>CM060915.1:174084318-184084318 GCA_030737875.1 Allium sativum | reverse complement strand
TGTGGACGGGTGTCGGGTGCTTCTAATAAGCACCGTCTGCATCCTAGTATATATATATATAACTAGAAATAAAATTGAAAGGTGAGAAATTCTCACATTATAGCTATCCAGCTCCACGGCACTTCCTTTGCAGAAGTCTTCGTCGTTTCGCATTCTTGTCACCTTCGTTGACCGTAGCCACTACATATGTAAAAATCAAATTTTTACTTCACTATTCGATATATAAAAATCATATTTTTACTTCGCTATTCTATATATAAAAATCGAATTTTTATTTCAAAGTTCAATATATAAAAATCGAATTTTTATTTCAAAGTTCAATATATAAAAATCGAATTTTTATTTCAAAGTTCAATATATAAAAATCGAATTTTTATTTCAAAGATCAATATATAAAAATCGAATTTTTATTTCAAAGATTATATCTTTTCTTTTACTTTTCAAAATTCAATCTTTTTTCTATTTAAACAAAAATCAGTTTTTCCGCTTTATTAAAATTCAGTTTTTCTACCTTATTAAAATTCAGTTTTTTCTACCTTATTAACATTCAGTTTTCAACTTTATTAAAATTCAGTTTTCAACTTTATTAAAATTCAGTTTTCAACTTTATTAAAATTCAGTTTTCCACTTTATAAAAATTCAGTTTTCAACTTCTAAAAATTTCAGTTTTTCTTCTTCTAAAAATATCAGTTTTAATCTAAACGAAATCAGTATATAAATCTAAACTAAATCAGTATATAAATCTAAACTAAAATCAGTATTTAAATCTAAACTAAAATCAGTATTTTTTTAAAAACTTACGGGTCCTCTCTTTCGGGGGGGGGGGGGCGCTGGTGGTTGCTCAGAGGGGGTCGGAGGTTGCTCGGTCGTGGCGGATGACGGGGAGGGGCGCTGCGTCGGTGCGGTCTCGAAGGGGGGGGCTGCTTCGTCGCGCTCGTGCGGTCGGGGAAGAGGGGGCTGCTTCGTCGGCGATCGTGCGATGGGGGGGCTCAGGCGGAGGCGCCGATCGATTCCTAGGGTTTCTTTTTTTTTTTTTTTTTGTTTCTCTGGATAATGAAGTCGGGGGGGGGGGCCAGGAAGAAGAATAAAGGGAGGGAGGAGTATTTTTTTATTTTATTTTTTTATTATTTAATTATTAAATTTCGCAAAAAGGTTGACTTTTACATACGACCTCGAAACGAGGCCCACCGCCTGCCGTCCATAGCGTTCTACCCCCATTCCGAACACAATGGGATATATATCGCAAGCTGATATGATCGTTTGAATCAGTTTCCGTTAAATTTACATTTAAATCACTATATTGAATTTTAAACGTACATTTCAAATTACCGGGGTCACATACTAACTCTATAAATTGCAGAAAAATATTTTCTAGCTTCGTGTTGACGTTACGGTCCTAACAAAACTAGTTTCGTCGAATTCTGAGACCGTTTGAAAAATAGCCAATTTCTAAGGGCTATATATTATATAAAATATATATATAAATTCCATAGCGACTATTCTGAATTTTCAACTGGACGTATCTTATCATTTCTAAGATGAAATCTCAGTTTGCTAACTTCGTTACAAAGATATAGTTATACAGATTCAAATATTTCTTGTTTCGTTCAATTCTGACTTATATTGAATTCTGTATATTCATTTGAAATTAGAAATCGAATTTTCGAACTACCGCGCCATTTTCAATTCTATTTATAATTATATATAATTATTATATATTCTAACGACGACGCGTATAATATATACGTTCGAATTCTATTCAAAATAAATTTCTCGTCGATATTATTTAAAATAATTCATTTTAAATAATCAAAATTCGCCAAAATTGCCAAAATAAAAATTTTAAACTGGCCCAGATTTTGCGGGTTGTTACAACAGTTCACAATACACCCAAATAATCTTCCATTAACTATGGAATCTTCACGGAAAACAGATCAATATATATAATCGATATAAATTTCCGTGTTAGATTAATAATAAAAATTGAATAATGGAAAAGCCATTTAAATCTCATAAATAGTAACGGTCTTCATTCAAAGAAGTTCATCTCGATTATTATTAAATCAAATTCCATCCAATTCCAATTTAATGTATTAAATTGGGAAACTTTACTTTGGAAAATTTACATTAAATCTTAATAAAAGTATTTATAAATTCCAAAAAATATCTTCACTGTTAATTGGGTTTTAAGAACAAATGTTATTTAAAAATCGTTCACAATGAACCCAAAATCGTCTTCTATTTAGTTCCAATTTATAACTATAAACTGGAAACTTCATTAATCTTAATTAAAAGATTTATTCCATTTTCAACGGGGTTTAAGAACAGAGTGTTATTTAAGACACCATTCACGACAAACCCAAGATCCAATTTGATATAAAATATAAGGCTCTGAATAAAAATAATATCGACTTATATTCCATACCAAATTCTTAAACTAACAGATATCGTATTAGGAATAACGACATCTGTATAATCACAAAATCCAATATAGAAATATTCCAAAGATTATTTCCATTCAAATCCATTCCAATTTATATATATTGGAAAATTCTGGCTATAACAAAACCATTTCAAATTCTTTACTTAAGTTGGTAAACAATTTATTCTGATAAAAATGCCTTTTATCTTCACAAACGCATAATGTTTCATTCGAAATCTTTCCAAATCATTTATTATGATTTTAAATAATTTATTCGTATTTTTAGTAATTTTATTAAGGCACTTACAGTCGGTTTCCAATATCAGCCACCGAACTACATTCATAGCGACCTTTTCCAAAATTTATATGGACATATCTTAAAATCTAACCATTAGATTTCAAATCTCTTATCTTCATTCGAAAGCCTTTTTCCATACTAACCCAATGGTTCCCATTTTAGGAGAATCCGACGGTTGGCTCTCCCATTATGCTAATTTGAAGTTAATGGTTGAAATTCGCAAACGGTCGCTGCGCGGCACATTTTATTCAAGCCATTTAAATATATTATATATATCATCGATTTTCATTTAAAACATATTTTATAAATCATTTATAAATTAATTTTAAAACGATTTCAGCTTTGTTTTCAATTTTAAATCAAAATTGAATATTTTATATCATTATAATATTAAAATGATAATATTTTCAAAATATCAGATTTTGAAATCAAACCTTTTCGATATTCATTATGAAAAAATAAAATCGACAGAAAATTCGGTTTGAGTTAAAATGGCGTATATCTACTTAACACGGCTACATATTCATTACAATTATGAATATTTCAATATTTTTGTATCCATCCAAAATCGGACAACAAAATCACATTTTGATTCTTCGTTGAATATTGTTTTAAAATATTCATTATTTCTGAATTGCAATTTGACTCAATCAATTACCATATAATTTTATTTATATGGTGTAACCCCCCGTAATTTTATTTCGCTACATGTATATAAAAATCAAATTCTTTATTTCGCCACAACATTATAAAAATTATATTTTTATAGCGCTTTATATATAATAAAAGTTATATTTTTATATCACCTTTCAAACAATAAAAATCATATTTTTATTTCACTAACTTCATAATAAAAATCATATTTTTATACCTCTACAATATATAAAAATCGTATCTTTTTGCAATGAAACATCATATTTTTCTATCATGAAAAATCATCTCTTTTTATCACCATTCAATAAAAAAGATAATATTTTTAATCGCTATCCAACCAAATAAAGATCACGTTATTATTTAGTTCACTTTCATGTTAAAAATCAAATCTTTATACGTTCACTTTCATGACAAAATTAAATCTTTATACGTTCGCTTTCATGATAAAAATAAAATCTTTAAACATTCACTTTCATGATAAAAATCAAATCTTTCATATAAAGAAATATCAAATCCCTCTTATGCGTTATTCCATTATAAAAATTATGTATTTAAATCACTTCCTTCATGATTAAAATCCAATTTTTATTTGCCATCTGTATAAATAAAAATCCAGTTTTTATTTATAAACTGAAAACCTTATCTTTACTAAATCAAAAATATATTTTTTACTAAATTAAAAATCTAAACTTCAATATCAATGCAACAATATAAATAAATAAAAACAAAACAAAACTCATAGTTTTTCGGTTGGAGGAGGGGAGGGGTTGTCTGCGCTGCGTCGGAGGTTGGTGGAGGATTGGGGGGGCTAGGAGCAGCGGCACGTGGTGGGTTCGCGGCAGTGGACTGGAGTGGCTTCCGGTTGGAAGGCTTGCGCGATTTACATAGGGGGAGAGGAGGATCTAGGTGGTGCGCATGAGCGAGAGAGTAGGGTTTGGACGGAGGGGGCGACGTCGGTGTGGGGCGGTGCTGGCGAACCGCGGTGCTGGCGATGGCCCCTTGGAGGCGCATCGGTCATCATTTTAGGCTAGGGTTTTTTTTAATTTCGATTCGTAAATGAAGAGACAGAGGAAGGAAGAAGTATAATAATATATATATATATATTTATTTATTATTTGTTTTATTCATTCCATAAAGTAACCTTTTATTTCGAACTCCAAATCGAACCGACCAACTGTCGTCCACAACTAATTACCCCCATTCCGAACACAATGGGATATGTATCGTAATCCAGTTCGGCTGTTTCAATCAGTTTTCATTTAAATTGAAATATAAATCTATATGTTCAATTTTAAACATACATTTCAATTTACTTGGGTCACATACGGAGCCTAAAAATTCCAGAAAAATTATTTCTAGCTTTTATTGACGATATGATCCTAACAAAACTAATTTCATCAAATTTGAAGACCATTTGAAAAATAGCCATTTTTTGGTCGATCCAAATTGAATAAAACTATCAAAACACGTTTTCTTTCGCCACGCTCACATATTAATCCCGAAAATCATGAATTTTGGAATCTAGAAATAACTTGACATCCCGGATCCAACAAAAGTGGTTTCGCCGAAAACGGAGGTTGTTTGCAAAATGTATATGTTTAAGGGCCATATTTCCATAGCGACTATTCTGAATTTTCAACTAGGCATAACTTTTATTCCTGCTATGAAATTTGGATTTTTGGGATTCATTGGAAAGATATTTCCAAATACATTCAATTATCTTTGGTTTTGCTAAAATCCGGTTTATTTTGAATCATGTGCATTCATTTGAAATTTGAAATCAAATTTTCAAACTACCAAGCCATTTCCAATTCCTTTTATAATTAAAATAAATATTTATATTCTAACTTCGAGTCAAACAAATTTATATGTTCTAATTTTGTTGAAAAATAAATTTATTGTCGTTATTATTTAAAATAATTCATTTTCATTACTCAAAATATATTAAAATTACCAAAATTAAAATTTTAAATTGGTTCTAATTTTCCGGGTTGTTACAGAACTCATATACATAAACAATATGATACTTTGTTGTTATTGAGCAGATTCATGCAAGAATAAAAAGGTGAAAAAATATATTTGTTAGGGTATTTCATGAAACATGTTTTTAGAAAGAGATGGAAATCAATTAAGTTTTAAATAAGAATGTCTCGCTTGTTTTAGAAAGGGATGTAAACAAAGCAATTATAATAAATAGTTGTCATCAAGATTATTAGTATTTATTTGTAGTGGTAGCTTTTGTGGTTTATAAGGCTAGTCAAAAGAGACTACGTGGATTGGGCCACAAAAGACATCACGTGGATTGAGATTCGTACCATTAAATTTGATTTAAAATAAGTTGTTAAATTTATAGCCGGAGAGGATGGTATAGATTATGTCTGTGCAATAAACTAAAGAAAATATGTTTTAGTCATTTCAGATGATGACATATAAGTGTGAAATTAGGAAACATTTTAGGAATAAGGGTAAAACTTTTATAGTCAAATGTTTGGAAAAATAACAATGTATGATAAGTTATTAACGAATGATTAATTAATATTAACTATTTACAATTTAAATATTATTTATTAATTCATTAACTATTAATTATATCATATTTCAAAATAATTGTTAATAATTAATAAAGATATTATTTTACAAAAATCATTGCTAGGATATACATTTTTGACACAACATTACATTGCTCAGAATTATTTTTAACGATAGTTTAAAATGATATAAGAAAAATGTAGTGGCAAATTGAAAAAAAAAACTTCTGTATATGTGTAAATAATACATTTTACCTACATATAATTATTGGTAGATAATCATCCTTTAACAATTTTATAACACTGACAATATTTACCTACCAATAAATTTTACCAATGAATATTGGTAAATAAAGGTTCTCTTTACATACCCATATTTATTGGTAGGTGAAATATTGGAAGATAAAGGTCAAATTTCTTGTACTAACAAACTTTGGAAGTATGTATACTGAATGAAAGTGCTAAATAGATCTATCATATTGTACACTGTAAAATTGAATATAATGCTAGCTATTGCTCGCAATTCAATAGTGTAAAAGCTAAATATAATGCAAGTTACATTTATGATTTTCCTTCGACTCATATGTTTTTTAAAGTTTGTCCTTCGACCTAAAAATAGAACTTTTGCCTTTTTGCCTAATTTTTTTCCAGTATTTGTCCTTCTCTCTTATTACCTTTGTTAATAAAAAGAACTGCAGGGTTGTTTAATTTTTTAAAGGAAAAGGGATTGATTATAATATTCTACAGATATAGGTATTTCATAAATTTTAAGGATGTCAACACAATCTCTTATGAATGAAATAAAATATATTCTCACAAAGTAGTATTTAGATTATAATTTATTATTTTAATACTCTGCTAATTATTGGCTTGTACAATATATCTATTTATATTTACAAGTAAGAATATAACTAGCATGAACATATAAACTTGCAAACTTGAATCATTAAGACTTTAGTTAGTTGGTATACAAAGGAAATTAACTAAAACAAGATATCATATTCAACGGATATACGATAAATACCGCACACATTTCTTTCCATACATCTTATTGGTATTTTATGTATGCAATATCACACATTAAATTTTATTATGTAGTTATACAATTATATCATATTGTACTAAATTTAAGGTAAAATACATTCAACGAACTTAATCTAATAAAAGTTAGTTCTTGACTACAGAAAATACATTCAACGAACTTAATCGTATTAATTATGAGAATACACATTATCATATTTTCCTAGACTATTGAAAAACCTAATATCCATCACTTATATATAATAGCGTGAGTAAAACCAAAATCACATAAAGGCTTGTGTAACATTTAAAGAAAAAATAGAAAAACATGTTGAATTTGTCTATGCACATGATGACTTGTTTTATTGCAGTATTACTAATGGCTCCATCCATAGACCAAGTTAGCAGCACACATTCATATCATTTTGGATGCCAAGATTCATGCATGAATTCTTTTAAATCATGTCAAGCCAATTGCAAGACTCATGCATAATTTGATTGCTTACTTGAAAGTTATAAGCAAGATTTAAACTGTTTTGCTACTTGTGGATCCACTCCTTCTCCTCCTACTGAACCAGGTGTTGTTATGTAGTTTTAGTGAGTTTAATGGTTCAATTTGTTGTCATGATCACTAAAAGATGAATAATGTGTTAATCATTAAAGCTTCTCTCTTTTGAATTTATTTCTTCTCATTATGGTTGCACTTAATCTTTTCTGCTATTTTTTACGTGGCTTTGTTGAAATTTCAATGTATATTCCACAAATTAGATGATTCGATAGGTATTAAAAAACAATTGTATATACACATTATTGTCACGACATCAAACTATATGTTCTCAGATACAAATGTTTTATTCAATAACGATCTAATTGTAAATGAACAATAATTCCTTTAAAGTTATGGATTTCTTAAGTAAACCAAATCTATATTGAAATGTGACTAAATTTCTTGGGAAAACTGATCAAAAAACACTTTAAGGATATTTTGTTAAATTTGGAGATACAAAATCACAAATTCATTGTACTGACTCGCCATTTTAACTGTGTCGAATCGACAAAACATGTCAAATCGAACTATCCAAAACGACAGATTGTTATTAGCTTCTGGGGTAAATAGAATAAATCACAGAATCACGGATCACAAACATAAACATAGATATAGAGCAATATAACATCTCGCACCGGAAATAAATAATAAAATCGTAGTCCATGAAGCTACTAAATAAAATTTTACATCAGAGTTTACATAAATCAATACAGTGGATGTCTAGTATAATGAGTTCCAATGCATAAATAAAAGATAACTGTATAAAAACAAAAATGACAAGAATAGCTAGAACTGGATCAACTGAATAGGTAGACACAAGTGAAAAAATCCCATTATAAACTCCAACCCCAAGGATGAATCTCAAAAACTGTGACAATTGATCTGACCCGCACAATAATGCAAAACAAAACAACTCAGATCTAGACTGACATTCTCATGGAAGTAAATCAACTCAAATGAAATGTTCGATGAAATGCAATCAGTAACTTAAATGATGTTTGAGATCATCATCCTCTAAGGATCCGTCAAACTAATACTATATAGTATAATACGCTATATACAATAATGTTATCTGTAAATTAAAAATATCAAAATAGCTTAAGCGGGATTACCATTATTACCCTTACATCGTTTATATATTCCCATAATATATACAGTACCATAATTCCTTCGCAAACTGGAGGTCTATCAAAGGGCACTCCATATAAAACAGTACAAAACAAACTTGTAGTGGGCTCGTATAAGGCAAGTTACATGACACACAAGGAATGCCAGGGTGAATTCACCATTTCCTGAGCCTGACTGGTGGTAACGCATAGCAGCTAGTACCGCCCACCTCGATACACACTCCCATAATCAAAAAGGCATAAATCAAATCTCAATAGTAATAGAATAGTATAGAAGAAGTGTGCTTTATAGGAGGTATGTGTAATAACCCGAAAATCTGGGCCAGTTTAAAATTTTTATTTTGGCCATTTTAGCGAATTTTGATTATTTAAAATGAAATATTTTAAATAATATCGACGTGAAATTTATTTTGAATAAAATTCGAACGTATATATTATACGCGTCGTCGTTAGAATATAAATAATTATAAATAGAATTGAAAATGGCGCGGTAGTTCGATAATTCGATTTCAAACTTCAATTGAATGTACCGGGTGCAAAACAATCCGGATTTTAGTGAAACCAAAAATAATGGAATCTAATAGTGAATATCTTTCCAACGAATCCGAAAAATCAAAAGTTCGTAGCGGGAATCAAAAGATATGTCCAGTTGAAAATTCTGAATAGTCGCTATGGAATTCAGGCCCTTAAAAATGGACATTTTGCAAATGACCTCGGATTTCGACGAAACCAGTTTTGTTGGGTCCGTGATGTCAAGTTATTGCTAGGTTTCAAATTTCATAATTTTTCGAATCAATATGTGAGCGTGGCAAAGGAAAACGCGTTTGACCAGTTTCAGTTGATTTTAATCGACTGGAAATTGGCCATTTTTCTAACGGTCTCAGAATTCGACGAAACTAGTTTTGTTAGGACCGTATCGTCAATACGAAACTAGAAAATATTTTTCTGGAATTTTTAAAGTTCGTATGTGACCTCCAAATGAAACGACCCGTAACTTCCCCGTAAAGGAAAGCGTCGGATAGTTCGAGAACAAGCCACAACAGAACACATACAGAAGAACATTTCACTGTATATTACAACAATGCATCAGATTACAAGAATATACAGAGTACAAATGAATATTACACAGAAATATCAGAGATTTAAATTACATTTATATACATCGCAGCGGAAAATAATACAATGCACAACTAGAAGGAGATATACGGATACAAAGCTTTCCGGATATCGTTCCAGCTGTAAACCAGGATCCTGTGAATATAAATCTGCAAAACCAAAACTACTAGCTGCCCGTGTCAAAATAAGGGCACCCAGAGTTTAGGTTAAAACAATAAACTCCAGGTCAGTCATGTGACTGGTGTGAGAACTAAAACAGTTATTAATCTTTATTTTAAATCATTAGGTAAATCAAGGGGCCACGCCGTATAACACGGAACGGGTTTCCTCCCAAGAATACCAGTGCATGAAACAAACAGCGCAATGCTAAATAAAGAAAAATGAAGCTATTATAAGACCCAGTTCCCATCACACAATGCAACGCAAGCCGGAGGATAGGGTTTTTACCTTATAATAGCCAAGAATGCTTGATACGTTTAAAACAAATCGTTTGATACTATTATAAGTGCATAGTGTATAAAACAACTTCAAATCATAAGTATCAATCATAGGCGGCATGAGCGCCCCATCCCACTATGTCACCATATATAGGTTTACAAATAAAACCGCAAAGTCACGTATTTGGAAATTGGATTTCCGTCTATGAACCGAGGCCAGGGATCGTCCTCTACCGATTCGAGACAATCTAGCCTACCATGTCTCAGGAACAGCCGCAACTGCCCCTGGATCGTCAGGGCCGGTCCACCGATGTGGATTATTATGCCTGAACAATACGTCTCCCCGCCCTTTGGGGCGCAAACGAGCCAACGAATGACTCCATCGGACCCGGATCGTCCGATCAAACCGAGGCGCCTCGCAACAGCAACAACCACACAGGTGAAAAGTATATAAATGTCAGGGCTGGTAGGTCACTGACACCACCCTAGCTAGAAAGAAACGCATGCCCTCCCTGAGGTCCTCTCCCGTTTTGGGTTCATAACCGGGGTGCGAGGCTCGCGAATTCACGTTACACAAAGCTGTGCCACACAGGCTGTGCTTTGATCATCACCACAAGACTTTGCTTTTCAACAGAAGCCTTGATCATTTGCATCTTAGCATGCCACACAGGCAAACCACTCTATGCAACCTATATCAGTCACACAGAATGAAATCCAATGTCAGACACACAGTCCATTTACAAGTCCGTTCTGGGCCTGAACGAAACCGGAGGCACCTAGTACCCCGCATATCCATCGATCTCCAAGTACGTCTGGATGATCACCAACTGTTTCCATCTTCTTGGGTGTACAGCCCAATCAAGATCATCAGTAATCACCCAAACGACGTGAAGACTTCTGGTCTTCGACCACCGTCTTCATCTTCGACACCACGTCGAATCAGTTATTCAGAATGGGATAAACCCGGTCTTTCTGAATAACTCGCGTATATATTATAAAAGTGTTACACAAACACAACATACGCCTCATTCCAATTCAGAATATTCTTTTATTCAAATATTCCTATACTTTGGGAAAAGTTCCCATTAATTTTATCCAAGATAAATTCTTTAAATTTATTCTTTAATCTCCTTTGAATATCAATTCAAACTAGTCAGGATTAGCGAACCACACCGAAGTAATCATTTATTTTATTTCCCAATCCCAACCTGTTCATCCCATGAAGTAAAACTGGTAGTACTTCATATCTAACACCACAGTGTTATCGGTAACTCAATTACCATTTCACGTTCAAATCTAATTAAAGATTTAACTATCGCCTGGAGTAAAACTGGTGATACTCCATTCTCGATCTTTTCAATCTAATTAAAGATTCATTAAAACTCCACTTAGTTTTAATCGTTATCTGGGTTAAAGAATCAGTGACATTTAAAACACGATCCACGATAAACCCCAAAATCACATTCCATTAATTATCGGGTTAAAGAACAAGTGTTATTTAAAACACTGTTCACGATAAACCCAAAAATCAATACCAATTCAATTCCAATTAAATATCATTTAATTGGTACACTTCATTAAATCTAAATAAAAAGATTTAATCTTTTCTCAACTGGGTTCAAGAACAGTGTTAGTGAAGACACCATTCACGACAAACCCAAATCACATTTGATATTCAATACAAGGCTCTGAATAGAAAATATATCGGCTTATATTCAATATCAAATTCTACGACTAACAAATGTCGTACTGGAAATAACGATATAAATATATATCTTTCAAATTTCCATAACAACATCTGTATAATCACGAATTCCAACATCGAAATATTCCGAAGACAATTTCGATTCAAATCCACTCCAATGCAATCATTGGAAATTTTGGTTATTTTCAAAACCCTTTTCAAATTCAATTTATTTATTTAAAAATAAATAGAATTATAATTCTAGTTCAAAACTAGTTCATTTCGATAAAAATCTATTTTTATCTTTTCAAACATGTAGTTTTTCATCCCAATCCTTCACAAATCATTTCTTATGATTTTACACAAATTATTACTATTTTTAATAATTTTATCAAGGCCCGTACAGTCGATTTCCATCAATGACCATCGAACTGCACTTACAGCGACCTTTTTCAAATTTGATTTGGACATAATTCCAAATCCAACCGTTAGATTTCAAATTTCTAATATTCATTAGAAAGCTCTTTTCGATACGAACCCAACGGTTCCAGTTTTAGGAGAATCCGACGGTCGGATCTCCCGTAACGTCCATTTGAAATCAATGGTCGAAATTCGCGAACTGCCGCGGCGCGGCGCGTTCTATTCAGGCCATTATATTATATATATAATATATATAATATATACTTCGTCGATTTCTATTTGAAACGAATTATATAAATAGTTTTAAAATTCGTTTCAAAATCTATTTCAACTTCCATCTCAATTCAAAGCAAAATTGAATTCTTCTCTATAAATTCGTTTTAAAATTCATTTCTATTCAATTCAAATTTCAATTCAATTTGAATTCATTTCAATTTGCTTTCAATTCATTTTGAATTCGTTTTCAATTCAATTCATTTCGAAATCACTTTCAATTCAATTCATTTCGAAATCACTTTCAATTCAATTCATTTCGAAATCGCTTTCAATTCAATTCACTTTGAATTCGTTTTCAATTCAATTCATTTCGAAATCACTTTCAATTCAATTCATTTCGAAATCACTTTCAATTCAATTTATTTCGAAATCGTTTAAAATTGATATAAATATCGTTCACGTCAAAATGGCGTCAATCTAATCAACACGGCTTCATAAATTTCTATTTTCAAATATTCTATTTCAAATATTTCTATTTCTAATATTTCTATTTCTAAACTGAATGAGGCCCAATCAATTACCATGTAAAATTAATTATATGGATTTTCATACAACACATGTATATAATAGCATTGAAAAATAATCAACCATCAACCAAAGTGCACTACACTGTATAAGCATCCAATAAAGATATCTAACGCTTATAACAGCATGTCAATCAATCGATCGACATATTTAATCAATCAGGATGAGTGAAATTCATATTTCATCCCAACACCGTGTGGGGTTTCAAACAAACAAACACAGATTTTATTTGTGCAGTTGGGCGATGTGTAAAATTTATCGTCCCAATCAATGTCATTCAAATCAGTGTACATAAACAAACCGTCTGGTTTGTAAATGAATATTTTATTTATTCACATTCACGTTAAAAATTATATTTTTAACGATAAAACATTTTATTTCAACCTATGAATTTCTATTCAATTCATTTACACAATAAAATGATATTTTTATTTTTCTAACATATTTTAGAAAATTTCGGCGGCATAACGGCACGATACTAGAAACGGGACAAGGCCTAGCCTTATCCCCGGTCTAGTGAAGGCCCACGCCATTCACACATCAATCAAATCAATTTCATCTCACCAAACAATTCAAACAAATAATCCAACTAATCTATGCAACCAAACAAACAAGTCCATGGTCTGTGGACGGGTGTCGGGTGCTACTAAGCACCGTCTGCATCCTAGTATATATATATAACTAGAAAATAAATTTGAAAGGTGAGAAATTCTCACATATAGCTAACCCAGCTCCACGGCACTTCATTGATAGAAATCTTCGTCGTTTCGCCTTTTTGTCACCTTCGTTGCCCAAGGCCACTATATATATAAAAATCGAATTTTTAGTTCGCTATTCAATATATAAAAATCGAATTTTTAGTTCGCTATTCAATATATAAAAATCGAATTTTTAGTTCGCTATTCAATATATAAAAATCTGATTTCTACTTCGCTATTCAATATATAAAAATCGAATTTTTAGTTCGCTATTCAATATATAAAAATCGAATTTTTAGTTCGCTATTCAATATATAAAAATCTGATTTCTACTTCGACTTTCAATATATAAAAAAAAATCTGATTTTCTTTGCTTTTAAAATCAGTTTTAAAATGTTTTTCAAATCAGTTTTTAAAATTATAAAAAATCAGTTTTTTTTTCTCTTTTAACAAAATCAGTTTAAAATTCCTTTTTTTTAAAATAAACAGTTTTAATCTTTATAAACAAATCAGTTTTCTTTTCGAAATAAAATCAGTTTTTATAATTTAAACAAATCAGTTCATATATAAAATAAAAATAAAATAAATAAAAATAAAATAAAATTAAAAACTTACAGAGACGGGGGGGGGGGGGGGGGAAAGGAGACGACGTCGGAGATAGTACGATCAGGGGGGGCTTCGGGTTTCGAGAGGGGCGGCTTCGGGAGTCGAACTGGGTGGCGATGGCTCGAGCGTCGAACTGGGCGGAGCGGTGGGAGGTTGGTCGAGCGTCGAACTGGGCGGAGCGGTGGGAGGTTGGTCGTTCGGCGGTGGCTCGGCGATCGTTAGGTTTAGGGTTTTTTTTTTTTTTTTTTTTTTTTCCTGAGCGATTTGATTTTAAAAGGGGGGTGGGGCAGAAAGGATATAAAGGAGGGAGGGGGAAATTAAAACTTATTTTAATTATTTTATTATTTAATTTTTCAAAAAGTTGACTTTTACCTGCGACCTCTAAACGAGGCTCACCGCCTGTCGTCCATAGCGTTTTACCCCCATTCCGAACACAATGGGATATGTACCGCAAGCTGATTCGATCGTCTCGATAAGTTTCCTTTGAATCTACATTTAAATCACTATATTGAATTTTAAACGTACATTTCAAATTACCGGGGCCACATACTGACTCGAAAAATTCCAGAAAGATATTTTCTAGCTTCGTATTGACGATACGGTCCTAACAAAACTAGTTTCGTCGAATTCTGAGACCGTTGGAAAAATGGCCAATTTCCAGTCGATTAAAATCAACTGAAACCGGTCAAACGCGTTTTCCTTTGCCACGCTCACATATTGATTCGAAAAATTATGAAATTTGGAATCTAGCAATAACTTAACATCACGGACCCAACAAAACTGGTTTCGTCGAAATCCGAGGTCATTTGCAAAATGTCCATTTTTAAGGGCCTGAATTCCATAGCGACTATTCAGAATTTTCAACTGGACATATCTTTTGATTCCCGCTACGAACTTTGGATTTTTCGGATTCGTTGGAAAGATATTCACTATTAGATTCCATTATTTTTGGTTTCACTAAAATCCGGATTGTTTTGCACCCGGTACATTCAATTGAAGTTTGAAATCGAATTATCGAACTACCGCGCCATTTTCAATTCCTTTTATAATTATATATAATTATTTATAATCTAACGACGACGCGTATAATATATACGTTCGAATTCTATTCAAATAAATTTCTCGTCGATATTATTTAAAATAATTCATTTTAAATAATCAAAATTCGCTAAAATCGCCAAAATAAAAATTTTAAACTGGCCCAGATTTTACGGGTTGTTACAGTATGTGACCTCGGTAATTTGAAATGCACGTTTAAAATTCAATATAGAGATTTAAATGTAAATTTAACGGAAACTGATCGTAACGTCCGAATCAACCTACGAAACATATCCCATTGTGTTCGGAATAGGGGTAAAACGCTATGGACGACAGTCGGTGGGTTTGATTTTGAGTTCGAAATTTAAACTAACTTTTTGAAATCAAAAATAATAAATTTATATATTTATTATATAAAACCTTATCTCCCTCTCTCTCTTCCACTATTCCCAGTCAACGTTCAAAATTAAAAAAAACGAAAAAAAAAACCCCAGATGAAATCGCCCGCTCCCTCCCCATCCAACGCGTCGCGCCGCCGACGTTCCTCCCCCAACCACCGCGCCTCCAGTCCCCTTCCCCCGCGAACCCATACCCCTCGAACCCTCATCCGCCTCCAACCCCTCCTCCACAGTAAACCGCCGCTACCCCTTTGCTCGCCCCCCACCAGCGTTGCAAGCACCTCCGCCCAGGATGTCCACCGCCACCTCTAAGGGCCAGCCTCCAGTCCCACGCGCCTCCTCGATGACTGATGCCCCTCCTCCCTCCTTGAATAGCATAGTGAGTTCTTAGTTTAATTCATTTTCTTTTTAGGGTAATTGATTTGGTGAATGTGATGATAAAAAAAAAAAAAAAAAAATTTAGATTTTAATATGATGATAAAAATTAGATTTTTATGTTGATAATAAAAAGTAGATTTTTGGATTTTCAATGTAGAAAAGATTGTATTTTTAGTAGAAAAAAAAACGTTTTTATTTATTGCTATAGATTAATTTTTTTTTTATTATTATAGTAGAAGATTAAAAATATGATTTTTATATTTTTAAAGTATTAAAAATATGATTTTTATATTTTTAAAGTATTAAAAATATAGTCTTTACTATATAGAAGATGTAAAAATATGATTTTTACATGATAGGAATATTAAAAATATCATCTTTATATGTGTAGAAAAAATAAAAATGAGATTTTTATAAAGATGAAATCTTTAAATTTGAAAAGGCGAAGTCTATATTTTTTTAAAGGTGAAATCTTTATTGTAGAAAAGGTGAAAGATCTATTTTTGAAAAGGTGGAAAATAGCGTGATAAAAATATAATTTTTATCTATATAACATAGTAATAAAAATTCGATTTTTATATATTGAACTTTGAACTAAAAATTCGATTTTTATATATTGAATAGCGAAGTAAAAACTCGATTTTTGCATATGTAGTGAAAGCGGACAACGAAGGTGACAAAAAGGCGAAACGACGAAGACTTCTGCAAAGGAAGAGCCGTGGAGCTAGGATAGCTATAAGTGAGAACTTCTCACCTTTCAATTTTATTTCTAGTAATATATATATATACTAGGATGCAGACGGTGCTTAGTAGCACCCGACACAATCGTCCACAGACCATGGACTTGTTTGTTTGGCTGTTTGGTTATTGATTGTGATATTGGTTTGAATGTGGTTTGTGGTGTGAAAAATCGAATCGATAAATTGGTTAGGATTAGACGTGCGCCGTTATAAGGCGAAGGAGTAAGGCTAGGTTAGACACTTACTCCAAATTTTGTGGTTTGCATAATAAAATTGATATGATTGATGTGTGAATGGCGTGGGCCTTCACTAGACCGGGGATAAGGCTAGGCCTTGTCCCGTTTCTAGTATCGTGCCGTTATGCCGCCGAAATTTTCTAAAATATGTTAGAAAAATAAAAATATCATTTTATTGTGTAAATGAATTGAATAGAAATTCATAGGTTGGAATAAAATGTTTTAGCGTTAAAAATATAATTTTTAACGTGAAGTGAATAAAATAAAATATTCATTTATAAACCGGACGGTTTGTTTATGTACACCTATTTGAATGACATTGATTGGGACGATAAATTTTACACATCGCCCAACTGCACGAATAAAAATCTATGTTTGATTGTTTGAAACCCCACACGGGTGTTAGGATGAAATTTGAAGTTCACTCATTCTGATTGATTAAATATGTCGATCGATTGATTGACAGGCTGTTATAAGCGTTGAATATCTATATTTGATGCTTATACAGTGTAGTGCACTTTGGTTGATGGTTGATTATTTTCAATGTCATTATATACATGTGTTGTATGAAAATCCATATAATTAACTTTATATGGTAATTGATTGGGCCTCATTCCAATTTGAAAAATAAAGAATATTATAAAATAAAAGTTCATGTGTTGACAGTACTCATTCATTGAGATTGGTCATGTGTTGAACGAAATATTTTGATAATAACAACTATTTTGAAAAAGAAATATTTGAAATAGAATATTTGAAAATAGAAATTTATGAAGCCGTGTTGATTAGATTGACGCCATTTTGACGTGAACGATATTTATATCGATTTTATCGATTTCGAAATGAATTGAATTGAAAACGATTTCGAAATGAATTGAATTCAAATTGAATTGAAATTTGAATTGAATTGAAATGAATTTTAAAACGAATTTATAAAGAAGAATTCAATTTTGATTTGAATTGAAAAGGAAGTTGAAAATGTTTTTGAAACGAATTCAAAACTATTTATATAATTCGTTTTAAATAGAAATCGACGAAATATATTATATATATATTATATATAATATAATGGCCTGAATAGAACGCGTCGCGCCGCGGCAGTTCGTGAATTTCGACCATTTATTTCAAACGGACATTACGGGAGATCCGACCGTCGGATTCTCCTAAAACCGGAACCGTTGGGTTCGTATCGAAAAGAGCTTTCTAACGAATATTAGAAATTTGAAATCTAACGGTTGGATTTGGAGTTATGTCCAAATCAAATTCGAAAAAGGTCGCTGTAAGTGCAGTTCGATGGCCGTTGATGGAAATCGACTGTACAGGCCTTGATAAAATTATTAAATATAGTAATAATTTGTGTAAAATCATAAGAAATGATTTAGAAAGAATTGGGATGAAAAACTCCATATTTGAAAAGATAAAAATAGATTTTTATCGAATTGAACTAGTTTTGAACTAGAATTATAATTCTATTTATTTTTAAATAAATAAATTGAATTCGAAAGGGGTTTTAAAAATAACCAGAATATCCAATGATTGCATTGGAGTGGATTTGAATCGAAATTGTCTTCGGAATATTTCGATGTTGGAATTTGTGATTATACGGATGTTGTTACGGAAATTTGAAAGATATGTATTTATATCGTTATTTCCAATACGACATTTGTTAATCGTAGAATTTGATATTGAATATAAGCCGATATATTTTCTATTCAGAGCCTTATATTGAATATCAAATGTGATTTGGGTTTGTCGTGAATGGTGTCTTCACAAACACTGTTCTTGAACCCAGTTGAGAAATGATTAAATCTTTTTATTTAGATTTAATGAAGTGTACCAATTAAATAATATTTAATTGGAATTGAATTGATATTGATTTTTGGGTTTATCGTGAACAGTGTTTTAAATAACACTCGTTCTTTAACTCGATAATTAATGGAATGAGATTTTGGGTTTATCGTGAACTGTGTTTTAAATGACACTGATTCTTTAACCCAGTCAAAGATTAAAACTAAGTGGAGTTTTAATGAATCTTTAATTAGATTGAAATAATCGAAATGGAGTATCACCAGTTTTGCTCCAGGCGATAGTTAAATTTTTAATTAGATTTGAACGTGAAATGGTAATTGAATTTACCGATAACACTGTGGTGTTAGAGATGAAGTATTACCAGTTTTACTTCATGGGATGAATAGGTTGGGATTGGGAAATTAAAACAAATGATTACTTCGGTAAGGGTCGCTAATCCCGACTAGTTTGAATTGAGATTCAAAAATAGAATAAAGAATAAATTCAAGGAATTTATCTTGGATAAAATTAATGGGAACCTTTCCCTATGAATGTGAAATCAGAAACAAACTGTCGGTTAGCTGAGCAGAATGATTTTCTGGATATTGATCTGATGTTGGTTTCGGCCTTCGGGGTTAATATTTGGGGAATTATTCTCTTGATTAATTTACGGTTAGTGACTGATGAATTGGAATGAGGCGTATGTTGTGTTTGTGTAACACTTATTTAAAATATACGCGAGTTATTCGGAAAGACCGGGTTTATCCCATTCTGAATAACTGATACGACGATAAGTCGAAGATGAAGACGACGGTCGAAGACCAGAGGTCTTCACGTCGTTTGGGTGATAACTGATGATCTTGATTGGGCTGTACACCCAAGAAGATGGAAACAGTTAGTGATCGTCCAGACGTACTTGGAGATCGATGGATATGCGGGGTACTAGGTGCCTCCGGTTTCGTTCAGACCCAGGACGGACTTGTAAATGGACTGTGTGTCTGACATCGGATTTCATTCTGTGTGACTGATATCGGTTGCATAGGATGGTTTGCCTGTGTGGCATGCTAAGATGCAAATGATCAAGGCTTCTATTGAAAAGCAAAGTCTTGTGGTGATGATCAAAGCACGGCCTTTGTGGCGTAGCTTTGTGTAACGTTTACCTCGCGTGTTTCACACCCGGTATGAACCAAAAACGGGAGACGGACCTCAGGGAGGACTTGCGTTTCTTTCTAGCTAGAAGTGGCGTCAGTGGTTTTACACGCCCTGACGAGTTTGACTTATGTGGTTGTTGCTGTTGCGAGGCGCCTCGGATTGATCGGTCGTTCTCGAACCGATGGAGTCATTCGTTGGCTCGTTTGCGCCCCAAAGGGCGGGGAAACGTAGTGTTCAGGCATTTTAATCCACATCGGTGGACCGGCCCTGTCGCTCCTAGGGTCACTCGAGCTCTGATCCTGAGACATGGTAGGCTAGATTGTCTCGAATCGGTTGAGGACTATCTTTTGCCTCGGTTCATAGATGGAAATCCAATTTCCAAATACGTGACATTTGCGGTTTTATTTGTAAACCTATATATGGCGACATAGTGGCATGGGACGCTCATGCCGCCTATGATTGATACTTATGATTTGAAGTGTTTTATACACTATGCACTTATAATAGTATCAAATGATTTGTTTTAAACGTATCAAGCATTCTTTGGCTGTTATAAGGGAAAACCCTATCCTCGGCTGCGTTGCATTGTGTGATGGGACCTGGGTCTTATAACAGCTTCATTTTTCTTTATTTAGCATTGCGCTGTTTGTTTTATGCACTGGTATTCTTGGGAGGAAGCCCGTTCCGTGTTATACGGCGTGGTCCCTTGATTTACCTAATGATTTAAAATAAAGATTAATAACTGTTTTAGTTCTCACACCAGTCACATGACTGACCTGGAGTTTATTGTTTTAACCTAAACTCTGGGTGCCCCTATTTTCGACACGGGCAGCTAGTAGTTTTGGTTTTGCAGATTTATATTCACAGGATCCTGGTTTACAGCTGGAACGATATCCGGAAAGCTTTGTATCCGTATATCTCATTCTAGTTGTGTATTGTATTATTTTCCGCTGCGATGTATTTAAATGTGTTTTAAATCTCTGATAATTTATGTGTAATATTTATTTGTTTATACTCTGTATATCCTTGTAATCTGATGCATTGTTGTAAAATACAATGAAATCTTCTTCTGTATGCGTTCTGTTTTGTCGTGTTCTCAAACGATAGGGCGTTCCGAACGGCCTGGATCGGTTTAGCGACTGGTTCGGACCGAGCGAAATTCCTTTTCGTCACATTTGGTATCAGAGCTTTGGTTTACAAAGCAGAGAACAAGGCACATTAGAACCCTACGAAAGAATTCATCAGATATTGGATTAGTAATATCCAATTAGAATGACTCGTTAGAGATAGGATCAGTAGTATCCTAGAACGAGTGTGAAGAGTATATTTTTGAAAATGAAAACAAATTTTTGTTTCGAAAATTTAAATCAATTATTCATATTTGATTATCTATTTATATTGATGTGGACAATCCAGTATATATAGATTTTGCGTATACGTCTGATCCGCGTGTATTCGAAATTTTAATATACTGGATAGATATAGAATTACGCTCTAGTCGCCCGGGGGTGATTCTGATGATTGATATATCATCATCAGAATTTATATTCGAGTGACGAACGTGTAATATCTATATATTTCCTATTGACTGGTGTGAGAACCAAAATTAGATAGGGCCTATTGTTGTGATTTGGCATCAAAAATCTGATTTTTGATTATATATCAAAATTATGAATTTGAAACGTTAATCCACTAATTGATTGATGATTGTGTTGTTTGTTTAATTGTTTGATAATTTTGAACCATTATGCCTAATTTGATCAAATATTGAATTATATTGAAAATTGGTCGCATCTGCTTGCATATACATATATATCATTGGACAGGTCATAGCAAGGAGGCTAGAGCCAGAGGATAAAATTTGTTTGCCCGACAAATAGGTACATGTTTACTACATTGTTTCCTGTTTTGTTTGGGTGATGATGATTTTGTGAGCCTATTGGCTAGCCGCTTGGCTTTTTCTTTTTCTTTTTGAGATCTGAAGGACCGGGGAAGCTATTTGAAATTCCCCGATGCTCCCGGTGCAGGGGAGGTTATGGCGAAATTTTTCAAAAATTTAGGGTGTTAGCCAAATTTTTGAGATTTTGAAAATTCTCAGAAACTGAAAAAATTGGAGAATGGAAGCCGGATCGAACGTAGAACTGAATAATCAAACCACTTTCGACTTTGTTCCTTTTCGGGGACGAAAAGTTTTAAGTTGGGGAGATTGTAATAACCCGAAAATCTGGGCCAGTTTAAAATTTTTATTTTGGCCATTTTAGCGAATTTTGATTATTTAAAATGAAATATTTTAAATAATATCGACGTGAAATTTATTTTGAATAAAATTCGAACGTATATATTATACGCGTCGTCGTTAGAATATAAATAATTATAAATAGAATTGAAAATGGCGCGGTAGTTCGATAATTCGATTTCAAACTTCAATTGAATGTACCGGGTGCAAAACAATCCAGATTTTAGTGAAACCAAAAATAATGGAATCTAATAGTGAATATCTTTCCAACGAATCCGAAAAATCAAAAGTTCGTAGCGGGAATCAAAAGATATGTCCAGTTGAAAATTCTGAATAGTCGCTATGGAATTCAGGCCCTTAAAAATGGACATTTTGCAAATGACCTCGGATTTCGACGAAACCAGTTTTGTTGGGTCCGTGATGTCAAGTTATTGCTAGGTTTCAAATTTCATAATTTTTCGAATCAATATGTGAGCGTGGCAAAGGAAAACGCGTTTGACCAGTTTCAGTTGATTTTAATCGACTGGAAATTGGCCATTTTTCTAACGGTCTCAGAATTCGACGAAACTAGTTTTGTTAGGACCGTATCGTCAATACGAAACTAGAAAATATTTTTCTGGAATTTTTAAAGTTCGTATGTGACCTCGGTAATTTGAAATGCGCGTTTAAAATTCAATATAGAGATTTAAATGTAAATTTAATGGAAACTGATCGTAACGTCCGAATCAACCTACGAAACATATCCCATTGTGTTCGGAATAGGGGTAAAACGCTGTGGACGACAGTCGGTGGGTTTGATTTTGAGTTCGAAATTTAAACTAACTTTTTGAAATCAAAAATAATAAATTTATATATTTATTATATAAAACCTTATCTCCCTCTCTCTCTTCCACTATTCCCAGTCAACGTTCAAAATTAAAAAAAACGAAAAAAAAAACCCCAGATGAAATCGCCCGCTCCCTCCCCATCCAACGCGTCGCGCCGCCGACGTTCCTCCCCCAACCACCGCGCCTCCAGTCCCCTTCCCCCGCGAACCCATACCCCTCGAACCCTCATCCGCCTCCAACCCCTCCTCCACAGTAAACCGCCGCTACCCCTTTGCTCGCCCCCCACCAGCGTTGCAAGCACCTCCGCCCAGGATGTCCACCGCCACCTCTGAGGGCCAGCCTCCAGTCCCACGCGCCTCCTCGATGACTGATGCCCCTCCTCCCTCCTTGAATAGCATAGTGAGTTCTTAGTTTAATTCATTTTCTTTTTAGGGTAATTGATTTGGTGAATGTGATGATTAAAAAAAAAAAAAATTTTAGATTTTAATATGATGATAAAAATTAGATTTTTATGTTGATAATAAAAAGTAGATTTTTGGATTTTCAATGTAGAAAAGATTGTATTTTTAGTAGAAAAAAAAAACGTTTTTATTTATTGCTATAGATTAAAAATATTTTTTTTATTATTATAGTAGAAGATTAAAAATATGATTTTTATATTTTTAAAGTATTAAAAATATAGTCTTTACTATATAGAAGATGTAAAAATATGATTTTTACATGATAGGAATATTAAAAATATCATCTTTATATGTGTAGAAAAAATAAAAATGAGATTTTTATAAAGATGAAATCTTTAAATTTGAAAAGGCGAAGTCTATATTTTTTTAAAGGTGAAATCTTTATTGTAGAAAAGGTGAAAGATCTATTTTTGAAAAGGTGGAAAATAGCGTGATAAAAATATAATTTTTATCTATATAACATAGTAATAAAAATTCGATTTTTATATATTGAACTTTGAACTAAAAATTCGATTTTTATATATTGAATAGCGAAGTAAAAACTCGATTTTTGCATATGTAGTGAAAGCGGACAACGAAGGTGACAAAAAGGCGAAACGACGAAGACTTCTGCAAAGGAAGAGCCGTGGAGCTGGGATAGCTATAAGTGAGAACTTCTCACCTTTCAATTTTATTTCTAGTAATATATATATATACTAGGATGCAGACGGTGCTTAGTAGCACCCGACACAATCGTCCACAGACCATGGACTTGTTTGTTTGGCTGTTTGGTTATTGATTGTGATATTGGTTTGAATGTGGTTTGTGGTGTGAAAAATCGAATCGATAAATTGGTTAGGATTAGACGTGCGCCGTTATAAGGCGAAGGAGTAAGGCTAGGTTAGACACTTACTCCAAATTTTGTGGTTTGCATAATAAAATTGATATGATTGATGTGTGAATGGCGTGGGCCTTCACTAGACCGGGGATAAGGCTAGGCCTTGTCCCGTTTCTAGTATCGTGCCGTTATGCCGCCGAAATTTTCTAAAATATGTTAGAAAAATAAAAATATCATTTTATTGTGTAAATGAATTGAATAGAAATTCATAGGTTGGAATAAAATGTTTTAGCGTTAAAAATATAATTTTTAACGTGAAGTGAATAAAATAAAATATTCATTTATAAACCGGACGGTTTGTTTATGTACACCTATTTGAATGACATTGATTGGGACGATAAATTTTACACATCGCCCAACTGCACGAATAAAAATCTATGTTTGATTGTTTGAAACCCCACACGGGTGTTAGGATGAAATTTGAAGTTCACTCATCCTGATTGATTAAATATGTCGATCGATTGAGTGACAGGCTGTTATAAGCGTTGAATATCTATATTTGATGCTTATACAGTGTAGTGCACTTTGGTTGATGGTTGATTATTTTCAATGTCATTATATACATGTGTTGTATGAAAATCAATATAATTAACTTTATATGGTAATTGATTGGGCCTCATTCCAATTTGAAAAATAAAGAATATTATAAAATAAAAGTTCATGTGTTGACAGTACTCATTCATTGAGATTGGTCATGTGTTGAACGAAATATTTTGATAATAACAACTATTTTGAAAAAGAAATATTTGAAATAGAATATTTGAAAATAGAAATTTATGAAGCCGTGTTGATTAGATTGACGCCATTTTGACGTGAACGATATTTATATCGATTTTATCGATTTCGAAATGAATTGAATTGAAAACGATTTCGAAATGAATTGAATTCAAATTGAATTGAAATTTGAATTGAATTGAAATGAATTTTAAAACGAATTTATAAAGAAGAATTCAATTTTGATTTGAATTGAAAAGGAAGTTGAAAATGTTTTTGAAACGAATTCAAAACTATTTATATAATTCGTTTTAAATAGAAATCGACGAAATATATTATATATATATTATATATAATATAATGGCCTGAATAGAACGCGCCGCGCCGCGGCAGTTCGTGAATTTCGACCATTTATTTCAAACGGACATTACGGGAGATCCGACCGTCGGATTCTCCTAAAACCGGAACCGTTGGGTTCGTATCGAAAAGAGCTTTCTAACGAATATTAGAAATTTGAAATCTAACGGTTGGATTTGGAGTTATGTCCAAATCAAATTCGAAAAAGGTCGCTGTAAGTGCAGTTCGATGGCCGTTGATGGAAATCGACTGTACAGGCCTTGATAAAATTATTAAAAATAGTAATAATTTGTTTAAAATCATAAGAAATGATTTAGAAAGAATTGGGATGAAAAACTCCATATTTGAAAAGATAAAAATAGATTTTTATCGAATTGAACTAGTTTTGAACTAGAATTATAATTCTATTTATTTTTAAATAAATAAATTGAATTCGAAAGGGGTTTTAAAAATAACCAGAATATCCAATGATTGCATTGGAGTGGATTTGAATCGAAATTGTCTTCGGAATATTTCGATGTTGGAATTTGTGATTATACGGATGTTGTTACAGAAATTTGAAAGATATGTATTTATATCGTTATTTCCAATACGACATTTGTTAATCGTAGAATTTGATATTGAATATAAGCCGATATATTTTCTATTCAGAGCCTTATATTGAATATCAAATGTGATTTGGGTTTGTCGTGAATGGTGTCTTCACTAACACTGTTCTTGAACCCAGTTGAGAAATGATTAAATCTTTTTATTTAGATTTAATGAAGTGTACCAATTAAATAATATTTAATTGGAATTGAATCGATATTGATTTTTGGGTTTATCGTGAACAGTGTTTTAAATAACACTCGTTCTTTAACTCGATAATTAATGGAATGAGATTTTGGGTTTATCGTGAACTGTGTTTTAAATGACACTGATTCTTTAACCCAGTCAAAGATTAAAACTAAGTGGAGTTTTAATGAATCTTTAATTAGATTGAAATAATCGAAATGGAGTATCACCAGTTTTGCTCCAGGCGATAGTTAAATCTTTAATTAGATTTGAACGTGAAATGGTAATTGAATTTACCGATAACACTGTGGTGTTAGAGATGAAGTATTACCAGTTTTACTTCATGGGATGAATAGGTTGGGATTGGGAAATTAAAACAAATGATTACTTCGGTAAGGGTCGCTAATCCCGACTAGTTTGAATTGAGATTCAAAAATAGAATAAAGAATAAATTCAAGGAATTTATCTTGGATAAAATTAATGGGAACCTTTCCCTATGAATGTGAAATCAGAAACTAACTGTCGGTTAACTGAGCAGAATGATTTTCTGGATATTGATCTGATGTTGGTTTCGGCCTTCGGGGTTAATATTTGGGGAATTATTCTCTTGATTAATTTACGGTTAGTGACTGATGAATTGGAATGAGGCGTATGTTGTGTTTGTGTAACACTTATTTAAAATATACGCGAGTTATTCGGAAAGACCGGGTTTATCCCATTCTGAATAACTGATACGACGATAAGTCGAAGATGAAGACGATGGTCGAAGACCGGAGGTCTTCACGTCGTTTGGGTGATAACTGATGATCTTGATTAGGCTGTACACCCAAGAAGATGGAAACAGTTAGTGATCGTCCAAACGTACTTGGAGATCGATGGATATGCGGGGTACTAGGTGCCTCCGGTTTCGTTCAGACCCAGGACGGACTTGTAAATGGACTGTGTGTCTGACATCGAATTTCATTCTGTGTGACTGATATCGGTTGCTTAGGATGGTTTGCCTGTGTGGCATGCTAAGATGCAAATGATCAAGGCTTCTGTTGAAAAGCAAAGTCTTGTGGTGATGATCAAAGCACGGCCTTTGTGGCGTAGCTTTGTGTAACGTTTACCTCGCGTGTTTCACACCCGGTATGAACCAAAAACGGGAGACGGACCTCAGGGAGGACTTGCGTTTCTTTCTAGCTAGAAGTGGCGTCAGTGGTTTTACACGCCCTGACGAGTTTGACTTATGTGGTTGTTGCTGTTGCGAGGCGCCTCGGATTGATCGGTCGTTCTCGAACCGATGGAGTCATTCGTTGGCTCGTTTGCGCCCCAAAGGGCGGGGAAACGTAGTGTTCAGGCATTTTAATCCACATCGGTGGACCGGCCCTGTCGCTCCTAGGGTCACTCGAGCTCTGATCCTGAGACATGGTAGGCTAGATTGTCTCGAATCGGTTGAGGACTATCTTTTGCCTCGGTTCATAGATGGAAATCCAATTTCCAAATACGTGACATTTGCGGTTTTATTTGTAAACCTATATATGGCGACATAGTGGCATGGGACGCTCATGCCGCCTATGATTGATACTTATGATTTGAAGTGTTTTATACACTATGCACTTATAATAGTATCAAATGATTTGTTTTAAACGTATCAAGCATTCTTTGGCTGTTATAAGGGAAAACCCTATCTTCGGCTGCGTTGCATTGTGTGATGGGACCTGGGTCTTATAACAGCTTCATTTTTCTTTATTTAGCATTGCGCTGTTTGTTTTATGCACTGGTATTCTTGGGAGGAAGCCCGTTCCGTGTTATACGGCGTGGTCCCTTGATTTACCTAATGATTTAAAATAAAGATTAATAACTGTTTTAGTTCTCACACCAGTCACATGACTGACCTGGAGTTTATTATTTTAACCTAAACTCTGGGTGCCCCTATTTTCGACACGGGCAGCTAGTAGTTTTGGTTTTGCAGATTTATATTCACAGGATCCTGGTTTACAGCTGGAACGATATCCGGAAAGCTTTGTATCCGTATATCTCATTCTAGTTGTGTATTGTATTATTTTCCGCTGCGATGTATTTAAATGTAATTTAAATCTCTGATAATTTATGTCTAATATTTATTTGTTTATACTCTGTATATCCTTGTAATCTGATGCATTGTTGTAAAATACAATGAAATCTTCTTCTGTATGCGTTCTGTTTTGTCGTGTTCTCAAACGATAGGGCGTTCCGAACGGCCTGGATCGGTTTAGCGACTGGTTCGGACCGAGCGAAATTCCTTTTCGTCACAGTATGATGTAACAACTTGGAATTACATAACCAATTTAAATTTTTTATTTTAGCAATTTTATTCGATTTTTGATATTTAAAATGATTTATTTTAAATAATAACAACTAAAAATTTATTTTAATTGATGTTATAATGTATAAATTAATTCTAAAAATAAAACAAGCCCGAAATGGCGTGGTAGTTTGAAAATTCGATTTTAAATTTCAGTTGAATGTATAGAATTCAAAATAAATCGGATTTAAGCAAAATCGGACACATTTGAATCTGTTTAATGATATCTTTCTAATGGATGTAAGAACATAATATTTCACTTTATGAATTGAAAGTTATGTCCAATTTAAATTTCAAAATAGTCTCTATGGAATTTATATATATTTTTAATAATATATAGGCCTTAAAAATAGCCATTTTGCAAATGTCCTCCGTTTTTGACGAAACCACGTTTGTTGGATCCAGAATATCAAATTATTGCTAGATTCCAATTTTCATAACTTTTGGAATTAAAATGTGAGTGTGGCGAAATAAAATGTGTTTTGTCAATTTCAATTGAATTGGATCGACTGGAAAATGGCCATTTTCCAAACGGTCTCCAAATTCGTTGAAATTTGCTTTTTTAGGACCGTATCATCAAAACATAGCTAGATTATATTTTTTGGAATTTTTGGAGTCAGTATGTGGCCCCGGTAAATTAAAATGTACGTTTGAAATTAATATATATT
The DNA here is from genome assembly GCA_030737875.1 of Allium sativum. Taxonomy (NCBI): domain Eukaryota; kingdom Viridiplantae; phylum Streptophyta; class Magnoliopsida; order Asparagales; family Amaryllidaceae; genus Allium; species Allium sativum. The sequence continues at coordinate 184,054,990 of CM060915.1, read as the reverse complement.
GATTTATATCTTAATTTCAAGGAAAACTGATCGAAACTATTGAATTGGCTTACGAAACATATCGCATTGTGTTCGGAATGGGGGTATTTAGCTGGGAACGATAGTCGTTGGAGTTTGTTTGGAGTTCGAATGTGAAATTCAATTTTAAGAATTAAATTGGAATAAATAATAAAATAAATAAATATATAAATAGGCCTTAACTAAAACCCAAGCCCTCTATTTATGAACCTGTCGCCAAGAGATAAATGATGGACGGAATCTTCCCAAACTCTTCTTCAATTTCTGCTTAATCCACTAATTAATTTGTAATAACCCGAAAATCTAGGCCAGTTTTAAATTTTTATTTTGGCAATCTTAGCGAATTTTGAACATTTAAAATGAATTATTTTAAATAATAATGACGAGAAATTTATTTTTAATAGAATTCGAACGTATATATTATATAGTTCATCGTTAGAATATAAATAATTATAATAATTATAAATAGAATTGAAAATGGCGCGGTAGTTCGATAATTCGATTTCAAACTTCAATCGAATGTACCGGGTGCAAAACAACCCGGATTTTAGTGAAACCAAAAACATTAGGATCTAATTGATAATATCTTTCCAACGAATCCAACAAATCAAAATTTCATAGCGGGAATCAAAAGATATGTCCAGTTGAAAATTCTGAATAGTCGCTATGGAATTCAGGCCCTTAAAAATGGACATTTTGCAAATGACCTCGGATTTCGACGAAACTGGTTTTGTTGGGTCTGTGATGTCAAATTATTGCTAGATTCCAAATTTCATAATTTTTCGAATCAATATGTGAGCGTGGCAAAGGAAAATGTGTTTGACCAGTTTGAGTTGATTTTAATCGACTGGAAAATGGCCATTTTTCATATAGGCTCAGAATTCGACGAAACTAGTTTTGTTAGGACCGTATCGTCAATACGAAGCTAGAAAATATTTTTCTAGAATTTTTCGAGTTAGTATGTGACCCCGGTAATTTGAAATGTACGTTTAAAATTCAATATAGTGACTTAAATGGAAATTCAACGGAAACTGATCGAAACGACCGAATCAGCTTGCGATACATATCCCATTGGATTCAGAATGGGGGTAAAACGCTGGACGACAGGCGGTGGACCTCGTTTAGAGGTCGTATGTAAAAGTCAACTTTTTAGAAAATAAAATAATTGAATAATAAAAATAAAATAAAAACCCTTCTCTTCCCTTAAACTTCTCCAGACCTCCCCCCCCACCCCCGATCCATTTCGAATCAGAAAAAAAAGAAAAAAAGGCAACGGAAGCCCCAGCCGCCACCCTCGTCGTTGCTCCGACGTCCCCTCTGCCTAGCCGACCACCGCAACCTCGCCCTCCACCTCCGTTCCTGCCGCGCCACCACATCCCCGAGCCCCTCCTCCTATCGCACCCCTAAACTCCTGTCAGCCGCCACTAGCCTCGCCCCCCTTCTCGATTTCCGCCCAGACCCGCCACCACCGGCGAACTCCAGCACTCCGACCCCACTCCTGCCGCGCCGCCTGACCCAGCCCACTTCCTCTCCTTTTAACTGTAAGTTTTATTTGCTGATTTTTTTTAAATAAAAAAAATCGTTAGGCGATTGAAAACTGATTTGTCTTTGTTTTAAAGCTTTGATTTTTATTCGTTTTAAAGATTAGATTTTAATTGAATAAAGTTCAGATTTTTATATTTTTAAAGTATTAAAAATATAGTCTTTACTATATAGCGATTATAAAATATGATTTTTGTTTATGTAAAAAATTAGAAATATAATTTTTACACGATAGGAGTATTAGAAATATCATCTTTATATGTGTAGCAAAATAAAAATGTGATTTTTATAGTGATGGAATTTAAAAGGTGAAATCTTTATAGTTAAAAAGGCAAGATCTTTATATATAAGATAACGATGTAAAAATAGAATTTTTTTTTGTCCATATAGCAAAGTAAAAATTCGATTTTTATATATTGAATAGCAAAGTAAAAATTCGATTTTTATATATTGAATAGCAAAGTAAAAATTCGATTTGTATATATTGAATAGCAAAGTAAAACTTCGTTTTTTATATATTAAATAGCAAAGTAAAAATTCGATTTTTATATATTGAATAGCAAAGTAAAAGTCGATTTTTATATATTGAATAGCAAAGTAAAAATTCGATTTTTATATATTGAATAGCAAAGTAAAAATTCGATTTTTATATGTTGAACATCGAAGTAAAAATTCGATTTTTATATATCGAACATCGAAGTAAAAAATCGATTTTTATATATTGAACAGCAAAGTAAAAATGTGATTTTTACGTATGTAGATAATACGGGCGAAGAAAGTGACAAGAGCGAGAATGGCGAAGATTTCTATAAATGAAGAGTCGTGGTATTGGATAGCTTTCTGTGAGAACTTCTCACTCAAAATTTCATTTTCTAGTTATATATATATACTAGGATGCAGACGGTGTTTAGTAGCACCCGACACCCGTCATCCACAGACCATGGATGGCTTGTTTGTTAAATTGTTTGGTTGTGTGGTTAGTTAGAATATTTTGTTTGAATTGAATTGTTTGGTGAAATGAATTGATTTGATTGATGTGTGAATGGCATGGGCCTTCACTAGACCGGGGATAAGGCTAGGCCTTGTCCCGTTTCTAGTATCGTGTCGTTTTGCCGCCGAAATTTTCTAAAAATAAGTTAGAAAAATAAAGATAACATTTTATTTAATAAATGAACCGAATAGAATATTCATAGGTTGAATAAAATACTTTGATCATTAAAAATATAATTTTTAACGTGAATGTGAATAAATAAATATTCATTTACAAACCGGACGGTATGTTTATGTACACCTATTTGAAGGACATTGATTGGGACGATAAATTTTACACATTGCCCAACTGCACAAATAAAAATCTATGTTTGATTGTTTGAAACCCCACATGGGTATTGGGATGATATTTGACGTGCACTAATCCCGATTGTTTAGTTGTATGTCGATCGATTGATTGACAGACTGTTATAAGCGTTGAATATTTATATTTGAAGCTTATACAGTGTAGAATGCACTTTCGATGATGGTTGATTATTCATCGTTGTTGATATATACATGTGTTGTAGAAAATCCATATAATTAACATTATATGGTAATTGTTTGGGCCTCATTCCAGTTTTGAAACAGAAATATTTGAAATGAAATATTTGAATAGAAATATTTGAAAAAGAAATATTTGAAGTAGAATATTTGAAAATTGAAATATATGAAGCCGCGTTGATAGATTGACGCCATTTTGACGTGAACGATATTTATATCGATTTTATTCGAAATGAATTGAATATAAAACGATTTCGAAATGAATTGAATATATAACGATTTCGAAATGAATTGAATATATAACGATTTCGAAATGAATTGAATATATAATTGAATTCGAATTGAATTGAATATATAAGGAATTCGAATTGAATGGAAAACGAATTTGATTTTAATTGAATAGATAACGAATTTGAATTGAATATCAAACCAATTCGAATTTGAATTGAAAACGAATTTGAATTGAATTGGAAACAAATTAAAATGAATTCGAATTGAATTAAATAGGAATGAATTTTAAAACGAATTTAGAAGGAAAAATTCAATCTTGATTTGAATTGAAGTGGAAGTTGAAAATGCTTTTTGAAACGAATTCAAAACTATTTATATAATTCGTTTTAAATAGAAATCGACGAAATATATATTATATATATTATATATATAATATAATGGCCTGAATAGAACGCGCCGCGCCGCGGCAGTTCGTGAATTTCGACCATTTATTTCAAACGGACATTACTGGAGATCCGACCGTCGGATTCTCCTAAAACCGGAACCGTTTGGTTTGTATCGAAAAGAGCTTTCTAACGAATATTAGAAATTTGAAATCTAATGGTTGGATTTGGAATTATGTCCAAATCAAATTTGGAAAAGGTCGCTGTAAGTGCAGTTCGATGGCCGTTGATGGAAATCGACTGTATGGGCCTTGATAAAATTATTAAAAATAGTAATAATTTGTGTAAAATCATAAGAAATGATTTAGAAAGAACTGGGATGAAAAATCCCATATTTGAAAAGATAAAAATAGATTTTTATCGAAATGAACTAGTTTTGAACTAGAATTACAATTCTATTTATTTTTAAATAAATAAATTGAATTTGAAATGGTTTAGAAAATAACAAGAATTTCCAATATTTGAATTAGAATGGATTTGAATCGAAATTGCCTTCGGAATATTTCGATGTTGGGTTTCGTGATGATACAGATATTGTTATGGGAATTTGAAAGATATATATATATATCGTTATTCCCAATACGACATTTGTTAGTCGTAGAATTTGATATTGAACATAAGCCGATATTTTTTCTATTCAGAGCCTTGTATTTAATATCAAATGTGATTTGGGTTTGTCGTGAATGGTGTCTTCATTAACAGTGTTCTTGAACCCAGTTGTGAAAAGATTAAATCTTTTTATTTAGATTTAATGAAGAGTACCAATTAAATAATATTTAATTGGAATTGAATCGATATTGATTTTTGGGTTTATCGTGGACAGTGTTTTAAATAACACTCGTTCTTTAACCCGATAATTAATAGAAGGTGATTTTGGGTTTACCGTGAACCGTGTTTTAAATGACACTGATTCTTTAACCCTGTCAAAGATTAAAACTAAGTGGAGTTTTAATGAATCTTTAATTAGATTGAAGTAATCAAAATGGAGTATCACCAGTTTTGCTCCAGGCGTTATTTAAATCTTTAACTAGATTTGAACGTGAAATGGTAATTGAATTTACCGATAACACCGTGGTGTTAGATATGAAGTATTACCAGTTTTACTTCATGGGATGAATAGGTTGGGATTGGGAAATTAAAACAAATGACTACTTCGGTAAGGTTCGTTAATCCCGACTAGTTGAATCAAAATTCAAAAGAAGAATAAAGAATAAATTCAAGGAATTTATCTTTGATAAAATTAATGTGAACCTTTCCCTATGAATGTGAAATTTAGAAACTAACTGTCGGTTAGCCAAGCAGAATGGTTTTCTGAATATTGATCTGATGTTGGTTTCGGCCTTCGGGGTTAATATTTGGGGAATTATTCTCTTGATTAATTTACGGTTAGTGACTGATGAATTGGAATGAGGCGTATGTTGTGTTTGTGTAACACTTATTTAAAATATACGTGAGTTATTCAGGAAGACCGGGTTTATCCCATTCTGAATAACTGATACGACGATAAGTCGAAGACGAAGACGATGGTCGAAGACCGGAGGTCTTCACGTCGTTTGGATAATTACTGATGATCTTGATTGGGCTGTACACCCAAGAAGATGGAAACAGTTGGTGATCGTCCAGACGTACTTGGAGATCGATGGATATGCGGGGTACTAGGTGCCTCCGGTTTCGTTCAGACCCAGAACAGACTTGTAAATGGATTGTGTGTCTGACATTGGATTTTAGTCCGTCTGATTGATCTCTATTAAATATATATCTGTTTGGCGACGGAGAATTTATTCTCTAGCTTAACGCCCTTCTCTGAGACGTACGAGCTCAGCGGTTATATATTGATGGATATCAAACGCATGGAGTGAATTGCCTGTGTGGCATGCCTAAGTGGCAATTGATCGAGGCTTCTGTTGAAAAGCAAAGTCTTGTGGTGATGATCAAAGCACAGCCTGTGTGGCACAACTTTGTGTAACGTGAATTCGCAAGCCTCGCACCCCGGTTGTGAACCAAAAACGGGAGACGGACCTCAGGGAGGGCATGCGTTTCTTTCTAGCTAGGGTGGTGTCAGTGACCTTCCAGCCATGACATTTATATACTTTTCACCTGTGTGGTTGTTGCTGTTGCGAGGCGCCTCGGTTTGATCGGACGATCCGGGTCCGATGGAGTCATTCGTTGGCTCACTTACGCCCCAAAGGGCGGAGAAACGCAGTGTTCAGGATTTAAGTTTAATCCACATCGGTGGACCGGCCCTGACGATCCAAGGGGCGATGCGTTCTGCTCCTGAGACTCGGGCTAGACAGTCTCGAATCGGTTGAGGACTATCTTTTGCCTCGGTTCATGGACGGAAATCCAATTTCCAAATACGTGATATTTGCGGTTTTAATTGTAGAACTAGTACGGCGACATGATATATGGTACCCATGCCGCCTATGATTGATACTTATGATTTAAAGTTGCTTTATACACTATGCACTTATTATAGTACTATAAAAATGATTTGTTTTAAACGTATCAAGCATTCTTTGGCTGTTATAAGGGAAAACCCTATCCCTCGGCTTGCGTTGCATTGTGTGATAGGACCTGGGTCTTATAACAGCTTCATTTTTCTTTATTTACCATTGCGCTGTTTGTTTTATGCACTGGTATTCTTGGGAGGAAACCCGTTCCGTGTTATACGGCGTGGTCCCTTGATTTACCTAACTTTAAAAATAAAGATTAATAACTGTTTTAGTTCTCACACCAGTCCCATGACTGACCTGGAGTTTATTGTTTTAACCTAAACTCTGGGTGCCCTTATTTTGACACGGGCAGCTAGTAGTTTTGGTTTTGCAGATTTATATTCACAGGATCCTGGATTACAGCTGGAACGATATCCGGAAAGCTTTTTATCCGTATATCTCTTCTAGTTGTGTATTGTATTATTTTCCGCTGCAATTTATTTAAATGTAGTTTAAATCTCTGATATTTCTGTGTAATATTCATTTAAACTCTGTATATTCTTGTAATCTGATGCATTGTTGTATAATAACAATGAAATGTTCTTTTGTATGTATTCTGTTGTGGCTTGTTCTCGAACTATCCGCGCTTTCCCTTCTCTTCGGAGACCGGGGGAGTTCGGGTCGTTTCATCGTGGTATCAGAGCTTTGGTTTACAAAGCTCAGAGAACGAGACACATTAGAACCATACGAAAGAATTCTTTAGATATTGGATTAGTAAAATCCAATGAGAATGACTCGTTAGAGATGGGATCAGTAGTATCCTAGTACGAGTGTGAAGAGTATATTTTTTAAAATGAAAACAATTTTTGTTTTGAAAATTTAAATCGTTGTATACGTATTTGCATATTTATTTTATGTTGATTAGGACAGTCGAGTATATAAAGATTTTACATATACGCCTTGCAAACGTGTATTTGAAGTTTTAATATACTGGATAGATATAGAATTACACTCTAGTCGCCCGGGGGTGATTCTGATGATTGATATATCATCATCAGAATTTATGTTCGAGTGACGAACGTGTAATATCTATATATTTCCTATTGACTGGTGTGAGAACCAAAAATTAGATAGGGTCTATTATTGTGATTTGGCATCAATAACTTGATTTTTGTATATATATCAAAATTATGAATTTGAAACTCTAATTCAATAATTGATTGATGTTTGTGTTGCTTGTTTAGTTGTTTGATAAAATTTGAACCATTATGCCTAACTGAATCAAATATTGAATTGTATTGAAAATTGGTCGCATTTACTTGCATATACATATAATTACATTGAACAGGTCATAGCAAGGAGGCTAGAGCCGTAGAATAAATTTTGTTTGCCTGACAAATAGGTACATGTTTACTACATAATTTACTGTTTTGTTTGGGTGATGATGATTTTATGAGCCTATTGGCTAGCCGCTTGGCTTTTTCTTTTTCTTTTTGAGATCAGAAGGCCTGTATAGCAATTTCGGGATTTTCCCGTGGCTCCCGGTGCAGGGGAGGTTATAGAGAAATTTTTCGAAAATTTAGGGTGTTAGCCAAATTTTTGAAGAATTTGAAAATTCTCAAAAACTGAAAAGTTGGAGAATGGAAGCCAGATCGAACGTAGAGCTGATTAATCAAACCACTTTCAACTTTGTTCCTTTTCTGGGACGAAAAGTTTTAAGTGCGGGAGATTGTAATAACCCGAAAATCTGGGGCAGTTTAAAATTTTTATTTTGGCAATCTTAGCCAATTTTGAACATTTAAAATGAATTATTTTAAATAATAACGACGAGAAATTTATTTTGAATAGAATTCGAACGTTTATATTATATAGTTCGTCATTAGAATATAAATAATTATATATAATTATAAATAGAATTGAAAATGGCGCGGTAGTTCGATAATTCGATTTCAAACTTCAATCGAATGTACCGGGTGCAAAACAATCCGGATTTTAGTGAAACCAAAAAATTTAGGATCTAATTGATAATATCTTTCCAATGAATCCAACAAATCAAAATTTCATAGCGGGAATCAAAAGATATGTCCAGTTGAAAATTCTGAATAGTCGCTATGGAATTCAGGCCCTTAAAAATGGACATTTTGCAAATGACCTCGGATTTCGACGAAACCAGTTTTGTTGGGTCCGTGATGTCAAATTATTGCTAGATTCCAAATTTCATAATTTTTCGAATCAATATGTGAGCGTGGCAAAGGAAAACGCGTTTGACCAGTTTTAGTTGATTTTAATCGACTGGAAAATGGCCATTTTTCATATAAGCTCAGAATTTGACGAAACTAGTTTTGTTAGGATTGTATCGTCAATACGAAGCTAGAAAATATTTTTTAGAATTTTTCGAGTTAGTATATGACCCCGGTAATTTGAAATGTACGTTTATAATTCAATATAGTGACTTAAATGGAAATTCAACGGAAACTGTTCGAAACGACCGAATCAGCTTGCGATACATATCCCATTGGATTCAGAATGGGGGTAAAATGCTATGGACGATAGGCGGTGGACCTCGTTTAGAGGTCGTATGTAAAAGTCAACTTTTTAGAAAATAAAATAATTAAATACTAAAAATAAAATAAAAACCCTTTTCTTCCCTTAAACTTCTCCAGGCCCCCCCGATCCATTTCGAATCAGAAAAAAAAGGCAACGGAAGCCCCAACCGCCACCCTCGTCGTTGCTCCGACGTCCCCTCCGCCTAGCCGACCACCGCAACCTCGCCCTCCACCTCTGTTCCTGCCGCGCCACCACATCCCCGAGCCCCTCCTCCTATCGCACCCCTAAACCCCCGTCAGCCGCCACTGGCCTCGCCCCCCTTCTCGATTTCCGCCCAGACCCGCCACCACCGGCGAACTCCAGCACTCCGACCCCACTCCTGCCGCGCCGCCTGACCCAGCCCCCTTCCTCTCCTTTTAACTGTAAGTTTTATTTGCTGATTTTTGTTAAATAAAAAAAAAAATCGTTAGGCGATTAAAAACTGATTTGTCTTTGTTTTAAAGCTTTGATTCTTATTCGTTTTAAAGATTAGATTTTAATTGAATAAAGTTCAGATTTTTATATTTTTAAAGTATTAAAAATATAGTCTTTACTATATAGCGATTATAAAATATGATTTTTGTTTATGTAAAAAATTAGAAATATAATTTTTACATGATAGGAGTATTAGAAATATCATCTTTATATGTGTAGCAAAATAAAAAATGCGATTTTTATAGTGATGGAATTTAAAAGGTGAAATCGTTAAAGTTGAAAAGGCAAGATCTTTATATATAAGACAACGATGTAAAAATAGAATTTTTTTTATCCATATAGCAAAGTAAAAAATTCGATTTTTATATATTGAATAGCAAATTAAAAATTCGATTTTTATATATTGAATAGCAAAGTAAAAATTTGATTTTTATATATTGAATAGCAAAGTAAAAATTCGATTTTTATATATTGAATAGCAAAGTAAAAATTCGATTTTTATATATTGTATAGCAAAGTAAAAATTCGATTTTTATATATTTAACATCGAAGTAAAAATTCGATTTTTATATATTGAACATCGAAGTAAAAATTCGATTTTTATATATTGAACAGCGAAGGAAAAATGGGATTTTTACGTATGTAGATAATACGGGCGAAGAAAGTGACAAGAGCGAGAATGGCGAAGATTTCTATAAATGAAGAGTCGTGGTATTGGATAGCTTTCTGTGAGAACTTCTCACTCAAAATTTCTTTTTCTAGTTATATATATATATATATATACTAGGATGCAGACGGTGTTTAGTAGCACCCGACACCCGTCATCCACAGACCATGGATGGCTTGTTTGTTAAATTGTTTGGTTGTGTGGTTAGTTAGAATATTTTGTTTGAATTGAATTGTTTGGTGAAATGAATTGATTTGATTGATGTGTGAATGGCGTGGGCCTTCACTTGACCGGGGATAAGGCTAGGCCTTGTCCCGTTTCTAGTATCGTGCCGTTTTGCCGCCGAAATTTTCTAAAAATAAGTTAGAAAAATAAAGATAACATTTTATTTAATAAATGAACCGAATAGAATATTCATAGGTTGAATAAAATAGTTTGATCGTTAAAAATATAATTTTTAACGTGAATGTGAATAAATAAATATTCATTTACATACCGGACGGTTTGTTTATGTACACCTATTTGAAGGACATTGATTGGGACGATAAATTTTACACATCGCCCAACTGCACAAATAAAAATCTATGTTTGATTGCTTGAAACCCCACACGGGTATTGGGATGATATTTGACGTACACTAATCCTGATTGTTTAGTTGTATGTCGATCGATTGATTGACAGACTGTTATAAGCGTTGAATATTTATATTTGATGCTTAAACAGTGTAGAATGCACTTTGGATGATGGTTGATTATTCATCGTTGTTGATATATACATGTGTTGTAGAAAATCCATATAATTAACATTATATGGTAATTGTTTGGGCCTCATTCCAGTTTTGAAACAGAAATATTTGAAATGAAATATTTGAATAGAAATATTTGAAAAAGAAATATTTGAAGTAGAATATTTGAAAATTGAAATATATGAAGCCGCGTTAATAGATTGACGCCATTTTGACGTGAACGATATTTATATCGATTTTATTCGAAATGAATTGAATATAAAACGATTTCGAAATGAATTGAATATATAACGATTTCGAAATGAATTGAATATATAACGATTTCGAAATGAATTGAATATATAATTGAATTCGAATTGAATTGAATATATAAGGAATTCGAATTGAATGGAAAACGAATTTGATTTTAATTGAATAGATAACGAATTTGAATTGAATATCAAACCAATTCGAATTTGAATTGAAAACGAATTTGAATTGAATTGGAAACAAATTAAAATGAATTCGAATTGAATTAAATAGGAATGAATTTTAAAACGAATTTAGAAGGAAAAATTCAAACTTGATTTGAATTGAAGTGGAAGTTGAAAATGCTTTTTGAAACGAATTCAAAACTATTTATATAATTCGTTTTAAATAGAAATCGACGAAATATATATTATATATATTATATATATAATATAATGGCCTGAATAGAACGCGCCGCGCCGCGGCAGTTCGTGAATTTCGACCATTTATTTCAAACGGACATTACTGGAGATCCGACCGTCGGATTCTCCTAAAACCGGAACCGTTGGGTTTGTATCGAAAAGAGCTTTCTAACGAATATTAGAAATTTGAAATCTAATGGTTGGATTTGGAATTATGTCCAAATCAAATTTGGAAAAGGTCGCTGTAAGTGCAGTTCGATGGCCGTTGATGGAAATCGACTGTATGGGCCTTGATAAAATTATTAAAAATAGTAATAATTTGTGTAAAATCATAAGAAATGATTTAGAAAGAACTGGGATGAAAAATCCCATATTTGAAAAGATAAAAATAGATTTTTATCGAAATGAACTAGTTTTGAACTAGAATTACAATTCTATTTATCTTTAAATAAATAAATTGAATTTGAAATGGTTTTGAAATAACTAGAATTTCCAATATTTGAATTAGAATGGATTTGAATCGAAATTGCCTTCGGAATATTTCGATGTTGGGTTTCGTGATGATACAGATATTGTTATGGGAACTTGAAAGATATATATATATATATATATATATCGTTATTCCCAATACGACATTTGTTAGTCGTAGAATTTGATATTGAACATAAGCCGATATATTTTCTATTCAGAGCCTCGTATTTAATATCAAATGTGATTTGGGTTTGTCAAGAATGGTGTCTTCATTAACGCTGTTCTTGAACCCAGTTGAGAAAAGATTAAATCTTTTTATTTAGATTTAATGAAGAGTACCAATTAAATAATATTTAATTGGAATTGAATCGATATTGATTTTTGGGTTTATCGTGGACAGTGTTTTAAATAACACTCGTTCTTTAACCCGATAATTAATAGAAGGTGATTTTGGGTTTACCGTGAACCGTGTTTTAAATGACACTGATTCTTTAGCCCAATCAAAAATTTAAACTAAGTGGAGTTTTAATGAATCTTTAATGAGATTGAAGTAATCAAAATGGAGTATCACCAGATTTGCTCCAGGCGTTAGTTAAATCTTTAATTAGATTTGAACGTGAAATGGTAATTGAATTTACCGATAACACCGTGGTGTTAGATATGAAGTATTACCAGTTTTACTTCATGGGATGAATAGGTTGGGATTGGGAAATTAAAACAAATGACTACTTCGGTAAGGTTCGTTAATCCCGACTAGTTGAATCAAAATTCAAAAGAAGATTAAAGAATAAATTCAAGGAATTTATCTTTGATAAAATTAATGGGAACCTTTCCCTATGAATGTGAAATTTAGAAACTAACTGTCGGTTAGCCAAGCAGAATGGTTTTCTGAATATTGATCTGATGTTGGTTTCGACCTTCGGGGTTAATATTTGGGGAATTATTCTCTTGATTAATTTACGGTTAGTGACTGATGAATTGGAATGAGGCGTATGTTGTGTTTGTGTAACACTTATTTAAAATATACGTGAGCTATTCAGGAAGACTGGATTTATCCCATTCTGAATAACTGATACGACGATAAGTCGAAGATGAAGACGATGGTCGAAGACCAGAGGTCTTCACGTCGTTTGGATAATTACTGATGATCTTGATTGGGCTGTACACCCAAGAAGATGGAAATAGTTGGTGATCGTCCAGACGTACTTGGAGATCGATGGATATGCGGGGTACTAGGTGCCTCCGGTTTCGTTCAGACCCAGAACGGACTTGTAAATGGACCGTGTGTCTGACATTGGATTTTAGTCCGTGTGATTGATCTCCATTAAATATATATCTGTTTGGCAGCGGAGAATTTATTCTCTTGCTTAACGCCCTTCTCTGAGACGTACGAGCTCAGGGGTTATATATTGATGGGTATCAAACGCATGGAGTGAATTGCCTGTGTGGCATGCCTAAGTGGCAATTGATCGAGGCTTCTGTTGAAAAGCAAAGTCTTGTGGTGATGATCAAAGCACAGCCTGTGTGGCACAGCTTTGTGTAACGTGAATTCGCGAGCCTCGCACCACGGTTGTGAACCAAAAACGGGAGACGGACCTCAGGGAGGGCATGCGTTTCTTTCTAGCTAGGGTGGTGTCAGTGACCTTCCAGCCCTGACATTTATATACTTTTCACCTGTGTGGTTGTTGCTGTTGCGAGGCGCCTCGGTTTGATCGGACGATCCGGGTCCGATGGAGTCATTCGTTGGCTCACTTACGCCCCAAAGGGCGGAGAAACGCAGTGTTCAGGATTTAAGTTTAATCCACATCGGTGGACCGGCCCTGACGATCCAAGGGGCGATGCATTCTGCTCCTGAGACTCGGGCTAGAAAGTCTCGAATCGGTTGAGGACTATCTTTTGCCTCGGTTCATAGACGGAAATCCAATTTCCAAATACGTGACATTTGCGGTTTTAATTGTAGAACTAGTACGGCGACATGATATATGGTACCGATGCCGCCTATGATTGAAACTTATGATTTGAAGTTGCTTTATACACTATGCACTTATTATAGTACTATCAAAATGATTTGTTTTAAACGTATCAAGCATTCTTTGGCTGTTATAAGGGAAAACCCGATCCCCCGGCTTGCGTTGCATTGTGTGATAGGACCTGGGTCTTATAACAGCTTCATTTTTCTTTATTTAGCATTGCGCTGTTTGTTTTATGCACTGGTATTCTTGGGAGGAAACCTGTAACACCCCACGCCCACTACGGTCACTCACTAAGGGAATGCCATAGCATCGGTGGAGTATTTTAAGTGAATATAGAACAGAAAATTACAACAAGACAGATATAAGAATACTTGAAAATTTTAAACATCATTTCATTACAGCGGAAACTAAAACATGTTTGGTTACATCACAAAACCATAACAAGAGTCAAGTACAAAATATCCATCCTGATAAAATAAAAGTACATAATCCCACTACATAAACTAATAGCCATAATAGAAAAGGTAAACTGAGCTTTACATCCACGGTCCAAGCTCCAAAAGGTAGATAAAGCAGTTTGATCAAAGCCACTAGCACTAGGCCCACTCTGATAACCTGAGGGTTGGGAAAAAGATAAAAACAACAGGCTCAGACATAAGTCTGAGCGAGTCCTATAACTTTAACAATACAATCATTAAAGTAACCAGAGTAAGACATAAGCTTGATATACGGTAATGACTGGGGATGAATGGCTACACTAAGCAGCCAACTAGACTTAGGATGAACTAAGATAACCGTAAAGACGCATTTACCCACCCAAGGATAATTACTACACTGCACCACCCCAGATCTACCCACCCAAGGGTAATTCCTACACTGCACCACACTAGTTCTACCCACCCAAGGGTAATTCCTACTTAAAGGTTGATCCCACTAAGTGTACTTAGTAATTTTTAATAGTAGTTTCGTGTACCCCTAGCTGACTACATAGGTGTCGTCTTCCCCTATCTCCACTAGGTGTACCCACTACTCCCCAAGCGATCGGTTCCCTAACGTAGATACCCGTGCTGGCCCAACAGTGGGGTGTATCATTCCCCAAAGTGGCAACCTGATAATATCAACGGTGCACGGCTTATACCTACACGATGCAACAACGTCTTACTTACCAGCCCGGGTCCACACACGCATATGAAACCCGTTGGACTTGCGTTGCCACCACTAACCCGTTTTGGCCTCTTACAGTCAAGCCCAATATGCGTGTCCCGTCCTTGACATGGGTCGAGCCCACAAAGATACGTTTGGGATATTGGTTGAAATGGCCCCCCACAAGCTACCCACCTAAGCTTGTCATTTCTAGTGAATCCCACTTAACCCTTTAACCAAGTCGACTTACATGTTATAAATTTTGGTTAAGTCATTTAATCATACTTTAATTGCCACTCAAGGCACCCACTAGATTTCCACATGCCACCCAAGGCACTTACTTGATTCCCACATGCCACCCAAGGCACTTACTTAACCCTTTAATCATGTTTAATTACATGTTCCACTTTGGTTAAGTATTCTAATCGTATTTTCTATTGCCACCCAAGGCAACCCACTAGTTTCCTCATGCCACCCAAGGCACCCCCACTAGTTACTACATGCCACCCAAGGCACCCACTTAACCCCTCATGCCCCACTACATGCTAATTTGGTTAAGTGTTTCTTAATTAGTTAAGATCGTAACCTTTGTAAAGACCTCTCACATTAGACTGTCTTTTATGGCAGTTGGATATGCCGGTTGGTTCCGGGCAGCCTTACACCATAACAGAGTCTAACCTCGTTTCTTTACACTTGTCACGTATTTAGTTTATGACTAAGACCTCTCACATTGGGCCAATCATTTGTAGCCGCTGGATTTGCCGGTCGGTTCCGGGCAGTCTTATGCTACAAAAGGGTCCAACCTCGTGTCTTAGTCGATTAATTACACCTAATTAATCACCCCCATAATTTGTATTAATTATCCCTAATTAATTACAAATATTTAAGAATATGGGTAGACCTAACTCAATAGGTAAATTCCCAATTCCATAATATGGGTAGACCTAACTTAATAGGTAAATTCCCAATTCCATAATATGGGTAGACCTAACTTAATAGGTAAATTCCTAATTATGTCCATCCACTTTATGGTATGTTTAATCATACCCACTTCACACAATTTTATGTGTTCATTAATTTTTACCCCATCGTCCCCACGTAAATATGTTAACATGACATACTTTAAAAGAGAAGATTCATCATACACACAATGGGTTCAACTTAGCATATCATTAGCATTATCATGGGTTTAAAAGGTGTCAACTTGCATATATGACCATAAACCCAACTTGCATAAATAACCAACCCAAACTTGCATGAATCACATATGTCATAAAGATGGTAACTTGCATAAATGTTAATGTCATAGACCTATCATAAAGGTGTCAACTTGCATACATGTCATAGGTCTAAAAGGGATGAACTTGCACATGTACTTATGTCATACAAAGGGGTAAACTTGCATATGTATGTATGACATACAAAGGTGTAAACTTCCACATGTTACTTGCATATAATCAACCACCAAACTTGCATAACATGTCATATATGGACTTGCATATAATCAAACACCAAACTTGCATAACATGTCACATATGAACTTGCATATAATCAACCACCAAACTTGCATAACATGTTACATATGAACTTGCATATAATCAACCACCAAACTTGCATAACATGTTACATATGAACTTGCATATGTATGTATGACATACAAAGGTAAACTCGCATATGTTATGCATATCACTAATCCAACCAACTTGCATAGATTATGCATATTATAGATCCAAACTCATAGGTTAAACTTGCATGTCATGTCACTTATTTCACACATGATTCTAGCATAAAACCAAGCATTTAACTTGCATAAAACCAAACACTTAGCATGCATAAAACTAAATACTTAGCATGCATAAAACCCACCACTTAACATGCATAAACCCAAACACTTAACTTGCATAAACATAGTGTCATCATGAATAAGTGTTAAACATTGTGATTAGCAAACTAGCATCATAACATATGACCTAAAACCCATTGATCCGCAAGAAAAACCATATGATCTCATCACATCTCATCTACTTAGTTTAGTAATTAGTTATTAAAGTGATAGAAACTCACAAACTCCAAGATTAGCTCCTTAGATAGTTGCTAGAGTTGAAGTAGAGGTGGATTAGTAGTTGATTAGCTTGCAATCCTCTTCACAAATTAGTGGAGGCTCCTTCTAAGTTGCATTTTGGCGGCATGATGGCATAGATTCTATTTTTAGTATGGATTAGGGTAGTCTTAGGGTGTATTTATAGGATTAGGTTGTGTTTTAGACCCTTAGATTAACCCTAGGTTAGTTTAGGTCCGTCAGATTTCATCCCAAGCCCTCCAACCCAGCCCAAAACTCAACCAGGTGCACCCAGGCACGAATCAGCCGACAGGGCAAGTCGACAGCCCTGTTGACTGCCAAGTCGACAGGCATGTCGACAGGCAAGTCGACAGCCCTGTCGACAGCCAAGTCGACTTGGCTGGGCGGGAGTTTTCGCGCCTGGCCCCCATTTCTGCATGTTTCGAAATTCAAATTTCCCGAAAACTTCTTTGGGCCTTAACCGGGTCATACGGACTCCGATTTACAAAATTTCGGACTCTATTTCGCGTATTTTTCCGAGACGAACACAATGACGTAACCCGTTTCCCCTGATTCTCACATCTGAGATTATTAATTCTGTAATTAGTGAATATCAGTGTTAACTGAAATTCGGGGTGTTACATTCTCCCCTCCTTAAAGGATTTCGTCCCCGAAATCTCTAAGCTAAGGAGAATGCATATCCTACCATCCAAACAACCATCTACTCAATCCATCAAACACGGGCATCCATTGTCCTTAAAACAATTTCTAGTGATGTATGAGCATATGCAAAGAGTGTGTGTATATGTTCCCTATCTAATGTATGAACATATGCAAACCATGATAGTGCCATGCATCCAATATGTATGCGAGAGAACCCTATCGACACATACTGTATCTATATGAGTGCACAATCATTCACCAAAATGCATCATCCATATGATAACACAACCATTATACATCCATCAATTTAGCTACCTACACACAATTATATGCAATATGAAGTGACTGAGCCGATCTAGTGTCTAGAGTGTGTGTATATGCATCCACGAGCAACCACTAGCAAACACTTGCATCCACATGCATCCATCAATCATAACATGTCTCAAACACATGTTTCAACCATAGGTTTACCCTATCTAAAGGTCAAAGGCACTAACAAGAGGACATACTAAAGATAAGATAAGTACTAGACAAACGATAAAGGAGAAGTTAAAAGACATACCCTCAAAAAGGAATGGGTATAATGAACGCATTTTCGCTTCCGTTTCCCAAGTAGCGTTGCTCTCATCTTCTCCCCATTGCACTTTGACTAGTTGAACCTCCCTGTTTCTCAACCTCTTAATCTCTGACCCAAGGATGAGTGTAGGAGCTCGTCGAATAGTCGCATCACGCTCTATCTCTACTTCTCTAAGCAAGCTCGGCTCTACCACCTCTGCGGTCTCATGTAGGCACTTCCTCAAATGTGACACATGGAATACATCATGTACACCTATAAGCCTGTCGGGCAACTCCACTCTATATGCCATCTGTCCAATCCTTTCCTTAATAGGAAACGGTCCAATAACCCTTGGTGCTAACTTTCCAACAGATCCAAAGCGAACCACATTCCATAACGGAGATACCTTGATAAAACCATGTCCCCAACATCAAATTTAAGCTCTTCTTTCCTCTTGTCCGCATAAGATTTCTGTCTGTCTTGCGCCGCTTTCATCCTTCTTCGAATCAAATCAATCTTTTCCGAAGTCTCTCTAACCATATCGGGCCCAAGTAAGATCTTATCCGTAGATTCCCACCAACATGTAGGTGATCGACAAGGCCTTCCATAAAGAGCTTCGAAAGGAGCCATGCCAATACTAGACTGAAAGCTGTTATTATATGCGAACTCCACCAATGGAAGATGATCTTCCCATGTACCTCCAAAATCCAAGATACCTAGCCTCAAAAGGTCTTCTAAAATACGATTCACCCTCTCGGTCTGGTCGTCCGTCTGAGGATGATATGCGGTACTCAAACACAACTGAGTCACTACCGCCTCTTGCAAACTCTTCCAAAACTCTCTAGTGAAGATAGGATCTCGATCGCTCACTATACTGGAGGGTACACCAGGCAATCTAATAATCTCTCGAATGTAAACTGAAGCTAGCCATGGAGCAGTTCTCTTACTCTTCACGGGTATAAAATGGGCGCTCTTAGTAATTCTGTCTACCACAACCCAAATTCCCGTATTACCCTTCCTCGATCTTGGTAATCCATCGAGACACTATCCCACTTCCATAGTGGAACCTCCAATGGGTGAAGCAACCCACCGGGTTTCTTCTGCTCCGCTTTCACTTGCTGGCACACCAAGCATCTAGCAACCTACTCGGCCACGTCTTTCTTCATACCGGCCCAAAAGAAAACTCGCTTCATGTCTTGGTACATCTTGTCCCCACCGGGATGAATGGTCATCTTCGACCGATGTGCATCATCAAGTATAGCCTTCCTCAAACCCTCGTCTTGCAGTACACAAAGTCTACCGTCTCTACGCAACCACCCCTTACCATCTAGGGTGTACCTACTCGAATGGCTGGACGACTCCCCCCTTATGAGCTTCTCTACTAACTCAACCAACTGTGGGTCGTCTCGCTGTGCCTCGCCAATCCGTCCCAAAAGAGTAGGCCTAACCTCCAAGGAGGCTAGCAAACCGGGTACAAAGTCAACGGAAGGTCTAAAGTCAAACATAGAAATAAACTCCAAGCTTCGCCATTCCACGAACAATGGACTCAAAGACAGCCTTTTTCTGCTTAAGGCGTCTGCCACCACGTTACCCTTGCCAGGGGTATACGCTATCTCAAACTCATAGGATGCTAAGAATTCCATCCACCTTTCTTGTCTTAAGACAATGCGCTCGAAGAGTCTCCAACACTTCCCTAAGATGTAGGGCATGCTTTTCTCCACTTCTAGAGAAAATCAGGATATTCTCCCATGCAAAATCGTCACAACTATCCATCTCTCACGCAGACCACCCTAGTCGAACTCGACATCCCCCAAATGCAAGCCCCAAAGGCCTAAACCAATATCAGACAAACACCCAAGGGATACATCCTTCGAATTCAGACGACCTACGTGAGATGATACTAGTAAAAACGGCTAAATAATTAAGCCCTTGTCCAACTCTGGATGTCCTCACCAGTCTCGCTCCAAAACCACCGTTTATCCCATAACTGGCTTTGCTCAACCTATTGAGCACATATGAAAACTTATTTCGCTCCTAGAAAAGACCAAGATGTCATTTACAAAGACCATCACGAACTTATTTAGGTACTCCCTAAACACCCTTCTCATCAAATCAATAAAGTATGCGGGGGCGTTCGTCAAACCAAATGGCATCACCAGCCACTCATAAAAACAATCCGGAGTCCTAAAGGCAGTCTTCTCTATACTATCCTCAGCCACTCTCAACTGACGAAACCCCGTGGCTAAGTCCAACTGCGAAAATACTGAGGCGCCAACTAACTGATCAAAGAGATCATCAATCCTTGGCAATGGGTGTCTATTCTTCTTTGTGAGTTTATTTAGTTCTCTTTAGCCTACACAAAGTCTGAGGGACCCATCCGCCTTCGTGGCAAAAACTACTGGAGCACCCCACTCCGATATACTTCGTCTTATGAACCCCTTCTCAAGCAAATCGCCTACTTGCTTATGGAGTTCCCTCCTCTCACGAGGAGCCATGTGGCACACTGGTCAAGATACTGGTTTGGCATTGTCTACCAGATATATTCGGAAGTCAATCTCTCGCTCCGGAGGTAAGCCCTTCACCTCCTCAAACACATCCGAGTATTCCCGGACCACTCTAATAGATCGCAAACTCTCGACCGACGTGTCAAGCGATTCTAGATAACTTAGCATAACAGATTCAATGGGATTACAAGAGATCTCGAGAGTGTTACCCAAGCGGGTCATAAGCCTAACAACTCTCCCTTCAAAATCAAGAACGGCACCCCTACTGGATAACCAGTCCATGCCCAAAACTAACCCATAGCCCGGGAAGCCCAAAAAGCATCACATCTAAACTCAACGCTAAGTATAGAAACTTTCAAACCCAAACACATCATGGAGCCCCAATTGGGTTTGAAACAACTAAGGGATCATCTACTAAACTGGTGTCTAAGTGCAGTGACTCAACTAACAATGATGAGATAAACGAACTCGATGCGTCAGAATCAAATAAAGTTCGAACCGGATAATAAAGAAATCCAAATTCCAACCTAGACGGTCCTATCCCCATCTGGTACACTAGCAGTGAGGGAATACAACTACCCTCCAGGAGATTCCATACCTTGCCCATGCCCCTTTGGACAATCCTAATAAGGTGTCCTATTCCTCCAAAAGGATAACTACTAGCCCTCTTCTTCCCATTCTCCACTCGTAACCTCCCATCAAAATGAGGTTTCGTCCTTCATTAAACAACAACTATTTGAGCCTTCCTCCCATCGTCTATCCAATAGGTACCTACAAGTCATCCTCCTTCTTGAACCAATTTCTAGTCCGACTAATGTCTAAGTCCCTTGAAGTGGTTTTCCATTCTTATCTATCTTAGAAAGATCATCTATACGCGGAGGCGAAACTCAAAACGAGAGAGGAAGAGATTCAAAACGGAGAATTTGAAAGATATAGATATGGCTATAGGGGATTATGCTTTTCTTTCAAAAACTTTTCTCTTAAAAGACATGTTTTTGAAAATACTCCTTTCAAAAATATTCTTAGAAAATAGGTTTTCTAAAAATTTTATCTGTTCTAGTAACCTGGCTCTGATACCACGTGTAACACCCCACGCCCGCTACGGTCACTCACTAAGGGAATGCCATAGCATCGGTGGAGTATTTTAAGTGAATATAGAACAAAAAAAATTACAACAAGACAGGTATAAGAATACTTGAAAATTTAAAACATCATTTCATTACAGCGGAAATAAAACATGTTTGGTTACATCACAAAACCATAACAAGAGTCAAGTACAAAATATCCATCCTGATAAAATAAAAGTACATAATCCCAATACATAAACTAATAGACATAATAGAAAAGATAAACTGAGCTTTACATCCACGGTCCAAGCTCCAAAAGGTAGATAAAGCAGTTTGATCAAAGCCCACTAGCACTAGGCCCACTCTGATAACCTGAGGGTTGGGAAAAAGATAAAAACAACGGGGTCAGACATAAGTCTGAGCGAGTCCTATAACTTTAACAATACAATCATTAAAGTAACCAGAGTAAGACATAAGCTTGATATACGGTAATGACTGGGGATGAATGGCTACCCTAACCAGCCAACTAGACTTAGGATGAACTAAGATAACCGTAAAGACGCATTTACCCACCCAAGGATAATTACTACACTGCACCACCCCAGATCTACCCACCCAAGGGTAATTCCTACACTGCACCACACCAGTTCTACCCACCCAAGGGTAATTCCTACTTAAAGGTTGATCCCACTAAGTGTACTTAGTAATTTTTAATAGTAGTTTCGTGTACCCCTAGCTGACTACAGAGGTGCCGTCTGCCCCTATCTCCACTAGGTGTACCCACTACTCCCCAAGCGATCGGCTCCCTAACGTAGATACCCGTACTGGCCCCACAGTGGGGTGTATCATTCCCCAAAGTGGCAACCTGATAATATCAACGGTGCACGGCTTATACCTACACGATGCAACAACGTCTTACTTACCAGCCCGGGTCCAGACACGCATATGAAACCCGTTGGACTTGCGTTGCCACCGCTAACCCGTTTTGGCCTCTTACAGTCAAGCCCAATATGCGTGTCCCATCCTCGACTTGGGTCGAGCCCACAAAGATACGTTTGGGATATTGGTTGAAATGGGCCCCCACAAGCTACCCACCTAAGCTTGTCATTTCTAGTGAATCCCACTTAACCCTTTAACCATGTCCACTTACATGTTATAAATTTTGGTTAATCATTTAATCATACTTTAATTGCCACTCAAGGCACCCACTAGATTTCCACATGCCACCCAAGGCACTTACTTGATTCCCACATGCCACCCAAGGCACTTAACCCTTTAATCATGTTTAATTACATGTTCCACTTTGGTTAAGTATTCTAATCGTATTTTCTATTGCCACCCAAGGCAACCCACTAGTTTCCTCATGCCACCCAAGGCACCCCCACTAGTTACTACATGCCACCCAAGGGACCCACTTAACCCCTCATGCCCCACTACATGCTAATTTGGTTAAGTGTTTCTTAATTAATTAAGATCGTAACCTTTGTAAATACCTCTCACATTAGACTGTCTTTTATGGCAGCTGGATATGCCGGTTTGTTCCGGGCAGCCTTACACCATAACAGAGTCTAACCTCGTGTCTTTACACTTGTCACGTATTTAGTTTATGACTAAGACCTCTCACATTGGGCCAATCATTTGTAGCCGCTGGATTTGCCGGTCGGTTCCGGGCAGTCTTATGCTACAAAAGGGTCCAACCTCGTGTCTTAGTCGATTAATTACACCTAATTAATCACCCCCATAATTTGTATTAATTATCCCTAATTAATTACAAATATTTAAGAATATGGGTAGACCTAACTCTATAGGTAAATTCCTAATTCCATAATATGGGTAGACCTAACTTATAGGTAAATTCCCAATTCCATAATATGGGTAGACCTAACTTAATAGATAAATTCCCAATTATGTCCATCCACTTTATGGTATGTTTAATCATACCCACTTCACACAATTTTATGTGTTCATTAATTTTTACCCCATCGTCCCCACGTAAATACGTTAACATGACATAATTTAAAAGAGAAGATTCATCATACACACAATGGGTTCAACTTAGCATATCGTTAGCATTATCATGGGTTTAAAAGGTGTCAACTTGCATATATGACCATAAACCCAACTTGCATAAATAACCAACCCAAACTTGCATGAATCACATATGTCATAAAGATGGTAACTTGCATAAATGTTCATGTCATAGACCTATCATAAAGGTGTCAACTTGCATACATGTCATAGGTCTAAAAGGGATGAACTTGCACATGTACTTATGTCATACAAAGGGGTAAACTTGCATATGTATGTATGACATACAAAGGTGTAAACTTGCACATGTTACTTGCATATAATCAACCACCAAACTTGCATAACATGTCATATATGGACTTGCATAAAATCAAACACCAAACTTGCATAACATGTTACATATGAACTTGCATATAATCAACCACCAAACTTGCATAACATGTTACATATGAACTTGCATATAATCAACCACCAAACTTGCATAACATGTTACATATGAACTTGCATATGTATGTATGACATACAAAGGTAAACTCGCATATGTTATGCATATCACTAATCCAAACAACTTGCATAGATTATGCATATTATAGATCCAAACTCATAGGTTAAACTTGCATGTCATGTCACTTATTTCACACATGATTATAGCATAAAACCAAGCATTTAACTTGCATAAAACCAAACACTTAGCATGCATAAAACCAAATACTTAGCATGCATAAAACCCACCACTTAACATGCATAAACCCAAACACTTAACTTGCATAAACATTGTGTCATCATGAATAAGTGTTAAACATAGTGATTTGCAAACTAGCATCATAACATATGACCTAAAACCCATTGATCCGCAAGCAAAACCATATGATCTCATCACATCTCATCTACTTAGTTTAGCAATTGGTTATTAAAGTGATAGAAACTCACAAACTCCAAGATTAGCTCCTTAGATAGTTGCTAGAGTTGAAGTAGAGGTGGATTAGTAGTTGATTAGCTTGCAATCCTCTTCACAAATTAGTGGAGGCTCCTTCTAAGTTGCATTTTGGCGGCATGATGGCATAGATTCTATTTTTAGTATGGATTAGGGTAGTCTTAGGGTGTATTTATAGGATTAGGTTGTGTTTTAGACCCTTAGATTAACCCTAGGTTAGTTTAGGTCCGTCAGATTTCGTCCCAAGCCCTCCAGCCCAGCCCAAAACTCAACCAGGTGCACCCAGGCCAGGATCAGCCGACAGGGCAAGTCAACAGCCCTGTTGACTGCCAAGTCGACAGGCATGTCGACAGGCAAGTCGACAGCCCTATCGACAGCCAAGTCGACTTGGCTGGGCGGGAGTTTTCCCGCCTGGCCCCCATTTCTGCATGTTTCGAAATTCAAATTTCCCGAAAACTTCTTTGGGCCTTAACCGGGTCATACGGACTCCGATTTACAAAATTTCGGACTCGATTTCGCGTATTTTTCCGAGACGAACACAATGACGTAACCCGTTTCCCCTGATTCTCAAATCTGAGATTATTAATTCTGTAATTAGTGAATATCAGTGTTAACTGAAATTCGGGGTGTTACAAAACCCGTTCCGTGTTATACGGCGTGGTCCCTTGATTTACCTAACTTTAAAAATAAAGATTAATAACTGTTTTAGTTCTCACACCAGTCCTATGACTGACCTGGAGTTTATTGTTTTAACCTAAACTCTGGGTGCCCTTATTTTGACACGGGCAGCTAGTAGTTTTGGCTTTGCAGATTTATATTCACAGGATCCTGGATTACAGCTGGAACGATATCCGGAAAGCTTTGTATCCGTATATCTCTTCTAGTTGTGTATTGTATTATTTTCCGCTGCAATTTATTTAAATGTAGTTTAAATCTCTGATATTTCTGTGTAATATTCATTTAAACTCTGTATATTCTTGTAATCTGATGCATTGTTGTATAATAACAATGAAATGTTCTTTTGTATGTATTCTGTTGTGGCTTGTTCTCGAACTATCCGCGCTTTCCCTTCTCTTCGGAGACCGGGGGAGTTTGGGTCGTTTCATAATTCGTCAATCCTATGAAACAAAAGTCGAAGACCCTTCCGAGCTCCAGAAATCTATACGGGTTTGATGGATAATAGAGGCGTGTGTTGCTCGATTTTTGAGCTCCAATGTAACGATCTTTATTTTCAGTGATATATAATTTATTTAATTATTTAAATAATGATTTAGAGATTTATATGATTGTTTAATTAAATAATGTTCAATATTTAATTTATATAAATAATATTGAACATTTAATTTATATTAATAATAGAACAATATATTTAATTTCGAAATAGTCAGAAATAGTGAATTGACGATATAGTGTGAAGTGGACAATCCAAAATATATTTTTCAGTTTAAAATTTAATTACGATAACGAATATATTTAATTAGCGATGGTTGAACGTATATATTATATTATAATTATAATCGAGCTTGAAATGGCACGGTAGTTCTCTATTTTACGATTCGAAGTATAAACGAATATACGGGATCCTTTTTAAATCGGATTTCAGTGAAAAAAGAAACGTTCGGAGCTGGTGAAGTATATTTTTCAAGTGGAAGAGAAAAATCGGGATTTCGTCGTTCTAATTTTGATTTATGTCCAAATCAAATTTTAGAAAAGTCATTATGGAATTCCTTTATAATTTATAACGATTTATAAAAGGATTTAAATATATATCAAATATCGATATAACCCTGATGATGAAATATCAAGTTGTAAATCTATATATAATTATTATGGAGCTGTATGATTTTCTAGTGTGAATATATACGATAATATTTATTTATAAATATTTAATTTAATTATTTTAAATATATTTATATTTAAAATAGGGATTATTTGGATCTTTAAAAATAACCAGTTTTGCAAACTAACTCTGTTTTCGAAGAAACTAATTTTTTTGGATCAGTAACATTAAATTATTATTAGATTTCAAGTTTTGTGATTTTTGAAGTCAATGTGTGGCCGTACGGATTTGTAATGTGAAAAACAGTCAGTGTTTTGACGGTTAAAAATATACTGTGTGAGCAAACGGAGTCCGAATTTGGCGAAACCAATTTCGTTGGGTCTGTAATTTCAAACCGTAGCTGCATGTCTAATTTCATGATTTTTGGGTAATGATCACAGGAATTTTTAATGATAAATACAACTAATAGTTGATTAAAAATAAATATAAAATTTGAATAAAAAAATATATACTTACCCTATAAATAGACCACATACCTTTCTAACCTAACTTCATTTCTCTGGTCAACAAGATAATCCGCCGTGATTTTCGTTCTTCCAGTAAAAACAATTCGATCTTCCTAAATTCAAAAGAAATACAAATAAAATCGTTAAATTATAAGATGTGAATATTTGAGATCCTTATCACCTCCTCTATCCATTTGTATGACTATTTTGTAGTTCAACAACAATTCCGATGTGCTGGGAACACAACGGCATGGCTAGGGTTCGTCGTATACGGGGATTGGAGCATCTATATGAAAATTGAGGTTCAGGAATGGATTGAGTAGGTAAAACCGCATTAGCCTGCATTGTTTTGGGATTTTGTGAAGCTTAAAATGTCAATTCAATTCCTGGGTTCAGGCATGACATGATGTACGATAGAAATGGGTTAGAACACACGTGTTTCAGGTTGTGATGATGGTGAAGATGAGATTCGGAAGAGGAGTGCATTGGTCAGGTTTGTTTGGATTTCCATTGAGTAATGAAGGAGAGGTGGAAGCAAGGACTCAAGGTCATGCTGGGTTTTTACTGGAGCATGCCATTCAATTGGAAGAGAAGGATTGCGGAGCCAGTTTTTGAGGATCGGGTTTGGGCTGAATTTAATTAGTAAGGCCCAAATTGAATAATAGCCTAGTTTAATTTAATCTATAATAGTACATAAACGTGAAATGATAATAACTTTCTCATATGTTAACAAAATTTAGCGAAACAAGATCCGTTGGGATCGTATCAATGGTGGCAACACAGTGGAATTGACTCGGAGTGAATTGAAGTTCGTTACAATTTATAGCAAAATAAATTGTCCGATCTGAATCAACGACGATTATCGTTATTTAACGATATACCGACCAAGGTGAGCAAAACTCGCCAAACTCTATCAGTTTATATTTCTATAACGTGTTTTTAGAACTGATAAATGTTGATTGATTGCTGTGTGTTGACTGTTTGATTGAACTAGTAATTGATTGGATGAAATTATAGATATATATAAATCGTTAATCAAATATTGATTCCGTTTAGCATAATATTTCATATTGAAATGGAATTGTTGTGAATTATATTGTGTAACATCTGTGGATGCAGGGAAATAATTCGGAATAATCCAACTGGATTCCTCAACATTTATTTTACTGTTTTTCATATATTGTAATATATGATGTGATATATTGATTATGTGTGTCGAATGTTATCGATCATTGTTAATTGGTATTTTGAATACTGTAAGAAATACTGGGATGTAAAAAAGGAGATTTTCAAAGTGTATTTTGAAAATAAATTATTTACATAAAATCAATGTATTTTATATATAAATGAAAAGGGATTTTATAAAAGAAATTAATTATAAAATCAAAGGAGATACAAAAGGGATATTTATTGGTTAAATAAATAGAATTGAAAAGGAAATATTCATTTATTAGATAAATAGAATTTAAAAGGAAATATTTATTTTTTATATAAATAGAATAGAAAAGGAATATTTATTGGTTAAACAAATAGAATTGAAAAGGAATATTTATTTGTTAAATAAGTGGAATTGAAAAGGAAATACTTATTTGTTAAATAAATAGAATTGAAAATGAATATTGATTGGTTAAATAAATAGAATTAAAAAGGGATATTTATTTGTTAAATAAGTGGAATTGAAAAGGAAATATTTATTTGTTAAATAAATAGAATTGAAAAGGAAATTATTTATTTGTTCAATCAATAGAAAGACAAAATAAATATTTATTTTGGAAAATAAATAGAAAGATAGGAGGAATATTTGTTTAGAAAATAAATAAAATATCATAAAAAGGAAATATTTGGAAGGCAAGTAGGATTATAAAAGGAATTAGAGTTAATTTGATTGGAGTTAATCAAAGAGAGTTAATTAATTGGAGTTAATCGAGTATAGTTTATTCGAAAGGAGTTAATCGAATATAATTTATTCGAAAGGAGTTAATCAAATATAATTTATTCGAAAAGGAGTTAATCGAACATAGTTTATTCGAAAAGAAGTTAATCAAAAGGATTTAATCAAAGGGAGTTAATCGAAATGAGTTAATCGATCGAATAGAGTTAATCGAAGATTTGTTATTCAATTAGAGTAATAGAATTAGAGTTAATCGATTAGAATTTGAGTTAATCGATTAGAGTTAGAGTTAATCGATTAGAATTAGAGTTAATTGATTAGAGTTAGAATTAATCAATTAGAGTTAGAGTTAATCGAATTAGAGTAAATCAACTAGAGTTAATCAATCAGAGTTAATCAATAAGAGTTAATCGACTAGAGTTAATCGACTAGAGTTAATCGAACTAGAGTTAGTCGAATTTGAGTTAGTCAAATATAATTTATTCAAAAAGGAGCTAATCGACTATAGTTTATTCGAAAGAGAGATTATCGAATATAGTTTATTAGAAAGAGAGACTATGGAATGTAGTTTATTCGAAAGAGAGATTATCGAATATAGTTTATTCGAAGAACGATTATCGAATATAGTTTATTCGAAAGAGAGTTATCGAATAGAGATTATTCGAAAGCGAGTTATACATTGAAATTCGATAATATCGAATTCGGGAAAGTACTATTCACTTTCCGTTTTAATCAAGATTTATTTATTTACTAATAAACTATTGTTTGTTTATCTATCTAAAGTAATAAATGAAAGTTATATTTTTTTACTTCAGAAGTAAGGATTTTAGCATTATCATTATAATCAATGTTTTCAATAAGAAGTGGATTCGCAAATAGAATCCAAGAGTTACATAAGGAAGTTTGTGGAAGATTTAAAAGGGTGAACATAGTATGTTTCGAGGTTAGAAATGTTGCTCAGTTAAGGCCTGAGAGATAGTTATACCCCAACTTGATTGGCTCTGTTTTTACAAAAGGAATGGTTAAGGTTCGATAGTAAAGGCTGGTTAAGTGAATTTAGTTGATGAAGGCAATGGTTTGAGTTGGCATAGCGATGTTTTATTTAAACATCGGGTTAAAACCAATAAATGAGTTTTGGAAACATTTTCCAAATATAATCAGAGATACTTTCTAATCATAGAAAATGAAATGTTTGATGATAAAGAATACTAGAATGATAGTGATACGTGAAAGGAGATGGAAATGTTTTGCAATGTCAATAACATATATTTTCTAAATGTAGAAAATAAGAAATTTCGAATATACTGAATCAGGAAATGGAAAATGAATAAATCAATGATAAATGAATGTAAGAGACAAATGTTTAATGATGGTTGATTGATATAATTTCCATTTGGAAATAATATCGTTGTTTGCACACCTGTTTTTCTTTGATAGTTAACTCACCGACTATCGAAGTTTTTGACTATTTTTCCATCGTCAAAACGGAGAGATCAGAATCAAATTCATTATCTGAAAACCACTCTGTATGGGCGTTAGCGTTGCGATCAAATATGATGAAGATAATTGAAGATGAGTTATGCAAGGGCTGTCATGTTTACAGAATAGTGCCTTCGGTTTGTCCAATCCCATGACGACCTGTATGGGAAAATGTATGACAGAGTATATTTAACAGATCACGTAAGTTGATCTCTTCAAACGTATGTACATTTGGTGGCAGAGGAATTTGTTTCTCTTAGTTGTGTACCCATTGTATTTTTGGGGAAATCAATTGGTGATTTGGCGGGTATGACGATGTGACATTCAAAGTGAATAAATGTGTGATCTGTCAGAGATAAGCCTGTCCTCTGCCTCACAACCGGGTAATGAAAAAAATCGGGCAGGCAGCATGGCTATGTGGGTTGCTTCCGTTAGGGTGTATTATCACCTATCTAGAGATATTCATTTCATTCTTTAATCTATTCGATGATGTCCCATTCGGGAAATGGTTGCTAATCCCAACCGTTAGTGATATACATTCGATACACTCAAGCGAAATGAGTGGTCGGTCATGTGTGGCCGGATTGCAAGATGTTATTGTTGAATCCAGTGTATTCCTCTCTAGAGGTACACTATCGGAAGGTGGTTCCATACCTTGTCATAGTTTGAAATCCATTACCCAATAAGTGCTCGCGGTTTTGATTGTATACTGTATATATGGAACGTGAGATGAAAGCGTTCTGCATGATGATTATTATACTGTGGTTGGTAGACATTATTATAATATCAAAAGTGTTTTGATATAAAATATCATTGTTCCTTTCAAAAAGATTTGAAAGTTAAATCAAATTTATTTGGATTCTCAAAAGGGAAAAACCCACTCCGTTATATGGCGTGGTCTTTTGAGATATCTTTATTTTCCCAAACTGTTTTAAATTGTTTACTCGTACCAGTCCCATGACTGACCCAGAGTTTATTTTGTTTTGTTTTCCCTAAACTCTTGGGTGCCCAATTTTGTACGGGCAGTCAAGTAGTCAGGATTTTACAGATATACTTAAAGAGCTGGAGTAGGAGGCTTCAGGATTTTATATAGCTACTGTTTTTCCACTGTGTTGTAAGTGTTATACTCTAAAAATGTTACTGCATACATATACTAATTTTATTTCAAAGATATGTATCTATTATATATTGTTTGTTCCACTGTGAGATTCGTGTTTACTCTGAAGTTGTATGTTCTTCTTCTTCTATTCTAAGTTTCTATCTTATCTATTCTTACCCTCTGTTTCTTTCTATTAGTTTTCTGGTTTCCAGTGAAATTTGGGTTAGACTTGTGTTATTTGGTCAGCTTAAATGGTACCGGAAATTCGGGACACTAAAGTTGGTATCAGAGCTGAAGGTTAAGTTATTACCTTGGCTCTATGGCGTGACTTAGTAGAGATGGGGTTGGAATTACCCTAGATTGAGTTTGATTGTATATATATGAGCGCGTATTTGTTATTTGATATAAAAATGGTTTTATATTGCGTAGATTTATTGGTTGAGTTGTTTATGAGTTCTGGTCGATCAGTTTGATACACTGTATCGGTAGGAGCTTCTAAACACTCGAATACGATGGATCAACACGATATGTTTTGAAAAGAGGGTAAATGAAAATAAGTTTACCCAAAGTATATTTTGATACAGAGAAGATATATATATTGGAATTATAATATATTGGATATATTGGTTGTTATTATAATCGTGTAAGATTATAAATTAAATGGTTATATAAATAACCAATCAGAATTCACATAAGTGTAGTATGTGGAATCAGACGAATTAAATCTGAATTTAAATCAGAATTGAAATTAAAACGCTGGAAATTGGAAAGGTGTTTGCAAATGGATTTGAATTGAATATATGAGAATTTTAAAATCCTGGGAGATTTTTAATTGTTTTACAAGCATTGAGAAGGATATTTTGAAATAATTTCAAAATAGAAATTATTCAGAAATGATTTTGAAAAGTGATATAGTATTGAACTCACTTTGATAGCTGGGATATAACTCTGATGATGCTGGCCACAACATTAGTGTTCGATTTCGAGTTCTAAGTGACCGATTACTACTAAAGATTTTGTTTTGAATTGATTTGAGAAAAGGGAGTTGTTTGAATCCTAAAAAGGAAATTTTGATTTTTAATAAGGTAAACTGTTTAAAACTCCTAAGAAAGACTGTTGAATTAAAACCAAATTGAATTGAAATTTGGGAAAGCAAATAGAAATCGAAATTGAATTAAAGCCGGTTAAATGGAAACTGAATTGAAATAGAAATATCGAATGAATTGGATTCCAATATAGGAATCTGAACGATTTTGGATTGGTGAGTTAAGATATTGAAATCGAGAATGGAACTTTGGTTGAATAACTCGACTTAGGTATAAGCGAATGGTTGGATTTGTGGATAAAACCAGATTGGAATTTGATTGGGATGACCATGGAATACACAGAATTGATAGCAAATGGAAATGGTATAATGATATGCCCGACAAAAAGGTGCATGTTTCATTCAGTATGGGATGTATGAGCCGATTTAACCAGTCGCTTGGCTGTTTGATTGTCTTTTGGGTTGGAGAAGGCCCAGAGAGGCAATTTATAGTTGTACCGATCGACCAGTACAAAGGAGGTGCTGGCGAAATTTTTCAAAAATTTCGGGTGTTAGAAAATTTTTGAAATTTTTTGTTACTAGAAATAAATTAATAAATTGGTTTAAGGGAACCAGAGTTAAGAAGTAAACAAATAATTTTTAACTAGTTAATATGGTTTGTTTTCTGCCTTTGCAATTTCGAGGACGAAATTATTTTAAGAGGGGAAGAATGTAACGACCCATATTTTCAGCGATATATAATTAATTTATTTAATTATTTAAATAATGATTTAGATATTTATATGGTTGTTTAATTAAATAATATTTAATATTTAATTTCTATAAATAATAGAATAATATATTTAATTTCGAAATAGTCAGAAATAGTGAATTGACGATATAGTGTGAACCGGACAATTCCAAATATAATTTCAGTTTAAAATTGAATTACGATAACGAATATATTTAATTTGCGATGGTTGAACATATAAATTATATTATAATAATAATCGAGTTCGAAATGGCGTGGCAGTTCGCTGTTTGGCGATTCGAACTTTAAACGAATATATAAGATCCGTATTAAATCGGATTTCTGTGAAACAAGAAATGTTCGGAGCTGGTGAAGTATATTTTTCTAGTAAAAGAGATAAATCAGGATTTTGTCGTGTAGATTTTGATTTATGTCCAAATCAAATTTTAGAAAAGTCGCTATGGAATTCCTTTATAATTTATAAAGATTTATAAAAGGATTTAAATATAAATCGAATATCGATATAACTCTGACGATGAAATATCGAGTTGTAAATCCATATATAATTATTATGGAGCTGTAATATTTTCATGTGTGAATATATAAGATAATATTTATTTATAAATATTTAATTTAATTATTTTAAATATATTTATATTTAAAATATGGGTTATTTCGAGCTTTAAAAATAGCCAGTTTTGCAAACGAACTCCGTTTTCAACGAAACTAATTCTGTTGGATCCGTAACATTAAATTAGTGTTAGATTTCAAGTTTCATGATTTTTGAAGTTACTATGTGTTCGTATAGGTTTTTAATGAAAAAACAGTAAGTATTTTGATGGTTAAAAATACATTGTGTGAGCAAACGGAGTTGGAATTCGACGAAACTAGTTTCGTTGGGTGCGCAATGTCGAACTGTAGCTGCTCGCCTATTTTGATGATTTTTTGGGTGTGAATTGTCTGATCACAGGAATTTTTAATGATAAATACAACTAGTAGTTGATTAAAAATAAATATAAAATTCGAATAAAAAAATATATACTTACCCTATAAATAGACCACATACCTTTCTAACCTAACTTCATTTCTTTGGTCAACAAAATAATCCGCCGTGATTTTCGTTCTTCCAGTAAAAACAATTCAATCTTCCTAAATTCAATAAAATCCTTAAATCATAAGATGCGAATATTTGAGATCCTTATCACCTCCACTATTCATTTTTATGATTATTTCGTAGTTCGATATCAATTTCGATGCGTTGGGAACACAACAGCATAGCCAGGGTTCGTCATATATGGGGTCTTAAGCATCTATAAAAAAATCGAAGTTCGAGAATGGATTGAGTAGGTAAAACCACATTAGTCTGCAGTTTTTTGGGATTTGGTGAAATTTAAAATGTCGATTCAATTCCTGGGTTCAGGCGTGACGTGCTGTACAACGGAAATGGGTCAGAAGGCGCGAGTTTCAGGTTATGATGATGGTGAAGATGAGATTTGGAAGAGGAGTGCATTGGTGAGGTTCATTTGGATTTCCATTGAGTAATGAAGGAGCGGTGGAAGCAAGGACTCATGGTCATGTCTGGTTTTTACTAGAGGCGTGCCATTCAATTGAAAGAGAAAGGATTGCAGAGCCTGTTTTTGAGGATCGGGCTTGGGCTGAATTTAATTAGTAAGGCCTAAATTGAATAATAGCTTAGTTTAATTTAATCTATAATAGTACATAAACGTGAAATGACAATAATTTGCTTATATGTTAACGAAATTCAACGAAACAAGATCAGTTGGGATCGTATGGACGGTGGCTGAACAGTGGAATTGACTGGGAATGAATTGAAGCTCGTTACAATTTATAGCGAAATAAATTGTCTGATCTAAATCAACGACGGTTATCGTTATTTAACGATATACCGACCAAGGTGAGTAAAACTCGCCAAACTCTATCAGTTTATATTTCTAAAACATATTTTTAGAACTAATAAATGTTGATTGATTGTTGTTTGTTGACTGTTTGATTGAACTGCTAATTGATTGGTTGAAATTATAGATAAAAATTATATATATATATATATATATATATATATCGTTAATCAAATGTTGATTCTGTTTGGTAGAATATTTCATTTTAAAATGAAATTGAGGTGAATTATATTTTGTAA
The DNA here is from genome assembly GCA_030737875.1 of Allium sativum. NCBI lineage: Eukaryota > Viridiplantae > Streptophyta > Magnoliopsida > Asparagales > Amaryllidaceae > Allium > Allium sativum. Next base: position 184,019,625 of record CM060915.1, on the reverse strand, counting down.
CATCTATGGATGTAGGGAAACAGGTCTGAGGAATCCAACTGGATTCCTCAACATTTATTTTACTGGTTTTCACATATTGTAATATATGATGTGATATATAATCGGTTGTTGATTATGTGTGTTGAATGATATCGATCGTTGTTAATTGGTATTATAAATACTATAAGAAATACTGGGATGTAGAAAAGGGGATTTTCAAAGTGTATTTTGAAAATAAATTATTTATATAAAATCAATTGATTTTATATATAATTGAAAAGGCATTTTATAAAAGAAATTAATTACAAAATCAAAGGAGATATAAAAGGAATATTTATTGGTTAAATAAATATAATTGAAAAGGGAATATTTATTTGTTAAATAACTGGAATTGAAAAGGAAATATTTATTTGTTAAATAAATAGAATTGAAAAAGAATATTTATTGGTTAAATAAATAGAATCGAAATTGAATATTTATTTGTTATATAAGTGGAATTGAAAAGGAAATAATTATTTGTTAAATAAATAGAATTGAAAAGGAAAATATTTATTTATTAAATAAATAGAAAGATAAAAGAAATATTTATTTGGGAAAATAAATAGAAAGATAAAAGGAATATTTATTTAGAAAATAAACAAGATATCATAAAAAGGAAATATTTGGAAAGTAAGTAGGATTATAAAAGGAAATGGTGTTTATCGATTATAGTTAATCAAAGAGAGTTGATTAATTGAATATAGTTTATTCGAAAGGAGTAAGTCGAATATAATTTATTCGAAAGGAGTTAATTAAATATAATTTATTTAAAAAGGAGTTAATCGAATATAGTTTATTCTAAAAGAAGATAATCAAAAGGAGTTAATCAAGGGGAGTTAATTGAAATGAGTTAATCGAATATAGTTATTCGAATAGAGTTAATAGAAGATTTGTTATTCAAATAGAGTAATAGAGCCAGAGTTAATCGATTAGAATTTGAGTTAATCGATTAGAGTTAGAGTTAATCGATTAGAGTTAGAGCTAATTGATTAGAGTTAGAGTTAATCGAATTAGAGTAAATTAATTAGAGTTAATCGATTAGAGTTAATCGACTAGAGTTAATCGACTAGAGTTAATCGAACTAGAGTTAATCGAATTTGAGTTAGTTGAATATAATTTATTCAAAAAGGAGTTAATCGAATATAATTTATTCGAAAGAGAGATTATGGAATATAGTTTATTCGAAAGAGAGATTATCGAATACAGTTTATTCCAAAGAGAGATTATCGTATATAGTTTATTCGAAGAAAGATTATCGAATATAGTTTATCCGAAGGATGGAAATATCAAATAGATTTTATTCGAAAGAGAGTTATCGAATAGAGATTATTCGAAAGAGAGTTGTACATTGAAATTCGATTATATCGAATTCGAGAAAGTACTATTCACTTTCCATTTTAATCAAGATTTATTTATTTACTAATAAACTGTTGTTTGTTTATTTATCCAAAGTAGTAACTGAAAGATATATTTTTTATTTTATAATTATGGATTATAACGTTATCGTTGTAATCAATGTTTTCAATAAGAAGTGGATTCGCAAATAGAATCCAAGAGTTACATAAGGTAGTTTGTTGAAGATTTAAAAGGGTGAACTTTGTCTGTTTCGAGGTTAGAAATGTTGTTCAGTTAAGGTCTGAGAGGTAGTTATACCGTAACTTGATTGACTCCATTGTTTACTAAGGAATGGTTAAGGTTCGATAGTAAAGGTTGGTTAAGTGAATTTAGTTGATGAAGGTAATGGTTTGAGTTGGCATAGCGATGTTTTATTTAATCATCTGGTCAAATCCAATAAATGAGTTTTGGAAACATTTTCCAAATATAATCAGAGATATTTTCTGTAATACCCCACGTCCGTTAGTGTCACTCACAAAGGGAATGCACTGAGTTCTGTGGAGTATTTAGGGTAAAAGATGCAGATAAATTACAAGACAGATAGAAATTAAACAACGGAAAATAAAACTTTGCTTTATTGATAAAATAGTTTGTACAAAGATTTCATTACAATATTAGAGTATCATCTGTCTTACAAAATAAAGAAGCATAAAACAATATTTATATTCCCCAATTTTAGCAAGAGCCAGCCATAGCATCCGAAAAGAGAATCCAAGCAAACTTCGACAAATCTTCAAGCTGGGAAAGAGTGACATTCCAACTTAACCTGAGCTATACTATTCCCTCCTCTACTACCTGGGGGGAAATGGAAGAAAAGAAGACGAAAGAAAAACAAAGTCAGACATAAAGCCTGAGTAAGTTCAGTAACTTCTAGCATGTGAACAAGGGAAAAACAAAACGACATGATTTAACTGAATACAAGATTACACCATGATGATAGGGTTGGAAAGATTAGATAAGATTAACACAAGATATGCTAAACTAAAATAAACTGGATATGCCCTAATACTTTCGCCGCTTCGCTATTTCCTTGTTATACTGGTTTCTATATCTCTGCACCGCCTAACTAGTGTCCCAACTAGTAACGATAACATGATCCCAATCCCTGTATTTTCCATCGCCTTCAATCATCCATTTATTTATTTGTTACCTAGATTTAATCTAGGGTTTTCTACTGTTGACCCGCTTTTTAGTCAAAGCAGTCAAACATGGAATCTCTTCTCAACAATACACTCAAGCGTTGGGAATATCGTCAGAAGACATGAAGTGATTTGGTTGAAATCGCATCACAAACAAAGAATGGACCTAAACTCCTACCAGATGACCTTTTTTGGGCCCGAAAACAGCGATTACGGAGCTAAGCTCTGTAACTCTTGTAGATCGCTGAATTAGCTTCAGTTTGAGCTTTGGTTTGGCTCAATCGGACTTACGGTTTGAAAGTTATGCCCGTTTCCGTGAACGCATGCAGAACCGGAAACTTAGACTTGGAAATTTGATATCACCTCTAACCGGATCGGATCGGACTATCAGAACCCGACCCGGCTTGCACTCAGCTCAGAAGTATACATCATAACTCCGGTTCGGAGCCTCCTCCTCGGTTCGGTTCGGAGCCGAACCGATCCGACCTCCATTACACTAACCTGGCACATGAAGTCTTCGGATTGAAGACACCAGCTCGGTTCGGGTCGGACCCGAACCGATCCCCCTGTACCTGCTCAGACGCAGCAAGTTTGATCGCTTCTTAAGGGATAACTACCTCCTACTAATCCGGATCGGCCGCCACCTGTATGCACACGATCTGAAGGCCACTTCTCCACTCTCTCCGAGATGTCCTCTCCGCTCACCACGTCACACCCGATCCGACCCGGATCAGAGCTCCCATCAGCACCTCTACGCCTATAAATACACCACGAGATGGTCATTTCAAGGGACTTTTCTCGGCACTAACACCTCCTGACCTCCATTACCAAGTATTCAAGGACTTTGGGTACTTCTCAACTCAATCAAACACGAGGCTATCGTGCATAAATTCAATCTATTTTCTCCTCTTCTTCATTACAACACAAGGCTATTGTGTATAATCGAATCTCACGGATTATGAGACACCATTGTAATTGTAATTCCTCAGGATATGAGAAACTATAAAGTGGACGTAGGCTTGGATTGAGCCGAACCACTATAAAAATCTCGTGTGTTCCCTGTTTTTACTGCTTTTTATCTTTAATCTGTGATTTGTGAGGATTTCACATAGAGTTTGGGTGTTAGGCCCAAATTTCGGTCTAACATTTTGACGCGCCAGGAAGGGGGGCACACGATACAACTTCTTCTACTAGCTTGAACGGAAGCGGATTATTTGGCTATTGGATCAATGGTCAAGCGAAAGAAAGACGGAACCTTCTCTCGTGCTGAGGATGTTGGCACTGAAGGAACAAGGAACGAGGCAAGCCAGGAGGCTTCCTCTCATGAAAATCCATCAGCATACTTAACCCGAGAAGAGATGGATGGTGTTCTCGATGAATTGAGAACCCAGATGGCTAGGCAAGATGATCTCCTCCGCAAACAACAGGAGATGATCGACCAATTCTTCGCTCGGATGGAAGGCAGGCCGAGCGGCAATGCACAACTCGCTGGAAATAGCACGGAAATAGCCCCAGCAGCAGCTGCAAACCGGATCGGTTCGGATCCGATCCGAACCGAGGGCTAAAACTTGAATCAAACGCAGATGGAAATGGGGGACACTCCCCACCGGATCGGTTCGGACCCGATCCGAACAGCAACCCTGCATGAGCCTTGGGGCAGCAGCCTCCCCTCTGGAAATCAAGGCTTCGCTCCGGTTCGACCTACATCCGCACCGGTTCGGGTCGGAAATACCACACAAATTCAGCATCAAGCTCCCTAGTTCGGAACAGGCGAACCTGTTCGGATCGGCACCTCCGATCCGAACCGTGCACCTCTCCATAACCTCCCTCGCTTCTCCGAACCGCAGCAAGGGGGCACCTCCGAACCGAACCGGATGACCTGCCAAGCTCCTTATACTCTTCCACACTCTTCTGAACTCAACGCTGGGGGCACCAGCTCTGGACTTGTCAACTTGCAACAGCTCTTTGAAGGCGATCGGCTCGCCAGCCTTATTGAGCGCCTCTCGAGAGGCCACACCTATCAAAATGACATGGATGATGTCAACCACAATCCATTCACACAAGAAATTAGAAATTCCCGTAATCCCCCGGATTTCAAACTTCCACAACTGGAGCCATACAACGGCAGGGCAGATCCTACCGTGCACCTAATGCGCTAAAAACGACATATGGAAGTTCAATCGGCGTCGGAAAACGTCATGGCTAAATGCTTTCCCCTCTTTTTGACTGATATTGCTGCTATGTGGTTTCGGCAGCTGGAATCTGAATCGATCAACAGCTGGAACATGTTGGTCGCTCGCTTTATTGAACAGTTTCGGGTCCATATCGCTCGACCCAAGAATGTAATGTCACTGACTACAATCAAGCAGAGGCCTAAAGAAACTCTGCGGTCATTTCTGGAAAGGTTCAACGTTGCGGCAGCATCAGTTGATCGACCCGAGCCATCTATGGTATTAATGGCGGCAGTATCCGGCGTTCTAGACAACTCGGAGTTCAAAAAATCCTTGTACCGGGACCCACCAAGGAATCTCAGCGAATTCTACCTTGAATCGGATAGGTTTTTGCGTGAAGAAGACGCAACCTCCGAAAAGAAAGTTCTCGATGTTAACATGCTCAAAGACGGAGAACCGTCTGATTCTGATAAAGGCAAAGGAAAAGCTGCCGTCAAGAATGACCGCAACGCTCAGCCCCGGAGAGGGCCCAGATATGAAAAGTACACAGAACTCAATTCGTCACTAACCGACATCTACGTGAACACAAACGGTGACGTCTTCTATCCAAAGCCTCCCAGGAGGGAGCCAACGCAAAGAGAACGCGATTCTGGGAAATATTGCATATTTCACGATATGGACGGTCATGACACAAATGACTGTAGACACTTGCGAGATCTGATTGAGGAACGGGTTAGACGTGGAGAGCTACCCGAGTATGTGAAACAACCAACAGCACCTGTACCTGTGCTGCCACCACCTGCTCCCCGGAGAGGGAATGACCCTGGAACGAGTTCCCATCGGCTCGTCATCAACTGATCTGGATTGGATCACTCTGCATTTTCAGCATTTCATAGGATTTAAGATATGTTTCTTTGCTTTCTTTAGGTTTTCCGATTGGCTAAATCGGAGTACACACGTTCGGGGTTAGGATTTAGCTCCAAAACGTGCTCTGCACTCGATGACAAACCAATCAGGATTTGCTTTGGTTTTGTACTTTGAATTGAATAAGGAAGGACTTTCCGAGCATGGATCATGTTTGGCAATTTAAGTATCTTGTCAGGTTGTTGCAGGATTCTCAATCTCAACTAAAGTATGGCTTATACTTATCTCGGACCCCTAGGCATGGATTATGCTTAGGGACAGACTGTCTTGTCAGGTCTTGGCAAGCATAGCTCTATCCCGACATGGGTATGGATTGTACTCACTAGGACTCTTAAGTATGGATTATACTCTGGAACGGCTTATTGTTTTGTCAGGATTTGGCAAAGGAACTCAATAAAACTCGGGTATGGCTTATGCTCAGTTTGAACTTCCTGGTATGGCTTGTACCCGGAAGGTTAGGTCCTTCGTCAGGTTTTGGCAGGATGATTCGAATGTGTCTTGAGTATGGTTTATGCTCAAACAAACGCCCAAGCATGGTTTATGCTCGAAAGTGTAGTCGGTTTTGTTAGGTTTTGACATACCTGTTTGCTTTCTCTTCTTCGCAGGTATGAATTATACTTGCAGCTGGTAGGCCCGGCGTGGCCTCGGATTATCCAGAACACATCTTCCTTCATTCAGCAAGATATGTTCTGAGGGGCAAAATGTTGACCCGCTTTTTAGTCAAAGCAGTCACACATGGAATCTCTTCTCAACAATACACTCAAGCGTTGGGAATATCGTCAGAAGACATGAAGTGACTTGGTTGAAATCGCATCACAAACAAAGAATGGCCCGAAACTCCTACCAGATGACCTTTTTTGGGCCCGAAAACAGCGATTACGGAGCTGAGCTCCGTAACTCTTGTAGATCGCTGAATTAGCTTCAGTTTGAGCTTTGGTTTGGCTCAATCGGACTTACGGTTTGAAAGTTATGCCCGTTTCCGTGAACGCATGCAGAACCGGAAACTTAGACTTGGAAATTTGATATCACCTCTAACCGGATCGGATCGGACTATCAGAACCCGACCCGGCTTGCACTCAGCTCAGAAGTATACATCATAACTCCGGTTCGGAGCCTCCTCCTCGGTTCGGTTCGGAGCCGAACCGATCCGACCTCCATCACACTAACCTGGCACATGAAGTCTTCGGATTGAAGACACCAGCTCGGTTCGGGTCCGACCCGAACCGATCCCCCTGTACCTGCTCAGACGCAGCAAGTTTGATCGCTTCTTAAGGGATAACTACCTCCTACTAATCCGGATCGGCCGCCACCTGTATGCACACGATCTGAAGGCCACTTCTCCACTCTCTCCGAGATGTCCTCTCCGCTCACCACGTCACACCCGATCCGACCCGGATCAGAGCTCCCATCAGCACCTCTACGCCTATAAATACACCACGAGATGGTCATTTCAAGGGACTTTTCTCGGCACTAACACCTCCTGACCTCCATTACCAAGTATTCAAGGACTTTGGGTACTTCTCAACTCAATCAAACACGAGGCTATCGTGCATAAATTCAATCTCTTTTCTCCTCTTCTTCATTACAACACAAGGCTATTGTGTATAATCGAATCTCACGGATTATGAGACACCATTGTAATTGTAATTCCTCAGGATATGAGAAACTATAAAGTGGACGTAGGCTTGGATTGAGCCGAACCACTATAAAAATCTCGTGTGTTCCCTGTTTTTACTGCTTTTTATCTTTAATCTGTGATTTGTGAGGATTTCACATAGAGTTTGGGTGTTAGGCCCAAATTTCGGTCTAACATTTTGGCGCGCCAGGAAGGGGGGCACAAGATACAACTTCTTCTACTAGCTTGAACGGAAGCGGATTATTTGGCTATTGGATCAATGGTCAAGCGAAAGAAAGACGGAACCTTCTCTCGTGCTAAGGATGTTGGCACTGAAGGAACAAGGAACGAGGCAAGCCAGGAGGCTTCCTCTCATGAAAATCCATCAGCATACTTAACCCGAGAAGAGATGGATGGTGTTCTCGATGAATTGAGAACCCAGATGGCTAGGCAAGATGATCTCCTCCGCAAACAACAGGAGATGATCGACCAATTCTTCGCTCGGATGGAAGGCAGGCCGAGCGGCAATGCACAACTCGCTGGAAATAGCACGGAAATAGCCCCAGCAGCAGCTGCAAACCGGATCGGTTCGGATCCGATCCGAACCGAGGGCCAAAACTTGAATCAAACGCAGATGGAAATGGGGGACACTCCCCACCGGATCGGTTCGGACCCGATCCGAACAGCAACCCTGCATGAGCCTTGGGGCAGCAGCCTCCCCTCTGGAAATCAAGGCTTCGCTCCGGTTCGACCTACATCCGCACCGGTTCGGGTCGGAAATACCACACAAATTCAGCATCAAGCTCCCCAGTTCGGAACAGGCGAACCTGTTCGGATCGGCACCTCCGATCCGAACCGTGCACCTCTCCATAACCTCCCTCGCTTCTCCGAACCGCAGCAAGGGGGCACCTCCGAACCGAACCGGATGACCTGCCAAGCTCCTTATACTCTTCCACACTCTTCTGAACTCAACGCTGGGGGCACCAGCTCTGGACTTGTCAACTTGCAACAGCTCTTTGAAGGCGATCGGCTCGCCAGCCTTATTGAGCGCCTCTCGAGAGGCCGCACCTATCAAAATGACATGGATGATGTCAACCACAATCCATTCACACAAGAAATTAGAAATTCCCGTATTCCCCCGGATTTCAAACTTCCACAACTGGAGCCATACAACGGCAGGGCAGATCCTACCGTGCACCTAATGCGCTATAAACGACATATGGAAGTTCAATCGGCGTCGGAAAACGTCATGGCTAAATGCTTTCCCCTCTTTTTGACTGATATTGCTGCTATGTGGTTTCGGCAGCTGGAATCTGAATCGATCAACAGCTGGAACATGTTGGTCGCTCGCTTTATTGAACAGTTTCGGGTCCATATTGCTCAACCCAAGAATGTAATGTCACTGACTACAATCAAGCAGAGGCCTAAAGAAACTCTGCGGTCATTTCTGGAAAGGTTCAACGTTGCGGCAGCATCAGTTGATCGACCCGAGCCATCTATGGTATTAATGGCGGCAGTATCCGGCGTTCTAGACAACTCGGAGTTCAAAAAATCCTTGTACCGGGACCCACCATGGAATCTCTGCGAATTCTACCTTGAATCGGATAGGTTTTTGCGTGAAGAAGACGCAACCTCCGAAAAGAAAGTTCTCGATGTTAACATGCTCAAAGACGGAGAACCGTCTGATTCTGATAAAGGCAAAGGAAAAGCTGCCGTCAAGAATGACCGCAACGCTCAGCCCCGGAGAGGGCCCAGATATGAAAAGTACACAGAACTCAATTCGTCACTAACCGACATCTACGTGAACACAAACGGTGACGTCTCCTATCCAAAGCCTCCCAGGAGGGAGCCAACGCAAAGAGAACGCGATTCTGGGAAATATTGCATATTTCACGATATGGACGGTCATGACACAAATGACTGTAGACACTTGCGAGATCTGATTGAGGAACGGGTTAGACGTGGAGAGCTACCCGAGTATGTGAAACAAACAACAGCACCTGTACCTGTGCTGCCACCACCTGCTCCCCGGAGAGGGAATGACCCTGGAACGAGTTCCCATCGGCTCGTCATCAACTGATCTGGATTGGATCACTCTGCGTTTTCAGCATTTATTAGGATTTAAGATATGTTTCTTTGCTTTCTTTAGGTTTTCCGATTGGCTAAATCGGAGTACACACGTTCGTGGTTAGGATTTAGCTCCAAAACGTGCTCTGCACTCGATGACAAACCAATCAGGATTTGCTTTGGTTTTGTACTTTGAATTGAATAAGGAAGGACTTTCCGAGCATGGATCATGTTTGGCAATTTAAGTATCTTGTCAGGTTGTGGCAGGATTCTCAATCTCAACTAAAGTATGGCTTATACTTATCTCGGACCCCTAGGCATGGATTATGCTTAGGGACAGACTATCTTGTCAGGTCTTGGCAAGCATAGCTCTATCCCGACATGGGTATGGATTGTACTCACTAGGACTCTTAAGTATGGATTATACTCTGGAACGGCTTATTGTTTTGTCAGGATTTGGCAAAGGAACTCAATAAAACTCGGGTATGGCTTATGCTCAGTTTGAACTTCCTGGTATGGCTTGTACCCGGAAGGTTAGGTCCTTCGTCAGGTTTTGGCAGGATGATTCGAACGTGTCTTGAGTATGGTTTATGCTCAAACAAACGCCCAAGCATGGTTTATGCTCGAAAGTGTAATCGGTTTTGTTAGGTTTTGACATACCTGTTTGCTTTCTCTTCTTCGCAGGTATGAATTATACTTGCAGCTGGTAGGCCCGGCGTGGCCTCGGATTATCCAGAACACATCTTCCTTCATTCAGCAAGATATGTTCTGAGGGGCAAAATGTTGACCCGCTTTTTAGTCAAAGCAGTCACACATGGAATCTCTTCTCAACAATACACTCAAGCGTTGGGAATATCGTCAGAAGACATGAAGTGATTTGGTTGAAATCGCATCACAAACAAAGAATGGCCCGAAACTCCTACCAGATGACCTTTTTTGGGCCCGAAAACAGCGATTACGGAGCTAGGCTCCGTAACCCTTGTAGATCGCTGAATTAGCTTCAGTTTGAGCTTTGGTTTGGCTCAATCGGACTTACGGTTTGAAAGTTATGCCCGTTTCCGTGAACGCATGCAGAACCGGAAACTTAGACTTGGAAATTTGATATCACCTCTAACCGGATCGGATCGGACTATCAGAACCCGACCCGGCTTGCACTCAGCTCAGAAGTATACATAATAACCCCGGTTCGGAGCCTCCTCCTCGGTTCGGTTCGGAGCTGAACCGATCCGACCTCCATCACACTAACCTGGCACATGAAGTCTTCGGATTGAAGACACCAGCTCGGTTCGGGTCGGACCCGAACCGATCCCCATGTACCTGCTCAGACGCAGCAAGTTTGATCGCTTCTTAAGGGATAACTACCTCCTACTAATCCGGATCGGCCGCCACCTGTATGCACACGATCTGAAGGCCACTTCTCCACTCTCTCCGAGATGTCCTCTCCGCTCACCACGTCACACCCGATCCGACCCGGATCAGAGCTCCCATCAGCACCTCTACGCCTATAAATACACCACGAGATGGTCATTTCAAGGGACTTTTCTCGGCACTAACACCTCCTGACCTCCATTACCAAGTATTCAAGGACATTGGGTACTTCTCAACTCAATCAAACACGAGGCTATCGTGCATAAATTCAATCTCTTTTCTCCTCTTCTTCATTACAACACAAGGCTATTGTGTATAATCGAATCTCACGGATTATGAGACACCATTGTAATTGTAATTCCTCAGGATATGAGAAACTATAAAGTGGACGTAGGCTTGGATTGAGCCGAACCACTATAAAAATCTCGTGTGTTCCCTGTTTTTACTGCTTTTTATCTTTAATCTGTGATTTGTGAGGATTTCACATAGAGTTTGGGTGTTAGGCCCAAATTTCGGTCTAACATCTACCAAGTGCCTTCTAGATTTAACTAGAGTTTACGTTTTCTGCCGAACGCTTCTCGGATCCAAGATTTATGCCACCTAGTCCAACTAGTGCTACCTGTCGAACGATGCCCCCAAGTATAGGACACACTACCTAGAGTGGTATATGTTCCTATACTTCCCCACGCATGTATTGCGAATCGTTATCGCTTGTCTAGATGCACATGTCCCATAATGTGCGGTCCGAGTCCTGTGTTAGGGCAAATCAAGGAATACAGAACTCGGTCGGGAACTTTCAGATATCTGCCAATGCAGATGCTAAGGTCTGTTTTTATTTCAGTGGCTACGGTCCCACTTGACCCCTCCCTCAACTAATGAAAGGCACACCTTGTAAAATGAGAACTATACGCCGACCCTCGTTGCCCCACTATCCTATGGCCATCCGCAACCATAACTAGATAGCAAGTATATGGTCTTTTGGAGTTCTCCGCCTTTCCGCTTCATGTATCTCGATTGACTCAAGATGGATGGTAGACGACGAGTCGCTATCACAGGGCTACCGTTTGCTCGCCGAATCACACCGGTCCATCCTAGTCTTTAGGTTGCCATGTATTGCAACCAAGGCATACCCCTGGTTCTTCTACGCAGATCTTAACCTCTGTGGGCCCAGGCGGATCATCTGCAGCCTCACAGAGGGATACCAAGAGTACCCTCACGTCCCCTCGAAGCCTTGGGCTTCGTAACCCAATTCGTTGGAGCCTTCTTTTTAACCATACGGACGTTCGCTCCTCCTCGTGTTATACTAAGAATTACTACTTAGTTTTATTAACTAAGATTTACCACTTAGTTTCCATAATCGTTATTTTCTTAACTAAGGTTTACTTAGTTCTCCATCCCGTCATTTTGGATTGGTTAAATGTCATAGTCAATTCAAGCTAACTTAACCCTCCTCATTTACCCTGTTAAACTGGTTAAGTGTTGTCAGTAACTCATGCTGACTTAACCCTACCACAAACCAAGTTATATTGGTTAAGTATTTATTACTTAACCCTACCCATTCACCCTGTGTTGGTTAAGTGTTCTTTTTTAACTTAACCTTACCCGTCTGTTTTAACTAACCTGTTATTATTAATGGTTAAGTATTATCCCTTCATGTTTTAGACTTAACTCTATTCCTTTATCATAGTCTGATAGTTAAGTGTTCAAGTTTACTTAACCCTACGGTCTGGTCCAGCTATCATGCTAAATTGGCTAAGTGTATTTACTTAACCCCAACCTCTAGTCTAGTTAACATGTTAATTTGGCTAAGTGTATTAACTTTACTTAACCCCACTTTCTAGACTAGTTAACATGTAAATTAGGCTAAGTGTTTTCTTAGTTACTTAACCTCTACAAATCTTGTCTTATTACCATGAGTTTGGTTAAGTGTCCCTATGGACTTAGCCCTCCGTTCTAGCTTAACTGTAATAACCCGGAAAATACGAGCCAATTTAAAATTTTTAAATTGATGATTTCATAGGGATTTGAACAATTGAAATAGAATATTTCAATAAAATAGTGAATTAGAAATAGTGAGTCAGTTTGAAAATTTGAATTCAAACTTTGACTGACTGTGCAGGGTGGAAAATATAACGGATTTTAGCGAAGCCAAAAGTATTTAAATCTATTAGTCAATACCTTTCTAACGAATCTGAAAAATCGAAGTTTCACAACGGGAATCAAAAGTTATGGCCGAATGAATTTTCAGAAGGGTCGGTATATAGAATATATAGCCCTGGAAAATTGATATTTTGCATACGACCTTGGAATTCGACGAAACCACTTTTGTTGGGTCCGGGATGTCAAACTATTGCTAGGTTTCAAATTTCATAATTTTTGAAGCTAGTATGTGAGCGTGGAAAAAGAAAATGTGTTTTTGTCAATTTCTGTTAAATTGGATCGACCAGAAAATGGCCATTTTTCAAACGACCTCAGAATTCGACGAAACTAGTTTTGTTGGGACCGTAGCGTCAAAACATAGCTAGATTTATTTTTCTGGAATTTTTCGAATCAGTTTGTGGCCCTGGCAAATTGAAATGTGCGTTCAAAGTTAAATATTAAATGTTTTATACTTTAATTTGGAAAATAACTGACTGTAACAGTCGAATTGGCCTACGAAACATATCCCATTGTATCCGGAATGGGGGTATTTAGCTAGGGGCGATAGTCGTTGGGTTTAAAAAGGAGTTCGTTTGAGAAAACACTATTTAAAAATTTAATATTGTCCTCGGCCAATCAGAATTTTCCATTCATAAATTTTTTTTTTTTAAAAAAAAGAAACCCCCCCGATCAATGGCGAAACCCGCTTCTGACCTTCTCTCCGCCGCCGCCGCCGCCACAGTCGCTTCCAGACTTCGCCGCCGCCACCATTCGACGCGCCTCAGCCCCCTCTTCAAATCCGACCCCAGCATTGCCACCCTCGTCGCCTCCTCCACCGGAATCGAGGCCAGGAAGTCCCGACCTTCCCAGCGCCGCCGCCGCTCCGATCTGCCATCGCACCCCCTCAAACCACCACCGACTTGAAGCCCTCGCCGCCCTCTTCCACGTCCAACTCCCCGATCGTCCCCACGTGCCACTGATTTCGCGAAAACTGTAAACCTAGTTTTGAAGATTCGTGAAAGTGAGTTTTTCTTTGATCTTTACACTTTGAAAAATCATATCTTTTTGGTGTGTTGACGAAATTCGATGAAACAGGAAACGTCGGGACCACAAGGAAGCTCTCTACCCAATAGAAGAAGCCGCGGGTTTTTCTAACATCGTATCGATTTTTAGCGCTCCGAAAACCAAGGTGAGAATTCTAAATTAACATGAAGTTGAATGGAAAATGTCGTGTATAATTTATATTAGAGAAATATAAATTACATACGTGTTGTATACCTCATGTACATACGTAGTGTAAGCTATATAAGCGAAGTATGAATTTTACATGCATAGAATAATTGATATATGTGTTGAAATGCAAGTGAAATATAGCAATTATATTTATATTATATTATATATATATATACTCCCCTCATCCACAAACCATGGATGATATTTATTGTTGTGAATTGGTGTGAAATATTGGATGAAAATTACGAATGGTTGGATAATTGTTTGTGGTTGATATTATTTGGTTGTGGTTGGAAAATACCCATTGGCGATTGAAATGAATTGGAAATATTTGTGGAAATAAAAATAAACATGTCGCCTGCGTGCGAATTAGATGCATGAATCCCCATTGTCAAAAACCACGAGGTTTTAAGGTAGAGCGAGGAGCCGTACTAGGGACGGTGCCGGTTTTAACTACCCTGCCGTTATGCTGCCGAAATTTTGAATAATCTTTGTGTGTTAGAATTATTTTCATATGTTGAAATTATTTTCATGCGTAGAAATTAAAGCCATATGTTGAAACTTTATCCATGTGTGGAAATGTTCATGTGTTGAAAAGTGTCGTGTGAGAATTAGATTCATTTGTGAATGAATGAAGTGTTATAACAATAAAAATCACATTTTTATATATATATGAAGTATGAAAATATTCGCCTTATATAAATAGTTTTTACAATAAAAATCCCATCTTTGCAATATGAACAACATAAATAAAATTTCCATATGTGGAAATGCTCATTCGTTGAGAAGTGTGTGTAGTGGAAAAGTTCATGTGTTGAATAAAAAGATCGAACAATAAAAATTACATTTTTATTGAAACTATGAAGTGTTGAAAACATCCATTTGTTGAACAAATATTTTGAACGATAAAAATATCATTTTTATCATATTTGTGATATGCTAAAGATATGCGGACGTTGAAATAAATATTTGTGGTAGAAATATTATTTTTAACATGCATAGGAACTAAATAAAATAGTCATGTGTTGAAATATATTTTAGTTCGCCAAAATTATCATCTTTGAAATGTGAAGTGTTAAAAATAGCCACTTGTTCAAATAAACGTGCATGAGTTGAAATATACATTAATTAGCTAATGATATGATTTTAGCCTATGCATGCAACATTAGAATGAATGGTGTTTTTAAACCAAAGCAAATCAAATATGAAATTCAATGGAAAATGATAAGTGTTAGAAATTGTATACATGTACATGCATATCTATTGAACAGGTTAAAGCAAAGGGGCTAGAGAAGAGAAATAAAATTTTGTGCCCGACAAATAGGTACACATTTACTGCTTTGTTTGGGTGATGATTTTATGAGCCTGTTGGCTAGCCGCTTGGTTTTTCTTTTTCTTTTTGATATGAGACGCCCATGTGGCTATTTGGGAATTTTCCCAGACCCTCCCGTACAAAGGAGGTTATGGCGAAATTTTCCGAAATTTAAAGGCGTTAGTGAAATAATTGAAGTGGAAACGATATAGGAATTTTTGAATGAACTATATTTATATAAATATATAAAATATAAATAGATTTAAAACGAAGCGTGGCCGTGCAGTTCGTGTTTTGAAACCGTTATTTCAAACGACTAGTGCAGGAAATCCGACCATTGGATTTTCCCGAAACCGCAACCGTTGGGTTCGCCTTGGAAATATCTTTCCAACGGCACCAACTTTGTGAAGATCCGACGGTTGGATTGTCTGGAATGTTTAATTCAAAACTAGTGAAAAACAGCGCCAGAAACGATTATATATATATATATATATATATATATATATATATATATATATATAATTAAATTAAATCGAATAACGACGCTGCAGTTCGTAAATTGAAATCGTAACATCGAATGGCTAGTGTGGAAGATCAAACCGTCGGATTTTCCCAAAACTGAAACCGTTGGATTCGTTTTGAAATGACCTTCCTAATGATGCAAAATTTGTGAAGATCCAACGGTTAGATTTTCATATATGTGTAAAACAAAATTAGTGAAAGGCAACGCCAGTGCATCGACACGACCTGAAACGTCGTTTAATTAAATATGGCCATTTTAAATTAAATAAAAATGGCGATATATCGTTATAAAATACTATAGACGATATAGAGTTGAAATAAACCAATTTTGTTGTGTTTGCTTGATATGTGATGGTTGAATGTATTTGACATGAAAATTATAACTAAATAACTGAAATGTGAATGTTAAATAGTCCAACCATGTGATTAATTGATTTGAAAATCTAAATATACGTGGGTTATTTGAAAAGGCCGAGTTTATCTCATTTCAAATAATCGATCGACGTTGAGAAGTCGAAGAGTCGAAGACGGCTGAAGACCGACGATCTCCACATTGGATGGATGGGCGCTACTGATGCTCGTGATTGGAGTAGCTACCATGAAGGAATTGAAGAAGTAGCCGTCCAAACATACTGTTGATTGTACGGATATGCGAGGAATTGGTGCTTCTGGTTTCGTTCGGACCCAGAACAGACTTGTAAATGGACTGTGTGTCTAACATTGGATTTTTTTCTGTGTTGATTGATCTCTGTTAAATATATATCTGTTTGGCGGCGGAGAATTTATTCTCTTGCTTAACGCCCTTCTCTGAGACGTACGAGCTCAGAGGTTATGTATTGACAGAAATCAGTCGCATGGAGTGGATTGCCTGTGTGGCACGCCTAAGTGGCATATGATCAAGGCTTCTGTTGCAAAGCAAAGTCTTGTGGATGATGATCAAAGCATGGTCTGTGTGACGTAGCTTTGTGTGTAGCGTGAATTCGCGAGCCTCACACCTCGGTATGAGTCAAAAACGGGAGAAGGACCCAAGGAGTGCACGACGTTTCTTTCTAGCTATGGTGGTGTCAGTGACCTCCCAGCCCTGACATTTATATCTAATTTTCACCTGTGTGGTTGTTGGAATACGAGGCGCCTCGATATAGGTCTGTAAGGACCGGGAAACGTGTGTTCAGGAATAACTAATCCTCAAAAGTAAGAGAGGACCGGCCTTGGAGGATCCAGGGGATTGCTGTGTGCGGTCTAGAGGCATTTGCTTGAGTCTCTCGAATCGGAGAGGAGCTTGCCCCTTGCCTCGACTCATGAAGGAATCCAATTTCCAATACGAAATATGCGGACGTGATTGTACTACTAGTATGGCGACATAGTAGATGGTAGCTATGCCGCCTAGGATTGATATTTATGATTGAATTTGCTTTTGAAACATATATGCACTAGTAATAATATCAAACACTTTGGTTTTATACGTATGAAGCATTTTTGGCCATTATAAGGGAAAACTCTATCCTCCGGTTTGCGTTGCATTGTGTGATGGGACCTGAGTCTTATAATGGCTTCATTTTATAAAAAGCATTGCATTGATTTAATTATTTATTTTATTTCATGCACTAGCACTCATTGGAGTAAACCCGTTCCGCGAAAGTGGCGTGGTCCTTTGATTTGCCTTATTATTGTTTATTAATAAGTAGAGTAGATTTCTCATACCAGTCCCATGACTGACTCGTAGTTTGTTTCACCTTGCAAACTCGGGGGCCCTCATTTTCACACGGGCAGCCTAGTTACAGGTTTCTGACGCATCTTTTGGCTCATGGCGAGGCTTGACTACACCGTGCTGACTTGGATTTTCTCCGCCATTATTGTATCTATATTATGATTCCGCCATTGGCGATGTAGACTGATATTCATTTTGTGTACTCTTTATGTATGATTCCGCCTCAGGCGATGGAGACTGATTATGTATCATTATGCACTAAGTTGTATCCTGTACTGTGCTTCTCTGATGTGATGATATCTATATGATTCCGCTGTCATATGTGTGTAAATTATTCTACTTTATGTATATGCTATTATCTGTGATCTGCTAATGATGATTAATGTGTTATATTCCAATGATTATCCTTAACACCGTGTAACGGGGTTTTGGGATCGTCACAGCTGGTATCAGAGCTTTGGTTAACCTTAGTTCTGGAGTCTAACACATTAAACACTTCGTCAAAATAGAATCAGTAGTATTCTAAGGCGAGTCGCTCATTAGAGATAGGACTAGTAAAGTCCTAGAATGAGCCGAGCAGAATAGCAAAAAACAATTTGATCAGTCCATCGTTATCTTTCCGTAAAATTTTCTGCTTAACTATCATTTCTTTTAGCTGACTTTTTCGTTGCTTATACAGAATTTGAAAAATGGCTACCAGAGCAGCCGCCGCTAGAGGAGGCCGTGCCGGCCGAGGCCGAGGAAGGGGAGAAGTCCCAGCTCAAGAAGGACCTTTGATACAACCTCCGGCAGCTCAATACTTCGAGCTTGACCTTGTAACTAAGAGATATTAGAACTTAGGAGGTAAGACCTTCTCGGGAACTGGCACCGTAATAGAGGCCCTTGCATGGCTCAAAACATGTGAGAAAATTCTTGAAGGCCTAAAACTAGGAGACGGAGACAAAGCTATTATGGGCGCCTGGCTTATGCAGGAACAAGCTGAATTATGGTGGGAATCTCTTACCGCCGGAAATAGAGAAGCTGGAAGAACATGGGATGGATTCAAAGAACTCTTCAAGGAGAAATATGTCCCAGAGCAAGCTCTAGAAAGAATGCACGATGACTTCGCCAATCTCCAGCAAGTGGATCTTTCCGTGCAAGATTATCTGAATAAATTTACAATGTTGTCGCCCTATGCTCCGGAACTCGTCGCCACCGCGAAATCCAAAAATAAGAGGTTTATCCTTGGGCTAAGACGACAATATCATGATAGAGCCATGGCCCATGTCAAGCTATAATTCAACGAGCTGGTGGAAATGACATGCAGCTATGAAGACCTTGATCAAAGGCATCTGGATCAGGATCGCGCTAGAAGCCAAGCTGGAAACAAGCGCAAGCCTGCTGTAAATCAAGGCGAGTCAAGCCAAGCAGCATCTTTAAAACCTCAGACTGGCAAGCCGCCAAGAGGAAATTGCTTTAATTGTTGAAAGCCGGGGCACTACTCAAACGTCTGCACACCTCCGAAGAGGCAGAAAACAAACTCTCAAGGCTTGAGCCAAGGCTATCAGTACCCTCGCTCGTGATTCAATTGCCGCAAGACCGATCATCTGGTCAAAGACTATCCTTTGCTGAAGAAAGCTACAGTAGCTCATGTCTATGACGGGTCTAGCCCGCCAGCTGCTTCCGATGGAGCAGGTAAACCAGATGTTTTGGGAGGTACCCTTACCATTAAAAATATTCCTGTTTCTGTATTGTTTGACATAGGTGCATCGCGTAGTTTTATTGCTAGAAACACAGTGCACAAATTAAAGTTAAAACAGCGAAAGCTCAAAGAATCGGTTGAAGTTCATAACCCGATAGGGGGTCCTATTACTCTCGGTTCCTGTTGTAAAGTGCCAATCTCTTATTCTTTCTACAGGTTTCCTTTCAATCTAGTCGTTATGGATTTTCACGAATTCGATATCATTCTTGGGCTAGATTGGTTAACGAAATACGAAGCCGAAGTGAAGTGTGCGGAAAGAATCGTTAAAATTCGAACGGAGCTTGGACATATATATATACCCTGTCATGGTTCGAATCCGAATAAAGAAGAGTTTTGGTCAGCATTAGAACTTATCACCACTTCCATAGAAAAGATTCCGATTGTTAGAAACTATGCGGATGTGTTTGAAGAAGTTGAAAACTTACCTCCGTAAAGAGAAATAGAATTCCGAATCGATCTAATTCCCAATGCCAGACCAGTGGTGCATCCAATTCGCAGAATGACACCGAAAGAAAAAGAAGAATTAGGCGATCAAACTCGTCAACTGTTGTGGAAGGGTCTAATCAGACCTAGTTTTTCTAATTGGGGTGCAGCTATTGTGTTTGTCCCAAAGTCAGACGGTACTCTTAGATTATGTGTTGATTACCGAGACCTTAACAAACAGACGCCCAAAAACAAATATCCATTAACCCGCATTGATGATTTACTAGACCAATTGAATGGGGTGAAAGTATTTTCCCGAATGGACCTAGCTACAGGTTTTCATCAATTGAGAATAGCAGAAGAGTGTGTTCCTTTGACAGCTTTCAGAGGTCCAAACAAATTTTATGAATGGTTAGTAATGCCGTTTGGCCTATGCAACGCTCCAGCATACTTTGTCGATCTAATGAATAGAGTGTTCAGGGGGGTTCTGAATAAATTTGTCCTTGTATTCATCGATGATATTTTAATCTACTCCAAATCAAAACCCGAGCATGAAAAACACTTAGAACAAGTATTGGAGATTATAAGGAAGAACGTCTTCAAAGCCAAATTCTCTAAATGTGTCTTCTGGCAAGAAGAAGTCAAATTTCTCGGCCATGTAGTGTCAGAGAAAGGAATTTCTGTTGACCCAAGCAAAATAACAGCGATTCAAGACTGGAAACAACCCATACTCCCACAGAAGTTAGAAGTTTTATGGGGTTGGCTAGTTATTATCGAAAGTTTGTTAAGGATTTTTCGAAGATATCCGGTCCGTTAACGAAGCTCACAAAGAAACATGAGAAGTTTAAGTGGACTTCCGACTGTGAAGAAGCTTTCCAGGAATTGAAATCGAAGCTGACCACTGCTCCAATGTTAACTATTATTGATGGCAATCAGGATTTAACGGTTTGGACAGATGCTTCTATTAGAGGTCTTGGTGCAGTGTTAATGCAGAGAGGCCAAGTAGTCGCTTATGCAAGCCGCCAACTGAAACCGCATGAGAAGAATTATGTGACTCATGATCTTGAGCAGCTAGCTATCGTTTTTTGCTTTGAAAATCTGGAGGCATTATTTATTGGGCAAGAAATTTATACTGTACACAGATCATCAATCGTTGAAGTATTTATATACCCAGAAAAATTTGAATCTGAGACAGCAGCGTTGGCGAGAATTCCTTGCAGCGTATGATCTCGATATCCTGTATACGCCGGGGAAAGCTAAAGTAGTAGCGGATGCGCTTAGTAGGAAAACCGCAATCATTGCCAATCTTATAATTACACCTGGACTGATTGATAGGATTTCAGCCCTTCAAAAAGACGATGAATTCATTCAGAGAATCAGTCAGAGGGTCAAGGAAGGTGATACCACGAGTTTTTGTATTGACAATAGGGGGGTTCTCAGGTTAAATAATAGGAGTTGCATCCCAAATATTCCAGGCCTTCGAAGAGAAGTGCTGGACGAATGCCATAAATCTAAATTTTGCATCCATCCTGGGGTGAGTAAAATGTACAACGATATCAAACGCACTTTCGGGTGGAAGGCAATGAAAAGAGATATTTCTTTGTATGTCAGTAGATGTCCTACTTGTCAATTGGTCAAGAGTGACCAACAAAAGCTAGCTGGACTGTTGCAACCGTTGGAAGTCCCAAGTTGGAAATGGGAGCAGATTTCCATGGATTTCGTAGATGGGTTGCCGCGAACCAAGAAAGGTAATGACAGCATTTGGGTAATCGTAGATCGTTTCACGAAGACTGCCCATTTTATACCTGTCAGATCCAATAGAACCACTCAAAGTCTAGCGCAGATATATTTCAGAGAAATTGTTAAGCTACATGGAATTCCCATCAGCATAGTCAGTGATAGAGATCTCCTATTTACTAGCAAATTCTGGGAGGCTTTCCAGACAGAATTGGGAACAAAACTGAATATGAGCACCGCTTATCACCCACAAACAGATGGCCAAACTGAGCGGGTGAATAGAATTCTAGAAGATTTATTGTGGGCTTGTGTAATTAATTTTGGTGGGTCATGGGAAGATCATTTGCATTTGGAAGAGTTCTCATATAACAATAGCTATCAAGCAAGTTTGAGAATGTCGCCATTTGAAGCATTATATGGCAGACCCTACAGATCTCCAGCATGTTGGGTAGAACCTGGCAACAGACTTGTACTAGGACCCGATATGATTAGGGAAGCATCTGATAAAGTGGACTTTATCAAAAAGCGTTTGAAAACCGCCCAAAGCCGACAGAAAAGTTATGCAGACTCTAGAAGGAGAGATTTGACATTTGTTGCTGCTGATCATGTTTATTTGAAGGTTTCTCCGATGAGAGGAGTAATCAGATTTGGCAAGACTGGGAAGTTGGCACCGAGATTTATTGGTCCCTTTCCTATACTTGAACGAATTGGAACTCTTGCTTATAGAGTTCAATTGCCAAATTGGTTGCCTGGATTGCACAATGTATTTCACGTATCTCAACTTAGAAGACATGTGCATGATCCGGATCTTGTTGTAGAAGAAGCAGCGCAACAGGATGTGGAGATAACTCCAGAACTATCACTCAGAAGAGAGCCATTAAAGATTGTTGGCAAAGAAACTAGAGAACTCAGAAGCAAAAAAGGTTCTTTTAGTTAAAGTGCAGTGGAGCAGTGATCCTAGAGACTGTACTTGGGAAACTGAGGAAAGCATTAAGCAAGCTTACCCCAAATGCAGAGTGGATATCTCTGACTAACTCCGGTGCAAGGTACCTTTACAATACTTTGCATTTACATTTTGTTTCCTACTATACTGTTGTTTCCTTTTCGAGGACGAAAAGTTTTAAGTGGGGGAGATTGTAATAACCCGGAAAATACGAGCCAATTTAAAATTTTTAAATTGATGATTTCACAGGGATTTGAACAATTGAAATAGAATATTTCAATAAAATAGTGAATTAGAAATAGTGAGTCTGTTTGAAAATTTGAATTCAAACTTTGACTGACTGTGCAGGGTGGAAAATATAACGGATTTTAGCGAAACCAAAAATATTTAAATCTGTTAGTCAATACCTTTCTAACGAATCTGAAAAATCGAAGTTTCATAACGGGAATCAAAAGTTATGGCCGAATGAATTTTCAGAAGGGTTGGTATATAGAATATATAGCCCTGGAAAATTGATATTTTGCATATTACCTCGGAATTCGACGAAACCACTTTTGTTGGGTCCGGGATGTCAAACTTTTGCTAGGTTTCAAATTTCATAATTTTTGATGCTAGTATGTGAGCGTGGCAAAAGAAAATGTGTTTGGTCAATTTCTGTTAAATTGGATCGACCAGAAAATGGCCATTTCTCAAACGACCTCAGAATTCGACGAAACTAGTTTTGTTGGGACCGTAGCATCAAAACATAGCTAGATTTATTTTTTTGGAATTTTTCGAATTAGTTTGTGGCCCTGGCAAATTGAAATGTGCTTTCAAAGTTAAAAATTAAATGTTTTATACTTTAATTTGAAAAATAACTGACTGTAACAGTCGAATTGGCCTACGAAACATATCCCATTGTGTCCGGAATGGGGGTATTTAGCTAGGGGTGATAGTCGTTGGGTTTAAAAAGGAGTTCGTTTGAGAAAACACTATTTAAAAATTTAATATAGTCCTCGGCCAATCAGAATTTTCTATTCATAAATTTTTTTAAAAAAAAAACCCCCTGATCAACGGCGAAACCCACTTCTGACCTTCTCTCCTCCGCCGCCGCCGCCACAGTCGCTTCCAGACTTCACCGCCGCCACCATTCGACGCGCCTCAGCCCCCTCTTCAAATCCGACCCCAGCATCGCCACCCTCGTCGCCTCCTCCGCCGGAATCGAGGCCAGGAAATCCCGACCTTCCCAGCGCCGCAGCCGCTCCGATCTGCCACCGCACCCCCTCAAACCACCACCGACTTGAAGCCCTCGCCGCCCTCTTCCACGTCCAACTCCCCGATCGTCCCCACGTGCCACTGATTTCGCGAAAACTATAAACCTATTTTTGAAGCTTCGTGAAAGTGAGTTTTTCTTTGATATTTACACTTTGAAAAATCATATCTTTTTGGTGTGTTGACGAAATTCGATGAAACAGGAAACATCGGGACCGCAAGGAAGCTCTCTACCCAATAGAAGAAGCCGCAGATTTTTCTGACATCGTATCGATTTTTAGCGCTCCAAAAACCAAGGTGAGAAATCTAAATTAACATGAAATTGAATGGAAAATGTCGTGTATAATTTATATTAGCGAAATATAAATTACATACGTGTTGTATACCTCATGTACATACGTAGTGTAAGCTATATAAGCGAAGTATGAATTTTACATGCATAGAATAATTGATATATGTGTTGAAATGCAAGTGAAATATAGCAATTATATTTATATTCTATATATATATACTTCCCTCGTCCACAAACCATGGACGATATTTATTGTTGTGAATTGGTGTTAAATATTGGATGAAAAATACGAATGGTTGGATAATTGTTTGTGGTTGATATTGTTTGGTTGTGGTTGAAAAATACCCATTGGCGATTGAAATGAATTGGAAATATTTGTGGAAATAAAAATAAACATGCCGCGTGCGTGCGAATTAGATGCATGAATCCCCATTGTCAAAAACCGCGAGGTTTTAAGGTAGAGCGAGGAGCCGTACTAGGGACGGTGCCGGTTTTAACTACCCTGCCGTTATGCTGCCGAAATTTTGAATAATCTTTGTGTGTTAGAATTATTTTCATATGTTGAAATTATTTTCATGCGTAGAAATTAAAGCCATATGATGAAACTTTATCCATGTGTGGAAATGTTCATGTGTTGAAAAGTGTCGTGTGAGAATTAGATTCATTTGTGAATGAATGAAGTGTTATAACAAAAAAAAATCACATTTTTATATATATATGAAGTATGAAAATATTCGCCTTATATAAATAGTTTTTACAATAAAAATCCCATCTTTCCAATATGATCAACATAAATAAAATGTCCATGTGTGGAAATGCTCATTCGTTGAGAAGTGTGTGTAGTGGATAAGTTCATGTGTTGAATAAAAAGATCGAACAATAAAAATTACATTTTTATTGAAACTATGAAGTGTTGAAAACATCCATTTGTTGAACAAATATTTTGAACGATAAAAATATCATTTTTATCATATTAGTGATATGCTAAAGATATGCGGACGTTGAAATAAATATTTGTGGTAGAAATATTATTTTTAACATGCATAGGAACTAAATAAAATAGTCATGTGTTGAAATAATTTTAGTTCGCCAAAATTATCATCTTTGAAATGTGAAGTGTTAAAAATAGCCACTGGTTCAAATAAACGTGCATGAGTTGAAATATACATTAATTTGCTAATGATATGATTTTAGCCTATGCATGCAACATTAGAATGAATGGTGTTTTTAAACCAAAGCAAATCAAATATGAAATTCAATGGAAAATGATAAGTGTTAGAAATTGTATACATGTACATGCATATCTATTGAACAGGTTAAAGCAAAGGGGCTAGAGAAGAGAAATAAAATTTTGTGCCCGACAAATAGGTACACATTTACTGCTTTGTTTGGGTGATGATTTTATGAGCCTGTTGGCTAGCCACTTGGCTTTTTCTTTTTCTTTTTGATATGAGACGCCCGTGTGGCTATTTGGGAATTTTCCCAGACCCTCCCGTACAAAGGAGGTTATGGCGAAATTTTCCGAAATTTAAAGGCGTTAGTGAAATAATTGCAGTGGAAACGATATAGGAATTTTTGAATGAACTATATTTATATAAATATATAAAATATAAATAGATTTAAAACGAAGCGTGGCCGTGCAGTTCGTGTTTTGAAACTGTGATTTCAAATGACTAGTGCGGGAAATCTGACCATTGGATTTTCCCGAAACCGCAACCGTTGGGTTCGCCTTGGAAATATCTTTCCAACGGCACCAACTTTGTGAAGATCCGACGGTTGGATTGTCTGGAATGTTTAATTCAAAACTAGAGAAAAACAGCGCCAGAAACGATTATATTTATACATATATATAAATATAATTAAATTAAATCGAATAACGACGCTGAAGTTCGTAAATTGAAATTGTAACTTCGAATGGCTAGTGTGGAAGATCCGACCGTCGGATTTTCCCAAAACTGAAACCGTTGGATTCGTTTTGAAATGACCTTCCTAATGATGTAAAATTTATGAAGATCCAACGGTTAGATTTTCAGATATGTGTAAAACAAAATTAGTGAAAAGCAGCGCCAGTGCATCGACACGACCTGAAACGTCGTTTAATTAAATATGGCCGTTATAAATTAAATAAAAATGGCGATATATCGTTATAAAATACTATAGACGATATAGAGTGGAAATAAACCAATTTTGTTGTGTTTGCTTGATATGTGATGGTTGAATGTATTTGACACGAAAATTATAACTAAATAACTGAAATGTGAATGTTAAATAGTCCAACCATGTGATTAATTGATTTGAAAATCTAAATATACGTGGGTTATTTGAAAAGGCCGAGTTTATCTCATTTCAAATAATCGATCGACGTTGAGAAGTCCAAGATTCGAAGACGGCCGAAGACCGACGATCTCCACATTGGATGGATGGGCGCTACTAATGCTCGTGATTGGAGTAGCTACCATGAAGGAATTGAAGTAGTAGCCGTCCAAACATACTGTTGATTATACGGATATGCGAGGAATTGGTGCCTCCGGTTTCGTTCAGACCCAGAACGGACTTGTAAATGGACTGTGTGTCTGACATTGGATTTTGTTCTGTGATGATTGATCTCTGTTAAATATATATCTGTTTGGCGGCGGAGAATTTATTCTCTTGCTTAACGCCCTTCTCTGAGACGTACCAGCTCAGAGGTTATGTATTGACAGAAATCAGTCGCATGGAGTGGATTGCCTGTGTGGCACGCCTAAGTGGCATATGATCAAGGCTTCTGTTGCAAAGCAAAGTCTTGTGGATGATGATCAAAGCATGGTCTGTGTGACGTAGCTTTGTGTGTAGCGTGAATTCGCGAGCCTCACACCTCGGTAGGAGTCAAAAACGGGAGAAGGACCCAAGGAGTGCACGACGTTTCTTTCTAGCTATGGTGGTGTCAGTGACCTCCCAGCCCTGACATTTATATCTACTTTTCACCTGTGTGCTTGTTGGAATACGAGGGGCCTCGATATAGGTCTGTAAGGACCGGGAAACGTGTGTTCAGGAATAACTAATCCTCAAAAGTAAGAGAGGACCGGCCTTGGAGGATCCAGGGGATTGCTGTGTGCGGTCCCGAGGCATTTGCTAGAGTGTCTCGAATCGGAGAGGAGCTTGCCCCTTGCCTCGACTCATGAAGGAATCCAATTTCCAATACGAAATATGCGGACGTGATTGTATTACTATTATGGCGACATAGTAGATGGTAGTTATGCCGCCTAGGATTGATATTTATGATTGAATTTGCTTTTGAAACATATATGCACTAGTAATAATACCAAACACTTTTGTTTTATACGTATGAAGCATTTTTGGCCATTATAAGGGAAAACTCTATCCTCCGGTTTGCGTTGCATTGTGTGATGGGACCTGAGTCTTATAATGGCTTCATTTTATAAAAAGCATTGCGTTGATTTAATTATTTATTTTATTTCATGCACTAGCACTCACTGGAGTGAACCCGTTTTGCGAAAGTGGCGTGGTCCTTTGATTTGCCTTATTATTGTTGATTAATAAGTAGAGTAGATTTCTCATACCAGTCCCATGACTGACTCGTAGTTTGTTTCACCTTGCAAACTCGGGTGCCTTCTGTAACGACCCGGATTTTCAACGACTTTGGTTATCGACATAAGCTCGATGTCGATAACAAAAACATCGAAAAATCCTGGTAATTAGTGAATGAAATTATAGGGTGAGGAAAGATAAGATAGAAACTTTGAATAGAAGAAGAAGAAGAACACAACATCAGAGTAACGCGAATCTCACAACGGAACGAATAACATATAATATATATAACATAACTTGAAATATACATCTGTACTTGAATATACGTCAATATCAAAGTACATCACTTACAACACAGCGGAAATAACTATAGCTATATGATCCTGAAGCCTCCTGCTCCAAGCTCTTCCAGTATATCTGTAAATTCCCGACTACTTGACTGCCCGTACAAATTTAGGCACCCAAGAGTTTAGGGAAAACAACAAAGTAAACTCCGGGTCAGTCATGGGACTGGTATGAGTAAAACAATTTAAAAACAGTTCGAACAAGTAAACGATATCTCATAAGACCACGCCGCATAACGGAACGGGTTTTTCCCTTATGAGAATCCAAAATATCTTTATATCAAAAAACCTTTTGATATTATAATAATGTCTGTCAACCACAGTATATATATAATCATCTAGCAGAAACGCTTTCATCTCACGTTCTACATATATAGTATACAATCAAAACCGCAAGCACGTATTGGGTAATGGATTTCCAACTATGACAAGGTATGGAACCACCTTTCGCTAATGTACCTCTAGAGAAGAATACACTGGGTTCAACAAGAACATCTTGCAACCCGGCCACACATGAACGACCACTCATTTCGCTTGAGTGTATCGAATGTATATCACCAACAGTTGAGATCAGCAACCGTTTCCCGAATGGGACAGCATCGACAATAGATTTTTAGAAGTACATGAAACTCTAGATAAGGTGATTATACACCCTAATAGGTGCGACCTACATAGCCATGCTGCCTGCCCGATTTCTGTCATTTACCGGTTGATGAGGCTAGAAGCTACGCTTTATCATCACACCAGATTCACTTCGAATGTCACATCGTCAGATCCATCGAAAATCACTAATTGACGTCTACAACAGTACATTACGTGTCAGCTAAAAGAAGTTTCCTCCTCCGCTTCCACTCTTGTTACAGTTGAAGAAATTAATGTACGCTACCTTTCTGGAAATACTCTGTCAGACATTCATCCATACAAGTCACCCAGGAACAGGATGAACCGAAGGCACTATTTCTATTAATAGAAAAAGTCCTTGCACTCTACTCCGTCTTCGATTATCTTTATATAATCTGATTCGCACGCTACTGCCGATATGGAGTGGTTCTTCGGATAATAATCCAACCGGTCTCTCCATATTGACAACGATGGTCAAAACTTCGATAGTCTGTGATTTAACTATCGAATAAAAACAAGTTTTTCGATAGTCGATGATTTAACTATCGAATAAAACAAGTGTTCATCCAAACATCCAACAATCACTGAACCTTTAATTAATATTCCATTAATTAAATCTCTTCTCTATTTCTTTATCAATATTTGTTAACCAAATATTTTCAATAACCATATTGGCCTTATACGTTATTTGGAAAACATTTCCATATATCGCCTTCTTTTATTTTCTAAACTTTAGAAAATATTCATTATTCTATTTCCAAGCTTTGCACATATTTGGGTTAAAACAGATGTTGTGTAAAGCATCGTTACGACAACCCAAATACAGTATTTAACTAATTCTTATTCCACATTGATCTCCGAGCCTGAATCTTGCTACTTATCGGTATATCATGAAATCAACCAAGTTGGGGTATAATTACCTCTCAGACCTTGACTGAATAACATTTAACGTCAAAACAGACAAGACTACTTACTCGAAAAATCAATACCATACAACTACTTCTTCACTTTTAAACACATATATACTTTCTCTTTCTATTCTCACTAGATTTTATTCTAGACTTCCTTTTTGATTATACTATTCTTTTTCTAAGTTCGTTTTCTTATTGACTTCTATATAATTTGATATGTTAATTTCCAACTATCAAATTATCATAAAAATATTCTATCTCCTTAAATTCCCGGAAAAATTCGCCATAACCTCCTTTGTACCAGGAGCATCGGGAAATTTCAAATAGTTTTCCCGGTCCTTCTCATCTCAAAAAGAAAAAGAAAAAGCCAAGCGGCTTGCCGATACGGCGCATAAAATCTCATATGGAAATTAAATACGTACCTTTTTGTCGGGCATTCTATTTATTTCACTTCTATACTTTATTCCAAACCTGTCTCCTGTATATTTATACCTGCCCAATCTATTTTAACTATACCAATCGTTTTAACTCAATTTGTTAATTAAATCTGTTACTTAACTTTTCAGTCTATTTCACCTTCATATTTGAACATGACATGTTCAAATATATTTTAACTGCATATTAACATATTCTAATTATACTCATACTCTCGTTTCCTTATCGACTTCTCTACTCAAATTCCAATTCAATTCTATTTGAATTCTCTTTATTTAAACTTCATTTGAATTCTATTTTCAAATTCTATAGTTTAAAGTCCATTCGAATTCTATATTCAAATTCTATAGTTAAAGTCCATTTGAATTCTATATTCAAATTCTATTTCAATTCCTTATATTCAAAGTCCATTTGAATTCTCTGCATTATTTATAAACAACGTTTATAACTTCAATTCAAATCCCACCTTTCCATTTATAAACAACGTTTATAAATTCAATTCAAATCCCATCTTACATTTATAAACAAAGTTTATAAATTCGATTCAAATCCCATATTTTCATTTATAAACAAAGTTTATAAATTCGATTCAAATCCCATATTTTCATTTATAAACAAAGTTTATAAATTCGATTCAAATCCCATCTTCCATTTATAAACAAAGTTTATAAATTCGATTACTTGTTTTATATACGTTCAAAACAAGTTAATATTTTCTATAGTTTTATTTAAAATTCAAATTTTATTTATAAAAATAGAATTTCCTTTTTAAATATCAAATACCCTTTCCGATATTTTTATGAATCAATATTCAAGCCCCAGGGATATTTTAAACAAACAATCAACCAATTTTCAATCATTTGATTTTTAACACATCATATATGAATATATATGAAATCAAACAAACAACAAATAATATATATATTTTTGAGGAATCCAGTTGAATTCCTCCAACCTGTTTTCCTGCATCCACAGATGTTAGTCAACATGGTAATACCCATCCTGCTTCGAGGCAGGATATCGCGGTATGAAGGTCATCCACTATCATAGCGTGGGGCATATAGGGTAATCATCCGCTAATGAAACCGCGGGCATCCGCTAATGAGACTGCGGGAATCCAACCAATCAATCAACCCAATATATATATAATAGTCCTAAATAACTAATATATATTTTTAAACAATCACACAGCATCCAAACAAACACAGACAATTATTTTTAACTATATAAAAATAATTTCTAAATAAAAGGTGAGATTTACTCACCTTGTTTTTCCCTTGTCGAATATCCAATTTAGTCCCATATCTGCTTCCATGAATCGACTCGGCTTGTCTTAATAAATTTATCAAGTTCCTATGAATATCAAATTCATAATTAACGATTCATACTTTTTATCACTTAATTAATTATTAATTAATTAAATTTAAACTAATCTAGTTTATCAAAAGACATTACTAACTAATCTAATTATAAATAGATTTACCTTAATCCTCTTCTATGTTCACAGTACTCAACCCGCAATTCTCTGCAAAGTATGAACCCAAGGCCAATACTTTAAATTCCATGCTTCTTTATCATCCTCAAATCTCGAGCTTCACCATTTCCATTTCTAATTCGAAGTAACAGTCACTAACTAATTTCTGCCAACATCCCCCTCCGGACTATCCATGCCAAACTCCAATAGCGATGCCAGCTCCAACAGCGATGCTGGGATTTTTTTTACAGCCGAACAAAGATAAAAAGAACTCGATCAACAAACACCCAAGAAATCCGACACCCTGTAACTCAGCACAAACCAGTCAAGCCCCTTCCATTCTATCTTAGTTCGAATTCATCTGACAACAGTGACCTCGCCCCTTCAGTCAACAACAATTAAAACTTCAGTTCATCATCTTGACAGTCAACTTCACTTTAGCTTATCACCCACCAGCGTCAGCCTTCCCAAAACCAGCAGTGACTCACCTCCCATCGACCCTCATCAAAGTCGAATTTTACCCTTCCACTGCACCCGGCCAACTCGCACCCTAACCGAGACTCGCGACACCCAATAACCACCTACCGCGATGAATTCGCGAACCTCCATAAGCTCGCAACCGTTCTGCCCTACATCGGTCGTCCGACTACCCTTTGACATCGCAGGCCTCCAGTTAAATCTCGCGCTTCAAGATTCATGGATTCGATTTCACGAAGGATTTAACGTAGCGTGAATATGATATTGAGTTCCATGTTGATCGATTTTTCCTTCTTTAGTTTTATTTTTGAGAACTTCGATTTTGTATTCGAGGATGAAAATAAGGAAAGGAGCCTGTCGTTGTTTATTTTATAGAAGAAGGTGCGGTTTTAAAATGAAGCAGCGAGGTCATTAATTTTGTGGAGATGAAGTGGAGGACGTGTTCTATTTCTCTCCTTTCGATTTTCTATGGACGAGATAAATCCACTTTAGTTAAATTTAAATGAAAAGAAAACTATGATAAACAATTGATTTTAATTCGTTTTGCGTTGCATCGGTGATTTTACCTTATTTAACTTTCCCTATAATTTCGAACTCCTTTCTGAACCCAACAACTGACGTTCATAGGGTTACACCACTATTTCGGACACACTGGGAAAATCTCCGGAGTCTAATTTGATCGTTTGGAGAAGAGATTAATTTAATCGATATAAATTTATTTCAGACAATTTATCCTTCGATAAATAAATTAATATTATTCATCTAATTCAAATAGAAGTTTGAACTGTTTCTAATTCAGTTTCAACTTCTCGAACTGATGCATTACGATAATTAAATATATTCGATATTAAATCGAAATTGATTATTAAGTTGATAACTTAATATAAAAATTCCATTTATATTTATCCACCCAATATTTAAAACTATATTAAATATTCAAATCTAACCGACGGAATATCCGGGTCATTACATTCTTCCCCACTTAAAATAATTTCGTCCTCGAAATTGCTAAGGTAGAGAAAAGTGTTACAAACCCATTTATTTATTTTCCAAAACTTATTTATGTTGATACTCAACATTTCAAACTTCCTTGCATAACTCTCTTTCGAATAGATCCCTATCTGATAACTCCTCCCTTCGAATAACTATATTCGATAATCTTTATTTCGAATAACTAGATTCGAAATCCCTTCTTCAAATAAACTATATTCGATTTTCTCTATTCAATTTTACTCTTATCGATTAACTCTATTGGATTTAACTTTTTTCGATTAACTCCATCGAATAACTAAATTCGATAACTCCTTCGAATAACCAATATTCTATAACTTATCTCGATTAAACTAATCGATAACTCCTTCCGATTAAACTATAATCGATAACTCATTTCGATTAACCAATAATCGATAACTCCTTCCGAATAAGCTATATTCGATAAATCCTTTAATTCTATCTGAATAACTAATATTCGATTTAACTCCACTCGCTTGACTCTAGATCGCAGCGATCACAATGGTTATGCCTGATTCCCCCAGGAAACATCTGACCGCCCTAGGCTATCTGCAGCCCTGCAAATTACGCTAGCAGTCGTACGAAATGGCACTTATCCTGAGTAACTATGTTTGACCAACTCTATCTCAATAACTATATTCGATCAATTTTAATTGAAAAACTAACATTCAATTAAATCCTAATTCGATTAACTATGTTCAATTAACTCTATCTGGTTAACTCAAAATTTTAATAACAAATATTCGATAAATTCTAATTGAATAACTAATATTCAATTTAGTCTACGGATTAACCCTAACTGATTAACTCTATCTGGTTAATTCTTACTCTAATCGATTATTTCCAACTCTAATCGATTATTTCCAACTCTAATCGATTATTTCCAACTCTAATCGACTTTTCTTATTCGAATATCTCCTATTGGATAACGTTTATTCATTTTTAAAGATTTACTTTTAGTAACGGTTCTTCACTTTATAAATGTTCTCTTTAATAACGTTACTTCACTTATACAAGTGTTGTGTACCCTTTCTATTTCAAACTATCGGTGTTAAAAACCAATATCTCTTCTCTATATAAGCTCAGACTTATATATTCCATTTTATCGAATGATAAATATTTAATTTAATTTATAAACTGTTATTTATAAATTAATCTTTTTTATTTATCCGTTAAAAACAGATTTCCACTTTCTATTCATCTTTTGAATATTCCTTTGATTAAATTCTATTTATTTAACAAATAAATATCTCATTTATAACATTCTATTTATTTTCTATAAATAAATATTTCCATTGAATGTATTTGTAAATGTCTTACAAATATTTCCTTCTAAATTCTATTCGTAAATGTTTTTACAAATATTTCTCCTCCTATTTGTTTGCACATAACTTCCTTTGTATTTGTGTTACAAATACATTTCCTTTTAACTCTTTTGGTTTTTCCTTTCTTCATACCAAATTCATATTTCATTCACATTGATTTTACTCAATTTATTCATTTCGATCCATTTAACTTACTTAAGTTAATTTTAATTTCAATCATTCAAATTCCCATTAACTAGTGCTAATTAACCATTTTGCCTATTTCACCCTTTTTATTTGAATATAACTTGTTCAAATATATGTCAACTTAATTATAACTCATCTAATAATATTTTCAACCCGAGTTATATATTCGATTTCGAATATAAGTTCTCAATTTCTTTCACTTATCCAAAAACCCAATTTCGATTCAAATTTCCTTTAACTAATTATTCTCCAATTTAGTTAATTCTATTTAACAATTTAAAATATGATTTTTGTCTTAAAAATCATTTCACTTACTTCACTGGAGTTCATATTTATTTTATATCTCCAGTCTGGATTTTTCTAATGCCAATTCGGATTTCATTTCCTAAAAATCCTTTTATTTATTTAATTAAACCGTTATGGTTTTATAATGGTTCTGGCGCTGCTTTTCTAAAAATTTGATTTTGACATAACTCAAAATCTATACGACGAAATCCAGATTTTTCTCTTTCATTAGAAAATTATTATTCAACCGGTCCCGACGATTCTTGTTTCACAGAATTCCGACTTCAATAGAGTTCTGTATACTAAATTGAAGTTCGAATCGCCAATTTACGAACTGCCGCACTATGACGAGCTCGTTTTAATTATGTTTATAAATATAAACGTTTTAACTTCGTTTATAATAAATTCAACTACATTCTGATATATTTTTAATATATATCAAGTCCATTTCATAATATTCCCGATCTATTTCACTTCTAATATTCAAATCCTATATATTTACAATATTCAAATTCCATTTTAATTTCTTTATTCAAACTCTATATTTGAATTTCCTTCTATTCAATTTCTATTTGAATTTCTTCTATTTCAAATTCTATTTGAATTTCTTATCTTCAAATTCTATTTGAATTTCTTATCTTCAATTTCTATTTGAAATCCTTCTATTCAAAACCCATTTCAAATCCCTTATTCAAATTCCATTTGAAATCCTTTATTCAATTTCTATTTAAATTCCTTTGTTCAATTTTTATTTTCAATCCTTTGAATTTAAATTCTACTTTAACTCCTTTTATTTAAAATTCTATTTCAAACTTTATATTTTCTTTGAATTCTAATATTCAACCTCCACTTTATATTCTTTTTGAAATTCTATTTAACCAAATTCCATTTGAATTCTAATATTCAAATCTCTATTTGATTTTTCTTTATTCAAATCCATTTGAATTCCATTGAATTCAAATTCCATTTCAATTTTCTTATACAATTTCTATTTGAATTTTCTTTATTCAAACTCATTTGAATTCCTTTAAATTCAAATTCTATTTCACTTCTATTTGAATTATATATATATTCAAATTCCTTTATTTTACTTCTATTTGAAATCTATATTCCAATTCTCATTTCAAAATTCCCTTGAAGTCATATAAATATATACATATATATATCTATCTCAAATTCAAAACATTTGAATTTTCAAACAACTTGTTTCTTTTCAAACAAATTTCCATCGAAAACTTTTCTAAGGCAACAATTCCTCACTTAGAAACTCGAAAATGAACACTGATGATGTTGCGACCATCATC
Source organism: Allium sativum (assembly GCA_030737875.1). Lineage (NCBI taxonomy): Eukaryota > Viridiplantae > Streptophyta > Magnoliopsida > Asparagales > Amaryllidaceae > Allium > Allium sativum. Next base: position 183,983,726 of record CM060915.1, on the reverse strand, counting down.
AGAATTATTTCCCAGCTACTGAACGAGTCCAGTGCTATACTTCTTTCAAACTCCATTTAGAAAAATATTTTCCAAACCCCCAGGATTATAAATTCTGAATTCTGGTTGGAATTCAATTTCAATTTCATCTCCTTTGTATATTTCATTCTTATACCAATTCTATTGGTTATATATATAACTATTTCAGTTTTTATAATCTAATTCGATTATAATCCTAACAATCAACTTAACTATTTGGAAACAATATCGTGTCCAATCTTCTGTTCAAGTGTTTATAAACTCCTATCGACATCGTGGCGTCCCACGATTCGACCAAAATTTATAATCCACTCAACAGACTAGTCAACACAATATAAAACAGTTTTTATATCAAATAACAAATACGCTCTCTCGTATATATATACACTCAACCCATTCTAGGATACTACTGATCCTATCTCTAATGAGCACAATTTCACACAGCCTAGGTATTCGCTCAACCTAAGCTCTGATACCAACTGTAACGACCCGGAAATTCAAGTAGGCTTTGCAACCATCCTCTCCTCCCCAAAGCAGCAAGGTAATACCCCACTGTGGCTTACATTGGTACCCCAGCACCACATTTTACGGCCAGCCTTTCGACTTCGCACTAAGCAACCAACCCTACCAAAGGGACATGTAGGAGTAAGAGTCTCCCGTTCGCCACCTAACGAAAAGCGAGAACCCCCTATCATGCGACACATGCCTTAAAGAACGCAACATGGACTGGTATGAGTAAAACAATTTAAAAACAGTTCGAACAAGTAAACGATATCTCATAAGACCACGCCGCATAACGGAACAGGTTTTTCCCTTATGAGAATCCAAAATATCTTTATATCAAAAACCTTTTGATATTATAATAATGTCTATCAACCACAGTATATATATAATCATCTAGCAGAAATGCTTTCATCTCACGTTCTACATATATAGTATACAATCAAAACCGCAAGCACGTATTGGGTAATGGATTTCCAACTATGACAAGGTATGGAACCACCTTTCGCTAATGTACCTCTAGAGAGGAATACACTGGGTTCAACAAGAACATCTTGCAACCCGACCACACATGACCGACCACTCATTTCGCTTGAGTGTATCGAATGTATATCACCAACAGTTGGGATCAACAACCGTTTCCCGAATGGGACAACATCGACAATAGATTTTTAGAAGTAAATGAAACTCTAGATCAGGTGATTATACACCCTAATAGGTGCGACCTACATAGCCATGCTGCCTGCCCGATTTCTGTCATTTACCGGTTGATGAGTCTAGAAGCTACGCTTTATCATCACACAAGATTCACTTCGAATGTCACATCGTTAGATCCATCGAAAATCACTAATTGACGTCTACAACAGTACATTACGTGTCAGCTAAAAGAAGTTTCCTCCTCCGCTTCCACTCTTGGTACAGTTGAAGAAATTAATGTACGCGACCTTTCTGGAAATACTCTGTCAGACATTCATCCATACAAGTCACCCAAGAATAGGATGAACCGAAGGCACTATTTCTATTAATAGAAAAAGTCCTTGCACTCTACTCCGTCTTCGATTATCTTTATATAATCTGATTCGCACGCTATTGCCGATATTGAGTGGTTCTTCGGATAATAATCCAACCGGTCTCTCCATATTGACAACGATGGTCAAAACTTCGATAGTCTGTGATTTAACTATCGAATAAAAACAAGTGTTTCGATAGTCGATGATTTAACTATCGAATAAAACAATTGTTCATCCAAACATCCAACAATCACTGAACCTTAAATTAATATTCCATTAATTAAATCTCTTCTCTATTTCTTTATCAATATTTGTTAACCAAATATTTTCAATAACCATATTGGCTTTATACGTTATTTGGAAAACATTTCCATATATCGCCTTCTTTTATTTTCTAAACTTTAGAAAATATTAATTATTCTATTTCCAAGCTTTGCACATATTTGGGTTAAAACAAATGTTGTGTAAAGCATCGTTGCGACAACCCAAATACAGTATTTAACTAATTCTTATTCCACATTGATCTCCGAGCCTGAATCTTGCTACTTATCGGTATATCATGAAATCAACTAAGTTGGGGTATAATTACCTCTCAGACCTTGACTGAATAACATTTAACATCAAAACAGACAAGACTACTTACTCGAAAAATCAATACCATACAACTACTTCTTCACTTTTAAACACATATATACTTTCTCTTTCTATTCTCACTAGATTTTATTCTAGACTTCCTTTTTGATTATACTATTCTTTTTCTAAGTTCGTTTTCTTATTGACTTCTATATAATTTGATATGTTAATTTCCAACTATCAAATTATCATAAAAATATTCTATCTCCTTAAATTCGCGGAAAAATTCGCCATAACCTCCTTTGTACCAGGAGCATCGGGAAATTTCAAATAGCTTTCCCGGTCCTTCTCATCTCAAAAAGAAAAAGAAAAAGCCAAGCGGCTTGCCGATACGGCGCATAAAATCTCATATGGAAATTAAATACGTACCTTTTTGTCGGGCATTCTATTTATTTCACTTCTATACTTTATTCCAAACCTGTCTCCTGTATATTTATACCTGCCCAATCTATTTTAACTATACCAATCGTTTTAACTCAATTTGTTAATTAAATCTGTTACTTAACTTTTCAGTCTATTTCACCTTCATATTTGAACATGACATGTTCAAATATATTTTAACTGCATATTAACAAATTCTAATTATACTCATACTCTCGTTTCCTTATCGCCTTCTCTATTCAAATTCCAATTCAATTCTATTTGAATTCTCTTTATTTAAACTTCATTTGAATTCTATTTTCAAATTCTATAGTTTAAAGTCCATTCGAATTCGATATTCAAATTCTATAGTTAAAGTCCATTTGAATTCTATATTCAAATTCTATTTCAATTCCTTATATTCAAAGTCCATTCGAATTCTCTGCATTATTTATAAACAACGTTTATAACTTCAATTCAAATCCCACCTTTCCATTTATAAACAACGTTTATAAATTCAATTCAAATCCCATCTTCCATTTATAAACAACGTTTATAAATTCAATTCAAATCCCATATTTTCATTTATAAACAAAGTTTATAAATTCGATTCAAATCCCATATTTTCATTTATAAACAAAGTTTATAAATTCGATTCAAATCCCATCTTCCATTTATAAACAAAGTTTATAAATTCGATTACTTGTTTTATATACCTTCAAAACAAGTTAATATTTTCTATAGTTTTATTTAAAATTCAAATTTTATTTATAAAAATAGAATTTCCTTTTTAAATATCAAATACCCTTTCCGATATTTTTATGAATCAATATTCAAGCCCCAGGGATATTTTAAACAAACAATCAACCAATTTTCAATCATTTGATTTTTAACACATCATATATGAATATATATGAAATCAAACAAACAACAAATAATATATATATTTTTGAGGAATCCAGTTGGATTCCTCCAACCTGTTTTCCTGCATCCACAAATGTTAGTCAACATGGTAATACCCATCCTGCTTCGAGGCAGGATATCGCGGTATGAAGGTCATCCACTATCATAGCGTGGGGCGTATAGGGTAATCATCCGCTAATGAAACCGCGGGCATCCGCTAATGAGACTGCGGGAATCCAACCAATCAATCAACCCAATATATATATATAATAGTCCTAAATAACTAATATATATTTTTAAACAATCAGACAGCATCCAAACAAACACAGACAATTATTTTTAACTATATAAAAATAATTTCTAAATAAAAGGTGAGATTTACTCACCTTGTTTTTCCCTTGTCGAATATCCAATTTAGTCCCATATCTGCTTCCATGAATCGACCCGGCTTGTCTTAATAAATTTATCAAGTTCCTATGAATATCAAATTCATAATTAACGATTCATACCTTTTATCACTTAATTAATTATTAATTAATTAAATTTAAACTAATCTAGTTTACCAAAAGACATTACTAACTAATCTAATTATAAATAGATTTACCTTAATCCTCTTCTATGTTCACAGTACTCAACCCGCAATTCTCTGCAAAGTTTGAACCCGAGGCCAATACTTTAAATTCCATGCTTCTTTTCATCCTCAAATCTCGAGCTTCACCATTTCCATTTCTAATTCGAAGTAACAGTCACTAACTAATTTCTGCCAACATCCCCCTCCGGAATATCCATGCCAAACTCCAATAGCGATGCCAGCTCCAACAGCGATGCTGGGATTTTTTTTTACAGCCGAACAAAGATAAAAAGAACTCGATCAACAAACACCCAAGAAATCCGACACCCTGTAACTCAGCATAAACCAGTCAAGCCCCTTCCATTCTATCTTAGTTCGAATTCATCTGACAACAGTGACCTCGCCCCTTCAGTCAACAACAATTAAAACTTCAGTTCATCATCTTGACAGTCAACTCCACTTCAGCTTATCACCCACCAGCGTCAGCCTTCCCAAAACCAGAAGTGACTCACCTCCCATCGACCCTCATCAAAGTCGAATTTTACCCTTCCACTGCACCAGGCCAACTCGCACCCTAACCGAGACTCGCGACACCCAATAACCACCTACCGCGATGAATTCGCGAACCTCCATAAGCTCGCAACCGTTCTGCCCTACATCGGTCGTCCGACTACCCTTTGACATCGCAGGCCTCCAGTTAAATCTCGCGCTTCAAGATTCATGGATTCGATTTCACGAAGGATTTAACGTAGCATGAATATGATATTGAGTTCCATGTTGATCGATTTTTCCTTCTTTAGTTTTATTTTTGAGAACTTCGATTTTGTATTCGAGGATGAAAATAAGGAAAGGAGCCTGTCGTTGTTTATTTTATAGAAGAAGGTGCGGTTTAAAATGAAGCAGCGAGGTCACTAATTTTGTGGAGATGAAGTGGAGGACGTGTTCTATTTCTCTCCTTTCGATTTTCTATGGATGAGATAAATCCTCTTTAGTTAAATTTAAATGAAAAGAAAACTATGATAAACAATTGATTTTAATTCGTTTTGCGTTGCATCGGTGATTTAACCTTATTTAACTTTCCCTATAATTTCGAACTCCTTTCTGAACCCAACAACTGACGTTCATAGGGTTACACCACTATTTCGGACACACTGGAAAATCTCCGGAGTCTAATTTGATCGTTTGGAGAAGAGATTAATTTAATCGATATAAATTTATTTCAGACAATTTATCCTTCGATAAATAAATTAATATTATTCATCTAATTCAAACAGAAGTCTGAACTGTTTCTAATTCAGTTTCAACTTCTCGAACTGACGCATTACGATAATTAACTATATTCGATATTAAATCGAAATTGATTATTAAATTGATAACTTAATATAAAAATTCCATTTATATTTATCCACCCAATATTTAAAACTATATTAAATATTCAAATCTAACCGACGGAATATCCGGGTCATTACACCTTCATTTTCACACGGGCAGCCTATTTTCAGGTTTCTGACGCATCTTTTGGCTCATGGCGAGGCTTGACTACACCGTGCTGACTTGGATTTTCTCCGCCATTACTGTATCTATATTATGATTCCGCCATTGGCGATGTAGACTGATATTCATTTTGTGTACTCTTTATGTATGATTCCGCCTCAGGCGATGGTGACTGATTATGTATCATTATGCACTAAGTTGTACCCTGTACTGTGCTTCTCTGATGTGATGATATCTATATGATTCCGCTGTCATATGTGTGTAAATTATTCTACTTTCCTTATATGCTATTATCTGTGATCTGCTAATGATGATTAATGTGTTATATTCCAATGATTATCCTTAACACCTTGTAACGGGGTTTTGGGATCGTCACATTAATTGTGCTTAAGTTGGTTAAGTGTTCCTATGGACTTAACCCTCCCATTCTAGCTTAACTGTATGAACCTAACCCCACCTACCAGTCTTGGTATCATGTTGAGTTGGTTAGGTGTCTTAGTTAACTTAACCCTAGCATTCTTGTTCTAGCTTTAACTAAATAAATTAAAGCCACGACCACTCACATTAGACAGATATTGTTGCGATTAGTGGATGTGCCGGTTGGTTCCGGGCAGGTTTACATCGCAAATCAGTCTAACCTCGGGTTAGGCCTATTTGTGTTTTATAGTTCAAAGGGTTTTGATTAATTTTCGAATCAGGTTTTGAAAGTAACCATCCCGTCCGTCGGATCAGTCAGGGATAGCCAGGGAGAGCAGGAAACTTGTATTTTTCAAACTCAAGCCTAGACACTATCCTCGCTGTCACCCTAGAACTTTCTGGTTTATTGTTAAAAGAGATGTCATTAATAAACCTTTCTTTTGTATATAAATAAATTGTTTACAATATATCCTCAAAGCCCATTTTCCCTTTCTTAAAATAAATTTGGCCTATACCCTATACATTTGCCATGCCTGCCAATGGACTTGTATTCTAGGCCCAAATCTAGATTTCCTATCTTACAGTTTGTAGCAATTTAGATCCAACATCCCCCATTTACAAGTTTATGCCAAAACTAGATTTTATATTTTAGTTTACAGTTTATGCCAAACTAGATTTCATATTCTAGATCCCCGTTTATGCCAAAACTCAATTTGCATACCAACTACCTATTTTGTGGCCCACCAAACCCTTTTCCCTTTTACGCCCCACGTATGTAAATTATGCTAACATACTTATCATACTTAATTTAGCCAACCAATTCTGATTTAATATTCTAATTTCAGTTCATTACCAAAACTAGACTTGTTCTAATTTTCATCAAATTATGCCAATTTCCAAGTTTAGTCAATTTCATGTTTTTTTCCCAAAACGTATTCCCATCGTTCGCATAATCGTGGTTCAACCTAGATTATAAATAAAAGCTGGATTCGTGGATAGAAGGTAATGAGCCAAAATGCCATAAAAGAACAGACATAATAATTGGCATAAGATGACAATTCACAGGCATATAGATATGGTAATATTATGACATGAAAAGGGTTGAATAACGACGTAGGTTCAGAACATGGGTAGACCTAACTTAATAGGTAAATTTCCAAGGTCTAAAACCAAGAATAGATAGAGTTGGTTCAAGAACATGGGTAGACCTAACTGAATAGGTAAATTTCCAAGGTCTAAAACCAAGAATAAACTGAATAGAAAGTTAGGCCTAGATTCAAAATAATGTTAAACAACATGGTTTTTTAACTACAATGTCATGGGCATAAATAATTATCTTATATCCATAGTCTTATGCAATAATCGTCACAGTTCAATGAATCTCAGTCATGGGCGATGTTCATAGTCATAGGCAACGTTCATAGTCATAGGAAATGTTCATAGTCATAGGCAATAATCCTCACAGTTCAATGAATCACAGTCTTAGGCGATGTTCATAGTCATAGGAAATGTTCATAGTCATAGGAAATATTCATAGTCATAGGCAATGTTTTATGTCCCAAAATCAAAGGCTTATGTCCATAGTTCCAAGGCATATGGTTCCAAAGTCCATAGTTTCACCGTCACAGTCTTATTGGTCATCGAATCACAACAGTTCTTAATTAGGTCCAAAGGTACAAGCACTGATTCAAGTAGAAAGATTAAGCATAGTCTTTTATCCCTTTAACTTCATGTCACGAATAAAAACAAAACATTCAAATCTAAAAATAACTAACTTACTGAGATTTAGATTAGAAAAGAAAGATGGCGTTGCTATGATTCATGCGACGTTGCTTGAAACCATTGAATCAGCTTTTGATTCCCTTCTTAAAGCTTTAATCTTGATTTGAATCTCCAATTAGAAGAAGAACTATAACTTGTTTTAGTGGAGAATTAGATTTATTTTAATGGTGGAGGCTAGAGTAGAGAGAAGCAGTATGTAGATGCCTTAGAGAATTTGTGTGGAGGAACCCTTAGGTCTAGGCATTCTTTTATAGGTGTAGAGAGTGTTTTATGGCCCTTAGATCTTCATAGAAGCCATCAGAATCACACAAGTCGAATACACTTCATCCAACCACTCAAAAGGAGACACGTCAGCACAGAACACTCCAGAATTCGGTGCTGGATTAGTATGGGCGCACTTGGCAGGTGCGCCAGTGCATTTTTGTACTGGCGCACTTCACAAGTGCGCCATTGCATTCTGGTCTATTTCCGGTTTCTCTACCTAACTTCGTTCGTCCATATCTTGGTCATACGGACTCCGATTTTTGAAAACTCGGACTCTATTTCGCGTATTTTTCCGAGACGAACGCAACTGCGTAGCCCGTTTCCCTTGATTTTGATATTAACTTTTAATTCTGCCTTGATTTGTAAATCTTAGTGTTACAGAATTACGGGGTGTTACATTCTCCCCCACTTAAATGGTTTTCGTCCCCGAAATCTTCAAGTTAGGAAGAATGTGTCCTACCATCCAATCACCCATCTACTCAACCATTCAACCACAGGCATTCATTGTCCTTAAAAGATTTCTAATGTTTTCATGTTCATATGCATAGTGTGTGTACATGTCTTTATCTAATGCAAGATCAGGCAGTCTACTGATTCAGTTGACCTCCTAAATGAAAATTATGTCAGTGCCATGCGTCCAATCATGTATGCAAGCATCCCTAGTTATGTAAATACTACATGTGTGCGTAGCCATTCATCCATATGCAACATCCATATGATAACATATCGGGCTTGACTTAAAAACAAATACATTCCAGTAAATGCAATATGAAAGCGTCCGAACTGATCTAGTGTCTAATACGTATGCATATGCATTCACAAACAACCATTAGCAACCACTTGCAACCATCAACCATAACATGTTTCAAATACATGTTTACATCTATTGGCTTCTACCTAAGGATCGAAGATACGACCTAGGTGATGTACTTTGGAAAGAGAGAAACAATTATGCGCAAAGCTCCTAAACAAAGAAATCAAGGATACACCCTTAAGAAAAAGGGTATGACGCTAGTATCTAGCCTTCTTGAGCTTTACTCCGCTGTATCTTAAATAATTTAACTTTACGATTATGAAGTTCCAGATCTCCATTTCCAAAATAAATAGATGTCAATCACGATGCCAAGTATATGTACTAAGATGATTAGAGGCCTCCCTCTTAGCTTATCCATCACGCCATAACTATGAGAGTCAAAAGATCACTCCGTACGTTTTAGAGTACCTGCCACAACTATTCATCTTTCACGCAAACCATCCAAACTGAACTCGACATTCCTCAAGTACAAGACCCCAAAGGCCTAAACCAATATCAGACAAACACACAAGGAATATCTCTTCCGAATTTAGACGATCCTCGTAAGATGATATAAGCAAACCCGATATCTATCCCCAAATCCCTACTAACCAAAAATAAACTGGTCGGACCACCAAATGGGATTTGAGACCCTAGTGGGATCTTTCTACTATACAAGTACTATGGTGCAGAGACTCAACTATGGAAGTGGATATGAACAAATGCGAAGCGCTAAAACCAAAGGAAATAGTACGAACAGCAAAACTAGACTCTTCCAACAGAATTTTACTCCCTTTCTCCTAGGTACGCTTGGTGGTGAAAGTATGTACTTGCCCTTCTGAAAATCTTGTCCTCGTTCTTGCCCTTGTCCTTAAGTATATACCCTATCATACCCTAGTAAAGATACTTCCTCTTGTCTTAGCTTTTATAATTTCTTCCTCCTTCGTGTGCTAAGTCTACTTCCATGAATTCCTCATCCTAGGGTTGTGCTCCCTAGCCAAATTCCTCATCCCCTTCCGTGTGTAGTAATGTTGACAAATCTCTCGAAAACTGCCTCCATCGTCCAGAAAACCCTATAAGCTTCGAAAGAAAACTGCCCGTAGATGAATCAACTACGGCTATGGATGAAAGTCGGGCACTGCTCTTCGATGAGGTTACCTCCCAGAAAGCCAGGAGCCCCAGAGACTCAAGAAAGAAGGAGACAAGAATTTAAACAGAGAAGAGAAGATAGTGCGTATGGCTTTGGGGAATATGCCTTTAAAACAAAACTTTTCTTTTGAAAATGCTTCTTTAAAGACCGTTTTGAAAAATAATTTTTCAAATCTTTTATCTGATCTGGTAACCTTCACCTTTGATACCACGTGTAACACCCCACGTCCGTTAGTGTCACTCACAAAGGGAATGCACTAAGTTCTGTGGAGTATTTAGGGTAAAAGATGCAGATAAATTACAAGACAGACAGAAATTAAACAGCGGTAAATAAAACTTTGCTTTATTGATAAAATAGTTTGTACAAAGATTTCTTTACAATATCAGAGCATCATCTGTCTTACAAAATAAAGAAGCATAAAACAATATTTATATTCCCCAATTATAGCAAGAGCCAGCCATAGCATCCGAAAAGAGAATCCAAGCAAACTTCGACAAATCTTCAAGCTGGGAATAAGTGACATTCCAACTTAATCGGAGCTATACTATTCCCTCCTCTACTACCTGGGGGGAAACAGAAGAAAAGAAGACGAAAGAAAAACAGAGTCAGACATAAAGCCTGAGTAAGTTCAGTAACTTCTATCATGTGAACAAGGAAAAAAAAAACGACATGAATTAACTGAATACAAGATTACACCATGATGATAGGGTTGGCAAGATTAGATAAGATTAACACAAGATATGCTAAACTAAGATAAACTGGATATGCCCTAATACTTTCGCCGCTTCGCTATTTCCTTGTTATACTGGTTTCTATATCTCTGCACCGCCTAACTAGTGTCCCAACTAGTAACGATAACGTGATCCCAATCCCTGTATTTTCCATCGCCTTAAGGCATCCATTTATTAATTTGTTACCTAGATTTAATCTAGGGTTTTCTACCAAGTGCCTTCTAGATTTAACTAGAGTTTACGTTATCCGCCGAACGCTTCTCGGATCTAGGATTTATGCCACCTGGTCCAACTAGTGCTACCTATCGAACAATGCCCCCATGTCTAGGACACACTACCTAGAGTGGTATATGTTCCTATACTTCCGCACGCATGTATCGCGAATCGTTTTCGCTTGTCTAGATGCACATGTCCCATAATGTATGGTCCGAGTCCTGTGTCAGGGCAAATCAAGGAATACAAAACTCGGTCGGCAGCTTTCAGATATCTGACGATGCAGATGCTAAGGTCTGTTTTTATTTCAGTGGCTATGGTCCCACTTGACCCCTCCCTCAACTAATGAAAGGCACACCTTGAAAAATGAGAACTATACACCGGCCCCCGGTGCCCCACTATCCTATGGCCATCCGCAACCATAACTAGATAGCAAGTATATGGTCTTTTGGAGTTCTCTGCCTTTCTGCTTCACATATCTCGATTGACTCAAGATGGATGGTTGACGACGAGTCGCTATCACAAGGCTACCGTTTGCTCGCCGAATCACGCCGGTCCATCCTAGTCTTTAGGCTGCCATGTAATGCAACCAAGGCATACCCCTGGTTCTTCTACGCAGACCTTAACCTCTGTGGGCCCAGGCGGATCATCTGCAGCCACACAGAGGGATACCAAGAGTACCTCACGTCCCCTCGAAGCCTCGGGCTTCGTAACCCAATTCGTTGGAGCCTTCTTTTTAACCAGACAAACGTTCGCTCCTCCTCGTGTTATACTAAGAATTACTACTTAGTTTTATTAACTAAGATTTATCACTTAGTTTCCAGAATCGTTGTTTTCTAAACTAAGGTTTATTTAGTTCTCTATCCCATCAATTTGGATTGGTTAAATGTCATAGTCAATTCAAGCTAACTTAACCCTCCTCATTTTCCCTGTTAAACTTGTTAAGTGTTGTCAGTAACTCATGTTGACTTAACCCTACCACAAACCAAGTTATATTGGTTAAGTATTTATTACTTAACCCTACCCATTCACCCTGTGTTGGTTAAGTGTTCCTTTTAACTTAACCTTACCCGTCTGTTTTAACTAACATGTTATTATTAATGGTTAAGTATTATCCCTTCATGTTTTAGACTTAACCCTATTCCTATATCATAGTCTGACGGTTAATTGTTCAAGTTTACCTAACCCTACGGTCTGGTCCAGCTATTATGCTAAATTGGCTAAGTGTATTTACTTATCCCCAACCTCTAGTCTAGTTAACATGTTAATTTGGCTAAGTGTATTAACTTTACTTAACCCCACTTTCTAGACTAGTTAACATGTAAATTAGGCTAAGTGTTTTCTTAGTTACTTAACCTCTTCAAATCTTGTCTTATTACCATGAGTTTGGTTAAGTGTCCCTGTGGACTTAGCCCTCCGTTCTAGCTTAACGGTGCTTAAGTTGGTTAAGTGTTCCTATCGACTTAACCCTCCCATTCTAGCTTAATTGTATGAACCTAATCCCACCTACTAGTCTTGTTATCATGTTGAGTTGGTTAGGTGTCTTAGTTAACTTAACCCAAGCATTCTTGTTCTAGCTTTAACTAAATAAATTAAAGCCACGACCACTCACATTAGACAGATATTGTTGCGATTACTGGATGTGCAGGTTGGTTCCGGGCAAGTTTACATCGCAACTCAGTCTAACCTCGGGTTAGGCCTATTTGTGTTTTATAGTTCAAAAGGTTTTGATTAATTTTCGAATCAGGTTTTGAAAGTAACCATCCCGTCCGTCAGATCAGTTAGGGATAGCCAGGGAGAGCAGGAAACTTGTATTTTCCAAACTCAAGCCTAGACACTATCCTCACTGTCACCCTAGAACTTTCTGGTTTATTGTTAAAAGAGATGTTGTTAATAAACCTTTATTTAGTATATAAATAAATTGTTAACAATTTATCCTCAAAGCCCATTTTCCCTTTCTTAAAATAAATTTGGCCTATACCCTATACATTTGCCATGCCTACCAATGGACTTGTATTCTAGGCCCAAATCTAGATTTGCCTATCTTACAGTTTGTAGCAATTTAGATCCAACATCCCCCATTTACAAGTTTATGCCAAAACTAGATTTTATATTTTAGTTTACAGTTTATACCAAACTAGATTTCATATTCTAGTTCCCCGTTTATGCCAAAACTCAATTTGCGTACCAACTACCTATTTTGTGGCCCACCAAACCAATTCTGTTTAAGTTAGCCAACCAATTCCGATTTAATATTCTAATTTCAGTTCATTACCAAAACTAGACTTGTTCTAATTTTCATCAAATTATGCCAATTTCCAAGTTTAGTCAATTTCATGTTTTTTTCCCAAAACGTATTCCCATCGTTCGCATAATCGTGGTTCAACCTAGATTATAAATAAAGCTGGATTCGTGGACGGAAGGGAATGAGCCAAAATGCCATAAAAGAACAGACATAACAATTGGCATAAGATGACAATTCACAGGCATGTAGATATGGTAATATTACGACTTGAAAAGGGTTGAATAACGACGTAGGTTCAGAACATGGGTAGACCTAACTTAATAGGTAAATTCCCAAGGTCTAAAACCAAGAATAGACAGAGTTGGTTCAAGAACATGGGTAGACCTAACTGAATAGGTAAATTCCCAAGGTCTAAAATCAAGAATAAACTGAATAGAAAGTTAGGCCTAGATTCAAAATAATGTTAAACAACATGGTTTTTTAACTACAATGTCATGGGCATAAGTAATAATCTTATATCCATAGTCATAGGCAATAATCCTCATAGTTCAATGAATCTCAGTCATGGGCGATGTTCATAATCATAGGCAACGTTCAGAGTCATAGGAAATGTTCATAGTCATAGGCAATAATCCTCACAGTTCAATGAATCACAGTCTTAGGCGATGTTCATAGTCATAGGCAACGTTCATAGTCATAGGAAATATTCATAGTCATAGGCAATGTTTTATGTCCCAAAATCAAAGGCTTATGTTCATAGTTCCAAGGCATATGGTTCCAAAGTCCATAGTTTCACCGTCACAGTCTTATTGGTCATCGAATCACAACAGTTCTTAATTAGGTCCAAAGGTACAAGCACTGATTCAAGTAGAAAGATTAGGCATAGTCTTTTATCCCTTTAACTTCATGTCACGAATAAAAACAAAACAGTAAAATCTAAAAATAACTGACTTACTGAGATTTAGATTAGAAAAGAAAGATGGCGTTGCTATGATCTGTGCGACGTTGCTTGAAACCATTGAATCAGCTTTTGGTTCCTTTCTTGAAGCTTTAATCTTGATTTGAATCTCCAATTAGAAGAAGAATTATAACTTGTTTTAGTGGAGAATTAGATTTATTTTAATGGTGGAGGCTAGACTAGAGAGAAGCAGTATGTAGATGCCTTAGAGAATTTGTGTGGAGGAACCCTTAGGTCAAGGCGTTCTTTTATAGGTCTAGAGAGTGTTTTAGGGCCCTTAGATCATCATAGAAGCCATCAGAATCGCACAGGTCGAATACACATCATCCAACCACTCAAAAGGAGACACGTCAGCACAGAACACTCCAGAATTCGGTGCTGGATTAGTATGGGCGCACTTGCCAGGTGCACCAGTGCATTTTTGTACTGGTGCACTTCACAAGTGCGCCAGTGCATTCTGGTCTGTTCCCAGTTTCTCTGCCTAACTTCGTTCTTCCATATCTTGGCCATACGGACTCCGATTTTCGAAAACTCAGACTCTATTTCTCGTATTTTTCCGAGACGAACGCAACGGCATAGCCCGTTTCCCTTGATTTTGAATTTATCTTTTAATTCTGCCTTGTTTTGTAAATCTTAGTGTTACAGAATTACGGGGTGTTACATTTTCTAATAATAGAAAATGAAATGTTTGATGATAAAGAATTCTGGAATGATAGTGATACGTGAAAGGAGATGGAAATGTTTTCCAATGTCAATAACATATATTTTCTAAATGTAGAAAATAAGAAATTTTGAATATACTAAATCAGGAAATGGAAAATGAATAAGTCAATGATAAATTAATGTAAGAGACAAATGATTAATGATGATTGATCGATATAATTTCCATCAGGAAATAATATCGTTGTTTGCACACGTGGTTTTCTTTGATAGTTAACTCACCGACTATCGAAGGTTTTGACTATTTTTCCGTCGTTAATACGGAGAGACCGGAATCAGATTCATTATCTGAAAACCACTCTGTATGGGTGTTAGCGTTGCGATCAAATATGATGAAGATAATTGAAGATGGAGCTATGGAAGGGCTTTCCTGTTTACTGAATAGTGCCTTCAGTTTTTTCAGACCTAGCATGACCTGTATGGAAGAATGTCTGACAAAGTATATTTAACAGATTGCGTAAGTTGATATCTTCAAACGTATATACGTTTGGTGGTGGAAGATTTTGTTTCTCTTAGCTGTATACCGGTTGTATTTTTGGAGAAATCAATTTGTGATTTGGCGGGTATGACGATATGACATTCAGAGTGAATAAATATGTGATCTGTCGGAGATAAGCGTGGCCTCTAGCCTCATAACCGGGAAATGACAAAAATAAGGCAGGCAGCATCGCTGTGTGGGTTGCTTCCATTAGGATGTATTATCACCTATCTATAGATATTCATTTCATTCTTTAATCCATTCGATGATGTCGCGTTCTGGAAATGGTTGTTGATCCCAACCGTTGGTGATATACATTCGATACACTCAAGCGAAATGAGTGGTCGGTCATGTGTGGCCGGGTTGCAAGATGTTCTTGTTGAACCCTGTGTATTCCACTCTAGCGGAACACCATCGGAAGGTGGTTCCATACCTTGTCATAGTTGGAAATCCATTACCCAATAAGTGCTCGCGGTTTTGATTGTATACTATATATGTGGAACGAGAGATGAAAGCGTTCTGCAAGATGATTATTGTATTGTGGTTGATAGACATTGTTATAATATTAAAAGAGTTTTGATATAAAAGATCATTGTTCCTTTCAAAATGATTTGAAAGTTAAATCAAATTTTTTTGGATTCTCAAAAGGGAAAAAACCGTTCCGTTATACGGCGTTGTCTAATGTGATATCGTTATTTTCCCAAACTGTTTTAAATTGTTTACTCATACCAGTCCCATGACTTACCCAGAGTTTATTTTGTTTTGTTTTCCCTAAACTCTTGGGTGCCCAATTTTGTACGGGCAGTCAAGTAGTCAGGATTTTACAGATATACTTGAAGAGCTGGAGTAGGAGGCTTCAGGATTTTATATAGCTATAGTTATTCCGCTGTGTTATAAGTGTTATACTCTAAAAATGTTACTACATACATATACTAATTTTATTTCAAAGATATGTATCTATTATATATTGTTCGTTCCGTTGTGAGATTCGTGTTTACTCTGATGTTGTATGATCTTCTTCTTATTCTGTTCTAAGTTTCTATCTTATCTATTCTCAACCTCTGTTTTCTTTCTATTAGTTTTCTGGTTTCCAGTGAAATTTGGGTTGGACTTGTGTTATTTGGTCAGCTCAAATGGTACTGGAAATTCGGGACACTACATCCAACCTGGTTCGCTCGCAGGGGTTTTTGAGGGCAAAGGTGGCATCAGATCTCGAGCTTTCTGGAGCATGGGTGGCTGACGTGAAGGCGGAGGATGTCGGGGTTGCTGATCGAGTTCGGGTCAACTGTGGTGGCGGAGGGGTCAAAATTTCCAAGTTGATTGTGGGTTTGAACGATTTCCAGAATTGAACGGGGGGAGATGGTCATTAGGAAGTAATTAATATTTAATTATATTTTAATTAATTCGAAATGTAATTAACGCATTGTTTGCCATAACTTTGTCATAAGAGGTCCAAATCACGCGAAACTTGATCCTTGCGATCAGGGAGCTGAGAGCTTCGCAATAATACTGACCGAGTCCAATAAGGATCACATTAGAATTTCGGGCAAATTCAAATCCAAACTGTTCATAAATTCAGAAATAAAACTGGCGGAGTGGAAACCGAGAATGAGAAATATTTCTCGCTCGAACTACTTATAGTTAAATATATACTAGGATGTAGACGGGGCTTAGTAGCCCACGAAACTATTTATTGTACAAACCATGTTTGTTTCGATAAAATTGACCGTATTGTGATTGTTGATTGTATGTTGTGAATAAAATATTTGGGCAATAAAAATATCATTTTTATTGAATAAATAAATGATATAAAGTATTCATGTGTTGAAATAATTACTTTATCGTTAAAAATATATTTTTTAACGCATATGTGAAAGGCATAAAATTCCCCTGAAAAGAAAATAAATATTCATTAACAAATCAGACAATTCGTTTATGAACACCCATTTAACTGACATGGATAGGGACGATAAATTTTATACATCGCCCAAATGTATAAATAATAATCGATGTTTGTTGATTGAAACTCCACACGGGTATTGGGATGATATTTCACGTACACTAATTCCAATTGTTTAGTTGTATGACAATCGATTGGTTGACGGGCTGTTGTAAGCATTAGTTACTTATATTTAATGCTTGTGTAGTTGTATAATGCACTCTAGATGATGGTTGATTGTTAGTCATTGTTATTATATACATGTGTTGTATGGAATACATATAAATAACATTATATGGTATTTGATTGGGTCTCATTCTAATTTGGAAAATAACGAATATTTTAAAATAATATTCAGAAAAAGGATTAAAAATATTCATGTGTTGAATAAAACATTTAAACAATTAAAACATCATTTTTAGTGAATGTATAAACCAATAAAATATTCATGTGTTGAATAAAATATTTAAACAATAAAAACAACATTTTTAGTGAATGTATGAACCGTTAAAAACATTCATGTGTTGAATAAAATATTCATGTGTTGAATAAAATATTTAAACAATATTTTAAAATAATATTCCGTAAAGGGTTGAAATGTGAATTTGAAGTCCAATTTTGGATGGACACAAAATTATTAAAATATGTGAAGCCGTATTGATTTGATATGCGCCATTTTAACGTGAATGATATTTATATCGAGTTTATTCATTTTTATAATGAATCGAAGAGGAAATGATTTCAAAATCTGATATTTTGAAAATATTATCATTTATATACTAGGATGCAAACGGGGCTTAGCAGCCCACGAAACTATTTATTGTACAAACCATGTTTGTTTTGATATAATTGACCGTATTGCGGTTGTTGATTGTATGTTATGAATAAAATATTTGGACAATAAAAATATCATTTTTATTGAATAAATAAATAATATAAAATATTCAAGTGTTGAAATAATTATTTTATCGTTAAAAATATATTTTTTAACGCATATGTGAATGGCATAAATTTCTCCTGAAATGAAAATAAATATTCATTAACAAATCAAACAATTTGTTTATGAACACCCATTTAACTAACATGGATTGGGACGATAAATTTTACACATCGCCCAACTATACAAATAATAATCGATGTTTGTTGATTGAAACTCCACACGGGTATTGGGATGATATTTGACGTACACTAATCCCAATTGTTTAGTTGTATGTCAATCGATTGGTTGACGGGCTATTGTTAGAGTTAGTTACATATATTTAATGCTTATGCAGTTGTGTAATGCACTCTAGATGATGGTTGATTGTTTGTCATTGTTATTATATACATGTGTTGTATGGAATCCATATAAATAACATTATATGGTATTTGATTGGGTCTCATTCTAATTGGAAAATAACGAATATTTTAAAATAATATTCTGAAAAAGGATTAAAAATATTCATGCATTGAATAAAACATTTAAACAATTAAAACTTCATTTTTAGTGAATGTATAAACCAATAAAAATATTCATGTGTTCAATAAAATATTTAAATGATAAAAACATCATTTTTAGTGAATGTGTGAACCATTAAAAATATTCATGTGTTGAATAAAATATTCATGTGTTGAATAAAATATTTAAACAATATTTTAAAATAATATTCCGTAAAGGGTTAAAATGTGAATTTGATGTCCAATGGATGGACACAAAATTATTAAAATATGTGAAGCCGTATTGATTAGATATGCGCCATTTTAACGCGAACGATATTTATATCGAGTTTATTCATTTTTATAATGAATCGAAAAGGAAATGATTTCAAATCTGATATTTTGAAAATATTATCATTTATATATTATAATGTTATAGAATAATCAATTTTGATTTAAAATTGAAAATTAAGTTGGAACCGTTTTTAAAACAAATTTAAAACGATTTATAAAATTCGTTTTAAATGGAAATCCAAGAAATATATATAATATATATTATATATATTTAATGGCCTGAATAGAATGTGTCTTGCCGCGACCGTTCGCGAATTACGACCATTGACTTCGAATTGACATTAGGGGAGATCCGGCTGTCGGATTGTCCTAAAACCGGAACCGTTTGGTTCGTATCGAAAGAGCTTTCCAACGAATATAAGTGATTTGGAATCTAACGGTTGGATTTTGAAAGAATTGGGATGAAAAATTCCATATTTGTTAAGATAAAAATATTTTTTTCTCAAAATGAACTAGTTATTAACTATATTTATAAATGGTTTTAATATAACCGGAAATTTCCAATATATAAATTAGAATGGATTTGAACAGAAATAATCTCAGGAATATTTCTATGTTGGATTCTATGGTTATACGGATTTTGTTATCGGAATTTGGAAGATAAATATATATAGTTATTTCCCATACAATATGTGTTGGTTTCAGAATTTGATATTGAATATAAGCTGATATAATTTCTATTCAGAGCCTTATATTTAATATTAAATTGGATTTTGGGTTTGTCGTGAGTGGTGTCTTCATTAACAATGTTTTTAAACCCAGTTGAGAAAAGAATAAATCTTTTAATTAAGATTTAGTGAAGTTTTCCAATTAATCAATATTAAATTGGAAGTGAATAAAAGAATGTGATTTTCGGCTTGTCTTGAATTGTGTTTTCAATAACATTGTTCTTAAACATAGTTGAGAAAAGAATAAATCTTTTAATTAAGATTATTTGAGTTTCTAGTTATATTTATGTGAAAACCCGTAACTTCCCCAGTGAGGAAAGCGCGGATAGTTCGAGAACAAGCCACAACAGAACGCAGACGGGAGAACATTTCACTGTATATTACAACAATTCCATTAGAATACAAGAACACACAGAGTATAAATAAATATTACACAGAATTATCTAAGATTTAAATTACATTTAAATACATCGCAGCGGAAAATAATACAATACATAACTAGAAGAGATATACGGATACAAAGCTTTCCGGATATCATTCCAGCTGTACAGCAGGATCCTGTGAATATAAATCTGCAAAACCAAAACTACTAGCTGCCCGTGTCAAAATAAGGGCACCAAGAGTTTAGGTTAAAACAATAAACTCCAGGTCAGTCATGTGACTGGTGTGAGAACTAAAACAGTTATTAATCTTAATTTTTAAAGTTAGGTAAATCAAGGGACCATGCCGTATAACACGGAACGGGTTTCCTCCCAAGAATACCAGTGCATAAAACAACAGCGCAATGCTAAATAAAGAAAAATGAAGCTATTATAAGACCTAGGTCCCATCACACAATGCAACGCAAGCCGAAGGACGGGGTTTTTACCTTATAATAGCCAAGAATGCTTGATATGTTTAAAACAAATCATTTGATACTATTATAAGTGCATAGTGTATAAATCAACTTCAAATCATAAGTATCAATCATAGACGGCATAAGTGCCCCATCCCACTATGTCGCCATACTAGGCTCTACAACCAAAACCGCAAATGTCACGTATTTGGAAATTGGATTTCCTTCTATAAACCGAGGCAAGGGATCGTCCTCAACCGATTCGAGACAATGTTGCCCATGTCTCAGGAACCAGACTCAGGTGGGCCCTTGGAGCGATAGGGCAAGTCCACCGATGTGGATTAAAATGCCTGAACATTGCGTTTCCCCGCTCTTTGGGGCGTAAATTAGCCAACGAATGGCTCCATCGGACCCGGATCGTCCGATCTAACCGAGGCGCCTCACAACAACAACAACCACACAGGTGAAAAGTATATAAATGTCAGGGCTGGTAGGTCACTGACACCACCCTAGCTAGAAGGAAACGCATGCCCTCCCTGAGGTCCTCTCCCGTTTCAGGTTCACAATCGGGGTGCGAGGCTCGCGAATTTACGTTACACAAAGCTATGCCACACAGGCGGTGCTTTGATCATCAACCACAAGAATTTGCTTTTCAACAGAAGCCTCGATCAATTGCCACTTAGGCATGCCACACAGGCATTTTATTCCATGCGATGGATATCCATCAATATATAACCCCTGAGCTCGTACGTCTCAAAGAAGGGCACTAAGAATGAGAATAAATTCTCTGCCACCAAACAGATATATATTTAATAGAAATCAATCACACATAATGAAATCTAATGTCAGACACACAGTCCATTTACAAGTTCGTTCTGGGTCTGAACGAAACCGGAGACACCTAGTACCCCGCATATCCATCGATCTCCAAGTACGTCTGGATGATCACCAACCGATTCCCTCATCTTGGGTGTACAGCCCATCCAAGATCATCTGTAATCACCCAAACGATGTGAAGACTTCCGGTCTTCAACCACCGTCTTCATCTTCGACAACACGTCGAATCAGTTATTCAGAATGGGATAAACCCGGTCTTTCTGAACAACTCGCGTATATATCTAATAAACACGTGTTACACAAACACAACATACGCCTCATTCCAATTCAGAATATTCTTTTATTCAAATATTCTTTTATTTTGGGAAAGGTTCCCATTAATTTGATCAAAGACAAATTCTTTAAATTTATTCTTGAATCTCCTTTGAATATCAATTCAAACTAGTCGGGATTAGCGAATCACACCGGAATAATCATGTATTTTATTTCCCAATCCCCACCTATTCATCCCATGAAGTAAAACTGGTAATACTTCACATCTAACACCGCGGTGTTATCGGTAAATTCAATTACCATTTCACATTCAAATCTAATTAAAGATTTGACTATCGCCTGGAGAAAAACTAGTGATACTCCATTCTAACACCTTTTCGATCTAATTAAAGATTCATTAAAACTCCACTTAGTTTTAATCTTTAACTGGGTTAAAGGATCAGTGTCATTTAAAACACGGTTCACGATAAACCCAAAATCACATTCCATTAATTATCGGGTTAAAGAACGAGTTAAAACACTGTTCACGATAAACCCAAAAATCAATATCAATTCAATTCCAATTAAATATTATTTAATTGGCACACTTCGTTAAATCTAAAATAAAAGATTTAATCTTTCCTCAACTGGGCTTAAGAACAGTGTTAATGAAGACACCATTCACGACAGACCCAAAACACGTTTTATATTAAATACAAGGCTCTGAATAGAAAATATACCGGCTTATATTCAATATCAAATTCTACGACCAACAAATATCGTATTGGAAATAACGATATATATATATATCTTTCAAATTTCCATAACAATATCTGTATAATCACGAAATCCAACATCGTAATATTCCGAAGACAATTTCGATTCAAATCCATTCCAGTTCAATTATTGGAAACTCTGGTTACTTTTAAAACCCTTTTCGAATTCAAATTATTTATTTAAAAATAAATAGAATTTTAATTCTAGTTCAAAACTAGTTCATTTCGATAAAAATATATTTTTATCTTTTCAAATATGGAGTTTTTCATCCCAATTCTTTCTAAATCATTTCTTACGATTTTACACAAATTATTACTATTTTTAATAATTTTATCAAGGCCCGTACAGTCGATTTCCATCAACTGCCATCGAACTGCACTTATAGCGACCTTTTCCTAATTTGATTTGGACATAGTTCCAAATCCAACCGTTATAATTCTAATTTCTAATATTCGTTAGAAAGCTCTTTTCGATACGGACCCAACGGTTCCAGTTTTAGGAGAATCCGACGGTCGGACCTCCCGCAATATCCATTCGAAGTCAATGGTCGAAATTCGCGAACTGCCGCGGCGCGGCGCGTTCTGTTCAGGCCATTATATTATATATATAAGATATATAATATATACTTCGTCGATTTCAATTCAAAAAATGCTTTATAAATCGTTTTAAATTCATTTTCAAAACCGTTTCAACTTCGTATTCAATTTCAAATCAAAATAGAATATTCCTATATAAATTCGTTTTAAATTCATTTCAAATCAATTTCAATTCTAATTGATTTCTAATTCAATTTCAGTTTGTTTAAATTCAACTCAATTTCAATTCGAATTCATTTATATTCAATTTCAATTCGAATTCATTTATATTCAATTTCAATTCGAATTCATTTATATTCAATTTCAATTCGAATTCATTTATATTCAATTTCAATTCGAATTCATTTCTATATAGTTTCAGTTTGAATTCATTTCTATTCAATTTCAATTCGAATTCATTTCTATTCAATTTAATTCGAATTTCAATTCTTTTCAAAATATCAGATTTTGAAATCACTTTTGATATTAATTATAAAATGAATGAAATCGATATAAATATCGTTCACGTCAAAATGGCGTCAATCTAATCAACACGGCTTCATATATTCCTATTTTCAAATATTCTATTTCAAATATTTCTATTTCAAATATTTCTATTCAAATATATTTTTTTCAAATATTTCTACTCAAATATTTCTTTTTCAAATATTCTATTTCAAATATTTCTTTTTCAAATATTTCTATTCAAAACTGGAATGAAGCCCAATCAATTACCATAGATTTTATTTCTATCGATTTTCTACGACACATGTATACAATAACAACGATGAATAATCAACCATCATCCAAAGTGCATTCTACACTGTATAAGCATCGAATATAAGTATTTAACGCTTATAACAGTCTATCAATCAATCGATCGACATATAACTAAACAATCGGGATTAGTGTACATTAAATATCATCCCAATACCCGTGTGGGGTTTCAAACAATCAAACACAGATTTTATTTGTGCAGTTGGGCGATGTGTAAAATTTATCGGTCCAATCAATATCAGTCAAATGTGTGTATATAAACAAATCATCCGATTTGTTTATTTTTATTTCATTTCATATTCACGTTAAAAATTATATTTTTAACTATAAAATATTTTTAACTATATAAATATTTTATTTTGTTTCACATCACATCACACAATCAACTACACATCAAAATCAAACAAACAAGCATACAAGCCGTCCATGGTCTGTGGACGACAGGTGTCAGGTGCTACTAAACACCGCCTGCATCCAAGTAAATATTTATAACTAGAAAATAAAATTAAAAGGTGAGAAGTTCTCACCAAGAGCTAAACCATCCGCCACGTCTCTTCTCATGTAGAACATCTTCGTCGTGTGGCCAACGAGATCCGTTTCACACAGTTCACGTTAAAAATCACATTTTTAAACCGCTATTTTTAGAATAAAGATTATATATTTAAACCGCTACTTTTAGAATAAAATTATATTTTTAACACGCTATATTTATATAAAAATAATTTTTTTTATATCACTACTCATTTAAAAATTCTATTTTTATCCAACTAAAGATCTTGTTTTTATACTTCTACTAACCGAGTCTTTTTAACAAAAATAAAAAAGCAAACCTTTAGTTAAGTTAAAAATCAAATTTTTACGTCTTCTACATACTAAAAATAACACCTTTGTGCAATGTAATATAAATTAAAACTGATTTTTATAACTCTAAATCGAATTACTTTAAGTAAAGATGAAAACAAAGTAAATACTCACTGTATATCGAAGACAAAAAGGGGCTGGTGTGTTGCGCGGGTCTGGAGAAGAGTGGAGGGGCTCAGACGATCGTCGACGGCGTAATGGTGGTGGTGGTTGTCGTTTTCAGGGGCTGGGGGGGGGGGGTGTTTTCGCGGATGGAAGAGGAGAGTGGATCGCGCGAGGGGAGGGAAAGGAAGGGGAAGAAGCGGCGGCGGCGGAGTCCAACGTGGAGGAGGAGGGTTTTTTAGGGTTAGACGGGAATTGGGTGTTGGACTTTTCGAAGGGGAAGGAGGGGAGAGAGAGCGACAGCAGGGAGGATCAGCGGACGGGATGCGCACGGAGGAGGCGGCGCTGGCCTGCGGCGGAGCGGTGGTGGCTGCTTCGTCGGTTTTTCCCTCTTTTTTTTTCTTTTTTCTCTGCGTTTGAATGGTCAACGGGGAAGGGGGAGGGAGTATAAAGAGAGAGAGAGTGTTTTAATTTATTTTATTCCACTAAAAGTAACTTTATCTTTCGAACTCAGAATCAAACCCACCGATTGTCGTGCCTAGCTAATTACCCCATTCCGAACACAATGGGATATGTATCGTAAGCTGATTAGATCGTTTCGATCAGTTTTCGTCAAAATCAACATATAACTCTATATACTGAATTTGAACGCGCATTTCAATTTACTGGGGTCACATACTAACTCGAAAAATTCCAAATTATATTTTCTAGTTTCGTATTGACGATACGGTCCTAACAAAACTAGTTTCATCGAATTCTTAGACCATTGGAAAAATGGCCATTTTCCAGTCGATTAAAATCAACTAAAACTGGTCAAACGCGTTTTCTTTGCCACGCTCACATATTGATTCGAAAAATTATGAAATTTGGAATCTAGCAATAATTTGACATCATGGATCCAACAAAAGTGGTTTCGTCGAAATCCGAGGTCGTTTGCAAAATTTCCATTTTTAAGGGCCTGAATTCCATGGCGACTATTCAGAATCTTCAACTGGACATATCTTTTGATTCCCTCTATGAAATTTCAATTTTTCAGATTTGTTGGAAAGATGTTCTCAAATAGATTTTAATATTTTTGGTTTCACTAAAATCCGGTTTATTTTGCATTCGGTTCATTCATTTGAAGTTTGAAATCGAATTATCGAACTACCGCACCATTTTCAATTCCTTTTATACATATAAATAATTATTTATATTCTAACGACGACGTATATAAATATATACGCTCTAATCTATATTCAAAATAAATTTTATCGTCGATATTATTTAAAATAATTCATTTTAAATGATCAAAATTCACTAAAACTGCCAAAATAAAAATTTTAAATTGGCCCAGATTTCCGGGTTATTACAATCTCCCCTACTTAAAACTTTTCATCCCTGAAAAGGAACGAAGCCGAAAGTAGTTTAACAAATCAACTCAACATTCATTATTTTCACTACGGCTTAAGTTCTTCAACTTTTCAGTTTCTAAGAACTTTTCAAATTTTCCGAAAATTTGGCTAACACCCTAAATTTTCAAAAAAATTCGCCATATCCTCCCCTGCACCGGGAGCACGGGAAAATCCCGAATATGCCATACAGGCCTTCTGATCTCAAAAAGAAAAAGAGAAAGCCAAGCGGCTCATAAAATCATCACAAACCAAACAAAACAGTAAATTATAGTAAACATGTACCTATTTGTCGGGCAAACAATTTTATTCTTCTGCTCTAGCGTCCTTGCTATGACCTGTTCAATATAAGTACATGTATATGCTAGCAAATGCGACTAATTTTCAATACAATTCAATATTTGATACAATTAGGCGTAATGGTTCAAAATTATCAAAAAAATAAACAAACAACACAATCATCAATCAATTAGTGGATTAACGTTTGAAATTCATAACTTTGATATATAGTCAAAAATCAGATTTTTGATGCCAAATCACAACAATAGGCCCTATCTAGTTTCGGTTCTCACACCAATCTAATGGAAATATAGAAATCTCACTTTCATTACTCGAAAATAAATACCGGCGACGGTGCCCCGTCACCAGAATTATCCCTGGGCACTAGAGTGTGATTCTATAACTATCCAATACATTAAAACTTCGAATACACGTTTGCAAGACATATATGCAAAATCTTTATATATTGGATTGTCCAAATTCATATAAATAAATAATCAAATACGAGTAATTGATTTAAATTTTCAAAACAAACTTGTTTTCAACTTTAAAAATAAACTCTTCACACTTGTTCTAGGATACTACTGATCCTATCTCTAACGAGTCATTCTAATTGGATATTACTAATCCAATATCTGATGAATTCTTTTGTATGGTTCTAATGTGCCTGTTCTCTGAGCTTTGTAAACCAAAGCTCTGATACCAACTGTGAAAACTCGTAACTTCCCCGGTGAGGAAAGCGCGGATAGTTCGAGAACAAGCCATAACAGAACGCAGACGGAAGAACATTTCATTGTATATTACAACAATTCCATCCGAATACAAGAATACACAGAGTATAAATAAATATTATACAGAATTATCGGAGATTTAAATTACATTTAAATACATCGCAGAGGAAAATAATACAATACACAACTAGAAGAGATA
Source organism: Allium sativum (assembly GCA_030737875.1). Classification (NCBI taxonomy): domain Eukaryota; kingdom Viridiplantae; phylum Streptophyta; class Magnoliopsida; order Asparagales; family Amaryllidaceae; genus Allium; species Allium sativum. The sequence continues at coordinate 183,956,492 of CM060915.1, read as the reverse complement.
TATGGATACAAAGCTTTCCGGATATCATTCCAGATGTAAACCAGGATCCTGTGAATATAAATCTGCAAAACCAAAACTACTAGCTGCCCGTGTCAAAATAAGGGCTCCCGGAGTTTAGGTTAAAATAATAAACTCCAGGTCAGTCATGTGACTGGTGTTAGAACTAAAACAGTTATTAATCTTTATTTTTAAAGTTACGTAAATCAAGGGACCACGCCGTATAACACGGATCGGGTTTCCTCCCAAGAATACCAGTGCATAAAACAACAACGCAATGCTAAATAAAGAAAAATGAAGCTATTATAAGACCCAGGTTCCGTCACACAATGCAACGCAAGCCGGAGGATAGGGTTTTACCTTATAATAGCGAAGAATGCTTTATACGTTTAAAACAAATCATTTGATACTATTATAAGTGCATAGTGTATAATTCAACTTCAAATCATAAGTATCAATCAAAGACGGCATAAGTGCCCCCATCCCACTATGTCGCCATACTAGGCTCTACAATCAAAACCGCAAATGTCATGTATTTGGAAATTGGATTTCCTTCTATAAACCGAGGCAAGGGATCGTCCTCAACTGATTCGAGAAAATGTAGCCCATGTCTCAGGACCCAAACTCAGGTGCGCCCTTGGAGCGACAGGGCCGGTCCACCGATGTGGACTAAAATGCTTGAACACTGCGTTTCCCCGCCCTTTGGGGCGTAAATGAGCCAACGAATGGCTCCATCGGACCCGGATCGTCTGATCTAACCGAGGCGCCTCGCAACAGCAACAACCACACAGGTGAAAAGTATATAAATGTCAGGGCTAGTAGGTCACTGACACCACCCTAGCTAGAAGGAAATGCATGCCCTCCCTGAGGTCCTCTCCCGTTTCTGGTTCACAACCGGGGTGTGAAGCTCACGAATTCACGTTACACAAAGCTATGCCACACAGGTGGTGCTTTGATCATCAACCACAAGAATTTGCTTTTCAACAGAAGCCTCGATCAATTGCCAATTAGGCACGCCACACAGGCAATTCATTCCATGCGATGGATATCCATCAATATATAACCCCTGAGCTCGTACGTCTCAGAGAAGGGCGTTAAGCAAGAGAATAAATTCTCCGCCGCCAAACAGATATATATTTAATAGAAATCAATCACACAGACTGAAATCCAGTGTCAGACACACAATCCATTTAAAAGTTCGTTCTGGGTCTGAACGAAATCGGAGGCACCTAGTACACCGCATATCCATCGATCTCCAAGTACGTTTGGACGATCACCAACTGATTCCCTCATCTTGGGTGTACAGCCCAATCAAGATCATCAGTAATCACCCAAACGATGTGAAGACTTCCGGTCTTTAACCACCGTCTTCATCTTCGACACCACGTCGAATCAGTTATTCAGAATGGGATAAACCCGGTCTTTCTGAACAACTCGCGTATATATCTAATAAACATGTGTTACACAAACACAACATACGCCTCATTCCAATTCAGAATATTCTTTTATTCAAATATTCTTATATTTCGGGAAAGGTTCCCATTAATTTTATCAAAGATAAATTCTTTAAATTTATTCTTGAATCTCCTTTGAGTATCAATTCAAACTAGTCGGGATTAGCGAATCACACCGGAATAATCATTTATTTTATTTCCCAATCCCCACCTATTCATCCCATGAAGTAAAACTGGTAATACTTCACATCTAACACCACGGTGTTATCGGTAAATTCAATTACCATTTCACGTTCAAATCTAATTAAAGATTTGACTATCGCCTGGAGTAAAACTAGTGATACACCATTCTAACACCTTTTCGATCTAATTAAAGATTCATTAAAACTCCACTTAGTTTTAATCTTTAACTAGGTTAAAGATTTAGTGTCACTTAAAACACGGTTCACGATAAAACCAAAATCACATTCCATTAATTATCGGGTTAAAGAACGAGTGTTATTTAAAACACTATTCACGATAAACCCAAAAATCAATATCAATTCAATTCCAATTAAATATTATTTAATTGGCACACTTCATTAAATCTAAAATAAAAGATTTAATCTTTCCTCAACTGGGCTTAAGAACAGTGTTAATGAAGACACCATTCACGACAGAGCCAAAATCACGGTTGACCATTCACGACAGACCCAAATCGGCGGACGGGATGCGCGCGGAGGAGGCGGCGCTGGCCTGCGGCAGAGCGGTGGTGGCTGCTTCGTCGGTTTTTCCCTCTTTTTTTTCTTTTTTCTCTGCGTTTGAATGGTCAATGGGGAAGGGTGAGGGAGTATAAAGAGAGAGAGAGTTTTAATTTATTTTATTCCACTAAAAGTAACTTTTTCTTTCGAACTCAGAATCAAACCCACCGATTGTAATGCCTAGCTAATTACCCCTATTCCGAACACAATGGGATATGTATCGTAAGCTGATTCTATCGTTTCGATCAGTTTTCATCAAAATTAACATATAACTCTATATACTGAATTTGAACGCGCATTTCAATTTACTGGGGTCACATACTAACTCGAAAAATTCCAAAAAAATATATTTTCTAGATTCGTATAGACGATACGGTCCTAACAAAACTAGTTTCGTCGAATTCTTAGACCGTTGGAAAAATGGCCATTTTCCAGTCGATTAAAATCAACTGAAAATGGTCAAACGCGTTTTCTTTACCACGCTCACATATTGATTCGAAAAATTATGAAATTTGGAATCTAGCAATAATTTGACATCATGGATCCAACAAAAGTGGTTTCGTCGAAATCCGATGTCATTTGCAAAATTTCCATTTTTAAGGGCCTGAATTCCATAGTGACTATTTAGAATCTTCAACTGGACATATCTTTTGATTCCCTCTATGAAATTTCAATTTTTCAGATTCGTTGGAAAGATATTCTCAAATAGATTCTAATATTTTTGGTTTCACTAAAATCCAGTTTATTTTGCATCCGGTCCATTCATTTGAAGTTTGAAATCGAATTATCGAACTACCGCACCATTTTCAATTCCTTTTATACATATAAATAATTATTTATATTCTAACGACGTATATAAATATATACGCTCTAATCTATATTCAAAATAAATTTTATCGTCGATATTATTTAAAATAATTCATTTTAAATGATCAAAATTCACTAAAACTGCCAAAATAAAAATTTTAAATTGGCCCAGATTTCCGGGTTATTACAATCTCCCCCACTTAAATCTTTTCTTCCCCGAAAAGGAACGAAGCCGAAAGTTGTTTAACAAATCAACTCAACATTCATTATTTTCACTACGGATTAAGTTCTTCAACTTTTCAGTTTCTAAGAACTTTTCAAATTTTCCAAAAATTTGGCTAACACCCAAAATTTTCGAAAAATTTCGCCATATCCTCCCCTGCACCGGGAGCACGGGAAAATCCCGAAATTGCCATACAGGCCTTCTGATCTCAAAAAGAAAAAGAAAAAGGCAAGCGGCTCATAAAATCATCATCACCCAAACAAAACAGTAAATTATAGTAAACATGTACCTATTTGTCGGGCAAACAATTTTATTCTTCTACTCTAGCCTCCTTGCTATGACCTGTTCAATGTAAGTACGTGTATATGCAAGCAAATGCGACTAATTTTCATTACAATTCAATATTTGATACAATTAGGCGTAATGGTTCAAAATTATCAAAAAAATAAACAAACAACACAATCATCAATCAATTAGTGGATTAACGTTTGAAATTCATAACTTTAATATATAGTCAAAAATCAGATTTTTGATGCCAAATCACAACAATAGGCCCTATCTAGTTTCGGTTCTCACACCAGTCTAATGGAAACATAGAAATCTCACTTTCGTTACTCGAAAATAAATACTGGCGACGGTGCCCCGTCACCAGAATTATCCCTGGGCACTAGAGTGTGATTCTATAACTATCCAATACATTAAAACTTCGAATACACGTTTGCAAGACATATATGCAAAATCTTTATATATTGGATTGTCCAAGTTCATATAAATAAATAATCAAATACGAGTAATTGATTTAAATTTTCATAACAAACTTGTTTTTAACTTTAAAAATATACTCTTCACACTCGTTCTAGGATACTACTGATCCTATCTCTAACAAGTCATTCTAATTGGATATTACTAATCCAATATCTGATGAATTCTTTCGTATGGTTCTAATGTGCCTGTTCTCTGAGCTTTGTAAACCAAAGCTCTGATACCAACTGTGAAAACCCGTAACTTCCCTGGTGAGGAAAGCGCAGATAGTTCGAGAACAAGCCATAACAGAACGCAGACGGGAGAACATTTCATTGTATATTACAACAATTCCATCCGAATACAAGAATACACAGAGTATAAATAAATATTACACAGAATTATCGGAGATTTAAATTACATTTAAATACATCGCAGCGGAAAATAATACAATTCACAACTAGAAGAGATATATGGATACAAAGCTTTCCGGATATCATTCCAGCTGTAAACCAGGATCCTGTGAATATAAATCTGCAAAACCAAAACTACTAGCTGCCCGTGTCAAAATAAGGGCACCCAGAGTTTAGGTTAAAACAATAAACTCCAGGTCAGTCATGTGACTGGTGTTAGAACTAAAACAGTTATTAATCTTTATTTTTAAAGTTACATAAATCAAGGGACCACGCCGTATAACACGGAACGGGTTTCCTCCCAAAAATACCAGGGCATAAAACAACAGCGCAATGCTAAATAAAGAAAAATGAAGCTATTATAAGACCCAGGTCCCGTCACACAATGCAACGCAAGCCGGAGGATAGGGTTTTTACCTTATAATAGCCAAGAATGCTTGATACGTTTAAAACAAATCATTTGATACTATTATAAGTGCATAGTGTATAATTCAACTTCAAATCATAAGTATCAATCAAAGACGGCATAAGTGCCCCATCCCACTATGTCGCCATACTAGGCTCTACAATCAAAACCCCAAATGTCACGTATTTGGAAATTGGATTTACTTCTATAAACCGAGGCAAGGGATCGTCCTCAACCGATTCGAGACAATGTAGCCCATGTCTCAGGACCCTGACTCATGTGCGCCCTTGGAGCGACAGGGCCGGTCCATCGATGTGGATTAAAATGACTGAACACTGCGTTTCCCCGCCCTTTGGGGCGTAAATGAGCCAATGAATGGCTCCATCAGACCCGGATCGTCTGATCTAACCGAGGCGCCTCGCAACAGCAACAACCACACAGGTGAAAAGTATATAAATGTCAGGGCTGGTAGGTCACTGACACCACCCTAGCTAGAAGGAAATGCATGCCCTCCCTGAGATCCTCTCCCGTTTCTGGTTCACAACCGGGGTGTGAAGCTCGCGAATTCACGTTACACAAAGCTATGCCACACAGGTGGTGCTTTGATCATCAACCACAAGAATTTGCTTTTCAACAAAAGCCTCGATCAATTGCCAATTAGGCATGCCACACAGGCAATTCATTCCATGCGATGGATATCCATCAATATATAACCCCTGAGCTCGTACGTCTCAAAGAAGGGTGTTAAGCAAGAGAATAAATTCTCCGCCGCCAAACAGATATATATTTAATAGAAATCAATCACGCAGACTGAAATCCAGTGTCAGACACACAATCCATTTACAAGTTCGTTCTGGGTCTGAACGAAACCGGAGGCACCTAGTACCCCGCATATCCATCGATCTCCAAGTACGTCTGGACGATCACCAACTGATTCCCTCATCTTGGGTGTACCGCCCAATCAAGATCATCAGTAATCACCCAAACGATGTGAAGACTTCCGGTCTTTAACCACCGTCTTCATCTTCGACACCACGTCGAATCAGTTATTCAAAATGGGATAAACCCGGTCTTTCTGAACAACTCGCGTATATATCTAATAAACACGTGTTACACAAACACAACATACGCCTCATTCCAATTCAGAATATTCTTTTATTCAAATATTCTTATATTTTGGGAAAGGTTCCCATTAATTTTATCAAAGATAAATTCTTTAAATTTATTCTTGAATCTCCTTTGAATATCAATTCAAACTAGTCGGGATTAGCGAATCACACCGGAATAATCATTTATTTTATTTCCCAATCCCCACCTATTCATCCCATGAAGTAAAACTGGTAATACTTCACATCTAACACCACGGTGTTATCGGTAAATTCAATTACCGTTTCACGTTCAAATCTAATTAAAGATTTGACTATCGCCTGGAGTAAAATTTGTGATACTCCATTCTAACACCTTTTCAATCTAATTAAAGATTCATTAAAACTCCACTTAGTTTTAATCTTTAACTGGGTTAAATAATCAGTGTCATTTAAAACACGGTTCACGATAAACCCAAAATCACCTTCCATTAATTATCGGGTTAAAGAACGAGTGTTATTTAAAACACTTTTCACAATAAACCCAAAAATCAATATCAATTCAATTCCAATTAAATATTATTTAATTGGCACACTTCGTTAAATATAAAATAAAAAGATTTAATCTTTCCTCAACTGGGCTTAAGAACAGTGTTAATGAAGACACCATTCACGACAGACCCAAATCACATTTGATATTAAATACAAGGCTCTGAATAGAAAATATACCGGCTTATATTCAATATCAAATTCTACGACCAACAAATATCGTATTGGAAATAACGATATGTATATATCTTTCAAATTTCCACAACAATATCTGTATAATCACGAAATCCCACATCGAAATATTCCGAAGACAATTTCGATTCAAATCCATTCCAATTCAATTATTGGAAACTCTGGTTACTTTTAAAACCCTTTTCAAATTCAATTTATTTATTTAAAAATAAATAGAATTTTAATTCTAGTTCAAAACTAGTTCATTTCGATAAAAATATATTTTAATCTTTTCAAATATGGAGTTTTTCATCCCAATTCTTTCTAAATCATTTCTTATGATTTTACATAAATTATTACTATTTTTAAAAATTTTATCAAGGCCCGTACAGTCGATTTCCATCAACGGCCATCGAACTGCACTTATAGCGACCTTTTCCAAATTTGATTTGGACATAATTCCAAATCCAACCGTTAGATTTCTAATATTCTTTAGAAAGCTCTTTTCGATACGAACCCAACGGTTCCGGTTTTAGGAGAATCCGACGGTCGGACCTCCCGCAATATCCATTCGAAATCAATGGTCGAAATTCGCGAACTGCCGCGGCGCGTTCTATTCAGGCCATTATATTATGTAACGATCCCAAAACCCCGTGACACTGTGTTAAGGATAATCATTGGATTATAACACATTAATCATCATTAGCAGATCACAGATAATAGGATAAACAGAAAATAGAATAATTTACACACATATGACAGCGGAATTATATAGATATCACCACATCAGAGAAGCACAGTACAGGATACAACTTAGTGCATAATGATACATAATCAGTCACCATCGCCTGAGGCGGAATCATACATAAAGGGTACTCAAAATAAAGATCAGTCTACATCGCCAATGGCGGAATCATAATATAGATACAATAATGGCGGAGAAAATCCAAGTTAGCACGATGTAGTCAAGCGACGCCATGAGCCAAAAGTGCGTCAAAAACCTGTAACTCGGCTGCCTGTGTGAAAATGAGGGCACCCTAGTTTGCAAGGTGAAACAAACTACCAGTCAGTCATCGGACTGGTATGAGAAATCTACTCCATTTATTAACAACAATAATAAGGCAAATCAAAGGACCACGCCACTTTCACGGAACGGGTTTACTCCAATGAGTGCTAATGCATGAAATAAAGTAAATGATTAAATCATCGCAATGCTTTCATAAAATGAAGCCATTATAAGACTCAAGTCCCATCACACAATGCAACGCAAACCAGAGGATAGAGTTTTCCCTTATAATGGCCAAAGATGCTTCATACGAATAAAACAAAAGTGTTTGATATTATTACTAGTGCATATATTTTTCAAAAGCAAATTCAATCATAAATATCAATCCTAGACGGCATGGGTACCATATATCATGTCACCATACTAGTAATACAATCACATCCGCATATTTCGTATTGGAAATTGGATTCCTTCATGAGTCGAGGCAAGGGGAAAGCTCCTCTCCGATTCGAGACACTCTAGAAAATGCCTCGGGACCGCACACAGCAATCCCCTGGATCCTCCAAGGTCGGTCCTCTCTTACTTTTGAGGATTGGCAATTCCTGAACACACGTTTCCCGGTCCTTACAGACCTATAATCGAGGCGCCTCGTATTCCAACAACCACACAGGTGAAAAGTAGATATAAATGTCATGGCTGGGAGGTCAGTGACACCACCATAGCTAGAAAGAAACATCGTGCACTCCTTGGGTCCTTCTCCCGTTTTTGACTCATACCGGGGTGTGGGGCTCACGAATTCACGTTATACACAAAGCTACGTCACACAGACCATGCTTTGATTATCAACCACAAGACTTTGCTTTGCAACAGAAGCCTTGATCATATGCCACTCAGGCGTGCCACACAGGCAATCCACTCCATGCGTATGATTTCTGTCAATACATAACCTCTGAGCTCGTATGTCTCAGAGAAGGGCGTTAAGCAAGAGAATTAATTCTCCGCCGCCAAACAGATATATATTTAACAGAGATCAATCAATACAGAACAAAATCCAATGTAAGACACACAGTCCATTTACAAGTCCATTCTGGGTCTGAACGAAACCGGAGGCACCAATTCCTCGCATATTCGTACAATCAACAGTATGTTTGGACGGCTACTACTTCAGTTCCTTCATGGTAGCTACTCCAATCACGAGCATCAGTAGCGCCCATCCGTCCAATGTGGAGATCATTGGTCTTCAACCGTCTTCGACTCTTCGACTTCTCAACGTCGATCGATTATTTGAAATGAGATAAACTCGGCCTTTTCAAATAACCCACGTATATTTAGATTTTCAAATCAATTAACCACATGGTTGGACTATTCAACATTCACATTTCAGTTATTTAGTTATAATTTTCATGTCAAATACATTCAACCATCACATATCAAGCAAACACAACAAAATTGGTTTATTTTCACTCTATATCGTCTATAGTATTTTATAACGATATATCGCCATTTTTATTTAATTTAAAACGGCCAAATATAATTAAACGACGCTTCAGGTCGTATCGATGCACTGGCGCTGCTTTTCACTAATTTTGTTTTACACATCTCTGAAAATCTAACCGTTGGATCTTCACAAATTTTAAACCATTAGGAAGGTCATTTCAAAACGAATCTAACGGTTTAAGTTTTGGGAAAATCCGACGGTCGGATCATCCACACTAGCCATTTGAAGTTACGATTTCAATTTACAAACTGCGGCATCGTTATTCGATTTAATTTAATTATATTTATATATATATATATATATAAATATAATCGTTTCTGGCGCTGTTTTTCTTCAGATTTGAATTAAACATTCCAGACCATCCAACCGTCGGATCTTCACAAAGTTGGTGCCGTTGGAAAGATATTTCCAAGGCGAACCCAACGGTTGCGGTTTCAGCAAAATCCGATGGTCGGATTTCCCATACTAGTCGTTTGAAATCACGTTTTCGAAACACGAACTGCACGGCCACGTTTCGTTTTAATTTTATTTATATTTATATATTTATATAAATATAGTTCATTCAAAAATTCCTATATCATTTTCACTTCAATTATTTCAGTAATGCCTTTAAATTTCGGAAAATTTCGCCATAACCACCTTTGTACGGGAGGGTCTGGGAAAATTCCCAAATAGCCACACGGGCTTCTCATGTCAAAAAGAAAAAGCCAAACGGCTACCCAACAGGCTTATAAAATCATCACCCAAACAAAACAGTAAATGTGTACCTATTATTCAGGCACAAAATTTTATTCCTCTTCTCTAGCCCCTTTGCTATAACCTATTCAATAGATATGCATGTACATATATACAATTTCTATCACTTATCATTTTCCATTCAACTTCATATTTGATTTACTTTGGTTTAAAAACACCATTCATTCGAATGTTGCATGCATAGGCTAAAATCATATCATTAGCTAATTCAACTCATGCACATTTATTTGAACAAGTGGCTATTTTTAACACTTCACATTTCAAAGATGACAATTTTGGCGAACTAAATTAGATTTCAACACATGACTATTTTATTTAGTTAATATTTCTTTCACAAATATTTATTTCAACGCTCGCCTATCTTTAGCATAACACACATATGATAAAAATGATATTTTTATCGTTCAAAATATTTATTCGACAAATGGATGTTTTCAACACTTCATAGTTTCAATAAAAATGTAATTTTTATTGTTCGATCTTATTCAACACATGAACTTTTCCACTATACACACTTCTCAACAAATGAGCATTTCCACACATGGACGTTTTATTTATGTTGTTCATATTAGAAAGATGGAATTCTTATTGTTGAAACTATTTATATAAGGTGAATATTTTTCATACTTCATATATATATATATATATATAAATGTGATTTTTATTGTTTAAACTCTTCATTCATTCACAAATGAATTTAATTTTTACACAACACTTTTCAACGTATGAACATTTCCACACATGGATATAGTTTCAACATATGACTTTAATTTCAACGCATGAAAATGATTTCAACATATGAAAATAATTCTAACACACAAAGATTATTCAAAATTTCGGCAGCATAACGGCAGGGTAGTTAAAACCGGCACCATCCCTAGTACGGCTCCTCGCTCTACCTTAAAGCCTCGCGGTTTTTGACAATGGGGATTCATGCATCTAATTCGCACGCAGGCGGCAAGTTTATTTTTATTTCCACAAATATTTCCAATTCATTTCAATCACCAATGGGTATTTTTCAACCACAACCAAACAATGTCAACCACAAACAATTATTCAGCCATTCGTATTTTTCATCAACTATTTCACACCAATTCACAACAATAAATATCGTCCATGGTTTGTGGACGAGGGGAGTATATATATATATATATATATATATTTAATTGCTATGTTTCACTTGCATTTCAACACATATATCAATTATTCTATGCATGTAAAATTCATACTTCGCTTATATAGCTTACACTACGCATGTACATGAGGTATACGACACGTATGTAATTTATTCGCTAATATAAATTATACACGACATTTTCCATTCAAATTCATGTTAATTTAGATTTCTCACATTGGTTTTCGGAGTGCTAAAAATTGATACGATGTCAGAAAAATCTGCGGCTTCTTCTATTGGGTAGAGAGCTTCCTTGCGGTCCCGATGTTTCCTGTTTCATCGAATTTCGTCAACACACTAAAAAGATATGATTTTTCAAAGTGTAAACATAAAAAAAAACTCACCTTTTACGAATGTTCTAAACTAGGTTTACGGTTTTCGCGAAAATCGGGGCACGAGGGGATGATCGACGAGTTGGACGTGGAAGAGGGAGGAGAGGGCTATCTGGCGGTGGTGGTTTGGTGGCGTTCGGTGGTCAGGATCGGCGGCGGAGGCGCTGGGAAGGTCGGGGCTTTGGACGCGCGATTCAGGCGGAGGTGGGGTTGGTCGGCGTCGAACTGGGGTCGGATTTGAAGGGGAGGCGAAGGCGGTCCGAGTGGTGGCGGTGGCGAAGGCTGGAAGCGACGGCGGCGGCGGCGATCGGGCCTTGAAGTTTGGAGCACGGGTCGCCGTTGGTTCGGAGGGTTTTTTTTTTAAATAATGAATGGAGAATTCTGATTGTCCGAGGACTTTATTAAATTTTTTAATAGTGTTTTCTCAAACGAACTCCTTTTCAAACCCAACGCCTGTCGCCCCTAGCTAAATACCCCCATCCCGGACACAATGGGATATGTTTCGTTGGCCAATTCGACTGTTACAGTCAGTTATTTTCCAAACTAAAGTATAAAACATTTAATTTTTAACTCTGAACGTACATTTCAATTTGCCAGGGCCACAAATTGATTCGAAAAATTCCAGAAAAATAAATCTAGCTATGTTTTGACGCTACGGTCCCAACAAAACTAGTTTCGTCGAATTCTGAGATCGTTTGAAAAATGGCCATTTTCTGGTCTATCCAATTTAATAGAAATTGACCAAACACATTTTCTTTTGCCACGCTCACATAATAGCTTCAAATATTATGAAATTTGAAACCTAGCAATAGTTTGACATTCCGGACCCAACAAAAGTGGTTTCGTCAAATTCCGAGGTCGTATGCAAAATATCAATTTTCCAGGGCTATATATTCTATATGGTGACCATTCTAAAAATTCATTCGGCCATAACTTTCGATTCCCGTTATGAAACTTTGATTTTTCTGATTCGTTAGAAAGGTAATGACTAACAAATTTAAATATTTTTGGTTTCGCGAAAATCCGTTATATTTTCCACCCTGCACAGTCAGTCAAAGTTTGAATTCAAATTTTCAAACTGACTCACTATTTCTAATTCACTATTTTATAGAAATATTCTATTTCAATTGCTCAAATTCCTTTGAAATCACCAATTTAAAAGTTTTAAATTGGCTCGTATTTTCCAGGTTATTACAATCTCCCCCACTCAAAACTTTTCGTCCTCGAAAAGGAAACAACAGTAAAGTAGGAAACAAAATGTAAATGCAAAGTATTGTAAAGGTACCTTGCACCGGATTTAGTCAGAGATATCCACTCTGCATTTGAGGTAAGCTTGCTTAATGCTTTCCTCAGTCTCCCAAGTAGAGTCTCTAGGATCACTGCTCCACTGCACTTTAACTAAATGAACCTTTTTGCTTCTGAGTTCTCTAGTTTCTTTGCCAACAATCTTTAATGGCTCTCTTCTGAGTGCTAATTCTGGGGTTATGTCCACATCCTGTTGCACTGCTTCTTCTACAACAAGATCCGGATCATGCACATGTCTTCTGAGTTGAGATACGTGAAATACATCGTGCACTCTAGGCAACCAATCTGGCAATTGAACCCTATAAGCAAGAGTTCCAATTCGTTCGAGTATAGGAAAGGGACCAATAAATCTCGGTGCCAACTTCCCAGTCTTGCCAAATCTGATTACTCCTCTCATCGGAGAAACTTTCAAATAAACATGATCACCAACAGCAAATGTCAAATCTCTCCTTCTAGAATATGCATAACTTTTCTGTCGACTTTGGGCGGTTCTCAAACGCTTTTTGATAAAGTCGACTTTATCAGATGCTTCTCTAATCATATCAGGTCCTAACACAAGTCTATTGCCAGGTTCTACCCAACATGCTGGTGATCTGCAGGGTCTGTCATATAATGCTTCAAATGGCGATATTCCCAAACTTGCTTGATAGCTATTGTTATATGAGAATTCTGCCAAATGCAAATGATCTTCCCATGACCCACCAAAATCAATTATACAAGCCCGCAATAAATCTTCTAGAATTCTATTCACCCTCTCAGTTTGGCCATCTGTTTGAGGGTGATAAGCGGTGCTCATATTCAGTTTTGTTCCCAATTCTGTCTGGAAAGCCTCCCAGAATTCGCTAGTAAATAGGGGATCTCTATCACTAACTATGCTGATGGGAATTCCATGCAGTTTAACGATTTCTTTGAAATATATCTATGCTAGACTTTGAGCGGTTCTATTAGATCTGACAGGTATAAAATGGGCAGTCTTCGTGAAGCGATCTACGATTACCCAAATGTTGTCATTACCTTTCCTGGTTCGCGGCAAGCCATCTATGAAGTCCATGGAAATCTGTTCCCATTTCCAACCTGGGACTTCCAACGGTTGCAACAATCCAGATAGCTTCTGTTGGTCACTCTTGACCAATTGACAAGTAGGGCATCTGCTAACATACAAAGAAATATCCCTTTTCATTGCCTTCAACCAGAAAGTGCGTTTGATATCGTTGTACATTTTACTCACACCTGGATGGATGCAAAATTTGGAATTATGGCATTCATCCAGCACTTCTCTTTTGAGCTCGGGAAGGTTGGGAACACAAATTCTCCCATTCAGCCTCAGAACTTCTTCTTTATCTACTTGAAAGCTTGAGGGCTCTCCCTTCTGGATTCTTCCTTTGATCTTTTGAATGAAATAATCATTCTTCTGGAGAGCACAAATCTTATCGATCAAGCTAGGTGTAATTATAAGATGGGCAACGATTGCGGTCTTTCTACTAAGCGCATCCGCTACAACGTTAGCCTTCCCCGGCGTATACAGGATATCAAGATCATACGCTGCAAGAAATTATAGCCAACGCTGCTGTCTCAGATTCAGATCTTTCTGGGTATATAAATACTTCAATGATTGATGATCTGTGTACAGTATAAATTTCTCGCCCAATAAATAATGCCTCCAGATTTTCAATGCAAAAACGATGGCTAGCAACTCAAGATCATGAGTCACATAATTCTTCTCATGCGGTTTCAGTTGGCGGCTTGCATAAGCGACTACTTGGCCTATTTGCATTAACACTACACCAAGACCTCTAATAGAAGCATCTGTCCAAACCGTTAAATCCTGATTGCCATCAATAATGGTTAACACTGGAGCAGTGGTTAGTTTTGATTTCAATTCCTGGAAAGCTTCTTCACAGTCGAAGTCCACTTAAACTTCTCATGTTTCTTTGTGAGCTTCGTTAACGGACCGGGTATCTTCGAAAAATCCTTAATGAACTTTCGATAATAACTAGCCAACCCCATAAAACTTCTAACTTCTGTGGGAGTAGTGGGTTGTTTCCAGTCTTGAATCGCTGTTATTTTGGTTGGGTCAACAGAAATTCCTTTCTCTGACACGACATGGCCGAGAAATTTGACTTCTTCTTTCCAGAAGACACATTTAGAGAATTTGGATTTGAAGACGTTCTTCCTTAGAATCTCCAATACTTGTTCTAAGTGTTTTTCATGCTCGGGTTTTGATCTGGAGTAGAAAAAAATATCATTGATAAATACGAGGACAAATTTATTCAGAACTACCCTGAACACTCTATTCATTAGATCGACAAAGTATGCTGGAGCGTTGCATAGGCCAAACGGCATTACTAACCATTCATAAACTATTTCTGGACCTCTGAAAGCTGTCAAAGGAACACACTCTTCTGCTATTCTCAATTGATGAAACCCTATAGCTAGGTCCATTCGGGAAAATACTTTCGCCCCATTCAATTGGTCTAGCAAATCATCGATGCGGGGTAATGGATATTTATTTTTGAGTGTCTGTTTGTTGAGGTCTCGGTAATCAACACATAATCTAAGAGTACCGTCTGACATTAGGACAATCACAACAGCTGCACCCCAATTAGAAAAACTAGGTCTGATTAGACCCTTCCACAACAGTTGACGAGTTTGATCACCCAATTCTTATTTTTCCTTCGGCGTAATTCTGCGAATTGGATGTACCACTGGTCTGGCATTGGGAATTAGATCAATTCAGAATTCTATTTCTCTTTGCGGAGGTAAGTTTTCAACTTCTTCAAACACATCCGCGTAGTTTCTTACAATAGGAATCTTTTCTATGGAAGTGGGGATAAGTTCTAATGCCGACCAAAATTCTTCTCTATTCGGATTCGAACCATGACATGGTACCATAATATATCCAAGCTTAGTTCGAATTTTAACGATTCTTTCCGCACACTTCACTTCGGCTTCGTATTTCGTTAAACAATCTAGCCCGAGAATGATATCGAATTCGGGAAAATCCATAACGATTAAATCAAAAGGAAACTTGTAGAAAGAATAAGAGACTGGCACTCTACAATATGAACTGAGAGTAACAGGACCCCCTATCGGGTTATGTACTTCCACCGATTCTTTGAGCTTTCGTTGTTTTAACTTTAATTTGTGCACTATGTTTCTAGCAATAAAACTACGTGATGCACCTATGTCAAAAAACACAGAAACAGGAATATTTTTAATGGTAAGGGTACCTCCCAAAACATCAGGTTTACCTGCTCCGTCGGAAGCAGCTGGCGGGCTCGACCCGTCATAGACGTGAGCTACTGTAGCTTTCTTCAGCAAAGGACAGACTTTGACCAGATGATCGGTCTTGCGACAATTGAAGCACGAGCGAGGGTTCTGGGAGCCTTGGCTCGAGCCTTGAGAATTTGCCTTCTGCCTCTTCGGAGCTGTGTAGACATTTGAGTAGTGCCCCGGCTTACCACAGTTAAAGCAATTTCCTCTTGGCGGCTTGCCAGTCTGAGGTTTTGAAGATGCTGCTTGGCTTGACTCGCCTTGATTTACAACAGGCTTGCGCTAGTTTCCGGCTTGGCTTCTAGCGCGATCCTGATCCTGATGCCTTTGATCAAGGTCTTCATAGTTGCATGTTATTTCCACCAGCTCGTTGAATTCCAGCTTGACATGGGCCATGGCTCTATCATGATATTGTCGTCTTAGCCCAAGGATAAACCTCTTATTTTTGGATTTTGCAGTGGCGACGAGCTCCGGAGCATAGGGCGACAACAGTGTAAATTTATTTAGATAATCTTGCACGGAAAGATCCCCTGCTGGAGATTGGCGAAGTCATCCCATGTTCTTCCAGCTTCTCTATTCCCGGCGGTGAGAGATTCCCACCATAGTTCATCTTGTTCTTGCATAATCCAAGCGCCCATAATACTTTGTCTTCGTCTCCGAGCCTTAGGCCATCAAAAATTTTCTCGCATGTTTTGAGCCATGCAAGGTCCTCTATTATGGTGCCAGTTCCCGACAAGGTCTTGCCTCCTAAGTTCTTATATCTCTTAGCTACACGGTCTAGCTCGAAGTATTGAGCTGCCGGAGATTGTATCAAAGGTCCTTCTTGAGTTGGGACTTCTCCCCTTCCTCGGCCTCGGCCGGCACGGCCTCCTCTAGCGGCGGCTGCTCTGGTAGCCATTTGTCAAATTCTGTATAAGCAAGAAAAGAGTCAGCTAACAGAAATGATAGTCTATTGCATGATTAAGCAGAAAGTTTACGGAAAGATAACGATGAACTGATCAAATTGTTTTTGCTATTCTGCTCGGCTCATTCTAGGACTTTACTAGTCCTATCTCTAATGAGCGACTCGCCTTAGAATACTATTGATTCTATTTTGATGAAATGTTTAATGTGTTAGACTCCAGAACTAAGGTTAACCAAAGCTCTAATACCAGTTGTGATGATCCCAAAACCCCGTGACACAGTTTTAAGGATAATCATTGGAATATAACACATTAATCATCATTAGCAGATCACAGATAATAGCATAAACAGAAAATAGAATAATTTACACACATATGACGGCGGAATCATATAGATATCACCACATCAGAGAAGCACAGTACAGGATACAACTTAGTGCATAATGATACATAATCAGTCACCATCGCCTGAGGCGGAATCACACATAAAGGGTACTCAAAATAAAGATCAGTCTACATCGAAAATGGCGGAATCATAATATAGATACAATAATGGCGGAGAAAATCCAAGTCAGCACGTTGTAGTCAAGCCTCGCCATGAGCCAAAAGTGCGTCAGAAACCTGTAACTAGGCTGCCCGTGTGAAAATGAGGGCACCCGAGTTTGCAAGGTGAAACAAACTACGAGTCAGTCATGGGACTGGTATGACAAATCTACTCCACTTATTAACAACAATAATAAGGCAAATCAAAGGACCACGCCACTTTCGCGGAATGGGTTTTCTCCAATGAGTGTTAGTGCATGAAATAAAGTAAATGATTAAATCATCGCAATGCTTTTTATAAAATGAAGCCATTATAAGACTCAGGTCCCATCACACAATGCAACGCAAGCCGGAGGATAGAGGTTTCCCTTATAATGGCCAAAGATGCTTCATACGAATAAAACAAAAGTGTTTGATATTATTACTAGTGCATATATGTTTCAAAAGCAAATTCAATCATAAATATCAATCCTGGACGACTTGGGTACCATATATCATGTCGCCATACTATTAATACAATCACATCCGCATATTTCGTATTGGAAATTGGATTCCTTCATGAGTCGAGGCAAGGGGAAAGCTCCTCTCCGATTCGAGACACTCTAGCAAATGCCTCGGGACCGCACACAGCAATCCCCTGGATCCTCCAAGGTCGGTCCTCTCTTACTTTTGAGGATTGGCAATTCCTGAACACACGTTTCCCGGTCCTTACAAACCTAAAATCGAGGCGCCTCGTATTCCAACAACCACATAGG
This sequence comes from Allium sativum, assembly GCA_030737875.1. Lineage (NCBI taxonomy): Eukaryota > Viridiplantae > Streptophyta > Magnoliopsida > Asparagales > Amaryllidaceae > Allium > Allium sativum. The sequence continues at coordinate 183,938,362 of CM060915.1, read as the reverse complement.
TGAAAAGTAGATATAAATGTCAGGGCTGGGAGGTCACTGACACCACCATAGCTAGAAAGAAACGTCGTGCACTCCTTGGGTCCTTCTCCCGTTTTTGACTCATACCGGGGTATGGGGCTCACGAATTCACGTTATACACAAAGCTATGTCACACAGACCATGTTTTGATCATCAACCACAAGACTTTGCTTTGCAACAGAAGCCTTGATCATATGCCACTCAGGCGTGCCACACAGGCAATCCACTCCATGCGACTGATTTCTGTGAATACATAACCTCTGAGCTCGTATATCTCAAAGAAGGGCGTTAAGCACGAGAATAAATTCTCCGCCGCCAAACAGATATATATTTAACAGAGATCAATCAACGCAGAAAAAAATCCAATGTCAGACACACAGTCCATTTACATGTCCGTTCTGGGTCTGAACGAAACCGTAGGCACCAATTCCTCGCATATCCGTACAATCAACAGTATGTTTGGACGGCTACAACTTCAATTCCTTCATGGTAGCTACTCCAATCACGAGCATCAGTAGCGCCCATCCATCCAATGTGGAGATCGTCGGTCTTCAACCATCTTCGACTCTTCGACTTCTCAACGTCGACCGATTATTTGAAATGAGATAAACTCGGCCTTTTAAAACAACCCACGTATATTTAGATTTTAAAATCAATTAACCACATGGTTGGACTATTCAACATTCACATTTCAGTTATTTAGTTATAATTTTCATGTCAAATACATTCAACCATCACATATCAAGCAAACACAAAAAAATTGGTTTATTTTCACTCTATATTGTCTATAGTATTTTATAACGATATATCGCCATTTTTATTTAATTTAAAACGGCCGAACATATTTAAACGACGCTTCAGATCGTATCGATGCACTGGCACTGCTTTTCACTAATTTTGTTTTACACATCTCTGAAAATCTAACCATTGGATCTTCACAAATTTTATACCATTAGGAAGGTCATTTCAAAAGGAATCTAACGGTTTCAGTTTTGGGAAAATCCGACGGTCGGATCTTTCACACTAGCCATTTGAAGTTACAATTTCAATTAACGAACTGCAGCGTCGTTATTCGATTTAATTTAATTATATATATATATATATATATATATATATAAAATCGTTTCTGGCACTGTTTTTCTTCAGATTTGAATTAAACATTCCAGACCATCAAACTGTCGGATCTTCACAAAGTTCGTGCCGTTGGAAAGCTATTTCCAAGGCGAACCCAACGGTTGCGGTTTCGGGAAAATCCAATGGTCGGATTTCCCGTACTAGTCGTTTGAAATCACGGTTTCGAAACACTAACTGCACGGCCATGTTTCGTTTTAATTTTATTTATATTTGTATATTTATATAAATATAGTTCATTCAAAAATTCCTATATCGTTTTCACTTCAATTATTTCACTAACGCCTTTAAATTTTGGAAAATTTCGCCATAACTTCCTTTGTACGGGAGGGTCTGTGAGAATTCCCAAATAGCCATACGGGCATCTCATGTCAAAAAGAAAAAGAAAAAGCCAAGCGGCTAGCCAACAGGCTCATAAAATTATCACCCAAACAAAACAGTAAATGTGTACCTATTTGTCGGGCACAAAATTTTATTCCTCTTCTCTAGCCCCTTTGCTATAACCTATTCAATAGATATGCATGTACATATATACAATTTCTATCACTTATCATTTTCCATTCAACTTCATATTTGATTTACTTTGGTTTAAAAATACCATTCATTCTAATGTTGCATGCATAGGCTAAAATCATATCATTAGCTAATTAATGTATATTTCAACTCATGCACATTTATTTGAAAAAGTGGCTATTTTTAACACTTCACATTTCAAAGATGATAATTTTGGCGAACTAAATTAGATTTCAACGCATGACTATTTTATTTAGTTCCTATGCATGTTAAAAATAATATTTCTTTCACAAATATTTATTTCAACGCTCGCCTATCTTTAGCATAACACACATATGATAAAAATGATATTTTATCGCTCAAAATATTTATTCGACAAATGGATGTTTTCAACACTTCATAGTTTCAATAAAAATGTAATTTTTATTGTTCGATCTTTTTATTCAACACATGAACTTTTCCACTATACACACTTCTCAACAAATGAGCATTTCCACACATGGACATTTTATTTATGTTGTTCACATTAGAAAGATGGAATTTTTATTGTTGAAACTATTTATATAAGGCGAATATTTTTCATACTTCATATATATATATATATATAAAAATGTGATTTTTATTGTTTAAACACTTCATTCATTCACAAATGATTTTAATTTTCACACACACTTTTCAACATATGAACATTTCCACACATGGATATAGTTTCAACATACGACTTTAATTTCAACGCATGAAAATGATTTCAACATATGAAAATAATTCTAACACGCAAAGATCATTCAAAATTTCGGCAGCATAACGGCAGGGTAGTTAAAACCGGCACCGTCCCTAGTACGGCTCCTCGCTCTACCTTAAAATCTCGCGGTTTTTGACAATGGGGATTCATGCATATAATTCGCACGCAGGCGGCATGTTTATTTTTATTTCCACAAATATTTCCAATTCATTTTAATCACCAATGGGTATTTTTCAACCACAACCAAACAATGTCAACCACAAACAATTATTCAACCATTCGTATATTTCATCCAATATTTCACACCAATTCACAACAATAAATATCGTCCATGGTTTGTGGATGAGGGGAGTATATATATGTATTTAATTGCTATATTTCACTTGCATTTCAATACATATATCAATTATTCTATGCATGTAAAATTCATACTTCGCTTATATAGCTTACACTACGCATGTACATGAGGTATACGACACGTATGTAATTTATACTTCGCTAATATAAATTATACACAACATTTTCCATTCAAATTCAGGTTAATTTAGATTTCTCATATTGGTTTTCGGAGTGCTCAAAATCGATACGATGTCAGAAAAATCCGCGGCTTCGTCTATTGGGTAGAGAGCTTCCTTGCGGTCCCGATGTTTCCTGTTTCATCGAATTTCATCAACACACTAAAAAGATATGATTTTTCAAAGTCTAAACATCAAAAAAAAACTCACCTTTCACGAAGGTTCTAAACTAGGTTTACGGTTTTCGCGAAAATCGGGGCACGAGGGGATGATCGGCGAGTTGGACGTGGAAGAGGGAGGAGAGGGCTATCTGGCAGTGGTGGTTTGGTGGCGTTCGGTGGTCAGGATCGGCGGCGGCGGCGCTGGGAAGGTCGAAGCTTGGGACGCTCGATTCAGGCGGAGGAGGGGCTGGCCGGCGTCGAACTGGGGTCAGATTTGAAGGGGAGGCGAAGGCGGTTCGAGTGGTGGCGGTGGCGAAGGCTGGAAGCGACGGCAGCGGCGGCGATCGGGCCTGGAAGTTTGGAGCACGGGTCGCCGTTGGTTCGGAGGGTTTTTTTTTTTTTTTTTTTTAAATAATGAATGAAGAATTCTGATTGGCCGAGGACTTTATTAAATTTTTAAATAGTGTTTTCTCAAACGAACTCCTTTTCAAACACAACGACTGTCGCCCCTAGCTAAATACCCCCATCCCGGACACAATGGGATATGTTTTGTTCGCCAATTCGACAGTTACAGTCAGTTATTTTCCAAATTAAAGTATAAAACATTTTATTTTTAACTCTGAACGTACATTTCAATTTGCCAGGGCCACAAACTGATTCGAAAAATTCCAGAAAAATAAATCTAGATATGTTTTGACGCTACGGTCCCAACAAAACTAGTTTCATCGAATTCTGAGATCGTTCGAAAAATGGCCATTTTATGGTCGATCCAATTTAACAAAAATTGACCAAACACATTTTCTTTTGCCATGCTCACATACTAGCTTCAAAAATTATGAAATTTGAAACCTAGCAATAGTTTGACATTCCGGACCCAACAAAAGTGGTTTCGTCGAATTCCGAGGTCGTATGCAAAATATCAATTTTCCAGGGCTATATATTTTATATGGCGACCATTCTGAAAATTCATTCGGCCATAACTTTTGATTCCCGTTATGAAACTTTTATTTTTTCAGATTCATTACAAAGGTATTGACTAACATATTTAAATATTTTTGGTTTCGCTAAAATCCGTTATATTTTCCACCCTGCACAGTCAGTCAAAGTTTGAATTCAAATTTTCAAACTGACTCACTATTTCTAATTCACTATTTTATTGAAATATTCTATTTCAATTTCTCAAATTCCTTTGAAATCACCAATTTAAAAGTTTTAAATTGGCTCTTATTTTCCGGGTCATTACATATTATATATATAATATATACTTCGTCGATTTCAATTCAAAACATGCTTTATAAATCGTTTTAAATTCATTTTCAAAACGGTTTCAACTTCATATTCAATTTCAAATCAAAATTGAATATTCCAATATAAATTCGTTTTAAATTCATTTCAAATCAATTTCAATTCTAATTGATTTCTAATTCAATTTCAGTTCGTTTCAATTCAATTCAATTTCAATTCGAATTCATTTATATTCAATTTCAATTCGAATTCATTTATATTCAATTTCAATTCGAATTCATTTAGATTCAATTCGAATTCATTTCTATACAGTTTCAGTTCGAATTCATTTCTATTCAATTTCAGTTCGAATTCTTTTCTATTCAGTTTCAATTCGAATTCGTTTCTATTCAATTTAAATTCGAATTTGTTTCTATTAAATTTCAATACGAATTCGTTTCTATTCAATTTCAATTCGAATTCGTTTCTATTCAATTTAATTCGAATTTCAATTCTTTTCAAAATATCAGATTTTGAAATCACTTTCGATATTAATTATAAAATGAATAAAATCGATATAAATATCGTTCATGTTAAAATGGCGTCAATCTAATCAACACGGCTTCATATATTCCTATTTTCAAATATTCTATTTCAAATATTTCTATTTCAAATATTTCTATTCAAATATTTCTTTTTCAAATATTTCTACTCAAATATTTCTTTTTCAAATATTCTATTTCATATATTTCTTTTCAAATATTTCTATTCAAAACTGGAGTGAAGCCCAATCAATTAACATAGATTTTATTTCTATGGATTTTCTACGACACATGTATACAATAACAACGATGAATTATCAACCATCATCCAAAGTGCATTCTACACTGTATAAGCATCGAATATAAATATTTAACGATTATAACAGTCTGTCAATCAATCGATCGACATATAACTAAACAATCGGGATTAGTGTACGTCAAATATCATCCCAATACCCGTATGGGGTTTCAAACAATCAAACATAGATTTTATTTGTGCAGTTGGGCGATGTGTAAAATTTATCGTCCCCATCAATATCAGTCAAATGTGTGTATATAAACAAATCGTCCGATTTGTTTATTTTCATTTCATATTCACGTTAAAAATTCTATTTTTAACTATAAAATATTTTTAACTATATGAATATTTTATTTCGTTTCACATCACACAATCAACTACACATCAAAATCAAACAAACAAGCATACAAGTCGTCCATGGTCTGTGGACGACGGGTATCAGGTGCTACTAAACACCGTCTGCATCCTAGTATATATTTATAAGTAGAAAATAAAATTAAAGGTGAGAAGTTCTCACCAAGAGCTAAACCATCCGCCACGACTCTTCTCATGTAGAACATCTTCGTCGTGTGGCCAAGAGATCTGTTTCACACGGTACACGTTAAAAATCACATTTTTAAACCGCTATTTTTAGAATAAAGATTATATTTTTGTGACGGCACGCCCCGCACCAACCGACATTTACTCCAAAAGTGCGTTGTACACATGTCCAGTTAGCACGGAACGGGTCTCTAGAAGGAAAAGGAAGAAGGAAATGAACATACAAAGAACCTGTAGAATGTCTCACAGCGCATAGAATAAAATATAATAACAATATACTTGACATAAAACAGGAGAGACAGTGCATAAGCCGAAAATCAGAACTAAACATCATAGCAGTGGAAATTCAGAATACAGCTTATTACAACTTTCAAACTGTCTCAAAGCAAAAGTAAGATAAATGAGGTACACTACTAATGCCCAAGTATCGACCACCAACGACACAGGGAGAACGTGTATATATATATCATACGTGGAAGCCTCCTGCCCGCCTCTGAATCGGCTACTCGTGCATCACCAGCTAACCTGTCTCTAGTCTGCTCGTGTGAGCACCCAGAGTAATAAGAGGAGACATAAAACTCTGGGTCAGACATAAAGCCTGGTATGAGCGATAAGCATCTAAAGTGAACAATAACAGGTAGACTAAAACATACCTGAATCTGGACCTGCAACCAAAGAGTTAGCACTACATACTGTACAACACTCCAAGGTACTATATCAAACGGTGTAAAGATAAGGAGGTGGGGGAGGTGTACATGTCATAATGATGGAAAACAATCAAGCATAGCATCCATCCTCACATCTCTCACTCAGTGCGTAAAGCATACGATATTCACCACTTCGATCACCCAACATTCCTTGCTATGATCACTTTGCCCCATGAAGTCATAAATGGCTTCACTGCACTGATAACGTAGCCACAAATCCTTTGCTATGTCCACTTTGCCCCATGGAGTCACAAGAACTCCACTGCACTGGCTCATAGCCTTATCAATCCTTACTGTGTCCACTTTGCCCCATGGAGTCACAAGAACCCTACTGCACTGGCTCATAGTCTTACTACACATCACCTTGCCCCTCGGGTCATAATGACCCTACTGCACTGATAACGTAGTCTTGCTACCATCACTTTGCCCCTCAGGTCATAATGACCCTACTGCACTGATAAGTAGCCATCCTTCATTTCTAGTGGTGAATCGAAGTTATGAACGTCGACAACTCCTTAGCACACGTCCCGCAGCAAAGCCCAAATGATGAAGTGAACTCATTGGTTCCCAACTGGTTTTAGGATCCTGAGCTCTAACTTCAATTTGCACTACCTTTGCATCTCGGGTTATTGGTCATCACCATCGGATCGGATCGGATCAGCCTTCACATTCTTCATCGGATCGGATCGGCTTAGTTCGGATCGCCAACACCCCCTGCGGATCGAATCGTGTTCCTCCAGCTCGTGGCTCCTCCTCCTGGTTCGGATCGGCGTCACAACTTCGGGTCAGATCGTGCCTTCTGATCCTGTCGGATCGTGAATACCCATTGGTTCGGGTCGTGCCACCTTGCTGAGATCGTTACGCGTTCCTTCAGGCGGATCGTGACACCCAGACTGGAATGGATCGTGGAAGATAGAAGCGGGTCGGGTTGCTTCATCGGGGTCGTCTCGTGAAGTCGGGATCGGATCGGATCGGCATCATCGGATCGTGGACGTGGCATGCGATCCGATCCGGATCCCTGCATAATTCCTGCAGCTGTTCCAGCGACTCTTTACGCCCCTCGACGGCGTTTTTGACCATTCCAACTATTCTAACCAATCACAAAGCATTTCATACAGTCATAGCAAAATGCATAATCAACCACAAATATCAAGACATCAATATGATAGGTAAAAAGGGATCAAACATACCCAAAATCCCATATTTTCCCCTTAAGCATATTTAGGTGAAACTAATGATAGGATTATCAAAACTTAACCTAATTAACTTAAATTCATATCAGAGGTCTAAAACATCATTCCGAATTTTATAAACATTTTTCCAGAATTTTATCATGCTTAAATTCGCTAATTAACACTAATCACCCCTAATTAGCCATAATTAGTGCAAAACTATGCAAATCACTCACCTTAGCCACAAAATAAACTAAGATCTGAAATGATTCTCTGATTTGATGTGAATCTCAATGCCAACAGCATCTCCTATATTGATTTGGTGAAAATCTTCCTTGATTAGGGGTTGCTAAGCCAAATCTTTGACCAAAAGATGATTTGGAGGTGATTTAGAGGTTAGAGGCCATTTTTAGGGATCCTTGGTGATAAGTGGAGGCTAGAAAACTGAAATGGAATGATTCTCCATCTCATTTCAGCCCTCCCATAACCCTAATCCCGAAATGGGTTATGGGCCTACTCACTAATCACCCGATTTGGCCCGGTTAAGTAGTTTTTCACCCTCCAAACCTTGTTTCAGCCATATCTGCCAAACGGTAAGTCCGTTTGGCTATTATGACCACTCTACGGAAAGGTAAACCATCAAACGAATCTAATGGAAGTGGTTTTAGGTCAAAATTCCTTTCCAATCAAAAGTTATGGCCAAAACAGTACCAAATAGGGGCAAAATGGTCATTTAAAAATCGACAAAAATCATAAGCATGGGAAATGACTCTAATGGATGTTTCCCAAAGTTACATGACCAAACAACTTCACATGGGAAAGAAATAAATATTCTACGATCCTATGATGTGTAGAATACGGGTCATTACACTCTCCTCCCCTTAAGAAATTTCGCCCCCGAAATTCCCTAATCCAAACACACACAAGGGTCCCGCATGCCTATCAATCATAAAAAAACAATCAAACATACAAACAAGCAGAGAAAGTCTATCCTAACATGCGGAAAACTAAATTGCCAAGTAAATCTTACCAGGCAAAGAGTTCTGGATATGCCTTCCTAATGCCCTCCTCTGTCTCCCAAGTACAATCATTCTCGTCCTCGCCCTACTGAACCTTGACTAGCTTCACCGACTTCCTTCGAAGTTGCTTCGTATCGTGCCCCATAATACGAATCGGCTTGCGGTTCCCAACCGCCTCGGGTTCTACTTCGAAGTCCTCTAACTGATCAGGTGAAACAGTCACATATGAGCCGTGAACGAACTTCCTTAGTTGGGAAACATGAAATACATTGTGAACTCCCGCCATTTTCTCTGATAAGCCAACTCTATATGCCAAATTCCTGACTAATTCAAGAACAGGGAATGGGCCAACAAATCTTGGTGCCAACTTGCCTCTCCTGCCAAATCGTATCACGCTCTTCAACAGAGAGATCTTGACGAACACCAAGTCACCAACGGAGAATTTCAAGTCTCTTCTCCTCTTATCAGCATAACTCTTCTGCCTATCTTGGGCAGCTTTCATTCGTTGTTGAATGACCTTAATCTTATCTGAAGTTTCCCTCACCACATCTAGTCCAAGCACAAACTTCTCGCCAGTCTCTATCTAACATGATGGTGAGTTGCACGGTCTTCCGTATAAAGCTTCATATGGAGCCATACCGATACTGGATTGGTAGCTATTATTATATGCAAACTCTACTAGATGCAAATGGTCATCCAATGATCCACCAAAATCCAATATACAAGCTCTCAAGAGATCTTCCAATATACGATTCACCCTCTCCGTCTGACCGTCGGTCTGAGGATGATATGCGGTACTGAGATGTAATCTTGACCCTAGAGCCTCTTGTAAGCTCTTCCAAAACCCACTAGTGAACAACGGGTCTCGGTCACCCACAATTCTTTTGGGTACTCCATGAAATCTCACTACCCACTTCATATACAATTCTGCCAACTTGGCTGTTGTTCTGGTCGATTTGACTGGTATAAATCTTGCGCTTTTAGTCAATCGATCCACAATTACCCAAATGCTATCATATCCCGATCTAGTCCTTGGTAAGCCATCGATGAAATCCATCGAGACTTGCTCCCATTTCCATTCGGGAATTTCTAATGGTTGGAACAACCCACTAGGCTTCTTTTGCTCGGCTTTAACTAGCTGGCAATTCATGCATATGGATATAAACTGTAACACCCCGCCTCCGCTAGGGTCACTCGCAAAGGAATGCACTAGCTTTAGAGGGGCATTATTGGTAAACATGCACAGAAATATCACAAGACAGAACATATAAAATAGCGGAAGTAAAATCAAACTTTCATAACATGAATAAATAAGGTCTAAAGCCTTTTACATCAGAGTACATCAAAACGTGTCTTGCAATAGTAAAGAAGCATAAAGACATTTTCATAAATTATTCCCCAAGTAAAAACAGTAAAGTAGCCACTAGCCAAGAAAAGTCCAAGCCATCCATGATGACCTTCAAGCAGAAGAAGTCCGAACTAAACAACAGTATTTCCTCCGTGTAACCTGGGGGGGAAACGGAAGAAAAGAGGCGAAACAAAACGGGTCAGTCAAAAAGACTGAGTAAGCCCTATCTACTATTAGCATAAAAACTAGTAAAGTTAACTGACATGAGAAACTGAGATGAACATAAGCATGATAACAAGATAGATAAGCTAAATCAAAATAACAGGATGAACTACTGAACTCAGATAAACTAAGGTGTCATGATAAATTACGATGTCAAGATAAAACAAGGTATCACATCGTCAGGTTTCTATCAAGTATAATATCCCCAAGATATCTGTCACGTATAACGCCCCGTGATATCTATCCTGTATTTTAGCTCTGCACCTACCGTACTAGTATCCCCACCGTGTCATGTGTTAACCAAGAATGACCCTCACTCAAAAGTCGTGTAATGGTCCATGTCAACCTAATATATCGCATATATAGGTTACTCAACTTGTATGTTTTATTCCATGTAAATGTTCAGTCCCTTGACGTAGACCATACGGGCTTTCCCATGAGATTCTATATTACTTTAACATAGTTCCATGATCCTTAAGATCGGTTTGGACTGTTACCCTAAACCTAGCTAGGGTCTTCCAACATGAATTATTGTTTGTACAACTAGGACTTATGCTACCTAGGGCTGCTAGGGATTATGCTTACCTATTGCACGTTTTCGTATCTCGGTTTGGGTTCAGCCACCTAGGGCCACTAGGGATTACGCTAACCGCCAGCCGCGCCCTTTTTCCCACGCATTCATTGTGAATCGTTTTTCCATGACTGTATGCACATGTATCACATCGTGCCATCCGAGTCCTGTCACAGGGCAGACCAGGAAATACAGGACTCGGTCGGGAGCTTACGATTTATCTGCCGATGCAGATGCTAAGGTCTGTCTTTTCTATAAGTGGCTATGGTCCCACGCGACCCCTCCCTCAACTAGCGAAAGACAAGACAGGATAAATCCTGTACGAGAACACACTACTGGCCAACCCCCAATCCGAGCCTTACCGCACCCATAATTAGATAGCAATTATGGTCTATTGGGTGTTCTCTGCCTTTCCGTACGTACACGCTTGACCAAAGATGGAAGGTAGCCTGACGAAAAATGCTATCTAGGGTACGACCGTGTTTCGTCGACTATACCCTATCCATCCCCGTCTTTAGGTCGCTCGTATAGCAACCAAGGCATACTCTTGGTTCTTCTAACGCAGACCTTAACCTCTCATGAGCCTAGTATAATTACCTGGCAGCCCACAGAGGGATCCCAAGAATATCCTCACGTTCCCCGAAGCCGCTGCTTCGTTACCCAGTTCGCTGGAGCCTTTATCTAAATCAGATACTTGCTCCTACTCATATACTTAAACGATGACCTACCGTATCAGGTTACTCATCTATCTATGAACTGGTCTAAATTTCCTTGACTAAGAATCATTACTTAGTTATCCTTCAACCAAGGTTTACGACTTAGCCTTATTCCCGTTATCCTTGTTAATTACGGTTACCCACCTAATTCTCCGAATTAGGGTTTACATAATAGATTAAGTGTCACTTAAGTTCATGACTTAATCCCGTCTACAAATCATGTAAAAATTGGCTAAGTATCCAAGTTCAAGGCTTAACCCGTCTACAAATCATGTCAAAATTGGCTAAGTATCCAAGTCCAAGACTTAACCCTACAAACCATGCTCAAGTTGGTTAAGTATACATTAACTTAACCCTATGAAATTACTTAGTCAAACCGGTCAAGTGTATTCAAGCGATTCATGACTTAGCCTTATCATGTTTTCACGTTATATTGGTTAAGTATGGGTTAACTTAACCTCAATAAATTCACGAGTTAGATTGGTTAAGCATAGATCACTTAACCACATCAAATTAACGAGTTAGATTGGTTAAGTTTAGGTCACTTAACCTCTTCAAATTAACGGGTGAGATTGGTTAAGTATAGGTCACTTAACCACTTCAAATCATCGTGTTAGATTAGTTAAGTATTTAACTTAACCCCATTAAACTACCAAGTGGGATTAATTAAGTCTAGGCTAACTTAACCCCATCCGATTATCATGTTTAGACTAGTTGAGTCTAATCTTAACCCCATCCATTAACTGTATCTTTTGGTTAAGTGTCATTAAGAAAACTTACTTAACCTTACCAAATTATCGTGTTGGATTGATTAAGTGTTGGTTAACTTAATCCCCGTCCACTAGTCGTATAAAAATGGTTAAGTGTCATTAGGAAAATCAAGTTACTTAACCTACCCAACCTTGTCATGTTTTGTTAAGTATCATTAGCCTAATCCAATTACTTAACCCATTTGTCCATGTCATATTTGGTTAAGAGTCATTAATCAAATTAACTTAACCCTATCATGTGGCATTAATTTCTTAATGCACCCCAACCTCTCACATTAGACTTTGTTGTGGTTACTAGTTAAGCCAGTCGGTTCCGGGTAGCTTTACACCACAACTTGGTCTAACCTCGGGTTCAAGCACAACATGACCAACTTCTCACATTGGGTCCTATTGTTTGCAACTACTAGTTAGGCCGGTCGGTTCCGGGTAGCTTTATGTTGCAAACTCAACCCAACCTCGAGTTGGCCACTTTCATGTTTAGTCTAGTGTCATGTTCATATTCAAGTTTTCAAGCAATTGGGTAGACCTAACTTAATAGGTAAATTCCCAATGGGTAGACCTAACTTAATAGGTAAATTCCCAAGCTTATGTTTTTATGCATACTTACATGTCACTTCCATGTTATATTTCAAGTCATGTTTTCAAGTATAAACACATGTCATATTTAACGTTACACGTTGTCATGTTTATACCCATTTACCCAAATCATGTTCATATCATTATGTTTTCCCATAATGTGACCCTAACGCTTTTTAAACTCGCATATACGTTCGCAACAACATAATGGATTAAAAGAAGAGACTTGGCAAAGGCATGACAAAAATGGATATTAAGCCACAAGTTAATCATGGTGGCAAATGAGGCACAAATGTGTTCATTAGCTTGCATGTTACATTCTTAAGCCTCAAAAACATGCATAAACCCAAACTTGGTACATAAGCGAATCATGGTGACAAAAGACATGGAATGATGACTAGAAACTCGCATATATCATCATATAAGGGTTATGACTTCATATGCAAGTTGAAAAAAAAAGGGTATGAAGGTTCTCATGTTGCATAATGCAACATTTCAACATAAAGGTTGTAGCTTTTAGCCCATAAGATCAAGATAATGACTTCATAAACTTGCATGACATGATAGCATGTATCATTCTCAATGATCAAACCCAAACTTGCAACATGAACATTTAACTTCATAGTTAATATCTAAGAGTAGGAAAAGGGCTTACATTGCTTTGAAGGCCTAAATCGATTAAACTAAAGCTTGCGAGGAAGCCTATGCATGCCATCACCCAAAAACCCAAAGATGGATGCACCAAATGAACAAAAACACCATCTTTATGAACAAAGATCAAAGCTTTTGCCTTGAAATCAACTTGAGAGGCTCTCATACTAACATAGGGACTCTCTAACACTCTCATGATCATGAAACCGTTCATAGAAATGAAGTGGAGGCTAGGATAGTTGAGTGGAGGCCATGAGAGTAGAAATTTTGCCATAGTTTAGTTGCATGAATGAATAATGAGGATTTAGGATAGGTTAGGGTCTTATTTATAGATTAGGCAAGTGTTTTAGGCCATAGGATTAAACCTTGATTCAATCCAAGCCATCAAAGCATGTCTTGGGGAAGAAGTCATGTGTAGGAACCATCTAGGGCCTTTAGATTAAAGATGAACCATGAGAACCATCCAAATGAAAAATCTGCATTTGAGCGAATCGGCCTACGGGTTGACAGCCAAACACTCTGGATTAACCCCTAGTCGACCCAGCGAGCTTGGGTCGACCTCAAAAATCGGCCGGCTCGGTTATTCCCCTCTCCCAATTCGTTGTTTTGAACATTTTTGCATATTTATTTATTTAATTTTCAATTATATATATATATATATATATATCAATATATATATATTTCTCTGCGCAACCCATTTCACTTAATTAAGTATACTTTAATTTGGGAATTTTTCGTGAAACTTCGCGAGGCCATATCTTGGTCATACGGACTCCAATTTTCGAAAACTCGGACTCTATTTCGCGTATTTTTCCGAGACAAACGCAATGGCATAGCCCGTTTCACATGATTCGGAATTTAAAATTAAATTCTGCCTTTATTCTCGTCTTTAATCATGTTATCGAAATACGGGTTGTTACATTATCTCCACCCTTTAGGATTTCGTCCCCGAAATCTCCAAGTTAGGAAGAACATATCCTACCATCCATCATCCATCTACTCAAAACATCATCCACGAGCAACCATTGTCCTTAGATGATTTCTAATGCTGTATGAATATATGCAAGACATGTGTGTACATGTTCCTTAGCTAATGCTAATGATCAGGCCTGAATAATCTTTCTAATGCAAAATATGTATAGTGCCATGAATCCAACATGTATGCAAATAGTCCTAGTCATATAGATACTATATGCGTGCACAATCATTCATTCATATGCAACAACCGCATGATAATACATTCGATTTCATCCATAAACAAGTATAAATACTCGTGCATATGCAATATGAAATGTGACCGAGTCGAGCTAGTATCTAATGTGTATTCGCGCATCCACGAGCAACCACTTGCAACCATATCAATCATAACATGTTTCAAATACATGTTTACATCCATAGGGTTCTACCTAGAATTCCCAGAAATAGGGTCGAGAAGATAAACAGGACAAACTCCTTACAGGGTTTGTAACGGAGAATAGGACCGAGAGGATGTCCACAAAAGATAGCCTACAAGTAAGCTCTACAGAAAACAGGGATCAAGGATATACTCCCAAAAAGAGATATCATGCGCGTATCTAGTCTTTGACCATCAAAGTCGTCTTTTAACTTCGCGATTTTGTAGCTTCTTATTCCTGTTTCCATAACATGAGCTGGAACTCATTTCTTCGTCGCCTCTCGTTCCACTTGCACTTATCCTTTTCCTAGAATACTTGACGCAAACATGACTGCGTACTCATGATCTCATGCAAGCTTTCCAAAATTCACTAGTGAATCTTGGATCTTGTTTATATACTATAAGGCATTCCATGTAGAAGAACTTTCTCTTGAAAGTAAACAGATGTCAATCAGGTTATCATGCGCACTTACTAGGGTGATCTCTATAACCCATGCATAAATGAAGTAAACCATCCGTCTTATTAGCGAACACCACTCGATCGGGCTTCAAATTTCCAATAAAGGCATCAAGGGATTCTAAGTAACTAGTCATGACAGAACCTCAAAAAGGTTACCCGATACTTCGAGGGCATTACCAAGGCTAGTCAAAAGGTCTAACTACCCTCCTATCAAAACCGAGAGTGGCACCCCCTACTGGATAACCACTTCATCCCTAGAATCCATCCATAGCTTATAAACATAAGCATTATTTCCAAACTCAACACTTGGCATAGACATTCCCAAATCCAAACAAGTCATGTATAAATGGACTGATTCTCGAATAGGACTTTGAGACAAAAATGGGATTCTCTATTACGCTAGTACTTAAGGTGCAGAGACTCAACTATCGAAGCAGACTTAAATGATACGAACAACGAAGTCCTAACGGGATGATAGAGAAGAAAAGCTAAACCTTTAACAAGATCGTTACCCTCCTTCCGAGGTACTCTAGAAATGAGAGCATACTACTGCCCTCCCGATGATCTTGTCCTTGTCCCATAATACTTAACTATCCGCCCCGTTTTACCATGCCAAAGGTACTCTCTCGTCATGGGTTTCATTGTTCATCTTTCTCCCTCCTTTGAGGACTAAGCCATACCAACAAGTTGCTCATCCTTAAGCTCGTATCCTTTATCCTTCTTTCTCACGATCCTTTCTTATAACGCGGCCACTGGTCTCTCGAGAACCACCTCCATCGTATGGAAAGCACTTTCGTAGGTAGAAAAGACTAGTCGCAATTAAAACTACTGTGACTACAGATGGAGGAAAGAAAGGAAAAGAGACTCAATTAAGGAAACAAGGATAGTGCTAATGGCCTTTGGGGAATAGCCTTTTTCTTTTAAAAGAAAATTTTCTTGAAAAATGCTTCTTTGTAAACGGTTTTTTTTCAAATAGTTTTCAGAAGGTCTTTAAAAACTTTTGCCCAGTCTGGTAACCTTCTGCTCTGATACCACGTGTAACACCCCGCCTCCGCTAGGGTCACTCGCAAAGGAATGCACTAGCTTTAGAGGGGCATTATTGGTAAACATGCACAGAAATATCACAAGACAGAACATATAAAATAGCGGAAGTAAAATCAAACTTTCATAACATGAATAAATAAGGTCTAAAGCCTTTTACATCAGAGTACATCAAAACCTGTCTTGCAATAGTAAAGAAGCATAAAGACATTTTCATAAATTATTCCCCAAGTAAAAACAGTAAAGTAGCCAATAGCCAAGAAAAGTCCAAGCCATCCATGATGACCTTCAAGCAGAAGAAGTCCGAACTAAACAACAGTATTTCCTCCGTGTAACCTGGGGGGGAAACGGAAGAAAAGAGGCGAAACAAAACGGGTCAGTCAAAAAGACTGAGTAAGCCCTATCTACTATTAGCATAAAAACTAGTAAAGTTAACTGACATGAGAAACTGAGATGAACATAAGCATGATAACAAGATAGATAAGCTAAATCAAAATAACAGGATGAACTACTGAACTCAGATAAACTAAGGTGTCATGATAAATTACGATGTCAAGATAAAACAAGGTATCACATCGTCAGGTTTCTATCAAGTATAATATCCCCAAGATATCTGTCACGTATAACGCCCCGTGATATCTATCCTGTATTTTAGCTCTGCACCTACCGTTCTAGTATCCCCACCGTGTCATGTGTTAACCAAGAATGACCCTCACTCAAAAGTCGTGTAATGGTCCATGTCAACCTAATATATCGCATATATAGGTTACTCAACTTGTACGTTTTATTCCATGTAAATGTTCAGTCCCTTGACGTAGACCATACGGGCTTTCCCATGAGATTCTATATTACTTTAACATAGTTCCATGATCCTTAAGATCGGTTTGGACTGTTACCCTAAACCTAGCTAGGGTCTTCCAACATGAATTATTGTTTGTACAACTAGGACTTATGCTACCTAGGGCTGCTAGGGATTATGCTTACCTATTGCACGTTTTCGTATCTCGGTTTGGGTTCAGCCACCTAGGGCCACTAGGGATTACGCGAACCGCCAACCGCGCCCTTTTTCCCACGCATTCATTGTGAATCGTTTTTCCATGACTGTATGCACATGTATCACATCGTGCCATCCGAGTCCTGTCACAGGGCAGACCAGGAAATACAGGACTCGGTCGGGAGCTTACGATTTATCTGCCGATGTAGATGCTAAGGTCTGTCTTTTCTATACGTGGCTATGGTCCCACGCGACCCCTCCCTCAACTAGCGAAAGACAAGACAGGATAAATCCTGTACGAGAACACACTACTGGCCAACCCCCAATCCGAGCCTTACCGCACCCATAATTAGATAGCAATTATGGTCTATTCGGTGTTCTCTGCCTTTCCGTACGTACACGCTTGACCAAAGATGGAAGGTAGCCTGACGAAAAATGCTATCTAGGGTACGACCGTGTTTCGTCGACTATACCCTATCCATCCCCGTCTTTAGGTCGCTCGTATATCAACAAGGCACACTCTTGGTTCTTCTAACGCAGACCTTAACCTCTCATGAGCCTAGTATAATTACCTGGCAGCCCACAGAGGGATCCCAAGAATATCCTCACGTTCCCCGAAGCCGCTGCTTCGTTACCTAGTTCGCTGGAGCCTTTATCTAAATCAGATACTTGCTCCTACTCGTATACTTAAACGATGACCTACCGTATCAGGTTACTCATCTATCTATGAACTGGTCTAAATTTCCTTGACTAAGAATCATTACTTAGTTATCCTTCAACCAAGGTTTACGACTTAGCCTTATTCCCGTTATCCTTGTTAATTACGGTTACCCACCTAATTCTCCGAATTAGGGTTTACATAATAGATTAAGTGTCACTTAAGTTCATGACTTAATCCCGTCTACAAATCATGTAAAAATTGGCTAAGTATCCAAGTTCAAGGCTTAACCCGTCTACAAATCATGTCAAAATTGGCTAAGTATCCAAGTCCAAGACTTAACCCTACAAACCATGCTCAAGTTGGTTAAGTATACATTAACTTAACCCTATGAAATTACTTAGTCAAACCGGTCAAGTGTATTCAAGCGATTCATGACTTAGCCTTATCATGTTTTCACGTTATATTGGTTAAGTATGGGTTAACTTAACCTCAATAAATTCACGAGTTAGATTGGTTAAGCATAGATCACTTAACCACATCAAATTAACGAGTTAGATTGGTTAAGTTTAGGTCACTTAACCTCTTCAAATTAACGGGTGAGATTGGTTAAGTATAGGTCACTTAACCACTTCAAATCATTGTGTTAGATTAGTTAAGTATTTAACTTAACCCCATTAAACTACCAAGTGGGATTAATTAAGTCTAGGCTAACTTAACCCCATCCGATTATCATGTTTAGACTAGTTGAGTCTAATCTTAACCCCATCCATTAACTGTATCTTTTGGTTAAGTGTCATTAAGAAAACTTACTTAACCTTACCAAATTATCGTGTTGGATTGATTAAGTGTTGGTTAACTTAATCCCCGTCCACTAGTCGTATAAAAATGGTTAAGTGTCATTAGGCAAATCAAGTTACTTAACCTACCCAACCTTGTCATGTTTTGTTAAGTATCATTAGCCTAATCCAATTACTTAACCCATTTGTCCATGTCATATTTGGTTAAGAGTCATTAATCAAATTAACTTAACCCTATCATGTGGCATTAATTTCTTAATGCACCCCAACCTCTCACATTAGACTTTGTTGTGGTTACTAGTTAAGCTGGTCGGTTCCGGGTAGCTTTACACCACAACTTGGTCTAACCTCGGGTTCAAGCACAACATGACCAACTTCTCACATTGGGTCCTATTGTTTGCAACTACTAGTTAGGCCGGTCGGTTCCGGGTAGCTTTATGTTGCAAACTCAACCCAACCTCGAGTTGGCCACTTTCATGTTTAGTCTAGTGTCAAGTTCATATTCAAGTTTTCAAGCAATTGGGTAGACCTAACTTAATAGGTAAATTCCCAATGGGTAGACCTAACTTAATAGGTAAATTCCCAAGCTTATGTTTTTATGCATACTTACATGTCACTTCCATGTTATATTTCAAGTCATGTTTTCAAGTATAAACACATGTCATATTTAACGTTACACGTTGTCATGTTTATACCCATTTACCCAAATCATGTTCATATCATTATGTTTTCCCATAATGTGACACCAACGCTTTTTAAACTCGCATATACGTTCGCAACAACGTAATGGATTAAAAGAAGAGACTTGGCGAAGGCATGACAAAAATGGATATTAAGCCACAAGTTAATCATGGTGGCAAATGAGGCACAAATGTGTTCATTAGCTTGCATGTTACATTCTTAAGCCTCAAAAACATGCATAAACCCAAACTTGGCACATAAGCGAATCATGGTGACAAAAGACATGGAATGATGACTAGAAACTCGCATATATCATCATATAAGGGTTATGACTTCATATGCAAGTTGAAAAAAAAAGGGTATGAAGGTTCTCATGTTGCATAATGCAACATTTCAACATAAAGGTTGTAGCTTTTAGCCCATAAGATCAAGATAATGACTTCATAAACTTGCATGACATGATAGCATGTATCATTCTCAATGATCAAACCCAAACTTGCAACATGAACATTTAACTTCATAGTTAATATCTAAGAGTAGGAAAAGGGCTTACATTGCTTTGAAGGCCTAAATCGACTAAACTAAAGCTTGTGAGGAAGCCTATGCATGCCATCACCCAAAAACCCAAAGATGGATGCCCCAAATCAACAAAAACACCATCTTTATGAACAAAGATCAAAGCTTTTGCCTTGAAATCAACTTGAGAGGCTCTCATACTAACATAGGGACTCTCTAACACTCTCATGATCATGAAACCTTTCATAGAAATGAAGTGGAGGCTAGGATAGTTGAGTGGAGGCCATGAGAGTAGAAATTTTGCCATAGTTTAGTTGCATGAATGAATAATGAGGATTTAGAATAGGTTAGGGTCTTATTTATAGATTAGGCAAGTGTTTTAGGCCATAGGATTAAACCTAGATTCAATCCAAGCCATCAAAGCATGTCTTGGGGAAGAAGTCAAGTGTAGGAACCAACTAGGGCCTTTAGATTAAAGATGAACCATGAGAACCATCCAAATGAAAAATCTGCATTTGAGCGAATCGGCCCACGGGTTGACAGCCAAACACTCTGGATTAACCCCTTGTCGACCCAGCGGGCTCGGGTCGACCTCAAAAATCGGCCGGTTCGGGTATTCCCCTCTCCCAATTCGCTGTTTTGAACATTTTTGCATATTTATTTATTTAATTTTCAATTATATATATATATATATATATATATCAATATATATATATTTCTCTGCGCAACCCATTTCACTTAATTAAGTATACTTTAATTTGGGAATTTTTCGTGAAACTTCGCGAGGCCATATCTAGGTCATACGGACTCCGATTTTCGAAAACTCGGACTCTATTTCGCGTATTTTTCCGAGACGAACGCAATGGCATAGCCCGTTTCACTTGATTCGGAATTTAAAAATTAAATTCTGCCTTGATTCTCGTCTTTAATCATGTTATCGAAATACGGGTTGTTACATAAACTTCCCAACGTCTCTTTTCATCCCTTCCCAGTAGTAGGTCTGTCTCATGTCTCGATACATCTTATTACCACCGGGATGTATAGTCAGTTTTGAGTGATGACATTCTCTCAACACTTCATCTCTCAAACCATTCACGTTGGGAACAACTAGTCTTCCATTCTTTCGAAGCCATCCATCTCGATCAAGCCCATACACATTCACCTCCTCATCGATATCCATCTCTAACTTGGAGATGATTTCTAATAGATTAGGATCGTCTTTCTGGCTAGAACCAATCCGCTCTATCAAAGTGGGTCTGATCGTCAAACTAGCTAGCATAACTGGATCCAATTCGCACCTTGGTCTGAAATCAAACCCCGCTATAAACTCCAGTTGCTTCCATTCAAGAAACATTGCCCCTAAACTGGCATGTCTCCTACTCAAGGCATCGGCTACTGCATTACCTTTCCCAGGTGTATATGCGATATCAAAATCATACGAAGCCAAGAACTCTAACCATCTCTGCTGATGGAGGTTCAGATCTTTCTGGGAGAAGAGATACTTCAACGACTTATGATCGGTAAACAACTCGAATCTTTCTCCCAAGAGATAGTGTCTCCACATCTTCAGCGCAAACACGATCGCTGCTAATTCCAAATCATGGGTAGGATACTTCTTCTCATGCGGCTTTAGCTGTAGACTAGCATAAGCTACAACCCTACCTCATTGCATCAATACAGCACCCAATCCGGTACCACAAGCATCTGTGTATACCGTCATCTCTTCATTCCCTTTAGGAATGACTAACACTGGCGCACGTGTCAACCTCTCTTTTAGACTCTTGAAGGCATCCTCACACACTCCGTCCAAGACGAAGGATTGATTCTTCTTAGTCAACTGAGTCAACGGTGCTGAAATCTTGGAGAAGTCCTGGATAAACTTACGATAATATCCAGCTAATCCAAAGAAACTTCTTACATCTATTGCATTCTTGGACGTAGGCCAATCCTGTACCGTAGCCACCTTCGCAGGGTCCACGGCAATACCACTCTCGGAAACAACATGACCTAAGAATCTTACTTCCCTTCTCCAAAAATGACACTTAGAGAATTTCGCTTTCAATTGGTGTTTCCTCAACACCTCCATCACTACCCTCAAGTGTCCTTTGTGTTCCTCCTCTGTCCTTGAGTAAACAAGGATGTCATCCACGAACACAAGAACAAACTTATTCAACTGATCTCTGAATACTCAATTCATAAGATCCACAAAATAGGCTAGTGCATTGGTCAACCCAAATGGCATGACCGAGCACTCATAAAATCCAGACGGCGTCCTAAATGCCGTTTTCATAACACTCTCATCTGCTACTCGAAGCTGATGAAATCCTGTCGCGAGGTCCAACTGGGAGAACACTCTAGCTCCTTCTAATTGATCAAACAAATCATCTATCCGCGGCAGAGGATACTTATTCTTCCTCGTCACCTTATTCAACTCGCGATAGTCAACACACAAACGAAGGGAACCATCTGCCTTAGTGGCAAACACAACTGGTGCTCCCCACTCGGAGACACTCCTTCTAATAAATTCCTTCTTCAAAAGATTGTTGACTTGCACCCCGAGCTCTCGCTGCTCCCTTGGTGCCATACGACGAAGTAGCATCACTATAGGTCTGGCATCTTTCACTAAATCAATACGGAACTCAATCTCTCGGTGTGGTGGAAGCCCGGTCACCTCCTCGAAGACGTCCGGATACTGGCCAACCACGGGCACATCTGACAACTCATCCTGCGGGATGTCGAGGGAATTTACAAAAACTAGCCATAACCCCATCAGTAGGTAGGCTACCAAACACTACGCTCCGCCCATCATCTGCCCTCACTGTCACCAAAAAGCCCTCACAGTCTACCACCACCCCGTATCTTTGGAGCCAGTCGACTCCCAATATAATGCCATACCCAGTAAAGCCCAAAACAAAGCAATCACATACAAACATACATCCATGACTCGATAAGACCAAATTCCTGCAAATCATACTAAGGCTAGTCGAACCACCAATCGGGTTCGTCACTATCAATGGTCTATCGACTATCTCGGGTTCCAGTCCCAACCTATCTACCAGGTCACTAGATATGAAGGAACGGGAAGCCCCGGTATCAAACAAAACTCGAACTGGTATATCATAAATAGAAAGCATACCTTGAATAACAACATTCTTTCCTTTCTCCGCCGCAGTTGGGGCATTCGACGAAGAAGGAACAGCATCAATAGCATATGCTTTCACAATCTGCTTCTCCTTAAGAGGTTGCGGACACTTATCCTTCTGATGTCCCACTTGACCACAGTTGTAGCACTTCCTTTCCGCTGGCTTGGCCTGACATTCCTTAGCATAATGGCCCTTCTTACCACAGCTGAAGCACTCAACATCCTTCTTGCTCTTTTTCTTGCCACCTTTAGATTGCTCCTGGTTCCTCTTATTCTGAGAATTATTCTTGCCTCCACCGCCTGCTTGCGGCTTTGGACCTTCTGCAGATGCAGCCTCAGTCTTTGACTTAGGGTAAAGACTCTCTGACCTCGAAGCTTTCCCCACAATCGATTCAAAAGTCTCATCGATGTGGTTGATAAGACTTTCCCCCAAGTATCCATCTAAACCAGTAATGAACTTCTCATTCTTCTTTTCAGGAGTATCAATTAGAGACAGTCCATACTTTGACAAAGTGTCGAACTCAGCAATATAGTCAGAAACTGCCCTTCCGTTCTGCTTGAGTTCCAAGAACCTCTTAAACAACACCGACTTCTGGGCAGCCGGGATAAACTTCTCGCTAAAGCGAGCCTTGAACTGATCCCAAGTAACTTGATCCTCTGGAGTAGCTGTTCTAATAGCATTCCACCAATTCATCGCTCACCCTTGCAACTGACGAGACGCTAGCCTTCTCTTCGTCGCATCCTCAAGACCCAAGTCATCGAAGATACGGTCACAGCTATCCATCCAGTCTTGAACATCTGTGGCCGACTCCGTTCCGTGGAACGGCTTCCCACCAAGATTAGTGTAATCTTTGCACAACTTGGCGAAATCGACCCTAGGGGCCTGCACTACTGGGCCAACACCTACTCCGGGATTGGGAATTGCCCCTTGCACTTCTCTGAGCATGTCTCTCATGAGGTTAGTAAACATTGCCCTCATGTCAGCGGCATTCCCTTGGTTGGTCCCTCTACCAGCACCCCTCGTGTCTCAACTCATCGTCAATCTGAAAAAGGGAAACGATTAACGACCCCATAGTGGTGCTAGTGCAGTGCGACTTCATCTTTATACTACTAATAGTATATATATACATAGCTTTTGAAAACCAAAGTAATCACAAATACGCGCTCTCATATACGTACTATCTCTCCCTAGTGTCTTTCCCTAGGTTAACTACGCAACCTAGAGCTCTGATACCAAGTGTGACGGCCCGCCCCGCACCAACTGACATCTACTCCAAAAGTGCGCTGTACACATGTCCAGTTAGCACGGAACGGGTCGCCAGAAGGAAAAGGAAGAAGGAAATGAACATACAAAGAACCTGTCGAATGTCTCACAGCGCATAGAATAAAATATAATAACAATATACTTGACATAAAACAGGAGAGAAAGTGCATAAGCTGAAAATCAGAACTAAACATCATAGCAGAGGAAATTCAGAATACAGCTTATTACAACTTTCAAACTGTCTCAAAGAAAAAGTAAGATAAATGAGGTACACTACTAATGCCCAAGTAGCGACCACCAACGACACAGGGAGAATGTGTATATATATATCATACGTGGAAGTCTCCTGCCCGCCTCCGAATCGGCTACTCGCGCATCACCAGTTAACCTGTCTCTAGTCTGCTCGTGTGAGCACCCAGAGTAATAAGAGGAGACATAAAACTCTGGGTCAGACATAAAGCCTGGTATGAGCGATAAGCATCTAAAGTGAACAATAACAGGTAGACTAAAACATACCTGAATCTGGACCTGCAACCAAAGAGTTAGCACTACATACTGTACAACACTCCAAGGTACTATATCAAACGGTGTAAAGATACGGAGGTGGGGGAGGTGTGCATGTCATAATGATGGCAAACAATCAAGCATAGCATCCATCCTCACATCTCTCACTCAGTGCGTAAAGCATACGATATTCACCACTTCGATCACCCAACATTCCTTGCTACGATCACTTTGCCCCATGAAGTCATAAATGGCTTCACTGCACTGATAACGTAGCCACAAATCCTTTTCTATGTCCACTTTGCCCCATGGAGTCACAAGAACCCCACTGCACTGGCTCATAGCCTTATCAATCCTTACTATGTCCAGTTTGCCCCATGGAGTCACAAGAACCCCACTGCACTGGCTCATAGTCTTACTACGCATCACCTTGCCCCTAGGGTCATAATGACCCTACTGCACTGATAACGTAGTCTTGCTACCATCACTTTGCCCCTCAGGTCATAATGACCCTACTGCACTGATATGTAGCCATCCTTCATTTCTAGTGGTGAATCGAAGTTATGAACGTCGACAACTCCTTAGCACACGTCCCGCAGCAAAGCCCAACTCATGAAGTGAACTCATTGGTTCCCAACTGGTTCCAGGATCCTGAGCTCTAACTTCCATTTGGACTACCTTTACATCTCGGGTTATTGGTCATCACCATCGGATCGGATCGGATCAGCCTTCACATTCTTCATTGGATCGGATCGGCTTAGTTCGGATCGCCAACACCCCCTACGGATCGAATTGTGTTCTTCCAGCTCGTGGCTCCTCCTCCTGGATCGGATCGGCGTCACCACTTCGGGTCGGATCGTGCCTTCTGATCGGGTCGGATCGTGAATACCCATTGGTTCGGGTCGTGCCACCTTGCTGAGATCGTGACGCGTTCCTTCAGGCGGATCGTGACACCCAGGCTGGAATGTGTAACACCCCGAATTTTCTATTAACACTAAAGTTGCTAAAATAATAATAAGTGTGTAGAAGAGGGGATGTATCTAATATGAATATAAAAATATTAATAAGTATGTAAGAGAGGGGATGTATCTATTATGAATATAAAAATATTAATAAGTGTGTAAGAGAGGGGATGTATCTAATATGAATATAAAAATATTAATAAGTGTGTGAGAGAGGGGATGTATCTAATATGTATATAAAAACAATAATAAGTAAAGGGGGATGTATCTAATATGTACATTGTAGAAAATATATATATATTTATGACATGAATAGAAGTTTATTAATATGCTGGGTGTTTGCTGAGTCACTTCTGACTCATTGCTGAGTCAACAAGATAAACCCCATCTTGTCTGAACGGCTGCGGTTATTTCTAGGTTAAATCTAATGGCCTAGAATGAATTCTAAAATCTATAAATAAGTGGATAGACCCTAGACCTAAATCACTTGTAAAATTAGAGAAGCTACCGTCATGCTGCTGCCATGGAGTTCAGCATAGCCGTCACAAACTAAGAAGAGGAAGCCTAATCATCTACAACTAAATCTACACAAATCAAATCAAAAGATCTCTCTTTCTCTAATTCTTTTCTTTTGTTGGTGAGTATGATGATTCTCACAAGACTATTACGAACTAATTTGACTCAGTTATGAATGGATCACAAGAAAGTGATGTGATTTGTAATTGTAAATTCTATATATTGTGGATCTCTTATTATGTTATTATGTTGTCGTATGATGTAAATTATATATGCTATGTCATGCTATGTTGTAAATTCTCTTATGCTACGTCGTGCTATGTTGAGAATCATGTCATGCTATGTTATACTATCATACTATGCCATGTTATAAATCATGCTATATTATGTTGAAAAATCATGTTGTTGGATCATGCTTAAAGTTATGTTTTTTTTTCTTAATTTAAATGGATCTTGTTTATAGGAATTTGCCTATTAGGTTAGGTGTACCCATAAACTTGAAACTATAATTAAATAAAACTTGATTATGGGAATTTGCCTATTGAGTTAGGTGTACCCATATAAAACCATGTTGTTAAAAAGTTAGATGATGTTGATTCACACATGTTCATATGTAAGTTTATGAAAATTGATTGAGATCATATTAGGTGAATTTTGAACAAGTTGACACCTTTAGGTCCATGACATGTATAATCTATGCAAGTTGGACATATGCAAGTTTCACCCCTTATTATGATTCATTTGGTCACATATACATGTTGTTATTATGATAATCTCTTTTATGCTATGAGTTAGGCTATTCGAGTCTAACATATATTTTGCGAATAAACGTTCAAACGTGGGGTAGGGGTAATATTAGGAATTAATAAATTGGGTGCAATTTTGTAAGATTTTGCATACCATGAATGGATGTCCATAATTGAGTCAATTATGGACATTGTTAAAAATTGGAAGTAATTAATAATTCAAGTAGGGAATTATTAAAATTGGGGGAAAGTGGATTATTATTAATAATCAATGCTTAGGACACGAGGTTGGACCCGTTTGTGATGTAAACCTGCCCGGACCCGCCCGGCAAATCCAGTAGTCACAAATGTCGGCCCAATGTGAGAGGTCCTAGGCCCAAACTAAAGCATAACAGTTGTAAAGACACGAGGTTAGACTCTTTTATGGTGTAAGACTGCCCGGACCCGCCCGGCAAATCCAGCTGCCATAAATGCCAGTCTAATGTGAGAGGTCTTTATGAGGTTATGGCCTTAATGAACTAAGAAATACTTAACCAGATAATCATGTAAGGTGGGACATGGGGGTTAAGTAGGTGCCTTGGGTGGCATGAGGAATCTGGTGGTTGCCTTTAGAGGCATTTGAAATACGATTAGACTTAACCAAACACACATGTAAATGAACATGACTAAGTGTGTTAAGTGGGATGGACTAATGGGGACAAGCTTAGGTGGAATGCTTGTGGTAAATAGTGGGGGCCCATTTCAACCAGTATCCCAAAACATATCTTTGTGGGCTCGACCCAAGTCGAGGACGGGACACTCATGCTGGGTTTGACTATAAGAGGCCAAAACAGGGAGCGGTGGCAACACAAGTCCAACGGGTTTCATATGCGTGTGTGGACCCGGGCTGGTAGGTAAGACGTTGTTGCATCGTGTAGGTATAAGCCGTGCATGTCCGTTGTATCAGGTTGCCACTTTAGGGGAGTGATACACCCCACTGTGGGGCCAGCACAGGTATCTACGAGTAAGGGAGCCGATCGAATAATGGGAAGTAGGGTACACCTAGTGGAGATAGGGGCAGGCGGCACCTATGTAGTCAGCTAGGGGTACGTAAAGCCATTGGGAAAGTTTCTAAGTGAAGCTAAGTGGGATGAATCTTTAGGGTGACTGGAGTGGTGCAGTATAGTGTTTATCCTTTAGTATTTAGGAGCGCCTATAACGTTGCCTTTAGCGATTGTCTATGTCCTTAATCTGCTCTTCACAGACATTTTCTTGTTTTCCAGCTTATGCCTTAGTCCAGTTATTTTGGTAATAGTATTGTAGAATTATCATATTCACCAGACTTTATGTCTGACCCCCTCTTTTCCATCCTTTTTCTCCCTTCAGGTCAGCAGGTTGGGCCAAGTTCTAGTGGAGTCTAGTTGGATCGCTTATCTTCTGGAAAGCTTGGACTGCTGAAGTAAAGTCCAGCTTGTTATCTTTCTTTTTAATGGCTATTCATGTAATGGGATTATGTACTTGTTTTATCAAGATAGATATTGTACTTGACATTAAATATGGTGTTATGATGTAATCAAACATGTTTTGACTTCTGCTACAATGAAATAAAGTTTTTGAATTTCCAAGTACTATTTTATATCTGTCTTGTTGTAATTTTACTGTTCTATATTCACTTAAAACCTCCATGGAAGTTAATGCATTCCCTTTGTGAGTGACATTAATGGACGTGGGGTGTTACAGAATGGATCGTGGAAGATAGAAGCGGGTTGGGTTGCTTCATCCGGGTCGTCTCGTGAAGTCGTGATCGGATCGGATCGGCATCATCGGATCGTGGACGTGGCATGTGATCCGATCCGGATCCCTGCATAATTCCTGCAGCTGTTCCAGCGACTGTTTACGCCCCTCGATGGCGTTTTTGACCATTCCAACTATTCTAACCAATCACAAAGCATTTCATACAGTCATAGCAACATGCATAATCAACCACAAACATCAAAACATCAATATGATAGGTAAAAAGGGATCAAATATACCCAAAATCCCATATTTTCCCCTTAAGCATATTTAGGTGAAACTAATGGTAGGATTATCAAAACTTAACCAAATTAACTCAAATTCATACCAGAGGTCTAAAACATCATTCCGAATTTTATAAACATTTTTCCAGAATTTTATCATGCTGAAATTCGCTAATTAACACTAATCACCCCTAATTAGCCATAATTAGTGCAAAACTATGCAAATCACTCACCTTAGCCACAAAATAAACTAAGATCTGAAATGATTCTCTTATTTGATGTGAATCTCAATGCCCACAGATGCTCCTATGTTGATTTGGCGAAAATCTTCCTTGATTAGGGGTCGCTAAGCCAAATCCATGACCAAAAGATGATTTGGAGGTGATTTAGAGGTTAGAGGCCATTTTTAGGTATCCTTGGTGATAAGTGGAGGCTAGAAAACTGAAATGGAATGATTCTCCATCTCATTTCAGCCCTTCCATAACCCTAATCCCGAAATGGGTTATGGGCCTACTCACTAATCACCCGATTTGGCCCGGTTAAGCAGTTTTTCACCCTCCAAACCCTGTTTCAGCCATATCTCCCAAACGGTAAGTCCGTTTGGCTATTATGACCACTCTATGGAAAGGTAAACCATCAAACGAATCTAATGGAAGTGGTTTCAGGTCAAAATTCCTTTCCAATCAAAAGTTATGGCCAAAACAGTACCAACTAGGGGCAAAATGGTCATTTAAAAATCGACAAAAATCATAAGCATGGGAAATGACTCTAATGGATGTTTCCCAAAGTTACATGACCAAAAAACTTCACATGGGAAAGAAATAAATATTCTACGATCCTATAATGTGTAGAATACGGGTCATTACAATTTTTAAACCACTATTTTTAGAATAAAGATTATATTTTTAACACGCGATATTTATATAAAAATAATGTTTTTATATCACTACTCATTTAAAAATTCTATTTTTATCCAACTAAAGATCTTGTTTTTATTCTTCTACTAACCGAGTCTTTTTAACAAAAATAAAAAAGCAAACCTTTAGTTAAGTTAAAACTCAAATTTTTACGTCTTCTACATACTAAAAATAACACCTTTGTGCAATGTAATATACAATAAAACTGATTTTTATAACTCTAAATCGAATTACTTTAAGTAAAAATGAAAACAAAGTAAATACTCACCGTATATCGAAGACGGAGGAGGGCTGGGATGTTGCGCGGGTCTGGAGAATAGTGGAGGGGCTCAGACGATCGTCGACGGCGTAATGGTGGTGGTGGCTGTCGTTTTCAGGGGCTGGGGGGGTGTTTTCGCGGATGGAAGAGAAGAGTGGATCGCGCAAGGGGAGGGGGAGGAAGGGGAAGAAGCGGCGGCGGTGGAGTCCAACGTGGAGGAGGAGGGGTTTTTTGGGTTGGACGGGAATTGGGGGTTGGATTTTTCGAAGGGGAAGGAGGGGAGAGAGAGTGACAGCAGGGAGGATCGGCGGACGGGATGCGCGCGGAGGAGGCGGCGCTGGCCTACGGAGGAGCGGTGGTGGCTGCTTCATCGGTTTTTCCCTCTCTTTTTTTTCTCGGTGTTTGAATGGTCAACGGGGAAGGGGGAGGGAGCATAAAGAGAGAGAGTTTTATTTTATTATTTAATTTATTTTATTCCACTAAAAGTAACTTTTTCTTTCGAACTCAGAATCGAACCCACCGACTGTCGTCCCCTGCTAATTACCCCCATTCCGAACACAATTGGATATATATCGTAAGCTGATTCGATAATTTCGATCAGTTTTCGCCAAAATCAACATATAACTCTATACATTGAATTTGAACGCGCATTTCAATTTACTGGGGTCACATATTAACTCGAAAAATTCCAAAAAAATATATTTTCTAGCTTCGTATTGACGATACGGTCCTAACAAAACTAGTTTCGTCGAATTCTGAGACCGTTGGAAAAATGGCTATTTTCCAGTCGATTAAAATCAACTGAAACTGGTCAAATGCGTTTTCCTTTGCCACGCTCACATATTGATTCGAAAAATTATGAAATTTGGAATCTAGAAATAATTTGACATCACGGATCCAACAAAAGTGGTTTCGTCGAAATCCGAGGTCGTTTGCAAAATTTCCATTTTTAAGGGCCTGAATTCCATAGAGACTATTCAGAATCTTCAATTGGACATATATTTTGAATCCCGCTACGAAATTTCAATTTTTCGGATCGTTGGAAAGATATTGTCAAATAGATTCTAATATTTTTTGTTTCACTAAAATCTGGTTTATTTTGCACCCGGTACATTCATTTGAAGTTTGAAATCGAATTATCGAACTACCGCGCCATTTTCAATTCCTTTTATATATATAAATAATTATTTATATTCTAACGACGACGTATATAAATATATACGTTCTAATCTATATTCAAAATAAATTTCTCATCGATATTATTTAAAATAATTAATTTTAAATGATCAAAATTCACTAAAACTGCCAAAATAAAATTTTTAAATTGGCCCAGATTTCCGGGTTATTACAGTTTAGTAATTGCAATAGAATGGATTGTGAATTTGGATTATCGTGAACTGTGTTTTTAACGACATTCGTTCTTTAACCCAATTAACAGTGAAATGTGATTTGGAATTTAAAAATCTTCTTATTAAGATTTAATGTAAGTTTTCCTATTAAATAAAATAAATTGGAATGTAATGGAATTCGATTTGGTAATAATTGAAGTGAACTTCTATGGAGGAAGACTGTTACTATATATGGAATTTAAAAAGGCTTTTCTGTTATTCCATTTATATTATTATTTGGATACGGAAGTTTATATCTATTATATATATTGATCTGTTTTCCGTGAAGATTCCATAATTAATGGAATGAGAATTTGGGTTTATCGTGAACTATGTTTTAAATGACATTCATTCTTTAACCCAGTTAAAGACAAGATTTATTTTCCTAAAGTTGAATAATCATTAAGAAATGATTTTGAGATTAAAATTGAACTAGAGTTTTATTGAATCTTTAATTAGATTGAAAAGGGAATAAGGTAATTAAATTTATCAAATTCATGAAATGATCGAGAATGGAGTATCACTAGTTTTGCTCCAAGCATTAGTCAAATCTTTAACTATATTTGAAAGGGAAATGGTAATTAATTTTCATCGACAACACAGTGATGTTAGATATGGTGTACTACCAGTTTTGCTCCATGGGATGAATAGATTGGGATTGGGAAACATAATAAATGATTAATTCGGTAAGGTTTGCTAATCTCGACTAGTTTGGATAACCTTAATTTGGTTTTAATTGTGAAAAGAATATTCTGGATTGGAATGAAGCATATGTTGTGTTTTTATAGCACTTGTTTATAAAATACGGGAGTTGTTCGGAAATACCGGGTTTAACCCATTCTGAAAAATAAATATGACGATGAAGAAAGTGGTTGAAGACCGGAGGTTTTCACATCGTTTGGATGATTACTGTTCTCTTGATTGGGTTGTACACCCGAGAGAAGGTAATAAGTGGTGATTATCCAGACGTACTTGGAGATCGATCGGATATGCAAGTACCTCTCTCCTGTATTTTTAAAGTCAAATTATCGACTATTTTTCACATTAAAATCCCGCACGGCCACATACTGATCCAAAAATCACGAAAATTGGAATCTAGCAAAAATTTAATATTTCGGATCCAACAAAATTAGTTTCTTCGAAAACGGAGATCGTTTGCAAATAAAATATTAAAAATCACATATGGGACGAGGAACAAGGTTTCTCTGGTTTCGTTCAGACCCAAAACGAACTTGTAAATGGATGTATGTCTTACATTAGATTTTATTATGTGTTGATTAATCTCTATTAAATATATATCTGTTTGGTGGCGGAGAATTTATTCTCTTGCTTAACACCCTTCTCTAAGATGTACGAGTTTAGAGGTTATATATTAATAGACATCAGTCGCATTGCGTGAATTGTCAGTGTGGCATGCTGAGATGCAAATGATCAAGGCTTTTGTTGAAAAGCAGAGTCCTGTGGTTGATGATCAAAGCACGGCTTTAAATAGCATAGCTTTGTGTATAGCGTTAAGTCACGAGCCTCACACCCTGGTGTGAACCAGAAACGGGTTGCAGGATCCAGTGAGGACGTGTGTTTCTTTCTAGCTAGGAGTGGTGTCATGGTATTGAGCCTAGACATTTTATTTATGTTGTTGTTGGAAAGCGAGGTACCTCAGATATATCGGTCAATACGGGGCCGATGAATGATATGGTCGACATACTGACCATTACGCCCCATAGGGTGGGGAAACGCATTGTTAAGGAATTGCCAATCCTGAAACGTAAGAGAGGACTGGCGCTGGCTCTCCTTGCTGTAGTTGCGGCTGTAGCCTGAGACATGGTAGGCTAGATTGTCTTGAATTCGATAAGGATGACCGCTTGCCTTAGTTCATAGATGGAATCGAATTTCCAATACGTGACATTTCAGTTTTAATTGTAGAACCTAGTATGGCGACATAGTGGGATGGGGCACTATGTCATCCATGATTGATACATTTATATTTGAAGTTGTTTTATACACTTTACACTTATAATAGTATCAAAATGATTTGTTTTAAACGTACCAAGCATGTTTGGCTATTATAAGGGAAAACTCTATCCTCCGGCATGTGTTGCATTGTGTGATGGGACCTGAGTCTTATAATAGCTTTATTTTTCCAAAAAGCATTGCGCTGTTTGTTTTATGCACTGCTATTCTTGGGAGAAAACCCGTTCCGTGTTATATGGCGTGGTCCCTAGATTTACTTTATTTTTAAATTAAAGTTTTAAATAACTGTTCTAGTTCTCACACCAGTCACATAACTGACCTGGAGTTTATTGTTTTAAACTAAACTCTAGGTACCCCTATTTTCCACGTGGGTAGCAAGTAGTTTGGTTTTTGCAGATAATATATTCATAGGATCCTGATTTACAGCTAGAACTATACTTGGAAAGCTCTGTATCCGTGTATTTCTTTCAGTTGTGTTATTTATTCTTTTTCAACTGTTACGTAATTAAATGTAATTTAAATCTCTGATATTTTCTGCTGTATATTATTTATTCATACTCTGTTATATTCTTGTGATGTAATTATTGTAATAACAATGAAATGTTCTTCTGTCTGCATTCTGATTTATCGTGTTCTGGACTCAATCCTGCCTTTTTCGTATCTTCTTAAATCAGGGAACTTCGGATCGCTTCATATGACCTCACTTGGTCACGGCGTAGCTCCTGTGTTAGTCACATCAAGTTGACTCAAGTTAGTCAGGGTCTCATAATTAATATGAAATACAAAACAGAGTCGTTCACGAAATCATCCCTTTCATTCTGGAACTCCACTGTGTACACAGTTGTTAAAATGGTTTTCGGTATTAGCAAAGAGTATGAAAATAGTCGATTTAGGTCTCTTTAACTAACAATCGTTTACTTTTTTCACACTATGCCCTTTTTTTATAAATCATTTTACAATATTGATTGAAATCTCATATTCGAATTTCGAAATCAAAATTAGTTATCTAACTTCGATTATATTTTATTTAAAAAAAAACTTATTTAAATCGCTTAAACCAAAATCAATTTAGAAAATCATGTTGCAAAGGTCTCAAAATATATTATAAACCGTTATTATACTATTTAACTTTGAATATATTCAACTTCAGAAAATATTCGCATAACAATTTATAATCGAAAATCGACTTACGTAAAATCAGATCATTAAGGTCTCGATTACCATTTAGATCAATACTAAACTATTGAACTTTGATAATATTTTAGTTCGACATAGATTCAAAAATCGAAATTTCAAACTATTCAAGTATTCACTTTAAGTCGATACAAAAATTCACATTAGGTTCGAGTGCAAAATATATAATTCAATAAGACTTCATATTTCAAGTTAAACAAGTCATTAAATTTTAGTTTTCGCCTTCTATGAAAACAATTTTAAGTTAATTTAAAATCCCAATCACTTAGGTACAAATTCAATTTTTATACAGTTCAAATCGAAAACTTATGTTTCAGTTTAAACCAAATCATTTCATATATTGTAATCCAAGTCGAACCATTCCAATTCATTACTTATAAATTCAAATAAAACTTATATTTCAATTTGAACGAAACATATAATTTATAATTCAAGTCATACAATTCAAGGTAGTTACTTATAAATTCAAGACGTATGATTTAAAAACCATTCTTATAAGTTCGGCTTAACACATTTCTTAATTTAAACCAATCACTTTACAAAATCAATTCCATGTCTAAATTTGTTTATTCTAATTCACATTCAGTTACTTAAAATCGAATTCATTCCATATGAATTATAAATTCAAATACATTTTCTATAACAACCCGGAATTTCTGAACCAATTTAAATTTTTTATTTTATATATTTTAATGGGTTTTGAATATTTAAAATGATTTATTTTAAATAATAACAATTTAAAACTGATTTTAAATGATGTTAGGACATATAAATATATTTTAATTAAAACAAACACGAAATGACATGGTAGTTTGAAAATCTAGTTTTGAACTTTAATCGAGTATACAGATTCAAAATAAATCAAAATTGGACGAAATGAGAAACGTTAGAAGCTATTTAACTATATCTTTCTAACGAACGTAAGAAACTGAGATTTTACTTTAGAAATAATAAGTTACGATTAAATTAAAATTTATAATAGTCGTTATAGAATTTATATATATATTTATAATATAAAGCCCTTAAAAATAGCCATTTTGCAAACGACCTCCGTTTTTGACGAAACCACTTTTATTGGATCTGGAATGTAAAATTATTGTTAGGTTTGAATTTTCATATGTTTTGGAATTAATATGTGAGTATAGTAAATTTAAACATGTTTTGTAATTTCAATTTAAAATTAATCGACTAGAAAAAAAGTCATTTTTTTAATTGTCTCCAAATTAGACGAAACTAATTTTGTTAGGACCATATCGTCAATTTATAGCTAGATTTCAATTTTCATAATTTTTGGAGTCAGTATGCGGCTTCAGTAAATTATTATGTACGTTCAAATACAATATTGACCGTTATATTAATTTATATTTTAGTTTTTCGAAAACTGATTAAAACAGTCGAATTGGCTTACGAAACATATTCCATTGTGTTTTGGATAGCGTTATTTCGCTAGGGATGATAGTCGTTGGGGTTAATTTGGAGTTTGGAACGTTAAACATGAAATTTGTGAATTGAAAATAATATATATATATATATATATATGTTATATCAATCAAAGAAGGGTCAAACCCCACATGTAACACCCCATAATTTTATAACATTAAAATTCACAAATTAAAGTATACTTAATTTTCAGAAAAGAATTAAGTAAAATGGGTTGCGCAGAGAAATATATATATATTGATATATATATATATATATATATAAACTAAAAATTAAATAAATAAATATGCGAAAAAGTTCAAAACAGCGAATTGGAAGGGGGAATAACCGAACCGGCCCATTTTTGAGGTCGACCCGAGCGATGCTGGGTCGATTAGGGGTTAATCCAGGGTGTTTGGCTGTCAACCCGTGGGCCGATTCGCTCAAATGCAGATTTTGCATTTGATTGGTTCTCATGGTTCAGGGTTAATCTAATGGTCCTAAATAACTTCCTACACCTATAAATACATACTAATGCTAACCCTAAACCTAATTAAAATAGAATAGTTACCGTCATACCATCGCCATGGAAATCAATGGAGCCGCCGCCAACTAAGAAAGAAGAAAAGCAAATTCAATTCTAATTCTCTCAACCTTAAAGCAAACCAAAACTCTCTCTTTTCTTCTCTAAATTGTGAGTATGATGATCTTAACAAGATTATTATCATTTTAATTAGGTTGAGTTATGAATGGATTATGAGTAGATGATGTGAATTATCATATATGTTGTTGTAAACCCCTTTTGCTATCATGTATATTGTAAATCCAATGTTATGTGATGATGATATCTTATATGTCGTAAATCATGCGATGATGATGTTATGTATTTTGAAAGTTTCTATGCCAAGTTGTGATGAATCATACATGATAAAAAGGCCATGATGTTACCATCCATGCTAGTTTGTTCATATTAATTAAATCATCATGTTTGGGTTATCTTGATCTATATGACAAGTCACATATGCAAGTTAGATTGATTAGAAAAGTTATGAACATATGCCAAGACATCTATTATGACATCTAGAATTATGCTATGACATATGTGATATCCTATGCTAGTTCACACCATCATTATGTTGCCTAAAACCCCATATGCAAGTTTATGTATAGATTTGGGCTATGATCATATCATGTAAATTGAGACATTTAACAAGTTGACACCTTTTGATCCTTAACATGTGTAGTTTATGTAAGTTTCACCCTTATTATGATTAGATTTATTTTAATTGTCTATATGTTGTGATAATTTATCTTTGTGCTAGGTGTTAGACTATACAAGTCTAACCTATATTATGCGTTGAATAAGCGAACGTATAAACGTGGGGTAGGGGTAATATTAAGGATTTAATATTACAAAGTTGGGGTGCAATTGATATGATTTTGCATGCCATAAGTGGATGGCCATAATTGAGTCAATTATGGACATCATTAAAAGTTGACTTAATTAATAATTTGAATACGGAATTTTTAAAACTGGGTTAAAAGAATTTAAGTGTTAATCAATGCTTAGGACACGAGGTTGGACTCGTTTGTGACGTAAACCTACCCGGACCCGCCCAGCAAATCCAGTGGTCACAAATGTCAGCCCAATGTGAGAGGTCCTAGGCCTAAACTAAAGCATAACGGTTGTAAAGACACTAGGTTAGACTCTTTTATGGTGTAAGACTGCCCGGACCCGCCCTGCAGATCCAGCTGCCATAAATGCCAGTCTAATGTGAGAGGTCTTTATGAGGTTATGGCCTGAATGAATTAAGAAATACTTAACCAGATAAACATGTAAGGTGGGACATGGGGGTTAAGTAGGTGCCTTGGGTGGCATGAGGAATCTAGGGGGTGCCCTTAGTGGCATGTGAAATACGATTAGTAAGACTTAACCAAACACACATGTAAATGAACATGACTAAGAGGGTTAAGTGGGATATACTAGTGACAAGCTTAGGTGGGAAGCTTGTGGAGGCCCATTTCGACCAGTATCCCAAACGTATCTTTGTGGGCTCGACCCAAGTCGAGGACGGGACGCGCATGTTGGGTTCGACAATAAGATGCCAAACCGGGAGCAGTGGCAACGCAAGTCCAACGGGTTTCGTATGCGTGAATGGACCCGGGCTTGTAGGTAAGACATTGTTGCATCGTGTAGGTATAAGCCGTGCATTCTCAAGTTGTATCGGGTTGCCACTTTAGGGGAGTGATACACCCCACTGTGGGGCCATCACGGGTATCTACGAGTAGGGAGCCGATCGAAAGTGGGTAGTGGGTTACACCTAGTGGAGATAGGGGCAGACGGCACCTATGTAGTCAGCTAGGGGTACGTAAGTGTAACGGCCCAGATTTTTGACCATTTAGTTTAATATTTAAAAATGTTTTTTTATTGTTTTGGAATTTTAAATGGTTTAATTTCAATAATTTTGAATATTTTATTAATATAATAATATTTTATTCCGAAATGGTAGAAATTTAGTGGATCTACAATATAATGTGAACTGGCGGTATAAAAGGATAAATATTTAATTAAAAATAGTACGTTTACAAAGGAAGTAGTAGCTAACGAACTCGGATTTCGAAGAAATCAGTTTCATTAAATCCGAAATGATGAAATTAGGTAACCAACCAAGTTACGTCAAAAATGGTATCCGTATGTGGAAAAGAAAAAAAATAAAAGACCAAAATTTGAACTAATTTTTGACGGTAATTGGAATTTGCTAATGCTAACGACAAAACTGGAACCTGAGACCTATCCAGGAAAATTCTAAACATAGGATATTAGCTATATGTGAAGTCTGGGAAAATCCTATAACGGATATAGAAAGTTATTAAGGAAACAAAATTTAAATAAATTATTTGAAAATCTAAATGAACTCAGATTTTTTATTTGAATACATAGGATTGAAGTACGTTAAAAACCGGATCAGATGGTGGAAGAATTTCTGAAAACCCTTATCGTTTGATACTCCAACATGAGACCGGAAGGTGTTGAAACTAACACAAAACACTATTTTGAAATTGAATTTAAATTATTTGAAAGTTCAATCGAATTCGAATTCGAAATATTTTTATATATTATTGAAGAGCAAGAAAAATTGAACAACATGCTTGAAAAAGATTTTGGATAAGGCATCAATAAGTAAGTCAAAATAATGTC
The DNA here is from genome assembly GCA_030737875.1 of Allium sativum. Taxonomy (NCBI): domain Eukaryota; kingdom Viridiplantae; phylum Streptophyta; class Magnoliopsida; order Asparagales; family Amaryllidaceae; genus Allium; species Allium sativum. Next base: position 183,898,905 of record CM060915.1, on the reverse strand, counting down.
CGAATAGGGTTGAGAAAACACACTTTACTATTCATGAATTATTAAATTTATTAATAATTTAATTAATGTAAGGATTTATCCTAGCCATCCATTTTCGACCGTTGGATTCGCGCCACCTCAGCAATCCATGTGACTCCTTCGGCTATAAATAGCCCCCTCTTTTCATTTTAAACTCACTCCTCCTCCTCTTTCAAGCTTTGGCAATGGCAGAAATAATAATAAAATAATAGAAAATAGGGAAAAGGAAGAAAGGGAGAAAGGAGGGCAAGACGGGGAGCTAGGGACTCTTAGGCAGAGGCTGGGGCTTCACGGGGTAAGTTTTTAAATAATATTTATTTATTTATTTATTTTGGTAATAAATATATACATATATATATATATTATAATTAAAATAGAATTTGTAAAAATAAATATCGGAACATTCTAAGGGTGACAGAGAGGATAGTGTCTAAGGCTTGAGTTTGGAAAATATAGTTTCCTGCTCTCCTGGCTATCTCTAACCGATCCGACGGATGGGATGTTTAATTTAAATTTAAATTAAAAATTTAATTTGAATTTAATTTGAATTTAAAATAGACCAGGGGCATTTTTGTAATTTTTAACTATAAACTTTAAAAGCTTATAACTTTTACAAAACAAGTCGGATTTCCACGAAACAAGGACCGTTGGATTCTTATCGAAAAATACTTTAAAATGAGTTACAGCAGATTTTTGATCCGGGTTATAATTTTTAAGTTATAATTAAATGAATATTTTTAAATATTTTATTTGGAAATTAAATTTAATTAATATTAAAATGGATTTCAATTTTAAAAATTGGATACGGCTAGAGATGGGAAAGTAGGATTTTTTAGAAGGGCAGGGGAGGTAATTTGGCTAATAACGCAATTAGGAATTAATTAAGATAAAAATAATTTAATTAATTAAATATATATTCAATTAAATTAGGTAAATATTGTAAATAGCATAACTTTAGCATATGTTAACGAAATTTAACGAAATAAGATCCGTTGGGATCGCAAGGACGAGACCTACCCGATGGCACCGACTAGGAGTCATTCTGACGCTGTTGAAAATTCAGCTAATTTTGGACGGTCGTCCCAAATTAAAAGCGACAAACGCGTCAACCATCGATCCGAACAAACTCTGGTGAGTTAATTCTCACACCTTCTGAAATTCTGTGATGTGGTAAATTCATATTAAAATATAATTTACCTTTAAATTGGTTGATTGGTTGATGTTGACTATTATGGTTGATTGGATGCTGTTAATTTGATTTAATCGATCATATGAAATTTATTTCATATATTATTATGAAATATTTAACGAGCTGTGATGCAGGGCAGAACAGGTTGGAGGGATCCGACCGGATTCCTCAAATATTTTATATGTTTTTTGTTTGTTTATATTGTTGATATTGAACTGATTTAACCCCATGTGGTTGTGAAACCTGTTTGAGTGTGATGGTCAAACAGATATTCCCCGTGTTGTGTTTAAAATCAACCGACAATGTTGATTTGGAAGTTGGCAGTGAATGACCATAAACATGTTGTTTTCACGTCGTTCGACCGTTTGGTGAAACGACGCTGTTTAAAGTTATTAATTATTTTATAATTAAATTGAAGTTTTTCACTCATTTTAGATGAGTAATTAAATGAGAAATTTATTAATATATATATTAAACCAAGTTTATAAAAGAAAATTTTTAAGTGGTTTAGACCAGTTTTAAAAGCAGAAAGTTTAGAAACCACCTACGGGTAGAAAAATAGGATAATTGTTTTTAAAACAATTAAATGATGGTTTTAAATTTGTTTAAGTCATTTGATTTATTTAAAAAAGGGGTTTTTTATCCAAACGAAGGCGTAAAGGTTAAAAGAGTGTTTTTGAGTGAAACAGGAAAATTGGAATAAGAAATTTCAACGCAAAGGAAATTACATACAATATTTTGTGTTGAATATTGATAAAATGATCTATGGGAATGCGATCTAAGTTAAAAGGATTTTAAACCAAAGCGATGGCCAAAATGAAATGCAAGGGAAAACACATACCGTTGGTTTGTGTTAAATGTTGATAAATGAATGTTTGAATAAAATCCAAGTTAAAGGGATCTTATTGTAAATAAAGGAGTAAGCAGATTTTGATCCAAGATAAAGTATACTATAAGAATGCTCGTAAATGGAAATAGATTATTTGACGAATGACTTTGGTTATAAAGCCAAGTAATATAAGTGAAATAAGATTTAAAGTTAAAAGTGGGGTTTGTGGACTTTACTTAATCAACTGAATTAAGTAAAAAGATTTTATTAGAAGTGGATTTCAAATGAAAGGAATGGGTTATTAAGTTTTCAATAAATTCAAACCAAAGTTAAATAAGAGTGTATAAAGGGGTTTGTAACCCAAGTGTGCAAACGGGCTTTGAAAATGGAATTGGTAAGTAGGTATAAAGATTTAAAAAGGATTTTCCTTAATTGATTAATTAAGTAAAAGAGCACTCAATTGAAGCGAAATGAATAAAGGAGATGCTAAATAGGTTAGTAGTAATTAAAGTGATGGTTTGTAATCGAAATTCAAGTAGAAGTGATTAGATGACAATAAGTGGTCGAAAGAGCGATAAGAGTTTTATAAAAGGGATTATAACTCAAGTTTTCAAAACAAGATTTGTAAATGGGAATTGATTATGGGGCGTGGGTTTTTTATATAAAAACAAAGATATAAGTGAAATAATATTCCAAGTTTAAAAGTGGCATTTATTCAAGAATTACTTAATTAAGGGAATTAAGTAAAAAGGGATTATTAATTGATGATTTCAAATATGAGAAATGGTTTATAAAACCAGATTCGAAATCAAGATGGTAGACGAGATTTGAATATCAATGGTTAAGTGACGAACTGGTATTATTCTGAGATAAGGACGTTGTCGATCAAGGTCTGAGAGGTAAATAGAATACCCCAACTTGAACGGCTTCGTTATTATCGAAGAATGGTATTGGTTTGAAACGAGTGAAAGGTGTTGTGATTGACGTGATGTCCCATACGTGGAGCATTGAAAATGAAGGCGAGATTTTGGAAATGTGAATATAAATAAGAATATTGATTTCAAATTATATTGAATATTTGTTTATTCAATTAGAGTTGATCGAATATAGTATTTGAAATAGAGTTAATCAAACATGGTTATTCAGGCAGAGTTGCCATTGCGTACGACTGCTAGCATAATTCGCAGGGCTGCAGATAGCCTACGGCGGTCGGATTTTTCCTGAGGGAATCAGGCGTAACCATTGTGATCGCTGCGACCTAGAGTCAAGCGAATGGAGTTAAGTCGAGTGTTAATTAATCGGTAGGAGTAATCAAGTCAAGATAGTCAAGTTAGAGTTAAGTCGTATATTAGAGTTGATTAACGATTTTGTTAACTATATTTTTAATAGGCCAAGTCATGCCACGTACTGAATCAGTGAAATCATTTCATTGACACCTTGTTATTTGATAGTTAAAACACCGACTATCAAACCAGACCAATACGATTGTTGGCACGGAAAGACCGGGATCGAATCTATGTTCGAAAACCATTCCGTCCAACAAATACGTGAAGACGTCATTGGAAGACGGAGCAAGTGAAGACCGTGGATCATCATAAGCGGAAGGACTATTGGTCCAATCTCTCTAGCTTGCAACCAGAGTTATTTGGTTTGTGATTCTGTCGTGGTTGAAATTCATGGGTTGCAAGGACTACTCGCTACTGATCCTTGGGGTGATTCCTATATGTGATGCAGTAGGAGAGTGCCTTCGGTTCATCCTGTTCCTGGATGACTTGTATGGACGAGTGTCTGACATAGTATTTTCAAAGGGGTCACGTACGTTGATTTCTTCAAACGTATTTCTATTGATAGCGGGGAAGGCCGTACACCTTCTCTTAGCTGACCGCCGAGTATTTTTGTGGACGTCAATTAGTGATGTCTGACGGATCTGACGATGTGGCATTCAAAGTGAATGGTGGCCAGATGTTCGAAGAGATGAATTTTAGCCTCAAGCCTCATCAACCGAGAAATGACAAAAATCGGGCAGGCAGCATGGCTATGTGGGTCGCTCCCATTAGGGTGTATAATCACCTATCTAGAGAAATTCCTTTTGCTTCTTTAATCTATATTCGATGCTGTCCCTTTACGGGAGACGGTGGTTGGAGCCCAACCGTCGGTGATATACATTTGATACACTCAAGCGAAATGAGTGGTCGGTCATGTGAGGGTCGGGTTGCAAGATGTTCTTGTTGAACCCAGTGTATTCGCCTCTAGAGATACACGTGCGGAAGGTGGTCCCATACCTTGTCAAGTTGGAAACCAATATCCAATAAGCTCCCGCGGTTTTGATTGTATACTATATATGGGAAGCGTGAGATGAAAGCGTTCCTCTAGATTGATATTTATTTGTATTAGACATTATGATAATATCATATCAAGTTATGATTTTCAAAAATGGTTTGGGTTATAGTAAGGTAAAAACCGTCCGTGTTTATGTGTGGGCTGGTCTTACTATTATCCTTTTGTTTCATAAAGGATTTTCAAAGTTAAACAAGTGTATGTTATGTGAATTTATCACTGATAGTATTCCAGACTGACCCGGTGTATTTTATTTTAAATCAAATGTGCTCGGGTCAGACCGAGTATGTTCCAGGTTAGGTTTCGCTTGAAGTTTCAGGAGCTAGAAGCAGGCGGCTTCACCGTTAGCTATATTCAGATACTTATCCGCTGTGACCGTTATATGTTGTACTCTGATGATTGGTATGTATATATAATTTTTGTATAAAGGATTTGTGATATTATATTTTATTCGTTCCACTGTGAGATTCTGACGTGTTCTTCTTCTTTCTTCTATTCTAATACTTCTTTCTTTCTATTCTCACCCTCTAAATTCTTTCTCATGACAATCTGGGGGTTCGAAACTTGGGTTTTTGGCAAGCGATACAGGTTTATGTATTGTTGTCGAGAATTCGACGTCGACTTTTCCCCCGGGTCGTTACAGTGGTATCAGAGCTATTGGTTTAGAGATAACCTTGGCTCTATGGTGTGACTCAATAGAGATGGGGTCAGTAACACCCTAGATTGAGTTGAGTGTATATATACGAGAGCGCGTATTTGTATTTTTGTACAAAATTATTTTTGAAACTATTTTTGGCCCAATTAATTTTATATATAAAAAAAGTAAAGTTTTTTATAGTATGGGAAAATTGTTTGGATTTGTTGATTGTGTGATATGCTGAATTGTGTTGATGGATGCTCGAATATAAATCTGAACCTGAATAGGGTTGGTTGAAACAAATCTGGAAATAATTAAGTTGACCAATCAATCATGATTCAAATAATTTTTAATGGGTAATTAAATAAGCCAATTCAGAGAAATAAATCCGAATGGATAATTATAGCAATAAAGGAAGTAATTATGAATAATAAATCCAGTGTGGATTGAACTGTGTGTGGAATGAGTTGATAGGAAATTATACGGATGTTTTAAACATAACTGACCTTGTGTGATAGCTGATGAATTTGTTTGAGTACAAGTGCAAGTGCCAGTTCAGCTTTAAAATCCATCCAAGGGAGAAATTTTGGAGTTAATTAAATCCAGTTGGAGTAGAACTGCATAAAAATTAAGCAGACTCGAATATAAAATTATAGCTTATCACGTAATAACGCTCGCCAAAAGGTACGCCTACGCCAATATTAAATTTTTGGTTTTGTTTGGGTTTTGAGTTTGATTTTTGATTTTTCCGACCATGAGAGTCGAGGAATATCTATTTCTTGATCCTGCGATATTGCAGATGGTCCTCCGTACAGGGGAGACTCTGCCAAAATTTTTCCAAAATTTAAGGTATTGGAATATTTTTGAAGATTTTTGAAAATTTGATTAGTTGTAATAAATTGCTTTTAAAACTGATTGGATTAATTTTGAAAATAAAATCGATTTTTAATTAAATATATTTTTAAAGATAGTGGATTTGCAACATTCTTTCTGCCTTAGCAATTTCGAGGACGAAATTATTTTAAGGGGGAAGGAATGTAACAGCCCAGATTTTTGACCATTTAGTTTAATATTTAAAAATGTTTTTTTTCATTGTTTTGGAATTTTAAATGGTTTAATTTCAATAATTTTGAATATTTTATTAATATTATAATATTGTATTCCGAAATGGTAGAAATTTAGTGGATCTACAATATAATGTGAACTGGGAGTATAAAAGGATAAATATTTAATTAAAAATAGTACGTTTACAAAGGAAGTAGTAGCTAACGAACTCGGATTTCGATGAAATCAGTTTCATTAAATCAGAAATGTTGAAATTAGGTAACCAACCAAGTTACGTCAAAAATGGTATCCGTATGTGGAAAAGAAAAAAATAAAAGACCAAATTTTGAACTAAATTTTGACGGTAATTGGAATTTGCTAATGATAACGGCAAAACTGGAACCTGAGACCTATCCAGGAAAATTCTAAACATAGGATATTAGCTATATGTGAAGTCTGGGAAAATCCTATAACGGATATAGAAAGTTATTAAGGAAACAAAATTTAAATAAATTATTTGAAAATCTAAACGAACTCCGATTTTTGATTTGAATACATAGGATTGAAGTACGTTAAAAACCGGACCAGATGGTGGAAGAATTTCTGAAAACCCTTATCGTTTGATACTCCAACATGAGACCGGAAGGTGTTGAAACTAACACAAAACACTATTTTGAAATTGAATTTAAATTATTTGAAAGTTCAAGCGAATTCGAATTTGAAATATTTTTATATATTATTGAAGAGCAAGAAAAATTGAACAACATGGTTGAAAAAGATTTTGGATAAGGTATCAATAAGTAAGTCAAATTAATGTCCGAATAGGGTTGAGGAAACACACTTAACTATTCATAAATTATTAAATTTATTAATAATTTAATTAATTTAAGGATTTATCCTAGCCATCAATTTTCGACCGTTGGATTCGCGCCACCTCAGCAATCCATGTGACTCCTTCGGCTATAAATAGCCCCCTCTTTTCATTTTAAACTCACTCCTCCTCCTCTTTCAAGCTTTGGCAATGGCAGAAATAATAATAAAATAATAGAAAATAGGGAAAAGGAAGAAAGGGAGAAAGGAGGGCAAGACGGGGAGCTAGGGACTCTTAGGCAGAGGCTGGGGCTTCACGGGGTAAGTTTTTAAATAATATTTATTTATTTATTTTGGTGATAAATATATACATATATATATATATATTATAATTAAAATAGAATTTGTAAAAATAAATATCGGAACATTCTAAGGGTGACAGAGAGGATAGTGTCTAAGGCTTGAGTTTGGAAAATATAGTTTCCTACTCTCCTGGCTATCTCTAACCGATCCGACGGATGGGATGTTTAATTTAAATTTAAATTTAAAATTTAATTTGAATTTAATTTGAATTTAAAATAGACCAGGGGCATTTTCGTAATTTTTAACTATAAACTTTAAAAGCTTATAACTTTTCCAAAACAAGTCGGATTTCCACGAAACAATGACCGTTGGATTCTTATCGAAAAATACTTTAAAATGAGTTACAGCAGATTTTTGATCCGGGTTATAATTTTTAAGTTATAATTAAATGAATATTTTTAAATATTTTATTTGGAAATTAAATTTAATTAATATTAAAATGGATTCCAATTTTAAAAATTCGATACGGCTAGAGATGGGAAAGTAGGATTTTTTAGAAGGGCAGGGGAGGTAATTTGTCTAATAACGCAATTAGGAATTAATTAAGATAAAAATAATTTAATTAATTAAATATATATTCAATTAAATTAGGTAAATATTGTAAATAGCATAACTTTAGCATATGTTAATGAAATTTAACGAAATAAGATCCGTTGGGATCGCAGGGACGAGACCTACCCGATGGCACCGACTGGAGTCATTCTGATGCTGTTGAAAATTCAGCTAATTTTGGACGGTCGTCCCAAATTAAAAGCGACAAACGCGTCAACCATCGATCAGAACAAACTCTGGTGAGTTAATTCTCACACCTTCTGAAATTCTGTGATGTGGTAAATTCATATTAAAATATAATTTACCTTTAAATTGGTTGATTGGTTGATGTTGACTGTTATGGTTGATTGGATGCTGTTAATTTGATTTAATCGATCATATGAAATTTATTTCATATATTATTATGAAATGTTTAACGAGCTGTGATGCAGGGCAGAACAGGTTGGAGGGATCCGACCGGATTCCTCAAATATTTTATATGTTGTTTGTTTGTTTATATTGTTGATATTGAACTGATTTAACCCCATGTGGTTGTGAAACCTGTTTGAGTGTGATGGTCAAACAGATATTCCCCGTGTTGCGTTTAAAATCAACCGACAATGTTGATTTGGAAATTGGCAGTGAATGACCATAAACATGTTGTTTTCACGTTGTTCGACCGTTTGGTGAAACGACGCTGTTTAAAGTTATTAATTATTTTATAATTAAATTGAAGTTTTTCACTCATTTTAGATGAGTAATTAAATGAGAAATTTATTAATATATATATTAAATCAAGTTTATAAAAGAAAATATTTAAGTGGTCTAGACCAGTTTTAAAAGCAGAAAGTTTAGAAACCACCTACGGGTAGAAAAATAGGATAATTGTTTTTAAAACAATTAAATGATGGTTTTAAATTTGTTTAAGTCATTTGATTTATTTAAAAAAGGTTTTTTTTTATCCAAACGAAGGCGTAAAGGTTAAAAGAGTGTTTTTGAGTGAAACAGGAAAATTGGAATAAGAAATTTCAACGCAAAGGAAATTACATACAATATTTTGTGTTGAATATTGATAAAATGATCTTTGGAAATGCGATCTAAGTTAAAAGGATTTTAAACCAAAGCGATGGCCAAAATGAAATGCAAGGGAAAACACATACCGTTGGTTTGTGTTAAATGTTGATAAATGAATGTTTGAATAAAATCCAAGTTAAAGGGATCTTATTGTAAATAAAGGAGTAAGCAGATTTTGATCCAAGATAAAGTATACTATAAGAATGCTCGTAAATGGAAATAGATTATTTGACGAATGACTTTGGTTATAAAGCCAAGTAATATAAGTGAAATAAGATTTAAAGTTAAAAGTGGGGTTTGTGGACTTTACTTAATCAAATGAATTAAGTAAAAAGATTTTATTAGAAGTGGATTTCAAATGAAAGGAATGGGTTATTAAGTTTTCAAAAAATTCAAACCAAAGTTAAATAAGAGTGTATAAAGGGGTTTGTAACCCAAGTGTGCTTACGGGCTTTGGAAATGGAATTGGTAAGTAGGTATAAAGATTTAAAAAGGATTTTCCTTAATTGATTAATTAAGTAAAAGAGCACTCAATTGAAGCGAAATGAATAAAGGAGATGCTAAATAGGTTAGTAGTAATTAAAGTGATGGTTTGTAATCGAAATTCAAGTAGAAGTGATTAGATGACAACAAGTGGTCGAAAGAGCGATAAGAGTTTTATAAAAAGGATTATAACTCAAGTTTTCAAAACAAGATTTGTAAATGGGAATTGATTATGGGGCGTGGGTTTTTTATATAAAACCAAAGGTATAAGTGAAATAATATTCCAAGTTTAAAAGTGGCATTTATTCAAGAATTACTTAATTAAGGGAATTAAGTAAAAAGGGATTATTAAATGATGATTTCAAATATGAGAAATGGTTTATAAAACCAGATTCGAAATCAAGATGGTAGACGAGATTTGAATATCAATGGTTAAGTGATGAACTGGTATTATTCTGAGATAAGGACGTTGTCGATCAAGGTCTGAGAGGTAAATAGAATACCCCAACTTGAACGGCTTCGTTCTTATCGAAGAATGGTATTGGTTTGAAACGAGTGAAAGGTGTTGTGATTGACGTGATGTCCCATACGTGGAGCATTGAAAATGAAGGCGAGATTTTGGAAATGTGAATATAAATAAGAATATTGATTTCAAATTATATTGAATATTTGTTTGTTCAATTAGAGTTGATCGAATATAGTATTTGAGATAGAGTTAATCAAACTTGGTTATTCAGGCAGAGTTGCCATTGCGTACGACTGCTAGCGTAATTCGTAGGGCTGCAGATAGCCTACGGCGGTCGGATGTTTCCTGAGAGAATCAGGCGTAACCATTGTGATCGCTGCGACCTAGAATCAAGCGAATGGAGTTAAGTCGAGTGTTAATTAATCGGTAGGAGTAATCAAGTCAAGATAGTCAAGTTAGAGTTAAGTCGTATATGAGAGTTGATTAACGATTTTATTAAATATATTTTTAAGAGGCCAAGTCATGACACGTACTGAATCAGTGAAATCATTTCATTGACACCTTGTTATTTGATAGTTAAAACACCGACTATCAAACCAGACCAATACGATTGTTGGCACGGAAAGACCGGGATCGAATCTATGTTCGAAAACCATTCCGTCCAACAAATACGAGAAGACGTCATTGGAAGACGGAGCAAGTGATGACTGTGGATCTTCATAAGCGGAAGGACTATTGGTCCAATCTCTCTGGCTTGCAACCAGAGTTATTTGGTTTGTGATTCTGTCGTGGTTGAAATTCATGGGTTGTAAGGACTACTCGCTACTGATCCTTGGGGTGATTCCTATATGTGATGCAGTAGGAGAGTGCCTTCGGTTCATTCTGTTCCTAGATGACTTGTTTGGACGAGTGTCTGACATAGTATTTTCAAAGGGGTCACGTACGTTGATTTCTTCAAACGTATTTCTGTTGATAGCGGGGAAGGCCGTACACCTTCTCTTAGCTGACCGCAGAGTATTTTTGTGGACGTCAATTAGTGATGTCCGACGGATCTGACGATGTGGCATTCAAAGTGAATGGTGGCCAGATGTTCGAAGAGATGAATTTTAGCCTCAAGCCTCATCAACCGGGAAATGACAAAAATCGGGCAGGCAGCATGGCTATGTGGGTCGCTCCCATTAGGGTGTATAATCACCTATCTAGAGAAATTCCTTTTGCTTCTTTAATCTATATTCGATGCTGTCCCTTTACGGGAGACGGTGGTTGGAGCCCAACCGTCGGTGATATACATTTGATACACTCAAGCGAAATGAGTGGTCGGTCATGTGAGGGTCGGGTTGCAAGACGTTCTTGTTGAACCCAGTGTATTCGCCTCTAGAGATACACGTGCGGAAGGTGGTCCCATACCTTGTCAAGTTGGAAACCAATATCCAATAAGTGTAACAACCCGGAAATCCGAACCAATTTAAAAATTTTATTTTTAATTATTTTGCTTGAAAATCTGGCGGAATTTAAAAATTCTATTTTTAAATAATATAAAAGCCAGTGGAAAATAGTCAAATTTCAAACGATCTCTGTTTTCGACGAAGCCACTTTTGTTGGAACCGGAATGTCGAATTTTTGCTAGGTTTAAATTTTTTAGAATTTTCCGAGCTAGTATGTGAGCGTGGCAAAAGAAACTGTGTTTTGACAGTTTCGGTCAAAATTAACTGATTTGAAAAATAGCCATTTTTCAAACAGTCTCAGAATGAGACGAAATTAATTTTGTTAGGACCGTATCGCCAAAAGAAAGCCAGAAATATTTTTTTTAGAATTTTCAGAGTTCGTGTGTGACCCCGGCATATTTAAATGTACGGTAGAAATTAAAATATTAAGTTAATATTGCAGCTTTATCAAAACACGCTACAGACTTCAGTTCTGGGCCACGGGTCATAGCCCATCGAGTTCAGAAGGTGTCAAAACATTAGGTTTGACACTAACTGGGCCTAATTCTGAGTTGGTGGGTGGAACGGGCTTTAATCGGGCTAATTAAAATTAATAATTAATTAAACCCTAGGAGTATATATTATATAATACGTATGAAATACGGTCCCCATACATCGTCTTCCCCAAATCAGTAGCCGCCTCCACCTTCTGAACTTCTCTCCTCAAATTCTCTCTCCTCCTTTCGAATTAGAACCCAACCTACCCACCATTTCGAAGCTCTCCGCCTCCTCTCCATTCTCATACCCGTTTCAACACCCCTCGTGGACCGAAGCTCGCGGAATCGGGCTCCAAATCCGGCGCCTTTCAGCCGCTGCCGGCCCTACAGGGCACCACCGAACCCCCCCACCGTGCCTGGCGCACGTCGGCCACTCCAAGGCCGTCGTTCTCCAACCGACGGCACTTCGAACCATCGCTCCTAGCTTCGGCAATCGGCATCCAAAGGTTTGAACAATATTGAGAACTCACGGCTGAAATTAGGAAGAGGAAGAAAGGGTAAATTACTTAATTTATTAATTATAATTAAATTAATCTAAGTTATTCCCTAACTTGTTTAATCCATAACTCACCCGTTCGGACTCGAAATCTGAAAATTCCAGAAGCGTTGTGATCGTGGTGAGCAGATCTACGCAGCTAGACTGAAACAGAGGAATTCTGAACACTTTGGATTTTGGACAGAAATTCGCAACGACTGTGAGAATTATTTATTTAAAATTTAAAAATAAAATAAATTATTCAGTTTATGATGAATTTGAATATAAAGTTCAGATCTGTGTGTTTGTTCATGGTTGTTGATATCGGTACTATGATTGAATAAGTGCTATAGATTCATATGATGTTCATGTTATGATATACCATGTTACCACCACTTGAGTTAGAACTGTAATTATCAATTCCAAACAAAGAATTGATTTATACTATTCATATATGTCAACACCTTGTTTATAATCGAATTGGTAAAGTTTCAATCCAAAATTGAAAAATGATTGTCGCCATGTACTCCTTGTTTAGATGTGGATTGACAAATTCTCAATCCAAATAAATATAAAGAATATATTTGTCTCCATTTACATTTATTGTTTGGGGTAGAAATTAAATTGATCCCAGCTATAGAAATAAAAAGACTTTGTTTTGTTGCATTCCTCAATGCGAACAAAATTATAATACCAAAGCATTATATTTTACTGCATCCTTCGATGCGGATGAAACGGTCAAAATTAGAAATTCACAAATTGTTATATTTTGATTTCATTTTTTTTAATGCGAACAAAATACTAAATATATAAAGAGAGATTTTTTTTTTCTTTTATGTTGAATTGATCTAGAATCACAATTCAACATAGAAGACAAAACATACGTTAGAAAATAAATGAACATCTTTTGTTTGCATTTCTATTATGTAAGTGACATTCTTAAGATATAAATGAACATTCTTTTGTTTGATTTACGTTCTTAAGATATAAATAAAACTTAGGACAATGTTTGGCCTTTGTTTTATTTACATTTTCATATGTAAATAAAATTTGAAATAGAAATCTTCTTTTTATGTTCACTTTATAATAAATAAGAAATGAAAATAAAAACCCATTTTTATTTTCACTTGTACATTGTAAATAAGATATGAAAATAAAAACTCATTTTTATTTTCACTTGTGTAGTATAGATAAGAAATGAAAATAAAAACTCATTTTCATTTTCACTTGTACATTGTAGACAAGATATGAAAATAAAAATTCGCTTTTATTTTCACCTTGTATATTGTAAATAGGATTTGAAATATGAATTTCAATAAAAATCTTCTTTTTATTTTTTTCACATCTACATAATGTGAATAACAATGTTAACGAAGTTCACTTTTATTTTATTTACATTCCCATAGTGTAAATAACACTTAAGGAAAAATGCACTTTTTATTTTACATTTCCACAATGTAAATAACCTTTGGAACAAAAATTTACTTTTTATTTTTCATTTACATTTCTATTATGTAAGTGACACTTAGAATAAAATTTACTTTGCTTCATTTACATTCTCAAAACACAACTAAATTAAAAATAAAAGATTTTTCCTTTTTGTTCGCATTCACAATGCAAACAAAAGATTTAGAATAAAAGGATATCCTTTTTGTTTCGCATCCCCAATGCAAACAAAAGTCTTAAAATAAAAGATTATCCTTTGTTCGCATTCACAAGGCGAACAAAAGATTAAGAATTAAAAACCCACTTTTTGTTCGCATCCACAAATGTGAACAAATCATTGTAATAAGGAGTTAGCTTTTTGGTTTGCACCCACCAATGCGAACAAAACTTTAGAATTAAAAATTCACTTTTAATTCGCATTCACAATATGAATTAAATGGTAGAAATAAAATTTTCTTCTTTGTCCGCATTCATAATGCGAATAAAACACGATTTATAAAGAATACACATTTTTATAACACTGCATATATTAGAACTTATATGCAGTATTAGAATCACATCTTTATAACATCGCATATAGTAAAATCTATGTGTGGTATTTAATTTAAAATTTTTTAGCACCGCATATATTAGAACTTATATGCGGTATTAAAAAGTCGCATTAAAAAAAAATATCGATATATTAGAATGTGAATTAACTAAATTTACATTTGTAATCTCATATGAAAAACACATCTCGTTGATTATGGTTGGGCATAACAAATAAAATTACTTCTTTATTTGGTATAATGAAAATTCATTTAAGAATAAGTTGAATCGTTTATATATATTATTATATATATATATATTAATATAAACTAAGGAATTACGCGCGGCAGTTCGCGTTTTAGAATCGTAACTTTAAACGATTATACCTCAAGATCCAACCGTCGGATTTTCCCAAAACTGGAGCCGTTAGGACCATCTTGGGAAGATTTTTCCAACGGTATAAATTTCGTCAAAATCAAACGGTTAGATTTTAAGATAAGTGTAAATCAAATTCTGATGAAAACAGCGCCAGGGCCACCCACCGACCCGAAGCGTCATTTCATTATATTTGGCTATTTTTAAATAAATAAAAATAGCTATAAATCATTCTAAATAAATGTTAACAATATTAAATGATTTAAGTGATAATAATTCGAAAAATTATTTGAAAAGCCCGAGTTCAACTCATTTCAAATAATTTCACGGCGTTCAATTCAAAGTATCGAAGACGGCGTTTGAAGACCGGTGATCCTCACGTCGAAAGGATGACTACTGATGCCTGGCATTGACTAGCTATCAATAAAGGGTTAATAGTGGTAGTTGTCCGGACGCACTTGTTGATCGTCCGGATATGCGAGCACCTCGGTGACTCCGGTTTCGTTCAGTCCCAGAACGAACTTGTAAATGGATGTGTGTCCGACATTGAACTTCATGCTGTGTATTTAAGTTGATAATTATTAATACGTATCGGTTGGTGGTGGAGGATTTATTCTCCACTTAACACCTAGGTATATATTAACATTTATCAATCGCATGGCGAGAATTGTCAATGTGGCACGCCAAGATGCTATTGATCAAGGCTTTTGTTGCAAAGCAGAGTCTTGTGGAATGATCAAAGCACAGCCAATTTTGGCATAGCTTTGTGTATAACGTTACTTCGCGAGCCTCACACCCCGGTTGAGTCTAAAACGGATCATAGGAACACAGGGAGTGCACACGTTCTCTTTCTAGCTTATAGTGATGTCAGGGACCTACCAGCGCTGACATTTTACTTATGTGGATGATGGAATTTTCGAGGCCTCGGTTTATTTTTGCGGTCACCCAAGACCGTATTATAGGTTCAATAGGACCGGGAGGCGTGTGTTCAGGCATAACCAATCCACTAACGTTATTTGTGGACCGGCCCTGCTGTATCCAAGGGTTGCCCGTAGGTGTGATCCGGGGACTTTTGCTAGAGTGTCTCGAATCGGTCAGGAGATTGTTCCTAGCCTTGACTCTTGATGGAATCCAACTTTCCAATACGCCTACACGTCTTTAATTGTATTACTAGTATGGCGACATGATATCATGGTACCCATGCCGTCTAGGATTAATATATTTACTTTGTATTGTTTTATCAACACATATACACATTATTAATAATATCGCTTTGACGTATTTATCATCTTTTAACTGTTATAAGGTAAAACCCTATCCTCCGGTTTGCGTTGCATTGTGTGATGGGACTTGGGTCTTATAACGGTTTCACTTTTCAAATAAAGCATTTCGTTATTTTACGATTCACTTATTTATCTGTTTAGTTTTTTTTTTTTTTACTATGCACGGCAATTCATTGGTTAAACTCGTTCCGCGTTAGCGGCGTGGTCTTTGAATTTGTTTTTTTTTACTTTTAGCATGTTAGTTAGAGTTCTCACACCAGTCCCATGACTGACTCGTAGTTTGTTTCACCTTTGCAAACTCGGGTGCCCTCTCTCCACACGGGCAGCCAATTGACAGGTCTTTATGTAAGGATATCTTCTGGACTAGAGCTTGCTGATGAAGATGATGAAGACCCTTATCATTCTATCTTTTATTTTGCTTCTTAAGTATTTGAGACATTTTAGTATTTGATGTACTTTGGGAGATTGAGACTTTATTTCTTTCCCTGTTTCAGACATCTGTTTTGCTAAGTTGTATCCTATACTGCGTATTCTGATTTCTGAGATGTTATGCTGTGATGACATTTACGTTCCGTTGTAATGGTTTTTATGTTCTGTGATCTGTTATTGTTTTAATTATGTTATACTCCTACGATTATCCTTACTTTCGTTCCACGGAAGTTTGGGTCGTCACATTTGGTATCAGAGCCAGGTTAACCTTAGCTTTGGAGTGTAACATTTTTAGAACAATTCGTCTTAATAGGATCTGTAGCATTCTAAGACGAATAACTCATTAGAGATGGGATTAATAATTTCCTAGAATGAGTGTAGCAGAATAGCACATATTAATCAGTCATTACTTCATTTTCATCTTATCGTATGTCTCCACTTTTCACCTTTCTTTTGAAAATTTTCATTTCTCTTAGTCTGACTCTTTCCTTGATGGTACAGACTGATTGAAAAATGAGTACGAGAGCTAGAGCAGCCAGAGAAGCTAGAGCAAGAGGTCGTGGTGGAGCTGCAGGTAGGGGCGGAGGAAGAGGCACAGCCCCAGCTGTTGATGACCAACCCGATCTTAATGCTGTGGTGCCACCACCACCACCACCACCTCCTCGTGCTTTTGATCTTGACAAAGTGGCGAAGAAAATAAAGAATCTGGGAGGTGTGTATTACATGGGGCATGAGACCGTGACAGAGTCACAAGAATGGCTGAAGAATATGGGGAAGATCTTGGATGGATTGGAGCTCGAAGACCTTAGGAAGAGGTACATGGAAGTATGGTTCTTAAAGGGCCAAGCCCAAACTTGGTGGGAGACGATCATGATTGGTAATAATGAAGCTGAAGTTACATGGGAAAAATTTAAGGAACTGTTCAATGAGAAGTACACTCCACCTCATGAAGTCGAACGCCTTCACGATGAGTTCGCCAACCTTCAACAGGGAAGCATGTCTATTGCTGAGTACGTGAAGAAGTTTGAAGATCTTTCTAGGTACGCCCCTGAGCTAGTTCAAGGCGAGATTCAGAAGAACAAGAGATTTATTAATGGGCTTGCAAGGAAATACCATAGTAGGGTGACTGGACACATCGAGCGCCCATTTGCCAAGGTGATAGAGATGGCATGCAGGTATGAAGAGATTGATCAGAAAAACTCTCAGGACCGAGAAAAGAATCAAGCTAACAACAAGAAGAAAGAGGCGGGCAAGAAACCCGAAGGAGGCAGCTCTTCTACAGCTAAACCCCAAGAGAAGAGAAAGAAGGACAAGTCTAAAGTCAAGTGCTTCAATTGTCAGAAGATAGGCCATTTTGACTACGAGTGTCGTGCACCCAAGAAACCAAGAAGAAATGAGTCTGGACCAACTCAGAACAGTGGACAGAAACCCAGTGGCCCAAATCAATGCTTCAATTGCCACCATACTGGACACTTCATCAGGAATTGCCCTCTGCTCAAGAAATCTCAGGTAGCCCACGTTTATGATGGAGCAGCTGCACCAGCTTCTACTGGAGGTGCAGGTACGCCTGATGTTTTAGGAGGTACACTTAATGTTAAAAACATCCCTATTACTGTGCTGTTTGATACTGGTGCTGCAAGAAGTTTTATATCTGTTGACACTATTAAGAAGCTTAATTTAAAACCAAGAAAACTTAAAGAACTGGTTAGAGCCCATAGCCCAATAGGAGGTTCACTTATCCTTGATCAATACTGTAGAGTACCGGTCTCTTACTCTCACTTCCAGTTTCCTTTTGACTTGATTATTATGAATTTCTCGGGATACGATATTATACTTGGAATGGATTGGCTGGCAAAATATGAAGCCGAATTACTATGCGCTGAAAGGGTGGTTAAAGTCAAAGCCAAATTCGGAAATATGTTGACCATTCCCTGCCATGGCTCAGCCACAGACAGGAAAGAATTTTGGTCTTCTTTAGAAGTCACCCCTGCTTCTATTGAAGATATTCCGATCGTAAGAGACTATGCAGATGTATTCAATGAAGTTGACGGTCTACCTCCCCGCAGAGAAATCGATTTCAAAATTCACTTAACTCCTAATGCAAAACCTGTTGTGCACCCTATTAGAAGGATGTCGCCAAAGGAAAGAGAGGAATTGAGCAATCAAACCAAGCAGCTTCTGTGGAAGGGTCTCATAACGCCCAGCTTTTCAGAATGGGGCGCAGCAGTGGTGTTTGTCCCTAAATCAGATGGCACCCTCCGGTTATGTGTGGACTACCGCGACCTAAATAAGCAAACTCTGAAAAATAAATATCCACTGCCCCGCATCGATGATCTTTTAGACCGCCTTCATGGAGCACGAATATTCTCGAAGATGGACCTAGCTACAGGTTTTCACCAACTGCGCATCGCAGAAGAGTGTGTTCCATTAACTGCTTTCAGAGGACCGGATATCTTTTATGAATGGCTAGTAATGCCGTTCGGTCTTTGTAATGCTCCAGCATATTTTGTGGACCTAATGAATAGAGTCTTTCGAAATGTTTTAAACAAATTTGTATTGGTGTTCATTGATGATATCCTTATCTTCTCTAAAACCATTGCTGAGCATGAAAAACATCTAAAGGAAGTCTTGGAAATTTTGCGAACAAATGTGCTGAGGGCGAAATTCTCCAAATGCATATTTTGGCAGGAGGAGGTAAAATTCCTCGGCCATGTCGTTTCAAAGGAAGGCGTCTCTGTAGATCCAGGGAAGATCTCAGCCATCCAAGATTGGAAGCAGCCTCGTACCCCCACAGAAGTCAGAAGCTTCTTAGGACTTGCTGGCTATTATCGGAAGTTCGTTAAGGATTTCTCGAAATTATCTTGTCCACTGACTGGCTAACTAAGAAGCATACAAAGTTCGTTTGGACACCTGAATGCGAGAAGGCTTTCCAAGAGCTGAAACAGAGATTGATCACTGCACCTGTGTTGACCATCATAGATGGCAATCAGGATCTAAAAGTCTGGACTGACGCTTCAAAAGAAGGTCATTCTTTTTTATTCAAATAAACATGTAAGAGATAACATTTTCTTTAATGACAAATCTCGTTTTAACATGTTATCTTTTTATGTATTTAAGGTATTGGTGCGGTGCTAATGCAAAAGGGCAAAGTGGTCGCCTATGCTAGTCGCCAATTAAAGCCGCACGAGAAGAACTATGCCGTACACGATCTCGAACTATTGGCCATCGTATTTACTCTAAAAATATGGAGGCACTATCTCTTGGGCGAGAAATTTGAGCTGTACACTGATCACCAGTCATTAAAGCATTTATTCACCCAAAGAGATTTGAACGCGAGGCAGCAGCGTTGGGTTGAATTCCTTGCACCCTATGACTTAGACATTCTATATACCCCGGGGAAAGCTAATGTAGTGGCGGATGCTCTCAGCAGGAAGAGTTCAGCCAACGTCAATCTTATCCTTGCCAACATTATTATCACTCCTTCCTTGATCGATAAGATCTCTGACCTTCAGAAGAATGACAAATTTATTCAGAAATTTAGCAAAAAGGTTAGAGAAGGCGAACCCACGAGCTTCCAGATAGATGACAAAGGGGTTCTAAGGCTCCGAGGCCGAATCTGTGTACCCAGCATTCCTGAGCTCAGAAGGGAAGTCATGGACGAGTGTCGTAAATCTAAGTTCAGCGTCCATCTGGGAGTAAGCAAAATGTATCACGATCTTAAGCGTACTTTTTGGTGGCGATCCATGAAGAGAGACATTTCTATCTATGTTGCAAAATGTCCCACCTGCCAGTTAGTCAAGAGTGACCAGAAAAAGCTAGCGGGATTGTTGCAACCCCTAAAGGTTCCAAGCTGGAAATGGGACGAAATTTCTATGGATTTTATCGATGGCTTGCCTCGCACCAAAAAGGGGAATGACAGTATATGGGTAATTGTTGATCGCCTTACAAAAACTGCCCACTTCATCCCTGTGAAGTCCAATAGAACCGCTCAGAGTCTTGCACAACTTTATGTTAAAGAAATTGTCAGGCTGCATGGAGTGCCCAGAGGCATTGTCAGTGATCGCGACCCGATATTTACTAGCAAGTTTTGGGAAGCTTTCCAAGCGGAGCTAGGAACTAAGTTGAATTTGAGTACAGCATATCACCCTGAGACAGATGGCCAGACTGAGAGGGTGAATCGCATTTTAGAGGACTTATTGCGTGCATGCATCCTTGATTTTGGGGGCTCTTGGGAAGATCATTTACCCTTAGTGGAATTCTCTTATAATAACAGCTACCAAGCAAGCCTGGGATGTCACCATTCGAAGCTCTATATGACAAGCCATGCAGATCTCCCGCATGCTGGGTGGAACAAGGAGATCGAGTAGTCTTGGGCCCCGATATAATTCGGGAAGCATCCGAGAAAGTTGACATGATTAAGAAACGCCTGTTGACAGCTCAGAGCCGACAAAAGAGCTATGCCGACAAGGGAAGAAGAAAGGTAGAATTCTCTGTCGGGGATCTTGTGTACTTGAAGGTTTCTCCACTAAGGGGTGTTATTCGATTTGGGAAGACGGGAAAACTGGCTCCAAGATTCATCGGCCCATTTCCTATTCTCGAGAGGATTGGTACTTTAGCTTATAGAGTACAATTGTCGGACTGGTTGCCTGGGGTGCATGATGTATTTCATGTGTCTCAACTCCGCAAGCATGTGCATGATCCTGATTTGATTGAGGATGAATTAAACCAACAGATCTTGGATATTACTCCGAGCTTAACAGTGAGGAAAGAGCCGAGAAAGATCATTGGCAAGGAGACCCGAGAGTTGAGAAACAAGAAGATCCACCTAGTCAAAGTTCAATGGAGTGGGGATCCTAGAGACTGTACTTGGGAGACAGAGGACAGCTTTATGAAGGCTTACCCCAAGTGCAGAGTGGACCTCTCTGACTAACTCTTGTGTAAGGTATGTTTACCATAATTCACATTTTCCGTTTGTTTCCTACTTTTATTTCTTTTCGGGGACGAAAAGCTTTTAAGTGGGGGAGAATGTAACAACCCGGAAATCCGAACCAATTTAAAATTTTTATTTTTAATTATTTTGCTTGAAAATCTGGCGGAATTTAAAAATTCTATTTTTAAATAATATAAAAGCCAGTGGAAAATAGTCAAATTTCAAACGATCTCTGTTTTCGACGAAGCCACTTTTGTTGGAACCGGAATGTCGAATTTTTGCTAGGTTTAAATTTTTTAGAATTTTTCGAGCTAGTATGTGAGCGTGGCAAAAGAAACTGTGTTTTGACAGTTTCGGTCAAAATTAACTGATTTGAAAAATAGCCATTTTTCAAACAGTCTCAGAATGAGACGAAATTAATTTTGTTAGGACCGTATCGCCAAAAGAAAGCCAGAAATATTTTTTTTAGAATTTTCTGAGTTCGTGTGTGACCCCGGCATATTTAAATGTACGGTAGAAATTAAAATATTAAGTTAATATTGCAGCTTTATCAAAACACGCTACAGACTTCAGTTCTGGGCCACGGGTCATAGCCCATCGAGTTCAGAAGGTGTCAAAACATGAGGTTTGACACTAACTGGGCCTAATTCTGAGTTGGTGGGTGGAACGGGCTTTAATCGGGCTAATTAAAATTAATAATTAATTAAACCCTAGGAGTATACAGTATATAATACTTATGAAATACGGTCCCCATACATCGTCTTCCCCAAATCAGTAGCCGCCTCCACCTTCTGAACTTCTCTCCTCAAATTCTCTCTCCTCCTTTCGAATTAGAACCCAACCTACCCACCATTTCGAAGCTCTCCGCCTCCTCTCCATTCTCATACCCGTTTCAACACCCCTCGTGGACCGAAGCTCGCGGAATCGGGCTCCAAATCCGGCGCCTTTCAGCCGCCGCCGGCCCTACAGGGCACCACCGAACCCCCCCCCCCCACCGTGCCTGGCGCACGTCGGCCACTCCAAGGCCGTCGTTCTCCAACTGACGGCACTTCGAACCATCGCTCCTAGCTCCGGCAATCGGCATCCAAAGGTTTGAACAATATTGAGAACTCACGGCTGAAATTAGGAAGAGGAAGAAAGGGTAAATTACTTAATTTATTAATTATAATTAAATTAATCTAAGTTATTCCCTAACTTGTTTAATCCATAACTCACCCGTTCGGACTCGAAATCTGAAAATTCCAGAAGCGTTGTGATCGTGGTGAGCAGATCTACGCAGCTAGACTGAAACAGAGGAATTCTGAACACTTTGGATTTTGGACAGAAATTCGCAACGACTGTGAGAATTATTTATTTAAAATTTAAAAATAAAATAAATTATTCAGTTTATGATGAATTTGAATATAAAGTTCAGATCTGTGTGTTTGTTCATGGTTGTTGATATTGGTACTATGATTGAATAAGTGTTATAGATTCATATGATGTTCATGTTATGATATACCATGTTACCACCACTTGAGTTAGAACTGTAATTATCAATTCCAAACAAAGAATTGATTTATACTATTCATATATGTCAACACCTTGTTTATAATCGAATTGGTAAAGTTTCAATCCAAAATTGAAAAATGATTGTCGCCATGTACTCCTTGTTTAGATGTGGATTGACAAATTCTCAATCCAAATAAATATAAAGAATATATTTGTCTCCATTTACATTTATTGTTTGGGGTAGAAATTAAACTGATCCCAGCTATAGAAATAAAAAGACTTTGTTTTGTTGCATTCCTCAATGCGAACAAAATTATAATACCAAAGCATTATATTTTACTGCATCCCTCGATGCGGATGAAACGGTCAAAATTAGAAATTCACAAATTGTTATATTTTGATTTCATTTTTTTTAATGCGAACAAAATAATAAAAATATAAAGAGAGAAATTTTTTTTCTTTTATGTTGAATTGATCTAGAATCACAATTCAACATACAAGACAAAACATACGTTAGAAAATAAATGAACATCTTTTGTTTGCATTTCTATTATGTAAGTGACATTCTTAAGATATAAATGAACATTCTTTTGTTTGATTTACGTTCTTAAGATATAAATAAAACTTAGGACAATGTTTGGCCTTTGTTTTATTTACATTTTCATATGTAAATAAAATTTGAAATAGAAATCTTCTTTTTATGTTCACTTTATAATAAATAAGAAATGAAAATAAAAACCCATTTTTATTTTCACTTGTACATTGTAAATAAGATATGAAAATAAAAACTCATTTTTATTTTCACTTGTGTAGTATAGATAAGAAATGAAAATAAAAACTCATTTTCATTTTCACCTTGTACATTGTAGACAAGATATGAAAATAAAAATTCGCTTTTATTTTCACCTTGTATATTGTAAATAGGATTTGAAATATGAATTTCAATAAAAATCTTCTTTTTATTTTTTTCACATCTACATAATGTGAATAACAATGTTAACGAAGTTCACTTTTATTTTATTTACATTCCCATAGTGTAAATAACACTTAAGGAAAAATGCACTTTTTATTTTACATTTCCACAATGTAAATAACCTTTGGAACAAAAATTTACTTTTTATTTTTCATTTACATTTCTATTATGTAAGTGACACTTAGAATAAAATTTACTTTGCTTCATTTACATTCTCAAAACACAACTAAATTAAAAATAAAAGATTTTTCCTTTTTGTTCGCATTCACAATGCAAACAAAAGATTTAGAATAAAAGGATATCCTTTTTGTTTCGCATCCCCAATGCAAACAAAAGTCTTAAAATAAAAGATTATCCTTTGTTCGCATTCACAAGGCGAACAAAAGATTAAGAATTAAAAATCCACTTTTTGTTCGCATCCACAAATGCGAACAAATCATTGTAATAAGGAGTTAGCTTTTTGGTTTGCACCCACCAATACGAACAAAACTTTAGAATTAAAAATTCACTTTTAATTCGCATTCACAATATGAATTAAATGGTAGAAATAAAATTTACTTCTTTGTCCGCATTCATAATGCGAATAAAACACAATTTATAAAGAATACACATTTTTATAACACTGCATATATTAGGACTTATATGCAGTATTAGAATCACATCTTTATAACATCGCATATATTAAAATCTATGTGTGGTATTTAATTTACAAATTTTTAGCACCGCATATATTAGAACTTATATGCGGTATTAAAAAGTCGCATTAAAAAAAAAAATCGATATATTAGAATGTGAATTAACTAAATTTACATTTGTAATCTCATATGAAAAACACATCTCGTTGATTATGGTTGGGCATAACAAATAAAATTACTTCTTTATTTGGTATAATGAAAATTCATTTAAGAATAAGTTGAATCGTTTATATATATTATTATATATATATATAAATATTAATATAAACTAAGGAATTACGCGCGGCAGTTCGCGTTCTAGAATCGTAACTTTAAACGATTATACCTCAAGATCCAACCGTCGGATTTTCCCAAAACTGGAGCCGTTAGGACCATCTTGGGAAGATTTTTCCAACGGTATAAATTTCTTCAAAATCAAACGGTTAGATTTTAAGATAAGTGTAAATCAAATTCTGATGAAAACAGCGCCAGGGCCACCCACCGACCCGAAGCGTCATTTCATTATATTTGGCTATTTTTAAATAAATAAAAATAGCTATAAATCATTCTAAATAAATGTTAACAATATTAAATGATTTAAGTGATAATAATTCGAAAAATTATTTGAAAAGCCCGAGTTCAACCCTTTTCAAATAATTTCACGGCGTTCAATTCAAAGTATCGAAGACGGCGTTTGAAGACCGGTGATCCTCACGTCGAAAGGATGACTACTGATGCCTGGCATTGACTAGCTATCAATAAAGGGTTAATAGTGGTAGTTATCCGGACGCACTTGTTGATCGTCCGGACATGCGAGCACCTCGGTGACTCCGGTTTCGTTCAGTCCCAGAACGAACTTGTAAATGGATGTGTGTCCGACATTGAACTTCATGTTGTGTATTTAAGTTGATAATTATTAATATGTATCGGTTGGTGGTGGAGGATTTATTCTCCACTTAACACCCAGGTATATATTAACATTTATCAATCGCATGGCGAGAATTGTCAATGTGGCACGCCAAGATGCTATTGATCAAGGCTTTTGTTGCAAAGCAGAGTCTTGTGGAATGATCAAAGCACAGCCAATTTTGGCATAGCTTTGTGTATAACATTACTTCGCGAGCCTCACACCCCGGTTGAGTCTAAAACGGAGCATAGGAACGCAGGGAGTGCACACGTTCTCTTTCTAGCTTATAGTGATGTCAGGGACCTACCAGCGCTGACATTTTACTTATGTGGATGATGGAATTTTCGAGGCCTCGGTTTATTTTTGCGGTCACCCAAGACCGTATTATAGGTTCAATAGGACCGGGAGGCGTGTGTTCAGGCATAACCAATCCACTAACGTTATTTGTGGACCGGCCCTGCTGTATCCAAGGGTTTCCCGTAGGTGTGATCCTGGGACATTTGCTAGAGTGTCTCGAATCGGTCAGGAGATTGTTCCTAGCCTTGACTCTTGATGGAATCCAACTTTCCAATACGCCTACACGTCTTTAATTGTATTACTAGTATGGCGACATGATATCATGGTACCCATGCCGTCTAGGATTAATATATTTACTTTGTATTGTTTTATCAAAACATATACACATTATTAATAATATCGCTTTGACGTATTTATCATCTTTTAACTGTTATAAGGTAAAACCCTATCCTCCGGTTTGCGTTGCATTGTGTGATGGGACTTGGGTCTTATAACGGTTTCACTTTTCAAATAAAGCATTTCGTTATTTTACGATTCACTTATTTATCTGTTTAGTTTTTTTTTTTTACTATGCACGGCAATTCATTGGTTAAACCCGTTCCGCGTTAGCGGCGTGGTCTTTGAATTTGTTTTTTTTTACTTTTAGCATGTTAGTTAGAGTTCTCACACCAGTCCCATGACTGACTCGTAGTTTGTTTCACCTTTGCAAACTCGGGTGCCCTCTCTCCACATGGGCAGCCAATTGACAGGTCTTCAGGTAAGGATATCTTCTGGACTAGAGCTTGCTGATGAAGATGATGAAGACCCTTATCATTCTATCTTTTATTTTGCTTCTTAAGTATTTGAGACATTTTAGTATTTGATGTACTTTGGGAGATTGAGACTTTATTTCTTTCCCTGTTTCAGACATCTGTTTTGCTAAGTTGTATCCTGTACTGCGTATTCTGATTTCTGAGATGTTATGCTGTGATGACATTTACGTTCCGTTGTAATGGTTTTTATGTTCTGTGATCTGTTATTGTTTTAATTATGTTATACTCCTACGATTATCCTTACTTTCGTTCCACGGAAGTTTGGGTCGTCACAATAAGCGCCCGCGGTTTTGATTGTATACTATATATGGGAAGCGTGAGATGAAAGCGTTCCTCTAGATTGATATTTATTTGTATTAGACATTATGATAATATCAGATCAAGTTATGATTTTCAAAAATGGTTTGGGTTATAGTAAGGTAAAAACCGTCCGTGTTTATGTGTGGGCTGATCTTACTATTATCCTTTTGTTTCATAAAGGATTTTCAAAGTTAAACAAGTGCGTGTTATGTGAATTTATCACTGATAGTATTCCAGACTGACCCGGTGTATTTTATTTTAAATCAAATGTGCTCGGGTCAGACCGAGTATGTTCCAGGTTAGGTTTCGCTTGAAGTTTCAGGAGCTAGAAGCAAGCGGCTTCACCGTTAGCTATATTCAGATACTTCTCCACTGTGGCCGTTATATGTTGTACTCTGATGATTGGTATGTATATACAATTTTTGTATAAAGGATTTGTGATATTATATTTTATTCGTTCCACTGTGAGATTCTGACGTGTTCTTCTTCTTTCTTCTATTCTAATACTTCTTTCTTTCTATTCTCACCCTTTAAATTCTTTCTCATGACAATCTGGGGGTTCGATACTTGGGTTTTTGGCAAGCGATACAGGTTTATGTATTGTTGTCGAGAATTCGAGCGTCGACTTTTCCCCCGGGTCGTTACAGTGGTATCAGAGCTATTGGTTTAGAGATAACCTTGGCTCTATGGTGTGACTCAATAGAGATGGGGTCAGTAACACCCTAGATTGAGTTGAGTGTATATATACGAGAGCGCGTATTTGTATTTTGGTACAAAATTATTTTTGAAACTATTTTTGGCCCAATTAATTTTATATATAAAAAAAGTAAAGTTTTTTATAGTATGGGAAAATTGTTTGGATTTGTTGATTGTGTGATATGCTGAATTGTGTTGATGGATGCTCGAATATAAATCTGAACCAGAATAGGGTTGGTTGAAACAAATCTGGAAATAATTAAGTTGACCAATCAATCCTGATTCAAATAATTTTGAATGTGTAATTAAATAAGTCAATTCAGAGAAATAAATCTGTTGGCTCGCTTTTTGACCAAGCCATCCAGGATCATTCATAAAAGGAACCAGGAAATCAAGTCCCCCAAGAAATTGGAGGAACAGATCGCACGCCATCGTCTCGCCCAGGACTGGATCGCGCGCCATCGTCTCGCCCACGAACGGATCGCACGCCATCGTCTCGTCCAGGACTGGATCGCGCTCTATCGACTCGCCCAGGAACGGATCGCTCCCATCTCGTCGACGAACGACACCTCCAGGCGATCCGATCCCTTGTAACGAACCGAACCCTCTGACCCGTTCAACCATGAGCTGGTCTTCAGCGATCCGAATCGCACGGATCTGACGACACCTGTTCACAACGGCTAGTTTGACTGTTTCTTCAATGGTGGCGATGCGATCCGAAAATCTCGGGATTCGTGCCACGTGTCCGCGATCCGCCTGACAAAATCAGCTATAAATAGCCCAGAGCTTGGCATTTTTCGAGATCTTTGACAATAGGGAGTACTGAATCCGCCATTGCTGTCAAACCACTGAAATATTGAGGGAAATCATTGTTGTATTAGCTTCTAAAGCATAATTAATAACATATAAAGTGGACGTAGGCTCGTTAACGCCGAACCACTATAAATTCTGAGTGTTATTTTCTTTTTCATTGTTCTTCATTCGAAATTCTTTACTGTTCATAACAATTTGGGTGTTAGGTCCAAATTTCGATCTAACATTTTTGGTGCTTTCACTGAGAAACTCAGTCTTAAAGTTTCGTCATTCGTTTTCTTGAAGATTCCAGCGATTCGGATATCATGGCTGGAAAAAGATCTAAAGTTTCGCAGACCAACGAAACGATCGAGGAGAGTGTGCACGAACTGGTCAACGAAGAAATTCTGGATCGCGGAGCGCAGGGGGCGATCCGATCCGACGAAGACACCTCGTTCCGAGTCGATGGGAACGAGATGATCCGTGCTACCGAAGGTGTTGTCACTCGATCCCGAGGCAACACCTCGCAACCTCTGCGTACTACGACCACGAGTCGATCTCAGGGGGGCGCAGCGAACCGCCCTCCACGAACCGCAGCTACCCGAAGTGATGGTCAGAACACAACTCGACCTGGAAAAGAACCTATGACCCACTCCTATCGTCCTGGAACCTCTGCTCGACCCGGTCCGAGCACTTTGCCCATGAGAGAGGGTGATGATGACCACTGTGATCCTGCTGCTCCTGTCACTGAGGGGGATCTTGCCCGCTTTGTCGAAATGTGGGATAGGTTATTTGATGAGTTGGCCGCCCAAAGGCAGGAAAGTTCTATCCTACGGCAAAACCTGACGGCTATGGATAGAAGACTTGATGAGCAAACAAGGCAAAGAACATCGCCAGTTCGTCCACTCACCCCAGCATATTCCTCTTCATCTGAAGAATCGCCGAGACCTCCGCGGCGACCGTATGAGAGAGCCGAAAACATAGAACAGCTTCGGTTCGGGACCCTGCCCTCACAGGAAGAAGAAGAACTAGGGGCAGGACCCACGAACCGTAATATGAATGGTCAAGCAACGGCTCACAGGACTCGAGATGTGAACAGTCCTGTGCACGACAGACCACCTCTGCCCCGTCGCCGTACGCATACTCATGATAACAGGGGGCAGCGAAGCCCCGTCCGAGCCCCAAACTTTGTGGCTACTCACCGAAGAGAGATCAGAGAACCTCGTCGGGCCAGAGGCACTAACCCTGAACCTCCTTTGACTAGTGCAAACGTTGCAGCCATGGTTCACCAGATTTTGGCCGACAGCCGTGGGCAGCGGAACGAAGATTGGGGGATTGACCGCAGTCATACCCCTTTTACTGACGATATTTTGGATGCAACA
The DNA here is from genome assembly GCA_030737875.1 of Allium sativum. Taxonomy (NCBI): domain Eukaryota; kingdom Viridiplantae; phylum Streptophyta; class Magnoliopsida; order Asparagales; family Amaryllidaceae; genus Allium; species Allium sativum. The sequence goes on along the minus strand of CM060915.1, from coordinate 183,869,353 downwards.
TTTCCAAGGCGTTTCAACATGCCACAAATGAACCGGTATGCAGGAAGATCTGATCCTGTTCAGCACCTAATGAGATACTCTTGGTCGATGACAGCTGCTGCCGCTTCTGACGCGGTTAAGTGTAAAGCGTTTCCCATATTCCTGGAAGACGTGGCTTTGCTAAGGTTTACTCGCCTGCCGGCGAGATCGATTTCTAGCTTCAGGGAACTAAGCGAGAAGTTCGTAGAACAATTCCATATTTACGCACAGAAGACGAAAAGCGTGATCGATTTATTCCTTGTCAAACAGCGACCAGGCGAAAGTCTAAAGACGTACCTGGATCGTTTCAATTTGGCCGCCACTGAGGTTAAAGATCCTCATGAGCCGACCATCGTCGCAGCATTGATTGACGGAGTGGATAAGGACACTGAATTCGGGAGGTACTTGGCAGGCAAACCACCCCACACCAGAGAGTTATTCTATGAGAAAGCCAATGTACATCTGCGCCGGGAAGAGGTATATGCGAACCGAAAGGTTAAAACAACTGATAAGGAGGAAATTCAGAGCAATGTCGCCATCAAACAGACTGGAGACAGCTCAGGGAAAGTTGAAGTTAACGTCGGAAATCAGAATCAGGGTGGCCGTCAGCCGGGTAACAACAATAACAATGGTAACGACAACAACCGGAAGAGGGGCCGAGGGAACGATTCCCAGAGAAGGACTCGTCCCAGGGCCTTTGAAAGTTATACACCCATCAATGATACTTTGGAGAATATTTTCATGGATGCGTACGAAGTCCTCCAAAATAAGAGGCCACCTCCTAGAGAATCGACAGAAAAAGAGCGTGAGACGGGAAAGTTTTGTCTCTTTCATCAAATTCACGGTCATTCGACGAATGAATGTCATCACCTTAGGGACGTGGTCGAAAGGCTGCTTCGAGAGGGGAAGCTAGATGAATACAGAGTAGCGCCTAGGGACAGGGGGCAAGCAGTGCAGACCCCAAATCAGAATCAAAATCAACTTGCTGCTAGGCCGACTGCTCAGCAAAAGGGAAAGAATATTGTTATCAATACCGTGATTGGAGGACTCTATCTTGCTGGGCATAGTTCCAAAGCGTTAGATCAATACGTCAATGCAGCCAAACAACACCTCGAAGTGGGGGAATGTAGCAATCCCGAGGACAGTATCCCGGTGAAGCAGCAGAAGATGATGACTGATGATGTTGTTTTTCGAGAACGGGAAAGCGTCGGAGTCCATGCTCCAACTGAAGATCCACTTGTAATCACAATACCCATTGGGCCAGCCACTGTTCATAAGGTCCTGGTGGACAACGGGAGTTCCGTTAATATTCTCTTCAAAAAGGCCTTTGACCAGATGAATCTTGAAATAAAAGACTTGAAGCCCTGCCAGGGGTGGATCCGTGGATTCAACGGAGCATCCACCGCTCCAATGGGTTATGTAGAGTTGCCAGTTACACTTGGGGAAGGAGAACGCCAGAGAGTGAGAATCCTTCCCTTTGTGGTTTTGGATGTTGAATCACCATACAATGCCTTCTTGGGCCGACCGGCCCTCGCAAAGTTCAGAGCCTGTATAGCCCCTTGGTGCTTGTTATTGAAATTCCCCACAGAAGCTGGCATTGGTATCGTCAGAGGGGATCAAGTTGCTGCGCGAGCATGTTATGTCGCCGAACTAAAGTTACTTCGCAATGGAGGGGATATCGAAACTAAAGGCACTTCTCCCCCTTCGGGGGTGGGGACCTTATAGCAACCAAAGAGAACAATTGTTGGAGAGTTGCCTAAAGTGGTGCCCGAGGATATAGATCCCAGAGAGGATCAAGAATCCGGGGGCAGAACGGCGACTCCCAACGAGGCAACTGTGGATGTACCAATCGATGACAGTGACCCGGAGAAGGTCCTTAAGATTGGATCCCAGTTAAGTCCAAATCTTGCTGAAGAATTGACGAATTTCTTAAAGAACAATTTGGATGTATTTGCTTGGACCCATGCAGACATGTGCGGGATATCCCCATCAATCATGAGCCATTCTTTGAGCATTGACCCCAAACATCATCCAGTAAAGCAAAAAAGGCGAATGCTGGGCCCAGAGAGGTCCGCTGCCTTGAAAGAAGAAGTCGGAAAGCTAAAGAGTAATGGGTTTATCAGAGATTCCACTTACCCAGACTGGATTTCGAATCCAGTCCTGGTAAAGAAGGCCAACGGAAAGTGGCGAACGTGTGTCGACTTCTCGGATCTAAACAAAGCTTGTCCAAAGGATAGTTTCCCATTACCTCGAATTGACCAGTTGGTAGACTCGACGGCAGGTCATGAGCTTCTCTCATTCATGGATGCTTATTCAGGATACAACCAAATTCCGATGCACGTTCCGGACCAAGAGCATACTAGCTTTATCACTGATCTGGGATTATATTGTTACGTAGTAATGCCCTTTGGTTTGAAGAATGCAGGCGCTACGTACCAACGTCTGGTCAACAGAATGTTTTATAACCAAATCGGGAAAACAATGGAAGTATACGTCGACGATATGTTGGTTAAATCCAAGCAATCCTTTCAACACACTACTGACTTGGCAGAGATGTTCGGCATTCTTTGAAAGTATGGGATGAAACTCAATCCCACCAAATGTTCATTCGGTGTTGCTTCTGGAAAATTCTTAGGATTCATTGTCAGTTCGCGCGGTATCGAGATTAATCCGGACCAGATCACGGCAATCAGGAACATTCAGGAACCTAGGCAAATTAGAGATGTGCAAAGCCTTGCCGGAAAAGTGGCCGCACTAAGCAGATTTATCTCCAGGGCTACGGATAAGTGCATTCCATTCTTCGACTTAATAAAGCGAGGAAAACGCCACTTTAAATGGACTCCTGACTGCGTATAAGCGTTTCAGAATTTGCTCAGCCACTTGGAGAAACCTCCCATCCTATCTAAACCAATAGATCACGAGGATTTATTCGTGTATTTGGCCGTGTCATCCCATGCGATCAGCTCAGCGTTGGTAAGGGAAGAGGATAAGATCCAAAGACCCGTGTATTATGTGAGCAAAAAATTGACAGCAGCAGAGCGTAATTATCCGCGGGTAGAGAAACTGGCGTATAGTTTACTAATTGCCTCCAGAAAACTTCGGCACTACTTTCAGGCACATCCGATCACCATATACACTGACCATCCACTCAAACAAGTTTTACAGAGACCGGAGGCATCTGGAAGGTTACTCAAATGGAACATAGAGTTAAGTCAATTTGACTTGAACTTTCAGCCCAGACGGTCAATTCGGGGGCAAGTGATAGCCGACTTCATAGCAGAATTCACTGTCCCTGAAGAAGATATAGCAAACGAAGAAGTGGAACCCTCGAAGTTACTTTTCGATCCTGATGCCTGGAAATTATATACTGATGGTGCTAGAAACAATGAAAGATCCGGCGCTGGAATAGTGCTTGAAACCCCCGAGAAACGATTGATAACTTATGCCATCCGAATGGAGTTTCAGGCCACTAACAAGGATTCTGAATACGAAGCTTTGATAGCCGGATTAAAGATTGCAAAGATGCTAGAAGTCACAAAATTAAACATCTTCTGCGATTCCAAGTTAGTTGTGAACCAAGTTACTGGGAGATTCCAAGCTAAAAGTGCAAGATTGATTCTATACTTAAAGAAAGTGAAAGAGCTGCTCAATGAGTTTGATCACTACAGCATATCTCATATTCCGCGGTCAGAAAATCAGCAGGCAGACAAGTTGGCAAAGGTGGCTAGTTCTAACGATCCTGAAACGATAGGGCTAGCCCCCGTTGAAGTACTTCGGTCCCCCAGCATTGACCAGATGGAAATCGACCTAGTACTAGAGACGGAACCAGAAAGGGAATCCTGGATGACCCCTATAAAGAATTTCCTAATGGGAGGAACGCTTCCAACCAGGAAAAGCGAGAGGCGTAAAGTAATTCGTAAAGCTGCCCGATACGTATTGCAAGGCGGAGTTCTTTATAGGCAAGGGTTTTCAATGCCCCTCCTTCGATGTATAGCCCACGATGACATCAAACGTGTGCTGCAAGAAGTCCACGAGGGCGAATGTGGCGATCACACTGGAGGGCAAACTTTGGCGAAAAAGATATTGCGGCATGGTTACTTCTGGCCTACCATAAACAAGGATGCAGTAAGATATGCACGACGATGTGATGCATGCCAGAGATTTTCAAAGATACCTAGAGCGCCTCCAAGCCAGTTAAAAACAATGATGAGTCCATGGCCATTTGCTATGTGGGGAATTGATATCATAGGAAGTCTCCCCATAGCAAGGGGCGGAGCAAAGTTTGCTATTGTGGCCATAGATTATTTCACTAAGTGGGTCGAGGCAGAACCACTAACTACAATCACAATTAAACGAGTGATCAACTTCATTGTGAGAAACATCATTTGCCGATTTGGAATTCCAAAGATTGTGATAACGGACAACGGAACTCAATTTGATAGTGCTGAATTCAGAAACTTCTGCCAAAAATATCACATCGATAATCGATACACCTCCGTGGCACACCCACAATCAAACGGGCAAGTCGAAGCTGCAAATAAAGTAAATAAGTCCATTCTGAAAAGAAGAATGAAGCGGGCTAGAGCCATGTGGGCTGATGAATTGCCCTTGGCACTATGGGCTCACAGAACGACATATAAATCGGCGACCGGACATACCCCGTTCTCCCTCGCTTTTGGAACAGAAGCAGTCATCCCGATTGAGAAAAAGGTACCTTCTCATCAGGTGACCTATTATGATCAAATGACCAATAATGAATTGCTCCTTGAGTCCCTGGATATGATCGAAGAAAAGAGGGATGAAGTCGACCTGCGTGCTCTGAGATGCAAGCAACAGGTCGCCAAATATTACAACAAAAAGGTTCGAGTCCGGACCTGGGAACCCGGAGACTTGGTTCTGAAACGTGTCTTCCCACCCCCAACTCATATGGGAGCGAAGTGGGAAGGACCGTACTCCATTTTGAGCAAGCTTGATAATGGAACCTTCAAGCTAGCAACCGTAGATGGACAGGAAATCCCCAGAGTGTGGAATGCCCAACATTTACGGCCATATTTGACATGAGAGTTTCAAATCTATTCTTTTGCTTTGTTAAAAAACTATGTACAAGGCATGACTTGCCTAGAATAGTCTGATTTCTTAAAGCAAGAGATTATAAAGTGGACGTAGGTCATGATTCGACCGAACCACTATAAAAATACTGTGTGTTATTTACCTTTACTGCACCTTTATTTATTTGCCTGTTTATTCTTATTAAAAATCAATGTGAATAATCCAGGTACCCGAAGTCTGGTGCCAACAGTTCATCCCGTAGACTAATCGGAGGGACCCAAAGTTTTAGTAAAAGCTCTAACTGCTTGTCCGACTAGCTCTAATCCACAGAGTATGGGTTAAAGTATACCCCAAGGATGAGTTTGATGAAGAATGCATGATTGCAGACTACTTAATCCGTGACTCTAACTCTCCAGAGAAGAGAGAGAGTATAAAAGACACAAAAATCGACATCTACGAATAACGGCGGTGTGCCATGATCGGAGCTGCCTAAGCATGAACTCTAACTCTCCAGAGAGAGAGAGTATAAAGGCGTCTCCGATTGAGTGCTGAGAAAGAGCTCCTTTCCCGCTGAAGGATCGGGGAGCGAATGAATCGCTGAGCTCGAACTCTAACTCTCCAGAGAGAGAGAGAGTATAAAAGCGTCTCCGATTGAGCGCTGAGAAAGAGATCCTTTCCCGCTGAAGGATCGGGGAGCGAATGAATCGCTGAGCTCGAACTCTAACTCTCCAGAGAGAGAGAGAGTATAAAAGCGTCTCCGATTGAGCGCTGAGAAAGAGCTCCTTTCCCGCTGAAGGATCGGGGAGCGAATGAATCGCTGAGCTCGAACTCTAACTCTCCCGAGAGAGAGAGTATAAAGGCGTCGCCGATTGAGCGCTGAGAAATAGCTCCTCCCCCGCTGAAGGATCGGGGAACGAACAGATCGCCTAGCGTAAAACTCTAACAATTGATTAGGGGGCATCACGCGCTCCTACGCGTACACTAAACTTTGACATAACAGTATAACATAGCATGAACATTCTTCTTCCTGTTGAATGACTGACTTATAATTATTGATAGTTGGCTAACGACTAAACGTGGAAAGTGAGGGCCAGTCTCACAACTACCCTTTCTGGCCAGTCTCACAATGATGTAAGAAGAAACAAATCCTTGTTTATGTACCATAAGTCAGCAGAATGGAAAAACAAGCTAGAAACAAAAGTGAGGGCCAGTCTCACAACTACCCTTTCTGGCCAGTGGGAAACCGAAATACAAAATATCAACAAACATCCTATGTATGCTTTGATTTCTTCTCTCGCTTCTGCCTCTCCAGCCTCTCCTTGTCGGCTTCAGATGGATCCTCCTTCTTCCTTTTCCGCTTGTCCACGAGGGGAGCATCTGACTCCTCTGAGGTCTCCTCTCCCCCTTCTTTTCCCTTGCTTCTGCTGGAGAGGGAAGCCGGGAAGTCATCAGGGTTTGCAAAGTGAAGTTGCCGGCTGATGGACTTGGACTGGATTTTCATAATCATCCCAGTTTTGGGATCGAACTCTGCAAGAGGGACCACATCCAAAGCCTCATCCCCCACCTTCTTTAAAGCCAACTCTTTCTCTTGTCTGGCTTTTCGGCTGGCCAGGGGTTCATCATCATCATCATCGTCGGCCTTTTTGGTGCCGGTAGCATCCTCTTCGTCATCCACATGGCAACCATCCATGTCTTTTAAAGCTTCGATAGTCTCGACATCCTTGAGTACATCGGGACCAGCACCCGGCAGGACGGTCTCCTCCTCCACTTCTCTCTCTTTTCCAACACCCTTGTCGACGGGCTCGCCACCTGCATTACGAGAGACACACATTATTAGTTCAATGGGTTGTCCTGTTAGACGACGGCAATTCGCAATCGCTTTAGCAGATTGCGGGGAAAAGAGAGAGATACCTTCAGTAGATACTCCCTCTTGAGTAGATCCGGATGCTCCAACAACCACAGGAGTTAGGCCTAAGGGGATTAGCGGATCGTCAGGATGGTATTCCTCAACTTCGGAGGTTTTAGACTTCGCGGCGGAGCTGGAACCTTCGTCAATTTTGCTTTTGCCTTTAGCCATGGTTCTCTCCTTCTCCATTTCCGCTAGGATTAAGCGACGACCCTCTGCCAGATCCTCAGGCTCGTTGTCCTTTAGGATGCTTTTCATCAATTCATCTTCATTGATCTCTTCGACCCTCAGTCTATGCTTTTCGCCCTCCACGATGGCATCCCATAAGTTGGCCAAAGTAACATGATAATCCGGGATCCATGAGATATTGCGGGTTTTGAGAACCTGGCCAAGGAAATCAAAAATCATCTCCTCAAACCCCTCGATTTCTTTCTCTCTTTCAAGGAGTTTGTGGTTGGAGGCAGTGGCCATTTCAATGGCGCTATCAACGTTCTTTTCGGCAAGAGCTGCCCGTCTCTCCGCGTCTGCCACCTGATCATTCAAAATCACTTTTTCCGCCTCTGCCAGAGCCAACCTTTCTTTTAGGCTCGCTTTTTCCGCCTCCCAAGCAGCCTTCTCCGTCAAAAAATGGCCTTGTGCCATTACCAATTCGATGTTGGCCATTCTGAGGTCTTCAACTTCCTTTTTTAAGGCCATTTTTTCCTGGCTATTGGAATCCAGTTCTGAATGAAAGCGCTGCTTGGCATTTTCTAATTCAGTTTTATAGTTTGCGGCGTCTCTCTTTGCCAAAGCGAGCTGGGCTTGAGCGTCTTCCAGGTCCTTCTCTAATTTTGTCCTAGCCCTTTCATTATTTTCGAGTTTTGCTTTAGACCTGTGAGCTTCTATTTCGAGTGTTCGGATGACCTCCGAAAGATTAAGTGCGTGCTTTTTCATCGTCTCGTACTGCTTGGCCACGTGACGGATATGCCCGATGACTTCTTTATCCCAGTTTTTAGGAACTGGTTCCAAGGCAGGAACAAAGACCATCCTATCGAAGAACATTCCTGGAAATTGTTCCCGTAGCTTTTCCAGCCTACCTTGGATTTCAGGACCGTGAACGTAGTCCCGTGAACCGGAGGCAGCTAATTCTGGTTGGCTGGTGAGGACAATATTACTTCTCTCTTGCTCAGTTTCTTTGGAAGAATCTCTGTCCCCATCCTTGGATTCGTGACGCCTTTTGGACGACCGACTGTGGGAAGGCGCACTCTTTGGAGGAGTCAACTCTTTTGGAAGTGTCTTCCCCCTGGTCGGAATTGTCGGATGACTCGAAGGCCTGGTAGAAATTGATTTGGGTGGAGATCGAGGTTGCGAAGAGCTCGGCCTATGAGGAGGACCGCGAGGACGCTCGGTACCCGGACGAAGGCTGGGGGTGCCTTCGCGAAGAGAACGGTACGAATAAGATTTCCTGCGAGACATCGCTCCTGTAAAAAGAAAAGAAGAGAATATTATCACATTGAATATCCACAACATAATAGTGCACGGTCAGGTAGTGTGTGTGAGGTGTGCATCCCATATAATTCCCCCTAACAGACCCGGGCCTGGAGACAGGCTCATCTGGCCCGTTTCACGTCCCCTTGTTGAATCAGTCGCCTCTTCGGGAGCAGAAAAGAAAGGCTCCTCGCCGAAGTCTTTTTCCGTGTATTCAATGTCGGGCAGTGGGATTTTATTCAGCTCGTCGAATAATTGTTCTTCTGTCAAGTCGTCATCACCAACAGTTTCCATTGGAGTAGAGGTAAGGATTTCCTTGGACGCATCACCGCGGGACTCATCCCCTCTGTATACATTCAAGTCTTCATCGTCTTGGATGACTATCGGAGAAGGACTTTTGTGAAATTTGGTTGTTTCCACCGCTTGTGAAGTTCCCTCTCCTTCCGTTGGGGGCACATATTTATAAGGTTTGCCGCCGGTTCCAAGTCCAAATTTCCTATCCAAGAGGCGATGCTTGTGAAGGTTCTCATCCGTAATGCATTTTTTAATCCTTAAAAAGTCGGATCTACTTTGCAAAAGAATGGACAACCGGTTGTTGTATAATGCACCCTCTGTTTTCGGGAAGACATGATCTGTTTAAGACAAAGGAAAAAGCGGAAGAATGTTATTACTTAGACTCCTTAAGCAAGATATTCAGCTAGGCGATCAAAGTTTACTTGATTTGAGCCATCTCCGTGAGCACCCAGCCTGTTTTCTTATGTAAAACCAATCGGACTTAGGATCCCCAATGTTGCTGTATCCGTCGTACAGAACTTTCCTGTTCGCCACTGATTCAAAAAAGGAAAAGTTGGGAGTTGCAGAAGAACGGTGCTTGAAGAGAAAGAAGAACACCAGATCTCTGAATTTGAGTTCGGCATGCAAGATCTCCGCATAAGCAACATATAAAGAGTATAGAGATGCGTAGGCGTTTGGATGAAGCTGCATCGGAGCAATGCCTAATCGTCTCAGAGTCTCAATGACAATTGGAGGGAACGGGGGAATAGCTCCCACTAGACACATTGTTCGACTGATCGACATGTACCCTTCCGGTGTTAGATGGGGTCTGTCTTCGCTTCCAGGTGTCAAGACATCGTCCCAAGGAATGCCGTGTCTTAAGCAGATTCTCTTGAGTTTTATCTCGTCAAGCTTGGACGCTAAAGAATCAGAGAATTTATCTATCCCGATTGCACCTGGGACTTCATCCGGAGCTCGCCCATCAGACTCGGAGTTGTTGCTGGATGACGTACTTCCTGTCGGATCTGATTCTGTGGCTTCATATTCAGATCCAGAATCTTCACCTCCTGGATTGATTGGAGGAATTTGAGGATTATGCTGTTCAGGAGTCTCGGATTCCGTTTCGGCCACAGATCTTGAGGAAGAGTGGTCGTTCGACATTGCTGCTAGGACGAGAAAATATGAACGATAAGATCAACACTACCCGTCCCCCGTGTGTGCAAGTGCTGCTGTGTGTGCTTGTGTGTGCGCATTATTAAAAACAATAATAAAACATGAAAGCAGTCAAGGTTATTAAAGGTCGTTAGTCGTCATATGCAGTCAAATCATGAGGTCATTTAGTCCAGAAAGATCAACATCAAGGCTCTATCCTAACTGTCCAGAGTTTTGTAGCGACAAGGCGCTGATTAAAGACTGAAATTTCTTCGTATCACCAGCCGTGAGACGGATCGCATAACAAAGGGATCGCCCCCTTCGACTCGCATGACAGAGGGATCGCCCCTTTCCGGATCGCAGAGCAAAGAGATCGCCCCTCATCGAATCGCCGGACGAAGGGAAGGCTCCCTCACGAACCGTTGCGACTGCCACGATACGACCTTTTGTTGCCACCGCCATCTTTCGTCTCGCCACTTGCTTTCGTCCTCAACCCTTGACCACGATCCGAGTCGGCCTTCCATCCCCCTCTGCATCCTTCTTCTTCCTCGTCTCCTTCCCCTCCTCAAATTCTGAGCTCCACGCTCGATGGCCATGGCGGCTTGGTAATTTGTTCAGAAAGTCGCGGATTTATATTGTTTCTCCCTCGAATCAGCCGTAGGAATTAAGGAAAGTAATATGAGAGTGCTTTCTATAAAGTTACCTTTCTAAAAACGGAGAGAATACTTGGGTTTTCGAAAACTTAAAAGGTTGGGTTCGTTTTTCAATGGCTCACGCGAAACGATTCGGCAGAGAGAAAGAAGAAGGAGAATGAAGAGGGGAGCGTCGGCTTATATAGGCAAAGAAGGTGACCGTTTGTCTCCCCTCCTTTGTCTTATTCGGTCCACGAAGCGCCCCACAGGCCACGATCCGAAGATGGAATCGCAAAGAAGCCCACGGACCGCTTTGAAATGATGGCCCACAAAACTCAAAGCCCGACACGACTCGAAGGAAGATGCGCCCCGTATCGCACAAGACCCTAGGAACTCAGCACGAGACGAGCAGATGACCAAATTGGACCGTGTCGTCCTATGGCGATCCGACTCATGCATGTGTCAATTTGAACCAATGCGACTGTTAACTTACATCCCTTCAGGAGAGAGTAAATAAGCATCTTCGAAGCATGTTTCATCATCAATAAAACATACTTCGAGGGGGCAAAATGTTGGCTCGCTTTTTGACCAAGTCATCCAGGATCATTCATAAAAGGAACCAGGAAACCAAGTCCCCCAAGAAATTGGAGGAACGGATCGCACGCCATCGTCTCGCCCAGGACTGGATCGCGCGCCATCGTCTCGCCCAGGAACGGATCGCACGCCATCGTCTCGCCCAGGACTGGATCGCGCTCTATCGACTCGCCCAGGAACGGATCGCTCCCATCTCGTCGACGAACGACACCTCCAGGCGATCCGATCCCTTGTAACGAACCGAACCCTCTGACCCGTTCAACCACGAGCTGGTCTTCAGCGATCCGAATCGCACGGATCTGACGACACCTGTTCACAACGGCTAGTTTGACTGTTTCTTCAATGGTGGCGATGCGATCCGAAAATCTCGGGATTCGTGCCACGTGTCCGCGATCCGCCTGACAAAATCAGCTATAAATAGCCCAGAGCTTGGCATTTTTCGAGATCTTTGGCAATAGGGAGTACTGAATCCGCCATTGCTGTCAAACCACTGAAATATTGAGGGAAATCATTGTTGTATTAGCTTCTAAAGCATAATTAATAACATATAAAGTGGACGTAGGCTCGTTAACGCCGAACCACTATAAATTCTGAGTGTTATTTTCTTTTTCATTGTTCTTCATTCGAAATTCTTTACTGTTCATAACAATTTGGGTGTTAGGTCCAAATTTCGATCTAACAAAATCCGAATGGATAATTATAGCAATAAAGGAAGTAATTATGAATAATAAATCCAGTGTGGATTGAACTGTGTGTGGAAAGAGTTGATAGGAAATTATATGGATGTTTTAAACATAACTGACCTTGTGTGATAGCTGATGAATTTGTTTGAGTTGAGAACAAGTGCAAGTGCCAGTTCAGCTTTAATATCCATCCAAGGGAGAAATTTTGGAGTTAATTAAATCCAGTTGGAGTAGAACTACATAAAAATTAAGCAGACTCGAATATAAAATTATAGCTTATCACGTAATAACGCTCGCCAAAAGGTACGCCTACGCTAATATTAAATTTTTGGTTTTGTTTGGGTTTTGAGTTTGATTTTTGATTTTTCCGACCATGAGAGTCGAGGAATATCTATTTCTTGATCCTGCGATATTGCAGATGGTCCTCCGTACAGGGGAGACTCTGCCAAAATTTTTCCAAAATTTAAGGTATTGGAATATTTTTGAAGATTTTTGAAAATTTGATTAGTTGTAATAAATTGCTTTTAAAACTGATTGGATTAATTTTGAAAATAAAATCGATTTTTAATTAAATATATTTGTAAAGATAGTGGATTTGCAACATTCTTTCTGCCTTAGCAATTTCGAGGACGAAATTATTTTAAGGGGGAAGGAATGTAACGGCCCAGATTTTTGACCATTTAGTTTAATATTTAAAAATGTTTTTTTTTATTGTTTTGGAATTTTAAATGGTTTAATTTCAATAATTTTGAATATTTTATTAATATTATAATATTTTATTCCGAAATGGTAGAAATTTAGTGGATCTACAATATAATGTGAACTGGCAGTATAAAAGGATAAATATTTAATTAAAAATAGTCTAACGAACTCGGATTTCGATGAAATCAGTTTCATTAAATCCGAAATGATGAAATTAGGTAACCAACCAAGTTACGTCAAAAATGGTATCCGTATGTGGAAAAGAAAAAAATAAAAGACCAAAATTTGAACTAAATTTTGACGGTAATTGGAATTTGCTAATGCTAACGGCAAAACTGAAACCTGAGACCTATCCAGGAAAATTCTAAACATAGGATATTAGCTATTTGTGAAGTCTGGGAAAATCCTATAACGGATATAGAAAGTTATTAAGAAAACAAAATTTAAATAAATTATTTGAAAATCTAAACGAACTCCGATTTTTGATTTGAATACATAGGATTGAAGTACGTTAAAAACCGGATCAGATGGTGGAAGAATTTCTGAAAACCCTTATCGTTTGATACTCCAACATGAGACCGGAAGGTGTTGAAACTAACACAAAACAATATTTTGAAATTGAATTTAAATTGTTTGAAAGTTCAAGCGAATTCAAATTTGAAATATTTTTATATATTATTGAAGAGCAAGAAAAATTGAACAACATGGTTGAAAAAGATTTTGAATAAGGTATCAATAAGTAAGTCAAATTAATGTCCGAATAGGGTTGAGAAAACACACTTAACTATTCATAAATTATTAAATTTATTAATAATTTAATTAATTTAAGGATTTATCCTAGCCATCCATTTTCGACCGTTGGATTCGCGCCACCTCAGCAATCCATGTGACTCCTTCGGCTATAAATAGCCCCCTCTTTTCATTTTAAACTCACTCCTCCTCCTCTTTCAAGCTTTGGCAATGGCAGAAATAATAATAAAATAATAGAAAATAGGGAAAAGGAAGAAAGGGAGAAAGGAGGGCAAGACGGGGAGCTAGGGACTCTTAGGCAGAGGCTGGGGTTCACGGGGTAAGTTTTTAAATTATATTTATTTATTTATTTATTTTGGTGATAAATATATACATATATATATATATTATAATTAAAATAGAATTTGTAAAAATAAATATCGGAACATTCTAAGGGTGACAGAGAGGATAGTGTCTAAGGCTTGAGTTTGGAAAATATAGTTTCCTGCTCTCCTGGCTATCTCTAACCGATCCATCGGATGGGATGTTTAATTTAAATTTAAATTTAAAATTTAATTTGAATTTAATTTGAATTTAAAATAGACTAGGGGCATTTTCGTAATTTTTAACTATAAACTTTAAAAGCTTATAACTTTTCCAAAACAAGTCGGATTTCCACGAAACAAGGACCGTTGGATTCTTATCGAAAAATACTTTAAAATGGGTTACAGCAGATTTTTGATCCGGGTTATAATTTTTAAGTTATAATTAAATGAATATTTTTAAATATTTTATTTGGAAATTAAATTTAATTAATATTAAAATGGATTTCAATTTTAAAAATTGGATACGGCTAGAGATGGGAAAGTAGGATTTTTAGAAGGGCAGGGGAGGTAATTTGGCTAATAACGCAATTAGGAATTAATTAAGATAAAAATAATTTAATTAATTAAGTATATATTCAATTAAAGTAGGTAAATATTGTAAATAGCATAACTTTAGCATATGTTAATGAAATTTAACGAAATAAGATCCGTTGGGATCGCAGGGACGAGACCTACCCGATGGCACCGACTAGGAGTCATTCTGACGCTGTTGAAAATTCAGCTAATTTTGGATGGTCGTCCCAAATTAAAAGCGACAAACGCGTCAACCATCGATCAGAACAAACTCTGGTGAGTTAATTCTCACACCTTCTGAAATTCTGTGATGTGGTAAATTCATATTAAAATATAATTTACCTTTAAATTGGTTGATTGGTTGATGTTGACTGTTATGGTTGATTGGATGCTGTTAATTTGATTTAATCGATCATATGAAATTTATTTCATATATTATTATGAAATGTTTAACGAGCTGTGATGCAGGAAGAATAGGTTGGAGGGATCTGACCGGATTCCTCAAATATTTTATATGTTGTTTGTTTGTTTATATTGTTGATATTGAACTGATTTAACCCCATGTGGTTGTGAAACCTGTTTGAGTGTGATGGTCAAACAGATATTCCCCGTGTTGTGTTTAAAATCAACCGACAATGTTGATTTGGAAATTGGCAGTGAATGACCATAAACATGTTGTTTTCACGTCGTTCGACCGTTTGGTGAAACGACGCTGTTTAAAGTTATTAATTATTTTATAATTAAATTGAAGTTTTTCACTCATTTTAGATGAGTAATTAAATGAGAAATTTATTAATATATATATTAAATCAAGTTTATAAAAGAAAATATTTAAGTGGTTTAGACCAGTTTTAAAAGCAGAAAGTTTAGAAACCACTTACGGGTAGAAAAATAGGATAATTGTTTTTAAAACAATTAAATGATGGTTTTAAATTTGTTTAATTCATTTGATTTATTTAAAAAAGGGGTTTTTATCCAAACGAAGGCGTAAAGGTTAAAAGAGTGTTTTTGAGTGAAACAGGAAAATTGGAATAAGAAATTTCAACGCAAAGGAAATTACACACAATATTTTGTGTTGAATATTGATAAAATGATCTTTGGAAATGCGATCTAAGTTAAAAGGATTTTAAACCAAAGCGATGGCCAAAATGAAATGCAAGGGAAAACACATACCGTTGGTTTGTGTTAAATGTTGATAAATGAATGTTTGAATAAAATCCAAGTTAAAGGGATCTTATTGTAAATAAAGGAGTAAGCAGATTTTGATCCAAGATAAAGTATACTATAAGAATGCTCGTAAATGGAAATAGATTATTTGACGAATGACTTTGGTTATAAAGCCAAGTAATATAAGTGAAATAAGATTTAAAGTTAAAAGTGGGGTTTGTGGACTTTACTTAATCAAATGAATTAAGTAAAAAGATTTTATTAGAAGTGGATTTCAAATGAAAGGAATGGGTTATTAAGTTTTCAATAAATTCAAACCAAAGTTAAATAAGAGTGTATAAAGGGGTTTGTAACCCAAGTGTGCAAACGGGCTTTGGAAATGGTATTGGTAAGTAGGTATAAAGATTTAAAAAGGATTTTCCTTAATTGAATAATTAAGTAAAAGAGCACTCAATTGAAGCGAAATGAATAAAGGATATGCTAAATAGGTTAGTAGTAATTAAAGTGATGGTTTGTAATCGAAATTCAAGTAGAAGTGATTAGATGACAATAAGTGGTCGAAAGAGCGATAAGAGTTTTATAAAAGGGATTATAACTCAAGTTTTCAAAACAAGATTTGTAAATGGGAATTGATTATGGGGCGTGAGTTTTTTATATAAAACCAAAGGTATAAGTGAAATAATATTCCAAGTTTAAAAGTGGCATTTATTCAAGAATTACTTAATTAAGGGAATTAAGTAAAAAAGGGATTATTAAATGATGATTTCAAATATGAGAAATGGTTTATAAAACCAGATTCGAAATCAAGATGGTAGACGAGATTTGAATATCAATGGTTAAGTGACGAACTGGTATTATTCTGAGATAAGGACGTTGTCGATCAAGGTCTGAGAGGTAAATAGAATACCCCAACTTGAACGGCTTCGTTATTATCGAAGAATGGTATTGGTTTGAAACGAGTGAAAGGTGTTGTGATTGACGTGATGTCCCATACGTGGAGCATTGAAAATGAAGGCGCGATTTTGGAAATGTGAATATAAATAAGAATATTGATTTCAAATTATATTGAATATTTGTTTTTTCAATTAGAGTTGATCGAATATAGTATTTGAAATAGAGTTAATCAAACATGGTTATTCAGGCAGAGTTGCCATTGTGTACGGCTGCTAGCGTAATTCGCTGGGCTGCAGATAGCCTACGGTGGTCGGCTGTTTCCTGAGGGAATCAGGCGTAACCATTGTGATCGCTGCGACCTAGAGTCAAGCGAATGGAGTTAAGTCGAGTGTTAATTATTCGGTAGGAGTAATCAAGTCAAGATAGTCAAGTTAGAGTTAAGTCGTATATGAGAGTTGATTAACGATTTTGTTAAATATATTTTTAAGAAGCCAAGTCATGCCACGTACTGAATCAGTGAAATCATTTCATTGACACCTTGTTATTTGATAGTTAAAACACCGACTATCAAACCAGACCAATACGATTGTTGGCACGGAAAGACCGGGATCGAATCTATGTTCGAAAACCATTCCGTCCAACAAATACGTGAAGACGTCATTGGAAGACGGAGCAAGTGAAGACCGTGGATCTTCATAAGCGGAAGGACTATTGGTCCAATCTCTCTGGCTTGCAACCAGAGTTATTTGGTTTGTGATTCTGTCGTGGTTGAAATTCATGGGTTGTAAGGACTACTCGCTACTGATCCTTGGGGTGATTCCTATATGTGATGCAGTAGGAGAGTGCCTTCGGTTCATCCTGTTCCTGGATGACTTGTATGGACGAGTGTCTGATATAGTATTTTCAAAGGGGTCACGTACGTTGATTTCTTCAAACGTATTTCTGTTGATAGCGGGGAAGGCCGTTCACCTTCTCTTAGCTGACCGCAGAGTATTTTTGTGGACGTCAATTAGTGATGTCCGACGGATCTGACGATGTGGCATTCAAAGTGAATGGTGGCCAGATGTTCGAAGAGATGAATTTTAGCCTCAAGCCTCATCAACCGGGAAATGACAAAAATCGGGCAGGCAACATGGCTATGTGGGTCGCTCCCATTAGGGTGTATAATCACATATCTAGAGAAATTCCTTTTGCTTCTTTAATCCATATTCGATGCTGTCCCTTTACGGGAGACGGTGGTTGGAGCCCAAACGTCGGTGATATACATTTGATACACTCAAGCGAAATGAGTGGTCGGTCATGTGAGGGTCGGGTCGCAAGACGTTCTTGTTGAACCCAGTGTATTCGCCTCTAGAGATACACGTGCGGAAGGTGGTCCCATACCTTGTCAAGTTGGAAACCAATATCCAATAAGCGCCCGCGGTTTTGATTGTATACTATATATGGGAAGCGTGAGATGAAAGCATTCCTCTAGATTGATATTTATTTGTATTAGACATTATGATAATATCAGATCAAGTTATGATTTTCAAAAATGGTTTGGGTTATAGTAAGGTAAAAACCATCTGTGTTTATGTGTGGGCTGGTCTTACTATTATCCTTTTGTTTCATAAAGGATTTTCAAAGTTAAACAAGTGTGTGTTATGTGAATTTATCACTGATAGTATTCCAGACTGACCCGGTGTATTTTATTTTAAATCAAATGTGCTCGGGTCAGACCGAGTATGTTCCAGGTTAGGTTTCGCTTGAAGTTTCAGGAGCTAGAAGCAGGCGGCTTCACCGTTAGCTATATTCAGATACTTCTCCGCTGTGACCGTTATATGTTGTACTCTGATGATTGGTATGTATATACAATTTTTGTATAAAGGATTTGTGATATTATATTTTATTCGTTCCACTGTGAGATTCTGACGTGTTCTTCTTCTTTCTTCTATTCTAATACTTCTTTCTTTCTATTCTCACCCTCTAAATTCTTTCTCATGATAATCTGGGGGTTCGATACTTGGGTTTTTGGCAAGCGATACAGGTTTATGTATTGTTGTCGAGAATTCGAGCGTCGACTTTTCCCCCGGGTCGTTACAGTAAGGCTATTTATAAAGTTTCTGTGTGAAGCAAGTGGGATTAAACAATAGGGTGACTGGTGTGGTGCAGTGTAGTAATGTGCGGTGCAGTGTAGTAATCATTCGTTAGTAATTAGGTGTGCCTTTACCGTTATCTTTAACGTTATCTTAAATGCTATCTTTATCTTCCTAAGAGTTTATAGACATTTACTTGTCTTCCAGCTTATGCCTTAGTCTAGTTATTTTGATAATAGTATTGTTAGAATTATCATACTCGCCAGACTTTATGTCTGACCCCCTCTATTTCTATCCTTTTTCCCCCTCCAGGTCCTCAGGTTGGGCCCAGCTCTAGTGGAGTTTGATTGAATAGCTTCATCTCTCTTTGGAAAGCTTGGACCGTTGAAGTAAAGTCCAGCTTGTTATCTTTTTAATGGTTATTTATGTAATGGGATTATGTATTTTGTTTTTATGAAGATGGATATTGTACTTGGTTATGATCTATGGTTTTATGATGTAACAAACATGTTTAATTTCCACTGCAATAAAATGAAGTTTTAGATTTCCAAGTACTACTTATTATCTGTCTTGTTGTAATTTTTCTGTTCTATATTCACTTATAACCTCCATGGAAGTTAATGCATTCCCTTTGTGAGTAACATTAATGGACGTGGGGTGTTACACGTGGTATCAGAGCTTAAGGTTACCAGAACAGATAAAAATACTTTAGAAAAATAGTTATTTTTGGAAGAAGTGCTTTCAAAAACATGTTTTAATGAGAAATTTAAAGAGAAAAGCTTTTAAGAAAAAAACATAATCCCCAATAGCCCATATCTTTATCTTTCGAATTCTCCATTCTGAATCTTTCCTTTTGTAACGACCTGGAAAATCTGAACCAATTTAAAATTTTTAAATTGGCTAAAATAATGGATTTTAAATATTTAAAATAAATATTTTAAATAATGGCAATGAAAACTGAGTTTGAATCGACAATTGAAAACGAATATAATTAATTATAATTATAAACAAGGCCTGAAATGGCGCTGCAGTTTCAAAAAATTGAATTCAAATTTTGTCGGACTGTACCGGGTGCAAAACAATCCGGATTTTAGTGAAACCAAAAATATTTAAATCTGTTAGTGAATACCTTTCTAACGAATCTGAAAAATCGAATTTTCATAGCGGAAAGCAAAAGTTATGGCCGAATGAATTTTCAGAACGGTCGCTATGGAATTTATATAGCCCGTGAAGTTGGCCATTTTGCATACGACCTCGGAATTCGACGAAACCACTTTTATTGGGTCCGGGATGTGAAGTTATTGCGAGATTTCAAATTTCATAATTTTTGAAGCTAATATGTGAGCATGGCAAAAGAAAATGTGTTTTGGTCAATTACAGTTAAATTGGATCGACCAAAAATGGGCCTTTTTGCAAACGGTCTCAGAATTCGGCGAAACTAGTTTTGTTGGGACCGTATCGTCAAAACATAGCTAGATTTATTTTTCTGGAATTTTTCGAATCAGTTTGTGGCCCTGGCAAATTGAAAGGTACGTTCAAATTAAATATTGAATGTTATATATTTTGTTTTGAAGAAAAACTGATTGAAACAGTCGAATGGGCCTACGAAACATATTTCATTGTGTTCGGAATGGGGGTAAAACGCTAGGGACGACAGTCATTGGGTTTAGATGGGTGGTCGCATCAGAAAACCCCTTTAAAACTTCCCCGACCAATCAGAATTTTTATAAAAAAAAAAAAGAAAATTCCTTTTCTCTCTCCCCGATCGAAGGCGGAAAACGTTCATAGCCTTCCCGTCCATTTTCTGATCAATCCACTCAATAATTTCAAGAGCTCCAGTTGAAGATTTTGAAGAGCTCGAGACAAGCTTCAAATCCATCACTTGTTTGGATTTTTTTGTGGAGTATTAGGGGAGAACGGACGTCGAGAAGTCGCGACATTCAAGTCGCCGCCGCCGCCATCTCAGGCGATCGAACGCCACCGCACCCCCCTGCGCGGGAAGCTCTCTCCTCCCACTTCGACATGGCATAGCCCGATCGAGCTATCGATTCACGGATTGCACGAAAACTTCAAACCTAGTTTTGAACATTACTGAAAGGTATCGGCTGTTTTATTTTAAAACTGATTTTAACAGTTTAAAACCGTTGCAAACTTTGAAAAATCATATCTTTTTGCTATGTTAACGAAATTCGATGAAGCAGGAAACATCGTGACCGTGTGGACGCCTTCTACATTTTAGAAGAGACCGCATATTTTTCTGAGCCTTCTGCTATTTTTGGTGGAGTGGAACCCAATGTGAGATTTCTGATTTAAAAACAATATGGAAAACGACGATGTATAAATTATATAGTCGATGTATGAGTTATATAAGCGTTGTACACCTCATGTATAAGCGTTGTATAAGTTGTACGTTCGATGTATAAGTTGTATATGCGTTGTAAAAATTATATATGTGTTGAAATAAAAGTGAATTGCTATATATATATATATATATAAATACGCCCCTCGTCCACAAACCATGGATGATATTTATTGGTTGTGATTGGTGTGAAAATTAATTGATAGCGAATGGTTGTTTGGGATTGTTTGTGGTTGATATTGATTGATTGTGGTTGAGAAATATTTGGTTGAAACCACATAGGATTAGTTTGTGGAAATGAAATAAATATATAACATGCCGCCTGCGTGCGAACTAGATGCATGATTCCCATTGTCAAAAACCGCGAGGTTTTAAGGTAGAGCGAGGAGCCGTACTAGGGACGGTCCCGGTTTTAACTACCTTGTCGTTATGCTGCTGAAATTTTGAATAATATTCATGTGTTTGAATTATTTTCATTTGCTAAATCTATATTTATTCATTGAAATAGAAAACCTTCATGTGTTGAATTGATATTCATTCGTTGATTAGAAATTCATGTGTTGAATGTTATTCGCGTTTTAAATATAAAAATCACATTTTTAACTATATATAGAAACTATAGAAAACCTTCATGTGTTGAATCGATATTCATTCGTTGATTTGAAATTCATGTGTTGAATGGTATTCATATTTTGAAATAGATTGTTTGATAATAAAAATCACCTTTTATCGACTATATGAACTATGTAAAATAATCTCGTTTTGAAAGAAATTGTTTTATAAGAAAAAATCCTATTTTTATCACCGATATAAACTATTTAAAATAATAGTGTTTTGAAATGAATTGTTCTACAATAAAAATCACATTTTTATTATATGCATGAATCGTTGAAATGTGAAGTGTTATAAATAGCCACTCGTTCAAATAAATATATATATATGAGTTGAAATATTCATTAATTAGCTAATGATATTATTTGTGCCTATACATGCAACATTAGAATGAATGGTGTTTTTAAACCAAAAGAAATCGAATATGAAGTTGAATAGAAAATGATAAGTGATAAGAACTGTGTATATGTACATGCATATTTATTTAACAGGTTATAGCAAAGGGGCTAGAGAAGGGGAATAAAATTTTGTGCCCGACAAATAGGTACACATTTACTGTTTTGTTTGGGTGATGATTTTATGAGCCTGTTGGCTAGCCGCTTGGCTTTTTCTTTTTCTTTTCGACATGAGACGCCCGTGTGGCTATTTGGGAATTTTCCCAGCCCTCCCGTACAAAGGAGGTTATGGCGAAATTTTCCAAAATTTTAAGGTGTTAGTGAAATGTTTGAAGTGAAAACGATATAGGAATTTTTGAATGAACTATATTTATATAAATATATAAATATAAATAAATTTAAAACGAAACGTGGCCATGCAGTTCGCATTTTGAAACCGTGATTTCAAATAACTAGTACGGGAAATCCGACCATTGGATTTTCCCGAAACCGCAACCGTCGGGTTCGCCTTGGAATAATCTTTCCAACGGCACCAACCTTGTAAAAATCCAACGGTTGGATTGTCTGGGATGTTTAATTCAAATCTGAAGAAAAACAGCACCAGAAACGATTATATTTATATATATAAATATAAATATAATTATATTTAATCGAATAACGACGCTGCAGTTCGTATTTTGAAATCGAGACTTCAAACGATTGTACCGGGAGATCCGACCGTCGGATTTTCCCGAAACTGGAACCGTTGAATTCGTTTTGAAAAGACCTTTCTAATGATGTAAATTTTATGAAGATCCAACGGTTAGATTTTCAGATGTGTGTAAATCAAATCTGAGGAAAAACAGCGCCACGGCCGCGTTATGGCCCGAAGCGTCGTTTTGAATATATGGGCTATTTTAAAATAAATAAAAATAGCGATAAATTGTTATAAAATATCATAAACAATATGGAATGGAAATGAACTGAATTTGGTCGATTTATGTGGTTTTTGATGGTTGAATGTGTTTGGTGTGAAAATTGCATTAAAGAACAAAATTGGTGTTGTTGAATAATTTAACCATTGAAATAAATTGATTTAAAATTCTAAATATACGTGAATTATTTGAAAAGGCCGAGTTAGTTCTCATTTCAAATAATTGACCGACGATTGAAAGTCAAAGATGAAGACGGTGGTCGAAGAGCGGAGATCGTCACCTCGTTTGGATGGTAACCGAGGTCCTGATTGGGAGGCATCCCGAAATATGGATAATGAGTGGTGATCGTCCAGATGTACGTGGTGATCGATGGGTTTGCGAGGTATTTAGTGCCTCTGGTTTCGTTCAGACCCGGAACGGACTTGTAAATGGACCGTGTGTCTGACATTAGATTTTATTCTGTGTTGATTGATCTCTGTTAAATATACATCTGTTTGGCGGCGGAGAATTTATTCTTTTGCTTAACGCCCTTCTCTGAGACGCACGAGCTCAGAGGTTGTATATCGGTAGACATCAGTCGCATGGCATGAATTGCCTGTGTGGCATGCTAAGATGAAGTGATCAGGGCTTCAGTTGAAAAGCAAAGCCTTGTGGTGATGATCAAAGCACCGCCTGTGTGGCGTAGCTTTGTGTATAACGTGAATTCGCGAGCCTCACACCCCGGTATGAACCAGAAACGGGAGCAGGACCTCGGGGGGGACGTGCGTTTTCTTTCTAGCTAGGGTGGTGTCAGTGACCTACCAGCCCTGACCTTTATATACTTTTCACCTATGTGGTTGTTGCTGTTGCGAGGCACCTCGGTTTGATCGGACGATCCGGGTCCGATGGAGTCGTTCGTTGGCTCATTTACACCCCAAAGGGTGGAGAAACGCATTGTTCAGGCATAATAATCCACTTCGTGTGGACCGGCCCTGACGATCCAGGGTATGGTCGCGGCTGTACCTGAGACACAGGCTAGAGCGTCTCGAATTCGGTAAGGACTATCTTTTGCCTTGGTTCATGACGGAAATCCAATTTCCAAATACGACATCGCGCGGTTTTGATTGTATATATATATATATATATATATATATATATATATATATATATATATATATGGAGACATGATATATGGTACCCATGCCGCCTATGATTGATAGTTATGATTCAAATTGTTTTTGAAACATATACACACTAGCAATAATATCAAATGCCTTTGTTTTATTCGTATCAAGCATATTTTGGCCATTATAAGGTAAAACTCTATCCTTCGGTTTGCGTTGCATTGTGTGATGGGAACTGAGTCTTATAACGGCTTCATTTTTATAAAAAGCATTGCGATGGTTAAAACAATGATTTGTTATAAAGCACTAGCAATCCAATGGAGTAAACCCGTTCCACGAAAGTGGCGTGGTCCTGTGATTAGCCATATTATATATGTGTTGAATAGATTTCTCATACCAGTCTCATGACTGACTCGTAGTTTGTTTCACTTTCAAACTCGGGTGCCCCTTTTTCTACACGGGCAGCCTTGTATTCAGGTTTAGCTGGTTCCTTCTGGATAGCTGGAGCTGAAGATGGATTCTGTCATTTATCTCTTTTTTTTTTGTTGTTCAGCTCCTATTGTACATATTTTGTTTGTTTTCCGCTGTAGACATTTATGTATAGCTGAACTGTATTTGTACTAAGTAAGATCCTATATACTGTGTAACTCTGATGATTACTTTTATCCAGTATATTCTATTGTTCATTATCTGGTGTATTTATTTATTTCTGTTCTTCTATTATCTGTTTCTGTGTTATATTCCATGGATTACCCTTGCCACCGTCAGTACGGGGTTTGGGGTCGTCTCACCTTTTTCGTTTCAGCATGGCTGAAGATCTTAATCTACCCGACGGTGTAACGATACCAGGATGGTATAGGAGGTTATTAGAGGCTAGGGCCGTTGCAGGTCCAGCCAGTGTTCCTCCACCACGAGTTGCACCCGTTCCTCCTCCTCCTCGCATAGATACTTATGCAAAGACGTGCAAGGAATTCAAGGCTATGGGTGGAAAACCATTTCAAGGGTCAGAAATGTTTGTGGAAGCTAGAGATTAGCTTAAGGAGGTGGAAGAATTGCTAGAAATCTTTAAAGTAGAAGAAGGGAGGAGAGTTCGTTTAGCAGCTTGGTTGATGAAGGGAGAGACCTCGTTTTGGTGGGAGGTCACTAATGGGGAGCGTCTTGTTGACTCTTGGGCGGAATTAAGACGTAGGTTCGAGGCGAAGTTTCTCTCAAGGGCGGAAGAAAATCTATATATGGAAAGGTTCTTGACATTGAAGCAAGGAAGCTCATCAGTGAAAGAATATGTCAATAAATTTAATCAGTTAGCAAGGTTTGGCTTGGACTTAGTAAACACGCCGGAGAAGAAGGCTCTAAGGTTCGTGAATGGCTTGAATGAACCATTGCAAGGGTTGGCTATGACCCACATCCTGATGGGGGCCACCTTTGAGAAGTTAGTACAAATGGCGCTAATGCATGAGGAGAAAAGCGCTAAAGCTGCTAAGGCACCCGAGAAGAAGGGGATCAGATGAAACCACAACAGCAAAACAAGAAGGGTGGAAAAGACAATAATGGCAAGGGAAAGAAGAAGTGCTTTAAGTGTGGAACCCCAGGCCATCTCAGTAAGGATTGCCGAAAGAAAAAGAAGACAAGTTGTTTTCATTGTGGCGATGCGGGACATTTAGTGAATGACTGCCCAAAGAAGGGGCAGAGGGCAGGAGCTACCTCGAGAGGACAAGTGCAGGCTCTTATGGAAGCACGACAGGCTAGGGGACAAGTTCAGGCTCTCGCGGTCCCACCGCTGCAAGAACGAGGTAGAACCATTTCTTTTGAAAGCATTGTTTTTCTGTTTGATCATCCTGTCCATACCTTATTCGATTCGGGCGCATCACATTCGTTTATCTCTATATCATTAGTTGAATCACTGCACTTAAACACTAGTTTAGTAGAGGATCCCTTAGTTGTTTCGAATCCAATTGGGGGCTCAGCTTATTTGTCTATGATGTGTTTAGATTTGAAAATTTCCATACTTAGCATTGAATTTAGATGTGATGCTTATGTGTTGGGCTTCACGGGCTATGGGCTAATTTTAGGAATGGATTGGTTATCCAGAAATGGGGCCGTTCTTGACTGTGAAAGGAGAGTAGTTAGGCTCGTGACTCGCCTTGGCAACACTCTCGAAATCTTTTGTAATCCCATAAATTCGGTCATGCTAAGTTATCTAGAATCGCTTGACGCATCTGAGGAAAATCTACAATATGTTAGAGTGGTCCGAGAATATTCGGATGTGTTTGAGGAGGTGAAGGGCTTGCCTCCGAAGCGGGAGATAGATTTTCGAATATGTCTTGTGGATAATGCAAAACCAGTATCTTTGTCAGTACGCCACATGGCTCCACGTGAAAGGAGGGAAATCAGTAAGCAAGTGAAGGAGTTGCTTGAGAAGGGTTCATAAGACGAAGTATATCAGAGTGGGGTGCTCCAGTAGTATTTGACATGAAGGCGGATGGGTCCCTTAGACTTTGTGTGGACTATAGAGAACTTAATAAGCATACTAAGAAGAACAGACACCCACTGCCGAGGATTGACGATCTCTTCGATCAGTTAGTTGGCGCCTCAGTGTTTTTACAGTTGGACTTAGCCACTGGTTTCCATCAGTTGAGAGTGGCTGAGGATGGCATTGACAAGACTGCCTTTAGGACTCCGGACGGTTTCTATGAATGGCTAGTGATGCCCTTCGGTTTGACAAATGCCCCTGCATACTTTGTTGATTTGATGAGTAGGGTGTTTAGGGAGTACCTTAACAAATTTTTGGTAGTCTTTGTAGATGACATCTTGATCTTTTCTAAGGATGAAGAAGAGCATGCCCTACATCTTAGGGAAGTGTTGGAGATCCTACGAGCGCATAGCCTTAAGGCTAAATTTTCTAAGTGTCACTTCTGGAGGAAGGAAGTACGGTTCTTGGGGCACGTGGTTTCCAAAGAAGGGATGGCCGTGGATCCCGCGAAGGTGGTGGCCATCCAAGATTGGAAGGACCCTAAAAATGCTACCGAATTGAGAAGTTTCTTGGGGTTGGCTGGCTACTACAGGAAGTTTATCAAAGACTTCGCAAATATATCAGCTCCATTGACACGCTTGACGAAGAAGAACCTAGTTTTCATGTGGGACGTAGATTGTGATGATGCGTTCCAACGTTTGAAGAGAGCTATGACTTCAGCCCCAGTCTTAGTATTGCCAGACGGGAGTAAGCCGTTTACCGTTTATAATGATGCTTGTGGGACAGGACTAGGCGCAGTCTTAATGCAAGAGGGTAGGGTAATAGCCTATGGTGGAAGGCAGTTGAGAGCGCATGAGAAAAATTATCCTACACATGACCTAGAATTGGCCGCTATTGTTTTCATGCTTAAGCCTTGGCGTCATTATCTTCTTGGCAAGAAATTCGAATTATTCACTGACCACAAGTCTTTAAAATACCTATTCTCTCAAAAGGACTTGAACTTAAGGCAGCAAAGGTGGATGGAGTTCTTAGCGTCCTACGACTTCGAAATAGCATATACCCCTAGCAAGGGTAACGTGGTGGCCGATGCCTTAAGTGGAAAAAGATTATCCTTAAGTCCTTTGTTTGTTGAGCGGCAAAGTTTAGAATTCATTTCGATGTTTGACTTTAGACCTTCCGTTGACTTCGTACCCGGTTTGCTAGCATCCTTGGAGGTCAAACCTACACTTTTGGGATGGATTGGCGAGGCACACCGAGACGACCCGCAGTTGGTTGAGTTAGTAGAAAAACTCAAAGGTGGGGAGTCATCAAGTTATCTTCGTAGGTATACCCTTGATGGTAAGGGTTTGTTACGTAGGGACGGTAGATTTTGTGTTCCAAAAGAAGATGACCTAAGGAAGACTATTTTTGATGAAGCACATCGTTCGAAGATGACCATTCATCCCGGCAGGGACAAGATGTACAAAGACATGAAGAGAGTTTACTTTTGGGCCGGCATGAAGAAAGACATGGCCGAGTATGTCGCTAGATGCTTGGTGTGCCAACATGTAAAAGCGGAGCAAAAGAAACCCGGTGGGTTGCTTCACCCATTGGAGGTTCCACTATGGAAGTGGGAAAGTGTCTCGATGGATTTTGTGGATGGGTTACCGCGATCAAGGGAGGGTAATACGGGAATTTGGGTTATAGTAGATAGACTTACTAAAAGCGCCCACTTCATTCCCATAAAGAGTAAGAGGACTGCTCCATGGTTAGCCTCCGTATACGTTCAAGAAATAGTTCGTTTGCACGGTGTTCCTTCTAGCATAATGAGCGGCCGCGATCCTATTTTCACTAGCGAATTTTGGAGAAGCTTACAAGAGGCTGTTGGGACTCAGTTATGTTTGAGCACCGCATATTATCCTCAGACGAACGGCCAAACTGAGAGGTGAATCGCATTCTAGAGGATCTGTTGAGGCTATGTATCCTAGACTTTGGGGGCACATG
Source organism: Allium sativum (assembly GCA_030737875.1). Taxonomy (NCBI): domain Eukaryota; kingdom Viridiplantae; phylum Streptophyta; class Magnoliopsida; order Asparagales; family Amaryllidaceae; genus Allium; species Allium sativum. The sequence continues at coordinate 183,841,277 of CM060915.1, read as the reverse complement.
GGAAGAGCATCTTCTATTGGTTGAGTTTGCATATAATAATAGCTTTCAGTCCAACATTGGTATGACACCATTCGAAGCTCTATATGGACGACCTTGTCGTTCACCTACATGTTGGTGGGAATCTACGGATAAGATCTTACTTGGGCCCGATATGATTAGGAGACTTCGAAGAAGATCGACTTGATTTAAAGGAGGATGAAAGCAGCGCAAGATAGGCAGAAATCTTATGCGGATAAGAGGAGGATAGATCTCGAGTTTGAAGTTGGGGACATGGTCTTTGTCAAAGTGTCTCCATTACGAAACGTTGTTCGCTTTGGGTCCGTAGGGAAATTAGCACCAAGGTTTGTAGGGCCGTTTCCTATTAAGGAGAGGATTGGACGGATGGCGTATAGATAGGAGTTGCCCGAGAGACTTAGTGGTGTACATGACGTATTCCATGTGTCACATTTGAGGAAGTGCTTACACGAGATCGCGGAAGTGGTAGAGCCGAGCTTGCTTAGAGAGGTGGAGATAGAGCGTGATGCGACAATTCGATGAGCTCCTACGCGCATTCTTGGGTCGGAGATGAAGAGGTTGAGGAATCGAGAGGTCAGACTAGTCAAAGTGCAATGGGGAGATGATGAGAGCAACGCTACTTGGGAGACAGAAGAGAAGATGCGTTCAGGATACCCATTTATTTTTGAGGGTATATCTTTTAATTTGTCCTTTATCGCTTAGTTTGTACTTATCTTATCTTTAGTATATCCTCTCGCTAGTATCTTTGACCTTTAGTTAGGATAATCCTATGGTTGAAACATGTGTTTGAGACATGTTATGTATGATGGATGCAAAGTGGATGCAAGTGTTTGCTAGTGGTTGCTCGTGGATGCATATACACACTATTAGGCACCTGATCGGCTCAGTCACTTCATATTGCATATTGCATATATTTGGATGTATTTAGTAAAATGGATGTATAATGGTTGTATTATCATATAGTTGCTGCATTCGGGTGGATGGTTGTGCACGCATATAGAATTAATATGTATCATTAGGAATCTTTTGCATACATATTGGACGCATGGCACTATCATGAATTGCACTAAGGAGGTCGACTGAATCAGTAGACCGCCTAATTTTGCATTAGATATGGACGTATACACACACTGTGCATATAAACATTAAAGCATTAGAAGTCTTTTAAGGACAATGGATGCTGGTGTTTGATGGTTAAGTAGATGGACGATTAGATGGTAGGATATACATTCTTCTTGACTTGGAGATTTCGGGGACGAAATCCTTTAAGGAGGGGAGAATGTAACACCCCGTAATCTTATAACATTAAAATTCACAAAGTAAAGTATACTTAATTTTTAGAAAAGAATTAGGTGAAATGGGTTGCGCAGAAAAATATATATATATATAAATTAAGTTAATAAATAAATAAATATGCGAAAAAGTTCAAAACAGTGAATTGGGAGGGGCAATAACCGAACCGGCCCATTTTTGAGGTCGACCCAAGCCCCGCTGGGTCGACTAAGGGTTAATCCAGGGTGTTTGGCTGTCAACCCGTGGGCCGATTCGCTCAAATGCAGATTTTGCATTTGATTGGTTCTCATGGTTCAAGGTTAATCTAATGGTCCTAAATAACTTCCTACACCTATAAATACATCCTAATGCTAACCCTAAACCTAATTAAAATAGAATAGTTACCGTCATACCATCGCCATGGAAATCAACGGAGCCGCCGCCAACTAAGAAAGAAGAAAAGCAAATTCAATTCTAATTCTCTCAACCCTAAAGCAAAGCAAAACTCTCTCTTTTCTTCTCTAAATTGTGAGTATGATGATCTTAACAAGATTATTATCATTTTAATTAGGTTGAGTTATGAATGGATTAGGAGTAGATGATGTGAATTATCATATATGTTGTTAACCCCTTTTGCTATCATGTATATTGTAAATCCAATGTTATGTGATGATGATATCTTATGAAACACCCCACCTCCATTAGGGTCACTCTCAAAGGGAATGCCCTAATTTTGGTGGAGGTTTATAAGTATAAGTCACAGATATACAAGACAGATATAATAACACATATTTTTGAACAGCGGAAAACAACAACTTTTATTTCTTCAAAATACGTGTTACACAAACATTGCCATAATACTTCCCAAAATCATAACTGTCTTGATTACATTATTTAAAGAAGCATGAAGAAAACATAAATAAACTGCAAAAGTCCCCTAATTATTGTCCAAAGCCGTAGTCCAAAACGGAAAAGATCCAAGCAATACATTCTTTCTCTTCAAGTTGGATGTGAAAACTGATCAAGCTGCGGTATTCCCTCCCTGAGAACCTGGGGGTGGGGGGAACGAAAGAAAAAGAGGCGAAAGGAAAAGGGTCAGTCATAAAGACTGAGTAAGTTCTAGTGACTTTCAGTGTAGAAACGGTTAAAACAACCTGTCATGTATGAACTGGAACTAAACTTAAGGATGGTGTCAAGGTGAACAAGATAGACTAAGGTGATCAGGATGAGTCAAGACAAGTCAAGTAAAGCATCACATGTTCGAGATTCGTTGCATCGACTGTACTAGTATACTAAGCCCATATCACAAGTTAATCACGAAATAAATCCTACGGCCCAATGTCATCAAATGACCCTGAAACGGGGTCTGACCCAAGTACGGGGTCCTACGGAGCGATTATCTAGTCGATCGGCTCCCTACAAGTTCTAGCTCGTCAAGTGTCCGTGTCATACGGCTAATCACGAATGTAGTCACCTGTGCTGGGTCCACCTTCGGGTGTATCAGCCCTAGGGTGTCAACCCCTGACACGATTCAAGATGCACAGATAAATCTACGGATACCCAGTGTCTGCCCCGGATACGTGCACGATCGTAGTCCACCGAACCTACACTGGCATACCCCACTGCCGTCGTTCACCTCTTACAATCAGCCCAGTAATCGTGCCCCCACCCGGCCTAGCCCCAGGGTACCTTGATACTTCTAGAGGGTTACGGCTGAAAGGGGTCGTGTCTAGGGTTTCGCCTAATAGACTAGGTCATGTATTTCGTGACCTAACCCACCTAACAGATTAAGTCATGTAATTCGTGACTTAATCCTTTTCTAGTCTAGTCATGTCAAGATGGTTAAGTATGTCATTTCAGTTCACGACTTAACCCGCCTACGTGTCATGTCAAGTTGGCTAAGTGTTGTCGTTTTCAAGTTCATGACTTAGCCCTACAAATCGTGTTCAAATTGGTTAAGTTGTCTTTTCATGTTCATGACTTAACCCTAATTGGCATTAATTGATTCGTTAATGCACCGAACCACTCACATTGGATCCTATTGTTCGTAGCCACTGGATTTGCCGGGCGGTTCCGGGCAGGTTTACGCTACGAACTCAACCCAACCTCGGGTTTCAAGCGCGATGTGACCAACTACCCACATTGGATCCTATTGTTTGTAGCAACTAGATTTGCCGGGCGGTTCCGGGCAGATTTACACTACAAACTCAACCCAACCTCGAGTTGGCCACTTTCTTGTTTTCTAAAGTCATGCCCATGTTCTTATCAGATTTTGCTATTTCCACATCATGTTCATATGTCAACTTCGTGCCCAACTAAGGCATGTTTAAAGTCAAGTTATGGCATGTTCAAGTCAAGTTTTCGTGCCATATTTCATGTTCTACTTATGCCAAATTTCATAGTTTATGCTTATAATTAATTCAAGTTTTGCATATTCTACCCAATCGTATCCCCAACGTATATAAACGTACTTCGTTCACAAGCATAAATAATTCAAGAGATAAAGGGGAATAACACCAAACATGTGATAGGCATATGTGAAAATTCCAACATCACTTGCATAATAAACAGGCTATAACATATCACATGGTTTCAATACTAGTATGATGATAACTTGGCATAGTAATGATTCCAACTTAATTTAACATGATGATTTCAACTTCACATCATAGGCATAATAATCATTGCGGGCATAATAATAATTTTATTATAAACATGAAACATTAAAGGCATAGTAATCCTAATAGGCATAGTGGATTCCAATTTAGCATTTTTAACATAATAATTGTCATAGACATAATGATTCCAATTTATCATAATGATTCTCATCTAACATTATAAACATAATGGTTCCAACTTAGCATTTTTAACATAATGATTCTCAACTAAAATTATAGACATAATGATTCCAATTGAGCGTTTTTAACATAATGATTCTCAACTAACATTATAAACATAATGGTTCCAATTTAGCATTTTTAACATAACGATTCTCAACTAACATTATAGACATAATGATTCCAATTTAGCGTTTTTAACATAATGATCCTCAATTAACATGATAGACATAATGATCCTAATTTAGCGTTTTTAACATAATTAACATGATAGACATAATGATTCCAACTTTTCATCATAACCTAGCAATACCCTATTTTTCATTAATCATGATGGGTATAATAACACCACAGGCATAATTCCATCAATATTCATAGCCATGGTTTAATTAGCATCATAGGCATGGTTTAATCAACATAAAGATTTCAATAAACATAGTGATTCCATGGACATGTATTAGTCCAAATTGCCAAACAATTAAACCCAAGTGATTCATAACAACATCAAAATCATGACAAGTTCAACTTGCAACATTGCCATAGCAATATCCCCAAATTATAATTCAAAGATAAACAATATAAACAATGGATTAACAATAGTTCCTAAATCCGGTTTCAATTCATGGCATGTCCATATTGTTTTAGCGTTTTTGCCTAAAAAGTAACATAGAACTTACAATATGAAGCAAATAATCCAAATAAAAATCCCAAATCAAATAGTCTCAAATTCGTTGTCTAAAGCGTCGTAGTTGTTGTAGCTTCTAGTTGTAGCCTTCAAGAATCGTCCTCCATCTTCTATAATTTTTATTCTTTGTATTTTTAATTCAGAGCTCTAGGTTTAATGGTGGCGGCCTGAGGCTAAAATGAAATAGTATGATTTAGGCTAGGTCTTAGGTCCTTTTTATAATGTTTGCAAGTTGTTTTAGATCGTCGATGGAGCTTGATTCAATAATAGCCGTTGGTTTGAAGGAGAGGCCAATCCGGAGCTGACATCTAGCCCTAGTGACAAGGCAAGGCTCAGAAAATCGACCAAACACAGACCTGGCCAGCCAGGGTGGGCTGGGTTCGACCTGGCTCTGGGGCCAGGTCGACAGCCCTGTCGACACCGTGTCGACTTGGCAGTCGACACGGGTACCCAGGTCGACTGCCCAATCGACCTGGCTAGCCCAGGTCGACTGCCAAGTCGACCTGGGTTCCTTAGGCGGGAATTTTCCCGCCCTGGCCAATTGGGCCCGATTTTTAATTTTAAACTTGTTTTTCTGAGCTGCTTTCGTCTGTTTGAATTTTAACCTGAATTTTGAAACTTCCGCAGGCCATATCTTCTTCATACGGACTCCGTTTTTCGAAAACTCGGACTCTATTTCGCGTATTTTTCCGAGACGAACACAATGGCGTATCCCGTTTCCTTTAATTCTTTGATTTGAAATTAATTATACTTTAATTTGTGAATTTCACTGTTATAGAATACACGGGGTGTTACATTCTCCTCCACTTAAAAGGATTTCGTCCCCGAAATCTTCAAGTTTAGGAAAAATATATATCCCAACATCCAAACATCCATCTACTCATCCATCAAACATGAGTATCCATTGTCCTTAAAAGACTTCTAATGCTTTATGATCATATGCGAAGTGTGTGTATATGTTCCTTAGCTAATGCTAATGATCAGGCCTGATTGATCTTCTAAATGCAAATATGTTTAGTGAAATGAATCCAATATGTATGCAAATTTTTCCAATTATAATTCATAATTTCTACATGAGTGCTCGAATATTCAATCATATGCTACAACCAAATGATAGCACAACCAAGTTTCCAAAATAAACACTCATGCATATGCAACATGAAAATGTGTCTGAGCCGATCTAGTGCCTAATGTGTATTCATGGATCCATGAGCAACCACTTGCGACCACTTGCAACCATTTCGCAATCATAACATGTTTCAATTACATGTTTACATCCAAAAAGATTCTACCTATGGTTCTCAAGATAGGATCGAGGGGAAAAATAAGATAAAACAAAGCATCTAGAATAGGTTAACGATGTACAGCCAAAAGGTCCGGCCTGCTTCTCAGGGCAGTCTTTGCTGATGTGTCCAGTCTTCCCACAATGAAAACATTCACCTTGCTTTCTCTTCCTCTTTCTACAATCCTTGGCTATGTGCCCTTCCGTACCACAGTAATTGCATTTCCTTTTATCGCGTGAGTTGTTGTTCTTGCCTCCTTTCTCGGAGTCTACCTTCTTATTCTTAGAATCGTTGGGCTTGACCTCTTTCTTCCCTTGAGAGTTTTCTGCCTCTGTCTCCTTCTTGCTCTTATCTTCCTCGTTCAGCAATGCCATCTGCACCAACCTTTCGTACGTAGCTCCCATGGGTATACGGGTCATGGCCAAACTGTGTAATGGCTCATTCAACCCTTTGACAAAACGGAGAGCCTTCTTGTGCGGGGTGTTGACTAGGTCCAGTCCGAACCTAGCCAGCTCATCGAATTGATTTACATACTCTTTGACTTTCATATTCCCTTGCTTAAGAAATAAGAATTTTTCCAATTGAAGACTCCTTTAAGCTTTTGAGAGAAATTTAGCCTCAAACCTTGCCCTAAAGTCCTCCCATGTTTCCACTGGTCTTTCTGCATTAGTGACTTCCCACCAGTAGGAAGCCTCACCTTTTAGTAGCCACACTGCCAGTTGTACCTTCTGCCTATCTTCTACCTCAAAGATGACAAATACGTCCTCGGTTTCCTTTAACCAATTCCTAGCTGCCACGAAGGACTCAGTTCCATGAAAGTCCTTTCCTCTCATAGCCTTAAAATCTTTACATATCTTAGCAAAAGTGTTTCCCCGTGGAGGAGGAGGAGGAAGAGGTGCTGCTGCAGCAGGATGATTTCCTGCAGCTGGGGGAGGAGGAATGGTAGGACCTGGCTGGGTGGCCCTTGCTTCTAAGAATCGTCTAAACCAACCAGGTATTGGTACACCCTCTGGCAAGTTAAGTTCTTCGGACATGCTGAAACAAAAGGATAGATTCAAAACGAAGGATAAGAGATAGTACCTATGGCTTTGGGGGACTTTGCCTTTTTAAAATAAAATAATATTTTATCTTTTAAAAATGCTTCTTTAAATTTTCTTTTGAAAATAAATTTTCAAAACTTTTTATCTTATCTGGTAAACCGATCTCTGATACCAAGTGAAACACCCCACCTCCGTTAGGGTCACTCTCAAAGGGAATGCCCTAATTTTGGTGGAGGTTTATAAGTATAAGTCACTGATATACAAGACAGATATAATAACACATATATTTGAACAGCGGAAAACAACAACTTTTATTTCTTTAAAATACGTGTTACACAAACATTGCCATATTACTTCCCAAAATCATAACTGTCTTGATTACATTATTTAAAGAAGCATGAAGAAAACATAAATAAACTGCAAAAGTCCCCTAATTGCTGTCCAAAGCCATAGTCCAAAACGGAAAAGATCCAAGCAATACATTCTTTCTCTTCAAGCTGGATGTGAAAACTGATCAAGCTGCGGTATTCCCTCCCTGAGAACGGGGGGGGGGGGGGGAAACGAAAGAAAAAGAGGCGAAAGGAAAAGGGTCAGTCATAAAGACTGAGTAAGTTCTAGTGACTTTCAGTGTAGAAACGGTTAAAACAACCTGTCATGTATGAACTGGAACTAAACTTAAGGATGGTGTCAAGGTGAACAAGATAGACTAAGGTGATCAGGATGAGTCAAGACAAGTCAAGTAAAGCATCACATGTTCAAGATTCGTTGCATCGACTGTACTAGTATACTAAGCCCATATCACAAGTTAATCACGAAATAAATCCTACGGCCCAATGTCATCAAATGACCCTGAAACGGGGTCTGACCCAAGTACGGGGTCCTACGGAGCGATTATCTAGTCGATCGGCTCCCTACAAGTTCTAGCTCGTCAAGTGTCCGTGTCATACGGCTAATCACGAATGTAGTCACCTGTGCTGGGTCCACCTTCGGGTGTATCAGCCCTAGGGTGTCAACCCCTGACACGATTCAAGATGCACAGATTAATCTACGGATACCCAGTGTCTGCCCCGGATACGTGCACGATCGTAGTCCACCGAACCTACACTGGCATACCCCAAAACAACAACTTTTATTTCTTCAAAATACGTGTTACACAAACATTGCCATAATACTTCCCAAAATCAAATAACTGTCTTGATTACATTATTTAATGAAGCATGAAGAAAACATAAATAAACTGCAAAACTGCCCTAATTGTTGTCCAAAGCCATAGTCCAAAACGGAAAAGATCCAAGCAATACATTCTTTCTCTTCAAGCTGGATGTGAAAACTGATCAAGCTGCGGTATTCCCTCCCTGAGAACGGGGGGGGGGGGGGGGGGGGGGAAACGAAAGAAAAAGAGGCGAAAGGAAAAGGGTCAGTCATAAAGACTGAGTAAGTTCTAGTGACTTTCAGTGTAGAAACGGTTAAAACAACCTGTCATGTATGAACTGGAACTAAACTTAAGGATGGTGTCAAGGTGAACAAGATAGACTAAGGTGATCAGGATGAGTCAAGACAAGTCAAGTAAAGCATCACATGTTCAAGATTCGTTGCATCGACTGTACTAGTATACTAAGCCCATATCACAAGTTAATCACGAAATAAATCCTACGGCCCAATGTCATCAAATGACCCTGAAACGGGGTCTGACCCTAGTACGGGGTCCTACGGAGCGATTATCTAGTCGATCGGCTCCCTACAAGTTCTAGCTCGTCAAGTGTCCGTGTCATACGGCTAATCACGAATGTAGTCACCTGTGCTGGGTCCACCTTCGGGTGTATCAGCCCTAGGGTGTCAACCCCTGACACGATTCAAGATGCACAGATTAATCTACGGATACCCAGTGTCTGCCCCGGATACGTGCACGATCGTAGTCCACCGAACCTACACTGGCATACCCCAAAACAACAACTTTTATTTCTTCAAAATACGTGTTACACAAACATTGCCATAATACTTCCCAAAATCAAATAACTGTCTTGATTACATTATTTAATGAAGCATGAAGAAAACATAAATAAACTGCAAAACTGCCCTAATTGTTGTCCAAAGCCATAGTCCAAAACGGAAAAGATCCAAGCAATACATTCTTTCTCTTCAAGCTGGATGTGAAAACTGATCAAGCTGCGGTATTCCCTCCCTGAGAACGGGGGGGGGGGGGGAACGAAAGAAAAGGAGGCGAAAGGAAAAGGGTCAGTCATAAAGACTGAGTAAGTTCTAGTGACTTTTAGTGTAGAAACGGTTAAAACAACCTGTCATGTATGAACTGGAACTAAACTTAAGGATGGTGTCAAGGTGAACAAGATAGACTAAGGTGATCAGGATGAGTCAAGACAAGTCAAGTAAAGCATCACATGTTCGAGATTCGTTGCATCGACTGTACTAGTATACTAAGCCCATATCACAAGTTAATCACGAAATAAATCCTACGGCCCAATGTCATGAAATGACCCTGAAACGGGGTCTGACCCAAGTACGGGGTCCTACGGAGCGATTATCTAGTCGATCGGCTCCCTACAAGTTCTAGCTCGTCAAGTGTCCGTGTCATACGACTAATCACGAATGTAGTCACCTGTGCTGGGTCCACTTTCGGGTGTATCGGACCTAGGGTGTCAACCCCTGACACGATTCAAGATGCACAGATAAATCTACGGATACCCAGTGTCTGTCCCGGATACGTGCACGATCGTAGTCCAGCGAACCTACACTGGCATACCCCACTGCCGTCGTTCACCTCTTACAATCAGCCCAGTAATCGTGCCCCCACCCAGCCTAGCCCCAATGTACCTTGATACTTCTAGAGGGTTACCGCTGAAAGGGGTCGTGTCTAGGGTTTCGCCTAATAGATCAGGTCATGTAATTCGTGACCTAACCCGCCTAACAGATTAAGTCATGTAATTCGTGACTTAATCCTTTTCTAGTCTAGTCATGTCAAGATGGTTAAGTATGTCATTTCAGTTCACGACTTAACCCGCCTACGTGTCATGTCAAGTTGGCTAAGTGTTGTCGTTTTCAAGTTCATGACTTAGCCCTACAAATCGTGCTCAAATTGGTTAAGTTGTCTTTTCATGTTCATGACTTAACCCTAATTGGCATTAATTGATTCGTTAATGCACCGAACCACTCACATTGGATCCTATTGTTCATAGCCACTGGATTTGCCGGGCGGTTCCGGGCAGGTTTACGCTACGAACTCAACCCAACCTCGGGTTTCAAGCGCGATGTGACCAACTACCCACATTGGATCCTATTGTTTGTAGCAACTGGATTTGCCGGGCGGTTCCGGGCAGATTTACACTACAAACTCAACCCAACCTCGAGTTGGCCACTTTCTTGTTTTCTAAAGTCATGCCCATGTTCTTATCAGATTTTGCTATTTCCACAACATGTTCATATGTCAACTTCGTGCCCAACTAAGGCATGTTTAAAGTCAAGTTATGGCATGTTCAAGTCAAGTTTTCGTGCCATATTTCATGTTCTAATTATGCCAAATTTCATAGTTTATGCTTATAATTAATTCAAGTTTTGCCTATTCTACCCAATCGTATCCCCAACGTATATAAACGTACTTCGTTCACAAGCATAAATAATTCAAGAGATAAAGGGGAATAACACCAAACATGTGATAGGCATATGTGAAAATTCCAACATCACTTGCATAATAAACAGGCTATAACATATCACATGGTTTCAATACTAGTATGATGATAACTTGGCATAGTAATGATTCCAACTTAATTTAACATGATGATTTCAACTTTACATCATAGCCATAATAATCATTGTGGGCATAATAATAATTTTATTATAAACATGAAACATTAAAGGCATAGTAATCCTAATAGGCATAGTGGATTCCAATTTAGCATTTTTAACATAATAATTCTCATAGACATAATGATTCCAATTTATCATAATGATTCTCATCTAACATTATAAACATAATGGTTCCAACTTAGCATTTTTAACATAATGATTCTCAACTAACATTATAGACATAATGATTCCAATTGAGCGTTTTTAACATAATGATTCTCAACTAACATTACAAAAATAATGGTTCCAATTTAGCATTTTTAACATAACGATTCTCAACTAACATTATAGACAAAATGATTCCAATTTAGCGTTTTTAACATAATGATTCTCAATTAACATGATAGACATAATGATCCCAATTTAGCGTTTTTAACATAATTAACATGATAGACATAATGATTCCAACTTTTCATCATAACCTAGCAATACCCTATTTTTCATTAATCATGATGGGTATAATAACACCACAGGCATAATTCCATCAATATTCATAGCCATGGTTTAATTAGCATCATAGGCATGGTTTAATCAACATAAAGATTTCAATAAACATAGTAATTCCATGGACATGTATTAGTCCAACTTGCCAAACAATTAAACCCAAGTGATTCATAACAACATCAAAATCATGACAAGTTCAACTTGCAACGTTGCCATAGCAATATCCCCAAATTATAATTCAAAGATAAACAATATAAACAATGGATTAACAATAGTTCCTAAATCCGGTTTCAATTCATGGCATGTCCATATTGTTTTAGCGTTTTTGCCTAAAAAGTAACATAGAACTTACAATATGAAGCAAATAATCCAAATAAAAATCTCAAATCAAATAGGCTCAAATTCGTTGTCTAAAGCATCGTAGTTGTTGTAGCTTCTAGTTGTAGCCTTCAAGAATCGTCCTCCATCTTCTATAATTTTTATTCTTTGTATTTTTAATTCAGAGCTCTAGGTTTAATGGCGGCGGCCTGAGGCTAAAATGAAATAGTATGATTTAGGCTAGGTCTTAGGCCCTTTTTATAATGTTTGCAAGTTGTTTTAGACCGTCGATGGAGCTTGATTCAATAATAGCCGTTCGTTTGAAGGAGAGGCCAATCCGGAGCTGACACCTAGCCCTAGTGACAAGGCAAGGCTCAGAAAATCGACCAAACACAGACCTGGCCAGCCAGGGTGGGCTGGGTTCGACCTGGCTCTGGGGCCAGGTCGACAGCCCTGTCGACACCGTGTCGACTTGGCAGTCGACACGGGTACCCAGGTCGACCTGGCTAGCCCAGGTCGACTGCCAAGTCGACCTGGGTGCCTTAGGCGGGAATTTTCCCGCCCTGGCCAATTGGGCCCGATTTTGAATTTTAAACTTGTTTTTCTGAGCTGCTTTCGTCTGTTTGAATTTTAACCTGAATTTGAAAATTCCGGAGGCCATATCTTCTTCATACGGACTTCGTTTTTCGAAAACTCAGACTCTATTTCACGTATTTTTCCGAGACGAACACAATGGCGTATCCCGTTTCCATTAATTCTTTGATTTGAAATTAATTATACTTTAATTTGTGAATTTCACTGTTATAGAATACACGGGGTGTTACATCTTATATGTTGTAAATCATGCTATGATGATGTTATGTATGTTGAAAGTTTCTATGCTAAGTTGTGATGAATAATACATGTTAAAAAGGCCATGATGTTACCATCTATGCTAGTTAGTTCATATTAATTAAATCATCATGTTTGGGTTATGTTGATCTATATGACAAGTCACATATGCAAGTTAGATTGATTAGAAAAGTTATGAACATATGCCAAGACATCTATTATGACATCTAGAATTATGCTATGACATATGTGATATCCTATGCTAGTTCACACCATCATTATGTTGCCTAAAACCACATATGCAAGTTTATGTATAGATTTGGGCTATGATCATATCATGTAAATTGAGACATTTAACAAGTTGACACCTTTTGATCCTTAACATGTGTAATTTATGCAAGTTTCACCCTTATTATGATTAGATTTATTTTAATTGTCTATATGTTGTGATAATTTATCTTTGTGCTAGGTGTTAGACTATACAAGTCTAGCCTATATTATGCGTTGAATAAGCGAACATATAAACGTGGGGTAGGGGTAATATTAAGGATTTAATATTAAAAAGTTGGGGTGCAATTGACATGATTTTGCATGCCATAAGTGGATGGCCATAATTGAGTCAATTATGGACATCATTAAAAGTTGACTTAATTAATAATTTGAATAGGGAATTATTAAAACTGGGGTAAAAGATTTTAAGTGTTAATCAATGCTTAGGACACGAGGTTGGACTCGTTTGTGACGTAAACCTGCCCGGACCCGCCCGGCAAATCCAGTGGTCACAAATGTCAGCCTAATGTGAGAGGTCCTAGGCCTAAACTAAAGCATAACGGTTGTAAAGACACGAGGTTAGAATCTTTTATGGTGTAAGACTGCCCGGACCCGCCCGGCAAATCCAGCTGCCATAAATGCCAGTCTAATGTGAGAGGTCTTTATGAGGTTATGGCCTGAATGAATTAAGAAATACTTAACTAGATAAACATGTAAGGTGGGACATGGGGGTTAAGTAGGTGCCTTGGGTGGCATGAGGAATCTAGGGGGTCCCCTTAGTGGAATGTGAAATACGATTAGTAAGACTTAACCAAACAAACATGTAAATGAACATGACTAAGAGGGTTAAGTGGGATATACTAGTGACAAGCTTAGGTGGGTAGCTTGTGGGGGCCCATTTCGACCAGTATCCCAAACGTATCTTTGTGGGTTCGACCCAAGTCGAGGACGGGACACGCATGTTGTGTTCGACTGTAAGAGGCCAAAACGGGGAGCGGTGGCAATGCAAGTCCAACGGGTTTCGTATGCGTGTGTGGACCTGGGCTGGTAGGTAAGACGTCGTTGCATCGTGTAGGTATAAGCCGTGCATTCTCAAGTTGTATCGGGTTGCCACTTTAGGGGAGTGATACACCCCACTATGGGGCTAGCACGGGTATCTACGAGTAGGGAGCCGATCGAAAGTGGGTAGTGGGGTACACCTAGTGGAGGTAGGGGCTGACGGCACCTATGTAGTCAGCTAGGGGTACGTAAGGCTATTTATAAAGTTTCTGTGTGAAGCAAGTGGGATCAAACAATAGGGTGACTGGTGTGGTGCAGTGTAGTAATGTGCGGTGCAGTGTAGTAATCATTCGTTAGTAATTAGGTGTGCCTTTACCGTTATCTTTAACGTTATCTTAAACGCTATCTTTATCCTCCTAAGAGTTCATAGACATTTACTTGTCTTCCAGCTTATGCCTTAGTCTAGTTATTTTGATAATAGTATTGTTAGAAATATCATACTCGCCAGACTTTATGTCTGGCCCCCTCTATTTCTATCCTTTTTCCCCCTCCAGGTCCTCAGGTTGGGCCCAGCTCTAGTGGAGTTTGATTGAATTGCTTCATCTCTCTTTGGAAAGCTTCGACCGTTGAAGTAAAGTCCAGCTTGTTATCTTTTTAATGGCTATTTATGTAATGGGATTATGTATTTTGTTTTTATGAAGATGGATATTGTACTTGGTTATGATCTATGGTTTTATGATATAACAAACATGTTTAATTTCCGCTGCAATAAAATGAAGTTTTAGATTTCCAAGTACTATTCATTATCTGTCTTGTTGTAATTTTTTTGTTCTATATTCACTTATAACCTCCATGGAAGTTAATGCATTCCCTTTGTGAGTGACATTAATGTACGTGGGGTGCTACACCACATTCCCTTCCAATTCGGTCAACTCCCTGAAGCCGCCCCCATCTTCGAAACTATGATCGAAATGTTCCCCTCTTCTTCACCATTTTCTGCATGATCCGTTCAATTATTCAGAAAGTTCCTACACAAAACATGTCGAGCTAGAAGAGATCCACAATCCTATCAGGCATGATTGGATTTGGTGATGAAATTGGTGAGAAATCGGGCCATAACAACACCTTGTTCGAGCCGACTCTTCCAGCCGGAGATAGTTTCGAGTTGACAAGGTAGGGAGCATGGGAAGAAAAGAAGATGGTCGACAATGTGGAAATGGCCAATCGGAGTTCGGCAGTTCCCTGATGACTCGATTTTGAACCCAAGAAAATGAAATTGATTTCGGCAAAGCACTAGATGCTCAATGAAGAAGATAGATGGATTAAATTTTAATTAATGGTGTAATTAGTTGTTAATGATAATATTAATTATTTAATTAATGTATAAAATTTATAAACTGCTATATATGTTTCATACGAGCTTAGAATGCAATGAAACAAGTTGCAATGCGATCATGACAACAAATTCTACATTTCAGAACTGACTAAGAGGAATTTGGAAGCTGTTGCAGTTTTTGATAAATTTAAACGTCCGGTCTAATTTTGTTAAAAGTAAAATCCTCCAATAAAGGCTAACGGAGTGGAAACCAAGGTGGGAACTCTCTCACTGAAATCATTTTTGGTTATGTTATTTATTTTTGGAGTTCAACACATGAACTCTACACAATCATTTGAAATAGAAGCGATGCATGGATATTAGCGACACTCGCATTTCATACTCCGTGAATGGACACTTGTGGCATTGTAAATGGAATTTGTTTGTTGAGTATTTATTAATATGGATGGTTTAGTGACTTGTATATTGTGGTTGTGATGATTAACATATTGAAAATAATGTTGACATTAATGTGGTAGTTGAAATTTAATCATAAATAATTATTTATAATTTAAACAGTGAAAATTGGTTAAGTAGAAAAAAAATTCAGTCCGAACTAGAATTGGTTAAATGCATTAACCAATGATTTATTTAAATAGACTGTAGTCGTTTGAAAAACCCACACGGGTCTGAATATAATAATTTATTCACATCCCCCCTGAATTTAATTATATGTCAACCGATTGATTGATAGACTGTGATAAGCGTTATTTAATTATTTAATGCTTTTACAGTTGTAGAATGCACTTCGGATGTAAATTGATTGTTTACTAGTTGTTTATCACTATTTTTGAATACATTCGATGTATGAAATCCATATAACTGAATTTATATGGTACTATACTGACTCTGATTCTAATTCATAAATAGCGAATATTTTAAATAATTTTAAGTGAATAATCAAAATATGATTTTGATGTCGGATTTTGGATGGACACGAAAATATTGAAATATATGAAGCTGAGTTAAGTGGATATACTCCATTTTAACTCGAATGATTTTTTTTGTTGATTTTATTTATTATATAATAAATATCGAAAAGGTTTGATTTCAAAATTAGATATTTTGAAAATATTATCATTTTAATATTTTGATGATATAGAATATTCAATTTTGATTTAAAATTGAAAATGAAGTTGAAATCGTTTTAAAATGAATTTATAAATGATTTATAAAATACGTTTTAAATGGAAATCGACGATATAGATATTATATATATAATGGCTTGAATAGAATGTGCCGCCAAGCGGCCGTTCGAGAATTTCGACCAATAACTTCGAATTGATGTAATGGGAGATCTGATCGTCGGACTCTCCTAAAACTGGAACCATTGGGTTCGTATCGAAAAGAGCTTTCGAATGATAATAAGAGATTTGAAATGTAATGGTTAGATTTAAAAATATGTCCAAATCAGTTTTGGAAAAGGTCGTTGTAAATCCAGTTCAGTGGCTGTTATTGGAAAGGGGATTTTTCCTACAAGGACAAACTCACCAAATTATTTGCCCAACAGGACAACCACCAAAAAACTTGCCCAAAAGGACAAGTTTTAGTGCAAATTGTGAATTTCAATGGGGTCCCATATTTTTCCACTTTGCACTAAAACTTGTCCTTTTGGACAAGTTTTTTGCCCCTTGTCCTTTTGGGCAATTTTTTTTGTTTTTTTTGTCCTTCACAATTTTTTCCTGTATTGGAAAACGACTGTAAGGGCCTTAATAAAATTATTAAAAATATGTAAAAATAATTTAAAATCATGATGAATGATATGGAAAGATTTTGGATGAAAATTCCAAGTTCGAAAAGATAAAAATATATTTTTATCGAAATGAACTAGTTATTAACTAGAATAACAATTCAATGTTTTTAAATAAATAAATTGGATTTGTAAATGGTTTTTGAAGTAACCAGAACTTTTCCAATGTATGAATTAGAATGGATTTGAATAAAAATAATCTTCGGAATATTTTGATATTGGTTTCCGTGATTATACAGATATGGTTGAGGAATTTTGTAACGACCCGTATTTTTGGTTGTAGAATATTTAAATACCGATTTAGAATTTCAAATGGATTTACTATATATATATAGTTTTAATAATAGGTATAAAAAGGTTTTTATATAAATAGAATATCGTTTTTAATCTAGAACTTTAAAATGTTGAGTTCTAAATTTTTATTGTTTGAAATTGAAGTTGTTTGCTTTAATACGATGGTATAAAATTTGTATTGTCATTTGAAACTTAATTTAAATTGTATTAAGGTTACACAGAGATTAAAATAATAGACCAACCTTAAACTGGTACACAATGTACGCAGATTATATTTTTAATACAATACAATACCTCGACGTATATATACATATACCATTGGCATTCCACTTGATTAGGAAAAGGGGAAGAACAAAAAAAAACATGAATACTCCATATTTATCAGAAATAAAGAAGTCGACATCGACAAGAACATAAAAATTGAAATACACACAACATAAAACTGGTAATACATTGGAACGACATATTTTCACACATTTTGTTGTACAAATGGAGTAACTAATACAAAGGAGAGCGACAATATATATACACGTTGGACAAAGGCAAAAACCAATGGAAACATATGCATATTCAAGTCTGTACAATGCATATTTATTGCTGCGTTCACTTCTATTTTACTATTGCACCCCTTTTCTTTTTGACCCTCTTCAAAACTACTGCGGTTACCCCTCCCCTCTTCTATTCCTTCTTGTTGCCTTGCTTCCACTTCTTTCTTTCATTTTTCTTCCTGTAATCACTGGAAAAAATGTACAGGGTATCAATTGGAAGTGTAAAATAATAATAATAACAAAGGAAAGAAAAAAAAAAAGAAAAAAATTATCAAGCACATGGAGATGAAAAGAACTTAAGTGAATTTGTGACAGCAAAAAAACATTATACCAAGGTGGTGATATCATCCAAGAACACATAAATTTTTGACCAAAATTAATATATCGGTCGTTCAAAAGAAACATGGGTGCTAAGAAGTACAGGGATTTAAATAATGTTGTACACAATATTCACATGTCCTAGGAACTATAAGATAATATCAAATTTATGTATATTTTTAGACATAAGATCATATATATAGACAATGAATAGCTACAAGAGACAGACAGTGCACAGCTAGAAGAAAATCCTATATATGTATTCAAGTCTACACAACTAAATCTATATATAAGTAATAAATTCATGTACACATTTGAATAATGAATGAACAACTACAGTATTGGTAGGAACAGCTAAGGAACAGTGGGAAATTCATAGTTGAAGTGAAATAGGGATATGTATGTATATTCACACATCAGCTGAGTGAACAGCAAGCAAAAAAAATATAATTTTGGGTACATTTATATCATATCAAATAGTACCATGAACAGCTAATCTAAACAATGTAGGTATATATCTATGTAATCAAATCTAGGACAGTATATTGCTGTATATATATATAAATATATACATACACAGTCGAAGGACACTCATACAAGACCGTTCTTCTTTTAAAAAGCTGAACACAGAACCTATGGATTTAGGATACAGATTCAATCTTTGAATTTAATAAACAATTCAAAGCTAATACATGGACAAGTTTAATCACCATTTCGTGTTGACCAGACCGTAAGACTTTGAAAATACAATACTTAAATTCAACAAAATCTCTGCCAAACCATTTCGCAGCCATCAACGTCCATCATCAGTACACAATCGGAAAAAGGGAAAAAGCAATGGCCTAAGAATGGTAGCTAACCTATCTAGGATAAGATTTGAAAGACGTTGATCCTATCTAAACCATACTATAAATATACGATCCACGCACAAGGATTTTGTCAATTCCAAAACCAAAATGAAACATACAGTAAACAAAAATGGTTCGAATCACTTGAAAAATCAAAACAAAAATATAGTATCAAATAAAAATAAGATAAATAACTTATCTGAACTCAGGAACCCACGCACTTCGATCTATACCTTCTTCGACGAAATTGCTGAAGGATCTGTTCGAAAGCGTGAACCAAGGGTTCGGATTTTCTTCGATTGGAAGGATGGAAGCTTCGGGTTTGGTGCGGATTGAACTGTGGTGGTTCTGGAAAGGCACAAACATTGTACAACGAAGTGGAGGTGATTATGGGTGTTCTAGAGGTGGTTTGGTGGTTGGCATTTTGATTGGAAGAGGATGAAGAGGAGGTTGAAGCTTGGAGGATGGCGGCGTGGGGTTCGGTGGCTCCAGGAGGAGACAGCGTCAGTTTAAAGGGGGCGGACGGGTAGGGCTTCCACCATGGGGGAAAGATATAGTGGCGGCGGATGTTTTTGTCTGAGGTTTTGGAAAATAACGAATGAAAGTGTTTGGTTAATAAAGCGGATCCGGGAATATTTTTGGCTGAGCGGTCAGGTAAAGACCCAAATTCTTTTTTTTATTTATTATCTAAACTTAAATTGTAAAAATTTGCTTTATAAATTTGCTTATACAATAGTTTGTGCATATATTAACGGAGTTAAAATGGTCAGTTCCATTAGAACCATAAAATGAAAAGATCGAGATGGAGCAGTGTCTGTCAGGACTGGAAGGACGGAAAATTTTTAATTAAATTAAACGTTGTTTAATTTAATTGAAAATCAATGCTGAATGACCGAACAAATCAAAGTGAGTTAACCTCACTCAGTTTCTTCCCGTTTATATTTCATATAAATTGGGTTTTATTTTTGTGTGTTCTGATTTCTAGTACTTGACCATCTGCTAGTTATAGATATTTCTTTTTGATTTAATCAGTGGAATTAAACGGACATTTAATTCCAGTAAGTCACCAACCCTTGTTCTAATTCAATAAAGGTAATTTCCCCTTGATTGATCACGTTTATAAAATGAGCGTGATCGAAATGGTTTGAATTGTTTGTGTCATCTATTTGCTGATTGATGGTTGTTATTATCGGATAAAGGTAATAGTTTGATTGGACAATTGATTTGATCAATAACCGTTGAATTGAAATTCAACATTTGATTTGTTATAACCAGTAGAAATATTGGTTGAATAATTTGGCATCACGTTGTCGGTAAATCAATCATTATACGATTATGGATTTTTATCGTCAAGTGAACTGACCTTATTGAAGTTATAAATTTAGTTTATAACCAAAATAGGTTTTAAATATATTATTTTGAATAGAGTGACTTTTAAAGAAAATGAGTATCATTATTATTATTCAAAGGTTTATATGTCAATATTAAATTGTTTGATAAAGTAAACATGTAAGTAGATGAGCAAGAAAAAAAAACCCAACGGTTAAGAATTCGATTAATTGTTTCGTAGAAACGATTGTACGAAGTTATTTGAATTAATTACATTATTAAAAGGAGGAATTTACTAGGATTGATTTAAATATTGAGAAGGGATTATGAATGAGTTTTATATTTAACTCGAGATTATAATGAAGTTAAAAGGGATTTAAGCGAACTTATAAGCTTAAATGGGAGGGTTACTTAACGATTGGATTAAGTAAAGGAATGAAGGTATAAAAGAATTACAATTAAACCTGGGTTGTAAAAACAAGGTTTATAACGCGAATAAGAAGTAAAGAAGTGGTTTTTCAAGTAAAGTACTTAAGGTTGGAATTAAGTAAGTAATTAGACCTTGAGATTCCCCAGCAAAGAAAAAGGGAATGGGAAAAAGGGATTTGTAATTAAGTTTGGTAAAAGAATTAAGTAATAAGGTCTATGATAATACCTAGTTAGGAAACAAAGAATTTAATAAATTGGAAGTTTATAAAAGTAATGTTTGGTAAGACGGATTAAGCAATATTAGTTTTATTTTAAAAAGAGACTTCCAAAAGTTAAAGTAGAATTATAAAGTCATATTTTGAATTAGTGGTTAAATAGAATTTGAATTGATATTGGAATGTGATATTAGTTTTTGAATTATGACTTATATTTATCTGAAGATAAGGACGTTGTTGATCAAGGTCTGAGAGGTAATTAAAATACCCCAACTTGAACGACTTCGAAATTATCTGAAGATGATATTAGTCATGGTGATATAAAGAACAGTAAGAGTTTATTATTTCATTTAGAAATAATAATGCAATGTTTAGTGAAACATTGGGGTATATGCATACAGAATGAGAATACCAAAGTAAAAGGGAAATATAAGAGAACTACAACTGAAAGGAAATGTAAAGTTGGATTTTATCCAATAAAAATAAGCACTGGGACTGTAAAGTAAATGAATGAAAAATATTTCACAATGTTGTTTTACAAATAATAAGTTGGATTGATTTCTTTATTATGGATTTTAAATAATCTTTTAACAAATTATTTGCAAATAATAGAAGAAAGATAATTGAGATAGTGTAAGATATTCTTGTTAAACAAGAAGTAAATACTGAGTTTCCAAAATATTGGAAGATAAGATGTTTTTAATTATTTTAATTAGAAGGGCAAGTGATGCTTAATATGGAACCAATAAATTCTTTTTTTTTATGGTTGAATGTGTAACACCCCACATCCGTTAATGTCACTCACAAAGGGAATGCACTAAGTTCTGTGGGGGCATTTAAGGTAAAAGATGTAGATAAATTACAAGATAGAAAAAAAAGTAAAACAACGGAAAATAAATCTTTACTTTATTGATTAAAAAGTTTGTACAGCAATTGCTTTCCAATACCAGTGTATCCTCTGTCTTACAAAATAAAGAAGCATAAAATAACAATTATATTCCCAAATATAGCATAAGCCAGCCACAGCAGAGGAAAAGAGAGTCTGAAGCGATATATCAAAGAGTCTTCAAGCTTGGAAAGAGTAACAGTCCATACTAAGCAGAGCTATTCATTCCCTGACTACCTGGGGGGGGAACGGAAGAAAAGAAGACAAAAGAAAAACAGAGTCAGACATAAAGGCTGAGTAAGTCTAGTGACTTTTAGCATGTGAACAGGATACAGTTCATGACGGGAGTAAACTGGAAAAATGGGACAGTACCAGAATAACAGACTAATATATATACCAAGCAAGACGGTTTAAAACGAATATACTATCGCACCCCATTCTATATCTCTGCACCACCTAACTAGTATCCCAACTAGTAATATGTATAAAGATGATAACATGATCCCAATCCCTGTAATTGCGGTTGCCTTTAGGTGTACATCGATTATTTATTACCTGGATCTAATCTATGGTTTTCTTATCGAGCGCTTCCTAGATTCAACTAGGGTTTATGCAACTTATCTAATACTTCTCGGATTCAGGATTTATGCCACCTAGGTCCAACTAGGGATTATGCTACCTGTCGAATGATGCCCATAGTCTAGGACGCACTACCTAGAGTGGTATATGTTCCTAGACTTTCCCCACGTATGTATCGCGAATCGTTTATCGCTATCTAGATGCACATGTCCTCCATATGTGCGGCCCGAGCCCCGTGGTAGGGCTAATCAAGAAACACGGAACTCGGTCGGGAGCTTTAAGTTATCTGCCGATGTAAATGATAAGGTCTGTTTTTCTACCAGTGGATATGGTCCCACATGACCCCTCCCTCAACTAATGAAAGGCAATCCAAGAAAATCTAAAACGAGAACTGTAATCCTGCCACCAATGCCCCACTTTCCTATTGGCCAGCCTCACCCATAACTAGATAGCAAGTATATGGTCTGTTGGGAGTTCTTTGCCTTTCCGCATGCGTATCTCGACTGACTCAAGATGGTAGGTAGACGACGTGTTGCTATCACAGGGCTGCTGGTCTCGCCGAATCACGATGGTCCATCCTAGTCTTTAGGTTGCCTTATATTGCAACAAAGGCATACCCTTGGTTCTCCTAACGCAGACCTTAACCTCTGTGAGCCCAGGAGGATCATCTGCAGCCTCACATAAGGATACCAAGAGTACCCTCACGTCCCCTCGAAGCCACAGGCTTCGTAACCCAATTCGTTGGAGCCTTCTTTAAGACCAAATGGACGTTCGCTCCTCCTCGTGTTATACTAAGAATTACTACTTAGTTTTCCTAACAAAGGTTTACCACTTAGTTTCCTGCATCGTTGTTTTCTTAACTAAGGTTTACTACTTAGCCCTCTTTCTCGTCAAGTTGGATTGGCTAAGTGTCATTAGTCAATTCAAGTTAGCTTAACCCATTCCTTTTTCATATTAAACTGGCTAAGTGTTATCAATAGTTCATGTTGACTTAACCCTACAACAAACCAAGTTATATTAGTTAAGTATTTCTTATTACTTAACCCTACCCATTCATCTTGTATTGGTTAAGTGTCCCTTTTAACCTAACCTTGCCCATCTGTTTTAACTAACATTTTATAACGGTTAATTGTTCCCTTAGTTAACTTAACCCTAACATCTGTTTAATTAACATGTTCTAATGGTTAAGTATTGTCCCTTCATGTTTCAACTTAACCCTGTTCAATTTATCACACTATGATGGTTAAGTGTTCTAAGTTTACTTAACCCTACCCTCTAGTCTAGTTAACATGTTAAATTGGCTAAATGTTTTCTTAGTTACTTAACCCCTACAAGTCTTGTCTTGTTAACAAGTTAATTTGGTTAAGTGTTTTAGTTAACTTAACCCTACAAGTCCTAACTTAGCTTTAATTGTCTTAGTAAAGCACCAACTACTCACATTAGACAGGTATTGTTGTGGCTGCCTTTTTGCCGGTCGGTTCCGGGCAGTCTTACGCCACAACTCAATCTAACCTCGGGTCTTTATTGGGCTCAATGCCTTAACCTCTCACATTGGATAGGTATTGTTGGGATTAGTTGTAACACCCCACACCCGCTATAGTCACTCACTAAGGGAATGCCATAGCATCGGTGGAGTATTTTTAGTGAGTATAGAACAGTAAAATTACAACAAGACAGATATAATGTAATACTTGAAAATTTTAAAACATCATCTCATAGCAGCGGGAAGTAAAACATGTTTGGTTACATCATAAAACCATAACAAGAGTCAAGTACAAAATATCCATCCTGAATAAAATAAGTACATAATCCCACTACTCATAACAAATAGCCATAACAGAAAAGATAAGATAAGCTGAGCTCTACATCTACGGTCCAAGCTCCAAGAGATAGATAAAGCAAACTGATCAAAACCCACTAGCACTAGGCCCAACCTGAGGACCTGAAGGAAAAAGATAAAAACAACGGGGGTCAGACATAAGCCTGAGTGAACCCTATCTCCTTAATAATACAATTATTAAAGTAATTAGGGTATGATATGAACTCGGTATGGTATCTTTGGGGATAATGACTACACTAAGTTGCCCACGAACACAGGACGAACTAAGATAACCGTAAAGACGCATCTACCCACCCAAGGATAATTACTAACTGCACCACACCAGTTCTACCCACCAAGAGTAATTCCTACTTAAAGGTTGATCCCACTAAGTGTACTTAGTAATTTTTCACCCGGTAGTTTCTTGTACCCCTACACAGGTGCCGTCTGCCCCTATTTTTACTAGGTGTACCCACTACCCCCAAGCGATCGGCTCCCTACCGTACATACCCGTGCTGGTCCCACAAAAGGGGTGTATCATTTCCCAAAGTGGCTACCATATAATATCACTGTGCACGGCTTTATATCTACCCGATGCAACAACGACTTACCAACCAGCCCGGGTCCACACACGCATATGAAACCCGTTGATCCCGCGTTGCCACCGCTAACCCGTTTTGGCCTCTTACAGTCAAGCCCAATATGCGTGTCCCGTCACCCGACAAGGGTCGAGCCTACAAAGATACGTTGGGATATTGGTTGAAATGGGCCCCCACAAGCTACTACTTAAGCTTGTCGTTTAATCTAGTGCATCCCACTTAACCCTTTAACCATGTCCCTTTACATGTTATAAATCTTGGCTAAGTCCTTTAATCATATTTCAATTGTCACTTAGGGCACTCACTAGATTCCCACATGCCACCCATGGCACTTACTTAACCCCTTAATCATGTTTAATTACATGTTCCACCTTGGTTAAGTATTCTAATCGTATTCTCACATGCCACCCATGGCACTTACTTAACCCTTTTATCATGTTTAATTACATGTTCCACCTTGGTTAAGTATTCTAATCGTATTTTTCTATTGCCACCCAAGGCAACCCACTAGTCTCATCATGCCACCCCAAGGCACCCACTTAACCCCTCATGTCCCACTACATGCTAATATGGTTAAGTGTTTCTTAATTCATTAATTAAGATCATGACCTCATAAAGACCTCCCACATTAGACCGTCTTTTATGACTGCTGGATATGCCGGTTGGTTCCGGGCAGACTTCTGTCATAAAAAGGGCCTAACCTCGTGTCTTTACTTTAATCATGTATTTAATTTATGACTAAGACCTCTCACATTGGGCCAATCATTTGTAGCCGCTGGATGGCCGGTCGGTTCCGGGCAGACTTCCGCTACAAAAGGGTCCAACCTCGTGTCTTAGTTGATTAATTAATCCTAATTAATCACCCCCATATTAATTATCCCTAATTAATATCAAATTTTCCATAACATGGGTAGACCTAACTCAATAGGTAAATTCCCATGGGGTAGACCTAACTTAATAGGTAAATTCCCACTTATGGTAATTTATTTTTATTGTATGCTTAATCATACCCAATCATATTTTTATTAACATATTTACCAACCCCATCGTTCCCCACGTAAATCGTTCTCATTTCATGACATAAATAAGGGGAAGATCATTACAAATATCATGGGTTTAGCATACAACTTTGTCATGGGTTAAGAGGATGTCAACTTGCATATATGAGCATATATTAACCCAACTACATTTAACCCAAACTTGCATATTATCAAACATGTGTCTTACATAACATGTTGCATATGAACTTACATATCATCAAACATGTGATTTGCATAACATGTAGAACTTGCATTTTAGCATATACTTAACTTGCATAAACACTCACATACTTGCATAAGCATTCATATACTTGCATAAGCTTGCATATCATGTTAAACTTGCATTTCAACATATACATAACTTGCATAAACATTCACATACTTGCATAGGCTTGCATATTATGTTAAACTTGCATTTCAACATATACATAACTTGCATAAACATTCACATACTTGCATAGGCTTGCATATTATGTTAAACTTGCATTTCAACATATACATAACTTGCATAAACATTCACATACTTGCATAGGCTTGCATATTATGTTAAACTTGCATTTCAACATATACATAACTTGCATAAACATTCACATACTTGCATAGGCTTGCATATTATGTTAAACTTGCATTTCAACATATACATAACTTGCATAAACATTCACATACTTGCATAGGCTTGCATATTATGTTAAACTTGCATTTCAACATATACATAACTTGCATAAACATTCACATACTTGCATAGGCTTGCATATTATGTTAAACTTGCATTTCAACATATACATAACTTGCATAAACATTCACATACTTGCATAGGCTTGCATATTATGTTAAACTTGCATTTCAACATATACATAACTTGCATAAACATTCACATACTTGCATAGGCTTGCATATTATGTTAAACTTGCATTTCAACATATACATAACTTGCATAAACATTCACATACTTGCATAGGCTTGCATATTATGTTAAACTTGCATTTCAACATATACATAACTTGCATAAACATTCATATACTTGCATAAGATGTTAAACATGCATATAAGCATATACATGACTTGCATAAGTACTCACATACTTGCATAACATGTTTGCATAATGGATCCATATTCACTTAGTGTTTTGCATCATAAACATCATGAAACAACTTGCATAAAAATATCATGATTACATATTATGAAACTTGCATGACATAAGGCATATAACTTGCAAAACACATAATATTCACTACATCAAGCTTGCATAAATATATTGATCCACAAACATAGCCATACTTTATCACATCTTATCATAATCAATTCAATAATTGATTATTAAGGGGATAGAAGCTCACCAAAACAAGATTAGCAAGTTAAATGAAGCAAATCCCAATGATTAAGTAGAAGAAGATGTAGATTAGCTTGCAAACCCTCTTAGGATTTTTAGTGGAGGCTCTCCAATTTTCTAAGTGGTGGCATAATGGCCTTAGATCTATTTTTGGTAAGGATAAAGGGGGGTATTAGGGTGTATATATAGATTAGTTAGATGTTTTAGGACCATAGGATATACCCTAGAACCAATCCTAGCCTTTAAAGCATGTCTTGGGGAAGAAGTCAAGTGTAGGAACCATTTAGGGCCCAAAAAAAACAGCCCAAAACTCATCCCGGGCCTCAAAACATGAGCAGTTTTCGTTTTTGATTTTTCGTGAAACTTTGACGGGCCATAACTTGGTCATACGGACTCCGATTTACGAAAACTCGGACTCTATTTCGCGTATTTTTCCGAGACGAACGCAATGGCACAGCCCGTTTCCCCTGATTCAGAATATTAAATTTAATTCTGCTCTGATTTATGTTATAACAAGTTATTTAACATACGGGGTGTTACATTCTCCCCTACTTAAAGGATTTCGTCCCCGAAATCTCTAAGTCAAGAAGAACGTATCCTACCAACCAAACAACCATCTACTCAACCATCAAACACTGGCATCCATTGTCCTTAAACAGTTTCTAATGATGTATGAGCATATGCAAAAAGTGTGTGTATATGTTCCCTATCTAATGTATGAACATATGCAAACCATGATAGTGCCATGCATCCATTATGTATGCGAGCGAACCCTATCGACACATACAATATCTACATGAGTGCACAATCATTCACCAAAATGCATCATCCATGTGATAACACAACCATTATACATCCATAAATATATCTTCCTACACACAATTTTATGCAATATGCAATATGAAGTGACTGAGCCGATCTAGTGCCTAGAGTGTGTGTATATGCATCCACGAGCAACCATTAGCAAACACTTGCATCCACTTGCATCCATCAACCATAACATGTCTCAAACACATGTTTCAACCATAGGTTTACCCTATCTAAAGGTCAAAAGTACTAACGAGAGGACATACTAAGAATAAGATAAGCACAAGATATGTGATGAAGGAGAAGCAAAAGGATATACCCTCCGAAAGAAAAAGGGTACCTCGAACGCATCTTCGCTTCCGTCTTCCAGGTAGCGTCACTCTCTTCATCTCCCCTTTGTACTTTGACTAGTTGAACCTCTCTGTTTCTCAGCTTCCAAATCTCTGACCCAAGGATGCAAGTAGGAGCTCGTCGAATCGTCGCATCACGCTCTGCTTCCACTTCTCTAAGCAAACTCGGCTCTACCACCTCTGCGGTCTCATGTAGGCCCTTCCTCCCATAGAATACATCACTAAGTCTGTCGGGCAACTCCGCCAATGGAAGATGCTCCTCCCATGTACCTCCAAAATCCAAGATACATAGCCTCATAAAGGTCTTCTAAAACATGATTCACCCTCTCAGTCTGGCTATCCGTCTGAGGATGATATGCGGTACTCATACCCAACTGAGTCCCTACCGCCTCTTGCGAATTCTTCAAAAACTCTCTAGTGAAGATAGGATCTCGATCACTCACTATGCTAGAGGGTACCCCATGTAATCGAACTATCTCTCGAAGATATACTGAAGCTAGCCATGGAGCAGTCCTCTTGCTCTTCATAGGTTTGAAATGGGTGCTCTCAGTAAGTCTATCTACCCCCACCCAAATTCCTGTATTACCCTTCCTCGATCTGGGTAACCCGTCAATAAAATCCATCGAGATGCTATCCCACTTCCATTGCGGAACCTCCAATGGGTGAAGCAACCCACCTGGTTTCCTTTGCTCCGCCTTCACTTGCTGGCACACCTAACATAGAGCGACATACTCGGCCACATCTTTCTTCATACCAGCCCAGAAGAAAACCCTCTTCATGTCTTGGTACATCTTATCCCCACCGGGATGAATGGTCATCCTAGAACGGTGTGCGTCATCAAGAATAGCTTTCCTCAAGCCCTCGTCTTGCGGTACACCAAGTCTACCGTCTCTACGCAAACACCCCTATCGTCTAGGGTGTTCCTACTCAAATGGCTGGACGACTCCCCCCTTATGAGCTTCTCTATCAACTCAACCAACTGTGGGTCGTCCCTCTGTGCTCTTCCAATCCACCCCAAAAGAGTAGGTCTAACCAAGGAGGCTAGCAAACCGGGTACAAAGTCAATGGAAGGTCTAAAGTCAAACTTAGAAATAAACTCTAAGCTCCGTCGTTCAACGAACAATGAACTCAAGGACAACCTTTTTCTTCTTAAGGCGTCTGCTACCATGTTACCCTTACTCATAGGATGCTAAGGATCCCATCCACTTTTGTTGTCCTAAGACTATGCACTCGAAAAGTCTCCAACACTTCCCTAAGATGTAGGGCATGCTCTTCTCCACCAGGATATCATCCAAAATCATCATAACCGTCTCCCACGCAGACCACCCTAGTCGAATTCGGCATCCCCCAAATGCAAGCCCCAAAGGCCTAAACCAATATCAGACAAACACCCAAGGGATACCTCCTTCGGATTCAGACGACCTACGTGAGATGATACAAATAAAAATGGCTAATTAATTACGCCCTTGACCAATTCTGGATGTTCTCGCCAGTCTCGTTCCAAAACCGTCGTTTATTCTATACTGGCTCTGCTCAGCCTATTGAGCACATACGAAAACTTATTTCGTTCCTAGAAAAGACCAAAATGTCATCCATAAAGACCATCACAACTTATTTAGGTACTCCTTGTACACCCTTCTCATCAAATTAACCAAACATGCGGGGCGTATGTCAAACCAAATGGCATCACCAGCCACTCATAAAAGAAATCATCCGGAGTCCTAAAGGCAGTCTTTTCTATGCTATCCTCAGCCACTCTCGACTGATGAAATCCCGTGGCTAAGTCTTACTACAAAAATACTGAGGCGCCAGCCAACCGATCAAAGAGATCATCAATCCTTGGCAAGGGGTGTCTATTCTTCTTTGTGAGTTTCTTTAGTTCTCTTTAGCCTACACAAAGTCTGAGGGACCCATCCGCCTTCATAACAAAACTACTGGAGCGCCCCACTCCGATATACTTCGTCTTATGGACCCCTTTTTAAGCAAATAGCCTACTTACTTATGGAGTTCCCTCCTCCCACTAGGAGCCATGTGGCACACTGGCCAAGATACTGGTTTAGCATTATCCACCAGATATATTCGGAAGTCAATCTCCCGCTTCGGAGGTAAGCCCTTCACCTCCTCAAACACATCCGGGTATTCCTGGACCACTCTAACAGATCGCAGACCCTAGACCAACGTGTCAAGCGATTCTAGATACCTTAGCATAACAGATTCTATGGGATTACAAGAGATCTCAAGAGTGTCACCCAAGCGGCCCATAAGCCTAACAACTCTCCCCCCCCCCCCAAATCAAGAACGGCACCCCTACTGGATAACCAGTCCATGCCCACTAACCCATAGCCCGTGAAGCCCAACAAGCATCACATCTAAACCCAACGCTAAGTATAGGAACTTTCAAACCCAAACACATCATGGAGCCCAATTGGGTTTGAAACAACTAAGGGATCATCTACCAACTGGTGTCTCAGTGCAGTGACTCTACTAGTAATGATGAGATAAACGAACTCAATGTGTCAAAATCATACAAAGTACGGACAGGATGATTGATCAGAAAAACTAGACTTTCAATAGAAGTAGTTCTACCTCTTTCCCGAATCGCGAGAGCCTGTACTTGCCCCCTAGCCTGACCTGGTGCCACATGAGCTTGCACCAGTCCTCCTGAGGTAGACCCCGTCCCTTGCTCCTTCTTTGGACAGTTTTTCATCAGATGCCCTGCTTCGCCACAGTGGAAGCAGCCAGTCTTAGTCTTCTTGCGACAATCTTTGTTTAGGTGGCCTAGTGTCCCACAATTGAAGCACCTCTTCTTTCCCTTGCCACCGTTGCCCTTCCCACCTTTGTTTTGCTGCTGCTGTTGAGGTCTCTTCTGATCTCCTTTCTTCTCGGGTGCTTTACTAGCATTGGGACCCTTCTCTTCCTTATGCATATTTTCTTCTGCTTTTGAGAGAAACCTTGCCTCAAACCTATGCCTGAAATCCACCCAAGAGTCAATCGGGCGTTCTCCATTAGTGACCTCCCACCAGAACGAGGCCTCTCCTTCCATTAACCAAGCGGCCAACCCGACTTTCTTTTCCTCTTCTACTTCCAAGATTTCCATCAATTCTTCCGTCTCATTAAGCCAATCCCTAGCTCCCACAAAAGGTTTTCCTCCCATAGCCTTAAACTTCCTACAAGTCATAGCAAAAGTATCCGCGCGAGGAGAAACGAGTGCAACGGGTGGAGGAGGAACATTTGCTGGACCTGCAGCGGCGGCCCTAGCCTCTAACAACCTCCTATACCATACTGGTACCGCTACACTATCCGGAAGATAAAGATCTTCAGCCATGCTGAGACGAAAAAGGGAAAGATTCAAAACAGAGAATTTGAGAGATAAAGGTATGGCTATCGGGGATTATGCTTTTCTTTCAAAAACTTTTCTTTTAAAAGACATGTTTTTGAAAATATTTCTTCCAAAAATGTTTTTAGAAAAATAGTTTTCTAAAACTTTTATCTGTTCTGGTAACCTTTGCTCTGATACCACGTGTAACACCCCACACCCGCTATAGTCACTCACTAAGGGAATGCCATAGCATCGGTGGAGTATTTTTAGTGAGTATAGAACAGTAAAATTACAACAAGACAGATATAATGTAATACTTGAAAATTTTAAAACATCATCTCATAGCAGCGGGAAGTAAAACATGTTTGGTTACATCATAAAACCATAACAAGAGTCAAGTACAAAATATCCATCCTGAATAAAATAAGTACATAATCCCACTACTCATAACAAATAGCCATAACAGAAAAGATAAGATAAGCTGAGCTCTACATCTACGGTCCAAGCTCCAAGAGATAGATAAAGCAAACTGATCAAAACCCACTAGCACTAGGCCCAACCTGAGGACCTGAAGGAAAAAGATAAAAACAACGGGGGTCAGACATAAGCCTGAGTGAACCCTATCTCCTTAATAATACAATTATTAAAGTAATTAGGGTATGATATGAACTCGGTATGGTATCTTTGGGGATAATGACTACACTAAGTTGCCCACGAACACAGGACGAACTAAGATAACCGTAAAGACGCATCTACCCACCCAAGGATAATTACTAACTGCACCACACCAGTTCTACCCACCAAGAGTAATTCCTACTTAAAGGTTGATCCCACAAAGTGTACTTAGTAATTTTTCACCCGGTAGTTTCTTGTACCCCTACACAGGTGCCGTCTGCCCCTATTTTTACTAGGTGTACCCACTACCCCCAAGCGATCGGCTCCCTACCGTAGATACCCGTGCTGGTCCCACAAAAGGGGGTGTATCATTTCCCAAAGTGGCTACCATATAATATCACTGTGCACGGCTTTATATCTACCCGATGCAACAACGACTTACCAACCAGCCCGGGTCCACACACGCATATGAAACCCGTTGATCCCGCGTTGCCACCGCTAACCCGTTTTGGCCTCTTACAGTCAAGCCCAATATGCGTGTCCCGTCACCCGACAAGGGTCGAGCCTACAAAGATACGTTGGGATATTGGTTGAAATGGGCCCCCACAAGCTACTACTTAAGCTTGTCGTTTAATCCAGTGCATCCCACTTAACCCTTTAACCATGTCCCTTTACATGTTATAAATCTTGGCTAAGTCCTTTAATCATATTTCAATTGTCACTTAGGGCACTCACTAGATTCCCACATGCCACCCATGGCACTTACTTAACCCCTTAATCATGTTTAATTACATGTTCCACCTTGGTTAAGTATTCTAATCGTATTCTCACATGCCACCCATGGCACTTACTTAACCCTTTTATCATGTTTAATTACATGTTCCACCTTGGTTAAGTATTCTAATCGTATTTTTCTATTGCCACCCAAGGCAACCCACTAGTCTCATCATGCCACCCCAAGGCACCCACTTAACCCCTCATGTCCCACTACATGCTAATATGGTTAAGTGTTTCTTAATTCATTAATTAAGATCATGACCTCATAAAGACCTCCCACATTAGACCGTCTTTTATGACTGCTGGATATGCCGGTTGGTTCCGGGCAGACTTCTGTCATAAAAAGGGCCTAACCTCGTGTCTTTACTTTAATCATGTATTTAATTTATGACTAAGACCTCTCACATTGGGCCAATCATTTGTAGCCGCTGGATGGCCGGTCGGTTCCGGGCAGACTTCCGCTACAAAAGGGTCCAACCTCGTGTCTTAGTTGATTAATTAATCCTAATTAATCACCCCCATATTAATTATCCCTAATTAATATCAAATTTTCCATAACATGGGTAGACCTAACTCAATAGGTAAATTCCCATGGGGTAGACCTAACTTAATAGGTAAATTCCCACTTATGGTAATTTATTTTTATTGTATGCTTAATCATACCCAATCATATTTTTATTAACATATTTACCAACCCCATCGTTCCCCACGTAAATCGTTCTCATTTCATGACATAAATAAGGGGAAGATCATTACAAATATCATGGGTTTAGCATACAACTTTGTCATGGGTTAAGAGGATGTCAACTTGCATATATGAGCATATATTAACCCAACTACATTTAACCCAAACTTGCATATTATCAAACATGTGTCTTACATAACATGTTGCATATGAACTTACATATCATCAAACATGTGATTTGCATAACATGTAGAACTTGCATTTTAGCATATACTTAACTTGCATAAGCACTCACATACTTGCATAAGCATTCATATACTTGCATAAGCTTGCATATCATGTTAAACTTGCATTTCAACATATACATAACTTGCATAAACATTCACATACTTGCATAGGCTTGCATATTATGTTAAACTTGCATTTCAACATATACATAACTTGCATAAACATTCACATACTTGCATAGGCTTGCATATTATGTTAAACTTGCATTTCAACATATACATAACTTGCATAAACATTCACATACTTGCATAGGCTTGCATATTATGTTAAACTTGCATTTCAACATATACATAACTTGCATAAACATTCACATACTTGCATAGGCTTGCATATTATGTTAAACTTGCATTTCAACATATACATAACTTGCATAAACATTCACATACTTGCATAGGCTTGCATATTATGTTAAACTTGCATTTCAACATATACATAACTTGCATAAACATTCACATACTTGCATAGGCTTGCATATTATGTTAAACTTGCATTTCAACATATACATAACTTGCATAAACATTCACATACTTGCATAGGCTTGCATATTATGTTAAACTTGCATTTCAACATATACATAACTTGCATAAACATTCACATACTTGCATAGGCTTGCATATTATGTTAAACTTGCATTTCAACATATACATAACTTGCATAAACATTCATATACTTGCATAAGATGTTAAACATGCATATAAGCATATACATGACTTGCATAAGTACTCACATACTTGCATAACATGTTTGCATAATGGATCCATATTCACTTAGTGTTTTGCATCATAAACATCATGAAACAACTTGCATAAAAATATCATGATTACATATTATGAAACTTGCATGACATAAGGCATATAACTTGCAAAACACATAATATTCACTACATCAAGCTTGCATAAATATATGGATCCACAAACATAGCCATACTTTATCACATCTTATCATAATCAATTCAATAATTGATTATTAAGGGGATAGAAGCTCACCAAAACAAGATTAGCAAGTTAAATGAAGCAAATCCCAATGATTAAGTAGAAGAAGATGTAGATTAGCTTGCAAACCCTCTTAGGATTTTTAGTGGAGGCTCTCCAATTTTCTAAGTGGTGGCATAATGGCCTTAGATCTATTTTTGGTAAGGATAAAGGGGGGTATTAGGGTGTATATATAGATTAGTTAGATGTTTTAGGACCATAGGATATACCCTAGAACCAATCCTAGCCTTTAAAGCATGTCTTGGGGAAGAAGTCAAGTGTAGGAACCATTTAGGGCCCAAAAAAAACAGCCCAAAACTCATCCCGGGCCTCAAAACATGAGCAGTTTTTGATTTTTCGTGAAACTTTGACGGGCCATAACTTGGTCATACGGACTCCGATTTACGAAAACTCGGACTCTATTTCGCGTATTTTTCCGAGACGAACGCAATGGCACAGCCCGTTTCCCCTGATTCAGAATATTAAATTTAATTCTGCTCTGATTTATGTTATAACAAGTTATTTAACATACGGGGTGTTACATTAGTGGACAGCCGGGCGGGTTCGCGTTGGTTTACATCACAACTCAATCCAACCCCGGGTTAAGCATATTCATATTTTCTAATTTACATTTTAATTATGTAAATTATTCAAATTCGAGTTACTGCCAAATTTGTTTCCAATCAATCTCATTAGTTTAGGTATATAATTAATACCATTTTATGCCATAAATCACTTATGTGATTTTTAACCAAATTATGTCAAGTTTCTTATAATTATCAATTTTACCCAACGTTACCCCGTCTACATATTAGGCTAACAATCTTAGCCTAATTTTCCGTCCGCATGATTTTGACATATAATATTAGGCTAAGAACTTAGCCTAATTTAGCGTACACAAAATTGGCATAAAAAAATTCATTAACATAAACATGTCATAGGTGTAAATTTGACATTCTCGACATAGTCAATATGAACATCATAGGTGTGAACTTGAAAAATAATCGACATGAATATCATGACATTGCATAACATGCCACAAACTTGCATATAAATATTGGGCCTAGTTAAATAGGTGTCACATGAATCATATAGTTTTAGCCTAACATAAAGGTATAACATAGTATAACCTAATAGGTGTCATATGAATTCACTAAAACATGGTATAACATGTTAATGCATAGGTCTAGGCATAACCTCAAACATAAAACTGGCGTAAGACAAAATTATATGTATAACTTTGACAACCACTTAAGAGTGTGAACTTGCAACACATATGTATAAACATAGATCTAACAATAAACTTTCATATGAATCCTAAACGGATCTTGACATGGATCCGATTATGAGTTCTCACTTGCATAAAAACATGTGAATATAGATCTATTCTAGTCATATAGGCACAGTTGGTTTAAATAAATATACATAGAGCCTACATGAATGATATAAATATTTGTGTAAATCTAACTTGCAACCTATAACTTGCATAAACATATATTTAGATCTAACTGTATACATACAATTCGCATAAGGTGTTGATTGTTTGATTCACAATACATAAAAGATTCAATCCCCACAATCATTCAAATTATCACAAATAACAAATATGAGACAACATCGTTAATACTGATATAATTCCATATTATAATTAACAACAAATCATGTCTTAATCGCATTCCCATCTAAAGAGCCACTATACTGACAACGATCGATGAACTTGATTTCTGGATTCTGAGTTCTGAAATTGTAAAGAACTCCTTTGGTGTAGACGTTTGTTGTATTTGATTTAACTTTGAATTAGATTTGTTCTAGCTTTGTTTGTCTTTTAGCTTTAGATGGCGGCCATTCTAAGCTATCTTACAGTAGCGTGACTGCTCCAAGTTTAATTGTGTGAATTAGGTTAAGAGCTAGGTTGTATATATAGAATTTTAGGATTAATTTAGGTCGTTTGATTAACCGTAGAAATGACCACAACCATTCAGTCATGATAGAATTATCCTATTGACTCAGCAATGAGTCAGAAATGACTCAGCATTTACTCAGCATATTAAATGTTCATTTTTTTTTTCATAAATGACACATTGGTTTTTTCCTACCATATCATAACCAAAAGGACATTTTTTTATTTAAAACAAAACATTAGCTAAATGAACATTTCTTAACTAAAATGGCAATTTAATCTGAATAAACATTTTAATCTAAATATACATTTCTTAACGAAATGTTATTTTAATGTTAACATAACAAAAGTGATATTCTAATGTTCATCTTTTCTTTTTATTATTTATTGTCAAATCAATTCAAACGTAAATACGTATTTAATAGATACATTTTCCCTTTACCGTTTACACTAGTTACCCATATGTAAATATATATATATATATATATATATATATATATAAATCTTTTCTTACTTTTAATTTGTCATAAATCCAATTTGGGAAGGCCATTTTAAAAAAAAATCCTTAACAACCAAAAATGCACAATGTACGCTACATGATGCGTACATGTAATATATATATATATATGTGTATATATATGCGTATATTTATATATATATATATATATATATGTTCATTTTTTTTATCTATCTTCCCAATTACCCATTTTCAGACTAAACCACATTTTGAACTGCGTTCACACTAGGCTATTTTAAGCCATTCCCCTAAAACAAAAATAGGGTACTGGCGGGGATCGAACTCTGTACCTCTTGTATGCAAGTCATGTGTTCCAACCAAATAAGCTACTAAGTCTTTTTCTTACAAAAGTTAGCACAATGCTAAACATTATTCTTTTCTCATTCCTCTATTTTCATGTTTTGCTGCAATATTTAATTTAAGGATAGCTTTTTCATACGGAGTCCAATTTACGCAAACTCGGACTCTATCTCAAGCAGAATTTCGAGACGAACGCAATGAATTAACCCATTTCTCTTAATTTTTCTAAAATTTAATTACACTTTAATTTGTGTAACTTAATGTTACAGAATTACGGGGTGTTACATTCTCCCCTTCTTAAAAGGATTTCGTCCTGGAAATCTTCAAGTTAGGAAGAATGTGTCTTACCATCCAATCACCCATCTACTCAACCATTCAATCACAGGCATTCATTGTCCTTAATAAGATTTCTAAATTCTTTCGTATTTATATGCATAGTGTGTGTATATGTCTTTATCTAATGCAAAATCAGGTGGTCTACTGATTCAGTCGACCTCCTTAATGCGAGTTATGTCAGTGCCATGCGTCCAATCATGTATGAAATCCTAATGATACATATCATTTCTATATGAGTGCACAACCATTCACTCAAATGCAACGTCCATATGATAACACATTGAGTTCAATCTGTAAACAAATACATACAAGCGAATGCAATATGAAACTGACTGAGTTTTTCTAGTGCCTATGGTGTGTATATGCATTCACGAGCAACCAGTTGCAACCATCAATCATAACTTGTTTCAAATACATGTTTCTAATACATGTTTACATCCATTGGCTTCTACCTAAGGATCGATGATATGTCCTAGAGGATATACCTTAAAAGCTAGAAAGTATGCATAAAATTCCTAGAAAAAGAGATCAGGGATATACCCTTAAGAAAAAGGGTATGATGCTCATGTCTAGTCTCTAGTCTTATATGTCGCACCCTCTTGAGCTTCACTATACGGTACCTTATCTAATTTAACTTAATGATTGCGAAGCTTCTTCACCTCCATTTCCAAGATAAACAGATGTTAACCTTGATACCAGTGTATATACAAAGATGATTAGAGATCTCTCCTCTACTTAGCTTATCCATCATGTTACAAATCTGAGGGTCTAAAGCTAAAGGTTGCTATGTACTTTTTATCTCTCTTATGGTCAGTCTTTCTTCCTAACTAGGGCACCTGCCACAATTATTCATCTTCCACCTTTACCATCCTTGTGTAACATGTTTACAGTTCTCTCTAAAGCTACCTCTACCGCACAAAGAACCCTACAAAGCTTGGAAGAGAATTTGCCGCTGGTGGAACTACCGCGACTATAGATGGAAGTCGGGCACTTCTTCGCCCTTCAATAGGTATCGTAGTCTTATCAAGCTTACGGAACCATGCTGCGATGAGGTTACCTCCCAGAAAGCCAGGAGCCCGGAAGACTCAAGAAAGAAGGGGACAAGAATTCAAACAAAGAATTAGAAGATAGTGCGTATGGCTTTGGGGAATATGCCTTTAAACCGAAACTTTTCTTTTGAAAATGCTTCATTTTAAAACCGTTTTGAAAATAATTTTTCCAATCTTTTATCTGATATGGTAACCTTCAGCTCTGATACCAAGTGTAACACCCCACATCCGTTAATGTCACTCACAAAGGGAATGCACTAAGTTCTGTGGAGCATTTAAGGTAAAACATGCAGATAAATTACAAGATAGAAAAAAAATTAAAACAACGGAAAATAAATCTTTAGTTTATTGATAAAATAGTTTGTACAACAATTGCTTTCCAATACCAGAGTATCCTATGTCTTACAAAATAAAGAAGCATAAAATAACATTTATATTCCCCAATGTAGCATAAGCCAGACATAGCAGCGGAAAAGAGAGTCTGAAGCGATATGTCAAAGAGTCTTCAAGCTAGGAAAGAGTAACAGTCCATACTAAGCAGAGCTATTCCCTCCCTGACTACCTGGGTGGGGGGGGGGGAACGGAAGAAAAGAAGACGAAAGAAAAACAGAGTCAGACATAAAGCCTGAGTAAGTCTAGTGACTTTTAGCATGTGAACAGGATAAAGTTCATGACGGGAGTAAACTGGAAAAATGGGACAGTGCCAGAATAACAGACTAATATATATACCAAGGCAAGACGGTTTAAACCGAATATACTATCGCACCCCATTCTATATCTATACACCACCTAAATAGTATCCCATCTAGTAATCTGTATAAAGATGATAACGTGATCCCAATCCCTGTAATTGCGGTTTCCTTTAGGTGTACATCTATTATTTATTACCTATATCTAATCTAGGGTTTTCTTATCGAGCGCTTCCTAGATTCAACTAGGGTTTATGCGACTTATCTAATACTTATTGGATTCAGGATTTATGCCACCTAGGTCCAACTAGGGATTATGCTACCTGTCGAATGATGCCCCTAGTCTAGGACGCACTACCTATAGTGGTATATGTTCCTAGATTTTCCCCACGTATGTGTCGCGAATCGTTTATCGCTGTCTAGATGCACATGTCCTCTATATGTGCGGCCCGAGTCCCGTGGCAGGGCTAATCAAGAAACACAGAACTCGGTCGGGAGCTTTAAGTTATATGTCGATGCAGATGCTAAGGTCTGATTTTCTACCAGTGGATATGGTCCCACGTGACCCCTCCCTCAACTAATGAAAAGCAATCCAAGAAAATCAAGCACGAGAACTGTACTCTTGCCACCTATGCCCCACTTTCCTATTGGCCAGCCTCACCCATAACTAGATATCAAGTATATGGTCTATTGGGAGTTCTCTGCCTTTCCGCATGCGTATCTCGACTGACTCAAGATGGTAGGTAGACGACGAGTTGCTATCACAGGGCTTCTGGTCTCGCCAAATCACGCTGGTCCATCCTAGTCTTTAGGATGCCTTATATTGCAACCAAGGCATACCCTTAGTTCTCCTAACATAGACCTTAACCTCTGTGAGCCCAATAGGATCATCTGCAGCCTCACAGAGGGATCCCAAGAGTAACCTCATGTCCCCTCGAAACCTCGGGCTTCATAACCCAATTCGTTGGAGCCTTCTTTAAGATCAGATGGACGTTCGCTCCTCCTCGTGTTATACTAAGAATTACTACTTAGTTTTCCTAACTAAGGTTTACCACTTAGTTTCCTGCATCGTTGTTTTCTTAATTTAGATTTACTACTTAGCCCTCTTTCTCGTCAAGTTGGATTGGTTAAGTGTCATTAGTCAATTCAAGTTAGCTTAACCCATTCCTTTGTCATATTAAACTAGCTAAGTGTTATCAGTAGTTCATGTTGACTTAACCCTACCAAAAACCAAGTTATATTGGTTAAGTATTTCTTATTACATAACCCTACCAATTCATCTTGTATTGGTTAAGTGCCCCTTTTAACCTAACCTTCCCCATATGTTTTAACTAACATGTTATAACGGTTAAGTGTTCCCTTAGTTAACTTAACCCTAACATCTGTTTAATTAACATGTTCTAATGGTTAAGTATTGTCCCTTCATGTTTCAACTTAACCCTGTTCAATTTATCACACTATGATGGTTAAGTGTTCTAAGTTTACTTAACCCTACCCTCTAGTCTAGTTAACATGTTAAATTGGCTAAATGTTTTCTTAGTTACTTTACCCCTACAAGTCTTGTCTTGTTAACATGTTAATTTGGTTAAGTGTTTTAGTTAACTTAACCCTACCAATCCTAACTTAGTTTTAATTGTCTTATTAAAGCACCAACCACTCACATTAGACAGGTATTGTTGTGGCTGCCTTTTTGCCGGTTGGTTCTGGGCAGTCTTACGCCACAACTCAATCTAACCTCGGGTCTTTATTGGGCTCAATGCCTTAACCTCTCACATTGGATAGGTATTGTTGTGATTACTGGACAGCCGGGCGGGTTCGGGCTGGTTTACATCACAACTCAATCCAACCCTGGGTTAAGCATATTCGTATTTTCTAATTTACATTTTAATTATGTAAATTATTCAAATTCGAGTTACTGCCAAATTTGTTTCCAATCAATCTCATTAGTTTAGGTGTATAATTAATACCATTTTATGCCATAAATCACTTATGTGATTTTTAACCAATTTATGTCAAGTTTCCTATAACTACCAATTTTACCCAACATTACCCCGTCTAAATATTAGGCTAACAATCTTAGCCTAATTTTCCGTCTGCATGATTTTGACATATAATATTAGGCTAAAAACTTAGCTTACACAAAATTGGCATAAAAATAATTCATTAACATAAACATGTCATAGGTGTAAACTTGGCATTCTCGACATAGTCAATATGAACATCATAGGTGTGAACTTGCAAAATAATCGACATGAATATCATAACATTGCATAACATGCCACAAACTTGCATACAAATATTGGGCCTAGTTAAATAGGTGTCACATGAATCATATAGTTTTAGCCTAACATAAAGGTATAACATAGTATAAACTAATAAGTGTCATATGAATCCACTAAAACATGGTATAACATGTTAATGCATAGGTCTAAACATAACCTCAAACATAAAACTGGCGTAAGACAAAATATATGTATAACTTTGACAACCACTTAAGGGTGTGAACTTGCAACACATATGTATAAACATAGATCTAACAATAAACTTTCATATGAATCCTAAACGGATCTTGACATGGATCCGATTATGAGTTCTCACTTGCATAAAAACATGTGAAAATAGATCTATTCTAGTCATGTAGGCACAATTGGTTTAAATATATATACATAGAGCTTACATGAATTATATAAATATTTGTGTAAATCTAACTTGCAACCTTTAACTTGCATAAGCATATATTTAGATCTAATTGTATAAATACAATTCGCATAAGGTGTTGATTGTTTGATTCAAAATACGTAAAAGATTCAATCACCACAATCATTCAAATTATCACAAGTAACAAATATAAAACAACATCGTTAATACTGATATAATTCCATATTACAATTTACAACAAATCATGTCTTAATCGCATTCCCATCTAAAGAGCCACTATACTTACAACGATTGATGTACTTGAATTCTGGATTCTGAGTTCGGAAATTGTAAAGCACTCCTTTGGTGTAGACATTTGTTGTATTTGATTTAACTTTGAATTAGATTTGTTCTAGCTTTGTTTGTCTTTAAGCTTTAGACGGCGACCATTCCAAGCTATCTTACAGCAGCGTGACGGCTCCAAGTTTAATTATGTGAATTAGGTTAAGATCTAGGTTGTATATATAGAATTTTAGGATTAATTTAGGCCGTTTGATTACCCTAGAAATGACCACAACCGTTCAGTCAAGATAGAATTATCCTACTGACTCAGCAATGAGTCAGAAATGACTCAGCATTGACTCAGCATATTAAATGTTCAATTTTTTTCATAAATGACACATTGGTTCTTTCCTAACATAGCATAACCAAAAGGACATTTTTTTATTTAAGAAAAAACATTAGCTAAATGAACATTTCTTAACTGAAATGTCAATTTAATCTGAATAAACATTTTAATCTAAATATACATTTCTTAATGAAATGTTATTCTAATGTTAACATAACAAAAGTGATATTCTAATGTTCATCTTTTCTTTTTATTATTTATTGTCAATCAATTCAAATGTAAATACGTATTTAGTAGATACATTTTCCCTTTACTGTTTACATTAATTACCCATATATAAATATATATATATATATATGAATAAATCTTTTCTTACTTTTAATTTGTCATAAATCCAATTGGGGAAGGCCACTTAAAAAAACAATCCTTGACAACCAAAAATGAGCAACGTACGCTACATGATGCGTGCACGTCATATATATATATATATTCATTTCTTTTATCTATCTTCCCAATTACCCGTTTTCACACTAAACCACTTTTTGAACTACGTTCACACTAGGCTATTTTAAGCCATTCCCCTAAAACAAAAATAGGGTGCTGGCGGGGATCGAACTTTGTACCTGT
The DNA here is from genome assembly GCA_030737875.1 of Allium sativum. Lineage (NCBI taxonomy): Eukaryota > Viridiplantae > Streptophyta > Magnoliopsida > Asparagales > Amaryllidaceae > Allium > Allium sativum. The sequence goes on along the minus strand of CM060915.1, from coordinate 183,797,571 downwards.
TGTATGCAAGTTATGTGTTCCAACCAAATAAGCTACTAAGTCTTTTGCTTACTAAAGTTAGAACAATGCTAAACAATATTCTTTTCTCATTCTTCTTTTTTCATGTTTTGCTGCAATATTTAATTTAAGGATATATTTTTCATACGGAGTCTAATTTACGCAATCTTGGACTCTATCTCAAGCAGAATTTCGAGACAAACGCAATCGCATAACCCGTTTCCCTTAATTCTTCTTCTAAAATTTAATTATACTTTAATTTTTGAAACTTAATGTTACAGAGTTACGGGGTGTTACTTATTTATTTGATAGTTAAATCACCGACTATCAAATCTGGCCTATACGATTGTCGGTACGGAAAGACCGGGATCGAAGTTATATTCGAAAACCATTCCGACCAACAAATACGTCAACGTAAAAGACATCAAATGATGATCGAGATGGAGCATTGAAGACCATAGACCTTCATAAAACGGAAGAACCGCTTATAATCTCTAATTCGACTCCGAGATATACTGGGGTTCTGTTGTGGTTGAAGTCTGTGGATCACAAGGACTACTCGCTACTGATTCATGGGGTAACTCCTATATGAGATGCAGTAGGAGAGTGCTTTCGGTTCATCCTGTTCCTGGATGACTTGTATGGACGAGTGTCTGACAGAGTATTTCCAAAAAGAATCACGTACGTTGATTTCTTCAAACGTGCCATAGTTGGTTAGCTCCCAACTAGAGTATTTATTTGGACATCAGTTAGCGATATCTAGTGGATTTGACAATGTGGCAATCAAAGTAAATTGCAATCAGATGTTTGAAAGAAATTCTGACCTCAAGCCTCACAACCGGTGAATGACAAAAATCGGGCAGGCAGCATGGCTATGTGGGTCGCTCCCATTAGGGTGTATAATCACCAATCTAGAGAAAATATTATTTGCTTCTTTAATCTGTTTCGATCTTGTCCCTTTTCAGGAAGACGGTGTGTAGCTCCTAACCGTTGGTGATATACATTCGATACAATCAAGCGAAATGAGTGGTCGGTCATGTGTGGGCCGGGTTGCAAGACGTTCTTGTTGAACCCAGTGTATTTGTCTCTAGAGATACACGATCGGCAGGTGGTCCCATACCTTGTCATGGTTGGAATCCAATCTCCAATAAGCGCATGCGGGTTTTGTTGTATACTATATATGTAGAGCGTGAGATGCACGCGTTCTACTAGATTTGATATTACTTGTATTTAGACATTATGATAATACCAGGCAAGATATTGATTCCAAACTATTTTGGGTTATCGTAAGGTAAAAACCATCCGTATTTATGTGTGGATGTGGTCTTACGATTGCTTTTCCTTTCGAAAGGATTTTAACTTTAAAATCAAGTGTGTGATATCTTAATACTGTTCGAGTTTATCTCACTCTGGTTCACCAGACTGACCCGGTGTTTTGTAAATGCTCGGGTTAGCCCAGGTGTGCAGGTTCAGGTTATCAGAAACAGTGAAGTCTAGTGACAAGATGAAGGTGTTCATATGTATGATTACTATTCCGTTGTGTGTTGTATATGGGATAGGCTACTAAAACTGTCCCGATGTATGTTGTACTCTAATATTTTAAGTATTTTAAAAAGCTCTCAATAAAGATTTATTTCTGTATTATATTTTGTTCCACTGCGATGTGAGACTCTATGTTGGTGCTTCTTCTTCTTCTATTCTAATATTTCTTTCTTTCTTATCTCACCCTCTAAATTCTTTCTAATAACGTTCCAGTGTTTTCGGTGTTGGAAGGTCAGCATGAGTACGGTAAAGGGTATTTATGTCGGTTTTTAAGGCTGAAAATCCTTGGGTTGTTACAGTGGTATCAGAGCTATTGGTTGAGTAGTAACCTTGGCTCTGTGGCATAACTCAATAGAGATGGGGTTAGTAACACCCTAGATTGAGTTTGTGTGTATGTATATATATATATATGAGAGCGTATCTGTAAATTCTATATAAAATTGTTTTATATTTTGTTATTTTACTAGTTCCATTTTAAACTAGAAACATACACAATAATGTTTATAAAAATGGTTAGATGAAATAATTCTGGACATAATATACTTTTGTATATAAAAGAAATAGTTTATGACTGATTTTGAGTTGGTTGATTTGTTTGAATCAGATTCAGATTAGACCATGAATTCGAAGTGGTCTAATATAACTCTAATTTATTTCATATATGAATTTGGAAAGAGGAAATGGATAAGATTTGCAATAGAAATTGAAATTTGAGTTGGAATGGTGACGTGTAAATTAGAAAAGTAAATAGTAAATTGAGTATGAGTTCGGAACTTAACGTGGTTAAGTGGTGGATATAGAAATTAAAATTTGGAGTTGGAAATCAAAGTTGTTTGATTTGGTTAATTGGATTGTGCATTGTTAAGGTGGATTAAACAAAATTCGTCAAATAGATCAATAGGAGATAAATAAGTTGAAAACGAAGATAATAGAATCCAATATAACAACTTTGAATAAAATAAAATTTGAAATAAAACTGGGAGGATTTAACCCTATAATTTTTATTGTATATTGAGCTAAGTTGAAAATAAAAAGGGCCGCTAATTGCTTTGAAATTTGGGATTGATGGTTCGACAAAAAGGTAAACATTAATTAGGTGGATTGGTGATTTGTTACCCCGAGTGCGTACTCATTTGAGTTTTGTTTTATTGGATCAAAGTGAGGCCCAAAGTGGCGTTTGCAGTTGGTTTGATTGAGCAACGCAACAGAGATGTTGGCGAATCCTTCATGAATTTTTTAACTTAGAATTTTGAAAATAATGCCATAGTTATTTTGAGAATAATTGGGATTGGAACATACCTCTTACTTAGCAATTGCGAGGATGAAATTATTTTAAGGGGGAAGGAATATAACGACACGTATTTTTGGCTGTAGAATATTTAAATATCAATTTAGAATTTTAAGTGGATTTACTATATATATAGTTTAAATAATAGGTTGACGTATAATTTATATATGGTTATAAAAATGGTTTTATATAAATAGAATATCGTTTTTAATCCATAACTTTAAAATGTTGAGTTCTAAATTTTTATTGCTTGAAATAGAAGTTGTTTGCTTTAATACGATGGTATAAAAATTTTATTGTCATTTGAAACTTAATTTAAATTATACTAAGGTTACACAGAGATTAAAATAATAGGCCAACCTTAAACTGGTACACAATGTACACAGTTTATATTTTTAATACAATACAATACCTCGATGTATATATACATATACCATTGGCATTCCACTTGATTAGGCAAAGGGGAAGAACAAAAAAAACATGAATAATCCATATTTGTCAGAAATAAAGAAGTTGACAAAAACAAGAACATAAAAATTGAAATACGCACAACATAAAACTAGTAATACATAGGAACGACATATTTTCATACATTTTGTTGTACAAATGGAGTAACTAATACAAAGGAGAGCGACAATATATATACACGTTGGACAAAGGCAAAACACAATGGAAACATATGCATATTCAAGTCTGTACAATGCATATTTATTGTTGCGTTCACTTCTATTTTACTGTTGCGGCCATTTTATTTTTGACCCAGTTCAAAACTACTACGGTTAACCCTTCCCTCTTCTATTCCTTCTTGTTGCCTTGCTTCCACTTCTTTCTTTCGTGTTTCTTCCTGTAATCACTAGAAAAAATGGACAGGGTATCAATTGGAAGTGTAAAATAATAATAATTACAAAGGAAAGAAAAAAAAAGAAAAAAAATGAAGTACATGGAGATGAAAAGAACTTAAGTGAATTTGTGATAGTAGAAAAACATTATACCAAGTTGGTGATATCATCCAAGAACACATAAATTTTTGACCAAAATTAATATAACAGTCGTTCAAAAGAAACATGGGTGCTAAGAAGTACAGGGATTTAAATAATGTTGTACACAATATTCACATGTCCTAGGAACTATAAGATAATATCAAATCTAAGTATATTTTTAGACATAAGATCATATATATAGACAATGAATAGCTACAAGAGACAGACAGTGCACAGCTAGAAGAAAATCCTATATATATATTCAAGTCTACACAACTAAATCTATATATAAGTAATAAATTCATGTACACATTTGAATTGTAACAACCCGGAAATGCGAGCCAGTTTAAAATTTTTATTTTGGCAATTTTAATGAATTTTGAACATTTAAAATGAATTATTTTAAAAATAATATCAACGGGAAATTTATTTTGAATATAATTAGAATGTATATATTTATATACGTCGTCGTTAGAATATAAATAATTATATATAAATATAAATAGAATTGAAAATGGCGCGGTAGTTCGATAATTCGTTTTCAAACTTCAATTGAACATATCGGGTGCAAAACAAACCGGATTTTAGTGAAACCAAGAATAATAGGATCTATATGAGAATATCTTTCCAACGAATCCGAAAAATTGAGATTTCATAGCGGGAATCAAAAGATATGTCCAGTTGAAAATTCTGAATAGTCGTTATGGAATTCAGGCCCTTAAAATGGGAATTTTGCAAATGACCTCGGATTTCGACGAAACCACTTTTGTTGGATCCGAGATGTCAAATTATTGCTAGATTCCAAATTTTATAATTTTTCGAATCAATATGTGAGCGTGGCAAGGGTAAACGTATTTTACCAGTTTCAGTTGATTTTAGTCAACTGGAAAATGGCCATTTTTCAAACGGTCTCAGAATTCGATGAAACTAGCTTTGTTAGGACTGTATCGTCAATACGAAGCTAGAAAATATTTTTCTGGAATTTCTCGAGTTAGTATGTGGCCCCGGTAAATAGAAATGCACGTTCAAATTCAATAAATAGAATTATATTTTGATTTTGACGAAAACTGATGGAAACAGTCAAATCAGCCTACGATACATATCCCATTGTGTTCAGAATGAGGGTAATTAGCTAGGGATGACAGTCGTTGGGGTTGATTTGGAGTTTGAATTTAAAGTCAACATTTGGTAGAAATTTAAATAACAATAATAATATATATATTAAAATCCTTTTTTTTATAAATAGCCCCCCCCGGTTATTTTCTTCAATCCCAAACCTGACACCCCAAATCAGAAATGACGACGTCGATCGCCATCACCCTCACAGCACCGAAGACCGCACCCACCGCCGGACCCGCCACCAACTGCGTCGAGCCTCCTCCCCCATCGCTCCCTCCCCTCGTCTCCTCGGTGCACCCGAATCCAAATAGAAGCCCCCTCCCAGAAAACCCTAATCGAAGTCCACCGCCACCCACGGTCCGACCACCACACCTCCCCCTACCCCTCCTGACGACGACGGCGAACTTGATGGTGGCCCGGTCAACCATGGTGGTGGCGGAAAATGGAATGGTAAATTGATGGTTTAGGTATGGTAATCTGCTGTTATTACAGAATGAAAGGAAGCAAAGGGTAATGGTTTATTTTAAGTGTTATAACTTCATTAGTTTTATTTTAATTATTTCCAATTGTTTTCTTTTGAAATTTTCGATATATTACATAAATAAAAATCTGTTTTTAATGATATGAAGTTATGATTTTTGTCATTATAAAAATTCGATTTTTATATATGTGTTAGCATGAAAAAGATTTGATTTTTAGCTACACAAAGTTGTCATTTTTATGAACATCAAGTTACAATTTTTATAAGGATAAAAATATAATCTTTTATATTGTAGAAATATAAAAATATAATTTTTATATAGGTAAGATAGTAAAAATATCATCTTTATAAATATAGAAAAATAAAAATCTGATTTTTATTATATATATGTTGAAATAAAGAGGTGATTTTTATAGTGATGAAATAAAAATTAAATCTTTATATTTGAAAGGGCGAAATCTTTATGTTGAGAATAGCGTAATAAAAATAGAATTTTATCTATATAGTAGCGATGTAAAAATAGAATTTTTATCCGTATGGAGTGATTACAAAAATATGATTTATAAATTGAAAGTGAACAAATAAAAATGTGATTTTTATTTTAAAGACAACAGTATAAAAATGTAATTTTTATATATGTAGTGGCTATGGGCAACGAAAGTGACAAAAGGCGAGAGAAGCGAAGATTTCTACATAAGGAGAGTCGTGGCGTTTGGATTAGCTAGTCGGTGAGAACTTCTCACTCTAAATTTCTTTTTCTGGTTATATATATACTATGATGCCGACAGTGCTTAGCATCACCCGACACCCGTCGTCCACAGACCATGGACGGCTTGTTTGTTTGATTGATATGTTGTGAAAATTGATTGTGATGTGGAATGATTGAATAATAAAATATTCTTGTGTTGAAAGGAAATAAAATATTTATATAGTTAAAAATATTTTATCGTTAAAAATATAATTTTTAACGTGAATGTGAATAAATAAATAATTATAAACAAATCGGACGGTTTGTTTATATACATTGATTTGACTGATATTGATTGGGACGATAAATTCTACACATCGCCCAATTGCACAAATAAAAATCTGTGTTTGTTGATTTGAAACCCCACACGGGTGTTGGGATGATATTTGGCGTACACTAATCCCAATTATTTAATTGTATGTCGATCGATTGGTCTACAGGCTGTGTAAGCGTTAATTATTTATATTTAACGCTTATGCAGTTGCGTGGTGCACTTTGGATGATGGTTGATTGTTTATCGTTGCTATTATATACATGTAATGTATGGAATCCATATAATTAACATTATATGGTGATTGATTGGGCCTCATTCTAATCGGGAAAATAATGAATATTATAAAAGAAAATTCATGAGTTGAATATAAAAATAGTCATGTGTTGACGATGTTCATGTGTTGAAGCTATTCATATGTCGAGTAAAATATTTTAACAATAAAATTTACATCTTTATCATATTTAAAATTAGAACTACTTCACGGTGGAGTCTGATGGAAAATCAAATGATAGGTACCATAGTTTTATAAAATATTTTACATAACAAAAATAGTCGTGTGTTGACAGTACTCATGTGTTGAGATTGGTCGTGTGTTGAAAGAAATATAGATTCATGTGTTGAATAGAATAAATATTCATTTGTTGAATAGAATAACGAATTTGTTGAAATATATATATAAAGCCGTGTTGATTACAGTTACGCCATTTTGACGTGAACGATAGTTATACCGATTATATCCATTTTTATAATGAATATAGAATAGAAGTGATTCCAAAATATAACGTTTTGAAAATATTATCATTTATATAGTAATGATATGAAACATTCAATTTTGATTTGAAATTGAATTTAGAGTTGAAATGGTTTTGAAAACGAATTTAAAACAATTTATAAAATACGTTTTAAAACAGAAATCGACGAAATATATATAATATATATATTATATATATAATGGCCTGAATAGAACGCGCCGCGTCGAGGCAGTTCGTGAATTTCGACCATTGACTTTGAATTGACATTACGGGAGATCCGACCGTCAGATTCTCCTAAACCCGGAACCGTTGGGTTCGTATCGAAAATAGATTTCCAATGAATATTAGAAATTTGAAATCTAACAGTTGAATTTGGAATTATGTCCAAATCAAATTTGGAAAAGGTCGCTGTAAATGCAGTTCGATGGCCGTTGATGGAAATCGACTGTACGGGCCTTAATAAAATTATTAAAAATATTAATAATTTGTGTAAAATCATAATATGTGAATTGGAAAGAACTGGGATGAAAAACTCCATATTTGAAAGGATAAAAATAGATTTTTATCAAAATGAACTGGTTTTGAACTAGAACTAAAACCAATTTATTTTTGAAATGAATAAATTGAATTTGAATCGGTTTTGAAAATAACCAGAATTTCCAATATATATAAAGTGGAAGTGGATCTGAATCGAAATTGTCTTTGGGATATTTCGATGTTGGAATTCGTGACTATACAGATATTGTTATGGGAATTTGAAAGATATATTTTATATCGTTATTTCCAATAGGATATTTGTTGGTTTCAGGAATTGATATTGAATATAAGCCGGTATATTTTCTATTTAGAGCCTTGTATTTAATATCAAATGTGATTTGGGTTTGTCATGAATGGTGTCCTCATTAACACTGTTCTTAAGCCCAATAGAGAAAAAGATTAAATCTTTCTAATTAGATTTAATGAAGTGTATCAATTAAATAATATTTAATTGGAATTGAATTTGAATTGGTTTTTGGGTTTATCGTGAGCGGTGTTTTGAACAACACCTATTCTTTAACCTGATTAACAATAGAGTGTGATTTTGGGTTTATCGTAAATCGTGTTTTAAATGACATTGGTTTTTTAACCCAGTTAAAGACAGGTTACTGATTTTTGAGAAGATTAAAACTAAGTGGAGTTTTAATGAATCTTTAATTAGATTGAAGGTGAATTGATAATTTAAATTATCAAATCTGAAAAGTGATCGAGAATGGAGTATCACCAGTTTTGCTCCAAAGCGATAGTTAAACCTTTAATTAGATTTGAACGTGAAATGGTAATTAATTTTACCGATAATACTGTGGTGTTAGATATGGAGTATTACCAGTTTTGCTCCAGGGGATGAATAGGTTGGGATTGGGAAATAAAATAAATAATTACTTCGGTGTGGTTCGCTAATCCCGACTAGTTTGAAATGATATCCGAAGGAAGATTAAAGAATAAATTTAGAAGAATTTATCTTGGATAAAATTAATGGGAACCTTTCCCTAAGAATGTGATTTTGTGAATAAAAGAACATTTTGAATTGGAAAGTGGCGTTTGTTGTGTTTTTGTAACATTTGTTTATCATATACGTGGGTTATTCAAAAAGGCCGGGTTTTGTAACACCCCGAAAATTCTATAACTGTGAAATTCATAAATTAAAGTATAATTAATTTGAAATCAAAGAACTAAGGGAAACGGGATACGCCATTGCGTTCGTCTCGGAAAAATACGCGAAATAGAGTCCGAGTTTTCGAAAAACGGAGTCCGTATGAAGAAGATATGGCCTTCGGAAGTTTGAGAATCAAGTTTAAATTCAAACAGAATAAATCAGGTTTAAATTCGAAAATGGGGCCCAATGGGCCAGGGCGGAATAAACACCCGCCTGACCCACCAAGTCGACTGGGCTGTCGACCTGGTCTAACCAGGTCGACAGGCCTGTCGACAGGGCTGTCGACAGGGGTGTCGACCTGGTCCAGACCCAGGTCGAGCCCAGTCTAACCCGGCTGGCCTATTCTCTATGTGGTCGATTTTCTGTGGTCTGCTTTGTCACTAGGGCTAGGTGGCAAGTTTTTATTGGTCTCTCCTTAGAATGAATGGCTACGATCAATCCAAGCAACATCAAGGGTCCTAATCAGTTCCTAACCTCTATATAAACAACCCTAGACTAAACCCTAATCTATTCATTCAAAAATAAGATCATAGCCGCCATGTTGCTGAGGAACGACTAGGAGTAGCCACCAAATTGGAGAGAGGATTAGGAGGAAGATTCTAAAGCTTAAAGCAACCTAAACAAATCAATTCAACAAAGGAATTTGCGTCTTCAATCCCTAAACTAGAGAATTCATCACACCATTGTAAGTAGAGTATTACTTTGGTATGAATAAACAATTGTGTTGGTTTGTATGCTTGAATTGTGGCAATAAAGTTGTTCATATTTGTGCGTTCTTATCAATTTGAAATATTATATACGTTTGGATTATGTTATTCAATTATAATGAACTACATGCGGTAGTTCTATGCAAGTATACGTTTGGAATATTTCGCAAATTATGTAATCCATGTTGAAGCTACATGTATGTAGTTGATTTAAATTTATGCAAGTTTGGGGTTTTGCTACTATGCCATCATGATGTATATTTTTGTGCATAAATCAATTTGTAAACAAGTTTGGTTATTATAAATCCATATGAAATTATGTTGAGAATTTGACATCATGTATTAAGTCATGCTTTTGTACTAGAAAACCTATTTGCAAACTTATTAATATGGCTAGGCTATGAATGATATTTGGCATAATTGAAATCCATGATTAAGTCTATCTTGTTTACAAGAATTATATGATGACATATGTGGTACATAGTTAGGATTAGATTCAAAATCCCTTTTTGCAAGATTACATGACTAAAGTAAGAATCATGATTTCATGTTAGAGATATTTATGCCATGCTTATGTTTGACATTATGCCATGCTTATGTTAGAAACATTTATGCCATGCTTATGTTTGACATTATGCCATGCTTATGTTAGAAAATTTATGCCATGCTTATGTTTGACATTATGCATAAATAAAAGTATAGGTTCGTGTTGTAGTTATGACTATGTGTCAATAATGATACCCAATTTAGACTCTTATCTCAACTACAAGTTCACATGCTTTGATTCATGTCACCTATGCTTTATGACCAAAGTATATGTCGCTACTATGCAAGTACACCAGTTTCTATTTTGTATTCCCAACGTCATATTGCAAGTTCATACGCTCACCTTCCCCTTCTTGTGTATGTAATCACGCCATAAGCCTCCCCTTTTCGCATGGCTAAATTGGGCTTTAAAAGGCTAAGCCCAATATATATAATAAACGGACGTGTAAACCGGGGGAAAATAACGTTGGGTTAAAATTACTAATGAATGAAAATATAAAATAGAAGGGCCCAAGTTCAAGTATGGGTTGGGCCCATGATTGGTGTAACCTTTACACCATTAACTTAATAATGGGCCGCAAATATTTACATATAAGAAATAAAGAAGAATGACAAAATATGTAAATGTAGAACATACGATGTGTTTAACCCGAGGTTGGATTGAGTTGTGATGTAAACCTGCCCGGAACCGCCCGGCTGTCCAGTAGTCACAACAATACCTATCCAATGTGAGAGGTTAAACATGGAGCCCAATAAGGACCCGAGGTGAGACTGAGTTGTGGCGTAAGACTGCCCGGAACCAACCGGCAACAGGCAGCTACAACAATACCTGTCTAATGTGAGAGGTCAGGGCCTTAATAAGACAATTAAGGCTGAGTCAGGATTGTTAGGATTAAGTGAACTAAAGACTTAATCAAAATGGAACATGCTAAACTAAACGGACTGGTGGGGTTAGGTTAGTAAACACTTAACCAACTTAGCATGTTGGCTAGAGATAGAAAACCTAATAACTGGGGACCCTTTTCAGCAGTAACCCTAAAAGGTGTATCATGATACCCTGAAACTAGGCAGGGTGGGGCACGATTACTGGGCTGATTGTAAGAGGTCAAATCGACGGCGGTGGTGTAGCAGTGTAGGTTCTAACGGGGTGCGGGCGTGCACACACTCCGGCGCAGAAAAATAAAGCACTGGGCACCAGTAGCATACCTGTGCACTCTAAGGTTGTGTCGGGCCGCCACCATGGGACTTGATACACCCCACGGTGGGACCAGCATAGGTAACTACAAACATCGGGGGCCGTAAGACACATGTAACTATGCGAGTAGGAGCCGATCATCATTGAATGGATCACATCACCCTGATTATGGGGTGCCAGTTGGAAACTAGTTTATACGGGTTCAGAGATTAACATGGGGTACGATAGTATATTCGACCCTAGATAACCTAACTAAGTTTATAGTGCTTTCCCACTTCTTGATTTTACTTATCATACCCAATTCTTTATTCATAGACAAAATAGTACTAGACTTACTCAGGCTTATGTCTGACTCTACTTTTCTTTCGTCTTCTTTTCTTCCGTTTCCCCCCCCCCCCCAGGTCCATAGGGAGGGAACACTGCAGCTTGACCAGCATTATCATCCAGCTTGAAGAAGAGAAATGTATTGCTTGGAACTTTCCGTCTGAAACTATGGCTTTGGACAAACCCTATGGGGCTTTTGCAGTTTATCTATGTTTTATTCATGCTTCTTTAAATAATGTACTCAAGACAGATTATGAAAGTGTTATGTTATGTTTTTGGAAAGGATGTTGTTGTAACACGTATTTGACTTTTATGAAATAAAAGTTTGTTGTTCTTCCGCTGTTTACAAATATGTGTTCTTATATCTGTCTTGTATATCTGTGACTTGTACTTATAAACCTCCACCAAAATTAGGGCTTCCCTTTGAGAGTGACCCTAACGGAGGTGGGGTGTTTCACTTGGTATCAGAGCACAGGTTTACCAGATAAGATAAAAAGTTTTGAAAAAAAATATTTTCAAAAAGGAAATTTAAAGAAGCATTTTTAGAAGAAAAATATTATTTTATTTTAAAAAAGGCAAAGTCCACTCCCCAAAGCCATAGGTACTATCTCTTATCCTTCGTTTTGAATCTATCCTTTTTGTTTCAGCATGTCCCAAGAACTTAACTTGCCGGAAGGGGTGCCAATACCTGGTTGGTTTAGACGGTTCTTAGAAGCTAGGGCCACTCAGCCAGGTCCTACCGTTCCTCCTCCCGCAGCTGAAGGAAATCATCCAGCTGCAGAAGCACCTTTTCCTCCACCTCCTCCCCGGGGAAACGCTTTTGCTAAGATATGTAAAGATTTTAAAGCTATGGGAGGAAGGGATTTCCATGGAACTGAGTCCTTCGTAGCAGCTAGGAATTGGCTGAAAGAAACTGAAGACCTGTTCATCATCTTTGAGGTAGAAGATAGACAAAAAGTACAATTGGCGGTGTGGCTATTGAAGGGCGAGGCTTCCTACTGGTGGGAAGTCACTAATGCTGAAAGATCAGTGGAGACATGGGAGGACTTTAGGGCAAGGTTTGAGACCAAATTTCTCTCAGATGCGGAAAGGAGTTTGCAGTTGGAAAAATTCTTATTTCTTAAGCAAGGAGACAAGACTGTCAGAGAATATGTGAATCAATTCGATGAGCTGGCTAGGTTTGGGCTTGACCTAGTCAACACCCCGCACAAGAAGGCTCTTCGTTTCGTCAAAGGGTTAAATGAGCCATTACACAGTTTGGCCATGACCCATATACCCATGGGGGCCACGTATGAAAGATTGGTGCAAATGGCATTGCTGAATGAAGAGGATAAGGGCAAGAAGGAGGCAAAGGCAGAAAGCTCTCAAGGGAAGAAAGAGGGTTTGCAGCCTAAGAAGACAGATTTTAAGAAAGGCGGGAAAGGCAACAAAGAGAAGAGGAAGTGTAATTTCTGTGGCAAAGTGGGGCACTTAGTAAAGGACTGCCGGAAAAAGAAGGCCAAGGAGAATGGTGGGTGCTTTTCTTGCGGTGAGACGGGCCACAGGGCTAAGGACTGCCCAAAGAAACGAGGACAGGGGCAGAGGGCTGGAACCACCCCAGGGGCACAGGTTCATGTGCTAGAAGCGCCACCATTGCAACAGCGAGGTATAAATACTTCTGTAGAAAGTGTAGTTTATCTTTATGATCACCCCGTTCGCACTTTATTTGATTCTGGCGCATCACACTCCTTTATCTCGTCTGCTTTAGTAGAATCTCTGCACCTAAAAACTAGTATGGTAGAGGACCCCTTTATTGTTTCAAACCCAATTGGGGGCCCAGCTCATTTGTCTATGATCTGTTTGGGATTAAAAATTTCTATTCTAAGTGTTGAATTTCAATGTAGTGCCTTTGTTTTGGGCTTTTCGGGGTATGGTTTGATTTTGGGTATGGATTGGCTATCCAGTAATGGGGCCATCCTTGATTGTGAGAAAAGGGTTGTTAGGCTCCTAACCCGGCTCGGTAATACTTTGGAAATTTCTTGTAATCCCTCGTATGCGGTTATGCTTAGTTATCTTGAATCGCTAGATGCCTCTGTTGAAAATTTACAATCAGTTAGAGTGGTCCGGGAATATCCGGATGTCTTCGAAGAGGTGAAGGGCTTGCCTCCGAAGCGGGAAATAGACTTCCGCATATATCTTGTAGATAATGCAAAGCCCGTTGCGTTGCCCGTTAGACACATGGCTCCACGAGAAAGAAAAGAGCTCAGTAAACAGATTAAAGAGCTTCTAGAGAAGGGGTTCATTAGGAGGAGCATTTCAGAATGGGGCGCTCCGGTGGTGTTCGCTACAAAGGCGGATGGTTCACTCCGTCTATGTGTTGACTATAGGGAGCTTAACAAGCTAACGAAAAAGAATAGGCACCCTCTACCTAGAATTGACGATTTGTTTGACCAGCTTGTAGGAGCGTCTGTTTTCTCCCAACTCGATTTAGCAACCGGTTTTCATCAGCTAAGGGTGGCTGAAGATAGCATCGATAAAACGGCGTTTAGAACCCCAGACGGCTTCTTTGAATGGCTTGTCATGCCTTTCGGCTTGACAAATGCACCAGCTTACTTCGTGGACCTGATGAGTAGGGTAATTAGAGATTTCCTCAACAAATTCGTAGTGGTCTTCGTAGATGATATCCTTATCTTCTCAAAGAGTGAAGAGGAGCATGCTCAGCACTTAAGGGCAATCATGGAAACTTTGCGAGTCCATCAACTAAAAGCCAAATTCTCCAAATGCCACTTTTGGAGAGAAGAGGTGAGGTTCCTTGGGCACATAGTATCCAAACAAGGGTTAGCAGTGGACCCTGCGAAGGTAGTGGCGGTACAGGATTGGAGGACACCAAGGAATGCAACTGAGGTCCGAAGCTTTCTAGGGCTGGCAGGTTTCTATCGAAAATTCATAAGGGACTTTGCGAAAATCTCAGCTCCGCTCACGAAATTGACCAAGAAGAATCTAGTGTTCAATTGGGACTTGGATTGCGAGTTTGCTTTCCAACGACTAAAAAGGGCTCTCACAACAGCCCCAGTTTTGACGCTGCCAGATGGGAGCAAGATGTTCACTGTTTATACGGATGCATGTGGGACAGGGCTAGGCGCCGTCTTAATGCAAGAAGGAAGGGTAGTAGCTTATGGCGGGAGGCAGTTGAAAGTGCACGAAAAGAACTACCCAACCCTCGATCTTGAGTTAGCCGCCATCGTCTTTGCACTCAAGTCTTGGCGACACTATCTCCTAGGTGAGAAGTTCGAACTTTACACTGACCATAAATCGTTGAAATATCTTTTCTCGCAGAAGGATCTTAACTTGAGGCAACAGAGATGGATGGAGTTTCTTGCCTCGTACGATTTCGAAATCTCCTACACTCCGGGCAAAGGCAACGTAGTGGCAGACGCGTTGAGCCGAAAGAAATTGACCCTAAGCCCGCTGTTTGTTGAAAGATAAAGCCTAGAGTTTATAGCCAGCTTCGACTTTAGGCCTTCCTCCGATTTCGTACCAGGCTTGCTAGCATCTCTCGAAGTACGGCCAGCTTTAGTAGATTCAGTAGGGACAGCACAGCGCGAAGACCCTCAGCTTGTGGAAATAATTGATAGGCTAATTAGGGGTGAGACTTCAAGTCACCTCAACAGATACTCCATCGACGATAAAGATTTGCTAAGGCGAGACGGAAGACTATGCGTCCCACAGACAAAAGATTTAGTAAAGAAGGTTCTCGAGGAAGCACATCACTCCAAGATGACGATACACCCAGGCGGGGATAAAATGTACAAAGACATAAAAAGGACTTTCTTCTGGAACGGCATGATAAAGGACGTGGCAGAATTCGTTTCTAAGTGTATGGTGTGCCAACAGGTTAAAGCGGAACAGAAAAAGCCTGGCGGACTACTGCATCCTCTAGAGGTCCCGCAGTGGAAGTGGGAGAGCATCTCAATGGATTTCATCGATGGGCTGCCTAGGTCTAGGAGAGGCAACACTAGCATTTGGGTAATAGTGGATAGGCTTACTAAAAGCGCCCACTTTTTACCGGTTAAAAGTAAAAGAACTGCCTCATCCCTAGCACCACTTTATCTCAAGGAAATCGTTCGACTCCATGGAATACCATCTAGCATTGTTAGTGACCGAGACCCCATCTTCACCAGCGAGTTTTGGCGGAGTCTGCAAGAAGCAGTAGGAACGCAGTTATGCTTGAGGACAGCCTATCATCCCCAAACCGACGGCCAAACAGAGAGAGTGAACAGAGTTTTGGAAGACCTTTTAAGACTATGCGTCCTTGACTTCGGAGGGACATGGGAAGACCACCTTCCTTTGGTGGAATTTGCCTACAACAACAGCTATCAAGCAACCATCGGAATGGCGCCCTTCGAAGCTTTATATGGAAGACCGTGCCGATCGCCCACTTGTTGGTGAGAGTCTACTGATAAGCTCATACTTGGACCAGATATGATCCAAGAAACTTCAGAGAAAGTAGACTTAATACGAAGAAGGATGAAGACGGCCCAAGACAGACAAAAGTCCTATGCCGACAAGAGAAGGACCGACCTTGAATTTGAGGTTGGAGACAGAGTTTTTCTCAAAGTATCACCGCTAAGGAGCGTTGTTCGTTTTGGAACCACAGGAAAGCTAGCGCCAAGATTCGTAGGGCCATTCCCTATCATCGAGAAGATTGGGAAAATGGCCTATAGATTAGAGCTACCCGAGAAGTTGGCTGGAGTCCACAACGTTTTTCACGTTTCACACCTTCGAAAATGTCTACATGAGACTGCTGAAGTGGTAGAGCCAAATATCCTCGAAGAGGCCGAAGTGGAACGCGAAGTAACCATAAGGAGAGTTCCAACCCGCATCTTAGGAACGGAAGTGAAGAAGCTATGCAACCGCGAAGTCAAGCTCGTCAAAGTTCAGTGGAGCGACGCCGAGGGAGACGCAACTTGGGAAACTGAAGATAGAATCCGTACAGCCTACCCTTTTCTGTTCGAGGGTACATCCTTGATCTTTCCTTTTCCTTAAGTTGCGCTTTTATCTATCTTTTTAGGTATATTTCCTCGACCTTATCTTTTAGGTAGAAACTTTTTGGATGGAAACATGTAATTGAAACATGTTATGTATGAATGGTTGCAAGTGGTTGCAAGTGATTGCTAGTGGTTGCTCGTGGTTGCATATACACACACAATCTAGGTTTTAGATCGGCTCAGTCACTTCATATTGCATATGCATATATGTTTGCATTCGTATGTGGTTGAACTTTAATGTGTTGTCATGTGGATGCTGCATTTGTATTAAATGATTGTGCACTCATGTAGAATCAAGAAAAGGAAAATTTGCATACATAATGGATTCATGGCACTTACATAATTCGCATTAAGGAGGTCAACTGAATCACTAGACCGCCTGATTTTGCATTAGATAAGTACAAGTATACACACACACTTTGCATATGATCATGAAGCATTAGAAGTCTTTTAAGGACAATGGATGCTCGTGTTTGATGGATGAGTAGATGGATGTTTGGATGTTAGGATATACATTCCTCCTAACTTGAAGATTTCGGGGACGAAATCCTTTTAAGTTGGGGAGAATGTAACACCCCGAAAATTCTATAACTGTGAAATTCATAAATGAAAGTATAATTAATTTGAAATCAAAGAACTAAGGTAAACGGGATACGCCATTGCGTTCGTCTCGGAAAAATACGCGAAATAGAGTCCGAGTTTTCGAAAAACGGAGTCCGTATGAAGAAGATATGGCCTTCGGAAGTTTGAGAATCAAGTTTAAATTCAAACAGAATAAATCAGGTTTAAATTCGAAAATGGGGCCCAATGGGCCAGGGCGGAATAAACACCCGCCTGACCCACCAAGTCGACTGGGCTGTCGACCTGGTCTAACCAGGTCGACAGGCCTGTCGACAGGGCTGTCGACAGGGGTGTCGACCTGGTCCAGACCCAGGTCGAGCCCAGTCTAACCCGGCTGGCCTATTCTCTATGTGGTCGATTTTCTGTGGTCTTCTTTGTCACTAGGGCTAGGTGGCAAGTTTTTATTGGTCTCTCCTTAGAATGAATGGCTACGATCAATCCAAGCAACATCAAGGGTCCTAATCAGTTCCTAACCTCTATATAAACAACCCTAGACTAAACCCTAATCTATTCATTCAAAAATAAGATCATAGCCGCCATGTTGCTGAGGAACGACTAGGAGTAGCCACCAAATTGGAGAGAGGATTAGGAGGAAGATTCTAAAGCTTAAAGCAACCTAAACAAATCAATTCAACAAAGGAATTTGCGTCTTCAATCCCTAAACTAGAGAATTCATCACACCATTGTAAGTAGAGTATTACTTTGGTATGAATAAACAATTGTGTTGGTTTGTATGCTTGAATTGTGGCAATAAAGTTGTTCATATTTGTGAGTTCTTATCAATTTGAAATATTATATACGTTTGGATTATGTTATTCAATTATAAAGAACTACATGCGGTAGTTCTATGCAAGTATACGTTTGGAATATTTCGCAAATTATGTAATCCATGTTGAAGCTACATGTATGTAGTTGATTTAAATTTATGCAAGTTTGGGGTTTTGCTACTATGCCATCATGATGTATATTTTTGTGCATAAATCAATTTGTAAACAAGTTTGGTTATTATAAATCCACATGAAATTATGTTGAGAATTTGACATCATGTATTAAGTCATGCTTTTGTACTAGAAAACCTATTTGCAAACTTATGAATATGGCTAGGCTATGAATGATATTTGGCATAATTGAAATCCATGATTAAGTCTATCTTGTTTACAAGAATTATATGATGACATATGTGGTACATAGTTAGGATTAGATTCAAAATCCCTTTTTGCAAGATTACATGACTAAAGTAAGAATCATGATTTCATGTTAGAGATATTTATGCCATGCTTATGTTTGACATTATGCCATGCTTATGTTAGAAACATTTATGCCATGCTTATGTTTGACATTATGCCATGCTTATGTTAGAAAATTTATGCCATGCTTATGTTTGACATTATGCATAAATAAAAGTATAGGTTCATGTTGTAGTTATGACTATGTGTCAATAATGATACCCAATTTAGACTCTTATCTCAACTACAAGTTCACATGCTTTGATTCATGTCACCTATGCTTTATGACCAAAGTATATGTCGCTACTATGCAAGTACACCAGTTTCTATTTTGTATTCCCAACGTCATATTGCAAGTTCATACGCTCACCTTCCCCTTCTTGTGTATGTAATCACGCCATAAGCCTCCCCTTTTCGCATGGCTAAATTGGGCTTTAAAAGGCTAAGCCCAATATATATAATAAACGGACGTGTAAACCGGGGGAAAATAACGTTGGGTTAAAATTACTAATGAATGAAAATATAAAATAGAAGGGCCCAAGTTCAAGTATGGGTTGGGCCCATGATTGGTGTAACCTTTACACCATTAACTTAATAATGGGCCGCAAATATTTACATATAAGAAATAAAGAAGAATGACAAAATATGTAAATGTAGAACATACGATGTGTTTAACCCGAGGTTGGATTGAGTTGTGATGTAAACCTGCCCGGAACCGCCCGGCTGTCCAGTAGTCACAACAATACCTATCCAATGTGAGAGGTTAAACATGGAGCCCAATAAGGACCCGAGGTTAGACTGAGTTGTGGCGTAAGACTGCCCGGAACCAACCGGCAACAGGCAGCTACAACAATACCTGTCTAATGTGAGAGGTCAGGGCCTTAATAAGACAATTAAGGCTGAGTCAGGATTGTTAGGATTAAGTGAACTAAAGACTTAATCAAAATGGAACATGCTAAACTAAACGGACTGGTGGGGTTAGGTTAGGAAACACTTAACCAACTTAGCATGTTGGCTAGAGATAGAAAACCTAATAACGGGGGACCCTTTTCAGCAGTTGCCCTAAAAGGTGTATCATGATACCCTGAAACTAGGCAGGGTGGGGCACGATTACTGGGCTGATTGTAAGAGGTCAAATCGACGGCGGTGGTGTAGCAGTGTAGGTTCTAACGGGGTGCGGGCGTGCACACACTCCGGCGCAGAAAAATAAAGCACTGGGCACCAGTAGCATACCTGTGCACTCTAAGGTTGTGTCGGGCCGCCACCATGGGACTTGATACACCCCACGGTGGGACCAGCATAGGTAACTACAAACATCGGGGGCCGTAAGACACATGTAACTATGCGAGTAGGAGCCGATCATCATTGAATGGATCACATCACCCTGATTATGGGGTGCCAGTTGGAAACTAGTTTATACGGGTTCGGAGATTAACATGGGGTACGATAGTATATTCGACCCTAGATAACCTAACTAAGTTTATAGTGCTTTCCCACTTCTTGATTTTACTTATCATACCCAGTTCTTTATTCATAGACAAAATAGTACTAGACTTACTCAGGCTTATGTCTGACTCTACTTTTCTTTCGTCTTCTTTTCTTCCGTTTCCCCCCCCCCCAGGTCCACAGGGAGGGAACACTGCAGCTTGACCAGCATTATCATCCAGCTTGAAGAAGAGAAATGTATTGCTTGGAACTTTCCGTCTGAAACTATGGCTTTGGACAAACTCTATGGGGCTTTTGCAGTTTATCTATGTTTTATTCATGCTTCTTTAAATAATGTACTCAAGACAGATTATGAAAGTGTTATGTTATGTTTTTGGAAAGGATGTTGTTGTAACACGTATTTGACTTTTATGAAATAAAAGTTTGTTGTTCTTCCGCTGTTTACAAATATGTGTTCTTATATCTGTCTTGTATATCTGTGACTTGTACTTATAAACCTCCACCAAAATTAGGGCATTCCCTTTGAGAGTGACCCTAACGGAGGTGGGGTGTTTCAGGTTTATACCCATTCTGAAAAACCGATTCGAGGAGATTTCGAAGATGAAGATGTTCGTTGAAGACCGGAAGTCTTCACATCGTTTGGGTGATTACTGATGATCTTGATTGGGCTGTACACCCAAGATGAGGGAAACAGTTGGTGATCGTCCAGACGTACTTGGAGATGGATGGATATGCGAGGAAAGTGCCTCCGGTTTCGTTTAGACCCAGAACGAACTTGTAAATGGATTGTGTGTCTGACATTGGATTTTATTCTGTGTTGATTGATCTCTATTAAATATACATCTGTTTGGCGGCGGAGAATTTATTCTATTGCTTAACGCCCTCCTCTGAGACGTACCAGCTCAGAGGTTGTATATCGATGGACATCAGTCGCATGGAGTGAATTGCCAGTGTGGCACGCGTAAGTGGAAATTGATCAAAGCTTCTGTTGAAAAGCAAAGTCTTGTGGTTGATGATCAAAGCACGGCCTGTGTGGTGCAGCTTTGTGTATAGCGTGAATTCGCGAGCCTCACACCTTGGTATGAGTCAAAAACGGGATAGTGACTGCAGGGAGAGCATGACGTTTCTTTCTAGCTAGGGTGGTGTCAATGACCTACCAGCCCTGACATTTATATACTTTTCACCTGTGTGGTTGTTGGATACGAGGCGCCTCGGATATAGGTCTGTAGGGACTGGGAAACGTGTGCTCAGGAATAAATAATCCTCCAAAGTTAGGTGAGGACCGGCCCTGAAGATCCAAGTAACATAGTGGGGTCCTGAGGCATTTACTAGAGTGTCTCGAATCAGAGAGGAGCTTGCCCCTTGCCTCGACTCAGGACGGAAACCCAATTTCCAATACATGATATTTCAGTTTTATTTGTAGAGCCTAGTATTGGCGACATGATAGATGGTACCCATGCCGCCTATGATTGATATTTATGATTTGAAATTGTTTTGACACTATACACTTATAATAACATCAAATGATTTGTTTTAAATGTACCAAGCATGTTTGGCTATTATAAGGGAAAACCCTATCCTCCTGCTTGCGTTGCATTATGTGATGGGACCTGGGTCTTATAATAGCTTAATATTTCCAAAGATCATTGCGCTGTTTTGATATATGCACTGTATTCTTGGGAGGAAACCCGTTCCGTGTTATACGGCGTGATCCTTTGAATTACTATCTTTTAAAGTAAAGTTTTAAATAACTGCTTTAGTTATCACACCAGTCCCATGACTGACCTGGAGTTTATTGTTTTAACCTAAACTCTGGGTGCCCCTATTTTCCACACGGGCAGCTAGTAGTTTTGGTTTTGCTAATTTATATTCACAAGATCTTGATTTACAACTGGAACGATGCTCGGAAAGCTCTGTATCCGTGTATTACTTTCAGTTGTGTTTTGTATATTTTTCCGCTGCTATGTAATTTATTGCAATCTCTGATATTTATCGAATGTATATTTATTCATACTCTGTATATTCTTGTATCTGATGGAATTGTTGTAATAACAATGAAATGTTCTTCCGTCTGCGTTTTGATTCGTCTTGTACTCAATTCTATCCGGGCTTTCCTTACCGGGGTAGTTCGGGTCGTTATAGTTTGGTATCAGAGCTTTGGTTTACAGAGCTCGAGAACAAGACACATTAGAACCATACGAAAGAATTCATTAGATATTAGATTAGTAATATCCAATTAGAATTACTCGTTAGAGATAGGATCAGTAATATCCTAGAACGAGTGAAGAGTATGTTTTTAAATGAAAACGTTATTGTTTTGAAAATTTAAACCATTTTATACGTATTTGAATATTTATTTATTTTGAATTTGGACAGTCGAGTATATAAATATTTTGCATATACGAGTCATGAACGTATATTCGAAGTTTTAATATACTGGGTAGATATAGAATCACATTCTAGACATCCGGGGATGATTCCGATGATGGTGCATCATCATCAGTATTCATATTCGAGTTTCGAAGGTGTGATATCTATATATTTCCATTAGACTGGTGTGAGAACCAAAACTAGATAGATATATTGTTGTGAATTGGCATCAAAAACATGATTTTTTGTATATGTATCAAAATTATGAATTTGAAACGTTAATTCAATAATTGATTGATGGTTGTGTTGTTTGTTTATTTATTTGATAATTTGGAACCATTTAGCCTAAATTGAATCGAATATTGAATTGTATTGAAAATTAGTCGCATTTGCTTGCATATACATGTACTTACATTAAACAGGTCATAGCAAGGAGGCTAGAGCAGAAGAATAAAATTTGTTTTCCCGACAAATAGGTACATGTTTACCATAATTTACTGTTTTGTTTGGGTGATGATGATTTTACGAGCTGATTGGCTAGCCGCTTGGCTTTTTCTTTTTCTTTTTGAGATCAGAGGGCCTGTATGGCAATTTCGGGGTTTTCCAGTTGCTCCTGGTGCAGGGGAGGTTATGGCGAATTATTTCGAATATTTAGGGTGTTAGCCAAATTTTTGAAAAATTTGAAAAGTTCTTAGAAACTGAAAAGTTGAAGAACTTAAGTCGTAATCGAAATAATGGAAGTTGAGTTAAATTGTTAAACAACTTTCGGCTTCGTTCATTTTCGGGGATGAAAAGTTTTTAAGTGGGGGAGAATGTAACAACCCAGAAATGCTAGCCAGTTTAAAAATTTTATTTTGGCAATTTTAATGAATTTTGAACATTTAAAATGAATTATTTTAAAAATAATATCAACGGGAAATTTATTTTGAATATAATTAGACTGTATATATTTCTATACGTCATCGTTTGAATATAAATTATTATATATAAATATAAATAGAATTGAAAATGGCGCGGTAGTTTGATAATTCGATTTCAAACTTCAATTGAACATACCATGTGCAAAACAAACCGGATTTTAGTGAAACCAAAAATAATAGGATCTATTTGATAATATCTTTCCAATGAATCCGAAAAATTGAGATTTCATAGCGGGAATCAAAAGATATGTCCAGTTGAAAATTCGGAATAGTCGTTATGGAATTCAGGCCCTTAAAAATGGGAATTCTACAAATGACCTCGGATTTCGACGAAAACAATTTTGTTGGATCCGGGATGTCAAATTATTGCTAGTTTCCAAATTTCATAATTTTTCGAACCAATATGTGAGCGTGGCAAGGGAAAACGTGTTTGACGAGTTTCAGTTGATTTTAATCGACTGGAAAATGGCCATTTTTCAAATGGTCTCAGAATTCGATGAAACTAGCTTTGTTAGGACCGTATCGTCAATACAAAGCTAGAAAATATTTTTCTGGAATTTTTCGAGTTAGTATGTGGCCCCGGGAAATAGAAATGCACGTTCAAATTCAATATATAGAATTATATTTTGATTTTGACGAAAACTGATCGAAACAGTCAAATCATCCTATGATACATATCCCATTGTGTTCGGAATGGGGGTAATTAGCTAGGGACGACACTCATTGGGGTTGATTTGGAGTTTGAATTTAAAGTCAACCTTTGGTAGAAAATTAAATAACAATAATAATATATATATTAAAATCCATTTTTTTTATATATAGCCCCCCTCCCCCGGGTTATTTCTTCAATCCCAAACCCGACACCCCAAATCAGAAATGGCGACGTCGATCGCAATCACCCTCACCGCACCGACGACCGCACCCACTACCGGACCCGCCACCAACTGCGTCGAGCCTCCTCCCCATCGCTCCCTCCCCTCGTCTCCTCCTTGAACCCGAATCCAAATCGAAGCCCCCTCCCAGAAAACCCTAATCGAAGTCCACCGCTACCCACAGTCCGACCACCGCGCCTCCCCCTACCCCTCCGGACGACGATTGCGAACCTGATGGTGGCCGGTCAACCACGGTGGTGGCGGAAAATGGAACGGCAAATCGATTGTTTGGGTATGGTAATCTGCTTTTATTACAGAAGGAAAGGAAGCAAAGTGTAATGGTTTATTTTAAGTGTTATAACTTCGTTAGTTTTATTTTAATTATTTCCAATTGTTTTCTTTTGAAATTTTCTATAAATTACATAAATAAAAATCTGGTTTTATTGATATGAAGTTATGATTTTTGTCAATATAAAATTTCGATTTTTATATATGTGTTAGCATGAAAAAGATTTGACTTTTTGCTACACAAAGTTGTCATTTTTATGAACATCAAGTTACAAATTTTATAAGGATAAAAATATAATCTTTTATATTGTAGAAATATAAAAATATAATTTTTATATAGGTAAGATAGTAAAAATATCATCTTTATAAATATAGCAAAATAAAAATCTGATTTTTATTATATTTATGTTGAAATAAAGAGGTGATTTTTATAGTGATGAAATAAAAATTAAATCTTTATATTTGAAAGGGAAAAATCTTTATGTAGAGAATAGCGTGATAAAAATATAATTTTATCTATATAGTAGCGATGTAAAAATAGAATTTTTATCCATATGGAGTGATTACAAATATATGATTTTTAAATTGAAAGTGAACAAATAAAAATGTGATTTTTATTTTAAAGACAACAGTATAAAAATGTGATTTTTATATATGTAGTGGCCACGGGCAACGAAAGTGACAAAAGGCGGGAGCAGCGAAGATTTCTACATAAGGAGAGTAGTGGCATTTGGATTAGCTAGTCGGTGAGAACTTCTCACTCTAAATTTCTTTTTCTATTTATATATATATACTATGATGCAGACGGTGCTTAGCAGCACCCGACACCCGTCGTCCACAGACCATGGACGGCTTGTTTGTTTGATTGATGTGTTGTGAAAATTGATTGTGTTGTGGAATGATTGAATAATAAAATATTCTTGTGTTGAAAGGAAATAAAATATTTATATAGTTAAGAATATTTTATCGTTAAAAATATAATTTTTAATGTGAATGTGAATAAATAAATAATTATAAACAAATCAGCCGATTTGTTTATATACACTGATTTGACTGATATTGATTGGGACGATAAATTCTACACATCGCCCAACTGCACAAATAAAGATCTGTGTTTGTTGATTTGAAACCCCACACGGGTGTTGGGATGATATTTGGCGTACACTAATCCCAATTATTTAATTGTATGTCGATTGATTGGTCGACAGGCTATGTAAGCGTTAATTATTTATATTTAATGCTTATGCAGTTGCGTGGTGCACTTTGGATGATGGTTGATTATTTATCGTTGCTATTATATACATGTGTTGTATGGAATCCATATAATTAACATTATATGGTGATTGATTGGGCCTCATTCCAATCGAGAAAATAATGAATATTATAAAAGAAAATTCATGTGTTGAATATAAAAATAGTCAAGTGTTGACGATGTTCATGTGTTGAAGCTATTCATGTGTCGAGTAAAATATTTTAACAATAAAATTTAAATCTTTATCATATTTAAAATTCGAACTACTTCACGGTGGAGTCTGATGGAAAATCAAACGATAGATACCATAGTTTTATAAAATATTTTACATAACAAAAATAGTCGTGTGTTGACAGTACTCATGTGTTGAGATTGGTCGTGTGTTGAAAGAAATATAGATTCATGTGTTGAATAGAATAAATATTCATTTGTTGAATAGAATAACGAATTTATTGAAATACATATATAAAGCCGTGTTGATTAGAGTTGCGCCATTTTGGCGTGAACGATAGTTATACCGATTATATTCATTTTTATAATGAATATAGAAAAGAAGTGATTTCAAAATATAACATTTTGAAAATATTATCATTTATATAGTAATGATATGAAACATTCAATTTTGATTTGTTGAATATAGAGTTGAAATGGTTTTGAAAACGAATTTAAAACGATTTATAAAATATGTTTTAAAAAGGAAATCGATGATATATATATATAATATATATATATATATATATATATATATATATATATATATATATATATAATGGCCTGAATAGAACGCGCCGCGCCGCGGTAGTTCGTGAATTTCGACCATTGACTTCGAATCTACATTACAGGAGATCCGACCGTCGGATTCTCCTAAAACCGGAAATGTTGGGTTCGTATCAAAAATAGCTTTCTAATGAATATTAGAAATTTGAAATATAACGGTAGGATTTGGAATTATGTCTAAATCAAATTTGTAAAAGGTCGCTGTAAATGCAGTTCGATGGCCGTTGATGGAAATTGACTGTACGGGCCTTGATAAAATTATTAAAAATAGTAATAATTTGTGTAAAATCATAATATGTGAATTGGAAAGAACTGGGATGAAAAAATCCATATTTGAAAGGATAAAAATAGATTTTTATCGGAATGAACTGGTTTTGAACTAGAACTAAAACCGATTTATTTTTGAAATGAATAAATTGAATTTGAATCGGTTTTGAAAATAACCAGAATTTCCAATATATATAAAGTGGAAGTGGATCTGAATCAAAATTGTCTTTGGGATATTTTGATGTTGGATTTCGTGACTATACAGATATTATTATGGGAATTTGAAAGATATATTTTATATCGTTATTTCCAATAGGATATTTGTTGGTTTCAGGATTTGGTATTGAATATAAGCCGGTATATTTTCTATTCAGAGCCTTGTATTTAATATCAAATGTGATTTGGGTTTGTCGTGAATGGTGTCTTCATTAACACTGTTCTTAAGCCCAATAGAGAAAAAGATTAAATCTTTCTAATTAGATTTAATGAAGTGTATCAATTAAATAATATTTAACTGGAATTGAATTTGAATTGGTTTTTGGGTTTATCGTGAGCGGTGTTTTGAACAACACTTGTTCTTTAACTTGATTAACAATAGAGTGTGATTTTGGGTTTATCGTGAATCGTGTTTTAAATGACATTGGTTCTTTAACCTAGTTAAAGACAGGTTACTGATTTTTGAGAAGATTAAAACTAAGTGGAGTTTTAATGAATCTTTAATTAGATTGAAGGTGAATTGATAATTTAAATTATCAAATCTGAAAAGTGATCGAGAATGGAGTATCACCAGTTTTGCTCTAAAGCGATAGTTAAATCTTTAATTAGATTTGAACGCGAAATGGTAATTAATTTTACCGATAATACTGTGGTATTAGATATGGAGTATTATCAGTTTTGCTCCAGGGGATGAATAGGTTGGGATTGGGAAATAAAATAAATAATTACTTCGGTGTGGTTCGCTAATCCCGAATAGTTTGAAATGATATCCGAAGGAAGATTAAAGAATAAATTTAGAAGAATTTATCTTGGATAAAATTAATGGGAACCTTTCCCTAAGAATGTGATTTTGTGAATAAAAGAACATTCTTAATTGGAATGAGGCGTTTGTTGTGTTTGTGAAACATTTGTTTTTCATATACGTGGGTTATTCAGAAAGGTCGGGTTTATACCCATTCTGAATAACCGATTCGACAAGATGTCGAAGATGAAGACGGTGGTTGAAAACCAGAAGTCTTCACATCGTTTGGGTGATTACTGATGATCTTGATTGGGTTGTACACCCAAGATGAGGGAAACAGTTGGTGATCGTCCAGACGTACTTGGAGATGAATTGATATGCGAGGAAAGTGCCTCCTGTTTCGTTCAGACCCAGAATGAACTTGTAAATGGATTATGTGTCTGACATTGGATTTTATTCTGTATTGATTGATCTCTATTAAATATACATTTGTTTGGCAGAGGAGAATTTATTCTCTTTCTTAACGCCCTTCTCTGAGAAGTACGAGCTCAGAGGTTGTATATCAATGGACATCAGTCGCATGGAGTGAATTGCCAGTGTGGCACACGTAAGTGGCAATTGATCGAGGCTTCTGTTGAAAAGCAAATTCTTGTGGTTGATGATCAAAGCACAGCCTTTGTGGGGCAGCTTTGTGTATAGCATGAATTCGCGAGCCTCACACCTCGGTATGAGTCAAAAACGGGATAGTGACTGCAGGGAGAGCACGACGTTTCTTTCAAGCTAGGGTGGTGTCAGTGACCTACCAGCCCTGACATTTATATACTTTTCACCTGTGTGGTTGTTGGATACGAGGCGCCTCGGATATAGGTCTGTAAGGACCGGGAAACGTGTGCTCAGGAATAATTAATCCTCCAAAGATAGGTGAGGACTGGCCATGAAGATCCAGGGATCATAGTGGGGTCCTGAGGCATTTGCTAGAGTGTCTCGAATCGGAGAGGAGCTTGCCCCTTGGCTCGACTCAGGACGGAAATCCAATTTCCAGTACGTGATATTTCAGTTTTATTTGTAGAGCCTAGTATTGGCGACATGATAGATGGTACCCATGCCGCCTATGATTGATATTTATGATTTGAAATTGTTTTGACACTATACACTTATAACAGTATCAAATGATTTGTTTTAAACATACCAAGCATGTTTGGCTATTATGAGGGAAAACCCTATCCTCCGGCTTGCGTTGCATTGTGTGATGGGACCTGGGTCTTATAATAGTTTCATTTTTCCAAAGAGCATTGCGTTGTTTTGATATATGCACTAGTATTCTTGGGAGGAAACCCGTTCCGTGTTATACGGCGTGGTCCCTTGAATTACTATCTTTTAAAGTAAAGTTTTAAATAACTGCTTTAGTTCTCACACCAGTTCCATGACTGACCTGGATTTTACTGTTTTAACCTAAAGTCTGGGTGCCCCTATTTTCCACACGGGCAGCTAGTAGTTTTGGTTTTGCAGATTTATATTCACAGGATCCTGATTTACAACTGAAACGTTGCTCGGAAAGCTCTATATCCGTGTATTACTTTCAGTTGTGTTTTGTATATTTTTCAGCTACTATGTAATTTATTGCAATCTCTGATATTTATCAAATGTATATTTATTCATACTCTGTATATTCTTGTATCTGATGGAATTGTTGTAATAACAATGAAATGTTCTTCCGTCTACGTTCTGATTCATCTTGTACTCAATTCTATCCGGGCTTTCCTTGCCGGGGGAGTTTGGGTCGTTATATGAATAGTGAATGAACAACTACAGAACTGGTAGGAATAGCTAAGGAACAGTGGGAAATTAATAGTTGAAGTGAAACAGAGATATGTATGTATATTCACACATCAACTCAGTGAACAGCAAGCAAAAAAATAAAATTTTGGATACATTTATATCATATCAAATAGTACCATGAACAACTAATCTAAACAATGTAGGTATATATCTATGTAATAAAATCTAGGACAGTATACTGATCTTTATATATATAAATATATACACACACAGTCGAAGGACACTCATACAAGACCGTTTTTCTTTTAAAAATCTGAACATAGAACCTATGGATCTAGGATACAGATTCAATCTTTGAATTTAATAAACAATTCAAAGCCTATACATGGACAAGTTCAATCACAGTTTCATGTCGACCAGACTGGAAGGCTTTGAAAATACAATACTTAAATTCAACAAAATCTCTGCCAAACCATTTCGCAGCCATCAACATCCATCATTAGTACACAATCGGAAAAAGGGAAAACGCAATGGCTTAAGAATGGTAGCTAACCTATCTAGGATAAGATTTGAAAGACGTTGATCCTATCTAAACCATACTATAAATATACGAACTACACACAAGGATTTTGTCAATTCCAGAACCAAAATGAACCATACTGTAAAAAAAATGGTTCGAATCACTTGAAAAATCAAAACAAAAATATAATAGCAAAAAAAAAGATATATAACTTATCTGGACTCAGGAACCCACGCACTTCGATCTATACCTTCTTCGACGAAATTGCTGAGGGATCTGCTCGAAAGCGCGAACCAATGGTTCAGATTTTCTTCGATTGGAAGGATGGAAGCTTCGGGTTTGGTGTGAATTGAACAGTGGTGGTTCTGGAGAGGCACAGACGTTGAACAACGAAGTGGAAGTGATTTTGGGTGTTGTAGAAGTGGTTTGAGGGTTGGCAGTTCGATTGGAAGAGCATGAAGAGGAGGTTGAAGCTTGGAGGATGGCGGCGTGGGGTTCGGTGGCTCCAGGAGGAGACGGCGTCGGTTTAAAGGGGGAGGACGGGTAGGGTTTCCGCCATGGGGGAAGATATGGTTGCGGCGGATGTTTTTGTCTGAGGGTTCGGAAAATAACGAACGAAAGGGTTTGGTTAATAAAGCGGATCCAGGAATGTTTTGGGCTAAGCGGTCAGGTAAAGGCCCAAATTCTTTTTTTATTTAAAATCTAAATTTAAATTATAAAATTTTCTTCATAAATTTGCTTATACAATAGTGTGTGCATATATTAACAGAATTAAAATGGTCAGTTTCGTTAGAACCATAAAGACGAGAAGATCGAGATGGAGCAGTGTCTATCAGGACTGGAAGGACGGAAAATTTTTAATTAAATTAAACACTATTTAATTTAATTGAAAATTAGCGTTGAACGACCGAACAAATAAAAGTGAGTTAACATCACTCAGTTTCTTCCCGTTTATATTTCATATAAATTGGGTTTTATTTCTGTGTGCTCTGATTTCTAGTAGTTGACCATCTGCTAGTCATAGATGTTTCTTTTTTATTTAATAAGTGGAATTAAACGGACATTTAATTCCAGTAAGTCACCAACCCTTGTTCTAATTCAATAAAGGTAATTTCCCCTTGATTGATCACGTTTATAAAATGAACATGATTGAAATGGTTTGAATTGTTTGTGTCATCTGTTTGCTGATTGATGGTTGTTATTATCAGATAAAGGTAATAGTTTGATTGGATGATTGATTTGATCAATAACCGTTGAATTGAAATTCAACATTTGATTTGTTATAACCAGTAGAAATATTGGTTGAATAATTTGGCATCACGTTGTCGGTAAATCAATCATTATACGATTATGGATTTTTATCGTCAAGTGAACTGACCGTATTGAAGTTATAAATTTAGTTTATAACCAAAATAGGTTTTAAGTATATTATTAAATAGAGTGAATTTTAAAGAAAATGAGTATCATTATTATTATTCAAAGGTTTATAAGTCAGTATTAAATTGTTTGATAAAGTAAACATGTAAGTAGATGAGCAGGAAAAAAAAACCAACGGTTAAGAATTCGATTAATTGTTTCGTAGAAATGATAATATGAAGTTATTTGAATTAAAAATATTATTAAAAGGAGGAATTTACTGGGATTGATTTAAATCTTGAGAAGGGATTATCAACGAGTTTTATATTCAACTCGAGTTTATAATGAAGTTAAAAGGGATTTAAGCGAACTTATAAGCTTAAATGGGAGGGTTACATAACGATTGGATTAAGTAAAGGAATGAAGTTATAAAAGAATTATAATTAAACCTGGGTTGTAAAAACAAGGTTTATAACGCGAATAAGAAATAAAGAAGTGGTTTTTCAAGTAAAATACTTAAGGTTGGAATTAAGTAAGTAATTAAACCTGGAGATTCCCCAGCAAAGAAAAAGGGAATGGGAAAAAGGGATTTGTAATTAAGTTTGGTAAAAGAATTAAGTAATAAGGTCTGTGATAATACCCAGTTTGGAAATAAAGAATTTAATAAATTGGAAGTTTATAAAAGTAATGTTTGGTAAGAGGGATTAAGCAATATTAGTTTTATTTTAAAAAGAGACTTCCAAAAGTTAAAGTTGAATTATAAAGTCGTATTTTGAATTGATGGTTAAATAGAATTTGAATTGATATTGGAACGAGATATTAGTTTTTGAATTATTACTTATATTTATCTGAAGATAAGGATGTTGTTGATCAAGTTCTGAGAGGTAATTAAAATACCCCAACTTGAACGACTTCGAAATTATCTGTAGATGATATTAGTCATGGTAATATAAAGAACAGTAAGAGTTTATTATTTCGTTTAGAAATAATAATGCAATGTTTAGTGACACATTGGGGTATATACATATAGAATGAGAATACCAAAGTAAAAGGGAAATATAAGAGAACTACAACTGAAAGGAAATGTAAAGTTGGGTTTTATCCAATAAAAATAAGCACTGGGACTGTGAAGTAAATGAATGAAAAATATTTCACTACGTTGTTTTACAAATAATAAGTTGGATTGATTTCTCTATTATGGATTTTAAATAATGTTTTAACAAATGATTTGCAAACAATAGAAGAAAGATAATTGAGATAGTCTAAGATATTCTTGTTAAACAAGAAGTAAATACTGAGTTTCCAAAATATTGGAAGATAAGATGTTTTTTATTATTTGAATTAGAAGGGCAAGTGATGCTGAATACGGAACCAGTAAATTCTATTTTTATTTTATGGTTGAATGGTTGTTTATTTGATAGTTTAATCACCGACAATCAAATCTGGCATATACGATTGTCGGTACGGAAAGACCGGGATCGAAGGTATATTCGAAAACCATTCTGACCAACAAATACGTCAATGTAAAATACATCAGATGATGATCGTGATGGAGCACTGAAGACCGTAGACCTTCATAAAACGGAAGAACCACTTACAATCTCTGATTCAACCCAGAGATATACTGGGGTTCTGTCGTGGTTGAAGTCTGTGGATTGCAAGGACTACTCGCTACTAATCCATGGGGTGACTCCTATATGAGATGTAGTAGGAGAGTGCCTTCGATTCATCCTGTTCCTGGATGACTTGTATGAACGAGTGTCTGATAGAGTATTTCCAAAAAGAATCGTGTACGTTGATTTCTTCAAACATGCCATAGTTGGTTAGCTCCCTAATAGAGAATTTTTGTGGACGTCAATTAGCGATATCTAGTGGATTTGACAATTGTAACACCCCGAATTTTCTGTTAACATTAAGGTTACAAAAATAATAATAAGTGAGTAAAGGGGGGATGTATCTAATATGCATACAAAAATAATAATAAGTGAGTAAAGGGGGGATGTATCTAATGTGCATATAAAAATAATAATAAGTGTGTAAAGGGGGGATGTATCTAATGTGTACATATTTATATGGATAAACAAATAATAGTAAATGTTGATAATGTACATTAAGAGAGTAATTATGGCATAAGTAAAGTTAGGGATTATTTACATATAGGATTTGTCCTATGAGAAATGTGTACATTGTAGAGTATATATATATATGCTAAAACATGAAATTACATGTAATTGAAATAGTAATTATGGCATAATTCAAAATGGGGGTAATTTGCATGCATAGTAATTATGGCATAATTCAAAATGGGGGTAATTTGCATGCATATTAATTATGACATAATTTAAAATGGTAGTAATTTACAGTCCTTAATTGTGAACATAATTGGCCTCTTTTGAAATTGATGGCCTTGATTAACCCTAGCATTATCAGACGGCTCAAATTAAAATGCAACTCTATAAAAAGACCCTAGGTCTCCAACTAAATATTCACATGAAAATAAGAGTTGAAGCCGCCATGCTGTCGAATGAGAATTAGAGGGAGCCTCCATTTGAAAGAGACGAACAACAAAGCTAATACAAGTAAAAGATTAAAGCTTCTGCAACGATTCTGTAACAACTAAAGTTCTTTCTTTAATCCAATCAAGGCAAGTACAGTTATTTTCCGCTATAAACGTTAATTATAATTTTGATATGTTTTTAATTCTGAATCTGAGATTATATATATATATATATTCTTTTCTGTCAGATCTGTTTTTCTGTGACTGTTCTGTATCCCTTTTCTTCTTTTCTGCTTCTATAGCCAGGCTACCACGAGCCTGTGCCCAATCTCATAAAGAGATTAACGTATGAACGCCAAATTTGGGACAATTAATGAATGATGCGAAATTTGACAAGACTGAATTGAATGTATGACTTTAGGTCTGAGGCATAAAATATAATGGATATGTGACTTGGGATTGGACGCATAAATTTGACTATGAACATATAATTTATATATGTTGTATGCATAGTGTATGTTGTAATTTAGATCTGTAATTAATTAGAAAAAAAAAAGAGATGAGCATATGTTGTAAACTAGATTTGGATCTATGCATATTCTATGATAGAAGAAAAGAGGAACCATTGTATGATTACATATGATTTGAGACTTTGGACAAAATGCATATAAAAGTCAAGATCTAATTTTTTTTAGAAGATATGATTTAAAGATTTAGAATGTTGGGTACATTTTGCATTATGATTCATGACTTGAAAGGAAGAAGGATATGGAAAGTTAGGTGTAAAGATTTACATTAATTAGGATATATATTATTGTGATTACACCTAAATAGGAATTTTTGGATATATGGCATGCATTGTAATTAATGATTATATTTGGAATAATTTACATGTAAAATGCTAGTTTAACAAAAATTAGAACATATGTTATATGGTAAACTGTGTCCATATTCTGCGCTATGTAAATTTATGCAAACATGGAATATATGTTCATGTTGTGAATCATGACAATTATTTAGGCATATGAATTTAGGCCTAATTTATGTTTAGGCAAGGCATGTAAATAGAACATTTAGAAATATTAAACCTGCTAAATCGGTCGTCTACTGAATCCGTTGAAAATGCCTATTTTGCTAATTTGCTAAGTTGCCTAAAACTGCTAGTTCTGTTATATTGCCTAGACTGCTAATTAGATTGAAATGCCAAATCTGTTAAATTTGTCTGTTGAAATGCCAAACCTGTTATATGCCAAAATCTGCTAAGTTGCTAAATCTGTTAAGTCATATAATCTGGAAAATCTGCTATCTCCTAAAATCTGTTATCTGCTGTGTTGATATAATCATCCTGTTATTGATATAATCTGAATTGGCATATATATTGGGCGTGCGCATAAACGGTAAATTATTAATTAATTGACCGCAAAGATAAACATGGCTAACTCGAGGTTAGAATGAGTTTGCGGCGTAATTCTGCCCGGAACCGCCCGGCACATCCAGTGGCCGCAAACAATAGGTTCTAATGTGAGAAGTTAGTCATAACCTGCTTAAGACACGAGGTTAGGTCTGGCTTGTGGCAGAAGTCTGCCCGGAACCGCCCGGCCCATCCAGCGGCCACAAGCTAGCGACCTAATGTGAGAGGTCTGGGCATTAATAATTAATTAATGCAAATTTAAGATAAGAATGACGTCTAAAACGTATTGGGGGAAAATAGGGTTAAACCAACTGGATTAATAGGTGTAGTAAACCCGTCCATGAATCTGTAGGCCCAATACAAAGTTAGACAAATCTGAAAAATCTGTACATCTGATCTGTTAGTCTGAAAACTTGTTAACTTAATTTGTGAACTAGTAAATCTGAATTCTGTATGTCTGAACTTGTAAACAATTTAATCTGAGATCTGTTAGTCTGGGGACACAAGGTTAGGAGGGGAATTACTTGTGTCATCTGTTGTTTGGGGCCCATATTAGTCAGTAACCCTTTCTGGTATCAAAACTTTGACCCAACAGTAGGTAGGGTCCGGGCACGCTTACTGAACTAATTATAAGTGGTTCATTCTGATAATGGCGAGGGGTGTTGATGGTGCGTTCCAACCGGGTCATGTGCGTGCATGGATCCCGGTCTGCCTCTGAGGATGTAAGACGCCGTGACATCTGTAAATAGGTCTGTGCCAATTGGTTGTCACTTTAGGGAGTGATACACCCTACTGTGGGGCCGACACAGGATATTTATGTATTAGGGAGCCGATCGCTTGGGGTAGGGTTTTAGGGTACACTTAGTTCTGTCTGTTTCTGTTGGTACCGTCTGTTTCTGTTGGGTGGTAACACCTGTCTGTTTCTGTGTGGTACCGTCTGTTCGGGTGATGAAGGCCCATTACTAGTGTACACCTAATTCTACATTCTGTTTCCGTAGGGATAAATCTTTTTCTACTTCTGTCTGTTTCTGATCGGGTAGTAAAGGCCCATTATTAGCATTCTGTTTCTGTTAAAGTATTTTGTACCCGTTCCTGCTTCAATTTAGACATTAGTGTGACACCTAATTCTGCTATACTAGTATTAGTGCAGAGAAGTGTAAAACAATAGTTTTTGTCATTCTGTTTTTCTGTTATATCTGCTACACCTGTCATAGTTATCTCACATCCAGTTTTATGTTCATATCATATTATTATTATCTGTTCATATGCTGAAAGTCACTGGACTTGCCAGACTTTTTGTCTGACCCTTGTTGTTTCGCCTCCTTTCTTCCGTTTCCCCCCCAGGTTATCCAAGGAGGGAATACTTTAGCTTGATCCGGACTTCTCTTTGCTTGAAGTGCTTAAAGTATGGCTTGGCTCTGTATAGCTTCCGTTCCATGGGGATCATTGATTTTAAACCATGCATTTTGAAGGCTTTTGTACAAGACTGATATTTTGTACTTGAATTCTGAAATTTGAAAGGATGTAACCATATTAATTTCTGTTTTCGCTGTAATAAAGTTAAAATTTTTCAAGTACTGTTTTATCTGTCTTGTAATATTCTGTTCTTTTTACTAAAACTCTCCACCAAAGTTAAGGCATTTCCTTTGTGAGTGACCTTAACGGAGGTGGGGTGTTACACTTGGTATCAGAGCCGAAGGTTACCAGATTTGATAAAGAATTTTTGAAAACTATTTTCAAAAAGGTTTTGAAAAGGAAGTATTTTCAAAAGTAAAGCTTATTTTGAAAAACATAGTCCCCGAAGCCATATATCTATCTTTTGATCCTCTGTTTGAATCTTTGTTTCCTTCTTTCTTGAGTCTCTGGGGCTCCCGGCTTTCTGGGAGGTAACCTCATCGAAGGGCAGAGTAGTGCCCGACTTCCATCGATAGCCGTAGTAGTTTCACCTGCGTCTAGTTTTCTTTCAAGCTTTGTAGGGTTTTCTGCACGATGGAGGAAGCCTTCGAGGGACTGGTCAACATGCTACACAAGTATAGTAAAGATGAGAATGAGGGAGTTTGGCTAAGGAGCACAACTCAAGGATAAGAAACTCATGGATATGAACTTGGTTCAAAAAAGAAGGCAAAAAGGAAACACGAAAGAGGGAAGAAAAGTCTGAAGATAAGGAGGAGAAAAGTGCTTTACTTATGGAAGCTCGACTCATCTGAATAAGGATTGCAGGAAGAGGAAGGGCACTTGCTTCAGCTATGGTAAGATGGGACACCTCACTAGGGACTGCCCGTAGAAACGAGGACAAGGATAAAGGACATGACCTACTTCTGGAAGATAGGCGAATGCTCTTGTGGTTGGTAAATAGGATAGAAGCAGGGAAAAATTTCTATAGAAAGTTTAATTTCCTTATCTGATCATTGAATAGAACTCTTTCTGATTCTGACACTCTGATTCTGTAGTTGGGTCTGTGTACTTTAATACTAGTCTTGTTTCTATAATCTCGAACCCCATAGGGGGTACGACTCATCGGTTTTTGATAGATTGGGGTTTGAGGTATATCTGTGTTAGGCGTCAAGTATGACGCATACATTCTGAATTTTGTGGAATATGATTTTATCATGCTTAGCTTCCGAAGAATCATTAAGGGAACCTGATATGTACCAGTAGTCCGCAAATATCTGAATATTTCTGATAAGATTTCCAGTTCTGACATTTTCTAAAGAGGGTAATCCTCTGGGTGTCAATCTGATGTTGATTTCGGTCTTCGGGGTTGATACTTAGGGGAATTATTCTCTCAACTAGTGTCTGATGGGAACCAAGTTTTTGTTTTATCTGTACTCGCTTCCATCACTCGACTATATCCTATCGATCGAGTATTCAACCTATAGATAGGAATCATATGGATGTAAACGTGTGTTTGAGACATGTTATGTTTGATGGTTGCAAGTGGATGCAAGTGGTTGCTAGTGGTTGCTCGTGGATGCATATACACACACTAGGCACTAGATCGGCTCGAAAACACTCTCATACTGCATATGGATGTGTGAGCATTTTAAATTTTTATGGATGAAAATTGGTTGAAACAGCACGTGGATGTTGCATATGAGTGAATGGTTGTGCACTCATATAGAAATGATATGTATCAAATAGGAAAATTTGCATACATAATGGATTCATAACACTGACATAATTTGCATTAAGGAGGTAAACTGAATCAGTAGACCGCCTGATTTTGCATTAGATAAGGACATATACACACACTTTGCATATGATCATGAAGCATTAGAAGTCTTTTTAAGGACAATGGATTCCTGTGATTGAATGGTTGAATAGATGGATGATTGGATGGTAGGACGCATTCTTCCTAACTTGAAGATTTTGGGGACAAAATCCTAAAAGGAGGGGAGAATGTAACACCCCGAATTTTCTGTTAACATTAAGGTTACAAAAATAATAATAAGTGAGTAAAGGGGGGATGTATCTAATATGCATACAAAAATAATAATAAGTGAGTAAAGGGGGGATGTATCTAATGTGCATATAAAAATAATAATAAGTGTGTAAAGGGGGGATGTATCTAATGTGTACATATTTATATGGATAAACAAATAATAGTAAATGTTGATAATGTACATTAAGAGAGTAATTATGGCATAAGTAAAGTTAGGGATTATTTACATATAGGATTTGTCCTATGAGAAATGTGTACATTGTAGAGTATATATATATATATGCTAAAACATGAAATTACATGTAATTGAAATAGTAATTATGGCATAATTCAAAATGGGGGTAATTTGCATGCATAGTAATTATGGCATAATTCAAAATGGGGGTAATTTGCATGCATATTAATTATGACATAATTTAAAATGGTAGTAATTTACAGTCCTTAATTGTGAACATAATTGGCCTCTTTTGAAATTGATGGCCTTGATTAACCCTAGCATTATCAGACGGCTCAAATTAAAATGCAACTCTATAAAAAGACCCTAGGTCTCCAACTAAATATTCACATGAAAATAAGAGTTGAAGCCGCCATGCTGTCGAATGAGAATTAGAGGGAGCCTCCATTTGAAAGAGACGAACAACAAAGCTAATACAAGTAAAAGATTAAAGCTTCTGCAACGATTCTGTAACAACTAAAGTTCTTTCTTTAATCCAATCAAGGCAAGTACAGTTATTTTCCGCTATAAACGTTAATTATAATTTTGATATGTTTTTAATTCTGAATCTGAGATTATATATATATATTCTTTTCTGTCAGATCTGTTTTTCTGTGACTGTTCTGTATCCCTTTTCTTCTTTTCTGCTTCTATAGCCAGGCTACCACGAGCCTGTGCCCAATCTCATAAAGAGTTTAACGTATGAACGCCAAATTTGGGACAATTAATGAATGATGCGAAATTTGACAAGACTGAATTGAATGTATGACTTTAGGTCTGAGGCATAAAATATAATGGACATGTGACTTCGGATTGGATGCATAAATTTGACTATGAACATATAATTTATATATGTTGTATGCATAGTGTATGTTGTAATTTAGATCTGTAATTAATTAGAAAAAAAAAAAAAAGAGATGAGCATATGTTGTAAACTAGATTTGGATCTATGCATATTCTATGATAGAAGAAAAGAGGAACCATTGTATGATTACATATGATTTGAGACTTTGGACAAAATGCATATAAAAGTCAAGATCTGATTTTTTTTAGAAGATATGATTTAAAGATTTAGAATGTTGGGTACATTTTGCATTATGATTCATGACTTGAAAGGCAGAAGGATATGGAAAGTTAGGTGTAAAGATTTACATTAATTAGGATATATATTATTGTGATTACACCTAAATAGGAATTTTTGGATATATGGCATGCATTGTAATTAATGATTATATTTGGTACAATTTACATGTAAAATGCTAGTTTAACAAAAATTAGAACATATGTTATATGGTAAACTGTGTCCATATTCTGCGCTATGTAAATTTATGCAAACATGGAATATATGTTCATGTTGTGAATCATGACAATTATTTAGGCATATGAATTTAGGCCTAATTTATGTTTAGGCAAGGCATGTAAATAGAACATTTAGAAATATTAAACCTGCTAAATCGGTCATCTACTGAATCCGTTGAAAATGCCTATTTTGCTAATTTGCTAAGTTGCCTAAAACTGCTAGTTCTGTTATATTGCCTAGACTGCTAATTAGATTGAAATGCCAAATCTGTTAAATTTGTCTGTTGAAATGCCTAACCTGTTATATGCCAAAATCTGCTAAGTTGCTAAATCTGTTAAGTCATATAATCTGGAAAATCTGCTATCTCCTAAAATCTGTTATCTGCTGTGTTGATATAATCATCCTGTTATTGATATAATCTGAATTGGCATATATATTGGGCGTGCGCATTAACGGTAAATTATTAATTAATTGGCCGCAAAGATAAACATGGCTAACTCGAGGTTAGAATGAGTTTGCGGCGTAATTCCGCCCGGAACCGCCCGGCACATCCAGTGGCCGCAAACAATAGGTTCTAATGTGAGAAGTTAGTCATAACCTGCTTAAGACACGAGGTTAGGTCTGGCTTGTGGCAGAAGTCTGCCCGGAACCGCCCGGCCCATCCAGCGGCCACAAGCTAGCGACCTAATGTGAGAGGTCTGGGCATTAATAATTAATTAATGCAAATTTAAGATAAGATTGACGTCTAAAACGTATTGGGGGAAAATAGGGTTAAACCAACTGGATTAATAGGTGTAGTAAACCCGTCCATGAATCTGTAGGCCCAATACAAAGTTAGACAAATCTGAAAAATCTGTACATCTGATCTGTTAGTCTGAAAACTTGTTAACTTAATCTGTGAACCAGTAAATCTGAATTCTGTATGTCTGAACTTGTAAACAATTTAATCTGAGATCTGTTAGTCTGGGGACACAAGGTTAGGAGGGGAATTACTTGTGTCATCTGTTGTTTGGGGCCCATATTAGTCAGTAACCCTTTCTGGTATCAAAACTTTGACCCAACAGTAGGTAGGGTCCGGGCACGCTTACTGAACTAATTATAAGTGGTTCATTCTGATAATGGAGAGGGGTATTGATGGTGCGTTCCAACTGGGTCATGTGCGTGCATGGATCCCGGTTTGCCTCTGAGGATGTAAGACGCCGTGACATCTGTAAATAGGTCTGTGCCAATTGGTTGTCACTTTAGGGAGTGATACACCCTACTGTGGGGCCGACACAGGATATTTATGTATTAGGGAGCCGATCGCTTGGGGTAGGGTTTTAGGGTACACTTAGTTCTGTCTGTTTCTGTTGGTACCGTCTGTTTCTGTTGGGTGGTAACACCTGTCTGTTTCTGTGTGGTACCGTCTGTTCGGGTGGTGAAGGCCCATTACTAGTGTACACCTAATTCTACATTCTGTTTCCGTAGGGATAAATCTGTTTCTACTTTTGTCTGTTTCTGATCGGGTAGTAAAGGCCCATTATTAGCATTATGTTTCTGTTAAAGTATTTTGTACCCGTTCCTGCTTCAATTTAGATGTAACACCCCGAAAAATTCTATAACTGTGAAATTCATGAATTAAAGTATAATCAAATTGAAATCAAAGAACCAAGGGAAACGGGATACGCCATTGCGTTCGTCTCGGAAAAATACGCGAAATAGAGTCCGAGTTTTCGAAAAACGGAGTCCGTATGAAGAAGATATGGCCTTCGGAAGATTTGAATTAAATTTAAAAACTCAAACAGAATTAAATAATTAAATATTCCGAAGTGGGGCCCATTGGGCCAGAAAAGCGCCGCCTGGGCCACCCAGGTCGACTGGGCTGTCGACCTGGGCTACCCATGTCGACAGGGCTGTCGACAGCCCTGTCGACAGGGGTATCGACCTGGTCGAGCCCAGTCAACCTGGCTGGCCAGGTCGGTGTGTGGTCGAATTTCTGTGGTCTGCTTTGTCATTAGGGCTAGGTGGCGGGTTTTTATTGGTCTCTCTTCCTAATGAATGGCTATGATCTAACCTAGCAACATCAAGGGTCCTAATTAGTTCCTAACCTCTATATAAACAACCCTAGACTAAACCCTAATCTATTCATTAAGAACATAGCCGCCATGTTGCTGAGGAACGACAAAGCATAGCCGC
Source organism: Allium sativum (assembly GCA_030737875.1). Classification (NCBI taxonomy): domain Eukaryota; kingdom Viridiplantae; phylum Streptophyta; class Magnoliopsida; order Asparagales; family Amaryllidaceae; genus Allium; species Allium sativum. The sequence goes on along the minus strand of CM060915.1, from coordinate 183,755,207 downwards.
CAACTAAAGAGAGGATTAGGGAGGAAGTTCTAAGGCCTAAAGCAATTCAAAGCAACCTAAAGCTAATCAATTCAACAAAGGAATTTGCGTCTTCAATCCCTAAACTAGAGAATTCATCAAACCATTGTAAGTAGAGTATTACTTTGGTATTAATAAACAACTGTGTTGATGTGTATACTTGGATTGTGGCAATGGAAGTAACTTATATTTGTGCAAAATTATGTATTCATTATAAAGAACTACATGCGGTAGTTCTATGCAAATAAGCGTTTGGAATATTGCGCAAATTGTGTAATCTATATTGAAGCTACATGTATGTAGTTAATGGAGATTCATGCAAATTTGAGGCTTTGTTATTATGCCATTATGATGTATGTTTTTATGTATAAATCATTTTGCAAGTAATTGAAACAAGTTTGGTTATTATAGTTCATATGAAACTATGTGGAATTTTGACACCATGTATTAGTCATGCTTTTGCAAACTTATGAATATGGCTAGAAATGATATTTGGCATAATTGAGATCTATGATTAAGTCTATCTTGTTTTAAAGAATTATATGATGACATATGTGAGACATGGTTAGTTTAGACTCAAAAATCCCCTTTTTGCAAGTTTAAAGCAAAACACCATGATTAGGAATATTTATGCATAAGTATGTCTATACCATCGTTATGTGATTAGGCTTAAATCATGATTAAGTTGAAATATGCTATGTTCATGCTAGAAGTATTTATGCCATGCTTATGTTTGACAATATGTCATGTTTATGCTAGAAGTATTTTATGCCATGCTTATGTTTGACAATATGCCATGTTTATGCTAGAAGTATTTAGGCCATGCTTATGTTTGACATTATGCCTAAATAAGAATATAGGTTCATGTTGTAGTTAAACCTATGCAAGTTTACATGCCTTGATTTATGTCACCTATGTTTTATGACCAAAATATATGTCACCACTATACAAGTACACCAATTTCTATTATGTATTTTCCAACGTCATATGCAAGTTCATGCGCTCACTTTCCCCTCTTTGTGTATACGCCATAAGCCTCCCCTTTTCGCATGGCTAAATTGGGCTTTAAAAAGGCTAAGCCCAATATATATATAAACGGACGTGTAAAACGGGGGTAAATAACGTTGGGCTAAATTAATTTAATGAATGAAAACTAAAGAAAAAGGGCCCAAATTCAAGTATGGGTTGGGCCCATGATTGGTGTAACCTTTACACCATTAACTTAATAATGGGCCGCAAATATTTACATATAAGAAATAAAGAAGAATGACAAAATATGTAAATGTAGAAAAGACGATGTGTTTAACCCGAGGTTGGATTGAGTTGTGATGTAAACCTGCCCGGAACCGCCCGGCTGTCCAGTAGTCACAACAATACCTATCCAATGTGGGAGGTTAAACATGGAGCCCAGCAAGGACCCGAGGTTAGACTGAGTTGTGGCGTAAGACTGCCCGGAACCAACCGGCAACAGGCAGCCACAACAATACATGTCTAATGTGAGAGGTCAGGGCCTTAATAAGACAATTAAGGCTGAGCCAGGATTGTTAGGATTAAGTGAACTAAAGACTTAATCAAAATGGAACATGCTAAACTAAACGGACTGGTGGGGTTAGGTTAGGAAACACTTAACCAACTTAGCATGTTGGCTAGAGATAGAAAACCTAGTAACGGGGGACCCTTTTCAGCAGTAACCCTAAAAGGTGTATCAGGATACCCTGAAACTAGGCAGGGTGGGGCACGATTACTGGGCTGATTGTAAGAGGTCAAATCGACGGCGGTGGTGTAGCAGTGTAGGTTCTAACGGTGTGCGGGCGTGCACGCACTCCGGCGCAGAAAAATAAAGCACTGGACACCAGTAGCATACCTTTGCACTCTAAGGTTGTGTCGGGTTGCCACTATGGGACTTGATACACCCCATGGTGGGACCAGCATAGGTAACTACAGACATCGGGGGCCGTAAGACACATGTAACTATGCGAGTAGGAGCCGATCATCGTAAAATGGATCACACTACCCTGATTATGGGGTGCAAATTGGAAACTAGTTTATATGGGTTCAGAGATTAACATGGGGTACGATAGTATATTCGACCCTAGATAACTTAACCAAGTTCATAGTGTTTGCCCACTTCCTGTTTACTTATCATACCCAGTTCTTTATTCATAGACAAAGTAGTACTAGACTTACTCAGGCTTTATGTCTGACTCTATTTTTCTTTCGTCTTCTTTCTTCCGTTTCCCCCCCCCCCCAGGTCCTCAGGGAGGGAACACAGCAGCTTGACCTACCTCAACATCCAGCTTGAAGAAGAGAAATGTATTGCTTGGACTTTCCTGTTTTGAACTATGGCTTTGGACAATCCACTATGGGGCTTTTGCAGTTTATCTATGTTTTATTTATGCTTCTTTAAAAATAATGTACTCAAGACAGATTATGAAAGTGTTATGTTATGTTTTGAAAGGATGTTGTTGTAACACGTATTTGACTTGATGAAATAAAGTTTGTTGTTCTTCCGCTGTTTACAAATATGTGTTCTTATATCTGTCTTGTATATCTGTGACTTGTACTTATAAACCTCCACCAAAATTAGGGCATTCCCGTTGAGAGTGACCCTAACGGAGGTGGGGTGTTTCACTTGGTATCAGAGCATAGGTTTACCAGATAAGATAAAAAGTTTTGAAAATTTATTTTCAAAAAGGAAATTTAAAGAAGCATTTTTAAAAGAAAAATATTAATTTATTTTAAAAGGCAAAGTCCACTCCCCAAAGCCATAGGTACTATCTCTTATCCTTCGTTTTGAATCTATCCTTTTTGTTTCAGCATGTCCCAAGATCTTAACTTGCCTGAAGGGGTACCCATACCTGGTTGGTTTAGACGTTTCTTAGAAGCAAGGGCCACTCAGCCAGGTCCTACCGTTCCTCCTCCTCCAGCGGAAGGGAACCATCCAGCTGCAGCAGCACCTTTTCCTCCACCTCCTCCTCGGGGAAACAATTTTGCTAAGATATGTAAAGATTTTAAAGCTATGGGAGGAAGGGATTTCCATGGAACTGAGTCCTTCGTAGCAGCAAGAAATTGGCTGAAAGAAACTGAAGACCTATTCACCATCTTTGAGGTAGAGGATAGACAAAAAGTACAGTTAGCAGTGTGGCTATTAAAGGGCGAGGCTTCCTACTGGTGGGAAGTCACCAATGCTGAAAGACCAGTGGATACATGGGAGGACTTTAGGGCAAGGTTTGAGACTAAGTTTCTCTCAGATGCAGAAAGAAGTTTGCAGTTGGAAAAATTCTTATTTCTTAAGCAAGGAGACAAGACTGTTAGAGAATATGTGAATCAGTTCGATGAGCTGGCTAGGTTTGGGCTTGACCTAGTCAATACCCCGCATAAGAAGGCTCTCCGATTCGTCAAGGGGTTAAATGAGCCATTACATAGTTTGGCCATGACCCATATACCCATGGGAGCCACGTATGAAAGATTGGTGCAAATGGCATTGCTGAATGAAGAGGACAAGGGCAAGAAGGAGACCAAGGCAGAAAGCTCTCAAGGGAAGAAAGAGGGTTTGCAGCCTAAGAAGACAGACTTCAAGAAGGGCGGAAAGGGCAACAAAGAGAAGAGGAAGTGCAATTTCTGTGGCAAAGTGGGGCACTTAGTAAAGGACTGCCGGAAAAAGAAGGCCAAGGAAAATGGTGGGTGCTTTTCATGCGGACAGACAGGCCACAGGGCTAAGGACTGCCCAAGGAAACGAGGGCAGGGGCAGGGGGCTGGGTCCACCCCAGGGGCACAGGTTCATGTGCTAGAAGCGCCACCATTGCAACAGCGAGGTACAAATACTTCTGTAGAAAGTGTAGTTTATCTTTATGATCACCCCGTTCGCACTTTATTTGATTCTGGCGCATCACACTCCTTTATCTCGTCTGCTTTAGTAGAATCTCTGCACCTAAAAACTAGTATGGTAGAGGACCCCTTAATTGTTTCAAACCCAATTGGGGGCCCAGCTCATTTGTCTATGATCTGTCTGGATTTGAAAATCTCTATTCTAAGTGTAGAATTTGAATGTAGTGCCTTTGTTTTGGGCTTTTCGGGGTATGGTTTGATTTTGGGTATGGATTGGCTATCCAGTAATGGGGCCATCCTTGATTGTGAGAAAAGGGTTGTTAGGCTCCTAACCCAGCTCTGTAATACTTTGGAAATTTCTTGTAATCCCTCGTATTCGGTTATGCTTAGTTATCTTGAATCGCTAGATGCCTCTGTTGAAAATTTGAAATCAGTTAGAGTGGTCCGGGAATATCCGGATGTCTTCGAAGAGGTGAAGGGCTTACCTCCGAAGCGGGAAATAGACTTCCGCATATATCTTGTAGATAATGCAAAGCCCGTTGCGTTGCCCGTTAGACATATGGCTCCACGAGAAAGGAAAGAGCTCAGTAAACAGATTAAAGAGCTTCTAGAAAAGGGGTTCATTAGGAGGAGCATTTCAGAATGGGGCGCTCCAGTGGTATTCGCTACAAAGGCGGATGGTTCACTCCGTCTATGTGTTGACTATAGGGAGCTCAACAAGCTAACGAAAAAGAATAGGCACCCTCTCCCTAGAATTGACGATTTATTTGACCAGCTTGTAGGAGCGTCTGTTTTCTCCCAACTCGATTTAGCAACCGGTTTTCATCAGCTAAGGGTGGCTGAAGATAGCATTGATAAAACGGCTTTCAGAACCCCAGACGGCTTTTTTTTTGAATGGCTTGTCATGCCTTTCGGCTTGACAAATGCACCTGCGTACTTCGTGGACCTGATGAGTAGGGTATTTAGAGATTTCCTCAACAAATTCGTAGTGGTCTTCGTAGATGATATCCTTATCTTCTCAAAGAGTGAAGAGGAACATGCTCAGCACTTAAGGGCAATCATGGAAACTTTGCGAGTCCATCAACTAAAAGCCAAATTCTCCAAATGCCATTTTTGGAGAGAAGAGGTGAGGTTCCTAGGGCACATAGTATCCAAACAAGGGTTAGCAGTGGACCCTGCTAAGGTAGTGGCGGTACAAGATTGGAAGACACCAAGGAATGCAACTGAGGTCCGAAGCTTTCTAGGACTAGCAGGTTTCTATCGAAAATTCATAAGGGATTTTGCGAAAATCTCCGCTCCGCTCACGAAATTGACTAAGAAGAATCTAGTGTTCAATTGGGACTTGGATTGCGAGTTTGCTTTCCAACGGCTGAAAAGGGCTCTTACAACAGCCCCAGTTTTGACGCTGCCAGATGGGAGCAAGATGTTCACTGTTTATACAGATGCATGTGGGATAGGGCTAGGCGCCGTCTTAATGCAAGAAGGAAGGGTAGTAGCTTATGGCGGGAGGCAATTGAAGGTGCATGAAAAGAACTACCCAACCCACGATCTAGAGCTAGCCGCCATCGTCTTTGCACTCAAGTCTTGGCGACACTATCTCCTAGGTGAGAAGTTCGAACTTTACACTGACCATAAATCGTTGAAATATCTTTTCTCGCAGAAAGATCTTAACTTGAGGCAACAAAGATGGATGGAGTTTCTTGCCTCGTACGATTTCGAAATCTCCTACACTCCGGGCAAAGGCAACGTAGTGGCAGACGCGTTGAGCCGAAAGAAATTGACCCTAAGCCCGTTGTTTGTTGAAAGACAAAGCCTAGAGTTTATAGCCAGCTTCGACTTTAGGCCCTCCTCCGATTTCGTACCGGGCTTGCTTGCATCTCTCGAAGTGCGCCCAACTTTAGTAGATTCAGTAGGGGCAGCACAACGCGAAGACCCTCAGCTTGTGGAAATAATTGATAGGCTAATTAGGGGTGAGACTTCAAGTCACCTCAATAGATACTCCATCGACGATAAGGGTGTACTAAGGCGAGATGGAAGACTATGCGTCCCACAGACGAAAGATTTAGTAAAGAAGGTTCTCGAAGAAGCACATCACTCCAAGATGACGATACACCCCGGCGGAGATAAAATGTACAAAGACATAAAAAGGACTTTCTTCTGGAACGGCATGAAAAAGGACGTGGCAGAATTCGTTTCTAAGTGTATGGTGTGCCAACAGGTTAAGGCGGAACAGAAAAAGCCTGGCGGACTACTACATCCTCTAGAGGTCCCGCAGTGGAAGTGGGATAGCATCTCAATGGACTTCATCGATGGGCTGCCTAGGTCTAGGAGAGGCAACACTAGTATTTGGGTAATAGTGGATAGGCTTACTAAAAGCGCCCACTTTTTACCTGTCAAAAGTAAAAGAACTGCCTCATTCCTAGCATCACTTTACCTCAAGGAAATCGTGCGACTCCATGGAATACCATCTAGCATCGTTAGTGACCGAGACCCCATCTTCACCAGCGAGTTTTGGCGGAGTCTGCAAGAAGCAATAGGAACGCAGCTATGCTTGAGCACGGCCTATCATCCCCAAACCGACGGCCAAACGGAGAGAGTGAACAGAGTTTTGGAAGACCTCTTAAGGCTATGCGTCCTCGACTTCGGAGGGACATGGGAAGACCACCTCCCTTTGGTGGAATTTGCCTACAACAACAGCTATCAAGCAACCATAAGAATGGCGCCCTTCGAAGCTCTATACGGAAGACCGTGTCGATCGCCCACTTGTTGGTGGGAGTCCACGGATAAGCTCATACTTGGACCAGACATGATCCGAGAGACCTCAGAGAAAGTGGACTTAATACGAAGAAGGATGAAGACGGCCCAAGACAGACAAAAGTCCTACGCCGACAAGAGAAGGACCGACCTTGAATTCGAGGTTGGAGACAGAGTTTTTCTCAAGGTATCACCACTAAGAAACGTTGTTCGTTTTGGAACCACAGGAAAGCTAGCGCCAAGATTCGTAGGGCCATTCCCTATTATCGAGAAAATTGGGAAAATGGCTTATAGATTAGAGCTACCCGAGAAGTTGGCTGGAGTCCACGACGTTTTTCACGTTTCACATCTCCGAAAATGTCTACATGAGTCAGCTGAAGTGGTAGAGCCAAACATCCTCGAAGAGGCCGAAGTGGAACGCGAAGCAACCATAAGAAGAGTTCCAACCCGCATCTTAGGGACGGAAGTGAAGAAGCTACGCAACCGCGAAGTCAAGCTCGTCAAAGTTCAGTGGAGCGACGCCGAGGGAGACGCGACTTGGGAAACTGAAGCTAGAATCCGCACAGCCTACCCTTTTCTGTTCGAGGGTACATCCTTGATCTTTCTTTTTCCTTAAGTTGCGCTTTTATCTATCTTTTTTTAGGTATATTCCCTCGACCGTATCTTTTAGGTAGAAAACCTTTGGATGGAAACATGTAGTTGAAACATGTTATGTATGATGGTTGCAAGTGGTTGCAAGTGATTGCTAGTGGTTGCTCGTGGTTGCATATACACACACAATCTAGGTTTTAGATCGGCTCAGTCACTTCATATTGCATATGCATATATGTTTGTATTCGTATGTGGTTGAACTATAATGTGTTGTCATGTGGATGTTGCATTTGTATTGAATGGTTGTGCACTCATGTAGAATCAAGAATAGGAAAATTTTGCATACATAATGGATGCATGGCACTTACATAATTCGCATTAAGGAGGTCAACTGAATCAGTAGACCGCCTGATTTTGCATTAGATAAGTACATGTATACACACACACTTTGCATATGATCATGAAGCATTAGAAGTCTTTTAAGGACAATGGATGCTCGTGTTTGATGGATGAGTAGATGGATTATTGGATGTTAGGATTTACATTCCTCCTAACTTGAAGATTTCGGGGACGAAATCCTTTTAAGTGGGGGAGAATGTAACACCCCGAAAAATTCTATAACTGTGAAATTCATGAATTAAAGTATAATCAAATTGAAATCAAAGAACCAAGGGAAACGGGATACGCCATTGCGTTCGTCTCGGAAAAATACGCGAAATAGAGTCCGAGTTTTCGAAAAACGGAGTCCGTATGAAGAAGATATGGCCTTCGGAAGATTTGAATTAAATTTAAAAACTCAAACAGAATTAAATAATTAAATATTCCGAAGTGGGGCCCATTGGGCCAGAAAAGCGCCGCCTGGGCCACCCAGGTCGACTGGGCTGTCGACCTGGGCTACCCATGTCGACAGGGCTGTCGACAGCCCTGTCGACAGGGGTATCGACCTGGTCGAGCCCAGTCAACCTGGCTGGCCAGGTCGGTGTGTGGTCGAATTTCTGTGGTCTGCTTTGTCATTAGGGCTAGGTGGCGGGTTTTTATTGGTCTCTCTTCCTAATGAATGGCTATGATCTAACCTAGCAACATCAAGGGTCCTAATTAGTTCCTAACCTCTATATAAACAACCCTAGACTAAACCCTAATCTATTCATTAAGAACATAGCCGCCATGTTGCTGAGGAACGACAAAGCATAGCCGCCAACTAAAGAGAGGATTAGGGAGGAAGTTCTAAGGCCTAAAGCAATTCAAAGCAACCTAAAGCTAATCAATTCAACAAAGGAATTTGCGTCTTCAATCCCTAAACTAGAGAATTCATCAAACCATTGTAAGTAGAGTATTACTTTGGTATTAATAAACAACTGTGTTGATGTGTATACTTGGATTGTGGCAATGGAAGTAACTTATATTTGTGCAAAATTATGTATTCATTATAAAGAACTACATGCGGTAGTTCTATGCAAATAAGCGTTTGGAATATTGCGCAAATTGTGTAATCTATATTGAAGCTACATGTATGTAGTTAATGGAGATTCATGCAAATTTGAGGCTTTGTTATTATGCCATTATGATGTATGTTTTTATGTATAAATCATTTTGCAAGTAATTGAAACAAGTTTGGTTATTATAGTTCATATGAAACTATGTGGAATTTTGACACCATGTATTAGTCATGCTTTTGCAAACTTATGAATATGGCTAGAAATGATATTTGGCATAATTGAGATCTATGATTAAGTCTATCTTGTTTTAAAGAATTATATGATGACATATGTGAGACATGGTTAGTTTAGACTCAAAAATCCCCTTTTTGCAAGTTTAAAGCAAAACACCATGATTAGGAATATTTATGCATAAGTATGTCTATACCATCGTTATGTGATTAGGCTTAAATCATGATTAAGTTGAAATATGCTATGTTCATGCTAGAAGTATTTATGCCATGCTTATGTTTGACAATATGTCATGTTTATGCTAGAAGTATTTTATGCCATGCTTATGTTTGACAATATGCCATGTTTATGCTAGAAGTATTTAGGCCATGCTTATGTTTGACATTATGCCTAAATAAGAATATAGGTTCATGTTGTAGTTAAACCTATGCAAGTTTACATGCCTTGATTTATGTCACCTATGTTTTATGACCAAAATATATGTCACCACTATACAAGTACACCAATTTCTATTATGTATTTTCCAACGTCATATGCAAGTTCATGCGCTCACTTTCCCCTCTTTGTGTATACGCCATAAGCCTCCCCTTTTCGCATGGCTAAATTGGGCTTTAAAAAGGCTAAGCCCAATATATATATAAACGGACGTGTAAAACGGGGGTAAATAACGTTGGGCTAAATTAATTTAATGAATGAAAACTAAAGAAAAAGGGCCCAAATTCAAGTATGGGTTGGGCCCATGATTGGTGTAACCTTTACACCATTAACTTAATAATGGGCCGCAAATATTTACATATAAGAAATAAAGAAGAATGACAAAATATGTAAATGTAGAAAAGACGATGTGTTTAACCCGAGGTTGGATTGAGTTGTGATGTAAACCTGCCCGGAACCGCCCGGCTGTCCAGTAGTCACAACAATACCTATCCAATGTGGGAGGTTAAACATGGAGCCCAGCAAGGACCCGAGGTTAGACTGAGTTGTGGCGTAAGACTGCCCGGAACCAACCGGCAACAGGCAGCCACAACAATACCTGTCTAATGTGAGAGGTCAGGGCCTTAATAAGACAATTAAGGCTGAGCCAGGATTGTTAGGATTAAGTGAACTAAAGACTTAATCAAAATGGAACATGCTAAACTAAACGGACTGGTGGGGTTAGGTTAGGAAACACTTAACCAACTTAGCATGTTGGCTAGAGATAGAAAACCTAGTAACGGGGGACCCTTTTCAGCAGTAACCCTAAAAGGTGTATCAGGATACCCTGAAACTAGGCAGGGTGGGGCACGATTACTGGGCTGATTGTAAGAGGTCAAATCGACGGCGGTGGTGTAGCAGTGTAGGTTCTAACGGTGTGCGGGCGTGCACGCACTCCGGCGCAGAAAAATAAAGCACTGGACACCAGTAGCATACCTTTGCACTCTAAGGTTGTGTCGGGTTGCCACTATGGGACTTGATACACCCCATGGTGGGACCAGCATAGGTAACTACAGACATCGGGGGCCGTAAGACACATGTAACTATGCGAGTAGGAGCCGATCATCGTAAAATGGATCACACTACCCTGATTATGGGGTGCAAATTGGAAACTAGTTTATATGGGTTCAGAGATTAACATGGGGTACGATAGTATATTCGACCCTAGATAACTTAACCAAGTTCATAGTGTTTGCCCACTTCCTGTTTACTTATCATACCCAGTTCTTTATTCATAGACAAAGTAGTACTAGACTTACTCAGGCTTTATGTCTGACTCTATTTTTCTTTCGTCTTCTTTCTTCCGTTTCCCCCCCCCCCAGGTCCTCAGGGAGGGAACACAGCAGCTTGACCTACCTCAACATCCAGCTTGAAGAAGAGAAATGTATTGCTTGGACTTTCCTGTTTTGAACTATGGCTTTGGACAATCCACTATGGGGCTTTTGCAGTTTATCTATGTTTTATTTATGCTTCTTTAAAAATAATGTACTCAAGACAGATTATGAAAGTGTTATGTTATGTTTTGAAAGGATGTTGTTGTAACACGTATTTGACTTGATGAAATAAAGTTTGTTGTTCTTCCGCTGTTTACAAATATGTGTTCTTATATCTGTCTTGTATATCTGTGACTTGTACTTATAAACCTCCACCAAAATTAGGGCATTCCCGTTGAGAGTGACCCTAACGGAGGTGGGGTGTTTCATTAGACATTAGGGTGACACCTAATTCTGCTATACTAGTATTAGTGCAGAGAAGTGTAAAACAATAGTTTATGTCATTCTGTTTTTCTGTTATATCTGCTACACCTGTCACAGTTATCTCACATCCAGTTTTATGTTCATATCATATTATTATTATCTTTTCATATGCTGAAAGTCACTGGACTTGCCAGAATTTTTGTCTGACCCTTGTTGTTTCGCCTCCTTTCTTCCGTTTCCCCCCCAGGTTATCCAAGGAGGGAATACTTTAGCTTGATCCGGACTTCTCTTTGCTTGAAGTGCTTAAAGTATGGCTTGGCTCTGTATAGCTTCCGTTCCATGGGGATCATTGATTTTAAACCATGCATTTTGAAGGCTTTTGTACAAGACTGATATTTTGTACTTGAATTCTGAAATTTGAAAGGATGTAACCATATTAATTTCTGTTTTCGCTGTAATAAAGTTAAAAATTTTCAAGTACTGTTTTATCTGTCTTGTAATATTCTGTTCTTTTTACTAAAACTCTCCACCAAAGTTAAGGCATTTCCTTTGTGAGTGACCTTAACGGAGGTGGGGTGTTACAACAATGTGGCATTCAAAGTGAATGGCGACCAGATGTTTCAAAGAAATTCCGACCTCAAGCCTCACAACTGGTGAATGACAAAAATCGGGCAGGCAGCATGGCTATGTGGGGCGCTCCCATTAGGGTGTATAATCACCTATCTAGAGAAAATCTTATTTGCTTCTTTAATCTATTTCGATGTTGTCCCTTTTCGGAAGACGGTGGGTAGCTCCCAACCGTTGGTGATATACATTCAATACACTCAAGCGAAATGAGTGGTCGGTCATGTGTGGGCCAGGTTGCAAGACGTTCTTGTTGAACCCAGTGTATTCGTCTCTAGAGATACACGATCGGCAGGTGGTCCCATACCTTGTCATGGTTGGAATCCAATCTCCAATAAGCGCCTGCAGTTTTTGTTGTATACTATATATGTAGAGCGTGAGATGCAAGCGTTCTACTAGATTTGATATTACTTGTATTTAGACATTATGATAATACCAGACAAGATATTGATTCCAAACTATTTTGGGTTATCGTGAGGTAAAAACCGTACATATTTATGTGTGGATGTGGTCTTACGATTACTTTTTCTTTCGAAAGGATATTAACTTAAAATCAAGTGTGTGATATCTTAATACTATGCGAGTTTATCTCACTCTGGTTCACCAGACTGACCCGGTGTTTTGTAAATGCTCGGGTTAGCCTGGGTGTGCAGGTTCATGTTATCGGAAACTGTGAAGTCCAATGACAAGCTGAAGGTGTTCAGATGTATGATTACTATTCCGCAGTGTGTTGTATATGGGATAGGCTACTAAAACTGTCCTAATGTATGTTGTACTCTGATATTGTAAGCATTTTAAAAAGCTCTCAATAAAGATTTATTTATGTATTATATTTTGTTCCGCTGCGATGTGAGACTCTGTGTTGGTGCTTCTTCTTCTTCTATTATAATATTTCTTTCTTTCTTATCTCACCCTCCAAATTCTTTCTAATAACATTCCAGTGTTTTCAGTGATGGAAGGTCGGCATGAGTACGGTAAAGGGTGTTTATGTCGGTTTTTGAGGCTGAAAATCCTTGGGTCGTTACAAATTTGGAAGATATAGATATTGTTATTCTCAATACGATATACATTGGTTTCAGAATTTGATACTGAATTTGAGCCGATATAATTTCTATTTAGAGCCTTGTATTTAATATCAAATTGGATTTTTGGTTTATCATGAATGGTGTATTAAATAACACTATTCTTAAACCCATTTGAAAATGGAATAAATCTTTTTATTAAGATTAATGCAGTTTTCCAATTTAAAATTATAAATTAGAACTAAATGGAAGATGATTTTGGGTTCATTGTGAACGATGTTTTAAATAACATTTGTTCTAAAAACCCAATTAACAATGAAGATATGGTTTGGAATTTATAAATCATTTTATTAAGATTTAATGGAAATTGTCTAAAGTAAAGTTTTCCGATTTAATACCTTAAATTGGAATTGAATGGGATTCGACTGAATAATCGAGTTGAACTTTTGTAAAGGAAGACTCTTACTATCTATGGAATTTAAAAGACCTTGGCGCTATTCCATTTATAATATTAGTCTGATATGGAAATTTATATCGATTCTATTTTGATCTATTTTCTGTGAAGATTCCATTGTTAATGGAAGCTGATTTGGGTTCATTGTGAACTGTGTTTAAAAGGACACTGGTTCTTTAACCGTGTTAAAGAAAGGATTAATTTCCTAAATTTGGATAATCATCAAGTAATGATTTTCAAGATTAAAACTGAACTAGAGTTTTAATGAATCTTTAAATAGATTGAAATGAGAATGGGATAATTAAATTCTTCGAATTCATGAAACGATCGAGATTAGAGTACGACCAGTTTTACTCAGGGCGATAGTTAAAATATTTAATTAGATTTGAATGAGGAATGGTGATTAAATTTACCGATGACAGTGTAGGTGTTAGATGTGGAGTACTATCAGTTTTGCTCCATGGGATGAGTGGGTTGGGATTGGGATAACAAAATAATAAATGATTACTTCGGTAAGGCTCGATAATCCTGACTAGTTTTATAAACCTTAATTTGGTTTTGAATTGTTAAAGGATAAAATAAAATCTTTTGAAAATGACATCCAAAAGAAGAATATAAGATAAGTTTAAAATAACTTATCTTTGATAAAATTAATGGGAACCTTTTCCCTAAGCTGTGAATATTTTAATAAAAGAATATTCTGGATTGGAATGAGGAGTACGGTGTGTTTTTATAGCAATTGATTTTAAGATACGCGAGTTATTCGGGAAGACCAGGTTTAACCCATTCTGAGTAACTAATACGACAACTAAAAGTCAACGATGAAAACGGTGGTAGAAGAACGAAAATCTTCACACTGAATCAATGATTACTGATGTCTTGATTGGGTTGTAAACCGAAGATAGGGTAATAATTGGTGATCATACAGACATACTTGGAGATCGACCAGATATGTGAGGGTCTCTCTTTTGTATTGGACATATGGGATGAGGAATAAGGTGCCTCCGGTTTCGTTCAGACCAAGAACGGACTTCCAAATGGATGTTGCGTCTGACATTGTATTCCTTTATACTGTATTCATTGATCTCTACTAAATATATATATGTTTGGTGGCGGAGAATTTATTCTCTTACTCAACATCCTTCTTTGAGGCATACGAGCTTAGAGGTTATATATTGGTGGAAATCATTGGTATGGTATGGATTGACAATGTGGCATGCTGAGTTTCTTGGATCAAGGCTTATGTTGAAAAGAAGAGTCTTGTGCATGATGATCAAATCATAGATTTCATATAGCATAGATTTGTGTGTCGAGACTGACTTCGACGAGTTTCACAACTAGTGAACGATTGAGGCCGAATAATAAACAGCATAAAGGAATCTATTATATGGGAGCACCGAGAGAGTGATTCTCCAACGAGGGCACAAAGATCTATAGAATCAGGAAGCCCGTTAAGGTGTACTCCATTGTGCGCAAGGATACAAATTCGGATTGTGAACATTAAGTGCATGTCGATATGGAATCAGTATTTCGAGTCTTGGATTTAATGTAATAATTGAATTCATCTCGATATGATTTCTTTCGAGTTTTGGATTCGATGTAGTGATGGCAAGAAAGCCTCAGTCATTAATGGAACTCATTTCCAATACGAACCTTTGCGGTTATTAACGGTAACCTATATATGTAGTTGTAGTATACTACGTCCACTATGATTGATATATTTATTTGTGAAGAATGATTTCTACACTAAGCACGAGTGATAATAAATTAGGATTGTGCGTATCAAGCATTATTGGCCATTATAAGGGAATACTATATCCTCTTGTTTGCGTTGCATTGTGTGATGGGATGGATTTTTATGATGGCTTCACTTTTCTTTATTCAGCAATGCGGTGTTTGTTTTACGGTATTCTTAGGAGGAAATCTGTTCCGTGTCATACGGCGTGGTCCCTTGATTTACCCAACTTTAAAATAAAGTGAATAATTGTTTTATTTCTCACACCAGTCCCATGACTGACTTGGAGTTTATTATTTCTACCAAAACTCTGGGTGCCCATATTTTCCACACGGGCAGTGTAATAACCCGGAAATTCTGGGCCAGTTTAAAATTTTATTTTGGCTAAAGTAACGAATTTTGATTATTTAAAATGAATTATTTTAAATAATATCGACGAAAATTTATTTTGAATATAATTCGAACGTATATATTTTTACGCGTCGGCGTTAGAATATAAATATTTATATATAATTATAAATAGAATAGAAAATGGCGCGGTAGTTCGATAATTCGATTTCAAACTTCAATTGAATGTACCGGGTGCAAAACAATCCGGATTTTAGTGAAACCAAAAATGATAGGATCTAATTGATAATATCTTTCCAACGAATCCGAAAAATCGAAATTTCCTAACGGGAATCAAAAGATATGTCCAGTTGAAAATTCTGAATAGTCGCAATGGAATTCAGGCCCTTAAAAATGGACATTTTGCAAACGACCTCGGATTCCGACGAAACCAGTTTTGTTGGGCCCGCAGTGTTAAATTATTTCTAGATTCCAAATTTCATAATTTTTCGAATCAATATGTGAGCGTGGCAAAGGAAAACGCGTTTGACCAGTCTTAGTTGATTTTAATCGACTGGAAATTGGCCATTTTTCAAACGGTCTCAGAATTCGACGAAACTAGTTTTGTTAGGACCGTATCGTCAATACGAAGCTAGAAAATATTTTTCTAGAATTTTTCTAGTTAGTATGTGACCCCGGTAATTTGAAATGTACGTTTAAAATTCAATATAGTGATTTAAATGTTAATTCAACGGAAACTGATTCAAACGATCGAATCAACATACGAAACATGTCCCATTGTGTTCGGAATGGGGGTAAAACGCTATGGACGACAGGCGGTGGGCCTCGTTTAGAGGTCGTATGAGAAAGTCAACTTTTTGAAAAAAAATAAAATAATTAAATTAAAAAAAAACTAAACCCTTCCCCTTTATTTCGTTCTGGCCCCTCCCCCTTTTCTTTTTATTTCCAAATCGATTTTACCAGAGATAAAAAAAAAACAATGGCCACTGTCGACCACGAGCCGCCACTTCGACTTTGCCAGCGCCGCCTCGGGTGGGCTTCCTCCGCCACATCGCACCCCTCTGCCTCGCGAGACACTCCACTCGCCATCGTTCGCGCCCCATTCCCCCTCCGTGCCGCCGAGGTTGATGAAATTGGGGTCTTCAGGCGCGCCTTTCAAGGCTCCTCCGCATGGTATAGTCAGATCGGCACAAAGTGGAATGGCTTGAGCGAAAAGGGGAAACCTAGTTTAGAGCCCTCAATCGAGAATCGTCGGCCTGCGTTAAGGTAAGAGAAAAAAAAGGGTTTTATTTTTATTTATTCTTTTTAAATTTTTAAATCAGTTTTAAAGCAATTTTATAATCAGTTTAAAACAATTTTTAAAATCAGTTTTAAAGCAATTTTATAATCAGTTTAAAACAATTTTTAAATCAGTTTTAAAGCAATTTTATAATCAGTTTATAACAGTTTAAATACAGTTTAAAATTCAGTTTAAGATCAGTTTAAATTTGTTTTTTTTAATATATGGGCTTTGTAGAAAATATACTTTGTTTTGAAAATAGAAAAATATACTTTGTTTTGGAAATAGAAAAATATGATTTTTATGTATAGAACTTCGAAAGAAAAATATGATTTTTATATATAGAACTTCGAAAGAAAAATATGATTTTTATATATAGAACTTCGAAAGAAAAATATGATTTTTAAATTTAAAGTGAATAAATAAAAATGTGATTTTTATTTTAAAGACATCAAAATATAAAAATGTGTGATTTTTATATATGTAGTGGCTACGGGCAACGAAGATGACGAAGGTGCGATAGCGATGAAGATTTCTATCAATGAAGTGCTGTGGAGCTAGGATAGCTATATTGGAGAATTTCTCACTCTTCAATTTTATTTCTAGTTATATATATATACACTAGGATGCAGACGGTGCTTAGTAGCACCCGACACAATCGTCCACAGACCATGGACTTGTTTGTTTGGTTGCATAGATTAGTTATGTGATTTGATTCGAAATTGAATTGTTTGGTGAATTGAATGGTTTGATTGATGTGTGAATGGCGTGGGCCTTCACTAGACCGGGGATAAGGCTAGGCCTTGTCCCGTTTCTAGTATCGCGCCGTTATGCCGCCGCAATTTTCTAAAATATGTTAGAAAAATGAAAATATCATTTTATTTAAATAATTAACCGAATAGAAATTCATATGTTAGAATAAAATGTTTTATCATTAAAAATATAATTTTTAACGTTAAGTGAATAAAATAAAATATTCATTTACAAACCAGACGGTTTGTTTATGTACACCTATTTGAAGGACATTGATTGGGACGATAAATTTTACACATCGCCCAACTGCACAAATAAAATCTGTGTTTGGTTGTTTGAAAACCCCACACGGGTGTTGGGATGAAATTTGAAGTTCACTCATCCTGATTGATTAAATATGTCGATCGATTGATTGACAGACTGTTATAAGCGTCAGATATTTATATTTGATGCTTATACAGTGTAGTGCACTTTGGTTGATGGTTGATTATTTTTCAATGCTATTATATACATGTGATGTATGAAAATCCATATAATTAACTTTATATGGCAATTGATTGGGCCTCATTCCAATTTGAAAAATAAAGAGTAATATAAAATAAAAGTTCATGTGTTGACAGTTTCATCCATTGAGATTGGTCATGTGTTGAACGAAATATTTTAATAATAAAGTTTACGTCTTTATCAATATAAAATAAAGGTTCATGTGTTGACAGTTTCATCCATTGAGATTGGTCATGTGTTGAACGAAATATTTTGATAATAACAACTATTTTGAAAAAGAAATATTTGGAATAGAATATTTGAAAATAAAGGAATATATGAAGCCGTGTTGATTAGATTGACGCCATTTCGACGTGAACGATATTTATATCGATTTTATTCGATTTCGAAATGAATTGAATTGAAAACGATTTCGAAATGAATTGAATTGAAAACGATTTCGAAATGAATTGAGAACGAATTCAAATTGAATTGAAAACAAATTGAAATGAATTCAAATTGAATTGAAATTTGAATTGAATGGAAATGAATTTTAAAACGAATTTATAAAGAAGAATTCAATTTTGATTTGAATTGAAAAGAAAGTTGAAATTGCTTTTGAAACGATTTTAAAACTATTCATATAATTCGTTTTAAATAGAAATCGACGAAGTATATATTATATATATTATATATATAATATAATGGCCTGAATAGAACGCGCCGCGCCGCGGCAGTTCGTGAATTTCGACCATTTATTTCAAACGGACATTACGGGAGATCCGACCGTCGGATTCTCCTAAAACCGGAACCGTTGGGTTCGTATCGAAAAGAGCTTTCTAATGATTGTTAGAAATTTGAAATCTAACGGTGGGATTTGGAGTTACGTCCAAATCAAATTCAAAAAAGGTCGCTATAAGTGCAGTTCGATGGCCGTTGATGGAAATCGACTGTACAGGCCTTGATAAAATTATTAAAAATAGTAATAATTTGTGTAAAATCATAAGAAATGATTTAGAAAGAATTGGGATGAAAAACTCCATATTTGAAAAGATAAAAATAGATTTTTATCGAAATGAACTAGTTTTGAACTAGAATTATAATTCTATTTATTTTTAAATAAATAAATTGAATTCGAAAAGGGTTTTGAAAATAACCAAAATTTCCAATGATTGCATTGGAGTGGATTTGAATCGAAATTGTCTTCGGAATATTTCGATGTTGGAATTCGTGATTATACAGGTGTTGTTATGGAAATTTGAAAGATATATATTTATATCGTTATTTCCAATACGACATTTGTTAATCGTAGAATTTGATATTGAATATAGGCCGATATATTTTCTATTCAGAGCCTTGTATTGAATATCGAATGTGATTTGGGTTTGTCGTGAATGGTGTCTTCACTAACACTGTTCTTGAACCCAGTTGAGAAATGATTAAATCTTTTTATTTAGATTTAATGAAGTGTACCAATTAAATAATATTTAATTGGAATTGAATTGATATTGATTTTTGGGTTTATTGTGAACAGTGTTTTAAATAACACTTGTTCTTTAACCCGATAATTAATGGATTGTGATTTTGGGTTTATCGTGAACCGTGTTTTAAATGACACCGATTCTTTAACCCAGTCGAAGATTAAAACTAAGCGGAGTTTTAATGAATCTTTAATTAGATTGAAATAATCGAAATGGAGTATCACCAGTTTTGCTCCAGGCGATAGTTAAATCTTTAATTAGATTTGAACGTGAAACGGTAATTGAATTTACCGATAACACCGTGGTGTTAGATATGAAGTACTACCAGTTTTACTTCATGGGATGAATTGGTTGGGATTGGGAAATTAAAACAAATGATTACTTCGGTAAGGTTCGCTAATCCCGACTAGTTTGAATTGAGATTCAAAAGTAGATTAAAGAATAAATTAAAGAATTTATCTTTGATAAAATTAATGGGAACATTTCCCTATGAATGTGGAATTTAGAAATTAACTGTCGGTTAGCCAAGCAGAATGGTTTTCTGGATATTGATCTGATGTTGGTTTCGGCCTTCGGGGTTAATATTTGGGGAATTATCCTCTTGATTAATTTACGGTTAATGACTGATGAATTGGAATGAGGCGTATGTTGTGTTTGTGTAACACTTATTTATAATATACGCGAGTTATTCGGAAAGACCGGGTTTATCCCATTCTGAATAACTGATACGACGATAAGTCGAAGATGAAGACGATGGTCGAAGACCGGAGGTCTTCACGTCGTTTGGGTAATTACTGATGATCTTGATTGGGCTGTACACCCAAGAAGATGGAAACAGTTAGTGATCGTCCAGACGTACTTGGAGATCGATGGATATGCGGGGTACTAGGTGCCTCCGGTTTCGTTCAGACCCAGAACGGACTTGTAAATGGACTGTGTGTCTGACATTGGATTTTAGTCCGTGTGATTGATCTCTATTAAATATATATCTGTTTGGCGGCGGAGAATTTATTCTCTTGCTTAACGCCCTTCTCTGAGACGTACGAGCTCAGGGGTTATATATTGATGGATATCAAACGCATGGAGTGAATTGCCTGTGTGGCATGCCTAAGTGGCAATTGATCGAGGCTTCTGTTGAAAAGCAAAGTCTTGTGGTGATGATCAAAGCAAGGCCTTTGTGGCGTAGCTTTGTGTAACGTTTACTTCGCGAGTTTCACACCCGGTATGAACCAAAAACGGTAGAGGACATCAGGGAGGACTTGCGTTTCTTTCTAGCTAGAAGTGGCGTCAGTGGTTTTACACGCCCTGACGAGTTTGACTTATGTGGTTGTTGCTGTTGCGAGGCACCTCGGATTGATCGGTCGTTCTCGAACCGATGGAGTCATTTAGTTGGCTCATTTACGCCCCAAAGGGCGGGGAAACGTATTGTTCAGGCACTATAATCCACATCGGTGGACCGGCCCTGACGATCCAAGGGGCAGTTGCGGCTGTTCCGGTGGCTCGGGCTAGAGAGTCACGAATCGGTTGAGGACTATCTTTTGCCTCGGTTCATAGACGGAAATCCAATTTCCAAATACGTGATATTTGCGGTTTTATTTGTAAACCTATATATGGCGACATGATATATGGTACCCATGCCGCCTATGATTGATACTTATGATTTGAAATTGTTTTATACACTATGCACTTATGATAGTATCAAATGATTTGTTTTAAACGTATCAAGCATTCTTTGGTTGTTATAAGGGAAAACCCTATCCCCCGGCTTGCGTTGCATTGTGTGATAGGACCTGGGTCTTATAACAGCTTCATTTTTCTTTATTTAGCATTGCGCTGTTTGTTTTGTGCACTGGTATTCTTGGGAGGAAACCCGTTCCGTGTTATACGGCGTGGTCCCTTGATTCACCTAACTTTAAAATAAAGATTAATAACTGTTTTTGTTCTCACACCAGTCCCATGACTGACCTGGAGTTTATTGTTTTAACCTAAACTCTGGGTGCCCTTATTTTGACACGGGCAGCTAGTAGTTTTGGTTTTGCAGATTTATATTCACAGGATCCTGGATTACAGCTGGAACGATATCCGGAAAGCTTTGTAACCGTATATCTCTCCTAGTTGTGTATTGTATAATTTTCCGCTGCGATGTATTTAAATGTAATTTAAATCTCTGATATTTCTGTGTACTAATCATTTATACCTTGTATATTCTTGTAATCTGGTGCATTGTTGTAATATACAATGAAATGTTCTTTCGTATGCGTTTTGTTGTGGTTTGTTCTCGAACTATCCGTCTCTTTCCTTTACGGGGAAGTTACGGGTTTTCACAGTTGGTATCAGAGCTTTGGTTTACAAAGCTCAGAGAACAAGGCACATTAGAACCGTACGAAAGAATTCATCAGATATTGGATTAGTAATATCCAACGAGAATGACTCGTTAGAGATAGGATCAGTAGTATCCTAGAACGAGTGTGAAGAGTATATTTTTGAAAGTGAAAACAAAATTTTGTTTTGAAAATTTAAATCAATTATTCGTATTTGATTATCTATTTATATTGAGTTGGACAGTCCAGAATATATAGATTTTGCGTATACGTCTGATCCGCGTGTATTCAAAGTTTTAATATACTGGATAGATATAGATTCACACTCTAGTCGCCCGAAGGTGATTCAGATGATTGTAGCTACATCATCAGAATTAGAGTTCATGTGTCGAAGGTGTGATATTTATATATTTCCTATTGACTAGTGTGAGAACCAAAATTAGATAGGGCTTATTGTTGTGATTTGGCATCAAAAATCTGATTTTTGACTATGTATCAAAGTTATGAATTTGAAACTCTAATTCACTAATTGATTGATGTTTGTGTTGGTTGTTTAATTGTGTGATAATTTTGAACCATTATGCCTAATTTAACCAAATATTGAATTGTATTGAGAATTAGTTGCATTTGCTTGCATATACAAGTATATCATTGAACAGGTCATAGCAAGGAGGCTAGAGACAGAGAATAAAATTTGTTTGCCCGACAAATAGGTACATGTTTACTACATAATTTACTGTTTTGTTTGGGTGATGATGATTTTATGAGCCTATTGGCTAGCCGCTTGGCTTTTTCTTTTTCTTTTTGAGATCTGAAGGACCGGGGAAGCTATTTGAAATTCCCCGATGCTCCCGGTGCAGGGGAGGTTATGGCGAAATTTTTCCAAAATTTAGGGTGTTAGCCAAATTTTTGGAATTTTGAAAATTCTCAGAAACTAAAGAGTTGGAGAATGGAAGTCAGATCGAGCGTAGAGCTGATTAATCAAACCACTTTCGACTTTGTTCCTTTTCGGGGACGAAAAGTTTTAAGTGGGGGAGATTGTAATAACCCGGAAATTCTGGGCCAGTTTAAAATTTTTATTTTGGCTAAAGTAGCGAATTTTGATTATTTAAAATGAATTATTTTAAATAATATCGACGAAAATTTATTTTGAATATAATTCGAACGTATATATTTTTACGCGTCGGCGTTAGAATATAAATATTTATATATAATTATAAATAGAATTGAAAATGGCGCGGTAGTTCGATAATTCGATTTCAAACTTCAATTGAATGTACCGGGTGCAAAACAATCCAGATTTTAGTGAAACCAAAAATGATAGGATCTAATTGATAATATCTTTCCAACGAATCCGAAAAATCGAAATTTCCTAACGGGAATCAAAAGATATGTCCAGTTGAAAATTCTGAATAGTCGCTATGGAATTCAGGCCCTTAAAAATGGACATTTTGCAAACGACCTCGGATTCCGACGAAACCAGTTTTGTTGGGCCCGCAGTGTTAAATTATTGCTAGATTCCAAATTTCATAATTTTTCGAATCAATATGTGAGCGTGGCAAAGGAAAACGCGTTTGACCAGTCTCAGTTGATTTTAATCGACTGGAAATTGGCCATTTTTCAAACGGTCTCAGAATTCGACGAAACTAGTTTTGTTAGGACCGTATCGTCAATACGAAGCTAGAAAATATTTTTCTAGAATTTTTCTAGTTAGTATGTGACCCCAGTAATTTGAAATGTACGTTTAAAATTCAATATAGTGATTTAAATGTTAATTCAACGGAAACTGATTCAAACGATCGAATCAACATACGAAACATGTCCCATTGTGTTCGGAATGGGGGTAAAACGCTATGGACGACAGGCGGTGGGCCTCGTTTAGAGGTCGTATGAGAAAGTCAACTTTTTCAAAAAAATAAAATAATTAAATTAAAAAAAAAAACTAAACCCTTCCCCTTTATTTCGTTCTGGCCCCTCCCCCTTTTCTTTTTATATCCAAATCGATTTTACCAGAGATAAAAAAAAAAACAATGGCCACTGTCGACCACGAGCCGCCACTTCGACTTTGCCAGCGCCGCCTCGGGTAGGCTTCCTCCGCCACATCGCACCCCTCTGCCTCGCGAGACACTCCACTCGCCATCGTTCGCGCCCCATTCCCCCTCCGTGCCGCCGAGGTTGATGAAATTGGGGTCTTCAGGCGCGCCTTTCAAGGCTCCTCTGCATGGTATAGTCAGATCGGCACAAAGTGGAATGACTTCAGCGAAAAGGGGAAACCTAGTTTAGAGCCCTCAATCGAGAATCGTCGGCCTGCGTTAAGGTAAGAGAAAAAAAAGGGTTTTATTTTTATTTATTCTTTTTAAATTTTTAAATCAGTTTTAAAGCAATTTTATTATCAGTTTAAAACAATTTTTAAAATCAGTTTTAAAGCAATTTTATAATCAGTTTAAAACAATTTTTAAATCAGTTTTAAAGCAATTTTATAATCAGTTTATAACAGTTTAAATACAGTTTAAAATTCAGTTTAAGATCAGTTTAAATTTGTTTTTTTTTAATATATGGGCTTTGTAGAAAATATACTTTGTTTTGAAAATAGAAAAATATACTTTGTTTTGGAAATAGAAAAATATGATTTTTATATATAGAACTTCGAAAGAAAAATATGATTTTTATATATAGAACTTCGAAAGAAAAATATGATTTTTATATATAGAACTTCGAAAGAAAAATATGATTTTTATATATAGAACTTCGAAAGAAAAATATGATTTTTATATATAGAACTTCGAAAGAAAAATATGATTTTTAAATTTAAAGTGAATAAATAAAAATGTGATTTTTATTTTAAAGACATCAAAATATAAAAATGTGTGATTTTTATATATGTAGTGGCTACGGGCAACGAAGATGACGAAGGTGCGATAGCGATGAAGATTTCTATCAATGAAGTGCCGTGGAGCTAGGATAGCTATATGTGAGAATTTCTCACTCTTCAATTTTATTTCTAGTTATATATATACACTAGGATGCAGACGGTGCTTAGTAGCACCCGACACAATCGTCCACAGACCATGGACTTGTTTGTTTGGTTGCATAGATTAGTTATGTGATTTGATTCGAAATTGAATTGTTTGGTGAATTGAATGGTTTGATTGATGTGTGAATGGCGTGGGCCTTCACTAGACCGGGGATAAGGCTAGGCCTTGTCCCGTTTCTAATATCGTGCCGTTATGCCGCCGCAATTTTCTAAAATATGTTAGAAAAATGAAAATATCATTTTATTTAAATAATGAACCGAATAGAAATTCATATGTTAGAATAAAATGTTTTATCGTTAAAAATATAATTTTTAACGTTAAGTGAATAAAATAAAATATTCATTTACAAACCAGACGGTTTGTTTATGTACACCTATTTGAAGGACATTGATTGGGACGATAAATTTTACACATCGCCCAACTGCACAAATAAAATCTGTGTTTGGTTGTTTGAAAACCCCACACGGGTGTTGGGATGAAATTTGAAGTTCACTCATCCTGATTGATTAAATATGTCGAACGATTGATTGACAGACTGTTATAAGCGTCAGATATTTATATTTGATGCTTATACAGTGTAGTGCACTTTGGTTGATGGTTGATTACTTTTCAATGCTATTATATACATGTGATGTATGAAAATCCATATAATTAACTTTATATGGTAATTGATTAGGCCTCATTCCAATTTGAAAAATAAAGAGTAATATAAAATAAAAGTTCATGTGTTGACAGTTTCATCCATTGAGATTGGTCATGTGTTGAACGAAATATTTTAATAATAAAGTTTACATCTTTATCAATATAAAATAAAGGTTCATGTGTTGACAGTTTCATCCATTGAGATTGGTCATGTGTTGAACGAAATATTTTGATAATAACAACTATTTTGAAAAAGAAATATTTGGAATAGAATATTTGAAAATAAAGGAATATATGAAGCCGTGTTGATTAGATTGACGTCATTTCGACGTGAACGATATTTATATCGATTTTATTCGATTACGAAATGAATTGAATTGAAAACGATTTCGAAATGAATTGAATTGAAAACGATTTCAAAATGAATTGAGAACGAATTCAAATTGAATTGAAAACAAATTGAAATGAATTCAAATTGAATTGAAATTTGAATTGAATGGAAATGAATTTTAAAACGAATTTATAAAGAAGAATTCAATTTTGATTTGAATTGAAAAGAAAGTTGAAATTGCTTTTGAAACGATTTTAAAACTATTCATATAATTCGTTTTAAATAGAAATCGACGAAGTATATATTATATATATTATATATATAATATAATGGCCTGAATAGAACGCGCCGCGCCGCGGCAGTTCGTGAATTTCGACCATTTATTTCAAACGGACATTACTGGAGATCCGACCGTCGGATTCTCCTAAAACCGGAACCGTTGGGTTCGTATCGAAAAGAGCTTTCTAATGATTGTTAGAAATTTGAAATCTAACGGTTGGATTTGGAGTTACGTCCAAATCAAATTCGAAAAAGGTCGCTATAAGTGCAGTTCGATGGCCGTTGATGGAAATCGACTGTACAGGCCTTGATAAAATTATTAAAAATAGTAATAATTTGTGTAAAATCATAAGAAATGATTTAGAAAGAATTGGGATGAAAAACTCCATATTTGAAAAGATAAAAATAGATTTTTATCGAAATGAACTAGTTTTGAACTAGAATTATAATTCTATTTATTTTTAAATAAATAAATTGAATTCGAAAAGGGTTTTGAAAATAACCAAAATTTCCAATGATTGCATTGGAGTGGATTTGAATCGAAATTGTCTTCGGAATATTTCGATGTTGGAATTCGTGATTAAACAGGTGTTGTTATGGAAATTTGAAAGAAATATATTTATATCGTTATTTCCAATACGACATTTGTTAATCGTAGAATTTGATATTGAATATAGGCCGATATATTTTCTATTCAGAGCCTTGTATTGAATATCGAATGTGATTTGGGTTTGTCGTGAATGGTGTCTTCACTAACACTGTTCTTGAACCCAGTTGAGAAATGATTAAATCTTTTTATTTAGATTTAATGAAGTGTACCAATTAAATAATATTTAATTGGAATTGAATTGATATTGATTTTTGGGTTTATTGTGAACAGTGTTTTAAATAACACTTGTTCTTTAACCCGATAATTAATGGATTGTGATTTTGGGTTTATCATGAACCGTGTTTTAAATGACACCGATTCTTTAACCCAGTCGAAGATTTAAACTAAGCGGAGTTTTAATGAATCTTTAATTAGATTGAAATAATCGAAATGGAGTATCACCAGTTTTGCTCCAGGCGATAGTTAAATCTTTAATTAGATTTGAACGTGAAATGGTAATTGAATTTACCGATAACACCGTGGTGTTAGATATGAAGTACTACCAGTTTTACTTCATGGGATGAATAGGTTGGGATTGGGAAATTAAAACAAATGATTACTTCGGTAAGGTTCGCTAATCCCGACTAGTTTGAATTGAGATTCAAAAGTAGATTAAAGAATAAATTAAAGAATTTATCTTTGATAAAATTAACGGGAACATTTCCCTATGAATGTGGAATTTAGAAATTAACTGTCGGTTAGCCAAGCAGAATGGTTTTCTGGATATTGATCTGATGTTGGTTTCGGCCTTCGGGGTTAATATTTGGGGAATTATCCTCTTGATTAATTTACGGTTAATGACTGATGAATTGGAATGAGGCGTATGTTGTGTTTGTGTAACACTTATTTATAATATACGCGAGTTATTCGGAAAGACCGGGTTTATCCCATTCTGAATAACTGATACGACGATAAGTCGAAGATGAAGACGATGGTCGAAGACCGGAGGTCTTCATGTCGTTTGGGTAATTACTGATGATCTTGATTGGGCTGTACACCCAAGAAGATGGAAACAGTTAGTGATCGTCCAGACGTACTTGGAGATCGATGGATATGCGGGGTACTAGGTGCCTCCGGTTTCGTTCAGACCCAGAACGGACTTGTAAATGGACTGTGTGTCTGACATTGGATTTTAGTCCGTGTGATTGATCTCTATTAAATATATATCTGTTTGGCGGCGGAGAATTTATTCTCTTGCTTAACGCCCTTCTCTGAGACGTACGAGCTCAGGGGTTATATATTGATGGATATCAAACGCATGGAGTGAATTGCCTGTGTGGCATGCCTAAGTGGCAATTGATCGAGGCTTCTGTTGAAAAGCAAAGTCTTGTGGTGATGATCAAAGCAAGGCCTTTGTGGCGTAGCTTTGTGTAACGTTTACTTTGCGAGTTTCACACCCGGTATGAACCAAAAACGGGAGAGGACATCAGGGAGGACTTGCGTTTCTTTCTAGCTAGAAGTGGCGTCAGTGGTTTTACACGCCCTGACGAGTTTGACTTATGTGGTTGTTGCTGTTGCGAGGCGCCTCGGATTGATCGGTCGTTCTCGAATCGATGGAGTCATTTAGTTGGCTCATTTACGCCCCAAAGGGCGGGGAAACGTATTGTTCAGGCACTATAATCCACATCGGTGGACCGGCCCTGACGATCCAAGGGGCAGTTGCGGCTGTTCCGGTGGCTCGGGCTAGAGAGTCACGAATCGGTTGAGGACTATCTTTTGCCTCGGTTCATAGACGGAAATCCAATTTCCAAATACGTGACATTTGCGGTTTTATTTGTAAACCTATATATGGCGACATGATATATGGTACCCATGCCGCCTATGATTGATACTTATGATTTGAAATTGTTTTATACACTATGCACTTATGATAGTATGAAATGATTTGTTTTAAACGTATCAAGCATTCTTTGGCTGTTATAAGGGAAAACCCTATCCCCCGGCTTGCGTTGCATTGTGTGATAGGACCTGGGTCTTATAACAGCTTCATTTTTCTTTATTTAGCATTGCGCTGTTTGTTTTGTGCACTGGTATTCTTTGGAGGAAACCCGTTCCGTGTTATACGGCGTGGTCCCTTGATTTACCTAACTTTAAAATAAAGATTGATAACTGTTTTTGTTCTCACACCAGTCCCATGACTGACCTGGAGTTTATTGTTTTAACCTAAACTCTGGGTGCCCTTATTTTGACACAGGCAGCTAGTAGTTTTGGTTTTGCAGATTTATATTCACAGGATCCTGGATTACAGCTGGAACGATATCCGGAAAGCTTTGTATCCGTATATCTCTCCTAGTTGTGTATTGTATAATTTTCCGCTGCGATGTATTTAAATGTAATTTAAATCTCTGATATTTCTGTGTACTAATCATTTATACCTTGTATATTCTTGTAATCTGGTGCATTGTTGTAATATACAATGAAATGTTCTTTCGTATGCGTTTTGTTGTGGTTTGTTCTCGAACTATCTGTCTCTTTCCTTTACGGGGAAGTTACGGGTTTTCACAGGCAGCTAGTAGTTTTGGTTTTGCAGATTTTTATTAAATAGGATCCTGGTTTACGGCTGGGGCTCTATTCGGAAAGCTTTTTATCCTATATCTCTTTCAGTTGTGGTAGTTTATGTTTTCCGTTGTACATTATGTTCATGTATTTAAATGTAATTTAAATCTCTGATATTTTTCCACTGTATATTATTTATTTGAACTCTGTTATCTTGTACTTTGGTGTAGTTGTTGTAATAGCAATGAGACGTTCTATTGTTTGTGTTCTGATGCGTCATGTTCTCAAAGCAATTCGGGCTCCCCCATCCCTCGAGCTAGGGTCGTCACAGTTGGTATTAGAGCTTTGGTTTCCAAAGCTCGAGAACAAGGCACATTAGAACCGAACAAAAGAATTCATCAGAGATAGGATTAGTAATATCCTGTAAGAATGACTCGTTAGAGATACAGTTACTGTAACGACCCGGGATTTCGCGATCCTGAGTAATCGACATAAACTCAATGTCGACTATCCTAGCATCGGAAATACCTGTAAGAACCCGTAACTTCCCCGGTAATGAAAGCCCGGATTGTTTTGAGAACAACACACAAAAGAACGCAGATAGAAGAACATTTCATTGTATATAACGACAATTACATCAGAATACAAGAATATGCAGAGTATGAATAAATAATACATTCGATAAATATCAGAGATTACAATAAATTACATAGTAGCTGAAAATAATACAAAACACAACTGAAGAAGATATAAGGATACAAAGCTTTTTGAATATCGTTCCAGCTGTAAACCACGTCCCTGTGAATATAAATCTGCAAAACCAAAGCTACTAGCTGCCCGTGTCGAAATAAGGGCACCCAGAGTTTAGGTTAAAACAATAAACCCCAGGTCAGTCATGTGACTGGTGTGAGAACTAAAATAGTTATTAATATTGGTTTTTAAAGTTCGGTAAATCAAGGTACCACGCCGTATAACACGAAACGGGTTTCCTACCAAGAATACCAGTGCATAAAACAAACAGCGCAATGCTAAGTAAAGTAAAACGAAGCTGTTATAAGACCCAGGTCCCATCACACAATGCAACGCAAGCCGGAGGATAGGGTTTTACCTTATAACAGCCAAAGAATGCTTGATACGCGAAATTTTATCTTTTGATTCTTAATCAGACTCCAACCGTAAATTAGTAAGAGAACGATTCCCTAAGTATATACACCGAAAGCCGAAACCAACATCAGACTAATACCTAGGAATATACACCGAAAGCCGAAACCAACATCAGACTAATACCTAGGAAACCACCCATCTTAGCTCGTTTCAAGTTAGTTTCTGATTTTATATACAATCATAAATATCAATCATAGACGACATGGGTACCATATATCATGTCGCCATACTAGGCTCTACAATCAAAACCGCAAAGTCACGTATTTGGAAATTGGATTTCCTTCTATGAACCGAGGCAACAGATAGTCCTCTACCGATTCGAGACTCTCTAGCCCGAGCCTCAGGACAAGTGCTCAGTCAAGCCACTTGGATCGTCAGGGCCGGTCCACCGACGTGGATTAAAATGCCTTAACACTATGTTTCCACGCCCTTTGGGGTGTAATTGAGCCAATGAATGACTCCGTCGGCTTTACATAGTCACCGATATATCCGAGGCGCCTCGCAACAGCAACAACCACATAAGTCAAACTCGTCAGGGCGTGTAAAACCACTGACACCACTTCTAACTAGAAGGAAACGAATGCCCTCCCTGAGGTCCTTCTCCCGTTTTTGGTTCACAATCGGGGTGTGAGGTTCGCGAATCAATGCTACACAAAGCTACGCCACACAGGCGGTGCTTTGATCATCAACCACAAGACTTTGCTTTTCAACAGAAGCCTTGATCAATTTTCCAATTAGGCATGCCACACAGGCAATTCACTCCATGCGATTGATATCCATCAATATATAACCCCTGAGCTCGTACGTCTCAGAAAAGGGAATTAAGCAAGAGAATAAATTCTCCGCTGCTAAACAGATATATATTTAATGGAAATCAATCACACAGACAAAAATCCAATGTCAGACACACAGTCCATTTACAAGTCCGTTCTAGGTCTGAACAAAACAGGAGGCACCTAGTACCTCGCATATCCATCAATCTCTAAGTACGTCTGGACGACCACTAACCAATTCCCCCCTCTTGGGTGTACGACCCAATCAAGATCATCAGTAATCACCCAAACAACGTGAAGACCTTCGGTCTTCAACCACCATCTTCATCTTTGACTTATCGTCGTATCAATTATTCAGAATAGGATAAACCTGGTCTTTCCGAATAACTCGCGTATATATTAAACAAGTGTTACACAAACACAACATACACCTCATTCCAATTCATCAGGCACTAACCGTAAATTAGCCAGAGAATAATTCCCCAAATATTAACCCCGATGGCCGAAACCAACATCAGATCAATACCCAGGAAACCGTTCTGCTTAGCTAACCTGCAGTTAGTTTCTAAATTTCACATTCTTAGGGAAAGATTCTCATTAATTTTATCAAAGATAATTTTTTTTAAATTTATTCTTTAATCTTCCTTGAATATCAATTCAAACTAGTCGAGATTTGCGAACCAAAACGAAGTAATCAATAATTTTATTTCCCAATCCCAACCCATTTATCCCATGAAGTAAAACTGGTCATACTTCATATCTAACACCACGTTGTTATCGATAAATTCTATTACCATTTCACTAATTAAAGATTTAACTATCGCCTGGAGAAAAACTGGTGATACTACATTCTCGATCTTTTCATTCTTATTAAAGATTCATTAAAACTCCACTTAGTTTTAATCTTTAACTGGGTTAAAGAACCAATGTCATTTTCAAACATGGTTCACGATAAACCCCAAAATCACATCACATTTCAATCAGTCCCTAACCGTAAATTAGCAAGTGAGCAATTCCCTAAATATTAACACCGAAGGCCGAAACCAACATCAGATCAATAACCAGGAAACCATTCAACTTAACTAATCTCTAGTTAGTTTCTGATTTTCTTAACTCCGTTCGGTCTAAAAACAGTATTATTGAAGATACAGTTCACGACAACCAAAATCACATTCCATTAATTATCGGGTTAAAAACAAGTGTTATTTAAAACACCGTTCACGATAAACCCAAAAATTAATTCAAATTAAATTCCAATTAAATTACATTTAATTGGTACACTTCATTAAATCAAAATAAAAGATTTAATCTTCTTCTCAATAGGGTTTACGAACAGTGTTAATGAGGACACCATTCATGACAAACCCAAATTCCATTTGATATTAAATACAAGACTCTGAATAGAAAATATACCGGCTTATATTCAATATCAAATTATACGACCAACAAATATCGTATTGGAAATAACGATATTAATATATCTTTCAAATTTCCATAACTATATCCGTATGATCATGAAATCCAACATCAAAATATTCCGAAGACAATTTCAATTCAAATCTATTCCAATTCAATTATTGGAAGCTCTGGTTATTTTCAAAACCATTTCAAATCCAATTTGTTTATTTTAAAAATAAATAAATTATTATTCTAGTTCAGAACTAGTTCATTTCGATAAAAATCTATTTTTATCTTTTCAAATATGGAACTTTTCATCCCAATTCTTCGCAAATCATTTCTTATGATTTTACACAAATTATTACTATTTTTAATAATTTTATCAAGGCCCGTACAGTCGATTTCCATCTACAGCCATCGAACTGCACTTGCAGCGACCTTTTCCAAATTTGATTTTGACATAATTCCAAATCCAACCGTTAGATCTCAGATTTCTAATATTCAATGGAAAGATGTTTTCGATACGAACCCAACGGTTCCGGTTTCAGAGAATCCGACGGTCGAGTCTCCCGAAATATCCATTCGAAGTCAATGGTCGAAATTCGCGAACTGCCGCGGTGCGGCGCGTTCTATTCAGGACATTATATATAATATATATAAATATATTATATATTTCGTCGATTTCTTTTCCAAAACGTATTTTATAAATCGTTTTAAATTTGTTTTCAAAACGATTTCAACTTCCTTTTCAAATTCGAATCAAGATTGAATTTTTCAATATAAATTCATTTTAATTTCATTTCAAATCAATTTCAATTCAAATCGGCTTCAATTCAAATCAATTTCAGTCAATTTCAATATGTTTTAAATTCAATTCAAAACAATTTCAATTCTATTTCAATCTAATTCGAATTTCAATTCTATTCAGTTTAATTCGAATTCCAATTCTTTTCAATTTAATTCGAATTTCAATTCTATTCAGTTTAATTCGAATTTCAATTCTTTTCAATTTATTTCGAATTTCATTTCAATATATTCGATTTTGAGATCATTTTTCAATATTCATTATTAAAACGAATACAATCGATATAAATATCGTTCGCTTCAAAATAGCGCATATCAAATCAACACGACTTTATATATTTCTGTTTTGAATATTCTATTCAAATATTTCGTTTCAAGAATTTCTTCTCAAATATTTTATTCGAATATTTCTCTTCAAATATTCTATTTCAAAACTGGAATGAGGCCCAATCAATTACCATAGATTTTATTTCTATGGATTTCCATACAACACAT
Source organism: Allium sativum (assembly GCA_030737875.1). NCBI lineage: Eukaryota > Viridiplantae > Streptophyta > Magnoliopsida > Asparagales > Amaryllidaceae > Allium > Allium sativum. Next base: position 183,721,612 of record CM060915.1, on the reverse strand, counting down.
ATATATATCGACAATGACAAATAATCAACCATCATCCAAAGTGCATTCCACACTGTATAAGCATCAAATATAAATATTTAACGCTCATAACAGTCTATCAATCAATCGATCGACATACAACTAATTATTGGGATTAGTGTATGTCATATATCATCCTAATACCCGTGTGGGGTTTCAAACAATCAAACAAAGATTTTATTTGTGCCGTTAGGCCATGTGTAAAATTTATCGTCCCAATCAATATCAGTCAAATGTGTGTATATAAACAAATCGTTCGATTTGTTTATATTAATTTATTTCATTTCATGTACACGTTAAAAATTCTATTTTTAACTATAAAAATATTTTTATTTCAATCCATATCCCACAATCAACTACACATCAAAATCAAACAGACAAACAAACAAGCCGTCCATGGTATGTGGACGACGGGTGTCGGGTGCTACTAAACACCGTCTGCATCCTAGTATATATTTTAGCTAGAAAATTAAATTAAAAGTGAGAAGTTCTCACCTTGGAGTTCCACTCCGCCATTTCCTTTTTGAACGGTTTGAATTCAGATTTGTTTTCCGACAGTACCATTGCAATCTGTATCACGTAGTCGATTATTAATCATATTTTTATGTTCTCTACATATATGAAAAGATCGAATTTTTATCTTCACTTCATATATATATATATATATAAATCAAATTTTTATCTTCAATTCATATATATAAAAATCGAATTTTTATCTTCACTTCATATATATAAAAATCGAATTTTTAACTTCACTTCATATGTATAAAAATCGAATTTTTAACTTTACTTCATATATATAAAAATCGAATTTTTATCTTCACTTCATATATATAAAAATCAAATTTTTATCTTCACTTCATATATATAAAAATCGAATTTTTTAACTTCTTCTTTATATAAATTCAAACTTCTTCTTTATACAAATTCAAACTTCTTCTTTATATATCCTAAACAAACTGATTTAACATTTTCTAAACCGGTTCTATATATTTTCTAAACAGAAATTATATTTTAAAACGAAAGTTATATTTTAAAACCAAAGTTATATTTTAGCATCGAAGTTATATTTTATTTTGAAACAATGTATGTTTATATTTTTAAAACAAAACTAATTTTAATTTAAAAATCATATTTTTATACCATTGTGATATGAGTTAAAGAATCCCATTTTCAATTATAATTATATAGATCACATTTTTAAAACAATGACATATATATTTAAAAACATATTTTATAATGCCATCTATATAAAAATCTATATTTTTATTCAATATTATTTAAATAATGATCATATTTTTAACTCTAAACTAAATTAATCAATGCACTAATTAATTAGTTATCGAATTAATTACCTAGCTTAAGGGTTTAATCCTTTTCCTTGCGTTCTTCTTCCTGGAACGAGCGAAACGAACCATCACCGCCTAGGGTTGCCTCACTCCACCACCAGAGGTCGCCAGCAACTGATCGGAGCCTTCCATTCGGAGCGCCTAAGCCTGCTCTCTCCACTCCAGAGGTGGCACTCCGTTCGGTGCTACCAATTCGTGTGAAAATGCGCTCGAACGCGCCCAGTTGGAGCCCCAAATTCTCCTTAGCCCTGGCGTTAAAATGGATCATACTAGTCGAGGATGTAGATGGGAAGGAGTACTGCCATTTTTGCTTTGGAAGGGGGGTTAAACTCTAAGCGGATTGGAAGATCGAGGAGGGACAAATTCAAGGCAAATCGCCCGTCGCTTTTAACTGAAGACGGCGGCCAAACAAATGAACTAGGGTTTCAATAGGAAAAATATATATATATTTTTTATATTTTTATTATTTATTTCCAAAATAATTTTCTTATTGATCTGAACTCCAATTCAAACCCAACGACTGTCGCCTCTAGCTAATTACCCCTACTCAGAACACAATGGGATATATTTCGCAAGCCAATTCGGCTTTACGATCAGTTCCATTTAAATTAACATTTAAATCAATATATATTCAATTTAAACGCACATTTCAATTTACCAAGGTCACTTACGGACTCTAAAAATTCCCAAAAAATATTTTCTAGCTTCATATTAATGATACGTTCCTAACAAAACTAATTTCGTCAAATTCCGAGACCGTTTGAAAAATGGCCATTTTCCAGTCGATTAAAATCAACTGAAACTAATCAAACGCGTTTTCCTTCGCCGTGCTCACTTATTGATTCGAAAAATTACGAATTTTGGAATCTAGCAATAATTTGACACTGCGGATCCAATAAAAGTGGTTTTGTCGAAAACCGAGGTCGTTTGCAAAATTTCCATTTTCAAAGGCCTTTATATATATATATATATATATATATATATATATAAATTCCACCGCGACTTTTTTGAATTTTAAACTGGACATAACTTTCAACTTCTAAAGTGAAATCTCAGTTTCTTACGTCCGTTAGAAAGATATCGCCAAACAGATTTAGATATTTCTGGTTTCGCCCAATTCCGACTTAAAACGAATTCTGTATATTCATTTGAAATTCGAAAATCGAAATTTCAAACTACCGCGCCATTTCAGGCTCGTTATATAATTAAAATAAATTTATTCGTTTTAACTTCGCCGAAAATAAATTTTCCCGTGTACCCCCAAAGTCTTGGATACAAAGCCTTAAAAGATCCTCTAGAATTCGATTCACCCTCTCGGTCTGGCCGTCCGTCTGAGGATGATATGCGGTGCTCAAACATAGCTGAGTCCATACCGCCTCTTGTAAACTCTTCCAAAATTCGCTAGTGAAGATGGGATCACGGTCTCTTACTATACTAGAAGGAATACCGTGTAAACGAACTATCTCTTTAATGTATACAGAAGCCAACCACGGAGCAGTCCTCTTATTTTTCACGGGAATAAAATGGGCGCTCTTAGTAAGTCTATCTACTATAACCCAAATCCCCGTATTACCCATCCTTGATCTTGGTAATCCATCCACAAAATCCATTGAGACGCTTTCCCATTTTCATAGTGGAACTTCCAATGGGTGAAGCAACCCACCGGGATTCTTTTGTTCCGCTTTTACTTGTTGGAACACCAAGCATCTAGCGACGTACTCGGCCACATCCTTCTTCATTCCGGCACAAAAGAAAACCTGCTTCATATCATTGTACATTGTGTCTCCGCCAGAATGAATGGTCATCTTTGAGCGATGAGCATCATCAAGAATGGCCTTCCTTAAGTCTTCGTCTTGTGGTACACAAAGTCTATTATCCCTTCGTAACCAACCCTTATCGTCTAGGGTATACCTACGAAGATGGCTAGACGACTCCCCTCCTTTGAGGTTTTCTACTATCTCAACCAACTGTGGGTCGTCTTGCTGTGCCTCACCAACCCGTCCTAGAAGTGTAGGTCTAATCTCCAAGGATGCTAACAAACCAGGTACTAGGTCAACGGACAGTCTAAAGTCAAACATGGAGATGAATTCTAAGCTTCGTCGTTCAACAAACAACGGACTCAAGGACAACCTTTTCCTACTTAAGGCGTCTGCTACGACGTTACCCTTGCCCGGGGTATATGCAATTTCAAAATCGTAGGAGGCTAAGAATTCCATCCACCGTTGCTGCCTTAAATTCAAATCCTTCTGAGAGAATAAGTATTTTAATGATTTGTGGTCAGTGAACAGTTCGAATTTCTCACCAAGAAGATAGTGACACCAAGTCTTAAGCGTGAAAACAGTTGCGGCTAACTCAAGGTCATGCGTAGGGTAATTCTTTTCATGAACCCTCAACTGCCTTCCACCATAGGCTATTACTCTTCCCTCTTGCATGAGGACTGCGCCAAGTCCCGTCCCACAAGCATCAGTATAGATGGTAAATGGTTTATTCCCGTCTGGCAGCACTAAGACTGGGGCTGAAGTTAAGGCTCTCTTTAAACGTTGGAACGCATCATCACAATCTTCGTCCCACGTAAAAACCAGGTTCTTCTTAGTTAACCGTGTTAATGGAGCTGATATTTTTGCGAAGTCTTTGATAAACTTCCTATAATAGCCAGCCAACCCCAAGAAACTTCTTACTTCGGTTACATTTTTAGGGACCTACCAATCTTGGATGGCCACCACCTTTGCGGGATCCACTGCTATCCCTTCCTTGGAAACCACGTGCCCTAAGAACCGTACTTCTTTTCTCCAGAAGTGACACTTAGAAAATTTTGCCTTAAGGTTATGCGCTCGAAGGGTTTCCAACACTTCCCTAAGATGTAGGGCATGCTCTTCTTCGTCCTTAGAAAAGACTAAGATGTCATCCACAAAGACTACCACGAATTTGTTAAGGTACTCCCTAAACACCCTACTCATCAAATCAACAAAATATGCGGGGGCGTTTGTCAAACCAAAGGGCATCACTAGCCATTCATAGAATCCGTCAGGAATCCTAAAAGCAGTCTTATCTATATTATCCTCAGCCACTCTCAGTTGATGAAAGCCAGTGGCTAAGTCCAACTACGAAAACACTGAGGCGCCAACTAACTGATCAAAGAGATCGTCAATCCTCGGCAGTGGGTGTCGGTTCTTTTTAGTAAGCTTGTTTAGTTCTCTATAGTCCACACAAAGTCTAAGGGACCCATCCACCTTTGTAGCAAATACTACTGGAGCACCCCACTCCGATATACTACGTCTTATGAACCCCTTCTCAAGCAACTCCTTCACTTGCTTATTGAGTTCCCTCCTTTCACGAGGAGCCATGTGGCGCACTGGCAAAGATACGGGTTTAGCATTATCCACAAGATAAATTCGAAAGTCTATCTCCCGCTTTGGAGGTAAGCCCTTCACCTCCTCAAACACATCCGGATATTCCCGGACCACCTCTACCGATCGCAGATTCTCTACAGACGCGTCAAGCGATTCAAGATAACTCAGCATAACGGAATCTATGGGATTACAAAAGATGTCGAGAGTGTTACCAAGGCGAGTCACAAGCCTAACTACCCTCCTTTCACAATCAAGAATGGCCCCATTTCTAGATAACCAATCCATTCCTAAAATTAGCCCATAGCCCGTGAAGCCCAATACATAAGCATCACATCTAAATTCAATGCTAAGTATAGAGATTTTCAAATCCAAACATATCATTGTCAAATGAGCTGAACCCCCAATTGGATTTGAAACAACCAAGGGATCCTCTACTAAACTGGTGTTCAAGTGCAGTAATTCAACTAATGATGCCGAGATAAACGAATGAGATGCGCCAGAATCGAATAAGGTACGGACAGGATGATCAAAAAGAAAAACTAAGCTTTCAACAGAAATTGTTCTACTGCTTTCTTGCAGCGGTGGGGCCGCAATAGCCTAAACTTGGCCCCTTGCCTGCCCTGGTGCCATAAGAGCCTGCACCTGTCCTCCCGAGGTAGACCCTGCCCTCTGCCCCTTCTTTGGGCAGTCCTTCACCAAATGTCCCGTATCTCCACAATGAAAACAACCAGTCTTCTTTTTCTTTCTACAATCATTGCTGAGATGGCCAGGCGTCCCACAATCGAAGCATCTCTTCTTTCCTTTGCCATTATTGTTTTTACCACCCTTCTTATTTTGTTGTTGGGGTTTCTTCGGATCCCCTTTCTTTTCAACTGCCTTATCCTCATGCATAAGTGCCATTTCTACTAGCCTTTCAAAGGTGGCTCCCATAGGGATGTGGGTCATAGCCAACCCTTGCAACGGTTCATTCAAGCCTCTAACGAACCTCAAAGCTTTCTTCTCTGGCGTGTTCACCAACTCCAAGCCAAACCTTGCTAACTGATTAAATTTATTGACATATTCCTTCACTAATAAGCTCCCTTGCTTTAAAGTCAGGAATTTTTCCATATTTAAATTCTCCTCTGCCCTTGAAAGAAACTTTGCCTCAAACCTTCGTCTGAAATCCGCCCATGAATCAACTGGACGTTCCCCGTTAGTGACCTCCCACCAAAACGAGGCCTCTCCCTTCATTAACCAAGCAGCTAAACGGACTTTCCACCCATCTTCCACTTCAAAGATATCCAACAATTCCTCAGTCTCCTCAGGCCAGTCTTTGGCCTCCACAAACGTCTCTGTCCCTTGAAAAGTTTTTCCTCCCATAGCCTTAAATTCCTTGCACGTCTTTGCAAAAGTGTCAACAGGAGGAGGAGGAGGAGGAGGAGGAATGGGTGCAACTGGGGGTGGAGGAGCATCTGCTGGGCCTGCAGTGGTGGCCCTAGCGTCCAAATATCTCCTAAACCACCCTGGAACCGTCACACCTTCTGGGAGATTAAGATCTTCAGCCATGCTGAAACGAAAAAGGAAAGATTCAAAATGGAGAATTCGAAAGATAAAGATAAGGATATGGCTATTTGGGATTATGTTTTTCATAAAAACTCTCTCTAAATAACATGTTTTTGAAAGAACTTCTTCCAAAAATACTTTAGAAAAATATTTTTCTAAAAATTTTATCTGTTCTGGTAACCTTATGCTCTGATACCACGTGTAACACCCCACGTCCATTAATGTCACTCACAAGGGGAATGCATTAACTTCCATGGAGGTTATAAGTGAATATAGAACATTAAAATTACATCAAGACGGATATAAGATTGTACATGGAAATTAAAAACTTTATTTCATTGCAGCAGAAGTCAAAACATGTTTGATTACATCTTAATACCATAAATCAGAGTCAAGTACAATATCCATCTTGATAAAACAAGTACATAATCCCATTACATAAATAGCCATTAAAGAAGATAACAAGCTGGACTTTACTTCAGCAGTCCTAGCTTTCCAAAAGAGATAAGCAATCCAATCAGGCTCCACTAGAGCTGGGTCCAACCTGAGGACGTGGAGGGAGAAAAATGTGGAAAAGAGGGGGTCAGACATAAAGTCTGGTGAGTATGATAATTCTACAATACTATTATCAAAATAACTGGACTAAGGCATAAGCTGGAAAACAAGGAAATGTCTATCAAAGAGCAGATTAAGGACATAGACAATCGCTAAAGGAAACGTTATAGGTGCTCCTAAATACTAAAGGATAAACACTATACTGCACCACACCAGTCACCCTAAAGATTGATCCCACTTAGCTTCACTTAGAAACTTTCATAATGGCTTTACGTACTCCTAGCTGACTACATAGGTGTCGCCTGCCCCTATCTCCACTAGGTGTACCCCACTTTCCATTTTTCAATCGGCTCCCTACTCGTAGATACCCGTGTTGGCCCCACAGTGGGGAGTATCATTCCCCTAAAGTGGCAACCTGATATAACGGAGATGCGCGGCTTATACCTACACGATGCAACAACGTCTTACCTACCAGCCTGGGTCCACACACGCATATGAAACCCGTTGGACTTGCGTTGCCACCGCTCCCTGTTTTGGCCTCTTATAGTCAAACCCAGTATGCGTGTCCCGTCCTCGACTTGGGTCGAGCCCACAAAGATACGTTTTGGGATACTGGTTGAAATGGGACCCCATTATTTCCCACAAGCATTCACCTAAGCTTGTCCCATTATTCCATCCACTTAACCCACTTAGTCATGTTCATTTACATGTGTATTTGGTTAAGTCTAATCGTATTTCAAATGCCTCTAAAGGCAACCACTAGATTCCTCATGCCACCCAAGGCACCTACTTATCCCCCATGTCCCACCTTACATGATTATCTGGCTAAGTATTTCTTAATTCATTAAGGCCATAACCTCATAAAGACCTCTCACATTTGATTGGCATTTATGGCAGCTGGATTTGCCGGGCGGGTCCGGGCAGTCTTATACCATAAAAGAGTCTAACCTCGTGTCTTTACAACTGTTACGCTTTAGTTTGGGCCTAGGACCTCTCACATTGGGCCGACATTTGTGACTACTGGATTTGCCGGGCGGGTCCGGGCAGGTTTACGTCACAAACGGGTCCAACCTCGTGTCCTAAGCATTGTTTATTATTAATAATCCACTTTCCCTAATTTTAATAATTCCCTACTTGAATTATTAATTAATTCCAAATTCAACAATGTCCATAATTGACTCAATTATGGACATCCATTCAAGGCGTGCAAAATCATACAAAATTGCACCCAATTTATTAATTCCTAATATCACCCCTACCCCACGTTTGAACGTTTATTCGCAAAATATATATTAGACTCAAATAGTCTAATTCATAGCATAAAAGAGATTATCACAATAACAACATGTATATATGACTAAATGAATCATAATAAGGGGTGAAACTTGCATATGTACAACTTGCATAGGATTATACATGTCATGGATCTAAAGATGACAACTTGTTCATAATTCACATAATATGATCTCAATCAAATTTCACAAACTTGCATAGGAACATGTGTAAATCAACATCATCTAATCTAATAATATGGGTTTATATGGGTACACTTAACTCAATAGGCAAATTCCCATAATAAAAATTCATTTAGTCATAGATTCATGCATATGGGTACACCTAACTTAATAGGCAAATTCCCATATTCAAGATCCAATTCAAATTGTGGATTCATGTATATGGGTACACCTAACCTAATAGGCAAATTCCCATAATCATGATCCATTTAATTTTTAGAAAACATATACTTTAAAACATGATCCAATTTGCAAAAATAACAACATCATGATTTTACAACTTGTACGATTCTACACAACTTAACATGATATCATAATCATATAACTTATGGATTTCCAACATATGTGTTAACATGAGATCTACAACATATGTAAGATTTATGACATAACATAGCATGATTTACACATAGCATAGCATGATAGCATAACATAGCATAGCATGATTTTCATCATAGCATGGCATAGCATAGGAGAATTTACAACATATAATTTACAACATATGACAACATAATAACATAACAAGAGATCCACAATATAGAATTTACAATTACAATTCACATCACTTCCTTGTGATCCATTCATAACTTAATCGAATTATTTTATAATAACATTGTGAGAATCATCATACTCACAAATTAAAGAAGAGAAATAGAAAGAGTCTTTGATTTAATTTGTTTGTTGAGTAGATTTAGTTGTAGGCTAGGCTTTCTCCTTCTTCTTTAGTTTGTGACGGCTACGCTGAACTCCATGGCAACGGCATGTCGGTAGCTCTCCAATTTTTCAAGTGATTTAGGGTTAGAGTCTAGACACTTATTTATAAATGTTAGGATGCATTTAGGCCATTAGATTTACCCTAGAATAGATTAGAGCCATTAGATTTCGTCCAGCCTTTAAAACACAGCCCGAAAACCAAACCAGATGCACCCAGGTCACCTGGGCTTGACTAGGAATGTCGACACCCAGGTCGACTCTAGTGTCGACCTGCCCCCCCCCCCCCCCCCAGGTCGACTCCCAAGTCGACCCCCAGGTCGACCTGGTCTGGGCGGGAGTTTTCCCGCCTGCCTTCGTTTCTGCATTTTTGAAATCTGTTCTAAAATTTGAATTTTTTGTGAAACTTCTCGAGGCCATATCTCGGTCATACGAACTCCGATTCACAAAATTTCGGACTCTATTTCGCATATTTTTCCGAGACGAACACAATGGCCCAGCCCGTTTCCCAATATTCTTATATTTGAAATTAATTATTCTTTCATTTTTGAATATTAGTATTAACTGATATACGGGGTGTTACACAATATAAAATAAATAATCAAATACGAATACTTGATTTACATTTTCAAAACAAAATTTGCTTTCAATTTTATTTTTCCAAAACAACACTCGTCACACTCATTCTAGGAAACTACTGATCTCATCTCTAACGAGTCATTCCCATTGGATATTACTAATCCAATTTCTGATGAATTCTTTCATTTGGTTCTAATGTGTCTTGTTCTCTGAGTTTTGTAAACCAAAGCTCTGATACCAACTGTAAGAACCCGTAACTTCCCCGATAAGGAAAGCCCGGATTGTTTTGGGAACAACACACAAAAGAACGCAGATAGAAGAACATTTCATTGTATATAACGACAATTACATCAGAATACAAGAATATGCAGAGTATGAATAAATAATACATTCGATAAATATCATAGATTACAATAAATTACATAGCAGCGGAAAAAATAATACAAAACACAACTGAAGGAGATATACGGATACAAAGCTTTCCGAACATTGTTCCAACTGTAAACCAGGTTGCTGTGAATATAAATCTGCAAAAACAAAACTACTAGCTGCCCGTGTCAAAATAAGGCCACCCAGAGTTTAGGTTAAAACAATAAACCCCAGGTCAGTCATGTGACCGGTGTGAGAACTAAAACAGTTATTAATATTGGTTTTTAATGTTCGGTAAATCAAGGGACCACGCTGTATAACACAGAACGGGTTTGCTCCCAAGAATACTTGTGCATAAAACAAACAGCACAATGCTAAGTAAAGAAAAATGAAGCTGTTATAAGACCCATGTCCCATCACACAATGCAACGCAAGCCGGAGGATAGGGTTTTACCTTATAACAGCCAAAGAATGCTTGATACGTGAAATTTTATCTTTTTATTCTTAATCAGACTCCAACCGTAAATTAGTAAGAGAACGATTCCCTAAGTATTAACCCCGAAGGCCGAAACCAACATCAAATTAAAACCCAGGAAACCACCCATCTTAGCTCGTTTCCAGTTAGTTTCTGATTTTATATACAATCGTAAATATCAATCAAAGACGGCATGGGTACCATACATCATGTCGCCATACTAGGCTCTACAATCAAAACTGCAAAGTCACGTATTCGGAAATTGGATTTCCGTCCGTGAACGGAGGCAAAAGATAGTTCTCTACCGATTCGAGACTCTCTAGCCCAAGCCTCAGGACAAGTACTCAGTCAAGCCACTTAGATCATCAGGGCCGGTCCACCGATGTGGATTAAAATGCCTGAACACTACGTTTCCCCTCCCTTTTGGCCGTAAATGAGCCAACGAATGACTCCATTGGCTTCACATAGTCATCGATATATCCAAGGCGCCTTGCAACAGCAACGACCACATAATTCAAACTCGTCAGGGCGTGTAAAACCACTGACGCCACTTCTAACTAGAAGGAAACGCATACCCTCCCTGAGGTCCTTCTCCCGTTTTTGGTTCACAACCGAGGTGTGAGGCTCGCGAATCAACGCTACACAAAGCTATGCCATACAGGTGGTGCTTTGATCATCAACCACAAGACTTTGCTTTTCAATAGAAGCCTTGATCAATTTGCCACTCAGGCATGCCACACAGGCAATTCACTCCATGCGTTTGATAACCATCATTATATAACCCCTGAGCTCGTACGTCTCAGAGAAGGGCGTTAAGCAAGAGAATAAATTCTCCACCACCAAACAGATATATATTTAATGGAAATCAATCACACGGACTAAAATCCAATGTCAGACACACAGTCCATTTACAGGTTCGTTCTAAGTCTGAACGAAACCGGAGGCACCTAGTACCTCGCATATCCATCGATCTCCAAGTACGTCTGGATGACCACTAATTGATTCCCTCCTCTTTGGTGTACGGCCCATCAAGATCATTAGTTTTCACCCAAACAACGTGAAGACCTCCGTTCTTCAACCACCGTCTTTTTCTTCGACTTATCGTCGTAATAGTTATTCAGAATGGGATAAAACCAGTCTTTCCGAATTACTCGCGTATATATTAAACAAGTGTTACACAAACACAACATACGCCTCATTCCAATTCATCAGGCACTAGCCGTAAATTAGCCAGAGAATAATTCCCCAAATATTAACCCCAAAGGCAGAAACCAACATCAGATCAATACCCAGGAAACCGTTCTGCTTAGCTAACCTACAGTTAGTTTCTATATTTCACATTCTTAGGGAAAGGTTCCCATTAATTTTATCAATGATAAATTCTTTTAAATTTATTCTTTAATCTTCCTTGAATATCAATTCAAACTAGTCGGGATTAGCGAACCACACCGAAGTAATCATTTATTTTATTTCCCAATCCCGACCTATTTATCCCATGAAGTAAAACTGGTCAAACTTCATATCTAACACCACGTTGTTATCAGTAAATTCAATTACCATTTCATGTTCAAATCTAATTAAAGATTTAACTATCGCTTGGAGCAAAACTGGTGATACTCCATTCTCGATCTTTTCAATCTAATTAAAGATTCATTAAAACTCCACTTAGTTTTAATCTTTAACTGGGTTAAAGAACCGTTGTCATTTTAAAACACGGTTTAAGATAAACCCCAAAATCACATCACATTTCAATCAGTCACTAACCGTAAATTAGCAAGTGAGCAATTCCCTAAATATTAACCCCGAAGGCCGAAACGAACATCAGATCAATAACCAGGAAACCATTCAACTTAACTAATCTCCAGTTAGTTTCTGATTTTCTTAACTCCGTTGGTCTAAGAACAGTTTAATTGAAGATACCGTTCATGACAACCCAAAATCACATTCCATTAATTATCGGGTTAAAGAACAAGTGTTATTTAAAACACCGTTCACGATAAACCTAAAAATCATTTCAAATTCAATTCCAATTAAATTCCATTTAATTAGTACAATTCATTAAATTTAAATGAAAGATTTAATCTTCTTCTCAACTGGGTTTAAGAACAATGTTAATGAGAACACCATTCACGACAAACCCAAATCCCATTTGATATTAAATAAAAGACTCTGAATAGAAAATATACCGGCTTATATTCAATATCAAATTCTACGACCAAGAAATATCTTATTGGAAATAACGATATTAATATATCACTCAGATTCCCATAACAATATCAGTATCATCATGAAATCCAACATTGAAATATTCTGAAGACAATTTAGATTCAAATCTATTCCAATTCAATTATTGGAAATTCTGGTTATTTTTAAAGCCATTTCAAATCCAATTTATTTATTTTAAAAATAAATAAATTATTATTCTAGTTCAAAACTAGTTCATTTCGATAAAAATATATTTTTATCTTTTCAAATATGGAATTTTTCATCACAATTCTTCATAAATCATTTCTTATGATTTTACACAAATTATTACTATTTTAATAATTTTATCAAGGCCCGTACAGTCGATTTCCGTCTACGACCATCGAACTGCACTTACAGCGACCTTTTCCAAATTTGATTTGGACATAATTCCAAATCCAACCGTTAGATCTCATATTTCTAATATTCCCTGGAAAGTTCTTTTCGATACGAACCCAAGGTTTCGGTTTCAGGAGAATCCGCCGTTCGGATCTCCTGTAATATCCATTCGAAGTCGATGGTCGAAATTCGCGAACTACCGCGGCTCGTTCTGTTCAGGCCATTTTAATGTATATATATATATATATTATTTCATCGATTTCTTTTCCAAAAACGTATTTATAAATCGTTTTAAAATTGTTTTCAAAACGATTTCAACTTCCTTTTCAAATTCAAATCAAGATTGAATTATTTAATATAAATTCGTTTTAATTTCACTTCAAATAAATTTCAATTCAAATCAATTTCAATTCAAATCGGTTTCAATTCAAATCGATTTCAGTTCAATTTCAGTACGTTTTAAATCTAATTCAAAATGATTTCAATTCTATTTCAGTCTAATTCAAATTTCAATTCTATTCAGTTTAATTCGAATTCCAATTCTTTTCAATTTAATTCGAATTTCAATTCTATTCAGTTTAATTTGAATTTCAACTCTTTTCAATTTAACTCGAATTTCATTTCAAAATATTCGATTTTGAATCATTTTTCAATATTCATTATAAAAACGAATACAATCGATATAAATATCGCTCGCGTCAAAAATGCGCATATCTAATCAACACGGCTTTATATATTTCTATTTCGAATATACTATTCGAATATTTCGTTTCAAATATTTCTTCTCAAATATTTTATTAAAATATTTCTCTTCAAATATTCTATTTCAAAACTGGAATGAGGCCCAATCGATTACCATAGATTTTATTTCTATAGATTTCCATACAATGCATGTATATATCAACAGTGACAAATAATCATCCAAAGTGCATTCCACGCTGTATAAGCATCAAATATAAATATTTATCGCTCATAACAGTCTGTCAATCAATCGATCGATATACAACTAATTATTGGGATTAGTGTTTGTCGTATGTCATCCCAATACCCGTGTGGGGTTTCAAACAATCAAACACAGATTTTATTTATGCAGTTGGGCGATGTGTAAAATTTATCGACCCAATCAATATCAGTCAAATGTGTGTATATAAACAAATTGTTCGATTTGTTTATATTAATTTATTTCATTTCATATACACGTTAAAAATTCTGTTTTTAACTATAAAAATATTTTTATTTCAATCCATATCACGCAACCAACTACACATCAAAATCAAACAAACAAACAAACAAGCCGTCCATGGTCTATGGACGACGGGTGTCGGGTGCTACTAAACACCATCTGCATCCTAGTATATATTTTAACTAGAAAATTAAATTAAAAGTAAGAAGTTCTCACCATGGGTTTCCACTCTGCCATTTCCTTTTTGAACGGTTTGAATTCAGATTTGTTTTCCGACGGTACCATTGCAATCTGTATCATGCAGTCGAATATTAAAAATCATATTTTTTTGTTCTCTACATATATGAATAGATCGAATTTTTATCTTCACTTGATATATATGAAAATCGAATTTTTATTTTCACTTCATATATATATAAATTGAATTTTTATCTTCACTTTATATATATCAAAATTGAATTTTTAACTTCACTTCATATATATAAAAATTGAATTTTTAACTTCACTTCATATATATAAAAATTGAATTTTTAACTTTACTTCATATATATAAAAATCGAATTTTTATCTTCACGTCATATATATAAAAATCGAATTTTTAACTTCACTTCATATATATAAAAATCGAATTTTTTAACTTCTTCTTTATATAAATTCAAACTTCTTCTTTATATAAATTCAAACTTTTTCTTTATATATCCTAAACAAACTGATTTTATATTTTCTAAACCGTTCTATATATTTTCTAAACCGAAGTCATATTTTAAAACTAAAGTAATATTTCAAAACCAAAGTTATATTTTAGCATCGAAGTTATATTTTATTTTAAAACAAAGTATGTTTATATTTTTAAAACAAAACTAATTTTTGTTTTAAAAATCTTATTTTTATACCATTGTGATATGAGTTAAAGATTTCCATTTTCAATTATAATTATATAGATCACATTTTGAAAACAATGACATATATATTTAAAAACATATTTTATAATGCTATCTATAAAAAACCATATTTTTATTCAATATTATTTAGATAATGATCATATTTTTAACTCTAAACTAAATTAATCAATGCATTAATTAATTAGTTATCGAATTAATTACCTAGCTTAAGGGTTTAATCCTTTTCCTTGCGTTCTTCTTCCTGGAACGAGCGAAACGAACCATCACCGCCTAGGGTTGCCTCGCTCCACCACCAGAGGTCGCCAGCTACTGATTGATGCCTGACAATCGGAGCGCCTAAGCCTGCTCTCTCCACGCCAGAGGTGGCACTCCGTTCAATGCTGCCAATTCGTGGGAAAACGCGCTCGAACGCGCCCAGTTGGAGCCCCAAATTCTCCTTAGCCCTCGCGTTAAAACGGATCATACTGGTTGAGGATGTAGATGGGAAGGAGTACTCGTGTTTGCTTTGGAAGGGGGTCAAACTCTAAGCGGATTGGAAGATCGAGGAAGGACAAATTCAAGGCAAATCGCCCGTCGATTTTAACTGAAGACGGCGGCTCAACAAACAAACTAGGGTTTCAATAGGAAAAAAAAATATTTTTTTATATTTTTATTATTTAATTCCAAAATAATTTTCTTATTGATCTGAACTCCAATTCAAACCCAACGACTTTCGCCCCTAGCTAATTACCCCCACTCCGAACACAATGCGATATGTTTTGCAACCCAATTCGGCTGTTACGATTAGTTCCATTTAAATTAACATTTAAATTAATATATATTCGATTTGAAGGCACATTTCAATTTACCAAGGCCACATACGGACTCTAAAAATTCCCGAAAAATATTTTCTAGCTTCGTATTGACGATACAGTCCTAATAAAACTAATTTCATCAAATTCTGAGACCGTTTGAAAAATGGTCGTTTTCAAGTCGATTAAAATCAACTAAAACTGATCAAACGTGTTTTCCTTCGCCACGCTCACATATTGATTCGAAAAATTACGAAATTTGGAATCTAGCAATAATTTGACACTGCGGATCCAACAAAAGTGGTTTCATCAAAAACTGAGGTCGTTTGCAAAATTTGCATTTTCAAGGCCTTTATTATATATATAAAAACATATATAAATTATACAGCAACTTTTCTGAATTTTAAACTGGACATATCTTTCAACTTCTAAAGTGAAATCTCAGTTTCTTACATCCATTAGAAAGACATCGTCAAACAGATTTAGATATTTCTGGTTTCGCCCAATTCCGACTTAAAACGAATTCTGTATAATCATTTGAAATTCGAAATCGAAATTTCAAACTACTACACCATTTCAGGCTCGTTATATAATTAAAATAAATTTATTCGTTTTAACTTCGTCGAAAATAAATTTTCCCGTTGTTATTATTTAAAATAATTCATTTTAAATATTCAAAATTTGCCAAAATTGCCAAAAAAGAAAATGGCTCAGATTTTCGGGTTATTACAATACCGGATAGTCCATGAAAGAAATTAGAGGGTGAGAATCGATAAGATAGAAACTTAGAATAGAAGAAGAAGAACATACATCATCATCAGAGAAACACGAAACTCACAGTGGAATGAACAATATATAATAGATACATGACTTTGAAACAAAACTAGTATATGTATACAGTAACATTACCATAGTACAACACTTACAACACAGTGGAAATAACAAGAGCTATATAATCCCGAAGCCTCCTACTCCAAGCTCTCTGTATATCTGTAAAATCCTGACTACTTGATTGCCCATACAAAATTGGGCACCCAAGAGTTTAGGGAAAACAAAACAAAATAAACTCTGGGTCAGGCATGGAACTGGTATGAGTAAACAATTTAAAACAATTTGAGCAATTAAACAATATCTTATAAGACCATGTCGTATAACGGAACAGGTTTTTCCCTTATGAGAATGCAAAATAGTCTTTATATCAATATTCTTTGGATATATGATTGTGTCTATCAACCACAATATAATAATCATCTAGCAGAAACACTTTCATCTCACGTTCTACATATATAGTATACAATCAAAACCGTGAGAACTTATTGGATAATGGATTACGAACTATGACAAGGTATGGAACCACCTTATGATAGTGTACCTCTAGAGAGGAATACACTGGGTTCAACAAGAACATCTTGCAAACTGGCTGTAACGCCCCGAATTTTTTGAATAATTAGATTAACTAAATTAAAGAATACTTAATTTCAAATGTGGAAATTAAGGGAAATGGGTTATGCCATTGCTTTCGTCTCAGAATTCTGGTTGAGATAGCGTCCGAGTTTGCGTAAAACGGATGCCGTATGAAGAAGATATGGACAAACGAAGTTTGGTTGAAAAAAAGAGAGAGGGAGGATTGCACTGGCGCACTTGGGATGTGCGCCAGTACAGATTTGCATTGGCGCACTTCCCAAGTGATCCCAGGCCGAGAGAAAACCTGCACAGCCTTCTGGTTCAGTCTGACCCATATTCTGTCTCATTGCTGAGTCCTTTCTGACTCCTTGCTGAGTCATTAGGGCTGAGGTGTCACCCTATCCCGACTGAGTGGTTTTGATTAACCCTAAGATCATCCGACGACTATAATTAAATTAAAATTCTGTATAAACATGTGTAGACCCAAAACCTATAATCAAATCAAAAATTAGATCAGTAGCCGTCATGTTGTCGCTCCAAACCTAGAGTAGCCGCCACCAACTAGAAGCAAATTAAAGACAACAAATTCAATTCAAATCAAGCCTGAAACTACAACAACGAAATTGTCTACAACAAGGGAACGCTAATCAATTACAGAATTCAGAACCCATAACTCAAGACCCCTTATTCGTTGAGTTCAAGTCACTTTTAGTTTTAAATAAATAAAAGCGAATTGTGGTAGACTATGATTTGGGTATATGTTGTTTGTAGTTATGCAAGTTCATTGTTGTGAATCATGAAGTTTTCCAAGTTCCTTATTGTTGTGAATCATGAAATGATGCAAGTTCCTTATTATTGTGAATCATGAAGTTATGCAAGTTCATTATTGTTGTGAATCATGATATGATGCAAGTTTATTATTGTTGTGAATCATGAAGTTATGCAAGTTATTATGTTGAGAAACTATGAACCTATGCAAGTTGTTGCCATGTTAATTCATGAATCTATGCTAGTTGTTATGTTATGAATCATGAACCTATGAAGTTACCTATGCAAGTTGATAAGTTGCTAATTCATGAACCTATGCTAGTTGTCATGTTGTGGATCATGAATCTATGTAATTCACCTGTGCAAAAAGTTATGTTATGAATCATGCAAGTTGTTATATTGTGAATCATGAATCTATATAAGTTGTTAATTATGTGGAGAATCATGAACCTATGTTAGTTGTTGTTAATTCATGAACCTATGCAAGTTGTTATGAATCTATGCAAGTTGTTAATTATGTGGTGAATCATAATTATATGCGAAGTTATCATCTCATTTTCCCTAGTTGTCATGCTTATGCCAAAAATTGTACTGAAAACGATCACCTTGACATTCCCTTAATTTTATTGTTATGGAAAGACTACTTTGTAGCCTCGATGACGCCAAAAACGCAAGCGGGTACGCTAGTTTTGAAACGGGGAAAAGTGGAATTTGTAATTGGCATAATTTACATAGTGACTATGTAAATTGGACACATGATTCAAGTAGGGAAACATATAAATAATTACCTATTATGAAATGGGTAAAGTTGGGTAAAAATGGTATAATTTGAATATGACCATTTATGGATAAGAAATCCAAATTGTTAATAAGATAGGTATTGACACCTATGAAAAAGGAAAGGATTAATTAATTAACTTAATTAATCAAAAGAGGAATGTTTAAGCAATTAAAGTCTGAAGATTTAATATTGAGAATTGGCATAAAATAAATTTGTGATGAAATTGGTATGATTTTACATACCATAAATAGATGGACATAATTGAGTCAATTATGGCCATAGTGAAATTTGGAATTAATTGATAATTTGAATAGGGAAAGTAATTCAAACTGGGGGATGATTAATTAGGACTAATTAATCGTCTAAGACACAAGGTTAGGCTCGTTTGTGGTGTAAGACTGGCCGGACCCGCCCGACAAATCCAGCTGCCACAAATGCCAGTCTAATATGGGAGGTCTTAGGCATAAATTAAATATGTAACAATTGTAAAGATACGAGGTTAGACTCGTTTGTGGTGTAAGACAACCCGGACCCGCCCGGCAAATCCAGCTGCCACAAATGCCAGCCTAATGTGGGAGGTCTTTATAAGGTTGCAGTCTTAATGAATTAAGAAACACTTAACCGGATAAACATGTAGTGGGAAATGAGGGGTTAAGTGGGTGCCTTGGGTGGCATGTGGAATTAAGTGGGTGCCTTGGGGTTCATGTGAAATACGATTAGTTGTCTCAATAATTAATTAATGCTGATTAAAGACTACTTAACCTAACTTAATACATATGGACTGTATAATGATTGACATAAGTTAGGGTTAAGCAAAACGAATTGGATCGTGGGTGGGTTAAGTACAACTAACGAGTAGGTGGGTAATATTAGTGTATGTAGACCCACAAACTTAACTATTAAATAAATAGAAAATCAGTGGGTGGGTTAAGTACAACTAATAGGTAGGTGGGCAATATTAGTTTATATAGGCCCACAAACTTAACCATTAAATGAATAGAATTAAATCAGCGGGAGGGTTAAGTACAACTGAAGGGTAGGTGGGTAATATTTATAGGCCCACAAACTTAACCATTAAAAAGGGATTATGTAATTAAGGACACCTAATGGTATACATAACTGGGGCAGAGTAGTAAAGTTATGTATTAAAGACACCCTTATGGGGTACCCATAACTAATGGGAATAGGTAGAGTTATGTATTAAAGACACCCTTTGGGGTACGCATAACTAATGGGAATAGATAGAGTTATGTATTAAAGACACCTAGTGGTACGCATAACCGATAGGTAGAATAGGGGTTATGTATTAAAGACACCTATAGGTACGCATAACTGATTGAGGGCTATGTAATTAAAGACACCTTAGGGTATATATAGTCAGTAGAAAACCTAGTGGGGATACAAGGCATAGGGGAGGACTTGTATCATGTTGTGTGGGACCAACTTCAGTCAGTAACCCAGAGGGGTATCAAAGTAAAGATCTCCATACTAGGCGGGGAAGGGGCATGCTTACTAATTGATTGTAAGAGATCCAAAACGAGACGGATGGTGTGGGCGGCGCAAACCGATCGGGGACATGTGCGTGCATGGGCCGGGCAGAGGGGGACAAGACGACCGTGACACTGGTAGGTATAACTGTGCACACCTTAGTTTGCCACTTTAGGGAAGTGATACCCTTTAGTTGTGGGACCAGCACAGGGTATCTACAGAGTAGGGAGCCGATCGATTAGGGTAGTGGTTAGGGTATATACATACGTATGCCCTAAGTCTACTAATTTATAGTAGGAGGGTAGTGGGTACGACTAGTTGAGATAGGAGCAGGCGGCATCTATGACAGCAGCTAGGAATACACGAAACTACCACCATCGTTATCATTAGCGGAAGGGGTCACCCCATCTTGATTTTACTAGTAATAGTGCAGAGTAGTTTGTACTGAAGCATACACCTTACCATATTTGTCCTGTCATACCTGTCATCTGTACCGTGAACCCTCTTATCCACTTTCTATGCCTGTCATGTTTACATTTATTTATTTACTGGCTAAAAGTTACCGGAATCACCAGACGAATGTCTGACCTAGTTTGTTCCGCCTCTTTTCTTCCGTTCCCTCCCCCCCCCCCAGGTTCTCAGGGAGGAAACACCCAAGTTTAGTCAGGATTTGGATATCATCTTCTAGGAGCTACTTCAGAAGTATGACTCGAGTCTCTGTCTCTTATATGGCTTGCTCTTTAATATAGGGAATTATGTTTTCCTTTAAATACCTATGTACTCTGATAATATAAGACAGAAGTGTTTTGTTGTAATTATTTTATGACTCATGGTATTATGTAACAAAATATTTTGGTGATTTAATAAAGTTGTTTATTTTCCGCTGTAAAATTTTTATATCTGTCTTGTGATATTCTGTATCTGTTTACTAAAAACGCTCCACTGAAGTTAAGGCATTCCCTTTATGAGTGACCTTAATGGAGGTGGGGTGTTACACCGGCCACACATGACCGACTGCTCATTTCGCTTGAGTGTATTAAATGTATATCACCAACGGTTGGGACCAGCAACCGTTACCCGAATGGGACAGCATCGAATAGATTAATGAATGAAATAAATAGCTCTAGATAGGTGATAATACACCCTAATGGAAGCAACTCACATAACCATGCTGCCTGGCCGATTCTTTTCATTTCCCGATTGTGAAGCTAGAGACCACACTTATCTCTAACAGATCACACAATTTTTCACTTTGAATATCACATCGTCGTACCCGCCAAATAACAAATTGATTTCCCCAAAAATACAACGGGAATACAGCTAAGAGAAATGAATTCCACCGCCACCAAACATACATATGTTTGAAGAGATCAACTTACGTGGTCCATTAAATATACTGTCTCAGATGTTCGTCCATACAAGTTGTCTTGCGACTGGATAAACCGAAGGAACTATTCTGTAAATCCATCTTAGGCAATTTCTACATAGGATTTGACAGAACGACCCTTGCACAAATTCCGTCTTCAATTATCTTCATCGTATTCGATCGCAACGCTAACGACCATACAGATTGGTTTTCAGATAATGAATCTGATCCCGGTCTCTCCGTATTGACAAGGGAAAAATGGTCAAAAACTTCGATAGTCGGTGAGTTACTTATCAAAGAAAAACACGTGTGCAAACAAAGATATTATTTCCAGATGGAAATTTTATAGATCAATCATCATTGAACATTTATCTCTTTAGTTCATTAATTTATTCATTTTTTTTCATTTTCTGTTAACATTTCTTATTTTCCAAATTTAGAAAATATACGTTATTAACATTGGAAAACCTTTTCATTTCTAATTTACTAAATTAGAAAACATTTTCGATTCTTATTTGGAAATCATTTCGAAAACTCTTACATTTGGATTTAAACAGGTGTTCGAATAAAACATCATTATGCCAACTCAAAACATTACACTGATTAACTAATTTCACTTAACCAACCTTCACTATCGAACCTTAACCATTCCTTAGTTAAATACAAAGCCAATCAAGTTGGGGTATAACTACCTCTCAGACCTTAACTGGACAACATTTCTAACTTCGAAATAGACAAGGTTCACCTTTTAAACCTTTGATAAACTTCCTTACGTAACTCTTGGATTCTTCTTACGAATCCACTTCTTTTACAAAAATCATTAGTTATAAAAATAGATTTAAAATCCCAACTTTCTAAATATCTAACTTTAAATAAAACTTTATACCTTAATTTAAATAAAGGATTTGTTTAATAAATAAATCTTGATTTAAAAACTGGAAAGTAAATAGTAGTTTCCTACATTCGATACAGTCGAAATGCCTAAATCTCTCTCGAATCACTTCTATTCGATAACTCTCCTTCGAATGATTTACATTCGATTAACTCTCTTCGAATGACTGACATTCGATTAACTCACTTCGAATGACCTACATTCGATTAACTCGCTTCGAATGATTTGCATTCGATTAACTCTAATCGAATTATTTGCATTCGATTAACTCTCTTCAAATGATTTACAATCGATTAACTCTCTTCGAATGACTTAAGTTCGATTAACTCTCTTCTGATCCTTTATAATTTCCTTCATAGATGTTGAGTTTACATTCTATTTTCAAATATCGGTGTTAAAACCGATTTTCACATCTCGATATAAATTCAGACTTATAATTTCAATTTATCCAATGATAAATATTTGACTTAATTTATAAAATATTATTTATAAATTAATATGCTCCATTTATTTGTTAAAACAGATTTCTATTTAATATTTATTTTTCACGTATTTCCTCTTTGTAAAATTCTATTCATTTTATAAAATACTTACTTTTATAATATCCTATTTTATCCCAATAATTCTTTTTATATAATCCCATTTATTTTATAAATATTTCCTTTTCAGTTCTATTTGTAAATGTTGTAACACCAAGTAATTCTATAACATTAAGTTCCGCAAATTAAAATATAAGTAAATTTTAAAATAAGAATCAAGGGAAACGGGTTGCGCCATTGCGTTCGTCTCGAAATTCTGCTCGGAAACTAGTTCGATTTCTAGAGAAACAGAGTCCGTATGAGGGAGATATGACCCTCCGATGTTTTAAGGATTTTCTGAACAGAAAAACAGCTCGAATTCGAATTCGAAATTCGAATTCAAACCCCAGCGCAGACTGGGCGAATTTTCCCGCCCAGGAACAGGTCGACCTAGGGGTCGACATTATGGTCGACCTTTCAGGGACCAGGTCGACACTATGGTCGACCTGGGGGTCGACCTGGTGCTGAAACCCAGTTTTGAGTCTGGGTTCATTCTAATGTTTCTGGTCCTGTTTTCAGTCAAGATTCGTCCGCCTAATCCAATATAAACAGCCCCCTAGCCCCATTCTCCTTACACCATTTTATTCTCTCCTTATGCTGCCTTTGAAATAATTGAAATAATAAATTAAAATAAAACCCGAAGACTATTCTTGAAGACTACGGCTAGGAATTGCATATTGGAGATTCAAATAAATTTAAAGCTTCAAGAAGGGAAGCAAAGGCTAATTCAACGGCTTCGAGCAACGTCGCGCCACTCATAGCAAATCACCTCAACGTTATCTTATTATCCTTTTTTAAAACCGATCAATGTAAGTCAGTTGCTTTTTAGATTTGAACGCCTAGATCTATTTGTGACATGTAATTAAATGGATATGAGAATATGCCTAATCCTTTCGTTTGAATCTGTGCTTGCATATGCCTTTGGATCTGATTCTCGATTATGGCCTAGAACTTATTTTGGCAATTTGTCAATGACTATGATTATGGGACTTTTTGCCTAAGACTAGGACTGTGAAACCGTGGCACATGAAACTATTGCCTATGACTACGAACATGAAACTACTGCCTATGACTACGAACATAAGACTATGCCTATAACTATGAACATAGGACTGTTGCCTATGTCTAAGATTCATAACTATGAGACCATGGCTATGACTATTGTGGTTAATTGCCTAGGACTATTTTGTGGTTAATTGCCTAGGACTATTGTGGTTAATGGCCTATGGCTACTATGGTTAGTTGCTTATGCTCATAACATTATAGTTATAAATCATGATTGTATACCGAACTGGCATTATGTTGGGTCAAATCACCTATGTCTCCCTTGATTTTGTTTGATCTCATACTTAGGGTGTAATTTGCTTAGTTTATTCTGGTTCTCTATTATGTACACCAAACCCACTGGATCCATTATCTTTGTATTTGTGTATTTTGGTTCTCTTTTTCATGCCTATTCTCTTATGTCAATTCTCCTGCTTATCCCCTGTTCCTTTTGTTAGTTTCATTTCATGAGTACCTAGAGACTTCTGAAATCATGTTATATGTACGACTACGGCGGGGGAGTCTGGGCGCAGCTTAATTAAGATGATTTGGCATAACAAATATGTTAGCATAATCTGAGTTGGCTATAGTAGTAAATATTACATGCATATTAGACTTGGGCATAAAATGGTAAATTGTTAATTGACCGCAAAGTATGTAATTGGCATACAAGCCAAGTTTGGATATAAACTATAAACTAGAATATTAAATAGTTTTGACATGAACTGATCTAATTTGGCATAAACTGCAAGTTGGGTTAATTGATAGGTAAATCAAGATTTGAGCCTAGAATATAGGTATGTTAGTGGTCATGACAAATAAATATGATATAGGCAAAAAAAAATTAAAAGAGTTGTTAGCAATTTACATATAGACAAAAAGGATAAATATGTAAATCTAGGAAAGACGAATATGCCTAACCCGATGTTAGATTGAGTTACAGTATAAGACTGCCCGGAACCGTCCGGCAAGTCCAGCAACCATAACAATACCTATCTAATATGGGTGGTTAGAGAATTGAGCCCAAAAAGGAACCGAGGTTCGACTGAGTTACGGTGTAAATCTGCCTGGAACCGACCGGGACATCCAGTGACCGCAACAATATCTGTCTAATGTGAGCGGTTGGTGCTTTAAATGAATAATTTAAAGCTAAGAAAAAGTTAAGCTAGAATGGGAGGGTTAAGTCCGTAGGAACACCTAACCAACTTAACATGTTAACAAGATAAGACTTGTTGAAATAAATTATTTTGCAAAAAAATTTACTTTTTTATTATGTATCTAAACTATATAAAATAATCGTGTTTTGATATATATTGTTTTGCTATAAAAATCACATTTTTATTATATATATAAACTATATAAAATAATCGTGTTTTGAAATAAATTGTTTTGCAAAAAAATCACATTTTTATTATATATATATAAACTATAGAAATTATTTATGTGTTGAATGTTGAAATAAAATTCATGTGTTGAATAGAAATTCATGTGTTGGATAACTGGAGCTGAAGATGAATTCTACCATTTATCACTTTTTATGCTGTTCAGCTCCTATTGTACATATTATGTTCTGTTTTCCACTGTAGACATTTATGTATAGTTGAACTGTATTTTATTCTAAGTATGATCTTGTATACTGTGTAACTCTGATGATGATGTTTATCCAGTGTATTATTTGTACATTATCTGGTGTATTTATTTAATTCTGTTCTGCTATTATCTGTTTATGTGTTATATTCCAAAGATTACCCTTACCACCAACGTACAGGGTTTTGGGGTCGTCACACTTGTAGGGTGTAACACCCCACCTCCGTAAAGGTCACTCACAAAGGGAATGCCTTAACTTTGGTGGAGCATTTTAGTAAACAGAACAGAAACTTACAAGACAGATAAAATAGTACTTGAAAATTTTATAACATTATTACCACAAAAACCGAAATAAACTTGGTTACATCCTTTCAAATCACAATATCAGAATTCAAGTACAAAATATCAGTCTTGTACAAAAGCCTTCGGAATGCAGTTTAAAATCATAATCCCCACAGAAGATGACAAGCCATACTTTAAGCACTTCAAGCAGAAGAAATCTGGATCAAGCTAGAGTATTCCCTTCTACAAAACCTAGGGGGAAACGGAAGAAAGGAGGCGAAACAACAAGGGTCAGACAAAAAGTCTGGCAAGTGCAGTGATTTTCAGTTATGAACATATAATAATAACATGACATGAAAATAAAACTGGATGAGAGATAACTGTAACAGGTGTAGCAGATATAACAGAAGAACAGAATGATATAAGCTATTGCTTTACACTTCTCTGCACTAATACTAGTATAACAGGATTAGGTGTCACCCTAATGTCTAAACTGAAACAGAAACGGGTACAGAATAATTTCCACAGAAGAGAGTGCTAGTAATGGGCCTTTATCACCCGAACAGAAACAGACAAAAGCAGAACAGATTAATCCCTACGGAAACAAAATGTAGAATTAGGTGTACACTAGTAATGGGCCTTTACCACCCGAACAGACGGTACCACACAGAAATAGACAGGTGTTACCAACCAACAGAAACAGACGGTACCAACAGAAACAGACAGAACTAAGTGTACCCTAAAACCCTACCCCAAGCGATCGGCTCCCTAATACATAAATACCCTATGTCGGCCCCACAGTAGGGTGTATTAGTCCCTAAAGTGACAACCAATTGGCACAGACCTATTTACTAATGTCACAGCGTCTTACATCCTCAAAGGCAGACCGGGATCCATGCACGCACATGACTCGGTTGGAACGCACCATCAACACCCCTCGCCATTATCAGAATGAACCGCTTATAATTAGTTCAGTAAGCATGCCCGGACCCTACCTACTGTTGGGTCAAAGTTTTGATACCAGAAAGGGTTACTG
The DNA here is from genome assembly GCA_030737875.1 of Allium sativum. Classification (NCBI taxonomy): domain Eukaryota; kingdom Viridiplantae; phylum Streptophyta; class Magnoliopsida; order Asparagales; family Amaryllidaceae; genus Allium; species Allium sativum. The sequence goes on along the minus strand of CM060915.1, from coordinate 183,694,468 downwards.
ACTAATATGGGTCCCAAACAACAAATGACACAAGTAATTCCCCTCCTAACCTTGTGTCCCCATACTAACAGATTTCAGATTAACTTGTTTACAAGTTCAAACATACAGAATTCAGATCAACTAGTTCACAGACAAGTTTCCAGACTAACGGATCAGATATACAGATTTAACAGACTTACCGATTAACCAGTTGCAGATTTACAGATTTGTCTAACTTTGTAATGGGGCCTACAGATTCACGAAACGGGTTTTATCAGATTCATTGGTCCAATTGGTTTAACCTTACCCACCCAACATGTTTTTGACATCATATTTATCTCAGATTTTTCATCAATTTAATATTAATGTCCAGACATCTCACATTAGACTGACGGTTTGCGGCTACTGGTTAGGCCGGTTTGTTCCGGGCAGGTTTCTGTCGCAAACTGAGTCTAACCTCGGGTTTCAAGCACGTTATGACTAACTTCTCACATTAGAAACTATTGTTTGCGACCACTGGAATATGCCGGGCGGTTCCGCGCAGAATTACGCCGCAAACTAATTCTAACCTCGAGTTAGCCATGTTTATCTTTGCGGCCAATTAATTAATGATTTACCATTTATACCCATGCCTAATATACATGTCAATTATTCATAACTATAGCCAATTTAGATTGTGTCAATAGCGGACTAGTTATATCAACTCAACAGATATAGCAGATAACAGATTTTGCAGATTAGGCGACTTAACGGATTTAGCAGATTAAGCAAAGTAGCAGATTTAGCAGATAACAGATTAGGCATCTCAACATATTTCGTTAAGCAGATTTGGCATTTTCAACAGACTTAGCAGATGCCAGATTTGGCATATGAACAAATCTAGTAGACTAGGCAGTAGACCAGATCTAGCAGATTAAGCAATATAACAGAATTAGCAGATTAGGCCAATATAGCAGAACTAGCAAATTAGGCAAATATAACAGATTTAATCATTCCTTAAAGTTTCACAAACATATCTTGCCTAATTTTAAATTTGGCCTAAGTTTGCATACTTAAATAGTTGTCATGATTCACACTATGGTCATATACCCCATGTTTGCATTGAATTTACATGTCACAAATTATGGTCATAATTTACATGTCCCAATTTAGTTCAACTTGCCTAGTACAAAAGATTCACATATAAATTATACCAAATATAGCCGTTGGTTTCAATGCATGTCGTATATTCAAAGATCTCCTACTTAGGTGTTATTCACATTTGATAGATATCCTACTTTAATGTAGATCTTTATACCTAATCCATATTCTCTTTATCTCAAGTCATATATTCAATATAGTCTATATTTATGCCCAATTATATACTTTTCTATGTCGTGTCCTCAAATCATATGTTCAATATCCTTTATAAATATAGCATGTCCAGTGATATGTCTTAGATTTATGTTCTAGCTACAGTCCAAGTTCTTTCCACAAATCAGTCACCTATTGGTCATGCCCAATTTATGCATCATTCATTTTACTGTCCCAAACATTTAGCATATGTTAATCTCTTATGAGATTGGCTCAGGCTCGTGGTAGCCTGGCTATAAAACCGAAAGAGGAAAGAGATACAAAATAAGATCTAAACAGAACAGAACAGATATAACCTTAGATTCAGATTTACAATTCATGTCACAATCAGCATTAACGTTTATATCGGAAAATAACTGTACTTGCCTTGGTTGGATTAAAGAAAGAACTCTAATTGTTGTAAAATCGTTGCAGAAGCTTTAATCTCTAGTTTGAATTGAGTTGCTTAGGTTGATGTTGATTAGCTTCTAGTTTTGATTCCAGCAGAGTAGCGACGCCATTTTTATTTTTATTTAGAACGGAGGTAGAGTAGAAACAGAATAGAATTGTGTGTAGTGAAGGCTAGGTTTGGGGCTGTTTAAATAGGAGAATAGGAGCGTTTAGAGCCATCAGATCGGTCTCGAAGTCATCCGGTTCGTCAAAAAGGGGTAAAAATCGTCACAGGCCCGATCTGCTGAAATGTGCCCAGGTCGACTGCGTAGTCGACCTGGTCAGGGGGGTTTGACTACCCAGTCGACTCCCCAACCGACCTGGGCTTGGGCGGGAAATTTCCCGCCCAGCCTGCCTCTGGGTTTGAATTCGAATTTTAAATTCGAATTTCGAGCTGTTTTCAATTCTGAAATTTCCTGAAACTTCGGAGGATCATATCTCCTTCATACGGACTCCGATTCTCGCAAACTCGGACTCGTTTTCATGCAGAATTCCGAGACGAACGCAATGGCGCAACCCGTTTCCCTTGATTCTTATTTTAAAAATTAATTACCCTCTGATTTGTTACTTATACGTTCACAGAAAATACGGGGTGTTACATTCTCCCCTCCTTAAAGGATTTCGTCCCCGAAATGTTCAAGTTAAGAAGAATGTGTCCTACCATCCAACATCCATCTACTCAATCATCAATCACTGGCGTCCATTGTCCTTAGTAACTTCTAATGTTGTATGAACATATGCAAAGGTGTGTGTATATGTTTCTTTTCTAATGCAAAGATCAGGCGGTCCACTGATTCAGTTGACCTCCTTAATGCAAATTATGCCAGTGCCATGAGTCAAACATATATGCAATTTTCCTACTCGATACATATCATTTCTATATGAGTGCAAAACCATTCAGTCATATGCAACATCCATGTGCCGAGTCAATAATTTTGCATCCACAAAAATTGAAAATGCTCACACATCCATATGCAGTATGAGAGTGTTTTCGAGCCGATCTAGTGCCTAGTGTGTGTATATGCATCCACGAGCAACCACTAGCATCCACTTGCATCCACTTGCAACCATCAAACATAACATGTCTCAAACACATGTTTACACCCATTAGTTTCTACCTAAAGTTCGAAGATTCGATCGATAGGATACAGTCAAACGTTGGAAGCGAGTACCGATAAAACAAAAACTTGGTTCCCATTAGACAAGGGTCCTAAGTATCGGTCCTGAAGACCGAAACCAACATCAAATTGACACCAAGAGGATTACCCTCTTTAGACAATGTCAAAACTGGAAATCTTAAACTTATCGGGAATATTCAGATATTTATAGATTACTGGTACAGATCAGGTTACCGAACTAAGCATGATAAAACCCATAATGTATGCGTCCTACTTGACGCCTAACACAGATATCTCTCAAACCCCAATCTATCACAACAGATGAGTCATAAAACTTATGGGTCTGAGTCTACAACGGAATCAGAAATAATACTAGTATTAAAGTGCAGAGTATCGATTACAAAATCAAAATACCAGAATCAGAAAGAGTCTTAACTCCATAATCAGATAAAGAAATTAAACCTACTATCGGAATTTTCCTATTTCTATCCTAGCCACTAGCCTCAAGATTGTTCGCCTGCACTCCAGAAGTGGGTTCTTCCCTCTGCCCTTGCCCTCGTTTCTTCGGGCAGTCCCCAGTGAAGTGTCCCATCTCACCACAGAGGAAGCAAGTGCCCTTCCTTTTTCTGCAATCCTTGTTCAGATGAGTCGGGCTTCCACAAGTAAAGCATTTTTTTCCCCTTCTTATCTTCAGACTTCTCATCCTTCTTTTGTGTTTCCTTTTTGGGCCATGCTTTCTTATTATGTGGTTCTTCCTTCTTTGCCTCTTTTGGGCCCTTGTCTTCCTCGTGCAGTAGTGCCATGTCCACCAATTTCTCGTAAGTCGCTCCCATGGGTACATGGGTCATGGCTAGGCTGTGCAGTGGCTCGTTCAATCCTTTAACAAAGTGGAGAGCCTTTTTATGCTGAGTGTTGACTAAATCCAATCCGAACCTAGCTAGTTGGTTGAAGTGGTTGACGTATTCCTTGACCGTCATACTTCCCTGCTTAACAAATAAGAACTTTTCCAGTTGTAAACTTCATTCAGCTTGCGAGAGGAATTTTGTCTCAAACCTTGTTCTGAAATCCATCCATGTTTCAACTGGCCTCTCGGCGTTAGTGACATCCCACCAATAGGAAGCTTCGTCTTTGAGTAGCCATACCGCCAACTGTACCTTCTGCCTATCGTCAACCTCGAAGATAACGAATAGATCCTCAGTTTCTTTGAGCCAGTTCCTCGCTTCTACGAATGATTCAGTTCCCTTAAAATCCTTCCCACCCATGGCCATAAAATCTCTACAGATCTTTGAGAAAGCAATTGCACGAGGAGGGGGCGGAGGAGGGGGATCATTTGTTGGACTTGCGGAGGCGGTCCTAGCCTCAAGATATTGACGAAACCAACCGGGTACATGAACACCCTCTGGTATCTCAGATGCTTCAGACATGCTGAAACAAAAAAAAGGAAAGATTCAATTACAAAAAGGACTGAAGGAAAGGTATATGGCTCTTGGGGATTATGTTTTTCAAAATAAGCTTTATTTTTGAAAATACTTCCTTTCAAAACCTTTTTGAAAATAGTTTTCAAAAACTTTACCCAATCTGGTAACCTTCAGCTCTATTACCAAGTGTAACACCGCACCTCCGTTAAGGTCACTCACAAAGGGAATACCTTAACTTTGGTGGAGCATTTTAGTAAACAGAACAGAAACTTACAAGACATATAAAACAGTACTTGAAAAATTTATAACTTTATTACCACAAAAACCGAAATAAGCTTGGTTACATCCTTTCAAATCACAATATCAGAATTCAAGTACAAAATATCAGTCTTGTACAAAAGCCTTCGGAATGCATAGTTTAAAATTATAATCCCCATAGAAGAAGACAAGCCATACTTTAAGAACTTCAAGCAGAAGAAATCTGGATCAAGCTAGAGTATTCCCTTCTACAAAACCTGGGGGGAACAGAAGAAAGGAGGCGAAACAACAAGGGTCAGACAAAAAGTCTGGCAAGTCTAGTGATTTTCAGTTATGAACAGATAATAATAACAAGACATGAAAATAAAACTGGATGAGAGATAACTGTAACAGGTGTAGCAGATATAACAGAAGAACAGAATGATATAAGCTATTGCTTTACACTTCTCTGCACTAATACTAGTATAACAGGATTAGGTGTCACCCTAATGTCTAAACTGAAACAGAAACGGGTACAAAATAATTTCCATAGAAGAGAATGCTAGTAATGGGCCTTTATCACCCGAACAGAAACAGACAGAAGCAGAACAGATTAATCCCTACGGAAACAGAATGTAGAATTAGGTGTACACTAGTAATGGGCCTTTACCACCCGAACAGACGGTACCACACAGAAACAGACAGGTGTTACAACCCAACAGAAACAGACGGTACCGGCAGCAACAGACAGAACTAAGTGTACCCTAAAACCCTACCCCAAGCGATCGGCTCCCTAATACATAAATACCCTTTGTAGGCCCCACATTAGGGTGTATCACTCCCTAAAGTTACAACCAATTGGCACAGACCTATTTACAGATGTCACGGCGTCTTACATCCTCAGAGGCAGACCAGGATCCATGCACGCACATGACCCGGTTGGAACGCACCATCAACACCCCTCGCCATTATCAGAATGAACCGCTTATAATTAGTTCGGTAAGCGTGCCCGGACCCTACCTACTGTTGGGTCAAAGTTTTGATACCAGAAAGGGTTACTGACTAATATGGGTCCCAAACAACAGATGACACAAGTAATTCCCCTCCTAACCTTGTGTCCCCAGACTAACAGATTTCAGATTAACTTGTTTACAATTTCAATCATACAGAATTCAGATCAACTAGTTCACAGACAAGTTTCCAGACTAACGGATCAGATATACAGATTTAACAGACTTACCGATTAACCAGTTGCAGATTTACAGATTTGTCTAACTTTGTAATTGGGCCTACAGATTCACGAAATGGGTTTTATCAGATTCATTGGTCCAATTGGTTTAACCTTACCCACCCAACACATTTTAAACATCATAGTTATCTCAGATTATTCCTTAATTAAATATTATGCCCAGACCTCTCACATTAGACTGACAGTTTGCGGCTACAGGTTAGGTCGGTTGGTTCCGGGTAGGTTTCTGTCGCAAACTGAGTCTAACCTCGGGTTTCGAGCACGTTATGACTAACTTCTCACATTAGAACCTATTGTTTGCGACCACTGGAATATGTCGGGCCGTTCCGGGCAGAATTACGCCGCAAACTCATTCTAACCTCGATTTAGCCATATTTATCTTTGCGGCCAATTAATTAATGATTTACCATTTATACCCACGCCTAATATACATGTCAATTATTCGTAACTATAGCCAATTCAGATTATGTCAATAGCAGACTAATTATTTCAACTCAAAAGATATAGAAGATAACAGATTTGGCAAAATAGGCGACTTAACGGATTTAGCAGATTTAGCAGATAACAGATTAGGCATCTCAACAAGTTTAGTTTAGCAGATTTGGCATTTTCAACAGACTTAGCAGATGCCAGATTTGGCAGATGAACAAATCTAGTAGACTAGGAAGTAGAGCAAAACTAGCAGATTAAGCAATATAACAGAACTAGTAGATTAGGCCGATATAGCAGAACTAGAAAATTATGCAAATATAATAGATTTAATCATTCCTTAAAGTCTCACAAACATATCTTGCCTAATTATAAATTTGGCCTAAGTTTGCATGCCTAAATAGTTGTCATGATTCACACTATGATCATATACCCCATGTTTGCATTGAATTTACATGTCACAGATTATGGTCATAATTTACATGTCCCAATTTAGTTCAACTTGCCTAGTACAAAAGATTCACATATAAATTATACCAAATATAGCCGTTGGTTTCAATGCATGTCATATATTCAAAGATATCCTACTTAGGTGTTATTCACATTTGATAGATATCCTACTTTAATGTAAATCTTTATACCTAAGCCATATTCTCTTTATCTCAAGTCATATGTTCAATACAATCTATATTTATGCCCAATTATATACTTTTCTATGTCGTGTCCTCAAAATATATGTTCAATATCCTTTATAAATATAGCATATCCAGTCATATGTCTTAGATTTACGTTCTAGCTACAGTCCATGTTCTTTCCTCAAATCAGTAACCTATTGGTCATGCCCAATTTATGCATCATTCATTTTACTGTCCCAAATATTTAGTATATGTTAATCACTTATGAGATTGGCTCAGGCTCGTGGTAGCCTGGCTATAAAACAGAAAGAGGAAAGAGATAAAAAAATAAGATCTAAACAAAACAGAACAGATATAACCTCAGATTCATATTTACAATTCATGTCACAATCAGCATTAACGTTTATATCGGAAAATAACTGTAATTGCCTTGGTTGGATTAAAGAAAGAACTTTAATTGTTGTAGAATCGTTGCAGAAGCTTTAATCTCTAGTTTGAATGGAGTTGCTTAGGTTGATGTTGATTAGCTTCTAGTTTTGATTCCAGAAGAGTAGCGACGCCATTTTTATTTTTATTTAGAACAGAGGTAGAGTAGAAACATAATAGAATTGTGTGTAGAGAAGGCTATGTTTGGGGCTATTTAAATAGGAGAATAGGAATGTTTAGAGCCATCAGATCGGTCCAGAAGTCATCCGGTTCATCAAAAAGGGGTAAAAATCGTCACAGGCCCGATCTGGAGAAATGTGCCCAGGTCGACTGCGCAGTCGACCTGGTCAGGGGGGGTTCGACTACCCAGTTGACTCCCCAGTCGACCTGGGCTTGGGCGGGAAATTTCCCGCCGAGCCTGCTTCTGGGTTTGAATTCAAATTTTAAAATCGAATTTCGAGCTTTTTTCAATTCTGAAATTTCTTGAAATTTCGGAGAGTCATATCTCCTTCATACGGACTCCGATTCTCGCAAACTCAGACTCGTTTTCATGTAGAATTCTGTGACAAACGCAATGGCCCAACCCGTTTCCCTTGGTTCTTATTTTAAAAATTAATTACCCTCTGATTTGTTACTTATACATTCACAGAAAATACGGGGTGTTACATAGGGGTTAAATAACTGTTATAACATGTTAACTAGACTAAAAGGTGGGGTTAAATAAAATATACTTAGCCAGTTTAACATGTTAACTAGACTAGAAGGTGGAGTTAAGTAAACTTAGAAAACTTAGCCACCATAGTGTGACAAATGATCAAGGTTAAGTTAAAACATGAAGGGACAATACTTAACCATTAGAACATGTGAATTAAACAGATGTTAGGGTTAAGTTAACTAAGGGAACACTTAACCAATACAAGATGAAGGGGTGGGGTTAAGTAATAAGAAATACTTAACCAATATAACTTGATTTGTGGTATGGTTAAGTCAACATGAACTACTTATAACACTTAAACAGTTTAACATGACAAATGAATGGGTTAAGTTAACTTGAATTGACTAATGACACTTAACCAATCAAACTTGACGAGAAAGAGAACTAAGCAGTAAACCTTAGTTAAGAAGACTAAGTTGGAAACCTTAGTTAAGAAAACGACGGTTCAGGAAACTAAGTAGTTAACCTTAGTTAAGGGAACTAAGTAGTAAACCTTAGTAGAATACGAGAAGGAGCAAACGTCCATCTGATCTTAAAGAAGGCTCCAACGAACTGGGGTACGAAGCATGCGGCTTCGAGGGGACGTAAGGGCACTCTTGGTATCCCTCTGTGAGACTGCAGATGATCCGCCTGGGCTCATAGAGGTTAAGGTCTGCGTTAGAAGAGCCAAGGATATACCTTGGCTGCAATATAAGGCAACCTAAAGGCTAAGATGGACCAGCGTGATTCGGCGAGACCAGTAGCCCTGTGATAGCAACTCGTCATCTACCTAACATCTTGAGTCAATCAAGATACGTGAAGCGGAAAGGCGGAGAACTCCCATAGACCATATACTTGCTATCTAGTTATGGTTGCGGATGGCCATAGGTTAGTGGGGGGATAGGGGGCCTACATATAGTTCTCATTTTTTCAAGATGTGCCTTTCATTAGTTGAGGGAGGGGTTAGGTGGGACCATAGCCACTAGAAAAACAGACCTTAGCATATGCATCAGCAGATATCTAAAAGCAGTCGACTGAGTTCCGTGTTTTTTGATTTGCCCTGCCACGAGACTCGGGTCGCAAATACGGAGGACATGTGCACCTACACAGCGTTAACGATTCGCGACACATACGTGGGAAAAGTCTAGGAACATATACCGCTCTAGGTAGTGTGTCCTAGACTAGGGGGCGTCGTTCCGTAGGTAGCATAATCCCTAGTTGGACCTAGGTCGCGTAAACCCTAAAATCCGAGAAATGTTCAATAGGTAGCATAAACCCCAGTAGCCCTGGGTAGCGAAAACCCTGGTTGGATCTAGAATGCGCTCGATAGATAACCCTAGGTTAGACCTAGGTAATAAATAATAGACATACACCTAAAACAACCACAATTGCGGCGATTGGGATCACGTATCTGTTCTTATCAGTTTATATAGATTACTAGTTAGGTGGTGCAGGGATATAGAAATTAGAATAACAAGGTAGTGGCGAAGCAGAGAAAGTATAGAAGTGTATCCAGTTTATCTTACCTTATCATATCTTGTGCTAACCTTATGATTCCCGTCATCATGGTGTATTCTTGTATTCAGTTAATTCATGCCATGTTGCTTTTTACCTGTTCACATGCTGAAAGTTAATGAACTTACTAGACTTTATGTCAGACTCTGTTTTCTTTCGCTTTCTTGTCTTCCTTCCTCCCCCCTAGGTTCGCAGGGAGGGAATATTACTACTTAGCATAGTTTTCTTTCCAAGTTGAAGATCAGTCGAAGTTTCGCTTGGACTCTCTTTTCCATTGCTAAGGCTGGCTCATGCTACATTGGGGAATATAAATGTTATTTTATGCTTCTTTATTTTGTAAGAAAAATATTCTGGTATTGGAAAATAATTGTTATACAAACTATTTGACCAATAAACTAAAGTTCTATTTTCCGCTATTTTAATTTTGTCTGTCATGTAATTTATCTATATCTTTTACCTATAACTCTCCACCGAAGTTAAGGCATTCCCTTTGTGAGTGACCTTAACGGATGTGGGGTGTTACACTTGGTTTCAGAGCTAAAGCTTACCGGATTAGATAAAAGATTTGAAAAAAAAAATATTTTCAAGACGATTTTTAAAGAAGCATTTTTCAAAAGTAAAGTTTTGTTTTAAAGGCATGTTCCCCAAAAGTTGTACGCACTATCTTTTGATCCTCTGTTTGAATTCTTGTCCCGTTCTTTCTTGAGTATTCGGGGCTCTTGGCTTTCTGGGAGGTAACCTCATCACGGCACGGTTCCATAGGCTTGATAAGAGTACGATACCTCTCGAAGGGAAATGTAGTGCCCGACTCCCATCTATAGCCATTGTAGTTTCACCTACAGCTAGTCCTCTTTCAAGCTTTGAAGGGTTTTCCATGCGATGGAGGCAGCTTTTGAGAAACTTGTCAATATGATTACACAGGTATGGTAAAGAAGAGGATGAGGGAGTTTGGCTAGGGAGCTCAACGCAAGGATGAGAAATTCATGGATATAAACTCGACTCACGAAGAAAGAAGGAATTATAAAACCAAAGACGAGAGGAAGTATCTTTTCCATTGTATAATGGGGCATATAATTAAGGACAAGGGCAAGGATGAGGGACAGGATTTTCAAAAGGGAGAGTGCATGCTTCCACCACCAGAATACCTGAGAGAGAGATAGTAAAAGTCTCTATTGGAAAAGTTTAGCTTTTCGTTTTGATCAACCAGTTAGTACTCTTTTGATCTTAGTGCTTTTCATTTGTTCGTATCTACTTCCATAGTTGAGTCTCTGCACCTTAGTACTTGTATAGTAGAAGATCCCATTAGTGTCTCAAATCCAATTGGTGGTTCGGCCCGTTTACCTTTGGTTTGTAAGGATTTGAGAATAACTATATTAAGTGTTGAGTTTAAGCATAATTCTTATGTTTTTGGTTCCATGGGCTATGAGTTGATTCTAGGCATGGGTTGGTTGGCTAGTAATTCTGAAAGGAGGGTAGTTAGAATTTTGACTTTCCTTGGAAATACCCTCGAGATTCCGTGTAAAGAATCAGTTAGGCTTAGCAGTTAGAATCGCTTAGTGCATTTATCAATGATTTGCAATCCGTTAGGGTAGTCCATGAGTACGCAGATGTTTTTTATTAGGTTAGGAGTTTACCCCTAAAAAGCGAGATAGACTTCCGCGTATATCCAGTTGACAATGCAAAACCAGTTATCCGATCAACGACAGTTTTGGAAATGAAGCTCAAGAAGCTTCGCAATCGTGAAGATTAATTAGATAAGGTATAGAATAGTGAAGCTCAAGAAGATGCGACTTAGAAGACTGAAGACTAGATACACGCATCATACCCTTTTTCTTAAGGGTACATCCTTGATCTCTTTTTCTAGGAATTTTATGCATACTTTCTAGCTTTTGAGGTATATCCTCTAGGGCGTATCATTGATCCTTAGGTAGTAGCCAATGGATGTAAACATGTATTTGAAACATGTTATGACCGATGGTTGCAAATGGTTACTCGTGGATGCATATACACACCACAGGCGCTAGAACGAATCAGTCACTTTCATATTGCATTAGCATATATGTATTTGCTTAACGGATTTAACTGGATATGTTATCATATGGATATTGCATATGGATGAATGGCTATACACACATGTAGTATTTACATAACTAGGGATGCTTGCATTCATGATTGGATGCTTGGCACTGACGTAATTCACATTAAGGAGGTCAACTGAATCAGCAGACCGCCTGATTTTGCATTAGATAAAGACATATACAAACACTATGCATATGAACATGAAAGCATTAGAAATCTTTTTAAGGACAATGAATGCCAGTGATTGAATGGTTGAGTAGATGGGTGATTGGATGGTAGGATACAATCTTCCTAAGTTGAAGATTTCAGGGACGAAATCCTTTTAAGAGGGGGAGAATGTCACACCCCATAATTCTGTAACATTAAGTTTCGCAAATTAAACTATAATTAAATTTTAAAATAAGAATCAAGTGAAACGGGGTATGCCATTGCGTTCGTCTCAAAATTCTGCTTGTAAAAGAGTCCGAGTTTTCGAGAAACGGAGTCCGTATGAGGGAGATATCACCATCCGATGTTTCAAGGATTTTCAGAACAGAAAAACAGCTAGAATTTGAATTCAAATTCGAATTCAAACCCCAGCGCAGATTGGGCGGGAATTTTCCCACCCAGGACCAGGTCGACCTGGGGGTCGACACTATGGTCGACCTCCCAGGGACCAGGTCAACCCTATGGTCGACCAGGGGGTTGACCTGGTGCTGAAACCCAGTTTTGAGCCTGGGTTCATTCTGATGTTTCTGGTCTTGTTTTCAGTCTAGATTCGTCTGACTAATCCTATATAAACAGCCCCCTAGCCCCATTCTCTTTACACTATTTTATTCTCTCCTTATCCTGCCTCTGGAATAATTGAAATAAATAAATTAAAATAAAACACGAAGACTATTCTTAAAGACTATGGCTAGGAATTGCATATTGGAGATTCAAATAAAGTAAAAAGCTTCAAGAAGGGAAGCAAAGGCAAAATCAACGGCTTCAAGCAGAGTCGTGCCAATCATAGAAAATCACCTCAATGTTATCTTATTATCCTTTTCTAAAACTGATCAATATAAGTCAGTTACTTTTTAGATTTGAACGCCTAGATCTATTTGTAACATGTAATTAAATGGATATTAGAATATGCCTAATCCTTTCGTTTGAATCGCTGCTTGCATATGCCTCTGGATATGATTCTCGATTATGGCCTAGAACTTATTGTGGCAATTTGTCAATGACTATGATTATAAGACTTTTTTCCTAAGACTTTGACTATGAAACCATGGCATATGAAACTATTGCCTATGACTACAAACATGAAACTACTGCCTATGACTACGAACATAAGACTATTCCTATGAATATGAACATAGGACTGTTGCCTATGACTAAGATTCATAACTATGAGACCATGACTATGACTATTGTGGTTAATTGCCTAGGACTATTTTGTGGTTAATTGCCTAGGACTATTGTGGTTAATTGCCTTTGACTACTATGGTTAGTTGCTTATGCCCATAACATTATAGTTACAAATCATGATTGTATACCGAATTGGCATTATGTTGGATCAAATCACCTATGTCTCCCTTGATTTTGTTGGATCTCATACTTAGGGTGTAATTTGCTTAGTTTATTCCGATTCTCTAATATGTACACCAAACCCACTGGATCCATTGTCTTTGTATTTGTGTATTTTGGTTCGCTTTTTCATGCCTATTCTCTTATGTCAATTCTCGTGCTTATCCCCTGTTCCTTTTGTTAGTTTCATTTTGTGAGTACCTAGAAACTTGTGAAATCATGTTATACATACGACTACGGTGGTGGAATTTGGGCTTAGCTTAATTAAGATGATTTGGCATAACAAATATGTTAGCATAATCTGAATTGGCTATAATAGTAAATATTACATGCATATTAGACTTGGGCGTAAAATGGTAAATTGTTAATTGACCGCAAAGTATGTAATTGGCATGTAAGCCAAGTTTTGATATAAACTATAAACTAGAATATTAAATCTAGATTTGACATGAACTAATCTAATTTGGCATAAACTGCAAGTTAGGTTAATTGATAGGTATATCAAGATTTGGGCCTAGAATATAAGTATGTTAGTGGGCATGAAAAATAAATATGATGTAGGCATAATTTGTTTAAAAGAGTTATTAGAAATTTACATATAGGCAAAAAGGATAAATATGTAAATCTAGGAATGACGAATGTGCCTAACCCGAGGTTAGATTGAGTTACGGTATAAGACTGCCCGGAACCGCCTGGCAAATCCAACAACCGTAACAATACCTATCTAATGTGGGTGGTTAGAGCATTGATCCCAAAAAGGACCTGAGGTTAGACTGAGTTGCGGTGTAAATCTGCCCGGAATCGATCGGCACATCCAGTGACCATAACAATATCTATCAAATGTGAGTGGTTGGTGCTTTAAATGAATAATCTAAAGCTAAGAAACAGTTAATCTAGAATGGGAGGGTTAAGTCCATAGGAACACTTAACCAACTTAACATGTTAACAAGACAAGACTTGTAGGGGTTAAATAACCGTTGTGACATGTTAACTAGACAAGAAGATGGGGTTAAGTAAAATACACTTAGCCAATTTAACATGTTTACTAGACTAGAAGGTGGAGTTAAGTAAACTTAGAACATTTATCCATCATAGTGTGACAAATGAACAAGGTTAAGTTAAAACATGAAGGGACAATACTTAACCATTACATGTGAATTAAACAGATGTTAGGGTTAAGTTAACTAAGGGAACACTTAATCAATACAAGATGAAGGGGTGGGGTTAAGTAATAAGAAATACTTAACTAATATAACTTGATTTGTGGTAGGGTTAAGTCAACATGAACTACTGATAACACTTAACCTGTTTAACATGACAAATGTATGGGTTAAGTTAACTTGAATTAACTAATGACACTTAACCAATCCAACTTGACGAGAAAGAGAACTAAGAAGTAAACCTTAGTTAAGAGGACTAAGTTGTAAACCTTAGTTAAGAAAATGACGGTTCAGGAAATTAAGTAGCAAACCTTAGTTAAGGGAACTAAGTAGTAAACCTTAGTAGAATATGAGAAGGAGAAAACGTCCATCTGATCTTAAAAGAGGCTCCAACGAACTGCGGTACGAAGCACGCGGCTTCGAGGGGACGTGAGGGTACTCTTGGTATCCCTCTGTAAGGATGCAAATGATCTGCCAGGGCTCACAGAGGTTAAGGTCTGCATTAGAAGAACCAAGGGTATGCCTTGGTTGCAATATAAGGCAACCTAAAGACTAGGATGGACCAGCGTGATTCGGCGAGACCAGTAGCCCTGTGATAGCAACTCGTCGTCTACCTACCATATTGAGTCAATCGAGATACATGAAGTGGAAAGGCGGAGAACTACAAAAGACCTTATACTTGCTATCTAGGTATGGTTGCGGATGGCCAAGGTTAATGGGGCATAGGGGGGCCTGTGTATAGTTTTCATTTTTCAAGGTGTGCCTTTCATTAGTTGAGGGAGGGGTTAGGTGGGACCATAGCCACTGGAAAAACTAACCTTAGCATCTGCATCAGCAGATATATGAAAGCTCCCGACCGAGTTCCGTTTTTTTTTATTTGCCCTGCCACGAGACTCAGGTCGCACATACGGAGGACATGTGCATCTAGACAACGATTACGATTCGCGACACATACGTGGGAAAAGTCTAGGAACATATAGCGCTCTAGGTAGTATGTCCTAGACTAGGGTTATCGTTCGGTAGGTAGCATAATCCCTAGTTGGACCTAGGTCGCGTAAAACCTAAAATGCGAGAAACGTTCAATAGGTAGCATAAACCCTAGTAGCCCTGGGTAATGAAAATCCTGGTTGGATCTAGAATGCGCTCGATAGAAAAACCTAGGTTATACCTAGGTAATAAATAATAGATGTACACCTGAAACAACCACAAATGCGGGGATTGGGATCACGTATCTGTTCTTATTAGTTTATACAGATTACTAGTTAGGTGGCACAGGGATATAGAAATTAGAATAACAAGGTAGTGGCGAAGCAGAGAAAGTATAGAAGTCCATCCAGTTTATCTTACCTCTTCATATCTTGTGCTAACCTTATGATTCCGGTCATCATGGTGTAGTCTGGTATTCAGTTAATTCATGCCATGTTGCTTTTTATCTGTTCACATGCTGAAGGTTACTGAACATACCAGACTTTATGTCAGACTCTGTTTTCATTCACTTTCTTGTCTTCCGTCCCCCCCCCCCCCCCCCGGTTCGCAGGGAGGAAATATTACTACTTAGCCCAGTTTTCTTCCCAAGCTGAGGATTAGTCGAAGTTTCGCTTGGATTCTGTTTTCCATTCCTATGGCTGGCTCACGCTACATTGGGGAATATAAATGTTATTTTATGCTTCTTTATTTTGTAAGACAGATATTCTGGTATTGGAAAATAATTGTTATACAAACTATTTGATCAATAAAGTAAAGTTCTATTTTCTGGTGTTTTAATTTTGTCTGTCTTGTAATTTATCTTTTACCTATAACTCTCCACCGAAGTTAAGGCATTCCCTTTGTGAGTGACCTTAACGGATGTGGGGTGTTAAAATGTTTTACAATATTTCCTTTTCAATTCTATTTATTTCCCAATAAATATTTCCTTTTATATAAAATCCATTGATTTTATATAAATATTTTATTTTCAAAATATACTTTTAAAATTTCCATCTTTAAATTTCAGTATTACTTATGGTATTCAAAATACCGTATAACCATGATCAATATCATCCAAACACACATAATCAACAACAGTTTATATATCACAATATATATGAAGAAAAACAGTATTACAAATATTGAGGAATCCAGTTGGATCCCTACAAATTGTTTCCCTGCATCTACAAATTTTAAAAAATATCATTTCAATATGAAATATTCTGCTAATCATAATCAACATTCAATTAATGTTATATATATATATATAACTAGATCTATAACTTCAACCAATCACTTAGTAGTTCAACAAAACAAACAACACACGGATATCAATCATCATTTACCAATTCTAAATATACGTTATAAAAATATGAACTGGTAGAGTTGGTGAGTTTTACTTACATTGGACGGTCATCGTTAAATAACGATAACTGTAGGTTGGTTCAGACAGATAATTTATTTCTCTATAAATTGTGACAAACTCCAGTTCACTCCCCATCAGTTCCACTGCGTAGCCCTCGTCCATATGATCCCAACGGATCTTGTTTCGCTGGATTCTGATGTCGTATGATCAAGATATCAAATTTACAAGTTGGTATACACATTTAAATAATACTAACTTAAATTTAATTTCAATTATTGGGCCTCACCCTTAAAATCTCTGGCCCAAACCTCTTCTCGACCCGCATCCAAATGCTACAGGTCCTTCTCATTCCAATCAGAAAGTCGCATGCTGCTCTTTAACCATTTCCGCATACTTTAGCTCCTCTCATTCCTTCATCTAGCCATGATTCTCCAAGCTAAAAACACAACCGAACTCTCCATCACCTCCTCTCCAACCTCAACCCAAAAAGACAAAACTCGCGTCACTGTTTTCAAACATGATTCCCAGACCAAGCTCGCGCATCGTATAGACATTGCGACCCTTATTTCGTTAAACTCCAAACCAAAACGTCCATTATGCTTCTCATCAGAAACCGCATCAACTCATCCCCTCAAAGTAAAACTCGACATCCTTTCTACTGTCTCGCGCTTCAGGCAAACTCGCACGCCAATAGTACAGGAACATAAATTTCAGCGTCGTATCCTTCTTGAAATCACGGCGCAGATACTAAACAACTTTCAAAATTTAAATACCACATCACAATTTTGAGTTTATACTTGAATTTGACAAAACCCCTAACCCTAGGTCACGGGTCCTTTCTCTAGCGAAATGTAAAAACTTCGAACACTGAAAAATGGACATAAGCGTGAAGAGAAACTCTTCCTGATTCCAAATATATAAGTTTTACAATTTACGGAATTTTGTTTGATTTTCTATGATTTTCTAGGAGTTCACGATTTTGTTTGACGAAACCTTCTGGTAGCGGCACATTTATTTTTGACCAGAGAAAACTGAATTTAGGGTTAGAGGATGTTAAGGGTTATTTATAGTAGATTTTATATATTTTAATATTCAGTTTAATATTCAATTTTAATGAACTGCTGATTCTATTTATCCTTTAAAATCCCTATGATCATATACCATATCCAAAAATCATGAAAATGGACTTACGAGAAGAGTTCGACATTACGGACCCAAAGAAACAGGTTTCGTCGAATTCCGACTCCGTTTGCTCACACAGCATATTTTTATCCATCAAAATAGTGACTTTTTCACATTAAAAATCCATACGGCCACACACTGACCCCAAAAATCATGAAAATTAAAATCTAGCAATAATTTAATATTTTGGATCCAACAAAATTAGTTTCGTCGAAAACAACAGTCGTTTGCAAAACTGGCTATTTTTAAAGCTCTAAATAAACTCTTTTAAATATTAATATATTTAAAAATAATTAAATTTACTATTTATAAATAAATATTATCGTATATATTCATAATAGAATATCATATAGCTCCAATTGGATTTATAACTTGATATTCAAATCCCGATTGAATCAATATTCAATTTATATTGAAAAATTCATTTATAATATAAATAAATCGTTATAAATTATAAAGTAAATCAATAGAAATTTTTTGAAAATTTAATTTGGACATAACTCAAAATCTATATGACGAAATCCTAATTTTTCTCTTCTATTAGAAAAATATACTTCACCAGCTCCGAATGTTTCTTGTTTCGCAGAAATCCGGCTTAAAACGGATTTTGTATATTCGTTTAAAGTTCGAATTTCCAAATTACGAACTACCGCGCCATTTTGAGCTCGATTATAATTATAATATAATTATACGTTCAACTGTCGTTCGTATAATATATTCGTTTATATAATTCAACTCTATACTGAATTAAATATTATAAATGATCCAATTTACACAATATTGTGAATTCAGTTATTTTCGACTAACTAGGAATTATAATATATTTTTATATTATAAATATTAATTAAATATTCAATATTATTTAATTAAACCATTTTAAATCTCTAAATTACTATTTAAATAATTAAATAAATTATTTATTATACCGTAAAATAAAGGACGCTACAGTTAGTAATACCCTGGAATGAGTTTGAAGAGTGCTATTTATTAAAAACAAATTTAGTTTTAAAAAAAGTCTTATTATACGTATTTGAGTACTTTATTTTATATTAATTCTGGACTATCGGGTATTAGGAGATTTTTAGTGTACGTTAGATCCACGCGTACTTGAAGTCTCAAATATACTGGATAGATATAGAATCAAACTCTAGATGCCCGGAGATGATTTTGATGATTGAGATCTCATCATCAACATTTATGTTCAAGTTTCGAAAGTGGGATATCTATATGTTTCCAATTGACTGGTGTGAGAACCAAAACTTAGTTAGAATTTATTGGCAGTGATTTGGCACTAAAAATATGATTTTCGAATATATAAATGTTATATATATATATATGAAAAGTTAACTAACTAATTGATTGGTGATCATGATGTGTGATTATTAGTTTGATTAATAAAATTATTGGAATTATAATACCCATATAAGAATGAATGATAAATGAACCAAACCAAATATAATATAGAGCTGAATAGAAAATTTAGTTCGAATTGGATTTATATATTAGATACATATGTACATATATATACATGCTGAGCAGGTTATGGATTTACCATTGAGTAAAGAAATAAATTGCATGCCCAACAAACAGGTGCACCTTAATGAGTTGGTTGCACAATTTTATTTACTATATAAACTACTGTGAATGAATTTGGATTCGTTGTGATGGTCGTTCGGTGTGAAATTTAAACCAACGCTATAGGATAGCAACAAATAAATTATGAATTACACCGCATGGCATACTAAATGAAACAACATATCATATCATATTCCATATAAGTATTTGGTGCTTATATGATGAGGTTTGTATTACCATACGAGCGAGATGCTTGTATGGCGATGAATTAATTACTGGTTGAACAGAAGACTAGTTATGGACTTAATTAAATACATGTAACGGTGCTCGGGGCAGGATTTAATTAAAACCTACACGGGTCTGGAGAATACAAAAATTCACGTCTCTCTTTTTTTCAATTAAGGCACATGGTTATCTAATTTCCAACACTGTGGCAAGGTATGAGATTTCGAACTTTTTACATGTCTCCCTTTGGCATAGATAGGTCAAAGAAATTGTGTGTACTTTTTATTGATTTATTTAGTGCCTAATACGACACCGTAAATATTTCAAACCCTCCCTGCACAAAGGAGGTTATGGAGAAATTTTCAAAAATTTAGGGTGCTAGCCAAATTTTTGAGATGGTAGAAAGTTCTTAGAAACTGAAAAGTTGAATAACTCAAGCCAGAATGAAAGTTGAGTTGGTTAGTTAAACAACTTTTGGCTTCGTTCCTTTTTGAGGATGAAAAGTTTTTAAGTGGTGGAGAATGTAACAATCCAGAATTTCTGAACCAATTTAAATTTTTCGTTTTAACTATTTTAATGGGTTTTGAATATTTAGAATAATTTATTTTAAATAATAAAAATTTAAAATTTATTTTAAATGAAGTTAGAACGTATAAATAAATTTTAATTAAAACGAACTCAAAATGGCGCGGTAGTTTGAAAATTTAGTTTTAAAACTTTAATCAAGTACACAGAATACAAAATAAATCAGAATTGGAAGAAACGAGAAACGTTAGAATCTATTTAACTATATCTTTCTAACAAATGTAAGAAACTGAGATTTTACTTTATAAATTATAAGTTATGATAATTAAAATTTGGAATAATCGTTACATAATTTATATATATTTTTATAATATAAAGCCCATAAAAATAGCTATTTTGCAAACGACCTCTGTTTTAGAACAAACCATTTTTATTGGATCCAGAATGTTAAATTATTGTTAGGTTTCAAATTTCAAAATTTTTGGAAATAATATGTGAGCGAAGTAAATTTAAATGTGTTTTGTAATTTCAGTTTTAATTTAATAGACTAGAAAAAGGCCATTTTTCAAACCGTCTCCAAATTCGACGAAACTATTTTTTTTTAGAACCGTATCATCAAAAATAGCTAGATTCAATTTCCATAATTTTTGAAGTCTGTATTTGGCCCCGGTAAATAAAAATGTACGTTCAAATTCAATATTGATCGTTATGTTAATTTATATTTTAAGTTTGGCGAAAACTGATCGAAATAGTCGAATTGGCTTACGAAACATATTCCATTGTGTCCGGAATATGGCTATCTAGCTAGTGGCAACGGTCGTTGGGGTTAATTTGGAGTTCGGAACGTTAAACATGAAATTTGTGAATTAAAAATAATAAAAATATATATATTATATCGGTCAAAGAAGGTTCAAACCCCTCATTCCCTTCCAACGCTGTCAACTCCCTGAAGTCGCCCCCATCTTAGAAACTATGACTAAAATGCTCCCCTTTTCTTCTCCATTTTCTGCATGATCTATTCAATTAAATCAGAAAGTTCCAACATAAAACACGTCGAGCTAGAAGAGATCAAAAATCCTAGAGGGCATGATTGGATTTGGTGATGAAATTGGTGAGAAATCGGGCCACAACAGCATCGTGTTCGAGCTGACTCTTCGGGTTGGAGGTGATTTCGAGTTTGACAAGGTGGGGGGCAGGAAGAGGAGAAGGTGGCCGACGACGTGGCAATGTCCGATCGGAGTCCGGCGGTACCCTAACGACGCGTTGGAACTCTAGAAATTGAAATGGGTTTCGGCAAAGCACCTGATGCTAAACAAAGAAGAACGATGGGTTAAATTTTAATTAATGGTGTAATTAGTTGTTAATGATAACATTAATTATTTAATTAATGTATAAAATGTACAAACTGCTATATACTTTTTATATGAGCTCAGAATGCAACGAAACAAGTTGCGATGTGATCAAGGCAACAAATTGTACATTTCAGAACAGACTAGGAGGAATTTGGAAGTTGTTAGAGTTTTTGATAAAATTAAACGTCCAGTTTAATTTTATTAAAAATAAAATCCACCAATAAAGATAGACGGAGTGGAAACCAAGGTGAGAACTCTCTCACTCAAATCATTTTTGGTTATGTTATTTATTTTCGGAGTTCAACACACAAACTCTACGCAATCATTTGAAATAGAAGCGATGTATGGATATTAGCGATTCATACTCCGCGAATGGACACTTGTTGCGCCATAAATGGCATTTGGTTATTGAGTATTTATTTATATGGATGGTTTGGTGACTTGTGTATTGTGGCTGTGATGATTAACTTATTAAAAATAATGTTAACATTAATGTGTTAGTTGAAATTTAATTATAAATATTTAGTCATAATTTAAACAATGAAAATTAGTTCAGTAGAAAATTAATTCAAAGCCAAATTAGAATTTGTTAAATGCATTAACCAATGATATATTTAAATAGACTGTTGTTGTTTGAAAACTCCACACGGGTCTAGGATGATAATTTATTCACATCCCCTCTGAATTTAGTTATATGTCAACCGATTGATTGACAGATTGTGATAAGCATTATTTAATTACTTAATGCTTTTATAGTTGTAGAATGCACTCTGGATGAGAAATGACTGTTTAATAATTTTTTATCACTATTTTTGAATGCATGCGATGTATGAAATCCATGTAACTAAAATTATATGGTAATTGATTGAATCTGATTCTAATTTAGAAATAACAAATATTTTAAAATAATATTCAGTGAATAATCAAAATATGATTTTGATGTCCGATTTTGGATGGACTCGAAAATGTTGAAATATATGAAGCTGAGTTAAGTAGATATATGCCGTTTTAATTCGAATGGATTTTTCTGCCGATTTTATTTATTTTATAATGAATATCGAAAAGTTTTGATTTCAAAATTAAATATTTTGAAAATATTATCATTTAAATATTATAATGATATAGAATATTCAATTTTTATTTGAAATTTAAAATGAAGTTGAAATCGTCTTAAAACGAATTTACAAATGATTTATAAAATATGTTTTAAATGGAAATCGATGATATATATATAATATGGCTTGAATAGAACGCACCGCGCAGTGACCATTCGCGAATTTCGACCATTAACTTCAAATTGATGTAACGAGATATCCGACAACCGGACTCTCCTAAAACTGAAACCGTTAGGTTCGTATCAAAAAGATCTATCAGCCAATCGATGGTTAGATTTTAAAATATGTCTGAATCAGTTTTGGAAAAGGTCGCTATGGATGCAATTCGTTGGCTGATCATGAAAACTGACATCAGGGGCCTTAATAAAATTATTAAAAATATGGAAAAATCATATAAAATTATAATAAATGATTTGGAAAGATTTTGGATGAAAAATTCCAAGTTTGAAAAGATTAGAATATATTTTTATTGAAATAAACTAGTTATTAACTAGAATAACAATCCATGTTTTTAAATAAATAAATTGGATTCATAAATGGTTTTGAAATAACCAGAATTTTCACAACGTATGAATTGGAATAAGTTTGAATGGAAATTATCTTCGGGTTTTTTCGATATTGGATTCCATGATTATACGGATATTGTTGAGGAATTTGGAAGATACAGATATCATTATTCCTAATATGATATCCGTTGGTTTCAGAATTCGATTTTGAATACAAGTTGATATAATTTCTATTTAGAGCCCATTATTAAATATCAAATTGGATTTTGGGTTTGTCGTGAATGGTGTCTTAAATAACACTGCTCTTAAACCCGGTTGAAAAAGGAATAAATCTTTTAATTAAGATTAATTAAGTTTTCCAAATTTTAATTATAAATTGGAACTAAATGCAAGATGATTTTGGGTTCATTGTGAACGATGTTCTAAAGGACATTTGTTCTTAAAACCCAATTAACAGTGTAATGTCCCGCATTTTTGGTAGTTAAAAATTTATTATATTACATTATTGATTTGGAATTGTAGATGGATTTATAATATATTTAATCCCTTTATATATTGAAGTTTGAACGTTAAATTTGAATTCGAACTCTCAAGCATCGAGATGTATCGTAATTTATGATTTGAAATTCATGTATAATGGTACGAATATAAAACGCTCAATGATAATTGAAAATGAAATTTAATAATCATATGAAATAAAATGTTCAAGTCAATGCGTTGTTTACCTTATGATGAAGCACGTGCTTCGCACACGGGAAATCATTTGATATATTACATAAGCATTAAAAATGGTTTTCTCTCCAAATGACCTCCGTTTGGGACGAAACAAGTTTTATTGGAAAACGTATAATTAATTATTGCTACCTTTCCAGTTTGGGGTCACTTGGAGTTGTTTTTTCTGTGCATGCCATTTAAGGGTGAACCAATAATTAAAAATAACATCATTGTACAAATGGAGTCCGTTTTCAACGGAATTAATTTCATTGGGACCGGAACGTTGAGTCGTAGCGGTATGTTAAATTTCATTTTATTTGAAGCTAATGTCTGGGGCGCGTATATTAAACGGTTAATGGTACATAACGGTTAGTGGTATATAACGGTTAACCGTATAAAATAGAATAAATTATAAATGTAAATCTTGGAGCAAAGCAAACAAAGTGTATGCCACACTAACATTTAGTCACACACGCTACCCTACTTTTCTTGACAAATTTCCCGGTCCTATCCTATACCCTGTGTTGAGCCTAAATCGAAATGGATTCCTAGGCTGCAATGTTTTCCATTTGACAATTGCATGCAAAATTTCATGGTCTAAGATTTGAATTGATAACTCTAGGCAAAGCTACCTTATGCACTGTCTTAATCATGTAAGAAGTCACATAGCTATATAATACTTTTACTACCCTAATTCTATAGCTGTAAAGAAAAAACCAAGAAGAGAAAAATCTGTGTTGTGTCCCTTACCATTCCCTCCTACTCTATCCTTTTCTTCACCACAAAGTAATTCTCGTGTCCAAATAAACATGCGAGATCAAATCATAGCAGCCTAATGGAAATGAAAACTCGCATATGTCTAAATCTCCAGCTAACCTACCTCTTCTTCCTTGTGTTTTCACCGTTAACGTGAACTCAATCAAGATCAACCAAAAGAAAACTCGAATACATGCCTAAGCTAAGGTTTTGTTTCTACCCTAACCTACATATGACAAGACTTCTGACTTAACGCTGAAGCATACTCTCTGATATTTATACATGCACATCCTCCTATCCTCATCAGCAAAGCATATTAAATACACACTATACCCTATACTGCATCTTATCCTGGGTCTCATCAAATTTAATACATAACATTGAACAGTCCATGTCCATGCCATGCCAAGCTATGTTTAGAGAGCACAGTCTATGGCTGAACCGTGCCCACCAAGTTTTGGGGATTTTTACCCAATGCATGTGCCTACTTTCTTATAGATGAAGCTTTGTACCAAATGAAACTTGCTCGCCAAACCATATACTTGCCACACACGTGTTTATGCCTATAAAACATAACTGCCCTCGTCTAATCTCGTCCCACTCCATTTCCTTCTCTGTGGAAAATATATATCATAAATGGCAATATGATGACCGAAACTTCAATAAAAAAAGAAAACGAAATTTGCCTGGAACGAAAGTGGGAGGATAGGAGGGGATGAAATGAGAACACGCACTATAGATGAGGTGTTAGTATGGGCTTGCTTGATGGTGAAGTGGGATGCATTGTACTGGAAGGTGATTAAAATGGGTTCGATGAGGCTCACGTGAAGTTACAATAGTGGAAACGTGAGGGACTTGTAGGAGTTCGAACAGAACATGGTAAGAATAGTGTGTGGTAACGGTTCTGTTGTCTGGAGCGTGATGTGTGCGCATGGGAGGACAAGAAGGTGAGATGAGTGAGGGTTGCAGGCGGTGTTGTACAACTATGAAAATGGAATGGAGCTACCAGCATGCGAAGAGATGGAGCATTCGACAGTTTAATGGAGTTTGGGTGATGTACTGACAACGTAGAAGGAAACTATATGAAAACAAGCCTGGAAGGTTTAATCAATTATGCCTAACGGCAGTAAATACTTGCCTAATCACGTTTATATGTGACTAATCCCTTTTATGCCTAATCATACGGTGTCTAATCAAAATACTGTACCTTGTCGTGTTTTATAACGGACCTCATCATGTGATCTACTTTACCTAATCCATTTTTTATATGGCCTAAATCAAAATTTTCGTGTACTGTTATGTATGAAATGCCAACCCAGTATTTAACAATTTGTTTTAAGGTAAACAATAAATTGAGTTGATAAATGCCTAATTGTAAGTGCAAAACTGCATGTCAATGTGGCCGGGTTTTATATGTACATATATCATGTATTATACATGCTACCTACCTTATATTATATTAACAAAGTGACCTGTTAGCAAAGTGTAATGTGCCTAATCCATTCGTTTACGATACCCCTGTATTGTAGTATATTAATAACGTGCCACTTGCAATCAACGTATATAAGTTATGCGTTCCATTGATAGCCTTAAACAAATTATAACATAGTTGTCGAAATGAAGTGTCAAGTGGAAGAAAGTATATTATATGCCATAGCTAATATTACAATGTGTCCATAATACAATACATTTTGCCTAACCGGGTCTAAAGAAGTGTAATAATATATATTTTTTATTAATTTACAGATATAATTAAAAGTTTTAACAATATTATTGTAAATTTGTGAATACCGTATTTAATTTATAACCGTGGCATACAACAACGGTATTGGACAAAACAAGTGGCGTCAGATCCATATCAATGAGCACGACATATGAAACTGGTTTGGTCAGAGTGGACAGCTACGCGGATTTATAATTAAATTAAACATCGGTTTAATTGAATTAAAATAAATTGTTTCAGCGACGGACGAATCAGGTGAGTTCAACTCACTCATTTTTTATTCCAGTTATATTTTATATAAGTAGGGTTCAAATATTTGTTTGTTATGATTGTTATTTGGGTGATAGGTGCTGAATATATATGCGGTGACTGAATCGATTAAATTAAACGTTCGTTTAATTTAATCAAATCTTTATTGTTAACAGTTGTAACCGATGGAGGTAACTTACCTCATTGGTCACATTTATTATAATATAACTGTGTTAAATGTATAGATGAATGTTTGGATTACTATGATTGTTTAGTGGTTAAATATTATTGAAATGAATGACATTGTTTGAAATAACATATTTGGATGCAGGGAGAAAACAGGTTGAAAGGATCCAACTGGATTACTCAAATTTATTATTTATTTCTTTGTTGTAATTATGTGAACTGTTTAAGCCATATGATTGATTGATGGATTGGATCATTGATTGTGGAATCTAAATTCAACATTTTTCTGTTTTAACCAATAGACAGTATTGGTTGAGTAATTCGTAGCAGTTGCACCAAAAATATATCATTTTATAAATATTGATTTACCATCAGGTGAATCAATGGTAATGAAGTTATAGAATATATTTTATAACTAAAAATGGATTTTTAAATCAATATATTTTAATAAACAATTTTAATAAAAGGAAACTATGTCTACTATTTATTAATTAAGTTTTAAGAAGTTTATAAACAGAATTTAGTATAAAACCGAGTTTTATAAACTAAGTTATTGAAAGGGATGTTAAGCCAATGTGATAGCTTAAATAAGTGTTTACTTAGTACTAAAGTTAGTAAGATGGAATCGAGGTAAATAAGATTTTATATTTAACATGAGAATTATAAACGATGTTTATAAAAGGTTTGTGGGGCTAAAACATTGAGATTAAATTAACGTTACTTAATTTTGGAAGTGTATGATGCGATTTAAATTCGCTATATTTAATAAGAAATGTGGTTTCACCAGTTATAACTAAAATGGAATTTGGTTGATATTGGGAACGAATATCGGTTTTGGTATTACAACTGATATCTATCTTAAGATAAGAACGATGTTGATCAAGGTCTGAGAGGTAATTTAAAATACCCCAACTTGAACGACTTTAGGATTATCGATAGATGTTATTAGTTGTAATAGTGAAGATGTTAAAAGGAATTCATTTTGAGAAATAATTATGTAACGTTAGTTGAAGAATTTGGAAATATATATAATAGATTTGCATGAATGCCTCCATCATGGCTTCAAACATGGTTGGGTAGTCTGGTGCACTGCCATTTCCCGCTCCAGGAATAGCCTCCTCCCTAGCAGTATGTCTTGATGTACGTGGACTCGTACTAAATCTGCAAATTAGAATGATTAGCCACTTACAAGAAAAGTTGCTAAAAGAAGTACAAATACTACTATACTATATAAACTATATAACATACATCCAATGGAAATCTACAAATACGTCTCTCATACCTAATTATGTCTTCAAACTTTGTCTAAAATCGTTAACCAGAGCTCTGAAACCAAATGTGACGACCGCCCACAACCCCTACACTAAACAAGAGGAATGATGCGCTGAAAGGTGTGCCAGGTAGATGTGGACGATCATCATAGGTAAATAATAACATCGTAACCTGTCGTAAAACTCATAGTGCAAGGATAAAATATAGTAGAACAATACAACATGTAATAATAGTGAAGCATCATTTAACAAACTTTTGAAACTTTCTCAACATCTTGAAAGATTATTGTTTTAATAAAAAATGATTCAAACACCAAAATTGTGAAATCATACTTCACCAAATGGTATGCAAAATGAAAATGGGACTACAAGCACAAAATAAATGGGAAAAAAGTAAGTAAAAGACAAGGGGTTTCATAGTGGTTCAATCTAGGATAGAACTACGTTAGCTTTGGAAGTGTTTTTCATTATCATGGAGAAAATTACATATAGCATCATCTCGTACATCTCTTTAGTACACTTGATCACTATTTACAATGATTCTCCACTTTTTACTCTCTTTCCACTTTAGATCTTACTTGGATTCGAGAAGGAACGGATTAGAACTTGTGACTAGATGATTTTCCTTGATCCCATCATGAAGTTAGTGTTAGATCCGTGCTTTAAAGAGAAGTAATGTCGGTTGTAGATCACTTGGAGTGAATTAGATTGAGAATTAATGGTGTTTGGAGAAAATGAGACCCATTTGATGTTGGAAGAAGAAGAAGAAGTGAGCTTAGGAAGCCATTAATGGAGCTTGAGAAGCTTTAGAATGGTGGAAAACCGAAATGACTGCTCCTCGAGGTGGCTTCGATCAATACCTTGAAGTGTGGTGAAATGGGGTATTTACAAGGGAAGTTTGGAATAAGTGGCAATTCTGTAATTATAATGTTTATGGTATGGGTCGAGCGCACACATATTACCGATCTGCCACCGGTCTAGTCTTAATGACCGACCCAAAAATTCACTTATGTGACCAACCCAGATAATGTAATAGAACCGACAAGGAATGGCACAGGACCGACCCAATCTAAAGCAATAGGACCGATTCACTTTTATTACCAAGTTGCCACCGCTACTTGTACAGAACCGACCCAAACTAAATGAGCCGTTGACAGCTTTTTTTGGTCTTGCGCTACTCTTATATTAAGTCTGACCCGTTTTCATTCTCTTAAATGCCAGTCCACGTGGCTTGTTCCTACTGAATTATGAGTAGTCATCCCACTATATATATTATTATATATTTAGGGATACTGATGATTCATGATGTATACATCCCTGTACGTAGTTTATGCAGCACGACTTTTGTGTAGAACAACAAGTTGAAATGCCACTTTGTTAACTTTTGGGACTTATAATAATATTAATTATCAATCCATGTAAGTGTGTCACATTCGTTTTTTACACTACAAACATGCGATGTGAAACACCCCACCTCCGTTAGGGTCACTCTCAAAGGGAATAACCTAATTTTGGTGGAGGTTTATAAGTATAAGTCACAGATATACAAGACAGATATAAGAACACATATTTTTGAATAGCGGAAAACAACAACTTTTATTTCATTAAAATACGTGTTACACAAACCATGCCATAATTTGTTTTACAATACTTCCAAAATCATAACATCTTCATAACTGTCTTGATTACATTATTTAAAGAAGCATAAAGAAAACATAAATAAACTGCAAAAGCCCCATAGTTGCTGTCCAAAGCCATAGTCCAAAACGAAAAGATCCAAGCAATACATTCTTTTCCTTCAAGCTGGATATGAAAGCTGGTCAAGCTACGGTATTCCCTCCCTGTGGACCTAGGGGGGGAAACGAAAGGAAAGAAGGCGAAAGAAAAGTAGAGTCAGACATAAAGCCTGAGTAAGTCTAGGACTATTCAGTCTATGAATAAAGAACTGGGTGTGATAAGTATAAACTAGAAATGGGAAAGCACCATAAACTAAGTTGAGTTGACTAGGGTCGAATATACTATCGTACCCCATATTAATCTCTGTACCCATATAAACTAGTTCCCAACGGGCACCCCATAATCAGGGTGAAGTGATCCATTTTATGATGATCGGCTCCTACTCGCATAGTTACATGTGTCTTACGGCCCCCGATGTTGTAGTTACCTATGCTGGTCCCACCATGGGGTGTATCAAGTCCCATGGTGTCGGCCCGACACAATCCTAGAATGCACAGGTATGCTACTGGTGCCCAATGCCTTATTTTTCTTCGCCGGAGTGTGTGCACGCCCGCACCCCGTTAGAACCTACGCTGTTGCACCACCGCTGTCGATTTGACCTCTTACAATCAGCCCAGTAATCGTGCCCCACCCTGCCTAGTTTCAGGGTATCATGATACCTTGTAGGGTTACTGCGAAAAGGGTCCCTCGCCACTAGGTTTTCTATTTCTAGCCAACATGCTAAGTTGGTTAAGTGTTTCATAAACCTAACCCCCAATTAGTCTGTTTAGTTTAGCATGTTCCATTTTGATTAAGTATTAATATAATTTACTTAATCCTATCAATCCTGACTCAGCCTTAATTGTCTTATTAAAGCCTTGACCTCTCACATTAGACAGGTATTGTTGTGGCTGCCTGTTGCCGGTTGGGTCCGGGCAGTCTTACGCCACAACTCAGTCTAACCTCGGGTCCTTATTAGACTCCGTGTTTAACCACCCACATTGGATAGGTATTGTTGTGACTACTGGACAGCCGGGCGGTTCCGGGCAGGTTTACATCACAACTCAATCCAACCTCGGGTTAAACACATTGTATTTTTCTACATTTACATATTTTGTCTCTTTTCTTTTTATATGTAAATATTTGCGGCCCATTATTCAAATTCATCTTTATTGGTTAAATTTCATTTATGCCACTTAATTGCTTTTCAAGGTTGTTGGCATGCGTCAAACATGCCAACACATATGTTCTATATTTTAGCCCAAACGTCGTTGCCCCCGTTTTACACGTTCGCTCCAATGTAAGGTGTGTTGGGTTTAATACTTAAACCCAATTTAGCCAAATGAAAAGGGGAGGCTTATAACATGGTGTTTATAAGACAACATGAAAAAGGGGAGTGTGAGCGCATGAACTTGCAACGAACGATTCAATTAACATAAAATAGGCACATGTGAACTTGCAATTGTAACATCATATAATCATGGCATAACATGAATCATTTTATCCATATAATCATAGCATAAACAATACTTAAACATAAATCATTCTATTCATATGGTTAATGCATAGACAATACTTAATCATGAATTATTTTATTCATATGATTATGGTATAAGCAGTACTTAAACATGAATTATTCTAGTCATATGATAATGGCATAAACTTAAACATGAATCATAGGTTCAACTAACCATGTAAACTTGAAATTAAGAATCTAACTAAATTAGATATCATTATTATTGGCACAGGGTCTTGACTAGAAATATAAGCCTATATTTTTATTTATGCATAATATAAACTAATCATGTTCATAAAATCACTACATGTTAACAAAAGGGTACTTATTTTTGTCACTAATACAAAAGTATGGTTCAACTAGAATTATCCCAACCTAATTCTTATATGAATCATGGTTTTCATTCTATTCATAGAATTATAGCATAAACATATCTAAACATACATCATGGTTTTCATTTTTATCTATGTAAACTTGCAAGAGGAATGTAATTCTAATGTAATTCTAATGTAACTTATGATAACAACATGAGCCTAAAAACATGTTTTTCAATTGGGCATAATAACGAACATAGTTTAGTCATGTTCATAAAGGTGCTTACTTTTGTTTCTAACACAAAAGTATGATTTGCCAATTTCAACATAGATTCATATAAATCATAGTACTTAGTCGGTTCAATTACACACTAAAAGTGGTCATAAAAGTATGTACATCATATTAGCAAAATAACGAGTCATATACTTGCATGAATTCCAATTAAAATATCATAGCATATAGTTGTTAACATGAATCATATACTTGCATGAATCTTAAATAAATTATTACAACATATAGTTGTTACTTTCAACATGAATCATATACTTGCAATTATCAAAAATAACTACCACAAACATGTAGTTTTCAATATGAATCATATGCTTGCATAAGTCCCAATCAAAATTCCACAACATGTGGTTGTCAACATAAGCCACATACTTGTATGAATCAAACCATAGCATTGCCAAATCGTTTAGAATCAAAATAACATACAAATATAAGTCATCATCGCCACAATTCCATTTCGTTTCCAACGCAAATCGCGTACTTGCAAATATCCAATCGTATACCATAATATTCCCAAATCGTTTTGCATCAAAGTAACATACAAATATAGATTATTATCGCCACAATTCCATTTCTTACATTACACAAATCCACACGATTATTTAATTCATATCGAAATAGCACTCTACTTACAGCGTATGGCGAATCTTTAATTCAGAAATCTGAATTATGAATTTGGGGATGCTATCCTTTGTTGTAGGCGTTGCTTTGATTTGATTAACGTTGCTTTAAGCTTTGAATTATCTCCTAGTTCTCTCTCTATTTCCGACGGCTATCTTTAGTCTCTCCTCAGCAACATGACGGTTGAAACACCCCACCTCCGTTAGGGTCACTCTCAAAGGGAATGCCCTAATTTTGGTGGAGGTTTATAAGTAAAAGTCACAGATATACAAGACAGATATAAGAACACATATTTGTAAACAGCGGAAGAACAACAAACTTTTATTTCATAAAGTCAAATACGTGTTACAACAACATCCTTTCCAAAAACATAACATAACACTTTCATAATCTGTCTTGAGTACATTACTTAAAGAAGCATAAATAAAACATAGATAAACTGCAAAAGCCCCATAGTGGATTGTCCAAAGCCATAGTTTAAAACAGGAAAGTCCAAGCAATACATTTCTCTTCTTCAAGCTGGATGCTAAGGTTGGTCAAGCTGCTGTGTTCCCTCCCTGAGGACCTGGGGGGGAAACGGAAGAAAGAAGACGAAAGAAAAGTAGAGTCAGACATAAAGCCTGAGTAAGTCTAGTACTATTTTGTCTATGAATAATGAACTGGGTATGATAAGTATAAACAAGAAGTGGGCATGCACTATAAACTTGGTTAAGTTGTCTAGGGTCGAATATACTGTCGTACCCCATGTTATTCTCTGAACCCATATAAACTAGTTTCCAACTGGCACCCATAATCAGGGTGATGTGATCCATTCTATGATGATCGGCTCCTACTCGCATAGTTACATGTGTCTTACGGCCCCCGATGTCGTAGTTACCTATGCTGGTCCCACCATGGGGTGTATCAAGTCCCATAGTGGCAACCCGACACAACCTTAGAGTGCACAGGTATGCTACTGGTGTCCAGTGCCTTATTTTTCTGCACCGGAGTGTGTGCACGCCCGCACTCCGTTAGAACCTACACTGCTACACCACCGCCGTCGATTTGACCTCTTACAATCAGCCCAGTAATCGTGCCCCACCCTGCCTAGTTTCAGGGTATCCTGATACACCTTTTAGGGTTACTGCTGAAAAGGGTCCCCCGTTACTAGGTTTTCTATCTCTAGCCAACATGCTAAGTTGGTTAAGTGTTTCCTAACCTAACCCCACCACTCCGTTTAGTTTAGCATGTTCCATTTTGATTAAGTCTTTAGTTCACTTAATCCTAACAATCCTGACTCAGCCTTAATTGTCTTATTAAGGCCCTGACCTCTCACATTAGACAGGTATTGTTGTGGCTGCCTGTTGCCGGTTGGTTCCAGGCAGTCTTACGCCACAACTCAGTCTAACCTCGGGTCCTTATTGGGCTCCATGTTTAACCTCCCACATTGGATAGGTATTGTTGTGACTACTGGACAGCCGGGCGGTTCCGGGCAGGTTTACATCACAACTCAATCCAACCTCGGGTTAAACACATCGTATGTTCTACATTTACATATTTTGTCATTCTTCTTTATTTCTTATATGTAAATATTTGCGGCCCATTATTAAGTTAATGGTGTAAAGGTTACACCAATCACGGGCCCAACCCATACTTGAATTTGGGCCCTTCTATTTTATATTTTCATTCATTAATTAATTTTAACCCAACGTTATTTTCCCCCGTTTTACACGTCCGTTTATATATATTGGGCTTAGCCTTTTAAAGCCCAATTTAGCCATGCGAAAAGGGGAGGCTTAAAGCGTGATTACATACACAAAGAGGGGAAGGTGAGCGCATGAACTTGCATATGACGTTGGAAATACATAATAGAAACTGGTGTACTTGCATATATATACTTTGGTCATAAAGCATAGGTGACATGAACCAAACCATGTAAACTTAAGATAAGAATCTAACTTAGGTGTCACATAGTCTTAACTACAACATAGACCTATATTCTCATTTAGGCATAAACATAAACAAGTCATGTTCATAAGGTTTCTACATGTTTACAAAGGGGATACTTTGTTACTAACACAAAAGCATAGTTCAACTTAATCATGATTTAAGTCTAATCACATAACGATGGTATAAACATACTTATGCATAAATATTCCTAAACATGGTGTTTGCTTTAAACTTGCAAAAAGGGATTTTTGAGTCTAACCTAGCCATGTCTCACATATGTCATCATATAATTCTTTTAAACAAGATAGACTTAATCATGGATTTCAATTATGCCAAATATCATTCATAGCCTAGCCATATTCATAAGTTTGCAAAAGCATGACTTAATACATGGATTATGGTGTCAAAATTCCAACATAGTTTCATATGAACTATAATAACCAAACTTGTTTCAATTACTTGCAAAATGATTTATGCACAAAAATATACATTATGATGGCATAATAACAAAGCCCCAAACTTGCATGAATTTCAATCAACTACATACATGTAGCTTCAACATAGATTACATAATTTGCGAAATATTCCAAACGCATACTTGCATAGAACTACCGCATGTAGTTCTTTATAATGAATAACATAAATTTTGCACAAATATGAATTACTTTATTATCCCAATTCAAGCATACAAATCAGCACAGTTATTTATTCATACCAAAGTAATACTCTACTTACAATGGTTGCGGCGAATTCTCTAATTAAGAGATATGATTCCTTTGTTGAATTGATTGGCTTTAGGTTGCTTGAATGGCTTTAGGCTTTAGAACTTTCTTCCTAATTCTCTCTTTAGTTGGCGGCTACTCTTAGTCGTTCCTCAGCAACATGGCGGCTATGTTCTTAATTTTGAATGAATAGATTAGGGTTTAGTCTAGGGTTGTTTATATAGAGGTTAGGAACTGATTAGGACCATTGATGTTGCTTGGATTGATCATAGCCATTCATTAGATAGAGAGACCAATTAAAACTTGCCACCTAGCCCTAATGACAAAGCAGACCACAGAGGATCGGCCAAACACAGACCTGGCCAGCCAGGTTGACTGGGCTCGACCAGGTCGACACCCCTGTCGACAGGGCTGTCGACAGCCCTGTCGACATGGGTAGCCCAGGTTGACAGCCCAGTCGACCTGGGTGGCCTAGGCGGGTGTTTATCCGCCCTGGCCCATTGGGCCCGATTTTTAATTATTTTATTCTGTTTGAATTTTAAATTTAATTCAAAACTTCCGAAGGCCATATCTTCTTCATACGGACTCCGTTTTTCGAAAACTCGGACTCTATTTCGCGTATTTTTCCGAGACGAACGCAATGGCGTATCCCGTTTCCCTTAGTTCTTTGATTTCAGATTAATTATGCTTTAATTTGTTAATTTCACAGTTATAGAATTTTCGGGGTGTTACATTCTCCCCCACTTAAAAGGATTTCGTCCCCGAAATCTTCAAGTTAGGAGGAATGTAAATCCTAACATTCAATCATCCTTCTACTCATCCATCAAACACGAGCATCCATTGTCCTTAAAAGACTTCTAATGCTTCATGATCATATGCGAAGTGTGTGTACATGTACTTATCTAATGCAAAATCAAGCGGTCTACTGATTCAGTTGACCTCCTTAATGCGAATTATTTAAGTGCCATGCATCCATTATGTATGCAAATTTTCCTATTCTTGATTCTACATGAGTGCACAATCATTCAATACAAATGCAACATCCACATGTCAACATATTAATGTTCAACCATAGACGAAAGCAAACATATATGCACATGCAATATGAAGTGACTGAGCCGATCTAAAACCTAGATTGTGTGTGTATATGCAACCACGAGCAACCACTAGCAATCACTTGCAACCACTTGCAACCATCATCCATAACATGTTTCAACTACATGTTTCCATCCAAAGGGTTTCTACCTAAAAGATACGGTCGAGGAAATATACCTAAAAAGATAGATAAAAGCGCAACTTAAGGAAAAAGAAAGATCAAGGATGTACCCTCGAACAGAAAAGGGTAGGCAGTACGTATTCTAGCTTCAGTTTCCCAAGTCGCGTCTCCCTCGGCGTCGCTCCACTGAACTTTGACGAGCTTGACTTCGCGGTTGCGTAGCTTCTTCACTTCCGTTCCTAAGATGCGGATTGGAACTTTTCTTATGGTTGCTTCGCGTTCCACTTCAGCCTCTTCGAGGATATTTGGCTCTACCACTTCAGCAGACTCATGTAGACATTTTCGGAGATGTGAAACGTGAAAAACGTTGTGGACTCCAGCCAACTTCTCGGGTAGCTCTAATCTATAAGCCATTTTCCCAATTTTCTCGATAATAGGGAATGGCCCTACGAACCTTGGTGCTAGCTTTCCTGTGGTTCCAAAACGAACAACGTTTCTTAGTGGTGATACCTTGAGAAAAACTCTGTCTCCAACTTCAAATTCAAGGTCGGTCCTCCTCTTGTCGGCATAGGACTTTTGTCTGTCTTGGGCCGTCTTCATCCTTCTTCGTATTAAGTCCACTTTCTCTGAAGTCTCTCGGATCATGTCTGGTCCAAGTATGAGCTTATCCGTGGACTCCCACCAACAAGTGGGCGATCGGCACGGTCTTCCATAT
Source organism: Allium sativum (assembly GCA_030737875.1). Lineage (NCBI taxonomy): Eukaryota > Viridiplantae > Streptophyta > Magnoliopsida > Asparagales > Amaryllidaceae > Allium > Allium sativum. The sequence continues at coordinate 183,657,447 of CM060915.1, read as the reverse complement.
AAAGCTTCGAAGGGCGCCATTCCGATGGTTGCTTGATAGCTGTTGTTGTAGGCAAACTCCACCAAAGGAAGGTGGTCTTCCCATGTCCCTCCGAAGTCAAGGACGCATAGTCTTAAAAGGTCTTCCAAAACTCTATTCACTCTCTCTGTTTGGCAGTCGGTTTGGGGATGATAGGCTGTGCTCAAGCGTAACTGCGTTCCTACTGCTTCTTGCAGACTCCACCAAAACTCACTGGTGAAGATGGGGTCTCGGTCACTAACAATGCTAGATGGTATTCCATGGAGTCGAACTATTTCCTTGAGGTAAAGTGATGCTAGGGATGAGGCAGTTCTTTTACTTTTGACAGGTAAAAAGTGGGCACTTTTAGTAAGCCTATCCACTATTACCCAAATGCTAGTGTTGCCTCTCCTAGACCTAGGCAGCCCATCGATGAAGTCCATTGAGATGCTATCCCACTTCCACTGCGGGACCTCCAGAGGATGTAGTAGTCCGCCAGGCTTTTTCTGTTCCGCTTTAACCTGTTGGCACACCATACACTTAGAAACGAATTCTGCCACGTCCTTTTTCATGCCGTTCCAGAAGAAAGTCCTTTTTATGTCTTTGTACATTTTATCTCCGCCTGGGTGTATCGTCATCTTGGAGTGATGTGCTTCCTCGAGAACCTTCTTTATTATATCTTTCGTCTGTGGGACGCATAGTCTTCCATCTCGCCTTAGTACACCCTTATCGTCAATGGAGTATCTGTTGAGGTGACTTGAAGTCTCACCCCTAATTAGCCTATCAATTATTTCCACTAGCTGAGGGTCTTCGCGTTGTGTTGCCCCTACTGAATCCACTAAAGTCGGGCGCACTTCGAGAGATGCTAGCAAACCTGGTACGAAATCGGAGGAGGGCCTAAAGTCGAAGCTGGCTATAAACTCTAGGCTTTGTCTTTCAACAAACAACGGGCTTAGGGTCAATTTCTTTCGGCTCAACGCGTCTGCCACTACGTTGCCTTTGCCCGGAGTATAGGAGATTTCGAAATCGTACGAGGCAAGAAACTCCATCCATCTTTGTTGCCTCAAGTTAAGATCTTTCTGCGAGAAAAGATATTTCAACGATTTATGGTCAGTGTAAAGTTCGAACTTCTCACCTAGGAGATAGTGTCGCCAAGACTTGAGTGCAAAGACGATGGCGGCTAACTCAAGATCGTGGGTTGGGTAGTTCTTTTCGTGCACTTTCAATTGCCTCCCACCATAAGCCACTACCCTTCCTTCTTGCATTAAGACGACGCCTAGCCCTGTCCCACATGCGTCCGTATAAACAGTGAACATCTTGCTCCCATCTGGCAGCGTCAAAACTGGGGCTGTTGTAAGAGCCCTTTTCAGTCGTTGGAAAGCAAACTCGCAATCCAAATCCCAATTGAACACTAGATTCTTCTTAGTCAATTTCGTGAGCGGAGCCGAGATTTTCGCAAAATCCCTTATAAACTTTCGATAGAAACCTGCTAGTCCTAGGAAGCTTCGGACCTCAGTTGCATTCCTTGGTGTCTTCCAATCTTGTACCGCCACTACCTTAGCAGGGTCCACCGCTAGCCCTTGTTTGGATACTATGTGCCCAAGGAACCTCACCTCTTCTCTCCAAAAGTGGCATTTGGAGAACTTGGCTTTTAGTTGATGGACTCGCAAAGTTTCCATGATTGCCCTTAAGTGCTGAGCATGTTCCTCTTCACTCTTTGAGAAGATAAGGATATCATCTACGAAGACCACTACGAATTTGTTGAGGAAATCTCTAAATACCCTACTCATCAGGTCCACGAAGTAAGCAGGTGCATTTGTCAAGCCGAAAGGCATGACAAGCCATTCAAAGAGGCCGTCTGGGGTTCTGAAAGCCGTTTTATCGATGCTATCTTCAGCCACCCTTAGCTGGTGAAAACCGGTTGCTAAATCGAGTTGGGAGAAAACAGACGCTCCTACAAGCTGGTCAAATAAATCGTCAATTCTAGGGAGAGGGTGCCTATTCTTTTTCGTTAGCTTGTTGAGCTCCCTATAGTCAACACATAGACGGAGTGAACCATCCGCCTTTGTAGCGAACACCACTGGAGCGCCCCATTCTGAAATGCTCCTCCTAATGAACCCCTTTTCTAGAAGCTCTTTAATCTGTTTACTGAGCTCTTTCCTTTCTCGTGGAGCCATATGTCTAACGGGCAACGCAACGGGCTTTGCATTATCTACAAGATATATGCAGAAGTCTATTTCCCGCTTCGGAGGCAAGCCCTTCACCTCTTCAAAGACATCCGGATATTCCCGGACCACTCTAACTGATTTCAAATTTTCAACAGAGGCATCTAGCGATTCAAGATAACTAAGCATAACCGCATACGAGGGATTACAAGAAATTTCCAAAGTATTACCGAGCTGGGTTAGGAGCCTAACAACCCTTTTCTCACAATCAAGGATGGCCCCATTACTGGATAGCCAATCCATACCCAAAATCAAACCATACCCCGAAAAGCCCAAAACAAAGGCACTACATTGAAATTCTACACTTAGAATAGAAATTTTCAATCCCACATAGATCATAGACAAATGAGCTGGGCCCCCATTTGGGTTTGAAACAATTAAGGGGTCCTCTACCATACTAGTTTTTAGGTGCAGAGATTCTACTAAAGCAGACGAGATAAAGGAGTGTGATGCGCCAGAATCAAATAAAGTGCGAACGGGGTGATCATAAAGATAAACTACACTTTCTACAGAAGTATTTATACCTCGCTGTTGCAGAGGTGGCGCTTCTAGCACATGAACCTGTGCCCCTGGGGTGGATCCAGTCCTCTGCCCCTGTCCTCGTTTCTTTGGGCAGTCCTTAGCCCTATGGCCCGTCTCACCGCAAGAAAAGCACCCACCATTCTCCTTGGCCTTCTTTTTCCGGCAGTCCTTTACTAAGTGCCCCACTTTGCCACAGAAATTGCACTTCCTCTTCTCCTTGTTGCCTTTCCCGCCCTTCTTAAAGTCTGTCTTCTTGGGCTGCAAACCCTCTTTCTTCTTGCCCTTATCCTCTTCATTCAGCAATGCCATTTGCACCAATCTTTCATACGTGGCTCCCATGGGTATGTGGGTCATGGCCAAACTGTGTAATGGCTCATTTAACCCTTTGACAAAACGGAGAGCCTTCTTGTGCGGGGTGTTGACTAGGTCAAGCCCAAACCTAGCCAGCTCATCGAACTGATTCACATACTCTCGGACTGTCTTGTCCCCTTGCTTAAGAAATAAGAATTTTTCCAACTGCAAACTTCTTTCCGCATCTGAGAGAAATTTAGTCTCAAACCTTGCCCTAAAGTCCTCCCATGTCTCCACTGGTCTTTCAGCATTAGTGACTTCCCACCAGTAGGAAGCCTCGCCCTTCAATAGCCACACCGCCAGTTGTACTTTTTGCCTATCCTCTACCTCAAAGATGATGAATAGGTCCTTCGTTTCTTTCAGCCAATTTCTAGCTGCCACGAAGGACTCAGTTCCATGGAAATCCCTTCCTCCCATAGCTTTAAAATCTTTACATATCTTAGCAAACGTGTTTCCCCGAGGAGGAGGTGGAGGAAAAGGTGCCGCTGCGGCTGGATGATTTCCTTCTGCTGGGGGAGGAGGAATGGTAGGACCTGGCTGAGTGGCCCTTGCTTCTAAGAACCGTCTAAACCAACCAGGTATGGGCACCCCTTCCGGCAAGTTAAGTTCTTGGGACATGCTGAAACAAAAAGGATAGATTCAAAACGAAGGATAAGAGATAGTTCCTATGGCTTTGGGGAGTGGACTTTGTCTTTTTTAAAATAAAATAATATTTTTCTTTTTAAAAATGCTTCTTTAAATTTCCCTTTTGAAAATAATTTTTCAAAACTTTTTATCTTATCTGGTAAACCTATGCTCTGATACCAAGTGAAACACCCCACCTCCGTTAGGGTCACTCTCAAAGGGAATGCCCTAATTTTTGGTGGAGGTTTATAAGTACAAGTCACAGATATACAAGACAGATATAAGAACACATATTTGTAAACAGCGGAAGAACAACAAACTTTTATTTCATAAAGTCAAATACGTGTTACAACAACATCCTTTCCAAAAACATAACATAACACTTTCATAATCTGTCTTGAGTACATTATTTAAAGAAGCATAAATAAAACATAGATAAACTGCAAAAGCCCCATAGTGGATTGTCCAAAGCCATAGTTTAAAACAGGAAAGTCCAAGCAATACATTTCTCTTCTTCAAGCTGGATGCTAAGGTTGGTCAAGCTGCTGTGTTCCCTCCCTGAGGACCTGGGGGGGAAACGGAAGAAAGAAGACGAAAGAAAAGTAGAGTCAGACATAAAGCCTGAGTAAGTCTAGTACTATTTTGTCTATGAATAAAGAACTGGGTATGATAAGTATAAACAAGAAGTGGGCATGCACTATAAACTTGGTTAAGTTGTCTAGGGTCGAATATACTGTCGTACCCCATGTTATTCTCTGAACCCATATAAACTAGTTTCCAACTGGCACCCATAATCAGGATGATGTGATCCATTCTATGATGATCGGCTCCTACTCGCATAGTTACATGTGTCTTACGGCCCCCGATGTCGTAGTTACCTATGCTGGTCCTACCATGGGGTGTATCAAGTCCCATAGTGGCAACCCGACACAACCTTAGAGTGCACAGGTATGCTACTGGTGTCCAGTGCCTTATTTTTCTGCACCGGAGTGTGTGCACGCCCGCACTCCGTTAGAACCTACACTGCTACACCACCGCCGTCGATTTGACCTCTTACAATCAGCCCAGTAATCGTGCCCCACCCTGCCTAGTTTCAGGGTATCCTGATACACCTTTTAGGGTTACTGCTGAAAAGGGTCCCCCGTTACTAGGTTTTCTATCTCTAGCCAACATGCTAAGTTGGTTAAGTGTTTCCTAACCTAACCCCACCACTCCGTTTAGTTTAGCATGTTCCATTTTGATTAAGTCTTTAGTTCACTTAATCCTAACAATCCTGACTCAGCCTTAATTGTCTTATTAAGGCCCTGACCTCTCACATTAGACAGGTATTGTTGTGGCTGCCTGTTGCCGGTTGGTTCCGGGCAGTCTTACGCCACAACTCAGTCTAACCTCGGGTCCTTATTGGGCTCCATGTTTAACCTCCCACATTGGATAGGTATTGTTGTGACTACTGGACAGCCGGGCGGTTCCGGGCAGGTTTACATCACAACTCAATCCAACCTCGGGTTAAACACATCGTATGTTCTACATTTACATATTTTGTCATTCTTCTTTATTTCTTATATGTAAATATTTGCGGCCCATTATTAAGTTAATGGTGTAAAGGTTACACCAATCACGGGCCCAACCCATACTTGAATTTGGGCCCTTCTATTTTATATTTTCATTCATTAATTAATTTTAACCCAACGTTATTTTCCCCCGTTTTACACGTCCATTTATATATATTGGGCTTAGCCTTTTAAAGCCCAATTTAGCCATGCGAAAAGGGGAGGCTTAAAGCGTGATTACATACACAAAGAGGGGAAGGTGAGCGCATGAACTTGCATATGACGTTGGAAATACATAATAGAAACTGGTGTACTTGCATATATATACTTTGGTCATAAAGCATAGGTGACATGAACCAAACCATGTAAACTTAAGATAAGAATCTAACTTAGGTGTCACATAGTCTTAACTACAACATAGACCTGTATTCTCATTTAGGCATAAACATAAACAAGTCATGTTCATAAGGTTTCTACATGTTTACAAAGGGGATACTTTGTTACTAACACAAAAGCATAGTTCAACTTAATCATGATTTAAGTCTAATCACATAACGATGGTATAAACATACTTATGCATAAATATTCCTAAACATGGTGTTTGCTTTAAACTTGCAAAAAGGGATTTTTGAGTCTAACCTAGCCATGTCTCACATATGTCATCATATAATTCTTTTAAACAAGATAGACTTAATCATGGATTTCAATTATGCCAAATATCATTCATAGCCTAGCCATATTCATAAGTTTGCAAAAGCATGACTTAATACATGGATTATGGTGTCAAAATTCCAACATAGTTTCATATGAACTATAATAACCAAACTTGTTTCAATTACTTGCAAAATGATTTATGCACAAAAATATACATTATGATGGCATAATAACAAAGCCCCAAACTTGCATGAATTTCAATCAACTACATACATGTAGCTTCAACATAGATTACATAATTTGCGAAATATTCCAAACGCATACTTGCATAGAACTACCGCATGTAGTTCTTTATAATGAATAACATAAATTTTGCACAAATATGAATTACTTTATTATCCCAATTCAAGCATACAAATCAGCACAGTTATTTATTCATACCAAAGTAATACTCTACTTACAATGGTTGCGGCGAATTCTCTAATTAAGAGATATGATTCCTTTGTTGAATTGATTGGCTTTAGGTTGCTTGAATTGCTTTAGGCTTTAGAACTTTCTTCCTAATTCTCTCTTTAGTTGGCGGCTACTCTTAGTCGTTCCTCAGCAACATGGCGGCTATGTTCTTAATTTTGAATGAATAGATTAGGGTTTAGTCTAGGGTTGTTTATATAGAGGTTAGGAACTGATTAGGACCATTGATGTTGCTTGGATTGATCATAGCCATTCATTAGATAGAGAGACCAATTAAAACTTGCCACCTAGCCCTAATGACAAAGCAGACCACAGAGGATCGGCCAAACACAGACCTGGCCAGCCAGGTTGACTGGGCTCGACCAGGTCGACACCCCTGTCGACAGGGCTGTCGACAGCCCTGTCGACATGGGTAGCCCAGGTCGACAGCCCAGTCGACCTGGGTGGCCTAGGCGGGTGTTTATCCGCCCTGGCCCATTGGGCCCGATTTTTAATTATTTTATTCTGTTTGAATTTTAAATTTAATTCAAAACTTCCGAAGGCCATATCTTCTTCATACGGACTCCGTTTTTCGAAAACTCGGACTCTATTTCGCGTATTTTCCCGAGACGAACGCAATGGCGTATCCCGTTTCCCTTAGTTCTTTGATTTCAGATTAATTATGCTTTAATTTGTTAATTTCACAGTTATAGAATTTTCGGGGTGTTACAACGGTCTCATCTCCATTTTAGTTTGTGTGAATTAGGGTTAGACTTAGGTCCTTTTTATAGAGTTTGTGAGTTGATTTAGACCGTCGATGAAGCTTGGTTCAATAATAGCCGTTCGTTTGAAGGAGAGACCAAACAGGAGCTGACACCTAGCCCTAGTGACAAGGCAAGGCTCAGAAAATCGACCAAACACAGACCTGGCCAGCCAGGACTTGACCAGACCTGACCAGCAGGTCATTTTTGACCTGGGCGCACTTGGCAGGTGCGCCAGGTCAAAAATGTACTGGCGCACTTCCCAAGTGCGCCAGTGCATTTTTGTTCTGGCGCACTTCCCAAGTGCGCCGGTGCATTCTAACCCGTTTTCCAGTTTTTCGCCCAACTTCGTTCGTCCATATCTTCTTCATACGATATCCGTTTTACGCAAACTCAGACTCTATCTCAAGCAGAATTCCGAGACGAACGCAATGGCGTATCCCGTTTCCCTTAATTCTTTGATTGGAAATTAGTTATAGTTTAATTTATGAATTTCACAGTTATAAAATACGCGGGGTGTTACATTCTCCCCCACTTAAGAGGATTTCGTCCCCGAAATCTTCAAGTTCAGGAAGAATGTACATCTTAACATCCAAACATCCATCTACTCATCCATCAAACACAAGCATCCATTGTCCTTAAGAGACTTCTAATGCTTCATGATCATATGCGAGGTGTGTGTGTACATGTACTTATCTAATGCAAAATCAGGCGGCCTACTGATTCAGTTGACCTCCTTAATGCGAATTATGTAAGTGCTATGAATCCATTATGTATGCAAATCCTCCTATTCATGATTCTACATGAGTGCACAATCATTCATACACATGCAACATCCATATGACAACACATTAAAGTTCAACCATATACGAATGCAAACATATATGCATATGCAATATGAAGTGACTGAGCCGATCTAAAACCTAGATTGTGTGTGTATATGCAACCACGAGCAACCACTAGCAATCACTTGCAACCATCATCCATAACATGTTTCAAACACATGTTTACACCCAATTGTTCCTATCTAAAGGTATAGTCGAATGATAGAAGCAAGTAAAAACTTTGTGCCCATTAGGCAATGTCAAAACTGGAAATCTATGCCACATATATATTGACTAGGAGAAGAATTCTCTAAGCATCACCCCCGAAGACCAAAATCAACATCAGACTGAGACCCAAAGAATTACTCAACCCAACCACTATATATGATTCTAGGAAACTAAGCATGATGGACTCCTTTTAGGTCACAAGGGAGTCCCTTCCTAAGGCCAACCCGTATCCTACAAAACCCAAAAAGTTTAGTCAATCCAACGAACACCCTCAAGCCCCCAACATGTGTTACTAACAGGTGAGTCATACTCCCTATGGGGTTTGCAACAGAAATTGGATTGAGAATGGGACCGAGAGGATATACAGAAAAGATAACATGCAAGTAAGCTCTACAGGAAGAAAGGGATCAAGGATATACTCTTAATAAGAGATATGATGCACGAATCTAGTCTTCAATCTTCTAAGTCGCATTTCCTTGAGCTTAACTCCATTATGCTTTGTCCGTCTTTAACTTCACAATTTCATAGCTTCTTAATTCTTGTTTCCAAAATATGAGTTGGAACCTATTTTTCTGTTGCCTCTCGTTCCTCTTTCACTTACTCTACTTCTAGTGTACTTGGCTCAAACATAACGGTGTACTCATGGTTTCATGCAAGCTCTCCAAAATTCACTAGTGAATCTTAGATCTCGTTCACTTACTATCAGGTATTCCACGTAGAAGAACTATCTCTTGGAAATAAATGCCAATCATGCTGCCAAATGTACTTACTAAGGTGATTCTTCACAACTCATTCATAAGCGAAATGAACCTTTTGCCTTAGTGGCAAACACTACTAGAGCGCCCCATTCTGAAATGCTCCTTCTAATGAACCCCTTCTCTAGAAGCTCTTTAATCTGTTTACTGAGCCCTTACCTTTCCCGTGGAGCCATGTGTCTAACGGGCAACGCAACAGGCTTTTCATTATCTATGAGATATATGCGGAAGTCTATCTCCCGCTTCGGAGGCAAGCCCTTAACCTCTTCGAAGACATCCGGATATTCCCGGACCACTCTAACTGATTGCAAATTTTCAACAGAGGCATCTAGCGATTCAAGATAACTAAGCATAACCGCATACGAGGGATTACAAGAAATTTCCAAAGTGTTACCGAGCTAGGTTAGGAGCCTAACAACCCTTTTCTCACAATCAAGGATGGCCCCATTACTGGATAGCCAATCCATGCCCAAAATCAAACCATATCCCGAAATGCCCAAAACAAAGGCACTACATTGAAAGTCTACGCTTAGAATAGAAATTTTCAAACCCAATCAGATCATAGACAAATGAGCTGGGCCCCCAATTGGGTTTGAAACAATTAAGGGGTCCTCTACCATACTAGTTTTTAGGTGTAGAGATTCTAACAAAAGCAGACGAGATAAAGGAGTGTGATGCGCCGGAATCAAATAAAGTGCGAACGGGGTGATCATAAAGATAAACTACACTTTCTACAGAAGTATTTATACCTCGCTGTTGCAGAGGTGGCGCTTCTAGCACATGAACCTGTGCCCCTGTAGTGGATCCAGCCCTCTGCCCCTGTCCTCGTTTCTTTGGGCAGTCCTTAGCCATGTGGCCTATCTCACCGCAAGAAAAGCACCCGCCCTTCATCTTGGCCTTCTTTTTCCGGCAATCTTTCACTAAGTGCCCCACTTTGTCATAGAATTTACACTCCCTCTTCTCTCGGGACTTGTTGTCTTTCCCGCCCTTCTCAAAGTCTGTCTTCTCAGGACAGTCTTTGCTGATGTGTCCAGTCTCCCCACAATGAAAACATTCTCCTTGCTTTCTTTTCCTCTTTCTACAATCCTTGGCTATGTGCCCTTCCGTACCACAAAAATTGCATTTCCTTTTTTCCTGTTTCTTGTTATTACTGTTACGATCCTTTCTTGTTTGACTATTATTCGTCTTCCTACTCTGGGACTCTTCCGCTTGCTGGTTCACGTGGAGGAGGAGGAGTGAAAGCGTCAGCAGCTGGGGATTAAGGTCTCCAGACATGCTGAAACAGAAAGGATAGATTCAAAACGAAGGATAAGAGATAGTACCTATGGCTTTGGGGGGACTTTGCCTTTTAAAATAATATTTTTATCTTTTAAAAATGCTTCTTTAAAATTTTTCTTTGAAAATAAATTTTCAAAAATTTTTATCTTATCTGGTAAACCTATGCTCTGATACCAAGTGAAACACCCCACCTCCGTTAGGGTCACTCTCAAAGGGAATGCCCTAATTTTGGTGGAGGTTTATAAGTATAAGTCACAGATATACAAGACAGATATAAGAACACATATTTTTGAACAGCGGAAAACAACAACTTTTATTTCATTAAAATACGTGTTACACAAACCATGCCATAATTTGTTTTACAATACTTCCAAAATAATAACATCTTCATAACTGTCTTGATTACATTTAAAGAAGCATGAAGAAAACATAAATAAACTGCAAAAGCCCCATAGATGCTGTCCAAAGCCATAGTCCAAAACGAAAAGATCCAAGCAATACATTCTTTCCCTTCAAGCTGGATATGAAAGCTGGTCAAGCTGCGGTATTCCCTCCCTGTGGACCTGAGGGGAAACGAAAGGAAAGAAGGCGAAAGAAAAGTAGAGTCAGACATAAAGCCTGAGTAAGTCTAGGACTATCCAGTCTATGAATAAAGAACTGGGTGTGATAAGTATAAACTAGAAATGGGAAAGCACCATAAACTAAGTTAAGTTGACTAGGGTCGAATATACTATCGTACCCCATATTAATCTCTGTACCCATATAAACTAGTTCCCAACGGGCACCCCATAATCAGGGTGAAGTGATCCATTTTATGATGATCGGCTCCTACTCGCATAGTTACATGTGTCTTACGGCCCCCGATGTTGTAGTTACCTATGCTGGTCCCACCATGGGGTGTATCAAGTCCCATGGTGGCGGCCCGACACAGTCCTAGAATGCACAGGTATGCTACTGGTGCCCAGTGCCTTATTTTTCTGCGCCGGAGTGTGTGCACGCCCGCACCCCGTTAGAACCTACACTGTTGCACCACCGCTGTCGATTTGACCTCTTACAATCAGCCCAGTAATCGTGCCCCACCCTGCCTAGTTTCAGGGTATCATGATACCTTGTAGGGTTACTGCGAAAAGGGTCCCTCGCCACTAGGTTTTCTATTTCTAGCCAACATGCTAAGTTGGTTAAGTGTTTCATAAACCTAACCCCCAATCAGTCTGTTTAGTTTAGCATGGTCCATTTTGATTAAGTATTAATATAATTTACTTAATCCTATCGATCCTGACTCAGCCTTAATTGTCTTATTAAAGCCTTGACCTCTCACATTAGACAGGTATTGTTGTGGCTGCCTGTTGCCGGTTGGGTCCGGGCAGTCTTACGCCACAACTCAGTCTAACCTCGGGTCCTTATTGGGCTTCGTTTTTAACCACCCACATTGGATAGGTATTGTTGTGACTACTGGACAGCCGGGCGGTTCCGGGTAGGTTTACATCACAACTCAATCCAACCTCGGGTTAAACACATCGTATTTTTCTACATTTACATATTTTGTCTCTTTTCTTTTTATATGTAAATATTTGCGGCCCATTATTCAAATTCATCTTTATTGGTTAAATTTCATTTATGCCACTTAATTGCTTTTCAAGGTTGTTGGCATGCGTCAAACATGCCAACACATATGTTCTATATTTTAGCCCAAACGTCGTTACCCCCGTTTTACACGTTCGCTCCAATGTAAGGTGTGTTGGGTTTAATACTTAAACCCAATTTAGCCAAATGAAAAGGGGAGGCTTATAACATGGTGTTTATAAGACAACATGAAAAAGGGGAGTGTGAACGCATGAACTTGCAAAGAACGATTCAATTAACATAAAATAGGCACATGTGAACTTGCAATTGTAACATCATATAATCATGGCATAACATGAATCATTTTATCCATATAATCATAGCATAAACAATACTTAAACATAAATCATTCTATTCATATGGTTAATGCATAGACAATACTTAAACATGAATTATTTTATTCATATGATTATGGCAAAAGCAGTACTTAAACATGAATTATTCTAGTCATATGATAATGGCATAAACTTAAACATGAATCATAGGTTCAACTAACCATGTAAACTTGAAATTAAGAATCTAACTAAATTAGATATCATTATTATTGGCACAGGGTCTTGACTAGAAATATAAGCCTATATTTTTATTTAGGCATAATATAAACTAATCATGTTCATAAAATCACTACATGTTAACAAAAGGGTACTTATTTTTGTCACTAATACAAAAGTATGGTTCAACTAGAATTATCCCAACCTAATTCTTATATGAATCATGGTTTTCATTCTATTCATAGAATTATAGCATAAACATATCTAAACTTACATCATGGTTTTCATTTTTATCTATGTAAACTTGCAAGAGGAATGTAATTCTAATGTAATTCTAATGTAACTTATGATAACAACATGAGCCTAAAAACATGTTTTTCAATTGGGCATAATAACGAACATAGTTTAGTCATGTTCATAAAGGTGCTTACTTTTGTTTCTAACACAAAAGTATGATTTGCCAATTTCAACATAGATTCATATAAATCATAGTACTTAGTCGGTTCAATTACACACTAAAAGTGGTCATAAAAGTATGTACATCATATTAGCAAAATAACGAATCATATACTTGCATGAATTCCAATTAAAATATCATAGCATATAGTTGTTAACATGAATCATATACTTGCATGAATCTTAAATAAATTATTACAACATATAGTTGTTACTTTCAACATGAATCATATACTTGCAATTATCAAAAATAACTACCACAAACATGTAGTTTTCAATATGAATCATATGCTTGCATAAGTCCCAATCAAAATTCCACAACATGTGGTTGTCAACATAAGCCACATACTTGTATGAATCAAACCATAGCATTGCCAAATCATTTAGAATCAAAATAACATACAAATATAAGTCATTATCGCCACAATTCCATTTCGTTTCCAACGCAAATCGCATACTTGCAAATATCCAATCGTATACCATAATATTCCCAAATCGTTTTGCATCAAAGCAACATACAAATATAGATTATTATCGCCACAATTCCATTTCTTACATTACACAAATCAACACAATTATTTAATTCATATCGAAATAGCACTCTACTTACAGCGTATGGCGAATCTTTAATTCAGAAATCTGAATTCTGAATTTGGAGATGCTATCCTTTGTTGTAGGCGTTGCTTTGATTTGATTAACGTTGCTTTAAGCTTTGAATTATCTCGTAGTTCTCTCTCTATTTCCGACGGCTATCTTTAGTCTCTCCTCAGCAACATGACGGTCTCGGCTTCATTTTAGTTTGTGTGAATTAGGGTTAGACTTAGGTCCTTTTTATAGAGTTTGTGAGTTGATTTAGACCGTCGATGAAGCTTGGTTCAATAATAGCCGTTCGTTTGAAGGAGAGACCAACCAGGAGCTGACACCTAGCCCTAGTGACAAGGCAAGGCTCAGAAAATCGACCAAACACAGACCTGGCCAGCCAGGACTTGACCAGACCTGACCAGCAGGTCATTTTTGACCTGGGTGCACTTGGCAGGTGCGCCAGGTCAAAAATGTACTGGCGCACTTCCCAAGTGCGCCAGTGCATTTTTGTTCTGGCGCACTTCCCAAGTGCGCCAGTGCATTCTGACCCGTTTTTCGGTTTTTCGCCCAACTTCGTTCGTCCATATCTTCTTCATACGATATCGGTTTTACGCAAACTCAGACTCTATCTCAAGCAGAATTCCGAGACGAACGCAATGGCGTATCCTGTTTCCCTTAATTCTTTGATTTGAAATTAGTTATAGTTTAATTTATGAATTTCACAGTTATAAAATACACGGGGTGTTACACGATGTGTCTCTGTTTAAAGTGTCATGCAAATTACATTTGTACCACGTAAGCTCCACGTGTTCACACCATGCACACCATTTATACGCCTTATGTCCTATGCTAAGTGCCAACATTTATTTCGGCTTGTCATTCTCCCATGTTGACGTGATTAAACACATCAAGTCGGCTTATTATTTGTTCGTGTAAACATTGTCAGGTCACATTGCATGCGATGTTGTTGTATCTACACCACGTGGCACCTTAATATTGCAAAAGTGTACCAATCTTAATCTTTGTTAATTGGAGCTGGTCCATTTCGATGCTCTAGGCCGACCCATTGGTCAAAAAATGACCGACGGACTTGTTAAGTACAATGCGACAGACCGACCGGTGTTGAAATGAAGTGACCGACCCGAGCTGGCGTAGGTGTTCTAGCCGTAATGGTCGACCCACGATGTTCGATCCATGGTGTTCGAGTTGGCTCGTAATGATGCATGTACACGACCAGAACTATTGTGCTTGACCCAACGTGCATCAGGGTGAATGTTGCTCGACCGCTTAGTGTTCGGCCCATTGTGTTTGAGCCACGACGTTCGACCCTTGGTGCTCGACCCAAGGTGCTCGTCCATAATGCTACGTTGTATCAATGGGGTTAACATTTGCCCCTCGAATCTTGTATTTATCGTTTGCGAGAAATGCGGGCTTCGAACTGAACATTGTTGTTGATATACTTTGCTTTAAATTCCAGTTATAGCTTTTTGTCCTGCTATAACGAACCATGCTTTTGAATTTATATGCTTTATGTCACCTGTTCTGTAAACAAGCGCATGGAGATTTTGGACTTGTACATCACCATCAACCATCCATATCGATGGCGGATTAGTTAAATTATTGAAAAATTAATTATAGCAAAGTTTATTTTTGAATCGAATAAGTTGATTGTAAAGTTGTTAAATGGTTTATAACTTGTCAATCATTATCTGCACAAATATGATACTCTGATTCGAATTCTCATTGAAGCTTAAGATCCACTAATCGACCTAAGCCGACTGTGGATTTCAAACATCATTGTTTCAATAGACTTGCATAGTACTGTACGATATTTTACGTTTGGGAAACATGTATCTGTGATTTATTCCCTGCTTCTTCTTTGAGATGCTTTGATATTCATGCCCCTTGTTTAGGAGGTCATTATTAGTCTTCTCCACGGGAAGTACCTTGGATTTGTGCACCTACATGGACTAAAATCTAACACTTTTCAGTTTGAGATTTTCAGACACTACGCAAGTTGATTTGTTAATGTCCAACAACCGTCGCACCTAGGATGACCAGACATTATGTAAGTGATTGGTTGAATCTGAACTCCGTCTATAACCCAACTTGCTTAATTCATACATTGGAAACTTTCATCACTCAATCATACTGACTAATCCAAGCGTCGGTAGATTGAGAAGGAATGCCCCCAGGGAGGACTTTAGTTACAATCCAATGTTTGTCATGATCGGATTAGGGACTTCCTTATACAGACGATCAATTAGGTGCCCCCGGAGAGGACTTTGGTTCGAACCCCGATGTTTTCGTGATCGGATCATGTGCTTCCTCATACTGACGATCAAATGGGTTCCCCCGTAGAGGACTTTGGTTAGAACCGCAATGCTTGTCATGATCGAATTAGGTGCTTCCTGATACTGATGATCAATTGGGTGCCCCCGGAGAGTACTTTGGTTAGAACCCCAATGTTTGTCATGATCGGATCAGGTGCTTCCTGGTATTGACGATTAATTTGGTGCCCTCGGAGAAGACTTTGGTTAGACCCCAATGTATGTCATGATCAGATCAGGTGATTCCTAATACTGATGATCAGTTGGGTGCCCCCGGAAAGGACTTTGGTTAGACACACAACGTTTGTCGTGATCGAATCAGGTGCTTCCTGATACTGCCAATCAATTGGGTGCCCCCGGAGAGGACTTTGGTTAGAACCCTAATGTTTTTCTTGATCGGATCAGATGCTTCCTAATATTGATGATCAATTGTTGTCCTCCGGAGAGGACTTTGGTTTGTGCTGGTCCTTCCAGCTCGTTTGCCGGTCCTTCCAGCCCGATGTTGGTACTTCCAATATTAGGTTTGTCGGTCCTTCCGACAAGGTGCTGGTCCTTCCAGCGTGTGTGCCATTCCTTTCGGCTCGATGTGGGTACTTCCAACATCAGGTTTGTCGGTCCTTCCAACATGATGTTGGTCTTTATAGCATTTTTGCTAGTCCTTCCGGTCTGATGTTGGTACTTCCAACATCAGGTTTTTCGGTCCTTTCGACACGTTGCTGGTCCTTGCAGCGTGTTTGCCTGTCCCTAAGGCCTGATGTTGGTACTTCCAACATCAGGTTTGTCGGTCCTTCCAACATGGTGCGGGTTGTTCCAGCTAAAGGTTGGTATCAATTCCTTGGTCGGACACTCGGCTTGGCAGGCTGTCTCAGATTAGGAACTGAAACTTTGAAACGCTCACTTAGTGGAGTGTCGCTTCGACGAAAGTCACAACATTCTTTTTTATTTGTTATGGCGCTTGTTCATTGTTTGAATCTTTACGACTTTTCACATTCACTTTTCAAGGCAATGCTTATCTAATTTTGCATTTGTGCATGTTGATATTTACAACATTTGGCACTTAAACTAGCGTTGTTGGGGTCGCGATGTTACAAGGACAAGCGCTCGACAGGTGTCCTGCAATATGAAATCATCTTTTAAGTAAGTTTTGATTCGACATATAATTTTGCAAGATAGAAATTCATTCAACCATATATGCTCTTAGTGGTAGAGCCAATGTTCAGTGCATCAATTGTAGATTATTACAGACTATTTACAAGATGTTTTTAATATAACAGAAAGTAAAACATGAAGTAAAGCATGAAGTAAAGCAGGAAATAGAGCATGAAGTAAAGCGGTGGCGATATTGATCGCTCATTCTAAGCTATTGAAATTAAAGCACAATCAACGGTTATTAGTTGATGATCAGCCTTGGATTAGTTTGAACAAGAGCTTTGTTGTTTGTTTCCTCTTGGCCCTAGGGAATCGGAACAGCATTTTAGGATTTTGGATTCTTCACATATTGTAGCAGACGATTCTTCCTGATCAGCTCATTGGTTAGTGATTTCAGATGCCTACATTCGTTGGTATTGTGGCCTGGCTGATTATAGAACCAATAGAACTTTCCAGAGTTTGCTTTTTCGCCACTTACTTTCTAAGGTTTAGATATTGGATATCTTTGGTGTCTTTAGTCGTAGCAAAGATGTTTTCTGGAGTGTCATTTAAAGGCGTTAGCTCTGATGGGTTGAGAAAGCGAGGCTTTTTGTCGTCTCAATTGTCTTTCCTGTAGTTTCCACTTTTCTGACCTCCGGGATTTTTCTAATTGTACTAGGTAGCGGCGTTTTTTAGATCTTCAGGAGGTTGTTTAGCAACAATAATCTGAAGAAGCACAGGATTATTGTCGATTCTCATGTACTCCTCTGATGTTTTATAGAATTTGTCAAGCATGTTTGGCTCTTCAGTTTTAATCCATTTACCAAATTCGCTCTTTTCATCTATGGTGCCAATTAGAGACATTAAGATCATGTAGGGTCAAGATTTCCTACTTCGGCCAAAGCATTGTGGAACCTCTTGAGGAACGTTATAACAAATTCCCCCGGATTCTGCTTTATCGATGTCAGAGAAATAATGTCATTTGCCTTGGTAGCCTGTAGCCTGAACTGCTCTTTGAATTTAAGAATCAAGTCATTAAATCGGTCGACGGATTTGGGCCGCAGCCTTGTGCACCATAATGATGCAACACCCTCTAATAGAGAGGGAAGCACAAGCATTTGATCTCATCTGTTGGTTTGGATGCATTCATGTACCACTCATATCTATACAGGAAGTGATTCAGATCAGAAGTCCCATTGTACGGAGGCAGAGTAGGATGAGTGAACTTCTTGGGGAACTCACCTTTGTGAATCCATTTTGTGAACAGATTTTTGCTGGGGGAGAAGTCCAATTCTCTTTCATTATCCTTGCGAGGCATATTATCTCTCATGATTTTCTTTACCATATCCGCAATATATTCCTTTGAGTTGTGTTGTTCCGGAGAGTGGACTTTGATCTCTTTCCCGGATGCTCGTTTGGGCGAGCGATCGCAATTAGAGGATTGAGTTCTTTTACCTCCGCTATGGAAGGATGCCCCCGCATCGGGACTTGCAACTTGTCGGGTAATTCAATCGGAATGGTTTTTAGCTTTCTACTTTGAGTCTTCATCATTAGCGTTGTCTTTATTAACAAATCCTTCGATATTTTCATTATGATGATGATCGGAGGCCAATGAATTTGCAATTTCTCCAAGGTTAAGATGGATCTTCAGAGGAGGAGAGGGATTCGCTTGAGTGTTTAGGAGAGCACTCGTTTTACCCATTAAAGCTTGATTAGCATCCAACAGAGTTTTATTATCTTCGATTAAAGCTTTGTTGGAAGTTTCCATTCGTTGACTCATGTTAGCTTCAACGGCATCTAATTCAACCTTGGTTACTTCAGCTCCACTCATTTAATTTTCTTCAGCTTCAAAGCGATTGGCAAGTGGTGTAGTTTTGCTATTCGCAACGTTGCCATCTTCTTTGTCGGCTTTACTTGCGGTCTTCTTTGATTTAGCCATGATTTTGGAAAAGGAGGTAATTTAGATATTTTATGCATGGCCTTTAACTTTGGGAGAGTGTGAGAGAAGGAAGCACAAATGCGGCCACATGGGGGGCACCAAATTTTTGAATCAAAAATGGTTCAAACACCAAAGCTATGTAATAACACTTCACCAAACGGTATGCAAAATGAAAATGGGACCAGAAGCACAAAATAAATGGGACAAAAGTAAGTAAAAGACAAGGGGTTTTATAATGGTTTGATCTAGGATAGATCTATTTCCACTTTGGAAGTGTTTTTCATTATCATGGAGAAAATTACATAAGGCATCATCTCACACATCTCATTAGTACACTTGATCACTCTTTATCATGATTCTCCACTTTTAACTCTTTTCCTGTTTTAGATCTCACTTGGATTCAAGAAGGAACGGATAAGATCTTATGACTAGATAATTTTCCTTGATCCCATCATGAAGTTAGTGTTAGATCCATGCTTTAAAGAGAAGTAATGGCGGTTAGAGATCACTTGGAGTGAATTGGAATGAGAATTAATGTTGTTTGGAGAATATGAGACCCATTTGATGTTGGAGGAAGAAGGAGTGAGCTTAGAAAGCCATTAATGGAGTTTGAGAAGCTTTAGAATGGTGGAAAACCGAAATGATAGCTCTTCGGGGCGTCTTCGATCAGTCCCTTGAAGTGTGGTTAAATAGGGTATTTATAGGGGAAGTTTGGACCAGGTGGAAATTCAGTAATTAAGGTGTTCACGGTCTGAGTCGAGCGCACACGTATTTATGGATCTACCACTGGTCTAGTATTAAAAACTGACCCAAAAATTCACTTATGTGACCGACCAAGATAATGTAATAGAACCGACCAGGAGTGGCATAGGACCAACCCACTCTAAAGCAATAGGACCGATCCACTTTTATTACCAAGATGCCACAGCTACATGTATGGAACCTACTCAAACTAAATGAGTTGTTGACAACTATCTTTGGTTTTGCGCTGCTCTTATATTATGACCGACCCGTTTTCATTCTCTGAAATGCCAGTCTACGTGGCTTGTTCCTACTGAATTATGAGGAGCCGACCCACTACATATATTATTATATATTCACGAACACTGATGATTTATGGCGTATACATCCTAGTACGTAGTTTATGCAGCAAGGGTTTTGTGTTGAACAACAAGTTGAAATTCTACTTTGCTAACGTATGGGACTTATAATGATATTAATTATAAAACCATGTAAGTGTGTCACGTTGGCATTTACACTACAAATATGTGATGCGTCTCTGTTTAAAGTGCCATGTGAATTACATATGTACCACACAAGCTCCACGTGTTCACACCATGCACAACATTTACGCGCCTTGTGTCCAATGCTTAGTGCCAACATTTGTTACGGCTTGTCATTCTCCCATGTTGACATGATTAAACACATCAAGTCGGCTTATTATTTGTTCGTGTAAACATTGTCAGGTCACATTGCATGCTACACTAATCTATCTATACCATGTGGCACCTCAATATTGCATAAGCGTACCAATCTAAATCTTTGTTAATTGGAGCCGGTCCATTTCAACGCTCTTGGCCGACCCATTGTTGACCAAATGACCGACCAACATGTTGTGTACAATGTGACCGATCGGCCGGTGTTGAAATGAAGTAACCGACCCGAGTTGGATTAAGTGTTCGAGCCGCAGTGTTCGACCGACAGTGTTTGATCCATAGTATTCGAGTTGGCTTGTAATGATGCCAGTGCACGACCAGAACAGATGTGCTCGAACCAATGTGCTACAGGATGACTGTTGCATGATCGTCCAATGTTCGGCCAATGGTGTTTGAGCCACGATGTTCGACCCTTGGTACTCGACCCAGCGTGCTCGACCGTGATGCTGCATTGTATCAACGGGGTTAACAATTATCCATACATCATAGGAAATATAAAAGTCTGTACATAAAGCCTCACTACAACTCTCATAGAGCAACTCAAACAGCGGAAACAGAAATAGTAGATAGTAATAAAATTTTGTACGTAAGCCTCCAACTTGCCTCCAAATTGCAACATCGTCCTCACTAAGTTGTCACCTATTACCTGCCACCTAGTCTGCCCATCCACAACAAGATGAACACCCTAACGTAATAAGAGGGAAACATAAAACCTTGAGTCAGACAACGGTCTTAGTGAGCAATAAAACATCTAACTAATGTCATCAATAAAGTATATGAGAATGGATAGATAAACATACTAATCTACCCACAAAAAAAGAGAAGAACACAACCCTATCTTTCCTACATCGGACAAGATAGCCTTTCCAACAACATTTCAACCATACATCGATGGAAACCAGAACACACATTCAATCATGGCAAAGCACTCATGACATCCAAATTATTTATATATATATATATATGTCTCATGTAAATCACACTTATCGAACTCAGTGTCCCTAAGACACAAGCCCCAAAGGCCTAAACAGATATCAGACAAGCACCCAAGGAACATCTCCTTTGACGTTGGACAGTCTACATGAGATTGTACAAACAAAGTGACCAATCATCCATGACAGACTCTGGCTATCACCGTCAATCCTTCTTCGAAACCATAGTTAAACGTATGACGACCAACCTTGCCATATGTCAAGGGCTGATGGTAACCCCGGTTCTAGCATAAACTTCATACGTCGTTCAACGATACATATATATGTCCAACCTTGACAACTAGGCCTTTTAATGATACCTTGGGTACTCGACCAGCAACCTTCTGGTCTTTTAGGTGCCCCTATTGTAACTCTGCTTTGAGCCTGCTTGAACTTATGACAACGATAACTTCTCAGTCTTCACATCTCTAGTCATTCCAACATTGATGTCCTTTCATAACTAGAGCAACCTTCTCGAGTAACCATTATCCCCCAACTCACGACCTTTGAGTTGCCACCTCATTTGTTGTTTTACACCAATCAATGAACACATTTCAACACTATGAACCTTCCTACTTAATATACTTCGAAGTCACACCATCACTGAGCCAAATTACATTACTACGCTATGGCTAGGGTTCGGGGTGTTGCCCCCAAATATTTTTTTAAGCTCTTTTGTTCAAATCTGGGTCTACCCGAAAAATGTAATTTTTCAGAATTTGACCCTGTGCGACCAACCCTGTTATGAATAACCGACCCTGGCTTAACCGAACCTGTTCTGCTCGATCGGCCCAGTCATTGTTCGATTGACTGACCCAACTTGGTACGACTAGAACCACCCTTGCATTACATGACCGACCGGAGACCTAAACCACCCTGACTGACCCGATGCTTGCTCGACCCAACTACCATGCCCGACCATGACTGACCTGATCCATTGTCCATGCACGTCTGACCCATATGTCATGCACGACCGACCCATACGCTGCTCCGACCCCAACATGAACGACCCCTCCGTCATTGCTTCTCCAAATGACCAAACCTTAAGATGCTCGACCCTGTGCATTTCTGCTTGACTGGAACTCATGCGCGACCGACCCCTCTGCTCGACCATCCCACTCACACGCATGAACACCCATTCACACTCATGACCCTGGCCTGTACAGCCCCAATCCATGTCCAATCTCGACCAAAACTTCGTCAATCGACTATCTCAATGAAATCCATTCACCCAATTCATCAGTTACATCCATAAACATGTTATGAAATCACTAACAACATGAATATGATGGTTTTCACCAAAATTATGCAATTTTGCTAAAATCATTATAAATGAACATATGATTTAAATTATGGATCTAACTTGCGTAAACATATGAAATAGCATAGACATTACCCATTTTAAGTTGCTAAATTAGATCCTATGGAAATTCATATGAAAATAAGCTTACCATGATGTAGATCTCGGAGAAATCAATTTAAAATGATCAAAATATATGCATATAACTCATATACTTGCTTGAATCCGTGTGAGAGATGCATATCACTCATCATTTCTCTAAATCAAAGCAAAATTGGTTAGATTCCGAACAGTGAAGAACTTGATCCAAATCCTTTGATTTGATGAACACTCACTTGGAATAGTGTTGATCTAGCTCCAAATGTTGTAGATCTTCGATTCTCTAAGCTTTAATGGTAGAAAGGTGTAGGCAATGGAGGAATGGAGGACATCTAACTCTTCCAAAATGAGATAATGGAGAAAGTAAACTATTCTCCATTCCTCTTACCCCCTATTTGTAGCCTCCACCAGCCCACTATTGGGCGTCCCCAAATCAGCCGATTTTGGCTCACCAAACCTGAACAGTCAATTGTAAAACCTTAAAACAGCGATTCCTCCCAAAGCGCTAAGCCAAAACTTTATTGTGACCACTTTATGGAAAGGGAAGCATCATTTCCTTCCCAATGGCACAGGTCTCAACACCTTGTTCGACATGAGTCAAACGTTATTCCATGCTCTAGACTGATAGGGGCAATATGGTCACAAACAAAATTGGTAAAATTTATGGACATGTCACACATCACCATAAACAACATATTAAAATATGAGAATGTTCCAACCCTCAGGGAATGAAATAAAAATATTTTACGATCTTCTGTTACGTAAAATGCAGGCTGTTATAATTCCGATCTTGGTCCCTTTAACCAACATGTTATAATTATAAAAGGAAATTTCGATGATGGCCGGTTCTTTAACCATCAACCGCATTTATATATTCAAGCATACTTGAAAAATATTCCCTTGTAATTAAATCAATCACTAAATTCGTTTCGTCGATTCTTAAAAACCGATTTCATATAGTTGTTTCATTGAAATAAGCATATTCACAAAGCTCTTTATTTTATACTTGGAATTCATATCCATGCACTCATCTCAATAAAATAAGTATATTCACGAAACACATTTTTCATACTTAGAAAACATATCTATACTCAACTCAAACGTATAAGTATAGTCATATATCATAGGCAGGGAAACAGTGTCATTGTAACACCCCACACCCGCTATAGTCACTCACTAAGGGAATGCCATAGCATCGGTGGAGTATTTTTAGTGAGTATAGAACAGTAAAATTACAACAAGACAGATATAATGTAATACTTGAAAATTTTAAAACATCATCTCATAGCAGCGGAAAGTAAAACATGTTTGGTTACATCATAAAACCATAACAAGAGTCAAGTACAAAATATCCATCCTGAATAAAATAAGTACATAATCCCACTACTCATAACAAATAGCCATAACAGAAAAGATAAGATAAGCTGAGCTCTACATCTACGGTCCAAGCTCCAAGAGATAGATAAAGCAAACTGATCAAAACCCACTAGCACTAGGCCCAACCTGAGGACCTGAAGGAAAAAGATAAAAACAACGGGGGTCAGACATAAGCCTGAGTGAACCCTATCTCCTTAATAATACAATTATTAAAGTAATTAGGGTATGATATGAACTCGGTATGGTATCTTTGGGGATAATGACTACACTAAGTTGCCCACGAACACAGGACGAACTAAGATAACCGTAAAGACGCATCTACCCACCCAAGGATAATTACTAACTGCACCACACCAGTTCTACCCACCAAGAGTAATTCCTACTTAAAGGTTGATCCCACTAAGTGTACTTAGTAATTTTTCACCCGGTAGTTTCTTGTACCCCTACACAGGTGCCGTCTGCCCCTACTTTTACTAGGTGTACCCACTACCCCCAAGCGATCGGCTCCCTACCGTAGATACCCGTGCTGGTCCCACAAAAGGGGGTGTATCATTTCCCAAAGTGGCTACCATATAATATCACTGTGCACGGCTTTATATCTACCCGATGCAACAACGACTTACCAACCAGCCCGGGTCCACACACGCATATGAAACCCGTTGATCCCGCGTTGCCACCGCTAACCCGTTTTGGCCTCTTACAGTCAAGCCCAATATGCGTGTCCCGTCACCCGACAAGGGTCGAGCCTACAAAGATACGTTGGGATATTGGTTGAAATGGGCCCCCACAAGCTACTACTTAAGCTTGTCGTTTAATCTAGTGCATCCCACTTAACCCTTTAACCATGTCCCCTTACATGTTATAAATCTTGGCTAAGTCCTTTAATCATATTTCAATTGCCACTTAGGGCACTCACTAGATTCCCACATGCCACCCATGGCACTTACTTAACCCCTTAATCATGTTTAATTACATGTTCCACCTTGGTTAAGTATTCTAATCGTATTCTCACATGCCGCCCATGGCACTTACTTAACCCTTTTATCATGTTTAATTACATGTTCCACCTTGGTTAAGTATTCTAATCGTATTTTTCTATTGCCACCCAAGGCAACCCACTAGTCTCATCATGCCACCCCAAGGCACCCACTTAACCCCTCATGTCCCACTACATGCTAATATGGTTAAGTGTTTCTTAATTCATTAATTAAGATCATGACCTCATAAAGACCTCCCACATTAGACCGTCTTTTATGACTGCTGGATATGCCGGTTGGTTCCGGGCAGACTTCTGTCATAAAAAGGGCCTAACCTCGTGTCTTTACTTTAATCATGTATTTAATTTATGACTAAGACCTCTCACATTGGGCCAATCATTTGTAGCCGCTGGATGGCCGGTCGGTTCCGGGCAGACTTCCGCTACAAAAGGGTCCAACCTCGTGTCTTAGTTGATTAATTAATCCTAATTAATCACCCCCATATTAATTATCCCTAATTAATATCAAATTTTCCATAACATGGGTAGACCTAACTCAATAGGTAAATTCCCATGGGGTAGACCTAACTTAATAGGTAAATTCCCACTTATGGTAATTTATTTTTATTGTATGCTTAATCATACCCAATCATATTTTTATTAACATATTTACCAACCCCATCGTTTCCCACGTAAATCGTTCTCATTTCATGACATAAATAAGGGGAAGATCATTACAAATATCATGGGTTTAGCATACAACTTTGTCATGGGTTAAGAGGATGTCAACTTGCATATATGAGCATATATTAACCCAACTACATTTAACCCAAACTTGCATATTATCAAACATGTGTCTTACATAACATGTTGCATATGAACTTACATATCATCAAACATGTGATTTGCATAACATGTAGAACTTGCATTTTAGCATATACTTAACTTGCATAAGCACTCACATACTTGCATAAGCATTCATATACTTGCATAAGCTTGCATATCATGTTAAACTTGCATTTCAACATATACATAACTTGCATAAACATTCACATACTTGCATAGGCTTGCATATTATGTTAAACTTGCATTTCAACATATACATAACTTGCATAAACATTCACATACTTGCATAGGCTTGCATATTATGTTAAACTTGCATTTCAACATATACATAACTTGCATAAACATTCACATACTTGCATAGGCTTGCATATTATGTTAAACTTGCATTTCAACATATACATAACTTGCATAAACATTCACATACTTGCATAGGCTTGCATATTATGTTAAACTTGCATTTCAACATATACATAACTTGCATAAACATTCACATACTTGCATAGGCTTGCATATTATGTTAAACTTGCATTTCAACATATACATAACTTGCATAAACATTCACATACTTGCATAGGCTTGCATATTATGTTAAACTTGCATTTCAACATATACATAACTTGCATAAACATTCACATACTTGCATAGGCTTGCATATTATGTTAAACTTGCATTTCAACATATACATAACTTGCATAAACATTCACATACTTGCATAGGCTTGCATATTATGTTAAACTTGCATTTCAACATATACATAACTTGCATAAACATTCATATACTTGCATAAGATGTTAAACATGCATATAAGCATATACATGACTTGCATAAGTACTCACATACTTGCATAACATGTTTGCATAATGGATCCATATTCACTTAGTGTTTTGCATCATAAACATCATGAAACAACTTGCATAAAAATATCATGATTACATATTATGAAACTTGCATGACATAAGGCATATAACTTGCAAAACACATAATGTTCACTACATCAAGCTTGCATAAATATATGGATCCACAAACATAGCCATACTTTATCACATCTTATCATAATCAATTCAATAATTGATTATTAAGGGGATAGAAGCTCACCAAAACAAGATTAGCAAGTTAAATGAAGCAAATCCCAATGATTAAGTAGAAGAAGATGTAGATTAGCTTGCAAACCCTCTTAGGATTTTTAGTGGAGGCTCTCCAATTTTCTAAGTGGTGGCATAATGGCCTTAGATCTATTTTTGGTAAGGATAAAGGGGGGTATTAGGGTGTATATATAGATTAGTTAGATGTTTTAGGACCATAGGATATACCCTAGAACCAATCCTAGCCTTTAAAGCATGTCTTGGGGAAGAAGTCAAGTGTAGGAACCATTTAGGGCCCAAAAAAAAAAAGCCCAAAACTCATCCCGGGCCTCAAAACATGAGCAGTTTTCGTTTTTGATTTTTCGTGAAACTTTGACGGGCCATAACTTGGTCATACGGACTCCGATTTACGAAAACTCGGACTCTATTTCGCGTATTTTTCCGAGACGAACGCAATGGCACAGCCCGTTTCCCCTGATTCAGAATATTAAATTTAATTCTGCTCTGATTTATGTTATAACAAGTTATTTAACATACGGGGTGTTACATTCTCCCCTACTTAAAGGATTTCGTCCCCGAAATCTCTAAGCCAAGAAGAACGTATCCTACCAACCAAACAACCATCTACTCAACCATCAAACACTGGCATCCATTGTCCTTAACAGTTTCTAATGATGTATGAGCATATGCAAAAAGTGTGTGTATATGTTCCCTATCTAATGTATGAACATATGCAAACCATGATAGTGCCATGCATCCATTATGTATGCGAGCGAACCCTATCGACACATACAATATCTACATGAGTGCACAATCATTCACCAAAATGCATCATCCATGTGATAACACAACCATTATACATCCATAAATATGTCTTCCTACACACAATTTTATGCAATATGCAATATGAAGTGACTGAGCCGATCTAGTGCCTAGAGTGTGTGTATATGCATCCACGAGCAACCATTAGCAAACACTTGCATCCACTTGCATCCATCAACCATAACATGTCTCAAACACATGTTTCAACCATAGGTTTACCCTATCTAAAGGTCAAAAGTACTAACGAGAGGACATACTAAGAATAAGATAAGCACAAGATATGTGATGAAGGAGAAGCAAAAGGATATACCCTCCGAAAGAAAAAGGGTACCTCGAACGCATCTTCGCTTCCGTCTCCCAGGTAGCGTCACTCTCTTCATCTCCCCTTTGTACTTTGACTAGTTGAACCTCTCTGTTTCTCAGCTTCCAAATCTCTGACCCAAGGATGCAAGTAGGAGCTCGTCGAATCGTCGCATCACGCTCTGCTTCCACTTCTCTAAGCAAACTCGGCTCTACCACCTCTGCGGTCTCATGTAGGCACTTCCTCCCATAGAATACATCACTAAGTCTGTCGGGCAACTCCGCCAATGGAAGATGCTCCTCCCATGTACCTCCAAAATCCAAGATACATAGCCTCATAAAGGTCTTCTAAAACATGATTCACCCTCTCAGTCTGGCTATCCGTCTGAGGATGATATGCGGTACTCATACCCAACTGAGTCCCTACCGCCTCTTGCGAATTCTTCAAAAACTCTCTAGTGAAGATAGGATCTCGATCACTCACTATGCTAGAGGGTACCCCATGTAATCGAACTATCTCTCGAAGATATACTGAAGCTAGCCATGGAGCAGTCCTCTTGCTCTTCATAGGTATGAAATGGGTGCTCTCAGTAAGTCTATCTACCCCCACCCAAATTCCTGTATTACCCTTCCTCGACCTGGGTAACCCGTCAATAAAATCCATCGAGATGCTATCCCACTTCCATTGCGGAACCTCCAATGGGTGAAGCAACCCACCTGGTTTCCTTTGCTCCGCCTTCACTTGCTGGCACACCTAACATAGAGCGACATACTCGGCCACATCTTTCTTCATACCAGCCCAGAAGAAAACCCTCTTCATGTCTTGGTACATCTTATCCCCACCGGGATGAATGGTCATCCTAGAACGGTGTGCGTCATCAAGAATAGCTTTCCTCAAACCCTCGTCTTGCGGTACACCAAGTCTACCGTCTCTACGCAAACACCCCTATCGTCTAGGGTGTTCCTACTCAAATGGCTGGACGACTCCCCCCTTATGAGCTTCTCTATCAACTCAACCAACTGTGGGTCGTCCCTCTGTGCTCTTCCAATCCACCCCAAAAGAGTAGGTCTAACCAAGGAGGCTAGCAAACCGGGTACAAAGTCAATGGAAGGTCTAAAGTCAAACTTAGAAATAAACTCTAAGCTCCGTCGTTCAACGAACAATGAACTCAAGGACAACCTTTTTCTTCTTAAGGCGTCTGCTACCATGTTACCCTTACTCATAGGATGCTAAGGATCCCATCCACTTTTGTTGTCCTAAGACTATGCACTCGAAGAGTCTCCAACACTTCCCTAAGATGTAGGGCATGCTCTTCTCCACCAGGATATCATCCAAAATCATCATAACCGTCTCCCACGCAGACCACCCTAGTCGAATTCGGCATCCCCCAAATGCAAGCCCCAAAGGCCTAAACCAATATCAGACAAACACCCAAGGGATACCTCCTTCGGATTCAGACGACCTACGTGAGATGATACAAATAAAAATGGCTAATTAATTCCGCCCTTGACCAATTCTGGATGTTCTCGCCAGTCTCGTTCCAAAACCGTCGTTTATTCTATACTGGCTCTGCTCAGCCTATTGAGCACATACGAAAACTTATTTCGTTCCTAGAAAAGACCAAAATGTCATCCATAAAGACCATCACAACTTATTTAGGTACTCCTTGTACACCCTTCTCATCAAATTAACCAAACATGCGGGGCGTATGTCAAACCAAATGGCATCACCAGCCACTCATAAAAGAAATCATCCGGAGTCCTAAAGGCAGTCTTTTCTATGCTATCCTCAGCCACTCTCGACTGATGAAATCCCGTGGCTAAGTCTTACTACAAAAATACTGAGGCGCCAGCCAACCGATCAAAGAGATCATCAATCCTTGGCAATGGGTGTCTATTCTTCTTTATGAGTCTCTTTAGTTCTCTTTAGCCTACACAAAGTCTGAGGGACCCATCCGCCTTCATAACAAAACTACTGGAGCGCCCCACTCCGATATACTTCGTCTTATGGACCCCTTTTTAAGCAAATCGCCTACTTACTTATGGAGTTCCCTCCTCCCACTAGGAGCCATGTGGCACACTGGCCAAGATACTGGTTTAGCATTATCCACCAGATATATTCGGAAGTCAATCTCCCGCTTCGGAGGTAAGCCCTTCACCTCCTCAAACACATCCGGGTATTCCTGGACCACTCTAACAGATCGCAGACTCTAGACCAACGTGTCAAGCGATTCTAGATACCTTAGCATAACAGATTCTATGGGATTACAAGAGATCTCAAGAGTGTCACCCAAGCGCCCCATAAGCCTAACAACTCTCCCCCCCCCCAAAATCAAGAACGGCAACCCTACTGGATAACCAGTCCATGCCCACTAACCCATAGCCCGTGAAGCCCAACAAGCATCACATCTAAACCCAACGCTAAGTATAGGAACTTTCAAACCCAAACACATCATGGAGCCCAATTGGGTTTGAAACAACTAAGGGATCATCTACCAACTGGTGTCTCAGTGCAGTGACTCTACTAGTAATGATGAGATAAACGAACTCAATGTGTCAAAATCATACAAAGTACGGACAGGATGATTGATCAGAAAAACTAGACTTTCAATAGAAGTAGTTCTACCTCTTTCCCGAATCGCGAGAGCCTGTACTTGCCCCCTAGCCTGACCTGGTGCCACATGAGCTTGCACCAGTCCTCCTGAGGTAGACCCCGTCCCTTGCTCCTTCTTTGGACAGTTTTTCATCAGATGCCCTGCTTCGCCACAGTGGAAGCAGCCAGTCTTAGTCTTCTTGCGACAATCTTTGTTTAGGTGGCCTAGTGTCCCACAATTGAAGCACCTCTTCTTTCCCTTGCCACCGTTGCCCTTCCCACCTTTGTTTTGCTGCTGCTGTTGAGGTCTCTTCTGATCTCCTTTCTTCTCGGGTGCTTTACTAGCATTGGGACCCTTCTCTTCCTTATGCATATTTTCTTCTGCTTTTGAGAGAAACCTTGCCTCAAACCTATGCCTGAAATCCACCCAAGAGTCAATCGGGCGTTCTCCATTAGTGACCTCCCACCAGAACGAGGCCTCTCCTTCCATTAACCAAGCGGCCAACCCGACTTTCTTTCCCTCTTCTACTTCCAAGATTTCCATCAATTCTTCCGTCTCATTAAGCCAATCCCTAGCTCCCACAAAAGGTTTTCCTCCCATAGCCTTAAACTTCCTACAAGTCATAGCAAAAGTATCCGCGCGAGGAGAAACGAGTGCAACGGGTGGAGGAGGAACATTTGCTGGACCTGCAGCGGCGGCCCTAGCCTCTAACAACCTCCTATACCATACTGGTACCGCTACACTATCCGGAAGATAAAGATCTTCAGCCATGCTGAGACGAAAAAGGGAAAGATTCAAAACGGAGAATTTGAGAGATAAAGGTATGGCTATCAGGGATTATGCTTTTCTTTCAAAAACTTTTCTTTTAAAAGACATGTTTTTGAAAATATTTCTTCCAAAAATGTTTTTAGAAAAATAGTTTTCTAAAACTTTTATCTGTTCTGGTAACCTTTGCTCTGATACCACGTGTAACACCCCACACCCGCTATAGTCACTCACTAAGGGAATGCCATAGCATCGGTGGAGTATTTTTAGTGAGTATAGAACAGTAAAATTACAACAAGACAGATATAACGTAATACTTGAAAATTTTAAAACATCATCTCATAGCAGCGGAAAGTAAAACATGTTTGGTTACATCATAAAACCATAACAAGAGTCAAGTACAAAATATCCATCCTGAATAAAATAAGTACATAATCCCACTACTCATAACAAATAGCCATAACAGAAAAGATAAGATAAGCTGAGCTCTACATCTACGGTCCAAGCTCCAAGAGATAGATAAAGCAAACTGATCAAAACCCACTAGCACTAGGCCCAACCTGAGGACCTGAAGGAAAAAGATAAAAACAACGGGGGTCAGACATAAGCCTGAGTGAACCCTATCTCCTTAATAATACAATTATTAAAGTAATTAGGGTATGATATGAACTCGGTATGGTATCTTTGGGGATAATGACTACACTAAGTTGCCCACGAACACAGGACGAACTAAGATAACCGTAAAGACGCATCTACCCACCCAAGGATAATTACTAACTGCACCACACCAGTTCTACCCACCAAGAGTAATTCCTACTTAAAGGTTGATCCCACTAAGTGTACGTAGTAATTTTTCACCTGGTAGTTTCTTGTACCCCTACACAGGTGCCGTCTACCCCTACTTTTACTAGGTGTACCCACTACCCCCAAGCGATCGGCTCCCTACCGTAGATACCCGTGCTGGTCCCACAAAAGGGGGTGTATCATTTCCCAAAGTGGCTACCATATAATATCACTGTGCACGGCTTTATATCTACCCGATGCAACAACGACTTACCAACCAGCCCGGGTCCACACACGCATATGAAACCCGTTGATCCCGCGTTGCCACCGCTAACCCGTTTTGGCCTCTTACAGTCAAGCCCAATATGCGTGTCCCGTCACCCGACAAGGGTCGAGCCTACAAAGATACGTTGGGATATTGGTTGAAATGGGCCCCCACAAGCTACTACTTAAGCTTGTCGTTTAATCTAGTGCATCCCACTTAACCCTTTAACCATGTCCCCTTACATGTTATAAATCTTGGCTAAGTCCTTTAATCATATTTCAATTGCCACTTAGGGCACTCACTAGATTCCCACATGCCACCCATGGCACTTACTTAACCCCTTAATCATGTTTAATTACATGTTCCACCTTGGTTAAGTATTCTAATCGTATTCTCACATGCTGCCCATGGCACTTACTTAACCCTTTTATCATGTTTAATTACATGTTCCACCTTGGTTAAGTATTCTAATCGTATTTTTCTATTGCCACCCAAGGCAACCCACTAGTCTCATCATGCCACCCCAAGGCACCCACTTAACCCCTCATGTCCCACTACATGCTAATATGGTTAAGTGTTTCTTAATTCATTAATTAAGATCATGACCTCATAAAGACCTCCCACATTAGACCGTCTTTTATGACTGCTGGATATGCCGGTTGGTTCCGGGCAGACTTCTGTCATAAAAAGGGCCTAACCTCGTGTCTTTACTTTAATCATGTATTTAATTTATGACTAAGACCTCTCACATTGGGCCAATCATTTGTAGCCGCTGGATGCCCGGTCGGTTCCGGGCAGACTTCCGCTACAAAAGGGTCCAACCTCGTGTCTTAGTTGATTAATTAATCCTAATTAATCACCCCCATATTAATTATCCCTAATTAATATCAAATTTTCCATAACATGGGTAGACCTAACTCAATAGGTAAATTCCCATGGGGTAGACCTAACTTAATAGGTAAATTCCCACTTATGGTAATTTATTTTTATTGTATGCTTAATCATACCCAATCATATTTTTATTAACATATTTACCAACCCCATCGTTCCCCACGTAAATCGTTCTCATTTCATGACATAAATAAGGGGAAGATCATTACAAATATCATGGGTTTAGCATACAACTTTGTCATGGGTTAAGAGGATGTCAACTTGCATATATGAGCATATATTAACCCAACTACATTTAACCCAAACTTGCATATTATCAAACATGTGTCTTACATAACATGTTGCATATGAACTTACATATCATCAAACATGTGATTTGCATAACATGTAGAACTTGCATTTTAGCATATACTTAACTTGCATAAGCACTCACATACTTGCATAAGCATTCATATACTTGCATAAGCTTGCATATCATGTTAAACTTGCATTTCAACATATACATAACTTGCATAAACATTCACATACTTGCATAGGCTTGCATATTATGTTAAACTTGCATTTCAACATATACATAACTTGCATAAACATTCACATACTTGCATAGGCTTGCATATTATGTTAAACTTGCATTTCAACATATACATAACTTGCATAAACATTCACATACTTGCATAGGCTTGCATATTATGTTAAACTTGCATTTCAACATATACATAACTTGCATAAACATTCACATACTTGCATAGGCTTGCATATTATGTTTTACTTGCATTTCAACATATACATAACTTGCATAAACATTCACATACTTGCATAGGCTTGCATATTATGTTAAACTTGCATTTCAACATATACATAACTTGCATAAACATTCACATACTTGCATAGGCTTGCATATTATGTTAAACTTGCATTTCAACATATACATAACTTGCATAAACATTCACATACTTGCATAGGCTTGCATATTATGTTAAACTTGCATTTCAACATATACATAACTTGCATAAACATTCACATACTTGCATAGGCTTGCATATTATGTTAAACTTGCATTTCAACATATACATAACTTGCATAAACATTCATATACTTGCATAAGATGTTAAACATGCATATAAGCATATACATGACTTGCATAAGTACTCACATACTTGCATAACATGTTTGCATAATGGATCCATATTCACTTAGTGTTTTGCATCATAAACATCATGAAACAACTTGCATAAAAATATCATGATTACATATTATGAAACTTGCATGACATAAGGCATATAACTTGCAAAACACATAATGTTCACTACATCAAGCTTGCATAAATATATGGATCCACAAACATAGCCATACTTTATCACATCTTATCATAATCAATTCAATAATTGATTATTAAGGGGATAGAAGCTCACCAAAACAAGATTAGCAAGTTAAATGAAGCAAATCCCAATGATTAAGTAGAAGAAGATGTAGATTAGCTTGCAAACCCTCTTAGGATTTTTAGTGGAGGCTCTCCAATTTTCTAAGTGGTGGCATAATGGCCTTAGATCTATTTTTGGTAAGGATAAAGGGGGGTATTAGGGTGTATATATAGATTAGTTAGATGTTTTAGGACCATAGGATATACCCTAGAACCAATCCTAGCCTTTAAAGCATGTCTTGGGGAAGAAGTCAAGTGTAGGAACCATTTAGGGCCCAAAAAAAAAACAGCCCAAAACTCATCCCGGGCCTCAAAACATGAGCAGTTTTCGTTTTTGATTTTTCGTGAAACTTTGACGGGCCATAACTTGGTCATACGGACTCCGATTTACGAAAACTCGGACTCTATTTCGCGTATTTTTCCGAGACGAACGCAATGGCACAGCCCGTTTCCCCTGATTCTGAATATTAAATTTAATTCTGCTCTGATTTATGTTATAACAAGTTATTTAACATACGGGGTGTTACATTCTCCCCTACTTAAAGGATTTCGTCCCCGAAATCTCTAAGCCAAGAAGAACGTATCCTACCAACCAAACAACCATCTACTCAACCATCAAACACTGGCATCCATTGTCCTTAACAGTTTCTAATGATGTATGAGCATATGCAAAAAGTGTGTGTATATGTTCCCTATCTAATGTATGAACATATGCAAACCATGATAGTGCCATGCATCCATTATGTATGCGAGCGAACCCTATCGACACATACAATATCTACATGAGTGCACAATCATTCACCAAAATGCATCATCCATGTGATAACACAACCATTATACATCCATAAATATGTCTTCCTACACACAATTTTATGCAATATGCAATATGAAGTGACTGAGCCGATCTAGTGCCTAGAGTGTGTGTATATGCATCCACGAGCAACCATTAGCAAACACTTGCATCCACTTGCATCCATCAACCATAACATGTCTCAAACACATGTTTCAACCATAGGTTTACCCTATCTAAAGGTCAAAAGTACTAACGAGAGGACATACTAAGAATAAGATAAGCACAATATATGTGATGAAGGAGAAGCAAAAGGATATACCCTCCGAAAGAAAAAGGGTACCTCGAACGCATCTTCGCTTCCGTCTCCCAGGTAGCGTCACTCTCTTCATCTCCCCTTTGTACTTTGACTAGTTGAACCTCTCTGTTTCTCAGCTTCCAAATCTCTGACCCAAGGATGCAAGTAGGAGCTCGTCGAATCGTCGCATCACGCTCTGCTTCCACTTCTCTAAGCAAACTCGGCTCTACCACCTCTGCGGTCTCATGTAGGCACTTCCTCCCATAGAATACATCACTAAGTCTGTCGGGCAACTCCGCCAATGGAAGATGCTCCTCCCATGTACCTCCAAAATCCAAGATACATAGCCTCATAAAGGTCTTCTAAAACATGATTCACCCTCTCAGTCTGGCTATCCGTCTGAGGATGATATGCGGTACTCATACCCAACTGAGTCCCTACCGCCTCTTGCGAATTCTTCAAAAACTCTCTAGTGAAGATAGGATCTCGATCACTCACTATGCTAGAGGGTACCCCATGTAATCGAACTATCTCTCGAAGATATACTGAAGCTAGCCATGGAGCAGTCCTCTTGCTCTTCATAGGTATGAAATGGGTGCTCTCAGTAAGTCTATCTACCCCCACCCAAATTCCTGTATTACCCTTCCTCGACCTGGGTAACCCGTCAATAAAATCCATCGAGATGCTATCCCACTTCCATTGCGGAACCTCCAATGGGTGAAGCAACCCACCTGGTTTCCTTTGCTCCGCCTTCACTTGCTGGCACACCTAACATAGAGCGACATACTCGGCCACATCTTTCTTCATACCAGCCCAGAAGAAAACCCTCTTCATGTCTTGGTACATCTTATCCCCACCGGGATGAATGGTCATCCTAGAACGGTGTGCGTCATCAAGAATAGCTTTCCTCAAACCCTCGTCTTGCGGTACACCAAGTCTACCGTCTCTACGCAAACACCCCTATCGTCTAGGGTGTTCCTACTCAAATGGCTGGACGACTCCCCCCTTATGAGCTTCTCTATCAACTCAACCAACTGTGGGTCGTCCCTCTGTGCTCTTCCAATCCACCCCAAAAGAGTAGGTCTAACCAAGGAGGCTAGCAAACCGGGTACAAAGTCAATGGAAGGTCTAAAGTCAAACTTAGAAATAAACTCTAAGCTCCGTCGTTCAACGAACAATGAACTCAAGGACAACCTTTTTCTTCTTAAGGCGTCTGCTACCATGTTACCCTTACTCATAGGATGCTAAGGATCCCATCCACTTTTGTTGTCCTAAGACTATGCACTCGAAGAGTCTCCAACACTTCCCTAAGATGTAGGGCATGCTCTTCTCCACCAGGATATCATCCAAAATCATCATAACCGTCTCCCACGCAGACCACCCTAGTCGAATTCGGCATCCCCCAAATGCAAGCCCCAAAGGCCTAAACCAATATCAGACAAACACCCAAGGGATACCTCCTTCGGATTCAGACGACCTACGTGAGATGATACAAATAAAAATGGCTAATTAATTCCGCCCTTGACCAATTCTGGATGTTCTCGCCAGTCTCGTTCCAAAACCGTCGTTTATTCTATACTGGCTCTGCTCAGCCTATTGAGCACATACGAAAACTTATTTCGTTCCTAGAAAAGACCAAAATGTCATCCATAAAGACCATCACAACTTATTTAGGTACTCCTTGTACACCCTTCTCATCAAATTAACCAAACATGCGGGGCGTATGTCAAACCAAATGGCATCACCAGCCACTCATAAAAGAAATCATCCGGAGTCCTAAAGGCAGTCTTTTCTATGCTATCCTCAGCCACTCTCGACTGATGAAATCCCGTGGCTAAGTCTTACTACAAAAATACTGAGGCGCCAGCCAACCGATCAAAGAGATCATCAATCCTTGGCAATGGGTGTCTATTCTTCTTTGTGAGTCTCTTTAGTTCTCTTTAGCCTACACAAAGTCTGAGGGACCCATCCGCCTTCATAACAAAACTACTGGAGCGCCCCACTCCGATATACTTCGTCTTATGGACCCCTTTTTAAGCAAATCGCCTACT
Source organism: Allium sativum (assembly GCA_030737875.1). NCBI lineage: Eukaryota > Viridiplantae > Streptophyta > Magnoliopsida > Asparagales > Amaryllidaceae > Allium > Allium sativum. The sequence continues at coordinate 183,619,613 of CM060915.1, read as the reverse complement.
TACTTATGGAGTTCCCTCCTCCCACTAGGAGCCATGTGGCACACTGGCCAAGATACTGGTTTAGCATTATCCACCAGATATATTCGGAAGTCAATCTCCCGCTTCGGAGGTAAGCCCTTCACCTCCTCAAACACATCCGGGTATTCCTGGACCACTCTAACAGATCGCAGACTCTAGACCAACGTGTCAAGCGATTCTAGATACCTTAGCATAACAGATTCTATGGGATTACAAGAGATCTCAAGAGTGTCACCCAAGCGGCCCATAAGCCTAACAACTCTCCCCCCCCCCCAAAATCAAGAACGGCACCCCTACTGGATAACCAGTCCATGCCCACTAACCCATAGCCCGTGAAGCCCAACAAGCATCACATCTAAACCCAACGCTAAGTATAGGAACTTTCAAACCCAAACACATCATGGAGCCCAATTGGGTTTGAAACAACTAAGGGATCATCTACCAACTGGTGTCTCAGTGCAGTGACTCTACTAGTAATGATGAGATAAACGAACTCAATGTGTCAAAATCATACAAAGTACAGACAGGATGATTAATCAGAAAAACTAGACTTTCAATAGAAGTAGTTCTACCTCTTTCCCGAATCGCGAGAGCCTGTACTTGCCCCCTAGCCTGACCTGGTGCCACATGAGCTTGCACCAGTCCTCCTGAGGTAGACCCCGTCCCTTGCTCCTTCTTTGGACAGTTTTTCATCAGATGCCCTGCTTCGCCACAGTGGAAGCAGCCAGTCTTAGTCTTCTTGCGACAATCTTTGTTTAGGTGGCCTAGTGTCCCACAATTGAAGCACCTCTTCTTTCCCTTGCCACCGTTGCCCTTCCCACCTTTGTTTTGCTGCTGCTGTTGAGGTCTCTTCTGATCTCCTTTCTTCTCGGGTGCTTTACTAGCATTGGGACCCTTCTCTTCCTTATGCATATTTTCTTCTGCTTTTGAGAGAAACCTTGCCTCAAACCTATGCCTGAAATCCACCCAAGAGTCAATCGGGCGTTCTCCATTAGTGACCTCCCACCAGAACGAGGCCTCTCCTTCCATTAACCAAGCGGCCAACCCGACTTTCTTTCCCTCTTCTACTTCCAAGATTTCCATCAATTCTTCCGTCTCATTAAGCCAATCCCTAGCTCCCACAAAAGGTTTTCCTCCCATAGCCTTAAACTTCCTACAAGTCATAGCAAAAGTATCCGCGCGAGGAGAAACGAGTGCAACGGGTGGAGGAGGAACATTTGCTGGACCTGCAGCGGCGGCCCTAGCCTCTAACAACCTCCTATACCATACTGGTACCGCTACACTATCCGGAAGATAAAGATCTTCAGCCATGCTGAGACGAAAAAGGGAAAGATTCAAAACGGAGAATTTGAGAGATAAAGGTATGGCTATCAGGGATTATGCTTTTCTTTCAAAAACTTTTCTTTTAAAAGACATGTTTTTGAAAATATTTCTTCCAAAAATGTTTTTAGAAAAATAGTTTTCTAAAACTTTTATCTGTTCTGGTAACCTTTGCTCTGATACCACGTGTAACACCCCACACCCGCTATAGTCACTCACTAAGGGAATGCCATAGCATCGGTGGAGTATTTTTAGTGAGTATAGAACAGTAAAATTACAACAAGACAGATATAATGTAATACTTGAAAATTTTAAAACATCATCTCATAGCAGCGGAAAGTAAAACATGTTTGGTTACATCATAAAACCATAACAAGAGTCAACTACAAAATATCCATCCTGAATAAAATAAGTACATAATCCCACTACTCATAACAAATAGCCATAACAGAAAAGATAAGATAAGCTGAGCTCTACATCTACGGTCCAAGCTCCAAGAGATAGATAAAGCAAACTGATCAAAACCCACTAGCACTAGGCCCAACCTGAGGACCTGAAGGAAAAAGATAAAAACAACGGGGGTCAGACATAAGCCTGAGTGAACCCTATCTCCTTAATAATACAATTATTAAAGTAATTAGGGTATGATATGAACTCGGTATGGTATCTTTGGGGATAATGACTACACTAAGTTGCCCACGAACACAGGACGAACTAAGATAACCGTAAAGACGCATCTACCCACCCAAGGATAATTACTAACTGCACCACACCAGTTCTACCCACCAAGAGTAATTCCTACTTAAAGGTTGATCCCACTAAGTGTACTTAGTAATTTTTCACCCGGTAGTTTCTTGTACCCCTACACAGGTGCCGTCTGCCCCTACTTTTACTAGGTGTACCCACTACCCCCAAGCGATCGGCTCCCTACCGTAGATACCCGTGCTGGTCCCACAAAAGGGGGTGTATCATTTCCCAAAGTGGCTACCATATAATATCACTGTGCACGGCTTTATATCTACCCGATGCAACAACGACTTACCAACCAGCCCGGGTCCACACACGCATATGAAACCCGTTGATCCCGCGTTGCCACCGCTAACCCGTTTTGGCCTCTTACAGTCAAGCCCAATATGCGTGTCCCGTCACCCGACAAGGGTCGAGCCTACAAAGATACGTTGGGATATTGGTTGAAATGGGCCCCCACAAGCTACTACTTAAGCTTGTCGTTTAATCTAGTGCATCCCACTTAACCCTTTAACCATGTCCCCTTACATGTTATAAATCTTGGCTAAGTCCTTTAATCATATTTCAATTGCCACTTAGGGCACTCACTAGATTCCCACATGCCACCCATGGCACTTACTTAACCCCTTAATCATGTTTAATTACATGTTCCACCTTGGTTAAGTATTCTAATCGTATTCTCACATGCCGCCCATGGCACTTACTTAACCCTTTTATCATGTTTAATTACATGTTCCACCTTGGTTAAGTATTCTAATCGTATTTTTCTATTGCCACCCAAGGCAACCCACTAGTCTCATCATGCCACCCCAAGGCACCCACTTAACCCCTCATGTCCCACTACATGCTAATATGGTTAAGTGTTTCTTAATTCATTAATTAAGATCATGACCTCATAAAGACCTCCCACATTAGACCGTCTTTTATGACTGCTGGATATGCCGGTTGGTTCCGGGCAGACTTCTGTCATAAAAAGGGCCTAACCTCGTGTCTTTACTTTAATCATGTATTTAATTTATGACTAAGACCTCTCACATTGGGCCAATCATTTGTAGCCGCTGGATGCCCGGTCGGTTCCGGGCAGACTTCCGCTACAAAAGGGTCCAACCTCGTGTCTTAGTTGATTAATTAATCCTAATTAATCACCCCCATATTAATTATCCCTAATTAATATCAAATTTTCCATAACATGGGTAGACCTAACTCAATAGGTAAATTCCCATGGGGTAGACCTAACTTAATAGGTAAATTCCCACTTATGGTAATTTATTTTTATTGTATGCTTAATCATACCCAATCATATTTTTATTAACATATTTACCAACCCCATCGTTTCCCACGTAAATCGTTCTCATTTCATGACATAAATAAGGGGAAGATCATTACAAATATCATGGGTTTAGCATACAACTTTGTCATGGGTTAAGAGGATGTCAACTTGCATATATGAGCATATATTAACCCAACTACATTTAACCCAAACTTGCATATTATCAAACATGTGTCTTACATAACATGTTGCATATGAACTTACATATCATCAAACATGTGATTTGCATAACATGTAGAACTTGCATTTTAGCATATACTTAACTTGCATAAGCACTCACATACTTGCATAAGCATTCATATACTTGCATAAGCTTGCATATCATGTTAAACTTGCATTTCAACATATACATAACTTGCATAAACATTCACATACTTGCATAGGCTTGCATATTATGTTAAACTTGCATTTCAACATATACATAACTTGCATAAACATTCACATACTTGCATAGGCTTGCATATTATGTTAAACTTGCATTTCAACATATACATAACTTGCATAAACATTCACATACTTGCATAGGCTTGCATATTATGTTAAACTTGCATTTCAACATATACATAACTTGCATAAACATTCACATACTTGCATAGGCTTGCATATTATGTTAAACTTGCATTTCAACATATACATAACTTGCATAAACATTCACATACTTGCATAGGCTTGCATATTATGTTAAACTTGCATTTCAACATATACATAACTTGCATAAACATTCACATACTTGCATAGGCTTGCATATTATGTTAAACTTGCATTTCAACATATACATAACTTGCATAAACATTCACATACTTGCATAGGCTTGCATATTATGTTAAACTTGCATTTCAACACATACATAACTTGCATAAACATTCATATACTTGCATAAGATGTTAAACATGCATATAAGCATATACATGACTTGCATAAGTACTCACATACTTGCATAACATGTTTGCATAATGGATCCATATTCACTTAGTGTTTTGCATCATAAACATCATGAAACAACTTGCATAAAAATATCATGATTACATATTATGAAACTTGCATGACATAAGGCATATAACTTGCAAAACACATAATGTTCACTACATCAAGCTTGCATAAATATATGGATCCACAAACATAGCCATACTTTATCACATCTTATCATAATCAATTCAATAATTGATTATTAAGGGGATAGAAGCTCACCAAAACAAGATTAGCAAGTTAAATGAAGCAAATCCCAATGATTAAGTAGAAGAAGATGTAGATTAGCTTGCAAACCCTCTTAGGATTTTTAGTGGAGGCTCTCCAATTTTCTAAGTGGTGGCATAATGGCCTTAGATCTATTTTTGGTAAGGATAAAGGGGGGTATTAGGGTGTATATATAGATTAGTTAGATGTTTTAGGACCATAGGATATACCCTAGAACCAATCCTAGCCTTTAAAGCATGTCTTGGGGAAGAAGTCAAGTGTAGGAACCATTTAGGGCCCAAAAAAAAAACAGCCCAAAACTCATCCTGGGCCTCAAAACATGAGCAGTTTTCGTTTTTGATTTTTCGTGAAACTTTGACGGGCCATAACTTGGTCATACGGACTCCGATTTACGAAAACTCGGACTCTATTTCGCGTATTTTTCCGAGACGAACGCAATGGCACAGCCCGTTTCCCCTGATTCAGAATATTAAATTTAATTCTGCTCTGATTTATGTTATAACAAGTTATTTAACATACGGGGTGTTACAGTCATGGTATACATCTTTTCTTACTAAACCCATAACTATTTGTATCAAGTACAAACAATAAGAATAATGATCATACTCAATACCAACCATAAAATTACATACTTTTTATCAAATAATGGTGATAACATCTTCCAAATTCAGAAAAAAGTACAAGTTCTGTATTCGGAATTCATTACAAGCAAAATCTGCATATTGTATATATTCCATTTTGAAATATGTTATACCTTGAAAACTTACATCTTTATTTCAAATATTATAAAATCTTATTTGATTATAAATCAAATCTTTTAGAACTTCTCTTATAAAATCATCCATTTAGAACTTCTCATATAAAATCATTCAGAATCTTCATTTCATTTCATAAAACTTCTATAAAATTCTTCTTAAGTTTTAAAATGTATTTATAAATCCTTTCACAAGTTAAATTGTGTGATTCATAAATCTCATTTGAAAACAGTTACAAATCAAGCATAGAACTTGTTCATTTATGAAATATTTTCTTATAGCTCCATAAAACTAAATCTTAAAACTTAGTTACTTGAAAACCTTATTTGTAAAACTTGTTTATAAAATAGTAATTCCTTATAAAATAATTTATAAAATACGATTATAAAATGTTGATTCAAATATTGTTTCATTTATAAAACTTTGTTTAATAAATCTAAAATAAAAACCGATTCAAAACTTTTTTATTTATAAGTAGTTTATAGTTTCAAAAACTGAGAAATTTTGTCCTATGTCAAATTATCATATTCAAAATGCTGAATATAGACTGTCTGCCGTCAATATCTTAACCAATATGGTTTATTGATTAATAACTTAGCAATGTTGAATTAAATTCAACAAACATCATCCAAACCAAATTTATGTGATATTTAGGTTAGATAGTTCATGGGCGTATATAATGAAAGCGAATAACATGAAAAAGGTTGAGAAATCATGTTGGATCCCTTCTACTTGTCCCCCTGCATCACAACTCATATATCATTTCATATATGCATAATAATTATATAATGAGATCTAATTCATTTAGGATTAATGTTCAACTTACAAGAAGGTAATACCAAATGTCATCCATTCACAAATGGGAATAAATATCAACAACCACTAGCTAAGCAATAAATCATCCAATCAATAATTCAACCAATCAAACATATAACACATGTAAATATCGAATCAAAAATAGATATTAATATTATATGTTATGGTATAATAATACTAAAGAAAGTATGAGAGTTAACTCATTATCCAAAACTCAGTATTTTCACATTTTTTAATATAATTTCAAATAGACATTTGAAATTACATAAAAATTCAGACTGCTCCAAATAAGACCATTATAACTCGTACGTTTGGTATTCACAAATACACAAAGGAAACTTGTTTTGCATAAATCTGACCTCGAATGAAAAAGATATGTGTGTTATAGGTTTTCACACGGATTAAAATATTTTTTATAATTTATCAGTGATTTCATCAACACTATAATACCTTGATTATTGTTAATTAATCACACCCCCTAATCCCGCTTCTCAACCAGGCATGAACGAAAAAACCCGACACCCTTCCAAACACCAACATTGCCGCCTTAGATGATCGTACCTCTGTCGCTTGCCACTTCTAGCCCCACCCTGTTAAGTTGCATCCACTCTTTAAGCGTCGCCTCCCCAATTGCCTTCGTTTGTTTTGGCTCTACAGATGAAAGGAAGCCGTTCATCTTTACTTTCCAACGCCTACGATCGACCATTTGACCTCCAACCACCATGCATGTGTAGCCCATCCTCTTGTGCTCCTCTTTCCGTCGCACCACATTGCCTGAAATTTCACTGGCGATGAACTATAATGCAAAATATGGAACGAGGCTGACCTCGAATTTTGGCGATTTCCAACTACCTTAGTTTTCCGATGGTCGAGGTCGACAATGGATGAAGTCCACTCCATGATGCGAATAACTATCATGTTGGAGTTTTTTGTGGAATATAAACTGATTTATCAATGAATTTCGACAATAAAAGGTTGTGGAGGTTAGTGTTTAAGAAATGTGGAAGATGGTTTCGATTTATACCCTCCTCTAAAATACTGTTCACCTAGTTTGAAAAGTTTCAAACTAAAAATGAGACGTTCTAACTGTTATTCATAGCTAATAACCCACATTCCGATCATGATGAAACTATTTTCAAAAGCTAATTCGATCATATGCAAAATCAAGCTTTTGAAATCATATTATAATTCATAATGTTTATCCATACGCGTTTATATCACGCGCGATCGCTCGACAACTCCACTTGACATGAAATAAGGAATCTTACAGCAATCAACCATTTTGGATTTGACGAAGTTGGTTTCGTTGAATTCCGGATCATTTAAAAAACAACTATTTTAATGTATTAACGAAATCGAATAAATATCAGTTGACTTCTAAACACTCAAATCGATCGATAATAATTTCTTATTATATTTTTCTTAATTAGAATTACTCTTAAACTTCAAATTTATTTAATTTCGTATGATATCTTAAGATTCAGAAATTCAATTTATTTCAATAATCAGATTCTTTAATAAATTTGATTCAAGTCGCTAAATTTTAATTTTATTCTTTAATATTTAAGTCCTTTAAATATACAAGTATCAAAATTCTGGGTTGTTTCATTGAACTTGAGCTACTTGTGCGTGTTTGAGTTTGTGAATATTCCGTATTTACTATTACATGCTTAAGTTCTGTCATGTACTAGTTTGTTTGGGTTGGTTATCCAGGTGTATTTAGTTCACTATCCATGGACCATTGTTCCCTGATATTACTTGATTTTTTTGTATGAAAATGACTTCTGCACTATGTCATGTCTAGTGTCAATGCACCAAAACATACTTTTTTTTATTTGAAATTAAACCTAGAATATTGTGCATTTGTGTGCCTATTCGTTGACGAATATTCTACTAATTAGAAAACTATTGCGAAGTGTATTAAACTGCAAGCGCACGACGTACACTTGTAGTACGTTCGCGAGTACGAGTCGATCCACGGGAAAAGAAATAATTTTAATTATATTCAATCAAATTAAACCAAATTCGGGAGAAGTTTTAACTACACCTACAACTAAACTATATTAACAAAGTTTAATAAAAATATATGAGTGAAACAAAAACTTAGGAATAAATTGTAACGTCCCGTATTTTTACAGTATAATAATTAATATATTTAATTATTTAAACAGTGATTTGGGGATTTAAATGGTTGCTTAGTTTAATAATTTTGAATATTTAATTAATATAATTAATAGAATAATATATTTAATTATGAAATAATAGAAAATAATGTAATTGACAATGTTGTGTGAATTGGACAATTTAAAAGTACTTAATCCAGTTTAGACTTCAATTATAATAACGAATTCATTTATTAATCGACATTTAAATGAATATATTATATTATAATTATAATCGAGCTTGAAATGGCGCGGTAGTTTGTAATTTGGTAATTCTAACTTTAAACGAATATACAAAATCCGTTTTAAGTCGCATTTCTATGAAACAAGAAACGTACGGAACTAGTGAAGTATATTTTCTAATGGAAGAGAAAAATCGAGATTTCGTCGCGTGGATTGTAAGTTGTGTCCAAATCAAATTTTCGAAATGTCGCTATGGAATTCCTTTATAATTTATAATGATTTATTTATATTATAAATGTATGTTTAATATAAATTGGGTATCGATTTAACACTAGAATTGGAATATCGAGTTATAAATTCAGATAGGAATATTATGGAGTTATATGATATTCTATTGTGAATATATACGATAATATTAATTTATTAATATTAAATCAAATTATTTTTAAATATATTTATAATTAAATGAGTTTATTTAGATCTTTAAAAATAGTCATTTTTGCAAACGACCTCGGTTTACGATGAAACTATTTCTGTTGGATCCGGAATATTAAATTATTGCAAGATTTCAATTTTCGTGATTTTTGGAGTCAGTATGCGACCGAACGGGATTTTAATGTGAATATCAATCAATTATTTGACTTTAAAAAAACAATGTGTGAGCAAGCGGACTCGGAATTCGAAGAATAAAGTTTTGTTGGGTCCATAATGTCGAACTGTAGCTACATGCCCATTTTCATGATTTTCGGATATCGTGTGTAATCATAGGGATTTTTAGATGGCGAATACAAATAGAATAATGATATAAAATAATAATAAAAATATACGAAGCATGTGAAACAAGCCAAATTTTCCCAATAAATACCTTGCATTATTTCCTAACCCTAAACTATTTTTTCCCTGGTTAATAACTCTACGTAGCCAACATTCTTTCTTCAGAAAAAATATTTCGTGAGTTTTAAAGTTCAAAGAAATAGGAATAAAAGCCTATAGATTATAAAACCTATATATTTGAGTTCCTTGATGGATTTCCTCTAAGCCTATATGTATAATGAAGTATGCGATCAGCGCTAGGGATGCTCGATTCATTCCAGCACACGAGAAAGGGTATTAGGGTTCGAGAAATTTGGGTAATAATTCATTTTTGATCATTTTGGAGATGAGTTCTAAACTCGGGGTGTGATTTAGCACATCGTCGAAGTTTTTAGTTGGAAGCTGGACCAAAAGAGGTCGCTACCTCTGTACTGTAGACGATGAAGAAGCGAAATGCCGAATTCCGAAAACTACGTGCGAGCTGGATAAAAATGGAACGGAAATAAATAGCATGGCAAGGGGAAACTAATGGTATTTTTAGTTTGAGCTTTTACTGAGCAATGGTGGAGAACGGTGAGCGTAAATAAATTCGGAATGGCCATTGAAAATGACGAGTATGGGTTCGGTGCTAGGAATGAGAAGGAGACGATGAATATATGTTGACGTGGATTTGGATATTTGTAAGGTTAATTAACTATTTAAACTATTTAATTAATGATGTTTAAATAGTTTAAAACTTGTAAATATGATAACTACTTCATACATTATCAGAATCTAACGAAACAAGTTCCATTGGGATCGTATGGATAGGGGCTACTCAATGTAACTGACATGGCGGAACTCGCTACAATTTACGCTAAAATAAAACGTGCATCTGAATCAAAGATAGTTTATCATTATTTAACAATGAACCACCAATGTGACTAAATCTCACTAACTCTGCACAGTTTATATTTTTATAACTAATTTTAGGATTGTTAAATGATGGTTGATTTCTGTGTGTTGATTGTCTGGATGAATTGCTAATTAATTGCTCGAAATATAAATATAGTTATACATATAAATCATTGATCAAATATTAATTATGTTTATCAGAATATTTCATATTGAAATGAAATCGATGTTATTTATGTTGTTTAACATCTGCGGATGCAGGGAAACAGGTTAGAGGGATCCACCTGGATTCCTCAACATTTATATTACTGTTTTTCATAAATTGTTATATATGATGTGTTATATACAGTCTATGATTGATCATGACGTCATTGGATGAAACTGGTCTTTTTAATTGGTATTTTACATACCATAAGTAAAGCTGGAATGTATAATGGTAATTTTTAAAGTGTATATTGAAATAAAAATATTTACATAAAATCAAAGGATCATATAAAAAAGAATTTCGAAGTGGATATTGAATTTTAGAAATCGAAAAAGGAATTTATTTGGAAAATAAATAGAATTATAAAATGAAAAATTTGGAAAATAAATAGAATTTTATAAAAGGAAATATCTGGAAAATAAATAGAAATTTATAAAAGGAAATATTCGGAAAATAAATAGAAATTTATGAAAGGAAATATGTGGAAAATAAATATTAAATAGAAATCTGTAACACCCCGTAATTCTGCAACATTAAGATTCTCAAATTAAAGTATAATTAATTTTTAAAAGAAAAATTAAAAGAAAAAGATCCATGCAGTTGTTTAATTTAAGTATTGTAACTAACATGAAAAAGAGAAGTAAGGAGAGAACAATAATTATTATTGTTCTAAGACTTATTAACAAAAGCCTCTGTAGCTCAGTTGGTTAAGGCATTGGATTTGTAGCATGGAGGTCGGGGGTTCGAACCTCGGCGGCGGCATAATTTTTTTTATCTTTGTTTTAGAGAGGGCCAACTGAACATGCAAATATATGTACGTATACAAATTCAAAATTTGAAAGGATAAGAACGTACATATAAGAAAATAAAGAATATATATATATATATACATATGAGAATATAAATATATATATATATATATGCAAAAATATATGTATACGAAAGATAAAATTCAAGATAAGGCTACAGTCAATGAAATATGGCAACATCATTTGAATTTTGAAAATAAAATGAAAGTTGTGCGTATATATATACGCGTAAAATGGTCGTTAGAGGAATTGTATACATATAAGAATATTTCATGTGAATAAAACAGTTAAATAAATTCCAGAAATTCAAAAGTTTGAAAATCAAACTTTTACGCCAAAATAGCTTGTGGGACCCAATGCTGACTCAGCACTGCGTGTATGATAAGGTTTGGCTAGATTCATCTACGTACCTGGACTATTTTCTTAACTAGGTTCAATGCTGACTCAGCGCTGCGTGTACGATAAGGTCTTGAGCAGCTATATAAACAGCCCTAGTCTTCATTCTCTTTGCACCAATTCTCTTCTATCCTTATGCTGCTAAGATTCATGGCTTCTTCCCCTCTTCTAAATTTTCTTAAATAAATAAAATAAAATATGATTCAAGACGAGGAGATGCTGCTAAAAGACTTTTAAGGAGGGATTCAAATCAAAGTTTCAAGTGAAGAATTCAAAGGCTAGCTCAAACAAGTTTCAAGCAACGACGCACGAATCATAGCCACGCTTTCCTTCTTTTCTAGATCTATTTTCTGTAAGTTGGTTATTTCTAGATCTGAATATTTTGTTTTATTTGTGACATGAAATTAAAGGAATAAAGGAATATGCCAAGTCTCTCTCTCTCTTCGAATCTGTGTTTATACTCTTGGACTGAATTAAGAACTGTTATGATTCGAGGACAAATAAGACTGTAACCGTGACTATGACTATAGAACTGTGGCCTTTGAAAGCATATACCTTTTGGACTATGAACATCGCCTATATTGCCTATGACCATGGACATTACTTATGACTAAGAACATAAGCCTTTGAATTAGACATAAACTATTGCCTATGACATAATGAGGAAAATTGTGATTTTGACACCCATGATTCATGATTAGGAAAATATTGCTTTAGTTTGGTGATTGTGAAATTGGGTCTAAACCCAATTATTTATTCTACCTGTTCCTTGGTTTTTTCTTTGGTTTTAAGACAGTGGGAATTTACCTATTAAGTTAGGTCTACCCACGTTCTTGAACCTATTTTGCCCATTCTTTGGTTTTAAGACAGTGGGAATTTACCTATTTAGTTAGGTCTACCCATATTCTTGAACCTACATTGTTATCCAAACCTTTTATGTCAATTATTCCTTCTTGTCATTTTGATTCATTCCCTTTTTATCTACGAATCTAGATTTATTTATAATCTAGGTTGAATCACGATTATTCGAATGGTGGGAATGCGATTTGGGGAAAAACATGGAAATGAATATGAACGTAATTGTAAACTTGGAAATTGGCATAATTTGGAATATGTATTATGACATGCATATTAAAATGAAAACGGGGAAATTTGACATGGATTAGGGAATATGTGATTTTGACATATTAAATTTAGCGTTAGTAAGTAAGCTAAATTTTAGGCATAAAATGTAAACTAGAAAAACAATTCTAGTTTTGCCATAAATTGTGAATTAGGATGTTAAACCAAGATTGGGTTAATTAAGGTTGATTTGGAATAAGTATATTAGCACAATTTGGAATTTATTCATAATTGTGAGCAATTGTCATGTTTAGAATAAATTATGGTTAGCGACACTAAATTTGGTATAATTTACATACCAAAAAGTATAAATATGATAAATAAGAGAGAATGGGCCATAATAATAAATGTGACAATGTACATTAAAAGAGTAGTAATGAAATAAGTAAATTAGGAGTAATTTACTTATAGAATTCGTCATAAATGTTAAATTGTTCATTTACCACAAAATATGTAACTTGGTTAAGTTTTGGCCATAAATTATAAACTAGGATATTTAATCTAGTTTCGGCAATGAAATAGGAAATGGCCTAAACTGCATGTTGGGTTAGGACTTGGGCCTAGAATATAAGTATACTAGTAGGCTTGACAAATAAATATAGGCCAAATTTGTCTAAAAAGGGGAAATGGGCTTTTGAAATAAATTCTTAACAATTTATAAATCAAAGAAAAGTATTTTGATAACATCCCTTTTTATAACACATAGACCAGAAGGTTCTAGGGTGACAGAGAGGATAGTGTCTAGGCTTGGGTTTGGAAAATACAAGTTTCCTGCCCTCCCTGGCTATCCCTAACTGATCCGAAGGACGGGATGGTTGTTTTCAAAACCAGATTTGGAAATTAATCAAAAACCCTTTGAACTTAGAAAACATGAATATGCCTACCCCGAGGTTAGACTGAGTTGCGGTGTAAACCTGCCCGGAACCGACCGGCACATCCAGTAACCGCAGCAATATCTGTCTAATGTGAGAGGTTGCGGCTTTAATTTATTAATTAAAGCTAGAACAAGAATGGGAGAGTTAAGTCCATAGGAACACTTAACCAACCTAACACGGTTAAGCTAGAATGGGAAGGTTAAGGAACACTTAACCAACTTAGCACATTTAAAGCTAGAATGGGAGGGTTAAGTCCATGGGAATACTTAGCCAAATTAACATGTTGACTAGACTAGAAGGTGGGGTTAAGTAAAGTTAATACACTTAGCCAATTTAACATGTTAATTAGACTAGAGGTTGGGGTTAAGTAATACACTTAGCCAAATTAATATGTTAACTGGACTAGACCATAGGGTTAAGTAAACTTGAACGCTTAACAATCAGAATACGATAAATGAATAGGGTTAAGTAAAAAGCATGAAGGGATAACACTTAACCAGTGTAATAGGATAAGGGAAGAGGGTTAAGATAGCTTGAATCGACTAAATACACTTAACCAACCCAACCTGGCGAGAAAGAAAACTAAGTAGTAGACCTTAGTTGAAAAAGGGACTAAGTAGTAAAACTTAGTTAAGAAAATAAGGAATTTGGAAACTAAGTGGTAAACCTTAGTTAGTAGAACTAAGTAGTAATTCTTAGTATAACACGAAGGAGCAGACATCCATCTGGTTTTAAGAAGGCTCCAACGAATTGGGTTACGAAGCCCGAGGCTTCGAGGGGACGTGAGGGTACTCTTGGTATCCCTCTGTGAGGCTGCAGATGATCATCCTGGGCTCACAGAGGTTAAGGTCTGCGTTAGAAGAACCGAGGGTATGCCTTGGTTGCAATATATATGTGGCAACCTAAAGACTAGGATGGACCAGCGTGATTCGGCGAGAAGATGGTAGCCCTGTGATAGCAACTCGTCGTCTACCATCCATCTTGAGTCAATCGAGATACGTGAAGCGGAAAGGCGGAGAACTCCAAAAGACCATATACTTGCTATCTAGTTATGGTTGCGGATGGCCATAGGATAGTGGGGCACCGGGGGCCGGCGTATAGTTCTCATTTTACAAGGTGTGCCTTTCATTAGCTGAGGGAGGGGTCAAGTGGGACCATAGCCACTGGAGTAAAAACAGACCTTAGCATCTGCATCGGCAGATATCTGAAAGCTCCTGACCGAGTTCTGTATTCCTTGATTTGCCCTGTCACAGGACTCGGATCGCACATTACAGGACATGTGCATCTAGACAAGCGATAACGATTCGCGTTACATACGTGGGGAAGCCTAGGAACATATACCACTCTAGGTAGTGTGTCCTAGACTTGGGGGCATTGTTCGACAGGTAGCGTAATCCCTAGTTGGACTAGGTGGCATAAACCCTGAACTCGAAAAGCGTTCAGCAGATAGCGTAAAACTATAGTTAAATCTAGAAAGCAGTGGATAGAAAACCCTAGATTAGATCTAGGTAACAACTAATAAATGGATGCCTGAAGGCGATGGAAAATACAAGGATTGGGATCACGTTATCATTACTAGTTGAAACACTAGTTAGGCGGTGCAGAGATATAGAAACCAGTATAACAAGTAAATAGCGAAGCAGCGAAAGTATTAGAGCGTATCCAGTTTATCTTAGCTTATCTTGTGACTACCTTGTCTCATCTTGTTGACCCTATCGTCATGGTGTAATCTTGTATTCAGTTAATTCATGTCGTTTTGTTTTCCATGTTCACATGCTAGAAGTTACTGAACTTACTCAGGCTTTATGTCTGACTCTGTTTTTCTTTCGTCTTCTTTCTTCCGTTCTCCCCCCCCCAGGTTGTTAAGGAGGAAATAGGATAGCTCAGATTTGTTTTGGGATGATTTCTCTTTCCAAGCTTGAAGAATCTTGGATGCATCGGCTTTGGATTGCTATGGCTGGCTTTTGTTACATTGGGGAATATAAATGTATTTTATGCTTCTTTATTTTGTTAAGACAGTTGATACTCTGATATTGTAAAGGAACCTTGTACAAATTATTTTGTCAATAAAGCAAAGTTTTATTTTCTGCTGTTTAATGTTTGTCTGTCTTGTAATTTATCTGCATCTTTTACCCATAATGCTCCACAGAACTTAGTGCATTCCCTTTGTGAGTGACACTAACGGATGTGGGGTGTTACACGTGGTATCAGAGCTGAAGGTTACCGGATCAGATAAAGGATTTGAAAAATTATTTTTCAAAATGGTTTTTAAAGAAGCATTTTCAAAAGAAAAGTTTTGTTTTAAAGCAATATTCCCCAAAGCCATATGCACTGTCTTCTCTTCCTCTGTTTGAATTCTTGTCTCCTTCTTTCTTTAGTCTCTGGGGCTCCTGGCTTTCTTGGAGGTAACCTCATCGAAGGGCAAAGTAGTGCCCGTCCTCCATCTATAGCCGTATTCGTTCCACTTACGGCCAGTCTTCTTTCAAGTTTATAAGGTTTTTCGGTATGATGGAAGCAGTTTTTGAGAGATTTGCTAACATAGCAATACATGGAAAGGGATGAGGAGTTTGGCAAAAGGGACAAAACCCTAGGATGAGGAATGCATGGAGATAGGTTAGCTCACGAAGGAGGAAGAAATTATAAAAGAGGAAGTATCCTTACTAGAGTATGATAGGGCATATAATTAAAGACAAGGGCAAGGACGAGGGACAAGATTTTTAGAAGGACAAGTACATGCTAAGCATACCTAGGAGATAGGTGGTAAAAGTTTCTGTTGGAAAGAATCTAGTTTTCTGTTCATACTCTTTCCTTCGGTTTTAGCGCTTCGCATCTGTTCATATTTGCTTCCATAGTTAAGTCTCTGCACCTTAGTACTTGTATAGTAAGAAGATCCCAATCAGTCTCAAACCCAGTGGGTGGTTCGACCCGTTTATTTTTGGATAGTAGGGGTTTGAGAATAGTTATCGAGTTTGTTTATATCATATCACGTAGATCGTCTAAATTCGGAGGAGATATTCCTTGGATGCTTGTCTGATATTGGTTTAGGCCTTTGGGGCTTATACTTGAGGAATGTCGAGTTCGACTAGGATGGTTTGCGTGAGAGATGAATAGTTGTGACAGGCGCTCTAAAAAGTGCGTAGTGATCTTTCAACCCTTATAGTTATGGCATGGTGGATAATGGAGAGACCTCTAATCATACACTTGGTACCGTGATCGACATCTGTTTATTTTGGAAATGGAGGTTAGGAACTTCACAATTGTGAAGATAAATTGGTTAAGATACAGTGGAGTAAAGCTCAAGAAGGCTAGATACTAGCAACATGCCCTTTTTCCTTAAGGGTGCATCCTTGATTTCTCTGTTTAGGAGCTTTACGCGTAGTTGTTTCTCTCTTTCCAAAGTATATCCTCTAGGTCGTATCTGCGATCCTTAGGTAGAAGCCAATGGATGTAAACATGTATTTGAAACATGTTATGGTTGAATGGTTGCAAGTGGTTGCAAATGGTTGCTCGTGGATGCATATGCATACGTATTAGGCACTAGATCAAGTTCGGACGCTCTCATATTGCATTTACATATATGCATTTGTTTATAAGTTGAACTTGATATGATATCATATGGGCGTTGCATATGGTTGAATGGCTGTGCACGCATGTAGTATTTACATGACTAGGGATGTTTGCATGCATGATTGGACGCATGGCACTAACATGATTTGCATTAAGGTGGTCAACTGAATCAGTAGACCGCCTGATTTTGCATTAGATAGAGACATATACACACACTATGCATATGAACATGAAAGCATTAGAAATCTTTTTAGGACAATGAATGCCTGTGATTGAATGGTTGAGTAGATGAGTGATTGGATGGTAGGACACATTCTTCCTAACTTGAAGATTTCGGGGACGAAATCCTTTTAAGTGGGGTAGAATGTAACACCCCGTAATTCTGCAACATTAAGATTCTCAAATTAAAGTATAATTAATTTTTAAAAGAAAAATTAAAAGAAAAAGATCCATGTAGTTGTTTAATTTAAGTATTGTAACTAACATGAAAAAGAGAAGTAAGGAGAGAACAATAATTATTATTGTTCTAAGACTTATTAACAAAAGCCTCTGTAACTCAGTTGGTTAAGGCATTGGATTTGTAGCATGGAGGTCGGGGGTTCGAACCCCGGCGGCGGCATAATTTTTTATATCTTTGTTTTAGAGAGGGCCAACTGAACATGCAAATATATGTACGTATACAAATTCAAAATTTGAAAGGATAAGAACGTACATATAAGAAAATAAAGAATATATATATATATACATATGAGAATATAAATATATATATATATATATATGCAAAAATATATGCATACGAAAGATAAAATTCAAGATAAGGCTACAGTCAATGAAATATGGCAACATCATTTGAATTTTGAAAATAAAATGAAAGTTGTGCGTATATATATATGCGTAAAATGGTCGTTAGAGGAATTGTATACATATAAGAATATTTCATGTGAATAAAACAGTTAAATAAATTCCAGAAATTCAAAAGTTTGAAAATCAAACTTTTACGCCAAAATAGCTTGTGGGACCCAATGCTAACTCAGCACTGCGTGTATGATAAGGTTTGGCTAGATTCATCTACGTACCTGGACTATTTTCTTAACTAGGTTCAATGCTGACTCAGCGCTGCGTGTACGATAAGGTCTTGAGCAGCTATATAAACAGCCCTAGTCTTCATTCTCTTTGCACCAATTCTCTTCTATCCTTATGCTGCTAAGATTCATGGCTTCTTCCCCTCTTCTAAATTTTCTTAAATAAATAAAATAAAATATGATTCAAGACGAGGAGATGCTGCTAAAAGACTTTTAAGGAGGGATTCAAATCAAAGTTTCAAGTGAAGAATTCAAAGGCTAGCTCAAACAAGTTTCAAGCAACGACGCACGAATCATAGCCACGCTTTCCTTCTTTTCTAGATCTATTTTCTGTAAGTTGGTTATTTCTAGATCTGAATATTTTGTTTTATTTGTGACATGAAATTAAAGGAATAAAGGAATATGCCAAGTCTCTCTCTCTCTTCGAATCTGTGTTTATACTCTTGGACTGAATTAAGAACTGTTATGATTCGAGGACAAATAAGACTGTAACCGTGACTATGACTATAGAACTGTGGCCTTTGAAAGCATATACCTTTTGGACTATGAACATCGCCTATATTGCCTATGACCATGGACATTACTTATGACTAAGATCATAAGCCTTTGAATTAGACATAAACTATTGCCTATGACATAATGAGGACAATTGTGATTTTGACACCCATGATTCATGATTAGGAAAATATTGCTTTAGTTTGGTGATTGTGAAATTGGGTCTAAACCCAATTATTTATTCTACCTGTTCCTTGGTTTTTTCTTTGGTTTTAAGACAGTGGGAATTTACCTATTAAGTTAGGTCTACCCACGTTCTTGAACCTATTTTGCCCATTCTTTGGTTTTAAGACAGTGGGAATTTACCTATTTAGTTAGGTCTACCCATGTTCTTGAACCTACATTGTTATCCAAACCTTTTATGTCAATTATTCCTTCTTGTCATTTTGATTCATTCCCTTTTTATATACGAATCTAGATTTATTTATAATCTAGGTTGAATCACGATTATTCGAACGGTGGGAATGCGATTTGGGGAAAAACATGGAAATGAATATGAACGTAATTGTAAACTTGGAAATTGGCATAATTTGGAATATGTATTATGACATGCATATTAAAATGAAAACGGGGAAATTTGACATGGATTAGGGAATATGTGATTTTGACATATTAAATTTAGCGTTAGTAAGTAAGCTAAATTTTAGGCATAAATGTAAACTAGAAACACAATTCTAGTTTTGCCATAAATTGTGAATTAGGATGTTAAACCAAGATTGGGTTAATTAAGGTTGATTTGGAATAAGTATATTAGCACAATTTTGAATTTATTCATAATTGTGAGCAATTGTCATGTTTAGAATAAATTATGGTTAGCGACACTAAATTTGGTATAATTTACATACCAAAAAGTATAAATATGATAAATAAGAGAGAATGGGCCATAATAATAAATGTGACAATGTACATTAAAAGAGTAGTAATGAAATAAGTAAATTAGGAGTAATTTACTTATAGAATTCGTCATGAATGTTAAATTGTTCATTTACCACAAAATATGTAACTTGGTTAAGTTTTGGCCATAAATTATAAACTAGGATATTTAATCTAGTTTCGGCAATGAAATAGGAAATGGCCTAAACTGCATGTTGGGTTAGGACTTGGGCCTAGAATATAAGTATACTAGTAGGCTTGACAAATAAATATAGGCCAAATTTGTCTAAAAAGGGGAAATGGGCTTTTGAAATAAATTGTTAACAATTTATAAATCAAAGAAAAGTATTTTGATAACATCCCTTTTTATAACACATAGACCAGAAGGTTCTAGGGTGACAGAGAGGATAGTGTCTAGGCTTGGGTTTGGAAAATACAAGTTTCCTGCCCTCCCTGGCTATCCCTAACTGATCCGAAGGACGGGATGGTTGATTTCAAAACCAGATTTGGAAATTAATCAAAAACCCTTTGAACTTAGAAAACATGAATATGCCTAACCCGAGGTTAGACTGAGTTGCGGTGTAAACCTGCCCGGAACCGACCGGCACATCCAGTAACCGCAGCAATATCTGTCTAATGTGAGAGGTTGCGGCTTTAATTTATTAATTAAAGCTAGAACAAGAATGGGAGAGTTAAGTCCATAGGAACACTTAACCAACCTAACACGGTTAAGCTAGAATGGGAAGGTTAAGGAACATTTAACCAACTTAGCACAGTTAAAGCTAGAATGGGAGGGTTAAGTCCATGGGAATACTTAGCCAAATTAACATGTTGACTAGACTAGAAGGTGGGGTTAAGTAAAGTTAATACACTTAGCCAATTTAACATGTTAATTAGACTAGAGGTTGGGGTTAAGTAATACACTTAGCCAAATTAATATGTTAACTGGACTAGACCATAGGGTTAAGTAAACTTGAACGCTTAACCATCAGAATATGATAAATGAATAGGGTTAAGTAAAAAGCATGAAGGGATAACACTTAACCAGTGTAATTGGATAAGGGAAGAGGGTTAAGATAGCTTGAATCGACTAAATACACTAAACCAACCCAACCTGGCGAGAAAGAAAACTAAGTAGTAGACCTTAGTTGAAAAAGGGACTAAGTAGTAAAACTTAGTTAAGAAAACAAGGAATTTGGATACTAAGTGGTAAACCTTAGTTAGTAGAACTAAGTAGTAATTCTTAGTATAACACGAAGGAGTAGACATCCATCTGGTTTAAAGAAGGCTCCAACGAATTGGGTTACGAAGCCCGAGGCTTCGAGGGGACGTGAGGGTACTCTTGGTATCCCTCTGTGAGGCTGCAGATGATCATCCTGGGCTCACAGAGGTTAAGTTCTGCGTTAGAAGAACCGAGGGTATGCCTTGGTTGCAATATATATGTGGCAACCTAAAGACTAGGATGGACCAGCGTGATTCGGCGAGAAGACGGTAGCCCTGTGATAGCAACTCGTCGTCTACCATCCATCTTGAGTCAATCGAGATACGTGAAGCGGAAAGGCGGAGAACTCCAAAAGACCATATACTTGCTATCTAGTTATGGTTGCGGATGGCCATAGGATAGTGGGGCACCGGGGGCCGGCGTATAGTTCTCATTTTACAAGGTGTGCCTTTCATTAGCTGAGGGAGGTGTCAAGTGGGACCATAGCCACAGGAGTAAAAACAGACCTTAGCATCTGCATCGGCAGATATCTGAAAGCTCCCGACCGAGTTCTGTATTCCTTGATTTGCCCTGTCACAGGACTCGGATCGCACATTACAGGACATGTGCATCTAGACAAGCGATAACGATTCGCGTTACATACGTGGGGAAGCCTAGGAACATATACCACTCTAGGTAGTGTGTCCTAGACTTGGGGGCATTGTTCGACAGGTAGCGTAATCCCTAGTTGGACTAGGTGGCATAAACCCTGAACTCGAAAAGCGTTCAGCAGATAGCGTAAAACTATAGTTAAATCTAGAAAGCAGTGGATAGAAAACCCTAGATTAGATCTAGGTAACAACTAATAAATGGATGCCTGAAGGCGATGGAAAATACAGGGATTGGGATCACGTTATCGTTACTAGTTGAAACACTAGTTAGGCGGTGCAGAGATATAGAAACCAGTATAACAAGTAAATAGCGAAGCAGCGAAAGTATTAGAGCGTATCCAGTTTATCTTAGCATATCTTGTGACTACCTTGTCTCATCTTGTTGACCCTATCGTCATGGTGTAATCTTGTATTCAGTTAATTCATGTCGTTTTGTTTTCCATGTTCACATGCTAGAAGTTACTGAACTTACTCAAGCTTTATGTCTGACTCTGTTTTTCTTTCGTCTTCTTTCTTCCGTTCTCCCCCCCCCCCCAGGTTGTTAAGGAGGAAATAGGATAGCTCAGATTTGTTTTGGGATGATTTCTCTTTCCAAGCTTGAAGAATCTTGGATGCATCGGCTTTGGATTGCTATGGCTGGCTTTTGATACATTGGGGAATATAAATGTATTTTATGCTTCTTTATTTTGTAAAGACAGTTGATACTCTGATATTGTAAAGGAACCTTGTACAAATTATTTTGTCAATAAAGCAAAGTTTTATTTTCCGCTGTTTAATGTTTGTCTGTCTTGTAATTTATCTGCATCTTTTACCCATAATGCTCCACAGAACTTAGTGCATTCCCTTTGTGAGTGACACTAACGGATGTGGGGTGTTACAAAATCTGTTTTTAACAGATAAATGGAGAAGATTTATTTAAAGTAGATATCTAATAGAAATATGTTTTTAACACATAAATGGAGAAGACTAATTTAAAGTAGATATTTAATAGAAATATGTTTTTAACAGATAAATGGAGATGATTAATTTATAAATAATGTTTTATAAATTAAGTAAAATAATTATCATTGAATAAGTTGAAGTATAAGTTTGAAATTATAGGAAGAAATAGAAATCAGTTTTAACACCGATATTTTAATGGAATTTGAACTCAGCATTAATAAAGGAAAATTTATATAAGATTTTAAGTGTTAGAAGTTAAAAATAGGATTTTTTATAGAAAGAATTCTACAAATAGAAGCATGAATAGAATTGGGAAAAGGGATATGATTTTAGAATACGTAATCCAACTGAATTGAATTTATAAAAGAAATATTATTCACATTTGTTGTGAATAATGGATTAAAATAAATATTCTATAAATTAGAACATTTATCAGGAAAATTGGGTTTCGAAACAGGAATTCAAATGGAAACATGAATGAGATAGGAAATAGAGATAATCAAATATTAGTTATTCAAATAGAGTTAGTCGAATATTAGTTACTCGAATAGAGTTAATCGAATATTTGTTATTCGAATAGAGTTAGTCGTATATTAGTTATTCAAATAGAGCTAGTTGAATATTAGTTATTCGAATAGAGTTAATCGAATATTAGTTATTCGAAAGAGAGATTGTCGAATATAGTTTATTCGAAAGAGAATTATCGAATAGAGATTATTCGAGAGAGAATTTTACATTGGGATTTAGCTATATCGAATGTAGGAAAGTACTATTTACTATCCGGTTTTTAAATCAAGATTTATTAGTTTAATAAATCGTTTATTTATTTATTTAAATTAAGGTATAAAAGATTTATTTAAAGTTAAATATTTCGAAAGTAGGGATTATAATGTTATCGTTTTAACCAATGTTTTTCATAAAAGAATTAGATTCGTGAATTGAATCCAAGAGTTGCGTAAGCAACGATTTGATAAGAAGATAAGAAACATCGTTAAGGAAATTAGAAACTGACTAGAGATTAGTTATGTTGAACATCTTTCTGGGTATCGATCTGATGTTGGTTTCGGCCTTCGGGGTTGATACTTAGCAAGTTGTTCTCTTACTAGTTTACAGTTAGAGACAAATAGATGTGGGAGGATAGTGACGCATGAATAAGGAATGGAAACGTTTTCCAATGTTAATAACCTATATTTTTTTAATTTAGAAAATAAGAATTTATGAATATATGGAAATAGGAAATGGGGAAATAAATAAATAAATGATAAACTTACTTAAAAAGGGAAAAATGTTGGTTGATGATTGATCGATAAAATTTCCATTTGGAAATAAGATCATTGTGTGTATAGATGTTTTGCTGTGATAGTTAAATAACTGACTATCAAAGTTTAGACCATTTTTCCATCGTCAATACAGAGAGACCGGGATCAGATATATTATCTGAAAACCACTCAGTATGGGCATTATCATTCCGAATCAAATATGATTAAGATAATTGAAGACAGAGCTTGTGCAAGGGCTGTTCTGGCAAATTCTAGGTAGAAATTGCCTAAGATGAATTTACAGAATTGTGACTTCGGTTTGTCTAGTCCCAGTACAACCTTTATAGAAGGATGTCTGACAGAGTATATTTAACGTATCGCGTAAGTTGATCTCTTCAAACGTATTTACATTTGGTGGGGGAGGAATTAGTTTCTCTTAGCTTTATACCCGTTCTATTTTTGGCTAAATCAATTTGTGATTTGGCGGGTATGACGATGTGACATTCAAAGTAAATAAAGGTGTGATCTATACATTGTGGCCTCTAGCCTCACAACCAGTAAATGGTATAAAATTGGGTAGGTCACATGGCTAGGTGGTTAGCTGCCAATTAGGGTGTATTGTCACCTAATCTAGAGAAATTCCATTTACTTCTATAATCTATTTTGATGTTGTCCCTTTCGGGAAATGGTTGTTTATCCCAACCATTGGTGATAATACATTCGGTACATTCAATCGAAATGAGTGATCGGTCAACTTTAGCCTAGATTGCAAGATGTTCTTGTTGAACCCGGTGTATTCCTCCCTAGAGATACACTATGGGAAGGTGGTCCCATACCTTGCTAGTTGGAATTCATTACCCAATAAGCGCCCACGGTTTTTGATTATATATTATGTATGTGGAACGTGAGATGAAAGCGTTCTGCTAAATGATAATTTAGCTATGGTTGATAGACACTATTATAATATCAAAAGAGTTTTGATACAAAGATTATCGTTTGTTTCAAAAGGATTTTTAAAGTTAAATCAAGTATTTTGGATTCTCATAAAGGAAAATCTGTTCTTTGTTAAATGGCATGGTCTTATGAAATATCGTTTATTTTCTCAAACTTTAAATTGTTTACTCAAACCAGTCCCATGACTAACCTAGAGTTTATTTTGTTTTCGCTAAACTCTTGGGTGCCCAATTTTGTATGGGAAGTCAAGTAGTCAGGATTTCACTGATACTGAGAGCTTGGAGCACGCGGATTCAGGATTATATAGCAATTGTTTATTACCGCTGTGTTGTAAGGGTTGTACTTTGATAATGATATGTATATTCAAGTACAGATTTATAATTCAAAATTATGTTATATAGTAAAATTTTTTGTTCCGGTGCGAGATTCGTGTTTACTCTGATGTTGTATGTTCTTCTTCCTCTTCTATTCTAACTTTAATTCTTTCTATTTCTCATCCTCTAACTTTTTTCTATTGACGTTCTGGTATTTTTGATTCTTCAATAGTCGACATGGTGATGTGTGTCGATTTTCGAAGTAGAAAATTCGCGCTCGTTATAGTGGTATCAGAGCTGAAGGTTAAGTGATCATCTCGGCTCTATGGCGTAACTCAATAGAGATGGGGTTAGTAATACCCTAGATTGAGTTGAGTGTATATATATGAGAGAACGTATTTGTTATTTAATATAAAAAAATAAATTGTGGAGATTTATTGGTTGAATTATTTACGAGTTCTGGTCGATCAATTTGATCCACTATATCTGTAGGAGTTTCTAAACACTTGAATACGATGAACCAGCACAGTATGTTTTGAAAAGAGAGTAAATGAAATAATTTTACCCAAATTATATTTTGATATAAAAGAATGATTAATATTGGAAATATAATAATATATTGGATGTGTTGGTTGTTATTATAATCAGATAAGTTATAATTGAAATTGTTATGTAAATAACCAATCAGAATTCATATAAGTGTAATATATGAAATCAGATGAACTAAATCTGAATTTAAAGTCAGAATCTGAATTAAAATTCATAAAAGTTGGAGAAGTGTTTGTAAATGGATTGGAATTAAGTATATGGAAATTTTAAATTCTTAGGAAATTTGGAAATGTTTTTCAAAAACGTTGTTAACAATATTCTAAAATAATTTCAAAATCGAAATGTTTAAATATGAGTTTGAAAAGTGATATAGTATTGAACTCACTTTAATCACTGGGAAATAACTCTGATGATGCTGGCCACATCATCAGTGTTCATTTTCGAGTGTGTCAGTGATGAATTACTACCAAAGATATTGCTTTTGGAAATGTTTTGAAAAAACAAGTTGTTTTGATTTTGAAAAGGGTAAATTGTCTAAAACCCCAGGAAGAGGTTGTTTAAATGGAAACCAAATTAAATAGAAATTTGTGGAAACAAATTGGAATTTAATTTAAGCTAGTTAAGTGGAGATCGTACTGAAATAGAGTAATATCGAGTAAAATGAATTAGGAAATATAATAGGACTTAGGTAAGTAAGTGATTTGTTGCTTGAAATGAAAATCAGGATTTAAGTTCTAAGATAAAGATAACTGGTTAAAGAAATTATTTCGTTAATGAAATATGGAAATGTAACTCAAGTTGGTTAAGTATATTGGACTGGTAAGTAAGAGTTGAAATTGGTAATGGAATTTGATTTTGAAATATAATTCGGCTTGGATAAGCAAGTGATTTGGTTTTGAGGATAAATTAATTGGGATAACATTGGTATATGCTGAATTAGCAGCAGCTGGAAACACAATAATGATATGCCCGACAAAAAGGTACAAGTTTATATTTTATATGAACACTAGATTTATGAGCCTATGTGGCAAGATGCCTGGCTGTTTGACTTTATTTTGGATTAGAGAAGGCCTAAAGAGGCGAGTTGTAGTTGTACCGATTATCCCGTACAAAGGAGACACTGGCGAAATTTTTGGAAAATTTCGGGTATTAGAAAATTTTCAGGATTTTTGAAAATATTCATTAATAGAAATAAATTAAAATTTTAGTTGAAATAAACCAGTTCAGTTAAAACTGAAGTTGATAAGTAAAACAAATAATTCTTTCCCCAGTTAATAAGGTTTGTTTTCTACCTTAGCAATTTCGAGGACGAAATTATTTTTAAGGGGAGAAGAATGTAACTTCCCGTACTTTTACGGTATGATAATTAACTTATTTAATTATTTAAATAGTGATTTAGAGATTTAAATGGTTGTTTAATTTAATAATTTTGAATATTTAATTAATATAATTAATAAAACATTATACTTATTTCTGAAATAATCGGAAATAGTGGAATTGACACTATTGTGTGAATTGGACAATTTAAAAGTATTTAATCTAGTTTAGAGTTGAATAATAATAACGAATTTATTTATTAATCAACATTTGAATGTATAAATTATATTATAATTATAATCGAGTTTGAGATGGCGCGACAGTTCGTAATTTGCCAATTCGAACTTTAAACGAATATACAGAATCTTCTTTAAGTCGGATTTCTGTGAAACACGAAACATTCGGAGCTAGTGAAGTATATTTTTCTGTTGGAAGAGAAAAATCGAGATTTCATCGTGTAGATTTTGAGTTGTTTCCAAATCAAATTTTCGAAAAGTTGCTATGGAATTCCTTTATAATTTATAATGATTTATTTATATTATAAAAGGATTTTAATATAAACTGGGTATCAATTCAACACTGGATTTGAAATATCGAGTTACAAATTCAGATATGAATATTTTGGAGCTATATGATATTCTATTGTGAATATATATGATAATATTAATTTATTAATATCAAATCAAATTATTTTTAAACATATTAATATTTAAATGGGTTTATTTAGAGCTTTAAAAATAGTCATTTTTGCAAATGACATCCATTTTCTAGAAGCTAAATTTGTTGGATCCGGAAAATTAAATTATTGCTAAATTTCAATTTTCGTGATTTTTGGAGTTAGTATGTGGCTGTACGGGATTTTAATGTGAAAAAATGTTAACTATTTGACTTTAAAAATACGTTGTGTGAGCAAACAGACTAGAAATTCGATGAAACAAGTTTCGTTGGGTCCGTAATGTCGAACAATAGTTGCATTCCCATTTTCATGATTTTTGGATATCATGTTTAATCAAAGGGATTTTTAGATGGTAAATACAAAGAGAATAATGATATAAAATAATAATAAAAATATGCGAAGCTTTTGAAACAAGCCAAATTTTCCCTATAAATACCCTACATTATTTCCCAACCCTAAACTATCTTTTCCTTTGTCGATAACTCTACGCCGCCAACATTCTTTCTTCAGCAAAAAGATTTCGTGAGTTTTAAAATTCAAAGAAATAGAATAAAATCCTATAAATTATAAAACCTATGTATTTGAGTTCCTTGATGGATTTCCTTCAAGCCTATAGGTATGATGAAGTATGCGATCAGCACTGGGGAAGCTCGTGACACGACCCGAAATCCCCCTTACGGAAAATCACGGGTGGCATTGAGAACAAGACAATCAGTACGCAGACAGAAGAACATTACATTGTTTATTACAACAATTCCATCAGAATACAAGAATATATAGAGTATGAATAAATATTACACATTTACTAAATATCAGAGGTTACTATAAATTACATAGCAGCGGAAAGACAATACAATACAAAACTAGAAGTAATACACAGATACAGAGCTTTCCGAGTATCGTTCCAGCTGTAAATCAGGATCCTATGAATATAAATCTGCAAAACCAAAACTACTAACTGCCCGTTTCAAAATAAGGGCACCCAGAGTTTAGGTTAAAACAATAAAATCCAGGTCAGTCATGCGATTGGTGTGAGAACTAAAATAGTTATTAATCTTTATTTTAGAAGAGAGTAATTCAAGGGACCACGCCGTATGATACGGAACGGGTTTCCTCCCAAGAATAATTTTGCATATAACAAAACAACGCAATGCTTTCTGAAAAAATGAAGCTATTATAAGACCCAGGTCCCATCACACAATGCAACGCAAGCCGTAGGATAGGGTTTTCCCTTATAATAGCCAACTAATACTTGATACGTTTAAAAACAAATCATTTGATACTATTATAGGTGTATAGTGTCAAAACATTTTCAATCATAAATATCAATCATAAATATCAATCATAGACGGCATGGGTACCATATATCATGTCACCATACTAGGCTCTACAAATAAAACCGCAAGTCACGTATTGGAAATTGGATTTCCGTCATGATTAGAGGCAAGGGGCAAGCTCCTCACCGATTCGAGACACTCTAGCAAATATCTCAGGACCCCACTATGATCCTTGGATCTTCAGGGTCGGTCCTCACCTAACTTTGGAAGATGAGTTATTCTTGAACACACATTTCCCGGTCCTATAGGACCTATATATAATGGTCTATACGTCGGCTCACATAGTGCTAGTTATCGACCATATATTCGACGCGCCTCGCATTCCAACAACCACACAGGTGAAAAGTATATAAATGTCAGCCTGTTTAAGCACTGACATAAAAACAAGCTTGAAAGAAACGTCGTGCCCTCCCTGCAGTCACTATCCCGTTTTTTACTCATACCGAGGTGTGAGGCTCGTGAATTAACGCCATACACAAAGCTACGCCACACAGGCCGTGCTTTGATCATCAACCACAAGACATTGCTTTTCAACAAAAGCCTTGATCATCTGCCACTTAGGCATGCCACACAGGCAATTCACTCCATACGACCGATGTCCATCGATATACAACCTCTGAGCTCGTACGTCTCAGAGAAGGGCGTTAAGCAAGAGAATAAATTCTCCGCCGCCAAACAGATGTATATTTAATAGAGATCAATCAACATAGAATAAAACCCAATTGCAGACACACAGTCAATTTACAAGTTCATTCTGGGCCTGAACGAAACCGGAGGCACTTTCCTCGCATATCCATCGTTCTCCAAGTACATATGGAGGATCACCAACTGTTTCCCTCCACTTGTGTGTACAGCCCAATCAAGGTCATCAGTAATCACCCAAACGATGTGAAGACTTCCGGTCTTCAACCACCGTCTTCATCTTCGACTTATCGCCGAATTGGTTATTCAGAATGGGTATAAATCCGGCCTTTCCGAAAAACCCGCGTATATAATAAACAAATGTTACTCAAACACAACATACGCCTCATTCCAATTCGGAATATTCTTTTATTCACAAAATCACATTCTTAGGGAAAGGTTCCCATTAATTTTATAAAAGATAAATTCTTCTAAATTTATTCTTTAATCCTCCTTTGGATATCATTTCGAACCATATTATAGTTTTCCGGACTTATCGGGATTAGCGGACCACACCGAAGTAATTATTTATTTTATTTCTCAATCCCTACCTATTCATCCCATGGAGCAAAACTGGTAAGACTCCATATCTAACACCATGGTGTAATCGGTAAATATTAATTACCATTTCACGTTCAAATCTAATTAAAGATTTAACTATCGCTCTGGAGCAAAACTTGTGATACTCCATGCTCGATCACTTTTCAGATTTGATAATTTAAATTATCAATTCACATTTCAATCTATGTAAAGATTCATTAAATCTCCACTTAGTTTTAATCTTCCCTAAAATCAACATCCCGTCTTTAACTGGGTTAAAGAACCAATGTCATTTAAAACATGATTCACGATAAATCCAAAATCACTTTCTATTGTTAATCGGTTTAAAGAACAGGTGTTATTCAAAGCACCGCTCACGATAAACCCAAGAACCAATTCAAATTCATTTCCAACTAAATATTATTTAATTGGTACACTTCATTATATCTAAATAGAAAGATTTAATCTTTTTCTCAACTAGGTTTAAGAACATTGTTAATGAAGACGCCATTCACGACAAACCCTAATCACATTTGATATTAAATACAAGGCTCTGAATAGAAAATATATGGGCTTATATTCAATATCAAATTCTACGACCAACGAATATCGTATTGGAAATAATGAAATAAATATATCTTTCAAATTCCCATAACAATATCTGTATAATCACGAAATCCAACATCGAAATATTCCGAAGGTAATTTCGATTTAAATCCATTCCAATTCACGTATATTGGAATTTCTGGTTACTTTTAAAACCCCTTTCAAATTCAATTTATTTATTTCAAAAATAAATTGATTTTAATTATAGTTCAAAACTAGTTCATTTTGATAAAAATATATTTTTATCCTTTCAAATGTGGAATTTTTCATCTCAATTTTACCCAAATCATTTCTTATGATTTAACACAAATTATTGATATTTTTAATAATTTTATCAAGGCCCGTACAGTGGATTTCCATCTACGGCCATCGAACTGCACTTACAGCGACCTTTTCCAAATTTGATTTGGACATAATTTCAAATCCAACCATTAGATTTCAAATTTCAAATATTCATTGGAAATATCTTTTCGATACAAACCAAACGGTTCCGGTTTTAGGAGAATCCGACGGTCGGATCTCCAGCAACGTCAATTCGAAGTCAATTGTCGAAATTCACGAACTGCCGCATCGCGGCGCGTTCTAATCATGCCATTATATATATATATATATATATATATATATATATATATATTAGATATATTTTATCGATTTCCTTTTAAAACGTATTTTATAAATCGTTTTAAATTCGTTTTCGAAACGATTTCAACTTCGTATTCAATTTCGAATCGAAATTGAATATTCCACATCATCGATATACAAATGATAATATTTTCAAAACGTTATATTTTGAAATCACTTCTTTTTCTATAATTATTTTAAAAACGAATATAATCGATATAAATATCGCTCATGTCAAAATGGCGCATCTCTAATCAACACGGCTTTATATATTTCAATAACTTCGTTATTCTATTCAACAAATGAATATTTATTCTATTCAACACATGAATCTATATTTCTTCTTACTTACAATAAAATGGTGAATTTTATTGTATAAATATTTTATTCAACACATGAATAAACTTTCAACACATGAGCCTCATCAACACATGACTATTTATTCCATTCAACACATGAATTTTCTTTTTATAATATTCATTATTTCCCAATTGGAATGAGGCCCAATCAATCACCATATAATGTTAATTACATGGATTCCATATGACACATGTATATAAATAGCAACGATAAATAATCAACCATCATCCAAAGTGCACTACACAACTGCATAAGCATTAAATATAAATAATTAACGCTTACACAGTCTGTCGACCAATCGATCGACATACTATTAAATAATTGGGATTAGTGTACACCAAATATCATCCCAACACCCGTGTGGGGTTTAAAATGAACAAACACATATTTTTATTGGTGCAGTTGGGCGATGTGTAAAATTTATCGTCCCAATCAATATCCTTCAAATAGGTGTATGTTGGCTAGCTTTTTGACCAAGCCATCCAGATTCATTCATAAGAAGAAAGTATGAAACTGCGTTACCTAAGAGCATGAAGGATTGGATCGCCCCTCACTGGATCGCACGATCGGATCGCACTCACTGGATCGCACGATCGGATCACACTCACTGGATCGCACGATCGGATCGCCCTCCCTGGATCGCACGATCGGATCGCCCCTCATTGGATCGCACCGTCGGATCGCTCCCACTTCATCAGCGAAACGACACCTCTATGCGATTCGATCCGTGCATGCGTTATTGCCCAGTATTGACCGATCCGATCCCCTGATGCATGGCGGAGCCTCTGACCCGTTCAAGTACGAGCTAGTCCTCAGCGATCCGAGACGCACGGATCTAGCGACACGTGTCTCTAACCGCCATTTTGACCGATTCTCCCCATCTGCACGATCTGATTTTCAAGGGGATCGCGACACCTGTCCGCAACGTCTAATTTGACTATTTCTTCAACGATGGCGATGCGATCCGATGTTCTCGGGATTCGTGCCACGTATTACCACGACCCACCTGATAAAATCAGCTATAAATAGCCCAGAGCTTGGCACTTTTTGGGATCCTTTTTGGCAATATTGAGTACTGAATTCGCCATTATTGTCAGATTATTAGAGTAATCATTGATTATATTAGCTTTCAAATTATAATCAATAATATATAAAGTGGACGTAGGCTCGTTAACGCCGAACCACTATAAATTTTGTGTGTTATTTTCTTTTTACTCATTCTCCAGTTGAAACTCAATAAGATTCAGAACAATTTGGGTGTTAAGTCCAAATTTTGATCTAACATTTTGGTGCTTTCATTGAGATAACAGTCCTAAAGTTTCATTATTCAATTCTTTGAACATTTCAGCGATTCGGATATCATGGCTGGAAAAAGATCTAAGGAAGCACGAGCTTCACAAACCAATGAAACAATTGAAGAGAGTGTGCACGAGCCAGGCAATGAGGAAACTCTGGATCGCGGAGCGCAGGGGGCGAACCGATCCGATGAAGACACCACGCTCCTAGTCGACGAGAACGAGGCGATCCGGACTGCTGAAGGGGTTGTTACTCGATCCCGAGGTAACGCCTCGAATCCTCGGCGCACCGCGAATCGATCTCAGGGGGGCGTTGCGAGCCGCCATCCTCGAACCACAGCGATT
The DNA here is from genome assembly GCA_030737875.1 of Allium sativum. Classification (NCBI taxonomy): domain Eukaryota; kingdom Viridiplantae; phylum Streptophyta; class Magnoliopsida; order Asparagales; family Amaryllidaceae; genus Allium; species Allium sativum. The sequence continues at coordinate 183,586,229 of CM060915.1, read as the reverse complement.
CGATTTGATGATCAGACTACAACTCGACCTGGAAAGGAGCCTATGGCTCGCTCCTACAGTCCTAGCCCCTCCGCTCGACCCGGCTCAAGCTCTTTGCGCATAAGAGAAAGTGATGATGACCAATATGATCCTGCTGCTCCCGTCACTGAGGGGGATCTCTCTCGCTTCTCCGAAATGTGGGAGAGATTGTTTGATGAATTGGCTGCCCAAAGGCAGGAAAGCTCCGTCCTGCGACAAAATTTGACTGCTATGGATAGAAGGCTTGATGAACTCTCAAGGCAAAGGACCCCGCAGGTTCGTCCACTCACTCCAGGATATTCTTCTTCGTCAGAAGAATCGCCGAGACCTCTGCGGCGACCATATGAGAGAGCCGAAAATATAGAGCAGCTTCGGTTCGGAACCCTGCCATCACGGGAAGAAGAAGCACTGGAGGCGGGGCCCTCAAACCGTAATGTGAACGATCAAGCCGCAGCTCCCAAGGCTCGAGATGTGGACAGTCCCGTACATAACAGACTACCTCAGCCCCGTCGCCGCGCACATGCTCATGGTAACAGGGGGCAACGAAGCCCTATCATAGCCCCGGATTTCGTGACTGCTCCCGGAAGAGAGATTAGAGAACCCCGCCGAGCCAGAGGCACTGACCCTGAACCTCCGCTGACCAGTGCAAATGTTGCAGCCATGATCCATCGGATTCTGGCAGATAGCCGTGGACAACGGAATGAAGACTGGGGGATCGACTGCAGTCACACCCCTTTCACTGATGATATTTTGGATGCGACTTTCCCAAGGCATTTCAACATGCCACAGATGAAACGATACACGGGCAGGTCTGATCCTGTCCAGCACCTGATGAGATACTCTTGGTCAATGACCGCTGCCGCTGCTTCTTACGCTGTCAAGTGCAAAGCATTTCCCATATTCTTGGAGGATGTAGCATTGTTATGGTTTACTCGCATGCCAGCAAGATCGATTTCTAGCTTTAGGGAGTTGAGTGAGAAGTTCGTAGAACAATTCCGTATCTATGCACAAAAAACAAAGAGTGTGATTGACTTGTTTCTTGTCAAGCAGCGACCAGGCGAAAGTTTGAGGATGTACTTAGACCGTTTCACCTTGGCCGCCACTGAAGTTAAAGATCCCCATGAACCAACCGTTGTCACAGCACTGATTGATGGAGTAGATAAAGACACTGAATTCGGGAGATACCTAGCAGGCAAGCCACCCCATACTATAGAATTATTCTACGAGAAAGCCAACGTACACTTGCGTCGGGAAGAAGTATATGCTAACCGAAAGGCAAAAACGGCCGATAAGGAGGAAATCCAGAGCAATGTCGCCATTAAGCAAACAGGAGACAGCTCGGGGAAGGTCGAAGTAAATGTTGGAAATCGGAATCAGGGTGGCCGTCAGTCAGGTAACAACGATAATAATAGTAATGGCAACAACCGGAAGAGGAACCGAGGGAACGACTCCCAGAGAAGGACTCGTCCCAGGGCCTTTGAGAGTTATACGCCACTAAATGATACTCTGGAAAACATCTTTATGGACTCTTACAACGTCCTCCAGAATAAGAGGCCACCTCCCAGAGAGTCGATAGAAAAAGAACGTGAAACGGGGAAGTTTTGTCTCTTTCATCAGATTCATGGCCATTCAACAAATGAATGTCGTCACCTAAGAGATGTAGTCGAGAGACTTCTTCGAGAAGGAAAATTAGATGAATACAGAGTGACGCCCAGAGATAGGCGGCAAGCAGTGAAGGCCCCAAATCAGAACCAGAATCAACTTGCTGTCAGGCCAACTGCCCAGCAAAAAGGAAAGAATATCGTTATCAATACCGTAATCGGAGGACTTTATCTCGCCGGGCATGGTTCCAAGGCATTGGATCAATACGTCAATGCAGCCAAGCAACACCTCGGGGTAGGGGAGTGTAGCAACCCCAAGGACAATATCCCGGTGAAGCAACAAAAGATGATGACCGACGATATCGTTTTCCGAGAACGAGAAAGCATTGGAGTCCATGCTCCAACTGAAGATCCATTTGTAATTACAGTACCTATTAGACCAGCCACTGTTCATAAGGTTTTAGTGGACAACGGGAGTTCCGTCAATATTCTTTTCAAAAGGACATTTGACCAGATGAACCTCGAAATAAAGGACTTGAAGCCCTGTCAAGGATGGATCCGTGGATTTAACGGAGCATCCACCGCTCCAATGGGTTAAGTAGAGTTACCTGTTACGCTTGGGGAAGGAGAACGCCAGAGAGTGAGAATCCTTCCCTTCGTGGTTTTGGACGTTGAATTGCCCTACAATGCCTTCTTGGGCCGACCGACCCTCACAAAGTTTAGAGCCTTTATAGCCCCCTGGTGCTTGTTTTTGAAATTCCCCACAGAAGCTGGCATTGGTATCGTCAGAGGAGATCAGGTTGTTGCGCGAGCATGTTATGTTGCCGAGCTAAAGTTACTTCGCAATGGAGGGGACATAGAAACCAAAGGCGCTTCTCCCCCTACAGGGGCGGGGACCTTATAGCAACTAAAGAGGATAGACGTTGGAGAGTCGCCCAGAGAGCTGCCCGAGGATATAGATCCCAGAGAGGATCAATAACCTGGGGGCAGAATGGCGACTCCCAACGAGACAACTGTGGATGTACCGATCGATGATAGTGACCCAGAGAAGGTCCTTAAGATTGGATCCCAGTTAAATCCAAATATCGCTAAAGAATTGACGGATTTCTTAAGAAACAACTTGGATGTATGTGCTTAGACCCACGCAGACATGTGTGGGATATCCCCATCAATCATGAGACATTCATTAAGCATTAACCCTAAACATCCTCCGGTAAAGCAAAAAAGGCGAATGTTGGGCCCAGAGAGGTTCGCTGCCTTGAAAGAAGAGGTTGGAAAGATGAAGAGTAATGGATTTATCAGAGACTCGACCTACCCAGACTGGATTCCAAATCCAGTCCTGGTAAAGAAGGCCAACGGGAAGTGGCTAACGTGTATCAACTTCTCGGATTTGAACAAAGCCTGCCCAAAAGATAGTTTCCCGTTGCCCCGGATTGACCAGTTGGTAGACTCGACGGCGGGTCATGAACTTCTCTCATTCATGGACGCTTACTCAGGATATAACCAGATTCCAATGCATGTTCCAGATCAAGAACACACTAGTTTTATCACGGATCTGGGGTTATATTGTTATGTAGTGATGCCCTTTGGCTTGAAGAATGCGGGCGCTACATATCGACGTTTAGTTAACAGAATGTTTTATAACCAGATCGGGAAAACAATGGAAGTATACGTCGACGATATGTTGGTTAAGTCCAAGCAATCCTCCCATCACACTACGGACTTGGCGGAGACGTTTAGCATCCTTCGAAAGTACGGAATGAAACTCAACCCAACCAAATGTTCATTCGGTGTTGCCTCCGGAAAATTCTTGGGGTTCATCGTCAGTTCCCGTGGGATTGAGATTAATCCAGATCAGATCGCGGCAATCAGAGACATTCAAGAACCCAGGCAAATTAAGGACGTGCAAAGCCTTGCAGGAAAAGTAGCCGCACTAAGCAGATTTATCTCCAGGGCTACTGATAAATGCATACCATTCTTCGAATTAATAAAGCGGGGAAAACGCCACTTCAAATGGACACCCGACTGCGTTGAAGCGTTTCAGAACTTACTAAGGCACTTGGAGAAACCTCCGATATTATCTAAGCCAATAGATCACGAGGACTTATTCGTGTATCTGGCAGTGTCATCCCATGCGATCAGCTCAGCCTTGGTAAGAGAAGAAGATAAGGTCCAAAGACCTATGTATTACGTGAGCAAAAAATTGACGGCAGTAGAGCGTAATTATCCAAGGATAGAAAAGTTGGCGTATAGTTTATTGATCGCCTCTAGAAAGCTTCGACAATATTTTCAAGCGCATCCTATTACCGTATACACCGATCATCCACTCAAGCAAGTCCTACAGAGACCAGAGGCATCTGGAAGATTACTCAAATGGAATGTCGAGTTAAGTCCATTTGATTTGAACTTTCAGCCTAGACGGTCAATTCGGGTGCAAGTGATAGCCGACTTCATAGCAGAGTTCACCGTCCCTGAGGAAGATATAGCAAATGAAGAAGTTGATCCTTCAAAGTTACTTCTCGATCCCAATGCCTGGGGATTGTATACTGATGGCGCTAGGAATGACGAAAGATCCGGCACTGGAATAGTGCTTGAAACTCCAGAGAAATGATTGATATCCTATGCTATCCGGATGGAGTTTCACGCTACTAACAACGTTTCCGAATACGAAGCCCTGATAGCCGAATTAAGGATTGCAAAGGAATTAGGGGTCACAAAGCTGAACATCTTCTGCGACTCCAAGTTAGTTGTGAACCAAGTTACTGGAAAATTCCAAGCTAAAGGTGCAAGATTGATTTTATACTTAAAGAAAGTGAAAGAGTTGCTGAACGATTTTGATCACTACAGCATATCTCACATTCCGCGTTCAGAGAATCAGCAGGCAGATAAGTTGGCAAAGATGGCTAGTTCCGACGATCCTGAAGTGACCGGGCTAGCCCCCGTCGAAGTACTTCAGTCCCCTAGCGTAGATCAAATGGAAATCGACCTAATACTAGAGACGGAACCAGAAAGGGAGTCCTGGATGACCCCTCTAAAGAATTTTCTGATGAACGGAGCGCTTCCGACCAAGAAAAGTGAGAGGCACAAAGTGATTCGTAAAGCCGCCCGATACGTTCTGCAAGGCGGAGTTCTTTACAGACAAGGGTTTTCGATGCCCCTCCTCCGGTGTATAGCCCACTATGACATCAGGCGTGTGCTGCAAGAGGTTCACGAAGGCGAATGCGGCGACCACACTGGAGGGCAAACTTTGGCAAAAAAGGTGTTGCGGCATGGTTATTTCTGGCCTACCATAAACAAGGATGCGGCGAGATACGCACGACGGTGTGATGCGTGTCAGAGATTTTCGAAAATACCTAGAGCACCTCTTAATCAGTTAAAAACAATGATGAGCCCATGGCCTTTCGCTATGTGGGGAATTGATATCATTGGGAGTCTCCCCATAGCAAGGGGCAGAGCAAAGTTCGCTATTGTGGCTGTGGATTATTTCACTAAGTGGGTCGAGGCTGAACCACTAACTACAATCACAACCAAACGAGTGATCAACTTTATCGTGAGAAATATCATCTGTCGATTTGGGATTCCAAAGATTGTAATAACGGATAACGGAACTCAGTTCGATAGCGCTGAATTCAGAAATTTCTGCCAAAAATACCACATCGAGAATCGGTATACCTCTGTGGCGCACCCGCAATCGAACGGACAAGTCGAAGCGGCGAATAAAGTGATTAAGTCCATTCTGAAAAGAATACTGAAGCAGGCTAGGGCCATGTGGGTTGATGAATTGCCCTTGGCACTATGGGCCTACAGGACAACGTATAAGTCGGCAACAAGACATACCCCGTTCTCCCTTGCTTTTGGAACGGAAGTGGTCATCCCGGTTGAGATAAAGGTACCTTCTCACCGGGTGACTTATTATGATCCAATGACCAATAATGAATTGCTCCTTGAGTCCCTGGATATGATCGAAGAAAAGAGGGATGAAGCGGACATGCGTGCCTTGAGATGCAAACAACAGATCGCTCGATATTACAACAAAAAGGTTCGAGCCCGAACCTAGGAACCCGGAGACTTGGTTCTGAAACGTGTCTTTCCACCCCCAACTCATATGGGAGCGAAATGGAAAGGACCGTACTCCATTCTGAGCAAGCTTGATAATGGAACCTTCAAGCTGGCAACCATAGATGGAAGGGAAATCCCCAGAGTGTGGAATGCCCAACATTTACGGCCATACTTAACATGAAAGTTTCAAACCTATTCTTTTGCTTTATTGAAAATCATGTATAAGGCGCGACTTGCCTAGAATAGTTTGATTCCTTGAAGCAAAAAATTATAAAGTGGACGTAGGTCATGATTCGACCGAACCACTATAAAAATATCGTGTGTCTTTTACCTTTATTGCATCTTTTTTTATCTACCTGTTTATTTTTATGGAAATCGGCGTGAATAATGCAGGTACCCGAAGTTTGGTGCCAACTGTTCCTCCCGTAGACTATTCGGAGGAACTCAAATCCTAGGCAAATGCTCCAACTGCTTGTCCGACTGGTTTCAATCCTCGGAGCTTGGATTAAAATGTAAACCTAGGACGAGTTTGATGAGCGTGCATGATTGCAGAATGCTTGATCCGTGACTCTAACTCTCCAGAGTAGAGAGAGATTACAAAAGGACGCGGAGATGACGTCCTCAAGGTATGACGGTGTACCATGATCGGAGCCGCCTGAGCAAAAGTCTAACCTTGGCGACCGCCAGGAGAATATAAAAGCGTCTCCGATTGAGCGCTGAGGAAGAGCTCCTTCCCCGCTGAAGGATCAGGAAGCGAATGAATCGCTGAGCTCGAACTCTAACTCTCCAGAGAGAGAGAGAGTATAAAAGCGTCTCCGATTGAGCACTGAGAAAGAGCTCCTTCCCCGCTGAAGGATCGGGGAGCGAATGAATCGTTGAGCTCGAACTCTAACTCTCCAGAGAGAGAGAGAGAGTATAAAAGCATCTCCGATTGAGCGCTGAGAAAGAGCTCCTTCCCCGCTGATAGATCGGGGAGCGAATGAATCGCTGAGCTCGAACTCTAACTCTCCAGAGAGAGAGAGTATAAAAGCGTCTCCGATTGGGCGCTGAGAAAGAACTTCTTCCCTGCTAAAGGAACAGGGGCCGACTGAACTACTGAATTCAAACTCAAATCTCGGCGACCGTCAGGAGAGTGTAAGAAAATCTATGATTAAGCACGGAGAAAGGTGCCGGAAATTCGGTACCACAAGAACAGTTATCCCATGAAATCCTCTAAGTCCCCCACATTCAGAAATAGGGGGCAACCTGCCGACAGTACTAACCAATCCTTAGTAAACCCCTGTCAGGCGCTATGATAACAACTGATTGGGGGCACATATACTCGTCTACATATACTGAACTTTGATACAGCAATGCAGCACAAAAGTTTTCTTTCTGTTGTTTGATTGATTTGTAATTATCATTAGATGGTCTATTACTAAACATGGAAAGTTTATTTGAATACAGGTACACAATGATGCAAAAAGAGATAAACTTTCATTTACGTACCGCAAACCTACTAAGAAATAACCTAGAAAGGAAAGTGAGGGCCAGTCTCACAATTACACTTCCTGGCCAATGGAAAACCTAAAGACAAAATAGCAACAAGCAACAATATCCTATTTACGTTTTGGCCTCTTCTCCTGCTTCTGTTTCTCCAGCTTCGCCTTGTCGACATCGGACTGATCCCCCTTCTTCCTCTTCCTTTTGTCTATAAGGGGAACATCCGATTCTTCAGAAGATTCTTTTTCCGCCTCCCTTCTCTTTCTTTTATCAGAAAGGGAAGCCGGGAAATCGTTAGGATTCGCAAAATGAAGCTGTCTGCTGATAGATTTGGGCCGGACTTTCAAAATCATCCCAGTTTTAGGATCAAATTCTGCAATAGGGACTACGTCCAAAGGCTCTTCTCCCACCTTCGTCAAGGCTATCTCTTTTTCCTGCCTAGCTTTTCTGCTGGCCAAAGTTTCATCCTCATCGTCGTCAGTCTCTTTGGCGCTAATAATATCTTCCTCTTCCTCTACATCGCGCCCATCCATGTCTTTTAGGGCCTCGATGGTTTCTGCATCCTTGGGAACGTCAGTACTGGGTGCCGGGATGCTTTTCTCTGTTGTTGTGACCTCAGCTTGCTTTGATATATCAATACCGGCACCTGGCGAGACAGCCTCCTTCTCCACTTCTTTTTCTTTTTCAGCACCCTTGTCGACGGGCTCGCCACCTGTATCATGAGGAACACATGTTACTAATTCAATTGGTTGTTCTACCAGACGACGACAATTCACAATTGCTTTGACGAATTGTGGAGAAAAAAGGGAGATACCTTCCGCAGATCCTCCTTCTTGAATAGTCGCAGGAGCTCCAACAACCACGGGAGTTAGACCCAAAGGGATTAGTGGATCATTGGGATGGTATTCCTCAACTCCGGAAGCCTTGGGCTTCACGGCTGAACTCGAACCCTTGTCAGCTTTGCCCTTACCCTTAGCCAGGGCCCTCTCCTTTTCCATCTCCGCTAGAATCAGACGACGATCCTCTGCTTGGTCCTCAGGCTCATTATCCTTCAAGATGCTCTTCATCAATTCATCCTCATCGATTTCTTCGACCCCTAATCTCTGCTTTTCACCCTCAACAATGGCATCCCATAAATTGGCTAAAGTAACGTGGTAATCCGGGATCCACGAGATGTTGCGAGTTTTGAGAACTTGGCCAAGGAAGTCGAAAATCATCTCTTCAAACCCCTTGATATCCTTCTCTCTTTCGAGGAGCTTGTTGTTAGAAGCAGTGGCCAATTCGATGGCACTTTCAACATTCTTTTCGGCGAGAGCTGCCCGTCTCTCCGCGTCCGCGACCTGATCATTTAAAATCACCTTTTCTGCTTTAGCCAAAGCCTAACTTTCTTTTAAACTTGTTTTTCTGCCTCCCAAGCAGCTCTTTCAGCTTCAAAATGGCCTTGTGCTGTTGTCAACTCGATATTGGCTATTTTGAGATCTTCAACCTCCTTCTTTTAGGCCATTTTCTCTTGGCTATTGGAGTCAAGTTCCGAATGAAAGCGTTTTTTAGCATTCTCCAATTCGGTTTTATAATTCTCGACGTCCCTTCACGCTAGAGCAAGCTGGGATTAAGCATCTTCCAGGTCCTTCTCCATCTTTGTCTTGGCCCTTTCGTTGTTTTCAAGTTTCGCCTTTGATCTGTGTGCTTCTATTTCAAGCGATCGGATGACTTCTGAAAGGTTAATTGCATGCTTTTTCATCGTCTCATATTGCCTGGCAACGTGACGGATGTGCCCGACGACTTCATAATCCCAGTTCTTAGGGACCGGTTCCAAGGCTGGAACAAAGGTCATCCTGTCAAAGAATATCTCTGAGAATTGTTCCCTCAGCTTTTCCAGCCTACCTTGAATCTCGGGACCATGAATGTAGTCCCGTGACCCGGGGGCAGCCAACTCTGGTTGGCTAGAAGGGACGACGTCACCCTTCTCCTTTTCAGATTCTTTGATCGGATCCTTGCTTCTATCTTTAGATTCATGATGCCTTTTTGACGACCTGCTATGGGAAGGTGCACTCTTTGGAGGAGTTAACTCTTTAGGAAGTTTCTTCCCCCCTGCAGGAACTACTGGATAACTGGAAGGCTTGGCAGAGGTCGATTTTGGTGGAGACCGGGGTTGCGAGGAAGTCGGCATGTGGGAAGGGCCGCGAGAACGCTCAGTACCCTGATGAAGACTGGGTGTGCCCTCACGCAGGGAACGATAAGAATAGAATCGCCTGTGGGACATCTTTCCTGCAAAAAAAGAAAATAGCATGTTATAACCTTGAATACTGACGCTATAAGAGTGCGGGGTCAGATAGTGTGTGTGATTTGTGCATCCCATATAATTCCCCCTAACAGACCCGGGCCTGAAGACAGACTCATCTGACTAGTTTCTTGTTCTCTCGTTGGAGCGATGGCCTCCTCAGAACCAGGGAAGAATGGCTCCCCTTCAAAGTCCCTCTCTGTATATACATCATCGGGCAGAGGAATCTTGCACAGTTCTTTGAATAGCTGCTCGTCTGTCAAGTCATCGGGAGCAGCGGATTCGATTGGAGTAGAAACTAGAATTTCCTGGGACTTGTCTCCACGGGTTTCATCCCCTTTGTATATATTCAGATCCTCATCATCTTGGATGACTATCGGGGAAGGACTCTTGCAGAACTTAGTTGTTTCTATTGCTTGTGATGTTCCCTCTCCCTCCGTTGGGGGCACGTACTTATAGGGTTTGCCGCCAGCCCCAAGTCCAAATCTTAAATCCAGAAGATGATGCTTATGAAGATTCTCATCAGTAATGCATTTCTTGATCCTTAGAAAGTCGGATCTGCTTTGTAGAAGAGTGGACAATCGATTGCTGTATAGCGGACCCTCCGTTTTCGGGAAGATGTGATCTGTATAAGACAAAGAAAAAGGGGGAAGAATGTTAATACTTCGACTTCTTGAACAAGATATTTAGTTAAAGGCTTGAAGTTTACTTGATTTAAGCCATCTTCTTGAGCATCCGGCCTGTTTCTTTATGTAGAACCAATCAGACTTAGGATCCCCTATATTGCTATATCCATCGTACAGAACCTTCCTATTCGCCACCGATTCAAAAAAGGAGAAATTTGGGGTTGCCGAGGAACGATGCTTGAAAAGAAAGAAGAATGTCAAATCTCTGAATGTGAGTCCGGTGTGTAGGATCTCCGCATATGCTATATATAAGGCGTATAGAGATGCGTAGGCATTAGGATGAAGTTGCATCGAAGCAATACCCAGCCGCTTTAAAGTCTCGATGACGATTGAAGGAAACGGAGGAATGGCTCCTACCAAGCACATGGTTTGACTAATTGCCATGTACCCTTCCGGCGCTAAGTGGGGTCTATCTTCGCTACCGGGTGTCATGACATCATCCCAAGGGATCCCATGTCTCAGGAAGATCCTTTTGAGCTTTATATCATCGAGTTTAGATGCTAAAGAATCAGAAAATTTATCTATTCCGAGCGCGCCAGGAATCTCGTCGGGAGCTCGCCTGTCTATCTCAGATTCTTCACCAAATGAAGTACTTCTAGACGGATTTGATTCCGTTGCCTCGTATTCAGAGCCAGAATCTTCACCTCCTGGGTTAATTGAAGGGACCTTAGGGTTATATTGCTCAGGAACATCGGACACTGTTTCCGTATCGGATCTCGAAGAAGATTGATTATCCGACGTTGCTGTTAGGCGAGAAAACATGACAAATGAGATTAAAACTACCCGTCCCCCGTGTGTGCAAGTGCCGGTGTGTGTGCTTGTGCATACATTAAAGATACAGCATAAAAGCTGTCAAGATCATCAAAATATTAGTCGTCATATGCAGTCAAATTATGTGGTCATTTAGTCCAGAAAGTACGACATCAAGGCCCTAGCCTAACTGTTCAGAATTTTATGGTGACAAGGCATCGTTTAAAGTTCGAAATTCATTCGGATCGTGAACTACGAGTCGGATCGCAAGGTAGAGGGATCGCCCTCCTTCGGATCGCAAGGAAGAGGGATCGCCCCCTCACGGATCGTGAAATTAAGTGATCGGGGTCTTTGCCGAATCGTTGCAGCCCCCCACGGTACATGCCTCTGCCGTCACCACGACCCTCCGTCTCGCCACTCGCCTTCATCTTCTTCCTCTCCTCTCCGTGCCCCCAATCCGAACTGGACTTCTCTCTTCTTCTTCCTCCTCCGTTTTTTTTTCTCCTCTCCTTCTCATCTCCAAACTCCAACCTCTGAACCCCTCAGCCATGGCGCCTCGAGGGTTCCGCCAAAAATCACGATATTCCATCGTTTCTTCCCTCAAGCTAGTCGAAAAATTTCATAAACAATAGCGATTACGAATAAGGGTGTTTTCGGTGGAGTTACCTTTCTAAAAATTGGGAAAGTACTCGGATTTTTGAAGGTTTGAAAAACTAGGGTTCTTTCCTCAACGATGCAGGCGAAACGATACGGAAGAAAGAAGAAGGAAGAAAGTGAAGAGAAGGGACGGCTTATATAGGCAAATGGGCGGCCGTTTGCCTCCCCTTTTTGTTTTATTCCATCCGCGAAAATAGGCGGGCCGTGAACCAAAAGCCCACCACGTCTCGGAGAGAAGCCCATTTCGTTTCGTTTCGTAAAGAAGCTCAAGCGCTCACCAAAGAACGAGACGAATGGCTCGAATGGCTTGATAAAGGACCGCGACTCGAGTATGCGATACGAATTGATAAATCACCAACGAATTCAGTGATGAAGACACTGAAAAGTCCCAGAAAAGGAATCGTTCATCGATTGGCGACTCGTTGTGAAAAGACGATCCTAAAGTATTCAAAGCATGTTCCATCATCGATAGAACATAATTCGAGGGGGCAAAATGTTGGCTAGCTTTTTGACCAAGCCATCCAGGTTCATTCATAAGAAGAAAGTATGAAACTGCGTTACCTAAGAGCATGAAGGATCGGATCGCCCCTCACTGGATCGCACGATCGGATCGCCCTCACTGGATCGCACGATCGGATCGCCCGATCGGATCGCCCCTCACTGGATCGCACGATCGGATCGCCCCTCATTGGATCGCACCGTCGGATCGCTCCCACTTCATCAGCGAAACGACACCTCTATGCAATTCGATCCGTGCATGTGTTATTGCCCAGTATTGACCGATCCGATCCCCTGATGCGTGGCGGAGCCTCTGACCCGTTCAAGTACGAGCTAGTCTTCAGCGATCCGAGACGCGCGGATCTAGCGACATGTGTCTCTAACCGCCATTTTGACCGATTCTCCCCATCTGCACGATCCGATTTTCAAGGGGATCGCGACACCTGTCCGCAACGGCTAATTTGACTATTTCTTCAACGATGGCGATGCGATCCGATGTTTTCGGGATTCGTGCCACGTATTATCACGACCCACCTGACAAAATCAGCTATAAATAGCCCAGATATTGGCACTTTTTGGGATCCTTTTTGGCAATATTGAGTACTGAATTCGCCATTATTGTCAGACTATTAGAGTAATCATTGATTGTACTAGCTTTCAAAGTATAATCAATAATATATAAAATGGACGTAGGCTCGTTAACGCCGAACCACTATAAATTCTGTGTGTTATTTTCTTTTTCCTCATTCTCCAGTTGAAACTCAATAAGATTCAGAACAATTTGGGTGTTAGGTCCAAATTTTGATCTAATAGTGTACATAAACAAACCGTCCGGTTTGTAGATGAATATTTATTTATTCACACTCACGTTAAAAATTATATTTTTAATGATAATTAATTTATTCCAACCATTAACATTTGATTATCGATTTCACATCAACATCACAAACAAATTTCACAACACATCAAACAAGCATACAAGCCGTCAATGGTCTGTGGACGACGGGTGTCTGGTGCTGCTAAGCACCGTCTGCATCCTAGTATATATATATATATATATTAACTAGAAGACAAGATTTAAAGTGAGAAGTTCTCACCAACTAGCTAAACCAAACGCCACGACTCTTCTTATGTAGAAATCTTCGTCGTGCTCGCCTTTTGTCAATGTCACTATCCGTAGCCACTACACATATAAAAATCGCATTTTTATATTCTTGCTATGTATATAAAAATCACATTTTTACACCGCTACTATATAGATAAAAATTCTATTTTTACACCGCTACTATATAGATAAAAATTCTATTTTTATAACGATGTTCATATAACAAAGATTATATTTTTATCATGCTATTCTCTATATAAAAATTATATTTTTATATATATAAAGATCGTATTTTTATATCACGGCTTCATATGTAAAAATCACTCCTTTACAACGCTACTTCCATGAGAAAAATTATATTTTTATCTTATTAGCAATATAATAAAAATTATACTTTTATTACTCTACATGAATAAAAATCGTATTTTTATATCTCCTACATAATAAAGATCGAATTTTTATTCTTTCTAAAATACAAAAATCATATTTTTAAAACTCCACATAAATAAAAATCATGTTTTTATTCTAGTATATGTATAAAAATCACTTCTTTTTGGTTTAAAAAATTTAATCTTTTTATTTTCAAAGATCACTTTTTTTTTTCAAAACGGCTTCGACTTCATTTGCTTAAAGAAAAATCTAATCTTTCTAATTTAAAAATATAACCTTTCTATATTCAAAAATCTTATGTTTCTATAATTGAAAATTATACTTTCCTATAACTAAATACATTAAATTAAAATAAAAATAATTAATAAAAACTTACAGTAGGAGGAGGGGGGCGCGGTGTTCATCAGGGTGGCGGCGGCCTCCTTGGGTGGTGGTGGTCGGCGCAGCACCTGTGGTGGCGGGTTGGAGGTTTTGGGGGTGCGCTTGGAGAAGGGGAGGGAGGAGAAGGAGGCGCGGGGAGCAAGAGGTGGGAGATCGCCTGCTGTGGTGCGAGGCTGCGGAGCGGCGGTCTGTGGTGATGGGAGTTCATCGATTTGGGGATAGGGTTGCTGGGTGGTGCGGTTCGATGGGAGGAAAGAGGGGAACGACGGAGGGGATCGGAACGATGGTCGGCGGCGCGGAGCGTGGAAAGGGGGGCGGTGGTCGTGGTAGAGGGAGACGCAATCTTCCCTTTTTTTCGATCAGAATGGTAACAGGGAGGAAGAGAGAAACTAAGGGGTAGGGATATATTATTAATATATTTATTTTATTTTATTTCAAAAAGGTACCTTATTGTTTCGACCTCGAAACGAGACCCATCGCCTGTCGTCCCTAGCTAATTACCCCCATTCCGAACCTAACGGCATATGTATCGTAGGCTGATTCAATCGTTTCGATCAGTTTTCGTCAAAATGAATATATAACTCTATATATTGAATTTGAATGCACATTTCAATTTACCGGGGCCATATACGAACTCTAAAAATTCCTGAAAAATATTTCCTAGCTTCGTATTGATGATACGGTCCTAACAAAACTAATATCATCGAATTCGGAGACCGTTTGAAGAATGGCCATTTTCCAGTCGATTAAAATTAACTAAAACTGGCCAAACACGTTTTCCTTTGCCATGCTCACATATTGAACCGAAAAATTATGAATTTTGGAATCAAGCAATAACTAGACATCCCGAATCCAACAAAAGTGGTTTCATCAAAAACCGAGGTCGTGTGAAAAATTTCCATTTTCAAGGGCCTGAATTCCATAGTGACTATTCAGAATTTTCAACTGGACATATATTTTGATTCCCGCTATGAAATTTCAATTTTTCGGATTTGTTGGAAAGAAATTTTCAATTAGATTCTAATATTTTTGGTTTCGCTAAAATCCTGTTTGTTTTGCACCCGGTATGTTCAATTGAAATTTGAAATCGAATTATCGAACTACCGCACCACTTTCAATTCCTTTTATAATTAAAAATAAATATTTATATTCTAACGACGATCTATATAAATATATACGTTCTATTTCTATTCAAAATAAATTTCTCGTCTATATTATTTAAATAATCATTTTAAATATTCAAAATTCGCTAAAATTGCCAAAAATAAAAATTTTAAATTGGCTCGGATTTTCCGGGTTGTTACAATCTCCCCCACTTAAAACTTTTCATCCCCGAAAAGGAACGAAGCCGAAAGTTGTTTAACTAATCAACTCAACTTCCATTCTTTTCTTTACGGCTGAAGTTCTTCAACTTTTCAGTTTCTAAGAACTTTTCAAATTTTTCAAAAATTTGGCTATCACCCTAAATTTCCGAAAAATTTCGCCATAACCTCCCCTGCACCGGGGACTTCGGGATATTTCATATAGCCTCCCATGGCCTTCTTCAATCCAAAAGAAAAAGAAAAAGCCAAGCGGCTAGCCAATCGGCTCATAAAATCATCCAAAACCCAAGAAATACAATAAACATGTACCTATTTGTCGGGCAAACAATTTTATTCTTCTGCTCTAGCCTCCTTGCTATGACCTATTCAATGTAAGTACATGTATATGCATGCAATTTCAAACAATTTACTATACAGTTCAATATTCGGTTTAATTAGGCTAATTGGTTCAAAATATCAAACAAATAAACAAACAACACAACCATCAATCAATTAGTGGATTATCATTTCAAATTCATAGTTTTTATACATATACAGAAAATCATGTTTTTGATGCCAATTCACAACAACAAATCTATCTAATTTTGGTTCTCATACCATCCTAATGGAAATATATAGAAATCCCACTTTCGAAACTCGAACACAAATATTGATGATGTTGCAATCATCACCAGAATTGTCCCCGGGCGCCTAGAGTGTGATTCTATATCTATCCACTATATTGAAACTTCGAATATACGTTCATGACGCGTATATGCAAAATATTTATATATTGGATTGTCCAAATTCAATATAAATAAATATTCAAATACGTAAAAAACGATTTAAATTTCAAAACAAAATTTGTTTTTAAATTTTTATTTCAAAAATATACTCTTCACACTCGTTCTAGGATACTGCTGTTCCTATCTCTAACGAGTTATTCTAATTGGATATTACTAATCCGATTTCTGACGAATTCTTTCGTTTGGCTCTAATGTAACTTGTTCTCGAGCTCTGTAAACCAAAGCTCTGATACCAAACTGACACGACCCAAAATCCCCCTTACGGGAAATCACGGGTGGCATTGAGAACAAGACCAATCAGAACGCAGAGAGAAGAACATTTCATTGTTTATTACAACAATTCCATCAGAATACAAGAATATACAGAGTATGAATAAATATTACACATTTACTAAATATCAGAGATTACAATAAATTACATAGCAGCGGAAAGACAATACAATACACAACTAGAAGTAATACACGGATACAGAGCTTTCCGAGTATCGCTTCAGCTGTAAATCAGTATCCTGTGAATATAAATCTGCAAAACCAAAACTACAAGCTTCCCATGTCAAAATATGGGCACCTAAAGTTTAGGTTAAAACAATAAACTCCAGGTCAGTATTGTGACTGGTATGAGAACTAAAACAGTTATTAATCTTTATTTTAGAAGAGAGTAATTCAAGGGACCACGCCGTATAACACGGAACGGGTTTCCCCCCAAGAATACTTGTGCATATAACAAAACAACGCAATGCTTTTTGGAAAAATGAAGCTATTATAAGACCTAAGTCCCATCACACAATGCAACGCAAGCCGGAGGATAGGGTTATCCCTTATAATATCCAAATAATGCTTGATACGTTTAAAAAAAAATCATTTGATACTATTATAGGTGTATAGTGTGAAAACATTTTCAATCATAAATATCAATCATAGACGACATGGGTATCATATATCATGTAGCCATACTAGGCTCTACAAATAAAACCGCACGTCACATATTGGAAATTGGATTTCCGTCATGAGTCGAAGTAAGGGGCAAGCTCCTCTCTTATTCGAGACACTCTAGCAAATATCACAGGACCCCACTATGATCCTTGGATCTTCAGGGCCGGTCCTCACCTAACTTTGGAGGATTAGTTATTCCTAAACACACGTTTCCCGGTCCTATAGGACCTATATATAATGATTTGTACGTCGGCTCACATAGTGCCTGTTATCGACCATATATCCGAGGCTCCTCGCATTCCAACAACCACACAGGTGAAAAGTATATAAATGTCAGCCAGTTTAAGCACTGACACCACCACTATCTAGAAAGAACCGTCGTTCTCTCCCTGCAGTCACTATCCCATTTTTGACTCATACCGAGGTGTGAGGCTCGCGAATTAACGCCATACACAATGCTGCGCCACACAGGCCGTGCTTTGATCATCAACCACAGGACTTTGCTTTTCAACAAAAACCTTGATCATTGCCACTTAGGCATGCCACACAGGCAATTCACTCCATACGACTAATGTCCATCGATATACAACCTCTGAGCTCGTACGTCTTAGAGAAGGGCGTTAAGCAAGAGAATAAATTCTCTACCACCAAACAGAAGTATATTTAATAGAGATCAATCAACATAGAATAAAATCCAATGTCAGACACACAGTCCATTTACAAGTTCGTTCTGGGTCTGAACGAAACTGGAGGCACTTTCCCCGCATATCCATCGATCTCCAAGTACGTCTGGACGATCACCAACTGTTTCCCACCTCTTGGGTGTACAGCCCAATCAAGATCATCCGTAATCGCCCAAACGATGTGAAGACTTCTGGTCTTCAACCACCATCTTCATCTTCGACTTATCGCCAAATCGGTTATTCAGAATGGGTATAAACCCGGCCCTTCCGAACAACCCGCGTATATAATAAACAAATGTTACACAAACACAACATACGCCTCATTCCAATTAAGAATATTCTTTTATTCACAAAATCACATTCTTTGGGAAAGGTTCCCATTAATATTATCAAAGATAAATTCTTTTAGATTTATTCTTTAATCCCCCTTTGGATATCATTTCGAACCATATTATGGTTTTCCAAACTAGTCGGGATTAGCGAACCACACCGAAGTAATTATTTATTTTATTTCTCAGTCCCAACCTATTCATCCTATGGAGAAAAACTGGTAATACTCCATATCTAACACCACGGTGTAATCGGTAAATATTAATTACTATTTCACGTTCAAATCTAATTAAATATTTAACTATCGCTCTGGAGCAAAACTGGTGATACTCCATGCTCGATCACTTTTCAGATTTGATAATTTAAATTATCAATTCTCATTTCAATCTATGTAAAGATTCAGTAAAACTCCACTTAGTTTTAATCTTCCCAAAAATCAACATCCCGTCTTTAACTGGGTTAAAGAACAAATGTCATCTAAAACCCGATTCACGATAAACCCAAAATCACTTTCTATTGTTAATCGGGTTAAAGAACAAGTGTTATTCAAAGCACCGCTCACGATAAACCCAAGAACCAATTCAAATTCAATTCCAATTAAATATTATTTAATTGGTACACTTCATTAAATCTAAATAAAAAGATTTCATCTTTTTCTCAACTTGGTTTAAGAACAGTGTTAATGACGACACCAATCACGACAAACCCTAATCATATTTGATATTAAATACATGGCTCTGAATAGAAAATATATCGGCTTATATTCAATATCAAATTCTACGACAAAAAAATATCTTATTGGAAATAACGATATAAATATATCTTTCAAATTCCCATAACAATATCTGTATAATCACGAAATCCAACATCGAAATATTCCGAAGGTAATTTCAATTCAAATCCATTCCAATTCACGTATATTGGAATTTCTGGTTACTTTTAAAACCTCTTTCAAATTCAATTTATTTATTTCAAAAATAAATTGATTTTAATTCTAGTTCAAAACTAGTTCATTTCGATAAAAAAATATTTTTATCCTTTCAAATGTTGAATTTTTCATCCCAGTTTTTCCCAAATCATTTATTATGATTTTACACAAATTATTGATATTTTTAATAATTTTATCAAGGCCCGTACAATCGATTTCCATCAACGGCCATTGAACTGCACTTACAGCGACCTTTTCCAAATTTGATTTGGACATAATTCCAAATCCAACCGTTAGATTTCAAATTTCTAATATTCATTGGAAAGCTCTTTTCGATACGAACCCAACGGTTCCGGTTTTAGGAGAATCGACGGTCGGATCTCCCGCAACGTTAATTCGAAGTCATTGGTCGAAATTCACAAACTACCGCAGCGCGGCGCGTTCTATTCAGGCCATTATTTATAATATATATATATATATATATATATATATATATATCGTCGATTTCCTTTTAAAACGTATTTTATAAATTGTTTTAAATTTGTTTTCGAAACGATTTCGACTTCATATTCATTTTCGAATCGAAATTGAATATTCCACATCATCGATATACAAATGATAATATTTTCAAAACGTTATATTTTGAAATCACTTCTTTTTCTATAAATATTTTTAAAACAAATATAATCGATGTAAATATCGCTTACGTCAAAATGGTGCATTCTAATCAACACGGCTTTATATATTTCAATAAATTCGTTATTCTATTCAACAAATGAATATTTATTCTAGTCAACACATGAATCTATATTTCTTCTTACTTACAATAAAAGGGTGAATTTTATTGTATAAATATTTTATTCAACACGTGAATACACTTTCAACACATGAGCCTCAGCAACACATGACTATTTATTCCATTCAACACATGAATTTTCTTTTTATAATATTCATTATTTCCCAATTGGAATGAGGCCTAATCAATCACCATATAATGTTAATTATATGGATTCCATACAACACATGCATATAAATAGCAACGATAAATAATCAACCATCATCCATAGCGCACAACACGACTGCATAAGCATTAAATATAAATAATTAACGCTTACATAGTCTGTCGACCAATCGATCGACATACTATTAAAAAATTGGGACAAGTGTACGCCAAATATCATCCCAACACCAGTGTGGGGTTTCAAACCAACAAACACATATTTTTATTGGTGCATTTGGGCGATGTGTAAAATTTATCGTCCCAATCAATATCCTTCAAATAGGTGTACATAAACTAACCGTCCGTTTTGTAGATGAATATTTATTTATTCACACTCAAGTTAAAAATTATATTTTTAACGATAATTAATTTATTCTGACCATCAACATTTGATTATCGATTTCACATCAACATCACAAACAAATTCACAACACATCAAACAAGCATACAAGCCGTCCATGGTCTGTGGACGACGGGTGTCGGGTGCTGCTATACACCGTCTGCATCCTAGTATATATATTAACTAGAAGACAAGATTTAAAGTGAGAAGTTCTCACCGACTAGCTAAACCAAACACCACGACTCTTCTTATGTAGAAATCTTCGTCGTGCTCACCTTTTGTCAATGTCACTGTCCATAGCCACTACATATATAAAAATCACATTTTTATATTCTTGCTATGTATATAAAAATCACATTTTTACACCGCTACTATATAGATAAAAATTCTATTTTTACACCGCTACTATATAGATAAAAAATCTTTTTTTATAACGATGTTCATATAATAAAGATTATATTTTTATCACGCTATTCTCTATATAAAAATTATATTTTTATATATATAAAGATCGTATTTTTATATCACGGCTTCATATGTAAAAATCACTCCTTTACAACGCTACTTCCATGATAAAAATTATATTTTTATCTTGCTAGCAATATAATAAAAATTATATTTTTATTACTCTACATGAATAAAAATCATATTTTTATATCTCCTACAAAAAAAGATCGAATTTTTATTCTTTCTAAAATAAAAAATCATATTTTTAATACTCTACATAAATAAAAATCATATTTTTAATCTAGTATATGTATAAAAATTACTTCTTTTTGGTTTAAAAGATTTAATCTTTTTATTTCCAAAGATCACTTTTTTTTTTCAAAACGGCTTCAACCTTATTTGCTTAAAGAAAAATCTAATTTTTGTAATTTAAAAATATAACCTTTCTATAATCAAAAATCTTATGTTTCCATAATTGAAAATTATACTTTCCTATAACTAAATACATTAAATAAAAATAAAAATAATCAATAATCAATAAAAACTTATAGTAGGAGGAGGGGGCGCGGTGTTCATCAGGGTGGCGTCCTCCTTGGGTGGTGGTGGTCGGCGAAGCGCCTGTGGTGGCGGGTTCTAGGTTTTAGGGTGCGCTTGGAGAAGGGGAGGGAGGAGAAGGAGGCGCGGGGAGCAGGAGGGGGTGATCGCCTACGGTGGCGCGAGGTTGGGGAGCGGCGGTCTGTGGTGATGGGAGTTCATCGATTTGGGGATAGGGTTGCTTGGGGGTGCGGTTCGATCGGAGGAAAGAGGGGAACGGCGGAGGGGATCGGAACGAAGGTCGGCGGCGCGACGCGTGGAAAGGGTGGGTGGTGGTCGTGGCAGAGGGCGACGCGGTCTTCTCTTTTCTTTTTTTTCCTTTTTTTTACGATCAGAATGGTAACGGGGAGGAAGAGAGAAACTAAGGGGTAGGGTTATATTATTAATATATTTTATTTTATTTTATTTCAAAAAGGTACCTTTTTGTCTTGACGTCGAAACGAGACCCACCGCCTGTCGTCCTTAGCTAATTACCCCCATTCCGAACACAACGGGATATGTATCGTAGGCTGATTCGATCGTTTTGATCAATTTTCGTCAAAATCAATATATAACTCAATATATTGAATTTGAAGCACATTTCAATTTACCGGGGCCATATACGAACTCGAAAAATTCCCGAAAAATATTTTCTAGCTTCGTATTGACGATACGGTCCTAACAAAACTAATTTCACCGAATTCCGAGAACGTTTGGAAACGGCCATTTTTCAGTCGATTAAAATCAACTAAAACTGGTCAAACGCATTTTCCTTTGCCACGCTCACATATTGAATCGAAAAATTACGAATTTTGGAATCTAGCAATAACTAGACATCGAGGATCCAACAAAAGTGGTTTCATCGAAAACCGAGGTAGTTTGCAAAATTTCCATTTTCAAGGGCCTGAATTCCATAGAGACTATTTAGAATTTAGAAATGGACATATCTTTTGATTCCCGCTATGAAATTTCGATTTTTCGGATTCATTGGAAAGATATTTCCAATTAGATTCTAATATTTTTGGTTTTTCTAAAATCCGGTTTGTTTTGCACACGATATGTTCAATTGAAATTTGAAATCGAATTATCGAACTACCGCGCCATTTTCAATTCCTTTTATAATTAAAAATAAATATTTATATTCTAACGACGATCTATATAAATATATACGTTCTATTTCTAATCAAAATAAATTTCTCGTCTATATTATTTAAAATAATCATTTTAAATATTCAAAATTCCCTAAAATTGCCAAAAATTACAATTTTAAATTGGCTCGGATTTTCTGGGTTGTTACAGCTTGGTTCATTCCAGCGCACGTGAAAGGGTATTAGGGTTTGTGAAATTTGTGTAATGAATCATTGTTGATCATTTTGGAGATGAGTTCTGAACTTGGGGCGTGATTTAGCACATCGTCGAAGTTTTTTGTTGGAAGCTGGACCAAAAGAGGTCGTTACCGCTGTACTATAGAAGATGAAGAACCAGAAAGCCGGATTCCAAAAACCGCATGTGAGCTAGATAAAAATGGCACTGGAAGAAAGAGCATGGCAATGGGGAACTAATGGTATTTTTAGTTTGAGCTTTTACTGAGCAATGGTAGATAATGGTGAGCTTAAATAAATTCGAAATGGCCATTGAAACTTAGGAGCACGGGTTCAGTGCTAGGAATGAGAAAGAGACGATGAATATACGTTGACGTGGATTTAGATATTTGTAAGGTTAATTAACTATTTAAACTATTTAATTAATGATGTTTAAATAGTTTGAAACTTGTAAATTCAATAACTATTTCAAACATTTTCAGAATCTAACGAAACAAGATCTGTTGGGATCGTATGGACGAGGGCTACGCAATGGAACTGATTTGGACTGAATGGTAGCTCGCTACAATTTACGATAAAATAAAACTTCCATCTGAATCAAAGATAGTTTATCGTTATTTAACGATGAACCACCAATGTGAGTAAATCTCACTAACTCTGCACAATTTATATTTTTATAACTATTTTTATAATTGTTAAATGATGGTTGATTTCTATGTGTTGATTGTCTGGATGAACTTCTAATTAATTGGTTGAAATATAAATATAGTTATATATATCAATGATCAAATATTTATTCTATTCATTAGAATATTTCATATTGAAAAGAAATCGATGTTATTTATGTCGTTTAACATCTGTGGATGCAGGGAAACAGGTTGGAGGGATCCAACTAGATTCCTCAACATTTATATTACTGTTTTCCAAATATTGTGATATTTGATGTGTTATATATAATCTGTGATTGATCACGATATTGTTGGATGACACTGGTCTTTTTAATTGGTATTTTAAATACCATAAGTAATACTGGAATATATAAAGGGATTTTCGAAGTGTATTTGAAATAAAAATATTTATATAAAATCAAAGGGTTATATAAAAAGGAATTTCGAAGTGGATATTGGATTTTAGAAATTGAAAAAGGAATTTATTTGCAAAATAAATAGAAGTATAAAAGGAAATATTTGGAAAATAAATAGAATTTTATAAAAGGAAATATTTGGAAAATAAATAGAATTTTATAAAAGGAAATATTTGGAAAATAAATAGAATTTTATAAAAGGAAATACGTGGAAAATAAATATTAAATAGTAATCTGTTTTTAACAGAAAAATGGAGAAGATTAATTTAAAGCGGATATTTAATAGAAATCTTTTTTTAACAGATAAATGGAGAAGATTAATTTAAAGTATATATTTAATAGAAATCTGTTTTTTAAAAAATAAATGGAGAAGATTAATTTATAAATAATGTTTTATAAATGTAACACCCCGAAAATTCTATGACTGTGAAATTAACAAATTAAAGCATAATTAATCTGAAATCAAAGAACTAAGGGGAACGGGATACGCCATTACGTTCGTCTCGGAAAAATACGCGAAATAGAGTCCGAGTTTTCGAAAAACGGAGTCCGTATGAAGAAGATATGGCCTTCGGAAGTTTTGAATTAAGTTTAAAATTCAAACAGAATTAAATAATTAAATATTCCGAAGTAGGGCCCAACGGGCCAGGGTGGAAGAACACCCGCCTGGGCCACCCAGGTCGACTGGGCTGTCGACCTGGGCTACCCATGTCGACAGGGCTGTCGACAGGGGTATCGACCTGGTCGAGCCCAGTCAACCTGGCTGGCCAGGTCTGTGTTCCTCCGATTTTCTGTGGTCTGCTTTGTCACTAGGGCTAGGTGGCAAGTTTTAATTGGTCTCTCTATCGAATGAATGGCTACGATCTAACCTAGCAACATCAAGGGTCCTAATCAGTTCCTAACCTCTATATAAACAACCCTAGACTAAACCCTAATCTATTCATTCAAAATTAAGAACATAGCCGCCATGTTGCCGAGGAACGACTAGAGGTAGCCGCCAACTAGAGAGAGGATTAGGAGGAAAATTCTAAAGCTTAAAGAGACCTAAATCAAATCAATTCAACAAAGGAATTTGCGTCTTCAATCTCTTAATTGGAGAATTCATCACACCATTGTAAGTAGAGTATTACTTTGGTATGAACAAATGATTGTGTAGATATGTATGCTTGAATTGTGGCAATGAAATTCATATTTGTGCGTTCTTATCAATTTATATACGATTGGATATTCTGAATTATGTCATTCAATTATAAAGAACTACATGCGGTAGTTCTATGCAAGTATACATTTGGAATATTGCGCAAATTATGTAATCTATGTTGAAGCTACATGTATGTAGTTGATTGAAATTCATGCAAGTTTGGGGCTTTGTTATTATGCCATCATAATGTATATTTTTATGCATAAATCATTCTGCAAGTAATTGAAACAAGTTTGGTTGTTATAGTTCATATGAAACTATGTTGGAATTTTGACACCATAATCCGTGTATTAAGTCATGCTTTTGCAAACTTATGAATATGGCTAGGCTAGGAATGATATTTGGCATAATTGAAATCCATGATTAAGTCTGTCTTGTTTAAAAGAATTATATGATGTCATATGTGAGACATGGCTAGGTTAGACTCAAAAATCCCTTTTTGCAAGTTTAAAGCAAACACCATGATTAGGAATATTTATGCATAAGTATATTTATGCCATGGTTATGTGAACAAATTTAACTATATTTATGCCATGCTTATGTTTGATATTATGCCATGCTTATGCTAGAAATATTTATGCCATGCTTATGTTTGACATTATGCATAAATAAGAATATAGGTTCATGTTGCAGTTAAACCTATGCAAGTTCACATGCCTTAATTCATGTCACCTATGTTACCACTATGCAAGTACACCAGTTTCTATCATGTATTTCCAACGACATATGCAAGTTCATGCGTTCACCTTCCCCTCTTTGTGTATGTAATCACGCTTTAAGCCTCCCCTTTTCGCATGGCTAAATTGGGCTTTAAAAGGCTAAGCCCAATATATATAAACGGACGTGTAAAAACGGGGGAAAATAACGTTGGGTTAAAATTAATTAATGAATGAAAATATAAAATAGAAGGGCCCAAATTCAAGTATGGGTTGGGCCCGTGATTGGTGTAACCTTTACACCATTAACTTAATAATGGGCCGCAAATATTTACATATAAGAAATAAAGAGGAATGACAAAATATGTAAATGTAGAACATACGATGTGTTTAACCCGAGGTTGGATTGAGTTGTGATGTAAACCTGCCCGGAACCGCCCGGCTGTCCAGTAGTCACAACAATACCTATCCAATGTGGGAGGTTAAACATGGAGCCCAGCAAGGACCCGAGGTTAGACTGAGTTGTGGCGTAAGACTGCCCGGAACCAACCGGCAACAGGCAGCCACAACAATACCTGTCTAATGTGAGAGGTCAGGGCCTTAATAAGACAATTAAGGCTGAGTCAGGATTGTTAGGATTAAGTGAACTAAAGACTTAATCAAAATGGAACATGCTAAACTAAACGGACCGGTGGGGTTAGGTTAGGAAACACTTAACCAACTTAGCATGTTGGCTAGAGATAGAAAACCTAGTAACGGGGGACCCTTTTCAGCAGTAACCCTAAAAGGTGTATCAGGATACCCTGAAACTAGGCAGGGTGGGGCACGATTACTGGGCTGATTGTAAGAGGTCAAATCGACGGCGTTGGTGTAGCAGTGTAGGTTCTAACGGAGTGCGGGCGTGCACACACTCCGGCGCAGAAAAATAAGGCACTGGACACCAGTAGCATACCTGTGCACTCTAAGGTTGTGTCGGGTTGCCACTATGGGACTTGATACACCCCATGGTGGGACCAGCATAGGTAACTACGACATCGGGGGCCGTAAGACACATGTAACTATGCGAGTAGGAGCCGATCATCATAAAATGGATCACCTCACCCTGATTATGGGGTGCCAGTTGGAAACTAGTTTATATGGGTTCAGAGATCAACAGGGGGTACGATAGTATATTCGACCCTAGACAACTTAACCAAGTTTATAGTGCATGCCCACTTCTTGTTTATACTTATCATACCCAGTTCTTTATTCATAGACAAAATAGTACTAGACTTACTCAGGCTTTATGTCTGACTCTATTTTTCTTTCGTCTTCTTTCTTCCGTTTCTCCCCCCCCCCCCAGGTCCTCAGGGAGGGAACACAGCAGCTTGACCTACCTCAACATCCAGCTTGAAGAAGAGAAATGTATGGCTTGGACTTTCCTGTTTTGAACTATGGCTTTGGACAATCCACTATGGGGCTTTTGCAGTTTACCTATATTTTATTCATGCTTCTTTAAATAATGTACTCAAGACAGATTATGAAAGTGTTATGTTATGTTTTTGGAAAGGATGTTGTTGTAACACGTATTTGACTTTATGAAATAAAAGTTTGTTGTTCTTCCGCTGTTTACAAATATGTGTTCTTATATCTGTCTTGTATATCTATGACTTGTACTTATAAACCTCCACCAAAATTAGGGCATTCCCTTTGAGAGTGACCCTAACGGAGGTGGGGTGTTTCACATGGTATCAGAGCATAGGTTTACCAGATAAGATAAAAAGTTTTGAAAAATTATTTTCAGAAAAGGAAATTTAAAGAAGCATTTTTAAAAGGAAAATATTATTTTATTTTAAAAAAAAAGCAAAAAAAGCAAAGTCCACTCCCCAAAGCCATAGGAACTATCTCTATCCTTCGTTCTGAATCTATCCTTTTTGTTTCAGCATGTCCCAAGAACTCAACTTGCCGGAAGGGGTACCAATACCTGGTTGGTTTAGACGATTCTTAGAAGCAAGGGCCACTCAGCCAGGTCCTACCATTCCTCCTCCCCCAGCTGAAGGAAATCATCCAGCTGCAGCAGCACCTTTTCCTCCACCTCCTCCTCGGGGAAACACTTTTGCTAAAATATGTAAAGATTTTAAAGCTATGGGAGGAAGGGATTTCCATGGAACTGAGTCCTTCGTGGCAGCTAGGAATTGGCTGAAAGAGACTGAAGACCTATTTATCATCTTTGAGGTAGAAGATAGACTGAAAGTACAATTGGCGGTGTGGTTATTGAAGGGCGAGGCTTCCTACTGGTGGGAGGTCACTAATGCTGAAAGACCAGTGGAGACATGGGAGGACTTTAGGGCAAGGTTTGAGACCAAATTTCTCTCAGATGCAGAAAGAAGTTTGCAGTTGGAAAAATTCTTATTTCTTAAGCAAGGGGACAAGACAGTAAGAGAATATGTGAATCAGTTCGATGAGCTGGCTAGGTTTGGACTTGACCTAGTCAACACCCCGCACAAGAAGGCTCTCCGTTTCGTCAAAGGGTTAAATGAGCCATTACACAGTTTGGCCATGACCCATATACCCATGGGAGCCACGTATGAAAGATTGGTGCAAATGGCATTGCTGAATGAAGAGGATAAGGGCAAGAAGGAGACAAAGGCAGAAAGCTCTCAAGGGAAGAAAGAGGGTTTGCAGCCTAAGAAGACAGACTTTAAGAAAGGCGGGAAAGGCAACAAGGAGAAGAGGAAGTGTAATTTCTGTGGCAAAGTGGGACACTTAGTAAAGGACTGCCGGAAAAAGAAGGCCAAGGAGAATGGTGGGTGCTTTTCATGCGGTCAGACAGGCCACAGGGCTAAGGACTGCCCAAAGAAACGAGGACAGGGGCAGGGCACTGGATCCACCACAGGGGCACAGGTTCATGTGCTGGAAGCACCACCTTTGCAACAGAGAGGTACAAACACTTCTGTAGAAAGTGTAGTTTATCTTTATGATCACCCCGTTCGCACTTTATTTGATTCTGGCGCATCACACTCCTTCATCTCGTCTGCTTTAGTAGAATCTCTGCACCTAAAAACTAGTATGGTAGAGGACCCCTTAATTGTTTCAAACCCAATTGGGGGCCCAGCTCATTTGTCTATGATCTGTCTGGATTTGAAAATTTCTATCCTAAATGTTGAATTTCAATGTAGTGCCTTTGTTTTGGGCTTTTCGGGTTATGGTTTGATTTTGGGTATGGATTGGCTATCCAGTAATGGGGCCATCCTTGATTGTGAGAAAAGGGTTGTTAGGCTCCTTACCCAGCTCGGTAATACTTTTGAAATTTCTTGTAATCCCTCGTATGCGGTTATGCTTAGTTATCTTGAATCGCTAGATGCCTCTGTTGAAAATTTGCAATCAGTTAGAGTGGTCCGGGAATATCCGGATGTCTTCGAAGAGGTGAAGGGCTTGCCTCCGAAGCGGGAAATAGACTTCCGCATATATCTTGTAGATAATGCAAAGCCCGTTGCGTTGCCCGTTAGACATATGGCTCCACGAGAAAGGAAAGAGCTCAGTAAACAGATTAAAGAGCTTCTAGAGAAGGGGTTCATTAGGAGGAGCATTTCAGAATGGGGCGCTCCAGTGGTGTTCGCTACAAAGGCGGATGGTTCACTCCGTCTATGTGTTGACTATAGGGAGCTCAACAAGCTAACGAAAAAGAATAGGCACCCTCTCCCTAGAATTGACGATTTATTTGACCAGCTTGTAGGGGCGTCTGTTTTCTCCCAACTCGATTTAGCAACCGGTTTTCATCAGCTAAGGGTGGCTGAAGATAGCATCGATAAAACGGCTTTCAGAACCCCAGACGGCTTCTTTGAATGGCTTGTCATGCCTTTCGGCTTGACAAATGCACCTGCTTACTTCGTGGACCTAATGAGTAGGGTATTTAGAGATTTCCTCAACAAATTCGTAGTGGTCTTCGTAGATGATATCCTTATCTTCTCAAAGAGTGAAGAGGAACATGCTCAGCACTTAAGGGCAATCATGGAAACTTTGCGAGTCCATCAACTAAAAGCCAAATTCTCCAAATGCCACTTTTGGAGGGAAGAGGTAAGATTCCTTGGGCACATAGTATCCAAACAAGGGTTAGCAGTGGACCCTGCTAAGGTAGTGGCGGTACAGGATTGGAAGACACCAAGGAATGCAACTGAGGTCCGAAGCTTTCTAGGACTAGCGGGTTTCTATCGAAAGTTTATAAGGGATTTTGCGAAAATCTCAGCTCCGCTCACGAAATTGACTAAGAAGAATCTAGTATTCAATTGGGACTTGGATTGCGAGTTTGCTTTCCAACGACTAAAAAGGGCTCTCACAACAGCCCCAGTCTTGACGCTGCCAGATGGGAGCAAGATGTTCACTGTTTATACGGATGCATGTGGGACAGGGCTAGGCGCCGTCTTAATGCAAGAAGGAAGGGTAGTAGCTTATGGCGGGAGGCAGTTGAAAGTGCACGAAAAGAACTACCCAACCCACGATCTTGAGTTAGCCGCCATCGTCTTTGCACTCAAGTCTTGGCGACACTATCTCCTAGGTGAGAAGTTCGAACTTTACACTGACCATAAATCGTTGAAATATCTTTTCTCGCGGAAGGATCTTAACTTGAGGCAACAAAGGTGGATGGAGTTTCTTGCCTCGTACGATTTCGAAATCTCCTATACTCCGGGCAAAGGCAACGTAGTGGCAGACGCGTTGAGCCGAAAGAAATTGACCCTAAGCCCGTTGTTTGTTGAAAGACAAAGCCTAGAGTTTATAGCCAGCTTCGACTTTAGGCCTTCCTCCGATTTCGTACCAGGCTTGCTAGCATCTCTCGAAGTGCGCCCAACTTTAGTGGATTCAGTAGGGGCAGCACAACGCGAAGACCCTCAGCTTGTGGAAATAATTGATAGGCTAATTAGGGGTGAGACTTCAAGTCACCTCAACAGATACTCCATGGACGATAAGGGTGTACTAAGGCGAGATGGAAGACTATGCGTCCCACAGACAAAAGATTTAATAAAGAAGGTTCTCGAGGAAGCACATCACTCCAAGATGACGATACATCCAGGCGGAGATAAAATGTACAAAGACATAAAAAGGACTTTCTTCTGGAATGGCATGAAAAAGGACGTGGCAGAATTCGTTTCTAAGTGTATGGTGTGCCAACAGGTTAAGGCGGAACAGAAAAAGCCTGGCGGACTGCTACATCCTTTGGAGGTCCCGCAGTGGAAGTGGGATAGCATCTCAATGGACTTCATCGATGGGCTGCCTAGGTCTAGAAGAGGCAACACTAGCATTTGGGTAATAGTGGATAGGCTTACTAAAAGCGCCCACTTTTTACCTGTCAAAAGTAAAAGAACTGCCTCATCCCTAGCATCACTTTACCTTAAGGAAATCGTTCGACTCCATGGAATACCATCTAGCATTGTTAGTGACCGAGACCCCATCTTCACCAGCGAGTTTTGGCGGAGTCTGCAAGAAGCAGTAGGAACGCAGTTATGCTTGAGCACGACCTATCATCCCCAAACCGACGGCCAAACAGAGAGAGTGAACAGAGTTTTGGAAGACCTTCTAAGACTATGCGTCCTTGACTTCGGAGGGACATGGGAAGACCACCTTCCTTTGGTGGAGTTTGCCTACAACAACAGCTATCAAGCAACCATCGGAATGGCGCCCTTCGAAGCTTTATATGGAAGACCGTGCCGATTGCCCACTTGTTGGTGGGAGTCCACGGATAAGCTCATACTTGGACCAGATATGATCCGAGAGACTTCAGAGAAAGTAGACTTAATACGAAGAAGGATAAAGACGGCCCAAGACAGACAAAAGTCCTATGCCGACAAGAGAAGGACCGACCTTGAATTCGAAGTTGGAGACAGAGTTTTTCTCAAGGTATCACCGCTAAGGAACGTTGTTCGTTTTGGAACCACAGGAAAGCTAGCGCCAAGATTCGTAGGGCCATTCCCTATCATCGAGAAGATTGGGAAAATGGCCTATAGATTAGAGCTACCCGAGAAGTTGGCCGGAGTCCACAACGTTTTTCACGTTTCACATCTCCGAAAATGTTTGCATGAGTCTGCTGAAGTGGTAGAGCCAAATATCCTCGAAGAGGCCGAAGTGGAACGCGAAGCAACCATAAGAAAAGTTCCAACCCGCATCTTAGGAACGGAAGTGAAGAAGCTACGCAACCGCGAAGTCAAGCTCGTCAAAGTTCAGTGGAGCGACGCCGAGGGAGACGCGACTTGGGAAACTGAAGCTAGAATCCGTACAGCCTACCCTTTTCTGTTCGAGGGTACATCCTTGATCTTTCATTTTCCTTAAGTTGCGCTTTTATCTATCTTTTTAGGTATATTTCCTCGACCTTATCTTTTAGGTAGAAACCCTTTGGATGGAAACATGTAATTGAAACATGTTATGGATGATGGTTGCAAGTGATTGCTAGTGGTTGCTCGTGGTTGCATATACACACACACAATCTAGGTTTTAGATCGGCTCAGTCACTTCATATTGCATATGCATATGTGTTTGTATTCGTATGTGGTTGAACTTTAATGTGTTGACATGTGGATGCTGCATTTGTATTGAATGACTGTGCACTCATGTAGAATCAAGGATAGGAAAATTTGCATACATAATGGATTCATGGCACTTACATAATTCGCATTAAGGAGGTCAACTGAATCAGTAGACCGCCTGATTTTGCATTAGATAAGTTCATGTATACACACACACTTTGCATATGATCATGAAGCATTAGAAGTCTTTTAAGGACAATGGATGCTCGTGTTTGATGGATGAGTAGATGGATGTTTGGATGTTAGGATATACATTCCTCCTAACTTGAAGATTTCGGGGACGAAATCCTTTTAAGTGGGGGAGAATGTAACACCCCGAAAATTCTATGACTGTGAAATTAACAAATTAAAGCATAATTAATCTGAAATCAAAGAACTAAGGGGAACGGGATACGCCATTATGTTCGTCTCGGAAAAATAGGCGAAATAGAGTTCGAGTTTTCGAAAAACGGAGTCCGTATGAAGAAGATATGGCCTTCGGAAGTTTTGAATTAAGTTTAAAATTCAAACAGAATTAAATAATTAAATATTCCGAAGTAGGGCCCAACGGGCCAGGGTGGAAGAACACCCGCCTGGGCCACCCAGGTCGACTGGGCTGTCGACCTGGGCTACCCATGTCGACAGGGCTGTCGACAGCCCTGTCGACAGGGGTATCGACCTGGTCGAGCCCAGTCAACCTGGCTGGCCAGGTCTGTGTTCCTCCGATTTTCTGTGGTCTGCTTTGTCACTAGGGCTAGGTGGCAAGTTTTAATTGGTCTCTCTATCGAATGAATGGCTACGATCTAACCTAGCAACATCAAGGGTCCTAATCAGTTCCTAACCTCTATATAAACAACCCTAGACTAAACCCTAATCTATTCATTCAAAATTAAGAACATAGCCGCCATGTTGCCGAGGAACGACTAGAGGTAGCCGCCAACTAGAGAGAGGATTAGGAGGAAAATTCTAAAGCTTAAAGAGACCTAAATCAAATCAATTCAACAAAGGAATTTGCGTCTTCAATCTCTTAATTGGAGAATTCATCACACCATTGTAAGTAGAGTATTACTTTGGTATGAACAAATGATTGTGTAGATATGTATGCTTGAATTGTGGCAATGAAATTCATATTTGTGCGTTCTTATCAATTTATATACGATTGGATATTCTGAATTATGTCATTCAATTATAAAGAACTACATGCGGTAGTTCTATGCAAGTATACGTTTGGAATATTGCGCAAATTATGTAATCTATGTTGAAGCTACATGTATGTAGTTGATTGAAATTCATGCAAGTTTGGGGCTTTGTTATTATGCCATCATGATGTATATTTTTATGCATAAATCATTCTGCAAGTAATTGAAACAAGTTTGGTTGTTATAGTTCATATGAAACTATGTTGGAATTTTGACACCATAATCCGTGTATTAAGTCATGCTTTTGCAAACTTATGAATATGGCTAGGCTAGGAATGATATTTGGCATAATTGAAATCCATGATTAAGTCTATCTTGTTTAAAAGAATTATATGATGTCATATGTGAGACATGGCTAGGTTAGACTCAAAAATCCCTTTTTGCAAGTTTAAAGCAAACACCATGATTAGGAATATTTATGCATAAGTATATTTATGCCATGGTTATGTGAACAAATTTAACTATATTTATGCCATGCTTATGTTTGATATTATGCCATGCTTATGCTAGAAATATTTATGCCATGCTTATGTTTGACATTATGCATAAATAAGAATATAGGTTCATGTTGCAGTTAAACCTATGCAAGTTCACATGCCTTAATTCATGTCACCTATGTTACCACTATGCAAGTACACCAGTTTCTATCATGTATTTCCAACGTCATATGCAAGTTCATGCGTTCACCTTCCCCTCTTTGTGTATGTAATCACGCTTTAAGCCTCCCCTTTTCGCATGGCTAAATTGGGCTTTAAAAGGCTAAGCCCAATATATATAAACGGACGTGTAAAAACGGGGGAAAATAACGTTGGGTTAAAATTAATTAATTAATGAAAATATAAAATAGAAGGGCCCAAATTCAAGTATGGGTTGGGCCCGTGATTGGTGTAACCTTTACACCATTAACTTAATAATGGGCCGCAAATATTTACATATAAGAAATAAAGAGGAATGACAAAATATGTAAATGTAGAACATACGATGTGTTTAACCCGAGGTTGGATTGAGTTGTGATGTAAACCTGCCCGGAACCGCCCGGCTGTCCAGTAGTCACAACAATACCTATCCAATGTGGGAGGTTAAACATGGAGCCCAGCAAGGACCCGAGGTTAGACTGAGTTGTGGCGTAAGACTGCCCGGAACCAACCGGCAACAGGCAGCCACAACAATACCTGTCTAATGTGAGAGGTCAGGGCCTTAATAAGACAATTAAGGCTGAGTCAGGATTGTTAGGATTAAGTGAACTAAAGACTTAATCAAAATGGAACATGCTAAACTAAACGGACCGGTGGGGTTAGGTTAGGAAACACTTAACCAACTTAGCATGTTGGCTAGAGATAGAAAACCTAGTAACGGGGGACCCTTTTCAGCAGTAACCCTAAAAGGTGTATCAGGATACCCTGAAACTAGGCAGGGTGGGGCACGATTACTGGGCTGATTGTAAGAGGTCAAATCGACGGCGGTGGTGTAGCAGTGTAGGTTCTAACGGAGTGCGGGCGTGCACACACTCCGGCGCAGAAAAATAAGGCACTGGACACCAGTAGCATACCTGTGCACTCTAAGGTTGTGTCGGGTTGCCACTATGGGACTTGATACACCCCATGGTGGGACCAGCATAGGTAACTACGACATCGGGGGCCGTAAGACACATGTAACTATGCGAGTAGGAGCCGATCATCATAAAATGGATCACCTCACCCTGATTATGGGGTGCCAGTTGGAAACTAGTTTATATGGGTTCAGAGATCAACAGGGGGTACGATAGTATATTCGACCCTAGACAACTTAACCAAGTTTATAGTGCATGCCCACTTCTTGTTTATACTTATCATACCCAGTTCTTTATTCATAGACAAAATAGTACTAGACTTACTCAGGCTTTATGTCTGACTCTATTTTTCTTTCGTCTTCTTTCTTCCGTTTCTCCCCCCCCCCCCCCAGGTCCTCAGGGAGGGAACACAGCAGCTTGACCTACCTCAACATCCAGCTTGAAGAAGAGAAATGTATGGCTTGGACTTTCCTGTTTTGAACTATGGCTTTGGACAATCCACTATGGGGCTTTTGCAGTTTACCTATATTTTATTCATGCTTCTTTAAATAATGTACTCAAGACAGATTATGAAAGTGTTATGTTATGTTTTTGGAAAGGATGTTGTTGTAACACGTATTTGACTTTATGAAATAAAAGTTTGTTGTTCTTCCGCTGTTTACAAATATGTGTTCTTATATCTGTCTTGTATATCTATGACTTGTACTTATAAACCTCCACCAAAATTAGGGCATTCCCTTTGAGAGTGACCCTAACGGAGGTGGGGTGTTTCAATAAATTTAGTAAAGTAATTATCATTGGATAAATTAAAGTATAAGTTTGAAATTATAGGAAGAAGTAGAAATCGGTTTTAACACTGATATTTTAATGGTATTTGAACTCAACATTGATAAAGGGAAATTTAAATAAGATTTTAAGTGTTCGAATATAAAAATAGAATTTTTATATAAACAATTCTATAAACTGAAGTATGAATAGAATTGGGAAATGGGATAAGATTATAAAATACAAAATCCGACTAAATTGAATTTATAAAAGAAATATTATTCACATTCGATGTGAATAATGGATTAAAATAAATATTTTATAAATCAAAACATTTATAAGAAAATTTGGGTTTTGAAATAGGAATTCAAATGGGAATTTGAATGAGATAGGAAATAGAGATAATCGAATATTAGTTATTCGAATAATGTTAATCAAATATTAGTTATTCAGATAGAGTTAATCGAATATTAGTTATTCGAATATAGTTAGTCGAATATTAGTTATTCGATTAGAGTTAATAGAATATTAGTTATTCGAATAGAGTTTGTCGAATATTAGTTATTCGAATAGAGTTAATCAAATATTAGTTATTCGAAAAAGAGATTGTCGAATATAGTTTATTCGATAGAGAATTATCGAATGGAAATTATACGAGAGAGAATTTTACATTGGGATCCGACTATTATGAATGCTTTAAAGTACTATTTACTTTCCGGTTTTTAAATCAAGATTTGTTTATTAAATAAACCGTTTATGCATTTATTTAAATTAAGGTATAAATTTTTTATTTAAAGTTAAATATTTCTAAACTAGTGATTATAATGTTATCGTTATAACCAATGTTTTTTATAAAAGAATTGGATTCGTGAACTAAATCCAAGAGTTGGGTAAACAATGATTTGATAAGAAGATAAGAACCGGATTTAAGGAAATTAGAAACTGACTGGAGATTAGTTATGCCGAACAACTTTCTGGGTATCAATCTGATGTTGGTTTCGGCCTTCGGGGTTGATACTTAGGAAGTTGTTCTCTTACTAGTTTACAGTTAGAGATTGATAGATGTTGGAGGATAGTGATGCGAGAATAAGGAATGGAAACGTTTTCCAATGTTAATAAGGTATATTTTCTAAATTTAGAAAATAAGAATTTATGAATATATGGAAATCGGAAATGGGGAAATAAATAAATAAATGATAAACTTATTTAAAAAGAGGAAAATGTTGATTGATGATTGATCGATAAATTGCCATTTGGAAATTAGATCCTTGTGTGTATGGATGTTTTCCTATGATAGTTTTACAACCGTTTATCAAAATTTAGACCATTTTTCTATCGTCAATACGGAGAGACCGGAATAAGATTTATTATCTGAAAACCACTCCATATGGGCATTAGCGTTGCGAATCAAATACGATCAAGATAATTGAAGACGAAGTTTATGCAGGGGCTGTTTTGGAAAATCCTAGGTAGAAATTGACTAAGATCGATTTACAGAATAGTGCCTTCGGTTTGTCCAATCCCAGGACAACTTGTACGGAAGAATGCCTGATAGAGTATATTTAATATACCGCATAAGTTGATCTCTTCAAATGTATTTACGTTTGGTGGCGGAGGAATTTGTTTCTCTTAACAACATACACGTTGTATTTTTAGGGAAATCAACTTTGTGATTTGGCGGGTATGACGATGTGACATTCAAAGTAAATAAAGGTGTGATCTATATGTTATGGCCTCTAACCTCACGACCAAGAAATGGTATAAAATCAGGTAGGTCTCAAGTGCTTTGGATTCTCATAAGGGAAAAACTCGTTCTGTGTTATACGACGTGGTCTTTTGAGATATCGTTTATTTTCTCAAACTATTTTAAATTGTTTACTCACACCAGTCCCATGACTGACGCAGAGTTTATTTTGTTTTTTCCCCTAAACTCTTGGGTACTCAATTTTGTACGAGGAGTCAAGTATTCAGGATTTTACAGCTACTGAGAGCTTGGAGTAGGAAGCTTCAGGATTATATAGCAATTGTTTATTTCCGCTGTGTTGTAAGGGCTGTACTTTGATAATGATATGTATATTCAAGTACAGATTTGTATTTCAAATTTATGCTATATGGTATATTTTATTTGTTCCGCTGTGAAATTCGTGTTTACTCTAATGTTGTATATTCTTCTTCCTCTTCTATTCTATCTTTCTTTCTTTCTATTTCTCATCCTCTAACTTCTTTCTATTGACATTCCGGTATTTCCGATTCTTGAGTAGTCGACATGGTATCGTGTGTCAATTTTCAAGGTCGAAAATTCGCATTCGTTACATAAATCCACCCTCTATATCACATGAATCAACATAAAATGAAACCAGGATCTCTCCTTTTTGGTCATTTGTTAATTTAGTTGATATGATTATTATAAGTATACCTTATTCATGCTATTAATTAGCACAACATAAACTATCAAACTATAACATAACCACTAAATCACCTTACTAGTTCAAATGAAAAATGAGCAAGTTGAAATTGAAATATACTTTAAGCGTGTCCTATGCACTATTAGTTAGAACTATAGACCATCAAATTTTTATTTTAACCTCAACTTAATTACCATCATCATATGTAACACCCCGAAAATTCTATAACTGTGAAAGTAACAAATTAAAGTATAATTAATCTGAAATCAAAGAACCAAGGGAAACGGGTTACGCTATTGCGTTCGTCTCGGAAAAATACGCGAAATAGAGTCCGAGTTTTCGAAAAACGGAGTCCGTATGAAGAAGATATGGCCTTCGGAAGATTTGAATTAAATTTAAAACTCAAACAGAATTAAATAATTAAATATTCCGAAGTGGGGCCCATTGGGCCAGAAAAGCGCCGCCTGGGCCACCCAGGTCGACTGGGCTGTCGACCTGGGCTACCCATGTCGACAGGGCTGTCGACAGCCCTGTCGACAGGGGTATCGACCTGGTCGAGCCCAGTCAACCTGGCTGGCCAGGTCGGTGTGTGGTCGAATTTCTGTGGTCTGCTTTGTCATTAGGGCTAGGTGGCGGGTTTTTATTGGTCTCTCTTCCTAATGAATGGCTATGATCTAACCTAGCAACATCAAGGGTCCTAATTAGTTCCTAACCTCTATATAAACAACCCTAGACTAAACCCTAATCTATTCATTAAAAATTAAGAACATAGCCGCCATGTTGCTGAGGAACGACAAAGCATAGCCGCCAACTAAAGAGAGGATTAGGGAGGAAGTTCTAAGGCCTAAAGCAATTCAAGCAACCTAAAGCTAATCAATTCAACAAAGGAATTTGCGTCTTCAATCCCTAAACTAGAGAATTCATCAAACCATTGTAAGTAGAGTATTACTTTGGTATAATAAACAACTGTGTTGATGTGTATGCTTGAATTGTGGCAATAGAAGTAATTCATATTTGTGCGTTCTTATCAATTTATATACGTTTGGATACTCTTGAATTATATTATTCATTATAAAGAACTACATGCGGTAGTTCTATGCAAATATACGTTTGGAATATTGCGCAAATTATGTAGTCTATGTTGAAACTACATGTATATAGTTGAGTGAAATTTATGCAAGTTTGGGGCTTTGTTATTATGCCATTATGATGTATGTTTTATGTATAAATCATTTTGCAAGTAATTGAAACAAGTTTGGTTATTATAGTTCATATTAAACTATGTGGAATTTTGACACCATGTATTAGTCATGCTTTTGCAAACTTATGAATATGGCTAGGAATGATATTTGGCATAATTGAGATCTATGATTAAGTCTATTTTGTTTTAAAGAATTATATGATGACATATGTGAGACATGGTTAGATTAGACTCAAAAATCCCCTTTTTGCAAGTTTAAAACGAAACACCATGATTAGGAATATTTATGCATAAGTATGTTTATACCATCGTTATGGGATTAGGCTTAAATCATGATTAAGTTGAATTATGTTATGCCATGCTTATGTTTGACAATATGCCATGTTTATGCTAGAAGTATTTAGGCCATGCTTATGTTTGACATTATGCCTAAATAAGAATATAGGTTCATGTTGTAGTTAAACCTATGCAAGTTTACATGCCTTGATTTATGTCACCTATGTTGTATGACCAAAATACATGTCACCACTATGCAAGTACACCGATTTCTATTATGTATTTTCCAACGTCATATGCAAGTTCATGCGCTCACTTTCCCCTCTTTGTGTATACGCCATAAGCCTCCCCTTTTGCATGGCTAAATTGGGCTTTAAAAGGCTAAGCCCAATATATATGAACGGACATGTAAAACGGGGGAAAACAACGTTGGGTTAAAATGAATTAATGAATGAAAATATGAAATAGAAGGGCCCAAAGTCAAGTATGGGTTGGGCCCATGGTTGGTGTAACCATTACACCATTAACATAATAATGGGCCGCAAATATTTACACATAAGAAATAAAGAAGAATGACAAAATATGTAAATGTAGAAAAGACGATGTGTTTAACCCGAGGTTGGATTGAGTTGTGATGTAAACCTGCCCGGAACCGCCCGGCTGTCCAGTAGTCACAACAATACCTATCCAATGTGGGAGGTTAAACATGGAGCCCAGCAAGGACCCGAGGTTAGACTGAGTTGTGGCGTAAGACTGCCCGGAACCAACCGGCAACAGGCAGCCACAACAATACCTGTCTAATGTGAGAGGTCAGGGCCTTAATAAGACAATTAAGGCTGAGTCAGGATTGTTAGGATTAAGCAAACTAAAGACTTAATCAAAATGGAACATGCTAAACTAAACGGACTGGTGGGGTTAGGTTAGGAAACACTTAACCAACTTAGCATGTTGGCTAGAGATAGAAAACCTAGTAACGGGGGACCCTTTTCAGCAGTAACCCTAGAAGGTGTATCAGGATACCCTGAAACTAGGCAGGGTGGGGCACGATTACTGGGCTGATTGTAAGAGGTCAAATCGACGGCGGTGGTGTAGCAGTGTAGGTTCTAACGGTGTGCGGGTGTGCACGCACTCCGGCGCAGAAAAATAAAGCACTGGACACCAGTAGCATACCTTTGCACTCTAAGGTTGTGTCGGGTTGCCACTATGGGACTTGATACACCCCATGGTGGGACCAGCATAGGTAACTACAGACATCGGGGGCCGTAAGACACATGTAACTATGCGAGTAGGAGCCGATCATCGTAGAATGGATCACACTACCCTGATTATGGGGTGCAAATTGGAAACTAGTTTATATGGGTTCAGAGATTAACATGGGGTACGATAGTATATTCGACCCTAGATAACTTAACCAAGTTTATAATGTTGCCCACTTCCTGTTTACTTATCATACCCAGTTCTTTATTCATAGACAAAGTAGTACTAGACTTACTCAGGCTTTATGTCTGACTCTATTTTTCTTTCGTCTTCTTTCTTCCGTTCCCCCCCAGGTCCTCAGGGAGGGAACACAGCAGCTTGACCTACCTCAACATCCAGCTTGAAGAAGAGAAATGTATTGCTTGGACTTTCCTGTTTTGAACTATGGCTTTGGACAATTCACTATGGGCCTTTGGCAGTTTATCTATGTTTTATTCATGCTTCTTTAAATAATGTACTCAAGACAGATTATGAAAATGTTATGTTATGTTTTTGGAAAGGATGTAAGACAATCATGGTGATGTTTTGTGACACGTATTTGACTTCATGAAATAAAAGTTTGTTGTTCTTCCGCTGTTTACAAATATGTGTTCTTATATCTGTCTTGTATATCTGTGACTTGTACTTATAAACCTCCACCAAAATTAGGGCATTCCCTTTGAGAGTGACCCTAACGGAGGTGGGGTGTTTCACTTGGTATCAGAGCATAGGTTTACCAGATAAGATAAAAAGTTTTGAAAAATTATTTTCAAAAAGGAAATTTAAAGAAGCATTTTTAAAAGAAAAATATTATTTTATTTTAAAAAAGGCAAAGTCCACTCCCCAAAGCCATAGGTACTATCTCTTATCCTTCGTTTTGAATCTATCCTTTTTGTTTCAGCATGTCCCAAGAACTTAACTTGCCTGAAGGGGTGCCCATACCTGGTTGGTTTAGACGTTTCTTAGAAGCTAGGGCCACTCAGCCAGGTCCTACCGTTCCTCCTCCTCCAGCTGAAGGAAATCATCCAGCCGCAGCAGCACCTTTTCCTCCACCTCCTCCACGGGGAAACACATTCGCTAAGATATGTAAGGATTTTAAAGCTATGGGAGGAAGGGATTTCCATGGAACTGAGTCCTTCGTAGCAGCTAGGAATTGGCTAAAAGAAACGGAGGACCTATTCATCATCTTTGAGGTAGAAGATAGACAAAAGGTACAACTAGCAGTGTGGCTATTGAAGGGCGAGGCTTCCTACTGGTGGGAAGTCACCAATGCTGAAAGACCAGTAGAGACATGGGAGGACTTTAGGGCAAGGTTTGAGACTAAGTTTCTCTCAGATGCAGAAAAAAGTTTGCAGTTGGAGAAATTCTTATTTCTTAAGCAAGGAGACAAGACTGTCAGAGAGTATGTGAATCAGTTCGATGAGCTGGCTAGGTTTGGGCTTGACCTAGTCAATACCCCGCATAAGAAGGCTCTCCGTTTCGTCAAGGGGTTAAATGAGCCATTACATAGTTTGGCCATGACCCATATACCCATGGGAGCCACGTATGAAAGATTGGTGCAAATGGCATTGCTGAATGAAGAAGACAAGGGCAAGAAGGAGACGAAGGCAGAAAGCTCTCAAGGGAAGAAAGAGGGTTTGCAGCCTAAGAAGACAGACTTTAAGAAGGGCGGAAAAGGCAACAAAGAGAAGAGGAAGTGCAATTTCTGTGGCAAAGTGGGGCACTTAGTAAAGGACTGCCGGAAAAAGAAGGCCAAGGAGAATGGTGGGTGCTTTTCTTGCGGTCAGACAGGCCACAGGGCTAAGGACTGCCCAAGGAAACGAGGACAGGGGCAGGGCACTGGATCCACCCCAGGGGCACAGGTTCATGTGCTAGAAGCGCCACCATTGCAACAGCGAGGTACAAACACTTCTGTAGAAAGTGTAGTTTATCTTTATGATCACCCCGTTCGCACTTTATTTGATTCTGGCGCATCACACTCCTTTATCTCGTCTGCTTTAGTAGAATCTCTGCACCTAAAAACTAGTATGGTAGAGGACCCCTTAATTGTTTCAAACCCAATTGGGGGCCCAGCTCATTTGTCTATGATCTGTGTGGGATTGAAAATTTCTATCCTAAGTGTTGAATTTCTATGTAGTGCCTTTGTTTTGGGCTTTTCGGGGTATGGTTTGATTTTGGGTATGGATTGGCTATCCAGTAATGGGGCCGTCCTTGATTGTGAGAAAAGGGTTGTTAGGCTCCTAACCCAGCTCGGTAATACTTTGGAAATTTCTTGTAATCCCTCGTATGCGGTTATGCTTAGTTATCTTGAGTCGCTAGATGCCTCTGTTGAAAATTTGCAATCGGTTAGAGTGGTCCGGGAATATCCGGATGTCTTTGAAGAGGTGAAGGGCTTGCCTCCGAAGCGGGAAATAGACTTCCGCATATATCTTGTAGATAATGCAAAGCCCGTTGCGTTACCCGTTAGACATATGGCTCCACGGGAAAGGAAAGAGCTCAGTAAACAGATTAAAGAGCTTCTAGGAAAGGGGTTCATTAGGAGGAGCATTTCAGAATGGGGCGCTCCAGTGGTGTTCGCTACAAAGGCGGATGGTTCACTCCGTCTATGTGTTGACTATAGGGAGCTCAACAAGCTAACGAAAAAGAATAGGCACCCTCTCCCTAGAATTGACGATTTATTTGACCAGCTTGTAGGAGCGTCTGTTTTCTCCCAACTCGATTTAGCAACCGGTTTCCATCAGCTAAGGGTGGCTGAAGATAGCATCGATAAAACGGCTTTCAGAACCCCAGACGGCTTCTTTGAATGGCTTGTCATGCCTTTCGGCTTGACAAATGCACCTGCTTACTTCGTGGACCTGATGAATAGGGTATTTAGAGATTTCCTCAACAAATTCGTAGTGGTCTTCGTAGATGATATCCTTATCTTCTCAAAGAGTGAAGAGGAACATGCTCAGCACTTAAGGGCAATCATGGAAACTTTGCGAGTCCATCAACTAAAAGCCAAATTCTCCAAATGCCACTTTTGGAGGGAAGAGGTGAGGTTCCTTGGGCACATAGTATC
Source organism: Allium sativum (assembly GCA_030737875.1). Classification (NCBI taxonomy): domain Eukaryota; kingdom Viridiplantae; phylum Streptophyta; class Magnoliopsida; order Asparagales; family Amaryllidaceae; genus Allium; species Allium sativum. The sequence goes on along the minus strand of CM060915.1, from coordinate 183,542,492 downwards.
CAAACAAGGGTTAGCGGTGGACCCTGCTAAGGTAGTGGCGGTACAAGATTGGAAGACACCAAGGAATGCAACTGAGGTCCGAAGCTTCCTAGGACTAGCAGGTTTCTATCGAAAATTCATAAGGGATTTTGCGAAAATTTCAGCTCCGCTCACGAAATTGACCAAGAAGAATCTAGTATTCAATTGGGATTTGGATTGCGAGTTTGCTTTCCAACGACTGAAGAGGGCTCTCACAACAGCCCCAGTTTTGACGCTGCCAGATGGGAGCAAGATGTTCACTGTTTATACGGATGCATGTGGGACAGGGCTAGGCGCCGTCTTAATGCAAGAAGGAAGGGTGGTAGCTTATGGCGGGAGACAGTTGAAGGTGCACGAAAAGAACTACCCAACCCACGATCTAGAGTTAGCCGCCATCGTCTTTGCACTCAAGTCTTGGCGACACTATCTCCTAGGTGAGATGTTCGAACTTTACACTGACCATAAATCGTTGAAATATCTTTTCTCGCAGAAGGATCTTAACTTGAGGCAACAAAGGTGGATGGAGTTTCTTGCCTCGTACGATTTCGAAATCTCCTATACTCCGGGCAAAGGCAACGTAGTGGCAGACGCGTTGAGCCGAAAGAAATTGACCCTAAGCCCGTTGTTTGTTGAAAGACAAAGCCTAGAGTTTATAGCCAGCTTCGACTTTAGGCCCTCCTCCGATTTCGTACCGGGCTTGCTTGCATCTCTCGAAGTGCGCCCAACTTTAGTAGATTCAGTAGGGGCAGCACAACGCGAAGACCCTCAGCTTGTGGAAATAATTGATAGGCTAATTAGGGGTGAGACTTCAAGTCACCTCAACAGATACTCCATTGACGATAAGGGTGTACTAAGGCGAGATGGAAGACTATGCGTCCCACTGACAAACGATTTAATAAAGAAGGTTCTCGAGGAAGCACATCACTCCAAGATGACGATACACCCAGGCGGAGATAAAATGTACAAAGACATAAAAAGGACTTTCTTCTGGAACGGCATGAAAAAGGACGTGGCAGAATTCGTTTCTAAGTGTATGGTGTGCCAACAGGTTAAGGCGGAACAGAAAAAGCCTGGCGGACTGCTACATCCTCTAGAGGTCCCGCAGTGGAAGTGGGATAGCATCTCAATGGACTTCATCGATGGGCTGCCTAGGTCTAGGAGAGGCAACACTAGCATTTGGGTAATAGTGGATAGGCTTACTAAAAGCGCCCACTTTTTACCTGTCAAAAGTAAAAGAACCGCCTCATCCCTAGCATCACTTTACCTCAAGGAAATCGTGCGACTCCATGGAATACCATCTAGCATCGTTAGTGACCGAGACCCCATCTTCACCAGCGAGTTTTGGCGGAGTCTGCAAGAAGCATTAGGAACGCAGCTATGCTTGAGCACGGCCTATCATCCCCAAACCGACGGCCAAACGGAGAGAGTGAACAGAGTTTTGGAAGACCTCTTAAGGCTATGCGTCCTCGACTTCGAAGGGACATGGGAAGACCACCTCCCTTTGGTGGAATTTGCCTACAACAACAGCTATCAAGCAACCATCGGAATGGCGCCCTTCGAAGCTTTATATGGAAGACCGTGCCGATCGCCCACTTGTTGGTGGGAGTCCACGGATAAGCTCGTGCTTGGACCAGATATGATCCGAGAGACCTCAGAGAAGGTAGACGTAATACGAAGAAGGATGAAGACGGCCCAAGACAGACAAAAGTCCTATGCCGACAGGAGAAGAACCGACCTTGAATTTGAAGTTGGAGACAGAGTTTTTCTCAAGGTATCACCGCTAAGGAACGTTGTTCGTTTTGGAACCACAGGGAAGCTAGCGCCAAGATTCGTAGGGCCATTCCCTATCATCGAGAAGATTGGCAAAATGGCCTATAGATTAGAGCTACCCGAGAAGTTGGCTGGAGTCCACAACGTTTTTCACGTTTCACATCTCCGAGAATGTCTACATGAGTCTGCTGAAGTGGTAGAACCAAATATCCTCGAAGAGGCCGAAGTGGAACGCGAAGCAACCATAAGAAGAATTCCAACCCGCATCTTAGGAACGGAAGTGAAGAAGCTACGCAACCGTGAAGTCAAGCTCGTCAAAGTGCAGTGGAGCGACGCCGAGGGAGACGCGACTTGGGAAACTGAAGCTAAAATCCGTACTGCCTACCCTTTTCTGTTCGAGGGTACATCCTTGATCTTCCTTTTCCTTAAGTTGCGCTTTTATCTATCTATCTTTTTAGGTGTATTTCCTCGACCGTATCTTTTAGGTAGAAAACCTTTGGATGAAAACATGTAGTTGAAACATGTTATGTATGATGGTTGCAAGTGGTTGCAAGTGATTGCTAGTGGTTGCTCGTGGTTGCATATACACACACAATCTAGGTTTTAGATCGGCTCAATCACTTCATATTGCATATGCATATATGTTTGCTTTCATATGTGGTTGAATTTTAATGTATTGTCATGTGGATGCTGCATTTGCATTGAATGATTGTGCACTCATGTAGAATCAAGAATAGGAAAATTTGCATACATAATGGATTCATGGCACTTACATAATTCGCATTAAGGAGGTCAACTGAATCAGTAGACCGCCTGATTTTGCATTACATAAGTACATGTACACACACACTTTGCATATGATCATGAAGCATTAGAAGTCTTTTAAGGACAATGGATGCTCGTGTTTGATGGATGAGTAGATGGATTATTGGATGTTAGGATTTACATTCCTCCTAACTTGAAGATTTCGGGGACGAAATCCTTTTAAGTGGGGGAGAATGTAACACCCCGAAAATTCTATAACTGTGAAAGTAACAAAATAAAGTATAATTAATCTGAAATCAAAGAACCAAGGGAAACGGGTTAAGCCATTGCGTTCGTCTCGGAAAAATACGCGAAATAGAGTCCGAGTTTTCGAAAAACGGAGTCCGTATGAAGAAGATATGGCCTTCGGAAGATTTGAATTAAATTTAAAACTCAAACAGAATTAAATAATTAAATATTCCGAAGTGGGGCCCATTGGGCCAGAAAAGCGCCGCCTGGGCCACCCAGGTCGACTGGGCTGTCGACCTGGGCTACCCATGTCGACAGGGCTGTCGACAGCCCTGTCGACAGGGGTATCGACCTGGTCGAGCCCAGTCAACCTGGCTGGCCAGGTCGGTGTGTGGTCGAATTTCTGTGGTCTGCTTTGTCATTAGGGCTAGGTGGCGGGTTTTTATTGGTCTCTCTTCCTAATGAATGGCTATGATCTAACCTAGCAACATCAAGGGTCCTAATTAGTTCCTAACCTCTATATAAACAACCCTAGACTAAACCCTAATCTATTCATTAAAAATTAAGAACATAGCCGCCATGTTGCTGAGGAACGACAAAGCATAGCCGCCAACTAAAGAGAGGATTAGGGAGGAAGTTCTAAGGCCTAAAGCAATTCAAGCAACCTAAAGCTAATCAATTCAACAAAGGAATTTGCGTCTTCAATCCCTAAACTAGAGAATTCATCAAACCATTGTAAGTAGAGTATTACTTTGGTATAATAAACAACTGTGTTGATGTGTATGCTTGAATTGTGGCAATAGAAGTAATTCATATTTGTGCGTTCTTATCAATTTATATACGTTTGGATACTCTTGAATTATATTATTCATTATAAAGAACTACATGCGGTAGTTCTATGCAAATATACGTTTGGAATATTGCGCAAATTATGTAGTCTATGTTGAAACTACATGTATATAGTTGAGTGAAATTTATGCAAGTTTGGGGCTTTGTTATTATGCCATTATGATGTATGTTTTATGTATAAATCATTTTGCAAGTAATTGAAACAAGTTTGGTTATTATAGTTCATATGAAACTATGTGGAATTTTGACACCATGTATTAGTCATGCTTTTGCAAACTTATGAATATGGCTAGGAATGATATTTGGCATAATTGAGATCTATGATTAAGTCTATTTTGTTTTAAAGAATTATATGATGACATATGTGAGACATGGTTAGATTAGACTCAAAAATCCCCTTTTTGCAAGTTTAAAACGAAACACCATGATTAGGAATATTTATGCATAAGTATGTTTATACCATCGTTATGGGATTAGGCTTAAATCATGATTAAGTTGAATTATGTTATGCCATGCTTATGTTTGACAATATGCCATGTTTATGCTAGAAGTATTTAGGCCATGCTTATGTTTGACATTATGCCTAAATAAGAATATAGGTTCATGTTGTAGTTAAACCTATGCAAGTTTACATGCCTTGATTTATGTCACCTATGTTGTATGACCAAAATACATGTCACCACTATGCAAGTACACCGATTTCTATTATGTATTTTCCAACGTCATATGCAAGTTCATGCGCTCACTTTCCCCTCTTTGTGTATACGCCATAAGCCTCCCCTTTCGCATGGCTAAATTGGGCTTTAAAAGGCTAAGCCCAATATATATGAACGGACATGTAAAACGGGGGAAAACAACGTTGGGTTAAAATGAATTAATGAATGAAAATATGAAATAGAAGGGCCCAAAGTCAAGTATGGGTTGGGCCCATGGTTGGTGTAACCATTACACCATTAACATAATAATGGGCCGCAAATATTTACACATAAGAAATAAAGAAGAATGACAAAATATGTAAATGTAGAAAAGACGATGTGTTTAACCCGAGGTTGGATTGAGTTGTGATGTAAACCTGCCCGGAACCGCCCGGCTGTCCAGTAGTCACAACAATACCTATCCAATGTGGGAGGTTAAACATGGAGCCCAGCAAGGACCCGAGGTTAGACTGAGTTGTGGCGTAAGACTGCCCGGAACCAACCGGCAACAGGCAGCCACAACAATACCTGTCTAATGTGAGAGGACAGGGCCTTAATAAGACAATTAAGGCTGAGTCAGGATTGTTAGGATTAAGCAAACTAAAGACTTAATCAAAATGGAACATGCTAAACTAAACGGACTGGTGGGGTTAGGTTAGGAAACACTTAACCAACTTAGCATGTTGGCTAGAGATAGAAAACCTAGTAACGGGGGACCCTTTTCAGCAGTAACCCTAGAAGGTGTATCAGGATACCCTGAAACTAGGCAGGGTGGGGCACGATTACTGGGCTGATTGTAAGAGGTCAAATCGACGGCGGTGGTGTAGCAGTGTAGGTTCTAACGGTGTGCGGGCGTGCACGCACTCCGGCGTAGAAAAATAAAGCACTGGACACCAGTAGCATACCTTTGCACTCTAAGGTTGTGTCGGGTTGCCACTATGGGACTTGATACACCCCATGGTGGGACCAGCATAGGTAACTACAGACATCGGGGGCCGTAAGACACATGTAACTATGCGAGTAGGAGCCGATCATCGTAGAATGGATCACACTACCCTGATTATGGGGTGCAAATTGGAAACTAGTTTATATGGGTTCAGAGATTAACATGGGGTACGATAGTATATTCGACCCTAGATAACTTAACCAAGTTTATAATGTTGCCCACTTCCTGTTTACTTATCATACCCAGTTCTTTATTCATAGACAAAGTAGTACTAGACTTACTCAGGCTTTATGTCTGACTCTATTTTTCTTTCGTCTTCTTTCTTCCGTTCCCCCCCCCCCCAGGTCCTCAGGGAGGGAACACAGCAGCTTGACCTACCTCAACATCCAGCTTGAAGAAGAGAAATGTATTGCTTGGACTTTCCTGTTTTGAACTATGGCTTTGGACAATTCACTATGGGGCTTTGGCAGTTTATCTATGTTTTATTCATGCTTCTTTAAATAATGTACTCAAGACAGATTATGAAAATGTTATGTTATGTTTTTGGAAAGGATGTAAGACAATCATGGTGATGTTTTGTGACACGTATTTGACTTCATGAAATAAAAGTTTGTTGTTCTTCCGCTGTTTACAAATATGTGTTCTTATATCTGTCTTGTATATCTGTGACTTGTACTTATAAACCTCCACCAAAATTAGGGCATTCCCTTTGAGAGTGACCCTAACGGAGGTGGGGTGTTTCATCATATGTAGATGAAGAGGTAATTAGTGAACATATGACTAAAAATAGCCTATTTGGTGTCAACAATATAGGCAATCAAATTTAATAATGAACAAAAAAACAATAGCATCAACATGACATGAATAGTAAAAAGAGAGCATGAATAAACACATTATGTTGCATCTACATAATCAAGAGAGCTTCATTACCCCTAAGTTGAAAGAGATTAGCCTCTAATATATGTAATCATGACAACAAAGATAGATTGCAACATTACAAGTAAAGGAAAAAGAGAGAACTAATTAACAAAACTAAACTAAACTACTTGCATAAAATAAAACTACACTAATGCATAAAGTAAATAACAAGAATTAAATGAACCAGAAATTAAATTGCATTAACATGAAAATTACATAAGAGAGAAATGGTTAGAAGTCATGAAAGAAAAAGAGAGCTTTCCTCTAAACTAACTAAAAGAGAGCATAAAAGAGAACAGAAGAGGATTTACATCAACATAAAGGGTTATACATGTTCTAACCCTAAAATCCTAATCACTTTTGTTGGGGACTACAAAAAATAACCCTTCATGAAGCTTCTAATCTTGTTTTAACCACTATTAAGTCATGTAGAATGTGTGATGCCTTTTGTCCGATCCAATTAGTCTCTAATTGTACCATTAAGGAAGGTGAGATAATGGGTAGGTAGGGTCCTCCACTAAGTAGTGAGCGAATTAATTTCATCTCCAATTCTTTGTATCCACTTTGTGTATGTATATCTCTATGTAAATTTCATGTGCATACTTCATTTCTGCTCCTAATTTCCTACATGGCACATGAAAATATTCAAGTAAATTTTATCACAAAATAATACAAGGACAAATGACCTTTTTGCCCCAAATATTAAGATGAATGCATGATAATTTGAGAATTTTGGGTTTTTAGTTGAAACATGTAAAAATAGCCCACTTATGTTATTTATTTAATTAAAACAAGAATAAATGTGAATATAAATGTGCATATTTTCGTGCACATCAAATACCCCCAAACTTATCTTTTTATTCGTCATTGAATAACAAAAAATAGATAAATCTGTTTTCGTAGAGAGCACGATAGAATTGAGCGTATCCAACAACCTATGGGTGTCCCCAGTAGGACGAGTGTTGTCTCGTGAGGGTTTTCAGCGGATACTACCCACAAAATCCAAATGTTAAGTGCAAAAATATATTTACAGAATGTAAGACTCGAAAGTATTACAAGATGGACAAGATTATTCACAAATGGGTAATTTATTTTTAAATTTTACAAGGAGTTAACATAAGTTTGGGTCGTCACTATGAAATTTAAGTCCGTTACTAATTAAAACTTCAAACAAAAGTCAGTTACCATTACAAACTCCTTCAGCTTGACCCGTTGTTTTGGTAGAAACATAGTGCAAATATGAAATGAATTCTGTAATCGATATCAATAATCGTAAAATGGCATCTTTATTTACTTTTAGTTAGCAAGTTAGGTCAAATAAGTGAAGAGTGTGCTTGGATTTTAAGTGCTAACTCTCTCTTTATTACAAAATAATTACATTATTATTATTTACAAATACCTGGGCATACCACACCCCTACACTACATTGCGACTTACGTGAGGGTCATTAATCCAAAGGTGTCCAACTCATGAAATGTTACCAAGGTATAACCAACGCACTGCATTACAATTTACGTGGGGGTTGGGACAGAGCTTGGTAAGTTTGCACCCAACGCTAGATGTAACAACCCGGTAATCCGAACCAAATTAAAATTTTTATTTTGGCAATTTTGATGAATTTTGTATATTTAAAATGGATTATTTTAAATAATAATGATGAGAAATTTATTTTGAATAGAATTAGAATGAATGTATTTATTTGAATCGACGTTAAAATATAAATATTTTATTTTAATTATAAAGGGAATTGAAAGTGGCGCGGTAGTTCGAAAATTCGGTTTCAAATTTCAAATGAATGTACAGGATTCAAAATAAACTGGATTTTAGCGAAACCAAAAATATTATAATTATTTGAAAATATCTTTCCAACGAATCCGAAAAATTGAAATTTCATAGCGGGAATAAAAAGTTATGCCCAGTTGAAAATTCAAAATAGTCGCTATGGAAAAAATATAGCCCTTAAAAATGGAAATTTTGCAAACGCCTCCGTTTTCGACGAAACCACTATTGTTGGATTCAGAATGTCAAGTTATTGCTAAATTCCAAAATTCATAATTTTCTGAAACAATATGTGAGCGCGGCAAAAGAAAAACGTGTTTTGAAAGTAAAAGTCTTTTTGGATCAACCTGAAAATGGTCATCTTTCAAACGGTCTTCAAATTTGACGAAATTAGTTTTGTTAGGACCGTATCGTCAATACGAAGCTAGAAATATTTTTTCAGGAATTTTTAGAGTCCGTATGTAGCCTCGATAAATTGAAATATGCATTCAAATTCAATATACAGATTTATATTTTGATTTTGACGGAAACTAATCAAAATGATCGAATCAGCTTACGATAAATATCCCATTGTGTTCGGAATGGGGGTAGTTAGCTATGGACGACAGTCGGTGGGCTCGATTTTGTGTTCGAAATAAAAAGCACCTTTATAGATAATTAAATAGTTAAATAACCCCCCCTATTTCTCTAACTTATCTCTACGGTCAAACCCCCCACGTTCATTCAGCAAAATCGAACCGATAAATAAATATAAAAAAAACCGCTGCCCCCACCATCGACGGAGCGCCACCGCCTGGCCTAGCATCGCCCCCTTTCCATCGATACTGCTCCGCCCTCACCTCCTCCTCCATCACAGATGGCCTCCTCCCTCCCTCTCAAGCCCGAAATCAAAACCCGAAGCCCTAGCTTCAATTACACCCGCCGCCACCCCGAAGGGGCCCACCGCCGCTGATTGCGACCACTGCAGGCCATGTAACGACCTGTATTTTTCTGGTAATTATTTAATTTATTTTATTATTTGAAATAGTGGTTTGGATTTAAATAATTGAATGTAACGATTTCTTTTGAATATATTATTTAAATAAATAATAAAATAATATTTTAATTCCAAATTGTCAGAAAAAGGTTGTGTTGGCAATATATTTTGAACAGAAAGTTTGAAATAGTCCAATATTGGTTTATATTGAATTATATCGATGATTTGGTTTATTTAACGATGAATTAAATATATAGTTTGTAATTTAATTATAAAACGAGCTGCAGCAGCGCGGTAGTTCGTAATTTGGCGGTTTGAACTTTAAATGGCAGTACAGGAGCAATAACAAGTCGGATTTTCTCGAAACAAGAAACGCTGGAATCGATTTGACGATATTTTTCTAATGAAAGAGAAAAATCGAGTTTTTCGTGTTGTAGATTTCATTTTATGTCCAAATCAAATTATGAAAAAAGTCGCTATAGAATCGTTCGTCGATCGTAACAGTTTATTTAAAACAACTGCATACTGGATTCGAATTTAGACAAGCTTCTTTTGAGACGTAGTGTTTATTTAATTTTTAGAATTTTACTGCAATTTTTAATTAATTAAATACGCAACTTTTTATTTGGAGTATTTTGCACCCTATATCAATATTTCGGGGTTTCACAATATAAGTTAACCTACCGATATTATTATATTTTCGGGACCGTGGCACCTCACTGGACAAAACTGTATCTTTACTTTTGTCCGTAGCGATCCATAAATAAATGGAATTAGACGTTACCATATAAACAACGGTAAACGGTAGGAGTAAGATATCATGTAATAAATAAAATAAAATACGTACCCTACTAACGTTTTACACCTTACAACGGTTACCAACCAAGTGGCTTAAGAAAATATATACCTACCATTTTATCAAATCTTTACCAAATCGGATGAAAACACCATGCAAATCTTTAGCCACCTCAACGAAAAATCGTTCTGTCACCTCAAACTTAATTTTATGCCCTTTTCACGTTACTTCCAAAATTTCTTCTGATGTCCTCGTGACACCAACATATATATATACCCGCCTATATCTAAACCATCTGCTTAGAACCAGAGTAGGTTCATGTGTTTACTTGAGAGGCTACACCAATAGAAATCTTCAAACAAAAATATCTCTGAAACCGAACGCTTTCTTTCAAAGGGAGAAAATTCTGCACTGCATGTATGCTCAAATCAGCATTTAACGCTGAAATAAAGTTTCGACAAGGAGATATTTTTATACTTAGGGAGACATTTCTTATCTGGATAAAAGTTGTACCTTCTAACATTATCACGTTTCCTTTCCTTGGCCGCCAAGGTGTTTACCTTTATAAATACACATGCTCATTTTGTTTAACTCATTGGAACAAAGCAAAAGCACAGTAGAAAAATTAAAGAACACCAACTTATATAAAAAGGCAACCAAGCCTTTCCTCTCCTTTGAATACACAGTAAAGCGGAGTTTAAATACCGCATTTTAGAAGGACAGGTAAGTGACGCAGCTGGAAAGGTGGCCAGTCGACGTCAGTGGACCGGGAAATGGCGGAGTGTGGTTGGTGTTGGCAGGGGGCTCGACATGGAGTCAGTAGGGCTCGAGGAGGAGGCCGGAAGGATTGTGGTTTGACGGACTTTGGCGAAGAAATGGGAGGGAGACGTGATGTTTGGAGGAGGGAACAAGGTGGACGTGGCCTGTTTTGTGTCACACCGACCGTGCAGGTTGTGAAAGCAAGGAGGGAGGACGCAAGGGTGATGAAGGTTTGTCTGGTATGGTGAAAACGTGGGTACGGTTTTTGTTTACTTCTTGGTTTATGAGCTGCTGACAATTCACAGAGAAGGAGAACTGTAGGCATATATGGTTGATAGAGTAATACGGGAGGAATAAGTAAAAAAAAAGAGAAGAAGAGAACGTTGGAACTTGGAAGCAAATGGGAAGGTTGGGACGTGGAAGAAGAAATAGAATGGAAAAGGGAGAAAAGGACGGAGAGGAACAGGAAGTCTTTCCTCGGAAGTATCCAAACGAGTGAAATGATATAGTGACGTGGAAGTATTAACAGGTAATTAAGGGTAAATTAATAATAATTAACAACCGATTAATTATTTATTTGTACTAATAATCTTTGGTTAATTTCTAAACAGCAGCAAATTGAGAGTGCCCGTTCTCGAAAGTGATTATGGGATATGGAGACACTGATTTAAAAGGGTAATTAACGTGATGGCTAGACGCTAATTAATTGAATAAGTAAATTAAGTTTTATCGTTAAAAATATATGTTATTATTAATTTATAATTTATTCATTCGTTAACAGAAGCGAACGAAACTGAGAGCGCTGGAATAGCAGTATTGAAGGCGATGCAATCAGGCTGGTTCAGGAAGTTTTGGGAACATTCGGAATTTCGATTATTTTAAATGCTTGTTTAAAATTAAACGAAACAACGTGAACCGCAATCAGGAAGAAAATGGTGAGTTAATTCTCACACTTTTCTGTACTACTGTGATGTGATAAATCCACATAATTAAAATATCATTGAAAATATCTATATTGGTTGATTGGCTGCATCAGTTGCTTATGGTTGATTTAATGGTTGCTGTTAATCAGATTATCATCATAAATTTATTTAAAAATTATATGCTATCATGTATAACCATCTGTGATGAAAACGACCCTAACTTCCCCGGTCTCCGAAGAGAAGAGAAAGAACGAATTGTTTTGAGAACACAACAAATTATAACGCAGATGGGAGAACATTTCATTGTATATAACAACAATTCCATCATATTACAAGAATATACAGAGTATTAACAAATATTATACAATAGAAAATATCAGAGATTACAATAAATTACATAGCAGCGGAAAATAATACAATACACAACTAGAAGTAATACGCGAATACAAAGCTTTCCGAGTATCGTTCCAGCTGTAAATCAGGATCCTACGAATATATATCTGCAAAACCAAAACTACTAGCTTCCCGTGTCAAAATAAGGGCACCCAGAGTTTAGGTTAAAACAATAAACTCCAGGTCAGTCATGGGACTGGTGTGAGAACTAAAACAGTTATTAATCTTTATTTTTAAAGTTCGGTAAATCAAGGGACCACGCCGTATAACACAGAACGGGTTTCCTTCCAAGAATACCAGTGCATATAACAACAGCGCGATGATAAATAAAGGAAAATGAAGCTATTATAAGACCCAGTTCCCATCTCACAATGCAACGCAAGCCGGAGGATAGGGTTTTTAACTTATAATAGCCAAGAATGCTTGATACGTTTAAAACAAATCATTTAATACTATTATAAGTGTATAGTGTCAAAACAATTTCAAATCATAAGTATCAATCCTAGATGGCATGGGTACCATATATCATGTTGCCATACTAGGCTCTACAATCAAAACCGCAAATGTCACGTATTTGGAAATTAGATTTCCATCTATGAACCGAGGCCAGGGATCGTCCTCAACCAATTCGAGACAATCTAGCGCATGTCTCAGGCAAGCGCACAGGCAAGCCTTGGATCGTCAGGGCCGGTCCACCGATGTGGATTATTATGCCTGAACAATACGTCTCTCTGCCCTATGGGGCGTAAATGAGCCAGCAAATGACTCCAACGGACCCGCATCGTCCGATCAAACCGAGGCGCCTCGCAACAGCAACAACCACAGTCAAACTCGTCAAGGCGTGTAAAACCACTGACGCCACTTCTAGCTAGAAAGAAACGCATGTCCTCCGTGAGGTCCTCTCCCGTTTTTGGTTCATACCGGGTGTGAAACTCGCGAAGTAAACGTTACACAAAGCTACGCCACAAAGGCCGTGCTTTGATCATCAACCACAAGACTCTTCTTTTCAACAGAAGCCTTGATCATTTGCATCTTAACATGCCACACAGGCAAACCACTCCATGCAACCGATATCAATCACATAGAATGAAATCCAATGTCAGACACACAGTCCATTTACAAGTCCGTTCTGGGTCTAAACGAAACCGGAGGCACCTAGTACTCCGCATATCCATCGATCTCCAAGTACGTCTGGACGATCACCAACTGTTTCCATCTTCTTGGGTGTACATCCCAATCAAGATCATCAGTAATTATCCAAACGACGTGAAGACCTCCGGTCTTCGACCACCGTCTTCATCTTCGACTTATCGTCGTATCAGTTATTCAGAATGGGATAAACCCGGTCTTTCCGAATAACTCTCGTATATTATAAACAAGTGTTACACAAACACAACATACGCCTCATTCCAATTCATCAGTCACTAACTGTAAATTAACAAGAGAATAATTCCCCAAACATTAACCCCGAAGGCCGACACCAACATCAGATCAATATCCAGAAAACCATTCTACTTAGCTAACCTAAAGTTAGTTTCTAAATTTCACATTCTTAGGGAAAGGTTCCCATTAATTTTATCAAAGATAAATTCTTTTAAATTTATTCTTTAATCTACTTTTGAATATCAATTCAAACTAGTCGGGATTAGCGAACCTTACCGAAGTAATCATTGTTTTTAATTTCCCAATCCCCACATATTTATCCCATGAAGTAAAACTGGTAATACTTCATATCTAACACCACGGTGTTATCGGTAAATTCAATTACCATTTCACGTTAAAATCTAATTAAAGATTTAACTAACTCCTAGAGCAAAACTGGTGATACTCCATTCTCGATCTTTTCAATCTAATTAAAGATTCATTAAAACTCCACTTAGTTTTAATCTTTAACTGGGTTAAAGAATCAGTGTCATTTAAAACACGGTTCACTATAAACCCAAAATCACATTACATTTCAATCAGTCCCTAACCGTAAATTAGCAAGTGAGCAATTCCCTAAGTATTAACCCCGAAGGCCGAAACCAACATCAGATCAATACCCCAGAAACCATTCAACTAAACTAATCTCCAGTAAGTTTCTGATTTTCTTAACTCCCTTTGGGTCTAAGAACAGTATTATTGAAGATACCGTTCACGACAACCCAAAATTACATTTCATTAATTGTCGGGTTAAACAACAAGTGTTATATAAAACACTGTTCACGATAAACCCAAAAATACATACCAATTCAATTCCAATTAAATATTGTTTAATTGGTACACTTCATTAAATCTAAATAAAAAAGATTTAATCTTTTCTCAACTGGGTTCAAGAACCGGGTTAATGAAGACACCATTCATGACAAACTCAAATCACATTTGATATTAAATACGAGGCTCTGAATAGAAAATATATCGGCTTATATTCAATATCAAATTCTACGACCAACAAATATCGTATTGGAAATAACGATATATATATATATCTTTCAAATTCCCACAACAATATCTGTATCTTCATGAAATCCAACATCAAAATATTCCGAAGACAATTTCGATTCAAATCCAATCCAATATAATTATTGGAAATTCTTTTTATTTTCAAACCCATTTCAAATCCAGTTTATTTATTTAAAAATAAATAGAATTATAATTCTAGTTCGAAACTAGTTCATTTCGATAAAAATCTATTTTTATCTTTTCAAATATGGAGTTTTTCATCCCAATTCTTCCCAAATCATTTCTTATGATTTTACACAAATTATTACTATTTTTAATAATTTTATCAAGGCCCGTACAGTCGATTTCCATCAATGGCCATCGAACTGCACTTAAAGCGACCTTTTCCAAATTTGATTTGGACATAATTCCAAATCCAACCGTTAGATTTCAAATTTCTAATATTCGTTAGACAGCTCTTTTCGATACAAACGCAACAGTTCCGGTTTATGAGAATCCGATGGTCGGATCTCCCGTAATATCCATTCGAAGTTAATGGTCGAAATTCGCGAACTGCCGCGGCGCGGCGCTTTCCATTCAGGCCATTATATTATATATATATATATAATATATAATATATACTTTGTCGATTTCCTTTTAAAACGTATTTTATAAATCGTTTTAAATTCGTTTTCAAAACGATTTCAACTTCCTTTTCAATTTCATATCAAAATTGAATTTTCCAATATAAATTCGTTTTAAATTCATTTCAAATTGATTTCGATTCAAATTGATTTCAATTCAAATTGATTTCAATTCAAATTGATTTTTAATTCAATTTCAATTCGTTTTCAATTCAATTCAATTTCAATTCGAATTCATTTATATTCAATTTCAATTCGAATTCATTTATATTCAATTTCAATTCGAATTCGTTTATATTCAATTTCAATTCGAATTCGTTTTATATTCAATTCAATTCAATCTAATTCGAATTTCAATTCTTTTCAATATAATTCGAATTTCAATTCTTTTCAATATAATTCGAATTTCAATTCATTTCAATATAATTCGAATTTCAATTCTTTTCAAAATATCGGATTTTGAAATCACTTTTGATATTCATTATAAAATGAATAAAATCGATATAAATATCGTTCACATCAAAATGGCGTAAATCTAATCAACTCGGCTTCATATATATCTATTTTCAAATGTTCTATTTCAAATATTTCCTTTTCAAATATTTCTATTCAAATATTTCTTTTTCGAAACTGGAATGAGGCCCAATCAATTACCATATAATGTTAATTACATGGATTTTCTACCACACATGGATACAATAACAACGATGAATAATAAACCATCATCCAAAGTGCATTCTACATAGTGTAAGCATCAAATATAAATATTCAACGCTTATAACAGTCTGTCAATCGATCGATCGACATACAACTAAACAATCGGGATTAATGTACGTCAAATATCATCCTAATACCCGTGTGGGGTTTCAAACAATCAAACACAGATTTTATTTGTGTTGTTGGGCGATGTGTAAAATTTATCGTCCCAATCAATATCAGTCAAATGTGTGTATATAAACAAATCGTCCGATTTGTTTATTTATATTTCATTTCATATACACGTTAAAAATTCTATTTTTAACTATAAAATATTTTCCACTATAAAATATTTTATTTCAAATATATAAATATTTTATTTCATTTCACATCACATCACACAATCAACTACACATCAAAATCAAACAAACAAGCATACAAGTCGTCCATGGTCTGTGGACGACGGGTGTCGGGTGCTACTAAACACCGTCTGCATCCTAGTATATATTTCAACTAGAAACAAAAATAAAAGGTGAGAAGTTCTCACCGATTAGCTAATCCAATCCCATGACTCTTCTTTGTAGAAATCTTCGCCGTTCTCGCCTCTTGTCACTTTCTTTGCCTGTATTCTCTACATATGTAAAATTCGAATTTTTACTTTGCTATTCAATATATAAAAATCAAATTTTAACTTTGCTATTCAATATATAAAAATCGAATTTTTATCTTGCTATTCAGTATATAAAAATCGAATTTTTATCTTGCTATTCAATATATAAAAATCGAATTTTTATCTTGCTATTCAATATATAAAAATCGAATTTTTACTTTGCTATTCAATATATAAAAATCGAATTTTTATCTTGCTATTCAATATAAAAAATCGAATTTTAAATGTAAAAATCGTAACTTTTCTAAACTAAATCCCTAATGTTTTCTAAATTAAATTTCCAATCTTTTCTTGTTTAAAAATCCGGCCTTTTTAATGTTAAAATCCCAATCTTTCCTCATTTTCTATTCATTCGTTTCTAGAACTGAAAATCGTTGAGTAAGTAAAAGAAATAAAAAAACTTACATTGATTAATCAAGGAAGGGGGGGTTTTCACTGTCGGAGGGGTGCTCGAGGGAGGGCCTGCGGCTTCAGTGGGGGTCTGGCGTCGGTCTTGGAGGCTAGTGGAGGAGGCACGGCTAGGGCAGGGGGGGTCGATTCGCTAGAGGTTTCATGGGAAAGGGGCCTCGGTCAGGGAAGAAGAAGGGGAGGAGGGAGAGGCTCAGGCTGGAGGATCGGTGGCGGGCTTCGGACGGCGGCGGCGATCGCTGGGTGGGGGGGCGATGCGTTTGATCTTCGTTTGTTTTTTTTTCTTTTTTTTTCTTTTTCTTCGATCAACAAATGAAAAGGAGGGGGGCCTGAGAGAAAGGTTTTATAATAATATATTATTTTATTTATTTAATCAATTTCAAAAAGCAACTTTTATTTTCGAGCTCGAAATGAGACCCACCGCCTGTCATCCATAGCTAATTTTCCCCATTCCGAGCACAATGGGATATGTATCGTAAGCTAATTCGGTCGTTTCGATCAGTTTCCATCAAAATCAACATATAACTCTATATATTGACTTTGAACGCGCATTTCAATTTACCGGTGCCACATACGAACTCTAAAAATTCCAGAAAAATATTTTCTAGCTTCGTATTGTCGATACGGTCCTAACAAAACTAATTTCGTCGAATTCTGAGACAATTTGAAAAATGGCCATTTTTCAGTCGATTAAAATCAACTGAAACTGATAGAACACGTTTTCCTTTGCCACGCTCACATATTGATTCGAAAAATTACGAAAATTGGAATCTAGCAATAACTTGACATCACGGATCCAACAAAAGTGGTTTCAACAAAATCCGAGGTCGTTTGCAAAATTTCCATTTTTAAGGGCCTGAATTCCATAGCGACTATTCATAATTTTCAACTGGGCATAATTTTGATTCCCGCTATGTAATTTTGCTTTTTCGGGTTCGTTGGAAAGATAGTAACAATTAGATTCCATTATTTTTGGTTTCACTAAAATCCGGTTTATTTTGCACCCGGTATGTTCAATTGAAGTTTGAAATCGAATTATCGAACTATCGCGCCATTTTCAATTCCTTTTATAAATATAAATAAATATTTATATTCTATCGTCGATTCAAACGTATATATACGTTCGAATTATATTCAAAATAAATTTCTCATAGATATTATTTAAAATAATTCATTTTAAATAATCAAAATTCGCTAAGATTGCCAAAATAAAAAATTTTAATTGGCCCAGATTTCCGGGTTATTACACTGTGATGCAGAGAAGGACTGGTTGGAGGGATCCGACCGGATTCCTCAAATATAACATTTGTATTGTTTATACTGTTTACACATGGACTGTTTAAACCCAAATTGACATTTAAAACCTGTCTGAGTGATGATGGTTGAATGGTTGTTTTGATGTGGTAATTTTTTTTTCAACCGACAATATAGATCAACTGATTGGCATTGATGGTTTAGATTCATTGTTCTATGGTGTTGTTTTGCTGTTAATAAAATTGACGAAGGTTAAATTTATTTTAAATTAATTAAAGAATTCAAGTTATTTTTATATGAGTCAAATAAAAACAATGTTTTATAAATATATTTATAGTCATGATTCAATAGAGATTGTTTATGTTTGATAATAAGAATTCGATGAACCGCGGTCCAAACTAGCTTAAGGGTTAGTGAAAGTGAATAATTGTTTTTATACAACAATTAACTGATGTTTTAAATTAATTAAGTTATTTAATTAATTTAAGAAGAGAAATTGGATAGAAGTCAGTTAACCGCTTAACTGAGGGTTACGGGTGGCAGGAACCAACTGTTTAATTTGAAATTGACGATGGGATTAATTTGATTTAAATTTTATATAACCAAATTTATGAATATTCATTAAATTAAACCAAATGGTATTGAATGGGAATTAATCTTAGAATTAACTATAATTCAAAGTAATTATTGGGTTGTTGGGTTATGGAAGTTAATTATCATTGGATAAGTTTTTAAAAGGTATAATTCTTTCCCTATTTTTGTTATATCCAAGTTAGCTATTTTTAGTGTAGATAAGATTAAAGTTAAAAGCAGAGCGATAACTTTAATTGGAATTCAGTTAAGAGATGATCCATTAGCATTTAAATTTTAATTTAAGTATAATAAGGGATTTATAAGAAGATTTTAGTCCGAACTTGCAAACGAAGTTGTAAAAGTGGTTTATAAGTGAAGGTGGGGATTTCGACAAGAGTTATTTTGTATGGAAAGGATTTGAATTTATTTCAAATTGTAAACAAGATTGTAAATGTGGTCAAGGCGTATATTTCAATCAGTTTTACTTAATTAAGTAAAAAGGAATTAACTTGGAAACTAGGTTTTCAAATAAAAGGGAAAGGGTTTTATAAAACAAAGATAAATGGATATGGGAATAATCTATTGGATTATGGAGATAGTTAAATTTTGGTTTGGGAATTACAAGCTTATATCTATCTTGATATAAGAACGTTGTCGATCAAGGTCATAGAGGTAATTAGAATACCCCAACTTGAATGGCTCCGCTATTATCGAGAGATGATATTTGTTTGTAAGGAATAGAGAAGTGATTATCGAGATGTTCGCGATAAATTGAATTTATCAATTATTTAAAACAAACCTTTAAAAATGGATTATCATCGAAAGGATTTGAATTTAATTCAAATCATATAAACAAGTATGAAAAAGGTGTTTTACCCAAAACAAGGATTTTGAAAATAAGCGTTCACTGGGGAACGGGTTTGAGTGAAATAGGTAAATCAAAATAAGGAAGAGATTTTAGTAATTTATCATAAGCCGTTTGATTAAATAGAAATATAACGATATTTTCAATCGTAAAGGAAATGAAAGTATGTTTATAAAATGATAGTGATATTTTCGTATATAAGAAAATATGAAAGGATTTTGAGACCATATAAATGGTGTTTCCATGACAAAGGGAAATAAAAGACGATTTATAAGACATGGCGATATTTCCAAAAAAAGGAAATCAAAAGAGAAGTTGGAAAAGGACCGTTAAGTAATGTTTTTAAGTAATGAAGCCATAAGAGTTTTGATAAGATGAAAGTTGTGAAATCGATTATAAGTAATCGTTGAAATGGTTTAGTGAAATATATCATATAAAGGACCTGAGCTGCCAATCTACTTAGATACACTATTCTGATTTGATTGTTAAATAACCGACTATCAAAGTTTGGCCTTTTATCGATTGTTGGCACGGAAAGACCGGGATCGAATTTATATTCGAAAACCATTCCGACCAGCAAATACGTAACGTTGAAGATGGTCGAGATGGAGCATTGAAGACCGTTGATCTTCATGAGCGGAAGAACTACTCGTTAGATTTCAAAGGTCGCTCCCGAAGATATTCTGACCTGTGATTCTGTCGTAATTGAAATCTTCGGATTGCAAGGACCTCTCGCTACCGATCTATAGGATGATACCTGGGATGCGGTAGGAGAGTACCTTCGGTTCATCCTGTTCCTGGATGACTTGTATGGATGAATGTCTGACAAAGTATTTCCAGAAAGGTCACATACATTGATTTCTTCAAACGTACCAAGAGTGGAAGCGGAGAAGGAAACTTCTTTTAGCTAACACGTAAAGTATTGGTGTAGCTAAACGTCAATTAGTGATTGTTTGATGCATCTGACAATGTGGCATTCGAAGTGAATCTGATGTGATGATAAAGCCTAGCCTCAAGCCTCATCAACCGGTAAATGACAAAAATCGGGCAGGCAGCATGGCTATGTGGGTCGCTCCCATTAGGATGTATAATCACCTATCTAGAGAAATTCCTTTTGCTTCTTATATCTATCGGTGCTATCCCTTATCGGGGATCGGTGGTTTGAGTCCAACCGTTGGTGATATACATTCGATACACTCAAGCGAAATGAGTGGTCGGTCATGTGAGGGCCGGGTTGCAAGACGTTCTTTTTGAACCCAGTGTATTTTCCTCTAGAGATACACTATCGGCAGGTGGTCCTGTAACGATCTTGAAATTTAAAGAAAAAAAAATGAATTTATGGAAAAAAAATCGAAAAAAAAATTGTTTTATTTAATTTCAAATTTTTAGCGTTCGAGTATTCAGTGTTGCTTATCGGTAGCGCGCAAAGTTGAAAACGCGCATTAAACAGATATTGTCATTAGCGCGTCCGTTGCACAAACCGACGTTACCTTAGATTTCCATATATATATATATATGAACGTAAATCCATTTGCGAAAAAAAATGACGAAATAATAATTTAACAAAAATTTAACGTCCGAGCATTCAGCATTGTCTAACCGTAGCGCGCACAGCTGGAAACGCGCGTTAAACAAATATAGTCAGTTGTATTTAGTTGCGCTAACCGTTCATGTTCTGGTATATGGGTATAAATCTCTAGCACAAAAAAAAAAAATTAAAAACACAAATAAAAAGAGATAAAACAACGGTTCCTACTTAAACATTTAAATGGACACTTGGTAGCAAATTGGTCTAAAGCTTTACACGTGCTCACGCTATTCTAAAATTCCTCCACGTTGTCTTCAACGCATCCGCACTGTCATTTTATGCCCACTTCCCTATCTTGTTGTTTCATCTTCTCCATCCACACTTTATCCTACCGCCTCTGTCTTGCTTCAGCAAGAAATTTCGAGAACTTATAATCATATATATATATATATATATAAAGAGGGAATCGCACTTCAGCTAAAGCCACCGAACCTTGTCAACCATTCTTTCCCGAAAACTGTGTGTGCCTACTAGAATCACCACGCTCCACTCAGTCGCCGACGCATCATTCAGGTCCAACAACCTCCGCCAGCTCGTCCATTTAGTTGTCTCTCCTCCAGTACCATTGCTAAAGCCCAGTATCCTGTATAGCATCTCGAGCTTAGTTGTCGTGAGTTTTCCCCTGCCTATCTTCTTTGTTTGCTCTTACCAGTATTCATGCATGTATACTCAGACTTAAATATATATGTTACTACTTATGCATGAACCCATCCATTGGCCACAAAATTAATTGTCTTAGTTTGGTCTTCTATAAAAAAAGAAGAAGAAGAAGAAGAAACTGAAATGCATGTGCATCTAAAATTGGTTGCATGCAAATGGCGCCTGTAGCATTTGTTTAGTTGGATATTTTGGTTAGTATTATCATGCACAGGCCATAAGAGCAAAAAAAAAATGCATGCAACTAGGAAAGAGTAACAGTAGGCTTTGGGTCTTCTTACGGTTGTGCATGGCATGAATGATGAGTAAAAGAGTCATCTGCAAAGAAGTAATTTTTCTAACATTTTGTGTCTTACTGTTGTATAAATAAATAACTAAATAAATATATATATATATATATATATATTTTAAGATGACTTAGAGAGAAAAAAAAAGAACAATAGGAAGCAGCGAAGGGAATACATGCAGCATGCAAAAGCTTGCATGTGTGATGACCAAATTTGGTCACAAATCCATTCAGATTTTGCGCCTATAACACTTCTTTTGGGTTTAGGCTCATTTTTTTTGCCATACTTGCATGCGTAAGTAGTCCAAGAAAAAAAAAGAAACCAATATGAAGAAACGTAAGGATTGCATGCAGCATGCAAAGCATGCATGGTGATAAAACTCGGTTACAAAATTATGTAAAACCATTGTTGGAGCATGTTGGTTTGGGGTTTAGGCACATTTTCTTAAAATAATTTTTGCATGCGCCTATAGTAAATATATATATATATATATAATATTAACAATAATAACAATAATAGCGAGATGGAAACATGCACACTTGACAGTGGTGCAAACTCTCCTTATTTTGTCCCTACTTTTGAGATGCAAGCATGCACTGTAGTCGTCTTATAATGGTTAGCGAATAAAAATGTGAATGGTCGAGCCTTAGGAAATTTATACTAGATTTCACGTGTGTGTTCTTTAGTTGTAGCGCTGTGTCGGGTTAGATATCCGTTTACTAAATATAAAATTTACACCGTTGTTCTAGGTTGCTGACGTCTCTTTGACCATCGTTAGTATCATCTTTGTCGCTCGCCGTACTTTCTCGCTTTTGCCACGGAAGGTGAGTTTCTCACGCACGACTAATTTATTATTAAGTGAATTAGAAATTTGAGATGTTGATTTAAATGTTAGGGTGCTCTAGATTGTTTGTTATGGTTGTGCACATGTTACACACGCACTGTTCTTACATAACACTATGGATGGTTGTATGATATGTTATGTTATTATTCTCACCATGCAAGTCCCTAGTGTAGATTTGAAAAAAAAAACCGGGTTGAAATGATAAATACCCGAACCCCTGCATATTCGAATTGGTATGGGATACGGGTTAAAATGATACACACCCGTGATTCGAATATTTGTAAGGACGGATTGAAATGATAAAATATCCGTGCCACTTGACCGCAGGGTAGAAAATATATATGGACACCGTGGCCAGTAAAGTTATTTTAAGATATTATGGCGTTTGGTAAATGGATTTTCAATGAAATTTTCAATACAAGGATATGTTAAATACCAGTCCAAAGGGTCGGGAAATCGTTTATCCTTGAGAATATTGAAATTTAAAAAGGAATTTGATTTAAACATGGGAAGAATGACGAGATAAGGATTGGGATTGAAACTGGACTAATATTATTTAATAAAACCAGAATTTCATAAAAACTATTTTCCCGCCTTACTTGATTTTAGTCTATTTTATATCTTTTTTATAAATAATTTGATTTCTTTAATTATAGGATTTGCAATTTTTTTCCGTCTATATATGTACATTATTTTCTACTTAAGATATATACTAATTTTTCAAACTTAATTATTTAAACATATATTTATGATTTGTCAACAAAAGCTTTGTCTAATCCAGTCTTGTGAATTCGAAGGTTCAATTTTTGGCTTTCGAGTATAAATGACATTTGGAAGAGAGAACTTTATCCCAAATGGTTAAAAAAGTATGGTGGTGAATATAGATTCTGAAATCTTAATCAAACTATTGGTAATTGATTTAAGGAAGCGATTTTTGGGAAATACTTGAATAATTGTCTTGCGATACTTAAAAAAATGATTTTTCTAACCAATGGCCACGGTGTGGGAAAAATTGGTAAGCGTTGGTTGTTAAAGAGACCGGAGTCGGTAAGTGGCATACTCTCTGTCAGTGCCGATACCACTTTAATGACTGTGTATGAGTGTCGTATCTAAAATGAAGCATGATGACTTGGGAGGATTACTGGACGGGAGAAGGCGAACGACATCGAAATGGCCTTGACCTTCGGGTCATAATTAAATGACTAAAACAGGAGCTATACCGTGACTAATTGAATTAGCACCTTTGATCGGACACGTTTCTTCGATACCATTTCTATGACCGTGTTATGATTTGGGGTACCACTTTTGATTTGGGAATGTGTTCCGAGGTGGGCGGTAGTGGGTGCTATGCGTTACCACCGGTCCGGGAGTGCAATTGGTAGAATCCTACCCTGGTATTGCCTCGAGTGCCATGTCATTTACCCTAGCGAGCCCCATACGATTTTGATTTGTATCGTACCTATGGAGTGCCCTCTGATGCCATCCGTGTTAGGTTGGTTTTACGGTAGTGTATAGAATACGGTATTATAAACGGTGTAAGGGTAAAAATGTATTCCCGCTTACGCTATTTTCATTATCTATACTTTATTGGATAGACACTATCATAATAGCGTACTATTATATGTATTAGTTTAACGGATCCTTAGAGGATAGAATCCCAGACATCGTATAAGTTACTGTACATTTTTATGAACATGTCATTTGTGCTGATTCACTTATATAAGACTATTAGTCCTGACTCGAGTGTATTGTTTCTTTGACTTTATGCTTGGGTCAGCTTGAGCACCTCAGTTGTTCGTGACGCATTTGGGAGATTTGCATCTTTTGGATCATCTGCAGTTATCAGCTTCTAGTTTCTAAGTTATCCAGGTTACTACTAGTTATCTATATGTACTCTATTTTGTATGATCTTATGACTCATTATGTACTTATATGTATCATGTATCACGTACGAACCTATGTACTACTTTGTTCCGCTGCAAGTTACTCTGTTTCTGTATCTGTGATTCTGTGTTCTGATTTACATTTACCTCAATAGTTAAAAATAACAATTCACTGTTTTGAGCAATTCAGGTCTGACATGTGTGGTTTATTGTCGATTTGAATGGTTCGAAATAGTGGGTCATTACAGTTGGTATCAGAGCTGAGGTTTAACCTTAGCTGTTGAGGTAAATAACTCATTAGAGATAGGGTGGAAACACCCTAGAATGAGTAAGATCAGTATCAGGATCCAATCTTTGTGAGAGAGCGTATTTTGAAAGTACAAGTATTTCAAGAAAATAAAAGTTTTCAAAGTATTTTAATTATAAAACTTCGACTTGAGTCAAATTCTTAGCCTCGTTCTCGATGTTCCAGATGGCTACCATACGTAATACTGCTATAGTCCGAGGTAGGGGTCGTGGAGGCCACCTAGGCCATGCTGTCGAGCCTGAGCCACCAGTCAGGCCGGCCCAACCCGCTCAACCTGTTAGGTTTACCAAGCTTTGTAAGGAGTACACTCATCTGGGAGGCATTAAGTTTTCGGGTTCCGAATCGATTGTCAAATCCCAGAAATGGTTGGATGAATTGGAAAGAATATTTTCTGGCTTAGAGATTACCGATGCACAGAAGCTTCAGATGGCCGCTTGGCAGCTTAAGGATACTGCATGGAATTGGTGGGAATCTTTCGTTACACATTCAACTGAGACCGACCTTACATTGCAGCATTTTAGGGATGCTTTTGTAACCAAATGGATGCCTGAGTCTGGAAAATCCAAATTGTATCGAGAATTTATAGATCTTAAGCAAGGCAACATGACTTTTGCCGAATAAGAAATGAATTTTGATGAGCTTTCCAAGTTTGGTCCAAACTTGATTGGAACACGATTTCAGAAAAATGAGAAGTTTATACTTAGTGCACGTCCGGAATTCTACGAACATTTGATGAACTATCTTAACCAACCTTTTTCAGAGCTCATGAACTATGCCACTAGACTTGAAAATTCTCCGAACCTCAAAGGAAAACAAGTTGCTCAGGTGCCACCATCTCAGGGATCAACAAGCAATTCAAAGAAGAGGAAGGCAAAGTATTGGGCACAGAGGAAGTAGCAAAACGTGCAAGGAGTAGGATATCATGCTCAGAGACCTCCCCCTGATCTCTCGAATGTTCGTTGTTACAACTGCCAGCAATTGGGTAACTACTCTAACAATTGTCCTAACCCTCCTAAAGCTCGTGCCCCGCCAACTCATACACCCCGCAATGATCTTTTCCATTCTTGTCTTCATCCCGGACATATTAGCAGGAACTGTCCCACTCAGAACAAAGGAACCACATCCGGAGTTTTCGCTATGACATCTCCCACTCCTCCCACCGATGATGACACTAAAGTACGCTTTTAAGTGCATTCACTTTATTTTCTCATCCTTTTCGTGTGCTATTCGACACTGGTGCTTCACATAGTTTTATCTCCATGGATCTTTGTAATGAATTTGAAAAAGCTTTAGAACCCACGTTAGCATCTGAATCGTTGTGTGTATCCAATCCGATTGGAGGCCCAGCCTATCTTAGTAGGATTTGTAAAGGGGTTAAACTTCTTTTTTGCCTTCATTGTTTTACTGGTGATTTCTATGTTCTTGGTTTTGACGCTTTTGATATTTTACTTGGCGACTACTGGCTGAAAAAGTATAGAGTAGAAATCTCATACAGATCCCGAACTGTTTCTTTAATAGATGACAAAGGAAATGAACTAATGATCGTATGTTGTATGCCAATAGAGTACGCGGGAAGCTTTATCTTTTCACTTGATTCTTATCCCGATGATCCTAGTTTCACACCGATTGTTCAAGATTTTGCCGATGTGTTTGGTGAAGTAATGGGACTTCCGCCTAAACGAGAATTTGAGTTTCGTATATCCCTGGAGCACGTCCTGTAGTTCTTCCTCCACGACGAATGGCGCCAAAGGAAAAAAGGGAATTGAGGGTGCAAGTTGAGGATTTACTTTCGAAAGGACTCATTCGACCAAGCTTTTCCGAATGGGGAGCCGCGGTGGTGTTTGTAACCAAATCAGATGGATCGCTAAGAATGTGTGTCGATTATCGAGAGCTAAACAAGCTTACCTTAAAGAACAGATACCCAATGCCTCGAATTAACGATATGTTCGATCAGCTCTATGGAGCTAAAGTTTTCTCTCAACTCGATCTTGCCTCTGGTTTCCATCAGCTTAGGGTAGCTGAGAAGAGCATTCCTAAGACTGCCTTTCTTACAGAGAATGGTTTCTACGAGTGGTTGGTTATGCCATTTGGTTTAACTAACGCTCCGGCCTATTTTGTTGATCTCATGAATCGAGTTTTCCGCGAAGTTCTTAACAGATTCGTCCTTATTTTCGTTGATGACATTCTAAGCTTTTCTTAATCTGAAAAAGAGCATGAGTTGCATTTGAGATATGTTCTTGGAACTCTCCGTAGCCACCAATTGAAAGCCAAATTTTCTAAGTGTCATTTTTGGCAGAAGGAAGTTCGGTATCATGGCCATATAGTTTTTGAAAATGGAATTTCGGTTGATCCAGCCAAAATCGCTGCGATCAATGATTGGAAAGAACCCAAGAATCCAACTGAAATTCGTAGTTTCTTAGGACTCGCTGGTTACTATCGAAGATTCATAGAGAATTTCTCCCGTATTGCCGCGCCAATGACCGCTTTGACAAGGAAGAATGTTAAGTTTGTTTGGAGCGACAAGTGTAAAGCTGCATTTGCAGAGTTGAAGGAAAAACTGACTTTTGCACCTGTTCTTACCGTCCCAAATGGAAATGAAGGATTTGTAGTCTATACCGATGCCTGCAAAGAAGGTATAGGGGCCGTTCTGATGCAGAATGGAAGGGTGATCGCATATGCTAGTCGACAACTTAAGAATCATGAAGTCAATTATGCGACACATGATCTGGAGTTGCTTGCGGTAATGTTTGCTTTGAAGTTATGGAGGCATCATCTTTTGGGAACCAAGTTTGAAGTATTTACCGATCATCAATCTCTTAAGTATATATTCTCCCAAAAAGACCTGAATCAAAGACAAGTTAGATGGCTTGAGTTTCTTGCTTCCCATGATCTTGACATTAAATACACTCCAGGAAAGGCAAATGTAGTAGCTGATGCACTAAGTCAGAAGAAAGCTACGCTATGTCAAATTTCAGTTTCATTACCCCTTATGGATTGCATTGCTGCTAAGCAGGATGAAGATCGGATAATTAGACTCATCAAGAAGAAAGTTCGGAACAGAGAAGTGGGTGATCATAGCAAGATGGATGCTCAAATTGATAAGAAAGGAGTCCTACGAATTAGAAACCGAATATGCGTTCCAAATGTTGATGGTCTAAGGGAAGAAGTATTAAGGTAATGTCATCAGTCTAAACTCTCTATCCATCCAGGTATAAAAATAAGATGTTCCAAAATATGAAGAAATTGTTTTGGTGGAGAGGCATGAAGCGAGATGTTCGTCGTCACGTTAATAGATGCATGACCTGCCAACAGATAAAGGCAGATCATCAAAAGGTTGCTGGATTATTACAACCTCTCGAGATCCCTAGTTGGAAATGGGATCAGATTTCCATGGATTTTATCGACGGTCTCCCTAAGACAAGAAAAGGAAACGAAAGTATTTGGGTAATTCTGGATAGATTGACCAAGTCAGCACATTTCCTACCTGTTAAAGCAAGTCGTAACGCATCGAGCCTAGCTGAGTTATATATGAAAGAAATCGTTAGATTACATGGAGTCCCATCTAGCATTGTCTGTGATCGAGATCCTGTTTTCACGAGTAAGTTTTGGAACGCATTTCAGGAAGCCTTGGGTACTAGATTAAATCTTAGTACTGCCTACCATCCACAGACAGATGGTCAAACGGAAAGATTGAATCAAGTACTGGAACATCTCCTTCGCGCCTATATTCTTGACTATGAAGGATCTTGGGAAGATCACCTTCGTCTCGTTGAATTCACATATAATAATAGCTACCAAGCTAGCATTGAAAGTTCTCCTTTTGAAGCTTTATATGGAAAACCATGTAGATCGCCTGCTAGTTGGATTGAACAAGGAGATCGTTTGCTTCTTGGACTGGATATGATCATGGAAGCAACACAAAAAGTTGTCGATATCAGGAATAAGATGAGAATTGCTCAAGACCGTCAGAAGAAGTACGCAGATAGAAGAAGAAAGAAGTTAGAGTTCGAGGTTGGGGATCAAGTCTTTTTGAAGATCTCACCATTTAAGAATGTCATTCGTTTTGGACGGAAAGGAAAACTAGCTCCCAGATTCATTGGCCCGTTCCGTATTTTAGAGAAGATTGGTCCTTTGGCTTATCGCATTGATTTACCTGAGAAGCTGGCCGAAGTACATATTGTTTTTCATAGATCCCATCTACGGAAATGTTTGCATGATTCTTCTTCTTATGCCCAGCCGACCGCACTTGATAATTTCGATATCGAACCTAACTTGACTGTTGAGAGGAGGCCACTTCGTATAGTCGATAGAGGTACGAAGCGACTTAGGGGGAAATCGGTCAGCCTAGTCAAAGTGCAATGGAGTGACGATGATCGAGACTGTACTTAGGAAACGGAGGAGAGCATGCATTCTTCAAATCCGGAATTGTTTATTCCAGGTATTATTCATTGAATCCACCCCATCTTATCCATATCTGTCGTTCCTATTCATGATTCACCTAGTTCTTTTCGAGGAGGAAAAGCTTTTAAGTGGGGAGGATGTAACGATCTTGAAATTTAAAGAACAAAAAAAATGAATTTATGGAAAAAAAAATCGAAAAAAAAAATTATTTTATTTAATTTCAAATTTTTAGCGTTCGAGTATTCAGTGTTGCTTATCGGTAGCACGCAAAGTTGAAAACGCGCGTTAAACAGATATTGTCAGTAACGCGTCCGTTGCACAAACCGACGTTACCTTAGATTTCCATATATATATATATATATATGAACGTAAATCCATATGCAAAAAAAAAAATGACGAAATAATAATTTAACAAAAATTTAACGTCCGAGCATTCAGCATTGTCTAACCGTAGCGCGCACGGCTGGAAATGCGCGTTAAACAAATATAGTCAGTTGTATGTAATTGCGCTAACCGTTCATGTTCTGGTATATGGGTATACATCTCCAGCACAAAAAAAAAATTCAAAACACACACAAAAAAAAAGAGAGAGAGATAAAACAAAGGTTCCTACTTAAACATTTAAATGGACACTTGGTAGCAAATTGGTCTAAAGCTTTACACGTGCTCACGCTATTCTGAAATTCCTCCACGTTGTCTTCAACGCATACGCACTGTCCTTTTATGCCCACTTCCCTATCTTGTTGTTTCATCTTCTCCATCCACACTTTATCCTACCGCCTCTGTCTTGCTTCAGCAAGAAATTTCGAGAACTCATAATCATATATATATATATATATAAAGAGGGAATTGCACTTCAGCTAAAGCCACCGAACCTTGTCAACCATTCTTTCCCGAAAACTGTGTGTGCCTACTGGACTCACCACGCTCCACTCAGTCGCTGACGCATCAGTCAGGTCCAACAACCTCCGCCAGCTCGTCCATTTAGTTGTCTCTCCTCCAGTACCATTGCTAAAGCCCAGTATCCTGTCTAGCATCTCGAGCTTAGTTGCCGTGAGTTTTCCCCTGCCTATCTTCTTTGTTGATCTTACCAGTATTCACGCATGTATACTCAAACTTAAATATATATGTTATTACTTATGCATGAACCCATCCATTGGCCATAAAATTAATTGTCTTAGTTTGGTCTTCTATTAAAAAAAAAAAAAAAGGAAGAAGAAATTGAAATGCATGCATGTGCATCTAAAATTGGTTGCATGCAAATGGCGCCTGTAGCATTTGTTTAGTTGGATACTTTGGTTAGTATTATCATGCACAGGACATAAGAGGAAAAAAAAACGCATGCAACTAGGAAAGAGTAACAGTTGGATTTGGGTCTTCTTACGGTTGTGCATGGCATGAATGATGAGTAAAAGAGTCATCTGCAAAAAAGTAATTTTTCTAACATTTTGTGTCCTACTGTTGTAGAAATAATTTTTTTTTAAGATGACTTAGAGAGAAAAAAAAAAGAACAATACGAAGCAGCGCAGGGAGTACATGCAGCATGCAAAAGCTTGCATGCGTGATGACCAAATTTGGTCACAAATCCATTCAGATTTTGTGCCTGTAGCACTTCTTTTGGGTTTAGGCTCATTTTTTTGCCATACTTGCATGCGCAAGTAGTCCAAGAAAAAAAAAAGAAACCAATATGAAGAAACGTTAGGATTGCATGCAGCATGCAAAGCATGCATGGTGACAAAACTTGGTTACAAAATTATGTAAAACCATTGTTGGAGCATGTTGGTTTGGGGTTTAGGCACATTTTCTTAAAATAATTTTTGCATGCGCCTATAGTAAATATATATATATATATATATATATATAATATTAACAATAATAATAACAATTATAGCGAGATGGAAACATGCACACTTGACAGTGGTCTAAACTCTCCTTATTTTGTCTCTACTTTTGAGATGCAAGCATGCACTGTAGTCGTCTTATAATGGTTAGCGAATAAAAATGTGAATAGTCGATCCTTAGGAAATTTATACTAGATTTCACGTGTGTGTTCTTTAGTTGTAGCGCTGTGTCGGGTTAGATATCCGTTTACTAAATATAAAATTTACACCATTATTCTAGGTTGCTGACGTCTCTTTGACCATCGTTAGTATCATCTTTGTCGCTCGCCGTACTTTCTCGCTTTTGCAATGGAAGGCGAGTTTCTCACGCACGACTAATTTATTATTAAGTGAATTAGAAATTTGAGATGTTGATTTAAATGTTAGGGTGCTCTAGATTGTTTGTTATGGTTGTGCACATGTTACACGCACATCGTTCTTACATGACACTATGGATGGTTGTATGATATGTTATGTTATTATTCTCACCATGCAAGTCCCTAGTTTAGATTTGAAAAAAAAACCGGGTTGAAATGATAAATACCCGAACCCCTGCATATTCGAATTGGTATGGGATACGGGTTGAAATGATACATACCCGTGATTCGAATATTTGTAAGGACGGATTGAAATGATAAAATATCCCTGCCACTTGACCGCAGGTTAGAAAATATATATGGACACCGTGGCCAGTAAAGTTATGTTAAGATATTATGGCGTTTGGTAAATGGATTTTCAATGAAATTTTCAATACAAGGATATGTTAAATGCCAGTCCAAAGGGTCGGGAAATCGTTTATCCTTGAGAATATTGAAATTTAAAAAGTAATTGATTTAAACATGGGAAAAATGAAGAGATATGGATTGGGATTGAAACTGGACTAATATTATTTAATAAAACCATAATTTCATAAAAACTATTTTCCCGCCTTACTTGATTTTATTCTATTTTATATCTTTCTTTATAAATAATTTGATTTCTTTAATTATAGGATTTGCAATATTTTTTCCATCTATATATGTACATTATTTTCTACTTAAGATATATACTAATTTTTCAAACTTAATTATTTAAACATATATTTATGATTTGTCAACAAAAGCTTTGTCTAATCCAGTCTTGTGAATTCGAAGGTTCAATTTTTGGCTTTCGAGTATAAATGACATTTGGAAGAGAGAACTTTATCCCAAATGGTTAATTAAGTATGGTGGTGAATATAGATTCTGAAATCTTAATCAAACTATTGGTAATTGATTTAGGGAAGCGATTTTCGGGAAATATTTGAATAATTGTCTTGCGATACTTAAAAAAATGATTTTTCTAACCAATGGCCACGGTGTGGGAAAAATTGGTAAGTGTTGGTTGTTAAAGAGACCGGAGTCGGTAAGTGGCATACTCTCTGTCAGTGCCGATACCACTTTAACGACTGTGTACGAGTGTGGTATCTAAAATGAAGCATGATGACTTAGGAGGATTACTGGACGGGAGAAGGCGAACGACAACGAAATGGCCTTGACCTTCGGGTCATAATTAAATGACTAAAACAGAAGTTATACCGTGACTAATTGAGGTAGCACCTTTGATCGGACACGTTTCTTCGATACCATTTCTATGACTGTGTTATGATTTGGGGTACCCCTTTTGATTTGGGAATGTGTTCCGAGGTGGGCGGTAGTGGCTGCTATGCGTTACCACCGGTCCGGGAGTGCAATTGGTAGAATCCTACCCTGGTATTGCCTCGAGTGCCATGTCATTTACCCTAGCGAGCCCCATACGATTTTGATTTGTATCGTACCTATGGAGTGCCCTCTGATGCCATCCGTGTTAGGTTGGTTTTACGGTACTGTATAGAATACGGTATTATAAACGGTGTAAGGGTAAAAATGTATTCCCGCTTACGCTATTTTCATTATTTATACTTTACTGGATAGACACTATCATAATAGCGTACTATTATATGTATTAGTTTCATGGATCCTTAGAGGATAGAATCCCAGACATCCTATAAGTTACTGTACATTTTTATGAACATGTCATTTGTGCTGATTCACTTATATAAGACTATTAGTCCTGACTCGAGTGTATTGTTTCTTTGACTTTATGCTTGGGTCAGCTTGAGAACCTCAGTTGTTCGTGACGCATTTGGGAGATTTGCATCTTTTGGATCATCTGCAGTAATCAGCTTCTAGTTTCTAAGTTATCCAGGTTACTACTAGTTATCTATATGTACTCTATTTTGTAAGAGCTTATGACTAATTATGTACTTATATGTATCATGTATCACGTATGAACCTATGTATTACTTTGTTCCGCTGCAAGTTACTCTGTTTCTGTATCTGTGATTCTGTGTTCTGATTTACATTTACCTCAATTGTTAAAAATAACAATTCACTGTTTTGAGCAATTCAGGTCTGACATGTGTGGTTTATTGTCGATTTGAATGGTTCGTAATAGTGGGTCGTTATAGGTCCCATACCTTGTCATAGTTGGAATCCAATCTCCAATAAGTGCCCGCGATTTTGATTTGTATACTATATATGTAGAGCATGAGATGCAAGCGTTCTGCTAGATTATTATATATTTATGGTTTGATAGACATTATTATAATATCAGAAAATATATTGATTTCAAAAATGGTTTGGGTTATAGTAAGGTAAAAACCATCTGTGTTTATGTGTGGACTGGTCTTACTATTATCCTTTTATTTCAGAAAGAATTTTCCAAAGTTAAACGAGTTGTGTGTTCTGTGAATTTATCACTAAAAGTATT
Organism: Allium sativum; assembly: GCA_030737875.1. Taxonomy (NCBI): domain Eukaryota; kingdom Viridiplantae; phylum Streptophyta; class Magnoliopsida; order Asparagales; family Amaryllidaceae; genus Allium; species Allium sativum. Next base: position 183,508,530 of record CM060915.1, on the reverse strand, counting down.
CCTGACTGACCCGGTGAATTTTGTTTTAAATCAAATGTGCTTGGGTCGGACCAAGTTTATTTCCAGGTTAGGTTCCGCTTGGAGTTCCAGGAGCTGGAAGCAGGAGGCTTCACCGTTAGTTATTAAGTTTATTCCGCTGTGATTAATGTATGTGTACTCTGATAAATGGTATGTATATATGCAGTTTCTATTACAAAGGGATTTGTTATATTATATTTATTCGTTCCGCTGTGAGATTCTGATGTGTTCTTCTTTCTTCTATTCTAAATTTCTTTCTTTCTTACCTCACCCTCTATATTCTTTCTAATAACGGTCCAGTGTTTTCGGTGTTTGGATGGTCGACATGAGTTACGATAAGGGTATTTATGTCGATTTCCAGGGCCGAAATTCTTGGGTTGTTACAGTGGTATCAGAGCTATTGGTTTAGTGATAACCTTGGCTTTGTGGCGTAACTCGATAGAGATGGGGTTAGTAATACCCTAGATTGAGTTTGATTGCATATATGAGAGCGCGTATTTGTGATTTATTATAAAATTATTTTTATACAATTTTTCCCGGATTATATTTATATATAAAATGTATTTTTCTTAAATGATTATAATATGGATTTGTTTGAGTAACTTGAATAAGAATTCAAATTGGAATATTGAATTGAAATAGATTTATATAATAAAAAGAGATTTCAGTTGTGAAATCGAGTAAATGATAATTGGATGGAAATTAATCCAATATGAATCAATTGGTGTGAATCCAAAGCAAACGAGAAACATTTATGTAAATCAAAATGGTTTGGTATGCTTTGGTTGTTTGTTATATGTTTGCTAGATTGTATAGAATTTACCAACAGTTCATTGAAAACCAGTCTAGAATAAATGAATCGAAACTGGTGAGATGAATTAAAGATAGTATGGAAATCTAGGAATTGTGTGGTTGATTGCATTGATATAAACCTGGGAAAATTTATAAACCTGGTTGGAAACCAATCTGAGATAACTAACCTGAATGAATCAATTTAGGATTAATGAAACTGAATGGATATTTAAATAAATAAGTGGGTTGTTAAGACTTATTTATAATTAATCCATCAGAATTAGATAAAGTGGTATGATTATTTCCAATGGTTTGGAATTCGATGATATGGATGATTTGAATATTTGAATCTGACTTACATTTGTATTTAAGAACTGATGAATTTCATTAAAGTTGGGAACAGGTACAGAGTTAATTCAAGAGAACTCTGGAGTAATTTGAATCCAGTTTGGCGTGTTAATCAAACAAGCACGAATATATTTATCGCTTATTGAATAATAGCGCTCGCAAAAAGGTACGCCTACGCAAATATAAAACTTTGGTTTTTGTTTGGGTTTTGACTTTGGATTTTGGATTTTTCCGACAATGAGTGTCAATGTATATATATTTCTTGAACCTGCAATATTGCAGATGTCCCTCCGTGCAGGGGAGACTCTACCGAAATTTTTCCAGAATTTACGGTGTTAGAAATTTTCTGAAATATTTAGAAAATTTCGTTATTTGAAATAAATTGGTTTAAAACCAATTAGATTGGATTTGCTTTGAAAATAAAATCAAGTTTCAATTGAATATTTTTGTCAAGATAACGAGTTTACTGCATTCTTTCTACCTTAGCAATTTCGAGGACGAATTATTTTTAAGGGGGAAGGAATGTAACGACCTGTATTTTTCTGGTAATTATTCAATTTACTTTATTATTTAAAATAGTGGTTTGGATATAAATAATTGAATGTAACGATTTTCTTTTGAATATATTATTTAAATAAATAATAAAATAATATTCTAATTCCAAATTGTCAGAAAAAGGTTGTGTTCGCAATATATTTTGAACTGGCAGTTTGAAATAGTCCAATATTGGTTTATATTGAATTATATCAATGATTTGGTTTATTTAACGACGAATCAAATATATAGTTTATAATTTAATTATAAAACGAGCTGCAGCGGCGCGGTAGTTCGTAATTTCACGGTTTGAACTTTAAATGGCTGTACATTAGCCATAATAAGTCAGATTTTCTCAAAACAAGAAACGCTGGAATCGATTTGACGATATTTTTCTAATGAAAGTGAAAAATCAATTTTTTCGTGTTGTAGATTTCATTTTATGTCCAAATCAAATTATGAAAAAAGTCGCTATAGAATCTTTCGTCGACCGTAACAGTTTATTTGAAATAACTGCATACTGGATTCGAATTTAGACAAGCTTCTTTTGAGACGTAGTCTTGATTTAATTTTTAGAATTTTACAGCAATTTTTAATTAATTAAATACACAACTTTTTATTTGGAGTATTTTGCACCCTATATCAATATTTTGGGGTTTCACAATATAAGTTAACCTACCGATTTTATTATATTTTTGGGACCGTGGCACCTCGCTGGACAAAAGTGTATCTTTACTTCTGTCCGTAGCGATCCATAAATAAATGGAATTAGACGTTACCATATAAACAACGGTAAATGGTAGGAGTAAGTATCATGTAATAAATAAAATAAAATACGTACCCTACTAACGTTTTACACCTTACAACGGTTACCTACAAGTGGCTTAAGAAAATATATACCTACCCTTTTATCAAATCTTTACCAAATTGGATGAAAACACCATGCAAATCTTTAGCCACCTCAACGAAAAATCGTTCTATCACCTCAAACTTAATTTTCTTCCCTTTCCCCGTTACTTCCAAAATTTCTTCTGATGTCCTTGTGACACCAACATATATATATATATATATATATACCCGCCTATATCTAAACCATCTGCTTAGAACCAGGTTAGGTTCATGTGTTTACTTGAGAGGCTACACCAATAGAAATCTTCAAACAAAAATATCTCTGAAACCGAACGCTTTCTTTCAAAGGAAGAAAATTCTGCACTGCATGTATGCTCAAATCAGCATTTAACACTGAAATAAAGTCTCGACACGGAGATATTTTTATACTTAGGGAAACATTTCTTATCTGGATAAAAGCTGTACCTTATGACATTATCACGTTTCCTTTCCTTGGCCGCCAAGGTGCTTAGATTTACAAATACACACGCTCATTTTGTTTAACTCATTGGAAAAGAGCAAAAACACAGTAGACAAACTAAAGAACACTAACGTGTATAAAAAGGCCACCAAGCCTTTCCTCTCCTTTGAATACACAGTAAAGCGGAGTTTAAATACCGCATTTTAGAAGGACATGTAAGTGACGTAGATGGAAAGGTGGCCAGTCGACGTCATTGGAACGGGAAATGGCGGAGTCTGGTTGGTGTTGGCAGGGGGCTCGACGTGGAGTCTGTAGGGCTAGAGGAGTAGGCCGGAAGGATTGTGGTTTCACAGACTTTGGCAAAGAAATGGGAGGAAGACGTGATGTTTGGAGGAGGGAACAAGGTGGACGTGGCCTGTTTTGTGTCACACCGACTATGCAGGTTGTGAAAGCAAGGAGGGAGGACGCAAGGGTGATGAAGGGTTGTCTGGTATGGTGAAAACGTGGGTATGGTTTTTGTTTACTGCATGGTTCATGAGCTGCTGACAATTCATAGAGAAGGAGAAGAACTGTAGGCATATATGGTTGATAGAGTAATGCGGGAGGAATAAATAAAAAAAAGAGAGAAGAAGAGAACGTTGGAACTTCGAAGCAAATGGGAAGGTTGGGACGTGGAAGAAGAAATAAAATGGAAAAGGGAGAAAAGGACGCAGAGGAACAGGAAGTCTTTCCTGGGAAGTATCCAAACGAGTGAAATGATATAGTGACATGGAAGTATTAACAGGTAATTAAGGGTAAATTAATAATAATTAACAACCGATTAATTATTTATGTGTACTAATAATCTTGGATTAAATTCTGAACAGCAGCAAATTGAGAGTGCCGGTTCTCGAAAGTGATTATGGGATATGGAGACACTGATTTAAAAGGGTAATTAACGTGACGGCTAGACGCTAATTAACTGAATAAGTAAATTAATTTTTATCATTAAAAATATATGTTATTATTAATTTATAATTTATTCATTCGTTAACAGAAGCGAACGAAACCGAGAGCGTTGGAATAGCAGTATCGAAGGCGATGCAATCAGGCTGGTTCAGGAAGTTTTGGGAGCATCCGGAATTTCATTTATTTTAAACGCTTGTTTAAAATTAAAAGAAACAACGTGAGCCGCAATCAGGAAGAAAATGGTGAGTTAATTCTCACACTTTTCTGGACTACTGTGATGTGATAAATCCACATAATTAAAATATCATTGAAAATATCTATATTGGTTGATTGGCTGCATCGGTTGTTTATGGTTGATTTAATGGTTGCTGTTAATTAGATTATCGTCATTAATTCATTTAAAAATTATATGCTATCATGTATAACCATCTGTGATGCAGAGAAGGACAGGTTGGAGGGATCCGACCGGATTCCTCAAATATAACATGTGTGTTGTTTATACTGTTTACACATGGACTGTTTAAACCCAAATTGACATTTAAAACCTGTCTGAGTGATGATGGTTGAATGGCTGTTTGGATGTGGTAATTTTTTTTTAACCGACAATATAGATCAACTGATTGGCAGTGATGGTTTAGATTCATTGTTCTATGGTGTTGTTTTGCTGTTAATAAAATTGACGAAGGTTAAATTTATTTTAAATAAATTAAAGAATTCAAGTTATTATTATTTGAGTCAAATAAAAACAATGTTTTATAAATATATTTATAATCATGATTCAATAGAGATTGTTTATGTTTGATAATAAGAATTCGATGAACCGCGGTCGAAACTAACCTACGGGTTAGTGAAAGAGAATAATTGTTTTTATACAACAATTAACCTATGTTTTAAATTAATTAAGTTATTTAATTAATTTAAGAAGAGAAATTGGATAGAAGTCAGTTAACCGCTTAACTGAGGGTTACGGGTGGCAGGAACCAGCTGTTTAATTTGAAATTGACAATGGGATTAATTTGATTTAAATTTTATATAACCAAATTTTATGAATATTCGTTAAATTAAACCAAATGGGATTGAATGGGAATTAATCTTAGAATTAACTATAATTCAAAGTAATTATTGGGTTGTTGGGTTATGGAAGTTAATTATCATTGGATAAGTTTTTAAAAGGTATAATTCTTTCCCTATTTTTGTTATATCAAAGTTAGCTATTTTTAGTGTAGTTAAGATTAAAGTTAAAAGCAGAGCGATAACTTTAATTGGAATTCAGTTAAGAGATGTTCCATTAGCATTTAAATTTTAATTTAAGTATAATAAGGGATTTATAAGAAGATTTTAGTCCGAACTTGCAAACGAAGTTGTAAAAGTGGTTTATAAGTGAAGGTGGGGATTTCGACAAGATTTGTTTTGTATGGAAAGGATTTGAATTTATTTCAAATCGTAAACAAGATTGTAAATGTTGTCAAGGCGTATATTTCAATCAGTTTTACTTAATTAAGTAAAAAGGAATTAACTTGGAAACTGGGTTTTCGAATAAAAGGGAAAGGGGTTTATAAAACCAAGATAAATGGATATGGGAATAATCTATTGGATTATGGAGATAGTTAAATTTTGGTTTGGGAATTACAAGCTTGTATCTACCTTGAGATAAGAACGCCGTCGATCAAGGTCTAAGCGGAAATTAGAATACCCCAACTTGAACGGCTCCGCTATTATCGAGAGATGATATTTGTTTGTAATGAATAGAGAAGCGATTATCGAGATGTTCGCGATAAATGGAATTTATCAATTATTTAAAACAAACCTTTAAAAATGGATTATCATCGAAACGATTTGAATTTAATTCAAATCATATAAACAAGTATGAAAAAGATGTTTTACCTGAAACAAGGATTTTGAAAATAAGCGTTCACTGGGGAACGGGTTTGAGTGAAATGGGTAAATCGAAATAAGGAAGAGATTTTGGTAATTTATCATAAGTCGTTTGATTAACTAGAAATATAATGATATTTTCAATCGTAATGGAAATGGAAAGTACGTTTATAAAACAATAGCGATATTTTCGTATATAAGAAAATATGTAAGGACCCGTAACTTCCCCGTGAAGGCAAGCACGAATACTTTGAGAACAACACACAAATGAGCGCATACGGAAGAACATTTCATTGTTATTACAACAATGCATCAGATTACAAGAATATACAGAGTATAAATGAATATTACACAGAAATATCAGAGATTTAAATTACATTTAAATACAAAGCAGCGGAAAATAATACAATACACAACTAGAAGTAGATATACGGATACAAAGCTTTCCGGATATCGTTCCAGCTGTAAACCAGGATCCTGTGAATATAAATCTGCAAAACCAAAACTACTAGCTGCCCGTATGGAAAATAGGGGCACCCAGAGTTTAGGTCAAAACAATAAACTCCAGGTCGGTCATGGGACTGGTGTGAGAACTAAAACAGTTATTAATCTTTGTTTTAAAGGTTAGGTAAATCAAGGGACCACGCCGTATAACACGGAACGGGTTTCCTCCCAAGAATACCAGTGCATGAAACAAACAGCGCAATGCTAAATAAAGAAAATGAAGCTGTTATAAGACCCAGGTCCTATCACACAATGCAACGCAGCCGAGGATAGGGTTTTCCCTTATAACAGCCAAAGAATGCTTGATACGTTTAAAACAAATCGTTTGATACTATTATAAGTGCATAGTGTATAAAACAACTTCAAATCATAAGTATCAATCATAGGCGGCATGAGCGCCCCATCCCACTATGTCGCCATACTAGGCTCTACAAATAAAACCGCAGAATCACGTATTTGGAAATTGGGTCTCCATCTATGAACCGAGGCAAAAGATAGTCCTCAACCGATTCGAGACAATCTAGCCCATGTCTCAGGATCAGAACGCATCAACCCTTTAGATCGTCAGGGCCGGTCCACCGATGTGGATTATTATGCCTGAACAATACGTCTCTCCGCCCTTTGGGGCGTAAATGAGCCAACTAAATGACTCCATCGGTTCGAGAACGACCGATCAATCCGAGGCGCCTCGCAACAGCAACAACCACATAAGTCAAACTCGTCAGGGCGTGTAAAACCACTGACGCCACTTCTAGCTAGAAAGAAACGCAAGTCCTCCCTGATGTCCTCTCCCGTTTTTGGTTCATACCGGGTGTGAAACTCGCGAAGCAAACGTTACACAAAGCTACGCCACAAAGGCCTTGCTTTGATCATCACCACAAGACTTTGCTTTTCAACAGAAGACTCGATCAATTGCCACTTAGGCATGCCACACAGGCAATTCACTCCATGCGTTTGTGATTGTCCAGACGTAATAGAGATCAATCACACGGACTAAAATCCAATGTCAGACACACAGTCCATTTACAAGTCCGTTCTGGGTCTGAACGAAACCGGAGGCACCTAGTACTTCGCATATCCATCGATCTCCAAGTACGTCTGGACAATCACAAACTGTTTCCATCTTCTTGGGTGTACAGCCCAATCAAGATCATCAGTAATCACCCAAACGATGTGAAGACTTCTGGTCTTCGACCACCGTCTTCATCTTCGACACCACGTCGAATCAGTTATTCAGAATGGGATAAACCCGGTCTTCCTGAATAACTCGCGTATATATTATAAAAGTGTTACACAAACACAACATACGCCTCATTCCAATTCAGAATATTCTTTTATTCAAAATTTCCTATACTTTGGGAAAAGTTCCCATTAATTTTATCCAAGATAAATTCTTTAAATTTATTCTTTAATCTCCTTTGAATATCAATTCAAACTAGTTGGGATTAGCGAACCACACCGAAGTAATCATTTATTTTATTTCCCAATCCCAACCTATTCATCCCATGAAGTAAAACTGGTTATACTTCATATCTAACACCACGGTGTTATCGGTAAATTCAATTACCATTTCACGTTCAAATCTAATTAAAGATTTAACTATCGCCTGGAGTAAAACTGGTGATACTCCATTCTCGATCTTTTCAATCTAATTAAAGATTCATTAAAACTCCACTTAGTTTTAATCTTTGACTGGGTTAAAGAATCAGTGTCATTTAAAACACAGTTCACGATAAACCCAAAGTCACATCCCATTGATTATCGGGTTAAAGAACGAGTGTTATTTAAAACACTGTCCACGATAAACCCAAAAATCAATATCAATTCAATTCCAATTAAATATTCTTTAATTGGTACACTTCATTAAATCTAAATAAAAAGATTTAACCGTTTCTCAACTGGGTTCAAGAACAGTGTTAGTGAAGACACCACTCACGACAAACCCAAATCACATTCGATATTCAATACAAGGCTCTGAATAGAAAATATATCGGCTTATATTCAATATCGAATTCTACGACTAACAAATGTCGTATTGGAAATAACGATATAAATATATATCTTTCAAATTTCCATAACAACATCTGTATAATCACGAATTCCTACATCGAAATATTCCGAAGACAATTTCGATTCAAATCCACTCCAATGCAATCATTGGATATTCTGGTTATTTTTAAAACCCCTTTTAAATTCAATTTATTTATTTACAAATAAATAGAATTATAATTCTAGTTCAAAACCAGTTCATTTCGATAAAAATCTATTTTTATCTTTTCAAACATGAAGTTTTTCATCCCAAATCTTTCTAAATCATTTCTTATGATTTTACACAAATTATTACTATTTTTAATAATTTTATCAAGGCCCGTACAGTCGATTTCCATCAATGGCCATCGAACTGCACTTACAGCGACCTTTTTCAAATTTGATTTGGACATAATTCCAAATCCAACCGTTAGATTTCTAATTTCTAATATTCGTTAGAAAGCTCTTTTCGATACGAACCCAACGGTTCCGGTTTTAGGAGAATCCGACGGTCGGATCTCCCGCAATGTCCGTTTGAGATAAATGGTCGAAATTCACGAACTGCCGCGGCGCGGCGCGTTCTATTCAGGCCATTATATTATATATATAATATATATATAATATATTTCGTCGATTTCTATTTAAAACGAATTATATAAATAGTTTTAAATTCGTTTCAAAAGCAATTTCAACTTCCTTTTCAATTCAAATCAAAATTGAATTCTTCTTTATAAATTCGTTTTAAAATTCATTTCTATTAAATTCAAATTTCAATTCAATTTGAATTCATTTCAATTTGCTTTCAATTCAATTTGAATTCGTTTTCAATTCATTTCGAAATCGTTTTCAATTCAATTCATTTCGAAATTGTTTTCAATTCATTTCATTTCAAAATCGTTTTCAATTCAATTCATTTCGAAATCGTTTTCAATTCAATTCTATTTATAATTATAAATAAATATTATATATTCTAACGACGGCGTATATAATATATACGTTCGAATGCTATTGAAAATAAATTTCTCGTCGATATTATTTAAAATAATTCATTTTAAATAATCAAAATTCGCTAAAATTGCCAAAATAAAAAATGTTAAACTGGCCCAGATTTTCCGGGTTATTACAAAATATGAAAGGATTTTGAGACCATATAAATTGTGTTTCCATGACAAAGGGAAATAAAAGATGATTTATAAAATATGGCGATATTTCCAAACAAAGGAAATCAAAAGAGAAGTTGGAAAAGGAGCGTTAAGTAATGTTTTTAAGTAAAGAAGCCATAAGAGTTTTGATAAGATGAAAGTTGCGAAATCGATTATAAGTAATCGATGAAATGGTTTAGTGAAATATATCATACAAAGGACCTGAGCTGCCAATCTACTTAGATACACTGTTCTGATTTGATAGTTAAATAACCGACTATCAAAGTTTGGCCTTTTATCGATTGTTGGCACGGAAAGACCGGGATCGAATTTATATTCGAAAACCATTCTGACCAGCAAATACGTAACGTTGAAGATGGTCGAGATGGAGCATTGAAGACCGTTGATCTTCATGAGCGGAAGAACTACTCATTAGATTTCAAAGTTCGCTCCTGAAGATATTCTGACCTGTGATTCTGTCGAAATTGAAATCTTCAGATTGCAAGGACTTCTCGCTGCTGATCTATAGGATGATACCTGGATGCGGTAGGAGAGTACCTTCGGTTCATCCTGTTCCTGGATGACTTGTATGGATGAATGTCTGACAAAGTATTTCCAGAAAGGTCACATACATTGATTTCTTCAAACGTACCAAGAGTGGAAGCGGAGAAGGAAACTTCTTTTAGCTAACACGTAATGTATTGGTATAGCTAGACGTCAATTAGTGATTGTTTGATGCATCTGACAATGTGGCATTCGAAGTGAATCTGATGTGTTGATAAAGCGTAGCCTCAAGCCTCATCAACCAGTAAATGACAAAAATCGGGCAGGCAGCATGGCTATGTGGGTCGCTCCCATTAGGATGTATAATCACCTATCTGGAGAAATTCCTTTTGCTTCTTATATCTATCAATGCTGTCGCTTATCAGAGAATGGTGGTTTATGTCCAACCGATGGTGATATACATTCGATACACTCAAGCGAAATGAGTGGTCGGTCATGTGAGGGCCGGGTTGCAAGACGTTCTTGTTGAACCCAGTGAATTTTCCTCTAGAGATACACTATCGGTAGGTGGTCCCATACCTTGTCATAGTTGGAATCCAATCTCCAATAAGCGCCCGCGATTTTGATTTGTATACTATATATGTAGAGCGTGAGATGCAAGCGTTCTGCTAGATTATTATTTATTTGTGGTTTGATAGACATTATTATATTATTAGAAAATATATTGATTTCAAAAATGGTTTGGGTTATAGTAAGGTAAAAACCATCCGTGTTTATGTGTGGACTTGTCTTACTAATATCCTTTTATTTCAGAAAGGATTTTCCAAAGTAAAACGAGTTGTGTGTTCTGTGAATTTATCACTGAAAGTACTCCAGACTGACCCGGTGAATTTTGTTTTAAATCAAGTGTGCTCGGGTCAGACCGAGTTTGTTTCCAGGTTAGGTTCCGCTTGGAGTTCCAGGAGCTGTTAGCAGGAGGCTTCACTGTTAGTTATAAATTTTATTCCACTGTGATTGATGTATGTGTACTCTTATAAATGGTATGTATATATGCAGTTTCTTTTACAAAGAGATTTGTTATATTATATTTATTCGTTCCGCTGTGAGATTCGGATGTGTTCTTCTTTCTTCTATTCTTAATTTCTTTCTTTCTCACCTCACCCTCTATATTCTTTCTAATAACGTTCCAGTGTTTTCGGTGTTTGGAAGGTCGGCATGAGTTACGATAAGGGTATTTATGTCGATTTCCGGTGCCGAAATTCTTGGGTCGTTACAGGCCAAGCCCCGCGTCCCCTTTAGCCTCCACCTACCCCGACCGAATTCCTCCTTGAAAGTGGTGAGCTTTTCAGTTTATTTTATTTTATTTATTATATAAAAATCTGTTTTTTTTCGCTATAAAAAAAATCTGATTTCTTACGCTATAAAGATATGAACTCTTTGACAGAAAATTGAGATTTTTATATCCATGAAGTTATGATTTTTTATAGAAAAGTTATAATTTTTATTCAATTAAAGATATGGTTTTTAATTATAGAAAATTGTAATTTTCTTTATTTAGTAGAATTAGTTTTTAGCAATTTAATAAAATCAATTTTTATAATTACAAGAAAAAGGTGGATTTTTATACAAGAAAAGTATTTATTTTTATACAACATGAAAAGATTTCATTTTCGACAATGAAAAGATTAGATTTTTATACATGAAGTTATATAATAAAAATCTGATTTTTATTATGAAGTTAGAGTTATAAAAATTTGATTTATATATGTAATAAAGTAATAAAAATATGATTTTTATTCTAGAAATAGCGAAATCAAAATGTGAGTTTTTTTATAGAGCAAAGATGAGATTTTTAATAGTGAAAACTTTTGAATTTTAAAAACAAGAAAGATTTGATTTTAAACGATAGAAAGTTTAGATTTTTAACTTAAGAAAGTTTATTTTTTTTTAACTTATGAAGGGTAATATTTTTAACTTAGTAAAGATGAGATTTTTAATTAGAAAAGGATGAGATTTTTAATTATATAAAAATTCGATTTTTATATATGAAGGAGCGGGTAAACAATATGATTTTTACATTATATGTAGCAGAATAAAAATCTGATCCTTATAATGTATGTAGTGAAATGTGACGACCCCAAACCCCGTACTGACGGTGGCAAGGGTAATCTTTGGAATATAACACATAAACAGATAATAGCAGAACAGAAATAAATAGATACACCAAATAATGCACAATAGAATACACTGGATAAATGTAATCATCAGCGTTACACAATATACAGGATCATACTTAGTACAAATGCAGTTCAGCTATACATAAAGGTCTACAACGGAAAACAAACATAATATGTACAATAGGGGCTAAACAACATAAAAAGAGATAAATGATAGAATCCATCTTCAGCTCCAGCTATCCAGAAAGAGCCTGCTAAAACCTGAAGACAAGGCTGCCCGTGTAGAAATAAGGGCACCCGAGTTTGCAAGTGAAACAAACTACGAGTCAGTCATGGGACTGGTATGAGAAATCTACTTAAAACATTTTATAATATGGCTAATCACAGTACCATGCCACTTTGGCGGAACGGGTTCACTAAATTGGATTGCCAGTGCTTTAAAACAAGTAAATCTTTTAAACATCGCAATGCTTTTTACTAAAATGAAGCCATTATAAGACTCAGTTCCCATCACACAATGCAACGCAAACCGGAGGATAGAGCTTTACCTTATAATGGCCAAAATATGCTTGATACGAATAAAAAAAGAATATGATATTAATACTAGTGTTCATAGGTTTCAAAAAACAATTTCAATCATAACTATCAATCAAAGACGACGTGGGTACCATATATCATGTCGCCATATATATACAATTAAAACCGCACGGTGTCGTATTTGGAAATTGGTTTTCCGTCATGAACCAAGGCAAAAGATAGTTAGTATTGACTTCGAGACTCTCTAGCTCGAGCCTCAGGATCAAAGATCGAGTGACCCTTGGATCGTCAGGGTCGGTCAACCGATGTGGATTAAAATGCCTGAACACTGCGTTTCCCCACCCTTTGGGTGAGCCAACGAATGACTCCATCGGCTTCACATAGTCACCGATATATCCGAGGCGCCTTGCAACAGCAACAACCACACAGGTGAAAATAATATAAATTTCATCCAGTTTAAGCTCTAATACCAGCTGTAACGACACGGATTTCGCCCGGACCTAATCGATCGCTAAATCGACCAAGACTGTTCGAATCCCGCATACGCTAACACTGAGTATACAACACATCAGAACAAATAACAGAAGACTTTTATAAACATCATAATAATGTTACATCAGAGTACAGAATATCAGAGTATATCGAAAATAATCAATATAGCGGAAGATTTATTTATAATAAACGCACAGCGGAAATATAAAATAACACAGCGGAAGACGATGAATGCACTGGACACAACTTTAAGCTTCAATCCAGAATCCTGCTCAAAATAAGTATTTGCAAAACAAACTACTCGAATGCCCATATGGAAAATAGGGGCACCCGAGTTTGCAATGGAAAAGCAAACTACAGGTCAGTCATGGGACTGGTGTGAGAAACTCTACAATTAAAATTAACTTATTTAATCATATGACAAATTACAGGACCACGCCGCTAACGCGGAACGGGTTTACCCCCATGAAAACCAGTGTATAAACAACAATCGGTAATTTAGATATGGATCTACTATGCATCAATCAACATGCAATATCTCAATCTACCCATTTAGATTAATCACCACTTAGATTTTCCAAATCCAATTTAATTTACAAAAATTATTCCTTTGGATTTTATTCCCGATTTCTTATTTCAAATCATTTGAAATACCTATCTAACTTTCCATTTCAAAGTAGATTTCACTTCGGGATCTCAAATCAAATCGTTTGGAAATATGAATTCCAAAACATAACAATGCAAACAGACAAGTATGCAACCAAATATCGTGCTCCCCATCGACAAGTAAAAGGGTACGCACCCAGCAACTCGATATATAAATGTGCACCTACCGCACATAGGAGCAGGCTACACCGACGATACACCTCCCAGACATGGAGAGCATACACCGCCCTCTCACCCATACTTTTAGTCTCAGGGTTACCAGAATCTTTAGCCACATACAAAATCATTTCATATCCTGGAGCAATTAAAATCATTTCACAACCTAATAATCACAAGTACTTTCAAAATATAGTACTTCACATCAGTAATTCACAAATATGACCAGTCACTATTAATCACATAACCATTGAGCTCGTACGTCTCAAACAAGGGTGTTAGGCAAGAGAATAAATTCTCTGCCACCAAACAGATACATTATTAATAGCAACTAATCGAATATGTGATGAACTACAATGTGAAACCATAACACATTTCCAAATCATTTCGAAATCATCGGGTTTTAGGCCTCGAAATCCTTTCTATTTTATAAAACATTTTTATAAAACATTCACTATCCAAAATCGGGAATACATTTCTTTTCACTTAAGAAAAAATATATCATTTCAAAATAATTCATTAAATTTGACAACATCGCTAAACACCTTATCATCAAATCGTGTAGTGTTTCACAAGGCGTTAGCACACAGATATTTTCAACCCAACCCAATGCTACATGTAAAAACATATTCTGCTCATAAACTGGTCGAGCACCATTCACACAATCAATCAGTCACAATCAATATCAACAACCACATATATTTGGTCTACACCACATCTCATTTTTTTGGTAAATTTAATCACCATTCATTCTTTCAAATCTAATTAATGATTTATTCTAACTCCAATTGGTTTCATCTCTAAAATCACTTCATATTGATTGTTCTACTTTTTGGAAATTAATCCCGCTTTTACTTGGGTTAAAGAACTAATGTCATTTAAGCACCGTTCACGACAAACCCCAAGTCCAATTTGATATTAAACACAAGGCTCTGAATAGAAAATAGTATTAGCTTATATTCAACATCAAATTCTAAAACCAACAAATATCGTATTGGAAATAACGATATTAGTATATCTTTCAAATTTCCACAACCATATCTGTAAAATCACGAAATAAAACATCGAAATATTCCGAAGATAATTTCGATTCAAATCCATCCCAATTCATATATTGGAAATTCTGGTTATTTTTAAAACCATTTCAAATCCAATTTATTTATTTAAAAATAAATAAATTATTATTCTAGTTAATAACTAGTTCATTTCGATAAAAAATCTATTTTTATCTTTTCAAATATGGGATTTTTCTGCCCAATTCTTTCCAAATCATTTTTTATGATTTTACACTAATTATTGATATTTTTAATAATTTTATCAAGGCCCATACAGTCGATTTCCATCAACGGTCATCGAACTGCACTTACAGCGACCTTTTTCGAATTTGATTTGGACATAATTCCAAATCTAACCGTTAGATTTCTAATTTCTAATATTCGTTAGAAAGCTCTTGTGACGACCCCAAAACCCGTTACTGACGGTGTTAAGGGTAATCTTTGGAATATAACACATAACAGATAATAGCAGAACAAAAATAAATAAATACACCAGATAATGCACAATAGAATATAATGGATAAACGTAATCATCAGAGTTACACAATATACAGGATCATACTTAGTACAAATACAGTTCAGCTATACATAAATGTCTACAGCGGAACACAAAACATATTGTACAATAGAATATGAACAACATAAAAAGAGATAAATGATATAATCCATCTTCAGCTCCAGCTATCCAGAAAGAGCCTGCTAATAATCTGAATACAAGGCTGCCCGTGTAGAAAAAGGGGCACCCGAGTTTGCAAGTGAAACAAACTACGAGTCAGTCATGGGACTGGTATGAGAAATCTACTCAACACATTAATAATATGGCTAATCACAGTACCACGCCACTTTCGTGGAACGGGTTTACTCCATTGGATTGACAGTGCTTTAAAACAAATAATTCTTTTAAACATCGCAATTCTTTTTATAAAAATGAAGCCCTTATAAGACTCAGTTCCCATCACATAATGCAATGCAAACTGAAGGATAGAATTTTACTCTATAATGGCCAAAATATGCTTGATACGAATAAAACAAAAGAATTTGATCTTATTTCTAGTGTTTATATGTTTCAAAAACAATTTCAATCATAACTATCATTCATAGACGGCATGGGTACCATATATCTTGTCGCGATATATATATACAATCAAAACCGCACGGTGTGGTATTTGGAAATTGAATTTCCAACATGAACCAAGGAAAAAGATAGTCCTTACCGACTTCGAGACTGTCTAGCCCGAGCCTCAGGGTCAGAGCGCATCGACCCTTGGATCGTCAGGGCCGGTCAACCGATGTGGATTAAAAATTCCTAAACACTGCGTCTCCCCGCCCTTTGGGGCGTAATGAGCCAACGAATGACTCCATCGGTCCCGGATCGACCGATATAACCGAGGAGCTTCGCAACAGCAACAACCACATAGGTGAAAATAATATAAATATCATCCAGTTCAAGCACTGACACCACCTCTAGCTAGAAAGAAACGCGTGTCCTCCCTGAGGTCCTCTCCCGTTTTTGGTTCATACCGGGGTGTAAGTGTTGGCTCGCTTTTTGATCAAGCCACCCAGGATCATTCATAAGAGGAAAACAGGAAACCACGTTCCCCAAGAATATGAAGGAATGGATCGCGCTCCATCGTCTCGCCCACCGTCGGATCGCGTGCCATCGTCTCGTCCAATATTGGATCGCGTACCATCGTCTCGCCCCCTTCTCATCAGCAAACGATGCACCCAGGCGATCCGATCCAAACTTATATCGTTGCCCAGAGCGAACCGATCCAATCCCTTGGTGCGCACAGAACCCGCTGACCCATTCAATCACGAGCTGGTCTTCAGCGATCCGAATCGCACGGATCTGGCGACACGTGTTTCTAACCGTCATCTGGACCAATTCTCTCCATCTGCACGATCCGATTTTCAAGCAGATCACGACACCTGTCCACAGCGGCCAATTTGACTGTTTCTTCAAGGGCGGCGATCCGATCCGATAATCTCGGGATGCGTGCCACGTGTCCATGATCCGCCTGACAAAATCAGCTATAAATAGCCCAGAGCTTGGCATTTTTCGGGATCTTTTTGGCAATATTGAGCATTGAATCCGCCATTGTTGTCAAACTACTGAAATATTGGGAGAAATCATTGTTGTATTAGCTTTTACAGCATAATCAATAAAATATAAAGTGGACGTAGGCTCGTTAACGCCGAACCACTATAAATTCTGAGTGTTATTTTCTTTTTCCTTATTCTTCATTTGAAATTCTCTACTGTTCATAACAATTTGGGTGTTAGGTCCAAATTTCGATCTAACATTTTTGGTGCTTTCACTGAGAAACTCAGTCCTAAAGTTTCACTATTCGCTTCTTTGAGGATTCCAGTGATTCGGATATCAGGGCTGGAAAAAGATCTAAAGCTTCGCAGACCAACGAAACGATTGAGGAGAGTGTGCACGAACTGGGCAATGAAGAAACTCTGGATCGCGGAGCGCAGGGGGCGAACCGATCCGACGAAGACACCGCGTTCCAAGTCGATGAGAACGAGACGATCCATGCCACTGAAGGGGTTGTCACTCGATCCCGAGGTAACACCTCGCAGCCTCCGCGTACCACAACCACGAGTCGATCTCAGGGCGGCGCAGCGAATCGCGCTCCACGAACCGCAACTATCCGAACTGATGGTCAGACTACAACTCGACCTGGAAAAGAACCTATGACCCACTCCTATCGTCCCGGAACCTCTGCTCGACCCGGTTCGAGCTCTTTGCGCATAAGAGAGAGTGATGATGACCACTATGATCCTGCTGCTCCTGTCACCGAGGGGGATCTCTTTCGCTTCGCCGAAATGTGGGATAGGTTGTTTGATGAGTTGGCTGCCCAAAGGCAGGAAAGTTCCATCCTATGGCAAAATTTGACGGCTATGGATAGAAGACTTGATGAGCTAGCAAGGCAAAGAGCATCACCGGTTCGTCCACTCACCCCAGTATATTCTTCTTCGTCTGAAGAATCACTGAGACCTCCGCGGTGACCGTATGAGAGAGCCGAAAACATAGAACAGCTTCGGTTCGGAACCCTGCCCTCACAGGAAGAGGAAGAACTAGAGGCGGGGCCCTCAAACCGTAATGTTAATGATCAAGCAACGGCTCTCAGGACTCGAGATGTGAACAGTCCTGTGCATAACAGACCACCTCAGCCCCGTCGCCGCATGCATACTCATGATAACAAGGGGCAACGAAGCCCTGCCCAAGCCCCGGATTTTGTGACTACTCCCCGAAGAGAGATCAGAGAACCTCGTCGGGCCAGAGGCGCTGACCCTGAACCTCCTTTGACCAGTGCAAATGTCGCAGCCATGGTCCACCAGATTCTGGCCGACAGCCGTGGACAGCGGAACGAAGATTGGGGGATCGACCGCAGTCATACCCCTTTTACTGACGATATTTTGGATGCGACTTTTCCAAGGCGTTTCAACATGCCACAAATGAATCGATATGCGGGAAGATCTGATCCTGTCCAGCACCTAATGAGATACTCTTGGTCGAGGACCGCTGCCGCCGCTTCTGACGCGGTTAAGTGTAAAGCGTTTCCTATATTCCTGGAGGACGTGGCTTTGTTATGGTTTACTCGCCTGCCGGCGAGATCGATTTCTAGCTTCAGGGAGCTGAGCGAGAAGTTCGTAGAACAATTCCGTATCTACGCACAGAAGACAAAAAGCGTGATCGATTTATTCCTTGTCAAACAGCGACCAGGCGAGAGTCTAAAGATGTACCTGGATCATTTCAATTTGGCCGCCACTGAGGTTAAAGATCCTCATGAACCGACCATCGTCGCAGCACTGATTGACGGAGTAGATAAGGACACTGAGTTCGGGAGGTACTTGGCAGGCAAACCACCCCACACTAGAGAGTTATTCTATGAGAAAGCCAACGTACATCTACGCCGGGAAGAGGTATACGCAAACCGAAAGGTTAAGACAACTGATAAGGAGGAAATTCAGAGCAATGTCGTCGTCAAACAAACTGGAGACAGCTCGGGGAAAGCTGAAGTTAACGTCGGAAATCAGAATCAGGGTGGTCGCCAACCAGGTAACAACAATAACAATGGTAACGGCAACAACCAGAAGAGGGGCCGAGGGAATGACTCCCAGAGAAGGACTCGTCCCAGGGCCTTTGAAAGTTATACACCCATAAGTGATACTCTGGAAAATATCTTCATGGATGCATACGAAGTCCTCCAGAATAAGAGGCCACCTCCTAGAGAGTCGACAGAGAAAGAGCGTGAGACAGGGAAGTTTTGTCTCTTTCATCAAATCCACGGCCATTCGACGAATGAATGTCGTCACCTGAGGGATGCAGTCGAAAGGCTACTTCGAGAAGGGAAGCTAGATGAATACAGAGTAACGCCTAGGGACAGGGGGCAAGCAGTGCAGGCCCCGAATCAGAATCAAAATCAACTTGCTGCTAGGCCGACTGCTCAGCAAAAAAGGAAAGAATATTGTTATCAATACCGTGATCGGAGGACTTTATCTTGCTGGGCACAGTTCTAAAGCATTGGATCAATACGTCAATGCGGCCAAACAACATCTCGAGGTGGGGGAATGTAGCAACCCCGAGGACAGTATCCCGGTGAAGCAGCAGAAGATGATGACCGACGATGTTGTTTTCCGAGAACGAGAAAGCATCGGAGTCCATGCTCCAACTGAAGATCCACTTGTAATTACGATACCCATTGGGCCAGCCACTGTCCATAATGTTCTGGTGGACAACGGGAGCTCCGTTAATATTCTTTTCAAAAAGGCCTTTGACCAGATGAATCTTGAAATAAAAGACTTGAAGTCCTGCCAAGGATGGATCCGTGGATTCAACGGAGCATCCACCGCTCCAATGGGTTATGTAGAGTTGCCAGTTACACTTGGGGAAGGAGAACGCCAGAGAGTGAGAATCCTTCCCTTTGTGGTTTTGGATGTTGAATCGCCCTACAATGCCTTCTTGGGCCGACCGGCCCTCGCAAAGTTCAGAGCCTGTATAGCCCCCTGGTGCTTGTTATTGAAATTCCCCACAGAAGCTGGCATTGGTATCGTCAGAGGGGATCAAGTTGCTGCGCGAGCGTGTTATGTTGTCGAACTAAAGTTACTTCGCAACGGAGGAGATATTGAAACTAAAGGCACTTCTCCCCCTTCGGGGGCGGAAACCTTATAGCAACCAAAGAGGATAATCGTTGGAGAGTTGCCCAGAGAGATGCCCGAGGATATAGATCCCAGAGAGGATCAAGAACCCGGGGGCAGAATGGCGACTCCCAACGAGGCAACTATGGATGTACCAATCGATGACAGTGACCCGGAGAAGGTCCTTAAGATTGGATCCCAGTTAAGTCTGAATCTTGCTGAAGAATTGACGAATTTCTTAAAGAACAACTTGGATGTATTCGCTTGGACCCACGCGGACATGTGCGGGATATCCCCATCAATCATGAGTCATTCTTTGAGCATTAACCCCAAACATCCTCCAGTAAAGCAAAAAAGGCGAATGCTGGGCCCAGAGAGGTCCGCTGCCTTGAAAGAAGAGGTTGGAAAGCTAAAGAGTAATGGGTTTATCAGAGATTCAACCTACCCAGACTGGATTTCGAATCCAGTCCTGGTAAAGAAGGCCAACGGGAAGTGGCGAACGTGTATCGACTTCTCGGATTTGAACAAAGCTTGCCCAAAAGATAGTTTCCCATTACCTCGAATTGACCAGTTGGTAGACTCGACGGCAGGTCACGAGCTTCTCTCATTTATGGATGCTTATTCAGGATACAACCAAATTCCGATGCATGTTCCAGATCAAGAGCACACTAGTTTTATCACTGATCTGGGATTATATTGTTATGTGGTAATGCCCTTTGGCTTGAAGAATGCGGGCGCTACATTTCAGCGTTTGGTCAACAGGATGTTTTACAACCAGATCGGGAAAACAATGGAAGTATATGTCGACGATATGTTGGTTAAGTCCAAACAATCTTCTCAACACACTACTGACTTGGCAGAGATGTTCGGCATTCTTCGAAAGTATGGAATGAAACTCAATCCAACCAAATGTTCATTCGGTGTTGCTTCTGGAAAATTCTTGGGATTCATTGTCAGTTCTCGCGGTATCGAGATTAATCCAGACCAGATCGCGGCAATCAGAAACATTCAGGAACCTATGCAAATTAGGGATGTGCAAAGCCTTGCCGGAAAAGTGGCCGCACTAAGCAGATTTATCTCCAGGGCTACGGATAAGTGCATTCCATTCTTTGAATTAATAAAGCGAGGAAAACGCCACTTTAAATGGACACCCGACTGCGTAGAAGCATTTCAGAATTTGCTCAGGCACTTGGAGAAACCTCCGATTCTATCTAAACCAATAGATCACGAGGATTTATTCGTGTATTTGGTAGTGTCATCCCATGCGATCAGCTCAGCGTTGGTAAGGGAAGAGGATAAGGTCCAAAGACCTGTGTATTATGTGAGCAAAAAATTGATAGCAGCAGAGCGTAATTATCCACGGATAGAAAAGCTGGCGTATAGTTTACTGATTGCCTCCAGAAAACTTCGGCACTACTTTCAGGCACATCCTATCACCATATACACTGATCATCCACTCAAGCAAGTTATGCAGAGACCGGAGGCATCTGGAAGGTTACTCAAATGGAATATTGAGTTAAGTCAATTTGACTTGAATTTTCAGCCCAGACGGTCAATTAGGGGGCAAGCGATAGCCGACTTCATAGCAGAGTTCACTGTCCCTGGAGAAGATATAGCCAACGAAGAAGTGGATCCTTCGAAGTTACTTTTCGATCCAAATGCCTGGAGATTGTATACTGATGGCGCTAGGAACGACGAAAGATCCGGCGCTGGAATAGTGCTTGAAACCCCCGAGAAACGATTGATAACCTATGCAATCCGAATGGAGTATCAGGCCACTAACAACGATTCCGAATATGAAGCTCTGATAGCCGGGTTAAAGATTGCAAAGGAACTAGAAGTCACAAAGCTGAACATCTTCTGCGACTCCAAGTTAGTTGTGAATCAAGTCACTGGAATATTCCAAGCTAAAAGTGCGAGATTGATTCTATACTTGAAGAAAGTGAAAGAACTGCTGAATGATTTTGATCACTACAGCATATCTCATATTCCGCGGTCAGAAAATCAGCAGGCAGACAAGTTGGCAAAGATGGCTAGTTCTAATGATCCCGAAGTGATCGGACTAGCCCCCGTTGAAGTACTTCGGTCCCCCAGCATAGATTAGATGGAAATCGACCTAGTACTATAGACGGAACCAGAAAGGGAGTCCTGGATGACCCCTATAAAGAATTTCCTAATGGATGGAACGCTTCCGACCAAGAAAAGCGAGAGGCGTAAAGTGATTCGTAAGGCCGCCCGATACGTTTTGCAAGGTGGAATTCTTTACAAACAAGGGTTTTCAATGCCCCTCCTTCGGTGTATAGCCCACGATGACATCAAACGTGTGCTGCAAGAAGTCCACGGGGGCGAATGTGGCGACCACACTGGAGGGCAAACTTTGGCGAAAAAGGTATTGCGGCATGGTTATTTCTGGCCTACCATAAACAAGGATGCAGTAAGATATGCACGACGATGTGATGCGTGCCAGAGATTCTCAAAGATACCTAGAGCGCCTCCAAGCCAGTTAAAACCAATGATGAGTCCATGGCCTTTCGCTATGTGGGGAATTGATATCATAGGAAGTCTCCCCATAGCAAGGGGCGGAGCAAAGTTCGCTATTGTGGCCGTAGATTATTTCACTAAATGGGTCGAGGCAGAACCGCTAACTACAATCACAACTAAACGGGTGATCAACTTCATCGTGAGGAACATCATCTGTCGATTTGGGATTCCAAAGATTGTGATAACAGACAACGGAACTCAGTTCGATAGTGCTGAATTCAGAAATTTCTGCCAAAGATACCACATCGAGAATCGGTACACCTCTGTGGCGCACCCACAATCGAACGGGCAAGTCGAAGCGGCAAATAAAGTAATTAAGTCCATTCTGAAAAGAAGAATGAAGCGGTCTAGAGCCATGTGGGCTGATGAATTGCCCTTGGCACTATGGGCTTACAGGACAACATATAAATCGGCAACGGGACATACCCCGTTCTCCCTTGCTTTTGGAACGGAAGCAGTCATCCCGGTTGAGATAAAGGTACCTTCTCACCGGGTGACTTATTATGATCCGATGACCAATAATGAATTGCTCCTTGAGTCCCTGGATATGATCGAAGAAAAGAGGGATGAAGCAGACCTGCGTGCCCTGAGATGCAAACAACAGGTCGCCCGATATTACAACAAAAAGGTCCGAGTTCGAACCTGGGAACCCGGAGACTTGGTTCTGAAACGTGTCTTTCCACCCCCAACTCATATGGGAGCGAAGTGGGAAGGACTGTACTCTATTCTGAGCAAGCTTGATAATGGAACCTTCAAGCTGGCAACCGTAGATGGAAGGGAAATCCCCAGAGTGTGGAATGCCCAACATTTACGGCCATATTTAACATGAGAGTTTCAAATCTATTCTTTTGCTTTGTTAAAAAACTATGTACAGGGCATGACTTGCCTAGAATAGTCTGATTCCTTAAAGCAAGAGATTATAAAGTGGACGTAGGTCATGATTCGACCGAACCACTATAAAAATACTGTGTTTTATTTGCCTTTATTTGCATCTTTATTTATTTGCCTATTTATTTTTGTGAAAATCAATGTGAATAATGCAGGTACCCGAAGTCCGGTGCCAACCATTCTTCCCATAGACTAATCGGAGGAACTCAAAGCTTTGGCAAGGGCTCCAACTGCTTGTCCTACTAGCTTTAATCCACAGAGCATGGGTTAAAGTATACACCTAGGATGAGTTTGATGAGAATGCATGATTGCAGATTGCTTGATCCGTGACCCTAACTCTCCAGAGTAGAGAGAGAGTATAAAGGACACGAAAATCGACATCCACGAATAACGGCGATGTACCATGATCGGGGCTGCCTGAGATCGAACTCTAACTCTCCAGAGAGAGAGAGAGTATAAAAGCGTCTCCGATTGAGCGCTGAGAAAGAGCTCCTTCCCCGCTGAAGGATCGGGGGGCGAGTGAATCGCTGAGCTCGAACTCTAACTCTCCAGAGAGAGAGAGAGAGAGAGTATAAAGGCGTCTCCGATTGAGCGCTGAGAAATGACTCCTTCCCCGCTGAAGGATCGGGGAGCGAATGAATCGCCAAGCACAAAACCCTAGCTCTCCAGAGAGAGACACAGTATAAAAGCGTCTCCGATTGAGCGCTGAGAAAGAACTTATTTCCTGCTAAAGGAACAAGGGCTAACTGAACTGCTGTTATCCCATGAAATTTCCTATGCCCCCATATTCAGAAATAGGGGGCAACTTGCCGACAGCACTAATTAATTCCTAGTAAACCCCAGTCAGATGCTACGGTAACAACTGATTGGGGGGCGCCACGCACTCATATGCAAACACTAAACTTTGATACACCAGCGTAACATAGCATGAACATTCTTCTTCCTGTTGATTGACTGATTTATAATTAATAGTTGGCTAATGACTAAACATGGAAAGTTTATTTGAATAACAGGTACATAAGGATGCAAAAAGAGATGAACTTTTATCGACAAAGCAAAAAACAGCCTAGAAACATAAGTGAGGACCAGTCTCACAATTACACTTCCTGGCCAGTGGAAAACCTAAAGACAAAATATCAACAAACAACAAACATCCTATTTACGCTTCGACCACTTCTCTTGCTTCTGCCTCTCCAGCCTCTCCTTGTCGGCTTCAGATGGATCCCCTTTTTTCCTCTTCCGCTTGTCTATGAGGGGAACATCCGACTCCTCTGAAGTCTCCTCTTCCACCTCTTTCCTCTTACTTCTGCCAGAAAGGGAAGCCGGAAAGTCATCGGGGTTTGCAAAGTGAAGTTGCCGGCTAATGGATTTGGGCTGGATTTTTACAACCATCCCAGTTTTGGGATCGAATTCTGCAAGAGGGACTACGTCCAAAGCCTCACCTCCCACTTTCTTTGAAGCCAACTCTTTCTCTTGTCTGGCTTTTCGACTGGCCAGGGGTTCCTTATCATCATCATCGTCGGCCTTTTTGGTGCCGGTAATGTCCTCTTCGTCATCCACATGACGACCATCCATGTCTTTTAAAGCTTCAATAGTCTCATCATCCTTGGGTACATCGGTACTAGCTGCCGGGATGCTTCCTTCTACTGTTGTGACCTCGACCCGCTCTGAGACATCAATACCAGCACCCGGCGGGGCAGCCTCCTGCTCCACTTCTCTCTCTTTTTCAGCACCCTTGTCAACGGGCTCCCCACCTGCATTACGAGAGACACACATTACTAATTCAATTGGTTGTTCTGCCAGACGACGACAATTCGCAATTGCTTTAGCAAACTGCGAGGAAAAGAGAGAGATACCTTCAGCAGATGCTCCCTCGTGAGTAGTTCCAGATGCTCCAACAACCATGGGAGTTAGGCCCAAAGGGATTAGCGGATCGTCAGGATGGTACTCCTCAACTCCTGAGGTTTTAGGCTTCGCGGCGGAACTGGAACCTTCGTCAATTTTGCTTTTACCTTTAGCTAAGGTTCTCTCCTTTTCCATTTCCACC
This sequence comes from Allium sativum, assembly GCA_030737875.1. Taxonomy (NCBI): domain Eukaryota; kingdom Viridiplantae; phylum Streptophyta; class Magnoliopsida; order Asparagales; family Amaryllidaceae; genus Allium; species Allium sativum. The sequence goes on along the minus strand of CM060915.1, from coordinate 183,482,821 downwards.
AGGATTAGGCGACGACCCTCTGCCAGGTCCCCAGGTTCGTTGTCTCTTAGGATGCTCTTCATCAATTCATCCTCATTGATCTCTTCGACCCCCAGTCTATGTTTTTCGCCCTCCACAATGGCATCCCATAAGTTGGCCAAAGTAACATGGTAATCCGGGATCCACGAGATGTTGCGGGTCTTGAGAACCTGGCCAAGGAAATCGAAAATCATCTCCTCAAACCCCTCGATTTCTTTCTCCCTCGCAAGGAGTTTGTTGTTGGAGGCAGTGGCCATTTCAATGGCGCTATCAACGTTCTTTTCGGCGAGAGCTGCCCGTCTCTCCGCGTCCGCAACCTGGTCGTTCAAGATCAACTTTTCTGCTTTTCCCAGAGCCAAACTTTCTTTTAAACTCGCTTTTTCCGCCTCCCAAGCAGCCTTCTCAGTTTCAAAATGGCCTTGTGTCGTTATCAACTCGATGTTGGCCATTCTGAGGTCTTCAACCTCCTTTTTTAAGGCCATTTTTTCCTGGCTATTGGAATCCAGTTCTGAATGAAAGCGCTGCTTGGCATTTTCTAATTCGGTCTTATAATTTGCAGCGTCTCTCTGTGCCAAAGCGAGCTGGGCCTGAGCGTCTTCCAGGTCCTTCTCTAATTTTGTCCTAGCCCTTTCGTTATTTTCGAGTTTTGCTTTAGATCTGTGTGCTTCTATTTCAAGTGTTCGGATGACTTCCGAAAGGTTAACTGCGTGCTTTTTCATCATCTCATACTGCTTGGCCACATGACGGATGTGCCCGATAACTTCATTATCCCAGTTTTTAGGGACCGGTTCCAAGGCAGGAACAAATACCATCCTATCAAAGAATATGCCTGGAAATTGTTCCTGCAGCTTTTCCAGCCTACCTTGGATCTCGGGACCATGGACGTAATCCCGTGACCCGGGGGTAGCTAACTCTGGTTGGCTGGTGGGAACGATATCACTTCCCCCCTTCTCAGTCTCTTTGGATGATTCTCTGTCCCTATCTTTGGATTCGTGACGCCTTTTGGACGATCGACTGTGGGAAGGTGCACTCTTTGGAGGAGTCAACTCTTTTGGAAGTTGCTTTCCCCCAGTCGGAATTATCGGATGACTCGAAGGCCTGGTAGAGGTTGATTTGGGTGGAGATCGAGGTTGCGAGGAACTCGGCCTATGAGGAGGACCGCGAGGGCGCTCAGTATCCGGGCGAAGGCTAGGTGTGCCCTCACGAAGAGAACGATACGAATAAGATTTCCTGCGGGACATCGTTCCTGCAAAAAAGAAAAGAGTACATTAAAACTTTGAATACCCGCAAAGTTAGAGTGCAAGGTCAGACAGTGTGTGAGGTGTGCATCCCATATAATTCCCCTTAACAGACCCGGGCCTGGAGACAGGCTCATCTGACCCGTTTCTCGTCCCCTTGTTGAAACAATCGCCTCTTCAGGAGCAGAAAAGAAGGGCTCTTCGCCGAAGTCTTTTTCTGTATATACAATATCGGGTAGAGGGATTTTATTCAGCTCGTCAAATAACTGTTCTTCTGTCAAGTCATCGTCAGCAACAGTTTCCATTGGAGCAGAGATAGGGTTTTCCTTCGACACGTCGCCACGGGACTCATCCCCTCTGTATATGTTCAAGTCCTCATCGTCTTGGATGACTATCGGAGAAGGGCTCTTGCGAAACTTAGTTGTCTCTGCCGCTTGTGAAGTTCCCTCTCCTTCCGTTGGGGGCACATACTTATAAGGTTTGCCGCCGGTCCCAAGTCCAAATCTTATATCCAGAAGACGATGCTTATGAAGGTTGTCATCAGTAATGCATTTTTTAATCCTTAAAAAGTCGGATCTGCTTTGCAAAAGAATGGACAACCGGTTGTTGTATAGTGCACCCTCTGTTTTCGGGAAGACATGATCTGTTTAAGACAAAGGAAAAAGCGGAAGAATGTTAATACTTAGACTCCTTAAGCAAGATATTCGACAAGGTGATCAAAGTTTACTTGATTTGAGCCATCTCCGTGAGCATCCGGCCTGTTTCCTTATGTAAAACCAGTCGGACTTAGGATCCCCGATGTTGCTGTATCCGTCGTACAGAACTTTCCTGTTCGCCACTGATTCAAAAAAGGAAAAGTTTGGAGTTGCAGAAGAACGGTGCTTGAAGAGAAAGAAGAACACCAGATCTCTGAATTTAAGCTCGGCATGCAAGATCTCCGCATAAGCAACATATAAAGAGTATAGAGATGCGTAGGCGTTTGGATGAAGCTGCATCGGAGCAATGCCTAGTCGTTTTAAAGTTTCAATGGCAATCGGAGGAAACGGAGGAATAGCTCCTACTAGACACATTGTTCGACTGATCGACATGTACCCTTCCGGTGCTAGATGGGGTCTATCTTCGCTTCCAGGCGTCAAGACATCGTCCCAAGGAATGCCGTGTCTTAAGCAGATTCTCTTAAGTTTTATCTCGTCAAGCTTGGACGCTAAAGAATCAGAAAATTTATCTATCCCGAGTGCGCCTGGGATCTCGTCAGGAGCTCGCTCATCAGTCTCAGAGTTGTTGCTGGATGAAGTACTTTCTGTCGGATCTGATTCTGTAGCTTCATACTCAGATCCATAATCCTCACCTCCCGGATTGATTGGAGGAATTTCGGGATTGTACTGTTCAGGAGTCTCGGATTCTGCTTCTGCTACGGATCTTGGAGAAGAGTTATCGTTCGACATTGCTGCTGGGACGAGAAAATGTGAACAATAAGATTAACACTACCCGTCCCCCGTGTGTGCAAGTGCCGGTGTGTGTACTCGTGTGTACATTAAAAATAAAGCGTGAAAGCAATCAAGATCATCAAAGCATTAATCGTCGTATGCCGTCAAATTATGAGGTCATTTAGTCCAGAAAGTCCAACATCAAGGCTCTATCCTAACTGTTCAGAGTTTTATGGTGACAAGGCGTTGATTAAAAGTCTGAAATTCCTTCGTATCGTCAGCTATGAGTCGGATCGCGAAGCAGAGGGATCGGCCTTTTCGGATCGCAGGACGGGGGGATCGCCCCCATCGAATCGCCGGGCGAAGGGATCGCTCCTTCACGAACCGTTGCGACCCCCACGATACGTCCCTTTGCTGCCGCCTCGATCTATCGTCTCGCCATTCGCTTTCGTCTTCTATCCTTGACCACGATCCGAGACGGCTTTCCTTCTCCTTCTGCCTCCTTCGTTTTCCTCCTCTCCTTCCCATCCTCGAATTCCGAGCTCTGCGCCCAATGGCCATGGCGACTTGGTGATTTCTTCAGAAAGTTGCGGATTTCTACCGTTTCTCCCTCAAATCAGTCGTAAAAATTCAGGAGAGTGATGCGTTTACAAATGAGAATGTTTTCTGTGAAGTTACCTTTCTAAAAATTGAGAGAATGCTCGGATTCTTGAAGGTTTGGAAAATTTGGGTTCGTTCTTTGATAACGTGAGACGATTCGGCAGAGAAAAAGAAGAAGGAGAATGAAGAGGATAGGGTCGGCTTATATAGGCAAAGAAGGTGACCGTTTGTCCCCCTTTCTTTGTCCTGTTCGGTCCACGAAACGTCATGCAGGCCACGATCCGAAGCTTGTATCGCATAGAAGCCCACGGACCGCCTCAAACGATGGCCCACCAAACTCAAAGCCCGACACGACTCGAAGGAAAGTCCGCCTCATTTCGCACAAAGGCCTGGATACTCAGCTCGAGACGAGCATGTGAACACTCGGACCGTGGCGCTTTATGGCGATCTGATTCATGCATGCGTTGATTTGAACCAATGCGACTGTTGATTCACGTCCCTTCAAGAAAAGGTAGATTGGAATCTTCGAAGCATGTTCCATCATCGATAAAACATACTTCGAGGGGGCAAAATGTTGGCTCGCTTTTTGATCAAGCCACCCAGGATCATTCATAAGAGGAAAACAGGAAACCACGTTCCCCAAGAATATGAAGGAATGGATCGCGCTCCATCGTCTCGCCCACCGTCGGATCGCGTGCCATCGTCTCGTCCAATATTGGACCGCGTACCATCGTCTCGCCCCCTTCTCATCAGAAAACGATGCACCCAGGCGATCCGATCCAAACTTATATCGTTGCCCAGAGCGAACCGATCCAATCCCTTGGTGCGCACCGAACCCGCTGACCCATTCAATCACGAGCTGGTCTTCAGCGATCCGAATCGCACGGATCTGGCGACACGTGTTTCTAACCGTCATCTGGACCAATTCTCTCCATCTGCACGATCCGATTTTCAAGCAGATCACGACACCTGTCCACAGCGGCCAATTTGACTGTTTCTTCAAGGGCGGCGATCCGATCCGATAATCTCGGGATGCGTGCCACGTGTCCACGATCCGCCTGACAAAATCAGCTATAAATAGCCCAGAGCTTGGCATTTTTCGGGATCTTTTTGGCAATATTGAGCATTGAATCCGCCATTGTTGTCAAACTACTGAAATATTGAGAGAAATCATTGTTGTATTAGCTTTTACAGCATAATCAATAAAATATAAAGTGGACGTAGGCTCGTTAACGCCGAACCACTATAAATTCTGAGTGTTATTTTCTTTTTCCTTATTCTTCATTTGAAATTCTCTACTGTTCATAACAATTTAGGTGTTAGGTCCAAATTTCGATCTAACAGTGAGGTTCACGAATTCACGTTACACACAAAGCTACACCACACAGGCGGTGCTTTGATCATCAACCAGAAGACTTTGCTTTTCAACAGAAGCCGTAATTACAACATCTTAGCATGCCATACAGGCAATTCACACCATGCAGCTGATGGCTATCAATCACACAGAATGAATTCCAATGTCAGACACACAGTCCATTTACAAATCCGTCCTGGGTCTGAACGAAACCGGAGGCACTATATACCTCACAAACCCATCGATCTCCACGTACATCTGGACGATCACTACTCATTATCCATATTTCGGGATGCCTCCTAACCAGGACATCAGTTACCATCCAAACGAGGTGAAGATTTCCGATCTTCGGCCACCGTCTTCATCTTCGATTTCTTATCGTCGATTTAGTTATTCAGAATGGGATAAACCCGGTCTTTCTGAGCAACTTGCGTATATAATAAACAAGTTCTAAACAAACACAATATGCATCATTTCAATTCATTAGTCACTAAACGTAAGTCATTAAGAGAACGATTTCCGAAATATTAACCCCGAAGGCCGAAACCAACAACAGATCAAAACCCAGGAAACCATTTGACTTAGCTAACATTCAGTTAATTTCTAAATTTCACATTCCATCTCGTTTATAATATTTTATAACGATTTATCGCTATTTTTATTTAATTAAAATAGCCAATTTATTCAAACGACGCTTCAGGCCATAACGCGGCCGTGGCGCTCTTTTTCTTCAGATTTGATTTACACATATCTGAAAATATAACCGTTGGATCTTTACAAAATTTATATCATTAGAAAGATCTTTTCAAAATGAATCCAACGGTTCCAGTTTTGGGAAAATCCGATGGTCGGATCTCCCGGTACAATCGTTTGAAGTTTCAATTTCAAAATACGAACTGCAGCATCGTTATTCAATTTAATTTAATTATATATATATATAAATATAATCGATTCTGGCGCTGTTTTTCTTCAGATTTGAATTAAACATTCCAGACAATCCAACCGTTGGATCTTTACAAAGTTGGTGTCGTTGGAAAGATATTTCCAAAGTGAACCCAACGGTTTCGGTTTCGGGAAAATCCGATGGTCGGATCTCCCGCACTAATCGTTTGAAATCACGGTTTGAAAACACGAACTACAGCTTCGTTATTCGATTTATTTTAATTATATTTATATATATATATATAAATATAATCGATTCTTTGATTTCAAAACTATATGCTTCCATACACATGATAAAAATGATATTTTTATCCAATAGACTTCTATTTCAACACTTCACTATTTTTAACAATTCATGTATGTAATAAAAATATTATTTTTATTGTAAAACGATTTATTTCAAAACACGACTATTTTATATAGTTCATATAGATGATAAAAATATGATTTTTATTATAAAACAATTTATTTTAAAGCATGAATACCATTCAACACATGAATTTCTATTCAACGAATGAATTTCTATTCAACACATGAATGTTTTCTATAGTTTGTATATATATATAGTAAAAATGTGATTTTTATTGCAAAACAATTTATTTAAAAACATTACTATTTTATATAGTTCATATAGATGATAAAAATAGGATTTTTATTATAAAACAATTTATTTTAAAACACGAATACCATTCAACACATGAATTTCTATTCAACGAATGAATTTCTATTCAACACATGAACGGTTTCAACATATGAAAATAGTTTGAACAAATGAAAATAATTCTAACACATGTATATTTCAGAAAATTTCGGCAGCATAATGGCAGGGTAGTTAAAACCGGGACCGTCCCTAGTACGGCTCCTCGCTCTACCTTAAAGCATCGCAGCTTTTGACAATGGGGATTTCATGCATCTAGTTCGCACGTAGGCAACATGTATATTTTTTCCATTTCCACAAACTAATCCTATGTGGTTTCAACCAAATAATTCTCAACCACAAACGGGTATTTTTCAACCACAATCAATCAATTTAAAACCACAAATAATTCTAATCAACCATTCGCTATCAATCTATTTTCTCACCAATCACAACCAATAAATATTGTCCATGGTTTGTGGACGAGGGGCGTATATATATATGTATATATAAGCATTTCACTTCTATTTCAACACATATATAATTTTTACAACGCATATATAACTTATATATCGAACGTACAACTTATACAACGCTTATACAAGAGGTGTACAACGCTTATATAACTCATACATCGACTATATAATTTATACATTGTCGTTTTCCATATCGTTTATCATTTAGAAATCTCACATTGGGTTCCACTCCATCAAAAATAGCAGAAGGCTCAGAAAAATATGTGGTCTCTTCTAGAATGTAGAAGACGTCCACACGAGTCCACTATCTCTTGTTTCACTGAATTTCGTCAACAAACGAAAAAGATATGATTTTTACAATGAAATCAAAAACCGTAGCGCTTTAAATTGCTATAATATAGTTTAAAATAAAACAGCCGCATGTTTTTCAATCTGGTTCAAAACTAGGTTTTAAATTTTCTTTGAATCCGCGCAAAGATACGTCGATCGGCCTTCGCCACGAGGAAGAGGGAGGAGAGGCGCACCAGGCGCTGGTGGTGCGGCGGCGTTCGATGATCAGAGGAAGCGACGACGACGGTTTCAAAATACGTACTCTCGAACCTCGAATCTCTAACAACACTCAACGAAAGATCTCACAAATTATATGGATTTGAAGGTGGAAGAAAACTCTACAAAAACATCCAAAGGAGCATGCGTTTTTATTGCGTGGATTGATCAGAAAATGAAAAGGAAAGGAGGAAGGGCTAATCCGCGTCGATCTGGAGGGTTTTTGGGGAGAGAGAAAAGTGATTAGCCAATAGGATTTTTTATTAGGGTTTTCAGGGAGAGAGAAAAGTGATTAGCCAATAGGATTTTTTATTAATTTATATATTTTTAAATTTCTAAAATACCTACTTTCACACACGAACACCAATTCAAAACCAACGACTGTCGTCCGTAGCGTTTTACCCCCATTCCGAACAAAATGGGATATGTTTCGTAGGCTCATTCGACTGTTTCAGTCAGTTTTCCTTCAAATTAAAATATAAAACATTCAATATTCGATTTGAACATACATTCCAATTTACCAGGGCAACAAACTGATTCTAAAAATTCCAGAAAAATAAATCTAGCATTTTTTTGACGATACGGTCCCAACAAAACTAGTTTCGTCGAATTATGAGACCGTTTGAAAAATAGCCCATTTCTAGTCGATCCAGTTTAACTTTAATTGACCAAAACACGTTTTCCTTTTCCACGCTCACATATTAACTTCAAAGATTATGGAATTTGAAACCTAGCAATAATTTGACATCCCGGATCCAAAAAAAGTAGTTTCATCGAATTCCGAGGTCGTTTGCAAAATGGCCATTTTCATGGGCTTTATAAACCCTATAGCGACCTTTCGGAAAATTCATTTGGCCATAACATTTGCTTCTCGTTATGAAACTTCGATTTTTCAGATTCGCTAGAAAGATATTCACTAACAGATTCAAATATTTTTGGTTTCACTCAAATCTGTTTTGTTTTGCACCCGGTACAGTCAGTCAACGTTTGAATTCAAATTTTGAAACAACCGCGCCATTTCAGGCCTTGTTTATAATTAGAAATAATTATTTCCATTTTCAATGTCGATTCAAACTTACTTTTCATCGTTATTATTTAAAATATTTATTTTAAATATTTAAAATCCACTAAAATAGCCAATTTAAAAATTTTAAATTGGTTCAAATTTTCTGGGTCGTTACAATCTCCCCAACTTAAAACTTTTCATCCCCGAAAAGGAACAAGTCGAAAGTGGTTTGATTAATCATCTCTACGTTCAATTTAGCTTCCATTCTCCAACTTTTTAGTTTCTGAGAATTTTCGAATTCTTCAAAAATTTGGCTAACACCCGGAATTTTCGAAATATTCGCCATAACCTCCTTTGTACGGGGAGGGGTTTGAAAATTTATTGTGCCGTATAGGGTCCCAAATAAATCCTATAAAGTATACACATATTTATAGTGATATATCTTGGTGTTTACAGGGGAGCGTTTATAGATAATAACTCCAGAGAATAAATTCTTGTCACCCTGTCAAAGCCTGAGGGAGTGTGTATTTTAATTGCTCCAGAGAATAAATTCTCGTCACATCGTCCCTTGTGGGAAATAAATAATCCATGTGCCGTATCTAATGACTAGAGAGACTTGATTATTGTCAACTCCGGACCCATGTGGGGTTTTTATTAATCTGGCAATTTATCGTTGCAATTTTTTATGGTCCATATCAGTCATCAGTGCAACCTGTAATATATTGTCATCGCCATACAAGCCTCTCGCTCGTATGGTAAATCTTCCACCTCATCACAAAAGCTCCAAATTCTTATGTGGTATATGACGAAGTATGCCTATATTCGATAAGTATGCCATGTAGTGTAGTTCAAAATTTACTGTTACTATCCTATGGCGACGTTTATTATTACACACAAAATAACCAGCACTCCGCATCGATTGGCATTCACAAGTGTTGATATAATAATATTTCGCATCCAACTCATTAAGGTTTACCTATTTGTCGGGCACGCAAATAATTTCTTTACTCAACAGCTAATCCATTTACCTGTTGAAACATATATAATGCACATGTATATATTTCTATCTATTTTTAAATTAGTTCAATGTGTGATTTAATCGAACAAATTCTACCATTATCCTCTTATTGATTAAATTAACTATCATTTTAATAATTTAATTAATCAAATCTACTATCACACAACACAAACAACAATCAAATTGTTTTTAACTTTTCAAAAATATACTAATCAATTCCTATACTCTTTTTAAATTAATCAAACTATAGAACTAAAAGTGCACATCTATGAGAAGAAAATAACAACAAAGCAGAAAACAACTGGAAATTTCAAAATATGGTAAATGTACCTTGCACCGGAGTCAATCAGAGATATCCACTCAACATTTAGGATAGGCTTTCTGAATGCTCTCCTCAGTTTCCCAAGTACAATCTCATGGATCGCTACTCCATTGCACTTTGACTAAGTCAACCTTCTTGTTCCTTAGTTCTTTGGTTTCTTTGCCAATCTTCTTTAGCGGCTTTCTTCTCACAGCCAATTCTGGGGTAATTTCAATATCCTATTGTGCTGCTTATTCCATGATCAAGTCGGGATCATGAATGTGCTTTCGAAGTTGAGATATGTGAAACACATCATGCACTCCATGAAACCAATCAGGCAATTGAACCCTATAAGCGAGAGGTCCAATCCGTTCAAGAATATGAAACGCACCAATGAATTTGGGCGCCAACTTCCTAGTTCTTCTCTTATCGGCATAGCTCTTTTATTGGCTTTGAGTGGCGAGTAATCGATTCTTAACGAAATCGAGTTTGTCGGCAGCTTCTCGGATCATATCTGGCCCCAACACAAGTCTATTACCGGGTTCGACCCAAAAAGCAGGAGATCGGCACGGTCTACCGTACAATGCTTCGAATAGCGACATTGTCAGGCTTGCTTGGTAGCTGTTGTTATACGAGAACTCCACAAAATGTAAATGGTCTTCCCATGATCCACCAAAATCTAGAACACAGGCCCGCAATAAATCTTCTATTATACGATTCATTCCCAGCTCTACTTGAAATTCCTCCCAGAATTTTCTAGTAAATATCGGATCTCTATCACTAACTATACTGATCGGCACTTTGTGTAGCCTGACAATTTCCTTGAAATATATCTGCGCCAGACTCTGAGCAGTTCTGTTTGATCTGACGAGTATAAAATGGGAGGTCTTCGTGAAGCTATCTACGATCACCTAAATACTATCATTTCCTTTTCTGGTTCTAGGAAAACCATCTATGAAGTCTACGGAAATATGTTCCCACTTCCAACCTGGAACGTCCAGCGGTTGCAACAATCCTGCAAGTTTATGTTGGTCGCTTTTGACTAGTTGGCAAGTAGGGCATCGGCTAACATATAAAGAAATGTCTCTCTTCATCGACTTCCACCAGAAAGTGCATTTGATGTCATTATACATTTTGCTTACCCCCGGATGGATACTATGTTTTGACTTGTGGCATTCATCCAGTACTTCCTTTCGAACCTCAGGAATGTTAGGAACACAAATTCGACCTTATAGCCTTAGAATCCCATCATTATCAACCTGAAAACTCGAGGGCTCGCCTTTCTGAATTATCTCTGATCTTCTGAATGAAGTGATCATCCTTCTGAAGAGTACATATTTTGTCAATCAAGGAAGTCGTAATAATAAAATTGGCGATCATTACATTCTTTTGGCTTAACGCATCGGCCACGACATTGGCTTTCCCTAGAGTGTATAGAATCTCAAAATCGTATGCTGCAAGGAAATCTAGCCAACGTTGCTGCCTCAGATTCAAGTCCTTCTGGGTGAACAGGTACTTTAACAACTAGTGATCTGTAAACAGTTCGAAGTTCTCACCCAGAAAATAGTGTCTCCAGATTTTCAAAGCAAATACGATAGTCAGCAACTCAAGATCATGAGTGACGTAGTTTTTCTCGTGCATCTTCAGCTGATGGCTAGTATAAGCTACCACTTGGCCTCTTTGCATTAACACTGCACCAAGGACTTTCTAGAGTCATCTGTCCAGACATTCAAATCCTAATTGTCGTCGATGATGGTTAACACTGGAGCAGTTATTAATCTTAACTTTAGTTCCTCGAAAGCCTCCTCACATTCTGGAGTCCACTTGAATTTTGAGTGCTTCTTTGTAAGCTTTGTTAAGTGACTAGATATCTTCGAAAAATCTTTAACAAACTTCCGGTAATAACTTGCCAATCCAAGAAAACTTCGGATTTCTGTGGGAGTACTGGGTTCTTTCCAATTTTGAATAGCTGTGATTTTACTTGGATCCACAGCAATTCCTTCTTTCGATACGACATGGCCCAGAAATTTCAGTTCATCTTACCAGAATATACTTTGGAAAGTTTGGCTTTCAATACATTCCTTCTCAGAATTTCTAGAACCTGTTCCAAATGCTTTTCATGTTCAGCCTTTAATTTAGAGAAGATTAGAATATCATCAATAAAAATCAGGACAAACTTATTCAGGACTCCTATGAACACTCTATTCATCAAATCGACGAAGTAAGCTGGAGCGTTACATAAGCCGAATGGCATTACTAACCACTCATAGAGTAAGTCTGGACCTCTGAATGTTGTCATAGGAACACACTCTTCGGCAATACGAAGCTGATGGAAACTTGTTGCTAGGTCCATCCTTGAAAATACTTGTGCGCCATTTAGACGATCCAATAAATCATCGATTCGCGGCAATGGATATTTATTCTTTATGGTCTGCTTATTCAAGTCACGATAATCCACACATAATCGCAGAGTACCATCATACTTTGGGACAAACACCACTGCTGCTCCCCAATCAGAGAAACTAGGTCTGATCAGAACCTTCCATACAAGCTATCGTGTTTGATTGTCTAGTTCTTCTTTCTCCTTTAGGTTCATCCTCCGAATGGCGCGCACTACTAGCCTTGCGTTCGTAATTAAAGCGATCTTGAAATCGATTTCTCTCTGCGGGGGTAAACTAACAACTTCTTCGAACACATCTGCATAATTCTTTAGGACTGGAATATCTTTGATGAGGTCGGGAATATTCTCTGTGACTACAGGGAGTTTTTCTATTTGAGCAGGAGAAACATCCAAAGCTGTCCAGAAGTCTTTTCTATTTGAATTCTGACCTTCACAGGGAATGGTTATATAATCACCCGATTTAATCTTCGCCTTAACGACCCTGTCGGTGCATTTAACCTCAGCTTCATATTTGTTCAACCAGTCTAATCCCAAGATGAGTTCAAACTCTGTAAAATTCATGACGACCGCAATGGTAGGGAACCGATAACGAGAAAAGGAAACCGACACTCCACAAACCCAACTGAGATTGAGGGAACCCCCAACCGGATTATGGACAGTCATTGGTTCTTTGAGCTTCTTCAAATTAAAATTCAAATTCAAATTCTTAACTGCATTCTTTGCAACAAAGCTTCGCGATGCGCCAGTGTCAAACAGTACTTTAACTGGAATATCTTTGACAGTTAGCGTGCCTTCTAAAACATCTGGCCTTTCTTGAATAGCTGAGGGCTCAGAAGTTTCTGCTACTTCATTCACTTATACCATTTCAAGCTTCTTTAAGGGCTGACAATCCTTTGTAAGATGACTAGTCTTATGACATTGTTTGCACTCCCTTTTCTCTTGAAAATTCTCATCGGATCTAAAGCTCTTCTTCTTTTGCTTTCGATTGGCCCTATATCCATCCTTTCCTTGTTTCTTTAAAGATTTACATTTTCTGGACAAATGGCCCTTCTGATTGCAGTTAAGGCATATGGAATCCATTGCTGGTTCTTTCTCAGATCTGGCCCTTTTCCGATTGACTTTGGGCTTGTTACTGGCCTCAAGATTATCTGTTTCGGACTCCCCTTTATTATTAGGACAGACTTCCTCTTCGTGGTGCAACATACCTTTCTTGTTGAGGTCCTCATACTGGTAAGCCATGTATATCATTTCCGAAAACGGACACTTCACATTCCTCATCACACTATTGTGATATTTTCTTTGCAGGCCATGAATAAACCTCAGATTCTTCCTCTTTGGATATTGAATCAGATGAGGGGCGAAATGAGAAAGTTCGTTGAATTTCTTATGATATTCTGGGATGGTCATATGTAACACCACGTATTTTCTGTGAACGTATAAGTAACAAATCAGAGGATAATTAATTTTTAATATAAGAATCAAGGGAAACGGGTTACGCCATTGCGTTCGTCTCGGAATTCTACATGAAAACGAGTCCGAGTTCGCGAGAATCGGAGTCCGTATGAAGGAGATACGACCCTCCGAAGTTTCAGGAAATTTCAGAATTGAAAACAGCTTGAAATTCGAATTCAAAACCAGAAGCGGGCCGGGCGGGAAATTTCCCGCCCAGGGCCCAAGTCGACTGGGGAGTCGACTGGGCAGTCGACCCCGCAGGACCCAGGTCGTCTGGGGAGTCATCTGGGCAGTCGACCCCCCCAGACCAGGTCGACTCGGCAGTCGACCTGGGGGTCAAGCCCTGGTCGAACCTGGTGCGTGTGTGTGCGATTTTGAAGGCTGTGACATGTTTTGACGGACCTAATGAGTTCTAGGGTTAATCCGAGGGCCTAGATGAGTTCCTACACCTATAAATATATCATAAGATCTAGCCTTCTCTACACACAATTCTATTCTGCTTCTTCTCTGCCTCTGTTCTAATAAAAATAAAAATGGCGTCGCTACTCTGCTGAAATCAAAACTAGAAGCTAATCAACATCCACCTAAGCAACTCAATTCAAATTAGAGATTAAAGCTTCTTCAATGATTCTGCAACAATTAAGTTCTTTCTTTAATCCAATCAAGGCAAGTACAGTTATTTTCCGATATAAACGTTAATTCTGATTGTGACATGAATTGTAAATCTGAATCTGAGGTTATATCTGTTCTGTTCTGTTTAGATCTATCTTACTCTGTATCTCTATCCTCTTTCTATTTTATAGCCAGGCTACCACGAGCCTGAGCCAATCTCATAAGGGATTAACATACGCTAAAATGTTTGGGACAGTAAAATGAATGATGCATAAATTGGGCATGACCAATAGGTGACTGATTTGAGGAAAGAACATGGACTGTAGCTAGAATGTAAATCTAAGACATATGACTGGACATGTTATATTTATAATATAAAGGGTATTGAACATATGATTGGAGGACATGACATAGAAAGGTATATAATTGGACATAAATATAGACTGTATTGAACATATGATTTGAGATAAAGAGAATATGGCTTAGGTATAAAGATTTACATGAAAGTAGGGTATCTATTAATTTAAATAAACACCTAAGCAAGGGATTTTTGGGATATACGACATGCATAGTAATTGATGGCTATATTTGGTATAATTTATATATATATATGGATCTTCTGTACTATGCAAGTTTCATAAAAATTGAAACACATAATAAATGGTATATGATCATATTGTGAATCATGACTATTATTTATGCATGTGAACTTAGGCAAGAGTTATAATTAGGCAAGATATGTTTGGGAAACTTTAAGGAATGATTAAATCTGTTATATTTGCCTAATTTGCTAGTTTTGTTATATTGCCTAATCTGCTAGTTCTGCTCTACTGCCTAATCTGTTAGATCTGTTCATCTGCAAAATCTGTCATCTGCTAAGTTTGTTGAAAATGCCAAATCCGCTAAACTAAATCTGTTGAGATGCCTAATCTTTTGTCTGCTAAATCTGCTAGTTTGCTTAATCTGCTAAATCCGTTAGGTCGCCTAATATGAGAAACATGTTATCTGCTATATCTATTGAATTGATATAATTAGCCCGTTATTGACATAACCTTAATTGGCTATATTTATGAATAATTGACATGTATATTAGGCGCGGGTATAAATGGTAAATTATTAATTAATTGGCCGCAAAGATGAACATGGCTAACTCGAGGTTAGAATGAGTTTGCGGCGTAATTCTGCCCGGAACCGCCCGACATATTCCAGTGGCCGCAAACAATAGGTTCTAATGTGAGAAGTTAGTCATAACGTGTTTGAAAGCCGAGGTTAGACTCAGTTTGCGACAGAAACCTGCCTGGAACCAACCGGCATAACCAGTAGCCGCAAACTGTCAGTCTAATGTGAGAGGTATGGGCATTAATATTTAATTAATGAAAATTTGAGATAAATATGATGTCTAAAACGTGTTGGGTGGGTAAGGTTAAACCAATTGGACCAATGAATCTGATAAACCCGTTTCGTGAATCTGTAGGCCCAATACAAAGTTAGACAATCTATAACCAGTTAATCTGTAAGTCTGTTAATCTGTAACCAGTTAATCTGTAAGTCTGTTAATCTATATATCTGGTCCGTTAGTCTGAAAACTTGTTTGTGAACTAGTTGATCTGAATTCTGTATGTCTGAACTTGTAAACAAGTTAATCTGAAATCAGTTAGTCTGGGGACACAAGGTTAGGAGGGAATTTACTTGTGTCATCTGTTGTTTGGGACCCATATTAGTCAGTAACCCTTTCTGGTATCAAAACTTTGACCAAACAGTAGGTAGGGTCCGGGCACGCTTACTAAACTAATTATAAGCTGTTCATTCTGATAATGGCGAGGGGTGTTGATGGTGCGTTCCAACCGGGTCATGTGCGTGCATGGATCCCGGTCTGCCTCTGAGGATGTAAGACGCCATGACATCTGTAAATAGGTCTGTGCCAATTGGTTGTCACTTTAGGGAGTGATACACCCTACTATTGGGCCGACACAGGATATTTATGTATTAGGGAGCCGATCGCTTGGGGTAGGGTTTTAGGGTACACTTAGTTCTGTCTGTTTCTGTTGGTATCGTCAGTTTCTGTTGGGTGGCAACACCTGTCTGTTTCTGCGTGGTACCGTCTGTTCGGGTGGTAAAGGCCCAATTACTAGTGTACACCTTATGCTAAATTCTGCTTCTGTCTGTTTCTGATCGGGTGGTAAAAGCCCATTACTAGCGTGGAAATTATTTTGTACCCGTTTCTATTTCAGTTTAGACATTAGGGTGACACCTAAATCTGTTATACTAGTATTAGTGCAGAGAAGTGTAAAGCAATAGCTTATATCATTCTGTTCTTCTGTTATATCTGCTACATCTGTTACAGTTATCTCTCATCCAGTTTTATTTTCATGTCATGTTATTATTATCTGTTCATAACTGAAAATCACTGGACTTGCCAGACTTTTGTCTGACCCTTGTTGTTTCGCCTCCTTTCTTCCGTTCCCCCCCCCCCCAAGGTTTTGTAGAAGGGAATACTCTAACTTGATCCAGAATTCTTCAGCTTGCAGTGCTTAAAGTATAGCTTAGCTTTTTATGTGGGGATTATGATTTTAAACTATGCGTTCTGAAGGCTTTTGGACAAGACTGATATTTTGTACTTGAATTCTAATATTGTGATTTGAAAGGATGTAACCAAGCTTCTGTTTGAAATAAAGTTATTAATTTTTCAAGTACTGTTTTATCTGTCTTGTAAGTTTCTGTTCTGTTTACTAAAATGCTCCACCAAAGTTAAGGCATTTCTTTTGTGAGTGACCTTAACGGGGGTGGGGTGTTACACTTGGTATTAGAGCTGAAGGTTACCAGATTGGGTAAAGTTTTTGAAAACTATTTTCAAAAAGGTTTTGAAAGGAAGTATTTTTAAAAATAAAGCTTATTTTGAAAAACATGATACCTTAGAGCCATATATATTTCCTTCAGTCCTTTTTTTGTATTGAATCTTTCCATTTTATTTTATTTTCGTTTCAGCATGTCTATAGCATCTGAGATACCAGAGCATGTTCACGTACCCGGTTGGTTTCGTCAATATCTTGAGGCTAGGACCGCCGCCGCAGGTCCAGCAAATGATCCCCCTACTCCACCCCCTCCTCGTTCAATTACTTTTTCAAAGATTTGTAGAGATTTTAGGGCCATGGGTGGGAAGGATTTCAAAGGAACTGAATCATTCGTAGAAGCGAGGAACTGGCTCAAAGAAACTGAGGATCTATTCGTTATCTTCGAGGTGGACGATAGGCAGAAGGTACAGTTGGCGGTATGGCTACTCAAAGACGAAGCTTCCTACTGGTGGAAGTCACTAACACCGAGAGGCCAGTTGAGACATGGATGGATTTCAGAACAAGGTTTGAGAAAAAATTCCTCTCGCAAGCTGAACGAAGTTTACAACTGGAAAAGTTCTTATCTCTTAAGCAAGGAAGTATGACGGTCAAGGAATACGTCAACCAGTTCAACCAACTAGCTAGGTTCGGATTGGATTTAGTCAACTCTCAACATAAAAAGGCTCTCTGCTTTGTTAAAGGATTGAACGAGCCACTGCACAGCCTAGCCATGACTCATGTACCCATGGGAGCGACTTACGAGAGATTGGTGGACATGGCACTACTGCACGAGGAAGACAAAGGCCCGAAAGAGACAAAGAAGGAAGAACCACAGAATAAGAAAGCAGGGCCCAAAAAGGAAACGCAAAGGAAGGATGAGAAGTCTGAAGATAAGAAGGGGAAAAAGTGCTTTACTTGTGGAAGCTCGACTCATCTGAACAAGGATTGCAGAAAAAGGAAGGGTGCTTGCTTCAACTGTGGGGAGATGGGACACTTCACTAGGGACTGCCCGAAGAGACGAGGACAAGGAGGGCAGGCGAACACTCTTGAGGCTAGTAGCTAGGATAGAAGTAGGAAAATTCCTATAGTAGATTTAATTTCTTTATCTAATTATGGAGTTAAGACTCTTTCTGATTCTGGTATTTTGATTTTGTAATTGATACTCTGCACTTTAATACTAGTATTGTTTTTGATTCCGTTGTAGACTCAAACCTATAAGGGTTATGACTCATCTGTTTATGATAGATTGGCGTTGGAGGGTTATCTGTGTTAGACGTCAAGTATGACGCATACATTCTGAGTTTTGTGGGATATGATTTTATCATGCTTAGCTTCCTAAGAATCATTAGGGAACCTGATCTGTACCAGTAGTCTGAAAATATTTGAATAATTATGCTTTTCAGTTTTGACATTGTCTAAAGGAGGTAATCCTCTGGGTGTCAATCTGATGTTGATTTCGGTCTTCGGGGTTGATACTTAGGGGAATTGTTTTCTCAACAAATGTCTAATGGGAACCAAGTCTTTGTCTTATCTGTACTCGCTACCATCATTCGACTGTATCCTATCGATCGAATCTTCGAACTTTAGGTAGAAACTAATGGGTGTAAACATGTGTTAGAGACATGTTATGTTTGATGGTTGCAAGTGGATGCAAGTGGTTGCTAGTGGTTGCTCGTGGATGCACATACACACACTAGGCACTAGATCGGCTCGAAAACACTCTCATACTGTATATGGATGTGTGAGCATTTTTCAATTTTTGTGGATGCAAAATGATTGACTCAGCACATGGATGTTGCATATGACTGAATGGTTATGCACTCATATAGAAACGGTATGTATCAAGTAGGAAAATTGCATACATGTTGGACTCATGGCACTGGCATAATTCGCATTAAGGAGGTCAACTGAATCAATGGACCGACTGATCTTTGCATTAGATAAGGAACATATACACACACCTTTGCATATGTTCATACAAATTTAGAGGTTTCTAAGGACAATGGACGCCAGTGATTGATGATTGAGTAGATGGATGTTGGATGGTAGGACACATTCTTCTTAACTTGAAGATTTCGGGGACGAAATCCTTTAAGGAGGGGAGAATGTAACACCCCATATTTTCTGTGAACGTATAAGTAACAAATTAGAGGATAATTATTTTTTAAAATAAGAATCAAGGGAAACGGGTTGGGCCATTGCGTTCGTCTCGGAATTATGCATGAAAACGAGTCTGAGTTTGCGAGAATCGAAGTCCGTATGAAGGAGATATGACACTCCGAATTTTCAGGAAATTTCAGAATTGAAAACAGCTCGAAATTCGAATTCAAAATTCGAATTCAAAACCAGAAGCGGGCTGGGCGGGAAATTTCCCACCGAGGGCCCAAGTTGACTGGGGAGTCGACTGGGCAGTCGACCCCCCAGGACCTAGGTTGACTGGGGAGTCGAGTGGGCAGTCGACCCCCCCAGACTAGGTCGACTAGGCAGTCGACCTGGGGGTCAAGCCCTGGTCGAACCTGGTGCGTGTGTGTGCGATTTTGAAGGCCGTGACGTGTTTTGACAGACCTGATGAGTTATAGGGTTAATCTGAGGGCCTAGATGAGTTCCTACACCTATAAATACATCCTAAGACCTAGCCTTCTCTACACACAATTCTATTCTGCTTCTTCTCTGCCTCTGTTCTAATAAAAATAAAAATGTCATCGCTGCTCTTCTGAAATCAAAACTAGAAGCTAATCAACATCAACCTAAGCAACTCAATTCAAATTAGAGATTAAAGCTTCTGCAACGATTCTGCAACAACTAAAGTTCTTTCTTTAATCCAATCAAGGCAAGTACAGTTATTTTCTGATATAAACGTTAATTCTGATTGTGACATGAATTGTAAATCTGAATCTGAGGTTATATCTGTTCTGTTCTGTTTAGATCTATCTTATTCTGTATCTCTTTCCTCTTTCTGTTTTATAGACAGGCTACCACGAGCCTGAGCCAAACTCATAAGGGATTAACATACGCTAAAATGTTTGGGACAGTAAAATGAATGATGCTTAAATTGGGCATGACCAATAGGTGACTGATTTGAGGAAAGAACATGGACTGTAGCTAGAACGTAAATCTGAGACATATGACTGGACATGTTATATTTATAACATTAAGGGTATTGAACATATGATTTGAGGACATGACATAGAAAGGTATATAATTGGACATAAATATAGACTGTATTGAACATATGATTTGAGATAAAGAGAATATGGCTTAGGTATAATGATTTACATGAAAGTAAGGTATCTATTAATGTAAATAAACACCTAAGCCAGGGATTTTTGGGATATATGACATGCATAGTAATCGATGGCTATATTTGGTATAATTTATATATATATGGATCTTCTGTACTATGCAAGTTTAATAAAAATTGAAACATATAATATATGGTATATGATCATATTGTGAATCATGACTATTATTTATGCATGTGAACTTAGGCAAGAGTTATAATTAGGCAAGATATGTTTGGGAAACTTTAAGGAATGATTAAATCTGTTATATTTGCCTAATTTGCTAGTTTTGTTATATTGCCTAATCTGCTAGTTCTGCTCTACTGCCTAATCTGTTAGATCTATTTATCTGCAAAATCTGTCATCTGCTAAGTCTGCTGAAAATGCCAAATCCGCTAAACTAAATCTGTTGAGATGCCTAATCTGTTGTCGGCGAAATCTGCTAGTTTGCTTAATCTGCTAGTTCGCCTAATATGAGAAACCTGTTATCTGCTATATCTGTTGAATTGATATAATTAGTCCGTTATTGACATAATCTGAATTTGCTATAGTTATGAATAATTGACATGTATATTAGGCGTGGGTATAAATGGTAAATTATTAATTAATTGGCCGCAAAGATGAACATGGCTAACTCGAGGTTAGAATGAGTTTGCGGCGTAATTCTTCCCGGAACCGCCTGGCCTATTCCAGTGGCCGCAAACAATAGGTTCTAATGTGAGAAGTTAGTCATAACGTGCTTGAAAACCGAGGTTAGACTCAGTTTGCGACAGAAACCTGCCCAGAACCAACCGGCCTAACCAGTAGCCGCAAACTGTCAGTCTAATGTGAGAGGTCTGGGCATTAATATTTAATTAATGAAAATCTGAGATAAATATGATGTCTAAAACGTGTTGGGTGGGTAAGGTTAAACCAATTGGACCAATGAATCTGATAAACCCGTTTCGTGAATCTGTAGGCCCAATACAAAGTTAGATAATCTATAACCAGTTAATCTGTAAGTCTATTAATCTGTAACCAGTTAATCTGTAAGTCTGTTGATCTATGTATCTGATCCGTTAGTCTGAAAACTTGTTTGTGAACTAGTTGATCTAAATTCTGTATGTCTGAACTTGTAAACAAGTTAGTCTGAAATCTGTTAGTCTGGGGACAGAAGGTTAGGAGGGAATTTACTTGTGCCATCTGTTGTTTGGGACCCATATTAGTCAGTAACCCTTTCTGGTATCAAAACTTTGACCCAACAGTAGGTATGGTCCGGGCGCGCTTACTAAACTAATTATAAGCGGTTCATTCTGATAATGGCGAGGGGTGTTGATGGTGCGTTCCAACCGGGTCATGTGTGTGCATGGATCCCAGTCTGCCTCTGAGGATGTAAGACGCCGTGACATCTGTAAATAGGTCTGTGCCAATTGGTTGTCAAAGGGAGTGATACACCCTACTGTTGGGCCGACACAGGATATTTATGTATTAGGGAGCCGATCGCTTGGGGTAGGGTTTTAGGGTACACTTAGTTATGTCTGTTTCTGTTGGTACCGTCTGTTTCTGTTGGGTGGCAACACCAGTCTGTTTCTGCGTGGTACCGTCTGTTCGGGTGGTAAAGGCCCAATTACTAGTGTACACCTTATGCTACATTCTGCTTCTGTCTGTTTCTGATCGGGTGGTAAAAGCCCATTACTAGCATGGAAATTATTTTGTACCCGTTTCTGTTTCAGTTTAGACACTAGGTTGACACCTAATTCTGTTATACTAGTATTAGTGCAGAGAAGTGTAAAGCAATAGCTTATATCATTCTGTTCTTCTATTATATCTGCTACATCTATTACAGTTATCTCTCATCCAGTTTTATTTTCATGTCATGTTATTATTATCTGTTCATAACTGAAAATCACTGGACTTGCCAGACTTTTGTCTGACCCTTGTTGTTTCACCTCCTTTCTTCCGTTTCCTACCCCCCCCCCCAGGTTTTGTAGAAGGGAATACTCTAGCTTGATCCAAATTTCTTCCGCTTGCAGTGCTTAAAGTATGGCTTGTCTTCTTCTGTGGGGATTATGATTTTAAACTATGCATTCTGAAGGCTTTTGTACAAGATTGATATTTTGTACTTGAATTCTGATATTGTGATTTGAAAGGATGTAACCAAGCTTCTGTTTGAAATAAAGTTATAAAATTTTCAAGTACTGTTTTATCTATCTTGTAAGTTTCTGTTCTGTTTACTAAAATGCTCCACCAAAGTTAAGGCATTTCCTTTGTGAGTGACCTTAACGGAGGTGGGGTGTTACATCATATCTCCTTGTATTAGATAAGAGAATTCATCACATAACCGCTCTGTTGCTTCGGGAGGAGTAAATCTTTCTAGGAAAATCACTTTAAATCTATCCCAGGTGATATCACCTTCTGGATTATCTTTGATAGTTGAATCCCACCAAACCAAAGTTTCTTCTTTGAGCGCCAGTAATATTTTCTGGTCATCTCTCAGCTTTAAACCTTCAAAGATTTTCTCTACAGAACGAATCTAAGCTTATATTTCGATAATGGACTCTTTGCCTAAGAATGGCGATCCACCCAGATTTCGAAATCTCTTGAATAGAACTTCTATATCTGATTCTGGCTGCGGAAGCACAACTGGCTCACTAGTTTGTCGAGCCAAACGATTATTTCTTCTGTTCCTGTCACTCATTTTCTAGAGCGTCTGTAATTAGTAGACAAAGTGTCAGGTCAACAGAAAAGATATTTCAAAATATAGAAAAAAATACTTGAATGTAAATGTGTCTACTGGGGTGTATTTCATTCTGCCTTACTCATACTAGGATAATGCTGATCCTATCTGTAATGAGTTACTCGTCCTAGAATACTACTGGTTCTATTTATGACGAGTTCGTTAATATGTTATATTCCAGAACTAAGCTTAACTAAAGCTCTGATACCACGTTGTGACGACCCCAAAACCCGTTACTAGCGGTGTTAAGGGTAATCTTTGGAATATAACACATAACAGATAATAGAAGAACAGAAATAAATAAATACACTAGATAATGCACAATAGAATATACTGGATAAACGTAATCATCAGAGTTACATAGTTGCAGGATCATGCTTAGTACAAATACAGTTCAACTATACATAAATGTCTACAGCGGAAAACAAAACATAATGTACAATCGGAGTTGAACAGCATAAAAAGAGATAAATGATAGAATCCATCTTCAGCTCCAGCTATCCAGAGAGAGCCTGCTAATAACCTGAATACAAGTCTACCCATGTAGAAAAAGGGGCACCCAAGTTTCCAAGTGAAAAAAACTACGAGTCAGTCATAGGACTGGTGTGAGAAATCTACTCAACACATTTAAAATATGGCTAATCACAGGACCACGCCACTTTCGGAATGGTTTAACTCCATTGAATTGCCAGTGCTTTAAAACAAATAATGCTTTTAAACATCGCAATGCTTTTTATAAAAATGAAGCCCTTATAAGACTCAGTTCCCATCACACAATGCAACGCAAACCGGAGGATAGAGTTTTACCTTATAATGGCCAAAATGTGCTTGATACGAATAAAACAAAAGAATTTAATCTTATTGCTAGTGTTTATATGTTTAAAAAACAATTTCAATCATAACTATCAATCATAGATGGCATAGGTACCATATTTCATGTCGCCATATATATATACAATCAAAACCGCATGGTGTCGTATTTGGAAATTGGATTTCCATCATGAACCAATGCAAAAGATAGTCATTACCGACTTCGAGACTGTCTAGCCCGAGCCTCAGGGTCAGAGCGCATCGATCCTTGGATCGTCAGGGCCGGTCCACCGATGTGGATTAAAAATTCCTGAACACTGCGTTTCCCCGCCCTTTGGGGCGTAAGCAAGCCAACGAATGACTCCATTGGTCCCAGATCGGCCCATATAACTGAGGCGTCTCGCAACAGCAACAACCACATAGGTGAAAATAATATAAATGTCAGTCAGTTCAAGCACTGACACCACCTCTAGCTAGAAAGAAACGCATGTCCTCCCTATCGTCCTCCCCCATTCCTGGTTCATACCGGGGTGTGAGGTTCGCAAATTCACGTTATACACAAAGCTACGCCACACAAGCGGTTCTTTGATCATCAACCACAAGACTTTGCTTTTCAACAGAAGCCTTGATTACAGCATCTTCGCATGCCACACAGGCAATTCACACCGTGCAACTAATGGCTATCAATCACACATAATGAATTCCAATGTCAGACACACAGTTTATTTACAAGTCCATCCTGGGTCTGAACGAAACCAGAGGCACTATATACCTCGCAAACCCATCGATCTCCCCGTACGTCTGGATGATCACCACTCATTATCCTTATTTCGGGATGCCTCCCAATCAGGACATCAGTTACCATCCAAACGAGGTGAAGATTTCTGGTCTTCAACCACCGTCTTCATCTTCGATTTATTATCGTCGATTTAGTTATTCAGAATGGGATAAAACTGGTCTTTCTGAGCAACTCGCGTATATAATAAACAAGTGCTAAACAAACACAACATACGCATCATTTCAATTCAATAGTCACAAACCGTAAGTAAGTAAGAGAACGATTTCCCAAATATTAACCCCGAAGGCCGAAACCAATATCAGATCAAAACCCAGGAGACCATTCGACTTAGCTAACGTTCAGTTAATTTCTAAACTTCACATTCCATATCGTTTATAATATTTTATAACGATTTATCGCTATTTTTATTTAATTAAAATAGCCAATTTATTCAAACGACGCTTCAGGCCATAACGCGGCCGTGGCGCTGTTTTTCTTCAGATTTGATTTACCCATATCTGAAAATCTAACCGTTGGATCTTTGCAAAATTTATATCATTAGAAAGATCTTTTCAAAACGAATCCAACATTCCAGTTTTGGGAAAATCTGACGGTCGGATCTCTCGGTACAATTCGTTTGAAGTTTCGATTTCAAAATAAGAACTGCAGCGTCGTTATTCGATTTAATTTAATTATATTTATATATAAATAAATATAATCGATTCTGGCGCTGTTTTTCTTCAGATTTGAATTAAACATTCCAGACAATCCAACCGTTGGATATTTACAAAGTTGGTGTCGTCGGAAAGATATTTCCAAAGCGAACCCAACGGTTTCGGTTTTGGGAAAATCTGGTGGTCGGATCTCCTGCACTAATCGTTTGAAATCACGGTTTCAAAACACGAACTATAGCTTCGTTATTCGATTTATTTTAATTATATATATATATATATAATCGACTCTTCGATTTCAAAGCTGTATGCTTCCATACATTTGATAAAAATGATATTTTTGTCCAACAGGCTTCTATTTCAACACTTCACTATTTTTAACAATTCATGTATATAATATAAATGTGATTTTCACTGTAAATCGATTTATTTCAAAACACGACTATTTTATATAGTTCATATAGATGATAAAAATATGATTTTTATTATAAAACAATTTATTTTAAAACACGAATACCATTCAACACATGAATTTATAGTCAACGAATCAATTTCAAACCACAAACAATTCTAATCAACCATTCGCTATTAATCCATTTTCACACCAATCACAACTAATAAATATCATCCATGGTTTGTGGACGAGGGGCGTGTATATATATATAAGCATTTCACTTCTATTTCAACACATATATAATTTTTACAATGCATATACAACTTATATATCTAACATACAACTTATACAATGCTTATACAAGAAGTGTACAATGCTATATAACTCATACATCGAATAAATAATTTATACATCATCGTTTTCTATATCGTTTATAATTTAGAAATCTCACATTGGGTTCCACTCAACCAAAAATAGCAGAAGGCTCAGAAAAATATGCGGTCTCTTCTAGAATGTAGAAGACGTCCACATGAGTCCACTGTCTCTTATTTCACTGAATTTCATCAACAAACGAAAAAGATATGATTTTTACATTGAAATCAATAACTGTAGCGCTTTAAACTGCAATAATATAATTTAAAATAAAACATCCGCATGTTTTTCAAACCTGTTCAAAACTAGGTTTTAAATTTTCTTTGAATCTGCGCAATGATACGTCGATCGGCCTTCGCCACGAGGAAGAGGGAGGAGAGGCGCACCAGGCGCCGGTGGTGCGGCGGCGTTCGATGATCGGAGGAAGCGGCGGCGGCAGTTTCAAAACACAAATTTTAGAAACTCGAATCTCTCACAACACTCAACGAAAGATCACACAACTTATATGGATTTGAAGGTGGAAGAAAACTCTACAAAAACTTCCAAAGCATCATGCGGTTTTATTGCGTGGATTGATCAGAAAATGAACGGGAAAGGAGGAAGGGCTAATCGGCGTCGATCTAGAGGGTTTTCGGGGAGAGAGAAAAATGATTAGGCAATAGGATTTTTTTATTAATTTATATATTTTTAAATTTCTAAAATACCCTCTTTCACACACGAACACCAATTCAAACCCAATGACTGTCATCCCTAGCGTTTTACCCCCATTCCGAACACAATGAGATATGTTTCGTAGGCTCATTTGACTGTTTCTATCAGTTTTCCTTCAAATTAAAATATGAAACATTTAATATTCGATTTGAACATACATTTCAATTTGGCAGGGCCACAAACTGATTCTAAAAATTCCAGAAAAATAAATCTAGCTATGTTTTGATGATACGGCCCCAACAAAACTAGTTTCGTCGAATTCTGAGACCGTTTGAAAAATGGCCCATTTCTGGTCGATCCAATTTAACTTTAATTGACCAAAACACGTTTTCCTTTGCCACACTCACATATTAACTTCAAAAATTATGAAATTTGAAACCTAGCAATAGTTTTACATCCCGGATCCAACAAAAGTGGTTTTGTCGAATTTCGAGGTCGTTTGCAAAATGGCCATTTTCTAGTCGACCCAATTTAATAGAAATCGACCAAACACATTTTCCTTTGCCACGCTCACATACTAGCATCAAAAATTATGAAATTTGAAACCTAGCAATAGTTTAACATCCCGGATCCAACAAAAGTGGTTACATAGAATTCCGAGGTCGTTTGCAAAATGGCCATTTTCACGAGCTATATAAACTCTATACCGACCTTTCTGAAAATTCATTTGGCCATAACTTTTTCTTCCCGCTACGAGACTTCGATTTTTCAGATTCGTTAGAAAGATATTCACCAACAGATTCAAATATTTTTGGTTTCACTCAAATCCGTTTTGTTTTGCACCCGGTACAGTCAGTCAAAGTTTTAATTCAAATTTTGAAACTACCGCGCCATTTCAGGCCTTGTTTATAATTAGAAATAATTATTTTCATTTTCAATGTCGATTCAAACTTACTTTTCATCGTTATTATTTAAAATATTTATTTTAAATATATAAAATCCACTAAAATAGACAATTTAAATTTTTTAAATTGGTTCAGATTTTCCGGGTCGTTACAGCACTTTTCGATACGAACCCAACGGTTCTGGTTTTAGGAGAATCCGACGGTCAAATCTCCTGTAATGTCCGTTCAAAGTTAATGGTCGAAATTCGCGAACTGCCGCGGCATGGCGCGTTCTATTCAGGCCATTATATATATATTTATATATATATATAATATGTTTTACATATTTCGTCGATTTCCTTTTTAAAACGTATTATATAAATCGTTTTAAATTCATTTTTTTAAAACGACTTCAACTTCATATTCAATTTCAAACCAAAATTGAATATTCCACATATATGAAAATTTTATACAGTGTATATATATATGTTAAAAATTATATTTTTAACAATCAAATCATTTTCACATTTCATGTGTATATATATATATATATCGTTTTCATTTCATATGTACATCGTTTTCACATTTCATATATATATCATTTTCATTTCATATATACATCGTTTTCATTTCATATATATATATATATACATATATATGTATATTATTTCCACCTTTCATATATATAATATTTTCACTTTCCAATATATACGATATTTTCACTTTTCAATACATACGATAGTTTCACTTTCAATATATATACGATATTTTCACTTTTCAGTATATACGATATTTTCACTTTCAATATATACGATATTTTCCCTTTTCAATATATACGATATTTTCACTTTCAATATATACGATATTTTCACTTTTCAATATATACGATATTTTCACATTCAATATATACGATATTTTCACTTTTCAATATATACGATATTTTCCCTTTTCAATATATACGATATTTTCACTTTTAATATACACGATATTTTCACTTTTCGATATATACGATATTTTCACTTTTAATATATACGATATTTTCACTTTTCGATATATACGATATTTTCACTTTCAATATATACGATTTTTCACTTTTCGATATATACGATATTTTCACTTTCAATATATACGATATTTTCACTTTCAATATATACGATATTTTCACTTTCAATATATACGATATTTTCACTTTTCAATATATACGATATTTTCATTTTCAATATATACGATATTTTCACTTTTAATATATACTATATTTTCATTTTTCAATACAATATTTTCACTTTCAATATATACGATATTTTCACTTTTTAATATATACGATATTTTCACTTTCAATATATACGATATTTTCACTTTTCAGTATATACGATATTTTAACTTTCAATATATACGATATTTTCACTTTTCAATATATACGATATTTTCACTTTTCAATATATACGATATTTTCACTTTCAATATATATATTTCATACACTTCTAATATATATAATTCATTTCACATCACGATCAATTTTCACAAAGAATACAATCAAACAAACAAGTCGTCCATGGTCTGTGGACGACGGGGAACAGTTCATATATGCAGTTATGAAATAAATAATGATACAGAAAATTATAGTGAGAGAAAACTCACCTTGATCAGTTTTATTTCTGAATTTCTATTCGTATTTGAATTTTCCTGAAATTCTAATCTGCTTAGTTTCTGTTCTGGTCAGTTCCATGTTGTAGAATTAGTCGTTGCGAATCCAACGCAACTGAATTTACAATTTTCTTATGCCGTATGAGCCAGATATGATAATATTTGCGTTAATCACGTTATTGAATAATTAAATATTAATTAATCTATAATTAAATTCCTTAACTCATCTTCCATCTGCTAGCACGATTTTACTGGAACCCGTTCTCGATGAAACCCTTGGCCATCGCTCATCACCACAGGCCACGGTCGGCCGATCAGCTCCTCACTCTCGAAGTGCCTCCAAGTCTTACACCTCCCCCCTGAACAGCCTCCAGATCGATGCCCTCCCGAGCCCCCAAATATGAGTTGAACACGGTGACTTTGTGTAATAACCCGAAAATCTGGGCCAGTTTAAAATTTTTATTTTGGCAATTATAGCGAATTTTGATTATTTAAAATGAATTATTTTAAATAATATCGACGAGAAATTTATTTTGAATATAGTTCGAACGTATATATTTATACGCGTCGTCGTTAGAATATAAATATTTATATATATTTATAAATAGAATTGAAAATGGCGCGGTAGTTCGATAATTCGATTTCAAACTTCAATTGAATGTACCGGGTGCAAAACAATCCGGATTTTAGTGAAACCAAAAACATTAGTATCTAATTGATGATATCTTTCCAACGAATCCGAAAAATCAAAATTTCATAGCGGGAATCAAAAGATATGTCCAGTTGAAAATTCTGAATAGTCGCTATGGAATTCAGGCCCTTAAAAATGGTCATTTTGCAAATGACCTCGGATTTTGACGAAACCAGTTTGGTTGGGTCCGTGGTGTCAATTTATTGCTAGGTTTCAAATTTCATAATTTTTCGATTCAATATGTGAGCGTGGCAAAGGAAAACGCGTTTGACCAGTTTCAGTTGATTTTAATCGACTGGAAAATGGCCATTTTTCTAATGGTCTCAGAATTCGACGAAACTAGTTTTGTTAGGACCGTATCGTCAATACGAAGCTAGAAAATATTTTTCAGGAATTTTTCTAGTTAGTATGTGACCCCGGTAATTTGAAATGTACGTTTAAAATTCAATATAGAGATTTAAATGTAAATTCAAAGGAAACTAATCGAAACGATCAAATCAACCTACGATGCATATCCCATTGTGTTCGGAATGGGGGTAAAATGCTATGGACGATAGGCGGTGGGCCTCGTTTCGAGGTCGTATGTAAAAGTACCTTTTTTAGAAATTAAATAATTAAATAATAATAAATTAAAAAAAGAATTCCCTCTTTCTCCTTCCATATACTCTGGCCTCCCAGTGGCGCGCCCACCACCAGTCGCCTCCCCTCGATTCAAGGCGCGAGCCCCCTCCTTCCCTCTGCTCTCGCTCCCTCTCTCTCTCTGAAAATCGCGCAGCGATTCCATCGCCCCCCCCCCTTCTCGTAAATCGCATCACCGCCAGCAGACCCCCCTTCCACTGACGAATGAGCGGCAGACTTCCCCCCCCCCCCCTCTGAAAATATACAGTAAGTTCTCTGTTTACTTTATTTTATTCCTCTACATTTATTTTTTCTATGTAATTTATGTAATTAATTTAGGATAACACTTTTTTTACTGAAATTGGAAGCGATTTTTTTTATATGCTGCAATCAGTTTTTATTTATATATAAAAAAAAAGTATAAAAATCTAATTTTTGGTTAGAGATAAAATATAATTTTTAGTTGGTAGAAAAGTATGGTTTTTAAATTAGAAAAACTAAATTTTTAAAAATGGAAAGCTTATATTTTTAACACCATAAAGGTGATATTTTTAAAAACTAGTAAAAGACGAGATTTATAATTTATAAAAGGTCGAATCTTTAAATAGAATAAGGCGATATAAAAATATAATCTTTTCTGTTTATTGAGCGAAGTGGATATATAATATTTAGCGAAGCAAATAAAAATGTGATTTTTAGTTATATAGTAGCCAAGTAAAAATATTATCTTTTATATGTAAAACGACTTGTAAAACTAAAATCCTTTCTATTTGAATAGCGAGAAAAAAAATATATTCTTTTATGTATAAATAGTGAAATTAAAATATAGTCTTTTCTATAAAAATAGCATTGTTGTAAAATGTTGTTTAAAAACAAATATATATATATATATCATAGAAAAAAAAATACACTATTTTGAAAAAGAAGCACAAC
The DNA here is from genome assembly GCA_030737875.1 of Allium sativum. NCBI lineage: Eukaryota > Viridiplantae > Streptophyta > Magnoliopsida > Asparagales > Amaryllidaceae > Allium > Allium sativum. Next base: position 183,451,519 of record CM060915.1, on the reverse strand, counting down.
ATTGTTTAGGAAAAATTTACATAGTTTTGAAAATATATATATAACATAGTAGTAAAAATTCGATTTTTAAATATATGAAGTGAATATAAAAATATGATTTTTAAATTGAAAGTGAACAAATAAAAATGTGATTTTTATTTAAAGACATCAAAATATAAAAATGTGTGATTTTTATATATGTAGTGAAAGCGGTCAACGAAGATGACGAAGATGCGATAGCGATGAAGATTTCTATCAATGAAGTGCCGTGGAGCTAGGATAGCTATTAGTGAGAACTTCTCACCTTTCAATTTAATTTTTCTAGTTATATATATATACTAGGATGCAGACGGTGCTTAGTAGCACCCGACACAATCGTCCACAGACCATGGACTTGTTTGTTTGATTTCAAAAATAAGTTAGATTATTTGATTGAAATTGAATTGTTTGGTGAAATGAATGGATTGATTGATGTGTGAATGGCGTGGGCCTTCACTAGACCGGGGATAAGGCTAGGCCTTGTCCCGTTTCTAGTATCGTGCCGTTATGCCGCCGAAATTTTCTAAAATATGTTAGAAAAATAAAAATATCATTTTATTGAATAAATGAACTGAATAGAACATTCATAGGTTAAATAAAATATTTTATCGTTAAAAATATAGTTTTAACGTGGAAGTGAATAAAATAAAATATTCATTTACAAACCGGACGGTTTGTTTATGTACACCTATTTGAAGGACATTGATTGGGTCGATAAATTTTACACATCGCCCAACTGCACAAATAAAATCTGTGTTTGATTGTTTGAAACCCCACACGGGTGTTGGGATGAAATTTGAAGTTCACTCATCCTGATTGATTAAATATGTCGATCGATTGATTGACAGGCTGTTATAAGCGTTATATATCTATATTTGATGCTTATACAGTGTAGTGCACTTTGGTTGATGGTTGATTATTTTTCAATGCTATTATATACATGTGTTGTATGAAAATCCATATAATTAATTTTATATGGTAATTGATTGGGCCTCATTCCAGTTTTAAAATAGAAATATGTGAAAAAGAAATATTTGAAATAGAATATTTGAAAATAGGAATATATGAAGCCGTGTTGATTAGATTGACGCCATTTTGACGTAAACGATATTTATATCGATTTTATTCGTTTTGTAATGAATATCAGAAGCGATTTCAAAATCTGATATTTTGAAAAGAATTGAATATAAATGAATTCGAATTGAAATTGAATATAAACGATTTCGAAATGAATTGAATTGAAAACGATTTCGAAATGAATTGAATTGAAAACGATTTCGAAATGAATTGAATTGAAAACGATTTCGAAATGAATTGAATTGAAAATGAATTCAAATTGAATTGAAATTTGAATTGAATAGAAATGAATTCTAAAACGAATTTATAAAGAAGAATTCAATTTTGATTTGAATTGAAATGGAAGTTGAGATTACTTTTGAAACGAATTTAAAACTATTTATAAAATTCGTTTTAAATAGAAATCGACGAAATATATATTATATATATTATATATATAATATAATGGCCTGAATAGAACGCGCCGCGCCACGGCAGTTCGTGAATTTCGACCATTTATTTCAAACGGACATTACGGGAGATCCGACCGTCGGATTCTCCTAAAACCGGAACCGTTGGGTTCGTATCGAAAAGAGCTTTCTAACGAATATTAGAAATTTGATATCTAACGGTTGGATTTGGAATTATGTCCAAATCAAATTTGAAAAAGGTCGCTGTAAGTGCAGTTCGATGGCCATTGATGGAAATCGACTGTACGGGCCTTGATAAAATTATTAAAAATAGTAATAATTTGTGTAAAATCATAAGAAATGATTTGTGAAGATTTGGGATGAAAACTCCATATTTGAAAAGATAAAAATAAATTTTTATCGAAATGAACTGGTTTTGAACTAGAATTATAATTCTATTTATTTTTAATAAATAAATTGAATTTAAAAAGGGTTTTGAAAATAACCAGGATATCCAATGATTGCATTGGAGTGGATTTGAATCGAAATTGTCTTTGGAATATTTCGATGCTGGAATTCGTGATTATACAGGTGTTGTTATGGGAATTTGAAAGATATATATTTATATCGTTATTTCCAATACGACATTTGTTAGTCGTAGAATTTGATATTGAATATAAGCCGATATATTTTCTATTCAGAGCCTTGTATTTAATATCAAATGTGATTTGGGTTTGTCGTGAATGGTGTCTTCATTAACACTGTTCTTGAACCCAGTTGAGAAAAGATTAAATCTTTTTATTTAGATTTAATGAAGTGTACCAATTAAATAATATTTAATTGGAATTGAATTGATATTGATTTTTGGGTTTATCGTGAACAGTGTTTTAAATAACACTCTTTCTTTAACCCGATAATTAATGAATGAGATTTTGGGTTTATCGTGAACTGTGTTTTAAATGACACTGATTCTTTAACCCAGTCGAAGATTAAAATTAAGTGGAGTTTTAATGAATCTTTAATTAGATTGAAATGATCGAAAATGGAGTATCACCAGTTTGCTCCAGGCGATAGTTAAATCTTTAATCAGATTTGAACGTGAAATGGTAATTGAATTTACCGATAACACTGTGGTGTTAGATATGAAGTATTACCAGTTTTACTTCATGGATGAATAGGTTGGGATTGGAAAATTAAAACAAATAATTACTTCGGTAAATTTCGTTAATCCCGACTAGTTTGAATTGAGATTCGAAAATAGAATAAAGAATAAATTCAAAGAATTTATCTTGGATAAAATTAATGGGAACATTTCCCTATGAATGTGAAATCTAGAAACTAACTGTCGGTTGGCCAAGCAGAATGGTTTTCTGGATATTGATCTGATGTTGGTTTCGGCCTTCGGGATTAATATTTGGGAAATTATTCTCTTGATTAATTTACGGTTAGTGACTGATGAATTGGAATGAGGCGTATGTTGTGTTTGTGTAACACTTATTTAAAATATACGCGAGTTATTCGGAAAGACCGGGTTTATCCCATTCTGAATAACTGATACGACGATAAGTCGAAGATGAAGACGATGGTCGAAGACCGGAGGTCTTCACGTCGTTTGGGTAATTACTGATGATCTTGATTGGGCTGTACACCCAAGAAGATGGAAACAGTTAGTGATCGTCCAGACGTACTTGGAGATCGATGGATATGCGGGGTACTAGGTGCCTCCGGTTTCGTTCGGACCCAGAACGGACTTGTAAATGGACTGTGTGTCTGACATTGGATTTTAGTCCGTGTGATTGATCTCTATTAAATATATATCTGTTTGGCGGCGGAGAATTTATTCTCTTGCTTAACGCCCTTCTCTGAGACGCACGAGCTTAGGGGTTATATATTGATGGATATCAAACGCATGGAGTGAATTGCCTGTGTGGCATGCATAAGTGGCAATTGATCGAGGCTTCTGTTGAAAAGCAAAGTCTGGTGGTTGATGATCGAAGCACGGCCTTCGTGGCGTAGCTTTGTGTAACGTTAGCTTCGCGAGTTTCACACCCGGTATGAACCAAAAACGGGAGACGGACCTCAGGGAGGGCATGTGTTTCTTTCTAGTTAGAAGTGGCGTCAGTGGTTTTACACGCCCTGACGAGTTTGACTTATGTGGTTGTTGCTGTTGCGAGGCGCCTCGGTTTGATCGGACGATCCGGGTCCGATGGAGTCATTCGTTGGCTCATTTACGCCCCATAGGGTGGGGGAACGGATGTTCAGGGTTTAAGTTTAATCCACATCGGTGGACCGGCCCTGTCGCTCCAAGGCTTGACTGAGTACTTGCCTGTGGCTCGGGCTAGAGAGTCACGAAATCGGTTGAGGACTATCTTTTGCCTCGGTTCATAGGCGGAAATCCAATTTCCAAATACGTGACATTTGCGGTTTTAATTGTAGAACTAGTATGGCGACATGATATATGGTACCCATGCCGCCTATGATTGATACTTATGATTTGAAGTTGTTTTATACACTATGCACTTATAATAGTATCAAACGATTTGTTTTAAACGTATCAAGCATTCTTTGGCTGTTATAAGGGAAAACCCTATCCCCCGGCTTGCGTTGCATTGTGTGATAGGACCTGGGTCTTATAACAGCTTCATTTTTCTTTATTTAGCATTGCGCTGTTGTTTTATGCACTGGTATTCTTGGGAGGAAACCCGTTCCGTGTTATACGGCGTGGTCCCTTGATTTACCTAACTTTAAAATAAAGATTAACTGTTTTAGTTCTCACACCAGTCACATGACTGACCTGGAGTTTATTGTTTTAACCTAAACTCTGGGTGCCCCTATTTTGACACGGGCAGCTAGTAGTTTTGGTTTTGCAGATTTATATTCACAGGATCCTGGTTTACAGCTGGGACGATATCCGGAAAGCTTTGTATCCGTATATCCACTTCTAGTTGTGTATTGTATTATTTTCCGCTGCTATGTATTTAAATGTAATTTAAATCTCTGATATTTCTGAATAATATTCATTTATACTCTGTATATTCTTGTAATCTGATGCATTGTTGTAATATACAATGAAATGTTCTTCTGTATGAGTTTTGTTTTGTCGTGTTCTCGAACGATAGGGCGTTTCGAACGGTCTAGGTCGGTTTAGCGACTGGTTCGGACCGAGCGAAATTTCTTGCCGTCACACTTTGTGGCTCAATTTCGAGCAGACTCGGTCACGAGAATTAATCAAACTAGTATGGCATTAAAGCCTTCTTTTCGTTCTTCAATTTCCCCCTTAATTTCTTGGATTAATTCCATCAGGATTTGTCAATTTTTGAGGATAAAGTTTGGAGCATTTTCGGTGGTTGATTTAAAAGGGCGGCAGCTGTAACGTTTTCTAGGGTTAGGGTTTAGTCCGGGCCCTTTTTATAGAAAAATATATTTTATTTTATTATTATTTAATTCTAAAAAGCAACTTTTTTATTCGAACTCGAAACGAGGCCCACCGACTGTCGTCCATAGATAATTACCCTCATTCCAAACACAATAGGATATGTATCGTAAGCTGATTCGATCGTTTTGATTAGTTTTCCATTAAATTAACATTTTAATCATTATATATTCTATTTTAAACGTACATTTCAAATTACCGAGGCCACATATGAACGCTAAAAATTTCAAAAAAATTATTTCTAGCTACTTATTGATGATACGGTCCTAACAAAACTAATTTCGTCGAATTCTGAGACCGTTTGAAAAAATGGCCATTTTCTGGTCGATCGAATTTGACTGAAACTGACAAAACACGTTTTCTTTCGCCACGCTCACATATTGATTCAGAAAATTATGAAATTTGAAATCTAGCAATAATTTGACATTCTAGATCCAACAAAAGTGGTTTCGTCGAATTCTGAGGTCGTTTGCAAAATTTCCATTTTTAAGGGCCTTTATATATATATAAAATATATATAAATTCCATAGCGACTTTTCTGAATTTTAAACTGGACATATCTTTCAACTTCTAAAGTGAAATATCAGTTTCTTACATCCGATTAGAAACATATGATTAACCAGATTCAAATATTTCTTGATTCGTCCTATTCTGACTTAAAACGAATTCTGTATATTCATTTGAAATTCAAAATCGAATTTTCGAACTACAGCACCATTTCAGGCTCGTTAGATAATTAAAATAAATTTATTCGTTTGAACTTCGTCAAAAATAAATTTTCCGTCATTTTTATTTAAAATAAATCGTTTTAAATAATCAAAATTCATTAAAATTGCCAAAATAATAATTTTAAATTGGCTCAGAATTTCCGGGTTATTACAATCTCCCCCACTTAAAACTTTTCGTCCCCGAATAGGAACGAAGCCGAAAGTTGTTTAACTAACCAACTCAACTTTCATTATTTTTATTATGGCTTAAGTTCTTCAACTTTTCAGTTTCTAAGAACTGTTCTAATTTTTCAAAAATTTGGCTAACACCCTAAATTTTCGAAAAATTTCACCATAACCTCCCCGGCACCGGGAGCTTCGGGATATTTCAAATAGCCTCCCATGGCCCTCATCAATCCAAAAGAAAAAGAAAAAGCCAAGCGGCTAGCCAATCGGTTCATAAAATCATCCAAACCCAAAGAAATACAATAAACATGTACCTATTTGTCGGGCAAACAATTTTATTCCTCAGCTCTAGCCTCCTTGCTATGACCTGTTCAATGGATACACATTCATATTTAATATAAATGTCAGCCAGTTTAAGAACTGACACCACCTCTAGATAGAAGAAAACACATGCCCTCCCTGATGTCTTCTCCCATTTCTGGTTAATACCACGGTGTGAGGCTCGCGAATTTATGTTATACACAAAGCTATGCCACACAGGCCGTGCTTTGATCATCAACCACAAGACTTTGCTTTTAACCAAAAGCCTTGATCACTGAATCTTAGCATGCCACACAGACAATTCACACCATGCAACTGATGGCTATTAATCACACAGAATGAATTCCAATGTTAGACACACGGTCCATTTACAAGTCCGTTCTGGGTCTGAACGAAACCGTAGGCACTATATACCTGTAACACCCCGTGTATTTTATAACAGTGAAATTCACAAATTAAAGTATAATAAATTTCAAATTAAAGTATTAAGGGAAACGGGATATGCCATTGCGTTCATGTCGGAAAAATACGCGAAATAGAGTCCGAGTTTTCGAAAAACGGAGCCCGTATGACCAAATTATGGCCCGATGAAGTTTCAGAAAATTCAAATTTCGAAAACAGATTTGAATTTCATCCCAATCTGAGTAGGCGGGAAAATTCCCGCCCAAATCCACTAGTCGACCTGGGGGTCGACCCTAGGGTCGACCTGCCAGGCCAGGTCGACCTGGGAGTCGACCTAGGTGTCGACCTGCCCAGGCAGGTCGACTCTAGAGTCGACCTGGGGGTCGACTGGGGAGTCGACCTGGCCCCTGAGCCAGGTCGAACCCAGCCCACCCTGGCTGGCCTAGTCTGTGTTTGGTCGATTTTTTGAGCCTTGCCTTGTCACTAGGGCTAGGTGTCAGCTCCTGGTTGGTATCTCCTTTGAACGAACGGCTATTATTGAACCAAGCTTCATCGACGGTCTAAATCAACTCACAAACTCTATAAAAAGGACCTAAGACTAACCCTAATTCACTTAAACTAAAATGGAGATGAGACCGTCATGCTGCTGAGGAGAGACTGAGGATAGACGTCAGAAATAGAGAGACAATTAGGGGATAAATCAAAAGCTTAAAGCAACGTTAATCAAATTAAAGCAACGCCCACAACAAAGGATAGCATCTCCAAATTCAGAATTCAGATTCCTGAATTGAAGATTCGTCATACGTTGTAAGTAGAGTGCTATTCCGATGTGAATTAAATAATTGTGTTGATTTGTGTAAAGTAAGAAATGGAATTGTGGCGATAATAATCTATATTTGTATGTTGCTTTGATGCTAAATGATTTGGGAATATTATGGTATACGATTGGATATTTGCAAGTACGCGATTTGCGTTGGAAGTTAACAACGAAATGGAATTTGGGCGATAATAACCTATATTTGTATGTTATTTTGATTCTAAACGATTTGGCAATGCTATGTTGTACGATTGGATTCATACAAGTATATGGTTTATGTTGACAACCACATGTTGCGGAATTTTAATTGGGATTCATGCAAGCATATGATTCATATTGAAAACTACATGTTTGTGGTAGTTATTTACAACACCCATTTGATAATTGCAAGTATATGATTCATGTTGAAAATAACAACTATATGTTGTAATAGTTTATTCGAAATTCATGCAAGTATATGATTTATTGTTATGCCAACATGATATATAATTCTACGGTCATCTTTAGTGTAATTTGATCCACTTAAGTATTATGATTCATATGAAGCTTATGTTGGAATTGGCATCATAGTTCAAGTATAAAAATCATGATTTTGTGATAGTGACAAAAGCAAGCGTCTTTGTAAGCTTGTATTAATTTTATGAACATGACTAAACTATGTTTGTTATTATGCCTAGTTGAAAACATGTTTTTAGGCTTATGTTGTTATCATAATCATATGATAATATATTTGACACATAAGTTACATTAGAATTACACTAGAATTACTTACAAGTTACATAGATAAGATAAAAACCATGATTATATGAATAGTAGGATTCATGTTCAATTATGTTTATGCCATGACTATATGAATAGTAGGATTCATGTTCAATTATGATTATGCCATAATTATATGATTAGAATGGTTCATGTTTAAGTACTATTTATACCATGACTACATGAATAGTATGATTCATGTTTTGTTTATACCATGATTATGTGAATAGAATGATTTATGTTTAAGTATTGCTTATATTATATGTTGTTACAATTGCAAGTTCACATATGCCTACCTTACGTTAATTGAATCGTTATGTTGCAAGTTCATGCGTTCACACTCCCCTTTTTATGTTACCTTATAAACACCATGTTATAAGCCTCCCCTTTTCATATGGCTAAATTAGGTTTAAGTATTAAACCCAACACACCTTACATTGGAGCGAACGTATAAAACGGGGGTAATGACGTTTGGGCTAAAATATAGAACATATTTGTTGGCATGTTTGACGCACGCCAACAACCTTGAAGAACAATTAAGTGACATAAATAAATCTTAATCAATAAAGATGAATTTGAATAATGGGCCGCAAATATTTACATATAAAAAGAAAAGAGACAAAATATGTAAATGTAGAAAATACGATGTGTTTAACCCGAGGTTGGATTGAGTTGTGATGTAAACCTGCCCGGAACCGCCCGGCTGTCCAGTAGTCACAACAATACCTATCCAATGTGGGTGGTTAAACACAGAGCCCAATAAGGACCCGAGGTTAGAATAAGTTGTGGCGTAAGACAGCCCGGACCCAACCGGCAACAGGCAGCCACAACAATACCTGTCTAATGTGAGAGGTCAAGGCTTTAATAAGACAATTAAGGCTGAGTCAGGATTGATAAGATTAAGTGAATTAAGACTTAATCAAAATAGAACATGCTAAACTAAACAGACTGATTGGGGGTTAGGTTTATAAGACACTTAACCAACTTAGCATGTTGGCTAGAAATAGAAAACCAAGTAGCGGGGGACTCTTTTCAGCAGTAACCCTACAAGGTATCATGATACCCTGAAACTAGGCAGGGTGGGGCACGATTACTGGGCTGACCGTAAGAGGTCAAATCAACGGCGGTGGTGCAGCAGTGTAGGTTCTAACGGGGTGCGGGCGTGCACACACTCTGGCGCAGAAAAATAAGGCACTGGGCACCAGTAGCATACCTGTGCATTCTAGGATTGTGTCGGGCCGCCACCATGGGACTTGATACACCCCATGGTGGGACCAGCATAGGTAACTACAACATCGGGGCCGTAAGACACATGTAACTATGCGAGTAGGAGCCGATCATCATAAAATGGATCACTTCACCCCGATTATGGGGTGCCTATTGGGAACTAGTTTATACGGGTACAAAGATTAATATGGGGTACGATAGTATATTCGACCCTAGACAACTTAACTTAGTTTATGGTGCTTTCCCATCTCTAGTTTATACTTATCGTACCCAGTTCTTTATTCATAGACTGAATAGTCCTAGACTTACTCAGGCTTTATGTCTGACTCTACTTTTCTTTCATCTTCTTTTCTTCCGTCCCCCCCCCCCCCGGTCCACAGGGAGGGAATACCGCAGCTTGACCAGCCTTTATATCCAGCTTGAAGAGAGAATGTATTGCTTGGATCTTTTCGTTTTGTGTTCTTATATCTGTCTTGTATATCTGTGATTTATACTTATAAACCTCCACCAAAATTAGGGCATTCCCTTTGAGAGTGACCCTAACGGAGGTGGGGTGTTTCACTTGGTATCAGAGCATAGGTTTACCAGATAAGATAATAAGTTTTGAAAATTTATTTTCAAAAAGGAAATTTAAAGAAGCATTTTTAAGATAAAATATTATTTTATTTTAAAAGGCAAAGTCCCCCCCCCCAAAGCCATAGGAACTATCTCTTATCCTTTGTTTTGAATCTATCCTTTTTGTTTCAGCATGTCCGAAAACTTAACTTGCCAGAGGGTGTACCAATACCTGGTTGGTTTAGACGGTTCTTAGAAGCAAGGGCCACTCAGCCAGGTTCTACCGTTCCTCCTCCCCTAGCTGCAGGAAATCATCCAGCTGCAGCAGCACCTCTTCCTCCACCTCCTCCGCGGGGAAACACCTTTGTTAAGATATATAAAGATTTTAAAGCTATGGAAGGAAAGGATTTTCATGGAACTGAGTCCTTCGTGGCAGCTAGAAATTGGCTGAAAGAAACCGAGGACTAATTCATCATCTTTGAGGTAGAAGATAGGCAGAAAGTACAACTGGTAGTGTGGCTACTAAAGGGCGAGGCTTCCTACTGGTGGGAAGTCACTAATGCAGAAAGACCAGTGGAAACATGGGAGGACTTTAGGGCAAGGTTTGAGGCTAAATTTATCTCAGACGCGGAATGGAGTTTGCAGTTGGAAAAATTCCTATTTCTTAAGCAAGGAAACAGGACAGTCAAAGAGTATGTTAATCAGTTCGATGAGCTGGCTAGGTTCGGACTGGACCTAGTCAACACCCCGCACAAGAAGGCTCTCCATTTTGTCAAAGGGTTGAATGAGCCATTACACAGTTTGGCCATGACCCATATACCCATGGGAGCTACGTATGAAAGGTTGGTACAGATGGCGTTGCTGAACGAAGAGGATAAGGGCAAGAAGGAGACAAAGGCAGAAAACCCTCAAGGGAAGAAAGAGGGTTTGCAGCCTAAGAAGACAGACTTTAAGAAGGACGGGAAAGGCAACAAAGAGAAGAGGAAGTGTAATTTATGTGGCAAAGTGGGGCACTTAGTGAAGGATTGCCAGAAAAAGAAGGCCAAGATGAATGGTGGGTGCTTTTCATGCGGTGAGACAGGCCACATGGCTAAGGACTGCCCAAAGAAACGAGGACAGGGGCAGAGGGCTGGATCCACCTCAGGGGCACAAGCTCATGTGCTAGAGGCGCTATCTCTGCAATAGCGAGGTATAAATACTTCTGTAGAAAGTGTAGTTTATCTTTGTGATCACCCCGTTCGCACTTTATTTGATTCTGGCGCATCACACTCCTTTATCTCGTCTGCTTTAGTAGAATCTCTGCACCTAAAAACTAGTATGGTAGAGGACCCCTTAATTGTTTCAAACCCAATTGGGGGCCCAGATCATTTGTCTATGATCTGTTTGGGATTGAAAATTTCTATTCTAAGCGTTGAATTTCAATGTAGTGCCTTTGTTTCGGGCTTTTCGGGATATGGTTTGATTTTGGGCATGGATTGGCTATCCAGTAATGGGGCCATCCTTGATTGTGAGAAAAGGGTTGTTAGGCTCCTAACCCAGCTCGGTAACACTTTGGAAATTTCTTGTAATCCCTCATATGCGGTTATGCTTAGTTATCTTGAATCGCTAGATGCCTCCGTTGAAAATTTGAAATCGGTTAGAGTGGTCCGGGAATACCCGGATGTCTTCGAAGAGGTGAAGGGCTTGCCTCCGAAGCGGGAGATAGACTTCCGCATATATCTTGTAGATAATGCAAAACCCGTTGCGTTGCCCGTTAGACACATGGCTCCGCGGGAAAGGAAAGAGATTAGTAAACAGATTAAAGAGCTTTTAGAAAAGGGGTTCATTAGGAGGAGCATTTCAGAATGGGGCGCTCCAGTGGTGTTCGCTGCAAAGGCGGATGGTTCACTCCGTCTATGTGTTGACTATAGGGAGCTCAACAAACTAACGAAAAAGAATAGGCACCCTCTCCCCAGAATTGACGATTTGTTTGATCAGCTTGTAGGGGCGTCTGTTTTCTCCCAACTCGATTTAGCGACCAGTTTTCATCAGCTAAGGGTGGCTGAAGATAGTATCGATAAAACGACATTCAGAACCCCAGACGGCTTCTTTGAATGGCTTGTCATGCCTTTCGGCTTGACAAATGTACCTGCTTACTTCGTGGACCTGATGAGTAGGGTATTCAGGGATTTCCTCAATAAGTTCGTAGTGGTCTTCATAGACGATATCCTTATCTTCTCGAAGAGTGAAGAGGAACATGCTCAGCACTTAATGGCAATCATGGAAACTCTGCGAGTCCATCAGCTAAAAGCCAAATTCTCCAAATGCCACTTTTGGAGAGAAGAAGTGAGGTTCCTTGGGCACATAGTATCCAAACAAGGGTTAGCAGTGGACCCTGCTAAGGTAGTGGCGGTACAGGATTGGAAGACACCAAGGAATGCAACTGAGGTCCAAAGTTTTCTAGGACTAGCAGGTTTCTATCGAAAGTTCATAAGGGATTTTGCGAAAATCTCAGCTCCGCTCAGAAAATTGACCAAAAAGAATCTAGTGTTCAATTGGGACTTGGATTGCGGGTTTGCTTTCCAGCGACTGAAAAGGGCTCTTACAACAGCCCTAGTTTTGACGTTGCCAGATGGAAGCAAGATGTTCACCGTTTATACAGATGCATGTGGGACAGGGTTAGGCGCCGTCTTAATGCAAGAAGGAAGGGTAGTAGCTTATGGCGGAAGACAGTTGAAAGTGCAAGAAAAGAACTACCCGACCCACAACCTTGAATTAGCTGCCATCGTCTTTGCACTCAAGTCTTGGCGACACTATCTCCTAGGTGAGAAGTTTGAACTTTACACTGACCATAAATCATTGAAATACCTTTTCTCGCAGAAGGACCTTAACTTGAGGCAACAGAGGTGGATGGAGTTTCTTGCCACGTATGATTTCGAGATCTCCTATACTCCGGGCAAAGGCAACGTAGTGGCAGACCGGTTGAGCCGAAAGAAACTGACCCTAAGCCCGCTGTTTGTTGAAAGACAAAGCCTAGAGTTTATAGCCAGCTTCGACTTTAGGCCTTCCTCCGATTTTGTACCAGGCTTGCTAGCATCTCTCGAAGTATGCCTGACTTTAGTGGACTCGATAGGGACAACACAACGCGAAGACCCTCAACTTGTGGAAACGATTGATAGGCCAATTAGGCGTGAGACTTCAAGTCAACTCAACGGATACTCCATCGATAATAAGGGCTGGCTAAGGCGAGACGGAAGACTATGCGTCCCACAAACAAGGGATTTAGTAAAGAAGGTTCTCGAGGAAGCACATCACTCCAAGATGACGATACACCCAGGCGGAGATAAAATGTACAAGGACATAAAAAGAACTTTCTTTTGGAACGGCACGAAGAAGGACGTGGCAGAATTCGTTTCTAAGTGCATGGTGTGCCAACAGGTTAAGGCAGAACAGAAAAAGCCTGACGGTCTGCTACATCCTCTAGAGGTCCCGCAGTGGAAGTGGGATAGCATCTTAATGGACTTCATCGATGGGCTGCCTAGGTCTAGGAGAGGCAACACTAGCATTTGGGTAATAGTGGATAGGCTTACTAAAAGCGCCCACTTTTTACCTGTCAAAAGTAAAAGAACTGCCTCATCCCTAGCATCTCTTTACCTCAAGGAAATCGTTCGACTCCATGGAATACCATCCAGCATTGTTAGTGACCAAGACCCTATCTTCACCAATGAGTCTTGGCAGAGTCTGCAAGAAGCGGTAGGCACACAGTTATGCTTGAGCACAGCCTATCATCCCCAAACCGACGGCCAAACAGAAAGAGTGAACAGAGTTTTGGAGGACCTTTTAAGACTGTGCATCCTTGACTTCGGAGGGACATGGGAAGACCATCTTCCTTTGGCGGAATTTGCCTACAACAACAGCTATCAAGCAACCATCGTAATGGCGCCCTTCGAAGCTTTATATGGGAGACCGTGCCGATCGCCCACTTGTTGGTGGGAGTCTACTGATAAGCTCATACTTGGACTAGATATGATCCTAGAGACTTCAGAGAAAGTAGACTTAATACAAAGAAGGATGAAGACGGCCCAAGACAGACAAAAGTCCTACGCCGAAAAGAGGAGGACCGACCTTGAATTTGAGGTTGGGGACAGAGTTTTTCTTAAGGTATCTCCGCTAAGGAACGTTGTTCATTTTGGAACCACAGGAAAGCTAGAACCAAGGTTCGTAGGGCCATTCCCTATCATTGAGAAAATTGGGAAAATGGCCTATAGATTAGAGCTACCCGAAAAATTGGCCGGAGTTCACAACGTCTTTCACGTTTCACATCTCCGAAAATGTCTACATGAGTCTGCTGAAGTGGTAGAGCCAAATATCCTAGAAGAAGCTGAAGTGGAATGCGAAGCAACCATAAGGAAAGTTCCAACCCGCATATTAGGAACGGAAGTGAAGAAGCTACGCAACCGCGAAGTCAAGCTCGTCAAAGTTCAGTGGAGCGACGCCGAAGGAGATGCAACTTGGGAAACTGAAGCTAAAATACGCGCAGCCTACCCTTTTCTTTTCAAGGGTACATCTTTGATCTTTCCTTTTTCCTTAAGTTGCGCTTTTATCTATCTTTTTAGGTATATCTCCTCGACCCTATCTTTTAGGTAGAAACCCTTTGGACGAAAACATGTAATTGAAACATGTTATGGATGATGATTGCAAGTGGTTGCAAGTGATTGCTAGTGGTTGCTCGTGGTTACATATACACACACAGTCTAGGTTTTAGATCCGCTCAATCACTTCATATTGCATATGCATAAATGTTTGCATTCTTATATGGTTGAACTTTAATGTTTTGTCATATGGATGTTGCATTTGTATGAATGATTGTGCACTCATGTAGAATCATGAATAGGAGGATTTGCATACATAATGGATTCATGACACTTACATAATTTGCATTAAGGAGGTCAACTGAATCAGTAGACCGACTGATTTTGCATTAGATAAGTACATGTACACACACTTCGCATATGATCATGAAGCATTAGAAGTCTTTTAAGGACAATGGATGCTCGTGTTTGATGGATGAGTTGATGGATGTTTGGATGTTAGGATGTACATTTTTCCTGAACTTGAAGATTTCGGGATGAAATCCGTTTAAATGGGGGAGAATGTAACACCCCGTGTATTTTATAACAGTGAAATTCACAAATTAAAGTATAATAAATTTCAAATTAAAGTATTAAGGGAAACGGGATATGCCATTGAGTTCGTCTCGGAAAAATACGTGAAATAGAGTCCGAGTTTTCGAAAAACGGAGCCCGTATAACCAAATTATGGCCCGATGAAGTTTCAGAAAATTCAAATTTCGAAAACAAATTTGAATTTCAGCCCAATCAGAGTAGGCGGGAAAATTCCCGCCCAAACCCACCAGGTCGACCTGGGGGTCGACCCTAGGGTCGACCTGCCAGGCCAGGTCGACCTAGGTGTCGACCTGCCCAGGCAGGTCGACTCTAGAGTCGACCTGGGGGTCGACTGGGGAGTCGACCTGGCCCCATAGCCAGGTCGAACCCAGCCCACCCTAGCTGGCCTAGTCTGTGTTTGGTCGATTTTCTGAGCCTTGCCTTGTCACTAGGGCTAGGTGTCAGCTCCTGGTTGGTCTCTCCTTTGAACGAACGGCTATTATCGAACCAAGCTTCATCGACGGTCTAAATCAACTCACAAACTCTATAAAAAGGACCTAAGACAAACCCTAATTCACTTAAACTAAAATGGAGATGAGACCGTCATGCTGCTGAGGAGAGACTGAGGATAGCATTCAGAAATAGAGAGACAATTAAGGGATAAATCAAAAGCTTAAAGCAACGTTAATCAAATTAAAGCAACGCCTACAACAAAGGATAGCATCTCCAAATTCAGAATTCAGATTCCTGAATTGAAGATTCGTCATACGTTGTAAGTAGAGTGCTATTCCGATGTGAATTAAATAATTGTGTTGATTTGCGTAAAGTAAGAAGTGGAATTGAGGCGATAATAATCTATATTTGTATGTTTCTTTGATGCTAAACGATTTGGGAATATTATGGTATACGATTGGATATTTGCAAGTACGCGATTTGCGTTGGAAGTTAACAACGAAATGGAATTGTGGCGATAATAACCTATATTTGTATGTTATTTTGATTCTAAACGATTTGGCAATGCTATGGTGTACGATTGGATTCATACAAGTATATAGTTTATGTTGACAACCACATGTTGTGGAATTTTAATTGGGATTCATGCAAGCATATGATTCATATTGAAAACTACATGTTTGTGGTAGTTATTTACAACACCCATTTGATAATTGCAAGTATATGATTCATGTTGAAAATAACAACTACATGTTGTAATAGTTTATTCGAAATTCATGCAAGTATATGATTTATTGTTATGCCAACATGATATATAATTCTATGGTCATCTTTAGTGTAATTTGATCCACTTAAGTATTATGATTCATATGAAGGTTATGTTGGAATTGGCATCATAGTTCAAGTATAAAAATCATGATTTTGTGATAGTGACAAAAGCAAGCGTCTTTGTAAGCTTGTATTAATTTTATGAACATGACTAAACTATGTTTGTTATTATGCCTAGTTGAAAACATGTTTTTAGGCTTATGTTGTTATCATAATCATATGATAATATATTGGACACATAAGTTACATTAGAATTACACTAGAATTACTTACAAGTTACATAGATAAGATAAAAACCATGATTATATGAATAGTAGGATTCATGTTCAATTATGTTTATGCCATGACTATATGAATAGTAGGATTCATGTTCAATTATGATTATGCCATAATTATATGATTAGAATGGTTCATGTTTAAGTACTATTTATACCATGACTACATGAATAGAATGATTCATGTTTTCTTTATACCATGATTATGTGAATAGAATGATTTATGTTTAAGTATTGCTTATATTATTTGTCACAATTGCAAGTTCACATATGCCTACCTTACGTTAATTGAATCGTTATGTTGCAAGTTCATGCGTTCACACTCCCCTTTTTATGTTACCTTATAAACACCATGTTATAAGCCTCCCCTTTTCATATGGCTAAATTGGGTTTAAGTATTAAACCCAACACACCTTACATTGGAGCGAACGTATAAAACGGGGGTAATGACGTTTGGGCTAAAATATAAAACATATGTGTTGGCATGTTTGACGCACGCCAACAACCTTAAAGAACAATTAAGTGACATAAATAAATCTTAATCAATAAAGATGAATTTGAATAATGGGCCGCAAATATTTACATATAAAAAGAAAAGAGACAAAATATGTAAATGTAGAAAATACGATGTGTTTAACCGGAGGTTGGATTGAGTTGTGATGTAAACCTGCCCGGAACCGCCCGGCTGTCCAATAGTCGCAACAATACCTATCCAATGTGGGTGGTTAAACCCAGAGCCCAATAAGGACCCGAGGTTAGACTGAGTTGTGGCGTAAGACTGCCCGGACCCAACCGGCAATAGGCAGCCACAACAATACCTGTCTAATGTGAGAGGTCAAGGCTTTAATAAGACAATTAAGGCTGAGTCAGGATTGATAGGATTAAGTGAATTAAGACTTAATCAAAATAGAACATGCTAAACTAAACAGACTGATTGGAGGTTAGGTTTATAAGACACTTAACCAACTTAGCATGTTGGCTAGAAATAGAAAACCTAGTAGCGGGGGACCCTTTTCAGCAATAACCCTACAAGGTATCATGATACCCTGAAACTAGGCAGGGTGGGGCACGATTACTGGGCTGACTGTAAGAGGTCAAATCGACGGCGGTGGTGCAGCGGTGTAGGTTCTAACGGGGTGCGGGCGTGCACACACTCCGACGCAGAAAAATAAGGCACTGGGCACCAGTAGCATACCTGTGCATTCTAGGATTGTGTCGAGCCGCCACCATGGGACTTGATACACCCCATGGTGGGACCAGCATAGGTAACTACAACATCGGGGCCGTAAGACACATGTAACTATGCGAGTAGGAGCCGATCATCATAAAATGGATCACTTCACCCTGATTATGGGGTGCCTGTTGGGAACTAGTTTATATGGGTACAGAGATTAATATGGGGTACGATAGTATATTCGACCCTAGACAACTTAACTTAGTTTATGGTGCTTTCCCATCTCTAGTTTATACTTATCATACCCATTTCTTTATTCATAGACTGAATAGTCCTAGACTTACTCAGGCTTTATGTCTGACTCTACTTTTCTTTCGTCTTCTTTTCTTCCGTTCCCCCCCCCCCAGGTCCACAGGTAGGGAATACCGCAGCTTGACCAGCCTTCATATCCAGCTTGAAGAGAGAATGTATTGCTTGGATCTTTTCGTTTTGGACTATGGCTTTGGACAGCAATTATGGGATTTTTGCAGTTTATTTATGTTTTCTTTATGCTTCTTTAAATAATGTAATCAAGACAGTTATGAAGATGTTATGTTTTTGGGAGTATTGTAAGACAATTATGGTATGGTTGGTGTAACACGTATTTTAATGAAATAAAAGTTGTTGTTTTCCGCTTTTCAAAATTATGTGTTCTTATATCTGTCTTGTATATCTGTGATTTTTACTTATAAACCTCCACCAAAATTAGGGCATTCCCTTTGAGAGTGACCCTAACGGAGGTGGGGTGTTTCAATACCTCGCATACCCATCGGTCTCCACGTACGTCTGGATGATCACCACCCATTATCCATATTTCGGGATGACTCCCAATCAGGACATCAGTTATCATCCAACCGAGGTGAAGATCTCCGGTCTTCAACCACCGTCTTCATCATCGACTTCTTATCGTCGATTCAGTTATTCAGAATGGGATAAACCCGGTCTTTCTTAGCAACTCGCGTATATAATAAACAAGTGCTACACAAACACAACATACGCCTCATTCTAATTCATTATTCACTAACCGTAAATTAGTAAGAGAACGGTTTCTTAAATATTAACCCTAAAGGCCGAAACCAACATCAGATCAAAACCCAGGAAACCATCCGACTTAGCTAACCTTTAGTTAGTTTATAAATTTCACATTCAACCATTAAATAATCAATAAACCGGGTAAATTCGGTTAATCTCCATTCCATATCATTTATAATATTTTATAACGATTTATCGCTATTTTTATTTATTTTAAAATAGCCAATTCATTCAAACGACGCTTCAGGCCATAACGCGGTCGTGGCACTGTTTTTCTTCCGCTTTGATTTACACTTATCTGAAAATTTAACCGTTGGATCTTCACCAAATTTATATCATTAGAAAAACCTTTTCAAAACGAATCCAACGGTTGCAGTTTTGGGAAAATCCGACGGTCGGACCTCCCTGTACCCTCGTTTGAAGTTTCGATTTCAAAATACGAACTACAGCGTCGTTATTCGATTTAATTTAATTATATTTATATATATATATATAATCGATTCTGACGCATTTTTTCTTTAGATTTGAATTAAACATTCCATACAATCCAACCATTGGATCTTCACAAAGTGGGTGTCGTTGGAAAGACATTTCCAAAGCGAACCGAACGGTTTCGGTTTTGGGAAAATCCGATGGTCGGATCTCCCGCACTAATCGTTTGAAATCACGATTTCAAAACACGAACTGCAGCTTCGTTATTCGATTTATTTTAATTATATTTATATATATATAAATATAATCTATTCTTCGATTTCAAAACCATGTTCTTTTTATACATTTGATAAAAATGATATTTTTATCCAACAGACATTTATTTCAACACTTTACTATTTTTAACAATTCATGTATATAATAAAAATGTGATTTTTATTGTAAAACTATTTATTTCAAAACACGACTATTTTATATATTCATAAAGATGATAAAAATACGATTTTTATTATAAAACAATTTATTTCAAACACGAATACCATTCAACACATGAATTTCTATTCAACGAATGAATTTCTATTCAACACATGAATGTTTTCTATTGTTCGTATATATAAAATAAAAATGTGATTTTTATTGTTAAAACAATTTATTTAAAACACGAATACCATTTAACACATGAATTTCTATTCAATGGATGAATTTCTATTCAACACATGAATGTTTTCTATAGTTCATATATATAAAACAAAAATGTGATTTTTATTGTTAAAACAATTTATTTAAAACACGAATACCATTTAACACATGAATTTCTATTCAACACATGAATGTTTTCTATAGTTCGTATATATAAAACAAAAATGTGATTTTTATTGTTAAAGCAATTTATTTAAAACATGAATGTTGTTCAACATATGAATTCCTATTCAACACATGAATTTCTATTCAACACATGAATTTCTATTCAACAAACGAATATAGTTTCAACACATGAAAATAATTCTAACACATGAATATTATTGAAAATTTCGACAGCATAATGGCAGGATAGTTAAAACCCGGACCGTCCCTAGTACGGCTCCTGGCTCTACGTTAAAGCCTAACAGCTTTTGACAATAGGGATTTCATCCATCTAGTTCGCACGCAACTGACAAGTTTATATTTTCCTTTTCCACAAACTAATCCTATGTGGTTTCAACAAAATAATTCTCAACCACAAATGGGTATTTTTCAACCACAATCAATCAATTTCAACCACAAACAATTCAAATCAACCATTCGCTATCAACCAATTTTCACACCAATCACAACCAATAAATATCGTCCATGGTTTGTGGACGAGGGGCATATATATATAAATAAATTTCACTTCTATTTCAACACATATATATAATTTTTACAACGCATATATAACTTATACATCGAATGTACAACTTATACAACGCTTATACATGAGGTGTACAACGCTTATATAACTCATACATCACTATATAATTTATACATCATCGTTTTCCATATCGTTTATAATTCAGAAATCTCACATTGGGTTCCACTCCACGAAAAATAGCAGAAGGCTTAGAAAAATATGTGGTCTCTTTTAAAATGTAGAAGACGTCTCCACGAGTCCACTGTCTCTTGTTTCACTGAATTTCGTCAACATAGCAAAAAGATATGATTTTTACAGTGAAATCAAAAACCGTAGCGCTTTAAAGTGCTATAGAATAGTTTAATATAATTTAAACCGTACCTTTAAAAATCTGTTCAGAACTAGGTTTTCGATTTACGACCAAACCGTGCAGCGATTCGTCGATCGGTCTTCACCACGAGGAAGAGGGATGAGAGGTGCACCTGCGCAGGGGGGTGCGGTGGCGTTCGATCGCCTGAGGCGGTGGTGGCAGCGGGTTGAACATTTGAACTTCGAGGCGTCCATTCTCTTTGAATATTGAACGAAAAAATGTCCATTCTGAACACAATGGGATATGTATCGTAAGCTGATTCGATCGTTTCGATCAGTTTTCCATTAAATTTACATTTAAATCATTATCTATTCTATTTTAAACGTACATTTCAAATTACCGGGACAACACACGGACGCTAAAAATTCCAGAATTTTTTTTTCTAGCTTCTTATTGACGATACGGTCCTAACATAACTAATTTCATCGAATCCTGAAACAGTTTGAAAAATGGCCATTTTCTGGTCGATCGAATTTGACTAAAACTGACAAAACACGTTTTCTTTCGCCATGCTCACATATTGATTCGGAAAATTATGAAATTTGAAACCTAGCAATAATTTGACATCCTGGATCCAACAAAAGTGGTTTCGTCAAATTCTGATGTCGTTTGCAAAATTTCAATTTTTAAGGGCTATTATACATATTAAAATATATATAAATTCCATAGTGACTTTTCTAAATTTTAAACTGGACATATCTTTCAACTTCTAAAGTAAAATCTCAGTTTCTTACATCCGTTAGAAACATATGATTAAACAGATTCAAATATTTCTTGTTTCGTCCAATTCCGACTTAAAACAAATTATGTATATTCATTTGAAATTCAAAATCGAATTTTCGAACTACAGCGCCATTTCAGGCTCGTTATATAATTAAAATAAATTTATTCATTTTAACTTCGTTGAAAATAAGTTTTCCGTCGTTTTTATTTAAAATAAATCATTTTAAATAATCAAAATTCATTAAAATTGCCAAAATAAAAATTTTAAATTGGCTAAGAATTTCCGGGTTATTAAATGAAATAAAAATTTGATTTTTATAGCATTGATATAAAAATGTGATTTTTATAGCATTGAAATAAAAATGTGATTTTAAATATGAACTAAAACACCCCACCTCCGTTAATGTCACTCTCAAAGAGAATGCCTTAATTTCGGTGGAGCATTATAGGTAAAAGATGCAAATAAAACACAAGACAAACAATTAAAGCAACGACAAATAAATAAAACTTTATTTCATTGATAAACAGCTTGTACAAAGATTGTTTTACAATACCAAAGTATCCTGTCTTGTTTACAAAAATAAAGAAGCATAAAATGATTTCCCCAAATAAAGCATGAACCAGCCATAGCAGTAGAAGAGAGAGTCCAAGGCAACACGTCAAAGAGTCTTCAAGCTTGGAAAGAATAACGGTCCAAACAAACCTGAGTTATTCCCTACTTGACTATCGGGGGGAACGGAAGAAAAGAGGCGAAAGCAAACTAGGTCAGACATAAAGTCTGGTAAGTCCAGTGATTCTTAGTATTTAAACGAGGAAATTGCTCATGACATGAATAAACTAAATATAAGATTAAACCATACTAACAAGATAATATGGGATAAGCATGGGATATGGCAAGATAAACTGAATGTACTGATAAACTGAATGTGCTGATAAACTGAATGCGCTGATAAACTGAATGCGCTTCTACTCCTTCTCTACTTCGCAACTACCCTGGTTATAGTGATTTCTATATCTCTACACTACCTAACTGGTGTCCAAACTAGTAATCTATGATCATATGATAACGTGATCCCAATCCCCGTATTTGCGGTTGCCTTCAGGTGTGCTTCTATTATGGGGATTCCGTTTATTACCTAGATCTAATATAGGGCTTACTATTGAGTGCTTAATAGATTCAACCAGGGTTTACGCTACCCAGGGCCATTAGGGTTTATGCTACCTATTGAACGCTTCTCGGATTCAGGGTTTACGCGACCTACGCCCAACTAGGGATTATGCTACCTACTTTGTATTAATTTTCCATGTGTCTGTGTCAGTCGACCCTCTCTTGCATGTAGATACTCTGTGTTGGCCCCACCGTAAGGTGTATCAAGCCTTATGGTAGCGACCCGACACGATTCAAGATGCATAATGTATAACTACTGGTACCCAGTGCCTGCTTTTTCCACTCTGGAGTACGTGCACGCCCGTAAACCATCGGAACCTACACTGACGTACCCCCACCACTATTTTGACCGCTTATGATCAGCCCAGTAATCGTGCCCCACCCTGCCTAGTTTCAGGGTACCATGATACATCTATGTGGGTTACTGCTGAAATGGGTCACCGTTACTAGGGTTTCCTACTGGTTAAATTTGTGGGCCTATATATACAAATATTACACACCTATACGAGATGTACTTAACCCTCCCACCGATTCTAGCATGTTTTCTTAACGGTTAAGTTTTGTGGGCCTATATTTACTAATATTACCCACCAACCTGACGTGCACTTAACCTTCCCACGGATTCAAGCATGTTTATTTAATGGTTAAGTTTTGTGGGCCTATATTTACTAATATTACCCACCTGTCCGACGTGTACTTAACCTCCTACTCGTCAAGTCGTGTTGGTTAAGTGGTTCTTATTAACTTAACCTTTCTTGCTTATCATGTTGGATTGGTTAAGTGTGATTTATTAACTTAACCCTGCTCATTCATCAGGTTATATTGGTTAAGTATTTCCCATTTAACTTAACCCCATTCGCTCATCAAGTTATATTGGTCAAGTGTCATTAATCAATTCAAGTTAACTTAACCCATCCACCCGTCATGTCATGTTGGTTTAAGTGTTTCTTTCTGGTGTTGACTTGACCCTACCTCAAATCATGTTATTTTGGTTAAGTGTT
The DNA here is from genome assembly GCA_030737875.1 of Allium sativum. NCBI lineage: Eukaryota > Viridiplantae > Streptophyta > Magnoliopsida > Asparagales > Amaryllidaceae > Allium > Allium sativum. Next base: position 183,427,620 of record CM060915.1, on the reverse strand, counting down.
GTTCTCATGTTAACTTAACCCTATCATCTTCTTAATTAACATTTTACAACGGCTAAGTGTTTTACTTAACCTCACCTACTTGTCTAATGAACAGGTTGTAACGGTTAAGTGTTCTAATTTTACTTTACCTCACCCACTTGCCTAGTTAACATGTTATTGCGGTTAAATGTTTCCCTAGTTACTTAACCTTACCATTTCTAGCTTGATTTATTCATGATCCTTAATTAATTAATTAAGGCCCCAACCACTCACATTAGACATATATTGTTGTGGTTACTCGATGTGCCGGTCGGTTCCGGGCAGGTTTACACCACAACTCAGTCTAACCTCGAGTCTTTCTGAGCTTGATACACTAACCACCCACATTAGACAGGTATTGTAACAACCCGTATTTCGATAACACGTTAAAACAATAAATCAAGGCAGAATTAAATTTTATAATTGGAATCAGGTAAAATGGACTTCACCATTGCGTTCATCTCGGAAAAATACGCGAAATAGAGTCCAAAATTTCGTAAATCGGAGTTCGTATGACCGAGATATGGCCTCGCAAAGTTTCACGAAAATTCAAATCCGAAAACAGATTTGAAATTCAGCCCAATTAAGACACCACTCCATTTTTAGGCCTGGTTAAGACACCACTCCATTTTTTAGACTTGACTTCTTCCCCAAGACATGCTTTGGATGGCTAGGATTGGTTCTAGGGTTTATCCTATGGCTAAAACTATCCTAGTCTTCTATAAAAAGACCCCTAACCCTCTCCTAAAACCCTCATTATTCATTCTAGTAACTAAACTATGGCAAAATCAATCCTCTCATGGCCTCCACTCAACTATCCTAGCCTCCACTTCATTTCTATGAAAGGTTTCATGATCATGAGAGTGTTAGAGAGTCCCTATGTTAGTATGAGAGCCTCTCAAGTTGATTTCAAGGCAAAAGCTTTGATCTTTGTTCATAAAGATGGTGTTTTTGTTGATTTGGGGCATCCATCTTTGGGTTTTTGGGTGATGTCATGCATAGGCTTCCTCACAAGCTTTAGTTTAATCGATTTAGGCCTTCAAAGCAAATGTAAGCCCTTTCCCTACTCTTAGATATTAACTATGAAGTTAAATGTTCATGTTGCAAGTTTGGGTTTGATCATTAAGTATGATACATGCTATCATGTCATGCAAGTTTATGAAGTCATTATCTTGATCTTGTGGGCTAAAAGCTACAACCTTTATGTTGAAATGTTGCATTATGCAACATGAGAACCCTCATAACCTTTATGTCAACTTGCATATGAAGTCATAACCCTTATATGATGATATATGCGAGTTACTAGTCATCATTCCATGTCTTTTGTCACCATGATTCGCTCATGTGCCAAGTTTGGGTTTATGCATGTTTTTGAGGCTTAAGAATGTAACATGCAAGTTAATGAACACATTTGTGCCTCATTTGCCACCATGATTAACTTGTGGCTTAATATCCATTTTTGTCATGCCTTTGCCAAGTCTCTTCTTTTAATCCATTACGTTGTTGCGAACGTATATGCGAGTTTAAAAGCGTTGGGTTATGTTATGGGAAATTTCTAATGGCATGAAAATATAACTTGGAAATATGACTTGAAATATAACATGGAAGTTGACATGTAAGTATGCATAAAAACATAAGCTTGGGAATTTACCTATTAAGTTAGGTCTACCCATTGGGAATTTACCTATTAAGTTAGGTCTACCCAATTGCTTGAAAACTTGTAATATGTGTTGGAAAACATAATGGACATGACACTTAGATAATATAAGTGTGGCCAACTCAAGGTTGGGTTGAGTTTGCAACGTAAAACTACCCGGAACCGACCGGCCTAACTAGTAGTTGCAAACAATAGGACCCAATGTGAGAAGTTGGTCATGTTGTGCTTAAACCCGAGGTTAGACCAAGTTGTGGTGTAAAGCTACCCGGAACCGACCGGATTAACTAGTAACCGCAACAAAGTCTAATGTGAGAGGTTGAGGTGCATTAAGTAATTAATGCCACATGATAGGGTTAAGTTAATTTGATTAATGACGCTTAACCAAATATGACATGGACAAATGGGTTAAGTAAATGGTTTAGGCTAATGATACTTAACAAAACATGACAAGGTTGGGTAGGTTAAGTAATTTGATTTGCCTAGTGACACTTAACCATTTTTATACGATTAGTGGACGGGGTTAAGTTAATCAACACTTAACCAATCCAACACGATAATTTGGGGAAGGTTAAGTAAGTTTTCTTAATGACACTTAACCGAAAAATACAGTTAATGGATGAGGTTAAGATTAGACTCAACTAGTCTAAGCATGGAAATCGGATGGGGTTAAGTTAGCCTAGACTTAATTAATCCCACTTGGTAGTTTAATGGAGTTAAGTTAAACAATTAACTAATCTAACATGTTGATTTGAGGTGGTTAAGTGACCTATACTTAACCAATCTAACTCGTGAATTTATTGAGGTTAAGTTAACCTATACTTAACCGATCTAACGTGAAAACATGATAAGGCTAAGTCACGAATCGCTTGAATACACTTGACCGATTGACTAGGTAAATTGATAGGGTCAAGTTAATATATACTTAACCAATCTAGAATGATAATTGGACGAGGTTAAGTCGTGAATTGCTTAATACATACTTAACCAACGTGAGCATGGTTTGTAGGGTTAAGTCATGAACTTAAGTGACACTTAATCCATTATGTAAACCCTAGTTCTGAGGATAGGGGATAACCGTAGTTAACAAGGATAACGGGAATAAGGCTAAGTGGTAAACCTTAGTTGAGGAATAACTAAGTAATGATTCTTAGTCAAGGAAATTTAGACCAGTTCATAGATAGATGAGTAACCTGATACGGTAGTGTTAGATCGAAATTTGGACCTAACACCCAAATTGTTATGAACTGTAGAGAATTCTAAATGAGGAACAAGGAAAAAGAAAATAACACTCAGAATTTATAGTGGTTCGGCGTTAACGAGCCTACTTCCACTCTATATCTTATTGATTATGCTTTAAAAGCTAGTACAACAGTGATTTCTCTCTATATTTCAATGGTTTGACAACAATGGCGGACTCAGTACTCACTATTGCCAAAAAGCCCCCAAAAAATGCCAAGCTCTGGGCTATTTATAGCTGATTTTGTCAGACGGATCGCGGACACGTGGCACGAATCCCGAGATTTCCGGATCGCATCGCCACCATTGAAGAAACAGTCAAACTAGCCGTTGTGAACAGGTGTCGTCAGATCCGTGCGATTCGGATCGCTGAAGACCAGCTCGTGGTTGAACGGGTCAGGGGGTTCGGTTCGTTACAAGGGATCGGATCGCCTGGAGGTGACGTTCGTCGACGAGATGGGAGCGATCCGTTCCTGGGCGAGTCGACAGAGCGCGATCCATTCCTGGGCGAGACGATGGCGTGCGATCCATTCCTGGGCGAGACGATGGCGTGTGATCCATTCCTGGGCGAGACGATGGCGTGCGATCCATTCTTCCACTTTCTTGGGGGACTTGGTTTCCTGATTTCCTTTCATGAATGATCCTGGATGGCTTGGTCAAAAAGCGAGCCAACATTTTGCCCCCTCGAAGTATGTTTTATTGATGGTGAAACATGCTTCGAAGATGCTTATTGACTCTCCTGAAGGGATGTAAGTTAACAGTCGCATTGGTTCAAATTGACACATGCATGAATCGGATCGCCATAGGACGACACGGTCCGATTTGGTCATCTGCTCGTCTCGTGCTGAGTTCCTAGGGTCTTGTGCGATACGGGGCGCATCTTCCTTCGAGTCGTATTGGACCCTGAGCTTTGTGGGCCATCATTTCAAAGCGGTCCGTGGGCTTCTTTGCGATTCCGTTTCTGGATCGTGGCCTGTGGGGCGCTTCGTGGATCGAATAAGACAAAGGAGGGGAGACAAACGGTCACCTTCTTTGCCTATATAAGCCGACGTTCCCCTCTTCATTCTCCTTCTTTTTCTTCTCTGCTGAATCGTCTCGCGCGAGCTATCGAAAAACGAATCCAACCTTTTAAAACTTTCGAAAATCCAAGAATTCTCTCAGTTTTTAGAAAGGTAACTTTATAGAAAGCACTCTCATACTACTTTCATGAATTTCTACGGCTGATTCCAGAGAGAAACAATATAAATCCGCTACTTTCCGAATAAATCACCAAGTCGCCATGGCCATTGAACGCGGAGCTCAGAACTTGAGGATGGGAAGGAGATGAGGAAGAAGAAGGATGCAGAAGGAGAAGGAAGGCTGACTCGGATCGTGGTCAATGATTGAGGACGGAAGCAAGTGGCGAGACGAAAGATTGGGATGGCAACTAAGGGTCGTATCACGGTAGTCGCAACGGTTCGTGAGGGAGCCTTCCCTTCGTCCGGCGATTCGATGAGGGGCGAACTCTCTGCTATGCGAGTCGAAGGGGGCGATCCCTCTGCTATGCGAGTCGAAGGGGGCGATCCCTCTGCTACGCGATCCGTCTCACGGCTGGTGATACGAAGAAACTTCAGTCTTTAATCAGCGCCTTGTCGCTACAAAACTCTGGACAGTTAGGATAGAGCCTTGACGTTGATCTCTCTGGACTAAATGACTTCATGATTTGACTGCATATGACGACTAACGACCTTTAATAACCTCGACTGCTTTCACGTTTTATTATCGTTTTTAATAATGCGCACACACAAACACACACAGCAGCACTTGCACACACGGGGGACAGGTAGTGTTGATCTTATCGTTCATATTTTCTCGTCCTAACAGCAATGTCGAACGACCACTCTTCCTCAAGATCTGTAGCCGAAACGGAATCCGAGACTCCTGAACAGCACAATCCTCAAATTCCTCCAATCAATCCAGAAGGCGAAGACTCCGGGTCTGAATATGAAGCCACAGAATCAGATCCGACACAAAGCACATCATCCAGCAACAACTCCGAGTCTGACGAACGAGCTCCGGACGAAATTCCAGGCGCAGTCGGGATAGATAAATTCTCTGACTCTTTAGCGTCCAAGCTCGACGAGATAAAACTCAAGAGAATCTGCTTAAGACACGGCATTCCTTGGGACGATGTCTTAACACCTGGAAGCGAAGACAGACCTCATCTAGCACCGGAAGGGTATATGTCGATCAGTCGGACAATGTGCCTAGTAGGAGCTATTCCTCCGTTCCCTCCAATTGTCATTGAAACTCTGAGACGATTAGGCATTGCCCCGATGCAGCTTCATCCAAACGCCTACGCGTCTCTATACTCTTTATATGTTGCTTATGCGGAAATCTTGCACGCCGAACTCAAATTCAGAGACCTGGTGTTCTTCTTTCTTTTCAAGCACCGTTCTTCTGCAACTCCCAACTTTTCCTTTTTTGAATCAGTGGCGAACAGGAAAGTTCTGTATGACGGATACAGCAACATCGGGGATCCTAAGTCTGACTGGTTTTACATAAGAAGACAGGCTGGATACTCACGGAGATGGCTTAAATCAAGTAAATTTTGATCGCCTAGTTGAATATCTTGCTTGGGGAGTTTAAATAATAACATTCGTCCGCTTTTTCCTTTGTCTTAAACAGATCATGTCTTCCCGAAAACAGAGGGTGCATTATACAACAACCGGTTATCCATTCTTTTGCAAAGCAGATCCGACTTTTTAAGGATTAAAAAATGCATTACGGATGACAACCTTCACAAGCATCGCCTCTTGGATAGGAAATTTGGACTTGGAACCGGCGGCAAACCTTATAAATATGTGCCCCCGACGGAAGAAGAGGGAACTTCACAAGCGGCGGAGACAACCAAATTTCACAAAAGTCCTTCTCCGATAGTCATCCAAGACGACGAAGACTTGAATGTATACAGGGGGGATGAGTCCCGTGGTGATGCGTCGAAGGAAATCCTTACCTCTGCCCCAATGGAAACTGTCGGTGATGACGAATTGACAGAAGAACAGTTATTCGACGAGCTGAATAAAATCCATTTACCCGACATTGAATACACGGAAAAAGACTTCGGCGAGGAGCCTTTCTTTTCTGCTCCCGAAGAAGCGGTTGATTCAACAAGGGGACGTGAAACGGGCCAGACGAGCCAGTCTCCAGGCCCGGGTCTGTTAGGGGGAATTATATGGGACGCACACCTCACACACACTGCCTGACCATGCACTATTATACCGTGGATATTCAATGTGATAATATGCTCTTCTTTTCTTTTTTGCAGGAGCGATGTCGCGCAGGAAATCTTATTCGTATCGTTCTCTTCGCGAAGGCACCCCCAGCCTTCGTTCGGGTACTGAGCGCCCTCGCGGTCCTTCTCACAAGCCGAGCTCTTCGCAACCTCGATCTCCATCCAAATCAACTTCTACCAGGCCTTCGAGTCATCCGACGATTCCGACCGGGGGGAAGACACTTCCAAAAGAGTTGACTCCTCCAAAGAGTGCGCCTTCCCACAGTCGGTCATCCAAAAGGCGTCACGAATCCAAGGATGGGGACAGAGATTCTTCCAAAGAAACTGAGCAAGAGAGAAGTAACATTGTCCCCACCAGCCAACCAGAATTAGCTGCCCCCGGTTCGCGGGACTACGTTCACGGTCCTGAAATCCAAGGTAGGCTGGAAAAGCTACGGGAACAATTTCCAGGAATGTTCTTCGATAGGATGGTCTTTGTTCCTGCCTTGGAGCCAGTTCCTAAAAACTGGGATAAAGAAGTCATCGGGCATATCCGTCACGTGGCCAAGCAGTACGAGACGATGAAAAAGCACGCACTTAATCTTTCGGAGGTCATCCGAACACTCGAAATAGAAGCTCACAGGTCTAAAGCAAAACTCGAAAATAATGAAAGGGCTAGGACAAAATTAGGGAAGGATCTGGAAGACGCTCAAGCCCAGCTCGCTTTGGCACAGAGAGACGCCGCAAACTATAAAACTGAATTAGAAAATGCCAAGCAGCGATTTCATTCAGAACTGGATTCCAATAGCCAGGAAAGAATGGCCTTAAAAAAGGAAGTTGAAGACCTCAGAATGGCCAACATCGAATTGGTAACGGCACAAGGCCATTTTTTGACGGAGAAGGCTGCTTGGGAGGCGGAAAAAGTGAGTCTAAAGGAAAGGTTGGCTGTGGCAGAGGCGGAAAAAGTGATTTTGAATGATCAGGTGGCAGATGCGGAGAGACGGGCAGCTCTTGCCGAAAAGAACGTTGATAGCGCCATTGAAATGGCCACTGCCTCCAACAACAAACTCCTTGAAAGAGAGAAAGAAATCGAGGGGTTTGAGGAGATGATTTTTGATTTCCTTGGCCAGGTTCTCAAAACTCGCAATATCTCATGGATCCCGGATTATCATGTTACTTTGGCCAACTTATGGGATGCCATCGTGGAGGGCGAAAAGCATAGACTGGGGGTCGAAGAGATCAATGAAGACGAATTGATGAAGAACATCCTAAGGGACAACGAGCCTGAGGATCTGGCAGAGGGCCGTCGCTTAATCCTGGCGGAAATGGAGAAGGAGAAAACCATGGCTAAAGGCAAAAGCAAAATTGACGAAGGTTCCAGCTCCGTCGCGAAGTCTAAAACCTCCGAAGTTGAGGAGTATCATCCTGACGATCCGCTGATCCCCTTAGGCTTAACTCCCGTGGCTGTTGGAGCATCCGGATCTACTCAAGAGGGAGTATCTGCTGAAGGTACCTTACTCTTTTCCCAACAATTTGCTAAAGCGATTGCGAATTGTCGTCATCTAACAGGATAACCCATTGAATTAGTAACGTGTGTCTCTCATAATGCAGGTGGCGAGCCCGCCGACAAGGGTGTTGGAAAAGAGAGAGAATTGGAGGAGGGGATCGTCCTACCGGGTGCTGAAATCGATGTTTCAGAGCGAGTCGAGGCCGCAACAGCTGAAGGAAGCATCTCGGTGCCTAGTGCCGACGTACCCAAAGATGCTGAGACTATCGAGGCTTTAAAAGACCTGGATGGTCGGCATGTGGATGATGAAGAGGATATCACCGGCACCAAGAAGGCCGACGATGATGATGATGATGAGGAACCACTGGCCAGCCGAAAAGCCAGACAAGAGAAAGAATTGGCTTTGAAGAAGGTGGGGGATGAGGCTTTGGATGTGGTCCCTCTTGCAGAGTTCGATCCCAAAACTGGGATGATTATGAAAATCCAGTCCAAGTCCATCAGCCGGCAACTTCACTTCGCAAACCCTGATGACTTCCCGGCTTCCCTCTCCGGCAGAAGCAAGGGAAAAGATGGGGGAGAGGAAACCTCAGAGGAGTCAGATGCTCCCCTCGTGGACAAGCGGAAAAGGAAGAAGGGGGATCCATCTGAAGCCGACAAGGAGAGGCTGGAGAGGCAGAAGCGAGAGAAGATATCAAAGCATAAATAGGATGTTTACTGATATTTTGCCTTTTAAGCTTCCCACTGGCCAGGAGGTGTAATTGTAAGACTCGCCCTCACTTTTGTTTCTAACTTGTTTTCACTTTGCTGATTTGCAGTACATAAACAAGGATTTGTTTCTTCTTACATCATTGTGTACCTGTATTCATAGAAACTTTCCACATTTAGTCGTTAGCCAGCTATTATAAGTCAGTCAATCAACAAGAAGAAGAATGTTCATGCTATGTTACACTTGTTATATCAAAGTTTAGCGTTCACATAGGAGTGCGTGATGCCCCCTAATCAATTGTTAGAGTTTTATGCTTGGCGATTCGTTCGTTCCCCGATCCCTCAGCGGGGAAGGAGCTATTTCTCAGCGCTCAATCAGAGACGCCTTTATACTCTCTCTCTCTCTGGAGAGTTAGAGTTCGAGCTCAGCGACTCATTCGCTCCCCGATCCTTCAGCGGGAAAGGAGCTCTTTCTCAGCGCTGAATCGGAGACGCTTTTATACTCTCTCTCTCTCCGGAGAGTTAGAGTTCGAGCTCAGCGATTCATTCGCTCCCCGATCCTTCAGCGGGAAAGGAGCTCTTTCTCAGCGCTCAATCGGAGACGCTTTTATACTCTCTCTCTCTCTGGAGAGTTAGAGTTCGAACTCAGCCGTCTGCGATCATGCATGCTCCTCAAACCCGTCTCAGGTTTACATTTTAATCCAAGCTCCGAGGATTAAAACCAGTCGGACAAGCAGCTAGAGCATTTACCAAGGCTTTGGGTTCCTCTGATTAGTTTACGATAGGAAATGTCGGCACTGGACTTCGGGTACCTGCAATATTCACACTGATTTTCATAGGCAAATAAATAAAGACGCAGTAAAGGTAAATGACACACAGTATTTTTATAGTGGTTCGGTCGAATCATGACCTACGTCCACTTTATAATCCCTTGCTTTAAGAAATCAGACTGTTCTAGGCAAGTCATGCCCTGTACATAGTTTTTTTTTTTTTTTTACAAAACAAAAGAATAGATTTGAAACTTCTCATGTTAGATATGGCCGTAGATGTTGGGCATTCCACACTCTGGGGATCTCCTTTCCATCTACGGTTGCCAGCTTGAAGGTTCCGTTATCAAGCTTGCTGAGAATAGAATACGGTCCTTCCCACTTCGCTCCCATATGAGTTGGGGGTGGAAAGACACGTTTCAGAACCAAGTCTCCGGGTTCCAAGGTTCGGGCTCGGACCTTTTTGTTGTAGTATCGGGCGACCTGTTGTTTGCATCTCAGAGCACGCAGGTCGGCTTCATCCCTCTTTTCTTCGATCATATCCAGGGACTCAAGGAGTAATTCGTTATTGGACATTGGGTCATAATAGGTCACCCGATGAGAAGGTACCTTTATCTCAATCGGGATGACTGCTTCCGTTCCAAAAGCAAGGGAGAACGGGGTATGTCCTGTTGCTGATTTATATGTCGTCCTGTAGGCCCATAGTGCCAAGGGCAATTCGTCAGCCCACATGGCTCTAGCCCGCTTCATTCTTCTTTTCAGAATGGACTTAATTACTTTATTTACAGCTTCAACTTGCCCGTTCGATTGTGGGTGTGCCACAGATGTGTATCGATTCTCGATGTGGTATTTTTGGCAGAAGTTTCTGAATTCAGCACTATCAAATTGAGTTCCGTTGTCTGTTATCACAATTTTTGGAATCCCGAATCGACAGATGATGTTTCTCACGATGAAGTTGATTACCCGTTTAGTTGTGATTGTAGTTAGTGGTTCTGCCTCGACCCACTTAGTGAAATAATCTACAGCCACAATAGCGAACTTGGCTCCACCCCTTGCTATGGGGAGACTTCCAATGATATCAATTCCCCACATAGCAAATGGCCACGGGCTCATTATTGTTTTTAACTGGCTTGGAGGCGCTCTGGGTATCTTTGAAAATCTCTGGCATGCATCACATCGTCGTGCATATCTTACTGCATCCTTGTTTATGGTAGGCCAGAAGTAACCATGCCGTAATATCTTTTTTGCCAAAGTTTGCCCCCCGGTGTGGCCGCCACATTCGCCTTCGTGGACTTCTTGCAGCACACGTTTGACGTCATCGTGGGCTATACACCGAAGGAGGGGCATTGAATACCCTTGTCTATAAAGGACTCCGCCTTGCAGTACGTATCGGGCAGCTTTACGAATCACTTTACGCCTCTCGCTTTTCCTGGTCGGAAGCGCTCCATCCATTAGGAAATTCTTTATAGGGGTCATCCACGACTCCTTTTCTGGTTCCGTCTCTAGTACTAGGTCGATTTCCATCTGATCAATGCTGGGAGACCGAAGTACTTCAACGGGCGCTAGCCCTATCACTTCAGGATCGTTAGAACTAGCTATCTTTGCCAACTTGTCTGCCTGCTAATTTTCTGACCGCGGAATATGAGATATGCTGTAGTGATCAAACTCATTCAGCAGTTCTTTCACTTTCTTTAAGTATAGAATCAATCTTGCACTTTTAGCTTGGAATCTCCCAGTAACTTGGTTCACAACTAACTTGGAATCGCAGAAGATGTTCAGTTTTGTGACTTCTAGCACCTTTGCAATCTTTAATCCGGCTATCAGAGCTTCATATTCAGAATCGTTGTTAGTGGCCTGAAACTCCATTCGGATGGCATAAGTTATCAATCGTTTCTCGGGGGTTTCAAGCACTATTCCAGCGCCGGATCTTTCGTTATTTTTTGCACCATCAGTATATAATCTCCAGACATTAGGGTCGAAAAGTAATTTTGAGGGTTCCACTTCTTCGTTTGCTATGTCTTCTTCAGGAACAGTGAATTCTGCTATGAAGTCAGCTATCACTTGCCCCCGAATTGATCGTCTGGGCTGAAAGTTCAAGTCAAATTGACTTAACTCAATATTCCATTTGAGTAACCTTCCAGACGCCTCTGGTCTCTGTAGAACTTGCTTGAGTGGGTGATCAGTATATATGATAATAGGATGTGCTTGAAAGTAGTGCCGAAGTTTTCTGGAGGCAATCAGTAAACTATACGCCAGTTTTTCTATCCGTGGATAATTACGCTCTGCCGCTGTTAATTTTTTACTCACGTAATACACAGGTCTTTGGACCTTCTCCTCTTCCCTTACCAATGCTGAGCTGACTGCATGAGATGATACGGCCAAATACACGAATAAATCCTCGTGGTCTATTGGTTTAGATAGAATTGGAGGTTTCTCCAAGTGTCTGAGCAAGTTCTGAAACGCTTCCACGCAGTCAGGTGTCCATTTAAAGTGGCGTTTTCCCCGCTTTATTAATTCGAAGAATGGGATGCACTTATCCGTAGCCCTGGAGATAAATCTGCTTAGTGCGGCCACTTTTCCAGCAAGGCTTTGCACGTCCTTAATTTGCCTAGGTTCCTGAATGTTCCTGATTGCCGTGATCTGGTCCGGATTAATCTCGATACCGCGCGAACTGACAATGAATCCTAGGAATTTTCCAGAAGCAACACCGAATGAACATTTGGTGGGATTGAGTTTCATCCCATACTTTCGAAGAATGCCGAACATCTCTGCCAAGTCAGTAGTGTGTTGAAAGGATTGCTTGGATTTAACCAACATATCGTCGACGTATACTTCCATCGTTTTCCCGATTTGGTTATAAAACATCATGTTGACCAAACGTTGGTACGTAGCGCCAGCATTCTTCAGGCCAAAGGGCATCACTACGTAACAATATAATCCCAGATCAGTGATAAAGCTAGTATGCTCTTGGTCCGGAACATGCATCGGAATCTGATTGTATCCTGAATAAGCATCCATGAATGAAAGAAGCTCGTGACCTGCCGTCGAATCTACCAATTGGTCAATTCGAGGTAATGGAAAACTATCTTTGGGACAAGCTTTATTTAAATCCGAGAAGTCGATACACGTTCGCCACTTCCCATTGGCCTTCTTTACCAGGACTGGGTTCGAAATCCAATCTGGGTAAGTTGAATCTCTGATAAATCCATTACTCTTTAGCTTCCCAACCTCTTCTTTCAAGGCAGCGGACCTCTCTGGGCCCAGCACTCGCCTTTTTTGCTTCACTGGAGGATGTTTGGGGTTAATGCTCAAAGAATGGCTCATGATTGATGGGGATATCCCGCACATGTCCGCATGGGTCCAAGCGAATACATCCAAGTTGTTCTTTAAGAAAGTCGTCAATTCTTCGGCAAGAGTCGGACTTAACTGGGATCCAATCTTAAGGACCTTCTCCGGATCACTGTCATCGATTGGCACATCCACAGTTGCTTCGTTGGGAGTTGCCGTTCTGCCCCCGGGGTCTTGATCCTCTCTGGGATCTATATCCTCGGGCATCACTCTAGGCAACTCTCCAACAATTATCCTCTTTAATTGCTATAAGGTTTCCGCCCCCAAAGGGGGAGGAGTGCCTTTAGTTTCGATATCCCCGCCGTTGCGAAGCAACTTCAATTCGGCAACATAACATGCTCGCGCAGCAACTTGATCCCCTCTGACGATACCAACGCCGGCTTCTGTGGGGAACTTCAATAGCAAGCACCAGGGGATACAGGCTCTAAATTTTGCGAGGGCCGGCCGGCCCAAGAAGGCATTGTATGGCGATTCGACATCCAAAACCACAAAGGGAAGGATTCTCACTCTCTGGCGTTCTCCTTCCCCAAGTGTAACTGGCAATTCTACGTAACCCATAGGTGCGGTGGATGCTCCGTTGAATCCACGAATCCATCCTTGGCAGAGCTTCAAGTCTTTTATCTCAAGATTCATCTGGTCAAAGGCTTTTTTGAAAAGGATATTAACGGAACTCCCGTTGTCCACCAGTACCTTATGAACAGTGGCTGGCCCAATGGGTATTGTGATTACAAGTGGATCTTCAGTTGGAGCATGGACCCCAATGCTTTCTCGCTCTCGGAAAACAACATCATCAGTCATCATCTTTTGCTGCTTCACCGGAACACTGTCCTCGGGGTTGCTACATTCCCCCACTTCGAGGTGTTGTTTGGCTGCGTTGACATATTGATCTAAAGCTTTGGAACTGTGCCCAGCAAGGTAAAGTCCACCGATCACGGTGTTGATTACAATATTCTTTCCCTTTTGCTGAGCAGTTGGCCTAGCAGCACGTTGATTTTGATTCTGACTCGGGGCCTGCACTGCTTGCCCCATGTCCCTAGGCGCTACTCTGTATTCGTCTAGATTCCCTTCTCGAAGCAACCTTTCGACTACGTCCCTCAGGTGACGGCATTCATTCGTCGAATGGCCGTGAATTTGATGAAAGAGGCAAAACTTCCCTGTCTCACGCTCTTTTTCTGTCGACTCTCTAGGAGGTGGCCTCTTATTCTGGAGGACTTCATATGCATCCATGAAGATATTCTCCATGGTATCATTTATGGGTGTATAACTTTCAAAGGCCCTGGGACGAGTCCTTCTCTGGGATTCGTTCCCTCGGCCCCTCTTCCGGCTGTTGCCATTAGCATTGTTATTGTTGTTACCCGGTCGGCGACCACCCTGGTTCTGATTTCCGACGTTAGCCTCAACTTTCCCCGAGTTGTCTCCAGTCTGTTTGATGGCGACATTGCTCTGAACTTCTTCCTTATCAGTTGTTTTAAGCTTTCGGTTCGCGTACACCTCTTCCCGGCGTAGATGTACATTGGCTTTCTCATAGAATAATTCTCTGGTGTGGGGTGGTTTGCCTGCCAAGTACCTCCCGAATTCAGTGTCCTTATCCACTCCATCAATTAGTGCTGCGACAATGGTCGGCTCATGAGGATCTTTGACCTCAGTGGCGGCCAAATTGAAACGATCCAGGTACGTCTTTAGACTTTCGCCTGGTCGCTGTTTGACAAGAAATAGATCGATCACGCTTTTCGTCTTCTGTGCGTAGATACGGAATTGCTCTACGAACTTCTCGCTTAGTTCCCTGAAGCTGGAGATCGATCTTGCCGGCAGGCGAGTAAACCATAGCAAAGCCACGTCTTCCAGGAATATGGGAAACGCTTTACACTTGACCGCGTCAGAAGCGGCGGCGGCAGTCATCGACCAAGAGTATCTCATTAGGTGCTGAACAGGATCAGACCTCCCTGCATATCGGTTCATTTGTGGCATGTTGAAACGCCTTGGAAAAGTTGCATCCAAAATATCGTCAGTAAAAGGAGTATGACTGCGGTCGATCCCCCAATCCTCGTTCCGCTGTCCACGGCTGTCGGCCAAAATCTGGTGAACCATGGCTGCAACGTTTGCACTAGTCAAAGGAGGTTCAGGATCAGTGCCTCTGGCCCGACGAGGCTCTCTGATCTCTCTTCGGGGAGTAGCCACAAAATCCGGGGCTTGGACGGGGCCTTGCTATCCCCTGTTATCATGAGTATGTGTACCGCGACGGGGCTGAGGTGGCCTGTCATGCACAGGACTGTTCACGCCTCGAGTCCTGAGGGTCGTTGCTTGACCATCCATATTACGGTTTGCGGGTCTAGCCCCTAGTTCTTCTTCTTCTTGTGAGGGCAGGGTCCCGAACCGAAGCTGTTCTATGTTTTCGGCTCTTTCATACGGTCGCCGCGGAGGTCTCGGCGATTCTTCAGATGAAGAGGAATATGCTGGGGTGAGTGGACGTACTGGCGATGTTCTTTGCCTTGTTAGCTCATCAAGTCTTCTATCCATAGCCGACAGGTTTTGCCGTAGGATAGAACTTTCCTGCCTTTGGGCGGCTAACTCATCAAATAACCTATCCCACATTTCGACAAAACGGGAAAGATCCCCCTCAGTAACAGGAGCAGCAGGATCATAATGGCCATCATCACCCTCTCTTATGGGCATAGTGCTCGGACCGGGTCGAGCAGAGGTTCCAGGACGATAGGAGTGGGTCATGGGTTCTTTTCCAGGTCGAGTTGTGTTCTGACCATCAGTTCGGGTAGCTGCGGTTCGTGGAGGGCGGTTCGCTGCGCCCCCCTGGGATCGACTCGTGGTCATGGTGCGCGGAGGCTGCGAGGTGTTGCCCCGGGATCGAGTAACAACTCCTTCAGTAGCGCGGATCGTCTCGTTCTCATCGACTCGGAACGAGGTGTTTTCATCGGATCAGATCGCCCCCTGCGCTCCGCGATCCCGAGTCTCTTCGTTGACCAGTTCGTGCACATTCTCCTCGATCGTTTCGTTGGTCTGCGAAACTTTAGATCTTTTTCCAGCCATGATATCCGAATCGCTGGAATCTTCAAGAAAATGAATGACGAAACTTTAAGGCTGAGTTTCTCAGTGAAAGAACCAAAAATGTTAGATCGAAATTTGGACCTAACACCCAAATTGTTATGAACTGTAGAGAATTCTAAATGAGGAACAAGGAAAAAGAAAATAACACTCAGAATTTATAGTGGTTCGGCGTTAACGAGCCTACTTCCACTCTATATCTTATTGATTATGCTTTAAAAGCTAGTACAACAGTGATTTCTCTCTATATTTCAATGGTTTGACAACAATGGCGGACTCAGTACTCACTATTGCCAAAAAGCCCCCGAAAAATGCCAAGCTCTGGGCTATTTATAGCTGATTTTGTCTGACGGATCGCGGACACGTGGCACGAATCCCGAGATTTCCGGATCGCATCGCCACCATTGAAGAAACAGTCAAACTAGCCGTTGTGAACAGGTGTCGTCAGATCCGTGCGATTCGGATCGCTGAAGACCAGCTCGTGGTTGAACGGGTCAGGGGGTTCGGTTCGTTACAAGGGATCGGATCGCCTGGAGGTGACGTTCGTCGACGAGATGGGAGCGATCCGTTCCTGGGCGAGTCGACAGAGTGCGATCCATTCCTGGGCGAGACGATGGCGTGCGATCCGTTCCTGGGCGAGACGATGGCGTGTGATCCATTCCTGGGCGAGACGATGGCGTGCGATCCATTCTTCCACTTTCTTGGGGGACTTGGTTTCCTGATTTCCTTTCATGAATGATCCTGGATGGCTTGGTCAAAAATCGAGCCAACAGGTAGGTCATCGTTTAAGTATACGAGTAGGAGCAAGTATCTGATTTAGATAAAGGCTCCAGCGAACTGGGTAACGAAGCAGCGGCTTCGGGGAACGTGAGGATATTCTTGGTATCCCTCTGTGAGCTGCTAGGTGATTATACTAGGCTCATGAGAGGTTAAGGTCTGCGTTAGAAGAACCAAGAGTATGCCTTGGTTGCTATACGAGCGACCTAAAGACGGGGATGGATAGGGGATAGTCGACGATACACGGTCGTACCCTAGATAGCATTTTCGTCAGACTACCTACCATCTTTGGTCAAGCGTGTACGTACGGAAAGGCAGAGAACACCCAATAGACCATAATTGCTATCTAATTATGGTTGCGGTAAGGCTTGGATTTGGGTTGGCCAGTGTTGTGTTCTCATACAGGATTTATCCTGTCTTGTCTTTCGCTAGTTGAGGGAGGGGTCGCGTGGGACCATAGCCACGTATAGAAAAACAGACCTTAGCATCTGCATCGGCAGCTAAATCGAAAGCTCCCGACCGAGTCCTGTATTTCTTGATCTGTCCTGTGACAGGACTCGGATGGCACGATGTGATACATGTGCATACAGTCATGGAAAAACGATTCACGATGAATGCGTGGGAAAAAGGGCGCGGTTGACGGTTAGCGTAAATCCTAGTGGCCCTGGGTGGTTGAACCAAAACCGAGATACGGAAACGTGCAATAGGTAAGCGTAATCCCTAGTAGCCCTAGGTAGCATAAGTCCTAGTTGTACAAACGATAATTCATGTTGGAAGACCCTAGCTAGGTTTAGGGTAACAGTCCAAACCGATCTTAAGGATCATGGAACTATGTTAAAGTAGTATAGAATCTCATGAGAAAGCCCGTATGGTCTACGGCAAGGGACTGAACATTTACATGGAATAAAACATACGAGTTGAGTAACCTATATATGCGATATATTAGGTTGACATGGACCATTACACGGCTTTTGAGTAAGGGTCATTCATGGTTAACACATGATACGGTGGGGATACTAGTACGGTAGGTGCAGAGCGGATGTACAGGATAGATACCATGGGACGTTATACGTGATAGATATCTTGGGGATATTATATTTGATAGAAACCTGACGGAGGGATACCTTGTTTTATCTTGACATTGTAATTTATCATGACACCTTAGTTTATCTAAGTTCAGTAGTTCATCATGTTATTTTGATTTAGCTTATTTATCTTGTTATCATGCTTATGTTCATCTCAGCTTCTCATATCAGTTAACTTTACTAGTTTTTATACTAATAGTAGATAGGGCTTACTCAGTCTTTTTGACTGACCCGTTTTGTTTCGCCTCTTTTCTTCCATTTCCCCCCCCCCTCCCCAGGTTACAGGGAGGAAATACTGCTGTTTAGTTTGGACTTCTTCTGCTTGAAGGTCATCATGGATGGCTTGGACTTTTCTTGGCTATGGCTACTTTACTGTCTTTACTTGGGGAATAATTTATGAAAAAGTCTTTATGCTTCTTTACTATTGCAAGACAGGTTTTGATGTACTCTGATGTAAAAGGCTTTAGACCTTAATTATTGATGTTTATGAAAGTTCGATTTTACTTCCGCTATTTTATATGTTCTGTCTTGTGATATTTCTGTGCATGTTTACCAATAATGCCCCTCTAAAGCTAGTGCATTCCTTTGCGAGTGAGCCTAGCGGAGGTGGGGTGTTACACGTGGTATCAGAGCAGAAGGTTACCAGACTGGGCAAAATTTTTTAAAGACCTTCTGAAAACTATTTGAGAATCGTTTACAAAGAAGCATTTTTCAAGAAAATTTTCTTTTAAAAGAAAAAGGCTATTCCCCAAGCCATTAGCACTATCCTTGTTTCCTTAATTGAATCTCTTTTCCTTTCTTTCCTCCTTCTGTAGTCACAGTGGTTTTAACTGCGACTAGTCTTTTCTATCTACGAAAGTGCTTTCCATACGATGGAGGTGGTTCTCGAGAGACCAGTGGCCGCGTTATAAGAAAGGATAGTGAGAAAGAGGATAAAGGATACGAGCTTAAGGATGAGCAACTTGTTGGTATGGCTTAGTCCTCAAAAGAGGGAGAAAGATGAACAATGAAACCCATAACGAAAAAGTATCTTTGGTATGGTGAAACGGGACGGATAGTTAAGTATTGTGGGACAAGGACAAGATCATCGTGAAGATAATTGTATACCCTCACTAGAGTACCTGAGTATGGGGATAACATCCTTGTTGAAGATCTAGTTATTCTTCTCTATCATCCCGTTAGGACTTCGTTTTTCGTATCATTTAAGTCTGCTTCGGTAGTTGAGTCTCTGCACCTTAAGTACTAGCATAATAGAGAATCCCATTTTTGTCTCAAAGTCCTATTGGAGAATCAGTCCATTTATACATGACTTGTTTGGATTTGAGAACGTCTATGCCAAGTGTTGAGATTAGAAGCAGTACTTCTAATTGCTGAGCTATGGATGGATTCTAGGGGTAAAGTGGTTATCCAGTAAGGGATACAATTCTCGGTTTTGAAAAGAGGGTAGTCAGACTCTTGGCTTGCTTTGGTAATACCCTCGAAGTCCTGTGTAACCTTTTGGGTTCTGTCATGGTTAGTTACCTAGAATCTCATGATGCATTCGTTGGTAATCTGCTCGAGTAGAGTTCGCCACTAAGGCGAATGGTTCATTTCGCTAGTGCATGAGTTATCGAGATCACCCTAGTAGGTACACTTGGCAATAGGGATTGGCATCGGTAAACGAGATCCAAAATTCACTAGTGAATTTTGGAGAGCTTGCATGAGTACGCGGATATATTTGAGCCAAGTATGCTAGGGAAAGGATAAGTGAAAGTGGAACGAGAGGCGACAGTGAAATGAGTTCCAACTCATATCTTGGAAATGGGAATCAAGGAGCTACGAAAATCATGAAGTCAAAGATGGTCAAGGCACAATGGAATTAAGCTCAAGGAAATGCGGCTTAGGCGCGCACATCGTATCTCTTTTTAAGAGTATATGGTTGATCCCTGGTTCTCCTGTAGAGCTTGCTTGCATGTTATCGCTTGGTGGATATCCTCTCGGTCCTGTTTCTGTTGCAAACCCTGTAAGGAGTTTGTCTTGTTTATCTCCTCGATCTTATCTTGGGAACCTTAGGTAGAATCCTATGGATGTAAACATGTGCTTGAAACATGTTATGTTTGATATGTTGCAAGTGGTTGCAAGTGGTTGCTCGTGGATGCGCGAATACACATTAGATACTAGATCGACGCACTCACATTTCATATTGCATATGCACGAGTATTTATACTTGTTTATGGATGAAATTGAATGTGTTGTCATGCGGATGTTGCATATGAATGAATGTTTGTGCACGCATGTAGTACTTATATGACTAGGATTATTTGCATACATGTTGGATTCATGGCACTAAACATACGTTGCATTAGAAAGATCATTCAGGCCTGATCATTAGCATTAGCTAAGGAACATGTACACACACGTTTTGCATATATTCATACAGCATTAGAAATCATCTAAGGACAATGGTTGCCTGTGGATGATGTTTTGAGTAGATGAATGATGGATTGTAGGATATGTTCTTCCTAACTTTGAGATTTCGGGGACGAAATCCTTAAAGGAGGGGAGAATGTAACAACCCGTATTTCGATAACACGTTAAAACAAGAAATCAAGGCAGAATTAAATTTTAAAATTGGAATCAGGTAAAATGGACTTCACCATTGCATTCATCTCGGAAAAATACGCGAAATAGAGTCCGAAATTTCGTAAATCGGAGTTCGTATGACCGAGATATGGCCTCGCAAAGTTTCACGAAAATTCAAATCCGAAAACAGATTTGAAATTCAGCCCAATTAAGACACCACTCCATTTTTAGGCCTGGTTAAGACACCACTCCATTTTTTAGACTTGACTTCTTCCCCAAAACATGCTTTGGATGGCTAGGATTGGTTCTAGGGTTTATCCTATGGCTAAAACTATCCTAGTCTTCTATAAAAAGACCCCTAACCCTCTCCTAAAACCCTCATTATTCATTCTAGTAACTAAACTATGGCAAAATCAATCCTCTCATGGCCTCCACTCAACAATCCTAGCCTCCACTTCATTTCTATGAAAGGTTTCATGATCATGAGAGTGTTAGAGAGTCCCTATGTTAGTATGAGAGCCTCTCAAGTTGATTTCAAGGCAAAAGCTTTGATCTTTGTTCATAAAGATGGTGTTTTTGTTGATTTGGGGCATCCATCTTTGGATTTTTGGGTGATGGCATGCATAGCCTTCCTCACAAGCTTTAGTTTAATCGATTTAGGCCTTCAAAGCAATGTAAGCCCTTTCCCTACTCTTAGATATTAACTATGAAGTTAAATGTTCATGTTGCAAGTTTGGGTTTGATCATTAAGTATGATACATGCTATCATGTCATGCAAGTTTATGAAGTCATTATCTTGATCTTGTGGGCTAAAAGCTACAACCTTTATGTTGAAATGTTGCATTATGCAACATGAGAACCCTCATAACCTTTATGTCAACTTGCATATGAAGTCATAACCCTTATATGATGATATATGCGAGTTACTAGTCATCATTCCATGTCTTTTGTCACCATGATTCGCTCATGTGCCAAGTTTGGGTTTATGCATGTTTTTGAGGCTTAAGAATGTAACATGCAAGTTAATGAACACATTTGTGCCTCATTTGCCACCATGATTAACTTGTGGCTTAATATCCATTTTTGTCATGCCTTTGCCAAGTCTCTTCTTTTAATCCATTACGTTGTTGCGAACGTATATGCGAGTTTAAAAGCGTTGGGTTATGTTATGGGAAATTTCTAATGACATGAAAATATAACTTGGAAATATGACTTGAAATATAACATGGAAGTTGACATGTAAGTATGCATAAAAACATAAGCTTGGGAATTTACTTATTAAGTTAGGTCTACCCATTGGGAATTTACCTATTAAGTTAGGTCTACCCAATTGCTTGAAAACTTGTAATATGTGTTGGAAAACATAATGGACATGACACTTAGATAATATAAGTGTGGCCAACTCGAGGTTGGGTTGAGTTTGCAATGTAAAACTACCCGGAACCGACCGGCCTAACTAGTAGTTGCAAACAATAGGACCCAATGTGAGAAGTTGGTCATGTTGTGCTTAAACCCGAGGTTAGACCAAGTTGTGGTGTAAAGCTACCCGGAACCGACCGGATTAACTAATAACCGCAACAAAGTCTAATGTGAGAGGTTGAGGTGCATTAAGTAATTAATGCCACATGATAGGGTTAAGTTAATTTGATTAATGACGCTTAACCAAATATGACATGGACAAATGGGTTAAGTAAATGGTTTAGGCCAATGATACTTAACAAAACATGACAAGGTTGGGTAGGTTAAGTAATTTGATTTGCCTAATGACACTTAACCATTTTTATACGATTAGTGGACGGGGTTAAGTTAACCAACACTTAACCAATCCAACACGATAATTTGGGGAAGGTTAAGTAAGTTTTCTTAATGACACTTAACCGAAAAATACAGTTAATGGATGAGGTTAAGATTAGACTCAACTAGTCTAGGCATGGAAATCGGATGGGGTTAAGTTAGCCTAGACTTAATTAATCCCACTTGGTAGTTTAATGGAGTTAAGTTAAACACTTAACTAATCTAACATGATGATTTGAGGTGGTTAAGTGACCTATACTTAACCAATCTAACTCGTGAATTTATTGAGGTTAAGTTAACCTATACTTAACCGATCTAACGTGAAAACATGATAAGGCTAAGTCACGAATCGCTTGAATACACTTGACCGATTGACTAGGTAAATTGATAGGGTCAAGTTAATATATACTTAACCAATCTAGAATGATAATTGGACGAGGTTAAGTCGTGAATTGCTTAATACATACTTAACCAACGTGAGCATGGTTTGTAGGGTTAAGTCATGAACTTAAGTGACACTTAATCCATTATGTAAACCCTAGTTCTGAGGATAGGGGATAACCGTAGTTAACAAGGATAACGGGAATAAGGCTAAGTGGTAAACCTTAGTTGAGGAATAACTAAGTAATGATTCTTAGTCAAGGAAATTTAGACCAGTTCATAGATAGATGAGTAACCTGATACGGTAGGTCATCGTTTAAGTATACGAGTAGGAGCAAGTATCTGATTTAGATAAAGGCTCCAGCGAACTGGGTAACGAAGCCGCGGCTTCGGGGAACGTGAGGATATTCTTGGTATCCCTCTGTGAGCTGCCAGGTGATTATACTAGGCTCATGAGAGGTTAAGGTCTGCGTTAGAAGAACCAAGAGTATGCCTTGGTTGCTATACGAGCGACCTAAAGACGGGGATGGATAGGGGATAGTCGACGATACACGGTCGTACCCTAGATAGCATTTTCGTCAGACTACCTACCATCTTTGGTCAAGCGTGTACGTACGGAAAGGTAGAGAACACCCAATAGACCATAATTGCTATCTAATTATGGTTGCGGTAAGGCTTGGATGTGGGTTGGCCAGTGTTGTGTTCTCATACAGGATTTATCCTGTCTTGTCTTTCGCTAGTTGAGGGAGGGGTCGCGTGGGACCATAGCCACGTATAGAAAAACAGACCTTAGCATCTGCATCGGCAGATAAATCGAAAGCTCCCGACCGAGTCCTGTATTTCTTGATCTGCCCTGTGACAGGACTCGGATGGCACGATGTGATACATGTGCATACAGTCATGGAAAAACGATTCACGATGAATGCGTGGGAAAAAGGGCGCGGTTGACGGTTAGCGTAAATCCTAGTGGCCCTGGGTGGTTGAACCAAAACCGAGATACGGAAACGTGCAATAGGTAAGCATAATCCCTAGTAGCCCTAGGTAGCATAAGTCCTAGTTGTACAAACGATAATTCATGTTGGAAGACCCTAGCTAGGTTTAGGGTAACAATCCAAACCGATCTTAAGGATCATGGAACTATGTTAAAGTAGTATAGAATCTCCTGAGAAAGCCTGTATGGTCTACGGCAAGGGACTGAACATTTACATGGAATAAAACATACGAGTTGAGTAACCTATATATGCGATATATTAGGTTGACATGGACCATTACACGGCTTTTGAGTAAGGGTCATTCATGGTTAACACATGATACGGTGGGGATACTAGTACGGTAGGTGCAGAGCGGATGTACAGGATAGATACCATGGGACGTTATACGTGATAGATATCTTGGGGATATTATATTTGATAGAAACCTGACGGAGGGATACCTTGTTTTATCTTGACATTGTAATTTATCATGACACCTTAGTTTATCTAAGTTCAGTAGTTCATCATGTTATTTTGATTTAGCTTATCTATCTTGTTATCATGCTTATGTTCATCTCAGCTTCTCATGTCAGTTAACTTTACTAGTTTTTATACTAATAGTAGATAGGGCTTACTCAGTCTTTTTGACTGACCCGTTTTGTTTCGCCTCTTTTCTTTCGTTTCCCCCCCCCCCCCCCCCCAGGTTACAGGGACGAAATACTGCTGTTTAGTTTGGACTTCTTCTGCTTGAAGGTCATCATGGATGGCTTGGACTTTTCTTGGCTATGGCTACTTTACTGTCTTTACTTGGGGAATAATTTATGAAAAAGTCTTTATGCTTCTTTACTATTGCAAGACAGGTTTTGATGTACTCTGATGTAAAAGGCTTTAGACCTTAATTATTGATGTTTATGAAAGTTCGATTTTACTTCCGCTATTTTATATGTTCTGTCTTGTGATATTTCTGTGCATGTTTACCAATAATGCCCCTCTAAAGCTAGTGCATTCCTTTTCGAGTGACCCTAGCGGAGGCGGGGTGTTACAGGTATTGTTGTGGTCACTGGATGTGTCGGTCAGTTCCGGGCACTTTTACACCACAACTCAGTCTAACCTCAGGTTAGGCATATTCGTCTTTTACTAAATTTACATGTTTACTATTTATGTAAATTTTCCGTAAATTGTGACGACCCCAACCCCGTACTGACGGTGGAAAGGGTAATATTTGGAATATAACCCATAAACAGATAATAACAGAATAGAAATAAATAAATACACCAGATAATGCACAATAGAATATACTGGATAAATGTAATCATCAGTGTTACACAGTATACAGGATCATACTTGGTACAAATACAGTTCAGCTATACATAAATGTCTACAGTGGAAAATAAACATAATGTACAATAGGAGCTGAACAGCATAAAATAGATAAATGATAGAATCCATCTTCAGCTCCAGCTATCCAGAGAAAGCCAGCTAAAACTTGAACACAAGGCTGCCCGTGTAGAAAAAGGGGCACCCGAGTTTGAAAGTGAAACAAACTACGAGTCAATCATGGGACTAGTATGAGAAATCTACTCAACACATTTAAAATATGGCTAATCACAGGACCACACCACTTTCGTGGAACAGGTTTACTCCATTGGATTGCCAGCTTTAAAACAAATCATTCTTTTAAACATCGCAATGCTTTTTATAAAAATGAAGCCATTATAAGACTCTGTTCCCATCACACAATGCAACGCAAACCAGAGGATAGAGTTTTTACCTTATAACGGCCAAAATATGCTTGATACGAATAAAACAAAAGCATTTGATATTATTGCTAGTGTTTATATGTTTTTAAAACAATTTCAAATCATAACTATCAATCATAGACAGCATTAATGCCCCATACCACTATGTCGCCATATATAGGTATACAATCAAAACCGCACAATCACGTATTTGAAAATTGGATTTCCGTCATGAACCAAGGCAAAAGATTGTCCTTACCGACTTCGAGACGCTCTAGCCCGTATCTCAGGACCCAGACACTGGTGGGCCCATGGATCGTCAGGGCCGGTCCACCGATGTGGATTAAAATTCCTGAACAATGCGTTTCCCCGCCCTATGGGGCGTAAGTGAGCCAACGAATGACTCCATCGGACCCGGATCGTCCGATCAAACCAAGGCGCCTCGCAACAGTAACAACCAAATAAGTTAAACTCGTTAGGGTGTGTAAAACCATTGACGCCACTTCTAACTAGAAGGAAACGCATGCCTTCCTTAAGGTCCTTCCTCCCATTTCTGGTTCATACCGGCTGTGAGGTTCACGAATTCACGTTGTACAAAAAGCTACGCCACAAAGGCGGTGCTTTGATCATCATCACAAGACTTTTCTTTTCAACAGAAGCCCTGATCACTGCATCTTAGCATGCCACACAGGCAATTCACACCATGCAACTGATGGCTATCATTCTCACAGAATAAATTCCAATGTCAAACACACTGTCCATTTGCACGTCCGTTCTGGGTCTGAACGAAACCGAAGGCACTATATACCTCGCGAACCCATCGATCTCCACGTACGTCTGGACGATCACCACTCATTATCCATATTTCGGGATGCCTCCCAATCAGGACCTCGGTTACCATCCAAACGAGGTGAAGATCTCCGGTCTTCGACCACCGTCTTCATCTACGATTACTTATCGTCGATTCAGTTATTCAGAATGGGATAAACCCGGTCTTTCTAAGCAACTCGCGTATACAATAAACAAGTGCTATACAAACACTACTACGCATCATTTTAATTCATTAGTCACTAATCGTGAATCTGTAAGAGAACGATTTCTCAAATATTAACCCCGAAGGACGAAACCAACATCAGATCAATACCCAAGAAACCATTCGACTTAGCTAACCTTAAGTTAGTTTCTACATTTCACATCCATATCGTTTTTAATATTTTATAATGATTTATCGCTATTTTTATTTATTTTAAAATAGCCAATTTATTCAAAACGACGCTTTGGGCTATAACGCGGCCGTGGCGCTGTTTTCCCTCAGATTTGATTTACACATATCTGAAAATCTAACCGTTGGATCTTCACAAAATTTACATCATTAGAAAGATCTTTTCAAAACGAATCCAACTGTTCCAGTTTCGGGAAAATCCGACAGTCGGGTCTCCCGGTATAATCGTTTGAAGTTTCGATTTCAAAATACGAACTGCAGCGTCGTTATTCGATTATATATAATTATATATATATATATATATATAATCAATTCTAGCGCTATTTTTCTTCAGATTTGAATTAAACATTCCAGACAATCCAACCGTTGCATCTTTACAAAGTTGGTGCCATTGGAAAGATATTTCCAAAGCGAACCCAACGGTTGCGGTTCTGGGAAAATCCGATGGTCGGATCTCCCGCACTATTCGTTTGAAACCATGGTTTCAAAATACGAACTGCAGCTTCGTTATTTGATATATTTCCATTCTATTTATATATATATATCGATTCTTCGATTTCAAAACTATATGAATTTCATACATTTGATAAACATGATATTTTTATCCAATTGTTTTCTATTTCAACACTTCACTATTTTTAAAAATTCATGTATATACTAAAAATGTGATTTTTAATGTAAAACAGTTTATTTCAAAACTCAACTATTTTATATTGTTAATATAGGTGATAAAAATTGGATTTTTATTATAAAATGATTTCTTTCAAAACAAGATTATTTTATATAGTTCATATCGATGATAAAAATTGGATTTTTATTGTAAAGCAAATTCTTTCAAAATATGAATAACATTCAACACATGAATTTCAATTCAATGAATGAATTTCGATTCAATACATGAAGGTTTTCGATAGTTTATATATATAGATAAAAGGGTAATTTTTATATTTAAAACAAGAATACCATTCAACACATGAATTTCTATTCAACGAATGAATATCGATTCAACACATGAAGGTTTTCTATAGTTTATATATATAGAGTAAAAATGTGATTTTTATATTTTAAAACACGAATACCATTCAACACATGAATTCTATTCAACGAATGAATTTCAATTCAACACATGAAGGTTTTCTATACAATGAATAAATATAGTTTCAACAAATGAAAATAATTCTAACACATGAATGTTATTCAAAATTTCGGCAGCATAACGGCAGGGTAGTTAAAATTGGGACTGTCCTTAGTACGGCTCCTCGCTCTACCTTAAAGCCTCGCAGCTTTTGACAATGGGGAATCATGCATCTTGTTCGCACGCAGGCGGCATGTATATTTTTTCCATTTCCACAAACTAATCCTATGTGGTTTCAACCAAATATTTCTCAACCACAAACAGGTATTTTTTTAACCACAATCAATCAATTTCAACCACAAACAATTCCAATCAACCATTCGTAATCAACCAATTTTCACACCAATCACAACCAATAAATATCGTCCATGGTTTGTGGACGAGGGGCGTATATATATATATATATATATATATATATATATATATATATATATATATATATATATATATATAGCATTTCACTTCAATTTCAACACATATATAATTTTTACAACGCATATACAACTTATATATCGAACGTACAACTTATACAATGCTTATACAAGAGGTGTACAACGCTTATATAACTCATACATCGGCTATATAATTTATCATCATCGTTTTCCATATCGTTTATAAATTAGAAATCTCACTTTGGGTTCCACTCCGCCAAAAATAGCAGAAGGCTCAGAAAAATATGCGGTCTCTTCTAGAATGTAGAAGATGTCCACACGGTTACGAGGTTTCCTGTTTCATCGAATTTCGTCAATACACGAAAAAGATAAGATTTTTCAAAGTTTGCAACAGATTAAAGGTGTTAAAACTGTTGAAAATAAATATAGCCGATACCTTCAACAAACTGTTCAAAACTAGGTTTGCATTTATCTCGAAATCCGTGTAGCTATTCGTCGATCGGCCTTCGCAGTGTCGAAGGGGGAGGAGAGACACACCACGTGCGAGGAGGGTGCGGACCAGCTCGGTGGTCAGAGGAGATCGCGGCGGCGGTTTGAAGACGTGATCTTCCTGGCGTCCGTTCTCCCAAAATACACAATGAAAAAATCGAAAACAGGTATGGATTTGAAGATCTTCAAAAAGTTCAACTGTGGCACGAGCTAATTCGGCGTCGATTGATCGGAAAATGAGGGGGAAAGTTTGAAGGAGTTTCCGCCTATGATCGACTGTCGGGGAGAGAGAAGAATAATTCTCTGACTAATGAGATTTTTTTATTAATTTATATATTTTTAAATTTCTAAAATACCCCTTGTAACACACGAACACCAATTCAAACCCAACGACTATCATCCCTAGAGTTTTACCCACATTCCGAACACAATGGGATATGTTTCGAAGACCCATTCGAATGTTTTAGTCAGTTTTCATTCAATTTAAAATATATAACATTCAATATTAGATTTGAACGTACATTTCAATTTGCCAGGGCCACAAACTAATTCGAAAAATTCTAGAAAAATAAATCTGGCTATGTTTTGATGATACGGTCCCAACAAAACTAGTTTCGTCGAATTCTGAGACCGATTGCAAAAAAGCCCATTTCTGGTCGATCCAATTTAACTATAATTGACCAAAACACATTTTCCTTTGCCACGCCCACATATTAGCTACAAAAATTATCAAATTTGAAACCTAGCAATAACTTCACATCTCGGATCCAACAAAAGTGGTTTCGTCGAATTCCGAGGTCGAATGCAAAATGGCCAATTTTACGGGTTATATAAATTCCATAGCGACCTTGCAGAAAATTCATTTGGCTATAACTTTTGCTTTCCGCTATGAAACTTTGATTTTTCAGATTCGTTAGAAAGGTATTCACTAACAGATTTAAATATTTTTGGTTTCACTCAAATCCGTTTTGTTTTGCACCCTGTTTAGTCAGTCAAAGTTTGAATTCAAATTTTGAAACTACCGCACCATTTCAGGCCTTATTTATAATTCAAAGTGATTATATTTGTTTTCAAACGTCGATTCAAACTCACTTTTCATTGCTATTATTAAAAATATTTATTTTAAATATTTAAAATCCACTATTTTAGCCAATTTAAAAAATTTAAATCGGTTTAGATTTTCCTGGTCGTTACAATCTCCCCCACTTTAAACTTTTCGTCCCCGAAAAGGAACAAAGTTGAAAGTGGTTTAATTAATCAACTCTACGCTCGATCTGGCTTCCATTCTCCAACTTTTCAGTTTCTGAGAATTTTCAAATTCTTAAAAAATTTGGCTAACACCCGGAATTTTCAAAAAATTTCGCCATAACCTCCTTTGTACGGGGAGAGGTTTGGAAATTTATTGGGCCATATTAGGTACCCAATAAATCCCTATAAGCATACACATATTTATAGTGATATATTCTGGTGTTTACAGGGGAGCGTGTATAGATAATAACTCCAGAGAATAAATTCTCGTCACCCTGTCAAAGCCTGAGGGAGTGTGTATTTTAATGGCTCCAGAGGATAAATCCTCGTCACCTCGTCCCGTGTGGGAAATAAATAGTCCATGTCTCGTATCTAATAACTAGAGAGACGTGATTATTGTCAACTCCGGACCCGTGTGGGGTTTTTATTAATCTGGCAATTTTATCGTTACAATTTAAATAGTCCATATCAGTCATCAGTTCAACCTGTAAAACATAGTCATCGCCATACAAGCCTCTCGCTCGTATGGTAAATCTTCCACCTCGTCACACAAGCTCCAAATGCTTATGTGGTATATGATGAAGTATGCCTATCTTCCAAAAGTATGCCATGTAGTGTAGTTCAAAATTAATTGTTACTATCCTATGGCGACGTTTATTATTTCACACAGAATAACCAGCACTCCGCATCCAATGACACTCACGGGAATTGATATAATAATATTTCGCATCCAACTCATTAAGGTTTACCTATTTCTCGGGCACGCAAATAAAATCTTTACTCAACAGCTATCCAATTACCTGTTCAAACATATATAATGGACATGTATATATTTCTATCTATTTTCTAATTAGTTCAATGTGTGATTTAATCGAATAAATCCTACCATTCATTCTCTTATTAATTAAATTAACCATCGTTTTAATAATTTTAATTTATCAAATCTACTATCACACAACACAAACAACAATCAAATTGTTTTTAACTATTCAAAATCATACAAATAATTCATACACTCTTTTTAAATTAAGCAGACTATATAATTAAAAGTGCACATCCATGGAAAGAAAATAACAACAAAGTAGAGAACTAATTGGTAATGCAAAGTATGGTAAATGTACCTTGCACCGGAGTCAATCAAAGATATCCACTCGGCACCTAGGATAGGCTTTCTGAATGCTCTCCTCAGTTTCCCAAGTACAATCTCGCGGATCTCCACTCCATTGCACTTTGACAAAGTGAACCTTCTTGTTCCTCAGCTCTTTGGTTTCTTTGCCGATGATCTTTAGCGGCTCTCTTCTCACAGCTAATTCTGGGGTAATTTCAATATCCTGTTGCGCTGCTTCTTCCACGATTAGGTCTGGATCATGAACGTACTTTCGAAGTTGAGATATATGAAATACATCATGCACCCCAGGCAACCAATCCGGCAAATTAAACCTATAAGCGAGAGTTCCGATCCGTTCCAAAATAGGAAACGGACCAATGAATTTGGGAGCCAACTTCCTAGTTTTACCGAACCGGATAACTCCTCTCATCGGCGATACTTTCAAATATACATAGTTGCCAACAGCAAACGATATATCTCTTCTTCTCCTATCGGCATAGCTCTTTTGTCGGCTTTGAGCGGCGAGTAATCGTTTCTTAATAAAATCGACTTTGTCGGCAGCTTCTCGAATCATATTTGGCCCCAATACAAGTCTATTACTGAGTTCGACCCAACCAGCAGGAGATCGGCACGGTCTACCATATAATGCTACGAGTGGTGACATTGTCAGGCTCGCCTGGTAGCTGTTGTTATAAGGGAATTCAGCTAAATGCAGATGGTCTTCCCATGATCCACTGAAATCTAGAACACAAGCCCGCAATAGACCTTCTAGTATACGATTCACCGTCTCAGTTTGACCATCTGTCTGAGGATGATAAGCGGTGCTCAAGTTCAGTCTTGTTCCGAGCTCTACTTGAAATGCCTCCCAGAATTTGCTATTAAATATTGTATCTCTATCACTGACTATACTGAGCGGCACTCCAAGTAGTCTAACTATTTCCTTGAAATATATCTACGCCAGACTCTGAGCAATTCTGTTTGATCTGACAGGTACAAAATGGGCGGTCTTCGTGAAGCGATCTACGATCACCCAAATACTGTCATTTCCTTTTCTGGTTCTGGGCAAACCATCAATGAAGTCCATGGAAATATGTTCCCACTTCTAGCCTGGAACGTCAAGCGGTTGCAACAATCCAGCCAGTTTCTGTTGATCGCTTTTGACTAGCTGGCAAGTAGGGCATCGACTAACATATATTGAAATGTCTCTTTACATAGCCTTCCACCAAAATGTTCCCTTGAGATCGTTGTACATTTTAGCCACACCGGGATGGATACTCAGCTTGGATTTGTGACACTAGTCTAACACTTCCCTTTTTAACTCTGGGATGTCAGGAACACAAATCCTTCCTTTCAACCTCAGGGTCTCGTCGTTATCTATTTGATAACACGAGGGTTCGCCTTTTTGAATCCTTTTGATCATATCCTTAATAAAGTTATCCTCCTTCTGAAGAATAGATATTTTGCCAATCAAGGAAGTCGTAATAATAAAGCTGGCGATCATTACATTCTTTCGACTCAGCGCATCGGCCACGACATTGGCTTTCCCTGGAGTGTATATAATCTCAAAGTCATATGCTGCAAGAAACTCCAGCCAACGTTGCTGCCTCAGATTCAGGTCTTTCTGGGTAAACAGATACTTTAACGACTGGTGGTCTGTATACAGCTCGAATTTCTCACCCAGAAGATTGTGTCTCCAGATTTTCAAAGAGAATACTATAGCCAGTAACCCAAGATCATGAGTTACGTAGTTCTTCTCGTGCGGTTTTAACAGACAGCTAGCATACGCAATCACTTGACCTCTTTGCATTAACACTGCGCCAAGGCCTTCTCTAGAAGCGTCAGTCCAGACTTTCAAGTCCTCATTGCCATCTATTATTGTTAACACTGGAGTAGTTGTCAGTTTTAATTTCAGCTCCTGGAAAGCTTCCTCACATACCGGAGTCTAATTGAATCTCGAATGTTTCTTAGTCAGTTTTGTTAAGGAACTAGATGTCTTCGCGAAATCCTTAATGAATTTCCGATAATAACTGGCTAACTCGAGAAAACTTCTAACTTCTGTTGGCGTACGAGGCTGTTTCCAATTCTGAATAGCAGTGATTTTACTGGGATCCACTGAAATTCCTTGCTTTGACACTACGTGGCCAAGAAATTTGACTTCTTCTTGCCAGAATATACATTTGGAAAACTTTGCTTTCAACACATTCCTTCTGAGGATTTCTAACACTTGTTCCAAATGTTTTTCATGCTCGCTTTCTGACTTAGAGAAGATAAGGATATCATCAATAAAAACCAGAACAAATTTATTCAATACTCCTCTGAATACTCTGTTCATTAGATCGACGAAATAGGCTGGAGCGTTACATAATCCGAACAACATTTCTAACCACTCGTAGAATAAGTCTGGACCTCTCAATGCTGTCATTCGAACACACTCTTCGGCAATTCGAAGCTGATGGAAGCCCGTAGCTTGGTCCATCCTTGAAAATACTTGTGCTCCATTCAGACGATCGAATAAATCATCAATCCGCGGCAATGGATATTTGTTCTTTGTTGTCTGCTTGTTCAAATCACGATAATCCAGACGTAGCCGTAGAGTACCGTCTAATTTTGGGACAAACACCACTGCTGCTCCCCAATTTGAGAAACTAGGCCTGATCAGACCCTTCCATACAAGCTGTCGTGTTTGATTGTCTAATTTCTTTTTCTCTTTCAAAGACATTCTCCGAATAGCGTGAACTAGCGGCCTTGCATTCGGAATCAAAGCAATCTTGAAATCTATTTCTCTCTACGGAGGTAAGCGAACAACTTTTTTGAACACATCCGCATAGTTCTTGACGACAGGAATGTCTTTGATGAGGTCAGTAATATTCTCTATGACTTCAGGGATATTTTCAATTTGAACAGGAGAAACATCCAAAGCTGCCCAGAAGTCTTTTCTATTAGCATTCTGACCTTCACAGGGAATGGTTATATAATCACCTGATTTAATCTTTGCCTTAATGACTCTGTCGACGCATTTAACCTCAGCTTCATACTTGGTCAACCAGTCTAACCCCAAGATAAAATCAAACTCTGTAAAATTCATGACTACCGCGATGGTAGGAAACCGATAACGAGAAAAAGAAACCGGCACTCCACAAACCCAACTGAGATCAATGGAATCCCCAACAGGATTCTAGACAGTCATTGGTTCCTTGAGCCTCTTCAAATTCAAATCCAGCTTCTTAGCTGCATTCTTTGCAACAAAGCTTCTCGACGCACCGGTGTCAAACAGTACTTTAACAGGAATGTCTTTGACAGTAAGTGTGCCTTCTAAAACATCAGCCCTTTCTTGACTAACTGATGGCTCAGAAGTTTCTGCTACTTCATTTATATGTACTGCTTCAGATTCTTTCTTTAATAGCTGGCAATTCTTCTCAATATGACCAACATGATGGCACTTCCGGCATTTCCTAACTTCTCGAGACTTCCCGCTGGGTTTGAATCCACCCTTTCTTCGTTTCTTTAAGGGCCCGCAATTTATCAACAAATGCCCCTTTTGATGGCAGTTATTACATACGGCGGTCGTTGCGGGTTCTTTCTCAGCTCTGGCACTTTTCCTCTTGGCACTGGGCTTCTTATTGACCTCAGACCTCGTACTGGCTTCAGGAATATCAGTTTCCGACTCTTCTTCGTCGTGCAACATTCCTTTATTATGGAGATCTTCATACTGATAAGCCATGTATATCATTTCTAAAAAAGGAAGCTTCACATTCCTCATTACACTATTCTGATATCTCCTTTGCAGGCCATGAATAAATCTCAAATTCCTCCTCTTTGGATCTTGAATCAGATGAGGAGCAAAGTGAGAAAGTTCGTTGAATTTCTTATGATATTCTGGGATGGTCATATCACCTTGTATCAGATAAGAAAATTCATCACATATCGCTCCGTCACCTCAGGAGGAGTAAATCTTGCTAGGAAAATCTCTTTGAATCTATCCTAGGTGATATCACCTTTTGGATTATCTTTGATGATTGTTTCCCACCAGATTAAAGCTTCTTCTTTGAGCGCCCAAGATGCTACTAATCTTTTCTGATCATCTCTCAACTGGATACGTTCAAATATTCTTTCGATAGAACTCATCCAAGCTTGAGTCTGAATTAGAGATTCATTGCCCGAGAACTGTGCTCTGTTCCGATTTCGATATCTCTTTAATAGAGCCTCTAGATCGGGTTCTGCATTCCTTCTGTTTCTGACACTCATTTTCAAGTACTTCTGCAAATAGCAGATCAAGTGTCAAGTCATAGAAAAGATAATTTAAAATATAGAAACACATAGTTCAATGTAAATGTGTCTATCGAGGTGTAATTTCATTCTGCTTTACTCATACTAGGATATTACTGATCCTATCTGTAATGAGTTACCCATCCTAGAACACTACTGGTTCTATTTCTAACGAGTTCGTTAATATGTTATATTCCAAAACGAAGCTTAACCAAAGCTCCGATATCACGATGTGACGATTCAAACTCACTTTTCATTGCTATTATTAAAAATATTTATTTTAAATATTTAAAATCCACTATTTTAGCCAATTTAAAAAATTTAAATTGGTTCATAATTTCCGGGTCGTTACATAAATCAATTTAGCCTAGATCATATTCATCTGTCATGCAAATTAACATACTTATATTCTATGCCCAAAACTTGATTTACCAAACAATTTACCCAACTTGCAGTTTATAACAATTTAGATTTAATATTCCCCTTTTACAATTCATGCCCAATCTAGATTAATATTCCAATTTACGGTTCATGTCAACACTAGATTTAATATTCTAGTTTACCGTTTATGTCCAAAACTTGGTTTACATGCCAAATACACCCTTTGCGGCCAGTTAAATTTATCAGCTTATGCCCAAGTCTAATATGCATGTAAATCATTAAGTATTATATCCAATTTAGACTATGCCAACATATTTATTATGCCAAACTAACTTAATTAATCTACACCCAAATTCATGCGCCGTAATTGTACGTATAACATGATTTCACAAGTTTCTAAGTGCTCATGAAAGGATACTAATAGTATCAAAGCAAGGAATAGGGGATAAGCACGAGAATTGACATAAAAGAATAGCCATGCAAGAATGAACCAAATACAAAAATAATGGTTCCAATGGGTTTGATGTTCATAACGGTGAATAGGAATAAACTAGACAAGTTACACCCAAAAATGGGATCCAAAATAATTAAGGGAATAGGCATAGGTGATTTGGTCTAACATAATGCCAGTTCGAAGTACAACCTAATAGGTTAATGGGAATAGGCATAAGTCACTGACTACAATAGTTATAGGCAATTAACCACAATAGCCATGGGCGACTAATCACAATAGTTTCTTAATCAATGTCATAGGCAATAGTCTCATAGTCATAAATCTTGGTAATAGTATCATAGTCATGAATCATATGCAATAGTCTCAAAATTATGAATCATAGTCATAGTCATAGGCAACAGTTTTATAGTCATAGTCATATGTAATAGTCTCTTTGTCATGAATCATAGTCATAGGCGATAGTTTCATGAGCAACAGTTTCATAGTCATAGTCTTAGGCAAAAGTCCCATAATCATAGTCATTGGCAATTAGCCACAATAAGTTCTAGGCCGCAATCGAGAATCAGATCCAAAGGCATAAATAATGTTAGATTTGACATAAGCACGAATCAAAGATAATTAACTTGCAAATTGGTATAGTTCTATATTTTGATTCATTACATTCACAATTCCAATTACACATTCAAATCTAAGGAATAACCGAGCATACAGTGATCGGTTTAGAAAAGGCGATTTGTTATAATTCGAGTGACGTTGCTTGAAGCGGAATGCCTATGGTCCAACTTGAAGCTTTATCTTGATTTGAATCTCCAATTTGAAGAAGAACTTGTTTTAATGGAGAATAAGATTTATTTTAATTAGGATTGAGGTAGAGCATAGGCGTAATGAAGTTGTGTGGAGAAAGTAAAGTTTGGGGCGTTTATATAGCGTAGAACTCATGAATTTGGTCCAGAAATCAGCCCGGATACATAAAAATGAATTATGCCTCAGATCTGGAAAAACAGGGCAGGTCGACCCCTAGGTCGACCTATAGGGTTAGGTCCAGCCCGTGGTCGACCCGGGTCCTGGGCGGGAAATTTCCCGCCCAGCCCGCTTCCGTGTTCTGTTTTGAATTTTGAATTCAGTTTCGAGCTGTTTTTAAAATTTGAGCTGAAACTTCCGAAGGCCATAACTTCTTCATACGAAGTCCGATTGTAATAACCCTGAAAATGTGAACCAGTTTAAAATTTTTAAATCAGGTTATTACCAAGAATTTGAATAGCTGAAATAGCCTATTTCAATAAAATATAGAATTTGTTATGGTATGGCAGTTTGAAATTTTGAATACAAACTTTGTCTGACTGTACCGGGTGGAAAATATAACGGATTTTAGCGAAACTGAAAATATTTAAATCTGTTTATCAATACCTTTCTAACGAATCTGAAAAATCGAAATTTCATAACGGGAATCAAAAGTTATGGCCAAATGAATTTTCAGAAAGGTCGCTATATAGTGCATATAGCCCTTGAAAATTGAGATTTTGCATACGACCTCGTAATTCGACGAGACCACTTTTGTTGGGTCCGGGATGTCAAATTATTGCTAAGTTTCAAATTTCATAATTTTTGAAGCTAGTATGTGAGCGGGGCAAAAGATAATGTGTT
This sequence comes from Allium sativum, assembly GCA_030737875.1. NCBI lineage: Eukaryota > Viridiplantae > Streptophyta > Magnoliopsida > Asparagales > Amaryllidaceae > Allium > Allium sativum. Next base: position 183,390,424 of record CM060915.1, on the reverse strand, counting down.
TGGTCAAATTCTGTTAAAATGGGTCGACCTAAAAATGGCCGTTTTTCAAACGAGCTCAGAATTCGACGAAACTGGTTTTGTTAGGACTGTATCGTCAAAACAAAGCTAGATTTATTTTTCTGGAAATTTTCGATTCAGTTTGTGGCCCTGGCAAATTGAAATGTACGTTTAAATTAAATATCGAATGTTTTATATTTTAATTTGAAAAATAACTAACTGTAACAGTCGAAATGGCCAACGAAAGATATCCCATTGTGTTCGGAATGGGGGTATTTAGCTAGGGGCGATAGTCGTTGGGTTTGATTTCGAGTTCGTCTGTGGAAGGGGGTATTTTTGGAATTAAATAAATTAAAAATTAAAATAAAAAGGGGATCGACCAATCACAATTCATCTTCCTCATCGTCTTCCTGTCGCGACGCGGAAAAGAGATCCGAAACTTCTCTCTTAAATTTCTCCGCAACCACACAACGAAATCAAGCAAACTAAGATCCATTTTGAAGAGCGTTCAGAGATCTTCAAATCCATAGTAATTTCAAGAATTATCGTTGAGTATTGAGGGAGCTAAAGCGTCGGGAAACCCCGAACTTTGCGCCGCCACCGTGGGTTCTGGAGGCCACCGAGTTGATCAACTCGGGTAGCTTTGGGAAGCTCTTTCCTTCCTCTTCGACGCAGCGCTGGCCGTTCGTCCTAAAACTTCGTGGTTTTGCCGAAGAGTTCAACCCTAGTTTTCGATCTCGAAGGAGGTATACGGCTGAAACCATTTTCAACTGATTTTTACACTATAAAGCGTTGCAAACTTGTAAAAATCGTATCTTTTTGCTATGTTAACGAAATTCGATGAAACGGAGACACCGTGACCGCAAGGAGGCTCTCTACATTCTAGAAGAAGCCGCGGATTTTTCTGACCTTCCTACGATTTTTAGCACTGCAATAACCAATGTGAGGAATCTAAACTATTTGTGTGAATGAAATCATGTTGTATAAATTATATAACCGAAGTGTAAATTATATACGCATTGTATACCTCATATACAAGTGTTGTATAAGTAATATTAGCGATGTATAAATTATACAAGCGTTGAATGAAACATATATGCTTTGAATTGTGATGAAATGCAAGTGAATTATTATATTATATATATATATACACTCCCCTCGTCCACAGACCATGGACGATATTTATTGCTTGTGATTGACGTGTTATTATATAGTATGACGAATGGTTGGAAATAATTGTTTGTGGTTGATATTATGGTTGAAAAATACCTTTATGGTTGAAAAATACCCTCTTGTGGTTGAAACAAAATAGAATAGGATTGTGGAATTGAAAATAAAACATGCCGCCTGCATGCGAACTAGATGCATGATCCCCATTGTCAAAAACCGCGAGGTTTTAAGGTAGAGCGAGGAGCCGTACTAGGGACGGTCCCGATTTTAACTACCCTGCCGTTATGCTGCCGAATTTTTCTGAAATATTTATGTGTGAGAATAATTTTCATTCATTGAAATAAATTACATATCCTATATAGAATATTCATGTGTTGAGTTGCAATTCATTCGTTGAGTTGAAATTCATGTGTTGAATATTATTTGAATTTAAACAAATGGCTTTAGCGATAAAAATCACATTTTTATATATATACAAACGGTATAGAATATTCATGTGTTGAGTAGCAATTCATTCGTTGAATTGAAATTCATGTGTCGAATATTATTTGAATTTAAACAAATGGCTTTAGCGATAAAAATCGCATTTTTATATATATAGAAATGATATAGAATATTCATGTGTTGAATTGCAATTTGTTCGTCGAGTTGAAATTCATGTGTTGAATGTTATCGTATTTTAAAAATAAAATGAATAGACAATAAAAACTATATTTTTATTGTGAATATGAAGAGTTAAAAATACATATGTGTCGAATAAATATTTTTGATGATAAAAATATTCCTTTTATCATGTATACGCTTAGTTAAAAATGCACATGTGTCGAATAAATATTTTTGATGATAAAAATATTCCTTTTATCATGTATACGCTTAGTTAAAAATGCACATGTGTCGAATAAATCTTTTTGATGATAAAAATATTCCTTTTATCATGTATACGCTTAGTTAAAAATGCACATGTGTCGAATAAATATTTTTGATGATAAAAATATTCCTTTTATCATGTATAAGCTTAGTTAAAAATGCACATGTGTCGAATAAATATTTTTGATGATAAAAATATTCCTTTTATCATGTATACGCTTAGTTAAAAATGCACATGTGTCGAATAAATATTTTTGATGATAAAAATATTTCTTTTATCATGTATACGCTTAGTTAAAAATACACATGTGTCGAATAAATATTTTTGATGATAAAAATATTTCTTTTATCATGTATACGCTTAGTAAAAAATACATATGTGTCGAATAAATATTTTTGATGATAAAAATATTCCTTTTATCATGTATACGCTTAGTTAAAAATACATATGTGTCGAATAAATATTTTTGATGATAAAAATATTCCTTTTATCATGTATACGCTTAGTTAAAAATACATATGTGTCGAATAAATATTTTTGATGATAAAAATATTTCTTTTATCATGAATACGCTTAGTTAAAAATACATATGTGTCGAATAAATATTTTTGATGATAAAAATATTCCTTTTATCATGTATACGCTTAGTTAAAAATACATATGTGTCGAATAAATATTTTTGATGATAAAAATATTTCTTTTATCATGAATACGCTTAGTTAAAAATACACATGTGTTGAAATAAATAATAGTTTGCTAGAAATATTATTATTAGCTTTGTTCTGCATATATATACATGTGTTGAACAGGAATAATGGATTAGCTGTAGAGTAAAGAAATTATTTGCGTGCCCGACAAATAGGTAAACCTTGATGAGTTGGCTGCGCAATTTTATTTATATATCAACTCCTGTGAATGCCATTGGATGCGGAGTGCTGGTTATTCTGTGTGAAATAATAAATAACGCCATAGGATAGTAACAATTAAATTTGAACTACACTACATGGCATACTTCTTGACAATAGGCATACTTCATCATATTCCACATAAGCAATTGGAGCTTGTGTGACGAGGTGGAAGATTTACCATACGAGCAAAAGGCTTGTATGGCGATGACTATGTACTACAGGTTGAACTGATGACTGATATGGACTATATAAATTATAACGATAAATTGCCAGATTAATAAAAACCCCACACGGGTCTAGAGTTGACAATAATCACGTCGCTCTAGTTATTAGATACGGCACATGGACTATTTATTTCCACACGGAAACGGGGTGACGGGAATTTATTCTCTGGAGTGATTATCAGTACATGCTCCCCCGTAAACACCAAAATATATCACTAAAAATATGTGAATGCTTTTTAGGATTTATTGGGTACCTAATACGGCCCAATAAATTTCCAAACCCCTCCCCTTACAAAGGAGGTTATGGCGAAATTTTTCGAAATATTAAGGCGTTAGTGAAATATTTGAAGTGAAAACGAAGTTGAAAATATAGAATGAGCTATAGTTGAAATTATAGAATGAACTATATTTATATATATAAATATAAATATAATTAAAAGGAATAGAGGCCGTGCAGTTCGTGTTTCGGAATCGTAATTTGAAACGATTAGTGCGAGAAATCCGACCATCGGATTTTCCCGAAACCGCAACCTCTGTGTTCGCCTTGGAAATATCTTTCCAACGGCACCAACCTTGTAAAAATCCAACGGTTGGATTGTCCGGAATGTTTAATTCAAATCTGAAGAAAAACAGCGCTAGAATCGTTTATATTTATATATAAATATAAATATAATTAAATTAAATCGAATAACGACACTGTAGTTCGAATTTTGAAACCGTAACTTCAAACGACTAGTGTGGAAGATCCGACCGTCGGATTCTCACGAAACTGGAGCCGTTGGGTTCGCTTTGGGAATATCTTCCCACTGATATAGACTTTGTAGAAATCCAACGGTTAGATTTTCCGATATGTGTAAAACAAATTAGGGGAAAAACAGCGCCAGTGCCACGGCACGACCTGAAACGTCGTTTAATTAAACTTGGCCATTTTTAAATAAATACAATGGCGAAAAATCGTTATAAAATATTATAAGCAAAATTGATTGAGAATAAACCAAATGGGCTTGAATTGTTTGATATTTGATGGTTGTATGTGTATGACATGAAAATAACACTAAAGAACCGAAAGATGGATGTCGAATAATATAACCATAAAATGAATCGATTTAAATTCTAATGACGTGAATTTTTTTGAAAAGGCCGAGCTAACCCTCATTTCAAATAATTTATCGAGCGATTCGAATTGAAAAATGAAAAGACGATTCAAGACCGACGATCTTCGCATCGGTTGGATGGGCGCTACTGAGGTTCCTAACCGGAGTAGCTACCGGAAGGGGACGGAAGTAGTAGCCGTCTGAACGTATGTGTTGATTGCACGGATTTGCGAGGAATTGACGCCTCCGGTTTCGTTCAGACCCAGAACGGACTTGTAAATGGACTGTGTGTCTGACATTGGATTTTGTTCTATACTGATTGATCTCTGTTAAATATATATCTGTTTGGCGGCGGAGAATTTATTCTTTTGCTTAACGCCCTTCTCTGAGACGTACGAGCTCAGAGGTTATATATCGATGGAAATCAATCGTATGGAGTGGACTGCCTATGTGGCATACCAAGATGCTGTGATCAAGGCTTCTGTTGCAAAGCAAAGTCTTGTGGATGATGATCAAAGCACGGTCTGTGTGACCTGGCTTTGTGTATTTCGTAGATTCGCGAGCCTCACACCCCGGTATGAGTTAAAAACGGGATACGGACTGCAGGGAGAGCACGACGTTTCTTCCTAGCTATGGTGGTGTCAGTGACTTACCAGCCCTGACATTTATATCTATTTTTCACCTATGTGGTTGTTGGAATGCGAGGCGCCTCGATTATAGGTCTGTAAGGACCGGGAAACGTGTGTTCAGGAATACTAATCCTCAAACGTAAGAGAGGACCGGCCCTGAAGATCCAGGATTGCCCAGAGTGCGTAGTCCTGAGGCATTTGCTAGAGTGTCTCGAAGCGGAGAGGAGCTTGCCCCTTGCCTCGACTCATGACGGAAATCCAATTTCCAATACGAAATAACGGACTTGATTGTAGCACTAGTATGGTGACATAGTATATGGTAGCTATGCCACCTATGATTGATATTTATGATGCTATTCATTTTTGAAACATATATGCACTAGTAATAATATCAAATGATTTTTCTTTTTACGTATCAAGCATATTTGGCTATTATAAGGTAAAACTCTATCCTCCGGCTTGCGTTGCATTTTGTAATGGGACCAGAGTCTTATAATAGCTTCATTCTTTATAAGAGCATTGTATTGTTTTAAAAGAATTTACTTTGTTTTAAATGCACTAGAAATCACTGGAGTAAACCCATTCCGCGAAAGTGGCGTGGTCCTATGATTTGCTTATTACTGTTGTTAAACTGATTAATAGATTCCTCATACCAGTCCCCATGACTGACTCGTTGTTTGTTTCACTTTGCAAACGCGGGTACCCTTATTTTCACACGGGCAGCCTAGTACACAGGTGACATGTTGTTTTTGGCTCTGCACTGCTGCATAGGGTGCATTTTTGGCTCATGGCGAGGCTGACTTCACAGAGACGACTTTGACTTTTTCCGCCATTACTATACTCATGGCGATGCAGACTGATTTACTTTCCGTATTTCTTACTATATGTATATGTATTCCGCCTCTGGCAATGATGACTGATCACTTTTCTTTTATTTACTAAGTTATATCCCACGCTATGCTATTCTGATGTTATTACATGTTGTGATTCTGCTGTCATATCCATGTAAAATTATTCTATTTATTGTTTCTGCTATTATCTGTACTCTGCAATGATGATTAATGTGTTATTTCCTAATGATTATCTTAATACCGCCCCTCGGATTTTGGGATCGTCACAGTTGGTATCAGATCTTTGGTTAACCTTAGTTCCGGGATCTAACACATTAAGAACCTCGTCAGAATAGAATCAGTAGTGTTCTAATGCGAGTAGCTCATTAGAGATAGGATTAGCAATATCCTAGAATGAGCTAAGCAGATTAGCAAAACAATTTGATCAGTAGTGAAACGCCCCACCTCCGTTAGGGTCACTCTCAAAGGGAATGCCCTAATTTTGGTGGAGGTTTATAAGTACAAGTCACAGATATACAAGACAGATATAAGAACACATATTTGTAAACAGCGGAAGAACAACAAACTTTTATTTCATAAAGTCAAATACGTGTTACAACAGCATCCTTTCCAAAAACATAGCATAACATTTTCATAATCTGTCTTGAGTACATGATTTATAGAAGCATAAATAAAACATAGATAAACTGCCAAAGCCCCATAGTGGATTGTCCAAAGCCATAGTTCAAAACAGGAAAGTCCAAGCAATACATTTCTCTTCTTCAAGCTGGATATTGAGGTAGGTCAAGCTGCTGTGTTCCCTCCCTGAGGACCTGGGGGGGGAAACGGAAGAAAGAAGACGAAAGAAAAATAGAGTCAGACATAAAGCCTGAGTAAGTCTAGTACTACTTTGTCTATGAATAAAGAACTGGGTATGATAAGTATAAACAAGAAGTGGGCAAACACTATGAACTTGGTTAAGTTATCTAGGGTCGAATATACTATCGTGCCCCATGTTAATCTCTGAACCCATATAAACTAATTTCCAATTTTGCACCCCATAATCAGGGTAGTGTGATCCATTCTACGATGATCGGCTCCTACTCGCATAGTTACCTGTGTCTTACGGCCCCCGATGTCTGTAGTTACCTATGCTGGTCCCACCATGGGGTGTATCAAGTCCCATAGTGGCAACCCGACACAACCTTAGAGTGCAAAGGTATGCTACTGGTGTCCAGTGCTTTATTTTTCTGCGCCGGAGTGCGTGCACGCCCGCACACCGTTAGAACCTACACTGCTACACCACCGCCGTCGATTTGACCTCTTACAATCAGCCCAGTAATCGTGCCCCACCCTGCCTAGTTTTCAGGGTATCCTGATACACCTTCTAGGGTTACTGCTGAAAAGGGTCCCCCGTTACTAGGTTTTCTATCTCTAGCCAACATGCTAAGTTGGTTAAGTGTTTCCTAACCTAACCCCACCAGTCCGTTTAGTTTAGCATGTTCCATTTTGATTAAGTCTTTAGTTCACTTAATCCTAACAATCCTGACTCAGCCTTAATTGTCTTATTAAGGCCCTGACCTCTCACATTAGACAGGTATTGTTGTGGCTGCCTGTTGCCGGTTGGTTCCGGGCAGTCTTACGCCACAACTCAGTCTAACCTCGGGTCCTTGCTGGGCTCCATGTTTAACCTCCCACATTGGATAGGTATTGTTGTGACTACTGGACAGCCGGGCGGTTCCGGGCAGGTTTACATCACAACTCAATCCAACCTCGGGTTAAACACATCGTCTTTTCTACATTTACATATTTTGTCATTCTTCTTTATTTCTTATATGTAAATATTTGCGGCCCATTATTAAGTTAATGGTGTAAAGGTTACACCAATCATGGGCCCAACCCATACTTGAATTTGGGCCCTTCTATTTTATATTTTCATTCATTAATTAAATTTTACCCAACGTTATTTTCCCCCGTTTTACACGTCCGTTTATATATATTGGGCTTAGCCTTTTAAAGCCCAATTTAGCCATGCGAAAGGGGAGGCTTATGGCGTATACACAAAGAGGGGAAAGTGAGCGCATGAACTTGCATATGACGTTGGAAAATTACATAATAGAAATTGGTGTACTTGCATAGTGGTGACATGTATTTTGGTCATAAAACATAGGTGACATAAATCAAGGCATGTAAACTTGCATAGGGTTAACTACAACATGAACCTATATTCTTATTTAGGCATAATGTCAAACATAAGCATGGCCTAAATATTTCTAGCATAAACATGGCATATTGTCAAACATAAGCATGGCATAAAATACTTCTAGCGTGAACATAGCATAATTCAACTTAATCATGTTTTAAGCCTAATCACATAACGATGGGATAAACATACTTATGCATAAATATTCCTAAACATGGTGTTTGTTTTAAACTTGCAAAAAGGGATTTTTGAGTCTAACCTAGCCATGTCATCATATAATCCTTTAAAACAAGATAGACTTAATAACGGATTTCAATTATGCCAAATATCATTCCTAGCCATATTCATAAGTTTGTAAAAGCATGACTTAATGCATGGATTATGGTGTCAAAATTCTACATAGTTTCATTTGAACTAAAATAACCAAACTTGTTTCAATTACTTGCAAAACGGTTTATGCACAAAATACACATCATAATGGCATAATAACAAAGCCTCAAATTTGCATGAATTTCAATTAACTACATACATGTAGCTTCAATATAGATTACACAATTTGCGCAATATTCCAAACGTTTATTTGCATAGAACTACCGCATGTAGTCCTTGATAATGAATACATAATTTTGCACAAACATGAATTACTTCCATTGCCACAATTCAAGCATACACATCAACACAGTTGTTTATTATACCAAAGTAATACTCTACTTACAATGGTTTGATGAATTCTCTAGTTTAGGGATTGAAGACGCAAACTCCTCTGTTGAATTGATTAGCTTTAGGTTGCTTGAATTGCTTTAGGCCTTAGAACTTCCTCCCTAATCCTCTCTTTAGTTGGCGGCTATGCTTTGTCGTTCCTCAGCAACATGGCGGCTATGTTCTTAATTTTTAATGAATAGATTAGGGTTTAGTCTAGGGTTGTTTATATAGAGGTTAGGAACTAATTAGGACCCTTGATGTTGCTAGGTTAGATCATAGCCATTCATTAGGAAGAGAGACCAATAAAAACCCGCCACCTAGCCCTAATGACAAAGCAGACCACTGAAATTCGACCACACACCGACCTGGCCAGCCAGGTTGACTGGGCTCGACCAGGTCGATACCCCTGTCGACAGGGCTGTCGACAGCCCTGTCGACATGGGTAGCCCAGGTCGACAGCCCAGTCGACCTGGGTGGCCCAGGCGGCGCTTTTCTGGCCCAATGGGCCCCACTTCGGAATATTTAATTATTTTAATCTGTTTGAATTTTAAATTTAATTCAAAACTTCCGAAGGCCATATCTTCTTCATACGGACTCCGTTTTTCGAAAACTCGGACTCTATTTCGCGTATTTTTCCGAGACGAACGCAATGGCGTATCCCGTTTCCCTTGGTTCTTTGATTTCAGATTAATTATACTTTAATTTGTTACTTTCATAGTTATAGAATTTTCGGGGTGTTACATTCTCCCCCACTTAAAAGGATTTCGTCCCCGAAATCTTCAAGTGTAGGAAAACGTATATCCTAACATCCAATCATCCATCTACTCATCCATCAAACACGAGTATCCATTGTCCTTAAAAGACTTCTAATGCTTCATGATCATATGCAAAGTGTGTGTGTATACATGTACTTATCTAATGCAAAATCAGTCGGTCTACTGATTCAGTTGACCTCCTTAATGCGAATTATGTTAGTGCCATGAATCCATTATGTATGCAAATTTTCCTATTCATGATTCTACATGAGTGCACAATCATTCAATACAAATGCAACATCCACATGTCAACACATTAAAGTTCAACCACATACGAATACAAACACATATGCATATGCAATATGAAGTGACTGAGCCGATCTAAAACCTAGATTGTGTGTGTATATGCAACCACGAGCAACCACTAGCAATCACTTGCGACCACTTGCAACCATTCATACATAACATGTTTCAATTACATGTTTTCATCCAAAAGGTTTCTACCCTAAAGATAAGGTCGATACCTAAAAAGATAGATAAAAGCGCAACTTAAGGAAAAAGAAAGATCAAGGATGTACCCTCGAACAGAAAAGGGTAGGCAGTGCGGATTCTAGCTTCAGTTTCCCAAGTCGCGTCTCCCTCGGTGTCGCTCCACTGGACTTTGACGAGCTTGACTTCGCGGTTGCGTAGCTTCTTTACTTCCGTTCCTAAGATGCGGGTTGGAACTCTTCTTATGGTTGCTTCGCGTTCCACTTCGGCCTCTTCGAGGATATTCGGCTCTACCACTTCAGCAGACTCATGCAGACATTTTCGGAGATGTGAAACGTGAAAAACGTTGTGGACTCCAGCCAACTTCTCGGGTAGCTCTAATCTATAGGCCATTTTGCCAATCTTCTCGATGATAGGGAATGGCCCTACGAATCTTGGCGCTAGCTTTCCTGTGGTTCCAAAACGAACAACGTTCCTTAGTGGTGATACCTTGAGAAAAACTCTGTCTCCAACCTCGAATTCAAGGTCGGTCCTTCTCTTGTCGGCATAGGACTTTTGTCTGTCTTGGGCCGTCTTCATCCTTCTTCGTATTAAGTCCACTTTCTCTGAAGTCTCTCGGATCATGTCTGGTCCAAGTATGAGCTTATCCGTGGACTCCCACCAACAAGTGGGCGATCGGCACGGTCTTCCGTATAAAGCTTCGAAGGGCGCCATTCCTATGGTTGCTTGATAGCTGTTGTTGTAGGCAAATTCCACCAAAGGGAGGTGGTCTTCCCATGTCCCTCCGAAGTCGAGGACGCATAACCTTAAAAGGTCTTCCAAAACTCTGTTCACTCTCTCTGTTTGGCCGTCGGTTTGGGGATGATAGGCTGTGCTTAAGCATAACTGCGTTCCTACTGCTTCTTGCAGACTCCGCCAAAACTCGCTAGTGAAGATGGGGTCTCGGTCACTAACGATGCTAGATGGTATTCCATGGAGTCGCACGATTTCCTTGAGGTAAAGTGATGCTAGGGATGAGGCGGTTCTTTTACTTTTGACAGGTAAAAAGTGGGCGCTTTTAGTAAGCCTATCCACTATTACCCAAATGCTAGTGTTGCCTCTCCTAGACCTAGGCAGCCCATCGATGAAGTCCATTGAGATGCTATCCCACTTCCACTGCGGGACCTCTAGAGGATGTAGTAGTCCGCCAGGCTTTTTCTGTTCCGCCTTAACCTGTTGGCACACCATACACTTAGAAACGAATTCTGCCACGTCCTTTTTCATGCCGTTCCAGAAGAAAGTCCTTTTTATGTCTTTGTACATTTTATCTCCGCCGGGGTGTATCGTCATCTTGGAGTGATGTGCTTCTTCGAGAACCTTCTTTATTAAATCGTTTATCTGTGGGACGCATAGTCTTCCATCTCGCCTTAGTACACCCTTATCGTCAATGGAGTATCTGTTGAGGTGACTTGAAGTCTCACCCCTAATTAGCCTATCAATTATTTCCACAAGCTGAGGGTCTTCGCGTTGTGCTGCCCCTACTGAATCTACTATAGTTGGGCGCACTTCGAGAGATGCAAGCAAGCCCGGTACGAAATCGGAGGAGGGCCTAAAGTCGAAGCTGGCTATATACTCTAGGCTTTGTCTTTCAACAAACAACGGGCTTAGGGTCAATTTCTTTCGGCTCAACGCGTCTGCCACTACGTTGCCTTTGCCCGGAGTGTAGGAGATTTCGAAATCGTACGAGGCAAGAAACTCCATCCATCTTTGTTGCCTCAAGTTAAGATCTTTCTGCGAGAAAAGATATTTCAACGATTTATGGTCAGTGTAAAGTTCGAACTTCTCACCTAGGAGATAGTGTCGCCAAGACTTGAGTGCAAAGACGATGGCGGCTAACTCTAGATCGTGGGTTGGGTAGTTCCTTTCATGCACCTTCAACTGCCTCCCGCCATAAGCTACTACCCTTCCTTCTTGCATTAAGACGGCGCCTAGCCCTGTCCCACATGCATCCGTATAAACAGTGAACATCTTGCTCCCATCTGGCAGCGTCAAAACTGGGGCTGTTGTGAGAGCCCTCTTCAGTCGTTGGAAAGCAAACTCGCAACCCAAATCCCAATTGAATACTAGATTCTTCTTAGTCAATTTCGTGAGCGGAGCTGAGATTTTCGCAAAATCCCTTATGAATTTTCGATAGAAACCTGCTAGTCCTAGAAAGCTTCGGACCTCAGTTGCATTCCTTGGTGTCTTCCAATCTTGTACCGCCACTACCTTAGCAGGGTCCACCGCTAACCCTTGTTTGGATACTATGTGCCCAAGGAACCTCACCTCTTCCCTCCAAAAGTGGCATTTGGAGAATTTGGCTTTTAGTTGATGGACTCGCAAAGTTTCCATGATTGCCCTTAAGTGTTGAGCATGTTCCTCTTCACTCTTTGAGAAGATAAGGATATCATCTACGAAGACCACTACGAATTTGTTGAGGAAATCTCTAAATACCCTACTCATCAGGTCCACGAAGTAAGCAGGTGCATTTGTCAAGCCGAAAGGCATGACAAGCCATTCAAAGAAACCGTCTGGGGTTCTGAAAGCCGTTTTATCGATGCTATCTTCAGCCACCCTTAGCTGATGAAAACCGGTTGCTAAATCGAGTTGGGAGAAAACAGACGCTCCTACAAGCTGGTCAAATAAATCGTCAATTCTAGGGAGAGGGTGCCTATTCTTTTTCGTAAGCTTGTTGAGCTCCCTATAGTCAACACATAGACGGAGTGAACCATCCGCCTTTGTAGCGAACACCACTGGAGCGCCCCATTCTGAAATGCTCCTCCTAATGAACCCCTTTTCTAGAAGCTCTTTAATCTGTTTACTAAGCTCTTTCCTTTCTCGTGGAGCCATATGTCTAACGGGAAATGCAACGGGCTTTGCATTATCTACAAGATATATGCGGAAGTCTATTTCCCGCTTCGGAGGCAAGCCCTTCACCTCTTCAAAGACATCCGGATATTCCCGGACCACTCTAACTGATTTCAAATTTTCAACGGAGGCATCTAGCGATTCAAGATAACTAAGCATAACCGCATACGAGGGATTACAAGAAATTTCCAAAGTATTACCGAGCTGGGTTAGGAGCCTAACAACCCTTTTCTCACAATCAAGGATGGCCCCATTACTGGATAGCCAATCCATACCCAAAATCAAACCATACCCCGAAAAGCCCAAAACAAAGGCACTATATAGAAATTCAACACTTAGGATAGAAATTTTCAAATCCAGACAAATCATAGACAAATGAGCTGGGCCCCCAATTGGGTTTGAAACAATTAAGGGGTCCTCTACCATACTAGTTTTTAGGTGCAGAGATTCTACTAAAGCAGACGAGATAAAGGAGTGTGATGCGCCAGAATCAAATAAAGTGCGAACGGGGTGATCATAAAGATAAACTACACTTTCTACAGAAGTATTGGTACCTCGCTGTTGCAATGGTGGCGCTTCTAGCACATGAACCTATGCCCCTGGGGTGGATCCAGCCCCCTGCCCCTGCCCTCGTTTCCTTGGGCAGTCCTTAGCCCTATGGCCTGTCTGACCGCATGAAAAGCACCCACCATTCTCCTTGGCCTTTTTCTTCCGGCAGTCCTTTACTAAGTGCCCCACTTTGCCACAGAAATTGCACTTCCTCTTCTCTTTGTTGCCCTTTCCGCCCTTCTTGAAGTCTGTCTTCTTAGGCTGCAAACCCTCTTTCTTCCCTTGAGAGCTTTCTGCCTTGGTCTCCTTCTTGCCCTTGTCCTCTTCGTTCAGCAATGCCATTTGCACCAATCTTTCATACGTGGCTCCCATGGGTATATGGGTCATGGCCAAACTATGTAATGGCTCATTTAACCCCTTGACGAAACGGAGAGCCTTCTTGTGCGGGGTGTTGACTAGGTCAAGCCCAAACCTAGCCAGCTCATCAAACTGATTTACATACTCTCTAACAGTCTTGTCTCCTTGCTTAAGAAATAAGAATTTTTCCAACTGCAAACTTCTTTCTGCATCTGAGAGAAATTTGGTCTCAAACCTTGCCCTAAAGTCCTCCCATGTATCCACTGGTCTTTCAGCATTGGTTACTTCCCACCAGTAGGAAGCCTCGCCCTTCAATAGCCACACTGCTAGTTGTACCTTTTGTCTATCTTCTACCTCAAAGATGATGAATAGGTCCTCCGTTTCTTTTAGCCAATTCCTAGCTGCTACGAAGGACTCAGTTCCATGGAAATCCCTTCCTCCCATAGCTTTAAAATCCTTACATATCTTAGCGAATGTGTTTCCCCGTGGAGGAGGTGGAGGAAAAGGTACTGCTGCGGCTGGATGATTTCCTTCAGCTGAAGGAGGAGGAACGGTAGGACCTGGCTGAGTGGCCCTTGCTTCTAAGAAACGTCTAAACCAACCAGGTATGGGCACCCCTTCAGGCAAGTTAAGTTCTTGGGACATGCTGAAACAAAAAGGATAGATTCAAAACGAAGGATAAGAGATAATACCTATGGCTTTGGGGACTTTGCCTTTTAAAACAAAATAATATTTTATCTTAAAAAAATGCTTCTTTAAATTTCCTTTTTGAAAATAATTTTTCAAAACTTTTTATCTTATCTGGTAAACCTATGCTCTGATACCAAGTGAAACACCCCACCTCCGTTAGGGTCACTCTCAAAGGGAATGCCCTAATTTTGGTGGAGGTTTATAAGTACAAGTCACAGATATACAAGACAGATATAAGAACACATATTTGTAAACAGCGGAAGAACAACAAACTTTTATTTCATAAAGTCAAATACGTGTTACAACAGCATCCTTTCCAAAAACATAGCATAACATTTTCATAATCTGTCTTGAGTACATGATTTATAGAAGCATAAATAAAACATAGATAAACTGCCAAAGCCCCATAGTGGATTGTCCAAAGCCATAGTTCAAAACAGGAAAGTCCAAGCAATACATTTCTCTTCTTCAAGCTGGATATTGAGGTAGGTCAAGCTGCTGTGTTCCCTCCCTGAGGACCTGGGGGGGGAAACGGAAGAAAGAAGACGAAAGAAAAATAGAGTCAGACATAAAGCCTGAGTAAGTCTAGTACTACTTTGTCTATGAATAAAGAACTGGGTATGATAAGTATAAACAAGAAGTGGGCAAACACTATGAACTTGGTTAAGTTATCTAGGGTCGAATATACTATCGTGCCCCATGTTAATCTCTGAACCCATATAAACTAATTTCCAATTTTGCACCCCATAATCAGGGTAGTGTGATCCATTCTACGATGATCGGCTCCTACTCGCATAGTTACCTGTGTCTTACGGCCCCCGATGTCTGTAGTTACCTATGCTGGTCCCACCATGGGGTGTATCAAGTCCCATAGTGGCAACCCGACACAACCTTAGAGTGCAAAGGTATGCTACTGGTGTCCAGTGCTTTATTTTTCTGCGCCGGAGTGCGTGCACGCCCGCACACCGTTAGAACCTACACTGCTACACCACCGCCGTCGATTTGACCTCTTACAATCAGCCCAGTAATCGTGCCCCACCCTGCCTAGTTTTCAGGGTATCCTGATACACCTTCTAGGGTTACTGCTGAAAAGGGTCCCCCGTTACTAGGTTTTCTATCTCTAGCCAACATGCTAAGTTGGTTAAGTGTTTCCTAACCTAACCCCACCAGTCCGTTTAGTTTAGCATGTTCCATTTTGATTAAGTCTTTAGTTCACTTAATCCTAACAATCCTGACTCAGCCTTAATTGTCTTATTAAGGCCCTGACCTCTCACATTAGACAGGTATTGTTGTGGCTGCCTGTTGCCGGTTGGTTCCGGGCAGTCTTACGCCACAACTCAGTCTAACCTCGGGTCCTTGCTGGGCTCCATGTTTAACCTCCCACATTGGATAGGTATTGTTGTGACTACTGGACAGCCGGGCGGTTCCGGGCAGGTTTACATCACAACTCAATCCAACCTCGGGTTAAACACATCGTCTTTTCTACATTTACATATTTTGTCATTCTTCTTTATTTCTTATATGTAAATATTTGCGGCCCATTATTAAGTTAATGGTGTAAAGGTTACACCAATCATGGGCCCAACCCATACTTGAATTTGGGCCCTTCTATTTTATATTTTCATTCATTAATTAAATTTTACCCAACGTTATTTTCCCCCGTTTTACACGTCCGTTTATATATATTGGGCTTAGCCTTTTAAAGCCCAATTTAGCCATGCGAAAGGGGAGGCTTATGGCGTATACACAAAGAGGGGAAAGTGAGCGCATGAACTTGCATATGACGTTGGAAAATTACATAATAGAAATTGGTGTACTTGCATAGTGGTGACATGTATTTTGGTCATAAAACATAGGTGACATAAATCAAGGCATGTAAACTTGCATAGGGTTAACTACAACATGAACCTATATTCTTATTTAGGCATAATGTCAAACATAAGCATGGCCTAAATATTTCTAGCATAAACATGGCATATTGTCAAACATAAGCATGGCATAAAATACTTCTAGCGTGAACATAGCATAATTCAACTTAATCATGTTTTAAGCCTAATCACATAACGATGGGATAAACATACTTATGCATAAATATTCCTAAACATGGTGTTTGTTTTAAACTTGCAAAAAGGGATTTTTGAGTCTAACCTAGCCATGTCATCATATAATCCTTTAAAACAAGATAGACTTAATAACGGATTTCAATTATGCCAAATATCATTCCTAGCCATATTCATAAGTTTGTAAAAGCATGACTTAATGCATGGATTATGGTGTCAAAATTCTACATAGTTTCATTTGAACTAAAATAACCAAACTTGTTTCAATTACTTGCAAAACGGTTTATGCACAAAATACACATCATAATGGCATAATAACAAAGCCTCAAATTTGCATGAATTTCAATTAACTACATACATGTAGCTTCAATATAGATTACACAATTTGCGCAATATTCCAAACGTTTATTTGCATAGAACTACCGCATGTAGTCCTTGATAATGAATACATAATTTTGCACAAACATGAATTACTTCCATTGCCACAATTCAAGCATACACATCAACACAGTTGTTTATTATACCAAAGTAATACTCTACTTACAATGGTTTGATGAATTCTCTAGTTTAGGGATTGAAGACGCAAACTCCTTTGTTGAATTGATTAGCTTTAGGTTGCTTGAATTGCTTTAGGCCTTAGAACTTCCTCCCTAATCCTCTCTTTAGTTGGCGGCTATGCTTTGTCGTTCCTCAGCAACATGGCGGCTATGTTCTTAATTTTTAATGAATAGATTAGGGTTTAGTCTAGGGTTGTTTATATAGAGGTTAGGAACTAATTAGGACCCTTGATGTTGCTAGGTTAGATCATAGCCATTCATTAGGAAGAGAGACCAATAAAAACCCGCCACCTAGCCCTAATGACAAAGCAGACCACTGAAATTCGACCACACACCGACCTGGCCAGCCAGGTTGACTGGGCTCGACCAGGTCGATACCCCTGTCGACAGGGCTGTCGACAGCCCTGTCGACATGGGTAGCCCAGGTCGACAGCCCAGTCGACCTGGGTGGCCCAGGCGGCGCTTTTCTGGCCCAATGGGCCCCACTTCGGAATATTTAATTATTTTAATCTGTTTGAATTTTAAATTTAATTCAAAACTTCCGAAGGCCATATCTTCTTCATACGGACTCCGTTTTTCGAAAACTCGGACTCTATTTCGCGTATTTTTCCGAGACGAACGCAATGGCGTATCCCGTTTCCCTTGGTTCTTTGATTTCAGATTAATTATACTTTAATTTGTTACTTTCATAGTTATAGAATTTTCGGGGTGTTACAAGTACATCATCATTATCTTTCCTTGTATTCCCCTGCTTTATCATTTATGAAAATTATCAAACCTGTGAGCTTGACTCTTTTCTTGCTTATACAGTACTCTTAGATGGATACACGAGCAGCAGCAGCTAGGGGAGGCCGTGGAGGCCGAGGAGATGCAGTAGGAGGACGGGGGAATATCCCTGTAGTAGTGGAAGGCCCTATTGTTCTGCCACCAGCACCAGAAGACTTTGAGCTAGATAAAGTAGCAAAGAGGTACAGAAATCTTGGGGGAAAACCTTTTACTGGCACTGGCACAGTGACCGAGGCAATAGCTTGGCTGAAAACCTGTGAGAAAATCTTCGAAGGCATGGGTATGGGAACCAACAATAAAGCAAGACTTGGCATTTGGCTCCTTCAGGAAGAAGCAGAGCTGTGGTGGGATGCCATTACCTCTGAGGATGCCGCTGGTACCGTTAGAACTTGGGAGCAATTTAAAGCTATGTTCAATGAGAAGTTTGTACCTGAACAAGCTCTAGAGAGGATGCGAGAGCAGTTTGCTAATCTCCAGCAAGGAGATCTCTCTATTCAGGATTATCTAAATAAGTTCACCCAGTTATCGCGCTATGATCCAGAGCTGATTACGACCAACAAAGCAAAGAACAAGAGATTCATATTTGGGCTGAAGTACAAGTACCACGATAGAGCTATGAGCAACATCAAACTCTCCTTTACAGAACTAGTAGAGATGGCTTGCAATTACGAAGACATGGATGAGAGGCATGCTAGCCAAGACAGCGCCAAAAGCCAAGCAGGAAATAAGCGCAAGGCTTCAACAGATCAACCCGAATCTAGCATTACCGCGGCCGCTACTCAGAAACCTGCAAAGATCCCGAAAGGAAATTGTTACAACTGCGGGAAGCCAGGTCATTTCTCTAATGTATGCAAAGCTCCGAGGAAGCCAAAGGCAAATAACTTAGCTGAATGCTACAACTACCATAAGAAGGGGCACTATAGCAGGAACTGTCCTCTGAAGCAGAATGCTCAAGTGGCTCATGTCTATGACGGGAAGACCCCGCCAGCTACCACAGATGGATCAGGTAAACCCGACGTCTTGGGAGGTACCCTTACCATTAAAAATATTCCTGTTTCTGTACTTTTTGATACTGGTGCATCACGTAGCTTCATTTCTGGTAACCTTGTTCACAAATTAAAATTGAATCCAAGGAAGCTTAAAGAACCAATTAAAGTTCAAAATCCGATAGGAGGGTCTACTATTCTTGTCTCATATTGTAATGTACCCGCCTCATATTCTTGTTATCGATTTCCTTTTAAAGTGATTGTCATGGATCTTTCCGAAGTTGATATTATTTTGGGACTTGATTGGTTGACAAAATATAACGCCAAAGTTAGATGCGCCGAAAGAATCGTGAAAGTTAAAACAAAACTTGGGCGTATCACTATACCATGCCATGGCTCAGAAATGAATAGAACAGAATTTTGGTCTTCTTTAGAAGTTGTCCCCTCTTCATTAGAAAAGATACCGGTCGTTAAAAACTATGCGGATGTGTTTGAAGAAGTAGAAAACTTATCGCCGCAAAGAGAGATTGAATTCAGAATAGATCTAATTACTAACGCCCGACCAGTAGTACATCCAATAAGAAGAATGGACCCGAAAGAAAAAGAGGAGTTAAGTAGCCAAACCCGAGAATTGCTTTGGAAAGGTCTAATCAGACCGAGCTTTTCAGCCTGGGGAGCAGCAGTAGTATTTGTCCCGAAATCAGACGGTACTCTAAGACTTTGTGTTGATTACCGAGATCTCAATAAACAGACAATGAAGAACAAATATCCTTTGCCCCGAATAGATGATCTGTTAGATCAATTAAATGGAGCAACAGTGTTCTCCAGAATGGACCTAGCTACAGGTTTCCACCAATTACGTATAGCAGAAGACTGTGTTCCTTTGACAGCCTTTAGAGGTCCCGATTTATTCTACGAATGGTTAGTAATGCCGTTCGGCTTGTGTAACGCTCCGGCATACTTCGTCAATCTTGTGAACAGAGTGTTCCGTGGTGTATTGAATAAATTTGTTCTAGTCTTCATCGATGACATTTTAATCTACTCTAAGTCGGAAGATGAACATGCAAAACATTTAGAACAAGTGTTGAAAATTCTAAGGAGAAATGTCTTGAAAGCTAAATTTTCTAAGTGTGTCTTCTGGCAGAATGAAGTTAAATTCCTAGGCCATGTCGTATCAAAAGAAGGAACTGCTGTAGATCCAAGCAAAATTACAGCGGTTGATGAACTGGAAACAACCTACTACTCCCACGGAAGTTCGAAGTTTCCTTGGATTAGCTAGTTACTATCGGAAATTCGTTCAGGATTTTCCAAAGATATCAGGAGTTTTGACAAAGCTTACAAAGAAGCATGAGAAATTCAAATGGACTCCCGAATGTGAAGAAGCTTTCCAGGAGCTAAAACTGAAATTGACAACCGCTCCAGTATTGACAATAATAGAAGGTAATCAAGACTTGACTGTATGGACAGATGCTTCTATTAGAGGGCTTGGCGCAGTGTTAATGCAAAAAGGCCAAGTGATTTCTTATGCCAGCCGTCAACTAAAGCCGCATGAAAGAAACTATGCTACTCGTGATCTTGAGTTATTAGCTATCATGTTTGCTTTAAGAATCTGGAGGCATTATTTACTGGGCGAGAAATTCGAATTATTTACCGATCATCAATCCTTGAAATATCTTTTCACCCAGAAAGATCTAAATTTGAGGCAACAACGTTGGTTAGAATTCCTTGCAGCATATGATTTTGAAATTCTATACACTCCAGGGAAAGCCAATGTTGTAGCAGATGCGCTCAGTAGAAAGAATGAAATCATCGCCAGTTTTGTCATCACGTCTTCATTAATAGACAGGATCTCGACCCTTCAGAAAGACGATGAATTTATTCAAAGAATCAGTCAGAGAGTCAAAGGAGGCGAATCCACAAGTTTTCGACTCGATGACAAAGGAGTTCTAAGATTAATGGGCAGAATTTGCATCCCAAACCTTCCCGAGCTCAGAAGAGAAATACTTGATGAGTGCCACAAATCCAAATTAAGTATCCATCCTGGTGTGAGCAAAATGTATAACGATATCAAACGTACATTCTGGTGGAGGTCAATGAAAAGAGATATCTCATTATATGTTAGCAGATGCCCCACTTGTCAGCTAGTTAAGAGTGATCAGCAGAAATTGGCTGGATTATTACAACCCTTAGAAATTCAAGGATGGAAGTGGGAACAAATTGCGATGGATTTCATTGATGGCCTGCCTCGAACTAAGAAAGGAAACGACAGTATATGGGTAATCGTAGATCGCTTCACGAAGACTGCCCATTTTATACCTGTCCGATCCAACAGAACGGCTCAAAGTCTAGCACAGATTTACTTCAAAGAAATAGTTAAACTACATGGAGTGCCGCTCAATATAGTCAGTGATAGAGATCCCCTGTTTACTAGCAAATTCTGGGAAGCATTCCAAACAGAATTGGGAACCAAATTGAATCTAAGCACCGCTTATCACCCACAGACAGACGGCCAAACTGAGCGGGTGAATAGAATTTTAGAAGATTTGCTGTGGGCTTGCGTTATTGATTTTGGAGGCTCATGGGAAGATCACTTACATTTAGCAGAATTCTCTTACAACAATAGCTATCAAGCAAGTTTGGGAATGTCTCCATTTGAAGCATTATACGGTAGACCGTGCAGATCTCCCGCATGTTGGGTAGAACCTGGCAACAGACTTGTGTTAGGGCCCGATATGATTCAAGAAGCATCGGATAAAGTCGATTTCATTAAAAAGAGATTGAAAACCGCACAAAGCCGATAGAAAAGTTATGCTGATGCGAGAAGAAGGGATATATCATTTGCCATTGGCGATTATGTTTATTTAAGAGTTTCTCCAATGCGAGGAGTAATCAGATTTGGCAAGACTGGGAAGTTGGCACCGAGATTTATTGGTCCCTTTCCTATACTTGAACGAATTGGAACTCTTGCAAATAGGGTTTCATTACCTAATTGGTTACCTGGTGTACATGATGTGTTCCACGTGTCTCAACTCAAAAAACATGTTCATGATCCAGATCTTGTTGTTGAAGAAGCAGCGCAACAGGATATTGACATAACTCCAGAATTAGCACTCAAGAGAGAGCCATTAAAGATAGTTGGCAAAGAAACTAGAGAGCTAAGGAGGAAAAAGATTCATTTAGTCAAAGTGCAGTGGAGTAGTGATCGTAGAGACTGTACTTGGGAGACTGAGGAAAGCATTAAACAAGCCTACCCCAAATGCAGAGTGGACATCTCTGACTAACTCCGGTGCAAGGTACCTTTACAATACTTTGCATTTACATTTTATTTCCTGCTTAACTGTAATTTCCTTTTCGAGGACGAAAATTTTTAAGTGGGGGAGATTGTAATAACCCGGAAAATGTGAACCAGTTTAAAATTTTTAAATCAGGTTATTACCAAGAATTTGAATAGTTGAAATAGCCTATTTCAATAAAATATAGAATTTGTTATGGTATGGTAGTTTGAAATTTTGAATACAAACTTTGTCTGACTGTACCGGGAGGAAAATATAACGGATTTTAGCGAAACTGAAAATATTTAAATCTGTTTATCAATACCTTTCTAACGAATCTGAAAAATTGAAATTTCATAACGGGAATCAAAAGTTATGGCCAAATGAATTTTCAGAAAGGTCGCTATATAGTGTATATAGCCCTTGAAAATTGAGATTTTGCATACGACCTCGGAATTCGACGAGACCACTTTTGTTGGGTCCGGGATGTCAAATTATTGCTAAGTTTCAAATTTCATAATTTTTGAAGCTAGTATGTGAGCGGGGCAAAAGATAATGTGTTTGGTCAAATTAAATGGGTCGACCTAAAAATGGCCGTTTTTCAAACGAGCTCAGAATTCGACGAAACTGGTTTTGTTAGGACCGTATCGTCAAGACAAAGCTAGATTTATTTTTCTGGAATTTTTCGATTCAGTTTGTGGCCCTGGCAAATTGAAATGTACGTTTAAATTAAATATCGAATGTTTTATATTTTAATTTGAAAAATAACTAACTGTAACAGTCGAAATGGCCAACGAAGCATATCCCATTGTGTTCGGAATGGGGGTATTTAGCTGGGGGCGACAGTCGTTGGCTTTGATTTCGAGTTCGTCTGTGGAAGGGGGTATTTTTGGAATTAAATAAATTAAAAATTAAAATAAAAAGGGGATCGACCAATCACAATTCATCTTCCTCATCGTCTTCCTGTCGCGACGCGGAAAAGAGATCCGAAACTTCTCTCTTAAATTTCTCCGCAACCACACAACGAAATCAAGCAAACTCAGATCCATTTTGAAGAGCGTTCAGAGATCTTCAAATCCATAGTAATTTCAAGAATTATCGTTGAGTATTGAGGGAGTTATAGCGTCGGGAAACCCCGAACTTTGCGCCGCTGCCGTGGGTTCTGGAGGCCACCGAGTTGATCATCTCGGGTAGCTTTGGGAAGCTCTTTCCTTCCTCTTCGACGCAGCGCTGGCCGTTCGTCCTAAAACTTCGTGGTTTTGCCGAAAAGTTCAACCCTAGTTTTCGATCTCGAAGGAGGTATACGGCTGAAACCATTTTCAACTGATTTTTACACTATAAGGCGTTGCAAACTTGTAAAAATCGTATCTTTTTGCTATGTTAACGAAATTCGATGAAACAGGAGACACCGTGACCGCAAGGAGGCTCTCTACATTCTAGAAGAAGCCGCGGATTTTTCTGACCTTCCTACGATTTTTAGCACTGCAATAACCAATGTGAGGAATCTAAACTATTTGTGTGAATGAAATCATGTTGTATAAATTATATAAGCGAAGTGTAAATTATATACGCATTGTATACCTCATGTACATGTGTTGTATAAGTTATATTAGCGATGTACAAATTATACAAGCGTTGAATGAAACATATATGCTTTGAATTGTGATGAAATGCAAGTGAATTATTATATTATATATATATATATACTCCCCTCGTCCACAGACCATGGACGATATTTATTGCTTGTGATTGACGTGTTATTATATGGTATGACGAATGGTTGGAAATAATTGTTTGTGGTTGATATTATGGTTGAAAAATACCTTTATGGTTGAAAAATACCTTTGTGGTTGAAAAATACCCTCTTGTGGTTGAAACAGAATAGGATTGTGGAATTGAAAATAAAACATGCCGCCTGCGTGCGAACTAGATGCATGATCCCCATTGTCAAAAACCGCGAGGTTTTAAGGTAGAGCGAGGAGCCGTACTAGGGACAGTCCCGGTTTTAACCACCCTGCCGTTATGCTGCCGAAATTTTCTGAAATATTTATGTGTGAGAATAATTTTCATTCATTGAAATAAATTACATATCCTATATAGAATATTCATGTGTTGAGTTGCAATTCATTCGTTGAGTTGAAATTCATGTGTTCAATATTATTTGAATTTAAATAAATGGCTCTAGCGATAAAAATCACATTTTTATATATATACAAACGATATAGAATATTCATGTGTTGAGTTGCAATTCATTCGTTGAATTGAAATTCATGTGTTGAATATTATTTGAATTTAAACAAATGGCTTTAGCGATAAAAATCACATTTTTATATATATACAAACGATATAGAATATTCATGTGTTGAATTGCAATTTGTTCGTCGAGTTGAAATTCATGTGTTGAATGTTATCGTATTTCAAAAATAAAATGAATAGACAATAAAAACTATATTTTTATTGTGAGTATGAAGAGTTAAAAATACATATGTGTCGAATAAATATTTTTGATGATAAAAATATTCCTTTTATCATGTATACGCTTAGTTAAAAATGCATATGTGTCGAATAAATATTTTTGATGATAAAAATATTCCTTTTATCATGTATACGCTTAGTTAAAAATGCACATGTGTCGAATAAATATTTTTGATGATAAAAATATTCCTTTTATCATGTATACGCTTAGTTAAAAATGCACATGTGTCGAATAAATATTTTTGGTGATAAAAATATTCCTTTTATCATGTATACGGTTAGTTAAAAATGCACATGTGTCGAATAAATATTTTTGATGATAAAAATATTCCTTTTATCATGTATACGCTTAGTTAAAAATGCACATGTGTCGAATAAATATTTTTGATGATAAAAATATTCCTTTTATCATGTATACGCTTAGTTCAGAATGCACATGTGTCGAATAAATATTTTTGATGATAAAAATATTTCTTTTATCATGTATACGCTTAGTTAAAAATACACAATTGTCGAATAAATATTTTTGATGATAAAAATATTTCTTTTATCATGTATACGCATAGTTAAAAATACATATGTGTCGAATAAATATTTTTGATGATAAAAATATTTCTTTTATCATGTATACACTTAGTTAAAAATACATATGTGTCGAATAAATATTTTTGAAGACAAAAATATTCCTTTTATCATGTATACGCTTAGTTAAAAATGCACATGTGTCGAATAAATATTTTTGGTGATAAAAATATTCGTTTTATCATGTACACGCTTAGTTAAAAATACACATGTGTTGAAATAAATAATAGTTTGCTAGAAATATTATTATTAGCTTTGTTCTGCATATATATACATGTGTGGAACAGGAATAATGGATTAGCTGTAGAGTAAAGAAATTATTTCCGTGCCCGACAAATAGGTAAACCTTGATGAGTTGGCTGCGCAATTTTATTTATATATCAACTCCTGTGAATGCCATTGGATGCGGAGTTTATTCTGTGTGAAATAATAAATAACGCCATAGGATAGTAACAATTAAATTTGAACTACACTACATGGCATACTTCTTGACAATAGGCATACTTCATCATATTCCACATAAGCAATTGGAGCTTGTGTGACGAGGTGGAAGATTTACCATACGAGCAAGAGGCTTGTATGGCGATGACTATGTACTACAGGTTGAACTGATGACTGATATGGACTATATAAATTATAACGATAAATTGCCAGATTAATAAAAACCCCACACGGGTCTAGAGTTGACAATAATCACGTCGCTCTAGTTATTAGATATGGCACATGGACTATTTATTTCCACACGGAAACGGGGTGACGGGAATTTATTCTCTGGAGTGATTATCAGTACATGCTCCCCCGTAAACACCAAAATATATCACTAAAAATATGTGAATGCTTTTTAGGATTTATTGGGTACCTAATACGGCCCAATAAATTTCCAAACCCCTCCCCGTACAAAGGAGGTTATGGCGAAATTTTTCGAAATATTAAGGCGTTAGTGAAATATTTGGAGTGAAAACGAAGTTGAAAATATAGAATGAGCTATAGTTGAAATTACAGAATGAACTATATTTATATATATAAATATTAATATAAATAAAAGGAATAGAGGCCGTGCAGTTCGTGTTTCGGAATCGTAATTTGAAACGATTAGTGCGAGAAATCCGACCATCGGATTTTCCCGAAACCGCAACCGCTTGGTTCGCCTTGGAAATATCTTTCCAACGGCACCAACCTTGTGAAAATCCAACGGTTGGATTGTCCGGAATGTTTAATTCAAATCTGAAGAAAAACAGCGCCAGAATCGTTTATATTTTTATATAAATATAAATATAATTAAATTAAATCGAATAACGACGCTGCAGTTCGAATTTTGAAACCGTAACTTCAAACGACTAGTGTGGAAGATCCGACCGTCGGATTCTCACGATACTGGAGCCGTTGGGTTCGCTTTGGGAATATCTTCCCACTGATATAGACTTTGTAGAAATCCAACGGTTAGATTTTCCGATATGTGTAAAACAAATTAGGGGAAAAACAGCGCCAGTGCCACGGCACGACCTGAAACGTCGTTTAATTAAACTTGGCCATTTTTAAATAAATAAAAATGGCGAAAAATCGTTATAAAATATTATAAGCAATATCGATTGAGAATAAACCAAATGGGCTTGAATTGTTTGATATTTGATGGTTGTATGTGTATGACATGAAAATAACACTAAAGAACCGAAAGATGGATGTCGAATAATGTAAACATAAAATGAATCGATTTAAATTCTAATGACGTGAATTTTTTTTTAAAAGGCCGAGCTAACCCTCATTTCAAATAATTTATCGAGCGATTCGAATTGGAAAATGCAAAGACGATTCAAGACCGACGATCTTCGTATCGGTTGGATGGGCGCTACTGAGGTTCCTAACCGGAGTAGCTACCGGAAGGGGACGGAAGTAGTAGCCGTCTGAACGTATGTGTTGATTGTACGGATTTGCGAGGAATTGACGCCTCCGGTTTCGTTCAGACCCAGAACGGACTTGAAAATGGACTGTGGGTCTGACATTGGATTTTGTTCTATACTGATTGATCTCTGTTAAATATATATCTGTTTGGCTGCGGAGAATTTATTCTTTTGCTTAACGCCCTTATCTGAGACGTACGAGCTCAGAGGTTATATATCGATGGAAATCAATCGTATGGAGTGGACTGCCTATGTGGCATACCAAGATGATGTGATCAAGGCTTCTGTTGCAAAGCAAAGTCTTGTGGATGATGATCAAAGCACGGTCTGCGTGACCTAGCTTTGTGTATTTCGTAGATTTGCGAGCCTCACACCCCGGTATGAGTTAAAAACGGGATACGGACTGCAGGGAGAGCACGACGTTTCTTTCTAGCTATGGTGGTGTCAGTGACTTACCAACCCTAACATTTATATCTATTTTTCACCTATGTGGTTGTTGGAATGCGAGGCGCCTCGATTATAGGTCTGTAAGGACAGGGAAACGTGTGTTCAGGAATACTAATCCTCAAACGTAAGAGAGGACCGGCCCTGAAGATCCAGGATTGCCCAGAGTGCGTAGTCCTGAGGCATTTGCTAGAGTGTCTCGAAGCGGAGAGGAGCTTGCCCCTTGCCTCGACTCATGACGGAAATCCAATTTCCAATACGAAATAACGGACTTGATTGTAGCACTAGTATGGTGACATAGTATATGGTAGCTATGCCACCTATGATTGATATTTATGATGCTATTCATTTTTGAAACATATATGCACTAGTAATAATATCAAATGATTTTGCTTTTTACGTATCAAGCATATTTGGATATTATAAGGTAAAACTCTATCCTCTGGCTTGCGTTGCATTGTGTGATGGGACCTGAGTCTTATAATGGCTTCATTCTTTATAAGAGCATTGCGTTGTTTTAAAAGAATTTACTTTGTTTTAAATGCACTTGCAATCACTGGAGTAAACCCGTTCCGCGAAAGTGGCGTGGTCCTATGATTTGCTTATTACTGTTGTTAAAATGATTAATAGATTCCTCATACCAGTCCCCATGACTGACTCGTTGTTTGTTTCTCTTTGCAAACGCGGGTGCCCTTATTTTCACACGGGCAGCCTAGTACACAGGTGACAGGTTGTTTTTGGCTCTGCACTGCTGCATAGGGTGCATTTTTGGCTCATGGCGAGGCTGACTTCACAGAGACGACTTTGACTTTTTCCGCCATTACTATACTTATGTTATGATTCCGCCACTGGCGATGCAGACTGATTTACTTTCCGTATTTCTTACTATATGTATATGTATTCCGCCTCTGGCAATGATGACTGATCACTTTTCTTTTATTTACTAAGTTATATCCCACGCTATGCTATTCTGATGTTATTACATGTTGTGATTCCGCTGTCATATCCATGTAAAATTATTCTATTTATTGTTTCTGCTATTATCTGTACTCTGCAATGATGATTAATGTGTTATTTCCTAATGATTATCCTTAATACCACCCCTCGGATTTTGGGATCGTCGCACCGATTCATGCAAACTCGGAATCTATCTCAAGCAGAATTCCGAGAGGAACGCAATAGCATAACCCGTTTCCCTTAATTCTTCTCTTAAAAATTAAGTATACTTTGATTTGTTACATTAACGTTTATAGAAAATACGGGGTGTTACATTCTCCCCTCCTTAAAGGATTTCTTCCCCGAAATCTTCAAGTTATGAACAATGTATCCTAACATCCAGCATCCTTCTATTCAACCATTCAATCACAGGCATCCATTGTCCCTAAAAGGATTTCTGATGCTTTCATGATTCTATGCATAGTGTGTGTACATTTCCTTATCTAATGTAAAATCAGGCGATCTACTGAGTCAGTTGACCTCCTTAATGCGAATTACGTTAGTGTCATGAGTCCATCATGTTTGCAATCCTAACGATACATATCATTTCTATATGAGTGGACAACCATTCACTCAAATGCAACGCATCACGTTCATTCCCTAAACAAATACATATATGCTAATGCAATATGAAAGTGACTGAGCCGATCCAGTGTCTAATGTGTGTATATGCATCCACGAGCAACCACTTGCAACCATCAATCATAGCATGTTTCAAATACATGTTTATATCCATTGGTTTCTACGTAAGGATCACGAAGATAGGACCTGGAGGATATACTTAAAAAGATGGAAACAAGAATGCCTAAAATTCCTAGCAAAAGAGATCAGGGATATACCCTCAATAAAGAGGGTATGATGCGGGTATCTAGTCTTCCGTCTTCGAAGTCGCATCTACTTGAGCTTCACTCCACTGTACCTTAACTAATTTAACTCCACGATTACGAAGCTTCTTGACCTCCATTTCCAAAACCCACTAGTAAAGATAGGACCTCGCTTACTTACTATGCTAGATGGTATCCAATGTAGTCGAACTATCCTCCCGAGAAAAACATATGTTAATCATGATACTAAGTGTATATACCTAAGATGATTAGAGGTCTCTCCCTACTTAGCTTATCCATCATGCTGCCAATCTGAGGGTCTAAAGCTAATGGTTACTATGTGCTTATTACCTCTCTTAAGGTCGGTCTAAATTAAGGTGCCAGCCCCAACCATTTATTTCTCACGCAAACCATCCTAGTCGAACTCGACATCCCGCAAGTACAGGCCCCAAAGGCCTAAACCAATATCAGACAAGCTCCCAAGGGATACCTCCTACGAATTTGGACGATCTATGGGAGATGATACTAATAAAACAACCAAACAATTGAGCACTTTAACGACTCTGGCTATCCTTGCCAATCTTGCTCCAGAATTATCGTTGATCGCATAACTGGCTTTGCAGTGTCATCTAGGTACATGCGGAAGTCTATCTCGAATTTTTAGGGGGGAAAACCCTACCCTAATCAAAATATCTTGCGTACTCATGGACTACCCCAATGGATCGAAAATCGTCGATTGATAAGTAAAGTGATTCTAGGTAGCTAAGACAAACTGATCCCTTAAGATCGTACGAAATCTCAAGGGTATTCTCGAGGCAAGTCTAAAGTCTAACTACCCTTGTTTCATAATTACTAGCTAACCAATCAATGCCAAGAATCAACCTTTAACCCAAAAACATAAGCATAAATATAGCTATTCTCAAATCCTCACAGGTCAAAGATAAATGGGTTGAACCAGCAATTGGATTTGAGACTATAATGGGATCCTCTACTACACAATATCTAGGGTGCAGAGACTCAACTGTGGAAGCAGATATATATACAGATGTAAAGCGCTAAAATCAGAAGGAGTACTAATAGGATAATAAAAAAGGAAGAAATCTTTGAACCAAAATCTTACTTCCTCTTTCTCTCAGGTATTCTAGTGGTGAGAGCATGCACTCGCCTTCTGGAAAATCCTGTCCCTCGTTCTTGCCCTTGCCTTTAATTATACGACTCGTTATACCAAAATAAAGATACTTCCTCTTGTTTTAGGTTTTACTATTCTTTCCTCCCTTCCTTTGTGAACCAAGTCCATGTCCATGGGTTCTTCATCCTTATGTTTTGCTCCACAGCCAGACCCCCTCATTCTCAACTTTGCCATCCTTGTGTTGTGCTGTGTAACCAGACCCCCTCATTCTCAACTTTGCCATCCTTGTGTAACTTGTTGACATGTATCTCGAAAGCTTCTTCCATCGCATGGAGAATCCTACAAAGCTCGAAAGAAAATTAGCCGCAGGTGAAACTTCTACAGCTACAGATGGAAGTTGGGGACTTGTTTTCCCTTTGACAAGTGTCGTAGTCTTGTCGAGCCTACGAAACCATGTTGCGATGAGGTTACCTCCCAGAAAGCCAAGAGCCATGGAAACTCAAGAAAGAAGGAACCAAGAATTCAAACAGAGGATCAAAAGATAGTGCATATGGATTTGGGGAATATGCCTTTAAAACAAAAGCTTTCTTTTGAAAATGCTTCTTTTAAAACCATTCTGAAAAATTTTCAAATATTTTATCTGATCCGGTAACCTCGCTCGGATACCAAGTGAAACACCCCACCTCCGTTAAGGTCACTCTTAAAGGAAATGCTTTAATTTTGGTGGAGCATTACAGGTAAAAGATGCAGATAAATTACAAGACAAACAATTAAAGCAGTGGCAAATAAATAAAACTTTATTTCATTGATAAACAGCTTGTACAAAGATTGTTTTACAATACCAAAGTATCATGTCTTGTTTACAAAAATAAAGAAGCATGAAATGATTTCCCCAAATAAAGCATGAGCCAGCGATAGAAGTAGAAGAGAGAGTCCAAGGCAACACGTCAAATGGTCTTCAAGCTTGGAAAGAATAACGGTCCAAACAAACCTGAGCTATTCCCTACCTGACTACCTTGGGGGGGATGGAAGAAAAGAGGCGAAAGCAAACTAGGTCAGACATAAAGTTTGGTAAGTCCAGTGATTCTTAGTATTTAAACGAGGAAAATGGTCATAACATGAATAAACTAAATATAAGACTAAACCATAGTAACAAGATAATATGGAATAAGCATGGGATATGTGACGGCAAGGAATTTCGCTCGGTCCGAACCAGTCGCTAAACCGAACCAGACCGTTCGAAACGCCCTATCGTTTGAGAACAGGACAAAACAGAACGCATACAGAAGAACATTTCATTGTATATTACAACAATGCATCAGATTACAAGAATATACAGAGTATAAAAGAATAAACATTACACAGAAATATCTGAGATTTAAATTACATCTAAATACATAGCAGCGGAAAATAATACAATACACAACTAGAATGAGATATACGGATACAAAGCTTTCCGGATATCGTTCCAGCTGTAAACCAGGATCCTGTGAATATAAATCTGCAAAACCAAAACTACTAGCTGCCCGTGTCAAAATAGGGGCACCCAGAGTTTAGGTTAAAACAATAAACTCCAGGTCAGTCATGTGACTGGTGTGAGAACTAAAACAGTTATTAATCTTTATTTTTAAAGCTAGGTAAATCAAGGGACCACGCCGTATAACACGGAACGGGTTTCCTCCCAAGAATACCAGTGCATAAAACGAACAGCGCAATGCTAAATAAAGAAAAATGAAGCTGTTATAAGACCCAGGTCCCATCACACAATGCAACGCAGTCGAGGATAGGGTTTTCCCTTATAACAGCCAAAGAATGCTTGATACGTTTAAAACAAATCATTTGATACTACTATAAGTGCATAGTGTATAAAACGCTTCAAATCATAAGTATCAATCATAGGCGGCATGAGCGCCCCATCCCACTATGTCGCCATATATAGGATATACAATCAAAACCGCAAAGTCTCGTATTTGGAAATTGGGTTTCCATCTATGAACCGAGGCAAAAGATAGTCCTCAACCGATTCGAGACAATCTAGCCCATGTCTCAGGCAAGCGCGCAGGCAAGCCTTGGATCGTCAGGGCCGGTCCACACGGAGTGGATTATTATGCCTGAACAATACGTCTCCCCACCCTATGGGGTGTAAGTCTGGTCCGTCAGCCGACCAGAATGCATTCGGCCGAAACCGATATAACCGAGGCGCCTCGCAACCACAACAACCACATAAGTCAAACTCGTCAGGGCGTGTAAAACCACTGACGCCACTTCTAGCTAGAAAGAAACGCATGCCCTCCCTGAGGTCCGTCTCCCGTTTTTGGTTCATACCGGGTGTGAAACACGCGAGGTAAACGTTACACAAAGCTACGCCACAAAGGCCGTGCTTTGATCATCAACACAAGACTTTGCTTTTCAACAGAAGCCTTGATCACTTGCATCTTAGCATGCCACACAGGCAAACCATCCTATGCAACCGATATCAGTCACACAGAATGAAATCCGATGTCAGACACACAGTCCATTTACAAGTCCGTTCTGGGTCTGAACGAAACCGGAGGCACCTAGTACCCCGCATATCCATCGATCTCCAAGTACGTCTGGACGATCTCTAACTGTTTCCATCTTCTTGGGTGTACAGCCCAATCAAGATCATCAGTTATCACCCAAACGACGTGAAAACCTCCGGTCTTCGACCATCGTCTTCATCTTCGACTTATCGTCGTATCAGTTATTCAGAATGGGATAAACCCGGTCTTTCCGAATAACTCGCGTATATTTTAAATAAGTGTTACACAAACACAACATACGCCTCATTCTAATTCATTAGTCACTAACCGTAAATTAATCAAGAGAATAATTCCCCAAATATTAACCCCGAAGGCCGAAACCAACATCAGATCAATATCCAGAAAACCATTCTGCTTGGCTAACCGCCAGTTAGTTTCTAAATTTCACGTTCAAATCTAATTAAAGATTTAACTATCGCCTGGAGCAAAACTGGTGATACTCCATTCTCGATCTTTTCAATCTAATTAAAGATTCATTAAAACTCCACTTAGTTTTAATCTGTGACTGGGTTAAAGAATCAGTGTCATCTAAAAACACGGTTCACGATAAACCCAAAATCACATCACATTTCAATCAGTCCCTAATTGTAAATTAGCAAGTGAGCAATTCCCTAAGTATTAATCCCGAAGGCCGAAACCAACATCAGATCAATACCTCGAAAACTATTCAACTTAACTAATCTCCAGTTAGTTTCTGATTTCCTTAACTCCTTTAGGTCTAAGAACTGTATTATTGAAGATACCGTTCACGACAACCCAAAATCACATTTCATCAATGATCGGGTTAAAGAACGAGTGTTATTTAAAACACTGTCCACGATAAACCCAAAAATCAATATCGATTCAATTCCAATTAAATATTATTTAATTGGTACACTTCATTAAATCTAAATAAAAAGATTTAATCTTTTCTCAACTGGGTTCAAGAACAGTGTTAGTGAAGACACCATTCACGACAAACCCAAATCACATTCGATATTAAACACAAGGCTCTGAATAGAAAATATATCGGCCTATATTCAATATCAAATTCTACGATTAACAAATGTCGTAGTGGAAATAACGATATAAAAATATATCTTTCAAATTTCCATAACAACACCTGTATAACCACGAATTCCAACATCGAAATATTCCGAAGACAATTTCGATTCAAATCCACTCCAATGCAATCATTGGAAATTTTGGTTATTTTCAAAACCCTTTTCGAATTCAATTTATTTATTTAAAAATAAATAGAATTATAATTCTAGTTCAAAACTAGTTCATTTCGATAAAAGTCTATTTTTATCTTTTCAAATATGGAGTTTTTCATCCCAAACTTTCACAAATCATTTCTTATGATTTTACACAAATTATTACTATTTTTAATAATTTTATCAAGGCCCGTACAGTCGGTTTCCAACAATGGCCATCGAACTGCACTTACAGCGACCTTTTTTGAATTTGATTTGGACGTATCTCCAAATCCAACCGTTAGATTTCAAATTTCTAATATTCGTTAGAAAGCTCTTTTCGATACGAACCCAACGGTTCCGGTTTTAGGAGAATCCGACGGTCGGATCTCCCGTAATGTTCGTTTGAAATAAATGGTCGAAATTCGCGAACTGCCGCGGCGCGGCGCGTTCTATTCAGGCCCTTATATTATATATATAATATATATAATATATATTTCGTCGATTTTATTTAAAACGGATTATATAAATAGTTTTAAATTCGTTTCAAATTCTATTTCAACTTCTATTTCAATTCAAAGCCAAAATTGAATTCTTCTTTATAAATTCGTTTTAAAATTCATTTCTATTCAATTCGAATTTCAATTCAATTTGAATTCATTTCAATTCGCTTTCAATTCCATTTGAATTCGTTTTCAATTCAATTCATTTCGAAATCGTTTTCAATTCAATTCATTTCGAAATCGTTTTCAATTCATTTTGAATTCGTTTTCAATTCAATTCATTTCGAAATCGTTTTCAATTCATTTTGAATTCGTTTTCAATTCAATTCGTTTCGAAATCGTTTTCAATTCAATTCATTTCGAAATCGTTTTCAATTCAATTCATTTCGAAATCGTTTTCAATTCATTTTGAATTCGTTTTCAATTCAATTCGTTTCGAAATCGTTTTCAATTCAATTCATTTCGAAATCGTTTTCAATTCATTTTGAATTCGTTTTCAATTCAATTCGTTTCGAAATCGTTTTCAATTCAATTCGTTTCGAAATCGTTTTCAATTCAATTCATTTCGAAATCGTTTTCAATTCATTTTGAATTCGTTTTCAATTCAATTCGTTTCGAAATCGTTTTCAATTCATTTCATTTCGAAATCGTTTTCTAAAATCGATATAAATATCGTTCACGTCAAAATGGCGTCAATCTAATCAACACGGCTTCATATATTCCTTTATTTTCAAATATTCTATTTCGAATATTTCTTTTTCAAATATTTCTTTTTCAAAGCTGGAATGAGGCCCAATCAATTACCATATAAAATTAATTATATGGATTTTCATACAACACATGTATATAACAGCATTGAAAATAATCAACCATCAACCAAAGTGCACTACACTGTATAAGCATCAAATATAGATATTCAACGCTTATAACAGCCTGTCAATCAATCGATCGACATATTTAATCAATCAGGATGAGTGAACTTCAAATTTCATCCTAACACCCGTGTGGGGTTTCAAACAATCAAACACATATTTTATTTGTGCAGTTAGGCGATGTGTAAAATTTATCGACCCAATCAACGTCATTCAAATAGGTGTACATAAACAAACCGTCTGGTTTGTAAATGAATATTTATTTATTCACATTCACGTTAAAAATTATATTTTTAACGATAACACATTTTATTTTAACATATGAATTTCTATTCAGTTCATTCTTTAAATAAAATGCTATTTTTATTTTTCTAACTTATTTTAGAAAATTTCGGCGGCATAACGGCACGATACTAGAAACGGGACAAGGCCTAGCCTTATCCCCGGTCTAGTGAAGGCCCACGCCATTCACACATCAATCAAATTCACTTTCGTTATGCAAACCACAAAATTTGGAGTAAGGGTCTAACCTAGCCTTACTCCTTCGCCTTATAACGGCGCACGTCTAATCCTAACCAATTTATCGATTCGATTTTTCACACCACAAACCACATTCAAACCAATATCACAATCAATCACCAAACAGTCAAACAAACAAGTCCATGGTCTGTGGACGGGTGTCGGGTGCTACTAAGCACCGTCTGCATCCTAGTATATATATAACTAGAAAAATTAATTGAAAGGTGAGAAATTCTCACCTTTAGCTATCCTAGCTCCACGGCTCTTCATTTGCAGAAGTCTTCATCGTTTCGCCTTTTTGTCACCTTCGTTGCTGCTTTCACTACATACGTAAAAATCATATTTTTATTTCGATGTTCAATATATAAAAATTCTATTTTTCTATCGAAATTCAATATATAAAAATTCTATTTTTCCTATGAAGTTCAATATATAAAAATTCTATTTTTCTATCGAAGTTCAATATATAAAAATTCTATTCTTCTATCGAAGTTCAATATATAAAAATTCTATTTTTCTATCGAAGTTCAATATATAAAAATTCTATTCTTCTATCGAAGTTCAATATATAAAAATTCCATTTTTCTATCGAAGTTCAATATATAAAAATTCTATTCTTCTATTCTGACAATATAAAAGTTTATATTTTCTTTTCAAATCTCAAAATAAAATCAGTTTTCAATCTTTTCCAAATTCAGTTTTTGAAATATATATAAAAATCAGTTTTTGCAATATATATAAAAATCAGTTTTTAAAATAAACAAAATCAGTTTTTTAGAATAAACAAAATCAGTTTTTTTAGAATAAACAAAATCAGTTTTTTTAGAATAAACAAAATCAGTTTTTTAGAATAAACAAAATCAGTTTTAGAATAAACAAAATCAGTTTTTTAGAATAAACAAAATCAGTTTTTTTAGAATAAACAAAATCAGTTTTTTAGAATAAACAAAATCAGTTTTTTTAGAATAAACAAAATCAGTTTTTTAGAATAAACAAAATCAGTTTTTTTTTTTTTTTTTTTTTACATATAAAATTTTACAGATAATTGAAAATAAGTAAATAAAGTAAAAGGGGATGGAAGCTTACAGCGTTCGACGACCTGGGGGGGGGGTTTTGCTTGGCGGCGGAGCTGAAAGGGGGGCGGAGGTTGGTGCGGACGAGGCTGGTTTAGCCTCGATGAAGGGCTGTCGCGATCCTGTTGAACGATGGCGTTGGAGGGCGTGGTTCCGATCCAGGGAGGCGGGGAGGTCGTGAATGGCGGCGAAGGAGCGGTCGAAGGCGGCGGTCTAGACGTGGAGGAGGGCATCGGGTTTCTAGGGTTTTTTTTTTTTTTTTTTTTTTTTTTTTTAATCTGAATTCGATAGTGAGTGGGAAGAGGGAAAGAAGGGGGTTTATATAAATTTAATTTATTTAATTATTTTCTTCTTCAAAAAGGTACCTTTTTATTTTGACCATGAAACGAGACCCACCGCCTGTCGTCTATAGCGTTTAACCCCCATTCCGAACACAATGGGATATGTCTCGCAAGCTGATTTGATAGTTTGAATCAGTTTCCTTTTGAATTTACATTTAAATCACTATATTGAATTTTAAACGTACATTTCAAATTACCGGGGCCACATATTAACTAGAAAAATTCCAGAAAAATATTTTCTAGCTTCGTATTGACGATACGGTCCTAACAAAACTAGTTTCGTCGAATTCTGAGACCGTATGAAAAATGGCCAATTTCCAGTCGATTAAAATCAACTGAAATGGTCAAAACACGTTTTCCTTTGCCACGCTCACATATTGATTCGAAAAATTACGAAATTTGAAACCTAGCAATAACTCAACATCACGGACCCAACAAAACTGGTTTCGTCGAAATCCGAGGTCATTTGCAAAATGTCCATTTTTAAGGGCCTGAATTCCATAGCGACTATTCAGAATTTTCAACTGGACATATCTTTTGATTCCCGCTATGAAATCTTGATTGTTCAGATTCGTTGGAAAGATATTCACAAATAGATCCTATGATTTTTGGTTTCGCTAAAATCCGGATTGTTTTGCACCCGGTACATTCAATTGAAGTTTGAAATCGAATTATCGAACTACCGCGCCATTTTCAATTCCTTTTATAATTATATATAATTATTATATATTCTAACGACGACGCGTATAATATATACGTTCGAATTATATTCAAAATAAATTTCTCGCCGATATTATTTAAAATAATTCATTTTAAATAATCAAAATTCGCTAAAATCGCCAAAATAAAAATTTTAAACTGGCCCAGATTTTACGGGTTGTTACAGGATATGGCAAGATAAACTGAATGCGTTGATAAACTGAATGCGCTAATAAACTGAATGCACTTATACTCCTTCTCTGCTTCACAACTACCCTGTTTATACTGATTTCTATATCTCTACACTACCTAACTGGTGTCCAAACTAGTAATCTATGATCATATGATAACGTGATCCCAATCCCCGTATTTGCGATTGCCTTCAGGTGTGCTTCTATTATGGGGATTCCATTTGTTACCTATATCTAATCTAGGGCTTACTATCGAGTGCTTACTAGATTCAACCAGGGTTTACGCTACCCAGGGCCATTAGGGTTTATGCTTCCTATTGAACGCTTCTCGGATTCAGGGTTTACGCGACCTAGGCCCAACTAGGGATTATGCTACCTACTTTGTATTAATTTTCCATGTGTCTGTGTCAGTCGTCCCTCTTTTGCGTGTAGATACTCTTTGCTGGCCCCACCATAAGGTGTATCAAGCCTTATGGTAGCGACCCGACACGATTCAAGATGCATAGTGTATAACTACTGGTACCCAGTGCCTGCTTTTTCCACTCTGGAGTACGTGCACGCCCGTAAACCGTCGGAACCTACACTGACGTACCCCCGCCGCTATTTTGACCGCTTATGATCAGCCCAGTAATCGTGCCCCACCCTGCCTTGTTTCAGGGTACCATGATACATCTATGTGGGTTACTGCTGAAATGGGTCACCGTTACTAGGGTTTCCTGCTGGTTAAATTTGTGGGCCTATATATACAAATATTACACACCTATACGAGATGTACTTAACCCTCCCACCGATTCTAGCATGTTTTCTTAACGGTTAAGTTTTGTGGGCCTATATTTACTAATATTATCGACCAACCCGACGTGCATTTAACCTGCCCACGGATTCAAGCATGTTTATTTAATGGTTAAGTTTTGTGGGCCTATATTTACTAATATTACCCACCTACCGGACGTGTACTTAACCTCCAACTCATCAAGTCGTGTTGGTTAAGTGGTTCTTATTAACTTAACCTTTCTTGCTTATCATGTTGGATTGGTTAAGTGTGATTTATTAACTTAACCCTGTTCATTCATCAGGTTATATTGGTTAAGTATTTCCCATTTAACTTAACCCATTCGCTCATAAAGTTATATTGGTCAAGTGTCAATAATCAATTCAAGTGAACTTAACCCATCCACCCGTCACGTCATGTTGGTTAAGTGTTTCCTTCTGGTGTTGACTTGACCCTACCTCAAATCATGTTATATTGGTTAAGTGTTATTCTCGTGTTAACTTAACCCTATCATCTTCTTAATTAACATGTTACAATGGTTAAGTGTTTTACTTAACCTCACCCACTTGTCTAATGAACATGTTGTAACGGTTAAGTGTTCTAATTTTACTTAACCTCACCCACTTGCCTAGTTAACATGTTATTACGGTTAAGTGTTTCCCTAATTACTTAACCTCACCATTTCTCTCTTGATTTATTCATGGGCCTTAATTAATTATTTAATTAATTAAAGCACCAACCTCTCACATTAGACAGATATTATTGTGGTTACTGGATGTGTCGGTCGGTTCCGGGCAGGTTTACACCACAACTCAGTCTAACTTCGAGTCTTCCTGGGCTTGATGCACTAACCACCCACATTAGACAGGTATTGTTGTGGTCACTAGATGTGCCTGTCGGTTTCGGGAAGTTTTACACCACAACTCAATCTAACCTCAGGTTCGGCATATGCGTGTTTTACTAAATTTACATGTTTACAATTTATGTAAATTTTCCGTAAATCAATTTAGCCTAGATCATCTTCATCTGTCTTGCAAATTAACATACTTATATTCATGCCCAAAACTTGATTTACCAAACAATTTACCCAACTTGCAGTTTATACCAATTTAGATTTAATATTCCCTTTTTACAATTGATGCCCAATCTAGAATAATATTCCAATTTACGGTTCATGTCAAAACTAGATTAATATTCTAGTTTACCGTTTATCTCTAAAACTTGGTTTACACGCCAATTACACCCTTTGCGGCCAGTTAAATTTATCAACTTATGCCCAAGTCTAATATGCATGTAAATCATTCACTATTATAGCCAATTTAAACTATGCCAACATATTTATTATGCCAAACTAACTTAATTAAGCTACGCCCAAATTTCCACGCCGTAATCGTACGTATAACATGATTTCACAAGTTTCTAAGTACTCATGAAATGACACTAATAGTATCAAAGCAAGGAATAGGGGATAAGCACGAGAATTGTCATAAAAGAATAGCCATGCAAGAATGAACTAAATGCAAAAATAATGGTTCCAATGGGTTTGATGTACATAACAGTGAATGGGCATAAACTAGACAAGTTACACCCAAAAATGGGATCCAACGTAATTAAGGGAATAGGCATAGGTGATTTGGTCTAACATAAAGCCAGTTCGAAGTACAACCTAATAGGTTAATGGGAATAGGCATAAGTCACTGACTACAATAGTTATAGGCAATTAACCACAATGGTCATGGGCGACTAATCACAATAGTTTCTTAATCAATGTCATAGGCA
Organism: Allium sativum; assembly: GCA_030737875.1. Classification (NCBI taxonomy): domain Eukaryota; kingdom Viridiplantae; phylum Streptophyta; class Magnoliopsida; order Asparagales; family Amaryllidaceae; genus Allium; species Allium sativum. The sequence goes on along the minus strand of CM060915.1, from coordinate 183,349,576 downwards.
ATAGTCTCGTATTCATAAATCTTGGTAATAGTCTCATAGTCATGAACCATATGCAAGTCTCGAAATTATGAATCATAGTAATAGTCATAGGCAACAGTCTTATAGTCATAGTCATATATAATAGTCTCTTTGTCATGAATCATAGTCGTAGGCAATAGTTTCATGGGTAACAGTTTCATAGTCATAGTCTTAGGCAAAAGTCCCATAATCATAGTCATTGGCAATTAGCCACAATAAGTTCTATGCCACAATCGAGTATCAGATCCAAAGGCATAGATAACGTTAGATTTGACATAAGCACGAATCAAAGATAATTAACTTGCAAATTGGTATAGCTCTATATTTTGATTCATTACATTCACAATTCCAATTACACGTTCAAATCTAAGGAATAAACGAACTTACAGTGATCGGTTTATAAAAGGCGATTTGTTATGATTCGAGTGACGATGCTTGAAGCGGAATGCCTATGGTCCAACTTGAAGCTTTATCTTGATTTGAATATCCAATTTGAAGAAGAACTTGTTTTAATGGAGAATAAGATTTATTTTAATTAGGATTGAGATAGAGAATAGGCGTAATGAAGTTGTGTGGAGAAAGTGAAGTTTGGGGGCGTTTATATAGCGTAGAACTCATTAATTTGGTCCAGAAATCAGCCCGGATACATAAAAATGAATTCTGCCTCGGATCTGGAAAACAGGGCAGGTCGACCCCCAAGTCGGCCTATAGGGGGGAGGTCGACCTCCTGGTCGACCTGGGTCCTGGGCGGGAAATTTGTCGCCCAGCCCGCTTCTGGGTTCTGTTTTGAATTTTGAATTCAGTTTCGAGCTGTTTTTATATTTGAGCTGAAACTTCCGAAGGCCATAACTTCTTTATACGAAGTCCGATTCACGCAAACTCGGACTCTATCTCAAGAAGAATTCCGAGACAAATGCAATAGAATAACCCGTTTCCCTTAATTCTTCTCTTAAAAATTTAGTATACTTTGATTTGTTACATTAACGTTTATAGAAAATACGAGGTGTTACATGAACAACATGGAGAAGACTACGTTGGAAGTACTCGCGAATCCAGACTGTTCTGAATTTCAGAAACAAAATAGAGGAGTGGAACTCTCTGTGAGAACTTCTGACTTTTATTTTATTTTCTAGTTGAAATATATACTGTGATGAAAACGGTGCTTAGCAGCACCCGACACCCGTCGTCCACAGACCATGGACGACTTGTATGTTTGTTTGTGTGGAAAAAATTGATTATGTGATGTGGAATGGAATAAAATATTTTATAGTTAAAAATAAAAATTTTAACGTGTATATAAAATAAATATTTATAAACAAATCGGACGATTTGTTTATATACACACGTTTGACTGATATTGATTGGGACGATAAATTTTACACATCGCCCAACTGCACAAATAAAACCTATGTTTGATTATTTGAAACCCCACATGGGTATTGAGATAATATTGGACATACACTAATCCCAATAATTAGTTGTATGTCAATCGATAGGTTGACAAGCTGTGTAAGCGTTAAATATTTATATTTGATGCTTATACAGTGTAGAATGCACTATGGATAATGGATTGTTGTTTTCATTGTTGTTATACACATTTGTTGTGTGAAATCCATATAATCAAATTATATGGTGTGACGGCCCGCCCCGCACTAGCCTGCATTTCCTCCGAAAGTGCACTGTACACATGCCCAGCTAGCACAGAACGGTCGTCAGAAGAAAAGAAAGAAGAGAATGAACTAATCGAGGAACCTGTAGAATGTCTCACAGCGCATGGAATAAAATATAATAATAACATACTTGACATAAAACAGGTGAGACAGTGCATAAGCTGATAACTAATAATAAATGTCAACATCAGAGCAGCGGAAATCCAAATACAGCTTATTACAACTTTTCAAAATCTACTGTCTCTAAACAAAAGAGAGCTAAAGTGGAAGATGCACCACCAATGCCCAAGCAGTGATCTTCGACAACACAGGGAGAATACTATATATATATTACGTGGAAGCCTCCTGCTCGTCTCCGGATCATCTACCCGTGCATCACCAGCTAACCTGTCTCTAGTCTGCTCGTGTGAGCACCCAGAGTAATAAGAGGAGACATAAAACTCTGGGTCAGACATAAAGCCTGGTATGAGCGATAAGCATCTAAACAGAACAATAACAGGTATACTAAACCATACCTGAACCTGAACCTGCAACCAAAGAGTTAGTACCACATACCGTACAATGCTCTAAGGTGCCATAATGAATAGTGTAAGAATACGGGGGTGGGGTGTGTATGTCAAACAATCAAGCGTAGCAACCATCCTCACGTCTCTCACTCAGTGCGTAAAGTATACGATATCTACCACTTTGGAACACTAGACAAAATGAGGTAACGACGAATCCCGACTTGTAGAAACCCCGCTGTGACCAAGCCAAACACTTGGAGTCATGACCAAACATTTCAATGACCCACTTCATTGGTCGTAGCCCTTGGTTCTACCGATGCCATAATGGCCCTGAATCCGCCTTCGTACCTCCTACCATAGTGGTCCAAAGCTATAGACGTCGATAACTCCTTGACACGCGTCCCGCAGCAAAGCCCAACCATGAAGCGAACTCGTTGATTCCCATCTGAATCTTAAGCTCTAACTTCTCATTTGGACTTCCTTTGCATCTCGGGTTTGATCGAATTGGAGTTGGTCTTCAGAAGAGTCATCACGGAGTAGTAAAAGTACACGTCCGGTTCGGTCCGGTCACCCATGCTTCGGTTCGGATACGTTCCCCGGTTCGGTTCGGAGTGCCACCACCTTCTGGGTTCGGGTCCTTCTCCCTCATGCGGTTCGGTTCGGTGATTCTCCCTCATGCGGTTCGGTTCGGTGATTCTGAAGCGGTTCGGTTCGGATACTCCATAGCTTGAGTGCCTCCGTCTCCGTCTCGTCAGCATCAGTTCGGTTCGTGTATTGCTCTCGGTTCGGTTCGGAATATAGTATACATGCTCCTCTTTCTTCCACTTCAGTCCTCCTTGTTCCTTCCGATCCCACGCTACGCCCCTCCGATCCGACCAGGCCTTCCTTGTTGCCTCTTCACGTCATGCTCCAGAAAGTACCACGCCCCGGTCCGGTTCGGATATGTCCGATCCGATCCCCTACCCGATCCGATCCGGATCTCTGCAGTATTTCCTGCAACTTTTCTAGCGAGTGTTTTGCGCCATACGACGGCGTCTTCGACCAATCTAACTATTCTAATCAATCATAAAACTTACCATAGATTCATAGCAATATGTAAGAGCAACCGCAAACACCAAACAACAATCCAAATGAATCAAAATAGATCAAAAGTGGCCAAAACCTCACATTTTCCCATAATCCTTCTTAATCATGTTTAAGCACATACTTAGTAAAACTTAATCAAATCGTCTAAATTTTATAACAGAGGCATGAAATATTGTTTAAGAATTTCTAAACATTTTTCCAGAATTTATTAGTGTATAAATTCGCTAATCTTCACTAATTACCCTTAATTAACTGTAATTAGTGTCAAAATGATGCTATCACTCACCTTTGCCCCAACTAGAACCCCAAAACTGAAATATTCTCTGATTTGGCGCTGTTCCCAATCTTATACAGCAGCTCCAACCTTGCTTTGGTGCTTTTTCTTCTTAATTTGATGTTTGCTAAGCCTAATCTTCAATTAGAAAGTGATTTTTGGGTGTTTTAGAGAGATTTAGAGAGTGGAGGCCATGGCTAGGTCAAGAGGAATGAAAGTGGCGGCTGGAAAATGTCTAAAGAAATGTTTTCTAACCCTAATCAGCCCCTATATACCCCTAAACCCGAAATTCCCCTTGGGCCTAGCTGCTAATCACCCGCTTAAGCCCAATTAAGCTGTTTTTCACCATCTGAAACTTGTTTCAGCCATATCTCCCAAACGGTGAGTCCGTTTGGCTAATGTGACTACTCTACGGAAAGAGAAACCATCATCCGGAGCCAATGGAAGTGGTTTCAGGTCAAAATTCCTTTCCAGTCAAAAGTTATGGCCAAAACAGTGCCAACTAGGGGTAAAATGGTCATTTAAAAATCGGGAAAAATCATGAACATGGGAAATGACCCCCATAGTCGTCGTCCAAAGTTACATGACCATACGACCTCGTATCTGAAAGAAATAAATATTTTACGATCCTATGATGCGTAGAATACGGGTCGTTACAGTAATTGACTATGTCTGATTCCAGTTCAAATAGAACGAATATTTTAAAATAACGAATATTTTCAAATAATGTTCAGAAAAGAATCACAATCTAATTTTGATGTCCAATTTGGGATGGACACGAATATATTTAAATATATAAAGCCGTGTTGATTAGATTAACGCCATTTTGACGTGAACGGTATTAATATCGATTTTATTCATTTTTATAATGAATAACGAAATGAAATGATTTCGAAATATAAAATTTCGAAAATATTATCATTTATATATCGATGATCTGGAATATTCAATTTTGATTTGAAATTGAATTTAAAGTTGAAATCGTTTTGAAAACGAATTTAAAACGATTTATAAAATACGTTTTAAAAGGAAACCGAAAAAATATATAATTTATATGTATATATATTATATATAATGGCCTGAATAGAACGCGCCGCGCTGCGGCAGTTCGTGAATTTCGACCATTGACTTCGAATGGACATTACAGGAGATCCGACCATCGGATTCTCCTAAAACCGGAACCGTTGGGTTCGCATCGAAAAGAGCTTTCTAACAATTATTAGAGATTTGAAATCTAACGGTTGGATTTAGAATTATGTCCATATCAAAATTGGAAAAGGTCATTGTAAGTGCAGTTCGATGGCCGTTTATGGAAATCGACTGTACGGGCCTTGATAAAACTATTAAAAATATCAATAATTAGTGTAAAATCATAAGAAATGATTTGGAATTGGGATGAAAAATTCCATATTTGAAAAGATAAAAATAGATTTTTATCGTAATGAACTAGTTTTGAACTAGAATTATAAATCAATTATTTTTAAAATAAATAAATTGGATTTGAAATGGTTTTAAAAATAACTAGAATTTCCAATATATAAATTGAAATGGATTTTAATCGAAATTGTCTTCGGAATATTTCAATGTTGGATTTCGTGTTTATACAGATATTGTTATGGAAATTTGAAAGATATATTTATATCGTTATTTCCAATACGATATTTGTTGGTCGTAGAATTTGATATTGAATATAAGCCGATATATTTTCTATTCAGAGCCTCGTATTTAATATCAGATGGGATTTGGGTTTGTCGTGAATGGTGTCTTCATTAACACTGTTCTTAAAACCAGTTGAGAAAAGATTAAATCTTTTTATCTATATTTAATGAAGTATACCAATTAATTAATATTTCATTGGAATTGAATTGGAATTGATTTTTGGGTTTATCGTGAATGGTGTTTTAAATAACATTTGATCTTTAACCCGATAATTAATGGAATGTGAATTGGGTTTGTTGTGAACCGTGTTTTAACGACATTCGTTCTTTAACCCGATCTACAGTGAAATGTGATTTGGAATTTATAAATCTTTTATTGAGATTTAAAGGATAATTTCCAAAGTAAAGTTTTCCAATTTAATAAAATAAATTGGAATGGAATGGAATTCGAGTTCGTAATAATCGAAGTGGACTTCTGTGGAGGAAGACTGTTACTATATATGGAATTTAAGAGGCTTGGCCGTTATTCCATTTATAGTATCGGTTGGATATGGAAGTTCATAGTGATTATATATTGATCCGTTTTCCGTGAAAATTCCATTGTTAATGGAATGAGATTTTGGGTTTATCGTGAACTGTGTTTTAAATGACATTAGTTCTTTAACCCCATTAAAGATAAGATTTATTTCTTAACTTTCAATAATCATTAAGTAGGGATTTTTTGAAATTGAAACTGAACTAGAGTATTAATGAATCTTTAAATAGATTGAAAGGTGAATTTGATAACTAAAATTATCAAATTCAAGGAAATGATCGAGAATGGAGTATCACCAGTTTTGCTCCAAGCGATAGTTAATTCTTTAATTAGATTTAAATGTGAAATGGTAATTAATTTTACCGATAACACCGGTGTAACAACCCGTAAAATGCGAGCCAGTTTGAAATTTTTATTTTGGCAACTTTAGTGAATTTTGAATATTTAATCTGAATTATTTTAAATAATATCGACGAGGAATTTATTTTGAATATAATTAGAACGTATATATTATATACGTCGTCGTTAGAATATATAATAATTATATATAATTATAAAAGGAATTGAAAATGGCGCGGTAGTTCGAAAATTCGATTTCTAATTTCAAATGAATATACAGAATTCAATATAAGTCAGAATTGAACGAAACAAGAAATATTTGAATCTGTATAATTATATCTTTGTAACGAAGTTAACAAACTGAGATTTCATTTTAGAAATGATAAGATATGTCCAGTTTAAAATTAGAAATAGTCGCTGTGGAATTTATATATATTTTTATATATATAAGGCCCTTAAAAATAGCAATTTTGCAAACGACCTCAGATTTCGACGAAACCAGTTTTGTTGGGTCCGTGATGTCAAGTTATGGCTAGGTTTCAAATTTCATAATTTTTCGAATCAATATGTGAGCGTGGCAAAGGAAAACGCGTTTGACCAGTTTCAGTTGATTTTAATCGACTGGAAATTGGCCATTTTTCCAACAATCTCAGAATTCGACGAAACTAGTTTTGTTAGGACCGTATCGTCAATACGAAGCTAGAAAATATTTTCGGGAATTTTTCTAGTTAGTGTGTGGCCCCGGTAAATTGAAATGTGCGTTTAAATTGAATATATAAAGATTTATATTTTAAATTTAACGGAAACTGGTCGTAACGTCCGAGTTGGCTTACGCAGCATATCCCATTGTGTTCGGAATAGGGGTATTGCGCTAGGGACGGCAGTCGTTGGGTGAAACTCCGAGTTAGAAGGAAAAGTCAACAATTAGGGTTTGGGAAAAAAAATTAAATATAAAATAAAATAATAAAATATAAAAATATAAACATTTACACTAAAGCCCCCCCCCCCCCCGTCTTTACTTTTCCCCAATCAGAAAAACCCGATCCCCAATTTAAAAATGGCCACCTGCGATCCGTCGCACCACCGTGGTTGGTCAACAAGCCTCCCCGAGCATCTCCCCCTCGCAACCCTTCTCCTTCGTCGATCCTTCTCTTCCCTCCAACACCCCACCTTGAACTGACCAAGCCGCCGCTCCCTATCACCACCCCCGCTCCGTCTAGGCGCGCCACGCATGAAGACCGCGCCCCTCTGCATCGCGAGGCCCTCCACCAGACCGCGCTCACACCAAATCGAGACGCCCATCTCCACAGACCCGAAGAGAACCACCGCCACCCCTGATGGCGCCAATGACCTGCCGTGACCCCTCCCCCCCGTAAGTATTTTATTGTTTTTTTTTTTATTTATTTATTTTAATTCGTTAAAAAAAAACTGAATTGTTTTATTTAAAAAAAAAAAAAGGGTAAGTTCTGATTTTTAAAACGATAAAAAAACTGATTTTGTTTATTAGAATATAAAACTGATTTTGTTTATTAGAATATAAAACTGATTTTTGATTTAAGAATATAAGAATGATTTTGATTTAAAAATATAAAACTGATTTTGTTTTAATAGTAAAAACAGGTTTTAAAGGAAGTATAAAAACTGATTTTTGGAAATTTTAAACTTTAAATAGAAAATGGTTTGATCTTTAAAGTAGAAAAGACGGATTTTTATTAAGCAGAAAGTTTTAATTTTTATTTCATATAAAGATGCGATTTTTAAAATAGAAAAAAGATGTGATTTTTACAATAGAAAAGAGGCGATTTTTACAATAGAAAAGATTCGATTTTTAAATGGAATAGATTCTATTTTTATAAAAAGGAAAGGAATGATTTTTACCATTAAGTAACGTATATAAAAATTCGATTTTTATATATTGAATAGCGAACTAAAAATTCGATTTTTATATATTGAACTTTGAACTAAAAATTCGATTTTTATATATTGAACTTCGAACTAAAAATTCGATTTTTATATATTGAACTTCGAACTAAAAGTTCGATTTTTATATATTGAACTTTGAAATAAAAACTCGATTTTTATATATTGAATAGCGAAATAAAAATTCGATTTTTATATATATAGTGGCTACGGGCGAAGGTGACAAGGAGGCGAGAACGACGAAGTTTCTGCAAATGAAGAGCCGTGGAGCTAGGATAGCTATATGTGAGAACTTCTCACCTTTCAATTTAATTTTTCTAGTTATATATATACTAGGATGCAGACGGTGTTTAGTAGCACCCGACACAATCGTCCACAGACCATGGACTTGTTTGTTTGACTGTTTGGTGATTGATTGCGATATTGGTTTGAATGTGGTTTGTGGTGTGAAAAATCGAATCGATAAATTGGTTAGGATTAGACGTGCGCCGTTATAAGGCGAAGGAGTAAGGCTAGGTTAGACCCTTACTCCAAATTTTGTGGTTTGCATAACGAAAGTGAATTTGATTGATATGTGAATGGCGTGGGCCTTCACTAGACCGGGGATTAGGCTAGGCCTTGTCCCGTTTCTAGTATCGTGCCGTTATGCTGCCGAAATTTTCTAAAATATGTTAGAAAATAAAAATATCATTTTATTGTGTAAATGAATAATAGAAATTCATATGATAGAATAAAATGTTTTATCGTTAAAAATATATTTTTTTACGTGAATATAAATATAGTGAAAGTGAATAAAATAAATATTCATTTACAAACCAGACGGTTTGTTTATGTACACCTATTTGAATGACGTTGATTGGGTCGATAAATTTTACACATCGCCTAACTGCACAAATAAAATATGTGTTTGATTGTTTGAAACCCCACACGGGTGTTAGGATGAAATTTGAAGTTCACTCATCCTGATTGATTAAATATGTCGATCGATTGATTGACAAGCTGTTATGAGCGTTGAATATCTATATTTGATGCTTATACAGTGTAGTGCACTTTGGTTGATGGTTGATTATTTTCAATGTTATTATATACATGTGTTGTATGAAAATCCATATAATTAATTTTATATGGTAATTGATTGGGCCTCATTCCAATCGTGAAAATAAAGAATATTTTGATAATAACAAATATTTTGACAATAGGAAATATTTGAAATAGAATATTTGAAAATATAAATTTATGAAGCCGTGTTGATTAGATTTACGTCATTTTGACGTAAACGATATTTATATCGATTTTATTCATTTTAAAATGAATATTGAAAAGTAATCTCGAAATCGAATATTTCGAAATGAATTGAATTGAAAACGATTTCGAAATGAATTGAATTGAAAACGAATTCAAATGGAATTGAAATGAATTCAAATTGAATTGAAATTCGAATTGAATAGAAATGTTTTTGAAACGAATTCAAAACTATTTATATAATTCGTTTTAAATAGAAATCGACGAAATATATATTATATATATTATATATATAATAAATGGCCTGAATAGAACGCGCCGCGCTGCGGCAGTTCGTGAATTTCGACCATTTATTTCAAACGGACATTGCGGGAGATCCGACCGTCGGATTCTCCTAAAACCGGAACCGTTGGGTTCGTATCGAAAAGAGCTTTCTAATGAATGTTAGAAATTTGAAATCTAACGGTTGGATTTGGAGATACGTCCAAATCAAATTCGAAAAAGGTCGCTGTAAGTGCAGTTCGATGGCCATTGATGGAAATCGACTGTACGGGCCTTGATAAAATTATTAAAAATAGTAATAATTTGTGTAAAATCATAAGAAATGATTTAGAAAGAATTGGGATGAAAAACTCCATATTTGAAAAGATAAAAATAGATTTTTATCGAAATGAACTAGTTTTGAACTAGAATTATAATTCTATTTATTTTTAAATAAATAAATTGAATTCGAAAAGGGTTTTAAAAATAACCAAAATTTCCAATGATTGCATTGGAGTGGATTTGAATCGAAATTGTCTTCGGAATATTTCGATGTTGGAATTCGTGATTATACAGGTGTTGTTATGGAAATTTGAAAGATATATATTGATATCGTTATTTCCAATACGACATTTGTTAGTCGTAGAATTCGATATTGAATATAAGCCGATATATTTTCTATTCAGAGCCTTGTATTGAATATCGAATGTGATTTGGGTTTGTCGTGAATGGTGTCTTCACTAACACTATTCTTGAACCCAGTTGAGAAAAGATTAAATCTTTTTATTTAGATTTAATGAAGTGTACCAATTAAATAATATTTAATTGGAATTGAATTGATATTGATTTTTGGGTTTATCGTGAACAGTGTTTTAAATAACACTTGTTCTTTAACCCGATAATTAATGAATGTGATTTGGGTTTGTCGTGAATGGTGTCTTCACTAACACTGCTCTTGAACCCAGTTGAGAAAAGATTAAATCTTTTTATTTAGATTTAATGAAGTGTACCAATTAAATAATATTTAATTGGAATTGAATGGATATTGATTTTTGGGTTTGTCGTGAACAGTGTTTTAAATAACACTTGTTCTTTAACCCGATAATTAATGGGATGTGACTTTGGGTTTATCGTGAACCGTGTTTTAAATGACACTGATTCTTTAACCCAGTCACAGATTAAAACTAAGTGGAGTTTTAATGAATCTTTAATTAGATTGAAAAGATCGAGAATGGAGTATCACCAGTTTTGCTCCAGGCGATAGTTAAATCTTTAATTAGATTTGAACGTGAAATTTAGAAACTAACTGTCGGTTAGCTAAGTAGAATGGTTTTCTGGATATTGATCTGATGTTGGTTTCGGCCTTCGGGGTTAATATTTGGGGAATTATTCTCTTGATTAATTTACGGTTAATGACTAATGAGTTGGAATGAGGCGTATGTTGTGTTTGTGTAACACTTTTATAATATATACGCGAGTTATTCGGAAAGACCGGGTTTATCCCATTCTGAATAACTGATACGACGATAAGTCGAAGATGAAGACGATGGTCGAAGACCGGAGGTCTTCACGTCGTTTGGGTGATAACTGATGATCTTGATTGGGCTGTACACCCAAGAAGATGGAAACAGTTAGTGATCGTCCAGACGTACTTGGAGATCGATGGATATGCGGGGTACTAGGTGCCTCCGGTTTCGTTCAGACCCAGAACGGACTTGTAAATGGACTGTGTGTCTGACATCGGATTTCATTCTGTGTGACTGATATCGGTTGCATAGGATGGCTTGCCTGTGTGGCATGCTAAGATGCAAATGATCGAGGCTTCTGTTGAAAAGCAAAGTCTTGTGGTGATGATCAAAGCACGGCCTTTGTGGCGTAGCTTTGTGTAACGTTTACCTCGCGTGTTTCACACCCGGTATGAACCAAAAACGGGAGACGGACCTCAGGGAGGGCATGCGTTTCTTTCTAGCTAGAAGTGGCGTCAGTGGTTTTACACGCCCTGACGAGTTTGACTTATGTGGTTGTGGTTGTTGCGAGGCGCCTCGGTTATATCGGTTTCGGCCGAATGCATTCTGGTCGGCTGACGGACCAGACTTACACCCCATAGGGTGGGGAGACGTATTGTTCAGGCATAATAATCCACTCCGTGTGGACCGGCCCTGACGATCCAAGGGGCAGTTGCGGCTGTTCCTGAGGCTCGGGCTAGACAGTCTCGAATCGGTTGAGGACTATCTTTTGCCTCGGTTCATAGAAGGAAATCCAATTTCCAAATACGTGACTTTGCGGTTTTATTTGTAAACCTATATATGGCGACATGATATATGGTACCCATGCCGCCTATGATTGATACTTATGATTTGAAGTTGTTTTATGCACTATGCACTTATTATAGTATCAAATGATTTGTTTTAAACGTATCAAGCATTCTTTGGCTGTTATAAGGGAAAACCCTATCCCCCGGCTTGCGTTGCATTGTGTGATAGGACCTGGGTCTTATAACAGCTTCATCTTTCTTTATTTAGCATTGCGCTGTTTGTTTTATGCACTGGTATTCTTGGGAGAAAACCCGTTCCGTGTTATACGGCGTGGTCCCTTGATTTACCTAACTTTTAAAATAAAGATTAATAACTGTTTTAGTTCTCACACCAGTCACATGACTGACCTGGAGTTTATTGTTTTAACCTAAACTCTGGGTGCCCTTATTTTGACACGGGCAGCTAGTAGTTTCGGTTTTGCAGATTTATATTCACAGGATCCTGGTTTACAGCTGGAACGATATCCGGAAAGCTTTGTATCCGTATATCTCTTCTAGTTGTGTATTGTATTATTTTCCGCTGCTATGTATTTAAATGTAATTTAAATCTCTGATATTTCTGTGTAATATTCATTTATACTCTGTATATTCTTGTAATCTGATGCATTGTTGTAATATACAATGAAACGTTCTTCTGTATGCGTTCTGCTGTGGCTTGTTCTCGAACTATCCGACGCTTTCCTTTACGGGGAAGTTACGGGTCTTTACAACCGGGGTGTTAGAGATAAAGTATTACCAGTTTTACTTCATGGGATGAATAGGTTGGGGTTGGGAAATTTAACAAATGATTACTTCGGTAAGGTTCGCTAATCCCAACTAGTTTGGATAAACCATAATTTGGTTTGAATTGAAATTCAAAAGAAGATTAAAGAATAAATTTAAAGAATTTATCTTTAATAAAATTAATGGGAATCTTTCCCAAAATATAAGAATATTTGAATAAAGGAATATTCTGGATTGAAATGAGGCATATGTTGTGTTTTATAACACTTGTTTATTATATACGCGGGTTATTCGGAAAAGCCGGGTTTATACCCATTCTGGATAACTGAATCGACGATAAGTCGACGATGATGACGGTGGTTGAAGACCAGAGGACTTCACATCGTTTGGATAATTACTGATGATCTTGATTGGGTTGTACACCCAAGAGGAGGGAAGCAGTTGGTGATCATCCAGACGTACTTGGAGATCAATGGATATGAGAGGAATAAGGTTCCTCCGGTTTCGTTCAGACCCAGAACGGACATGTAAATGGATGTGTGTCTGACATCGGATTTCATTCTGTGTGATTGATATACATCGGTTGCATAGCGTGAACTGCCTATGTGGCATGTTGAGATGCAAATGATCAAGGCTTCTGTTGAAAAGCAGAGTCTTGTGGTTGATGATCGAAGCACGGCTTTAATACAACGTAGCTTTGTGTAGCATTAATTCGCGAGCCTCACACCCCGGTGTGAACCAGAAACAGGAGAGGACTGCAAGGAGGACATGCGTTTCTTTCTAGCTAGGAGTTGTGTTTTGGGTTTTACACGTCGGGACATTTTACTTATGTGGATGATGGATAGCGAGGCGCCTCGGTTATATCGGTCACTCCGTGGCCGATGGAGTCGTTTGGCTCATTTACGCCCCATAGGGTAGGGAAACGTATTGTTCAGGGTTTAAGTTTAATCCACATCGAGTGGACTAGCCATGAAGATTCAAGGTGTAGTTGCGTCTGTTCCTGAGACATGGTAGGCCAGATTGTCTCGGAGCGGTGAGGACGATCGCTTGCCTTGGTTCACAGACGGAAACCCAACTTTCAATACGACATTTTGTGGTTTTGATTGTAGAGCCTAGTATGGCGACATAGTGGGATGGGTCACTCATGCCGTCTATGATTGATACTTATGATTGAAATTGTTTTCACACTATACACTTATAGTAATAATAAAAGTTAAAATTTCACATACCAAGCATTTTTGGCTATTATAAGGTAAAAACTCTATCCTCCGGCTTGCGTTGCATTGTGTGATGGGACCTGAGTCTTATAATAGCTTCATTGTTTCTTTATTTAGCATTGCGCTGTTGTTTTTATGCACTAGTATTCTTGGGAAGAAACCCGTTCCGTGCTATATGGCGTGGTCCCTTGATTTACCGAACTTTAAAATAAAGATTAATAACTGTTTTAGTTCTCACACTAGTCACATAACTGACTTGGAGTTTATTGTTTTAACCTTAACTCTGGTTGCCCCTATTTCCACACGGGCAACTAGTAGTTTTGGTTTTGCAGATTTATATTCACAGGATCTTGGTTTACAGCTGGAATGTTATTCGGAAAGCTCTGTATCCGTATATTCTTTTCAGTTGTGTTTTGTATTATTTTCCACTGCTATGTAACGTATTGTAAATATCTGATATTTAATGTGTAAATTTATTTGTACTCTGTATATTCTTGTATTCTAATGGAATTGCTGTAATTAATAATGAAATGTTCTTCTGTTTGTGTTCTGATTGGTCGTGTTCTCAAAGTCAATCCGGTCTTTCCTTTACAGGGAAGTTCGAGTTGTCTCACTAGATGTACTAGCAATGTTGGATACCCTTGGATTATTATTATTATATATATTCCTTTTTTTCTTTTTCGTTTTACATAAGAGAGAGAGCGAGTTTATTGAAAATATCTTAGCACAACTTCACTTAAACGATCTAAAATGTTATCGCAAGTAATCTAAATCAACCATTCATTTAACCGGATTACAATTTAGAAAATATTTCATACTCATCACCTACGAATCTTCCTGTATACCAGTTACACTACATTTGCTCATAATTCAAACTTTTCTTTCGTTATCCGTTAAGAGAAGTAAAATTCCAAATGTTTTAATCGTACGACCAAAACCGTATATTTATTTCATCGTGCCTATTTAAAAGTAAATTAAAATGCAATTTTTTTGAAAAAAAATTCGGATGAAAAAAGAAAAGAAAAGTGAAATCTTTGCAAAACCAAAATAAAAATGAAACTCCCCCCACACTTGATTTTGACTGTGTCCCCACAATCAACCCAAGTGGAAGGAGAAAAAAAAGAAAAGAAAAATTTGAAAATATGCGCTGTATTTATAAGAGAAAAGAAAAAAAAATATTTACAGTATATCAGAAAATATATTGATAAGAAATAAATGAAACGATCTTCTAAAGGCCGACTCATTTGTCTCTTCAAGTTTGAGAGACACAGCTTAAGCTCGAAAAACCAAATCGTAAAAGCTTTCGAAGTTAGACGAAGATTTGGAAAAACAAATGTCATTTTAATAAAAATCGAATTAGTTAAATTATTTTCGATGATTTTTTGGGTAGATTGAATGATGTATTGAATTTCATGTTTAATTTCACCAATTTGAATTTCAAAATTATCATTGAAAATTTGTTCAAAAATATTGATTTTAACGTCCAAACGGTGATTCAAATCTACAATTTCACATTTCAACTCATCTTCGAATAGACCAAAAAAACTGTGTTCATCAAATTCGTCTTCCTTTGAATTATTAACAACTTCATTACTTATATCATTTTCAAAGCCCAAGGTTGTTATTTTCAAATTTTCAGAAAAAGTAAGATCGAGTTTTAAATTTGGTTCCACCCTCTCAAAAGAATTGAAATACAAATCAATTGTCGTATTATTAACAACTTTGTTAAAATTGTTATTTTCAATTTCGAAAGTCGTTATTTGAAAATCGTCGATCGCAAGCGAAGGTGGATTATTACTCGAACCGTCACAAGTTTGGATGTGATTGTATTTCTCACGAAAATTCAAGTAGTTTTCATACAACAAATCCGTGCAATCATCGTCAATTTCACTCATTTGTTCAATAAAATCAAATTTATAATTATTTACTTGAGAATTTTCAATTTGAAATTGTTGAGAACAAAAGTTTTCAGTTGCACCACAATTGAGATTATTTTCATTGCCAAAATCATTTGAAAATTGATTTGCATTTCCATTTTGAATATGAAATTCATTTTGGAGTTCGAAATTGAATTGGCAAAGGTTATAATCAAAATCATTTGAATTTGAATTTGGAATTAAATTCGAAATTGATTCAATTAACCTTTCACATGCTTCAACTAAAAATAAAACTTTTTTTTCAAGGGTTGAGGTTTGATTGTTTTTTTTTTAAAAAAAAGGTGCAAAATCATTTGAAAAGTTATTCCCATTTTCATTTTGAATTTGAAATTCATTTTGGAGTTCGAAATTGAATTTACAAGGGTTATGATCAAAATCATTTGAATTTGGAATCGAATTTGAATTTTGATTATTTTGAAAACTTTGACTTGAATTGTTGCTCAATAATAAATTATGCCATTCAATTAATCTTTTACCTACTTCAAGTAAAAATTCACATTTTCTTTCAGGACTTGAGGGTTGATCATCATTTTGAAAAGTTGACGGTGTAAAATCAAAATTGTTTTGTATAATAGTAGTTATTAGAATATCCATATGAATTTGTGTAAATTTATATGGATTATATTTATTTTCGCAACTATCGTAAAATTCGTAGAAATAAGGAAATTGAGACATTTTCAAAAGAAATGGTTCTTTTTTATTTTTAGTTTTTTTTTGTTTTTAAAAGAGAAAAGGAAATGTACACAAAAAAGAAAGCCTTTTTTTAATTTTTTATTATATATGCATAAACCTAATGCAACTATATGAATGTAATTTACTTATTTACAAATTTCTAAAATTATATAATGAAGGTTAGATTAATTTCAACAAAAGAATCCTCAGCCAGTTAACGGACATGCGTTATCGGTGCACCAGAAATCACCCTAGCAATGCAGCCGAATGTTTAAGTACCTTTAGAGGAACAACCAGTATATTATTTACGAAGCACCGTAATATTTATAAATGATTATTATTCTGTCGTAGTCTAGACACCGAGAAATAATTCGTTAGAAATAAACCAATTTGTCAAAATATAATGATATCCTTAGAAAATAAAACTAAAAATAAGAATGCAAAACAGAAATTAAACGTGAATTAGCAAATGCAATTGTGAATAAATTTTTATTTTGTTTTTTGATTTTTTATGAATGCAAATGCAAGCAAATAACAATGCAAAGAAAATAAAATCAAGGGATCGAACACAATACCAGAGTGTGCAGAATTTTATTAGCAATTTTTTAAGCGGCGATTTTTTTTTTTTTTTTCCTTTAAGCGAGCGCAAAGCAAATTAAGCCAGCAAAGCAATCTTCATCTGCAACCTAAAATGAGTTTCATACAAGGCAAGATTTTGTTTTCAATGACCAGACAAATGACCAGACAAAAGAATTGAAGACTCTCCTTTTTTTTTAAGAATGAAAAGAGACCAAGCACAAAGTAGTTTTCCATTGATCACTTAAAAACACAAAAAGTGAATAGAAGCTCACGCGCAAACAAAAAGAGCGAAAGCAATTTAAAAAAATTACAACTCACGAAGCCCACAAGCCCACGAGAGGCCCAAACACCCAAAAACTGATAATACCCGAATAGAAGAGAACGCTTCAGCTCAAAAGATATCGCATTAATCAAAGCAAAACTATCAGCTTCGAAATACGGGAATTCGCGACAAATTCTTAAAAAAAAGAGAAAACTTCACAGATTGCTTTGATTAAATCTCAATTTCACAAATTCAAAAGCGTAATTGTGTTGGATCGGAGCTGGTTGATTTGGATGATTTTCTGGTTTGAGGGGAGTTCGAATTTCGGATTTGAGGTGGTTTTGTATTGGGATATATGGTGGATTGGTAGTGAACTGTTGATTTGCGGTTCTGGAGGATTTTCGGTCAGTAGTGGTTTCTGATTTGTGTGAAGATTTCTGATGAGTGAATTGGGGAGATTCCAATCAAATTAGAGGCGGGAAGGAGGTAATCGCGCTGGGACTTTGGGTTGTTTGAAGAGGGCTGAAGGCTGGTTTTGGGGGTGCAAGCAGTTGGTGCTTTGTCGAAATTGGACGTGGAATTTTGAGTGAAAGCTTTCATAGTGGCGCGGTCGGTGGCGCAGTGGATCGTAGTGCTTTAGAAGCAGGAAGGAGGTAATCGCGCTGGGACTTTGGGTTGTTTGAAGAGGGCTGAAGGCTGGTTTTGGGGGTGCAAGCAGTTGGTGCTTTGTCGAAATTGGACGTGGAATTTTGAGTGAAAGCTTTCATAGTGGCGCGGTCGGTGGCGCAGTGGATCGTAGTGCTTTGTCGAATTTGGACGTGTAAGCAGTTGGTGTATGTATGCACTGTGGTGATTGTTGGAGGGTATGGTTTGACAGTATTTAGAAGAGGGTTTTCTGTAATGGGTGATAAATGAAAATAGTGAATATGGTTGATGCAGAATATGGTGGCTATGGTGTTTGTATGGCAGAGAAGGGTGAAGTTGGTTTGTTTGCTGTCGTTTGGGTCAGTGGCAATGAAGAGGTGAGGCAGAGGTTGTAGTGTATGTTTGGTTGCAGTGAGGTTTCTAGAAATGGTTATGTTTGTCGAGGAGGAGAGGATGGGTGTGCAGGAATACAAAAGAAGTTAGAATTGTATGTGTAATAAGAATGTAACAGAGAATATGAAAACCAAACTGTGAAAACAGCAAAGAAATTCAGTTGCACTGTTTGAGTTGTTAATGCAATGCCCCCCTTTTTTTTCCTTACAGAATAAAACAAAGACAGAAATGCACAGACATATAGAACTCAGAAATGGACAGAAACGTGGAATTGTGATGCCAAGATGAAGAAAACTGAGCTGTCTTGCAAATGAACAACAGTGCACTTCGGAAATGAAGAAGTTTTTTTATTTTATTTTATAAATCAATGCAAACTGAAAACAAAAGTAAATGCAATATAAAAGCAGGGCAAGGCAAACTGAAAACAAAAGTAAATGCACATGCAGAACAATATAAAAGCAGGGCAAGGCAACAGAACCATTATTTTTATTTTTATTTTTTCAAAGAGATGAACACACATGAAAAACACAGTAGTGCAATGAAAAAAAAACAGAAACAGACACTAAAGAGGGAAAACTAAGCAATGAAGAATGCACAAAACTGTCAAAGTCCACAAGCTACAAACAGAAACAATGAACAAGTAAAAAAAAAAAAAAACAGATTTTTTTTTTTTTAAAGATGAAACAAAACAAACACACAAAATCAAACACAAGCAAAAAACACAAAATGCACACAATGCAAAGATTTTTTTTCTTTAAAAAAAAAAAGAAAAACACAAAAACAAGCACACGCAAAATGAAACAACAAAGGATCAAGGCAACAACAAAAGAGAAACAGAACACAAAATCTATGAATAAGAACACAAGTTTTTTGTTTTTTGTTTTTGTTTTTTTTTTTTTTTTTTTTTTTTTTAGAAGAACTACAAACAAGAAAATTAATTCGAAGAATAAAACCAAAATCAAATTATTTTCCGGCAACGGCATCAAAAACTTGTTCGACGACGAATATTCCGTTAATTAGAAAACCGTCGCGAAGTGTAACAAACCGCAAGCGCACGGCGTACACTTGTAGTACGTTCGCGAGTACGAGTCGATCCACGGAGAAAGAAAATAATTTTAATTATATTCAGTCAAATTAATACAAATTCGAGTGAAGTTTTAACTGCAGCTACAACTAAACTATATTAACAGACCAAGTTTAATAAAAAATATGAGTGAAATGACAACCTAGGAATAAATCCACTCTCAATATCACATGAATCAACATAAAATGAAACCATGATCTTTTTATTTGGTCATTTGTGAATTTAGTTGATATGATTATTATAAGTATAGCTTATTCAAGCTATTAATTAGCACAACATAAACTATCAAACTATAACGTACCCACTAAATCACCTTACTAGTTCTAATGAAAAATAAACAAGTTAAAATTGAAATATACTTTAAGCATGGCCTATGAACTATTGGTTAGAACTATAGACCATCAAATTTCTATTTCAACCTCCACTTAATCACCATCATCATATGTAGATGAAGAGGTAATTGGTGAACATATGACTAAGCATTGCCTATTTGGTGTCAACAATACAGGCTATCAAATTCAATAATGAACACAAAACCAATAGCATTAACATGACATGAAGCATAGAAAAAGACCATGAATAGACACATTATGTTGCATCTATATAATCAAGAGAGCTTCATTACCCCTAAGTTGAAAGGGATTAGCTTCTAATATATGTAATCATGACAACAAATATATATTGCAACATTACAAATAAAGGAAAAAGAGAGAACTAATTAACAAAAATAAACTAAACTACTTGCATAAAATAAAACTACACTAATGCATAAAGTAAATAACAAGAATTAAATGAACGAGAAATTAAATTGCATTAACACGAAAATTACATAAAAGAGAAATGGTTAGAATCCATGAAAGAAAAAGAGAGCTTTTCTCTAAACTAACTAAAAGAGAGCATAAAAGAGAACATAAGAGGATTTACATCAACATAAAGGGTATATTTATACATGTTCTATAACCTAAAATCATAATCATTTTTGTTGGGGACTAATAAAAATACCCCTTCCTGAAGCTTCTAATCTTGTTTTAGCCACTAATAAAACATATAGAATGCATGAAGCCTTTTGTTTTGTAACACCCCACACCCGCTACGGTCACTCTCTAAGGGAATGCCATAACATCGGTGGAGTATTTGAGTGAATATAGAACAGAGTAATTACAGCAAGACATATATAAGTAATACTTTGAAAATTTAAAACATCATTTCAATTGCAGCGGAAAATAAAACATGTCTGGTTACATCACAAAACCATAATAGAAGTCAGGTACAAATATCCATCCTGCTAAATAAAAATACATAATCCCAATACATGAACTGATAGCCATAAAGAAAAGGGTAAACTGAGCTCTACATCTAGGGTCCAAGCTCCAAGAGAAATAAAAGCAGCCTGATCAAAGCCCACTCGTGCTGGGCCCACTCTGAGAACCTGAGGGTTAGGAAAAAGATAAAAACAACGGGATCAGACATAAGCCTGAGTGAGCCCTATAACCTTAACAATACAATTATTAAAGTAATTAGGGTATGATATGAACTCGGTACGGTACCTTTGGGGATAATGACTACACTAAGTAGCCAACAAACATAGGGTGAACTAAGATAACCGTAAAGACGCATCTACCCACCCAAGGATAATTACTAACTGCACCACACCAGTCATTCCTACTCAAAGATTGATCCCACCCAAGGACTTAAAAGAAAGATATAACTAGTAGTTTCATGTACCCCTAGCTGACCACATAGGTGCCGTCTGCCCCTATCTCCACTAGGTGTACCCCACTACTCCCCAAGCGATCGGCTCCCTAACGTAGATACCCGTGCTGGTCCCGCAGTGGGGTGTATCACTCCCCTAAAGTGGCAACCCAATACTATCAACGGTGCACGGCTTATACCTACACGATGCAACAACGGCTTATCTACCAGCCCGGGCCCACACACGCATATGAAACCCGTTGGACTTGCGTTGCCACCGCTAACCCGTTTTGGCCTCTTATAATCAAGCCCAGTACGCGTGTCCCGTCCTCGACATGGGTCGAGCCCACAAAGATACAAATGGGTTACTGGTTGAAATGGGCCCCCACAAGCTACCCACCTAAGCTTGTCACTTATCTAGTGTATCCCACTTAACCCTTTAATTATGTTTAATTACATGTTTCCACTTGGTTAAGTATTCTAATCGTATTTTCTATTGCCACCCAAGGCAACCCACTAGATTTCCACATGCCACCCAAGGCACCCACTTAACCCCTCATGCTAATATGGTTAAGTGTTTCTTAATTAATTAATTAAGATCATGACCTCATAAAGACCTCTCACATTAGACCGTCTTTTATGACTGCTGGATATGCCGGTTGGTTCCGGGCAGACTTCTGTCATCGAAAGGGTCTAACCTCGTGTCTTTACTTTAATCACGTATTTAATTTATGACTAAGACCTCTCACATTGGGCCAATCATTTGTAGCCGCTGGATGGCCGGTCGGTTCCGGGCAGACTTCCGCTACAAAAGGGTCCAACCTCGTGTCTTAGTTGATTAATTACACCTAATTAATCACCCCCATAATTAATTATCCCTAATTAATTACACATTTTTAAGAATATGGGTAGACCTAACTCAATAGGTAAATTCCCAATTCCATAGCATGGGTAGACCTAACTCAATAGTTAATTCCCATGGGGTAGAACTAACTCAATAGGTAAATTCCCACTTATGTTCATTCATTTTATTTTGTTAATATGCATTTTTAACCCCATCGTTCCCCACGTAAATCGTTCTCATTTCATGACATAATAAAGGGAAGATTCATCACAAATATCATGGGTGTAACCATATCTTAGCATATAACTTTGTCATGGGTTAAGAGGATGTCAACTTGCATATATGAGCATATATTAACCCAACTACATCTAACCCAAACTTGCATATTATCATACACATGACTTGCATAACATGTTGCATATGAACTTGCATATTATCATACACATATCTTGCATAACATGTTGAACTTGCATATAAGCATTCACATAACTTGCATAACATGTTAAACTTGCATATAAGCATACACATAACTTGCATAAGCATTCACATAACTTGCATAAGCATGCATACTTGCATAACATGTTAAACTTGCATATAAGCATATACATAACTTGCATAAGCATTCACATAACTTGCATAAGCATGCATACTTGCATAACATGTTAAACTTGCATATAAGCATATACATAACTTGCATAAGCATGTTGCATAATAGATCAATGTTCAACTTAGTGTTTTGCATCATAAGCATCATGAAACATAGCACCAAACTTGCATAAAGATGTCATGAACACATACACTAAACTTGCATGACATATAGCATATAACTTGCAAAACACATAACATACACTATACTAAGCTTGCATAAACACATTAATCCACAAACATAACCATACATCCTCATATCCTATCTTAATCAATTTAACAATTGATTATTAAGGGGATAGAAGCTCACCCAAAATCAAGATTAGCAAACTAATGAAGAAGATTAAGAGGCTAGAAGTTGATTTGGAATGCTACCCCTTCTCTAATTTTGATGGAGGCTCCTTCAAGTTTCAAAGTGGTGGCATAATGGACTTAGATCTATTTTTAGTAAGGATTAGGGGGTATTAAGGTGTATATATAGATTAGTTAGGTGTTTTAGGACCATAGGATTAACCCTAAATTAGATTAGGACCATCAGATTTCGGAAATCTCTAGAACCCAGCCCAAGACTCAACCAAAAACCAGATCTGATGCACCCAGATCAACAGGGCCGACACCCTGTGTCGACACCCCTGTCGACAGGGCTGTCGACACCCCTGTCGACATGCCTGTCGACACGGGGCTAGGCGGGAGCTTTCCCACCCTTTCCACTTTTGGCTCCAAACTTGTTTTAGAACTGAATTTTAAATCTGTTTTTAACTTTGAATTTTCTAAAAACTTCTTTGGGCCATAACCGGGCCATACGGACTCCGATTCTCGAAAACTCGGACTCTATTTCGCGTATTTTTCCGAGACGAACCCAATGACGCAGCCCGTTACCCCCAATTCCCTCATCTGAGATTATTTATCCTGTAATTAGTGAATTTTAGTATTAACTAAAATTCGGGGTGTTACATTCTCCCCTCCTTAAAGGATTTCGTCCCCGAAATCTCTAAGTTTAAGGAGAATGCATATCCTACCATCCAAACAACCATCTACTCAATCCATCAATCACGAGCATCCATTGTCCTTAAATCAAAATTTCTAATGATGTATGAGCATATGCAAGAAGTGTGTGTATATGTTCCCTATCTAATGTATGAACATATGCAAACCATGATAGTGCCATGCATCCAATATGTATGCGAAAGAACCCTATCGACATATACAATATCTACATGAGTGCACAATCATTCACCAAAATGCATCATCCATATGATAACACAATCATTATACATCCATAAATATAGTTTCCTACACACAATTTTATGCAATATGCAATATGAAGTGACTGAGCCGATCTAGTGCCTAGAGTGTGTGTATATGCATCCACGAGCAACCGCTAGCAAACACTTGCATCCACTTGCATCCATCAACCATAACATGTCTCAAACACATGTTTCAACCATAGGTTTACCCTATCTAAAGGTCAAACAGTACTAACGAGAGGACATACTAAAGATAAGATAAGTACTGGACAACAATAGAAGAGAAATTAAAGACATACCCTCAAAAAGAAATGGGTACAATGAACGCATCTTCGCTTCCGTTTCCCAAGTTGCGTTGCTCTCGTCTTCTCCCCATTGTACTTTGACTAGTTGAACCTCTCGATTCCTCAATTTCCTAGTCTCTGACCCAAGGATGCGGGTAGGAGCTCGTCGAATAGTCGCATCACGCTTTACTTCCACTTCTTTAAGCAAGCTCGGCTCTACCACCTCTGCGGTCTCATGTAAGCATTTCCTCAAATGGGACACATGGAATACATCATGTACACCACTAAGTCTGTCGGGCAACTCCACTCTATATGCCATCCGTCCAATCCTTTCCTTAATAGGAAATGGCCCTACGAACCTTGGTGCTAACTTCCCAACAGATCCAAAGCGAACCACATTTCGTAACGGAGACACTTTGACAAAGACCATGTCCCCAACTTCAAACTCAAGATCCGTCCTTCTCTTGTCCGCATAAGATTTTTGCCTATCCTGCGCTGCTTTCATCCTCCTTCGAATCAAGTCAATCTTCTCATAAGTCTCCCTAACCATATCAGGCCCAAGCAAGATCTTATCCGTAGATTCCCACCAACATGCAGGTGATCGACAAGGCCTTCCATAAAGAGCTTCGAAAGGAGCCATACCAATACTGGACTGAAAGCTGTTATTATATGCGAACTCCACCAATGGAAGATGCTCTTCCCATGTACCTCCAAAATCTAAGATACAAAGCCTCAAAAGGTCTTCTAGGACACGATTCACCCTCTCAGTCTGGCCGTCCGTCTGAGGATGATATGCGGTGCTCAGACACAATTGAGTCCCCACTGCTTCTTGCAAACTTCTCCAGAACTCGCCAGTGAAGATAGGATCTCGATCACTCACTATGCTAGAGGGTACCCCATGCAATCGAACTATCTCTCGAAGATATACTGAAGCTAGCCATGGAGCAGTCCTCTTGCTCTTCACAGGTATGAAATGTGCGCTTTTAGTAAGTCTGTCTACCACAACCCAAATTACCGTATTACCCTTTCTCGATCTGGGTAACCCGTCAATAAAATCCATCGAGACGCTATCCCATTTCCATTGCAGAACTTCCAATGGGTGAAGCAACCCACCAGGTTTCTTTTGCTCCGCTTTCACCTGTTGGCATACCAAGCACCGAGCAACATATTCAGCCACATCTTTCTTCATACCGGCCCAGAAGAAAACCCGCCTCATGTCTTGGTACATCTTGTCCCCACCGGGATGAATGGTCATCCTAGAACGGTGTGCATCATCAAGAATAACCTTCCTCAAATCCTCGTCTTGCGGTACACAAAGTCTACCGTCTCTACGCAAGCACCCCCTGTCGTCTAGGGTGTACCTACTCAAATGGCTGGACGACTCCCCCCTTATGAGCTTCTCTACCAACTCAACCAACTGTGGGTCGTCCCTCTGTGCTTCTTCAATCCTCCCCAAAAGAGTAGGTCTGACCTCCAAGGATGCTAGCAAACCGGGTATATAGTCAGTGGAAGGTCTGAAATCAAACATCAAGATAAATTCCAAACTTCGTCGTTCCACGAACGTTGGACTCAAGGACAACCTCTTTCTGCTCAAGGCGTCTGCCACCACGTTACCCTTGCCAGGGGTATACGCTATCTCGAAATCATAGGATGCTAAGAACTCCATCCACCTTTGTTGTCTCAAATTCAAATCCTTCTGAGAAAACAAGTACTTCAATGATTTGTGGTCAGTGAACAATTCGAATCTCTCACCAAGAAGATAATGGCGCCAAATCTTAAGCGCAAAAACAATAGCGGCCAACTCTAAATCATGGGTAGGGTAATTTTTCTCATGCACTCTCAACTGCCTTCCACCATAGGCTATTACCCTTCCCTCTTGCATTAAGACTACGCCTAGTCCTGTCCCACAAGCATCGGTATAGACAACAAATGGCTTGCTCCCATCTGGCAACACTAAAACTGGAGCGGTGGTTAAAGCTCTCTTTAACCGTCGGAACGCATCATCACAATCTACATCCCATGTGAAAACAAGATTCTTCTTCGTTAAGCGGGTTAATGGGGCTGATATCTTTGCGAAGTCTTTGATAAACTTCCTATAGTAACCCGCCAACCCCAAGAAACTTCTTACTTCGGTAGCATTCTTCGGAACCTTCCAATCCTGAATTGATACTACCTTCGCGGGATCCACAGCTATCCCTTCCTTGGAGACCACGTGCCCCAAGAACCGCACCTCCTTCCTCCAGAAGTGACATTTAGAGAATTTAGCCTTAAGGCTATGTGCTCGAAGAGTCTTCAACACCTCCCCAAGATGTAGGGCATGCTCTTCTTCATTCTTAGAAAATACTAAGATATCATCCACAAAGACCACCACGAACTTATTAAGGAACTCCCTGAACACCCTACTCATCAAATCAACAAAGTATGCAGGGGCGTTCGTCAACCCAAATGGCATCACCAGCCACTCATAGAAACCATCCGGAGTCCTAAAGACAGTCTTGTCTATGCTATCCTCACCCACCCTCAACTGATGAAATCCCGGGGCTAAGTCCAACTGAGAAAATACTGAAGCGCCAACCAACTGATCGAAAAGATCAACAATCCTCGGCAATGGGTGTCTATTCTTCTTTGTGAGCTTATTGAGTTCTCTATAGTCTACACAAAGTCTGAGGGACCCATCCGCCTTCTTAGCAAAAACTACTGGAGCACCCCACTCCGATATACTTCGTCTTATGAACCCCTTCTCAAGCAACTCCCCTACTTGCTTATGGAGTTCCCTCCTCTCACGAGGAGCCATGTGGCGCACTGGTAAAGATACAGGTTTAGCATTATCCACCAGGTATATTCGGAAGTCAATCTCCCGCTTCGGAGGTAAGCCCTTCACCTCCTCAAACACATCCGAGTATTCCTGGGCCACTCTAACAGATTGCAAACTTTCGACCGAAGCGTCAAGCGATTCAAGATAACTTAGCATAACAGAATCTATGGGATTACAAGAGATCTCGAGAGTGTTACCCAAGCGGGTCATGAGCCTAACAACTCTCCTTTCGCAATCAAGAACGGCACCATTACTGGATAACCAGTCCATGCCCAAAATCAACCCATAGCCCGTGAAGCCCAACACAAAAGCATCACATCTAAACTCAATGCTAAGTATAGAAATCTTCAAACCCAAACATATCATGGACAAATAAGTGGAGCCCCCAATTGGGTTTGAAACAACCAAGGGATCATCTACCAGACTGGTGTCTAAGTGCAGTGACTCAACTAATGATGATGAGATAAACGAATGCGATGCGCCAGAATCAAATAATGTTCGGACAGGATGATCAAATAGAAAAACCAGACTTTCAACGGAAATAGTTCTACCTCTTTCCTGAATCGGTGGGACCGCGAGAGCCTGTACTTGCCCCCTAGCATGACCCGGTGCCATAAGAGCTTGCACCTGTCCTCCTGAGGTAGATCCCGTCCTTTGCCCCTTCTTAGGGCAATCCTTCACTAGATGCCCTGCTTCGCCACAATGAAAGCAACCAGTCTTCTTCTTCTTTCTACAATCTTTGCTTATGTGGCCGAGTATCCCACAATTGAAGCACTTCTTCTTCCCCTTGCCACCGTTGCCTTTCCCACCTTTGTTTTGCTGTTGTTGCTGAGG
This sequence comes from Allium sativum, assembly GCA_030737875.1. NCBI lineage: Eukaryota > Viridiplantae > Streptophyta > Magnoliopsida > Asparagales > Amaryllidaceae > Allium > Allium sativum. The sequence continues at coordinate 183,321,880 of CM060915.1, read as the reverse complement.
TCTCTTTTGATCTCCCTTCTTCTCGGGTGCCTTATTAGCATTGGGACCCTTCTCTTCTTCATGCATGAGTGCCATGTCAACTAGCTTCTCAAAGGTGGCCCCCATAGGGATATGAGTCATAGCCAACCCATGCATTGGTTCATTCAAGCCTTTCACGAACCTCAAAGCCTTCTTCTCCGGTGTATTCACCATGTCCAGGCCAAACCTTGCCAATTGATTAAACTTGTTGACATATTCCTTCACTGAGAGATTTCCTTGCTATAGAGTCAAGAATCTTTCCATATACAAGTTTTCCTCCGCCCTTGAGAGAAACTTTGCCACAAATCTTTGCCTAAAATCCGCCAAAGAGTCAACGGGGCGTTCTCCATTAGTGACCTCCCACCAGAATGAGGCCTCTCCCTTCATTAACCAAGCAGCTAACTTGACTTTCTTTCCTTCTTCCATTTCGAAGATATCTATCAACTCTTCCACCTTCTTAAGCCAATCTCTAGCTTCCACAAAAGTTTCAGATCCTTGAAAGGGTTTCCCTCCCATAGCTTTAAATTCCTTGCAAGTCTTAGCAAAAGTATCCGTGCGAGGAGGAGGGGGAGGAGGAAGATCGGGTGCTACGGTTGGTGGAGGACCATTTGCTGGACCCGCAGTGGTGGCCCTAGCCTCCATCAATCTCCTATACCATACTGGTATCGTCACACCCTCCGGAAAGTTAAGATCCTCAGCCATGCTGAAACGAAAAAGGAAAGATTCAAAACGGAGAATTTGAGAGATAAAGATATGGCTATTGGGGATTATGCTTTTCTTTCAAAAACTTTTCTCTTTAAAGACATGTTTTTGAAAATATCTCTTCCAAAAATGGTTTTAGAAAAATAGTTTTCTAAAATTTTTATCTGTTCCGGTAACCTTTGCTCTGATACCACGTGTAACACCCCACACCCGCTACGGTCACTCTCTAAGGGAATGCCATAACATCGGTGGAGTATTTGAGTGAATATAGAACAGAGTAATTACAGCAAGACAGATATAAGTAATACTTTGAAAATTTAAAGCATCATTTCAATTGCAGCGGAAAATAAAACATGTCTGGTTACATCACAAAACCATAATAGAAGTCAAGTACAAATATCCATCCTGCTAAATAAAAATACATAATCCCAATACATGAACTGATAGCCATAAAGAAAAGGGTAAACTGAGCTCTACATCTAGGGTCCAAGCTCCAAGAGAAATAAAAGCAGCCTGATCAAAGCCCACTCGTGCTGGGCCCACTCTGAGAACCTGAGGGTTAGGAAAAAGATAAAAACAACGGGATCAGACATAAGCCTGAGTGAGCCCTATAACCTTAACAATACAATTATTAAAGTAATTAGGGTATGATATGAACTCGGTACGGTACCTTTGGGGATAATGACTACACTAAGTAGCCAACAAACATAGGGTGAACTAAGATAACCGTAAAGACGCATCTACCCACCTAAGGATAATTACTAACTGCACCACACCAGTCATTCCTACTCAAAGATTGATCCCACCCAAGGACTTAAAAGAAAGATATAACTAGTAGTTTCATGTACCCCTAGCTGACCACATAGGTGCCGTCTGCCCCTATCTCCACTAGGTGTACCCCACTACTCCCCAAGCGATCGGCTCCCTAACGTAGATTCCCGTGCTGGTCCCGCAGTGGGGTGTATCACTCCCCTAAAGTGGCAACCCAATACTATCAACGGTGCACGGCTTATACCTACACGATGCAACAACGGCTTATCTACCAGCCCGAGCCCACACACGCATATGAAACCCGTTGGACTTGCGTTGCCACCGCTAACCCGTTTTGGCCTCTTATAATCAAGCCCAGTACGCGTGTCCCGTCCTCGACTTGGGTCGAGCCCACAAAGATACAAATGGGTTACTGGTTGAAATGGGCCCCCACAAGCTACCCACCTAAGCTTGTCACTTATCTAGTGTATCCCACTTAACCCTTTAATCATGTTTAATTACATGTTTCCACTTGGTTAAGTATTCTAATCGTATTTTCTATTGCCACCCAAGGCAACCCACTAGATTTCCACATGCCACCCAAGGCACCCACTTAACCCCTCATGCTAATATGGTTAAGTGTTTCTTAATTAATTAATTAAGATCATGACCTCATAAAGACCTCTCACATTAGACCGTCTTTTATGACTGCTGGATATGTCGGTTGGTTCCGGGCAGACTTCTGTCATCAAAAGGGTCTAACCTCGTGTCTTTACTTTAATCACGTATTTAATTTATGACTAAGACCTCACACATTGGGCCAATCATTTGTAGCCGCTGGATGGCCAGTCGGTTCTGGGCAGACTTCCGCTACAAAAGGTTCCAACCTCGTGTCTTAGTTGATTAATTACACCTAATTAATCACCCCCATAATTAATTATCCCTAATTAATTACACATTTTTAAGAATATGGGTAGACCTAACTCAATAGGTAAATTCCCAATTCCATAGCATGGGTAGACCTAACTCAATAGGTAAATTCCCATGGGGTAGACCTAACTCAATAGGTAAATTCCCACTTATGTTCATTCATTTTATTTTGTTAATATGCATTTTTAACCCCATCGTTCCCCACGTAAATCGTTCTCATTTCATGACATAATAAAGGGAAGATTCATCACAAATATCATGGGTGTAACCATATCTTAGCATATAACTTTGTCATGGGTTAAGAGGATGTCAACTTGCATATATGAGCATATATTAACCCAACTACATCTAACCCAAACTTGCATATTATCATACACATGACTTGCATAACATGTTGCATATGAACTTGCATATTATCATACACATATCTTGCATAACATGTTGAACTTGCATATAAGCATTCACATAACTTGCATAACATGTTAAACTTGCATATAAGCATACACATAACTTGCATAAGCATTCACATAACTTGCATAAGCATGCATACTTGCATAACATGTTAAACTTGCATATAAGCATATACATAACTTGCATAAGCATTCACATAACTTGCATAAGCATGCATACTTGCATAACATGTTAAACTTGCATATAAGCATATACATAACTTGCATAAGCATGTTGCATAATAGATCAATGTTCAACTTAGTGTTTTGCATCATAAGCATCATGAAACATAGCCCCAAACTTGCATAAAGATGTCATGAACACATACACTAAACTTGCATGACATATAGCATATAACTTGCAAAACACATAACATACACTATACTAAGCTTGCATAAACACATTAATCCACAAACATAACCATACATCCTCATATCCTATCTTAATCAATTTAACAATTGATTATTAAGGGGATAGAAGCTCACCCAAAATCAAGATTAGCAAACTAATGAAGAAGATTAAGAGGCTAGAAGTTGATTTGGAATGCTATCCCTTCTCTAATTTTGATGGAGGCTCCTTCAAGTTTCAAAGTGGTGGCATAATGGCCTTAGATCTATTTTTAGTAAGGATTAGGGGGGTATTAAGGTGTATATATAGATTAGTTAGGTGTTTTAGGACCATAGGATTAACCCTAAATTAGATTAGGACCATCAGATTTCGGAAATCTCTAGAACCCAGCCCAAGACTCAACCAAAAACCAGATCTGGTGCACCCAGATCAACAGGGCCGACACCCTGTGTCGACACCCCTGTCGACAGGGCTGTCGACACCCCTGTCGACATGCCTGTCGACACGGGGCTAGGCGGGAGCTTTCCCACCCTTTCCACTTTTGGCTCCAAACTTGTTTTAGAACTGAATTTTAAATCTGTTTTTAACTTTGAATTTTCTGAAAACTTCTTTGGGCCATAACCGGGCCATACGGACTCCGATTCTCGAAAACTCGGACTCTATTTCGCGTATTTTTCCGAGACGAACGCAATGACGCAGCCCGTTACCCCCAATTCCCTAATCTGAGATTATTTATCCTGTAATTAGTGAATTTTAGTATTAACTAAAATTCGGGGTGTTACATGTTTCATCCAATTAGTCTGTAATTGTACCGTTAAGGAAGTAGAGATAATGGGTAGATGGGGTACTCCACTAAGTAGTGAGTACTGTCAATTGGTCTCTAATTTTTCACTTAATGTTGGAGACTAGTATTTCCTGTATAAAATTAACATCTCAAATTTTGACTTGTTTTGTCAATTTGTTTTAAGAATAAAAGTGGCTTCTCATTCAAGTAAAGTACACATTGATAATCAATTATTTTTAACACTTTATATTCATATACAACTTGCATCATTCGTTAGGGAAATCATATCCTATAATAAATTAAATTTACCATACAGTACCAATTTTTTATCATTTTTAGTTAATGATAAATTATAAATTTCAAAGTGAAGAGTTTTATCCTATATTCAGACAAATGAAAGATCAATACTAAGGAAATAGTATATTTTGTTAATTGTTAGAGAATATGCTAGAAGATATGTTGCCTTTATTTAATTGCATTGATTTGGGTTTATATTTGGTATAGAATTATTTACTATAATAGACTTAAATATACTCTAGTATATGCTTATTTAGAATGTTCTTTTAGATAAAGATAAAATATGTATAAATAAATTCAAGGATTGGCAATGTAAGAAAGTATCTTTTGTAAAACCAATCAATAAAGCAATAATAATGTAGTCTTTTTTGTTTATTGTTTAATCTCTTTTACCTCTCTTGATCAAATTCTAACATGATATCAGAGCTAGGTTATACAGAGAGATAGAGAGAGGACTGCTGCCAATTTCGCTATTTCCGATCGGTTAGAGTAAAATGACGATTAATCACCCAGAAAATCTTCAGAATAAAAACTAAAAATGGCTGTACTATCTTCCTTTTTTACGTTTTCGTTGCTACCTTCCCCCTCCTCCGCCCTTCGCACGCCCTCCCCATCCATGTCGCGCTCCCCATCTTCGACCAGATCTAGCAGGAAGTTCGGTACCTCAAAGTTAAACCCTTCACCACCTCCCTTTGTGGGAAAGGAAGTTTAATTCCCTCCAATTTTCCATGAAATGAGAATGTTATCACAGCTGGCGTGGTTTGGTTGAGATCTAGTTTGCAAGTAGCTCCTTTGTTCATGTTATTTTGTGTCTCAATTTCATACGCTGTGGTTATCTTCCTGCGCCCTTTCATGGGAGAAGTTTTCTAGGTCATTGTGATGATGCCTTGTATGCTTGTTTATCATGCAAGAAATCTTTCTCTTCCTAGGTGATGCTGTCAAACTCAGTATGAAATTTTTAATTAAGATATGTAATGTTTCCTTTTTTGTTTTTCCAAGTCATTGTTTCAATCCTTGTGCTGTGTTAAAAAAATTGGCGATATGATGATTGTTGGTGTCTTCTTGGCGTTGATGGTGGGGAGTTGTTGCGACTGGTTTTTGTATGCATGGTGATGATGACAGAGGGGTGTTTTGTATGGAGTAGTTTTGTTGTGTTGGATGGATTGTTGTATGTGATGATGATGGAGTTTGTTTGGTTATGGAGATGGAAATGGATGATGTTGAATTGTGTAGAATGTGTTTAAGTGGACTATGTTGAAGGTGAAGCTTGTAGTTGTGATGTTTTGTTTGAAGGTGGTTTATTTGAAGTTTTGGTTGAAGGTGGACAATGTTGAATTGTAGTTGGGAAGTTTTTGTGTGGATTGTGTTAAGATGTGTTGAAGAGGCTAAGAGCTTTGGATTTATGGTGAACTAATGGTGATGGTGAACTGAGGTAAAGGTGATTGGTTGATAGAGAGTAACATTAGTTTGAAGTTGTTTGTTGTTTATTTAACGTCTGTATCGGTAACCCTGTTTATTAGGATGATAATTGACATAGATTGAAGGTGGTAGATGGTATTGTAAAGTATGTTTGGTGCAAACATATGTTGATTCATCCCTATTGATTTGGTTTTGTTTTTGTTTGATATGTTTGGGGGGTGCAAACAGATAAAAACTCATCCCATTTCAGTTTATTTTGTTTTCTTTGTATGTTTGGGGGATGCGGGCATACAAACACATCCCGGAATAGTTTTGTCACATGGCTGCTCAGATCTTTCGCTTACCTATCAGATTTAAGATAGTTAAGTTGTTTTGGAGTTTCAGGTTGGAGTTGTTGAGTTGTTTGGAGTTGTAATTGAATGTTTGATACTTGGTGTTTGGTGTTACTCTCTAAAAGAATATTGAAATGGTTGCTCGATCTTGCTACTCTTCAGTTTGCAGCTTCTATTTGGCAAACTCACGATTTTACACATCGTGAGTTTGAAGGGGGATGTTAGAGAATATGCTAGAAGATATGTTGGCTTCATTTAATTGCATTGATTTGGGTTTATATTTGGTATAGATTTATTTATTAAAATAGACCCAAATATACTCTATTATAAGCTTCTCTAGAATTTTCTTTTAGATAAGGATAAACTATGTATAAATAGAGTTAAGAATTGACAACGTAAGAAAGTATCTTTTGTAAAATCAATTAATAAAGCAATAACAATGTAGTCTTTTATGTTTTATCGTTTAATTTATCTCTCCTCTCTTGATTAAATTCTAGAAATCATATCCTATAATAAATTAAATTTGCCATACAGTACCAATTTTTGATCATTTTTAGTTAGTGATAAATTATAAATTTCAAAGTGAAGAGTTTTATCCTATATCTAGAAAAATGAAATATCAACGCTGAGGAAATAGTATATTTTGTTATTGAAAAAAAAATACAGGTGACATTTAATTGTTTTTGGCTAACTCTTAACCAACACTTACATGATTTAAGTATCATTATTTAATTTTTTACTATAAATCATCAAAAACTTTCTTAATCTACAAATTCGGTTCAATATTTTTGCAGTTGATATTATCAATTTCACTATCACTAACAAGTATGTTTATTTAATTACAATAATTAACATTATTTTACTAATGTGCACTTTATAGGTCCAGTCAATGCAACATGTTAGTTAACTATCAATTGTCACTAGAAATACTTTTTATTATTATTTTGAGAAAATATAGAAAATTATAGGATATCCAAGTGAAATAAAAATATATTTAATTGCAAGTTATGCATAATTAAAGTAATATAGTTCTGTATGGTTATGTGTCAATACTAATAAAAGGAAATATCGAAATATGTGTTAACCAAATATATATAATTTACAAAATTATAATCACACATACATAACAAATGTGAATGCACAAAGTATTATACTAAACCTATTCTAACAAAAAAAACATTTGTGTTAGTTATGAATTTTAATGCACTCCAAACATAATTAGTTGTTAGCAAAGCCGGTTTTAGGACTTGTGATGTCCCGTGCGACTTACTAAATGATGCCTTCATTGTAAAATGTTGGAAATGTTTTTATAAACATTAATTGAATTATTAAAAATGTTTGAATAAGTGTATGAATGGCTCCTATATGTGAATAGTCCCACATCATGAGATTATATGGAAGAGGCAAATATTTGTACTTATTTCTAAGAAATCATGTTGGGGTCTTGGGCTCCCAATACATGCTTTGTTGTGAGGGGGGAGACCATGCATCATGAACACCACACACGCGCGCGACTGACCGACCGACTCGACTCGATCCGACACGGCCCGGTCCGGTTCGAGCTTGGGATTTGTGGTGTAGACACTTATATTTTTGGACCATAAAACTTTGCAGTTTTCGAACCGTTTTTTTATGGAAAATTATTTTTTGCACCCATAAATTTTTCTGCAACGGTAAAAAGTTTGCAACAGTAAAAATTTTGTCCTCCGAAATTTTAGCAGATCCGATTTTTTCTCCCAAACCCAAATTCTCGCTCGATATATACCTTTTATCTGCAGACAAGAAAATACACCGAATTCTATTCTCTCCTAGCCTCCTCCATTACAGTTTTCTTTCAGAAATTTCGAGCAATGCTATTTTTGAAAGTGTAAACCTACACCGATTTGTTGTTTAAGTCAAATCAGTTATCGTTTTTAGAGGCTGTTTTGTCCTAGAGGCGGCGGCGAAGGAACAAACTGGTTTGCACCTCTGACCAGATCGCTTAATCGTCTTCAATAAAGCGACCTAGTCCGCGACTCATCCATTGTTTTTCAACAATTTGAAGACGAACTGAAACAATGGCGTCAAACTCAACCATAGATGATGCTCCACCCACTGCTTTCCAGAACCCTTTCGTGACTACTGCTCCATTCAAATTCGAAGGCTTGCCTTTCAAGCGATGGCATCAGAAGATGGAGTTCTTCCTCACGATCAGAAAGGTTGTGGCTGCGCTGACTGCTGAAAAACTGCAGGTACCAGATAAACCAGACGAGGCTGATGCAGCGAAGATGGCATCATAGACTGAATAGTCAAAGCAACTGCAGACCTGGACTGAACAGGATTTGTAACTACCCGGATTCCGACAGACCGATTTTTTTTCAAAAACCCAATCTATCGAAACCAGAGTTGGGCACTCTGGTATCCTGCAGAAAAAGACAGAGATAAAGAAAACATGTCAGAATTCGTAAGCATCTTATAGCGGAAGGAATTCAACGTATAATATACTTTAAATATAACTTTACCTTATAAAAAATACTGCCTAACCAGTATCCAAAGCTTATACCATCTCTGTCATGAACCTAAACTGGAAGTATGTAATGAGGAAGGGGTCAGAACACAAGTTCTATGTGAGTGGACATAGAATAAACTTCTGTATAATCCTACATATACCGTTCAGTTATATTTTCTTGCTTATTAGGTTATTCGTGATATTAGCTCTCTAGGCTATACTCATGTCCCATTAGTAGATTAACCTAATACAACGTATATGTAGATATCCCCAACTCGTATAATCCTTTCCATGAATATATGCAGTCCCTTGCCGTATGTCGTACGGGCTTCATCATGTAAATCTATACTACTTTAGTGTAGTGCCACCATTCTCGAAATCGTTTGGACTACCACTCTTGGTCTTGCTAGATTATGTTTATTACCTAGATCTAATCTAGGGTTTTCTATCCAGCGCTTCCTAGATTCAACCAGGGTTTACGCTACCCAGGGCCACCGGGGTTTATGCTACCTATTGAACGCTTTCTAGATCCGACCAGGGTTTATGCTACCTAGGGCCACTAGGGTTTATGCTACCTATCGAACAATGCCCCCCTAGTCTAAGACACACTACCAAAAGCGATATATGTTCCTAGACTTTATGTCCCAATCGTGTCATTAAACATGCTAGATATCTAGTTGCACATGTCCTCTATATGTGCGGCTGGAGTCCCGTGGCAGGGCTAATCAAGAAACACGGAACTCCGTCGGGAGCTTTAAGCTATCTTCCGATGTAGATGCTAAGGTCTGTTTTATCTGTATGTGGCTATGGTCCCACTTGACCCCTGCCTCAACTAATGAAAGGCACCCAAGAAAATCAAGAATGAGAACTGTACGCAGGCCCTCTATTCCCCACAAACCTATTGGCCACCCTCACCAATAACTAGATAGCAAAGTATATGGTCTTTTGGAGTTCTCCGCCTTTTTGCTTGCGTATCACGATTGACTCAAGATGGTAGGTAGACGACGACGTGCTATCACAGGGCTAAACAAGATATCATCGCCTCACGCTGACCCGTCCTAGTCTTTAGGTTGCTTATATTGCAACCAAGGCATACTCTTGGCTCTTTTAACGCAGACCTTAACCTCTTTGAGCCTAGGAGGATCATCTGCAACCTCACAGAGGGATACCAAGAGTACCCTCATGTCCCTTCGAAGCCGCGTGCTTCGTAACCCAGTTCATTGGAGTCTTCTTCATGATCAGATGTGCGTTCGCTCCTCCACGTGTTCTACTTGGCTTTCTTTACAAAGGTTTACTACTTAGTTCTCTTAACTAAAGTTTACTACTTAGTTTCCTGAATCATTAGCTTTCTTAACTAAGGTTCATTACTTAGTTTCCTGAATCGTTAGCTTTCTTAACCAAGGTTTACTACTTAGTTCTCTTAATCGTTCATTTTCTTAACTAAGGTTTACAACTTAGTCCTCTTCACTAAGGTTTATTACTTGGTTCTCTTAACCAAGGTTTGATACTTATATAGTTTCTGTTACATAGTTCTCTCTAACTAAGGTTTGTTACTTAGTTCCTTTTAACTAAGGTTTACCAATGAGTTCAAGCATGACTTAAGTTCCCTTTATCAAATGATAGCATACGGGTGTTTTCCTACATTTCCAGATTAGATTAACTAATTTCATGGTATTAGTCGTCCCACCCTTCGAGTCTTGTATTACATCTTAAGTCATATTCATTTCTTATCCCTAGGATAAGTTTATCTATTATTTAATCTTATCATTCCCCACTTTTCTTTACTTTGATATTGTTGTATTGGTTAAGTTTGCTCATGTGTCCAAGTTGACTTAACCCCCAATCACGTATTTAATTCAACCCACGTACCATGCTAAATTGGTTAACTGTTCTCTATATCAGTTCATGTTGACTTAACCCGCCCATATATCATGTCAAATTGGTTAAGTGTTATCTAGCGGTTCACGTTGACTTAACCCACCCATATATCTTGTCAAATTGGTTAAGTGTTGTCTAGTGTTTCATGTTGACTTAATCTTACCATACTAGCATGTGTCATTAGAACTAATTAATTATTAATGCCTAACCTCTCACATTAGACCTATTGTTGCGTTCACTAGATGTGCCGGTTGGTTCTGGGCAGGATTACACCACAACTCAATCTAACCTCGGGTTTCAAGCACATTGTGACTAACTTCTCACATTAGAACCTATCGTTTGCGGTCACTGGATGTGCCGGGCGGTTCCGGGCAGGATTACACTGCAAACTCATTCTTACCTCGAGTTAGCCATGTTTCATGTTTAGCCAATTAATAATTCATGTCTATTCTAGGTGTCATAGGCCAATTATAAATTTACATGCATGTTCATGTTCATTCAAGATATCGAATGTCAATTACCAATTCACAAGCATGTTCATGTTCAAGTTATGCCACTATTGTCAATTTCATGTTATGTGTCGAGCTCCATAATTACATAAAAACATGGTTTGTCCAACATTTTCCATTTTTAATTATGTTTCTAGGATCTTAACGGCATATCCAATTTTCAAGTCTCAAATTCAAGCTTTACCCAAAAACCCCAATTTATGTTCATGCTTGTAATCCCGTTAATAGGCTATACCTATTATTCCAGTTTCTTATACATGTGTTCCTAACAGGTTCCCAAATAACTATAATTTACGCACTATTGACCTTGGCTCGAAGGTAGCCAAAGTTTCAAAAATAAAAAGGAAGAATAGGGAAGTGTAATAGATTAAGCATACAAAGATTATTTTAAATTGCAACATCAATTTTTACCGAGGAATGACAAATGATAATGATACTATTATGCATGAAGTGTATTGTTATCCCACTCATTGATTTAAGAACGGATCTTGAATTCTAGGATCTGATTTCTGAAACTGAAAAGCTATCCCTTGACGTAGATTATCGATCCTCTAATTTAGATTTGACTCTTAGAAAATAGTTGTTGAAGTCGTTGAATTAGCCTTTGATTTTCTACTTGAATTTTAACGAAGAACTTGAGCAGCATAACCCGTTTTTGATTTATTTTGATATGAATTAGGGAAGATTATAGGCATAATGAAGATGTGTAGAGAAAACTGTAGCCTTAGGGGTGTTTAATAGGTGCTCAAGACCTTATCGTACACGTAGTGCTGAGTCAGCATTGAACCCAGTTAAGAAAATAGTCCAGGTTCGCAGATGAATCTTGCCAAATCTTATCGTACACGCATCGCTAAATCAACATTGGGTACCGCAAGCTGTTTTGGCGAAGAAATTCGAATTTCGAATGTTTGAATTGTTTTGGCGTAGAAATTTGATTTTTAAGCTTTTGAATTTCTGGAATTTATTTAACTGTTTTATTCACATGAAATATTCTTATATGTATACAATTACTCTACCGACCATTTTACCCGTGTATATATATGCATAATTTTCGTTTTATTTTCAAAATTCAAACGATGTTGCACTGTTATTTGATTCTTGCCATATTTCATTAACTGTAGCCTTATCTTGAATTTTATCTTTTGTATACATATATTTATGCATATATATATATATTGTCATATATATACATATATTTTCTTTATTTCCTTATATGTACGTTCTTATCCTTTCAAATTTTGAATTTGTATACGTACATATATTTGCATGTTCAGTTGGCCCTCTCTAAAACAAAGATAAAAATTATGCCGCCGCCAGGGTTCGGACCCCCGACCTCCATGTTACCAATCCAATGTCTTAACCAACTGAGCTATGTAGTCCTTTTTTAATAAGTCTTAGAACAATGATAATTATTTTTCTCTCCTTACTTCTCTTTTTCATGTTAGTCACAATACTTAAATTAAACCATTACATGAATCTTTTTCTTTTAATGTTAATGCATTATGTTTGCAAATCAGTGCATGCAACATATTTACATTGCATGCAACCAATCCTTTCTTTCTTTTAATGCGTGCATTACATTTTTTTAGTGCATGTATTTATTACATGCAATCCTTATTTTATTCTTTATTTTATATTTTAATTTGTTTATGTGTGTGTGTATATATATATATAAATATATATATATATATATATATATATATTTCTCTTGTGCGTATACAAACTTCTAGGCTTAATAACTTCTTCATATGATGTTCATTTTACGCTAACCAGGTGTCTATCTTGACCCGAATTCCGAGTCGGACGCAATGGTGATGTCTGTTTTACTTAATATTGATATTTAAATTAAGTATTTTTATTTTCTCATCTCTTCGATTACACACATTGTTATCACATTAATTTCCTTACTCTTTAATGTATGAATTAATTTTTCATTATACATCACCATTATTTACCTATCTATGCATATATACATATTTGTACATTTTTAATTATATGAAAAATGTGGGGTGTTACAGGATTACCTATGCAAGAACTTTATTCTGAATGGACTGAGCGATGATCGGTGTGATTACTATAACTTAGATGAGAAGACAACAAAGGAGATCTGGGAAGCACTGAAGAAGAAGTATGATAAAGAGGAGGCAGGGGCAGAGAAGTATGCTATGTGCCGCTACCCAGAATATCAAATGACAGATGATAGGTCAGTAGAGATGCAGTCTCATGAGCTTCATAAAATAGCTCATGAGATCATCTCTGAAGGTATGACATTGGACGAACAATTTCAAATTGCTGTTATCATTAACAAATTACCCCCTGGCTGGAAAGATTTTAAGAATGTTTTACGATATAAGACTAAGGAATTTTCCTTAGAAAGCTTGATCACGTGCCTCCGTATTGAGGTGGAGGCACACAAACAGGACCAGAAAGAAGAGGTGTTGATTGTCAATAACAACAACACTATAAAGACCACACCTGCTATTCTGAAACTGAATAAGAAATATTTTAAGAATCAGAACAGGCGCAAAAGACAGAATGGGAATCCGCAAGGAAACCCAAAAGGACAACAGAAACCAGCCCAAAAGAATGATTCTGGATAGTTTTTTCTATGCTACAACTATGGAAAACAAGGTCATATGGCACGAAAGTGTCAGAACAGGCCAAGATCTGCATCGCAGGCTAACCTGACTGAGGAGCCTCTTACGGCCATGATTACTGAGATTCACCTTGTTGGTGGATCAGAGGGTTAGTGGGTATACACTAGTGCCTCTTTCCATGTCTGCCATGATCATGGATTGTTTTCTACATACACGGCTGCTGAAAATTAGATAGTGTTGTTGGGATATTTTCACACCACTAAACTTGCAGGGATTGGCAAAGTGGAAATTAAGTTTACCTCTGGAAAGACTATAATTCTGAAAGATGTTTTGCATACTCCAGAGATTAGGAGGAATCTGGTTTCTGGTTTTCTCCTTAATAAGGCTGGGTTTACTCAAGTTATTGGGGTTGAGTTGTATACTCTAGCTTATAAGGGAACCTTTGTGGGAAAGGGTTATGCTCGTGGGGGTATGTTTAAACTGAATGTTGAAACTAATAAAGTGACTGCTTTTGCTTATATGTTGTGTAATTTTAATATTTGGTACTCTAGATTATGTCATGTTAATAAACGAATAATTCACAGCATGAGCACCCTAGACATGATTCCTAAAATGACAGAATCTGAACCTGATAAATGTGAATTCTGTACACAAGCAAAAATCACAAAGAAACCTCATATATATGTTGATAGAGTTTCTAAACCCTTAGACTTGATTCATTCTGACATATGTGAACTTGATGGTACTTTGACTAGACAAGTACATTGTTATTTATCACTTTTATTGATCACTGTTCTGATTTCACATATGTATACCTTATGAAAAATAAAAGTGATGCTATTGACGTGTTTGAAACATTCAAAACTGAGATTGAGAATCAAGCAAATAGGAAAATTAAGAGACTTCGTAGTGATAGAGGAACATAATATAAGTTTAATTCAATTCTGGGTTTCTATAAACTACATGGCATAGTACATGAGAGAACTGCACCCTATTCTCCTGAAATGAATGGTAAAGCAGAAAGGAAAAATAGAACGTTTACCGAACTAGTAGCTGCCATCCTATTAAATTCTGGTGCAGCAAAACATTGGTGGGGGGATATTTTATTGAGTGTATGCTATGTTCTGAATAAGATCCCCAAATCTAATAATAAAATTTCACCTTATGAAATTTTAAAGAATCATAAACCCAATGTCTCATACTTTAGAACTCGGGGTTGTTTAGCATATGTTCGCATTCCAGACCCTAAGAGAATAAAATTGGCAAGTAGCACATAATATAATTGAATCAAATGATGCTGACTTTTATGAAACAAAATTTCCTTTTAAATTAAGAAATAGTGTGGGCACTTCAAGTATGCCTATCAGAACAGAACTTAATTTTGAAGCTGAACCTAGAAGAAGTAAAAGAGCAAGAACCATAAAAGATTTTGGTTCAGATTTCTGCGCTTTAACTATTGAGTAGGATTCCATGAACCTCCAATAGGCCTTATCTTCTTTAGATGCCAATTTTTGGCAAGAGGCTATAAATGATGAGATAGATTCTTTGGAATCCAATAAGACTTGACATTTGGTAGATTTACCCCCTGGTTGTAAATCTATAGGTTGTAAATGGGTACTTAAAAAGGAATTAAAACCTGATGATACTATTGATAAATATAAAGCACGACTAGTAGCCAAAGGTTATAAACAAAAAAGAAAACATAGATTTCTTCGACACTTTTTCACCTATTACTAGAATTACATCCATTCGGGTATTAGTTTCACTTGCCTCTATTCATAATTTGTTAATACACCAAATGGATGTGAAAACCACATTTTTAAACGGTGAATTAGACGAAGAAATATATATGGACCAGCCTGAAGGATTTGTGGTACATGGTCAAGAACCTAAAGTATGCAAATTAGATAACTCATTATATGGTTTAAAACAAGCACCTAAACAATGGCATGAAAAATTTGATAACTTAATTATTTCACATGGTTTAAAAGTTAATGAAAGTGACAAATGCATTTATTACAAATCTGAGAATGACATTTGCACTATTATATGCCTCTATGTAGATGACCTACTCATTTTTTGGTCAAACATTCATGCCATAAACTCAGTCAAATCCTTATTAAGTGCCAATTTTGATATGAAAGATCTAGGTGAGGGGAGTGTAATCCTTGGTATTAAAATTACTAGGTTAGAAAAGGGAATTTTTTTGGATCAATCTCATTATATTGAGAAGATCCTAAAGAAATATAATTACTTTGACTGTAAACCTGCAAGTACACCATATGATCACAGTGTAAAGTTATTTAAGAACACTAGTAAAGGTGTAAGATGGTCTAATTATGCGAGCATCATTGGCAGCCTTAGGTATGCCACTAATTGTACTAGACCCAACATTGCCTATGTCGTGGGATTATTGTGCAGGTTTACCAGTAGACCTAGTATAGAGCACTAGCATGCTATTGAAAGGGCGATGAGATACCCTAAATGAACCATGAACCTTGGCTTACATTATGAAAGGTTTCCAGCTGTACATGAAGGATATTCCAATGCAGACTAGAATACCATATCTGATGATTCTAAAGCGACCAGTGGCTATATATTTAGCATCGCTGGAGGAGCTGTTTCTTGGAAATCCAAGAAATATACTATTTTGGCTCAGTCTACTATGGAGTCTAAGATGATAGCATTAGCTACAGCTAGTGAAGAGGCAGAATATTTGAGAAACTTGCTAGCTAAGATTCCCTTATGGGAAAACTGATATCGACCATGTTGATACTTTGCGATAGTACCGCAGCTATTGCAAAAGTTCAGAACTGTTATTATAACAGTAAGAGACGACAAATACGTCGTAAGAACAACACGGTTAGAAAACTACTTTCCACATGTACCGTTAGAGTGGATTACATACGTAGTGAAGAAAATTTGGCAAATCCTTTGACGAAAGGACTGTCAAGAGAGAAAATCCACAATTCTTCTAAAAGAGTGGGACTATTGCCCTTAGATTGTTGAGTCAGGCACAATGGTAACCCGACCTAAATGACTGGTGACACCAAAACTAGGTTCAAAGGGTAAAAACAAGCTGTGTAGTGATAGAAGTTGAGCATGCTATTTAATAAACCAAGAAGCATGTATTCCTGAAGTGATTAGAGAATGAGTTAATAGAAACTCTTAATGAGATCTATACTTTATTTTGAGTGGAGTACCTACCTTAAGGAGTGCTCTTGATAGACTCACCTTTGTGAATGTGGAAATGTGGCCATTTCCTATGGAGCTTTGGGCAAAATTTCTAGAGCGTTCACTAAACTACGATAGATGTGCATGGCCATAAATTCATAGGCTTATTTGATTGCACTATAGAAAAGGTTGTGCGTGGTTTGATGTCAGGAATAGAGTTCAAGGCTACATGTCCCTGTAGTAAAAAATGAATCTTATTCACTATGCAAAGGTTCAAGTCGGACGACACCTTTGTTTATGCACAATCTTATGTTTTTAGAAATTGCTCGAAAATATTTTTAAAAATTCAAGTGGGGGATTGTTGGAAATGTTTTTACAAACATTAAGTGAATTATTAAAAATGTTTGATAAGTGTATGAATGGCCCCTATGTGTGAATAGTCCCATATCATGGGATTATATGGAAGAGGCAAGTATTTATACTTGTTTCTAAGAAATCATGTTGGCGCCTTGGGCTCCAAATACATGATCTGTTGTGAGGAGGAAGACCATGCATCATGAACACCACACAAGCGCGCGACCGACTGACCGACTCGACCCGTCCGGACCTGGCCCAGTCCGGTTCGGGCTCGGGCTCAGGCTTGGGCTTTGTGGTGTAGACATTTATATTTTTGGACCATAAAACTTTGCATTTTTCGAACCGTTTTTTCATGGAGAATTATTTTTTGCACTGATAAATTTTTCTGCAATGGTAAAATTTTTGCAATGGTAAACATTTTAACCCCCGAAATTTTAGCAGATCCAATTTTTTCTCCCAAACCCTAATTCTCGCTTTATATATACCTTTTATTTGCAGATAAGAAAATAAACCGAATTCTATTCTCTCCTAGCCTCCTCCATTACAGTTTTCTTTCAGAAATTTCGAGCAATACTATTTTCAAAAGTGCAAGTCTGCACTGGTTTGTTGTGCAAGAAAATCAGTTATCGTTTTTAGAGGCTGTTTTATCCTAGAGGTGGCGAAGGAATGAACTGGTTTGCACCTTTGACCAGATCGCCGAATCTTCTTTAAGAAAGCGACCTAGTCCGCGACTCAGCCATTGTTTTTCAACATAAAATTTTGCACAATAATACAAAATAATATCCATATTTGTAAAGCATTTTAATTTTTGAAAATTCAATACTCTTATTATGGGCTAATAGCGCAAAAAAGACAATGGAAATAACATATTCATAATGCAAAAAAATCATAAAAAATAAGTCTAAATATGAAGAAATTTTACATACAATGCCTGAACTATTTCAACTAATAGAAACCATCGTTTGCTTCCTTTGCACTATTAGAAAGTTAGAGCTCCAAATATCCGCAAATTGTGATATGAATAACATGTTCATTTATAAAAATGTAATTATAAAATAATATATTTGCTCCAAATTTGGGATCAAACAACAAGGGTATAAAGTGACACTTCACCGATTCGGTAAGAATATGGAATTGCGTAATCGCAAAATAAACAGATAAAAGCAAGTAAGAACACAAAGGAATTTTTATAGTGGTTCGATTCTCTATGAATCTACATCCACTTTCAATCGATTCTCATTATGATAGCATCGTGCCGTGAACCGACATGAGCATCATGCCGTGAACCGACATGAGTCCCAAGCCGCGGTAGTGACATGAGAAAACCGTCATGTTGCTGCTACGGCATGGGCAATCGTGCCGCAATGACTTTACTCCAATGTCAACAAATGCCTTGCCTCGGTGTTTGTTACCTTTGTTTCAATGCTTTAATGTGTTTTCGCACATCTATTCTTCGAATCTTGTTGCTAGAAAACTGAAAGATATTCAAGTATATCTTTATAGAATGACTACTGAAAAGCAAGTTTTTCCTCAAAGTAAAGAGACCTCCTCGAATCAAACCGTTCCTTCCTTAAACAAAGCTCCCAAGACTGAAACAACCATAACCTCTAGTCAAGTTTCTGCCCCTTCCTTTGGATCTCCGCCCGATTAAAGCTAGGGATCAAGAAAGACAGTCTACCACTCTAACTCAAGAGCAATACGAACTACTGTGCGGTCAATACGGAATTTCTCTTACGGATGCAATATTACCAAAGGATGGCGTTTTTGCTGACGACCCTCCTGTTGGTTATGTTGCTGTAAGAAAACAAATGCTAGCAGCTGGGGCTATTCCCCCATTTAATCCTTTTTTTGGATGAATCCTGAACCGTCTAGGCATTGCTCCTTTCCAACTCCATCCTAAAGGCTACACGGTTCTACTAGGCCTTTATGTTCTTTTCATGGATACGACAAAGCAAGAGCCTACTTTCCAGGAACTTCGTTACTTGTGTTCTTTCAAGAGTAGGAAGGACATCCCCTCTATTATGCATGTTGAAGGTGCTAGAAATCAGAAGCTAGTTCTCGAATTACCGGATAGTGTTTCAGGATTTTTAAACCAATTTTTCTTTGTTAGATGCCCCGAACCATTTCGAGGGCACTGGACAGATGGAGGTATGCGTAGTTTATTCAGTGGTCTCGATTTTACTTTCCTCTGAGTTATACGTTCTTACATTATTTATTTTGAAATGCAGTACTCCCTACCCTGATTAAGGACAACAAAACATCCTCTTCTCTCAAAGCCACATACGAAACACTAAAAGATATTGACGAGGCTAAGAGAAGTAGAAAACTTTTAGTTACTGAAATTATTCTTTGCTAATACGAACTACTTCACCCCTTGAGGAAGTTTTTATGCAAGGTTGGACCTTCCACTCCTAAACCTAAACCTACAGAGTCGGACGTCGGCTGTTCTGATGACAGAAGTGTAATTCAGGCCGATGAAAACCCTATTATTTACCCTCCTTTGAAAAGATGTTCAGGGCCTACTAGTGGAAGAACGTTGCCCTTGTCAAAGACTTTGAATAAGGATGAAGACTCTAACCGTCATAGGGGCGAGGATCCTACAACATCGGCTGAGTTAATTGAGAAGAGAACACTTCCCCGTATTCTGAGCCAGAATCAGATTCCGAACAGGTTAAGAGAGATAACAGGGAAGTGAATCCTTCTGAATTCGAGCGTGGGACTGAATATGATGGGGAAGACGTAATCGCATTAGAAACTAACCCAAATATTGAGACTATAACTGGAGATTCCCCTACTGAAAATGCAGCTAAGGAAGATTCTGTAGGTACATTTGATAATTTGAGTGATCTCAACTCTGGTAGATATCTTAGTCAGGATGGTGTAGTTACTTAGCCTTTCGATCCTCAAACCATAGAAACCAAACTTAGGGATGCAGCCTCAACTGAGTCAAAAAGGCATCTTAAATCTTTAGGCATCCCCTTAGACCCAGGGGATATGACTGGTCTATTAATAATAGTACTCTTTTAAAGAAATTCATCTTGTGCATTCCAATTCCTTTTCTGTATTTGTATCTTGCTTTAATATTTTTAGATACTTTGTAGTTTCACGTATCGAAAACTCATCCATAACTCATTTCAGGTCTAGACATGCACGGGAGACGCTCTTCAGGAATCAGATTAGATTTTAGTAAAAGGAGAAAAGCTATCGATCCAAAGCACTTAGTACGATCCGAACCTCAGCAATCATCACATAAGCACGAGCAACTCCGTCCTCCTCCGCCCTTGAAATCCTCTTCTCAGTCTTTACATGCATTAGAATCCGTCCTGACTTAGGAACAAAGGAAGAAGATACGTGAGGAAGACGAAGAGGCTAGAAGACGTAGTTGGCTGAGGGAAGACACTCCCAATGAAGGGGAGCAAGGGAGGAAACGAGGAAGGGATGGTTCTTATAAGCATTCCCAAGTAGAAAAGCTGCCTATTAAGCCCCGACTTCCCTCATCCTCTAGCCCTCCCTGTCCTACAGTTGAGATTCATTCGATTATTAATAAACCTCGCCATAATCCTGGTTTGATGAACATTTCCTTTTCTGAAAAGCTCCCAGGTTGGAATTTGAAAGGGCTTTACTTTGATCGTTGAGTAAGTATAATCGACGCCGATGATTTTCGTAAAGAGGTGGATGCGGTTATAAGTCAAACACACACTCAGTTCAATACTGCTAAGAGTCAACTTGAAACAAAATGGAACATCATAAGAGATATCTTTTGTCAAAAGTTGTGTGGATGGGAGAAACTTGGTGATGAACTCCAAAAGCATCATGATTCCCACCTTACCAAAATTGCCGAGTTGGAAGGTGATAAAGTCAAATGGGGAAAGGTTTTGGATGATCGTGGTGCTACTATCGCAGTTCTCAATAAAATAGTCGTAGAATTAAAAGCATCAGATAACGAGATTAAGAAGCTCTGGGAAGAACTCGAGGCTTCCAAACAAAGAGAAAAAAATTGCCATAACTGCCAAGCGCAATGTTGATGCCATATTGGCTGTAGAGAAGGATTTCTCCAAACAATATCTGGAAGATGCCGCTAATCTACGTAAGGAGGTAAAGTCATTGAAGAGTTTCAACCAGACAATGGTGGCCAAGGTCGAATCTCTTGAGAAGGACAAGATGACTGCAGAAGAAACCCACAAACAAGCTATGGACGAAGCTGATGATGACATGTTCCACTTCTACCTATAGAGTGTCATGAGCCGTGGGAGTTTGCATTACTTAGGGGATAGTTTTGCACTTACTTTGGCGCTTGTTTAGGAGCGAGTGCTTGAGATTAACGGTGATGATTGTAGCGAGGAAGAACTCATTGACAAACTCTTAGACGACAGGTCTAGAAAGGCTTTGGCAGAAGGAAAGACACAAATAATGGACGAGAGGACCAGTACTTCCGGTGAGAAAGCTGAAACTCAACCTGATGTCAACCTTCCTGTTGATCCCACGGCCTTTGAAGCTTCTGGCTCACAGACATTAGCTAACCTAGTTGATGCTCCTAAAGGTAAAGACGTTACTATTGAAGGGAATATTAATACAGAGTATATTGGTTATCCCTTGGTGGATCTTCTAGATACAGGTAAAATCGAAACTATCTTTACCCTGTCGTGCTTAGAGTCCATTTTCGATTCACCTGGGTCCCTTGCTTATTATGCTCAATATTTCCATACTTTGAATTTAATTTTACCCCTGTCTTCTCCTGCCATAGAAAATGCAATGACAACAGGAGATATTAGGACTGACTCGCCATTGACAACATTCCCTCTTACTTCTGTCATTACTCCCCATCCTCCTAGTAACACACCCTTGCTTATTACAACTCCTGGGTCACAAGATGCAAAGATCGGAGCCTTCTCGGATTTGGATGTTGTTGACTACAGCCTTAGTGATGACCTTGAAGTTATTAATGCAGATGAAAGTCCCCATTTTACTACCATGGATAAAGGAAAGAAATCTGCCAGGACCTCATTGTCTAAGAAGAAGAAGAAGAAAGAGGAGGAGATGGAGGCTATCGTTTTCTCTTCCCAAGAGAATCAGAGTAATGTGGAAGAGACCCCTCCAACTTTACTTAGCAAGCCAGCTTTGAGATCAAGTGACAGGAAGAAATGATCATACTCAGTAGTTGCTCAACTTGGTTGTTAATTACTTTCTTTTGCATGTTGTATTCAGGCCGGTTGTATATGCGGGCGCCAGTCCTCGCTTAATACTCTTGTACTTGTCGTCTTTATGCACTCTGTCATCTGATGTTTTACACTTTAACATGTGACTTTATGGTATAGTTCTGCTTTGTTGTCAGGAAATTGTGTCCTGCTTTCCATGCTTTAAATTTTCCTTCTAGCCTCGCTGTACTTCTTTATTTCATATTTCATGCCTGTTCTACATATGCAATACAAATTGTATGTTATTACAGGCTAAGTTAATTCAACCAACTTTATTATTTTGTAAAATCTAGTTTTGTTGGTTGGAATGACCTAATGCCGGGTTTTCATGAGATTATGACCGGATTATAGTATGTTTAAGAGAGCATCATTAGATTTCATTAAAGCGATGGTAATGTCCCCATACCACAGTTGGTTTTAATATTTTGAAAATTAGGCATGGTTTTTACAGTTAAATAAAGAAATCTGTTATTCCTAGTAACTGAGTGGGTCAGTTACTTGTGGTTTTTATTAGATGACTTTGAGGAAAGTTTTTGGTTCCGTCATTAACTGTATTTGGAAGATTTGAATTATGACCACATGCCCTCGAAAGGATCTTTGATCCGTTGTTCGTTGAATCTGAATAATTCAGACGCTTGTAGAACTTGTCGGATGCCTCCGAGGAGGTCTTTGGGTCCGTCAATAACTGGGTTTGAAGGACCCAGAATCAATAGTTGGATTTGGAAGATCCAGCATCTGAGCGGTTGCCTCCAATAAGGTCTTTGAAAATCCTGTGTTTATATCGTTATCTGGCTATGTATTAATGGCGTCGGCGATGAACCAGGTGCCCCTCGGGTAGGTATTGGGTTTAAAAGCGCGGTGTTTGTATCGCTATCCAGCCATATGTTAATGGCGTCGTCGATGAACCGGGTGCCCCTCAGGGAGGTCTTGGGTTTAAAAGCTCGGTGTTTGTATCGCTATCCAGCCATATCTTAATGGCATCGACGATGAACTGGGTGCCCCTCAGGGAGGTCTTGGGTTTAAAAGCCCGGTGTTTGTATCGCTATCCAACCATATATTAATGTCATCGGCGATAACCGGGAGCCCCTCAGGGAGGTCTTGGATTTAAAAGCCCGATATTTGTATCGCTATCCAGCCATATCTTAATGGCATCGGCGATGAACCGGGCGCCCCTCGGGGAGGTCTTGGGTTTAACGTCTCATTGTTCCAGGTGGCTGATGCTAGTTTATTTGTCAGATTCTGGTTGTGACTTGTTAAAACTAGAACTTTGAACTCTGTTACTAAGAATGTGCCCGTATGGTGAAATTCAAAACTTGGTCCATAGTTTGGGTGTTACATCATTTTAGGTTTAGAGTTCTTGATGCCCCTTATTTATGGCTTTGCACTTCACACCCTTCGTAGCAAAAGTGTGCGGATGTTTGAGTATTAAGCAGCAGGTGCTTGAGCTTTCCCCGTTGGGGATGTGCTATAGCTCTCATCAAACCCTATTTGATTTTAAATGCGCTTTCATTTACTTAAAAAGCCTATAATTAAGATCGATGTTAAAAGATTGAAATCAAAAACTTGCAAATGTACGATTTTATATAGGTAAAATAATTTCTTTCACCAATTTGTACAAACTTTGCATGATATGTTTATAATTCATGATGTATGTATAATGCGAAATATGTGAAAGATACTTCTAACAAGAAACGGCGAAGATGAATGTTATTCCCTGCTCGAGTGAGTGCGATTCCATCTGTCGTTTTTAGCTCAAATGTGCCATCTGCAAATTTCTGGCTTATGATGAATAGCCCCTCCCCATTGGGTCCGAATACTCCGATTCGTGTCATAATTCCCTTCAGGACGAGGTCCCCGACATGAAGAGTTCTTTGCTTGACTTTCGTATTGAAATATCTGGCTACTTTTCGTTGATGGGCCGCTATCTTAAGCTCTGCTTCTTTTCTCTTTTCCTCGAGTAAATCCAGTGCCTCCAACCACAATTCTTCATTCACCTTCTGTTTGAAGTAGATTTTGCAGTGAATTGGTACTTCCAGTTCCACTGGGATCCTAGCTTCTGACCCGAATGCAAGTGAGAATTGGGTGTGCCCTGTAGCAGTTTTATGTGTTGTCTGGTATGCCCATAACGCAAATGGTAGTTCATCAACCCAGTTGCCTTTGACTTTTTCGGGACGCTTCTTGATGGTTGACTTTAGTATTTTGTTGATGGCTTCCACTTGTCCGTTTGCTTGCGGGTGACCCGCAGCTGCAAAACTCTTTTTGATCTTATATTTAGCGCAGAAGTCTAGGAATTCATTACTTTCAAACTGGGTTCCATTATCGGTGATGATCTTTTGTGGAACTCCAAACTCGCAAGTGATATTTTTAAAAACAAAATTGATCACTTTCTTTGACGTGATAGTAGCCAAAGGTTCTGCTTCAGCCCATTTGGTAAAGTAGTCGACAGCTACTGTAGTGTATCTCATATTCGCTTTTGCAGAGGGTAATATCCCAATTGAATCTATGCCCCAGACCGCAAATGGCCATGGGCTGACCATTTCAGTTAGCTATGTGGGAGGTGCTCTTGGAATCTTAGCAAATCTCTGGCACCTGTCACACTTCTTTACATAGGTCATGGCATCTAGGTTTACATCAGGCCAGAAATAGCCATATCGTAGGACCTTCTTGGCTAACATTTGACCGCCGGTGTGTCCTCCGCATTCTCCCTCGTGCAACTATGCCAAAATCGCTCTAGATTCCTTCTTAGTCACACATCGCAGCAATGGCATGGAGAATCCTCACCTGTACAGCCTACCATCTTGAATTAGGTATAAAGGGGCCTTACGCAATATTTTCCTTTAGGTTTTCCATTCTTTAGGTAGTGTCCTATTGAGGATATATTCTTTGATTTGAGTCATCCATGATGTAGGTTCTTCAACAGTTTCCATTATCCAGTCAACACTCATTTCCTCAATGGTTTGGGTAGAAAGGATTTCGATGGGGATTAAACCCAGCAGCTGAGCATCTAATGAACTGGCATACTTGGCAAGAGAATCCGCTTTTGAGTTTTGTTCTCTTGGGATGTGAGATATAAATAGTGGTCAAGGTCATTTAGAAGTTCCATAACTTTGATTAGATAAGAAGGGAGGTTCCCAGTTTTGGTTTGGAATTCTTTGCATACTTGACCCACTACCAACTGAGAGTCGCTGAGAATCTGCAAAGCTTTTAGATTTAGCTCTTTTTCCAACTTTAACCCTGTTATTAACGCTTCATATTCGGCCTCATTATTGGTTGATGGAAATTCCAATCTCAAGGCATAGCATAAAGAGTAACCTTCTGGGGTTTCTAAGATAATTCCAGCCCCTGAACAATAGTCGTTTCTGGATCCATCAAGTATAGTTTCCAAGCAATCTTTGTTTCCGCTGGTTCTTTAACCTCTTCTCCTCTATTTGTAAACTTAGTAATAAAATCTGCTAGGGATTGGCCATTAATGGACCTTGGAGGATGGAAAGTGATGTCATATTGAGTTAGCTCAATGTTCCATTTTAGCAGCCTTCCTGAAGTTTCTGGACGGAAGAGAATTTGCCTTAATGGTTGATCTGTGAGAACCTTGGTAGGATGAGATTGGAAATACGGTCTCAGCTTTTTTGAGGCAATAAGGAGGCAATATGCGAGCTTCTCTAGCTTAGGGTAATTTAGCTCTGCCCCGGCGAGACTCTTACTAATGTAATATACTGGCAATTGCACTCCCGCTTCTTCTTGGATTAGTGCTGCACTCAAAGCATGTGACGAAACTGCTAGATATAAAAATAAATCCTCCCCATCTTTAGGTTTCGATAATATTAGTGGTGATTCCATATGTCTTATCAATTCCTCGATAGCCTCCTGGCACTCTGAGGTCCACTGGAAGTCCTTCTTTCCATTTTTCAAAGCATCGAAAAGCGGAATACATCGATCCGTTGCTTTGGAAATGAACAGGTTCAACGTTGCTACCTTTCCATTTAAGCTTTGGAGTTCCTTTTTTGTCCTTGGGGCCCGCATTTCCCTTAAAGCCGCAATTTGAGAGGGATTCGCTTCGATGCCCCTAGCATTGACGATGAACCTGAGAAATTTCCCCGAAGAGACTCCGGATGAACAGTTTAACGGGTTTAGTTCCATCCCGTATTTCCTGGGTATGCGAAACATTTCTGCCAGGTCCTCGAGATGATTTTCGACCTTCTTTGATTTGACTAGCATATCGTCTACATATACTTCCATTGTATTCCCTATCTGAGATTTAAACATGGAGTTTACAAGACGTTGGTAAGTTGCTCCTGCATTTTTTTGTCAAAATGGCATGACTTTATAGCAGTATAGTCCTCTATCTGTTATGAAACTCGTGTTTTCTTCGTCTGGCTTGTGCATCATAATTTGATTATATCCGAAATATGCATCCATAAAAGATAGTAACCCGTGCCCCACTGTTGCAACTACAAGTTGATCAATTCGGGGCAAAGGAAAGCTGTCTTTTGGGCATGCTTTATTAGGATCTGAGTAATCTATACACACTCTCCACTTTCCATTGGACTTTTTGACAAGCACTGGGTTAGAAACCCAATCTGGATACGTAGATTCTCGTATGAAATTATTTTTGAGTAGCCTATCTACTTCTTTTTTAGAGCCTCAGAACTTTCAAATCCCTGCATTTGTCTTTTTTGTTTCACAGGAGTCAACTTTTGATTTATATTCAACTTGTGAACAATTACATTCGGTGGAATTCCACGGTGAGCGCCAAATGTTTGCTTTCAAAAACAAGATTAATTCCTTTTGCAACTTCATACCTAGCTGAGATCCTATCTTCAAGATCCGGTTAGGGTCCTTGTTGGATAATGGAACGGGGATAGTATCTTCGGCTGGCACTGCTCTATTTTCCCCCATACTGTTTTTCCTCGGATTAATTGCTTTCCGAGCGCCACTATGCTCACTAGTATGGGGGTTTAGCTTTAGTTGCTATAAGAGGGGTTTTTGGATGCGGAGCGACGACTCTACATCCTTCTTTAATTCCTTCTTCCTTGCCTCTGCCAATTAAACCAAATAACACTCTCTTGCTGCTTGTTGATCACCTATAATTGTACCAACACCATTCTCCGTTGGGAATTTTGTAGTGAGGCGCCACAGAGCCATAGTAATTCTGAATGCTGCAAGAGTAGGTCTTCCTAGGAAGGCATTGTAAGCAGAGGGTTCATTAATTATAACAAAGTCCTGTACCAGTGCGGCTTTCTGCTCTCCTTCTCCGAGCTCTACTAGTATTCTGATAACACCATTTGGTTGAACAGCTAGACCAGTGAATCCGTGGACCTTGTTCTGACAGGCTTTTACGTCACCCATAGAAAGCTTCATCCTAAGGAATGCACTAAAGAAGAGGATATTAACTGATGCTCCGCTATCGACTAATACCCTTCTAACTATGGCTGGGCCCAGATCGACGGTTATCACCATTGGATCCTATATTGGTGGTATGATTCCAGTCGGATCTTCATCTTTAAATGTGATGTCATCTCACAGGATTCTCGGTACTATTGTTGATAAAACCTCATCCATGATTATGAGTTCACCTTTTTTCGAAAAGTCCTTCACCTCATGAGCATACTTCACCATATCCCCCCAGCTTTTCCCAACAGGGTAGGGGCCTCCTGAAGTGGTGTTTATGATCACCCTTGGTATAGCGGCAACCGAAGCGTTCCCATTCTGTTTAGGCTATCCTGTAGAGGCTCCTTGGTCTTGAGCTCCTTGAGAATTCTGTGAGTTTTTGGTATACTGTTGAAGCCTGTTTTACCTTATCAGTTCTTCAATTAAGTTTTTCAAATGTCTACATTTATTCGTGATATGCCCCGGCAGGTGATGAAATTGGCAGAACCTGTCGGACTTTATTGCGTTATCAGTGACTCTTAACTTCCTTGGCTCTGGGTATTCTTCAGTGTCTTTGGTTACCATATAAATTTTTTCTATGGTATCGTTAAGAGGAGTCATTTCGGAATTCTTATAGAAACGAAGCTTTTTGTTGTTTCAACCATCTTTCCCTTCATTCCCCCTTTTTTGATTTCCTCCGACGTTTTTCTGTCCTCCTTGCACATTTACGTCTCTTTTCTCTGAAGGCTCTTTATTTTCTGTATCTTCCAATGTATAGTTCAGATCCTCATCCATGCCTATATATTCCTCTGCCTTATCAAATACCTCTTCGAGAGTGGCGGACTTCTTCTTCTTGATCCACTGCCCGAGTTTGGTCCTTTTATTTATACCTCCTTTTATAGCCATCAACGCCAAACGTGGCTCATAGTTTCCAACTTCGGCCGCAGTTGTGTTAAAACGAGAAACAAAGGATTTAATCGATTCTCCTGGCCCTTGTTCCAACTCATTCAGTTCCATTACATCATGCACCTTAGTTGTTTGAAGCCTGAATTGCTGTCTGAACAGCTTGGCCAAGGTGGCAAAGTCATCTACAGATTTTGGTGGGAGTTTTATGAACCAGAGTGAAGCTACTCCCTCCAAGAAAGTATGGAAGTATAAACATTTGAGCTCATCAGTAGCACATGCCCCATCCATGTGCTGGTCATATTTGAAAAGGAACACATTGGGATCGCCAGTTCCATTATAGGCTTGCACAACTAGGGGTTTGAATTTATTTGGATATGGCGCCACTTTTATTCTTTCTGCAAGTGGGGTTTTTATAGCAGCAAATCCCCATTCCTTCTCATCGTCCTCCTTTTTCTGGCTCTCATTCATGATCATTCATACCATTCCAAATATTCGCTCCTCCTCATTGAGTTGGTCCACGGGGCGGATGCCTTCCTCTTTACCGGATGCTTGCCTGCGCAAACGATCGTGGTTCAGATTCCGGGGCCCTGGACCTAGCGCATGGGGAAGTGCCCCTTTGGCGGAACCAAATGCTTGTTGAGGAGTCGCTTTTCCAGAGTGGTAATGTGTAGGTGGCTTCATTCCCCTATGACTAGGATTTGCAACCTCTTGGACATAATTTCGTTTATTCGGGCTTGAGGAAGAAGATCCAAAATCTTCCGTTCCAGTTGTTTTAGTAGTTTTGAGACGGTTTACACTCATGGTAACTTTGGCCGTTGCGGCTTGCATGGCCAACATGGTTTCAAGCTTCTTTATCATGGCCTCATTCGCAACATCAATTCGACTTGTCATCCCTGCTGCCACTTCATCAACTCCCTCCTTGTTACGGAAGTTCCGGCTTTAGAACCTTCACCGACTTCAAACTGGTTAGTAGGCAGGGTGTTTTCCGTGTTATCGCATTATCGACATTTTCGATGCTTTTACATGTAGGTTTCTTCGAAGGTCTACCTGGCTTACCCATGGCTTTAGAGATAAGTATTTCAATTTGGAAAAGTTAGATAATGGGAAAGTTTTTCGATACAGGGCCTTCTACCTTGTGAGAGAGCGAGAAATGGATTGGCAGTCTGGGCCCCACGGTGGGCGCCAAATGTTTGCTCCAAATTTGGGATCAAACACGAAGGGTGTAAAAGTTACACTTCACCAATTCGGTAAGAATATGGAATTGCATAATCGCAAAATAAACGTATAAAAGCAAGTAAGAATACAAAGGAATTTTTATAGTGGTTCGATTCTCGATGAATCTACATCCACTTTCAATCAATTCTCATTATGATATTCAAGCTTACAACATATGAATTTTCCCTCATTACAATCATTTCTCTCTTTTAACTCTATTTACAGTTTAACTTTCCCTTAAATTGGCGAAGAGTTGGGGGAGTCTTTAGCTTAATAGCGATAGAAGTATGGATCTTCAATCCTTTAAGTGCTTTGGCCCTTTCTCCATGATTTTGTAAGAGTTTTGCGTTAGATCCAGATTTAGAATGAATTAGAAAAGATATGAAATTGGCTTGGATGATGTTGGAGTGATTCATCTTGTAGCTTAAATGAGATTGAAGGTGCTTAGATTCAATTATAGAAAGCTCTCATGATTATTGACTTTGATTTGATCTTCATGAAGTTAGAGAAGTGTTGATGAATCCATAAAAGCCATTAAAGAAGTTGTAGATGAGCTTTGAATTTGACGGAGTCTCCTTGTAGGAATGAATTTTTGGTCCCTCTCCCAAATGAATTATGAGGGGGTATTTATAGGTGATTTTTGCCCAGGTGGCAATTCTGTAATTATGCAGAAAATGCCATGACTCCATTCGACATGACTCGTGTCGCCATGAATACCTTTTACGACATGAATGGTTGAATCACCGCGACTTGAGTATCGATCGACGCGGCATGACATGCTGTTGTACTAGACGACATGAATTAATTCTTGCAATATACGGCTTGACTGTTGTTTCCATTCTACCTTTACAGCTGTACATGAGCTGTTGCAAGCTGGAAAACGGGATGCCTCTTGCGCCATACGATATACTTTCAGAATGAAGGATTAACGACTTGACTTAATGACATCAATATTGTTGTCTGAAGTTACTCACGACATGGAGCTGTTTGCGGCATGGTGACGCTCACGACTTGATTTAGTATAACGTGAATAGCGACATGCTTTATCAATAGTTTAACATCATGAAATGAACTCGGTTACATCATGTCATGAGCTCCTTATTGGTTTGAGAGGACCTTGCCTTTTATACTCAACGACTTGGAGTTTGGTGCGACATGACAATGGCGACATGATAGCTCTCTGATATGAATCATGTCGTCCTACGGCTCCTCCATATGCATGTAATGAGCTTGCGGCATGGTGGAATGTGTGATCCGACATGATTATCTTACGGCATAGAGCTGATGCAGCATGGATGAGGTTAGTACGACTTGATTTCATTGGTATGCGGTCTGGCCATGTAGCACCAACATCATGGAAGGATTACCGACATGATACCAAACTGCGACATGGCTTGAACGCCATGGCTGATGCCGCGATATGAACTCAATGTCGTGGCATATGACATGGTTTAACTGTATAAACGGCATGCAGCGATACGAATTGGTATTTGTTAGCCCACTTTGTGAACTGGGCCACACAAAGTCAAGATGTGAAACATTGAAAAACTTGGGAAGCACTGAAGCGGGTCGGATCGGAGCAGTGTAGCGGTTCGGATCGGATAAAGTTTTCTGTTCGGATCGGTGAACTATTGCTGAGGAAATTAGAAAGGCACAGCTGTTCGGATCAGAGGGCAATATAATCCCAATTGGATCGGAAAGCCACTTGATTTCTACGGAGATAGATCGGAGCGGAGCGGAGCGGAGCAGAATAAAGAGAAGAGAGAATTGTTTCCAAGTCAATCCGGGTCGGATCGGATAACCCGATCTGAACCCCTTGTACATGTCCCTCCGACCCGAGCTTGTCTTCCACGTCACTCTCCTGCATGAACGCCTGGTAATTCGGATCGGGAGTGACCAGTTCCTACCCTCAACGTCCACTACTCTGATGCGTTGTCAACATAGAAATTCATTCGAACCCGAAGCTGATGGGATGGATGACACGTGGCTCCGATCCGGATCGGATTCTGAGCAAATTCTCATCTATAAATACCCCGTCTGGAGACAAAGAAAAGGATCTTTTTTTTTCTGGCACTTTGAGAGTTCAACCACCTTCATAATCCAATTCCAGCAATCCCGGAAAATCCAAATCTTCTTTCATTATTTGTTTTCAGACAATTGAGTGATTGTAAGTGAGTTGTGAGAGAAATTAAGTGAATATTTCATTGTACTTGCAACAAAATCAGTGAAAATAGTGAAAAACAAGTGGACGTAGGCATTTCTTCGCCGAACCACTATAAATCCTGTGTGTTCATTTTTATTTTTATCTCATTTCATTTTGCTTTTAATCAATTTGGGTGTTAGAACCATTTTTTGGTCTAAAATTTTGGTGCTTTCACTGAGAACTCATCTGAATTCTTTGTTTTTCGGGATTATCGTTCTACTTTTTGGACCGTTGAGTTCAAAGAAGTTAATCCTCAAGTTTGAACGCCCTTGGATATTTGTTGAAGTGATTGTCGAAGAATCATGGCCAAAGGAAAAGGCAAAGAAGTTCAATCTGGTCGAGGAAATGGAGCTGGCGAAGATCAGCAAAATGCGGTTGTAACAAGGTCTCGTGGGCAGAGTTCAGCAGCAGGAAGAACCAATGCAGGAAATTTGAACCGTCTTCAGGGGGAGATCTCCGATCCGATCCGGGTAGGAGATTCTGAAGCAGTACATTCCCCCAATCTGAACCGACCCGAGCAGCTTGCCATGTACCGATCCGACCAGGCTCCCCAGCTCCGAACCGACCCGATCTCCCATCTCCGATCCGATCTGACTCTTGGTGATGTTGGAACCTCTACTCGAGTCCCTACAAATGCTCTGGTTCCAGCCACCAGGGTCAGTGACCAGGTCAATCCATCTGCACCCATTACTCAAGGAGATTTCTCGCGCTTACTTGACATGCTCGAGAGTACTAGGGAGGCTATGAAAGTCCATGAGCGCACTAATCACATGATGCAGGAAAATATGAGGCTTATGAGCAGGGAGATTAGCGATCTCCGTCGACAGAGAACCCCATCACCGGTTCGTCACACACACCAGTGGATCAGTCTTCATCTTCCGAGGAAGAACGGCCCCGTGAACGAAGGCCGCTTGAACAACCTCAGAATGTGGAGCAGCTGACATTCGGATCTTTGGGGTCTCGTGAGGATATCGCACGAGCACTAGGAAACAATGACCCCACTCGGGGGCAAAGGCTCCAGTCCCCTCCTCCTGAGATCGACCGGGAGCGTAGGGAACGGAATAGAGCAGAAGCAGCTCGAAGAAGAAGGGCATCTCCTGAACAAGAGCCCAGAAGGAACCCGGATACTAGGGCCAGGGAACCTGAACGACCCCTAACTAATGCTGATGTACAGGCAATGGTTCGCCAGATCATGTCCGAGAGCCGGAACTATACAAATGAAGATTATGGCATTGAGCGAAGCCATACTCCTTTCACCGACGATATCATCGACTTCCAGTTTCCCCGGCGCTTTAACCTGCCACAGATGGACAAGTACAACGGGAGGACTGATCCGGGACAACATTTGATGCGATACTCGTGGCTCATGAATGCTGCTGCTGCCCCTGATGAAGTGAAGTGCAAAGCATTCCCAATCTATTTAGAAGATGTGGCGCTGTTCTGGTTTACCCGACTTCCCCCTCGTTCGATTTCGAATTACAGGGAACTGAGCGAACGTTTTATAAATCAGTTCCGACTCCATGCCCGAAAGTCCAAAAGTGTTATTGAATTATCAAGAATCAAGCAGGCACCAGGAGAGTCTTTGAGGGCATATCTTGACTGTTTTAACTTAGCTGGGACTGAAGTTAGTGACCCGCATGAGCCCACCATTCTGATGGCATTAAAGGAAGGAGTCGATCTTGAATCTGAGTTCCGGGATTACCTTTCTGGGAAGACACCCTCCACAAGAGAGATATTCTATGAAAAAGCCGATATTTATTTAAGGCGAGAGGAGGCCAGGGCAAACCGAAAGAGAAAGTCTGAGGCGGCTTCAAAAGAAAATGTGCAGAGTAACGTCGCCGTGAAGCAGTCTGGGGAAAGTTCCGGCAAGGTTGAAGTAAATGTGGGAAACAAGGGTGGAAACAACAATGCTGGAAATGGGGGCAACAACAATAACCATAATGCGAACGGAAACAGAAGAAATAGAAATAGGGGAAGTGATCCTAACAAAAGACCCCGATTCCAGACCTACGAGAATTATACACCATTGAACGACACCCTGGAGAATATTTACCTGGATACGTACAACGTTTTGCAGTATAAAAGACCGCCACCTCGTGATTCGACCGAGAAAGAGAAGACGACAGGGAAGTTTTGTTTGTTTCGTGGAACTCATGGGCATTCAACCAATGAATGTCGGCATTTGAGAGATGTGATTGAGAAGCTGCTGCGTGAAGGGAAGTTGGATGAATACAAGGTTGCCCCGAGGGACAGGTGGCAAGGAGAGCAGGCTCCAAAACAGATTCTACCTGCTCCCAAGCCTACAGCGCAGCAGAAAGGTAAAGGAATTGTTATCAACTCCATAGTGGGCGGACCTCACCCGGAAATCCGAAGTTTCAGATCAATGGATCAATATGTAAATGCTGCCAAGCACATAGATGTGAATGAAGGTGATGATTTGGAAGATATCACCCCCATGAAACAACAGAAGACCATGTTTGACGACGTGGTATTCCGCAGCAGAGATAATACTGGGATCCAATCACCCACTGATGATCCGATGGTTATTACTACCACTATTGGGCCGGCCTTGGTCCATAAGGTATTAGTAGACAACGGAAGTTCTGTCAATATTTTGTTTAAAAAGTCATTTGATCAGATGAAGCTGGAATCGGAAGATTTGAAGCCATGTGAAGGATGGATCAGAGGCTTCAATGGGGCGTCAACAGCTCCCATGGGATACATAGAATTGCCCGAGACCTTGGGGGCAAGGAGAACGCAGAAGAGTGCGGATGCTTCAGTTCGTAGTATTGGACGTAGATTCGCCTTATAATGCATTTTTGGGGAGGCCTGCCCTTGCTGAATTCAGAGTTTATATCGCCCCCTGGGGTTTATTGCTTAAGTTCCCAACCAAAGCCGGAACTGGAGTAATGAGAGGGGATCAAGTTTCCGGACAGGCCTGCTATGTGGCCGAACTAAAGATGTTGATGAAAGGACTTAACATCAAGAGTAAAGATGCCTCGCCTCCACCAAAGGGGGGCTCGGCGTAGCAATTAGAGAAATCGGCCCCGAAGGAGTTGCTTAA
The DNA here is from genome assembly GCA_030737875.1 of Allium sativum. Lineage (NCBI taxonomy): Eukaryota > Viridiplantae > Streptophyta > Magnoliopsida > Asparagales > Amaryllidaceae > Allium > Allium sativum. The sequence goes on along the minus strand of CM060915.1, from coordinate 183,286,897 downwards.
AGGAACGCCTGAAGACCTGGATCCCAGAAAAGACGAGGAACCAGAGACTAAAAATGCAACTCCTAATGAAGCGACAGTGGAAGTTCCCATTGATGACGCTGATCCGACACGAGTCTTGAAGATTGGGTCTCAATTGGATCCACGTCGGGCCAAAGAACTAACGGACTTTTTGAAGGCGAACTTGGACGTGTTTGCCTGGACCCACGCTGACATGTGTGGGATATCGCCATCCATTATAAGTCACAAATTAAATGTAAACCCGAAGCATCCGCCTGTGAAGCAAAAGAGACGTATGCTGGGCCCAGAGAGGTCGGCTGCTCTCAAAGAGGAAGTGGAGAAGCTGAAGCAGAACAGATTTATTCGAGATTCGACATATCCCGACTGGATATCGAATCCCGTCTTGGTAAGGAAGCCGAATGGAAAGTGTCGGACTTGCATTGATTTTTCAGATTTGAACAAAGCCTGCCCAAAAGACAGTTTCCCACTTCCCAGAATTGATCAGCTTGTAGATTCGACAGCAGGTCATGAACTTCTCTCTTTCATGGATGCATATTCTGGGTACAACCAAATTCCTATGCATGTGCTAGACCAAGAACATACGAGCTTCATTACAAATTTGGGATTGTATTGTTATGTTTTAATGCCATTCGGATTGAAAAACGCTGGAGCCACTTATCAGCGCTTGGTGAACATAATGTTTTATAATCAAATAGGGAAGAGTATGGAAGTTTACGTGGATGATATGCTTGTCAAATCGAAGCAGTCCTCCAGCCACACACAAGACTTGGCGGAAATGTTTGGTATCCTGCGAAAGTATCGGATGAAGTTGAATCCTTTGAAATGCTCATTTGGAGTGGCGTCGGGAAAATTCCTAGGCTTTATTGTGAGCTCCCGAGGAATTGAAATCAATCCTAGCCAAATAGCAGCGATTAGAAACATTGAAGAGCCAAGAAGAATTAAAGATGTCCAAAGTCTTGCAGGGAAAATAGCCGCGTTGAGTAGATTCATCTCCAAGGCTACAAACTAGGGCATTCCGTTTTTTGATTTAATTAAAAGGGGAAAGAAAAACTTTGAGTGGACTCCGGACTGTGTTGAGGCCTTTCGAAATTCATTGGAACTGCTAGAGAAACCGCCGATTTTGTCAAAGCCAGTGGATCACGAAGAATTGTTTGTTTACTCGGCGGTCTCGGCTCATGCCGTTAGCACAGCCCTGGTTCGAGAAGAAGACAAAGTACAAAGGCCATTATATTATGTAAGCAAGAAATTAGCAGCGGCAGAGAGAAACTACCCAAAGATTGAGAAGCTCGCTTACAGCCTCCTAATCGCATCCCGAAAGCTTCGCCACTATTTCCAAGCTCATCCAATAACCATATACACCGACAATCCCTTGAGGCAGGTGTTACAGAGGCCCGAAGCATCGGGGAGGTTGATCAAACGGAATATAGAATTAAGCCAATTTGATTTAAATTTTCAACCACGAAAGTCGATCAGGGGGCAAGCTCTGGCAGACTTTATTGCGGAGTTCACCATCCCAGAGGAGGAAATAATCGATGACAGAATGGTCAAGTCCGAGAATGAGTTGAAGATAGATCCATGGAAGCTATACACCGACGGATCTAAGAACGACCGAAGGTCCGGAGCTGGAATCGTCTTAGTCACTCCCGAAGGACGGTCGTTATATTACGCTCTACGATTAGAGATCTCGGCGACTAATAACGACTCTGAATACGAAGCCCTGATTGCCGGGCTAAAGCTTGCTAAAGACCTCGGAATAAAAATGTTGGACATATTCTGTGACTCTAAAATCGTTGTTTGCCAAGTGCGAGAGGAATTTGTGGCTCGGGGACCTCGACTTAGCGCCTACCTCAGGAAAGTGAGAGAGCTATTGAGTAGCTTGGAGCGGTACGATATAACACACATCCCAAGAGCCGAAAACCAGAAGGCGGATAGGCTGGCAAAGCTGGCTAGTTCCGACAATCCAGAAGAAATAATTCCAATTGAAACGTTGGAATCGCCAAGCTTTGAGTCGATGGAAGTTGAGTTCGCTTTCAAAGCGGAACCGGAGAAGGAGTCGTGGATGACTCCAATTAAGAACTTCCTTAAGAATGGGACACTCCCATCAAAGAAGAGTGAGAAAAGGGATGTAGTTCGCAAGGCTACCAGATATGTCATACAAGATGATACTCTTTATAGGCAAGGATTTTCTATGCCCCTGTTACGATGTATAGCACACGACGACATCAAGCGTGTACTAAGAGAAGTACACGAAGGTGAGTGTGGAGATCATACAGGAGGTCAGACTTTAGCAAAAAAGATATAGCGATACGGATACTTCTGGCCTACAATTAATAAAGATGCAGCTGATTATTCACGACGCTGCGATAAGTGCCAGAGATTCGCCAGAATCCCCAGAGCACCGTCGACCCAACTTAAATCAATGGTGAGTCCTTGGCCATTTGCCACATGGGGAATTGATATCATTGGAGTTCTACCGATTGCTAAAGGAGGAGCGAAATATGCAATAGTGGCCGTGGACTATTTTACGAAGTAGGTGGAAGCTGAGCCCTTGACCAAGATCACGGCAAGAAAGGTGATAAGTTTCGTGGTCAGAAATATTATATGCCGATTCGGGATCCCAAGGACGATTATAACTGACAACGGAACCCAATTTGATAGTACTGAATTCAGAAATTTCTGCCAGAAGTATAAGATTGACAAGCGATATACTGCAGTTGCCTATCCGCAGTCGAACAGGCAAGTAGAGGCAATAAACAAAGTAATAAAATCCATCCTCAAGAAACGGTTAGAGCGTGCAAAGGAAAAATGGGTTGACGAATTGCCCCTAGCTTTGTGGGCATATCGAACAACATTTAAGACGGCCACCGATCACACCCCTTTCTCTCTCTCCTTTGGCTCAGAAGCAGTAATTCCAGTTGAACTGGAAGTTCCTTCCCACAGGGTGACATATTATGACCCGATGACGAATCGGGCGCTCTTACTTGAGTCTCTTGATGAAGTCGAAGAAAAAAGGGATGAACCAGATTTGCATGCGGCAAGACATCGACGTCAGATGGCACGCTATTACGACAAAAAAGTTCACCTCAGGACTTTTGAACCAGGAGATTTGGTGCTAAAGAGAGTCTTTCCATCCCTTCCTCACCTCGGTCCAAAGTGGGAAGGACCCTTTGTCATCCAACGGAAACTTGAAAAAGGAACCTTCAAGTTAACGACCGTAGATGGCAAAGAAGTCCCTAGAGCATGGGATGCCCAACACTTAATGTGATATTTGGATTAGAAATGCTGTACTCTTTGTTATTTTTCTTATGAACTCTGTAATAAGGCACGACTTGCCTTGGGAAAATCTGACGATATGAATAAAGGACTATAAAGTGGATGTAGGCTACGACTTAGCCGAACCACTATAAAAATATTGTGTGTTATTTACTTTTATGCATTACATATATACATTCATCAATTATTCTGTTGTGATTATGGAATACAGGATGATTCAAAACCTGAAAATGTTAAAGACAGTTTAAACATAAGAAAAAGCAGAGCGACTATTTGTGCGACAAGACATAAAAGAAAGAGAAAACGACATTCCTAACTCTAACTCTCCAGAGAGAGAGAGAGAGAGTATAAAAGCGTCTCCGACTGAGCGCTGAAAAAGAAATCCTTCCCTAACTCTAACTCTCCAGAGAGAGAGAGAGTATAAAAGCGTCTCCGACTGAGCGCTGAGAAAGAGATCTTTCCTCGCCGAAAGACCGAGGAATGAATAGATTGCTGAGCTCGAACTCTAACTCTCCAGAGAGAGAGGGAGTATAAAAGAAGTGCCAGAAAAAACGACAGGCACTGACGACACAGGAAATGCCATCCTGTCAGAAAATCGGGAGCGTTCAGATTGCTTGATTAAGCATTAAATAATTTGTGAAGATTGACTGGGGGCATATATGTTTACGCATATATCCTCCCTCCGTAACTTCATTTCATAACTATAGTAAGACATGCATTTTTACATAAATGCAGAATTATTGGCAAACAGACATTGCAGAAAATAAATTATTCTTTATTAACGAATGAATGAATTTGAACAGGAAAGTAGCTAAAAAAGAAGGTGCAAGAGCCGCTCTTGTAGCAGCAATTGTTGGTTCACTATATGCTAAAACAACACAAGGCAATCCACTATTTAGATTTCGAGTGAGCCTTGGACTTCTTGGCGGCTTTCTCCGCATGCTTTGCTTCTTTCTCAGCCTCTGTCAAGATTCGTTTTGATTTCTTCTTTCCTGAAGATGCGGTGCTGGAGCCAGTAGACTTCTTCCCGGAGGGCGGAGCGCTGGAATCAGGAGAAGATTTTTTAGCGAGTTCCTCTATAATAGATCTAGTTGAGAGCTTAACAACTAACCTTGATCCCGCATCCATAACTGCGAGGGGCTTGAGAGCTTCCGGGTCTAGTTCTTCGGCTTTTAATTGCAAGCGTTTATCTTGATCAGCTTTCATTGCAGCCAAGGTAACATCATCAGCATTTTTTGACTCCCCGACTATTGCAACTTCTGGTTCGTCTTCATGACCTCCGTCACCGCCATCATCCTTTAAAGCTGCTATCATTTCTTCATCATGGGGAGTGTCGGCCTTAGTCGGCTCACTTGTTTCTCCCAAGTCTATAGGAGCTGTAACACCCCGCGAATTCTACAACTGTGAAATTTACAAATTAAAGTATAATTAATTTCAAATCAAAGAACTAAGGGAAACGGGATACGCCATTGCGTTCGTCTCGGAAAATACGCGAAATAAAGTCCGAGTTTTCGAAAAACGGAGTCCGTATGAAGAAGATATGGCCTTCGGAAGTTTTTAAATTAAGTTTAAAATTCAAACAGAATAAAATAGCTCAGGAAATCAAATTTAAATTCCAAAATGGGGCCCAATGGGCCAGGGCGGAAAAACACCCGCCTAACGCACCCAGGTCGACTGGGCTCTCGACCTGGTCTAGCCAGGTCGACAGGGCTGTCGACAGGGCTGTCGACAGGCATGTCGACCTGGTCCAGAGCCAGGTCGAACCCAGCCCAACCTGGCTGGCCTATTTTGGGTTGGTCGGTTTTCTGTAGTCTGCTTTGTCATTAGGGCTAGGTGGCAGGCTCTAATTGGTCTCTCTTTCGTATGAATGGCTACGATCAAACCAAGCAACATCAATGGTCCTAATCAGTTCATAAACCCTATAAAAATGACCCTAGACTCAACCTAATCTATTCATTCAAAAATAAGAACAAAGCCGCCATGTTGCTGAGGAACGACTAAGAGTAGCCACCAATTGGAGAGAGGATTAGGAGGCAAATTCTAAAGCATCAAACAACCTAAACAAATCAAATCAACAAGGAATCGTATCTTCAAATCCCTAAATTTGAGAATTCGCCACACAATTGTAAGTAGAGTATTATTTTGGTATGAACAAATAACTGTGTTGGTTTGTATATTTGATTTGTGGCGATAAAGTAATTCATATTTGTGCGTTACTATGATTCTTATCGATTTGGAATATTGTATACGTTTGGATATTCTCGAATTATGCTATTCATTATGAAAAACTACATGTTTGCGGTAGTTTTATGCAAGTATACGTTTGGAATATTCGCAAATTATGTAATCCATGTTGAAGCTACATGTATGTAGTTGATTAATTGAAATTCATGCAAGTTTGGGGTTTTGCTACTATGCCATCATAATGTGTATTTTTATACAAACATCATTTTTGTGAAGTAATTGGAATAAGTTTGGGTTATCATAGTCCATATAAAATTAAGTTGAAAATTTGGCACCATGATTTATGTATTAAGACATACTTTTGTACTAGAAAACCTATTTGCAAACTTATGAATATGACTAGGCTAGGATGGATATTTTGCATAATTGAAATCCATGTTAAGTCTATATTGTTTACAAGAATTATATGATGACATATGTGGTACATAGCTAGGTTAGATTCAAAATCCCTTTTTGCAAGTTTGCATGACTAAAGTAAAAATCATGATTTCATGTTAGAAATATTTATGCCGTGGTTATGTGAACAAATTTAACTATACTTTTGTATTAGTCACAAAAGTAGGCACCTTTGTAAACATGTAGTAGTCTTATGAACATGATTCGCTTATGTTTGACATTATGCCTGAATAAAAATGTAGGTTTATGTTGTATAGTGAGGTTCTTAACTTAACTACAAGTTTACATGGTTTGATTCATGTCACTTATGCTTTATGACCAAAGTATATGTCACTACTATGCAAGTACACCAGTTTCTATTTTGTATTTCCAACGTCATATTGCAAGTTCATACGTTCACATTCCCCCTTGTTTGTGTATGTAATCTCGCTTTAAGCCTCCCCTTTTCGCATGGCTAAGTTGGGCTTAAAAAGGCTAAGCCCAACATATACATAATAAACGGACGTGTTAAACAGGGGAAAATAACGTTGGGTTAAAATTACTAATGAATGAAAATATAAAATAGAAGGGCCCAAATTCAAGTATGGGTTGGGCCCATGATTGGTGTAACCTTTACACCATTAACTTAATAATGGGCCGCAAATATTTACATATAAGAAAAATAAAGAAGAAAGACAAAATATGTAAATATAGAACATACGATGTGTTTAACCCGAGGTTGGATTGAGTTGTGATGTAAACCTGCCCGGAACCGCCCGGCTATCCAGTAGTCACAACAATACCTATCCAATGTGGGAGGTTAAACATGGAGCCCAATAAGGACCCGAGGTTAGACTGAGTTGTGGCGTAAGACTGCCCGGAACCAACCGGCAACAGGCAGCCACAACAATACCTGTCTAATGTGAGAGGTCAGGGCCTTAATAAGACAATTAAGGCTGAGTCAGGATTGTTAGGATTAAGTGAACTAAAGACTTAATCAAAATGGAACATGCTAAACTAAACGGACTGGTGGGGGGGTTAGGTTAGAAAACACTTAACCAACTTAGCATGTTGGCTAGAGATAGAAAACCTAGTAACGGGGGACCCTTTTCAGCAGTAACCCAAAAAGGTGTATCATGATACCCTGAAACTAGGCAGGGTGGGGCACGATTACTGGGCTGATTGTAAGAAGTCAAATCGACGGCGGTGGTGTAGCAGTGTAGGTTCTAACGGGGTGCGGGCGTGCACACACTCCGGCGCATAAAAATAAAGCACTGGGCACCAGTAGCATACCTGTGCATTCTAAGGTTGTGTCGGGCCGCTGCCATGGGACTTGATACACCCCATGGTGGGACCAGCATAGGTAACTACAACATCGGGGGCCGTAAGACACATGTAACTATGCGAGTAGGAGCCGATCATCATAGAATGGATCACTTTACCCTGATTATGGGGTGCCAGTTGGGAACTAGTTTATATGGGTTCATAGATTAACATGGGGTACGATAGTATATTCGACCCTAGACAACTTAACTAAGTTTATAGTGCCTTCCCACTTCTTGTTTATACTTATCATACCCAGTTCTTTATTCATAGACAAAATAGTCCTAGACTTACTCAGGCTTTATGTCTGACTCTACTTTTCTTTCGTCTTCTTTTCTTCCGTTTCCCCCCCCAGGTCCACAGGGAGGGAACACTGCAGCTTGACCAGTCTTAACATCCAGCTTGAAGAAGAGAAATGTATTGCTTGGACTTTTTCGTTTTGAACTATGGCTTTGGACAACCACTATGGGGCTTTTGCAGTTTATCTATGTTTTATTTATGCTTCTTTAAATAATGTAATCAAGACAGATTATGAAAGTATTATGTTATGTTTTTGGAAAGGATGTAAGACAATTATGGTGATGCTGTTGTAACACGTATTTGCTTTTATGAAATAAAAGTTCTTGTTTTTCCGCTGTTTACAAATATGTGTTCTTATATCTGTCTTGTATATCTGTGACTTATACTTATAAACCTCCACCAAAATTAGGGCATTCCCTTTGAGAGTGACTCTAACGGAGGTGGGGTGTTTCAGGAGCAGCCTTGTCCTCCCCTCCTTTTGCCTTTTCCGTAGGCTCTACCCCAGCGGTGGCTCCCTGAGTCATATCTATCTTTCCGGATGGCTCAATACCTACAGAATGAGAAGCAACAGTTATCAACTCAGGCGAAAACAATGGGTTTTTCATCGATTGCTCAATCACGTGGCGAAAAGTAGAAATAGCCGTGACAAATTGAGGAGAAAAGGTAGGGATACCTTCCGAAGACTTCTCGGCAGGGGTGACTACTACCTCTGATGCTGTTTCAGGAATAGGGATAACAGAGTTGTTCGGGGAATTCTCGGATTTTCAGGATCATACCCCTCTACTTCAGAAGTCGTAGGGGCAGAAGAAGAGGAACCAGCTTCGAGAACATTCTTCTATTTAGACTTCCGTCTCTCTTCTTCCATGGCCTCAGCAATGAGGCGGCGCCCTTCAGCTAGGCGCTCCGGCTCATCATCCCTCAAGTATTTCTCCATTAGCTTATCTTCATCAAGGGAATCGACCTTAAGTTCCTCTTTTTCCCACTCGACGATCTGATTCCATACTTGAACTAGAGTGGATGGATAATCCACGATCCAAGAAATGTTTCGGCGATGGATGATATGTGCGAAGGATTCAATCATTAATTCGCCGAAACCCTGAATATCAGCCTCCGCCTCTGACAGTTGTTTGCGGGCTTCCTCCGCAGATTTGATAGCACACTCCACATTGCCCTCAGCCAGGGCAGCTCTGTTCTTTGCCTCCAATAGCTTTGAAGCCAAGTCAGCGTTCTTCTTTTCTAGTTCATCACTCCTCTTTGCTAACTCGGCATTTTTCCGTTCGAGGTCAGCATAAGCAAGGCGTGTCTTAGCAGCTTCTGACTTAGCCTCATCAGCTTGCTTTTTTAACTCAGAACGCTCTTGAGTGTGAGATTCAAGCAAGTCCCTTTGAAGTTAGAAGCGTCCCTTTGAGCGACAGCTAGCTGAGCTTGAGTGTCTTCCAAATCTTTTCCTAGAGCTTTTAAAGCCTTGGCATCCTCCTCCGCGGTCTTTTGCATTGAGTTGGTATTTGTGATTAGAGTGCGGATGATTCTGGAAAGGTTGCGTGAATATTTAAACATCTCAGAATACTGTTTTTCCACCGCATCTATCTTTGCTTTGGCCTCATCTGCCCACTTAGAAGAAATAGGTTCAAGGGCAGGTAAAAAAGTCAATGTCTCGAAGTAATGTTCGGGAAATTGCTCCTCCAAATATGCCCGCTTTATTGCATTTTCCGCATCTAGTGGGGGAGGAGCGGGGATTGTAATTTCGGTGTCCCTGTGTGAGGAGGATTCGGTAGTTTGTTTGTCTGTCCTAGGTCGTTTAGTAGCAGGGACCTTGTGCTTACTTCGAGACCCGGTTTCTTTTGGAGGACTTCTCTTTCTACTGCGTTTTTCATGGGAAGAAGTGGAGTCTTTAGATTGTGGTCTGTCCTCTTCCCTACGGCTTTGATAACCTTTGTATTTCTCTTGTTCCGGCCGAACGAGTGAGCGAGAACGTGAGGGTCGAGAACGATAGGGATCAAAAGGCCTTCTCTCCTCCCTACCACGATCATCACGGCGATCATACTCGATATCCTGAGGTGGATTAGACATGTTGCGGCGAAGCTTCCTGATATCATAGTAGGATCGATACATCGTACCTTCACAATAAGACAAACGAAATTTAGAATCAATGGATTCACGGAGAAAGAGGTGAAATGAATGCTAATGCTGTTATATAAAGTGTGTCCTAAGTGGTGTGTTTCCCCCCAACCAACCCGAGTCTGAAGCTAGACTAGTACGGGCAGGCTCTTTGGCCTTAGCAGGAGTGGTCTCTTCAGAAGAGGTGAAGACTAAAGGATCCTTCCTAAAATCCTCTGAAGTGTATATAGTTTCAGGTAAGGGGAGATCCCCCAAACCCTGAAATATTTGGTCATCAGTACTATGGACATCCCCCTCGGAAGAATTAAGTGGCGACTCTTGGGAGGATGTTGACTTTTCCAGAGAAGTAGCCTCCTCGGGGGCAGTATATCCTTCACGATGCTTTTCGGCCAGGTTAGCCAATTCGTCATCTTGTGTAGAGGATGGAGAAGGTGAAGTTTGAAGAGGCACTGTAGGAACTCCCGAGCCTTCTCCTATCACTGGGACTACCTCCACTGGAGGAATATATACGTACGGAGCCGTCCCATGACCAATGCTACGAAAAACGGATAACAACCCATGAAAGTGAAGATATTCGTCTTTAAGGACTTCATCGATAGTCAAGAATTTCTGATTGCCATTAAGAAGTTGGTGCATCCGGTCAAAGAACACTTGATCTGATATTTGTTTGGGATTGTCGACTGCAAACAAAAAGGAAAACAAGTTAAGGTGATGATTCAAGTGTATAGAGCCCGGATTTAGAAAATCAGTGCTTTACTTGATTTTGTCCACCTCCTGGCACATCCGGGCTGTCGCTTCACATAGAACCATTCCAGTCTGGAATCTCCAGCTTTACTGCTGAATGGTGCCGAGATTATCTTCGTTTTTGGAACTGACTCAAAATAGCAGAAAGATGGAGTCTCTCGAGTCCGATGCTTGAAGTTATAGAAGAAGTGAACGTCATCGAACGTGAGCTCTATGCCTAAGATCTTACGGTATGCTATGTACAAAGTGTGCAAGTAGGCATAAGAATTGGAATGCAGCTGCATGGGGGCAATCCGCATTTGTCTTAGAAAGTCAACAATGAAGGGAGAAAATGGAGGGATAGCGCCGACCATACACATCAACCGAGTGACCGCCATATATCCTTCTGGAGGGTTGTGGGGAAGGTCAGAGCTTGAGGGCACTAGAGTGTCTCTTTTCATTATCCCGTATTTCAAGCAAATTCGGGTAAGTCGGTCGTTATCAATTGTTGATTCAACAGAATCTTGGGGCGATTCCAATATGATAGCCGATTCAAACTCATCAGGAGCTCGGTCGTCGCCAACCCCTCCTTCTTCTTCAAACCCTAAAGAAACATCATTCTCTGAAGACGCTTCATCACTTTTACGATTTCCGACGTCGTAGTCCGAACCCTCATTATCCCATTCTGGATCCGACGAAGAAGATATGTCCTCGAGAGTAATCTTGTTAGAGGTTTCTGGGGCTTCTTTCCTCTTGGCTAATCTGGAAGAGCGTCTGGGTCTCATGGTCATAAAACTATTGAAGAAGCAATATCACATATTAGAGCAAATTAGCCCGTATCCCCCCGTGCGTGTATGCAAACTAAAGTGTAAACAGTGTATACGGAAAGTGCAAAGTAAATGTTTAAAAGTGCGACGAAAAAGTTTGGCAAGATATAAAGAGTTGAAGTAGTTCTTGATGTCCAGTTACGTTCGCAAGGCGCTATCCTAACTGTCTGAAGATTATGCCGAAAGTTGATTGGGCCAGTTAGACGAGTTTTCATGCGTTAAACTAGACTGTGCTTCTGTTCGGTTCGGGTGCATTCATTAGGATCGGATCGGGGGCGTGGCCTTAGGCTTGGATATCTCATTCAAACTCAGAAATCAAAATCGGATCGGTTCGGAGGCAGAGTCCCCTAACGGTTTGGATCGGATCATGTAGTTATACTTCTCCTCCGTCATCTTACGGTCCGACCCGATCCGGTTAGGTAAGCTCCTTTCCCCCCTTTCTTAAATACTTGCCCCGACCCGATCCGATCTACTGAATTTCTTTTCTTTTTCCCTTTCTTTACTTGCCTTGCCCCGACCCGATCCGACTTCCTGAACCACTTTTCTTTTCCCTCTCATCCACCCTTGATACTCCAGCCTGAACCGATCCCATTAATCCTCTTCTTCTTCTTCCCCTTCCTCAATTACAGTCAAATCCATGTCCATGTCCAAAGCTCCAGTTAAAGACGAGCGCATCCCCCATTTAACCTCTCAGCGCCTCGAGATGGTGGTAGAACCACCCACGACGACAGCAAGGGAGGAGGGAGACGCAATATCGAAGCAAGAGAGGAGTCATGTTCAAATCGTTCAAAATTAACCGTAAATCTCAATTGAAACCCGTTGTTATAAAATTGATTGAAGTTTCCAAACCTACCGAGGTGTTTAAATCGAAGATTGGCGAGATAATTTCAGGTTTTTTAAAGATTCTGAAAGTTCGAGTTTTAGAGTGGAATCGGTCAGGCGAAGAGCAATAAAGAAAGAAAGGTGGAGGAGGATGAAGGCTAGACTTATATAGGAAAACAGGGTGACTATTCGTCTCCCCGTTCGGACCAGATCGGTGGTCCAGAAATAAAGCTTGGCCCAATACTCCAGTGAAAAATAGAGAGAAGAGGGGGTCTGTTTGGATCGGATTCCGAACCGAACCGAATTCTTTAGCTCAGCAACGAATTAAATTGAAATTTGAAGAAAAAGATGAAAACACAAGGAAAATCAAAAGAAAAATTACCTCGAAGAGCGCTGTGCAATGATAGTCAAAGCATGCTCCGTCTCCAACAGAAGCATCCTTTGAGGGGGCAAAATGTTAGCCCACTTTGTGAACTGGGCCACACAAAGTCAAGATGTGAAACATTGAAAAACTTGGGAAGCACTGAAGCGGGTCGGATCGGAGCAGTGTAGCGGTTCGGATCGGATAAAGTTTTCTGTTCGGATCGGTGAACTATTGCGAGGAAATTAGAAAGGCACAGTTGTTCGGATCGGAGGGCAATATAATCCCAATTGGATCGGAAAGCCACTTGATTGCTACGGAGATAGATCGGAGCGGAGCGGAGCAGAATAAAGAGAAGAGAGGATTGTTTCCAAGTCAATCCGGGTCGGATCGGATACCCCGATCCGAACCCCTTGTACATGTCCCTCCGACCCGAGCTTGTCTTCCACGTCACACTCCTGCATGAGCGCCTGGTAATTCGGATCGGCAGTGACCAGTTCCTACCCTCAACGTCCACTACTCTGATGCGTTGTCAACATAGTAATTCATCCGAACCCGAGGCTGATGGGATGGATGACACGTGGCTCCGATCCGGATCGGATTCTGAGCAAATTCTCATCTATAAATACCCCGTCTGGAGACAAAGAAAAGGATCTTTTTTTTGGCACTTTGAGATTTCAACCACCTTCATAATCCGAATTCCAGCAATCCCGGAAAATCCAAATCTTCTTTCATTATTTGTTTTCAGACAATTGAGTGATTGTGAGTGAGTTGTGAGAGAAATTAAGTGAATATTTCATTGTACCTGCAACAAAATCAGTGAAAATAGTGAAAAACAAGTGGACGTAGGCATTTCTTCGCCGAACCACTATAAATCCTGTGTGTTCATTTTTATTTTTATCTCATTTCATTTTGCTTTTAATCAATTTGGGTGTTAGAACCATTTTTTGGTCTAACAGTATTAATGACCTTACTTTTCATTATTTACGACACGCGAATTAAATGTTTAGATATTCCCTGTCATGACATGGTTTACTTGACATGATGCTTGCGGCTCAACTGTAACGATCATCATGGCACGCTGAACGCCTTAATTCCATGTTGTGTTCAATGACTTAGAGTCGTGTCGTGTAAATGACTTGGAACCATCTCGTGTCAGTGACTTCAAGTCATGTCATGTGGATGCCTGCTGGATTCATGTCGCAGAAATGACTTGAGTCAGTTATGTCGTGTGTTATCATTTGTAAGTACTTCTTAGTTCTGAACCGCGTTCTAAGAACGGGGTTTACATAATTATATTAAATAACATTATTTTAATATTAAACAAAAAAATTAAACAACATATGAATAATTGTGTGAAGTACCTTTTTTCTATTTCCATCTATATTATCCCAAAGTCCTGAATCATGTATATTAAAAACTTGCTTTGACGATATTGTTTCATTTAATTGATTTAGACATTGGACATCCCTTTCATTTACTATTTATTGGTGTGAAATTTCAATATCATGTACAGATTCTTCTATATCACTAATTTCTTCATTAACTTCAGTCTCATTTTCTATTATATCGTCAAAACTAATTCAATGATCAAAATCACACGACTGTTTCGCATTATCAACTAAATCTATCTTTTTTTGAAAATACTCGCAAAGAGAAAATCCTAATGATTTGACTATCTCTTCATTTTTTTCTTCCTATTAGAGCTTCCAGATGGTTGTTTTTGTGGCAACATCACAATTACCTTTTATTTTTTCAATTTGAAAATACAATTCTTGTTGAAAATAAATCAATATTCACATTAAAATAAAATCAAGTAATTTATTACAATACTTTGTTCACCTAAGTAATAGATACAAACTGAATTTATTTAAACATATTTAGCATTTAAAAATTCTAATATATGTGCCTAAATTCAAGTTATCCTCTAAACTCCTAATGCGAAGATTTTTTTTTCTTTGAATATGAGAATAAATTAAGATTCGCCAACTACAATAAAAATTATATTACCAGACGTGTTATGGTTTTTTAAATTTTGACATAAATGAGATATTTGTTACATTAAAATATCACATTACAATAAAAATTAGAGTCGTTATAGTTTATTCAGGAAAAATTAGGAAGTTGGATGTGATAGAATTAGAAAAATAAAGTAGCAAATAGGAGCATGTTGTTAGGATCCATTGAAAAACAGTAAAAGTATGCTCTTGATTTTCTAAATAAAATTATGCTTTCTAGTGGGGGAATCAAATCCCTTGCGTTTCAAACAAGTTAGTAAATGTGGACTAAGGTTTCAATTGTAGTCATTAAACTAAAATAGGATAATTTAAATTAAGGTTAGCTTTTTTCCATACTTTGATCAGCCTATCTCCCTGTAGGCAACCTTCTTGCATCTGTGCGATCTTCTTCTGTACGTAATTTCTCCCGTACGCTTTCTTCCTTTCACCGTTCTTTTTAGGTGTGGGCATAAACCGCACCGTAATACGAAAACCTTCCGGACCGGACCGCCGAAACGGTGTAGAAAACTGCACCAAATTCTCTCTTTAAAGCAAATAACCCGAACCAAATTGAACCGACCAACAATGACACGGTTCACAGTTTGATCTACTGACCAAACCGTTTGAAACTGAACCGTATACTGCGCCAATAATCTTACGATAAAAATATAACAATTCATATCTAATTTTTTATTTTAACGATGCATATTCTATTTCCTACTTACGTTGTTGTTATATTAATAATAATCGTTATCACAAAAGAAAATTTAATAGTTTCAATATAATAGTTTCCATATCATTTTTAGGGTAATGTTAGTTATAATATTATTTAAGATATCTTATTTAATGTTCATGCATTAATAAACTCTAATGCATAGTTAATGTTTTTCATTAACATAAAATTGAAGCATTCATACAACTAGAAACAAATCGTTCAATTCAGGATTACACTATGTTTTAACCTTTAAGCGACAATGTCACACAATTATAAATTGAGTGTTGATGTAAGTGATTCTCTTATTTGACATTTAGTATGGGTTCAAGCCGAACCAAACTGGAACGTATTACAATAAAATCGAACCGTAACCGAATCGTTCGAATGGATAATATAATGCTTTGTATATTTGATCTACTGTTTGATGGGATGCAGAAGGGACTTGGGCCCCAAACCGCACCAGACCGAACCACGCCCACCTCTAGTTCTTTTCCCTCCTTTTTTACTAAATCCATACGTTGTTTATGCGATTAGCGTATTTCGATTCCCCATGAGATTTGCTGCCCAGTGTAGTGGCCCAATTAGCACTGGTCCAGGGTTGTCTTTGATTGTTAGATCTCCCTTGAATTTTCTAATCACTTAGACGTAAGGTTGACCTTACAAAATTTGTATATGATACTATATTCTGTAACTGTTCAATTTTTTTGAGCATGCATCTTCTTACTTTTTTTAAAGAGAAACGATTTGCTAGATAGAAAGCTCTTGTTTCTATAAAGGAATAGATTTATTGTGCAAAATTTGCACAAATGTGAAAAAACAATAAACAAGATCTACATTTTCCAATTAAACATTTACCAATCTAACATCAATTATAATATTACACTATATAAATAATAAATAACTACAAAGAAAAAAAGTGACACAAAATATTTATATTGGTTCTACTATCGTTAAGAAGATAGTGTATGTCTAGCCAAAAGAGAGAGATTTTTTTTCTATATGAGACAGTTACGAGAGATTACAAGATAGGAGCTTATGTAACCAAAATCCTAAATTAGGGCTAATAAGAAGAGATACTCTATTTAGGGATCGCTGACTGAATTCCATGATGGGTTTTTAATGAAATCTTCCCTTAATATATAGCAAGTGCCACTGCAACAAAATCACTATTTACAAAGGTGTAAAACAGTTGTAAATGACACTTTACAGCTGGGACAACATCGTCGTATATTAAGAAGTCGTAATAGACCAAAAAATTTTACAACTATGTATTAACGTTGCAACAGACAATTAGATAATAGATGTAATAATCGTTGTTGCAATTGTTATGCCTCGTTGTGACTACGTAATTTTTAGAAAAATTTCTAACAGTTGTGATACACTTTATTACAACTATAATTGACAGTTGCATTTTAAATAACAAAAAGTATTTTATGCACCAATTATTCACATAATAATAATAGAATTCATTTGTATATTAATAATAATATAATTCATATATCAATGCAATAAATATAAATTGGGTTCATTCATATATAATAATAATCATAGTAATAAAATACAACGCATACCCAACAACAATTTAGAGTAGTCGTTCACATCACCAACTAAACAGTTACAAAAAACTTAGTCATTCCAAAATATATATATATATTGATATAACACAAAAAGTACATATGAAAGCTAAAAGTTTTGCCCACAAAAGATTGCATACACTACGGGAGTGAACTAGTCGAAGACAACAAAATCTTTAAGCCAAGCAACGGTTGCTCCAACGTCTTCTCCAATGGTACTCATCTCGTAATCCACCTTCCACAAGGAAAATATAGATAGATGAACTACATATATTTGATAAGATAGGGACGAAAAATAAAAGCAATGATAGAAGGTTATAAACTAACAGGAAAGTAAAGGTAGGAATGCTTCTTAAGCGATAAAATTAAACTAGTTATATAACATCATCTCAACACATTCTATTTTTATTGGCTTGTACAATGCTTTTTAACCCATATAAATTCTCTTTCCTTATATATATACATCAAAGAACAGCTAAAATGCAAATTAATATGAATATCTTCCCAAACTCTTGTAAAGATGATAGTGGGAAGATCTACCATGGTTGTAATACCCAATCAACTAAGACTTAGATAAAAAATTCACAAACTCAAGTCTATAAAATTCTACCTTACATTACTGAGTTATAAAACTATTGTTGGCTAGCTTTTTGACCAAGCCACCCAGGATCATTCATAAGAAGAAAGCATGAAACCACGTTCTCTCAGGATATGAAAGAATGGATCGCACCATCGTCTCGCCTATCATCGGATCGCACTCTATCGACTCGCCAACGGAGGATCGCGTCTCGACGGATCGCCCACGGAGGATCGCATCTTGACGGATCGCCCCCATCTCATCAGCGAACGACGCATCCAGGCGATCCGATCCAAACTTATATTGTTGCCCAGAGCGAACCGATCCGATCCCCTGGTGCATGGCGAACCCTCTGACCCGTTCAAGCGCGAGCTAGTCTTCAGCGATCCGAATCGCACGGATCTGGCGACACGTGTCCCTAACCGTCACTTGGACCGATTCTCCCCATCTGCACGATCCGATTTTCAAGCAGATCACGACACCTATCCACAACGGCTAATTTGACCATTTCTTCAACGGTGGCGATGCGATCCGATGTTCTCGGGATTTGTGCCACGTGTTACCACGATCCGCCTGACAAAATCAGCTATAAATAGCCCGGAGCTTGGCATTTTTTGGGATCTTTTTGGCAATATTGAGTACTAATCCGCCATTGTTGTCAAACTACTGAAATATTGAGAGAAATCCTTGACTGTATTAGCTTTCAAAGTATAATCAATAATATATAAAGTGGACGTAGGCTCGTTAACGCCGAACCACTATAAATTCTGTGTGTTATTTCCTTTTTTCTCATTCTTCAGTTGAAACTCTATATGCTTCAGAGCAATTTGGGTGTTAGGTCCAAATTTTGATCTAACATTTTGGTGCTTTCACTGAGAACTCAGTACTAAAGTTTCACTATTCAGTTCTTTGAAGATTCCAGCGATTCAGATATCATGGCTGGAAAAAGGTCTAAGGAAGTGCGAGCTTCACAGACCAACGAAACGATTGAAGAGAGTGTGCACGAGCTGGGCAATGAAGAAACTCTGGATCGCGGAGCGCAGGGGGCGAACCGATCCGATGAAGACAACACGCTCCGAGTCGATGAGAACGAGACGATCCGGGCCGCTGAAGGGGTTGTTACTCGATCCCGAGGTAACGCCTCGCAGCCTCCGCGAACCACGACCACGAGTCGACCTCAGGGGGGCGCAGTGAGTCGCCACCCACGAATCGCAACTATCCGAATTGATGATCATACTACAACTCGACCTGGAAAGGAACCTATGACACGCTTCTATCGTCGTGGCCCCTCTGCTCGACCCGGCTCGAGCTCTTTGCGCATAAGAGAGAGTGATGATGACCAATATGATTCTGCTGCTCCTGTCACTGAGGGGGATCTCTCTCGCTTCGCCGAAATGTGGGATAGATTGTTTGATGAGTTGGCTACCCAAAGGCAGGAAAGTTCCATCCTGCGGCAAAATTTGACGGCTATGGATAGAAGGCTTGACGAACTCGCAAGGCAAAGAACGCCGCCAGTTCGTTCACCCACTCCGAGATATTTTTCTTCGTCTGAGGAATCGCCAAGACCTCCGCGACGACCGTATGAGAGAGCCGAGAACATAGAGCAACTTCGGTTCGGAACGCTTCCATCACAGGAAGAAGAAGCGCTGGGGGCGGGGCCCTCAAACCGTAATGTGAATGATCAAGCTACAGCTCCCAGGGCTCGAGATATGGATGGTCCTGTGCATAACAGACTACCTCAGCCCCGTCGCCGCGCACATACTCATGATAATAGGGGGCGACGAAGCCCTATCCGAGCCCCCGATTTTGCGACTGCTCCCCGAAGAGAGATCAGAGAATCCCGCCAGGCCAGAGGCACGGACCCTGAACCTCCTTTGACCAGTGCAAATGTCGCAACCATGGTCCACCAGATTCTGGCAAATAGCCGTGGACAACGAAATGAAGATTGGGGGATCGACCGCAGTCACACCCCTTTCACTGATGATATTTTGGATGCGACTTTTCCAAGGCGTTTTAACATGCCACAAATGAACCGATACGCGGGAAGATCTGATCCTGTCCAGCATCTGATGAGATACTCTTGGTCAATGACCGCTGCCGCAACCTCTGACGCTGTTAAGTGCAAAGCATTTCCCATATTCCTGGAGGATGTGGCTTTGTTATGGTTTACTCGTTTGCCGGCGAGATCGATTTCTAGCTTCAGGGAGTTGAGTGAGAAGTTCGTGGAACAATTCCGTATCTACGCACAGAAGACAAAAAGTGTGATCGATTTGTTCCTGGTCAAGCAGCGACCAGGCGAGAGTTTAAGGGTGTACCTGGATCGTTTCAATTTGGCCGCTACTGAGGTTAAAGGTCCCCATGAACCGACCGTTGTCGCAACACTGATTGACGGAGTAGATAAGGATACTGAATTTGGAAGATACCTGGCAGGCAAACCGCCCCACACTAGAGAGTTATTCTACGAGAAAGCCAACGTACATTTACGCCGGGAGGAGGTATATGCTAACCGAAAGGCTAAAACAACCGATAAGGAGGAAATTCAGAGCAATGTCGCCATCAAACAGACGGGAGACAGCTCGGGGAAAGTTGAAGTTAATGTCGGAAATCAGAATCAGGGTGGTCGTCAGCCAGGTAACAACAATAATAATAGTAACGGCAACAACCGGAAGAGGGACCGAGGGAACGACTCCCAGAGAAGGACTCGTCCCAGGGCCTTTGAAAGTTATACACCAATAAGTGACACTCTGGAAAATATCTTCATGGATGCGTACGAAGTCCTCCAGAATAAGTGGCCACCTCCCAGAGAGTCGACAGAGAAAGAGCGTGAAACAAGGAAGTTTTGTCTCTTTCATCAGATTCACGGCCATTCGACGAATGAATGTCGTCACCTAAGGGATGTAGTCGAAAGGCTGCTTCGAGAAGGAAAGTTGGATGAATAAAAAATAACGCCCAGGGACAGGGGGCAAGCAGCGCAGGCCCCGAATCAGAACCAGAATCAACTTGCTGCTAGGCCGACTGCCCAACAAAAAGGAAAGAATATTGTTATTAATACCATGATCGGAGGACTTTATCTTGCCGGGCACAGTTCCAAAGCATTAGATCAATACGTCAATGCGGCCAAACAACACCTCGACGTAGGGGAATGTAGCAACCCCGAGGACAGTATCCCGGTGAAGCAGCAAAAGATGATGACCGATGATGTTGTTTTCCGAGAACGAGAAAGCATCGGAGTCCATGCTCCAACTGAAGATCCACTTGTAATTACAGTACCCATTGGACCAGCCACTGTTCATAAGGTTCTAGTGGACAACGGGAGTTCCGTCAATATTCTTTTCAAAAAGACCTTTGACCAGATGAATCTCGAAATAAAAGACTTGAAGCCCTGCCAAGGATGGATCCGTGGATTCAACGGAGCATCCACCGCTCCAATGGGTTATGTAGAGTTACCAGTTACACTTGGGGAAGGAGAACGCCAGAGAGTGAGAATCCTTCCCTTTGTGGTTTTGGATGTTGAATCGCCCTACAATGCCTTCTTGGGCCGACCGGCCCTCGCAAAGTTCAGAGCCTGTATAGCCCCCTGGTGCTTGTTATTGAAATTCCCCACAGAAGCTGGCATTGGTATCGTCAGAGGGGATCAAGTTGCTGCGCGAGCATGTTATGTTGCCGTACTAAAGTTACTTCGTAATGGAGGGAATATCAAAACTAAAGGCACCTCTCCCCCTTCGGGGGCGGAGACCTTATAGCAACCAAAGAGGATAGTCGTTGGAGAGCCGCCCAGAGAGATGCCCGAGGATATAGATCCCAGAGAGGATCCAGAACTCGGGGGCAGAATGGCGACTCCCAACGAGACAACTGTGGATGTACCGATCGATGACAGTGACCCGGAGAAGGTCCTTAAGATTGGATCCCAGTTAAGTCCGAATCTTGCTAAAGAATTGACGGATTTCTTAAAAAACAATTTGGATGTATTTGCTTGGACCCACGCGGATATGTGTGGTATATCCCCATCAATCATGAGCCATTCCTTGAGCATTGACCCTAAACATCCTCCAGTAAAGCAAAAAAGGCGAATGCTGGGCCCAGAGAGGTCCGCTGCCTTGAAAGAAGATTTGGAAAGCTAAAGAGTAATGGATTTATCAGAGACTCGACCTACCCAGACTGGATTTCGAATCCAGTCCTGGTAAAGAAGGCCAACGGGAAGTGGCGAACGTGTATCGACTTCTCAGATTTGAATAAAGCCCGTCCAAAGGATAGTTTCCCATTGCCCCGGATTGACCAGCTAGTAGACTAAACGGCAGGTCATGAGCTTCTCTCATTTATGGATGCTTATTCAGGATATAACCAGATTCCGATGCACGTTCCAGATCAAGAGCACACTAGTTTTATCACTGATCTGGGATTATATTATTATGTAGTGATGCCCTTTGGCTTGAAGAATGCGGGCGCTACATATCAACGCTTAGTCAACAGAATGTTTTATAACCAGATCGGGAGAACAATGGAAGTATACGTCGACGATATGTTGGTTAAGTCCAAGCAATCTTCTCAACATACTACTGACTTGGCAGAGATGTTCGGCATTCTTCGAAGGTACGGAATGAAACTCAATCCCACCAAATGTTCGTTCGGTGTTGCCTCTTGAAAATTCTTGGGATTCATCGTCAGTTCCCGTGGTATTGGGATTAATCCAGACCAGATCGCGGCAATCAGAGACATTCAGGAACCTAGGCAAATTAGGGATGTGCAAAGCCTTGCCGGAAAAGTGGCCGCACTAAGCAGATTTATCTCCAGGGCTACGGATAAGTGCATCCCATTCTTCGAATTAATAAAGCGAGGAAAACGCCACTTTAAATGGACACCTGACTGCGTAGAAGTGTTTCATAATTTGCTCAGGCACTTGGAGAAACCTCCGATTTTATCTAAGCCAATAGATCACGAGGATTTATTCGTGTATTTGGCAGTGTCATTCCATGCGATCAGCTCAGCATTGGTAAGGGAAGAGGATAAGGTCCAAAGACCTGTGTATTATGTGAGCAAAAAATTGACAGCAGCAGAGCGTAATTATCCACGGATAGAAAAGTTGGCGTATAGTTTACTGATCGCCTCTAGAAAACTTCGGCATTATTTTCAGGCACATCCTATCACCATATACACCGATCATCCACTCAAGCAAGTTCTACAGAGACCAGAGGCATCTAGAAGGTTACTCAAATGGAATATTGAGTTAAGTCAATTTGATTTGAACTTTCAGCCTAGACGGTCAATTCGGGGGCAAGTGATAGCCGAATTCATAGCAGAGTTCACTGTCCCTGAGGAAGATATAGCAAACGAAGAAGTTGATCCTTCAAAGTTACTTTTCGATCCCAATGCCTGGAGATTGTATACTGATGGCGCTAGGAACGACGAAAGATCCGGCGCTGGAATAGTGCTTGAAACCCCCGAGAAACGATTGATAACCTATGCAATCCGAATGGAATTTCATGCCACTGACAACGATTCCGAATATGAAGCTCTGATAGCCGGATTAAAGATTGCAAAGGAACTAGAAGTCGCAAAGCTGAACATCTTCTGCGACTCCAAGTTAGTTGTGAATCAAGTCACTGGAAGATTCCAAGCTAAAAGTGCAAGATTGATTTTATACTTAAAAAAAGTGAAAGAACCGCTGAATGATTTTGATCACTACAGCATATCTCATATTCCGCGATCAGAGAATCAGCAGGCAGACAAGTTGGCAAAGATGGCTAGTTCTGACGATCCTGAAGTGACTGGGCTAGCCCCCGTTGAAGTACTTCGGTCCCCTAGCATAGATCATATGGAAATCGACCTAGTACTAGAGACGGAACCAGAAAGGGAGTCCTGGATGAACCCTCTAAAGAATTTCCTGATGGATGGAACGCTTCCGACCAAGAAAAGCGAGAGGCGTAAAGTAATTCGTAAAGCCGCCCGATACGTTCTGCAAGGCGGAGTTCTTTACAGACAAGGGTTTTCAATGCCCCTCCTTCGGTGTGTAGCCCACGATGACATCAAACGTGTGCTGCAAGAAGTCCACGAAGGTGAATGTGGCGACCACACCGGAGGGCAAACTTTGGCAAAAAAGGTATTGCGGCATGGTTATTTCTGGCCTACCATAAACAAGGATGCAGCAAGATACGCACGACAGTGTGATGCATGTCAGGGATTTTCAAAGATACCTAGATCACCTCCAAATCAGTTAAGAACGATGATGAGTCCATGGCCTTTCGCTATGTGGGGAATTGATATCATTGGAAGTCTCCCCATAGCGAGGGGTGGAGCAAAGTTCGCTATTGTGGCCGTAGATTATTTCACTAAGTGGGTCGAGGCTGAACCACTAACTACAATCACAATCAAATGAGTGATCAACTTTATCGTGAGAAACATCATCTGTCGATTTGGGATTCCAAAGATTGTAATAACAGACAATGGAACTCAGTTCGATAGTGCTGAATTCAGAAACTTCTGCCAAAAATACCACATCGAGAATCGATACACCTCTGTGGCGCACCCACAATCGAACGGACAAGTCGAAGCGGCAAATAAAGTAATTAAGTCCATTCTGAAAAGAAGAATGAAGCGGGCTAGAGCCATGTGGGCTGATGAATTGCCCTTAGCACTATGGGCCTACAGGACAACATATAAATCGGCAACAGGACATACCCCGTTCTCCCTTGCTTTTGGAACGGAAGCAGTCATTCCGGTCGAGATAAAGGTACCTTCTCACCGGGTGACTTACTATGATCCAATGACCAATAATGAATTGCTCCTTGAGTCCCTGGATATGATCGAAGAAAAGAGGGATGAAGCAGACCTGCGTGCCTTGAGATGCAAACGACAGGTCGCCCGATATTACAACAAAAAGGTTCGAGCCCGAACATGGAAACCCGGAGACTTGGTTCTGAAACGTGTCTTCCCACCCCCAACTCATATGGGAGCGAAGTGGGAAGGACCGTACTCCATTCTGTGCAAGCTTGATAATGGAACCTTCAAGCTAGCAACCGTAGATGGAAAGGAAATCCCCAGAGTGTGGAATGCCCAACATTTACGGCCATATTTAGCATGAAAGTTTCAAATTTATTCTTTTGCTTTGTTAAAAAACTATGTACAGGGCATGACTTGCCTAGAATAGTCTGATTCCTTAAAGCAAGAGATTATAAAGTGGACGTAGGTCAAGATTCGACCGAACCACTATAAAATATTGTGTGTCGTTTACTTTTATTGCATCTTTACCTATCTGCCTATTTATTTTAGTGAAAATCAATAGAATGATGCAGGCACCCGAAGTCTGTTGCCAACCATTCCTCCCGTAGACTGTTCGGGGGAAATCAAAGCCTTGGCAAATGCTCCAACTGCTTGTCCGACTGGTTTTAACCCTCGGAGCTTGGGTTAAAATGTAAACCTAGAACGAGTTTGATGAGCGTGCATGATTGCAGACCGGTTGATCCGTGACTCTAACTCTCCAGAGCTGAGAGAGAGTATAAAGGACGCGAAGATGACAAGGTAGGGCGGTGTACAATGATCGGAGCCGCCTGAGCAAAAGTCTAACCTTGGCGACCGCCAGGGGAATATAAAAGTGTCTCCGATTGAGCGCTGAGGAAGAGCTCCTACCCCGCTGAAGGATCGGGGAGCGAATGAATCGCTGAGCTCGAACTCTAACTCTCCAGAGAGAGAGAGAGAGAGTATAAAAGCGTCTCCGATTGAGCGCTGAGAAAGAGCTCCTACCCCGCTGAAGGATCGGGGAGCGAATGAATCGCTGAGCTCGAACTCTAACTCTCCAGAGAGAGAGTATAAAAGCGTCTCCGATTGAGCGCTGAGAAAGAGCTCCTTTCCCGCTGAAGGATCGGGGAGCGAATGAATCGCTGAGCTCGAACTCTAACTCTCCAGAGAGAGAGAGAGTATAAAAGCGTCTCCGATTGAGCGCTGAGAAAGAACTTTTTCCCTGCTAAAGGATCGGGGACCGACTGAACTACTGAATTCAAACTCTAACCTTGACAACCGTCAAGAGAGTACAAAGAAGTCTATAATTAAGCACTGAGAAAAGTGCCAGGAATTCAGTGCCACAAGAACAATTATCCTATGAAATCTTCTAAGTCCCCCATATTCAGAAATAGGGGGCAACCTGCCGACAAGGCCATCCAATTCTTAGTAAACCCTAGTCAGGTGCTATGATAACAAATGACTGGGGGCACACATACTCATATACATATACTGAACTTTAATATAGCAACGCAGCATGAAAAATTTCCTTTGGCTATCTGTTGTTTGACTGATTTAGATGGCCTATGACTAAGCATGGAAAGTTTATTTGAATACAGGTACATAAGGATGCAAAAAGAGATAAACTTTTATTTATGTACTGCGAACCAACAAAGTGAAAAATAACCTAGAAAAGAAAGTGAGGGCCAGTCTCACAATTACATTTCCTGGCCAGTGAAAAACCTAAAGACAAAATATCAACAAGCATCCTATTTACGCTTTGGCCTCTTCTCTTACTTCTGTCTCTCCAGCCTCTCCTTGTCGGCTTCAGATGGATCCCCTTTCTTCCTCTTCCGCTTGTCTATAAGGGGAACATCTGATTCCTCTGAAGTCTCCTCTTCCACCTCTTTTCTCTTTCTTCTACCAGAGAGGGAAGCTGGGAAGTCATCGGGGTTTGTAAAGTGAAGCTGCCGGCTGATGGATTTGGGCTGGATCTTCACAATCATCCCAGTTTTGGGATCGAATTCTGCAAGAGGGACTACGTCCAAAGCCTCATCTCCCACCTTCTTCGAAGCCAACTCTTTCTCCTGTCTGGCTTTTCGGCTGGCCAAGGTTTCCTCGTCATCATCGTCGGCCTTTTTGGCGCTGATAATGTCTTCTTCGTCATCTACATGGCGACCATCCATATCTTTCAAGGCTTCGATGGTCTCAGCATCTTTGGGTACATCAAGGCTAGCTACCGGGATGCTTTTTTCTGCTGTTGTGACCTCGGCCTGCTTTGGTACGTCAATACCAGCACCTGGCAAGACAGCCTCCTTCTCCACTTCCTTTTCTTTTTCAGCACCCATGTCGATGGGCTCGCCACCTGTATTGCGAGGAACACACGTTACTAATTCAATTGGTTGTTCTACCAGACGATGACAATTCATAATTGCTTTAACAAATTGTGGGGAAAAGAGAGAGATACCTTCAGCAGATGCTCCCTCTTGAGTAGTTGCAGAGGCTTCGATGACCAAGGGAGTTCGACCCAAAGGGATTAATGGATCATCGGGATGGTATTCCTCAACCCCGGGAGTCTTGGGCTCCACAGCCGAACTCGAGCCCTCATCAGCTTTGCCTTTACCCTTAGCCAGGGCTCTCTACTTTTCCATCTCCGCCAGAATCAGGCGACGACCCTCTGCCAGGTCCTCAGGCTCATTGTCTCTTAGGATGCTCTTCATCAATTCATCCTCGTCGATTTCTTCGACCCCCAATCTATGTTTTTCGCCCTCCACAATGGCATCCCATAAATTGGCCAAAGAAACATGGTGATCCGGGATCCATGAGATGTTGCGAGTCTTGAGAACCTGACCAAGGAAATCGAAAATCATCTCTTCAAACCCCTCGATCTCTTTCTCTCTTTCGAGGAGCTTGTTGTTAGAAGCAGTGGCCAATTCAATGGCACTTTCAACGTTCTTTTCGGCGAGGGCTGCCCTTCTCTCCGCATCCGAGACCTGGTCATTCAAAATCACCTTTTCTGCTTTAGCCAGAGCCAAAATTTCTTTTAAACTCGCTTTTTCTGCCTCCCAAGCAGCCTTCTCAGCTTCAAAATGGCCTTGTGCCGTTTTCAACTCGATATTGGCCATTTTGAGATCTTCAACCTCCTTCTTTAAGGCCAACTTCTCTTGGCTATTGGAGTCCAGTTCTGAATGAAAGCGCTGCTTGGCATTCTCTAATTCAGTCTTATAATTTTCAGCGTCCCTCCGTGCTAAAGCAAGCTGGGACTGAGCATCTTCCAGGTCCTTCTCCAATTTTGTCCTAGCCCTTTCGTTATTTTCAAGCTTCGCTTCAGATCTGTGTGCTTCTATTTCAAGTGTTCGGATGACTTCCGAAAGGTTAACTGCGTGCTTTTTCATCATCTCATATTGCCTGGCCACGTGGCGGATGTGCCCGATAACTTCATTATCCCAATTTTTAGGGACCGGTTCCAAGGCAGGAACAAACACCATCCTGTCAAAGAATATGCCTGGAAATTGTTCCCGCAGCTTTTCCAGGCTTCCTTGGATCTCGGGACCATGGACGTAATCCCGTGATCCGGGGGCAGCTAATTCTGGTTGGCTGGTGGGGACAATGTCACTTCTCTCCTTCTCGGTCTCTTTGGATGAATCTTTGTCCCTATCTTTAGATTCGTGATGCATTTTGGACGACCGGCTGTGGGAAGGCGCACTCTTTGGAGGAGTTAACTCTTTTGGAAGTTTCTTTCCCCCTGTCGGAATTGTCGGATGACTTGAAGGCCTGGTAGAGGTTGACTTTGGTGAAGATTGAGGTTGCGAGGAACTCGGCCTATGAGAAGGGCCGCAAGAGCGCTCAGTGTCC
Organism: Allium sativum; assembly: GCA_030737875.1. Taxonomy (NCBI): domain Eukaryota; kingdom Viridiplantae; phylum Streptophyta; class Magnoliopsida; order Asparagales; family Amaryllidaceae; genus Allium; species Allium sativum. Next base: position 183,259,084 of record CM060915.1, on the reverse strand, counting down.
GGGCGAAGGCTGTGTGTGCCCTCACGAAGAGAACGATACGAGTAAGATTTCCTACGGGACATTGTCCTAAAAAAAAGGAAAAGATCACATCAAGACTTTGAATACCCACGATATAAGAGTGCAGAGTCAGACAGTGTGTGTGATGTGTGCATCCCATATAATTCCCCCTAACAGACCCGGGCCCGAAGACAGGCTCATCTGACCAGTTTCTCGTCCTCTAGTTGGAGCACTGGTCTCTTCAGGAGCAAGGAAGAAAGGCCCCTCTTCAAAGTCCTTTTCTGTATATACAACATCGGGTAAAGGGATTTTATTCAGCTCGTCAAATAACTGCTCTTCTGTCAAGTCATCGGCAGCAACGGTTTCGATTGGAGCAGAAGTAGGTATTTCCTTGGACACGTCACCGCGGGCCTCATCCCCTTTGTATATGTTCAAGTCTTCATCGTCTTGGATAACTATCGGAGAAGGACTCTTGCGAAATTTAGTTGTTTCTATCGCTTGTGAAGTTCCCTCTCCCTCTGTCGGGGGCACGTACTTATAAGGTTTGCCGCTGGTGCCAAGTCCAAATCTTCTGTCTAGAAGACGATGCTTATGAAGATTGTCATCAGTAATGCATTTTTTGATCCTTAGAAAGTCAGATCTGCTTTGTAAAAGAATGGACAACCGGTTGTTGCATAGTGGACCCTCTGTTTTCGGGAAGACATGATATGTTTGAAACAAAGAAAAAGGGGGGAGAATGTTAACGCCTAAACTTCTTGAACAAGATATTCGATTAGAAGATTAAAAGTTTACTTGATTTGAGCCATCTTCGTGAGCACCCGGCCTGTTTCCTTATATAAAACCAATCAGATTTAGGGTCCCTATATTGCTATACCCATCGTACAGAACCTTCCTGTTCGCTACTGATTCAAAGAAAGAAAAATTTGGAGTTGCCGAAGAACGGTGCTTGAAAATAAAGAAGAATGTCAAATATCTGAATTTAAGCTCGGCATGTAGGATCTCCGCATATGCAATGTATAGGGTATATAGCGATGCGTAGGCGTTCGGATGGAGTTGCATCGGAGCGATTCCCAGTCGTCTTAAAGTTTCGATGGCAATCGGAGGGAACGGTGGGATGGCCCCTACCAAACACATGGTTCGGCTAATCGCCATATATCCTTCTGGAGCTAGGTGGGGTCTATCTTCGCTTCCGGGCGTCAAAACGTCATCCCAAGGAATTCCGTGTCTCAAGCAGATTCTCTTAAGTTTTATATCATCGAGCTTAGATGCCAGAGAATCGGAGAATTTATCTATCCCGAGAGCGCCAGGAATCTCGTCGGGAGCTCGCTCGTCTATCTCAGAATCATTGCTGGATGAAGTACTTTCTGCCGGATCTGATTCTATAGCTTCGTACTCAGATCCAGAATCTTCACCTCCCGGATTGATTGGAGGAATTTCAGGGTTGTACTGTTCAGGAATCTCGGATTCGGATTCTGTTGCGGATCTTGAAGAAGAATGATCATTCGACATGGCTGCTAGGACGAGAAAACATGACCAATGAGATTGATACTACCCGACCCCCGTGTGTGCAAGTGCCGGTGTGTGTACTTGTGTGTGCATTGAAAATAAAATATGAAAGCAATCGAGATCATCAAAATGTTAGTCGTCATATGCATCCGAATTATGCAGTCATTTAGTCCAGAAAGTTCAACATCTAGGCCCTAGCCTAACTGTTCAGAATTTTATGGTGACTAGGCGTTGATTAAAGTTTGAAATTTCTTCGTATCGTTAACTATGATTCGGATCGCAAGGCAGGGGGATCGCCCCCTTCGGACAACAAGGCAGAGGGATCGCCCCCCATCGAATCGCAGGCCAAAGGGATCGCTCCTTCGCGAATCGTTGCAGCCCCCAACGATACGCGCCCTTGCTGTCCCCACGATTTTCCGTCTCGCCACTCGCCTTCGTCTTCTCTCCTTAACCACGATCCGAGCCGGCCTTCCCTCTTCTTCTTCCTCCTTCGTCTTCTTCCTCTCCTTCCCATCCTCGAACTCCGAGCTCTATGCCCGATAGCCATGGCCACTTGGTGATTTTTTTTTTTTAAGAAAATTGCAGATTTCCACCGTTTCTCCCTCGAATCAGTCGAAAAAGTTCAGGAAAGAACTACGTTCACAAATGAGAATGCTTTTTATGGAGTTACCTTTCTAAAAACTGAGGGAATGCTTGAATTTTCGAAAGTTTGAAAAAGTTGGGTTCGTTCTTTGATGGTGCAGGCGAGACGACACGGCAGAAAGAAAGAAGAAGGAAAATGAGAGGGGAGGGTCGGCTTATATAGGCAAAGAGGGCGACCGTTTGTCTCCCCTTCTTTGTCCTATTCGATCCACGAAAAATCGGCGGGCCGCGAACCAAAAGCCCACCACGGCTCGAGGATGAGCCCGTTTCGTTCCGAGGCCCAAGTGCACACCCAAGAGCGGAACGAATATCTCTCTAATGGACCGCGACTCGACCCCGCGAAACGAGTCAATAAATTCAGAAATGAGGATTCTGAAAAATCCCAGAAAGAGAATCATTCTATGATCCGCGACTCGTTGGGAAAAGACGTTTCTATAGCTTCGAAGCATGTTCCATCATCGATAAAACATACTTCGAGGGGGCAAAATGTTGGCTAGCTTTTTGACCAAGCCACCCAGGATCATTCATAAGAAGAAAGCATGAAACCACGTTCTCTCAGGATATGAAAGAATGGATCGCACCATCGTCTCGCCCATCGTCGGATCGCACTCAATCGACTCGCCCACGGAGGATCGCGTCTCGACGGATCGCCCACGGAGGATCGCATCTCGACGGATCGCCCCCATCTCATCAGCGAACGACGCATCCAGGCGATCCGATCCAAACTTATATGGTTGCCCAGAGCGAACCGATCCGATCCCCTGGTGCATGGCGAACCCTCTGACCCGTTCAAGGGCGAGCTAGTCTTCAGCGATCCGAATCGCACGGATCTGGCGACACGTGTCCCTAACCGTCACTTGGACCGATTCTCCCCATCTGCACGATCCGATTTTCAAGCAGATCACGACACCTGTCCACAACGGCTAATTTGACTGTTTCTGCAACGGTGGCGATGCGATCCGATGTTCTCTGGATTTGTGCCACGTGTTACCACGATCCACCTGACAAAATCAGCTATAAATAGCCCGGAGCTTGGCATTTTATGGGATCTTTTTGGCAATATTGAGTACTAATCCGTCATTGTTGTCAAACTACTGAAATATTGAGAGAAATCCTTGACTGTATTAGCTTTCAAAGTATAATCAATGATATATAAAGTGGACGTAGGCTCGTTAACGCCGAACCACTATAAATTCTGTGTGTTATTTCCTTTTTTCTCATTCTTCAGTTGAAACTCTATATGCTTCAGAGCAATTTGGGTGTTAGGTCCAATTTTTGATCTAACAACTATTGTTGGCGAATTCAACAACAATACTTCCTATATAATGACTTAATTTCTTCTATGGTTCAGCTAACATTACTCAATCCATAGTTGAATCTATGTATCCCAAATTTGAAAGGCTAACCTAAAACGTGTCTCAATCTAACTTTTAAAGTATTTTTGCTAACCTAAGAAAATTTTAGCCCTACTCAGCCACGTAATGACAAACCTTTATGCTTAGCCACGAAACATAAGTTAGGATTACAAGAAAAACTCATAACAATAAGTTATAATAACAAGTATTAATGCACAAAAAATCGTACCTTATATGGTTTGCAAGGAAGATAAAGGATTGGACTGAGATTTGGATCTGATTTTAGTTTACACCAAGGGCATAAGGGATTTAGTTTTGGTTTAGTCATAATTGGTAGGAGGGATGACAATGTAATAACCCAGAAAATACGGGCCAATTTAAAATTTTTAAATTGGTGATTTCAAAGGAATTTGAACAATTGAAATAGAATATTTCAATAAAATAGTGAATTAGAAATAGTGAGTTAGTTCGAAAATTTGAATTCAAACTTTGACTGATTGTGCAGGGTGGAAAATATAACGGATTTTAGCGAAACCAAGAATATTTAAATCTGTTTATCAATACCTTTCTAAAGAATCTGAAAAATGAAAGTTTCATAACGGGAATCAAAAGTTATGGCCGAATGAATTTTCAGAGAGGTCGCTACATAGAATATATAGCCCTGGAAAATTGATATTTTGCAAACGACCTCGGAATTCCACGAAACCACTTTTGTTGGGTCTGGGATGTGAAATTATTGCTAGGTTTCAAATTTCATAATTTTTTAAGCTAGTATGTGAGCGTGGCAAAAGAAAATGCGTTCGGTCAATTTCTGTTAAATTGGATCGACCAGAAAATGGCCATTTTTCAAACGATCTCAGAATTCGACGAAACTAGTTTTGATGGGACCGTAGCATCAAAACATAGCTAGATTTATTTTTCTGGAATTTTTCGAATCAGTTTGTGGCCCTGGCAAATTGAAATGCCCGTTCAGAGTTAAAAATTAAATGTTTTATACTTTAATTTGAAAAATAGCTGACTGTAACAGTCGAATTGGCCAACGAAACATATCCCATTGTGTCCGGGATGGGGGTATTTAGCTAGGGGCGATTGTCGTTGGAAAAGGAGTTCGTTGGAGAAAACACTATTTAAAAATATAATATATATATCGGCCAATCAGAATTTTTCTTTCATAAATTAAAAAAAAACCTCGTTCCTCTGAAACGAACGGCGATGCGTGCTCCAGACTTCCCCGACCGATCGCCGCCGCCTCAGCCTCCTATCGCCGCCGCCACCCCCTATCTCGACGCGCCTCCACCTCCTCTTCAAATCCAACCAACTCCCTCCACCCCTCGTCGCCTGTGCCGCCTGAATCGGGCCCAGGAAGTCGCCGACTTCCCACCACCGCCCTGATCGCCACCGACCACCGAGCCACCCCAAACCGCCACCGATCGACTCCCCTCTCCTTCCTCTTCCACGTCAGCACCTCCGATCGTCCCCACGTGCCACGGATTTCGCGAAAACCTCAACCCTAGTTTCGAACCACTTAGAAAGGTGAGTCCTTTTTTATGTATGCACTTTGAAAAATCATATCTTTTTGGTGTGTTGACGAAATTCGATGAAACAGGAAACATCGGGACCGCAAAGAACCTCTCTACCACATAGAAGAAGCCGCAGATTTTTTTGAGTCATCTACGATTTTTAGCACTCCGCAAACCAACGTGAGAAATCTAAATTAAATGAATTTGTATGGAAAATTTCGTGTATAAATTATATAAGTGAAATATAAATTACACACGTGTTGTATACTGAAACACCCCACCTCCGTTAGGGTCACTCTCAATGGGAATGCCCTAATTTTGGTGGAGGTTTATAAGTATAAGTCACAAATACACAAGAAAGATATAAATACACATATTTTTGAACAACGGAAAACAACAACAATTTTTATTTCAATGAAATACGTGTTACACAAACCATGTCATAATTGTCTTACAATACTTCCAAAAACCATTACATTCTCATAACTGTCTTGATTTCATAACTTAAAGACGAATAAAAACAAAAGTAAACTGCATAAGTCCCCATAGTTGCAATCCAAAGCCATAGTCCAAAAGGAAATAGATCCAAGCAATACATTCTTTCTCTTCAAGCTGGATGTAAAAACTGGTCAAGCTGCGGTATTCCCTCCCTGCGGACCTAGGGGGGGGGGACGAAAGAAAAGAAGACGAAAGAAAAGTAGAGTCAGACATAAAGCCTGAGTAAGTCTAGGACTATTCAGTCTATGAATAAAGAACTGGGCATGATAAGTATAAACTGGAAATGGGAAAGCACCATAAACTAAGTTAAGTTGTCTAGAGTCGAATATACTTATCGTACCCCATAATAATCTCTGCATCCATATAAACTAGTTCCCAACAGGCACCCCATAATCAGGGTGAAGTGATCCGTTTCTAATGATCGGCTCCTACTCGCATAGTTACATGTGTCTTACGACCCCCGTTGTTGTAGTAACCTATGCTGGTCCCACCATGGGGTGTATCAAGTCCCATGGTGGTGGCCCGACACAATTCTAGAATGCACAGGTATACTACTGGTGCCCAGTGCCTTATTTTTCTACGCCGGAGTGTGTGCACGCCCGCACCCCGTTAGAACCTACACTGCCGCACCACTGCCGTCGATTTGACCTATTACAGTCAACCCAGTAATCGTGCCCCACCCTGCCTAGTTCAGGGTATCCTGATACACCTTGTAGGGTTGCTGCTGAAAAGGGTCCCCCCGCTACTAGGTTTTCTATTTCTAGCCAACATGCTAAGTTGGTTAAGTGTTTTGTAAACCTAACCCCCAATCAGTCTGTATAGTTTAGCATGTTCCATTTTGATTAAGTATTAATTCAATTTACTTAATCCTATCAATCCCGACTCAGCCTTAATTGTCTTATTAAAGCCTCGACCTCTCACATTAGACAGATGTTGTTGTGGCTGCCTGTTGCCGGTTGGGTCCGGGCAGTCTTACGCCACAACTCAGTCTAACCTCGGGTCCTTATTGGACTCCGTGTTTAACCACCCACATTGGATAGGTATTGTTGTGACTACTGGACAGCCGGGCGGTTCCGGGCAGGTTTACATCACAACTCAATCCAACCTCGGGTTAAACACATCGTATTTTCTAAGTTTACATATTTTGTCTCTTTTCTTTTTATATGTAAATATTTGCGGCCCATTATTCAAATTCATCTTTATTGGGTGAAATTAATTTACACCACTTAATTGTTTTTTAAGGTCGTTGGCATGCGTCAAACATGCCAACACATATGTTTTATATTTTAACCCAAACGTCCTTACCACCGTTTTATACGTTCGCTACAATATAACATATGTTGGGTTTAACATTTAAACCCAACTTACCCACATGAAAAAGGGGAGGCTTAGGACATGGTGCTTATATATTCTAAGTAACATAAAAAGGGGAGTGTGAACGCATGAACTTGCAACATAGCGAACCAATTAACATAAATTTGGCACTTGTGAACTTGCATTGTAATAGCATATTATCATGGCATAAACATACCTAAACATGAAATCATGGTTTTTGATCAATTCATATAATCATGGCATAAATATACCTAAACATGAAATCATGGTTTTTGATCTATTTATATAATCATGGCATGAATATACCTAAACATGAAATCGTGGTTTTTAATCTATTCATGCAAACTTGCAATTGTAATGTAAATCTAACTTAGCTATGTGTCACATATATTATCATACGATTTTTATAACAATATAGGCCTAAAACATGTTTTCCAATTAGGCATAACACCAAACATAGTCTAGTCATGTTCATAGAGTCAACACAAGTTCACAAAGATGTTTACTTTTGTCTCTAATACAAAAGTATGGTTTTACACTTGAATCATGATGCCAATTCCAACATAAATTCACATAAGTCATAATACCCAAATGGATCCAACTACACTAAAAGTGATTATAATATATATTATATTGGCATAATAGTGAATCATATACTTGCATGAATCTCAAATAAACTACAACGAACATGTAGTGGTTAATTTTCAACATGAATCACATACTTGCAAATATCCAATCGTTACACCACAACATCCCAAATTGTCTAGAATCAAAGAAACATCCAAATATGAATTATTATCACCACAAATCAAATACAATCCTATTTCTCATTTTACACAAATCAAAGCACAATTATTTATTCACATCGGAATCGCACTCTACTTACAACGTATGACGAATCATCAATTCAGGAATCTGAATTCTGAATTTGGAGATGCTATCCTTTGTTGTAGGCATTGTTTTGATTTAGTTGTCGATGCTTTAAGCTTTTGAATTGTCTCTTAGGCTTGTTGGCTTGTCTCTAGGGTTTCTAATTGACGGCCATTCCTAGTTCCTCTCCAGCAGCTTGACGGCTATTTTATTCTATTATTTGTGTGAGTTTAGGGTTAGGTTTGAGTTGTATTTATAAAATTTTAAATTGTTTTGAGCCGTCGGATGAAGATAGGATTAATCTAGACCATACAAAGTTCAAAGAGCCACTCAAAAGGTGACACGTAAGCCCTAGTGACTCAGCCAAGCATCAGAATTCGACCAGACCCTGATCAGGCCAGCCAAGACCTGACCAGCAAGTCATTCTGACCTGGGCGCACTTGGCAGGTGCGCCAGGCTAAAAATGTACTGGCGCACTTCCCAAGTGCGCCAGTTCATTTCTGTTCTGGCGCACTTCCCAAGTGCACCAGTGCATTCTGACCCGTTTTCTTGTTTTTCGCCCAACTTCGTTCGTCCATATCTTCTTCATACAATATCCGTTTTACGCAATCTTGAGCTCTATCTCAAGCAGAATTTCGAGACGAACGAATGGCGTAACCCATTTCCCTTGATTTCATCATTTATAATTAATTATACTTTAATTCTTGAAGCTTAACGCTATAGAATTCACCGGGTGTTACATTCTCCCCCACTTAAAAGGATTTCGTCCCCGAAATCTTCAAGTTAGGAAGAATGTATATCTTAACATCCAAACATCCATATACTCAGCCATCAAACACGAGCATCCATTGTCCTTAAAAGACTTCTAATGCTTCATGATCATATGCGAAGTGTGTGTACATGTACTTATCTAATGCAAAATCAGTCGGTCTACTGATTCAGTTGACCTCCTTAATGCAAATTATGTAAGTGTCATGAATCCATTATGTATGCAAATTTTCCTATTCATGATTTTACATGGGTGCACAATCATTCACATATAAATGCAACATCCATATGGCAACACATTAAACTTCAACCATATACAAATATAAATACATATATGCACATGCAACATGAAGTGACTGAGCCGATCTAAAACCTAAATTGTGTGTGTATATGCAACCACGAGCAACCACTAGCAATCACTTGCAACCACTTGCAACCATCATCCATAACATGTTTCAATTACATGTTTTCATCCAAAGAGTTTCTACCTAAAAGATAAGGTCGAGGAGATATACCTAAAAAGATAGATAAAAGCACAACTTAAGGAAAAAGAAAGATCAAAGGTGTACCCTTGAAAAGAAAAGGGTAGGCAGCGCGTATTCTAGCTTCAGTTTCCCAGGTTGTGTCTCCCTCGACGTCGCTCCACTGAACTTTGACGAGCTTAACTTCGCGGTTGCGTAGCTTCTTCACTTCCGTTCCTAATATGCGGGTTGGAACTTTCCACACGGTTGCTTCGCGTTCCACTTCAGCTTCTTCTAGGATATTTGGCTCTACCACTTCAGCAGATTCATGTAGACATTTTCGGAGGTGCGAAACGTGAAAGACGTTGTGAATTCCGACCAGCTTTTCGGGTAACTCTAATCTATAGGTCATTTTCCCAATTTTCTCGATGATAGGAAATGGCCCTACGAACCTTGGTGCTAGCTTTCCTATGGTTCCAAAATGAACAACGTTCCTTAGCGGAGATACCTTAAGAAAATCTCTGTCCCCAACCTCAAATTCAAGGTCGGTCCTCCTCTTGTCGGCATAGGATTTTTGTCTGTCTTGAGCTGTCTTCATTCTTCTCCATATCAAGTCTACTTTTTCTTAAGTCTCTCGGATCATATCTGGTCCAAGTATGAGTTTATCAGTAGTCTCCCACCAACAAGTGGGCGATCGACACGGTCTTCCATATAAAGCTTCGAAGGGCGCCATTACGATGGTGGCTTGGTAGCTGTTGTTGTAGGCAAATTCCACCAAAGGAAGATGGTCTCCCCACGTCCCTCCGAAGTCAAGGACGCACAGTCTTAAAAGGTCCTCCAAAACTCTGTTCACTCTTTCCGTCTGGCCGTCGGTTTGGGAGTGATAGGCTGTGCTCAAGCATAACTGTGTGCCTACCGCTTCTTGCTGACTCCGCCAAAACTCACTTGTGAAGATAGGGTCTCGGTCACTAACAATGCTGGAGGGTATTCCATGGAGTCGAACAATTTCCTTGAGGTAACGAGATGCTAGGGATGAGGCAGTTCTTTTACTTTTGACAGGTAAAAAGTGGGCGCTTTTAGTAAGCCTATCCACTATTACCCAAATGCTAGTGTTGCCTCTTATAGACCTAGGCAGCCCATCAATGAAGTCCATTGAGATGCTATCACACTTCCACTGCGGGACCTCTAGAGGATGGAGCAGACCGCCAGGTTTCTTCTGTTCCGCCTTAATCTGTTGGCAAACCATACACTTAGAAACAAACTCTGCCACGTCCTTCTTCATGCCGTTCCAAAAGAAATTTCTCTTTATGTCCTTGTACATTTTATCTCCGCCTGGATGTATCGTCATCTTGGAGTGATGTGCTTCCTCGAGAACCGTCTTTACTAAATCCCTTGTCTGTGGGACGCATAGTCTTCCGTCTCGCCTTAGCCAACCCTTATCGTCGATGGAGTATCTGTTGAGGTGACTTGAAGTCTCACCCCTAATTAGCCGATCAATCGTTTCCACAAGCTGAGGGTCTTCGCGTTGTGCTGTCCCTATTGAGTCCACTAAAGTCGGGCGTACTTCGAGAGATGCCAGCAAGCCCGGTACAAAATCGGAGGAGGGCCTAAAGTCAAAGCTGGCTATAAACTCTAGGCTTTGTCTTTCAACAAACAGCGGGTTTAGGGTTAGTTTCTTTCGGCTCAACACGTCTGCCACTACGTTGCCTTTGCCCGGAGTGTAGGAGATCTCGAAATCGTACGAGGCAAGAAACTCCATCCATCTCTATTGCCTCAAATTAAGATCTTTCTGTGAGAAAAGATATTTCAACGATTTATGGTCAGTGTAAAGTTCAAACTTCTCACCTAGGAGATAGTGTCGCCAAGACTTGAGTGCAAAGACGATGGCGGCTAACTCAAGATCGTGGGTCGGGTAGTTCTTTTCATGAACTTTCAATTGTCTTCCGCCATAAGCTAGTACCCTTCCTTCTTGCATTAAGACAACGCCTAGCCCTGTCCTACATGCATCTGTATAAACGGTGAACATCTTGCTTCCATCTGGCAACGTCAAAACTGGGGCTGTTGTAAGAGCCCTTTTTAGTTGTTGGAAAGCAAACTCGCAATCCATGTCCCAAATGAACACTAGATTCTTCTTGGTCAGCCTTGTGAGCGGAGCTGAGATTTTCGCAAAATCCCTTATGAATTTTCGGTAGAAACCTGCTAGCCCTAGAAAACTTTGGACCTTAGTTGCGTTTCTTGGTGTCTTCCAATCCTGCACCGCTACTACTTTAGCAGGGTCCACAGCTAACCCATTTTTGGATACTATGTGCCCAAGAAACCTTACTTCCACTCTCCAAAAGTGGCATTTGGAGAATTTGGCTTTTAACTGATGGACTCGCAGAGTTTCCATGATTGCCCTTAGGTGCTGGGCATGCTCCTCTTCACTCTTCGAGAAGATCAAGATATCGTCTACGAAAACCACTACGAACTTGTTGAGGAAATCTCTGAACACCCAACTCATTAGGTCCACGAAGTACGCGGGTGCGTTTGTTAAGCCAAAAGCCATGACAAGCCATTCAAAGAAGCCGTCTGGGGTTCTAAATGCTGTCTTATCGATGATATCTTCAGCCACCCTTAGCTGATGAAAACCGGTTGCCAAATTGAGTTGGGAGAAAACAGACGCTCCTACAAGCTGATCAAACAGATCGTCAATTCTGGGGAGAGGGTGCCTATTATTTTTCGTTAGCTTGTTGAGCTCCCTATAATCAACACACAGACGGAGTGAACCATCCGCCTTTGTAGCGAACACCACTGGAGCGCCCCATTCTGAAATGCTCCTTCTAATGAACCCCTTCTCTAGAAGCTCTTTAATCTGTTTAATGAGCTCCTTCCTTTAACGTGGAGCCATGTGTCTAATGGGCAACGCAACGGGCTTTGCATTATCTACAAGATATATGCGGAAGTCTATCTCCCGCTTCGGAGGCAAGCCCTTCACCTCTTCGAAGACATCCAGATATTCCCGGACTAATCTAACCGATTGCAAACTTTCAACAGAAGCATCTAACGATTCAAGATAGCTAAGCATAACCGCATACAAGGGATTACAAGAAATTTCCAGAGTGTTACCGAGTTGGGTCAGAAGCCTAACCACCCTTTTCTCACAATCAAGGATCGCACCATTACTGGATAGCCAATCCATGCCCCAAATCAAACCATATCCCGAGAAGCCCAAAACAAAGGCACTACATCTAAATTCTACGCTTAGAATAGAAAATTTCAATCCCACACAGATCATAGACAGATGAGCTGGGCCCCCGATTGGATTTGAAACGATTAAGGGGTCCTCTACCATACTAGTTTCTAGGTGCAGAGATTCTACTAAAGCAGATGAAATAAATGATGTGATGTGCCAGAATCAAATAAAGTGCGAACTGGGTGATCATAAAGATAAACTACACTTTCTACAGAAGTATTTATACCTCGTTGTTGCAGAGGTGGCGCTTCCAGCACATGAACCTATGCACCTGAGGTGGATCCAGCCCTCTGCCCCTGCCCTAGTTTCTTTGGGCAATCCTTAGCCATGTGGCCTGTCTCACCGCAAGAAAAGCACCCACCATTCATCTTGGCCTTCTTTTTCCGGCAATCTTTCACTAAGTGCCCCACTTTGCCACAGAAATTACACTTCCTCTTCTCTTTGTTGTCCTTCCCACCCTTCTTAAGGTCTGTTTTCTTAGGATGTAAACCCTCTTTCTTCCCTTGAGAGCTTTCTACCTTTGTCTCCTTCTTGCCCTTATCCTCTTCGTTCAGCAATGCCATCTGCACCAACCTTTCATACGTAGCTCCCATGGGTATATGGGTCATGGCCAATCTGTGTAATGGCTCATTCAATCCTTTGACAAAGCGGAGAGCCTTCTTGTGCGGAGTGTTGACTAGGTCCGGTCCGAACCTAGCCAGCATATCGAACTGATTAACATACTCTTTGACTGTCATGTTCCCTTGCTTAAGAAATAAGAATTTTTCCAACTGAAGACTCCTTTCAGTTTTTGAGAGAAATTTAGCTTCAAACCTTGCCCTAAAGTCCTCCCATGTTTCCACTGGCCTTTCTGCATTGGTGACTTCCCACCAGTAGGAAGCCTCGCCTTTAAGTAGCCATACTGCCAGTTGTACCTTCTGCCTATCTTCTACCTCAAAGATGACGAATAAGTCCTCGGTTTCCTTCAGCCAATTCCTGGCTGCCACGAAGGACTCGGTTCCATGAAAGTCCGTCCCTCCCATAGCTTTAAAATCTTTACATATCTTAGCAAAAGTATTACACCATGGAGGATGTGGAGGAAGAGGTGCTGCTGCAGCTGGATGATTTCCCGCAGCGGGGGGGGGGGGGGGGGGACGGTAGGACCTGGCTGAGTAGCCCTCGCTTCTAAGAATGGTCTAAACCAGCCAGGTATTGGTACACCCTCTGGCAAGTTAAGTTCTTCGGACATGCTAAAACAAAAAGGATAGATTCAAAACGAAGGATAAAAGGTAGTACCTATGGCTTTGGGGGAACTTTGCCTTTTTAAAATAAAATAACATTTTATCTTTAAAAATGCTTCTTTAAATTTTTCTTTTTGGAAATGAATTTTTCAAAACTTTTTATCTTATCTGGTAAACCTATGCTCTGATACCAAGTGAAACACCCCACCTCCGTTAGGGTCACTCTCAAAGGGAATACCCTAATTTTGGTGGAGGTTTATAAGTATAAGTCACAGATACACAAGAAAGATATACATACACATATTTTAGAACAACGGAAAACAACAGCAATTTTTATTTCAACGAAATAAGTGTTACACAAACCATGTCATAATTGTCTTACAATACTTCCAAAAACCATTACATTCTCATAACTGTCTTGATTTCATAACTTAAAGAAGCATAAAAATAAAAGTAAACTGCATAAGTCCCCATAGTTGCAATCCAAAGCCATAGTCCAAAACGAAATAGATCCAAGCAATACATTCTTTCTCTTCAAGATGGATGTGAAAACTGGTCAAGCTGCGGTATTCCCTCCCTGTGGACCTGGGAGGGGGGGGGGGGAATGAAAGAAAAGAAGACGAAAGAAAAGTAGAGTCAGACATAAAGCCTGAGTAAGTCTAGGACTATTCAGTCTATGAATAAAGAACTAGGCATGATAAGTATAAACTGGAAATGGGAAAGCACCATAAACTAAGTTAATTTGTCTAGAGTCGAATATACTTTTCGTACCCCATAATAATCTCTGCATCCGTATAAACTAGTTCCCAACAGGCATCCCATAATCAGGGTGAAGTGATCCGTTTCTAATGATCGGCTCCTACTCGCATAGTTACATGTGTCTTACAGCCCCCGTTGTTGTAGTAACCTATGCTAGTCCCACCATGGGGTACATCAAGTCCCATGGTGGCGGCCCGACACAATTCTAGATTGCACAGTTATACTACTGGTGCCTAGTGCCTTATTTTTCTACGCCGGAGTGTGTGCACGCCCGCACCCCGTTAGAACCTACACTACCGCACCACCGCCGTCGATTTGACCTATTACAGTCAGCCCAGTAATCGTGCCCCACACTGCCTAGTTCAGGGTATCCTGATACAACTTGTAGGGTTACTGCTGAAAAGGGTCCCCCCGCTACTTGGTTTTCTATTTCTAGCCAACATGCTAAGTTGGTTAAGTGTTTTGTAAACCTAACCCCCAATCAGTCTGTATAGTTTAGCATGTTCCATTTTGATTAAGTATTAATTCAATTTACTTAATCCTATCAATCCTGACTCAGCCTTAATTATCTTATTAAAGACTCGACCTCTCACATTAGACAGATGTTGTTGTGGCTGCCTATTGCCGGTTGGGTCCGGGCAGTCTTACGCCACAACTCAGTCTAACCTCGGGTCCTTATTGGGCTCCGTGTTTAACCACCCACATTGGATAGGTATTGTTGTGACTACTGGACAGCCGGGCGGTTACGGGCAGGTTTACATCACAACTCAATCCAACCTCGGGTTAAACACATCGTATTTTCTAAATTTACATATTTTGTCTCTTTTCTTTTTATATGTAAATATTTGCGGCCCATTATTCAAATTCATCTTTATTGGGTGAAATTAATTTACACCACTTAATTTTTTTTCAAGGTCGTTGGCATGCGTCAAACATGCCAACACATATGTTTTATATTTTAACCCAAACGTCCTTACCCCCGTTTTATACGTTCGCTACAATATAACATATGTTGGGTTTAACATTTAAACCCAACTTAGCCACATGAAAAAGGGGAGGCTTAGAACATGGTGCTTATATATTCTAAGTAACATAAAAAGGGGAGTGTGAACGCATGAACTTGCAACATAGCGAACCAAATAACATAAATTTGGCACTTGTGAACTTGCATTGTAATAGCATATAATCATGGCATAAACATACCTAAATATGAAATCATGGTTTTTGATCTATTCATATAATCATGGCATAAATATACCTAAACATGAAATCATGGTTTTTGATCTATTCATATAATCATGGCATAAATATACCTAAACATGAAATCATGGTTTTTAATCTATTCATGCAAACTTGCAATTGGAATGTAAATCTAACTTATCTATGTGTCACATATATTATCATACGATTTTTATAACAATGTAGGCCTAAAACATGTTTTCCAATTAGGCATAACACCAAACATAGTCTAGTCATGTTCATAGAGTCAACACAAGTTCACAAAGATGTTTACTTTTGTCTCTAATACAAAAGTATGGTTTTACACTTGAATCATGATGCCAATTCCAACATAAATTCACATAAGTCATAATACCCAAATGGATCCAACTACACTAAAAGTGATTACAATATATATTATGTTGGCATAATAGTGAATCATATACTTGCATGAATCTCAAATAAACTACCACGAACATGTAGTGGTTAATTTTCAACATGAATCACATACTTGCGAATATTCAATCGTTATACCACAACATCCCAAATTGTCTAGAATCAAGCAACATCCAAATATAATTTATTATCACCACAAATCAAATACAATTCTATTTCTCATTTTACACAAATCCAAACAAAATTATTTATTCACATCGGAATAACACTCTACTTACAACGTATGACGAATCTTCAATTCAGGAATCTGATTCTGAATTTGGAGATGCTATCCTTTGTTGTAGGCGTTGTTTTGATTTAGTTATCGATGCTTTAAGCTTTTGAATTGTCTCTTAGGCTTGTTGGCTTGTCTCTAGGGTTTCTAATAGACGACCATTCCTAGTTCCTCTCCAGCAGCTTGGCGGCTATTGTATTCTATTATTTGTGTGAGTTTAGGGTTAGGTTTGAGTTGTATTTATAGAATTTTAAATTGTTTTGAGACGTCGGATGAAGATAGGAGGAATCTAGACCATGCAAAGTTCAAAGAGCCACTCAAAAGGTGACACGTAAGCCCTAGTGACTCAGCCAAGCATCAGAATTCGACCAGACCCTGATCAGGCCAGCCAAGACCTGACCAGTAGGTCATTCTGACCTGGGCGCACTTGGCAGGTGCGCCATGCTAAAAATGTACTGGCGCACTTCCCAAGTGCGCCAGTTCATTTCTGTTCTGGTGCACTTCCCAAGTGCGCCAGTGCATTCTGACCCGTTTTCTGGTTTTTCGCCCAACTTCGTTCGTCCATATCTTCTTCATACGATATCCGTTTTACGCCAACTTGAGCTCTATCTCAAGAAGAATTTCGAGACGAACACAATGGCGTAGCCCATTTTCCTTGATTTCATCATTTATAATTAATTACACTTTAATACGTGAAGCTTAATGTTATTGAATTCACGGTGTGTTACATATACCTCATGTACATGCGTAGTGTAAGCTATATATGCGAAGTATGAATTATACATGCAAAGAATAATTGAGATATGTGTCGTAGTGCAAGTGAAATATAGCAATAATATATATATATATATATATATATATACACTCCCCTCATCCACAAACCATGGACGATATTTATTGTTGTGAATTGGTGTGAAATATTGGATGAAAAATACGAATGGTTGAATAATTGTTTGTGGTTGATATTGTTTGGTTGTGGTTGAAAAATACCCATTGGTGATTGAAATGAATTGGAAATATTTGTGGAAATAAAAATAAAACATGCCGCGTGCGTGCGAATTAGATGCATGAATCCCTATTGTCAAAAACTGCGAGGTTTTAAGGTAGAGCGAGGAGCCGTACTAGGGACGGTGCCGGTTTTAACTACCCTGCCATTATGCTGTCGAAATTTTGAATAACATTCATATGTTAGAATTATTTTCATATGTTAAAATTATCTTCATGCGTTGAAATTAAAGCCATATGTTGAAACTATATCCATGTGTGGAAATGTTCATGTGTTGAAAAGTGATGTGTGAAAATTTAATTCATTTGTGAATGAATGAAGTGTTTAAACAATAAAAATCACATTTTTATAATATATATGAAGTATGTAAAATATTCACCTTATATATAAATAGTTTCAATAATAAAAATTTCACCTTTCTTATATGAACAACATAGATAAAATATCCATGTGTGTAGGTGCTCATGTGTTGAGAAGTGTGTGTATTGGAAAAGTTCATGTGTTGAATAAAAATATCGAGCAATAAAAAAAATTACATTTTTATTGAAACTATGAAGTGTTGAAAACATCCATGTGTTGAATAAATATTTTAAATGATAAAAATATCATTTTTATCATATATGTGATATGCTAAAGATATGCGGACGTTGAAATAAATAATTGTGAATAAAATATTATTTTTAACATGCATAGGAACTAAATAAAATAGTCATGTGTTGAAACATATTTTAGTTCGCCAAAATTATCATCTTTGAAATGTGAAGTGTTAAAAATAGACACTTGTTCAAATAAATATGCATGAGTTGAAATAAACATTAATTAGCTAGTGATGTGATTTTAGCCTATGCATGCAACATTAGAATGAATGGTGTTTGTAAACCAAAGTAAATCAAATATGAAGTTGAATGGAAAATGATAAGTGATAAAAATTGTATATAGGTACATGCATATTTATTGAACAGGTTATAGCAAAGGGGCTAGAGAAGAGGAATAAAATTTTGTGCCCGACAAATAGGTACACATTTACAGTTTTGTTTGGGTGATGATTTTATGAGCCTGTTGGCTAGCCGCTTGGCTTTTTCTTTTTATTTTTGACATGAGACGCCCGTGTGGCTATTTTGGAATTTTCCCAGCCCCTCCCGTACAACAGAGGTTATGGCGAAATTTTCCAAAATTTAAAGGCGTTAGTGAAATATTTGAAGTGAAAACGATATTGAAATCGTCGAATGAACTATATTTATATAAATATATAAATATAAATAAAATTAAAACGAAATGTGGTCGTGCAGTTCGTGTTTTGAAACCGTGATTTCAAACGACTAGTGCGGGAAATCCGACCGTTGGATTTTCCCGAAACCGCAACCGTTGGGTTCGCCTTGGAAATATCTTTCCAACGACACCAACTTTGTGAAGATCCGACGGTTGGATTGTCTGAAATGTTTAATTCAAATCTGAAGAAAAACTGCGTCAGAAACGATTATATTTATATATTTAAATATAATTAAATTAAATCGAATAACGATGCTGTAGTTCGTAAATTGAAATCGTAACTTCAAATGGCTAGTGTGGAAGATCCGACTGTCGGATTTTCCTAAAACTGAAACCGTTGGATTCGTTTTGAAATGACCTTCCTAATGATACCAAATTTGTGAAGATCCAACGGTTTGATTTTCAGATATGTGTAAAACAAAATTAGTGAAAAACAGCGCCAGTGCATCGACACGACCTGAAACGTCGTTTAATTAAATATGTCCGTTTAAATTAAATAAAAATGGCGATATATCGTTATAAAATACTATAGACGAAATAGAGTGGAAATAAACCAATTTCGTTGTGTTTGCTTGATATGTGATGGTTGAATGTATTTAACATGAGAATTATAACTAAAGAACTGAAATGTGAATGTTGAATAGTCCAACCATGTGATAAATTGATTTGAAAATCTAAATATACGTGGGTTATTTGAAAAGGCCGAGTTCATCTCATTTCAAATAATCGATCGACGTTGAGAAGTCGAAGAGTCGAAGACGGTTGAGGACCGACGATCTTCACACTTGATGGATGGGCGCTACTGATGCTCGTGATTGGAGTAGCTACCATGAAGGAGCTGAAGTAGTAGCCGTCCAGACATACTGTTGATTGTACGGATATGCGAGGAATTGGTGCCTCCGGTTTCGTTCAGATCCAGAACGGACTTGTAAATGGACTGTGTGTCTGACATTGGATTTTGTTCTTTGCTGATTGATCTTTGTTAAATATATATCTTTTTGGCGGTGGAGAATTTATTCTCTTGCTTAACGCCCTTCTCTGAGACGTACGAGCTCAGAGGTTATGTATTGATAGAAATCAGTCGCATGGAGTGGATTGCCTGTGTGGCACGCCTAAGTGGCATATGATCAAGGCTTCTGTTGCAAAGCAAAGTCCTGTGGTTGATGATCAAAGCATGGTCGGTGTGACGTAGCTTTGTGTATAACGTGAATTCGCGAGCCTCACACCCTGGTATGACTCAAAAACGGGAGAAGGACCCAAGGAGTGCACGACATTTCCTTCTAGCTATGGTGGTGCCAGTGACCTCCCAGCCCTGACATTTATATCTACTTTTCACCTGTGTGGTTGTTGGAATACGAGGCGCCTCGATATAGGTCTGTAAGGACCGGGAAACGTGTGTTCAGGAATAATTAATCCTCAAAAGTAAGGGAGGACCGGCCTTGGAGGATCCAGGAATTGCTGTGTGCGGTCCCGAGACATTTGCTAGAGTGTCTCGAATCGGAGAGGAGCTTGCCCCTTGCCTCGACTCATGAAGGAACTCAATTTCCAATACGAAATATGCGAACGTGATTGTATTACTAGTATGGCGACATAGTAGATGGTAGCTATGCCGTCTAGGATTGATATTTATGATTGAATTTGCTTTTGAGACATATATGCACTAGTAATAATATCAAACACTTTTGTTTTATACATATGAAGCATTTTGGGCCATTATAAGGTAAAACTCTGTCCTCCGGCTTGCCTTTCATTGCATTTTGTGATGGGACCTGAGTCTTATAATGGCTTCATTTTATAAAAAGCATTGCAATGATTTAATCATTTACTTTATTTCATGCACTAGCACTCATCGGAGTAAACCCGTTCCACGAAAGTGGCGTGGTCCTTTGATTTGCCTTATTATTGTTGTTAATAAGTTAAGTAGATTTCTCATACCAGTCCCACGACTGACTCGTAGTTTGTTTCACCTTGCAAACTCGGGTGCCCTCATTTTTTCACGGGCAACCTAGTTACAGGTTTCTGACGCACTTTTGGCTCATGGCGAGGCTTGACTACACCGTGCTGACTTGGATTTTCTCCGCCATTATTGTATCTATATTATGATTCCGCCATTGGCGATGTAGACTGATATTTATTTTGTGTACTCTTTATGTATGATTCCTCCTCTGGCGATGGTGACTGATTATGTATCATTATGCACTAAGTTGTATCCTGTACCGTGCTCTCTGATGTGATGATATCTATATGATTCCGCTGTCATATGTGTGTAAATTATTCTATTTTCTGTTTATGCTATTATCTGTGATCTGCTAATGATGATTAATGTGTTATATTCCAATGATTATCCTTAACACCGTGTCACGGGGTTTTGGGATCGTCATAGCTGGTATTAGAGCTTTGGTTAACCTTAGTTCTGGAGTCTAACACATTAAATACTTCGTCAAAATAGAATCGGTAGTATTCTAAGGCGAGTCGCTCATTTGAGATAGGACTAGTAAAGTCCTAGAATGAGCCCAGCAGAATAGCAAAAACAATTTGATCAGTCCATCGTTATTTTTCTTTGAATTTTCTGCTTAACTATGCAATAAATTATCGTTTCTGTAAGCTAACTCTTTTCTTGCTTATACAGAATTTCAAAAATGGCTACCAGAGCAGCCGCCGCTAGAGGAGGCCGTGCCGGCCGTGGTAGGGGACGAGGAGAAGTCCCAGTAGAAGAAGGACCTTTGATACAACCTCCGACCGCTTAATACTTCGAGCTGGACCGCGTAGCTAAGAGATATAAAAACCTATGATGCAAGACCTTCTCGGGAACTGGCACAGTAATAGAGGCCCTTGCATGGCTCAAAACATGCGAGAAAATTCTAGAAGGACTAAGGCTTGGAGACCAAGATAAAGCTATTATGGGCGCCTGGCTTATGCAGGAACAAGCTGAACTATGGTGGGAATCTCTCACCGCCGGGAATAGAGAAGCTGGAAGAACCTGGGATGGATTCAAAGAACTCTTCAAGGAGAAATATGTCCTAGAACAAGCACTGGAACGAATGCATGATGACTTCGCCAACCTCCAGCAGAGGGATCTTTCCACGTAGGATTCTCTGAATAAATTTACACTGTTGTCACCCTATGCTCCGGAGCTCGTCACCACTGCAAAGTCCAAATATAAGAGGTTTATCCTTGGGCTATAGCGACAGTATCATGATAGAGCCATGGCCCATGTCAAGCTGGAATTTAATGAATTGGTGGAAATGACATGCAACTACGAAGACCTTGACCATAGGCATCTGGAGCAGGATCGCGCTAGAAGCCAAGCCGGGAACAAACGCAAGCTTGCTGCGAATCAAGCTGAGTCAAGCTAAGCAGCATCTTCGAAACCTCAGACTGGCAAGCCGCCAAGAGGAAGCTGCTATAACTATGGCAAAATGGGGCACTTCTCTAATGTATGCACAGCCCCGAAGAGGTAGGAGACAAATTCACAAGGTTCAAGCCAGGGTTCTCAAAACGCTCGCTCCTGCTTTAATTTCCGCAAGACCGATCATCTAGTCAAAGACTGTCCTCTACTGAAGAACGCTACAGTAGCTCACGTGTATGACGGGTCGAGCCCGCCAGCTGCTTTGGATGGAGCAGGTAAACCCAATGTTTTGGGAGGTACCCTTACAATTAAAAATATTCCTGTTTCTGTATTATTTGACACATGTGCATCACATAGTTTTATTGCTAGTAACACAATGCACAAATTAAAGTTAAAACAGAGGAAGCTTAAAGAATCGGTTGAAGTACATAATCCGATAGGTGGTTCTATTACTCTCAGTTCATGTTGTAGAGTGCCAATCTCTTATTCTTTCTACCAATTTCCCATTAACTTAATCGTTATGGATTTTCCCGAATTCGACGTTATCCTTGGGTTAGAATGGTTAACGAAATACGAAGCCGAAGTGAATTGTGCGGAAAGAATCGTTAAAATTCGAACGAAGCTTGGACATATATTTATATCCTGTCATGGTTCGAATTCGAATAGAGAAGAATTTTGGTCGGCATTAGAACTTATCCCCACTTCCATAGAAAAGATTCCCATTGTCAGAAACTATGCGGATGTGTTTGAAGAAGTTGAGAATTTACCTCCGCAACGAGAAATAGAATTCAGAATCGATCTAATTCCCAATGCCAGGCCGGTGGTGCATCCAAATTGCAGAATGACTCCAAAGGAAAAAGAAGAATTAGGCGATCAAACTCGTCAACTGTTGTGGAAAGGTCTAATCAGACCTAGTTTTTCTAATTGGGATGCAGCTGTTGTGTTTGTCCCAAAGTCAGACGGTACTCTTCGATTATGCGTTGATTACCGAGACCTCAACAAACAGAAGCTCAAAAACAAGTATCCATTACCCCGCATCGATGATTTGCTAGACCAATTGAATGGGGCGAGAGTATTTTCCCGAATGGACCTAGCTACAGGTTTTCATCAATTGAGAATAGCAGAAGAGTGTGTTCCTTTGACAGATTTCAGAGGTCCAGACATATTTTATGAATGGTTAGTAATTCCGTTCGGCCTGTGCAACACTCCAGCATGCTTTGTCGATCTAATGAATAGAGTGTTCAGGGGAGTTCTGAATAAATTTGTCCTCGTCTTCATCGATGATATTTTAAACTACTCCAAATCAAAACCCGAGCATGAAAAGCACTTAGAACAAGTATTGGAGATTCTAAGAAAGAACGTCTTCAAAGACAAATTCTCTAAATGTATCTTCTGGCAAGAAGAAGTCAAGTTTCTCGGCCATGTCGTGTCAGAGAAAGGGATTTCTGTAGACCCAAGAAAAATAACAACGATTCAAGACTGGAAACAACCCACTACTCCCACAGAAGTTAGAAGTTTTATGGGGTTGGCTAGTTATGATCGGGAGTTCGTTAAGGAATTTTCGAAGATATCCGGTCCGTTAACGAAGCTCACGAAGAAACATGAGAAGTTTAAATGGACTTCCGACTGTGAAGAAGCTTTCCAGGAATTGAAATCGAAACTGACAACTGCTCCAGTGTTAACCATTATTGATGGCAATCAGGATTTAACGGTTTGGATAGATGCTTCTATTAGAGGTCTTAGTGCAGTGTTAATGCAAAGAGGCCATGTAGTCGCTTATGCAAGCCGCCAACTGAAACCGCATGAGAAGAATTATGTTACTCAAGATCTTGAGTTTCTAGCTACCGTTTTTGCATTGAAAATCTAGAGGCATTATTTATTGGGCGAGAAATTTATACTGTACACCGATCATCAATCATTGAAGTATTTATACACCCAGAAAGATCTGAATTTAAGACAGCAGAGTTGGCTAGAATTTCTTGCAGCGTATGATCTTGATATCCTGTATACGCTGGGGAAGGCTAATGTTGTAGCGGATGCGCTTAGTAGAAAAACCGCAATCGTGGCCAATCTTATAATTACGCCTAGATTGATTGATAAGATTTCAGCCCTTCAAAAAGACGATGAATTCATTCAGAGGATCAGTCTGAGGGTTAAGGAAGGTGAAACCACAAGTTTCCGCATTGACGATAAGGGGGTTTTCAGGTTAAATAATAGGATTTGCATTCCAAATATTCCAGGCCTTCGAAGAGAAGTGCTAGACGAATGCCATAAATCAAAATTTTGCATCCATCCTGGGGTGAGTAAAATGTACCACGATATCAAACGCACTTTCTGGTGGAGGGCAATGAAAAGGGATATTTCTTTGTATGTTAGCAGATGCCCTACTTGTCAATTGGTCAAGAGCGACCAACAGAAGCTCGCTGGACTGTTGCAACCGTTGGAAGTCCTGGGTTGGAAATGGGAACAGATTTCCATGGATTTCATAGATGGCTTGCCGCGAACCAGGAAAGGTAATGACAGCATTTGGGTAATCGTAGATCGCTTCACGAAGACTGACCATTTTATACCTGTCAGATCCAATAGGAGCATTCAAAGTCTAGCACAGATATATTTCAAAGAAATCGTTAAGTTGCATGGAATTCCCATCAGTATAGTCAGTGATAGAGACCCGATATTTGCTAGCAAATTCTGGGAGGCTTTCCAGACAGAATTGGGAACGAAACTGAATATGAGCACCGCTTATCACCCTCAAACAGATGGCCAAACTGAACGGGTGAATAGAATTCTAGAATATTTATTGCGGGCTTGTATAATTGATTTTGGTGGGTCATGGGAAGATCACTTGCATTTGGCAGAATTCTCATATAACAATAGCTATCAAGCAAGTTTGGGGATGTCGCCATTTGAAGCATTATATGGCAGGCTGTGCAGATCTCCAGCATGTTGGGTAGAACCTGGCAACAGACTTGTGTTAGGACCCGATATGATTAGAGAAGCATCTGATAAAGTCGACTTCATCAAAAAGCGATTGAGAACCGCCCAAAGCCGACAGAAAAGCTATGCAGATTCTAGATGAAGAGATTTCACATTTGCTATTGGTGACCATGTTTATTTGAAAGTTTCTCCAATGAGAGGAGTAATCAGATTTGGCAAAACTGGGAAGTTGGCACTGAGATTTATTGGTCCCTTTCCTATACTTGAACAAATTGGAACTCTTGCTTATAGGGTTCAATTACCAGATTGGTTGCCTGGAGTGCATGATGTATTTCACGTATCTCAACTTAGAAGACATGTGCATGATCCGGATCTTGTTGTAGAAGAAGCAGCGCAACAGGATATTGACATAACTCTAGAATTAGCAGTCAGAAGAGAGCCATTAAAGATTGTTGGCAAAGAAACTTGAGAACTAAGAAGCAAAAAGGTTCATTTGGTTAAAGTGCGGTGGAGTAGTGATCCTAAAGAATGTACTTGGGAGACTGAGGAAAGCATTAAGCCAGCTTACCCCAAATGCAGAGTGGACATCTCTGACTAACTCCGGTGCAAGGTACCTTTACAATACTTTGCATTTACATTTTGTTTCCTACTTTAATGTTGTTTCCTTTTCGAGGACGAAAAGTTTTAAGTGGGGGAGATTGTAATAACCCGGAAAATATGGGCCAATTTAAAATTTTTAAATTGGTGATTTCAAAGGAATTTTAACAATTGAAATAGAATATTTCAATAAAATAGTGAATTAGAAATAGTGAGTCAGTTTGAAAATTTGAATTCAAACTTTGACTGACTGTGCAGGGTGGAAAATATAACGGATTTTAGCAAAACCAAAAATATTTAAATCTGTATATCAATACCTTTCTAAAGAATCTGAAAAATCGAAGTTTCATAACGGGAATCAAAAGTTATGGCCGAATGAATTTTCAGAGAGGTCGCTATATAGAATATATAGCCCTGGAAAATTGATATTTCGCAAACGACCTCGGAATTGGACGAAACCACTTTTGTTGGGTCCGAGATGTCAAATTATTGCTAGGTTTCAAATTTCATAATTTTTAAAGCTAGTATGTGAGCGTGGAAAAGGAAAATGCGTTTGGTCAATTTTTGTTAAATTGGATCGACCAGAAAATGGCCATTTTTCAAACGATCTCAGAATTCGCCGAAACTAGTTTTGTTGGGACCATAGCGTCAAAACATAGCTAGATTTATTTTTCTGGAATTTTTCGAATCAGCTTGTGGCCCTAGCAAATTGAAATACACGTTCAGAGTTAAAAATTAAATGTTTTATACTTTAATTTGAAAAATAACTGACTGTAACAGTCGAATTGGCCAACGAAACATATCCCATTGTATCCGGGATGGGTGTATTTAGCTAGGGATGACAGTCGTTGGGCTTGAAAAGGAGTTCGTTGGGGAAAACACTATTTAAAAATATAATATATATATATCGGCCAATCAGAATTTTTCTTTCATAAATTAAAAAAAAACCTCGTTCCTCTGAAATGAACGGCGGCGCGTGCTCCAGACTTCCCCGACCGATCGCCGCCGCCTCAGCCTCCTATAATCGCCGCCACCCCCTACCTCGACGTGCCTCCTCCTCCTCTTCAAATCCGACCAACTCCCTCCACCCCTCGTCGCCTGTGCCGCCTGAATCGGGCCCAGGAAGTCGCTGACTTCCCACCGCCGCCCTGATCGCCACCGACCACCGAGCCACCCCAAACCGCCACCGATCGACTCCCCTCTCCTTCCTCTTCCACGTCAGCACCTCCGATCGTCCCCACATGCCACGGATTTCGCGAAAACCTCAACCCTAGTTTCGAACCACTTAGAAAGGTGAGTCCTTTTTGATGTCTGCACTTTGAAAAATCATATCTTTTTCGTGTGTTGACGAAATTCGATGAAACAAGAAACATCGGGACCGCAAGGAAGCTCCCTACCAAATAGAAGAAGCCACAGATTTTTCTTAGTCATATACGATTTTTAGCACTCTACAAACCAATGTGAGAAATCTAAATTAAATGAATTTGTATGGAAAATGTCGTATATAAATTATATAAGCGAAATATAAATTACACACGTGTTGTATACCTCATGTACATGCGTAGTGTAAGCTATATAAGCGAAGTATGAATTATACATGCAAAGAATAATTGATATATGTGTTGAAATGCAAGTGAAATATAGCAATAATATATATATATATATATACATATATATATACACTCCCCTCATCCACAAACCATGAACGATATTTATTGTTGTGAAATATTGGATGAAAAATACGAATGGTTGAATAATTGTTTGTGGTTGATATTGTTTGGTTGTGGTTGAAAAATACCCATTGGTGATTGAAATGAATTGGAAATATTTGTGGAAATAAAAATAAAACATGCCGCCTGCGTGCGAATTAGATGCATGAGTCCCCATTGTCAAAAACCGCGAGGTTTTAAGGTAAAGCGAGGAGCCGTACTAGGGACAGTGCCGGTTTTAACTACCCTGCCGTTATGCTGCCGAAATTTTGAATAATATTTATGTGTTAGAATTATTTTCATATGTTGAAATTATCTTCATGCGTTGAAATTAAAGCCATATGCTGAAACTATATCCATGTGTGGAAATGTTCATGTGTTGAAAAGTGATGTGTGAAAATTTAATTCATTTGTAATGAATGAAGTGTTTAAACAATAAAAATCACATTTTTATAATATATATGAAGTATGTAAAATATTCGCCTTATATATAAATAGTTTCAACAATAAAAATTTCATCTTTCTTATATGAACAACATAGATAAAATATCCATGTGTGGAGGTGCTCATGTGTTGAGAAGTGTGTGTATTGAAAAAGTTCATGTGTTGAATAAAAAGATCGAGCAATAAAAAAAATTACATTTTTATTGAAACTATGAAGTGTTGAAAACATCCATTTGTTGAATAAATATTTTAAATGATAAAAATATCATTTTTATCATATATGTGATATGCTAAGGATATGCGGACGTTGAAATAAATATTTGTGAATGAAATAGTATTTTTAACATGCATAGGAACTAGATAAAGTAGTCATGTGCTGAAATATATTTTAGTTCACTAAAATTATCATCTTTGAAATGTGAAGTGTGAAAAATAGCCACTTGTTCAAATTAATATGCATGAGTTGAAATAAACATTAATTAGCTAATGATGTGATTTTAGCCTATGCATGCAACATTAGAATGAATGGTGTTTTTAAACCAAAGTAAATCAAATATGAAGTTGAATGGAAAATGATAAGTGATAAAAATTGTATATAGGTACATGCACATTTATTGAACAAGTTATAGCAATGGGGCTAGAGAAGAGGAATAAAATTTTGTGCCCGACAAATAGGTACACATTTACTGTTTTGTTTGGGTGATGATTTTATGAGCCTGTTGGCTAGCCGCTTGGCTTTTTCTTTTTCTTTTTGACATGAGACGCCCGTGTGGCTATTTGGGAATTTTCCCAGCCCCTCCCGTACAAAGGAGGTTATGGCGAAATTTTCCAAAATTTAAAGGCGTTTGTGAAATATTTGAAGTGAAAAAGATATTGAAATCGTCGAATGAACTATATTTATATAAATATATAAATATAAATAAAATTAAAATGAAACATGGCCGTGCAGTTCGTGTTTTGAAATCGTGATTTCAAACGACTAGTGCGGGAAATCCGACCATTGGATTTTCCCGAAACCGCAACCGTTGGGTTCTCCTTGGAAATATCTTTCCAACGGCACCAACTTTGTGAAGATCCGACGGTTGGATTGTCTGGAATGTTTAATTCAAATCTGAAGAAAAACAACGCCAGAAACGATTATATATATATATATATATATATATATATATATATATAATTAAATTAAGTCGAATAACGACGCTGTAGTTCGTAAATTGAAATCGTAACTTCAAATGGCTAGTGTGGAAGATCCGACCGTCGGATTTTCCCAAAACTGAAACCTTTGGATTTGTTTTGAAATGACCTTCCTAATGATACCAAATTTGTGAAGATCCAACGGTTAGATTTTTAGATATGTGTAAAACAAAATTAGTGAAAAACAGCGCTAGTGCATCGACACGACCTGAAACGTCGTTTAATTAAATATGTTTGTTTTAAATTAAATAAAAATGGCGATATATCGTTATAAAATACTATAGACGATATAGAGTGGAAATAAACCAATTTCGTTATGTTTGCTTGATATGTGATGATTGAATGTATTTAACATGAGAATTATAACTAAAGAACTGAAATGTGAATGTTGAATGGTCCAACCATGTGATAAATTGATTTGAAAATCTAAATATACGTGGATTATTTGAAAAGGCCGAGTTCATCTCATTTCAAATAATCGATCGACGTTGAGAAGTCGAAGAGTGGAAGACGGTTGAAGACCGACGATCTTCACACTGGATGGGCGCTACTGATGCTCGTGATTGGAGTAGCTACCATGAAGGAGCTGAAGTAGTAGCCGTCCAGACATACTGTTGATTGTACGGATATGCGAGGAATTGGTGCCTCTGGTTTCATTCAGACCCAGAATGGACTTGTAAATGGACTGTGTGTCTGACATTGGATTTTGTTCTGTGCTGATTGATCTCTATTAAATATATATCTGTTTGGCGGCGGAGAATTTATTCTCTTGCTTAACGCCCTTCTCTGAGACGTACGAGCTCAGAGGTTATGTATTGATAGAAATCAGTCGCATGGAGTGGATTGCCTGTGTGGCACGCCTAAGTGGCATATGATCAAGGCTTCTATTGCAAAGCAAAGTCTTGTGGTTGATGATCAAAGCATAGTCTGTGTGACGTAGCTTTGTGTATAACGTGAATTCGCGAGCCTCACACCCCGATATGAGTCAAAAACGGGAGAAGGACCCAAGGAGTGCACGACGTTTCTTTCTAGCTATGGTGATGTTAGTGACCTCCCAGCCCTGACATTTATATCTACTTTTCACCTGTGTGGTTGTTGGAATACGAGGTGCCTCGATATAGGTCTGTAAGGACTGGGAAACGTGTGTTCTGGAATAATTAATCCTTAAAAGTAAGGGAGGACCGGCCTTGGAGGATCCATGGATTGCAGTATGCGGTCCCGAGACATTTGCTAGAGTGTCTCGAATTGGAGAGGAGCTTGCTCCTTGCCTCGACTCATGAAGGAACCCAATTTCCAATACGAAATATGCGGACATGATTGTATTACTAGTATGGTGACATAGTAGATGGTAGCTATGCTGCCTAGGATTGATATTTATGATTGAATTTGCTTTTGAGACATATATGCACTAGTAATAATAACAAACACTTTTGTTTTATACGCATGAAGCATTTTTGGCCATTATAAGGTAAAACTCTATCCTCCGGCTTGCGTTGCATTGTGTGATGGGACCTGAGTCTTATAATGGCTTCATTTTATAAAAAGCATTGCGATGATTTAATCATTTACATTATTTCACGCACTAGCACTCATTGGAGTAAACCCGTTCCGCGAAAGTGGCGTGGTCCTTTGATTTTCCTTATTATTGTTGTTAATAAGTTAAGTAGATTTCTCATACCAGTCCCATGACTGACTCGTAGTTTGTTTCACCTTGCAAACTCGGGTGCCCACATTTTCTCACGAGCAGCCTAGTTACAGGTTTCTGACGCACTTTTGGCTCAAGGCGAGGCTTGACTACACCGTGCTGACTTGGATTTTCTCCGCCATTATTGTATCTATATTATGATTCCGCCATTGGCGATGTAGACTGATATTTATTTTGTGTACTCTTTATGTATGATTTCGCCTCTGGCAATGGTCACTGATTATGTATCATTATGCACTAAGTTGTATCCTGTATTGTGCTCTCTGATGTGATGATATCTATATGATTCCGCTGTCATATGTATGTAAATTATTCTATTTTCTGTTTATGCTATTATCTGTGATATGCTAATGATGATTAATGTATTATATTCCAATGATTATCCTTAACACCGTGTCACGGGGTTTTGGGATCGTCACAGACAATGTCGTCATTCGAAGCTGAGAAAGTAGCCGAGATCTAGATACATCAAACCTAGTTAGACACCGAACCCGATTCACCTTCGAATCTGAATGGAAAGCAACATCTCTCGTTTAAAAATATTCATGATAGAAGATATATCTATGCTATAGATTCTAGAATGGAGGATGCTAGTAGGTTTCTTATCAAATTTTTGTTAGGTATTGGTGGAAGGATGTTTAAAGATGGGCGACTGAAGTTTTCAGGTGAGAGAGGAGACAAAGTAGAGATTATATTCAAAAATTTGTGTTTAGAGCTCAAAATATTACGTTTTATAGCGAACAATTTGGTTTTGGAGCCAAAAGTGAAATTCTATTCAAAGCTTAGAAAAATTCATATTCCTTCCACATGTAAGACTATGTGAATGTAATACAACTTATTAATACTCAAGAATTAGTAGTCCGTTAGTATCCATAAAAAGAATGTAAAAAATTATTTGATATTTAAAAGATGAAAACATATATGATCACATGTGTATTTTATAATTATTTATTCAATTTTAGTCAAAATTACATTTAAATTTTCATGGATTTCAGTAGATAACATGATTCTCATTTACTATTTCACATCATTAAAAAAAGTTAATATTTGCTACGTAAAATTATTTTTCTTAGCATATTATTTTCATTATGTTGGCTAGCTTTTTGACCAAGCCATCCAGGATCATTCATAAGAAGAAAGCATGAAACCACGATATCTAAGGACATGGAGGAATGGATCGCACCATCGTCTCGCCCAATATCGGGTCGCGCACCATCGTCTCGACCACCGTCGGATCGCACACTATCGTCTCGCCCACGGAGGATCGCGTCTCGACGGATCGCCCCCATCTCATCAGCGAACGACACATCCAGGCGATCCGATCCGAACTTATATTGTTGCCCAGAGCGAACCGATCCGATCCCCTGGTGCATGGCGAACCCTCTGACCCGTTCAAGCGCGAGCTTGTCTTTAGTGATCCGAGTCGCACGGATCTGGCAACACGTGTCCCTAACCGTCACTTGGACCGATTCTCCCCATCTGCACGATCCGATTTTCAAGCAGATCACGACACCTGTCCACAACGGCTAATTTGACTGTTTCTCCAACGGTGGCGATGCGATTCGATGTTCTCGGGATTCGTGCCACGTGTCCACGATCCGCCTGACAAAATCAGCTATAAATAGCCCGGAGCTTGGCATTTTTTGGGATCTTTTGGCAATATTGAGTACAGAATTCGCCATTATTGTCAAAGTACGAGAGTATAGAGAGAAATCCTTGTTGTATTAGCTTTCAAAGCATAATCAATAATATATAAAGTGGACGTAGGCTCGTTAACGCCGAACCACTATAAATTCTGTGTGTTATTTTTCTTTTTCTCATTCTTCATTTGAAATTCTATAACATTCAGAACAATTTGGGTGTTAGGTCCAAATTTTGATCTAACATTTTGGTGCTTTCACTGAGAAAACGATCCTAAAGTTTCACTATTCACTTCTTTGAAGACTCCAGCGATTCGGATATCATGGCTGGAAAAAGATCTAAAGCTTCGCAGACCAACGAAACAATTGAAGAGAGTGTCCACGAGTTGGGCAATGAAGAAACTCTGGATCGCGGAGCGCAGGGGGCGAACCGATCCGACGAAGACACCACGTTCCGAGTCGATGAGAACGAGACGATCCGGACTGCTGAAGGGGTTGTTACTCGATCCCGAGGGAACGTCTCGCACTCTCCGCGTACCACGACCAGGAGTCGACCTCAGGGGGGCGCAGCGAGTCGCCATCCACGAACCGCAGCTATCCGAATTGATGATCAAACCACAACTCGACCTGGAAAGGAAACTATGACCCGCTCCTATCGACCTGGCCCCTCTGCTCGGCCCGGCTCGAGCTCTTTGCACATAAGAGAGAGTGATGATGACCAATATGATCCTGCTGCTCCCGTTACTGAGGGGGATCTCTCTCGCTTTTCTGAAATGTGGGAGAGGTTGTTTGATGAGTTGGCTGCCCAAAGGCAAGAAAGCTCCGTCCTGCGACAAAATTTGACTACTATGGACAGAAGACTTGATGAGCTTGCGAGACAAAGAACACCGCCGGTTCGTCCACTCACTCCAGGATATTCCTCTTCATCTGAGGAATCACCGAGACCTCCACGACGACCGTATGAGAGAGCCGAAAACATAGAACAGCTTCGGTTCGGAACCCTCCCATCACAGGAAGAAGAAGCGCTGGGGGCGGGGCCCTCAAACCGTAATGTGAACAATCAAGCCGCAGCTCCCAGGGCTCGGGATGTGGACAATCCCGTACATAACAGATTACCTCAACCTCATCGCCGCATGCATACTCATGATAATAGGGGGCAACGAAGCCCTATCCTAGCTCCAGATTTTGTGACTGCTCCCCGAAGAGAGATCAGAGAACCCCGCCGAGCCAGAGGCACTGACCCCGAACCTCCTTTGACCAGTGCAAATGTCGCAGCCATGGTCCACCAGATTCTGGCAGATAGCCGTGGACAACGAAATGAAGATTGGGGGATCGACCGCAGTCACACCCCTTTCACTAATGATATTTTGGATGCGACTTTTCCAAGGCGTTTCAACATGCCACAAATGAACCGATATGCGGGAAGATCTGATCCTGTCCAGCACCTGATGAGATACTCTTGGTCAACGACCGCTGCCGCAGCCTCTGACGCTGTTAAGTGCAAAGCGTTTCCCATATTCCTGGAGGACGTAGCTTTGTTATGGTTTACTCGCTTGCTGGCGAGATCGATTTCTAGCTTCAGGGAGCTAAGTGAGAATTTCGTAGAACAATTCCGTATCTACGCACAGAAGACAAAAAGTGTGATCGATTTGTTCCTTGTCAAGCAGCGACCAGGCGAGAGTTTAAAGGTGTACCTGGATCGTTTCAATTTGGCCGCTACTGAGGTTAAAGATCCCCATGAACCGACCGTTGTCGCAGCACTAATTGACGGAGTAGATAAGGACACTGAATTCGGGAGGTACCTGGCAGGCAAACCGCCCCACACTAGAGAATTATTCTACGAGAAAGCCAACGTACATTTACGTCGGGAAGAGGTATATGCTAACGGAAAGGCTAAAACAATTGATAAGGAGGAAATTCAGAGCAATGTCGCCATCAAACAGACGGGAGACAGCTCGGGGAAAGTTGAAGTTAACGTTGGAAATCAGAATCAGGGTGGTCGTCAGCCCGGTAACAACAATAATAATGGTAACGGCAACAACCGGAAGAGGAACCGAGGGAACGACTCCCAGAGAAGGACTCGTCCCACGGCCTTTAAAAGTTATACACCAATAAGTGATACTCTGGAAAATATCTTCATGGATGCGTACGAAGTCCTCCAGAATAAGAGGCCACCTCCCAGAGAGTCGACAGAGAAAGAGCATGAAACAAGGAAGTTTTGTCTCTTTCATCAGATTCACGGCCATTCGACGAATGAATGTCATCACATAAGGGATGTAGTCGAAAGGCTGCTTCGAGAAGGAAAGTTAGATGAATACAGAGTAACGCCCAGGGACAGGGGGCAAGCAGTGCAGGCCCCGAATCAGAACCAAAATCAACTTGCTGCTAGGCCGACTGCTCAGCAAAAAGGAAAGAATATTGTTATCAATACCGTGATCGGAGGACTTTATCTCGCTGGGCACAGTTCCAAAGCATTGGATCAATACGTCAATGCAGCCAAACAACACCTCGAGGTAGGGGAATGTAGCAACCCCGAGGACAGTATCCCGGTGAAGCAGCAAAAGATGATGACCGATGATGTTGTTTTCCGAGAATGAGAAAGCATTGGAGTCCATGCTCCAACTGAAGATCCACTTGTAATTACAGTACCCATTGGACCAGCCATTGTTCATAAGGTTCTAGTGGACAACGGGAGTTCCGTCAATATTCTTTTCAAAAAGACCTTTGACCAGATGAATCTCGAAATAAAAGACTTGAAGCCCTGCCAAGGATGGATTCGTGGATTCAACGGAGCATCCACCGCTCCAATGGGTTATGTAGAGTTACCAGTTACACTTGGGGAAGGAGAACGCCAGAGAGTGAGAATCCTTCCCTTTGTGGTTTTGGATGTTGAACCACCCTACAATGCCTTCTTGGGCCGACCGGCCCTCGCAAAGTTCAGAGCCTGTATAGCCCCCTAGTGCTTGTTATTGAAATTCCCCACAGAAGCTGGCATTGGTATCGTCAGAGGGGATCAAGTTGCTGCGCGAGCATGTTATGTTTCCGAACTAAAGTTACTTCGTAATGGAGGAGATATCGAAACTAAATGCACCTCTCCCCCTTCGGGGGCGGAGACCTTATAGCAACCAAAGAGGATAGCCGTTGGGGAGTCGCCCAGAGAGATGCCCGAGGATATAGATCCCAGAGAGGATCAAGAACCCGGGGGCAGAATGGCGACTCCCAACGAGACAACTGTGGATGTACCGATCGATGACAGTGACCCGGAGTAGGTCCTTAAGATTGGATCCCAGTTAAGTCCGAATCTTGCTAAAGAATTGACGGATTTCTTAAAAAACAATTTGGATGTATTTGCTTGGACCCACGCGGACATGTGTGGGATATCCCCATCAATCATGAGCCATTCCTTGAGCATTGACCCTAAACATCCTCCAATGAAGCAAAAAAGGCGAATGCTGGGCCCAGAGAGGTCCGCTGCCTTGAAAGAAGAAGTTGGAAAGCTAAAGAGTAATGGATTTATCAGAGACTCGACCTACCTAGACTGGATTTCGAATCCAGTCCTGGTAAAGAAGGCCAACGGGAAGTGGCGAACGTGTATCGACTTCTCAGATTTGAACAAAGCCTGTCCAAAGGATAGTTTCCCGTTGCCCCGGATTGACCAGCTGGTAGACTCAACGGCAGGTCATGAGCTTCTCTCATTTATGGATGCTTATTCAGGATATAACCAGATTCCGATGCATGTTCCAGATCAAGAGCACACTAGTTTTATCACTGATCTGGGATTATATTGTTATGTGGTGATGCTCTTTGGCTTGAAGAATGCGGGCGCTACATATCAACGATTAGTCAACAGAATGTTTTATAACCAGATCGGGAAAACAATGGAAGTATACGTCGACGATATGTTGGTTAAGTCCAGGCAATCTTCTCAACACACTACTGACTTGGCAGAGATGTTCGGCATTCTTCGAAAGTACGGAATGAAACTCAACCCAACCAAATGTTCGTTCGGTGTTGCTTCTGGAAAATTCTTGGGATTCATTGTCAGTTCCCGCGGTATTGAGATTAATCCAGATCAGATCACGGCAATCAGAGACATTCAGGAACCTAGGCAAATTAGGGATGTGCAAAGCCTTGCCAGAAAAGTGGCCGCATTGAGCAGATTTATCTCCAGGGCTACGGATAAGTGCATCCCATTCTTCGAATTAATAAAGCGAGGAAAACGCCATTTTAAATGGACACCTGACTGCGTAGAAGCATTTCAGAATTTGCTCAAGCACTTGGAGAAACCTCCGATTTTATCTAAGCCAATAGATCACGAGGATTTATTCGTGTATTTGGCAGTGTCATCCCATGCGATCAGCTCAGCATTGGTAAGGGAAGAGGATAAGGTTCAAAGACCTGTGTATTATGTGAGCAAAAAATTGACAACAGCAGAGCGTAATTATCCACGGATAGAGAAGTTGGCGTATAGTTTACTGATCGCCTCTAGAAAGCTTCGGCATTATTTTCAGGCACATCCTATCACCATATACACCGATCATCCACTCAAGCAAGTTCTACAGAGACCAGAGGCATCTGGAAGGTTACTCAAGTGGAATATTGAGCTAAGTCAATTTGATTTGAACTTTCAGCCCAGACGGTCAATTCGGGGGCAAGTGATAGCCGACTTCATAGCAGAGTTCACTGTCCCTGAGGAAGATATAGCAAATGAGGAAGTTGATCTTTCAAAGTTACTTTTCGATCCCAGTGCCTGGAGATTGTATACTGATGGCGCTAGGAACGACGAAAGATCCGGCGCTGGAATAATGCTTGAAACCCCTGAGAAACGATTGATAACCTATGCAATCCGAATGGAGTTTCATGCCACTAACAACGATTCCGAATATGAAGCTATGATAGCTGGATTAAAGATAGCAAAGGAACTAGAAGTCACAAAGCTGAACATCTTCTGCGACTCCAAGTTAGTTGTGAAT
This sequence comes from Allium sativum, assembly GCA_030737875.1. Lineage (NCBI taxonomy): Eukaryota > Viridiplantae > Streptophyta > Magnoliopsida > Asparagales > Amaryllidaceae > Allium > Allium sativum. The sequence continues at coordinate 183,222,210 of CM060915.1, read as the reverse complement.
CAAGTCACTGGAAGATTCCAAGCTAAAAGTGCAAAGTTGATTTTATACTTAAAGAAAGTGAAAGAACTGCTGAATGATTTTGATCACTACAGCATATCTCATATTCCGCGGTCAGAGAATCAGCAAGCAGAAAAGTTGGCAAAGATGGCTAGTTCTGACGATCCTGAAGTGACTGGGCTAGCCCCCGTTGAAGTACTTCGGTCCCCTAGCATAGATCAGATGGAAATCGACCTAGTACTAGAGACGAAACCAGAAAGGGAGTCCTGGATGACCCCTCTAAAGAATTTCCTGATGGATGGAACGCTTCCGACCAAGAAAAGCGAGAGGCGTAAAGTGATTCGTAAAGCCGCCCGATACGTTCTGCAAGGCGGAGTTCTTTACAGACAAGGGTTTTCGATGCCCCTCCTTCGGTGTGTAGCCCACGATGACATCAAACGTGTGCTGCAAGAAGTCCACGAAGGCGAATGTGGCGACCACACTGGAGGGCAAACTTTGGCAAAAAAGGTGTTGCGGCATGGTTATTTCTGGCCTACCATAAACAAGGATGCAGTAAGATATGCACGACGGTGTGATGCGTGCCAGAGATTTTCAAAGATACCTAGAGCGCCTCCTAGTCAGTTAAAAACAATGATGAATCCATGGCCTTTTGCTATGTGGGGAATTGATATCATTGGAAGTCTCCCCATAGCGAGGGGCGGAGCAAAGTTCGCTATTGTGGCCGTAGATTATTTCACTAAGTGGGTCGAGGCTGAACCACTACTACGATCACAACCAAACGAGTGATCAATTTTATCGTAAGAAACATCATCTGTCGATTTGGGATTCCAAAGATTGTAATAACAGATAATGGAACTCAGTTCGACAGTGCTGAATTCAGGAATTTCTGCCAAAAATACCACATCGAGAATCGATACACCTCTGTGGCGCACCCGCAATCGAACGGACAAGTCGAAGCAGCAAATAAAGTAATTAAGTCCATTCTGAAAAGAAGAATGAAGCGGGCTAGAGCCATGTGGGCTGATGAATTGCCCTTAGCACTTTGGGCCTACAGGACAACATATAAATCGGCAAAAGGACATACCCCGTTCTCCCTTGCTTTTGGAACGGAAGCAGTCATTCCGGTTGAGATAAAGGTACCTTCTCACCGGGTGACTTATTATGATCCGATGACCAATAATGAATTGCTCCTTGAGTCCCTGGATATGATCGAAGAAAAGAGGGATGAAGCAGATCTGCGTGCCTTGAGATGCAAACAACAGTTCGCCCGATATTACAACAAAAAGGTTCGAGCCCGAACATGGGAACCCGGAGACTTGGTTCTGAAACGTGTCTTCCCACCCCCAACTCATATTGGAGCGAAGTGCGAAGGACCGTACTCCATTCTGAGCAAGCTTTGTAATGGAACCTTCAAGCTAGCAACCGTAGATGGAAAGGAAATCCCCAGTGTTTGGAATGCCCAACATTTACGGCCATATTTAACATGAAAGTTTCAAATTTATTCTTTTGCTTTGATAAAAAACTATGTACAGGGCATGACTTGCCCAGAATAGTCTGATTCCTTAAAGCAAGAGATTATAAAGTGGACGTAGGTCATGATTCGACCGAACCACTATAAAATATTGTGTGTCGTTTACCTTTATTGCATCTTTACTTATCTGCCTATTTATTTTTGTGAAAATCAATAGAATGATGCAGGCACCCGAAGTCTGTTGCCAACCATTCCTCCCGTAGACTGTTCGGAGGAACTCAAAGCCTTGGCAAATGCTCCAACTGCTTGTCCGACTGGTTTTAATCGTCGGAGCTTGGGTTAAAACGTAAACCTAGAACGAGTTTGATGAGCGTGCATGATTGCAGATCGCTTGATCCGTGATTCTAACTCTCCAGAGCTGAGAGAGAGTATAAAGGACGCGAAGATGACGTCCACAAGGCATGGCGGTGTACCATGATCGGAGCCGCCTGAGCAAAAGTCTAACCTTGGCGACCGCCAGGAGAATATAAAAGCGTCCATGATTTGGCGCTGAGAAAGGACTCTTACCCCGCTGAAGGATCGGGGAGCGATGGAACAGCTGAGTCCCAACTCTAACTCTCCAGAGAGAGAGAGAGAGAGAGTATAAAAGCGTCTCCGATTGAGCGCTGAGAAAGAGCTCCTTTCCCGCCGAAGGATCGGGGAGCGAATGAATCGCGGAACTCGAACTCTAACTCTCCAGAGAGAGAGAGAGAGTATAAAAGCGTCTCCGATTGAGCGCTGAGAAAGAGCTCCTTTCCCGCTGAAGGATCGGGGAGCGAATGAATCGCTGAGCTCGAACTCTCCAGAGAGAGAGAGTATAAAAGCGTCTCCGATTGAGCGCTGAGAAAGAACTTTTTCCCTGCTAAAGGATCGGGGACCGACTGAACTACTGAATTCAAACTCTAACCTTGGCAACCGTCAGGAGAGTATAAGGGAGTCTGTAATTAAGTACTGAGAAAGGTGTCAGAAATTCGGTGCCACAAGGACAATTATCCTATGAAATCTTCTAAGTCCCCCATATTCAGAAATAGGGGGCGACCTGCCAACAAGGCAAACCAATTTTAAGTAAACCCCCGTCAGGCGCTATGATAACAACTGATGGTGGACACATATACTCATATACATATGCTGAGCTTTAAAACAGCAACGCAGCCTGAAAATTTTTCCTTGGCTATCTGTTGTTTGACTGATTTTTAATTATTATTAGATGGCCTATGACTAAGCATGGAAAGTTTATTTGGATACAGGTACATAAGAATGCAAAAAGAGATAAACTTTTATTTATGTACTACGAACCAACAAAGTGAAAAATAACATAGAAAAGAAAGTGAGGGCCAGTCTGACAATTACATCTCCTGGCCAGTGAAGAAACCTAAAGACAAAATATCAACAAGCCTCCTATTTACGCTTTGGCCTCTCCAGCCTCTCCAGCCTCTCCTTGTCGGCATCAGATGGATCCCCTTTCTTCCTCTTCCTTTTATCTATGAGGGGAACATCCGACTCCCCTGAAGACTCCTCTTCCACCTCTTTTCTCTTACTTCTATCAGAAAGGGAAGCCGGGAAGTCATCGGGGTTTGCAAAGTGAGGCTGTCGACTGATGGATTTGGGCTGAATCTTCACAATCATCCCAGTCTTGGGATCAAATTCTGCAAGAGGGACTACGTCCAAAGCCTCATGTCCCACCTTCTTCGAAGCCAACTCTTTCTCCTGCCTGGCTTTTCAGCTGGCCAAGGTTTCCTCATCATCATCGTCGGTCTTTTTGGCGCCGATAATGTATTCTTCGTCATCTACATGGCGACCATCCATATCTTTCAAAGCTTCAATGGTCTCGGCATCTTTGGGTACATCAGTGCCGGGCGCTGGGATGCTTTTTTCTGCTGTTGTGACCTCGGCCTGCTTTGGTACATCAATACCAGCACCTGGCAAGACAGCCTCCTTCTCCACTTCTTTTTCTTTTCCAGCACCCTCGTCGACGGGCTCGCCACCTGTATCACGAGGAACACACGTTACTAATTAAATTGGTTGTTCTACCAGACGACGACAATTCACAATTGCTTTAACAAATTGTAGGGAAAAGAGAGAGATACCTTTAGCAGATGCTCCCTCTTGAGTAGTTGCAGAGGCTCCAATGACCATGGGAGTTCGACCTAAAGGGATTAATGGATCATCGGGATGGTATTCCTCAACCCCGGAGGTCTTGGGCTCCACAGCCGAACTCGAGCCCTCATCAGCTTTGCCTTTACCCTTAGCCAGGGCTCTCTCCTTTTCCATCTCCGCCAGAATCAGGCGACGACCCTCTGCCAGGTCCTCAGGCTCATTGTCTCTTAGGATTCTCTTCATCAATTCATCCTCATCGATTTCTTCGACCCCCAATCTATGTTTTTCGCCCTCCACAATGGCATCCCATAAATTAGCCAAAGTAACATGGTAATCCGGGATCCACGAGATGTTGCGAGTCTTGAGAACCTGACCAAGGAAATCGAAAATCATCACTTCAAACCCCTCGATCTCTTTCTCTCTTTCGAAGAGCTTGTTGTTAGAAGCAGTGGCCAATTCAATGGAACTTTCAACGTTCTTCTCGGCAAGGGCTGCCCTTCTCTCCGCATCCGAGACCTGGTCATTCAAAATTACCTTTTCTGCTTTAGCCAGAGCCAAACTCTCTTTTAAACTCGCTTTTTCCGCCTCCCAAGCAGCCTTCTGAGCTTCAAAATGGCCTTGTGCTGTTTTCAACTCGATGTTGGCCATTTTGAGATATTCAACCTCCTTCTTTAAGGCCATTTTCTCTTGGCTATTGGAGTCCAGTTCTGAATGAAAGCGCTGCTTGGCATTTTCTAATTCAGTCTTATAATTTTCAGCGTCGCTCCGTGCTAAAGCAAGCTGGGACTGAGCATCTTCCAGGTCCTTCTCCAATTTTGTCCTAGCCCTTTCGTTATTTTCAAGTTTCGCCTTCGACCTGTGTGATTCTATTTCGAGTGATCGGATGACTTCTGAAAGGTTAACTGCGTGCTTTTTCATCATCTCATATTGCCTGGCCACGTGGCGGATGTGGCCGATAACTTCATTATCCCAATTTTTAGGAACCGGTTCCAAGGCAGGAACAAACACCATCCTATCAAAGAATATGCCTGGAAATTGTTCCCGCAACTTTTCCAGCCTACCTTGGATCTCGGGACCATGGACGTAATCCCGTGATCCGGGGACAGCTAATTCTGGTTGGCTGGTGTGGACAATATCACTTCTCGCCTTCTCAGTCTCTTTGGATGAATCTTTGTCCCTATCTTTAGATTCGTGATGCCTTTTGGACGACCGGCTGTGGGAAGGCGCACTCTTTGGAGGAGTTAACTCTTTTGGAAGTTTCTTTCCCCCTGACGGAATTGTCGGATGACTTGAAGGCTTAGCAGAGATCGGTTTAGGTGGAGACCGAGGTTGCAAGGAAGTCGGCCTATGAGAAGGACCACGAGAGCGCTCAGTATCCGGACGAAGGCTGGGTTTGCCCTAACGAAGAGAACGATAAGAGTAAGATTTCCTACGGGACATCGTTCATGCAAAAAAGAAAAGAGTATATTAAAACTTTGAATACCCACGATATAAGAGTGCAGGGTCAGACAGCGTGTGTGATGTGTGCATCCCATATAATTCCCCCTAACAGACCCGTGCCTGAAGACAGGCTCATCTGACCAGTTTCTCGTCCTCTAGTTGAAGCGATCACCTCTTCAGAAGCAGGGAAGAAAGGCCCCTCTCCGAAGTCTTTCTCCGTATATACATCATCGGGTAGAGGGATTTTATTCAGCTCGTCAAATAACTGCTCTTCTGTCAAGTCATCGGCAGCAACGGTTTCTATTGGAGCAGAGATAGGAATTTCCTTCGACACGTCACCGCGGGCCTCATCCCCTCTGTATATGTTCAAGTCTTCATCGTCTTGGATGACTATCGGAGAAGGACTCTTGCGAAATTTAGTTGCTTCTACCTCTTGTGAAGTTCCCTCTCCCTCTGTTGGGGGCACGTACTTATAAGGTTTGCCGCCGGTGCCAAGTCCAAATCTTCTATCTAGAAGACGATGCTTATGAAGATTGTCGTCCGTAATGCATTTTTTGATCCTTAGAAAGTTGGATCTGCTTTGTAAAAGAATGGACAACTGGTAGTTGTATAGTGGACCCTCTGTTTTCGGGAAGACATGATCTGTTCGAAACAAAGAAAAAGTGGGGAGAATGTTAATGCCTAAACTTCTTGAACAAGATATTCGATTAGAAGCTTAAAGTTTACTTGATTTGAGCCATCTTCGTGAGCATCCGGCCTGTCTCTTTATATAAAACCAGTCAGATTTAGGGTCCCCTATATTGCTATACCCATCGTACAAAACCTTCCTATTCGCCACCGATTCAAAGAAGGAGAAGTTTGGAGTTGCCGAAGAACGGTGCTTGAAAAGAAAGAAGAATGTCAAATCTCTGAATTTCAGTTCGGCGTGTAGGATCTCCGCGTACGCAACATATAGGGCGTATAGGGATGCGTAAGCATTAGGATGGAGCTGCATCGGAGCAATACCCAGTTTCTTTAAAGTTTCGGTAGCGATCGAAGGAAACGGAGGAATAGCTCCTACCAAGCACATGGTCCGACTAATTGCCATATATCCTTCCGGAGCTAGATGGGGTCTATCTTCGCTACCGGGTGTCAAGACGTCATCCCAAGGAATTCCGTGTCTCAAGCAGATTCTCTTAAGTTTTATATCGTCGAGCTTAGATGCCAGAGAATCGGAGAATTTATCTATCCCGAGAGAGCCAGGAATCTCGTTGGGAGATCGTTCGTCTGTCTCAGACTCTTCGCTAGATGAAGTACTTTCGGATTGATCTGATTCTGTGGCCTCATACTCAGATCCAGTATCTTCACCGCCAGGATTAGTGGGAGGAATTTCCGGGTTGTATTGCTCAGGAATCTCGGATTCTGCTTCTGCTGCGGATCTTGAAGAAGAGTGATCATTCGACATTGCTGCTAGGACGAGAAAATATGAACAATAAGATTAACACTACCCGTCCCCCGTGTGTGCAAGTGCCGGTGTGTGTGCTTGTGTGTGCGCATTAAAAATAAAGCGTGGAAGCAATCAAGATCATCAAAATATTAGTCGTCATATGCAGTCAAATTGTGCGGTCATTTGGTCCAGAAAGTCCAACGTCAAGGCTCTATCCTAACTGTTCAGAATTTTACGGTGACAAGGCGTTGATTAAAGTTTGAAATCTCTTTGCATCATCAGCTATGAGTCGGATCGCAAGGCAGAGGGATCGCCCCTTTTCGGATCGCAAGGCAAAGGGATCGCCCCCATCGGATCGCAGGCCAAAGGGATCGCTCCTTCACGAATCGTTGCAACCCCCACGATACGCGCCTTTGCTGCCACCACGATCTTCCGTCTCACCAGTCGCCTTCATCTTTTCCTCTCCTTGCCCACGATCCGAACCGGCCTCCTCTCTTCTTCTTCCTCCTTCGTTTTCCATCTCTTTTTCTCACCCTCGTACTCCGAGCTCTACGCCTATCAGCCATGGCGTCTCGATGGATTCCCCAAAAATCGCAAACTTCCATCGTTTTTCCCACAAATTATTCGAAAAAGTTCGTGTAACAGCAGCGTTTACGAATAAGGATGTTTTCCATGGAATTACCTTTCTAAAAATTGGGAAAGTGATCGGATATTTGAAGATTCGAAATACTGGGGTTTGTTCCTCGACGGAGCAGGCGAAACGATATGGCAAAAAGAAAGAAGAAGGAAAGTGAAGAGGGGAGGGTCGGCTTATATAGGCAAAGAGGGCGACCGTTTGCCTCCCTTTCTTTGTCTTATTCGATCCACGAAAGACCGATGGGTCGCGAACCAAAAGCCCACCACGACTCGAGGAGGAGCCCGTTTCGTTCCGAGGCCCAAGTACACACCCAAGAGCGGAACGAATATCCCTCTAACGGACCGCGTTTCGAGCCTGCGAAACGAGTCGATAAATCCAGAAAAAATCCCAGAAGGAGAATCGTTCTCTGATTCGCGACTCACTTTGAAAAGGCGATTCTATAGTTTCGAAGCATGTTCCATCATCGATAAAACATACTTCGAGGGGGCAAAATGTTGGCTAGCTTTTTGACCAAGCCATCCAGGATCATTCATAAGAAGAAAGCATGAAACCACGATATCTAAGGACATGGAGGAATGGATCGCACCATCGTCTCGCCCAATATCGGATCGCGCACCATCGTCTCGACCACCGTCGGATCGCACACTATCGTCTCACCCACAGAGGATCGCGTCTCGACGGATCGCCCCCATCTCATCAGCGAACGACACATCCAGGCGATCCGATCCGAACTTATATTGTTGCCCAGAGCGAACCGATCTGATCGCCTGGTGCATGGCGAACCCTCTGACCCGTTCAAGCGCGAGCTAGTCTTTAGCGATCCGAATCGCACGGATCTGGCGACACGTGTCCCTAACCGTCACTTGGACCGATTCTCCCCATCTGCACGATCCGATTTTCAAGCAGATCACGACACCTGTCCACAACGGCTAATTTGACTGTTTCTCCAACGGTGGCGATGCGATCCGATGTTCTCGGGATTCGTCCCACGTGTCCACGATCCGCCTGACAAAATCAGCTATAAATAGCCCGGAGCTTGGCATTTTTTGGGATCTTTTGGCAATATTGAGTACAGAATTCGCCATTATTGTCAAAGTACGAGAGTATAGAGAGAAATCCTTGTTGTATTAGCTTTCAAAGCATAATCAATAATATATAAAGTGGACGTAGGCTCGTTAACGCCGAACCACTATAAATTCTGTGTGTTATTTTTCTTTTTCTCGTTCTTCATTTGAAATTCTATAACATTCAGAACAATTTGGGTGTTAGGTCCAAATTTTGATCTAACACATTAGTACTAGGATTGATTTTGTAATAACGCAAAAATTTAATAAAGAAAATTTATTAGAAGATTAATAAAGTAAATATTAATCAGAAAAATATTGGGAAATAGGAAAGAGGGTTGCGCCATTGAGTCCAATACGAATTTCTAACTAAGATAGATTATTGGTTTATTAAAATCGGACTTAAAACAAAGAAAATACAAAAGAGACAAGTTTTAAATTCAAAATTTTAAAATGGAATAAACGTTCGAATAAATTAAAATAAGTTAATGTGTATATCACGTGAAATTAGACGACCCAGCCATCAACTGGGTCGACCCGGGTATCGACCCAAACCCCATGTGGGTCGACCCAGTAGTCGACCCACCAGTGACATAGGTCGACCCACCTAGGTGGTGTGCGCAACTTCAGTGTGCACGATATTGATAATTTTGGTTTGTTTTTGGGATGCAATCTTTTGGAGTATTCCTAGATCCAATTTCCTGAAATCTAAACCTAAAATCTAGTGCATCTAAATTCTCTAGCTCTATTGTAAATAGCCTCTAAAACCTAACATAAAACCTACTACTCCATTACTCTACTTCCCTCTCTAATAACCCTCTTCTCAGATAAAATTCTAATGGAGTATTGTGGCTTGATTTTGCATTTTTTTATGACATCCATTGGTAGAGACTATCTACTAGGGCTTGATTTGGATTGCTTAGAATTTGTGAGTATATATTTCAATAATTACAAGATTTGGTATAGTTTGAGGTATCTTCTTGATAGTATAATAAGTTGTAGGTTTCTTTTGATTTCTTTTCTCTTTTCAGTTTATAATCTATGTAAATCTGAATCTACTTCTATCTTCCTTCTGATTATTTTAAGAGAATCCATCACTGTAGTTTTATTCAGTTCTCTCTACCCTTTGCTCCTCATATGTAATTTTATTACAGTTTTGTATCAGTCCTATTTTATTTCAGATCTACTCTTGTTCATCTGAGCTTAGGCCATGCAAGAGCCTTAGCCATGTTCCTTTTATTTTTATTTTATATTGACATTGAGTTTAGGTCTTCTTGAGCTTAAACCTTTTTTTTTTATCCTGTTTATGTGCAAATTGGGTCAAAAGGTGGAATTAGTTAATAATAGCACAATTGAAGAATAATGAAAAATATTTATGAAAAAAGAATAAATTGGGCTTAATTGAAATTGTACAATAAAAGACAAATTGGACTGCGACTTTGATAACTGAATAAAAGACATTTGGATAGATGCAGATGGCGGGGATTGGGATTTACATCTAAATTAAACAAAAGAGATGATTATAGGCAACCTGTATGCAACCTTTGAAATGACATAAAAGTTACATAAAGGAAAGTAGGCTTATTAATGAACTTAAGATTGGCGTTAAGGTTAATTAAATAAATTAATAAACAGGTGTAGTTGGAGTCCGTTCTGGCAACAACAGATGATTAGGGAAAATAAGACGCTCATCGTATTTGGTCTATTCCTGCAGTGAGAGTTGATTGATTAGGGAAAATAAGAGACCAATTAAAATAATCAACTTTAGTGAATACCATGGAGGTCTAGTTAGCTAGGAGGTCAACATTAATCCTATGGTTGACTTGGCGCTAACAAATAAAATTGGAGACTAAACCTAAGGGTGACTTATGTCGAATTGTGTATTTTTGGTTGGTGATCTGTGTCAGTCAGTATTCCTTTTCATCACACTACACCGAGGTCTCGCGAGGAGGCGAAGGCACTCATATACTGCACTGGGTAGTAAGAGGTCCAAATGTGGTAGGTAAGGGAGCGTTCTGACAAGACGGTGAGCATGCACCGCACCGATTAGGGAAGATAAGATGATGTGATGCCAGTGATGTTCACTATGTCCTTAGAGATGATGTGTTGGATTTGATAAAATTTGGGCCATAATCGGCATAGGCTATCACAATTATGGTTTTGGAACCGATCGATGGGTAGAATTGGGTTATATCCTAATTTATGAATCATAGCAATTGATACAAAAATCGAATGATTTGACAATTAACTATCTTATAGAAGTGTATTCTTGTTCTTAATTACTATGTTGAGTTTCAATTTATTATCATGTTTAAATTTCCGCTTTTATCAATCATGCAATTAATTACTGAAATCACCAGGCTTTATGTCTGACTAGTTTTGTTTTCCTCTTCTTCCTTCCTTTTACTTATAGGTACTCATGGTGGAGGATCTAATGCTTGAGAGAGCTTTGACCCGGCTCATTCCTTTGGAGATTATCATATGTCTTGTTATTTTTGCTCACATGTACATTTCCACGTTTTATTTATTTGATGTACTTGATGATGAAGGGGATATTGTTACTCTAGTTTTTAATGTTTATGAGACTCGTATGTTTTTTATGACTTATTACATGATACTTCTTATTTCCTTAAGTGAAAATTTTAAATTCCATTGTGTTTATTTATGTTGTCTTGTGAATTTTGGCCTATGTCATGTTATTACATACCTATACTCTTCATATTTCTTACCGAAAAACTCATACAGATCTCCTTAAGAAATGTGGGGTGGTACATTTGGTATCAATGCATAAGGTTAAAAGATTAGTGAAAGATTTTTAAAGAAAAAGTCTTTTAAAGAAAAGTGTTCTCAAAATAAAAAGTGTTTTTGAAAAATAACCCTTCGAGTCAACTAAAATATTCCCTTGATTCCATTGTTGTATCCTTCTGATCACAACATGTCATGGGCCCCCAATTTTCCCTAGGGAATCCCCATTTCTACTTGTTTCCGTTGGTGTGTAGAAGCTACGAAACATACTGAAGGGCAAGGAAACACCATAGCTCATCCTACAGCCATGGTGATTCCTCCTAATCCCCAACCAGTGGCAAACTTCTCTAATCTTTTCAAGGATTCTACTTCTCTTAGTGGCAAGACTTTCCATGGTAAAGATACTTTTGTTGAGTTTTGTGCTTGGTTCAGAAACACCGAGCACATTTTCAGACTCTTGTTGCTTGATGAATGGAGGAGAGTGCAGTTGGCTACATGGCAATTAAAAGATTAGGTTTTAATTTGGTGGGAGGTAGCTGAGGTAGAGCATCGCTTTGAGACTTGGAATGATTTACAAAGAGATTTTGGAGAAAGTTTCTATCTAAACCAGAAGAGGGCATGCAGCTGGAAACTTTTCTAGTATTGAAACAGAGTGATCTTTCGATTAAGGAGTATGTCAATCATTTTAATGAGCTAGCGAGATTGGGGATGGATTTAGTGAATACTGCCCACAAGAAAGTAGTGAGGTTTGCTAAAGGTTTGAACCAACTTCTTAGGGATTATCTATGACACGTATTCCGATGGGTGCTACGTTTGAGAATCTTGAGGGGGTGACACTCATGCACAAGGAGGGAAAAGGTGATCTTGTGGAAAACAAAGGTGAGGTGATTAAGAAAAATGTTGGAAAGAAGAATTGGTGATCCAATATGGTTAACAGGAAGAAGGATGAGAAACCAGCGAAAGCTTAAATCAAGAAGGCTGTTAAGTTCCATAGTTATGGCATGACAAGACACTTTGTGAGGGAATACAAGAAGACAACTAGAAAAGGGAGTTGTTATCATTGTGGACTGTCAGGTCATTATAGTAGGTAATGTCCTCAAAAGCGAGGGCAAGGAGCTAGTTCGTCCAGAGAGAAGATGCACCCATTGAAGGTGACTCAGGATAGTGTTGGAAGGTCATAGTCAAAGGTGTGTTTTATCTTTTTGACTTTCCAATTTGGACCTTATTTGATTCTACCACTTCACATTCATCCACTTTTACATCATTAGACAATTTTCTGCACCTTAGTATCTCTCTTATTTCCGATCCAATAGTAGTTTCAAAACCAATAGGAGGTTCGGGTCATTTATCTATGATGTGTAAGTGTTCGAAGCTTTCTATTCTAGGCATCGAGTTTGATTCTAATGCCTATGTACTAAGGTATTCTGGGTATGGTATTATTCAAGGAATGGATTTGCTAGCCAAGGATGGTGCCATTCTCGACAGCAAGAGAAGGGAAGTAAGGTTGATGACTTGTCTAGGTAGAGCCCTTGAGCTATCCTGCGTCCCGCGAGGGTCCGTCATGTTGAGATTCTTAGAATCCTTGATACTTATATCCGCTATCTTAGCTTAGTACCGTGGTAAGGGGTTTTTCGGACGTATTTGAGGAGGTGAGAGTACTACCTCCGAGATGAAAGATCGACTTCCGAATTGATTTGATAGAGAATGTTAAGCCTGTTGCATTGCCTGTGTACCTGATATACACGTAAATGTGCATATTTTATCCGCTTATTTATCTTATTTTCCCTTTAAAATAATTGATACTTTGTATTTATAGCTGTATTTTCAGATTGTTGACAAGAAGCATGGTTTAGAGCATTTGATGGATAAAGCATGAAGAATTTGCTTAAAAAGTGTGAAGTTTAAAATTGCTAAAGCTTGAAGAGTCTAAAGCTTGAAGAACGGTTGCAATTATATTTCAGTTAAGAAGATTTGGCTCAATAAAGACTCAAACTGCATTCACATTAGCTCATTTGGAAGGCCTCTTACTCATGTTGCGTTCACACTAGCCTATTTGCTAGACCACTCGCTCTAAAGCTGCGTTCACACTGGCTTATGTGTTATTTGGGTTATTTCTTTAGTCCCACATTATGTAATTAGCTAGCTAGCCTTTGTCATATCAGCTATAAATACATTGTATCTTAGTCTTGTAAGGGACACATTAGGTTTTATTCTGTAATTCTCTTCTTGGAATAAAATCATTCTCTCCCTTTCTTTTTACTTTTTGTTTATTTTATTTATGTTCATGTTATTTATTTTCTTTTTCTCTTCTTCTTCTTTAGCTATGTCTAGCTAATCCCCTTTGATTAGGGGGTGATGACGCTGATAGTATGATTCAATATGAATCACATAGCCAAAAGATGAGGACTGTATACATGTAGATCTGAATCTGAATTAAGGGTTAGATCTGAACCTTCATACCCTGTGTCGTTTAAGAGCTGTGCTCCTTCACAGGGTATATTCGAGTTCAATCTAACACTTATCAGATTTAGATGTAATATTTAGGGTTTTAGAAATAAAATAGCGAATCTGTCCTGATAGCCTATGGTTGTAGAGCTGAGCTCCTACATAGGCTATGCTTGTCGTTATTTACATATTTGTTTCTAAAAACCTATAATCGTTGATTCATGTTTGTGATAGAAACATGTATTAGATCTGGTTAATCTTTTGGCTATTGATGATTATGAATCTGATCTATGTCATTATCCGCTAATTGCTTTCACTTATTGTTAAAACTCCCTTTTATTTAATTTCTTCTATTTTCTTTGTTTTCAACCAATCAAAAGTTAGGGATAACTTGATTGGATTTATTAATTAAAATAATTTGGTCCCAGAGTTCGACACCCTCTACAACGATCCTTGTTGTTTAGGAAAGACGAACGAATTTTACAGTTGTTTACAATTGTATAATTTGTTCGCAAACAAATCTTGGCGCCGTTGCCGGGGACCAAAATAACTTTTATTACTAAATCCTTCGAGTTATATTTTTTTCTTCTTATTTTTGTTTTTCCTTTCATTTTCTATCATTAAAAAAAAATTATATTTTGTTTCTATTCTTGTCTTGGTTGCCTTTCCATCTTTTCAATATATTTCTTACCCTTTTCTTCTTTTACAAATTTCTGCAATTTAAAACTTAAAAAAAAATTCCATTTATTTCTTTCCTCTTTTGATGTCTTTCCAAATTTTTACAACTTCTTCCCTTTTACAACAGTAAAAAAAAAACATTTGCCATTTTTTATATTTCCTTTCAACTTCTTTCCTATTTTCCTTACTAAATTCTCAATCTTCCTTTCAACAATTTCTTTCTTACACTACTTTTCTTCTTCTACAACATAATTAAAAAAACAATTTTCCTTTTACTGTTTCTCTTCTCTGCCACACAACATAATTGCCGTCCTTTTCTACAACGTACACAACCGTCCATCCGCTGTTCTCATACATACCCAGCATAATCACCAACCTACGTCACAAGGCACAACCACAACATCCTTAACAAACCTTCATCACAAAGTCCGGCGAAAATCCATAACTCAGAACCATTCCACCATCTATTTCAACATTATACCAAACTGCCCCTATACACCGCAATCCAAGTTGCCTCATATCAAACTCCTACAGCCGTCTACCACCAGATCATCTTCTTCTGGCCGTTATTGCCTTGTGCCGATCAACTATACCAAACCCAGAACCGCCAGCTTCATCCACAAAATCAACCTCCATCCTTTACAGACTTCACCAAAAATCCACCACCAAACTCCTTTCTGCTGATCCCCATCATCTTCTTCACATCACCAACACCCTCTCAACGAACAATCATCTCCACGCACATCTTTCTTGCAATCATCAGGAACTTTAACTACTCACAGTTCCCCTCCTAACACATCCGCCTAACATCCACCAAAGCCATATGCACATATTTCATATATAGAGAAAATTCTTGGTTTCAAATCCAATCTCCCTTCATCTTGCAATACCATCACGAACCTGCTCAAACCCTGAAGCCGCCAACTGAACCACAAAAGCGGAATACCAATCGTTCTGCATAATCCGCGCAACCCAAAGCAAAATCCGAAACCCCTCTTCAACCAAAACAGCCTCGCAAGCTTCTCTTCCCTCGCTGAAACCAACTTCGGCATCCTCTGAACCACTCGATTTCAGATCTTGATCCCCCCCTTCGAACTGTCACCAACCGCAATCAGTTCAAACTCCAATATCATCGTCTTTCCCAAAGCGATTTGCAGAAGAGAAATCTCGAGCCAATAACTCTTCCCGCTCAACCGAACACAGATAACCCATAAAATCAATTTTGATTTTCGATTTCTATTTGGGGATTTTTTGTTTTTATTTCTGTGTTTGATCTTCCTTTCTCGATTTCAAGAATAAGTACTGTATTTGTGGAATAACTAAGTCGGCTGATTTGAGGATGACAAACTGTATTGAACATTGTCTTGTGATTTATACTGGACATTAGACTTAGGTGGGCTACGTTGCTTTTGTTGGATTTTGGCACGCAAGCTTGTTTTGCCAATATTGGTTTTGAGCGCTCTCTCTTTGTTGAGAAATAATATTTGGGTAATATTCATTTCTTTTTTGGGTTGTGAGCCCATCAGCATTATTCAGCAAAGGCTTATTCTGTGAAATTTTTTGCTTGTTACTTAAGCTTGGGAATGAATTCAGTGTCTTAGTTTGACTGTGTGGATTTGAATATAGTCGGCCCTATTGGTTTGACCCAGTATTGAGCCAATTGTTTTAGTGAGCCCAGGTCTTGTCTCTTGCTGTTTAGTTTGTTTATTTAGAGTTTAGTTTTTTTTTTCTTTCCAATTCCTTTTCAGTCTCTTGCTATTTTTTTTATTGTTAAAAAAAATCGAAAGCAGGTACAGTGGATATTAGAAAAAGGTCTTAAAAAAAATATTAAGCGGACTATTCAGGGTTCGAGCGGTTGCACACCAAGTGGGGTGTGAACGCGCTAGCGCTACCCAATTGCACTGGACGGACTGCCGATCAAGGTGAGTATTTTCTATCTCTACAGGGACCGCTGCTGCAAATAAAAAAATATAGACATTGCTTGTAAAACTCTTCTGCAGGGCATCGGCTTGCTTGTAAAAGAAATAAAAATTCTTTTTTTATTTATTTATCTCTGCAATTGACTGTTCTGAGACTGTTCATTCTGTGACTGATTAAAAAAAAAATCCGCATTCATCGTAGTTTTGTTTTTACTTTCTAAGGACTTCATTATATTTTGACAATTTGGTTTAGTTCAAACGGATTATTTCTCGGTTTCTAGACTACGGCAGAGTAATAACTGTTTATAAATATTACGGTGATTCGTAAATATTATATCAGTTGTTCCTCTGAAGGTACTTAAACCTTCGGCTGCATTGCTAGGGTGATTCCTGGTGCACCGATAACTCCTGTCCGTTAACTGGCTGAGAAGTCTTTTGTTGAAATAAATCAAACCGTCATTATATAATTCTAGAAATTGTAAATTGCATTAGGTTCATTAAAAAAAATCTTTTGTGTCTAATTCTTTTTCTCTAAAAAAAATAAATTAAAATAATTCACGTTTTGTAAAATAAAATAAAATATCGCTTCTCAAATTTGTTTTTCTCGTCTTCCCTTATTCTTCTCGCTAGTGCATGCGACATTGGACTCGTGATCCTTCAGACTATCGTTTAGTTCGAACAAACATTTCTTTAACCATGGCCGAAGAAAATCCCCCTCGATCTCTTATGGATAGATACTTCCCCGATGGGGTTTCTATTCCTTCTTGCATCATATTGCCCGCCCCAACGGGTAACCACTTTGAAATTCATTCGAATCACATAAATACTCTTCCAAAGTTCGGCAATTTAGAATGTGATGATCCATATATTTTCTTGACCAAATTTGTGCAACCATGAAATTTCAACAATTAAGTGACGATGGAATCAAACTTAGGTTAATTCCATTTGCACTTACCGATTATGCTGAGAAATGGTTGTATAGCTTGCCTTCAAATACGATTGGAACTTGGGGTGAATTGTAAACATTTTCCTAAAGAAATTTTACCCTCTGGAAAAAACTTCCAAAATTCGAAATGTAATCGTCAATTTTCATCAATTTTGGAGTGAATCCTTTGAAAAATATTTTGAAAGATTTAAAGAACTCCTAATCAAATGTCCACATCACAATTTCGAAAAATGGACTCTTTGTCAAATTTTATACGATGGACTTGAAAATAACTCTCGAACCATGCTCGAATCAATGTGCCAAGGAAATTTTCTAGCCCAAGATCACAATGCCGCTTGGAAATTTCTCGAAAATTTGGCCGAAAAATCAGCTCAATGGGAAAGATCTAATGAGAAATCGATTTATTCCCGATCTAACGCTCATTCGGTAGGATCATCAGTAGCCTTAGAAGCAAAAATAGACGCGATGATATCCAAATTCGATAATGTCCTTTCATCAACTCAAATAAATCAAGCTCAAGCATCTCAGACCTCATGTTACAAATGTAACGATCCTAACCACATAGCCGATCAATGCCCACATTCATTGGAACAACTCAACGCATTTGACAAAGCTAGGAACGACCCATTCTCCCCAACATACAATCCAGGTTGGAGAAACCATCCTAACTTCTCTTGGACCCAAAACAATGCAAATTCGAATGCGGTTCGACCACCTTTTCAGTCATTTTCGAATAATCCTTCGAAACCTCCCTTTCAACAAATTCAATTCCAACATCCTGCGCCACTTTTCAAAACCAAGCACAACAATCTTTTGTTCCCCAAGACGATAAACGATTGACATCACTGGAGAAAACTCTCGAAGAATTAACTAAAGCGACGACTCAAAATCTCCAATCAAATACCAATCTTCAAAATTTATTGACTTCGCACATGCAAAACACGAGTCAGTCGATCGCTAAACTTGAAATGCAAATGAGTCAGTTAGCCACGTCGGTAAGCGAACGGGAAAGAGGCACTTTCCCGAGTCAACCCATTCCAAACCCCAACCGTCAAAATCCTAACTCCAACCAAATTCACATCATTCAAGATTCACATCATTCAAACTTGAATAAGGTCACGACTCTTATATCCGGCAAAAAGATTGACAACCATGTGGTCAACCCAAATGCTTTACCTGACGATCTTCCAAACCTTATCGAAAATTCGACCAACTCAGATCAAAACATTGAGCCAATTTCCGACAAGGACCATCCTCAAACTCAAGTAGCCCAACCTACTGAGTTGTCTGCTCCATTTCCTCATAGACTCCGACCTAGGAAAAAGACGGATCAGCTAGAAAAAATCCTTGAAATATTTAAGCAAGTTAAAGTGAACATTCCTCTTTTAGATATTATACAACAAGTTCCACAATACGCAAAATTTCTAAAAGATATGTGCACTCAAAAACGTCATACACATGTACCTAAGAAAGTATTTCTAGCGACAACTCTAAGCGAAGTCTTGTCCCAATCGATGCCAGTGAAATACAAAGATCCTTGATGCCCCACAATATCATGTACTATTGGGGACAAGAAAATTGATAGATGCCTGCAAGACTTAGGTGCTAGTGTTAACTTGCTTCCATATTCCGTCTACCGCCAATTAGGGCTAGGAGAACTGAAACCCACCAAGGTTACCCTTCAGCTTGCTGACCATTCAATTAAGAAACCTGTGGGCGAAATCGAGGATGTGTTGATCAAAATTGGTGAATTCATCTTTCCAGTTGATTTCATTGTCTTAGAAACCCAATAGGTTAGCAATCCTGCAAACCATATCCCTTTGATTCTAGGACGACCCTTCTTAGCAACCTCTAATGCTCTCATCAATTGTAGAAATGGGTCTATGAAACTTTCTTTCGGTAACATGACTGTCGAGCTAAACATCTTCAGAACTGAAAACTCTCCTAACTCTTATGTGGACCAGTTTTCTGAAATCCATGCTGTCCACAATAATGAATCCGAGCTCAACCATATGAATAATGAAATTGAATCGAATTATGAAACCTTATTTCAAGGCACTCCCGAAAATGTCTCTGATTCGATTCCTGTCGAGCCTCTCACAAATGAGTCTATCCCTCAACCAATTTCTTCGGTTGAGTCGCCCCCAAAATCTGACCTCAAAGTGCTGCCCAGTCACCTTAAGTACGCTTACTTAGGAGACAATGAAACTTTTTCTGTCATCATCGCTTCTGACCTTACATTAGAGCAGAAACAATTGCTCCTTCCCATTCTTAAGAAAAATAAGGAGGCAATTGGTTGGTCCATGGCTGATATTAAGGGGATTAGTCCTTCGATTGTCCAACATCGAATCCACCTTATAGATGAGGCCAAACCCACTCGTGATCCCCAACGTCGACTAAACCCTATCAAGAAAGAAGCAGTTCGTGCTGAAATCCTTAAATGCCTTGACAATGGAATCATTTACCCGATTTCTGATAGTCAATGGGTTAGTCCGATTCATGTCGTACCTAAGAAATCAGGGATTACCGTGATCCAAAATGAAGCTAACGAGCTTATCCCAACCCGCACCCAGACCGGTTGGCGTGTTTGCATTGACTATAGGAAACTTAATGCTGCAACACGTAAGGATCATTTCCCTCTGCCATTTATCGATCAAATGTTAGAACGACTAGCTGGTCATGAGTACTACTGTTTCCTTGATGGGTACTCGGGCTATAATCAAATCCCTATCGCTCCTAAGGACCAAGAGAAAACCACTTTCACTTGTCCGTTTGGTACATTTGCGTACAGACGTATGCCTTTTGGTCTCTGTAATGCACCTGCAACCTTTCAGAGGTGCATGATTAGCATTTTTTCTGATATAATCGAGCGATTTTTGGAAGTGTTCATGGATGATTTTTCCATATTTGGTGATTCCTACACTGAGTGTTTACATCATCTCGATCTTGTTCTTAATCGATGTAAAGAGAAACATTTAACGCTTAATTGGGAAAAGTGTCACTTCATGGTCAAACATGGCATTGTCCTAGGACATGTCATCTCTAACAAAGGAATTGAAGTAGACAAAGCCAAAATCGAAGTTATCTCGAATCTTCCCATTCCCAAATCTATTAAGGACATCCGATCCTTTTTAGGTCATGCTGGTTTTTACCGTCGCTTTATAAAAGATTTTAGTAAAATCACTCGACCCTTGGCTAACCTTCTTGGTAAGGATGTTCTTTTCGACTTCAATTCTGACTGCATTTCTTCTTTTGAGCGTCTTAAAAATGAACTTGTCTCTGCCCCGATCATTTGCTCTCCTAATTGGAAGCTGCCTTTTGAAATCATGTGTGATGCCTCGAATTTCGCTGTTGGCGCTGTCCTAGGACAACGTATCGATAAAATTCTTCATGTCATTTACTACGCGAGTAAGACTCTGAATGACGCTCAAATCAATTATACGACCACTGAAAAGGAACTCTTGGCAGTCGTTTTCGCTTTAGAAAAATTCAGACCTTCTCTAGTTGGCTCACACATCACTGTTCATACCGATCATTCCGCACTTAGGTACCTTTTCTCTAAAAAGGATGCTAAGGCTCGTCTCATTCGTTGGATACTTCTACTTCAAGAATTTGACCTTACCATTAAGGATAAAAAAGGATCTGACAACGTTATTGCGGACCACTTGTCTCGTCTTCCAAATGCCCCGTCTTCTTCTCTTCCGATCAACGAGAATTTCCCCGATGAACAACTGTTTTCTCTATCCACTGATCGTTGGTTTGCTGACATTGTCAACTACTTAGTCACCAAGCAAATCCCTTCTTTTTGGTCTAAGCAGGATAAACACAAATTCGTTTCCCAAGTGAAACATTTTTATTGGGACGACCCCTATCTTTTCAAGTATTATCCCGACCAAATCATTCGAAGATGTGTTCCTGACACTGAAATTCACAGCGTCCTCTCTTTCTGTCATGACCAAGCATGCGGTGGTCACTTCGGTCCCAAAAAGACAGCCGAAAAGGTTCTCCAATCGGGTTTCTACGGGCCCACCCTTTTCAAAGACGCGTACGAATTTTGCAAAACTTGTGATCGATGTCAATTCTTAGGGAAAATTTCTAAACGGAATATGATTCCCCTAAACCCCATTCTAGAGGTCGAAATTTTTGATGTATGGGGTATAGACTTCATGGGACCCTTCCCTAATTCTTTTGGGAACATTTACATTCTCTTGGATGTTGACTATGTTTCTAAATGGGTCGAAGCTGTTCCATGCAAAACGAACGACAATAAGGTTGTTGTGCGCTTCTTAAAAGAAAACATCTTTTCTAGTTTTGGCACACCTCGCACAATAATCAGCGACAACGGGACACATTTCTGTAATCGTTCTTTTGAAGCCCTCATGAGAATGTATTCGATAACCCATAAGTTATCCACTCCTTACCATCCTCAAACTTGTGGGCAGGTTGAAGTATCGAATAGGCAGATTAAACAAATTCTTGAGAAAACTGTGAATCGAAATCGTAAAGATTGGTCCCAAAAGTTAACTGACGCTCTTTGGGCTTACCGCACCGCTTTCAAAACCAACTTGGGTATGTCCTCTTATCGGTTGATTTTTGGTAAGCCATGTCACTTGCCAGTTGAACTAGAACATAGGGCGTTATGGGCAATAAAAACTTTGAATCTTGATTTAGAGCAAGCAGGTGAACATAGGAAGCTTCAACTTAATGAACTTGATGAAATTCGAAATGATGCCTATGAAAATGAACGAATTTACAAGGACAGAACAAAATTTTTTCATGATAAATCAATTTTACGTAAAACTTTCATGCCAGGTCACAAAGTTCTGTTGTATGACTCAAAACTGCATTTATTTCCGGGTAAGCTAAAATCTAGATGGACAGGACCTTACACTGTACGGACTGTTTTTCCGTATGGTGCGGTAGAAATTGAGAATCCAAATAATGGATCATCCTTTAAGGTCAATGGTCAACGCCTTAAACCTTACTTGGAACCAATACCCAACCAAGAGGAAGAGCTCATGGTCCTCCATGAGCCACATTACATTCGGTAAGACGCATTAACCCTCTTTTGTACATATGTAAATATTCTCTTATTTGTTTTTCCCTTTCACTAAGGTATGTCTGATTAAGACTGTGAGGACACAGTCACACTCAAGTGTGGGGGGAATTTACATTACATCAGTAATCAAATTTTATGAAGTATGTCTTTCATTGAACAAGGATTAACTTAAATTCATAAATAACACCTTGGTTCCTGTTTGATAAGTTGAATTGTTGGGTGATGGGAATGAACATTATTTATTCATTGAATCGTGTCTTTTTAAGATGCTAGCTTGAGACTGTGCAGACGTTAGTCGTGTTCTGGAGTAAGCATGTCAACCCTTGTTATACATGTTAGAATGTGCAAGTAAAAAAATCAAAAAAAAAAAAAAATCAAATAAAAATGAGTTTGCACCTACATATGTTGGAATTTCTGAGTTTGTTTTCATGCATAATATTTCTCTCACTCAAATTTTCACACGTAAGTTCTAAAATCCACTTGGCCCAATTAAGGAGAAATGACTCATTGTAGCGTTCTTCTTCGATACCCCACATTATTCAAACCCAAGTTTTAGTCGAATTACATCCATGTTTCAACAAGTTTATCCTATATTGGTATATTCAAGAACCATTGTTTAAAGGTCAAAATGTCACTTTTTATACCAATATTACACCACCCACTCCGTACTTGTTTTAAGGTAGGATAACCATATACCACATCTTATTTTATATGGGTTATCTATCTTACGAAACTTTGCTTATCATTCCTTTCAGCTTTTTTTATAACATCAATCCAGACTTGTGTGTTGAATTAAGGTTATAGAAGTAGAGTAACTAGGGCACAAAACTTTCCTTTCATTAAGTATTGGTTTAGTAGAGGAGGAATCAAATGAAATAATGTACGGCATCATTCCATCTCCATTCATCATTCCTCTGTTCAAAAAAAAAAGAAAGAAAGAAAGAAAAAAAAGAGAAAAAAAAGAAAAGAAATGAAAAAAAATGAAATAAAGTGAGAGTCTCTCTGAATAAAATAGTCTTCATCATTCCTGACTATGAAGCATCCATTTCCATTCCATCCACATCCATCATACCGTACTTAGAAGCAAGGATTGTAGTAGAGGAGATGAAAGGAAATAAAAATGTTCATATGTGCCTTAGTATTACTTTATCTTTTGTAATTTGAAGTTCAACTAATACGCTTGCCCTCTTATCTAGAATCTTTTTAGAACTTACAAATTTTCCTTCATCTATGCATAACCCATATCCAATACATTACAGTTACATTGGTGCAAAATCATTCAAAAAAGAAAAAAGAAAAAAAAGGAAAAATAGTGAATAAAGAAATGATTGGGTGCACATTGTCGATGTGTAGAACTTTGGTTGACACCACGCTCTTAACCTTCAATACAATTACAGTGTTATCAAGGAATTACGATTCAGCCTGAAAAATTTTGTTCATTTTTGCACTAATTATGGGATGGACAATTTGGGGCTAAACCGTTATTATTGAAGTTAGGTGAAATCCTTGGAATGTGAAAGACTTTAAGTATATTGTTTGATTAATCCGCGTACATAAGACGCTTTGGATTTTGTGGGTAGTATCCGCTGAAAACCCCGACGAGACAACACTCGTCCTACTGGGGACACCCAGAGGTTTAACGACTTGTTGCATAAGCTAAATGCAATCGTGTTTCCTACGAAAGTGTGACATATCTTAGCTTAGTTTATTCGAGGACGAATAAAAAGATAAGTGTGGGGGTATTTGATATACACGTAAATGTGTATATTTTATCCTCTTATTTATCTTATTTTCCCTTTAAAATAATTGATACTTTGTATTTATAGCTGTATTTTCAGATTGTTGACAAGAAGCATGGTTTAGAGCATTTGATGGATAAAGCATGAAGAATTTGCTTAAAAATAGTGAAGTTTAAAATTGCTAAAGCTTGAATGAAGAACGGCTGCAATTATATTTCAGTTAAGAAGATTTGGCTCAATAAAGACTCAAACTGCATTCACATTAGCTCATTTAGAAGGCCTCTTACTCATGTTGCGTTCACACTAGCCTATTTGCTAGACCACTCGCTCTAAAGCTGCGTTCACACTGGCTTATGTGTTATTTGGGTTATTTCTTTAGTCCCACATTATGTAATTAGCTAGCTAGCCTTTGTCATATCAGCTATAAATACATTGTATCTTAGTCTTGTAAGGGACACATTAGGTTTTATTCTGTAATTCTCTTCTTGGAATAAAATCATTCTCTCCCTTTCTTTTTACTTTTTGTTTATTTTATTTATGTTCATGTTATTTATTTTCTTTTTCTCTTCTTCTTCTTTAGCTATGTCTAGCTAATCCCCTTTGATTAGGGGGTGATGACGCTGGTAGTATGATTCAATATGAATCACATAGCCAAAAGATGAGGACTGTATACATGTAGATCTGAATCTGAATTAAGGGTTAGATCTGAACCTTCATACCCTGTGTCGTTTAAGAGCTGTGCTCCTTCACAGGGTATATTCGAGTTCAATCTAACACTTATCAGATTTAGATTTAATATTTAGGGTTTTAGAAATAAAATAGTGAATCTGTCCTGATAGCCTATGGTTGTAGAGCTGACCTCCTGCATAGGCTATGCTTGTCGTTATTTACATATTTGTTTCTAAAAACCTATTATCGTTGATTCATGTTTGTGACAGAAACATGTATTAGATCTGGTTAATCTTTTGGCTATTGATGATTATGAATCTAATCTATGTCATTATCCCCTAATTGCTTTCACTTATTGTTAAAACTCCCTTTTATTTAATTTCTTCTATTTTCTTTGCTTTCAACCAATCAAAAGTTAGGGATAACTTGATCGGATTTATTAATTAAAATAATTTGGTCCCAGAGTTCGACACCCTCTACAACGATCATTGTTGTTTAGGAAATACGAACGAATTTTACAGTTGTTTACAATTGTATAATTTGTTCGCAAACAGTACCATATGGCTCCGAGGGAAAGTAAAGAATTGAGTAAGCTAGTGGGTGAGCTATTGGAGAAAGGCTTTATTTAGCGGAGTATATCCGAGTGGGGAGCACCAGTCATATTTGCTACTAAGGAAAATGGCTCTCTCAATCTATTTGTGGATTACAAAGAATTAAACAAGTTGATAAAGAAGAATCAACACCCACTCCCTTGGATAGATGATTTATTTGATCAGTTGGTCGGTGCATCCATTCTCTCTTAGTCAGACTTGCCGACTGGGTTTCATCTGCTTTAAGTGGCAGATGACATTGTAGGAAAGACAACTTTTAGGACTCAAACAAGTTCTTCGAGTAGCTAGTTATGCCTTTTGGTCTAACCAATGCACCAATCTATTTTCTTGATTTGATAAGCCGGGTTTTTAGGGAGTTTCTATATAAGTTTGTGGTTGTGTTCGTAGATGACATCTTGATATTCTCAAGAAAGAAGAATGTGGATGCGTTGCACTTAGGAGAGGTCCTTCGTGATCCACGTGCCCATTAGTTAAAGGAAAAAATTTCTAGGTGTCACTTTCGGCGTAAGGAAGTGAGGTTCTTAAGGAATGTAGTTTCAGGGAATGGTATAGTGGATCCCGCTAAAGTTGTTGCATTGCGCCGATTTCTACTTCACTTACCTGCCTCACAAAGAAAAACCTAGTATTTCTTGGGAGGTTGATTGCGATGATGCATTCTTGTGATTGAAGAAGGCTATCACATCAGCTCTGTAACGACCCGTATTTTTCTGCCTAATTATGTGAATTATTTGAATTATTTTAATTATTTGTTTGAATTTAAATAATTGGATTTAATTATTTTATTTTGAATATTTACTTATATTAATAATATATAAAATATTTTAATTCCAAATTTATTTGGAAAATGTTGAATCTGGAATATAATGCGATCGGGCAATTTCAAATTGTTTATATTGGTTATACTGAAATTATAGTGACAATTTCGATGATTGAATATACATAATTTATAATCTAATTATAAATGGAGCTGCAACGGCTTGATAGTTCGTAATTTGGCGTTTTGAACTTTAAACAACTGTACAGGATTCAAAATAAGCCGGATTTTCTCGAAACAAGAAACGCTAGAATCTGTTTGACGATATTTTTCAAATAGAAGAGAAAAATCCAGTTTTCATTGCGTAGATTTTAATTTACATCCAAATCAAATTTTGAAAAGGTCACTATGGAATTCCTTTATATATTATGTCGATTATTTATATAAAATAAGGGGTTTTTTAATATTTTAATATCGATTTGGCCTGAAATTCAACCTGGGATATTTCACTTTGGTAGCATATCAAACTCTGGCCGTGTATGTCTAATTGCAATATTTTATTTATATATAGTGAATATTTTAAAATTGGTTTATTTTATTTTAATTGGGCAGTTATAAAAGGGACTTTATTCAAACGACCTCCGTTTTCGACGAAACAAATTTTATTGGGATTGCAATGGTAAATTATTGCTAGATTTCAAGTTGCGCGTCAATCATGGTTAATTTGTGAGCGTGGCAAAATTAAATGCAAATAAAACGACCATTTGGAGTTAAACAAGCGCCATTTGAGCAAACGAACTCGGAATTCGACGAAACAAGTTTCATTAGGACCGTACCGTCAAATTATACTACATCGTCCATTTCTGTCTCGAAAATAGTTTGTACGTGAGCACAGGAGCGAATAAACAACGTTCGAAATAGTGATAGGTACGAAATAAAATATCGTTCGTCACATCGATATAAATAAATATTATTTTTCTTCTATATATACACAATTACTTTAGCCATTTTCAGTTCATTCCCGTCCATCTACTTTCCAGCCTCCACATTTCATAGAAAACCCCCTAAAACTAATCTATTTATTTCTCTCAATCCGTTGCAAATTTGTTATGGCAACCTGAAGTAAAGTTGTAGATCGGGTTGTTATATACCTACTGAGAAAAACTAGGGACGAACGAGGTATTGTGATGGTCGGAAATAGCCATAAACCAATAGAAATCATTTTCATTTTTTGATGATTTGTGGCGATTTGGTGAAGAATTAGTTGGAACTGTCAAAGCCGAGTGTAGTAGAGGGGTCGGGCTTTGATTTGGCACTGGTCGGAGGGTCTGAAATGGTGTGTGGTGGTCGGAGTAGCGAGTTGAACGGAGGGGTACTGTTTGGGTTGTTTTTCGAAAGCTCAGTTCAAATTTTGGGGTTTTCCGGTGATGAGGTGGTCTTTGGCGATCGCCATGACTGAGGGACTAGTGCTGGGTGGCTTGGTGGTCAGACAAGCGGAGGTCTAGTAGTTTCTAGTGGCGAGGTGGTAGAGAATTTTGGGGATGAATGGAATTGGGGGTATTCGCGATTTCAGGCGACGGAGGGGGTTTGGATGGCCGGCGTTGATGGTGAAGGGGCATAGCGGAATGGGGAGACCGGTGGTGGCCATGACGGAAGTTGAAGTTAATCAGAGGCGGCACGGAAGGGCTCTGGTGATGTCGAGCTTGAAGAAGAAGCAAGTATCGGGTTCAGGAAAATTTGATCGTGGAAAAAGAACGGGTTTAGGCAAATTAGAAGAGAGAAGACACGTTTTTTGCTTTGGACCATGATGATGTGGCGCTAAATTATAAAGCTAATTAATGAATAATTAGTTTAGTTATTAATTTAATTTAAATTAAAACTAATTAACACTTTAATCGATCGTAACTTTCTCAGACGTTAACAAAATCTGACGAAACTGGACCTGATAGGATCGCAGGGATGAGGCCTTGGTGATGGCACTGACTAGGAACTGATTGGACGCAGTTGAAATTTCAGAGAATCTTAAATGTACGTTTAAAATTAAATGGAACAAACGGGACCACCGTCAACCGAAAAATCTGGTGAGTTAATTCTCACACGTTCTGGAATCCTGTGATGTGGTAAATTCATATTATAATATAATTTACCTTTAAAAGTGTAATTTGGTTGATTGGTTGCTATTGGCTGTTTATTGTTGAATGGTTGCTGTCATTTATATCTCATTAGTTGATTATTGAAATTTATTTCATATATTATTATCAAATGTATAACGAGCTGTGGTGCAGGGAAGAACAGATTGGAGGGATCCGACCGGATTCCTCAAATATTATATATGTTGTTTGTTTGTTTTATATTGTTGATATATGAACTGATTTAACTCCAGATGGTAGTGAAACCTATTTGAACATGATGGTTGAATAAATATTCACCTGGGTTGTGTTTAAAAATCAATCACAGTGTTTATTGAGTAGTCGGCAGCGAATGGCGTAAAATGTGTTGTTTCAGACGTCAGTTTACCGTTCGGTGAATTGACGCAGTTTTAAAGTTAATTTTTTTTATAACTGAACTGAAGATCTTCAGTCATTTTATATAATTAATTAAATTAGAAATTTACTAATAACTATTTTAGTCGAGCTTTTAAAAGAAATTGTTTAAATGGTTATGAAATAGGATTTTGTGATTTACGCAATTGTTGAAAGCAGAAACCACAGACATTACCTACATGTTGGAAAAATAGAATAATTGTTTTCAAAACAATTGGATGGCGTTTTTAGATGAATTAAGTTATTTAATTAATTCAAAAAGGGAAATTACAAGTGAAAACCAGTTAACTGCTAACTGATGTGTACGGTTGGTAAAATCAGCCATTTTCAAGTAAAATGGACAAATGGAATAAATTTGATTTAAATATTCTGAATATTCGTTAAGTTAAATGAATAGTGTTATTTATTAGTTAATCCTCGATTAACTATAAATTAAAGAAAATTTTAAACTATTTAGTGTTAAATATTAGTTAATCTTCGATTAACTTAAATCCAAAGCAATTATCGAATTTGGTTAGAATTAATAAAGTTAATTATTATTGGGTAAGCTTTTAAAATGATAATGATACTTAGTAGCAAAGTTAACTATTTTTAATATAGTTAATATTATAGTTAGTTATTATTTAAATTAATAATAATTAAAGCGATGACTTTTAAGTTGACATCGATTTAGAAGTGATTAAGTAGCGATTAGTTTTGATCGAAGAGACGACAAGAGTTTTTATAAAGATGTTTATAATCAAAATTTTAAAATGAGATTTGTATATAGAATTGGTAAGTGAATGCAAAGATATAAATAAGGTTTTACTTAATTGTTAAATTTAGTAAAGTATGTTCAACACTTGCGTAAATCACAAACATGCTTCTAAAAAGGGGTTTTTAAACCAAAGCGATGACTTAAATGTTAAAGGATTAAATTAAGTGGAATAAGTTAATTGAAACAAGGATTTCAAAAGCAAAGGAAAATACATAAAGAAATTGTTTTGTGTTGATAAATGGATTATTGGAAATAAAAGCCAAGTTAAAAGTCTTATTGAAAGGAAGGGGGTAAATGTTCGTTAGTTATGAAATCCAAGACCATGGTCTATATTAAGAATGCCAATAGGATGAAGTAAATTATTTGACAAGAGATTTTGATTTTAAATCAAAATGTTATAAGAGAAATAATGACTTAAGTTAAAAAAGGTGCTTTAGTGAATATCGACTTAATCAAAGAAATTAAGTAAATATATTATTGAACGAGAATTTCAAATACAAGAAATGGTTGCTAAAACCAGATCTGAAATCAAGATGGTAAATGAGATTTTAATATCAGTGGTTAAGTGACAAACTATTATTTATTCTAAGGCAAGAACGTTGTTGATCAAGGTCTGAGAGGTAAATAAATACTCAATTTGAATGGCTTCACTATTATCGAGGAATGGTATTAGTTTGAAATGAAGGAAAGGTGTTGTAATTGGTTAATGATTCCATACGGGGAATACTGAATATGAGTACAAGGTTTTTGAATATAAATGTTAGTTACAAGGTAAATAAGAATATTTGATTTTTAATTATATAAATTTAACATTTGATTTGTCATATCAGCAACACTAAATTGGTTTATACCATTTAGTATTATATATATAAGCATATATCGTGATGCCAGGATTTAAGGAAATGAGAAGAGAGGTTGTGAAAAGTATAATGATATTCCCAATGGTAAATGAAATGGAATGTTAAGTATGGATACATGCTCTGAAATGTATAAAATGGCTTTTGTTATAATAAAATTAAGAATAAGGATAATGTTATGAACATATAGGAAGAATTAGAAGTTTATTAACCAAATTATTAAATATATTTTAAAGGGGCCAAACAATGCCAAGTACTAAATCAATAAACTCATGTTATTTACACGATTGTTATTTGATAGTTAAATCACCGACTATCAAACCTGGCCAATACGATTGTTGGTACGGAAAGACCGGGATCGAATTTTTATTCGAAAACCATTCCGAACCTGCAAATACATGAAGATGCTGATTGAAGATGGAGCAATTGAAGACCGTGGATCTTCATAAGCGGAAGGATTACTTGACAAATATTCCTGTGTTGCAACGCAGAGGTATTCTGATGTGATTCGATCGTGGTTGAGATTTTACATATTGCAAGGACTACTCGCTACTGATCCTTGGGGTGATTCCTATATAAGGATGCGGTAGGAGGGTGCCTTCGGTTCATCCTATTCCTGGATAACTTGTATGGACGAATGTTTGGCAGAGTATTTCCTTAAAACCCAGTACGTTGATTTTTACAAGTATACCGAGTTGGTGGCGAAGAGGGGCACTTCTTCTATACCCAGAGTATATTTATGGACGTCAATTAGTGATTTAATGGAACTGACAATGTGGCATTCAAAGTGAATGATGACCAGATGTTTTAAAAGTTAAAATCTAGCCTCAAGCCTCATCAACCGGGAAATGACAAAAATCGGGCAGGCAGCTTGGCTATGTGGGTCGCTCCCATTAGGGTGTATAATCACCTATCTAGAGAAATTCCATTTTGCTTCTTTAATCTATATTCGATGCTATCCCTTTTCGGGAAACGGTTGCTAATCCCAACAGTTGGTGATTTACATTCGATACTCTCAAGCGAAATGAGTGGTCGGTCATGTGTGTGCCGGGTTGCAAGACGTTCTTGTTGAACCCAGTGTATTCGCCTCTAGAGATACACTATCAGAAGGTGGTCCCATACCTTGTCATAGTTGGAACCCAATCTCCAAAAAGCGCCTGCGATTTTTCGATTGTATAATATATATGTGGAACGTGAGATGCAAGTGTTCTGTAGATTGTTATTTATTTGTACTTAAACACTATGATAATATCAGAATAAGTTATGATTTCAAAAATGTTTTGGGTTATAGTAAGGTAAAAACCATCCATGTTTATGTGTGGGCTGGTCTCACTATTACCCTTTGATTTCAAAAAGGATTTTCCAAAGTTAAACAAGTTGTTTGACTATGTGAATTTTTCACTGAAAGTATTCCAGACTGACCAGTGAAATTTGCTTTGCTTTAAACGTGCTCGGGTTGGACCGAGTGTATTTCCAGGTTAGGGTCGCTTGGAGTTTCAGGAGCTGGAAGCAGGAGGCTTCACCGCCAGTGATATAAAGTTGTTTCCGCTGTGACAGTGTTATGTTATACTCTGATGATTGGTATGTATATAAAGTTCTTTGTATAATGAGATTTGATATTATACTTTATCTGTTCCGCTGTGAGATTCTGATGTGATGTTCTTCTTCTTTCTTCTATTCTAATATTTCTTTCTTTCTTTTCTCACCCTCTAAATTCTTTCTAATAACGTTCCGGTGTTTTCAGTGCTTGGAATGTCGTCATTAGATACGGTGATTGTATTTATGTCAATTTTCGAGGCTGAAAATTCGGTGGGTCATTACAATCTCCTGTATTGACACTTCTTAATTGTACGAAGATGTTCACTATGTGTACAGATGCTTGCGTAATGGGCTTAGTCTTGGTTCTTATGTAGGATGGAAGGGTTGTCTATTACGGGAGTAGACAACTAATTGTCCATGAAAATGAATTACCCAACCCATGATTTGGAGCTAGAAGCAATAATATTTGCACTTAAGTCTTGGAGACATTATTTATTAGGCGAGAGGTTTGAGCTATACATATAACATAAGTCTCTCAAGTACTTGTTTTTGCAAAAGGATCTTAATTTACGACAACACTATTGGATGGAGTTTCTTACAACTTTTGACATTGAGATAGCATATTCCTCGGGGAAGGGGAATGTAGTAGCGAATCCATTCAGTAAAAAAAGGATGACATTGAGATAGCATATACCCCGGGGAAGGGGAATGTAGTAGCAGATGCATTGAGATAGCATATACTTCGAAGCGAATATGGAGGAGCACCTGCCCTTTGTTGAGTTTGCCAATAACAACAGAGACATCCAACCCATAATCGCAACGACCTAGTTGCAAGATCAGAGCTCTACCGGCTGAGTTATATCCCCTCGAGCCTAGTGGAGTATGCATGAAAGAGTCAGATGCTTCTTCTATTATTTTCACTAGCGCAGCTAGGCCATCCTGGACTTGAACCAGAGACCTCGCACGTATGATCCAACAAATTGAGAGGGAATCGATAGATTCTTTTTTAGGAGCGATTCTACCAGGCGAGTATTAGCATGGAACCTTTGGAAGCTCTATATTGGCGACCTTGAAATCACCGTCTTATAAGTGGGAGACTACGAATAGACTTTTTTGGACTTAGGATGATCAGGGTGACCACAAGATTGAATTAATCTAGAAAAGGATGAAAGCATCTTAAGACAGAAAAAAATATTATGCAGACAGGAAAATATCATATCTTGATAGTGTTAGGGATATGGTTTTTATTAAGGTATCTCCCCTTAGGAACGTGGACCCTTTCCGATTGTAAAGAGGATATGCCAGATGACCTATAGAGTTCGGCTACCGGAGAGATTTTCAAGAGTTTACGATGTATTTCATGTTTAACATTTGAGGAAATGCCTATCTGATTTAGTGGTCGTAGTAAAGCCCAGTACTCTAGTGGAAGTTTTGATCGAGAAGGAGGCTTCTGTTAGACAAGTGCCGATGAGGATTCTGGATGCAAAGACAAAGAAGCTAAGGAATACAAAGGTTAGACACGTCAAGGTTCACTAGGGAGAGGATATCAGCGAAGCGACGTGGGAACCTTAGGTGAAGATTCATACTTTTTTCCATTCCTTTTTGATAGTGCGCTCTTAATCCTTTCCTAGTTTTGAATTTGGATCTTATTCATTTCCTGTCGTTTGAATTAGTGAGTCTTAGGAAATTACATGGATGGTAGGATATGCTTTACACATGTTATTAGGACATGCTATGTTTAATGGATTCAAGTGGATGTAATGGATCCGTATACACACAATATGCACTAATTAGTGATCAACAACTAAGACACTTACATAACTGCATACGGATATGTGTGCGCTTCAAATTCATTTTTAATTAATGGATGAAAACTTGGGCGATTATCACCTGAATGTTGCATTTCATTGATGATGGGTATAACACACATATAGAACTTTATGTATTGTTAGGATTCCTTTGAATACATTTTGATGCATGACACCAACATAAATTGTATAAAAGGAGGTCGAATGAATTAGTAGACCGCCTGATTTCTTGCATTAGTTAGGGACATATACACTACACTATTGCATATGCTCATGAAGAAGCAATAGAAATCCTAAGGATATTGAATGCCTTTGATTAGTGGATGAGATAATGAATGTAGATGATGTTGTGATAATATTTATG
Organism: Allium sativum; assembly: GCA_030737875.1. Classification (NCBI taxonomy): domain Eukaryota; kingdom Viridiplantae; phylum Streptophyta; class Magnoliopsida; order Asparagales; family Amaryllidaceae; genus Allium; species Allium sativum. The sequence goes on along the minus strand of CM060915.1, from coordinate 183,188,606 downwards.
ACGTTCTCCTAACCATGGATATTTTTGAGACGAAATCCTTTAAGGATGGGATAATGTAACAACCCGAAAATTTAGTTTAAAAAATTAATTAAAAGATTAATCAATTAAATATCAATCATAAAAATAACGGGAAATGGGCAATGTGGGTTGTGCCACTGAGTCCGTTACGAAATTCTGGCCAAGATAGACTTTTGGTTTATTAAAATCGGACTTAAAACGAAGTAAACACAAAAGAGACAAGTTCGAAATTCAAATTTTAAAAATAGAATTGTAACAACCCGGAAAATCTGAACCAATTTAAAATTTTTATTTTGGCTATTTTAGTGAATTTTGAATAGTTAAAATAGTTAATTTTAAATAATAACAATTAAAAATTTATTTTAATCGAAGTTAGAGCGAATATATTTATTTTAGTTTCAAAAAGAATTAGAAATAGCACGGTAGTTTGAAAAGTCAAACCTGAACTTTGACTGAATGTACCAGATTCAAAATTTAACGGATCTTAGTGAAACCAAAAATACCTAAATCTGTTTGAAAATATCTTTCCAATGAATCCAAAAAATCGAAATTTCATAGTGGGAATCAAAAGTTATGGCCAGTTGAATATTCCGAATAATCGCTACAGCATAATTTATAGCCCGTATAAAAGGACATTTTTCAAATGACATCCATTTTCGACGAAACCACTTTTCTTGGATCCGGAATGTCAAATTATTACTAAGTTTAATTTTCTTGAATTTTTGGAATTAATACGTGAGCGTGGCAAACAAAAATGTGTTTTGTCAATTTCTGTCAAATTTAATCGACTTGAAAATGGCCATTTTTCAAATGGTCTTGGAATTCGACGAAATTAATTATGTTAGGACCGTATCGTCAAAACAAAGCCAGAAATAATTTTATGGAATTTTTAGGGTCCATATGTGGCCCCGATGAATTTAAATATACGATCGAATTAATTTAATAAAGGATTTAAATTTTAAATTGAATAATTAGACAACAAACCGTCGTTTGGGCTAACGGGACCTACCCCATTGGATCCGGAACGGGGGCTATTAGGGGGGACAACTCTTATTGGGTTGGAATCGGAGTTTATAAGGAGTTACGGGTTTATTTGCAAAATTAACAATTAAAATATTGTAAATATTCACAAAATTCATTTCCAAACCCTAATTACATAACCAGCCGTCCCCTTTAACCCATGGCTAAAATGCTCCTATCATCTCTCCTCTAATTCTCTCAATCCACCATGAATTAGACCTCACCCCTTTAGACATTATCGAAGAGATTTTCTTGCTCTTCGATTCTGTACGGTTGGATCAACCTCAAGTGGCACGAACGCCGAGATACAGCACCCCAAACCCAGCGGGTTTCGACAACCGCCCGCCCCTGTAGCCACCACCGAGTTCGCTAACGATGGCGCCTCCTATGCGCCACACTCTCCCCTTCATCGTGCCACCATCTGATCTTCACACCACTGCTCCATTTGATCGAAAAGTTTAAACCTAGAATTGAACAAAGAGGAAATAGTTGCGGCCTTGACTGTAAAGAGAAGAAGGAGGTGGAATTTTAATTAATTATCCAAATTAATTTATTTTAAATTATTAATAATGTAAAATAAATCATATCTCATTCAAACTGACTCAGAACGGAACGATTTTTGATGCGTTACGATCGTAGAGATGAGATCGACGATTCTAGACTGAAAAGAAGCAATTCTGAGCTGGTTGAATTTTGGGCCAAATTTTCAGATCTGAACTATTCAGATTCAAAAGAACTATGAGAAATCCCATTTTATTTTTTTATTAATTATTTTAAAATAATTAGAATAAATCCTGATTGTATTCTCATTGATCTACTGTATATTTTGACATGCAATGCTACGTGATTTGATCCGTTTGTGATGTGTTAAAATAGATTTGTTAGTTTAATTTTTTTGGTAATATAGATCTGTATGTGATGGGTTAATTAGAATAAATCATTTTCGTTGATATTTTGTTGAATCATATATATTCAACAAAAATGGTGCATCATGTTTATTTATTGAATTAAATTAGAATTTTCAATTCAATAAAAATGTCACCTTTGTTTATTTGTTGAATTGAATTAGAATTTTCAATTCAATAAAAATAATGACACAACCCGAACTTCACCGCGAAGAAAAGCACAGAATGAGTTAAGAACAACACACATCAGAACACAAACAGAAGAACATTTCATTGCTTATTACAACAATTTCATTATAATACAAGAATATACAGAGTATGAATAAATATTATACATTTACTACGGAGATTTACAAGTTACAATGCAACGTAAAATAATATAAAACACGAATGAAAAGGATATAGGGATACAGAGCTTCCCGATTATCATTCCAGCTGTAAACCAGGATCCTTTGAACATAATTCTGCAAAACCAAAACTACTAGCTGCCCGTATGGAAAATAGGGGCACCCAGAATTTAGGTTAAAACAATAAACTCAGGGTCAGTCTTGTGACTAGTGTGAGAACTAAAACAGCTATTTAAAACATTACTTTAAATCGGATATATCAAGGGACCACGCCGTATAACACGGAACAGGTTTTCTCCCAAGAATACCAGTGCATATAACAAAACAACACAATGCTTTTCGGAAAAATAAAGCTATTATAAGACCCAGGTCCTGTCACACAATGCAACGCAAGCCGAGGGATAAGGTTTTCCCTTATAAATAGCCAAACATGCTTGGTAAGTTAAAACAAATCATTTGATACTATTATAAGTGCATAGTGTATAAAACAACTTCAAATATAAATGTATCAATCCTAGGCGGCATGGGTACCATATATCATGTCGCCAATACTAGGCTCTACAATCAAAACCGCAATTGTCACGTATCGAAAGTTTGATTTCCATCTGTGAACCAAGAAAAGGGATCGTCCTTACCGCTTCGAGACAATCTAGCCTACCATGTCTCAGGATCAGAGCTCGAGTGACCCTTGGATCGTCAGGGCCGGTCCACACGAAGTGGATTAAAATGCCTGAACATGCGTTTCCCTAACATATGGGCCGTAAATGAGACAAATGACTCCATCAGCCCCGGATCGACCAATATAACTGAGGCGCCTCGCTATCCATCATCCACATAAGTAAAATGCCAGGGCTAGTAAAATGCTGTCACCACTCCTAGCTAGAAAGAAACGCATGTCCTCCCTGATGTCCTCTCCCATTTCTGGTTCACACCGGGGTGTGAGGCTCGCGAATTAACGCTACACAAAGCTATGCTATATTAAAGCTGTGCTTTGATCATCAACCACAGAACCCTGCTTTTCAACAGAAGCCTTGATCATTTGCATCTTAGCATGCCACATAGGCAATTCACGCTATGCAACCGATGTCTATCAATCATATAGAACGAAATCTGTTGTCAGACACACATCCGTTTACAAGTTCGTTCTGGATCTTAACGAAACCGGAGGCACCTTATACCTCGCATATCCACCGGTCTCCAAGTATGTCTAGACGATCACCAACTGATTCACTCCTCTTGGGTGTACATCCCAATCATGATCATCAGTAATTATCCAAACGAGGTGAAGACCTCCGGTCTTCAACCACCGTCTTCATCGTCGACTTATCGTCGATTCAGTTATTCAGAATGGGTATAAACCCGGCCTTTACGAATAACTCGCATATATAATAAATAAGTGTTATAAAACAAAACATACGCCTCATTCCAATCCAGGATATTCCTTTATTCAAATATTCTTATATTTTGAGAAAGGTTCCCCTTAATTTTATCAAAGATAAATTCTTTAAATTTATTCTTTAATCTTCTTTTGAATATCAATTCAAACCAAATTATGGTTTATTCAAACTAGTCGGGGTTAGTGAACCTTACCATATATTCATTTGTTAAATTTCCCAACCCCAACCTATTCGCCCCATGAAGTAAAACTGGTAATACGTCATATCCAACACAATGGTGTTATCGGTAAATTCAATTACCATTTCACGTTCAAATCTAATTAAAGATTTAACTATCGCTTGGAGCAAAACTGGTGATACTCCACTCTCGATCACATCCTTGAATTTGATAATTTTAGTTATCAAATTCACCTTTCAATCTATTTAAAGATTCATTAAAACTCTAATTCAGTTTTATGTTCCAAAAATCATTGCTTAATGATTATTCAAAGTTAAGAAATAAATTTTATCTTTACCGGGGTTAAAGAACAAATGTCATTTAAAACACAGTTCACGATAAACCCAAAATCTCATTCCATTAACAATGGAATCTTCATGGAAAACAGATCAATATATATAATCAATATAAACTTCCATATCCAACCAATAATATAAATGGAATAACGACAAAGCCTTTTAAATTCCAGATATATTAGCAGTTTTCCTCCATAGAAATTCACTTCGATTATTACCAAATTGAATCCCATTCTATTCCAATTTATTTTATTAAATTGGAAAAACTTTACTTTGGAAAATCTCTTTTAAATCTTAACAAAAGATTTATAAATTCCAAATCACATTTCAATGTAAATCGGGTTATGGAATGAATGTCGTTAAAACACAGTTCCCAACAAAACAAATTCACATTGCATTAATTATCGGGTTAAAGAACAAATGTTATTTAAAACACCGTTCACGATAAACCCAAAAATCAATTCCAATTCAATTCCAATTAAATATTAATTAATTGGTATACTTCATTAAATCTAAAAAAAAATTTAATCTTTTTCTCAACTGGGTTTAAGAATAGTGTTAATGAAGACACCATTCACGACAAACCCAAATCCCATTTGATATTAAATACAAGGCTCTGAATATAAAATATAACGGCTTATATTCAATATCAAATTCTACGACCAACAAATATCTTATTGGAAATAACGATATAAATATACCTTTTAAATATCCATAACAATATCTGTATAATCACGAAATCCAACATCAAAATATTCCAAAGACAATTTCGACTCAAATCCATTTCCAATTTATATGTTAGAAATCCTGGTTATTTTTAAAACCGTTGCAAATCCGCTTTATTTTATTTAAAAACATTTGGATTATAATTCTAGTTCATAACTAGTTCATTTCGATAAAAATCTATTTTTATCTTTTCAAATATGGGAATTTTCACCCCTATTATTTCCAAATCATTTCTTATGAATTTACACTAATTATTGATATTTTTAATAATTTTCTCAAGGCCCATACAGTCGATTTCCATAAACGGTCATCGAACTACACTAACAACGACCTTTTCCAAATTAGATTTGGACATAATTCCAAATCCAACCGTCAGATTTCAAATCTCCCATATTCGTTAGAAAGCTCTTTTCGATATGAACCCAACGGTTCCGGTTTTAGGAGGATCCGATGGTCGGACATCCCATAATGTTCGTTCGAAGTCAATGGTCGAAATTCGTGAACTGCCGTAGCGCGGTGCGTTCTATTCAGGCCATTATATATTATATATATTTCGTCGATTTCCATTTAATACGTATTTTATAAATCGTTTTAAATTCGTTTTCAAAACGATTTTAACTTCATATTCAATTTCAAATCAAAATTATATATTCCATATCGTCGATATATAAGTGATAATATTTTCAAAACATTAGATTTTAAATCAATTCTTTTTCAATATTCATTATAAAAATGAATAAAATCGATATAAATATCGTTCCTGTCAAAATGGCGTTAATCTAATCGACATGGCTTTATATATTTAAATACAATCGTGTCCATCCCAAATCGGACATCAAAATCGTATTTTGACTCTTTTCTGAATATTATTTGAAAATAATTTTTATTTTAAAATATTCATTCTTTCTGACCTGGAATCAGACACATTCAATTACCATATAATGTGATTATATGGATTTCATACCATATATGTATACAACAACAATCAAACATATTCAACCAACATCCAGAGTGCCTGCTGCACTGCATAAGCATCAAATAAAAATATTTAACGCTTATAATAGTCTATCAACCAATCGATTGACATACAACTAACTATTGGGATTAGTTTATGTCATATATCATCCTAATACCCGTGTGGGGTTTCAATCAACAAATAATGAATTTTATTTGTGTAGTTGGGCGATGTGTAAAATTTATCGTCCCAATCCATATCGGTAAAATGGGTGTTCGTAAACAAATCGTCTGATTTGTAAATGAATATTTATTTTATTCACATCAACGTTAAAAATTATATTTTTAACGATAAAATATTTTATTCAACATATGAATATTATTTTCAGTTCATTTGTACAATAAAAATGATATTTTTATTGTTCTAACATATTTTAGAAAATTTTGGCGACATAACGGTGCACTAGAAATGGGATAAGGCCTAGCCTTATCCCCAGTCTAATATTGGCCTGCGCCATACACGTACCAATCTAATCAAATGATTTCACCCAAACAACCAAATTATCTAATCATCCAAACCAAACAATCAAACAAGTCGTCCATGGTCTGTGGACGACGAGGAACAGTTCATATATGCAGTTATAAAATAAATAACTGTATAAGAAACTATGGTGAGGAGTTCTCACCTTTGGATTCCACTCCGCCGTTTCATTTCTGAATGGCTTGGATTTGCCCGAAATTCAACGCAGTCTTTTCCACATTGTTCATAGTAAAAAAATCACCATTTTAATATGATGTTTATATATTAAAAATCATATCTTTATACCACTACTCTCTATATAACAATTATATTTTTATATCTCTGCTTTCAATATTATATGGTGCAGAATGCTGGCCTACTAAGAGGCAACACGTCCAGAAGATAAGTATAGCAGAGATGTGAATGCTGCGTTGGAGCTGTGGGCATACCAGACGAGATCGGATTAAAAATGAGGATATTCGGGAAAAACTTGGAGTTGCACCTATTGAAGAGAAGTTAGTCCAATAACGCTTGAGATGGTTTGGACAAATCCAACGTAGACCATACGATGCACCTGTACGTGTTGGAATTATAGGTCGCGCCGAAGGTCCAAAGAGAGGTAGAGGTCGACCTAAAATGACATGGGAGGAGATAATAAAGAGAGATTTAGGTAACTGGAGTTTATCGGAAGAGCTGGTAGTTGATAGAAGTGCATGGAAATTGGCAATCCATGTACCAGAACCATAGTTTTTTTCCACGTTTACTGAACCTTTTTACTTTTTATTTACTATTTTAGATTTTATTTCACTTTTATTGAACATTTTTACTTCTTATTATTATTATTTAAAAAAACCCTTTATTGGACGACTTTTATTTAATTGGTTATTTTAAACCCTTTTATATATATATATATATATATATTATCATCATTATTAATTTTATTTTATTTTAATTTTGGGTTCCATATCTAGCCAACCCGAACTTGTTTGGGATATATGGCTTTGTTGTTGTTGTTGTTGTTATCTCTGCTTTCAATATAAAAATTATATTTTTATAGCGCTACATGTGTAGAAAAGATTATATTTTTATAATTCAGTTTTCTATATAAGAATTATATTTTAACTTCGCCACATCATATATAAAAATCGAATTTTTATTTCAAAATACTATGTGTAAAAATGTCATTTTTGCTTCGCTAATCTTCATAATAAAAATTCTATTTTTATACATCTAACTTCATAATACAGATCATATCTTTATCAATGTTCCATATATATAAAAATCGCCTCTTAATCATGCTATTATATATTTTTAAAACGATGTTTATATAGAAAAGATTATATTTTTTTTAACGCTACTATATATATATATAAATCATACTTTTATATCTCTGCTTAAATAAAAATCATATTTTTTATAACTCTACATAAATAAAAATCATATTTTTTATAACTCTACATTAATAAAAATCATATTTTTTATAATTTTTTTATGACTCTACATAAATAAAAATCATATTTTTATACCTCCACATAAATAAAAATCATATTTTTATACCTCTACATAAATAAAAATCATATTTTTTTTACCTCTACATAAATAAAAATCATATTTTTATTAAGTTATAATATATAAAAATCATTTCTTTATATTTACAACGCTTCTTCATAAAAGATTACATTTTTAATGTCGTGCTATATATTTTATAAAACAATTTTAAAAACAATGCTTTTATATAAATTTAAGATTTTTATTTTCTAATCATACGTACATAAATAAGATTTTTTTGAATAAATTAAAATAAATAAAATACCAAAAAAAAACTTACATTTGAAGTCTGGGAGAGGGGAGCGGCTTTACTGTCGGAATTGGTAGGGGGGTTCGTCGGAACAGTGATGGCGTGGAGGAGGCCAAGGCGGTGTCAGCTACAGGATGTGGTCGCTTCCATCGTTTCCGGTATTGGGTTTGGGTGTGGTTTACAAAAGAAAGAGAGGAGAAGAGAGGGGAGAAGGAGGAGACGGGTCTAGGGAGGGCTGATCGCTGGAGGGGGCCGAAGTGTGTAGGTGGCGCAGTGAACGGGAGGGAGGGCGACGTCTTCTTCGATGGTTTTCTTTCTTTCTTTTTTTCCTAATTTTATTCCCATCTGAAGATAATGAAGGGGAGGGGGGTTGACTTGGATAGAGGGAAAAGGGGGGAGAAAATATATACAAATATTTAATTATATTATTTTAATTTCAGAAAAGTTACTTTTTCTTTTCAACTCCGAACCGAACCCAACGACCATCGCCCTTAGCCAATTACCCCCATTGCGAACACAGCGGGTATGTCCCGCAAGATGATTCTATCGTTTCGATAGGTTTTTACCAAATTTAAAATATAAATTAATATAATAGTCAAACTTGATTTTATCGTCCATTTTAATTTACCAGGCCCACATACGGACTCTAAAAATTCCCGAAAAATATTTTCTAGCTTCGTATTGACGATACGGTCCTAATAAAACTAATTTCATAAAATTTGGAGACCGTTTGAAAAATGACCATTTTTTGGTCGAGCCAAATTGACTATGTAAGTATTAACAACTTCAGACTGTGAAACTGCGAATGGCTCATTAAATCAGTTATAGTTTGTTTGATGGTTACCTGGTTGATCTAGATTGAATGAAAGTGACAAAACACGTTTTCCTTTGCCACACTCACATATCGATTCGAAAAATCATGAATTTTGGAATCTAGCAATATACGACATCCCGGATCGAATAAAAGTGGTTTCGTCGAAAACGGAGGTCGTTTGCAAAATTTCCATTTTTAAAGGCCAAAATTCCACACCGACTATTCTGAAATTTCAACTGGGAATAACTTTTTATTCCCGCCATGAAATTTCAATTTTTTGGATTCGTTGGAAAGATAACCTCAAATAGATTCTAATATTTTTGGTTTCACTAAAATCCGGTCTATTTTGAATCCTGTACATTCATTTGAAATTTGAAATCCAATTTTCAAACTACCATGCCATTTTCAATTCCTTTTATAATTAAAATAAAATATTTATATTCCAACGATGATTCAAATAAATATATACATTCTAATTCTATTCAAAATAAAATTCTTGTCATTATTATTTAAAATAAATCATTTTAAATATTCAAAATTCATTATAATTGCCAAAACAAAATTTTTAAATTGGTTCAGATTTTCCAGGTTGTTACAAATAACACCTTTATTTATTTGTTGGACTGAATTATAATTTTCAGTTCAATAAATATATTACCTTTGATTATTTGTTTGATTGAATTAGAATTTTCAATCAAAAATAAAAATATGACTTTTGTTAATTTTGATTGAACTAGAGTTTTCAATCAAAATAAAATATGTCACTTTTGTTAATTTTGATTGAACTAGAATTTTCAATCAAAATAAAAATATCACTTTTGTTATTGTTGAATTAGAGTTTTCAATCAAAACCAAATATCACTTTGGTTTGTTATTTGATTGAGTTAAAATTTTCAAGCAAAAAGGAAAAATCAAATCTTGTCATTTTGTTGATTTAGAATATTCAACAAAAATGAAACGTAAATTTCTATCATATTACGGAATTATTATAAAAATAGAAATGCTCATGTTTTAGATAAAAATAAGGACATTACATTAAAAGTTTACATTTTAATGTAATGTTAAAAATAAAGAAAATGTTCAGGTTTAAACCAAAACATGAATTCAATTAAAATATACATTTTTAAGGAAATGTTAAGAATAGAGAAAAATGTACATGTTTAGGAATAAAATCATGTAGTCATTAAAAGCCACATTTTAATGTCACTAAAATATATATTTTTAATGTTAAGAATATAAGCAGTGAAAAATGTTCATGTTTTTAATTAAAACATGATTTCATATAAAATGTACATTTTAATGAAATGGTAGGAAAATAAAGAAAATGTTCATGTTTTTGAACAAAAACATGAATTCATTAAAAGTATACATTTCTAATGTAAAGTTAAAAATAAGAAAGGTGTTTATGTTTTAAGGTCAAACATTACTAAACTAAAAATATACTTTTTAATGTAATAGTAGGTAATAAGAAAAAATTTCATGTTTTTAATCAAAACATGAATTCAATTAAAATATACATTTTTAAGGAAATGTTAAGAATAGGAAAAATGTACATGTTTTCAATCCAACATGATTCCATGTAAAAGTTCACATTTTTAACATAATGTTGAATAAAATAGAAATTACACATGTTTTAAAAGAAAACATGATTTCATTAAAAATTGCATATTTTAGTATAAAGAATGAATGTAGAGAAAAAAAATTCATGTTTTAAAATTTAAACATGATTTTATTAAAAATATACATTTTTAATAAAATGTTAAAATGAAGAAAAGTACATGTTTTAAAATGCAAAACAAGTTATACATTAAAATTTCACTTTTTAATGTAATTATAGAAATGCAGAAAAGAAACATGTTTTAAAATGAAAATAAGAGTTACATTAAAAATTCACTTTTAATGTAAATGTTAAAAATATGAAAGATGTTCATGTTTTAAATAGAAAACATAACTTCATTAAAAATTTACATTTTTAATGTAAAATGACAACATGCTAGTTTTCAAAAAAAAAATTCGTTTTTATTGAAATGGTTAAAACCATATTTATATTACGTCGTGTATATTAGAATTTATATATGCTGTTAAAATTACATCTTCAATTACATTGCATATATTAGAATTTATATGCATTGTTAAAATCATATTTATAATTACATCGCATAGATTAGAAATATATGCACTATCAAAATTACATTTATATTTACATTTGCATATGGTAGGATTCATATGCAAAGTAGACTCGTCATTGAACAAATTTTCATGTAAATGATATATATTCCGTTTGACGGTACATAAATATGATTTGCCAATAAAAACATTATCTTATTTGGTATGTTAAATACTTTAGAGAAATCGTCGAAGAGTTTATATATATAATTATATATATATATATATTTAAATTAATTAAAATTAAAAGAATCGCATGCGGTAGTTCCCATTTTGAAATCGTAACATTAAACGATTATACTAATAGATCCAACCGTTCGATTTTCCCCAAAGTGGATCTGTTAGGACCTCTTTGGGAAGATCTTTCCAATGATATAAATTTTGTTAAAATCCAATGGATAAATTTCAAGATAAGTGTAAATCAAATTTTGATAAAAACAGCGCCAGGGCCGCCCATAGACCCGAAGCGTCGTTAAATAAATTTAGCTATTTTTAAATAAATTAAAATAGTGATTAATCGTTATTAAATACTATTAACGATATCAAATTATTTTAAACTATGTATATGAGAGAATCATTTGAAAAGACCGAGTTAAATATCATTTCAAATGATCGAACGATGATCTAAATTGAAGATCTTAAAGATGACGATTGAAGACCATCGATCTTCACATTGAAAGGATAACTACGAATGCCCAACATTGGTTAGCTACTAGTAAAGGGTTAAAGTGGTAGTTATCTGGATTTACTTGTTGATTGTTCGGATATGCGAGAACCTCTCTTCCGTATTGGACTTACGGGACGAGGAATAAGGTGACTCCGATTTCGTTCAGACCCAGAACGGACTTGTAAATGGATCTTTGTCCGATATTGAATTTCATTCTATGTAATTAAATTGATTTCTATTAATATATATCCGTGGTGGCGGAGAATTTATTCTCTTGCTTAACACCCTCAATTGAAACGCATGAGCTTAAAGGTTATATATTGGTAGTTATCGAACTCACGGCGTCAATTGTCAATGTAACATGCCAAGATGCAATTGATCGAGGCTTTTGTTGAAAAGTAGAGCCTTGTGGATGATGATCAAAGCATTTCTTATTTTGTCATAGCTTTGTGTATTACGTTACCTAGCGAGCCTCTCACCCCGGTAGTGTCAAAAACGGGACGAGGGAACACAGGGAGTGCACACGTTTCTTTCTAGCTAGAAGCAGTGTTTAGGTTTCTAAAGGGCCCGACATTTTTACTTATGTGGTTGATGGAATGATGGGCATCAGTTTTATTGGTCGATTGTGGCCATTTTATAGGTTCAATAAGACCAGGAATCGTGTCTTCAGGCATAACTAATCCACTAACGTTATTTGTAGACCAGCCATGCAGTATCCAAGGGTTGCCCGTAGGTATGATCCTGAGACATTTGTTAGAGTGTCTCAAATTGGTTAGGAGACCGTCCCTAGCCTTGGCTCATGATGGAAACCAAATCTCTAATACGACGTTACGGTTATGATTGTAAACCTATATATGGCGAGATAGTAGGATGGGGTACTATGCCGTCTAGGATTGATACATTTACTTTGAAGTATTTTTGAAACCTATCAGATACTAATAATAATATTAAAAATATTATTTTCTATGTATCATGCATTTTTTATCATTATAATGTAAAACTCTATCCTCCGGTTTACGTTGCATTATGTGATGGGACTTAAATCATACAATGATTTCATTTTCTAAAAAATATTGCGTTTTTTTATTTATTTATTAAACTTATGCACTGCCAATCCAATGGAGAAAACTCGTACCGCGTTAGCCGTATGGTCCAGTGATTAGCCATATTATTAGTTAGGCAAGATTTCTCATATCAGTCCCATGACTGACTCATAGTTTGTTTCACTTTGCAAACTCGGGTGCCGTCTTTCCACATGGGCAACCAAATGACAGGTTTCAGGTATGGATACTTTCTGGACTGGATCTTGCCAAGGAAGAAGATGAAGACCCTTTTTCTTTTATCTTTTTATTTGTTTCTTGGGACATTTAGACATAATGGAGTTTTGATGTATTTTGGTGGAGATTGAGACTTATTTCTTTCTTTGTTTAGTCTTCAATTTTGCTAAGTGTATCCTGTACTACGTAGTCTGATGTCTGTGATGTCATGTTGTGATGACATTTCCATATCTGCTGCAATGATTTATATGTTCTACTATTATCGGAGATTTGTTATTGTTTTAATTATGTTATGCTCCTATGATTATCTTTACTTTCGTTCCACGAAAGTTTGGGGTCGTCCCAGTTGGTATCAGAGCTAAAGGTTAACCTTCGCTTCGGAGTATGTAATGACCCGCATTTTTCGACGATATAATAATTAATTTATTTAATTATTTAATATCGATTTATCGATATCGAGAACGTGAATTAAATAATATTGAATATTTAATAAATAATTATAATATAATAATATATTATAATGTCGAAATAGTCGGAAATAGTGAAATTCACAATATCGTGTGAATTGAATAGCATACGAGATTTGGTGGAGTTTCGATTCGAAATATAATAACGATTTTTTTGAATCGACGACAGTTGAACGTATAGTTTATAATATATTTATAAACGAGCTCGAAATGGCGCTGCAGTTCGCTATTTGGCGATTTGAACTTCAACTGAATGTACAGGATTCATTTTAAATCGGATTTCTGTGAAACAAGAAACGTGTGGAGCTGGTGGAGTATATCTTTCTAGTGGAAGAGAAAAATCGGGATTTCGTCGTGTAGATTTTGATGTACGTCCAAATCAAATTTCAGAAAAGTCGCTGTGGATTTACTTTATAATTTGCGACGTTTTATAAACGTTATAAATCGATTTTTCGATACGAACTGAATATCGATCAAATCAGAATTCTGGAATTCAAGTCATAAATTCTGGCAGGATATTCTGGAGCTGTATGATATTCCTCTGTGAATATATACGATAATATAAATTTATTTATATTTAATTTAATTTTATTTAAATATATTTGTATATTTAAATGGGTCATTCAGAGCTTTAAAAATAGCCACTTTTGCATACGAAGTCGGAATTCGACGAAACCAGTTTTGATGGATCCGAAATGTCAAATAGTTGATAGATTCCAGGTTTCGTGATTTTTAGGGTCAGTGTGTGACCGTGGGGATTTTTAGAGTGAGAAATAGTCAGTATTTTGACAGTTAAAAATACGCTATGTGAGCATACGAAGTCGAAATTCGACGAAACCAGTTTCGTTGGGACCGTAATGTCAGACTCTAGCTACATGTTCGATTTCGTGATTTTTGGGCATCGTGTGTGATCACACAGATTTTTAGAAGTCAGAAACGAACATAAAGGATTAAATAAAATATTTAAAATATTATTATAAAATGTCCTAACAAAATATCTAGATATTTTGATCCATCTATAAATAGTGAAACATTGCCTAAACCTAATTTCCACTCAGAAACAATGCGCCGTCGCTTCTAAACTTTCCAGCAAAACAAAACATGAAAATATCCTCAATCAAAATTCATAACAAATCCAAAGAAATACCCTAAATCAAACTACATGTATATGTGAATTCACTGAAAGATGCTCTTCGTTCTAGCATGAGTTTCGTTGGACTCGGTTCCAATTTTTGTTCGCTGAAAGTGGACAGCGAAGCTAGGGTAAGGGTTCGACGGAGCTAGGCGAGGTCAGAGGTCGATTCGATGGTGTAGTGAGGTTCGGCGTGATGAGACGCAGCTGATGGTGGCACTCGGAGGAACTCCGGTGGTCCTTGGCTGGTTCCGTCCTCAGGAAGTCGGAGAAAAGGGCGCTACGTCGATCGACCTGAGAGAGTTCGAGCTCGGGTTTGAGGGTACCAGCAGGTGGAGTTTCAAGTGGAGAACGCGATGGTGGTGGTTGCGCCGGAGTTGGGTAACCGAGGTGATGAAGTGAGGAGGTCAATGGTGCGGTCAAAGGGTTGGAAACTGACTGGAGGGAGCAAAAATCGAATTGGGGGATTAAAGGAGAGCAAGCGGGTTCGGGTATATACGTTTGGGGCGGGCCTGAGGAGAAGATGGGCCAGAAATTTAAGGTAAGCCCAAGAAATTAAATTAGAAATGGAATTTTAATTTAATTAAAAAGTATTCGAACTTGTCGGTATCATTACTTGACCATACGATATCAGATTGATGAATCGTAAGTTGCGTTGGGACCGTATGGACGAGCACTACACAATGGAACTGGTTGGAAGTGGATTTGGGCTCGTTTGAATTTATGGCGAAATAAATTGTTTGATTCAAATCAAATACAGTTTATCGTTCTTTAGCGATGAACTGCAAATGTGAGTAAATCTCACTAACCCTGTTCAGTTTATATTTGTATAAACTGTACTTTATTTTTAATGATTGATTTCTGTGTATTGATTGTTAAATTGGACTGTTAAATAGATTTGATTGAAAACGTAGATATAGTTATATATAGAAAACCGTCAATCAAATATGGATTCTGATTATCAGTATATTTCATGTTGGGATGAAATTGATATATATTATACTGTGTAACATCTGTGGATGCAGGGAAACAGGTTGGAGGAATCCGACTGGATTCCTCAACAGTTATTTTATTATTTTTCATACATTTTGATATATGATGTGAATCATAACCTGTTGTTGATTGTGTGTGTATGGACGATATTGAACATCGTGATTTGATATGATTGAATACCATGACATACCGGGATGTTGATAAAGGAGATTTTCAAAGTGATAGTGAAAATAAAATATTTATAAACGGAATATTTATAAATAAGGAATATTTATAAATTGGAATATTTATAAATAGGAGATATTTTGAAAAGGAAATTAATTCAAGATATTTTCTTTTTGAATGGAAAGGCCTGTGTGGCGGGTTTGGGGATTTTCCCGATGCTCCCAGTACAAAGGAGGTTATGGCGAATTTTTCCGGGAATTTAAGGAGTTAGAATATTTTCAAGAATAGAATTGAAAAGGAGATATTTATTTGTTAGAATAAATAGAATTAAAGGAAATATTTATTTGATAAATAAATAGGATTAAATCAAAGGGATATTTATTTGATAAATAAATAGAACTAAATCAAAGTGAATTAGTTAAGTTAAACTAAATGGATTAGTTAAGTTAATCAAAGTGGATTAGTTAAGTTAAACTAAATGGATTAGTTAAGTTAAACCAAATGGATTAGTTAAGTCAAACCAAGTGGGTTAGTCAAGTTAATCAAAGTGAATTAGTTAAGTTAAACTAAATGGATTAGTTAAGTTAAACTAAATGGATTAGTTAAGTCAAACTAAGTGAATTGGTTAAGTTAATCAAAGTGATTAGTTCAGTTGATCGGGATAAGTAAAATCAAGTGAGGTTAATCAAGTTGAATTAGTCAGTCGAGTTAATCAATTGAGTTAGTCAAGCCAAGTAAATCAAGCTAGGTTAATCGAGTTGAATTAGTAAGTCAAGTTAACCAGTTGGGTTAAGTTAGTCAAGTTAACCAGTTGGGTTAAGTAAGTCAAGTAAATCAGGTAGAGTTAACCAGTTAGAGTTAATCAGTTAGAGTTAATCAGGTAGAGTTAATCAGGTAGGGTTAACCAGTTAGAGTTAATCAGTTAGGTTAGTCGAGTTAAGTCATTCGAAGAGGAGTTAATCGAATTAAGTTATTCAAAGAGGGGTTAATCGGATCTAGTTATTCGAAGGAGAGAGTTAATCGAATATAAGTTATTCGAAGAGAGAAATCGAATATAAGTTATTCGAAGAAGAGTTAATCAAATAGAATTAAACAAGATTAGAAACTGACTAGAGATAGTAAGTTGAATAGTTTTCTGAGTATCGATCTGATGTTGGTTTCGGCCTTCGGGGTTTATACTTAGAAAATTGTTCTCTTACTAATTTACAGTTGGGGACTAATCGTTGTAGAATGGTAATGATGCGTGAATAAGCAGATGGAAACGTTTTCCTGTGTTAACGTATATTTCCTAAACATAGAAAATAGGAAATATGAATATATATATATATATATATATATATATGATTGATGATTGATTGATAGAATTTCCATCGGGAAATAATATCATTGTTTGCACACAGACATTTTTCGTTTGATAGTTAAATCACCGACTATCAAAGTTTTGACCATTTTAACGTTGTTAATATGGAGAGACCGGTTGGATTATTATCCAAAGAACCACTCTGTATTGGCATAAGCGTTGCGAATCATATATGCTAAAGATAATTGAAGACGGAGTAAAATGCAAGGGCTATTGTATAAGTCTTAGATAACAGTGCCTAAGATGGATGTACTGAATAGTGCCTTCGGTTTGTCCTGTCCCAGGACAACTTGTATGGACGAAGGTCTGACAGAGTATATCTGGTAGATCACGTAAGTTGGTATTTTCAAACGTATTTACGTTTGGTGGCGGAGGAACTCGTTTCTCTTAGCTGTATACCCGTGGTATGTTTGGCGAAATCAATTTATGATTTGGCGGGTATGACGATGTGGCTTTCAAAGCAAATGAAGATTTTATAAAAAGGGTAAGTTACGACCTCTGGCCTCACATCCAGGAAAAAGGTATAAAATCGGGTAGGTCGCATGGCTAAGTGGTTAGCTGCCAAGTAGGGTGTATTGTCACCTGATCTAGAGTTTCATTCATTTCTATAATCTATTGTTGATGCTGTCCCTTTTGGGAAACGGTTGCTGATCCCAACCGTTGGTGATAATACATTCGGTACACTCAAGCGAAATGAGTGACCGGTCATGTTTAGCCTGGGTTGCAAGATGTTCTTGTTGAACCCGATGTATTCCTCTCTAGAGGTACACTGTCGGAAGGTGGTCCCGTACCTTGCCAGTTGGAAATCCATTACCCAATACGTGCTTGCGGTTTTGATTGTAAACTATATATGTAGAACGTGAGACGAAAGCGTTTCTACTAGATAGATATCTAATTGTATTTAGACATTATTATAATATCAGAATGATATTGCTTTACAAAGTTCTTTGGATTTTCATAAGGGAAAACCCGTTCCATTTTCACGGCGTGGTCTTATGATTTAAACTAAGTGTTTTAAACTGTTTTACTCATACCAGTCCCATGACTGACCCGGAGTTTACTTTGTTGTTTTTCCTAAACTCTTGGGTGCCTAAATTTGTACGGGCAGTCAAGTAGTCGGGATTTTACAGATACACTTGGAGAGCTTGGAGCAGGAGGCTTCAGGATTCTATAGCTATTATTATTTCCGCTGTGTTGTAAGTGTTGTACTCTGATAAGTGTTATTGTATACATATGCTGATGTTATTTCAAAGATATGTTATGTTATATTTTATGCGTTCCGCTGTGAGATTCGTGTTTACTCTGATGATGATGTTCTTCTTCTTCTTCTATTCTATAAGTTCTATCTTATCTATTCTCACCTTCTAATTTCTTTCATTAGTTACCGGGATTTTTCGATGTTTTGGTTATCGACGTCGGGCTTACGTCGATAACCAAAGCCGCTCGAAATCCGGGTCGTTACAGAGTATAACATTTTTAGAATAATTCGTCTAGATAGAATCAGTAGTTTTCTAAGAAGAGTAGCTCATTAGAGATAGGATTTAGTAATGTCCTAGAATGAGAGCAGGAGAATAGCACATATTAACGGTGATAGAGGCACAAGCTTGGTTTAAGACAATTGAGAAAATCATGGGAGGATTAGAACTAGAAGATCATAGGAAGCGATTTATGGCGACATGGTTTCTGAAGGACGAGGCTCAGATTTGGTGGAAAACGGCTATGATTAGTGGTAATGAAGCGGATATAACTTAGAGAAATTTAAAGACCTCTTCAATGATAAGTTTATTCATCCTCACGAAGTTGAACGCCTTCATAATGAGTTTGCCAACCTCCAACAAGAAAGCATGACTATTGCCGAATATGTGAAGAGATTCGACGAGCTCTCCAAATATGCCCCTGAGTTAGTTCAAGACCCGCTTCAGAAGAATAAGATATTTATGAATGGTCTTGCGAGGAGGTATCATAATAAAGTGATGGCACACATTGAGTATCCATTTGCTAAAGTGATCGAGATGGCTTGCAGATATGAGGAGATTGACCAGAAAGTTCTCAGCAAGAACAAGAAAAGAATCAAGCCAATAATAAGAGAAAAGAGTCTGACAAGAAATCAGAGGTGGGTAATCCTTCTACCGCCAAGCCCCAGGAGAAAAAGAAGAAGGACAAATCTAAGGTCGAATGCTTCCATTGTCAGAAGAAGGGGCATTTTGACTATGTACGCCGAGCCCCGAAGAAGCCTAAAAGAAACGAGTTTGGACCGAGTCAGAACCGCGGTCAACATTCTCGGAGCACTCAGGAATGCTTTAATTGCCATAAGACGGGCCACTTTATCAGAAATTTCCCTCTGCTCAAGAAATCTGAAGTAGCACATGTCAATGATGGGGTGGATGCACCGGCTTCTTCCGAAGGAGCAGGTAAACCTGATGTTTTAGGAGGTATTCTTAATATTAAGAACATTCCTATTACATTTTTTTGACACTGGTGCATCTAGAAGTTTCATATCTAATGACACGATTAAAAATTTGAAATTGAAATGAAGAAAACTTAAAGAACCGATTAGAGCCCATAGTCTGATAGGAGGTACACTTATTCTCGATCAGTATTGTAGAGTGCTTGTTTCTTATTTCTATTTCCAATTTCCTTTTAATTTGATCATCATGAATTTCTCAGGGTATGATATCATACTGGGAATGGACTGGCTTACAAAGTATGAGGCTGAGTTACTATGCGCTGAAAGAGTAGTCAGAATTAAAACCAAATTCGGAAATACGATGACTACACCATGCCACGGGTTAGCCACAGATAGGAAAGAATTTTTGTCTTCTCTAGAATTTGCTCCTGCTTCAATTGAGGATATTCCTATCGTCAGAAACTATGCAGATGTGTTTGAAGAAGTTGACAGCCTACCTCAGCGCAGAGAAATCGACTTCAGAATTGACGTAGTTCTGAATGCAAGGCCCGTTGTACACCCCATTCGGAGAATGTCATTGAAAGAAAAAGAGGAGCTGGGCAATCAAACTAAGCAACTTTTGTGGAAGGGTCTGATCAGGCCTAGCTTCTCGAGCTGGGGTGCAGCAGTGATATTCGTCCCAAAGTCAGACGGTACCCACAGGCTATTTGTGGACTACCGTGACATAAATAAGCAGACTCTGAAAAATAAATACCCACTGCCATGCATTGATGATCTACTAGACCGCTTGAATGGAGCACGAGTATTATCTAGGATGGACATAGCTACAGGTTTCCATCGACTGCGCATTGCCGAAGAATGTGTGCCCTTGATAGCTTTCAGAGGACCAGACTTATTTTAATAATGGCTAGTGATGCCTTTCGGCTTATGCAATGCTCTAGCATACTTCGTTGATCTGATGAATAGAGTATTCTGAGATGTTTTAAATAAATTTGTGCTGGTGTTCATCGATGATATCCTAATCTTTTTTAAATCCACTGCTGAACACGAAAAGCATCTGAAAGAAGTCTTGGAGATTTTGCGAAGAAATGTGCTAAAACCCAAATTCTCCAAATGCATATTCTAGCAAGAAGAGGTGAAATTACTCGGCTATATCGTATCAAAGGAAGGCATCTCAGTAGATCCAGGAAAGATATCAGTCATCTAAGATTGGAAGCAGCCTGGCATGCCCACAGAAGTCAGAAGTTTCTTCGGACTGGCTGGATATTATCAGAAATTCATTAAGGATTTCTCGAAATTATCTTGTCCACTGACAAGGCTGATAAAAAGCATACAAAGTTCATTTGGACTCCTGAATGTGAGGCAGCTTTCCAAGAGTTGAAATGGAGATTGACCATTGCTCCTATGTTGACCATTATTGATGTCAATCAGGATTTGAAAGTCTGGACAAATGCTTCTAGAAAAGGTTATTCTTTTCATCAAAATAAACATGTCAGAGATGACATTTTTAATGTCAAATCTTATTTTAACACGTTATCCTTTATCTATTTAAGGTATTAGGGCAGTGCTAATGCAAAGAGACAAAGTGGTCGCACATGCTAGCCGCCATTTAAAACTGCATGAAAAGAATTACGCCACTCATGATCTTGTGCTAGTGGCAATCGTATTTTCTCTAATGATATGGACGAACTACCTCTTGGGTAAGAAATTCGAGCTGTATACTGACCACAAATCCTTAAAGTATCTGTTCACCTAAAGAGATTTGAACTCGAGGCAACAACGTTGCGTTGAATTCCTTGCACCCTATGACCTGGACATCTTATATACTCCAGGGAAAGCCAATGTAGTGGCATATGCACTTAGCAGGAATAATACGGCCAGCACCAATCTTATCCTCGCCAATCTCATTATTACACCTTCCTTGATCGATAAGATCTCTACCCTCCAGAAAGGTGATAAATTCATTCAGATGATTAGTGAGCGAGTTCGAAAGGGCGAAGCGTCAAGCTTCCAAATTGACAATAAGGGAACCCTCAGACTACAAGGGCGAATTTGTGTGCTAGATATCCCCGAGCTAAAGAGAGAAGTTATGGATGATTGTCACAAATCTAAGCTCAGGATCCATCCAGGAGTAAGCAAGATGTATCATGATCTTAAGCGTACCTTTCGGTGGAAAGCGATGAAGAGGGACATTTCTATATATGTTGATAGATGTCCCACCTGCTAGCAAGTCAGAAGCGATCAGCAAAAGCTAGCATATTTGTTGCAACCGCTGGGGGTTCCAAGTTGTAAATGGGACGAAATTTCTATGGACTTTATTGATGGCTTGCCCCGTACTAGAAAAGGCAAAGACAACATATGGGTGATTGTAGATCGCTTCACAAAGACTACCCATTTCATCCCTGTCAAATCTAATAGAACAGCTCGAAGCATGGCACATCTTTATTTCACAAAGATTGTCAGACTTTATGGAGTTCCCAGTAGCATTGTTAGTGACCGTGATCCGATATTTGCTAGCAAGTTCTAGGAAGCTTTCCAAGAAGAGCAGGGGACCAAGTTGAATATGAGCACCGCTTATCATCCTCCGACAGATGGCCAGACTGAGAGGGTGAACAACATATTGGAAGACTGGTGTGAGTATGCATTCTAGATTTTGGTGGGTCATGGGAAGATCATTTGCACTTGGTTGAATTCTCTTATAATAACAACTACCAAGCAAGCTTGAAGATGCTGCCATTTGAAGCATTATATGGCAGGCCATGCAGATCTCCCACAAGTTGGGTGGAACCCGGCAATCGATTAGT
Source organism: Allium sativum (assembly GCA_030737875.1). Classification (NCBI taxonomy): domain Eukaryota; kingdom Viridiplantae; phylum Streptophyta; class Magnoliopsida; order Asparagales; family Amaryllidaceae; genus Allium; species Allium sativum. Next base: position 183,166,156 of record CM060915.1, on the reverse strand, counting down.
ACTGGGTCCCGACTTGATTCGAGAAGCAACAGAAAAAGTTGATTTTATTAAGAAGCGATTACTGGCTACTCAAAGCCGACAGAAGAGCTATGCAGATGCTCGAAGAAGGGATTTAGAATTTTCTATTGGTGATCTTGAATACTTGAAGGTTTTCCCACTAGGATGTGTTATTAGATTTGGGAAGAATGGGAAATTGGCGCCGAGATTCATTGGCCCATTCCCTATTCTCGAAAGGATTGGAACTCTCGCTTATAGGTTGTAGTTGCCTAAATGGTTGCCAGGTGTCCGCGATGTATTTCATGTGTCCCAACTTCAGAAGCATGTTCATGATCTAGACTTAGTTGTGGAGGAAGCAGCATAACAAGATTTGGAGATTACCCCGAGCTTAGCAGTAAGGAGGGAGCTAGTAAAAATAGTTGCAAGGAAACCTGAGTTCTGAGGAACAAGAGGATCCACTTAGTCAAAGTGCAGTGGAGCGGGGATCCTAGAGGCTGTACATGGGAGACTAAGGATATCATCGAACAGGCAACTCCCAAGTGCAGAGTGGACATCTCCGAGTGACTCTTGTGTCGAGGTACATTTACAATACCTGGCATTTTCCGTTTTGTTTCCTACTTTACTATTGTTTCCTTTTCCGGGACGAAAAGCTTTTAAGTGGGGGAGATTGTAACAACCCGAAAAATCTGAACCAATTTTTTTTTTTTTTTTTTTTGGCTATTTCAGTGAATTTAAATAGTTAAAATAATTTATTTTAAATAATAATGATTAAAAAATTGTTTTAGTCGAAGTTAGAGCGAATATATTTATTTTAATTTCAAAATCAATTAGAAATAGCACGGTAGTTTGAAAAATCAAACCTAAACATTGACTGAATGTACCAGATTCAAAATTTAATGGATTTTAGTGAAACCAAAAACATCTAAATCTATTTGAAAATATCTTTCCAAGGAATCCGAAAAATCAAAATTTCATAGTGGGAATCAAAAGTAGTGGCCAGTTGAATATTCAGAATAGTCGCTATAGTATAATTTATAGCCCGTATAAAATGCCATTTTTCAAACGTCCTCCGTTTTCGACGAAACCACTTTTGTCGGATCTGGAATGTCAAGTTATTGCTAAGTTTACTTTTCCAGAATTTCTGGCATTAATATGTGAGCGTGGAAATTGAAAATGTGTTTTGTCAATTTAAGTCAAATTTAATCGACTTGAAAATGGCCATTTTTCAGACGGTCTTGGAACTCGACGAAATTAATTTTGCTAGGACCGTATCGTCAAAAAAAATGCCAAAAATATTTTTTTGGGAATTTTTAGAGACCGTATGTTGCCCCATTGAATTTAAATATACGATCGAATTAATTTAATAAAGGATTTAAATTTTAAATTGAATAGTTCAGGCCACAAATAGTCGTTTGGGCTGACGGGACCTACCCCATTGGATCCGGAATGAGGGCTATTGGATAGTTTCAACTCTTGTTGGGTTGGAATCAGAGTTGTTAAGGAGTTACGGGTTTATTTGCAAAATTTACAATCAAAATATTATAAATATTCATAAAATTCATTTCCAAACCCTAATTACATAACCAGCCGCCGCCCCCTTTAACCCATGGCTGAAATGCTCCTATCTTCTCTGCTCTAATTCTCTCAATCCACAATAAATTAGACCTCAATCCTTCAGACATTATCGAAGAGATTTTCTTGCTCTTTGATTCTGTACGGTTGGATCAACCTCAAGTGGCACGAACGCCGAGATACAGTGCCCCAAACCCAACGGGTTTTGACCGCCGCCCGCCCCTGTAGCCCCCACCGAGTTCGCCAACGGTGGGCCCCCCTATGCGCCACACTTCCCCCTTCATCGTGCCACCATCTGATCTTCAAACCACTGCTCGATTCGACCGAAAAGTTTAAACCTAGAATCGAACAAAGAGGAAATAGTTGTGGCCTTGACTGTAAAGAGAAGAAGGAGGTGGAGTTTTAATTAATTATTCAAATTAATTTATTTTAAATTATTAATAACATAAAATAAATCATATATCATTCATATTGACTCAGAACGGAACAATTTTCGAAGTGTTACGATCGTAGAGATGAGATCTACAATGCTAGACTGAAAAGAAGCAATTCTGATCTGGTTGAACTTTTGGCCAAATTTTCAGATCTGAACTATTCAGATTCAAAAGAACTATGAGAAATCGCATTTTATTTTTTTATTAATTATTTTAAAATAATTAGAATAAATCGTGATTGTATTCTTATTGATCTGCTGTATATTTTGAAATGTAATGCTACGTGATTTGATCCATTTGTGATGTGTTAATATAGATCTGTTAGTTTAGATATTTTGTTAATATAGATCTATATGTGATGGGTTAATTAGTATAAATCATATTTGTTGGTATTTTGTTGAATCATATGTATTCAACAAAAATGGAGCATCATGTTTATTTATTGAATTAAATTGGAATTTTCAATTCAATAAAAATGCCACCTTTGTGTATTTGTTGAACTGAATTAGAATTTTCAATTCAATGAAAATAACACCTTTATTTATTTAATGGATTGAGTTAGAATTTTCAATTCAATAAAAATATCACATTTGATTATTTGTTTGATTGAATTAGAATTTTCAACCAAAAATAAAAATATCACTTTTGTTAATTTTGATTGAACTAGAGTTTTCAATCAAAATAAAACATGTAACTTTTGTTAGTTTTGATTGAAATAGAATTTTCAATCAAAATAAAAATATCACTTTTGTTGTTGTTTGATTGAATTAGAGTTTTCAATCAAAACAAAATATCACTTTGGTTTGTTATTTGATTGATCTAAAATTATCAATCAAAAAGGAAATATCAAATCTTGTCATTTGGTTGAATTAGAATATTCAACAAAAATGAAACGTAAATTTCTATCATATTATGGAATTACTATAAAAATAGAAATGCTCATGTTTTAGATAAAAATAAGGACATTACATTAAAAAGTTTACATTTTAATGTAATGTTCAAAATAAAGAAAATGTTCATGGTTTAACCAAAACATGAATTCAATTAAAATATACATTTTTAAGGAAATGTTAAGAATATAGAAAAATGTACATGTTTAGGAATAAAAGCATGTAGTCATTAAAAGCCATATTTTAATGTCATTAAAATATACATTTTTAGTGTTAAGAATATAAGTAGTGAAAAATGTTCATGTTTTTAATCAAAACATGATTTCATGTAAAATGTACATTTTAATGAAATGGTTGGAAAATAAAGAAAATGTTCATGGTTTTGAACAAAAACATGAATTCATTAAAAGTATACATTTTTAATGTAAAGTTAAAAATAAGAAAGGTGTTTATGTTTTAAGGTCAAACATTACTAAACTAAAAATATACTTTTTAATGTAATAGTAGGTAATAAGAAAAATGTTCATGTTTTAATCAAAACATGAATTCAATTAAAATATACCTTTTAAAGGAAATGTTAAGAATAGGTAAAATGTACATGTTTTCAATCCAACATGATTCCATGTAAAAGTTCAGATTTTTAATATAATGTTGAATAAAATAGAAATTTCACATGTTTTAAAAGTAAACATGATTTCATTAAAAATTTCTATATTTTAGTATCAAGAATGAATGTAGAGAAAAAATTCATGTTTTAAAATTTAAAACATGATTTTATTAAAAATATATATTTTTAATGAAATGTTAAAATGAAGAAAATTCAAAACATGTTATAAATTTAAATTTCACTTTTAATGTAATAATAGAAATGTTAAAAATATGAAAGATGTTCATGTTTTAATTAGAAAAATTGACTTCATTTTTTAACGTAAAAACCATATTTATATTACATCGCATATATTATAATTAATATGCGCTGTTAAAATTTCTTTTTCAATTACATCGCATATATTAGAATATATATGCGCTGTTAAATCATATTTATAATTACATCGCATAGATTAGAAATATATGCACTGTCAAAATTACATTTGCATACGGTAGGATTCATATGCAAAGTAGACTCGTCATGGAATAAATTTTCATGTAAATGATATATATTCTGTTTGACGGTACATAAATATGATTTTGGAATAAAAACATTATTTTATTTGGTATGTTGAATACTTTAGAGAAATGGTCGAAGAGTTTATATATATAATTATATATATATATATATATATATATTAAAATTAAACAAATCGCACACGATAGTTCCCATTTTGAAATCATAACTTTAAATGATTATAACGATAGATCCAACTGTTGGATTTTCCTAAAAGTGGATCTGTTAGGACCGCTTAGGGAAGATCTTTCGAATGATATAAATTTTGTTAAAATCCAATGGTTAGATTTCGAGGTAAGTGTAAATCAAATTTCAATAAAAACAGCGGCAGGGCGCCCATTGACCCGAAGCGTCGTTAAATAAATTTAGCTATTTTTAAATAAATAAAAATAGCGATTAATTGTTATTAAATACTATTAACGATATGAAATGATTTTAAACTGTATATATGCGAGAATCATTTGAAAAGACCACATTAAATATCATTTCAAGTGATTAAACAACGATCTAAATTGACGATCTGAGACGACCCCAAATCCAGTTCTGACGGAAACAAGGGTTATCTTTGGAATATAACACAGAAACAGATAATAGCAGAACAGAATAATTAAATACACCAGATAATGAACAATAGAATATACTGGATAAAAGTAATCATCAGAGTTACACAGTATACAGGATCTTACTTAGTACAAATACAGTTCAGCTATACATAAATGTCTACAGCGGAAAACAAACAAAATATGTACAATAGGAGCTGAACAGCATAAAAAGAGATAAATGATAGAAACCATCTTCAGCTCCAGCTATCCAGAAATGACCAGCTAAACCTGAATACAAGGCTGCCCGTGTAGAAAAAGGGGGCACCCGAGTTTGAAAGTGAAACAAACTACGAGTCAGTCATGGGACTGGTATGAGAAATCTATTCAACCCATATATAATTTGGCCAATCATAGGACCACGCCACTTTCGTGGAACGCGTATACTCCATTGGATTGCCAGTGCTTTAAAACAAATCCTTCTTTTAAACATCTCTATGCTTTTTGTAAAAATGAAGCCGTTATAAGACTCAGTTCCCATCACACAATGCAACGCAAACCGGAGGATAGAGTTTTTACCTTATAACGGCCAAAATATGCTTGATACGAATTAAACAAAGGCATTTGATATTATTGCTAGTGTTTATATGTTTTGAAAACAATTTCAAATCATAACTATCAATCATAGACGGCATTAATGCCCCATACCACTATGTCGCCATATATATAGGTATACAATCAAAATCGCACGATGTCGTATTTGGAAATCGGATTTCCGTCATGAACCAAGGCAAAAGATAGTCCTTACCGAATTCGAGACGCTCTAGCCCGTGTCTCAGGATCAGAACGCATTGACCCTTGGAGCGACAGGGCCGGTCCACCGATGTGGATTAAAATGCCTGAACACTACGTTTCCCCGCCCTTTGGGGCGTAAACGAGCCAACGAATGACTCCATCGGACCCGGATCGTCCGATCAAACCGAGGCGCCTCGCAACAGCAACAACCACATAGGTGAAAAGTATATAAATGTCAGGGCTGGTAGGTCACTGACACCACCCTAGCTAGAAAGAAACGCATGCCCTCCCTGAGGTCCTTCTCCCGTTTTAGGTTCATACCGGGGTGTGAGGCTCGCGAATTCACGTTAATACACAAAGCTACGCCACACAGGCGGTGCTTTGATCATCACCACAAGACTTTGCTTTTCAACAGAAGCCCTGATCACTACATCTTAGCATGCCACACAGGCAATTCATGCCATGCGACTGATGTCCATCGATACACAACCTCTGAGCTCGTGCGTTTCAGAGAAGGGCGTTAAGCAAAAGAATAAATTCTCCACCGCCAAACAGATGTATATTTAATAGAGATCAATCAACACGGAATAAAATCCAATGTCAGACACACAGTCCATTTACAAGTCCGTTCTGGGTCTGAACGAAACCGGAGGCACTAAATACCTCGCAAACCCATCGACCACAACGTACGTCTGGACGATCACCACTCATTATCCATATTTCGGGATGCCTCCCAATCAGGACCTCGGTTACCATCCAAACGAGGTGAAGATCCCCGGTCTTCGACCACCGTCTTCATCTTCGACTTTCAATCATCGGTCAATTATTTGAAATGAGAATTAACTCGGCCTTTTCAAATAATTCACATATATTTAGAATTTCAAATCAATTTATTTCAATGGTTAAATCATTCGACAACACCAATTTTGTTCTTTAATGTAATTTTCACACCAAACACATTCAACCATCAAATATTACATAAATCAAGCAAATTCAGTTTATTTCTATTCCATATCGTTTATGATATTTTATAACAACTTATCGCTATTTCTATTTATTTTAAAATAGCCAATTTATTCAAAACGACGCTTCGGGCCATAACGCGGCCGTGGCGCTGTTTTTCTTCAGATTTGATTTACACATATCTGAAAATCTAACCGTTGGATCTTCAAAAAAATTACATCCTCAGAAAGATCTTTTCAAAACGAATCCAACGGTTCCAGTTTCGGGAAATTCCGACGGTCGGATCTCCCGGTACAATCGTTTGAAGTTTCGATTTCAAAATACGAACTGCAGCGTCGTTACTCGATTAAATATAATTATATATATATATATAAATATAATCGTTTCTGGCGCAGTTTTTCTTCAGATTTGAATTAAACATTCCAGACAATCCAACTGTTGGATTTTTACAAAGTTGGTGCCGTCAGAAAGATATTTCCAAGGCGAACCCGACGGTTGCGGTTTCGGGAAAATCCAATGGTCGGATTTCCCGCACTAATTATTTGAAATCACGGTTTCAAAATACGAACTGCACGGCCTCGTTTCGTTTTAATTTTATTTATATTTATATATTTATATAAATATAGTTCATTCAACAATTTCAATATTGTTCTCACTTCAAATATTTCACTAATGCCTTAAAATTTTGGAAAATTTCGCCATAACCTCCTTTGTATGGGAGGGCTGGGAAAATTCCCAAATAGCCACACAGGCGTCTCATGTCAAAAAGAAAAAGGAAAAGCCAAGCGGCTAGCCAACAGGCTCATAAAATCATCATCCAAACAAAACAGTAAATGTGTAACTTTTTGTCGGGCACAAAATTTTATTCCTCTTCTCTAGCCCCTTCGCTATAACCTATTCAATAAATATGCATGTACATATATATAGTTCTTATCACTTATCATTTTCTATTCAACTTCATATTCGATTCCTTTTGGTTTAAAAACACCATTCATTCTAATGTTGCATGTACAGGCAAAAATCATATCATTAGCTAATTAATGAATATTTGAACTCATATATGTTTATTTGAACGAGTGGCTATTTTTAACACTTCACATTTCAACAATTCATGTATATGATAAAAATGTGATTTTTATTGTAAAACAATTCATTTCAGAACACTATTATTTTATATAGTTTACATAGGTGATAAAAATAGGATTTTTATTATAAAACAATTTCTTTTAAAATGAGATTATTTTACATAGTTCATATAGTAGATAAAAGGTGATTTTTATTATCAAACAATTTATTTCAAAATATGAATACCATTCAACACATGAATTTCTAATCAACGAATGGATATCAATTCAACACATGAAGGTTTTCTATAGTTTCTATATATAGATAAAAATGTGATATTTATATTTAAAACACGAATACCATTCAACACATGAATTTCTAATCAACGAATGAATATCAATTCAGCACATGAAGGTTTTCTATAGTTTCTATATATAGATAAAAATGTGATTTTTATATTTAAAACACGAATACCATTCAACACATGAATTTCTAATCAACGAATGAATATCAATTCAACACATGAAGGTTTTCTATTTCTATGAATAAATATAGATTCAGCAAATGAAAATAATTCAAACACATGAATGTTACTCAAAATTTCGGCAGCATAACGGCAGGGTAGTTAAAACCGGGACCGTCCCTAGTACGGCTCCTCGCTCTACCTTAAAACCTCGCGGTTTTTGACAATGGGGATCATGCATCTAGTTCGCACGCAGGCGGCATGTATATATTTATTTCATTTCAACAAACTAATCCTATGTGGTTTCAACCTAATATTTTTCAACCACAAACGGGTATTTTTCAACCACAATCCATCAATATCGACCACAAACAATCCCAAACTACCATTCGCTATCAATCAATTTTCACAACAATCTCAACCAATAAATATCGTCCATGGTTTGTGGACGAGGGGCGTATATATATATATTTATATATTTATATATAGCAATTCACTTCATTTCAACACATATATAATTTTTTACAACGCATATACAACTTATACATCGAACGTACAACTTATACAACGCTTATACATGAGGTGTACAACGCTTATATAACTCATACATCGACTATATAATTTATACATCGTCGTTTTCCATACTGTTTTTAAATCAGAAATCTCACATTGGGCCCCACTCCACCAAAAATAGCAGAAGGCTCAGAAAAATATGCGGTCTCTTCAAAAATGTAGAAGGCGTCCACACGGTCACGATGTTTCCTGTTTCATCGAATTTCGTTAACGAACGAAAAAGATATGATTTTTCAAAGGTTTGCAACGGTTTAAAGGTGTTAAAATCAAATTAAAATAAAAACAGTCGATACCTGCTTGAAATCTTCGAAACTAGGTTTCGATTTTTAGCTCCACCCGTTGCACTTCGTCACGATCAGGTTATACCACATCGTCGAGCTTGGAATGGGCTTCAGACGCCAGGGGGCGCTCCGTTCGATGGCCAGAATCAGTGGCGGCGGCGAGATGAAGTTGCCGCCTTTGAGGTGCTCGTTCTCGCTCGACAGGGCATGGTGGAGGCCAAACCAGGTATGGATGGGAAGAGGGAGAAGAGTACTCTAAAAAGTTCAACTGGAGGGAGGTCTATCGAGGCGTGGTTTCGCCGGAAAATGGTCGAGAAGATTGGAACGCTGGCCGCCGTTCGTCGCTGAGTATATCGGGGTTTTTTTGTTTTTTTATATTTTTAAATTAATGAAATAAAAAATCCTATTGGCCGATGTTATATTAAATTCAAAAATTGGGGTTTTCTTGGACGAACTCGAAATCAAACCCAACGACTGTCGTCCCTAGCGTTTTACCCCCATTCCGAACACAATGGCATATGTTTCGTAGGCCCATTCGACTGTTTCAGTCAGTTTTCCTTCAAATCAAAATATATAACATTCAATATTCGATTTGAACGTACATTTCAATTTGCCAGGGCCACAAACTGATTTGAAAAATTACAGAAAAATAAATCTAGCTATGTTTTGATGATTCGGTCTCAACAAAACTATTTTCGTCGAATTCTGAGACCGTTTGCGAAAAGGCCCATTTCTGGTCGATCCAATTTAACTGTAATTGAACAAAACACATTTTCCTTTGCCACGCTCATGTATTAGCTTCAAAAATTATGAAATTTGAAACCCAGCAATAACTTCACATCCCGGATCCAACAAAAGTGGTTTCGTCGAATTCCGAGGTCGTATGCAAAATGACCAATTTCACGGGCTATATAAATTCCATAGCGACCGTTCTGAAAATTCATTTGGCCATAACTTTTGCTTTCCGCTATGAAAATTCGATTTTTCAGATTCGTTAGAAAGGTATTCAATAACAGATTTAAATGTTTTTGGTTTCACTAAAATCCGTTTTGTTTTGCACCCGGTACAGTCCGACAAAGTTTGAATTCAATTTTTGAAACTGCATCGCCTTTTCAAGCCTTGTTTATAATTATAATTAATTATATTCATTTTCAATTGTCGATTTAAACTCAGTTTTCATCTCTATTATTGAAAATATTTATTTTAAATATTTAAAATCCATTATTTTAGCCAATTTAAAAAAATTTAATTGGTTCAGATTATCTGGGTCGTTACAATCTCCCCCACTTAAAACTTTTCGTCCCCGAAAAGGAACAAAGTCGAAAGTGGTTTGATAAATCTACAATCACACAACACAACAACCAATCCAATTGTTTTTAACTTTTCCAAGCCATACAAATTATTTCCTATTTTCCTTTTAAAATCATTCAGACCATAACAATTTAATAGAGAATTAAATGGTGATGTAAAGTATGGTAAATATACCTTGCACCGGAGTCAATCAGAGATATCTACTCGGCATTTGGGATAGGCTTTCTGAATGCTCTCCTCAGTTTCCCAAGTACAATCTCACGGATCTCCACTCCATTGCACTTTGACTAAGTGAACCTTCTTGTTCCTCAGCTCTTTGGTTTCTTTGCCAATGATCTTTAACGGCTCTCGCCTCATAGCTAATTCTGGGGTAATTTCAATGTCATGTTGAGCTGCTTCTTCCACGATCAAGTCTGGATCATGAACGTGCTTTCGAAGTTGAGATATGTGAAGTACATCATGAACTCCAGGCAACCAGTCAGGCAGTTTGACCCTATAAGCGAGAGTTCCGATCCGTTCCAGAATAGGAAACGGACCAATGAATTTGGGCGCCAACTTTCCAGTTTTACCGAACCGGATAACTCCTCTCATCGGCGATACTTTCAAATATACATAGTCGCCAACACCAAAGGATATATCTCTTCTTCTTCTATCGGCATAGCACTTTTGTCGGCTTTGAGCGGCGAGTAATCACTTCTTAATAAAATCGACTTTGTCGGCAGCTTCTCGAATCATATCAGGACCCAACACAAGTTTATTTCCTGGTTCGACCCAACAAGCAGGGGATCGACACGGTCTACCATACAATGCTTCGAATGGCGACATTGTCAGACTCGCCTGGTAGCTGTTGTTATAAGAGAATTCAGCCATATGCAGATGGTCTTCCCATGAACCACCGAAATCTATAACACAAGCCCGCAATAGATCTTCTAAAATACGATTCACCCTCTCAGTCTGACCGTCTGTCTGAGGATGATAAGCGGTGCTCAAGTTTAACTTCGTTCCCAGTTCGACTTGAAATGCTTCCCAGAATTTGCTAGTGAATATTGTATCTCGATCACTGACTATGCTGAGCGGCACTCCATGTAGCCTAACTATTTCCCTGAAGTATATATGTGCCAGACTTTGAGCAGTTCTGTTTGATCTGACAGGTATGAAATGAGCGGCCTTCTTGAAGCGATCTACGATCACCCAAATAATGTCATTTCCTTTTCTATTTGATGTCGGGCCTTCACATGGTATGGTTATATAATTCCCCGATTGTGCCTTTGCCTTAACAACTCTCTCGGCGCATCTAACCTCTGCCTCATATCGGGTTAACCAATCCAATCCAAGAATAAGATCGAATTCATCAAAATTCATGACGATAGAGATAGCAGGGAATTTATAGCAAGAAAAAAAGACAGGCACCCCACCAACCCAACTGAGACCGATGGGACCCACAACTAGATTTCGAACTGTTATTGGTTCTTTGAGCTTCTTCAATCTCAAATCCAACTTCTTGACTGCACTCTTTGCAATAAAGCTTCGGGACGCGCCTGTGTCAAACAGTACTTTAACTGGAATGTTCTTGACATTGAGCGTGACTTCTAAAACATCAGATCTTCCTTGAGCAGATGAAGATGCAGGTACTTCTACCACTTCATTTACTTGCGCTGTTTTGGATTTGTTAAATTGCCTGCAGTCCTTTTCAAGATGGCCAGTACGACGGCATTGAACGCACTTTCTATTTTCTAGGAACTTGTCCTTGGATTTATATTTATTCTTTCTTCGTTTCTTCAAGCGTCCACAGTTTATCGACAAATGCCCTTTCTGATGGCAGTTATTGCATATAGTGGTCGTTACCGGTTCTTTTCCTGGTCTGGCCCTTTTTCGATTGACTTTGGGCTCCTTACCGATCTCAGACATGGTACTGGCCTCAGGACGATCAGTTTCTGATTCAACCTTATCGCTAGAACTGACTTCCTCTTCGTACTGTAACATACCTTTCTGGTCTAGATCTTCGTATTGATAAGCCATATAAATCATTTCTGAGAAAGGAAGTTTCACATTCCTCATCACACTGTTCTGATATTTTCTTTGCAGGCCATGAATAAATATCAGATTCTTCCTCTTTGGATCTTGAATCAGATGAGGGGAAAAGTGAGCAAGTTCGTTGAATTTCTTATGATATTATGGGATGGTCATATCGCCTTGTATCAAATAAGAAAATTCATCACATAGTCTCTTGGTTGCTTTGGGAGGAGTAAATCTTCCTAAGAAAATCACTTTGAATCTGTCCCAGGTGATATCACCTTCTGGATTATCTTTAATAACTGAGTCCCACCAAAACAAAGCTTCTTCTTTGAGTGCCCAAGACGCCAGTAATCTTTTCTGATCGTCTCTCAGCTTTAAACCCTCAAATATTTTCTCTGCAGAACGAATCCAAGCTTGTGTTTCCATAATGGACTCCTTGCCTAAGAATGGCGATCCACCAAGATTTCGAAATCTCTTGAATAGAACTTCTATATCGGATTCTGACTGTGGGAGCACAACTGGCTCATTAGCTGGTCGAGCCATATGATTATTTCTTCTGTTCCTGTCACTCATTTTCTAGTGCGTCTGCAATTAGCAGACAAAGTGTCAGGTCAACAGAAAAGAATTTTTTTTTAAATTATAGAAACACATACTTCAAATGTAAATGTGTCTATCGAGGTGTAATTTCATTCTGCTTTACTGATACTAGGATATTATTGATCCTATTTGTATAGAGTTACCCGTCCTAGAACACTACTGGTTCTATTTCTGACGAGTTCGTTCAAATGTTATATTCCCGAACTAAGCTTAACCTCGCTCTGATACCATGTTGAGACGACCCCAAATCCCGTTCTGACGGAAACAAGGGTTATCTTTGGAATATAACACAGAAACAGATAATAGCAGAACAGAATAATTAAATACACCAGATAATGAACAATAGAATATACTGGATAAAAGTAATCATCAGAGTTACACAATATACAGGATCTTACTTAGTACAAATACAGTTCAGCTATACATAAATGTCTACTGCGGAAAACAAACAAAATATGTACAATAGGAGTTGAACAGCATAAAAAGAGATAAATGATAGAAACCATCTTCAGCTCCAGCTATCCAGAAATAACCAGCTAAACCTGAATACAAGGCTGCCCGTGTAGAAAAAGGGGGCACCCGAGTTTGAAAGTGAAACAAACTACGAGTCAGTCATGGGACTGGTATGAGAAATCTATTCAACCCATATATAATTTGGCCAATCACAGGACCACGCCACTTTCGTGGAACGGGTTTACTCCATTGGATTGCCAGTGCTTTAAAACAAATCTTTCTTTTAAACATCGCTATGCTTTTTGTAAAAATGAAGCCGTTATAAGACTCAGTTCCCATCACACAATGCAATGCAAACCGGAGGATAGAGTTTTTACCTTATAACGACCAAAATATGCTCTATACGAATAAAACAAAGGCATTTGATATTATTGCTAGTGTTTATATGTTTTGAAAACAATTTTAAATCATAACTATCAATCATAGACGGCATTAATGCTCCATACCACTATGTCGCCATGTATATAGGTATACAATTAAAATCGCACAATGTCGTATTTGGAAATCAGATTTCCGTCATGAACCAAGGCAAAAGATAGTCCTTACCGAATTCGAGACGCTCTAGCCCGTGTCTCAGGATCAGAACGCATCGGCCCTTGGAGCGACAGGGCCGGTCCACCGATGTGGATTAAAATGCCTGAACATTACGTTTCCCCGCCCTTTGGGGCATAAACGAGCCAACGAATGACTCCATCGAACCCGGATCGTCCGATCAAACCGAGGCGCCTCGCAACAGCAACAACCACATAGGTGAAAAGTATATAATTGTCAGGGCTGGTAGGTCACTGACACCACCCTAGCTAGAAAAAACACATGCCCTCCCTGAGGTCCTTCTCCCGTTTTAGGTTCATACCGGGGTGTGAGGCTCGCGAATTCACGTTATACACAAAGCTACGGCACTCAGGCGGTGCTTTGATCATCACCACAAGACATTGCTTTTCAACAGAAGCCCTGTTCACTGCATCTTAGCATGCTACACAGGAAATTCATGCCATGTGACTGATGTCCATCGATACACAACCTCTGAGCTCGTGCATTTCAGAGAAGGGCGTTAAGCAAAAGAATAAATTCTCCGCCGCCAAATAGATGCATATTTAAAAGAGATCAATCCACGCGGAATAAAATCCAATGTCAGACACACAGTCCATTTACAAGTCCGTTCTGGGTCTGAACGAAACCGGAGGCACTAAATACCTCGCAAACCCATCGACCACCACGTACGTCTGGACGATCACCACTCATTATCCATATTTCGGGATGCCTCCCAATCAGGACCTCGGTTACCATCCAAACGAGGTGAAGATCCCCGGTCTTCGACCACCGTCTTCATCTTCGACTTTCAATCGTCGGTCAATTATTTGAAATGAGAATTAACTCGGCCTTTTCAAATAATTCACGTATATTTAGAATTTCAAATCAATTTATTTCAATGGTTAAATCATTCGACAACACCAATTTTGTTCTTTAATGTAATTTTCACACCAAACTCATTCAACCATCAAATATTACATAAATCGAGAAAATTCAGTTTATTTCTATTCCATATCGTTTATGATATTTTATAACAATTTATCGCTATTACTATTTATTTTAAAATAGCCAATTTATTCAAAACGACGCTTCGGGCCATAACGCGGCCGTGGCGCTGTTTTTCTTCAGATTTGATTTACACATATCTGAAAATCTAACCGTTGGATCTTCACAAAATTTACATCATCAGAAAGATCTTTTCAAAACGAATCCAACGGTTCCAGTTTCGGGAAATTCCGACGGTCGGATCTCCCGGTACAATCGTTTGAAGTTTCGATTTCAAAATACGAACTACAGCGTCGTTACTCGATTAAATATAATTATATATATATATATATAAATAAATATAATCGTTTCTAGTGCTGTTTTTCTTCAGATTTGAATTAAACATTCCAGACAATCCAACCGTTGGATTTTTACAAAGTTGGTGCCATCGGAAAGATATTTCCAAGGCGAACCCGACGGTTGCGGTTTCGGGAAAATCCAATGGTCGGATATCCCGCACTAATTGTTTGAAATCACGGTTTCAAAATACAAACTGCACGGCCTCGTTTCGTTTTAATTTTATTTATATTTATATATTTATATAAATAGAGTTCATTCAACAATTTCAATATCGTTCTCACTTCAAATATTTCACTAACGCCTTAAAATTTTGGAAAATTTCGCCATAACCTCCTTTGTACGGGAGGGCTGGGAAAATTCCCAAATAGCCACACGGGCGTCTCATGTCAAAAAGAAAAAGGAAAAGCCAAGCGGCTAGCCAACAGGCTCATAAAATCATCACCCAAACAAAACAGTAAATGTGTACCTATTTGTCGGGCACAAAATTGTATTCCTCTTCTCTAGCCCCTTCGCTATAACCTGTTCAATAAATATGCATGTACATATATATAGTTCTTATCACTTATCATTTTCTATTCAACTTCATATTCGATTCCTTTTGGTTTAAAAACACCATTCATTCTAATGTTGCATGTACAGGCAAAAATCATATCATTAGCTAATTAATGAATATTTCAACTCATATATGTTTATTTGAACGAGTGGCTATTTTTAACACTTCACATTTCAACAATTCATGTATATGATAAAAATGTGATTTTTATTGTAAAACAATTCATTTCAGAACACTGTTATTTTATATAGTTTACATAGGTGATAAAAAATAGGATTTTTATTATAAAACAATTTCTTTTAAAATGAGACTATTTTACACAGTTCATATAGTAGATAAAAGGTGATTTTTATTATCAAACAATTTAATTCAAAATATGAATACCATTCAACACATGAATTTCTAATCAACGAATGGATATCAATTCAACACATGAAGGTTTTCTATAGTTTCTATATATAGATAAAAATGTGATTTTTATATTTAAAACACGAATACCATTCAACACATGAATTTCTAATCAACGAATGAATATCAATTCAACACATGAAGGTTTTCTATAGTTTCTATATATAGATAAAAATGTGATTTTTATATTTAAAACACGAATACCATTCAACATATGAATTTCTAATCAACGGATGAATATCAGTTCAACACATGAAGGTTTTCTATTTCAATGAATAAATATAGATTCAGCAAATGAAAATAATTCAAACACATGAATGTTATTCAAAATTTCGGCAGCATAACGGCAGGGTAGTTAAAACCGGGACCGTCCCTAGTACGGCTCCTCGCTCCACCTTAAAACCTCGCGGTTTTTGACAATGGGGATCATGCATCTAGTTCGCACGCAGGCGGCATGTATATATTTATTTCATTTCCACAAACTAATCCTATGTGGTTTCAACCAAATATTTTTCAACCACAAACGGGTATTTTTCAACCACAATCCATCAACATCGACCATAAACAATCCCAAACAACCATTCGCTATCAATCAGTTTTCACAACAATCTCAACCAATAAATATAGTCCATGGTTTGTGGACGAGGGGCGTGTATATATATATATATATATATATATATATATATATATATTTATATATAGCAATTCACTTCATTTCAACACATATATAATTTTTTATAGCGCATATACAACTTATACATCGAACGTATAACTTATACAACGCTTATACATGAGGTGTACAACGCTGATATAACTCATACATCGACTATATAATTTATACATCGTCGTTTTCCATATTGTTTTTAAATCAGAAATCTCACATTGGGTCCCATTCCACCAAAAATAGCAGAAGGCTCATAAAAATATGCGGTCTCTTCTAAAATGTAGAAGGCGTCCACACGGTCACGATGTTTCATGTTTCATAGGTTAACGAACGAAAAAGATATGATTTTTCAAAGGTTTGCAACGGTTTAAAGGTGTTAAAATCGTTTTAAAATAAAAACAGTCGATACCTGCTTGAAATCTTCGAAACTAGGTTTCGATTTTTAGCTCCACCCATTGCACTTCGTCCCGATCAGGTTATACCACATCGTCGAGCTTGGAATGGGCTTCAAACACCAAGGGCGGCGCTCCGTTCGATGGCCAGAATCAGTGGCGGTGGCGAGATGAAGTTGCCGCCTTTGAGGTGCTCGTTCTCGCTCGACAGGGCATGGTGGAGGCCAAACCAGGTATGGATGGGAAGAGGGAGGAGAGTACTCTAAAAAGTTCAACTGGAGGGAGGTCTATCGAGTCGTGGTTTCGCCGGAAAATGGTCGAGAAGATTGGAACGCTGGCCGCCGTTCGTCGCTGAGTATATCGGGGTTTTTTTGTTTTTTTTTATATTTTTAAATTAATGAAATAAAAAATCCAATTGGCCGATGTTATATTAAATTCAAAAATTAGGGTTTTCTTGGACGAACTCGAAATCAAACCCAACGACTGTCGTCCCTAGCGTTTTACCCCCATTCCGAACACACTGGGATATGTTTCGTAGGCCCATTCGACTGTTTCAGTAAGTTTTCCTTCAAATCAAAATATATAACAATCAATATTCGATTTGAACGTACATTTCAATTTGCCAGGGCCACAAACTGATTCGAAAAATTATAGAAAAATAAATCTAGCTATGTTTTGACGATACGGTCTCAACAAAACTATTTTCGTCGAATTCTGAGACCGTTTGCAAAAAGGCCCATTTCTGGTCGATCCAATTTAACTGTAATTGACCAAAATACATTTTCCTTTGCCACGCTCATGTATTAGCTTCAAAAATTATGAAATTTGAAACCCAGCAATAACTTCACATCCCGGATCCAACAAAAGTGGTTTCGTCGAATTCCGAGGTCGTATGCAAAATGGCCAATTTCACGGGCTATATAAATTCCATAGCGACCGTTCTGAAAATTCATTTGGCCATAACTTTTGCTTTCCGCTATGAAAATTCGATTTTTCAGATTCGTTAGAAAGGTATACACTAACAGATTTTAATGTTTTTGGTTTCACTAAAATCCATTTTATTTTGCTCCCGGTACAGTCCGAAAAAGTTTGAATTCAATTTTTGAAACTACATCGCCTTTTCAAGCCTTGTTTATAATTATAATTAATTATATTCGTTTTCAATTGTCGATTCAAACTCAGTTTTCATCTCTATATATTATAATTCAATATTTGAGACGCATGAGCTCAAAAGTTATATATTGGTAGTTATCGATCGCATGGCATGAATTGTCAATGTGACATGCCAAGATGCAATTGATCGAGGCTTTTCTTTAAAAGAATAGCCTTGTGGATGATGATCAAAGCAAAGCCTATTTCGGCATAGCTTTGTGTATTATGTTACCTCGCGAGCCTCAAACCCCGGTAGAGTCAAAAACGGGACGAGGGAACGCCGGGAGTGCACTGGTTTCTTTTTAGTTAGAAGTAGTGTTTGGGTTTTTACAGCGCCCGACATTTTTATTTATGTGCTCGATGGAATGAGGCGCTTCGGTTTTATTGGTCGATTGTGGCCATTTTATAGGTTTAATAGGACTGGGAAGCGTGTGTTCAGGCATAACTAATCCACTAAAATTATTTGTGGACCGGCCCTGCAATATCCAAGGGTTGCCCATAGGTGTGATCCTGAGACATTTTCTAGACTGTCTCGAATCGATTAGGAGACGTCCCTAGCCATGACTCATGACGAAACCAAGTCTCCAATACGACATTATGGTTTTGATTGCAAACCTATATATGGCGACATAGCAGGATGGGGTACTATGCCGTCTAGGATTGATACATTTACTTTGAAGTAATTTTGAAACCTATTAGACATTAATAATAATATTAAAAATATTATTTTCTACGTATCAAGCATCTTTGATCATTATAAGGTAAAACTCTATCCTCCGGTTTGCGTTGCATTGTGCCATGGGACTTTTGTCTTATAATGATTTCATTTTCTAAAAAGCATTGCGTTTTTTTTTTAAAAAATTTAAACTTATACACTGGCAATCCAATGGAGTAAACCCGTTCCGCGTTAGCGGCGTGGTCCAGTGATTAGCCATATTGTTAGTTAGGCAAGATTTCTCATACCAGTCCCATGACTGACTCGTAGTTTGTTTCTCTTTGCAAACTCGGGTGCCTTCTTTCCACACGGGCAGCCAAATGACATGTTTCAGGTATGGATACTTTATGGACTGGAACTTGCTAAGGAAGAGGATGAAGACCCTTTTTCTTTTTATCTTTTTATTTGTTTTTGGAGACATTTAGACATTATGGAGTTTTGATGTATTTTGGTGGAAGTTGAGACTTATTTCTTTCTTTGTTTAGACTTCTATTTTGCTAAGTGTATCATGTACTGCGTACTCTGATATTTTGATGTTATTTTGTGATGACATTTCCATTTTCGCTGCAATGATTTATATGTTCTGTTATTATTGGAGATCCGTTATTGTTTTAATTATGTTATGCTCCTATGATTATCCTTACTTTTGTATCACGGAAGTTTGGGGTCGTCAAAAGAATAAACGTTCGAATAAATCAAAATAAATTAAGTCGTAAGTCACGCGTAGTTGGGCGACCCAACCATCAACTGGGTTGACCCAGGGGTCGACCCAGTGGTCGACCCACCAAGGACACGGGTCGTCCCTGTTAGAGTTTGTGCGCTAGAGGAAATATGTTTTATTTAAATAATAACATTGTTGATGTTCTATTTTATTTTGAATAAAAGATTATGTTTTGTTATATGTACCGTGTTATATAAATATTAACATAATAGAAGTCCTTAGAATAATAATACATAATTCTATAGTTTCAAGTAAGTGGCTTGATCATGAGATTAGATAATATGTCAATTATTATAATTCTTAAATATCCTTAGTCAAGTTTTATTGTAAATATAGGACAACACTGAAACATTGAGACTAGTATTTTGATCGACTGATGATCATATCTCATTGATCATTAATATATGTGATATTTAATGTCAATAAATAAATACGTATTAGAGAAAAGTGTATTAAAATGACTCAAGTTGAGAAAATTTCTTGGAGCATAATTGATAGTGTCATAAGTGATTGTCATAGTGGCAGTGATGTAATGGTCCCCGGACCTGAAATCAGTATATATATTTTATTCGAGGATATTTGTATTTTGATATCATCAAAAGTTACTTTTACCTGAGTAGACGATAAAGGTGATTATCGAACACATCTCGAATCGATCGATCTAGATGGAATTTAATCCTATAATACAAGTAGAGATATCCATGGGCCTCTTGATTGAAATTATTTTAAAATGCATAGTCGTGCTCGAATATTGATTTGTTTTATATCATCTACTCATGGATTAAGATTAAAGGACTAAATTATAAATAGGATGATACTTTCCATGCCTCGAGTTTAATCATGGATATATTGGTTAAAAAAATTAAACTACGCACAGAAAAGATTGTATCGAATCGTTTAATTTTATTATTACTTGGGTAACAGTGATATATTACTAGATGTCGCTCACTGTTTACAATTTAAATATTGTTTAAACGATTCCCAACGCTATAGTATCATATAGGGTCACACAAAAGAACATTTAAAATGGAGTGTATCATTCCTAAAAAAATGAATTTAACGTTGACATTTTCTTTTGGTCTGAAATGGTATAACGGGTTTTATGTTCACTAAGATATCTCCTTTTAATTTATAAAAGGGGGTACGACATTTCTTTCCAAATACACAGATGGTCGATATATCAAGAATGGGAAAAATCATAATTTATATATTGGCTAGCACCGATCTCTCCTCCTCCTTCGATCCGTTTGACGAGTCAAAGAAACGTTCGTGTACTTCTGTAGAGGCACCGCCATCAGTTGCGCTCAGTTCGATTCAATAAAGATCCAATTTCGCGTAAATTATTGAGTTGAAAAGCTAAGATAATATACATGATTATTCAAATTTTGAATTCACACTAGCAATAAAGGTAATAAATTTGTTAAGTCCGCTGTCAATTGATCATGATTTACCTTCAATGGTATCAGAGCTTGGGTTTTTGTGAATTTAATAGTTGGATAGGCTGTGTATATGATTTTTTCTTGTAATGGTTTAACAGTGCATTGAACACTGATGTAAGCGAGGATTGGAATGTAATAGAGGTTCAATTCTGAAGTGCAATTGTTTCATGGTGAAAAAAATCGTTTTTGTTATCTGAAATGAATCCTGAATTAATATTTGATATTAATTCTGTCATGTATATTTAAATTGCCAGTTCTTACTTGTTAAAACTAGTAATATGGATTATCTGTTCAAACTCTGCGTGAATTCATATAAGTGTTTAGATCTGATATAGATTATGTTAGACTATGGATCAAAATGTTTGATTATGCAAAACAGCTCTACTGTCTTAAATCATTTTAGCAGTATAAAATCAAAATCCAGATTGTATATTAATATACATGGTTGAACATGACTGTACATGTACTCTGTTACATTTAAATGTTTATGTCAAGCTGCAGTTCTAAAGAATGTTTTGACATAATAGTATACCGGTTTGCCAAGGCTGGTATAAAACCCATCTTTATAATATCTGATTGGCTAAATAATCTGAATATAAGCACAAGAGAAAAATGTAGCCATTTTTTTTATTCATGAAGTAAATACATTACGAAAGATTAAGGAAATTGATTTTTTGTCATACTATTTATGCATCAGAAGTATTAGGATCTGGATGTTTAAAACTGTTTGGAAGTTTAAAACTGCTTTAAACTGGATTTTGTTATGATACTTGAATATATTTTTATGTGCAGTCATAAAAATATATACCATTGATTCTTATGTGTCAATGACATAATCACTACACTGTTGATGACTGTAATTTCAAATAACTGCATTATTCATTGAATCAATATATATGATGCTGGTATTACTTCATTAGACAGGCTATAGTAAAATACATATAAATGTATATATATATATATATGTGGTGTATATCTAGATTTTGAGTTGCCTTTAAAATCGGGCATATACATTGAACATACTTAGACACTACAGAATTCTATTCGTATCCTATATGACACAACTGCGTGGTTTCGATTTGATATCTGGGTATAAAACATCACCGTATAAAGTATTATGGTGTGTATGTGTGTGGGGGGGAGGGTGCATATATAAATGTGTGTGTGTGAGCGTGTGTTACTTAGTATTATATATGCATGCACTGGGCTAGAATATATGCATGATGGAGGAAATCAAATTATGCAAGTATGTGAGGGTGTGTAGATACGTACATCACTGTGCTAATGTCATATAGTGTAGGTGTATTACATGATCTTTATGGTAACAATGTCTATGTATTTTATGAAGGAAGTATCGATTTGTCTTTTAAACTGTTTATATGCAGTAAGTCATGATACATGCCAGTTTTTTGTTTGTTTTAATGAGTATATGAATATGTCATAGTTCTCTTGCTAAACTTTAAAAGAATGTGTTCATATAATATGTTTAAAATAAAAACTGATACATGTATGTATATCTACAAATGAAAGGATGCCTGAGTGTGTATTTTCAGTGGGAAAGGCGTTATTATTTTAATATATGAATGTTTAAATCTGGAACAAGTATTGGGCCTTGAAGGGCCTGACTTTAATTAATTATGGAAACCAAAGGGCTGCATGTATTTTCATTCATTTTCTTAATTACTACATTATGATACTCCAGTATCCATGTTGGTATCTCATTCATGTTTGTATAAAAGCTTCTACGGACCTGATTTTCAAATGCTCAAGAAATAGTAGGCATGTATATATATTCTTTAACACTCAATAAACATGTGTTATATAAATATATTTTATTGCATTTATATGCAATTAAAATTACAAATGTAAAATACTTGTATCTTGAATTGTATGAGTGTCACTAATATAACATGCCATCTCAAGTTTTAAAATTCCTTTAAACTAATATATATATATATATATATATATATATATATATATATGTATGTATATATATAAAGTCATGGTGACGTCTTCTAATAAATGCACTCATTAATGCAAGAATTAATAGATGTAGGTAATGCCAAAGCGTTAGTACACTATTTATTTTGGTTATATGCGATAGAGTAAAAATGATACTCAAACTGTATAATTGGGTCTGACTTAACTAGGCTGCCATAAAAAGATTATGGGCTTAGAGGCAAACAACATAAAATATTCAAATATTTAAATGAAAAAAATTTGTTCATCATGCTATCCAAGAATTATATACGATATAATTGACATAAGATGTCTACCTAAAAGATGGTGTTTTGGGGAATAGCCAAAGCTAACTCAAGGAATTATTACAAATGGATCTTGGATCAATTATATATATATATATATATATATATATATAGAGAGAGAGAGAGAGAGAGAGAGGATTTTTGGTTTGAGTAGGAGCATATTTAGTTTAATTTGAATATGCAATGTTTTGTATAATTTTGATTGTCAATATATATATATATATATATGAATTGCAAAATTGTTTATCATTATTGTAAACACCCCACCTCCATTAAGGTCGCTCACTAAGGGAATGCATTGACTTTGGTGGAGTATTATAGGTAAAAGGTATAGGTAATTTACAAGACAGACATATAAACAGCGGAAAAACTAAATTTTATTTCATAAGCATGTGGTCAAATCAAAACATTACAACAATTGTCTCGAAAACGGACTTCCAAATCATTACAATAGAACCTCTGTCTTGACTAAAACATAAAGAAGCATAAAAAAATAAGAAAGCAGCATAAATCCCCAATTAAGAGTGTAACCATAGCCATAGCCCAAGAAAAGAGAATCCTAGCAATACGTCTATTGTCTTCAAGATGGAAAAAGGGTATGGACTAAGTTGAAGTATTCCCTCCCTGCGGACCTTGGGAGGGGGGAATGGAAGACAAGAAGACGAAAGAAAACGGGTCAGACATAAGCCTGGTAAGTCCAAATGTCCTTAGCTAAGAATTATTACTTAGTTACCCTTAACTAAGGTTTACCACTTAGCCCCTCTTTCCGCTATCCTTGTTAACTACAATTTCCAACCTAGTCCTTTGAGCTAGGGTTTTGTCAAATGGGTTAAGTGTTGTTATCCAAGTTCGTGACTAGACCCGCCTACAAATCATGTCAAGATTGGCTAAGTACTCAAGTTCAAGGCTTAGCCATACAAGTTGGTTAAGTGTACCAAGAAGCTCATGACTTAACCCTATCAAGTCAAAATGGTTAAGTATTTATTTGCCTTAACCCTATCAGATTTTCATGTTAGATTGATTAAGCGTGGATTATCTTAATCCCATCAGATTATCGATTCGGATTGGTTAAGTATGGGTTAGCTTAACCCCATCCACTAATCGTATTACAATGGTTAAGCCTAATTTTAAAACGTCTTGTGACTTAACCCTATCAGGTCCACCTATTAGATTGGTTAAGTATAGGTTACTTAACCTCATCGAATCATCATGTGTAATTGGTTAAGTATAAGTTACTTAACCCCATTAAATTATCATATTAAATTAGTTAAGTATTGGTTACTCAACCCCGCTGAATTACCAAGTTTAGATTGGTTAAGTGTTTAACTTAACCCCCTCGAATTCCCGTGTTTAGATTAGTTAAGTATAGGTTACTTAACCCCATCTAATTACCGTGTTTAGATTAGTTAAGCCTTAATTACTTAACCCCATCTAATTACCGTGTTTATATTAGTTAA
The DNA here is from genome assembly GCA_030737875.1 of Allium sativum. Taxonomy (NCBI): domain Eukaryota; kingdom Viridiplantae; phylum Streptophyta; class Magnoliopsida; order Asparagales; family Amaryllidaceae; genus Allium; species Allium sativum. Next base: position 183,141,342 of record CM060915.1, on the reverse strand, counting down.
GCCTTAATTACTTAACCCTGTCTAATTACCCTGTTTAGATTAGTTAAGCCTTAATTACTTAACCCTATCTAATTACCAAGTCGGATTAGTTAAGTGTAAATTACTTACCCCCATCCCCTAATCATCTTGTATGGCTAAGTGTCATTAAGAAATCAAACCCGGTCCCACTTAACCTACCCATTCGTGTCATATCGGTTAAGTGTCATTAATCAAATTTACTTAACCTTATCATGTGGCATTAATTTAATTAATGCACTCTCAACCTCTCACATTAGACCTTGTTGTGGTTACTAGTTAAGCCGGGCGGCTCCGGGTAGTTTTACACCACAACCTAGTCTAACCTCGGGTCTTAAGCGCGACATGACCAACTTCTCACATTGGATCCTATTGTTTGTAGCCACTAGTTAAGCCGGGCGGGTCCAGGTAGATTTATGCTACAAACTCAATCCAACCTCGAGTTGGCCATTTTCATGTTTGGTCTAGTGTCTTGTTACACTTACAACCCATACGTGTCAACTTTTCAAGTCCCATGCTCATAGCCAAAGTTACATGTTGTCATGTTTATACCCATTTACCCAAATCATGTTTCACGTCATTAAAGTTTTACCCATAACGTAACCCAATGCTTTCAAACTCGCATATACATTCGCAACAACACATAATGGATTAAAAGAAGGAACTTGGCAAAGGCATGACAAAAGGGGTATAAGGCCACAAGTTAAACATGGTGGAAATGCGGCATAAATGTGCTTACAAACTTGCATGTTACATTGTCAAGCCTCAAAAACATGCATAACATTCAAACTTGGCAAATAGGTGATACATGGTCATAGATGACATGAACTGTTGACAAGTAACTCGCATATAACATCACATAAGGGTTATGACTTCATATGCAAGTTAACCTAAAGGTTATGAGGGTTCTCATGTTGCATAATGCAACATTTCAACATAAAGGTTATAGCTTTTAACCCAAAAGATCAAGGTAATGACTTTATAGACTTGCATAACTTGATAGCATGTATTATACTTAATGATCAAACCCAAACTTGCAACATTCATTTAACTTTATAGTTAATATCTAAGAGTAGGAGGGGGCTTACAATGCTATGAAGGCACAAATCAACATATAAAACAAAGATTGATACGAAGCCATTCATGCTATCACCTAAAAACCCCAAAAGAACAAGCTCCAAATGAAACCCTTGAGCAAATATGAATAAAAATCCTTGCTTTGAAGAAGAAAGGTTTCAACTTTGGCTTTGAATGAAGCTTATGAGCTCTCATGCAAGATCCTTGCTTTTTGGTCAAGAAAAGGTTGCAACTTTGGCTAGAATGCAACTTATGAACTCTCATACAAACATGAAATCACTCAAATGATCATAGAATCTCTCATGAATGAAGAAAAGAGGCTCCTTTACTTTGAAACTAGCTTAGAACACTTAAGCTATCATGAAGAAGAAGATGGAGGCCGTGGGTTGAAGTGGAGGCCATGATGAGGAATCATTTTGGCATAGTTTAGTTGTAGGATCAATTTATGAGGGTTTTAGGAGAGGGTTAGGGGTCTTTTTATAGAAGACTATGGTAGTTTTAGCCATAGGATAAACCCTAGAACCAATCCTAGCCTTTAAAGCATGTCTTGGGGAAGAAGTCACATGTAGGAACCATTTAGGGCCTTTAGATTAAAGCTGAACCATGAGAACCATTCAAATGCAAAATCTGCATTCGAGCGAATCGGTGCACGGGTTGACAGCCAAACACCCTGGATTAACCCCTAGTCGACCCAGCGGGCTTGGGTCGACCTCAAAAATCGGTCGGTTCGGTTATTCCCCTCTCCCAATTCGCTGTTTTGAACATTTTTGCATATTTATTTATTAAATTTTCAATTATATATATATATCAATATATATATTTCTCTGCACAACCCATTTCACTTAATTAAGTATACTTTAATTTGTGAATTTTTTTATGTTCAAATTACGGGGTGTTACATTCTCCCCTCCTTAAAGGATTTCGTCCCCGAAATCTCTAAGTCAAGAAGAACGTATCCTACCATCCATCATCCATCTACTCAAAACATCATCCACAGGCAACCATTGTCCTTGGACGATTTCTAATTCCATATGAACATATGCAAAACGTGTGTGTATATGCTCCTTAGCTAATGCTAATGATCAGGCCTGAATGATCTTTCTAATGCAAAATATGTTTAGTGCCATGAGTCCAACATGTATGCAAATAGTCCTAGTCATATAAGTACTATATGCGTGCACAACCATTGATTCATATGCAACATCCGCATGATAACACATTCAATTTCATCCATGAACAAGTGTAAATACTCGTGCATATGCAACATGAAACGTGACCGCGTCAATCTAGTATCTAATGTGTATTCGCGCATCCACGAGCAACCACTTGCAACCATATCAATCATAACATGTTTCAAGTACATGTTTACATCCATAGAGTTCTATCTAAGGTTCCCAAGATAAGATCGAGGAGATAAACAAGACAAACTCCTTACGGGGTTTGTAACAGAAACAGGACCGAGAGGATATCCACCAAAAGATAACATGCGAACAAGCTCTACAGGAAAAACCAGGGATCATGGATACACTCTTCAAAAAGAGGTATGATGCGCGTGTCTAGCCTTACGTCTTCTAAGTCGCGTTTCCTTGAGCTTAATTCCTCGGTGCCTTGCCTTTGACTTCATGATTTCGTAGCTCCTTGATTCCTATTTCCCAGGTATGAGTCGGAACTCTTTTCACTGTCGCCTCTCGTTCCACTTTCATTTATTCTTTCCCTAGTATACTTGGCTCAACCATATCTACGTACTCATGTAAGCTCTCCAAAATTCACTAGTGAATTCTGGATCTCGTTTACCGATGCCAATCCATGTTGCCACGTGCACTTACTAGGGTGATTCCCATAACTCATGCGTAAGCGAAACGAACCATCCGCCTTAGCGGCGAATTCTATTCGAACGGATTACCAACAATTGCATCCCAAGATTCTAGGTAACTAACCATGACAGAACCTAAAAGGTTACACGAGACTTCGAAGGTATTACCAAAGCAAGCCAAGAGTCTGACTGCCCTCTTTTCAAAACCGAGAATGGTATCCCTTACTGGATAACCACTTTACCCCTAGAATCCATCCATAGCTCAACAATAGAAGTATTGCTTCTAATCTCAACACCGGGCATAGACGTTCTCAAATCCAACAAGTCATGAATAAATGGACTGACTCTCCAACCAGATTTTGGGACAAAAACTGGGATCCTCTACCATGCTAGTACTAAGGTGCAGAGACTCAACTATCCAAGCAGACTTAAATGATACGATGGTCAAGACAAAGTCTGGACGGGATGATAGAAAAGAACGACTAAACCTTTACCAGAAACGGTACCATTTCTTTTAGGTACACTAAAACTGAGAGCATACAATTGCCCTCTCTGATGATCTTGTCCTTGTCCGCCTTGATGGACTAAGTCATACCAACAAGTTGCTTATCCTTAAGCTCGCGTCCTTTATCCTTACTCTTATTATCCTTCCTTGTACCATGGCAACAGGTCTCTCGAGAACCACCTCCATCGTATGGAAAACACCTACGTGGCTAGACAAAGATTAGTCACAGTTAGAACTACTGTGACTACAGATGGAGGAAAGAAAGGAAAAGAGATTCAATCAAGGAATCAAAGGATAATGCTAATGGCATTTGGGGAATAGCCTTTTAAAACAAACTTTTTTTGAAAAATGCTTCTTTGTAAAACGGCTTTTCAAACAGTTTTCAGAAGGTTTTAAAAACTTTTGCCCAGTCTGGTAACCTTCTTCTCTGATACCAAATGTAACACCCCACCTCCGCTAGGGTCACTCACAAAGGGAATGAACTAGGTTTGGTGAAGTATTATCGAGGTACACATGCACAGAAATATTACAAGACATAACATATATATATAAAACAGCGGAAGTAAAACAAATTTCATTACCTTATAAAATAAGGTCTAAAGCCTTTTACATCAGAATACATCAAAACCTGTCTTGCAACAATAAAGAAGCATAAAAACCTTTTCATAAATTATTCCCCAAGTAAAACAGTAAAGTAGCCATAGCCAAGAAAAGTCCGAGCCATACATGATGACCTTCAAACAGGAGAAGTCCGAACTAACAATAGCATTTCCTCCCTGTAACCTGGGGGGGAACGGAAGACAAGAGGCGAAACAAAACGGGGTCAGTCATAAAGACTGGTAAGACCTATCTACTATTAGTATATAAACTTGGTAAAGTTAACTAGCATGAGGAACTGAGATGAACATAAGTATGATGACAAGACAGATAAACTAAACCAAAATAACAGGATGAACTACTGTACCAAGATACACGAGTGTGTCATGATAAACTACGGTGTCAAGATAAATCAAGGTATCACATTGTCAGGTTTCTATCATGTATACTATCCTAAGGTATCTACCCTGTATAACGTCCCACGGTATCTATCATGTATATTTCCCCTGGTTCTAACATGTATATTTGCTCTGCACCCCTCGTACTAGTATCCCAACCCGCATCATGTGTTAGCTATGAATGTCCCTTGCCCAATGTCATGTAATGGTCCATGTCAACCTAATATATAGCATATGTAGGTTTTCCCAACTCGTATGTTTCTTTCCATGTATAAGTTCAGTCCTTTGTCGTAGGCCATACGGGCTTTCCCATGTAAACGTTTTATCCTTGAGGTTATTTTGGACTGCTACCCTTGATCTAGTTATGTTTCCTTACCTTGAACTATCGCGCGTTCACTTAGGATTTATGCCACCTAGGACCACTCGGGATTATGCTACCTAATGAACGTTTCCGTGTCTCGGTTTGGGTTCAGCCACCTAGGGCCACTAGGGATTATGCCACCCGTCAACCGCGCCCTTTATCCCACGTATGTATCGTGAACCGTTTTCCATGTCTAGACGCACATGTTTCTCAATGTGCAATCCGAGTTCCATGCCAGGGCAAACCAAGAAATACGGAACTCGGTCGGGAGCTTTAAGTCGTCTGCTGATGCAGATATCAAGGTCTGTTTTTGTACCCGTGGCTATGGTCCCACGTGACCCCTCCCTCAACTACTGAAAGGCAATCCAAGAAAAATCATGTATGAGAACTACACTAAGGCCCATCGATGCCCACTTGCAGATAGCCAACCTCACCCATAACTTGATAGCTAGTATATGGTCTTTTGGGAGATCCCTGCCATTCCGTATGTACACGATTGACTAAAGATGGTAGATTGTCGGCGACATGCTATCCCGGGGCAAAATCAAGTATCGTCGACTCCCCGCTAATCCATCCTAGTCTTTAGGTCGCTCGCATAGCAACCAAGGCATACTCTTGGCTCTTCTACCGCGGACCTTAACCTCTGTGAGGCCGGGTTTCATGGACCACAGGCCACCTCACAGAGGGATACCAAGAGTACCCTCACGTTCCCCGAAGCTTCCGCTTCGTCACCCAGTTCGCTGGAGCTTTTATCCAAGTCAGATAACTTGCTCCTCCTCGTATACTAAGCAATGACCTACCGTACCAGGTTACTCATCTCTTTATGAACTAGTCCATGTCCTTAGCTAAGAATTATTACTTAGTTACCCTTAACTAAGGTTTACGACTTAGCCCCTCTTTCCGCTATCCTTGTTAACTACGATTTCCAACCTAGTCCTTTGAGCTAGGGTTTTGTCAAATGGGTTAAGTGTTGTTATCCAAGTTCATGACTTGACCCGCCTACAAATCATGTCAAGATTGGCTAAGTACTCAAGTTCAAGGCTTAGCCATACAATTTGGTTAAGTGTACCAAGAAGCTCATGACTTAACCCTATCAACTCAAATTGGTTAAGTATTTATTTGCCTTAACCCTATCATATTTTCATGTTAGATTGGTTAAGCATGGATTATCTTAATCCCATCAGATTATCGAGTCGGATTGGTTAAGTATGGGTTAGCTTAACCCCATCCATTAATCGTATTACAATGGTTAAGCGTAATTTTAAAAGGTCTTGTGACTTAACCCTATCAGGTCCACCTATTAGATTGGTTAAGTATAGGTTACTTAACCTCATCAAATCATCATGTATAATTGGTTAAGTATAAGTTACTTAACCCCATTAAATTATCATATTAAATTAGTTAAGTATTGGTTACTTAACCCCACTGAATTACCAAGTTTAGATTGGTTAAGTGTTTAACTTAACCCCCTCGAATTCCCGTGTTTAGATTAGTTAAGTATAGGTTACTTAACCCCATCTAATTACCGTGTTTAGATTAGTTAAGCCTTAATTACTTAACCCCATCTAATTACCGTGTTTAGATTAGTTAAGCCTTAATTACTTAACCCCGACTAATTACCGTGTTTAGATTAGTTAAGCCTTAATTACTTAACCCCATCTAATTACCAAGTCAGATTAGTTAAGTGTAAATTACTTAACCACATCCCCTAATCATCTTGTATGGTTAAGTGTCATTAAGAAATCAAACCCGGTCCCACTTAACCTACCCATTCGTGTCATATCGGTTAAGTGTCATTAATCAAATTTACTTAACCTTATCATGTGGCATTAATTTAATTAATGCACTCTCAACCTCTCACATTAGACCTTGTTGTGGTTACTAGTTAAGCCGGGCGGGTCCGGGTAGTTTTACACCACAACCTAGTCTAACCTCGGGTCTTAAGCGCGACATGACCAACTTCTCACATTGGATCCTATTGTTTCTAGCAACTAGTTAAACCGGGCGGGTCCGGATAGATTTATGTTACAAACTCAACCCAACCTCGAGTTGGCCATTTTCATGTTTGGTCTAGTGTCTTATTACACTTACAACCCATACGTGTCAAGTTTTCAAGTCCCATGCTCATAGCCAAAGTTACATGTTGTCATGTTTATACCCATTTACCCAAATCATGTTTCACGTAATTAAAGTTTTACCCATAACGTAACCCAACGCTTTCAAACTCGCACATACATTCGCAACAACACATAATGGATTAAAAGAAGGAACTTGGCAAAGGCATGACAAAAGGGTTATAAGGCCACAAGTTAAACATGGTGGAAATGAGGCATAAATGTGCTCACAAACTTGCATGTTACATTGTCAAGCCTCAAACACATGCATAACATTCAAACTTGGCAAATAGGTGATACATGGTCATAGATGACATGAAATGATGACAAGTAACTCGCATATAACATCACATAAGGGTTATGACTTCATATGCAAGTTAACCTAAAGGTTATGAGGGTTCTCATGTGCATAATGCAACATTTCAACATAAAGGTTATAGCTTTTAACCCAAAAGATCAAGGTAATGACTTTATAGACTTGCATAACATGATAGCATGTATCATACTTAATGATCAAACCCAAACTTGCAACATTCATTTAACTTTATAGTTAATATCTAAGAGTAGGAGGGGGCTTAAAATGCTATGAATGCACAAATCAACATATAAAACAAAGATTGAGACGAAGCCATTTATGCTATCACCCAAAAACCCCAAAAGAACAAGCTCCAAATGAAACCCTTGAGCAAATATCAATAAAAATCCTTGCTTTGAAGAAGAAAGGTTTCAACTTTGGCGTTGAATGAAGCTTATGAGATCTCATGCAAGATCCTTGCTTTTCGGTCCAGAAAAGGTTGCAACTTTGGCTAGAATGCAACTTATGAACTCTCATACAAACATGAAATCACTCAAATGATCATAGAATCTCTCATGAATGAAGAAAAGAGGCTCCTTTACTTTGAAACTAGCTTAGATCACTTAAGCTATCATGAAGAAGAAGATGGAGGCCATGGGTTGAAGTGGAGGCCATGATGAGGAATCATTTTGGCATAGTTTAGTTGTAGGATCAATTTATGAGGGTTTTAGGAGAGGGTTAGGGGTCTTTTTATAGAATACTAGGATAGTTTTAGCCATAGGATAAACCGTAGAACCAATCATAGCCTTTAAAGCATGTCTTGGGGAAGAAGTCACATGTAGGAACCATTTAGGGCCTTTAGATTAGAGCTGAACCATGAGAACCATTCAAATGCAAAATCTGCATTCGAGCGAATCGGCCCACGGGTTGACAGCCAAACACCCTGGATTAACCCCTAGTCGACCCAGCGGGCTTGGGTCGACCTCAAAAATCGGCCGGTTCGGCTATTCCCCTCTCCCAATTCGCAGTTTTGAACATTTTTGCATATATATTTATTAAATTTTCAATTATATATATATATATCAATATATATATATATATTTCTCTTCGCAACCCATTTCACTTAATTAAGTATACTTTAATTTGTGAGTTTTTTTTATGTTCAAATTACGGGGTGTTACAATTAGTTATGCCCGAACACACGTTTCCCGGTCCTTACGGACCTAAAATCGAGGCGCCTCAATCCAACAACCACAAAGGTGAAAAGTATATAAATGTCAGGGCTGGTAAGTCACTGACACCACCAAAGCTAGAAAGAAACGTCGTGTTCTCCCAACGGTCTGTATCCCTTTTTAACTCATACCGAGGTGTAAGGCTCGCGAATTCACACTATACACAAAGCTGCCACGTAGGCCGTGGTTTGATCATCAACCACAAGACTTTGCTTTCCAACAGAAGCCTTGATCTATGCAACTCAGCATGCCACATAGGCAATTCATGCGATTGATATCTATTGATATATAACCTCTAAGCTCGTACGTCTCAGAGAAGGGCGTTAAATAAGAGAATAAATCCTCCGCCGCCAAACAGATATATATTTAACAGAAATCAATCAACACAGAATAAAATCCAATGTCAGACACACAATCCATTTACAAGTTCGTTCTGGGTCTGAACGAAACCGGAGGCACTTTCCTCGCTTATCCATCCATCTCCAAGTACGTCTGGACGACCACCAACTATTTCCGTCCTCTTGGGTGTACAGCCCAATCAGGATCATCGGTAATTATCCAAACGATGTGAAGACTTCCGGTCTTCAACCACCGTTTTCATCTTCGACATATCGTCGAATCGGTTATTCAGAATGGGTATAAACCCGGCCTTTCCAAACAACCCGCGTATATTAAAACAAATGTTACACAAACACAACATACGCCTCATTCCAATTCATTAGTCACTAACCATAAATCAGTAAGAGAGCAATTCCCCAAATATTAACCCCGAAGGCCGAAACCAACATCAGATCAATATCCAGGAAACCATTCTTCTTAGCTAACCTACCGCTAGTTTCTAAATTTCATATTCTTAGGGAAAGGTTCCCATTAATTTTATCCAAGATAAATTCTTTAAAATTTATCCTTTAATCTTCCTTTGGATGTCATATCAAACCAAATTATGGTTTTCCTAACTAGTCGAGATTAGCGAACCACAACGAAGTAATTATTTAATTTATTTCCCAATCCCAACCTATTCATCCCATGAAGCAAAACTGGTAATACTCCATATCTAACACCACGGTGTTATCGGTAAAATTAATTACCATTTCACGTTCAAATCTAATTAAAGATTTAACTATCGCTTAGGAGCAAAACTGGTGATACTCCATTCTCACTCATTTTCTAAATTTGATAATTTAAATTATCAGTTCACATTTCATTCTAATTGCAGATTCATTAAAACTCCTTTTACTGGGTTAAAGAACTAATGTCATTTAAAACACAGTTCACGATAAACCCACAAATCACTTCTAATTTAATTTCAATCAAATATATTAGAAATTTCGATTTTTCAAAACCCCTTTTTAAATCCAATTTATTTATTTAAAAATATTTGGGTTTTAAATTTAGTTCAAAACTAGTTCATTTCGATAAAAATCTATTTTTATCTTTTCAAATATGGAATTTTTCATCCCAATTTTTCCCAAATCATTTCTTATGATTTTACACAAATTATTGATATTTTTAATAATTTTATCAAGGCCCGTAAAGTCGATTTCCATCAACGGCCATCGAACTGCACTTACAACGACCTTTTCCAAATTTGATTTGGACGTATCTCCAAATCCAACCGTTAGATTTCAATTTCTAATATTCGTTAGAAAGCTCTTTTCGATACGAACCCAACGGTTCTGGTTTTAGGAGAATCCGACGGTCGGATCTCCCGTAATGTCCGTTTGAAATAAATGGTCGAAATTCATGAACGGCTGCGGCGCGGCGCGTTCTATTCAGGCCATTATATAATACATATAATATATGTAATATATATTTCGTCGATTACTACTTAAAAACGAATTTTATAAATAGTTTTGAATTCGTTTCAAAAACAATTTCAACCTATATTTCAAATTCAAATCAAAATTGAATTTCCTATTATAAATCCTTTTTACTTTCATTTCTGTTTGATTTCAAATTCAAATCGATTTTAATTCGATTCGAATTCATTTCATTTTCTATTAAATTTAAATTTAATTCATTTTCTATTCAGTTTGAATTCAATTCGTTTTCTATTCAATTCGAATTCAAATTGGTTTTCTATTCAATTCAAATCAAATTCGTTATACATTCAATTGAAATCAAATTTGTTTTCTATTCAATTCAATTCAAATTCGTTATATATTCAATTCATTTCGAAATCGTTTTATATTCAATTCAAATTGGTTTTCTATTCGATTCAATTCAAATTGGTTTTCTATTCAATTCAATTCAAATTTCATTTCAAAATATTCGATTTCGAAATCACTTTTCAATATTCATTTTAAAATGAATAAAATCGATATAAATATCGTTCACGTCAAAATGGCGTCAATCTAATCAACACGGCTTCATATATTTCTATTTTCAAATATTCTATTTTAAATATTTCTATTATCAAAATATTTCGTTCAACACATGACTAATCTCAACGGATGAGTACTGTCAACACATGAACCTTTATTTTATAATATTCTTTATTTTCTAAATTGGAATGAGGCCCAATCAATCACCATATAATGTTAATTATATGGATTTTCATACATCAAACGTATACAATAGCATTGAAAAATAATCAACCATCCACCAAAGTGCACTACACTGTATAAGCATCAAATATAGATATCCAATGCTTATAACAGCCTGTCAATCAATCGATCGACATATTTAATCAATCAGGATGAGTGAACTTCAAGTTTCATCCCAACACCCATGTTGGGTTTTCAAACAATCAAACGCAGATTTTATTTGTGTAGTTGGGCGATGTGTAAAATTTATCGACCCAATCAATGTCCTTCAAATAGGTGTACATAAACAAACCGTCCGGTCTGTAAATGAATATTTTATTTTATTCACTTCCACGTTAAAAATTATATTTTTAACGATAAAACATTTTATTTCATCACATGAATTTCTATTCAGTTCATTTACACAATAAAAATGATATTTTTATTTTTCTAACTTATTTTAGAAAATTTCGGCGGCATAACGACACGATACTAGAAACGGGACAAGGCCTAGCCTTATCCCCGGTCTAGTGAAGGCCTACGCCATTCACACATCAATCAAATCAATTTCAATTCACCCAATAGTCAATTCAAACCAAATAATCTAACCAACTACACAACCAAACAAACAAGTCCATGGTCTGTGGACGATTGTGTCGGGTGCTACTAAGCACCGTCTGCATCCTAGTATATATATATATATATAACTAGAAAAGAAATTGAAGAGTGAGAAATTCTCACCGATAGCTATCCCTATTCCACGTCTCTTTATTGATAGAAATCTTCTTCGTCCCCGCCTTTTTATCACCTTCGTTACCCGTATTTTCTACATATGTAAAAATCGAATTTTTACTTCGCTATTCAATATATAAAAATCGAATTTTTACTTCACTATTCAATATATAAAAATCGAATTTTTACTTTGCTATTCAATATATAAAAATCGAATTTTTATTTCGTTGTTCAATATATAAAAATCGAATTTTTACTTCGTTGTTCAATATATAAAAATCGAATTTTTACTTCGTTACTATATAGATAAAAATTCTATTTTTACATCGCTATTCTCTATATAAAGATTTCGCCTTTTCAAATTTAAAGATTTCGCCTTTTCAAATTTAAAGATTTCGCCTTTTCAAATTTAAAGATTTTGCCTTTTCAAATTTAAATAATTCGCCTTTTCAAATTTAAAGATTTCGCCTTTTCAAATTTAAAGACGATATTTCTAATATTCCTAACATGTAAAAAGTATATTTTTAATTCTCTACATAAACAAAAAATCATATTTTTACATCCTCTACATAATAAAGATTATATTTTTAATACGTTAAAAATATAAAAAAAATCATATTTTTAATACTTTACACAAGTAAAAATCATATTTTTAACCTCCTACTTTCATGAAAATTATATTTTTGACTTCATGCTTGTATAAAAATTATATTTTTATACTCCCCCATTATATAGAGAATATATTTTTATAATAAAAATCTAATCTTTCCTATTTTTAAAAATCATAACTTCTTGTATTTTAAAAATCGTTACTTTCAATAAATTAAAGACCAAAACTTTTCATAATATAAAAATCAGTTTTTCTTATATAAAATAAAATCAGTTAGAAAATAAATTATTTAATTAAATAAGAAAACTTGCTGTATTTTCCTAGAGGGGGTGCGAGTGGTTCAACAGCGGAAAGAGGAGCAGACCGTCGTGGAGGTGGATTGCGAGGAGCGGTGATGGACTTCAGGCGGAACTCGTGGTGGCGCTAGGCGGAGAAGAGGAGGAGGGGGTGCGGATCCGGTCGGCGGCAGCAGTGGGCGCGGTGGGGCCTGCGTTGATGGGAACGGCGGACCTTTTCAGAGGGGGGGGGGTTCTCTACAGGACTGAGGAGGCGGGAGGAGGAGAGGAGGGGGCGAGGCTGCGGCCAACTCTGGAGGTGGTGGGGGGCATCGTCGTCGATGACGTGGGGGGCGCTCGATCGTTTAGGGTTTTCGATTTTATTTTTTTCATTTCTGATTCGAACTGAAGGGGGGCAACGTATAAGGGGAGAGGAGAGAGAATGGTATTAATTTTTTTTTAATTAAAAAAGTTGACTTTTACATACGACCTCTAAACGAGGCCCACCGCCTGTCGTCCATAGCTAATTACCCCCATTCCGAACACAATGGGATATGTATCGTAGGCTGATTCGATCGTTACAATCAGTTTTCGTCAAAATCAACATATAACTCTATATATTGAATTTGAATGCGCATTTCAATTTAACGGGGTCACATACTAACTAGAAAAATTCCAGAAAATTATTTTCTAGCTTCGTATTGACGATACGGTCCTAACAAAACTAGTTTCGTCGAATTCTGAGACCGTTTGAAAAATGGTCAATTTCCGGTCGATTAAAATCAACTGAAACTGGTCAAACGCGTTTTCCTTTGCCATGCTCACATATTGATTCGAAAAATTATGAAATTTGGAACCTAGCAATAATTTGACATCACAGATCCAACAAAAGTAGTTTCGTCGAAATCCGAGGTCGTTTGCAAAATGTCTATTTTTAAGGGCCTGAATTCTATAGCGACTATTCAGAATTTTCAACTGGACATATCTTTTGATTCCCGCTATGAAATTTCGATTTTCGGATTCGTTGGAAAGATATTATCAATTAGATCCTATTATTTTTGGTTTCACTAAAATCCGGGTTGTTTTGCACCCGGTACATTCAATTGAAGTTTGAAATCGAATTATCGAACTACCGCGCCATTTTCAATTCTATTTATAATTATATATAATTATTTATATTCTAATGACGGCGTATATAATATTTACATTCGAATTCTATTCAAAATAAATTCCTCGTCGATATTATTTAAAATAATCCATTTTAAATATTCAAAATTCATTAAAATTGCCAAAATAAAATTTTTAAACTGGCCTAGATTTTCCGGGTTATTATAATCTCCCCCACTTAAAACTTTTCGTCCCCGAAAAGGAACAAAGTCGAAAGTGGTTTGATTAATCATCTCTACGTTCGATCTGGCTTCCATTCTCCAACCTTTCAGTTTCTGAGAATTTTCAAAATTTCAAAATTTTTGCTAACACCCTAACTTTTCGAAAAATTTCGCCATAACCTCCCCTGCACCGGGAGCCACGGGAAAATCCCGAAATTGCCATACAGGCCTTCTAATCTCAGAAAGAAAAAGAAAAAGCCAAGCGGCTAGCCAATAGGCTCATAAAATCATCATCACCCAAACAAAACAGTAAATTATAGTAAACATGTACTTATTTGTCGGGCAAACAAATTTTATTCTCTGCTCTAGCCTCCTTGCTATGACCTGTTCAATGTAAGTACTTGTATATGCAAACAAATGCAACCAATTTTCAATACAATTCAATATTTGATTCAATTAGGCTAAATGGTTCAAAAATTATCAAACAAATAAACAAACAACACAAACATCAATCAATTAGTGAATTAACGTTTCAAATTCATAAATTTGATATATATACAAAAATCTCATTTTTTATGCCAAATCACAACAAATAAATCTATCTATATAAGTTTTGGTTCTCACACCAGTCTAATGGAAATATATAGAAATCACACCTTCGTCACTCGAAAATAAATGCTGACGATGTTTCGAACCACCATCAGAACATCTCCGGGCTACTAGAGTGCGGTTCTATATCTATCCGGTATATTAAAACTTCGAATATACGTTCATGACGCATATATGCAAAATCTTTATATATCGGATTGTCCAAATTCAAGGTAAATAATTATTCAAATACGTATAAAATGGTTAAAATTTTCAAAACAAAATTTTTTTCAAGTGAAAAAAATATTCTTCACACTCGTTCTAGGATACTACTGATCCTATCTCTAACGAGTCATTCTAATTGGATATTACTAACCCAATATCTGATGAATTCTTTCGTATGGTTCTAATGTTTCTTGTTCTCGAGCTCTGTAAACCAAAGCTCTGATACCAAATGTGACGGCCGGGAATTTCACTCGATCTGAATCAGTCGTTAAACCGATCTAGACCGTTCGAAACCCCTGATCGTTTTGAGAACAGGACAAATAGAACGCAGACGGAAGAACATTTCATTGTTAATACAACAATGCCATCAGATACAAGAATATACAGAGTATAAATGAATGAATTACATTCGATAAATATCATAGATTACAATAAATTACATAGTAGCGGAAAATAATACAAAGCACAACTGAAGGTGATATACGGATACAGAGCTTTCCGGATATCATTCCAGCTGTAAACCAGGATCCTGTGAATATAAATCTACAAAACCAAAACTACTAGCTGCCCGTGTCGAAAATAGGGGCACCCAGAGTTTAGGTTAAAACAATAAACTCCAGGCCAGTCATGTGACTGGTGTGAGAACTAAAACAGTTATTTAAAACTTTACTTTAAAAGAGAGTAATTCAAGGGACCACGCTGTATAACACGGAACGGGTTTCCTCCCAAGAATACCAGTGCATAGAATAAACAACGCAATGCTTTTTCGAAAATGAAGCTATTATAAGACCCAGGTCCCATCACACAATGCAACGCAAGCCGGAGGATAGGGTTTTACCTTATAACATCCAAACATGCTTGGTACGTTTAAAACAAATCATTTGATACTATAATAGGTGTATGGTGTCAAAACAGTTTCAATCATAAATATAAATCATAGGCGGCATGAATGTCCCATACCACTATGTCGCCATACTAGTTCTACAATTAAAACCACAATACACGTATTGGAAATTGGATTTCCGTCATGAGTCGAGGCAAGGGGCAAGCTCCTCTCCGCGTTCAAGACACTCTAGCAAATGTCTCAGGACTACACACTCTGGGCAATCCTGGATCGGTTGGGCCGGTCCTCACTTACGTTAGAAGATTAGTTATGCCTGAACACATGATTCCCGGTCCTTACAGACCTAAAATCGAGGCACCTCATTCCAACAACCACAAAGGTGAAAAGTATATAAATGTCAGGGCTGGTAAGTCACTGACACCACCAAAGTTAGAAAGAAACGTCGTGTTCTCCCAACGGTCCGTATCCTGTTTTTAAGTCATACCGAGGTGTGAGGCTCGCGAATTCACGCTATACACAAAGCTGCCACGTAGGTCGTGCTTTGATCATCAACCACAAGACTTTGCTTTTCAACAGAAGCCTTGATCTATGCGACTCAGCATGCCACATAGGCAATTCATGCCATGCGATTGATATCTATCGATATATAACCTCTAAGCTCGTACGTCTCAGAGAAGGGCGTTAAGCAAGAGAATAAATCCTCCGCCACCAAACAGATATATATTTAACAGAAATCAATCAACACAGAATAAAATCCAATGTCAGACACACAATCCATTTACAAGTTCGTTCTGGGTCTGAACGAAACCGGAGGCACTTTCCTTGCTTATCCATCCATCTCCAAGTACGTCTGGACGACCACCAACTTGTTCCGTCCTCTTGGGTGTACAGCCCAATCAGGATCATCAGTAATTATCCAAACGATGTGAAGACTTCCGGTCTTCAACCACCGTCTTCGTCTTCGACATATCGTCGAATCAGTTATTCAGAATGGGTATAAACCCGGCCTTTCCGAACAACCAGCGTATATTAAAACAAATGTTACAGAAACACAACATACGCCTCATTCCAATTCATTAGTCACTAACCGTAAATCAGAAAGAGATCAATTCCCCAAATATTAACCCCGAAGGCCGAAACCAACATCAGATCAATATCCAGGAAACCATTCTACTTAGCTAACCTACCGCTAGTTTCTAAATTTCATATTCTTAGGGAAAGGTTCCCATTAATTTTATCCAAGATAAATTCTTTAAAATTTATCCTTTAATCTTCCTTTGGATGTCATATCAAACCAAATTATGGTTTTCCAAATTAGTCGAGATTAGCGAACCACACCGAAGTAATTATTTAATTTATTTCCCAATCCCAACTATTCATCCCATGAAGCAAAACTGGTAATACTCCATATCTAACACCACGGTGTTATCGGTAAAATTAATTACCATTTCACGTTCAAATCTAATTAAATATTTAACTAGAGCTTAGGAGCAAAACTAGTGATACTCCATTTTCGCTCATTTTCTAAATTTGATAATTTAAATTATCAGTTCACATTTCATTCTAATTGCAGATTCATTAAAACTCCTTTTATTGGGTTAAAGAACTAATGTCATTTAAAACACAGTTCACGATAAACCCACAAATCACTTCTAATTTAATTTCAATCAAATATATTAGAAATTTCGATTTTTCAAAACCCCTTTTTAATTCCAATTTATTTATTTAAAAATAGTTGGGTTTTAAATTTAGTTCAAAACTAGTTCATTTCGATAGAAATCTATTTTTATCTTTTCAAATATGGAATTTTTCATCCCAATTTTTCCCAAATCATTTCTTATGATTTCATATGAATTATTGATATTTTTAATAATTTTATCAAGGCTCGTACAGTCGATTTCCATCAACGGCCATCGAACTGCACTTACAGCGACCTTTTCCAAATTTGATTTGGACGTATCTCCAAATCCAACCGTTAGATTTCAAATTTCTAATATTCGTTAGAAAGCTCTTTTCGATATGAACCCAACGGTTCCTGTTTTAGGAGAATCCGACGGTCGGATCTACCGTAATGTCCGTTTGAAATAAATGGTCGAAATTCATGAACTGCCGCGGCGCGGCGCGTTCTATTCAGGCCATTATATTATATATATAATATATATAATATATATTTCGTCGATTACTACTTAAAAACGAATTTTATAAATAGTTTTGAATTTGTTTCAAAAACAATTTCAACCTATATTTCAAAATCAAATCAAAATTGAATTTCCTATTATAAACCCTTTTTACTTTCATTTCTATTTGATTTCAAATTCAAATCGATTTTAATTCGATTCGAATTCATTTCGTTTTCTACTCAATTTAAATTCAATTTGTTTTCTATTCAATTTGAATTCAATTCATTTTCTATTCAATTCGAATTCAAATTGGTTTTCTATTCAATTCAAATCAAATTCGTTATAAATTCAATTGAAATCAAATTTGTTTTCTATTCAATTCAATTCAAATTCGTTATATTTTCAATTCATTTCGAAGTCGTTTTATATTCAATTCAAATTGGTTTTCTATTCGATTAAATTCAAATTGGTTTTCTATTCAATTCAATTCAAATTTCATTTCAAAATATTCGATTTCGAAATCACTTTTCAATATTCATTTTAAAATGAATAAAATCGTTATAAATATCGTTCACGTCAAAATGGCGTCAATCTAATCAACACGGCTTCATATATTTCTATTTTCAAATATTCTGTTTCAAATATTTCTATTTTCAAAATATTTCGTTCAACACATGACTAATCTCAATGGATGAGTACTGTCAACACATGAACCTTTATTTTATAATATTCTTTATTTTCTAAATTGGAATGAGGCCCAATCAATCACCATATAATGTTAATTATACGGATTTTCATACATCACACGTATACAATAGCATTGAAAAATAATCAACCATCAACCAAAGTGCACTACATTGTATAAGCATCAAATATAGATATCTAACGCTTATACCAGCCTGTCAATCAATCGATTGACATATTTAATCAATCAGGATGAGTGAACTTCAAATTTCATCCCAACACCCGTGTGGGGTTTTCAAACAATCAAACGCATATTTTATTTGTGCAGTTGGGCGATGTGTAAAATTTATCGACCCAATCAATGTCCTTCAAATAGGTGTGCATAAACAAACCGTCCGGTTTGTAAATGAATATTTTATTTTATTCACTTCCACATTAAAAATTATATTTTTAACGATAAAACATTTTATTTCATCACATGAATTTCTATTCAGCGCATTTACACAATAAAAATGATATTTTTATTTTTCTTACTTATTTTAGAAAATTTCCGTGGCATAACGGCACGATACTAGAAACGGGACAAGGCCTAGCCTTATCCCCGATCTAGTGAAGGCCCACGCCATTCACACATCAATCAAATCAATTTATATTCACCCAACAGTCAATTCAAACCAAATAATCTAACCAACTACACAACCAAACAAACAAGTCCATGGTCTGTGGACGATTGTGTCGGGTGCTACTAAGCACCGTCTGCATCCTAGTATATATATATATATAAGTAGAAAAGAAATTGAAGAGTGAGAAATTCTCACCGATAGCTATCCCTATTCCATGTCTCTTTATTGATAGAAATCTTCTTCGTCCCCGCCTTTTTATCACCTTGGTTGCCCGTATTCTCTACATATGTAAAAATCGAATTTTTACTTCGCTATTCAGTATATGTAAATCGATTTTTTACTTCGCTATTCAATATATAAAAATCGAATTTTTATTTCGCTGTTCAATATATAAAAATCGAATTTTTATTTCCCTGTTCAATATATAAAAATCGATTTTTTATTTCGCTGTTCAATATTTAAAAATCGAATTTTTACTTCGTTGTTCAATATATAAAAGTCAAATTTTTACTTCGTTACTATATAGATAAAAATTCTATTTTTACATCGCTATTCTCTATATAAAGATTTCGCCTTTTCAAATTTAAAGATTTCGCCTTTTCAAATATAAAGATTTCGCCTTTTCAAATTTAAAGACGATATTTCTAATATTCCTAACATGTAAAAATTATATTTTTAATTCTCTACATAAACAAAAAATCATATTTTTACATCCTCTACATAAAAAATATTATATTTTTAATACTTTAAAAATATAAAAATCATATTTTCAATACTTTACACAAGTAAAAATCATATTTTTAACCTCCTACTTTCATGAAAATTATATTTTTGACTTCATGCTTGTATAAAAATTATATTTTTATCCATTATATAGAGATTATATTTTTATAATAAAAATCTAATCTTTCCTATTTTTAAAAATCATAACTTCTTGTATTTTAAAAATCATTACTTTTAAAGACCAAAACTTTTCATAATATAAAAATCAGTTTTTCTTATATAAAATAAAATCAGTTAGAAAATAAAGTATTTAATTAAATAAGAAAACTTACTGTATTTTCGTAGAGGGGGTGCGAGTGGTTCTACAGCGGAAAGAGGAGCGGACTGTCGTGGAGGTGGATTGCGAGGAGCGGTGATGGACTTCAGGCGGAACTCGCGGTGGCGCTAGGCGGAGAAGAGGAGGAGGGGGTGCGGATCCGGTCGATGGCAGCAGCGGGCGCGGTGGGGCCTGCGTTGATGGGAACAGCGGACCTTTTCAGAGAGGGGGGTTTCTCTACAGGACTGAGGAGGATGGAGGAGGAGAGGAGGGGTCGAGGTAGCGGCCAACTCTGGAGGTGGTGGGGGGAATCGTCGTCGATGACGAGGGGGGGAGATCGATCGTTTGGGGTTTTCGATTTTTTTTTCCGTTTCAGATTCGAACTGAAGGGAGGGGCCAACGTATAAGGGGAGAGGAGAGAGAAGGATATTAATTTTTTTTTTAATTCAAAAAGTTGACTTTTACATACGACCTCTAAACGAAACCCACCGCCTGTCGTCCATAGCTAATTATCCCCATTCCGAACACAATGGGATATGTATCGTAGGCTGATTCGATTGTTACAATCAGTTTTCGTCAAAATCAACATATAACTCTATATGTTGAATTTGAACGCGCATTTCAATTTAACGGGGTCACATACTAACTAGAATAATTCCAGAAAAATATTTTCTAGCTACATATTGACGATACGGTCCTAACAAAACTAGTTTCGTCGAATTCTGAGACCGTTTGAAAAATGGTCAATTTCCGGTCGATTAAAATCAACTGAAACTGGTCAAACGCGTTTTCCTTTGCCACGCTCACATATTGATTCGAAAAATTATGAAATTTGGAACCTAGCAATAATTTGACATCACGGATCCAACAAAAGTGGTTTCGTCGAAATCCGAAGTCGTTTGCAAAATGTCTATTTTTAAGGGCCTGAATTCTATAGCGACTATTCAGAATTTTCAACTGGACATATCTTTTGATTCCCGCTATGAAATTTCGATTTGTCAGATTCGTTGGAAAGAAATTATCAATTAGATCCTATTATTTTTGGTTTCACTAAAATCCGGATTGTTTTGCACCCAGTACATTCAATTGAAGTTTGAAATCGAATTATCGAACTACCGCGCCATTTTCAATTCTATTTATAATTATATATAATTATTTATATTCTAACGATGGCGTATATAATATTTACATTCGAATTCTATTCAAAATAAATTCCTCATCGATATTATTTAAAATAATCCGTTTTAAATATTCAAAATTCATTAAAATTGCCAAAATAAAAATTTTAAACTGGCCTAGATTTTCCGGGTTATTACAAGAAGGTCATCCACTACATATATTGTGGGCGTATAGGGAAATCATCTGCTAATGGTACTACGGGCATCCGCTAATGGTATTGCGGGCGTTATATAATATTATTATATACTATTATCACTTTATATCAAGCAATTATCATCCAATAAGCAAGCAATAAAATTTGAACTATTAAAAATAGTTCCAAATAATCAAACTGAGTGAGCTTAACTCACCTCGATTTTTCCTTGCTGAATATTCCATTTAAATTCCATATCGGCGTCTACGAATTGTCCTAAATGAATTTATCAACCTATAAGGTTCATTTTTATTTAACGATTAACGAGTATTTAATTTAAATTAACTATACCATAATTAAATAAACTCCTCTAGGTGTATTTAGATCTTGGAAAATATATATACCTTAAAGTCTTGCAACGTCGACTAACTATGAAGCTAAATCATTACTGGTCGACACACTTCCACTACAAACAGCCCAAGACAAATGCTCCATTCCATTTCAACGTCTCTTCGAACATCTTACATTCAATTTTCGAACTGTTGTGCTAAATCACCACGTCGACCTCAACACTTTGCCAACTCTAGTCACAAGCACTACAGACTCCTACTTCCACCATACCACCATTCCACAGACCAACCACCCTTGCACACCTCAGCACTGTCAGCCACTACAAACCAGACAACATTCTTCAATCAACAAATCAGTTTGGTCCTCTTCTCCAAAATATGTGGACTGGCGCTCCCCTGTCTGAAATATCGAATCAACTTCCATTATTACCTTACTATCGCATATCAATTGTTTTAACAGAACACCAAACTCCACCATCCACGTTCATCATCACAATACACCCAGTTTCCCCTATCATGTTCGCATCTCCCCAGAACTACAAACTCGCACTCCAGTCTAATGCTTCAAATTCGTACACAAAATAAAAACCAACCCAGTATTGTCAGTACTTCCATCAACACTTCGCAGCCTTAAAAATGCTCCACCTCCTCAACCCATACATCGAACTTTACCCCCATCGCAAACAGTACAACGTCGTCTTCTTCCCCGCACCTGATCTCCTAAAGTTGCACAGACCCAATCCACCCAGTCACACCCTTTAAAAAGAACAGAAACCCCCTTAGCACTTAGCGCAATCCCATGAGAATTACCTTCAAATCACGAGTGTCCTTCCTGTTGGCATCGAGTTGCGATCTCCAGAACGATCTCGCTTTAGGAAAAATCATGGTTTCGAACACCCGAAATCACGGTCGCTTTTAGAATCGAGATCTATTATTTTGATTTATATCCCTCCTTTTTTTTGCTTTATTTATTATTAGATCGGAGAATTTGGTTTTAGCTTTAACTGGAAAAAATGGTGAAGAAGAGTTGAAATCGATTTCGTGGATTTTGATGGCAGAAAGAAATTTATAGGTAAAGTGAATGGCTTTGAATGGAATGGGAGTAAGGAAGGCAGAAACTTGTTATATAGGTGAACGATATGCTGATAAGAACAATGTCAATTTCACAAAGGTACAAGCAGCTTTAGGCATTGAAAATAGGTAAGAAGACTTCAACGTCCTTGAGGGATGGTAGAAGAGATAGAACGACGCAGCTACTTAGGATAGCTTCACAAATTTCCTTCGTATGGAAGGAATATGTAGGATTTAATTTTTCTTTATTAGTCTGCGTTAGAAAAAACATGGGTTGACTACCCAATTTATTTGAACTGATGTAAAGCCATTTCATTAAAAATATCGCGTTCATCCGAACTCCCATTTAAATGCAACAAATGGCATTTCTAGGGTTCTATTGCTATTCTGGACTCACTAGAACAAGTTTCAAATCGGTTTCTACTTCTATTCTGGACCACTGGAACAAGTTTCAAATCCCCATTCGATCGCATGGCAAAGATATTAAATTAAACCGACGATTTATTATTAAATTCGATTTAATTATTCTAATTTAATAAATTAAATAGATGAACTCCTCATTTATGTCCATTTTAAATTTAAAACAAATATTGAAACGTTTTAAATTATTCAACATTATCCATCGAAAAATACGGGACGTTACAATTTACATCAGAGTACAAAATAAATATTACACATTGTAAAATATCAGAGATTAAGATACATAACATAGTAGTGGAAAAATAATACATACACAACTAAAAGAAATACATGGACACAGAGCATTCCGAATATAGCTTCAGCTGTAAACCCGGATCCTGTGAATATAATATCTGCAAAACCAAAATTACTAGTTGCTCGTGTGGAAAATAGAGGCACCCAGAGTTTAGGTTAAAACAATATACTCCAGATCAGTCATGTGACTGGTGTGAGAACTAAAACAGTTATTTAAAACTTTACTTTAGAAATAAGGTAAATCAAGGGACCACGCGGTACAACATGGAACATGTTTTCTCCCACGAATTCCAGTGCATACAACAAACAGCGCAATGCTTTTGAAAAAATGAAGCTATTATAAGACTCAAGTCCAATCACATAATGCAACGCAAGCCGGAGGATAGAGTTCTCCCTTATAATAGCCTAACATGATTGGTATGTTTAAAACAAATCATTTGATACTAAATAAGTGTATAGTGTCAAAAATAGCTTCAAATATAAATGTATCAATCATAGACGACATGGGTACCATATATCATGTCGACATACTAGTTCTACAATTAAAACCGCACAATGTCATATTAGAAGTTGGATTTCCATTTGTGAACCAAGGCAAGTGATCGTCCTTACCGGTTCAAGATGCTCTAGCCCGTATCTCAGGATCAGAACGCATCGACCCTTGGATCGTAAGGGCCGGTCCACACGGAGTGGATTAAAATGCCGGAACAATATGTTTCCCGCCCTATTGTGCGTCAATCTGGTCAGTATATCGACCATACCATCCATCGGCCCCGTAGTGACCGATATAATCGAGGTGCCTCTCTTTCCATCATCCACATTAGTAAAAACGTCTGGGCTCCATACCATGACACCGCTCCTAGCTAGAAGGAAACGCTTGCCCTTCGTGAAGTCCTCTCCCATTTCTGGTTTATACCGGGGTGTGAAGCTTGCGAATTAGTGCTATACACAAAGCTATGCTATATTAAAGCCATGATTTGATCACCAACCATAAGACTCTGCTTTTCAACAAAAGCCTCGATCATTTGCTTCTCAGCATGCCACACAGGCAATTCACGCTATGCAACCGATGTCTATCAATTACACAGAATGAAATCCGATGTCAGACACACATCCATTTACAAGTTCGTTCTGGGTCTAAACGAAACCAAAGGCACCTTACTCCTCGTCCCATATGTCCAATACAGGAGAGAGGTCCTCACATATCCGGTCGATCTCCAAGTACGTCTGGACGATCACCACTTATTACCTCGTCTTGGGTGTATAACCCAATCAAGACATCAATAATCGTCCAAATGATGTGAAGACCTCAGGTGTTCAACCACCATCCTCATCGTCGACTTATCATCGAATCTGTTATTTAGAGTGGGTATAAACCCGACCTTTCTGATTAACCCACGTATATTATACACAAGTGCTACACAAACACAACATACGCCTCATTCCAATTCAAAATATTCTTTTATTAAAATATTGTTTTCATAATGTAAACCAAATTAAGATTTTCCAAACTAGTCGGGATTAGCAAACCTTACCGAAGTAATCATTTGTTTAATTTCCTAATCACAACCTATTCGGCCCATGGAGCAAAACTGGTAGTACTCCATATCTAACTCCCATAGTGTTTTCGGTAAAATTAATTACCATTTCACGTTCAAATCTAACTATATATTTAACTATTGCCTGGAATAAAACGGGTGGTACTTCATTCTCGATCATTTCTTGAATTTGATAATTTTATTTATCAGATTCACCTTTCAATCTATTTAAAGATTCATTAAAACTCTAATTCAGTTTTAATCTCCAAAAATCATTACTTAATGATTATTCAAAAATAAGAAATTAATCTTATCTTTAATTGGGTTAAAGAACTAATGTCATTTAAAACACAGCTCATGATAAACCCAAAACACATTCCATTAATAATGGAATCTTCATGGAAAACAGATCAACATATATTATCGATATAAACTTCCATGTCCAACCGATAATATAAATGGAATAACGACAAAGCCTTTTAAATTCCATATATAGAAACAGTCTTCCTCCACAGAAGTTCACTTCGATTATTACCAAATCAAATTCCATTCCATTCCTAATTATTTTATTAAATTGGAAACTTTTCTTTTGAAAATTTCCCTTAAAACTTAATTAAAAGATTTATAAATTCCAAATAACATTTCACTGTAAATCGGGTTAAAGAACGAATGTCATTAAAAACACAATTCACGATAAACCCAGTTCACATCCCATTTTATTCCAACTAAATGTTAATTAACTGGAAACTTTAATTATCTTAATTAAAAGATTTATTCTTTTCACACGGGGTTTAAGAATAGTGTTAGTGAAAACATGTAATGACCCGCATTTTTAGAGATATATAATTAATTTATTTAATTTTATAATTGGTGATTTAGAGAAGTTAATGATCGTTTAATTAAATAATATTGAATATTTAATTAATAATTATAATATAATAATATATTATAATGTCGAAATAGTCAAAGATAACTGAATTCACAATACAGTGTGAATTGGATTATATATATAAGGTATAATTCAGCTTGGAATTGAATTAGAATGACGAATATATTTCATTAATGAAGTTAGTGCGTATAAATTATAATATAATTATAAACGAGCTCGAAATGGCGCTGTAGTTCGCTATTTGGCGATTTGAACTTCAACTGAATGTACAGAGTTCGTTTTAAATCGGATTTCTGTGAAACATGAAACGTGTGGAGCTGGTGGAGTATATCTTTCTAGCGGAAGGGAAAAATCAGGATTTCGTCGTGTAGATTTTGAGATATGTCCAAATCAAATTTTAGAATAGTCGCTATAGAATCGTTTATCGACCGTATCGGTTTATTCGATATAACTAGAGATCGAGTTTGAATTTAGACAAGGTCCTTTTGGGAAATAGCAATAATTTAATTTTTAGGATTTTACTGTAATTTTTAATTAATTTAATAAGCAACTTTTTATTTGGAGTATTTGGCACCCTATATCGACATTTCGGGGTTTCACAATATGAGTTCATCTACCGGTAATATTACATTTCTGGGACCAGAGCATGTCACTCATTTCAATGGTATTTTTGTTTCTATCCATAACAGTCTCTACGTGAACAGAATATTTCATAGTACGGTACACTATGTTTTTAACTTAAAACAAACTAAACTGAATGGTTAACTGGTCAAACGAACTCGAAATTCAACGAAACAAGCTTCATAAGAAATCTTAGGAAGAGGTCTAGTGAAACGTCAAGGCCTCATATTTTTAGGATTTTTTCTGTAATTTTAAGGAATTATTGCTCGATGTTTTTCATCGATATTTTCTAAAGGATTTTCGCAAACGGTGTCGGAATTCGACGAAACCTGTCCCATTGGATCCGGAATGTGTTTTTATGCTAGGATTAGCTTTGTTTGTCAAAAATGGAAATCATACGAATTTAAAATGGATCGAAATGAAATGGAAGGCAATATTCCAAGGAATATTCCCTGTCCACAAAATCTACTACAAATAGGACTTAACGCTACCCTTAAAACCTAATTCTCATTTTTTCTGAGATCAAATTTTCCGCCGCCAGCCTTCATCTCAAAACAAAATAAAATGATAGTTCCTTTAAATCTTTTTCCACTGGTAATCCACGCATGCAAACAAGAAGGAGAAGAGGAACCAAGCGTTGGTGGCAGGCTCGTGTAGGGTTAAATGGGTTTAAATATTCCAGGAGTTTGCGGTTTATGGAATAGGACTGGTCTCGCATGAAGCATGTAAAAGTTGCTGCGGAAGTTTTCAACACAGCAGGGACTTGTGCTATTAGACACGAGCACCAGGGGGGATGAGCGAGCGTCGTGAGGAGGTGCGGAGATCGTAGCATTTCAAGGAGGGTCGGGTAATGTTGTGACGACAGAAATAAGGGTGAAATAGGTTTGAAGATTTGTGAGTGGGGAGTTTTAACAGGAGCTGTGCGTGAGTTTAAATATGTAGGAAGATAGGGTATTCGAAGAGAGGAACCTTGGTTTATTGCATTTGATTTTAGTGGATCGGTGGAAGGTAGGAGTTGTGGCAATGGAGGAGGACACGTACGGAAATTGGTGGAGTGATTCCTGGTGTGCGGTTTTAAGTTTTGGGGGAGGTGATTATGCGGTTGGGCTTTGAGCGAATGGGCCAGCGTTATTTAAAGGGGGGTAAGGCCCATTTGGTTTTAAAAATCCAAGTTATTTATCTATTTAAAAGTGTATTAACTTCGAAAGTGTATAACTTGTCCGTCCTTTGTCGAAAATCAGCGAAATAAGATCCATTGGGTTCGTATGGACGGGAGCTACACAATGGGACTGACCGCGAGTCAATTGGAGCACGTTACAATTTATGGCGAAATAAATTGTCCGACGGAATCAAATAACGCAAACCTTTATTTAACGGCTAAAGCGCAAGTGTGAGTAAATCTCACTAACTCTGAACAGTTTATATTTTCATGTTGTATTTTTAGAACTGTTAAATATTGACTGATTGATTGTGTGTTAACTGTTTGATTGAACTGCTAGTCAGTTAGTTGAATTTCTATGTTGATTCTGTTTAACAGAATATATCATATGGAACTGAAAGTGATGTTGATTTTATTGTGTAACATCTGTGGATGTAGGGAAACAGGTTGGAGGAATCCGGCTGGATTCCTCAACAGTTATTTTATTGTTTTCATATATTGTGATATATGACGTGATTTATAATCTGTTGTTGATTATATGTGTATGGACGATATTGGACACCGTAACTTGATATGTTAAACACCATGACGTACCGTAATATTGGAAAGAGAATATTTATAAAATCAAGAGGATTTTATAAAAGAGAATATTTATAAATAGAATATTTACAAATAGAAATATTTATAAATGGAATATTTATAAATAGAAAATACATTTAAGTGGAATTATTAATGAAGGGGAACCTTTATAAATGGAATATTTATAAAGTGAATTATTTATTTAGGATAAATAGATAAGATACTATAAAATGGATTATTTATTTGTTAAATAAATAAAATATTAAATAGGGATTATTTACTTAGAAATAAATAAGAGATATTCAAAAAGGAAATAACTGCAAATCATTTTCTTTTTGAATGGGAAGGCTTGTGTGGCGGGTTTGGGGATTTTCCCGATGCCCCGGTACAAAGGAGGTTATGGCGAATTTTTCCGGGAATTTAAGGAGATAGAATATTTTTAAGAATAAATTAGAAAAGGAGAATATTTGTAAAATATTTACGAATAGAATAGAAAGATGAATATTTGTAAAACATTTACAAATGAAATAGAAAGAGAAATATTTGTAAAATATTTACAAATAGAATAGAAAGATGAATATTTGTAAATCATTTACAAATGAAATCAAAAGATAATATTTGTAAAACATTTACAAATGAAACCAAAGGAGAAATATTTGTAAATCATTTACAAATGAAATCAAAAGAGAAATATTTGTAAAACATTTACAAATGAAATCGAACATGAGATATTTGTAAAGCACTTATAAATAGAAAGATAAAGGAAATCATTTATGAAGTGAAGAACCGTTACTAGAAGTAAATCTTTATAAATGAATAAACGTTGATAAAAGGAAATCTTTATAAAGCAAATAAAGAAGTTAAATCGAATATGTTATTCGAAAGGAGTTAAATCGAATATGGTATTCGAAAGTTAGTAAATCGAATATGTTATTCGAAAGGGGTTAGTCAAGTCGAGTTAGTTGAATAGAGTAAATCGATTAGAGTAAAACATTTAGGGTTAACCAGTTAGAGTTAACCAGTTAGAGTTAAACAGTTAGAGTTAACCAGTTAGAGTTAACCAGTTAGAGTTAATCAGTTAGAGTTAACCAGTTAGAGTTAACCAGTTAGAGTTAATCAGTTAGAGTTAACCATCATTTAGAGTTAACCACCAGTTAGAGTTAATCAGTTAGAGTTAACAATCAGTAGAGTTAATTAGTTAGAGTAAACCAGTTAGGGTTAATCAATTTAGTAGAGTTAACCAGTTCGGTTAGAGTTAACCAGTTGGGTTAAGTAAGTCGAGTTAACCAGTTGGGTTTAGTAAGTCGAGTTAACCAGTTGGGTTAAGTAAGTCGAGTTAACCAGTTGAGTTAAGTAAGTCGAGTTAGCCAGTTGAGTTAAGTAAGCCAAGTTAACCAGTTAGAGTTAATCAGTAGAGTTAATCAGTTAGAGTTAATACAAGTAAGATGTTATTTCATACGACTGCTAGCGTAATTCGCAGGGCTGTAAATAGCCTACGGCGGTCGGATGTTTCCTGAGGGAATCCGGCGTAACCATTGTGATCACTGCGATCTAGAGTCAATCGAATGGAGTTAAATTGGATATTAGCTATTCGAAATAAAGTAAAACAGACATAGTAATTCGAATATAAGTAAATCGAATATTAGTTATTCGATAGGAGTTAAATAAGTCGAGTTAATTAAGTTAAGTTAGTCAAGATGAGTTAATCCAAAGGAGTTAGTCGAATATTGGTTATTCGAATAGAGTTAAACGGAGTTAGTCGAATAATGGTTATTCGAATAGTGTTAAAGGAGTTATTCGAATATAGTTTATTCGAACAAAGTTAAAGGAAAGGAATTATCGATTTTTAGTTTAAATCGAAAGGAGTTATCGATTATAGTTTAATCGAAAGGAATTATCGATTATAGTTTAAATCGAAAGGAGTTATCGATTAGTTAATCGAAAGGAGATTATCGAATATAGCGTATTCGAAAGAAAGAGATCGAATATAGTCTATTCGAAAGAGAGAGATTTCGAATATAAGTTATTCGAAGAGAGATAATCAAATATAGGTTATTTGAAGAAGAGTTAATCAAATAGAGATTACTCGAAAGAGATTTATACATCGAATTCAATTATATCGAATTCAGGAAAGTAATATTTGCTTTCCGGTTTTTAAATCAAGAGTATACACTAATAAATTAGGGTTATGTTTAATTATTCGAATTAAAGAATAAAGGTTATAATTGAAGTTAGATACTGCGAAAGTAGGGATTATAACGTTATCGTCATAATCAATGTTTTCAATAAAGAAGTGGAATCGTAGATTGAATCCGAGAGTTACGTAAAGAAGTTGTTTAAGGTTTAAAGATAAACTGTTACTATTTCTAAGTTATAATGTTGTTCAGTCAAGGTTTGAGAGGTAATTATACCCCAACTTGATTGACGTCCTTCTTAACTAAGGAATGGTAAGGTTTGATAGTGAATGATGGTTAAGTGAATTAAATAAATGGTTTGAGTTGGCATAGCGATGTTTTATTTAAACATCTATTTAAATACAATGAAGGAACTTTGAAAATGTTTTCCAAATAAGAAATCAGAAATGTTTTCTAATATAGGAAACAAGAAATGGAAATGTTTTCCATTGTTAGCAAGGTATATTTTCTAAAACTAGAAAATAAGAAATGTTGAATATATGGAAACAGGAGATAAGTAAAGTAATGAACTAAAGAGATAAATGTTGAAAGTTGATTGATTGATATAATTTCCATCAGGAAATAATATCGTTGTTTGCACATGAGTTTTTCGTTGATAGTTAAATCACAGACTATCAATGTTTTGACCATTTTAAAGTTGTTAATATGGAGAGACCGGTTGGATTATTATCCGAAGAACCACTCCGTATTGGCATAAGCGTTGCGAATCAAGTATGCTGAATATATTGAAGACGGAGTAAAGTGCAAGGGCTACTGTATAAGTCTTAGATAACAGTGCCTAAGATGGATGTACTGAATAGTACCTTCGGTTTGTCCAGTCCCAGGACAACTTGTATGGACGAATGTCTGACAGAGTATTCCTAATGAATCATATATGTTGATCTCTTCAACGTATTACGTTTGGTGGCGGAGGAATTCGTTTCTCTTAGCTTCATACCCGTGATACAGTTTAGGAAATTGATAATGATTTAGCAGGTATGATGATGTCGTATTCCAAGTGAAAGAAGATATGATATGTAAAAAGATAAGCATTGCTTCTAGCCTCACATCCGGTAAATGACAGAAATCGGGCAAGCAGCATGGCTAAGTCGGTCGCACCGAAGTAGGGTGTATAATCACCTATCTAGAGAATATTTATTTGCTTCTTTAATCTATCAATGTTGTCCAATATATATACACGGGAACGGTTGCTGATCCCAACCGTTGGTGATGTACATTCGATACACTCAAGCGAAATGAGTGGTCGGTCATATGTGGCTGAGTTGCAAGATATTCTTGTTGAACTCCAGTGTATCGTTCCTAGAGTACACTGATCGGAAGGTGATTCCATACCTTGTCATAGTTGGAAATCCAATACGTGCCTGCGGTTTTGATTGTATACTATATATGTAGAACGTGAGATGCAAGCGTTTCTGCTAGACTGATATTGATTTGTATTTAAACATTATTATAATATCAGAATGATATTGCTTGGCAAAAATGTTTGGATTCTCATAAGGTAAAAACCCGTTCCGTATTCACGGCGTGGTCTTATGAGATATCATATACCTGTTTTAATGATTTGAGTTTACTCACGCCAGTCCCATGACTGACCCGGAGTTTATTTTGTTTTCTCTAAACTCTTGGGTGCCTAAATTTGTACGGGCAATCAAGTAGTCAGGATATACATGTATACATGAAGAGTTTGGAGCAGGAGGCTTCAGCAGTCGATAGCTATTATTTATTCTGCTGTGATGTTATGTGTTGTACTCTGAAATGGTATGTATATATAGTTATAACTTTGTATTTCAAAAGCTATATTATATTTTATTCGTTCCGCTGTGAGATTCGTGTTACTCTGATGATGTTATATGTTCTTCTTCTTCTTTATTCTAAGTTTCTATCTTATCTATTCTCACCCTCTAATTTCTTTCAATAACAATCTGGAATTTTCGACTCTTGAACGGTTGTTCAAAGTCTAAAATTTTCGGGTCGTTAAAGTTGGTATCAGGGCATTGGTTTAGTTAATACCTTGGCTCTGTGGCGTAATTCAGTAGAGATGGGATTAGTAATATCCTAAACTGAATTTGAGTGAATATATACGAGTGCGTATTTGTTAATTGATATAAAGTGATTTATATTGTGGAGACTCATTGTTTGAGTGGCTTATGAATTCTGGACGATCAGTTTGATCCACTGTATCGTTAGGAGTTTTATAAACACTTGAATACGATGAACCGACATGGTATGTTTTGAAAAGAGGGTAAATGGAATAATTTTACCCAAATATATTTGATATAGTATATTGGTTGTGTTGGTTGTTAATATAATCAAGTAAGATTATAAAAGTGAAATGGTTATAAATAACTAATCAGAATTCATATAAGTGAAGTATATGAAGTAAGATGAAGTAAATCTGAATTTAAATCAGAACTGGAATTTAAAATAAGGAAATTTTAAGTTCCTGGGAAATTTTGAAAATGTTTTTCAAACTGAAAGTGATATAGTATTGAACTCACTTCGATGGCTGGAAAGTAGATTCTGATGATGAATCGCGACATCATCAGTGTTCATTTTCGAGTTCTAAGTGACGGATTACTACCAAAGGTTTTGTTTTTGAATTGTTTTGAGAAAACAAGTTGTTTAGAAATTCAAAGGTTTGAATTGGCATCATGATTTCAAATTGATTTGAAATTTCCCCAGGAATTTAAGTTTTGGAACTTGAACTGAGTTAAATAAAATTGAATTGGATTAGAGATAATCTACAATGGAACCGAACTGATAAGTCAATAATTTGGAATTTGATATTGGGGTTTGAATGAAATTCAATTTGGATTTGAGGATATGAACTGATTGGAATTTGATTGAGAAACACTGGTATATGCTGAGTTGATAGCATATGGAAGTGGTAGAGTTGATATGCCCGACAAAAAGGTACCAGTTTATATTTTATATGGATATGAGATTTATGAGCCGAATTGGCAAGCCGCTTGGCTGTTTGATTTTCTTTTTGGATGAAGATGGCCCAGAGAGGCGAGTTGGAGCTTGACCGATTGACCAGTACAAAGGAGGTGCTGACGAAATTTTTCGAAAAGTTAAGGCGTTAGAAAATTTTCAGGATTTTTGAAAATTTTCGCTGATAAGAATTAATTAATATTGAATTGAAATTAAATTGGTCCATTGTAATAACCCAGAAATCTGGGCTAGTTTAAAATTTTTATTTTGGCAATTTTAGCGAATTTTGATTATTTAAAATGAATTATTTTAAATAATATCGACGAGAAATTTATTTTGAATATAATTCGAACGTATATATTCGTTTGAATCGACGTTGGAATATAAATAATTATATATAATTATAAAAGGAATTGAAAATGGCGCGGTAGTTCGACAATTCGATTTCAATCTTCAATTGAATGTACCGGGTGCAAAATAAACCGGATTTTAGTGAAACCAAAAATAATGGAATCTAATTGTGAATATCTTTCCAGCGAATCCAGAAAATTGAAATTTCATAGCGGGAATCAAAAGATATGTCCAGATGAAAATTCTGAATAGTCGCTATGGAATTCAGGCCCTTAAAAATGGAAATTTTGCAAACTACCTCGGATTTTGACAAAACCACTTTTGTTGGGTCCGTGATGTCAAGATATTGCTAGATTCCAAATTTCATAATTTTTCGAATCAATATGTGAGTGTGGCAAAGGAAAACGCGTTTGACCAGTTTCAGTTGATTTTAGTCGACTGGAAATTGGCCATTTTTCCAACGGTCTCGGAATTCGACGAAATTAGTTTGGTTAGGACCGTATCGTCAATACGAAGCTAGAAAATATTTTTCTGGGATTTATAGAGTTAGTATGTGACCCCAGTGAATTGAAATGCGCATTCAAATTCAATATATAGAGTTATATTTTGATTTTGATGAAAACTGATCGAAACGATCGAATCAGCTTATGATACATATCCCATGGTGTTCGGAATGGGGGTAATTAGCTATGGACGACAGGCGGTAGGTCTCGTTTCGAGGTCAAAATAAAAAGTTGCTTTTTGAAAAATAAAATGAATTAAATATAAAATATATATAGTCCCCCTTTTTGTTCTCCCCCAAATCGCTCAGAAGAAAGAAAAAAAACCTACAGCAAGAATCGCGACCCCCCTCTCGACCAGTTCGCCTCGCCCCCCCCCCCCCCCCCACTCCAGGCGCCGACGACGCCGCGATACCCCCTCTCCTGTCGGCGACGCTGCGATACCCCCCCCCCCCCAACCTCGAACGACGCTGGGACACCCCCCTTTTCCTGCTGCTGCGCGACCCCCCCTCCTCCTGCTGCTGCGGCCGCTACTTCTTCTTCTTCCCTCCACCGCTCCAGCCCCGAAGACCCCCGCCGCCGACACTGCATGGCCATCGCCCCTCCAGTCCACTCAGCATCCATCTCCTCTAAAAATGTGAGCTTTTCCCTTTTATTCATTTCATAATTTTTTTAAACTTTGATGTGAAAAAAAAACTGAACTACTTTGATGTTAAAAGCTGAAAATAGATACGCGATTTTCATATCGTAAATCTAAAAATAAAAATGCGATTTTTATTTAGGATAACATCGCATTAAAAATATCTGGTTTATATATATAGATTTTTAAAATAGAAAAGATTAGATTTTTAAAATAGAGAAGATTAGATTTTTAAAATAGTAAAAATTCGATTTTTATATATTGAATAGCAAAGTAAAAATTCAATTTTTATATATTGAATAGCGAAGTAAAAATTCGATTTTTATATATTGAATAGCAAAGTAAAAATTCGATTTTTATATATTGAATAGCAAAGTAAAAATTCGATTTTTATATATTGAATAGCGAAGTAAAATTTCGATTTCTATATATTGAATAGCAAAGTAAAAATTCGATTTTTATATATTGAATAGCGAAGTAAAAATGTGGTTTTTATATATGTAGATAATACGGGCACTGAAAATTGACAAAAGGGCAAGAACGACGAGGATTTCTACCTAAGAAGAGTCGTGGCGTTGGATTAGCTTATCTGTAAGAATTTCTCACTCTTTAATTAAATTTTCTAGTTATATATATATACTAGGATGCAGACGGTGTTTAGTAGCACCCGACACCCGTCGTCCACAGATCATGGACGGCTTGTATGCTTGTTTGTTTGATGTTGATGTGTAGTTGATTGTGTGATGTGATGTGAAATGAAATAAAATATTTATATAGTTAAAAATATTTTATAGTTAAAAATAGAATTTTTAACGTGTATATAAAAGGAAATAAAAATAAACAAATCGGACGATTTGTTTATATACACACATTTCACTGATATTGATTGGGACGATAAATTTTACATATAGCCCAACTGCACAAATAAAATCTGTGTTTGATTGTTTGAAACCCCACACGGGTATTGGGATGATATATGACATACACTAATCCCAATAATTAATTGTAAGTCGATCTATTGATTGAAAGACTGTTATAAGCGTTGAATATTTATATTTGATGCTTATAAGTGTAGAATGCACTTTGGATGATGGTTGATTATTCATCGTTGTTATTGTGTACATGTGGTGTAGAAAATCCATATAATTAACATTATATGGTAATTGATTGGGCTTCATTCCAGTTTTGAATAGAATATTTGAAAAAGAAATATTTGAATAGAATATTTGGAAAAAGAAATATTTGAATAGAATATTGAAAAAGAAATATTTGAATAGGATATTTGAAAAAAAAGAAATATTTGAATAGAATATTTGAAAAAGAAATATTTGAAATAGAATATTTGAAAATAGAAATATATAAAGCCGTGTTGATTAGATTGACGCCATTTTGACGTGAACGATATTTATATCGATTTTGTTCATTTTATAATGAATATCGAAAGTGATTTCAAAATCTGATATTTTGAAAAGAATTAGAATTCGAATTGAAAGTGAAAAGAATTGAAATTCGAATTGAAATTGAATAGAAGTGAATTTGAATTGAAATTGAATAGAATTGAATTCGAATTGAATTCAAAAGGAATTGCATTCGAATTAAATTGAAATTGAAATCAATTTAAATCAATTTGAAATGGATTTAAAACGAATTTATATTGGAATATTCAATTTAGATTTGAAATTGAATATGAAGTTGAAACCATTTTGAAAATGAATTTAAAACGATTTATAAAATACGTTTTAAAAGGAAATCGACGAAGTATATATTATATATATTATATATATATAATATAATGGCCTGAATAGAACGCGCCGCGCCGCGGTAGTTCGCGAATTTCGACCATTGACTTCGAATGGATATTGCGGGAGATCCGACCGTCGGATTCTCCTAAAACCAGAACCGTTGGGTTCGTGTCGAAAAGATCTTTGTAACGAATGTGAGAAACTAGAAATCTAACGGTTGGATTTGGAATTATGTCCAAATCAAATTTGAAAAAGTCGCTGTAAGTGCAGTTCGATGGCCGTTGATGGAAATCGACTGTACGGGCCTTGATAAAACTATTAAAAATAGTAATAATTTGTGTAAAATCATAAGAAATTATTTAGAAAGAATTGGGATGAAAAACTCCATATTTGAAAAGATAAAAATAGATTTTTATCAAAATGAACTAGTTTTGAACTAGAATTATAATTCTATTTATTTTTAAAGAAATAAATTGAATTTGAAATGGTTTTGAAAATAACCAAAATTTCCAATAATTGCATTGGAATGGATTTGAATCGAAATTGTCTTCGGAATATTTCAATGTTGGATTTCGTGATGATACAGATATCGTTATAGGAATTTGAAAGATATAGATATATACATCGTTATTTCCAATACGATATTTGTTGGTCGTAGAATTTGATATTGAATATAAGCCGATATATTTTCTATTCAGAGCCTTGTATTTAATATCAAATGTGATTTGGGTTTGTCGTGAATGGTGTCTTGACTAACACTGTTCTTGAACCCAGTTGAGAAAAGATTAAATCTTTTTATTTAGATTTAATGAAGTGTACAAATTAAATAATATTTAATTGGAATTGAATTGATATTGATTTTTGGGTTTATCGTGAACAGTGTTTTAAATGACACTCGTTCTTTAACCCGATAATTAATGGAATGTGATTTTGGGTTTATCGTGAACCGTGTTTTAAATGACACTGATTCTTTAACCCAGTTAACGATTAATACTAAGTGGGGTTTTAATGAATCTTTAATTACATTGAAATGATCGAGAATGGAGTATCACCAGTTTTGCTCCAGGCGATAGTTAAATCTTTAATTAGATTTGAACGTGAAATGGTAATTGAATTTCCGATAACACCGTGGTGTTAGATATGAAGTATTACCAGTTTTACTTCATGGGATGAATATGTTGGGACTGGGAAATAAAATAAATGATTACTTCAGTGTGGTTCGCTAATCCCGACTAGTTTGAATTGATATTCAAAGGGGATTAAAGAATAAATTTAAAGAATTTATCTTTGATAAAATTAATGGGTACCTTTCCCAAAGTATAAGAATATTTGAATAAAAAGAATATTCTGAAGTGGAATGAGGCGTATGTTGTGTTTGTGTAACACTTTTATTATATATACGCGAGTTGTTCAGAAAGATCGAGTTTAACCCATTCTGAATAACTAATTCGATGTGGTGTCGAAGATGAAGACGGTGGTCGAAGACCGGAGGTCTTCACGTCGTTTGGATAATTACTGATGATCTTGATTGGGCTGTACACCCAAGAAGATGGAAACAGTTGTTGATTGTAACAACCCGTATTTTTCGATAACGTGTTAAGACGAGAATCAAGGCAGAATTTAATTTTAAATTCTGAATCAAGTAAAACGGGCTATGCCATTGCGTTCGTCTCGGAAAAATACGCGAAATAGAGTCCGAGTTTTCGAGAATCGGAGTCCGTATGACCAAGATATGGCCTCGCGAAGTTTCACGAAAAATTCCCAAATTAAAGTATATTTAATTAAGTGAAATGGGTTGCGCAGAGAAATATACATATATTGATATATATATATATATATATAATTGAAAATTAAATAAATAAATATGCAAAAATGTTCAAAACAGCGAATTGGGAGAGGGGAATAACCGAACCGGCCGATTTTTGAGGTTGACCCGAGCCCGCTGGGTCGACTAGGGGTTAATCCAGGGTGTTTGGCTGTCAACCCGTGTGCCGATTCGCTCAAATGCAGATTTTGCATTTGGATGGTTCTCATGGTTCATCTTTAATCTAAAGGCCCTAGATGGTTCCTACACTTGACTTCTTCCCCAAGACATGCTTTGATGGCTTGGATTGAATTTAGGTTTAATCCTATGGCCTAAAACACTTGCCTAATCTATAAATAAGACCCTAACCTATCCTAAATCCTCATTATTCATTCATGCAACTAAACTATGGCAAAATTTTACCTCTCATGGCCTCCACTCTCTTCATAAAATTTCTAAATGGTTTCTATGAGAGATTTTCCATGCATACAAGTGTTTTCAAGCTTGTATGAGTGTCATTAGCTTGCATTCAAGTCAAGTTTCTATCTTTGCATCATAAAGCAAGGGTTTTGATCATTTTGGCTCAAGGGTTTTTATGTTAGAGCTTGCATTTTGGGTCTATTTGATTGCATAAGGGCTTTGTCATATCTTTTGTGCCTTCATAGCAATGTAAGCCCTTTCCCTACTCTTAGATATTAACTATGAAGTTAAATGTTCATGTTGCAAGTTTGGGTTTGATCATTGAGTATGATACATGCTATCATGTCATGCAAGTTTATGAAGTCATTATCTTGATCTTGTGAGCTAAAATTTACAACCTTTATGTTGAAATGTTGCATTAGGCAACATGAGAACCCTCATAACCTTTTTGTCAACTTGCATATGAAGTCATAACCCTTATATGATGATATATGCGAGTTACTAGTCATCATTCCATATCTTTTGTCACCATGATTCGCTTATGTGCCAAGTTTGGGTTTATGCATGTTTTGAGGCTTAAGAATGTAACATGCAAGT
This sequence comes from Allium sativum, assembly GCA_030737875.1. NCBI lineage: Eukaryota > Viridiplantae > Streptophyta > Magnoliopsida > Asparagales > Amaryllidaceae > Allium > Allium sativum. The sequence continues at coordinate 183,101,926 of CM060915.1, read as the reverse complement.
TAATGAACACAAATTTGCCTCATTTGCCACCATGATTAACTTGTGGCTTAATATCCATTTTTGTCATGCCTTTGCCAAGTCTCTTCTTTTAATCCATTACGTTGTCGCGAACGTATATGCGAGTTTAAAAGCGTTGGGTTATGTTATGGGTAATTTCTAATGACATGAAAATACAACTTGAAAACATGACTTGAAATATAACATGGAAGTTGACATGTAAGTATGCATAAAAACATAAGCTTGGGAATTTACCTATTAAGTTAGGTCTACCCTTTGGGAATTTACCTATTAAGTTAGGTCTACCCAAATGCTTGAAAACTTGTAACATGTTTTGGAAAACATGATGGGCATGACACTTAGATAATATAAGTGTGGCCAACTCGAGGTTGGGTTGAGTTTGCAACGTAAAACTGCCCGGAACCGACCGGCCTAACTAGTAGTTGCAAACAATAGGACCCAATGTGAGAAGTTGGTCATGTTGTGCTTGAACCCGAGGTTAGACCAAGTTGTGGTGTAAAGCTACCCGGAACCGACCGGCTTAACTAGTAACCACAACAAAGTCTAATGTGAGAGGTGAAGGTGCATTAAGTAATTAATGCCACATGATAGGGTTAAGTTAATTTGATTAATGACTCTTAACCAAATATGACATGGACAAATGGGTTAAGTAATTTGATTAGGCTAATGATACTTAACAAAACATGACAAGGTTGGGTAGGTTAAGTAACTTGATTTGCCTAATGACACTTAACCATTTTTATATGACTAGTGGATGGGGTTAAGTTAACCAACACTTAATCAATCCAACGCGATAACTTGGTAAGGTTAAGTAAGTTTTCTTAATGACGCTTAACCGAAAAATACGGTTAACGAATGGGGTTAAGATTAGACTCAACTAGTCTAAACATGGAAATCGGATGGGGTTAAGTTAGCCTAGACTTAATTAATCCCACTTGGTAGTTTAATGGGGTTAAGTTAAACAATTAACTAATCTAAACATGATGAATTGATGTGGTTAAGTGACCTATACTTAACCAATCTAACTCGTGAATTTATTGAGGTTAAGTTAACCTATACTTAACCGATCAAACGTGAAAACATGATAAGGCTAAGTCACGAATCGCTTGAATACACTTGACCGATTTGACTGAGTAAATTGATAGGGTCAAGTTAATATATACTTAACCAATCTAGAATGATAATTGGACGAGGTTAAGTCGTGAATTGCTTAATACATACTTAGCCAACGTGAGCATGGTTTGTAGGGTTAAGTCTTGGACTTGGATACTTAGCCAATTTTGACATGATTTGAAGACGGGTTAAGTCTTGGACTTGGATACTTAGCCAATTTTGACATGATTCGTAGACGGGTTAAGTCATGATCTTAAGTTACACTTAATCCATTATGTAAACCCTAGTTCTGAGGATAGGGGATAACCGTAGTTAACAAGGATAACGGGAATAAGGCGAAGTGGTAAACCTTAGTTGAGGAATAACTAAGTAATGATTCTTAGTCAAGGAAATTTAGACCAGTTCATAGATAGATGAGTAACCTGATACGGTAGGTCATCGTTTAAGTATACGAGTAGGAGCAAGTATCTGATTTAGATAAAGGCACCAGCGAACTGGGTAACGAAGCAGCGGCTTCGGGGAACGTGAGGGTATTCTTGGTATCCCTCTATGATCTGCCAGGTGATTATACTAGGCTCATGAGAGGTTAAGGTCTGCGTTAGAAGAACCAAGAGTATGCCTTGGTTGCTATGCGAGCGACCTAAAGACGGGGATGGATTGGGGATAGTCGACGATACACGGTCGTACCCTAGATAGCATTTCGTCAGACTACCTACCATCTTTGGTCAAGCGTGTACGTACGGAAAGGCAGAGAACACCCAATAGACCATAATTGCTATCTAATTATGGTTGCGGTAAGGCTAGGATTGTGGGTTGGCCAGTAGTGTGTTCTCATACAGGATTTATCCTGTCTTGTCTTTCACTAGTTGAGGGAGGGGTCGCGTGGGACCATAGCCACGTATAGAAAAACAGACCTTAGTATCTGCATCGGCAGATAAATCGAAAGCTCCCGACCGAGTCCTGTATTTCTCGATCTGCCCTGTGACAGGACTCGGATGGCACGATGTGATACATGTGCATACAGTCATTGAAAACGATTCACGATGAATGCGTGGGAAAAAGGGCGCGGTTGACGGTTAGCGTAAATCCCAGTGGCCCTGGGTGGTTGAACCAAAACCGAGATACGAAAACGTGCAATAGGTAAGCGTAATCCCTAGTGGCCCTAGGTAGCATAAGTCCTAGTTGTACAAACGATAATTCATGTTAGAAGACCCTAGCTAGGTTTAGGGTAACAGTCCAAACCGATCTTAAGGATCATGGAACTATGTTAAAGTAATGTAGAATCTCATGGGAAAGCCCGTATGGTCTACGGCAAGGGACTGAACATTTACATGGAATAAAACATACAAGTCGAGTAACCTATATATGCGATATATTAGGTTGACATGGACCATTACACGACTTTTGAGTGAGGGTCATTCTTGGTTAACACATGATACGGTGGGGATACTAGTACGGTAGGTGCAGAGCTAAAATGCAGGATAGATATCATGGGACGTTATACGTGATAGATATCTTGGGGATATTATACTTGATAGAAACCTGACGATGTGATACCTTGTTTTATCTTGACATCGTAATTTATCATGACACCTTAGTTTATCTGAGTTCAGTAGTTCATCCTGTTATTTTGATTTAGCTTATCTATCTTGTCATCATGCTTATGTTCATCTCAGTTTCTCATGTCAGTTAACTTTACTAGTTTTTATGCTAATAGTAGATAGGGCTTACTCAGTCTTTTTGACTGACCCGTTTTGTTTCGCCTCTTTTCTTCCGTTTCCCCCCCAGGTTACAGGGAGGAAATACTGTTGTTTAGTTCGGACTTCTTCTGCTTGAAGGTCATCATGGATGGCTTGGACTTTTCTTGGCTAATGGCTACTTTACTGTTTTTACTTGGGGAATAATTTATGAAAATGTCTTTATGCTTCTTTACTATTGCAAGACAGGTTTTGATGTACTCTGATGTAAAAGGCTTTAGACCTTATTTATTCATGTTATGAAAGTTTGATTTTACTTCCGCTATTTTTATATGTTCTGTCTTGTGATATTTCTGTGCATGTTTACCAATAATGCCCCTCTAAAGCTAGTGCATTCCTTTGCGAGTGACCCTAGCGGAGGCGGGGTGTTACACGTGGTATCAGAGAAGAAGGTTACCAGACTGGGCAAAAGTTTTTAAAGACCTTCTGAAAACTATTTGAAAATCGTTTACAAAGAAGCATTTTTTTCAAGAAAATTTTCTTTTAAAAGAAAAAGGCTATTCCCCAAAGGCCATTAGCACTATCCTTGTTTCCTTAATTGAATCTCTTCTCCTTTCTTTCCTCCATCTGTAGTCACAGTGGTTTTAACTGCGTCTAGTCTTTTCTATCTACGAAAGTGCTTTCCATGCGATGGAGGTGGTTTTCAAGAGACCAGTGGCCGCGTTATAAGAAAGGATAGTGAGAAAGAGGATAAAGGATACGAGCTTAAGGATGAGCAACTTGTTGGTATGGCTTAGTCCTCAAAGGAGGGAGAAAGATGAACAATGAAACCCATGACAAGAAAGTATCTTTGGTATGGTGAAACGGGACAGATAGTTAAGTATTGTGGGACAAGGACAAGATCATTGTTGTATACCCTCACTAGAGTACCTGAGTAGGGGGATAACATCCTTGTTGAAGATCTAGTTATTCTTTTCTATCATCCCGCCAAGACTTTGTTTTGATCCCCGCATCATTTAAGTCCGCTTCGGTAGTTGAGTCTCTGCACCTTAAGTACTAACGTAATAGAGAATCCCATTTTTGTCTCAAAGTCCTATTGGAGAATCAGTCCATTTATACATGACTTGTTTGGATTTGGGAATGTCTATGCCAAGTGTTGTGTTTGGAAATAATGCTTATGTTTATAAGCTATGGATGGATTCTAGGGATGAAGTGGTTATCCAGTAGGGGGTGCCACTCTCGGTTTTGATAGGAGGGTAGTTAGACCTTTTGACTAGCCTTGGTAATGCCCTCGAAGTATCGGGTAACCTTTTTGAGGTTCTGTCATGACTAGTTACTTAGAATCCCTTGATGCCTTTATTGGAAATTTGAAGCCCGATCGAGTGGTGGTGTTCGCCAATAAGACGGATGGTTTACTTCATTTATGCATGGGTTATAGAGATCACCCTAGTAAGTGCGCATGATAACCTAATTGACATCTGTTTACTTTCAAGAGAAAGTTCTTCTACATGGAATGCCTTATAGTATATAAACGAGATCCAAGATTCACTAGTGAATTTTGGAAAGCTTGCATGAGATCATGAGTACGCAATCATGTTTGCGCCAAGTATTCTAGAAAAAGGATAAGTGCAAGTGGAACGAGAGGCGACGAAGAAATGAGTTTCAGCTCATGTTATGGAAGAAGGAAATAAGAAGCTACGAAATCGCGAAGTTAAAGGGCGGTCAAGGCACAATGGAAGTAAGCCCGAGGAAATACGACTTTGATGGTCAAAGACTAGATACGCGCATGATATCTCTTTTTGGGAGTATATCCTTGATCCCTGTTTCTGTAGAGCTTACTTGTAGGTTATCTTTTGTGGACATCCTCTCGGTCCTACTTTCTGTTACAAACCCCGTAAGGAGTTTGTCTTGTTTATCTTCTCGGCCCTGTTTCAGGGAATTCTAGGTAGAACCCTATGGATGTAAACATGTATTTGAAACATGTTATGATTGATATGGTTGCAAGTGGTTGCTCGTGGATGCGCGAATACACATTAGATACTAGCTCGACTCGGTCACATTTCATATTGCATATGCACGAGTATTTATACTTGTTTATGGATGAAATCGAATGTATTATCATGCGGTTGTTGCATATGAATGAATGATTGTGCACGCATATAGTATCTATATGACTAGGACTATTTGCATACATGTTGGATTCATGGCACTATACATATTTTGCATTAGAAAGATTATTCAGGCCTGATCATTAGCATTAGCTAAGGAACATGTACACACACGTTTTACATATATTCATACAGCATTAGAAATCATCTAAGGACAATGGTTGCTGGTGGATGATGTTTTGAGTAGATGGATGATGGATGGTAGGATATGTTCTTCCTAACTTGGAGATTTCAGGGACGAAATCTTAAAAGGTGGGGAGAATGTAACAACCCGTATTTTTCGATAACGTGTTAAGACGAGAATCAAGGCAGAATTTAATTTTAAATTTTGAATCAACTAAAACGGGCTATGCCAATGCGTTCGTCTCGGAAAAATACGCGAAATAGAGTCTGAGTTTTCGAGAATCGGAGTACGTATGACCAAGATATGGCCTCGCGAAGTTTCACGAAAAATTCCGAAATTAAAGTATACTTAATTAAGTGAAATGGGTTGCGCAGAGAAATATATATATATATAATTGAAAATTAAATAAATAAATATGCAAAAATGTTCAAAACAGCGAATTGGGAGAGGGGAATAACCGAACCGGCCGATTTTTGAGGTCGACCCGAGCTCGCTGGGTCGACTAGGGGTTAATCCAGGGTGTTTGGCTGTCAACCCGTGGGCCGATTCGCTCAAATGCAGATTTTGCATTTGGATGGTTCTCATGGTTCATCTTTAATCTAAAGGCCCTAGATGGTTCCTACACTTGACTTCTTCCCCAAGACATGCTTTGATGGCTTGGATTGAATCTAGGTTTAATCCTATGGCCTAAAACACTTTCCTAATCTATAAATAAGACCCTAACCTATCCTAAATCCTCATTATTCATTCATGCAACTAAACTATGGCAAAATTTTACCTCTCATGGCCTCCACTCTCTTCATAAAATTTCTAAATGGTTTCTATGAGAGATTTTCCATGCATACAAGTGTTTTCAAGCTTGTATGAGTGTCATTAGCTTGCATTCAAGTCAAGTTTCTATCTTTGCATCATAAAGCAAGGGTTTTGATCATTTTGGCTCATGGGTTTTTATGTTAGAGCTTGCATTTTGGGTCTATTTGATTGCATAAGGGCTTTGTCATATCTTTTGTGCCTTCATAGCAATGTAAGCCCTTTCCCTACTCTTAGATATTAACTATGAAGTTAAATGTTCATGTTGCAAGTTTGGGTTTGATCATTGAGTATGATACATGCTATCATGTCATGCAAGTTTATGAAGTCATTATCTTGATCTTGTGAGCTAAAAGCTACAACCTTTATGTTGAAATGTTGCATTAGGCAACATGAGAACCCTCATAACCTTTATGTCAACTTGCATATGAAGTCATAACCCTTATATGATGATATATGTGAGTTACTAGTCATCATTCCATATCTTTTGTCACCATGATTCGCTTATGTGCCAAGTTTGGGTTTATGCATGTTTTGAGGCTTAAGAATGTAACATGCAAGTTAATGAACACATTTGTGCCTCATTTGCCACCATGATTAACTTGTGGCTTAATATCCATTTTTGTCATGCCTTTGCCAAGTCTCTTCTTTTAATCCATTACGTTGTCGCGAACGTATATGCGAGTTTAAAAGCGTTGGGTTATGTTATGGGTAATTTCTAATGACATGAAAATACAACTTGAAAACATGACTTGAAATATAACATGGAAGTTGACATGTAAGTATGCATAAAAACATAAGCTTGGGAATTTACCTATTAAGTTAGGTCTACCCTTTGGGAATTTACCTATTAAGTTAGGTCTACCCAAATGCTTGAAAACTTGTAACATGTTTTGGGAAACATGATGGACATGACACTTAAATAATATAAGTGTGGCCAACTCGAGGTTGGGTTGAGTTTTCAACGTTAAACTACCCGGAACCGACCGACCTAACTAGTAGTTGCAAACAATAGGACCCAATGTGAGAAGTTGGTCATGTTGTGCTTGAACCCGAGGTTAGACCAAGTTGTGGTGTAAAGCTACCCGGAACCGACCGGCTTAACTAGTAACCACAACAAAGTCTAATGTGAGAGGTGAAGGCGCATTAAGTAATTAATGCCACATGATAGGGTTAAGTTAATTTGATTAATGACTCTTAACCAAATATGACATGGACAAATGGGTTAAGTAATTTGATTAGGCTAATGATACTTAACAAAACATGACAAGGTTGGGTAGGTTAAGTAACTTGATTTGCCTAATGACACTTAACCATTTTTATATGACTAGTGGATGGGGTTAAGTTAACCAACACTTAATCAATCCAACGCGATAACTTGGTAAGGTTAAGTAAGTTTTCTTAATGACGCTTAACCGAAAAATACGGTTAACGAATGAGGTTAAGATTAGACTCAACTAGTCTAAACATGGAAATCTGATGGGGTTAAGTTAGCCTAGACTTAATTAATCCCACTTGGTAGTTTAATGGGGTTAAGTTAAACACTTAACTAATCTAAACATGATGAATTGATGTGGTTAAGTGACATATACTTAACCAATCTAACTCGTGAATTTATTGAGGTTAAGTTAACCTATACTTAACCGATCTAACGTGAAAACATGATAAGGCTAAGTCACAAATCGGTTGAATACACTTGACCGATTTGACTGAGTAAATTGATAGGGTCAAGTTAATATATACTTAACCAATCTAGAATGATAATTGGACGAGGTTAAGTCGTGAATTGCTTAATACATACTTAACCAACGTGAGCATGGTTTGTAGGGTTAAGTCTTGGACTTGGATACTTAGCCAATTTTGACATGATTTGAAGACGGGTTAAGTCTTGGACTTGGATACTTAGCCAATTTTGACATGATTGGTAGACCGGTTAAGTCATGATCTTAAGTGACACTTAATCCATTATGTAAACCCTAGTTCCGAGGATAGGGGATAACCGTAGTTAACAAGGATAACGGGAATAAGGCTAAGTGGTAAACCTTAGTTGAGGAATAACTAAGTAATGATTCTTAGTCAAGGAAATTTAGACCAGTTCACAGATAGATGAGTAACCTGATACGGTAGGTCATCGTTTAAGTATACGAGTAGGAGCAAGTATCTGATTTAGATAAAGGCTCCAGCGAACTGGGTAACGAAGCAGCGGCTTCGGGGAACGTGAGGGTATTCTTGGTATCCCTCTATGAGCTGCCAGGTGATTATACTAGGCTCATGAGAGGTTAAGGTCTGCGTTAGAAGAACCAACAGTATGCCTTGGTTGCTATGCGAGTGACCTAAAGACGGGGATGGATAGGGGATAGTCGACGATACACGGTCGTACCCTAGATAGCATTTCGTCAGACTACCTACCATCTTTGGTCAAGCGTGTACGTACGGAAAGGCAGAGAACACCCAATAGACCATAATTGCTATCGAATTATGGTTGCGGTAAGGCTAGGATTGTGGGTTGGCCAGTAGTGTGTTCTCATACATGATTTATCCTGTCTTGTCTTTCACTAGTTGAGGGAGGGGTCGCGTGGGACCATAGCCACATATAGAAAAACAGACCTTAGCATCTGCATCGGCAGATAAATCGAAAGCTCCCGACCGAGTCCTGTATTTCTCAATCTGCCCTGTGGCAGGACTCGGATGGCACGATGTGATACATGTGCATACAGTCATGGAAAACGATTCACGATGAATGCGTGGGAAAAAGGGCGCGGTTGACGGTTAGCGTAAATCCCAGTGGCCCTGGGTGGTTGAACCAAAACCGAGATACGAAAACGTGCAATAGGTAAGCGTAATCCCTAGTGGCCCTAGGTAGCATAAGTCCTAGTTGTACAAACGATAATTCATGTTGGAAGACCCTAGCTAGGTTTAGGGTAACAGTCCAAACCGATCTTAAGGATCATGGAACTATGTTAAAGTAATGTAGAATCTCATGGGAAAGCCCGTATGGTCTACGACAAGGGGCTGAACATTTACATGGAATAAAACATACAAGTTGAGTAACCTATATATGCGATATATTAGGTTGACATGGACCATTACACGACTTTTGAGTGAGGGTCATTCTTGGTTAACACATGATACGGTGGGGATACTAGTACGGTAGGTGCAGAGCTAAAATGCAGGATAGATATCATGGGACGTTATACGTGATAGATATCTTGGGGATATTATACTTGATAGAAACCTGACGATGTGATACCTTGTTTTATCTTGACATCGTAATTTATCATGACACCTTAGTTTATCTGAGTTCAGTAGTTCATCCTGTTATTTTGATTTAGCTTATCTATCTTGTCATCATGCTTATGTTCATCTCAGTTTCTCATGTCAGTTAACTTTACTATTTTTTATGCTAATAGTAGATAGGGCTTACTCAGTCTTTTTGACTGACCCGTTTTGTTTCGCCTCTTTTCTTCCGTTTCCCCCCCAGGTTACAGGGAGGAAATACTGTTGTTTAGTTCGGACTTCTTCTGCTTGAAGGTCATCATGGATGGCTTGGACTTTTCTTGGCTAATGGCTACTTTACTGTTTTTACTTGGGGAATAATTTATGAAAATGTCTTTATGCTTCTTTACTATTGCAAGACAGGTTTTGTTGTACTCTGATGTAAAAGGCTTTAGACCTTATTTATTCATGTTATGAAAGTTTGATTTTACTTCCGCTATTTTTATATGTTCTGTCTTGTGATATTTCTGTGCATGTTTACCAATAATGCCCCTCTAAAGCTAGTGCATTCCTTTGCGAGTGACCCTAGCGGAGGCGGGGTGTTACATTGATCGTCCAGACTTACATGGAGATCGATGGATATGCGGGGTACTAGGTGCCTCCGGTTTCGTTCAGACCCAGAATGGACTTACAAATGGACTGTGTGTCTGACATTGGATTTTAGTCTGTTTGATTGATTTCTATTAAATATATATCTGTTTGGCGGCGGAGAATTTATTCTCTTGCTTAACGCCCTTCTCTGAGACGTACGAGCTTAGGGGTTATATACTGATGGAAATCAAACGCATGGAGTGAATTGCCTGTGTGGCATGCCTAAGTGGCAATTGATCGAGGCTCCTGTTGAAAAGAAAAGTCTTGTGGTTAATGATCAAAGCACCGCCTGTATGGCATAGCTTTGTGTAACGTGAATTCGCCAGCCTCACGCCCCGGTTGTGAACCAAAAACGGGAGAGGACCTCAGGGAGGGCATGCGTTTCCTTCTAGCTAGGGTGGTGTCAGTGACCTACCATCCCTGACATTTGTATACTTTTCACCTGTGTGGTTGTTGCTGTTGCGAGGCGCCTCGGTTTGATCGGACGATCCGGGTCCGATGGAGTCATTCGTTGGCTCATTTACGCCCCAAAGGGCAGGGAAGCGTAGTGTTCAGGCATAATAATCCACATCGGTGGACCGGCCCTGACGATCCAAGGGGAAGTTGCGGTTGTTCCTGATACACGGGCTAGAGCGTCTCGAATCGGTTGAGGACTATCTTTTGCCTCGGTTCATAGATGGAAATCCAATTTCCAAATACGTGACATTTGCGGTTTTAATTGTAGAGCCTAGTATGGCGACATGATATATGGTACCCATGTCGTCTATGATTGATACTTATGATTTGAAGTTGTTTTATACACTATACACTTATAATAGTATCAAATGATTTGTTTTAAACGTATCAAGCATTCTTGGCTATTATAAGGTAAAAACCCTATCCTCCGGCTTGCGTTGCATTGTGTGATGGGAACTGGGTCTTATAGTAGCTTCATTTTTCTTTATTCAGCATTGCGCTGTTTGTTTTATGCACTGGTATTCTTGGGAGGAAACCCGTTCCGTGTTATACGGCGTGGTCCCTTGATTTACCTAACTTTGAAATAAAGATTAATAACTGTTTTAGTTCTCACACCAGTCCCATGACTGACCTGGAGTTTATTGTTTTAACCTAAACTCTGGGTGCCCTTATTTCGACACGGGCAGATAGTAGTTTTGGTGTTGCAGATTTATATTCACAGGATCCTGGTTTACAGCTGGAATGATATCCGGAAAGCTTTGTATCCGTATATCTCTTCTAGTTGTGTATTGTATTATTTTCCGCTGCTATGTAATGTATTGTAATCTCTGGTATTTTCTGTGTAATATTTATTCATTCATACTTTGTATATTCTTGTAATCTGATGGAATTGTTGTTATAAGCAATGAAATGTTCTCCCGTCCGCGTTCTATTTTGTTGTGTTCTCAAAACGATCAGGCGTTTCGAACGGTCTAGATCAGTTTAGCGACTGATTCGGATCGAGCGAAATTCCTTTTCGTCACATCCAGTGGGAAACTGAAGTTAAGAAGTTAACAAATAAGTAATAACCAGTTAATAGTGTTTTTCTATACCTTAGCAATTTCGAGGACGAAATTATTTTAAGTGGGGAAGAATGTAATGTCCCGCATTTTTAGAGATATATAATTAATTTATTTAATTATATATTTGGTGATTTAAAGAAGTTAATGATCATTTAATTAAATAATATTGAATATTTAATTAATAATTATAATATAATAATATATTATAATGTCGAAATAGTCAAAGATAACTGAATTCACGATACAGTGTGAATTGGATTATATATATAAGGTATAATTCAGTTTGGAATTGAATTAAAATGACGAATATATTTCATTAACGAAGTTAGAGCGTATAAATTATAATATAATTATAAACGAGCTCGAAATGGCGCTGTAGTTCGCTATTTGGCGATTTGAACTTCAACTGAATGTACAAAGTTCGTTTTAAATCAGATTTCTATGAAACAAGAAATGTGTGGAGCTGGTGGAGTATATCTTTCTAGCGGAAGAGAAAAATCAGGATTTCATTGTGTAGATTTTGAGATATGTCCAAATCAAATTTTAGAATAGTCGCTATAGAATCACTTATCGACCATATCGATTTATTCGATATAACTAGAGATCGAGTTTGAATTTAGACAAGGTCCTTTGGGAAATAGCGATAATTTAATTTTTAGAATTTTACTGTAATTTTTAATTAATTTAATAAGCAACTTTTTATTTGGAGTATTTGGCACCCTATATCGACATTTTGGGGTTTCACAATATGAGTTCATCTACCGGTATTATTACATTTTTGGGACCAGGGCACGTCACTCATTTCAATGATATTTTTGTTTCTATCCATAACAGTCTCTACGTGAACAGAATATTTCATAGTACGGTACACTATGTTTTTAACTTAAAACAAACTAAACTGAATGGTTAACTGGTCAAACAAACTCGAAATTCAACGAAACAAGTTTCATACGAAACCTTAGGAAGATGTCTAATAAAATGTCAAGGCCTCATATTTTTAGGATTTTTTCTGTAATTTTAAGGAATTATTGCTCTGTGTTTTTCATCGATATTTTCTAAAGGATTTTCGCAAACGATGTGGGAATTCGACGAAACCTGTCCCATTGGATCTGGAATGTGTTTTTATGCTAGGATTAGCTTTGTTTGTCAAAAATGGAAATCATACGAATTTAAAATGGATCGAAATGAAATGGAAAGGGAATATTCTAGGGAATATTCCCTGTCCACAAAATCTACTACAAATAGGACTTAACGCTACCCTTAAAACCTAATTCACATTTTTTCTCGGATCAAATTTTCCGCCGCCAGCCTTCATCTCAAAACAATATAAAATGATAGTTCCTTTAAATCTTTTTCCACTGGCAATCCACGCATGCAAACACGAAGGAGAAGAGGAACCAAGCGTTGGTGGCAGACTCGTGTAGGGTTAAATGGGTTTAAATGTTCCAGGAGTTTGCGGTTTATGGAATAGGACTGGTCTCGTATGAAGCATGTAAAAGTTGTTGCGGAAATTTTCAACACGGCAGGGACTTTTGCTGTTAGACGCGAGTACCAGGGGGATGAGCGAGCGTCGTGAGGAGGTGCGGAGATCGTAGCATTTCAAGGAGGGCCGGGTACTGTTGTGACGACGGAAATAAGGGTGAAATGGGTTTGAAGATTTGTGAGTGGGGTGTTTTAACAGGAGCTGTGCGTGAGTTTAAATATGTAGGAAGATAGGGTATTCGAAGAGAGGTACCTTGGTTTATTGCATTTGATTTTAGTGGATCGGTGGAAGGTAGGAGTTGTGGCAATGGAGGAGGACACGTATGGAAATTGGTGGAGTGATTCCTGGAGTGCGATTTTAAGTTTTGGGGGAGGAGATTATTAGGTCATGCTTTGAGTGAATGGGCCAGCGTTATTTAAAGGGGGGGGGGGGGGGGGGGGGTAAGGCCCATTTGGTTTTAAAAATCCAAGTTATTTATCTATTTAAAAGTGTATTAACTTCGAAAGTGTATACCATGTCCGTCCATTATCGAAAATCAGCGAAACAAGATCCATTGGGATCGTATGGACGGGAGCTACACAATGGGACTGACCGCGAGTCAATTGGAGCACGTTACAATTTATGGCGAAATTAATTGTCCGACGGAATCAAATAATGCAAACCGTTATATAACGGCTAACGCGCAAGTGTGAGTAAATCTCACTAACTCTGAACAGTTTATTTTTTCATGTTGTATTTTTAGAACTGATAAATATTGACTGATTGATTGTGTGTTGACTGTTCGATTGAACTGCTAGTCAGTTAGTTGAATTTCTATGTTGATTCTGTTTAACAGAATATATCATATGGAACTGAAAGTGATGTTGATTTTATTATGTAACATCTGTGGATTCAGGGAAACAGGTTGGAGGAATCCAACGGGATTCCTCAACAATTATTTTATTGTTTTCATATTTTGTGATATATGACGTGATTTATAATCTGTTGTTGATTATTTGTGTATGGACGATATTGGACACCGTAACTTGATATGTTAAACACCGTGACGTACCGGAATATTGGAAAGAGAATATTTATAAAATCAAAAGGATTTTATAAAAGAGAATATTTGTAAATAGAATATTTATAAATAGAAATATTTATAAATAGAAATATTTATAAATGGAATATTTATAAATAGAAAATACGTTTAAGTGGAATTATAAATGAAGGGGAACCTTTATAAATGGAATATTTATAAAGTGAATTATTTATTTAGAATAAATAGATAAGATACTATAAAATGGATTATTTATTTTTTAAATAAATAAAATATTAAACAAGGATTATTTACTTAGAAATAAATAGGAGATATTCAAAAAGGAAATAACTGCAATTCATTTTCTTTTTGAATGGGAAGGCTTGTGTGGCGGGTTTAGGGATTTTCATGATGCTCCCGGTACAAAGGAGGTTATGGCGAATTTTTCCGGGAATTTAAGGAGATAGAATATTTTTAAGAATAAATTAGAAAAGGAGAATATTTGTAAAATATTTACAAATAGAATAGAAAGATGAATATTTGTAAATCATTTACAAATGAAATCAAAAGAGAATATTTGTAAAACATTTACAAATGAAACCAAAGGAGAAATATTTGTAAATCATTTACAAATGAAATTAAAAGAGAAATATTTGTAAAACCTTTACAAATGAAATCGAATAGGAGATATTTGTAAAGCACTTATAAATAGAAAGATAAAGGAAATCATTTATGAAGTGAAGAACCGTTACTAGAAGTAAATCTTTATAAATGAATAAACGTTGATAAAAGGAAATCTTTATAAAGCGAATACAGAAGTTAAATCGAATATGTTATTCGAAAGGAGTTAAATCGAATATGGTATTCGAAAGTTAGTAAATCGAATATGTTATTCGAAAGGGGTTAGTCAAGTTGAGTTAGTTGAATAGAGTAAATCGATTAGAGTTAAACATTTAGGGTTAACCAGTTAGAGTTAACCAGTTAGATTTAATCAGTTGGAGTTAACCAGTTAGAGTTAACCAGTTAGAGTTAATCAGTTAGAGTTAACCAGTTAGAGTTAACCAGTTAGAGTTAATCAGTTAGAATTAACCATCAGTTAGAGTTAACCACCAGTTAGAGTTAATCAGTTAGAGTTAACAATCAGTAGAGTTAATCAGTTAGAGTAAACCAGTTAGGGTTAATCAGTTCAAAAGAGTTAACCAGTTCGGTTAGAGTTAACCAGTTCGGTTAAGTAAGTCGAGTTGACCTGTTGGGTTAAGTAAGTCGAGTTAACTAGTTGGGTTAAGTAAGTCGAGTTAACCAGTTGAGTTAAGTAAGTCGAGTTAGCCAGTTGAGTTAAGTAAGCCAAGTTAACCAGTTAGAGTTAATTAGTAGAGTTAATCAGTTAGAGTTAATACAAATAAGATGTAATTTCGTACGACTGCTAGCGTAATTCGCAGGGCTGTAAATAGCCTACGGCGGTCGGATGTTTCCTGAGGGAATCCGGCGTAACCATTGTGATCGCTGCGATCTAGAGTCAAGCGAATGGAGTTAAATCGGATATTAGCTATTCGAAATAAAGTAAAACAGACTTAGTAATTCGAATATAAGTAAATCGAATATTAGTTATTCGATAGGAGTTAAATAAGTCGAGTTAATTAAGTTAAGTTAGTCAAGATTAGTTAATCCAAAGGAGTTAGTCGAATATTGGTTATTCGAATAGAGTAAAAAGGAGTTAGTCGAATATTGGTTATTCGAATAGAGTTAACGGAGTTAGTCGAATAGAGTTTATTCGAATAAAGTTAAAGGAAAGGAATTATCGATTTATAGTTTAAATCGAAAGGAGTTATCGATTATATCTTAATCGAAAGGAATTATCGTTTATAGTTTAAATCGAAAGGAGTTATCGATTAGTTAATCGAAAGGAGATTATCGAATATAGCGTATTCGAAAGAAAGAGTTCGAATATAGTCTATTCGAAAGAGAGAAATTTCGAATATAAGTTATTCTAAGAGAGATAATCGAATATAGGTTATACGAAGAAGAGTTAATCAAATAGAGATTACTCGAAAGAGAGTTATACGTCGAATTCAATTATATCGAATTCAGGAAAGTAATATTTACTTTCCGGTTTTTAAATCAATAGTATACACTAATAAATTAGGGTTATGTTTAATTATTCGAATTAAAGAATAAAGGTTATAATTGAAGTTAGATATTGCGAAAGTAGGGATTATAACGTTATCGTCATAATCAATGTTTTCAATAAAGAAGTGGAGTCGTAGATTGAATCCGAGAGTTACGTAAAGAAGTTGTTAAAGATTTAAAGATAAACTTTTACTATTTCGAAGTTATAACGTTGTTCAGTCAAGGTCTGAGAGGTAATTATACCCCAACTTGATTGACTTCCTTCTTAACAAAGGAATGGTAAGTTTTGATAGTGAATGTAATAACCAGAAAATCTGGGCCAGTTTAAAATTTTTATTTTGGCAATTTTAGTGAATTTTCTATATTTAAAATAGATTATTTTAAATAATATCGACGAGAAATTTATTTTGAATAGAATTCGGCGTATATAATCATACACGTCGTCGTTAGAATATAAATAATTATATATATTTATAAATAGAATTGAAAATGGCGCGGTAGTTCGATAATTCGATTTCAAACTTCAATTGAATGTACCGGGTGCAAAACAATCCGGATTTTAGTGAAACCAAAAACATTAGGATCTAATTGATGATATCTTTCCAACGAATCCGAAAAATCAAAATTTCATAGCGGGAATCAAAAGATATGTCCAGTTGAAAATTCTGAATAGTCGCTATGGAATTCAAACCCTTAAAAATAGACATTTTGCAAACGACCTCGGATTTCGACGAAACCTCTTTTGTTGGGTTCGTGATGTCAAATTATTGCTAGGTTTCAAATTTCATAATTTTTCGAATCAATATGTGAGCGTGGAAAAGGAAAACGCGTTTGACCAGTTTTAGTTGATTTTAATCGACTGGAAATTGGCCATTTTTCCAACGGTCTCAGAATAAGACGAAACTAGTTTTGTTAGGACCGTATCGTCCATACGAAGCTAGAAAATATTTTTCAAGAATTTTTAGAGTTAGTATGTGACCCCGGTAAATTGAAATACGCGTTCAAATTCAATATATAGAGTATATGTTGATTTTAACGGAAACTGATTGTAACAGCCGAATCAGCTTATGATACATATCCCATCGTGTTCGGAATGGGGGTAAAACGCTATGGACGACAGGCGGTGGGCATCGTTTAGAGATCGTATGTAAAAGTCAATTTTTTTTGCAAAATAAAATAATTAAATAATAAATTTAAAAACCTTTCTCTCTCCTTTCCTATTACCCTATGCCCCCCCGTTCAAAATCATTCCAACAGAAGAAAAAAAAAAGAAAGGGGAAGACGAGGGGAGGGGGGGACTCGCCGCCGCCCCCCGATGATCGCTGCCACCGACCATCGCGCGTCCCAGAGCCCCTCCACGCCACGACCCACCGCTGCGACACCCTCCAGGCCCCCAGATCGACACTCGGTCGATGAACCCCCCCTCCCCCAACCCACGTCCTCCCCGCGTCGACAGCAAACTACACCCCCCTGGCTCACAGTCCGCCGCCTCAGGCGCCTCCCTGGCCTCGCCAGCACCTCCGACCGCCTCAGGCGCAGTGAACCCCCCCTCCGATTGAAAAAGTAAGTTTTTTAAAATTGTTTTAATTTTATTTATTTATTTCTTTTGTATATGATTAGCAAACAGAAAAAAATCAGCTTTTGTATAGGATTTTTAAAAAGAAAGTTAGAATTTTTCATATAGAAAAGGCGATATTTTTAACTTTAAAAGGGCGGATATTTAATGAATGAAAGATGATGTTTTTAAAGGTGGAAAGATCGTATTTTTATTTGAATGTAGAAAGATCGGATTTTGATATAGTGGTGAGTTAAAAATATGATTTTTATATTTTTAAAGAATTAAAAATATGACTTTTATATTTTTAAAGTATTAAAAATATAATCTTTACTATATGGAAGATGTAAAAATATGATTTTTGATTATGTAGAGAAGTAAAAATATAATTTTTACATGATAGGAATATTAAAAATAGCATCTTTATATATTTAGCAAAATAAAGATAAATATAGAAAAGACGATATTTTTAAATATGAAAAGACGAGTTTTTTATAAATGAAAAGATTAGATTTTTGAAATTGAAAAGGTGAAATCTTTATATGAAGAATAGCAGGATTAAAATAGAATTTTTATCTATATAACATCGTTGTAAAAATAGAATTTTTATCTATATAACATCGTTGTAAAAATAGAATTTTTTATCTATTTAGTAGCGTAGGAAAATTCGTTTTTATATATTGAATAGCATAGTAAAAAAATTGATTTTTAAATATATGAAGTGATTATAAAAATATGATTTTTTAAATTGAAAGTGAACGAATAAAAATATGATTTTTATATATGTAGTGGCTTCGGGCAACGAAAGCGACAAAAAGGCGAGAATGGAAATGCTTTCTATGAATGAAGTGCCGTGGAGTTTGGATAGCTATCGGTGAAAACTTCTCACCTTTCAATTTCTTTTTCTAGTTATATATATACTAGGATGCAGACGGTGCTTAGCAGCACCCGACACCCGTCATCCAAAGACCATGGATGGCTTGTTTGTTAAATTGTTTGGTTGTGTAGTTTGTTAGATTATTTGGTTTGAATTGAATTATTTGGTGAATTGAATGGATTTGATTGATGTGTGAATGGCGTGGGCCTTCACTAGACCGGGGATAAGTCTAGGCCTTGTCCCGTTTCTAGTATCGTGCCGTTATGCCGCCGAAATTTTCTAAAATATGTTAGAAAAATAAAAATATCATTTTATTGAATAATTGAACTGAATAGAAATTCATGTGGTGAAATAAAATATTTTATCGTTAAAAATATAATTTTTAACGTGAAGTGAATAAAATAAAATATTCATTTACAAACCGGACGGTTTGTTTATGTACACCTATTTGAAGAACATTGATTGGGACGATAAATTTTACACATCACCCAGCTGCACAAATAAAAATCTGTGTTTGTTGATTTGAAACCCCACGTGGGTGTTGGGATGAAATTTGAAGTTCACTCGTCCTGATTGATTAAATATGTCGATCGATTGATTGACAGGCTGTTATAAGCGTTAGATACCTATATTTGACGCTTATACAGTGTAGTGCACCTTGGATGATGGTTGATTGTTTATTATTGCTATTATATACATGTGCTGTATGGAATCCATATAATTAACATTATATGGTGATTGATTGGGCCTCATTCCAATCAGGAAAATAATGAATATTATAAAAGAAAATTCATGTGTTGAATATAAAAATAGTCATGTGTTGTTGATGTTCATGTGTTGAAAATATTCGTGTGTTGAGTAAAATATTTTAAATAATAAAAATTACATCTTTATCATATTTACAATTAGAATCTACTTTAAGGTGGAGTCTAATTAAAATCAAACGACAGATACCATAGTTTTATAAAATATTTTACATAACAAAAATAGTGATGTGTTGACAGTACTCATGTGTTGAGATTAGTCGTGTGTTGAAAGAAATATAGATTCATGTGTTGAATAGAATAATATTCACTTGTTGAATAGAATAACGAATTATTGAAATATAAAGCCGTGTGGATGAGAGATGCGTTATTTTGACGTGAACGATATTTATATCGATTTTATTCGTTTTACAATGAATATTGAAAAGTGATTTCAAAATCTATTATTTTGAAATGAAATTCAAATTGAATTAAATGAAAATTGAAATTGAATTGAAATCAATTTGAAATGAATTCGAATCGAATAGAAAATGAATTCGATTCGAATTGAATAGAAAATGAACTCGATTCGAATTGAATAGAAAAACGAATTGGAATTTGAATTGAATTGAAGCGAATTTGAATTTGAATTGAATAGAAAATGAACTCGATTCGAATTGAATAGAAAAACGAATTGGAATTTGAATTGAACTGAAACGAATTTGAATTTGAATTGAATTGAAATGAACTCGAATTGAATTGAAATCAAATCGATTTGAAATAGAAGAGGAAGTTGAAATTGTTTTTGAAATGAATTTAAAACTATTTATAAAATCCGTTTTAAATAGGAATCGACGAAATATATATTATATATATTATATATATATATAATGGCCTGAATAGAACGAGCCGCGCCGCGGCATTTCGTGAATTTCAACCATTAACTTCGAATTGACATTACGGGAGATCCGACCGTCGGATTCTCCTAAATTCGGAACCGTTGGGTTTGTATCGAAAAGAGCTTTCCAATGAATATTAGAAATTTGAAATCTAACGGTTGGATTTGGAATTATGTCCAAATCAAATTCGAAAAAGGTCGCGGTAAGTGCAGTTCGATGGCCGTTGATGGAAATCGACTGTACGGGCCTTGATAAAATTATTAAAAATATCTATAATTTGTGTAAAATTATAATATGTGAATTGGAAAGAATTGGGCTGAAAAATTCCACATTTGAAATGATAAAAATAGATTTTTATCGAAATGAACTAGTTTTGAACTGGAATTAAAATCAATTTATTTTTGAAATAAATAAATTGAGTTTGAAAGTGATTTTAAAAATAATCAATATTCCCAATACGTGGATTGGACTGGAGTTGAATCGAAATTATCTTCGGGATATTTCGATGTTGGATTTCGTGACTATACAGATATTATTATGGGAATTTGAAAGATATATTTTATATCGTTATTTCCAATACGATATATGTTGGTTTCAGAATTTGATATTGAATATAAGCCGATATATTTTCTATTCAGAGCCTTGTATTTCAAATCAGATATGATTTGGGTTTGTCGTGAATCGTGTTTTATATGACATTGGTTCTTTAACCCAGTTAAAGACAAGATATTGATTTTTGAAAAGATTAAAACTAAGAGGAGTTTTAATGAATCTTTAATTAGATTAAAAATGTGAATTGATAATTTAAATTATCAAATTTGAAAGGTGATCGAGAATGGAGTATCACCAGTTTTGCTCCAAAGCGGTAGTTAAATCTGTAATTAGATTTGAAAGTGAAATGGTAATTAATTTTACCGATAACACCATGGTGTTAGATGTGGTGTATTACCAGTTTTCTCCATGGGATATATAGGTTGGGATTGGGAAATAAAATAAATAATTACTTTGGTGTGGTTCGTTAATCCCGACTAGCTTGAAATGATATCCATAGGAGGATTAAAGAACTAATTTAGAAGAATTTATCTTGGATAAAATTAATGCGAACCTTTCGCTAAGAATGTGATTTTGTGAATAAAAGAATATTCTGAATTGGAATGAGGCATCTGTTGTGTTTGTGTAACATTTGTTTATCATATACGTGGGTTATTCAGAAAGGCCGAGTTTATACCCATTCTGAATAACGGATTCGACGAGATGTCGAAGATGAAGATGGCGGTTGAAGACCGGAAGTCTTCACATCGTTTGGGTGATTACTGATGATCTTGATTGGGCTGTACACCCAAGAAGAGGGAAACAGTTGGTGATCGTCCAGACGTACTTGGAGATCGATGGATATGCGAGGAAAGTGCCTCCGGTTTCGTTCAGACCCAGAACGAACTTGTAAATGGATTGTGTGTCTGACATTGGATTTTATTCTGTGTTGATTGATCTCTATTAAATATACATCTGTTTGGCGGCGGAGAATTTATTCTCTTGCTTAACGCCCTTCTCTGAGACGTACGAGCTCAGAGGTTGTATATCAATGGACATCAGTCGCATGGAGTGAATTGCCAGTGTGGCACGCATAAGTGGCAATTGATCAGGGCTTCTGTTGAAAAGCAAAGTCTTGTGGTTGATGATCAAAGCACGGCCTGTGTGGCGTAGCTTTGTGTATAGCGTGGATTCGCGAGCCTCACACCTCGGTATGAGTCAAAAACGGGATAGTGACTGCAGGGAGAGCATGATGTTTCTTTCTAGCTAAGGTGGTGTCAGTGACCTACCAGCCCTGACATTTATATACTTTTCACCTGTGTGGTTGTTGGATAAGAGGCGCCTCGGATATAGGTCTGTAAGGACCGGGAAACGTGTGCTCAGGAATAACTAATCCTCAAAAGTAAGAGAGGACCGGCCCTGAAGATCCAAGGATCATAGTGGGGTCCTGAGGCATTTGCTAGAGTGTCTCGAACGCGGGGAGGAGCTTGCCCCTTGCCTCGACTCATGACGGAAATCCAATTTCCAATATGTGATATTGCGGTTTTAATTGTAGAACTAGTATGGCGACATGATATATGGTACCCATGCCGTCTATGATTGATATTTATGATTGAAATTGTTTTGACACTACACACCTATTATAGTATCAAATGATTTGTTTAAACGTACCAAGAATTATTTGGCTATTATAAGGGAAAACCCTATCCTCCGGCTTGCGTTGCATTGTGTGATGGGACCTGGGTCTTATAATAGCTTCATTTTTCCAAAAAGCATTGCGTTGTTTTGTTATATGCACTAGTATTCTTAGGAGGAAACCCATCCCGTGTTATACGGCGTGGTCCCTTGAATTACTATCTTTAAAGTAAAGTTTTAAATAACCGTTTTAGTTCTCACACCAGTCACATGACTGACCTGGAGTTTATTGTTTTAACCTAAACTCTGGGTGGCCCTGTTTTCCACACGGGCAGCTGTTTTGCAGATTTATATTCACAAGGTCCTGATTAACAGCTGGAACGATGCTCGGAAAGCTCTGTATCCGTGTACCACTTTCAGCTGTATTTTGTATATTTTTCCGCTGCTGTGTAATTTATTGTAATCTCCGATATTTATCGAATGTAATTTATTCAATTATACTCTGTATATTCTTGTATCTGATGGAATTGTTGTAATAACAATGAAATGTTCTTCCGTATGCGTCCTTTTGTGTGTTGTTCTCAAAGTATCCGCGCTTTCCTTCACGGGGAAGTTACGGGTTCTCACAGTGAATGATGGTTAAGTGAATTAAATAAATGGTTTGAGTTGGCATAGTGATGTTTTATTTAAACATCTGTTTAAATACAATGAAGGAACTTTGGAAATGTTTTCCAAATAAGAAATCAGAAATGTTTTCTAATATACGAAGCAGGAAATGGAAATGTTTTCCATTGTTAAGAAGGTATATTTTCTAAAACTAGAAAATAAGAAATGTTGAATATATGGAAACAGGAGATAAGTAAAGTAATGAATTAAAGAGATAAATGTTGAATGATGATTGATTGATATAATTTGCATCTGGAAATAATATCATTGTTTGCACACGAGTTTTTCTTTGATAGTTAAATCACAGACTATCAATGTTTTGACCATTTTAACGTTGTTAATATGGAGAGACCGGTTGGATTATTATCCAAAGAACCACTCCGTATTGGCATAAGATTTGCGAATCAAGTATGCTGAATATATTGGAGACGGAGTAAAGTGCAAGGGCTATTGTATAAGTCTTAGATAAAAGTGCCTAAGATGGATGTACTGAATAGTACATTCGGTTTGTCCAGTCCCAGGACAACTTGTATGGTGAATGTCTGACAGAGTATTCCTAACGAATCATATATGTTGATCTCTTCAACGTATTACGTTTGGTGGCGGAGGAATTCGTTTCTCTTAGCTTCATACCCGTGATACAGTTTAGGAAATCGATAATGATTTGGTGGGTATGATGATGTGGTATTCCAAGTGAAAGAAGATATGATATGTAAAAAGATAAGCGTAGCTTCTAGCCTCACATCCGGTAAATGACAGAAATCGGGCAGGCAGCATGGCTTAGTCGGTCGCACCGAAGTTGGGTGTATAATCACCTATCTAGAGAATATTCATTTGCTTCTTTAATCTATCAATGTTGTCCCATATATATACTGGAACGGTTGCTGATCCAAACCGTTGGTGATGTACATTCGATACACTCAAGCGAAATGAGTGGTCAGTCATGTGTGGCTGAGTTGCAAGATGTTCTTGTTGAACTCCAGTGTATCGTTCCTAGAGTACACTGATCGGAAGGTGGTTCCATACCTTGTCATAGTTGGAAATCCAATTATCCAATACGTGCTTGCGGTTTTGATTGTATACTATATATGTAGAACGTGAGATGCAAGCGTTTCTGCTAGACTGATATTTATTTGTATTTAGACATTATTATAATATCAGAATGATATTGCTTTGCAAAAATGTTTGGATTCTCATAAGGTAAAAACCCGTTCCGTATTCACGGCGTGGTCTTATGAGATATCATATACCTGTTTTAATGATTTGAGTTTACTCACACCAGTCCCATGACTGACCCGGAGTTTATTTTGTTTTCTCTAAACTCTTCGGTGCCTAAATTTGTACGGGCAGTCAAGTAGTCAGGATTTACAGGTATACATGAAGAGTTTGGAGCAGGAGGCTTCAGCAGTCGATAGCTATTATTTATTCCGCTGTGATGTTATGTATTGTACTCTGAAATGGTATGTATATAGTTATAACTTTGTGTTTCAAAAGTTATATTATATTTTATTCGTTGCGCTGTGAGATTCGTGTTACTCTGATGATGTTGTATGTTCTTCTTCTTCTTCTATTCTAAGTTTCTATCTTATCTATTCTCACCCTCTAATTTCTTTCATTAACAATCTGGAATTTTCGACTCTTGAACGGTTGTTCAAAGTCTAAAATTTTCGGATTGTTACAAAACACCATTCACGATAAACCCAAAATCCAATTCTTTTATTCAATTCCAATTAAATATTAATTAATTGGAAAACTTAACTAAATCTTAATTAACAGATTTATTCTTTTCTCAACTAGGTTTAAGAACAGTGTTAATGAAGACACCATTCACGACAAATGCAAAATCCAATTTGATATTAAATACAAGGCTCTGAATAGAAATTATATCGTCTTATACTCAATATCAAATTCTAAAACCAACAAATATCATATTGGAAATAACGATATATAATATATCTTCCAAATTTCCATCGCAATATCTGTATAATCATGAAATCCAATATCGAAATATTCCGAAGATGATTTCGATTCAAATCAATTCCAATTCATATATTGGAAATTCTAATTATATTAAAACCCATTCTCAATCCAATTTATTTATTTAAAAATAATTGGATTATAATTCTAGTTGATAACTAGTTCATTTCGATAAAAATATATTTTTATCTTTTTGATTATGGAATTTCACATCATAAATCTTTCCAAATCATTTCTTATGATTTTACATGAATTATTAATATTTTTAATAGTTTTATCAAGGCCCGTACATTCGATTTCCATAAACGGTCATCGATCTGCACTTACAACGACCTTTTCCAAATTAGATTTGGACATAATTCCAAATCCATCCGTTAGATTTTGAATCTTTTATATTCGTTGGAAAGCTCTTTTCGATACGAACCCAACGGTTCTGGTTTTAGGGGAATTTGACGGTCAGATCTCCCGTAATGTCAAGTCGAAGTCAATGGTTGAAATTCGTGAACTGCCACGGCGCGGCGCGTTAGATTTAGGCCATTAAATATATATAATACATATATTATATATATTTCATCGATTTCAATATATAAACGTATTTTATAAATTGTTATAAATTCCTTTTAAAAACGATTTCAACTTCATATTCAATTTTAAATCAAAATTGGATATTCCATATCATTAATATATGCATGATAATATTTTCAAAACATTGGATTTTGAAACCACTTTCATTTCAATATTCATTATAAAAATGAATAAAATTGTTATTAATATCGTTCACGTCTAAACGGCGTTAATACAATCAACTCCGCTTCATATATTTAAATATTTTCGTGTCCATCCCAAATCAGACATCAAAATCATATTTTGATCCATTACTGAATATTATTTTAAAATATTAGTTATTTTAAAATATTCATTACTCGTCATTTCAGACTATTCGTTAATTTAAAATATTCGTTCTTTCTGTATTGGAATTAGACATAGGCAATTACCATATAATTTTATTTATATGGATCTCATACACACGTGTACACAACCATAACCAAACACAGCCAACCATCATCCAGAGTGCATTACACAACTGCATAAGCGTTAAATATAAATAATTAACGCTTACAACAGCCTCTCAACCCGTCGATTGACATACAACTAAATATTGGGATTAGTGTATGTCCAGTATGATCCCAATACCCGTGTGGGGTTTTCAAATAACAAACACTTATTATTATTTGTGAAGTTGGGCGATGTGTAGAATATATCGTGCTAATCGATATCAGTCAAATGTATATACATAAACAAATCGTCTAATTTCTAAATGAATATGTAATTTATTCATATACTTGTTAAAAATTATATTTGTAACTATAAAATATTTATTTCATCTCAGGAACATTTTATACAGTTCATTTATACAATAAAAATGATATTTTTATTATTCTAATATTTTTTGAAAATTTCTACAGCAAAACGGCGCGATACTAGAACCAGAATAAGGTCTAGCCATATCCCTCGCCTAATAATCGCTCGCACCATATACAAACCAAATTCTAATCAATTCATTTCACATCCCAAACCAAATTCAAACAAATAATCCAATCAACCAAACAACCAAACAAACATGGTTTCAAACAAAGGTGCCGAGTGCTACTAAGCACCGTCTGCATCCTAGTATATATATTTAACTAGAAAATAAATTAGACTGAGAAGTTCCCACCTTTCGGATCCACTCCTCCATTCTTTATTTCTAAACTGTTCGGATTTGGATTTTTTTCCCACCAGTTCCATCGCAATCTGTTTCACACGATTTTTATATTAAAAATCACATTTTTATTCTTTTACTATATAAATAAAAATCACATTTTTATTCTAACATTATATATATAAAAATCGTATTTTTATTTTACTAACTTCATAATAAAAATCATATTTTGATTATCAATGCTACAGGTACATAAAAATCATATTTTTATAACAAAGCAAAATTGATAAAAATCACATTTTTAAAACGAAGATATATATATATTATTATTATTTCTATAATAAAATTATATCTTTCTATAATAAAAATAAAAAACGGTTCTATAATAAAAATAAAAATCTTTTCTATAATAAAAATTAAAATCAGTTCTTTAATAAAAATCAGTTTTAACCGAAGAAAGAAAAGGAGGAACTCACATTTTCTTGCTCGGCGGAGGGGGACTCCGTGCAGTTCGTCGGAGGCAGGAGGTGGCGACGGCGGGACAAAATTGGCTGCAGCGTCGGTTTATTCCATTTTTTATTCGCGGTGGTGCGGTTTTGCAGCGGAGGAAGAGAGGGGGCTCCGGTGGTGGGGGATCGGAGGTGGAGGAGTTCGCCGGAGGTGGGTGAGGCAGCGCGCGGCCTACGATGATGCCAAGGTAGCGGGCGATGGCTGAATCGAGGGGCGACGGGTTAGGGTAAAGGAGAATGATTTTCTTAGAAGAGGATTTAGGGTAAGGTTATACTGAAGGGTATATATATGAAATAATATAATTTTTATTTAATTCCAATTTTCATTTCAAAGTAAGATTATCATATAAATTACAAATCGAACCCAGTGACTGTTGCCCCTAGCTAATTAACCCCATTCCAAACATAATGTGATATGTTTTGTAACCCAATTCGGTTGTTACGATCAGTTTCTGCTAAATTTAAAATATAAATCATTATATTTTAAATTCGAACGCACAATTTAATTTACCGGGGCCATATACTGACTGCAAAAATTCCAGAAAAATAAATCTAGCAATGTTTTGATGATACGGTCCTAAGAAAACTAATTTCTTCGAATTTGGAGACCCTTTTGAAAAATGGTCATTTTCCAGTCGATTAAATTCAAACTGAATTGACCAAACACGTTTAAATCCGCCACGCTCACATATTGATAACAAAAATTATGAAAATTGGAACCTATCAGTAATTTGTCATTCCAGATCCAATAAAAGTGGTCTCATTGAAAATGGAGGTCTTTTGCAAAATCACTATCTTTAAGGACTATATGTTATATTTGATTTCATAACGACTATCCGGAATTTTCAACTGATTTACGGGATCGTTGTATTTTATTATAACTTGGGTAACAACGATGTATTACTCGATGTCGCTCTCTTTTTATAATTTAAATATTGTTTAAACTATTTTCAATGTTATAATAACCTATAGGGCCACATAAAAGAAAATTTAAAAAGGTGACAACCGTTCTTAACAAAAGTGAATCAAACGTTGACATGTTCTTTCTGTTTGAAATGTTATAAAGGGTTTTATGTTCCCTAAGATATCTCATTTTACTTTATAAAAGAGGGTCGGAACATTCTTTTTAAATACAAAGAAGATCGATATATCCAAAAAGGAAAAAAATCATAATCTATAAATCAGTTAGTACCGAACTCTACTCCTCCTTAGATCTGTTTGACAAAGTCGAAGAATCATTTGTGGACTTCTGTAGAGGCGCCGCAATCAGTAATGCTTTGTTTGATTCAATAAAGATCCATTTTCGTGCAAATTCGTGAGTTGAAAATCTAAGATAAGGTAAACGTTTGTTCAAATTTTTAATTCACGCTAGCAATAAAGGTTATAAATTTGTTAATTCTGCTGTCAATCGATCCTATTTTTCCTTCAAACCCACCTGGGTGGCACACACAACTTTAGTACACACATTATTGGTCATTCTGCTTCGTATTAGGGGTGCGATCTTCTAGAGTATTACTAGATCTAATGACCTAGAATATAAACCAAAAATCTAATGGCCTAGAATCTACATCTAAAATCTAACTCAGCTAAATGCCCTATCGCTATTACAAATAGCATCCAAAAACTAACGTAAACCTTGCTACTCTATTTCTCATCCTCCCTCTCAAATAACCCTCTTCTCAGATTAAATTCTATTGGAGTATTGAGGCTTGATTCTGCATATATTTTTGGAGGATATTAATAGATAGAGACTACCTACCGGGGATTGATTTCGATTGCCTAAAATCTATGAGCATATATTTCAGTAATTACAGGATCCAGTACAATTTGAGGTTTCTTCTTAATAGTACAATAAGTTGTAGATTTCTTTTGATTTCTATTCTCTTTTTTGTTTTTAATCTATGTATTATCTCTAAGGAATAATCTCATCAAATGGATTGCCTTTCGGACATAATAACATCAACAGTTTTATTAATCACATTAAATGGATTGCTTATAGGCCATAATCTCTAATAATAACTTACATGGATATTTCGTTTGTTCTTTCATCAGTAGACAATGTTAACAAATCAACTGATTTTTCTTTTAAAAATAGCACTAAATTGCAACATTATATGTTCAATTAGAAAGAAATTGATAATGTTATGATCATCGAAATATAGAAATGTTCATGCTTTACAGCAGCAATTTTGGTTATGGAGTGTATACTATAGTATTCCTTACAGTGGACACAAAACATTGTTGGCACAACTTTGTGTGAAACATATTGGGGTTTTGTGCGTAGTGGAAAAGACAAAACAGCCAAAAAATAGGATCTTTTCACCCAATCAACTGAAGAAGAATTTGATTGAAAATAACAACACAATGGATCAGAAATAATAACAATACACAAATGTTCCACCCAATCGCCATCTTTATCTATTCACCAAAAACAAATTTTGTTCACACTCAATGGATCATAAAATAAAAAAGTACAATTTGAAACGACACGAACTTCCCCAGTAAGGAAAGCCCGGATTGCTTTGAGGACAAGGCCAATCATAACGCAGACAGAAGAACATTTCATTGTTTATTACAACAATTCCATCAGAATACAAGAATATACGGAGTATGAATAAATATTACACATTTACTAAATATCAGAGATTACAATAAATTACATAGCAGCGGAAAAACAATACAAAACACAACTGAAAGTAATACACGGATACAGAGCTTTCCAAGTATTGTTCCAACTATAAACCAGGATTCTGTGTATATAAATCTGCAAAACCAAAACTACAAGCTGCCCGTGTCAAAATAAGGGCACCCAGAGTTTAGGTTAAAACAATAAACTCCAGGTCAGTCATGTGACTGGTATGAGAACTAAAACAGTTACTAATCTTTATTTTAAAGTTAAGTAAATCAAGAGACCACACCGTATAACACGGAATGGGTTTCCTCCCAAGAAAACCAATGCATAAAACAACAGCGCGATGCAAAATAAAGAAAAATGAAGCTATTATATGACCCAGGTCCCATCACACAATGCAACACAAACCAGAGGATAGGGTTTTCCCTTATAATAGCCAAAGCATGCTTGATACGTTTAAAACAAGTCATTTGATACTATAATATGTGTACAACGTTCAAAACAATTTCAATCATAAGTATCAATCATAGACGACATGGGTACCATATATCATGTTGCCAATACAAGGCTCTACAATCAAAACCGCACATGTCACGTATTGGAAGTTGGATTTCCATCTGTGAACCAAGATAAAAGATAGTCCTTATCGATTCGAGACTGTCTAGCCCGAGCCTCAGGCTACAGCTGCATCTGCACCTAGGAGCCACAGGGCCGGTCCACCAATGTGGATTAAAATTCCTGAACGTTGCATTTCCCCGCCCTTTGGGGTGTAAATTAGCCCACAAATGACTCCATTGGCTCCACATAGTCACCGATATATCCGAAGCGCCTCGCAACAGCAAAAACCACATAAATCAAACTCGTCAGGGCGTGTAAAACCTCTGACGCCACTTCTAGCTAGAAAGAAACGCACGCCCTCCCTGGATCCTCTCCCGTTTCTAGTTCACAACCGGGGTGTGAGGCTCGCGAATCAACGCTACAAAGCTATGCCACACATGCCGTGCTTTGATCATCAACCACAAGACCATGCTTTTCAATAGAAGCCTTAATCATATTGCAACTTAGGCATGCCACACAGGCAATTCACTCCATGCGTTTGATATCCATCAATATATAACCTCTGATCTCGTACGTCTTAGAGAAGGGCGTTAAGCAAGAGAATAAATTCTCCGCCGCCAAATAGATATATATTTAATGGAAATCAATCACACAGAATAAAATCCAATGTCAGACACATAGTCCATTTTCAAGTTCGTTCTCGGTCTGAACGAAACCGGAGGCACCTAGTACCCCGCATATCCATCGATCACCAAGTACGTCTAGACGATCACTAATTGATTCCCTCCTCTTGGGTGTACGGCCCAATCAAGATCATCAGTAATCACCCAAATGACGTGAAGACCTCCGATCTTTAACCACCATCTTCACCTTCGACTTATCGTTGTATCAATTATTCAGAATGGGATAAACCCGGTCTTTCCGAATAACTCGCGTTTATAATAAACAAGTGTTACACAAACACAACACACGCCTCATTCCAATTCATCAGTCACTAACCGTAAATTAACAAGAGAATAATTCCCAAATATTATCCCCGAAGGCCGAAACCAACATCGGATCAATACCCAGGAAACCATTCTGCTTAGCTAACCTACAGTTAGTTTCTAAATTTCACATTCTTAGGGAAAGGTTCCCATTAATTTTATCAAAGATAAATTCTTTTAAATTTATTCCTTAATCTTCCTTTGAATATCACTTCAAACTAGTTGGGATTAACGAACCTTACAGAAGTAGTCATTTGTTTTAATTTCCCAATCCCAACCTATTCATCCCGTGAAGTAAAACTGGTAATACTTCATATCTAACACCTCGGTGTTATCGGTAAATTCCATTACCATTTCACGTTCAAATCCAATTGAAGATTTAACTATCGCCTGGAGCAAAACTGGTGATACTCCATTCTCGATCTTTTCAATCTAATTAAAGATTCATTAAAACTCCACTTAGTTTTAATCTTTAACTGGGTTAAAGAACCGATGTCATTTAAAACATGGTTCACGATAAACCCCAAAATCGCATCACATTTCAATCAGTCCCTAGCTGTACATTAGTAAGAGGATAGTTCCCTAAAATATTAACCCCGAAGGCCGAAACCAACACCAGATCAATATCAAAGAAACCCTCCAACTTAACTGATCCTCAGTTAGTTGCTAATTTTTTTAACTCCAATTGGGTTTAAGAACAGTATTATCAAAGATATCGTTCACGACAACCCAATATCCTATTTGATATTAAACACAAGGCTCTGAATAGAAAATATATCGATTTATATTCAATATCAAACTCTGAAACCAACAAATATCGTATTGGAAATAACGATATAAATATATATTTCAAATTTCCATAACAACATCTGTATAATCACGAAATCCAACATCGAACTATTCCGAAGATGATTTCGATTCAAATCCATTCCAACTCAATTATTGGAAATTTTGGTTATTTTCAAAATCATTTCAAATCCAATTTATTTATTTTAAAAATAAATAAATTATTATTCTAGTTCAAAACTAGTTCATTTCGATAAAAATCTACTTTTATCTTTTCAAATATGGAGTTTTTTATCCCAATTCTTCCCAGATCATTTCTTATGATTTTACACAAATTATTACAATTTTTAATAATTTTATCAAGGCCCGTACAGTCAATTTCCATCAACGGCCATCGAACTGCACTTACAGCGACCTTTTCCAAATTTGATTTGGACATAATTCCAAATCAAACCGTTAGACAATTGAATCAATAACCTTATGAGAAAAGGAAAGAATATCTAGATGGCTACAAATATTGTTGGAGCAAAAGAGTAATGAAGAACAACGACAAATCCTGGACAATTTGGAGGAACCAACTACGTCTTTCAGTAGTAAATAGGAATAAATACCCTCAGCCCAATTTCATACATCTTCCTCTCTAAGGCGCAAGCCCCTGGAGGCACACAACCTCATTAGATATTCTCACGTGGTTTTTTATTGATTATCTTGAACTAACAAAGAAGACTGCATATATAGGGAACAGAAAAACTAGGAAAATATCCAAATCGCCCCTTCAAAATATCTCTAGAATATAATCTTTCATTTCTTTCCTTCTATAATAAAATCAATCAATCAAAGTAATCAATCAACCAATCAATCAATCAATTAACTAATCAATCAAGTCAATTAGTCAATTAACTAATTAATCAATTAATCAATCAATCAATCAATTAATCAAAACAATCAAATAAATTATTTGATTACATTCTCTCCATAAAATATTTGAATCAAAAAAAAAATCAACACACTACCTTGATTCAAATATCACATATCTCCAACAATCCTCAAATAAGTCAACCTAGCTCTTTAAACGACGCCTACTCTCAATTAAAACAAACCTCGATTTCCAGGCAATGAGATACATCCCCATAAGTTTCGGAGTACAAGGACTTAATTGAATTCAAGGCAACAATCACCCTTTGTCGATTTGAATGGACTTTGACCACATCTCAATTACAAACACAATCCGTCACCTGCAAAAGATGCATCTACCACCCAAGTTGCATCACGCGAAAACCAACGGTCTAAAAGTGCTTGCAATACCGTAAGATCTCTGACTTGTGGATTTTTCCAGATCGACACTCGTGTTCTGCATGACATGATCTCTTCATCTCCGAGATCCCTCAAGCATCATCATCATCTAGACCCCTGTCAATATCATGATCCTCCACTTTAGGACCATCAGCAGTGACTATATTAACCTTTCCACCTTGCTGCGGACTAGATTCTTCATTCGTCACTTGCCTTCTTCTTTGTCTTCTTCCATCTTCCCTCGTCCATATTAGAGGGTTTCTTCTCATCTCAATCAATCAGACCGTTGAGGTATAAAGCATCCACCATTATAGGCGTTCGAAATCCCCCAATACCTACAATAAAAAATAGTCATCTACGAAAGCAACGTCATCTTCGACATCTACATTCTTCAATCCAACAAACACTCCAAGATATGTGATGATCTGAGCTCTAGCACCAACTATTGTGTAAAAGCTGCACAAATTGCTTTGATACCAACCAACTATTGGGGTTTTGTGCGCAGCAGGAAAGACAAAACACCTAAAAAACTGGATCTGTCCACCCAAATGAATTTGATTAAAAATAACAACATAGTGGATCATAAATAAAAACAATACATAAATATCCCCCCTAGCCATTCTCTTTATTGATTCACCAAAAAAAAATTGTTTACACTGGATCAAAAAAATAAACAAAATACAATTGAATCAATAATCTTATTGAGAAAGGGAAAGAATATCTAGATGACTACAAACATTATTGAAGCATAAGAGAAATGAAGAATGACGACAAACCTTTGGACAATCTGAAGGTACCAACTATGTCTTTCAACAGTAAATAGGAATAGCTAACCTCAGCCCAAATTCCTACGTCTTCCTCTTCAGGGCACAAGCCCTTGAAGGCACATAACCTCACCAGATATTCTCACATGGTTTTTTATTGATTATCTTGACCCTACTAAGAAGTCTACATATATAGATAATATAAGACCTAGGAAAATGTCCAAATTGCCCCTTCGAAATATCTCTAGAATATAAACTTTCATTTCTTTCCTCTATGATAGAATCAATCAATCAATAAATTAACCAATCAATCAAATCAATTAGTCAATTAATCAATCAATCAATTAATCAAAACAATCAACTCAATTAATTGATTGCATCTTCTTCATAAAATATTTAAATCAAAAAAATTCAACAAAACATATGTTATCACTCTATAGTTACTCAAGTGTCCCATTATCCGGTGTGAATTAAGCCCAATCGTGCTGCTTCTAGTGAAAGAAAAACATTCCAAAATAAAAGGAAATGGGGTTGAGAGAAATCCTTGATGAAAATAAAATGGGATATCTTTCACATAGAATCTTCGAATTGCCTAAGTAGGTCAAATTTCATTTGAAAGTTTACATGCTCAGTTTTTCTTAAAAGATTTCCTACTCGTTATGAATTGAATTAGATTATACCGAAGCATCATGTTGATTGATTATTAAAATTACATGTATCATATAATGCTTGAACCATATAAAGGATAATCTTATATGAAATGGAATCATATCAATAAAACAGTATGCAAACTATTTAATTGATGCCCCCGCTCCTAGAATAGATATCCACTACACTACCTTTTTATATCTGTACTCCTTAGCCAAAAAAAGATCACGAGAATCTCGTATATCCTGAAATTCATACTAACATAAGTTGTTACATGAGTTCAACTAATGACTAGAACTTCAATTTTCGATCTTCGTCATTATTGAAAATACCATTAGTTAGTGCGTGTTAAATATATATCTGACTATAAGTAATAAGATTTATGAAAACATATCCATACACATAAAGGCTTAATGACCAAATTATGACGCAACTTAATTATGGTACATGCATTTAAACTAATACCAATGTTTTAGACATGTGATTAAATATATAATTGGATAATATTATACATCCATAATTTTCACTAACTGATTATTTATATTTATGAAAAACTTAGGTCCTATTATTACCGTATATTTATGAAGCTGATTACACGGAGATAAAGAGACTAAAATCAAAGGACCAAACATACACTTTGCTAATTTTGAAGAACAATATTTGTAAAGCATAAGGTTCTTTAGGTAATATTAAAGATGAACCGTCTACTATTTTCAATAAATTTACCAGTTTAGACATAATAACTTATAAATTAGTCCAGGTAAATAAGAAATTTTGTAAATTTGCAAAACATGGAAGAAATGAAATAGCAATAATATAAAGTGTATATTAATTTTGTACATAATAATTGGTTTACTATAATTATAAGCGACGGTTTATCCAAATTTAGATGGATACACACAAGTACATATACATATACATATACATATACATACACATTTACATACATACATACATACATACATACATATATATATATATATATATATATATATATATATATATATATATATATATATTTTAATAACCCGGAAAATGTGAACCAATTTAAAAATTTTAAAATTGGTTAATACCAAAGAATTTGAATAATTGAAATAGCATATTTCAATAAAATAAAGAATTGGGTATAGTAAGGCAGTTTGAAATTTTGAATACAAACTTTGTACGACTGTACCGAGTGGAAAATATAACGGATTTTAGCGAAACTGAAAATATTTAAATCTGTTTATGAATACCTTTCTAACGAATCTGAAAAATCAAAGTTTCATAACAGGAATCAAAAGTTACGGCCAAATGAATTTTCAGAAAGGTCGCTATATAGCATATATAGCCCTTGAAAATTGATATTTTGCATATGACCTCGGAATTCGACGAAACCACTTTTGTTGGGTCCGGGATGTCAAGTTATTGCTATGTTTCGAATTTCATAATTTTTGAAGCTAGTATGTGAGCGGGGCAAAAGAAAATGTGTTTGGTCAATTTCTGTTAAAATGGGTCGACCTAAAAATGGCCGTTTTTCAAATGAGCTCAGAATTCGACGAAACTGGTTTTTTTAGGACCGTATCATCAAAACAAAGCTAGATTTATTTTTCTGGAATTTTTCGATTCAGTTTGTGGCCCTGGCAAATTGAAATGTACGTTCAAATTAAATATTAAATGTTTTATATTTTAATTTGAAAAATAACTGACCGTAACAGTCGAATTGGCCAATGAAACATATCCCATTTTGTCCGGAATGGGGGTATTTAGCTGGGGGCGACAGTCGTTGGGTTTGATTTCGAGTTCGTTTGTAAAAACACTATTTATAATCTCCTATAAAGTCTCGACCAATAGGATTTTTTCTTAAAAAAAAAACTACGGAACCCTAGCCGCCTTTCTTCCTCTGGATGATCCACGTAGCTCGAACTTTCCCCTCGATTTTGCCGCCGCCACAGCCTGATTCGCCGCCACCTCCAGTTGAAGATTCTGATCGCCTCCCTCCCCCCTTCACATCCGACCCCGACACGACCCCTACCACCACCTCCTCCGCCTGAATCGAGCCCCTAAAACTCGTAACTTTCCACCGCCGCTGACACTACCACAGGCCACCGCAGGAGACCGCACCACCACCGATCGAGATCTGGTTCGTAGTTCTCCCACGTCGTAGGACCTGATCGGAGCAACGAGGTACGGTTTGATTTTAAAACCAAAACCTAGTTTTGAAGGTTTAAAAACCTTTCTGGCTCGACATTCTGAAATGAAAATAACACTTTTAAGCGTTGCAAAACTTTGAAAAATAATATCTTTTTCGTTCGTTAACGAAATTCGATGAAACAGGAGACACCGTGACCGCAAGGAGGCTCTCTACCATCTAGAAGAAGCCGCGGATTTTTCTAATCTTCCCACGATTTTTAGCACTGCAAAAACCAATGTGAGGAATCTAAACTAAATTGTGTGAATGGAATCACGTTGTATAAATTATATAAGTGAAGTGTAAATTATATACGCATTGTATACCTCATGTACATGTGTTGTATAAGTTATATTAGCGATGTATAAATTACACAAGCGTTGAACGAAACATATATGCTTTGAATTGTGATGAAATGCAAGTGAATTATAGAAATAATATATATATATATATATACTCCCCCCGTCCACAGACCATGGACGATATTTATTGCTTGTGATGGGTGTGATATTATATGGTATGACGAATGGTTGGAAATAATTGTTTGTGGTTGATAATGTGGTTGAAAAATACCTTTGTGGTTGAAAAATACCCCCTTGTGGTTGAAACAAATTAGAATAGGATTGTGGAATTGAAAATAAAACATGTCGCCTGCGTGCGAACTAGATGCATGATCTCCATTATCAAAAACCGCGAGGTTTTAAGGTAGAGCGAGGAGCCGTACTAGGGACGGTCCTGGTTTTAACTACCCTGCCGTTATGCTGCCGAAATTTTCTGAAATATTCATGTGTTAGAATAATTTTCATTCGTTGAAATAAATTACATATGTTGAAATATTCATGCGTTGAGTTGAAATTCATTCGTTGAATCAAAATTCATGTGTTGAATATTATTTGAATTTAAACAAATAGCTTTAGCGATAAAAATCACATTTTTATATATATTCAAACTATAGCGAATATTCATGTGTTGAGTTGAAATTCATTCGTTGAATCGAAATTCATGTGTTGAATATTATTTGAATTTAAACAAATAGCTTTAGCGATAAAAATCACATTTTTATATATATACAAACTATAAAGAATATTCATGTATTGAATTGAAATTCGTTCGTCGAGTTGAAATTCATGTGTTGAATGTTATCGTATTTTAAAATAAAATGAATAGACCATAAAAACTACATTTTTATTGTGAATATGAAGTGTTAAAAACATTCACGTGTTGAATAAATATTTTTGATGATAAAAATATTTCTTTTATCATGTATACGCCTTGATAAAAATACATACGTGTTGAAATAAATAATAGTATGCTAGAAATATTATTATTAGCTAGTTCTGCATATATATAAATATGTTAAACAGGAAAAATGGATTAGCTGTAGAGTAAAGAAATTATTTGCATGCCCGACAAATAGGTAAGCCTTGATGAGTTGGCTGCGCAATTTTATTTTTATATCAACTCCTGTGAATGCCATTGGATGCGGAGTGTTGGTTATTCTGTGTGAAATAATAAATATCGCCATAGGATAGTAACAATTAATTTTGAACTACACTACATGGCATACTTCTTGACGATAGGCATACTTCATCATATTCCACATAAGCAATTGGAGCTTGTGTGACGAGGTGGAAGGTTTACTATACGAGCGAGAGGCTTGTATGGCGATGACTATATACTACAGGTTGAACTGATGACTGATATGGACTATATAAAATATAACGATAATTTGCCAGATTAATAAAAACCCCACACGGGTCTGGAGTTGACAATAATCACGTCTCTCTAGTTATTAGATACGACATATGGACTATTTATTTCCACACGGAAACGGGGTGACGAGAATTTATTCTCTGGAGTGATTATCTATACATGCTCCCCCGTAAACACCAGAATATATCACTATAAATATGTGGATGCTTTTTTGGATTTATTGGGTACCTAACACGGCCGAATAAATTTCCAAACCCCTCCCTGTACAAAGGAGGTTATGGCGAAATTTTGTCGAAATATTAAGGCGTTAGTGAAATATTTGAAGTGAAAACGAAGTTGAAAATATAGAATGAACTATAGTTGGAATTATAGAATAAACTATATTAATATATATAAATATAAATATAATTAAAAGGAATCGAAGCCGTGCAGTTCGTGTTTCGGAATCGTAATTTGAAACGATTAGTACGAGAAATCCGACCATCGGATTTTCCCGAAACCACAACCGCTGGGTTCGCCTTGGAAATATCTTCCCAACGGCACCAACCTTGTAAAAATCTAATGGTTGGATTGTCCGGAATGTTTAATTCAAATCTAAAGAAAAACAGCGCCGGAATCGTTTATATTTATATATAAATATAAATATAATTAAATTATATCGAATAACGACGCTGCAGTTCGAATATTGAAACCGTAACTTCAAACGACTAGTGCGGAAGATCCGACCGTCGGATTTTCACGAAACTGGAACCGTTGGGTTCACTTTGGGAATATTTTCCCACTGATGTAGACTTTGTAGAAATCCAACAGTTAGATTTTCCGATATGTGTAAAACAAATTAGAGGAAAAACAGCGCCAGTGCCACGGCATGACCTGAAACGTCGTTTAATTAAATATGGCCATTTTTAAATAAATAAAAATGATGAAAAATCGTTATAAAATATTATAAGCAACATAGATTGCAAATAAACCAATTGGGCTTGAATTGTTTGATATTTTATGGTTGTATGTGTTTGTCACGAAAACAACACTAAAGAACTGTGTAACACCCTGAAAATTCTATAACTGTAAAATTAGCGAATTTAAGTATAATTAATCTGAAATCAAGGAACTAAGGGAAACGGGATACGCCATTGCGTTCGTCTCGGAAAAATACGCGAAATAGAGTCCGAGTTTTCGAAAAACGGAGTCCGTATGAAGAAGATATGGCCTTCGGAAGTTTTGAATTAAATTTAAAATTCAAACAGATTAAAATAATTAAATATTCCGAAGTGGGGCCCATTGGGCCAGAAAAGCGCCGCCTGGGCCACCCAGGTCGACTGGGCTGTCGACCTGGGCTACCCATGTCGACAGGGCTGTCGACAGCCCTGTCGACAGGGGTGTCGACCTGGTCGAGCCCAGTCAACCTGGCTGGCCAGGTCGGTGTGTGGTCGAATTTCTGTGGTCTGCTTTGTCATTAGGGCTAGGTGGCGGGTTTTTATTGGTCTCTCTTCCTAATGAATGGCTATGATCTAACCTAGCAACATCAATGGTCCTAATCAATTCCTAACCTCTATATAAACAACCCTAGACTAAACCCTAATCTATTCATTCAAA
This sequence comes from Allium sativum, assembly GCA_030737875.1. Taxonomy (NCBI): domain Eukaryota; kingdom Viridiplantae; phylum Streptophyta; class Magnoliopsida; order Asparagales; family Amaryllidaceae; genus Allium; species Allium sativum. The sequence goes on along the minus strand of CM060915.1, from coordinate 183,061,744 downwards.
ATAAGATTATAGCCGCCATGTTGCTGAGGAACGACAAAGAGTAGCCGCCAACTAAAGAGAGGATTAGGGAGAAAGTTCTAAGGCCTAAAGCAATTCAAGCAACCTAAAGCTAATCAATTCAACAAAGGAATTTGCGTCTTCAATCCCTAAACTAGAGAATTCATCAAACCATTGTAAGTAGAGTATTACTTTGGTATAATAAACAACTGTGTTGATGTGTATGCTTGAATTGTGGCAATGGAAGTAATTCATATTTGTGCAAAATTATGTTATTCATTATAAAGAACTACATGCGGTAGTTCTATGCAAATAAACGTTTGGGATATTGCGCAAATTGTGTAATCTATATTGAAGCTACATGTATGTAGTTAATTGAAATTCATGCAAATTTGAGGCTTTGTTATTATGCCATTATGATGTATATTTTGTGCATAAATCGTTTTGCAAGTAATTGAAACAAGTTTGGTTATTATAGTTCATATGAAACTATGTAGAATTTTGACACCATAATCCATGCATTAAGTCATGCTTTTACAAACTTATGAATATGGCTAGGAATGATATTTGGCATAATTGAAATCCGTTATTAAGTCTATCTTGTTTTAAAGGATTATATGATGACATGGCTAGGTTAGACTCAAAAATCCCTTTTTGCAAGTTTAAAGCAAACACCATGTTTAGGAATATTTATGCATAAGTATGTTTATACCATCGTTATGTGATTAGGCTTAAATCATGATTAAGTTGAATTATGCTATGTTTATGCAAGAAGTATTTTATGCCATGCTTATGTTTGACAATATGCCATGTTTATGCTAGAAGTATTTAGGCCATGCTTATGTTTGACATTATGCCTAAATAAGAATATAGGTTCATGTTGTAGTTAAACTTATGCAAGTTTACATGCCTTGATTTATGTCACCTATGTTTTATGACCAAAACACATGTCACCACTATGCAAGTACACCAATTTCTATTATGTATTTTCCAACGTCATATGCAAGTTCATGCGCTCACTTTCCCCTCTTGGTGTATACGCCATAAGCCTCCCCTTTCGCATGGCTAAATTGGGCTTTAAAAGGCTGAGCCCAATATATATAAACGAACGTGTAAAACGGGGGAAAATAACGTTGGGTAAAAATTAATTAATGAATGAAAATATGAAATAGAAGGGCCCAAAGTCAAGTATGGGTTGGGCCCATGATTGGTGTAACCTTTACACCATTAACTTAATAATGGGCCGCAAATATTTACATATAAGAAATAAAGAAGAATGACAAAATATGTAAATGTAGAAAAGACGATGTGTTTAACCCGAGGTTGGATTGAGTTGTGATGTAAACCTGCCCGGAACCGCCCGGCTGTCCAGTAGTCACAACAATACCTATCCAATGTGGGAGGTTAAACATGGAGCCCAGCAAGGACCCGAGGTTAGACTGAGTTGTGGCGTAAGACTGCCCGGAACCAACCGACAACAGGCAGCCACAACAATACCTGTCTAATGTGAGAGGTCAGGGCCTTAATAAGACAATTAAGGCTGAGTCAGGATTGTTAGGATTAAGTGGACTAAAGACATAATCAAAATGGAACATGCTAAACTAAACGGACTGGTGGGGTTAGGTTAGGAAACACTTAACCAACTTAGCATGTTGGCTAGAGATAGAAAACCTAGTAACGGGGGACCCTTTTCAGCAGTAACCCTAAAAGGTGTATCAGGATACCCTGAAACTAGGCAGGGTGGGGCACGATTACTGGGCTGATTGTAAGAGGTCAAATCGACGGCGGTGGTGTAGCAGTGTAGGTTCTAACGGTGTGCGGGCGTGCACGCACTCCGGCGCAGAAAAATAAAGCACTGGACACCAGTAGCGTACCTTTGCACTCTAAGGTTGTGTCGGGTTGCCACTATGGGACTTGATACACCCCATGGTGGGACCAGCATAGGTAACTACAGACATCGGGGGCCGTAAGACACATGTAACTTTGCGAATAGGAGCCGATCATCGTAGAATGGATCACACTACCCTGATTATGGGGTGCAAATTGGAAACTAGTTTATATGGGTTCAGGGATTAACATGGGGTACGATAGTATATTCGACCCTAGATAACTTAACCAAGTTCATAGTGTTTGCCCACTTCCTGTTTTACTTATCATACCCAGTTCTTTATTCATAGACAAAGTAGTACTAGACTTACTCAGGCTTTATGTCTGACTCTATTTTTCTTTCGTCTTCTTTCTTCCGTTTCCCCCCCCCCCCCAGGTCCTCAGGGAGGGAACACAGCAGCTTGATCAACCTCAACATCCAGCTTGAAGAAGAGAAATGTATTGCTTGGACTTTCCTGTTTTTGAACTATGGCTTGGGACAACCGCTATGGGGTTTTTGCAGTTTATCTATGTTTTATTCATGCTTCTTTAAATAATGTACTCAAGACAGATTATGAAAATGTTATGTTATGTTTTTGGAAAGGATGTAAGACAATCATGGTGATGTTTTGTGACACGTATTTGACTTCATGAAATAAAAGTTTGTTGTTCTTCCGCTGTTTACAAATATGTGTTCTTATATCTGTCTTGTATATCTGTGACTTGTACTTATAAACCTCCACCAAAATTAGGGCATTCCCTTTGAGAGTGACCCTAACGGAGGTGGGGTGTTTCACTTGGTATCAGAGCATAGGTTTACCAGATAAGATAAAAAGTTTTGAAAAATTATTTTCAAAAAGGAAATTTAAAGAAGCATTTTTAAAAGAAAAATATTATTTTATTTTAAAAAAAAGCAAAAGTCCGCTCCCCAAAGCCATAGGTACTATCTCTTATCCTTCGTTTTGAATCTATCCTTTTTGTTTCAGCATGTCTGAAGACCTTAACTTGCCGGAAGGGGTGCCCATACCTGGTTGGTTTAGACGATTCTTAGAAGCTAGGGCCACTCAACCTGGTCCTACTGTTCCTCCTCCCCCAGCTGCAGGGAATCATCCAGCTGCAGCAGCACCTTTTCCTCCACCTCCTCCACGGGGAAACACGTTCGCTAAGATATGTAGAGATTTTAAAGCTATGGGAGGAAGGGATTTCCATGGAACTGAGTCCTTCGTAGCAGCTAGGAATTGGCTGAAGGAAACTGAAGACCTATTCATCATCTTTGAGGTAGAAGATAGACAAAAAGTACAATTGGCAGTGTGGCTATTGAAGGGCGAGGCTTCTTACTGGTGGGAAGTCACTAATGCTGAAAGACCAGTAGAAACATGGGAGGACTTTAGGACAAGGTTTGAGACTAAGTTTCTCTCAGATGCAGAAAGAAGTTTGCAGTTGGAAAAATTCTTATTTCTTAAGCAAGGAGACAAGACTGTCAGAGAGTATGTGAATCAGTTCGATGAGCTGGCTAGGTTTGGGCTTGACCTAGTCAACACCCCGCATAAGAAGGCTCTCCGTTTCGTCAAGGGGTTAAATGAGCCATTACACAGTTTGGCCATGACCCATATACCCATGGGAGCCACGTATGAAAGATTGGTGCAAATGGCATTGCTGAATGAAGAGGATAAGGGCAAGAAAGAGACAAAGGCAGAAAGCTCTCAAGGGAAGAAAGAGGGTTTGCAGCCTAAGAAGACAGACTTCAAGAAAGGCGGGAAAGGCAACAAGGAGAAGAGGAAGTGTAATTTCTGTGGCAAAGTGGGGCACTTAGTAAAGGACTGCCGGAAAAAGAAGGCCAAGGAGAATGGTGGGTGCTTTTCGTGCGGTCAGACAGGCCACAGGGCTAAGGACTGCCCAAGGAAACGAGGACAGGGGCAGGGCACTGGATCCACCCCAGGGGCACAGGTTCATGTGCTAGAAGCGCCACCATTGCAACAGCGAGGTACAAATACTTCTGTAGAAAGTGTAGTTTATCTTTATGATCACCCCGTTCGCACTTTATTTGATTCTGGCGCATCACACTCCTTTATCTCGTCTGCTTTAGTAGAATCTCTGCACCTAAAAACTAGTATGGTAGAGGACCCCTTAATTGTTTCAAACCCAATTGGGGGCCCAGCTCATTTGTCTATGATCTGTCTGGATTTGAAAATTTCTATTCTAAGTGTAGAATTTGAATGTAGTGCCTTTGTTTTGGGCTTTTCGGGGTATGGTTTGATTTTGGGTATGGATTGGCTATCCAGTAATGGGGCCATCCTTGATTGTGAGAAAAGGGTTGTTAGGCTCCTAACCCAGCTCGGTAATACTTTGGAAATTTCTTGTAATCCCTCGTATGCGGTTATGCTTAGTTATCTTGAATCGCTAGATGCCTCTGTTGAAAATTTGCAATCAGTTAGAGTGGTCCGGGAATATCCGGATGTCTTCGAAGAGGTGAAGGGCTTACCTCCGAAGCGGGAAATAGACTTCCGCATATATCTTGTAGATAATGCAAAGCCCGTTGCGTTGCCCGTTAGACATATGGCTCCACGAGAAAGGAAAGAGCTCAGTAAACAAATTAAAGAGCTTCTAGAAAAGGGGTTCATTAGGAGGAGCATTTCAGAATGGGGCGCTCCAGTGGTGTTCGCTACAAAGGCGGATGGTTCACTCCGTCTATGTGTTGACTATAGGGAGCTCAACAAGCTAACGAAAAAGAATAGGCACCCTCTCCCTAGAATTGACGATTTATTTGACCAGCTTGTAGGAGCGTCTGTTTTCTCCCAACTCGATTTAGCAACCGGTTTTCATCAGCTAAGGGTGGCTGAAGATAGCATCGATAAAACGGCTTTCAGAACCCCAGACGGTTTCTTTGAATGGCTTGTCATGCCTTTCGGCTTGACAAATGCACCTGCTTACTTCGTGGACCTGATGAGTAGGGTATTTAGAGATTTCCTCAACAAATTCGTAGTGGTCTTCGTAGATGATATCCTTATCTTCTCAAAGAGTGAAGAGGAACATGCTCAGCACTTAAGGGCAATCATGGAAACTTTGCGAGTCCATCAACTAAAAGCCAAATTCTCCAAATGCCACTTTTGGAGGGAAGAGGTGAGGTTCCTTGGGCACATAGTATCCAAACAAGGGTTAGCGGTGGACCCTGCTAAGGTAGTGGCGGTACAGGATTGGAAGACACCAAGGAATGCGACTAAAGTCCGAAGCTTCCTAGGACTAGCAGGTTTCTATCGAAAGTTTATAAGGGATTTAGCGAAAATCTCAGCTCCGCTCACGAAATTGACCAAGAAGAATCTAGTATTCAATTGGGATTTGGATTGCGAGTTTGCTTTCCAACGACCGAAGAGGGCTCTCACAACAGCCCCAGTTTTGACGCTGCCAGATGGGAGTATGATGTTCACTGTTTATACGGATGCATGTGGGACAGGGCTAGGCGCCGTCTTAATGCAAGAAGGAAGGGTGGTAGCTTATGGCGGGAGACAGTTAAAGGTGCACGAAAAGAACTACCCAACCCACGATCTAGAGTTAGCCGCCATCGTCTTTGCACTCAAGTCTTGGCGACACTATCTCCTAGGTGAAAAGTTCGAACTTTACACTGACCATAAATCGTTGAAATATCTTTTCTCGCAGAAGGATCTTAACTTGAGGCAACAAAGGTGGATGGAGTTTCTTGCCTCGTACGATTTCGAAATCTCCTATACTCCGGGCAAAGGCAACGTAGTGGCAGACGCGTTGAGCCGAAAGAAATTGACCCTAAGCCCGTTGTTTGTTGAAAGACAAAGCCTAGAGTTTATAGCCAGCTTCGACTTTAGGCCCTCCTCCGATTTCGTACCGGGCTTGCTTGCATCTCTCGAAGTGCGCCCAACTTTAGTAGATTCAGTAGGGGCAGCACAACGCGAAGACCCTCAGCTTGTAGAAATAATTGATAGGCTAATTAGGGGTGAGACTTCAAGTCACCTCAATAGATACTCCATCGACGATAAGGGTGTACTAAGGCGAGATGGAAGACTATGCGTCCCACAGACGAAAGATTTAGTAAAGAAGGTTCTCGAAGAAGCACATCACTCCAAGATGACGATACACCCCGGCGGAGATAAAATGTACAAAGACATAAAAAGGACTTTCTTCTGGAACGGCATGAAAAAGGACGTGGCAGAATTCGTTTCTAAGTGTATGGTGTGCCAACAGGTTAAGGCGGAACAGAAAAAGCCTGGCGGACTACTACATCCTCTAGAGGTCCCGCAGTGGAAGTGGGATAGCATCTCAATGGACTTCATCGATGGGCTGCCTAGGTCTAGGAGAGGCAACACTAGTATTTGGGTAATAGTGGATAGGCTTACTAAAAGCGCCCACTTTTTACCTGTCAAAAGTAAAAGAACTGCCTCATCCCTAGCATCACTTTACCTCAAGGAGATCGTTCGACTCCATGGAATACCATCTAGCATCGTTAGTGACCGAGACCCCATCTTCACCAGCGAGTTTTGGCGGAGTCTGCAAGAAGCAGTAGGAACGCAGTTATGCTTGAGCACAGCCTATCATCCCCAAACTGACGGCCAAACAGAGAGAGTAAACAGAGTTTTGGAAGACCTCTTAAGGCTATGCGTCCTTGACTTCGGAGGGACATGGGAAGACCACCTCCCTTTGGTGGAATTTGCCTACAACAACAGCTATCAAGCAACCATAGGAATGGCGCCCTTCGAAGCTTTATACGGAAGACCGTGCCGATCGCCCACTTGTTGGTGGGAGTCCACGGATAAGCTCATACTTGGACCAGACATGATCCGAGAGACTTCAGAGAAAGTGGACTTAATACGAAGAAGGATGAAGACGGCCCAAGACAGACAAAAGTCCTATGCCGACAAGAGAAGGACCGACCTTGAATTCGAGGTTGGAAACAGAGTTTTTCTCAAGGTATCACCACTAAGAAACGTTGTTCGTTTTGGAACCACAGGAAAGCTAGCGCCAAGATTCGTAGGGCCATTCCCTATTATCGAGAAAATTGGGAAAATGGCTTATAGATTAGAGCTACCCGAGAAGTTGGCTGGAGTCCACAACGTTTTTCACGTTTCACATCTCCGAAAGTGTCTACATGAGTCTGCTGAAGTGGTAGAGCCAAATATCCTCGAAGAGGCCGAAGTGGAACGCGAAGCAACCATAAGAAGAGTTCCAACCCGCATCTTAGGAACGGAAGTAAAGAAGCTACGCAACCGCGAAGTCAAGCTCGTCAAAGTCCAGTGGAGCGACACCGAGGGAGACGCGACTTAGGAAACTGAAGCTAGAATCCGCACTGCCTACCCTTTTCTGTTCGAGGGTACATCCTTGATCTTTCTTTTTCCTTAAGTTGCGCTTTTATCTATCTTTTTAGGTATCGACCTTATCTTTAGGGTAGAAACCTTTTGGATGAAAACATGTAATTGAAACATGTTATGTATGATGGTTGCAGGTGGTTGCAAGTGATTGCTAGTGGTTGCTCGTGGTTGCATATACACACACAATCTAGGTTTTAGATCGGCTCAGTCACTTCATATTGCATATGCATATGTGTTTGTATTCGTATGTGGTTGAACTTTAATGTGTTGACATGTGGATGCTGCATTTGTATTGAATGACTGTGCACTCATGTAGAATCAAGGATAGGAAAATTTGCATACATAATGGATTCATGGCACTTACATAATTCGCATTAAGGAGGTCAACTGAATCAGTAGACCGCCTGATTTTGCATTAGATAAGTTCATGTATACACACACACTTTGCATATGATCATGAAGCATTAGAAGTCTTTTAAGGACAATGGATGCTCGTGTTTGATGGATGAGTAGATGGATGATTGGATGTTAGGATTTACATTCCTCCTAACTTGAAGATTTCGGGGGCGAAATCCTTTTAAGTGGGGGAGAATGTAACACCCTGAAAATTCTATAACTATGAAATTAGCGAATTTAAGTATAATTAATCTGAAATCAAGGAACTAAGGGAAACGGGATACGCCATTGCGTTCGTCTCGGAAAAATACGCGAAATAGAGTCCGAGTTTTCGAAAAACGGAGTCTGTATGAAGAAGATATGGCCTTCGGAAGTTTTGAATTAAATTTAAAATTCAAACAGATTAAAATAATTAAATATTCCGAAGTGGGGCCCATTGGGCCAGAAAAGCGCCGCCTGGGCCACCCAGGTCGACTGGGCTGTCGACCTGGGCTACCCATGTCGACAGGGCTGTCGACAGCCCTGTCGACAGGGGTGTCGACCTGGTCGAGCCCAGTCAACCTGGCTGGCCAGGTCGGTGTGTGGTCGAATTTCTGTGGTCTGCTTTGTCATTAGGGCTAGGTGGCGGGTTTTTATTGGTCTCTCTTCCTAATGAATGGCTATGATCTAACCTAGCAACATCAATGGTCCTAATCAATTCCTAACCTCTATATAAACAACCCTAGACTAAACCCTAATCTATTCATTCAAAATAAGATTATAGCCGCCATGTTGCTGAGGAACGACAAAGAGTAGCCGCCAACTAAAGAGAGGATTAGGGAGAAAGTTCTAAGGCCTAAAGCAATTCAAGCAACCTAAAGCTAATCAATTCAACAAAGGAATTTGCGTCTTCAATCCCTAAACTAGAGAATTCATCAAACCATTGTAAGTAGAGTATTACTTTGGTATAATAAACAACTGTGTTGATGTGTATGCTTGAATTGTGGCAATGGAAGTAATTCATATTTGTGCAAAATTATGTTATTCATTATAAAGAACTACATGCGGTAGTTCTATGCAAATAAACGTTTGGGATATTGCGCAAATTGTGTAATCTATATTGAAGCTACATGTATGTAGTTAATTGAAATTCATGCAAATTTGAGGCTTTGTTATTATGCCATTATGATGTATATTTTGTGCATAAATCGTTTTGCAAGTAATTGAAACAAGTTTGGTTATTATAGTTCATATGAAACTATGTAGAATTTTGACACCATAATCCATGCATTAAGTCATGCTTTTACAAACTTATGAATATGGCTAGGAATGATATTTGGCATAATTGAAATCCGTTATTAAGTCTATCTTGTTTTAAAGGATTATATGATGACATGGCTAGGTTAGACTCAAAAATCCCTTTTTGCAAGTTTAAAGCAAACACCATGTTTAGGAATATTTATGCATAAGTATGTTTATACCATCGTTATGTGATTAGGCTTAAATCATGATTAAGTTGAATTATGCTATGTTTATGCTAGAAGTATTTTATGCCATGCTTATGTTTGACAATATGCCATGTTTATGCTAGAAGTATTTAGGCCATGCTTATGTTTGACATTATGCCTAAATAAGAATATAGGTTCATGTTGTAGTTAAACTTATGCAAGTTTACATGCCTTGATTTATGTCACCTATGTTTTATGACCAAAACACATGTCACCACTATGCAAGTACACCAATTTCTATTATGTATTTTCCAACGTCATATGCAAGTTCATGCGCTCACTTTCCCCTCTTGGTGTATACGCCATAAGCCTCCCCTTTCGCATGGCTAAATTGGGCTTTAAAAGGCTGAGCCCAATATATATAAACGAACGTGTAAAACGGGGGAAAATAACGTTGGGTAAAAATTAATTAATGAATGAAAATATGAAATAGAAGGGCCCAAAGTCAAGTATGGGTTGGGCCCATGATTGGTGTAACCTTTACACCATTAACTTAATAATGGGCCGCAAATGTTTAACCCGAGGTTGGATTGAGTTGTGATGTAAACCTGCCCGGAACCGCCCGGCTGTCCAGTAGTCACAACAATACCTATCCAATGTGGGAGGTTAAACATGGAGCCCAGCAAGGACCCGAGGTTAGACTGAGTTGTGGCGTAAGACTGCCCGGAACCAACCGGCAACAGGCAGCCACAACAATACCTGTCTAATGTGAGAGGTCAGGGCCTTAATAAGACAATTAAGGCTGAGTCAGGATTGTTAGGATTAAGTGGACTAAAGACTTAATCAAAATGGAACATGCTAAACTAAACGGACTGGTGGGGTTAGGTTAGGAAACACTTAACCAACTTAGCATGTTGGCTAGAGATAGAAAACCTAGTAACGGGGGACCCTTTTCAGCAGTAACCCTAAAAGGTGTATCAGGATACCCTGAAACTAGGCAGGGTGGGGCACGATTACTGGGCTGATTGTAAGAGGTCAAATCGACGGCGGTGGTGTAGCAGTGTAGGTTCTAACGGTGTGCGGGCGTGCACGCACTCCGGCGCAGAAAAATAAAGCACTGGACACCAGTAGCGTACCTTTGCACTCTAAGGTTGTGTCGGGTTGCCACTATGGGACTTGATACACCCCATGGTGGGACAAGCATAGGTAACTACAGACATCGGGGGCCGTAAGACACATGTAACTTTGCGAATAGGAGCCGATCATCGTAGAATGGATCACACTACCCTGATTATGGGGTGCAAATTGGAAACTAGTTTATATGGGTTCAGGGATTAACATGGGGTACGATAGTATATTCGACCCTAGATAACTTAACCAAGTTCATAGTGTTTGCCCACTTCCTGTTTTACTTATCATACCCAGTTCTTTATTCATAGACAAAGTAGTACTAGACTTACTCAGGCTTTATATCTGACTCTATTTTTCTTTCGTCTTCTTTCTTCCGTTTCCCCCCCCCAGGTCCTCAGGGAGGGAACACAGCAGCTTGATCAACCTCAACATCCAGCTTGAAGAAGAGAAATGTATTGCTTGGACTTTCCTGTTTTTGAACTATGGCTTGGGACAACCGCTATGGGGTTTTTGTAGTTTATCTATGTTTTATTCATGCTTCTTTAAATAATGTACTCAAGACAGATTATGAAAATGTTATGTTATGTTTTTGGAAAGGATGTAAGACAATCATGGTGATGTTTTGTGACACGTATTTGACTTCATGAAATAAAAGTTTGTTGTTCTTCCGCTGTTTACAAATATGTGTTCTTATATCTGTCTTGTATATCTGTGACTTGTACTTATAAACCTCCACCAAAATTAGGGCATTCCCTTTGAGAGTGACCCTAACGGAGGTGGGGTGTTTCAAACTGAAAGATGGATGTTGAATAATATAACCATGGAAAGAATCGATTTAAATTCTAATTACGTGAATTATTTGAAAAGGCCGAGCTAATCCTCATTTCAAATAATTTATCGAGCTATTCGAATTGGAAAATGCAAAGACGATTCAAGGCCGACGATCTTCGTATCGGTTGGATGGGCGCTGCTGAAGTTCCTGACCGGAGTAGCTACCGAGAAGGAACAGAAGTAGTAGCCGTCTGAACGTATGTGTTGATTGTATGGATATACAAGGAATTTGACGCCTCCGGTTTCGTTCAGACCCATAACGGACTTGTAAATGGACTATGTGGCTGACATTGGATTTTGTTTTGTACTGATTGATCTCTGTTAAATATATATCTGTTTGGCGGCGGAGAATTTATTCTTTTTCTTAACGCCCTTCTCTGAGACGTACGAGCTCAGAGGTTATATATCGATGGAAATCAATCGTATGGAGTGGATTGCCTATGTGGCATGCCAAGATGCTGTGATCAAGGCTTCTGTTGCAAAGCAAAGTCTTGTGGATGATGATCAAAGCATGGTCTACGTGGCCTGGCTTTGTGTATAGCGTGGATTCGCGAGCTTCACACCCCGGTATGAGTTAAAAACGGGATACAGACCGCTGGGAGAGCACGACGTTTCTTTCTAGCTATGGTGGTGTCAGTGACTTACCATCCCTGACATTTATATCTACTTTTCACATTTGTGGTTGTTGGAATGTGAGGCGCCTCGATTATAGGTCTGTAAGGACCGGGAAACGTGTGTTCAGGAATTGCCAATCCTCAAACGTTAGAGAGGACCGGCCCAGCCGATCCAGGGTTACCCAGAGTGTGTAGTCCTGAGACATTTGCTAGAATGTCTCGAAGAGGAGAGGAGCTTGCCCCTTGCCTCGACTCATGACGGAAATCCAATTTCCAATACGAGATAACGGATTCGATTGTAGAACTAGTATGGCGACATAGTATATGGTAGCTATGTCGTCTATGATTGATATTTATGATGCTATTCGCTTTTGAAACATATATGCACTAGTAATAATATCAAATGATTTTGCTTTACACGTATTAAGCATATTTGGCCATTATAAGGTAAAACTCTATCCTCCGGCTTGCGTTGCATTGTATGATGGGACCTGAGTCTTATAATGGCTTCATTCTTTTAAAAAGCATTGCGTTGTTTTAAATAATTTACTTTGTTTCAAATGCACTAGCAATCACTGGAGTAAACCCGTTCCGCGAAAGTGGCGTGGTCCTATGATTTGCTTATTACTGTTATTTAAACTGTTAAATAGATTCCTCATACCAGTCCCCATGACTGACTCGTTGTTTGTTTCACTTTGCAAACGCGGGTGCCCATATTTTCACACGGGCAGCCTAGTTCACAGGTGACAGTTTTTTTTGGCTCTGCACTGTTGCATAGAGTGCATTTTGGCTCATGGCGAGGCTAACTTCACAGAGACGACTTTGACATTTTCCGCCATTATTGTACCTATATTATGATTCCGCCACAGGCGATGCAGACTACTTTACTTTCAGTATTTATTATCGTATGTATATGTACCGCCTTCGGCGATGTAGACTGATACCCTTATTATGTCTCACTGCATGTATATATTCCGACTCTGGCGATGATGACTGATCACTTCCCTTTTATTTACTAAGTTATATCCTACGCTGTGTTATTCTGATGTTGTTACATTTTGTGATTCCTCTGTCATATCCATGTAAAATTATTCTATTTATTGTTTTTGCTATTATCGGTATTCTGCTATGATGATTGATGTGTTATATTCCAATGATTATCCTTAATACCGCCACTCGGATTTTGGGATCGTCACATATATCTCCACTTAAAACATTACATATTGGAACAATATATAAAACAAAATGACCATAAATACAACACTTAACGGTGCAGTTACTAATGTTAGAAATATAAATTGTGAATTTTCAGATGATCGGTAAAAGCAGATAACTTGTGGTTGCTTTATGATACTATAAATTTTGGTATATAAAATAAAGTGTAAAATAGGAAGAAGGACAAACTTAACACAAAATTGGTGAAAAGTATGGAAGGTTTAGAATTTAGTGAGAAGGACAAATGTTAGTGTAAATGGGAAAATGATTATGGGACACCTGAATTCCACTTTTAGTGTAAATGTGTCTTTCTCCCTAATTTTGAAACTTTCCATACTTTTCACCAATTTTTTTTTGAAGTTTGTTCTTTAAAAGAAAAACCTCTAGAATAAATATATACATATAAAAGCAACACAATCTATCGTGAATATATGAATCCTTCAAGTTAGATACAAAAACAAGAAACATATAACTACTTCAAATGTTGAACACTTTTCTTATTATAGAAAGATATTTTTCTTGCGATACTTATTACATGACGAAGGCCCAACCCAGGTCAACACTTGTAAGATACTCGCTTAAGAAAACCGATCTGGCAAGGAGAATAATCAGATTATGTTGATGGGTTTAACATATTAATAAAATAAAAATATTTTATATAATAATTTATTCAAATGACTATCTAACCTTGTTATCAATTGAGTAATGGTAACTCAAGCCTATATCTTGGCAAAGTTCATCGTTCTTACTTATTTGTTAAATAACTGGGTTGGGACAACTAAATGGCTTGAATTTGTATTGCATGGAGACATATTCAAATCATGGGTATACTTTTTTCCACCTTGGCTTTGTTCCTTTAATCTGATCACATCAAGTTGTATTTATTTTTTTCTAACAATTCGTAGAATGAATATTTTTCTAACTGAGCTAATCTAGATTCGACTAATCATTTTTTTTTGTAATATTGCTTTCTATAAATAAAAACATACATTTAATTACTGAAAAAGAACCAACTATTTAGTTACTAAAAACAAACTAGAAATGATAGACTTCCCAAAACAAATTCCATAACCATGGTCATTATTATTTACTTATTATTTACTTCCATATCCTTCTGCATTAGGATCCTTTGATTTCTTAACACTAAAAATCTCTTCACTATATTTATGGGAAGAGTTAGTTAAGTTTAGGAAATAAAAAGGATAGTCCTAGAAAATGTATTATAAATATTGTAAAATTAATGACTATTATAGACAATATATGCAACTTACCATAACCATCAAATACATTGTCCATTTTCTGTAACTTGTATGAAGTTACTCTTGCATAGTTATAGGATATTGAAAATAGATCTTTACTACTAAAACTTATGTTGTTATAATTCATAATGTCTAAACAGTAATGAGTACACCGAAACAGACAATAAAATATAACTTTGAAAATTATTCAAACCAACATCAAATCAAGTGGGATCGGATAAAATAATGATTTACAATATGAATTGCGAAAATAGATGGAATATCATAAGTTGATTGGCATTTAATTAAAACCAAACTTTATTGATGTGGATTATGGCTTTTAATGAAATAAGGAAATATGTATATTCAGGATCCATTGTTCATATTTTGGTTAACTAAATATAGAAAAAAAACTAAAAATGAAAAATCTAGAATTGCTTATAATAAATAGCAACATATCTGAAAATTTGTGAAAAAATATTGTCTTACAATATCTATACATAATAGGTCGTGCACTCTTTAGGCAATGAAGTAATTAAAATTTACCTATTTTATTTCCATTTTATGTCTCTTTTTAAATTTATGAAGGATACAAGCTAAATATTGACAGTCAAGGCTCATGTAAATTTCATATAGCATTTAGGTGGTCATCTACGAACAATATACAAGGACAAAAAAGCCTAATACTGAATGCAGTGGTTGTGTGTTAGATTTCTTCCAAATAATATTTCTACAATATGCAAAATTGAAATAGTACATAGATAATATGTCAATACCTTAAACTGTTTAGATTAAAAAAAATACTACGCGAAGATACCGTGTTGATATTTTGTTTTACTTGTTAGAGAACATGCTAAGAAATATACCAGAGAATATGCTAGAGAATATGCTAGAGAATAAGGAATATTCTAGAGAATAAATTACCCTATATATATAGGGTTTAGCATTTCTTCAATCAATAAATAAAGCAGTCTCGTCTTATCTTTTATTTTCTATTCTATTTCATGTTATGAATAAAGTTATCATGGTATCAAAGCGGGTTGCTGTCGCAGATTTGTTATTTTCATTCAGATAAAGTTATCATTTTTTTGGTATACTCTCTTACCAATTTGTTTACTGTATTCTGTCGTTTCTTCTTTGTTAATTTTGAGATATGTTATTTGTTGGTAGTGGAACCACTATAAAAAAACGTTGCTGAAGATTTTGAGATATGTTATATAATAAACAAGAATTTTTGACCGCGAAAATCAAAGCCAAACACAATGTCGAATATCCACGAATCGAAAACACCAGATCATTAATAGAAAGATATTAGAGGGTGAGAAATAGAAAGAAATAAGATTTGAATAGAAGAAGAAGATCACAGCAAAACATAATCAGGGTAAACATGAATCTCACAACGGAACTTTATATACATACCAGTATAACACATAACATAATAGCGAAAATTTACTATATATATATATCTAGTGTTGAAGCCCCCTGCTCCAAGCTCTTCCAGGTATATTTGCAAAATCCCGACTACTTGATTGCCCGTACAAATGTTGGCACCCAAGAGTTTAGGGAAAACAAAACAAATAAACTCTGGGTTAGTTTTGTGACTGGTTGTAACAACATGCAAATTTTGAATCATTTTAAAAATTTTATTTTAGAAATTTTAAGGGATTTTGAATATTTAAAATGATTTATTTTAAATAATAATGATTAAAAATTTATTTAAATTGAATTTAGAAAGAAATTTTTTAATTTAATTATAAATGGAGTTTAAACTGGCGCGACAGTTCGAAAATTTGATTTCAAATTTCAATTGATTGTACTGGATTCAAAATAAATCGAATTTTAGTAAAACAAGAAATATTTAAATCTGTTTGATTTTATCTTTCCAACAAATCTGAAAAATTGAAATTTCAAAACAGGACTAAAAAGTTATGTCCAGTTTAAAATTCAGAATAGTCACTGTAGAATTTATATATTTTTTAATATAATATACGGCCCTTAAAAATATCCATTTTGCAAACGACCTCCGTTTTCGACAAAACCACTTTTGATGGAACCGGAATGTCAAATTATTGCTATGTTTCAATTTTCATAATTTTTGAAATCAATAGGTGAGTGTGGAAAAAGAAAACGTGTTTTGACTATTTCAGTCAATTTGGATCGACCAGAAAAGGACCATTTTTCAAACGGCCGTCAAATTTGATGAAATTAGTTTTGTTAGTACCATATCGTCAAAACAAAGCCAAAGATAATTTTTCTGGAATTTTTAGAGTCAGTATGTGGCCCCGGTAATTCAAAATGTACGTTTAAATTAAATATATATATATATATATATGTTAATTTATATTTTAATTTTGACGAAAACTGGTCAAAACTATCGAACTGGCATACCGGACATATCCCATTCTATTCGGAATGGGGTATTTAGCTAGGGGCAACAGTTGTTGGAGTTCGTTTAGAGTTCGTGGTGTTAGACTGATATTATTTGAATTAAAAAGAATTAAATAAATAAAATAAATATAAAATACGCTATATATACTCCTCCAAATACCTAACCATAATATAAAATATACCAACTGCCATCGTTCAATTTAATGGCCATCGTTCTCTAGATTTATCCCCTTAATTTTTTTCGATCTATTCCACTAAACTACAAACTCCTAAAGTCAAAAATGATCAACTTCAGGTGCTCAACATATCCATACGGTGGAGATGGGTTTTCGTGCACTAGGTGTCTCGATTTTGGAGCGCAAAACTCCATCGTTTACGCCCGAGATCCGAGATGACGGTGGCACTGAGTGGGACCACGTTGGGCACGAGCATGGAGGCTCGAAGGCGCTTCGGCCGGGGGTTCAGATCGAGGTCCGGTCAGGTGGAGATGCATGCGGCGGCGCTTTCTTGTCGTGAGCTGATGGGTTCAAATTCCATGAAGAAGGAAAAGAACAGGAAGGGAAAACGCAGGGTTCAAATGGTTTTAACAATAAACAATTTTTTTAATTTCCTTTTCAAATTTCAAATGTAAATAACATTGAACATTTTTTCAAATTTCAAACTTAATAAATTAGCCAAGTTTTGGTAAATAAAATCAACATAGTTTTGGTGAAGAAATCAACAGAGTTTTGGTGAATAAATCAACATAGTTTTGGTAAAGAAACTAACATAGATTTGTAAAGAAATCATCATTGATTAGTGAAAAAAAACATTGTTTTAAAATGAAATTAGCAATTAGCAATTGTTTTAAAAGAAAATTTACAATGTTTTGAAAAGCAAAATAAAACTTTGTTTCGAAAAGTAAAATATACATTGTTTTGAAATTAACAAAAAACATTGCTTTGAATTGAAAAATAAATATTTTTTATAAAATGTAAAATGACATTGTTTATAAAATATAAACTTGTTGTAAGAACCCGTAACTTCCCTGGTGAAGGAAAGCCCGGATACTTTGAGGATAAGACAGATCGGAACGCAAACAGAAAACATTTCATTGCTTATTACAATAATTCATCAGAATAAAAGAATAAACAGAGTATGAATAAATATTACACAGAAAATATCAGAGATTTAAACTACATTTAAATACATCGCAGCGGAAATAATACAAAACACAACTAGAAGAGATATACGGATACAGAACTTTCCGGATATCGTTCCAGCTTTAAGCCAGGATCCTGTGAATATAAATCTGCAAAACCAAAACTACTAGCTGCCCGTGCGAAAAATAGGGGCACCCAGAGTTTTGGTTAAAACAATAAACTCCAGGTCATTTATAGGATTGGTGTGAGAACTAAAAACAGTTATTTATCTTTATTTTAAAGTTAAGTAAATCAAGGGATCTCGCCGTATAACACGGAAAGGGTTTCTTCCCAAGAATACAAGTGAATAAAACAACAACGCAATACTAAATAAAGAACAATGAAGCTATTATAAGACCCAGGTCCCATCACACAATGCAACACAAGCCGGAGGATAGGTTTTTTCCTTACAATAGCCAAAGAATGCTTGATATGCTAAATTTCATCTTTTATTACTATAAGTGTATAGTGTCAAAACAATTTCAATCATAAACGGCATGGGTACCATATATCATGTCGCCATACTAGT
Source organism: Allium sativum (assembly GCA_030737875.1). Classification (NCBI taxonomy): domain Eukaryota; kingdom Viridiplantae; phylum Streptophyta; class Magnoliopsida; order Asparagales; family Amaryllidaceae; genus Allium; species Allium sativum. The sequence goes on along the minus strand of CM060915.1, from coordinate 183,043,598 downwards.
TCTATAGTTAAAACCGCAAAGTTACATATTGGAAAGTTGGATTTCCATCTGTGAACCGAGGCAAAAGATAGTCCTCTACCGATCCGAGACAATCTAGCACATGTCTCAGGCTACAGCCGCAATTGCACCTAGGAGCCACAGGGCCGGTCCAACGATGTGGATTAAAATGCCTGAACACTGCGTTTCCCCTCCCTTTGGGGCATAAATGAGCCAAATGACTCCATCGGCTCCACACACTCACCGATATATCCGAGGCGTGTAACACCCCACCTCCGTTAAGGTCACTCACAAAGGGAATGCCTTAACTTTGGTGGAGCATTTTAGTAAACAGAACAGAAACTTACAAGACAGATAAAACAGTACTGAAAAATTTATAACTTTATTTCAACGGAAACCGAAATAAGCTTGGTTACATCCTTTCAAATCACAATATCATAATTCAAGTACAAAATATCAGTCTTGTACAAAAGCCTTCAGAATGCATAGTTCAAAATCATAATCCCTACAGAAGAAGGCAAGCCATACTTTAAGCATTTCAAGCGGAATAAATCTGGAGCAAGCTAGAGTACTCCCTTCTACAAAACCTGGGGGGAACGGAAGAAAGGAGGCGAAACAACAAGGGTCAGACAAAAAGTCTGGCAAGTCAAGTGATTTTCAGTTATGAACAGATAATAATAACATGACATGAAAATAAAACTGGCTGAGAGATAACAGTAACAGGTGTAGCGGATATTACAGAAGAACAGAATGACATAAGCTATTTCTTTACACTTCTCTGCACTAATACTAGTATAACAGAATTAGGTGTCACCCTAATGTCTAAACTGGAACAGAAACGGGTGCAGAATAATTTCCACAGAAGAGAGTGCTAGTAATGGGCCTTTACCACCCGAACAGAGACAGACAGAAGCAGAAACAGATTAATCCCTACGGAAACAGAATGTAGAATTAGGTGTACACTAGTAATGGGCCTTTACCACCCCAACAGATGGTACCACGTAGAAACAGACAGGTGTTACCACCCAACAGGAACAGACGGTACCAACAGAAACAAACAGAACTAAGTGTACCCTAAAACCCTACCCCAAGCGATCGGCTCCCTAATACATAAATACCCTGTGTCGGCCCCACAGTAGGGTTTATCACTCCCTAAAGTGACAACCAATTGGCACAGACCTATTTGCAGATGTCACGGCATCTTACATCCTCAGAGGCAGGTCGGGATCCATGCACGCACATGACCTGGTTGGAACGCACCATCAACACCCCTCGCCACTATCAGAATGAACCGCTTATAATTAGTTCAGTAAGCGTGCCCGGACCCTACCTACTGTTGGGTCAAAGTTTTGATACCAGAAAGAGTAACTGACTAATATGGGTCCCAAACAACAGATGAAACAGGTAATTCCCTTCCTATCCTTGTGTCCCTAGACTAACAGATTTCAGCTTAACTTGTTTACAAGTTCAGACATACAGAATTCAGATCAACTAGTTCACAGACAAGTTTTCAGACTAACGAATCAGATATACAGATTTAACAGACTTACCGATTAACCGGTTACAGAATAACAGACTTACAGATTTGTCTAAATTTGTAATTGGGCCTACAGATTCACGGAATTGATTTATTAAATTCATCAGTCTAGTTGGTTTAACCCTAACCGCCCAACATGTTTTAGACATCATATTTATCTCAGATTTTCATAAATTAAATATTAATGCCCAGACCTCTCACATTAGACTGACAGTTTGAGGCTACTGTTTAGGCCGGTTGGTTCCGGGCAGATTTCTGCCGCAAACTGAGTCTAACCTCGGGTTTCAAGCACGTTATGACTAACTTCTCACATTAGAACCTATTGTTTGCGGCCACTGGATGTGCCGGGCGGTTCCGGGCAGCATTACGCCGCAAACTTATTCTAACCTCGAGTTAGCCATGTTCATCTTTGCGGCCAATTAATTAATAATTTACCATTTATGCCCACGCCTAATATACATGTCAATTATTCATAACTATAGCCAATTCAGATTATGCCAATAACAGACTAATTATATCAATTCAAAAGATATAGCAGATAACAGATTTTGCAGATTAGGCGACTTAATGGATTTAACAGATTAAGCAAACTAGCAGATTTAGCAGATAACAGATTAGGCATCTCAACAGATTTAGCAGTTTAGGCATCTCAATAGATTTAGTTTTGCAGATTTAGCATATAATAGATTTGGAATTTTCAGCAGACTTAGCAGATGACAGATTTGGCAGATGAACAGATCTAGCAGACAAGGCAGTAGAGCAGAACTAGCAGATTATGCAATATAACATAACTAGCAGATTAGGCAAATATAGCAGAACTAGCAAATTAGGCAAATATAACAAATTTAATCATTCCTTAAAGTTTCACAAACATATCTTGCCTGATTATAAATTTGGCCTAAGTTTGCATACCTAAATAGTTGTCATGATTCCCACTATGATCATATATCCCACGTTTGCATTGAATTTATATGTCACAGATTATGGTCAAAATTTACATGTCCTAATTTAGTTCAACTTACCTAGTACAAAAGATTCACATATAAATTATACCAAATATAGCCATCGATTTCAATGTATGTCATATATTCAAAAATCTCCTACTTAGGTGTTATTCACATTTGATAGTTATCAAATCTTAATATAGATCTTCACACATAAGTCATAATCTCTTTCAAATCGTGAATTGTTATATAAACAATATGCCAAACAGATCTTAATTCAAAATATGCGTTATGTCCCATGTCTCAAGTCACATGCTAACATACTATGGTTCCTCTTCTTCCAATTCACAGAATATGCATAGATCTAAATCTAGTTTACAACCTATGTCCTTTTTCTTAAATCAGTCACAAATTAGACATGTCCAATTATGCCACATTCATTATTTGTCCCCAAACATTTTAGCGTTCGTGCGTTAATCTCTTAGGAGATTGGCGCAAGCTCGTAGTAGCTCGGCTATAGAACAGAAAGAAGAAGAGATACAGAATAAAATAGATCAGAACAGACATAATCTCAGATTCAGATTTACAATTCATGTCACAATCAGAATTAAAGTTTATATCGGAAAATAACTGTACTTTCCTTGGTTGGATTAAAGAAAGAACTTTAATCGTTGCAGAAGCTTTAATCTCTAGTTTGAATCGAGTTGCTTAGGTTGATGTTGATTAGCTTCTAGTTTTGATTCCAGCAGAGTAGCGACGCCATTTTTATTTTTATTTAGAACAGAGGCAGAGGAGAAGCAAAATAGAATTGTGTGTAGAGAAGGATAGGTTTGGGGCTGTTTAAATAGGGTCAAGTCAATGAATCTAGACAGAAATCGGACTGGAAACATCAGAACGAACACTTGCCCAAAAATGGGCTCGGGGACCAGGTCGACACCCAGGTCGACTGCCCAGTTGACCTGACCATGGGGGGTCGACTGCCCAATCGACTCCCCAGTCGACCTGGGTCTGGGTGGGAAATTTCCCGCCCAGTTTGTTCTGCGTTTGAAATTCGAATTTTGAATTCGAATTCGAGCTGTTTTGAACTCTGAATATTTTTGAAACTTTGGAAGGCCATAACTTCTTCATATGGACTCCGATTTATGCAAACTCGGACTCGTTTTCAAGCATAATTCCGAGACAAACGCAATGGCGCAACCCATTTTCCTTGATTCTAATTTTAAAAATTAATTATCCTTTGATTTGTTACTTATACATTGACAGAAAATACGGGGTGTTACATTCTCCCCTCCTTAAAGGATTTTGTCCCCGAAATCTTTAAGTTATGAAGAATGTGTCCTACCATCCAACATCCATCTACTCAATCATCAATCACTAGCGTCCGTTGTCCTTAGAAACTTCTAATGTTGTATGAACATATGCAAGAGTGTGTGTATATGCTTCTTATCTAATGCAAAGATCAGGCGGTCCACTGATTCAGTTGACCTCCTTAATGCGAATTATGCCAGTGCCATGAGTCCAACATGTATGCAAATTTTCCTATTTGATACATATCATTTCTATATGAGTGCACAACCATTCAGACATATGCAACATCCATGTGCTGAGTCAAAATTTTTGCATCCACAAAAATTGAAAATGCTCACACATCCATATACAGTATGAGAGTGTTTTCGAACCGATCTAGTGCCTTGTGTGTGTATATGCATCCACAAGCAACCACTTGCATCCACTTGCAACCATCAAACATAACATATCTCAAACACATGTTTACACCCATTAGTTTCTACCTAAAGTTCGAAGATTCGATTGATAGGATACAGTTGAATGATGGAAGCGAGTACAGATAAAACAAAAAACCTGGTTCCCATTAGACATGGGTCCTAAGTATCGGCCCCGAAGACCGAAACAAACATCAGATTGACAACCAGAGGATTACCCTCTTTAGATAATGTCAAAACTAGAAATATTAACCTTATTGGAAGTATTTAGATATTTACAAATTACTGGTACAGATCGGGTTACTGAACTAAGCATGATAAAACCCAGAATGTATGCGTCCTACTTGACGCCTAACACAGATATCTCTCGAACCTCAATCTCTCACAAACAGATGAGTCATAACCCTTATGGGTTAGAGTCTACAGCAGAATCAGAAACAATACTAGTATTAAAGTGCGGAGTATCGATTATAGAATCAAAATGCCAGAATCAGAAAGAGTTTGAACTCGACAATCAGATAAGAAACTTAAACCTTCTACTCAAATTTTCTTATATCTATCCTATCTACCAGTCCCATAAGCATTCGCCTGTCCTCCAGAAGTGGGTTCTGCCCTCTGTCCTTGCCCTCGTTTCTTCGTGCAGTCCCGAGTGAAGTGTCCCATCTCACCACAGTTGAAGCAAATGCCCTTCCTTTTTCTGCAATCCTTGTTCAGATGAGTCGAGCTTCCATAAGTAAAGCACTTTTTCTCCTTCTTATATTTAGACATCTCATCCTTCTTTTGTGTTTCCTTTTTAGGCCATGCTTTCTTGTTCTGTGGTTCTTCCTTCTTTGTCCCTTTCTCGCCTTTGTCTTCCTCATGCAGTAGTGCCATGTCCACCAATTTCTCGTAAGTCGCTCCCATGGGTACATGGGTCATGGCTAGGCTGTGCAGTGGCTCGTTCAATCCTTTAACAAAGCGGAGAGAGTTTTTATACTGAGTGTTGACTAAATCCAATCCGAACCTAGCCAGTTGGTTGAACTGGTTGACGTATTCCTTGACCGTCATACTTTCTTGCTTAAGAGATAAGAAATTTTCAAGTTGTAGAATTCGTTCAGCTTGCGAGAGGAATTTTGTCTCAAACCTTATTCTGAAATCCATCCATGTCTCAACTAGACTCTCGACGTTAGTGACTTCCCACCAATAGGAAGCTTCGTCTTTGAGCAACCATACCGCCAACTGTACCTTCTGCCTATCGTCCACCTCGAAGATAATGAACAGATCCTCAATTTCTTTGAGCCAGTTCCTCGCTTCTACGAATGATTCAGTTCCCTTGAAATCCTTCCCACCATGGCCCTAAAATCTCTATAGATCTTTGTGAAAGAAATTTACGAGGAGGGGGAGGAGTAGGGGGATTATTTGCTGGACCTTAGGCGGGGGTCCTAGCCTCAAGATATTGACGAAACCAATTGGGTACATGAACACCCTCTAGTATCTCAGATGCTTCAGACATGCTGAAACGAAAAAGGAAAGATTCAATTACAAAAAGTACTGAAGGAAAGGTATATGGCTCTTGGGGATTATGTTTTTCAAAAATAGGATTTACTTCCGAAAATACTTCCTTTTAAAACCTTTTTGAATATTGTTTTCAAAAACTTTACCCAATCTGGTAACCTTCAGCTCTGATACCAAGTGTAACACCCCACCTACGTTAAGGTCACTCACAAAGGGAATGCCTTAACTTTGGTGGAGCATTTTAGTAAACAGAACAGAAACTTACAAGACAGATAAAACAATACTTGAAAATTTTATAACTTTATTTCAACGGAAACCGAAATAAGCTTGGTTACATCCTTTCAAATCAAAATATCAGAATTCAAGTACAAAATATCAGTCTTTTACAAAAGCCTTCAGAATGCATAGTTTAAAATCATAATCCCCACAGAAGAAGACAAGCCATACTCAAAGCACTTCAAGCGGAAGAAATCTGGATCAAGCTAGAGTACTCCCTTCTACAAAACCTGGGGGGGGACAGAAGAAAGGAGGCGAAACAACAAGGGTCAGACAAAAAGTCTGGCAAGTCCAGTGATTTTCAGTTATGAACAGATAATAATAACATGACATGAAAATAAAACTGGATGAGAGATAACAGTAACAGGTGTAGCGGATATTACAGAAGAACAGAATGTCATAAGCTATTTCTTTACACTTCTCTGCACTAATACTAGTATAACAGAATTAGGTGTCACCCTAATGTCTAAACTGAAACAGAAACGGGTACAGAATAATTTCCACAGAAGAGAGTGCTAGTAATGGGCCTTTACCACCCGAACAGAGACAGACAGAAGTAGAAACAGATTAATTCCTAAGGAAACAGAATGTAGAATTAGGTGTATACTAGTAATGGGCCTTTACCACCCCAACAGATAGTACCACGCAGAAACAGACAGGTGTTACCACCCAACAGGAACAGATGGTACCAACCGAAACAGACAGAACTAAGTGTACCCTAAAACCCTACCCCAAGCGATCGGCTCCCTAACACATAAATACCCTGTGTCGGCCCACAGTAGGGTGTATCACTCCCTAAAGTGACAACCAATTGGCACAGACCTATTACAGATGTCATGGCGTCTTACATCCTTAGAGGCAGGCCGGGATCCATGCACGCACATGACTTAGTTGGAACGCACCATCAACACCCCTCGCCACTATCAGAATGAACTGCTTATAATTAGTTCAGTAAGCGTGCCCGGACCCTACCTACTGTTGGGTCAAAGTTTTGATACCAGAAAGTGTTACTGACTAATATGGGTCCCAAACAACAGATGACACAAGTAATTCCCTTCCTATGCTTGTGTCCCCAGACTAACAAATTTCAGCTTAACTTGTTTACAAGTTCAGACATACAGAATTCAGATCAACTAGTTCATAGAAAAGTTTTTAGACTAACGAATCAGATATACAGATTTAACAGACTTACCGATTAACCAGTTACAGATTAACAGACTTACAGATTTGTCTAACTTTGTAATTGGGCCTACAGATTCACGGAACAAATTTATTAAATTCATCAGTCTAGTGGGTTTAAACTTATCCGCCCAACACATTTTAGACATCATATTTATCTCATATTTTCATAAATTAAATATTAATGCCCAGACCTCTCACATTAGACTGACAGTTTGCGGCTATTGGTTAGGCCGGCTGGTTCCTGGCAGATTTCTGCCGCAAACTGAGTCTAACCTCGGGTTTCAAGCACGTTATGGCTAACTTCTCACATTAGAACCTATTTTTTGCGGCCACTGGATGTGCCGGGCGGTTCCGGGCAGCATTACGCCGCAAACTCATTCTAAGCTCAAGTTAGCCATGTTCATCTTTGTGGCCAATCAATTAATAATTTACCATTTATGCCCACGCCTAATATACATGTCAATTATTCATAACTATAGCTAATTCATATTATGCCAATAACATACTAATTATATCAATTCAACAGATATAGCAGATAACAGATTTTGCAGATTAGGCGACTTAACGGATTTTGAAGATTAAGCAAACTAGCAGATTTAGCAGATAACAGATTAGGCATCTTAACAGATTTAGCAGTTTAGGCATCTCAACAGATTTAGTTTAGCAGATTTAGCATATAACAGATTTGGCATTTTCAGCAGACTTAGCAGATGACAGATTTGGCAGATGAACAGATCTAGCAGACTAGGCAGTAGAGCAGAACTAGTAGATTAAGCAATATAACAGGACTAGCAAATTAGGCAAATATAGCAGAACTAGCAAATTAGGCAAATATAACAGATTTAATCATTCCTTAAAGTTTCACAAACATATCTTGCCTAATTATAAATTTGGCCTAAGTTTGCATGCGTAAATAGTTGTCATGATTCCCACTATGATCATATATCCTACGTTTGCATTGAATTTATATGTCACAGATTATGGTCATAATTTACATGTCTCAATTTAGTTCAAGTTGCCTAGTACAAAAGATACACATATATATTATACCAAATATAGCCATCGATTTCAATGCATGTCATATATTCAAAAATCTCCTACTTAGTTGTTATTCACATTTGATAGTTATCAAATCTTAATATAGATCTTCACACTTAAGTCATATTCTCTTTCAAATCATGAATTGTTATATAAACATTATGCCAAACAGATCTTAATTTAAAGTATGCGTTATGTCCAATGTCACAAGTCACATGCTAACATACTATGGTTCCTCTTCTTCCAATTCACAGAATATGCATAGATTTAAATCTAGTTTACAACCTATGTCCTTTTTTCTTAAATCAGTCACAGATTAGCCATGTCCAATTATGCCACATTCATTATTTGTCCCCAAACGTTTTAGTGTTCGTGCGTTAATCTCTTAGGAGATTGGCGCAGGCTCGTAGTAGCTTGGCAATAGAACAGAAAGAAGAAGAGATACAAAATAAAATAGATCAGAACAGAACAGACATAATCTCAGATTCAGATTTACAATTCATGTCACAATCAGAATTAACGTTTATATCGGAAAATAACTGTAGTTGCCTTGGTTGGATTAAAGAAAGGTTGCAGAAGCTTTAATCTCTAGTGTGAATCGAGTTGCTTAGGTTGATGTTGATTAGCTTCTAGTTTTGATTCCATCAGAGTAGCGACGACATTTTTATTTGGAACAGAGGCAGAGGAGAAGCAGAATAGAATTGTGTGTAGAGAAGGCTAGGTTTGGGGCTGTTTAAATAGGGTCAAGTCAATGAATCTAGACAGAAATTGGACTGGAAATATCAGAACGAACACTGGCCTAAAAATGAGCTTGGGGACCAGGTCGACACCCAGGTCGACTGCGAAGTCACCTGGCCAGGGGCTCGACTACCCAGTTGACTCCCCAATCGACTTGGGTCTAGGCAGGAAATTTCCCGCCTAGTCTGTTCTGCGTTTGAAATTCGAATTTTGAATTCAAATTCGAGCTGTTTTGAACTCTGAATATTTCTGAAACTTTGGAAGGCCATAACTTCTTCATATGGACTCCGATTTATGCAAACTCAGACTCGTTTTCAAGTAGAATTCCGAGACGAACGCAATGGATCAACCCGTTTTTCTTGATTCTTATTTTAAAAATTAATTATCCTTTGATTTGTTACTTATACGTTCATAGAAAATATGGGGTGTTACAAGGCGCCTCGCAACAGCAACAACCACACAGGTGAAAAGTATATAAATGTCAGCCAGTTTAAGCACTGAAACCGCCACTAGCTAGAAAGAAACACATGCCCACCCTGGATCCTTCCCCCGTTTCTGGTTTACAACCGGGGTGTGAGACTCGCGAATCAACGCTACACAAAGCTATGCCACACTGGTCGTGCTTTGATCATGAACCACAAGACTCTGCTTTTAAACAAAAGCCTTAATCATTTGCCACATAGGCAATTCACTCCATGTGATTGATATCCATCAATATATAACCCCTGAGCTTGTACGTCTCAAAGAAGGGCGTTAAGAAAGAGAATAAATTCTCCGCCACCAAACAGATGTATATTTAATAGAAATCAATCTCACAGACTAAAATCCAATGTCAGACACACAGTCCATTTACAAGTTCGTTCTGGGTCTGAACGAAATCGGAGGCACCTTGTACCTCGCATATCCATCGATCTCCAAATACGTTTGGACTATCACCAACTGATTCCCTCCTCTTGGGTGTATAGCCCAATCAAGATCATCGGTAATCACACAAACGATGTGAAGACCACCTGTCTTCAACCACCGTCTTCATCCTCGACACCACGTCGAATCAATTATTTAGAATGGGATCAACCCGGTCTTTCTAAATAACTCGCGTAAACAAGTGTTCCACAAACATAACATACGCCTCATTCCAATTCATAATATTCTTTTATTCAAATATTCTTATACTGTGGGAAAGGTTCCCATTAATTTTATCAAAGATAAATTTTTTAAATTTATTCTTTAATCTTCTTTTGAATATCAATTCAAACTAGTCGGGTTTAGAGAACCATACCGAAGTAATCATTTATATTATTTCCCAATCCCAACCTATTTATCCCACGAAGTAAAACTGGTCATACTACATATCTGACACCACGGTGTTATCGGTAAACTTAATTACCATTTCACGTTCAAATCTAATTAAAGATTTAACTATCGCCTGGAGCAAAACTGGTGATACTCCATTCTCGACCTTTTCTATCTAATTAAAGATTCATTAAAACCCACCTTAGTTTTAATCTTCACAGAAATCAATATCCTATCTTTAACTGGGTTAAAGAACCAATGTCTTCTAAAACACGGTTCATGATAAACCCAAAATCACATTCCATTAATTATCTGGTTAAAGAACAAGTGTTATTTAAAACACCGTTCATGATGAACCCAAAAATCAATTCCAATTCAATTCCAATTAAATATCATTTAATTGGTATACTACATTAAATCTAAATAAAATGATTTAATATTTTCTCAACTGGGTCTAAGAACAGTTTAATGAAGACACTATTCATGACAAACCCAAATCACATTTGATATTAAATACAAGGCTCTGAATAGGAAATATATCGGCTTATATTCAATATCAAATTCTACGACCAGCAAATATCCTATTGGAAATAACGATATCAATATATCTTTCAAATTTCCATAACGCTATCCGAAATCCAACATCGAAATATTCCAAAGACAATTTCGATTCAAATCCATTCCAATTCAATTATTGGAAATTCTGGTTACTTTTAAACCCTTTTCAAATTCAATTTATATATTTCAAAGATAAATTGATTTTAATTCTAGTTTGAAACTAGTTCATTTTGATAAAAATCTATTTTTATCTTTTCAAATATGGAGATTTTCATCCTAATTCTTCACAAATCATTTCTTATGATTTTACAATAATTATTACTATTTTTATTAATTTTATCAAGGCCCTTATAGTCGATTTCCATCAACGGCCATCGAACTGCACTTATAGCGACCTTTTCCAAATTTGATTTGGACATAATTCCAAATCCGACCGTTAGATTTCAAATATCCAATATTCATTAGAAATCACTTTTCGATACAAACCCAACAGTTCCGATTTTAGGAGAATCTGACGGTCGGATCTGCCGTAATGTCCACTCGAAGTCAGTGGTCAAAATTCGCGAACTACCGCAGCGCGGCGCGTTCCATTCAGGCCATTATGTATATATATATATATATAATATATATATTATATATATTTCGTCGATCTCCTTTCAAAACGTATTTTATAAATCGTTTTAAATTCGTTTTCAAAACGATTTCAACTTCATATTCAATTTCTAATCAAATGGAATATTCCACATCATAGATATACAAATGATAATATTTTCAAAACGTTAAATTTTGAAATCACTTTCTTTACTATATTCATTATAAAAATGAATAAAATCGATATAAATATCGTTCACGTCAAAATGGCGTCAATCTAATCAACAAGGCTTTTATTTAACACATGAATATATATTCTACTCAACACATGAATATTTATTTTCAATTCAGCACATGAATTTATTTTCAATTCAACACATGAACTTTTTTTCTATTTAACACATGAATTCATATATCTATTCAACACATGAATTTATTTTCTATTCAACACATGAATTTATTTTCTATATTGGAATGAGGCCCAATCAATTACCATATAATGTTTATTATATGGATTTCCATACAACACATGTATATAATAGCAACGATAAATAATCAACCATCATACAGGGTGCACCACACAACTGCATAAGCATTAAATATAAATAATTAACGCTTACACAGTCTGTCAACCCATCGATTAACATACAACTAAACAATCGGGATTAATGTACGTCAAATATCATCCCGATACCCGTGTGGGGTTTCAAATCAACAAACATAGATTTTTATTGGTGCAGTTGGGAGATGTGTAAAATTTATCGTCCCAAACAATATCAGTCAAATCAGTGTATATAAACAAATCGTTGATTTGTATATAAATATTTATTTTATATACACATTAAAAATTATATTTTTAACTATTAAATATTTTCCACTATAAAATATTTTATTTCATTCCACATCACACAATCAAATTTCACAACACATCAACTAAACAAGCAAGTCATCCCTGGTCTGTGGACGATGGGTGTCAGGGGCTGCTAAGCACCGTCTGCATCCTAGTATATATTTCAACTAGAAAATAGATTAATAGTGAGGAGTTCCCACCAACTAGCTAAATCAATCCACAACGACTCTTCTTATGTAGAAATCTTCGTCATGCTCGCCTTTTGTCAATTTCGTCGTCCGTAGCCACTACATATATAAAAATCACATTTTGATATTGTTGCTATGTATATAAAAATCACATTTTTATACCGCTACTACATAGATAAAAATTGTAACGACCCACATTTTCCAGCGATATAATTAATTTATTTAATCATTTAAATAATGGTTTGGTTATTTAAAATGACCAGAATTAAATAACATGGAATATTTAATTAATATAATAAATTAATATATTTAATTTATGAAATAATCAGAAGTAGGGGAATTCACAAAATGGTGTGAATTGGATCATCGGTGATATTTAATTCAGTTTAGAATTGAATTAGAATAACGAATATATTATTTGAACGACGGTTGAATGTATATTTTATATTATAATTATAATCGAGATCGAAATGGCACTCAATTCGTAATTTGGCATTTTGAACTTCAACTGAATATATAGGGTTCGTTTTAAATCGGATTTCTGTGAAACAGGAAACGTTAGGAGCTGGTGAAGTATATTTTTCTAGTGGAAGAGAAAAACCGGGATTTCGTCGTGTGGATTTTGATTTATGTCCAAATCAAATTTTAGAAAGGTCGCTATGGAATTCCTTTATAATTTATATCAATTTATTTTTATTATAAAAAGGATTTTCAATATAAATCGAATATCGATATAACTGGGAATTTTGAAATATCAAGTTACAAATCCCAGTGTAGCAGTATGATATTCTATTGTGAATATATACGATAATATTGATTTTTAAGTATTGAATTTAATGTTTTTAAATATATTTATATATTTAAATGGGTTATTTAAAGCTTTAAAAATAGCCAGTTTTTCGAACGACCTCAGAATTCGACGAAACTAATTTTGTTGGATCCGCAATATTAAATTATTATTAGGTTTCAATACCCGTTATTTTTGAAATCAGTATGCGGCCGTACGGATTTTTAATGTGAAAACAGCCAGTATTTTGACGGTTAAAAATACGCTGTGTGAGCAAACGGAGTCGGAATTTGACGAAACCAATTTCGTTGGGTCCGCAATGTCAATCTGTAGTTGCATTTCCATTTCCGTGATTTTTGGGTATCGTGGGTGATCATAGGAATTTTTGAACAGCGTATGCAAATAGCGGGATGATAAAATAAATATAAAACTCGAATAAAAATATATTTAAACTCTCCTATAAATATCTCCTATCTTTTCCGACCCTAGTCTTCTAATTCTCTGGTCAAAAATGAATGCGTCGTAGCCTCTAACAAATATATACAGTAAAATAGGAGATTCATAAATCATAAACAAATCCTAGAAAATTCTATAAATCGAGAGAGCTGTATATTTGAGTTCAACATCCAAGGAGCTTTAATCCTATACTGGTATTATAGGGTGCGACGCCCTTTTGCTGATGATATAAAACGCACAGTGGTTCAAGGGTTAAGGGATTCGAGAATTTCGTACATCGATGTGTAAATCGGGTGTTTTAGTATGATTAGTGGGAGTGAGGCGCACCTCCTGTGAAATTTTGAGGAGGATTGGTGACAATTGTGTTTGGCGTTCACTGTATGGTCTCGACGAACGGATTTTGGGGGAAGACGTCGAGTTCGACGTGGAGGATGCAGGGAGGAAGAGGAGAGAAGGAGGTGTTGAATGGTTTGTTCAGTTTTGGATTTCGTGATGTGATAAGGGTGAACGAGGCGGCCGTCGTTCTTAAAATGGTGGAGCAAATAACTGGAGCGCATTCGATCCTGGAGGAAGAAGAAGATTGGTGAGGTAGTATATTTAAATGGGCCAAAGAGTGAAAGGAAGGTGATGCCCAAAGGTTAAATATATTTATATTAATACAATTCAAATAAGTGATGAACTTGTAAATTGAATGTCTTTATCATACGATATCAGAATCACGAACTGTCGGATCCGTTAGGACCGCAGGGACGAGGACTTCGCAATGAAACTAATCGGGAGTGAATTTAGGCTGCTTTGGATTTGTGGTGAAATTAAATGCTTGAATCAAATCAATGACCAATTATCGTTATTTAACGATAACCGTCCATGGTGAGTAATCTCACTAACTCTTCTCAGTTATATTTTTTTAAAAGTATTTTTAGAAATGATAAATGATGGTTGTTTGCTATGTGTTGGCTGTTTGATTGAACTGCTAGTCAGTTGATTGAAAATTTAGATATAAATCGTTAATCAAATGTTGATTCTGTTTAGCAGAATATTTCATAGTGAAATGAATTTGTTGTTAATATTATTGTTTAACGTCTGTGGCTGTAGGAAAACAGGTTGGAGGGACCCAACTAGGTTCCTCAACAATTATTTTACTGTTTTTCATATATTGTGTTATATGATGTGATATGAAATCCGTTGTTGATTTTGTATGTTTGAATGATAAAGATCATTATTATATGGTACGTTGGATACCATAAGGAATACTAGAATGTTAAAAAGGAAATTTTCAATGTTATATTGAAAAAGAAATATTTATAAAATAAAATTTTTTATAAAAAGAAACTATATATTTAGAAAATAAATAGATTGAAAAGCAACATTTATTTGTTAATCAAATAGAAGGAATTGAAAAGAAAATATTTGTAAACTATTTACAAATTGAATTGAAAGGGATATTTTTTTGAAAAATAACTAGAATGGAAAGGGGAAATATGTGAAAAGGGAATAGTCGGATTATAAAAAGGAATTACTTATAAAATCAATGGATTTTATATAAAAAGAAATTATTTTGTAATTGAATAGAATTATCAAAAAGGGATTTATTTTGTAAGTAAATTGATTTTAAAAGGAGATACTTGAAAAGTGAATAGAACTGTATAAAAGATGAATTTTACATTTGAAAGATTTAAAACCCGTGCTTCGCACACGGGTATAACATGATATAGATTTAAAGTAACGATTTTAAATAGAATCTGTTTTAACTGATAAAGTAAGAGAATAAATTTATAAATAATATTTTATAAATTAAATAAGATGTTTATCATTGCGTAAATAAAATATATAAGTTAGAACCTATATAGAGAAGTAAGAATGGATTTCAACATCGATATTTGAAACTGAATAAACATAGAGTTAATTAGATAGAGTTAATCGAATTAGAATTAATTGAATATTAGTTATTCAATTAGAGTGGATCGTATATAGTTATTTGAGATAGATTTAGTCAAACATAGTTATTCAGGATGAGTTGCATTTCGTACGACTGATAGCGTAATTCGCAGGGCTTCGGATAGCCTACGGCGGTCAGATGTTTCCTAAGGGAATCAGGTGTAACAATTGTGATCGCTGCGATCTAGAGTTAAGCGAATGGAGTTAAATCGAATATTAGCTATTCGAATTAAAGTTGAGACAGACATAGTTATTCGAATATAAATTTGTCGAATACTAGTAATTAGATAGGAGTTAAATAAGTTGAGTTAGATAAGTCGAGTTAGATAAGTTGAGTTAGATAAGTTGAGTTAATCGAGTTGAGTTAGTCGAGCTGAGTTAGGCAAAATGAGTTAATCAAACCGAGTTAATCCAAGTGAGTTAATCCAAAGGAGTTATTCAAAATAGTTTATTCGAATAAAATTAAAGGATTTAATCGAATATAGTTTATTCAAAAGGAGATTAATCGAATGTAAATCATTCGTAGAACGTTAATCGAACGTAAATCATTCAAAGAGAGATTATTGAATATAGTTATTCGAAGAAGGAGTTATCGAATATGGTTTATTCGAAAAAGAGCTATCGAATAGAGATTATTCGAAGAAGAGAATTTTACGCTGAATTCGATTATATCGAATTCAGGAAAAGTAATATTTACATTCCGGTTTAATCAAGATTTACTTAATTATTAATAAATAAGTGGTTTAGTTATTTATTTAAATTAAGGAATAAAAGATATATTTTGAAGTGGATGTTTAGGAAGAAGGAATTTTAACGCTATAGTTAAATTAATGTTTCAAAATAAAGATGTGGTTTCTAAATAGAATCCGAGATTTACGTAAGGAAGTTGTTAAAGATTTAAAAGGTGAACTTTGTCTATTTCGAAGTTAGAAATGTTGTTCAGTTAAGGTCTGAGAGGTAATTATACCCCAACTTGACTGACTTCGTTTTTAACTAAGGAATGGGTAAAGTTCGATAGTGAAGATTGACTTAGTGAATTTAGTTAATGAGTATAATGGTTTATATTAGCTCAGTGATGTTTTATTTAAACATCTGTTTGAAATCAAATGAATAAATTTTGGAATCATTTTCCAAATATAATCCGAGATATCTTATAATTATAGAAAACGAGATGTTGATGATAAATAATACTGGAATTTCAGTAATACATAAAACAGAGATGGAAATGTTTTCCAATGATTGATGATGTATATTTTCTAATAGAATTTACGAATATATAGAAAGGGAAAATGGATAAATTAATAATAATTTAATTTGAAAGAAATAAACCTTTGAATGATGATTGATCGATAAAATTTCCATCTGGAAATGATATCGTTGTTTGCATACCTGTTTTACTTTGATAGTTAAATCACCTACTATCGAAGTTTTGACCATTTCGCCGTCGTTAATACGGAGAGACCAGCATCAGATGTATTACTTGAAGACCACTCTGTTTAGACGTTAGCGTTGCGATCAAATATTGAAGATGGAGTTATGCAAGGGCTATCCTGTTTACAGGGTAGTGCCTTCGATTTGTCCAGTCCTAGGACAAACGTGAATGGAAGAATGTCTGATAGAGTATATCTAACGGATCGCGTAAGTTGATCTCTTCAAATGTATTTATGTTTGGTGGAGGAGGAATTCGTTTCTCTTAGCTGTATACCCGCGGTATTTTTAAGGAAATCAATTTGTGATTTGATGGGTATGACAATGTGGCATTCAAAGTAGATGAATGTACGTTCTATCAAAAGATACGATATGACCTCAAGCCTCATTAACCGGGAAATGACAGAAATCAGGCAGGCAACATCGCTAAGTGGGTCGCTCCCATTAGGGTGTATATCACCTATATAGAGAAAATCCATTTCACTCTTTTACCTATGATCGATGCTATCCCTTTTCGGTAAGACGGTGGGTAGCTCCCAACCGTTGGTGGTATACATTCGATACACTCAAGAGAAATGAGTGGTCGGTCATGTGTGGGCCGGGTTGCAAGATGTTCTTGTTGAACCTAGTGTATTTTCCTCTAGAGATACACTATCGGCGGTGGTCCCATGCCTTGTCATAGTTGGAATCCAATCTCCAATAATCGCCCGCGGTTTTGTTTGTATACTACATATATGGAACGTGAGATGCAAGTGTTCTGCTAGATTGTTAATTACTTGTGATTAGACATTATTATAATATCAAGAGAAGTATTGATTTCCAAAACTGTTTGGGTTATCGTAAGGTAAAAACCTTCCGTGTTTATGTGTGGATGGGTCTTACGATTATCTTTTCTTTTGAAAAGGAATTTAAAAAGTTAAACCAAATGATTTGAGTTTACTCACACCAGTCCCATGACTGACCCAGAGTTTTTTTTGTTTTTCCCTAAACTCTTGGGTGCCCAAATTTGTACGGGAAGTCAAGTAGTTCAGGTCTTTACAGATACGCTTGGAGGAGCTTGAAGCAGGAGGCTTCAGGAGTATATAGCTGTTATTATTTCCGCTATGTGTAAGTGTTGTACTCTGATAATGTTATTCTATATATATACACTGTTTTATTGCAAAGTTATGTTATGTATTATATTTTATTTGTTCCGCTGTGAGATTCGTGTTTACTCTGATTGTGTTCTTCTTCTTCTATTCTAATTTTATATCTTATTTATCCTCACCCTCTAACTTCTTTCTATTAATGATCAGGTATTTCCGATGTCTGAATAGTCAACATGCTAGTTTTGTGTTGATTTTCGGAGTCGAAAATCCTAGTTCGTTACAGTGGTATTAAAGCTGAAGGTTGAGTGATTACCTTGGCTCTGTGGCGTGACTTAGTAGAGATGGGGTTAGAAATACCCTAGATGTAGTTTGAGTTTATATATACGAGTGAACGTATTTGTAGATTTTATAAAATTGTTTTATATTGTGGAGATTTATTGATTGAGTTGTTTATGAATTTTGGTCGATCAGTGTGATCCACTGTATCGATAGGTGTTTCTAAACACTCAAGTACGATAAACCGACAAAGTATGTTTTGAAAGAGGGTAAATGAAATAATTTTGCCCAAAAATATATTTTGATATAAAAGAAAGTTATATCTTAGAATTATTATCATATATTGGATGTGTTGGTTGATTATTATTGAAAATGGTTATATAAATAACCAACTTGAGTTTGTATAATATAAAAGTACATTAATTAAATCTGAATTAAATCAGAATTGGAATTAAAATTCTGAAAACTGGGAAAAGTGTTGTAATTGGATTTGAGTGAAGTATAAGAAAATTTTAAGATCCTGGGAGATTTTAAAATTTGTTTAACAAGAATTGTGAATGATATTTTGAAAAAGATTTAAAAATGAAAGTGTTTAATATGGTTTTGAAAGTGATATAGTATTGAATTCACTTCGATAGCTGGGAAATAACTCTGATGATGCTGGCCACATCATCAGTGTTCATTTTCGAGTTCTAAGTGACGGATTACTACCAAAGAAATTTTTTTTGAAATTGTTTTGAGAAAGGAAGTTGTTTTGAACCCGGAAGGAAATGACTGACTTTAGAAAAGCTAAGCTGTTTGGAAACTCCCAGTAGGAAGGTAGTATGAATTAAAAGCAAATTAAAGATATTCGTGAAAACTAATATGAATTGAATTGAAATCAATTAACAGGGAATTGAATTGGAATATAATATATGAAGTAAAATCAGATTTTGAGTTGTGAGATAGAATCTGAAATGGTATTGGATTGGTGAGTTAGGAGTTTGGAATTGAGAATGGAGCTCGAGTTTAAAATGGAATTTGGCTTTGGATAAGCGAATAATTGTGTTGAGATTCGATTGATTGAAATTGATTGGAAATCAATTGGTATGAATGGATATATGATCAGCAGGTATTGAGCAGAAGCAAGTGTAAGGATTTAATGATATGCCCGACAAAAAGGTACATGATTATTTTTATGGATTTGGTGATTTATAGGCCAATATGGAAAGCCGCTTGGCTGTTTGATTTTCTTTTGGATAAGAAAAGGCCTAGATAGGTGAGTTGGGGTTTGAACTGTTGACCGGCACAAAGGATGTGCTGGCGAAATTTTTCAAAAATTTCGGGTGTTAGAAAATGTTCAGGATTTTAGAAAATTATCGTTGATAAGAATTAATTAATATTTTAATTGAAATTAAATTGGTTTAGTTAAAAATGAAGTTAAGAATTTAACAAATAGTTTTTAAACCAGTTAATAGTGTCTGTCTTCTACCTTAGCAATTTCGAGGACGAAATTATTTTAAGGGGGGAAGAATGTAACGACCTGCATTTTCCAGCGATATAATTAATTTATTTAATCATTTAAATAATGGTTTGGTTATTTAAAACGTACACAATTAAATAACGTGGAATATTTAATTAATATAATAGAATAATATATTTAATTTCTGAAATAATCAAAATTAGGGGAAT
This sequence comes from Allium sativum, assembly GCA_030737875.1. Taxonomy (NCBI): domain Eukaryota; kingdom Viridiplantae; phylum Streptophyta; class Magnoliopsida; order Asparagales; family Amaryllidaceae; genus Allium; species Allium sativum. The sequence goes on along the minus strand of CM060915.1, from coordinate 183,023,547 downwards.
TCACAAAATGATGTGAATTGGATCATCGGTGATATTTAATTCAGTTTAGAATCGAATTAGAATAACGAATATATTATTTGAACGACAGTTGAATGTATATTTTATATCATAATTATAATCGAGCTCGAAATGGCGCTGTAGTTCGTAATTTGGCGTTTTGAACTTCAATTGAATATACAGGGTTCGTTTTAAATCGAATTTCTATGAAACAGGAAACGTTAGGAGCTAGTGAAGTATATTTTTCTAGTGGAAGAGAAAAACTGGGATTTCGTCGAGTAGATTTTGATTTATGTCCATATCAAATTTTAGAAAAGCCGCAATGGAATTCCTTTATAATTTATATCAATTTATTTATATTATAAAAATGATTTTCAATATAAATCGAATATCGATATAATTGGGAATTTTGAAATATCGAGTTATAAATCCCAGTGAAGCAGTATGATATTCTGTTGTGAATATATACGATAATATTTATTTTTAAATAATAAATTTAAATGTTTTTAATCATATTTATATATTTAAATGGGTTATTTAGAGCTTTAAAAATAGCTAGTTTTTCAAACGACCTCAGAATTCGACGAAATTGATTTTGTCGGATATTAAATTATTGTTAGATTTCAATTTCCGTGATTTTTGAAGTCAGTATGTGGCCTATGTATTTTTAATGTGAAAACAGCCAGTATTTTAACGGTTAAAAATACGCTGTGTGAGCAAACGGAGTCGGAATTTGAGAAACAAGTTTCGTTGGGTCCGCAATGTCAAACTGTAGCTGCATATCCATTTCCGTGATTTTTGGGTATCATGAGTGATCACAGGAATTTTTAAACAGCATATGCAAATAGCGAGACGATAAAATAAATATAAAACTCAAATAAAAAATATATTAAAACTCTCCTATAAATATCTCCTAACTTTTCTAACCCTAGTCCTCTAATTCTCCGATCAAAAACGAATGCGCTGCATCCTCTAGCAAATATATACAGTAAAATGGGAGATTCATAAATCATAAAAAAATCCTAGAAAATTCTATAAATCGAGAGAGTTGTGTATTTGAGTTCAGCGTCCAAGGATCTTTAATCCTATACTGGTATTATAGGGTGCGACGCCCTTTTGCCGATGATAAATAACGCAAAGTGGTTCTAGGATTAAGGGATTCGAGAATTTTGTACATCGATGTGGAAATCGGGTGTTTTAGTTGGATTGGTGGGAGTGAGGCGCACCTCGTGTGAAATTTTGAGGAGGATCGGTGACAATTGTGTTTGGTGTTCACTGTATGGTCTCGATGAACTGATTTTGGGGGAAGACGTCGAGTTCGACGTGGAGGATGTAGGGAGGAAGAGGAGAGAAGGAGGTGTTGAATGGTTTGTTCGGTTTTGGATTTCGTGATGCGATGAGTGTGAACGAGGCGTCCGACGTTCTGAAAATGGTGGAGCAAATAACTGGAGCGCGTTCGATCCTGGAGGAAGAAGAAGATTGGTGCGGTAGTGGATTTATATGGGCCAAAGAATGAAAGGAAGGTGAGGCCCAAAGGTTAAATATATTTATATTAATGCAATTCAAATAAGTGATGAACTTGTAAATTGAATATCTTTATCATACGATACCGGAATCACGAACGGTCGGATCCATTAGGACCGTAGGGACGAGGACTTCGCAATGAAACTAACCGAGAGTGAATTTGGGCTCGTTTGGGTTTATAGTGAAGTTAAACACCTAAATCAAATCAATGACCAATTATCGTTATTTAACGATAACCGTCCAAGGTGAGTAATCTCACTAACTCTTCTCAGTTATATTTTTTCTAAAAGTATTTTTAGAAATGATAAATGATAGTTGTTTGCTATGTGTTGGCTATTTGACTGAACTGCTAGTCAGTTGATTGAAAATATAGATAACAATTTGGATATAAATCATTAATCAAATATTGATTCTGTTTAGCAGAATATTTCATAGTGAAATGAATTTGTTGTTAATTTTATTGTTTAACATCTGTGGTTGCAGGAAAACAGGTCGGAGGGACCCAACTGGGTTCCTCAACAATTATTTTACTGTTTTTCATATATTGTGTTATATGATGTGATATGAAATCTGTTGTTGATTTTGTATGTTTGAATGATACCGATCATTGTTATATGGTACGTTGAATACCGTAAGGAATACTGGAATGTTAAAAAGGAAATTTTCAATGTTATATTGAAAATGAAATATTTATAAAATCAAAAGATTTTATAAAAAGAAACTATTTATTTAGAAAATAAATAGATTGAAAAGGAACATTTATTTGTTAATCAAATAGATGGAATTGAAAAGAAAATATTTGTAAACTATTTACAAATTGAATTTAAAGGGATATTTATTTGGAAAATAACTAGAATGGAAAGGGGAAATATGAGAAAAGGGAATAGTCAGATTATAAAAAGGAATTACTTATAAGATCAATGGATTTTGTATAAAAAGAAATTATTTTGTAATTGAATAGAATTATCAAAAAGGGATTTATTTTGTAAATTAATTTATTTTAAAAGGAAGTACTTGAAAAGTGAATAGAATTGTATAACAGAAGAATTTTACATTTGAAAGATTTTAAACCCGTGCTTCGCACACTGGTATAACATGATAAAGATTTAAAGTAAAGATTTTAAATAGAATCCGTTTTAACTGATAAAGTAAGAGAATAAATTTATAAATAATATTTTATAAATTAAATAAGATGTTTATCACTGCATAAATAAAATATATAAGTTAGAAAATATATAGAGAAGTAAGAATCGATTTCAACATCGATATTTGAAACTGAATAAACATAGAGTTAATTAGATAGAGTTAATCGAATTAGAATTAATTGAATATTAGTTATTCAATTAGAGTGGATCGCATATAGTTATTTGAGATAGAGTTAGTCAAACATAGTTATTCAGGATGAGTAGCATTTCGTACGACTGCTAGCGTAATTCGCAGGGCTTCGGATAGCCTATGGCCGTCGGATGTTTCCTAAGGGAATCAGGCGTAACAATTGTGATCGCTGCGATCAAGAGTCAAGCGAATGGAGTTAAATCGAATATTAGCTATTCGAAATAAAGTTGAGACAGACATAGTTATTCGAATATAAATTTGTCGAATACTAGTTGTTAGATAGGAGTTAAATAAGTTGAGTTAGATAAGTTGAGTTAGATAAGTTGAGTCAATCGAGTTGAGTTAGTCGAGCTGAGTTAGACAAAATGAGTTAATCAAACCGAGTTAATCCAAGTGAGTTAATCCAAAGGAGTTATTCAAAATAGTTTATTCGAATAAAATTAAAGGATTTAATCGAATTTAGTTTATTCAAAAGGAGATTAATCGAATGTAAATCATTCGTAGAAAGTTAATCGAACGTAAATCATTCGAAGAGAGATTATTGAATATAGTTATTCGAAGAAGGAGTTATCGAATATAGTTTATTCGAAAAAGAGCTATCGAATAGAGATTATTCGAAGAAGAGAATTATATGCTGAATTCGATTATATCGAATTCAGAAAAGTAATATTTACTTTCTGGTTTAATCAAGATTTACTTAATTATTAATAAATAAGTGGTTTAGTTATTTAACTAAATTAGGAATAAAAGATATATTTTGAAGTGGATATTTGGAAGAAGGAATTTTAACGCTATAGTTAAATCAATGTTTTAAAATAAAGAAGGGGGTTCTAAATAGAATCCGAGAGTTACGTAAGGAAGTTGTTAAACATTTAAAAGGTGAACTTTGTCTATTTCGAAGTTAGAAATGTTGTTCAGTTAAGGTCTGAGAGGTAATTATACCCCAACTTGACTGACATCGTTTTTAACTAAGGAATGTATAAGGTTCGATAGTGAAGATTGACATAGTGAATTTAGTTAATGAGTATAATGGTTTATATTGGCTCAGTGATGTTTTATTTAAACATTTGTTTGAAATCAAATGAATAAATTTTGGAAACATTTTCCAAATATAATCAGAGATATTTTCTATCATAGAAAATGAGATGTTGATGATAAAGAATACTGGAATGCCAGTAATACGTAAAACAGAGACGGAAACGTTTTCCAATGATTGATGATGTATATTTTCTAAATTTAGAAAAATAGAATTTACGAATATATAGAAAGGGAAAATGGATAAATTAATGATAATTTAATTTAAAAGAAATAAACCTTTGAATGATGATTGATCGATAGAATTTCCATCTAGAAACGATATCGTTGTTTGCACACCTGTTTTTGATAGTTAAATCACCGACTATCGAAATTTTGACCATTTCTCCGTCGTCAATACGGAGAGACCCGGATTAGATATATTACCTAAAAACCACTCTTTATGGACGTTAGCGTTGCGATCAAATATTGAAGACGGAGTTATGCAAGGGCTGTCCTGTTTACAAAGTAGTGCCTTCGGTTTGTCAAGTCCCAGGACAAATGTGAATGGAAGAATGTCTGACAGAGTATATCTAACGGATCGCGTAAGTTGATCTCTTCAAACGTATTTACGTTTGGTGGCGGAGGAATTCATTTCTCTTAGCTGTATACCCGTGGTAGTTTTGAGGAAATCAATTTGTGATTTGATGGGTATGACGATGTGGCATTCAAAGTAGATGAATGTATGATCTATCAAAAGATACGTTATGACCTCAAGCCTCATCAACCGGGAAATGACAGAAATCAGACGGGCAACATGGCTAAGTGGGTCGCTCCCATTAGGGTGTATATCACCTATCTAGAGAAAATCCATTTCATTCTTTTATCTATGATCGATGCAGCCCCTTTTCGGGAAGACGGTGGGTAGCTCCCAACTATTGGTGGTATACATTCGATACACTCAAGGGAAATGAGTGGTCGGTCATGTGTGGGCCGGGTTGCAAGATGTTCTTGTTGAACCCAGTTTATTTGCCTCTAGAGATACACTATCGGCAGGTGGTCCCATACCGTGTCATAGTTGGAATCCAATCTCCAATAAGCGCCCACGGTTTTGTTTGTGTACTATATATGTGGAATGTGAAATGCAAGCGTTTTGCTTGATTGCTAACTACTTGCGATTAGACATTGTTATAATATCAAGAGACGTATTGATTTCCAAAACTGTTTGGGTTATCGTAAGGTAAAAAAACCGTCCGTGTTTATGTGTGGATGGGTCTTACGATTATCTTTTCTTTTGAAAAGGATTTTGAAAAGTTAAACCAAATGATTTGAGTTTACTCGCACCAGTCCCATGACTGACCCAGAGATTATTTTGTTTTGTTTTTCCCTAAACTCTTGGGTGCTCAAATTTGTACTGGCATTCAAGTAGTTCAGGTGTTAACAAATACGATTGGAGGAGCTTGAAGAAGGAGGCTTCAGGAGAATATAGCGGTTATTATTTCCGCTGTGTGTGAGTGTTGTACTCTGATAATGTTATTCTATATATATATATGTATATATACACACTGATTTATTGCAAAGTTATGTTATGTATTATATTTTTGTAATAACCCGAAAATCCGAGCCAATTTAAAATTTTTATTTTGGCAATTTTAAAGAATTTTGAATATTTAAAATGAATTATTCTAAATAAAAACGACAAGGAATTTATTTTGAATGGATTTTGAACGTATATTTTATATAAATCGTCGTTAGAATATAAATATTTATTTATATATATAAAAGGAATTGAAAATGGCGCGGTAGTTCGATAATTCGATTTCAAATTTCAAATGAATGTATAAGATTCAAAATAAACCGGATTTTAGTGAAACTAAAAATATTTAAATCTAATTGAGAATATCTTTCCAACGAATCTGAGAAATCAAAATTTCATAGCGGGAATCAAAAGTTACGTCCAGTTGAAATTTCGGAATAGTCGCTATGGAATTCTGGCCCTTAAAAATGGCCATTTTGCAAACGACCTCGATTTTCGACGAAACCACTTTTGCGGGATCTGCGATGTCAAATTATTGCTATGTTTCAAATTTAATAATTTTTCGAAACAATATGTGAGCATGACGAAGTAAAACGCGTTGGACCAGTTTTAGTTGATTTTAATCGACTGGAAAATATCCATTTTTCAAACGGTCTTAGAATTTGACGAAATTAGTTTTGTTAGGACCGTATCGTCAATACGAAGCTAGAAAATATTTTTCGGGAATTTTTAGAGTTAGTATGTGGCCCCGGTAAATTGAGTTGTGCGTTCCAATTCAATATATAAAGTTATATTTTGATTTTGACGAAAACTGATCAAAATGGCCGAACTGGCTCACGTTACATGTCCCGTTGTGTTCGGAATGGGGGTAATTAGCTATGGACGACAGGCGATGCGTCTCGTTTCGAGTTCGAATGAAAAAGTTACTTTTTAAAATTAAAATAAAATAAAATATAAATTATTATATAAAACCCCTTTCTCTTACTTCCCTCCCCAGTTAGTATTAGGTCAAAAAAATCAAAATTGAAATTATAAAGTGAAAAAAAAAACGAAGCAACCCGTCGATCGCGCCAACACCTGCATCGAAGAACGCGCCGCCACCAGTGATTGCTTCCCTCCCTCGAGCGCCTCCGTTCCCCTTCTCGTGAGCCGCTCCTTCGCAGAAGACCGCAACCCCGCAGCCGTTCCCCCAAAGCAACCTGACCCCGACACCTAGATGAACCGCGTCGACAAATAGAGGCCCCCAACCACCTGGCCCACCACCATTCCACTGCAGTGCGCTCCTCCCTTCACTAGTCCGACGCAACATTTCCCCCTTCCTTTAGCAAACAAAGTAATTTTTTTGATTTCTAATTAGCTTAAAACTTTGATTTTTAGTTGGTAAATAGCTTTAAAAATATGATTTTTGTATGGGTAAATGGCGAGAGAAAAGTTTAGACTTTTATTAGAGAGGAGTTGAGATTTATTAAAGAAAGTTTGATTTTTATTTAAAGAAAGGATATTTATAAATAAAAATATAATTTTTATCGTATGAAGGTAATAAAAATATAATTTTTATTATATGTAAAGAATAAAAACATGATTTTTATTATAAGGGTAGTTATATAAAAATAAGATTCTTATGTATGAAGTTGCGATAAAAAAATAAGATTTTTGGTCTAGGAGAGTTATAGAAATATAATTTTTATATAGAATAACATTGTAAAAATATAATCTTTTTATTTAGAATTGTAGTGTAAGAATATAATTTTTATACATTGAATAGCGAGGTAAAACTTCGATTTTTATATATTGAATAACGAAATAAAAATTCGATTTTTATATATGTAGTGAATACGGACGACGAAAGTGGCAAAAGAGGAGCACTGCAAAGATTTCCTACAAAAGAAGAGTCATGGCGTTTGGATTAGCTAGTCGGTGAGAACTTCTCACTTTTAATTTAATTTTCTAGTTGAAATATATATAAGGATGCAGACGGTGTTTCGTAGCACCCGACACCCGTCGTCCAAAGACCATGGACGGCTTGTATGCTTGTTTGTTTGAATTTGATGTGTAGTTGATTGTGTGATGTGATGTGAAATGAAATAAAATATTTATATAGTTAAAAATATTTTATAGTTGATAATAGAATTTTTAACGTGTATTTAAAATGAAATAAATATAAACAAATCGGATGATTTGTTTATACACACTGATTTGACTGATATTGATTGGGGCGATAAATTTTACACATCGCCCAACTACACAAACAAAATCTGTGTTTGATTGTTTGAAACCCCACACGGGTATTGGGATGATATATGACATACTATAATCCCAATAATTAGTTGTATGTCGATCGATTGATTGACAGACAGTTATGAGCGTTAAGTATTTATATTTGATGCTTATACAGTGTAGAATGCACTTTGGATGATGGTTGATTATTTGTCATTGTTGATATATACATGCGTTGTATGGAAATCCATAGAAATAAAATCTATGATAATTGATTGGGCCTCATTCCTGTTTTGAAATAAAATATTTGAAAAAGAAATATATGAATAGAAATATTTGAAATAGAATATTTGAAAAAGAAATAATTGAAATAGAATATTTGAAATAAAAAATATATGAAGCCGTGTTAAGTAGTTACACGCCATTTTAACACGAACGAGAATTTTGTCGATTATATAATGAATATGGAAATAATTTCAAAATCGAATATTTTGAAATGAATTCGAATTGAAATCGAATAGAAATGAATTCGAATTGAAATTGAATAGAATTGAATTCGAATTGAAATTGAATAGAATTGAATAGAAGTGAATTCGAATTGAAATTGAATAGAAATGAATTCGAATTGAAATTGAATTAATTTGAAATTCAAATCGAATTGAAAATGAACTGAAATTGAATCAAAAATCGATTTGAATTCAAATCAATTTGAAATGAATTTAAAACGAATTTGTAAGGGAAAATTCAATTTTGATTTGAATTTGAAAATGCAATTGAAATCGTTTTGAAAACGAATTTAAAATGATTTATAAAATATGTTTCAAAAGGGAATCGACGTAGTATATATTATATATATTATATATACAATACAATGGCCTGAATAGAACGAGCCGCGCCATGGTAGTTCGCGAATTTCGACCATTGACTTTGAACGGATATTACGGGAGATCCGACCATCGGATTCTCTTAAAACCAGAACCGTTGGGTTCGTATCGAAAAGGGATTTCTAACGAATATTAGAAATTTGAAATCTAACGGTTGGATTTGGAATTATGTCCAAATCAAATTTGGAAAAGGTCGCTATAAGTGCAGTTCAATGGCCGTTGATGGAAATCGACTGTACGAGCCTTGATAAAATTATTAAAAATATCAATAATTTCTATAAAATCATAAGAAATGATTTCTGAAGAATTGGGATGAAAAACTCCATATTTGAAAAGATAAAAAAAGATTTTTATCGAAATGAACTAGTTTTGAACTAGAATTATAATTCTATTTATTTTTAAAAATAAATATATTGAGTTTGAAACGGTTTTGGAAATAATCATAATTTCCAATAATTAAATTGGAATGGATTTGAATCGAAATTGTCTTCAGAATATTTCGATGTTGGATTTCGAGATTATACAGATGTTGTTATGGAGATTTGAAAGATATATATATATATATATATATATATATATTAATATCGTTATTTCCAATACGATATTTGTTGGTCGTAGAATTTGATATTGAATATAAGCCGGTATATTTTCTATTCAGAGCCTTGTATTTAATATCAAATGGGATTTGGGTTTGTCGTGAATGGTTTCTTCATTAACACTGTTCTTAAACCCAGTTGAGAAAAAGATTAAATCTTTTTATTTAGATTTAATGAAGTGTACCAATTAAATGGTATTTAATTGGAATTGAATTTGAATTGATTTTTGGGTTTATCGTGAACGGTGTTTTAAATAACACTTGTTCTTTAACCCGATAATTAATAAAATGTGATTTCGGGTTGTCGTGAATGGTATCTTTAATAATATTGTTCTTAGACCCAACAGAGTCAAGAAAATCAGAAACTAACAGGAGATTATTAATTTGAATGGTTTCTTGGGTATTGATCTGATGTTGGTTTCGGCCTTCGGGGTTAATACTTAGGGAATTGCTCACTTGCTAATTTACGGTTAGGGACTGATTGAAATGTGATGTGATTTTGGGGTTTATCGTGAACCGTGTTTTAAATGACATTGATTCTTTAACACAGTCAAAGATTTAAACTATGTGGATTTTTAATGAATCTTTAATTAGAGTGAAAAGATCGAGAATGGAGTATCACCAGTTATGCTCCAAGCGATAGTTAAATCTTTAATTAGATTTGAACGTGAAATGATAATTGAATTTACCGATAACACTGTGGTGTTAGATATGAAGTATTACTAGTTTTACTTTATGGGATGAATAGGTTGGGATTGGGAAATTAAAATAAATGATTACTTCGTTGTGGTTCGCTAATCCTGACTAGTTTAAAGTGATATTCAAAGGAAGATTAAAGAATAAATTTAAAGGAGTTTATCTTTGATAAAATTAATGGAAACCTTTCCTTAAGAATGTGAAATTTAGAAACTAACCGTAGGTTAGCTAAGCAGTATGGTTTCCTGGGTATTGATCTGATGTTGGTTTCGGCCTTCGGGGTTAATATTTGGGGAATTATTCTCTTTTTAATTTACGGTTAGTGACTGATGAATTGGAATGAGGCGTATGTTGTGTTTGTGTAACACTTATTATTATATACGCGAGCTATTCGGAAAGACCGGGTTTATCCCATTCTGAATAACTGATTCGACGATTTGTCGAAGATGAAGACGATGGTTGAAGACTGGAGGTCTTCACGTCATTTGGATAAATACTGATGATCTTGATTGGGCCGTACACCCAAGAGGAGGGAAACAGTTGGTGATCGTCCAGACATACTTGGAGATCGATGGATATGCGGTGAAATAGGTGCCTCCGGTTTCGTTCAGACCCAGAACGAACTTGTAAATGGACTGTATGTATGACATTAGATTTCATTATGTGTGATTGATTTCCATTAAATATATATCTGTTTGGCGGCGGAGAATTTATTCTCTTGCTTAACGCCCTTCTCTGAGACGTACGTGCTCAGGGGTTATATATTGATGGATATCCATCGCATGGAGTGAATTGCCTGTGTGGCATGCTTAATTGGCAATTGATCAAGGCTTATGTTGAAAAGCAAAGTCTTGTGATTGATGATCAAAGCTAGGCCTTTGTGGCACAGTTTTGTGTAACGTTTACTTCGCAAGTTTCACACCAGGTATGAACCAGAAAGGGGAGAGGACATCAGGGAGGGCATGCGTTTCCATCTAGTTTGACTTATGTGGTTGTTGGTTTGCGAGGCGCCTCGGATATATCAGTGACTATGTGAAGCCGATGGAGTCATTCGTTTGCTCATTTACGCCCCACAGGGGCGGGGAAACGCATGTTCGGGCATTATAATCCACTTTGTGTGGACCGGCCCTGACGATCCAAGGGCCCACCTGAGTCTGGGTCCTGAGGCTCAGGCTAGAGAGTCTCGAATCGGTGAGGACTATCTTTTGCCTCAGTTCATACCATAAATGATAACCCAACTTCCAATACGGCATTTTGCAGTTTTGATTGTATACCTATATATGGCGACATGATATATAGTACCCATGCCGTCTATGATTGATATTTATGATTGTATATAAAATCAGAAACTAACTGGAAATGAGTTAAGATGTGTGGTTTCTTGGGTATTGGTCTGATGTTGGTTTCGGCCTTCGGGGTTAATACTTAGGGAATTGTTCTCTTACTAATTTACGGTTGGAGTCTGATTGAGAATCAAAAGATAAAATTTCACGTATCAATCATTCTTTGGCTGTTATAAGGTAAAACCCTATCCTCCGGCTTGCGTTGCATTTTGTGATGGGGCCTGGGTCTTATAACAACTTCATTGTTCTTTATTTAGCATTGCGTTGTTGTTTTATGCACTGGTATTCTTGGGAGGAAACCCGTTCCGCGTTAGCGGCGTGGTCCCTTGATTTAACTAACTTTAAAATAAAGATTAACAACTATTTTAGTTCTCACACCAGCCACATGACTGACCTGGAGTTTATTGTTTTAACCTAAACTCTGGGTGCCCTTATTTCGACACGGGCAACTAGTAGTTTTGGTTTTGCAGATTTATATTCACGGGGTCCTGGTTTACAGCTGGAATGATATCCGGAAAGATTTGCATCCGTATATCTCATTCAGTTGTATTATTTTCCACTGCTTTGTAATGTATTGTAATCTCTGATATTTTATAGTGTGTAATATTTATTCATTACTCTGTATATTCTTGTAATCTGATGAAGTTGTTGTGATAAGCAATGAAATGTTCTTCTCTCTGCGTTCTATTTTGTCGTGTTCTCATAGTATCCGCTCTTTCCTTCATGAGGAAGATACAGGTCCTTACAGTGGTATCAGAGCTTTGGTTTACAAAGCTCAGAGAACAAGACACGTTAGAACCGGACGAAAGAATTCATCAGAAATTGGACTAGTAATATTCAATGAGAATGACTCGTTAGAGATGGGATCAGTAATATCCTAGAACGAGTGTGAAGAGTATATTTTTAAAAGTGAAAAAAAAATTGTTTTGAAAATTTAAATCAATTATTCGTATTTGATTATTTATTTATATTGAATTTGGATAATCCAGTATATATAGAATTTGCATATACGTCTGATCCATGGGTATTCGAAGTTTTAATATACTGGATAGATATAGAATCACACTCTAGTTGCCCGGAGATGATGCGGATAATGACCATGGCATCATCAGTGTTGTGTTCGAGTGACGAAAGTGGGATTTCTATATGTTTCCTATTGACTGGTGTGAGAACCAAAAATAGATAGGGCTTATTGTTGTGATTTGGCATCAAAAATGTGATTTTTGACTATATATCAAAGTTATGAATTTGAAATGATAATTCACTGATTGATTGCTGATTGTGTTGTTTGATTATTGTTTGATTAAATAAATGTTGAACCTATAACCAAATTGAATCAAATAGTGAATTGCACTGAAAACTTATCGCATTTGATTGCTTATACATGTACTTACATTAAACAGGTCATTGCAAGGAGGCTAGAGCAGAGAATAAAATTGTTTGCCCGACAAATAGGTACATGTTTACATGTTTACCATAATTTACTGTTTTGTTTGGGTGATGATGATTTTATGAGCCGATTGGCTAGCCGCTTGGCTTTTTCTTTTTCTTTTGGATTGAAGAAGGCCATGGGAGGCTATATGAAATATCACGAAGTCCCCAGTGCAGGGGAGGTTATGGTAATTTTTTTTGAAAACTTAGGGTGTAGCCAAATTTTTGAAAAATTTGAAAAGTTCTTAGAAACTGAAAAGTTGAAGAACTTAAGCCGCAATGAAAATAGTGGAAGTTGAGTTGATTTGTTAAACAATTTTCGGCTTCGTTCCTTTTTGGGGAAGAAAAGTTTTAAGTGGGGGAGATTGTAATAACCCGGAAATCCAAGCCAATTTAATATTTTATTTTGGCAATTTTAATGAATTTTGAATATTTAAAATGAATTATTTTAAATAAAAACGACGAGGAATTTATTTTGAATGGAACTCGAACATATATTTTATATAGATCGTCGTTAGAATATAAATATTTATTTATATATATAAAAGGAATTGAAAATGGCATGGTAGTTCGATAATTCGATTTCAAATTTCAAATGAATGTACAGGATTCGAAATAAGCAGGATTTTAGTGAAACCAAAAATATTTGAATCTAATTGAGAATATCTTTCCAATGAATCCGGGAAATCAAAATTTCATGGCGGGAATCAAAAGATACGTCCAGCTAAAATTTCGGAATAGTCGCTATCGAATTCTGGCCCTTAAAAATGGCCATTTTGCAAACGACCTCGGTTTTCGATGAAACCACTTTTGTTGGATCCGTGATGTCAAATTATTGCTAGGTTTCAAATTTCAAAATTTTTCGAATCAATATGTGAGTGTGGCGAAGTAAAACGCATTGGACTAGTTTTAGTTGATTTTAATCAACTGGAAAATGGCCATTTTTCAAACGGCCTCAGAATTCAACGAAATTAGTTTTGTTAGGACCTTATCATCAATACGAAGCTAGAAAATATTTTTCGGGAATTTTTAGAGTTAGTATGTGGCCCTGGTAAATTGAAGTGTGCGTTCAAATTCAATATATAGAGTTATATTTTGATTTTGACGAAAACTGATCGAAATGGCCGAACTGGACGATACGTATCCCGTTTTGTTCGGAATAGGGGTAATTAGCTATAGACGACAGGCGGTGGGTCTCGTTTCGAGTTCGAATGAAAAAGTTACTTTTTAAAATTAAAATAAAATAAAATATGAATTATTATATAAAACCCATTTCCCTTACTTCCCTCCCCCATTAGTTTTAGGTCAAAAAAATCAAAATCAAAATTATAAAGAGAAAAAAAACGAAGCAACCCGTCGATCGCGACACCACCTGCATCGAAGAACGCGCCGCCACTGGCGATTGCTTCCCTCCCTCGAGCTCCTCCTTTCCCCTACTCGTGAGCCCCTCCTTCGCAGAAGATTGCAACCCCGCAGCCGTTCCCCCAAAGCAACCTGACCCCGACACCTAGATGAACCGCGCCGACAAATAGAGGCCCCCAACCACATAGCCCACCACCAGTCCACTGTAGTGCGCTCCTCCCTCCACTGGTCCGACGCAAATTTCCCCTCTTCCTTTAGCAAACGAAGTAAGTTTTTTTTTATTTCTAATTAGTTTAAAATTTTGATTTTTAGTTGGTAAATAGCTTTAAAAATATGATTTTTGTATGGGTAAATGGCGAGAGAAAAGTTCAGACTTTTATTAGAGAGGAGTCGAGATTTATTAAAGAATGTTAGATTTTTATTTAAAGAAAGTATTTTTATAAATAAAAATATAATTTTTATCGTATGAAGGTAATAATAATATAATTTTTACTGTATGTAAAGAATAAAAATATGATTTTTATTATAAGGTAGCTATATAAAAATAAGATTCTTATGTATAAAGTGGCGATAAAAAAATAAGACTTTTGGTCTGGGACAGTTATAGAAATATAATTTTTATATAGAATAGCATTGTAAAAATATAATCCTTTTATTTAGAACAGTAGTGTAAAAATATAATTTTTATACATTGAATAGCGAGGTAAAAATTCGATTTTTATATATTGAATAACGAAATAAAAATTCTATTTTTATATATGTAGTGAATACGGACGACGAAAGTGGCAAAAGACGAGCACTGCAAAGATTTCCTACATAAAAAGAGTCGTGGCGTTTGGATTAGCTAGTCGGTGAGAACTTCTCACTTTTAATTTAATTTTCTAGTTGAAATATATACTAGGATGCAGACGGTGTTTAGTAGAATCCGACACCCGTCGTCCACAGACCATGGACGGCTCGTATGCTTGTTTGTTTGATTTTGATGTGTAGTTGATCGTGTGATGTGATGTGAAATGAAATAAAATATTTATATAGTTGATAACATTTTATAGTTGAAAAAGAATTTTTAACATGTATTTAAAATGAAATAAATATAAACAAATCAGACGATTTGTTTATACACACTGATTTGACTGATGTTGATTGGGACGATAAATTTTACACATCGCCCAACTGCACAAATAAAATTTGTGTTTGATTGTTTGAAACCCCACACGGGTATTGGGATGATATATGACATACACTAATCCCAATAATTAGTTGTATGACGATCGATTGATTGACAGACTGTAATGAGCGCTAAACATTTATATTTGATGCTTATATAGTGTAGAATGCACATTGGATGATGGTTGATTATTTGTCGTTGTTGATATATACATGCGTTGTATGGAAATCCGTAAAAATAAAATCTATGGTAATTGATTGGGCCTCATTCCAGTTTTGAAATAAAATATTTCAAAAAGAAATATATTAATAGAAATATTTGAAATAGAATATTTGAAAAAGAAATATTTGAAATAGAATATTTGAAAATAAAAATATATGAAGCCGTGTTTAGTAGTTACATGCCATTTTAACACGAACGACAATTTTGTCGATTTTATAATGAATATGGAAATAATTTCAAAATCGAATATTTTGAAATGAATTCGAATTGAAATTGAATAGAAATGAATTCGAATTGAAATTGAATAGAATTGAATTCGAATTGAATAGAATTGAATTCGAATTGAAATTGAATAGAAGTGAATTCGAATTGAAATTAAATAGAAATGAAATCGAATTGAAATTGAATTAATTTGAAATTCAAATTGAATTGAAAACGAACTGAAATTGAATTAAAAATCGATTTGAATTGAAATCAATTTGAAATGAATTTAAAACGAATTTGTAAGAGAAAATTCAATTTTGATTTGAATTTGAAAATGAAGTTGAAATCGTTTTGAAAAGGACTTTAAAACGATGTATAAAATACATTTTAAAAGGGAATCGACGAAGTATATATTGTATATATAATATAATGGCCCGAATAGAACGCGCCGCGCCGTGGAAGTTGGCGAATTTCGACTATTGACTTCGAACAGATATTTTGGGAGATTCGACCGTCGGATTCTCCTGAAACCGGAACCGTTGGGTTCGTATCGAAAAGAGCTTTCTAACGAATATTAGAAATTTGAAATCTAATCGTTGGATTTGGAATTATGTCCAAATCAAATTTGGAAAAGATCGATGTAAGTGCAGTTCGATGGTCGTTGATGGAAATCGACTGTACGGGCCTTGATAAAATTATAAAAAATATTATTAATTTCTATAAAATCATAAGAAATGATTTGTGAAGAATTGGGATGAAAAACTTCATATTTGAAAAGATAAAAATAGATTTTTATCGAAATGAACTAGTTTTGAACAAGAATTATAATTCTATTTATTTTTATAAATAAATAAATTGAATTTGAAATGGTTTTGAAATTAATCAGAATTTCCAGTAATTAAATTGGAATGGATTTGAATCGAAATTGTCTTCGGAATATTTCGATGTTGGATTTCGAGATTATACATGTAACACCCCATCTCCGTTAAGGTCACTCACAAAGGGAATGCCTTAACCTTGGTAGAGCATTTTAGTAAACAGAACAGAAACTTACAAGACAGATAAAACAGTACTTGAAATTTTTTAACTTTATTACGGCAGAAACAGAAATCAATATGGTTACATCCTTTCAAATCTCAGAATTCAAGTACAAAATATCAGTCTTGTACAAAAGCCTTCAAAATGCATGGTTTAAAATCATAATCCCCATAGAACGGAAGCTATACAGAGCCAAGCCATACTTTAAGCACTTCAAGCAAAGAGAAATCCGGATCAAGCTAAAGTATTCCCTCCTTGGATAACCTGGGGGGAAATGGAAGAAAGGAGGCGAAACAACAAGGGTCAGACAAAAAGTCTGGCAAGTCCAGTGACTTTCAGCATATGAACAGATAATAATAATATGATATGAACATAAAACTGGATGTGAGATAACTGTAACAGGTGTAGCAGATATAACAGAAGAACAGAATGACCTAAACTATTGATTCACACTTCTTTGCACTAGTACTAGTATAACAGAATTAGGTGTCACCCTAATGTCTAAACTGAAGCAGGAACGGGTACAGAATAATTTAACAGAAACATAATGCTAATAATGGGACTTTACTACCCGATCAGAAACAGACAGAAGCAGAAACAGATTAATCCCTATGGAAACAGAATGTAGAATTAGGTGTACACTAGTAATGGGCCTTTACCACCCGAACAGACGGTACCACACAGAAACAGACAGGTGTTACCACCCAACAGGAACAGACGGTACCAACAGAAAAAGACAGAACTAAGTGTACCCTAAAACCCTACCCCAAGCGATCGGCTCCCTAATACATAAATATCCTGTGTCGACCCTAGTAGGGTGTATCACTCCCTAAAGTGACAACCAATTGGCACAGACCTATTTACAGATGTCACGGCGTCTTACATCCTAAGAGGCAGACCGGGATCCATGCACGCACACGACCCGGTTGAAACGCACCATCAACACCCCTCGCCATTATCAGAATGAACCACTTATAATTAGTTCAGTAAGCGTGCCCGGACCCTACCTACTGTTGGGTCAAAGTTTTGATACCAGAAAGGGTTACTGACTAATATGGGTCCCAAACAACAGATGACACAAGTATTTCCCCTCCTAACCTTGTGTCCCCAGACAAACAGATCTCAGATTAACTTGTTTACAAGTTCAGACATACAAAATTCAGATTTACTAGTTCACAGATTAAGTTAACAAGTTTTCAGACAAACAGATCAGATGTACAGATTTTTCAGATTTGTCTAACTTTGTATTGGGCCTACAGATTCATGGATGGGTTTACTACACCTATTAATCCAGTTGGTTTAACCCTATTTCCCCCAATACGTTTTAGACGTCATTCTTATCTTAGATTTGCATTAATTAATTATTAATGCCCAAACCTCTCACATTAGGTCGTTAGCTTGTGGCCGCTGGATGGGCCGAGCGGTTCCGGGCAGACTTCTGCCACAAGCCAGACCTAACCTCGTGTCTTAAGCAGGTTATGACTAACTTCTCACAATAGAACCTATTGTTTGCGGCCACTGGATGTGCCGGGCGGTTCCGGGCAGAATTACGCCGCAAACTCATTCTAACCTCGAGTTAGTCACGTTTATCTTTGCGGCCAATTAATTAATAATTTACCGTTTATGCGCACGCCTAATATATATGCCAATTCAGATTATATCAATAACAGGATGATTATATCAACCCAACAGATAACAGATTTTAGCAGATAACAGATTTTCCAGATTATATGACTTAATGGATTTAACAGATTTAGCAACATAGCAGATTTTGGCATATAACAGGTTAGGCATTTAAACAAATAAATTTAATAGATTTAGGCATTTTCAACAGACTTAGCGGATGACAGATCTAGCAGATGAATAGATCTAGTAAACTAGGCAGTTGAGCAGAACTAGCAGATTAAGCAACATAACAGAACTAGCAGATTAGGCGATATAATAAAACTAACAGATTAGGCAAATATAGCAGAACTAGCAAATTAGGAAATTATAACTGATTTTCATCTTTCCTTAAAGTTTCACATATCTTGCCTAATTATAAATTTGGCCTAAATTTGCATGCCTAAAATACTGGTCATGATTCACACTAGGATCATATACCCTACGTTTGCATTGAATTTGCATGTCACAGATTATGGTCATAATTTACATGTCCTATTTTAGTTCCACTTGCCTAGTACAAAAGATTCACATATAAATTATACCAACTATAGCCATCTATTTCAATGCATGTCATATATTCAAAAATCTCCTACTTAGGTGTTATTCACACTTGATAGTTATCAAATCTTAATATGGATCTTCACACCTAAGTTACAATCCGTTATAAAATATGCCCAAGGATTTAGATCTAACATATGATATGTGTTTTAGTTCAGATCTAATATTCCAGATTTGCAAGTTATATATTATCATATGATAATCTCAAACAGTCATATATGCACAGATCTAGATCTAGTTTATATACTCAAATCAATCACAGATCAGTCTAATTATGCCTTAGATTTATGTTCTAAGTTCCAGTCCAACCTATGTTCTTTCCTCAAATCACATATCGGTCATGCCCAATTTATGCACATTCATTTGATTGTCCCAAACATTTTAGCGTATGTTGATCTCTTAGGAGATTGGCTCAGGCTCGTGGTAGCCTGGCTATAGAACAGAAAGAGGAAAGAGATACAAAATAAGATAGATCCAAACAGAACAGAACAGATATAACCTCAGATTCAGATTTATAATTCATGTCACAATCAGAAGTAACGTTTATAGCGGAGAATAACTGTACTTGCCTTGGTTGGATTAAAGAAAGAACTTTACTTGTTGCAGAATTGTTGCAGAAGCTTTAGTCTCTAATTTGAATTGAGTTGCTTAGGTTGATGTTGATTAACTTCTAGTTTTGATTTCAGCAGAGTAGCGACGCCATTTTTATTAGAACAGAGGCAGAGAAGAAGCAGAATAGAATTGTGTGTAGAGAAGGCTGGTTTTTGGGCTGTTTAAATTGGTTTAGGCAGACGAATCTAGACAGAAAACGAGACCAGATACATCAGAACGCACCCAGGCAGAAAAGCAGATTCGGGAGGCAGGTCGACCCCTAGGTCGACTCTGCACTTACAGCGACCTTTTCCATATATGATTTGGACATTATTCCAAATCCGACTGTTAGATTTCAAATCTCTAATATTCATTGGAAAGCTCTTTTCGATACGAACCCAACGGTTCCGGTTTTAGGAGAATCCGACGAGCGAATCTCCCATAATGTCCACTCGAAGTCAATGGTCGAAATTCGCGAACTACCGTGGCGCGGCGCGTTCCATTCAGGCCATTATATATATATATATAATATAAATATATATATATATATATTATATATATTTCCTCGACTTCCTTTCAAAACTTATTTTATAAATCGTTTTATATTCGTTTTCAAAACGAATTCAACTTCTTATTCAATTTCTAATCAAAATTGAATATTCCACATCATCGATATACAAATGATAATATTTTCAAAACGTTAAATTTTGAAATCACTTTCTTTTCTATATTCATTATAAAAATGAATAAAATCGATATAAATATAGTTCACGTCAAAATGGCGTCAATCTAATCAACAAGGCTTTTATTCAACACTTGAATATTTATTCTATTCAACACATGAATATTTATTTTCAATTCAACACATGAATTTATTTTCAATTCAACGCGTAAATTTATTTTCTATTCAACACATGAATTTATATTTCTATTCAAGACATGAATTTATTTTCTATTCAACACATGAATTTATTTTCTATTTTGGAATGAGGCCCAATCAATTATCATATAACGTTTATTATATGGATTTCCATATAACACATGTATATAATAGCAACGATAAATAATCAACCATCATCCAGAGTGCACCACACAACTGCATAAGCATTAAATATAAATAATTAACGCTTACACAGTCTGTCAAACCATCGATTAAAATACAACTAAACAATTGGGATTAGTGTACATCAAATATCATCCCAATACCCGTGTGGGGTTTCAAATCAACAAACACAGATTTTTATTTGTGCAGTTGGGCGATGTGTAAAATTTATCGTCCCAATCAATATCAGTCAAATCAGTGTATATAAACAAATCGTCGATTTGTTTATAAATATTAATTTTATATACACGTTAAAAATTATGTTTTTAACTATAAAATATTTTCCACTATAAAATATTTTATTTCATTCCAAATCAAATTCCACAACACAGCAACCAAATAAACAAGTCATCCATGGTCGGTGGACGACGGGTGTCGGGTGCTGCTAAGCACCATCTGCATCCTAGTATATATTTCAACTAGAAAATAGATTAAAAGTGAGGAGTTCTCACCAACTAGCTAAACCAATCCACCGCGCCTCTTCTTATGTAGAAATCTTCGTCGTGCTCGCCTTTTGTCAATTTCATCGTCCGTAGCCACTAAATATATAAAAATCACATTTTTATATTGTTGCTATGTATATAAAAATCACATTTTTATACCACTACTACATAGATAAAAATTCTATTTTTATTCTTCTCACTATATAAAAATTATATTTTTATATTTCTACTTTATAAATAAAGATTGAATTTTTATTATTATACCTATATAAAAATTATATTTTTATTATGCTGCTAGTATAAAAATTATATTTTTACACCACCTTTCCCACAATAAAGATCATATTTTTATTCTTTCTATAATATAAAAATCATATTTTTAACCTTTCTATAATATAAAAAATATATTTTTAACCTTTAAAATTAATAACTTTAAAGAAATAAAATTAAATAATCAAGGAAAACACTTACAGTCGAAAAATGGAGAGGGGGGGCTATTTGCGTCACTGGAGGAAGAGGGGGCTCGCGGCGGGGTCGGAGGTGGCTCAGTGGAGGGGCGGCGATGGACCCATGGCTGGAGGCGTCAGTTTTTTTTGGTGGATTGGGGGAGTGGGTCGCGGTGGAGAGGCTTGGGGGGTGTCGCTGGAGGAGCGATGGCTGATGAGAGAGAGTGGGCGGCGGCCATTGGGGGCGAGGTTCGGTGGACGGAGGAGGGGCTCGAACTAGATTGGTAGGTTTTTTTTCTTTTTAATTTCGAATGGCTGAAGCGGAAGGGATGGGCAGAGAAATAGAAAAGTGGGGGTTTATATTATTAATATTTAATTTATTTTATTCCACCGAAAAGTAACTTTATCTTTTGAACTCGAAATCAAACCCACCGACTTTCCTCCATAGCTAATTACCCCCATTCCGAACACAATGGGATATGTATTGTAAGCTGATTCGATCGTTTCGATCAGTTTCTGTTAAAGTCAGAATATAAATCTATATATTGAATTTGAAAGCGCATTTCAATTTACCGGGGCGACATACGGACTCCAAAAATTCCGAGAAAATATTTTCTAGCTTTGTATTGACGATATGGACCTAACAAAACTAATTTCATCGAATTCTGAGATTGATGGAAAAATGGCCATTTTCCAGTCGAGTAAAATCAACTAAAACTGGTCAGACGCGTTTTCATTTGCCACACTTACATATTGATTCGAAAAATTATGAAAACCGAGGTCATTTGCAAAATTTCCATTTTTATAGGCCAGAATTCCATAGCGACTATTCTGAATTTTCAACTGGACGTAACTTTTTATCCCCGCTATGAAATTTCAATTTTTACGAATTCATTGGAAAGATGTTCCCAATTAGATTCTAATATTTTTGGTTTCGCTGAAATCTGATTTATTTTGAATCCTGCACATTCATTTGAAATTCGAAATCGAAATTTCGAACTACCCCGCCATTTTCAATTCCTTTTATAATTTAAAATAAGTATTTATATTCAAACAACGATCTATATAAATGTATACATTCTAATTCTATTCAAAATAAATCCCTCGTCGTTTTTATTTAAAATATTCCATTTTAAATATTCAAAATTCAATAAAATAGCAAAAATAAAAAATTTAAATTGGCTCATTTTTCCGGGTTATTATAATTGCATAGTTTTCAAAAGGAAACGTACCATTGTTTTGTATAAAGAAAATATACCATTGTATTGTTCAAAGAAAGAAAAATATTGTTTTGTATATGAAAATAAACCTTGTTTTGAAAAGGAAAAATATCATTGTTTTGAAAATTAAACATATTATGGTTTTGAAAATTAAACATATCATTGTTTTGAAAATGAACACATCATTGTTTTGAAAAAGAACATCAATTTGTAATAAAAAGGAACTTGTTTTAAAAGTAAAAAGGAACATTGTTTTCAAAAGTAAAAAGGAACATTGTTTTCAAAAGTGTGACGACCCCAAAACCCCGTACGACGGTGTCAAGGGTAATCATTGGAATATAACACATAAACAGATAATAGCAAAACAGAAATAAATAAATACACCAAATAATGTACAATTGTGACGAAAGGGAATTTCGCTCGATTCGAATCAATCGCTAAACCGATCTAGACCGTTCGAAACGCCCTATCGTTTGAGAAAACGACAAAATAGAACGCATACAAAAGAACATTTCATTGTATATTACAACAATACATCAGATTACAAGAATATACAGAGTATAAATGAATATTACACAGAAATATCAGAGATTTAAATTACATTTAAATACATAGCAGCGGAAAATAATACAATACACAACTAGAAAGAGATATACGGATACAAAGCTTTCCGGATATCGTTCCAGCTGTAAACCAGGATCCTGTGAATATAAATCTGCAAAACTAAAACTACTAGCTGCCCGTGTCAAAATAAGGGCACCCAGAGTTTAGGTTAAAACAATAAACTCCAGGTCAGTCATGGGACTGGTGTGAGAACTAAAACAGTTATTAATCTTTATTTTTAAAGTTAGGTAAATCAAGGGACCACGCCGCTAACGCGGAACGGGTTTCCTCCCAAGAATACCAGTGCATAAAACAAACAACGCAATGCTAAATAAAGAAAAATGAAGCTATTATAAGACCCAGTTCCCATCAGACAATGCAACGCAAGCCGGAGGATAAGGTTTTTACCTTATAATAGCCAAGAATGCTTGATACGTTTAAAACAGATTTTTTTTGATACTATTATAAGTGCATAGTGTATAAAACAACTTCAAATCATAAGTATCAATCATAGGCGGCATGAATGCCTCATACCACTATGTCGCCATATATATGTTATACAATCAAAATCGCAAAGTTACGTATTTGGAAATTGGGTTTCCATCTATGAACCAAGGCAAAAGATAGTCCTCAACCAATTCGTGACTCTCTAGCCCGAGCCATAGGTCAGAGCTCGAGTGTCCTTGGAGAGACAGGGCCGGTCCACCGATGTGGATTAAACTTAAACCCTGAACATGCGTTCCCCCGCCCTATGGGGCGTAAATGAGCAAACGAATGACTCCATCGGACCCGGATCGTCCGATCAAACCGAGGCGCCTCGCAACAGCAACAACCACATAAGTCAAACTCGTCAGGGCGTGTAAAACCACTGACGCCACTTCTAACTAGAAAGAAACGCATGCCCTCCCTGAGGTCCGTCTCCCCTTTTTGGTTCATACCGGGTGTGAAACTCGCAAAGTAAACGTTACACAAAGCTATTGCATACAGGCCATGCTTTGATCGTCACCACAAGACTTTGCTTTTCAACAGAAGCCTTGATCATTTGCATCTTAGGCATGCCACACAGGCAATTCACTCCATGCGTTTAATATCCATCAACATATAACCCTTGAGCTCGTACGTCTCAGAGAAGGGCGTTAAGCAAGAGAATAAATTCTTCGCCGCCAAACAGATATATATTTAATAGAGATCAATCACACGGACTAAAATCCAATGTCAGACACACAGTCCATTTACAAGTCCGTTCTGGGTCTGAATGAAACCGGAGGCACCTAGTAACCCGCATATCCATCGATCTCCAAGTACGTCTGGACGATCACTAACTGTTTCCATCTTCTTGGGTGTACAGCCCAATCAAGATCATCAGTAATTACCCAAACGACGTGAAGACCTCCGGTCTTCGACCATCGTCTTCATCTTCGACTTATCGTCGTATCAGTTATTCAAAATGGGATAAACCCGGTCTTTCCGAATAACTCGCGTATATTTTAAATAAGTGTTACACAAACACAACATACGCCTCATTCCAATTCATCAGTCACTAACCGCAAATTAATCAAGAGAATAATTTCCCAAATATTAACCCCGAAGGCCGAAACCAACATCAGATCAATATCCAGAAAACCATTCTGCTTGGCTAACCGACAGTTAGTTTCTAAATTTCACATTCATAGGGAAAGGTTCCCATTAATTTTATCAAAGATAAATTCTTTATATTTATTCTTTAATCTTCTTTTGAATTTTGATTCAAATAGTCGGGATTAACGAACCTTACCGAAGTAATCATTTGTTTTAATTTCCCAATCCCAACCTATTCATCCCATGAAGTAAAACCGGTAATACTTCATATCTAACACCACGGTGTTATCGGTAAATTCAATCAGCATTTCACGTTTAAATCTAATTAAAGATTCAACTATCGCCTGGAGCAAAACTGGTGATACTCCATTCTCGATCTTTTCAATCTAATTAAAGATTCATTAAAACTCCGCTTAGTTTTAATCTTTAACTGGGTTAAAGAATCAGTGTCATATAAAACACAGTTCACGATAAACCCAAAATCACATTCCATTAATTATCGGGTTAAAGAACGAGTGTTATTTAAAACACTGTCCACGATAAACCCAAAAATCAATATCAGTTCAATTCCAATTAAATATTATTTAATTGGCATACTTCATTAAATCTAAATAAAAAGATTTAATCTTTTCTCAGCTGGGTTCAAGAACAGTGTTAGTGAAGACACCATTCACGACAAACCCAAATCACATTTGATATTCAATACAAGGCTCTGAATAGAAAATATATCGGCTTATATTCAATATCAAATTCTACGATTAACAAATGTCGTATTGGAAATAACGATATAAATGTATATATCTTTCAAATTTCCATACCAACATCTGTATAATCCCGAATTCCAACATCGAAATATTCCGAAGACAATTTCGATTCAAATCCACTCCAATGCAATCATTGGAAATTCTGGTTATTTTTAAAACCCTTTTCAAATTCAATTTATTTATTTAAAAATAAATAGAATTATAATTCTAGTTCAAAACTAGTTCATTTCGATAAAAATCTATTTTTATCTTTTCAAATATGGGTTTTTCCATCCCAATCCTTTCTAAATCATTTCTTATGATTTTACACAAATTATTAATATTTTTAATAATTTTATCAAGGTCCGTACGGTCGATTTCCATCAATGGCCATCGAACTGCACTTACACCGACCTTTTTCAAATTTGATTTGGACATAATTCCAAATCCAACCGTTAGATTTCAAATTTCTAATATTCGTTGGAAAGCTCTTTTCGATACGAACCCAACGGTTCCAGTTTTAGGACAATCCGACGGTCGGATCTCCCGCAATATCCGTTCGAAGTCAATGGTCGAAATTCGCGAACTGCCGCGGCGCGGCGCGTTCTATTCAGGCCATTATATTATATATATATATAATATATAATATATACTTCGTCGATTTCCTTTTAAAACGTGCTTTATAAATCGTTTTAAATTCATTTTCAAAATGGTTTCAACTTCATATTCAATCTCGAATCAAAATTGAATATTTCAATTTAAATTCATTGTAAATTCATTTCAAATTGATTTCAATTCAAATTGATTTCTAATTCAATTTCAGTTCGTTTTCAATTCAATTCAATTACAATTCGAATTCATTTCTAATCCATATCAATTGGAATTCGTTTATATTCAATTTCAATTCGAATTTATTTATATTCAATTTCAATTCGAATTTATTTATATTCAATTCTTTTCAAAATATCAGATTCTGAAATCACTTTCGATATTCATTATAAAATGAATAAAATCGATATAAATATCGTTCACGTCAAAATGGCGTCAATCTAATCAATATGGCTTCATATATTCCTATTTCCAAATATTCTATTTCAAATATTTCTTTTTCAAATATTACTATTTTAAAACTGGAATGAGGCCCAATCAATTACCATATAATGTTAATTATATGGATTTTCTACAACACATGTATATATCAACAACGATGAATAATCAACCATCATCCAAAGTGCATTCTACACTGTATAAGCATCAAATATAAATATTCAACGCTTGTAACAGCCTGTCAATCAATCGATCGACATACAACTAAACAATCGGGATTAGTGTACGTCAAATATCATCCCAATACCCGTGTGGGGTTTCAAGCAATCAAACACAGATTTTTATTTGTGCAGTTGGGCGATGTGTAAAATTTATCGTCCCAATAAATGTCCTTCAAATAGGTGTACATAAACAAACCGTCCGGTTTGTAAATGAATATTTATTTATTCTCATTCACGTTAAAAATTATATTTTTAACGATAAAATATTTTATTCAGTTCATTTATTCAATAAAATGATATTTTTATTTTTCTAATTTATTTTAGAAAATTTCGGCGGCATAACGGCACGATACTACAAACGGGACAAGGCCTAGCCTTACCCCCGGTCTAGTGAAGGCCCACGCCATTAACACATCGATCACATCAATTTCATTTCACCAAACAATTCAATTCCAAACCAAATAATCTAACCAACTACACAACCAAACAATTAAACAAACAAGCCATCCATGGTCTGTGGATGACGGGTGTCGGGTGCTACTAAACACCGTCTGCATCCTAGTATATATATAACTAGAAAAAGAAATTGAAGAGTGAGAAGTTCTCACCAAAATCTATCCAATACCACGACACTTCCAATGCAGGAAATCTTCACTGTTCTCGCCACTTATTACTTTCTTCGCCCGTAGCCACTACATATGTAAAAATCGAATTTTTACTTCGCTATTCAATATATAAAAATCGAATTTTTACTTCGTTATTGAATATATAAAAATCTAATTTTTATTAAGCTACTACATTTAGAAAAATCGTATTTTTATGACATCACTTATATGATAAAAATCACATTCTTTTTATAACTAAAAATCTCGTCTTTCATAAAATTAAAATCCGATCTTTCAACATATAAAATTTTCGTTCTTTATGATGTTAAAAATCCAATCTTTGTGGTGTTAAAAATCCGACATTTACCGAATAAGATCTAATCTTTACTAAGGTAAAAATCTAATTTTTAAATCGTTTTTCATACATAGATTATATTTTCTAATCAAAAATCAACCCTTTTTGGTATGCAAATCAATGTATAGAGATCATAACTTTCATTAAATAAAAACCCTATTTTCAGTTACATAAACAATTAAAAATCATACCTCCCATGTTAATAAAAATTATACCTTTTCTATGTTAATAAAAATATAATCTACTATATGTTAAAAATCGTATTTTATATTTCTAAAAATCATACTTTGCATTTCTGAAAATTATAACTTTTCATATTTAAAAATATCATCTTTCATAACATAAAAAATCTAATCTTTTATAATAAAAGCTAAGAATAAATTCAATAATTTATACATACCAATTTGATTTTAATGTACAGATTGCTACAAGAAAACTGAAATCAAAAACACAGAAATAAAAGAACTTACTGTTAACAGGGGAGGGGGTGGTCTGCGCGGGTTCGGGGAGTCCGGGAAGGCGGCGCAGAGGGCCTGGAAGGCTGCTGGTGGGTGCGCCCTGACCGGCGGTGGCGAGAGGGGCGGCGGCTGATCCAATTGGTGGCTAGGGTTTCGGATAACGAGGGGTTTGGCTGTGGTTTCACGAACGGAGAGAAAGGGGTGGAAGAGAAAGGAGGTGCGGAGGCGAGAGGGGTGGCGACTGATCGGTGGGTGGCACGGTGAGGTGTCGCGCCTCGTGCGGTGGCGGCGGATGGGGGATCGAGACGCAGTTTTTCCCTTCTTTTATTTATATTTGGTTTTGAGCGTTGACCGGCTGTGAGGGGAGACAGTATGACGGGTAAGGATTATATATTTTATAATATATTTAATTAATTTATTTATTCTCCTAAAGGTTGGCTTTTCATTCGAACTCAAAATCAAACCCACCGACTGTCGCCCTTAGCTAAATACCCCCATTCTGAACACAATGGGATATGCCCCGCAGGCTGATTCGACTGTTACGATAGGTTTTTCTCTAAATCAAAATTTTAAATCAGTGTATATTCAATTTTAAACGTACATTTCAAATTACCGGGGTCACATACAAACTCTAAAAATTACAAAAAAAATATTTCTAGCTTCGTATTGACGATACGGTCCTAACAAAACTAATTTCGACAAATTCTGAGATCGTTGGAAAAATGGCCAATTTCCAGTCGATTAAATTCAACTGAAACTGGTCAAACGCGTTTAACTGCGCCACGCTCACATATTGATTCGAAAAATTATGAATTTTGGAATCTAGCAATAATTTGACATCACAGATCCAACAAAAGTGGTTTCGTCGAAAACGGAGGTCGTTTGCAAAATGTCTATTTTTAAGGGCCTGAATTCCATAGCGACTATTCAGAATTTTCAACTGGACATATTTTTTTGATTCTCGCTATGAAATCTCGATTTTTCGGATTCGCTGGAAAGATACTATCAATTAGAACCTATCATTTTTGGTTTCACTAAAATCCGGATTGTTTTGCACTCGGTACATTCAATTGAAGTTTGAAATCGAATTATCGAACTACCGCGCCATTTTCAATTCTATTTATAATTATTTATATTCTAACGACGGCGTATATAATATATACGTTCTAAATATATTCAAAATAAATTTCTCGTCGATATTATTTAAAATAATTCATTATAAATAATCAAAATTCGCTAAAATCGCCAAAATAAAAAATTTAAACTGGCCCAGATTTTCGGGTTGTTACAATCTCCCCCACTTAAAACTTTTCGTCCCCGAAAAGGAACAAAGTCGAAAGTGGTTTGATTAATCAACTCTACGTTCGATCTGGCTTCCATTCTCTAACTTTTCAGTTTCTGAGAATTTTCAAATTCTTCAAAAATTTGGCTAACACCCTAAATTTTCAAAAAATTTCGCCATAACCTCCCCTGCACCGGGAGCCACGGGAAAATCCCGAAATTGCCATATAGGCCTTCTGATCTCAAAAAGAAAAAGAAAAAGCCAAGCGGCTAGCCAATAGGCTCATAAAATCATCATCACCCAAACAAAACAGTAAATTATGTAGTAAACATGTACCTATTTGTCGGGCAAACAAATTTTATTCTCTGCTCTAGCCTCCTTGCTATGACCTGTTCAATGTAAGTATATGTATATGCAAGCAAATGCGACCAATTTTCAATACAATTCAATATTTGATTTAGTTAGGCATAATGGTTCAAAATTATCAAACAATTAAACAAACAACCCAAACATCAATCAATTAGTGAATTATCATTTGAAATTCATAACTTTGATATATAGTCGAAAATCTCATTTTTGATGCAAAATCACAACAATAAGCCCTATCTAATTTTGGTTCTCACACCAGTCAGTAGGAAGTATATAGATATTACACGTTCGTCACTCGAATATAAATTCTAATGATGAAGCTCCATCATCAAAATCATCTCCGGGCGATTAGAGTGTAATTCTATATCTATCCAATATATCAAAACTTCGAATACACGCTAGCTAGGCGCATACGCAAAATCTTTATATATTGGATTATCCTAATCAATATAAAATAAATAATCAAATACGAATAATTGATTTAAATTTTCAAAACAAAACTGGTTTTCATTTTAAAAATATACTCTCCACACTCGTTCTAGGATACTACTGATCCTATCTCTAACGAGTCATTCTCATTGGATATTACTAATCCAATATCTGATGAATTCTTTCGTATGGTTCCAAGGTGCCTTGTCCTCTGAGCTTTGTAAACCAAAGCTCTGATACCAACTGTGACGAAAAGGAAATTCGCTCGGTTCGAATCAATCGCTAAACCGATCTAGACCGTTCGAAATGCCCTATCGTTTGAGAACACGACAAAATAGAACGCATACAAAAGAACATTTCATTGTATATTACAACAATACATCAGATTACAAGAATATACAGAGTATAAATGAATATTACACAGAAATATCAGAGATTTAAATTACATTTAAATACATAGCAGCGGAAAATAATACAATACACAACTAGAAAGAGATATACAGATACAAAGATTTACGGATATCGTTCCAGCTGTAAACCAGGATCCTGTGAATATAAATCTGCAAAACCAAAACTACTAGCTGCCCGTGTCAAAATAAGGGCACCCAGAGTTTAGGTTAAAACAATAAACTCCAGGTCAGTCATGGGACTGGTGTGAGAACTAAAACAGTTATTAATCTTTATTTTTAAAGTTAGGTAAATCAAGGGACCACGCCGCTAACGCGGAACGGGTTTCCTCCCAAGAATACCAGTTCATAAAACAAACAGCGCAATGCTAAATAAAGAAAAATGAAGCTATTATAAGACCCAGTTCCCATCACACAATGCAACGCAAGCCGGAGGATAGGGTTTTTACCTTATAATAGCCAAGAATGCTTGATACGTTTAAAACAGATTTTTTTGATACTATTATAAGTGCATAGTGTATAAAACAACTTCAAATCATAAGTATCAATCATAGGCGGCATGAATGCCCCATACCACTATGTCGCCATATATAGGTTATACAATCAAAATCGCAAAGTCACGTATTTGGAAATTGGGTTTCCATCTATGAACCGAGGCAAAAGATAGTCCTCAACCGATTCGTGACTATCTAGCCCGAGCCACAGGTCAGAGCTCGAGTGACCTTGGAGCGACAGGGCCGGTCCACCGATGTGGATTAAACTTAAACCCTGAACATGCGTTCCCCGCCCTATGGGGCGTAAATGAGCCAACGAATGACTCCATCGGACCCGGATCGTCCGATCAAACCGAGGCGCCTCGCAACAGCAACAACCACATAAGTCAAACTCGTCAGGGCGTGTAAAACCACTGACACCCCTTCTAACTAGAAAGAAACGCATGCCCTCCCTGAGGTCCGTCTCCCGTTTTTGGTTCATACCGGGTGTGAAACTCGCAAAGTAAACAT
Organism: Allium sativum; assembly: GCA_030737875.1. Lineage (NCBI taxonomy): Eukaryota > Viridiplantae > Streptophyta > Magnoliopsida > Asparagales > Amaryllidaceae > Allium > Allium sativum. Next base: position 182,991,854 of record CM060915.1, on the reverse strand, counting down.
TACACAAAGCTATGCCACACAGGCCGTGCTTTGATCGTTACCACAAGACTTTGCTTTTCAACAGAAGCCTTGTTCATTTGCATCTTAGGCATGCCACACAAGCAATTCACTCCATGCGTTTGATATCCATCAACATATAACCCCTGAGCTCGTACGTCTCAGAGAAGGGCGTTAAGCAAGAGAATAAATTCTCCGCCGCCAAACAGATATATATTTAATAGAGATCAATCACACGGACTAAAATCCAATGTCAGACACACAGTCCATTTAAAGTCCGTTCTGGGTCTGAACGAAACCGGAGGCACCTAGTACCCCGCATATCCATCGATCTCCAAGTACGTCTGGACGATCACTAACTGTTTCCATCTTCTTGGGTGTATAGCCCAATCAAGATCATCAGTAATTACCCAAACGACGTGAAGACCTCCGGTCTTCGACCATCGTCTTCATCTTCGACTTATCGTCGTATCAGTTATTCAAAATGGGATAAACCTGGTCTTTCCGAATAACTCGCGTATATTTTAAATAAGTGTTACACAAACACAACATACGCCTCATTCCAATTCATCAGTCACTAACCGCAAATTAATCAAGAGAATAATTTCCCAAATATTAACCCCGAAGGCCGAAACCAACATCAGATCAATATCCAAAAAACCATTCTGCTTGGCTAACCGACAGTTAGTTTCTAAATTTCACATTCATAGGGAAAGGTTCCCATTAATTTTATCAAAGAAAAATTCTTTATATTTATTCTTTAATCTTCTTTTGAATTTTGATTCAACTAGTCGGGATTAACGAACCTTACCGAAGTAATCATTTGTTTTAATTTCCCAATCCCAACCCATCCCATGAAGTAAAACTAGTAATACTTCATATCTAACACCACGGTGTTATCGGTAAATTCAATTACCATTTCACGTTTAAATCTAATTAAAGATTCAACTATCGCCTGGAGCAAAACTGGTGATACTCCATTCTCGATCTTTTCAATCTAATTAAAGATTCATTAAAACTCCACTTAGTTTTAATCTTTAACTGGGTTAAAGAATCGGTGTCATTTAAAACACAGTTCACGATAAACCCAAAATCACATTCCATTAATTATCGGGTTAAAGAACGAGTGTTACGTAAAACACTATCCACGATAAACCCAAAAATCAATATCAATTCAATTCCAATTAAATATTATTTAATTGGCATACTTCATTAAATCTAAATAAAAAGATTTAATCTTTTCTCGGCTGGGTTCAAGAACAGTGTTAGTGAAGACACCATTCACGACAAACCCAAATCACATTTGATATTCAATACAAGGCTCTGAATAGAAAATATATCGGCTTATATTTAATATCAAATTCTATGATTAACAAATGTCGTATTGGAAATAACGATATAAATGTATATATCTTTCAAATTTCCATAACAACATCTGTATAATCCCGAATTCCACCATCGAAATATTCCGAAGACAATTTCGATTCAAATCCAATCCAATGCAATCATTGGAAATTCTGGTTATTTTTAAAACCCTTTTCAAATTCAATTTATTTATTTAAAAATAAATAGAATTACAATTCTAGTTCAAAACTAGTTCATTTCGATAAAAAACTATTTTTATCTTTTCAAATATGGGTTTTTCCATCCCAATCCTTTCTAAATCATTTCTTATGATTTTACAAAAATTATTAATATTTTTAATAATTTTATCAAGGTCCGTACAGTCGATTTCCATCAATGGCCATCGAACTGCACTTACAGCAACCTTTTTCAAATTTGATTTGGACATAATTCCAAATCCAACCGTTAGATTTCAGATTTCTAATATTCGTTGGAAAGTACTTTTCGATACGAACCCAACGGTTCCGGTTTTAGGACAATCCGACGGTCGGATCTCCCGCAATATCCGTTCGAAGTCAATGGTCGAAATTCGAGAACTGCCGCGGCGCGGCGCGTTCTATTCAGGCCATTATATTATATATACAATATATAATATATACTTCGTCGATTTCCTTTTAAAACGTGCTTTATAAATCGTTTTAAATTCATTTTCAAAATGGTTTCAACTTCATATTCAATCTCGAATCAAAATTGAATATTTCAATTTAAATTCATTTTAAATTCATTTCAAATTGATTTCAATTCTAATTGATTTCTAATTCAATTTCAGTTCGTTTTCAATTCAATTCAACTTCAATTCGAATTCATTTCTAATCCATTTCAATTGGAATTCGTTTATATTCAATTTCAATTCGAATTTATTTATATTCAATTTCAATTCGAATTTATTTATATTCAATTCTTTTCAAAATATCACATTTTGAAATCACTTTCGATATTGAATATAAAATGAATAAAATCGATATAAATATCGTTCACGTCAAAATGGCGTCAATCTAATCAATACGGCTTCATATATTCCTATTTCCAAATATTCTATTTCAAATATTTCTTTTTCAAATATTACTATTTTAAAACTGGAATGAGGCCCAATCAATTACCATATAATGTTAATTATATGGATTTTCTACAACACATGTATATATCAACAACGATGAATAATCAACCATCATCCAAAGTGCATTCTACACTGTATAAGCATCAAATATAAATATTCAACGCTTATAACAACCTGTCAATCAATCGATCGACATACAACTAAACAATCGGGATTAGTGTACGTCAAATATCATCCCAATACCCGTGTGGGGTTTCAAGCAATCAAACATAGATTTTTATTTGTGCAGTTGGGCGATGTGTAAAATTTATCGTCCCAATAAATGTCCTTCAAATAGGTGTACATAAACAAACCGTCTGGTTCATAAATGAATATTTATTTATTCTCATTCACGTTAAAAATTATATTTTTAACGATAAAATATTTTATTCAGTTCATTTATTCAATAAAATGATTTTTTTTCTAATTTATTTTAGAAAATTTCGGCGACATAACGGCACGATACTAGAAACAGGACAAGGCCTAGCCTTACCCCTGGTCTAGTGAAGGCCCACGCCATTCACACATCAATCACACCAATTTCATTTCACCAAACAATTCAATTCCAAACCAAATAATCTAACCAACTACACAACCAAACAATTAAACAAACAAGCCATCCATGGTCTGTGGATGACGGGTGTCGGGTGCTACTAAACACCGTCTGCATCCTAGTATATATATAACTAGAAAAAGAAATTGAAGAGTGAGAAGTTCTCACCCAAAGCTATCCAATACCACGACACTTCCAATGCAGGAAATCTTCACTGTTCTCGCCACTTATTACTTTCTTTGCCCGTAGCCACTACCTATGTAAAAATCGAATTTTTACTTCGCTATTCAATATATAAAAATCAAATTTTTACTTCGTTATTGAATATATAAAAATCTATTTTTTATTAAGCTACTACATTCAAAAAAAACGTATTTTTATGACATCACTTATATGATAAAAATCATATTCTTTTTATAACTAAAAATCTCGTTTTTCATAAAATTAAAATCCGATCTTTCAACATATAAAAGATTCGTTCTTTATGATGTTAAAAATCCAATCTTTGTGGTGTTAAAAATCCGACATTTACCGAATAAGATCTAAACTTTACTAAGGTAAAAATCTAATTTTTAAATCGTTTTTCATACATAGATTATATTTTCTAATCAAAAATCAACCCTTTTTCGTATGCAAATCAATGTATAGAGATCATAACTTTCATTAAATAAAAACCCTATTTTCAGTTACATAAACAATTAAAAATCATACCTCCCATGTTAATAAAAATTATACCTTTTCTATGTTAAAAAAATATAATCTACTATATGTTAAAAATTGTATTTTATATTTCTAAAAATCATACTTTGCATTTCTGAAAATTATAACTTTTCATATTTAAAAATATCATCTTTCATAACATAAAAAATCTAATCTTTTATAATAAAAGCTAAGAATAAATTCAATAATTTATACATACCAATTTGATTTTAATGTACAGATTGCTACAAGAAAACTGAAATCAAAAACACAGAAATAAAAGAACTTACTGTTAACAGGGGAGGGGGTGGTCTGCACGGGTTCGGGGAGTCCGGGAAGGCGGCGCAGAGGGCCTGGAAGGCTGCTGGTGGGTGCGCCCTGACCGGCGGTGGCTAGAGGGACGGCGGCTGATCCAATTGGTGGCTAGGGTTTCGAATAACAGGGGGTTTGGCTGTGGTTTCACGAACGGAGAGAAAGGGGTGGAAGTGAAAGGAGGTGCGGAGGCGAAGGGGCGGCGGCTGATCGGTGGGTGGCGCGGTGAGGAGTCGCACCTCGTGCGGTGGTGGCGGATGGGGGATCGAGACGCGGTTTTTTCCTTCTTCTTTTTTATTTGGTTTTGAGCGTTGACCGGCTGTGAGGGGAGAGAGTTTGAGGGGTAAGGATTATATATTATATAATATATTTAATTAATTTATTTATTCTCCTAAAGGTTGGCTTTTCATTCGAACTCGAAATCAAACCCACCGACTGTCGCCCTTAGCTAAATACCCCCATTCTGAACACAATGGGATATGCCCCGCAGGCTGATTTGACTGTTACGATAGGTTTTTCTCCAAATCAAATTTTTAAATCAGTGTATATTCAATTTTAAACGTACATTTCAAATTACCGGGGTCACATACGAACTCTAAAAATTACAAAAAAATTATTTCTAGCTTCGTATTGACGATACGGTCTAACAAAACTAATTTCGACAAATTCTCAGATCGTTGGAAAAATGGCCAATTTCCAGTCGATTAAATTCAACTGAAACTGGTCAAACGCGTTTAACTGCGCCACGCTCACTTATTGATTCGAAAAATTATTAATTTTGGAATCTAGCAATAATTTGACATCACAGATCCAACAAAAGTGGTTTCGTCGAAAACGGAGGTCGTTTGCAAAATGTCTATTTTTAAGGGCCTGAATTCCATAGCGACTATTCAGAATTTTCAACTGGACATATTTTTTTGATTCCCACTATGAAATCTCGATTTTTCGGATTCGCTGGAAAGATACTATCAATTAGATCCTATCATTTTTGGTTTCACTAAAATCTGGATTGTTTTGCACCCGGTACATTCAATTGAAGTTTGAAATCGAATTATCGAACTACCGCGCCATTTTCAATTCTATTTATAATTATTTATATTCTAACGACGGCGTATATAATATATACGTTCTAAATATATTCAAAATAAATTTCTCGTCGATATTATTTAAAATAAATCATTTTAAATAATCAAAATTCGCTAAAATCGCCAAAATAAAATTTTTAAACTGGCTCCGATTTTCGGCTTGTTACAACAATAGAATACACTGGCAGAGTTACACAGTATACAGGATCATACTTAGTACAAATACAGTTCAGCTATACATATATGTCTACAGCGGAAAACAAACACAATATGTACAATAGGAGCTGAACAACATAAAAAGAGATAAATGATAGAATCCATCTTCAGCTCCAGCTATCCAGAGAGAGCCTGCTAAAACCTGAACACAAGGCTTCCCGTGTACAAAAAGGGGCACCCGAGGTTGCAAGTGAAACAAACTACGAGTTAGTCATGGGACTGGTATGAGAAATCTACTTAACACATTTTATAATATGGCTAATCACAGGACCACGCCACTTTCGTGGAACGGGTTTACTCCATTGGATTGCCCGTGCTTTACAACAAGTAAATATTTTAAACATCGCAATGCTTTTAATAAAAATGAAGCCATTATAAGACTCAGTTCACATCACACAATGCAACGTAAACCGAAGGATAGAGTTTTTACCTTATAATGGCCAAAATATGTTCGATACGAATAAAACACAAGAATTTGATATTATTACTAGTTTATATGTTTCAAAAACAATTTCAAATCATAAGTATCAATAATACATGGCATTAATGCCCCATACCACTATGCCGCCATATATAGGTATATAATCAAAACCGCACGATGTCGTATTTGAAAATTGGATTTCGGTCATGAACCAAGGCAAAAGATAGTCCTTACTGAATTCGAGACTATCTAGCCCGAGCCTCAGGAACAGCCGCAACTGCCCCTTGGATCGCCAGGCCCGGTCCACCGATGTGAATTAAAATGCCTGAACACGACGTTTCCCTGCCCTTTGGGGAGCCAACGAATGACTCCATCGGCTCCACATTGTCACCGATATATCTGAGGCGCCTCGCAACAGCAACAACCACATGGGTGAAAATAATATATATGTCAGCCAGTTTAAGCACTAACACCACCTCTAGCTAGAAAGAAACACATGTCCTCCCTGAGGTCCTCTCCCGTTTCTGGCTTATACCGGGGTGTGAGGCTCACGAATCAACGTTATACACAAAGCTATGCCACAAAGGTGGTGCTTTGATCATCAACCACAAGACTTTGCTTTTCAACAGAAGCCTTGATCACTGCATCTTAGCATGCCACATAGGAAAATCACACCATGCTACTGATGGCTATCAATCACACAGAATGAATTCCAATATCAGACACATAGTCCATTTACAAGTTCGTTTTGGGTCTGAATGAAATCGTAGGCACTATATACCTCGCATACCCATCGATCTCCACGTACGTCTGGACGATCACCCCTCATTATCTATATTTCGGGATGCCTCCCAATCAAGACATCAGTTATCATCCAACTGAGGTGAAGATCTCAGGTCTTCAACCACCGTCTTCATCGTCGACTTCTTATCGCTGATTCAGTTATTCAGAATAGGATAAACCCGGTCTTTCTGAGCAACTCACATATGTAATTAACAAGTGCTACGTAAACACAACATACGCCTTATTCCAAATCATCAGTCACTAACCGTAAATTAGTAAGAGAGCGATTTCCCAAGTATTAACCCTGAAGGCCGAAACCAACGTCAGATCAAAACCCAGGAAAACATTCGACTTAGCTAACCTTCAGTTAGTTTATAAATTTCACATTCTTAGGGAAAGGTTCCCATTATTTTTATCAAAGATAAATTCTTTAGTATAATTTTCATGTCAAACACATCAACCATCAAATATCTAATAAACCGGGTAAACTTGGTTTATTTCCATTCCATATCGTTTATAATATTTTATCACGATTTATCGCTATATTTATTTATTTAAAAATAGCCAATTCATTCAAACGACGCTTCAGGCCATAACGCGGCCGTGGCGCTATTTTTCTTCAGATTCGATTTACACATATCTGAAAATCTAACCGTTGGATCTTCACAAATTTTATATCATTAGAAAGATCTTTTCAAAACGAATCCAAAGTTTTAGTTTTGGGAAAATCCGACAGTCGGATCTCCCGGTACATTCGTTTAAAGTTTGAATTTCAAAATACGAACTACAGCGTCGTTATTCGATTTAATTTAATTGTATTTATATATAATCGATTCTGGTGCTGTTTTTCTTTATATTTGAATTAAACATTCCAGAAAATCCAACCTTTGGATTTTCACAAAGTGGGTATCGTTGGAAAGATATTTCCAAAGCGAACCCAGCGGTTTCAGTTTCGGGAAAATCCGATGGTCGGATCTCCCGCACTAATCGTTTGAATCACGGTTTCAGAACACAAACTGCAGTTTTGTTATTCAATTTATTTTAATTATATATATATATAATCTGTTCTTTGATTTCAAAACCATATTCTTTTCATACATTTGATAAAAATGATATTTTTATCCAACCGACATTTATTTCAACACTTCACTATTTTTAACAATTCATGTATATAATAAAAATGTGATTTTTATTGTAAAGCCATTGATTTCAAAACACGACTATTTTATATAGTTCATATAGATGATAAAAATATGATTTTTATTATAAAACAATTTATTTCAAAACACGACTATTTTATATAGTTCATATAGATGATAAACATATGATTTTTATTATAAAACAATTTATTTCAAAACACGACTATTTGATATAGTTCATATAGATGATAAAAATATGATTTTTATTATAAAACAATTTATTTCAAAACAAGACTATTTTATATAGTTCATATAGATGATAAAAATATGATTTTTATTATAAAACAATTTATTTCAAAACATGAATGTCATTCAACACATGAATCTCAATTCAACTCATGAATTTCTATTCAACACATGAATTTCTATTCAACACACGAATATAGTTTCAACACACGAAAATAATTCTAACACATGAATATTATTCAAAATTTCGGCAGAATAATGGTAGGGTAGTCAAAATCGGGACCGTCCCTAGTATGGCTCCTCGCTCTACCTTAAAGCCTCGCAGCTTTTGACAATGTGGATTTCTTGCATCTAGTTCGCACGTAGGTGGCATGTTTATTTTTTTCTTTTCCACAAACTAATCCTATGTGGTTTCAACCAAATAATTCTCAACCACAAACAGGTATTTTTCAACCACAATCAATCAATTTCTACGACAAACAATTCTAATCAACCATTCGCTATCAACCAATTTTCACACCAATCACAACCAATAAATATCGTCCATAGTTTGTGAACGAGGGGTGTATATATATTTATATATTTATATATGTATATTTCACTTCTATTTCGACACATATGTAATTTTTACAATGCCTATATAACTTATACATCGAACGTACAACTTATACAACGCTTATACATGAGGTGTACAACGCTTATATAACTCATACATCGCATATATAATTTATACATCGTCATTTCCATATCGTTTATAATTCAGATATCCAACATTGGGTTCCACTCCACCAAAAATAGCAGAAGGTTCAAAAAAATATCCGGTCTCTTCTAGAACGTAGAAGGTGTCTAGACGAGTCCACTGTCTCTTGTTTCACTGAATTTCGTCAAGAAACGAAAAAGATATGATTTTTATGGTGAAATCAAAATCTGTAGCATTTTGAAGGGCTATAGAATAGTTGAAAATAAAACAGTCGTTACCTCTCTGATTTATTCAAAACTAGGTTTAAGCTTTTCTCGAAATCCGTGTAGTTGTTTCTCGATCGAATTTCACAACGGGGTAGGGCCTGGAGAGGCGCACGTGCGCCAGGGAGGGGGTCCAGCTCGGTGGCTCTAGGTGCTGCCGGTAGCGGTTAAAAGGCTCCGACATTGGAGGCCTGGATCTCGCGATTCACCTAACGAGAGGGGGTGCAACGACCATGGATTTGAAGCTTGAGGGGAACCCTTCAAAAACCCCAACTAGGTCGAAGGATATCGATGCGCGTAGGAGGAGAAAACGAGGAGAGAAGTGAAGAGCGGCTTTTCGCGTTGCGCGAGGAAGAAAGGTCGGGGAGCGAGAAATGTGACTGACCAATAGGATTTTTTTATTTATTTACATATTTTTAAAATCTCTAAAATACCCCTCATCACATACTAACCCCAATCCCAACCCAATGACTGTCGTCCCTTGCAAAATACCCCAATTCCGAACACAATGGGATATGTTTCGTAGGCCCATTCGACTGTTTTTGTCAGTTTTCGTTCGAATTAAAATATAAAATATTCAATATTTAATTTGAACTTTCATTTCAATTTGCCGGGGCCACATACTGATTGTAAATATTCCAGAAAAATAATTCTGCCTATGTTTTGATGATACAGTGCCAACAAAACTAATTTCGTCGAATTCTGAGACTATTTGAAAAATGGCCCTTTTACGGTCGATCCAAATTAATAAAAATCGACCAAACACATTTTCCTTTGCCATGCTCACATACTAGCTTCAAAAATTATGAAATTTGAAACATAGCTAAATTTTGACATCCCAGATCCAGCAAAAGTGGTTTCGTCGAATTCTGAGGTCGTTTGCAAAATGGCCATTTTCACGGGCTATATAAACTCTATAGCGACCTTTCTGAAAATTCATTTGGCCATAACTTTTGCTTCCCGCTACGAAACTTCGATTTTTCAGATTCTTTAGAAAGATATTAATAAACAGATTTAAATATTTTAGGTTTTACTAAAATCCGTTTTGTTTTGCACCCGGTACAGTCAGTCAAAGTTTGAAATCAATTTTTGAAACTGCCGTGCCTTTTAGGCCTTGTTTATAATTCAAAGTAATTATATTTATTTTCAAGCATCGATTCAAACACCATTTTCGTCGTTATTATTTAAAATATTTATTTTAAATGTTTAAAATCCACTAAAATAGCCAAATTAAAATTTTCAAACTGGTTTAGATTTTCCGGGTTGTTACTATCTCCCCCACTTAAAACTTTTCATCCCCGAAAAGGAACAAAGTCGAAAGTTGAAACACCCCACCTCCGTTAGGGTCACTCTCAACGGGAATGCCCTAATTTTGGTGGAGGTTTATAAGTACAAGTCACAGATATACAAGACAGATATAAGAACACATATTTGTAAACAGCGGAAGAACAACAAACTTTATTTCATCAAGTCAAATACGTGTTACAACAACATCCTTTCAAAACATAACATAACACTTTCATAATCTGTCTTGAGTACATTATTTTTAAAGAAGCATAAATAAAACATAGATAAACTGCAAAAGCCCCATAGTGGATTGTCCAAAGCCATAGTTCAAAACAGGAAAGTCCAAGCAATACATTTCTCTTCTTCAAGCTGGATGTTGAGGTAGGTCAAGCTGCTGTGTTCCCTCCCTGAGGACCTGGGGGGGGGAAACGGAAGAAAGAAGACGAAAGAAAAATAGAGTCAGACATAAAGCCTGAGTAAGTCTAGTACTACTTTGTCTATGAATAAAGAACTGGGTATGATAAGTAAACAGGAAGTGGGCAAACACTATGAACTTGGTTAAGTTATCTAGGGTCGAATATACTATCGTACCCCATGTTAATCTCTGAACCCATATAAACTAGTTTCCAATTTGCACCCCATAATCAGGGTAGTGTGATCCATTCTACGATGATCGGCTCCTACTCGCATAGTTACATGTGTCTTACGGCCCCCGATGTCTGTAGTTACCTATGCTGGTCCCACCATGGGGTGTATCAAGTCCCATAGTGGCAACCCGACACAACCTTAGAGTGCAAAGGTATGCTACTGGTGTCCAGTGCTTTATTTTTCTGCGCCGGAGTACGTGCACGCCCGCACACCGTTAGAACCTACACTGCTACACCACCGCCGTCGATTTGACCTCTTACAATCAGCCCAGTAATCGTGCCCCACCCTGCCTAGTTTCAGGGTATCCTGATACACCTTCTAGGGTTACTGCTGAAAAGGGTCCCCCCCGTTACTAGGTTTTCTATCTCTAGCCAACATGCTAAGTTGGTTAAGTGTTTCCTAACCTAACCCCACCAGTCCGTTTAGTTTAGCATGTTCCATTTTGATTAAGTCTTTAGTCCACTTAATCCTAACAATCCTGACTCAGCCTTAATTGTCTTATTAAGGCCCTGACCTCTCACATTAGACAGGTATTGTTGTGGCTGCCTGTTGCCGGTTGGTTCCGGGCAGTCTTACGCCACAACTCAGTCTAACCTCGGGTCCTTGCTGGGCTCCATGTTTAACCTCCCACATTGGATAGGTATTGTTGTGACTACTGGACAGCCGGGCGGTTCCGGGCAGGTTTACATCACAACTCAATCCAACCTCGGGTTAAACACATCGTCTTTTCTACATTTACATATTTTGTCATTCTTCTTTATTTTTTATATGTAAATATTTGCGGCCCATTATTATGTTAATGGTGTAATGGTTACACCAACCATGGGCCCAACCCATACTTGAGTTTGGGCCCTTTTACTTTAGTTTTCATTCATTAAATTAATTTAGCCCAACGTTATTTACCCCCGTTTTACACGTCCGTTTATATATATTGGGCTTAGCCTTTTTAAAGCCCAATTTAGCCATGCGAAAAGGGGAGGCTTATGGCGTATACACAAAGAGGGGAAAGTGAGCGCATGAACTTGCATATGACGTTGAAAATACATAATAGAAATTGGTGTACTTGCATAGTGGTGACATGTATTTTGGTCATAAACATAGGTGACATAAATCAAGGCATGTAAACTTGCATAGGGTTAACTACAACATGAACCTATATTCTTATTTAGGCATAATGTCAAACATAAGCATGGCCTAAATATTTCTAGCATAAACATGGCATATTGTCAAACATAAGCATGGCATAAAATACTTCTAGCGTGAACATAGCATAATTCAACTTAATCATGTTTTAAGCCTAATCACATAACGATGGGATAAACATACTTATGCATAAATATTCCTAAACATGGTGTTTGCTTTAAACTTGCAAAAAGGGGATTTTTGAGTCTAATCTAACCATGTCATCATATAATTCTTTAAAACAAAATAGACTTAATCATAGATCTCAATTATGCCAAATATCATTCCTAGCCATATTCCTAAGTTTGCAAAAGCATGACTAATACATGGTGTCAAAATTCCACATAGTTTCATATGAACTATAAAAACCAAACTTGTTTCAATTACTTGCAAAACGATTTATGCACAAAATATACATCATAATGGCATAATAACAAAGCCTCAAATTTGCATGAATTTCAATTAACTACATACATGTAGCTTCAATATAGATTACACAATTTGCGCAATATCCCAAACGTTTATTTGCATAGAACTACCGCATGTAGTTCTTTATAATGAATACATAATTTTGCACAAACATGAATTACTTCCATTGCCACAATTCAAGCATACACATCAACACAGTTGTTTATTATACCAAAGTAATACTCTACTTACAATGGTTTGATGAATTCTCTAGTTTAGGGATTGAAGACGCAAATTCCTTTGTTGAATTGATTAGCTTTAGGTTGCTTGAATTGCTTTAGGCCTTAGAACTTCCTCCCTAATCCTCTCTTTAGTTGGCGGCTATGCTTTGTCGTTCCTCAGCAACATGGCGGCTATGTTCTTAATTTTTAATGAATAGATTAGGGTTTAGTCTAGGGTTGTTTATATAGAGGTTAGGAACTAATTAGGACCCTTGATGTTGCTAGGTTAGATCATAGCCATTCATTAGGAAGAGAGACCAATAAAAACCCGCCACCTAGCCCTAATGACAAAGCAGACCACAGAAATTCGACCAAACACAGACCTGGCCAGCCAGGTTGACTGGGCTCGACCAGGTCGACACCCCTGTCGACAGGGCTGTCGACAGCCCTGTCGACATGGGTAGCCCAGGTCGACAGCCCAGTCGACCTGGGTGGCTAGGCGGGTGTTTTATCCGCCTGGCCCACTGGGCCCCATTTCAAAATTATTATTTTATTCTGTTTGAATTTTTAAATTTAATTCAAAACTTCCGAAGGCCATATCTTCTTCATACGGACTCCGTTTTTCGAAAACTCGGACTCTATTTCGCGTATTTTTCCGAGACGAACGCAATGGCGTATCCCGTTTCCCTTAGTTCTCTGATTTGAATTTGATTATACTTTAATTCATGAATTTCACAGTTATAGAATTTTCGGGGTGTTACATTCTCCCCCACTTAAAAGGATTTCGTCCCCGAAATCTTCAAGTTAGGAGGAATGTAAATCCTAACATCCAATCATCCATCTACTCATCCATCAAACACGAGTATCCATTGTCCTTAAAAGACTTCTAATGCTTCATGATCATATGCAAAGTGTGTGTGTATACATGTACTTATCTAATGCAAAATCAGTCGGTCTACTGATTCAGTTGACCTCCTTAATGCGAATTATGTGAGTGCCATGAATCCATTATGTATGCAAATTTTCCTATTCTTGATTCTACATGAGTGCACAACCATTCAATACAAATGCAACATCCACATGACAACACATTATAGTTCAACCACATACGAATACAAACATATATGCATATGCAATATGAAGTGACTGAGCCGATCTAAAACCTAGATTGTGTGTGTATATGCAACCACGAGCAACCACTAGCAATCACTTGCAACCACTTGCAACCATTCATACATAACATGTTTCAATTACATGTTTTCATCCAAAAGGTTTCTACCCTAAAGATAAGGTCGATACCTAAAAAGATAGATAAAAGCGCAACTTAAGGAAAAAGAAAGATCAAGGATGTACCCTCGAACAGAAAAGGGTAGGTAGTACGTATTCTAGCTTCAGTTTCCCAAGTCGCGTCTCCCTCGGCGTCGCTCCACTGAACTTTGACGAGCTTGACTTCGCGGTTGCGTATCTTCTTCACTTCCGTCCCTAAGATGCGGGTTGGAACTCTTCTTATGGTTGCTTCGCGTTCCACTTCAGCCTCTTCGAGGATATTTGGCTCTACCACTTCAGCAGACTCATGTAGACACTTTCGGAGATGTGAAACGTGAAAAACGTTGTGGACTCCAGCCAACTTCTCGGGTAGCTCTAATCTATAAGCCATTTTCCCAATTTTCTCGATAATAGGGAATGGCCCTACGAATCTTGGCGCTAGCTTTCCTGTGGTTCCAAAACGAACAACGTTTCTTAGTGGTGATACCTTGAGAAAAACTCTGTCTCCAACCTCGAATTCAAGGTCGGTCCTTCTCTTGTCGGCGTAGGACTTTTGTCTGTCTTGGGCCGTCTTCATCCTTCTTCGTATTAAGTCCACTTTCTCTGAGGTCTCTCGGATCATGTCTGGTCCAAGTATGAGCTTATCCGTGGACTCCCACCAACAAGTGGGCGATCGACACGGTCTTCCGTATAGAGCTTCGAAGGGCGCCATTCCGATGGTTGCTTGATAGCTGTTGTTGTAGGCAAATTCCACCAAAGGGAGGTGGTCTTCCCATGTCCCTCCGAAGTCAAGGACGCATAGCCTTAAGAGGTCTTCCAAAACTCTGTTCACTCTCTCTGTTTGGCCGTCGGTTTGGGGATGATAGGCCGTGCTCAAGCATAACTGCGTTCCTACTGCTTCTTGCAGACTCCGCCAAAACTCGCTGGTGAAGATGGGGTCTCGGTCACTAACGATGCTAGATGGTATTCCATGGAGTCGCACGATTTCCTTGAGGTAAAGTGATGCTAGGAATGAGGCAGTTCTTTTACTTTTGACAGGTAAAAAGTGGGCGCTTTTAGTAAGCCTATCCACTATTACCCAAATACTAGTGTTGCCTCTCCTAGACCTAGGCAGCCCATCGATGAAGTCCATTGAGATGCTATCCCACTTCCACTGCGGGACCTCTAGAGGATGTAGTAGTCCGCCAGGCTTTTTCTGTTCCGCCTTAACCTGTTGGCACACCATACACTTAGAAACGAATTCTGCCACGTCCTTTTTCATGCCGTTCCAGAAGAAAGTCCTTTTTATGTCTTTGTACATTTTATCTCCGCCGGGGTGTATCGTCATCTTGGAGTGATGTGCTTCTTCGAGAACCTTCTTTACTAAATCTTTCGTCTGTGGGACGCATAGTCTTCCATCTCGCCTTAGTACACCCTTATCGTCGATGGAGTATCTATTGAGGTGACTTGAAGTCTCACCCCTAATTAGCCTATCAATTATTTCCACAAGCTGAGGGTCTTCGCGTTGTGCTGCCCCTACTGAATCTACTAAAGTTGGGCGCACTTCGAGAGATGCAAGCAAGCCCGGTACGAAATCGGAGGAGGGCCTAAAGTCGAAGCTGGCTATAAACTCTAGGCTTTGTCTTTCAACAAACAACGGGCTTAGGGTCAATTTCTTTCGGCTCAACGCGTCTGCCACTACGTTGCCTTTGCCCGGAGTATAGGAGATTTCGAAATCGTACGAGGCAAGAAACTCCATCCATCTTTGTTGCCTCGAGTTAAGATCTTTCTGCGAGAAAAGATATTTCAACGATTTATGGTCAGTGTAAAGTTCGAACTTCTCACCTAGGAGATAGTGTCGCCAAGACTTGAGTGCAAAGACGATGGCGGCTAACTCAAGATCGTGGGTTGGGTAGTTCCTTTCATGCACCTTCAACTGCCTCCCGCCATAAGCTACTACCCTTCCTTCTTGCATTAAGACGGCGCCTAGCCCTGTCCCACATGCATCCGTATAAACAGTGAACATCTTGCTCCCATCTGGCAGCGTCAAAACTGGGGCTGTTGTGAGAGCCCTCTTCAGTCGTTGGAAAGCAAACTCGCAATCCAAATCCCAATTGAATACTAGATTCTTCTTAGTCAATTTCGTGAGCGGAGCTGAAATTTTCGCAAAATCCCTTATGAATTTCCGATAGAAACCTGCTAGTCCTAGAAAGCTTCGGACCTCAGTTGCATTCCTTGGTGTCTTCCAATCTTGTACCGCCACTACCTTAGCAGGGTCCACCGCTAACCCTTGTTTGGATACTATGTGCCCAAGGAACCTCACCTCTTCCCTCCAAAAGTGGCATTTGGAGAATTTGGCTTTTAGTTGATGGACTCGCAAAGTTTCCATGATTGCCCTTAAGTGCTGAGCATGTTCCTCTTCACTCTTTGAGAAGATAAGGATATCATCTACGAAGACCACTACGAATTTGTTGAGGAAATCTCTAAATACCCTACTCATCAGGTCCACGAAGTAAGCAGGTGCATTTGTCAAGCCGAAAGGCATGACAAGCCATTCAAAGAAGCCGTCTGGGGTTCTGAAAGCCGTTTTATCGATGCTATCTTCAGCCACCCTTAGCTGATGAAAACCGGTTGCTAAATCGAGTTGGGAGAAAACAGACGCTCCTACAAGCTGGTCAAATAAATCGTCAATTCTAGGGAGAGGGTGCCTATTCTTTTTCGTTAGCTTGTTGAGCTCCCTATAGTCAACACATAGACGGAGTGAACCATCCGCCTTTGTAGCGAACACCACTGGAGCGCCCCATTCTGAAATGCTCCTCCTAATGAACCCCTTTTCTAGAAGCTCTTTAATCTGTTTACTGAGCTCTTTCCTTTCTCGTGGAGCCATATGTCTAACGGGCAATGCAACGGGCTTTGCATTATCTACAAGATATATGCGGAAGTCTATTTCCCGCTTCGGAGGTAAGCCCTTCACCTCTTCGAAGACATCCGGATATTCCCGGACCACTCTAACTGATTGCAAATTTTCAACAGAGGCATCTAGCGATTCAAGATAACTAAGCATAACCGCATACGAGGGATTACAAGAAATTTCCAAAGTATTACCGAGTTGGGTTAGGAGCCTAACAACCCTTTTCTCACAATCAAGGATGGCCCCATTACTGGATAGCCAATCCATACCCAAAATCAAACCATACCCCGAAAAGCCCAAAACAAAGGCACTACATAGAAATTCAACACTTAGGATAGAAATTTTCAAATCCAGACAGATCATAGGCAAATGAGCTGGGCCCCCAATTGGGTTTGAAACAATTAAGGGGTCCTCTACCATACTAGTTTTTAGGTGCAGAGATTCTACTAAAGCAGACGAGATAAAGGAGTGTGATGCGCCAGAATCAAATAAAGTGCGAACGGGGTGATCATAAAGATAAACTACACTTTCTACAGAAGTATTTGTACCTCGCTGTTGCAATGGTGGCGCTTCTAGCACATGAACCTGTGCCCCTGGGGTGGATCCAGCCCCCTGCCCCTGCCCTCGTTTCCTTGGGCAGTCCTTAGCCCTGTGGCCTGTCTGTCCGCATGAAAAGCACCCACCATTCTCCTTGGCCTTTTTCTTCCGGCAGTCCTTTACTAAGTGCCCCACTTTGCCACAGAAATTGCACTTCCTCTTCTCTTTGTTGCCTTTCCCGCCCTTCTTAAAGTCTGTCTTCTTGGGCTGCAAACCCTCTTTCTTCCCTTGAGAGCTTTCTGCCTTGGTCTCCTTCTTGCCCTTGTCCTCTTCGTTCAGCAATGCCATTTGCACCAATCTTTCATACGTGGCTCCCATGGGTATATGGGTCATGGCTAAACTATGTAACGGCTCATTTAACCCCTTGACGAAACGGAGAGCCTTCTTATGAGGGGTGTTGACTAGGTCAAGCCCAAACCTAGCCAGCTCATCAAACTGATTCACATACTCTCTGACTGTCTTGTCCCCTTGCTTAAGAAATAAGAACTTCTCCAACTGCAAACTTCTTTCCGCCTCTGAGAGAAATTTGGTCTCAAACCTTGCCCTAAAGTCCTCCCATGTTTCTACTGGTCTTTCAGCATTGGTGACTTCCCACCAGTAGGAAGCCTCGCCCTTCAATAGCCACACCGCTAGTTGTACCTTTTGTCTATCTTCTACCTCAAAGATGATGAATAGGTCCTCCGTTTCTTTTAGCCAATTCCTAGCTGCTACGAAGGACTCAGTTCCATGGAAATCCCTTCCTCCCATAGTTTAAAATCTTTACATATCTTAGCGAATGTGTTTCCCCGTGGAGGAGGTGGAGGAAAGAGTACTGCTGCGGCTGGATGATTCCCTTCAGCTGGAGGAGGAGGAACGGTAGGACCTGGCTGAGTGGCCCTTGCTTCTAAGAAACGTCTAAACCAACCAGGTATGGGTACCCCTTCAGGCAAGTTAAGATCTTGGGACATGCTGAAACAAAAAGGATAGATTCAAAACGAAGGATAAGAGATAGTACCTATGGCTTTGGGGAGTGGACTTTGCCTTTTAAAATAAATTAATATTTTTCTTTTAAAAATGCTTCTTTAAATAAATTTTCAAAACTTTTTATCTTATCTGGTAAACCTATGCTCTGATACCAAGTGAAACACCCCACCTCCGTTAGGGTCACTCTCAACGGGAATGCCCTAATTTTGGTGGAGGTTTATAAGTACAAGTCACAGATATACAAGACAGATATAAGAACACATATTTGTAAACAGCGGAAGAACAACAAACTTTATTTCATCAAGTCAAATACGTGTTACAACAACATCCTTTCAAAACATAACATAACACTTTCATAATATGTCTTGAGTACATTATTTTTAAAGAAGCATAAATAAAACATAGATAAACTGCAAAAGCCCCATAGTGGATTGTCCAAAGCCATAGTTCAAAACAGGAAAGTCCAAGCAATACATTTCTCTTCTTCAAGCTGGATGTTGAGGTAGGTCAAGCTGCTGTGTTCCCTCCCTGAGGACCTGGGGGGGGGAAACGGAAGAAAGAAGACGAAAGAAAAATAGAGTCAGACATAAAGCCTGAGTAAGTCTAGTACTACTTTGTCTATGAATAAAGAACTGGGTATGATAAGTAAACAGGAAGTGGGCAAACACTATGAACTTGGTTAAGTTATCTAGGGTCGAATATACTATCGTACCCCATGTTAATCTCTGAACCCATATAAACTAGTTTCCAATTTGCACCCCATAATCAGGGTAGTGTGATCCATTCTACGATGATCGGCTCCTACTCGCATAGTTACATGTGTCTTACGGCCCCCGATGTCTGTAGTTACCTATGCTGGTCCCACCATGGGGTGTATCAAGTCCCATAGTGGCAACCCGACACAACCTTAGAGTGCAAAGGTATGCTACTGGTGTCCAGTGCTTTATTTTTCTGTGCCGGAGTGCGTGCACGCCCGCACACCGTTAGAACCTACACTGCTACACCACCGCCGTCGATTTGACCTCTTACAATCAGCCCAGTAATCGTGCCCCACCCTGCCTAGTTTCAGGGTATCCTGATACACCTTCTAGGGTTACTGCTGAAAAGGGTCCCCCCCGTTACTAGGTTTTCTATCTCTAGCCAACATGCTAAGTTGGTTAAGTGTTTCCTAACCTAACCCCACCAGTCCGTTTAGTTTAGCATGTTCCATTTTGATTAAGTCTTTAGTCCACTTAATCCTAACAATCCTGACTCAGCCTTAATTGTCTTATTAAGGCCCTGACCTCTCACATTAGACAGGTATTGTTGTGGCTGCCTGTTGCCGGTTGGTTCCGGGCAGTCTTACGCCACAACTCAGTCTAACCTCGGGTCCTTGCTGGGCTCCATGTTTAACCTCCCACATTGGATAGGTATTGTTGTGACTACTGGACAGCCGGGCGGTTCCGGGCAGGTTTACATCACAACTCAATCCAACCTCGGGTTAAACACATCGTCTTTTCTACATTTACATATTTTGTCATTCTTCTTTATTTTTTATATGTAAATATTTGCGGCCCATTATTATGTTAATGGTGTAATGGTTACACCAACCATGGGCCCAACCCATACTTGAGTTTGGGCCCTTTTACTTTAGTTTTCATTCATTAAATTAATTTAGCCCAACGTTATTTACCCCCGTTTTACACGTCCGTTTATATATATTGGGCTTAGCCTTTTTAAAGCCCAATTTAGCCATGCGAAAAGGGGAGGCTTATGGCGTATACACAAAGAGGGGAAAGTGAGCGCATGAACTTGCATATGACGTTGAAAATACATAATAGAAATTGGTGTACTTGCATAGTGGTGACATGTATTTTGGTCATAAACATAGGTGACATAAATCAAGGCATGTAAACTTGCATAGGGTTAACTACAACATGAACCTGTATTCTTATTTAGGCATAATGTCAAACATAAGCATGGCCTAAATATTTCTAGCATAAACATGGCATATTGTCAAACATAAGCATGGCATAAAATACTTCTAGCGTGAACATAGCATAATTCAACTTAATCATGTTTTAAGCCTAATCACATAACGATGGGATAAACATACTTATGCATAAATATTCCTAAACATGGTGTTTGCTTTAAACTTGCAAAAAGGGGATTTTTGAGTCTAATCTAACCATGTCATCATATAATTCTTTAAAACAAAATAGACTTAATCATAGATCTCAATTATGCCAAATATCATTCCTAGCCATATTCCTAAGTTTGCAAAAGCATGACTAATACATGGTGTCAAAATTCCACATAGTTTCATATGAACTATAAAAACCAAACTTGTTTCAATTACTTGCAAAACGATTTATGCACAAAATATACATCATAATGGCATAATAACAAAGCCTCAAATTTGCATGAATTTCAATTAACTACATACATGTAGCTTCAATATAGATTACACAATTTGCGCAATATCCCAAACGTTTATTTGCATAGAACTACCGCATGTAGTCCTTTATAATGAATACATAATTTTGCACAAACATGAATTACTTCCATTGCCACAATTCTAGCATACACATCAACACAGTTGTTTATTATACCAAAGTAATACTCTACTTACAATGGTTTGATGAATTCTCTAGTTTAGGGATTGAAGACGCAAATTCCTTTGTTGAATTGATTAGCTTTAGGTTGCTTGAATTGCTTTAGGCCTTAGAACTTCCTCCCTAATCCTCTCTTTAGTTGGCGGCTATCCTTTGTCGTCCCTCAGCAACATGGCGGCTATGTTCTTAATTTTTAATGAATAGATTAGGGTTTAGTCTAGGGTTGTTTATATAGAGGTTAGGAACTAATTAGGACCCTTGATGTTGCTAGGTTAGATCATAGCCATTCATTAGGAAGAGAGACCAATAAAAACCCGCCACCTAGCCCTAATGACAAAGCAGACCACAGAAATTCGACCAAACACAGACCTGGCCAGCCAGGTTGACTGGGCTCGACCAGGTCGACACCCCTGTCGACAGGGCTATCGACAGCCCTGTCGACATGGGTAGCCCAGGTCGACAGCCCAGTCGACCTGGGTGGCTAGGCGGGTGTTTTATCCGCCTGGCCCACTGGGCCCCATTTCAAAATTATTATTTTATTCTGTTTGAATTTTTAAATTTAATTCAAAACTTCCGAAGGCCATATCTTCTTCATACGGACTCCGTTTTTCGAAAACTCGGACTCTATTTCGCGTATTTTTCCGAGACGAACGCAATGGCGTATCCCGTTTCCCTTAGTTCTCTGATTTGAATTTGATTATACTTTAATTCATGAATTTCACAGTTATAGAATTTTCGGGGTGTTACAAAAGTGGTTTGATTAATCAACTCTACTTTCAATCTGGCTTCCATTCTTCAACTTTTCAGTTTCTAAGAATTTTCAAATTCTTCAAAAATTTGGCTAACACCCTAAATTTCCGAAAAATTTCGCCATAACCTCCTTTGTATCGGGAGGGGTTTGGAAATTTATTGGGCCGTATTAGGTACCCAATAAATCCTAATAAGCATGCACATATTTATAGTGATATATTCCGGTGTCCAAAGGGGAGTGTGTATAGATCATAACTCCAGAGAATGAATTCTCGTCACCCTATACATGGTTTTTGTGCCTTAATGACCAGAGAGACGTGTTAATTGTCATCTCCAGACCCGTGTGGTTTTTTTTATTAATCTGGCAATTTAATGTTGCATTTTATATGGTCCATATCAGTCACCAGTTCAACCTGTAATATATAGTCATCACCATACAAGCCTCTCACTTGTATGGTAAATCTTCAACCTCGTCACACAAGCTCCAAATGCTTATGTGTTATATGATTAAGTATGCCTATCTTCAAGAAGTATGCCATGTAGTGTAGTTCAAAATTAATTGTTACTATCCTATGGCAACGTTTATTATTACACACAGAACAACCAGCACTCCGCATCCAATGGCATTCACAGGAGTTGATATAATAATATTTCACATCCAACTCATTAAGGTTCACCTATTTGTCGGGCACGCAAATAAATTCTTTACTCAACCGCTAATCCTTTACCTATTCAAACATATATATTGCACATGCATATATTCTATCTATTTTTAAATCAGTTCAATACATGATTTAATTTCATAGATTTATCCTTCATTCATTGATTAAATTAACTATCTTTCTAATAATTTAATTAATCATATCCACTATCACACAACACAAACAACAATCAATTTGATTTTAACTTTTCAAAAATTTACTAATCGATTCATATACTCTTTTAAAATAATCAGACTATAGAATTAAAAGTTTACATCCCTAAAAAGAAAATAACAACAAGGTAGAGAGCATAATGGAGATTTCAAAATATGGTAAATGTACCTTGCACCGAGTCAATCAGAGATATCCACCTTGCACTTAGGATAGGCTTTCTTAATGCTTTCCTTTGTTTCCTAAGTACAATCTCGTGGATCTCTACTCCATTGCACTTTGACTAAGTGAACCTTCTTGTTCCTCAGTTCTTTGGTTTCTTTGCCAATAATCTTTAGTGGCTCCCTTCTCACAGCCAATTCTGGATTGATTTCTATATCCTGTTGTGTAGCTTCTTCCACAACCAGGTCTGGATCATGAACATGCTTTCGAAGTTGAGATACGTGAAATATATCATGCACCCCAGACAACCAATCAGGTAATTGAATTCTATAAGTGAGTGTTCCAATCCGTTCAAGTATAGGGAATGGGCCAATAAATCTGGGCGCCAACTTCCTAGTTTTGCCAAATCGAATCACTCCTCTCATCGACGAAACCCTTATATACACATAATCATCAACAGAAAAAGCCAAATCCCTTCTTCTCGAATCAGCATAGCTCTTCTGTCGGCTTTGAGCGGCGAGTTATCGTTTCATAATGAAATCGACTTTGTCTGCAGCTTCGCGGATCATATCAGGTCCCAATTCAAGTCTGTTATCAGGTTCGACCCAACAAGCAGGAGATCGGCACGGTCTACCATATAATGCTTTGAAATGTGACATTGTCAGGCTTGCTTGGTAGCTGTTGTTGTATGATAACTCAGCCAAATGTAAATGGTCTTCCCATGATCCACCAAAATCAAGAACATAAGCCCGCAATAAATCTTCTAGTATATGATTTACCCTCTCAGTTTGACCATCTGTCTGAGGATGATAAGTGGTGCTCAAGTTTAGCTTCATTCCCAGTTCAACTTGAAATGCCTCCCAGAATTTGCTAGTAAATATTGGATCTCTATCACTGACTATACTGATCGGCACTCCATGTAGCCTAACAATTTCCTTGAAATAAATTTGCGCCAGATTTTGAGCAGTTCTGTTCGATCTGACGGGTATGAAATGGGTGGTCTTCGTGAAGTGATCTACGATCACCCATGTACTGTCATTTCCTTTCCTGGTTCTGGGCAGACCATCTATGAAGTCCATGGAAATGTGTTCCCACTTCCAACCTGGAACGTCCAGCGTTTGCAACAATCCAACAAGTTTCTGTTGGTCGCTTTTGACTAGTTGGCAAGTAGAGCACCTACTAACGTATATTGAAATGTCCCATTTCATAGCCTTCCACCAGAATGTTCGCTTGAGAACGTTATGCATTTTGGTCACACCTGGATGGATACTCAGCTTGGACTTGTGACACTCGCCTTACACTTCCCTTTTTAACTCGGGGATGTCGGGAACACAAATCCTTCCTCTCAATCTCAGGGTCCCATCGTTATCTATTTGAAAGCACGAGGGTTCGCCTTTCTGAATCCTTCTGATCATATCCTTAATAAAATTATCATCCTTAACATTGTTGCCTCAGATTCAAGTCTTTCTGCGTGAAAAGATACTTTAGTGACTGATGATATGTAAGCAGTTCGAATTTCTCTCCCAGAAGATAGTGTCTCCAGATTTTCAAAGCGAATACGATAGCCAACAACTCAAGATCATGAGTAACGTAATTCTTTTCATGTGGTTTCAGCTGATGGCTAGCATAAGCAACAACTTGGCCTCTTTGCATTAATACCGCACCAATTCCTTCTCTAGAGGCATCTGTCCAGACTTTCAAGTCTTGATTGCCATCGATAATCGTTAACACTGGAGTTGTTGTTAATCTTAACTTTATCTTCTCAAAAGCCTCCTCACATTCTGGAGTCCACTTGAATTTTGTGTGCTTCTTTGTAACCTTTGTTAAGTGACTAGATATCTTAGAAAAATCTTTAATGAACTTCCGATAATAACTAGCCAATCCAAGAAAACTTCGGACTTTTCTAGGAGTACTAGGTTGTTTCCAATTTTGAATAGCTGCGATTTTACTTGGATCCATAGAAATTCCCTCTTTTGATACGACGTGGCCAAGAAACTTCACTTCATCTTGCCGGAATATACATTTGGACAGTTTGGCTTTTAAAACGTTCCTTCTCAGAATTTCTAGAACTTGTTCCAATTGTTTTTCATTTTCGGCTTTTGACTTAGAGAAGATTAGAATATCATCAATAAATACCAGAACAAACTTATTCAAGACTCCTCTGAACACTCGATTCATCAAATCGACGAAGTAAGCTGGAGCATTACACAAGCCGAACGACATTACTAACCACTCATAGAATAAGTCTGGACCTCTGAATGTTGTCATAGGAACACACTCTTCGGCAATACGAAGCTGATGGAAACCTGTAGCTAGGTCCATCCTTGAAAATACTTGTGCTCCATCCAGACGATCCATTAAATCATCGATTCGCGACAATGGATATTTATTCTTTATTGTCTG
Organism: Allium sativum; assembly: GCA_030737875.1. Taxonomy (NCBI): domain Eukaryota; kingdom Viridiplantae; phylum Streptophyta; class Magnoliopsida; order Asparagales; family Amaryllidaceae; genus Allium; species Allium sativum. The sequence goes on along the minus strand of CM060915.1, from coordinate 182,966,697 downwards.
CTTATTCAAGTCACGATAATCCACACACAGTCGTAGAGTACCGTCAGACTTTGGGACAAACACAACTGCTGCTCCCCTATCAGAGAAACTAGGCCTGATCAGACCCTTCCATACAATCTGTCGAGTTTGATTGTCTAGTTCTTCTTTCTCCTTTGGAGTCATTCTTCGAATAGCGTGCACTACTGGCCTTGCGTTCGGAATTGAAGCGATCTTGAAATCAATTTCTCTTTGCGGTAGTAAGCTAACAACTTCTTCGAACACATCCGCATAATTCTTGATGACAGGAATATCATTTATGAGGTTGGGAACATTCTCCGTGGCTACAGGGATATTTTCTATTTGAGCAGGAGAAACATCCAAAGCTGCCCAGAAGTCTTTTCTATCAGAATTATGACCTTCACAGGGAATGGTTATATAATCACCTGATTTAATCTTCGCCTTAACGACTCTGTCGGAGCATTTAACCTCAGCTTCATATTTGGTCAACTAGTATAACCCCAAGATAAGATCAAATTCTATAAAATTCATGATGACCGCGATTGTAGGGAACCGATAACAAGAAAAAGAAATCGGCACCCCACAAACCCAACTGAGATCGAGGGAATCCCCAACCGGATTATGGACAGTCATTGGTTCTTTGAGCTTCTTCAAATTCAAATCTAGTTTCTTAACCGCATTCTTTGCAACAAAGCTTCGTGACGCACCGGTGTCGAATAGTACTTTAACTGGAATATTTTTGACATTAAGTGTGCCTTCTAAAACATCTGGCCTTTCTTGACTAGCTGAGGGGTCAGAAGTTTCTGCCACTTCATTTGCTTGAGCCACTTTGGTCTTTTTTAACAGCCAGCAATCCTTCTTTACATGACCAGCATGATTGCAAAGATTGCATTTTCTATTCTCTTCAAACATGTTCTTGGATTTAGATTCATTCTTCCTTTGTTTCTTTAAAGATCTTCAATTTCCTTGCAAATGCCCTTGCTTATGGCAGTTATTGCATACAGCAGTCGTTACTGGTTCTTTATCAGACTTAACCCTTTTCCTCTTAGCTATGGGCTTCTTACTGACCTCAGGACTATCAGTTTCAGATTCCCCTTTATTATGAGAACTGACTTCCTCTTCGTAGCATAACATACCTTTCTTGTCGAGATCCTCATACTAGTAAGCCATGTATACCATTTTAGAGAAAGGAAGCTTCACATGCCCCATTACTTTACTTTGGTACTTACTTTGAAGCCTGTTAATCAATCTCAAATTCTTCCTCTTCGTATTTTGAATTAGATGAGGGGAAAAATGAGAATGTTCATTGAATTTCTTATGATATGCTGGGATATTCATATCTCCTTGTATTAGATAAGAGAATTCATCACATAACCGCTCAGTTGCTTCAGGAGGAGTAAATATTTCTAGGAAAATCATTTTAAATCTATCCCAGGTAATATTACCTTCTGGATTATCCTCAATAATCGAATCCCACCAGAACAAAGATTCGTCTTTGAGTGCGGAAGATGCCAGTAATCTTTTCTGGTCATCTCCCAGCTTTAAACCTTCAAAGATTTTCTCAACAGAACGAATCCAAGCTTGTGTTTTCATAATAGATTCTTCGCCCGAGAACGGTATTCCACCCATATTTCGATACTTAATCAATAGAGCCTCAATATCTTGTTCTGCATTCCTTTTTCTGACACTCATTTTCTAGTACTTCTGCAAATAGAAGATCAAGTGTCTGGTCAATAGAAAAGATATTTTAAAGCATAGAGACATATACTTAAATGTAAATGAATCTATCAAGGTGTTATTTCATTCCGCTATACTCACATTAGGATATTACTAATCCTATCTGTAATGAGTTCTTCGTCCTAGAACACTACTGGTTCAATTTCTGACGAGTTCGTTAATATGTTATATTCCAGCACTAAGATTAACCAAAGCTCTGATACCACGTTGTGACGACCCCAAAACCCCGTACGACTGTGTCAAGGCTAATCATTGTAATATAACACATAAACAGATAATAGCATAACAGAAATAAATAAATACACCAAATAATGTACAATAGAATACACTGGATAAACGTAATCATCAGAGTTATATAGTATACAGGATTATACTTAGTACAAATATAGTTCAGCTATACATAAATATCTATAGCGGAAAACAAACATAATATGTACAATAGGAGCTGAACAGCATAAAAAGAGATAAATGATAGAATCCATCTTTAGCTCCAGCTATCCAGAGAGAGCCTGCTAAAACCTAAACACAAGGCTGCCCGTGTAGAAAAAGGGGCACCCGAGTTTGCAAGTGAAACAAACTACGAGTCAGTCATGGGACTGGTATGAGAAATCTACTTAACACACTTTATAATATGGCTAATCAGAGGACCACGCCACTTTCGCAAAACGGGTTTACTCCATTGGATTGCCAGTGCTTTACAACAAGTAAATCTTTTAAACATCACAATGCTTTTTATAAAAATGAAGCCATTATAAGACTCAGTTACCATCACACAATGCAACGCAAACCGGGGGATATAGTTTTTACCTTATAATGGCCAAAATATGCTTGATACGAATAAAATACAAGAATTTGATATTATTACTAGTGTTTATATGTTTCAAAAATAATTTCAAATCATAAGTATCGATCATTGATGGCATTAATGCCCCATACCACTATGTCGCCATATATAAGTAAAAAAATCAAAACCGCACGATGTCGTATTTGGAAATTGGATTTCCGTCATGAACCAAGGCAAAATATAGTCCTTACCGAATTCGAGACTGTCTAGCCCGAGCCTCAGGAACAGCCACAACTGCCCCTTGGATCGTCAGGGTCGGTCCACCAATGTAGATTAAAATGCCTGAATATTGTGATTCCCCGCCCTTTAGGGCGTAAATGAGCCAACGAATTACTCCATCGGCTCCACATAGTCACTGATATATCTGAGGCGCCTCGCAACAGCAGCAACCACACGAGTGAAAATAATATATATATCAGCCAGTTTAAGCACTGACACCACCTCTATCTAGAAAGAAACACATGTCCTCCCGGAGGTCCTCTCCCATTTCTGGCTCATACCGGGGTGTGAGGCTCGTGAATCAACATTATACACAAAGTTATGCCACACAGGCGGTGCTTTGATCATCAACCACAAGACTTTGCTTTTCAACAGAAGCCTTGATCACTTCATCTTAGCATGCCACACAGGCAATTCACACAATGCAAATGATGCCCACCAATCACACAGAATGAATTCCAATGTCAGACACACAGTCCATTTACAAGTTCGTTCTAGGTCTGAACGAAACCGAAGGCACTATATACCTCGCATACTCATCGATCTCCACGTACGTCTGGACGATCACCACTTATTATCTATATTTCAGGATGCCTCTCAATCAAGACATCAGTTATCATCCAACCGATGTGAAGATTTCTGGTCTTCAACCACCGTCTTCATCATCGACTTCCTATCCACGATTCATTTATTTACAATGGGATAAACCTGGCCTTTCTTAGAAACTCGCATACATAATTAACAATTGCTACACAAACACAACATACGCCTTATTCCAATTCATCAGACACTAACCGTAAATTAGTAAGAGAACGATTTCCCAAGTATTAAGCCTAAAGGCCGAAACCAACATCAGATCAAAACCCAGGAAACCATTCGACTTAGCTAACCTTCAGTTAGTTTATAAATTTCACAAACTTAGGGAAAGGTTCCCATTATTTTTATCAAAGATAAATTCTTTAGTATAATTTTCATGTCAAACACATTCAACCATCAAATATCTAATAAACCGGGTAAATACGGTTTATTTCCATTCCATATCATTTATAATATTTTATCATGATTTATCGCTATTTTTATTTATTTAAAAATAGCCATTTCATTCAAAGGACGCTTCAGGCCATAACGCGGCCGTGGCGTTGTTTTTCTTCAGATTTGATTTACACATATCTGAAAATCTAACCGTTGGATCTTCACAAATTTTATATCATTAGAAAGATATTTTCAAAACGAATCCAACGGTTTCAGTTTTGGAAAATCCGAAGGTCGGATCTCCCAGTACACTTGTTTGAAGTTTCAATTTGAAAATACGAACTGCAGCGTCGTTATTTGACTTAATTTAATTATATATATATATATAATTGATTCTGGGGCTGTTTTTCTTTCGATTTGAATTAAACATTCCAAACAACCCAACCGTTGGATTTTCACAAAGTGGGTATCATTGGAAAGATATTTCCAAAGTGGGCCCAATGGTTTCGGTTTCGGGAAAATCCGATGGTCGGATCTACCGCACTAATCGTTAGAAATCACGGTTTGAAAACACGAACTGCAGTTTCTTTATTCATTTTATTTTAATTATATTTATATATATATATACATATAATCTATTCTTCTATTTCAAAACCATATTCTTTTCATACATTTGATAAAAATGATAAATTTATCCAACCGACATTTATTTCAACACTTCACTATTTTTAACAATTCTGGTATAAAATAAAAATGTGATTTTTATTGTAAAGCCATTGATTTCAAAACACGACTATTTTATATAATTCATATATATGATAAAAATATGGTTTTTATTATAAAACAATTTATTTCAAAACACGACTATTTTATATAGTTCATATAGATGATAAAAATATGATTTTTATTATGAAACAATTTATTTCATAACACGACTATTTAATATAGTTCATATAGACGATAAAAATATGATTTTTATTATAAAACAATTTATTTCAAACCAAGACTATTTTATATAGTTCATATAGATGATAAAAATATGATTTTTATTATAAAACAATTTGTTTCAAAACATGAATGTCGTTCAACACATGAATCTCTATTCAACACATGAATTTCTGTTCAACACATGAATTTCTATTCAATACACGAATATAGTTTCAACACATGAAAATAATTCTAACACATGAATATTATTCAAAATTTTGGCAGCATAACGGCAAGGTAGTTAAAACCGGGTCCGTCCCTAGTACGGCTCCTCACTCTACCTTAAAGCCTCGAAGCTTTTGACAATGGTGATTTCATGTATCTAGTTCGCACGTAGACGACATGTTTATTTTTTTCTTTTCCACAACCTAATCCTATGTGGTTTCAACCAAATAATTCTCAACCACGAACGGGTATTTTTCAACCACAATCAATTAATTTCAACCGCAAACAATTCTAATCAACCATTCTCTATCAACCAATTTTCACACTAATCACAACCAATAAATATCGTCCATGCTTGTGGACGAGGGGCGTATATATATATATATATATATATATATATATATATATATATATATTTATTTATTTATTTATTTATATAGGTATATTTCACTTCTATTTCAACACATATATAATTTTTACAATGCATATATAACTTATACATCGAACGTATATCTTATACAATGCTTATACATGAGGTGTACAATGCTTATATAACTCATACTTCACATATATAATTTATACATCGTCGTTTCCATATCGTTTATAATTCAGAAATATCACATTGGGTTCCACTCCGCCAAAAATAGCAGAAGGCTCAGAAAAATATCCGGTCTCTTCTAGAATGTAGAAGGCGTCCGCATGAGTCCACTGTCTCTTGTTTCGCTGAATTTCGTCAAGAAACGAAAAAGATATGATTTTTATAGTGAAATCAAAATCCGTAGCGTTTAGAAGTGCTATATAACAGTTGAAAATAAAATAGTCGTTACCTCTCTGATTTGTTCAAAACTAGGTTTTAGCTTTTCTCGAAATCCTTGTAGCGGTTGCTCGATCGGATTTCACCATGGGGTAGGCCCTGGAGAGGCGCACGTGCGCCAGGGAGGGGGTCCAGCTCGATGGCTCCAGGTGCTGCCGGCGGCGGTTGAAAGGCTTTGACTTTGGAGGTCTGGATCTCGCGATTCACCTGACGAGAGGAGGTGCAACGACCATGGATTTGAAGCTTGAGGGGAGGTCTTCAAAAACCCCAACTGGATCGAAGGCTATTGATGCGTGTAGGAGGAGAAAACGAGGAGAGAAGGGAAGAGCGGCTTTCCGCGTTGCGCGAGGAAGAAAGGTCGGGGAGAGAGAAATGTGACTGACCGATAGGATTTATTTATTTATTTATATATTTTAAAAATCTCTAAAATACCCCTCCTCACATACTAACTCCAATCCAAACCCAACGACTGTCGTACCTAGCCAAATACCCCCATTCGAACACAATGGGATATGTTTCGTAGGCCCATACGACTGTTTCAGTCAGTTTTCCTTCAAATTAAAATATAAAACATTCAGTATTTAATTTGAACGTACATTTCAATTTGTCGGGGCCACATAGTGATTCTAAAAATTCCAAAAAAATAAATCTAGCTATGTTTTGACGATACGGTCCCAACAAAACTAGTTTCGTCGAATTTTGGGACCATTTGAAAAATGGCCCTTTTTTGGTCGATCCAATTTAATAGAAATCGACCAAACACATTTTCCTTGGCCACGCTCACATACTAGCATCAAAAATTATGAAATTTTAAACCTAGCAATAATTTGACATCCTGGATCGAACAAAAGTGGTTTCGTCGAATTCTAAGGTCGTTTGCAAAATGGCCATTTTCACGGGCTATATAAACTCTATAACGACCTTTCTGAAAATTCTTTTGGCCATAACTTTTGCTTCCCGCTACAAAACATTGATTTTTCATATTCGTTAGAAAGATATTCATAAACTGATTTAAATATTTTTGGTTTCACTAAAATCTGATTTGTTTTGTACCCGGTACAGTCAGTCAAAATTTGAATTCAATTTTTGAAACTGCCGCGCCATTTCAGGCCTTGTTTATAATTCAAAGTAATTATATTTATTTTCAAGCGTCGATTCAAACACCATTTTCGTCGTTATTATTTAAAATATTTATTTTAAATATTTAAAATTCACTAAAATAGCCAAATTAAAATTTTCAAACTGGTTCAGATATTCCGGGTTGTTACAATAAGTAAAAAGGAACATTATTTTCAAAAGTAAGAATTGCATTGTTTTCGAAAATAAGAGTAGAATTGGTTTTAATAAAGAGAATAGAATTGTTGTTTTTGTAAATAGAACGAACATCGCTTTTGTAAATAGAACGAACATCGCTTTTGTGAATAGAACAAACATTGTTTTTAAAAGAAAAATAACAATGTTTTTGATAAAAGAAAGTAACATGGTTTTTGATAAATAAAAATAACATCGTTTTTGATAAAAAAAAAACATTGTTTTGATAATATGAAAAACCAAGAACGTTGTTTTGAAATGAAAAGAATGTTGTTTTGAAATGAAAAGAACATTGTATTAAATATACAAAACTTTGTTCCAACAATATATACATCATCGTTTTAAAAATAGAAAGAACCCTTTTTTAAAAGGAAAACTTAACTTTTTTTTTAAAAGAAGAAAACATAACATTGTGTAAAATATAAAAAGAACTTTTTTGTTAATAAAAAGAAAATATTGTTTATAAAATATAAAACTAAAATTGTTTTGATATAAAAATTAACATCTGGTTTTGAAACAAAAACACAACTTCGTTTTGTAATTCAAAAATATAACATAGTTTTGTAAAATCAAAATATACATCGTTTTAGAGATCAAAATATACATTGTTTTAGAAAGAAAAATAAGGAACATTGGCTTTCAAAATGTAAAATTACATTTTTTTTTAAAGTACAAATTATATGGCTTTAAAATTAAATAACATAGTTTAAAAATATGATATGTAAACAAATCGCATCGTAACTAAAAATATGATTTATACCATATATATAGAACAACATTAAAAATATGATTTTTTATACAAACTGTGCGACACAGACTGCAATGGAACTTAATGGAAGAAGAACGGTATCAAAATCATTAGTAGAGAATGACGGAGTGGAAACGAAGGTGAGAACTCCTCACTAAAATTTCTACACAGTTATTTATTTACTTTCAAAATTGAAAAATATATAGAATTGCCACTTTAGATTTTTATCAGTTTAATCACTATAAACTGTACACGGTGCTTGTTAGATCACTCCCCTCGTCCACAAACCATGGACGATTTAAATTGACTGTATTGTATGTTGTTTGGGATGTTGAAACGATCAAAAATAATGTTAACACAAATTTGGTAGTTGAAATTAGATTATAAATATTTATTTATAATTTGATAGTTTGAACAGTGGAAATTGGTTAAATTTATTAACCAATAACTTGTTTAAATAAAATGTCCTTGTTTAAAAACCCCACATGGGTTAAGGGATGATAATTTGTTCACATCTCCCTTGAAATTATTTATATGTCAGTCGATGGATTGACAGTTTGTGATGAGAGTTATTTATTTATTTTAATGGTCACACAGTTGTAAATTTCACTCTGGATGTGATTAGACTGTTTGATGATTATTTATCATTATTGTTGCATACATGCGATGTATGAAATCCATATAACTGAAAATTATATTGTAATTGATTGTGTCGCATCCAGATTCAGAATATAAAGGATATTTTAAAATAAAATGTTGAAATAATAAAAATTATATTTTTGTTGAATGTACAAAATGTGGAAAATATTCACTTAAGAAATGGAAATTGGTTGAAGCAATAAAAGTTACATTTTTGTTGTATAGATATAAAAAGATTCTAGTTTAATAAATTTGTGCTTACATTAAATTACATTGGCAATGTAAGGGATGAATCATTAGAAAGACTCAATGTTGAAAAAAGTGTTTTAACATGAAAAAAATAACATTTTAATGTAAAGAATCAGTTTATTTGTAAATTATATAAAGAACATCGTTATTGTAAATTATATAAAAGAACATTGTTATTGTAAATTATAAAAGGATATTTTTATTGTAAATATTCTGAAAGAATATTTTTGTTTTAGAAGAACATTTTTGATGTAAAAGGACATTTTTATTTATAAAAATTACATTTTTATTTATAAAAATTACATTTTTATTGAAGTTTGTTTTCAATAAAAAGATAAAAAATAAAATTTACATTTTTATTGAAGTTTGTTTTCAATAAAAAGATTGAACAATAAAAATTACATTTTTATTGAAGATTGTTTTCAATAAAAAGATTGAACATTAAAAATTACATCTTTATTGTTAGTTGGTTTCATTTAAAAGAATCTATTTTAAAATAAAAGACTTGAAAATGAAAATTATGTTTTCATTGTATGTTTGTTACGTTAAAAAGAATTATTTATAAAAAAATAAGAAGCCGAGTTAAGTAGCACCCTCCATTTTAACCCGAACGGGCTTATCGATTGATTTATCCATTTTATAATGAATATAGAAAAGAAGTGATTTTAAAATCTGATGTTTTAAAAATATTATTTTAATATTGTAAAATAATAGAATATTCAATTTTTACATGAAATTTAAAATGAAGTTGGAATCGTTTTAAAATGAAATTAAAAATAATTTATAAATACTTTTTTAATGGAAATCGACGAAAAATATAATATATATATATACTGGCGTGAATAAAACGCACCGCGCAACGATCGTTCTCGAATTTCGACCATTAACTTCAAATGGACGTAACGGGAGATCCGGCCATCGGATTCTCCTAAATCCGGAACCGTTGGGTTCGTATCGAAAAGAGAATTCCAATTAATATAAAAGATCTGAAATCTAACGGTTAGATTTGGAGATATGTCCAAATCAATTTCAGAAAAGGTCGCTATGGATGCAGTTCGGTGGCCGTTGTTGGAAACCGACTGTACGGGCAATAATAAAATTATGTAAAATCATAATAAATGGTTTGGAAAGATTTTTGGTCAAAAATTCCAATTTTATAAAGACAAAAATATTTTTTATCAAAATGAACTGTTTAATGAACTAGTAATTAACTAGAATAATAATTTAATTATTTTAAGAAATAAATTGGACTTTGAAAATGGTTTTTTAAAATCATCAGAATTTTTCCAATATATATATATATATATATTGGAATGGATTTGAATGGAAATTATCGTCGGAATACTTCGATATTGGATTCCGTTATTATACGAATATTGTGGGGAATTTGGAAGATATATATATAGACATATATATATATATATCCAATACAATATTTGTTGGTTTCATAATTTGATATTGAAAATAAGCCGATATAATTTCTATTTAGAACCTTTTATTTAATATCAAATGGGATTTTGGGTTTGTCGTGAATGGTGTTTTAAATAACACTTGTTCTTTAACCCAATTAACAATGAAGAAATAATTTGTAATTTATAAATCTTTTATTAAGATTTAATAGGAATTTTCCAAAGTTAAGTTTTCCTAATTTAATATATTAAATTGGAATTCGATATTGTAATAATCGAGATGAGCTCCTGTGAATGAAGAACAATACTATATATAGAATTTAAAAGGCATTGCCGCTATTCCATTTATATTATTAGTTTGATGTGGGAATTTATATCGATTATACACCGTTATGATTTCCTTGAAGATTCCATAGTTGATGGGAGAAGATTTGGGTTTATCGTGAATAATGTTTTTAAAAGACATTAGTCCTTTAACCCAGTTAAAGACAAAGTTAAATTCTTAAGCTTGAATGATCATTAAGTAATAATTTTTGAGACTGAAAAGAAAATTTAAAAGAATTAATCTTTGATAAAGTTTATGGGAACCTTTCCCTAAGAATGTGAATATTTTATTAAAACAATATTCTGAATTGGAATGAGGCGTTGGATGTGTTTTTATAGCACTTGTTTATAAAGTACGCCATTTATTCGGAAAGACCGGGTTTAACCCATTCCGAATAATTGATACGACGATTAACGGTCGAAGAGTTTGAAGACGGCGCAAGACCGACAATCTTCACATCGAATGGTTGAGTTGCTAATGATGCACATGATTGGAGTAGCTACCTTGAAGGAGCTACAGTGGTAGACGTCCGGACGTACTTGTTGATCGTTCGGATATGTGAGGGCCTCTCTTCCGTATTGGACATACGGGACGAGGAATAAGGTGCCTTCGGTTTCGTACAGACCCATAACGGACTTGTAAGTGGATGGTATGTCTGACGTTGTATTTTTTATGCTGTATTCATTGATCTCTGCTAAATAAATAAATAAACATATATATATATATATATATATATTTCTGTTGGTGGCAAAAAAATTATTCTCTTGCTTAACACCCTTCTCTGAGACGTATGTGCTCAGAGGTTATATATTCACAGAAATCAATGGTTTGGTATGGATTGACAATGTGGCATGCTAAGATGCATAGATCAAGGCTTTTGTTGAAAAGAAGAGCCTTGTGGATGATGATTAAAGCATAGCTTTAATTAGCATAGCTTTGTGTAGCGTTACCTCGCGATCCTCACACCCCGGTATGACGGTGAACGATTTGTTTGATTAGTAGGTTTGACCCATATACGTTATATATATATATGGATTTGGTCGGCCAAGTGGTGTTGGGTGTGGTCGTTCCACACCTTTGTGATTAGGGATAGGGCCATTTTCCCCCAATTCCCATATATAGGGACAGAGTAAGCGGTGTTTTCTCTCGTTGGGACGTAAGCCGCGGTAATACTTGATTTCCCAAAAGTGCGGATGTGTATTACGTTGTTTTCTCTAGCTGGGACGAAAGCCATGGAGTATTGCACTACGCGGTAGATCTTTCGAATCAGGAGCCATCATAATGGAAATCCAACTTTCTAATATGAGCTTTACGCTTTTAATTGTAAACCTATATATGGCGACATAGTGGGACGGGGAACTCATGCCGACTATGATTAATACATTTACTTTCGAAATTGATTTCTACACTATGCACTCGTAATATTAAATGAGAAATTCCGCGTATCAAGCATATTTGGCTATTATAAGGTAAAACTCTATCCTCCGGCTTGCATTGCATTGTGTGATGGGACCTGAGTCTTATAATAGCTTCATTTTTTCAAAAAGCATTGCGTTGTTTATTTTTGGTATTCTTGGGGTTAAACCCATTCCGTGTAATATGATGTGGTCCCTTGATTTAAATAACTTTAAAATCAAATTAATAACTGTTTTGAGTTCTCATACCAGTCCCATGACTGACCTGGAGTTTATTGTTTTAACCTAAACTCTGGGTGCCAATAATTTCCACATGGGCAGCTAGTAGTTTTGGTTTGGCAGATATTATGTTCACAGGATCCTGTTCTACAGCTGAAGCGATATTCGGAAAGCTCTGTGTCCGTGTATTTATAACGAACAGTGATTTTTGACCCCGAAAATCGACACAAAAACATCGTGTCGAATATTCAAGCATCGAATACACCAGAACATTAATAGAAAGAAGTTAGAGGTTGAGATAAGAAAGATAGAAAGTTAGAATAGAAGAAGAAGAATAACAACACAACACCATCAGAGTCTCAAATCGCAGTGGAACAAAATATAATACAGAAATAAGCTTTATTGAGAGCTAGAAATAATACTTACAACATCAGAGTACATAATTATAGCTAGACAGTTATAATAACCTGTCCTTATATATATAACACATTACAGAATGATAACGGTAAAACATCATACGTTGATCTCCTTCAACTCGTTTTTGGACTTCATAGCATTTGATAACTTGATCCTGTACAACCCGGTCTAACCCGAGAATTACAAACACCGGGTTAGTCTGGTGAACCAGAGTGAGTAAAACTCGCTAAGTTTATAATATCATCCAACTTGATTTTAAAGTTCAAAATCCTTTCGAAAGAAAAGGATAATCGTAAGACCAAATCCACACATAAATACGGACGGTTTTTACCTTACGATAACCCAAAACATTTACAAATCAATATATTATTTTAATATTACAATAGTGTGTAAATACAAATAAATAGAATCTAGCAGAACGCTTGCATCTCATGCTCCACATATATAGTATACAAACAAAACTGCCGGCACTTATAGGAGATTGGATTCCGACTTTGACAAGGTATGGAACCACCTGCCGATAGTGTATCTCTAGTGGCGAATACATTGGGTTCACCAAGAACGTCTTGCAACCCGGCCCACACATGACAGACCAATCATTTCGGTTGAGTGTATCAAATGCATATCACCAACGGTTGGGTGCAACCCTCCATCTCCCGAAAAGGGACAACATCGAAATAGAATAAAGAAGCAAATGGATTTTTGTAACACCCCGCCTCCGCTAGGGTCACTCGCAAAGGAATGCACTAGCTTTAGAGGGGCATTATTGGTAAACATGCACAGAAATATCACAAGACAGAACATATAAAAATAGCGGAAGTAAAATCAAACTTTCATAACATGAATAAATAAGGTCTAAAGCCTTTTACATCAGAGTACATCAAAACCTGTCTTGCAATAGTAAAGAAGCATAAAGACATTTTCATAAATTATTCCCCAAGTAAAAACAGTAAAGTAGCCATTAGCCAAGAAAAGTCCAAGCCATCCATGATGACCTTCAAGCAGAAGAAGTCCGAACTAAACAACAGTATTTCCTCCCTGTAACCTGGGGGGAAAAGGAAGAAAAGAGGCAAACCAAAACGGGTCAGTCAAAAAGACTGAGTAAGCCCTATCTACTATTAGCATAAAAACTAGTAAAGTTAACTGACATGAGAAACTGAGATGAATAAGCATGATGACAAGATAGATAAGCTAAATCAAAATAACAGGATGAACTACTGAACTCAGATAAACTAAGGTGTCATGATAAATTACGATGTCAAGATAAAACAAGGTATCACATCGTCAGGTTTCTATCAAGTATAATGTCCCCAAGATATCTATCACGTATAACGTCCCATGATATCTATCCTGCATTTTAGCTCTGCACCTACCGTACTAGTATCCCCACCGTATCATGTGTTAACCAAGAATGACCCTCACTCAAAAGTCGTGTAATGGTCCATGTCAACCTAGTATATTGCATATATAGGTTACTCAACTTATATGTTTTATTCCATGTAAATGTTCAGTCCCTTGCCGTAGACCATACGGGCTTTCCCATGAGATTCTACATTACTTTAACATAGTTCCATGATCCTTAAGATCGGTTTGGACTGTTACCCTAAACCTAGCTAGGGTCTTCCAACATGAATTATCGTTTGTACAACTAGGACTTATGCTACCTAGGGCCAATAGGGATTACGCTTACCTATTGCACGTTTTCGTATCTCGGTTTTGGTTCAACCACCCAGGGCCACTGGGATTTACGCTAACCGTCAACCGCGCCCTTTTTCCCACGCATTCATCGTGAATTGTTTTCCATGACTGTATGCACACGTATCACATCGTGCCATCCGAGTCCTGTCACAGGGCAGATCGAGAAATACAGGACTCGGTCGGGAGCTTTCGATTTATCTGCCGATGCAGATGCTAAGGTCTGTTTTTCTATACGTGGCTATGGTCCCACGCGACCCCTCCCTCAACTAGTGAAAGACAAGACAGGATAAATCCTGTATGAGAACACACTACTGGCCAACCCACAATCCTAGCCTTACCGCAACCATAATTAGATAGCAATTATGGTCTATTGGGTGTTCTCTGCCTTTCCGTACGTACACGCTTGACCAAAGATGGTAGGTAGTCTGACGAACTGCTATCTAGGGTACGACCGTGTATCGTCGACTATCCCCTATCCATCCCCGTCTTTAGGTCGCTCGCATAGCAACCAAGGCATACTCTTGGTTCTTCTAACGCAGACCTTAACCTCTCATGAGCCTAGTATAATCACCTGGCAGCTCATAGAGGGATACCAAGAATACCCTCACGTTCCCCGAAGCCGCTGCTTCGTTACCCAGTTCGCTGGAGCCTTTATCTAAATCAGATACTTGCTCCTACTCGTATACTTAAACGATGACCTACCGTATCAGGTTACTCATCTATCTATGAACTGGTCTAAATTTCCTTGACTAAGAATCATTACTTAGTTATTCCTCAACTAAGGTTTACCACTTAGCCTTATTCCCGTTATCCTTGTTAACTACGGTTATCCCCTATCCTCGGAACTAGGGTTTACATAATGGATTTAGTGTCACTTAAGTTCATGACTTAACCCGTCAACCAATCATGTCAAAATTGGCTAAGTATCCAAGTCCAAGACTTAACCCGTATTCAAATCATGTCAAAATTGGATAAGTATCCAAGTCCAAGACTTAACCCTACAAACCATGCTCACGTTTGTTAAGTATGTATTAAGAAATTCACGACTTAACCTCGTCCAATTATCATTCTAGATTGGTTAAGTATATATTAACTTGACCCTATCAATTTACTCAGTCAAATCGGTCAAGTGTATTCAAGCGATTCGTGACTTAGCCTTATCATGTTTTCACGTTAGATCGGTTAAGTATAGGTTAACTTAACCTCAGTAAATTCACGAGTTAGATTGGTTAAGTATAGGTCACTTAACCACATCAATTCATCATGTTTAGATTAGTTAAGTGTTTAATTTAACCCCATTAAACTACCAAGTGGGATTAATTAAGTCTAGGCTAACTTAACCCCATCCGATTTCCATGTTTAGACTAGTTGAGTCTAATCTTAACCCCATTCGTTAACCGTATTTTTCGGTTAAGCGTCATTAAGAAAACTTACTTAACCTTACCAAGTTATCGCGTTGGATTGATTAAGTGTTGGTTAACTTAACCCCATCCACTAGTCATATAAAAATGGTTAAGTGTCATTAGGCAAATCAAGTTACTTAACCTACCCAACCTTGTCATGTTTTGTTAAGTATCATTAGCCTAATCAAATTACTTAACCCATTTGTCCATGTCATATTTGGTTAAGAGTCATTAATCAAATTAACTTAACCCTATCATGTGGCATTAATTACTTAATGCACCTTCACCTCTCACATTAGACTTTGTTGTGGTTACTAGTTAAGCCGGTCGGTTCCGGGTAGCTTTACACCACAACTTGGTCTAACCTCGGGTTCAAGCACAACATGACCAACTTCTCACATTGGGTCCTATTGTTTGCAACTACTAGTTAGGCCGGTCGGTTCCGGGTAGTTTTACGTTGCAAACTCAACCCAACCTCGAGTTGGCCACACTTATATTATCTAAGTGTCATGTCCATCATGTTTCCCAAAACATGTTACAAGTTTTCAAGCATTTGGGTAGACCTAACTTAATAGGTAAATTCCCAAAGGGTAGACCTAACTTAATAGGTAAATTCCCAAGCTTATGTTTTTATGCATACTTACATGTCAACTTCCATGTTATATTTCAAGTCATGTTTTCAAGTTGTATTTTCATGTCATTAGAAATTACCCATAACATAACCCAACGCTTTTAAACTCGCATATACGTTCGCGACAACGTAATGGATTAAAAGAAGAGACTTGGCAAAGGCATGACAAAAATGGATATTAAGCCACAAGTTAATCATGGTGGCAAATGAGGCACAAATGTGTTCATTAACTTGCATGTTACATTCTTAAGCCTCAAAACATGCATAAACCCAAACTTGGCACATAAGCGAATCATGGTGACAAAAGATATGGAATGATGACTAGTAACTCGCATATATCATCATATAAGGGCTATGACTTCATATGCAAGTTGACGTAAAAATTATGAGGGTTCTCATGTTGCCTAATGCAACATTTCAACATAAAGGTTGTAGCTTTTAGCTCACAAGATCAAGATAATGACTTCATAAACTTGCATGACATGATAGCATGTATCATACTCAATGATCAAACCCAAACTTGCAACATGAACATTTAACTTCATAGTTAATATCTAAGAGTAGGGAAAGGGCTTACATTGCTATGAAGGCACAAAAGATATGACAAAGCCCTTATGCAATCAAATAGACCCAAAATGCAAGCTCTAACATAAAAACCCTTGAGCCAAAATGATCAAAACCCTTGCTTTATGATGCAAAGATAGAAACTTGACTTGAATGCAAGCTAATGACACTCATACAAGCTTGAAAACACTTGTATGCATGGAAAATCTCTCATAGAAACCATTTAGAAATTTTATGAAGAGAGTGGAGGCCATGAGAGGTAAAATTTTGCCATAGTTTAGTTGCATGAATGAATAATGAGGATTTAGGATAGGTTAGGGTCTTATTTATAGATTGGGCAAGTGTTTTAGGCCATAGGATTAAACCTAGATTCAATCCAAGCCATCAAAGCAAGTCTTGGGGAAGAAGTCAAGTGTAGGAACCATCTAGGGCCTATAGATTAAAGATGAACCATGAGAACCATCCAAATGCAAAATCTGCATTTGAGCGAATCGGCCCACGGTTTGACAGCCAAACACCCTGGATTAACCCCTAGTCGACCAAGCAGGCTCGGGTCGACCTCAAAAATCGGCCGGTTCGGTTATTCCCCTCTCCCAATTCGCTGTTTTGAACATTTTTGCATATTTATTTATTTAATTTTCAATTATATATATATATATATATATCAATATATATATATATTTCTCTTCGCAACCCATTTCACTTAATTAAGTATACTTTAATTTGGGAATTTTTCGTGAAACTTCGCGAGGCCATATCTTGGTCATACGGACTCCGATTCTCGAAAACTCAGACTCTATTTCGCGTATTTTTCCGAGACGAACGCAATGGCATAGCCCGTTTTACTTGATTCAGAATTTAAAATTAAATTCTGCCTTGATTCTCGTCTTAACACGTTATCGAAAAATACGGGTTGTTACATTCTCCCCACCTTTTAGGATTTCGTCCCCGAAATCTCCAAGTTAGGAAGAACATATCCTACCATCCATCATCCATCTACTCAAAACATCATCCACAAGCAACCATTGTCCTTAGATGATTTCTAATGCTGTATGAATATATGCAAAACGTGTGTGTACATGTTCCTTAGCTAATGCTAATGATCAGGCATGAATAATCTTTCTAATGCAAAATATGTATAGTGCCATGAATCCAACATGTATGCAAATAGTCCTAGTCATATAGATACTATATGAGTGCACAATCATTCATTCATATGCAACAACCGCATGATAATACATTCGATTTCATCCATAAACAAGTGTAAATACTCGTGCATATGCAATATGAAATGTGACCGAGTCGAGCTAGTATCTAATTTGTATTCGCGCATCCACGAGCAACCACTTGCAACCACTTGAAACCATATCAATCATAACATGTTTCAAATACATGTTTACATCCATAGGGTTCTACCTAGAATTCCCTGAAACAGGGTCGAGAAGATAAACAGGACAAACTCCTTACAGGGTTTGTAACGGAGAATAGGACCGAGAGGATGTCCACAAAAGATAGCCTACAAGTAAGCTCTACAGAAAACAGGGATCAAGGATATACTCCCAAAAAGAGATATCATGCGCGTATCTAGTCTTTGACCATCAAAGTCGTCTTTTAACTTCGCGATTTTGTAGCTTCTTATTCCTGTTTCCATAACATGAGCTGGAACTCATTTCTTCGTCGCCTCTCGTTCCACTTGCACTTATCCTTTTCCTAGAATACTTGACGCAAACATGACTGCGTACTCATGATCTCATGCAAGCTTTCCAAAATTCACTAGTGAATCTTGGATCTCGTTTATATACTATAAGGCATTCCATGTAGAAGAACTTTCTCTTGAAAGTAAACAGATGTCAATCAGGTTATCATGCGCACTTACTAGGGTGATCTCTATAACCCATGCATAAATGAAGTAAACCATCCGTCTTATTGGGGAACACCACTCGATCGGGCTTCAAATTTCCAATGAAGGCATCAAGGGATTCTAAGTAACTAGTCATGACAGAACCTCAAAAAGGTTACCCGATACTTCGAGGGCATTACCAAGGTTAGTCAAAAGGTCTAACTACCCTCCTATCAAAACCGAGAGTGGCACCCCCTACTGGATAACCACTTCATCCCTAGAATCCATCCATAGCTTATAAACATAAGCATTATTTCCAAACTCAACACTTGGCATAGACATTCCCAAATCCAAACAAGCCATGTATAAATGGACTGATTCTCCAATAGGACTTTGAGACAAAAATGGGATTCTCTATTACGCTAGTACATAAGGTGCAGAGACTCAACTATCGAAGCAGACTTAAATGATACGAACAACGATGTCCTAACGGGATGATAGAGAAGAAAAGCTAAACTTTTAACAAGATCGTTACCCTCCTTCCGAGGTACTCTAGAAATGAGAGCATACTACTGCCCTCCCGATGATCTTGTCCTTGTCCCATAATACTTAACTATCCGCCCCGTTTTACCATGCCAATGGTACTCTCTCGTCATGGGTTTCATTGTTCATCTTTCTCCCTCCTTTGAGGACTAAGCCATACCAACAAGTTGCTCATCCTTAAGCTCGTATCCTTTATCCTTCTTTCTCACGATCCTTTCTTATAACGCGGCCACTGGTCTCTCGAGAACCACCTCCATCGTATGGAAAGCACTTTCGTAGGTAGAAAAGACTTGTCGCAGTTAAAACTACTGTGACTACAGATGGAGGAAAGAAAGGAAAAGAGACTCAATTAAGGAAACAAGGATAGTGCTAATGGCCTTTGGGGAATAGCCTTTTTCTTTTAAAAGAAAATTTTCTTGAAAAATGCTTCTTTGTAAACGGTTTTTTTTTTCAAATAGTTTTCAGAAGGTCTTTAAAAACTTTTGCCCAGTCTGGTAACCTTCTGCTCTGATACCACGTGTAACACCCCGCCTCCGCTAGGGTCACTCGCAAAGGAATGCACTAGCTTTAGAGGGGCATTATTGGTAAACATGCACAGAAATATCACAAGACAGAACATATAAAAATAGCGGAAGTAAAATCAAACTTTCATAACATGAATAAATAAGGTCTAAAGCCTTTTACATCAGAGTACATCAAAACCTGTCTTGCAATAATAAAGAAGCATAAAGACATTTTCATAAATTATTCCCCAAGTAAAAACAGTAAAGTAGCCATTAGCCAAGAAAAGTCCAAGCCATCCATGATGACCTTCAAGCAGAAGAAGTCCGAACTAAACAACAGTATTTCCTCCCTGTAACCTGGGGGGGAAACGGAAGAAAAGAGGCGAAACAAAACGGTTCAGTCAAAAAGACTGAGTAAGCCCTATCTACTATTAGCATAAAAACTAGTAAAGTTAACTGACATGAGAAACTGAGATGAACATAAGCATGATGACAAGATAGATAAGCTAAATCAAAATAACAGGATGAACTACTGAACTCAGATAAAATAAGGTGTCATGATAAATTACGATGTCAAGATAAAACAAGGTATCACATCGTCAGGTTTATATCAAGTATAATATCCCCAAGATATCTATCACGTATAACGTCCCATGATATCTATCCTGCATTTTAGCTCTGCACCTATCGTACTAGTATCCCCACCGTATCATGTGTTAACCAAGAATGACCCTCACTCAAAAGTCGTGTAATGGTCCATGTCAACCTAATATATCGCATATATAGGTTACTCAACTTGTATGTTTTATTCCATGTAAATGTTCAGTCCCTTGCCGTAGACCATACGGGCTTTCCCATGAGATTCTACATTACTTTAACATAGTTCCATGATCCTTAAGATCGGTTTGGACTGTTACCCTAAACCTAGCTAGGGTCTTCCAACATGAATTATCGTTTGCACAACTAGGACTTATGCTACCTAGGGCCACTAGGGATTACGCTTACCTATTACACGTTTTCGTATCTCGGTTTTGGTTCAACCACCCAAGGCCACTGGGATTTACGCTAACCGTCAACCGCGCCCTTTTTCCCACGCATTCATCGTGAATCGTTTTCCATGACTGTATGCACATGTATCACATTGTGCCATCCGAGTCCTGTCACAGGGCAGATCGAGAAATACAGGACTCAGTCGGGAGATTTCGATTTATCTGCCGATGCAGATGCTAAGGTCTGTTTTTCTATACGTGGCTATGGTCCCACGCGACCCCTCCCTCAACTAGTGAAAGACAAGACAGGATAAATCCTGTATGAGAACACACTACTGGCCAACCCACAATCCTAGCCTTACCGCAACCATAATTAGATAGCAATTATGGTCTATTGGGTGTTCTCTGCCTTTCCGTACGTACACGCTTGACCAAAGATGGTAGGTAGTCTGACGAACTGCTATCTAGGGTACGACCGTGTATCGTCGACTATCCCCTATCCATCCCCGTCTTTAGGTCGCTCGCATAGCAACCAAGGCATACTCTTGGTTCTTCTAACGCAGACCTTAACCTCTCATGAGCCTAGTATAATCACCTGGCAGCTCATAGAGGGATACCAAGAATACCCTCACGTTCCCCGAAGCCACTGCTTCGTTACCCAATTCGTTGGAGCCTTTATCTAAATCAGATACTTGCTCCTACTCGTATACTTAAACGATGACCTACCGTATCAGGTTACTCATCTATCTATGAACTGGTCTAAATTTCATTGACTAAGAATCATTACTTAGTTATTCCTCAACTAAGGTTTACCACTTAGCCTTATTCCCGTTATCCTTGTTAACTACGGTTATCCCTTATCCTCAGAACTAGGGTTTACATTATGGATTAAGTGTCACTTAAGTTCATGACTTAACCCGTCTACCAATCATGTCAAAATTGGCTAAGTATCCAAGTCCAAGACTTAACCCGTCTTCAAATCATGTCAAAATTGGCTAAGTATCCAAGTCCAAGACTTAACCCTACAAACCATGCTAACGTTTGTTAAGTATGTATTAAGCAATTCACGACTTAACCTCGTCCAATTATCATTCTAGATTGGTTAAGTATATATTAACTTGACCCTATCAATTTACTCAGTCAAATCGGTCAAGTGTATTCAAGCGATTCGTGACTTAGCCTTATCATGTTTTCACGTTAGATCGGTTAAGTATAGGTTAACTTAACCTCAATAAATTCACGAGTTAGATTGGTTAAGTATAGGTCACTTAACCACATCAATTCATCATGTTTAGATTAGTTAAGTGTTTAACTTAACCCCATTAAACTACCAAGTGGGATTAATTAAGTCTAGGCTAACTTAACCCCATCCGATTTCCATGTTTAGACTAGTTGAGTCTAATCTTAACCCCATTCGTTAACCGTATTTTTCGGTTAAGCGTCATTAAGAAAACTTACTTAACCTTACCAAGTTATCGCGTTGGATTGATTAAGTGTTGGTTAACTTAACCCCATCCACTAGTCATATAAAAATGGTTAAGTGTCATTAGGCAAATCAAGTTACTTAACCTACCCAACCTTGTCATGTTTTGTTAAGTATCATTAGCCTAATCAAATTACTTAACCCATTTGTCCATGTCATATTTGGTTAAGAGTCATTAATCAAATTAACTTAACCCTATCATGTGGCATTAATTACTTAATGCACCTTCACCTGTCACATTAGACTTTGTTGTGGTTACTAGTTAAGCCGGTCGGTTCCGGGTAGCTTTACACCACAACTTGGTCTAACCTCGGGTTCAAGCACAACATGACCAACTTCTCACATTGGGTCCTATTGTTTGCAACTACTAGTTAGGCCGGTCGGTTCCGGGTAGTTTTACGTTGCAAACTCAACCCAACCTCGAGTTGGCCACACTTATATTATCTAAGTGTCATGTCCATCATGTTTCCCAAAACATGTTACAAGTTTTCAAGCATTTGGGTAGACCTAACTTAATAGGTAAATTCCCAAAGGGTAGACCTAACTTAATAGGTAAATTCCCAAGCTTATGTTTTTATGCATACTTACATGTCAACTTCCATGTTATATTTCAAGTCATGTTTTCAAGTTGTATTTTCATGTCATTAGAAATTACCCATAACATAACCCAACGCTTTTAAACTCGCATATATGTTCGCGACAACGTAATGGATTAAAAGAAGAGACTTGGCAAAGGCATGACAAAAATGGATATTAAGCCACAAGTTAATCATGGTGGCAAATGAGGCACAAATGTGTTCATTAACTTGCATGTTACATTCTTAAGCCTCAAAACATGCATAAACCCAAACTTGGCACATAAGCGAATCATGGTGACAAAAGATATGGAATGATGACTAGTAACTCGCATATATCATCATATAAGGTTTATGACTTCATATGCAAGTTGACGTAAAGGTTATGAGGGTTCTCATGTTGCCTAATGCAACATTTCAACATAAAGGTTGTAGCTTTTAGCTCACAAGATCAAGATAATGACTTCATAAACTTGCATGACATGATAGCATGTATCATACTCAATGATCAAACCCAAACTTGCAACATGAACATTTAACTTCATAGTTAATATCTAAGAGTAGGGAAAGGGCTTACATTGCTATGAAGGCACAAAAGATATGACAAAGCCCTTATGCAATCAAATAGACCCAAAATGCAAGCTCTAACATAAAAACCCTTGAGCCAAAATGATCAAAACCCTTGCTTTATGATGCAAAGATAGAAACTTGACTTGAATGCAAGCTAATGACACTCATACAAGCTTGAAAACACTTGTATGCATGGAAAATCTCTCATAGAAACCATTTAGAAATTTTATGAAGAGAGTGGAGGCCATGAGAGGTAAAATTTTGCCATAGTTTAGTTGCATGAATGAATAATGAGGATTTAGGATAGGTTAGGGTCTTATTTATAGATTGGGCAAGTGTTTTAGGCCATAGGATTAAACCTAGATTCAATCCAAGCCATCAAAGCATGTCTTGGGGAAGAAGTCAAGTGTAGGAACCATCTAGGGCCTTTAGATTAAAGATGAACCATGAGAACCATCCAAATGCAAAATCTGCATTTGAGCGAATCGGCCCACGGTTTGACAGCCAAACACCCTGGATTAACCCCTAGTCGACCAAGCAGGCTCGGGTCGACCTCAAAAATCGGCCGGTTCGGTTATTCCCCTCTCCCAATTCGCTGTTTTGAACATTTTTGCATATTTATTTATTTAATTTTCAATTATATATATATATATCAATATATATATATTTCTCTTCGCAACCCATTTCACTTAATTAAGTATACTTTAATATGGGAATTTTTCGTGAAACTTCGCGAGGCCATATCTTGGTCATACGGACTCCGATTCTCGAAAACTCAGACTCTATTTCGCGTATTTTTCCGAGACGAACGCAATGGCATAGCCCGTTTTACTTGATTCAGAATTTAAAATTAAATTCTGCCTTGATTCTCGTCTTAACACGTTATCGAAAAATACGGGTTGTTACATTCTCCCCACCTTTTAGGATTTCGTCCCCGAAATCTCCAAGTTAGGAAGAACATATCCTACCATCCATCATCCATCTACTAAAAACATCATCCACAAGCAACCATTGTCCTTAGATGATTTCTAATGCTGCATGAATATATGCAAAACGTGTGTGTACATGTTCCTTAGCTAATGCTAATGATCAGGCATGAATAATCTTTCTAATGCAAAATATGTATAGTGCCATGAATCCAACATGTATGCAAATAGTCCTAGTCATATAGATACTATATGAGTGCACAATCATTCATTCATATGCAATAACCGCATGATAATACATTCGATTTCATCCATAAACAAGTGTAAATACTCGTGCATATGCAATATGAAATGTGATCGAGTCGAGCTAGTATCTAATGTGTATTCGCACATCCACGAGCAACCACTTGCAACCACTTGCAACCATATCAATCATAACATGTTTCAAATACATGTTTACATCCATAGGGTTCTACCTAGAATTCCCTGAAATAGGGTCGAGAAGATAAACAGGACAAACTCCTTACAGGGTTTGTAACGGAGAATAGGACCGAGAGGATGTCCACAAAAGATAGCCTACAAGTAAGCTCTACAGAAAACAGGGATCAAGGATATACTCCCAAAAAGAGATATCATGCGCGTATCTAGTCTTTGACCATCAAAGTCGTCTTTTAACTTCGCGATTTTGTAGCTTCTTATTCCTGTTTCCATAACATGAGCTGGAACTCATTTCTTCGTCGCCTCTCGTTCCACTTGCACTTATCCTTTTCCTAGAATACTTGACGCAAACATGACTGCGTACTCATGATCTCATGCAAGCTTTCCAAAATTCACTAGTGAATCTTGGATCTCGTTTATATACTATAAGGCATTCCATGTAGAAGAACTTTCTCTTGAAAGTAAACAGATGTCAATCAGGTTATCATGCGCACTTACTAGGGTGATCTCTATAACCCATGCATAAATGAAGTAAACCATCCGTCTTATTGGGGAACACCACTCGATCGGGCTTCAAATTTCCAATGAAGGCATCAAGGGATTCTAAGTAACTAGTCATGACAGAACCTCAAAAAGGTTACCCGATACTTCGAGGGCATTACCAAGGTTAGTCAAAAGGTCTAACTACCCTCCTATCAAAACCGAGAGTGGCACCCCCTACTGGATAACCACTTCATCCCTAGAATCCATCCATAGCTTATAAACATAAGCATTATTTCCAAACTCAACACTTGGCATAGACATTCCCAAATCCAAACAAGCCATGTATAAATGGACTGATTCTCCAATAGGACTTTGAGACAAAAATGGGATTCTCTATTACGCTAGTACTTAAGGTGCAGAGACTCAACTATCGAAGCAGACTTAAATGATACGAACAACGATGTCCTAACGGGATGATAGAGAAGAAAAGCTAAACCTTTAACAAGATCGTTACCCTCCTTCCGAGGTACTCTAGAAATGAGAGCATACTACTGCCCTCCCGATGATCTTGTCCTTGTCCCATAATACTTAACTATCCGCCCCGTTTTACCATGCCAAAGGTACTCTCTCGTCATGGGTTTCATTGTTCATCTTTCTCCCTCCTTTGAGGACTAAGCCATACCAACAAGTTGCTCATCCTTAAGCTCGTATCCTTTATCCTTCTTTCTCACGATCCTTTCTTATAACGCGGCCACTGGTCTCTCGAGAACCACCTCCATCGTATGGAAAGCACTTTCGTAGGTAGAAAAGACTAGTCGCAGTTAAAACTACTGTGACTACAGATGGAGGAAAGAAAGGAAAAGAGACTCAATTAAGGAAACAAGGATAGTGCTAATGGCCTTTGGGGAATAGCCTTTTTCTTTTAAAAGAAAATTTTCATGAAAAATGCTTCTTTGTAAACGGTTTTTTTTTAAATAGTTTTCAGAAGGTCTTTAAAAACTTTTGCCCAGTCTGGTAACCTTCTGCTCTGATACCACGTGTAACACCCCGCCTCCGCTAGGGTCACTCGCAAAGAAATGCACTAGCTTTAGATGGGCATTATTGGTAAACATGCACGGAAATATCATAAGACAGAACATATAAAAATAGCGGAAGTAAAATCAAACTGTCATAACATGAATAAATAAGGTCTAAAGCCTTTTACATCAGAGTACATCAAAACCTGTCTTGCAATAATAAAGAAGCATAAAGACATTTTCATAAATTATTCCCCAAGTAAAAACAGTAAAGTAGCCATTAGCCAAGAAAAGTCCAAGCCATCCATGATGACCTTCAAGCAGAAGAAGTCCGAACTAAACAACAGTATTTCCTCCCTGTAACCTGGGGGGAAACGGAAGAAAAGAGGCGAAACAAAACGGGTCAGTCAAAAAGACTGAGTAAGCCCTATCTACTATTAGCATAAAAACTAGTAAAGTTAACTGAGATGAACATAAGCATGATGACAAGATAGATAAGCTAAATCAAAATAACAGGATGAACTACTGAACTCAGATAAACTAAGGTGTCATGATAAATTACGATGTCAAGATAAAACAAGGTATCACATCGTCAGGTTTCTATCAAGTATAATATCCCCAAGATATCTATCACGTATAACGTCCCATGATATCTATCCTGCATTTTAGCTCTGCACCTACCGTACTAGTATCCCCACCGTATCATGTGTTAACCAAGAATGACCCTCACTCAAAAGTCGTGTAATGGTCCATGTCAACCTAATATATCGCATATATAGGTTACTCAACTTGTATGTTTTATTCCATATAAATGTTCAGTCCCTTGCCGTAGACCATACGGGCTTTCCCATGAGATTCTACATTACTTTAACATAGTTCCATGATCCTTAAGATCGGTTTGGACTGTTACCCTAAACCTAGCTAGGGTCTTCCAACATGAATTATCGTTTGTACAACTAGGACTTATGCTACCTAGGGCCACTAGGGATTACGCTTACCTATTACACGTTTTCGTATCTCGGTTTTGGTTCAACCACCCAGGGCCACTGGGATTTACGCTAACCGTCAACCGCGCCCTTTTTCCCACGCATTCATCGTGAATCGTTTTCCATGACTGTATGCACATGTATCACATCGTGCCATCCGAGTCCTGTCACAGGGCAGATCGAGAAATACAGGACTCGGTCGGGAGCTTTCGATTTATCTGCCGATGCAGATGCTAAGGTCTGTTTTTCTATACGTGGCTATGGTCCCACGCGACCCCTCCCTCAACTAGTGAAAGACAAGACAGGATAAATCCTGTATGAGAACACACTACTGGCCAACCCACAATCCTAGCCTTACCGCAACCATAATTAGATAGCAATTATGGTCTATTGGGTGTTCTCTGCCTTTCCGTACGTACACGCTTGACCAAAGATGGTAGGTAGTCTGACGAACTGCTATCTACGATACGACCGTGTATCGTCGACTATCCCCTATCCATCCTCGTCTTTAGGTCGCTCGCATAGCAACCAAGGCATACTCTTGGTTCTTCTAACGCAGACCTTAACCTCTCATGAGCCTAGTATAATCACCTGGCAGCTCATAGAGGGATACCAAGAATACCCTCACGTTCCCCGAAGCCGCTGCTTCGTTACCCAGTTCGCTGGAGCCTTTATCTAAATCAGATACTTGCTCCTACTCGTATACTTAAACGATGACCTACCGTATCAGGTTACTCATCTATCTATGAACTGGTCTAAATTTCCTTGACTAAGAATCATTACTTAGTTATTCCTCAACTAAGGTTTACCACTTAGCCTTATTCCCGTTATCCTTGTTAACTACGGTTATCCCCTATCCTCAGAACTAGGGTTTACATAATGGATTAAGTGTCACTTAAGTTCATGACTTAACCCGTCTACCAATCATGTCAAAATTGGATAAGAATCCAAGTCCAAGACTTAACCCGTCTTCAAATCATGTCAAAATTGGCTAAGTATCCAAGTCCAAGACTTAACCCTACAAACCATGCTCACGTTGGTTAAGTATGTATTAAGCAATTCACGACTTAACCTCGTCCAATTATCATTCTAGATTGGTTAAGTATATATTAACTTGACCCTATCAATTTACTCAGTCAAATCGGTCAAGTGTACTCAAGCGATCCGTGACTTAGCCTTATCATGTTTTCACGTTAGATCGGTTAAGTATAGGTTAACTTAACCTCAATAAATTCATGAGTTAGATTGGTTAAGTATAGGTCACTTAACCACATCAATTCATCATGTTTAGATTAGTTAAGTGTTTAACTTAACCCCATTAAACTACCAAGTGGGATTAATTAAGTCTAGGCTAACTTAACCCCATCCGATTTCCATGTTTAGACTAGTTGAGTCTAATCTTAACCCCATTCGTTAACCGTATTTTTCGGTTAAGCGTCATTAAGAAAACTTACTTAACCTTACTAAGTTATCGCGTTGGATTGATTAAGTGTTGGTTAACTTAACCCCATCCACTAGTCATATAAAAATGGTTAAGTGTCATTAGGCAAATCAAGTTACTTAACCTACCCAACCTTGTCATGTTTTGTTAAGTATCATTAGCCTAATCAAATTACTTAACCCATTTGTCCATGTCATATTTGGTTAAGAGTCATTAATCAAATTAACTTAACCCTATCATGTGGCATTAATTACTTAATGCACCTTCACCTCTCACATTAGACTTTGTTGTGGTTACTAGTTAAGCTTGTCGGTTCCGGGTAGCTTTACACCACAACTTGGTCTAACCTCGGGTTCAAGCACAACATGATCAACTTCTCACATTGGGTCCTATTGTTTGCAACTACTAGTTAGGCCGGTCGGTTCCGGGTAGTTTTACGTTGCAAACTCAACCCAACCTCGAGTTGGCCACACTTATATTATCTAAGTGTCATGTCCATCATGTTTCCCAAAACATGTTACAAGTTTTCAAGCATTTGGGTAGACCTAACTTAACAGGTAAATTCCCAAAGGGTAGACCTAACTTAATAGGTAAATTCCCAAGCTTATGTTTTTATGCATACTTACATGTCAACTTCCATGTTATATTTCAAGTCATGTTTTCAAGTTGTATTTTCATGTCATTAGAAATTACCCATAACATAACCCAACGCTTTTAAACTCGCATATGTTCGCGACAACGTAATGGATTAAAAGAAGAGACTTGGCAAAGGCATGACAAAAATGGATATTAAGCCACAAGTTAATCATGGTGGCAAATGAGGCACAAATGTGTTCATTAACTTGCATGTTACATTCTTAAGCCTCAAAACATGCATAAACCCAAACTTGGCACATAAGCGAATCATGGTGACAAAAGATATGGAATGATGACTAGTAACTCGCATATATCATCATATAAGGGTTATGACTTCATATGCAAGTTGACGTAAAGGTTATGAGGGTTCTCATGTTGCCTAATGCAACATTTCAACATAAAGGTTGTAGCTTTTAGCTCACAAGATCAAGATAATGACTTCATAAACTTGCATGACATGATAGCATGTATCATACTCAATGATCAAACCCAAACTTGCAACATGAACATTTAACTTCATAGTTAATATCTAAGAGTAGGGAAATGGCTTACATTGCTATGAAGGCACAAAAGATATGACAAAGCCCTTATGCAATCAAATAGACCCAAAATGCAAGCTCTAACATAAAAATCCTTGAGCCAAAATGATCAAAACCCTTGCTTTATGATGCAAAGATAGAAACTTGACTTGAATGCAAGCTAATGACACTCATACAAGCTTGAAAACACTTGTATGCATGGAAAATCTCTCATAGAAACCATTTAGAAATTTTATGAAGAGAGTGGAGGCCATGAGAGGTAAAATTTTGCCATAGTTTAGTTGCATGAATGAATAATGAGGATTTAGGATAGGATAGGGTCTTATTTATAGATTAGGCAAGTGTTTTAGGCCATAGGATTAAACCTAGATTCAATCCAAGCCATCAAAGCATGTCTTGGGGAAGAAGTCAAGTGTAGGAACCATCTAGGGCTTTTAGATTAAAGATGAACCATGAGAACCATCCAAATGCAAAATCTGCATTTGAGCGAATCGGCCCATGGTTTGACAGCCAAACACCCTGGATTAACCCCTAGTCGACCCAGCGGGCTCGGGTCGACCTCAAAAATCGGCCGGTTCGGTTATTCCCCTCTCCCAATTCGCTGTTTTGAACATTTTTGCATATTTATTTATTTAATTTTCAATTATATATATATATATATATATATCAATATATATATATTTCTCTGCTCAACCCATTTCACTTAATTAAGTATACTTTAATTTGGGAATTTTTCGTGAAACTTCGCGAGGCCATATCTTGGTCAGACGGACTCCGATTCTCGAAAACTCAGACTCTATTTCGCGTATTTTTCCGAGACGAACGCAATGGCATAACCTGTTTTACTTGATTCAGAATTTAAAATTAAATTCTGCCTTGATTCTCGTCTTAACACGTTATCGAAAAATACGGGTTGTTACAATTTTCTTTAGATAGGTGATATATACCCTAATGGGAGCGACCCACATAATCATGCTGCCTGCCCGATTTTTGTCATTTCCCGGTTGATGAGGCTTGAGTTTATCATCGACTTTTGGAACATCTGACCACTATTCACTTCGTCCATACACGTCATCCAGGAACTGGATGAACCGAAGGCACCTCCTACTGCATCCAATATAGGAATCACCCCAAGGATCAGTAGCTAGTAGTCCTTGCAAAACGTAGACTCAAATCACGACAGAATCATTGTCGAAATATCTCCGGGGATCAGCCATAGAAATTCAATAATAGTTCCTCCACTCATGAAGATTTACTGTCTTCATTGCTCCATATCGATCAACATCGGATATCTTCTTCATTTTCATTTATGTTAGTCGGAATGGTTTTCGAATATAAATTTGATCCCGGTCTTTCCATACCAACAAAGCATTGGGTATGATTTTGATAGTCGGTTATTTAACTACCAAAAAAAACAATCATCAAAATAAAATAGATCCATTGCTTTATTATATAGCATCACTTGGCCTTTAAAAATAGTATATCAGTTTTATTATATTAAAAGTCTCAAATCATTTATTTATGTAAATATTCTCAAATCATTTCATTTACATACTTAAGAAAATATCTTAAGGTTCCATCGTTAAATATTATTCAGTCATTTGCTACTTATCTTCTATCATTTCGAAAATTGATTTAACTTATCATCGTAAACAATCATTATGATATCTCTATTGGTTTCGTTATTTTATCCTATGATCAACACTTCCCTTTTCATAACAAACTCATTCCAAATCTCATCTTCTTATATTTTCACAAATCTCTTTTATTTCTCCCTTTACGATGAAAACGTCATTTCATATCCTCAAGCCTTTCTATTTCCTTTTATTTCAAAATCCCATTATATATTTTCAAGTTTTTTAAATAATGTTACACTATTATTCCCAAAATAAATTACACTAACATCTTTACTATCACAACTAACACCATCCTCGGACAATCCCGAAGTCGTTCAAGTTGGGGTATTTAATTACCTCTCAGACTTTGATCAATAACGTTCTTATCTTAAGATGATATCAGTTGCAATACCAAAACCACATATTCATTTCCAATATCAAAGAAAATCCCATTTTTATCATTTAAGATAGCGAATCTATATAGTATATATGTAATTCAACTCATTCTAATTCCATTTTATTTCAATTTCAAACCTTCATTAGATTAATATCCAAAACTCAGTTATCTCAAGTAATCCATATGTAAGTTCTAATCTAGAATTTCAAATCCTGGCTTTTACTTTATTCAAATTTCATTCCTAACAACCCATTTCAATAGTATATATATCCAATAGAGATTCGAGTTTATAACTTCACAAAATCTTGGGTATCACAAATCCGATAAAGTCTCAATAAGAATTTTCTTCAAACCACAATATAAATTTATTTTATTTTATCCTTATTATAATTCATTTTTAAAATATCATTTTATTATAAAGAAGCCTTGTAACGAACCGAGAATTTTCGACCCTGAAAATTGACATAAATACATCTCCTGTATAATTTGTCAACCGTTCAAGTATCAGAAATACCGGATCATTATTGGAAATAATTTAGAGGGTGAGAAGTAGAAAGGTAGAAAAGTAGAACAGAAGAAAAAGAAGAACATAGCGGAACAAAATCAGAGTGACACGAACCACACAGCGGAATGGACAACATATAATATATAACATCATTTGAAATACAAAATATTATCAGCACTTACATATGTCATCAGAAAACATCAAATATACAGTACAGTGGAAATAAAACTATATCTATCGACGAAGCCTCCTGCTCGAAGCTCCTTTCCCGACATCTGTAAAATCCTAAACTACTTGACTGCCCATACAAATTTGGGCACCCAAGCGTTTAGGGAAAACATAGAAAAATAAACTCTAGGTCAGTCGTGGGAATGGTGCGAGTAAACGATTTTAAAACAACTTGTTTAACTTGGAAAATCCTTTAGAAAGAAAAGATAATCATAAGAACGATCCACACATAAACAGGGATGGTTTTTACCTTACGATAACCCAAAACATTTTGAAATTATAATTATTCTGATATTATAATAATGTCTAGTGTTTCAACAAATAAATTCGAATCTAGCAGAACGCTTGCATCTCACGCTCCACATATATAGTATACAAACAAAACCCCGGGCGCTTATTGGAGATTGGAATAAGACTATGACAAGGTATGGAACCACCTACCGATAGTATATCTCTAGAGGTGAATACACTGGGTTCAACAATAATGTCTTGCAACCCGGCCCACACATGACTGACCACTCATTTCGCTTAAGTGTATCAAATGTATATCACCAAAGATTGGGATCA
This sequence comes from Allium sativum, assembly GCA_030737875.1. NCBI lineage: Eukaryota > Viridiplantae > Streptophyta > Magnoliopsida > Asparagales > Amaryllidaceae > Allium > Allium sativum. The sequence goes on along the minus strand of CM060915.1, from coordinate 182,933,653 downwards.
GCAACCGTTTCCAGAAAGGGACAACATCGATAGATTTAAGAAGCAAAAATAATTTCTCTAGATAGGTGATTACACACTCTAATGGGAGCGACCCACATAGCCATGATGCCTACCCGATTTTTGTCATTTCCCAGTTGTGAGGCTTAAGGCCAAAACTTAACTCTGATATATCACGTCTTCATTCGCTTTGAATGCCACATCGTTAAACCCTCCAAGTCACAAATTGATTTCCCCAAAACCATAGGTATAAAGCTAAGAGAAACGAATTTCTCCACCACCAAACATAGTTTAGAAGAGATCAACTTACGCGATCTGTTAGATATACTCTGTCAGACTTTCGTCCATACAAGTTGTCCTTGGTCTGAACAAACCGAAGGTACTATTCTATAAACAGAACAGTCCTTGCATAAACGCCGTCTTCAAGGTTCTTTATCTTGACTTTAAACTAATCAACGCCTAGGTCGAAACAAAGTGGTATTTGGATTTCATTAGAAAACAAATCCCAGTCTCTTTGAATCGATGAACATTAATATCTTTTAGGGCCAAGTGATTATGAAAGCAACAAAGTTATCATATCCAAACAAATTTCAATATTAGTGTTGGTTATCAGGACCTATCTACTAAAACATGTAAACTTCCAGATTTCAACAAAAATTTAATTTTATTTAATTAAAACGTATAAATGTTTAAAATTAAACAAACAAGTTCACTAAGTCATAACATATCAATATAAAATAAATGAATTAGTAGATCTACCATCACAACAAATATTGTCTATCACAATTGAATAATTCAAATTTCAACTAATAGTCATTTATAAATTAATTGATCATGGGAAAATAATTTTTCCTAAATCATATATATATCCAAGATTTTATTCTTTTTAATGGTCCTATTTGTTTTCATTGCTTATAACAGTATCATTACAATTCATTGTTCAGTCTATCTAACTTATGTGTTATACATTACCTTAAATAACTAATTCAGGATATAATTTATTTAAATATTTACTTAAACGGAAAGTAAATGATACTTCCCTGAATTCGACTGAGTCGATACCAATTCTACATCTCCTATCAATTTATCAGTCTTCCATTTGTTCTCGGAACTCCAGAATAATTCCATTGTTATCGGTCAATAAATTCTCTTACCAACATTCCTCCCAACCATCCTCATCTTCAAACCATTGCTTATTCCATTTGGACATTGTTTCTTTTCGACTCGTTCTATTTAATCAACTTGATTTACTTCGAAATATTATTTTAAGTTGTTCATCGAGTTATTTTAGAATTTACATTTTTTCGTTATATATTCGATTTCTTATTTCATTAACTGATTATTATTCGAAAGAGTAACAAAATTTTCGTTTATTTTAAAATACGACTTAAATAAAAAAATTCTGTTTATTATTAAATTTTTACTTTCGATAAAATTAAATTAAATTTAGAGATTTAATACAACGATCGTTTGTCTCACTTTAACTCATATCAACGCTTACCTTTTAATTTGAACTCTTCTCGACTCTCTTTGTTTCTTATTTATATCTCTCTTCTTTTTACTTTTTCTTATTTACATCAGCCTATAACTTTGGCCCATCACTTTAACTCATATCAACAACCGTTAAAGTCCATGGCTCATTCTCCTTACCTTCTGTTCTTTGCCTTACCTCACTTTTTCCTTGATAAAATACATCTGATCCTATACAAATATATGCCAAACCAAGTATACTACCAGTTTTTGTCATTTGGCCAAGACCAGATGAAACCAACGGTTTGGTCTCTCTTTTCTCTCCTCTATACACTCGCACATGCAGCAACGTTCCTTTGAACCAACCAACGACCTAAGCTTCGCCACAGATGCCATGTCACCATTTGAAGCTGACCGTGCAATCAAAATTTCCCCTATCCCCTCGAGTCAAAATCTGATGTTTCAACCCGTATCCCATATGAACTTCCTCCAACCAAACGCCATGCTATGCCACCAGAATGCTCCAGATCCGACCAAACTCCGGTTAGAGTTACACGACAACCCCCATCTTCGTTCCCTCCTGGTGCGCACGCTTATCCCCTTCCCATGACATCACAGTTTGTCCTCGATCAGAGAGAAAAAAATAAGCATAAATAACTAATTTAATATCGTTTGCTCAGCCAAGTAATTGGAAAAATTATACTGCATTTTTCCTATGATCTCCGTGCCTCCACGGTTTTATGGAATCGATTTCATAACCCTCGATTTCCTTGGCTGCCAGAATTCTCCAAAAATATGTTTTCTGGTGAACCTCTAAATTGTCCATAATTCCCAATCTAAAAATCATAAGATTTTTACCTAAACTCTTGGGTTTCAATTTTGAATCCACTCATATATCTGAAACTGGATTTCCACTTGATCAAAACTGAGTTTCAAACCATTTTACTGTGTATTTTCTTATTTATTTATTTATACTCATGATGCTTAATTTGAGTTAGGATTACTTTTAACCTATAATGTAGATCCCTATACACTTCCATGTAGGAATCAAATTCTATAGCTCCTTGAATTTCAAACTGTCGATTTTTTTTAAAGTTTGACAGGAGAAGTACTTTTACACGTACAGTAAATTGGTAGAGGTTTCATATTGATTTAATCCAACACACAACTGGATATTTGACTCAAAAGTATTTCATAACCAGACCTTGAAAATGTGTATCAAGTGTAAAATCAGTAGATATTTTTTAAGTGGATGTTGACTTACAATATGATTACTATCTTTCATTTTTGTTTTTAATTTTGTCATGAGAACAATTAGTATATATCCATAACATACATGCATATATGCATGTCAACATCATACTGTATATACTATCAGTAGTAGTTTTAAATTGCTAAAGAGGGGGTTTACTCATATAATTGTGACTCACTAAATACACTACTGCTACAATGTATTTTGTTCACTGGTTTTGAACATTACTTTACATGGTTTTTGATTTCCAATTTTAACATATAAATCTAATAAACTAGATTCAATACACTCACAAACCTATATGCCTCAATGTATATATGTACAACATACAAGATAAATAAATTTTAAATAGGGTAAAGGGAAGAGTTTGTTCACTCAAAACAGTCCCCTGTTATTTCCAGTTTTGACATCAAAATTCATTTAGATCAATACATCCATTCCTACATAGATATGCATCCATACCTCTACAATATAATCTAAAATCAGAAGTAGTTTAAATTGGTTAAAATGTGTAGTTTAATCACTGTTTCTACCAGTTTCATAAATTCAGAATTAGTGTGCTACCGTCTATCTTTTTCCAAGTTTCTAATATGATCTAAACAACTAAATCAGTAGCACATATTTGCATTACCATCAGTAATGGTTTAAAATAAAAGGAAGAGTTTACTCACATGTATTCAAAGTTTTGGTCACTTTAGTTTACATGGTACTGTTTACCGAAGTTTCCTTATAGTTTAGTTTGTATGTATATATTTTTTTCCCTTTTCTCAACCATATCAACATAGTTATATAATTCAGCAAAATGATACATACATGATAAAAACTCAAACCAATACCTTCATAACTTCTAAAATAAAGATGGTGTAAATTTTAGTTTACTCACCAGATTTTGCTCACTGTTTTTCCTGTTTCTAAAGCTCTGTTCATTCTCAGATTTCACTTTATTTCTTCTGCCATTTTATCCCAAGTCTCCCCTCTATCTTAATTTGATAGCCAATGGGTTTGTGTGGGTGAAACATGTGATCTAGGTTGAGTATTTATAGAGGAATTTAAGGCTTTAAAATATTATAACATTAATTGATTTGTACGGGGAAAATATAGCTGCAAACTTAGGGTTAGTAGTTGCCGCAATCGCTTAGATTGATGTGAGGTTATGCATATATGCCATTTCACTACTGAAAATTTCTAGCTCGTCATGTTTTCATGGCTATGTGCATATATATGCTCATCCATGTTCTGATTGGTTAAAAACAAATACTTGGTTCCTAAGTAATCTGGCTTATATGTTGGATATAGATTAACCCTAGAGGGGGGTGAATAGGGTTTATCACAGTTTTTAACCGAATTGAAAAACTGACAGAATATTAAAATAATAAACAGATCACGGAATGCATTAGAAATAAAAGTGCACTCACACACAGATATACCCAGCTTCGGATAAACCCTGCTTACTGCTGCATTCCTAAGGTTTCTACTAGGTGTTATAAACAGATCCCGCATACAAGACCATGTACACTCGCAGCGCCTGCTTTGGTCCTAACCCTACGCTCAAAACCCTAGACTGACCCATATCCCCTAGGCCAGATTTTCCCGAATTACAACCCTTAATTCATAACCCCTAGTTTTACAGACTAGAAAGCTGATTTGTCAAAAGAAAAAGAAAAATACAATAAATAAAAACAAATGACAAAAGAAAACCTTAGTACAAAAGAGGAGTTTAAAAGAAATGGGTCATCCCCTTTGTAATCTTGGTCGGCCACATAAAATTGGTTCCACTCCTTTGTTATTTTCTTTGACCCGATCTTTTACATTGTTGAGAAAAAATATGGCGGCTGCTCTGGAAATATTTCTAGGGTTTTCCTCTATAATCGTCCCCAAATCGATTGCAACTTCGATGGCTTTCTGGAATTGATTGAATGGCTTCTCTGATTCTCGATTCTTTGTGGATTTGCTCGTCCGATTTGGGATTGCTCTCTGGTTCGATCGAAACTGTGAGCTTTCTGAATTTTCTTCTTTGAAAATACTTGTATTGATTTTGTGGATTTTTCGATTATAATGCCAGTGATGAAATTGGTTGTGTATGTATAGGGTAAAAAAATTTGAAACCCTATGCTCTGATTTCAAATAAATGATTTGATCTGAAATTGCGTGTTTCCCTTTTTGAAATCGCCTTGATAGCATCGTCTGAAATTGATTCCTTGGCTTTGTAACAGACTATGTTAATGTTGGTAAACATTAAATTATTGCCAATCTTTTGTTTCCAGATTTGAATTGATTTCCACAGTGTTGAAAAGCGTGCTAAAAATCTAGAATAATATTTGGCGAGATAGAAACATTTTTATTCAAAAGAAAAGAAATGATTTTTCCCATTTTAATTTTTGCCTTTAAACAATTTGCATTTAAATTGATTGCCGAATCTGGAAACATATATTGAACTTGCCAAAAACATTCTTTTGATTGAATAATTTCATTTCTGGAAAGTACACTCATGACCATTTCTGGACTATATTCTTACCTGCCTTTCTGGAAATGAAATTGTGATTTCTGAAAGTAAATAAAATGCCATATAATTTGATATTACCATTATCCTGTTGCCATAACACTTTCATCTTCATGTTGTATCTCCACCATTTGCTGTAGCTTTGTATCGTTGACATTCACCATTGATGTTTGTGTCATCACTTTGAGTTGCACGGTCCATTTATACTATGCCTTTGGTGTTGCACCATGAATGCTTGAACAAAGATAATGAACACTGATTTTCAGAAAAATGCTTTTGCCATACACGTTCTTTATTTCTGGGAATAAATTGTTGTCAAATGAAATTTTCCTGATTGCTTGTATGCTGATTCACCCATGCTGTTGCATATATCATTGAGTTGTACACATTGCTCATGCTCGATTCTGCTTTAGCCATGCTGAACCCAGACTTAAAAACTTCAATGCTTCTTGATATAAGCACTTTCTCTTGCTTGCTGTATTGTGTTCATTTCTGTATTAATGTACTGAAATGATTTGGTCTTCAACATGCTAAATTTAACCTTGCACTTTCACAGCCATGCTGATTTGTATATGCTATTACCACTTTCTCCACATGCACACAAAAACTGAGCTGCACCATTGTTTACTTGTGCATTCCAAGTACTGGCATGTTTATTTTTGGGTTGACTGGAGTTTGTTGGTCCATTGTGTTATTGCCGAGTCAACATGTTATTCGATCATTTTGTCTTGAGCTTGTATGTTGTATACTTGAAGCTTGAACCCTTGTTAAGACAGAACTTGTACCATGCTGTTGCATCTTCACTGTGTATAGTTGAACTGCTCCATATTGTTGTATATGCACCATGCTGCACCTTTAACTTCATACTAGATAACTTAGCTTGCTATATCCATGTTAGAGAAGCCTGTCCACTATGTAGCAGCACCATTGTGCTTCATGTTGGCTGTGTATCAACTCTGAGATGTCTTGGGCTTGACTATGTTGACATGTGCACATGTGTGTAGATGCTTCATGGTTGTTGAGTCACTTGTGTACTGCCCTTGCTCATGTATCCTTATATGCTGCTTTGCTTGTAACTGTTTCTTGTATCCTTATTTGACCTGTCTATTGTATGATTTTGTGTTGTCTCCGCCCCATGGTATGAATTTTCTGTTGACTTTACATATTGGGCTGCACCATCCTGGGCTGAAATATTTGCAGTCCCACATTTTCGAGTATGATTTGCTTTGAGTACTTGGATTGTGCTCGACCACTTGTTTTTGCTTCTTTGATCTTTATTTTTTAATTTCTTCGCTCGACACTTGGGCTGCTTTGTACATGAGCATGCACTATCATGCTAAACCATATTGAGATGCTTTACTGATTGACGACGTAGTGCACACGTGTATATCTATATACGTGTGTATATGTAGCCATCAAAATTTTTCTGTCCCTAACTGACTAGACATAGATGAATCAGATCAAGTAATGAAAAATGATGAGAAACACACCAGAAATCTGAGGCAGATAAAATTTCAAAAATAAATTTCTAATCTGCATGCACTCAGTTTTTATTTCTATTGCAGTATACTCTATGTGTGTGTTTCATGTGGCAAGTAAGCATATGATGACTGGACTGACAGTGAAGATGCTATGAAGACAGAAGCATAAGACATAAGACAAGTATATTGCAGTGTTAGTGTGTATAACGGTAGTGAACGAATATATATAGTAAAATGAGTGATTGTATATATGGATGAGATATATAGACAGAGTGTTATAGTGAGGAGCTGTGTAACACCAGAATTGTACTGATGTTTGTATTAAACAAATTTGTCTGAAATAAAATATTATTTTTATTGCGTTCAAACAAATTTGTCTAACGTATTCAGTTTATATACAAGTACAATATCATGTGTAATGTATGTGAATGTGTACAAATAGTGGAGTCATATAATTTGTATTGTTTGAATGTTGAAATAAAATATTATATTTAAATAAAATACTGTATGAATATACTATGTGAATATTTATATTTCTTTACATTTGTATTTTATTTAAATATTATATTATATTCCTGTCCGTGATGTAGATATGAAACAGTACAGTAACAAACACACTTAAAATAATATTTATTTGTTTGTTATCATCAAACAAAAATCATATAATTGTGTATACAACAACGTTATATACAACAATCTCCCTCTTTTGATGATGACAAACAAATAAAAGATTTTGAGCACAATAAATATGTTTGACAGTGAATATTGAACTCCCCCTATTTACTAGCTCACCCTATAACACACAACCCCCCCTATAACTGTGCATGAGTGAAATGAATGAATAATAATGAATTTTTCAAAATTTAAAAATATTTATAAAATATTCACTCATAAATCGAAATCTCAACCCATTCTCCCCCTTTTGTTATCATTAAAAGGATTCATAAATTAAAATATAGATGAAAAATGACTAAAATATAATTACAGCTTAAGAGGAAGAACGATCATCTCAATCAGTCAAACAAAAATCATAATATTCTGAGAACATATGGCATATTTCACATTGTAGATAGTGACGAATTTACGATGAATTTTATATAAAATGGGGAGAGTTAAAAAATGAGTTCCAATTATTTTCCAAAGAATTTTTATAAAAATGAGGTTTAAAAACAGTGATGGAATTTGCACTATAATTAATAATTCAATTTAAGTGACAAAACCAAATATTCTCAAATCCCAGTAGCTATCAATCAACAAATCATAATACATCATAAAATTTCAACATATTTCACAGAATAGAATATGGATTGATAGACTGGTTTTCACACACCAAGGAGAATTTCAAATTAATTTCTATTTAGCACATTTTTCTTTTTATTTTATTTAAGAGCACACTGACCATGCATAACTAGAACTTGGATTTTTAAATGAGGTCAGTCGCAGCTTAAATTATAAGTTGTCTCATAACCATGCATGACCAGAGCTTGGATTTTTAAATGAGGTAAGAGACACACTTATGTATAAATATATTTATAATTTTCAGCTTCAAAATAGAAAAACTCCTCAGAATATAAAACTAGTATGAATGATAGAAATGCGGTAGGTATAGAAATGGACTGTGAAATAAATTTCTAAATTAATTATATTATGAAATATGCTTGACTTTAATGGGATTATTTAAAATTTTCAATTATCACTAATTCTGAATAATAATAACATAGCCACAATTCCACCACAAATATTTTCACTGTTTATTCAAGATTGTCTTTTAAAAAATATCAAACTCTCCACATTAATATAGAACTATCATGGATGGCAGAAAGATGATAGATAAAGGAGATGATCGTGAAATAATGACCAATTCAATGATATTATAATAAATGTTCAACCATCATGAAAATCTAAATAAAATCTCCTCTTCTTGTGAAATATACTACAGTCACAATTCATCACAATTTCAAATTCTAACAATAATTTTGATGAATTGTAAATACAGTTCAATTTGGATTGATTTCAATTTTTGAATGAATAATCAATAAATAATTTTAAAATTGGAAGTCAATTGCAAGAGGAATTTATACAGATTTATACAAGAAAAAAAATGTGTATGGTATCTATACAAGGAGAAAATTCAAAACCAGATGGATGAAAAAGCTAATACCAATTGTAGTCTCCTTCATCGAGTAAATTATTCACACCCTAGATATATCAGATTAATGAAATTTCAAACACAAAGCCCAAACAGACAATATTATAAATTTGGCACAATTATTAGAGCATTAGTCAGATTAAAGCAGGTAATTATTTGAAAACGGTATCAGAGCAGCACAGCAGAAACAGTTTCAAATCAGACTTGTTAAGATGTTGATCACACAAGATGATTCATGATCCAATGATTAAAAATATCGTTTGTTTAAAATCATTTGATGAATATGAAGATATCAGGATTCAATGAATCGATCACACCAGATTATTAATTTCACATTCAAGATATGTGTGTGATTCAGTAAATTAATAATTTCAAATGAGTTTAAACAAACAAATATTTAAATTAATTAGCCATGGAATAACAGAGAGATTTAAGACAGAATTTTCAAAATGTTTCTATCAAGTCCAAGAGATATCTCAGATCATTTACATCAAGTATGATCCAAAAATTAAGAAATAATTTATTTGAAATCACTTGAACCAATGTCAAGTTTTGAGATACAATAAATTATTCACAGAAGGTTGATAATTTCAAGTTTAGGAGGTGTGTGAAATTCAAAGTATCAAGAATTTCATATGATTTCAAATAAACAAATTTCAACCATACCGATCATGAATATAAAAAGAATTTCAAGATGTATCACTGAGATTCAAAACAGATAAAAAAATATCCAAGCCAATCTAAAACCAATGAAATTATCACAACTGTGAAATAATAATGTGGTGTAATGAGTATAAATTTTCAAGCCTTTCTAAAATCAATTAGAGGAACCTCAGAACAGCAAAGATGTGTGAAATTTCAATTTGTTTTTTAGATCTTCAAAAAAATTTAGAATTCATATTAACAGTGTTCAAGAAATGACAAGAATACATCAACACTGTTATGAATTCAGAAATCAGAAAATAAACTTCAAAAACAATTGCAGATATTTACAAATTTAAATTCAAGATCTGGAAATGATTAAATCATTAGAGTTTCATATAAATGAAGTGAATTTCCAGAAAATATGAATTCTGCAATTGGAAGTTAATGAAGCCCATAAAGAAACAAGAAAAATATGGCAGTGTCAAATCAAAAACAAAACAAAAAACAGAAGGAGATAGAAGAAATAAACAAGAAAATAAAAACAGAGAATATTTATAAGGACAAGTTCAAAAATCATACCTCAAATCAGTGTATACCAGAATCTCTGACTCATCAATCTTGGCTAGAGGAACTATGAATGATACAGAAGTATAAAACAGATTGATTTCAAATTTCTATTTGCACAGCAGTTCCTCAGCCTCCTTCGGTACTTAACAGTTTAGGGGATCGAGTGGTCTAACAAAATTTGAAAAACCACTCACAGTTGTATATCGAACCTTCTATACCCAAACCTGTTTGAATAACCAACAATTCGAATTCACCTTTGTACATTTTGGAACCTAGATCTGTTTGAATTTAGTCAAAGTCATTTTACTTTTATTTGGGATCCAAGATTGTTTAAATGATTTGTTATAAAACAAGTTCTCATCTCAGTTGTGATTTAAAAATCCTTTTAAATTTCGAGAATTTGAATTTCCAAAACAATCATTTTCAAAACAACTTGTGGAATTTTTAAGATCACAAGAATTCAGATCATTAGTTTTCCCGAAACCGAGACCATTTCTATTTTCAGAAGAGAATTGATTTTTCAGTAACATATTCAAAGATTTTTCACTGATTGAGAAACACTTCAAACTCAACTCAAGATTGTGGATTTTTGACCTCAGAAAATTATTCTTGTTTAGAAGTTTCTCAGTTTTGGTTTTACTATCAGAAATCTCAAAATCAAATTGTTTTTGTTTTTCAATCTCAGAGTACTTGAAATTATCAATTTCATTTTCAAGTTCATTCAGAATCAAATCTGTTTTCAGCAAATTTTGTTTTTCAGCAAGATCATATTTGGAAATTTCGACCGTCATAAAATTTTCAAATTCCTTTTGCAAAATATTGTTTGAACTTAATAAATCATTCTCGTTCTCTTTTAAGATCAGAATTTCATTCTCAAGCTTTTGAATATTTTTATTGAGATGAACGAGATTTGTTTTTAATTTGAAATAATTTTTACAATTAGAATTTTCCACTTTTTTGACGTTTTCAAGCTTTAATTCCAAATCATGATTTTTTCTGGTCAACTCAAGATTGTTTGATTTCAAGGTTTTATTTTTTCGTTTGAGTTTGTCAACAGTTTTAGTTAAATCAGCACAAATAAAAACTAAATCTTCATATGAGAAACTTTTAGTCTCATTGTCTGTTCAAACTCCATTGTCTGTTTCTCCTTTTAGGCATATATCTGAACATGAGTTGACATTTGTGGGTTTTGAGCAGTTGTCTTCATTTCGTCCATATTTTGCATTTAGAGTTGTCCAGATTTCCTGCATAGTTAAACAATGAGAGATTAGACTATATTGATCATCATTAAGATAAGAATATAGAATATGTGTAGCACAAGAATTGAAAACTTTATCTATCATATCATAACCATTGATAACAACATCCCAACATTTAATATTAAAATATTTTAATTAAATTCCATTTTGGATTTCCAGTTTAAGAAATCTGTTCCAGTGAAAATAGTAGGAGGTGAACTAGACTGACTCTCACTAGACTGACAACTAGGGTTACCCATGACTCTAGAGTTAATGAAAATACCTGCTCTTATACCAATTGTTGGATCTAGATTAACCCTAGAGGGGGGTGAATAGGGTTTATCACAGTTTTTAACTGAATTGAAATACTGACAGGATATTAAAATAATAAACAGATCACAGAATATAGTAGAAATAAAAGTGCAGAAAATAAATCACACACAGATATACCCAGCTTCGGCAAAACCCCGCCTACTGCTGCATTCCTAAGGTTTCTTCTTGGTGTTATAAACAGATCCCGCATACAAGACCATGTACACTCGCAGCGCCTGCTCCTGTCCTAACCCTACGCTCAAAACCCTAGACTGACCTATATCCCCTAGACCAGATTTTCCCGAATTACAACCCCTTAATTCGTAACCCCTAGTTTTACAAACTAGAAAAGTGATTTGTCGGTATACAAAAGAAAAATAAAAATACAACAAATAAAAACAAATGACAAAAGAAAACCCTAGTACAAAAGAGGAGTTTAAAAGAAATGGGTCATCCCCTTTGTAATCTTGGCCGGCCACATAAAATTGGTTCCACTCCTTTGTTATTTTCTTTGACCTGATCTTTTACTTTGTTGAAAAAAAATATGGCGGCTGCTCTGGAAATATTTCTAGGGTTTTGCTCTACAATCGTCCCCAAATCGATTGCAACATCGATGGCTTTCTGGAGTTGATTGAATGGCTTCTCTGATGCTCGATTCTTTATGGCTTTGCTCGTCCAATTTGGGATTGCTCTCCGGTTCGATCGAAACTGTGAGCTTTCTAAATTTTCTGCTTTGAAAATGCTTGAATTGATTTTGTGGGTTTTTCGATTATAATGCCAGTGATGAAATTGGTTGTGTATGTATAGGGTAAAAAAATATTGAAATCCTACACTCTGATTTCAAATAAATGATTTGATCTGAAATTGCGTGTTTCCCTTTTTGAAATCGCCTTGATAGCTTCGACTGAAATTGATTCCTTGGCTTTGTAATAGACTATGTTAATCTTGGAAAACATTGAATTGTTGCCAATCTTTTGTTTCTAGATTTGAATTAATTTCCACAGTGTTGAAAAGCATGCTAAAAATCTGGAATAATATTTGCCAAGATAGAAATATTTTTATTCCAAAGAAAAGAAATGATTTTTCCCCTTTCAATTATTGCCTTGAAACAATTTGCCTTTAAATTGATTGCCAAATCTGGAAACATATATTGAACTTGCCAAATACATTCTCTTGATTGAATAATTTCATATCTGGAAAGTACACTCATGACCATTTGTGGACTATATTCTTACCGGTCTTTCTGGAAATGAAATTGTGATTTCTGAAAGTAAATAAAATGCCATATAATTTGATATTACCATTATCCTGTTGCCAAAACCCTTTCATCTTCATGTTGTAGCTCCACCATTTGTTGTAGCTTTGTATCGTTGACATTCACCATTGATGTTTGTGTCATCACTTTGAGTTGCACTGTCCATTTACACTATGCCTTTGCTGTTGCACAATGAATGCTTGAACAAAGCTAATGAACACTGATTTTCAGAAAAATGTTTTTTCCATATATGTTCTTTATTTCTGAAAATAAATTTTGTCAACTGAAATATTCCTGATTGCTTGTATGCTGATTCACCCATGCTGCTGCATATATCATTGAGTTGTACACATTACTCATGCTCGATTCTGCTTTATCCATGCTGAACCCAAACTTAAAAACTTCATTGCTTCTTGATATAAGCACTTTCTCTTGCTTGCTGTATTGTGTTCATTTCTGTATTCATGTATTGAACTGATTTGGTCCTCAACATGCTGAACTTCACCTTGCACTTTCACACCCATGCTGATTTGTATATGCTATTACCACTTTCTCCACATGCACACAAACACTGAGCTGCACCATTGTTTACTTGTGCATTCCAAGTACTGGCATGTTTATTTTTGTGTTGATCCGAATTTGTTGGTCCATTGTGTTATTGCTGAGTCACCATGTTATTCGATCATTTTGTCTTGAGCTTGTATGTTGTATACTTGAAGCTTGAACCCTTGTAAAGACAGAACTTGTAGCATGCTGTTGCACCTTCACTGTGTATAGTTGAACTGCTCCATATTGTTGTATATGCACCATGCTTCACTTTTAAATTCATACTAGATCACTTAGCTTGCTATATCCATGTTAGAGATGCTTTTCCACTATGTAGCAGCACCATTGTGCTTCATATTGATTGTGTATCAACTTTGGGCTATCTTGGGCTTGACTATGTTGACATGTGCACATGTGTGTAGCTGCATCATGGTTGTTGAGTCACTTGTGTACTGCCTTTGCTCATGTATCCTTATATGTTGCTTTGCTTGTAACTGTTTCTTGTATCCTTGTTTGACCTGTCCATTGCATGATTTTGTGTTGCCTCGGCCCCATGGTTTGAATTTTCTGTTGACTTTACATATTGTGCTGCACCATCCCAGGCTAAAATATTTGCAGTCCCACATTTTCGAGTATGATTGACTTTGAGTACTTGCATTGTGCTAGACCACTTGTATTTGCTGCTTTGATCTTCATTTTTGAATTTCTTGGCTCGACACTTAGGCTGCTTTGTACATGAGCATGCACTATCATGTTGAACCATATTGAGATGCTTTACTGATTGGCGAGGCAGTGCACACGTGTATATCTATACACGTGTGTATATGCAGCCATCAGAATTTTTCTGTCCTTGTACTGACTAGACACAGATGAATCAGATCAAGTCATGAAAAATGATGAGAAACACACAAAAAATCTGAGGCAGATAAAATTTCAAAAATAAATTTCGATTCTGCATGTATTCAGTTTTTATTTCTATTGTAGTGTACTGTGTGTGTGTTTCATGTGACAGGTAAGCATATAATGATTGGACGGACAGTGAAGATGCTACGAAGACAGAAGCAGAAGACAGAAGACAAGTATATTGCAGTGTTAGTGTGTATAACAGTAGTGAACGAATGTATATAGTAAAATGAGTGATTGTATATATGTATGAGATATATAGACAGAGTGTTATAGTGAGGAGTTGTGTAACACCAGAATTGTACTGATGTTTGTATTAAACAAATTTGTCTGAAATAAAATATTACTTTTATTGCGTTCAAACAAATTTGTCTAACGTATTCAGATTATATACAAGTACAATATCATGTGTAATATATGTGAATGTGTACAAATAGTGGAGTCAATAGTTTGTACTATTAGAATGTTGAAATAAAATATTATATTTAAATAAAATACTGTGTCAATATACTGTGATAATATTTAAATTTCTATACAGTTGTATTTTATTTAAATATTTTATTATATTCCTACCTGTGTTGTAGATATGAACAGTACAGTAACAAACACACTTACAATAATATTTATTTGTTTGTTATCATCAAACAAAAACCATATAATTGTGTACACAACTACGTTATATACAACACTATCTAATAGGATAGCTGCACCATTGATTTTGATTGAAATTGGATTGCTACATATTTTCAGCTGTGCTAATTTGTTTAATCAGAAAGTTGTCAGGTCCTTCCTTATTTACTACCTTCCCCAGTATTGTTTTTCTTCGGCCATCACACATATGAGATACTCAAATTTGTACTAGATCATACCAAAAATGGTATTTAAAGTGAAACTTAAATGCCAAGTATCTTTTCCCATGTGCTTCCTTTTCCTTAGTTATATTTTCCCTACCTGAAATCACAACATAAAGACAATACACATGCACAAAATACTTTAAAGGTCAAGCTTTTCTACTAAGCAATATCACAATAAATGCTTCACGTCTATAGGTTCTAGTTCCCAGCATTTCTGTTTTCTTTGATTGAAAGGAAGGAAGCTATGGCTGATTTGCAGAGATTTAACAACTCATGGCCAGAAAGATATTAAGGTACATAATGAAATATTCTCATAAATGTTGAAATCTTGCTATTTAAATCATATACATGTTCTTGTACATGTGCATGTGAAATGATTTTATTTTACTTAAGCAAATTTCTATTGTTCATAAGTTTTAAACAAAAATAAAACAAATCCAAATTGTTGTACAAAAGTTTTACATGTATTTGTTCATTTACATAGCAATATTAAAATATACACTTCCTTGTAAACAACAGAAGACTTGCTTATGTAAATAAGTAAAGTAATTAGATTTTTCCTTAAGTAAAACTCATTTGCTACACTATGAAATTCTATATTTATGTGGATTTTAAAACAAGCTTAAAAAAGATTTTAGATCCAATTAAAAAGTTAAAACAACATTCCTTTGTTTAATATATTTACATACACAATAAGTTAAAAATGCATAGAGTTTCAAATTAATGATTATTCAAATTCTCCAATCCATTCAATTCTAATTTTACTTAATTGATTTAAGTTACAAATATAATAAATAATTATATTCTAACAAAATCAGTCAAAAACCAGGACATTACAATCTACCCCCTTAAAAGAATTTCGTCCCCGAAATTAAAAAGTAACTGAAAAATTACGGTTATATTCAAAGTCATAAACTCATGTTAATGCATATACAGATCATATATTAACAACCATATCAAACAGGACATCTAAACACACAAGTTAACTATCAAACCATTCAAAGAATTCAAAACATTCAATTCACACATCAGTAATTAACCAGTTAATCAAAAATTTCGAATAGATTTCTCATATCAAATTTTTAGTCTTTCTTGAGCTATTTGTTGAGATCTCATTCCATTTTACCTCAGGTAGTTTCATCATCTTACTTCGAGGTCACTTCTTATTTCAATTAATGTATAGATTGGATATTAGATCACCGTCAAATCTAGTTCCAAAATCCAAGTCTTACTAAGTTGTTGATTCCATACCTAATAATGAACTACAAACAATCTCCCCCTATGAGATACGCGGAAGATATCTCA
Organism: Allium sativum; assembly: GCA_030737875.1. Lineage (NCBI taxonomy): Eukaryota > Viridiplantae > Streptophyta > Magnoliopsida > Asparagales > Amaryllidaceae > Allium > Allium sativum. Next base: position 182,917,179 of record CM060915.1, on the reverse strand, counting down.
AAACTCCTTCGTTTCCTCGTTTTTGGCAAATCGTCGATGAAATTCGTATTTACTTAAATTGTTTTTAAATTAATTCAGTAACTCTATTTAACTCATTAGGTTTCAATATAAAATCAGTAAATCAAAATTTTTAGTTATCAACATTCTTATACAACTTCAATTTGGTTCAATGTATAACCATTTAAATTCTTATAACCTTATTAATTATAATAACCATCGATAAATCCATATATAATAATAATTTCAGAAAAATATTCTTTTTGTATCAAAATATGATTTTGGATAAAATTATTTCATTTACCTAGCCTTTAAATCAGTACTGTGTCGAATTACTTTGTTCGAGTGTTTAGAAGTGCCTATCGACTACGTCAGCTAAACGTGTCGATTTGAAATTTTTATACCACTCAACAAATTAATCAACACAATATAAAAATCACTTTTATATAAATATACAAATACATTCTCTCGTATATACACTTAACTCAATCTAGGGTATTTCTAACCCTTTCTCTATCGAGTTATGCCATGGAGCCAAGGTTATTACTCAACCTTATGCTCTGATACCACTGTAAGGACCCGAGAATTTTCGACCGTAAAAATCGACATAAATACATCTCCTATATAACAGGTCAACTGTTCAAGTGTCAGAAATACCGGATCATTAATGGAAAGAATTTAGAGGGTGAGAAGTAGAAAGGTAGAAAAGTAGAATAGAAGAAAAAAAAACATAGCTTAAAAAAATCAGAGTGACATGAACCTCACAGCGGAATGGACACATATAATATATAACATCATTTGAAATACAAAATATTATCAGGATTTACATATGTCATCATAATACATCAAATATACAGTACAATGGAAATAAAACTATATCTATCGACGAAGCCTCCTGCTCCAAGCACCTTTCTGGACATCTGTAAAATCCTAAACTACTTGACTGCCCATACAAATTTGGGCACCCAAGAGTTTAGGGAAAACATAGAAAAATAAGCTTTGGTTCAGTCATGGGACTGGTGTGAGTAAAGGATTTTAAAACAACTTGTTTAACTTGAAAAAATCCTTTAGAAAGAAAAGATAATTGTAAGACCGATCCACACATAAACACGGATGGTTTTTACCTTACGATAACCCAAAACATTTTGAAATCATAATTATTCTGATATTATAATAATGTCTAGGTTTCCAAAAATAAATTAGAATCTAGCAGAAGGCTTGCATCTCACGCTCCACATATATAGTATACAAACAAAACCCCGGGTGCTTATTGGAGATTGGATTCCGACTATGACAAGGTATGGAACCACCGGCTGATAGTGTATCTCTAGAGGCGAATACAATGGGTTCAACAAGAACGTATTACAACCCGGCCCACACATCACTGCCCACTCATTTCGCTTGAGTGTATCGAATGTATGTCACCAACGACTGGAATCAGCAACCGTTTCCAGAAAGGGACAGCATCGATAGATTTAAGAAGCAAAAAGAATTTCTCTAGATAGGTGATTACACACCCTAATGGGAGCTACCCACATAGCCATGTTGCCTACCCGATTTTTGTCATTTCCCAGTTGTGAGGCTTGAGGCCAAAACTTACCCTTGATATATCACGTCTTCAGTCGCTTTGAATGCCACATCGTCAAACTCACCAAATCACAAATTGATTTCCCCAAAACCACAGGTCTAAAGCTAAGAGAAACGAATTTCTCCGCCACCAAACATAGTTTAGAAGAGATCAACTTACGCGATATGTTAGGTATACTCTGTCAGACATTCGTCCATACAAGTTGTCCTAGGTCTGAACAAACCGAATGTACTATTCTGTAAACATAATAGTCCTTGCATAAACGCTATCTTCAAGGTTCTTCATCTTGACTTTAAACTAATCAACGCTTCGGTCGAAACAAAGTGGTATTTGGATTTCATTAGAAAACAAATCCTGGTTTCTTTGAATCGATGAACGTTAATATCTTTTAGGCCAAGTCATAATGAAAGCAACCAGGTTATCATATCCAAACAAATTTCAATATTAGTATTGGTTATCAGGACTTATCTAATGAAACATATAAACTTCCAGATTTCAGCAACAATTTGATTTTATTTAATTAAGACGTATAAATGTCTAAAATTAAACTAACAAGTTCACTAAGTTATACCATATCAATATAAAATAAAGGAATCAGCAGATCGACCATCACAACAAATATTGTCTATCGCAATTGAATAATTCAAATTTCAACTAATAGTCATTTATAAATTATTTGATCTTGGGAAAATAATTTTTTCCCAAATCATATATATATCCAAGATTTTATTCTTTTTGATGGTCCTGTTTGTTTTCATTGCTGATAACAATATCATTCAATTCATTGTTCAGCCTATCAAACTTATGTGTTATTCATTACCTTAAATAACTAATTCAGGATATAATTTATTTAAATATTTACTTAAACGGAAAGTGAACCATACTTCCCTGAATTTGACTTAGTCGATACCAATTTTACATCTCCTATCAATTTATCAGTCTTCCATTTGTTCTTGGAACTCCAGAATAATTCCATTATTATCGGTCAATAAATTATCTTACCAACATTCCTCCCAACCATCCTCATCTTCAAACCTTTTCTTATTCCATTTGGATATTATTTCTTTTTGAGTCATATTCAATCAACTTGATTTACTTTGAAATATTATTTTGAGTTGTTCATCGAGTTACTTTAGAATTTACATTTTTTCGTTATATATTCGATTTCTTATTTCATTAACTGATAATTATTCGAATGAGTAACAAAATTTTCGCTTATTTCAAATACGACTTAGATCAAAAAATTCTGTTTGTTATTAAATTTTTACTTTCGATAAAATTAAATTAAGTTTAGAGATTTAAAACAACAATCGTTTGTCTCACTTTAACTCATATCAGTGCTTACCTTTTCATTTGAACTCTTCTCGACTCTTTTTGTTTCTTATTTATATCTCTCTTCTTTTTACTTTTTTCTTATTTACATCCGCCTATAACTTTGGCCCATCACTTTAACTCATATCAACAACCGTTAAAGTCCACGGCCCATTCTCCTTACCTTCTGTTTTTTGCCTTACCTCACTTTTTCCTTGCCAAAATACATCTAATCCTATACAAATATATGCCAAACCAAGTATACTACCAGTTTTTTCATTTGGCCAAGACCCAGATGAAACTAATGGTTTTTTCTCTTTTTTCTCCCCTCTATACACTCGCACTGCTGTTTCCTTCATCTACATGTGCACTGGTGCACCGTGCACACGCAACAACGTTCCTCCGACCCAACCAACGGCCTAAGCATCACCACAGATGCCATGTCACCATTTGAAGCTGACCGTGCAATCAGAATTTCCCCCATCCCCTCTAGTCAAAATCAGATGTTTCAACCTGTATCCCATATGAACTTCCTCCAAACAAATGCCCCGCTATGCCACCAGAATGCTCCAGATCCGACCAAACTCTAGTTAGAGTTACACGACACCCCCCATCTACGTTCCCTCTTGGTGCGCATGCTTATCCCCTTCCCATGACGTCACAGTTTGTCCTCGATCAGAGAGAAAAAAATAAGCATAAATACCTAATTTAATCTCGTTTGCTCAGCCAAGTAATTGGAAAAATCATACCGTATTTTTCCTATGATCTCCGTGCCTCCACGGTGTTATGTAATCGATTTCATAACCCTCGATTTCCTTGGCTGCCAGAATTCTCCAAAAATTTGTTTTTTGGTGAACCTCTAAATTCTCCATAATTCCCAATCAAAAAATCATAAGATTTGCACCTAAATTCACGGGTTTCGATTTTGAATCCACTCATATATCTGAAACTGGATTTCCACTTGATCAAAACTGAGTTTCAAACCATTTTACTGTGTATTTTCTTATTTATTTAGTTATACTCATGATGCTTAACTTGAGTTAGGATTATTTTTAACCTATACTATAGATCCCTGTACACTTCCATGTAGGAATCAAATTCTATAACTCCTTGGATATCAAACTGTCGATTTTTTTTAAAAGTTTGACAGGAGAAGTACTTTTACACGTATAGTAAATTGGCAGAGGTTTCATATTGATTTAATCCGACACACAACAGGATATGTGACGGCCGGGAATTTCGCTCGATCCTAATCAGTCGTTAAACCAATCTAGACCGTTCGAAATCCCTAATCATTTGAGAACAAGACAAATCAGAACGCAGACGGAAGGACATTTCATTGCTATTACAACAATTCCATCGGATACAAGAATATACAGAGTATAAATGAATAAATTACATTCGATAAATATCAGAGATTACAATAAATTACATAGCAGCGGAAAATAATACAAAGCACAACTGAAGGTGATATACGGATACAGAGCTTTCCGGATATCATTCCAGGTGCAAACCAGGATCCTGTGAATATAAATCTGCAAAACCAAAACTGTAATAACCTGAAAATCTGGGCCAGTTTAAAATTTTTATTTTTGCAATTTTAGCGAATTTAGAATATTTAAAATGGATTATTTTAAATAATATCGACGAGAAATTTATTTTGAATAGAATTCGAACGTATTATATTATATACGTCGTCGTTAGAATATAAATATTTATATATAATTATAAATAGAATTGAAAATGGCGCGGTAGTTCGATAATTCGATTTCAAACTTCAATTAAATGTACCGGGTGCAAAACAATCCGGATTTTAGTGAAACCAAAAATAATAGGATCTAATTGATAATGTCTTTCCAACGAATTCGAAAAATCAAGATTTCATAGCGGGAATCAAAAGATATGTCCAGTTGAAAATTCTGAATAGTCGCTATGGAATTCAGGCCCTCAAAATGGACATTTTGCAAACGGCCTCGGATTTCGACGAAACCACTTTTGTTGGGTCCGTGATGTAAAATTATTGCTAGGTTTCAAATTTCATAATTTTTCGAATCAATATGTGAGCGTGGCGAATGAAAACGCGTTTGACCAGTTTCAGTTGATTTTAATCGACTGGAAATTGGCCATTTTTCCAACGGTCTCAGAATTCGTCGAAACTAGTTTTGTTAGGACCGTATCGTCAATACGAAGCTAGAAAATATTTTTCTGCAATTTATAGAGTTAGTATCTGACCCCAGTAATTTGAAATGTACGTTTAAAATTCAATATAGTGATTTAAATGTAAATTGAATGGAAACTAATCAGAACGATCAAATCAGCTTGCGATACATATCCCATTGTGTTCGGAATGGGGGTAAAACGCTATGGACGACAGGAGGTGGGCCTCGTTTAGAGGTCGTTTGTGAAAGTCAACCTTTTTCAATTAAAAATAAATAAATTAAATAATATAAATTTTATAAAACCCCCCCCCCCCCTTCCTTTTCCTCATCCCCGATTCAGTAAACAAGAAAAGAAAAAAAAACGACGACGAAAGGGATCGGAGACCCGCCGCCTCCTCCCTGGGCCACCGCCGGCCATCGCTCCACTCCCCCCCCCCCTCGATCCTCAGCACCTCCGCCCTTCCCCCTTACGATTTCCGCAACCGCAGCCCCCTCCAAGCCCAGGATCGACGGAAGCATCAAACCCCCCCACCATCGCCCACTGCTCCGCCTGCCGCACCCCTTGTGGCCCCCACGACCTCCGCCTGACCACCACAGCCCAACCCCGACCCCTTAGACCATCCCCCCCGGCGCCTTCCTATAGGTTTGTTTTCTTCCTTTTTTTTATTTATTATTATTATTTATTTATTTAGCTAGGCAAACTAATGTTTAGATTTTTAATTTGATAAAACTTGGATGTGTATGATAGAAGGATCTGAATTTTAAAAATAGAAAGGAGATGTTTTTAAAATAGAAGATACGATTTTTAGAATTGTAAAGATATGGAATAATTTTTAAAGGAATAAAAATACGATTTTTATATTTTTAAAGTATTAAAAATATAATCTTTACTATATAGAAATATTAAAAATATGATTTTTATATTTTTAAAGTATTAAAAATATAATCTTTATAGGATAGAGAATATAAAAATATCATCTTTGTATATGTAGCAAAATAAAAATCTGATTTTTATTTTATATACGTTGAAATTAAGTGATTATTTTTATAAAGGCGAAAACTTTATTTTTATAAAGGCGAAATTTTTAGATGTAAAAATAGCATAGTGAAAAATTCGATTTTTAAATATATGAAGTGATTATAAAAATATGACTTTTAAATTGAAAGTAAATAAATAAAAATGTGATTTTTATTTTAAAAACATCGAAATATAAAAATGTGATTTTTATGTATATAGTGACTACGGGCAACGAAGATGACGAAGATGGGATAACGAAGAAGATTTCGATTAATGAAGAGTCGTGGTATTGGATAGCTTTCGGTGAGAACTTCTCACTCTAAACTTCTTTTTCTAGTTATATATATATACTAGGATGTAGACGGTGTTTAGTAGCACCCGACACCCGTCATCCACAGACCATGGATGGCTTGTTTGTTAAATTGTTTGGTTGTGTAGTTGGTTAGTCTAATTGGTGTGAATTGAATTGTTTGGTGAAATTGAATGGATTTGATTGATGTGTGAATGGCGTGGGCCTTCACTAGACCGGGGATAAGGCTAGGCCTCGTCCCGTTTCTAGTATCGTGCCGTTATGCCGCCGAAATTTTCTAAAATATGTTAGAAAAATAAAAATATCATTTTTATTGTGTAAATGAAATGAATAGAAATTCAAGTGTTGAAATAAATATTTTTGTCGTTAAAAATATAATTTTTAACGTGAAAGTGAATAAATAAATATTCATTTACAAACCGGACGGTTTGTTTATGTACACTGATTTGACTGACATTGATTGGGTCGATAAATTTTACACATCGCCCAACTGCACAAATAAAATCTGTGTTTGATTGTTTGAAACCCCACACGGGTGTTGGGATGAAATTTGAAGTTCACTCATCCTGATTGATTAAATATGTTGATCGATTGATTGACAGGCTGTTATAAGCGTTAGATATTTATATTTGATGCTTATATAGTGTAGTGCACTTTGGTTGATGGTTGATTGTTTATCAATGCTAGTATATACATGTGTTGTATGGAATCCATATAATTAACATTATATGGTGATTGATTGGGCCTCATTCCAATCGGGAAAACAATGAATATTATAAAAGAAAATTCATGTGTTGAATATAAAAATAGTCATGTGTGGACGATGATTATGTGTAGAAACTATTCATGTGTTGAGTAAAATATTTTAAATAAAATAAATTACATCTTTATCATATTTAAAATTAGAACTACTTCCTAGTAGAAGTCTAATTGAAAATCAAACGATAGATACCATAGTTTTATAAAATATTTTACATAACAAAAATAGTGATGTGTTGACAGTACTCATGTGTTGAGATTAGTCGTGTGTTGAAAGAAATATAGATTCATGTGTTGAATAGAACAAATATTCATTTGTTGAATAGAATAACGAATTATTGAAACATAAATCCGTGTTGATTAGAGATGCGTTATTTTGACGCGAACGATATTTATATCGATTTTATTCGTTTTATAATGAATATTGAAATGTGATTTCAAAATTAAATATTTTGAAATGAAATTCAAATTGAATTAGATTAAAAATTGAAATTGAAATTCTATGGAATCAATTTGAAATGAATTCGAATCGAATTGAAAATGAATTCGATTCGAATTGAATAGAAAGTGAATTTGAATTCGAGTAAAATAGAAATGAATTCAAATTGAATTAGATTGAAATTGAAATTTAAAACGAACTGAAAGTGAATTGGAATCAGTTTGAAACGAATTCGAATTAGATCGAATAGAAAGTGAATTTGAATTCGAGTAAAATAGAAATGAATTCAAATTGAATTAGATTGAAATTGAAATTTAAAACGAACTGAAAGTGAATTGGAATCAGTTTGAAACGAATTCGAATTAGATCAAATAGAAAGTAAATTTGAATTTGAATTGAATTGAAACGAATTTGAATTTGAATTTGAATTGAATTGAAATGAATTTGAATTTGAATTTGAATTGAATTGAAACGAATTTGAATTTGAATTTGAATTGAATTGAAACGAATTAGAATTTGAATTGAATTGAAATGAATTCGAATTGAATTGAAATCAAATCGATTTGAAATTGAATATAGTGTTGAAATGGTTTTGAAAACGAATTTAAAACGATTTATAAAATTCGTTTTAAAAGGAAATCGACGAAATATATATTATATATATTATATATATAATATAATGGCCTGAATAGAACGCGCCGCGCCGCGGCAGTTCGTGAATTTCGACCATTTATTTCAAACGGACATTGCGGGAGATCCGACCGTCGGATTCTCCTAAAACCGGAACCGTTGGGTTCGTATCGAAAAGAGCTTTCCAATGAATATTAGAAATTTGAAATCTAACGGTTGGATTTGGAATTATGTCCAAATCAAATTCGAAAAAGGTCGCTGTAAGTGCAGTTCGATGGCCGTTGTTGGAAATCGACTGTACGGGCCTTGATAAAATTATTAAAAATATCTATAATTTGTGTAAAATTATAATATGTGAATTGGAAATATTTGGGCTGGAAAATTCCACATTTGAAAAGATAAAAATAGATTTTTATCGAAATGAACTAGTTTTAAACTAGAATTGAAATCAATTTATTTTTAAAATAAATAAATTGAATTTGAAAGTGATTTTGAAAATAATCGATAATTTCCAATACGTGGATTGGACTGGAGCTGAATCGAAATTATCTTCGGGATATTTCGATGTTGGATTTCGTGACTATACAAATATTGTTATGGGGATTTGAAAGATATTTTATATCGTTATTTCCAATACGATATTTGTTGGTTTCAGAATTTGATATTGAATATAAGCCGATATATTTTCTATTCAGAGCCTTGTATTTAATATCAAATGTGATTTGGTTGGTCGTGAATCGTGTTTTTGATGACATTGGTTCTTTAACCCAGTTAAAGGCAGGATATTGATTTTTGAAGAGATTAAAGCTAAGTGGAGTTTTAATGAATCTTTAATTAGATTAAAATGTGAATTGATAATTTAAATTATCAAATCTGAAAAGTGATCGAGAGTGGAGTATCACCAGTTTTGCTCCAAAGCGATAGTTAAATCTTTAATTAGATTTGAACGTGAAATGGTAATTAATTTTACCGATAACACCGTGGTGTTAGATATGGAGGATTACCAGTTTTGCTCCATGGGATATATAGGTTGGGATTGGGAAATAAAATAAATAATTACTTCGGTGTGGTTCGCTAATCCCGACTAGTTTGGAAAACCGTAAAATGGTTTGAAGTGATATCCAAAGGAAGATTAAAGAATGAATTTAGAAGAATTTATCTTGGATAAAATTAATGGGAACATTTCCCTAAGAATGTGATTTTGGTGAATAAAAGAATATTCTGAATTGGAATGAGGCGTTTGTTGTGTTTGTGTAACATTCGTTTATTATATACGTGGGTTATTCAGAAAGGCCGGGTTTATACCCATTCTGAATAATCGATTCGACGAGATGTCGAAGATGAAGACGGTGGTTGAAGACCGGAAGTCTTCACATCGTTTGGGTGATTACTGATGATCTTGATTGGGCTGTACACCCAGGATGAAGGAATCGGTTGGTGATCGTCCAGACGTACCTGGAGATGGATGGATATGCGAGGAAAGTGCCTCCGGTTTCGTTCAGACCCAGAACGAACTTGTAAATGGATTGTGTGTCTGACATTGGATTTTATTCTGTGTTGATTGATCTCTATTAAATATACATCTGTTTGGCGGCGGAGAATTTATTCTCTTGCTTAACGCCCTTCTCTGAGACATACGAGCTCAGAGGTTGTATATCGATGGACATCAGTCGCATGGAGTGAATTGCCAATGTGGCATGCGTAAGTGGCAATTGATCAGGGCTTCTGTTGAAAAGCAAAGTCTTGTGGTTGATGATCAAAGCACGGCCTGTGTGGCGTAGCTTTGTGTATAACATGAATTCGCGAGCCTCACACCTCGGTATGAGTCAAAAACGGGAGACGGACCGCTGGGAGAGCACGACGTTTCTTTCTAGCTAGGGTGGTGTCAGTGACCTACCAGCCCTGACATTTATATACTTTTCACCTGTGTGGTTGTTGGATACGAGGCGCCTCGGATATAGGTCTGTAAGGACCGGGAAACGTGTGTTCAGGAATAACTAATCCTCAAAAGTAAGAGAGGACCGGCCCAGCCGATTCCAAGGATCATAGTGGGGTCCTGAGGCATTTGCTAGAGTGTCTCGAACGCGGAGAGGAGCTTGCCCCTTGCCTCGGCTCATGACGGAATCCAATTTCCAATACGTGTGTTTCGGTTTTATTTGTAGAGCCTAGTATGGCGACATAGTAGATGGTAGCTATGCCGCCTATGATTGATACTTATGATTGAAATTGTTTTGACACTATACACCTATAATAGTATCAAATAATGTGTTTTAAACGTATCAAGCATGCTTTGGTTGTTATAAGGTAAAAACCCTATCCTCCGGCTTGCGTTGCATTGTGTGATGGGACTTGGGTCTTATAACAGCTTCATTTTTCTTTATTTAGCATTGCGCTGTTTGTTTTATGCACTGGTATTCTTGGGAGGAAACCCGTTCCGTGTTATACGACGTGGTCCCTTGATTTACCTAACTTTATAAATAAAGATTAATAACTGTTTTAGTTCTCACACCAGTCCCATGACTGACCTGGAGTTTATTGTTTTAACCTAAACTCTGGGTGCCCCTATTTTCCGCACGGGCAGCTAGTAGTTTTGGTTTTGCAGATTAATATCCACAGGGTCCTGATTTACAGCTGGAACGATGCTCGGAAAGCTCTGTATCCGTTTATCACTTCTAGTTGTGTTTTGCATATTTTTCCGCCGCTATGTAATTTATTGTAATCTCTGATATTTATCGAATGTAATTTATTCATTTATACTCTGTATATTCTTGTATTCTGATGGAATTGTTGTAATAACAATGAAATGTTCTTCCGTATGTGTCCTTTTGTGTGTTGTTCTCAAAGTATTCGTGCTTTCCTTTACGGGGAAGTTACGGGTTCTTACAGTGGTATCAGAGCTTTGGTTTACAGAGCTCGAGAACAAGATATATTAGAACCATACGAAAGAATTCATCATATATTGGATTAGTAATATCCAATTAGAATGACTCGTTAGAGATAGGATCAGTAGTATCCTAGAACGAGTGTGAAGAGTATATTTTTCAAATGAAAACAATTTTGTTTTAAAAATTTAAATTGCTTTATACGTATTTGATTACTTATTTATTTTGAATATGGACAATCGAGTATATATAGATTTCGCGTATACGCGTCATGAACGTATAGTCGAAGTTTCAATATACTGGGTAGATATAGAATCACATTCTAGACATCCGGGGATGATTCTGATGATGGTGCATCATCATTAGTATTCATATTCGAATTTCGAAGGTGTGATTTCTATATATTTCCATTAGACTGGTGTGAGAACCAAAACCTATATAGCTAGAACACATTGTTGTGAATTGGCATCAAAAACATGATTTTCTGTATATGTATCAAAATTATGAATTTGAAACTCTAATTCGCTAATTGATTGCTGTTTGTGTTGTTTGTTTATTTATTTGATAAATTTAAACCATTTGGTCAAATTGTACCCAATATTGAATTGTATTGAAAATTGGTCGCATTTGCTTGCATATACATATACTTACATTGAACAGGTCATAGCAAGGAGGCTAGAGCAGAGAATAAAATTTGTTTGCCCGACAAATAGGTACATGTTTACTACATAATTTACTGTTTTTGTTTGGGTGATGATGATTTTATGAGCCTATTGGCTAGCCGCTTGGCTTTTTCTTTTTCTTTTTGAGATCTGAAGGACCGGGGAAGCTATTTGAAATTCCCCGATGCTCCCGGTGCAGGGGAGGTTATGGCGAATTTTTTCGAAAATTTAGGGTGTTAGTCAAATTTTTGAAGAATTTAGAAATTCTCAAAAACTTAAAAGTTGGAGAATGGAAGCCAGATCGAATGTAGAGCTTATTAATCAAACCACTTTCGACTTTGTTCCTTTTCGGGGACGAAAAGTTTAAAGTGGGGGAGATTGTAATAACCTGAAAATCTGGGCCAGTTTAAAATTTTTATTTTGGCAATTTTAGCGAATTTAGAATATTTAAAATGGATTATTTTAAATAATATCGACGAGAAATTTATTTTGAATAGAATTCGAATGTATTATATTATATACGTCGTCGTTAGAATATAAATATTTATATATAATTATAAATAGAATTGAAAATGGCGCGGTAGTTCGATAATTCGATTTAAAACTTCAATTGAATGTACCGGGTGCAAAACAATCCGGATTTTAGTGAAACCAAAAATAATAGGATCTAATTGATAATGTCTTTCCAACGAATTCAAAAAATCAAGATTTCATAGTGGGAATCAAAAGATATGTCCAGTTGAAAATTCTGAATAGTCGCTATGGAATTCAAGCCCTTAAAATGGACATTTTGCAAACGGCCTCGGATTTCGACGAAACCACTTTTGTTGGGTCCGTGATGTAAAATTATTGCTAGGTTTCAAATTTCATAATTTTTCGAATCAATATGTGAGTGTGGCGAATGAAAACGCGTTTGACCAGTTTCAGTTGATTTTAATCGACTGGAAATTGGCCATTTTTCCAACGGTCTCAGAATTCGTCGAAACTAGTTTTGTTAGGACCGTATCGTCAATACGAAGCTAGAAAATATTTTTCTGCAATTTATAGAGTTAGTATGTGACCCCAGTAATTTGAAATGTACGTTTAAAATTCAATATAGTGATTTAAATGTAAATTGAATGGAAACTGATCAGAACGATCAAATCAGCTTGCGATACATATCCCATTGTGTTCGGAATGGGGGTAAACGCTATGGACGACAGGAGGTGGGCCTCGTTTAGAGGTCGTTTATGAAAGTCAACCTTTGTCAATTAAAAATAAATAAATTAAATAATATAAATTTTATAAAACCCCCCCTTCCTTTTCCTCATCCCCGATTCAGTAAACAAGAAAAGAAAAAAAAAATCGACGACGAAAGGGATCGGAGACCCGCCGCCTCCTCCCTGGGCCACCGCCGGCCATCGCTCCACTCCCCCCCTCGATCCTCAGCACCTCCGCCCTTCCCCCTTACGATTTCCGCAACCGCAGCCCCCTCCAAGCCCAGGATCGACGGAAGCATCAAACCCCCCCACCATCGCCCACTGCTCCGCCTGCCGCACCCCCTGTGGCCCCCACGACCTCCGCCTGACCACCACAGCCCAACCCCGACCCCTTAGACCCCCCCCCCCCCGGCGTCTTCCTGTAGGTTTGTTTTCTTCCTTTTTTTATTTATTATTATTATTTATTTATTGTGACGACCCGCAACTTCCCCGTAAAGGAAAGCGTCGGATAGTTCGAGAACAAACCACAACAGGACGCATACAGAAGAACATTTCACTATATATAACAACAGTGCATCAGATTACAAGAATATACAGAGTATAAATGAATATTACACAGAAATAACAGAGATTTAAATTACATTTAAATACATCGCAGCGGAAAAATAATACAATACACAACTAGAAGAGATATACGGATACAAAGCTTTCCGGATATCGTTCCAGCTGTAATCCAAGATCCTGTGAATATAAATCTGCAAAACCGAAACTACTAGCTGCCCGTGTCAAAATAGGGGCACCCAGAGTTTAGGTTAAAACAATAAACTCCAAGTCAGTCATGTGACTGGTGTGAGAACTAAAACAGTTAATCTTTATTTTAAATCATAAGGTAAAACAAGGGACCACGCCGTATAACACGGAACGGGTTTCCTCCCAAGGATACCAGTGCATAAAACAAACAGCGCAATGCTAAATAAAGAAAAATGAAGCTGTTATAAGACCCAGGTCCTATCACACAATGCAACGCAAGCCGGGGGATAGGGTTTTCCCTTATAACAGCCAAAGAATGCTTGATACGTTTAAAACAAATCATTTGATACTATTATAAGTGCATAGTGTATAAAACAACTTCAAATCATAAGTATCAATCATAGGCGGCATGGGTACCATATATCATGTCGCCATATATAGGTTTACAAATAAAAACCGCAAATGTCACGTATTTGGAAATTGGGTTTCCATCTATGAACCGAGGCTAGGGGCAAGATCCTCAACCGATTCGAGACGCTCTAGCCCGCCCCTCAGGCAAGTACTCTGTCAAGCCTTTGGATCCTCAGGGCCGGTCCACACGGAGTGGATTAAAATGCCTGAACATGCGTCTCCCCACCCTATGGGGTGTAAGTCTGGTCCGTCAGCCGACCAGAATGCATTCGGCCGAAACCGATATAACCGAGGCGCCTCGCAACAGCAACAACCACATAAGTCAAACTCGTCAGGGCGTGTAAAACCACTGACGCCACTTCTAGCTAGAAAGAAACGCATGCCCTCCCTGACGTCCGTCTCCCGTTTTTGATTCATACCGGGTGTGAAACTCGCGAATCAAACGTTACACAAAGCTACGCCACAAAGGCCGTGCTTTGATCATCAACCACAAGACTTTGCTTTTCAACAGAAGCCTTGATCATTTGCATCTTAGCATGCCACACAGGCAAGCCATCCTATGTAACCGATATCAGTCACACAGAATGAAATCCGATGTCAGACACACAGTCCATTTACAAGTCCGTTCTGGGTCTGAACGAAACCGGAGGCACCTAGTACCCCGCATATCCATCGATCTCCAAGTACGTCTGGACGATCACTAACTGTTTCCATCTTCTTGGGTGTACAGCCCAATCAAGATCATCAGTTATCACCCAAACGACGTGAAGACCTCCGGTCTTCGACCATCGTCTTCATCTTCGACTTATCGTCGTATCAGTTATTCAGAATGGGATAAACCCGGTCTTTCCGAATAACTCGCGTATATATTATAAAAGTGTTACACAAACACAACATACGCCTCATTCCAATTCATTAGTCACTAACCATAAATTAATCAAGAGAATAATTCCCCAAATATTAACCCCGAAGGCCGAAACCAACATCAGATCAATATCCAGAAAACCATTCTGCTTGGCTAACCGACAGTTAGTTTCTAAATTTCACGTTCAAATCTAATTAAAGATTTAACTATCGCCTGGAGCAAAACTGGTGATACTCCATTCTCGATCTTTTCAATCTAATTAAAGATTCATTAAAACTCCACTTAGTTTTAATCATTATCTGGGTTAAAGAATCAGTGTCATTTAAAAACACGGTTCACGATAAACCCAAAATCACATTCATTAATTATCGGGTTAAAGAACGAGTGTTATTTAAAACACTGTTCACGATAAACCCAAAAATCAACATCAATTCAATTCCAATTAAATATCATTTAATTGGTACACTTCATTAAATCTAAATAAAAAGATTTAATCTTTTCTCAACTGGGTCCAAGAACAGTGTTAGTGAAGACACCATTCACGACAAACCCAAATCACATTCATTAATTATCGGGTTAAAGAACAAGTGTTATTTAAAACACTGTTCACGATAAACCCAAAAATCAATATCAATTCAATTCCAATTAAATATTATTTAATTGGTACACTTCATTAAATCTAAATAAAAAGATTTAATCTTTTCTCAACTGGGTTCAAGAACAGTGTTAGTGAAGACACCATTCACGACAAACCCAAATCACATTCATTAATTATCGGGTTAAAGAACAAGTGTTATTTAAAACACTGTTCACGATAAACCCAAAAATCAATATCAATTCAATTCCAATTAAATATTATTTAATTGGTACACTTCATTAAATCTAAATAAAAAGATTTAATCTTTTCTCAACTGGGTTCAAGAACGGTGTTAGTGAAGACACCATTCACGACAAACCCAAATCACATTTGATATTAAATACAAGGCTCTGAATAGAAAATATATCGGCCTATATTCAATATCAAATTCTACGATTAACAAATGTCGTATTGGAAATAACGATATAAAAATATATCTTTCAAATTTCCATAACAACACCTGTATAATCACGAATTCCAACATCGAAATATTCCGAAGACAATTTCGATTCAAATCCACTCCAATGCAATCATTGGAAATTTTGGTTATTTTCAAAACCCTTTTCAAATTCAATTTATTTATTTAAAAATAAATAGAATTATAATTCTAGTTCAAAACTAGTTCATTTCGATAAAAATCTATTTTTATCTTTTCAAATAGGGAGTTTTTCATCCCAATTCTTTCTAAATCATTTCTTATGATTTTACACAAATTATTACTATTTTTAATAATTTTATCAAGGCCCGTACAGTCGATTTCCATCAACGGCCATCGAACTGCACTTACAGCGACCTTTTTCGAATTTGATTTGGACATAATTCCAAATCCAACCGTTAGATTTCAAATTTCTAATATTCGTTAGAAAGCTCTTTTCGATACGAACCCAACGGTTCCGGTTTTAGGAGAATCCGACGGTCGGATCTCCCGTAATGTCCGTTTGAAATAAATGGTCGAAATTCACGAACTGCCGCGGCGCGGCGCGTTCTATTCAGGCCATTATATTATATATATAATATATATAATATATATTTCATCGATTTCTATTTAAAACGAATTATATAAATAGTTTTGAATTCGTTTCAAAAATATTTTCAACCTTCTTTTCAATTCAAATCAAAATTGAATTCTTCTTTATAAATTCGTTTTAAAATTCATTTCTATTCAATTCAAATTTCAATTCAATTTGAATTCATTTCAATTCACTTTCGATTCAATTTGAATTCGTTTTCAATTCAATTCATTTCGAAATCGTTTTCAATTCATTTCATTTCGAAATCGTTTTCAATTCAATTCATTTCGAAATCGTTTTCAATTCATTTTATTTCGAAATCGTTTTCAATTCATTTTATTTCGAAATCGTTTTCAATTCAATTCATTTCGAAATCGTTTTCAATTCAATTTTGAATTCGTTTCAATTCAATTCATTTCGAAATCGTTTTCAATTCAATTTGAATTCGTTTTCAATTCAATTCATTTCGAAATCGTTTTCAATTCAATTTGAATTCGTTTTCAATTCAATTCATTTCGAAATCGTTTTCAATTCAATTTGTTTCGAAATCGTTTTCAATTCAATTCATTTCGAAATCGTTTTCAATATTCATTTTAAAATGAATAAAATCGATATAAATATCGTTCACGTCAAAATGGCGTCAATCTAACCCTCACGGCTTCACATATTTCTATTTTCAAATATTCTATTTCAAATATTTCTATTTCAAATATTTCTATTTCAAATATTTCTATTTCAAATATTTCTATTTCAAATATTTCTTTTTTTTCGAAACTGGAATGAGGCCCAATCAATTACCATATAATGTTAATTATATGGATTTTCTACAACACATGTATATATCAACAACGATGAATAATCAACCATCAACCAAAGTGCACTACACTGTATAAGCATCAAATATAGACATTTAACGCTTATAGCAGCTTGTCAATCAATCGATCGACATATTTAATCAATCAGGATGAGTGAACTTCAAATTTCATCCTAACACCCGTGTGGGGTTTCAAACAATCAAACACATATTTTATTTGTGCAGTTAGGCGATGTGTAAAATTTATCGACCCAATCAACGTCATTCAAATAGGTGTACATAAACAAACCGTCTGGTTTGTAAATGAATATTTATTTATTCACATTCACGTTAAAAATTATATTTTTAACGATAACACATTTTATTTTAACATATGAATTTCTATTCAGTTCATTCGTTAAATAAAATGCTATTTTTATTTTTCTAACTTATTTTAGAAAATTTCGGCGGCATAACGGCACGATACTAGAAACGGGACAAGGCCTAGCCTTATCCCCGGTCTAGTGAAGGCCCACGCCATTCACATATCAATCATATCAATTTCAATCTCACCAAACAATTCAATTCAAACAAATAACTCAACTAATCTATGCAACCAAACAAACAAGTCCATGGTCTGTGGACGATTGTGTCGGGTGCTACTAAGCACCGTCTGCATCCTAGTATATATATATAACTAGAAAATAAAATTGAGAGGTGAGAAATTCTCACATATAGCTATCCTAGCTCCACGGCACTTCTTTTTGCAGAAGTCTTCGTCGTTTCGCCCTTTTTGTCACTTTCGTTGCTGCTTTCACTACACACGTAAAAATCACATTTTTACTTCGCTATTCAATATATAAAAATCGAATTTTTACTATGTTATTCAATATATAAGAATCCCATTTTATTTCGAAGTTCAACATATAAAAATCATGTTTTTAATTCGAAGTTCAACACATAAAAATTCTATTTTTAATTCGAAGTTCAACACATAAAAATCATGTTTTTAATTCGAAGTTCAACACATAAAAATTCTATTTTTATTTCGAAGTTCAACATATAAAAATCATGTTTTTAATTCGAAGTTCAACACATAAAAATTCTATTTTTATTTCGAAGTTCAACATATAAAAATCGAATTTTTACTTCAAAGTTCAATATATAAAAATCGAATTTTTATTTCGACAATATAAAAGATTATATTTTCCTTTTCAAATCTTTTCAAAAATTAGTTTTCAATCTTTTTTTTTTTTTAAAATAACAGTTTTCACTTCATTAAAAAAACAGTTTTTAATCCTTTATACAATTCTGGTTTTAAACTATAAATAAAATTCTTTTCTGTTTTCATGCAACCTTAAAATCAATTTTTTTAAATCCGTATAAATCAGTTTTTATAAAACAAAACAAAAATAAAAATAAAAATAAAAATAAAAGTAAAATAAAGTCTCACCGATCTGGCGAAGGGGAGGAGGAGAAGTCGGCGGCTCGAGGTGGCGTTCCTGGAGGTGTCGCGTCGGGTTTTTGGGTCCAGGGGGGGGGGGCTGTGGGGTCGCGTCGTCGAGGTGGATAGGGGAAGAAGGAAGGAGGAAGAAGAAGGGGGGGTGTCGATCGCGGCGCCGCCGCTTGAGGGGGGGGGGGGCGTCAATCGCCTATCGCGATTCCTTTTTTTTTTTTTTTTTTTTCCTGAAATGTTTCTGTCGATTAAACGGGGGGGGGGGCCAGAGGGAAATAAGGGGGAGAAAGGAGTTTTCTTTTTTTTTTCCTTTTTTTTTTATTATTATTTAATTTGTAAAAATGTTGACTTTTACATACGACCTCGAAACGAGGTCCACCGCCTGCCGTCCATAGCGTATTACCCCCATTCCGAACACAATGGGATATGTATCGCAAGCTGATTCGACTGTTGGAATCAGTTTCCGTTAAATTTACATTTAAATCATTATATTGAATTTTAAACGTACATTTCAAATTACCGGGGTCACATACTAACTAGAAAAATTCCAGAAAAATATTTTCTAGCTTCGTATTGACGATACGGTCCTAACAAAACTAGTTTCGTCGAATTCTGAGACCGTTAGAAAAATGGCCAATTTCCAGTCGATTTAAAATCAACTGAAATGGTCAAACGCGTTTTCCTTTGCCACGCTCACATATTGATTCGAAAAATTATGAAATTTGGAATATAGCAATAGCTTAACATCACGGACCCAACAAAACTGGTTTCATCGAAATCCGAGGTCGTTTGCAAAATGTCCATTTTTAAGGGCCTGAATTCCATAACGACTATTCAGAATTTTCAACTGGACATATCTTTTGATTCCCGATATGAAATCTTGATTTTTCGGATTCGTTGGAAAGATATTCACAATTAGATCCCATTATTTTTGGTTTCACTAAAATCCGGATTGTTTTGCACCCGGTACATTCAATTGAAGTTTGAAATCGAATTATCGAACTACCGCGCCATTTTCAATTCTATTTATAATTATATATAAATATTTATATTCTAACGACGACGCGTATAATATATACGTTCGATTTATATTCTAAATAAATTTCTCGTCGATATTATTTAAAATAATTCATTTTAAATAATCAAAATTCACTAAAATTGCCAAAATAAAAATTTTAAACTGGCCCAGATTTTCCGGGTTGTTACAATCTCCCCCACTTAAAACTTTTCGTCCCCGAAAAGGAACAAAGTCGAAAGTGGTTTGATTATTCAGCTCTACGCTCGATCTGGCTTCCATTCTCCAACTCTTTAGTTTCTGAGAATTTTTAAAACTTCAAAAATTTGGCTAACACCCTAAATTTTTGAAAAAAATTCGCCATAACCTCCCCTGCACCGGGAGCATCGGGGAATTTCAAATAGCTTCCCCGGTCCTTCAGATCTCAAAAAGAAAAAGAAAAAGCCAAGCGGCTAGCCAATAGGCTCACAAAATCATCATCACCCAAACAAAATAGGAAATTATGTAGTAAACATGTACCTATTTGTCGGGCAAACAAATTTTATTCTCTGCTCTAGCCTCCTTGCTATGACCTGTTCAATGATATATATGTATATGCAAGCAAATGCAACCAATTTCACTACAGTTCAATATTTGGTTCAATTAGGCATAATGGTTCAAAATTAGCAAACAAATAAACAAACCACACAAACATCAATCAATTAGTGAATTAGAGTTTCAAATTCATAACTTTGATACATATACAAAAATCATGTTTTTGATGCCAAATCACAACAATAGGCCTTATCTAATTTTTGGTTCTCACACCAGTCTAATGGAAATATATAAATATCACACCTTCGTCACACGAATATAAATTCTGACGATGAGTACTCAACCATCAGAATCATCTTCGGGCCACTAGAGTATGATTCTATATCTATCCAATATATTAAAACTTCGAATACACGCGGATCAGACGTATACGCAAAATCTTTATATACTGGACTGTCCAACTCCATATAAATAGATATTCAGATACGAATAATTGATTTAGATTTTCAAAACAAAAATGTTTTCATTTGAAAAATATACTCTTCACACTCGTTCTAGGATACTACTGATCCTATCTCTAACGAGTCATTCTAATTGGGTATTGCTACTCCAATATCTGATGAATTCTTTCGTATGTTTCTAATGTGCCTTGTTCTCTAGCTTTGTAAACCAAAGCTCTGATACCAAATGTAAAGACCCGCAACTTCCCCGTAAAGGAAAGCGTCGGATAGTTCGAGAACAAACCACAACAGGACGCATACAGAAGAACATTTCACTATATATAACAACAGTGCATCAGATTACAAGAATATACAGAGTATAAATGAATATTACACAGAAATAACAGAGATTTAAATTACATTTAAATACATCGCAGCGGAAAAATAATACAATACACAACTAGAAGAGATATACGGATACAAAGCTTTCCGGATATCGTTCCAGCTGTAATCCAAGATCCTGTGAATATAAATCTGCAAAACCGAAACTACTAGCTGCCCGTGTCAAAATAGGGGCACCCAGAGTTTAGGTTAAAACAATAAACTCCAAGTCAGTCATGTGACTGGTGTGAGAACTAAAACAGTTAATCTTTATTTTAAATCATAAGGTAAAACAAGGGACCACGCCGTATAACACGGAACGGGTTTCCTCCCAAGGATACCAGTGCATAAAACAAACAGCGCAATGCTAAATAAAGAAAAATGAAGCTGTTATAAGACCCAGGTCCTATCACACAATGCAACGCAAGCCGGGGGATAGGGTTTTCCCTTATAACAGCCAAAGAATGCTTGATACGTTTAAAACAAATCATTTGATACTATTATAAGTGCATAGTGTATAAAACAACTTCAAATCATAAGTATCAATCATAGGCGGCATGGGTACCATATATCATGTCGCCATATATAGGTTTACAAATAAAAACCGCAAATGTCACGTATTTGGAAATTGGGTTTCCATCTATGAACCGAGGCTAGGGGCAAGATCCTCAACCGATTCGAGACGCTCTAGCCCGCCCCTCAGGCAAGTACTCTGTCAAGCCTTTGGATCCTCAGGGCCGGTCCACATGGAGTGGATTAAAATGCCTGAACATGCGTCTCCCCACCCTATGGGGTGTAAGTCTGGTCCGTCAGCCGACCAGAATGCATTCGGCCGAAACCGATATAACCGAGGCGCCTCGCAACAGCAACAACCACATAAGTCAAACTCGTCAGGGCGTGTAAAACCACTGACGCCACTTCTAGCTAGAAAGAAACGCATGCCCTCCCTGACGTCCGTCTCCCGTTTTTGATTCATACCGGGTGTGAAACTCGCGAATCAAACGTTACACAAAGCTACGCCACAAAGGCCGTGCTTTGATCATCAACCACAAGACTTTGCTTTTCAACAGAAGCCTTGATCATTTGCATCTTAGCATGCCACACAGGCAAGCCATCCTATGTAACCGATATCAGTCACACAGAATGAAATCCGATGTCAGACACACAGTCCATTTACAAGTCCGTTCTGGGTCTGAACGAAACCGGAGGCACCTAGTACCCCGCATATCCATCGATCTCCAAGTACGTCTGGACGATCACTAACTGTTTCCATCTTCTTGGGTGTACAGCCCAATCAAGATCATCAGTTATCACCCAAACGACGTGAAGACCTCCGGTCTTCGACCATCGTCTTCATCTTCGACTTATCGTCGTATCAGTTATTCAGAATGGGATAAACCCGGTCTTTCCGAATAACTCGCGTATATATTATAAAAGTGTTACACAAACACAACATACGCCTCATTCCAATTCATTAGTCACTAACCATAAATTAATCAAGAGAATAATTCCCCAAATATTAACCCCGAAGGCCGAAACCAACATCAGATCAATATCCAGAAAACCATTCTGCTTGGCTAACCGACAGTTAGTTTCTAAATTTCACGTTCAAATCTAATTAAAGATTTAACTATCGCCTGGAGCAAAACTGGTGATACTCCATTCTCGATCTTTTCAATCTAATTAAAGATTCATTAAAACTCCACTTAGTTTTAATCATTATCTGGGTTAAAGAATCAGTGTCATTTAAAAACACGGTTCACGATAAACCCAAAATCACATTCATTAATTATCGGGTTAAAGAACGAGTGTTATTTAAAACACTGTTCACGATAAACCCAAAAATCAACATCAATTCAATTCCAATTAAATATCATTTAATTGGTACACTTCATTAAATCTAAATAAAAAGATTTAATCTTTTCTCAACTGGGTCCAAGAACAGTGTTAGTGAAGACACCATTCACGACAAACCCAAATCACATTCATTAATTATCGGGTTAAAGAACAAGTGTTATTTAAAACACTGTTCACGATAAACCCAAAAATCAATATCAATTCAATTCCAATTAAATATTATTTAATTGGTACACTTCATTAAATCTAAATAAAAAGATTTAATCTTTTCTCAACTGGGTTCAAGAACAGTGTTAGTGAAGACACCATTCACGACAAACCCAAATCACATTCATTAATTATCGGGTTAAAGAACAAGTGTTATTTAAAACACTGTTCACGATAAACCCAAAAATCAATATCAATTCAATTCCAATTAAATATTATTTAATTGGTACACTTCATTAAATCTAAATAAAAAGATTTAATCTTTTCTCAACTGGGTTCAAGAACGGTGTTAGTGAAGACACCATTCACGACAAACCCAAATCACATTTGATATTAAATACAAGGCTCTGAATAGAAAATATATCGGCCTATATTCAATATCAAATTCTACGATTAACAAATGTCGTATTGGAAATAACGATATAAAAATATATCTTTCAAATTTCCATAACAACACCTGTATAATCACGAATTCCAACATCGAAATATTCCGAAGACAATTTCGATTCAAATCCACTCCAATGCAATCATTGGAAATTTTGGTTATTTTCAAAACCCTTTTCAAATTCAATTTATTTATTTAAAAATAAATAGAATTATAATTCTAGTTCAAAACTAGTTCATTTCGATAAAAATCTATTTTTATCTTTTCAAATAGGGAGTTTTTCATCCCAATTCTTTCTAAATCATTTCTTATGATTTTACACAAATTATTACTATTTTTAATAATTTTATCAAGGCCCGTACAGTCGATTTCCATCAACGGCCATCGAACTGCACTTACAGCGACCTTTTTCGAATTTGATTTGGACATAATTCCAAATCCAACCGTTAGATTTCAAATTTCTAATATTCGTTAGAAAGCTCTTTTCGATACGAACCCAACGGTTCCGGTTTTAGGAGAATCCGACGGTCGGATCTCCCGTAATGTCCGTTTGAAATAAATGGTCGAAATTCACGAACTGCCGCGGCGCGGCGCGTTCTATTCAGGCCATTATATTATATATATAATATATATAATATATATTTCATCGATTTCTATTTAAAACGAATTATATAAATAGTTTTGAATTCGTTTCAAAAATATTTTCAACCTTCTTTTCAATTCAAATCAAAATTGAATTCTTCTTTATAAATTCGTTTTAAAATTCATTTCTATTCAATTCAAATTTCAATTCAATTTGAATTCATTTCAATTCACTTTCGATTCAATTTGAATTCGTTTTCAATTCAATTCATTTCGAAATCGTTTTCAATTCATTTCATTTCGAAATCGTTTTCAATTCAATTCATTTCGAAATCGTTTTCAATTCATTTTATTTCGAAATCGTTTTCAATTCATTTTATTTCGAAATCGTTTTCAATTCAATTCATTTCGAAATCGTTTTCAATTCAATTTTGAATTCGTTTCAATTCAATTCATTTCGAAATCGTTTTCAATTCAATTTGAATTCGTTTTCAATTCAATTCATTTCGAAATCGTTTTCAATTCAATTTGAATTCGTTTTCAATTCAATTCATTTCGAAATCGTTTTCAATTCAATTTGTTTCGAAATCGTTTTCAATTCAATTCATTTCGAAATCGTTTTCAATATTCATTTTAAAATGAATAAAATCGATATAAATATCGTTCACGTCAAAATGGCGTCAATCTAACCCTCACGGCTTCACATATTTCTATTTTCAAATATTCTATTTCAAATATTTCTATTTCAAATATTTCTATTTCAAATATTTCTATTTCAAATATTTCTATTTCAAATATTTCTTTTTTTTCGAAACTGGAATGAGGCCCAATCAATTACCATATAATGTTAATTATATGGATTTTCTACAACACATGTATATATCAACAACGATGAATAATCAACCATCAACCAAAGTGCACTACACTGTATAAGCATCAAATATAGACATTTAACGCTTATAGCAGCTTGTCAATCAATCGATCGACATATTTAATCAATCAGGATGAGTGAACTTCAAATTTCATCCTAACACCCGTGTGGGGTTTCAAACAATCAAACACATATTTTATTTGTGCAGTTAGGCGATGTGTAAAATTTATCGACCCAATCAACGTCATTCAAATAGGTGTACATAAACAAACCGTCTGGTTTGTAAATGAATATTTATTTATTCACATTCACGTTAAAAATTATATTTTTAACGATAACACATTTTATTTTAACATATGAATTTCTATTCAGTTCATTCGTTAAATAAAATGCTATTTTTATTTTTCTAACTTATTTTAGAAAATTTCGGCGGCATAACGGCACGATACTAGAAACGGGACAAGGCCTAGCCTTATCCCCGGTCTAGTGAAGGCCCACGCCATTCACATATCAATCATATCAATTTCAATCTCACCAAACAATTCAATTCAAACAAATAACTCAACTAATCTATG
The DNA here is from genome assembly GCA_030737875.1 of Allium sativum. Classification (NCBI taxonomy): domain Eukaryota; kingdom Viridiplantae; phylum Streptophyta; class Magnoliopsida; order Asparagales; family Amaryllidaceae; genus Allium; species Allium sativum. The sequence continues at coordinate 182,891,456 of CM060915.1, read as the reverse complement.
CAACCAAACAAACAAGTCCATGGTCTGTGGACGATTGTGTCGGGTGCTACTAAGCACCGTCTGCATCCTAGTATATATATATAACTAGAAAATAAAATTGAGAGGTGAGAAATTCTCACATATAGCTATCCTAGCTCCACGGCACTTCTTTTTGCAGAAGTCTTCGTCGTTTCGCCCTTTTTGTCACTTTCGTTGCTGCTTTCACTACACACGTAAAAATCACATTTTTACTTCGCTATTCAATATATAAAAATCGAATTTTTACTATGTTATTCAATATATAAGAATCCCATTTTATTTCGAAGTTCAACATATAAAAATCATGTTTTTAATTCGAAGTTCAACACATAAAAATTCTATTTTTAATTCGAAGTTCAACACATAAAAATCATGTTTTTAATTCGAAGTTCAACACATAAAAATTCTATTTTTATTTCGAAGTTCAACATATAAAAATCATGTTTTTAATTCGAAGTTCAACACATAAAAATTCTATTTTTATTTCGAAGTTCAACATATAAAAATCGAATTTTTACTTCAAAGTTCAATATATAAAAATCGAATTTTTATTTCGACAATATAAAAGATTATATTTTCCTTTTCAAATCTTTTCAAAAATTAGTTTTCAATCTTTTTTTTTTTTTTAAAATAACAGTTTTCACTTCATTAAAAAAACAGTTTTTAATCCTTTATACAATTCTGGTTTTAAACTATAAATAAAATTCTTTTCTGTTTTCATGCAACCTTAAAATCAATTTTTTTAAATCCGTATAAATCAGTTTTTATAAAACAAAACAAAAATAAAAATAAAAATAAAAATAAAAGTAAAATAAAGTCTCACCGATCTGGCGAAGGGGAGGAGGAGAAGTCGGCGGCTCGAGGTGGCGTTCCTGGAGGTGTCGCGTCGGGTTTTTGGGTCCAGGGGGGGGGGCTGTGGGGTCGCGTCGTCGAGGTGGGTAGGGGAAGAAGGAAGGAGGAAGAAGAAGGGGGGGGTGTCGATCGCGGCGCCGCCGCTTGAGGGGGGGGGCGTCAATCGCCTATCGCGATTCCTTTTTTTTTTTTTTTTTTCCTGAAATGTTTCTGTCGATTAAACGGGGGGGGGGGCCAGAGGGAAATAAGGGGGAGAAAGGAGTTTTCTTTTTTTTTTTCCTTTTTTTTTTTTATTATTATTTAATTTGTAAAAATGTTGACTTTTACATACGACCTCGAAACGAGGTCCACCGCCTGCCGTCCATAGCGTATTACCCCCATTCCGAACACAATGGGATATGTATCGCAAGCTGATTCGACTGTTGGAATCAGTTTCCGTTAAATTTACATTTAAATCATTATATTGAATTTTAAACGTACATTTCAAATTACCGGGGTCACATACTAACTAGAAAAATTCCAGAAAAATATTTTCTAGCTTCGTATTGACGATACGGTCCTAACAAAACTAGTTTCGTCGAATTCTGAGACCGTTAGAAAAATGGCCAATTTCCAGTCGATTTAAAATCAACTGAAATGGTCAAACGCGTTTTCCTTTGCCACGCTCACATATTGATTCGAAAAATTATGAAATTTGGAATCTAGCAATAGCTTAACATCACGGACCCAACAAAACTGGTTTCATCGAAATCCGAGGTCGTTTGCAAAATGTCCATTTTTAAGGGCCTGAATTCCATAGCGACTATTCAGAATTTTCAACTGGACATATCTTTTGATTCCCGATATGAAATCTTGATTTTTCGGATTCGTTGGAAAGATATTCACAATTAGATCCCATTATTTTTGGTTTCACTAAAATCCGGATTGTTTTGCACCCGGTACATTCAATTGAAGTTTGAAATCGAATTATCGAACTACCGCGCCATTTTCAATTCTATTTATAATTATATATAAATATTTATATTCTAACGACGACGCGTATAATATATACGTTCGATTTATATTCTAAATAAATTTCTCGTCGATATTATTTAAAATAATTCATTTTAAATAATCAAAATTCACTAAAATTGCCAAAATAAAAATTTTAAACTGGCCCAGATTTTCCGGGTTGTTACATTTATTTAGCTAGGCAAACTAATGTTTAGATTTTTAATTTGGTAAAACTTGGATGTGTATGATAGAAGGATCTGAATTTTAAAAATAGAAAGGAGATGTTTTTAAAATAGAAGATACGATTTTTAGAATTGTAAAGATATGGAATAATTTTTAAAGGAATAAAAATACGATTTTTATATTTTTAAAGTATTAAAAATATAATCTTTACTATATAGAAATATTAAAAAAATGATTTTTATATTTTTAAAGTATTAAAAATATAATCTTTATAGGATAGAGAATATAAAAATATCATCTTTGTATATGTAGCAAAATAAAAATCTGATTTTTATTTTATATACGTTGAAATTAAGTGATTATTTTTATAAAGGCGAAAACTTTATTTTTATAAAGGCGAAATTTTTAGATGTAAAAATAGCATAGTGAAAAATTCGATTTTTAAATATATGAAGTGATTATAAAAATATGACTTTTAAATTGAAAGTAAATAAATAAAAATGTGATTTTTATTTTAAAAACATCAAAATATAAAAATGTGATTTTTATGTATATAGTGACTACGGGCAACGAAGATGACGAAGATGGGATAACGAAGAAGATTTCGATTAATGAAGAGTCGTGGTATTGGATAGCTTTCGGTGAGAACTTCTCACTCTAAACTTCTGTTTCAAGTTATATATATATACTAGGATGTAGACGGTGTTTAGTAGCACCCGACACCCGTCATCCACAGACCATGGATGGCTTGTTTGTTAAATTGTTTGGTTGTGTAGTTGGTTAGTCTAATTGGTGTGAATTGAATTGTTTGGTGAAATTGAATGGATTTGATTGATGTGTGAATGGCGTGGGCCTTCACTAGACCGGGGATAAGGCTAGGCCTCGTCCCGTTTCTAGTATCGTGCCGTTATGCCGCCGAAATTTTCTAAAATATGTTAGAAAAATAAAAATATCATTTTTATTGTGTAAATGAAATGAATAGAAATTCAAGTGTTGAAATAAATATTTTTGTCGTTAAAAATATAATTTTTAACGTGAAAGTGAATAAATAAATATTCATTTACAAACCGGACGGTTTGTTTATGTACACTGATTTGACTGACATTGATTGGGTCGATAAATTTTACACATTGCCCAACTGCACAAATAAAATCTGTGTTTGATTGTTTGAAACCCCACACGGGTGTTGGGATGAAATTTGAAGTTCACTCATCCTGATTGATTAAATATGTTGATCGATTGATTGACAGGCTGTTATAAGCGTTAGATATTTATATTTGATGCTTATACAGTGTAGTGCACTTTGGTTGATGGTTGATTGTTTATCAATGCTAGTATATACATGTGTTGTATGGAATCCATATAATTAACATTATATGGTGATTGATTGGGCCTCATTCCAATCGGGAAAACAATGAATATTATAAAAGAAAATTCATGTGTTGAATATAAAAATAGTCATGTGTGGACGATGATTATGTGTAGAAACTATTCATGTGTTGAGTAAAATATTTTAAATAAAATAAATTACATCTTTATCATATTTAAAATTAGAACTACTTCCTAGTAGAAGTCTAATTGAAAATCAAACGATAGATACCATAGTTTTATAAAATATTTTACATAACAAAAATAGTGATGTGTTGACAGCACTCATGTGTTGAGATTAGTCGTGTGTTGAAAGAAATATAGATTCATGTGTTGAATAGAACAAATATTCATTTGTTGAATAGAGTAACGAATTATTGAAACATAAATCCGTGTAGATTAGAGATGCGTTATTTTGACGCGAACGATATTTATATCGATTTTATTCGTTTTATAATGAATATTGAAAAGTGATTTCAAAATTAAATATTTTGAAATGAAATTCAAATTGAATTAGATTAAAAATTGAAATTGAAATTCTATGGAATCAATTTGAAATGAATTCGAATCGAATTGAAAATGAATTCGATTCGAATTGAATAGAAAGTGAATTTGAATTCGAGTAAAATAGAAATGAATTCAAATTGAATTAGATTGAAATTGAAATTTAAAACGAACTGAAAGTGAATTGGAATCAGTTTGAAACGAATTCGAATTAGATCGAATAGAAAGTGAATTTGAATTCGAGTAAAATAGAAATGAATTCAAATTGAATTAGATTGAAATTGAAATTTAAAACGAACTGAAAGTGAATTGGAATCAGTTTGAAACGAATTCGAATTAGATCAAATAGAAAGTAAATTTGAATTTGAATTGAATTGAAACGAATTTGAATTTGAATTTGAATTGAATTGAAACGAATTTGAATTTGAATTGAATTGAAACGAATTTGAATTGAATTGAAACGAATTAGAATTTGAATTGAAATGAATTCGAATTGAATTGAAATCAAATCGATTTGAAATTGAATATAGTGTTGAAATGGTTTTGAAAACGAATTTAAAACGATTTATAAAATTCGTTTTAAAAGGAAATCGACGAAATATATATTATATATATTATATATATAATATAATGGCCTGAATAGAACGCGCCGCGCCGCGGCAGTTCGTGAATTTCGACCATTTATTTCAAACGGACATTGCGGGAGATCCGACCGTCGGATTCTCCTAAAACCGGAACCGTTGGGTTCGTATCGAAAAGAGCTTTCCAATGAATATTAGAAATTTGAAATCTAACGGTTGGATTTGGAATTATGCCCAAATCAAATTCGAAAAAGGTCGCTGTAAGTGCAGTTCGATGGCCGTTGTTGGAAATCGACTGTACGGGCCTTGATAAAATTATTAAAAATATCTATAATTTGTGTAAAATTATAATTTGTGAATTGGAAAGATTTGGGCTGGAAAATTCCACATTTGAAAAGATAAAAATAGATTTTTATCGAAATGAACTAGTTTTAAACTAGAATTGAAATCAATTTATTTTCAAAATAAATAAATTGAATTTGAAAGTGATTTTGAAAATAATCGATAATTTCCAATACGTGGATTGGACTGGAGCTGAATCGAAATTATCTTCGGGATATTTCGATGTTGGATTTCGTGACTATACAAATATTGTTATGGGGATTTGAAAGATATTTTATATCGTTATTTCCAATACGATATTTGTTGGTTTCAGAATTTGATATTGAATATAAGCCGATATATTTTCTATTCAGAGCCTTGTATTTAATATCAAATGTGATTTGGTTGGTCGTGAATCGTGTTTTTGATGACATTGGTTCTTTAACCCAGTTAAAGGCAGGATATTGATTTTTGAAGAGATTAAAGCTAAGTGGAGTTTTAATGAATCTTTAATTAGATTAAAATGTGAATTGATAATTTAAATTATCAAATCTGAAAAGTGATCGAGAGTGGAGTATCACCAGTTTTGCTCCAAAGCGATAGTTAAATCTTTAATTAGATTTGAACGTGAAATGGTAATTAATTTTACCGATAACACCGTGGTGTTAGATATGGAGTATTACCAGTTTTGCTCCATGGGATATATAGGTTGGGATTGGGAAATAAAATAAATAATTACTTCGGTGTGGTTCGCTAATCCCGACTAGTTTGGAAAACCGTAAAATGGTTTGAAGTGATATCCAAAGGAAGATTAAAGAATGAATTTAGAAGAATTTATCTTGGATAAAATTAATGGGAACATTTCCCTAAGAATGTGATTTTGGTGAATAAAAGAATATTCTGAATTGGAATGAGGCGTTTGTTGTGTTTGTGTAACATTCGTTTATTATATACGTGGGTTATTCAGAAAGGCCGGGTTTATACCCATTCTGAATAATCGATTCGACGAGATGTCGAAGATGAAGACGGTGGTTGAAGACCGGAAGTCTTCACATCGTTTGGGTGATTACTGATGATCTTGATTGGGCTGTACACCCAGGATGAGGGAATCAGTTGGTGATCGTCCAGACGTACCTGGAGATGGATGGATATGCGAGGAAAGTGCCTCCGGTTTCGTTCAGACCCAGAACGAACTTGTAAATGGATTGTGTGTCTGACATTGGATTTTATTCTGTGTTGATTGATCTCTATTAAATATACATCTGTTTGGCGGCGGAGAATTTATTCTCTTGCTTAACGCCCTTCTCTGAGACATACGAGCTCAGAGGTTGTATATCGATGGACATCAGTCGCATGGAGTGAATTGCCTATGTGGCATGCGTAAGTGGCAATTGATCAGGGCTTCTGTTGAAAAGCAAAGTCTTGTTGTTGATGATCAAAGCACGGCCTGTGTGGCGTAGCTTTGTGTATAACGTGAATTCGTGAGCCTCACACCTCGGTATGAGTCAAAAACGGGAGACGGACCGCTGGGAGAGCACGACGTTTCTTTCTAGCTAGGGTGGTGTCAGTGACCTACCAGCCCTGACATTTATATACTTTTCACCTGTGTGGTTGTTGGATACGAGGCGCCTCGGATATAGGTCTGTAAGGACCGGGAAACGTGTGTTCAGGAATAACTAATCCTCAAAAGTAAGAGAGGACCGGCCCAGCCGATTCCAAGGATCATAGTGGGGTCCTGAGGCATTTGCTAGAGTGTCTCGAACGCGGAGAGGAGCTTGCCCCTTGCCTCGGCTCATGACGGAATCCAATTTCCAATACGTGTGTTTCGGTTTTATTTGTAGAGCCTAGTATGGCGACATAGTAGATGGTAGCTATGCCGCCTATGATTGATACTTATGATTGAAATTGTTTTGACACTATACACCTATAATAGTATCAAATAATGTGTTTTAAACGTATCAAGCATGCTTTGGTTGTTATAAGGTAAAAACCCTATCCTCCGGCTTGCGTTGCATTGTGTGATGGGACTTGGGTCTTATAACAGCTTCATTTTTCTTTATTTAGCATTGCGCTGTTTGTTTTATGCACTGGTATTCTTGGGAGGAAACCCGTTCCGTGTTATACGGCGTGGTCCCTTGATTTACCTAACTTTATAAATAAAGATTAATAACTGTTTTAGTTCTCACACCAGTCCCATGACTGACCTGGAGTTTATTGTTTTAACCTAAACTCTGGGTGCCCCTATTTTCCGCACGGGCAGCTAGTAGTTTTGGTTTTGCAGATTTATATCCACAGGGTCCTGATTTACAGCTGGAACGATGCTCGGAAAGCTCTGTATCCGTGTATCACTTCTAGTTGTGTTTTGCATATTTTTCCGCTGCTATGTAATTTATTGTAATCTCTGATATTTATCGAATGTAATTTATTCATTTATACTCTGTATATTCTTGTATTCTGATGGAATTGTTGTAATAACAATGAAATGTTCTTCCGTATGTGTCCTTTTGTGTGTTGTTCTCAAAGTATTCGTGCTTTCCTTTACGGGGAAGTTACGGGTTCTTACAGTGGTATCAGAGCTTTGGTTTACAGAGCTCGAGAACAAGACATATTAGAACCATACGAAAGAATTCATCAGATATTGGATTAGTAATATCCAATTAGAATGACTCGTTAGAGATAGGATCAGTAGTATCCTAGAACGAGTGTGAAGAGTATATTTTTCAAATGAAAACAATTTTGTTTTAAAAATTTAAATTGCTTTATACGTATTTGATTACTTATTTATTTTGAATATGGACAATCGAGTATATATAGATTTCGCGTATACGCGTCATGAACGTATAGTCGAAGTTTCAATATACTGGGTAGATATAGAATCACATTCTAGACATCCGGGGATGATTCTGATGATGGTGCATCACCATCAGTATTCATATTCGAATTTCGAAGGTGTGATTTCTATATATTTCCATTAGACTGGTGTGAGAACCAAAACCTATATAGCTAGAACACATTGTTGTGAATTGGCATCAAAAACATGATTTTCTGTATATGTATCAAAATTATGAATTTGAAACTCTAATTCGCTAATTGATTGCTGTTTGTGTTGTTTGTTTATTTATTTGATAAATTTAAACCATTTGGTCAAATTGTACCCAATATTGAATTGTATTGAAAATTGGTCGCATTTGCTTGCATATACATATACTTACATTGAACAGGTCATAGCAAGGAGGCTAGAGCAGAGAATAAAATTTGTTTGCCCGACAAATAGGTACATGTTTACTACATAATTTACTGTTTTTGTTTGGGTGATGATGATTTTATGAGCCTATTGGCTAGCCGCTTGGCTTTTTCTTTTTCTTTTTGAGATCTGAAGGACCGGGGAAGCTATTTGAAATTCCCCGATGCTCCCGGTGCAGGGGAGGTTATGGCGAATTTTTTCGAAAATTTAGGGTGTTAGTCAAATTTTTGAAGAATTTAGAAATTCTCAGAAACTTAAAAGTTGGAGAATGGAAGCCAGATTGAATGTAGAGCTTATTAATCAAACCACTTTCGACTTTGTTCCTTTTCGGGGACGAAAAGTTTAAAGTGGGGGAGATTGTAATAACCTGAAAATCTGGGCCAGTTTAAAATTTTTATTTTGGCAATTTTAGCGAATTTAGAATATTTAAAATGGATTATTTTAAATAATATCGACGAGAAATTTATTTTGAATAGAATTCGAACGTATTATATTATATACGTCGTCGTTAGAATATAAATATTTATATATAATTATAAATAGAATTGAAAATGGCGCGGTAGTTCGATAATTCGATTTCAAACTTCAATTGAATGTACCGGGTGCAAAACAATCCGGATTTTAGTGAAACAAAAAATAATAGGATCTAATTGATAATGTCTTTCCAACGAATTCGAAAAATCAAGATTTCATAGCGGGAATCAAAAGATATGTCCAGTTGAAAATTCTGAATAGTCGCTATGGAATTCAGGCCCTTAAAATGGACATTTTGCAAACGGCCTCGGATTTCGACGAAACCACTTTTGTTGGGTCCGTGATGTAAAATTATTGCTAGGTTTCAAATTTCATAATTTTTCGAATCAATATGTGAGCGTGGCGAATGAAAACGCGTTTGACCAGTTTTAGTTGATTTTAATCGACTGGAAATTGGCCATTTTTCCAACGGTCTCAGAATTCGTCGAAACTAGTTTTGTTAGGACCGTATCGTCAATACGAAGCTAGAAAATATTTTTCTGCAATTTATAGAGTTAGTATGTGACCCCAGTAATTTGAAATGTACGTTTAAAATTCAATATAGTGATTTAAATGTAAATTGAATGGAAACTGATCAGAACGATCAAATCAGCTTGCGATACATATCCCATTGTGTTCGGAATGGGGGTAAAACACTATGGACGACAGGAGGTGGGCCTCGTTTAGAGGTCGTTTGTGAAAGTCAACCTTTTTCAATTAAAAATAAATAAATTAAATAATATAAATTTTATAAACCCCCCCCCCTCCTTTTCCTCATCCCCGATTCAGTAAACAAGAAAAAAAAAATGACGACGAAAGGGATCGGAGACCCGCCGCCTCCTCCCTGGGCCACCGCCGGCCATCGCTCCACTCCCCCCCTCCCTCGATCCTCAGCACCTCCGCCCTTCCCCCTTACGATTTCCGCAACCACAGCCCCCTCCAAGCCCAGGATCGACGGAAGCATCAAACCCCCCCACCATCGCCCACTGCTCCGCCTGCCGCACCCCCTGTGGCCCCCACGACCTCCGCCTGACCACCACAGCCCAACCCCGACCCCTTAGACCCCCCCCCCCCGGCGCCTTCCTGTAGGTTTGTTTTCTTCCTTTTTTTTATTTATTATTATTATTTATTTATTTAGCTAGGCAAACTAATGTTTAGATTTTTAATTTGATAAAACTTGGATGTGTATGATAGAAGGATCTGAATTTTAAAAATAGAAAGGAGATGTTTTTAAAATAGAAGATACGATTTTTAGAATTGTAAAGATATGGAATAATTTTTAAAGGAATAAAAATACGATTTTTATATTTTTAAAGTATTAAAAATATAATCTTTACTATATAGAAATATTAAAAATATGATTTTTATATTTTTAAAGTATTAAAAATATAATCTTTATAGGATAGAGAATATAAAAATATCATCTTTGTATATGTAGCAAAATAAAAATCTGATTTTTATTTTATATACGTTGAAATTAAGTGATTATTTTTATAAAGGCGAAAACTTTATTTTTATAAAGGCGAAATTTTTAGATGTAAAAATAGCATAGTGAAAAATTCGATTTTTAAATATATGAAGTGATTATAAAAATATGACTTTTAAATTGAAAGTAAATAAATAAAAATGTGATTTTTATTTTAAAAACATCGAAATATAAAAATGTGATTTTTATGTATATAGTGACTACGGGCAACGAAGATGACGAAGATGGGATAACGAAGAAGATTTCGATTAATGAAGAGTCGTGGTATTGGATAGCTTTCGGTGAGAACTTCTCACTCTAAACTTCTTTTTCTAGTTATGTATATATACTAGGATGTAGACGGTGTTTAGTAGCACCCGACACCCGTCATCCACAGACCATGGATGGCTTGTTTGTTAAATTGTTTGGTTGTGTAGTTGGTTAGTCTAATTGGTGTGAATTGAATTGTTTGGTGAAATTGAATGGATTTGATTGATGTGTGAATGGCGTGGGCCTTCACTAGACCGGGGATAAGGCTAGGCCTCGTCCCGTTTCTAGTATCGTGTCGTTATGCCGCCGAAATTTTCTAAAATATGTTAGAAAAATAAAAATATCATTTTTATTGTGTAAATGAAATGAATAGAAATTCAAGTGTTGAAATAAATATTTTTGTCGTTAAAAATATAATTTTTAACGTGAAAGTGAATAAATAAATATTCATTTACAAACCGGACGGTTTGTTTATGTACACTGATTTGACTGACATTGATTGGGTCGATAAATTTTACACATCGCCCAACTGCACAAATAAAATCTGTGTTTGATTGTTTGAAACCCCACACGGGTGTTGGGATGAAATTTGAAGTTCACTCATCCTGATTGATTAAATATGTTGATCGATTGATTGACAGGCTGTTATAAGTGTTAGATGTTTATATTTGATGCTTATACAGTGTAGTGCACTTTGGTTGATGGTTGATTGTTTATCAATGCTAGTATATACATGTGTTGTATGGAATCCATATAATTAACATTATATGGTGATTGATTGGGCCTCATTCCAATCGGGAAAACAATGAATATTATAAAAGAAAATTCATGTGTTGAATATAAAAATAGTCATGTGTGGACGATGATTATGTGTAGAAACTATTCATGTGTTGAGTAAAATATTTTAAATAAAATAAATTACATCTTTATCATATTTAAAATTAGAACTACTTCCTAGTAGAAGTCTAATTGAAAATCAAACGATAGATACCATAGTTTTATAAAATATTTTACATAACAAAAATAGTGATGTGTTGACAGCACTCATGTGTTGAGATTAGTCGTGTGTTGAAAGAAATATAGATTCATGTGTTGAATAGAACAAATATTCATTTGTTGAATAGAATAACGAATTATTGAAACATAAATCCGTGTTGATTAGAGATGCGTTATTTTGACGCGAATGATATTTATATCGATTTTATTCGTTTTATAATGAATATTGAAAAGTGATTTCAAAATTAAATATTTTGAAATGAAATTCAAATTGAATTAGATTAAAAATTGAAATTGAAATTCTATGGAATCAATTTGAAATGAATTCGAATCGAATTGAAAATGAATTCGATTCGAATTGAATAGAAAGTGAATTTGAATTCGAGTAAAATAGAAATGAATTCAAATTGAATTAGATTGAAATTGAAATTTAAAACGAACTGAAAGTGAATTGGAATCAGTTTGAAACGAATTCGAATTAGATCGAATAGAAAGTGAATTTGAATTCGAGTAAAATAGAAATGAATTCAAATTGAATTAGATTGAAATTGAAATTTAAAACGAACTGAAAGTGAATTGGAATCAGTTTGAAACGAATTCGAATTAGATCAAATAGAAAGTAAATTTGAATTTGAATTGAATTGAAACGAATTTGAATTTGAATTTGAATTGAATTGAAACGAATTTGAATTTGAATTTGAATTGAATTGAAACGAATTTGAATTTGAATTTGAATTGAATTGAAACGAATTAGAATTTGAATTGAATTGAAATGAATTCGAATTGAATTGAAATCAAATCGATTTGAAATTGAATATAGTGTTGAAATGGTTTTGAAAACGAATTTAAAACGATTTATAAAATTCGTTTTAAAAGGAAATCGACGAAATATATATTATATATATAATATAATGGCCTGAATAGAACGCGCCGCGCCGCGGCAGTTCGTGAATTTCGACCATTTATTTCAAACGGACATTGCGGGAGATCCGACCGTCGGATTCTCCTAAAACCTGAACCGTTGGGTTCGTATCGAAAAGAGCTTTCCAATGAATATTAGAAATTTGAAATCTAACGGTTGGATTTGGAATTATGCCCAAATCAAATTCGAAAAAGGTCGCTGTAAGTGCAGTTCGATGGCCGTTGTTGGAAATCGACTGTACGGGCCTTGATAAAATTATTAAAAATATCTATAATTTGTGTAAAATTATAATATGTGAATTGGAAAGATTTGGGCTGGAAAATTCCACATTTGAAAAGATAAAAATAGATTTTTATCGAAATGAACTAGTTTTAAACTAGAATTGAAATCAATTTATTTTTAAAATAAATAAATTGAATTTGAAAGTGATTTTGAAAATAATCGATAATTTCCAATACGTGGATTGGACTGGAGCTGAATCGAAATTATCTTCGGGATATTTCGATGTTGGATTTCATGACTATACAAATATTGTTATGGGGATTTGAAAGATATTTTATATCGTTATTTCCAATACGATATTTGTTGGTTTCAGAATTTGATATTGAATATAAGCCGATATATTTTCTATTCAGAGCCTTGTATTTAATATCAAATGTGATTTGGTTGGTCGTGAATCGTGTTTTTGATGACATTGGTTCTTTAACCCAGTTAAAGGCAGGATATTGATTTTTGAAGAGATTAAAGCTAAGTGGAGTTTTAATGAATCTTTAATTAGATTAAAATGTGAATTGATAATTTAAATTATCAAATCTGAAAAGTGATCGAGAGTGGAGTATCACCAGTTTTGCTCCAAAGCGATAGTTAAATCTTTAATTAGATTTGAACGTGAAATGGTAATTAATTTTACCGATAACACCGTGGTGTTAGATATGGAGGATTACCAGTTTTGCTCCATGGGATATATAGGTTGGGATTGGGAAATAAAATAAATAATTACTTCGGTGTGGTTCGCTAATCCCGACTAGTTTGGAAAACCGTAAAATGGTTTGAAGTGATATCCAAAGGAAGATTAAAGAATGAATTTAGAAGAATTTATCTTGGATAAAATTAATGGGAACATTTCCCTAAGAATGTGATTTTGGTGAATAAAAGAATATTCTGAATTGGAATGAGGCGTTTGTTGTGTTTGTGTAACATTCGTTTATTATATACGTGGGTTATTCAGAAAGGCCGGGTTTATACCCATTCTGAATAATCGATTCGACGAGATGTCGAAGATGAAGACGGTGGTTGAAGACCGGAAGTCTTCACATCGTTTGGGTGATTACTGATGATCTTGATTGGGCTGTACACCCAGGATGAGGGAATCAGTTGGTGATCGTCCAAACGTACCTGGAGATGGATGGATATGCGAGGAAAGTGCCTCCGGTTACGTTCAGACCCAGAACGAACTTGTAAATGGATTGTGTGTCTGACATTGGATTTTATTCTGTGTTGATTGATCTCTATTAAATATACATCTGTTTGGCGGCGGAGAATTTATTCTCTTGCTTAACGCCCTTCTCTGAGACATACGAGCTCAGAGGTTGTATATCGATGGACATCAGTCGCATGGAGTGAATTGCCAATGTGGCATGCGTAAGTGGCAATTGATCAGGGCTTCTGTTGAAAAGCAAAGTCTTGTTGTTGATGATCAAAGCACGGCCTGTGTGGCGTAGCTTTGTGTATAACGTGAATTCGCGAGCCTCACACCTCGGTATGAGTCAAAAACGGGAGACGGACCGCTGGGAGAGCACGACGTTTCTTTCTAGCTAGGGTGGTGTCAGTGACCTACCAGCCCTGACATTTATATACTTTTCACCTGTGTGGTTGTTGGATACGAGGCGCCTCGGATATAGGTCTGTAAGGACCGGGAAACGTGTGTTCAGGAATAACTAATCCTCAAAAGTAAGAGAGGACCGGCCCAGCCGATTCCAAGGATCATAGTGGGGTCCTGAGGCATTTGCTAGAGTGTCTCGAACGCGGAGAGGAGCTTGCCCCTTGCCTCGGCTCATGACGGAATCCAATTTCCAATACGTGTGTTTCAGTTTTATTTGTAGAGCCTAGTATGGCGACATAGTAGATGGTAGCTATGCCGCCTATGATTGATACTTATGATTGAAATTGTTTTGACACTATACACCTATAATAGTATCAAATAATGTGTTTTAAACGTATCAAGCATGCTTTGGTTGTTATAAGGTAAAAACCCTATCCTCCGGCTTGCGTTGCATTGTGTGATGGGACTTGGGTCTTATAACAGCTTCATTTTTCTTTATTTAGCATTGCGCTGTTTGTTTTATGCACTGGTATTCTTGGGAGGAAACCCGTTCCGTGTTATACGGCGTGGTCCCTTGATTTACCTAACTTTATAAATAAAGATTAATAACTGTTTTAGTTCTCACACCAGTCCCATGACTGATCTGGAGTTTATTGTTTTAACCTAAACTCTGGGTGCCCCTATTTTCCGCACGGGCAGCTAGTAGTTTTGGTTTTGCAGATTTATATCCACAGGGTCCTGATTTACAGCTGGAACGATGCTCGGAAAGCTCTGTATCCGTGTATCACTTCTAGTTGTGTTTTGCATATTTTTCCGCTGCTATGTAATTTATTGTAATCTCTGATATTTATCGAATGTAATTTATTCATTTATACTCTGTATATTCTTGTATTCTGATGGAATTGTTGTAATAACAATGAAATGTTCTTCCGTATGTGTCCTTTTGTGTGTTGTTCTCAAAGTATTCGTGCTTTCCTTTACGGGGAAGTTACGGGTTCTTACAGTGGTATCAGAGCTTTGGTTTACAGAGCTCGAGAACAAGACATATTAGAACCATACGAAAGAATTCATCAGATATTGGATTAGTAATATCCAATTAGAATGACTCGTTAGAGATAGGATCAGTAGTATCCTAGAACGAGTGTGAAGAGTATATTTTTCAAATGAAAACAATTTTGTTTTAAAAATTTAAATTGCTTTATACGTATTTGATTACTTATTTATTTTG
Source organism: Allium sativum (assembly GCA_030737875.1). Classification (NCBI taxonomy): domain Eukaryota; kingdom Viridiplantae; phylum Streptophyta; class Magnoliopsida; order Asparagales; family Amaryllidaceae; genus Allium; species Allium sativum. The sequence continues at coordinate 182,876,176 of CM060915.1, read as the reverse complement.
AATATGGACAATCGAGTATATATAGATTTCGCGTATACGCGTCATGAACGTATAGTCGAAGTTTCAATATACTGGGTAGATATAGAATCACATTCTAGACATCCGGGGATGATTCTGATGATGGTGCATCACCATCAGTATTCATATTCGAATTTCGAAGGTGTGATTTCTATATATTTCCATTAGACTGGTGTGAGAACCAAAACCTATATAGCTAGAACACATTGTTGTGAATTGGCATCAAAAACATGATTTTCTGTATATGTATCAAAATTATGAATTTGAAACTCTAATTCGCTAATTGATTGCTGTTTGTGTTGTTTGTTTATTTATTTGATAAATTTAAACCATTTGGTCAAATTGTACCCAATATTGAATTGTATTGAAAATTGGTCGCATTTGCTTGCATATACATATACTTACATTGAACAGGTCATAGCAAGGAGGCTAGAGCAGAGAATAAAATTTGTTTGCCCGACAAATAGGTACATGTTTACTACATAATTTACTGTTTTTGTTTGGGTGATGATGATTTTATGAGCCTATTGGCTAGCCGCTTGGCTTTTTCTTTTTCTTTTTGAGATCTGAAGGACCGGGGAAGCTATTTGAAATTCCGTGATGCTCCCGGTGCAGGGGAGGTTATGGCGAATTTTTTTGAAAATATAGGGTGTTAGTCAAATTTTTGAAGAATTTAGAAATTCTCAGAAACTTAAAAGTTGGAGAATGGAAGCCAGATCGAATGTAGAGCTTATTAATCAAACCACTTTCGACTTTGTTCCTTTTCGGGGACGAAAAGTTTAAAGTGGGGGAGATTGTAATAACCTGAAAATCTGGGCCAGTTTAAAATTTTTATTTTGGCAATTTTAGCGAATTTAGAATATTTAAAATGGATTATTTTAAATAATATCGACGAGAAATTTATTTTGAATAGAATTCGAACGTATTATATTATATACGTCGTCGTTAGAATATAAATATTTATATATAATTATAAATAGAATTGAAAATGGCGCGGTAGTTCGATAATTCGATTTCAAACTTCAATTGAATGTACCGGGTGCAAAACAATCCGGATTTTAGTGAAACCAAAAATAATAGGATCTAATTGATAATGTCTTTCCAACGAATTCGAAAAATCAAGATTTCATAGCGGGAATCAAAAGATATGTCCAGTTGAAAATTCTGAATAGTCGCTATGGAATTCAGGCCCTTAAAATGGACATTTTGCAAACGGCCTCGGATTTCGACGAAACCACTTTTGTTGGGTCCGTGATGTAAAATTATTGCTAGGTTTCAAATTTCATAATTTTTCGAATCAATATGTGAGCGTGGCGAATGAAAACGCGTTTGACCAGTTTCAGTTGATTTTAATCGACTGGAAATTGGCCATTTTTCCAACGGTCTCAGAATTCGTCGAAACTAGTTTTGTTAGGACCGTATCGTCAATACGAAGCTAGAAAATATTTTTCTGCAATTTATAGAGTTAGTATGTGACCCCAGTAATTTGAAATGTACGTTTAAAATTCAATATAGTGATTTAAATGTAAATTGAATGGAAACTGATCAGAACGATCAAATCAGCTTGCGATACATATCCCATTGTGTTCGGAATGGGGGTAAAACGCTATGGACGACAGGAGGTGGGCCTCGTTTAGAGGTCGTTTGTGAAAGTCAACCTTTTTCAATTAAAAATAAATAAATTAAATAATATAAATTTTATAAACCCCCCCCTCCTTTTCCTCATCCCCGATTCAGTAAACAAGAAAAAAAAAAAAAACGACGACGAAAGGGATCGGAGACCCGCCGCCTCCTCCCTGGGCCACCGCCGGCCATCGCTCCACTCCCCCCCCCTCGATCCTCAGCACCTCCGCCCTTCCCCCTTACGATTTCCACAACCGCAGCCCCCTCCAAGCCCAGGATCGACGGAAGCATCAAACCCCCCCACCATCGCCCACTGCTCCGCCTGCCGCACCCCCTGTGGCCCCCATGACCTCCGCCTGACCACCACAGCCCAACCCCGACCCCTTAGACCCCCCCCCCCCCGGCGCCTTCCTGTAGGTTTGTTTTCTTCCTTTTTTTTATTTATTATTATTATTTATTTATTTAGCTAGGCAAACTAATGTTTAGATTTTTAATTTGATAAAACTTGGATGTGTATGATAGAAGGATCTGAATTTTAAAAATAGAAAGGAGATGTTTTTAAAATAGAAGATACGATTTTTAGAATTGTAAAGATATGGAATAATTTTTAAAGGAATAAAAATACGATTTTTATATTTTTAAAGTATTAAAAATATAATCTTTACTATATAGAAATATTAAAAATATGATTTTTATATTTTTAAAGTATTAAAAATATAATCTTTATAGGATAGAGAATATAAAAATATCATCTTTGTATATGTAGCAAAATAAAAATCTGATTTTTATTTTATATACGTTGAAATTAAGTGATTATTTTTATAAAGGCGAAAACTTCATTTTTATAAAGGCGAAATTTTTAGATGTAAAAATAGCATAGTGAAAAATTCGATTTTTAAATATATGAAGTGATTATAAAAATAGGACTTTTAAATTGAAAGTAAATAAATAAAAATGTGATTTTTATTTTAAAAACATCGAAATATAAAAATGTGATTTTTATGTATATAGTGACTACGGGCAACGAAGATGACGAAGATGGGATAACGAAGAAGATTTCGATTAATGAAGAGTCGTGGTATTGGATAGCTTTCGGTGAGAACTTCTCACTCTAAACTTCTTTTTCTAGTTATGTATATATACTAGGATGTAGACGGTGTTTAGTAGCACCCGACACCCGTCATCCACAGACCATGGATGGCTTGTTTGTTAAATTGTTTGGTTGTGTAGTTGGTTAGTCTAATTGGTGTGAATTGAATTGTTTGGTGAAATTGAATGGATTTGATTGATGTGTGAATGGCGTGGGCCTTCACTAGACCGGGGATAAGGCTAGGCCTCGTCCCGTTTCTAGTATCGTGCCGTTATGCCGCCGAAATTTTCTAAAATATGTTAGAAAAATAAAAATATCATTTTTATTGTGTAAATGAAATGAATAGAAATTCAAGTGTTGAAATAAATATTTTTGTCGTTAAAAATATAATTTTTAACGTGAAAGTGAATAAATAAATATTCATTTACAAACCGGACGGTTTGTTTATGTACACTGATTTGACTGACATTAATTGGGTCGATAAATTTTACACATCGCCCAACTGCACAAATAAAATCTGTGTTTGATTGTTTGAAACCCCACACGGGTGTTGGGATGAAATTTGAAGTTCACTCATCCTGATTGATTAAATATGTTGATCGATTGAATGACAGGCTGTTATAAGTGTTAGATGTTTATATTTGATGCTTATACAGTGTAGTGCACTTTGGTTGATGGTTGATTGTTTATCAATGCTAGTATATACATGTGTTGTATGGAATCCATATAATTAACATTATATGGTGATTGATTGGGCCTCATTCCAATCGGGAAAACAATGAATATTATAAAAGAAAATTCATGTGTTGAATATAAAAATAGTCATGTGTGGACGATGATTATGTGTAGAAACTATTCATGTGTTGAGTAAAATATTTTAAATAAAATAAATTACATCTTTATCATATTTAAAATTAGAACTACTTCCTAGTAGAAGTCTAATTGAAAATCAAACGATAGATACCATAGTTTTATAAAATATTTTACATAACAAAAATAGTGATGTGTTGACAGCACTCATGTGTTGAGATTAGTCGTGTGTTGAAAGAAATATAGATTCATGTGTTGAATAGAACAAATATTCATTTGTTGAATAGAATAATGAATTATTGAAACATAAATCCGTGTTGATTAGAGATGCGTTATTTTGACGCTAACGATATTTATATCGATTTTATTCGTTTTATAATGAATATTGAAAAGTGATTTCAAAATTAAATATTTTGAAATGAAATTCAAATTGAATTAGATTAAAAATTGAAATTGAAATTCTATGGAATCAATTTGAAATGAATTCGAATCGAATTGAAAATGAATTCGATTCGAATTGAATAGAAAGTGAATTTGAATTCGAGTAAAATAGAAATGAATTCAAATTGAATTAGATTGAAATTGAAATTTAAAACGAACTGAAAGTGAATTGGAATCAGTTTGAAACGAATTCGAATTAGATCGAATAGAAAGTGAATTTGAATTCGAGTAAAATAGAAATGAATTCAAATTGAATTAGATTGAAATTGAAATTTAAAACGAACTGAAAGTGAATTGGAATCAGTTTGAAACGAATTCGAATTAGATCAAATAGAAAGTAAATTTGAATTTGAATTGAATTGAAACGAATTTGAATTTGAATTTGAATTGAATTGAAACGAATTTGAATTTGAATTTGAATTGAATTGAAACGAATTTGAATTTGAATTTGAATTGAATTGAAACGAATTAGAATTTGAATTGAATTGAAATGAATTCGAATTGAATTGAAATCAAATCGATTTGAAATTGAATATAGTGTTGAAATGGTTTTGAAAACGAATTTAAAACGATTTATAAAATTCGTTTTAAAAGGAAATCGACGAAATATATATTATATATATTATATATATAATATAATGGCCTGAATAGAACGCGCCGCGCCGCGGCAGTTCGTGAATTTCGACCATTTATTTCAAACGGACATTGCGGGAGATCCGACCGTCGGATTCTCCTAAAACCGGAACCGTTGGGTTCGTATCGAAAAGAGCTTTCCAATGAATATTAGAAATTTAAAATCTAACGGTTGGATTTGGAATTATGTCCAAATCAAATTCGAAAAAGGTCGCTGTAAGTGCAGTTCGATGGCCGTTGTTGGAAATCGACTGTACGGGCCTTGATAAAATTATTAAAAATATCTATAATTTGTGTAAAATTATAATATGTGAATTGGAAAGATTTGGGCTGGAAAATTCCACATTTGAAAAGATAAAAATAGATTTTTATCGAAATGAACTAGTTTTAAACTAGAATTGAAATCAATTTATTTTTAAAATAAATAAATTGAATTTGAAAGTGATTTTGAAAATAATCGATAATTTCCAATACGTGGATTGGACTGGAGCTGAATCGAAATTATCTTCGGGATATTTCGATGTTGGATTTCGTGACTATACAAATATTGTTATGGGGATTTGAAAGATATTTTATATCGTTATTTCCAATACGATATTTGTTGGTTTCAGAATTTGATATTGAATATAAGCCGATATATTTTCTATTCAGAGCCTTGTATTTAATATCAAATGTGATTTGGTTGGTCGTGAATCGTGTTTTTGATGACATTGGTTCTTTAACCCAGTTAAAGACAGGATATTGATTTTTGAAGAGATTAAAGCTAAGTGGAGTTTTAATGAATCTTTAATTAGATTAAAATGTGAATTGATAATTTAAATTATCAAATCTGAAAAGTGATCGAGAGTGGAGTATCACCAGTTTTGCTCCAAAGCGATAGTTAAATCTTTAATTAGATTTGAACGTGAAATGGTAATTAATTTTACCGATAACACCGTGGTGTTAGATATGGAGGATTACCAGTTTTGCTCCATGGGATATATAGGTTGGGATTGGGAAATAAAATAAATAATTACTTCGGTGTGGTTCGCTAATCCCGACTAGTTTGGAAAACCGTAAAATGGTTTGAAGTGATATCCAAAGGAAGATTAAAGAATGAATTTAGAAGAATTTATCTTGGATAAAATTAATGGGAACATTTCCCTAAGAATGTGATTTTGGTGAATAAAAGAATATTCTGAATTGGAATGAGGCGTTTGTTGTGTTTGTGTAACATTCGTTTATTATATACGTGGGTTATTCAGAAAGGCCGGGTTTATACCCATTCTGAATAATCGATTCGACGAGATGTCGAAGATGAAGACGGTGGTTGAAGACCGGAAGTCTTCACATCGTTTGGGTGATTACTGATGATCTTGATTGGGCTGTACACCCAGGATGAGGGAATCAGTTGGTGATCGTCCAGACGTACCTGGAGATGGATGGATATGCGAGGAAAGTGCCTCCGGTTACGTTCAGACCCAGAACGAACTTGTAAATGGATTGTGTGTCTGACATTGGATTTTATTCTGTGTTGATTGATCTCTATTAAATATACATCTGTTTGGCGGCGGAGAATTTATTCTCTTGCTTAACGCCCTTCTCTGAGACATACGAGCTCAGAGGTTGTATATCGATGGACATCAGTCGCATGGAGTGAATTGCCAATGTGGCATGCGTAAGTGGCAATTGATCAGGGCTTCTGTTGAAAAGCAAAGTCTTGTTGTTGATGATCAAAGCACGGCCTGTGTGGCGTAGCTTTGTGTATAACGTGAATTCGCGAGCCTCACACCTCGGTATGAGTCAAAAACGGGAGACGGACCGCTGGGAGAGCACGTCGTTTCTTTCTAGCTAGGGTGGTGTCAGTGACCTACCAGCCCTGACATTTATATACTTTTCACCTGTGTGGTTGTTGGATACGAGGCGCCTCGGATATAGGTCTGTAAGGACCGGGAAACGTGTGTTCAGGAATAACTAATCCTCAAAAGTAAGAGAGGACCGGCCCAGCCGATTCCAAGGATCATAGTGGGGTCCTGAGGCATTTGCTAGAGTGTCTCGAACGCGGAGAGGAGCTTGCCCCTTGCCTCGGCTCATGACGGAATCCAATTTCCAATACGTGTGTTTCAGTTTTATTTGTAGAGCCTAGTATGGCGACATAGTAGATGGTAGCTATGCCGCCTATGATTGATACTTATGATTGAAATTGTTTTGACACTATACACCTATAATAGTATCAAATAATGTGTTTTAAACGTATCAAGCATGCTTTGGTTGTTATAAGGTAAAAACCCTATCCTCCGGCTTGCGTTGCATTGTGTGATGGGACTTGGGTCTTATAACAGCTTCATTTTTCTTTATTTAGCATTGCGCTGTTTGTTTTATGCACTGGTATTCTTGGGAGGAAACCCGTTCCGTGTTATACGGCGTGGTCCCTTGATTTACCTAACTTTATAAATAAAGATTAATAACTGTTTTAGTTCTCACACCAGTCCCATGACTGATCTGGAGTTTATTGTTTTAACCTAAACTCTGGGTGCCCCTATTTTCTGCACGGGCAGCTAGTAGTTTTGGTTTTGCAGATTTATATCCACAGGGTCCTGATTTACAGCTGGAACGATGCTCGGAAAGCTCTGTATCCGTGTATCACTTCTAGTTGTGTTTTGCATATTTTTCCGCTGCTATGTAATTTATTGTAATCTCTGATATTTATCGAATGTAATTTATTCATTTATACTCTGTATATTCTTGTATTCTGATGGAATTGTTGTAATAACAATGAAATGTTCTTCCGTATGTGTCCTTTTGTGTGTTGTTCTCAAAGTATTCGTGCTTTCCTTTACGGGGAAGTTACGGGTTCTTACAAAAACTACTAGCTGCCCGTGCGGAAAATAGAGGCACCCAGAGTTTAGGTTAAAACAATAGACTCCAGGTCAGTTATGTGACTGGTGTGAGAACTAAAACAGTTATTTAAAGCTTTACTTTAAAAGAGAGTAATTCAAGGGACCACGCCGTATAACACGGAACGGGTTTCCTCCTAAGAATACCAGTGCATAGAATAAACAACGCAATGTTTTTTTCGAAAAATGAAGCTATTATAAGACCCAAGTCCCATTACACAATGCAACGCAAGCCGGAGGATAGGGTTTTCCCTTATAATAGCCAAACATGCTTGGTACGTTTAAAACAAATCATTTGATACTATAATAAGTTTATAGTGTCAAAACGATTTCAATCATAAATATAAATCATAGACGGCATAGCATCCCATGCTACTATGTCGCCATACTAGGCTCTACAAATAAAGCCGAAACATCTCGTATTGGAAATTGGATTTTCGTCATGAGTCAAGGCAAGGGGCAAGCTCCTCTCCGCTTTCGAGACACTCTAGGAAATGTCTCATGGCTACACACTCTGGGCAACCCTGGATCTTCAGGGCCGGTCCTCACTTACGTTAGAGGATTAGTATTCCTGAACACACGTTTCCCGGTCCTTACAGACCTAAAATCGAGGCGCCTCATCCAACAACCACAAAGGTGAAAAGTATATAAATGTCAGGGCTGGTAAGTCACTGACACCACCAAAGCTAGAAAGAAACATTGTGCTCTCCCTGCAGTCCGTTTCCCGTTTTTGACTCATACCGAGGTGTGAGGCTCGCGAATTCACGTTATACACAAAGCTGCCACGTAGGTCGTGCTTTGATCATCAACCACAAGATTTTTCTTTTCAACAGAAGCCTTGATCCATGCAACTCAGCATGCCACACAGGAAATTCATGCTATGTGATTGACACCTATCGACATATAACCTCTAAGCTCGTATGTCTCAGAGAAGGGCGTTAAGCATGAGAATAAATCCTCCGCCGCCAAACAGATATATATTTAACAGAAATCAATCAACATAGAATAAAATCCAATGTCAGACACACAATCCATTTACAAGTTTGTTTTGGGTCTGAACGAAACCGGAGGCACTTTCCTCGCATATCCATTGATCTCCAAGTACGTCTGGACGACCACCAACTATTTCCATCCTCTTAGGTGTACAGCCCAATCAGGATCGTTAGTAATTACCCAAACGATGTGAAGACTTCCGGTCTTCAACCACCGTCTTCATCTTCGACATATCGTCGAATCGGTTATTCAGAATGGGTATAAACCCGGCCTTTCCGAACAATCCGCGTATATTAAAACGAATGTTACACAAACACAACATACGCCTTATTCCAATTCATATTCTCAGGGAAAGGTTCCCATTAATTTTATCCAAGATAAATTCTTTAAATTTATTCTTTGATCTTCCTTTGGATGTCATCTCAAACCAAATTATGGTTTTCCAAACTAGTCGAGATTAGCGAACCTCACCGAAGTAATTATTTGTTTTATTTCCCAATCCCAACCTATTCATCCCATGAAGAAAACTGGTAATACTCCATATCTAACACCGTGGTGTTATTGGTAAAATTAATTACCATTTCACGTTCAAATCTAATTAATGATTTAACTATCGCTTTGGAGCAAAACTGGTGATACTCCATTCTCGCTCAATTTCTAAATTTGATAATTTAGATTATCTATTCACATTTCAATCTAATTGTAGATTCATTAAAACTCCTTTTACTGGGTTAAAGAACTAATGTCATTTAAAAAACAGTTCACGACAAACCCAAAAATCAATTCTATTTAAAACCCATTTCAAATCCAATTTATTTATTTAAGAATAAACGGGTTTAATTTTAGTTCAAAACTAGTTCATTTCGATAAAAATTTATTTTTATCTTTTCAAATAGGGAGTTTTTCATCCCAATTTTTCCTCAATAATTTCTTATGATTTTACACAAATTATTGATATTTTTAATAATTTTATCAAGGCCCGTACAGTCGATTTCCAACAACAGCCATCGAACTGCACCTATAGCGACCTTTTTCGAATTTGATTTGGACGTATCTCCAAATCCAACCATTAGATTTCAAATTTTTCATATTCGTTAGAAAGCTATTTTCGATACGAACCCAACGGTTCCGGTTTTAGGAGAATCTGTCGGTCGGATCTCCCGTAATGTCAGTTTGAAATAAATGGTCGAAATTCACGAACTGCTGCGGCGCGGCGCGTTCTATTCAGGCCATTATATTATATATACAATATATATAATATATATTTCGTCGATTTCTATTTAAAATGAATTATATAAATAGTTTTAAATTCGTTTCAAAAACAATTTCAACTTCCATTTCAATTCAAATCAAAATTGAATTTTTCCTTATAAATTCGTTTTAAAATTCATTTCTATTCAATTCAAATTTAAATTCAATTTGAATTCAATTCAATTCGTTTTCAATTCAATTCAAATTGGTTTTCTATTCGATTCAATTCAAATTGGTTTTCTATTCGATTCAATTCAAATTGGTTTTCTATTCAATTCAGTTTGAATTCGTTTTCTTTTCAATTCAGTTTGAATTCGTTTTCTTTTCAATTCTGTTTGAATTCGTTTTCTTTTCAATTCAGTTTGAATTCAAATTTCAATTCAAAACATTCGATTTCGAAATCACTTTTCAATATTCATTTTAAAATGAATAAAATCGATATTAATATCGTTCACGTCAAAATGGCGTCAATCTAATCAACACGGCTTCATATATTTCTATTGTCAACTATTCTATTTCAAATATTTCTTTTTCAAATATTTCCTTTTCAAATATTTCTATTTCAAATATTTCTTTTTCAAATATTTCCTTTTCAAATATTTCTATTTCAAATATTTCTATTTCAAATATTTCTATTTCAACTATTTCGTTCAACATATGACTAATCTCAACGGATGAGTACTGTCAACACATGAACCTTTATTTTATACTGATAAAGATGTAAATTTTATTATTAAAATATTTCGTTCAACACATGATTAATCTCAACGGATGAGTACAGTCAACAAATGAACCTTTATATTATAATATTCTTTATTTTCTAAATTGGAATGAGGCCCAATCAATCACCATATAATGTAAATTATATGCACTTTCATACATCACTCGTATATAATAGCATTGAAAAATATTCAACCATCAACCAAAGTGCGCTACACTGTATAAGCATCAAATATAGATATCTAACGCTTATAACAGCCTGTCAATCAATCGATCGACATATTTGATCAATCAGGATGAGTGGACTTCAAATTTCATCCCAACACCCATGTAGGGTTTCAAACAATCAAACACAGATTTTAGTTGTGCAGTTGGCCGATGTGTAACATTTATCGACCCAATCAATGTCCTTCAAATAGGTGTACATAAACAAACCGTCCGGTTTGTAAATGAATATTTTATTTTATTCACTTCCACGTTAAAAATTATATTTTTAACGATAAATTATTTTATTTCAACACATGAACTTTTATTCAGTTCATTTTCACAATAAAAACGATATTTTTATTTTTCTATCATATTTTAGGAAATTTCGGCGGCATAACGACACGATACTAGAAACGGGACGAGGCCTAGCCTTATCCCCGGTCTAGTGAAGGCCCACGCGATTCACACATCAATCAAATCAATTTCATTTCACCAAAAAATTCAATTCAACCCAAATAATCTAACCAACTTCACAGCCAAACAAACAAGTCCATGGTCTGTGGACGATTGTGTCGGGTGCTACTAAACACCGTCTGCATCCTAGTATATATATAACTAGAAAAGAAATTGAGGAGTGAGAAATTCTCACCGTTAGCTATCCAATACCACGACTCTTCATTGATAGAAATCTTCATCGTTCTCGCCTTTTTGTCACCTTCGTTGCCCGTAGCCACTACATATATAAAAATCACACATTTTTATATTGCTGTCTTTTTAAAATAAAAATCACATTTTTATTTGTTTACTTTCAATTTTAAAAATCGAATTTTTCATTTCGCTATCAATGTATATAAAAATCGAATTTTTACTTCGCTATTCAATATATAAAAATCAAATTTTTACTTTGCTATTCAATATATAAAAATCGAATTTTTGACTTTGCTATTCAATATATAAAAATCGAATTTTTACTTTGCTATTCAATATATAAAAATCGAATTTTTACTATGCTATTCAATATATAAAAATCGAATTTTTACTATGCTATTCGATATATAAAAATCGAATTTTTACTGTGCTATTCAATATATAAAAATCTAATTTTTACTATGCAATTCAATATATAAAAATCAAATTTTTACTATGCTATTCAATATATAAAAATCTCGCCCTTTCAACTATAAAGATTTCATCACTATAAAAATCACCTCTTTATTTCAACGTATATATAATAAAAATCTGATTTTTATATCGGTGCATATACAAAGATGATATTTTTATCTTCTCTATCCTATAAAGATTATATTTTTATAGTTCCCACTATGTAAAAATCATATTTTTATCCTTCTAAAATATGAAAGATTATATTTTAATTATCTATTTAATAAAAATCGAAACTTACATGGTACAAAATTTATATGAAAAACCAATTTTTGACCTAAATAAGTGATAGCAAAAATAAATAGATATCCATAACAGTAAAACTTACTGTTTGGCATCGTCGGAGGGGAAATCCGTCGCTCCGAAGGTCTGGTGTCAGGGAGGCATTCACGGCGATTGGGGTTCGTGACTGGGGCTGTGGCGCTTGTCTTCATCGAAGGGAGGAAATGTGGTGGGGAGGCAGGGGGTCGGGTCGGGGTCCTCTGGCGTGGCGATGGAGTGGCGGAGGGCGGTCAGCAGGAGGAGGGGGTCGCGGGTCCTGGTGGTGGCGGTTATCGAAGTGGAAAAAGGGGGAGAGGAAGCAGGCGCGGGGAGAAGGGGATGGAGGGCGGTGGCCCTAGGCGGCGGAGAACACCAAGGGGGCGCGATGGAGGCGGCGGCGATTCCCCCTGGCGGTGCGTCGATCGATTAGGTTTCAGTATATATTTTTTTTTCTTTTTTTCTTTCTTTTGAAATGAACGGGGGGGGGGGGGGAGTGGGGGGGGGGGGTCGGCTGATAAAAGGAGAGAAGAAGTTTTTTTTATTATTTTATTATTTTATTTTTCACCAAAAAGCAACTTTTATCTTTGACCTCAAAACGAGGCCCACCGCCTGTCGTCCATAGCGTTTTACCCCCATTCCGAACACAATGGGATATGTATCGCAAGATGATTCGATCGTTTCGATCAGTTTCCGTTAAAATCAACGTATAACTCTATATATTGAATTTGAACGCGTAATTCAATTTACTTGGGTCACATACTAACTCGGAAAATTCCAGAAAAATATTTTCTAGCTTCGTATTGACGATACGGTCCTAACAAAACTAGTTTCGTCGAATTCTGAGACCGTTAGAAAAATGGCCATTTTCCAGTTGATTAAAATCAACTAAAATTAGTCAAACCCGTTTGCCTTTGCCACGCTCACATATTGATTCGAAAAATTATGAAATTTGGAATCTAGCAATAACTTGACATCACGGACCCAACAAAAGTAGTTTCGTCGAAATCCAAGGTCGTTTGCAAAATTTCCATTTTTAAGGGCCTGAATTCCATTGCCACTATTCAGAATTTTCAACTGGACATATCTTTTTATTCCCGCTATGAAATTTCAATTTTCCGGGTTCGTTGGAAAGATATCATCAATTAGATCCTATGTTTTTGGTTTCACTAAAATCTGGATTGTTTTGCACCCGGTACATTCAATTGAAGTTTGAAATCGAATTATCGAACTACCACGCCATTTTCAATTCCTTATATAATTATATATAATTATTTATATTCTAACGATGTCGTATATAAATATATTCGTTCTAAATATATTCAAAATAAATTTATCGTCGATATTATTTAAAATAATCTATTTTAAATGTTCAAAATTCGCTAAAATTGCCAAAATAAAAATTTTAAACTGGCCCAGAATTTCGGGTTATTACAGGATGTTTGACTGAGAAATATTTCATAACCAGTCCTAGAAAATGTGTATCAAGTGTAAAATCAGTAGATAGTTTTTAAGTGGATGTTGACTTACAATATGATTACTGTCTTTCATTTTTGTTTTTAGTTTTGTCGTGAGAACAATTAGGATATATCCAAAACATACATGCATATATGTATGTCAACATCATACTGTATATACTATCAGTAGTAGTTTTAAATTGGTAAAGAGGGGGTTTACTCATATAATGGTGACTCATAAATACACTACTACTGCAATGTATTTTGTTCACTGGTTTTGAAATTTACTTTACATGGTTTTTGATTTCCATTTTAACATATAAATCTAATAAGATAGATTCTATACACTCACAAACCTATATGCCTCTATGTATATGTGTACAACATATAAGATAAATAAATTTTAAGTAGGGTAAAGGGAAGAGTTTGTTCAATTAAAACAGTCCCCTGTTATTTCCAGTTTTGACATCAAAATTCATTTAGATCAATACATCCATTCCTACATAGATATGCATCCATACCTCTACAATATAATCTAAAATCAGAAGTAGATTAAATTGGCTAAAAAGTGTAGTTTACTCACTGTTTCTACCAGTTTCATAAATTTAGAATTAGTATGCTACCATCTATCTTTTTCCAAGTTTCTAATATCATCTAAACAACTAAATCAGTAGCACATATTTGCATTACAATCAGTAATGGTTTAAAAAAAAGAAAGAGTTTACTCACATGTATTCAATGTTTTGGTCACTTTAGTTTACATGGTTCTGTTTACCCAAGTTTCCTTATAGTTTAGTTAGTATGTATATTTTTTTTCCTATTCTCAACCATATCAACATAGTTATATACTTCAGCAAAATGATACATACATGATAAAAACTCAAACCAATACTTGCATAACTTATAAAATAAAGATGGTGTAAATTTTAGTTTGCTCACCAGATTTTGCTCACTGTTAATCCTGTATCTAAGGCTCTGTTCATTCTTAGATTTCATTTTATTTCTTCTGCCATTTTATCCCAAGTCTCCCCTCTATCTTAATTCGAAATCCAATGGGTTTGTGTGGGTGAAACATGTGATCTAGGGTGAGTATTTATAGAGGAATTTAAGGCTTTAAAATATTACAACATTAATTGATTTGTACGGGGAAAATATAGCTGCAAACTTGGGGTTAGTAGCTGCCGCAATTGCTTAGATTGATGTGAGGTTATGCATATATACTATTTCACTGCTGAAACTTTCCGCTTCATCATGTTTGCACGGCCATGTGCATATATATGCTCATCCATGTTCTGATTGGTTGAAAACAAATACTTGGTTCCTAAGTAATCTGGCCTATCTAATAGGATAACTGCACCATTGATTTTGATTGAAAGTGGATTACTAAATATTTTCAACTGTGCCAATTTCTTTAATCAGAAAGTTGTCAGGTCCTTCCTTATTTACTACCTTCCCCAGTATTGTTTTTCTTCATCCATCACACATATGAGATACTCCAATTTGTACTAGGTTGTACCAAAAATGGTATTTAAAGTGAGACTTAACTGCCAAGTATCTTTTCCCATGTGCTTCCTTTTCCTTAGTTATATTTTCACTACCTGAAATCACGGCCTAAAGACCATACACATGCACAAAATACTTTAAAGGTCAAGCTTTGCTGCTAAGCAATATTAAAATAAATGCTTCACGTCTATAGGTTCCATTTCCCAGCATGTCTGTTTTCTTTGATTGAAAGGAAGGAAGCTACGGCTGATTTACAGAGATTTAACAACTCAAGGCCAGAAAGATATTAAGGTACATAATGAAATATTCTCATAAATGTTGAAAGCTTGCTATTTAAATCATATACATGTCCTTGTACATGTGCATGTGAAGTGATTTTATTTTAATTAAGCAAATTTCTATTGTTCATAAGTTTTAAACAAAAATAAAACAAATCCAAATTGTTGGATAAAAGTTTTACATGTATTTGTTCATTTACAATGCAATATTGAAATATACACTTACTTGTAAACAACCAAAGACTTTAGAATTTTCCTTAAGCAAAACTCATTTGCTACTCTATGAAATTCTATATTTATGTGGATTTTAAAACAAGCTTAAACAAGATTTTAGATGCAATTAAAAAGTTAAAACAACATTCCTTTGTTTAATATATATACACACACACAATAAGTTAAAAATGCGTAGAGTTTCAAACTAATGATTATTCAAATTCTCCAATCCATTCAAATCTAATTTTACTTAATTGATTTAAATTACAAATATAATAAATAATTATATTCTAACAAAATCAGTCAAAAACCAGGACATTACAGGCCTTATCGTTTCATAAACCCCCTTATTCCTTTTAATCCCAAGATCTCCACTTTGACCATCATTTAACAAATACCAGAATTTAAAAATGGATTAGTTATCCGTAAACTATTTTCATTAAATTAATAACTAATTACATAATTCAATTGTGAGTAACACCGTTGACTTAGTCAACTCTACACATTATTAACTCATTATCCAAATCTCAGTTCGTCTTTCCATTTACTTTTAGTTTCAAATTAAATTAATTTAAATAATTCCATTTGATTACTATTATTAAATAAATAGAAATCAAATCAATATAATCTCATTTTACACAATCACCATTGGTTATTAAACATCTCATTAATATCCGCTCACTTGCTTATCAGTCTGGTAAATATAAGAATCATCTTTATAAGATCATTTCATAATAGAGATGATGCACGGGCTTCACACACAGATAGATTTTAGTACCAAAAATGGTTATTTGTCGATAAAATAATCAATGTATATATGGTTGGTTTATTTCATTTTTATAAACTCAATTAAAATAATATATTTAAAAATCTATATTCTTGTTATAAATAATTTTCATAACTACATTTCTATTGATTCACCTTATGGTAAATCAATCTTTATAAAATGGTTTGTATTTTGGCCATCTGCTATAAATTCCTCAACCAATATCACCCACTGGTTAATAATCAAACAAATGTGGAATTTGGTTTAACAATCAATAACCAATTCAATAAACCAATCATATGGGTTCAACAGTTCATATAATGATCATATGAAAATAAACAATCGATTCAGCTGATAGTGGTCAACCAATAAATATAATTCATGCATCCAATTTAATTTAAATACGTTTATATTATTATAAATGTAACCCACAAGGTAAGTTACCTTATTTGGAAATCATCATTAAAAATAACGATGCCATTTCAATTAAATTCAACAATGTTTAATTTAAATAATCGATATAACAATATTTAACACATCCAAACAATCGTATCAAACAACCATTAGCAAACATGACATACAAATAATAAACCCGACTTATAATAATTAAAAGTGGAAGAACTGAGTGAGTTTAACTCACCGTGATTTAATTCCATCCGTTAACGAGTCATTAGAATTAAACACTTGTTAAATTTTATAAAGAATCCCGGTGGCTTCAGTGCTAATCAAACCAGCTTCATCCCGTCATGTTCGTCAATACGATTTTATCGTATCTTACTTTGTTCAGTTCTGTTAACGTACGACCGAAATATACACATTAAAATATTTAATGTAAACTAACCTATTATTAATTTATTAATTACTATTAATAATTTAATCACTTGATTTGTCTCCTTTAATAAAAATTTAGGCTAAATAAGCTTCTTTCTCCTTGTGCTCCTTCCTCCAATTACCTCCCACTTCATCAAAACATGATTTTCCCTTTTTTTTTTTCCTTTTTCTTCTTTTTATATGTGGCCCAAATGCCCGTAGTCATCATCCACAGCCGACCACAAATTTACCATGAACATCCAATGCCACAATCACCATAAACAACACTCATGTTCTCCCAGCTTCTTCTTGTCTCGTTTCCCATTTCTATGTTCACGTTATAAAATTTTATATATACATATTAACTAATTATATCTAAAAACTTGATTATAGTAGTAAATTATGTATAAACATATTACGGTATATACTTACCCAGACCGACATAGTGTTGTTGTCAACTGAAACAATTCATCCCAAAATTCTCATTCCATGCACCACGTATTGCCATGCCTTCAATTTTTTTTTTTAAAATAATACTGGCCCAAAAGCCCACGGTTGTTCAAAACCCACTCCATGCCTTCCAGTTACCAACTTGCTCTGTTAAACGTTTTATTATATTCTTCCTCAAACATTTATTTGCCTTGAGCTTGCTCATATTTCTTCCCTCCGCATAAAACTGCTGCTTCTTTCTTCTGAATACACTTTCACGCAACACACCCTCCCGCATGCAAACTTCTCCAACAACAAAACCTGCGACTTCCGTGTATACTCCATACCGCCTTCCACAAGCTTCCAACTCTCACGTTTTTTATTAATAAGCATAAGGCCTAAACCCACTTATTTCTCAGCCAGCAACAAGACAATCCGTATCCCTCTCCTACAGGTAAACTTTTTCTTCCCCAAACCATTTGCTGAAGTTTCATTTCATCTTTCATGTTTGCCCGTTCTCTTTTCTTTCGCACCCCCAAAGCCCTAAAGGCCCACACTCATACTTACATACCACCAACGTAGATCATTCAGATGCCATGCGGCTTCGTATGAAACTACGCATATTTCCTGTTTTCGTCCTCCCCTGTCCCACTA
Organism: Allium sativum; assembly: GCA_030737875.1. Taxonomy (NCBI): domain Eukaryota; kingdom Viridiplantae; phylum Streptophyta; class Magnoliopsida; order Asparagales; family Amaryllidaceae; genus Allium; species Allium sativum. The sequence goes on along the minus strand of CM060915.1, from coordinate 182,857,985 downwards.
CTTCGATACTTCTATTATTTTTCTTTTCTTTTCGTTATCTATTGTTGAGCTCGAAGCCCAACACCTCTTTAAACCCGCCTTCCCGTCATTCTTTATTCTTGTCCATCATCCTTTTTGCTGAACCCATTCTCCCTGTGTATCACCATACACGTCCAGACATGATACCCAAAATTCGACCATGAATCATGAAATAAAAATTACCAGTCCACTATCTCCCTCAAACGCTTAACCTTCTTCATTTAGTCCACGCATCATGCTAATGCGGTGCTACTCGCTTGATCCTGTGTCACCATGCAGCATGTCCATGCACCCCAAACTTTCTTGCCTGTTATACCACTAAACGCCACCTTTCCGAAAAAAGAAATGAACACATATCCTCTTCCTTATTTTGTTTGGACATAGATCCGTCAATGGTTGCCCCTCCGTCCGTCGGTGTTGGCCACCTGACTCCGCCCAGAATAGCCCCACTATTTCCCCTTCCTTCGGAACTCCAGAATCGCAACCACTCTTCCCTACAGTCCATTAGCGTCCACCCGAATTTCCCCCTCTCTTACTTTCAATTGGGAACCATGAACAAACATGGTGACAAGAGGTTTGAAATTAATTAAATAAGAAGCTTGCGGTTTTTATTTAAAACGCGGAGATTTTTTCGAAAATGAAGGATATATTTTTCTTCACTATTTCTAGTTTGCCGTTGAGACGAAAAGGATTTGCGTATTACAGAACAAAGAAGTGAAGTGGGTGTAAGAGAACACGAAGGGTGAAATTTATATAGAGAGAAGAACCATGTTGTTCAAGTTTGCGTGGAAAGCACGCTTGAGAAAGTTTGGTTGGCAAGGAAAACTCAGCATGCCTCGGAAGGAACTAAAAATACAGTGCCGAGCTATTTGTTGTACATTTAATTTAGGGTAGAATAGGACCTGTTTCATAGCATGTGTGAGATTTGGTAGATTTAGCTGAAGCTTTGTCTGTGTTTTCACTTCATTAGGCCACATACTTTCTTTTAGCTTGCAAAAGGGTAGGATGGCTGTTTTCAACTGCTATACTCTGTCTAGGTAGTGTATTGGTATCTTTTTTTCTCTTAAGGGTAAAGTAACTATACAACTTTTATTATTTTATATACATTGGTTGTTATTTGATTATTTATCCTACTGTTTATATTTGTACGGACAGTCATGAATCCCGAACGCAACGAAATTTATCGCACCATCACGCTTTAACGTCCTAAATCCAATAAAACTAATTTCGCTAAAAATGGTCTCCGTTGACAAAAACGGCACTGTTTAGATCTCAGTTTATCCATCGGTTCACTTTCAAATTTCGTCTACTGACAAAACAAATTCGTTTGGTTCCAAACAGGAAATATAGCAATAATTAATTATACGTATTCCAATGAAATTCGTTTCCTCGGAAATGGATGTCGTTTGAAAAGAAAATATTTTTGAGGTCTATATAATATTGAAAAAAAATCTAACTAAATCCAAAATAATTTTATAAAAATAAATTATTATTTATATATCTCCCAGTGAAGTCTTACACATCTTAAGAATGCCCAATATAGATTTTAAGACTCAATATTCACAAATTCTTGTTGGAACGGTATCCGAATGTACAAAAATTTCTTTATTAAATCGTTATGATTTATTAACGATTGCATAACGACTATTTGAAAATTTACTTTGGACATAACTAACAATCTATAAGCTTAAATTTCGATTTTTCTCTCTAATTAGAAGATTATAAACAATAAGATCCTAACATTTCTTGTTTCACAGAATTTCGACTTAAAACGGATTCTGTATATCCAATTGAAGTTCAAAACCCAATATTACGAACTACCGTGACATTTCGAGTTTGTTTTATATTGAAAAAAATTAAACGTTCAATCGTTCGTTTTATAAGCGAATTCAATATTAAAATCCATTAATATTCCAAATAAAATATTTAAAACCAATTAAAATTTTTGAATTCAAATAACTGGAAAACCCGGGTCATTACATTCTTCCCCCCTTAAAAGAATTTCGTCCCCGATCTGACGACCCCATTCCTGATAAGACGGTGGCAAGGGTAATCTTTGGAATATAACACATAAACAGATAATAACAGAACAAAAATAAATAAATAAATAAATAAATAAATACACCAGATAATGTACAATAGAATACACTGGATATATATCATCATCAGAGTTACACAGTATATAGGATCATACTTAGTACAAAGTACAGTTCAGCTATACATAAATGTCTACTGCGGAAAAGAAAACATAATATGTACAACAAGAGCTGAACAGCATAAAAAGAGATAAATGATAGAATCCATCTTCAGCTCCAGCTATCCAGAAAGAGCCTGCTAAAACCTGAATACAAGGCTGCCCGTGTAGAAAAAGGGGCACCCGAGTTTGCAAGTGAAACAAACTACGAGTCAGCCATGGGACTGGTATGAGAAATCTACTCAACACGTTATTAAATATGGCAAATCACAGGACCACGCCACTTTCGCGGAACGGGTTTACTCCATTGGATTGCCAATGCTTTAAAAACAAATGGATCTTTTAAACATTGCAAAGCTTTTTATAAAAATGAAGCCATTATAAGACTCAGTTCCCATCACACAATGCAACACACACCAGAGGATAGAGTTTTACCTTATAATGGCCAAAATATGCTTGATACGAGCAAAACAAATCATTTGATATTATTGCTAGTGTATATATGTTTCAAAAACAATTTCAATCATAACTATCAATCATAGACGGCATGGGTACCAGATATCATGTCGCCGTATGTATATATACAATCAAAACCTCACGATGTCGTATTTGGAAATTGGATTTCCGTTATGAACCGAGGCAAAAGATAGTCCTCACCGAATTCGAGACGCTCTAGCCCATGTCTCAGGATCAGAGCTCGAGTGACCCTTAGGAGCCACAGGGCCGGTCCACGGATATGGACTAAAATGCCTGAACACTGCGTTTCTCCGCCCTTTGGGGCGTTAATGAGCCCAATGACTCCATCGGTCCCGGATCGACCGATATATCCGAGGCGCCTCGCAACAGCAACAACCAAACAGGTGAAAAGTATATAAATGTCAGGGCTGGTAGGTCACTGACACCACCCTAGCTAGAAAGAAACGTATGTCCTCCCTGGATCCTTCTCCCGTTTCTGGTCCATCCCGGGGTGTGAGGCTCGCGAATTCACGTAATACACAAAGCTATGCCACACAGGCTGTGCTTTGATCATCAACCACAAGACTTTGCTTTTCAACAGAAGCCTTGATCATCTATCACTTAGGCGTGCCACACAGGCAATTCACTCCGTGCGACTGATTTCTATTGATATATAACCTCTGGGCTCGTACGTCTTAGAGAAGGGCGTTAAGCAAGAGAATAAATTCTCCGCTGCCAAACAGATATATATATAATAGAGATCAATCAGCACAGAACAAAATCCAATGTCAGACACACAGTCCATTTACACGTTCTGGGTCTGAACGAAACCGGAGGCACTCAATACCTCGCATATCCGTACAATCTACAAGTACGTCCAGGTGGCTACTACTTCAACCCCGTCAAGGTAGCTACTCCTATCATGGGCATCAGTAGCACCCCTCCATTCGACGCGAAGATCATCGGTCTTGCACCGTCTTCATATCTTCGACTTTCACTCGTCGATCAATTATTCGAAATGAGAATTAACTCGGCCTTTTCAAATAATTCACGTATATCTCGAATTTTAAATCAAATCATTTCAATCACCAATGGAAATTTTTCCACCTCAACCAAACAATATCAACCACAAACCATTGTTCAACCATTCGTATTTTTCATCCAATATTTCACACCAATTCACAACAATAAATATCGTCCATGGTTTGTGGACGAGGGGAGTATATATATATATATATATATATATATATATATATATATATATATATATATATATAGCAATTCACTTCTATTTCAACACGTATAAATTTTTTACAACGCGTATACAACTTATACATCGAACGTACAACTTATACAACGCTTATACATGAGGTGTACAACGCTTATATAACTCGTACATCGACTATATAATTTATACATCGTCGTTTTCCATATCCCTTATAAACTAGAAATCTCACTTTGGGTTCCACTCCACCAAAAATAGCAGAAGTCTCAGAAAAATATGCGGTCTCTTCTAAAATGTAGAAGACGTCCTTACGGTCCCGGTGTTTCCTGTTTCATCGAATTTCATCAATACACGAAAAAGATATGATTTTTCTCGTGAAATCAAACTTTGCGACACTTTAATGGTGTTAAAATCAGTTCAGAATATATAATCCGTTACCTCGTTTGAACTTTCAAAACTAAATTTACGATTTGCGCTCAATCCGTTGCGCTAGGTGACGATTGGAGCACACCACGTGAAGAAGCTCCGAAATCCGCGCCTGGGGTGGTGACCGCGACGAACTCGCCAGCGAGATGAGGTGGCAACGGCGCCTCGAAGTCAACGTCTTTACAGGCTCGTAACTCTCTAAATACTGAACGATAAAATCCAAACCTTATATGGATATGTAGAGGAGGATTAGATCTTCAAAATGACTCAAGAATCACGTGATTTCATTGAGTGGATGAGGATAAATCGAAGAGAGATGTTATGAAGGGTTTCCGCCTTCGCCTGGAGCCTTTACGGGGAGAGAGAGAGTGACATGTCTCAACGTGATTGGCCCTTTTTTATTATTTATTTAATTCTTAAATTTCCAAAAATACCCCTTTCACACACGAACTCGAAATTAAACCCAACGACTGTCGTCCCTAGAATTTTACCTCCATTCCGAACACAATGGGATATGTTTCGTAGGCCCATTCGACTGTTTCAGTCAGTTTTCATTCAATTTAAAATATATAATATTCAATATTCGATATGAACGTACATTTCAATTTGCCAGGGCCACAAAATGATTCGAAAAATTCCAGAAAAATAAATCTAGCTATGTTTTGACGATACGGTCCCAACAAAACTAGTTTCATCGAATTCTGAGATGGTTTGCAAAAAGGCCCATTTCTGGTCGATCCAATTTAATTATAATTGACCAAAACACGTTTTCCTTTGCCACGCTCACATACTAGCTTCAAAAATTATGAAATTTGAAATCTAGCAATAACTTCACATCCCGGATCCAACAAAAGTGGTTTCGTCGAATTCCGAGGTCGTATGCAAAATGGCCAATTTCACGGGCTATATAAATTCCATAGCGACCTTTCTGAAAATTCATTCGGCCATAACTTTTGCTTTCCGCTATGAAAATTCGATTTTTCAGATTTGTTAGAAAGGTATTCACTAACAGATTTAAATATTCTTGGTTTCACTAAAATCTGTTTTGTTTTGCACCCGGTATAGTCCGACAAAGTTTGAATTCAATTTTTGAAACTGCAACACCATTTTAGGCCTTGTTTATAATTAGAATTAATTATATTCATTTTCAAACGTTGATTCAAACTCATTTTTCATTGCTATTATTTAAAATATTTATTTTAAATATTTAAAATCCATTATTTTAGCCAATTTAAAAATTTTAAATTGGTTCAGATTTTCTGGGTCGTTACACCCGAGCCCAATTATTATTTTAATTTTTTTTTAATTATTGTCAAAACAAATTCAAACTCTTTAAAAAATTTGAATATTTCGCCAGCATCTCTTCTATACTGCTTAATCCAAAAAACTACAACTCGCCTCTTCAGGCTCACATCGATCAAAAGAAAATAAGAGCCAAGCGGCTTTCCAACTCAGGGGTATAAAATCAATCAACCTAACTAATATAATTAAGGCTTACCTATTTGTCGGCTAACCAATACTTTAATCTCTAAGCAAAGCAATTACCAGTCCTTCGTTCTCCTGTCCTGCACTTATCTCAATATCCAATGCCAATAACAAATATAAGGTTAAATCATTTTAGTTTTATCTCGTATTGATTCTATTCAAATTTATTCTACTAGAAATTTATTTCTTTAGTTTTCAATTCATTTTACTGTTGATGAATTAGATTATCACACCAATCCATCATCAAATAAAAAACAACACACAATCAACATAACCAAATCATCCATATTTAACTTATCCTTAGGTTAGATTTTTACTTATTTATCTCTATAAGTTCAATTTCACATTTTCACATTCTTATAGTTATATTAAACTTATTCAAATTCAAAATCAAATTTGAATTCCTATTCAAATCAATTTACGAACCAATATAATACTTTGATAAAATTATTACTTTTCTATACAAATATATTTTATGCAAAATTATTTCATTTACCGTTTTTCGAAACAATATGGTATCACTTTGTCGGTTCAGTTTGAACCGATCAACCATCACAATAAAAACATTTGTGTATAAAATTTACAAATACGCTCTCTCATATATGTGCAATCAACTCGATCTAGGGTATTACTAACCCAATCTTTGTCAAGTTACACCACGGAGCCAAGGTTTTTCCTAAACCATTGGTCTGATACCAACTATAATGAACAGGGATTTTCGACCCCGAAAATGGGCACAAAAACACCATGTCGAATATTCAAGCATCGGAACCACCAGAACGTTATTAGAAAGAAGTTAAAGGGTGAGATAAGAAAGATAAAAGTTAGAATATAAGGAGAACAATAACAATACAACACCATCAACGTCTCACATCGCAGCGGAATAAAATATAATATAGAAATAAGCTTTATTGAGTGCTAGGAATAATACTTACAACATCAGAGTACATCAATACAGCTGGATAGTTATAATAACCCGTCCTTATATATATAACACACAGCGGAATGATAACAGTAAAACATCATACGTCGAAATCTTTCAGCTCGTCTTTGGACTTCATAGTATCCGATGACTTGATCCTATACAACCCGGTCTAACCCGAGCATTACAAACACCGGGTCAGTCTGGTGAACCAGAGTGAGTAAAACTTGCTAAGTTTATAATATCATCCTACTTGATTTTAAAGTTCAAAATCCTTTTGAAAGAAAAGGATATTCGTAAGACCAAATCCACACATAAATACAGACGGTTTTTACCTTACGATAACCCGAAACATTTAGAAACCAATATATTATTCTGATATTATAATAGTGTCTAAATACAAATAAATAGAATCTAGTAGAATGCTTGCATCTCACGCTCCACATATATAGTTTAGAAACAAAACAGCCGGCGCTTATTGGAGATTGGATTCCGACTATGACAAGGTATGGAACCACTTGCCGATAGTGTATCTCTAGAGGCGAATACAATGGGTTCACCAAGAACGTCTTTCAACCCGGCCTACACATGACCGACCACTCATTTCGCTCGAGTGTATCGAATGCATATCACCAACGGTTGGGTGCGACCCACCGTGTCCTGAAAAGGGATAGTATCGAAATAGAATAAAGAAGCAAATGGATTTTCTTTAGATAGGTGATATACACACTAATGAGGTTATCATCGACTTTTGGAACATCTGGCCACTATTCACTTCGTCCATACACGTCATCTAGGAATAGGATGATCCAAAGGCACCCTCCTACTGCATCCAATATAGGAATCACCCCAGGGATCAGTAGCGAGTAGTCCTTGTAAACCATAGACTTAAATCAGACAGAATCATTGTCGAAATATCTCCGGGTATCAGCCAGAGAAATTCAACAACAATTCCTCCGCTCATGAAGATTTTCGGTCTTCATTCCTCCATCTCAACCAGAATCGGATATCTTCTTCGTTTTCGTTTCTGTTGGTCGGAATGGTTTTCGGACATAAATTCGATCCCTATCTTTCCATACCAACAAAGCATTTGGTATGATTTTGATAGTCGGTTATTTAACTACCAAAATAAACAATCATCAAAATAAAACAGATCCATTGCTTTATTATATAGCATCAATTGGACTTTGAAAATAGTGTATCGGTTTTAATATATTAAAAGTCTCAAATCATTTATTCATGTAAATATTCTCAAATCATTTCATTTATGTACTTAAGAAAATATTTTAAGATTCTATCGTTAAATATTATTCAGTCATTTGCTACTTATCTTTTATCATTTGGAAAATCGATTTAACTTATCATCGTAAACAATCATTATGATATCTCTTGTAATGTCCCAGATTTTTGAACGTTGATTACGAATATTTAAATCTGTTTAAATATTGATTTGGCGATATTAGTAGATTTTATATCGAATTTATTTTATGAAATCGAGTTCAAAAATATATTTATAATATAATTAAAATGAGCTTGAAAATGATGCGGCAGTTCGTAATTTTCGATCTGAACTTTAATTGAATATACAGAATCCGTTTTAAGACGAAATTCTGCAAAACAAGAAACATTTGAACCGATTTGATTATATTTTTCTAATAAAAGAGAAAAATTGTGATTTCATCGTGTAGACGGTAAGATATGCCTAGATTAAAATTTCCAATAGTCGCTATAGAATCGTTCATCGACCGTAACGGTTTACTTGATATAACTGCATACTGGATTCGAATCTGGAAAAAAATTCTTTTGAGACGTAATTATAATTTAATTTTTAGAATTTTATTGTAATTTTTAATTTGAAAAATAAGCAACTTATTATTTGGAGTATTTTGCAACCTGTATCAGTATTTTTGGAGTTTCACAAAATAAGTTAACCTACCGGTGTTATTATATTTTTGGGATTGTGACACCTCGCTGGACACGACTATATTTTTATTTTTGTCCATAGGGGTCTATAAGTAAACGGAGTATTATATGACGGGGCATGCTAAACTTTATATACTAAAATTTTGTCTATTTCAAAGATAAGAATTATTGAAACGACTTCACGCTGAAAAAGAACCTCCCCTGTATTATGTATAGGACTAATAAACTTTTACCATTAATACTTAACGCGCAAGGAAATGAGGTACAGTACAACTACCCTATGTATAAAAACACCCATCTATTGTCTATAAAAAGAAAACATATTAAAAAGAGAAATAACGAATTAATTATAACTGTTAATGAACTTTCAACATAAAAAACGTGTACACCATGTTACCCACAGACCTATATATGCACAAATTAACACCTTACTGCAATTACACATTATATTACATTTTAATTTGCATGCGATTTGTTGTAGACATGAAACCCGTTCCCTTGAAAGAAACAATCATGTATAGAGTGGGCTAATAGGATATAAACCGTACTAATATATTAGTTCAGTCTACCAACTTTTTGCTTTATCCTTGCTCCAGCAATGATTCTTAGTGAAGTTAGCAGACTAGTAATTGTTGAGACATCACCATTTCTAGTTCCCTTAGGTGAACTATTTTAAGTATTCACATCGCCTTACAAAGTATGTATAAATAAATAAATAAAACTCACAACACAACAGTGACCTTTCTTCTGTTTGAAAAGCTACCGTATAAATAACATAAATATGATTACTTTCAAGACACGCTCCCCCTTTCCTTCAAGGCAAAACTTTCTCACCGCGTGCCCATCAAGGTATCAAATAAAATATGATTTTTCCTGCCTTGCTCACCACACTTCGTCCCTTATAAATAATCAGGCCCATTCATTTCTTTTTCTACTTCAGCAAGACAAATATAACTCCGTCGTTGCTTTCTGTCTGCAAAACCAAACCATTTCTTCTTCCAAATTTATAATCGAACCCATCGTTATATATATAGAACCAGCATATTTGTGGGAAGACACATAGTGGAAAGTGGTAAATCATTTCGAAGGGGGTGATGGAGCTTGGTGCAGCGGTGTAAGGGAGTTTTAGTTGCGTGGAGTATCGGCTTGTATGGTCTGTTTTGAAGTAAAAGTTGGCATGGTGAAATCATTTGAATAGCAGGATTCATGCATTAGCATTATTGGAGGGGGAACGCAGAATGTTCACAGTGAAGTGGTGCTTGGTTCCACAGAATTCATGGCACAGCAGTGCCTTTAGAACCGGGGAAGGAGCTCACGATTGTGAATGGATTCATGGAGTAAGACGTGGTGGCTTCCATCCCAAGGAAGAAAAAAAAGAACAAAACCGAAACTGTTTGTGGTGACTGGCGAAGGAAAGAAGAGGAGGAGAAGCAATGTCTATAGCGTTGGTTTTGAGGGGCCAATTGGGACTTGAAGGTTAAAAAAAAGAGAAAAAAAGAAATGGGGAGAGTTGCGTGAGCAACAGAAGAAGGGAGAGGGCGTGTATAGCATGCGGTTGCACTTGGTAAAGGAAGTCCAACAATAAATGGTATGTTATAGTCTATTTAGCAATCTAAACCAAGTTAAGCTGCACCTAAATATGTTATGACCCTAAGCAGGTTTAACATTATCGCCTGAAAACACGTATTGACCTAACAGTGTTTAAAATTTCCTAACTGCATATGAGTAAATAATTTTATTTATTAACATGAACAACCATTTATCGTGTAACATAGTCTAGTTAAATGCCAAACCATGAAGTCAAACTCCCAATTCATGTATTGTACTAGATCGTGCCTAACAGAGTGCCCAACCAGGTTTATATTAACCTAAATTGGATTTATGATAATAAAATATTATTTAATTATAAATAATATAAACCAAATATCATATTAAATTTATAACCTTGTCATGCATGCGCGGAATCAGATCAATCAAGGAGTGTGGAACCGTATCATCGGACGTAACCATTTGAAGTAGGATGTGACCGAGTTGGAAATAATCAAGATTTTCGGTTGAATTATATGCTGATTTAATTTAACTGGGACAAACTGTTCTGACGTCAGATAAAATCCAAGGTGAGTTTAACTTACACAGTTAACCCTATTTATATTTATATAAACTGGGTTTTTATTTTGTGTGCACTGTTTGCTAATGGTTGATGATTGGATGACTGTTTGTTTGTATGTTGAATATTATTTAATATTCATGAATTAAATTAAGTGTTTGTTTAATTTAATCGAATTAATCATTATTTTAAACCATTAAATCCCAAACGAGGTAACTTACTTGGAAGGTTACGTTTATAATAATATAAACGTATTTGTCAAATAATTGAATGGTTGATTGATTGTTATAAATCGTTTATTAACTGTTATTGGTTGAACTGTTTACTTTTGTTTATCGAAATGAACAAATATATTATAGTATTGAATTTGAGATAACCATTGTGATGCAGGGAAGGACAGGTTGGAGGGATTCAATCGGATTCCTCAAATATATTGTTTACTAATATAATCTGTTTAATCAAATTGACTGCTGATCGTTGAATCCAAACTGAACACTGGGGTGATATTAACCAATGGGTGATATTGGTTGAGTAATTGTTGGCAAATGGCCTATAAATGAGTCGTTTATAGAAATTGATTTGCCATCAAGTAAATCGATAGAAAGAAAGTAATAAAATTTGTTTTATAACTAAAGTTAGATTTGAAATCTACTTTATATAGATTTTTTTTTAAATAAAGTTATTAAAATTTATTTATAATTATTTGGTAATTATAAACAAGTGCTTAAAGCGAGATTTATTTGTTAATAAGTTTTGTAAAACAAGTGGGCTGCAATGAACAAAATGGTCAAGGGTTAAGTTAATTATTATTTTTAACAACAATAAATTGAGATTATTAACTAAATCAAAAGGAATTATTTAAATTAATTTTAATGAAAGAACCAAGCGAAAATGGTTAACAAAGAAAACTTGTTTGAGATGACAAAATCAACCAATTTAATGAGCATGGATTATTAAAAACTGTTATTGGATTGTTAATTATTATTGAAATTTAATATCATTTTAAAATATCCTTTTATGAAATATTAATTATTTTATTTATAGTTGATAGTGAAATAAACTATTTGAAATAAAGGATGTTAGGCAAATAACAAGGAGTTGATCCGTAAATGGGATTTTAAAGGCATAGTATGAATATGAATTCACAAAGCAACCCGATAAGACAAGATTTGAATATATACTAGTGTTTTCAAGTAAAACCTTGTTTATATTATAAAGAACTTTAAATAAGTCTTACTCATATTTATATGAGTCAGAACCTTGATTTATTTCCTGAAAAGCGATTTAAGGGATAAAGAAAGTTTCAAATAAGATTTAATATGAGTTAAAATCGAACAAAAGCTTAAGTAGATAGGAATCGATTTTTAAAGTGAAGAGTTAACGGTAATATCTAACGATAAGTATTTAGATGTGAAATGAATCAAATAAGATAAGTAGTTTTTAAAAGAGATCCTATAATGGAAGTGTAGAGATAGTTGCTGGAATTTGAGATTTCATTAACAAACTTCTACTTAATCCGGAGATAAGAATTTTGTCGACTCAAGGTCTGAGAGGTAAATAAAATACCCCAACTTAAACGACTTCATGATTATCCAGGGATGATATTAGTTTAGAAATGAATTTGGTTGAGGTGATTAAAATAATATTTTCAAGGAGAACATTACAAACTGTAATTCAAAGAATTATAAGTTGAATAAATGGATTTGTAAATGAGAATGTAGAAAGCGATATTCTAAATGTTGAAAGATTTAGAAATATAACTAAAAGGCCAAGTGATGATGTATTCTTAACCAAGGAACCCATTTGATTTCTCTATGGATGATGGTTGTTTATTTTGATAGTTAAATCACCGACTAACAAATTTGGCCGAATCGATTATTGGTTCAGAAAGACCTGGATCGAATTTATATTCGAAAACCATTCCGACCAATAAATACGTAAACATTGAAGATATAAGAAGGTGGTCAAGATGGAGCATTGAAGACCATGGATCATAAGCGGAAGGATTACTTGTTGAATATTCTCTGGATAGCTACTAGAGGTATCCTGACGTGATTCGGTCATGGTTGAGATTTTGCGGATTGCAAGGACTTCTCGCTACTGATCCTAGGATGCAGTAGGAGGGTGCCTTCGGTTCATCCTTATCCTGGATGAATGGTATCGATGAGTGTCTGACAGAGTATTTCCAGATGGTCACATACATTGATTTCTTCAAATGTGCCCAGTGTATTTTTGAGGAAGTCAATTAGTGATTTGACGGATCTGACAATGTGGCATTCAAAGTGATGTGCTGATAAGTAAATGTAGCCTCAAGCCTCACAACCGGGAAATGACAAAAATCGGGCAGGCAGCATGGCTATGTGGGTCGCTCCCATTAGGGTGTATGGTCACCTATCTAGAGAAAATCCATTTCATTCTTTAATCTATATTCGACGTTGTCCCTTTTCGGGAGGTGGTTGCTGATCCCAACCGTCGGTGATATACATTCGATACACTCAAGCGAAATGAGTGGTCGATTATGTGTGGGCCGGGTTGCAATACGTTCTTGTTGAACCCTATGTATTCGCCTCTAGAGATACACGATCGGAAGGTGGTCCCATACCTTGTCATAGTTGGAACCCAATCTGCAATAAGCGCCCACGGTTTTGGTTTGTATAATATATATGTCGGGCATCAGATGCAAGCGTTCCGCTAGATTTAGATTTACTTGTATTTAGACACTATTATAATATCAGAATAATATATGATTTCAAAAACTGTTTCGGGTTATAGTAAGGCAAAACCTGTCCGTGTTTATGTGTAGGTTGGTCTTACTATTATCCTTTTCTTTAAAAGGGATTTTGAACTTTAAAATCAAGTTGGATGATTCCCCTTAAACTGTGCGTGTTATTCTCACTCCGGTTCACTAGGCTGACCTGGTATTTGAACTGCTCGGGTTAGCCCGGGTTGCAGGTTTAGGTTATCAGATGCTCTGAAGTTGTAACAACCCGAAAATCTGGGCCAGTTTAAAATTTTTATTTTGGCAATTTTAGCGAATTTTGATTATTTAAAATGAATTATTTTAAATAATATCGACGTGAAATTTATTTTGAATATAATTCGAACGTATATATTATATACGTCGTCGTTAGAATATATAATAATTATATATAATTATAAATAGAATTGAAAATGGCGCGGTAGTTCGATAATTCGATTTCAAACTTCAATTGAATGTACCGGGTGCAAAACAATCCGGATTTTAGTGAAACCAAAAATAATGGAATCTAATAGTGAATATCTTTCCAACGAATCCGAAAAATCAAGATTTCATATCGGGAATCAAAAGATATGTCCAGTTGAAAATTCTGAATAGTCGCTATGGAATTCAGGCCCTTAAAAATGGACATTTTGCAAACGACCTCGGATTTCGACGAAACCACTTTTGTTGGATCCGCAGGGTCAAGTTATTGTTAGGTTTCAAATTTCATATTTTTTCGAATCAATATGTGAGCGTGGCAAAAGAAAACGCGTTTGACCAGTTTCTGTTGATTTTAATCGACTGGAAATTGGCCATTTTTCAAACGGTCTCAGAATTCGACGAAACTAGTTTTGTTAGGACCGTATCGTCAATACGAAGCTAGAAAATATTTTTCTGGAATTTTTCTAGTTAGTATGTGCCCCCGGTAATTTGAAATGTACGTTTAAAATTCAATATAGTGATTTAAATGAAAATTCAAAAGGAAACTGATTGTAACAATCGAATCAGCTTGCGATACATATCCCATTGTGTTCGGAATGGGGGTGAAACGCTATGGACGACAGGCGGTGGGCCTCGTTTCGAGGTCGTATATAAAAGTCAACCCTTTTGCAAATTTAAATAATAAAATAATAAAAAAAAAGAAGGTAAAAAGTAATTTTTAATTTCCCTCCCCTTTATCTTTCTTCCTGGCCCCCCGTTCACTTTTATTTCAATAAAAAAAAAAAAAAAAAAGAAGAAAGCAGCAGCGGAAGCCGCCGCCTTCACCGACGGTCAGAAACCTCCACCGCCCTCCGATCTTCTTTTCCCCCCCCCCCCCTCTTCCTTGCATCGCTCCCTCCTCCATAAATCAATCGCGGCGCCCCCCCCCCCCTTGAAGCCCTCGAGCCCTCGCGAAGACATCGAAGACCGCCTCCATCGATCGAGCCTCGAAGCCACCTCCAGCTCCGACGATTCGCGAAACCCCCCCCCCCCTTTGCAGCTTCGGTGAGCATTATCTTTTTTTTATTTTATTTTCTTTTTTTTTATTAATTCTGTAAAACTGATTTTTTTTAAGAAAGTAAAAACCTAATTTTTAAAAGAATTTTAAAACCTGATTTTTTTAAAGTTATAAAAACCTGATTTTTTAAAGTTAAAAACTGAATTAAAAAGAAGTTATAAAAACTGATTTAAAAAGATTTTAAAAACAGATTTTTATAAAAGATTTTAAAAACTGTTTTTTTTAAAAGAAACTGAAAACTGAATTCTGAAAAGAAAATAAAAGCTGTTTTGAAAAGAAAATAAAAACTGCATTTTTATAAAAGAGCAAAAACTGAATTGATTTTTAAAAGATTAAAAACAGTTGATTTTTAAAAAAAGGTTAAAACTGATTTTAATTTTAAGTTTAAGCAAAAGGGTTTAAACTTTAAAAAAAAAAAGATCGGATTTGTAGAGAATTAAAAATAGAATTTTTATATGTTGAACTTCGAATTAAAAATAGAATTTTTATATGTTGAACTTCGAATTAAAAATAGAATTTTTATATGTTGAACTTCGAATTAAAAATAGAATTTTTATATGTTGAACTTCGAAATGAAAATATGATTTTTATATATGGAATAGCGAAGTAAAAATTCGATTTTTACATAGGTAGTGAAAGCGGGCAACGAAGATGACGAAGAAGCGATAGCGATGAAGATTTCTACCAATGAAGAGCCGTGGAGCTAGGATAGCTATCGGTGAGAATTTCTCACGTTTCAATTTCTTTTCTAGTTATATATATATACTAGGATGCAGACGGTGTTTAGTAGCACCCGACACAATCGTCCACAGACCATGGACTTGTTTGTTTGGTTGCATAGATTAGTTGAATTTTTTGTTTGAAATGAATTGAATTGTTGGGTGAGATGAAATTGATTTGATTGATGTGTGAATGGCGTGGGCCTTCACTAGACCGGGGATAAGGCTAGGCCTTGTCCCGTTTCTAGTATCGTGCCGTTATGCCGCCGAAATTTTCTAAAATAAGTTAGAAAAATAAAGATATCATTTTATTGAATAAATGAATTGAATAGAAATTCATAGGTTGAAATAAAATGTTTTATCGTTAAAAATATAATTTTTAACGTGAATGTGAATAAATGAATAGTTATAAACAAATCGGCCGATTTGTTTGTATATACACTGATTTGACTGATATTGATTGGGTCGATAAATTTCACACATCGCCCAACTTCACAAATAAAATATGCGGTTGATTGTTTGAAACCTCACACGGGTGTTGGGATGAAATTTGAAGTTCACTCATCCTGATTGATTAAATATGTCGATCGATTGATTGACATGCTGTTATAAGCGTTGAATATCTATATTTGATGCTTATACAGTGTAGTGCACTTTGGTTGATGGTTGATTATTTTCAATGTCATTATATACATGTGTTGTATGAAAATCCATATAATTAACTTTATATGGTAATTGATTGGGCCTCATTCCAATTTGAAAAATAAAGAATATTATAAAATAAAAGTTCATGTGTTGACAGTACTCATTCATTGAGATTGGTCATGTGTTGAACGAAATATTTTGATAATAACAACTATTTTGAAAAAGAAATATTTGAAATAGAATATTTGAAAATAGAAATTTATGAAGCCGTGTTGATTAGATTGACGCCATTTTGACGTAAACGATATTTACATCGATTTATTCGATTTCGAATAGAAATGAATCGAAAACGATTTCGAATAGAAATGAATCGAAAACGATTTCGAATAGAAATGAATCGAAAACGATTTCGAATAGAAATGAATTGAAAACGATTTCGAATAGAAATGAATTGAAAACGATTTCGAATAGAATTGAAGTGAAAACGATTTCGAAATGAATTGAATTGAAAACGATTTCGAAATGAATTGAATTGAAAACGATTTCGAAATGAAATGAATTGAAAACGAATTCAAATTGAATTGAAACGAATTCAAATTGAATTGAAAGCGAATTTAAATGAATTCAAATTGAATTGAAATTTGAATTGAATAGAAATGAATTTTAAAACGAATTTACAAAGAAGAATTCAATTTTGATTTGAATTGAAATGGAAGTTGAAATAGATTTTGAAACGAATTTTAAAACTATTTATATAATTCGTTTTGAATAGAAAATCGACGAAATATATATTATATATATTATATATATAATATAATGGCCTGAATAGAACGCGCCGCGCCGCGGCAGTTCGTGAATTTCGACCATTTATTTCAAACGGACATTACGGGAGATCCGACCGTCGGATTCTCCTAAAACCGGAACCGTTGGGTTCGTATCGAAAAGAGCTTTCTAACGAATGTTAGAAATTTGAAATCTAACGGTTGGATTTGGAGATACGTCCAAATCAAATTCGAAAAAGGTCGCTGTAAGTGCAGTTCGATGGCCATTGTTGGAAATCGACTGTACGGGCCTTGATAAAATTATTAAAAATAGTAATAATTTGTGTAAAATCATAAGAAATGATTTGGGAAGAATTGGGATGAAAAACTCCATATTTGAAAAGATAAAAATAGACTTTTATCGAATTGAACTAGTTTTGAACTAGAAATATAATTCTATTTATTTTTAAATAAATAAATTGAATTCGAAAGGGGTTTTAAAAATAACCAAAATTTCCAATGATTGCATTGGAATGGATTTGAATCGAAATTGTCTTCAGAATATTTCGATGTTGGGATTCGTGATTATACAGATGTTGATATGGAAATTTGAAAGATATATATTTATATCGTTATTTCCAATACGACATTTGTTAGTCGTAGAATTCGATATTGAATATAAGCCGATATATTTTCTATTCAGAGCCTTGTATTGAATGTCGAATGTGATTTGGGTTTGTCGTGAATGGTGTCTTCACTAACACTGTTCTTGAACCCAGTTGAGAAAAGATTAAATCTTTTTATTTAGATTTAATGAAGTGTACCAATTAAATAATATTTAATTGGAATTGAATTGATATTGATTTTTGGGTTTATCGTGAACAGTGTTTTAAATAACACTTGTTCTTTAACCCGA
This sequence comes from Allium sativum, assembly GCA_030737875.1. Taxonomy (NCBI): domain Eukaryota; kingdom Viridiplantae; phylum Streptophyta; class Magnoliopsida; order Asparagales; family Amaryllidaceae; genus Allium; species Allium sativum. The sequence goes on along the minus strand of CM060915.1, from coordinate 182,839,950 downwards.
TAATTGATGAATGTGATTTTGGGTTTATCGTGAACCGTGTTTTAAATGACACTGATTCTTTAACCCAGTTAACGATTAAAACTAAGTGGAGTTTTAATGAATCTTTAATTAGATTGAAATGATCGAAAATGGAGTATCACCAGTTTTGCTCCAGGCGATAGTTAAATCTTTAATTAGATTTGAACGTGAAATGGTAATTGAATTTACCGATAACACTGTGGTGTTAGATATGAAGTATTACCAGTTTTACTTCATGGGATGAATAGGTTGGGATTGGGAAATTAAAACAAGTGATTACTTCGGTAAGTTTCGTTAATCCCGACTAGTTTGAATTGATATTCAAAAATAGATTTAAGAATAAATTCAAGGAATTTATCTTGGATAAAATTAATGGGAACCTTTCCCTATGAATGTGAAATTTAGAAACTAACTGTCGGTTAGCCAAGCAGAAGGGTTTTCTGGATATTGATCTGATGTTGGTTTCGGCCTTCGGGGTTAATATTTGGGGAATTATTCTCTTGATTAATTTACGGTTAGTGACTAATGAATTGGAATGAGGCGTATGTTGTGTTTGTGTAACACTTATTTAAAATATACGCGAGTTATTCGGAAAGACCGGGTTTATCCCATTCTGAATAACTGATACGACGAAAAGTCGAAGATGAAGACGATGGTCGAAGACCGGAGGTCTTCACGTCGTTTGGGTGATAACTGATGATCTTGATTGGGCTGTACACCCAAGAAGATGGAAACAGTTGGTGATAGTCCAGACGTACTTGGAGATCGATGGATATGCGGGGTACTAGGTGCCTCCGGTTTCGTTCAGACCCAGAACGGACTTGTAAATGGACTGTGTGTCTGACATTGGATTTTAGTCCGTGTGATTGATCTCTATTAAATATATATCTGTTTGGCGGCGGAGAATTTATTCTCTTGCTTAACGCCCTTCTCTGAGACGTACGAGCTCAGGGGTTATATATTGATGGATATCAAACGCATGGAGTGAATTGCCTGTGTGGCATGCCTAAGTGGCAATTGATCGAGGCTTCTGTTGAAAAGCAAAGTCTTGTGGTGATGATCAAAGCACGGCCTTTGTGGCGTAGCTTTGTGTAACGTTTACCTCGCGTGTTTCACACCCGGTATGAACCAAAAACGGGAGAGGACGTCAGGGAGGGCATGCGTTTCTTTCTAGCTAGAAGTGGCGTCAGTGGTTTTACACGCCCTGACGAGTTTGACTTATGTGGTTGTTGCTGTTGCGAGGCGCCTCGGTTATATCGGTTTCGGCCGAATGCATTCTGGTCGGCTGACGGACCAGACTTACACCCCATAGGGTGGGGAGACGTATTGTTCAGGCATAATAATCCACTCCGTGTGGACCGGCCCTGAGGATCCAAGGGGCAGTTGCGGCTGTTCCTGAGACACGGGCTAGAGCATCTCGAATCGGTTGAGGACTATCTTTTGCCTCGGTTCATAGATGGAAATCCAATTTCCAAATACGTGACATTTGCGGTTTTAGTTGTAATCCTATATATGGCGACATAGTGGGATGGGGCGCTTATGCCGCCTATGATTGATACTTATGATTTGAAGTTGTTTTATACACTATGCACTTATTATAGTATCAAATTATTTGTTTTAAACGTATCAAGCATGCTTTGGCTGTTATAAGGGAAAACCCTATCCCCCGGCTTGCGTTGCATTGTGTGATAGGACCTGGGTCTTATAACAGCTTCATTTTTCTTTATTTAGCATTGCGCTGTTTGTTTTATGCACTGGTATTCTTGGGAGGAAACCCGTTCCGTGTTATACGGCGTGGTCCCTTGATTTACCTAATGATTTAAGGTAAAGATTAATAACTGTTTTAGTTCTCACACCAGTCACATGACTGACCTGGAGTTTATTGTTTTAACCTAAACTCTGGGTGCCCCTATTTTGACACGGGCAGCTAGTAGTTTTGGTTTTTGCAGATTTATATTCACAGGATCCTGGTTTACAGCTGGAACGATATCCGGAAAGCTTTGTATCCATATATCTCTTCTAGTTGTGTATTGTATTATTTTCCGCTGCTATGTATTTAAATGTAATTTAAATCTCTGATATTTCTGTGTAATATTCTTTTATACTCTGTATATTCTTGTAATCTGATGCACTGTTGTGATATATAGTGAAATGTTCTTTTGTATGCATTCTGATTTGTCGTGTTCTCAAACGATAGGGCGTTTCGAACGGCCTGGATCGGTTTAGCGACTGGTTCGGACCGAGCGAAATTCTTTGCCGTCACAGAAGTTCAGAGACGAGCTGGCGAAGTCCAGACGTATGATTTAGACAAAATATTATTCCGCTGTGTTGTATTTTAGGACAGGTTATTATAACTGTCTAGATTTGTCTGTGATACTCTGATGTATGTAAGTATATTACTTCAAGCTTTCAATAAAGTTATTTATGTATTATATTTTTCTCCGCTGCGATGTGAGAATCTGATACTGTTATGTTCTTCTTCTTATTCTTCTATTCTAATATTTCTTTCTTTCTTATCTCATCCTCTAATTTCTTTCTATTGGCATCCGAGTTTCCAGCACAATTTGGGTTGGATTGGTATTGTTTAATCGGCTCAAAAGGTACTGGAAATTTGGGTCGCTACATTTTGGTTTCAAAGCTATTGGTTAAGTAATAACCTTGGCTCTGTGATGTAACTCGGTAGTGATAGGATTAGTAATATCCTAGATTGAGTTTTAGTATATATACGAGAGAGAGTATTTGTGAATTTTATATAAAATGTTTTGTATTGTGTCATTGATCGTTTCTAGTGTTGGGGAACCATATTGAACTGGTATTCGATGCAATATTGTTTTATAAAGAGGGTAAATGAAATAATTTTTCCCAAATTATATTTTTATTGAAAAAGGAAAGAATTTTCTATATTATAGTACTGTTGTTTGCTTGGTTGTTTTGATTGATCCAATTGGCATTCAAACTAGATTATGAAAAGAAATTGAATTGGTTATAACCTAATTGGTTAATTGAATATGGAAATTGAAACTTAACATAGTTAAGTTTATTTAGACAAAATTCAAATGGAATTAAATAAATTGGGATTTTGAAATCGATCAATAATGATGGAAACCAATTGAATATTAATCGATTGTTTTTAATAAATAATGCAAACTCGTAAGTATCAATATTGAAGATGATTCAAATGATTTGGTGGTGGGTTATTTGGATGTTGGATGAGTAAATACAATTCATCAGACGAGTTAATGACGGGGTTGAAGGTATTAGAACTAAATCTCGGTAAAATGAATTGGAAATAAGATCCCGTATGAAATGCCAAGTGATTTAACCCTAGATTGATATTTGAATTATAAGTTGAGTACAGAAAGCAGAAGGCTGTGGAAATTGGCTTGGTTATAGAGAATGAAGTGCGTGTTGGCAGATAAAGGACTGTTAGATGATTTTCTTCTAAATTGAAGTTGAGTTGGCCGACAAAAAGGTGAACCTAAAAATATTGATTGGAGTTATTGACTTATACCCTGTGTTGGATAGCCATTTGGCTTTTGGTTTTCTTTTGGGGATCTTGTGCCCGGAGTGGCATTTGTAGTTGTTGTGATCGAGCCGTGCAGTGGAGGTGCAGGAAATATTTTTCTTAGTAACGTTTAAAGTGTTTGAATTTGTTATGGTAATAATTATTTAGAATAATCGTGTTCGAAACATTCTTCTTACCTTGTAACTTCGGGGACGAAATTCTTTTAAGGGGGGAAGAATGTAACATCCCATATTTTTGAACGTTGATTACGAATATTTTAATCTGTTTAAATATTGATTTGGCGATATTAGCAGATTTTATATCGAATTTATTTTATGAAATCGAGTTCAAAAATATATTTATAATATAATTAAAATGAGCTTGAAAATGACGTCGCAGTTCGTAATTTTCGATCTGAACTTTAATTGAATATACAGAATCCGTTTTAAGACGAAATTCTGCAAAACAAGAAACATTTGAACCAATTTGATTATATTTTTCTAATAAAAGAGAAAAATCATGATTTCATTGTGTAGACGGTAAGATATGCCTAGATTAAAATTTCCAATAGTCGTTATAGAATCGTTCAGCGACCGTAAAGATTTATTTGATATAACTGCATATTGGATTCGAATCTGGAAAAAATTCTTTTGAGACGTAATTATAATTTAATTTTCAGAATTTTTCTGTAATTTTTAATTTGAAAAATAAGCAACTTTTAATTTGGAGTATTTTGCACCCTGTATCAGTATTTTTGGAGTTTCACAAAATAAGTTAACCTACCGATATTATTATATTTTTGGGATAGTGACACCTCGCTGGACACGACTATATTTTTATTTCTGTCCATAAGGGTCTATATGTAAACGGAGTATTATATGATGGGTATGCTAAACTTTATATACTAAACTTTTGTCTATTTCAAAGATAAGAATTATTGAAACGACTTCACGCTAAAAAAGTACCTCCCCTGTATCATGTATAGGACTAATAAACTTTTCCCATCAATACTTAATGCGCAAGGAAATGAGGTACAGTACAACTACCCTATGTATAAAAACACCCACCTATCGTCTATAAAAAGAAAACATATTAAAGAGAGAAATAACAAATTAATTATAACTGTTAATGGACTTTCAACATAACGTGCACACCATGTTACCCACAGACCTATATATGCACAAACTAACACCTTACTGCAATTACACATTGTATTACATTTTAATTTGCATGCGATTTGTTGTAGACATGAAACCCGTTCCCTTGAAAGAAATAATCATGTATAGAGTCGGCTAATAGGCTAAAAACCGTACTAATATATTAGTTCAGTCTACCAACTTTTCGCTTTATCCTTGCTCCAGTAATTGATTCTTAGTGAAGCAAGCAGACTAATAACTGTTAAGCCATCACCATTTCTAATTCCCTTAGGTGAACTATTTTAAATATTCACATCGCCTTACAAAGTATGTATATAAAAAAAAACTCACAACACAACAGTGACCTTTCTTCTGTTTGAAAAGCTACCGTATAAATAACATAAATATGATTACTTGCAAGCCACGCTGTAGGAACCCGTAACTTCCCCGTGAAGGAAAGAGCGGATACTTTGAGAACAACACATAAAAGGACGCATACGGAAGAACATTTCATTGTTATTACAACAATTCCATCAGATACAAGAATATACAGAGTATAACTGAATAAATTACATTCAATAAATATCAGAGATTACAACAAATTACATAGCAGCGGAAGAATATACAAAAACACAACTAGAAGCGATACACGGATACAGAGCTTTCCGAGCACCGTTCCAGCTGTAAATCAGGACCCTGTGAATATAAATCTGCAAAACCAAAACTACTAGCTGCCCGTGTGGAAAATAGGGGCACCCAGAGTTTAGGTTAAAACAATAAACTCCAGGTCAGTCATGTGACTGGTGTGAGAACTAAAATCAGTTATTAATCTTTATTTTAGAGTTCGGTAAATCAAGGGACCACGCCGTATAACACGGAACGGGTTTCCTCCCAAGAATACCAGTGCATATAACAAAACAGCGCAATGCTTTTTAGAAAAATGAAGCTATTATAAGACCCAGGTCCCATCACACAATGCAACGCAAGCCGGAGGATAGGGTTTTCCCTTATAATAGCCAAACATGCTTAGTACGTCAAAACAAATCATTTGATACTATTATAAGTGTATAGTGTCAAAACAATTTCAATCATAAATATCAATCATAGACGGCATGGGTACCATATATCATGTCGCCATACTAGTTCTACAATTAAAACCGCAATACACGTATTGGAAATTGGATTCCATCATGAGTCGAGGCAAGGGACAAGCTCCTCTCCGCGTTCGAGACACTCTAGCAAATGTCCTAGGACCCCACTTTGATCCTTGGAATCGGCTGGGCCGGTCCTCTCTTACTTTTGAGGATTGGCAATTCCTGAACACATGTTTCCCGGTCCTTACAGACCTATATCCGAGGCGCCTCGTATCCAACAACCACACAGGTGAAAAGTATATAAATGTCAGGGCTGGTAGGTCACTGACACCACCCTAGCTAGAAAGAAACGTCGTGCTCTCCCAGCGGTCCATCTCCCGTTTTTGACTCATACCGAGGTGTGAGGCTCGCGAATTCACGTTATACACAAAGCTGCGCCACACAGGCCGTGCTTTGATCATCAACCACAAGACTTTGCTTTTCAACAGAAGCCTTGATCAATTGCCACTTACGCATGCCACACTGGCAATTCACTCCATGCGACTGATGTCCATCGATATACAACCTCTGAGCTCGTACGTCTCAGAGAAGGGCGTTAAGCAAGAGAATAAATTCTCCGCCGCCAAACAGATGTATATTTAATAGAGATCAATCAACACAGAATAAAATCCAATGTCAGACACACAATCCATTTACAAGTTCGTTCTGGGTCTGAACGAAACCGGAGGCACTTTCCTCGCATATCCATCCATCTCCAAGTACGTCTGGACGATCACCAACTGATTCCCTCATCCTGGGTGTACAGCCCAATCAAGATCATCAGTAATCACCCAAACGATGTGAAGACTTCCGGTCTTCAACCACCGTCTTCATCTTCGACATCTCGTCGAATCGGTTATTCAGAATGGGTATAACCCGGCCTTTCTGGATAACCCACGTATATAATTAACAAATGTTACACAAACACAACGAACGCCTCATTCCAATTCAGAATATTCTTTTATTCACCAAAACACATTCTTAGGAAAAGGTTCCTATTAATTTTATCCAAGATAAATTCTTCTAAATTTATTCTTTCATCCTCCTTTGGATACCATTTCAAACTAGTCGGGATTAACGAACCACACCGAAGTAATTATTTATTTTATTTCCCAATCCCAACCTATATATCCCATGGAGAAAACTGGTAATACTCCACATCTAACACCACGGTGTTATCGGTAAATTTAATTACCATTTCACGTTCAAATCTATTTAAAGATTTAACTATCGCTTTGGAGCAAAACTGGTGATACTCCACTCTCGATCACTTTTCAGATTTGATAATTTAAATTATCAATTCACATTTTAATCTAATTAAAGATTCATTAAAACTCCACTTAGTTTTAATCTTTTCAAAATTCAATATCTTGCCTTTAACTGGGTTAAAGAACCAGTGTCATCTAAAACACGATTCACGATAAACCCAAATCACATTTGATATTAAATACAAGGCTCTGAATAGAAAATATATCGGCTTATATTCAATATCAAATTCTGAAACCAACATATATCGTATTGGAAATAACGATATAAAATATATCTTTCAAATTCCCATAACAATATCTGTATAGTCACGAAATCCAACATCGAAATATTCCGAAGATAATTTCGATTCAAATCCATTCCAATTCACGTATGGGAATATTGATTATTTTTAAAATCACTTTCAAATTCAATTTATTTATTTCAACAATAAATTGATTTTAATTCTAGTTCAAACTAGTTCATTTCAATAAAAATCTATTTTTATCTTTTCAAATGTGGAGTTTTTTCACCCCAGTTCTTTCCAATTCACATATTATGATTTTACACAAATTATCAATATTTTTAATAATTTTATCAAGGCCCGTACAGTCGATTTCCATCAACGGCCATCGAACTGCACTTACAACGACCTTTTTCAAATTTGATTTGGACATAATTCCAAATCCAACCGTTAGATTTCAAATTTCTAATATTCATTGGAAAGCACTTTTCGATACGAACCCAACGGTTCCAGTTTTAGGAGAATCCGACGGTCGGATCTCCCGTAATGTCCGTTTGAAATAAATGGTCGAAATTCACGAACTGCCGCGGCGCGGCGCGTTCTATTCAGGCCATTATATATATATAATATATATATTATATATATTTCATCGATTTCCTTTTAAAACGTATTTTATAAGTCGTTTTAAATTCGTTTTCAAAACCATTTCAACACTACATTCAATTTCAAATCGATTTGATTTCAATTCAATTCGAATTCTAATTCGTTTCAATTCAATTCAATTTGAATTCACCTTCTATTTGATTCAATTCGAATTCGTTTCAATTCAATTCAATTTCAGTTCGTTTTAAATTTCATTAAAAACGATTTCAATTCGTTTTTAATTCAACTTCAATTTAATTCAATTTGAATTCATTTCTATTCAATTTGAATTCAAATTCACTTTCTATTCAATTCGAATCGAATCCATTTTCTATTCAATTCGAATTCATTTCAAATTGATTCAATAAGATTTCAGATCGAATTTTTATCTAGTTCGATTTGCATTTCATTTCAAAATATTAGATTTTGAAGTCACTTTTCAATATTCATTGTAAAACGAATAAAATCGATATAAATATCGTTCACGTCAAAATAGCGCATCTCTAATCCACACGGCTTTATATATTTCAAAAACTTCTATTCAATTCAACACATGAACCTATATTTCTTTCAACACACGACTAATCTCAACACATGAGTACTGTCAACACATCACTATTTTTGTTATGTAAAATATTTTATAAAACTATGGTATCTATCGTTTGATTTTTAATTAGACTTCTACTGGGAAGTAGTTCTAATTTTAAATATGATAAAGATGTGAATTTTATTATTTAAAATATTTCACTCAACACATGAACATCGTCAACACATGACTATTTTTATATTCAACACATGAATTTTCTTTTATAATATTCATTATTTTCCCGATTGGGATGAGGCCCAATCAATCACCATATAATGTTAATTATATGGATTCCATACAACACATGTATATAATAGCATTGAAAAATAATCAACCATCAAACAAAGTGCACTACACTGTATAAGCATCAAATATAGATATCTTACGCTTATAACAGCCTGTCAATCGATCGATCGACATATTTAATCCATCAGGATGAGTGAACTTCAAATTTCATCCCAACACCCGTGTGGGGTTTCAAACAATCAAACACAGATTTTATTTGTGTAGTTGGGCGACGTGTAAAATTTATCGACCCAATCAATATCAGTCAAATCAGTGTATATAAACAAATCGGCCGATTTGTTTATAAATATTCATTTATTCACTTTCACGTTAAAAATTATATTTTTAACGATAAAACATTTTATTTTGACACTTGAATTTCTATTCATTTCATTTATTCAATAAAATGATATTTTTATTTTTCTAACATATTTTAGGAAATTTCGGCGGCATAACGGCACGATACTAGAAACGGGACGAGGCCTAGCCTTATCCCCGGTCTAGTGAAGGCCCACGCCATTCACACATCAATCAAATCCATTCCATTTCACCAAACAATTCGATTCAAACCAATTAGACTAACCAACTACACAACCAAACAATTTAACAACAAGCCATCCATGGTCTGTGGATGACGCGTGTCGGGTGCTACTAAGCACCGTCTGCATCCTAGTATATATATAACTAGAAAAAGAAATTGAAAGGTGAGAAGTTCTCACCAACTAGCTAATCCAATCATCTCGACTCTTCTTATGTAGAAAATCTTGTCGTTCTCGCCTTTTGTCACTTTCGTGGCCCGTAGTCACTATATATATAAAAATCACACATTTTTATATTTCGATGTCTTTAAAATAAAAATCACATTTTTATTTATTCACTTTCAATTTAAAAGTCATATTTTTATAATCACTTCATATATTTAAAAATCGAATTTTTACTACGATGTTTTCTATATAAAGATCTCGTCTTTTCTAAAATAAAGATTTCGCCTTTATAAAAATCTCGTTATAAAAATCACATTTTTATTTTTCTACACATATAAAGATGCTATTTTTAATATTCCTAAAATGTAAAAATTATATTTCTAATTCTCTACATAAGCAAAAATCATATTTTTACATCATCTATATAGTAAAGACTATATTTTGAATACTTTAAAAATATAAAGATCATATTTTTAATTCTTTAAAAATATAAAAATCATATTTTTACACCTTCTACAATAATAAAGATTATATTTTTACCACTTCTATATAGTAAAGATTATATTTTTAATACTTTAAAAATATAAAGATCATATTTTTAAGTTTCCCTATCGAATAGAATTCAGTTTTTTTTCTAAACTAATTATGCAAAATAATTTTAGAAAGAAGAAAGAGGGAAAAACAAACTTACAGACGGTTTCAATTGGAGAGAGGGAGCGGCGCTGGGGGAGTATGGGTGTGGTCGGAGGCGTGGGGCTGCGGGTCAGGGGAGGTGGCAGGTCGGAGGGCGATGGGTCAGAGGATGGAGGGGTACGGTGCTCGAATTGGGGGTTTAGGGTTCGGGTTTGGGTGGGGTTCGACGCGGGTTGGGCGAGGAGGAAGAAGGAGGGAGGGCTTCGCGAGGGGGAGGGAGCGCCGGCGATAGGAAGGACGGAGGAGAGGGAGGCCTGTCAGGGAGGCGCGGCGGCGGGGTCCAGGCACGAGCGGGTTTTCTTATCTTTTTTTTTCTTTTTTTTTCTGAATGAACGGTAAGGGATAAGGGGGGGAGAATAATAATATATAATTAATTTATTTTATTTTATTTATTTTCAAATAAAGTTGACTTTTACAAACGACCTCTAAACGAGGTCCACCACCTGTCGTCCTTAGCGTATTACCCCCATTCCGAACACAATGGGATATGCATCGCAAGCTGATTCGATCGCTTTGATCAGTTTCCGTTGAATTTACATTTAAATCATTATATTGAATTTTAAACGTACATTTCAAATTACCGGGGCCACATACGAACTTCAAAAATTCTAGAAAAATATTTTCTAGTTTCGTACTGAGGATACGATCCTAACACAACTAGTTTCATCGAATTCTGAGACCGTTTGAAAAATGGTCAATTTTCAGTCGATTAAAATCAACTGAAACTGGTCAAACGCGTTTTCCTTTGCCACGCTCACATATTGAATCGATAAATTATGAAATTTGAAACCTAGCAATAACTTTACATCACGGACCCAACAAAACTGGTTTCGTCGAAATCCGAGGTCGTTTGCAAAATGTCCATTTTTAAGGGCCTGAATTCCATAGCGACTATTCAGAATTTTCAACTGGACATATCTTTTGATTCCCACTATGAAATTTTGATTTTTCGGATTCGTTAGAAAGATATTATCAAATAGATCCTAATGTTTTTGGTTTCACTAAAATCCGGATTGTTTTGCACCTGGTACATTCAATTGAAGTTTGAAATCGAATTATCGAACTACCGCGCCATTTTCAATTCCATTTATAATTATATATAAATATTTATATTCTAACGACGACGTATATAATATATACGTTTGAATTCTATTCAAAATAAATTTCACGTCGATTTTATTTAAAATAATCCATTTTAAATATTCTAAATTCGCTAAAATTGCCAAAATAAAAATTTTAAACTGGCCCAGATTTTGCGGGTTATTACAATCTCCCCCACTTAAAACTTTTCGTCCCCGAAAAGGAACAAAGTCGAAAGTGGTTTGATTAATCAACTCTACGTTCGATCTGGTTTCCATTCTCCAACTTTTCAGTTTCTGAGAATTTTCAAATTTTCAAAAATTTGGCTAACACCCTAAATTTTCGAAAAATTTCGCCTTAACCTCCCCTGCACCGGGAGCATCGGGGAATTTCAAATAGCTTCCCCGGTCCTTCAGATCTCAAAAAGAAAAAGAAAAAGCTAAGCGGCTAGCCAATAGGCTCATAAAATCATCATCACCCAAACAAAACAGTAAATTATGTAGTAAACATGTACCTATTTGTCGGGCAAACAAATTTTATTCTCTGCTCTAGCCTCCTTGCTATGACCTGTTCAAAAGATATACATGTATGCAAGCAAATGCGACCAATTTTCAATATAATTCAATATTTGGTTCAATTAGGCTAAATGGTTCAAAATTATCAAACAAATAAACAAACAACACAAACATCAATCAATTAGTGAATTAGAGTTTCAAATTCATAAATTTGATATATATACAGAAAATCTTGTTTTTGATGCCAATTCACAACAATGTGTTCTAACTATATAAGTTTTGGTTCTCACACCAGTCTAATGGAAGTATATAGAAATCACACCTTTGAAACACGAATATAAATACTGATGATGTGGCCACATCATCAGAATTATCCCCGGGTGTCTAGAATGTGATTCTATATCTATCCAGTATATTAAAACTTCGAATATACGTTCATGACGCGTATACGCGAAATCTATATATACTCGATTGTCCATATTCAAAATAAATAAATAATCAAATACGTATAAAGCGATTTAAATTTTCAAAACAAAATTGTTTTCATTTGAAAAATATACTCCTCACACTCGTTCTAGGATACTACTGATCCTATCTCTAACGAGTAATTCTAATTGGATATTACTAATCCAATATCTGATGAATTCTTTCGTATGGTTCTAATGTGTCTTGTTCTCGAGCTCTGTAAACCAAAGCTCTGATACCAACTGTAGGAACCCGTAACTTCCCCGTGAAGGAAAGAGCGGATACTTTGAGAACAACACATAAAAGGACGCATACGGAAGAACATTTCATTGTTATTACAACAATTCCATCAGATACAAGAATATACAGAGTATAACTGAATAAATTACATTCAATAAATATCAGAGATTACAACAAATTACATAGCAGCGGGAGAATATACAAAAACACAACTAGAAGCGATACACGGATACAGAGCTTTCCGAGCACCATTCCAGCTGTAAATCAGGACCCTGTGAATATAAATCTACAAAACCAAAACTACTAGCTGCCCGTGTGGAAAATAGGGGCACCCAGAGTTTAGGTTAAAACAATAAACTCCAGGTCAGTCATGTGACTGGTGTGAGAACTAAAATTAGTTATTAATCTTTATTTTAGAGTTCGGTAAATCAAGGGACCATGCCGTATAACACGGAACGGGTTTCCTCCCAAGAATACCAGTGCATATAACAAAACAGCGCAATGCTTTTTAGAAAAATGAAGCTATTATAAGACCCAGGTCCCATCACACAATGCAACGCAAGCCGGAGGATAGGGTTTTCCCTTATAATAGCCAAACATGCTTAGTACGTCAAAACAAATCATTTGATACTATTATAAGTGTATAGTGTCAAAACAATTTCAATCATAAATATCAATCATAGACGGCATGGGTACCATATATCATGTCGCCATACTAGTTCTACAATTAAAACCGCAATACACGTATTGGAAATTGGATTCCATCATGAGTCGAGGCAAGGGGCAAGCTCCTCTCCGCGTTCGAGACACTCTAGCAAATGTCCCAGGACCCCACTTTGATCCTTGGAATCGGCTGGGCCGGTCCTCTCTTACTTTTGAGGATTGGCAATTCCTGAACACACGTTTCCCGGTCCTTACAGACCTATATCCGAGGCGCCTCGTATCCAACAACCACACAGGTGAAAAGTATATAAATGTCAGGGCTGGTAGGTCACTGACACCACCCTAGCTAGAAAGAAACGTCGTGCTCTCCCAGCGGTCCATCTCCCGTTTTTGACTCATACCGAGGTGTGAGGCTCGCGAATTCACGTTATACACAAAGCTACGCCACACAAGCCGTGCTTTGATCATCAACCACAAGACTTTGCTTTTCAACAGAAGCCTTGATCAATTGCCACTTACGCATGCCACACTGGCAATTCACTCCATGCGACTGATGTCCATCGATATACAACCTCTGAGCTCGTACGTCTCAGAGAAGGGCGTTAAGCAAGAGAATAAATTCTCCGCCGCCAAACAGATGTATATTTAATAGAGATCAATCAACACAGAATAAAATCCAATGTCAGACACACAATCCATTTACAAGTTCGTTCTGGGTCTGAACGAAACCGGAGGCACTTTCCTCGCATATCCATCCATCTCCAAGTACGTCTGGACGATCACCAACTGATTCCCTCATCCTGGGTGTACAGCCCAATCAAGATCATCAGTAATCACCCAAACGATGTGAAGACTTCCGGTCTTCAACCACCGTCTTCATCTTCGACATCTCGTCGAATCGGTTATTCAGAATGGGTATAACCCGGCCTTTCTGGATAACCCACGTATATAATTAACAAATGTTACACAAACACAACGAACGCCTCATTCCAATTCAGAATATTCTTTTATTCACCAAAACACATTCTTAGGAAAAGGTTCCTATTAATTTTATCCAAGATAAATTCTTCTAAATTTATTCTTTCATCCTCCTTTGGATACCATTTCAAACTAGTCGGGATTAACGAACCACACCGAAGTAATTATTTATTTTATTTCCCAATCCCAACCTATATATCCCATGGAGAAAACTGGTAATACTCCACATCTAACACCACGGTGTTATCGGTAAATTTAATTACCATTTCACGTTCAAATCTATTTAAAGATTTAACTATCGCTTTGGAGCAAAACTGGTGATACTCCACTCTCGATCACTTTTCAGATTTGATAATTTAAATTATCAATTCACATTTTAATTTAATTAAAGATTCATTAAAACTCCACTTAGTTTTAATCTTTTCAAAATTCAATATCTTGCCTTTAACTGGGTTAAAGAACCAGTGTCATCTAAAACACGATTCACGATAAACCCAAATCACATTTGATATTAAATACAAGGCTCTGAATAGAAAATATATCGGCTTATATTCAATATCAAATTCTGAAACCAACATATATCGTATTGGAAATAACGATATAAAATATATCTTTCAAATTCCCATAACAATATCTGTATAGTCACGAAATCCAACATCGAAATATTCCGAAGATAATTTCGATTCAAATCCATTCCAATTCACGTATGGGAATATTGATTATTTTTAAAATCACTTTCAAATTCAATTTATTTATTTCAACAATAAATTGATTTTAATTCTAGTTCAAACTAGTTCATTTCGATAAAAATCTATTTTTATCTTTTCAAATGTGGAGTTTTTCACCCCAGTTCTTTCCAATTCACATATTATGATTTTACACAAATTATCAATATTTTTAATAATTTTATCAAGGCCCGTACAGTCGATTTCCATCAACGGCCATCGAACTGCAGTTACAGCGACCTTTTTCAAATTTGATTTGGACATAATTCCAAATCCAACCGTTAGATTTCAAATTTCTAATATTCATTGGAAATCTCTTTTTGATACGAACCCAACGGTTCCGGTTTTAGGAGAATCCGACGGTCGGATCTCCCGTAATGTCCGTTTGAAATAAATGGTCGAAATTCACGAACTGCCGCGGCGCGGCGCGTTCTATTCAGGCCATTATATATATAATATATATATTATATATATTTCGTCGATTTCCTTTTAAAACGTATTTTTTAAGTCGTTTTAAATTCGTTTTCAAAACCATTTCAACACTACATTCAATTTCAAATCGATTTGATTTCAATTCAATTCGAATTCTAATTCGTTTCAATTCAATTCAATTTGAATTCACCTTCTATTTGATTCAATTCGAATTCGTTTCAATTCAATTCAATTTCAGTTCGTTTTAAATTTCATTAAAAACGATTTCAATTCGTTTTTAATTCAACTTCAATTTAATTCAATTTGAATTCATTTCTATTCAATTTGAATTCAAATTCACTTTCTATTCAATTCGAATCGAATCCATTTTCTATTCAATTCGAATTCATTTCAAATTGATTCAATAAGATTTCAGTTCGAATTTTTATCTAGTTCGATTTGCATTTCATTTCAAAATATTAGATTTTGAAGTCACTTTTCAATATTCATTGTAAAACGAATAAAATCGATATAAATATCGTTCACGTCAAAATAGCGCATCTCTAATCCACACGGCTTTATATATTTCAAAAACTTCTATTCAATTCAACACATGAACCTATATTTCTTTCAACACACGACTAATCTCAACACATGAGTACTGCCAACACATCACTATTTTTGTTATGTAAAATATTTTATAAAACTATGGTATCTATCGTTTGATTTTTAATTAGACTTCTACTGGGAAGTAGTTCTAATTTTAAATATGATAAAGATGTGAATTTTATTATTTAAAATATTTCACTCAACACATGAACATCGTCAACACATGACTATTTTTATATTCAACACATGAATTTTCTTTTATAATATTCATTATTTTCCCGATTGGGATGAGGCCCAATCAATCACCATATAATGTTAATTATATGGATTCCATACAACACATGTATATAATAGCATTGAAAAATAATCAACCATCAAACAAAGTGCACTACACTGTATAAGCATCAAATATAGATATCTTACGCTTATAACAGCCTGTCAATCGATCGATCGACATATTTAATCCATCAGGATGAGTGAACTTCAAATTTCATCCCAACACCCGTGTGGGGTTTCAAACAATCAAACACATATTTTATTTGTGCAGTTGGGCGACGTGTAAAATTTATCGACCCAATCAATATCAGTCAAATCAGTGTATATAAACAAATCGGCCGATTTGTTTATAAATATTCATTTATTCACTTTCACGTTAAAAATTATATTTTTAACGATAAAACATTTTATTTTAACACTTGAATTTCTATTCATTTCATTTATTCAATAAAATGATATTTTTATTTTTCTAACATATTTTAGGAAATTTCGGCGGCATAACGGCACGATACTAGAAACGGGACGAGGCCTAGCCTTATCCCCGGTCTAGTGAAGGCCCACGCCATTCACACATCAATCAAATCCATTCCATTTCACCAAACAATTCGATTCAAACCAATTAGACTAACCAACTACACAACCAAACAATTTAACAAACAAGCCATCCATGGTCTGTGGATGACGGGTGTCGGGTGCTACTAAGCACCGTCTGCATCCTAGTATATATATAACTAGAAAAAGAAATTGAAAGGTGAGAAGTTCTCACCAACTAGCTAATCCAATCATCTCGACTCTTCTTATGTAGAAAATCTTGTCGTTCTCGCCTTTTGTCACTTTCGTGGCCCGTAGTCACTATATATATATAAAAATCACACATTTTTATATTTCGATGTCTTTAAAATAAAAATCACATTTTTATTTATTCACTTTCAATTTAAAAGTCATATTTTTATAATCACTTCATATATTTAAAAATCGAATTTTTACTACGATGTTTTCTATATAAAGATCTCGTCTTTTCTAAAATAAAGATTTCGCCTTTATAAAAATCTCATTATAAAAATCACATTTTTATTTTTCTACACATATAAAGATGCTATTTTTAATATTCCTAAAATGTAAAAATTATATTTCTAATTCTCTACATAAGCAAAAATCATATTTTTACATCATCTATATAGTAAAGACTATATTTTTAATACTTTAAAAATATAAAGATCATATTTTTAATTCTTTAAAAATATAAAAATCATATTTTTACACCTTCTATAATAATAAAGATTATATTTTTACCACTTCTATATAGTAAAGATTATATTTTTAATACTTTAAAAATATAAAGATCATATTTTTAAGTTTCCCTATCGAATAGAATTCAGTTTTTTTTCTAAACTAATTATGCAAAATAATTTTAGAAAGAAGAAAGAGGGAAAAACAAACTTACAGACGGTTTCAATTGGAGAGAGGGAGCGGCGCTGGGGGAGTATGGGTGTGGTCGGAGGCGTGGGGCTGCGGGTCAGGGGAGGTGGAAGGTCGGAGGGCGATGGGTCAGAGGATGGAGGGGTGCGGTGCTCGAATTGGGGGTTTAGGGTTCGGGTTTGGGTGGGGTTCGACGCGGGTTCGGCGAGGAGGAAGAAGGAGGGAGGGCTTCGCGAGGGGGAGGGAGCGCCGGCGATAGGAAGGACGGAGGAGAGGGAGGCCTGTCCGGGAGGCGCGGCGGCGGGGTCCAGGCACGAGCGGGTTTTCTTCTCTTTTTTTTTCTTTTTTTTTCTGAATGAACGGTAAGGGATAAGGGGGGGGGGAGAATAATAATATATAATTAATTTATTTTATTTTATTTATTTTCAAATAAAGTTGACTTTTACAAACGACCTCTAAACGAGGTCCACCACCTGTCGTCCTTAGCGTATTACCCCCATTCCGAACACAATGGGATATGCATCGCAAGCTGATTCGATCGCTTTGATCAGTTTCCGTTGAATTTACATTTAAATCATTATATTGAATTTTAAACGTACATTTCAAATTACCGGGGCCACATACGAACTTTAAAAATTCTAGAAAAATATTTTCTAGTTTCGTACTGACGATACGATCCTAACACAACTAGTTTCGTTGAATTCTGAGACCGTTTGAAAAATGGTCAATTTCCAGTCGATTAAAATCAACTGAAACTGGTCAAACGCGTTTTCCTTTGCCACGCTCACATATTGAATCGATAAATTATGAAATTTGAAACCTAGCAGTAACTTTACATCACGGACCCAACAAAACTGGTTTCGTCGAAATCCGAGGTCGTTTGCAAAATGTCCATTTTTAAGGGCCTGAATTCCATAGCGACTATTCAGAATTTTCAACTGGACATATCTTTTGATTCCCGCTATGAAATTTTGATTTTTCGGATTCGTTGGAAAGATATTATCAAATAGATCCTAATGTTTTTGGTTTCACTAAAATCCGGATTGTTTTGCACCTGGTACATTCAATTGAAGTTTGAAATCGAATTATCGAACTACCGCGCCATTTTCAATTCCATTTATAATTATATATAAATATTTATATTCTAACGACGACGTATATAATATATACGTTTGAATTCTATTCAAAATAAATTTCACGTCGATTTTATTTAAAATAATCCATTTTAAATATTCTAAATTCGCTAAAATTGCCAAAATAAAAATTTTAAACTGGCCCAGATTTTGCGGGTTATTACACACGCTCCGCCTTTCCTTCAAGGCCAAACTTTCTCACCATGTGCCCATCAAGGTATCAAATAAAATATGATTTTTCTTGCCTTGCTCACCACACTTCTTCCCTTATAAATAATCAGGCTCCTTCATTTCTTTTTCTACTTCAGCAAGCCAATTACAACTCCATCATTCCTTTCTTTCTGCAAAACCAAACCATTTCTTCTTCCAAATTTATAATCGAACACATCATTATATATATAGAACCAGCATATTTGCAGGAAGACACAGAGTGGAAAGTGGTAAATCATTTCGAAGGGGGTGACGGAGAATGGTGCAGCGGTTTAAGGGAGTTTTAGTTGCATGGAGTATCAGCTCGTATGGTCTGTTTTGAAGTAAAAGTTGGCATGGTGAAATCATTTGAACAGTAGGATTCATGCATTAGCATTATTGGAGGGGGAACGCGGAATGTTCATAGTGAAGTGGTGCTTGGTTCCACAGAATTCATGGCACAGCAGTGCCTTTAGAACCGGGGAAGGAGCTCACGATTGTGAATTTATTCACGGATCAGGACGTGGTGGCTTTCAGCCTAAGGAAGAAAAAAAAGAAAGAACAAAACCGAAACTATTTGTGGCAACTGGCGAAGGAAAGAAGAGGAGGAGAAGCAGTGTTTGTAGCGTTGGTTTTGACGGGCCAGTTGGGTCTTGATAGAAAAAAAAGAGAAAAAAAAGAAATGGGGAGAGTTGCGTGAGCAACAGAAGAAGGGATGGGGCGTGTACAGCATGCGGTTGAACTTGGGAAAGGAAGTCCAACAGTTATTGGTATGTTATAGTCTATTTAGCATTCTAAACCAAGTTAAGCTGTGCCTAAATATGTTATGACCCTAAACAGGTTTAACATTGTCGCCTGAAAACATGTATTGGCCTAAAAATGTTTAAAATTTCCAAACTGCATATGAGTAAATAATTTTATTTATTAAAATGACCAACGATTTATCGTGTAATGTATTCTAGTTTATATGCCAAACCATGAAGTCAAACTGCCAATTCATGTAAGGTACTAGTTCGTGCCTAATAGAGTGCCCAACCAGGTTTATATTAACCTAAATTGGATTTATGATAATAAAATATTATTTAATTATAAATAATATTAGCCAAATATCATATTAAATTTATAACTGTGTCATACATACGCAGAATCAGATCAATCAAGGAGTGTGGAACCGTATCGTCGGACGTAACCTTTTGAAGCTGGATGGGACTGTGACGAACAGGAAATTTCGCTCGGTCCGAACCAGTCGCTAAACCGACCCAGACCGTTCGAAACGCCCTATCGTTCGAGAACACGACAAAACAGAACGCATACAGAAGAACATTTCATTGTATATTACAACAATGCATCAGATTACAAGAATATACAGAGTAAGAATAAATATTACACAGAAATATCAGAGATTTAAATTACATTTAGATACATAGCAGCGGAAAAATAATACAATACACAACTAGAATGAGATATACGGATACAAAGCTTTCCGGATATCGTTCCAGCTGTAAACCAGGATCCTGTGAATATAAATCTGCAAAACCCAAAACTACTAGCTGCCCGTGTCAAAATAAGGGCACCCAGAGTTTAGGTTAAAACAATAAACTCCAGGTCAGTCATGTGACTGGTGTGAGAACTAAAACAGTTATTAATCTTTATTTTAAAGCTAGGTAAAACAAGGGACCACGCCGCATAACACGGAACGGGTTTCGTCCCAAGAATACCAGTGCATGAAACAAACAGCGCAATGCTAAATAAAGAAAAATGAAGCTGTTATAAGACCCAGGTCCCATCACACAATGCAACGCAGCCGAGGATAGGGTTTTCCCTTATAACAGCCAATGAATGCTTGATACGGTTAAAACAAATCATTTGATACTATAATAAGTGTATAGTGTCAAAAACAATTTCAATCATAAATATAAATCATAGACGGCATGAGTGCCCCATCCCACTATGTCGCCATACTAGGCTCTACAAATAAAGCCGAAATACACGTATTGGAAATTGGATTTCCATCATGGTGGCTCCTGATTCGAAAGATCTATCGCGTAGTACAAATCACCGCGGCTTACGTCTCAGCGAGAGAAAACACCTCTATGCACATCCGCACTTTTTGGGACTCAAGTATCACCGCGGCTTACGTCTCAGCAAGAGAAAACACCGCTTACTCTATCCCTCCGAGCACAAAGCTCAATATCGGTCGACCGAATCCACTACACTAAAAATGTATACTGATCAAACCATCAGTTTACCACCATCCCGGGCTGTGAGGCTCGCGGATTCACGTTATACACAAAGCTACGCCACACAGGCCGTGCTTTGATCATCAACCACAAGACTTTGCTTTTCAACAGAAGCCTTGATCAATTGCCACTTACGCATGCCACACTGGCAATTCACTCCATGCGACTGATGTCCATCGATATACAACCTCTGAGCTCGTACGTCTCAGAGAAGGGCGTTAAGCAAGAGAATAAATTCTTCGCCGCCAAACAGATGTATATTTAATAGAGATCAATCAACACAGAATAAAATTCAATGTCAGACACACAATCCATTTACAAGTTCGTTCTGGGTCTGAACGAAACCGGAGGCACTTTCCTCGCATATCCATCCATCTCCAGGTACGTCTGGACGATCACCAACTGATTCCCTCATCCTGGGTGTACAGCCCAATCAAGATCATCAGTAATCACCCAAACGATGTGAAGACTTCCGGTCTTCAACCACCGTCTTCATCTTCGACATCTCGTCGAATCGGTTATTCAGAATGGGTATAAACCCGGCCTTTCTGAATAACCCACGTATATAATAAACGAATGTTACACAAGCACAACAAACGGCTCATTCCAATTCAGAATATTATCTTATCCACAAAATCACATTCTTAGGGAAAGGTTCCCATTAATTTTATCCAAGATAAATTCTTCTAAATTTATTCTTTAATCCTCCTATGGA
This sequence comes from Allium sativum, assembly GCA_030737875.1. Taxonomy (NCBI): domain Eukaryota; kingdom Viridiplantae; phylum Streptophyta; class Magnoliopsida; order Asparagales; family Amaryllidaceae; genus Allium; species Allium sativum. The sequence goes on along the minus strand of CM060915.1, from coordinate 182,818,101 downwards.
TATCACTTCAAACTAGTCGGGATTAACGAACCACACCGAAGTAATTATTTATTTTATTTCCCAATCCCAACCTATATATCCCATGGAGAAAACTGGTAATACTCCACATCTAACACCACGGTGTTATCGGTAAAATTAATTACCATTTCACGTTCAAATCTAATTAAAGATTTAACTATCGCTTTGGAGCAAAACTGGTGATACTCCACTCTCGATCACTTTTCAGATTTTGATAATTAAAATTATCAATTCACATTTTAATCTAATTAAAGATTCATTAAAACTTCACTTAGTTTTAATCTTCTCAAAAATCAATATCTTGCCTTTAACTGGGTTAAAGCACCAATGTCATCTAAAACACGATCCACGGTAAACCCAAATCACATTTGATATTAAATACAAGGCTTTGAATAGAAAATATATCGGCTTATATTCAATATCAAATTCTGAAACCAACGTATATCGTATTGGAAATAACGATATAAAATAGATCTTTCAAATTCCCATAACAATATCCGTATAGTCACGAAATCCAACATCGAAATATCCCGAAGATAATTTCGATTCAACTCCAGTCCAATCCACGTATTGGAAATTATCGATTATTTTCAAAATCACTTTCAAACTCAATTTATTTATTTCAAAAATAAATTGATTTTAATTCTAGTTCAAAACTAGTTCATTTCGATAAAAATCTATTTTTACCTTCTAATGCGGAATTTTTCAGCCCAATTCTTTCCAATTCACATATTATAATTTTACACAAATTATAGATATTTATAATAATTTTATCAAGGCCCGTACAGTCGATTTCCAACAACGGCCATCGAACTGCACTTACAGCGACCTTTTTCGAATTTGATTTGGACATAATTCCAAATCCAACCGTTAGATTTCAAATTTCTCATATTCGTTGGAAAGCTCTTTTCGATACGAACCCAACGGTTCCGGTTTTAGGAGGATCCGACGGTCGGATCTCCCGCAATGTCCGTTTGAAATAAATGGTCGAAATTCACGAACTACCGCGGCGCGGCGCGTTCTATTCAGGCCATTATATATATAATATATATATTATATATATTTCGTCGATTTCCTTTTAAAACGAATTTTATAAATAGTTCTACATTCGTTTCAAAACAATTTCAACTTCCATTTCAATTCAAATCAAAATTGAATTCTTCTTTATAAATTCGTTTTAAAATTCATTTCTATTCAATTCAATTTGAATTCATTTCGAATTCGCTTTCAATTCAATTCATCTCGAAATCGTTTTCAATTCAATTCATTTCGAAATCGTTTTCAATTCAATTCATTTCGAAATCGTTTTCAATTCAATTCATTTCGAAATCGTTTTCAATTCAATTCATTTCGAAATCGTTTTCAATTCAATTCATTTCGAAATCGTTTTCAATTCAATTCATTTCGAAATCGTTAAAATCGATATAAATATCGTTTACGTCAAAATGGGGTCAATCTAATCAACACGGCTTTATATTTTCAAAACTTCTTTATTCTATCCAACAAATGAATATTATCCCATTCAACACATGAATCTATATTTATTTCAACACACGACTAATCTCAACACATGAGTACTGTCAACACATCACTATTTTTATATTCAACATATGAATTTTCTTTTATAATATTCATTACTTTCCCGATTGGAATGAGGCCCAATCAATCACCATATGACGTTAATTATATGCATTCCATACAACACATGTATATAATAGCAATAATAAACAATCGAACATCAACCAAAGTGCACTACACTGTATAAGCATCAAATATAGATATCTTACGCTTATAACAGTCTGTCAATCAATCGATCGACATATTTAATCAATCAGGATGAGTGAACTTCAAATTTCATCCCAACACCCGTGTGGGGTTTCAAACAATCAAACACAGATTTTATTTGTGCAGTTGGGCGATGTGTAAAATTTATCGACCCAATCGATATCAGTCAAATCAGTGTATATAAACAAATCGGCCGATTTGTTTATAAATATTTATTCACTTTCACTTTCACGTTAAAAATTCTATTTTTAACGATAAAATATTTATTCCAACACATGAATTTTCTTTTCAGTTCATTTATTCAATAAATGACATTTTTATTTTTCTAACATATTTTAGAAAATTTCGGCGGCATAACGGCACGATACTAGAAACGGGACGAGGCCTAGCCTTATCCCCGGTCTAGTGAAGGCCCACGCCATTCACACATCAATCAAATCACTTTTATTTCACCAAACAATTCAGTTCAATCCAAATAATCTAACCAACTACACAACCAAACAATTTAACAAACAAGCCATCCATGGTCTGTGGATGACGGGTGTCGGGTGCTACTAAGCACCGTCTGCATCCTAGTATATATATCTATATATGTATAACTAGAATAAGAAATTTAGAGTGAGGAGTTCTCACATATAGCTATCCTAGCTCCACGGCACTTCATTGATAGAAATCTTCATTGCTATCGCATCTTCGTTGTCCGCTTTCACTACCTATGTAAAAATCGAATTTTTACTTCGCTATTCCATATATAAAAATCATATTTTTATTTCAAAGTTCAATATATAAAAATTCTATTTTTATTTCGAAGTTCAATATGTAAAAATCCTATTTTTATTTCGAAGTTCATTTTAAAAACAACGCTATTTTTATTTCTAAAAATTCCATCTTTTTATTTTTATCTTTCTTCAATATAAAAGATTATATTTTTTTTTACTACTTTAAAAATATATAAATCCTATTTTTATAATCACTTCTATATATTAAAAATCAAATTCTTTTCTTTCTAAGATATAAAAACCATATGTTAATTTCATTTTTAAAACAAAGTATATTTTTACCTTTTCAAAACAAAGTATATTTTTATCTTTTCAAAACAAAGTATATTTTTATCTTTTCAAAACAAAGTATATTTTTATATTTCAAAACAAAGTATATTTTTATTAACTACAATGTTAATTTCTTTTCTGTTTTCACAAAACATTGGGATTTTCATTTACAAAATATTTCTCTTATCATTTACAAAACAATATGATTTGATTTTAATCACCTTAATAATTAATGAATTAATTAACTAATTTAAGTACTTAGCTTAAGGAGTAAACTGGTTGTCTTCTTCGTTGATTCACTGGTTCAGGTCACCATCGATCGAATTGAACCTCGCACCAAAAATCCTCCCTGCGCCACCTCCCCGAGCTGTCGGCCGATCATCCAAGTCCACCACATCAGAGAGCTTCGCGCTGCCACCTAGCCTCCGCCATCTCGTGCCACTCGACGCACCCCAGGGTCGGAGAATCAAGCCCGAACGTCGCTCCTTTGAGCAGCAATTTCCACCGCCACGAGCAACTAGGGGTCATCATCCCCATATGATTTAGAAGAGGAGAGAAATGTCTTCGATTTTTGTTTCGTGGCTTGGTTCGATTCGATGCGGATTAGGAGTTTTTTGAGGAACGAAGTCGGAGAGATATCGGCCATTGAAATTGGGGCTGGCGGCTGAACGTATGTATTAGGGTATGAGGAGCTACTGTATATAGTGTATGAGTATTTATAGTGTATTTCTATTTAATTTAATCTCGTTAATTCAATTAAATATCAGTTTAACACGACGAACTCCAAATCAAACCCAACGAGTGTCGTCCCTAGTTAATAACCTCCATTCCGAACACAATGGAATATGTCCGGTAAGCCAATTCGACTGTTTCGATAGGTTTTTCTTAAAATTAAAATATAAATCTTTATATATTCAATTTGAACGCACATTTCAAATTACCGGGGTCATATACTGACACCGAAAATTCCAGAAAAATTATTTCTAACTTCGTATTGACGATACGGTCCTAACAAAACTAATTTCGTCGAATTCTGAGACCGTTTGAAAAATGGCCAATTTCTAGTCGATTAAATTCAACTAAAACTGGTCAAACGCGTTTAAGTGTGCCACTCTCACATATTAACTTCAAAAATTATGAAAACTGGAATCTAGCAATAATTTGACATTCCGGTTCCAACAAAACTGGTTTCGTCGAAAACCGAGGTCGTTTGCAAAATGACTATTTTTAAGGCTATATATTATATTAAAATATATATAAATTTCACAGCGACTATTCTGAATTTTCAACTGGACATATCTTATCATTTCTTAGATGAAATCTCAGTTTGTTAACTTCGTTACAAAGATATAGTTATACAGATTCAAATATTTCTTGTCTCGTTCAATTCTGACTTATATTGAATTCTGCATAATCATTTGAAATTAGAAATCGAATTTTCGAACTACCGCGCCATTTTCATTTCCTTTTATAATTATATATAATTATTATATATTCTAACGACGACGTATATAATATATACGTTCGAATTACATTCAAAATAAATTTCCCGTCGTTTTATTTAAAATAATCTATTTTAAATATACTAAATTCGCTAAAATGGCAAAAATAAAAATTTTAAACTGGCCCAGATTTTCCGGGTTGTTACAATCTCCCCCACTTAAAACTTTTCGTCCCCGAAAAGGAACAAAGTCGAAAGTGGTTTGATTTATCAACTCTACGTTCGATCTGGCTTCCATTCTCCAACTTTTCAGTTTCTGAGAATTTTCAAAATTTCAAAAATTTGGCTAACACCCTAAATTTTCGAAAAATTTCGCCATAACCTCCCCTGCACCGGGAGCATCGGGGAATTTCAAATAGCTTCCCCGGTCCTTCAGATCTCAAAAAGAAAAAGAAAAAGCCAAGCGGCTAGCCAATAGGCTCACAAAATCATCATCACCCAAACAAAACAGGAAATTATGTAGTAAACATGTACCTATTTGTCGGGCAAACAAATTTTATTCTCTGGCTCTAGCCTCCTTGCTATGACCTGTTCAATGATATATATGTATATGCAAGCAAATGCAACCAATTTTCAATAAAATTCAATATTTGGTTTAATTAGGCTAAATGGTTCAAAATTATCAAACAAATAAACAAACAACACAAACATCAATCAATTAGTGAATTAGAGTTTCAAATTCCTAACTTTTGATACATATAAAGAAAATCATGTTTTGATGCCAAATCACAACAATGAATTCTAGCTATATTAGTTTTGGTTCTCACACCAGTCTAATGGAAATATATAGAAAATCACACCTTCGAAACTCGAACATAAATGTTGATGATGCGATCGCTATCATCAATATCATCTTCGGGCGACTAGAGTGCGATGCTATATCTATCCAATATATTAAAACTTTGAATATACGTTTGCAAGGCGTATATGCAAATTCTTTATATACTGGACTGTCCAAAATCAATATAAATAAATAACTAAATACGAATAGTTGATTTAAATTTTCAAAACAAAATTTGTTTTCACTTTAAAAATTTACTCTTCACACTCGTTCTAGGATACTACTGATCCCATCTCTAACGAGTCATTCCTATTGGATATTACTAATCCAATTATCTGATGAATTCTTTTGTAGGGTTCTAATGTGCCTTGTTCTCGAGCTTTGTAAACCAATGCTCTGATACCAACTGTGACGAACAGGAAATTTCGCTCGGTCCGAACCAGTCGCTAAACCGACCCAGACCGTTCGAAACGCCCTATCGTTCGAGAACACGACAAAACAGAACGCATACAGAAGAACATTTCATTGTATATTACAACAATGCATCAGATTACAAGAATATACAGAGTAAGAATAAATATTACACAGAAATATCAGAGATTTAAATTACATTTAGATACATAGCAGCGGAAAAATAATACAATACACAACTAGAATGAGATATACGGATACAAAGCTTTCCGGATATCGTTCCAGCTGTAAACCAGGATCCTGTGAATATAAATCTGCAAAACCCAAAACTACTAGCTGCCCGTGTCAAAATAAGGGCACCCAGAGTTTAGGTTAAAACAATAAACTCCAGGTCAGTCATGTGACTGGTGTGAGAACTAAAACAGTTATTAATCTTTATTTTAAAGCTAGGTAAAACAAGGGACCACGCCGCATAACACGGAACGGGTTTCCTCCCAAGAATACCAGTGCATGAAACAAACAGCGCAATGCTAAATAAAGAAAAATGAAGCTGTTATAAGACCCAGGTCCCATCACACAATGCAACGCAGCCGAGGATAGGGTTTTCCCTTATAACAGCCAAAGAATGCTTGATACGGTTAAAACAAATCATTTGATACTATAATAAGTGTATAGTGTCAAAAACAATTTCAATCATAAATATAAATCATAGACGGCATGAGTGCCCCATCCCACTATGTCGCCATACTAGGCTCTACAAATAAAGCCGAAATACACGTATTGGAAATTGGATTTCCATCATGGTGGCTCCTGATTCGAAAGATCTATCGCGTAGTACAAATCACCGCGGCTTACGTCTCAGTGAGAGAAAACACCTCTATGCACATCCGCACTTTTTGGGACTGAAGTATCACCGCGGCTTACGTCTCAGCAAGAGAAAACACCGCTTACTCTATCCCTCCGAGCACAAAGCTCAATATCGGTCGACCGAATCCACTACACTAAAAATGTATACTGATCAAACCATCAGTTTACCACCATCCCGGGCTGTGAGGCTCGCGGATTCACGTTATACACAAAGCTACGCCACACAAGCCGTGCTTTGATCATCAACCACAAGACTTTGCTTTTCAACAGAAGCCCTGATCAATTGCCACTTACGCATGCCACACTGGCAATTCACTCCATGCGACTGATGTCCATCGATATACAACCTCTGAGCTCGTACGTCTCAGAGAAGGGCGTTAAGCAAGAGAATAAATTCTCCGCCGCCAAACAGATGTATATTTAATAGAGATCAATCAACACAGAATAAAATTCAATGTCAGACACACAATCCATTTACAAGTTCGTTCTGGGTCTGAACGAAACCGGAGGCACTTTCCTCGCATATCCATCCATCTCCAGGTACGTCTGGACGATCACCAACTGATTCCCTCATCCTGGGTGTACAGCCCAATCAAGATCATCAGTAATCACCCAAACGATGTGAAGACTTCCGGTCTTCAACCACCGTCTTCATCTTCGACATCTCGTCGAATCGGTTATTCAGAATGGGTATAAACCCGGCCTTTCTGAATAACCCACGTATATAATAAACGAATGTTACACAAGCACAACAAACGGCTCATTCCAATTCAGAATATTATCTTATCCACAAAATCACATTCTTAGGGAAAGGTTCCCATTAATTTTATCCAAGATAAATTCTTCTAAATTTATTCTTTAATCCTCCTATGGATATCACTTCAAACTAGTCGGGATTAACGAACCACACCGAAGTAATTATTTATTTTATTTCCCAATCCCAACCTATATATCCCATGGAGAAAACTGGTAATACTCCACATCTAACACCACGGTGTTATCGGTAAAATTAATTACCATTTCACGTTCAAATCTAATTAAAGATTTAACTATCGCTTTGGAGCAAAACTGGTGATACTCCACTCTCGATCACTTTTCAGATTTTGATAATTAAAATTATCAATTCACATTTTAATCTAATTAAAGATTCATTAAAACTTCACTTAGTTTTAATCTTCTCAAAAATCAATATCTTGCCTTTAACTGGGTTAAAGCACCAATGTCATCTAAAACACGATCCACGGTAAACCCAAATCACATTTGATATTAAATACAAGGCTTTGAATAGAAAATATATCGGCTTATATTCAATATCAAATTCTGAAACCAACATATATCGTATTGGAAATAACGATATAAAATATATCTTTCAAATTCCCATAACAATATCTGTATAGTCACGAAATCCAACATCGAAATATCCCGAAGATAATTTCGATTCAACTCCAGTCCAATCCACGTATTGGAAATTATCGATTATTTTCAAAATCACTTTCAAATTCAATTTATTTATTTCAAAAATAAATTGATTTTAATTCTAGTTCAAAACTAGTTCATTTCGATAAAAATCTATTTTTACCTTCTAATGCGGAATTTTCCAGCCCAATTCTTTCCAATTCACATATTATAATTTTACACAAATTATAGATATTTATAATAATTTTATCAAGGCCCGTACAGTCGATTTCCAACAACGGCCATCGAACTGCACTTACAACGACCTTTTTCGAATTTGATTTGGACATAATTCCAAATCCAACCGTTAGATTTCAAATTTCTCATATTCGTTGGAAAACTCTTTTCGATACGAACCCAACGGTTCCGGTTTTAGGAGGATCCGACGGTCGGATCTCCCGCAATGTCCGTTTGAAATAAATGGTCGAAATTCACGAACTACCGCGGCGCGGCGCGTTCTATTCAGGCCATTATATATATAATATATATATATTATATATATTTGGTCGATTTCCTTTTAAAACGAATTTTATAAATAGTTCTACATTCGTTTCAAAACAATTTCAACTTCCATTTCAATTCAAATCAAAATTGAATTCTTCTTTATAAATTCGTTTTAAAATTCATTTCTATTCAATTCAATTTGAATTCATTTCGAATTCGCTTTCAATTCAATTCATCTCGAAATCGTTTTCAATTCAATTCATTTCGAAATCGTTTTCAATTCAATTCATTTCGAAATCGTTTTCAATTCAATTCATTTCGAAATCGTTTTCAATTCAATTCATTTCGAAATCGTTTTCAATTCAATTCATTTCGAAATCGTTTTCAATTCAATTCATTTCGAAATCGTTAAAATCGATATAAATATCGTTTACGTCAAAATGGCGTCAATCTAATCAACACGGCTTTATATTTTCAAAACTTCTTTATTCTATCCAACAAATGAATATTATCCCATTCAACACATGAATCTATATTTATTTCAACACACGACTAATCTCAACACATGAGTACTGTCAACACATCACTATTTTTATATTCAACACATGAATTTTCTTTTATAATATTCATTACTTTCCCGATTGGAATGAGGCCCAATCAATCACCATATGACGTTAATTATATGCATTCCATACAACACATGTATATAATAGCAATAATAAACAATCGAACATCAACCAAAGTGCACTACACTGTATAAGCATCAAATATAGATATCTTACGCTTATAACAGTCTGTCAATCAATCGATCGACATATTTAATCAATCAGGATGAGTGAACTTCAAATTTCATCCCAACACCCGTGTGGGGTTTCAAACAATCAAACACAGATTTTATTTGTGCAGTTGGGCGATGTGTAAAATTTATCGACCCAATCGATATCAGTCAAATCAGTGTATATAAACAAATCGGCCGATTTGTTTATAAATATTTATTCACTTTCACTTTCACGTTAAAAATTCTATTTTTAACGATAAAATATTTATTCCAACACATGAATTTTCTTTTCAGTTCATTTATTCAATAAATGACATTTTTATTTTTCTAACATATTTTAGAAAATTTCGGCGGCATAACGGCACGATACTAGAAACGGGACGAGGCCTAGCCTTATCCCCGGTCTAGTGAAGGCCCACGCCATTCACACATCAATCAAATCACTTTTATTTCACCAAACAATTCAGTTCAATCCAAATAATCTAACCAACTACACAACCAAACAATTTAACAAACAAGCCATCCATGGTCTGTGGATGACGGGTGTCCGGTGCTACTAAGCACCGTCTGCATCCTAGTATATATATCTATATATGTATAACTAGAATAAGAAATTTAGAGTGAGGAGTTCTCACATATAGCTATCCTAGCTCCACGGCACTTCATTGATAGAAATCTTCATTGCTATCGCATCTTCGTTGTCCGCTTTCACTACCTATGTAAAAATCGAATTTTTACTTCGCTATTCCATATATAAAAATCATATTTTTATTTCAAAGTTCAATATATAAAAATTCTATTTTTATTTCGAAGTTCAATATATAAAAATCCTATTTTTATTTCGAAGTTCATTTTAAAAACAACGCTATTTTTATTTCTAAAAATTCCATCTTTTTATTTTTATCTTTCTTCAATATAAAAGATTATATTTTTTTTTTACTACTTTAAAAATATATAAATCCTATTTTTATAATCACTTCTATATATTAAAAATCAAATTCTTTTCTTTCTAAGATATAAAAACCATATGTTAATTTCATTTTTAAAACAAAGTATATTTTTACCTTTTCAAAACAAAGTATATTTTTATCTTTTCAAAACAAAGTATATTTTTATCTTTTCAAAACAAAGTATATTTTTATATTTCAAAACAAAGTATATTTTTATTAACTACAATGTTAATTTCTTTTCTGTTTTCACAAAACATTGGGATTTTCATTTACAAAATATTTCTCTTATCATTTACAAAACAATATGATTTGATTTTAATCACCTTAATAATTAATGAATTAATTAACTAATTTAAGTACTTAGCTTAAGGAGTAAACTGGTTGTCTTCTTCGTTGATTCACTGGTTCAGGTCCCCATCGATCGAATTGAACCTCGCACCAAAAATCCTCCCTGCGCCACCTCCCCGAGCTGTCGGCCGATCATCCAAGTCCACCACATGAGAGAGCTTCGCGCTGCCACCTAGCCTCCGCCATCTCGTGCCACTCGACGCACCCCAGGGTCGGAGAATCAAGCCCGAACGTCGCTCCTTTGAGCAGCAATTTCCACCGCCACGAGCAACTAGGGGTCATCATCCCCATATGATTTAGAAGAGGAGAGAAATGTCTTCGATTTTTGTTTCGTGGCTTGGTTCGATTCGATGCGGATTAGGAGTTTTTTGAGGAACGAAGTCGGAGAGATATCGGCCATTGAAATTGGGGCTGGCGGCTGAACGTATGTATTAGGGTATGAGGAGCTACTGTATATAGTGTATGAGTATTTATAGTGTATTTCTGTTTAATTTAGTCTCGTTAATTCAATTAAATATCAGTTTAACACGACGAACTCCAAATCAAACCCAACGAGTGTCGTCCCTAGTTAATAACCTCCATTCCGAACACAATGGAATATGTCCGGTAAGCCAATTCGACTGTTTCGATAGGTTTTTCTTAAAATTAAAATATAAATCTTTATATATTCAATTTGAACGCACATTTCAAATTACCGGGGTCATATACTGACACCGAAAATTCCAGAAAAATTATTTCTAACTTCGTATTGACGATACGGTCCTAACAAAACTAATTTCGTCGAATTCTGAGACCGTTTGAAAAATGGCCAATTTCTAGTCGATTAAATTCAACTAAAACTGGTCAAACGCGTTTAAGTGTGCCACTCTCACATATTAACTTCAAAAATTATGAAAACTGGAATCTAGCAATAATTTGACATTCCGGTTCCAACAAAACTGGTTTCGTCGAAAACCGAGGTCGTTTGCAAAATGACTATTTTTAAGGCTATATATTATATTAAAATATATATAAATTTCACAGCGACTATTCTGAATTTTCAACTGGACATATCTTATCATTTCTTAGATGAAATCTCAGTTTGTTAACTTCGTTACAAAGATATAGTTATACAGATTCAAATATTTCTTGTCTCGTTCAATTCTGACTTATATTGAATTCTGCATAATCATTTGAAATTAGAAATCGAATTTTCGAACTACCGCGCCATTTTCATTTCCTTTTATAATTATATATAATTATTATATATTCTAACGACGACGTATATAATATATAAGTTCGAATTACATTCAAAATAAATTTCCCGTCGTTTTATTTAAAATAATCTATTTTAAATATACTAAATTCGCTAAAATGGCAAAAATAAAAATTTTAAACTGGCCCAGATTTTCCGGGTTGTTACAGGGACCAAGTTGGAAATAATCAAGATTTTTGGCTAAATTATATGCTGATTTAATTTAACTGGAACAAAATGTTCTGACGTCAGATAAAATCCAAGGTGAGTTTAACTCACTCAGTTAACCCTATTTATATTTATATAAACCAGGTTTTTATTTTGTGTGCGCTGTTTGCTAATGGTTGATGATTGGATGACTATTTGTTTGTATGCTGAATATTATTTAATATTCATGGATTAAGTTAAGCATTTGTTTAATTTAATCGAATAAAATCGTTATTTTAAATGATTAAATCCAAAACGAGGTAACTTACGTTGTTGGTTACATTTATAATAATATAAACATGTTTGTCAAATAAATGAATGGTTGATTGATTGTTATGAATCGTTTATTGACTGTTATTGGTTGAACTGTTTACTTCTTTTTATCGAAATGAATAAATATATTATAGTATTGAATTTGAGATAACCATTGTGATGCAGGGAAGAACTGGTTGGAGGGATCCAATCGGATTCCTCAAATATTTTGTTTACTTATATAATTTGTTTAATCAAATTGACTGCTGATCGTTGAGTCCAAACTGAACACTTGGGTGATATTAACCAATCGGTGATATTGGTTGAGTAATTACCGGCAAATGGCCTGTAAATGAGTCGTTTATAGAAATTGATTTGCCGTCAAGTAAATCGATAGAAAGAAAGTTATAAAATTTGTTTTATAAATAAAGTTAGATTTGAAATCTATTTTATATAGATTTTTTTAAATAAATTTATTAAAAGAAATTTATAATTATTTGGTAATTATAAACAAGTGCTTAAAGCGAGATTTGTTGGTTAATAAGTTTTGTAAAACAAGTGGGCTTCAATGAACAAAATGGTCAAGGGTCAAGTTAATTATTATTTTTAACAAAAATAAATTGAGATTATTAATTAAATCAAAAGGAATTATTTGAATTAATTTTAAAGAAAGAACCTAGTGAAAATGGTTAACAAAGAAAACTTGTTTGAGATGACAAAGTCGACCAATTGAATGAGCACGGATTATTAAAAACTGTTATTGGGTTGTTAATTATTATTGAAATTTAAAATCATTTCAAAATAACCTTTTAAGAAAGATTAATTATTTTATTTATAGTTGATAGTGAAATAAACTGTTTGAAATAAAGGATGTTAGGCAAATAACAAGGAATTGATCCGTAAATGGGATTTTAAAGGCATAGTATGAATATGAATTCACAAAGCAACCCGATAAGACAAGATTTGAATATATACTAGTGTTTTCAAGTAAAACCTTGTTTATATTATAAAGAATTTTAAATAAGTCTTACTCATATTTATATGAGTCAGAACCTTGATTTATTTCCTGAAAAGGGATTTCAGGGAAAAAGAAAGTTTCAAATAAGATTTAATATGAGTTAAGATCGAACAAAAGCTTAAGTAGATAGGAATCGATTTTTGAAGTGAAGAGTTAACAGTAATATCTAAGGATAAGTATTTAGATGTGAAATGAGTCAAATAAGATAAGTAGTTTTTAAAAGAGATCCTATAATGGAAGTGTAGAGATAGTTGTTGGAATTTGAGATTTCATTAACAAACTTCTACTTATTCCGGAGATAAGAATGTTGTCGACTCAAGGTCTGAGAGGTAAATAAAATACCCCAACTTGAACGACTTCTTGATTATCCAGGATTGATATTAGTTTAGAAACGAAGTTGGTTGAGGAGATTAAAATAATATTTTCAGGGAGAATATTATAAACTATAATTCAAAGAATTATAAGTTGAATAAATGGATTTGTAAATGAGAATGTAGAATGCGATATTCTAAATGTTGAAAGATTTAGAAATATAACTAAAAAGGCCAAGTGATGCTGTATTCTGAACCAAGGAACCCATTTGATTTCTCTATGGATGATGGTTGTTTATTTTGATAGTTAAATCACTGACTATCAAATTTGGCTGAATCAATTATTGGTTTGGAAAGACCGGGATCGAATTTATATTCGAAAACCATTCCGACCAATAAATACGTAAACGTTGAAGATATCAAAAGATGGTCGAGATGGAGCATTGCAGACCATGGATCTTCATAAACGGAAGGATTACCTATCGAATATTCTATGGATAGCTACCAGAGGAATCCTAACGTGATTCCGTCGTGGTTGAGATTTTGCGGATTGCAAGGACTTCTCGCTACTGATCCAAGGATGCGGTAGGAGGGTGCCTTCGGTTCATCCTTATCCTGGATGACTGGTATGGATGAGTATCTGACAGAGTATTTCCAGATAGTCACATACATTGATTTCTCCAAACGTGCCCAGTGTATTTTTGAGGACGTTAATAAGTGATTTGACTTATCTGACAAAGTGGCATTCAAAGTGATGTGCTGATAAGTAAACGTAGCCTCAAGCCTCACAACCGGGAAATGACAAAAATCGGACAGGAAGCATGGCTATGTGGGTCGCTCCCATTAGGGTGTATGATCACCTATCTAGAGAAAATTCATTTCATTTTTTAATCTATATTTGATGTTGTCTCTTTTCCGGAGGCAGTTGCCGATCCCAACCATCGGTGATATACATTCGATACACTCAAGCGAAATGAGTGGTCGGTCATGTATGGGCCGGGTTGAAAGACGTTCTTGTTTAACCCTATGTATTCGCCTCTAGAGATACACGATCGGAAGGTGGTCCCATACCTTGTCACAGTTGGAACCCAATCTCCAATAAGCGCCCGCGGTTTTGGTTTGTATAATATATATGTGGGACGTGAGATGCAAGTGTTCCGCTATATTTATATTTACATGTATTTAGACACTATTATAATATCAGCATAATATATGATTTCAAAAACTGTTTCGGGTTATAGTAAGGCAAAAACTGTTCGTGTTTGTGTGTGGGTTGGTCTTACAATTATCCTTTTATTTCAATGGGATTTTGAACTTTAAAATCAAGTTGGACGATTCCCCTTAATTTGTGCGAGTTATTCTCACTCTGGTTCACCAGACTGACCGGGTATTTGTAATGCTCGGGTTAGCCCGGGTTTCAGGTTTAGGTTATCAGATGCTATGAAATTCAGAGACGAGCTGGTGAAGTCCAGACTTACGATTTAGACAAAATATCATTCTGCTGTGTTGTATTTGAGGACAGGCTGTTATAACTGTCTAGATTTGTCCGTGATACTCTGATGTATGTAAGTATATTACTCCAAGCTTTCAATAAAGTTATTTATGTATTATATTTTGTTCCGCTGCGATGTGAGAATCTAATACTGTTATGTTCTTCTTCTTATTCTTCTATTCTAATATTTCTTTCTTTCTTATCTCATCCTCTAATTTCTTTCTATTGGCATCCGTGTTTCCAGCACAATTTGGGTTGGATTGGTATTGCTTAATCGGCTCAAAAGGTACCGGAAATTTGGGTCGCTACATCTTTGTTGTTTCGTTATTTTACCCTATGATCGTCACTTCTCTTTTCAGAACAAACTCATTCCAAATCTCGTCTTCTTATATTTTCACAAATCTCCTTTATTTCTCCCTTTACTACGAAAACGTCATTTCATATCCTCAAGCCTTTCTATTTCCTTTTATTTCAAAATCCCATTATAGATTTTCAAGTTTTTCAGATAATGTTACATTATTATTAATAAAATAATTTACACAAACTTCTTTAACATCACAACTAATACCATCCTCTGATAATCCCGAAGTCATTCAAGTTGGCGTATTTAATTACCGCTCAAACCTTGATCAACAATGTTCTTATCTTAAGATGATATTAGTTGCAATACCAAAACCACATATTCATTTCCAATATCAAAGAAAATCCCATTTTTATCATATCTTGATGAAAACTCGTCTTTTAAATTAATATAGCAAATATATATTGTATATTTGTAATTCAACTCATTCTAATTCCATTTTCATTTCCATTTCAAACCTTCATTAGATTAAAATCCAAAACTTAGTTATCTCAAGTAATCCACAGGTAAGTTCTAATCTAGAATTTCAAATCCTGGCTTTTACTCTATTCAGATTTCATTCCCAACAAGCCATTTCAATAGTGTATATATATCCAATAGAAATTTGAGTTTATAACTTCTCAAAATCTTGGGTATCACAAATCCAATAAAGTTTCAATAAGAATTTTCTTCAAACCACAATATAAATTTATTTTATTTTATCCTTACTATAATTCATTTTTAAAATATCATTTTATTATAAATAGACCTTATCGTTTCATAAACCCCCTTATTCCTTTTAATCCCAAGATCTCCACTTTGATCATCATTTAACAAATATGAGCATTTAAAAATAGTTTATTATCCATTAACTATTTTCATTATATTAATAACTTATTACATAATTCAATTTCGAGTAACCCCGTTGACTTAGTCAACTCTACACATTATTAACTCATTATCCAAATCTCAATTCGTCTTTCCATTTACTTTTAGTTTCAAATTAAATTAGTTTAAATAATTCCATTCGATTATTATTAAATAAATAGAAATCAAATCAATATAATCTCATTTTACACAATTACCCTTGGTTATTAAACATCTCATTAATATCAGCTAACTTTCTTATCAGTCTGGTAAATAAAAGAATCATCTTTATAAGATCATTTCGTAATTGAGATGATGCACGTGCTTTGCACGCGGATAGATTTTAGTACCAAAAATGGTGATTTGTCGATAAAATAATCAATGTATATATGGTTTGTTTATTTCATTTTTATAAACCCAATTAAAATAATATATTTAAAAATCTATATTCATGTTATAAATAATTTTCATAACTACATTTCTATCGATTGACCTGATGGTAAATCAATCTTTATAAAACGGTTTGTATTTTGGCCATATGCAATAAATTCCTTAACCAATATCACCTACTAGGTAATAATCAAACAAATGTTTAATATGGGTTTAACAATAAACATCCAATTCAAAAATCCAATCATATGGGTTCAATAGTTCATATAATGATCATATGAAAATAAACAATCGATTCAGCTGATAGTGGTCAACCAATAAATATAATTCAAGCATCCAATTTAATTTAAATACATTTATATTATTATAAATGCAACCAACATTTTATGTTACCTTGTTTCGAAATCATCGTTAAAAATAATGATGTCATTTCAATTAAATTCAACAACGTTTGATTTAAATAATCGATATGACAATATTTAACACATCCAAACAATCAAATCAACCAACCACTAGCAAACATGACATACAAATAATAAACTCGACTTATAATAATTATAAGTGGAAGAGCTAAGTGATTTTAACTCACCTTGATTTAATTCCATCCGTTAACGAGTTGTTAGAATTAAACACGTGTTTAATTTTATCAAGAATCCCGGTAGCTTCCAGTGCTAATCAAACCAGCTTCATCCCGTCATGTTCGTCCATATGATTTCATCGCATCCTACTTTGTTCAGTTCTGTTAACGTACGACCAAAATATACACATTATAATATTTACTGTAAACTAACCTATTATTAATTTATTAATTACTATTAATAATTTAATCACCTGATTTGTCTCCTTTTATAAAAATGCTTCTTTCTCCTTGTGCTACTTCCTCCAACTACCTGCCACTTCACCAAAACATGACGTTCCCTGTTTTCCCTTTTCCTTCTTTTTATATGTGGCCCAAAAGCCCGTAGTCATCATCCATAGCCTGCCTCAAATTTATTATGAACAGCCAACGCCACAATCACAATAAACAACACTCATGTTCTCCCAGCTTCTTCTTGTCTCATTTCCCATTTCTGTGTTCACGTTATAAAATTTTATATATACATATTAACTAACTATATCTAAAAAATTGATTATAGTAGTAAATTATGGTTAAACATATTATGGTATATACTTACCCAGACCGACGTAGTGTTGTTGTAAACTGAAACAATTCATTCCAAAATTCTCATTCCATGCACCATGTATTGCCACGGCTTCCATTTTTTTTATAATAATACCGACCTAAAAGCCCATGGTTGTTCAAAACCCACTCCACGTCTTCCAACTACCAACCTGCTCCATTAAATGTTTTATTATATTCTTCCTCAAACATTTATTTGCCTGGAGCTTGCTCATATTTCCTCCCTCCGCTTAAAAACTGCTTCTTCTTTCTTCTGAATACTCTTTCAGGCAACACGCCCACCAGCATGTAAAATTTTCCAACAGCAAAACCTGCTACTTCCATGTATACTCCATACCGCCTTCCACAAGCTTCCCAATCTCATGTTCTTTTTAACAAGCATAAGGCCCAAACCCACTTATTTCTCGGCCAGTAACAAGACAATCTGCATCCCTCTCCTACAGGTAAACTTCTTCTTCACCGAACCATTTGCTGAAATTTCATTTCATCTTTCACGTTTGCACCTTTTCTTTCCTTTCGCACCCCCAAAGCCCTAAAGTCCCACACTCATACTTACATACCACCAACACAGATCCTTCAGAAGCCATGCGTCTTCGTATGAAA
This sequence comes from Allium sativum, assembly GCA_030737875.1. NCBI lineage: Eukaryota > Viridiplantae > Streptophyta > Magnoliopsida > Asparagales > Amaryllidaceae > Allium > Allium sativum. The sequence continues at coordinate 182,799,820 of CM060915.1, read as the reverse complement.
CTACCCATATTTCCTGTTTCCGTCCTCCCCTGTGCAACTGCTTCGATCCTTCTATTAATTTACTTTTCTTTTAGTTCTCTATTGTTGAGCTTAAAGCCCAACACCACTTTAAACCCGCCTTCCCCTCATTCTTTATTCTTATCCATTATCCTTTTTGCTGAACCCATTCTCCCTGTGTATCACCATACACGTCCAAACATGATACCCCGAATTCGACCATGAATCATGAAATAAAAATTACCATTCCACTATCTCCCTCTAGCGCTTAAACTTCTTCATTCAGTCCACGTATCACGCTGATGCGGTGCCACCTGCATGTTACTGTGTCACCATGCAGCATATCCATGCACCCCAAACTTTCTTGCCTGTTATACCACTAACTGCCTCCTTTCCAGAAAAAGAAATGAACACACATCCTCTTCCTTGTTTTGTTTAGACACAGATCCATCAACGGTTGCCCCTTTGTCCGTCGGTGTTGGCCACCTGACTCCGCCCAGAACAGCCCCGCTTTCTCCCGTTCTTTCTGAACTCCAGAACCGCAACCAATCTTTGCTATAGTCCATCAGCGTCCACCCGAGTTTCCCCCTCTCTTAATTTCAATTGGCAACCACGAACAAACACGGTGATAGGAGGTTTGAAATTAATTAAATAAGAAGCTTGCGGTTTTTGTTTAAAACATGGAGACGGTTTCGAAAATAAAGGATATATTTTTCTTCACTATTTCTACTTTGCCGTTGAGAGAAAAAGAGATTTTTATACTACAAAAGAAAGAAGTGAAGTGGGTGGCAGAGAACGCGAAGGGTGCAGTTAATATAGAGAGAAGAACCGTATTGTTCAAGTTTACGTGGAAATCACTCTTGAGAAAGTTTGGTTGGCAAGGAAAACTCAGCGTGCCTCGGAAGGAACTAAAAATACACTGCTTAGCTATTTGTTGTACATTTAATTTAGGGTAGAATAGGACCTGTTTCATAGCTTGTTTGAGATTTTGTAGATTTAGCTGAAGTTTGTCTGTGTTTTCACTTCATTAGGCCATATACGTTCTTTTAGCTTGCAAAAGGGTAGGATGGCTGTTTTCAACTCCTGTACTCGGTCCAGGTAGCGTACTGGTAAAAATATATTTCTCTTAAGGGTAAAGTAACTGTACAACTTTTATCATTTTATGTACATTGTTTTTTATTTGATTATTTAACCTACCGTTTATATTTGTACCGACTGTCATGAATCCCGAACGCAACGAAATTTATCGCACCGTCACGCTTTAATGTCCTAAATCCAATAAAACTAATTTCGCTAAAAACGGTCTTCGTTTACAAAAATGGGACTCTTTAGATCCCAATTTATCCATCGGTTCACTTTCAAATTTCGTCTACCGACAAAACAACTCCGTTTGGTTCCAAACTGGAAATATAGCAATAATTAATTATACGTATTCCAATAAAATTCGTTTTGTTGGAAATGGATGTCGTTTGAAAAGAAAATATTTTTAAGGTCTATATAATATTGAAAAAAAAAATTAATTAAATCCAAAATAATTCTATAAAAATAAATTATTATTTGTATATCTCCCAGTGAAGTCTTGCACAACTTCAGAATACCCAATATAGATTTTAAGTCTCAATATTCACAAATGTTGGTTGGAACGGTATCCAAATGTATAGAAATTTCTTTATTAAATCATTATGATTTATTAACGACTGCATACCGACTATTTGAAAATTTACTTTGGACATAACTAACAATCTATAAGCTTGAATTTCGGTTTTTCTCTCTCATTAGAAGATTATAAACAATAAGAACCTAACATTTCTTATTTCATAGAATTCCGACTTAAAATGGATTCTGTATGTCCAATTGAAGCTCAAAACTCAATATTACGAACTACCGTGACATTTCGAGTTCGTTTTATATTGAAACAAATTAAACGATCAATTGTTCGTTTTATAAACGAATTCAATATTAAAATCCATTAATATTCCAAATAAAATATTTAAAACCAATTTAAATATTTGAATTTAAATAATTGGAAAACCCGGGACGTTACAGTACTTCTTTCAGTTGTATTTTGTATTATTTTTCGCTGCTATGTAATTTAAATCTATAATATTTATTTCTGTTGTATAATTATTCATACTCTGGAATATTCTTGTACTCTGATGTAAATTGTTGTAATAAGCAATGAAATGTTCTTCTGTTTGTGTTCTGATTTGTCGGGTTCTCAAAACAATCCGGGCTTTCCTTTACTTGGAAATTTGGGTCGTCACATTTGGTATCAAAGCTTTGGTTTACAGAGCTCGAGAACAAGACATGTAACAACCCGGAAAATCTGAGCCAGTTTAAAATTTTTAAATTGGTTATTTAATGGATTTTTAATATTTAAAATAAACTATTTTAAATAATAACAACGAAGAGTATGTTCGAGTCGATGTTTGAAAATAAATATAATTATTTTAAATTATAAACAGGGCCTTAAATGGCATGGCAGTTTCAAAATTTCAACTCAAACTTTGACTGACTGTACCGGGTGCAAAATAAAACGGATTTTTTTGAAACCAAAAATATTTTAATCTGTTAGTGAATATCTTTCTAACGAATCTAAAAAATCGATGTTTCATAGTGGGAGTCAAAAGTTATGGCCAAATGAATTTTAGAAAGGTCGCTATAGAGAATATACCGCCATTGAAAATAGACATTTTGCAAGCGACCTCGGAATTCGATGAAACCAATTTTTTTGGATCCGGGATGTCAAATTATTGCACGGTTTCAAATTTCATAATTTTTGAAGTTAACATGCGCATCGGCAAAGGAAAATGTGTTTGGTGAATTTCTGTTATATTGGATCAACCAGAAACTGGTCATTTTTCAAACGGTCTCAGAATTCGACGAAACTAGTTTTGTTAGGACCGTATCATCAAAACGTAACTAGATTTATTTTTCGAGAATTTTTAGAATTAGTATGTGACCCCGACAAATTGAAATGCAAGTTCAAATCAAATATTAAATGTTTTATATTTTAATTTGAGGAAAAACTGACTGAAGCAGTTGAATGGTCCTACGAAACATATCCCATTGTGTTCAGAATGGGGGTATTTGGCTAGGGACGACAGTCGTTGGGTTTGGATTTGAGTTTGTACTAGAAAACCCCTTTTTAAAATTTTATATAACCCACGGCGAATCAGAAAATTCCTTTCATAAAAAAAAATTAAAAAAATGCCCTTTCTCTCTCCCCAAAGCGACGAACGGCGGAAAACAATTGGAAACTTCTCTCTTCGATTTCTCCTTCCACACTCAACGAAACCCATCGACCCAGTTAAGGATTTTGAAGATCTCGATCCCCTCTCCGCATCCATACCAATGGCGCCCTCCATCGATCGGTATTTTTCGAGATCTGAGGCTCGAAACTTCCTCCGTTCGAAGCAAGAATCCCCCTTCCACCACCGTGCGAGTTCGAAGCCGTCCCCCTTGTTAGGCGCGCCTCACGAAGCACTCCACTGTGGTGTAATCCGATCGTTCAGCCGTTGCGCGGATTGAAAGTAATTTCGAAACCTAGTTTTGAAGATATTATGGAGGTAACGGCTTTAATTATTTTAAATGGTTTAATAGCACTTTAAAGCGCTACGGTTTATGATTTTACAATAAAAATCAAATCTTTTTCGTTTCTTATCGAAATCTAGTGAAACAAGAGACACCGGGACCGTGAGAGCGTCTTCTACATTCTAGAGGAGACCGGATATTTTTCTGAGCCTTCTACTATTTTTGGTGGAGTGGAACCCAAAGTGAGATCTCTAATTTATAAACGATATCCAAAACAACAATATATAAATTATATAGTCGATGTGTGAGTTATATAAGCATTGTACACCACATGTATAAGCGTTGTATAAGTTGTATGTTCGATGTATAATTTATATGCGTTGTAAAAATTATATATGCATTGAAATGATCGAAATGAAGTGAAATGAAATTGAAATATATTTATATATGAATATATATATATATATACACATATATATATATATATACTCCCCTCGTCCACAGACCATGGACAATATTTATTGGTTGTGATATTGTTTGGATTATTGGTTGATGTGAAATTTGGTGAAAATCATGAATAATTGATTGTGATTGAAAAATACCTGTTTGTGGTTAAGAATTATTTTGGATGAAACCACATAGGATTAGTTTGTGGAAAGGAAAAATAAACATGCTCGTCTGCATACGAATTAGATGCATTAAATCCCCATTGTCAAAAACCGCGAGGTTTTAAGGTAGAGCAAGGAGCCGTAATAGGGACGGTCACGGTTTTAACTACCCTGCTGTTATGCTGCCGAAATTTTCAATAATATTCATGTGTTAGAATTATTTTCTTGTGTTGAAACTATATTCATGTGTTGAATAGAAATTCTTGTGTTGAGTAGAAATTCATGTGTTGAATGAAGCTCATGTGTTGAATGAATTCTTTGAAAGATAAAAATAACATTTTTATTATATATATTAACTATAGAAAATATTCATGTGTTGAATAAAGGGATAGAACGATAAAAATCATATATTTATCATATGTGTGAAGTCAAAGAAATTCATATGTTGAATATATAGATTGAACAATAAAATCTACATTTTTATTGGGAATATGAAGTGCTAAAAATATTCATGTGTTGAATAAATATTTTTGATGATAAAAATATCATTTTTATCAAATATATAAAGCGAAGATGGTTTTGAAATCGAAGAAAGAATTATATTTATATATATTTATATAAATATAATTAAAATAAATCGAATATCGAAGCAGCAGTTCGTATTTTGAAACCATGATTTCAAACGATTAGTGCGGGAGATCCGACCATCGGATTTTCCTGAAACCGAAACTGTTTGGTTCGCTTTGGAAATATCTTTCCAGCGACACCCGCTTTGTGAAAGTCCAAATGTTGGATTGTCTGGAATGTTTAATTCAAATCTGAAGAAAAACTGCGCCAGAATTGATTATATATATATATATTTATATATACAAATATAATTAAATTAAATCGAATAACGACGGTACAGTTCGTATTTTGAAATCATAACTTCAAACGATTAGTGCGAAAGATCCGACTGTTGGATTTTCCCGAAACTGAAACCATTGGATTCGTTTTGAAAAGATCTTTCTAATAATATAAAATTTGTGAAGATCCAACGGTTAGATTTTCAGATATATGTAAATCAAAATATGAAGAAAAACAGCGCCCCGGCCGCATTATGGCCTGAAGCGTCGTTTGAATGAATTGGCTATTATTAAATAAATAAAATGGTGCGTTTTTTATAGGTCCCTATTAAGTTTCAAAATATAAAAAAAAAACCGCTGATAAAAAGAATATAAAATACATCCCTATTTTTGATCTTCCGCTCAAAAAATTCCAGATTTACCCTTACTCACTTAAAAAACTATCCAAAAACGACTGGTCATCATTTACTCAGTCGATCATTCCTTTTACCCCGCTGAAAACCCTAATCACACAATTCTGCAATTCGTTCGATCACTACAACAACGATTTTGCATCATTTCATCAGATCGATCGCTTCTTTTATCTCGATCGAAACCCAAATCCGACAATTCTTCAGAACCCTCGATCAATAAATCGCGTTTTAGATTCAAAAGCCAGTGATTATCAGTTTAATCAACATTTTCCTGTTTTTCTTGAAATTCGACGTACTCGTCATCAAATTACAGCGAATAGGGAAAAAAGGTATAAATCTAGTGGTTTTTTTCGTATTCAACTATAGATACTGACTTCCTGTAATATGATTTCTATTCAGTAAATATTTATGATTGTAAGCAAGTATGCATAAAAATTAAATGTTTGAATGCATTTATTCATACTAGATGCACGCTGGAATTTTAGAATTATACAATTCAGCAAAATAACAATAATATATGCATGTTTATATGCAAAAATACTAGATAAATGCATACAAATATACATGTATTCTATATTCCGTTTTTCTACATGTTTGATATAAAGTTATATAAAGATATGCATATATTAAGAATAGACGCATATTTGTAGGCAAATTTTTAACATAAAAGCTGAATACAGATATCTAAAATATATGCATATATGTATGCATATATGTAGAATATATGCATGCATATGCTCAAATTTTCTGACTACATGCAAAACCAAAAGTTCTAACAATAGGTGCATACATTTATGCTCATTTTGACAATGTATTAGTATTTTAACAATAGTTGCATGATTCTGCTGATGAAGTAATAATTGTTGCAGTTATCTTCATTCAATTGTGAATACTGCTATGCATTTCTTATTAATTATTCCACGCTTTTATGCACATATTTTAAATAGTTTCTTAACAAAGCTATTATCCAACTGACAATTGGTGATGCTTTATAAATTTTTGCAGTGTTGAGTATGCAATGTTTGTAATGAACATGAATAATCAAGGAAGTGAGGAAAAAGAATTACATAAGAAAGATGAACTGTGCAACGCTTAGGATGTTGATTTACAAATAGCGGTGCTTGCATACAAAATTATGAACTGTAAACCAGAATGCTGGACTACAAGTCAACACCTGACACAGAACTGTTTGCTGTTGAATGCAAACAACGTGAAATAAAACAGGAAAATTTGATATTTAGAAATTTTTTGTGAATATTTGTACTCTTTTTTTAAAACTACAGTCTGTTGATTATTATTTACGTAAATGAATTACAGGGGAATATTACGTAGTGTTTGAAGTTATTTTGGTTATAAATGATAACCTGGAATTTTTTCTTAATGTTGTGTAGATATTCAATATATTAGCATCGTTGTATGCAAAATATTATGAAGATTTGCAAATTTGAATTGCAGAAGTAAAATAATGGCATACTTATATGAAATTGTTATTATTAGTTGCATACGAATATGCAAAACAATACAAGTACTAATTGTGCGCATATAATTTCCCGTGTTGCATACATTTATGAATTTATGTGGAATAATTTCATACATTACTACATAAATTTGCACAAGTAGTCAAGGCGAAACGGCTGCCAATATTATTTTTAATACTAATTACACGAGCAAAAGTTCAAAACATGTACAGAGCAAAATGCAGCGTTATAACTGATGCATAGTAAGATGTAATAGGTAAATGAATGTTCAAATATTCTGCATATATTTATTCAAATATAACAAGTATTAGCATGCATTTCAGCTTAAAAAAATGTCAATCTAAAACAAATTCACAATAACAAACTGAACAGATTTTATTACATCACATAAATGTTTACAACAAATGGTAAACGTAAACACTAAAACCAAGTGTCTTTAAAAAAATAACATAGCATATCTAATGATCTTTCTAAGAACAAGTTCTTTTGTTAGGACCCAGCTTATTGCACACACCACATCTAGAAGGCTTTGTAAAATCATATGCAGATTTTAATCTTCTATAATAAGATGTACGACTAAGCATTCGTCTGCTTTTTGAAGAAGCATTGTTATACGAAAAAAAACCAGCATTAATAAGCCTAATGTGCAGTAATCAAATTACGTAAACTGCTTCAGATTAATATAAATACATGTGAGCAATTCAGCAAAAATAACAACAAAATCTGCATATTTATATGCAAGTATTCTAGATACATGCATAAAAATTTACAGATATTGTATATTAAATTTTTCTGCATGTTTGATAAAATGTTGCATACAGATATGCATATATTAAGAATAGATGCATATTTGTAGGAAAGTTTTTCAGATACATGCTGAAAACGGATAATTAAAACTAATGCGTAGTAAAATGTAACAAAAAATACAGCATATAAGAAAAGGAGTAATGCGTAGTAAGAATTTGTACATCACAAGTCCTTGTAATTGTAAATTGCAAATACGACATACATTTGTTCGAATATAAAGAATATTCGCATACATTTTAGCTTTAAAAAAATGGCAATCACAAACAGATTTACAACAAAATACTGAATTGATTTTGATACGTGACATAAATTTTACAACCAATGGTAAAAGTAAACAGCTTCAGATTACATAATAACAATAATCAAATTACATAAACAGCTTCAGATTAATATAAACACATGCAGACAATTCAGCAAAATAACAATAATATCTGCATGTTTATATGCTAGTATATTGTATATCAACATGCAAATTTGCATATTTTTTAGGTGAATCTTTTTTACTACATGTCTGATAAAAATTTGCATAAAGATATGCATATATTGTGAAAAGATGCATATTTGTAAGCAACTTATTAAAAGAAATGATGATACTAGAGATTTAAAATATATGCATAGTTGTATGCATATATGTAATATATGTGCATACTTATACTCAACTTTTCTTATAACATGCAAACCCAAGTGTTCTTACAATAGTTGGATCTGTGAAGAATTTGCCGAGAAACCTGAATTTTATATGGACAGAATAGTTTCATCAAAATAAATCGATTGCAAAATTGAAATAAGTATGCAAAATTTAAAAATAAATAAACAGTATAAATTACCTTGACAAGGATGGATCCACTTTGTAAATAAAAGCTCGATTAAAAAAAATCTTTGGAAAAATTACCGATTAGACTGAATTTTATATCGCAAGAATCCGAAGTTGAGAAATTTAGAAACTTGTTGTCGCAGCCATTATCAAGGAAGAAATAAATAAACCACTAAACTAAAAATGAAAGCGAAAAGAATCACCTAACAAAAAATTTGATTGATGAAGCTGCCCCCGCCATGGATGTGAAAATTATGTTTTTGGAAAAAATAAAACCCTAATATGTAATCTATACTCGTTAATTACATCGTGAATTTGAATGAGGGCATTTCCATGAAAATAAAAGCCGTGTATTAAAATAGGGATGAAATTTATCAAACCCATAAGGGGAGGATGTGAGCCTAATTAACTCTAGTTTTAAGGATGTGAGGCTAATTTGCACTAAATAAAAATAGTGATAAATAGTGATGAAATATTATAAACGATATGAAAATGAAATAAACTGAATTTTCTCGGTTTATGTGATATTTGATGGTTTAATGTGTTTGGCGTGAAAATTACATTAAAGAACAGAGTTAGTGATATCGAATAATTTAACCATTGAAATGAATTGATTTGAAATTCTAAATATACGTGAATTATTTGAAAAGGCCGAGTTGATTCTCATTTCAAATAATTGATCGATGATTGAAAGTCGAAGATATGAAGACGGTGCAAGACCGATGATCTTTACGTCGAATGAAGGGGTTCTACTGATGCTCATGATAGGAGTAGTTAACTTGAAGGGCTGAAGTAGTAGCCGTCCGGACGTACTTGTTAATTGTACGGATATGCGAGGTATTCAGTGCCTCCGGTTTCGTTCAGACCCAGAACGAACTTGTAAATGGACTGTGTGTCTGACATTGGATTTTGTAAAGTGCCAATTGATCTCTATTAAATATATATCTTCTTGGCGGCAGAGAATTTATTCTCTTGCTTGACGCCCTTCTCTAAGACGTACGAGCTCAGAGGTTATATATCGACAGAAATTAGTCGCATGGAGTGAATTGCCTGTGTGGCATGCCTAAGTGGAAGATGATCAAGGCTTCTGTTGAAAAGCAAAGTCTTGTGGTTGATGATCAAAGCACGGCATGTGTGGCATAGCTTTGTGTATAATGTTGATTCACGAGCCTCTCACCCCGGTATGAGCCTGAAACGGGAGAGGACCTCAGGGAGGACCTGCGTTTCTTTCTAGCTAGGATGGTGTTTTGTGTTTGACACGCCCGGGCATTTTACTTAAGTGGATGATGGATAGCGAGGCGCCTCGGTTAGATCAGTCTCTTCGGAGCCGATGGTTTGGTCGGTGTATGACCAGTTATGCCCTATAGGGTGGGGAAACACAGTGTTTAGGCATTTTAATCCACATCAGTGGACTGGCCCTAATGATCCAAGGTGCAGTTGCTGCTGTTCCTGAGACATGGTAGGCTAGATTGTCCCGAAACGACGAGGACAATCCCTGGTCCTGGTTCATGATGGAAATCCAAATTCCAAATACGATACCGTGCGGTTTTGATTGTATACCTATATATGGCGACATAGTGGTATGGGGGCATTAATGCCGTCTATGATTGATACTTATGATTTGAATTTGTTTTTGAAACACATAAACACTAGTAATAATATCAAATGCTTTTGTTTTATTCGTATCAAGCATCTTTTGGCCATTATAAGGCAAAACTCTATCCTCCAGTTTGTGTTGCGTTGTGTGATGGGAACTGAGTCTTATAATGGTTTCGTTTTTATAAAAAGCATTGTGATGTTTAAAAGATTTACTTGTTTTAAAGCACTGGTAATCCAATGGAGTAAACCCGTTACGCGAAAGTGGCATGGTCCTGTGATTGGCCATATTATAAAGTATGTTGAGTAGATTTCTCATACCAGTCCCATGACTGACTCGTAGTTTGTTTCACTTGCAAACTCGGGTGCCCCTTTTTCTACATGGGCAGCCTTGTATTCAGGTTTTAGCAGGCTCTTTCTGGATAGCTAGAGTTGAAGATGGATTCTATCATTTATCTCTTTTTATGCTGTTCAGCTCCTGTTGTACATATTATGTTTTCTTTTCCGCTGTAGACTTTTTATGTAAAGCTGAACTGTATTTTGTACTAAGTATGATCATGTATATTGTGTAACTCTGATGATTATGTTTATCTAGTGTATTCTATTGTACATTATCTGGTGTATTTATTTATTTCTATTCTTCCGTTATCTGTTTATGTGTTATATTCCAAAGATTACCCTTGCCATCTTCGTACGGGGTTTGGGGACATCACAAACGTGGTATTGAAGCTTTGGTTAAGCTTCGATTAAGCTTAGTTCTGGAATATAACATATAAACGAACTCATTAGAAATAGAACCAGTAGTGTTCTAGGATGAATAACTCATTACAGATAGGATCAGTAATATCCTAGTGTGAGTATAGCAGAATGGAATAAACCTTCATAGACACATTTACATTCAAGTATATGTCTCCATGCTTTAAAATATCTTTTCTGTTGACCTGTCACTTGATCTGCTATTTTCATAAGTACTAGAAAATGAGTGTCACAAATAGAAGGAATGTAGAACAAGATCTAGAGGCTCTGTTTAAGAGATATCGAAATCTGAGTGGAGTACAATTCTTGGGCAATGAATCGATTATTCAAACTCAAGCTTGGATGAGTTCTGCTGAAAGTATTTTTGAGCGTTTCCAGCTGAGAGATGATCCGAAAATATTAGTGTCATCTTGGGTGCACAAAGATGAATCTTTAATCTAGTGGGAAACAATTATTAAAGATAATCCAGAAGGTGATATCACCTGGGATAGATTCAAGGAGATTTTCTTAGAAAGATTTGCTCCTCCAGAAGCAACTGAGCGGTTATGTGATGAATTCTACTATCTGATAAAAGGAGATATGAATATCGCAGAATATCATAAGAAATTCAATGAACTTTCTCATTTTTCCCTCATCTAATTCAAGATCCAAAGAGGAAGAATCTGAGGTTTATCAATGGTCTTGAACGAAAATACCACAATAGTGTGATGGGCCATGTGAAGCTTCCTTTTTCTGAAATGATATACATGGCTTATCAATATGAAGATCTAAATAATCGAGGTCTTTTAGTCGATGTAGAGGAAGTTATTTCGAGCAACAAAAGGAAATTTGAAACTGATAGCCCAGAGACAAGTACACAGCCAGAGGCTAGTATGCAGCCTGAGGTAGGTACAAAGTCTGAAGGAAATAAGAGGCCAATGGCCGGTCAGCAAAGGGTTAAAGTAGTCGTATGTTTAAAGTGTAATCAGCAAGGGCATTCGATGAGGAACTGTAAATCTTCGAACCAGTGAAAGAATAAGGGAGCTAAACCCGAGAACAATGTTCAAGAAGATAGAAAATGCAATCTTTACCATCAGGTTGGTCACGTAAAGAAAGATTACCGACTATCACAGAAATCTGAAGTGGTTCAGGTAAAGAAGGTTGCAGAAAATTCTGAACCCTCAACTAGTCAGGAAAGGCCAGATGTTTTAGAAGGCACACTGACGGTCAAAGATATTCAAGTTGAGGTATTATTTGATACAGGCGCGTCGCGAAGCTTTGTTGCAAAAAAGAATGCGGTTAAGAAACTGGATTTGAATTTGAAAAAGCTTAAAACACCCATGACTGTACATAATCCGGTTGAGGGTTCCCTCGATCTTAGTTGGGTATGTGGGGTGTCTGTTTCTTTTTCCCGTTATCGGCTCCCCCACTATCCCGATCGTCATGAATTTAAAGAGTTTGACCTTATATTTGGATTGGATTGGTTAACCAAATATGAAACAGAAGTTAAATGCACCGAGAGAATTGTTAATGCAAAAACAAAGTTCGGAGAATATACAACCATTCCATGTGAAGGCCTGAATTCTGATAGAAAGGACTTCTGGGCATCTTTAGATGTTTCTCCTGCTCAAATAGAACTTGTCCCTGTCGTTCCAGAGAATATTCCGGTTGACATTGAAAATATCCCAGTTGTCAAGAACTATGCGGATGTGTTTGAAGAAGTTGTTAGCTTACCTCCGTAGAGAGAAATTGATTTAAAAAATCTCTTTAGTTCTGAATGCAAGGCCAGTAGTTCATGCTATTCGAAGAATGACCTTGAATGAAAAAGAAGAGTTAGATGATCAAACTCGACAGCTTGTATGGAAAGGTCTGGTCAGGCCTAGTTTCTCTGATTGGGGAGCAACAATGGTATTTGTCCCGAAGTCATACGGTATTCTTAGACTATGTGTAGATTATCGTGACTTGAATAAACAGACGCTGAAAAACAAATATCCATTGCCGCGGATTGATAATTTGTTGGATCGATTAAATGGAACACAAGTGTTTTTGCGAATGGACCTAGCTACTGGTTTCCATCAGTTTCGTATTGCCGAAGAGTGTGTTCCTTCGACAGCATTCAAAGGTCCAGACTTATTTTACGAGTGGTTAGTAATGTCGTTCGGCCTAAGTAATGCTCCAGCTTATTTTGTCGATCTAATGAACCGTGTATTCAGAGAAGCATTGAATAAATTTCTTCTGGTTTTCATTGATGATATTTTATTCTTCTCTAAATCAGAAAGCGAACATGAAAAAACATTTGGAACAAGTGTTAGAAATTATGAGAAAGAATGTGTTGAAAGCAAATTTTTCTAAATGTATATTCTGGCAAGAAGAAGTCAAATTTCTTGGTCACGTCATGTCAAAGCAAGGAATTTCAGTGGATCCCAGTAAAATCACTGCTATTTAGAATTGGAAACAGCCTCGTACGCCCACAAAAGTCAAAAGTTTTCTCGGATTGGTCGGTTATTATCGGAAGTTCGTTAAGAATTTTTTGAAGATATCCAATCACTTAACGAAGCTTACTAAGAAACATTTGAGATTCAACTGGACTCCCTTATGTGAGGCAGCTTTCCAGGAGCTGAAGTTAAAATTGACGACCGCTCCAATGATTACAATTATTGATGGCAATCAGGATATAAAAGTCTAGACCGATGCTTCTAAAGAAGGCCTTGGCGCAGTGTTAATGCAAAGAGGCCATGTAGTCGCTTATGCTAGCCGTCAATTGAAACCCCATGAAAATAATTATGTAACTCACGATCTTGAATTGCTAGCCATCGTGTTTGCTATGAAAATCTGGAGGCATTATCTATTGGGTGAAAAGTTCAAATTATATATTGATCATCAATCATTGAAGTATTTATTCGCCTAGAAAGATCTGAATATGAGGCAGCAGCGTTGGTTAGTATTTCTCGTGGCATATGATCTTGATATTTTATATACTCCGGGGAAAGCCAATGTTGTGGCTGCGCTCAGCAGGAAGAAAGTGATCATCACCAGTATTATCATTACACCATCGTTGATTGGAAAAATAGCTATTCTTTAGAAAGACGATAGTTTTATTAAGGAGATGATCAAAAGAATTCAAAAGGGCAAAGTCTCCAGTTTCCAAGTGGATGGCGCAGGAGTTCTGAGATTGAAAGGTAGAATTTGTGTTCCTGACAACATTGAGCTCAAAAGAGAAGTATTGGACGAGTGTCACAAGTCCAAGTTGTGTATCCACCCAGGGGTTAGTAAAATGTATAATGACCTCAAGCGATCTTTCTGGTGGAAGGCAATGAAAAGAGATATATCTATATATGATAGTCGGTGTTCTACTTGTCAACAAGTCAAAAGCGATCAGCAGAAGCTCGCATGATTGTTGCAACCTTTGGAAATTCCAGGTTGGAAGTGGGAACAGATTTCTATGGATTTCATAGATGGTTTGCCCACCAGGAAAGGAAATAATGGTATTTGGGTGATCGTAGATCATTTCACGAAGACCGCCCATTTCATACCTATCAGATCGAATAGAACTGCTCAGAGTATGGTGCAGATTTATTTCAAGGAAATAGTTAGACTTCATGGAGTCCCATGAGCATCATTAGTGATCATGACCCGATTTTCGCTAGTAAATTCTGGGAAGCATTCCAAGCAGAACTGGGAACGAAACTGAAGTTGAGCACCGCATATCATCCTCAAATAGATGGTCAAACTGGGAGGGCGAATCGTATTCTAGAAGATTTATTGTGGGCTTGTGTTATAGATTTTGCGGGTCATGAAAAGACCTGTAACACCCCACCTCCGCCAGTGTAACTCTTGCAAGCACACTAGCTTTGGAGGGGCGTTAAACAAGGTAAACATGCATGTAGATATCACAAGACAGAACATATAAGTAAAAAGTAAATAAAGCAGCGGATAAAACTACTATTTCAAAACCATAGTCAAGTTACATCAAAGTACTGTCATTATTTTCCAACTACTACAAGTCTAGAAAACATAAACTGAAAACTGGAAATAACATAAAGTAACTATCCCCAAAGTAGAATAAAGCCATAGCGAGCTCAAGTCCAAACCGTACATGAGCTATCCAGAAAAGCAGCTAAAGATCCAAGCTAGGTTCCAGTGTTCCCACCCTATAAACCTGGGGGGTGGGGGGGAGAAACGGAAGAAAAGAGGTGAAAGGAAAACGGGTCAGTCATAAAGACTGAGTAAGTCCTACCTACTATTAGTCTAAAAACTAATGAAGTTAACTTAACATGAGAAACTGAGATGAACATGATGATGGTGATTAACTAGCATGGTAAACAAGATAACAGAACATGATCAAAGGTGACATCGCATATACAAGGTTAAGTGTTGCACCAATATAGTACTAGTATCTTAATCCATGTCAAGTAAAATCAAGAATTGATCCCATGGCCCAATAGGCCCAAGTCATGAGGTGACCTAAGTCAAAGTCCAACTACTCGTTCTAGTCGATCGGCTCCCTATAAGCCTAACTCGTCAAGTGTCGGTGTCATACGGTCTAAAACCGGAATGTAGTCAAACTGTGCTAGGTCCACCCTAGGGTGTATCCGGGCCATAGGGTGCCAACCACTGACACGAAAACAAGCACGCACAGTCCAAACCTACTGGTGCCCATGTCTATCTTTTATCCCCGGACCATGTGCATGACCATGGTCCACCGAAATCTACGAATGGCGCACCTACTTTCGCCGTCTTTTTGTTCACTTAGAATCCAGCCCAGTAATCGTGCCCCACCCTAGCCTAGTCCCTAGGATATCTCGATACTCTCTAGTGGGTTACTGCTGAAAAGGACCATGTAACTAGGATTTCTAACGGGTTAAGTGTGGTTAACCCTATCCAAACATGTATCAAGTTGGTTAAATGTACCCAAGTGGTTCATGACTTAACCCTACCAACCAATCGTGTTCAAGTGGTTAAGTATATTCAAGTAATCTATGACTTAACCCTATCAATATTATCTTGCCAAATTGGTTAAGTGAAGGTTGACTTAACCCCATTAAATTATCAAGTCAAATTGGTTAAGTGTAGGTTAACTTAACCCCATTAAATTATCGAGTCAAATTGGTTAAGTGTAGGTTAACTTAACCCCATTAAATTATCGAGTCAAATTGGTTAAGTGTAGGTTAACTTAACCCCATTAAATTATCGAGTCAAATTGGTTAAGTGTAGGTTAACTTAACCCCATTAAATTATCGAGTCAAATTGGTTAAGTGTAGGTTAACTTAACCCCATTAAATTATCGAGTCAAATTGGTTAAGTGTAGGTTAACTTAGCCCCATTAAATTATCGAGTCAAATTGGTTAAGTGTAGGTTAACTTAACCCCATTAAATTATTAAGTCAAATTGGTTAAGTGTCAATAAGTAAATCAAACCCGGTTTTACTTATCCTACCCATTCATGTTATATCGGTTAAGTAACCACGTCAAATTAACTTAACCCTATCATGTGGCATTAATTAACTTAATGCACCCCAACCTCTCACATTAGACCTTGTTGTGGTTACTAGTTAAGCCGGGCGGGTCCGGGTAGGTTTATACCAAAACCTAGTGTAACCTCGGGTTTTAGGTGCGGCATGACCAACTACTCACATTGGGTCCTATTGTTTGCAACTAATAGTTAAGCCGGGCGGTTCCGGGTAGTCTTACGTTGCAAACTCAACCCAACCTCGAGTTGGTCAATTTCATGTTTTCTAAGTGTCATGACCATATTTATGTTTATCATAAAACTATGGTTTTCAAGCATAATCATGTGTCATGTTTTAAAGTCATGCTTCATGTCATATTTCACGTTCATGTTTCATGTATTTAAGTTTACCCATAACGTAACCCCAACGCTCCTTTGTTCGCATCAACACAAGATAGATGAAAAAAGGGAAAACATAATGATATGACAAGGTGGGCATAAGGTGATATTTGGCCACAAGTTAAACATGGTGACTCATGAGACATAGGTGTTCATCTAAAAACTTGCATATATCATATTTGGCCTCAAAATATGCATATTTGTTACTTAGCAAATAGGTGAAAGCACAAAGATCTAAACTAGCATATAGATACTATCATGACAAGTTAACATTAAGGTCAAGTGAGAATCTTTATGTTGCTACATGCAACATTTCTAAACAAAGGTAAGAGCTTTCAACCCAAGAAGACAAGGTGATGATTTCACAATCATACATAGGATAGATCTAAGCCTCACATGATAGATTCAAAGCACAAAATGATATTTAACCCCAAACTCAACTTGCATCATGTCATGTTTAAATTCATAGTTTATATCTAGTAGTAGAAGAGGGCTTACAATGCAATGAAGACTAGAATTAATATATATAAAGATTGAGACGAAGCCACTAGCAAATCCGCAAATAAAATAAGATCCAATCCAAGCTTTGAGAGAATAAGACGCTTCTTTGATTTGCTATGAAGAAAGATGGATTCTTTAAGGAAGAAAGAGGGCTCTTTTACTTGATTTGAACACTCAAACTCTCATATGAATGAAGGTAGAAACTTTAGCAAGAGAGTGGAGGCCATGAGAGAACATTTTGGCATAGTTTAGTTGTAGGAATGATTAATGAGTGATTAGGTTAGGTCTAGGGGTCTTTTTATAAAAGATTAGGGTGTTATTAGCCATAGGATTAACCCTAAAACACATCAGGTCCGTCAAATCCCGTCAGAAACTTCTAGAGCAAGACTCACAGGTCACAAATGGTGCACCAGAAAAACTGGTCCGACCAGGGGCGTCGACCCCTGGGTGGACATGGGTGTCGACCCATTGGGGGGGTGTCGACACTGGTGTCAACCCCTGTGTCGACCCTGCCTGGGGCGGGAAAATTCCCGCCCATCCTGTTTGGCTGAAATTCGAATCTGAATTCGAATTTGAACTGTTTTCGGGCTTAGAATTTTCTGAAAACTTCATTGGGCCATAACTTGGTCATACGGACTCCGTTTTTCGAAAACTCGGACTCTATTTCGCGTATTTTTCCGAGACGAACGCAATGGCACAATCCATTTCCCTTGATTCATATTTTAAAATTTAATTATGCATTGATTTACATTATAACATGTTATTAAAAATACGGGTTGTTACAAGAACATTTGCATTTGGACGAGTTCTCATACAACAACAGCTACCAAGCGAGCTTGACAATGTCACCATTCGAAGCATTGTATGGTAGACCGTGCCGATCTCCTGCTTATTGGGTAGAACACGGTAATAGACTCGTATTGGGACCAGATATGATTCGGGAAGCTGCGGACAAAGTCGATTTCGTTAAGAAACGATTACTCGTCGCTCAAAGCTGACAAAAAAGTAATGCAGATAAGAGAAGAAGAGATATATCATTTGCTATTGGTGACAACGTGTATTTGAAGGTATCTCTGATGAGAGGAGTTATCTGATTCGGTAAAACAGGGAAATTGGCGTCCAAGTTTATTGGTCCGTTCACTATCCTGGAACGGGTTGGAACTCTCGCTTATAGATTTCAATTACCAGATTGGTTGCCTGGAGTGCATGATGTATTTCACGTATCTCAACTGCGAAAGCATGTGCATGATCCAGATCTCGTTGTAGAAGAAGCCGCATAATAAGATTTGGAAATCACTCTAGAATTGGCTGTTATAAGAGAGCCGATGAAGATCATTGGCAAAAAACCAAAGAGCTGAGGAACAAAAAGGTTCTCTTAGTCAAAGTGCAACGGAGTGGAGATCCACGAGATTGTACTTGGGAAACAGAGGAAAGTATTAAGAAAGCCTATCCTAAGTGCAGAGTGGATATCTCTGATTGACTCTGGTGCAAGGTACATTTACCATATCTTTGCATTACCATTTTGTTCTCTACTTTGCGGTTGTTTTCTTTTCATGCATGTAAAACTTTTTAATTATATAGTTTGAATGTTTTCAAAAGAGTATATGAATTATTTGGTATATTTTTGAAAAGTTAAAAATAAATTGATTGTTGTTTGTGTCATGTGATTGAGAATTTGATTAATTAAATTATTAGAATGATAGTTAATTTAACAAGTAAGAGAATGAATGGTAAATTTGTTCTATTGAATCAAACATTGAACTAATTAGAGAATAGATAGAAATATATACATGTGCATTATATATGTTTGAATAGGTAAATGGATTAGCTGTTGAGTAAAGAATTTATTTGCGTGCCCGACAAATAGGTAAACCTTAATGAGTTGGTTGCCCGATTTTATTATTATATCAACTCCTCTGAATGCCATTGGATGCGGAGTGCTGGTTGTTCTGTGTGTTATAATAAATGTTTCCATAGGATAGTAACAATTAATTTTGAACTATGCTACATGGCATACTTCTTGAAGATAGCATGCTTCATCATGTACCACATAAGCATTTGGAGCTTGTGTGGCGAGGTTGAAGATTTACCATACGAGCGAGAGGCTTGTATGGCGATGACTATATATTATCGGTTGAACCGATGATTGATCTGGACTATATAAATTGTAACGGTAAATTGCAAGGTTAATAAAAAACCCACACGGGTCTGGAGATGACAATAAACACATCTCTCTGGTCATTAAGGCACAAAAACCATTTATAGGATGACGAAAATTTATTCTCCGGAGTTATGATCTATACACACTCCCCTGTGGACACCGGAATTTATCACTATAAATATGTGCATGCTTATTAGGATTTATTGGGTACCTAATACGACCCAATAAATTTCCAAACCCCTCCCCATACAAAGGAGGTTATGGCGAAATTTTTCGAAAATTTAGGGTGTTAGCCAAATTTTTGAAGAATTTGAAAATTCTTAGAAACTGAAAAGCTAGAGAATAGAAGCCAGAATGAAAGTTGAGTTGGTTAGTTAAACAACTTCCGACTTTGTTCCTTTTCGGGGACAAAAAGTTTTAAGTGGGGGAGATTGTAACAACCCGAAAAATCTGAGCTAGTTTAAAATTTTTAAATGGCAATTTTAGTGGGTTTTTAATATTTAAAATATAATATTTTAAATAATAACGATGAAGAGTATGTTTGAATTGATGTTTGAAAATAAATATAATTATTTTAAATTATAAACAAGGCCTGAAATGGCGTGGCAGTTTCAAATTTTCAATTCAAAATTTGACTGACTGTACCAGTGTAAAATAAAACGAATTTTAGTGAAACCAAATATATTTAAATCTTTTACTGAATATCTTTCTAACGAATCTGAAAAATTGAAGTTTCATAGCTGGAGTCAAAAGTTATGGCCAAATGAATTTTTAGAAAGTCCGCTATAGAGAATATATCGCCATTGAAAATAGACATTTTGCAAACGACCTCGGAATTCGACGAAATCACTTTTGTTGGATCCGGGATGTCAAATTATTGCAAGATTTCAAATTTCATAGTTTTTGAAGTTAACATGTGAGCGTGGCAAAGGAAAAGGTGTTTGGTGAATTTCTGTTAAATTGTATCGACCAGAAATTGGCCATTTTTCGAATGGCCTCGGAATTCGGCGAAATTAGTTTTGTTGGGACCGTATCGTCAAAATGTAGCTAGATTTATTTTTCGGGAATTTTTAGAATCAGTATGTGGTCCCGGAAAATTGAAATGTACGTTCAAATCAAATATTAAATGTTCTATACTTTAATATGAAGAAAAAATGACTGAAACAGTCCAATGGTCCTACGAAACATATCCTATTGTGTTCGGAATGGGGGTATTTGGCTAGGAAGACAGTCGTTGGGTTTGGATTGGAGTTCGTATTAGAACACCCCTTTTTAAAATTTTATATAACTCACGGCGAATCAGAAAATTCCTTTCATAAAAAAATCGCCCTTTCACTCTCCCCGACACCGAGGAACGGCGGAAAACAATTCGAAACTTCTCACTTCGATTTCTCCTTCCACACTCAACGAAACACATTGACCCAGTTAAGGATTTTGAAGATCTCGATCCCCTCTCCGCATCCAAACCAGTGGTGCCCTCCATCGATCAGTATTTTTCGAGATCTGAGCCTCGAAACTTCCGTCGTTCGAAGCCCGAATCCCCCTTCCTCCGACGTGCGAGTTCGACGCCGTCCCCCTTGTCAGGCGCGCCTCTCGAAGCACTCCACTGTGGTGTAATCCGATCGTTCAACCGTTGCGCGGATTGAATGTAATTTTGAAACCTAGTTTTGAAGATATTGTAGAGGTAACGACTTTAATTATTTTAAATGGTTATATAGCACTTTAAAGCTCTACGGTTTTTGATTTTTCAATAAAAATCATATATTTTTCGTTTCTTATCGAAATCCAGTGAAACAAGAGACACCGGGATCGTGAGGGCGTCTTCTACATTCTAGAAGAGACCGGATATTTTTCTGAGCCTTCTGCTATTTTTGGTGGAGTGGAAACCAAAGTGAGATTTCTAATTTATAAATGATATGGAAAACAACGATATATAAATTATATAATCGATGTATGATTTATATAAGCATTGTACACCACATGTATAAGCGTTGTATAAGTTGTATGTTCGATGTATAAGTTATATTTGCGTCGTAAAAATTATATATGCATTGAAATGATCAAAATGAAGTGAAATGAAATAGAAATATATTTATATACGAATATATATATACTCCACTCGTTCACAAACCATGGACAATATTTATTGGTTGTGATATTGTTTGGATTATTGGTTGATGTGAAATTTGGTGAAAATCATAAATGATTGATTGTGGCTGAAAAATACCTGTTAGTGGTTGAGAATTATTTTGGATGAAACCACATAGGATTAGTTTGTGGAAAAGAAAAATAAACATGCTCGTCTACGTACGAATTAGATGCATGAAATCCCCATTGTCAAAAACTGCGAGGTTTTAAGATAGAGCGAGGAGCCATACTAGGGACGGTCCCGGTTTTAACTACCCAGCCGTTATGCTGTCGAAATTTTCAATAATATTCATGTGTCAGAATTATTTTCATGTGTTGAAACTATATTCATGTGTTGAATAGAAATTCATGTGTTGAGTAGAAATTCATGTGTTGAATGAAGCTCATGTGTTGAATGACTTCTTTAAAAGATAAAAATAACATATTTATTATATATATCAACTATAGAAAATATTCGTGTGTTGAATAAAGGACTAGAACGATAAAATTCATATTTTTATTGTATATGTGAAGTCAAAAACATTCATGTGTTGAATATATAAATTGAACAATAAAATCTACATTTTTATTGTGAATATGATGTGCTAAAAATATTCATGTGTGGAATAAATATTTTTGATGATAAAAATATCATTTTCATCAAATATATAAAGTGAAGATTGTTTTGAAATCAAAGAAAGAATTATATTTATATATATTTATATAAATATAATTAAAATAAATCGAATAACGAAGCTGTAATTTGTATTTTGAAACCGTGATTTCAAACGATTAGTGCGGGAGATCAGACCATCGGATTTTCCCGAAACTGAAACCGTTGGGTTCGCTTTGGGAATATTTTTCCAACGACACCCACTTTGTGAAAATCAAGCGGTTGGATTGTTTGGAATGTTTAATTCAAATCTGAAGAAAAACAGCGCCGAAATCGATTATATTTTTATATATATAAATATAATTAAATTATATCAAATAACGACGCTGCAATTCGTATTTTGAAATTGTAACTTCAAACGATTAGTGCGGAAGATCCGACCGTCGGATTTTCTCGAAACTGAAATCATTGGATTCGTTTTGAAAACATCTTTCTAACGATATAAAATTTGTGAACATCCAACGGTTAGATTTTTAGATATGTGTAAATCAAATCTGAAGAAAAACAGCGCCACGGCCGCGTTATGGCCTGAAGCGTCGTTTGAATTAATTGTCTATTTTTAAATAAATTAAAATAGCAATAAATAGTGATAAAATATTATAAATGATATGGAATGGAAATAAACTAAATTTGCTCGGTTTATGCGATATTTGATGGTTGAATGTGTTTGGCATGAAAATTACATTAGAGAACAGAATTAGTGATATCGAATAATTTAACCATTGAAATGAACTGATTTGAAATTCTAAATATACGTGAATTATTTGAAAAGTCCGAGTTGATTCTCATTTCAAATAATTGATCGACGATTGAAATTCGAAGATATGAAGACGGTGGAAGACCGATGATCTTCATGTCGAATGGAGGGGTGCTACTGATGCTCATGATAGGAGTAGCTACCTTGAAGGGGCTGAAGTTGTAGCCGTCTGGACGTACTCGTTGATTGTACGGATATGCAAGGTATTGAGTGCCTCCGGTTTCATTCAGACCCAGAATAAACTTGTAAATGGACTGTGTGTCTGACATTGGATTTTATTCTGTGCTGATTGATCTCTATTAAATATATATCTTCTTGGCAGCAGAGAATTTATTCTCCTACTTAACGCCCTTCTCTGAGACGTACGAGCTCAGAGGTTATATATCGATAGAAATTAGTCGCATGGAGTGAATTGCTGGTGTGGCATGCCTTAGTGGCAGATGATCAAGGCTTCTGTTGAAAAGAAAAGTCTTGTGGTTGATGATCAAAGCACGATATGTGTGGCATTACTTTGTGTATAACGTTGATTCGCGAGCCTCACACCCCGGTATGAGCCTGAAACTGGAGAGGACCTCAGGGAGGATCTGTGTTTCTTTCTAGCTAGCAATGGTGTTTTGGGTTTAACACGCCCTGGCATTTTACTTATGTAGATGATGGATAGCGAGGCGCCTCGGTTAGATTGGTCTCTTCGGAGCCGATGTTTTGGTCGGTGGATGACTAGTTACGCCCCATAGGGTGGGGAAACGCGGTGTTCAGGCATTTTAATCCACACCGGTGGACCAACCCGGATGATCCAAGAAGCAGTGCGGCTGTTCCTGAGACATGGTAGGCTAGATTGTCTCGAAACAGTGAGGACGTTCCCTGGCCCTGGTTCATGACGGAAATCCGATTCCCAAATACGATACCGTGCAGTTTTGATTGTATGCCTATATATGGCGACATAGCGGTATGGGGCATTAATGCCGTCTATGATTGATACTTATGATTTGAATTTGTTTTTGAAACATATAAACACTAGTAATAATATCAAGTGCTTTTGTTTTATTCGTATCAAGCATCTTTTGGCCATTATAAGGTAAAACTCTATCATCCGGTTTGTGTTGCATTGTGTGATGGGAACTGAGTCTTATAATGGTTTCATTTTTATAAAAAGCATTGCGATGTTTAAAAGATTTACTGTTTTTAAAGCAATGGCAATCCAATAGAGTAAACCCATTCCGTGAAAGTGGCGTGGTCCTGTGATTGGCCATATTATAAAGTAAGTTGAGTAGATTTGTCATACTAGTCCTATGACTGATTCGTAGTTTGTTTCACTTGCAAAATCGGGTGCCCCTTTTTCTACACGGGCAGCCTTGTTTTCAGGTTTTAACAGGCTCTTTTTGGATAGCTGGAGCTGAAGATGGATTCTACCATTTATCACTTTTTATGTTGTTCAGCTCCTGTTGTGCATATTATGTTTTCTTTTCCGCTGTAGACATTTTATGTAAAGCTGAATTGTATTTTGTACTATGTATGATCCTGTATACAGTGTAACACTGATGATTATGTTTATCCAGTGTATTCTATTGTACATTATCTTGTGTATTTATTTATTACTATTCTGCTATTATCTGTTTATATGTTATATTCCAAAGATTACCCTTGCCATCGTCGTACGGGGTTAGGGGACGTCACATGACACATTAGAACCGAACAAAAGAATTCATCAGAGATTGGATTAGTAATATCCAAAAAGAATGACTCGTTAGAGATAGGATCAGCAGTATCCTAGAATGAGTGTGAAGGGTATTAGTTTTTAAATAAAAATAATGTTAGACCGAAATTTGGGCCTAACACCCAAACTCTATGTGAAATCCTCACAAATCACAGATCACAGATAAAAAGCAGTAAAAACAGGGAACACACGAGATTTTTATAGTGGTTCGGCTCAATCCAAGCCTACATCCACTTTATAGTTTCTCATATCCTGAGGAATTACAATTACAATGGTGTCTCACAATCCGTGAGATTCGATTATACACAATAGCCTTGTGTTGTAATGAAGAAGAGGAGAAAAGAGATTGAAATTATGCACGATAGCCTCGTGTTTTATTGAGTTGAGGAGTACCCAAAGTCCTTGAATACTTGGTAATGGAGGTTGGGAGGTGTTAGTGCCGGAAAAGTCCCTTGAAATGACCATCTCGTGGTGTATTTATAGGCGTAGAGGAGCTGCTGGGAGTCCTGAATCGGGTCGGATCGGGTGTGACGTGGTGAGCGGAGAGGACATCTCGGAGAGAGTGGAGAAGTGGCCTTCAGATCGTGTGCATACAGGTGGCGGCCGATCCGAATTAGTAGGAGGTAGTTATCCCTTAAGAAGCGGTCAAAGTTGAGGTGTAGCAGCAGGTCGAAGCGGTTCGGTTCGGATCCTCTTCCTTCCGAACCGATCCGGAGCATTCCAACCGAAGGCGAGACGTGTTGCTATACATCTGGTGCAAGGCGGGTCGGTTCGGACTTCCGATCCGAACCGATTTGGTGTCTTCGATCCGAAGAGTGGAAGCACTTCAGTGCAGTGTGTAAGGCGGGTCGGTTCGGTTGTCCGATCCGAACCGAATTGGTGTCTTCAATCCGAAGACTTTGTGCTCTTGTGAGGATCCGATGCGAAGCGGGTCGGATTGCTCCATTCCATCCGATCCGAACCGAGTCAGAGCTCTGCAAAAACCATCCAATGCTATGCTTCTTCGAAGAGAGGAGTCGGAGCGGGTCCGATCCGATCCGGGAGGTCAAGCCAATTTCCAGATTCCAAGTTTCCGGTTCTGCATACGTTCACGGAAACGGGCATAACTTTCAAACCGTAAGTCCGATTGAGCCAAACCAAAGCTCAAACTGAAGCTAATTCAGAGATCTACAAGAGTTACAGAGCTTAGCTCCGTAATCGCTGTTTTCAGGCCCAAAAAAGGTCATCTGGTAGGAGTTTCAGGCCTTTCTTTGTTTGTGATGCGATTTCAACCAAATCACTTCATGTCTTCTAACGATATTCCCAACACTTGAGCGTATTGTTTAGAAGAGATTCCATGTATGACTGCTTTGACTAAAAAGCGAGTCAACATTTTGCCCCCCAGAACATATCTTGCTGAATGAAGGAAGATGTGTTCTGGATAATCCAAGAAATCCAAGGCCACGCCAGGCCTTCCAGCTGCAAGTATAATCCATACCTGCAAAGGAGAGAAAGCAAACGGGTGTGTTAAATCCTGACAAAACCGATTACACTTTCGAGCATAAACCATGCTTGGCGTATATTTGAGCATAAACCATACTCAAGAGACGTTCGAATCATCCTGCCAAAACCTGACAACGGACCTAACCCTCCAGGCATAAGCCATACCAGGAAGTTCAAACTGAGCATAAGCCATACTCGAGTTTTATTGAGTTCCTTTGCCAAATCCTGACAAGACAATAAGCCGTTCCAGAGTATAATCCATACTTAGAAGTTTAGTGGAGTACAATCCATACTCATACCGATGTGGAGCTACACTTGCCAAAGCCTGACAAAATAGTCCGTCCCTAAGCACAATCCGTACCTAGGGTTTCGAGATAAGTATAAGCCATACTTTTAATTGAGATTGAGAATCCTGCCACAACCTGACAAGACACTTAAATTTGCCAAACAGAATCCATGCTCGGAAAGTCCTTCCTTATTCAATTCAAAGTACAAAACCAAAGCAAATCCTGATTGGTTTGACATCGAGTCTAGAGCACGCTTTGGAGTTAAATCCTAACCCCGAACGTGTGTACGCCGATTTAGCCAATCGGAAAACCTAAAGAAAGCAAAGAAACATATCTTAAAGCCTAAGAGATGCAGAAAATGAAAGCTGATCTCATCCAGATCAGTTGATGACGAGCCTACGAGAGCTCGATTCTGGGTCATTCCCTCTACGGGGAGCAGGAGGTGGCAGCGCGGGTGCAGGTGCTGTTGGTTGCTTCACATACTCGGGTAGCTCTCCACGTCTAACCCGTTCCTCAATTAGATCACGAAGATGTCTGCAGTCATTCGTGTCATGCCCATCCATATCATGGAATATACAATGTCTCCCGGAGTCACGCTCTCTCTGTGATGGCTCCCTCCTGGGAGGCTTTGGATAGGAGACGTCACCGTTTGTGTCCAGATAGATGTCGGTTAGTGACGAATTGAGTTCTGTGTACTTTTCATATCTGGGCCCTCTCTGGGGCTGAGCGTTGCGGTCATTCTTGACGGCAGCTTTTCCTTTGCCTTTATCAGAATCAGACGATCCTCCGTCTTTGAGCATGTTAACATCGAGAACTTTCTTCTCGGAGGTTGCGTCCTCTTCACGCAAAAACCTATCCGACTCAAGGTAGAATTCGCTGAGATTCCTTGGTGGGTCCCGGTACAAGGATTTTTTGAACTCCGAGTTGTCCAGAACGCCGGATACTGCCGCCATCAATACCATAGATGGCTCAGGCCGATCAACTGATGCTGCTGCAATGTTGAATCTTTCCAGAAATGATCGCAGAGTTTCTTTGGGTCTCTGCTTGATTGTAGTGAGTGACATGACATTTTTGGGTCGAGCGATGTGGACCCGAAACTGTTCAATGAAGCGAGCGACCAACATGTTCCAGCTGTTGATCGATTCAGATTCCAGCTGCCGAAACCACATAGCAGCAATATCAGTCAAAAAGAGAGGGAAGCACTTTGCCATGACGTTTTCCGACGCCGATTGAACTTCCATATGTCGTTTATAGCGCATTAGGTGCACGGTAGGATCTGCCCTGCCGTTGTAGGGTTCCAGTTGTGGAAGTTTGAAATCTGGAGGATTGCGGGAGTTCCTGATTTCCTGTGCGAATGGATTGTGATTGACATCATCCATGTCATTCTGATAAGTGCGGCCTCTCGAGAGGCGTTCAATGAGGTTGGCGAGCCGATCACCTTCAAAGAGCTGTTGCAAGTTGACAAGTCCAGAGCTGGTGCCCCCAGCGTTGAGTTCAGAAGTGTGTGGAAGAGTATAAGGAGCTTGGCAGGTCATCCGGTTCGGTTCGGAGGTTCCCCCTTGCTGCGGCTCGGAGAAGCGAGGGAGGTTATGGAGAGCTGCACGGTTCGGATCGGAGGTGCCGATCCGATCGGGTTCTCCTGTTCTGAACTGGGGAGCTTGATGCTGAGTTTGTGTGGTATTTCCGACCCGAACCGGTGCGGATGTAGGTCGTGCTGGAACAAAGTCTTGATTTCCAGAGGGGAGGCTGCTGCCCCCAGGCTCATGCATGGTTGTTGTTCGGATCGGGTCCGAACCGATCCGGTGGGGAATGTCCCCCATTTCCATTTGCGTTGAATTCAGATTTTGGCCCTCGGTTCGGATCGGATCCGAACCGATCCGGTTTGCAGCTGCTGCTGGGGCTATTTCCGTGCTATTTCCAGCGAGTTGTGCATTGCCGCTCGGCCTGCCTTCCATCCGAGCGAAGAATTGGTCGATCATCTCCTGTTGTTTGCGGAGGAGATCATCTTGTCTTGCCATTTGAGTTCTCAATTCATCGAGAACGCCATCCATTTCATCTCTGGTTAAGTATGCTGATGGATCTTCATGAGAGGAAGCCTCCTGGCTTGCCTCGTTCCTTGTTCCTTCAGTGCCAACATCCTCAGCACGAGAGAAGGTTCCGTCTTTCTTTCGCTTGACCATTGATCCAATAGCCAAATAATCCGCTTCCGTTCAAGCTAGTAGAAGAAGTTGTATCGTGTGCCCCCTTCCTGGCGCGCCAAAATGTTAGACCGAAATTTGGGCCTAACACCCAAACTCTATGTGAAATCCTCACAAATCACAGATCACAGATAAAAAGCAGTAAAAACAGGGAACACACGAGATTTTTATAGTGGTTCGGCTCAATCCAAGCCTACATCCACTTTATAGTTTCTCATATCCTGAGGAATTACAATTACAATGGTGTCTCACAATCCGTGAGATTCGATTATACACAATAGCCTTGTGTTGTAATGAAGAAGAGGAGAAAAGAGATTGAAATTATGCACGATAGCCTCGTGTTTTATTGAGTTGAGGAGTACCCAAAGTCCTTGAATACTTGGTAATGGAGGTTGGGAGGTGTTAGTGCCGGAAAAGTCCCTTGAAATGACCATCTCGTGGTGTATTTATAGGCGTAGAGGAGCTGCTGGGAGTCCTGAATCGGGTCGGATCGGGTGTGACGTGGTGAGCGGAGAGGACATCTCGGAGAGAGTGGAGAAGTGGCCTTCAGATCGTGTGCATACAGGTGGCGGCCGATCCGAATTAGTAGGAGGTAGTTATCCCTTAAGAAGCGGTCAAAGTTGAGGTGTAGCAGCAGGTCGAAGCGGTTCGGTTCGGATCCTCTTCCTTCCGAACCGATCCGGAGCATTCCAACCGAAGGCGAGACGTGTTGCTATACATCTGGTGCAAGGCGGGTCGGTTCGGACTTCCGATCCGAACCAATTTGGTGTCTTCGATCCGAAGAGTGGAAGCACTTCAGTGCAGTGTGTAAGGCGGGTCGGTTCGGTTGTCCGATCCGAACCGAATTGGTGTCTTTAATCCGAAGACTTTGTGCTCTTGTGAGGATCCGATGCGAAGCGGGTCGGATTGCTCCATTCCATCCGATCCGAACCGAGTCAGAGCTCTGCAAAAACCATCCAATGCTATGCTTCTTCGAAGAGAGGAGTCGGAGCGGGTCCGATCCGATCCGGGAGGTCAAGCCAATTTCCAGATTCCAAGTTTCCGGTTCTGCATACGTTCACGGAAACGGGCATAACTTTCAAACCGTAAGTCCGATTGAGCCAAACCAAAGCTCAAACTGAAGCTAATTCAGAGATCTACAAGAGTTACAGAGCTTAGCTCCGTAATCGCTGTTTTCAGGCCCAAAAAAGGTCATCTGGTAGGAGTTTCGGGCCTTTCTTTGTTTGTGATGCGATTTCAACCAAATCACTTCATGTCTTCTAACGATATTCCCAACACTTGAGCGTATTGTTTAGAAGAGATTCCATGTATGACTGCTTTGACTAAAAAGCGAGTCAACATTTGGCCCCCCAGAACATATCTTGCTGAATGAAGGAAGATGTGTTCTGGATAATCCAAGAAATCCAAGGCCACGCCAGGCCTTCCAGCTGCAAGTATAATCCATACCTGCAAAGGAGAGAAAGCAAACGGGTGTGTTAAATCCTGACAAAACCGATTAAACTTTCGAGCATAAACCATGCTTGGCGTATATTTGAGCATAAACCATACTCAAGAGACGTTCGAATCATCCTGCCAAAACCTGACAACGGACCTAACCCTCCAGGCATAAGCCATACCAGGAAGTTCAAACTGAGCATAAGCCATACTCGAGTTTTATTGAGTTCCTTTGCCAAATCCTGACAAGACAATAAGCCGTTCCAGAGTATAATCCATACTTAGAAGTTTAGTGGAGTACAATCCATACTCATACCGATGTGGAGCAACACTTGCCAAAGCCTGACAAAATAGTCCGTCCCTAAGCACAATCCGTACCTAGGGTTTCGAGATAAGTATAAGCCATACTTTTAATTGAGATTGAGAATCCTGCCACAACCTGACAAGACACTTAAATTTGCCAAACAGAATCCATGCTCGGAAAGTCCTTCCTTATTCAATTCAAAGTACAAAACCAAAGCAAATCCTGATTGGTTTGACATCGAGTTTAGAGCACGCTTTGGAGTTAAATCCTAACCCCGAACGTGTGTACGCCGATTTAGCCAATCGGAAAACCTAAAGAAAGCAAAGAAACATATCTTAAAGCCTAAGAGATGCAGAAAATGAAAGCTGATCTCATCCAGATCAGTTGATGACGAGCCTACGAGAGCTCGATTCTGGGTCATTCCCTCTACGGGGAGCAGGAGGTGGCAGCGCGGGTGCAGGTGCTGTTGGTTGCTTCACATACTCGGGTAGCTCTCCACGTCTAACCCGTTCCTCAATTAGATCACGAAGATGTCTGCAGTCATTCGTGTCATGCCCATCCATATCATGGAATATACAATGTCTCCTGGAGTCACGCTCTCTCTGTGATGGCTCCCTCCTGGGAGGCTTTGGATAGGAGACGTCACCGTTTGTGTCCAGATAGATGTCGGTTAGTGACGAATTGAGTTCTGTGTACTTTTCATATCTGGGCCCTCTCCGGGGCTGAGCGTTGCGGTCATTCTTGACGGCAGCTTTTCCTTTGCCTTTATCAGAATCAGACGATCCTCCGTCTTTGAGCATGTTAACATCGAGAACTTTCTTCTCGGAGGTTGCGTCCTCTTCACGCAAAAACCTATCCGACTCAAGGTAGAATTCGCTGAGATTCCTTGGTGGGTCCCGGTACAAGGATTTTTTGAACTCCGAGTTGTCCAGAACGCCGGATACTGCCGCCATCAATACCATAGATGGCTCAGGCCGATCAACTGATGCTGCTGCAATGTTGAATCTTTCCAGAAATGATCGCAGAGTTTCTTTGGGTCTCTGCTTGATTGTAGTGAGTGACATGACATTTTTGGGTCGAGCGATGTGGACCCGAAACTGTTCAATGAAGCGAGCGACCAACATGTTCCAGCTGTTGATCGATTCAGATTCCAGCTGCCGAAACCACATAGCAGCAATATCAGTCAAAAAGAGAGGGAAGCACTTTGCCATGACGTTTTCCGACGCCGATTGAACTTCCATATGTCGTTTATAGCGCATTAGGTGCACGGTAGGACCTGCCCTGCCGTTGTAGGGTTCCAGTTGTGGAAGTTTGAAATCTGGAGGATTGCGGGAGTTCCTGATTTCCTGTGCGAATGGATTGTGATTGACATCATCCATGTCATTCTGATAAGTGCGGCCTCTCGAGAGGCGTTCAATGAGGTTGGCGAGCCGATCACCTTCAAAGAGCTGTTGCAAGTTGACAAGTCCAGAGCTGGTGCCCCCAGCGTTGAGTTCAGAAGTGTGTGGAAGAGTATAAGGAGCTTGGCAGGTCATCCGGTTCGGTTCGGAGGTTCCCCCTTGCTGCGGCTCGGAGAAGCGAGGGAGGTTATGGAGAGCTGCACGGTTCGGATCGGAGGTGCCGATCCGATCGGGTTCTCCTGTTCTGAACTGGGGAGCTTGATGCTGAGTTTGTGTGGTATTTCCGACCCGAACCGGTGCGGATGTAGGTCGTGCTGGAACAAAGTCTTGATTTCCAGAGGGGAGGCTGCTGCCCCCAGGCTCATGCATGGTTGTTGTTCGGATCGGGTCCGAACCGATCCGGTGGGGAATGTCCCCCATTTCCATTTGCGTTGAATTCAGATTTTGGCCCTCGGTTCGGATCGGATCCGAACCGATCCGGTTTGCAGCTGCTGCTGGGGCTATTTCCGTGCTATTTCCAGCGAGTTGTGCATTGCCGCTCGGCCTGCCTTCCATCCGAGCGAAGAATTGGTCGATCATCTCCTGTTGTTTGCGGAGGAGATCATCTTGTCTTGCCTTTTGAGTTCTCAATTCATCGAGAACGCCATCCATTTCATCTCTGGTTAAGTATGCTGATGGATCTTCATGAGAGGAAGCCTCCTGGCTTGCCTCGTTCCTTGTTCCTTCAGTGCCAACATCCTCAGCACGAGAGAAGGTTCCGTCTTTCTTTCGCTTGACCATTGATCCAATAGCCAAATAATCCGCTTCCGTTCAAGCTAGTAGAAGAAGTTGTATCGTGTGCCCCCTTCCTGGCGCGCCAAAATGTTAGACCGAAATTTGGGCCTAACACCCAAACTCTATGTGAAATCCTCACAAATCACAGATCACAGATAAAAAGCAGTAAAAACAGGGAACACACGAGATTTTTATAGTGGTTCGGCTCAATCCAAGCCTACATCCACTTTATAGTTTCTCATATCCTGAGGAATTACAATTACAATGGTGTCTCACAATCCGTGAGATTCGATTATACACAATAGCCTTGTGTTGTAATGAAGAAGAGGAGAAAAGAGATTGAAATTATGCACGATAGCCTCGTGTTTTATTGAGTTGAGGAGTACCCAAAGTCCTTGAATACTTGGTAATGGAGGTTGGGAGGTGTTAGTGCCGGAAAAGTCCCTTGAAATGACCATCTCGTGGTGTATTTATAGGCGTAGAGGAGCTGCTGGGAGTCCTGAATCGGGTCGGATCGGGTGTGACGTGGTGAGCGGAGAGGACATCTCGGAGAGAGTGGAGAAGTGGCCTTCAGATCGTGTGCATACAGGTGGCGGCCGATCCGAATTAGTAGGAGGTAGTTATCCCTTAAGAAGCGGTCAAAGTTGAGGTGTAGCAGCAGGTCGAAGCGGTTCGGTTCGGATCCTCTTCCTTCCGAACCGATCCGGAGCATTCCAACCGAAGGCGAGACGTGTTGCTATACATCTGGTGCAAGGCGGGTCGGTTCGGACTTCCGATCCGAACCGATTTGGTGTCTTCGATCCGAAGAGTGGAAGCACTTCAGTGCAGTGTGTAAGGCGGGTCGGTTCGGTTGTCCGATCCGAACCGAATTGGTGTCTTCAATCCGAAGACTTTGTGCTCTTGTGAGGATCCGATGCGAAGCGGGTCGGATTGCTCCATTCCATCCGATCCGAACCGAGTCAGAGCTCTGCAAAAACCATCCAATGCTATGCTTCTTCGAAGAGAGGAGTCGGAGCGGGTCCGATCCGATCCGGGAGGTCAAGCCAATTTCCAGATTCCAAGTTTCCGGTTCTGCATACGTTCACGGAAACGGGCATAACTTTCAAACCGTAAGTCCGATTGAGCCAAACCAAAGCTCAAACTGAAGCTAATTCAGAGATCTACAAGAGTTACAGAGCTTAGCTCCGTAATCGCTGTTTTCAGGCCCAAAAAAGGTCATCTGGTAGGAGTTTCGGGCCTTTCTTTGTTTGTGATGCGATTTCAACCAAATCACTTCATGTCTTCTAACGATATTCCCAACACTTGAGCGTATTGTTTAGAAGAGATTCCATGTATGACTGCTTTGACTAAAAAGCGAGTCAACAAATAAAAACAAATTTTATTTTGAAAATTTAAACATTATTATTCGTATTTGCGTATTATACTTTAAATCGATTTGGACAATCGAGTATATGAAGATTTTGCATATATGCCTAGCTAGCATGTATTTGAAACCTCAAATATACTGGATAGATATAGAATCACACTTTAATCGCCCGGAGATGTTCTGATGGTGGTTTGAAACATCATCATAATTTATGTTCGAGTATTTAAAAGTGGGATATCTATATATTTCCATTGACTGATGTGAGAACCAAAACTGAATAGTGTTTATTGCGATGGTTTGCACTAAAATATGATTTTTGGCTATATATAAAAGTTATATATATTTGAAAGGTTAATCACCTATTTTATTATTGGTTGTGATGTTTGATAATTAGTTTAACTAATTAAAATATTGGAAAGATAATTAATCGAACCAATATGAGAAAGAATGATAAATTTAGTTATATCAAATTTAATATTGAATTGAATTGAAAGTTGAGTTGGCTAGCTAAACAACTTTCAGCTTCGTTCCTTTTCGAGGAAAAAAAGATTTTTAAATGGGGGAGATTGTAACAACCCGCAAATTCTAAACCAGTTTAAAATTTTTATTTTAGAAATTTTAAGGGATTTTGAATATTTAAAATGATTTATTTTAAATAATAACGATTAAAAATTTATTTAAATTGAAGTTAGAACGAAATATTTTAATTTAATTATAAAACGAGTTTAGAATGGCGCGACAGTTCGAAAATTTGATTTCAAATTTCAACTGACTGTACAGGATTCAAAATAAATCAGATTTCAGTAAAACAAGAAATATTTAAATCTATTCGATTTTATCTTTCCAACAAATCTGAAAAATTGAAATTTCACAACTAGAATTAAAAGTTATGTCCAGTTTAAAAATTCGGAATTGTAGTTGTAGAATTTATATATATTTTAATATAATATATTGCCCTTAAAAATAGCCATTTTTCAAACGGCCTCCGTTTTCAACGAAACCACTTTTGTTGGAACCAGAATGTCAAATTATTGCTAGGTTTCAATTTTCATAATTTTTGAAATCAATAGGTGTGCGTGGCAAAAGAAAACATGTTTTAACTGTTTCAGTCAATCTTGATCGACCAGAAAAGGGCCATTTTTCAAATGGTCTTCAAATTTGATGAAATTAGTTTTGTCAGGACCGTTTTGTCAAAACAAAGCCAGAGATAATTTTTCTGGAATATTTAAAGTCAGTATGTGGCCCCGGTAATTTAAAATGTAAGTTTAAATTAAATATATATTAATTTATATTTTAATTTTGAGGAAACCTAGTCGAAACAGTCGAACTGGCTTACCGAACATATCCCATTGTGTCCAGAATAAGGGTATTTAGCTAGGGGCAACAGTCATTGGAGTTTGTTTAGAGTTTGTGGTGTTAAACTGATATTATTTGA
This sequence comes from Allium sativum, assembly GCA_030737875.1. Lineage (NCBI taxonomy): Eukaryota > Viridiplantae > Streptophyta > Magnoliopsida > Asparagales > Amaryllidaceae > Allium > Allium sativum. The sequence goes on along the minus strand of CM060915.1, from coordinate 182,764,533 downwards.
AATAAATAAATAAAATAAATATAGAAATACGCTATATATACTACTTCAAATACCTAACCCAAATGTAAAATACACCAACGGCCATCGTTCTCCTGATTTCTCCCTTTAATTACTTTCGATCCATTCCACTAATCTAAAAGCTCCTAAAGTCAAAATTGATCAACTTCAGGTGCTCTACATATCAATACAGAGGAGATGGGTTTTCGTGGCCTAGGCGTCTCGATTTTGGAGTGCAAAACTCCACCGTTCACGCCCGAAATCCGAGACGATGGTGGCACTGAGTGGGCCCCGTTGGACGCGAGCGTGGAGGCTTCAAAGGCGCTTTTAGGCGGGGGTTCAGATCGAGGTCCGGTCAGGTGGAGATGCATGTGGCGGCACTTTCTTATTGTGAGCTGATGGGTTCAAATTCCACAAAGAAGGAAACGAACAGAAAGGGAAAACGCAGCGTACAAATGGTTTTAACAGTGATTTTTTTTTTAATTTCCTTTCCAAATTTCAAACATCAATAACATTGAATATTTTTTCAAACTTCAAACTTAAATAAATTAGCCATGTTTTGGTAAATAAAATAAACATAGTTTTGGTGAAGAAATCAACATATTTTTGGTGAAGAAATCAACATAGTTTTGGTGAAGAAATTAACATAGATTTGTAAAAAAATTAACATTGATTTGTGAAAAAAAAAAACATTGTTTTAAAATAAAATTAGCAATTAGCAATTGTTTTAAAAGAAAATTTACAATGTTTAGAAAAGCAAAATAAAACTTTATTTTGAAAAGTAAAATATACATTGTTTTGAAATTAATAAAAAACATTGCTTTGAACTAAAAATAAACATTGTTTATAAAATGTAAAATGACATTGTTTATAAAATATAAAATGCATAGTTTTCAAAAGGAAACATACCATTGTTTTGTAAAAAGAAAACATACCATTGTTTTGTTAAAAGAAAACATAATATTGCTTTGTATATGAGAATAAACCTTGATTTGAAAAGGAAAAATATCATTGTTTTGAAAACTAAACATATTATGGTTTTTAAAATTAAACATATCATTGTTTTGAAAATGAACACATCATTATTTTGAAAAAGAACATCGATTTGTAATAAAAAGGAACTTTGTTTTAAAAGTAAAAAGGAACATTGTTTTCAAAAGTAAAAAGGAACATTGTTTTCAGAAGTGAAAAGGAACATTGTTTTTAAAAGTAAGAATTGCATTGTTTTCAAAAACAAGAATAGAATTGGTTTTTAAAATGAGAATAGAATTGTTGTTTTTGTAAATAGAACGAACATCACTTTGTAAATAGAACGAACATCGCTTTTGTAAATAGATCGAACATTGTTTTGTAAAGAAAAATAACATCGTTTTTGATAAAAGAAAATAACATGGTTTTGATAAAAATAACATCGTTTTTGATAAACGAAAATCACATGGTTTTGATAATACGAAAAACAAAGAACTTTGTTTTGAAATGAAAAGAACATTGTATTAAATATACAAAATTTTGTTTCAACAATATATACATCATCGTTTTAAAAATAAAATGAACCTTGATTTAAAAGGAAAACTCAACCTTGTTTTCAAAGAAGAAAACATAACATTGTGTAAAATATAAAAAGAACTTTGTTTAGTAGTAAAAAGGAAACGTTGTTTATAAAATATAAAATTAACATTGTTTTGATATAAAAATTAACATTTGGTTTTGAAACAAAAACATAACTTCATTTTGTAAATCAAAAAATATAACATAGTTTTGTAAAATCCAAATGTACATTGTTTTAGAGATCAAAATATACATTGTTTTAGAAAGAAAAATAATTATCATTGGCTTTCAAAATATAAAATTAAATTATTTTTAAAGTATAAATTACATTGCTTTGAAAGTAAATAACATAGTTTAACAATACGATTTGTAAACAAATCGCATCGTAAACAAAAATATGATTTATACCATATATATATATATATATATATATAGAACAACATTAAAAATATGATTTTTAATACAAACCGTGTGACACAGACTGCTATGGAACTGAATGTAAGAAGAACGGTATCAATATCATCAGTAAAGAATGACGAAGTGGAAACGAAGGTGAGAACTCCTCCCTAAAATTTCTACACAGTTATTTACTTTCATAATTGAAAAATATATAGAATTGCCACTTTAGATTTTTATCAGTTTATTCACTATAAACTGTACACGGTGCTTGTTAGATCATTACCCTCGTCCACAAACCATAGACGGTTTAAATTGACTGTATTGTATGTTGTTTGTGATGTTGAAATGATCAAAAATACTGTTAACATAAATTTGGTAGTTAAATTAGATTATAAATATTTATTTATAATTTGATAGTTTGAACAGTGAAAATTGGTTAAATTTATTAACCAATAAGTTTAAATAAAATGTTATTGTTTGAAAACCCGACACGGGTCAGGGGATGATAATTTGTTTACATCTCCCTTGAATTTATTTATATGTTAATCGATGGATTGACAGTCTGTGGTGAACGTTATCTATTTATTTTAATGCTCACACGGTTGTAAACTTCACTCTGAATGTGATTAGACTATATGATGATTATTTATCATTATTGCTGCATACATACGATATATGAAATCCATATAATTGAAAATTATATGGTAATTAATTGTGTCTCATTTCGATTCAGAATGTAAAGGATATTTTAAAATAAAATGTTGAAAAAATAAAAATTATATTTTTATTGAATGTACAAAATATGGAAAATATTCACATAAGAAATGGAAATTGGTTGAAGCAATAAAAGTTACATTTTTATTGTATAGATATAAAAAGATTGTAGTTTAATAAATTTGTGTTTACATTAAAAATAACATTGGTAATGTAAGGGATGGATCATTAGAAAGACTCAATGTTGACAAAATTGTTTTAACATGAAAAAAATAACATTTGAATGTAAAGAACCATTTTATTTGTAAATTATGTAAAGAACATTGTATTTGTAAATTATATAAAAGAACATTGTTATTGTAAATTATAAAAGGATATTTTTATTGTAAATATTCTTAAAGAATATTTTTGTTGTAAAAGAACCTTTTTGATGTAAAAGGACATTTTTATTTATAAAAATTACATTTCTATTGAAGTTTATTTTCAATAAAAAGATTGAACAATAAAAATTACATTTTTATTGAAGTTTGTTTTCAATAAAAAAGATTGAACAATAAAAATTACATTTTTATTGAAGATTGTTTTCAATAAAAAGATTGAACATTAAAACTTACATCTTTATTGTTAGTTGGTTTCATTTAAAAGAAACCTACTTTAAAATAAAAGACTTGACCATGAAAATTATGTTTTCGTTGTATGTTTGTTACGTTAAAAAGAATTATATATAAAAAAATAAGAAGCCAAGTTAAGTAGCACCTGCCATTTTAACTGGAACGAGTTTATCGATCGATTTAGTCATTTTATAATGAATATAGAAAAGAAGTGATTTTAAATTCTGATGTTTTAAAAATATTATTTTAATATGATAAAATAATAGAATATTCAATTTTTATTTGAAATTTAAAATGAATTTGGAATCATTTTGAAATGAAATTATAAATAATTTATAAATACGATTTAAATGGAAATTGACGAAATATTTATTATATATGTATAATGGCCTGAATAAAACGCGTCGCGCAGCGACCGTTCGCGAATTTCGACCATTAACTTCAAATGGACGTAACGGGAGATCCGACCGTCGGATTCTCCGAAAACTGGAACCGTTGGGTTTGTATTGAAAATAGCTTTCCAATGAATATAAAAGATTTTATATTTAATGGTTAGATTGGAAATATGTCCAAATCAATTTCAGAAATGGTCGCTATGGATGCTGTTCTGTGGCCTTTGTTGGAAACCGACTGTACGAGCGATAATAAAATAATTAAAAATATGGTAAAATTATGTAAAATCATAATAAATGATTTGGAAAGATTTTTGATGAAAAATTCCAATTTTATAAAGACAGAAATATATTTTTATCAAAATGAACTGTTTATTGAACTAGTTATTAAGTAGAATAATAATTTAATTATTTTAAGAAATAAATTGGACTTTGAAAATGGTTTTTTAAAATAAATAGAATTTTCCAATATTTATTTACATATTTTGGAATGGATTTGAATGAAAATTATCTTCGGAATACTTCGATATTGGATTCCATTATTACACAAATATTGTGAGGAATTTGGAAGATATATATATATATATATATATACATATATATATATATTCCCAATACGATATTTGTTGGTTTCAGAATTTGATATTGAAAATAAGCCGATATAATTTCTATTCAGAACCTTACATTTAATATCAAATGGGATTTTGGGTTTGTCCTGAACGGTGTTTTAAATAACACTTGTTCTTTTACACAATTAACAGTGGAGAAATAATTTGAAATTTGTAAATCTTTTATTAAGATTTAATGGGAATTTTCCAAAATAAAGTTTTCCAATTTAATATATTAAATTGGAATTGGATGGAATTCGATTTGGTAATAATCGAGATGAGCTCCTGTGAATGAAGACCGATGCTATATATGGAATTTAAAAGGCATTGCCGCTATTCCCTTTATATTATTAGTTTGATGTGGGAATTTATATCGATTATACACCATAATGATTTTCGTGAAGATTCCATAATTGATGGGAGAATATTTGAGTTTATCGTGAACAATGTTTTTAAAAGACATTAGTCCTTTAACCCAGTTAAAGATAAGGTTAAATTCTTAAGATTGAAAAATCATTAAGTAATGATTTTTGAGATTAAAAAGAAAAATTAAAAGAATTTATCTTTGATAAAATTAATGGGAAACTTTCCCTAAGAATGTGAATATTTTATTAAAAGAATGTTCTGAATCAAAATGAGGCGTAGGATGTGTTTTTATATCACTTGTTTATAAAGTACGCCAATTATTTAGAAAGACCAGGTTTAACCCATTCTGAATAATTGATATGACGATTAACAGTCGAAGAGATTGAAGACGGCGCAAGACCGACGATCTTCACATCGAATGGATGAGTTGCTACTGATGCCCATGATTGGAGTAGCTACCTTGAAGCGGCTACAGTGGTAGCCGTCCGTACGTACTTGTTGATTGTTCGGATATGTGAGGGCCTCTCTTCCGTATTGGACATACGGGATGAGGAATAAGGTGCCTCCGTTTTCGTTCAGACCCAGAACAGACTTGTAAATGGATGGTATGTCTGACGTTGTATTCCTTTATGCTGTATTTGTTGATCTCTGCTATATATATATATATATATATACAAACATATATATATATATATATGTTGGTGGTGGAGAATTTATTCTCATGCTTAACACCCTTTTCTGAGACGTATATGCTTAGAGGTTATATATATCGATAGAAATCTAAGGTGTGGTATGGATTGACAATGTGGCATGCTAAGATGCATGGATCAAGTCTTTTGTTGAAAAGTAGAGCCTTGCGGATGATGATCAAAGCATAACTTTAATTAGCATAGCTTTGTGTAGCGTTACCTCGCGAGCCTCACACCCCTGTATGATGGTGAAAGATTTGTTTGATTAGTAGATTTGACCAATATATCTTATATATATATATATGGGTTTGGTTGGTCGAGTTGTGCTGGGTGTGGTCGCTCAACACCTTTTTGATTAGGGATAGGGCCATTTTCCCCCAACTCCCATATATAGGGATTGAGTAAGCAGTGTTTTCTCTCGCTGGGACGTAAGCCGCAGTGATACTTTATTTTCCAAAAGTGCGGATGTGCATTACGTTTTTTCCTCTAGCTTGGACGTAAGCCGTGGATTATTGCACTACGCGATAGATCTTTCGAATCTGGAGCCATCATGATGGAAATCCAACTTTCCAATACGAGCTTTGCGGTTTTAATTGTAAACCTATATATGGCGACATAGTGGGATGGGGCACTCGTGCCGTCTATGATTAATACATTTACTTTCGAAATTGATGTCTACACGATGCACTAGTAATATTAAAAGAGAAATTTCATGTACCAAGCGTATTTGGCTATTATAAGGTAAAACTCTATCCTTCGACTTGCATTGCATTGTATGATGGGACCTAAGTCTTATAATAGCTTCATTTTTCCAAAAAGCATTGCGCCGATTATTTTTAGTATTATTGGGGTTAAACCCATTCCGTGTAATACGGCGTGTTCCCTTGATTTACCTAACTTTAAAATCAAATTAATAACTGTTTTGAGTTCTCATACTAGTCCCATGACTGACCTGGAGTATATTATTGTAACCTAAACTCTGGGTGCCCATAATTTCCACACGGGCTGCCAGTAGTTTTGGTTTTGCAGATATTATGTTCACAGGATCCTCGTCTACAGCTGAAGTGATATTCGAAAAGCTCTGTGTCCATGTATTTCTTTCAGTTGTATTTTGTATTATTTTTCTGTTGCTATATAATTTAAATTTCTGATATTAATTTATGTTGTATAATTATTCATACTCTGGAATATTCTTGTACACTGATGTAAATTGTTCTAATAAGCAATGGAAAGTACTTTTGTTTGTGTTCTGATTTGTCGTGTTCTCAAAACAATCCAGGCTTTCCTTTACTGGGAAGTTTGGGTCGTCACACTGGTGTGAGTAAACTCTAATCATTTCGGTCTAAATTTTCAAAATCCTTTTCAAAGGAATGATAATCATAAGACCGATCCACACATAAACACGGATGGTTTTTACCTTACAATAAACCAAAACATTTCTTTTCTAAAACAATACTTTTCTGATATTATAATAATGTCTAAATCAAGTAAATAACAACATAACAAAAACACTTTCATCTCACGCTCTACATATATAATATACTAATCAAAACTGCGGGCTCTTATTGGATAATGGATTTCCAACTATGACAAGATATGGAATCACCTTCCGGTCAGTATACTCTAGAAGTGATACACTGGAGTTCAACAAGAACACCTTGTAACTCAGCCGCACATGACCGTCCATTCATTTCGCTTAAATGTTCCGAATATATCGTGACCTTACGGTTGGTATGCCAACATAACCGTTCTCGGGAGATACAGAAGCGAAAGAAGTAATAAATATGTATATTCTCTAAATGTTGACAATATACCCTAATTGGGCGCGACCCACTTAGCCATGTTGCCTACCCGATTTTTGTCATTTCCCTGTTGATGAGGCTTCAAGTCACAACGTATCTATAACGTCCCAAATTTTTTGGCAAGTTAAATTGGAATATTTAAATCTGTTTTATAAATTATATTGGAAATATAATGGATTTTATATCAAATTTAGTTATAAAATGGAGTTCGAATATATATATATATATAATTAAAACTAGTTTGAAACATCGCGGTAGTCCGTAATTTACGATTTAAATTTTAATTTAATGTACAAGATCCGATATAATTTGGAATTCTGTGAAACAAGAAACGTTTGATATATTTGATTATATTTTTCTAATGAAAGATAAAAATGGAGATTTCGGCTTATATATTGTTAGTTATGTACAACTCAAATTTTCATATAGTCGCTATGGAATGGTTTTTAAATTACAATGATTTATTTAAATATAAAAGGATTTTTATATATATTTGGATACCGTTTTAACTCGAATTTTCTGAATATTGAGTTTTTAAAATCTATATTTGTTTAATCTGAAACTGTATAATATTTCATTTGGAGAAATAATAATTTATTATTATTTAAATATAATTGTTTTGAATTTAATAATATTTTATCCATATTATATAAGCCTTAAAAATGTTTTCTTTTCGAACGACCTCGGTTTTCGATGAAACAAGTTTTATTGGAATGCATATAATTAATTATTGCTAGATTTTTATTTTGGAGCCAAACGAGGTTATTTTATCGGTGCGCCAAATTTAGGGGTGAACTGATAAATTATAATAACATTGTTTTTGCAAACGTAGTCCCTTTTTCATGAAATTTGTTTTATTGGGACAGGAACGTCAGGGATTAAAGATGGATCCATTTTTATTGCAGTCGGGTACCGCTCATGGCAGTGTGAATTAAGAAGGCTTAATGTACAAAGCGATAAATAACGGTAGGACTAAACAACCGTATAAAAAGGAACGTCCAAACAAAGATAAAATATCTTTGCTAAAGCCTTATTTCTTTTTTCTAGCATATCTTCTAAAACCTTACGGCTGACTTCTATTATAAAATATATATAAAATAAGATTCTTGTCATTAAAATAGCGCCCTGTTTCCTTTGCTTGAGAAAATGAAATCTAGCCAAATCTTTATGGCTTTATCAAGTACCTCTAATCATTCATTTTTAAAAATCTCGGATAAGATTCGTTGAAAGCAATAGGTTGTACGCAGTCAAAATGGGTGGCTAAGCTTATACTTTAAATTACTCATTTCCTTTCCCATTCGAAAAGCGGAAAAAAATTGTAGCATGAAACTGAAGCTAACCCAATGTATATTTATATATCCATTCTTGTTCTTTTGATCCATTCGAAAACTCAAAATAAAAATAAAAATAAAGAAAAGAAGCATACGTCATTTCTTTTACCTACCCTGAATAATACCCACGCAATACAAAATAGCTCATGTCCAACAAATAACACGTGTTCACGCACATGCCTACTGAAAAATCATAGCAAATTGGGCACAAGACTACTAGGTTGAAATGAAATGATGTCTCCCAACATATATGCATGTTCAAATCTAAGTAAATATATACATGTTATGTGTACCGCCTACCTTGTCTCTAACCGCGTGAATTGTGCTGTTCCCAAAACGCCTGACCCCATGTGTGTCCACCAATCACTGCCCTCTGATTTCCATATTTTGTTGTTAAATCCCTAAATTGATAGGTGACTTAAAATCAAAAAAGAGGAAATCGGCGGATTTGATTGGAGGGGCATGGGGGAATAGGAGAAATGGAAACAAAAGAATTGGTCTCGTCTCTAACCACGCACGCAGCAGCCTAAAGTCGAATCTAATCATATCAAACTAATACGCAACTAGCATGTATAAACATATATGTATATCTTATGTCTTCTCTTCAACCAGCCTACTCTATAAATAAAAAAGATAACCTATTCTAATGTGTACAAACCATAGAGCAGACCTATGTTTAACATGCGGCGATCTTCATCCTACTTCATTAACTTCACAGCTAATGAAAAGGAAACCCATACGCGGACCTACCTCGTACATATTGAAGTGACGTGGCTCCTATCCTATCTTTACTACCTATATAAATGAGACCAATTCTTCTGTGCCCAAATCCCTTATGCCCCATGTCCCCTCCAATAAAAAAGTAGGAAATCAGGGGGCTATGATTGGTTAGGGACACAGGGCACACCGAATTACGACATAGAAGAATTGGTGTGCTCTATATACATACACAACACTGAAGAAAATCATTCTTTCTTGGCAAACATAAAAATGAAAGCCTTCCTAAACAAAACCAAAACCTCTCTTCATTTATATATATACTATTTCAACTGCTTGTTTTCTCCCTAGCATCACCCTCCATTTTGTCTATACTAATGATACACTATTAAAACAAAAGAAGAAAACAGATTGCTGGATGTAAAACCCGAGCGAAGGGGAGAGTTGCATAGAAGATACTGCGTGGAGGAGGGAGAAAATATACCACAGAGAGGAGATAAAGGGGTGATGATGGGTTACTGAGTGGAGTGAGTTTCGGAAATAAGGAAAAAGTACTGCATTAGGGGAGATGTTGCAGTGGACTTTGGACTAAGCAGAGGTTCGTGGAATTTTGTTTGAGAAGTGGTGGAAGTTTTTGAATGGGAAGATGGGTTAATCTATTGCTTACAAACAGTAGCATGGAAGAAATGATGAAGATTGAACAATGGAGAACGGGGTGCGGGTTTACTAGAAAAAATGGGTGGAGGTTGCGTAGTAGAGCTGAAGCGAGAATGGGCCTGCATGGTATCAATGATGTATGTGTATAGTGTAAACAAAAATGGCTTAGAAGGATAGAGGAAAAAAATATAATTAGATGAAAGCGTGAGCTAGATTATTACTGTAACAACCCTGATTTTTGGGGCCAATTTAAAATTTTATTTTAAGTGATTTTAATGTGTTTTCAATATTTAAAATAATTTATTTAAAATAAAAATGATTGAAATTTTATTTAAATCGAAGTTAGAATGAATAATTTAATTTCAAATAAAAAAAAGAGAGTTAGAAATAGCGCGGTAGTTTGAAAAGTCAAACTTGAACTTTGACTGACTATACAGGATGCAAAATTTAAGGATTTTAGTGAATCCAAAAATATTAGAATCTATTTAAAAATATCTTTCCAACGAATCCAAAAAATTGAAATTTCATAGCGGAAATCAAAAGTTATGGTCAATTCAATTTTTAGAAAGGTCGCTATAGAAATTATATATATTATATATGGCCCGAAAGGTTACTTTTCACATATGAAGGAATTTCGACTCGAAACCACTTCCATTTAGTTCGGAATGACATTTCTGCATCGAAAAACAGTAAACACTTATATATTTTGAGTTTCGGAAATTATTTGTTAAAAATGTATTTTTAATATTAAATATATTGGCCTTAAAAATAGCCATTTTTCAAATGACCTCTGTTTTCGACGAAACCACTTTTGTTGGAACCGGAATGTCAAATTATTGCTAGGTTTAATTTTCCAGAATTTTTCGAATTAATATGTGAGCGTGGCAAAAGAAAATGTGTTTTGAATATTTCAGTTAAATTTAAACGCCTTAAAAATAGCCATTTTTCAAACGGTTTCAGAATTCAACGAAATTAGTCTTGTTAAACCGTATCGTCAAAAGAAATCTAAAAATAATTTTTTTTTAGAATTTTCTGAGGTCATATGTTGTAACGACCCACATTTTTGACCATTCAAATCGACAGTAAACCACACATGTCGACCCAAACAAATCGCAAATCCAGGTAGTTATTGGAAAAAAAGAAGAAAGGAAAGAAAGAAGAGAAAAACCAATCACTGAACCTCACAGCGGAAGGACAACATATAATAAACAAATAGCAGTTAAAAGCAGTTGAAATGTATACATTGGTTATAACATTCAATGATTATCAGAGTTACATATACATACAGCTGTACATAATAAGCAGCGGAAATAAAGCAGCGGATATACATATGTATAGATAATAGATATACCAAATCTTCATCTTCGATCTCTTAGTCACAGTCATCCCTGTTAACTACAAACGCCTGCTGACCCGAGCGTATTGCATAAAAAGGAAAACACAACAAACACTCGGATCAGCACTAAATCGTTCTCATATTAGTCAAATTAAAAGATGAAATAACATCAATGTCATGGGTACAGTAACTAAAGAGATGTTACAGGATTTTTCCATCTCTCAAGGATCCGTTAAATTAATACATACATAATATAGTACGCTATTATGATAGTGTCTATCCAGTAAAGTATAAATACTGAAAATAGCATAAGCGGGATTACCATATTACCCTTACGCTGTTTATAGGCACCAACAGTCTATACAGTACCGTAAATTCACTGTACTGGTGTTATCAGAGGGCACTTCATAGAAGGCAATGCTAAATCAAAATCGTATGGGGCTCGATAAGGATATATATGACAAGGCACTGGAGGCAATGCCCAGGGTAGGATTCTACCAATTGCACTCCCGGACCGGTGGTAACGCATAGCAGCCACTACCGCCCACCTCGGAACACACTCCCAAAGTCATAAATGGGCCCAAATCATCATCATCAAAGTCATAGAAATAGTATCGAAGAAGTGTGTCCGATCAAAGGTGCTACCTCAGTTAGTCACGGTATAGCTCCTGTTTTAGTCATTTCAATTCTGACCCGAAGATCAGGGCTATTTCGTCCTCGATCATCTTCTTCGATTCAATAATCGACTCCAAGTCATCATATCTCGTTCTGGATACGTCAAAACGTTCACAGTTGTCAAAGTGGTATCGACACTGATAGAGAGTATGTCATATGTCGACTCCGGTCTCTTTAACAACCAACGCTTACATCTTTCACATCGCTCGGTTCTTTTATATTTGATAAAGGTTCGCTTTCATATCAAAATATCATCTTCTGCTTGGAACTCAATTTATATTCAAACGAATCAAATTTTCATATCATCCTTTCATAATCATACCCAAACCGATTATATTCTAAAACTAGAATATATTTCATATCATTATATTATAATCATATAATATTTCAAAACGACTTATACTCAAATAGAATATAATTTATCTCAAAGATTTCAAATTACCATGGATTCTTATCTCAACTCCATTTGAACCAGCGGTTCAACTCAAGCATTTCCATTCGGAAGAAATTTATAATTCCAAAACACTTGTAAACTAAATGTTTATATATAATAATAACAATAGTAATAATAAAATAATAATAAAATAAATTTTATATAAATAAATATATAGATATACATATAGGATATAGTAATTAAAATAAATTAGTAATTTAAATATTATATATTTACTTAAATATAGGTTTACTAGAAATTTTGGAAAAATGAATTACAAGGAAAATTTATTTAAAAATACAATAGTTATAAGTAAAGGTAAGTAATAAATTTAAAGCAAGAATAATTATTTGGAATCAAATGCAGAAATATATTTAAAAAATAAATTTCTCTAATCAAAATCTTCCTTCCTTCCAAATTTCAATACTTGAATCTATCCTTCGGTCTCAACGGAGTTCATTAAATTCCATATCTCTTTCAACCCGTCCAAAACAACTATTTGATTTCAAGAGTTCAAATATATATTTGAACTGAGTTAAAACAACTCAAATATCTTTGATTTCCAAATTTTCCAAAAATCAGATTACATAAGAATTTATTTCCTTCTAATCCAACTCTTAATATGAAAAGATTTTAAATCATATTCAAATTCCGATTTAAATATTTCCACTTTGTTTGGAAAAATTTCTTTAACCCTTTTTATCAACATCCCAGTTCAGAATCTTTAAAGAATTGGATTATCGAGTATCGGTACATTCTTTTAGAGGGAAAATTCTACTAAATAAAAATTCCAAATATTTAAAAATCATTTAACCAACCGATGTCTGTATATAATTATCTACCCAATGGCCAAGTGATTTTAAATTTAATTTCTCGATATTTCAGGGATGGATCTATCATTTCAATCCAAATCAGGGTCACAGAGATTTATCATTTCACTCCGTGTTCTTAATTCATTTTATCGATAAATCCCGGGTTCATTAGATGCCCGCAACATCAAGGGTAAATGGGATTTATCGTCAAAATCAACATGCATTACAATATACTGAATAAGGAGCATAAAATTGTCACTATAAATTCAGTAATAAATTTCAACCAACATCCATCACAACCATTTCATTCAACTGATCAGCATTAAACTGTTTCAGGATTTTACAAGGGTTCGAATTCAACTAGAAATTTAAATTTAATTTAACAACAAATCAATTACTTAAATTGCATGTTAACACACTTGCATGTTAAATTTAAACCACACATCAACTGTAACAACCCCTTTATTTTAGGGATACTGGATTGGGAACCCAATAATAAATTGGTAATAATTATATTAAGTATTGTTTGAAAATTAGATAAATGACATTAAAATATTAAAATGGATGAGAGGAAAAATTGATGACGATCAATAAATGCGTTGTGCATGGTTAATATGAGGAATTTCACCAGTTTTTTTGCATAATGTAATTTATTTTAGAAAATGAACTTTGAAAAAAAAAATTGTATTTTTTTAGAAAGAAGAAAAAAATGTAATTATAAGTTAGTGAACATTGTGTACAAGTTTTTTTTTTGCATGAAATAAAAAGGACAAATTTCAATGCAATGGAAAAGTGCAAATTTTAGTAGAAAAATTTGATTGATTTCATAAAATGTGTTATTGTTATGTGTGTTATTGTAAATAATATATAAAATGGTGTTTTCTTGTTGTTTTCATGTACGCATTGGAAAAAAAAAAGTTTACATAATGTTGAAATTGTGTGTAAAGTAAGGTGAAAAGAGAATTTTATGTCCATTTTCCATTAAAAGAAAATAAAAAGAAAAGATTATAAAAAGGAAAAAAATTAATAACAAATCCTATTTTATATCATGTAGGAAAGCTCTAGAACAAATTCTAAAATGTATGAAAAGAAATAAAAAATAAAAAGTGCAATGATTGTGTTGCATAGGAGAAATAAAAAGATAAAATAATAAGAAGGGGAAACAATAAACTAAAGGGAGATTTTTTATTGGAACAATCTAGAGAGGGACTTATGAATAAAAATACCACAACCCCTCTTTCTCCGATTAATATCAACATACGTATTTCTTCCTTCCTCATTCAGAAATCAGAAACCACCGTAAGAAAAAAAAAGAGAACACAGAGAAAAAAATCAATCCTCTCATCCAAATTAAAATCAAAAATCGAAAGTTTGCAACCTAAGATTGAAGTGAGATTCCCAATTCTTCAAGTAAGTATTCCCTAAACCTATTCAACCTTCTAGAGTTCTTTCAATTCTTGTAAATTGAAAACTTAGGATTGTTTTCCTCTTCAATTCCTATTGTAGAGGGCTCCAACCAACAAATTAGTCGATTTCAGAGGTGAAAGTTTGCTTTTGGAGCAATAGGTGAGTGAAGTTTCAATTTTTCTCCTCTTTTTGGTTGATTTAGGTATGCATGTGGGAGAAAAGGTCAAAACCTTTTCGTAGTTATATATTGGCTCCTCCCCTTTTGTGGTTAATCTTTACCTAATTGAATTTGCTGCAAATTGGTTGAAAGAAAATGTTATGTAGTGAAGATTGTTGTAGGTATGTAGTTTTGATGCATGCAAAATGCTTGCTTAATTGCTTCAAAGAGAAGTACATTATTAAACCTTGATGAACAAACCTACATGCCTTTGTTAAACTTCAATTCCATTGAAAATGAAGAGGAAAAAAAAAATTAGCCGAAATTTCAGCAAGGAGAAGGGAGGACTGTTGTGCAGTCCTGTGCAGCTAGGCCGCACTGTGCACCCAGAATTGGGCTGCACAGGCAGCCCAGGCGCAGGCTGCACAGCAGCCCTGTGGTGGGCTGCACAGCAGCCTGCGTTTGGGCTGCCATGCAGCCCGCGTGTCGGCTGCAGTGTGCAGCCACGTTCGGGCTGCAGTGCAGCCCAAAACGGGCTGCAATGCAGCCCAGAACGGGCTGCCCCAGCCCGTATCTGGGCTGCATGCGGCAGCCCAAAAACGGGCTGCCATGCAGCCCGTATCTGGGCTGCATGCGGCAGCCCAGAATGGGCTGCCATGCTGCCCGTGACTGGGCTGCATGCAGAAGCCAGGATGGGCTGCAGTGCTGCCCAGAATGGGCTACGGTGCAGCCCAAACAGGCTGTGCAGCAGCCCAAACATGGGCTGCACAGTGCAGCAGCCCAAACATGGGCTGCACAGTGCAGCCCAACAGAGCAGTTTTTTTTTTTTTTTTTAAATTACTTTAGTTTAAAATAAATTTTTCTTTAAAACAATTATATGTTTTATATTAGAAAACTATTATTTACTTTAAAAAATTTTGAAAACAAAGTTTTTTTTTCCACGTGCAAAAATAATAGTATTATGTACAAATTAAATGGTCAAATAAATTTGTTAATCTCAAACAAGTTTAACATGCTAAACATTACTTATGTTTCGTTATAATACATAAGTATTATGGGGTACTTGTGTATTAGGGCGAAACGGTAGTGTAATCATCTATGGACATGCGTTGTTAACTTTTTTTTTGCAAAGTGTACTAATATTTTAAAAAAATACTTTTAATTTTGGGATTAGGATAGATTGGACTCTGTTGTACCAATGGGCCAAAACTCCATCTTGGTCGACCTGATTCGGGTTCGCTACCTGAATCACGGTGGTTTTAACTTTCGCCCACCTACCACCAAAGGTCAAACGGTCTGCTACATTGGGCAATTTTGTTGTTTGATCGGGATTCCCGATCGGCGGGTCACGGACTACATCAGATGGAGGCGTGAGTGTGCCACGTGTAGTGCCGTGAACGGGTAGCATACGGCCTTCGCCTTGGACCGTCTTTGTAACACCCCGAAAAATTCTATAACTGTGAAATTAGCAAATTAAAGCATAATTAATCTGAAATCAAAGAACTAAGGGAAACGGGATACGCCATTGCGTTCGTCTCGAAAAAATACGCGAAATAGAGTCCGAGTTTTCGAAAAACGTAGTCCGTATGAAGAAGATATGGCCTTCGGAAGTTTTGAATTAAATTTAAAATTCAAACAGAATAAAATAATTAAAAATCGGGCCCAATGGGCCAGGGCGGATAAACACCCGCCTAGGCCACCCAGGTCGACTGGGCTGTCGACCTGGGCTACCCATGTCGACAGGGCTGTCGACAGCCCTGTCGACAGGGGTGTCGACCTGGTCGAGCCCAGTCAACCTGGCTGGCCAGGTCTGTGTTTGCTCGAATTTTAGTGGTCTGCTTTGTCATTAGGGCTAGGTGGCGGGTTTTTATTGGTCTCTCTTCCTAATGAATGGCTACGATCTATCCTAGCAACATCAATGGTCCTAATCAATTCCTAACCTCTATATAAACAACCCTAGACTAAACCCTAATCTATTCATACAAAATTAAGAACATAGCCGCCATGTTGCTGAGGAACGACAAAGAGTAGCCGCCAACTAAAGAGAGGATTAGGGAGGAAGTTCTAAGGCCTAAAGCAATTCAAGCAACCTAAAGCTAATCAATTCAACAAAGGAATCATATCTCTTAATTAGAGAATTCGCCGCAACCATTGTAAGTAGAGTATTACTTTGGTATAAATAAACAACTGTGTTGATGTGTATGCTTGAATTGTGGCACTGGAAGTAATTCATATTTGTGCGAAAATTATGTTATTCATTATAAAGAACTACATGCGGTAGTTCTATGCAAATATACGTTTGGAATATTGCGCAAATTGTGTAATCTATGTTGAAGCTACATGTATGTAGTTAATTGAAATTCATGCAAGTTTGGGGCTTTGATATTATGCCATCATGATGTATATGTTTGTGCATAAATCATTTTGCAAGTAATTGAAACAAGTTGGTTGTTATAGTTCATATGAAACTATGTTGGAATTTTGACACCATAATCCATGTATTAAGTCATGCTTGTGCAAATTTATGGCTAGGCTATGAATGATATTTGGCATAATTGAAATCTATGTTAGTTCTATATTGTTAAATGACATATGGGAGACATGGCTAGGTTGGACTCAAAAAAAAAAAAAAATCCCCTTTTTTGCAAGTTTAAAGTAAACACCATGATTAGGAATATTTATGCATAAGTATGTTATGTGATTAGACTTAAATCATGATTAAGTTGAATTATGCTTTTGTGGTAGTAACAAAGTATCCCTTTTGTAAACATGTAGAAACCTTATGAACATGACTTGTTTATGTTTATGCCATGTTTATGCTAGAAATATTTATGCCATGTTTATGCTAGCAGTATTTATGCCATGCTTATGTTTGACATTATGCCATGTTTATGCTAGCAGTATTTATGCCATGCTTATGTTTGACATTAGGCCTAAATAAGAATATAGGTTCATGTTGTAGTTAAACCTATGCAAGTTCACATGCTTTGATTCATGTTACCTATGTTACCACTATGCAAGTACACCAATTTCTATTATGTATTTTCCAACGTCATATGCAAGTTCATGCGCTCACTTTCCCCTCTTTGTGTATACGCCATAAGCCTCCCCTTTTCGCATGGCTAAATTGGGCTTTAAAAGGCTAAGCCCAATATATATAAACGGACGTGTAAAACGGGGGAAAATAACGTTGGGTTAAAATTAATTAATGAATGAAAATATAAAATAGAAGGGCCCAAATTCAAGTATGGGTTGGGCCCGTGATTGGTGTAACCTTTACACCATTAACTTAATAATGGGCCGCAAATATTTACATATAAGAAATAAAGAAGAATGACAAAATATGTAAATGTAGAACATACGATGTGTTTAACCCGAGGTTGGATTGAGTTGTGATGTAAACCTGCCCGGAACCGCCCGGCTGTCCAGTAGTCACAACAATACCTATCCAATGTGAGAGGTTAAACATGGAGCCCAATAAGGACCCGAGGTTAGACTGAGTTGTGGCGTAAGACTGCCCGGAACCAACCGGCAACAGGCAGCCACAACAATACCTGTCTAATGTGAGAGGTCAGGGCCTTAATAAGACAATTAAGGCTGAGTCAGGATTGTTAGGATTAAGTGAACTAAAGACTTAATCAAAATGAACATGCTAAACTAAACGGACTGGTGGGGTTAGGTTAGGAAACACTTAACCAACTTAGCATGTTGGTTAGAGATAGAAAACCTAGTAACGGGGGACCCTTTTCAGCAGTAACCCTAAAAGGTGTATCAGGATACCCTGAAACTAGGCAGGGTGGGGCACGATTACTGGGCTGATTGTAAGAGGTCAAATCGACGGCGGTGGTGTAGCAGTGTAGGTTCTAACGGAGTGCGGGCGTGCACACACTCCGGCGCAGAAAAATAAAGCACTGGGCACCAGTAGCATACCTGTGCACTCTAAGGTTGTGTCGGGTTGCCACTATGGGACTTGATACACCCCATGGTGGGACCAGCATAGGTAACTACAGACATCGGGGGCCGTAAGACACATGTAACTATGCGAGTAGGAGCCGATCATCGTAGAATGGATCACATCACCCTGATTATGGGGTGCAAATTGGAAACTAGTTTGTATGGGTTCAGAGATTAACATGGGGTACGATAGTATATTCGACCCTAGACAACTTAACCAAGTTATGGTGTTTGCCCACTTCTTGTTATTACTTATCATACCCAGTTCTTTATTCATAGACAAAATAGTACTAGACTTACTCAGGCTTTATGTCTGACTCTATTTTTCTTTCGTCTTCTTTCTTCCGTTTCCCCCCCCCCCAGGTTCTCAGGGAGGGAACACAGCAGCTTGACCAACCTCAACATCCAGCTTGAAGAAGAGAAATGTATTGCTTGGACTTTCCTGTTTTGAACTATGGCTTTGGACAATCTACTATGGGGCTTTTGCAGTTTATCTATGTTATATTTATGCTTCTTTAAATAATGTACTCAAGACAGATTATGAAAGTGTTATGTTATGTTTTTGGAAAGGATGTTGTTGTAACACGTATTTGACTTTATGAAATAAAAGTTTGTTGTTCTTCCGCTGTTTACAAATATGTGTTCTTATATCTGTCTTGTATATCGGTGACTTGTACTTATAAACCTCCACCAAAATTAGGGCATTCCCTTTGAGAGTGACCCTAACGGAGGTGGGGTGTTTCACTTGGTATCAGAGCATAGGTTTACCGGATAAGATAAAAAGTTTTGAAAAATTATTTTCAAAAAGGAAATTTAAAGAAGCATTTTAAAAAAAAAAAATTATTTTATTTTAAAAGGCAAAGTCCACTCCCCAAAGCCATAGGTACTATCTCTTATCCTTCGTTTTGAATCTATCATTTTTGTTTCAGCATGTCCCAAGAACTTAACTTGCCGGAAGGGGTACCAATACCTGGTTGGTTTAGGCGGTTCTTAGAAGCTAGGGCCACTCAGCCAGGTCCTACCGTTCCTCCTCCCCCAGCTGAAGGAAATCATCCAGCTGCAGCGGCACCTTTTCCTCCACCTCCTCCTCGGGGAAACACGTTTGCTAAGATATGTAAAGATTTTAAAGCTATGGGAGGAAGGGATTTCCATGGAACTGAGTCCTTCGTGGCAGCTAGAAATTGGCTGAAAGAAACGGAGGACCTATTCATCATCTTTGAGGTAGAGGATAGGCAAAAAGTACAACTGGCGGTGTGGCTATTGAAGGGCGAGGATTCCTACTGGTGGGAAGTCACTAATGCTGAAAGACCAGTGGAGACATGGGAGGACTTTAGGGCAAGGTTTGAGACTAAATTTCTCTCGGATGCGGAAAGAAGTTTGCAGTTGGAAAAATTCTTATTTCTTAAGCAAGGAGACAAGACTGTCAGAGAGTATGTGAATCAGTTCGATGAGCTGGCTAGGTTTGGACTTGACCTAGTCAACACCCCGCACAAGAAGGCTCTCCGTTTCGTCAAAGGGTTAAATGAGCCATTACACAGTTTGGCCATGACCCATATACCTATGGGGGCCACGTATGAAAGATTGGTGCAAATGGCATTGCTGAATGAAGAGGATAAGGGCAAGAAGGAGGCAAAGGCAGAAAGCTCTCAAGGGAAGAAAGAGGGTTTGCAGCCTAAGAAGACAGATTTTAAGAAAGGCGGGAAAGGCAACAAAGAGAAGAGGAAGTGCAATTTCTGTGGCAAAGTGGGGCACTTAGTAAAGGACTGCCGGAAAAAGAAGGCCAAGGAGAATGGTGGGTGCTTTTCGTGCGGTCAGACAGGCCACAGGGCTAAGGACTGCCCAAGGAAACGAGGACAGGGGCAGGGCACTGGATCCACCCCAGGGGCACAGGTTCATGTGCTAGAAGCGCCACCATTGCAACAGAGAGGTACAAACACTTCTGTAGAAAGCGTAGTTTATCTTTATGATCACCCCGTTCGCACTTTATTTGATTCCGGCGCATCACACTCCTTTATCTCGTCTGCTTTAGTAGAATCTCTGCACCTAAAAACTAGTATGGTAGAGGACCCCTTAATTGTTTCAAACCCAATTGGGGGCCCAGCTCATTTGTCTATGATCTGTGTGGGATTGAAAATTTCTATTCTAAGTGTAGAATTTCAATGTAGTGCCTTTGTTTTGGGCTTTTCGGGGTATGGTTTGATTTTGGGTATGGATTGGCTATCCAGTAATGGGGCCATCCTTGATTGTGAGAAAAGGGTTGTTAGGCTCCTAACCCAACTCGGTAATACTTTGGAAATTTCTTGTAATCCCTCGTATGCGGTTATGCTTAGTTATCTTGAATCGCTAGATGCCTCTGTAGACAAATTGCAATCAGTTAGAGTGGTCCGGGAATATCCGGATGTCTTCGAAGAGGTGAAGGGCTTGCCTCCGAAGCGGGAAATAGACTTCCGCATATATCTTGTAGATAATGCAAAGCCCGTTGCGTTGCCCGTTAGACATATGGCTCCACGAGAAAGGAAAGAGCTCAGTAAACAGATTAAAGAGCTTCTAGAGAAGGGGTTCATTAGGAGGAGCATTTCAGAATGGGGCGCTCCAGTGGTGTTCGCTACAAAGGCGGATGGTTCACTCCGTCTATGTGTTGACTATAGGGAGCTCAACAAGCTAACGAAAAAGAATAGGCATCCTCTCCCTAGAATTGACGATTTATTTGACCAGCTTGTAGGAGCGTCTGTTTTCTCCCAACTCGATTTAGCAACCGGTTTTCATCAGCTAAGGGTGGCTGAAGATAGCATCGATAAAACGGCGTTCAGAACCCCAGACGGCTTCTTTGAATGGCTTGTCATGCCTTTCGGCTTGACAAATGCACCTGCTTACTTCGTGGACCTGATGAGTAGGGTATTTAGAGATTTCCTCAACAAATTCGTAGTGGTCTTCGTAGATGATATCCTTATCTTCTCAAAGAGTGAAGAGGAACATGCTCAGCACCTAAGGGCAATCATGGAAACTTTGCGAGTCCATCAACTAAAAGCCAAGTTCTCCAAATGCCACTTTTGGAGAGAAGAGGTGAGGTTCCTTGGGCACATAGTATCCAAACAAGGGTTAGCGGTGGACCCTGCTAAGGTAGTAGCGGTACAGGATTGGAAGACACCAAGGAATGCAACTGAGGTCCGAAGCTTTCTAGGACTAGCCGGTTTCTATCGAAAATTTATAAGGGATTTTGCGAAAATCTCAGCTCCGCTCACGAAATTGACCAAAAAGAATCTAGTGTTCAATTGGGATTTGGATTGCGAGTTTGCTTTCCAACGACTGAAAAGGGCTCTCACAACAGCCCCAGTTTTGACGCTGCCGGATGGGAGCAAGATGTTCACTGTTTATACAGATGCATGTGGGACAGGGCTAGGCGCCGTCTTAATGCAAGAAGGATGGGTAGTAGCTTATGGCGGGAGACAGTTGAAAGTGCACGAAAAGAACTACCCAACCCACGATCTAGAGTTAGCCGCCATCGTCTTTGCACTCAAGTCTTGGCGACACTATCTCCTAGGTGAGAAGTTCGAACTTTACACTGACCATAAATCGTTGAAATACCTTTTCTCGCAGAAGGATCTTAACTTGAGGCAACAAAGGTGGATGGAGCTTCTTACCTCGTACGATTTCGAAATCTCCTATACTCCGGGCAAAGGCAACGTAGTGGCAGACGCGTTAAGCCGAAAGAAATTGACCCTAAGCCCGTTGATTGTTGAAAGACAAAGCCTAGAGTTTATAGCCAGCTTCGACTTTAGGCCTTCCTCCGATTTCGTACCGGGCTTGCTAGCATCTCTGGAAGTGCGCCCAACTTTAGTGGATTCAGTAGGGACAGCACAACGCGAAGACCCTCAGCTAGTGGAAATAATTGATAGGCTAATTAGGGGTGAGACTTCAAGTCACCTCAACAGATACTCCATTAACGATAAGGGTGTACTAAGGCGAGATGGAAGACTATGCGTCCCACAGACGAACGATTTAATAAAGAAGGTTCTCGAAGAAGCACATCACTCCAAGATGACGATACACCCAGGCGGAGATAAAATGTACAAAGACATAAAAAGGACTTTCTTTTGAAATGGCATGAAAAAGGACGTGGCAGAATTCGTTTCTAAATGTATGGTGTGCCAACAGGTTAAGGCAGAACAGAAAAAGCCTGGCGGACTGCTACATCCTTTGGAGGTCCCGCAGTGGAAGTGGGATAGCATCTCAATGGACTTCATCGATGGGCTGCCTAGGTCTAGGAGAGGCAACACTAGCATTTGGGTAATAGTGGATAGGCTTACTAAAAGCGCCCACTTTTTACCTGTCAAAAGTAAAAGAACCGCCTCATCCCTAGCATCACTTTACCTCAAGGAGGTCATTCGACTCCATGGAATACCATCTAGCATTGTTAGTGACCGAGACCCCATCTTCACCAGCGAGTTTTGGCGGAGTCTGCAAGAAGCAGTAGGAACGCAGTTATGCTTGAGCACAGCCTATCATCCCCAAACCGACGGCCAAACAGAGAGAGTGAACAGAATTTTAGAAGACCTTTTAAGGTTATGCGTCCTTGAATTCGGAGTGACATGGGAAGACCACCTTCCTTTGGTGGAATTTGCCTACAACAACAGCTATCAAGCAACCATCGGAATGGCGCCCTTCGAAGCTTTATATGGAAGACCGTGCCGATCGCCCACTTGTTGGTGGGAGTCCACGGATAAGCTCATACTTGGACCAGATATGATCCGAGAGACTTCAGAGAAAGTGGACTTAATACGAAGAAGGATGAAGACGGCCCAAGACAGACAAAAGTCCTATGCCGACAAGAGGAGGACCGACCTTGAATTTGAAGTTGGAGACAGAGTTTTTCTCAAGGTATCACCACTAAGAAACGTTGTTCGTTTTGGAACCACAGGAAAGCTAGCGCCAAGATTCGTAGGGCCATTCCCTATTATCGAGAAGATTGGGAAAATGGCTTATAGATTAGAGCTACCCGAGAAGTTGGCTGGAGTCCACAACGTTTTTCACGTTTCACACCTTCGAAAATGTCTACATGAGACTGCTGAAGTGGTAGAGCCAAATATCCTCGAATTGGCCGAAGTGGAACGCGAAGCAACCATAAGAAAAGTTCCAACCCGCATCTTAGGAACGGAAGTGAAGAAGCTACGCAACCGCGAAGTCAAGATCGTCAAAGTTCAGTGGAGCGACGCCGAGGGAGACGCAACTTGGGAAACTGAAGCTAGAATCCGTACAGCCTACCCTTTTCTGTTCGAGGGTACATCCTTGATCTTTCCTTTTCCTTAAGTTGCGCTTTTATCTATCTTTTTAGGTATATTTCCTTGACCTTATCTTTAGGTAGAAACTTTTTGGATGGAAACATGTAATTGAAACATGTTATGTATGAATGGTTGCAAGTGGTTGCAAGTGATTGCTAGTGGTTGCTCGTGGTTGCATATACACACACAATCTAGGTTTTAGATCGGCTCAGTCACTTCATATTGCATATGCATATATGTTTGCTTTCGTCTATGGTTGAACATTAATATGTTGACATGTGGATGTTGCATTTGTATTGAATGATTGTGCACTCATGTAGAATCAAGAATAGGAAAATTTGCATACATAATGGATTCATGGCACTTACATAATTCGCATTAAGGAGGTCAACTGAATCAGTAGACCGCCTGATTTTGCATTAGATAAGTACATGTACACACACACTTCGCATATGATCATGAAGCATTAGAAGTCTTGTAAGGACAATGGATGCTCGTGTTTGATGGATGAGTAGATGGATGTTTGGATGTTAGGATTTACATTCCTCCTAGCTTGAAGATTTCGGGGACGAAATCCTTTTAAGTGGGGGAGAATGTAACACCCCGAAAAATTCTATAACTGTGAAATTAGCAAATTAAAGCATAATTAATCTGAAATCAAAGAACTAAGGGAAACGGGATACGCCATTGCGTTCGTCTCGAAAAAATACGCGAAATAGAGTCCGAGTTTTCGAAAAACGGAGTCCGTATGAAGAAGATATGGCCTTCGGAAGTTTTGAATTAAATTTAAAATTCAAACAGAATAAAATAATTAAAAATCGGGCCCAATGGGCCAGGGCGGATAAACACCCGCCTAGGCCACCCAGGTCGACTGGGCTGTCGACCTGGGCTACCCATGTCGACAGGGCTGTCGACAGCCCTGTCGACAGGGGTGTCGACCTGGTCGAGCCCAGTCAACCTGGCTGGCCAGGTCTGTGTTTGCTCGAATTTTAGTGGTCTGCTTTGTCATTAGGGCTAGGTGGCGGGTTTTTATTGGTCTCTCTTCCTAATGAATGGCTACGATCTATCCTAGCAACATCAATGGTCCTAATCAATTCCTAACCTCTATATAAACAACCCTAGACTAAACCCTAATCTATTCATACAAAATTAAGAACATAGCCGCCATGTTGCTGAGGAACGACAAAGAGTAGCCGCCAACTAAAGAGAGGATTAGGGAGGAAGTTCTAAGGCCTAAAGCAATTCAAGCAACCTAAAGCTAATCAATTCAACAAAGGAATCATATCTCTTAATTAGAGAATTCGCCGCAACCATTGTAAGTAGAGTATTACTTTGGTATAAATAAACAACTGTGTTGATGTGTATGCTTGAATTGTGGCAATGGAAGTAATTCATATTTGTGCGAAAATTATGTTATTCATTATAAAGAACTACATGCGGTAGTTCTATGCAAATATACGTTTGGAATATTGCGCAAATTGTGTAATCTATGTTGAAGCTACATGTATGTAGTTAATTGAAATTCATGCAAGTTTGGGGCTTTGATATTATGCCATCATGATGTATATGTTTGTGCATAAATCATTTTGCAAGTAATTGAAACAAGTTGGTTGTTATAGTTCATATGAAACTATGTTGGAATTTTGACACCATAATCCATGTATTAAGTCATGCTTGTGCAAATTTATGGCTAGGCTATGAATGATATTTGGCATAATTGAAATCTATGTTAGTTCTATATTGTTAAATGACATATGGGAGACATGGCTAGGTTGGACTCAAAAAAAAAAAAAATCCCCTTTTTTGCAAGTTTAAAGTAAACACCATGATTAGGAATATTTATGCATAAGTATGTTATGTGATTAGACTTAAATCATGATTAAGTTGAATTATGCTTTTGTGTTAGTAACAAAGTATCCCTTTTGTAAACATGTAGAAACCTTATGAACATGACTTGTTTATGTTTATGCCATGTTTATGCTAGAAATATTTATGCCATGCTTATGTTTGACATTATGCCATGTTTATGCTAGCAGTATTTATGCCATGCTTATGTTTGACATTATGCCATGTTTATGCTAGCAGTATTTATGCCATGCTTATGTTTGACATTAGGCCTAAATAAGAATATAGGTTCATGTTGTAGTTAAACCTATGCAAGTTCACATGCTTTGATTCATGTTACCTATGTTACCACTATGCAAGTACACCAATTTCTATTATGTATTTTCCAACGTCATATGCAAGTTCATGCGCTCACTTTCCCCTCTTTGTGTATACGCCATAAGCCTCCCCTTTTCGCATGGCTAAATTGGGCTTTAAAAGGCTAAGCCCAATATATATAAACGGACGTGTAAAACGGGGGAAAATAACGTTGGGTTAAAATTAATTAATGAATGAAAATATAAAATAGAAGGGCCCAAATTCAAGTATGGGTTGGGCCCGTGATTGGTGTAACCTTTACACCATTAACTTAATAATGGGCCGCAAATATTTACATATAAGAAATAAAGAAGAATGACAAAATATGTAAATGTAGAACATACGATGTGTTTAACCCGAGGTTGGATTGAGTTGTGATGTAAACCTGCCCGGAACCGCCCGGCTATCCAGTAGTCACAACAATACCTATCCAATGTGAGAGGTTAAACATGGAGCCCAATAAGGACCCGAGGTTAGACTGAGTTGTGGCGTAAGACTGCCCGGAACCAACCGGCAACAGGCAGCCACAACAATACCTGTCTAATGTGAGAGGTCAGGGCCTTAATAAGACAATTAAGGCTGAGTCAGGATTGTTAGGATTAAGTGAACTAAAGACTTAATCAAAATGAACATGCTAAACTAAACGGACTGGTGGGGTTAGGTTAGGAAACACTTAACCAACTTAGCATGTTGGCTAGAGATAGAAAACCTAGTAACGGGGGACCCTTTTCAGCAGTAACCCTAAAAGGTGTATCAGGATACCCTGAAACTAGGCAGGGTGGGGCACGATTACTGGGCTGATTGTAAGAGGTCAAATCGACGGCGGTGGTGTAGCAGTGTAGGTTCTAACGGAGTGCGGGCGTGCACACACTCCGGCGCAGAAAAATAAAGCACTGGGCACCAGTAGCATACCTGTGCACTCTAAGGTTGTGTCGGGTTGCCACTATGGGACTTGATACACCCCATGGTGGGACCAGCATAGGTAACTACAGACATCGGGGGCCGTAAGACACAAGTAACTATGCGAGTAGGAGCCGATCATCGTAGAATGGATCACATCACCCTGATTATGGGGTGTAAATTGGAAACTAGTTTGTATGGGTTCAGAGATTAACATGGGGTACGATAGTATATTCGACCCTAGACAACTTAACCAAGTTATGGTGTTTGCCCACTTCTTGTTATTACTTATCATACCCAGTTCTTTATTCATAGACAAAATAGTACTAGACTTACTCAGGCTTTATGTCTGACTCTATTTTTCTTTCGTCTTCTTTCTTCCATTTCCCCCCCCCCCAGGTTCTCAGGGAGGGAACACAGCAGCTTGACCAACCTCAACATCCAGCTTGAAGAAGAGAAATGTATTGCTTGGACTTTCCTGTTTTGAACTATGGCTTTGGACAATCTACTATGGGGCTTTTGCAGTTTATCTATGTTATATTTATGCTTCTTTAAATAATGTACTCAAGACAGATTATGAAAGTGTTATGTTATGTTTTTGGAAAGGATGTTGTTGTAACACGTATTTGACTTTATGAAATAAAAGTTTGTTGTTCTTCCGCTGTTTACAAATATGTGTTCTTATATCTGTCTTGTATATCGGTGACTTGTACTTATAAACCTCCACCAAAATTAGGGCATTCCCTTTGAGAGTGACCCTAACGGAGGTGGGGTGTTTCAGTCTTGGTTATCCTGGGTTGATCGCCAGGTGTCGTTATGGCGTTATGAGTAGGTTACGGTGCTGATGTCTCCACGCGTGCAAGAGCTCTACCACTGTGACTTTACAATACTAGCGACTGTTTATTTGGTATCTGTTATGAGTCATATTATATTTATCTCGTAATTCCCATAATTCTTTATTAACTTCTAATTTGTTTGAATAATAATGGGATATTACCCAAGATAACATGGAGACCTAGTATTTCAACCAACGTTTGATTATATTATCATATTGCTTTACATATGATAATTGTTTCGGTATTGAATTGCTTTACATACA
Source organism: Allium sativum (assembly GCA_030737875.1). Taxonomy (NCBI): domain Eukaryota; kingdom Viridiplantae; phylum Streptophyta; class Magnoliopsida; order Asparagales; family Amaryllidaceae; genus Allium; species Allium sativum. The sequence goes on along the minus strand of CM060915.1, from coordinate 182,736,448 downwards.
ATACATGTGCCTTCTTAATCGTAATTATTACATTATCATATTGCTTTACATATGATAACTGTTTTGGTATTGTAATGCTTTACATACAATACCTGTGCCCCCTTTAACTTTACTTTTTATATTATCATATTGCTTTACATATGATAATTGGTTTGGTATTGTATTGAGTTATATACAATACTGATGCCTGCGATTATGGCATATTAATGTAATGATTATGCTAAATTGTTCACATTTAGTAACATTCATACACCCCATGTTGACTTATACATGTGGCACCCTTATTTGTTAAATTATGTAATGTCCATAGATACTTACTTCACTCACACTAGACATAGTCTGACCCGTGTGATTTGTTTTGTTAAAACAATCCTCAGGTCAGGTTGAGGATTGTTTGCAGGTTAGGTTGCGTGGACTGTAGCAGCATTCTTATCTTTTTCCACGTTTTGGGGTTTTGGACTACGCAGCTTCAGACTATTAGTAGCGTGTAGTATTATGGTATGTATGCTATTATGTATTTTGGGATGTGATATTATGTATGATGGACCATGTATTCTGGACATCTCTATTATGATATGTATTATGTATTCTGCTGTTGTTATTGTGCTGTGCTTGATTCTATTATATTTTGCACTATGTACCTGGGAAATTTTCTTGTACCATTTCTTTGAACTTATACTGAGCACAAATGGTAAGTTAAGAAGTTTTAAATTCTCGTGCCAGTGTTCGTTCAAAGGAATGAGAACAAGTTTTAGCCCTATCGAGTCCCATTCTCCGTGCTTTCCGACAGTAACACTTAGTGTTACTCTTGGTTAGCATGGGTCTAGGGGTCGGGCGTTACATTGTTGGTATCAGAGCCCAGTTTTGAAACAGTACAAAATATATTTAGAATATGGATTAGCACAAGACAGTAGAAACATCGTACATGTCTGTTTATTTTACATTATCACTCCCATTATATAATAATAGTTGTACATGCCTGAACCAAAACCCCAATTTTTAGCGTTCTAGTGTGAGTATTATTTTAATTCTAGCTGAGTGATATATCTCACTATATGAAGAGTAGTAAGAAAGATGGCTTGAAGACCTCCCCGTTTGACGATGGAGCAGTGGTTGGAGTTGATGCGGAACATGCCTCAAGCCGCACCCGCTCCTAATGCTGCTCCTAGAGCTGATTTCGCTCGTATGTGTAAGGACTTTACGAGCCTTGGAGGGAAGCATTTTCTTGGGAAAGAAGGTGTTGTTGAAGTTCAGGCCTGGCTTAAGACTTGTGAGCGTGTTTTTGGGCACATGGGTGTGACTGACCGTCAAAAGGTCGAGATTGCTTCTAGCTTCCTCCAAGGAAATGCTTCTGATTGGTTCGATATTATGAATGCTGAGAGGGGAGAGGAAGAGCTTACATGGGAAAGATTTAGGGAACGATTTGAGTTGAGGTTCGTTCCAGAGGCAGAGAAGGCCATCCTTACTCGTAGATTTAATGAGCTTAAGCAGAGGGATATGTCAGTTCAGGAGTACGTTAATACCTTCAATTCCCTCTCTAAGTATGGTGCAGACTTGATCAACACCCCGTTCAAAAAGAATCAAAAATTTGTGGATGGTCTGCGTAGGAAGCTGAGAGAACAGCTCTTGACTCAGCTTCGCTCTACATTTGATGAGATTGTTGATCTGGCTTTGAGGTACGAAGATCTATATCGTGAAAGAGATGAGGATGCACCTAAGAGGAAAGCTCCATTCTTCCCTAAGAAGAAGCAGAATTCTCAAAAGAAGCAAAAGAAGGGACAAGCTTCAGGCACTCAAAAGCAAGCTAAAGGTGGAGTGGAATGCTATAAGTGTGGAGCTAAGGGGCATTTTGCTAATGTTTGTCCTCAAAGGGAGTGTTATGAGTGTCACCAGATTGGACATTTAAGGAACGAGTGCCCACAACTCACGAAGAAGAAACAAGCTGCTAGACTGCATGTCATGGAGGGAGACCCTGGTCCGAGCCAAAGGAAGGGAAAGCAAGTTATGCAAGGTACAACCCCATTTAAAGATACTTTCATTTGCATACTTTTTGACACTGGTGCATCACACTCATTCATATCTAAAGATTTAGTTGATAGATATTCTTTGGAAGTAATTTATCTCGTCACATCTCTAAGGGTTGCGAATCCCATTGGTGGGTCTGCAACACTGGGAATGTTGTGCAAGAACGTTGAGATCTTTTTAGGAGGACTCCCTTTCTCATGTGATTTGCATGTATTTGAGCATCTTGGCTTTGATATTATCTTGGGGATGGATTGGTTGGATCGATATGAGGCTCGTCTATCTTGCTTAGACAGAGTTGTTACCTTGAAGCATCCATCTTTCAAAGGGCTCGTTAATATAACACTTGATACGCAAGGCCCTAATGCTCATGGTTCTCTTCATTCCATTGAATCACGAGAAGATGATGAGATTGCCAGAGTTCCTGTTGTTACGGACTTTGGTGATGTGTTTGAGCCTGTTACCGGCTTACCGCCTAAGAGAGCTGTGGAGTTTCGCATAGATCTTATCCCTGGAGCCCAACCAGTTAGTAGACCACCTAATCGTATGCCTCGTGTGGAGATGGGGGAGCTTCGAAAGCAGTTGACAGAATTGGAAGGGAAGCAGTTCATCTGATCTAGTAGCTCTCCTTGGGGAGCTGCTGCAGTCTTTGTAAAGAAGGCTGATGGCTCTCTCCGCTTGTGCATTGATTATAGGAAGCTTAATGAGCTGACCGTGAAGAATAAGTATCCACTGCCCCGTATTGATGATCTTTTTGATCTGTTAAGTGGAGCAAAAGTCTTTTCCCAGCTTGACTTAGCCACTGGATTCCATCAGTTGCGAGTAGCGGAAGACAGCATCCCTCTCACTGCCTTTCGCACTCGATATGGCTCTTATGAATGGTTGGTAATGCCGTTTGGACTTACGAATGCCCCTGCATACTTTGTAGACCTGATGAATAGAGTGTTCAAAGGCTATCTTGATAGATTCGTCTTGGTCTTCATTGATGATATATTAGTTTATTCCAAGTCTGAGCAAGAGCATGAAGGTCATTTGAGGATTGTTTTGGAGACTTTGAGAGAACATAAGCTAAAAGCAAAGTTTTCCAAGTGCCACTTTTGGCAGAAGGAGGTAAAGTTCTTGGGACATATTATATCCGAAGCTGGTCTAGCTGTGGATCCTTCTAAGATAGAAGCAATTCAGAATTGGAAAAGGCCTGAGACCGTTACAGAGATTCGAAGCTTCCTCGGTCTAGCAGGGTATTATCGTCGCTTTGTTATGGATTTTTCGAAGATTGTCACTCCTTTGACAAGGCTGACGAAGAAGGGTGTAAAGTTTGAGTGGACAGATAAATGTGAAGACGCTTTTTCTAAGTTGAAGGAGATGCTCACTAATGCACCAATTTTGGTGATTCCAGAAGGTAATCAAGATCTTGTGGTGTATACTGATGCTTGTGGGTCTGGACTAGGTGCTGTGCTTATGCAGAAAGGACGAGTTGTGGCTTATGCGTCTAGACAATTAAGGCCCAATGAGGTTAGACATGCTGTACATGATTTGGAGCTGGCAGCTGTAGTTTTTGCTTTGAAGCTGTGGCGTCATTATCTTATGGGTGAGAGGTTTGTCCTTTATACTGACCATAAGTCCTTGAAATACCTCTTTACTCAGAAGGAGCTGAATATGCGCCAGCAGAGATGGTTGGAGTTTTTGGCTGCATATGACTTTGATATTCAGTATACACCTGGAAAAGGTAATCGAGTGGCAGATGCTCTAAGTCGTAAACACCAAGCGGTTGTATTGATGATGATAGCTGAATGGCGAGACTTGCAGGTGCTGGCTTCCAGTGGAATCTATTGTAATATGCCCACTCATAGCTCTGGAAGGATGTTGGCCAATATGGTTATGAGACCAAGTCTCATGGATAGGGTCTCTCATGCTCAGATGGAAGATCCCACTGCTTTAGAGCGTATTCATCGGCTGAAGAATGGAGATAATTCTGATGATTTGAAAGAATTTGAGTTGGATGCTCAAGGTTATTTATGGAAGAAGGGCAGGAACTTTGTACCTAATGTTGCAGGTCTTAGGCATGAGGTGATGAGCGATTGCCATAGTTCGCGATATACCATTCACCCAGTGGCAGTAAGATGTATATGGACATGAAACGTCTATATTACTGGGAAGGAATGAAGCGCGACATAGGCGAGTATGTAAAGAAGTGTATTACCTGCCAATTGGTGAAGTGCGAGCATCAAAAGCCTAGTGGTCTTCTTCAGCCATTAGAGATTCCGCTATGGAAATGGGATCAGGTATAAGTGAATTAAAATTCTAAATTGTTTATTTATACTTAGATCCTTCGGCGTAATGCTGTAAATATAAATGCTTTGTTTAGGTATCCATGGACTTCGTTGATTGATTGCCGAGATCAAAGCAAGGGCATGATAGCATATGGGTAGTAGTGGATCGTTTGACTAAATCTGCCCATTTTATCCTAGTCAATTCAAAAAGAACCGCTCCTTATTTGGCAAAGCTATATGTGAAGGAAGTTGTACATCTCCATGGTGTACCTAGTGCTATAGTTTGTGATAGGGATCCACTATTTACTAGTGGGTTTTGGAGAAGCTTGCAGTCTGCTTTGGGGACGAAGTTGAATATCAGCTCAGCATATCATCCTCAGTCCGATGGGCAAACTGAGCGGGTTAACAAGATATTAGAGGATTTGTTGCGTTCTTGTATTCTTGATTTTGGCATGTCTTGGGAGGACCACCTATACTTGGTCGAGTTTGCATATAACAAAAGCTTTCAATCCAGTATAGGCATGGCTCCTTTTGAAGCATTGTATGGAAGACCCTGTAGATCTCCTTCGTGCTGGCTTGAGACTGGGGATAGGTTGGTGCTTGGTCCCGACACTGTGCGTGAAGCTTCTGAGAAGGTGGACCTAATTAGAAGAAGGATGAAAGAGGCGCAGGATAGACAAAAGTCCTATGCATATCGTCGAAGAAAGGACTTGGAGTTTAGTGTTGGAGATCATGTATTTGTGAAGGTTACTCCTTTAAAAGGAGTAATGAGGTTCAGTAAGACTGGTAAGCTTGCTCCGAGATTTGTTGGCCCTTATCCTATTGTGGAGCGAATTGGAAAACTTGCCTACAGGGTTGCCTTAACCGAACACTTATCGAGTGTGCACAACGTCTTTCATGTGTCTCACTTGAGGAAATGTTTAAGGGATTCCGAAGAGGTCTTAGAGCCGAAGCAGTTGCAGCAGCTTGAGATCGCTCCCAACATGACTTTTACTCGAGAGCCTATTCGTATTATTGCCTCTGAGACGAAGAAGCTTCGTAGCAAAGTGGTTCCTTTAGTCAAGGTGCAGTGGTCAAGTAATCCAAAGGACTGCACTTGGGAAACACAAGAGTCGATGCAGAGGCATTATCCTAAATTGTTTGGCGCTTGAGTAAGGTATGTCCTTTTGTTTTGAGTTGAATCTATAAGTTTATTACAGATGTATCCCCCACGTAGAAATTGCGAGGACGCAATTTTTGTAAGGGGGGAAGTCTGTAACAATCCCTTTATTTTAGGGATACTGGATTGGGAACCCAATAATAAATTGGTAATAATTATATTAAGTATTGTTTGAAAATTAGGTAAATGACATTAAAATATTAAAATGGATGAGAGGAAAAATTGATGACGATCAATAAATGCGTTGTGCATGGTTAATATGAGGAATTTCACCTGTTTTGTTGCATAATGTAATTTATTTTAGCAAATGAACTTTGAAAAAAAAATTGTATTTTTTTAGAAAGAAGAAAAAAATGTAATTATAAGTTAGTGAACATTGTGTACAAGTTTTTTTTTTTTTGCATGAAATAAAAAGGACAAATTTCAATGCAATGGAAAAGTGCAAATTTTAGTAGAAAAATTTGATTGATTTCATAAAATGTGTTATTGTTATGTGTGTTATTGTAAATAATATGTAAAATGGTGTTTTCTTGTTGTTTTCATGCATGCATTGGAAAAAAAAAAGTTTACATAATGTTGAAATTGTGTGTAAAGTAAGGTGAAAAGAGAATTTTATGTCCATTTTCCATTAAAAGAAAATAAAAAGAAAAGATTATAAAAAGGAAAAAAATTAATAACAAATCCTATTTTATATCATGTAGGAAAGCTCTAGAACAAATTTTAAAATGTATGAAAAGAAATAAAAAATAAAAAGTGCAATGATTGTGTTGCATAGGAGAAATAAAAATATAAAATAATAAGAAGGGGGGAAACAATAAACTAAAGGGAGATTTTTTATTGGAACAATCTAGAGAGGGACTTATGAATAAAAATACCACAACCCCTCTTTCTCCGATTAATATCAACATACGTATTTCTTCCTTCCTCTTTCAGAAATCAGAAACCACCGTAAGAAAAAAAAAAAAAAAAAGAGAACACAGAGAAAAAAATCAATCCTCTCATCCAAATTAAAATCAAAAATCAAAAGTTTGCAACCTAAGATTGAAGTGAGATTCCCAATTCTTCAAGTAAGTATTCCCTAAACCTATTCAACCTTCTAGAGTTCTTTCAATTCTTGTAAATTGAAAACTTAGGATTGTTTTACTCTTCAATTCCTATTGTAGAGGGCTCCAACTAACAAATTAGTCGATTTCAGAGGTGAAAGTTTGCTTTTGGAGCAATAGGTGAGTGAAGTTTCAATTTTTCTCCTCTTTTTGGTTGATTTAGGTATGCATGTGGGAGAAAAGGTCAAAACCTTTTCGTAGTTATATATTGGCTCCTCCCCTTTTGTGGTTAATCTTTACCTAATAGAACTTGCTGCAAATTGGTTGAAAGAAAATGTTATGTAGTGAAGATTGTTGTAGGTATGTAGTTTTGATGCATGCAAAATGCTTGCTTAATTGCTTCAAAGAGAAGTACATTATTAAACCTTGATGAACAAACCTACATGCCTTTGTTAAACTTCAATTCCATTGAAAATGAAGAGGAAAAAAAAATTAGCTGAAATTTCAGCAAGGAGAAGGGAGGACTGCTGTGCAGTCCTGTGCAGCTAGGCTGCACTGTGCACCCAGAATTGGGCTGCACAGGCAGCCCAGGCGCAGGCTGCACAGCAGCCCTGTGGTGGGCTGCACAGCAGCCTGCGTTTGGGCTGCCATGCAGCCCAGAAAGGGCTGCAGTGCAGCCCGCGTGCGGGCTGCAGTGTGCAGCCACGTTCGGGCTGCAGTGCAGCCCAAAACGGACTGCAATGCAGCCCAGAACGGGCTGCCCCAGCCCGTATCTGGGCTGCATGCGGCAGCCAAAAAAACGGGCTGCCATGCAGCCCGTATCTGGGCTGCATGCGGCAGCTCAGAATGGGCTGCCATGCAGCCCGTGACTGGGCTGCATGCAGCAGCCCAGCATGGGCTGCAGTGCAGCCCAGAATGGGCTACGGTGCAGCCCAAACAGGCTGTGTAGCAGCCCAAACATGGGCTGCACAGTGCAGCCCAGCAGAGCAGTTTTTTTTTTTAAAAAAAAAATTACTTTAGTTTAAAATAAATTTTTCTTTAAAACAATTATATGTTTTATATTAGAAAACTATTATTTACTTTAAAAATTTTTGAAAACAAAGTTTTTTTTCCACGAGCAAAAATAATAGTATTATGTACAAATTAAATGGTCAAATAAATTTGTTAATCTCAAACAAGTTTAACATGCTAAACATTACTTATGTTTCGTTATAATACATAAGTATTATGGGGAACTTGTGTATTAGGGCGAAACGGTAGTGTAATCATCTATGGACATGCGTTGTTAACTTTTTTTTTTTGCAAAGTGTACTGAGTTTTATAAAACTTAGTTTTATAAATATTGCCATGATTGGTTCTATATAGTGTTTTGGTGTTATAAACACTATGAATTTTTAAGGCATGATTTTACAAAATAATATTTAAAAAAAAATACTTTTAATTTTGGGATTGGGATAGATTGGACTCTGTTGTACCAATGGGCCAAAACTCCATCTTGGTCGACCTGATTCGGGTTCGCTACCTGAATCACGGTGGTTTTAACTTTCGCCCACCTACCACCAAAGGTCAAACGGTCTGCTACATTGGGCAATTTTGTTGTTTGATCGGGATTCCCGATCGGCGGGTCACGGACTACATCAGATGGAGGCGTGGGTGTGCCACGTGTAGTGCCGTGAACAGGTAGCATACGGCCTTCGCCTTAGACCGTCTTGGTTATCCTGGGTTGATCGCCAGGTGTCGTTATGGCGTTATGAGTAGGTTACGGTGCTGATGTCTCCGCGCGCGCAAGAGCTCTACCACTGTGATTTTACAATACTAGCGTCTGTATATTTGGTATCTGTTATGAGTCATATTATATTTATCCCGTAATTCCCATAATTCTTTATTAACTTCTAATTTGTTTGAATAATAATGGGATATTACCCAAGATAACATGGAGACCCAGTATTTCAACCAACGTTTGATTATATTATCATATTTCTTTACATATGATAATTGTTTCGGTATTGAATTGCTTTACATACAATACATGTGCCTTCTTAATCGTAATTATTACATTATCATATTGCTTTACATATGATAACTGTTTTGGTATTGTATTGCTTTACATACAATACCTGTGCCCCCTTTAACTTTACTTTTTATATTATCATATTGCTTTACATATTATAATTGGTTTGGTATTGTATTGAGTTATATACAATACCGATGCCTGCGATTATGGCATATTAATGTGATGATTATGCTAAATTGTTCACATTTAGTAACATTCATACACCCCATGTTGACTTATACATGTGGCACCCATATTTGTTAAATTATGTAATGTCCATAGATACTTACTTCACTCACACTAGACATAGTCTGACCCGTGTGATTTGTTTTGTTAAAACAATCCTCGGGTCAGGTTGAGGATTGTTTGCAGGTTAGGTTGCGTGGACTGTAGCAGCATTCTTATCTTTTTCCACGTTTTAGGGTTTTGGACTACGCAGCTTCAGACTATTAGTAGCGTGTAGTATTATGGTATGTATGCTATTATGTATTTTGGGATGTGATATTATGTATGATGGACCATGTATTCTGGACATCTCTATTATGATATGTATTATGTATTCTGCTGTTGTTATTGTGTTGTGCTTGATTCTATTATATTTTGCATTATGTACCTGGGAAATTTTCTTGTACCATTTCTTTGAACTTATACTGAGCACAAATGGTAAGTGAAGAAGTTTTAAATTCTCGTGCCAGTGTTCGTTCAAAGGAATGAGAACAAGTTTTAGCCCTATCGAGTCCCATTCTCCGTGCTTTCCGACAGTAACACTTAGTGTTGCTCTTGGTTAGCATGGGTCTAAGGGCCGGGCGTTACATTGTTGGTAACAGAGCCCAGGTTTGACACAGTACAAAATATATTTAGAATATGGATTAGCACAAGACAGTAGAAACATCGTACATGTCTGTTTATTTTACAGTATCACTCCCATTATATAATAATAGTTGTACATACCTCCTACGACTACCTCAATTTTCTGGATTTAAACCCCAAATTCTCTCATCTCTGACCAAAATACTTCCTGCGACTACCTCCATTCAACTCCTCTCAGCCTCCTCTTCAAAACCCATGTCTCGATTTCCTCGATTGATGCGAGAATCAAAAACCCCCAATTTTATGTGTAGGGTTTTGAAATCTGAAAGCTTTGACCGCGATTTCCGGTGAATCCATCTACTGCATGTCGAATCTGACCATACCCGTAGCTTCCTGACGTCACGAGCTTCGATTTGATATATAATTCGATAGGGTTTTGAGAGATTTTATTTTGAGGCGAAATTTTGATTTTAGTCTAGGGTTTCAACTTGATTTCTCAACCATTAGAAAGAAATAAATGAAGAAAAGTAAACGTAGTGAAGAAATGGCTGATGTAGTGGAGAATGGGGCTAAGTTTTATATATATATAGGCCCAACATAAGAATCAAACAATATTCAATTACATAGGTCTCTTTCACATTTCTCTTGTACGGTCGAACGGTAAGTCGGATTGTAACGCAAATTGAAATCCTATAATAATTCACCATTCCGGATCTAATGGCACCAGTTTCGTCGAATTCCGAGACAGTTGCCAAAACCGTTAAATTTCAAAGTTAAATAAATAAATAAATAAATAAATAATTATTCAATTATTCAATTAACTGTTTAAATTCAAATTAAATACTCGTTAAATTCAAATTTAAATCAAAATACAATTTAAATAAGTTCTATAAATTTATTTCGTGAATTTTAAGTTCTCAGGTTTTATAATCTAAATCTTAGATTTGAGTTTCAACTACAATTAACAACTGAGAATTTCCATTTCCAATTTAAATTTGAATTCTACTTTTAAATTAACATACTCAATTAAATTTAATTATTTAAATATTAAAATTTCAAATTACAACCATCCTAAGTACAAACTAAATTAAAAATCTATTTGTACTCCATTCAACCAATCATCAACATTATTTGATTCTTCCCATATCATTCCATTTTATTTATTTTAAAAAAAATTGAAAAATATATATATATATATAGAAAATATGGGATGTTAAATTCTCCCCCACTTAAAAATCTTTTCGTCCTCGAAAAGAGAACGAAATACGATACTAACCATATTCATACTTCCAAGTCCATACTTAAAAAATAATGTTTATAAAATAAGTTATAGTTGTAAAACCTTATAAATTTTCTAACTCCCGAAATCACGGAAAATTTCGGCAGCATCTCCTTTGTACGGAGAGGTCCGGAAAAATCACAACACATATAAAAACTCAATTATACATCTCATCCCATGATGAGGCATCCCAAAATGGGGAAAACACAAAAGCAAAACTCCCAAAACAACATAATCCCCAAAACATACCTCTTTTAGCTTTTATATGCAATTTATTTATCTTTAGCACTTAGCATTTAGCGCAAGCGAGCTCTGAAGCATAGTGCGACTTTCTTACACCTGCTACATACTCACATACACGTAAGAATTAATCATATATATCATAAATAGCAAGCGTATAAAACTTACCCAACATATACTAAGCATTTCAACCTCAAAACCAAAATACTCATAACAGGTCAGCGAACAAATCAAGGTTTATCACCCATTAGATGTTTGAATTTGACTGAAGCACACTAGGAAAAAGTTGTAGCATTTCCTTTAAGCTTTCCGAATTGTCCGGATTTATCGAATTCCGACAATTCGTCCAAAAGTTATGACTGTTTTAATAAAACCGAACACTTCAGCCCGTGCCCTAAAACCGCAGGTCTGAAATGTTCTATCCACTTTTTAACCCCCTAAGCATCAGAATTTGACTAGCATATTAAGAGATGGTTTTAGTTTACATTCTGCCCTTTCCAAATTGTATTCGCACATTAAAATCCGACGCTTCGTTAGGGAGTTATGACCAAAACAACATGGGTATTCAGTTCAGATTTTTATTTTCTGCGCATACAACTACGACTAGTTCTCGGGTTTCAACCTAATAGACTTGGAAACTAGGCATGGGTTTATTAACAAAAAATTTAGCTCAGTTTCTAAGGTTTCTAAAAAGTCTGGAATCATTGAATTCCGATCAGCCCATCAAAAGTTATGATCATTTTACTTCAACCAATTGAATATTTTAGATTTGACATAAACGTTGATTTATTTTGCTTGGAGTTTCAACCTCCGGATTCCCATATTTTTATAGGTCTTTACCATTCCAAAGTTAGTTATCACCTTTGTTAGCCCACTTTGTGAACTAGGCAACACAAAGTCAAGACATGAAATATTGAAGAACTTGAAAAACTCTGAAGCGGGTCGGATCGGAGCAGGATAGCGATTCGGATAGGGTAAAGTCTGCTGTTCGGATCGGTGAACTATTACTCTTGGAATTAAAGAAGCATAGCTATGCGGGTCGGAGGGGAATCTACTTCCAGTCGGATCGGAAAGCCACCTAATTGCTACAGAGATAGGTCGGAGCGGAGCGGAGCAGAGTAAAAAGAAGAGAGAATTGGTCCTCACTTAATCCTGTTCGGATCAGAGGTACCGATCCGAACCCCTGGAGACTACTCTTCCGATCTGAATCCATTTTCCACATCACTCCCCTGCATGAGCGCCTGGATATCCGGATCGGCTATGACCAGTTTCTGCCCACAACGTCCATCACTCTGATGCGTTGTCAACATAGAAATCCATCCGAACCCGAGGCTGATGGGATGGATGACACGTGGCTCCGATCCGGATCGGGTTCTGAGCAAGTTCACACCTATAAATACCCCGTCTGGAGACAAAGAAAAGGTTCTTTTTTCTGGCACTTTGAGAGTTCAACCACCATCATAAACCGAATCTCATCTATCCCGGAAAATCCAAATCTTCTTTCATTATTTGTTTTCAGACAATTGAGTGATTGTAAGTGAGTTGTGAGAGAAATTAAGTGAATATTTCATTGTACTTGCAACAAAATCAGTGAAAATAGTAAAAAACAAGTGGACGTAGGCATTTCTTCGCCGAACCACTATAAATCCTGTGTGTTCCTTTTTTATTTTTATCTCATTTCATTTGCTTTTAATCAATTTGGGTGTTAGAACCACTTTTTGGTCTAACATTTTGGTTCTTTCACTGAGAGTTTCATCTGAATTCTTTGTTTTTCGGAATTATCGTTCTACTTTTTGGACCGTTGAGTTCGAAGAAGTTAATCCTCAAGTTTCAACGCCCTTGGATATTTGTTGAAGTGATTGTCGAAGAATCATGGCCAAAGGAAAAGGCAAAGAAGTTCAATCTGGTCGAGGAAATGGAGCTGGCGAAGATCAACAAAATGCGGTTGTAACAAGGTCTCGTGGGCAGAGTTCAGCAGCAGGATGAACCAATGCAGGAAATCCGAACCGTCTTCAGGGGGAAAGCTCCGATCCGATCCGGGTAGGAGATTCTAAAGCAGTGCATTCCCCCAATCTGAACCGACCCGAGCAGCTTGCCATGTACCGACCCGACCAGACTCCCCAGCTCCGAACCGACCCGACCTCCCATCTCCGATCCGATCCGACTCTTGGTGATGTTGGAACTTCTACTCGAGTCCCTACAAATGCTCCGATTCCAGCCGCCAGGGTCAGTGATCAGGTCAATCCATCTGCACCCGTTACTCAAGGAGATTTCTCGCGCCTACTTGATATGCTTGAAAGTACAAGGGAGGCTATGAAAATCCACGAGCGCACTAATCTCATGATGCAGGAAAATATGAGGCTCATGAGCAGGGAGATTAGCGAACTCCGTCGACAGAGAACTCCATCACCGGTTCGTCACACACCAGTGGATCAGTCTTCATCTTCCGAAGAAGAGCGGCCCCGTGAACGAAAGCCGCTCGAACGACCTCAGAATGTGGAGCAGCTGACATTCAGATCTTTGAGATCTCGTGAGGATATTGCACGAGCACTAGGAAACAATGAGCCCACTCGGGGGCAAAGGCTCCAGTCCCCTCCTCCCGAGATTGACCGGGAGCGCAGGGAACGGAATAGAGCAGAAGCAGCTCGAAGAAGAAGGGCATCTCCTGAACAAGAGCCCAGAAGGAACTCGGATACTAGGGCCAGGGAACCTGAGCGGCCCCTAACTAATGCTGATGTACAGGCAATGGTTCGCCAGATCATGTCCGATAGCCGGAACTATACATATGAAGATTATGGCATTGAGCGAAGCCATACTCCTTTCACCGACGATATCCTCGACTTCCAGTTTCCCCGGCGCTTTAACTTGCCATAGATGGACAAGTACAACGGAAGGACTGATCTGGAACAGCATTTGATGCGATACTCGTGGCTCATGAATGTTGCTGCTGCCCCTGATGAAGTGAAGTGCAAAGCATTCCCAATCTATTTAGAAGATGTGGCGCTGTTCTGGTTTACCCGACTTCCCCCTCGTTCGATTTCGAATTACAGGGAACTGAGCGAACGTTTTATGAATCAGTTCCGACTCCATGCCCGAAAGTCCAAAAGTGTTATTGAATTATCAAGAATCAAGCAGGCACCAGGAGAGTCTTTGAGGGCATATCTTGACCGTTTTAACTAAGCGGTGACTGAAGTTAGTGACCCGCATGAGCCCACCATTCTGATGGCATTAAAGGAAGGAGTCGATCCTGAATCTGAGTTCGGGAATTACCTTTCTGGGAAGACACCCTCCACAAGAGAGATATTCTATGAAAAAGCCGATATTTATTTAAGGCGAGAGGAGGCCAGGGCAAATCGAAAGAGAAAGTCTGAGGCGGCTTCAAAAGAAAATGTACAGAGTAACGTCGCCGTGAAGCAGTCTGGGGAATGTTCCGGCAAGGTTGAAGTAAATGTGGGAAACAAGGGTGGAAACAACAATGCTGGAAGCGGGGGTAACAACAACAATAACCATAATCCGAACGGTAACAGAAGAAATAGAAGTAGGGGAAGTGATCCCAACAAAAGACCCCGATTCCAGACCTACGAGAATTATACACCAATGAACGACACCCTGGAAAATATTTACCTGGATACGTACAACGTTTTGCAGTATAAAATACCGCCGCCTCGTGATTCGACCGAGAAAGAGATGGCGACAGGGAAGTTTTGCTTGTTTCATGGAACTCATGGGCATTCAACCAATGAATGTCGGCATTTGAGAGATGTGATTGAGAAGCTGCTGCGTGAAGGGAAGTTGGATGAATACAAGGTTGCCCCGAGGGACAGGGGGCAAGGAGAGTAGGCTCCAAAACAGATTCTACCTGCTCCCAAGCCTACAGCGCAGTAGAAAGGTAAAGGAATTGTTATCAACTCCATAGTGGGCGGACCTCACCCGGCAATCCGAAGTTTCAGATCAATGGATCAACATGTAAATGCTACCAAGCACTTAGATGTGAATGAAGGTGATGATTTGGAAGATATCACCCCCATAAAACAACAGAAGACCATGTTTGACGACGTGGTATTCCGCAGCCGAGATAATACTGGGATCCAATCACCCACTGATGATCCGTTGGTTATTACTACCACTATTGGGCCGGCCTTGGTCCATAAGGTATTAGTAGACAACGGAAATTCTGTCAATATTTTATTTAAAAAGTCATTCGATCAGATGAAGCTTGAATCTGAAGATTTGAAGCCATGTGAAGGGTGGATCAGAGGCTTCAACGGGGCGTCAACAGCTCCCATGGGATACATAGAGTTGCCCGTGACCTTGGGGCAAGGAGAACGCAGAAGAGTGCGGATGCTTCAGTTCGTAGTATTGGACGTAGATTCGCCTTATAATGCATTTTTGGGGAGGCATGCCCTTGCTGAATTCAGAGTTTGTATCGCCCCCTGGTGTTTATTGCTTAAGTTCCCAACCGAAGCCGGAACTGGAGTAATGAGAGGGGATCATGTTTCCGGACGGGCCTGCTATGTGGCCGAACTAAAGATGTTGACGAAAGGACTTAACATTGAGAGTAAAGATGCCTCGCCTCCCCCAAAGGGGGGCTCGGCATAGCAATTAGAGAAATCGACCCCGAAGGAGTTGCCCAAAGGAACGCCTGAGGACCTGGATCCCAGAAAAGACGAGGAACCAGAGGCTAGAAATGCAACTCCTAATGAAGCGACAGTGGAAATTCCCATTGATGTAACTGATCCGACAAAAGTTTTGAAGGTTGGTTCTCAATTGGATCCATGTCGAGCCAAAGAACTAACGGACTTCTTGAAGGCAAACTTGGATGTGTTTGCCTGGACCCACGCTGACATGTGTGGGATATCACCATCCATTATAAGTCACAAATTAAATGTAAACCCGAAACATCCGCCTGTGAAGCAAAAGAGACGTATGCTGGGCCCAGAGAGGTCGGCTGCTCTCAAAGAGGGAGTGGAGAAGCTGAAGCAGAACGGATTTATTCGAGATTCGACATATCCCGACTGGATATCGAATCCCGTCTTGGTAAAGAAGCCGAATGGAAAGTGGCGGACTTGCATTGATTTTTCAGATTTGAACAAAGCTTGCCCAAAAGATAGTTTCCCACTTCCCAGGATTGACCAGCTTGTAGATTCGACAGCAGGTCATGAACTTCTCTCTTTCATGGATGCATATTACGGATATAATCAAATTCCTATGCACGTGCCAGATCAAGAGCATACGAGCTTCATTACGAATTTGGGTTATATTGTTATGTTGTAATGCCATTCGGATTGAAAAACGCCGGAGCCACTTATCAGCGCTTGGTGAACAGAATGTTTTATAATCAAATACGGAAGACTATGGAAGTTTACGTGGATGATATGCTTGTCAAATCGAAACAGTCCTCCAGCCATACGCAAGACTTGGCGGAAATGTTTGGTATCCTGCGAAAATATCGGATGAAGTTGAATCCTCTGAAATGCTCATTTGGAGTGGCATCGGGAAAGTTCCTAGGCTTCATTGTGAGTTCCCGAGGAATTGAAATCAATCCTAGCCAGATAGCAGCGATTAGAAACATTGAAGAGCCGATGAGAATTAAAGACGTCCAAAGTCTTGCAGGGAAAGTAGCTGCGCTGTGTAGATTCATCTCCAAATCCACAGACAAATGCGTTCAGTTTTTTGATTTGATTAAAAGAGGAAAGAAGAACTTCGAGTGAACTCCGGACTGTGTTGAGGCCTTTCGAAATTTATTGAAACGGCTAGAGAAACCGCCGATTTTGTCAAAGCCAGTAGATCACGAAGAATTGTTTGTTTACTTGGCAGTCTCGGCTCACGCCGTTAGCACAGCCCTGGTTCGAGAAGAAGACAAAGTACAAAGGCCAGTGTATCATGTGAGCAAGAAATTAGCAGCGGTAGAGCGCAACTACCCAAAGATTGAGAAGCTCGCTTACAGCCTCCTAATCGCATCCCGAAAACTTCGTCACTATTTCCAAGCTCATCCAATAACCATATACACCGACCAGCCCTTGAGGCAGGTGTTGCAGAGACCCGAAGCATCGGGAAGGTTGATCAAATGGAATATAGAATTAAGTCAGTTTGATTTGAATTTTCAACCACGAAAGTCGATCAGGGGGCAAGCTCTGGCAGACTTTATTGCGGAGTTCACCATCCAAGAGGAGGAAGTAATCGATGACAGAGTGGTTAAGTCCGAGAATGAGTTAAAGATAGATCCGTGGAAACTATACACAGATGGAGCCAAGAACGACCGAAGGTCCGGAGCTGGAATCGTCTTAGTCACTCCTGAAGGACGGTCGTTATATTACGCCCTACGATTAGAATTTTCGGCGACTAACAATGACTCTGAATATGAAGCCCTGATTGTCGGGCTGAAGCTTGCTAAAGACCTCGGAATAAAAACGTTGGACATATTCTGTGACTCTAAAATCGTTGTTTGCCAAGTGCGAGAGGAATTTGTGGCTCGGGGACCTCGACTTATCGCCTACCTCCGGAGAGTGAGAGAGCTATTGAACAGCTTGGAGCGGTACAACATAACACATATTCCAAGAGCTGAAAACCAGAAAGAGGATAGGTTGGCAAAGCTGGCTAGTTCCGACAATCCAGAAGAGACTGAAATAATTCCAATTGAAACGTTGGAATCGCCAAGCTTTGAGTCAATGGAAATTGAGTTCTCCTTTGAAGCGGAATCGGAGAAGGAGTCGTGGATGACCCCAATTAAGAACTTCCTTAAGGATGGAACACTCCCGTCAAAGAAGAGTGAAAGAAGGGCTATAGTTCGCAAGGCTACCAGATATGTCATACAAGATGATACTCTTTATAGGCAAGGATTTTCTATGCCCCTGTTACGATGTATAGCACAAGACGACATCAAGCGTGTACTAAGAGAAGTACACGAAGGTGAGTGTGGAGATCATACAGGAGGTCAGACTTTAGCAAAAAAGATATTGCGATACGGATACTTCTGGCCTACAATTAATAAAGATGCAGCTGATTATTCACGACGCTGCGATAAGTGCCAGAGATTCGCCAGAATCCCCAGAGCACCGTCGACCCAACTTAAATCAATGGTGAGTCCTTGGCCATTTGCCACATGGGGAATTGATATCATTGGAGTTCTACCGATTGCTAAAGGAGGAGCGAAATATGCAATAGTGGCCGTGGACTATTTTACGAAGTGGGTGGAAGCTGAGCCCTTGACCAAGATCACGGCGAGAAAGGTGATAAGTTTCGTGGTCAGAAATATTATATGACGATTCGGGATCCCAAGGACGATTATAACTGACAACGGAACCCAATTTGATAGTACTGAATTCAGAAATTTCTGTCAGAAGTATAAGATTGACAAGCGATATACTGCTGTTGCCTATCCGCAGTCGAATGGGCAAGTAGAGGCAATAAACAAAGTAATAAAATCCATCCTCAAGAAACGGTTAGAGCGTGCAAAGGCAAAATGGGTTGACGAATTGCCCCTAGCTTTGTGGGCATATCGAACAACATTTAAGACGGCCACCGGTCACACCCCTTTCTCTCTCTCCTTTGGCTCAGAAGCAGTAATTCCAGTTGAACAGGATGTTCCTTCCCACAGGGTGACATATTATGACCCGATGACGAATCGGGCGCTTTTACTTGAGTCTCTTGATGAAGTCGAAGAAAAAAGGGACGAAGCAGATTTGCGTGCGGCAAGACATCGACGTCAGATGGCACGCTATTACGACAAAAAAGTTCGCCTCAGGACTTTTGAACCAGGAGATTTGGTGCTAAAGAGAGTCTTTCCATCCCTTCCTCACCTCGGTCCAAAGTGGGAAGGACCCTTTGTCATCCAACGGAAACTTGAAAAAGGAACCTTCAAGTTAACGACTGTAGATGGTGAAGAAGTCCCTAGAGCATGGAATGCCCAACACTTAATGCGATATTTGGATTAGAAATGTTGTACTCTTTGTTATTTTTCTTATGAACTATGTAGTAAGGCACGACTTGCCTTGGGAAAATCTGACGATATGAATAAAGGACTATAAAGTGGATGTAGGCTACGACTTAGCCGAACCACTATAAAAATATTGTGTGTTATTTACTTTTATGCATTACATATATACATTCATCGATTATTCTGTTGTGATTATAGAATACAGGATGACTCAAAACCTAAAAAGGTTGAAGACAGTTTAGACATAAAAGAATGAGAAAACGACATTCTTAACTCTAACTCTCCAGAGAGAGAGATAGTTTAAAAGCGTCTCCGACTGAGCGCTGAAAAAGAAATTCTTCCCCTAACTCTAACTCTCCAGAGAGAGAGAGTATAAAAGTGTCTCCGACTGAGCGCTGAGAAAGAAATCTTTTCCCGCTGAAAGACCTGGGAATGAATAGATTGCTGAGCTCGAACTCTAACTCTCAAGAGAAAGAGAGAGAGTATAAAAGAAATGCCAGAAAAACGATAGGTGCTGACGACACGGGAAGTGCTATCCCGTCAGAAAATCGGGAGCATTCAGATTGCTTGATTAAGCATTAAATAATTTGTGGGAATTGACTGGGGGCATATATGTATACGCATATTTCCTCCCTCCGTAACTTCATTTCATAATTATAGTAAGACATGCATTTTTACATAAGTGCAGAACTACTGACAAACAGACATTGCAGAAAATGAGTTATTTTTTATTTACAAATGAATGAATTTGTACAGGAAAACAGCTAAAAAAAGAAAGCGCAGGAGCCGCTCTTGTAGCAACAATTGTTGGTTCATTAAATGCTAAAACAACACAAGGCAATCCACTATTTAGATTTCGAGTGAGCCTTGGACTTCTTGGCGGCTTTCTCCGCATCCTTTGCTTCTTTCTCAGCCTCTGTCAAGATTCGTTTTGATTTCTTCTTTCCTGAAGATGCGGTGCTGGAGCCAGTAGACTTCTTCCCGGAAGGCGGAGCGCTGGAATCAAGAGAAGATTTTTTAGCGAGTTCCTCTGTAATAGATCTAGTTGAGAGCTTAACAACTAACCTTGATCCCGCATCCACAACTGCGAGGGGCTTGAGGGCTTCAGGGTCTAGTTCTTCAGCTTTTAATTGCAAGCGTTTGTCTTGATCAGCTTTCATTGCAGCCAAGGTAACATCATCAGCATTTTTTGACTCCCCGACTATTGTAACTTCTGGTTCCTCTTCATGACCCCCGTCACCGCCATCATCCCTTAAAGCTGCTATCATTTCTTCATCATGGGGAGTGGCGACCTTAGTCGGCTCACTTCCTTCTCCCAAGTCTATAGGAGCAGCCTTGTCCTCCCCTCTTTTGGCCTTTTCTGCGGGCTTTGCCCCGGCGGTGGCTCCCTGAGTCACATCTGTCTTTTCGGATAGCTCAATACCTACAGAATGAGAAGCAACAGTTATCAACTCAGGCGAAAACAATGGGTTTTTCATCGATTGCTCAATCACGTGGCGAAAGGTAGAAATAGCCTTGACAAATTGAGGAGAAAAGGTAGGGATACCTTCCGAAGACTTCTCGGCAGGGGTGACTACTACCTCTGATGCTGTTTCAGGAATAGGGGATAGCAGAGTTGTTCGGGGAATTCCCGAATTTTCAGGATCATACCCCTCTACTTCAGAAGTAGCAGGGGCAGAAGAAGAGGAACCAGCTTCGAGAACATTCTTCTGTTTAGACTTACGTCTCTCTTCTTCCATGGCCTCAGCAATGAGGCGGCGCCCTTCAGCTAGGCGCTCCGGCTCATCATCCCTCAAGTATTTCTCCATTAGCTTATCATCATCGATGGAATCGACCTTAGGTTCCTCCTTTTCCCACTCGACGATCTGATTCCATACTTGAACTAGAGTGGATGGATAATCCTTGATCCAAGAAATGTTTCGGCGACGGATGATATGTGCGAAGAATTCAATCATTAATTCGCCGAAACCCTGAATATCAGCCTCCGCCTCTGACAGTTGTTTGCGGGCTTCCTCCGCATATTTGATAGCACACTCCATATTTCCCTCAGCCAGGGCAGCTCTGTTCTCTACCTCCAATAGCTTTGAAGCCAAGTCAGCATTCTTCTTTTCTAGTTCAGCACTCCTCTTTGCTAACTCGGCATTTTTCCGTTCGAGGTCAGCATAAGCAAGGCGTGT
Organism: Allium sativum; assembly: GCA_030737875.1. Taxonomy (NCBI): domain Eukaryota; kingdom Viridiplantae; phylum Streptophyta; class Magnoliopsida; order Asparagales; family Amaryllidaceae; genus Allium; species Allium sativum. The sequence continues at coordinate 182,715,459 of CM060915.1, read as the reverse complement.
CTTAGCAGCTTCTGAGTTAGCCTCATCAGCTTTCTTTTTTAACTCAGAACGCTCTTGAGTGTGAGATTCAAGCAAGTCATGATAACGTTTTTGCATGTCCTCAAATTGTTGTTTGAAGTTAGAAGTGTCCCTTTGAGAGACAACTAGCTGAGCTTGAGTGTCTTCCAAATCTTTTCCTAGAGCTTTTAAGGCCTTGGCATCCTCCTCCGCGGTCTTTTGCATTGAGTCGGTATTTGTGATTAGAGTGCGGATGATTCTGGAAAGGTTGCGTGAATATTTAAACATCTCAGAATATTGTTTTTCCACCGCATCTATCTTTGCTTTGGCTTCATCTGCCCACTTAGAAGAAATAGGTCCAAGGGAAGGTAAAAAAGTCAAAGTCTCGAAGTAGTGTTCGGGAAATTGCTCCTCCAAATATGCCCGCTTTATTGCAGTTTCCGCATCTAGTGGAGGAGGAGCGGGGATTGTCAATTCGGTGTCCCTGTGTGAGGAGGATTCGGTAGTTTCTTTGTCTGTCCTAGGTCGTTTAGTAGCAGGGACCTTGTGCTTACTTCGAGATCCGGTTTCTTTTGGAGGACTTCTCTCTCTACTGCGCTTTTCATGGGAAGAAGTGGAGTCTTTAGATTGTGGTCTATCCTCTTCCCTACGGCTTTGATAACCTTTGTATTTCTCTTGTTCCGGCCGAACGGGTGAGCGAGAACGTGAGGGTCGAGAACGATAGGGATCATAAGGTCTTCTCTCCTCCTTACCACGATCATCCCGGCGATCATACTCGATATCCTGAGGAGGATTGGACATGCTGCGACGAAGCTTCTTGATATCATAGTAGGATCGAGACATCGTACCTGCGCAATAAGACAAATGAAATTTAGAATTAATGGATTCACGGAGAAAGAAGTGCAATGAATGCTAATGTTGTTGTATAAAGTGTGTCCTAAGTGGTGTGTTTCCCCCCAACCAACCCGAGTTTGAAGCTAGACTAGTACGGGCAGGCTCTTTGGCCTTAGCGGGAGTGGTCTCTTCAGAAGAGGTGAAGACTAAAGGATCCTTCCTGAAATCCTCTGAAGTGTATATAGTTTCAGGTAAGGGGAGATCCCCCAAACCCTGAAATATTTGGTCATCAGTACTAGGGACATTCCCCTCGGAAGCATTAAGTGGCGACTCTTGGGAGGATGTTGACTTTTCCAGAGAAGTAGCCTCCTCGGGTGCAGTATATCCTTCACGATGCTTTTCGGCCAGGTTAGCCAATTCGTCATCTTGTGTAGAAGATGGAGAAGGTGAAGTTTGAAGAGGCACTGTAGGAACCGCCGAGCCTTCTCCTGTCTCTGGGACTACCTCCATTGGAGGAATATATACATATGGAGCCGTCCCATGACCAATGCTACGAAAAACGGATAACAGCCCATGAAAGTGAAGATATTCGTTTTTAAGGACTTCATCGATGGTAAAGAATTTCTGATCGCCATTAAGAAGTTGGTGCATTCGGTCAAAGAACACTTGATCTGATATTTGTTTGGGATTGTCGACTGCAAACAAAAAAGAAAACAAGTTAAGGTGATGATTCAAGTGTATAGAGCCCGGATTTAGAAAATCAGTGTTTTACTTGATTTGTCCACCTCCTGGCGCATCCAGGCTGTCGCTTCACGTAGAACCATTCTAGTCTGGAATCTCCAGCTTTACTGCTGAATGGTGGTGAGATTATCTTCCTTTTTGGAACTGACTCAAAATAGCAGAAAGATGGAGTCTCTCGATTTCGATGCTTGAAGTTATAGAAGAAGTGAACGTCATCGAATGTGAGCTCTATGCCTAAGATCTCACGATATGCTATGTACAAAGTGTGCAAATAGGCATACGAATTGGGATGCAGCTGCATGGGGGCAATCCGCATTTGTCTTAAAAAGTCAACGATGAAGGGAGAGAATGGAGGGATAGCGCCGACCATACACATCAACAGAGTGACCGCCATATATCCTTCTGGAGGGTTGTGGGGACGGTCAGAGCTTGAAGGCACTAGAGTGTCCCTTTTCATTATCCCGTACTTTAAGCAAATTCGGACAAGTCGATCGTTGTCGATTCAACGGAATCTGGAGGTGATTCCAATATAACGGCCGATTCAAATTCATCGGGGGCTCGATCGTCACCAATCCCTCCTTCCTCCTCAAAACCCAGAGAAACTTCATTCTCTGAAGACACCTCGTTGCTTTCCCGATTTCCAACCCCGTAGTCTGGGCCCTCATCGTCCCATTCTGGATCCGACGGAGAAGATATGTCCTCGAGAGTGATTTTGTTAGAGGTTTCCAGGGCTTCTTTCCTCTCAGGTAGTCTGGAAGAACGTCTGGGTCTCATGGTCATAGAACTATTGAAGAAGCAATAGCACAAATTAGAGCAAATTAGCCCGTATCCCCCCGTGCGTGTGTGTAAACTAAAGTGTGAACAGTGTATACGGAAAGTGCAAAGTAAATGTTTAAAAGTGCGACGCAAAAGTTTGGCAAGATATAAAGAGTTGAAGTAATTCTGGATGTCCAGTCACGTTCACAAGGCACTATCCTAACTGTCCATCAAATTGAAGATCATGCCAAAAGTTGATTGGGCCAGTTAGACGAGATTTTATGTGTTAAGATAGATTGTGCTTCGGTTCGGATCGGATCCATTCATTGGGATCGGATCGGGGGCGTGGCATTGGGCTTGAATATTACATTGAAACTCAGAAATCAAAGACGGATCGGATCAAGGGTACAGTCCCCTAACGGTTCGGATCGGACTTTGTACTTCTCCTCCGTCATTTTACGGTCCGACCCGATCCGATTAGGTAAGCTCCTTTTTCCCTTTTTCAAATATTTTCTCCGACCCGATCCGATCTCCTGAATTTCTTTTCTTTTTTCTTTTTTGGCGTGCCACGACCCGGTCCGATTTCCTGAACTCCCTTCTTCTTCCCTTCATTTTTTCAACTTCCATGTCTCCCCGAACCGAACCGATTCTCCATCATCTCCTTCTTCTCCTTCACCCTCTTTCTTCCTTATCCGACCCCAAGGCCAATCTTGTGCTAGTCCCTCAAGTCAAAACTCAGCAATTACATGTTGGTGCGTTCAACTACGGATCATCGTCCCCTCCGTTCCAACCTCAAGACGGCGACGAGTGTATTGACAACGATGACGAGGGGGAGGGTCCCGACGGCAAGGTCATCGGAGTTTAATACCTAAATCATCCTAATCGCTCACGAATCCGACTCGAGAATGATTAAAGAAGGGATTGTTCAAAGTTTTATAACCTACCAGTGTGATTACTTCGAGAATTAAGAAGAATTTTGAAGTTTCACGAATTGAGTATTTTCTCTCTCGTTTTACAGAACTTCGCGAATGAAACAGGGAAAATGAAAGGAGGAAGAAGGCAAAGTTTATATAGGAGAGAAAAGTGTCTATTCGTCTACCCATTCGGATCGGCAGCCCAGCAGAAGAATTCTCGTTCGGATCGGATGGATAGCCCAGAGGCGAAGCTTGGCCCAATAGTCCAGTGGAAAATAGAAAAGAGAAGGGGTCTGTTCGGATCGGATTCCGAACCAAACCGAATTCTTTGGCTCAGCAACAAACTGAATTGAAATTTGAAGAAAAAGATAAAAACGCAAGGAAAATCAAAAGGGAAATTACCTCGAAGAGCGCTATGCATTGATGGTCAAAGCATGCTCCGTTTCCAACAGAAACATCCTTTGAGGGGGCAAAATGTTAGCCCACTTTGTGAACTGGGCAACACAAAGTCAAGACATGAAATATTGAAGAACTTGAAAAACTCTAAAGCGGGTCCGATCGGAGCAGGATAGCGGTTCGGATAGGGTAAAGTCTGTTGTTCGGATCGGTGAACTGTTACTCTTGGAATTAAAGAAGCACAGCTATGTAGGTCGGAGGGGAATCTACTTCCAGTCGGATCGGAAAGCCACCTAATTGCTACAGAGATAGGTCAGAGCGGAGCGGAGCTGAGTAAAAAGAAGAGAGAATTGGTCCTCACTTAATCCTGTTCGGATCGGAGGTACCGATCCGAACCCCTCGAGACTACTCTTCCGATCCGAACCCATTTTCCACATCACTCCCGTGCAGTAGCGCCTGGATATCCGGATCGGCTATGACCAGTTCCTGCCCACAACGTCCATTACTCTGATGCGTTGTCAACATAGAAATCCATCCGAACCCGAGGCTGATGGGATGGATGACACGTGGATCCGATCCGTATCGGGTTCTGAGCAAGTTCACACCTGTAAATACCCCGTCTGGAGACAAAGAAAAGGATCTTTTTTCTGGCACTTTGAGAGTTCAACCACCATCATAACCCGAATCTCAGCAATCCCGAAAAATCCAAATCTTCTTTCATTATTTGTTTTCAGACAATTAAGTGATTGTAAGTGAGTTGTGAGAGAAATTAAGTGAATATTTCATTGTACTTGCAACAAAATCAGTGAAAATAGTAAAAAAACAAGTGGACGTAGGCATTTCTTCGCCGAACCACTATAAATCCTGTGTGTTCCTTTTTTATTTTTATCTCATTTCATTTGCTTTTAATCAATTTGGGTGTTAGAACCACTTTTTGGTCTAACAACCTTTTGATTCTAGAAATGAATTCATATTCAATCTCTTATTAAATCTCAATATCGTTCTATTCATTTCTCGCTTCATTTCAAGTATGCAATTTCAAATAACATTGAATTCCCTTTATAACGTTTCCAACTTGCTCAATTTTATTAAAACATGATTTCATGAATATAGACTAAGTTGCCAAACTCCATTACTTATTCCGAGTTACTTAATCCATTTTGTGTTGAATAATATTTTGTTTATCCACATTCGCTTAACCATTCTCTTGAATTAGTTCCGATTCATTTATTCTAAATTATTCAAGTTCATCCGCACTCACTCCTTTCACTTATCCTGCATCTCATTATTCTTATTTTGGTACTTTAATTCATACCTTAACCATTTTCTTATTTACCTTCCTTAATTGAATCCTCTTAGTTTTAAGTCCTTTCGATATTCTAATTTAATGAATTCAACTTCAGTTCTATCTCTTATACTTTTTCCGTATTTCTGATTCTCAGTTTATTTCACTTTTGCTTTGTTTTAGTTAACTTCCAGTCTACATCAATGGATTGAGGTCAGTTATGATTTTATATAAACCATACTATTTGATCTCATTTATTAAACTTAAATTTTCTTTCTCGACCAACCCTCAACATAATATTCCAATTTAACTTATTAAAATTTCTCAGGTTGCTTTCTTTAAGTTAATCTATCACAAATTGAGTTCTATTCTTACATCTCCTTTCAGTGTCTCTAATTTCCGAATTGGGAGTTGTTTAACTATTACCTTATTCCGTATAGCCAGTTCTATATTTACTTTACCTTTTCTTGTTTTGGCACTTCTATTTGTTAACGATTCCTTTATTCATTTAACCATTTTCTTCCTTGCTTATTCCCATTCAATGTCTCATCAAATATTATTTCATTAACTCGCTCGTTTACTCAACTCACCTTTCATGGTTTGAATCAAAGAATGCTCATAACTAAGATTTATACCTAGATCTCCAATCATTATGATTCGATTTCCTTAGTTATAGCTATTTAACTTGATTTTCTTTACTTAAATTAATCTACATTCCGTTCGACCAAAAGTTTCTTACTCATTCATTTCATCGTTCGTACTCCGATTTACATTCGAGATTATACCCTAATAAGGTTACCATTTAGAATTTTTTTTCTTTCATCGATCATTCATATTTCATTGACCACCTCTTTCTTGCGACTTTAATTTATCGGCAATCCATAAATTTATAACAACTTAAGTCCTTTCAACTCTCCCTCGAGCTAACTTAAGTACCCAAAGTTATGAGGTATTATTGTTATTTTTCTTCATAACTAAATTTCATATTCGATTTAGTTGACTTAAGTTGAGTTTTATTTCGTAGTTAATTCCAACTTCGCTAACACCTCTATTGACCAACTTGGAATTTATTTAAACCTAAGTACCATTCAAGTTCAAAGATTTTCGCGATGATTTTCTTAATTCTTAAGTCCATTTCATGATTTCAGAGCCTAAAATTCCCATGAATCAAGTAAATTTAGTACCTAAATCAACGTCATTAATTAAAATGAACTTAATTGCTTAATTCTGGGTTCATAAATCAAGTTTAGAATAACACACATATATATACTAATACTATTCTTAAACCAAACCATATGAGATTTTTAAAAAACCAAATCTTAAATTAACTAAGAACCCGTAGATTTAAATCTGGTTGAATCTTAAACTCGACTTTAAATATCATATACTAATACCTTTATATAAAACTTTATACTATATATATGGAGATTCAATTCAAAAACCCCTATCAAACCAGTTATGAAATACGGAGTGGTCTCCCCCACTCAGACACTTCAGAATAACCGTCGATAATGCGTGCACCCATCATCGAAATCATTCTGATGTCTGAGAAAGGATTTCCCACTTTAATCCTAAAAATCCTTTCGAAAACTATTTCCATAACCCTATCTCAAAATTCGATATTATTTTAACTTGGTAAAACTATTTCATAAGCTTCCTAGAATCAAGTTTCCAAGTTTATTTCTATTTGGTTTGAAACATATATTATGCACTCCATTTTACTTAAAGGATTTCATTTCAATATTCTATAAATCTTTGAATTTTCTTTATTAGATTTATTATCTAATCAACCATAATAGGTAGTAACTTATTATTACCCCTTACTTATAACGACCAATGATTATACACTTAAAACCACTAGTAGTATATATAATATATAAAATATAAATAAAAATACATTATGTCGATCATTCTGTTCGATTATTCAGAAATTCCTGTCGATTCTATGGCGTCCCATATATCGACTAGAATCCATAAATATTCAACAGACAAACCAACACAATGAAAACCAATTTGACCAAAAATACAAGTACGCTCTCTTATATCACTCAAACCCATTCTAGGGCATTACTAACCCCATCTCTAATGAGTTAATTCCCAAACAGAGCCAATGTTGTCGCCAACCATCGCTCTGATACCAACTGTAACGACCCACATTTTTGACCATTCAAATCGACAGTAAACCACACATGTCGACCCAAACAAATCACAAATGCAGGTAGTTATTGGAAAAAAAGAAGAAAGGAAAGAAAGAAGAGAAAAACCAATCACAGAACCTCATAGCGGAAGGACAACATATAATAAACAAATAGCAGTTAAAAGCAGTTGAAATGTATACATTGGTTATAACATTCAATGATTATCAGAGTAACATATACATACAGCTGTACATAATAAGCAGCGGAAATAATGCAGCGGATATACGTATGTATAGATAATAGATATACCAAATCTTCGTCTTCGATCTCTTAGTCATAGTCATCCCTGTTAACTGCAAACGCCTGCTGACCCGAGCATATTGCATAAAAAGGAAAACACAACAAACACTCGGATCAGCACTAAATCATTCTCATATTAGTCAAATTAAAAGATGAAATAACATCAGTGTCATGGGTACAGTAACTCAAGAGATGTTACGGGATTTTTCCATCTCTCAAGGATCCGTTAAATTAATACATACATAATATAGTACGCTATTATGATAGTGTCTATCCAGTAAAGTATAAATACTGAAAATAGCGTAAGCGGGATTACCATATTACCCTTACGCAGTTTATAGGCACCAACAGTCTATACAGTACCGTAAATTCACCGTACTGGTGTTACCAGAGGGCACTCCCTAGAAGGCAATGTTAAATCAAAATCGTATGGGGCTCGATATGGATATATATGACATGGCACTCGAGGCAATGCCCAGGGTAGGATTCTACCAATTGCACTCCCGGACCGGTGGTAACGCATAGCAGCCACTACCGCCCACCTCGGAACACACTCCCAAAGTCATAAATGGGCCCAAATCATCATCATCATAGTCATAGAAATAGTACCGAAGAAGTGTGTCCGATCAAAGGTGCTACCTCAGTTAGTCACGGTATAGCTCCTGTTTTAGTCATTTCAATTCTGACCCGAAGGTCAGGGCTATTTCGTCATCGATCATCTTCTTCGATTCAATAATCGACTCCAAGTCATCATATCTCGTTCTGGATACGTCAAAACGTTCACAGTTGTCAAAGTGGTATCGACACTGATAGAGAGTATGTCGTATGTCGACTCCGGTCTCTTTAACAACCAACGCTTACATCTTTCACATCGGTCGGTTCTTTTATATTTGATAAAGGTTCGCTTTCATATCAAAATATCATCTTCTGCTTGGAACTCAATTTATATTCAAACGAATCAAATTTTCATATCATCCTTTCATAATCATACCCAAACCGATTATATTCTAAAACTAGAATATATTTCATATCATTATATTATAATCATATAATATTTCAAAACGACTTATACTCAAATAGAATATAATTTATCTACAAGATTTCAAATTATCATGGATTCTTATCTCAACTCCATTTGAACCAGCGGTTCAACTCAAGCATTTCCATTCGGAAGAAATTTATAATTCCAAAACACTTGTAAACTAAATGTTTATATATAATAATAACAATAGTAATAATAAAATAAAAATAAAATAAATTTTATATAAATAAATATATAGATATACATATAGGATATAGTAATTAAAATAAATTAGTAATTTAAATATTATATATTTACTTAAATATAGGTTTACTAGAAATTTTGGAAAAATGAATTATAAGGAAAATTTTATTTAAAAATACAATAGTTATAAGTAAAGGTAAGTAATAAATTTAAAGCAAGAATAATTATTTGGAATCAAATGCATAAATATATTTAAAAAATAAATTTCTCTAATCAAAATCTTCCTTCCTTCCAAATTTCAATACTTGAGTCTATCCTACGGTCTCAACGGAGTTCATTAAATTCCATATCTCTTTCAACCCATCCAAAACAACTATTTGATTTCAAGAGTTCAAATATATATTTGAACTGAGTTAAAACAACTCAAATATCTTTGATTTCCAAATTTTCCAAAAATCAGATTACATAAGAATTTATTTCCTTCTAATCCAACTCTTAATTTGAAAAGATTTTAAATCATATTCAAATTCTGATATAAATATTTCCACTTTGTTTGGAAAAATTTCTTTAACCCTTTTTATCAACATCCCAGTTCAGAATCTTTAAAGAATTGGATTATCGAGTATCGGTACACTCTTTTAGAGGGAAAATTCTATTAAATAAAAATTCCAAATATTTAAAAATCATTTAACCAACCGATGTCTGTATATAATTATATACCAAATGGCCAAGTGATTTTAAATTTAATTTCTCGATATTTCAGGGATGGATCTATCATTTCAATCCAAATCAGGGTCACAGAGATTTATCATTTCACTCCGTGTTCTTGATTCATTTTATCGATAAATCCCGGGTTCATTAGATGCCCGCAACATCAAGGGTAAATGGGATTTATCATCAAAATCAACATGCATTACAATATACTGAATAAGGAGCATAAAAGTGTCACTATAAATTCAGTAATAAATTTCAACCAACATCCATCACAACCATTTCATTCAACTGATCAGCATTAAACTGTTTCAGGATTTTACAAGGGTTCGAATTACACTAGAAATTTAAATTTAATTTAATAACAAATCAATTACTTAAATTGCATGTTAACACACTTGCATGTTAAATTTAAACCACACATCAACAATCCAACACAACCATGCAACCAAACTTACTTCATAATTTGATTCAATAAATATGGGAATAATTCAGTATTTCGTGAGCGAAGAATCACTCACCTTTGGGTCCTTAGTGGATCGAACGTCCAACCATAGCCCAATATTTCACAGTCTCTAAACGCAGCCAGGTTAGTGCCAAAACGTCCGCAACTCCGCCACGATCCCAACGCAACCAACCACGTCCAAAACCGAGCTCATATGTACAAGTTATAAGCGTTTATTTATTTGAAATTTTAAATTATAAATATTAATAAAAATTAACCCTCACCCACTAGTTTATTGCCATGTCAGCGCCCACTTATTCATCTCCCGCTCCTCTTTCATCTCGGCTACAGGAACTCGACGCGCTGCACCCAAATGGCCAACTGTTGCTCCCTCCTCCGACCGAATTAGCTCAGGCGGCCACCACCAACGGTGAGCTTAGCTCAAGCCACGCCTGTCAGGACCAGAACCGCCATCTCCGGTGGCCTATAGGGCTGCCATCGACGAGCCCTAGAACCGCCATTTTCTGGATTTAAACCCCAAATTCTCTCACCTCTGACCAAAATACTTCCTGTGACTACCTCCATTCAACTCCTCTCAGCCTCCTCTTCAAAAACCATGTCTCGATTTCCTCGATTGATGCGAGAATCAAAAACCCCCAATTTTATGTGTAGGGTTTTGAAATCTGAAAGCTTTGACCGCGATTTCCGGTGAATCCATCTACTGCATGTCGAATCTGACCATACCCGTAGTTTCCTGACGTCACGAGCTTCGATTTGATATATAATTCGATAGGGTTTTGAGAGATTTTATTTTGAGGTGAAATTTTGATTTTAGTCTAGGGTTTCAACTTGATTTCTCAACCATTAGAAAGAAATAAATGAAGAAAAGTAAACGTAGTGAAGAAATGGCTGATGTAGTGGAGAATGGGGCTAAGTTATATATATATATATATATATATATATATAGGCCCAACATAAGAAACAAACAACTATTCAATTACATAGGTCTCTTTCACATTTCTCTTGTACGGTTGAACGGTAAGTCGGATTGTAACGCAAATTGAAATCCTATAATAATTCGCCATTCCGGATCTAATGGCGCCAGTTTCGTCGAATTCCGAGACAGTCGCCAAAACCGTTAAATTTCAAAGTCAAATAAATAAATAAATAAATAATTAATTATTCAATTATTCAATTAACTGTTTAAATTCAAATTAAATACTCGTTAAATTCAAATTTAAATCAAACTACAATTTAAATAAGTTCTATAAATTTATTTCATGAATTTTAAGTTCTCAGGTTTTATTATCTAAATCTTAGATTTGAGTTTCAACTACAATTAACAACTGAGAATTTCCATTTACAATTTAAATTTGAATTCTACTTTTAAATTAACATACTCAATTAAATTTTGTTATTTAAATATTAAAATTTCAAATTACAACCATCCTAAGTACAAACTAAATTAAAAATCTATTTATACTCCATTCATCCAATCATCAACATTATTTGATTCTTCCCATATCATTCCATTTTATTTATTTAAAAAAAAATTGAAAAATATATATATAGAAAATATGGGATGTTACATATGTGGCCCTTGCATATTTTAATGTACGGTCAAAAATTAATTAATTAATTTTTAATGCAATTTAAAAAAAATCGTACAAATTTCGGAATTGGGCCACGGGACTTATCCCATTGCGTTCAGAAGGTGTCAAAACCTTAAGAACGACAGTAAGCAGGCCCAAATCAGAGAAAGCCCGAAAATCCACCTTTTAAGCACGATTTTCGAGATTTAATATTAAAATATTCAGGCTAACCCAAATTTCAATAGAGCCACCGCCCCTAGCTTTCGAAGGCTGAAATCGTCTCAAATTCATATGCTAATATCTTTTAATCCACTCAATGATAAATCGCATACCATATATCAAATCGAAGGGAATTCAAAGATCTTTAAATCGGCACGGCTATGATCGAATTTAGGCGAACGGATTAGGAGGATTTGCAGCTCAAAGCTGGTTCGTTCGTGCGTCATTCTAGGGGGATGGGGACCACCGGGCTGCGCCTGTTCTTGGGCGTTGGGAGGAGGAGACTCGGCCTTCGAGGAGGTGCAGACTGATCGTGCTTGGCGATGCATAGTGGCGCGCGCAGGAGGGAGTTGAAATTGAAGGAGTGGGTTACGGGTTCTAGTTCATGCGCTGAAAGAAGAAGAAGGGTGTCAGCCTAATGATGTAATTAGCATTTTAATTATTAATTAATTGATTAATTAAGTTAATCAAGTTATAAAATGCCATAACTTCTTCGTATCAAATCAGAAATTGACGAAACGAATTGCGTTGGATTCGTATTTCCGAGCACTACAACATGAAGCTAACTACAACCATTTCTGAGCCGATCAAAATTTGACCAAAATTCAGATCTAAATTATTCGGCGAGATTTCTATATTTTTGAAATTTAAAATTTATTATCTATTCTACTGTGAAATTTATATTGATGTTGTGTATGTATTGTGTAAGTGTTAATTGTTGTGTGATTGTGATGTATCGTTGGATGGATTTGTGTGTCTCATGTCTGTTAAATTTAGTTTATAAATAAAATCTCTTTTATTTGTCATATAAAAATATAGAAATTGTTTTGACAAATAAAATTCCTTTTATTTGTCATACTAGAGTATACAAGTTAACTTACAAATTAAACCCCTTTTATTTGTGATTGAAATGCATAGAAAATCTTGACGTATAAAATATTCTTTTATATGTTATCAGAATGTATAGAAAAGTATTAACAAATAAAAGGATTCTTTTATTTGTTGTTAGAACACATAGAAAAGTGTAAAACAATAAAATACCATTTTTATTTGTCATGATTAAAATTAGAATAAGATGCAAAATAGAAATATTCTTTTTATGTGCAATGTTAAAATAGATCCATATGAAAATAAGAATATTATTCTTTTATTTGATTTGTATATAAATTACAATTACAATGTTTATATGTTATGCTATACATTAAGATTTGTATACGAATCAAAATGGACATTTTTGTTAGAAATGTTATATGTTGGTTAGAATTATCACCTTTGTTAGAAGTGTTATATTAGATTAAAACACCATTTTTGGTTAAGATGTTTTTGTGTAAACGAAAATAACATTTTAGTTATACATGTTACATTAGATTATAAAATAACATTTTTGCTACAAATGTTGCATTTGTATAAAAAGACCATTTTCATTTTAAATGTTTATGTTAGGATAAAAGACCATTTTTATTTTAAATGTTATGTTAGTATAAAAATGTAACTCCCCGTATTTCTGTTAACACTAAAGTTGCTAATTCAAAAAAAAATGTGTAAAGGGAAGATGTATCTAATGTGCATAAAAAAAAATGTGTAAAGGGGAGATGTATCTAATGTGTATGTATTTATATTTGATGGATTGACAAATAATAATAAATGTTGATAATGTACATTAAGAAAGTAATTATGACATAATTTGAAATAGGAGTAATTTACAGCCCTTAAATTGTGAACATAATTGGCTTCTCTTTAGAACGGACGGCTTGTATTAACCTTGGCTTCATCGACGGCTCAAATTAACTTGCAACTCTATATAAACAACATAGCTCTCACAACCTAATTCACACAAAAAAGAGAAAAAAAGAAAGAAGGAGCCGTCATGCTGCTGAAGAGAGACTAGGAGTAGCCGTCAAATTAAGAGACGATTAAGAGTTGATTCAAAGCTTAAAACTACAACAAATAAATCAAAACGTCAACCTCAAAGGATAGCATCACCAAATTCAGAATTCAGAATCCTGAATACAAGATTCGTCATACGTTGTAAGTAGAGTACTATTCCGATATGAATAAAAATTGAGACTTGATTTGTGTAGAATGAAAATGCAATCGTACTTTAATTGTAACGATGCTAGTTCATAATTGTATGTTGTTCTGATTTTATTATAAATGGATTTGGGATGTTGTAGTATAATTAACATGATATTGGATTAATTGTACATTTGCAATGAAAAGTAACACCCCTTGCAAGTATACGAATTACGATTCATGTTGGAAATTGACATTTATATGTTGTGGTTAATAAGAAGTTGTATATATTTTGTTACAACCAAGTTGAGACTTATGTAAACATAATTCACTGTTATGCCTATATGATTTAGATCTTTGTATATATATATGCCTATGATCATTTCAAATGTAGTTGGATCCATTTGGGTAACATGATTCATATAAGTTTATGTTGGAATAGACCTCATAATTCAAGTTAAACTATACTTTTGTATTAGTGACAAAAGTAAGCATCTTTGTGAACATATAATGACTTTATGGAAATGACTAGTTTATGTTTAGTGTTATGCCTAAATAAAAATATGTTTTAGGCTTATGTTGTTATAAAAATCATATGCTAATACAAGTGACACCTAATTTAGTTAGGTTCATATTTTAAATGCAAGTTTACATGAATAGATTGAAACCCATGACTCATGTTTAGGTTTATGATTTATGTCAAAATTATATGCTATTACAATGCAAGTACACAAGCCCCTAACTTATGTTAGTTAAATCGCCATATTGCAAGTTCATGCGCCACATAATTTATGTTAATTAAATCGCTATATTGCAAGTTCATGCACGACTAATTTATGTTAATTAAATCTCTATATTGCAAGTTCATGCACCGAATAATTTATGTTAATTAAATCACTATATTACAAGTTCATGCACCACTAATTTATGTTAATTAAATCGTTATATTGCAAGTTCATGCACCACTAATTTATGTTAATTAAATCTCTATATTGAAAGTTCATGCAACACATAATTTATGTTAGTTAAATCGCTATGTTGCAAGTTCATGCGTTCACACACCCCTTTTATGTTACTTAGAATATATCATGTTCTAAGCCTCTTTTTTTTTATGTTTCTAAGTTGGGATGAAATGTTGAAGCCCAACATATGTTATAATATTGCGAACGTACAAACGGGGAAAATAACGCTAGGTTTAATTAAAATATATGTGTTGGCATGTTTGGCACATGCCAACGACTTGTGAAATTTAAGTGGTATAAATTATTATACCCAAGAATAATGAATTTGGATAGTGGGCCACAAAATATTTACATATAAAATTGAAAAGAGACAAATATGTAAACTTAGAAAATACTATATGCTTAACCCGAGGTTGGATTGAGTTGTGATGTAAACCTGCCTGGAACCGACTGGCTGTCCAGTAATCACAACAATATCTATCCAATGTGGGTGGTTAAGCATTGAGCCCAATAAAGACCCGAGGTTTGTAACACCACGTAATTCTGTGACATTAAGATTCTCAAATTAAAGTATAATTAATTTTTAAAAGAAAAATTAAAAGAAAAAGAACCATGTAGTTGTTTAATTTAAGTATTGTAACTAACATGAAAAAGAGAAGTAAGGAGAGAACAATAATTATTATTGTTCTAAGACTTATTAACAAAAGCCTCTGTAGCTCAGTTGGTTAAGGCATTGGATTTGTAGCATGGAGGTCGGGGGTTCGAACCCCGGCGGTGGCATAATTTTTTTATCTTTTCTTTAGAGAGGGCCAACTGAACATGCAAATATATGTACGTATACAAATTCAAAATTTGAAAGGATAATAACGTACATATAAGGAAATAAAGAATATATATATACATATGAGAATATAAATATATATATATATATGCAAAAATATATGTATACGAAAGATAAAATTCAAGATAAGGCTATAATCAATAAAATATGGCAACATCATTTGAATTTTGAAAATAAAATGAAAGTTGTGCGTATATATATCCGTGTAAAATGGTCATTAGAGGAATTGTATACATGTAAGAATATTTCATGTGAATAAAATAGTTAAATAAATTCCAGAAATTCAAAAGTTCGAAAATCAAATTTCTACGCCAAAACAATTCATTCGAAATTCAAATTTCTATGCCAAAATAGCTTGTGGGACCCAATGCTGACTCAGCACTGCGGGTATGATAAGGTTTGGCTAGATTCATCTACGTACCTGGACTATTTTCTTAACCGGGTTCAATGCTGACTCAGCGCTGCGTGTGCGATAAGGTCTTGAGCAGCTATATAAACAGCCCTAGTCTTCATTCTCTTTGCACCAATTCTCTTCTATCCTTATGCTACTAAGATTCATGGCTTCTTTACCTCCTCTAAATTTTCTTAAATAATTAAAATAAAATATAAATTCAAGACATGGAGATGCTGCTCAAATCTGTTCAAGAGAAGATTCAAATCAAAGTGAAGAATTCAAATGCTAAATCAACAAACCTCGAGCAACGACATACGAATCTTAGCATCGCCAGTCTTCTATTCTAGACCTAATTTCTGTAAGTCAGTTGTTTCTAGATTTGAACGTTTTTGCTTTATTTTGTGACATGAAATTAAAGGAATAAAAGAATATGCCAAATCTCTCTCTCTCTATTTGAATTTGTGTTTATACTCTTGGACTAAATTAAGAACTGTTTTGATTCAAGGACAAATAACTATGGATTCTGAGATCATGTGCCTTTGGACTATGAACATAAGCCTTTGATTTTGGGACATAAAACATTGCCTATGACGGTGACTTATGACTGTGGGAATTATTTTCCCTTTTGATTATGAATATTGCCTATGACTATGGACATTTGCCTATGATTATGAACACAAGCCTTTGATTTGGACATAAAGTATTACCTATGACATAACAACGGTGATTTAAACACCTATTATTCATGACTAGGAAAATTTTTGCTTAGCTTTTGTGACTATGAAATTGGGTCTAAAACCCGATTTATCTATTCTGTATGTTCTTGATTTTCTTTGGTTTTAGACCGTGGGAATTTACCTATTAAGTTAGGTCTACCCATGTTCTCGAACCTATTCTGTCTATTCTTGGTTTTAGACCGTGGGAATTTACCTATTAAGTTAGGTCTACCCATATTCTTGAACCTGCGTCGTTATTCAAAATCTATTTATGCCAATTATTATGTCCACCCTTTTTCATAGCATCTTTGGTTCATTCCCTATTTTCTACTAATCTAGATTTATTTACAATCTAGGTTGAATCATGATTATACGAACGGTGGGAATGCGATTTGGGAAAAACACAAAAATAAACATAAATATAGTTGTAAGCTTGAGATTGGCATAGTTTGGAAGCGAACATGATTCGGATTTATACAATTTTAGAACATGTGTTAAGACATGTGAATTGGGTTGATTTGACATGGATTTTAGGTTATGAAATTTAGATCTAGTATTGACCTGTAAACTGAAAAACTAGAATAATAAATCTAGTTTGTATGTAGACTGTAAACTAGAAGAATAAATCTAGTTTTTGTGCATAAACGGTGAACTAGAATAGAAAATCTAGTTTGGCATATAAAATCTAGTTTAGCATAAACTGAAAATAAAGATGATAGATCTAAATTGCTATGAATTGTAGGTTAAGCAAATCAAGATTTGGGCCTAGAATATAAGTCTGTTAGCGACAAATGAATATAGGCCAAATTTGTTTAAAAAGGGGAAAATGGTTTGTAAGATAAATTGTTAACAATTTATAAACAAAAGAAAGATATTTTGATAACACCCCTTTTTATAACTCGTACCAGAAAGTTCTAGGGTGACAGAGAGGATAGTGTCTAGGCTTGGGTTTGGAAAATATAAGTTTCCTGCCCTCCCTGGCTATCCCTAACTGATCCAACGAACGGGATGGTTGCTTTCAAAACCAGGTTTGGAAATTAATCAGAAAACCCTTTGAACTTAGAAAACATGAATATGCCTAACCCGAGGTTAGACTGAGTTGCGGTGTAAACCTGCCCGGAACCGACCGGCACATCCAGTTACCGCAGCAATATCTGTCTAATGTGAGAGGTTGCGGCTTTAATTTATTAATTAAAGCTAGAACAAGAAGGGGAGGGTTAAGTCCATAGGAACACTTAACCAACACAGTTAAATCTAGAATGGGAAGGTTAAGACCATATGAGCACTTAACCAACTTAACACTGTTAAGCTAGAATGGTAGGGTTAAGTCCATAGAAACACTTAACCAACTTAACACAGTTAAAGCTAGAATGGGAAGGTTAAGTCCATGGGAATACTTAGCCAAATTAACATGTTGACTAGACTAGAAGGTGGGGTTAAGTAAAGTTAATACACTTAGCCAATTTAACATGTTAATTAGACAAGAGGTTGGGGTTAAGTAATACACTTAGCCAATTTAATATGTTAGCTGGGTTGGACTGTAGGGTTAAGTAAACTTGAACACGTAACCATCAAAATATGATAAATGAATAGGGTTAAGTATAAGACACGAAGAGATGATACTTAACCATTAATAACAGGTTTAGTTAAAATCGGTGGGAAAAGTTAAGTTAAAAAGGGAACACTTAACCAATACAGGATGAATGGGTAGGGTTAAGAAATACTTAACCAATATGACTTTGTTTGTGGTGGGGTTAAGTCAACATGAATACTGACAGCACTTAACCAGTTCAACAGGATAAGGGAAGAGGGTTAAGTTAGCTTGAATCGACTAAAGACACTTAACCAATCCAACTTAACGGGAAAGAGAACTAAGTAGTAAAACTTAGTTAAGAAGACAATGATCCTGGAGGCTAAGTGGTAAAACTTAGTTAGTAGAACTAAGTAGTAATTCTTAGTATAACACGAAGGAGCGGACACCCATCTGATTTTAAAGAAGACTCCAACGAATTGGGATATGAAGCCCGAGGCTTCGAGGGGACGTGAGGGTACTCTTGGTATCCCTCTGTGAGGCTGCAGATGATCCGCCTGGGCACACAGAGGTTAAGGTCTGCGGTAGAAGAGCCAAGAGTATTCCTTGGTTGCAATATATGGCAACCAAAAGACTAGGATGGACCAGTGTGATTCGGCGAGAAGATGGAAGCCCTGTGATAGCAACTCGTCGTCTACCTACCATCATCAGTCAAGCGAGACACGTGAAGCGGGAAGGCTGGAGGACTCATACGGACCACATACTTGCTATCTAGTTGTGGTTGCGGGGTGTTGTTGGCCATAGAATTAGTGGGGCAGAAAGGGGCCTTCGTACAGTTCTCATTTTACAAGGGTGGCCTTCCATTAGTTGAGGGAGGGGTCGAGTGGGACCATAGCCACTGGAAAAACAGACCTTAACATCTGCATCGGCAGATATTGAAAGCTCCCGACCGAGTTCCGTATTTCTAGAGTAGCCCTGACAACGGAACTCGGACCGCACATTACTGGACATGTGCATCTAGACAAGCGATAACGATTCGCGATACATGCGTGGGGAAAGTCTAGGAACATATACCACTCTAGGTAGTGTATCCTAGACTAAAGGGCATCATTCGACAGGTAGCATAATCCCTAGTTTGGAACTAGGTGGCATAAATCCTGAATACAAGAAGCGTTCAACAGATAGCGTAAACTCTAATTGAATCTAGAAAGCACTTGATATTAAACCTAGACTAGATCTAGGTAATAAATAATCAAGGTACGCCTGAAGGCGACGGAAACTACAGGGATTGGGATCACGTTATCTTTACTAGTTGGAACACTAGTTAGGTGGTGCAGAGATATAGAAACGAGTATATTGCGGTAAAAGCGAAGCGGAGAAAGTGTTGTAGTATATCCAGTTTATCTTGTCTTAGCATGTCTTGTGTGAATCTTATCTTGTTAGCCTTATCATCATGGTATTATCTTGTATTCAGTTAATTCATGTCGTTCTGTTTCCCCTGTTCACATGCTAGAAGTTACTAACTTACTTAGGCTTTATGTCTGACTCTGTTTTTCTTTCGCTTCTTTTCTTCCGTTCCCCCCCCCCCCCTAGGTAGTTGAGGAGGGAATAGTATAACTCAGGATTAAATTGGACCGTTGCTCTTTCCCAGCTTGAAGATTTGACAAAGTTGTCCTTGGATTCTCTTTCAGATGCTATGGATGGCTTATGCTACATTGGGGAATATAAATGTATTTTTATGCTTCTTTATCTAGTAAAGACAGATGATACTCTGATACTGTAAAGCAATCTTGTACAATCTATTTTATCAATAAAGAAAAGTTTTATTTTCCGCTGTTAATTGTTTGTCTGTCTTGTAATTTATCTGCATCTTTTACCCATAATGCTCCACAGAACTTAGTGCATTTCCTTTACGAGTGACACTAACGGACGTGGGGTGTTACACGTGGTATCAGTGCTGAAGGTTACCGGATCAGATAAAGATTTGAAAAATTATTTTTCAAAACAGTTTTTAAAGAAGCATTTTCAAGAGAAAAGTTTTGTTTTAAAAGGAATATTCCCCAAAGCCATATGCACTATCTTTTGATTCTCTGTTCGAGTCCCCGTTTCCTTCTTTCTTGAGTCTCTGGGGCTCCTGGCTTTCTGGGAGGTAACCTCATCGAAGGGCAAAGTAGTGCCCGACTTCCATCTATAGCCTTAGTAGTTTCACCTGCGGCCAGTTTTCTTTCAAGCTTTGTAGGGGATTCTGTACGATGGAGGCAGCTTTCGAGAGATTTGTCAACATGATTACACACGGAAAAGTAGGAGGAGTTTGGCAAAAGAGCACAACCCAAGGATGAGGAAAATCACGGATGTAGACTTGGCTCACAAAGGAGGAAGGGATTATAAAACCTAAGACAAGAGGAAGTATCTTTACTCGGGTATGATAGGGCATATAATTAAGGACGAGGGCAAGAACAAAGGACAAGATTTTCAGAAGGGCAAGTACATACTATGCGTACCTAGGAGAAAGGTAGTAAAGTTCTGTTGGAAGAGTCTAGTTTTTCTGTTCGTACTCTTTCCTTTTAAGCGCTTCGCATTTGTTCCTATTTGCTTCCACAGTTGAGTCTATGCACCTTAGTACTTGTATAGTAGAAAGAACCCACTGGAGTCTCAAATCCCATTTGGTGGTCTGACCAGTTTATTTTTGGTTAGTAGGGATTTGAGGATAGCTATCGAGTTTGCTTATATCATCTCACGAGGATCGTCTAAATTCGGAGGAGATATTCCTTGGGTGTTTGTCTGATATTGGTTTAGGCCTTTGGGGCTTGTACTTGAGGAATGTCGAGTTCGACTAGGATGGTTTGCGTGAGAGAGGAATAGTTGTGACAGGTACTCTAAAAAGCACGTAGTAACCTTTCGACCTCTATAGTTATGGCATGGCGGATAAGAGGGAGACCTCTAATCATCTTAGTACATATACTTGGTACCGTGATTGACATCTGTTTATTTTGGAATTGGAGGTCAGAAACTTCACAATCATGAGGTTAAATTAGTTAAGATACAGCGGAGTAAAGCTCAAGAAGGCTAGATACTAGAGTCATAACCTTTTTCTTAAGGGTTCATCCTTGATTTCTTTGTGTAGGAGCTTTACGCATAATTGTTTCTCTCTTTCCGAAGTATATCACCTAGGTCGTATCTGCGATCATTAGGTAGAAGCTAATGGATGGAAACATGTATGTGGAACATGTTATGGTTGAATGGTTGCGAGTGGTTGCAAATGGTTGCTCGTGGATGCATATACATACGTATTAAGCCCTAGATCAGCTCAGACGCCTTAGTATTGCATTCACATATATGCATTTGTTTACAAATTTAACTTGATATGTTAGCATATGGATGTTGCATATGGATGAATGGCCATGCACGCATGTAGTATTTACATGACTAGGGATGTTTGCATGCATGATTGGACGCATGGCACTAACATGATTTGCATTAAGGAGGTCAACTGAATCAGTAGACCGCCTGATTTTGCATTAGATAGAGACATATACACACACTATGCATATGAACATGAAAGCATTAGAAATCTTTTAAGGACAATGAATGCCTGTGATTGAATGGTTGAGTAGATGGGTGATTGGATGGTAGGACACATTCTTCCTAACTTGAAGATTTCGGGGACGAAATCCTTTTAAGTGGGGGAGAATGTAACACCCCGTAATTCTGTGATATTAAGATTCTCAAATTAAAGTATAATTAATTTTTAAAAGAAAAATTAAAAGAAAAAGATCCATGTAGTTGTTTAATTTAAGTATTATAACTAACATGAAAAAGAGAAGTAAGGAGAGAACAATAATTATTATTGTTCTAAGACTTATTACCAAAAGCCTCTGTAGCTCAGTTGGTTAAGGCATTGGATATGTAGCATGGAGGTCGGGGGTTCGAACCCCGGCGGTGGCATAATTTTTTTATCTTTGCTTTAGAGAGGGCCAACTGAACATACAAATATATGTACGTATACAAATTCAAAATTTGAAAGGATAAGAACGTACATATAAGGAAATAAAGAATATATATATATACACATATGAGAATATAAATATATATATATATATATATATATATATATATATGCAAAAATATATGTATACGAAAGATAATATTCAAGATAAGGCTACAATCAATAAAATATGGCAACTTCATTTGAATTTTGAAAATAAAATGAAAGTTGTGCGTATATATATATGCGTAAAATGGTCGTTAGAGGAATTGTATACATGTAAGAATATTTCATGTGAATAAAATAGTTAAATAAATTCCAGAAATTCAAAAGTTCGAAAATCAAACTTCTACGCCAAAACAATTCATTCGAAATTCAAATTTCTAAGCCAAAATAGCTTGTGGGGCCCAATGCTGACTCAGCACTGCGTGTATGATAAGGTTTGGCTAGATTCATCTACGTACCTGGACTATTTTCTTAACCGGGTTCAATGCTGACTCAGCGCTGCGTGTGCGATAAGGTCTTGAGCAGCTATATAAACAGCCCTAGTCTTCATTCTCTTTGCACCAATTCTCTTCTATCCTTATGCTGCTAAGATTCATGGCTTCTTCCCCTCCTCTAAATTTTCTTAAATAGTTAAAATAAAATATAAATTCAAGACATGGAGATGCTGCTCAAATCTGTTCAAGAGAAGATTCAAATCAAAGTGAAGAATTCAAAGGCTAAATCAACAAACCTCAAGCAACGACATACGAATCTTAGCATCGCCATTCTTCTATTCTAGATCTAATTTCTGTAAGTCAGTTGTTTCTATATTTCAACGTTTTTGCTTTATTTTGTGACATGAAATTAAAGGAATAAAAGAATATGCCAAATCTCTCTCTCTCTATTCGAATCTGTGTTTATACTCTTGGACTAAATTAAGAGTTGTTTTGATTCAAGGACAAATAACTATGGATTCTGAGATCATGTGCCTTTGGACTATGAACATAAGCCTTTGACTTTGGGACATAAAACATTGCCTATGATGGTGACTTATGACTGTGGGAATTATTTTCCCTTTTGATTATTAATATTGCCTATGACTATGGACATTTGCCTATGATTATGAACACAAGCCTTTGATTTGGACATAAAGTATTACCTATGACATAACAACGATGATTTAAACACCTATGATTCATGACTAGGAAAATTGTTGCTTAGCTTTTGTGACTATGAAATTGGGTCTAAAACCCGATTTATCTATTCTGTATGTTCTTGATTTTCTTTGGTTTTAGACCGTGGGAATTTACCTATTAAGTTAGGTCTACCCATGTTCTCGAACCTATTCTGTCTATTCTTGGTTTTAGACCGTGGGAATTTACCTATTAAGCTAGGTCTATCCATATTCTTGAACCTACGTCGTTATTCAAAATCTTTTTATGCCAATTATTATGTCCACCATTTTTCATAGCATCTTTGGTTCATTCCCTATTTTCTACGAATCTAGATTTATTTACAATCTAGGTTGAATCATGATTATACGAACGGTGGGAATGCGATTTCGGAAAAACCCAAAAATAAACATAAATATAGTTGTAAGCTTGAGATTGGCATAGTTTGGAAGCGAACATGATTCTGATTTATACAATTTTAGAACATGTGTTAAGACATGTGAATTGTGTAGATTTGACATGGATTTTAGGTTATGAAATTTAGATCTAGTATTGGCCTGTAAACTAAAAAACTAGAATAATAAATCTAGTTTGTATGTAGACTGTAAACTAGAAGAATAAATCTAGTTTTTGTGCATAAACGGTGAACTAGAATAGAAAATCTAGTTTGGCATATAAAATCTAGTTTAGCATAAACTGAAAATAAAGATGATAGATCTAAATTGCTATGAATTGTAGGTTAGGCAAATCAAGATTTGGGCCTAGAATATAAGTCTGTTAGAGACAAATGAATATAGGCCAAATTTGTTTAAAAAGGGGAAAATGGGTTGTAAGATAAATTGTTAACAATTTATAAACAAAAGAAAGATATTTTGATAACACCCCTTTTTATAACTCGTACCAGAAAGTTCTAGGGTGACAGAGAGGATAGTGTCTAGGCTTGGGTTTGGAAAATATAAGTTTCCTGCCCTCCCTGGCTATCCCTAACTGATCCGACGAACGGGATGGTTGCTTTCAAAACCAGGTTTGGAAATTAATCAGAAAACCCTTTTAACTTAGAAAACATGAATATGCCTAACCCGAGGTTAGACTGAGTTGCGGTGTAAACCTGCCCGGAACCGACCGGCACATCCAGTAACCGCAACAATATCTGTTTAAAGTGAGAGGTTGCGGCTTTAATTTATTAATTAAAGCTAGAACAAGAAGGGGAGGGTTAAGTCCATAGGATCACTTAACCAACACAGTTAAAGCTAGAATGGGAAGGTTAAGACCATAGGAGCACTTAACCAACTTAACACTGTTAAGCTAGAATGGTAGGGTTAAGTCCATAGAAACACTTAACCAACTTAACATAGTTAAAGCTAGAATGGGAGGGTTAAGTCCATGGGAATACTTAGCCAAATAAACATGTTGACTAGACTAGAAGGTGGGGTTAAGTAAAGTTAATACACTTAGCCAATTTAACATGTTAATTAGACTAGAGGTTGGGGTTAAGTAATACACTTAGCCAATTTAATATGTTAGCTAGGTTGGACTGTAGGGTTAAGTAAACTTGAACACTTAACCATCAGAATATGATAAATGAATAGGGTTAAGTAAAAGACACGAAGAGATGATACTTAACCATTAATAACAGGTTTAGTTAAAACCGGTGGGAAACGTTAAGTTAAAAAGGGTACACTTAACCAATACAGGATGAATGGGTAGGGTTAAGAAATACTTAACCAATATGACTTGGTTTGTGGTGGGGTTAAGTCAACATGAATACTGACAACACTTAACCAGTTTAACAGGATAAGGGAAGAGGGTTAAGTTAGCTTGAATCGACTAAAGACACTTAACCAATCCAACTTAACGGGAAAGAGAACTAAGTAGTAAAACTTAGTTAAGAAGACAATGATCCTGGAGACTAAGTGGTAAAACTTAGTTAGTAGAACTAAGTAGTAATTCTTAGTATAACACGAAGGAGCGGACGCCCATCTGATTTTAAAGAAGACTCCAACGAATTGGGATACGAAGCCCGAGGCTTCGAGGGGACGTGAGGGTACTCTTGGTATCCCTCTGTGAGGCTGCAGATGATCCGCCTGGGCACACAGAGGTTAAGGTCAGCGGTAGAAGAGCCAATAGTATTCCTTGGTTGCAATATATGGCAACCAAAAGACTAGGATGGACCAGCGTGATTCGGCGTGAAGACGGAAGCCCTGTGATAGCAACTCGTCGTCTACCTACCATCTTCAGTCAAGCGAGACACGTGAAGCGGGAAGGCTGGAGGACTCATACGGACCACATACTTGCTATCTAGTTGTGGTTGCGGGGTGTTGTTGGCCATAGAATTAGTGGGGCAGATAGGGGCCTTCGTACAGTTCTCATTTTACAAGGGTGGCCTTCCATTAGTTAAGGGAGGGGTCGATTGGGACCATAGCCACTGGAAAAACAGACCTTAACATCTGCATCGGCAGATATTGAAAGCTCCCGACCGAGTTCCGTATTTCTAGAGTAGCCCTGACAACGGAACTCGGACCGCACATTACTGGACATGTGCATCTAGACGAGCGATAACGATTCGCGATACATGCGTGGGGAAAGTCTTCGAACATATACCACTCTAGGTAGTGTATCCTAGACTAAAGGGCATCATTCGACAGGTAGCATAATCCCTAGTTTGGAACTAGGTGGCATAAATCCTAAATACATGAAGCGTTCAACAGATAGCGTAAACTCTAATTGAATCTAGAAAGCACTTGATATTAAACCTAGACTAGATCTAGGTAATAAATAATCAAGGTACGCCTGAAGGCGACGAAAACTACAGGGATTGGGATCACGTTATCGTTACTAGTTAGAACACTAGTTAGGTGGTGCAGAGATATAGAAACGAGTATATCGCGGTAAAAGCGAAGCGGAGAAAGTGTTGTAGTATATCCAGTTTATCTTGTCTTAGCATGTCTTGTGTGAATCTTATCTTGTTAGCCTTATCATCATGGTATTATCTTGTATTCAATTAATTCATGTCGTTCTGTTTCCCCTGTTCACATGCTAGAAGTTACTGACTTACTCAGGCTTTATGTCTGACTCTGTTTTTCTTTCGCTTCTTTTCTTCCGTTCCCCCCCCCCCTCCCCCAGGTAGTTGAGGAGGGAATAGTATAACTCAGGGTTAAATTGGACCGTTGCTCTTTCCCAGCTTGAAGATTTGACAAAGTTGTCCTTGGATTCTCTTTCAGATGCTATGGCTGGCTTATGCTACATTGGGGAATATAAATGTATTTTTATGCTTCTTTATCTAGTAAAGACAGATGATACTCTAAAACTGTAAAGCAATCTTGTACAATCTATTTTATCAATAAAGAAAAGTTTTATTTTCCGTTGTTAATTGTTTGTCTGTCTTGTAATTTATCTGCATCTTTTACCCATAATGCTCCACCGAACTTAGTGCATTCCCTTTGCGAGTGACACTAACGGACGTGGGGTGTTACAAGGTTAGACATGAGTTGTGGTGTAAACCTGCCCGGAACCAACCGGCTGTCTAGTTACCACAACAATATATGTCTAATGTGAGTGGTTGGTGCTTTAATTAATAAATTAAGGCTGAGTCATGATTGATAGGGTTAAGTCAATTGAATTAATACTTAACCAAATTCAACATGTTAACTAATTTGTGGGTTGGGTTAGGTTAATCTGGACACTTAACCAATTTAATATGTTGACTAGGGGAGTGGGTAAGGTTAAGCAAATGTTTAACCACTCTAACATGATTAAACTGGACTAGAGAGTGAGGTTAAATTAATTAGAGCACTTAACCATAGAAACATGTTAGTGTGACAAGTGATTGAGGTTAAGTTAATTAGAACACTTAACCATAGAAACATGTTAGTGAGACAAGTGATTGAGGTTAAGTTAATTAGAACACTTAACCATAGAAACATGTTAGTGAGACAAGTGATTGAGGTTAAGTTAATTAGAACACTTAACCATAGAAACATGTTAGTGAGACAAGTGATTGGGGTTAAGTTAATTAGAACACTTAACCATAGAAACATGTTAGTGAGACAAGTGATTGAGGTTAAGTAAAATAAGTACTCTTAACCATGATAACAAGTTGATTTGACAAGTGGGTTAGGATTAAGTAAGTTAGAAATACTTAACCAATATAACATGAATGATTAGAGTTAAGTAACAAGAACACTTAACCAGTGTAATTTGACCTGTAGTAAAGTTAAACGTGAATGGACAACACTTAACCATTATAACCTGTTAATTAAACAAGTAGTAGGGTTAAGTTATATAAGGAGACACTTAACCGCTATAACAGGTTAGTTAAACAGATGGTGAGGTTAAGTTAACACAAGGAGGCAACACTTAACCAGTATAATATGACAAAAGGGATGGGTTAAGTTAACTTGAATTGGCTAATGACACTTAACCAACTTGATGAAGGAAAGAAACTAAGTAGTAAATCTTAGTAGAACACGAGAAGGAGCGTACGTCCATCTGATTCTAGAAGGCTCCAACGAATTGGGTTACGAGGCCCGAGGCTTCGAGGGGACGTGAGGGTACTCTTGGTATCCCTCTGTGAGGCTGTAGATGATCCTCCTGGGCTCACAGAGGTTAAGGTCTACATTATAAGAACCAAGGGTATGCCTTGGTTGCAAAATATAGCAACCTAAAGACTGGGATGGACCAGCGTGATTCGGCGAGAAGACGGTAGCCCTGTGATAGCAACTCGTCGTCTACCTACCATCTTGAGTCAATCGAGATACGTGAAGCGGAAAGGTGGAGAACTCCAAAAGACCATATACTTGCAATCTTGTTATGGTTGCGGATGGCCAAAGGACAGTGGGGCATGGGGGGCCTGTGCATAGTTCTCATTTTTCAAGGATGGCCTTTCATTAGTTGAGGGAGGGGTCGAGTGGGACCATAGCCACTAAAAAAAAACAGACCTTAGCATCTGCATCGGCAGATATCTGAAAGCTCCCGACCGAGTTCCGTGTTTCTAGAATAGCCCTGCCACGGGACTCGGGTCGCGCATTTCATGACATGTGCATCTAGACAGCGATAAATGATTCGCGACACATATGTGGGGAAAGTCTAGGAACATATACCACTCTAGGTAGTGCGTCCTAGACTAGGGGCATCGTTCGACAGGTAGCATAATCCCTAGTTGGACCTAGGTGGCATAAATCCTGAATCCGAGAAGTATTACATAAGTCGCATAAACCGTAGTTGAATTTAGGAAGCGCTCGATAAGAAAACCCTAGATTAGATCTAGGTAATAAATAATAAATGTACGCCTGAAGGCAACAAAAATTACAGGGATTGGGATCACGTTATCATTACTAGTTGGGACACTAGTTAGGTGGTGCAGAGATTAGTATGGGGTACGATAGTATATTTGGTTCGCGATAACTTAACTTAGTTTAGGGTGCTTTCCCATTTCCAGCATATACATATCATGCTCTTTTTCTTATCCATAGACTGAATAGTCACTAGACTTACTCAGGCCTTATGTCTGACTCCACTTTTCTTTCGTCTTCTTTTCTTCCGTCCCCCCCCCCCCCCCCCCCCCGAGGTAGTTGAGGAGGGAATAGTTCAGCTCATGTTAGATTGGACCGCTGCTCTTCCCAAGCTTGAAGATTCCTGGACAAAGTGCTTTGGACTCTCCTTTTCGCTGCTATGGCTGGCTTATGCTACATTGGGGAATATAAATGTATTTTTATGCTTCTTTATTTTGTAAGACAGATGATACTCTGATATTGGAAAACAATTGTTGTACAAACTATCTTATCAACAAAGTAAAGTTTTATTTTCCGCTGTTTAATTTCTGTCTGTCTTGTAATTTATCTGCATCTTTTACCCTAAATGCACCACAAAACTTAGTGCATTCCCTTTGTGAGTGACACTAACGGATGTGGGGTGTTACAAAAAATTTAACGTTTTGTTTACATAAAAGAACCAATCAAAATTAACATTTTGTTAGTAACATCATATGAGAATAAAAATGCACATTTTTTTAGTAACGTCATATGAGAATAAAAAAATGTACAATTTGTTGGTAGCGTCATATTAAAATATCATTTGTATGTCGACATGTTAGAATTATCATGTTAATGTTAACATAGTATAATTTGTCATTTTAAGGTTGATATAATAGAATTATCATTTTATGAAATGCCAACATAAAATATTCATTTTAGGTCATGTTGGAACCGTCAACGTAAAATATTCTTTTTATGTTATGATAGAACCGTCAACACAAAAATCACAATTTAGTTAGAATATTTTGCTGTAGAGAAAAAGTACATTTTTAATATAAAATGTTGCATTAGATAATAACATCATGTTATGTTATTTAGAAATGAATAATTTCACCGTCATGTTATATTATTTAGAAATGAATATTTTCATCGTTATATTGTGTTAATTAGAGAAACAATATTTTTACCATCACGTTATGTCAGGTTGAAATGAACATTTTTGCCAATGTATAGTAGTAGCGATAAAAATCATATTTTTGTCAATGTAAAATGTTAGCAATGAAATTTACATTTTTATTATGTAAACAAAAGTATGAACTTGCATTGTAAATAAATTTACATTTTTATATGTAAACAAAAGTAGGAATGTGCATTGATAATAAAGATCCCTTTTTTATTATGTAACTTAGAATGAGAACTTGCATTGCAAATAAAAATTTCATTTTTATTTGAACTAAAGATATAATATTTGCTATGCAAATAAAAATTACTTTTTTTTTGTAACTATGATATGAAATTTGGCAAGCGAACAAAATATTTACATTTCCCAATGTAGCTATGCTATGAGATTTGGCAAGCGAACAAAATTTACACTTTTATATGTAACTATAAACGAGAATGTGCACTGTAAATTAGAATTTACATTTTTATTATGTAATTAAAGTATGATATTACATTGTAAATTGAAATTACATTTTTATGATGTCACCTAAGATTAGAATTTACATTGCCATTATAAAAAGTCAAGATCATTTTGGTTTTGCATTGAAAGAGATAAGAATTATTACTTTTGTTTGACATTAAAAGAATAGCAAAATTATTATTTTTGTTACACTGAAATTAAACAAACAAAAATTTATTCATTTGTATAGAAATGAAGTTGACACCAAAATATATTGCATTTTTGGTTAGGAATTGAAATGACACAAAAATACACATTTTTATTAAATTAGAAATGACGCACAAGAAATATTCATTTTTGTTGTAATGGAAATGAAACACAAAAATATCTATTTTTGTTGTAATTGTAATGGTACATGAAATATACGATTTTGTGTAGTTCGAAAGACGATTGAAAAATAATACGTTAATGAAATGGGTGAAGAAATTATATAGGAATTATGTAGAAATTGTATAAAATTATATTTTTAAATATAATGAAAATTTATCGAATCGAGCGTGGTAGTCCACATTTTAAAATTGTACTTTTAATTGATTATACCGAAATATCCGACCGTCAGATTTTCCCAAAACTGAAACCGTTAGGTTTGCCTTGGGAAGATCTTTCCAACGATATGAATTATGTTATAGTTCAACGGTTTTAGAGAAATATGTAAAACAAATTTGGATGAAAACAGTGCCAAGGTCGCCTATTGACTTGAAGTGTCATTGAAATGGAATTTAATTATTTTTATATACATAAAAATAAAGATAAATCGTTACAAATTACTAATAACGATATGAAATGATTTCCAACTTATATATATACGAGAATTATTTGGAAATTCCGAGTCTATCTCATTCCAAATAATTTGAACGACGTTTAAAATTCAAGAGTTGAAGACGGCGATTGAAGACCGACGATCTTCACATCGAATGGATGACTACTGCTGATGCCCGTGATTGGAGTAGCTACCTTGAAGGTGCTACAGTTGTAACAACCCAACTTTCGAACACATCGGAAGTTGTGCCACTAATAAGAAATGAGGATAGATGTAACACCCCGCGAATTCTACAACTGTGAAATTTACAAATTAAAGTATAATTAATTTCAAATCAAAGAACTAAGGGAAACGGGATACGCCATTGCGTTCGTCTCGGAAAAATACGCGAAATAGAGTCCGAGTTTTCGAAAAACGGAGTCCGTATGAAGAAGATATGGCCTTTGGAAGTTTCTGAATTAAGTTTAAAATTCAAACAGAATAAAATAAGCTCAGAAAAACAAGTTTAAATTTCAAAATGGGGCCCAATGGGCCAGGGCGGAAAAACACCCGCCTAATGCACCCAGGTTGACTGGGCTGTCGACCTGGTCTAGCCAGGTCGACAGGGCTGTCGACAGGGCTGTCGACCTGGTCCAGAGCCAGGTCGAACCCAGCCCAACCTGGCTGGCCTATTTTGGGTTGGTCGGTTTTCTGTAGTCTGCTTTGTCATTAGGGCTAGGTGGCAGGCTCTAATTGGTCTCTCTTTCGTATGAATGGCTACGATCAAACCAAGCAACATCAATGGTCCTAATCAGTTCATAAACCCTATAAAAATGACCCTAGACTCAACCTAATCTATTCATTCAAAAATAAGAACAAAGCCGCCATGTTGCTGAGGAACGACTAAGAGTAGCCACCAATTGGAGAGAGGATTAGGAGGCAAATTCTAAAGCATCAAACAACCTAAACAAATCAAATCAACAAGGAATCGCATCTTCAAATCCCTAAATTTGAGAATTCGCCACACAATTGTAAGTAGAGTATTATTTTGGTATGAACAAATAACTGTGTTGGTTTGTATATTTGATTTGTGGCGATAAAGTAATTCATATTTGTGCGTTACTATGATTCTTATCGATTTGGAATATTGTATACGTTTGGATATTCTCGAATTATGTTATTCATTATGAAAAACTACATGTTTGCGGTAGTTTTATGCAAGTATACGTTTGGAATATTCGCAAATTATGTAATCCATGTTGAAGCTACATGTATGTAGTTGATTAATTGAAATTCATGCAAGTTTGGGGTTTTGCTACTATGCCATCATAATGTGTATTTTTATACAAACATCATTTTTGTGAAGTAATTGGAATAAGTTTGGGTTATCATAGTCCATATGAAATTATGTTGAAAATTTGGCACCATGATTTATGTATTAAGACATGCTTTTGTACTAGAAAACCTATTTGCAAACTTATGAATATGACTAGGCTAGGATGGATATTTTGCATAATTGAAATCCATGTTAAGTCTATATTGTTTACAA
Source organism: Allium sativum (assembly GCA_030737875.1). Classification (NCBI taxonomy): domain Eukaryota; kingdom Viridiplantae; phylum Streptophyta; class Magnoliopsida; order Asparagales; family Amaryllidaceae; genus Allium; species Allium sativum. The sequence continues at coordinate 182,683,086 of CM060915.1, read as the reverse complement.
GAATTATATGATGACATATGTGGTACATAGCTAGGTTAGATTCAAAATCCCTTTTTGCAAGTTTGCATGACTAAAGTAAAAATCATGATTTCATGTTAGAAATATTTATGCCGTGGTTATGTGAACAAATTTAACTATACTTTTGTATTAGTCACAAAAGTAGGCACCTTTGTAAACATGTAGTAGTCTTATGAACATGATTCGCTTATGTTTGACATTATGCCTGAATAAAAATGTAGGTTTATGTTGTATAGTGAGGTTCTTAACTTAACTACAAGTTTACATGGTTTGATTCATGTCACTTATGCTTTATGACCAAAGTATATGTCACTACTATGCAAGTACACCAGTTTCTATTTTGTATTTCCAACGTCATATTGCAAGTTCATACGTTCACATTCCCCCTTGTTTGTGTATGTAATCTCGCTTTAAGCCTCCCCTTTTCGCATGGCTAAGTTGGGCTTAAAAAGGCTAAGCCCAACATATACATAATAAACGGACGTGTTAAACGGGGGAAAATAACGTTGGGTTAAAATTACTAATGAATGAAAATATAAAATAGAAGGGCCCAAATTCAAGTATGGGTTGGGCCCATGATTGGTGTAACCTTTACACCATTAACTTAATAATGGGCCGCAAATATTTACATATAAGAAAAATAAAGAAGAAAGACAAAATATGTAAATATAGAACATACGATGTGCTTAACCCGAGGTTGGATTGAGTTGTGATGTAAACCTGCCCGGAACCGCCCGGCTATCTAGTAGTCACAACAATACCTATCCAATGTGGGAGGTTAAACATGGAGCCCAATAAGGACCCGAGGTTAGACTGAGTTGTGGCGTAAGACTGCCCGGAACCAACCGGCAACAGGCAGCCACAACAATACCTGTCTAATGTGAGAGGTCAGGGCCTTAATAAGACAATTAAGGCTGAGTCAGGATTGTTAGGATTAAGTGAACTAAAGACTTAATCAAAATGGAACATGCTAAACTAAACGGACTGGTGGGGGGGTTAGGTTAGAAAACACTTAACTAACTTAGCATGTTGGCTAGAGATAGAAAACCTAGTAACGGGGGACCCTTTTCAGCAGTAACCCTAAAAGGTGTATCATGATACCCTGAAACTAGGCAGGGTGGGGCACGATTACTGGGCTGATTGTAAGAGGTCAAATCGACGGCGGTGGTGTAGCAGTGTAGGTTCTAACGGGGTGCGGGCGTGCACACACTCCGGCGCAGAAAAATAAAGCACTGGGCACCAGTAGCGTACCTGTGCATTCTAAGGTTGTGTCGGGCCGCTGCCATGGGACTTGATACACCCCATGGTGGGACCAGCATAGGTAACTACAACATCGGGGGCCGTAAGACACATGTAACTATGCGAGTAGGAGCCGATCATCATAGAATGGATCACTTCACCCTGATTATGGGGTGCCAGTTGGGAACTAGTTTATATGGGTTCAGAGATTAACATGGGGTACGATAGTATATTCGACCCTAGACAACTTAACTAAGTTTATAGTGCCTTCCCACTTCTTGTTTATACTTATCATACCCAGTTCTTTATTCATAGACAAAATAGTCCTAGACTTACTCAGGCTTTATGTCTGACTCTACTTTTCTTTCGTCTTCTTTTCTTCCGTTTCCCCCCCCCCCCCAGGTCCACAGGGAGGGAACACTGCAGCTTGACCAGCATTCACATCCAGCTTGAAGAAGAGAAATGTATTGCTTGGACCTTTTTCATTTTGAACTATGGCTTTGGACAACAACTATGGGGCTTTTGCAGTTTATCTATGTTTTCTTTATGCTTCTTTAAATAATGTAATCAAGACAGATTATGAAAGTATTATGTTATTTGGAAAGGATGTAAGACAATTATGGTGATGCTGTTGTAACACGTATTTGCTTTTATGCAATAAAAGTTCTTGTTTTTCCGCTGTTTACAAATATGTGTTCTTATATCTGTCTTGTATATCTGTGACTTATACTTATAAACCTCCACCAAAATTAGGGCATTCCCTTTGAGAGTGACTCTAACGGAGGTGGGGTGTTTCACTTGGTATCAGAGCATAGGTTTACCAGATAAGATAAAAAGTTTTGAAGAATTATTTTCAAAAAGGAAATTTAAAGAAGCATTTTTAAAAGATAAAAATATTATTTTATTTTAAAAAGGCAAAGTCCACTCCCCCAAAGCCATAGGTACTATCTCTTATCCTTCGTTTTGAATCTATCCTTTTTGTTTCAGCATGTCCGAAGATCTTAACTTGCCAGAAGGGGTGCCAATACCTGGTTGGTTTAGACGGTTCTTAGAAGCAAGGGCCACTCAGCCAGGTCCTACCGTTCCTCCTCCCCCAGCTGCAGGAAATCGTCCAGCTGCAGCAGCACCTCTTCCTCCACCTCCTCCACGGGGAAACACATTTGCTAAGATATGTAAAGATTTTAAAGCTATGGGAGGAAAGGATTTCCATGGAACTGAGTCCTTCGTGGCAGCTAGGAATTGGCTGAAAGAAACTGAGGACCTATTCATCATCTTTGAGGTAGAAGATAGACAAAAAGTACAACTGGCAGTATGGCTACTAAAGGGTGAGGCTTCCTACTGGTGGGAAGTCACTAATGCTGAAAGACCAGTGGAGACATGGGAGGACTTTAGGGCAAGGTTTGAGACTAAATTTCTCTCAGATGCGGAAAGAAGTTTGCAGTTGGAAAAATTCTTATTTCTTAAGCAAGGAGACAAGACAGTCAGAGAGTATGTGAATCAGTTCGATGAGCTGGCTAGGTTTGGGCTTGACCTAGTCAACACCCCGCACAAGAAGGCTCTCCGTTTCGTCAAAGGGTTAAATGAGCCATTACACAGTTTGGCCATGACCCATATACCCATGGGGGCCACGTATGAAAGATTGGTGCAAATGGCATTGCTGAATGAGGAGGATAAGGGCAAGAAGGAGACAAAGGCAGAAAGCTCTCAAGGGAAGAAAGAGGGTTTGCAGCCTAAAAAGACAGACTTTAAGAAAGGCGGGGAAGGCAACAAAGAGAAGAGGAAGTGTAATTTCTGTGGCAAAGTGGGGCACTTAGTAAAGGACTGTCGGAAAAAGAAGGCCAAGGAGAATGGTGGGTGCTTTTCTTGCGGTGAGACGGGCCACAGGGCTAAGGACTGCCCAAAGAAACGAGGACAGGGGCAGAGGGCTGGATCCACCTCAGGGGCACAGGTTCATGTGCTAGAAGCGCCACCTTTGCAACAGCGAGGTACCAACACTTCTGTAGAAAGTGTAGTTTATCTTTATGATCACCCCGTTCGCACTTTATTTGATTCTGGCGCATCACACTCCATTATCTCGTCTGCTTTAGTAGAATCTCTGCACCTAAAAACTAGTATGGTAGAGGACCCCTTAATTGTTTCAAACCCAATTGGGGGCCCAGCTCATTTGTCTATGATCTGTTTGGGATTAAAAATTTCTATTCTAAGTGTTGAATTTCAATGTAGTGCCTTTGTTTTGGGCTTTTCGGGGTATGGTTTGATTTTGGGTATGGATTGGCTATCCAGTAATGGGGCCATCCTTGATTGTGAGAAAAGGGTTGTTAGGCTCCTAACCCAGCTCGGTAATACTTTGGAAATTTCTTGTAATCCCTCGTATGCGGTTATGCTTAGTTATCTTGAATCGCTAGATGCCTCTGTTGAAAATTTGCAATCAGTTAGAGTGGTCCGGGAATATCTGGATGTCTTCGAAGAGGTGAAGGGCTTGCCTCCGAAGCGGGAAATAGACTTCCGCATATATCTTGTAGATAATGCAAAGCCCGTTGCGTTTCCCGTTAGACACATGGCTCCACGGGAAAGGAAGGAGCTCAGTAAACAGATTAAAGAGCTTCTAGAAAAGGGGTTCATTAGGAGGAGCATTTCAGAATGGGGCGCTCCAGTGGTGTTCGCTACAAAGGCGGATGGTTCACTCCGTCTATGTGTTGACTATAGGGAGCTCAACAAGCTAACGAAAAATAATAGGCACCCTCTCCCTAGAATTGACGATTTATTTGACCAGCTTGTAGGAGCGTCTGTTTTCTCCCAACTCGATTTAGCAACCGGTTTTCATCAGCTAAGGGTGGCTGAAGATAGCATCGATAAAACGGCGTTTATAACCCCATACGGCTTCTTTGAATGGCTTGTCATGCCTTTCGGCTTGACAAATGCACCTGCTTACTTCGTAGACCTGATGAGTAGGGTATTCAGAGATTTCCTCAACAAGTTCGTAGTGGTCTTCGTAGATGATATCCTTATCTTTTCAAAGAGTAAAGAGGAACATGCTCAGCACTTAAGGGCAATCATGGAAACTTTGCGAGTCCATCAACTAAAAGCCAAATTCTCCAAATGCCACTTTTGGAGAGAAGAGGTGAGGTTCCTTGGGCACATAGTATCCAAACAAGGGTTAGCGGTGGACCCTGCTAAGGTAGTGGCGGTACAGGATTGGAAGACACCAAGGAATGCAACTGAGGTCCGAAGCTTTCTAGGACTAGCAGGCTTCTATCGAAAATTCATAAGGGACTTTGCGAAAATCTCAGCTCCGCTCACGAAATTGACCAAGAAGAATCTAGTGTTCAATTGGGACTTGGATAGCGAGTTTGCTTTCCAACGACTGAAATGGGCTCTTACAACAGCCCCAGTTTTGACGCTGCCAGATGGGAGCAAGATGTTCACTGTTTATACGGATGCATGTGGGACAGGGCTAGGCGCCGTCTTAATGCAAGAAGGAAGGGTAGTAGCTTATGGCGGGAGGCAGTTGAAGGTGCACGAAAAGAACTACCCAACCCACGATCTTGAGTTAGCCGCCATCGTCTTTGCACTCAAGTCTTGGCGACACTATCTCCTAGGTGAGAAGTTCGAACTTTACACTGACCATAAATCGTTGAAATATCTTTTCTCGCAGAAGGATCTTAACTTGAGGCAACAAAGATGGATGGAGTTTCTTGCCTCGTACGATTTCGAAATCTCCTACACTCCAGGCAAAGGCAACGTATTTGCAGACGAGTTGAGCCGAAAGAAATTGACCCTAAGCCCGTTGTTTGTTGAAAGACAAAGCCTAGAGTTTATAGCCAGTTTCGACTTTAGGCCCTCCTCCGATTTCGTACCAGGCTTGCTAGCATCTCTCGAAGTGCGCCCAACTTTAGTGGATTCAGTAGGGACAGCACAACGCGAAGACCCTCAGCTTGTGGAAACAATTGATAGGCTAATTAGGGGTGAGACTTCAAGTCACCTCAACAGATACTCCATCGACGATAAGGGTTTGCTAAGGCGAGACGGAAGACTATGCGTCCCACAAACAAAAGATTTAGTAAAGAAGGTTCTCGAGGAAGCACATCACTCCAAGATGACGATACACCCAGGCGGAGATAAAATGTACAAAGACATAAAAAGGAATTTCTTCTGGAACGGCATGAAAAAGGACGTGGCAGAATTCGTTTCTAAATGTATGGTGTGCCAACAGGTTAAAGCGGAACAGAAAAAGCCTGGCGGACTACTACATCCTCTAGAGGTCCCGCAGTGGAAGTGGGATAGCATCTCAATGGACTTCATCGATGGGCTGCCTAGGTCTAGGAGAGGCAACACTAGCATTTGGGTAATAGTGGATAGGCTTACTAAAAGTGCCCACTTTTTACCTGTCAAAAGTAAAAGAACTGCCTCATCCCTAGCATCACTTTACCTCAAGGAAATCGTTCGACTCCATGGAATACCATCTAGCATTGTTAGTGACCGAGACCCCATCTTCACCAGCGAGTTTTGGCGGAGTCTGCAAGAAGCAGTAGGAACGGAGTTATGCTTGAGCACAGCCTACCATCCCCAAACCGACGGCCAAACAGAGAGAGTGAACATAGTTTTGGAAGACCTTTTAAGACTGTGCGTCCTTGACTTCGGAGGGACATGGGAAGACCACCTTCCTTTGGTGGAATTTGCCTACAACAACAGCTATCAAGCAACCATCGGAATGGCGCCCTTCGAAGCTTTATATGGAAGACCGTGCCGATCGCCCACTTGTTGGTGGGAGTCTACTGATAAGCTCATACTTGGACCAGATATGATCCGAGAGACTTCAGAGAAAGTAGACATAATACGAAGAAGGATGAAGACGGCCCAAGACAGACAAAAGTCCTACGCCGACAATAGGAGAACCGACCTTGAATTTGAGGTTGGAGACAGAGTTTTTCTCAAGGTATCACCGCTAAGAAACGTTGTTCGTTTTGGAACCACAGGAAAACTGGCACCAAGGTTCGTAGGGCCATACCCTATCATCGAGAAAATTGGGAAAATGGCCTATAGATTAGAGCTACCCGAGAAGTTGGCTGGAGTCCACAACGTTTTTCACGTTTCACATCTCCGAAAATGTCTACATGAGTCTGCTGAAGTGGTAGAGCCAAATATCCTCGAAGAGGCCGAAGTGGAACGCGAAGCAACCATAAGAAAAGTTCCAACCCGCATATTAGGAACGGAAGTGAAGAAGCTACGCAACCGCGAAGTCAAGCTCGTCAAAGTTCAGTGGAGCGACGCCGAGGGAGACGCGACTTGGGAAACTGAAGCTAGAATACGCACTGCTTACCCTTTTCTTTTCGAGGGTACATCCTTGATCTTTCATTTTCCTTAAGTTGCGCTTTTATCTATCTTTTTAGGTATATTTCCTCGACCCTATCTTTTAGATAGAAACCTTTGGATGGAAACATGTAATTGAAACATGTTATGGATGATGGTTGCAAGTGGTTGCAAGTGATTGCTAGTGGTTGCTCGTGATTGCATATACACACACAATCTAGGGTTTTAGATCGGCTCGGTCACTTCATATTTGCATATGCATATATGTTTGCATTCGTCTGTGGTTGAACTTTAATGTGTTGTCATGTGGATGTTGCATTTGTATTGAATGATTGTGCACTCATGTAGAATCATGAATAGGAAAATTTGCATACATAATGGATTCATGGCACTTACATAACTCGCATTAAGGAGGTCAACTGAATCAGTAAGACCGCCTGATTTTGCATTAGATAAGTACATGTACACACACACTTCGCATATGAACATGAAGCATTAGAAGTCTTTTAAGGACAATGGATACTCGTGTTTGATGGATGAGTAGATGGATGATTGGATGTTAGGATATACATTCCTCCTAACTTGAAGATTTCGGGGACGAAATCCTTTTAAGTGGGGGAGAATGTAACACCCCGCGAATTCTACAACTGTGAAATTTACAAATTAAAGTATAATTAATTTCAAATCAAAGAACTAAGGGAAACGGGATACGCCATTGCGTTTGTCTCGGAAAAATACGCGAAATAGAGTCCGAGTTTTCGAAAAACGGAGTCCGTATGAAGAAGATATGGCCTCCGGAAGTTTCTGAATTAAGTTTAAAATTCAAACAGAATAAAATAAGCTCAGAAAAACAAGTTTAAATTTCAAAATGGGGCCCAATGGGCCAGGGCGGAAAAACACCCGCCTAATGCACCCAGGTCGACTGGGCTGTCGACCTGGTCTAGCCAGGTCGACAGGGCTGTCGACAGGGCTGTCGACCTGGTCCAGAGCCAGGTCGAACCCAGTCCAACCTGGCTGGCATATTTTGGGTTGGTCGGTTTTCTGTAGTCTGCTTTGTCATTAGGGCTAGGTGGCAGGCTCTAATTGGTCTCTCTTTCGTATGAATGGCTACGATCAAACAAAGCAATATCAATGGTCCTAATCAGTTCATAAACCCTATAAAAATGACCCTAGACTCAACCTAATCTATTCATTCAAAAATAAGAACAAAGCCGCCATGTTGCTGAGGAACGACTAAGAGTAGCCACCAATTGGAGAGAGGATTAGGAGGCAAATTCTAAAGCATCAAACAACCTAAACAAATCAAATCAACAAGGAATCGCATCTTCAAATCCCTAAATTTGAGAATTCGCCACACAATTGTAAGTAGAGTATTATTTTGGTATGAACAAATAACTGTGTTGGTTTGTATATTTGATTTGTGGCGATAAAGTAATTCATATTTGTGCGTTACTATGATTCTTATCGATTTGGAATATTGTATACGTTTGGATATTCTCGAATTATGTTATTCATTATGAAAAACTACATGTTTGCGGTAGTTTTATGCAAGTATACGTTTGGAATATTCGCAAATTATGTAATCCATGTTGAAGCTACATGTATGTAGTTGATTAATTCATGCAAGTTTGGGGTTTTGCTACTATGCCATCATAATGTGTATTTTTATACAAACATCATTTTTGTGAAGTAATTGGAATAAGTTTGGGTTATCATAGTCCATATGAAATTATGTTGAAAATTTGGCACCATGATTTATGTATTAAGACATGCTTTTGTACTAGAAAACCTATTTGCAAACTTATGAATATGACTAGGCTAGGATGGATATTTTGCATAATTGAAATCCATGTTAAGTCTATATTGTTTACAAGAATTATATGATGACATATGTGGTACATAGCTAGGTTAGATTCAAAATCCCTTTTTTCAAGTTTGCATGACTAAAGTAAAAATCATGATTTCATGTTAGAAATATTTATGCCGTGGTTATGTGAACAAATTTAACTATACTTTTGTATTAGTCACAAAAGTAGGCACCTTTGTAAACATGTAGTAGTCTTATGAACATGATTCTCTTATGTATGACATTATGCCTGAATAAAAATGTAGGTTTACGTTGTATAGTGAGGTTCTTAACTTAACTACAAGTTTACATGGTTTGATTCATGTCACTTATGCTTTATGACCAAAGTATATGTCACTACTATGCAAGTACACCAGTTTCTATTTTGTATTTCCAACGTCATATTGCAAGTTCATACGTTCACATTCCCCCTTGTTTGTGTATGTAATCTCGCTTTAAGCCTCCCCTTTTCGCATGGCTAAGTTGGGCTTAAAAAGGCTAAGCCCAACATATACATAATAAACGGACGTGTTAAACGGGGGAAAATAACGTTGGGTTAAAATTACTAATGAATGAAAATATAAAATAGAAGGGCCCAAATTCAAGTATGGGTTGGGCCCATGATTGGTGTAACCTTTACACCATTAACTTAATAATGGGCCGCAAATATTTACATATAAGAAAAATAAAGAAGAAAGACAAAATATGTAAATATAGAACATACGATGTGTTTAACCCGAGGTTGGATTGAGTTGTGATGTAAACCTGCCCGGAACCGCCCGGCTATCCAGTAGTCACAACAATACCTATCCAATGTGGGAGGTTAAACATGGAGCCCAATAAGGACCCGAGGTTAGACTGAGTTATGGCGTAAGACTGCCCGGAACCAACCGGCAACAGGCAGCCAAAACAATACCTGTCTAATGTGAGAGGTCAGGGCCTTAATAAGACAATTAAGGCTGAGTCAGGATTGTTAGGATTAAGTGAACTAAAGACTTAATCAAAATGGAACATGCTAAACTAAACGGACTGGTGGGGGGGTTAGGTTAGAAAACACTTAACCAACTTAGCATGTTGGCTAGAGATAGAAAACCTAGTAACGGGGGACCCTTTTCAGCAGTTACCCTAAAAGGTGTATCATGATACCCTGAAACTAGGCAGGGTGGGGCACGATTACTGGGCTGATTATAAGAGGTCAAATCGACGGCGGTGGTGTAGCAGTGTAGGTTCTAACGGGGTGCGGGCGTGCACACACTCCGGCGCAGAAAAATAAAGCACTGGGCACCAGTAGCATACCTGTGCATTCTAAGGTTGTGTCGGGCCGCTGCCATGGGACTTGATACACCCCATGGTGGGACCAGCATAGGTAACTACAACATCGGGGGCCGTAAGACACATGTAACTATGCGAGTAGGAGCCGATCATCATAGAATGGATCACTTCACCCTGATTATGGGGTGCCAGTTGGGAACTAGTTTATATGGGTTCAGAGATTAACATGGGGTACGATAGTATATTCGACCCTAGACAACTTAACTAAGTTTATAGTGCCTTCCCACTTCTTGTTTATACTTATCATACCCAGTTCTTTATTCATAGACAAAATAGTCCTAGACTTACTCAGGCTTTATGTCTGACTCTACTTTTCTTTCGTCTTCTTTTCTTCCGTTTCCCCCCCCCCCCCCAGGTCCACAGGGAGGGAACACTGCAGCTTGACCAGCATTCACATCCAGCTTGAAGAAGAGAAATGTATTGCTTGGACCTTTTTCATTTTGAACTATGGCTTTGGACAACCACTATGGGGCTTTTGCAGTTTATCTATGTTTTCTTTGTGCTTCTTTAAATAATGCAATCAAGACAGATTATGAAAGTATTATGTTATGTTTTTGGAAAGGATGTAAGACAATTATGGTGATGCTGTTGTAACACGTATTTGCTTTTATGAAATAAAAGTTCTTGTTTTTCCGCTGTTTACAAATATGTGTTCTTATATCTGTCTTGTATATCTGTGACTTATACTTATAAACCTCCACCAAAATTAGGGCATTCCCTTTGAGAGTGACTCTAACGGAGGTGGGGTGTTTCAATAGATAGAAGATAAAACACAGAACCTCAGAATCTCACAGCGGAATTTTCACAAAAGATAATACTTTATAATATTACACAGCGGAATATATTACATCAGAGCATACATAATCTAGTGATACAACCCATCAGTAATTATACATATCATAGATGATCAACTGACAGACATAATTATACAGTAGATAGATGGGTCAGCACACAGCAAAATCTTTATTCCAGCTTCACAAGTTTATCCAAATCCTGATTCACTTGTCTATTCATAACAATCGTTATGAATACCCAAGAGTTTAAGGGAAAACACAGAAAAATAAACTCCGGGTCAGTCAGGGGACTGGCATGAGTAAACATTTTAAAACAGTTTAAAGAAAATATCTCATAAGACCACACCGTGAAGACGGAACGGGTTTTTACCTTATGAGATCAAAACACTTTGTATACTTTAAAACAGATATTATCATAGTGTCTAGGTGTTTTAACAAATAATTTAAAAATCTAGAAGAATGCTTGCATCTCACATTCTCCTATATAGTATACAAATAAAAACCGCTTGGCGCTTAGGGAAATTGGATTTCCAACTATGACAAGGTATGGGACCACCTTCCGATGATGTATCTCTAGAGGCCAATACACCTGGGTTCAACAAGAACGTCTTGCAACTCGGCCCTCACATGACCGACCACTCATTTCTCTTGAGTGTATCGAGTGTATATCACCGATGGTTATGTATGGAAAACATCCCTGGATGGGCAGAATCGATAGATTAAGAAACAAAAGGAATTTCTCAAGATAGGTGATGCTACACCCTAATGGGAGCGACCCACATAGCCATGCTGCCTGCCCGATTTTTGTCATTTCTTGGGTGTGAAGCTTGAGGTTAGATTCACGTTATCTTTTCATCATCACTGGCTTATTTCTCTAAATGCCACATCGTCAAAACCGTCAAATCACAAATTGATCTTGCCAAAAACACGGGTATAAAGCTAAGAGAAACGAATTCCTCCGCCACCAAAAAAAGTTTTGAAAAGACCAACTTACACGATATGTTAGGTATACTTTGTCAGACATTCGTCCTTACAAGTTGTCCGGGGACTGGACAAACCAAAGGCACTATTCAAAAATAGTCCTTGTATCTCGCCGTCTTCGATTCCACAATCTCTGACGCGCGGCGTATAATCAAATCAAAGTGAAATATTTATTTCGGTCTCTTTGAAATGATTAACGAACATTTTTATTTTTAAATTATAAATCTAACAAGATCATAATCTAATATGCATATGCAGTTATAGTCAAAACAAACGGTACATGATTATCTGGTCTTATTGATCATCTTTTCAAAACGGCCAAACTTAGCGTGTGCGTCGCACACGGTTTTTCTCTCCGTTTTGTTCATCATCTTTAATAATGAACACTTACTCTATCTATCTTTAGAAAAGTATTTTCTCATTAGTATTGCTTGATCTGATCATTCATGAATGAATAGATCTGACGATCTATACTCTATTTTACAACCATTACACTTTTTATCGTTTCGTCAAAATTTTACTTTGATCTTGATTTACTTGATTTTCTTTCTCTTCTACTTTATTTACTTCTTTCCTTCTTTTATCATATACCGATAAAATTTCTCTTTTACTTTTAATTCAAACACGATTAAATATTATTCATAATTCATGTTTTATAAAATACAGATCTATTCTCGACATACGGTTCAAATTATTTTTTGCAAAAGTAATTTTCCCGACATGTAATTATATTAAAATTAACTAACACGAATTTAAACCCTGACTCAGAACAGTAATCAGTACAAGATGATTTAGATACAGTAAAATGTGTCAAGGTTCTATTTTAACTAAATTAGATCCGATTGATCAATCCACAGTCTAACAACAATCATTTATCACAACTATTTGGCGTTAGATTTTTAACTTAGTTTGAAAATATTTGGATAACAATTTATTTCTTATAATATTATTCCGATTCTTAAGAATAAATTAATTGCTTTTATTATACACCTTTATTTCGTTTTTGATATATACAATTATATAAAAGATTCGAACTTAAGGTTTATATGATGATGTTTATTTTTCTAATCCTACATTTCCGATCCTTACTTCTTATTTACATATACATTTATGAAGAGACTTAAACTCCAAAACTATCATTTTTAAAATCTAAAAATAATTAAACTTAGGTCTAAGGATCCAATAGCATTCAGTAGCCCATCATCCCATTTCCTATCTCACTTCTTTTATACACATAAAAGTCCCAACCATAATAAAGAGCCCATGCCCCAAATCTTAACGCCCACACTCCTCTACTAAATTCCTTCCAGGCAACCTTGTTTCCTATTATACTTAACTACCCATGCGAATTTAAACTGTGCCATATCATGTTATAACTTCACTTAAACATAAATGTTGACAAATAAATATATATACTTATACCAAACCGATCCCCTTAATTCACGTAACAACTCCCATGAAGAACTCCACTACTTCATCCCATTCATCATGTATTCCCAGCGTGTCAGGCCTATAAGGCTACTGGTGCATCACTAACTTTGCAAAACTGAATGATGGAAGGCGAAAAGCAATCCATTTCCTTAGCTTTATCTTTGTTAATTCCTGTATTCCCTTGTTACTTCCTATATTTTTAAGTCGTATCTGTAAACACGTAATTACGATCAATCAGTGTCTGTGATCAGTGTAAAAATCCCGGGTCATTACATTCTACCCCCCTTATAAAAAATTCGTCCCCGAAATTTGTAAGTAGTAGAATAGAGTTATCATCTTATATAAATAAACACACATCAGAAATATCCTATTCAAAACTAAAAATATCCGCCCAAAATCCCTTTTCTCACTCATCGATCAATTACTTAACTCCGTTACGTATTACCCAAAATCTTCATTTACGTACTTAACGATCTCCATCTTGGGATTCAAAAACCTGATTTGATTTCACAAATCAACCAATTCCCCTTTTCCGAGTTCATATCCAATAAACCCTCAAGTCAAGCCTTAATTTCAAGAAATCCAAATTATAATTCAATTTATAATTCTAACTCAATTTCCAGTATCAATATAAGTGGATATTATCCTAATTTAATCCAACCATATTTAATTAACCTTAAGGCTGACCCTGGTTAGTTAACTCCTTTTACCCTGCCGGACTGGTACAACTTCCCCCACCGTCTCTCCTTGATCCTGGGATCCAGTATTACGACCAGTAGTAGTGGAAGATCCCCTACCTCGACCTCTTCGTCCTCAGTTACTCATATAAATAACCCGAATATAACAGGTCTTCAATCCCGACTTGATTGCATATAACTAACTTAGGTATAACATCCAAGTTGTTTCATTTTAAATTTATTTTAAATTTTATATAAAAATATGCTCTCTCACACTCGCCCAAAGCCTAGGTAATCAGTAACCTAAGCTTTGATACCAACTGTAATGACCCAACTTTCGAACACATCGGAAGTCGTGCCATTAATAAGAAATGAGGATAGATAGAAGATAAAACACAGAACCTCAGAATCTCACAACGGAATTTTCACAAAAGATAATACTTTATAATATTACACAGCGGAATATATTACATCAGAGCATACAGAATCTAGTGATACAACCCATCAGTAATTATACATATCTTAGATGATCAACTACAGACTTAATTATACAGTAGATAGATGGGTCAGCACACAGCAAAATTTTCATTCCAGCTTCACAAGTTTATCCAAATCCTGATTCACTTGTCTGTTTATAACAAGCGTTATGAGTGCCAAAGAGTTTAAGGGAAAAAACAAAAAAAAACTCTGGGTCAGTTAGGGGACTGGTATGAGTAAACAGTTTAAAACAGTTTAAAGAAAATATCTCATAAGACCATGCCGTGAAGACGGAATGGGTTTTTACCTTATGAGAACAAAACACTTGGTATACTTTAAAACAGATATTATCATAGTGTCTAGATGTTTTCACAAATAATTTAAAAATCTAGAAGAAAGCTTGCATCTCACATTTTCCTATATAGTATACAAATAAAAACCGCTTGGCGCTTAGGGAAAATGGATTTCCAACTATGACAAGGTATGGGACCACCTTCCGCTAATGTATCTCTAGAGGCCAATACACCTGGGTTCAACAAGAACGTCTTGCAACCCGGCCCTCACATGACCGACCACTCATTTCTCTTGAGTGTATCGAGTGTATATCACCGATGGTTGTGTACGGCAACCATCCTCGGATGGGCAGAATCGATAGATTAAGAAACAAAAGGAATTTCTCTAGATATGTGATGCTACACCCTAATGGGAGCGACCCACATAGCCGTGCTGCCTGCCCGATTTTTGTCATTTCCTGGGTGTGAAGCTTGAGGTTAGATTCAAGTTATCTTTTCATCATCACTGGCTTATTTCGATGAATGCCACATCGTCAAACCCGTCAAATCACAAATTGGTCTCGCCAAAACCATGGGTATAAAGCTAAGAGAAACGAATTCCTCCGCCACTAAACAAAGTTTTGAAAAGACCAACTTACGCGATATGTTAGGTATACTTTGTCAGACATTCGTCAATACAAGTTGTTCTGGAACTAGACAAACCGAAGGAACTATTCAAAAATAGTCCTTGTATCTTGCCGTCTTCGATTCCACAATCTCTAATGCGCGGCGTATAATCAAATCAAAGTGAAACATTTATTATGGTCTCTTTGAAATGATTAACGAACATTTTTCTTTTTAAATTATAAATCTAACAAGGTCATAATCTAATCTGCATATGCAGTTATAGTCAAAACAAACGGTATATGATTATCTGGTTATATTGATCATCTTTAAAAAACGGCCAAATTTAGCGTGTGCGTCGCACATGGTTTTTCTCTCCGTTTTGTTCATCATCTTTAATAATGAACACTTACTCTATCTATCTTTACAAAAGTATTTTCTCATCAGTATTCCTTGATCTGATCATTCATGAATAAATAAATCTGACGATCTATACTCTATTTTACAACCTTTACACTTTTTATCGTTTCGTCAAAATTTTACTTTGATCTTGATTTACTTGATTTTCTTTCTCTTCTACTTGATTTACTTCTTTCCTTCTTTTATCATATACCGATAAAATTTCTCTTTTACTTTTAATTCAAACACGATTAAATATTATTCATAATTCATGTTTTATAAAATACAGAACTGTTCTCGACATACGGTTCAAATTGTTCTTAGCATAAGTAATTTTCCCGACATGTAATTATATTAAAATTAACTAATACGAATTTAAACCCTTATTCAGAACAGTAATCAGTACAAGACGATTTAGATACAGTAAAATGTGTCAAGGTTTTATTTCAACTAATTTAGATCCGATTGATCAATCCACAGTCTGACAACAATCATTTATCACAACTATTTGGCGTTAGATTTTTAACTTAGTTTGAAAATATTTGGATAACAATTTATTTCTTATAATATTATTTTGATTCTTAGGAATAAATTAATTGCTTTTATTATACACTTTTATTTCTTTTTTGATATATACAATTATATAAAAGATTCGAACTTAAGGTTTATATGATGATGTTCATTTTTCTAATCCTACATTTCCGATCCTTACTTCTTATTTACATATACATTTATGAAGAGACTTAAACTCCAAAACTATCATTTTTAAAATATAAAAATAATTAAACTTAGGTCTAAGGATCCAATAGCATTCAACAGCCCATCAGCCCATTTCCTATCTCGCTTCTTTTATACACATAAAAGTCCCAACCATACTAAAGAGCCCGCGCCCCAAATCTTAACGCCCACACTCCTCTACTAAATTCCTTCTAGGCAACCTTGTTTCCTATTATACTTAACTACCCATGTGAATTTAAACTGGTGCCATATCATGTTATAGCTTCACTCAAACATAAATGTTGACAAATAAATATATATACTTATACCAAACACTACAAGAAATTTGACCATTATCTACCAATATTTTACCTACCAATAGATATAGATAGGTAAAGAGAACCTTTATGTACCAATATTTAATGGTAAAATTCATTGGTAGGTAAATGTTATCAATTTTATAAAATTATTAAAGCATGATTATCTACCAGAAATTATAGCTAGTAAAATGTATTATCTACACATATGCAGAAGGGGATTTTTTTTTGCGATTAACCCCTACATTTTTCTTATATCATTTTAAACTTTCATTAAAAATAATGCTGAGTCGTTCGATGATGTGTCAAAAAAGTATATTCTAGTAAATTTTTTTTTTGAATTGGAGATTTCGCTTATATATCCTAGTAATGTTTATTGTAAAATAATTTCTTTACTAATTATTAATAATTATTTTGAAATATGAAATAATTAATAGTTAATAAATTGATGAAAAATAATTAAATTGTAAATAATTAGTGTCAAATAATCATTCGTTAATAACTTATCATACATTCTTAATTTTTTCCAAACATTTGATTAACTTTAAATTTTTCGCAAATGTTTCACAATTTCACGCTAATATGTCATCATTTGAAATGACCAAAACATATTTTCTCTAGTTTATTGCAGAGACGCAATTCATACCATCCTCTCCGACTATAAAGTTAACAACTTATTTTAAAATAAATCTAACGGTACAAATCTCAATCCACGTGATCTCTTTTGTAGCCTCAATCCGCATAGTCTCTTCTGATTGGCCACAATATAAAACACCAAAACTGCCACTACAAATAAATACCAATAATCTTGATGACAACTATTTATTATAAATGCTATGTTTACATCCCTTTCTAAAACAAGTGAGACACTCTTACTTAAAACTTAATTGATTTTCTTTTCTTTCTAAAAATATGTGTGACGGCAAGGAATTTCGCTCGATCCGAATCAGTCGTTAAACCGATCTAGACCGTTCGAAACCCCTGATCGTTTTGAGAACAGGACAAATCAGTGTATATAAACAAATCGGCCAATTCTGATGATTTAAATACAGTACTGCATACACCAATCCCAATAATTAGTTGTATGACCAATCCCAATTACAGATTTATAACTGTTTTAGTTCTCACAACAATTCCATCAGATACAAGAATATACAGAGTATAAATGAATAAATTACATTCGATAAATATCAGAGATTTAAATACAGTACTGCAGCGCAAAAATAATACAAAGCATAACTGAAAGTAATACACGGATACAGAGCTTTCCGAGCATCGTTCCAGTTGTAAATCAGGATCCTGTGAATATAAATCTGCAAAACCAAAACTACTAGCTTCCCGTGTCAAAATAAGGGCACCCAGAGTTTAGGTTAAAACAATAAACCCCAGGTCAGTCATGTGACTGGTGTGAGAACTAAAACAGTTATTTAAAACTTTACTTTAAAAGAGAGTAATTCAAGGGACCACGCCATATAACACGGAACGGGTTTCCTCCCAAGAATACCAGTGCATAGAATAAACGGCGCAATGCTTTTTCGAAAAATGAAGCTATTATAAGACCCAGGTCCCATCACACAATGCAACGCAAGACGGAGGATAGGGTTTTACCTTATAACAGCCAAACATGCTTGGTACGTTGAAAACAAATCATTTGATACTATTGTAAGTGTATAGTGTCAAAACAATTTCAATCATTAATATAAATCATAGACGGCATAAGTGCCCCATACCACTATGTCGCCATACTAGGCTCTACAAATAAAGCACGAAATACACGTATTGGAAAATTGGATTTCCGTCATGAGCCGAGGCAAGGGGCAAGCTCCTCTCCGCTTTGAGACAATCTAGCAAATGCCTTCTGACTACACACTCTGGGTAACCCCTGGATGCTTCAGGGCTGGTCCTCTCTTACGTTTGAGGATTAATTATTCCTGAACACACGTTTCCAAGACCTAAAATCGAGGCGCCTCATCCAACAACCACATAGGTGAAAAGTATATAAATGTCAGGGATGGTAAGTCACGGACACCACCAAAGCTAGAAAGAAACGTCGTGCTCTCCATGCAGTCCTTATCCCGTTTTTAAATCATACCGAGGTGTAAGGCTCGCGAATCCACGCTATACACAAAGCTGCCACGTAGGCCGTGCTTTGATCATCAACCACAAGACTTTGCTTTTCAACAGAAGCCTTGATCCATGCAACTCAGCGTGCCACACAGGCAATTCATGCCATGCGATTGATATCTATCGATATATAACCTCTAAGCCCGTACGTCTCAGAAAAGGGCGTTAAGCAAGAGAATAAATTCTCCGCCGCCAAACAGATATATATTTAACAGAAATTTATCAACACAGAATAAAATCCAATGTCAGACACACAATCCATTTACAAGTTCGTTCTGGGTCTGAACGAAACCAGAGGCACTTTCCTCGCATATCCATCGATCTCCAAGTACGTCTGGACGACCACCAACTGATTCCCTCATCTTGGGTGTACAGCCCAATCAAGATCATCAGTAATCACCCAAACGATGTGAAGACTTTTGGTCTTCTAACACCGTCTTCATCTTTGACTTATCGTCGAATCGGTTATTCAGAATGGGTATAGACCCGGCCTTTCTGAAAACCCGCGTATATTAAAAACAAATGTTACACAAACACAACATACGCCTCATTCAATTCATATGTCACTAACCGTAAATTAGCAAGAGAACAATTCCCCAAATATTAACCCCGAAGGCCGAAACCAACATCAGATCAATACCCAGGAAACCATTCTTCTTAACTAACCTACAGCTAGTTTCTAAATTTCATGTTCTTAGAGAAAGGTTCCCATTAATTTTATCCAAGATAAATTCTTTAAAATTTATCCTTTAATCTTCCTTTGGATGTCATTTCAAACCAGATTATGGTTTTCCAAACTAGTCGGGATTAGCGAACCACACCGAAGTAATTATTTATTTTATTTTCCAATCCCAACCTATTCATCCCATGAAGCAAAACTGGTAATACTCCATACCTAACACCACGGTGTTATCAGTAAAATTAATTACCATTTCATGTTCAAATCTAATTAAAGATTTAACTATCGCATTGGAGCAAAATTTGTGGTACTCCATTCTCGATCACCTTTCAGATTTGATAATTTAAATTATCAATTCACATTTTAATCTAATTAAAGATTCATTAAAACTCTACTTAGTTTTAATCCTTTCAAAAATCAACATCTTGCCTTTAACTAGGTTAAAGAACCAATGTCATCTAAAACACGATTCACGATAAACCCAAATCACATTTGATATTAAATACAAGGCTCTTAATAGAAAATTGTAACAACCCGCATTCTACGCATCGAAGGATCGTAGAATATTTATTTCTTTTTCTTGATAAGTCGTATGGTCATGTACTTTTGGGGGACGACTAGTGGGGTCATTTCCCATTTTCATGATTTTTGTCGATTTTTAAATGACCGTTTTGCCCCTAGTTGATATTGTTTCGTCCATAACTTTTGACTGGAAGGGAATTTTGACCTGACACAATTTCCATTAGCTTCGGATGATGGTTTCTCTTTCCGTAGAGTGGTCATAATAGCCAAACGGACTTACCGTTTGGGAGATATGGCTGGGTTAAGGTTTTGCGGGTTAAAAACAGCTAATCGGGCTTAACCGGGTGATTAGCAGCTAGACCCAATGGGCGATTTCGGGTTTAGGGGTATTCAAAGACTGATGGGGTTAGGGATTTCGGTTTTTAGTCATTTTCCAGCCGCCTCAAACTTTCTCTTCATCCCTAACAATGGCTTCTACCTCCTAATTTCACTCCAAATCACCTCTAATCACTTTCTAATCGAAGATCAAGCAAAACTACATCAAATCAAGGAGGATTAGCACCAAATCAGAGAGAGAGTTGCTGGAACACATAGAGATTGGATCTATATCAGAGGAGTTTCAGTTCTGAAAGTTTAATTGTGCCAAAGGTGAGTGATTTGCTTTGTTTTACACTAATTACGGCTAATTAGGGTAATTAGCGAAGATTTGCGAAATTATAACTCAGAAAAATCTAGAAAAATTCCTAAAATTCTAAAACATCATTTTATGCCTCTGATATGAATTTGGGTTAATTCGGACTAGTTTTGCTAATCCCGGAATTTAGGGGATTAAGGGGTATTTAGTGATAATTAGCGAATTTATGCATGTTAAAAATCTGGAAAAATATTTATAAATTCTAAAATATTATTTTAGACCTCTGTTAGAAAAATTGGCTAATTTGGTTAAATTTTGTTAATTCTATCATAAAGTTTGCTTGAACATGCTTAAGGGAAAAATATGGCTTTTTGGGTATGTTTGGTCTATTTCACATGCTATGATTTATGTTTTGGTGTTTGTGGTGGATACTATATGTTGCTATGACTGTATGGTATGCTTTATGATTGTTTAGAAGTGTTAGTTGGGTCAAAAACGCCGTCGAATGGCGTAAACAGACGCTGGAATAAGTTGCAGGAATTCGCACAGGGACCGGATCGCCCCATGTGTCACGAACCGACCAGGACTCCATGCGAGACGACCCGATTGCTAACCACGATCCGATGTTGCGAGTCACGAGCCCTCCACCACGATCCACCACGATCCGACAAGGGCGCCACGAACTGATGAAGCACGACCCGACCCGAAGGAGCTTGTCACGAACCGATCCGTGGCGATGGACTAGGGAGACCGACCAGGCTGGGCAAGACCGACCACTATGCGATGTTCGACCGTCCCCATACGATGATGAAATACCGACCGACCAGGGATGGTGAAGTACGACCGACCAGGAATGGTGAAGTGTTCGACCGACCAGGAATGGTGAAGTGTACAACCGACCAGGAATGGTGAAGTGTTCGACCGACCAGGGATGGTGAAGTACGACCGACCAGGAATGGTGAAGTGTTCGACCGACCAGGGATGGTGAAGTACGACAGACCAGGAATGGTGAAGTGTTCGACCGACCAGGGGGCAATACCGACCGACCAGGGTAGAGATGATGAAAACCGACCAGAATGAAAGGTTCTTGACCGATCAACCCGAACAGGAGGAAACCAATTACCCGAGATGCAAAGGTAGTCCAAATTGAAGTTAGAGCTCAGGATCCCGGACCCAGTTGGGAACCAATGAGTTCACTTCTTGATTGGGCTTTGCTACGGGACGTGTGCTAAGGAGTTGTCGATGTATGTATCTTTGGATCACTATGTATGGGAAGTACGTGAACGGATTCAGGGTCACAGTATGTAGTGACCTAGGTACGACTAAAAGTAGCTATAGACCAATGAAGTGGGATCATTGAAAAGGTTTGGTCATGATTCCATGTGGGTAAGCTTGGTTGTAGAAGTAGTTGTACAGAGTCGAACTCCGTCACTACTTCGATGAGTCTAGTGATTTACAGTGGTGGACATCGTATGCTTTACGCACTGAGTGAGAGATGTGAGGATGGTTGCTATGATTGATTTGTTTGCTATCATTATGACATACACACCCCCACCCCCGTATCTTTACACCACTTGTTTTGAGGCACCTAAGAGTATTGTACAGTATGTAGTGCTAACTCTTTGGTTGCACGTCCAGGTTCAGGTATGGTTTAGTATACCTGTTATTGTTCTGTTTAGCTGCTTATCGCTCATACCAGACTTTTTGTCTGACCCAGAGTTTTATGTCTCTTCTTATTACTCTGGTTGCTCACACGAGCAGACTAGAGACAGGTTAGCTGGTGATGTACGAGTAGCTGATCCGGAGACGAGCAGGAGGCTTTCACGTATGGTATATATATATATATATATATATATATATATATATATATATATATATTCTCCCTGTGTTGCTGCGGTCACTACTTTAGGCATTAGTGGTGTACCTTTCTTTCTTTTGTTTAGAGACAGTAATTTGGAAAGTTGTAATAAGCTGTATTTTGGATTTCCGCTACTCTGATGACGATGTTGATGTTGGTTTTAGTTTTCAGCTTATGCACTGCCTCACCTGTTTTATGTCAAGTATGTTTTTATTATATTTTATTCTCTACGCTGTGAGACATTCTACAGGTTCTTTGTTCATTTTCGTCTTCTTTCTTTCCTTCTGGTGACCGTCCCGTGCTAACTGGACATGTGTACAGCGCACTTTTGGAGTAAATGTCGATTGGTGCGGGGCGGGCCGCCACAGTTGGTATCATAGCTCTAGGTTGCGTAGTTCACCTAGGGAAAGACACTAGGGAGAGATAGTACACGTATATGAGAGCGCGTATTTGTGATTATTTTGGTTTTCATAAAGCTATATATATACTACTAGTATAGATAAAGATAAGGTTGCACTGCACTGACACCACAAAGAAGAGGGTTAATCGTTTTCTCTGTACAGATTGAACGATGAGCCGATATACGAGGGGTACTGGTAGAGGAGCTAATAATGGGGATGCTGCTGAGATGAGGACGATGTTTACTAACCTCATGAGAGAGATGCTTAGGGAAGTGCAAGGAGCAGTCCCTAATGCTGTTAATGGTGGTGGTGCAGCGGTGCAGGCGCCTAGGGCCGATTTCGCCAAGCTTAACAAGGATTATACTAGTCTTGGTGGGAAGCCGTTCCACGGAACGGAGTCGGCTACAGAAGTTCAAGATTGGCTTGATAGTTGTGAGCGCATCTTTGAAGATTTGGGAATCGAGGATGAGATGAAGAGAATGCTAGCATCCCGTCAATTGCAAGGACGAGCTATGAATTGGTGGAACGCTATTAAGGCAGCTACTCCTGGGAATCAAGTTACTTGGAATCAGTTTATGACTCGTTTCAGCGAAAAGTTCATTCCAACTGCTCATAGATCAGAATTGTTCAGGAAGTTCTTAGAGCTTAAGCAGAATGGTAGGGCAGTCTCGGAGTATATTGCTGAATTCAATACTTTATCGAAATATGGATTGTCCCTTATCGATACAGTCGGGAAGAAGAACGAGAAGTTCATAATTTGCTTGGATGGGTACTTGGGGGAAAGACTTATTAACCATATCGATGAGACGTTCGAGTCTATTGTAGGAAAGACATTAAGGTCAGAGAGCCGATACCCTAAGTCGAAGACTGAGGTTACATCTGCAGAAGAGCCAAAGCCGCAAGCAGGCGGTGAAGGCAAAAAAGAATTCTCATAGCAAGAGGAAACAAGACCAAGTTAAGGATGGTCAGAAAAAGAAAAATAAGAAAGATGGCAAGTGCTTTAGTTGTGGCAAGAAGGGCCACTACGCCAGAGATTGTCAAGAAAAACCTGGGGAAAGGAAGTGCTTTAACTGTGGACAAGTCGGACATCAAAAGGATAAGTGTCCACAACCTTTGAAAGAGAAGAAGATCGTGAAAGCATATGCTATCAGTGTTGTTCCTTCTTCGTCGAATGCCCCAACTGCGGCGGAGGAGGGAAAGAATGTTGTTATCCAAGGTATGCTTTCTGTTTAAGATGTTCCTATTAGAATTTTGTTTGATACCGGAGCTTCCAGTTCCTTCATATCTAGTGACCTGGTAGATAGATTGGGATTGGAACCCGAGATAGTCGATAGACCTTTAGTTGTGACGAACCCGATAGGTGGTTCGACTAGCCTTAGTATGATTTGCCGTAATGTGGTCTTATCGAGTCATGGATGCATGTTTGTTTGTGATTGCTTTGTTTTGGGCTTTACTGGGTTTGGCATTATTTTGGGAGTCGATTGGCTCCAAAGATATGGGATGGTGGTAGACTGTGAGGGCTTGTTGGTGACAGTTAGAGCAGATGATGGGCGGAGGGTAGTGTTTGGTGGTCTACCCAGTAAGAGGGTAGTGGCTAGTTTTCTAAATTCCCTCGACATCCCGCATGATGAGTTGTCAGTTGTGCCCGTGGTTGGCCAGTATCCGGACGTCTTCGAAGAAGTGACCGGGTTTCCACCACATCGAGAGATTGAGTTCCGTATTAATTTAGTGAAAGATGCCAGACCTATAGTGATGCCACTTCGTCGTATGGCACCAAGGGAGCAGCGAGAGCTCGGGGTGTAAGTCGGCGATCTTTTGAAGAAGGGGTTTATCAGAAGGAATGTTTTTGAGTGGGGAGCACCAGTTGTGTTCGCTACCAAGGCGGATTGTTCCCTTCGATTGTGTGTAGACTACCGCGAGTTGAATAAGGTGACGACGAAGAATAAGTATCCTCTGCCGCGGATAGATGATTTGTTTGATCAGTTGAGTGGAGAGAGAGTGTTTTCTCAATTGGATCTCGCGATAGGTTTTCATCAGCTTAGAGTGGAAGCTGGGAGTATAGCTAAAACGACATTTCGGACGCCGTCTGGATTCTATGAATGGTTGGTTATGCCATTTGGGCTGACCAATGCCCCGGCATATTTTGTGGATCCTATGAATGGAGTATTCAGAGACCAGTTGAATAAGTTTGTTCTTGTGTTCGTGGACGACATCTTGGTTTACTAGAGGACAGAGGAAGAACAAAAGTAACATTTAGGGATAGCCATGGAGGTGTTGAGAAAACACCAATTGGAAGCGAAGTGAGATTCCTGGGCCATGTCGTTTCAGAGAATGGTATTGCCGTTGGTCCTTCAAAAGTGGCTACGGCGAAAGATTGTGTAACACCCCGTGTATTCTATAATAGTGAATACAAATCAAAGAATTAAGGGAAACGGGATAGGTCATTGTGTTCGTCTCGGAAAAATACGCGAAATAGAGTCCGAGTTTTCGAAAAACGGAGTCCGTATGAAGAAGATATGGCCTCCGGAAGTTTCAGAATTCAGGTTAAAATTCAAACAGACGAAAACAGCTCAGAAAAACAAGTTTAAAATTCAAAGTCAGGCCCAATTGGCCAGGGCGGGAAAATTCCCGCCTAAGGCACCCAGGTCGACTTGGCAGTCGACCTTGGCTAGCCAGGTCGACTGGGCAGTCGACCTGGGTAACCCGTGTCGACTGCCAAGTCGACACGGTGTCGACTGGGTTGTCGACCTGGCCCCAGAGCCAGGTCGAACCCAGCCCACCCTGACTGGCCTGGTCTGTGTTTGGTCGATTTTCTGAGCCTTGCCTTGTCACTAGGGCTAGGTGTCAGCTCCTAGTTGGTCTCTCCTTCAAACGAACGGCTATCATTGAACCAAGCTTCATCGACGGTCTAAATCAACTCACAAACTCTATAAAAAGGACCTAAGACTAACCCTAATTCACATAAACTAAAATGGAGATGAGACCGTCATGCTGCTGAGGAGAGACTGAAGATAGCCGTCAGAAATAGGGAGACAACTAGAAGATAAATCAAAAGCTTAAAGCAACGTCAAATCAATCAAAGCAACGCCTACAACAAAGGATAGCATCTCCAAATTCAGAATTCAGATTCCTGAATTGAAGATTCGTCATACGTTGTAAGTAGAGTGCTATTCCGATATGAATTAAATAATTGTGTTGATTTGTGTAATGTAAGAAATGGAATTGTGGCGATAATAATCTATATTTGTATGTTGCTTTGATGCAAAACGATTTGGGAATATTATGGTATACGATTGGATATTTGCAAGTACGCGATTTGCGTTGGAAACGAAATGGAATTGTGGCGATAATGACTTATATTTGTATGTTATTTTGATTCTAAATGATTTGGCAATGCTATGGTTTGATTCATACAAGTATATGGTTTATGTTGACAACCACATGTTGTGGAATTTTGATTTATGACTCATGCAAACATAAGATTCATATTGAAAACTACATGTTTGTGGTAGTTATTTACAACACCCATTTGGTAAATGCAAGTATAAGATTCATGTTGAAACAACAACTACATGTTGTAATAATTTATTTTGAAATTCATGCAAGTCCATGATCTATTGTTATGACAACATGATGTAAAATTCTATGGTCATCTTTAGTGTAATTCGATTCACCTAAGTATTATGATTCATATGAAGTTATGTTGGAATTGGCATCATAGTTCAAGTATAAAAAATATATTTTTGTGATAGTGACAAAAGCACGCATCTTTGTAAATTTGTATTAATTTTATGAACATGACTAAACTATGTTCGTTATTATGCCCGATTGAAAAACATGTTTTTAAGCTCATGTTGTTATCATAAGTTACATTAGAATTACATTATAATTACATTCCTCTTGCAAGTTTATATAGATAAAATAAAAACCATGATGTAAGTTTAGATATGTTTATGCTATAATTCTATGAATAGAATGAAAACCATGATTCATATAAGAATTAGGTTTGGATAATTCTAGTTGAACCATACTTTTGTATTAGTGACAAAAGTAAGTACCCTTTTGTTAACATGTAGTGATTTTATGAACACGATTAGTTTATGCCTAAATAAAAATATAGGCTTATATTTCTAGTTAAGACCCTATGCCAATAATAATGATATCTAATTTAGTTAGATTCTTAATTTCAAGTTTACATGGTTAGTTGAACCTATGATTCATGTTTAAGTTTATGCCATTATCATATGAATAAAATAATTCATGTTTAAGTATTGTCTATGCATTAACCATATGAATAGAATGATTTATGTTTAAGTATTGTTTATGCTATGATTATATGGATAAAATGATTCATGTTATGCCATGATTATATGTTGTTACAATTGCAAGTTCACATATGCCTATCTTATGTTAATTAGATCGTTATGTTGCAAGTTCATGCGTTCTCACTCCCCTTTTTCTGTCACCTTATAAACACCATGTTATAGCCTCCCCTTTTCATATGGCTAAATTGGGTTTAATGTATTAAACCCAACACACCTTACATTGGAACGAACGTATAAAACGGGGGTAATGACGTTTGGGCTAAAATATAGAACACATGTGTTGGCTCGTTTGACGCACGCCAATAACTTTAAAAAACAATTAAGTGGCATAAATAAATCTTAACCAATAAAGATGAATTTGAATAATGGGCCGCAAATATTTACATATAAAAAGAAGAAAGACAAAATATGTAAATGTAGAAAATACGATGTGTTTAACCGGAGGTTGGATTGAGTTGTGATGTAAACCTGCCCGGAACCGCCCGGCTGTCCAGTAGTCACAACAATACCTATCCAATGTGGGTGGTTAAACATGGAGCCGAATAAGGACCCGAGGTTAGACTGAGTTGTGGCGTAAGACTGCCCGGACCCAACCGGCAACAGGCAGCCACAACAATACCTGTCTAATGTGAGAGGTCAAGGCTTTAATAAGGCAATTAAGGCTGAGTCAGGATTGATTGGATTAAGTAAATTATATTAATACTTAATCAAAATGTAACATGCTAAACTAAACAGACTGAATGGGGGTTAGGTTTATAAAACACTTAACCAACTTAGCATGTTGGCTAGAAATAGAAAAACCTAGTAGCGGGGGACCCTTTTCAGCAGTAACCCTATAAGATATCATGATACCCTGAAACTAGGCAGGGTGGGGCACGATTACTGGGCTGACTGTAAGAGGTCAAATCGACGGCGGTGGTGCAGCAGTGTAGGTTCTAACGGGGTGCGGGCGTGCACACAATCCGGCGCAGAAAAATAAGGCACTGGGCACCAATAGCATACCTGTGCATTCTAGGATTGTGTCGGGCCGCCACCATGAGACTTGATACACCCCATGGTGGGACCAGCATAGGTAACTACAACATCAGGGGCCGTAAGACACATGTAACTATGCGAGTAGGAGTCGATCATCATAAAATGGATCACTTCACCCTGATTATGGGGTGCCCGTTGGAAACTAGTTTATATGGGTACAGAGATTAATATGGGGTACGATAGTATATTCGACCCTAGACAACTTAACTAAGTTTATGGTGCTTTCCCATTTCCAGTTTATACTTATCATACCCAGTTCTTTATTCATAGACTGAATAGTCCTAGACTTACTCAGGCTTTATGTCTGACTCTACTTTTCTTTCGTCTTCTTTTCTTCCGTTCCCCCCCCCAAGGTCCACAGGGAGGGAATACCGCATCTTGACCAGCCTTCATATCCAGCTTGAAGAGAAAGAATGTATTGCTTGGATCTTTTCGTTTTGGACTATGGCTTTGGACAGCAACTATGGGACTTTTGCAGTTTATTTATGTTTTCTTTACGCTTCTTTAAATAATGTAATCAAGACAGTTATGAAGATGTTATGTTTTTGGAAGTATTGTAAAACAAATTATGGCATGGATTGTGTAACACATATTTTAATGAAATAAAAGTTGTTGTTTTCCACTGTTCAAAAATATGTGTTCTTATATCTGTCTTGTATATCTGTGACTTATACTTATAAACCACCACCAAAATTAGGGCATTCCCTTTGAGAGTGACCCTAACGGAGGTGGGGTGTTTCACTTGGTATCAGAGCATAGGTTTACCAGATAAGATAAAAAGTTTTGAAAATTTATTTTCAAAAAAGAAATTTAAAGAAGCATTTTTAAAAGATAAAATATTATTTTATTTTAAAAGGCAAAGTCCCCCCCAAAGCCATAGGTACTATCGCTTATCCTTCGTTTTGAATCTATCCTTTCTGTTTCAGCATGTCTGGAGACCTTACTCCCCAGCTGCTGACGCTTTCACTCCTCCTCCTCCACGTGAACCAGCAAGCGGAAGAGTCCCAGAGTAGGAAGACGAATAATAGTCAAACAAGAAAGGATCGTAACAGTAATAACAAGAAACGAGAAAAAAGGAAATGCAATTTTTGTGTACGGAAGGGCACATAGCCAAGGATTGTAGAAAGAGGAAAAGAAAGCAAGGAGAATGTTTTCATTGTGGGGAGACTGGACACATTAGCAAAGACTTCCCTGAGAAGACAGACTCTAAGAAGGGCGGGAAAGACAGCAAGTGCCAAGAGAAGAGGAAGTGTTAATTCTGTGACAAAGTGGGGCACTTAGTGAAAGATTGCCGGAAAAAGAAGGCCAAGATGAAGGGCGTGTGCTTTTCTTGCGGTGAGATAGGCCACATGGCTAAGGACTGCCCAAAGAAACGAGGACAGGGGCAGAGGGCTGGATCCACCTCGGGGGCGCAGGTTCATGTGCTAGAAGCGCCACCTCTGCAACAGCGAGGTATAAATACTTCTGTAGAAAGTATAGTTTATCTTTATGATCACCCCGTTCGCACTTTATTTGATTCTGGCGCATCACACTCCTTTATCTCGTCTGCTTTAGTAGAATCACTACACCTAAAAACTAGTATGGTAGAGGACCCCTTAATTGTTTCAAACCCAATTGGGGGCCCAGCTCATTTGTCTATGATCTGTATGGGATTGAAAATTTCTATTCTAAGCGTAGAATTTAAATGTAGTGCCTTTGTTTTGGGCTTTTCGGGATATGGTTTGATTTTGGGCATGGATTGGCTATCCAGTAATGGGGCCATCCTTGATTTTGAGAAAAGGGTTGTTAGGCTCCTAACCCAGCTCGGTAACACTTTCGAAATTACTTGTAATCCCTCGTATGCGGTTATGCTTAGTTATCTTGAATCGCTAGATGCCTCTGTTGACAATTTGCAATCGGTGAGAGTGGTCCGGGAATATCCAGATGTCTTCGAAGAGGTGAAGGGCTTGCCTCCGAAGCGGGAGATAGACTTCCGCATATATCTTGTAGATAATGCAAAGCCCGTTGCGTTGCCCGTTAGACACATGGCTCCACGGGAAAGAAAAGAGCTCAGTAAACAGATTAAAGAGCTTCTAGAGAAGGGGTTCATTAGAAGGAGCATTTCAGAATGGGGCGCTCCAGTGGTGTTCGCTACAAAGGCGGATGGTTCACTCCGTTTATGTGTTGACTACAGGGAGCTTAACAAGCTAACAAAATAGAATAGACACCCTCTCCTCAGAATCGACGATCTGTTTGATCAACTTCTAGGAGCGTCTGTTTTCTCCCAACTCGATTTAGCGACCGGTTTTCATCAGCTAAGGGTGGCTGAAGATAGCATCGATAAAATGGCATTCAGAACCCCAGACGGCTTCTTTGAATGGCTTGTCATGCCTTTCGGCTTGACAAACGCACCTGCTTACTTCGTGGACCTGATGAGTAGGGTATTCAGAGATTTCCTCAACAAGTTCGTAGTGGTCTTCGTAGAAGATATCCTTATCTTCTCAAAGAGTGAAGAGGAACATTCTCAGCACTTAAGGGCAATCATGGAAACTCTGCGAGTCACCTCAACAGATACTCCATCGACGATAAGGGTTTGCTAAGGCGAGACGGAAGACTATGCGTCCCACAGACAAGGGATTTAGTAAAGAAGGTTCTGGAGGAAGCACATCACTCCAAGATGACGATACACCCAGGCGGAGATAAAATGTACAAAGATATAAAAAGAACTTTCTTCTGGAACGGCATGAAAAAGGACGTGGCAGAATTCGTTTCTAAGTGTATGGTGTGCCAACAGGTTAAGGCGGAACAGAAAAAGCCTGGCGGACTGCTACATCCTCTAGAGGTCCCGCAGTGGAAATGGGATAGCATCTCAATGGACTTCATCGATGGGCTGCCTAGGTCTAGGAGAGGCAACACTAGCATTTGGGTAATAGTGGATAGGCTTACTAAAAGCGCCCACTTCTTACCTGTCAAAAGTAAAAGAACTGCCTCATCTCTAGCATCTCTTTACCTCAAGGAAATTGTCCGACTCCACGGAATATCATCCAACATTGTTAGTGACCGAGACCCTATCTTCACAAGTGAGTTTTGGCGGAGTCTACAAGAAGCGGTAGGCACGCAGTTATGCTTGAGCACAGCCTATCATCCCCAAAACGACGGCCAAACAGAAAGAGTGAACAGAGTTTTGGAGGACCTTTTAAGACTGTGCGTGCTTGACTTCGGAGGAACGTGGGAAGACCATCTTCCTTTGGTGGAATTTGCCTACAACAACAGCTATCAAGCAACCATCGGAATGGCGCCCTTCGAAGCTTTATATGGAAGACCGTGCCGATCGCCCACTTGTTGGTGGGAGTCTACTGATAAGCTCATACTTGGACCAGATATGATCCGAGAGACTTCAGAGAAAGTAGACTTAATACGAAGAAGGATGAAGACGGCCCAAGACAGACAAAAGTCCTACGCCGACAAGAGGAGGACCGACCTTGAATTTGAGGTTGGGGACAGAGTTTTTCTTAAGGTATCTCCGCTAAGGAACGTTGTTCGTTTTGGAACCACAGGAAAGCTTGCACCAAGGTTCGTAGGGCCATTCCCTATCATCGAGAAAATTGGGAAAATGGCCTATAGATTAGAGCTACCCGAAAAGCTGGCTGGAGTTCACAACGTTTTTCATGTTTCACATCTCCGAAAATGTCTACATGAGTCTGCTGAAGTGGTAGAGCCAAATATCCTAGAAGAAGCTGAAGTGGAACGCGAAGCAACCATAAGAAAAGTTCCAACCCGCATATTAGGAACGGAAGTGAAAAAGCTACGCAACCGCGAAGTCAAGCTCGTCAAAGTTCAGTGGAGCGACGCCGAAGGAGATGCTACTTGGGAAACTGAAGCTAGAATACGCGCTGCCTACCCTTATCTTTTCGAGGGTACATCCTTGTTCTTTCTTTTTCCTTAAGTTGCGCTTTTATCTATCTTTTTAGGTATATCTCCTCGACCTTATCTTTTAGGTAGAAACCCTTTGGATGAAAACATGTAGTTGAAACATGTTATGGATGATGGTTGCAAGTGGTTGCAAGTGATTGCTAGTGGTTGCTCGTGGTTGCATATACACACACAATCTAGGTTTTAGATCGGCTCAGTCACTTCATATTGCATATGCATATATGTTTGCATTCGTATAGGGTTGAACTTTAATGTGTTGTCATATGGATGTTGCATTTGTATGAATGATTGTTCACTCATGTAGAATCATGAATAGGAAAATTTGCATACATAATGGATTCATGGCACTTACATAATTCGCATTAAGGAGGTCAACTGAATCAGTAGACCGCCTGATTTTGCATTTGATAAGTACATGTACACACACACTTCGCATATGATCATGAAGCATTAGAAGTCTTTTAAGGACAATGGATACTCGTGTTTGATGGATGAGTAGATGGATGCCTGGATGTTAGGATATATATATTTTTCCTAAACTTGAAGATTTCGGGGACGAAATCCTTTTAAGTGGGGGAGAATGTAACACCCCGTGTATTCTATAACAGAGAAATTCACAAATTAAAGTATAATTAATTTCAAATCAAAGAAATTAGGTAAACGGGATACGCCATTGTGTTCGTCTCGGAAAAATACGCGAAATAGAGTCCGAGTTTTCGAAAAACGGAGTCCGTATGAAGAAGATATGGCCTCCGGAAGTTTCAGAATTCAGGTTAAAATTCAAACATACGAAAACAGCTCAGAAAAACAAGTTTAAAATTCAAAGTCGGGCCCAATTGGCCAGGGCGGGATTCCCGCCTAAGGCACCCAGGTCGACTTGGCAGTCGACCTGGGCTAGCCAGGTCGACTGGGAAGTCGACCTGGGTAACCCGTGTCGACTGCCAAGTCGACACGGTGTCGACTGGGTTGTCGACCTGGCCCCAGAGCCTGGTCGAACCCAGCCCACCCTGGCTGGCCTGGTCTGTGTTTGGTCGATTTTCTGAGCCTTGCCTTGTCACTAGGGCTAGGTGTCAGCTCCTGGTTGGTCTCTCCTTCAAACGAACGGCTATCATTGAACCAAGCTTCATCGACGGTCTAAATCAACTCACAAACTCTATAAAAAGGACCTAAGACTAACCCTAATTCACATAAACTAAAATGGAGATGAGACCGTCATGCTGTTGAGGAGAGACTGAAGATAGCCATCAGAAATAGGGAGACAACTAGAAGATAAAACAAAAGCTTAAAGCAATGTCAAATCAATCAAAGCAACGCCTACAACAAAGGATAGCATCTCCAAATTCAGAATTCAGATTCCTGAATTGAAGATTCGTCATACGTTGTAAGTAGAGTGCTATTCTGATATGAATTAAATAATTGTGTTGATTTGTGTAATGTAAGAAATGGAATTGTGGCGATAATAATCTATATTTGTATGTTGCTTTGATGCAAAACGATTTGGGAATATTATGGTATACGATTGGATATTTGCAAGTACGCGATTTGCGTTGGAAACGAAATGGAATTGTGGCGATAATGACTTATATTTGAATGTTATTTTGATTCTAAACGATTTGGCAATGCTATGGTTTGATTCATACAAGTATATGGTTTATGTTGACAACCACATGTTGTGGAATTTTGATTTATGACTCATGCAAACATAAGATTCATATTGAAAACTGCTTGTTTGTGGTAGTTATTTACAACACCCATTTGGTAAATGCAACTATAAGATTCATGTTGAAACAACAACTATATGTTGTAATAATTTATTTTGAAATTCATGCAAGTCCATGATCTATTGTTATGACAACATGATGTAAAATTCTATGGTCATCTTTAGTGTAATTCGATTCACCTAAGTATTATGATTCATATGAAGTTATGTTGGAATTGGCATCATATTTCAAGTATAAAAATTATATTTTTGTGATAGTGACAAAAGCACGCATCTTTGTAAATTTGTATTAATTTTATGAACATGACAAAACTATGTTCGTTATTATGCCCGATTGAAAAACATGTTTTTAAGCTCATGTTGTTTTCATAAGTTACATTAGAATTACATTAGAATTACATTCCTCTTGCAAGTTTACATAGATAAAATAAAAACCATGATGTAAGTTTAGATATGTTTATGCTATAATTCTATGAATAGAATGAAAACCATGATTCATATAAGAATTAGGTTGGGATAATTCTAGTTGAACCGTACTTTTGTATTAGTGACAAAAGTAAGTACCCTTTTGTTAACATGTAGTGATTTTATGAACACGATTAGTTTATGCCTAAATAAAAATATAGGCTTATATTTCTAGTCAAGACCCTTTGCCAATAATAATGATATCTAATTTAGTTAGATTCTTAATTTCAAGTTTACATGGTTAGTTGAACCTATGATTCATGTTTAAGTTTATGCCATAATCATATGAATAAAATAATTCATGTTTAAGTATTGTCTATGCATTAACCATATGAATAGAATGATTTATGTTTAAGTATTGTTTATGCTATGATTATATGGATAAAATGATTCATGTTATGCCATGATTATATGTTGTTACAATTGCAAGTTCACATATGCCTATCTTATGTTAATTAGATCGTTATGTTGCAAGTTCATGCGTTCTCACACCCCTTTCTATGTCACCTTATAAACACCATGTTATAGCCTCCCTTTTTCATATGGCTAAATTGGGTTTAATGTATTAAACCCAACACACCTTACATTGGAACGAACGTATAAAACAGGGGTAATGACGTTTGGGCTAAAATATAGAACACATGTGTTGGCTCGTTTGACGCACGCCAATAACTTTGAAAAACAATTAAGTGGCATAAATAAATCTTAACCAATAAAGATGAATTTGAATAATGGGCCGCAAATATTTACATATAAAAAGAAGAAAGACAAAATATGTAAATGTAGAAAATACGATGTGTTTAACCCGAGGTTGGATTGAGTTGTGATGTAAACCTGCCCGGAACCGCCCGGCTGTCCAGTAGTCACAACAATACCTATCCAATGTGGGTGGTTAAACATGGAGCCCAATAAGGACCCGAGGTTAGACTGAGTTGTGGCGTAAGACTGCCCGGACCCTACCGGCAACAGGCAGCCACAACAATACCTGTCTAATGTGAGAGGTCAAGGCTTTAATAAGGCAATTAAGGCTGAGTCAGGATTGATAGGATTAAGTAAATTATATTAATACTTAATCAAAATGGAACATGCTAAACTAAACAGACTGATTGGGGGTTAGGTTTATAAAACACTTAACCAACTTAGCATGTTGGCTTGAAATAGAAAAACCTAGTAGCGGGGGACCCTTTTCAGCAGTAACCCTATAAGGTATCATGATACCCTGAAACTAGGCAGGGTGGGGCACTATTACTGGGCTGACTGTAAGAGGTCAAATCGACGGCGGTGGTGCAGCAGTGTAGGTTCTAACGGGGTGCGGGCGTGCACACACTCCGGCGCAGAAAAATAAGGCACTGGGCACCAGTAGCATACCTGTGTATTCTAGGATTGTGTCGGGCCGCCACCATGAGACTTGATACACCCCATGGTGGGACCAGCATAGGTAACTACAACATCGGGGGCCGTAAGACACATGTAACTATGCGAGTAGGAGCCGATCATCATAAAATGGATCACTTCACCCTGATTATGGGGTGCCCGTTGGGAACTAGTTTATATGGGTACAGAGATTAATATGGGGTACGATAGTATATTCGACCCTAGACAACTTAACTAAGTTTATGGTGCTTTCCCATTTCCAGTTTATACTTATCATACCCAGTTCTTTATTCATAGACTGAATAGTCCTAGACTTACTCAGGCTTTATGTCTGACTCTACTTTTCTTTCGTCTTCTTTTCTTCCGTCCCCCCCCCCCCCCCAGGTCCACAGGGAGGGAATACAGCAGCTTGACCAGCCTTCATATCCAGCTTGAAGAGAAAGAATGTATTGCTTGGATCTTTTCGTTTTGGACTATGGCTTTGGACAGCAACTATGGGACTTTTGCAGTTTATTTATGTTTTCTTTATGCTTCTTTAAATAATGTAATCAAGACAGTTATGAAGATGTTATGTTTTTGGAAGTATTGTAAAACAAATTATGGCATGGATTGTGTAACACATATTTTAATGAAATAAAAGTTGTTGTTTTCCGCTGTTCAAAAATATGTGTTCTTATATCTGTCTTGTATATCTGTGACTTATACTTATACACCTCCACCAAAATTAGGGCATTCCCTTTGAGAGTGACCCTAACGGAGGTGGGGTGTTTTAGATTGGTTTACGCCCAAGAATGTAACAGACGTAAGAAGTTTCTTGGGATTAGCTTGACATTATCGTAAGTTCACCCAAGATTTTTCCAAGATAGCAGCACCGTTGACTCAGTTGACAAAGAAGAATCAAGCTTTTGTTTGGTTGTTTTTCTAGTATCATATCACGTAGATTTTCTGGATTCAGAGGAGATATTCCTTGGGTGCTTGTCTGATATTGGTTTAGGCCTTTGGGGCTTGTACTTTGGGAATGTCGAGTCCGACAAGGATGGTTTACATGAGAGATAAATAGTTGTGGCGATTTTTCATCGAGTGCATTGAGTTGGAGACATGTCAGTCTAAGGGTTATGTTTCTTGGTTGGATGCAACTAGAGTATATCACGGAATATGATTTTAGACCTAAGAGCGAATTGGATTCAGAAACGCTAGTAAGCTTGACGATCAGATCGATTTTGATTGAGTGGATTGGTTCCAGTCAGAGGAACGATCCTAACCTATTGGAAATCATCTCTAGGAGGGAGGTGGGTATCGACGGTCAAACAGATAGGGTGAATCGAGTATTAGAAGACCACTCAAGATAGGTAGAGGAGTTATACTGATAAGAGACGAAGAGATTTAAGTTCTCCGTGGGTGACATGGTACTCGTCAAGATTTCTCCTTGAAGAGTGTGATTCGTTTTGGTAAAAGAGGAAAGTTGGCACTAAGATTTGTTGGTCCATTCCCGGTTATTGAGCAAGTTGGAAATTTGGCATATAAGGTAGAGTTACCAGACAAGATGGTAGGAGTTCACAATGTATTTCATGTCTCCTCGTTAAGGAAGTTTGTGCACGACCCCAATATGACTATTTCACTTGGTCAGTTGGACGATGCCGAAGTAGGACCTGAGGAGGTAGGGAACCGCAAGCCGATGCGTATTGTCGAGTAAGATACGAAGCTACTTCGAAGGAAAGCAGTGAAACTAGTAAAGCTTCAGTGGGAAGAGAATGAGAGTGACTGTACTTGGGAAACAGAGGAGATTACTAGGAAGACGTATCCAGAACTCTTTGCTTGGTAAGGTTTTGGTTTCGATTTAGTTATTCCGCATGCTAGGATAGGCTTGCTTTGTTTGTTTTGTATGCTTTATTATTTGTAAATGATTGATAGGCATGCGGGATCCTTTGTATGTTTTGGGTTAAGGAATTTCGGGGACGAAATTTCTTAAGGGGGGGGAGAATGTAACAACCCGCATTCTACGCATCGAAGGATCGTAGAATATTTATTTCTTTTTCTTGATAAGTCGTATGGTCATGTACTTTTGGGGGACGACTAGTGGGGTCATTTCCCATGTTCATGATTTTTGTCGATTTTTAAATTACCGTTTTGCCCCTGGTTGATCTTGTTTCGTCCATAACTTTTGACTGGAAGGGAATTTTGACCAGAGACAAATTCCATTAGCTTCGGATGATGGTTTCTCTTTCCGTAGAGTGGTCATAATAGCCACACGGACTTACCGTTTGGGAGATATGGCTGAGTTAAGGTTTTGCGGGTTAAAAACAGCTAATCGGGCTTAACCGGGTGATTAGCAGCTAGGCCCAATGGGGGATTTCGGGTTTAGGGGTATTCAAGGACTGATGGGGTTAGGGATTTCGGTTTTTAGTCATTTTCCAGCCGCCTCAAACCTTCTCTTCATCCCTAACAATGGCTTCTACCTCCTAATTTCACTCCAAATCACCTCTAATCACTTTCTAATCGAAGATCAAGCAAAACCTCATCAAATCAAGGAGGATTAGCACCAAATCAGAGAGAGAGTTGCTGGAACACATAGAGATTGGATCTATATTAGAGGAGTTTCAGTTCTGAAAGTTTAATTGTGCCAAAGGTGAGTGATTTGCTTTGTTTTACACTAATTACGGCTAATTAGGGTAATTAGCGAAGATTAGCGAAATTATAACTCAGAAAAATATAGAAAAATTCCTAAAATTCTAAAACATCATTTTATGCCTCTGGTATGAATTAGGGTTAATTCGGACTAGTTTTGCTAATCCCGGAATTTAGGGGATTAAGGGGTAATTAGTGATAATTAGTGAATTTATGCATGTTAAAAATCTGGAAAAATATTTATAAATTCTAAAATATTATTTTAGACCTCTGTTAGAAAAATTGGCTAATTTGGTTAAATTTTGTTAATTCTATCATTAAGTTTGCTTGAACATGCTTAAGGGAAAAATATGGTTTTTTGGGTATGTTTGGTCTATTTCACATGCTATGATTTATGTTTTGGTGTTTGTGGTGGATACTATATGTTGCTATGACTGTATGGTATGCTTTATGATTGTTTAGAAGTGTTAGTTGGGTCAAAAACGCCGTCGAATGGCGTAAACAGACGCTGGAAGAAGTTGCAGGAATTCGCACAGGGACCGGATCGCCCCATGTGTCACGAACCGACCAGGACTCCACGCAAGACGACCCGATTGCTAACCACGATCCGATGTTGCGAGTCACGAGCCCTCCACCATGATCCACCACGATCCGACAAGGGCGCCACGAACTGATGAGGCACGACTCGACCCGAAGGAGCTTGTCACGAACCGATCTGTGGCGATGGACTAGAGAGACCGACCAGGCTGGGCAAGACCGACCACTATGCGATGTTCGACCGTCCCCATACGATGATGAAATACCGACCGACCAGGGATGGTGAAGTACGACCGACTAGGAATGGTGAAGTGTTCGACCGACCAGGAATGGTGAAGTGTACAACCGACCAGGAATGGTGAAGTGTTCGACCGACCAGGGATGGT
This sequence comes from Allium sativum, assembly GCA_030737875.1. NCBI lineage: Eukaryota > Viridiplantae > Streptophyta > Magnoliopsida > Asparagales > Amaryllidaceae > Allium > Allium sativum. Next base: position 182,644,055 of record CM060915.1, on the reverse strand, counting down.
GAAGTACGACCGACTAGGAATGGTGAAGTGTTCGACCGACCAGGGATGGTGAAGTACGACCGACCAGGAATGGTGAAGTGTTCGACCGACCAGGGGGCAATACCGACCGACCAGGGTAGAGATGATGAAAACCGACCAGAATGAAAGGTTCTTGACCGACCAACCCGAACAGGAGGAAACCAATAACCCGAGATGCAAAGGTAGTCCAAATGGAAGTTAGAGCTCAAGATCCCGGACCCAGTTGGGAACCAATGAGTTCACTTCATGATTGGGCTTGTCGATGTCTGTATCTTTGGATCACTATGTATGGGAAGTACGTGAACGGATTCAGGGTCACAGTATGTAGTGACCTAGCTACGACTAAAAGTAGTTATAGACCAATGAAGTGGGATCATTGAAAAGGTTTGGTCATGATTCCATGTGGGTAAGCTTGGTTGTAGAAGTAGTTGTATAGAGTCGAACTCCGTCACTACTTCGATGAGTCTAGTGATTTACAGTGGTGGACATCGTATGCTTTACGCACTGAGTGAGAGATGTGAGGATGGTTGCTATGATTGATTTGTTTGCTATCATTATGACATGCACACCCCCACCCCCGTATCTTTACACCACTTGTTTTGAGGCACCTTAGAGTATTGTACAGTATGTAGTGCTAACTCTTTGGTTGCAGGTCCAGGTTCAGGTATGGTTTAGTATACCTGTTATTGTTCTGTTTAGCTGCTTATCGCTCATACCAGACTTTTTGTCTGACCCAGAGTTTTAAGTCTCTTCTTATTACTCTGGGTGCTCACACGAGCAGACTAGAGACAGGTTAGCTGGTGATGTACGAGTAGCTGATCCGGAGACGAGCAGGAGGCTTTCACGTATGGTATATATATATATATATATATATATATATATATATATATATATATATATTCTCCCTGTGTTGCTGCGGTCACTACTTTAGGCATTAGTGGTGTACCTTTCTTTCTTACTTTTGTTTAGAGACAGTAATTTGGAAAGTTGTAATAAGCTGTATTTTGGATTTTCGCTACTCTGATGACGATGTTGATGTTGGTTTTAGTTTTCAGCTTATGCATTGTCTCACCTGTTTTATGTCAAGTATGCTGTTATTATATTTTATTCTAAGCGCTGTGAGACATTCTACAGGTTCTTTGTTCATTTTCGTCTTCTTTCTTTCCTTCTGGCGACCGTCCCGTGCTAACTGGACATGTGTACAGCACACTTTTGGAGTAAATGTCGGTTGGTGCGGGGTGGGCCGTCACAAAAATATATCGGCTTATATTCAATATCAAATTCTGAAACCAACAAATATCGTATTGGAAATAACGATATAAAATATACCTTTCAAATTCCCATAACAATATCTGTATAGTCACGAAATCCAACATTGAAATATTCCGAAGATAATTTCGATTCAACTCTAGTCCAATCCGCGTATTGGGGATATTGATTATTTTTAAAATCACTTTCAAATTCAATTTATTTATTTCAAAAGAAATTGATTTTAATTCTAGTTCAAAACTAGTTCATTTCGAAAAAAAAATATTTTTATCCTTTCAAATGTGAAATTTTACATCCCAGTCCTTTCCAGTTCATATATTATGATTTTACACAAATTATAGATATTTTTAATAATTTTATCAAGGCCCGTACAGTCGATTTCCGTCAACGGCCATCGAACTACACTTACAACGACCTTTTCCAAATTTGATTTGGACATAATTCCAAATCCATCTGTTAGATTTCAAATTTCTAATATTCATTGGAAAGCCCTTTTCGATACGAACCCAACGGTTCCGGATTTAGGAGAATCCGACGGTCGGATCTCCCGAAACGTCAATTCGAAGTCAATGGTCGAAATTCGCGAACTGCCGCGGTGCGGCGCGTTCTATTCCGACCATTATATATATAATATATATATATTATATATTTCGTCGATTCCTATTTAAAACGAATTTTGTAAATAGTTTTAAATTCATTTCAAAACAATTTCAAATTCATCTTCAATTTCAAATCGATTTGATTTCAATTCAGTTCGAATTCATTTCAATTTTATTTAATTCAAATTCAAATTCATTTCAATTCAATTCAAATTCTAATTCGTTTCAATTCAATTCAATTTGAATTTACCTTCTATTTACTTCAATTCGAATTCATTTCAAATTGATTTCAATTCAATTTCAGTTCGTTTTAAATTTCATTCAAAACGATTCCAATTCGTTTTTAATTCAATTTCAATTTAATTCAATTTGAATTCATTTCTATTTAATTCGAATTCAAATTCACTTTCTATTCAATTGAATTCAAATCCACTTTCTATTCAATTCGAATCGAATTCATTTTTCTATTCGATTCGAATTCATTTCAAATTGATTCAATAAAATTTCAATTTGAATTTTAATCTAATTTAATTTGAATTTCATTTCAAAGTATTAAAATTTGAAATCACTTTTCAATATTCATTATAAAACGAATAAAATCGATATAAATATCGTTCGCGTCAAAATAACGCAACTCTAATACCCACGGCTTTCTATTTTTCAAAAACTTCGTTATTCTATTCAACAAATGAATATATATTCTATTCAACACATGAATCTATATTTCTTTCAACACACGACTAATCTCAACGAATGAGTACTATCCACGTGTGACTATTTTGTTGTTTAATATATTTTATAAAAATTATGGTATCTATAGTTAAATTTCAAATCAGACTCCAATTGTAAATTAGTAAGAGAACGATTCCCTAAATATTAACCCCGAAGGCCGAAACCAACATCAGATCAATATCTTGGAGACCACTCATCTCATCTATTTTCCAGTTAATTTCTAATTTCATATATGATAAAGATGTAAATTTTATTGTTAAAATATTTCGTTCAACACATGACTAATCTCAACGGATGAGTACTGTCAACACATGAACCGTTATTTTATAAGGATAAAGATGTAAATTTTATTGTTAAAATATTTCGTTCAACACATGACTAATCTCAACGAATGAGTACTGTCAACACATGAACCTTTATTTTATAATATTCTTTATTTTCTAAATTGGAATGAGGCCCAATCAATTACCATACAAAGTTAATTATATGGATTCCAGACAACAAATGTATGTAATAGCAACGATACATAATCGACCATCATCCAAAGTGCACTACACTGTATAAGCATCAAATATAGATATCTAACGCTTATAACAGCCTGTCAATCAATCGATCGACATACAACTAATTATTGGGATTAGTGTATGCCGTATTTCATCCCAATACCCGTGTGGGGTTTCAAACAATAAAACACAGATTTTATTTGTGAAGTTGGGCGATGTGTAAAATTTATCGTCCCAATCAATGTCCTTCAAATAGGTATACATAAACAAACCGTCCGGTTTGTAAATGAATATTTATTTATTCACGTTCACGTTAAAAATTATATTTTTAACGACCAAATTATTTTATTCAACCTATGAATACTCTATTCGGTTCATTTATTAAATAAAATGATATCTTTATTTTTCTAACTTATTTTGGAAAATTTCGGCGGCATAACGGCATGATACTAGAAACGGGACGAGGCCTAGCCTTATCCCCGGTCTAATAATGGCCCACGCCATACACATATCAATCAAATCCATTCCATTTCACCAAACAATTCAATTCAAACCAAATAATCTAACCAACTACACAACCAAACAAACAAGTCCATGGTCTGTGGACGATTGATTCGGGTGCTACTATAGTATATATTTAAATATATAACTTGAAAAGAAATTTAGAGTGAGAAGTTCTCACCAATAGCTAAACCAAACGCCACGACTCTTCTTATGTAGAAATCTTCGTCGTACTCACCTTCTTGCCAATTTCACTGCCCGTAGTCACTACATATATAAAAATCACATTTTTATATTGTTGCTATGTATATAAAAATCACATTTTTATTCTACTATTATATAGATAAAAATTCTATTTTTATACCGTTGTTCATATAGTAAAGATCAAATCTTTACTATCTATATAATATAAAAATCATATTTTTATTATCTCTACTATATAAAAATCATATTTTTATTCTTCCTATAATATAAAAATCATATTTTTACTCTACTTCATTCGTCAAAAACCATAGAAGCTTTAAAGCGGAGAAAACTCACTTTTTTTCTAACGTCCGGATTCGCTGTTCGGTTCCAGAATTTGCAAACTAGCTTCAATCTTCACACCATCTTCTTTTTTTAGCTTAAACGCGCCATTCCGGACAACTTTCTCTGACTTTTTGGTAAAAATGCTCCAATTCGCCAGAATTCGCAAAAGTATACGATTTTTTCAGCTTTTGAACATCAGACTTCGCACGCGTTTTCCGAGCAGCTTCGAACTCCAAAATATGACTTCCATATAGCCAAATCGAAGAGAATTTCGTGCTCTACAACTTTGGTCTAGAGGGACTTTGGCCAAAAACGCACCGTTTGAGAGTTATTGGCGAAATACGGTCAGGGGCTTATTTGCAAAACGAACGATTAGTGTAAAATGGGTTTTTGGTGACCGAGGGGCCCACGGCCGGAGTTGGGGAGGGGGAAGGTGGCGCCGGACCTGATGTGAGGCGGGGAGGCGGGTAAGGGGCAGCGGCGGTGGTGTTGGGGCCCGTGGTGTTGGCGGTTGGTGTTGAAGGCCTAGGGTTCATGAAAAGAGGAGAGAGAAGGAGGAGGAGGAGGAGGGGAGGAGGAAGAGGGGGTGCGGCTGGCGGTGGAGGGGCTGGGGAGGCCGGTGGAGGTGGGGGCAGCGGCACCTAGGAGGAGGAGGCCATTTTTCCTTTTATGAAGAGAAAGAGAGAAGTGAAAATTACGAAGAGAAAAGGAAGTAAAAGTGTTTATATGCTAGTTTCTCGCGTATCGCCTGAACGCTAACGATCTCCAATCGCCGCGGATTTCGGACATGAGATAGTAGTCGTGAGGACGGGTCCAACGAAATAAGTTTTGTCGAATTCCGAGTTCGTTTGACCATTCAAAAAAATCACGAAAATGCTCAGATAAGTTCTAAAAATGCTATTTTGGCGCACCATTTCTTCTTGCACGCTCACATGCTAACTTCAAAAATCATGCCCTTTTGGATTTAACCATTTTTAGACGATACGAATCCAAAAAAAAAAACGAAATCGAATTCTGAGGTCATATCAATAATGTTCCTTTGTAAAATGACTGCCTGCTTTACCCTGAACTGTTTCAGCTCGCACGGCCACATACTAACTCCGTTCGACGCCCCATTTGGAACTCAACAATGATTTGTCATTGTGAATCCATAAAAATTTATCTTGTCGAATTCTGAGCTCGTATGCAAAATTTCACTTTTTAAGGGCTACGTTTTGTAACCGAACAACTCCAGCCCATAGCCACTATTCTGGACATCGGAATATATCGAAGCTTATACTTTTCTGAGCTCTAAACGACATTTTGAACTCAATGGAAGTGGTTTCGAGTCCAAATTCATCCGTATGCAAAATTTGACTTTTTGGGCCATGTATAATTTACATAGCGACCATTCTGAATTTTCAACCGGACATATCTTTTGATTCCCGCTATGAAATTTCAATTTTTCGGATTCGTTGGAAATATATTCTCAAATAGATCCTATTGTTTTTGGTTTCACAAAAATCCGGTTTATTTTGCACCTGGTACATTCAATTGAAGTTTGAAATCGAATTATCGAACTACCGCGCCATTTTCAATTCCCTTTATAATATATAAATAATTATTTATATTCTAACGACGACGTATATAAACATATACATCGAATTCATTTCAAAATAAATTACTCGTCGATATTATTTAAAATAATTCATTTTAAATACTCAAAATTCGCTAAAATTGCCAAAATAAAATTTTTAAATTGGCTCGTATTTCCGGGTTATTACAATCTCCCCCACTTAAAACTTTTCGTCCCCGAAAAGGAACGAAGCCGAAAGTTGTTTCACAAATCAACTCAACTTCCAGTGTTGTGATTGCGGCTTAAGTTCTTCAACTTTTCAGTTTCTAAGAACTTTTCAAATTTTTCAAAAATTTGGCTATCACCCTAAATTTTCGAAAAATTTCGCCATAACCTCCCCTGCACCGCGAGCCACGGGAAAATCCCGAAATTGCCATACCGGCCCTCTGATCTCAAAAAGAAAAAGAAAAAGCCAAGCGGCTAGCCAATAGGCTCATAAAATCATCATCACCCAAACAAAACAGTAAATTATAGTAAATATGTACCTATTTGTCGGGCAAACAAATTTTATTCCCTGCTCTAGCCTCCTTGCTATGACCTGTTCAATGTAAGTATATGTATATGCAAGCAAATGCAACCAATTTTCAATACAGTTCAAAATTTGGTTCAATTAGGCATAATGGTTCAAAATTATCAAACAAATAAACAAACAACACAAACATCAATCAATTAGTGGATTAACGTTTCAAATTCATAATTTGATACATATACTGAAAATCTTGTTTTTGATGCCAATTCACAACAAATAAATCTATCTATATTAGTTTTGGTTCTCACACCAGTCTGATGGAAATATATAGATATCACACCTTTGAAACACGAAAATAAATACTGGCGATGGCGCGCCATCATCAGAATCATGTCTGGGCGACTAGAATGTGATTCTATATCAATCTAATATATTAAAACTTCGAATATACGTTCATGACGCGTATATGCAAAATCTTTATATACTCGATTGTCCAAATTCAAGATAAATAAATATTCAAATACGTATAAAATGGTTTAAATTTTCGAAACAAAATTGTTTTCATTTGAAAAATATACTCTTTACACTCGTTCTAGGATACTACTGATCCTATCTCTAACGAGTCATTCTAATTGGATATTACTAATCCAATATCTGATGAATTCTTTCGTACGGTTCTAATATGTCTTGTTCTCGAGCTCTGTAAACCAAAGCTCTGATACCAAATGCGACGGCAAGGCGAAATCCGGTAGGCTTTGCAACCATCCCTTCGTCCTCCATTGCAGCAGGTAAAACCCACCGCGGCTCACACTGGTCCCCCAATCCCTTGTTTTACGGTGACCCTCTCGAGTCTCGCGCCTACTGGCGAACCAACGCTCTAAACTGCGACATGTAGGGGTAAGAGTCTCCTATTCGCCACCAAACCGTGAAGCGAGAACCCCCTATCATGCGTACCCGACCTACTCAGGGCCAGCAACAAGAACTGGTAATACTCCATACCTAACACCACGGTGTTATCGGTAAAATTAATTACCATTTCACGTTCAAAACTAATTAAATATTTAACTATCGCATTGGAGCAAAACTGGTGGTACTCCATTCTCGATCACCTTTCAGATTTGATAATTTAAATTATCAATTCACATTTTAATCTAATTAAAGATTCATTAAGACTCTACTTAGTTTTAATCCTTTCAAAAATCAACATCTTGCCTTTAACTGGTTTAAAGAACCAATGTCATCTAAAACACGATTCACGATAAACCCAAATCACATTTGATATTAAATACAAGGCTCTGAATAGAAAATATGTTGGCTTATATTCAATATCAAATTCTGAAACCAACAAATATCGTATTGGAAATAACGATATAAAATATATCTTTCAAATTCCCATAACAATATCTGTATAGTCACGAAATCCAACATCGAAATATTCCGAAGATAATTTCGATTCAACTCCAGTCCAATCCGCGTATTGGGAATATTGATTATTTTTAAAATCACTTTCAAATTCAATTTATTTATTTCAAAAATAAATTGATTTTAATTATAGTTCAAAACAAGTTCATTTCGACAAAAATATATTTTTATCCTTTCAAATGTGGAATTTTACATCCCAGTCCTATCCAGTTCATATATTATGATTTTACACAAATTATAGATATTTTTAATAATTTTATCAAGGCCCGTACAGTCGATTTCCGTCAACGGCCATCGAACTGCACTTACAGCGACCTTTTCCAAATTTGATTTGGACATAATTCCAAATCCAACTGTTAGATTTCAAATTTCTAATATTCATTGGAAAGCATTTTTCGATACGAACCCAACGGTTCCGGTTTTAGGAGAATCCGACGGTCGGATCTCCTGCGATGTCAATTCGAAGTCAATGGTCGAAATTCGCGAACTGCCGCGGTGCGGCGCGTTCTATTCTGGCCATTATATATGTAATATATATATATTATATATATTTCATCGATTCCTATTTAAAACGAATTTTATAAATAGTTTTAAATTCGTTTCAAAACAATTTCAACTTCATCTTCAATTTCAAATCTATTTGATTTCAATTCAATTCGAATTCATTTCAATTTTATTTAATTCGAATTCAAATTCATTTCAATTCAATTCAAATTCTAATTCGTTTCAATTTAATTCAATTTGAATTTACCTTCTATTTACTTCAATTCGAATTCATTTCAAATTGATTTCAATTCAATTTCAGTTCGTTTTAAATTTCATTCAAAACGATTTCAATTCGTTTTTAATTCAATTTCAATTTAATTCAATTTGAATTCTTTTCTATTTAATTCGAATTCAAATTCACTTTCTATTCAATTAAATTCAAATCCACTTTCTATTCAATTCGAATCGAATTCATTTTTCTATTCGATTCGAATTCATTTCAAATTGATTTAATAAAATTTCAATTTGAATTTTAATCTAATTTAATTTCAATTTAATTTGAAAATATTAAATTTTTAAATCACTTTTCAATATTCATTATAAAACGAATAAAATCGATATAAATATCGTTCGTGTCAAAATAACGCATCTCTAATCCACACGGGTTTCTATTTTTCAAAAACTTCGTTATTCTATTCAACAAATGAATATATATTCTATTCAACACATGAATCTATATTTCTTTCAACACATGACTAATCTCAACGAATGAGTACTGTCCACGTGTGACTATTTTGTTGTTTAATATATTTTATAAAAATTATGGTATCTATCGTTAAATTTCAAATCAGACTCCAACTGTAAATTGGTAAGAGAACGATTCCCTAAATATTAACCCCGAAGGCCGAAACCAACATCAGATCAATATCTTGGAGACCACTCATCTCATCTATTTTCCAGTTAATTTCTAATTTCATATATGATAAAGATGTAAATTCTATTGTTAAAATATTTCGTTTAACACATAACTAATCTCAACGGATGAGTACTATCAACACATGAACATTTATTTTATAAGGATAAAGATGTAAATTTTATTATTAAAATATTTCGTTCAACACATGAGTAATCTCAACAGATGAGTACAGTCAACACATGAACCTTTATTTTATAATATTCTTTATTTACTAAATTGGAATGAGGCCCAATCAATTACCATACAAAGTTATTTATATGGATTCCATACAACAAATGTATATAATAGCAAAGATACATAATCAACCATCATCCGAAGTGCACTACACTGTATAAGCATCAAATATAGATATCTAACGCTTATAACAGCCTGCAATCAATCGATCGACATACAACTAATTATTGGGATTAGTGTATGTCGTATTTTATCCCAATACCCGTGTAGGGTTTCAAACAATCAAACACAGATTTTATTTGTGAAGTTGGGCGATGTTTAAAATTTATCGTCCCAACCAATGTCCTTCAAATAGGTGTACATTCCGGTTTGTAAATGAATATTTATTTATTCACGTTCACGTTAAAAATTATATTTTTAACGAAAAATTATTTTATTCAACCTATGAATACTTTATTCGGTTCATTTATTAAATAAAATGATATCTTTATTTTTCTAACTTATTTTAGAAAATTTCGGCGGCATAATGGCACGATGCTAGAAACGGGACGAGGCCTAGCCTTATCCCCGGTCTAATAATGGCCCACGCCATACACATATCAATCAAATCCATTCCATTTCACCAAACAATTCAATTCAAACCAAATAATCTAACCAACTACACAACCAAACTGTGACGGCCGGGAATTTCGCTCGATCCGAATCAGTCGTTAAACTGATCTAGACCGTTCGAAACCCCTGATCATTTTGAGAACAGGACAAATCAGAACGCAGACGGAAGAACATTTCATTGTTATTACAACAATTCCATCAAAATACAAGAATATACAGAGTATGAATAAATATTATACAACAAAGAATATCAGAGATTTAAATACAGTATTGCAGCGGAAAATTAATACAAAACACAACTGAAAGTAATACACGGATACAGAGCTTTCCAAGCATCGTTCCAGCTGTAAACCAGGATCCTGTGAATATAAATCTGCAAAACCAAAACTACTAGCTCCCCGTGTCGAAAATAAGGGCACCCAGAGTTTAGGTTAAAACAATAAACTCCAGGTCAGTCATGTGACTGGTGTGAGAACTAAAACAGTTATTTAAAACTTTACTTTAAAAGAGAGTAATTCAAGGGACCACGCCGTATAACACGGAACGGGTTTCCTCCCAAGAATACCAGTGCATATAGATAAAAAAACGCTATGCTTTTTCGGAAAATGAAGCTATTATAAGACCCAGGTCCCATCACACAATGCAACGCAAGCCGGAGGATAGGGTTTTCCCTTATAATAGCCAAACATGCTTGGTATGTTTAAAACAAATCATTTGATACTATAATAAGTGTATAGTGTCAAAACAATTTCAATCATAAATATAAATCATAGACGGCATGGGTACCATATATCATGTCGCCATACTAGTTCTACAATTAAAACCGCAATACACGTATTGGAAATTGGATTTCCGTCATGAGTCGAGGCAAGGGGCAAGCTCCTCTCCACTTTCGAGACACTCTAGCAAATGTCTCAGGACTACACACTCTGGGCAATCGTGGATGCTTCAGGGCCGGTCCTCACTTACGTTAGAGGATTAGTATTCCTGAACACACGTTTCCCGGTCCTTACAGACCTAAAATCGAGGCGCCTCATCCAACAACCACAAAGGTGAAAAGTATATAAATGTCAGGGCTGGTAAGTCACTGACACCACCAAAGCTAGAAAGAAACGTCATGTCCTCCCCGCCGTCCGTATCCCGTTTTTAACTCATACCGAGGTGTGAGGCTCGTGAATTCATGTTATACACAAAGCTGCCACGTAGGTCGTGCTTTGATCATCAACCACAAGACTTTGCTTTTCAACAGAAGCCTTGATCCATGCAACTCAGCATGCCACACAGGAAATTCATGCCATGCGATTGATATCTATCGATATATAACCTCTAAGATCGTACGTCTCAGAGAAGGGCGTTAAGCAAGAGAATAAATTCTCCGCTGCCAAACAAATATATATTTAACAGAAATAATTCAACACAGAATAAAATCCAATGTCAGACACACAATCCATTTACAAGTTCGTTCTGGGTCTGAACAAAAACGGAGGCACTTTCCTCGCTTATCCATCCATCACCAAGTACGTCTGGACGATCACCAACTGATTCCCTCATCTTGGGTGTACAGCCCAATCAGGATCGTCAGTAATTATCCAAATGATTTGAAGACTTCCGGTCTTAAACCACCGTCTTCATCTTCGACATATCGTCGAATCGGTTACTCAGAATGGGTATAAACCCGGCCTTTCCGAACAACCCGCGTATATTAAAACAAATGTTACATAAACACAACATACGCCTCATTCCAATTCATTAGTCACTAATCGTAAATCAGTAAGAGAGCAATTCCCCAAATATTAACCCTGAAGGCCGAAACCGACATCAGATCAATACCCAGGAAACCATTCTTCTTAGCTAACCTACAGCTAGTTTCTAAATTTCAATTCTTAGGGAAGGGTTCCCATTAATTTTATCCAAGATAAATTCTTTGAAATTTATCCTTTAATCTTCCTTTGGATGTCAATTCAAACCAAATTATGGTTTTTCAAACTAGTCGAGATTAGCGAACCATACCGAATTATTTATTTATTTTATTTCCCAATCCCAACCTATTCATCCCATGAAGCAAAACTGGTAATACTCCATATCTAACACTACAGTGTTATCGGTAAAATTAATTACCATTTCACGTTCAAATCTAATTAAAGATTTAACTATTGCTTTGGAGCAAAACTGGTGATACTCCATTCTTGCTCACTTTCCAAATTCGATAATTTATATTATCAATTCACATTTCAATCTAATTGCGGATTCATCAAAACTCCCTTTACTAGGTTAAAGAACTAATGTCATTTAAAACAAAGTTCACGACAAACCCAAATCACATTCTATATATTATCGGGTTAAAGAACAAGTGTCATTTAAAACACCATTCACGATAAACCCACAAATCACTTCTAATTTAATTTCAATCAAATATATTAGAAATTCCAATTATTCAAAACCCCTTTTTAAATTCAATTTATTTATTTTAAAAATAGATGGGTTTTAATTTTAGTTCAAAACTAGTTCATTTCGATAAAAATCTATTTTTATCTTTTCAAATATGGAGTTTTTCATCCCAATTTTTCCCAAATCATTTCTTATGATTTTACACAAATTATCACTATTTTTAATAATTTTATCAAGGCCCGTACAGTCGATTTCCATCAACGGCCATCGAACTGCACCTATTGCGACCTTTTTCAAATTTGATTTGGACGTATCTCCAAATCCAACCGTTAGATTTCATATTTCCAATATTCATTAGAAAGCTCTTTTCGATACGAACCCAACAGTTCCGATTTTAGGAGAATCCGCATTCGGATCTCCCGTAATGTCCGTTTGAAATAAATGGTCGAAATTCACGAACTACCGCGGCGCGGCGCGTTCTATTCAGGCCATTATATTATATATATAATATATATAATATATATTTCGTCGATTTCTATTTAAAACGAATTATATAAATAGTTTTAAATTCGTTTCAAAAACTATTTCGACTTCCATTTCAATTCAAATCAAAATTGAATTTTTCCTTATAAATTCGTTTTAAAATTCATTTCTGTTCAATTCAAATTTCAATTCAATTCATTTCGAATTCGTTTTCGATTCAATTCGAATTCGTTTTATATTCAATTCATTTCGAATTCATTATATATTCAATTGAAATCAAATTCGTTTTCTATTCAAATCAAATTCGTTTTCTATTCAAATCAATTCAAATTGGTTTTCTGTGCGATTCGATTCAAATTGGTTTTCTATTCGATTCAATTCAAATTGGTTTTCTATTCGATTCAATTCAAATTGGTTTTCTATTCGATTCAATTCTAATTGGTTTTCTATTCGATTCAATTCAAATTGGTTTTCTATTCGATTCAATTCAAATTGGTTTTCTATTCGATTCAATTCAAATTGGTTTTCTATTCGATTCAATTCAAATTGGTTTTCTATTCGATTCAATTCAAATTTCATTTCTATTCGATACAATTCAAATTGGTTTTCTATTCGATTCAATTAAAATTGGTTTTCTATTCAATTCAATTTAAATTGGTTTTCTATTCGATTCAATTCAAATTTGTTTTCTATTCGATTCAATTCAAATTGGTTTTCTATTCGATTCAATTCAAATTGGTTTTCTATTCGATTCAATTCAAATTGGTTTTCTATTCGATTCAATTCAAATTTCATTTCTATTCGATTTCGAAATCACTTTTCAATATTCATTTTAAAATGAATAAAATCGATATAAATATCGTTCACGTCAAAATGGCGTCAATCTAATCAACACGGCTTCATATATTTCTACTTTCAAATATCCTATTTCAAATATTTCTATTTCAAATATTTCTATTTCAAATATTTCGTTTTCAAATATTTCTATTTCAATTATTTCGTTTTCAAATATTTCTATTTCAAATATTTCCTATTTCAAATATTTCGTTTTCAAATATTTCGTTTTCAAATATTTCGTTTTTAAATATTTCGTTTTCAAATATTCCTATTTCAAATATTTCCATTTCAAATATTTCCTTTTCAAATATTTCTATTTCAAATTTTTCGTTTTCAAATTTTTCGTTTTCAAATATTTCTATTTCAAATATTTCATTTTCAAATATTCCTATTTCAAATATTTTGTTTTCAAATATTTCTATTTCAAATATTTCGTTTTCAAATATTTCGTTCAGCACATGACTAATCTCAACGGATGAGTACAGTCAACACATGAACCTTTATATTATATTGATAAAGATGTAAATTTTATTATTAAAATATTTCGTTCAACACATGACTAATCTCAACGGATGAGTACAGTCAACACATGAACCTTTAAATTATAATATTCTTTATTTTCTAAATTGGAATGAGGCCCAATCAATCAACATATAATGTTAATTATATGGTTTTCATACATCACACGTATATAATAGCATTGGAAAATAATCAACCATCAAGCAAAGTGCACTACACTGTATAAGCATCAAATATAGATATCTAACGCTTATAACAGCCTGTCAATCAATCGATCGACATATTTAATCAATCAGGATGAGTGGACTTCAAATTTCATCCCAACACCCGTGTGGGGTTTCAAATCAACAGACACAGGTTTTTATTCGTGCAATTGGGCGATGTGTAAAATTTATCGACCCAATCAATGTCAGTCAAATCAGTGTATATAAACAAATCGGCCGATTTGTTTATAAATTTTTATTTATTCACTTTCACGTTAAAATTTATATTTTTAACGATAAAACATTTTATTTCAACATATGAATTTCTATTCAGTTCATTCTTTAAATAAAATGATATTTTTAATTTTCTAACCTATTTTAGAAAATTTCGACGGCATAACGACACGATACTAGAAACGGGACGAGGCCTAGCCTTATCCCCGGTCTAGTTGAGGCCCACGCCATTCACACATCAATCAAATCAATTTCATTTCACCAAACAATTCAAATAATCTAACCAACTACACAACCTAACAAACAAGTCCATGGTCTGTGGACGATTGTGTCGGGCGCTTCTAAACACCGTCTGCATCCTAGTATATATATATATATATATATATATATATATATATATATATATAACTTGAAAAAGAAATTGAAGAGCGAGAAGTTCTCACCGATAGCTATCCAATACCACGACTCTTCATTGATAGAAATCTTCATCGTTATCGCATTTTTGTCATCTTCGTTGCCCGTATTCTCTACATATGTAAAAATCGAATTTTTACTTCGCTATTCAATATATAAAAATCGAATTTTTACTTTGCTATTCAATATATAAAAATCGAATTTTTACTTTGCTATTCAATATATAAAAATCGAATTTTTACTTTGCTATTATATAGATAAAAATTCTATTTTTTCTATTTTAAAGATTTCGCCATTTCAAATTTATCATTATAAAAATCACATTTTTATTTTTGCTACACATATAAAGATGATATTTCTAATACTCCTATCATGTAAAAATTATATTTTTACCTCTTCTACATAGTAAAGATCATATTTTTAATACTTTAAAAATATAAAAATCATATTTTTAATATCTACACTATATAAAGGTCATATTTTTAATCCACTACATATGTAAAAATCACGCCTTTCTCCATTTAAAAATATCGTATTTCTTCCTTTAAAAATCTAGTCTTTTCTATTTTAAAAATCTAATCTTTCATATTTTAAAAATCTAATATTTTCTATTTT
This sequence comes from Allium sativum, assembly GCA_030737875.1. Classification (NCBI taxonomy): domain Eukaryota; kingdom Viridiplantae; phylum Streptophyta; class Magnoliopsida; order Asparagales; family Amaryllidaceae; genus Allium; species Allium sativum. The sequence goes on along the minus strand of CM060915.1, from coordinate 182,628,458 downwards.
AAAAATCTAATCTTTCCAACAAAAATATTTAAAATAGATTAACACAGGACAAAATAAATAAATAAAATAAATAAAAAGATGAAAGCTTACAGTGAATGGGGGAGAAGAGGAATCGGAGGGGGGCTCGATTCAGACGGGGCTCGAGGCGGGGGGGGGTGTCGTTGCGGTCGAGACAGAGGGGGAGGGGGCATTGGCTCTGGCGTCGGCAAGGAAGAGGGCTAGGGCTCTGAGGAGGCTAGGGTTGCGTGGGGGTCGCTGCAGGCGGTTGCGGTGGCGGGCGGAGCAGCAGAGGGCAGGGGGGAAAGGATCGCGCTCTGGCGCGAGAAGTGGGGGGTTTCATAGTGGGCACGCCACCTAAAGCGGCGACGCGGTGGTCATCGGGGAGGGCGGCGGCTCCTCTCCGCTTCGTCGTCTTCTTCTCTTTTTTTTTCTTTTATCTGCTGAAATCAAAGAATGGGGGGGGGGGGGCAGAGTAATAAGGGAGAGGAGAGTTTTTATTTATTTATTTATTATTATTTTATTTAATTATCTCCCAAAAAGCAACTTTTATTTTCGACCTCTAAACGAGGCCCACCGCCTGTCGTCCATAGCGTTTCACCCCTATTCCGAACACAATAGGATAAGTATCATAGGCTGATTCGATCGTTTCGATCTGTTTCCATCAAAATCAACATATAACTCTATATATTGAATTTGAATGCGCATTTCAATTTACCGGGGTTACATACTAACTAGAAAAATTCCAGGAAAATATTTTGTAGCTTCGTATTGACGATACGGTCCTAACAAAACTAGTTTCGTCGAATTCTGAGACCGTTGGAAAAACGGCCAATTTCTAGTCGATTAAAATTAACTAAAACTGGTCAAACGCGTTTTCCTTTGCCACGCTCACTTATTAATTCAAAAAATTATGAAATTTGGAATCTAACAATAATTCGACATTGCGGATCCACCAAAAGTGGTTTCGTCGAAATCCGAGGTCGTTTGCAAAATTCCCATTTTTAAGGGCCTGAATTCCATAGCGACTATTCAGAATTTTCAACTGGACATATCTTTTGATTCCCGCTATGAAATTTCGATTTTTCAGATTCGTTGGAAAGATATTATCAATTCGATCCTAATGTTTTTGGTTTCACTAAAATCCGGATTGTTTTGCACCCGGTACGTTCAATTGAAGTTTGAAATCGAATTATCGAACTACCGCGCCATTTTCAATTCTATTTATAATTATATATACAAATATTTATATTCTAACGACGACGTATATAAATATATTATTTCGAATTATATTCAAACTTAATTTCTCGTCGATATTATTTAAAATAATCATTTTAAATATTCAAAATTCACGAAAATTGCCAAAATAAAAATTTTAAACTGGCTCAGAATTTCCAGGTTATCACAATCTCCCCCAGTCAAAACTTTTCGACCCCGAAAACGAACAAAGTCGAAAGTGGTTTGATTAATCAACTCTACGTTCAATCTGGCTTCCATTCTCCAACTTTTCCGTTTCTGAGAATTTTCAAATTTTCATAAATTTGCCTAACACCCTAAATTTTCGAAAAATTTCGCCATAACCTCCCCTGCACCGGGAGCCACGGGAAAATCCCGAAATTGCCATATAGGCCTTCTGATCTCAAAAAGAAAAAGAAAACGCCAATCGGCTCATAAAATCATCTTCACCCAAACAAAACATTAAATTATAGTAAACATGTACCTATTTGTCGGGCAAACAAATTTTATTCTCTGCTCTAGCCTCCTTGCTATGACCTGTTCAATGTAATTACATATATATGCAAGCAAATGCGACCAATTTTCAATACAGTTCAATACTTGATTCAATTAGGCAAAATGGTTCAAAATTATCAAACAAATAAACATACAACACAAACATCAATCAATTAGTGAATTAACGTTTCAAATTCATAAATTTGATATATATACAAAAATCCCATTTTTGATGCCAATTCACAACAAAGTGTTCTAGCTATATTGGTTTTGGTTCTCACACCAGTCTAATGGAAATATATAGATATCACACCTTCGAAACACGAAAATAAATACTGGTGATGGTATAGTTCATCATCAGGACCATATCCGGGCGACTAGAGTGTGACTCTATATCTATCTAATATATTAAAACCTCGAATATACGTTCATGATGCGTATATGCAAAACCTTTATATACTAGATTGTCCAAATTCAAAATAAATAAATAATCAAATACGTATAAAATGGTTTAAATTTTCAAAACAAAATTGTTTTCAATTGGAAAATATACTCTTCACGCTCGTTGTAGGATACTACTGATCCTATCTCTAACGAGACATTCTAATTGGATATTACTAACCCAATATCTGATGAATTCTTTTGTATGGTTCTAATGTGTCTTGTTCTCGAGCTCTGTAAACCAAAGCTCTGATACCAAATGTGACGGCCGGGGAAATCCGGTAGGCTTTGCAACCATCCCTTCATCCCCTAAGCAGCAGTTAATACCCACCGCGGCTCACACTGGTCCCCTAATTCCTTGTTTTACGGTGACCCTTTCGAGTCTCGCGCCTACTGGCGAACCAACGCTCTACCCAGCAACATGTAGGGGTAAGAGTCTCCCGTTCGCCACCAAACCGCAAAGCGAGAACCCCCTATCATGCGTACCCGGCCTACTCAGGGCCAGCAATAAGAACTGGTGATACTCCATTCTTGCTCACTTTCTAAATTCGATAATTTAAATTATCAATTCACATTTCAATCTAATTGCGGATTCATAAAAACTCCCTTTACTGGGTTAAAGAACTAATGTCATTTAAAACACAGTTCACGACAAACCCAAATCACATTCTATTTATTATCGGGTTAAAGAACAAGTGTCATTTAAAACACCATTCACGATAAACCCACAAATCACTTCTAATTTAATTTCAATCAAATATATTAGAAATTCCGATTATTCAAAACCCCTTTTTGAATTCAATTTATTTATTTTAAAAATAGTTGGGTTTTAATTTTAGTTCAAAACTAGTTCATTTCGATAAAAATCTATTTTTATCTTTTCAAATATGGAGATTTTCATCCTAATTTTTCCCAAATCATTTCTTATGATTTTACACAAATTATTACTATTTTTAATAATTTTATCAAGGCCCATACAGTCGATTTCCATCAACGGCCATCGAACTGCACCTATAGCGACCTTTTTCAAATTTGATTTGGACGTATCTCCAAATCCAACCGTTAGATTTCAGATTTCCTATATTCGTTAGAAAGCTCTTTTTGATACGAACCCAACAGTTCCGATTATGGGAGAATCCGACGGTCGGATCTCCCTTAATGTCCGTTTGAAATAAATGGTCGAAATTCACGAACTGCCGCGGCGCGGCGCTTTCTATTCAGGCCATTATATTAAATATATAATATATATTTCGTCGATTTCTATTTAAAATGAATTATATAAATAGTTTTAAATTCGTTTCAAAAACAATTTCGACTTCCATTTCAACTCAAATCAAAATTGAATTTTTCCTTATAAATTCGTTTTAAAATTCATTTTTGTTCAATTCAAATTTCAATTCATTTCATTTCGAATTCGTTTTCAATTCAATTCGAATTCGTTTTATATTCAATTCATTTCGAATTCGTTATATATTCAATTGAAATCAAATTCATTTTCTATTCAAATCAAATTGGTTTTCTATTCAAATCAATTCAAATTGGTTTTCTATTCGATTCGATTCAAATTGGTTTTCTATTCGATTCAATTCAAATTGGTTTTCTATTCAATTCAATTCAAATTGGTTTTCTATTCGATTCAATTCAAATTGGTTTTCTATTCGATTCAATTCAAATTGGTTTTCTATTCGATTCAATTCAAATTGGTTTTCTATTCGATTCAATTCAAATTGGTTTTCTATTCGATTCAATTCAAATAGGTTTTCTATTCGATTCAATTCAAATTGGTTTTCTATTCGATTCAATTCAAATTGGTTTTCTATTCAATTCAATTCAAATTTCATTTCTATTCGATTCAATACAAATTGGTTTTCTATTCGATTCAATTCAAATTGGTTTTCTATTCGATTCAATTCAAATTGGTTTTCTATTCGACTCAATTCAAATTGGTTTTCTATTCGATTCAATTCAAATTGTTTTTCTTTTCCATTCAATTCAAATTGGTTTTCTATTCGATTCAATTCGAATTGGTTTTCTATTCGATTTCGAAATCACTTTTCAATATTCATTTTAAAATGAATAAAATCGATATAAATATCGTTCACGTCAAAATGGCGTTAATCTAATCAACACGGCTTCATATATTTCTATTTTCAAATATCCTATTTTAAATATTTCTATTTCAAATATTCTATTTCAAATATTTCGTTTTCAAATATTTCTATTTCAAATATTTCGTTTTCAAATATTTCTGTTTCAAATATTTCCTATTTCAAATATTTCGTTTTCAAATATTTCTATTTCAAATATTTCGTTTTCTAATATTCCTATTTCAAATATTTCCATTACAAATATTTCCTTTTAAAATATTTCTATTTTAAATATTTCTATTTCAAATATATCGTTCTCAAACATTTCGTTTTCAAATATTTCTATTTCAAATATTTCGTTTTCAAATATTCCTATTTCATATATTTCGTTTTCAAATATTTCTATTTCAAATATTTCGTTTTCAAATATTTTGTTTTCAAATATTTCATTTTTAAATATTTCGTTCAACACAAGACTAATCTCAACGGATGAGTACAGTCAACACATGAACCTTTATATTATATTGATAAAGATGTAAATTTTATTATTAAAATATTTCGTTCAACACAAGACTAATCTCAACGGATGAGTACAGTCAACACATGAACCTTTATATTATTATATTCTTTATTTTCTAAATTGGAATGAGGCCCAATCAATCACCATATAATGTTAATTATACGGTTTTCATACATCACATGTATATAATAGCATTGAAAAATAATCAACCATCAACCAAAGTGCACTACACTGTATAAGCATCAAATATAGATATCTAACGCTTATAACAGCCTGTCAATCAATAGATCAACTTATTTAATCAATCAGGACGAGTGGACTTCAAATTTCATCCCAACAACCGTGTGGGGTTTCAAATCAACAGACACAGGTTTTTATTCATGCAATTGGGCGATGTGTAAAATTTATCGACCCAATCAATGTCAGTCAAATCAGTGTATATAAACAAATCGGCCGATTTGTTTATAAATATTTATTTATTCACTTTCACATTAAAATTTATATTTTTAACGATAAAACATTTTATTTCAACATATGAATTTCTATTCAGTTCATTCTTTAAATAAAATGATATTTTTATTTTTCTAATATATTTTAGAAAATTTCAGCGGCATAACGGCACGATACTAGAAATGGGACGAAGCCTAGCCTCATCCCCGGTATAGTGAAAGCCCACGCCATTCACCCATCAATCAAATCAATTTCATTTCACCAAACAATTCAAATAATCTAACCAACTACACAACCTAACAAACAAGTCCATGGTCTGTGGACGATTGTGTCGGGTGCTACTAAACACCGTCTGCATCCTAGTATATATATATATAACTAGAAAAAGAAATTGAAGAGTGAGAAGTTCTCACCGACAGCTATCCAATACCACGACTCTTCATTGATAGAAATCTTCATCGTTATCGCATTTTTTCATCTTCGTTGCCCGTATTCTCTACATATGTAAAAATCGATTTTTTACTTCGCTATTCAATATATAAAAATTGAATTTTTACATTGCTATTCAATATATAAAAATCGAATTTTTACTTTGCTATTCAATATATAAAAATCGAATTTTTACTTTGCTATTATATAGATAAAAATTCTATTTTTTCTATTTTAAAGATTTCGCCTTTTCAAATTTAACATTATAAAAATCACATTTTTATTTTTGCTTCACATATAAAGATGATATTTCTAATACTCCTATCACGTAAAAATTATATTTTTACCTCTTCTACATAGTAAAGATCATATTTTTAATACTTTAAAAATATAAAAATCATATTTTTAATATCTATACTATATAAAGATCATATTTTTAATCCACTACATATGTAAAAATCACGTCTTTCTCCATTTGAAAATATCGTCTTTCTTCCTTTAAAAATCTAGTCTTTTCTATTTTAAAAATCTAATCTTTCTTATTTTAAAAATCTAATCTTTTCTATTTTAAAAATCTAATCTTTCCAACAAAAATATTTAAAATAGATTAACACAGGACAAAATAAATAAATAAAATAAAAAAAAGATGTAAGCTTACAGCGAATGGGGGAGAAGAGGAATCGAAGGGGGGCTCGATTCATACGGGGCTCGAGGCAGGGGGTGTCGCTGCGGTCGAGGCAGAGGGGAAGGGGGTGTTGGCTCTGGCGTCGGCAAGGAGGTGGGCTAGGGCGCTGAGGAGGCTAGGGTTGTGTGGGGGTCGGTGCAGGCAGTTGCGGTGGCGGGCGGAGCAGCAGAGGGCAGGGGGAAAGGATCGCGCTCTGGCGCGAGACGGGGGGGGGGGGGGGTTTCATAGTGGGCGCGCCACCTGAAGCGGCGGCGCGGTGGTCATCGGGGAGGGCGGCGGCTCCTCTCCGCTTCGTCGTCTTCTTCTCTTTCTTTCTTTTTCTTTTATCTGCTGAAATCGAAGAATGAGGGGGGGGGGTAGAGTAATAAGGGAGAGGAGAGTTTTTTATTTATTTATTATTATTTTATTTGATTATCTCCCAAAAAAAAACTTCTAAACGAGGCCCACCGCCTGTCGTCCATAGCGTTTCACCCTTATTTCGAACACAATAAGATATGTATCGTAGGCTGATTCGATCGTTTCGATCTGTTTCCATCAAAATCAACATATAACTCTATATATTTAATTTGAACACGCATATCAATTTATCGGGGTCACATACTAATTAGAAATATTCCAGAAAAATATTTTCTAGCTTCGTATTGACGATACGGTCCTAACAAAACTAGTTTCGTCGAATTCTGAGACCGTTGGAAAAACGACCAATTTCCAGTCGATTAAAATCAACTGAAACTGGTCAAACGCGTTTTCCTTTGCCACGCTCACATATTGATTCGAAAAATTATGAAATTTGGAATCTAACAATAATTTGACATTGCGGATCCAACAAAAGTGGTTTCGTCGAAATCCGAGGTCGTTTGCAAAATTCCCATTTTTAAGGGCCTGAATTCCGTAGCGACTATTCAGAAATTTCAACTGGACATATCTTTTGATTCCCGCTATGAAATTTTGATTTTTCAGATTCGTTGGAAAGATATTATCAATTAGATCCTAATTTTTTAGTTTCACTAAAATCCGGATTGTTTTGCACCCGGTATGTTCAATTGAAGTTTGAAATTGAATTATCGAACTACCGCGCCATTTTCAATTCTATTAATAATTACATATATAAATATTTATATTCTAACGACGACGTATATAAATATATTCGTTCGAATTATATTCAAACTAAATTTCCCATCGATATTATTTAAAATAATCATTTTAAATATTCAAAATTCACGAAAATTGCCAAAATAAAATTTTTAAACTGGCTCAGAATTTCCGGGTTATCACACAGACAAACAAGTCCATGGTCTATGGACGATTGTGTCGGGTGCTACTAAACACCGTCTGCATCCTAGTATATATTTAAATATATAACTAGAAATGAAATTTAGAGTGAGAAGTTCTCACCAATAGCTAAACCAAACGCACGACTCTTCTTATGTAGAAATCTTCGTCGTGCTCGCCTTTTTGCCAATTTCACTGCTCGTAGTCACTACATATATAAAAATTACATTTTTATATTGTTGCTATGTATATAAAAAACACATTTTTATTCTACTACTATATAGATAAAAATTCTATTTTTATACCGTTGTTCATATAGTAAAGATCAAATCTTTACTATCTATATAATATAAACATCATATTTTTATTATCTCTACTATATAAAAATCATATTTTTATTCTTCCTATAATATAAATATCATATTTTTATTCTACTTCATTCGTCAAAAACCATAGAAGCTTTAAAGCGGAGAAAACTCACTTTTTTTCTAACGCCCGGATTCGCTGTTCGGGTTCCAGAATTTGCAAACGAGCTTCAATCTTCACACCATTTTTTCTTTCTATCTTAAACGCGCAATTCCGGAAAACTTTCGCCTAAGAGACTTTTTGCCAAAAATGCTCCAATTCGCCAGAATTCGCAAAAGTACACGATTTTTTCAGCTTTTGAACAGCAGACTTCGCACGCGTTTTCCGAGCAGCTCCGAACTCCAAAACATGACTTCCATATAGCCAAATCAAAGAGAATTTCGTGCTCTACAACTTTGGTCTAGAGGGACTTTGGCCAAAAATGCACCGTTTGAGAGTTATTGGCGAAATATGGTCAGGGGCTTATTTGCAAAACGAGCGATTAGTGTAAAATGGGTTTTTGGTGACCGGGGGGCCCACGGCCGGAGTTGGCGAGGGGGAAGGGGCGCTGGACCTGATGTGAGGCGGGGAGGCGGCTAAGGGGCGGCGGCGGTGGTGGTGGGGCCCGTGGTGGTGGCGGTTGGTGTTGAAGGCCTAGGGTTAATGAAAAGAGGAGAGAGAAGGAGGAGGAGGAAGAGGAGGAGGAGGGGAGGAGGAAGCTGGGGTGCGGTCGGCGGTGGAGGGGCTGGGGAGGCCGGTGGAGGTGGGGACAGTGGCACCTAGGAGGAGGAGGACATTTTTTCTTTTTTGAAGAGAAAGAGAGAAGTGAAAATTATGAAGAGAAAAGGAAGTAAAAGTGTTTATATGCTAGTTTCTTGCATATCTCCTGAACGCTAACGATCTCCAATCGCCGCGGATTTCGGATACGAGGTAGTCGACGCGAAGACGGGTCCAACGAAACAAGTTTCGTCGAATTCCGAGTTCGTTTGACCATTCAAAAAAAATCACGAAAATGCTCAGATAAGCTCTAAAAATGCTATTTTGGCGCACCATTTCTTCTTGCACGCTCACATGCTAACTTCAAAAATCATGCCCTCTTGGATTTAACCATTTTTAGACGATACGAATCCAAAAAAAAAACGAAATCAAATTCTGAGGTAGTATCAATAATGTTCCTTTGTAAAATGACTGCCTGCTTTACCCTGAACTGTTTCAGCTCGCACGGCCACATACTAACTCCGTTCGATGCCCCATTTGGAACTCAACAATGATTTGTCATTGTGAATCCATAAAACTTTATCTCGTCGAATTCTGAGCTCGTATGCAAAATTTCACTTTTTAAGGGCTATGTTTTGTTAACCGAAAAACTCCAGCCCATAGCCCCTATTTCGGATATCGGAATATATCGAAGCTTATACTTTTCGGAGCTCTAAACGGAATTTTGAACTCAATGGAAGTGATTTCGAGTCCAAATTCATCTGTATGCAAAATTTGACTTTTTGGGCCATGTATAATTTACATAGGGACCATTCTGAATTTTCAACCGGACATATCTTTTGATTCCCGCTATGAAATTTCAATTTTTCAGATTCGTTGGAAATATATTCTCAAATAGATCCTATTATTTTTGGTTTCACTAAAATCCGATTTATTTTGCACCCGGTACATTCAATTGAAGTTTGAAATCGAATTATCGAACTACCGCGCCATTTTCAATTCCCTTTATTATATATAAATAATTATTTATATTCTAACGACCACGTATATAAAAATATACGTCGAATTCATTTCAAAATAAATTTCTCGTCGATATTATTTAAAATAATTCATTTTAAATATTCAAAATTCGCTAAAATTGCCAAAATAAAAATTTTAAATTGGGTCGCATTTCCGGGTTATTACAATATGTTTCATTAAATACCCTAATAACTATATTTTTTCAACCTTTTTATTCACACATGAATCTACACAATAACAATAAAATAACAAAATAATAATGATGTGGGCATCTGATAAATTTGCATCTGTGTATTCTACATGCCAAATTAGTATATTTTCTAGCTCCAGCTCCAAAATAACTGTCCAAATCAATTACAATCATGCATATAACAAATAGATTTGTAATGACACGCATTTTTAGAGATATATAATTAATTTATTTAATTATATAATTGGTGATTTAGAGAAGTTAATGATCGTTTAATTAAATAATATTGAATATTTAATTAATATTTATAATGAATAAAATATTATAAATATCGAAATAGTCAGAAATAGTAGAATTCACAATATAGTGTGAATTGAATAGTATACGAGATGTGGTTGAGTTTCGATTCGAAATATAATAACGAATATATTGAATCGACGACAGTTGAACGTATAGTTTATAATATATTTATAAACGAGCTCGAAATGGCGCTGCAGTTCGCTATTTGGCGATTTGAACTTCAACTGAGTATACAGGATTCGTTTTAAGCCGGATTTCTATGAAACAAGAAACGTGTGGAGCTGGTGGAGTATATCTTTCTAGTGGGAGAGAAATATCGGGATTTCGTCGTGTAGATTTTGAGTTGCGTCCAAATCAAATTCTCAGAAATGCAGCCCCCTAACCTTTTAATTACCATAACGGTTTATTGGATATAACGGGAGACTGGTTTGGAATCTGGGCAAGGTTCTTTTGAGAAGTAGCGATAATCTAATTTTTAGAATTTTATGGTAATTTTTAATTAATTTAATAAGCAACTTTTTATTTAGAGTATTTGGCACCCTGTATCGACATTTCGGGGTTTCACAATATGAGTCCATCTACCGGTATTATTACATTTTTGGGACCAGAGCACGTCACTCATTTAAAGGGTATCTTTGGTTCTGTCCATAACAGTCCCTACGTGAACAGGGTATTTCATAGTACGGTACACTATGTTTTTAACTTGAGACAAACTAAACTGAATGGTTAACTGGTCAAACGAACTCGAAATTCAACGAAACAAGTTTCATACGAAACCTTAGGAAGAGGTCTAGTGAAACGTCAAGGCCTCATATTTTTAGGATTTTTTCTGTAATTTAAAGGAATTAATGCTCGGTGTTTTTCTTCGATATTTTCTAAAGGATTTTCGCAAACGACATCGGAATTCGACGAAACCTGTCCCAGTGGATCTGGAATGTGTTTTTATGCTAGGATTAGCTTAGTTTGTCAAAAATAGAAATCATACGAATTTAAAATGGATCGAAATGAAATGGAAAGAGAATATTCCGGGGAATATTCCCTGTCCAAAAAAATCTTCTACAAATAGAGGAAAACTTTCTGCGTTAAAACCTAAATCATTCCTCCACTGTTTTGCGCTGCCAGCTCCTTGAGCTCAAATACATTTTTCCCGCGAGCCAAAAGGAGAAATACAAATCAAAACATTTATACTCTCAAAAATCTATAAATCCATGAAGGGGGTTCTTGCGTGTATGCTGTGTACTGTTGGGTGCGTGACCTTTCAGTATGGAAGGGGGAGGAGTTTTCGCTGTAATGGATGGTGGCACGTTACTGGGTGAATGCGGAATCATTTGTGTGAAGAGGAGTGTGGTGCTGCGTGTGAAGGTGTACTGGGAACAGGAGTATGCGAAAAGGGAAGTTGTGTTTCCACCGTGTGTTTTGGAGGAGCGGACGTTCTGCATGGCGTCAGGAGTTGGCTCGACGGAGCAACTGTTGAAAAGGGATAAAAGAAGGAGAAGTCGAGGTTGCTGAGGGATCGAAGGACGTTGGATCTGAGTTGGTTATGGCGTGGGTTCAGGGGAGTTGCGTGATAGTGAGAGGAAGTGGGATGGGAGGATGATGTGGATCAGATGGTTTTGGGCACGCTGGAAGTTTACAATAGCGGATGGGCCGTTATTAAATAACTTGACGAAACAAGATGCGTTGGGACCATATGGACGAGAGCTTCACAATGAAGCTGACTGGAAGTGGATTGGGGCTCGTAGGAATTTATGGCGAAATAAATTGTTTGATTCAAATCAAATAACAGTTTATCGTTCTTTAACGATAAACTGCCAAAGTGAGTAAAACCCACCAACTCTGAACAGTTATATTTTCTTAATGAATTCTTAGAACTGTTAATCATCTGTTGATTGTTGTGTGTTGGTTGATTGATTGAACTGCTAGTCAGTTATTTAAATTTCTATATTGATTCTTATTTAACAGAATATATCATATGGAACTGAAAGTGATGTTATCTATATTGTTTAACATCTGTGATGCAGGGGAACAGGTTGGAGGAATCCGACTGGATTCCTCAACAGTTATTTTATTGTTTTTCATATATCTTGATATATGATGTGAATTATAACCTGTTGTTGATTGTGTGTATAAATCACGATATTGAACATCGTGATTTGATATGATTGAATACCATAACATACGGGATATTGATAAGGAGATTTTCAAAGTGATATTGAAAACAGAATATTTATAAACTGGAATATTTATAAATAAGAGATATTTATAAATGGGAATATTAATAAATAGTAGATATTCAAAAAGGAAATAATTTCAAACTACTTTCTTTTTGAATGGAAAGGCTTGTGTGGCGAGTTTGGGGATTTTCCCGATGCTCCCGGTACAAAGGAGGTTATGGCGAATTTTCCAGAAAATTTAAGGAGTTAGAATATTTCAAGAACAAATTTGAAAAGGAAATATTTGTAAATCATTTACAAATAGAATTGGAAAGGGAACATTATAAAAAGGAAATCATTTTTAAAGTGTAGAACCGTTATTTAAAAGTAAATCTTTTCAAATGAATAAAACGTTGTTAAAAAGGAAATCTTTATAAAGTGAATAAAGTAAATCGAATATGGTATTCGAAAGGAGAAATCGAATATGGTATTCGAAGTTAGTTAATCGAATATAGACATTCGAAAGGAGTTAATCGAATATGGTATTCAGAGTTAGTTAATCGAATATGGTATTCGAAGTTAGTTAATCGAATATGGTATTCGAAGTTAGTTAATCGAATATGGTATTCGAAGTTAGTTAATCGAACATAGACATTCGAAAGGAGTTAATCGAATATGGTATTTGAAGTTAGTTAATCGAATATGGTATTCGAAGTTAGTTAATCGAATATGGTATTCGAAGTTAGTTAATCGAATATGGTATTCGAAGTTAGTTAATCGAATATGGTATTCGAAAGTTAGTTAATCGAATATGTTATTCGAAAGGGGTTAGTCAAGTCGAGTTAGTCAAATAGAGTTAACCAGTTAGAGTTAATCCGTTAGAGTTAACCAGTTAGAGTTAATCAGTTAGAGTTAACCAGTTAGAGTTATTCAAATATAGTCATTTGAGACAGAGTTAGTCAAACATAGTATTCAGGGTAAGTTGCCATCTCGTACGACTGCTAGCATAATTCGCAGGGCTGTAAATAGCCTACGGCGGTCGGATGTTTCCTGAGGGAGTCAGGCGTAACCATTGTGATCGCTGCGATCTAGAGTCAAGCGAATGGAGTTTAATCGAATATTAGTTATTCGATAGGAGTTAATCGAGTTGAGAAATAAGTTAAGTTAAATAAGTTGAGTTGATCGGGTGGTTCGACCAAGCTAGTCGAGCCTAGTTAATCGAACGGAATTGGTCGAACCAAGTAAGTCGAGTTAAGTTAGTCAAGCTAGTCGAGCCTAGTTAATCGAACCGAATTGGTCGAACCAAGTAAGTCGAGTTAAGTTAGTCAAGCTAGTCGAGCCTAGTTAATCGAATCGAATTGGTCGAACCAAGTAAGTCGAGTTAAGTTAGTCAAGCTAGTCAAGCCTAGTTAATCGAACCGAATTGGTCGAACCAAGTAAGTCGAGTTAAGTTAGTCAAGCTAGTCGAGCCTAGTTAATCGAACCAAGTAAGTTGAGTTAGTCGAGTCAAGTTAAGTTAGTCGAGTTAAGTTCGTCGAGTTAGAGTTATCGATGTTAGTTTCATCGAAAGCAGTTATCGATGTTAGTTTCATCGAAAGCAGTTATCGATGTTAGTTTCATCGAAAGCAGTTATCGATGTTAGTTTCATCGAAAGGAGTTATCGATGTTAGTTTCATCGAAAGAAGTTATCGATGTTAGTTTCATCGAAAGCAGTTATCGATGTTAGTTTCATCGAAAGGAGTTATCGATGTTAGTTTCATCGAAAGGAGTTATCAATGTTAGTTTCATCGAAGGGAGTTATCGATGTTAGTTTCATCGAAGTGAGATTTTCAAATATGAGATATTTGAAAAGGAAGAGTCATCGAATATTAGTTATTCGAAGAGAGATTATCGAATATCGTTTATTCGAGAAGGAGTTAATCGAATATAGGTTATTCGAAGAAGAGTTAATCAAATAGAGATTTCTCGAAGAGAGTTAATCGGCAAATTCGATTATATCGAATTCGGGAAAGTACTTATACTTTCCAGTGTTTAAATAGAGATTTATTTATTTATAAATTAATAAGTGTTAGGTTAATTATTCACTAATAAGAATAGAAGTTATAATTAAAGTTAGATAATTCGAAAGTAGGGGTTATAACGTTATCGTTATAACCAATGTTTTAAATATAGAAGTGGATTAGTAAAATTGAATCCGAGAAAGGCGTAAAGAAGTTGTTAAAGATTAAAAGATAAACTTTGACCATTTTGAAGTTATAACGTTGTTCAGTTAAGGTCTGAGAGGTAATTATACCCCAACTTGAGTGACTTCCTTCTTAACTAATAAATGGTAAGGTTTGATCGTAAAGGAGTTTTGGAAATGTTTTCCAAACGAGAATCAGAAATGTTTTCTGATAAAAGAAAAATAAGAATTTAGAATATAGGGAAACAGGAGATAAGTAAATAAAGGAACTAAAGAGATAAATGTTAAATGATGTTTGTTCGATATAATTTCCATCTGGAAATAATATCGTTGTTTGCACACTTGTTTTTCTTTGATAGTTAACTCACCGACTATCGAAGTTTTGACCATTTTAACGTTGTTAATATGGAGAGACTGGTTGGATTATTATCCAAAGAACCACTCTGTATTGGCATAAGCGTCGCGAATCATATATGCCAAAGATAATTGAAGACGGAGTAAAATGCAAGGGCTGTTGTATAAGTCTTAGATAACAGTGACTAAGATGGATATACGGAACAGTACCTTCGGTTTGTCCAGTCCCAGGACAACTTGTATGGACGAAGGTCTGACAGAGTATATCCAATGGATCGCGAAAGTTGATATGTTCAAACGTATTCACGTTTGGTGGCAGAGGAATTTGTTTCTCTTAGCTGTATACCCGTGTTATTTTTGGATAAGTCAATTTGTGATTTGGCGGGTATGACGATGTGACGTTCTAAGTGAATGAGGATGAATTATGAATGAATGTCTGACAGAGTATTTCCAGACGATCACGTACATTGATTTCTTCAACCGTACCAAGAGTGGAAGCGGAGAAGGAAACTTCTTTTAGCTGACACGTAATGTATTGTTGTAAACGTCAATTAGTGATTTCGATGGATTTGACAATGTAGCATTCGAAGTGAATCTGATGTAATGATAAAGCGTAGCTTCTAGCCTCATCAACCGGTAAATGACAGAAATCGAGCAGGCAGCATGGCTAAGTCGGTCGCACCGAAGTAGGGTGTATAATCACCTATCTAGAGAATATTCATTTGTTTCTTAAATCTATCAATGCTGTCCCATATATATACGGGAACGGTTGCTGATCCCAACCGTTGGTGATATACATTCGATACACTCAAGCGAAATGAGTGGTCGGTCATGTGTGGCTGAGTTACAAGATGTTCTTGTTGAACTCCAGTGTATCGTTCCTAGAGTACACTGATCGGAAGGTGGTTCCATACCTTGTCATAGTTGGAAATCCATTATCCAATACGTGCTTGCGATTTTGATTTGTATACTATATATGTAGAACGTGAGATGAAAGCGTTTCTGCTAGTTGATATCTATTTGTACATAGACATTATTATAATATCAAAAGGTTTTTGATATAAAGATATTTTGGATTCTCATAAGGGAAAAACCCGTTCCGTTCGGCGGCGTGGTCTTATGAGATATCGTTTACTTGTTCATATACATGTTTAAACTATTTTACTCACACCAGTCCCATGACTGACCCGGAGTTTACTTTGTTGTTTTCCCTAAATTCTTGGGTGCCTAAATTTGTACGGGCAGTCAAGTAGTCGGGATTTGCAGATACATTGAAGAGCTGGAGCAGGAGGCTTCAGAATCATATAGCTATAGTTTATTTCCGCTGTGTTGTAAGTGCTGTACTCTGATAAGTGCTATTGTATACATAACTGTTATATTTCAAAGTTATGTTATCTATTATATGTTATTCGTTCCGCTGTGAGGTTCGTGTTACTCTGATGTTGTGTTCTTCTTCTTCTTCTATTCTAAGTTTCCATCTTATCTATTCTCACCTTCTAATTTCTTTCATTAATTACCGGGATTTTTCGATGTTTTGGTTATCGACATCGAGCTTATGTCGATAACCAAAGTCGCTCAAAATCCGGGTCGCTACAGTTGGTATCAGAGCTTAAGTTAAGAATTACCTTGGCTCTGTGGCGTGACTCGGTAGAGATAGGGTTAGTAATACCCTAGATTGAGTTTGAGTGTATATATATGAGTGCGTATTTGTATTTGATATAAAAATGGTTTTATATTGTGGAGATTCATTGGCTGAGTTGTTTATGAGTTCTGGTCGATCAGTTTGATCCACTGTATCGGTAGGAGTTACTAAACACTTGAATACGATGGGTCGTCACGATATGGTTTGAAAAGAGGGTAAATTAAAATAAGTTTACCCAGAATATATTCTGATATAGAGAATATATATATTAGATATATTGGTTGTAATTATAATCGAGTAAGATTATAATGTGAAATTGGTTATATATAACCAATCAGAATTCATATAAGTAAAGTATATGAAATAAGATGAATTAAATATGAATTTAAATCAGATTTGGAATTAAAATAAGGAAATTTTAAGTTCCTGGGAGATTTTAAATTGTTTACAAGCCTTGTGAAGGATATTTTGAAAGTAATTTCAAAAATGAAAGTATTTAGAAATAGATTTGAAAGTGATATAGTATTGAACTCACTTCGATAGCTGGAAAATAGATTCTGATGTTGATCATGACATCATCGGTGTTCATTTTCGAGTGTGTAAGTGACGGATTACTACCAAGGATTTTGATTTTTAATTGTTTTGAGAAAACAAGTGTTTAGAAATTCAAAGGTTTTGAACTGGCAGTATGATTTCAAATTGATTTGAAATTTACCCAGGAATTTAAGTTCTAGAAATTAAAATTTAACTAATGAAGTTAAATAAAATGAGATGGTAAAAATAAATTGAAATTTAACTTGAACATAGTTAAATAGAATTGAATTGGATTCGAGAATAATCTGTTATGGAATTGGGTTGATGAGTTAAGAATTTGAAATTTGATATTGGGGTTCGAATAAAATTCGGTTTGGATTTGAGGATATGAACTGATTGGAATTTGATTAAGATAACACTGGTATATGCTGAGTTGATAGCATATGGAAGTGGTAGGGATATAATGATATGCCCAACAAAAAGGTACAAGTTTATATTTTATATGAATTTGGAATTTATGAGCCGAATTGGCAAGCCGTTTGGCGTTTTGATTTTCTTTTGGGTTGAAGAAGGCCCGGAGAGGCGAGTTGGAGTTTGAGCTATTGACAGTACAAAGGAGGTGCTGGCGAAATTTTTCGAAAGTTTAAAGTGTTAGAAAATTTTCAGAATTTTTGAAAATTTTAGTTAGTCGGAAGAATTAATATTTTAGTCGATATTAATTGGTTCAGTTAAAATCAGAAATAAGGGGTAAACAAATCTTAGGAGTTCCAATATATAGGGTCGTCCTCTAACTTAGCAATTTCGAGGACGAAATTATTTTAAGTGGGGAAGAATGTAATGACCCGCATTTTAAGAGATATATAATTAATTTATTTAATTATATAATTGGTGATTTAGAGAAGTTAATGATCGTTTAATTAAATAATATTGAATATTTAATTAATATTTATAATGAATATAATATTATAAATATCGAAATAGTCAGAAATAGTAGAATTCACAATAGAGTGTGAATTGAATAGTATACGAGATGTGGTTGAGTTTCGATTCGAAATATAATAACAAATATATTGAATCGACGACAGTTGAACGTATAGTTTATAATATATTTATAAACGAGCTCGAAATGGCGCTGCAGATCGCTATTTGGCGATTTGAACTTCAACTGAGTATACAGGATTCGTTTTAAGCCGAATTTCTATGAAACAAGAAACGTGTGGAGCTGGTGGAGTATATCTTTCTAGTGGGAGAGAAATATTGGGATTTCGTCGTGTAGATTTTGAGTTGCGTCCAAATCAAATTCTCAGAAATGCAGCCCCCTAACCTTTTAATTACCATAACGGTTTATTGGATATAACGGGAGACTGGTTTGGAATCTGGGCAAGGTTCTTTTGAGAAGTAGCGATAATCTAATTCTTAGAATTTTATGGTAATTTTTAATTAATTTAATAAGCAACTTTTTATTTAGAGTATTTGGCACCCTGTATCAACATTTCGGGGTTTCACAATATGAGTCCATCTACCGGTATTATTACATTTTTGGGACCAGAGCACGTCACTCATTTAAAGGTTATCTTTGGTTCTGTCCATAGCAGTCCCTACGTGAACAGGGTATTTCATAGTACGGTACACTATGTTTTTAACTTGAGACAAACTAAACTGAATGGTTAACTGGTCAAACGAACTCGAAATTCAACGAAACAAGTTTCATACGAAACCTTAGGAAGAGGTCTAGTGAAACGTCAAGGCCTTATATTTTTATGATTTTTTCTGTAATTTTAAGGAATTAATGCTCGGTGTTTTTCTTCGATATTTTCTAAAGGATTTTCGCAAACGACGTCGGAATTCGACGAAACCTGTCCCAGTGGATCCGGAATGTGTTTTTATGCTAGGATTAGCTTAGTTTGTCAAAAATAGAAATCATACGAATTTAAAATGGATCGAAATGAAATGGAAAGAGAATATTCCGGGGAATATTCCCTGTCCAAAAAAATCTTCTACAAATAGAAGAAAACTTTCTGCGTTAAAACCTAAATCATTCCTCCACTGTTTTGCGCCGCCAGCTCCTTGAGCTCAAATACATTTTTCCCGCGAGCCAAAAGGAGAAATACAAATCAAAACATTTATACTCTCAAAAATCTATTAATCCATGAAGGGGGTTCTTGCGTGTATGCTGTGTACTGTTGGGTGCGTGACCTTTCCGTATGGAAGGGGGAGGAGTTTTCGCTGTAATGGATGGTGGCACGTTACTGGGTAAATGCGGAATCATTTGTGTGAAGAGGAGTGTGGTGCTGCGTGTGAAGGTGTACTGGGAACAGGAGTATGCGAAAAGGGAAGTTGTGTTTCCACCGTGTGTTTTGGAGGAGCGGACGTTCTGCATGGCGTCAGGAGTTGGCTCGACGGAGCAACTGTTGAAAAGGGATAAAAGAAGGAGAAGTAGAGGTTGCTGAGGGATCGAAGGACGTTGGATCTGAGTTGGTTATGGCGTGGGTTCAGGGGAGTTGCGTGATAGTGAGAGGAAGTGGGATGGGAGGATGATGTGGATCAGATGGTTTTGGGCACGCTGGAAGTTTACAATAGCGGATGGGCCGTTATTAAATAACTTGACGAAACAAGATGCGTTGGGACCATATGGACGAGAGCTTCACAATGAAGCTGACTGGAAGTGGATTGGGGCTCGTAGGAATTTATGGCGAAATAAATTGTTTGATTCAAATCAAATAACAGTTTATCGTTCTTTAACGATGAACTGCCAAAGTGAGTAAAACCCACCAACTCTGAACAGTTATATTTTTATAATGTATTCTTAGAACTGTTAATCATCTGTTGATTGTTGTGTGTTGGTTGATTGATTGAACAGCTAGTCAGTTAGTTAAATTTCTATATTGATTCTTATTTAACAGAATATATCATATGGAACTGAAAGTGATGTTATCTATATTGTCTAACATCTGTGATGCAGGGGAACAGGTTGGAGGAATCCGACTGGATTCCTCAACAGTTATTTTATTGTTTTTCATATATCTTGATATATGATGTGAATTATAACCTGTTGTTGATTGTGTGTGTATGGACGATATTGAACATCGTGATTTGATATGATTGAATACCATAACATACGGGATATTGATAAGGAGATTTTCAAAGTGATATTGAAAACAGAATATTTATAAACTGGAATATTTATAAATAAGCGATATTTATAAATGGGAATATTAATAAATAGGAGATATTCAAGAAGGAAATAATTTCAAACTACTTTCTTTTTGAATGGAAAGGCCTGTGTGGCGAGTTTGGGGATTTTCCCGATGCTCCCGGTACAAAGGAGGTTATGGCGAATTTTCCAGAGAATTTAAGGAGTTAGAATATTTCAAGAACAAATTTGAAAAGGAAATATTTGTAAATCATTTACAAATAGAATTGGAAAGGGAACATTATAAAAAGGAAATCATTTTTAAAGTGTAGAACCGTTATTTAAAAGTAAATCTTTTCAAATGAATAAAACGTTGTTAAAAAGGAAATCTTTATAAAGTGAATAAAGTAAATCGAATATGGTATTCGAAAGGAGAAATCGAATATGGTATTCGAAGTTAGTTAATCGAATATAGACATTCGAAAGGAGTTAATCGAATATGGTATTCGAAGTTAGTTAATCGAATATGGTATTCGAAGTTAGTTAATCGAATATGGTATTCGAAGTTAGTTAATCGAACATAGACATTCGAAATGAGTTAATCGAATATGGTATTCGAACTTAGTTAATCAAATATGGTATTCGAAGTTAGTTAATCGAATATGGTATTCGAAGTTAGTTAATCGAATATGGTATTCGAAGTTAGTTAATCGAATATGGTATTCGAAAGTTAGTTAATCGAATATGTTATTCGAAAGGGGTTAGTCAAGTCGAGTTAGTCAAATAGAGTTAACCAGTTAGAGTTAATCAGTTAGAGTTAACCAGTTAGAGTTAATCAGTTAGAGTTAACCAGTTAGAGTTAATCAAATATAGTCATTTGAGACAGAGTTAGTCAAACATAGTATTCAGGGTAAGTTGCCATCTCGTACGACTGCTAGCATAATTCGCAGGGTTGTAAATAGCCTACGGCGGTCGGATGTTTCCTGAGGGAGTCAGGCGTAACCATTGTGAGCGCTGCGATCTAGAGTCAAGCGAATGGAGTTTAATCGAATATTAGTTATTCGATAGGAGTTAATCGAGTTGAGAAATAAGTTAAGTTAAATAAGTTGAGTTGATCGGGTGGTTCGACCAAGCTAGTCGAGCCTAGTTAATCGAACCGAATTGGTCGAACCAAGTAAGTCGAGTTAAGTTAGTCAAGCTAGTCGAGCCTAGTTAATCGAACCGAATTGGTCGAACCAAGTAAGTCGAGTTAAGTTAGTCAAGCTAGTCGAGCCTAGTTAATCGAATCGAATTGGTCGAACCAAGTAAGTCGAGTTAAGTTAGTCAAGCTAGTCGAGCCTAGTTAATCGAATCGAATTGGTCGAACCAAGTAAGTCGAGTTAAGTTAGTCAAGCTAGTCGAGCCTAGTTAATCGAACCAAGTAAGTCGAGTTAGTCGAGTCAATTTAGTCGAGTTAAGTTCGTCGAGTTAGAGTTATCGATGTTAGTTTCATCGAAAGCAGTTGTCATCGAAAGCAGTTATCGATGTTAGTTTCATCGAAAGCAGTTATCGATGTTAGTTTCATCGAAAGGAGTTATCGATGTTAGTTTCATCGAAAGCAGTTATCGATGTTAGTTTCATCGAAAGAAGTTATCGATGTTAGTTTCATCGAAAGCAGTTATCGATGTTAGTTTCATCGAAAGGAGTTATCGATGTTAGTTTCATCGAAAGGAGTTATCGATGTTAGTTTCATCGAAGGGAGTTATCGATGTTAGTTTCATCGAAGTAAGATTTTCAAATATGAGATATTTGAAAAGGAAGAGTCATCGAATATTAGTTATTCGAAGAGAGATTATCGAATATCGTTTATTCGAGAAGGAGTTAATCGAATATAGGTTATTCGAAGAAGAGTTAATCAAATAGAGATTTCTCGAAGAGAGTTAATCGGCAAATTCGATTATATCGAATTCGGGAAAGTACTTATACTTTCCAGTGTTTAAATAGAGATTTATTTATTTATAAATTAATAAGTGTTAGGTTAATTATTCACTAATAAGAATAGAAGTTATAATTAAAGTTAGATAATTCGAAAGTAGGGATTATAACGTTATTGTTATAACCAATGTTTTAAATATAGAAGTGGATTAGTAAAATTGAATCCGAGAAAGGCGTAAAGAAGTTGTTAAAGATTAAAAGATAAACTTTGACCATTTTGAAGTTATAACGTTGTTCAGTTAAGGTCTGAGAGGTAATTATACCCCAACTTGAGTGACTTCCTTCTTAACTAATAAATGGTAAGGTTTGATCGTAAAGGAGTTTTGGAAATGTTTTCCAAACGAGAATCAGAAATGTTTTCTGATAAAAGAAAAATAAGAATTTAGAATATAGGGAAACTGGAGATAAGTAAATAAAGGAACTAAAGAGATAAATGTTAAATGATGTTTGTTCGATATAATTTCCATCTGGAAATAATATCATTGTTTGCACACTTGTTTTTCTTTGATAGTTAACTCACCGACTATCGAAGTTTTGACCATTTTAACGTTGTTAATATGGAGAGACCGGTTGGATTATTATCCAAAGAACCACTCTGTATTGGCATAAGCGTCGCGAATCATATATGCCAAAGATAATTGAAGACGGAGTAAAATGCAAGGGCTGTTGTATAAGTCTTAGATAACAGTGACTAAGATGGATATACGGAATAGTACCTTCGGTTTGTCCAGTCCCAGGACAACTTGTATGGACGAAGGTCTGACAGAGTATATCCAATGGATCGCGAAAGTTGATCTGTTCAAACGTATTCACGTTTGGTGGCAGAGGAATTCGTTTCTCTTAGCTGTATACCCGTGTTATTTTTGGATAAGTCAATTTGTGATTTGGCGGGTATGACGATGTGACGTTCTAAGTGAATGAGGATGAATTATGAATGTCTGACAGAGTATTTCCAGACGATCACATACATTGATTTCTTCAACCGTACCAAGAGTGGAAGCGGAGAAGGAAACTTCTTTTAGCTGACACGTAATGTATTGTTGTAAACGTCAATTAGTGATTTCGATGGATTTGACAATGTAGCATTCGAAGTGAATCTGATGTAATGATAAAGCGTAGCTTCTAGCCTCATCAACCAGTAAATGACAGAAATCGGGCAGGCAGCATGGCTAAGTCGGTCGCACCGAAGTAGGGTGTATAATCACCTATCTAGAGAATATTCATTTGTTTCTTAAATCTATCAATGCTGTCCCATATATATACGGGAACGGTTGCTGATCCCAACCGTTGGTGATATACATTCGATACACTCAAGCGAAATGAGTGGTCGGTTATGTGTGGCTGAGTTACAAGATGTTCTTGTTGAACTCCAGTGTATCGTTCCTAGAGTACACTGATCGGAAGGTGGTTCCATACCTTGTCATAGTTGGAAATCCATTATCCAATACGTGCTTGCGATTTTGATTTGTATACTATATATGTAGAACGTGAGATGAAAGCGTTTCTGCTAGTTGATATCTATTTGTACATAGACATTATTATAATATCAAAAGGTTTTTGATATAAAGATATTTTGGATTCTCATAAGGGAAAAACCCGTTCCGTTCTGTGACGTGGTCTTATGAGATATCGTTTACTTGTTCATATACCTGTTTAAACTATTTTACTCACGCCAGTCCCATGACTGACCCGGAGTTTACTTTGTTGTTTTCCCTAAACTCTTGGGTGCCTAAATTTGTACGGGCAGTCAAGTAGTCGGGATTTGCAGATACATTGAAGAGCTGGAGCAGGAGGCTTCAGAATCATATAGCTATAGTTTATTTCCGCTGTGTTGTAAGTGTTGTACTTTGATAAGTGCTATTGTATACATAACTGTTATATTTCAAAGTTATGTTATCTATTATATGTTATTCGTTCCGCTGTGAGGTTCGTGTTACTCTGATCTTGTGTTCTTCTTCTTCTTCTTCTATTCTAAGTTTCCATCTTATCTATTCTCACCTTCTAATTTCTTTCATTAATTACCGGGATTTTTCGATGTTTTGGTTATCGACATCGAGCTTATGTCGATAACCAAAGTCGCTCAAAATCCGGGTCGTTACAAGATTCAATGATATAAGGAAGAGATTCATGCATATAAGGGAATTAATTACATTCATGTATATCCTCTTATTCTTCTTTTCTTTTATTCTCTGCTATTCTTACACATGATGTTTGAGTAACGTAATATACATTCAATTCCACTTTAATATTAGATCTATATTTACAGACAAATGAATCAATTCAGTTTTGTTTGTATGTACATATGTGTGTATACATATATATATATATATATATCAAGGGTTTATGTTAATTAATGTACATCTTTTTTCTTTGATTCCTTTAACATTTATTTCATTTTTGTTTTGTTAAAACATGGTTGACATTAGCCTTGCTTAACGTTTATGTTAATTTATCAAGAGTTACCATTTAATGTTTGTATGAAATAGATGGTAACATATTAACTTTGATTAATTTATACATGATATACTCAATACTTGATATATATGGCAACATATTAACATTTGTGTTAATTTATTTCATACCTGTATAAATTAATTGCAATTGATTAACGTTAATATATACATGGTAAAATTTGTATAAATTAATTTATTAAATAAATGGTCAACATTACATGGTACCAAGTTAATTTACATATTAAATGGTACCAGGTTAATTTA
Organism: Allium sativum; assembly: GCA_030737875.1. NCBI lineage: Eukaryota > Viridiplantae > Streptophyta > Magnoliopsida > Asparagales > Amaryllidaceae > Allium > Allium sativum. The sequence goes on along the minus strand of CM060915.1, from coordinate 182,603,585 downwards.
CATATAAATTAACATAAACTAATATGGTACCATTTTTTACATGGTAACATATTATTTGTATAAATGGTTACATGGTAGCATTTACTAATGTTAATAACTGCTTACTGACGCTAGTATTCACCACAATTTTAATGTGTAGAAAACCTTTTATTTTCATCCCTTGAGGTAATTTATTTTTTCCTTTTTTTTCCTTCCTTCCTATCTTACGTTATCTATCTATTTATTTACAGATGGCTAGAAAAATGGATCTGGTTTATGGGGATGGTAGCGTTGGGGTCAAGGATTCAGTTTCTGAAGCTATTCACAATGTTAATGGTCATGCTACTGGGTAAATAACTTATATTTTTTACATCCTATTTTCTTTTCCTGTTTTACAAATTTCTTACCTCAATCAATTTTCTTTATTTTATGTGTGGAAACATTAGGATCATACCAAGGACTCTAATGGGTAAAGGGGTAATCTTGGCTAAAATTCATATCTGAGAAAAGTCAAGGGTTTCATTCTCATATTTGGTTTATTATGTAGTTAAGTGGAGAAACGTATGTGGTAGTGAAAGAAGTGAGCGGCATGCATCAAAGAAAGTCAAAAATGGCTACGCACTCTGATGCATTCATTACATTATCTGGTTAATTTTTATCCGTTATGTTACAAATTTTATTTTATCTTTCCTTTGTTTTATATTTTCTGATATTATTCTACTACATTCCCAGGTGGTTATGGAACATTAGAAGAGCTACTTGAAGTTATAACATGGGCTCAGTTTGGCATCCATAAAAAACTGATTAGTGATAATTGAAGATATATTAACATTTGTATTAATTTATTTCATAGTTGTATAAACTAATTGCAGTTGATTAACGTTAATTAAGGTTAGTTTATACAAGGTAGCATTTATAAATGGTAACATTTGTATAAATTAATTTATTAAATAAATGGTTAGCATTACATGGTACCATGTTAATTTACATTAATTTACATATTAAATGGTACCATGTTAATTTACATATAAACTAACATAAATTAATATGGCATCATTTCTTACATGGTAACATATTATTTGTATAAATGGTTACGTTGTAGAATTTATTAACGTTAATAACTGCTTGCACTTGTAAAAATTAACGTTACTCAACTTCATACTTGTATAAATTAACGTAAATTAACATGTTACCATTTAATGTTAGTTAACGTTAAAACAAGTATGGAATAAATGGTAACATATTAACATTTATGTTAATTTATTTCATACTTGTATATATTAACGTTAATATGTTACCATTTAATATCTAATTCATAGCAATGTTAATTAATTCTCATATATTTGTTTCATTTTCAATGCTAGTTTAATTTGATTTGATGTTGATCTCATTTGATAACTTTCTACTAATCTCTGATTTTATTTGGTATAAAAATAATTGATTGGATTTTAAAGCTTATATTTATGTTTTGCCTTATATTGGAAGGAAAAAGCTAATAAATCTATTATGATAGGTACATACACTCGTTTCACCCTGTCTAGAAAAATGTGAGAAACAACCCAACTTAACAAGGTAAATAAATTTATATCAAAATTATATTTGCGAATTAAATTGTTTCTTTTCAATTTACTATGCTATTTTATTATGATAGGTACGATAGACGACTGGACAAATTCTGGATTAAGAAGCTGATGATTAAAACTAGAGTGAGAGTATGCGTGACTGACTGTGTACATGTATATGAGCAAATTAGTATATAGTAAGGAGCTAATGTATACGAGTGAAATGTAGCGAGAAAGTGTATGTATAAGTGATTGTATAATAGTGAGGAAACAATATGTGTACAATTCGAAAGTGTAATAAATATTTATTTGAATAAATATTTGTTTATTTCTTAAAAATTAATTCTGTGTAAATATTCAATTCGTGTAAATATTTATTTATAGCAAACAATGCCATATGGCCTAAAAAATGATGTCATATGCAATAATCAAATGATGACACATGGACAAATTATCATTTGACACATGGACCAACCATTAAATGCCAAGTGTCGGCATTAATATATGCCATATTACGACAACCATGTCAGCATTCATGTAGGATGACACATCACCAGCCATGTCAACAGCCATCTAGGATGACACATCATCAAACAAATCAGTTGGTGACTCATTATTCGAGTCATAAGGTAGTGGGGTCCATTGATTCTTTTACCAACCAATATCAATAAGTCTAGGTAAATATCTTTCTCTACTAAGCTTTACCTACCCAAGTTCTACCAATTCAATATTGGTAGCTAAAATATATTACCCACCATTATGTTAGTTTTATCTACGCTTACAATTGGTAGGTAAAGACCTCATTTTCTTGTAGTGAAACTGATCCCCTTAATTCACGTAACAACTCCCATGAAGAACTCCACTACTTCATCCCATTCTTCATGTATTCCCAGCGTGTCTCATCAACATGCACACGCGTGCACTAGTGCACATGTACACGATCTCCGATCATCATGCCTCGGTCACGACTCCTTCCACATGTGCGTCATCTCTGCCCGAGCTCAACCCCGATCTCAGACCACCCTTCGGCCAGTTCAATCAAAATTTCGCAGTTCAATCCAGAAGTGCCCACCAGAAACTCGCCCTCTACTTAATCACCTCGTACCCCCGTCCAACGCCATCGGTCCCCTCCAAACTTCCGTCGTAGGTTGGTGAAGGCCTCCCAGATCTGTTACCCTTCACGCGATCGCCAGAAACACCACCGTGGCATCGCAGTTCGCCACAATACCTGATCTATCCAAGACAATACCAGTTCCTAATTAATTCAAATTTAACGATGCGTAAATATTTGGATTTGTTCATCTCTTTGCTATAGGTTGATTATGTTTGATGATATATATTGCTACTGGGTTTGAACTCAATCTAAGGGCATACAAGGGGTTTAGACAACTAGTTTCATTCAATCTCACTCACCAAATCAACGAGAACTGTTGCTCTTGATTTTTGGAGTTCTTGAAGAAGTATAATTTACCTACTATTAAACAAAAAGGCACATTTCTCACTATTTCCATTTGTTCAACCAAACAGGAATAGTTATGATGTTATACAATTTGTTAGTTAATTCCTGAGGACTTATATTTGAACCAATATACATCTATATTATGCAATAGATTTTTGAAGAGAAACATTTGTTGTCTGTTAACAATATAAACTACTACTTAATACCTAGGTTTACTGTCCTTTGCTTATTCTGGTATTCTACCCTCATAAGATGATAATTCAACCTAGATGTATCTACATAATTATTCTTGGAAAATAGATTATTTCATAAATTAGGATAGGAATTTTATCGTGTTTACTGTTTCATCCTCTGTTTTATCCTGTGTATTGAGTTGACCTATATGGATGCTTAAATCATAACAGGGACACTTATGGTAAAAATAGAAGTAAGGGTGCTCTCTCACTTGAATACATTATTGTGATTATTTATATTTCTTAAGTTGTTTTTAAACCCTTTTAGGCTAATTGTTTTTCATAACTTGAACCCCTTTTTATCAGCTTCAGTATTTGCAACCAGTCCAATGGATATATAGTAACACACATAAAGTTGAGCCCACTTGCAGATGGGTACAAAATAGTAAAGAAATTAAGGTCTTTTTCTTCTTTTTCTTTTCTTTTTACTCATAAGTTTATTTTCACTATCTTGTATTATGTTTTCCACAGGTTTTAAAGCTTCTCAAGTCATATTCTACTTAACACAGATATCAATCCCCGACCAATCATAGATGTTTAAACCGGATACTGTGGAAATATCACCATTCATATGTTTAAATTAACTAGGATTAAATAAGAAACAAACAGACTTGTTCACTCACATTAAAATGGTTACTGTCACTATATACTTTCTCATTCACAGATTTTTGTTCAAACTATAACTTGCTTGCAGGAAGTAGATCATTAAACATCATAAGTATTGGGATAAAATATCATAGATACCCATCAACGCACCTATACTTTTAAATAAAACAGCAAGGATTTTAAATGTTTACTCACCAACAAATGCTTGAAACCCTCTAGCTTTTCCCCTTTACTGATCAAATGCAAGTGTTTGTGTTGTGTGCAAATGTGTGTATGTATGGTCCTATTTATAGGTGAAAGAGAACATTAAAATAAGGGTGTATAAAAACTGTTTTTCAGACTTGGCTTTGACAACACAAAAATATATCTTATCTCTTGTCAAATCTCAACACCACAACCAATATTCACATGGCCTTATGTCAGCCCCTACACCTGAAAATCCCCTATGCCAACCCCTACTTTCTTTTCTTATTCGTTCTCATGAATTGTCATACATAAATGCTTATCATCTTTCACAATCTCTCTTGGTTTTTTAAACACATTGAAATACCATTTTTGTACCATCAAAAATCAGTTTTGTCTTGTGTTTTCAACCCCTGTCTTCTCATAAAAAGTTTGATTTAGCAAAATATATAAAACACATTTACTTGCCATGCAAGGTTGGCCAAAAATCTGAAAATGTTGTACTACCAAAATCCATACCATGTGATCAAAACAATAGGAAACTACTTAGAAAACTCTATGGTTAGTAATGAACTAGTGTAGGTAAGGTCTTGGTGTTATCGATACATGATTTTGTGGATCTCTCTATGCATATATTTCTTGACAAAACAAACAAGTTCTTGAAAATATAAAAGAGGTGACAAATTTTCAGAAAATCAAATGAAAGGAAATCAAAACTGAAATGCTCCTATTCAAATTGATTTTTCATGTGCCTAAAACCTAGTTAGTAGCATGATTTATGGTGTAGATGAGATCATGAGTTTTCAAGAAGATTTGACCCTTCTTGCTCTTGTTTTCATGCATATGCAAATCACTTTCTTGAGATTTTCTTTGCTATCAAATCTATGGTGTAGTGATGACAATAGATAATACATGTTTGATTTTAATGTATATATAAAAATGCAAATACCTTCTTGAACATTCAATATGAATATGCTTTGTAAAAGGAAATGATCCCTTCATGTTGTGATTATGCATATGTAACTTGAAAATTGTTTTGAACATTCTTTTGACAACAAAAGTGGCTTTGTCGTATTTTAATTCAAGTGCTAAAAACTTTTAAATCAAAAGTTTACAAAGACTCAAATTCTAAAATACTTTGAAAATGAATAAAATAAAATGGCATTACAAATATATGCTATGTAAAAGTGTTGTTCTTTATACATGTGTAAAATAGAATTAAACAAATGCTATTAAGTTCATGCTATCATACTTGAAATGTGTAAAACTAGTTTTTAGCATGTGCTGTGCTATTCACCTGTGTACATGCTATTGTTCATAAATTAACAAGGTTTGAAAACTCAAAGTCTGGATTTTTAAATCGTATCTGTAAACAAGTACTTACGATCAATCAGTGTCTGTGATCAGTGTAAAAATCCCGGGTCATTACAACAGTGGTAGCCGTCCGGACGTAGTGTTGATTAGTACGAATTTGGCTTTCGCTCAGACCCAGAGCATAAGCTTATAAATGGATTGTGTGTCTGATGTCGTACTCCATTAAATATCATGTTATTAATCTTCTGTCGAATGTATGGATGTTTGGTGGCAGATAATTTATTCTCTTGCTTAACAACCGTTCATATATTTCGGCAAAGGATTGGTAGTGTGATATGGATTGACGATGTGGCATGCTAAGATGCATATGATCAAGGCTTTTGTTGAAAAGCAGGCCTTGTGGGATGATAAAAGCATAGCTTGTTTAGGCATAGCTTTGTGTATAGCGTGACTTCGCGAGCCTCAAACACCGGCGGAGTCTAAAACGGTAGAAGGGAACGCAGGGAGAGCAGCACGTTTCTTTCTAGCTAGAAGTGGTGTTTTGGCTTTAACACGGCCCGACATTTTACTTATGTGGATGATGGAATGAGGTGCCTCGGATGATAGGTCCTATAGGACTGGGAAACATGTGTTCAGGAATAACTAATCCGCAACTCGTATGGTGGACCGGCCCTGCAGCTTTCCAAGGGTTCACTACGGGGGATCGTGAGACATTAGCTAGAGTGTCTCGAATCGGTAGGAGCTCCTCCCTAGCCTTGACTCATGATGGAAACCAAAATCCAAATACGACCCTACGAATTTGATTGTATTACTAGTATGGAGGCACAATAGTATGGGATACTATTCTTCCTAGGATTTATACATTTACTTTGAAATGTTTTGATATATACTAATAATAATATTAAACTCGTATTTGCCTTATTTAGCATGTGTAATCACTATAAGGTAAAACCCTATCCTCTGGTTTGTGTTGCATTGTGTGATGGGACCTGGGTCTTATGGTGATTCCATTTTTCTAAAAAGCATAACGTTGTTGTACAATTTACTTATTAGTTGTTTTTGACACTTTTATGCACGATAATCCATTAGAGCAAACATGTTCCGCGTTAGCGGTGTGGACTTTGGATTTGCCCTATTAATAGTGATTAATTAGTTAAGAATTCTCACACCAGTCTTATGACTGAACCGTTGTTTGTTTCCACCTTTTCAAACTCGGGTGCCCTCTTTTCCACATGGGCAGTCGAGCAGTTTGTCTACAGGTTTATCTCTTTAGCAAGATCCTGGATTGAAGCTTAAATCTATGTCCAGAACATTGGAAGTCTTCCACTGCCTTAGTTATTTTGTTTTCGCTGCAATTTATTAAAATCATTTAAAATTATCTTCCGCTATAATTATTAGTCAATATACTCTGTTATTCTGTACTCTGATGTAACCTTTATTATTGATGTTATAAAAGTCTACTGTTATTCTTCTGATGTGTTGTATTCCCAAAGTTAACGTAAGCGGGATTTGAACGGTCTTGGTCGTTTTTGCGATCGATTAAGGCCGGGCAAAATCCGACTCGTTACAGTTGGTATCAGTGCTTAGCTCAAATCTTTGGGGTATAACTCATTAGAACTGAACAAAAGGCTCATCATAGTTTGGATTAGTAATATCCAATAAGAATACTCATTAGAGATAGGATCAGCAGTATCCTAGAATGAGAAAACTCATTGGAGATGGGGTTAGTAATGCCATAGAATGAGTTGAGAGTAGCAAGCCTATAATATACATATTTGTAATTATACTCTATTTTGGAAAATATGATTTGTGAATATATAAAAAGTTATATATTTGAAAGTTAATCAACTAATAAAATTATTTAAACCAACGGAGAAAACATATATATAAATTAGTTAGTTAATTAATCAACTTTTAGCTTCGTTCCTTTTCGAGGACGAAAAGTTTTTAAGTGGGGGAGACTGTAACAACCCTGATTTTTGGGGCCAATTTAAAATTTTATTTTAAGTGATTTTAATGAGTTTTCGATATTTAAATTAATTTATTTAAAATAAAAATGATTGAAAATTGATTTAAATCGAAGTTAGAATGAATAATTTAATTTTAAATAAAAAAAGAACTAGAAATAGCGCGGTAGTTTGAAAAGTCAAACTTGAACTTTGACTGACTGTACAGGATGCAAAATTTAACGGATTTTAGTGAAACCAACAATATTAGAATCTATTTAAAAATATCTTTCCAACGAATCCGAAAAATTGAAATTTCATAGAGGAAATCAAAAGTTATGGTCAATTCAATTTTTAGAAAGGTCGCTATAGAAATTATATATATATATATATATATATATATATATATATATATATATATAATGTATGGCCCGAAAGGCAACTTTTCACATATGAAGGAATTTCGACTCGAAACCACTTCCTGACGTTTCTGCATTGAAAAACAGTAAACACTTATATATTTTGAGTTTCAGAAATTATTTGTTTAAAAATGTATTTTTAATATTAAATATATTGGCCTTAAAAATAGTCATTTTTCAAATGACCTCTGTTTTCGACGAAACCACTTTTGTTGGAACCGGAATGTCAAATTATTGCTAGGTTTAATTTTTTAGAATTTTTCGAATTAATATGTGAGCGTGGAAAACGAAAATGTGTTTTGACTATTTTAGTTAAATTTAAACCTCTTAAAAATAGCCATTTTTCAAACCGTCTCAGACTTCAATGAAATTAGTCTTATTAGAACCGTATCGTCAAAAGAAAGCTAAAAATATACCTTTTTATTATTTTCTGAGGTCATATGTGGCCCCGACATATTTTAATGTACGGTAAATATTTAATTAATTAATTTTTAATGCAATTTTAAAAAAAATCATACAGATTTCGAAATTGGGCCACATGACCTATCCCATTGCGTTCAAAAGGTGTCAAAACCTTAAGACCGATAGTAAGCAGGCCCATATCAGAGAAAGTCCGAAAATCCACCTTTTAAGCATGATTTTCGAGATTTAATATTAAAATATTATTAAAATATTCAAGCTAACCCTAATTTCAATGGAGCCGCCGCTTGTAGCTTTCGAAGGCTGAAATCGTCCCAAATTCATATGCTAATATCTTTTAATCCACTCAATGATAAATCGCATACCATATATCATATCGAAGGGAATTCAAAGATCTTTAAATCGGTACGGCTATGATCGAATTTAGGCAAACGTAATGGGAGGATTTGCTGCTCAAAGCTGGTTCGTTCGTGCATCATTCTGGGGGATGGGGACCACCGAGCTGCGCCTGTTCTTGGGCGTTGTGTGACGACCCCATTTCCCATACAGACGGAGACAAGGGTAATCTTTGGAATATAACACAGAAACAGATAACTGCATAGCAGAAATAAATAAATACACCAGTCAATGAACAATAGAATATATTGGACAAAATTAATCATCAAAGTTACACAGTATACAAGATCATACTTAGTACAAATACAGTTCAGCTATACATAAATGTCTACAGCGGAAAATAAACATAAGGTACAATAGGAGCTGAACAGCATAAAAAGAGATAAATAATAGAATCCATCTTCAGCTCCAGCTATCCGGATAAAGCCTGCTAAACCTGAATACAAGGATGCCCGTGTAGAAAAAGGGGCACCCGAGTTTGAAAGTGAAACAAACTACGAGTCAGTCATGGGACTGGTATGAGAAATCTACTCAACACTTTTAAAATATGGCTAATCACAGGACCACGCCACTTTAGTGGAACGGGTTTACTCTATTGGATTGCCAGTGCATTAAAAACTAATCATCCTTTTAAACATCGCAATGTTTTTTATAAAAATGAAGCCATTATAAGACTCAGTTCCCATCACACAATGCAACGCAAACCGGAGGATAGAGTTTTACCTTATAATGGCCAAAATATGCTTGATACGAATAAAACAAAAGCATTTGATATTATTACTAGTGTTTACATGTTTCAAAAAAAATTTCGAATCATAACTATCAATCATAGACGGCATGAGTACCATATATCATGTCGCCATATAGATATACAATCAGAACCGCACAGTCAAGTATTTGGAAATTGGATTTCCGTCATGGACCAAGGCAAAAGACACTCCTTCCCGACTTCGAGACTCTCTAGCCCGAGCCTCAGGGTCAGAGCGCATCGACCCTTGGATCGTCTGTGTCGGTCCACCGATTTGGATTAAAATTCCTGAACACTGCGTTTCCCCTTCCTTTGGGGCGTAAATGAGCCAACGAATGACTCCATCGGACCCGGATCGTCCGATCTAACCGAGGCGCCTCGCAACAGTAACAACCACATAAGTCAAACTCGTCAGGGCGTGTAAAACCACTGACGCCACTTCTAACTAGAAAGAAACGCAGGCCCTTCCTGAGGTCCTCTCCCGTTTCTGGTTCATACCGGGTGTGAGGCTCGCGAATTCATGTTATACACAAAGCTACGCCACACAGGCGGTGCTTTGATCATCACCACAAGACTTTGCTTTTCAACAGAAGCCCTGATCACTGCATCTTAGCATGCCACATAGGCAATTCACACCGTGCAACTGATGGCTATCAATCACACAGAATGAATTCCAGTGTCAGACACACTGTCCATTTGGAAGTCCGTTCTGGGTCTGAACGAAACCAGAGGCACTATATACCTCGCAAACCCATCGATCACCACGTACGTCTGGACGATCACCACTCATTATCCATATTTTGGGATGCCTCCCAATCAGGACCTCGGTTACCATCCAAACGAGGTGAAGATCTCCGGTCTTCGACCACCGTCTTCTTCTTCGATTTCTTATCGTCGATTCAGTTATTCAAAATGGGATAAACCCGGTCTTTCTGAGCAACTCACGTATATAATAAACAAGTGCAACACTAACATACATACGCATCATTTCAATTCATTAGTCACTAACCGTCAATCAGTAAGAGAACGGTTTCCCAAATATTAACCCCGAAGGCCGAAACCAACATCAGATCAATTCTGTGACGATCCCAAAACCCCGTGACACGGTGTTAAGGATAATCATTGGAATATAACACATTAATCATCATTAGCAGATCACAGATAATAGCATAAACGGAAAGTAGTATAATTTACACACATATGACAGCGGAATCATATAGATATCATCACATCAGAGAAGCACAGTACAGGATACAACTTAGTGCATAATGATACATAATCAGTCACCATCGCCTGAGGCGGAATCATACATAAAGTGTACACAAGGGAAATATCAGTCTACATCGCCAATGGCGGAATCATAATATAGATACAATAATGGCGGGGAAAATCCAAGTCAGCACAGTGTAGTCAAGCCTCGCCATGAACCAAAAGGTGCGTCAGAAACCTGTAACTAGGCTGCCCGTGTGAAAATGAGGGCACCCGAGTTTGCAAGGTGAAACAAACTACGAGTCAGTCATGGGACTGGTATGAGAAATCTACTCAACTTATTAACAACAATAATAAGGCAAATCAAAGGAACACGCCACTTTCGTGGAACGGGTTTACTCCAATGAGTGCTAGTGCATGAAATAAAATAAATAATTAAATCAACGCAATGCTTTTTATAAAATGAAGCCATTATAAGACTTAGGTCCCATCACACAATGCAACGCAAGCCGGAGGATAGAGTTTTTACCTTATAATAGCCAAAAATGCTTCATACGAATAAAACAAAAGTGCTTTTTATTATTACTAGTGTATATATGTTTCAAAAGCGATTTCAATCATAAATATCAATCATAGGCGGCATAAATGACCCATACCACTATGTCGCCGTACTAGTAATACAATCACATCCGCATATTTCGTATTAGAAATTGGATTCCTTCATGAGTCGAGGCAAGGGGCAAGCTCCTCTCCGTTCGAGACACTCTAGCAAATGTCCCAGGAACCCACTATGATCCTTGGAATCGGCTGGGCCGGTCCTCTCTTACTTTTGAGGATCGGCAATTCCAGAACACACGTTTCCCAGTCCTTACAGACCTATAATCGAGGCGCCTCGCATTCCAACAACCACACAAATGAAAAGTATATATAATGTCAGGGCTGGTAGGTTACTGACACCACCATAGCTAGAAAGAAACGTCGTGCACTCCCAGCGGTCCGTCTCCCGTTTTTGACTAATACCGAGGTGTGAGGCTCGCGAATTCACGTTATACACAAAGCTACGTCACACAGACCATGCTTTGATCATCAACCACAAGACTTTGCTTTGCAACAGAAGCCTTGATCATATGCCACTTAGGCGTGCCACACAGGCAATCCACTCCATGCGACTGGTTTCTGTCAATACATAACCTCTGAGCTCGTATGTCTCAGAGAAGGGCGTTAAGCAAGAGAATAAATTCTCCGCCGCCAAACAGATATATATTTAACAGAGATCAATCAACACAGAACAAAATCCAATGTCAGACACACAGTCCATTTACAAGTTCGTTCTGGGTCTGAACGAAACCGAAGGCACCAATTCCTCGCATATTCGTACTATCAACAGTATGTTTGGACGGCTACTACTTCAATTCCTTCATGGTAGCTACTCCAATCACGAGCATCAGTAGCGCCCATCCATCCAATGTGGAGATCGTCGGTCTTCAGTCGTCTTCGACCCTTCGACTTCTCAACGTCGATCGATTATTTGAAATGAGATAAACTTGGCCTTTTCAAATAACCCACGTATATTTAGATTTTCAAATCAATTAATCACATGGTCGGATTATTCAACATTCACATTTCAGTTATTTAGTTAGAGCTTTCGTGTCAAATACATTCAACCATCACATATCAAGCAAACACAACAAAATTGGTTTATGTCCACTCTATATCGTCCATAGTAATTTATAACGATATATCGCCATTTTATTTAATTTAAAACGGCCATATTTAATTAAACGACGTTTCGGGTCGTGTCGATGCACTGGCGCTGCTTTTCACTAATTTTGTTTTACACATATCTAAAAATCTAACCGTTGAATCTTCACAAATTTGGTGCCATTGGAAAGATATTTCCAAGGCGAACCAAACGGTTGCGGTTTCGGGAAAATCCAATGGTCGGATTTCCCGCACTAGTCGTTTGAAATCACGGTTTCAAAACAAGAACTGCACGGCCACGTTTCGTTTTAATTCTATTTATATTTATATATTTATATAAATATAGTCCATTCAAAAATTCCTATATCGTTTCCACTTCAATTATTTCACTAACTCCTTTAAATTTCGGAAAATTTCGCCATAACCTCCATTGTACGGGAGGGTCTGGGAAAATTCCCAAATAGCCACACGGGCGTCTCATATCAAAAAGAAAAAGAAAAAGCCAAGCGGCTAGCCAACAGGCCCATAAAATCATCACCCAAACAAAGTAGTAAACGTGTACCTATTTGTCGGGCACAAAATTTTATTTCTCTTCTCTAGCCCCTTTGCTTTAACCTGTTCAATAGATATGCATGTACATGTATACAACTTCTGACACTTATCATTTTCCATTTAATTTCATATTTGATTCGCTTTGGTTTAAAAACACCATTCATTCTAATGTTGCATGCATAGGCTAAAATCATATCATTAGCTAATTAATGTGTATTTCAACTCATGCACGTTTATTTGAACAAGTGGCTATTTTTAACACTTCACATTTCAAAGATGATAATTTTGGCGAACTAAAATATATTTCAACACATGACTATTTTATTTAGTTCCTATGCATGTTAAAAATAATATTTCTACCACCAATATTTATTTCAACGTCCGCATATCTTTAGCATATCAAAAATATGATAAAAATGATATTTTTATCGTTCAATCTATTTGTTCAACAAATGAATGGTTTCAACACTTCATAGTTTCAATAAAAATGTAATTTTTTTTATTGTTCGATCTTTTTATTCAACACATGAACTTTTCCACTACACACACTTCTCAACAAATGAGCATTTCCACACATGGACTTTTTATTTACGTTGTTCATATTGGAAAGATGGGATTTTTATTGTTGAAACTATTTATATAAGGCGAATATTTTCATACTTCATATATATATAAAAATGTGATTTTTATTGTTATAACACTTCATTCATTCACAAATGAATCTAATTCTCACGCGACACTTTTCAACACATGAACATTTCCACACATGGATAAAGTTTCAACATATGGCTTTAATTTCAACGCATGAAAATAATTTCAACATATGAAAATAATTCTAACACACAAAGATTATTCAAAATTTCGGCAGCATAACGGCAGGGTAGTTAAAACCGGCACCGTCCCTAGTACGGCTCCTCGCTCTACCTTAAAACCTCGCAGTTTTTGACAATGGGGATTCATGCATCTAATTCGCACTCAGGCGGCATGTTTATTTTTATTTCCACAAATATTTCCAATTCATTTCAATCACCAATGGGTATTTTTCAACCTCAAACAAACAATATCAACCACAAACAATTATTCAACCATTCGTATTTTTCATCCAATATTTCACACCAATTCACCATAATAAATATCGTCCATGGTTTGTGGACGAGGGGAGTATATATATATAAATATAATTTCTATATTTCACTTGCATTTCAACACATATATCAATAATTCTATGCATGTAAAATTCATACTTCGCTTATATAGCTTACACTACGTATGTACATGAGGTATACAACACGTATGTAATTTATATTTTGCTAATATAAATTATACACGACATTTTCTATTCAATTTCACGTTAATTTAGATTTCTCACATTGGTTTTCGGAGCGCTAAAAATCGATACGATGTCAAAAAAATCCGCGGCTTCTTCTATTGGGTAGAGAGCTTCCTTGCGGTCCCGATGTTTCCTGTTTCATCGAATTTCGTCAACACACCAAAAAGATATGATATTTCAAAGTGCAAAGATCAAAGAAAAACTCACTTTCACGAAGCTTCAAAACTAGGTTTACAGTTTTCGCGAAATCCGTAGCACGTGGGGACGATCGGGGGTGCTGACGTGGAAGAGGGCGGCGAGGGCTTCAAGTCGGTGGTGGTTTGAGGGGGTGCGGTGGCAGATTGGAGTGGCGGCGGCGCTGGGAAGGTCGGGACTTCCTGGCCTCGATTCAGGCAGAGGAGGCGACGAGGGTGGCGATGCTGGGGTCGGATTTGAAGAGGGGGCGGGGGCGCTGCGAATGGTGGCTGTGACGAAGGCTGTAGGTGGCGGTAGCGGCGACGGCGGAGGAGAGAAGGTCAGGAGCTCGGGTCGTCGTTGAGTCGAGCGGTTTTTTTTTTTAAATTTATGAAAGGAAAATTCTGATTGGCCGAGGACTATATTAAATTTTTAAATAGTGTTTTCTCAAACGAACTCCTTTTTAAACCCAACGACTGTCGCCCCTAGCTAAATACCCCAATTCCGAACACAATGGGATATGTTTCGTAGGCCAATTCGACTGTTACAGTCAGTTATTTTTCAAATTAAGTATAAAACATTTAATTTTTAACTTTCAACGTACATTTCGATTTGCCAGGCCCACTAACTGATTCGAAAAATAAATCTAGCTATGTTTTGACGCTACGGTCCCAACAAAACTAGTTTCGTCGAATTCTGAGGTTTTTTGAAAAATGGCCATTTTCTGGTCGATTCAATTTAACAGAAATTGACCAAACACATTTTCTTTAGCTACGCTCACATACTAGCTTCAAAAATTATGAAATCTGAAACCTAGCAATAGTTTGACATCACGGACCCAACAAAAGTGGTTCCGTCGAATTCCGAGGTCGTACGCAAAATATCAATTTTCCAGGGCTATATATTTTATATACCGACCCTTCTAAAAATTCATTTGGCCATAACTTTTGATTCCCATTATGAAACTTCGATTTTTCAGATTCGTTAGAAAGGTATTGACTAACAGATTTAGATATTTTTGGTTTCGCCAAAATCCGTTACATTTTCCACCCTGCACAGTCAGTCAAAGTTTGAATTCAAATTTTAAAACCGACTCACTATTTCAAATTCACTATTTTATTGAAATATTCTATTTCAATTGTTCAAATTCCTTTGAAATAACCATTTTAAAAATTTTAAATTGGCTCGTATTTTCCAGGTTATTACAATCTCCCCCACTTAAAACTTTTCTTCCTCGAAAAGGAAACAACAGTAAAGTAGGAAATAAAATGTAAATGCAAAGTATTGTAAAGGTACCTTGCACCGGAGTTAGTAAGAGATATCCACTCTGCATTTGGGGTAAGCTTGCTTAATGCTTTCCTCAGTTTCCCAAGTACAGTCTCTAGGATCACTGCTCCATTGCACTTTAACTAAATGAACCTTTTTGCTTCTGAGTTCTCTAGTTTCTTTGCCAACAATCTTTAATAGCTCTCTTCTCAGTGATAATTCTGGAGTTATCTCCACATCCCGTTGCGCTGCTTCTTCTACAACAAGATTCGGATCATGCACATGTCTTCTAAGTTGAGATACGTGAAATACATCGTGCACTCCAGGCAACCAATCTGGAAATTGAACTCTATAAGCAAGAGTTCCAATACGTTCAAATATAGGAAAGGGACCAATAAATCTCGGTGCCAACTTCCCAGTCTTGCCAAATCTGATTACTCCTCTCATCGGAGAAACCTTCAAATAAACATGATCACCAACAGCAAATGTCAAATCTCTCCTTCTAGAGTCTGCATAACTTTTCTGTCGGCTTTGGGCGGTTTTCAATCGCTTCTTGATGAAGTCGACTTTATCGGATGCTTCTCTAATCATATCGGGTCCTAACACAAGCCTGTTGCCAGGTTCTACCCAACATGCTGGAGATCTGCAGGGTCTGCCATATAATGCTTCAAATGGTGACATTCTCAAACTTGCTTGATAGCTATTGTTATATGAGAACTCTGCCAAATGCAAATGATCTTCCCATGACTCACCAAAATCAATTATACAAGCCCGCAATAAATCTTCTAAAATTCTATTCACCCGCTCAGTTTGGCCATCTGTTTGTGGGTGATAAGCGGTGCTCATATTCAGTTTTGTTCCCAATTCTGTCTGGAAAGCCTCCCAGAATTTGCTAGTAAATAGGGGATCTCTATCACTGACTATGCTGATGGGAATTCCATGCAGCTTAACAATTTCCTTGAAGTATATCTGTGCTAGACTTTGAGCGGTTCTATTGGATCTGACAGGTATAAAATGGGCAGTCTTCGTGAAGCGATCTACGATTACCCAAATGCTGTCATTACCTTTCTTGGTTCGCGGCAACCCATCTATGAAATCCATGGAAATCTGTTCCCATTTCCAGCCTGGGACTTCCAACGGTTGTAACAGTCCAGCTAGCTTCTGTTGGTCACTATGGACCAATTGACAAGTAGGGCATCTGCTAACATACAAAGAAATATCTCTTTTCATTGCCTTACACCAGAAAGTGCGTTTGATATCGTTGTACATTTTACTCACCCCAGGATGGATGCAAAATTTGGATTTATGGCATTCGTCCAGCACTTCTCTTTTAAGCTCGGGAATGTCGGGAACACATATTCTTCTATTCAGTCTCAGAACTCCCTCACTATCCACTTGGAAACTGGAGCCTTCGCCCCTTTGAATCCTTTTTACCATCTCTTTCACAAAATTGTCACTTTTCTGAAGAATAGATATCCTATCTATCAATCCAGGTGTAATGATAAGATTGGCGATGATTGCGGTTTTTCTACTAAGTGCATCCGCTACAACGTTAGCTTTCCCCGGCGTATACAGGATATCAAGATCATACGCTGCAAGGAATTCTAGCCAACGCTGTTGTCTCAGATTCAGATCCTTCTGGGTATATAAATACTTTAATGATTGATGATCTGTGTACAATATAAATTTCTTACCCAATAAATAATGCATCCAGATTTTCAAGGCAAAAACGATGGCTAGCAACTCAAGATCATGAGTCACATAATTCTTCTCATGCGGTTTCAGTTGGCAGCTTGCATAAGCGACTACTTGGCCTCTCTGCATTAACACTGCACCAAGACCCCTAATAGAAGCATCTGTCCAAACCGTTAAATCCTGATTGCCATGAATAATGGTTAACACTGGAGCAGTGGTCAGTTTCGATTTTAATTCCTGGAAAGCTTCTTCACAGTCGGAAGTCCATTTAAACTTCTCATGTTTCTTTGTGAGCTTCGTTAACGGACCGGATATCTTCGAAAAATCCTTAACGAACTTTAGATAATAACTAGCCAACCCCATAAAACTTCTAACTTCTGTGGGAGTAGTGGGTTGTTTCCAGTCTTGAATCACTGTTATTTTGCTTGGGTCAACAGAAATTCCTTTCTCTGACACAACATGGCCAAGAAATTTGACTTCTTCTTGCCAGAAGACACATTTAGAGAATTTGGCTTTGAAGACGTTCTTCCTTAGAATCTCCAATACTTGTTCTAAGTGTTTTTCATGCTCGGGTTTTGTTTTGGAGTAGATTAAAATATCATCGATGAATACGAGGACAAATTTATTCAGAACTCCCCTGAACACTCTATTCATTAGATCGACAAAGTATGCTAGAGCGTTGCATAGGCCAAACGGCATTACTAACCATTCATAAAATATGTCTGGACCTCTGAAAGCTGTCAAAGGAACACACTCTTCTGCTATTCTCAATTGATGAAAACCTGTAGCTAGGTCCATTCGGGAAAATACTTTCGCCCCATTCAATTGGTCTAGCAAATCATCGATGCGGGGCAATGGATACTTGTTTTTGAGCGTCTGTTTGTTGAGGTCTCGGTAATCAACACATAATTTAAGAGTACCGTCTAATTTTGGGACAAACACAACAGCTGCACCCCAATTAGAAAAACTAGGTCTGATTAGACCCTTCCACAACAGTTGACGAGTTTGATCGCCTAATTCTTCTTTTTCTTTCGGAGTCATTCTGCGAATTGGATGTACCACTGGTCTGGCATTGGGAATTAGATCGATTCAGAATTCTATTTCTCTTTGCGGAGGTAAGTTTTCAACTTCTTCAAACACATCCGCATAGTTTCTAACAATCGGAATATTTTCTATGGAAGTGGGGATAAGTTCTAATGCTGATCAAAATTCTTCTCTATTCGGATTCGAACCATGACAGGGTATATATATATATGTCCAAGCTCTGTTCGAATTTTAACGATTCTTTCCGCACACTTCACCTCATCTTCGTATTTTGTTAACCAATCTAGCCCGAGAATAATATCGAATTCGGGAAAATCCATAGCGATTAAATCAAAAGGAAACTTGTATCTAGAAAAAGAAATAGGTACTTTACAATATGAACCGAGAGTAATAGGACCCACTATCGGGTTATGAACTTCCACCGATTCTTTGAGCTTTCGCTGTTTTAACTTTAATTTGTGCAGTGTGTTATTAGCAATAAAACTACGCGATGCACCTGTGTCAAATAATGCAGAAACAGGAATATTTTTAATGGTAAGGGTACCTCCCAAAACATCGGGTTTACCTGCCCCGTCAGAAGCAGTTGGCGGGCTAGACCCGTCATAGACATGAGCTACTATAGCTTTCTTCAGCAAAGGACAGTCTTTGACCAGATGATCGGTCTTGCGACAGTTGAAGCATGAGCGAGGGTTCTGAGAGCCTTGGCTCGAGCCTTGAGAATTTGTTTTCTGCCTCTTCGGAGCTGTGCAGACGTTTGAGTAGTGCCCCGGCTTACCACAGTTAAAGCAATTTCCTCTTGGCGGCTTGCCAGTCTGAGGTTTTGAAGATGCTGCTTGGCTTGACTCGCCTTGATTTACAGCACGCTTGCGCTTGTTTCCAGCTTGGCTTCTAGCGCGATCCTGATCCAGATGCCTTTGATCAAGGTCTTCATAGTTGCATGTCATTTCCACCAGCTCGTTGAATTCCAGCTTGACATGGGCCATGGCTCTATCATGATATTGTCGTCTTAGCCCAAGGATAAACCTCTTATTTTTGGATTTCGCAGTGGCGACGAGTTCCAGAGCATAGGGCGACAACATTGTAAATTTATTCAGATAATCTTGCACGGAAAGATCCCCTTGCTGGAGATTGGCGAAGTCATCGTGCATTCTTCCTAGAGCTTGTTCTGGGACATATTTCTCCTTGAAGAGTTCTTTGAATCCATCCCATGTTCTTCCAGCTTCTCTATTCCCGGCGGTAAGAGATTCCCACCATAATTCAGCTTGTTCCTGCATAAGCCATGCGCCCATAATAACTTTGTCTTCGTCTCCTAGCCTTAGGCCTTCAAGAATTTTCTCGCATGTTTTGAGCCATGCAAGAGCCTCTATTACGGTGCCAGTTCCCGGGAAGGTCTTGCCTCCAAAGTTCTTATATCTCTTAGCTACCCGGTCAAGCTCGAAGTATTGAGCTGCCGGAGGTTGTATCAAAGGTCCTTCTTGAGCTGGGACTTCTCCCCTTCCTCGGCCTCGGCCGGCACATCCTCCTCTAGCGGCGGCTGCTCTGGTAGCCATTTTTCAAATTCTGTATAAGCTACGAAAAAGTCAGCTAACAGAAATGATAGTCTATTGCATAGTTAAGCAGAAAATTTATGGAAGATAACGACGGACTGATAAATTGTTTTTGCTATTCTGCTCGGCTCATTCTAAGACTTTACTAGTCCTATCTCTAATGAGCGACTCGCCTTAGAATACTACTGATTCTATTTTGACGAAGTGTTTAATGTGTTAGACTCTAGAACTAAGGTTAACCAAAGCTCTGATACCAGCTGTGACGATCCCAAAACCCCGTGACACGGTGTTAAGGATAATCATTGGAATATAACACATTAATCATCATTAGCAGATCACAGATAATAGCATAAACGGAAAGTAGAATAATTTACACACATATGACAGCGGAATCATATAGATATCATCACATCAAAGAAGCACAGTACAGGATACAACTTAGTGCATAATGATACATAATCAGTCACCATCGCCTGAGGCGGAATCATAAATAAAGAGTACACAAGGGAAATATCAGTCTACATCGCCAATGGCGGAATCATAATATAGATACAATAATGGAGGGGAAAATCCAAGTCAGCACAGTGTAGTCAAGCCTCGCCATGAACCAAAAGGTGCGTCAGAAACCTGTAACTAGGCTGCCCATGTGAAAATGAGGGCACCCGAGTTTGCAAGGTGAAACAAACTACGAGTCAGTCATGGGGCTGGTATGAGAAATCTACTCAACTTATTAACAACAATAATAAGGCAAATCAAAGGACCACGCCACTTTCATGGAACGGGTTTACTCCAATGAGTGCTAGTGCATGAAATAAAATAAATAATTAAATCAACGCAATGCTTTTTATAAAATGAAGTCATTATAAGACTCAGGTCCCATCACACAATGCAACGCAAGCCGGAGGATAGAGTTTTTACCTTATAATAGCCAAAAATGCTTCATACGAATAAATGCTTGTTATTATTACTAGTGTATATATGTTTCAAAAGCGATTTCAATCATAAATATCAATCATAGGCGGCATAAATGACCCATACCACTATGTCGCCGTACTAGTAATACAATCACGTCCGCATATTTCGTATTGGAAATTGGATTCCTTCATGAGTCGAGGCAAGGGGCAAGCTCCTCTCCGTTCGAGACACTCTAGCAAATGTCCCAGGACCCCACTATGATCCTTGGAATCGGCTGGGCCGGTCCTCTCTTACTTTTGAGGATTGGAAATTCCTGAACACACGTTTCCCGGTCCTTACAGACCTATAATCTAGGCGCCTCGCATTCCAACAACCACACAGGTGAAAAGTATATATAATGTCAGGGCTGGTAGGTCACTGACACCACCATAGCTAGAAAGAAACGTCGTGCACTCCCAGCGGTCCGTCTCCCGTTTTTGACTCATACCGAGGTGTGAGGCTCGCGAATTCACGTTATACACAAAGCTACGTCACACAGACCATGCTTTGATCATCAACCACAAGACTTTGCTTTGCAACAGAAGCCTTGATCATATGCCACTTAGGCGTGCCACACAGGCAATCCACTCCATGCGACTGGTTTCTGTCAATACATAACCTCTGAGCTCGTATGTCTCAGAGAAGGGCGTTAAGCAAGAGAATTAATTCTCCGCCGCCAAACAGATATATATTTAACAGAGATCAATCAACACAGAACAAAATCCAATGTCAGACACAGTCCATTTACAAGTCCCTTCTGGGTCTGAACGAAACCGGAGGCACCAATTCCTCATATATCCGTACTATCAACAGTATGTTTGGACGACTACTACTTCAATTCCTTCATGGTAGCTACTCCAATCACGAGCATCAGTAGCGCCCATCCATCCAATGTGGAGATCGTCGGTCTTCAGTCGTCTTCGACTCTTCGACTTCTCAACGTCGCTCGATTATTTGAAATGAGATAAACTTGGCCTTTTCAAATAACCCACGTATATTTAGATTTTCAAATCAATTAATCACATGGTCGGATTATTCAACATTCACATTTCAGTTATTTAGTTAGAGCTTTCATGTCAAATACATTCAACCATCACATATCAAGCAAACACAACAAAACTGGTTTATTTCCACTCTATATCGTCTATAGTATTTTATAATGATATATTGCCATTTTTATTTAATTTAAAACGGCCATATTTAATTAAACGACGTTTCGGGTCATGTCGATGCACTGGCGCTGCTTTTCACTGATTTTGTTTTACACATATCTGAAAATCTAACCGTTTGATCTTCACAAATTTGGTGCCATTGGAAAGATATTTCCAAGGCGAACCAAACGGTTGCGGTTTCGGGAAAATCCAATAGTCGGATTTCCCGCACTAGTCATTTGAAATCACGGTTTCAAAACACGAACTGCACGACCACGTTTCGTTTTAATTCTATTTATATTTATATATTTATATAAAGATAGTCCATTCAAAAATTCCTATATCGTTTCCACTTCAATTATTTCACTAACGCCTTTAAATTTCGGAAAATTTCGCCATAACCTCCTTTGTACGGGAGGGTCTGGGAAAATTCCCAAATAGCCACACGGGCATCTCATATCAAAAAGAAAAAGAAAAAGCCAAGTGGCTAGCCAACAGGCTCATAAAATCATCACCCAAACAAAGTAGTAAACGTGTACCTATTTGTCGGGCACAAAATTTTATTTCTCTTCTCTAGCCACTTTGCTTTAACCTGTTCAATAGATATGCATGTACATGTATACAACTTTTAACACTTATCATTTTCCATTCAATTTCATATTTGATTCGCTTTGGTTTAAAAACACCATTCATTCTAATGTTGCATGCATAGGCTAAAATCATATCATTAGCTAATTAATGTATATTTCAACTCATGCACGTTTATTTGAACAAGTGGCTATTTTTAACACTTCACATTTCAAAGATGATAATTTTGGCGAACTAAAATATATTTCAACACATGACTATTTTATTTAGTTCCTATGCATGTTAAAAATAATATTTCTACCACCAATATTTATTTCAACGTCCGCATATCTTTAGCATATCACAAATATGATAAAAATGATATTTTTATCGTTCAATCTATTTATTCAACAAATGAATGGTTTCAACACTTCATAGTTTCAATAAAAATGTAATTTTTTTTATTGTTCGATCTTTTTATTCAACACATGAACTTTTCCACTACACACACTTCTCAACAAATGAGCATTTCCACACATGGACTTTTTATTTACGTTGTTCATATTGGAAAGATGGGATTTTTATTGTTGAAACTATTTATATAAGGCGAATATTTTCATACTTCATATATATATAAAAATGTGATTTTTATTGTTATAACACTTCATTCATTCACAAATGAATCTAATTCTCACGCGACACTTTTCAACACATGAACATTTCCACACATGGATAAAGTTTCAACATATGGCTTTAATTTCAACGCATGAAAATAATTTCAACATATGAAAATAATTCTAACACATAAAGATTATTCAAAATTTCGGCAGCATAACGGCAGGGTAGTTAAAACCGGCACCGTCCCTAGTACGGCTCCTCGCTCTACCTTAAAACCTCGCGGTTTTTGACAATGGGGATTCATGCATCTAATTCGCACTCAGGCGGCATGTTTATTTTTATTTCCACAAATATTTCCAATTCATTTCAATCACCAATGGGTATTTTTCAACCTCAACCAAAAAATATCAACCACAAACAATTATTCAACCATTCGTATTTTTCATCCAATATTTCACACCAATTCACCACAATAAATTTCGTCCATGGTTTGTGGACGAGGGGAGTATATATATATATATAAATATAATTGCTATATTTCACTTGCATTTCAACACATATATCAATTATTCTATGCATGTAAAATTCATACTTAGCCTATATAGCTTACACTACGTATGTACATGAGGTATACAACACGTATGTAATTTATATTTTGCTAATATAAATTATACACGACATTTTCTATTCAATTTCACATTAATTTAGATTTCTAACATTGGTTTTCGGAGCGCTAAAAATCGATACGATGTCAGAAAAATCCGCGGCTTCTTCTATTGGGTAGAGAGCTTCCTTGCGGTCCCGATGTTTCCTGTTTCATCGAATTTCGTCAACACACCAAAAAGATATGATATTTCAAAGTGCAAAGATCAAAGAAAAACTCACTTTCACGAAGCTTCAAAACTAGGTTTACAGTTTTCGCGAAATCCGTGGCACGTGGGGACGATCGGGGGTGCTGACGTGGAAGAGGGCGGCGAGGGCTTCAAGTCGGTGGTGGTTTGAGGGGGTGCGGTGGCAGATCGGAGCGGCGGCGGTGCTGGGAAGGTCGGGACTTCCTGGCCTAGATTCAAGCGGAGGAGGCGACGAGGGTGGCGATGCTGGGGTCGGATTTGAAGAGGGGGCGGAGGCGCTGCGAATGGTGGCGGTGGCGAAGGCTGTAGGTGGCGGTAGTGGCGGCGGCGAGGAGAGAAGGTCAGGAGCTCGGGTCGCCGTTGATTCGAGCAGTTTTTTTTTTAAATTTATGAAAGGAAAATTCTGATTGGCCGAGGACTATATTAAATTTTTAAATAGTGTTTTCTCAAACGAACTCCTTTTTAAACCCAACGACTGTCGCCCCTAGCTAAATACCCCCATTCCGGACACAATGGGATATGTTTCGTAGGCCAATTCGACTGTTGCAGTCAGTTATTTTTCAAATTAAAGTATAAAACATTGAATTTTTAACTTTCGACGTACATTTCAATTTGCCAGGCCCACTAACTGATTCGAAAAATTCCAGAAAAATAAATCTAGCTATGTTTTGACGCTACGGTCCCAACAAAACTAGTTTCGTCGAATTCTGAGGTTGTTTGAAAAATGGCCATTTTCTGGTCGATTCAATTTAACAGAAATTGACCAAACACATTTTCTTTTGCTACGCTCACATACTAGCTTCAAAAATTATGAAATTTGAAACTTAGCAATAGTTTGACATCCCGGACCCAACAAAAGTGGTTCCGTCGAATTCCGAGGTCGTACGCAAAATATCTATTTTCCAAGGCTATATATTTTATATACCGACCCTTCTAAAAATTCATTCGGCCATAACTTTTGATTCCCGTTATGAAACTTCGATTTTTCAGATTCATTAGAAAGGTATTGACTAACAGATTTAGATATTTTTGGTTTCGCCAAAATCCGTTACGTTTTCCACCCTGCACAGTCAGTCAAAGTTTGAATTCAAATTTTCAAACCGACTCACTATTTCTAATTCAATATTTTATGAAATATTCTATTTCAATTGTTCAAATTCCTTTGAAATAACCATTTTAAAAATTTTAAATTGGCTCGTATTTTCCTGGTTATTACAAATTCCCAAGAAACCATTCGACTTAGCCAACCTTCAGTTAATCTCTAAATTTTACATCCATATCGTTTATTAATATTTTAAAATGATATATCACTATTTTTATTTATTTTAAAATACCTAATTTATTCAAAACGACACTTCGGGCCATAATGCGGGCGTGGCGCTGTTTTTTCTTCAGATTTGATTTACACATATCTGAAAATCTAACCGTTGGATCTTCAAAAAATTTAAATCATCAAAAAGATCTTTTCAAAATGAATCCAAAGGTTCCAGTTTCGGGAAAATCCGACGGTCGGATCTCCCGGTATAATCGTTTGAAGTTTCGATTTACGAACTGCAGCGTCGTTATTCGATTAAATATAATTATATATATATATATATATATATAATCGATTCTGGCGCTGTTTTTCTTCACATTTGAGTTAAACATTCCAGACAATCCAACCGTTGGATTTTTACAAAGTTGGTGCCGTTGGAAAGATATTTCCAAAGCGAACCCAACGGATGCGATTTCAGGAAAATCCGATGGTCGGATCTCCCGGTATAATCGTTTGAAATCATGGTTTCAAAATACGAACTGCAGCTTCGTTATTCGATATATTTTAATTCTATTTATATATATATATATATATGTATATATATATATATCGATTCTTCGATTTCAAAGCTATATTCTTTTCATACATTTGATAAAAATGATATTTTTATCTAACTGTCTTCTATTTCAACACTTCACTATATTTAACAATTCATGTATAAAAAAAATGTGATTTTTATTGTAAAACAATTCATTTCAAAACACTATTATTTTATATAGTTCATATAAGTAGTAAAAATATGATTTTTATTATAAACCAATTTCTTTCAAAACGAGATTATTTTATATAGTTCATATAGATGATAAAAATGTGATTTTTATTATGAATTTTTTTTTCAAAATGTGAATACCATTCAACATATGAATTTCAATTCAACGAATGAATATTGATTCAATACATGAAGGTTTACTATAGTTTATATATATAGATGAAAATGTGATTTTTATATTTAAAACACGAACACCATTCAACACATGAATTTCAATTCAACGAATGAATATCGATTCAACACATGAGGGTTTTCTATAGTTTACATATATAGATAAAAATGTGATTTTTATATTTAAAACACGAATACCATTCAACACATGAATTTCTATCCAACGAATGAATATCGATTCAACACATGAGGGTTTTCTATTCAACGAATAAATATAGTTTCAACAAATGAAAATAATTCAAACACATGAAAATTATTCAAAATTTCGGCAGCATAACGACAGGGTAGTTAAAAACAGGAGCGTCCCTAGTACGGCTCCTCGCTCTACCTTAAAACCTCGCGGTTTTTGACAATGGGGAATCATGCATCTAGTTCGCACGCAGGCGGCATGTATATTTATTTCATTTCCACAAACTAATCCTATGTGGTTTCAACCAAATATTTCTCAACCACAAACGGGTATTTTTCAACCACAATCAATCAATATCAACCACAAACAATTCGAATCAACCATTCGCTATCTATCAATTTTCACACCAATCACAACGAATAAATATCGTCCATGGTTTGTGGACAAGGAGCGTATATATATATATATATATATATATACATATAGCAATCCACTTCTATTTCAACACATATATAATTTTTACAACGCATATACAACTTATACATTGAACGTATAACTTATACAACGCTTATACAAGAGGTGTACAACGCTTATATAACTCATACATCGACTATATAATTTATACATCATCGTTTTTCATATCGTTTATAAATTAGAAATCTCACCTTGGGTTCCACTCCACCAAAAATAGCAGAAGGCTCAGAAAAATATGCGGTGTCTTCTAGAATGTAGAAGACGTCCACACGGTCACGATGTTTCCTGTTTCATCGAATTTCGTCAAGAAACGAAAAAGAGATGATTTTTCAATGTTTGCAACGGTTTAAAGGTGTTAAAATCAGATTAAATAAAATCAGCTGTATACCTTCCTTTTGATTCAAAACTAGGTTTTGATTCTGCGTTCAATCCGCGAAGCTAGGGGGCAATCGGCCAGCACCACCGCGTAGAGCGTCGAGAGGGCTTCCAGGCGCTGGGTACCACGATGAACTCGCACGTGGAAGGAGGGCGTGGTGGCGGGTTGAAGTCTTCGACTTCACGAGCCCGTTTCTCGAGAAAGAAACGATGATAGAGGGCGAGGGTGGTACGGATGTGGAGCTCGTGGGAGGATCTACAAATTACTCCAAAGGAGCAACGTGTTTTGATGCGTGTGGAAGGAGATAAAGAGGAGGGAAGAAACGAGTGTTTTCCGCCGTTGGGTCTGGGAGTGTTTCGGGAAGAAGGTCGGGGAGGGAGAGAACGCATGGACCAATATTTTTTTTATTTATATATTTTAAAAATTCGAAATTACCCCTTGTCACACAAGAACACCAATCCAAGCCCAACGATTGTCGTCCCTAGCATTTTACCCCCATTCTGAACACAATGGGATATGTTTCGAAGGCCCATTCAAATGTTTTAGTCAGTTTTCATTCAAATTAAAATATATTACATTCAATATTTAATTTGAACGTACATTTCAATTTGCCAGGGCCACAAGCTGATTCGAAAAATTCCTGAAAAATAAATCTAGCTATGTTTTGACGATGCGGTCCCAACAAAACTAGTTTCGTCGAATTCTGAGACCGTTTGAAAAATGGCCCATTTCTGGCCGATCCAATTTAACTGTAATTGACCAAAACACGTTTTCCTTTTCCACGCTCACATACAAGCTTCAGAAATTATGAAATTTGAAACCTAGCAATAACTTCACATCCCAGATCCAAAAAAAGTGGTTTCGTCGAATTCCGAGGTCGTATGCAAAATGGCCAATTTCACGGGCTATATAAATTCCATAAAGACCTTTCTGAAAATTCAGTTGGCCATAACTTTTGCTTTCCGCTATGAAACTTCGATTTTTCAGATTCGTTAGAAAGGTATTCACTAACAGATTTAACTATTTTTGGTTTCACTCAAATCCGTTTTGTTTTGCACCCGATACAGTCCGACAAAGTTTGAATTCAAATTTTGAAATTTCAATTGTCGATTCAAACTCTCTTTTCATCGTTATTATTTAAAATGTTTATTTTAAATATTTAAAATCCATTATTTTAGCCAATTTAAAATTTTTAAATTGGTTCAGATTTTTCGGGTTGTTACAATCTCCCCCAATTAAAACTTTTCGTCCCCGAAAAGGAACAAAGTCGGAAGTGGTTTGATTAATCAACTCTACGTTCAATCTGGCTTCCATTCTCCAACTTTTTAGTTTTTGAGAATTTTCGAATTCTTCAAAAATTTGGCTAACACCCGAAATTTTCAAAAAATTTCGCCATAACCTCCTCTGTACGGAGAGAAGTTTGGAAATTTATTGAGCCGTATTAGGTACCTAATAAATCCTAATAAGCATATACATATTTATAGTGATATATTCTGGTGTTTACAGGGGAGCGTTTATTGATAATAACTCCAGAGAATAAATTCTCATCACCCTGTCAAAGCCTGAGGGAGTGTGTATTTTAAATGCTCTAGAGGATGAACCCTCGTCACCTCATCCCGTGTGGGAAATAAATAGTCTATTTGCCGTATCTAATAACTAGAGATACGTGATTATTGTCAACTCCAGACCCGTGTGGGGTTTTTATTAATCTGGCAATTTTATCGTTATAATTTAAATAGTCCATATCAGTCATTAGTTCAATTTGTAAAATATAGTCATCGACATATAAGCCTCTCGCTCGTATGGTAAATCTTCCACCTCGTCACACAAGCTCCAAATGCTTATGTGGTATGTGATGAAGTATGCCTATCTTCAGAAGTATGTCATGTAATGTAGTTCAAAATTAATTGTTACTATCCTATGGCGATGTTTATTATTACACACAGAATAACCAGCACTCCGCATCCAATGGCATTCACAGGAGTTGATATAATAATATTTCGCATCCAACTCATTAAGGCTTACCTATTT
The DNA here is from genome assembly GCA_030737875.1 of Allium sativum. Lineage (NCBI taxonomy): Eukaryota > Viridiplantae > Streptophyta > Magnoliopsida > Asparagales > Amaryllidaceae > Allium > Allium sativum. Next base: position 182,574,395 of record CM060915.1, on the reverse strand, counting down.
GTCGGGCACGCAAATAAAATCTTTACTCAACATCTATCCATTTACCTGTTCAAACATATATAATGCACATGTATATATTTCTATCTATTTTCTAAACAGTTCAATGTGTGGTATAATCGAATAAATTATACCATTCATCCTATTATTGATTAAATTAACTATCGTTTTAATAATTTTAATTAATCAAATCTACTATCACACAACACAAACAACAATCAAATTGTTTTTAACTTTTCAAAATCATACAAATCAATTTCTATATTCTTTTAAAATCATTCAGACTATAGAATTAAAAGTGCACATCCATGGAAAGAAAATAACAACAGAATAGAGAACTAATTGGTCATGCAAAGTAGGGTAAATGTACCTTGCACCAGAGTCAATCAGAGATATCCACTCGACATCTAGGATAGGCTTTCTGAATGCTCTCCTCAGTTTCCCAAGTACAATCTCGTGGATCTCCAATCCATTGCACTTTGACCAAGTGAACTTTCTTGTTCCTCGGCTCTTTGGTTTCTTTGCCGATAATCTTGAGCTGCTCTCTTCTTACAGCTAATTCTAGAGTAATTTCAATATCCTGTTGAGCTGCTTCTTCCACGATCAAGTCTGGATCATGAACGTGCTTTCGAAGTTGAGATATATGAAATACATCATGAACTCCAGGCAACCAATCTGGCAATTTAACCCTATAAGCGAGAGTTCCGATCCGTTCCAGAATAGGAAACGGAACAATGAATTTGGGCGCCAACTTTCCAGTTTTACCGAACCGAATAACTCCTCTCATCGGCGATACTTTCAAATATACATAGTCGCCAACAGCAAACGATAAATCTCTTCTTCTTCTATCGGCATAGCTCTTTTGTCGGCTTTTAGCGGCAAGTAATCGCCTCTTAATAAAGTCGACTTTGTCGGCAGCTTCTCAGATCATATCGGGCCCCAATACAAGTCTATTACCGGGTTCGACCCAACAAGCAAGAGATCGGGACGTTCTACCATATAATGCTTCGAATGGCGACATTTTCAGGCTCGCCCGGTAGCTGTTATTATATGAGAATTCAGCCAAATGCAGAAGGTCTTCCCATGATCCACCAAAATCTAGAACACAAGCCCGCAATAGATCTTCCAGTATTCGATTCACCCACTCAGTCTGACCATCTGTCTGAGGATGATAAGCGGTGCTCAAGTTCAGCTTCGTTCCCAGCTCTACTTGAAATGCCTCCCAGAATTTACTAGTAAATATGGCATCTCTATCACTGACGATACTGAGCGGCACTCCATGTAGTCTAACTATTTACTTGAAATATATCTGCGCCAGACTCTGAGTAGTTCTAATTGATCTGACAAGTATGAAATGGGCGGTCTTTGTGAAGCGATCTATGATCACCCAAATACTGTCATTCCCTTTTCTGGTTCTAGGCAGACCATCTATGAAATCCATAGAAATATGTTCCCACTACCAACCTGGAACGTCCAGCGGTTGTAACAATCCAGCGAGCTTCTGTTGGTCGCTCTTGAATAGTTGGCAAGTAGGGCATCGGCTAACATATAAAGAAATGTCCCTCTTCATCGACCTCCATTAGAAAGTGCGTTTGATGTCATTATACATTTTGCTTACTACCGGATGGATACTAAGTTTTGAGTTGTGGCACTCATCCAGGACTTCCTTTCGGAGCTCAGAAATGTTAGGAACACAAATTCGACCTTTCAGCCTTAGAATCCCCTCATTATCAACTTGGAAACTCGAGGGTTCGCCCTTTTGAATTATCTCCCTGATCTTCTGAATGAAGTGAACATCCCTCTGAAGAGAAGATATTTTATCTATCAATAAAGTCGTGATAATAAAACTGGCGATCATTTCATTTTTTCGGCTTAACGCATCGGCCACGACATTGGCTTTCCCTGGAGTGTATATAATCTCAAAATGATATGCTGCAAGGAACTCTAGCCAACGATGCTGCCTCAGATTCAAGTCTTTCTGGGCGAACAGATACTTTAACGACTGGTGATCTGTAAATAGTTCAAATCTCTCACCCAGAAGATAGTGTCTCCAGATTTTCAAGGCGAATACTATAGCCAATAAGTCAAGATCATGAGTTACGTAGTTTTTCTCGTGCGGCTTTAGCTGACGGCTAGCATAAGCAATCACTTGACCTCTTTGCATTAACACTGCGCCAAGGCCGTCTCTAGAGGCGTCAGTCCAGACCTTTAAGTCCTCATTGCCATCTATTATTGTTAACACTGGAGCAGTTGACAGTTTTAATTTCAGCTCCTGGAAAGCTTCCTCACATACCGGAGTCCAATTGAATCTCGAATGTTTCTTAGTCAGTTTTGTTAGGGAACTAGATGTCTTCGCGAAATCCTTAATGAATTTCCGATAATAACTGGCTAACCCGAGAAAACATCTAACTTCTGTTGGCGTACGAGGCTGTTTCCAATTCTGGATAGCAGTGATCTTACTGGGATCCACTGCAATTCTTTCTTTTGACACTACGTGGCCAAGAAATTTGACTTCTTCTTGCCAGAATATACATTTGGAAAACTTTGCTTTCAACACATTCTTTCAGAGAATTTCTAACACTTGTTCCAAATGTTTTTCGTGCTCGCTTTCTGACTTAGAGAAGATAAGGATATCATCAATGAAAACCAGAACAAATTTATTCAATACTCCCCTGAATACTCTGTTCATTAGATCGATGAAATAGGCTGGAGCATTACATAAGCCGAACGGCATTACTAACCACTCGTAGAATAAGTCTGGACCTCTGAGTGCTGTCATTGGAACACACTCTTCGGCAATTCGAAGCTGAAGGAAGCCTGTAGCTAGGTCCATTCTTGAAAATACTTGTGCTCCATTCAGACAATCCAATAAATCATCAATCCGCAGCAATGGATATTTATTCTTTATTGTTTGTTTGTTCAAATCACGATAATCCACACATAGCCGTAGAGTACCGTCAGATTTTCGGACAAACACCACTACTGCTCCCCAATCAGAGAAACTAGGCCTGATCAGACCCTTCCATACGAGCTGTCGTGTTTGATTATCTAATTCCTCTTTCTCTTTCAAGGACATTCTTCGAATAGCGTGAACTACCGGACTTGCATTCGGAATTAAAGCAATTTTGAAATCTATTTCTCTCTGTGGTGGTAAGCGAACAATTTCCTCGAACACATCCGCATAGTTCTTGACGACAGGAATGTCTTTCACTAGGTCAGGAATATTCTCTTTGATTTCAAGGATATGTTCTATTTGGGCTGGAGAAACATCGAGAGCTGCCCAGAAGTCTTTTCTATTAGCATTCTGACCTTCACAGGGAATGGTTATATAATCACCTGATTTAATCTTCACCTTTACGACTCTGTCGGTGCATTTAACTTCAGCTTCATATTTGGTCAACCAGTCTAATCCCAAGATAAGATCAAACGCTTTAAAATTCATGACGACCGCGATGGTAGGAAACCGATAACGAGAAAAAGAAACCGGCACTCCACAAACCCAACTGAGATCGATGGAACCACCGACCGGATTTTGGACAGTCATTGGTTCTTTGAGCTTCTTCAAATTCAAATCTAGTTTCTTAGATGCATTCTTCGCAATGAAGCTTCATGACGCGCCTGTGTCAAACAGTACTTTAACTGGAATATCTTTGACAGTTAGCGGGCCTTCTAAAACATCTGGCCTTTCTTGAATAGCTTAGGGCTCAGAAGCTTCTGCTACTTCATTCACTTGAACTATTTCAGGCTTGGTTAAGAGCGGGCAATCCTTTGCAAGATGACCAGCCTCATGGCACTGTTTGCACTCCCTATTTTCTTGAAACTCCCCATTAGTTCTAAGCCTTTTCTTCTTTTGCGTTCTATTGGCTCTATATCCCTCTTTTCTTTGTTTCTTTAAAGATTTGCAACTCGTCGACAAATGTCCTTTCTTATTGCAGTTAGAGCAAATAGCAGTTGTTACTGGTTCTTTCCCAGATTTAGCCCTTTTTCCCTTGGCACTAGGCTTCTCACTGACCTTAGACCTTATACTGGCTTCAGGAATATCAGTTTCCGACTCTTCTTTGTTACTAGAACAGACTTCCTCTTCATCCCGCAACATTCCTTTCTTATGGAGATCTTCATACTGATAAGCCATGTATATCATTTCAGAAAAAGGAAGCTTCACATTCCTCATCACACTATTCTGATATTTTCTTTGCAAGCCATGAATAAATCTCATATTCTTCCTCTTTGGATCTTGAATCAGATGAGGAGCAAAGTGAGAAAGTTCATTGAATTTTCTTATGATATTCTGGGATGGTCATATCACCTTGTATCAGATAAGAAAATTCATCACATAATCACTTCGTCGCTTCAGGAAGAGTAAATCTTTCTAGGAAAATCTCTTTGAATCTGTCCCAGGTGATATCACCTTCTGGATTAACTTTGATGATTGTTTCCCACCAGATTAAAGCTTCTTCTTTGAGCGCCAAAGATGAAACTAACCTTTTCTGGTCATCTTTCAGCTGGAAACACTCAAAAATTCTTTCGATAGAACACATCCAAGCTTGAGTCTGAATTATAGATTCAATGCCCAAGAACTATGCTCTGTTCAGATTTCTATATCTCTTTAATAGAGCCTCTAGATCGGGTTCTGCATTTCTTCTGTTTCCGACACTCATTTTTCTAGTACTTCTTCAAATGGTAGATCAAGTGTCAGGTCACAGAAAAGATATTTTAAAACATAGAAACATATACTTCAAATGTAAATGTGTCTATCGAGGTGTAATTTCATTCTGCTTTACTTATACTAGGATATTACTGATCCTATCTGTATAGAGTTACCCATCCTAGAACACTGCTGGTTCTATTTCTGACGAGTTCGTTAATATGTTATATTCCAGAACTAAGCTTAACCAAAGCTCTGATACCACGTTGTGACGACCCCATTTCCCGTACAGACGGAGACAAGGGTAATCTTTGGAATATAACACAGAAACAGATAACAGCAGAGAAGAAATAAATAAATACACCAGACAATGAACAATAGAATATACTGGACAAAAGTAATCATCAGAGTTGCTGAACACTGCGTTTCCCCGCCCTTTGGGGCGTAAATGAGCCAACGAATGACTCCATCGGACCCGGATCGTCCAATCAAACCGAGGCGCCTCGCAACAGTAACAACCACATAAGTCAAACATGTCAGGGCGTGTAAAACCACTGACGCCACTTCTAACTCGAAAGAAACGCAGGCCCTCGCTGAGGTCCTCTCCCATTTCTGGTTCATATCGGGTGTGAGGTTCGCAAATTCACGTTATACACAAAGCTACGCCACACAGGCGGTGCTTTGATCATCACCACAAGACTTTGCTTTTCAACAGAAGCCCAGATCACTGCATCTTAGCATGCCACACAGGCAATTCACACCGTGCAACTGATGGCTATCAATCACACAAAATAAATTCCAATGTCAGACACACTGTCCATTTGCAAGTCTGTTCTGGGTCTGAACGAAACCGGAGGCACTATATACCTCGCAAACCCATTGATCACCACATACATCTGGACGACCACCACTCATTATCCATATTTCTAGATGCCTCCCAATCAGGACCTCGGTTACCATCCAAACGAGGTGAAGATCTCCGGTCTTCGACCACCGTTTTCATCTTTGATTTCTTAACGTCGATTAAGTTATTCAGAATGGGATAAACCCGGTCTTTCTGAGCAACTCGCGTATATAATAAACAAGTGCAACACTAACATACATACACATCATTTCAATTCATTAGTCACTAACCGTCAATCAGTAAGAGAATGGTTTCCCAAATATTAACCCTGAAAGCCGAAACTAACATCAGATCAATACCCAAGAAACCATTCGACTTAGCCAACCTTCAGTTAATCTCTAAATTTTACATCCATATCATTTATAATATTTTAAAACGATTTTTCACTATTTTTATTTATTTTAAAATAGCCAATTTATTCAAAACGACGCTTCGGGCCATAACGCAGCCGTGGCGCTGTTTTTCTTCAGATTTGATTTACGCATATCTGAAAATCTAACCGTTGGATCTTCATAAAATTTAAATCATTAGAAATATCTTTTCAAAACAAATCCAATGATTCCAGTTTCGGGAAAATCTGATGGTCGGATCTCCCGGTATAATCGTTTGAAGTTTTGATTTCAAAATACGAACTGCAGCGTCGTTATTCGATTAAATATAATTATATATATATAATCGAATCTAGCGCTGTTTTTCTTCAGATTTGAATTAAACATTCCAGACAATCCAACCGTTGGATTTTTACAAAGTTGGTGCCGTTGGAACGATATTTCCAAAGCGAACCCAACGGTTGCGATTTTAGGAAAATCCGATGGTCGGATCTCCCGGTATAATCGTTTGAAATCACGGTTTCAAAATACGGACTGCAGCTTCGTTATTCGATATATTTTAATTCTATTTATATATATATATATATATCGATTCTTCGATTTCAAAGCTATATTATTTTCATGCATTTGATAAAAATGATATTTTTATCTAACTGTCTTCTATTTCAACACTTCGCTATATTTAACAATTCATGTATAAAAAAAAAATGTGATTTTTATTGTAAAACAATTCATTTCAAAACACTATTATTTTATATAGTTCATATAGGTAATAAAAATAGGATTTTTATTATAAAACAATTTCTTTCAAAACGAGATTATTTTACATAGTTCATATAGATGACAAAAATGTGATTTTTATTATAAAACAATTTTTTTCAAAATATGAATACCATACAACAAATGAAATTCAATTCAACGAATGAATATCGATTCAACACATGAAGGTTTTCTATAGATTATATATATAGATGAAAATGTGATTTTTATATTTAAAACACGAACACCATTCAACACATGAATTTCAGTTCAACGAATGAATATCGATCCAACACATGAGGGATTTCTATAGTTTATATATATAGATAAAAATGTGATTTTTATATTTAAAACACGAATACCATTCAACACATGAATTTCTATCCAACGAATGAATATCGATTCAACAAATGAGGGTTTTCTATTCAACGAATAAATATAGTTTCAACAAATGAAAATAATTCAAACACATGAACATTATTCAAAATTTCGGCAGCATAACGGCAGGGTAGTTAAAACCGGGACCGTCCCTAGTACGGCTCCTCGCTCTACCTTAAAACCTCGCGGTTTTTGACAATGGGAAATCATGCATTGAGTTCGCATGCAGGCGGCATGTATATTTATTTCATTTCCACAAACTAATCCTATGTGGTTTCAACCAAATATTTCTCAACCACAAACGGGTATTTTTCAACCACAATCAATCAATATCAACCACAAACAATTCCAATCAACAATTCGCTATCAATCAATTTTCACACCAATCACAACCCATAAATATCGTCCATGGTTTGTGGACGAGGGGTGTATATATATATTTATATTTATATATAGCAATTCACTTCTATTTCAACACATATATAATTTTTACAACGCATATACAACTTATACATCGAACGTACAACTTATACAACGCTTATTCAAGAGGTGTACAACGCTTATATAACTCATACATCGACTATATAATTTATACGTCGTCGTTTTCCATATCGTTTATAAATTAGAAATCTTACCTTGGGTTCCACTCCACCAAAAATAGCAGAAGGCTCAGAAAAATTTGCGGTCTCTTCTAGAATGTAGAAGACGTCCACACGGTCACGATGTTTCCTTTTCATCGAATTTTGTCAAGAAACGAAAAAGATATGATTTTTCATAGTTTGCAATGGTTTAAAGGTGTTAAAATAAGATTAAATAAAATCATCCGTATACCTTCCTTTTGATTCAAAACTAGGTTTTGATTCGGTGTTCAATCCACGAAGCTAGGGGGCAATCGGCCAGCACCACCGCGTAGAGCGTCGAGAGGGCTTCCAGGTGCTGGGTACCACGTTGAACTCGCACGTGGCAAGAGGGCGTGGCAGCGGGTTGAAGTCTTCGACTTCACAAGCCCGATTCTCGAGAAAGAAACGATGATAGAGGGCGAGGCTGGTACGGATGTGGAGCTCGTGGGAGGATCTACAAATTACTCCAAAGGAGCAACGTGTTTTGATGCGTGTGGAAGGAGATAAAGAGGAGGGAAGAAACGTGCGTTTTCCGCCGTCGGGTCTGGGAGTTTTCGGGAAGAAGGTCAGGGAGCGAGAGAACGCGTGGACCAATAGTTTTTTTTATTTATATATTTTAAAAATCTGAAAATACCCATTGTCACACACGAACACCAATCCAAGCCCAACGACTGTCGTCCCTAGCATTTTACCCCCATTCCGAACACATTGGGATATGTTTCGAAGGCCCATTCGAATGTTTCAGTCAGTTTTCATTCAAATTAAAATATATAACATTCAATATTTAATTTGAAAGTACATTTCAATTTGCCAGGGCCACAAACTGATTCGAAAAATTCCCGAAAAATAAATCTAGCTATGTTTTGATGACACGGTCCCAACAAAACTAGTTTCGTCGAATTCTGAGACTGTTTGAAAAATGGCCCATTTCTGGTCGATCCAATTTAACTCTAATTGACCAAAACACGTTTTCCTTTGCCACGCTCACATAACAGCTTCAAAAATTATGAAATTTGAAACCTAGCAATAACTTCACATCCCAGATCCAATAAAAGTGGTTTCGTCGAATTCCAAGGTCGTATGCAAAATGGCCAATTTCACGGGCTATATAAATTCCATAGCGACCTTTCTGAAAATTCATTTGGCCAATACTTTTGCTTTCCACTATGAAACTTCATTTTTTCAGATTCATTAGAAAGGTATTCACTAACAGATTTAAATATTTTTGGTTTCACTCAAATCCGTTTTGTTTTGCACCCGGTATAGTCCGACAAAGTTTGAATTCAAATTTTGAAACTACCGCGCCATTTCAGGACTTGTTTATAATTAGAATTAATTATATTCATTTTCAATTGTCGATTCAAACTCACTTTTCATCGCTATTATTTAAAATCCATTATTTTAGCCAATTTAAAAAAAATTAAATTGGTTCAGATTTTCCGGGTCGTTACATGTTGGGAGGAGGCGTTTCGGCCTTCGAGGAGGTGTAGACTGATTGTGCTCCGGCGATGCACAGTGGCGCGCGCAAGACGGAGTTGAAATTGAAGGAGTGGGTTACGGGTTCCAGTTCATGCGCTGAAAGAAGAAGAAGGGTGTCGGCCTAATGATGTAATTAGCATTTTAATTATTAATTAATTGATTAATTAAGGTAATCAAGTTATAAAATGCCATAACTTTTTCGTATCAAATCAGAAATTGACGAAACGAATTGCGTTGGATTCGTATTTCTGAGCACTACAACATGAAGCTAACTATAACCATTTCTAAGCCGATCAAAATTTGACCAAAATTCAGATCTAAATTATTCGGTGAGATTTCTATATTTTAAAAATTTAAAATTTATTATCTATCCTATTGTGTAATTTATATTGATGTTGTGTATATATTGTTTAAGTGTTAATTGTTGTATGATTGGGATGTATCGTTGGATGGATTTGTGTGTCTCATGTCTGTTAAATTTAGTTTATAAATAAAATCTCTTTTATTTGTGATATAAAAATATAGAAATTGTTTTGACAAATAAAATTCCTTTTATTTGTCATATTAGAGTATAGAAGTTAACTTACAAATAAAACCCCTTTTATTTGTGATTGAAATGCATAGAAAATCTTGACGTATAAAATATTCTTTTATATGTTATTAGAATGTATAGAAAACTATTAACAAATAAAAGGATTCTTTTATTTGTTGTTAGAACACATAGAAAAGTGTAAAACAATAAAATACCATTTTTATTTGTCATGATTAAAATTAGAATTAGATGCAAAATAGAAATATTCTTTTTATGTGCTATGTTAAAATAGATCCATATGAAAATAAGAATATTATTCTTTTATTTGATTTGTATATAAATTACAATAACAATGTTTATATGTTATGCTATACATTAAGATTTGTATACGAATCAAAATGGACATTTTTGTTAGAAATGTTATATGTTGATTAGAATTATCACCTTTGTTAGAAGTGTTATATTAGATTAAAACACCATTTTTGGTTAAGATGTTTTTGTGTAAACGAAAATAACATTTTAGTTATACATGTTACATTATATTATAAAATAACATTTTTGCTATAAATGTTGCATTTGTATAAAAAGACCATTTTCATTTTAAATGTTTATGTTAGGATAAAAGACCATTTTTATTTTAAATGTTATGTTAGTATAAAAATTTAACATTTTGTATACATAAAAGAACCAATCAAAATTAACATTTTGTTAGTAACGTCATATGAGAATAAAAATGCACATTTTGTTAGTAACGTCAAATGAGAATAAAAAATCATACATTTTGTTGGTAGCGTCATATTAGAATATCATTTGTATGTCGACATGTTAGAATTATCATGTTAATGTTAACATAGTATAATTTGTCATTTTAAGGTTGATATAATAGAATTATCATTTTATGAAATGCCAACATAAAATATTCATTTTAGGTTATGTTGGAACCGTCAACGTAAAATATTCATTTTATGTTATGATAGAACTGTCAACACAAAAATCACAATTTAGTTAGAATATTTTTGTGTAGAGAAAAAGTATATTTTTGATATAAAATGTTGCAATAGATAATAACGTCATGTTATGTTATTTAGAAATGAATAATTTCACCGTCATGTTATATTATTTAGAAATGAATATTTTCACCGTTATGTTGTGTTAATTAGAGAAACAATATTTTTACCGTCACGTTATGTCAGGTAGAAATGAACATTTTTGCCAATGTAAAGTAGTAGCGACAAAAATCATATTTTTGTCAATGTAAAATGTTAGCAATGAAATTTACATTTTTATTATGTAAACAAAAGTATGAACTTGCATTGTAAATAAATTTACATTTTTATATGTAAACAAAAGTAGGAATGTGCATTGATAATAAAGATCACATTTTTATTATGTAACTTAGAATGAGAACTTGCATTGCAAATAAAAATTTCATTTTTATTTGAACCAAAGATATAATATTTGCTATGCAAATAAAAATTACTTTTTTTGTTGTAACTATGATACGAAATTTGGCAAGCGAACAAAATATTTACATTTCCCAATGTAGCTATGATATGAGATTTGGCAAGCGAACAAAATTTACACTTTTATATGTAACTATAAATGAGAATGTGCACTGTAAATTAGAATTTACATTTTTATTATGTAATTAAAGTATGATATTACATTGTAAATTGAAATTACATTTTTATGATGTCACCTAAGAATAGAATTTACATTGCCATTACAAAAAGTCAAGATCATTTTGGTTTTTCATTGAAAGAGATAAGAATTATTACTTTTGTTTGACATTAAAAGAATAGCAAAATTATTATTTTTGTTACACCGAAATTAAACAAACAAAAATATATTCATTTGTATAGAAATGAAGTTGACACCAAAATATATTGCATTTTTGGTTAGGAATTGAAATGACACAAAAATACGGATTTTTATTAAATTAGAAATGACGCACAAGAAATATTCATTTTTGTTGTAATGGAAATGAAACACAAAAATATCTATTTTTGTTGTAATTGTAATGGTACATGAAATATACGATTTTGTGTAGTTCGAAAGATGATTGAAAAATAATACTTTAATGAAATGGATGAAGAAATTATATAGAAATTGTATAAAATTATATTTATATATATAATGAAAATTTACCGAATCGAGCGTGGTAGTTCACATTTTAGAATTGTACTTTTAATTTATTATACCGAAATATCCGACCGTCGGATTTTCCCAAAACTAAAACCGTTAGGTTCTCCTTGGGAAGATCTTTCCAACGATATAATTATATTATAGTCCGACGGTTAGATTTAGAGAAATATGTAAAACAAATTTGGATGAAAACAGCGCCAAGGTCGCCTATTGACTTGAAGTGTCGTTAAAAAGGAATTTAATTATTTTTATATAAATAAAAATAAAGATAAATCGTTACAAATTACTAATAACGATATGAAATGATTTCCAACTTATATATATACGAGAATTATTTGGAATATCCAAGTCTATCTCATTCCAAATAATTTGAACGACGTTTAAAATTCAAGAGTTGAAGATGGCGATTGAAGACCGACGATCTTCACATCGAATGGACGACAACTGCTGATGCCCGTGATTGGAGTACCTACCTTGAAGGGGCTACAGTGGTGGTCGTCCGGACGTAGTGTTGATTAGTACGTATTTGGCTTTCGCTCAGACCCAGAGCATAAGCTTATAAATTGATTGTGTGTCTGACGTCGTACTCCATCAAATATCATGTTATTAATCTTCTGTCGAATGTATGGATGTTTGGTGGCGGAGAATTTATTCTCTTGCTTAACACCCGTTCATATATTTCGGCAAAGGATTGGTAGTGTGATATGGAGTGACGATGTGGCATGCTACAATGCATATGATCAAGGCTTTTGTTGAAAAGCAGGCCTTGTGGGATGATCAAAGCATAGCCTGTTTAGGCATAGCTTTGTGTATAGCGTGACTTCGCGAGCCTCACACACCGGCGGAGTCTAAAACGGGAGAAGGGAACGCAGCGAGAGCATGACGTTTCTTTATAGCTAGAAGTGGTGTTTAGGCTTTAACAAGGCCCAACATTTTACTTATGTGGATGATGGAATGAGGCGCCTCGGATGGTAGGTCCTATAGGACTGGGAAACGTGTGTTCAGGAATAACTAATCCGCAACTCGTATGGTGGACCGGCCCTGCAGCTTTCCAAGGGTTCACTGCGGGGGATCCTGAGACATTAGCTAGAGTGTCTCGAATCGGTAGGAGCTCCTCCCTAGCCCTGACTCATGATGGAAACCAAAATCCAAATACGACCCTACGAATTTGATTGTATTACTAGTATGGAGGCATAGTAGTATGGGATACTATTCTTCCTTGGATTTATACATTTACTTTGAAATGTTTTGATATATACTAATAATAATATTAAACTCGTATTTTCCGTATTTAGCATGTTTAATCACTATAAGGTAAAACCCTATCCTCTGGTTTGTGTTGCATTGTGTGATGGGGCCTGGGTCTTATGGTGATTCCATTTTTCTAAAAAGCATAACGTTGTTGTACGTTTTACTTATTAGTTGTTTTTGACACTTTTATGCACGGTAATCCATTAGAGCAAACCTTTTCCGCGTTAGCGGCGTGGTCTTTGGATTTGCCCTATTAATAGTGATTAATTAGTTAAGAATTCTCACACCAGTCCCATGACTGACCCGTTGTTTGTTTCCACCTTTTCAAACTCGGGTGCCCTATTTTCCACACGGGCAGTCGAGCAGTTTGTCTACAGGTTTATCTCATTAGCAGGATCCTGGATTGAAGCTTAAAGCTGTGTCCAGAACATTGGAAGTCTTCCGCTGCCCTAGTTATTTTGTTTCCGCTGCAAAGTATTAAAATCATTTAAAATTATCTTCCGCTGTAATTATTAGTCAATATACTCTGTTATTCTGTACTCTGATGTAACATTTATTATTGATGTTATAAAAGTCTGCTGTTATTCTTCTGATGTGTTGTATTCCCAAAGTTAACGTAGGCGGGATTTGAACGGTCTTGGTCGATTTTGTGATCGATTAAGGCACAATTACCAGGAGAGAAGGAGTGGCATAACATTGCATAAGAAGAGAGAGATGATGGAGGTTGGAAGATAATGTTGCACGGTAGGGCAACATGTTGCGTATGGGTAGGGGATCCGACGTAGCTCAGTTTCAGGGTGGCAAGGTTTGCAATGCACAGGGAAAAAAAAATTTAACCACTAGAACTGAAAATGAACCAGTGCAGAAGGCGACATGCAAGAAAGGATCGGCTCGAAGAATTATATATAGCAAGAAGGTAGAAGGTAAATTAAAATATACCAAATTCCCATTTTTAAACGCGTCTAACAAATTATTCATGCCTGGGTATTTTAAATACATGCCTAAGTATAAATTTATAATACTTAATCCGTTATAAATTCGTGTCTAAAAATGGTTTGATTTAGCCATCCAAAGTTCATTTAACTGCGTAATCTAAGTTAGTTTAAAGGTTAAGTTAATATAATATGTATTAGGATATAATAACTTGGCCTATGTGGTTTCCAATATTACTCGCGCATACTGGAATTTCTAAGATGCCAAATCTATTCTCGAGATATTAATGTTAACGTCAAATAGAAAATAGGTTAATGATTTATTATTTAAGTATTAATAAATATTATAAAATGGATACTGTATTACAATCATATCTTGATAATACAGTAACAGAATCAAACTAGACAAGGAGCAACGGAACCGTTTTGACAAGCGAAACATTTTGAACTGGTCTGATCTGAGATGGAAATCAAGGTGAGTTCAACTCACTCAGTTTATCCTGTTTATATTTTATATAAATTGGGTTTTTATTTTGTGAGCAGTGTTTTCAAATGGATGATGATTGAGTGGATGTTTTCATATATGCTGAATATTTTTAATATTTGTTGATTAAGTTAAACATTTGTTTAATTTAATTGAATTAAATCGTCATTACGATTGGATTCGAAATGAGGTAACTTACCTCGTTGGTTACATTTATAATAATATAAACGTATTAATAAATAATTGAATGGTTGATTAAATGTTATAAATTGTTTGTTGACTATTATAAGTTAATTGTTTATTTCTGTTTATCGTGATGGATAAATATACTATCATATTGAATTTAAAGTAACCCATTATGGTGCAGGGAAGGACATGTTGGAGGGATCCAACCGGATTCCTCAAATATGTGTTTATATAAACTGTTAAATCAATCTGATTGATTATTGATTGTTGAAACCAAATTCAACACTTGTTTGATATAAACAAATTGGTGATATTATTTGAGTAGTTATCGGCAGATGGCCTGTAAGTGAACCATTTTATAAAGATTGATTTACCGTCATGTAAATCAATAAAAAGAAAGTTATAAATTTTTTATTATAACTAGTGACAGGTTTTGAAATCTATTTTTTATTTTAATTGAAGATATTAAAGGAAATTTATATTTATATTTATATTTTAATTATAAAACAAGTATATAAAGTGAGATTCGTAGATTGAGGAGTTGTGTAAGCAAATGAGCAGTGATTTACCAAATGGATAAGAGTTAAATTAATTATTATTTTTCCAAACAATTAAATGAGATTATTAGATTGGATTGTTAATTAAATCAAATGGAATTATTTAACTTAATTTTATTTATTAATTTAAAAGAAATAACCAAGTGGGAATGGTTAACAATGTAACCTTGTTTGAGATGACCAAGATTTGATTATTAAAAACTATTATTGGATTGTTAATTATTATTGGAGTTGATCATCATTTTAAAGTAACCTTTTAGGAAGGATTAATTATTATTTTTATAGTTGATAATAAAGTAAACTATTTGATGTAAAGGATGTAAGACAATTAATGAAGAGTTGACCTGTAAACGAGATTTGTAAAGTATAGTACGAATATGAACTCATAAAGTAACTCGATAGACAAGATCTGAATATATAATAGTGTTTTTAAATGAAACCAAGTTGATTTTTATATTTCGAGTGTAGATTTCTATAAAAAGAATAATGTTAACTTTAAAATGAGTAATGTTTGAAAGAAACCAGGTCGAAATGGAAATGGTGATTAAAAGAATTAATGGAGTAAAACCTTGTTTATGATTAAAAAGGATTTTTAATAAATTTTACTCTTCATTAAACGAGTTAGAAATTTGATTTATTTCCTGGGATGAATTTTATAAAAAGGAAAGTTTAAATAAGATTGAATATGAGTTGAAATTGAACGAGGGCTTAAGTGGATTGAATTTGATTATGAAAGTGAAACACAATGATAAGATCTGAAGAAAAAATGTTTTAGAAATGAAATGGAGTTAATTGAAACAAAGTGGTTATAAATAGGATTCCATAGAAAATATAAGTGTTGGGATAATTACTGGAATGGGAGTTCGTTAATAAACTTATATCTAATCCGAAGATAAGAATGTTGTTGACTCAAGGTCTGAGAGGTAAATAAAATACCCCTACTTGAACGACTACAAGATTATTCAAGGATGATATTAGTTTAGAAATGAAGGTAGTTGAGGGGATTTAAATTAATATTTCTATGAAGGATATTATTAATTATAATTCGAAGAAATGTAAGCTGAATAATTTGGTTTGGAAAGCGGGATTCCAAATGATGGGAGATTTAGAAATTTAATTCTCAAAGGTTTAACTAAAGAGGCCAAGTGACGATGTATACTGAACCAATGAATCCACTTTATTTTTCTATGGATAATGGTTGTTTGTTTTGATAGTTAAATCACCAATTATCAAAATCTAGCCAAATTGATTGTTGGTACGAAAAGGTCGGGATCGAATTTTTTCGAAAACCATTCTGACCAGCAAATACGTAAATGTTGGGGATATCAGAAGATGGTCGAGATGGAGCATTGAAGACCGTGGATCTTAACAAGCGGAAAGATTACCGTTGAATTTCTCTGGCTAGCTACCAGAGGTTTTTAAACTGTGATTCGATCGTGGTTGAGATTTTACGGATTGCAAGGGCTTCTCGCTACTGATCCTTTGGGTGATTCCTATGATGCAGTAGGAGGGTGCCTTCGGTTCATCCTGTTCCTCGATAACTTGTATGAACGAGTGTCTGATAGAGTATTTCCAATTGGTCACGTACGTAAATTTCTTCAAACGTTCCCAATGTATTTTTGAGGATGTCAATTACTGATTTAACAGATCTGACAATGTGACATTCAATGTTTGATGTGTTGATCTGAAAATGTATATTAAACCTCAAGCCTCATCAACCGGGAAATGATAGAAATCGGGAAGGCAGCATGGCCATATGGGTCACTCCTATCAGGATGTGTAGTCTCCTATCTAGAGAAAACCCATTTCCTTCTTTAATCTATTTCGATGCTTTTCCTTTTTGGGGAAACGGTGGGTCGCACCCAACCGTTGGTGATATACATTCGATACACTCAAGCAAAATGCGTGGTCGGTCATGTGTGGGCCGGGTTGCAAGACGGTTTTGTTAAACCCAGTGTTTTCCCCTCTAGATATACACTATCAGAAGGTGGTTCCATACCTCTTCTTAGTCGGAATCCAATCCCCAATAAGTGCCCGTGGTTTTGATTGTATTCTATGTATGTGGAGCGTGAGATTCAAGAGTTCCGCTAGATTTTTTATTTGTAGTTAGACATTATTGTAATATTAGAATAAGATATGATTTAAAAGATGTTTTTGGGTTGTAGTATGGTAAAAACCTTCTGTGTTTATGTGTGGACTGGTCTTACTATTATCATTTTCTTTCAAAAGGAATTTGAACTTTAAAATCAGTATGGATGTTATATAAACTTAGTGGGTTTCTCACTCTGGTTTACAGGACTGACCATGTGACGATCCAAAAACCCCGAGCTACGATGTTAAGGATAATCATTGGAATATAACACATTAATCATCATTAGCAGAGTACATATAATAGCATAAACAGGAAATAGAATAATTTACACAAATATGACAGCGGAATCATATACATATCACAACATCAGAGAGCACAGTGCAGGATAATACTTAGTGCACAAAGACACACGATCAGTCTACATCGCCTGTGGTGGAATCATATACATAGAGAGTACATAAAGAAACATCAGTCTACATCGCCTGAGGCAAAATCATGTACATATACAGTAATGGCGGAAAAACCAATAGTCAACACTGTGTAGTCAAGCCTCGCCGTGAGCCAAAAGGTGCACCTCTGCTGGGGTGCAATGCCAAAATACACCAGCTACCTGTTATTGGGCTACCCGTGTGAAAATAAGGGGCACCCGAGTTTGCAAGGTGAAACAAACTACGATTCAGTCATGGGACTGGTATGAGAAATCTACTTAACTAATTAAACAACAATAATAAGGCACATCAAGGGACCACGCCACTTTCGCGGAACGGGTTTACTCCAATGAGTGATAATGCATGAAATAAAGTAAATTATTAAATCATCGCAATGCTTTTTATAAAAATGAAGCCATTATAAGACTCAGGCCGCATCACACAATGCAACGCAAGCCAGAGGATAGAGTTTTTACCTTATAATGGGCAAGAGATGATTCATACGTATAAACAAAAGTGTTTGATATTATTACCAGTGCATATATGTTTCAAAAGCTAATTCAATCATAAATATCAATCATAGACGGCATAAATGACCCATACCACTATGTCTCCATACTAGTAATACAATCAAATCCACAATTTCGTATTGGAAATTGGATTCCATCATGAGTCGAGGCAAGGGGCAAGCTCCTCTCTGTTCAATAAACTCTAGCAAGTGCCTCAGGATCGCACACAGCGGTCCTTGGAATCAGCTGGGCCGGTCCTGTAACACCCCGTAATTATGTCAATATTAATATTCACAAATTAAAGATTAACTAATCTCAGACGTGAGAATTATGGGAAACGGGTTGCGCCATTGTGTTCGTCTTGGAATTCTGGTTGAGATAGAGTCTGAGTTTGCATGAATTGGACTTCGTATGAAGAAGTTATGGCCATCGAAAGTTTCAGAAAATTCAAAACAACTCGCAGGAAAATTTAAAAATTCAAACAGAAAGTGCAGAAGCGGGCTGGGCGGGAAAATTCCCGCCCAGGCAGGTCGACCGAGCAGTCGACACTAGTGTCGACCTCCCCCCCCCCCCCCCCCCCCCGGTCGACTATAGTGTCGACCTCGTCAGTCGGCCAAGGTTTAACTGAGCCCAATCTTGAGCTGCTGATGTGTCTTTAGGGATGAGTTGGTAAATTAAACGGTTCAGGTTAGTTCTGAGTTGATCTGGCGGTCTAAATAAACCCTAAACTTTATAAATACCTAGGTAGTCTCTCACTCTAAACTCACATGAAAAATAGAATAGCCACCGTCATACCGCCGCCATGGAACTCAGTCTAGCCGCCGCCAACTAAGAAGGAAGGAAGCTAATCAAAACCCTAATTCTACTCAACTCTAAAGCAAATCAAGACTCTCTTTCTTCTCTAATTGTGAGTATGATGATCTTAACAAGATTATTAGTGAACTAATTAGATTAAGTTATGAATGGATTACAAGTGAATGATGTGAATTGTCATATATGTTGTTGTAAACCTTATGCTGTCATGTATGTTGTAAATCCTATGTTATGTGATGATGATATCCTATATGTTGTAAATAATGCTATGATGATATTATATATATGTTGTAATTTTCTATGCTAAGTTGTGGTAAATCATACATGTTATAAAATCATGATGTTGTTACTTATGCTAATTAATTCATGTTAATCAAATCATAATGTTTGGGCTATGTTGATCTATATGACAAATCATGTATGCAAGTCAGATTGATTAGTAAAGATTATGAACATATGCCATGACATCTATTTAAATCTAGAATTGTGACATCTAGAATTATGCTATGACATATGTGAATTCTATGTACAAGATGCTAGTTCACACCGTCATTATGTTGCCTAAACCATATATGCTAGTTCATACATGAATTTGGATTATGATCATATTATGTGAATTGTGACATTTTAACCAAACAAGTTGACACCTTTAGATCCATACATGTGTAGTTTTATGCAAGTTTCACCCCTATCATCATTAGATCTATTTTATTTATGTATATGTTGTGATAATTCATCTTTGTTCTATGAGTTAGACTATTCGAGTCTAACGTATATTTTGCGTTGAATAAGCGCACGTATAACGTGGGGTAGGGGTAATATTAAGGATTTAATATTAAGAAGTTGGGGTGCAATTGATATGATTTTGCATGCCATGAATGGATGGCCATAATTGATTCAATTATGGACGTCATTAAAAGTGGAATTAATTAATAATTTGAATAGGGAATTATTAAAACTGGGGTAAAAGATTATAAGTGTTAATCAATGCTTAGGACACGAGGTTGGACTTGTTTGTGACGTAAACCTGGCCGGACCCGCCCGAAAAATCCAGTGGTCACAAATGTCAGCCCAATGTGAGAGGTCCTGGGCCCAAATTAAAGCATAACAGTTGTAAAGACACGAGGTTAGACTCTTTTATGGTGTAAGACTACCCGGACCCGCCCGGCAAATCCAGTTGCCATAAATGCCAGTCTAATGTGAGAGGTCATTATGAGGTTATGGCCTGGATGAATTAAGAAATACTTAACCAGATAAACATGTAAGGTGGGACATGGGGGTTAAGTAGGTGCCTTGGGTGGCATGAGGAATCTAGTCGGTGCCCTTAGTGGCATGTGAAACACGATTAGTAAGACTTAACCAAACACACATGTAAATGAACATGACTAAGAGGGTTAAGTGGGATGTACTAGTGACAAGCTTAGGTGGGTAGCTTGTGGGAGCCCATTTCAACCAGTATCACAAACGTATCTTTGTGGGCTCGACCCAAGTCGAAGACGGGACACGCATGCTGGGCTTTGACTATAAGAGGCCAAAACGGGGTAGCGGTGGCAACGCAAGTCCAACGGGTTTCATAAGCGTGTGTGGACCTGGGCTGGTAGGTAAGACGTTGTTGCATCGTTTAGGTATAAGCCACGCATTCTCAAGTTGTATCGGGTTGCCACTTTAGGGGAGTGATACACCCCACTGTGGGGCCAGCATGGGTTTCTACGAGTAGGGAGCCGATCGCAAGTGGGTAGTGGGGTACACCTAGTGGAGATAGGGGCAGACGGCACCTATGTAGTCAGCTAGAGGTACGCAAGGCTATTTGTAAAACTTCTAAGTGAAGCAAGCAGGATCAACTTTGAGGGTGACTGGTGTGGTGCAGTGTAGTAATTATTCGTTAGTAATTAGGTGTGCCTTTAACGTTATCTTTATCTGCTCTTCCATACCCAATAGTTCATAGACATTTCCTTGTTTTCCAGCTTATGCCTTAGTCTAGTTATTTTGATAATAGTATTGTTAGAATTATCATACTCGCCAGACTTGTGTTTGACCCCCTCTATTTCTATCTTTTTCCCCCTCCAGGTCCTCAGGTTGGGCCCAGCTCTAGCGGTGTTTGATTGGATTGCTTTATCTCTGTTTTGGAAAGCTTGGACCGTTGAAGTAAAGTCCAGCTTGTTATCTTCTTTAATGGCTATTTATGTAATGGGGTTATGTATCTTGTTTATCAAGATGGATATTGTACTTGACTCTGATTTATGGTTTTATGATGTAACAAACATGTTTTAATTTCCGCTGCAATAAAATGAAGTTTTAGATTTCCAAGTACTACTTATTATCTGTCTTGTTGTAATTTTTCTGTTCTATATTCACTTAAAACCTCCATGGAAGTTAATGCATTCCCTTTGTGAGTGACATTAATGGACGTGGGGTGTTACACGTGGTATCAGAGCTTAAGGTTACCAGAACAGATAATTTTTTTATAAAAACTATTTTTCTAAATTATTTTTGGAAGGAGTGTTTTCAAAAACATGTCTTAATGAGTAATTTAAAGAGGAAAGTTTTTATGAAAAACATAATCCCCAATAGCCATATATATTTATATTTCGAATTCTCCATTTTGAATCTTTCCTTTTTCGTTTCAGCATGGCTGAAGATCTTAACCTTCCATATGGTGTAATGATACCACGATGGTATAGGAGGTTATTAGAGGCTAGGGCCGCTGCAGGTCCAGCAAATGTTCCTCCACCACCGGTTGCACCTGCTCCTCGTCCTCCTCGCGCTGATACTTTTGCAAAGACGTGCAAGGAATTTAAGGCTATGGGTGGAAAACCTTTCCAAGGGTCAGAAATGTTTGTGGAAGCTAGAGATTGGCTTAAGGAGGTGGAAGAATTGCTAGAAATCTTTGAAGTAGAAGAAGGGAGGAAAGTCAAAATGGCAGCTTGGTTAATGAAGGGAGAGGCCTCGTTTTCGTGGGAGGTCACTAATGGGGAGCGTCCTGTTGATTCTTAGGCGGATTTCAGACGTAGGTTTCAGG
This sequence comes from Allium sativum, assembly GCA_030737875.1. Taxonomy (NCBI): domain Eukaryota; kingdom Viridiplantae; phylum Streptophyta; class Magnoliopsida; order Asparagales; family Amaryllidaceae; genus Allium; species Allium sativum. The sequence continues at coordinate 182,552,336 of CM060915.1, read as the reverse complement.
CGAAGTTTCTCTCATGAGCAGAATAAAATCTATATATGGAAAGGTTCTTGACGTTAAAGCAAGGAAGCTCAACAGTGAAAGAATATGTTAACAAATTTAATCAGTTAGCAAGGTTTGGCTTGGACTTAGTGAACACGCCGGAGAAGAAGGCTCTGAGGTTTGAATGAACCATTGCAAGGGTTGGCTATGACCCACATCCCTATGGGGGCCACCTTTGAGAAGCTAGTAGAAATAGCGCTCATGCACGAGGAGAAAAGCGCTAACGCTAATAAGGCACCCGAGAAGAAAGGGGATCAGAAGAAACCACAACAACAAAACAAGAAGGGCGGTAAAGACAATAATGGCAAAGGAAAGAAGAAATGCTCTAACTGTGGGACACCAGGCCATCTCAGCAAGGATTGCGGAAAGAAAAAGAAGACTGGCTGTTTTCACTGTGGTGAAGCGGGACATCTAGTGAAGGACTGCCCAAAGAAGGGGCAGAGGGCAGGGTCTACCTTGGGAGGACAGGTGCAGGCTCTTATGGCACCAGGGCCGACAAGGGGACAAGTTCAGGTTCTCGCGGTCCCACCGCTGCAAGAACGAGGTAGAACCATTTCTGTTGATAGCTTAGTTTTTCTGTTTGATCATCTTGTCCGTACTTTATTCGATTTGGGCGCATCGCATTTGTTTATTTCTACATCATTAGTTGAATCACTGCACTTAAACACCAGTTTAGTAGAGGATCCCTTAGTTGTTTCGAATCCAATTGGGGGCTCAGCTTATTTGTTCATGATGTGTTTGGATTTGAAAATTTCTATACTTAGCGCAGAGTTTAGATGTGATGCTTATGTGTTGGGCTTCACGGGCTATGGGCTAATTTTAGGAATGGATTGGTTATCCAGAAATGGGGCCGTTCTTGATTGTGAAAGGAGAGTAGTTTGGCTCGTGACTCGCCTTGGCAACACTCTCGAAATATTTTGTAATCCCATAAATTCTGTTATGCTAAGTTATTTAGAATCGCTTGACGTGTCTAAGGAAAATCTACGATCTGTTAGAGTGGTCTGAGAATACTCGGATGTGTTTTAGGAGGTGAAGGGCTTGCCTCCGAAGCGGGAGATAGATTTTCGAATATATCTTGTGGATAATGCAAAACCAGTATCTTTGCCAGTACGCCACATGGCTACTTGTGAAAGGAGGGAACTCGATAAGCAAGTGAAGGAGTTGCTTGAGAAGGGGTTCATAAGACGAAGTATATCGGAATGGGGTGCTCCATTAGTATTTGCCACGAAGGCGGATGGGTCCCTTAGACTTTGTGTGGACTATAGAGAACTTAATAAACTTACTAAGATGAACAGACACCCACTGCCGAGGATTGACGATCTCTTCGATCAGTTAGTTGGCGCCTCAGTGTTTTCGCAGTTGGACTTAGCCGCTGGTTTCCATCAGTTGAGAGTGGCTGAGGATAGCATAGACAAGACTGCCTTTAGGACTCCGGACGGTTTCTATGAATGGCTAGTGATGCCCTTCGGTTTGACAAATGCCCCCGCATACTTTGTTGATCTGATTAGTAGGGTGTTTACGGAGTACCTTAATAAATTCGTGGTAGTCTTTGTAGATGACATCTTGATCTTTTCTTAGGATGAAGAAGAGCATGCCCTACACCTTAGGGAAGTGTTGGAGACCCTATGAGTGCATAATCTTAAAGCTAAATTTTCTAAGTGTCACTTCTGGAGGAAGGAAGTACAATTCTTAGGGCACGTGGTTTCCAAAGAAGGGATAGCTGTGGATCCCGCGAAGGTGGTGGCCATCTAAGATTGGAAGGTCCCTAAAAATGCTACCGAAGTAAGAAGTTTCTTGGGGTTGGCTGGCTACTATAGGAAGTTTATCAAAGACTTCGCAAAGATATCAGCTCCGTTGACACGCTTGACGAAGAAGAACCTAGTTTTCACATGGGACGTAGATTGTGATGACGCGTTCCAACGTTTGAAGAGAGCTTTGACTTCAGCCCCAGTCTTAGTATTGCCAGATGGGAGTAAGCCATTTACTGTTTGTACGATGCTTGTGGGACAGGATTAGGCGTAGTCTTAATGCAAGAGGGAAGGGTAATAGCCTATGGTGGAAGGCAGTTGAGAGCGCATGAGAAAAATTACCCTACACATGACCTAGAGTTGGCCGCTATTGTTTTCACGCCTAAGTCTTGGCGTCATTATCTTCTTGGTGAGAAATTCGAATTATTCACTGACCACAAATCTTTAAAATACTTGTTCTCTCAGAAGGACTTGAAACTTAAGGCAGCAAAGGTCGATGGAGTTCTTAGCATCCTACAACTTCGAGATAACATATACCCCTGGCAAGGGTAACGTAGTGGCCGATGCCTTAAGTAGAAAAAGATTATCCTGAAGTCCTTTGTTTGTTGAGCGGCGAATTCGCGAAACTTAGAATTCATTTCGATGTTCGACTTTAGACCTTCCGTTGACTTTGTACCCGGTTTGCTAGCATCCTTGGAGGTCAGACCTACGCTTTTGGGACGGATTGGCGAGGCACAGTGGGACGACCCACAGTTGGTTGAGTTAGTAGAAAAGCTCAAAAGAGGGGAGTCATCAAGCCATCTCCGTAGGTATACCCTAGATGATAAGGGTTGGTTATGTAGGGATAGTAGATGTAATAACCCGCAAAATCTGGGCCAGTTTAAAATTTTTATTTTGGCAATTTTAGCGAATTTTGAGCATTTAAAATAAATTATTTTAAATAAAATCGACGAGAAATTTATTTTGAATAGAATTCGACGTATATAAAATATACGTCGTCGTTAGAATATAAATATTTATATATAATTATAAATAGAATTGAAAATGGCGCGGTAGTTCGATAATTCGATTTCAAACTTCTATTGAATGTACCGGGTGCAAAACAATCCGGATTTTAATGAAACCAAAAACATTAGGATCTAATTGATGATATCTTTCTAACGGATGTAAGAAGCTGAGATTTCACTTTAAAAATCAAAAGATATGTCCAGTTGAAAATTCTGAATAGTCGCTATGGAATTCAGGCCCTTAAAAATGGACATTTTGCAAACGACCTCGGATTTCGACGAAACCACTTTTGTTGGGTCCGTGATGTCGAATTATTGCTAGGTTTCAAATTTCATAATTTTCTGAATCAATATGTGAGCGTGGCAAAGGAAAACGCGTTTTGACCATTTCAGTTGATTTTAATCGACTGGAAATTGGCCATTTTTCTAACAGTCTCAGAATTCGACGAAACTAGTTTTGTTAGGACCGTAACGTCAATACGAAGCTAGAAAATATTTTTCTGCAATTTATAGAGTTAGTATGTGACCCCGGTAATTTGAAATGTACGTTTAAAATTCAATAAAGTGATTTAAATGTAAATTTAACAGAAACTGATTGTAACAGCCGAATCAGCTGACGATACATATCCCATTGTGTTCGGAATGGGGGTAAAACGCTATGGACGACAGGCGGTGGACCTCGTTTCGAGGTCGTATGTAAAAGTACCTTTTTGAAAATTAAATAATTAAAAATATAAAACCCTTTTTTTTCCATATACCCCCCCCCCCGTTAGTTTCATTTCAGAAAAAAAAAAAAAAAAAAAAAGAGGGGAGCCACGGGGGAGGAGCCGCCGCCCTCCCCGATGGACCGTCGCCGTAGCCAGGGGTGGCGCAGCCCCTGCGCCGCCGCCTCCTTCTCCCTCCTCTCCTTCTTCCTCCATTCGAACGCCCCGAACCCCCCCCCCAATATCCCTCATCGCGATTCATTCGCCGCCGCCATCCCCTGGACCCCCGACCACCGCACCTCCCTCCACCTTCTTCTTCCTCCTCCCTGCTGACTCGAGCGCACCGCCCCCCCCTATCGAACACTGTAAGTTCCCTGATGTTTTTTATTTTATTTTATTTACTTTAAACGTTTGTTTTATTTATTTACTTCAACTGTTTTTTTTTATTTTCTTTACTTATATACACGGATTTTTATTTATTTTAAAAAAAAAACTAAATTTTCTTTACTTAAAAACTGATTTTTTATTTACTTTAAAAACTGTTTTTTTTTCATTTATGTTGTAGAGTGTTAAAAATGTAATCTTTTACATTGTAGAAAGATAAAGGTATGATCTTTATATTTTTAAAGTGTTAAAAATATGATTTTTATATTTTTAAAGTATTAAAAATATAATCTTTACTATTTAGAAGTGTTAAAAATATGATTTTTATATTTTTAAAGTATTAAAAATATAATCTTTATGGGATAGAGAATATAAAAATATAATCTTTGTATACGTAGCGAAATAAAAATCTGATTTTTATTTTATATACGTTGAAATAAAGTGGTGATTTTCATAACGATGAAAACTTTATTTTTATAAAGATGAAAACTTTATTTTTATAAAGGCGAAAACTTTATAGTTGAAAAGGCGAGATCTTTATATATAGAATAACGATGTAAAAATGGAATTTTTATCTATATAGTAGCGGTGTAAAAATAGCATTTTTATCCATATAGCGTGAAAGTAAAAATGTGATTTTTTTGAACTTCGAAGTAAAAATATGATTTTTAAATTGAAAGTGAATAAATAAAAATGTGATTTTTTATTTTAAAGACATCAAAATATAAAAATGTGATTTTTATATATATAGTGACTACGGGCAACGAAGATGACGAAGATACGATGAAGATGAAGATTTCTATCAAATGAAGTGTCGTGAAGTTGGATAGCTATCGGTGAGAACCTCTCACTCAAATTCTATTTTTCTAGATATATATATATATATACTAGGATGCAGACGGTGCTTATTAGAAGCACCCGACACCCGTCCACATACCATGGACTTGTTTGTTTGGTTGTGTAGTTGGTTAGATTATTTGATTTGGATTTGATTGATTGGTTGAATTGGAAATTGATTAAAATTGATATGTGAATGGCGTGGGCCTTCACTAGACCGGGGATAAGGCTAGGCCTTGTCCAGTTTCTAGTATCGTGCCGTTATGCCGCCGAAATTTTCTAAAATATGTTAGAAAAATAAAAATATCATTTTTATTGTGTAAATGAACTGAATAGAAATTCAAGTGTTGAAATAAATATTTTTGACGTTAAAAATATAATTTTTAACGTGAAAGTGGATAAGTAAATATTTATAAACAAATCGGCCGATTTGTTTGTATACACTGATTTGACTGATATCGATTGGGTCGATAAATTTTACACGTCGCCCAACTGCACAAATAAAATCTGTGTTTGATTGTTTGAAACCCCACACGGGTGTTGGGATGAAATTTGAAGTTCACTCATCCTGATTGATTAAATATGTCGATCGGTGGATTGACAGGCTGTTATAAGCGTCGGATATCTATATTTGATGCTTATACAGTGTAGTGCACTTTGGTTGATGGTTGATTATTTTTCAATGCTATTATATACATGTGTTGTATGGAATCCATATAATTAACACTATATGGTGATTGATTGGGCCTCATTTCAATCGGGAAAACAATGAATATTATAAAGAAAATTCATGTGTTGAATATAAAAATAGTCATGTGTTGACGATGATCATGTGTTGAAACTATTCATGTGTTGAGTAGAATATTTTAAATAAAATAAATTACATCTTTATCATATTTAAGATTAGAATCTACTTTACGGTGGAGTCTAATTAAAAATCAATCGATAGATACCATAGTTTTATAAAATATTTTACATAACAAAAATAGTGAGGTGTTGACAGTACTCATGTGTTGAGATTAGTCGTGTGTTGAAAGAAATATAGATTCATGTGTTGAATGGGATAAATATTCATTTGTTGGATAGAATAAAGGAGTTTTGAAAAATATAAAGCCGTGTTGATTAGAGATGCGTTATTTCGACGTGAACGATGTTTATATCGATTTTAAAACGATTTCGAAATGAATTGAATTGAAAACGATTTCGAAATGAATTGAATTGAAAACGATTTCGAAATGAATTGAATTGAAAACGATTTCGAAATGAATTGAATTGAAAACGATTTCGAAATGAATTGAATTGAAAACGATTTCGAAATGAATTGAATTGAAAACGATTTCGAAATGAATTGAATTGAAAACGATTTCGAAATGAATTGAAAACGAATTCAAATTGAATTGAAAGTGAATTGAAATAAATTCAAATTGAATTAAAATTTGAATTGAATAGAAATGAATTTTAAAACGAATTTATGAAGAAGAATTCAATTTTAGCTTTGAATGGAAATAGTGTTGAAATGGTTTTGAAACGAAGTTAAAACGATTTATAAAATTTGTTTTAAAAGGAAATCGACGAAATATATATAATATATATATATATTATATATATAATGGCCTGAATAGAACGCGCCGCGCCGCGGTAGTTCGTGAATTTCGACCATTTATTTCAAACGGACATTGCGGGAGATCCGACCGTCGGATTCTCCTAAAACCGGAACCGTTGGGTTCGTATCGAAAAGAGCTTTCCAATGAATATGAGGAATTTGAAATCTAACGGTTGGATTTGGAATTAGGTCCAAATCAAATTCGAAAAAGGTCGCTGTAAGTGCAGTTCGATGGCCGTTGTTGGAAATCGACTGTACGGACCTTGATAAAATTATTAAAAATATCTATAATTTGTGTAAAATTATAATATGTGAATTGGAAAGATTTGGGCTGGAAAATTCCACATTTGAAAAGATAAAAATAGATTTTTATCGAAATGAACTAGTTTTGAACTAGAATTGAAATCAATTTATTTTTAAAATAAATAAATTGAATTTGAAAGTGATTTTGAAAATAATCGATAATTTCCAATACGTGGATGGGACTGGAGCTGAATCGAAATTATCTTCGGGATATTTCGATGTTGGATTTGGTGACTATACAAATATTGTTATGGGGATTTGAAAGATATTTTATATCGTTATTTCCAATACGATATTTGTTGGTTTCAGAATTTGATATTGAATATAAGCCGATATATTTTCTATTCAGAGCCTTGTATTTAATATCAAATGTGATTTGGTTTATCGTGAATCGTGTTTTTGATGACATTGGTTCTTTAACCCAGTTAAAGGCAGGATATTGATTTTTGAAAAGATTAAAACTAAGTGGAGTTTTAATGAATCTTTAATTAGATTGAAAAGTGAATTGATAATTTAAATTATCAAATCTGAAAAGTGATCGAGAGTGGAGTACCACCAGTTTTGCTCCAAAGCGATAGTTAAATCTTTAATTAGATTTGAACGTGAAATGGTAATTAATTTTACCGATAACACCGTGGTGTTAGATATGGAGTATCACCAGTTTTGCTCCATGGGATATATAGGTTGGGATTGGGAAATAAAACAAATAATTACTTCGGTGTGGTTCGCTAATCCCGACTAGTTTGAAATGATATCCAAAGGAAGATTATAGGATAAATTTAGAAGAATTTATCTTGGATAAAATTAATGGGAACATTTCCCTAAGAATGTGATTTTGTGAATAAAAGAATATTCTGAATTGGAATGAAGCGTTTGCTGTGTTTGTGTAACATTTGTTTATCATATACGTGGGTTATTCAGAAAGGCCGGGTTTATACCCATTCTGAATAACCGATTCGACGAGATGTCGAAGATGAAGACGGTGGTTGAAGACCGGAAGTCTTCACATCGTTTGGGTGGTTACTGATGATCTTGATTGGGCTGTACACCCAAGATGAGGGAAACAGTCGGTGATCGTCCAGACGTACTTGGAGATCGATGGATATGCGAGGAAAGTGCCTCCGGTTTCGTTCAGACCCAGAACGGACTTGTAAATGGACTGTGTGTCTGACATTGGATTTTAGTCCGTGTGATTGATCTCTATTAAATATATATCTGTTTGGCGGCGGAGAATTTATTCTCTTGCTTAACGCCCTTCTCTGAGACGTACGAGCTCAGGGGTTATATATTGATGGATATCAAACGCATGGAGTGAATTGCCTGTGTGGCATGCGTAAGTGGCAATTGATCAGGGCTTCTGTTGAAAAGCAAAGTCTTGTGGTTGATGATCAAAGCACGGCCTGTGTGGCGTAGCTTTGTGTATAGCGTGAATTCGTGAGCCTCACACCTCGGTATGAGTCAAAAACGGGAGACGGACCGCTGGGAGAGCACGACGTTTCTTTCTAGCTAGGGTGGTGTCAGTGACCTACCAGCCCTGACATTTATATACTTTTCACCTGTGTGGTTGTTGGAATGCGAGGCGCCTCGGATATAGGTCTGTAAGGACTGGGAAATGTGTGTTCAGGAATAACTAATCCTCAAAAGTAAGAGAGGACCGGCCCAGCCGATTCCAAGGATCATAGTGGGGTCCTGGGACATTTGCTAGAGTGTCTCGAACGCGGAGAGGAGCTTGCCCCTTGCCTCGACTCATGACGGAAATCCAATTTCCAATACGTGTATTGCGGTTTTAATTGTAGAACTAGTATGGCGACATGATAGATGGTACCCATGCCGCCTATGATTGATATTTATGATTTGAATTGTTTTGACACTATACACTTATTATAGTATCAAATAATGTGTTTTAAACGTATCAAGCATGCTTTGGCTGTTATAAGGTAAAAACCCTACCCTCCGGCTTGTGTTGCATTGTGTGATGGGACCTGGGTCTTATAACAGCTTCATTTTTCTTTATTTAGCATTGCGCTGTTTGTTCAATGCGCTGGTATTCTTGGGAGGAAACCCGTTCCGTGTTATACGGCGTGGTCCCTTGATTTACCTAACTTTAAAAACAATATTAATAACTGTTTTAGTTCTCACACCAGTCACATGACTGACCTGGAGTTTATTGTTTTAACCTAAACTCTGGGTGCCCCTATTTTCTGCACGGGCAGCTAGTAGTTTTGGTTTTGCAGATTTATATTCACAGGGTCCTGATTTACAGCTGGAACGATGCTCGGAAAGCTCTGTATCCGTGTATCACTTCTAGTTGTGTTTTGTATATTTTTCCGCTGCTATGTAATTTATTGTAATCTCTGATATTTATCGAATGTAATTTATTCATTTGTACTCTGTATATTCTTGTATCTGATGGAATTGTTGTAATAACAATGAAATTTTCTTCCGTCTGCGTTCTATTTTGTCTTGTCCTCAATTCTATCCGTGCTTTCCTTCACGGGGAAGTTCGGGTCGTCTCATTTTGGTATCGGAGCTTTGGTTTACAGAGCTCGAGAACAAGACACATTAGAACCATACGAAAGAATTCATCAGATATTGGATTAGCAACATCCAATTAGAATGACTCGTTAGAGATAGGATCAGTAGTATCCTAGAACGAGTGTGAAGAGTATATTTTTCAATGAAAACAATTTTGTTTTGGAAATTTAAATCGTTTTATACGTATTTGAATATTTATTTATTTTGAATATGGACAATCGAGTATATATAGATTTCGCGTATACGCGTCATGAACGTATATTCGAAGTTTTAATATACTGGGTAGATATAGAATCACATTCTGGACACCCGGAGATGGTTCTGATGATTGATATATCATCATCAGAATTTATGTTCGTGTTTCGAAGGTGTGATTTCTATATATTTCCATTAGACTGGTGTGAGAACCAAAACTTATATAGTTAGAACACATTGTTGTGAATTGGCACCAAAACATGATTTTTTGTATATATATCAAAATTTATGAATTTGAAACTCTAATTCACTAATTGATTGATGTTTAGGTTGTTTGTTTAATTGTTTGCTAATTTTAACCATTTATGCCTAATATAATCAAATATTGATTTGTATTGATAATTGGTCGCATTTGCTTGCATATACATATACTTACATTGAACAGGTCATAGCAAGGAGGCTAGAGCCGAAGAATAAAATTTGTTTGCCCGACAAATAGGTACATGTTTACTACATAATTTCCTGTTTTGTTTGGGTGATGATGATTTTGTGAGCCTATTGGCTAGCCGCTTGGCTTTTTCTTTTTCTTTTTGAGATCTGAAGGACCGGGGAAGCTATTTGAAATTCCCCGATGCTCCCGGTGCAGGGGAGGTTATGGCGAAATTTTTCAAAAATTTAGGGTGTTAGCCAAATTTTTGAAATTTTGAAAATTCTCAGAAACTAAAAAGTTGGAGAATGGAAGCCAGATCGAATGTAGAGCTTAATAATCAAACCACTTTCGACTTTGTTCCTTTTCGGGGACGAAAAGTTTTAAGTGGGGGAGATTGTAATAACCCGCAAAATCTGGGCCAGTTTAAAATTTTTATTTTGGCAATTTTAGCGAATTTTGAGCATTTAAAATAAATTATTTTAAATAAAATCGACGAGAAATTTATTTTGAATAGAATTCGACGTATATAAAATATACGTCGTCGTTAGAATATAAATATTTATATATAATTATAAATAGAATTGAAAATGGCGCGGTAGTTCGATAATTCGATTTCAAACTTCTATTGAATGTACCGGGTGCAAAACAATCCGGATTTTAATGAAACCAAAAACATTAGGATCTAATTGATGATATCTTTCTAACGGATGTAAGAAGCTGAGATTTCACTTTAAAAATCAAAAGATATGTCCAGTTGAAAATTCTGAATAGTCGCTATGGAATTCAGGCCCTTAAAAATGGACATTTTGCAAACGACCTCGGATTTCGACGAAACCACTTTTGTTGGGTCCGTGATGTCGAATTATTGCTAGGTTTCAAATTTCATAATTTTCTGAATCAATATGTGAGCGTGGCAAAGGAAAACGCGTTTTGACCATTTCAGTTGATTTTAATCGACTGGAAATTGGCCATTTTTCTAACAGTCTCAGAATTCGACGAAACTAGTTTTGTTAGGACCGTAACGTCAATACGAAGCTAGAAAATATTTTTCTGCAATTTATAGAGTTAGTATGTGACCCCGGTAATTTGAAATGTACGTTTAAAATTCAATAAAGTGATTTAAATGTAAATTTAACAGAAACTGATTGTAACAGCCGAATCAGCTGACGATACATATCCCATTGTGTTCGGAATGGGGGTAAAACGCTATGGACGACAGGCGGTGGACCTCGTTTCGAGGTCGTATGTAAAAGTACCTTTTTGAAAATTAAATAATTAAAAATATAAAACCCTTTTTTTTCATATACCCCCCCCCCCCCCGTTAGTTTCATTTCAGAAAAAAAAAAGAAAAAAAAAAAAGAAAAAGAGGGGAGCCACGGGGGAGGAGCCGCCGCCCTCCCCGATGGACCGTCGCCGTAGCCAGGGGTGGCGCAGCCCCTGCGCCGCCGCCTCCTTCTCCCTCCTCTCCTTCTTCCTCCATTCGAACGCCCCGAACCGCCCCCCCCCCCCCAATATCCCTCATCGCGATTCATTCGCCGCCGCCATCCCCTGGACCCCCGACCACCGCACCTCCCTCCACCTTCTTCTTCCTCCTCCCTGCTGACTCGAGCGCACCGCCCCCCCCTATAGAACACTGTAAGTTCCCTGATGTTTTTTATTTTATTTTATTTACTTTAAACGTTTGTTTTATTTATTTACTTCAACTGTTTTTTTTTATTTTCTTTACTTATATACACGGATTTTTATTTATTTTTAAAAAAAAACTGAATTTTCTTTACTTAAAAACTGATTTTTTATTTACTTTAAAAACTGTTTTTTTTCATTTATGTTGTAGAGTGTTAAAAATGTAATCTTTTACATTGTAGAAAGATAAAGGTATGATCTTTATATTTTTAAAGTGTTAAAAATATGATTTTTATATTTTTAAAGTATTAAAAATATAATCTTTACTATTTAGAAGTGTTAAAAATATGATTTTTATATTTTTAAAGTATTAAAAATATAATCTTTATGGGATAGAGAATATAAAAATATAATCTTTGTATACGTAGCGAAATAAAAATCTGATTTTTATTTTATATACGTTGAAATAAAGTGGTGATTTTCATAACGATGAAAACTTTATTTTTATAAAGATGAAAACTTTATTTTTATAAAGGAGAAAACTTTATAGTTGAAAAGGCGAGATCTTTATATATAGAATAACGATGTAAAAATGGAATTTTTATCTATATAGTAGCGGTGTAAAAATAGCATTTTTATCCATATAGCGTGAAAGTAAAAATGTGATTTTTTTTGAACTTCGAAGTAAAAATATGATTTTTAAATTGAAAGTGAATAAATAAAAATGTGATTTTTTATTTTAAAGACATCAAAATATAAAAATGTGATTTTTATATATATAGTGACTACGGGCAACGAAGATGACGAAGATACGATGAAGATGAAGATTTCTATCAAATGAAGTGTCGTGAAGTTGGATAGTGTGAAGACCCGCAACTTCCCCGTAAAGGAAAGTGTCGGATAGTTCGAGAACAAACCACAACAGAACGCATACAGAAGAACATTTCATTGTATATTACAACAATGCATCAGATTACAAGAATATACAGAGTATGAATGAATATTACACAGAAATATCAGAGATTTAAATTACATTTAAATACATAGCAGCGGAAAATAATACAATACACAACTAGAAGAGATATACGGATACAAAGCTTTCCGGATATCATTCCAGCTGTAAACCAGGATCCTGTGAATATAAATCTGCAAAACCAAAACTACTAGCTGCCCGCGTCAAAATAAGGGCACCCAGAGTTTAGGTTAAAACAATAAACTCCAGGTCAGTCATGTGACTGGTGTGAGAACTAAAACAGTTAATCTTTATTTTTAAAGCTAGGTAAATCAAGGGACCACGCCGTATAACACGGAACGGGTTTCCTCCCAAGAACACCAGTGCATAAACAAACAGCGCCGTGCTAAATAAAGAAAAATGAAGCTGTTATAAGACCCAGGTCCTATCACACAATGCAAACGCAAGCCGGGGGATAGGGTTTTCCCTTATAACAGCCAAAGAATGCTTGATACGTTTAAAACAAATCATTTGATACTATAATAAGTGCATAGTGTATAAAACAACTTCAAATCATAAGTATCAATCATAGGCGACATGAGCGTCCCATGCCACTATGTCGCCCTATATAGGTTTACAAGTAAAACCGCAAAGTCACGTATTTGGAAATTGGATTTCCATCTATGAACCGAGGCAAAAGATAGTCCTCAACCGATTCGAGACAATCTAGCCCATGTCTCAGGATCAGAGCTCGAGTGACCCTTGGATCGTCAGGGCCGGTCCACCGATGTGGATTAAAATGCCTGAACACTACGTTTCCCCGCCCTTTGGGGCGTAAATGAGCCAACTAAATGACTCCATCGGTTCGAGAACGACCGATCAATCCGAGGCGCCTCGCAACAGCAACAACCACATAAGTCAAACTCGTCAGGGCGTGTAAAACCACTGACGCCACTTTTTATCTAGAAGGAAACGCATGCCCTCCCTGAGGTCCGTCTCCCGTTTTTGGTTCATACCTGGTGTGAAACACGCGAGGTAAACGTTACACAAAGCTACGCCACAAAGGCCGTGCTTTGATCATCACCACAAGACTTTGCTTTTCAACAGAAGCCTTTATCATTTGCATCTTAGCATGCCACACAGGCAAACCATCCTATGCAACCGATATCAGTCACACAGAATGAAGTCCGATGTCAGACACACAGTCCATTTACAAGTCCGTTCTGGGTCTGAACGAAACCGGAGGCACCTAGTACCCCGCATATCCATCGATCTCCAAGTACGTCTGGACGATCACTAACTGTTTCCATCTTCTTGGGTGTACAGCCCAATCAAGATCATCAGTTATCACCCAAACGACGTGAAGACCTCCGGTCTTCGACCATCGTCTTCATCTTCGACTTATCGTCGTATCAGTTATTCAGAATGGGATAAACCCGGTCTTTCCGAATAACTCGCGTATATATTCAATAAGTGTTACACAAACACAACATACGCCTCATTCCAATTCATTAGTCACTAACCGTAAATTAATCAAGAGAATAATTCCCCAAATATTAACCCCGAAGGCCGAAACCAACATCAGATCAATATCCAGAAAATCATTCTGCTTGGCTAACCGCCAGTTAGTTTCTAAATTTCACATTCAAATCTAATTAAAGATTTAACTATCGCCTGGAGCAAAACTGGTGATACTCCATTCTCGATCTTTTCAATTTAATTAAAGATTCATTAAAACTCCACTTAGTTTTAATCTGTGACTGGGTTAAAGAATCAGTGTCATTTAAAACACGGTTCACGATAAACCCAAAGTCACATCCCATTAATTATCGGGTTAAAGAACAAGTGTTATTTAAAACACTGTTCACGATAAACCCAAAAATCAATATCCATTCAATTCCAATTAAATATTATTTAATTGGTACACTTCATTAAATCTAAATCAAAAGATTTAATCTTTTCTCAGCTGGGTTCAAGAACAGTGTTAGTGAAGACACCATTCACGACAAACCCAAATCACATTCATTAATTATCGGGTTAAAGAACAAGTGTTATTTAAAACACTGTTCACGATAAACCCAAAAATCAATATCAATTCAATTCCAATTAAATATTATTTAATTGGTACACTTCATTAAATCTAAATAAAAAGATTTAATCTTTTCTCAACTGGGTTCAAGAACGGTGTTAGTGAAGACGCCATTCACGACAAACCCAAATCACATTTGATATTAAATACAAGGCTCTGAATAGAAAATATATCGGCCTATATTCAATATCAAATTCTACGATTAACAAATGTCGTATTGGAAATAACGATATATAAATATATCTTTCAAATTTCCATAACAACACCTGTATAATCACGAATTCCAACATCGAAATATTCCGAAGACAATTTCGATTCAAATCCACTCCAATGCAATCATTGGAAATTTTGGTTATTTTCAAAACCCTTTTCGAATTCAATTTATTTATTTAAAAATAAATAGAATTATAATTCTAGTTCAAAACTAGTTCATTTCGATAAAAATCTATTTTTATCTTTTCAAATATGGAGTTTTTCATCCCAAATCTTCACAAATCATTTCTTATGATTTTACATAAATTATTACTATTTTTAATAATTTTATCAAGGCCCGTACAGTCGATTTCCATCGACGGCCATCGAACTGCACTTACAGCGACCTTTTTCGAATTTGATTTGGACGTATCTCCAAATCCGACCGTTAGATTTCAAATTTCTAACCTTCTTTAGAAAGCTCTTTTCGATACGAACCCAACGGTTCCGGTTTTAGGAGAATCCGACGGTCGGATCTCCCGTAATGTCCGTTTGAAATAAATGGTCGAAATTCGCGAACTGCCGCGACGCGGCGCGTTCTATTCAGGCCATTATATTATATATATAATATATATAATATATATTTCGTCGATTTCTATTTAAAACGAATTATATAAATAGTTTTAAATTCGTTTCAAATTCTATTTCAACTTCTATTTCAATTCAAAGCAAAATTGAATTCTTCTTTATAAATTCGTTTAAAAATTCATTTCTATTCAATTCGAATTTCAATTCAATTTGAATTCATTTCAATTCGCTTTCTATTCCATTTGAATTCGTTTTCAATTCAATTCATTTCGAAATCGTTTTCAATTCAATTCATTTCGAAATCGTTTTCAATTCATTTTGAATTCGTTTTCAATTCAATTCATTTCGAAATCGTTTTCAATTCAATTCATTTCGAAATCGTTTTCAATTCATTTTGAATTCGTTTTCAATTCAATTCATTTCGAAATCGTTTTCAATTCATTTTGAATTCGTTTTCAATTCAATTCATTTCGAAATCGTTTTCAATTCATTTTGAATTCGTTTTCAATTCAATTCATTTCGAAATCGTTTTCAATTCATTTTGAATTCGTTTTCAATTCAATTCATTTCGAAATCGTTTTCAATTCAATTCATTTCGAAATCGTTTTCAATTCATTTTGAATTCGTTTTCAATTCAATTCATTTCGAAATCGTTTTCAATTCATTTTGAATTCGTTTTCAATTCAATTCATTTCGAAATCGTTTTCAATTCATTTTGAATTCGTTTTCAATTCAATTCATTTCGAAATCGTTTTCAATTCATTTTGAATTCGTTTTCAATTCAATTCATTTCGAAATCGTTTTCAATTCAATTCATTTCGAAATCGTTTTAAAATCGATATAAATATCGTTCACGTCAAAATGGCGTCAATCTAATCAATACGGCTTCATAAATTTCTATTTTCAAATATTCTATTTCAAATATTTCTATTTCAAATATTTCTATTTCTAAACTGGAATGAGGCCCAATCGATTACCATATAAAATTAATTATATGGATTTTCATACAACACATGTATATAATAGCATTGAAAAATAATCAACCATCAACCAAAGTGCACTACACTGTATAAGCATCAAATAAAGATATCTAACGCTTATAACAACATGTCAATCAATCGATCGACATATTTAATCAATCAGGATGAGTGAACTTCAAATTTCATCCTAACACCCGTGTGGGGTTTCAAACAATCAAACAACTATTTTATTCGTGCAGTTGGGCGATGTGTAAAATTTATCGTCCCAATCAATGTCATTCAAATAAGTGTACATAAACAAACCATCTGGTTTGTAAATGAATATTTATTTATTCACTTCACTATTTTCATATTCACGTTAAAAATTATATTTTTAACGATAAAACATTTTATTTCAACCTATGAATTTCTATTCAATTCATTTATTCAATAAAATGATATTTTTTTATTTTTCTAACATGTTTTAGAAAATTTCGGCGGCATAACGGCACGATACCAGAAACGGGACAAGGCCTAGCCTTATCCCCGGTCTAGTGAAGGCCCACGCCATTCACACATCAATCAAATCATTCAATTTCACTCAAACAATTCAATTCAATCACATAATCAAACTAATCTATGCAACCAAACAAACAAGTCCATGGTTTGTGGACGATTGTGTCGGGTGCTACTAAGCACCGTCTGCATCCTAGTATATATATATATAACTAGAAAAATAAATTGAAAGGTGAGAAATTCTCACTTATAGCTATCCAATCATCTTGACTCTTCTTTTGCAGAATTCTTCGTCGCTCTCGCCTTTTTGTCGCTTTCGCCCGTAGCCAAGTATAAATCGAAGAAGGCAGTGCCTCGCTACGTCGGAGGTTGGTGGAGGCTGCTCTGGTCGGAGGCGCACGGAGGAGGGACGTCGGTCAGTGGCGGATGTGGGAGGTGGACAGGCGTTGAACGGAGGGGGTCTGGAGGTCTCGGGCTCGAGGTGGGTTCGGCGAGGAGGAGAAGGTGGGGGAAGCGGTCAGGCGGTGGGTGGTCTCAGCGTCGATTTGGGGGCTGGGTTAGCAGCGGCGCTTCAAGGGGATGGAGAAGAGAGAAGCGAGAGGGGGTCGAGCTGAGGTGGGGGCTGGTCGGAGGGGGGGGAAGGAAGCCAGGCGCGGCGCCGCCTTGGGTGGTGGTTGGGTCGGCTTCGTCGATCCCCAACTTTTTTTTTTTTTTTTTTTTTTTTTTTGATTTGGAAATTGACCGGGGGGGGGGGGGTCTGAAGAAAATAGGGGGATATATATTTTTATTTTATTTTATTTTATTTTAATTATTTAATTCGGAAAAAGGTTGACCTTTAAATACGAACTCGAAACGAGGCCCACCGCCTATCGTCCATAGCGTTTTACCCCCATTCCGAACACAATGGGATATGTATCGCAAGCTGATTCGATTGTTACAATCAGTTTCCTTTTGAATTTTCATTTAAATCTTTATTTTGAATTTTAAACGCTCACTTCAAATTACCGGGGTCACATACTAACTAGAAAAATTCTAGAAAAATATTTTCTAGCTTCGTATTGACGATACGGTCCTAACAAAACTAGTTTCGTCGAATTCTGAGGCCGTTTGAAAAATGGCCAATTTCCAGTCGATTAAAATCAACTGAAACTGGTCAAACGCGTTTTCCTTTGCCACGCTCACATATTGATTCGAAAAATTATGAAATTTGAAACCTAGCAATAACTTAACATCACGGACCCAACAAAACTGGTTTCGTCGAAATCCGAGATCGTTTGCAAAATTGCTATTTTTAAAGGCCTTATATTATATTAAAATATATATAAATTCCACAGCGACTATTTCTAAATTTCAACTGGACATATCTCATCATTTATAAAGTGAAATCTCAGTTTCTCAACTTCGTTGGAAAGATATTCACTATTAGATTCCATTATTTTTGGTTTCACTAAAATCCGGATTGTTTTGCACCCGGTACATTCAATTGAAGTTTGAAATCGAATTATCGAACTACCGCGCCATTTTCAATTCCTTTTATAATTATATATAAATATTTATATTCTAACGACGACGCGTATAATATATACGTTCGAATTCTATTCAAAATAAGTTTCTCGTCGATATTATTTAAAATAATTCATTTTAAATAATCAAAATTCGCTAAAATTGCCAAAATAAAAATTTTAAACTGGCCCAGATTTTCCGGGTTGTTACAATCTCCCCCACTTAAAACTTTTCGTCCCCGAAAAGGAACAAAGTCGAAAGTGGTTTGATAATTCAACTCTACGTTCGATCTGGCTTCCATTCTCCAACTTTTCCGTTTCTGAGAATTTTCAAAATCTCAAAAATTTGGCTAACACCCTAAATTTTTGAAAAATTTCGCCATAACCTCCCCTGCACCGGGAGCATCGGGGAATTTCAAATAGCTTCCCCGGTCCTTCAGATCTCAAAAAGAAAAAGAAAAAGCCAAGCGGCTAGCCAATAGGCTCACAAAATCATCATCACCCAAACAAAACAGGAAATTATGTAGTAAACATGTACCTATTTGTCGGGCAAACAAATTTTATTCTCTGGCTCTAGCCTCCTTGCTATGACCTGTTCAATGATATATATGTATATGCAAGCAGATGCGACCAATTTTCAGTACAATTCAATATTCGATCAAATTAGGCATAATGGTTCAAAATTATCAAACAAATAAACAAACAACACAAACATCAATCAATTAGTGAATTTAACGTTTCAAATTCATAATTTTGATACATATACAAAAAGTCATGTTTTGGTGCCAAATCACAACAATGTGTTCTAACTATATAAGTTTTGGTTCTCACACCAGCCTAATGGAAATATATAGAAAATCACACCTTCAACACTCGAACATTAATTCTGATGATGTAGCTACAATCATCAGAATCACCTTCGGGCGACTAGAGTGTGAATCTATATCTATCCAGTATATTAAAATTTTGAATACACGCGGATCAGACGTATACGCAAAATCTATATATACTGGATTGTCCACATCAATATAAATTGATAATCAAATACGAATAATTGATTTTAAATTTTCAAAACAAAATTGTTTTCATTTTAAAAACATACTCTTCACACTCGTTCTAGGATACTACTGATCCTATCTCTAACGAGTCATTCCCGTTGGATATTGCTAATCCAGTATCTGATGAATTCTTTCGTAAGGTTCTAATGTGCCTTGTTCTCTGAGCTTTGTAAACCAAAGCTCTGATACCAACTGTGAAGACCCGCAACTTCCCCGTAAAGGAAAGTGTCGGATAGTTCGAGAACAAACCACAACAGAACGCATACAGAAGAACATTTCATTGTATATTACAACAATGCATCAGATTACAAGAATATACAGAGTATGAATGAATATTACACAGAAATATCAGAGATTTAAATTACATTTAAATACATAGCAGCGGAAAATAATACAATACACAACTAGAAGAGATATACGGATACAAAGCTTTCCGGATATCATTCCAGCTGTAAACCAGGATCCTGTGAATATAAATCTGCAAAACCAAAACTACTAGCTGCCCGCGTCAAAATAAGGGCACCCAGAGTTTAGGTTAAAACAATAAACTCCAGGTCAGTCATGTGACTGGTGTGAGAACTAAAACAGTTAATCTTTATTTTTAAAGCTAGGTAAATCAAGGGACCACGCCGTATAACACGGAACGGGTTTCCTCCCAAGAACACCAGTGCATAAACAAACAGCGCCGTGCTAAATAAAGAAAAATGAAGCTGTTATAAGACCCAGGTCCTATCACACAATGCAAACGCAAGCCGGGGGATAGGGTTTTCCCTTATAACAGCCAAAGAATGCTTGATACGTTTAAAACAAATCATTTGATACTATAATAAGTGCATAGTGTATAAAACAACTTCAAATCATAAGTATCAATCATAGGCGACATGAGCGTCCCATGCCACTATGTCGCCCTATATAGGTTTACAAGTAAAACCGCAAAGTCACGTATTTGGAAATTGGATTTCCATCTATGAACCGAGGCAAAAGATAGTCCTCAACCGATTCGAGACAATCTAGCCCATGTCTCAGGATCAGAGCTCGAGTGACCCTTGGATCGTCAGGGCCGGTCCACCGATGTGGATTAAAATGCCTGAACACTACGTTTCCCCGCCCTTTGGGGCGTAAATGAGCCAACTAAATGACTCCATCGGTTCGAGAACGACCGATCAATCCGAGGCGCCTCGCAACAGCAACAACCACATAAGTCAAACTCGTCAGGGCGTGTAAAACCACTGACGCCACTTTTTATCTAGAAGGAAACGCATGCCCTCCCTGAGGTCCGTCTCCCGTTTTTGGTTCATACCTGGTGTGAAACACGCGAGGTAAACGTTACACAAAGCTACGCCACAAAGGCCGTGCTTTGATCATCACCACAAGACTTTGCTTTTCAACAGAAGCCTTTATCATTTGCATCTTAGCATGCCACACAGGCAAACCATCCTATGCAACCGATATCAGTCACACAGAATGAAGTCCGATGTCAGACACACAGTCCATTTACAAGTCCGTTCTGGGTCTGAACGAAACCGGAGGCACCTAGTACCCCGCATATCCATCGATCTCCAAGTACGTCTGGACGATCACTAACTGTTTCCATCTTCTTGGGTGTACAGCCCAATCAAGATCATCAGTTATCACCCAAACGACGTGAAGACCTCCGGTCTTCGACCATCGTCTTCATCTTCGACTTATCGTCGTATCAGTTATTCAGAATGGGATAAACCCGGTCTTTCCGAATAACTCGCGTATATATTCAATAAGTGTTACACAAACACAACATACGCCTCATTCCAATTCATTAGTCACTAACCGTAAATTAATCAAGAGAATAATTCCCCAAATATTAACCCCGAAGGCCGAAACCAACATCAGATCAATATCCAGAAAATCATTCTGCTTGGCTAACCGCCAGTTAGTTTCTAAATTTCACATTCAAATCTAATTAAAGATTTAACTATCGCCTGGAGCAAAACTGGTGATACTCCATTCTCGATCTTTTCAATTTAATTAAAGATTCATTAAAACTCCACTTAGTTTTAATCTGTGACTGGGTTAAAGAATCAGTGTCATTTAAAACACGGTTCACGATAAACCCAAAGTCACATCCCATTAATTATCGGGTTAAAGAACAAGTGTTATTTAAAACACTGTTCACGATAAACCCAAAAATCAATATCCATTCAATTCCAATTAAATATTATTTAATTGGTACACTTCATTAAATCTAAATCAAAAGATTTAATCTTTTCTCAGCTGGGTTCAAGAACAGTGTTAGTGAAGACACCATTCACGACAAACCCAAATCACATTCATTAATTATCGGGTTAAAGAACAAGTGTTATTTAAAACACTGTTCACGATAAACCCAAAAATCAATATCAATTCAATTCCAATTAAATATTATTTAATTGGTACACTTCATTAAATCTAAATAAAAAGATTTAATCTTTTCTCAACTGGGTTCAAGAACGGTGTTAGTGAAGACGCCATTCACGACAAACCCAAATCACATTTGATATTAAATACAAGGCTCTGAATAGAAAATATATCGGCCTATATTCAATATCAAATTCTACGATTAACAAATGTCGTATTGGAAATAACGATATATAAATATATCTTTCAAATTTCCATAACAACACCTGTATAATCACGAATTCCAACATCGAAATATTCCGAAGACAATTTCGATTCAAATCCACTCCAATGCAATCATTGGAAATTTTGGTTATTTTCAAAACCCTTTTCGAATTCAATTTATTTATTTAAAAATAAATAGAATTATAATTCTAGTTCAAAACTAGTTCATTTCGATAAAAATCTATTTTTATCTTTTCAAATATGGAGTTTTTCATCCCAAATCTTCACAAATCATTTCTTATGATTTTACATAAATTATTACTATTTTTAATAATTTTATCAAGGCCCGTACAGTCGATTTCCATCGACGGCCATCGAACTGCACTTACAGCGACCTTTTTCGAATTTGATTTGGACGTATCTCCAAATCCGACCGTTAGATTTCAAATTTCTAACCTTCTTTAGAAAGCTCTTTTCGATACGAACCCAACGGTTCCAGTTTTAGGAGAATCCGACGGTCGGATCTCCCGTAATGTCCGTTTGAAATAAATGGTCGAAATTCGCGAACTGCCGCGACGCGGCGCGTTCTATTCAGGCCATTATATTATATATATAATATATATAATATATATTTCGTCGATTTCTATTTAAAACGAATTATATAAATAGTTTTAAATTCGTTTCAAATTCTATTTCAACTTCTATTTCAATTCAAAGCAAAATTGAATTCTTCTTTATAAATTCGTTTAAAAATTCATTTCTATTCAATTCGAATTTCAATTCAATTTGAATTCATTTCAATTCGCTTTCTATTCCATTTGAATTCGTTTTCAATTCAATTCATTTCGAAATCGTTTTCAATTCAATTCATTTCGAAATCGTTTTCAATTCATTTTGAATTCGTTTTCAATTCAATTCATTTCGAAATCGTTTTCAATTCAATTCATTTCGAAATCGTTTTCAATTCATTTTGAATTCGTTTTCAATTCAATTCATTTCGAAATCGTTTTCAATTCATTTTGAATTCGTTTTCAATTCAATTCATTTCGAAATCGTTTTCAATTCATTTTGAATTCGTTTTCAATTCAATTCATTTCGAAATCG
Organism: Allium sativum; assembly: GCA_030737875.1. Taxonomy (NCBI): domain Eukaryota; kingdom Viridiplantae; phylum Streptophyta; class Magnoliopsida; order Asparagales; family Amaryllidaceae; genus Allium; species Allium sativum. The sequence goes on along the minus strand of CM060915.1, from coordinate 182,529,391 downwards.
TTTTCAATTCATTTTGAATTCGTTTTCAATTCAATTCATTTCGAAATCGTTTTCAATTCAATTCATTTCGAAATCGTTTTCAATTCATTTTGAATTCATTTTCAATTCAATTCATTTCGAAATCGTTTTCAATTCATTTTGAATTCGTTTTCAATTCAATTCATTTCGAAATCGTTTTCAATTCATTTTGAATTCGTTTTCAATTCAATTCATTTCGAAATCGTTTTCAATTCATTTTGAATTCGTTTTCAATTCAATTCATTTCGAAATCGTTTTCAATTCAATTCATTTCGAAATCGTTTTAAAATCGATATAAATATCGTTCACGTCAAAATGGCGTCAATCTAATCAATACGGCTTCATAAATTTCTATTTTCAAATATTCTATTTCAAATATTTCTATTTCAAATATTTCTATTTCAAATATTTCTATTTCTAAACTGGAATGAGGCCCAATCGATTACCATATAAAATTAATTATATGGATTTTCATACAACACATGTATATAATAGCATTGAAAAATAATCAACCATCAACCAAAGTGCACTACACTGTATAAGCATCAAATAAAGATATCTAACGCTTATAACAGCATGTCAATCAATCGATCGACATATTTAATCAATCAGGATGAGTGAACTTCAAATTTCATCCTAACACCCGTGTGGGGTTTCAAACAATCAAACAACTATTTTATTCGTGCAGTTGGGCGATGTGTAAAATTTATCGTCCCAATCAATGTCATTCAAATAAGTGTACATAAACAAACCATCTGGTTTGTAAATGAATATTTATTTATTCACTTCACTATTTTCATATTCACGTTAAAAATTATATTTTTAACGATAAAACATTTTATTTCAACCTATGAATTTCTATTCAATTCATTTATTCAATAAAATGATATTTTTTTATTTTTCTAACATGTTTTAGAAAATTTCGGCGGCATAACGGCACGATACCAGAAACGGGACAAGGCCTAGCCTTATCCCCGGTCTAGTGAAGGCCCACGCCATTCACACATCAATCAAATCATTCAATTTCACTCAAACAATTCAATTCAATCACATAATCAAACTAATCTATGCAACCAAACAAACAAGTCCATGGTTTGTGGACGATTGTGTCGGGTGCTACTAAGCACCGTCTGCATCCTAGTATATATATATATATAACTAGAAAAATAAATTGAAAGGTGAGAAATTCTCACTTATAGCTATCCAATCATCTTGACTCTTCTTTTGCAGAATTCTTCGTCGCTCTCGCCTTTTTGTCGCTTTCGCCCGTAGCCAAGTATAAATCGAAGAAGGCAGTGCCTCGCTACGTCGGAGGTTGGTGGAGGCTGCTCTGGTCGGAGGCGCACGGAGGAGGGACGTCGGTCAGTGGCGGATGTGGGAGGTGGACAGGCGTTGAACGGAGGGGGTCTGGAGGTCTCGGGCTCGAGGTGGGTTCGGCGAGGAGGAGAAGGTGGGGGAAGCGGTCAGGCGGTGGGTGGTCTCAGCGTCGATTTGGGGGCTGGGTTAGCAGCGGCGCTTCAAGGGGATGGAGAAGAGAGAAGCGAGAGGGGGTCGAGCTGAGGTGGGGGCTGGTCGGAGGGGGGGGAAGGAAGCCAGGCGCGGCGCCGCCTTGGGTGGTGGTTGGGTCGGCTTCGTCGATCCCCAACTTTCTTTTTTTTTTTTTTTTTTTTTTTTGATTTGGAAATTGACCGGGGGGGGGGGGGTCTGAAGAAAATAGGGGGATATATATTTTTATTTTATTTTATTTTATTTTAATTATTTAATTCGGAAAAAGGTTGACCTTTAAATACGAACTCGAAACGAGGCCCACCGCCTATCGTCCATAGCGTTTTACCCCCATTCCGAACACAATGGGATATGTATCGCAAGCTGATTCGATTGTTACAATCAGTTTCCTTTTGAATTTTCATTTAAATCTTTATTTTGAATTTTAAACGCTCACTTCAAATTACCGGGGTCACATACTAACTAGAAAAATTCTAGAAAAATATTTTCTAGCTTCGTATTGACGATACGGTCCTAACAAAACTAGTTTCGTCGAATTCTGAGGCCGTTTGAAAAATGGCCAATTTCCAGTCGATTAAAATCAACTGAAACTGGTCAAACGCGTTTTCCTTTGCCACGCTCACATATTGATTCGAAAAATTATGAAATTTGAAACCTAGCAATAACTTAACATCACGGACCCAACAAAACTGGTTTCGTCGAAATCCGAGATCGTTTGCAAAATTGCTATTTTTAAAGGCCTTATATTATATTAAAATATATATAAATTCCACAGCGACTATTTCTAAATTTCAACTGGACATATCTCATCATTTATAAAGTGAAATCTCAGTTTCTCAACTTCGTTGGAAAGATATTCACTATTAGATTCCATTATTTTTGGTTTCACTAAAATCCGGATTGTTTTGCACCCGGTACATTCAATTGAAGTTTGAAATCGAATTATCGAACTACCGCGCCATTTTCAATTCCTTTTATAATTATATATAAATATTTATATTCTAACGACGACGCGTATAATATATACGTTCGAATTCTATTCAAAATAAGTTTCTCGTCGATATTATTTAAAATAATTCATTTTAAATAATCAAAATTCGCTAAAATTGCCAAAATAAAAATTTTAAACTGGCCCAGATTTTCCGGGTTGTTACAGATAGCTATCGGTGAGAACCTCTCACTCAAATTCTATTTTTCAAGATATATATATATATACTAGGATGCAGACGGTGCTTATTAGAAGCACCCGACACCCGTCCACATACCATGGACTTGTTTGTTTGGTTGTGTAGTTGGTTAGATTATTTGATTTGGATTTGATTGATTGGTTGAATTGGAAATTGATTAAAATTGATATGTGAATGGCGTGGGCCTTCACTAGACCGGGGATAAGGCTAGGCCTTGTCCCGTTTCTAGTATCGTGCCGTTATGCCGCCGAAATTTTCTAAAATATGTTAGAAAAATAAAAATATCATTTTTATTGTGTAAATGAACTGAATAGAAATTCAAGTGTTGAAATAAATATTTTTGACGTTAAAAATATAATTTTTAACGTGAAAGTGGATAAGTAAATATTTATAAACAAATCGGCCGATTTGTTTGTATACACTGATTTGACTGATATCGATTGGGTCGATAAATTTTACACGTCGCCCAACTGCACAAATAAAATCTGTGTTTGATTGTTTGAAACCCCACACGGGTGTTGGGATGAAATTTGAAGTTCACTCATCCTGATTGATTAAATATGTCGATCGGTGGATTGACAGGCTGTTATAAGCGTCGGATATCTATATTTGATGCTTATACAGTGTAGTGCACTTTGGTTGATGGTTGATTATTTTTCAATGCTATTATATACATGTGTTGTATGGAATCCATATAATTAACACTATATGGTGATTGATTGGGCCTCATTTCAATTGGGAAAACAATGAATATTATAAAGAAAATTCATGTGTTGAATATAAAAATAGTCATGTGTTGACGATGATCATGTGTTGAAACTATTCATGTGTTGAGTAGAATATTTTAAATAAAATAAATTACATCTTTATCATATTTAAGATTAGAATCTACTTTACGGTGGAGTCTAATTAAAAATCAATCGATAGATACCATAGTTTTATAAAATATTTTACATAACAAAAATAGTGAGGTGTTGACAGTACTCATGTGTTGAGATTAGTCGTGTGTTGAAAGAAATATAGATTCATGTGTTGAATGGGATAAATATTCATTTGTTGGATAGAATAAAGGAGTTTTGAAAAATATAAAGCCGTGTTGATTAGAGATGCGTTATTTCGACGTGAACGATGTTTATATCGATTTTAAAACGATTTCGAAATGAATTGAATTGAAAACGATTTCGAAATAAATTGAATTGAAAACGATTTCGAAATGAATTGAATTGAAAACGATTTCGAAATGAATTGAATTGAAAACGATTTCGAAATGAATTGAATTGAAAACGATTTCGAAATGAATTGAATTGAAAACGATTTCGAAATGAATTGAATTGAAAACGATTTCGAAATGAATTGAAAACGAATTCAAATTGAATTGAAAGTGAATTGAAATAAATTCAAATTGAATTAAAATTTGAATTGAATAGAAATGAATTTTAAAACGAATTTATAAAGAAGAATTCAATTTTAGCTTTGAATGGAAATAGTGTTGAAATGGTTTTGAAACGAAGTTAAAACGATTTATAAAATTCGTTTTAAAAGGAAATCGACGAAATATATATAATATATATATATATATTATATATATAATGGCCTGAATAGAACGCGCCGCGCCGCGGTAGTTCGTGAATTTCGACCATTTATTTCAAACGGACATTGCGGGAGATCCGACCGTCGGATTCTCCTAAAACCGGAACCGTTGGGTTCGTATCGAAAAGAGCTTTCCAATGAATATGAGGAATTTGAAATCTAACGGTTGGATTTGGAATTAGGTCCAAATCAAATTCGAAAAAGGTCGCTGTAAGTGCAGTTCGATGGCCGTTGTTGGAAATCGACTGTACGGACCTTGATAAAATTATTAAAAATATCTATAATTTGTGTAAAATTATAATATGTGAATTGGAAAGATTTGGGCTGGAAAATTCCACATTTGAAAAGATAAAAATAGATTTTTATCGAAATGAACTAGTTTTGAACTAGAATTGAAATCAATTTATTTTTAAAATAAATAAATTGAATTTGAAAGTGATTTTGAAAATAATCGATAATTTCCAATACGTGGATGGGACTGGAGCTGAATCGAAATTATCTTCGGGATATTTCGATGTTGGATTTGGTGACTATACAAATATTGTTATGGGGATTTGAAAGATATTTTATATCGTTATTTCCAATACGATATTTGTTGGTTTCAGAATTTGATATTGAATATAAGCCGATATATTTTCTATTCAGAGCCTTGTATTTAATATCAAATGTGATTTGGTTTATCGTGAATCGTGTTTTTGATGACATTGGTTCTTTAACCCACTTAAAGGCAGGATATTGATTTTTGAAAAGATTAAAACTAAGTGGAGTTTTAATGAATCTTTAATTAGATTGAAAAGTGAATTGATAATTTAAATTATCAAATCTGAAAAGTGATCGAGAGTGGAGTACCACCAGTTTTGCTCCAAAGCGATAGTTAAATCTTTAATTAGATTTGAACGTGAAATGGTAATTAATTTTACCGATAACACCGTGGTGTTAGATATGGAGTATCACCAGTTTTGCTCCATGGGATATATAGGTTGGGATTGGGAAATAAAACAAATAATTACTTCGGTGTGGTTCGCTAATCCCGACTAGTTTGAAATGATATCCAAAGGAAGATTATAGGATAAATTTAGAAGAATTTATCTTGGATAAAATTAATGGGAACATTTCCCTAAGAATGTGATTTTGTGAATAAAAGAATATTCTGAATTGGAATGAAGCGTTTGCTGTGTTTGTGTAACATTTGTTTATCATATACGTGGGTTATTCAGAAAGGCCGGGTTTATACCCATTCTGAATAACCGATTCGACGAGATGTCGAAGATGAAGACGGTGGTTGAAGACCGGAAGTCTTCACATCGTTTGGGTGGTTACTGATGATCTTGATTGGGCTGTACACCCAAGATGAGGGAAACAGTCGGTGATCGTCCAGACGTACTTGGAGATCGATGGATATGCGAGGAAAGTGCCTCCGGTTTCGTTCAGACCCAGAACGGACTTGTAAATGGACTGTGTGTCTGACATTGGATTTTAGTCCGTGTGATTGATCTCTATTAAATATATATCTGTTTGGCGGCGGAGAATTTATTCTCTTGCTTAACGCCCTTCTCTGAGACGTACGAGCTCAGGGGTTATATATTGATGGATATCAAACGCATGGAGTGAATTGCCTGTGTGGCATGCGTAAGTGGCAATTGATCAGGGCTTCTGTTGAAAAGCAAAGTCTTGTGGTTGATGATCAAAGCACGGCCTGTGTGGCGTAGCTTTGTGTATAGCGTGAATTCGTGAGCCTCACACCTCGGTATGAGTCAAAAACGGGAGACGGACCGCTGGGAGAGCACGACGTTTCTTTCTAGCTAGGGTGGTGTCAGTGACCTACCAGCCCTGACATTTATATACTTTTCACCTGTGTGGTTGTTGGAATGCGAGGCGCCTCGGATATAGGTCTGTAAGGACTGGGAAACGTGTGTTCAGGAATAACTAATCCTCAAAAGTAAGAGAGGACCGGCCCAGCCGATTCCAAGGATCATAGTGGGGTCCTGGGACATTTGCTAGAGTGTCTCGAACGCGGAGAGGAGCTTGCCCCTTGCCTCGACTCATGACGGAAATCCAATTTCCAATACGTGTATTGCGGTTTTAATTGTAGAACTAGTATGGCGACATGATAGATGGTACCCATGCCGCCTATGATTGATATTTATGATTTGAATTGTTTTGACACTATACACTTATTATAGTATCAAATAATGTGTTTTAAACGTATCAAGCATGCTTTGGCTGTTATAAGGTAAAAACCCTATCCTCCGGCTTGTGTTGCATTGTGTGATGGGACCTGGGTCTTATAACAGCTTCATTTTTCTTTATTTAGCATTGCGCTGTTTGTTCTATGCGCTGGTATTCTTGGGAGGAAACTCGTTCCGTGTTATACGGCGTGGTCCCTTGATTTACCTAACTTTAAAAACAATATTAATAACTGTTTTAGTTCTCACACCAGTCACATGACTGACCTGGAGTTTATTGTTTTAACCTAAACTCTGGGTGCCCCTATTTTCTGCACGGGCAGCTAGTAGTTTTGGTTTTGCAGATTTATATTCACAGGGTCCTGATTTACAGCTGGAACGATGCTCGGAAAGCTCTGTATCCGTGTATCACTTCTAGTTGTGTTTTGTATATTTTTCCGCTGCTATGTAATTTATTGTAATCTCTGATATTTATCGAATGTAATTTATTCATTTGTACTCTGTATATTCTTGTATCTGATGGAATTGTTGTAATAACAATGAAATGTTCTTCCGTCTGCGTTCTATTTTGTCTTGTCCTCAATTCTATCCGTGCTTTCCTTCACGGGGAAGTTCGGGTCGTCTCAGTAGACTTTGTGTACCTCGCGACGAAGGGTTGAGGAAGGCGATTCTTGACGAATCACATCGTTCGAAGATGACCATTCATCCCGGCGGGGACAAGATGTACAAAGACATGAAGCGAGTTTTCTTTTGGGCAGGTATGAAGAGGCGTGTGGCCGAGTATGTCGCTAGGTGCTTGGTGTACCAACAAGTAAAAGCGGAGCAAAAGAAACCCGGTGGGTTGCTTCACCCATTGGAGGTTCCACTGTGGAAATGGGAAAGTGTCTCGATGGATTTTGTGGATGGATTACGAAGATCAAGGAAGGGTAATACGGGGATTTGGGTTATAGTAGATAGACTTACTAAAAGCGCCCATTTCATTCCCTCGAAGAGTAAGAGGACTGCTCCTTGGTAAGCTTCTGTATACATTCGAGAGATAGTTCGTTTGCACGGTGTTCCTTCTAGCATAATGAGCGACCGCGATCCTATTTTCACTAGCGAATTTTGGAGATGCTTACAAGAGGCGGTAGGGACTCGGTTATGTTTGAGCATCGCATATCATCCTCAGACGGACGGCCAGACCGAGAGGGTGAATCGCATTCTAGAGGATCTTTTGAGGCTATGTATCCTAGACTTTGGAGGTACGTGGGAAGATCATCTTCCATTGGTAGAGTTCGCATATAATAACAGCTTTCAGTCTAGCATTGGCATGGCACCTTTCGAAGCTCTTTATGGACGACCTTGTCGTTCACCTACATATTGGTGGGAATCTACGGATAAGATCTTACTTGGGCCCGATATGATTAGAGAGACTTCGGAAAAGATTGACTTGATTCGAAGGAGGATGAAGACGGCGCAAGATAGGCAGAAATCTTATGCGGATAAGAGGAGGACGGATCTTGAGTTTGAGGTTGGGGACATGGTCTTTGTCAAAGCGTCTCCATTACGGAACGTTGTTCGCTTTGGGTCCGTTGGGAAATTAGCACCAAGGTTTGTACGGCCATTTCCTATTAAGGAGAAGATTGGACAGATGGCGTATAGAGTGGAGTTGCCAGAGAGACTTAGTGGTGTACACGACGTATTTCATGTGTCACATTTGAGGAAGTGCTTGCATGAGACCGCGGAAGTGGTAGAGCCGAATTTTCATAGAGAGGTGGAGATAGAGCGTGATGCGACGATTCGACGAGCTCCTACGCGCATTCTTGGGTCGGAGATCAAGTAGTTGAGGAATCGAGAGTTCAGACTAGTCAAAGTACAATGGGGAGATGATGAGAGCAACGCTACTTGGGAGACAGAAGAGAAGATGCGTTCACGATACCCTCTCCTTTTTGAGGGTACGTCCTTTAATTTCTCCTTTATCGCTTATCTTGTACTTATCTTACCTTTAGAGTATCCTCTCGCTAGTATCTTTGACCTTTAGTTAGGATAATCCTATGGTTGAAACATGTGTTTGAGACATGTTATGTATGATTAATGCAAAGTGGATGCATGTGTTTGCTAGTGTTTGCTCGTGGATGCATATACACACACTATTAGGCACTAGATCGGCTCAGTCACTTCATATTGCATATTGCATATAAATGGATATATTTAGTAAAATGGATGTATGATGATTGTATTATCATATGGATGCTGCATTCAGATGATGGTTGTACACGCATATAGAGATAATATGTAGCATTAAGGATCTTTTGCATACATAATGGACGCATGGCACTATCATGGTTTGCATTAAGGAGGTCAACTGAATCAGTGGACCGCCTGATTTTGCATTAGATATGGACATATACACACACTGTGCATTTAAACATGAAAGCATTAGAAGTCTATAAGGACAATGGATGCCTGTGTTTGATGGTTGAGTAGATGGACGATTGGATGTTAGGGTATACATTCTTCTTGACTTGAAGATTTCGGGGTCGAAATCCTTTAAGGAGGGCAGAATGTAACACCCCGTAATTCTGTTAATATTAATATTAATATTCACAAATTAAAGAATAACTAATCCCAGCTGTGAGAATTGAGGGAAACGGGTTGCGCCATTGTGTTCGTCTCGGAATTCTAGTTGAGATAGAGTCCGAGTTTGCGTGAATTGGACTTCGTATGAAGAAGTTATGGCCATCGGAAGTTTCAGAAAATTCAAAACAGCTCACAGGAAAATTTAAAAATTCAAACAGAAAGTGCAGAAGCAGGCTGGGCGGGAAAATTCCCGCCCAGGCAGGCCGACTGGGGAGTCGACACTAGTATCGACCTCCCCCACCCCAGGTCGACTGTAGTGTCGACCAGGGTGTCGACCTGGTCAGTCGGTTATGGTTTGACTAAGCCCAATATTGAGCTGCTGATGTGTCTTTAGGGCTGAGTTAGCAAATTAAACGGTTCAGGTTAGTTCTGAGTTGATCTGACGGTCTAAATAAACCCTAGACTCTATAAATACCTAGGTAGTCTCTCACTCTAAACTCACATGAAAAATAGAATAGCCACCGTCATACCGCCGCCACGGAACTCAGTCTAGCCGCCGCCAACTAAGAAGGAAGGAAGCTAATCAAAACCCTAATTCTACTCAACTCTAAAGCAAATCAAGACTCTCTTTATTCTCTAATTGTGAGTATGATGATCTTAACAAGATTATTATTGAACTAATTAGATTAATTTATGAATGGATTACAAGTGAATGATGTGAATTGTCATATATGTTGTTGTAAACCTTATGCTATCATGTATGTTGTAAATCCTATGTTATGTGATGATGATATCCTATATGTTGTAAATCATGCTATGATGATATTATATATAAGTTGTAATTTTCTATGCTAAGTTGTGGTAAATCATACATGTTATAAAATCATGATGTTGTTACTTATGCTAATTAATTCATGTTAATCAAATCATAATGTTTGGGCTATGTTGATCTATATGACAAATCATGTATGCAAGTCAGATTGATTAGTAAAGATTATGAACATATGCCATGACATCTATTTAAATCTAGAATTGTGACATCTAGAATTATGCTATGACATATGTGAATTCTATGTACAAGATGCTAGTTCACACCATCATTATGTTGCCTAAACCATATATGCTGGTTCATACATGAATTTGGATTATGATCAAATTATGTGAATTGTGACATTTTAACCAAAAAAGTTGACAACTTTAGATCCATAACATGTGTAGTTTTATGCAAGTTTCACCCCTATCATGATTAGATCTATTTTATTTGTCTATATGTTGTGATAATTCATCTTTGTGCTATGAGATAGACTATTCAAGTCTAACGTATATTTTGCGTTGAATAAGCGAACGTATAACGTGGGGTAGGGGTAATATTAAGGATTTAATATTAAGAAGTTGGGGTGCAATTGATATGATTTTGCATGCCATGAATGGATGGCCATAATTGAGTCAATTATGGACATCATTAAAAGTGGACTTAATTAATAATTTGAATAGGGAATTATTAAAACTGGGGTAAAAGATTATAAGTGTTAATCAATGCTTAGGACACGAGGTTGGACTCGTTTGTGACGTAAACCAGCCCGGACACGCCGGACAAATCCAGTGGTCACAAATGTCAGCCCAATGTGAGAGGTCCTAGGCCCAAATTAAAGCATAACAGTTGTAAAGACACGAGGTTAGACTCTTTTATGGTGTAAGACTGCCCGGACCCGCCTAGCAAATCCAGCTGCCATAAATGCTAGTCTAATGTGAGAGGTCTTTATGAGGTTATGGCCTGAATGAATTAAGAAATACTTAACCAGATAAACATTTAAGGTGGGACATGGGGGTTAAGTAGGTGCCTTGGGTGGCATGAGGAATCTAGTGGGTGCTCTTAGTGGCATGTGAAATACGATTAGTAAGACTTAACCAAACACACATGTAAATGAACATGACTAAGAGGGTTAAGTGGGATGTACTAGTGACAAGCTTAGGTTGGTAGCTTGTGGGGGCCCATTTCAACCCGTATCCCAAATGTATCTTTGTGGGCTCGACCCAAGTCGAGGACGGGACACGCATGCTGGGCTTGACTATAAGAGGCCAAAACGGGGTAGCGGTGGCAACGCAAGTCCAACGTGTTTCATATGCGTGTTTGGACCCGGGCTGGATGATAAGACGTTGTTGCATCGTGTAGGTATAAGCCGTGCATTCTCAAGTTGTATCGGGTTGCCACTTTAGTGGAGTGATACACCCTACCGTGGGGCCAGCACGGGTATCTACGAGTGGGGAGCCGATCGCAAGTTGGTAGTGGGGTACATCTAGTGGAGATAGGGGCATACGGCACCTATGTAGTAAACTAGGGGTACGCAAGGCTATTTATAAAACTTCTAAGTGATGAAAGTGGGATCAACTTTGAGGGTGACTGGTGTGGTGCAGTGTAGTAATTATTCGTTAGTAATTAGGTATGCCTTTAACGTTATCTTTATCTGCTCTTCCATACCCAATAGTTCATAGACATTTCCTTGTTTTCCAGATTATGCCTTAGTCTAGTTATTTTGATAATAGTATTGTTAGAATTATCATACTCGCCAGACTTATGTCTGACCCCCTCCATTTCTATCTTTTTCCCCCTCCAGGTCCTCAGGTTAGGCCCAGCTCTAGCGGAGTTTGATTGGATTGCTTTATCTCTGTTTTGGAAAGCTTGGACCGTTGAAGTAAAGTCCAGCTTGTTATCTTCTTTAATGGCTATTTATGTAATGGGGTTATGTATTTTGTTTATCAACATGGATATTGTACTTGACTCTGATTTATGGTTTTATGATGTAACAAACATGTTTTAATTTCCGCTGTAATAAAATGAAGTTTTATATTTCCAAGTACTACTTATTATCTGTCTTGTTGTAATTTTTCTATTTTATATTCACTTAAAACCTCCATGGAAGTTAATGCATTCCCTTTGTGAGTGACATTAATGGACATGGGGTGTTACAGGTCCTCTCTTACTTTTGAGGATTAGTCATTCCTGAACATATGTTTCCCGGTCCTTGCAGACCTATAATCGAGGCGCCTCGCATTCCAACAACCACACAGGTGAAAAGTATATATAAATATCAGGGCTGGTAAGTCACTGACACCACCGTAGCTTGAAAGAAATGTCTTGTTCTCCCAGCGGTCACTATCCTGTTTTTGACTTATACCGAGGGGTGAGTCTCGCGAATCAACGCTATACACAAAGCTACGCCACACAGACCATGCTTTGATCATCAACCACAAGACTTTGCTTTTCAATAGAAGCCTTGATCACATGCCACTTAGGCGTGCCATACACGCAATTCACTCCATGCGACTGATTTCTATCGATATATAACCTCTGAGCTCATACGTCTCAGAGAAGGGCGTTAAGTACGAGAATAAATTCTCCGCCGCCAAACAGATATATATTTAATAGAGGTCAATCAGCACAGAACAAAATCCAATGTCAGACACATAGTCCATTTACAAGTTCGTTCTGGGTTTGAAGTCGGAGGTTCCAAATTCCTCGCATATCCGTACAATCAACAATACATCCTGATGGCTACCACTTCAGCTTCTTCAAGGTAGCTACTCCAATCATGAGCATCAGTAGTGCCCATCTATCCAATGTGAAGATCGTCGGTCTTGAACCATCTTCATCTCTTCGAACTCTAACTGTCCATCGATTATTTGAAATGAGAATTAACTTGGCCTTTTCAAATAATCCACGTATATCTAGATTTTCAAATCAATTCTTCACATGGTTAACATTCGACATTGACATTTCAGTTCTTTAGTATAATTTTTCATGTCAAACACATTCAACCACCAAATATCCAGCAAACCAAGCAGAGTCGGTTTATTTCCATTCTATATCGTCTATAATATTTTATAACGATATATCGCCATTTTTATTTATTTAAAAACGACCCTATTTAATTAAACGACGTTTCAGGTCATGCCGAGACACTGGCGCTGTTTTTCCCAAAATTTGTTTTACACATATCTAAAAATATACCCATTGGATTTCAACAAAGTTTATATCATTGGGAAGATATTCCCAAAGCGAACCCAACAGTTCCAGTTTCGTGAGAATCCGATGGTCGGATCTTCCGGTATAATCGTTTGAAGTTACGATTTCAAAACGCGAACTGCACGGCCTCGATTCTTTTTAGTTTATATATATATATATATATAATTCATTTGGCAATTTCTATATCGTTTTCACTTCAAATATTTCACTAACACCTTTATATTTCGAAAAATTTCGCCATAACCTCCTTTGTACGGGAAGGGGTTTGGAAATTTATTGGGCCGTATTAGGTACACAATAAATCCTAATAAGCATACACGTATTTATAGTGATATATTCCGGCGTCCACAGGGGAGTGTGTATAGATCATAACTCCAGAGAATAAATTCTCATCACCGTATAAATGGTTTTTGTGCCTTAATGACCAGAGAGATGTGTTTATTGTCATCTAAAGACTCGTGTGGGTTTTTTTATTAATCTTGCATTTTACCGTTACAATTTATATAGTCCAGATCAGACATCAGTTCAACCTGTAATATACAGTCATCGCCATACATGCCTCTCGCTCGTATTGTAAATCTTCAACCTCATCAAACAAGCGCCAAATGCTTATGTGGTATATGATGAAGTATGCCTGTCGTCAAGAAGTATGCCATGTAATGTAGTTCAAAATTAATTGTTACTATCTTATGGCGATGTTTATTATTACACATAGAACAACTAGCACTCCGCATCTAATGGCATTCACATGAGTTGATATAATAATAAAATTTGCACATCCAACTCATTAAGATTTACCTATTTATTGGGCACGCAAATAAATTCTTTACTCAATAGCTAATCCATTTCCTGTTCAACACATGTATATATATGTGCAAAACTAAACTAGAAATTATATTTCTAGCGAACAAAGGTTTATTTACATTTGTAGTTATATTTAACACTTCATGTTTCACTTAAAAACGATATATTTAGCGAACTAAAATATATTTCAACACACGACTATTTTATTTAGTTCATATATATGTTAAAAATAATATTTATAGCAAACGAATATTTATTTCAACACTTGTATATTTTAAGCAAATCACATACATGATAAAAATGGTATTTTTATTGTCAAAAATGTTTATTCAACACATGAATGTTTTAACACTTCATATTCTCAATAAAAATGTAATTTTTATTGTTTGATCTTTTTATTCAACACATGAACCTTTTCCAACACACGAACTTCTCAACACATGAGAATTTCCACACATGGATATATTTTATATAGTTTGTACTTATAAGAAAGATGTAATTTTTATTGTTGAAACAATTTATCTATAACATGAACATTTTACATACTTCATATATAATAAAAATGTGATTTTTATTGTTAAAACAATTTATTTATTCAACACATGAATTTATTTTTCAACATAAGAACTTCTCAACACATGAGCATCTCCACACATAGATATGGTTTCAACACATGACTTTTGTTTCAACACATGAAAATAATTTCAACATATGAAAATAATTCTAACACATGAATATTATTCAAAATTTCGGCAGCATAACGGCAGGGTAGTTAAAACCGGCACCGTCCCGAGTACAGCTCCTCGCTCCACCTTAAAACGTCGCGGTTTTTGACAATGGGGATTTCATACAACTAATTCGCACGCAGGTGAGTATGATTTTTCTTTTCCACAATTTATTTCAATCAAAAATGGGTATTTTTCAACCACAACCAAACAATATCAACCACAAACAATTCTATCAACGATTCGCATTATTCACCAAATTTTTCACACCAATTCACAATCAATAAATATCGTCCATGGTTTGTGGACGAGGGGAGTATATATATATATTCGTATATAAATATATTTTATTTCCATTTCAGTTTAGAAATCTCACATTGGTTGTTGCTCTTCTAAAAATCCTAGCAAGCTCAGAAAAATCCCTGGACACTTCTAGACTGTAGAGAGCGTCCTTGCAGTCACGATGTTTCTGTTTCATCGAATTTCGTCAACACATGATAAAGATAAGATTTTTCAAAGTTTGCAACACTTTAAAGTGTTAAAACAGTTCAAAGTAAATAACAGCCGCACCTTACAACAATAGTTCGAAATTAGGTTTGGGTTTTACTCGAAATTCGTGGCACTGCAGTGAAACTGAAGCACACCGTGATGAAGAGGATGGAGAGGCGCCCACGACGAGGTATGGGGGGTCCCACTTGATGGCGGCGCTGAGAAGGTAGGGCGGTTCGAACGGCTGAAGGTTGTGGAGGTGATTCTCTCAATTTGGGCGACAATAGGTGGTGCAGCCGGGGCTAATTCGAAGGGGAGGGTGAGGCAAACAAAAGATTTAACTGGAGCGGGGACTGGTTCTGCCTGTGGCGATCGAAAATCGACTGGGAAGGGGTGGATGCTGCGTCGCCGTCGAAATCGAGGGTATGGGAGGGGGGGTTTCTGATTTTTGGAAAACTAAAATTATAAAGCGAATTTTCTATTGGGCCATGCTTTATTAAATTTTAAAATAGTGTTTCTCCAAACGAACACCAATCCAAACCCAACGACTATCGCCCCTACCTAAATACCCCCATCTCGAATACAATGGGATATGTTTGGTAGGCCAAATCGACAGTTACGGTCAGTTATTCTTCAAATTAAAATATAAAACATTCAATATTCGATTTGAATGTACATTTCAATTTGCCAAGGCCACAAACTGATTCGAAAAATTCCAGAAAAATAAATCTAGCTATGTTCTGAAACTACGGTCTCAACAAAACAAGATTCATCGAATTCTGAGATCATTTGATAAATGGCCATTTTATGGTCAATCCAATTTAACAGAAATTAACCAAACACGGTTTCTTTTGCCACGCTCAGCTTCAAAAATTATGAAATTTGAAACCTAGCAATAATTTAACATCCTGGATCCAACAAAAGTGGTTTCGTCGAATTTCGAGGTCGTTTGCAAAATGTCTATTTTCAAGGGCTATATATTCTCTATAGTGACCTTTCTGAAAATTCATTTGGCCATAACTTTTGATTCCCACTATGAAACTTCGATTTTTCAGATTCATTAGAAAGATATGCATAAATAGATTTAAATATTTTTGGTAAATCCGTTATATTCTGCACCCTGTACGGTCAGTCAAAGTTTGAATCCAAATTTTCAAACTGCCGCACTATTTCTAATTCATTATTTTATGGAAATATTCTATTTCAATTGTTTAAATTCTTTTAAAATTACCTATTTAATTTTTTTTAAATTGGCTCATATTTTCTGGGTTGTTACAGACCCGGTGTTTGTAATGCTCGGGTTAGACAGGGATGTACAGTTCTAGGTTAGCGGATGCTGCGAAATCCAGAGACGAGCTAAAGGTGATCAGACGTATGGTGTTATATAGTGTTTATTTCACTGTGTACAGTATGTGAGGACATATTATAACTTTCCAGATGGGTTAATGTACTATGATAATTGTAAATTTTATTTAAAGCTGTCAGTAAAGATTATTTTTACATTATATTTTATTTCGTTCCGACGTGAGACCTTGTGTTTTGTTGGTTCTTCTTCTTCTATTCTAATATTTCTTTCTTTATTTTCTTACCCTCTAACTTCTATCTTTTAGTAATCCAAATTCCGTGCACTTTGGACCGGACTAGTGTGTAATTAGTCGATTCAAAGAGTACTGAAATTTTGGGTCACTACAGTATCTTTTAACAGGTCACACATTTATTTATTTTGAATGACTCATCGTCATACCCGCAAAATAATAAATTGATTTCCCTAAAAATACCTTGGGTATAAAGCTAAGAGAAACGAATTCCTTCTCCACCAACATAACTAAGTTTGAAGAGATCAACTTATGCGATCTATTAGATATACTCTGTCAGACATTCGTCCATACACGTTGTCCTAGGACTGGACAACCTGAAGGCACTATTCCATAAATCTATCTTTGGCGGTTTCTACCTAGGTTTCGCAGAACAGCCCTTGCATACTCTTCGTCTTCAACTATCTTCATCATATTTGATTCGCAATGCAAATGCCCGTACATAGTGGTTTTCAAATAAAAAGATCTGATCCTGGTCTCTCCGTATTGACAATGG
This sequence comes from Allium sativum, assembly GCA_030737875.1. Taxonomy (NCBI): domain Eukaryota; kingdom Viridiplantae; phylum Streptophyta; class Magnoliopsida; order Asparagales; family Amaryllidaceae; genus Allium; species Allium sativum. The sequence goes on along the minus strand of CM060915.1, from coordinate 182,512,212 downwards.
AAAAAGAGTCAAAACTTTGATAGCCGGTTATTTAACTATCAAAGGAAACATACACAAAAATAACAATCGTATTTCGAAATGGAAATTATATCGATCAATCATCAATTAACATTCAGCTCTTTAAATTAATTTATCATTAATTTTGTAACGACCCGGCTTTTTGCCCGATTTTCGCTGGTAATTAAACCAACTTAAACCGCTCATAAAGACGGATTGTTAGGGGCACTTACACATTTGCACAAAATGAGAAGAACTTTTCCATTATCATTAAAATAATATTACATCAGTGCTACAAGAGGTACATAAAAGTACATCGGTTACACAGTGGAAAAGATACTAAATTCAGCGGATGAATGCGAATGCTCCAAGACATAACAGCTCCAGCTAAAACCAGAATCCTGCTCCAACTAAATCCAAGGCTTAATCTTCGAACCAAACTAATAGGCTGCTCGTGTAAAAATTATGGGCACCCAGAGTTTTGGTGTGGGAACAATAAACTCCAGGTCAGTCATGGGACTGGTATGAGAACTCAAAACAGTTGTTTTTAGGGTTTATATTAAAGTTAGGTAATTCAGCGGACCATGCCACTAATGCGGAACAGTTTTACTCCATGTGAATACCAATGCATAGAAATTCGCAATGATTTTTTAGAAAATGAAATTAACATAAGGTCGCGCGACATACACACACACACAATGCAAACGCACACATTGGCGAGGTTTCTCCTTATGCATTCAAAAATGCTTGATATGTAAAATCCTCTTTCAATACTATAATATAGTGTGAAAAATCATTTTGAAAGTAAATGTATCAATCTTGGCCAACATAGGCACTATATACTATACTAACGTATGGTATACAATCAAAATCGCACGGGATCATAGCGGAGGTTGGGTTTCCAACAACGACTAGGCAAAGGAAATTCCTTCCAAACAAAATTTTGAACACATCTAGAGGGATGTCCGAGGATCAATAGTGATGCTCCTCATGCCAACACAGGGCCGGGTTACCCCTTAACTGGGTAACTTAGAGTACATCTGAGTATGTCATCTCCCGGTCGTTACCGACCTTTCCAAGCGTGCGCCAACAACAACCACAAAATTAGATGCTTTTACCACATAGGTTAATACCTAGGCTCCATACCATAGAACACCATTTATCTAGGAGGAGACAACACCCCTTAACCCTGCTGCATTTCTTCCTGTTTTGGCCATTTACCGGGGTGTGAGGCTTGCCGAGGTCCCAATATACACAAATTTATGCTTAAATAAGCCATGCTATGATCATCCAAAGCTCACCACATAACTAAAGTATGCCACATTGTCCATTCACAATGCATCACTGATTTCTATCGATATATAACGTCTAAGCTCATACATCTTAGAGAAGGGTGTTAAGCAAGAGAATAAATTCTCCGCCACCAGACAGATATATAGTTAATAGAGATCAGTGCTATGCAGTCAATTACAATGTCAGACACACAATCCATAAATGTCCGTTTTTGGTCTGAACGAAAAAACAATCCAAAATTCCTTCACATACGTTTGGGCTTATTGCCACTTAGTTGAAATAAAATCCATCTGCAAATTGGAGCTACCCATTTGAGACATTCAGCAAGTCGTCCTTACGATATGAAGGGTACCGGTCTTCAATGTTGTCTTCAATGTCTTCGATTGTTCCACAACATCGTATTATTACTTGGAACGTATTCGTACATACATCTGATCCCGGTCTTCCCAAATAATAAGCGCAATTTTTAGAACACGATTACAGGGCACACCGGCTTTCAACCAAATCTCCTTCCATCTTAGATTTTATTAAATTAAATTACTTCAAAACCATTCTCAATTATCTTTAACAAAATCTTTATTTAACCCTTCTACTTTAAAACCCATCCCTTAAATCAAAGATAATCTAGCCCCAACGCCTTAATTAATTTTCCGCTTGATAACTAGTTATCAAAACCCAATTTCCTCTGAAAATCCTTTAATCCATATTTCAACCATAGTTTCCGAATAAATCGATTTTCCAACGTTCAATTTTAATTGTGACTACCCCAAACCCCATAAGGCGGTGGCAAGGGTAATCTTTGGAATATAACACATAAACAGATAACATCAGAACAGAAATAATTAAATACACCAGATAATGTACAATAGAATACACTGGATAAACATAATCATCAGAGTTATACAATATACTGGATCATACTTAGTACAAAATACAGTTCAGCTATACATAAATGCCTATAGTGGATAACAAACATAATATGTACAATAGAAGCTGAACAGCATAAAAAGAGATAAATGATAGAATCCATCTTCAGCTCCAGCTATCCAGAAAGAGCCGGCTAAAACCTGAATACAAGGCTGCCCGTGTAGAAATAGGGGCACCCGAGTTTGCAAGTGAAACAAACTACGAGTCAGTCATGGGACCGGTATGAGAATTCTACTTAACACATTTTTCAATATGGCTAATCAGAGGACCACGCCACTTTCGCGGAACGGGTTTACTCCATTGGATTGTCGGTGCTTTAAAAAAAGTAAATCTTTTAAACATCGCAATGCTTTTTATAAAAATGAACCCATTATAAGACTCAGTTCCCATCACACAATGCAACACAAACCGAAGAATAGAGTTTTACCTTATAATGGACAAAATATGCTTGATACGAGCAAAACAAATCATTTGATATTATTGCTAGTGTATATATGTTTCAAAAACAATTTCAATCAGAACTATCAATCATAGACGGCATGGGTACCATATATCATGTCGCCATATAAATATACAATCAAAACCGCACGATATCGTATTTGAAAATTGGATTTCCGTCGTGAACCAAGGCAAAATATAGTCCTTACCGAATTCGAGACGCTCTAGCCCACCCCTATGGATAAGAGCTTGAGTGACCCTTGGATCGTCAGGGCCGGTCCACCGATGTGGATTAAAATGCCTGAACACTGCGTTTCCCCGCCCTATGGGGCGTCACTGGTCATATCTGATCACATCATCGGCTCTGAAGAGACCGAAGCAAACCGAGGCTTCGCTTTCTATCATCCACATAAGTAAAATACCCGGGCATGCAAAACCCAAAGTACCACTCCTAGCTAGAAGAAACGCATGTCCTCCCTGAAGTCCTTCTCCCGTTTCAGGCTCATAGCGGGGTGTGAGGCTCACGAGAGAACGCTATACACAAAGCTATGCCACACAGGCCGCGCTTTGATCATCAACCACAAGACTTTGCTTTTCAAGAGAAGCCTGATCATCTTCCACTTAGCCATGCCACACAGGCAATTCACTCCATGCAACTGATTTCTATCGATATATAACCTCTGAGCTCGTACGTCCCAGAGAATGGCGTAGACAAGAGAATAAATTCTCCACCGCCAAACAGATATATACTAAATAGAGATCAATTAGCACAGAACAAAATCTAATGTCAGACACATAGTCCATTTACGAGGTCGTTCTGGGTCTGAAGGAAACCGGAGGCACTCAATACCACGAATATCCGTATAATCAACATGTACGTCCGGATGGCTACTACTTCAGCCCCTTCAAGGTAGCTACTCCTATCATGAGCATCAGCAACACCCCTCCGTTCGACGTGAAGATCATCGGTCTTGCACCGTCTTCCCATCTTCGACTTTCAATCGTCGATCAATTACTTGAAATGAGAATTAACTCGGCCTTTTCAATTAAATCACGTATATTTAGAATTTCTAATCAATTTATTTCAATGGTTAAATTATTTGACATCAATAATTCTATTCTTTAATGTAATTTTCACACCAAACACGTTCAACCATCAAATATCCTATAAACCAAGCAGATTCAGGTTATTCTTATTCCATATCGTTTATAATATTTTATCATGATTTATCGCTATTTTTCTTTATTTAAAAATAGCCAATTCATTCAAACGGCGCTTCAGGCCATAGCGCGGTCATGGCGCTGTTTTTCTTATATTTGATTTACACATATCTGAAAATCTAACTGTTGGATCTTCACAAATTTTATATCATTAGAAAGATCTTTTCAAAACAAACCCAACGGTTTCAGTTTTGGGAAAATCCGACGATCGGATGTCCCGCACTAATCGTTTGAATTTACGATTTCAAAATAAGAACTGCAGTGTCATTATTCGATTTAATTTAATTATATTTATATATTTATAAATATAATCGATTCTGGCACTGCTTTTCTTCAGATTTGAATTAAACATTCCAGACAATCCAATCGTTGGATCTTCACAAAGTGGTTGTCGATGGAAAGATATTTCCAAAGCGAACCCAACGGTTTCGGTTTCGGGAAAATCTGATGGTCGGATCTCCTGCAATAATCGTTTAAAATCACGGTTTCAAAACACGAACTGCAGTTTCGTTATTCGATTTATTTTAATTATATTTATATATATATAAATAAAATTCATTCTTCGATTTCAAAACTATATTCATTTCATATATTTGATAAAAATGATATTTTTATCATCAAAATATTTATTCAACACACGAATATTTTTAGCACTTCATTTTCACAATAAAAATGTAGATTTTATCGTCCAATCTATATATTCAACACATGAATGTTTTTGACTTCACACATACGATAAAAATATGATTTTTATCGTTCTAGTCGTTTATTCAACACATGAATATTTTCTGTAGTTGATATATACAATAAAAGTGTGATTTTTATTGTAAAACAATTTATTTCAAAACACGATTATTTCATATAGCTTATACATAAGGTAAAAATGTAATTTTTGGGGTTAAAACAATTTATTTAAAATACTACTATGTTATATAGTCTACATATATAATAAAAATGTTAATTTTTATTTTTTAAAGAATTTATTCAACTCATGAACTTCATTCAACACATGAATTTCTATTCAACACATGAATTTCTATTCAACACATGAATTTAGTTTCAACACATGAAAATAATTCTAACACATGAATATTATTGAAAATTTCGACAGCATAACGGCAGGGTAGTTAAAACTGGGACCGACCCTAGTACGACTCCTCGCTCTACCTTAAAACCTCGCGGTTTTTGACAATGGGGATTTTCAATATCTAGTTCGTACACAGACGAACTTTCCCATACACTAATCCTATTGGGATTTCAATCACAATCAATCATTTCAAATCAACCATTCATGATATTCACCAAATTTCATACCAACCAATAATTTAAACAACAACACAACCAATATATATCATCCATGGTCTGTGGATGAGGGGAGTGTGTGTGTGTATATATATATATATATATATATATATATACGTATATAAGTATATTTCGATTTCACTTCAATATCAATTCAATTTATTTCAATGCATATATCACTTTTACAACGCATATATAACTTATACATTGAACATACAACTTATACAACGCTTATACATGAGGTATACAATGTTTATATAACTCATACATCAACTATATAATTTATACATCGTCGTTTTCCATATCGTTTATAAATTAGAAATCTCACATTGGGATCCACACCACTAAAAGTAGAAGAAGGCTAAGAAAAATATGCGGTCTCTTCTAGAGTGTAGGAGACGTCCGCATGAGTCCACTGTCTCTTGTTTCACTGGATTTCGACCACATAGCAAAAAGATATGATTTTTGTAGTGAAATCAAAATCTGTAGCACATAGAAGTGCTATAATCAGTTAAAATAAAATAGGCCGTTACCTTTCTGAATATTCAAAACTAGGTTTGGCGATAACTTCTAATCCGTAGCACCAGGACTCAATCGGGTTTTGACACCTCGAAGAGCTTTGAATCGCACTCAGGCGTGTGGTAGTGGGGCACAGTTCGGTGGTGGGGCTGAGGAGAATCGGCGGCTTCAACGTTGGAAGTACCTGGAGGTGATTCTCTCGACTGGAGTGACGAGAGGCGGGGGGTTTGTTCTAATTTGAAGAGAAGGAGGAAGGCTTCGGAAAACTCAACGGGGATGAGGTGTTTTGGTGAAGGGATGCACCAGAATTTGGACAGGATGCGGAGAGCGGTTTTCCGCCATCGAGCAGAAGATATTCAGGGAGAGAGAAAAAACGATGGAGGAAAAGGATTGGCCAATGGTTTTTATTTTTATTTTCAATTTAATTATTTCCAAAAATACCCTTTTCTTATACGAACTCCAATCCAAACCCAACGACTGTCGTTCCAAGCTAATTACCCCCGTCCCGAACATAATGGGATATGTTTCGTAGGCCCATTCGACTGTTTCAGTCTGTTTTTCTTCAAATTAAAATATAAAACATTCAATAATTGATTTGAACATACATTTCAATTTGCCGGGGCCACATACTAATTCTAAAAATTCCAGAAAAATAAATACAACTATGTTTTGATGATACAGTCCAAACAAAACTAGTTTCGTCGAATTTTGAGACTGTTTGAAAAATGGCCATTTTCTGGTCGATCCAATATAAGTGTAATTGACCAAACACATTTCTCCTCGCCACGCTCACACTTTAACTTCAAAAATTATGCAATTTGAAACCTAGGAATAATTTCACATCCCAGATCCAACAAAAGTGGTTTCATCGAATTCAGGGGTGGTTTGCAAAATGTCTATTTTCGAGGGCGATATATTCTCGCGACCTTTCTGAAAATTCGTTTGGCCATAACTTTGATTCCCTCTATGAAACTTCGATTTTTCAGATTCGTTAGAAAGATATTCACTGAGACGGCCCGAAATCCCATTCTCACGGAGACAAGGGTTATCTTTGGAATATAACATAGAAACATATAATAGCAGAACAGAATTAAATAAATACACCCGATAATGAACAACAAAATATACTGGATAAAAGTAATCATCAGAGTTACACAGTATACAGGATCTTACTTAGTACAAATACAGTTCAGCTATACATAAATGTCTACAGCGGAAATAAACAAAATATGTACAATAGGAGCTGAACAGCATAAAAAGAGATAAATGATAGAATCCATCTTCAGCTCCAGCTATCCAGAAAGAACCAGCTAAACCTGAATACAAGGCTGCCCGTGTAGAAAAAGGGGCACCCGAGTTTGAAAGTGAAACAAACTACGAGTCAGTCATGGGACTGGTATGAGAAATCCACTCAACACATATATAATTGGCTAATCACAGGACCACGCCACTTTCGTGGAACGGGTTTACTCCATTGGATTGCCAGTGCTTTAAGACAAATCTTTCTTTTAAACATCGCTATGCTTTTTATAAAAATGAAGCCATTATAAGACTCAGTTCCCATTACACAATGCAACGCAAACCGGAGGATAGAGTTTTACCTTATAATGGCCAAAATATGCTTGTTACGAATAAAACAAAGGCATTTGATATTATTGCTAGTGTCTATATGTTTTGAAAACAATTTCAAATCATAACTATCAATCATAGACGACATGAGCGTCCCATGCCACTATGTCGCCATATATAGGTGTACAATCAAAATCGCATCGTCACGTATTTGGAAATTGGATTTCCGTCATGAACCAAGGCAAAAGATAGTCCTTACCGAATTCGTGACTCTCTAGCCCGAGCCACCGGAACAGCCGCAACTGCCCCTTGGAGCGACAGGGCCGGTCCACCGATGTGGATTATAGTGCCTGAACAATACGTTTCCCCGCCCTTTGGGGCGTAAATGAGCCAACGAATGACTCCATCGGACCCGGATCGTCCGATCAAACCGAGGCGCCTCGCAACAGCAACAACCACATAGGTGAAAAGTATATAAATGTCAGGGCTGGTAGGTCACTGACACCACCCTAGCTAGAAAGAAACGCATGCCCTCCCTGAGGTCCTTCTCCCGTTTCTGGTTCATACCGGGGTGTGAGGCTCGCGAATTCACGTTATACACAAAGCTACGCCCCACAGGCGGTGCTTTGATCATCACCACAAGACTTTGCTTTTCAACAGAAGCCCTGATCACTGCATCTTAGCATGCCACACAGGCAATTCATGCCATGCGACTGACGTCTATCGATATACAACCTCTGAGCTCGTGCGTCTCAGAGAAGGGCGTTAAGCAAAAGAATAAATTCTCCGCCGCCAAACAGATGTATATTTAACAGAAATCAATCAACACAGAATAAACTCCAATGTCAGACACACAGTCCATTTACAAGTCCGTTCTAGGTCTGAACGAAACCGGAGGCACTAAATACCTCGCAAACCCTTCGATCACCACGTACGTCTGGACGATCACCACTCATTATCCATATTTCGGGATGCCTCCCAATCAGGACCTCCGTTACCATCTAAACGAGGTGAAGATCTCCGGTCTTCGACCACCGTCTTCATCTTTGAATTTCAATCGTCGGTCAATTATTCGAAATGAGGATTAACTCGGCCTTTTCAAATAATTCACGTATATTTAGAATTTCGAATCAATTTATTTCAATGGTTAAATTATTCGACAACACCAATATTGTTCTTTAATGTAATTTTCACACCAAACACATTCAACCATCAAATACAACATAAATCGAGCAAATTCAGTTTATTTCCATTTCATATCGCTTATGATATTTTATAACTATTTATCGCTATTTTTATTTAATTTAAAATAGCTAATTTATTCAAAACGACGCTTCGGGCCATAAAGCGGCCGTGGCGCTGTTTTTCTTCAGATTTGATTTACACATATCTGAAAATCTAACCGTTGGATCTTCACAAAATTTACATCATTAGAAAGGTCTTTTCAAAACGAATCCAAGGGTTCCAGTTTCAGGAAAATCCGACGGTCGGATCTCCCGGTACAATCGTTTGAAGTTTCGATTTCAAAATATGAACTTCAGCGTCGTTGTTCGATTAAATATAATTATATTTATATATATAAATAAATATAATCATTTCTGGCGCTGTTTTTCTTCAGATTTGAATTAAACATTCCAGACAATCCAACCGTTGGATTTCTACAAAGTTGGTGCCGTTGGGAAGATTATTCCAAGGCGAACCCGACGGTTGAGATTTCGGGGAAATCCAATGGTCGGATTTCCCGTACTTGTTGTTTGAAATCATGGTTTCAAAATACGAATTGCACGGCTTCGTTTCGTTTTAATTTTATTTATATTTATATATTTATATAAATATTGTTCATTCAATGATTTCCATATCGTTTTCACTTCAAATATTTTTCTAACACCTTAAAATTTTAGAAAATTTCGCCATAACCTCCCCTGCACAGGGAGCATCGGGAAATCGCAAATAGCTTTCCCGGTCCTTCTAATCTCAAAAAGAAAAAGAAAAAGCCAAGCGGCTAGCCAACAGGCTCATAAAATCATCACCCAAACAAAACAGTAAATGTGTACCTATTTGTCGGGCACAAAATTTTATTCCTCTTCTCTAGCCCCTTTGCTATAACCTGTTCAATAAATATGCATGTACATATATATACAGTTCTTATCATTTATCATTTTCTATTCAACTTCATATTTGATTTCTGTTTGGTTTAAAAACACCATTCATTCTAATGTTACATAAATAGGTGCAAATCATTTCATTAGCTAATTAATGAATATTTCAACTCATATATGTTTATTTTGAACAAGTGGCTATTTTTAACACTTCACATTTCAACGATTTATGCATACAATAAAAATGTGATTTTTATTGTAAAACAATTCATTTCTAAACACTATTTTTCTATATAGTTCATATAGGTGACAAAAATATGATTTTTATCATAAAACAATTTCTTTCAAAACGAGATTATTTTACACATTCCATATAGTCGATAAAAGGTGATTTTTATTATCAAACAATTTATTTCAAAATATGAATACCATTCAACACATGAATTTCTAATCAACGAATGAATATCAATTCAACACATGAATGTTTTCTATAGTTTCTATATATAGATAAAAATGTGATTTTTATTATCAAACGATTTATTTCAAAATATGAATACCATTCAACACATGAATTTCTAATTAACGAATGAATATCAATTCAACACATGAATGTTTTCTATAGTTTCTATATATAGATAAAAATGTGATTTTTATTATCAAACGATTTATTTCAAGATATGAATACCATTCAACACATGAATTTCTAATCAACGAATGAATATCAATTCAACACATGAATGTTTTCTATTCAATGAATAAATATAGTTTAAGCAGATGAAAATAATTCAAACACACGAATATTATTCAAAATTTCGGCAGCATAACGGCAGGGTAGTTAAAACCGGGACCGTCCCTAGTACGGCTCCTCGCTCTACCTTAAAACCTCGCGGTTTTTTACAATGGGGATCATGCATCTAGTTCGCACACAGGCGGCATGTATATATTTATTTCATTTCCACAAACTAATCCTATGTGGTTTCAACCAAATATTTTCCAATCACAAACGGGTATTTTTCAACCTCAATCAACCAATATCAATCACAAACAATCCCAAACAACCATTCGCTATCAATCAATTTTCACAACAATTTCAACCAATAAATATCGTCCATGGTTTGTGGACGAGGGGCGTATATATATATATATATATATATATATATATTATATAGAAATTCACTTTTATTTCAAGACATATATATATATATATAAAAAGAAATTGAAGAGTGAGAAATTCTCACTAATAGCTATCCAATACTACGACTCTTCCTTTACATAAATCTTCGCCAATCTCGCCTTTCGTCGCTTTCGTTGCCCGTATTCTCTACATATGTAAAAATCGAATTTTTACTATGTTATTCAATATATAAAACTCGAATTTCAAAAATATAGATTCCGCCTTTTCAAAAATAAAGATTATATTTTTAATATTCCTATGATGTAAAGATTATATTTTTATTACTTTAAAAATATAAAAATCATATCTTGCTTCTTCTACTTTATAAAAATTCCGTCTTTTCTATTTTAAAAATATGATCTTTTCTATTCTAAAAATCTGATCTTTTCTATTTTAAAGTTCTAATCTTTTTCTATTCAAAGTTTAAATCTTTTCCTATCCTAAAGTTTAAATCTTTTCTATTTTAAAGCTCAAACCTTTTTCCTTTTAAAGTTTAAACCTTTTTCTTTTTAAAGTTTAAACCTTTTTCTTTTTCAAAATTAAATCATTTCAAAATCAGTTTTAAACTTTTCTAAAAATCAGAATTTAAACGCTTTTAAAAAAAATCAGTTTGTAAATCATTTTTAAAATCAGTTTTTAACTTTCCAAAAATCAGTTTTTAAACTTTTTTTTAAAAATCAGGTTTTTCCCTTTTTTTAAAAAATCAGTTTTTAAATACATAAAAATAAAATAACAAAACAAAAAAAAACTTACAGAGGGGGGGTTTCCGCAGATCGTCGGAGGGAAGGCGGCTCGAGGGTGGCGCTCGGGGTTCGCCGGTGGTGGCAGGCGGTGGGGTTTGGGGTCGTTGCGAATCGGACTGGGGGAGGAAAGAGAAGGGGAGGGGAGGAGGAGAGAGATGGGGGTCTGGCGAAGTGGAGGAGGGGAAAGGCTGGGCAAGCGGCGGCGGGGTGGGATGCTGACGGTGGTGGTAATCGCAGGGGAGGGAGGGCGGCGGCTAGGTCTTTAGCGCGTTTTTTTTGTTTATTTCGAACTGAAGAGAGAGAAGAGGGAATAGGGGGGGTTTATATAAAATATATATATTTAATTATTTAATTTTTCAAAAAGTTGACTTTTACATACGACCTCTAAACGAGGCCCACCGCCTGTCGTCCATAGCGTTTTACCCCCATCCCGAACACAATGGGATACGTATCGTAAGCTGATTCGATCGTTTGAATCAGTTTCCGTTGAATTTAAAGTGTACTTCTTTATATATTCAATTTAAACGCACATTTCAATTTAGTGGGGCCACATACGAACTCGAAAAATTCCAGAAAAATATTTTCTAGCTTCGTATTGACGATACGGTCCTAACAAAACTAGTTTCGTCGAATTCTGAGACCGTTTGAAAAATGGCCAATTTCCAGTCGACTAAAATCAACTAAAACCGGTCAAACGCGTTTTCCTTTGCCACGCTCACATATTGATTCGAAAAATTATGAAATTTGAAACCTAACAATAACTTGACACTGCGGATCCAACAAAAGTGGTTTCGTCGAAATCCGAGGTCATTTGCAAAATGTCCATTTTTACGGGCCTGAATTCCATAGCGACTATTCAGAATTTTCAACTGGACATATCTTTTGATTCCCGCTATCAAATTTCGATTGGTCGGATTCGTTAGAAAGATATTCACTAACAGATTTAAATATTTTTGGTTTCACTAAAATCCGGATTGTTTTGCACCCGGTATATTCAATTGAAGTTTGAAATCGAATTATCGAACTACCGCGCCATTTTCAATTCTATATATAATTATAATTAATTATATTCATTTTCAAATGTCGATTCAAACTCAGTTTTCATCGCCATTATTTAAAATATTTATTTTAAATATTTAAAATCCATTATTTTAGCCAATTTAAAAATTTTAAATTGGTTCAGATTTTCTGGGTCGTTACAATCTCCCCCACTTAAAACTTTTCGTCCCCGAAAAGGAACAAAGTCGAAAGTGGTTTGATAAATCTACAATCTCACAACACAACAACCAATCCAATTGTTTTTAACCTTCAAAAGTATACTAATTAATCTCTATACTCTTTTCAAAATCATTCAGCCCATAGAATTTAAAAGTGCACATCCATGAAAAAAATAACAACAGAGTAGAGAATTAAATGGTAATGCAAAGTATGGTAAATGTACCTTGCACCGGAGTCAATCAGAGATATCTACTCGGCATCTGGGATAAGCTTTCTGAATGCTCTCCTCAGTTTCCCAAGTACAATCTCGCGGATCTCCACTCCATTGCACTTTGACTAAGTGAACCTTCTTGTTTCTCAGCTCTTTGGTTTCTTTGCCGATAATCTTTAGCGGCTCTCGCCTCACAGCTAATTCTGGGGTTATTTCAATATCCTGCTGAGCTGCTTCTTCCACGATCAAGTCTGGATCATGAACATGTTTTCGAAGTTGAGATATATGAAATACATCATGCACTCCAGGCTACCAGTCTGGCAATTTGACCCTATAAGCGAGAGTCCCGATCCGTTCCAGAATAGGAAACGGACCTATGAATTTGGGCGCCAACTTTCCAGTTTTACCGAACCGGATAACTCCTCTCATCGGCGATACTTTCAAATATACGTAGTCGCCAACTTCAAAGGATATATCTCTTCTTCTTCTATCGGCATAGCTCTTTTGTCGGCTTTGGGCGGCGAGTAATCACTTCTTAATAAAATCGACTTTGTCGGCAGCTTCGCGAATCATATCAGGCCCTAACACAAGTCTATTTCCAGGCTCGACCCAACAAGCAGGAGATCGGCAAGGTCTACCATATAATGCTTCGAATGGCGACATTGTCAGACTCGCCTGGTAGCTGTTGTTATAAGAGAATTCAGCCAAATGTAGATGGTCTTCCCATGATCCACCGAAATCTATAACACAAGCCCGCAATAGATCTTCTAAAATACGATTCACCCTCTCAGTCTGACCGTCTGTCTGAGGATGATATGCGGTGCTCAAGTTTAACTTCGTTCCTAGCTCAACTTGAAATGCTTCCCAGAATTTGCTAGTGAATATTGTACCTCTATCACTGACTATGCTGAGCGGCACTCCATGTAGTCTAACTATTTCCCTGAAGTATATCTGCGCCAGACTCTGAGCAGTTCTGTTTGATCTGATAGGTATGAAATGGGCGATCTTCGTGAAACGATCTACGATCACCCAAATACTGTCATTTCCTTTTCTGGTTCTTGGCAGACCATCAATGAAATCCATAGAAATATGCTCCCACTTCCAACCAGGAACTTCCAGTGGTTGTAACAATCCAGCCAATTTCTGTTGGTCACTCTTGACTAGCTGGCAAGTAGGGCATCGACTAACTTATATTGAGATGTCTCTTTTTAACGACTTCCACCAGAATGTGCGTTTGATATCGTTATACATTTTATTCACACCTGGATGGATACTGAGCTTAGATTTGTGGCATTCATCAAGCACATCTCTTCTGAGTTCAGGAATTTCTGGAAAGCAAATTCATCCTTCTAACCTCAGAATCCCTTCGTTGTCTAACTGGAAATCCGAAGCATTGCCTTCACGAATTCGCTGACTTATTCCTTTGATAAATTGGTCATCTTCTTGGAGAGCCGATATCTTATCAATTAACGAAGTCGCAATGATGAAACTGGAGATCATCTCATTCTTTCTGCTGAACGCATCAGCCACGACATTGGCTTTTCCTGGATTATATATAATTTCAAAGTCATATGCTGCAAGGAACTCCAGCCAACGTTGCTGCCTCAAATTCCAGTCCTTCTGAGTGAACAGATACTTTAATGACTGATGATCCGTAAATAGTTCAAATCTCTCACACAGAAGATAGTATCTCCAGATTTTCAAAGCGAATACTATAGCTAATAACTCAAGATCATGAGTTACGTAGTTCTTTTCATGTGGCTTCAGTTGACGGCTAGCATAAGCAATTACTTGGCCCCTTTGCATTAACACTGCGCCAAGGCCTTCTCTAGAAGCATCAGTCCAGACTTTTAGATCTTGGTTGCCATCTATGATGGTTAACACTGGAGCTGTTGTTAGTCTTAACTTTAGCTCTTCGAAAGCTTCCTCACTTTCTGGAGTCCATTTGAATTTAGAATGCTTCTTCGTAAGCTTTGTTAAGTGACCAGATATCTTCGAAAAGTCTTTAACGAACTTCCGATAATAGCTAGCCAATCCGAGAAAACTGCGGACTTCAGTGGGGGTACTAGGCTGTTTCCAGTTCTGAATGGCTGTGATTTTACTTGGATCCACAGCAATTCCTTCTTTCGATACAACGTGGCCCAGAAATTTCACTTCATCTTGCCAGAATATACATTTGGAAAACTTGGCTTTTAATACATTCCGTCTCAGAATTTCCAAAACCTGTTCCAGATGCTTTTCATGTTCGGCTTTTGATTTAGAGAAGATTAGAATATCGTTGTAACACCCCGTGAATTCTATAACTGTGAAATTCACAAATTAAAGTATAATTAATTTCAATCAAAGAACTTAGGGAAACGGGATAGGCCATTGTGTTCGTCTCGGAAAAATACGCGAAATAGAGTCCGAGTTTTCGGAAAACGGAGTCCGTATGAAGAAGATATAGCCTCCGGAAGTTTCTGAATTAAGTTTAAAATTCGAACAGCTCAGAAAAACAAGTTTAAAATTTAAAAATCGGGCCCAATTGGCTAGGGCGGGAAAACTCCCGCCTAATGCACCCAGGTCGACTGGGCTGTCGACCTGGTCTAGCCAGGTCGACAGGGCTGTCGACCTGGTCCAGACCCAGGTCGAACCCAGTCCACCCTGGCTGGCCTAGTCTATGTTGGTCGATTTTCAGAAGCATGCTTTGTCATTAGGGCTAGGTGGCAGGCTCTAATTGGTCTCTCTTTCGAATGAATGGCTACGATCAATCCAAGCAACATCGATGGTCCTAATCAGTTCATAAACTCTATAAAAATGACCCTAGACTCAACCTAATCTATTCATTCAAAAATAAGAACAAAGCCATCATGCTGCTGAGGAACGACTAGGAGTAGCCACCAATTTGGGAGAAGACTAGGAGGAAAATTCTAAAGCATAAAGCAACTTAAACAAATCAAATCAACAAGGAATCGCATCTCCAAATCCCTAAATTGGAGAATTCGCCACATAATTGTAAGTAGAGTATTATTTTGGTATGAACAAATAATTGTGTTGGTTTGTATACTTGATTTGTGGTGATAAAGTCATTCATATTTGTGCGTTACTATGATTCTTATTGATTCTGAATATTGTATACGTTTGGATATTCTCAAATTATGTTATTCATTATAAAAACTACATGTTTGCGGTAGTTTTATGCAAGTATACGTTTGGATATTCGCAAAGCATGTTATTCATTATAAAAACTACATGTTTGCGGTAGTTTTATGCAAGTATGCGTTTGGAATATTCGCAAATTATGTAATCCATGTTGAAGCTACATGTATGTAGTTGTTTAATTGAAATTCATGCAAGTTTGGGGTTTTGCTACTATGCCATCATAATGTGTATTTTTATACAAAAATCATTTTGTGAGTAATTGGAGCAAATTTGGGTTATTATAATCCATATGAAATTATGTTGAAAATTTGGCATCATGATCTATGTATTAAGCCATACTTTTGTACTAGAAAACCTCTTTGTGAACTTACGAATATGACTAGGCTATGATTGATATTTTGCATAATTGAAAACCATGTTAGGTCTACATTGTTAACAAGAATTATATGATGACATATGTGGTACATGGCTAGGTTAGATTCAAAATCCCATTTGCAAGTTTGCATGACTAAAGTAAAAATCATGATTTCATGTTTAGAAATATTTATGCCATAAGTATATGTGCGCCATGGTTAGGTGAATAGATTTAAAGTCATGATTAAGTTGGAATAATTCAAGTTGAACTATGCTTTTGTATTAGTAACAAAAAGTAAACCCCTTTGTAAACATGTAGGAATCTTATGAACATGATTTGCTTATGTTTGACATTATGCCTAAATAAAAACATAGGTTTATGTTGTAGTTAAGACTATGTGTCAATAATGATATCCAATTTAGATTCTTATCTTAACTACAAGTTTACATGCTATGATTCATGTCACTTATGCTTTATGACCAAAGTATACATTACTACTATGCAAGTACACCAGTTTCTATTTTGTAGTTCCAACGTTATGTTGCAAGTTCATGCGTCCACATTCCCCTTCTTGTGTATGTAATCATGCTTTAAGCCTCCCCTTTTTCACGTGGCTAAGTTGGGCTTAAAAAGGCTAAGCCCAACATATACATAATAAACGAGCGAATTAAACGGGGGTAAATAGCGTTGGGCCAAATTAATTAATAAATGAAAATATAAAGTATAGGGGCCCAAATTCAAGTATGGGTTGGGCCCATGATTGGTGTAACCTTCACACCATTGACTTTTAATAATGGGCCGCAAATATTTACATATAAGAAAATAAATAAGAAAGACAAAATATGTAAATGTAGAACATACGATGTGTTTAACCCAAGGTTGGACTGAGTTGTGATGTAAACCTGCCCGGAACCGCCCAGCTGTCCAGTAGTCACAACAATACCTATCCAATGTGGGTGGTTAAACATGGAGCCCAATAAGGATCCGAGGTTAGACTGAGTTGTGGCGTAAGACTGCTCGGAACCAACCGGCAACAGGTAGCCACAACAATACCTGTCTAATGTGAGAGGTCAAGGCTTTAATAAGACAATTAAGGCTGAGTCAGGATTGTGAGGATTAAGTAAACTAAAGACTTAATCAAAATGGAACATGCTAAACTAAACAGACTGATTGGGGGGTTAGGTTATAAAACACTTAACCAACTTAGCATGTTGGCTAGAAATAGAAAACCTAGTAGCGGGGGACCCTTTTCAGCAGTAACCCTATAAGGTGTATCATGATACCCTGAAACTAGGCAGGGTGGGGCACGATTACTGGGCTGATTGTAAGAGGTCAAATCGACGGCGGTGGTGTAGCAGTGTAGGTTCTAACGGGGTGCGGGCGTGCACACACTCCGGCGCAGAAAAATAAAGCACTGGGCACCAGTAGCATACCTGTGCATTCTAAGGTTGTGTCGGGCCGCCGCCATGGGACTTGATACACCCCATGGTGGGACCAGCATAGGTAACTACAACATCAGGGGCCGTAAGACACATGTAACTATGCGAGTAGGAGCCGATCATCATAGAATGGATCACTTCACCCTGATTATGGGGTGCCAGTTGAGAACTAGTTTATATGGGTTCAGAGATTAACATGGGATACGATAGTATATTCGACCCTAGACAACATAACCAAGTTTATAGTGCTTTCCCACTTCTTGTTTATACTTATCATACCCAGTTCTTTGTTCATAGACAGAATGGTCCTAGACTTACTCAGGCTTTATGTCTGACTCTACTTTTCTTTCGTCTTCTTTTCTTCCGTTCCCCCCCCCCCCCCAGGTCCACAGGGAGGGAACACTGCAGCTTGACCGGCCTTAACATCCATCTTGAAGAGGAGAAATGTATTGCTTTGACCTTTTCGTTTTGAACTATGGCTTTGGACAACCACTATGGGGCTTTTGCAGTTTATCTAAGTTTTCTTTATGCTTCTTTAAATAATGTAATCAAGACAGATTATGAAAGTGTTATGTTATGTTTTTGGAAAAGATGTAAAACAATTATGGTGATGTTGTTGTAGCACGTATTTGCTTTATGAAATAAAAGTTACCATTTTTCTGCTGTTTACAAATATGTGTTCTTATATCTGTCTTGTATATCTGTGACTTATACTTATAAACCTCCACCAAAATTAGGGCATTTCCTTTGAGAGTGGCCCTAACGGAGGTGGGGTGTTTCACTTGGTATCAGAGCATAGGTTTACCAGATAAGATAAAAAGTTTTGAAAAATTATTTTCAAAAAGGAAATTTAAAGAAGCATTTTTAAAAAATAAAATAAAATATTATTTTATTTTAAAAAGGCAAAGTCCACTCCCCAAAGCCATAGGTACTATCTCTTATCCTTCGTTTTGAATCTATCCTTTTTGTTTCAGCATGTCCGAAGAACTTAACTTGCCAGAAGGGGTGCCAATACCTGGTTGGTTTAGACGGTTCTTAGAAGCAAGGGCCACTCAGCCAGGTCCTACCGTTCCTCCTCCCCCAGCTGCAGGAAATCATCCAGCTGCAGCGGCACCTTTTCCTCCACCTCCTCCGCGGGGAAACACGTTTGCTAAGATATGTAAAGATTTTAAAGCTATGGGAGGAA
The DNA here is from genome assembly GCA_030737875.1 of Allium sativum. NCBI lineage: Eukaryota > Viridiplantae > Streptophyta > Magnoliopsida > Asparagales > Amaryllidaceae > Allium > Allium sativum. Next base: position 182,493,380 of record CM060915.1, on the reverse strand, counting down.
AGGACTTCCATGGAACTGAGTCCTTCGTGGCAGCTAGGAATTGGCTGAAAGAAACTGAGGACCTATTCATCATCTTCGAGGTAGAAGATAGACAGAAAGTTCAATTGGCAGTGTGGCTATTAAAGGGCGAGGCTTCCTACTGGTGGGAAGTCACTAATGCAGAAAGACCAGTGGAGACATGGGAGGACTTTAGGGCAAGGTTTGAGACTAAATTTCTCTCAGATGCGGAAAGAAGTTTGCAGTTGGAAAAATTCTTATTTCTTAAGCAAGGGAACAAGACAGTCAGAGAGTATGTGAATCAGTTCGATGAGCTGGCTAGGTTTGGGCTGGACCTAGTCAACACCCCGCACAAGAAGGCTCTCCGTTTCGTCAAAGGGTTGAATGAGCCATTACACAGTTTGGCCATGACCCATATACCCATGGGAGCCACGTATGAAAGATTGGTGCAAATGGCATTGCTGAACGAAGAGGATAAGGGCAAGAAGGAGACAAAGGCGGAAAGCTCTCAAGGGAAGAAAGAGGGTTTGCAGCCTCAGAAGACGGACTTTAAGAAAGGCGGGAAAGGCAACAAAGAGAAGAGGAAGTGTAATTTCTGTGGCAAAGTGGGGCACTTAGTGAAGGACTGCCGGAAAAAGAAGGCCAAGGAGAATGGTGGGTGCTTTTCTTGCGGTGAGACGGGCCACAGGGCTAAGGACTGCCCAAAGAAACGAGGACAGGGGCAGAGGGCTGGATCCACCTCAGGGGCACAGGTTCATGTGCTAGAAGCGCCACCTTTGCAACAGCGAGGTATAAATACTTCTGTAGAAAGTGTAGTTTATCTTTGTGATCACCCCGTTCGCACTTTATTTGATTCTGGCGCATCACACTCCTTTATCTCGTCTGCTTTAGTAGAATCTCTGCACCTAAAAACTAGTATGGTAGAGGACCCCTTAATTGTTTCAAACCCAATTGGGGGCCCAGCACATTTGTCTATGATCTGTTTGGGATTGAAAATTTCTATTCTAAGCGTAGAATTTCAACGTAGTGCCTTTGTTTTGGGCTTTTCGGGTTATGGTTTGATTTTGGGCATGGATTGGCTATCCAGTAATGGGGCCATCCTTGATTGTGAGAAAAGGGTTGTTAGGCTCCTAACCCAGCTCGGTAATACTTTGGAAATTTCTTGTAATCCCTCATATGCAGTTATGCTTAGTTATCTTGAATCGCTAGATGCCTCTGTTGAAAATTTGCAATCAGTTAGAGTGGTCCGGGAATATCCGGATGTCTTCGAAGAGGTGAAGGGTTTGCCTCCGAAGCGGGAAATAGACTTCCGCATATATCTTGTAGATAATGCAAAGCCCGTTGCGTTGCCCGTTAGACACATGGCTCCACGGGAAAGGAAAGAGCTTAGTAAACAGATTAAAGAGCTTCTAGAAAAGGGGTTCATTAGGAGGAGCATTTCAGAATGGGGCGCTCCAGTGGTGTTTGCTACAAAGGCGGATGGTTCACTCCGTCTATGTGTTGACTATAGGGAACTCAACAAGCTAACGAAAAAGAATAGGCACCGTCTCCCTAGAATTGACGATTTATTTGACCAGCTTGTAGGAGCGTCTGTTTTCTCCCAGCTCGATTTAGCAACCGGTTTTCATCAGCTAAGGGTGGCTGAAGATAGCATCGATAAAACGGCGTTCAGAACCCCAGACGGCTTCTTTGAGTGGCTTGTCATGCCTTTCGGCTTGACAAATACACCTGCTTACTTCGTGGACCTGATGAGTAGGGTATTTAGAGATTTCCTCAACAAATTCGTAGTGGTCTTCGTAGATGATATCCTTATCTTCTCAAAGAGTGAAGAGGAACATGCTCAACACTTAAGGGCAATCATGGAAACTTTGCGAGTCCATCAACTAAAAGCCAAATTCTCCAAATGCCACTTTTGGAGAGAAGAGGTAAGGTTCCTTGGGCACATAGTATCCAAACAAGGGTTAGCAGTGGACCCTGCTAAGGTAGTGGCGGTACAGGATTGGAAGACGCCAAGGAATGCAACTGAGGTCCGAAGTTTTCTAGGACTAGCAGGTTTCTATCGAAAATTCATAAGGGATTTTGCGAAAATCTCAGCTCCGCTCACGAAATTGACCAAGAAAAATCTAGTGTTCAATTGGGACTTGGACTGCGAGTTTGCTTTCCAACGACTGAAAAGGGCTCTCACAACAGCCCCAGTTTTGACGCTGCCAGATGGGAGCAAGATGTTCACTGTTTATACGGATGCATGTGGGACAGGGCTAGGCGCCGTCTTAATGCAAGAAGGAAGGGTAGTAGCTTATGGCGGGAGGCAGTTGAAAGTGCACGAAAAGAACTACCCAACCCACGATCTTGAGTTAGCCGCCATCGTCTTTGCACTCAAGTCTTGGCGACACTATCTCCTAGGTGAGAAGTTCGAACTTTACACTGACCATAAATCGTGGAAATATCTTTTCTCGCAGAAGGATCTTAACTTGAGGCAACAGAGATGGATGGAGTTTCTTGCCTCGTACGATTTCGAAATCTCCTATACTCCGGGCAAAGGCAACGTAGTGGCAGACGCGTTGAGCCGAAAGAAATTGACCCTAAGCCCGTTGTTTGTGGAAAGACAAAGCCTAGAGTTTATAGCCAGCTTCGACTTTAGGCCTTCCTCCGATTTTGTACCAGGCTTGCTAGCATCTCTCGAAGTGCGCCCAACTTTAGTGGATTCAGTAGGGACGGCACAACGCGAAGACCCTCAGCTTGTGGAAACAATTGATAGGCTAATTAGGGGTGAGACTTCAAGTCACCTCAACAGATACTCCATCGACGATAAGGGTTTACTAAGGCGAGACGGAAGACTGTGCGTCCCACAGACAAAATATTTAATAAAGAAGGTTCTCGAGGAAGCACATCACTCTAAGATGACGATACACCCAGGCGGAGATAAAATGTACAAAGATATAAAAAGGACTTTCTTCTGGAACGGCATGAAAAAGGACGTGGCAGAATTCGTTTCTAAGTGTATGGTGTGCCAACAGGTTAAAGCGGAACAGAAAAAGCCTGGCGGACTGCTACATCCTCTGGAAGTCCCGCAGTGGAAGTGGGATAGCATATCAATGGACTTCATCGATGGGCTGCCTAAGTCTAGGAGAGGCAACACTAGCATTTGGGTAATAGTGGATAGGCTTACTAAAAGCGCCCACTTTTTACCAGTCAAAAGTAAAAGAACTGCCTCATCCCTAGCATCACTTTACCTCAAGGAAATCGTTCGACTCCATGGAATACCATCTATCATTGTTAGTGACCGAGACCCCATCTTCACCAGCGAGTTTTGGCGGAGTCTACAAGAAGCAGTAGGAACGCAGTTATGCTTGAGCACAACCTATCATCCCCAAACCGACGGCCAAACAGAGAGAGTGAACAGAGTTTTGGAAGACCTTTTAAGACTATGCGTCCTTGACTTCGGAGGGACATGGGAAGACCACCTTCCTTTGGTGGAATTTGCCTACAACAACAGCTATCAAGCAACCATCGGAATGGCGCCCTTCGAAGCTTTATATGGAAGACCGTGCCGATCGCCCACTTGTTGGTGGGAGTCTACTGATAAGCTCATACTTGGACCAGATATGATCCGAGAGACTTCAGAGAAAGTAGACTTAATACGAAGAAGGATGAAGACGGCCCAAGACAGACAAAAGTCCTATGCCGACAAGAGAAGGACCGACCTTGAATTTGAGGTTGGAGACAGAGTTTTTCTCAAGGTATCTCCGCTAAGAAACGTTGTTCGTTTTGGAACCACAGGAAAACTGGCACCAAGGTTCGTAGGTCCATTCCCTATCATCGAGAAAATTGGGAAAATGGCCTATAGATTAGAGCTACCCGAGAAGTTGGCCGGAGTCCACAACGTTTTTCATGTTTCACATCTCCGAAAATGTCTACATGAGTCTGCTGAAGTGGTAGAGCCAAATATCCTCGAAGTGGCCGAAGTGGAACGCGAAGCAACCATAAGAAAAGTTCCAACCCGCATCTTAGGAACGGAAGTGAAGAAGCTACGCAACCGCGAAGTCAGGCTCATCAAAGTTCAGTGGAACGACGCCGAGGGAGACGCGACTTGGGAAACTGAAGCTAGAATACGCACTGCTTACCCTTTTCTTTTCGAGGGTACATCCTTGATCTTTCTTTTTCCTTAAGTCGCGCTTTTATCTATCTTTTTAGGTATATTTCCTCGACCTTATCTTTTAGCTAGAAACCTCTTTGGATGGAAACATGTAATTGAAACATGTTATGGATGATGGTTGCAAGTGGTTGCAAGTGATTGCTAGTGGTTGCTCGTGGTTGCATATACACACACAATCTAGGTTTTAGATCGGCTCAGTCACTTCATATTGCATATGCATATATGTTTGCATTCGTATATGGTTGAACTTTAATGTGTTATCATATGGATGTTGCATTTGTATTGAATAATTGTGCACTCATGTAGAATGATGAATAGGAAAAAATTTGCATACATGATGGATTCATGGCACTAACATAATTCGCATTAAGGAGGTCAACTGAATCAGTAGACCGCCTGATTTTGCATTAGATAAGTTCATGTACACACACACTTCGCATATGATCATGAAGAATTAGAAGTCTTTTAAGGACAATGGATGCTCGTGTTTGATGGATGAGTAGATGGATGATTGGACGTTAGGATATGCATTCCTCCTAACTTGAAGATTTCGGGGATGAAATCCTTTTAAGAGGGGGAGAATGTAACACCCCGTGAATTCTATAACTGTGAAATTCACAAATTAAAGTATAATTAATTTCAATCAAAGAACTAAGGGAAACGGGATACGCCATTGCGTTCGTCTCGGAAAAATACGCGAAATAGAGTCCGAGTTTTCGGAAAACGTAGTCCGTATGAAGAAGATATAGCCTCCGAAAGTTTCTGAATTAAGTTTAAAATTCGAACAGCTCAGAAAAACAAGTTTAAAATTTAAAAATCGGGCCCAATTGGCCAGGGCGGGAAAACTCCCGCCTAATGCACCCAGGTCGACTGGGCTGTCGACCTAGTCTAGCCAGGTCGACAGGGCTGTCGACAGGGCTGTCGACCTGGTCCAGACCCAGGTCGAACCCAGTCCACCCTGGCTGGCCTAGTCTATGTTGGTCGATTTTCAGAAGCATGCTTTGTCATTAGGGCTAGGTGGCAGGCTCTAATTGGTCTCTCTTTCGAATGAATGGCTACGATCAATCCAAGCAACATCGATGGTCCTAATCAGTTCATAAACTCTATAAACATGACCCTAGACTCAACCTAATCTATTCATTCAAAAATAAGAACAAAGCCATCATGCTGCTGAGGAACGACTAGGAGTAGCCACCAATTTGGGAGAAGACTAGGAGGAAAATTCTAAAGCATAAAGCAACTTAAACAAATCAAATCAACAAGGAATCGCATCTCCAAATCCCTAAATTGGAGAATTCGCCACATAATTGTAAGTAGAATATTATTTTGGTATGAACAAATAATTGTGTTGGTTTGTATACTTGATTTGTGGTGATAAAGTAATTCATATTTGTGCGTTACTATGATTCTTATCGATTCTGAATATTGTATACGTTTGGATATTCTCAAATTATGTTATTCATTATAAAAACTACATGTTTGCGGTAGTTTTATGCAAGTATACGTTTGGATGTTCGCAAAGCATGTTATTCATTATAAAAACTACATGTTTGCGGTAGTTTTATGCAAGTATGCGTTTGGAATATTCGCAAATTATGTAATCCATGTTGAAGCTACATGTATGTAGTTGTTTAATTGAAATTCATGCAAGTTTGGGGTTTTGCTACTATGCCATCATAATGTGTATTTTTATACAAAAATCATTTTGTGAGTAATTGGAGCAAATTTGGGTTATTATAATCCATATGAAATTATGTTGAAAATTTGGCATCATGATCTATGTATTAAGCCATACTTTTGTACTAGAAAACCTCTTTGTGAACTTACGAATATGACTAGGCTATGATTGATATTTTGCATAATTGAAAACCATGTTAGGTCTACATTGTTAACAAGAATTATATGATGACATATGTGGTACATGGCTAGGTTAGATTCAAAATCCCATTTGCAAGTTTGCATGACTAAAGTAAAAATCATGATTTCATGTTTAGAAATATTTATGCCATAAGTATATGTGCGCCATGGTTAGGTGAATAGATTTAAAGTCATGATTAAGTTGGAATAATTCAAGTTGAACTATGCTTTTGTATTAGTAACAAAAAGTAAACCCCTTTGTAAACATGTAGGAATCTTATGAACATGATTTGCTTATGTTTGACATTATGCCTAAATAAAAACATAGGTTTATGTTGTAGTTAAGACTATGTGTCAATAATGATATCCAATTTAGATTCTTATCTTAACTACAAGTTTACATGCTTTGATTCATGTCACTTATGCTTTATGACCAAAGTATACATTACTACTATGCAAGTACACCAGTTTCTATTTTGTAGTTCCAACGTTATGTTGCAAGTTCATGCGTCCACATTCCCCTTCTTGTGTATGTAATCATGCTTTAAGCCTCCCCTTTTTCACGTGGCTAAGTTGGGCTTAAAAAGGCTAAGCCCAACATATACATAATAAACGAGCGAATTAAACGGGGGTAAATAGCGTTGGGCCAAATTAATTAATAAATGAAAATATAAAGTATAGGGGCCCAAATTCAAGTATGGGTTGGGCCCATGATTGGTGTAATCTTCACACCATTGACTTTTAATAATGGGCCGCAAATATTTACATATAAGAAAATAAAGAAGAAAGACAAAATATGTAAATGTAGAACATACGATGTGTTTAACCCGAGGTTGGATTGAGTTGTGATGTAAACCTGCCCGGAACCGCCCGGCTGTCCAGTAGTCACAACAATACCTATCCAATGTCGGTTGTTAAACATGGAGCCCAATAAGGACCCGAGGTTAGACTGAGTTGTGGCGTAAGACTGCCCGGAACCAACCGGCAACAGGCAGCCACAACAATACCTGTCTAATGTGAGAGGTCAAGGCTTTAATAAGACAATTAAGGCTGAGTCAGGATTGTTAGGATTAAGTAAACTAAAGACTTAATCAAAATGGAACATGCTAAACTAAACAGACTGATTGGGGGGTTAGGTTATAAAACACTTAACCAACTTAGCATGTTGGCTAGAAATAGAAACCTAGTAGCGGGGGACCCTTTTCAGCAGTAACCCTATAAGGTGTATCATGATACCCTGAAACTAGGCAGGGTAGGGCACGATTACTGGGCTGATTGTAAGAGGTCAAATCGACGGCGGTGGTGTAGCAGTGTAGGTTCTGACGGGGTGCGGGCGTGCACACACTCCGGCACAGAAAAATAAAGCACTGGGCACCAGTAGCATACCTGTGCATTCTAAGGTTGTGTCGGGCCGCCGCCATGGGACTTGATACACCCCATGGTGGGACCAGCATAGGTAACTACAACATCGGGGGCCGTAAGACACATGTAACTATGCGAGTAGGAGCCGATCATCATAGAATGGATCACTTCACCCTGATTATGGGGTGCCAGTTGGGAACTAGTTTATATGGGTTCAGAGAATAACATGGGGTACGATAGTATATTCGACCCTAGACAACTTAACCAAGTTTATAGTGCTTTCCCACTTCTTGTTTATACTTATCATACACAGTTCTTTGTTCATAGACAGAATAGTCCTAGACTTACTCAGGCTTTATGTCTGACTCTACTTTTCTTTCGTCTTCTTTTCTTCCGTTTCCCCCCTCCCCCCCAGGTCCACAGGGAGGGAACACTGCAGCTTGACCGGCCTTAACATCCTGCTTGAAGAGGAGAAATGTATTGCTTGGACCTTTTCGTTTTGAACTATGGCTTTGGACAACCACTATGGGGCTTTTGCAGTTTATCTAAGTTTTCTTTATGCTTCTTTAAATAATGTAATCAAGAAAGATTATGAAAGTGTTATGTTATGTTTTTGGAAAAGATGTAAAACAATTATGGTGATGTTGTTGTAGCACGTATTTGCTTTATGAAATAAAAGTTACCACTTTTCTACTGTTTACAAATATGTGTTCTTATATCTGTCTTGTATATCTGTGACTTATACTTATAAACCTCCACCAAAATTAGGGCATTCCCTTTGAGAGTGACCCTAACGGAGGTGGGGTGTTTCAATCGTCAATGAAAACCAGAACAAATTTATTTAATACTCCTCTGAATACTCTGTTCATTAGATCGACGAAGTAAGCGGGAGCGTTACATAAGCCGAACGGCATTACTAACCACTCGTAGAATAAGTCGGGGCCTCTGAACGCTGTCATTGGAACACACTCTTCGGCAATTCGAAGTTGATGGAAACCTGTAGCTAGGTCCATTCGTGAGAATACTTGTGCTCCATTTAATCGATCTAACAAATCATCTATTCGTGGCAATGGATATTTGTTCTTTATTGTCTGTTTGTTCAAATCACGATAATCCACACATAGACGTAGAGTACCGTCAGATTTTGGGACAAATACCACGGCTGCACCCCAATCCGAGAAACTAGGCCTGATCAGACCTATCCATACTAGCTGTCGTGTTTGATTGTCTAATTCTTCCTTCTCTTTCAAGGACATTCTTCGAATTGCGTGAACTACCGGCCTTGCATTGGGAATCAAAGCAATCTTGAAATCTATTTCTCTTTGCGGAGGTAAGCGAACAACTTCCTCGTACACATCCGCATAGTTCTTGACGACAGGAATATCTTTGATGAGATCAGGAATATTCTCTTTGACCTCAGGGATATTTTCTATTTGAGCTGGAGAAACATCGAGAGCTGACCAGAAATCTTTTCTGTTTGAAGTTGGGCCTTCACATGGTATGGTTATATAATTTCCCAATTGTGGTTTTGCCTTTACAACTCTCTCGGCGCATTTAACTTCCGCTTCATATTTGGTTAGCCAATCCAATCCCAGAATAAGATCGAATTCATTAAAATTCATGACGATAGAGATTATAGGGAATTTATAGCAAGAAAAAGAGACAGGTACTGCACAGATCCAACTGAGATTGATGGAACCCCCAACTGGATTTTGGACAGTCATTGGCTCTTTGAGCTTTCTCAAATTCAAATCCAGCTTCTTGACTGCACTCTTTGCAATAAAGCTTCGTGACGCGCCTGTGTCAAACAGTACTTTAACTGGAATGTTTTTGACAGTAAGCGTGCCTTCTAAAACATCAGATCTTCCCTGATTATCTGAGGGCGCCGAGGTTTCTGCTACTTCATTTATTTGAGCCTCCTTGGTTGCCTTTAACAGCCGGCAATCCTGTTTTACATGGCCAAACCGATGGCAAATGCTGCATTCTCTAGTCTCTTGAAACTTCTTAATAGACTCAGATCCTTCCTTTCTTTGTTTCTTTAGAGATCGGCAACTTATCGAGAGATGTCCTTGCTTATTGCAGTTAGAGCATACAGTTGTCGTTACTGGTTTCTTCTCTGATTTGGCCCTTTTTCTCTTGGCACTGGCCTTCTTACTGATCTCAGACATTGTACTTGCCTCAGGAATATCAGTTTCCGACTCTGCTATGTCACTACAACAAACTTCTTCTTCGTCGCGCAACATTCCTTTCTTGTCTAGATCTTCGTATTGATAAGCCATATAAATCATTTCTGAGAAAGGAAGCTTCACATGCCCCAATACTTTATTCTGGTATTTCCTTTGAAGCCCGTGAATAAATCTCAGATTTTTCCTCTTTGGGTCTTTAATCAGATGAGGAGCAAATTGAGAAAGTTCATTGAATTTCTTATGATATTCTGGGATGGTCATATCACCTTGTATTAGATAAGAAAATTCATCACATAGTCGCTCGATCGCTTCGGGAGGAGTAAATCTTTCTAAGAAAATCACCTTGAATCTATCCCAGGTGATATCACCTTCTGGATTATCTTTAATAACAGAATCCCACCAGAATAAAGCTTTGTCTTTGAGTGCCCAGGAGGCCAGTAATCTTTTCTGGTCATCCCTCAGCTTTAATGCTTCAAAGATTTTCTCAGCCGAACGAATCCAAGCTTGTGTTTTCATAATTGCTTCTTCACCCGAAAAGGGTTTTCCACCCAGATTTCTATATTTCATGAATAGAGCTTCTATATCCGGGTCAGTATTACTTCTTCTGTTTCTGGCACTCATTTTCTAGTTCTTCTGCAAATAGCAGATCAAGTGTCAGGTCACAGAAAAGGTATTTCAAAATATAGAGACAAATACTTGAATGTAAATGTGTCTATCCAGGTGTTATTTCATCCTGCTTTACTCATACTAGGATATTACTGATCCTATCTGTATAGAGTTACCCGTCCTAGAACACTACTGGTTCAATTTTCTGACGAGTTCGTTCGAATGTTATATTCCAGAACTAAGCTTAACCAAAGCTCTGATACCACGTTGAGACGGCCCGAAATCCCGTTCTCACGGAGACAAGGCTTATCTTTGGAATATAACACAGAAACAGATAATAGCAGAACAGAATTAAATAAATACACCCGATAATGAACAACAAAATATACTGGATAAAAGTAATCATCAGAGTTACACAGTATACAGGATCTTACTTAGTACAAATACAGTTCAGCTATACATAAATGTCTACAGCGGAAATAAACAAAATATGTATAATAGGAGCTGAACAGCATAAAAAGAGATAAATGATAGAATCCATCTTCAGCTCCAGCTATCCAGAAAGAACCAGCTAAACCTGAATACAAGGCTGCCCGTGTAGAAAAAGGGGCACCCGAGTTTGAAAGTGAAACAAACTACGAGTCAGTCATGGGACTGGTATGAGAAATCCACTCAACACATATATAATTGGCTAATCACAGGACCAGGCCACTTTCGTGGAACGGGTTTACTCCATTGGATTGCCAGTGCTTTAAAACAAATCTTTCTTTTAAACATCGCTATGCTTTTTATAAAAATGAAGCCATTATAAGACTCAGTTCCCATCACACAATGCAACGCAAACCGGAGGATAGAGTTTTACCTTATAATGGCCAAAATATGCTTGATACGAATAAAACAAAGGCATTTGATATTATTGCTAGTGTCTATATGTTTTGAAAACAATTTCAAATCATAACTATCAATCATAGACGACATGAGCGTCCCATGCCACTATGTCGCCATATATAGGTGTACAATCAAAATCGCATCGTCACGTATTTGGAAATTGGATTTCCGTCATGAACCAAGGCAAAAGATAGTCCTTACCGAATTCGTGACTCTCTAGCCTGAGCCACCGGAACAGCCGCAACTGCCCCTTGGAGCGACAGGGCCGGTCCACCGATGTGGATTAAAGTGCCTGAACAATACGTTTCCCTGCCCTTTGGGGCGTAAATGAGCCAACTAATGACTCCATCGGACCCGGATCGTCCGATCAAACCGAGGCGCCTCGCAACAGCAACAACCACATAGGTGAAAAGTATATAAATGTCAGGGCTGGTAGGTCACTGACACCACCCTAGCTAGAAAGAAACGCATGCCCTCCCTAAGGTCCTTCTCCCGTTTCTGGTTCATATCGGGGTGTGAGGCTCGCGAATTCACGTTATACACAAAGCTACGCCCCACAGGCGGTGCTTTGATCATCACCACAAGACTTTGCTTTTCAACAGAAGCCCTAATCACTGCATCTTAGCATGCCACACAGGCAATTCATGCCATGCGACTGACGTCTATCGATATACAACCTCTGAGCTCGTGCGTCTCAGAGAAGGGCGTTAAGCAAAAGAATAAATTCTCCGCCGCCAAACAGATGTATATTTAACAGAAATCAATCAACACAGAATAAACTCCAATGTCAGACACACAGTCCATTTACAAGTCCGTTCTAGGTCTGAACGAAACCGGAGGCACTAAATACCTCGCAAACCCTTCGATCACCACGTACGTCTGGACGATCACCACTCATTATCCATATTTCGGGATGCCTCCCAATCAGGACCTCGGTTACCATCCAAACGAGGTGAAGATCTCCGGTCTTCGACCACCGTCTTCATCTTCGAATTTCAATCGTCGGTCAATTATTCGAAATGAGGATTAACTCGGCCTTTTCAAATAATTCACGTATATTTAGAATTTCAAATCAATTTATTTCAATGGTTAAATTATTCGACAACACCAATATTGTTCTTTAATGTAATTTTCACACCAAACACATTCAACCATCAAATACAACATAAATCGAGCAAATTCAGTTTATTTCCATTCCATATCGCTTATGATATTTTATAACTATTTATCGCTATTTTTATTTAATTTAAAATAGCTAATTTATTCAAAACGACGCTTCGGGCCATAAAGCGGCCGTGGCGCTGTTTTTCTTCAGATTTGATTTACACATATCTGAAAATCTAACCGTTGGATCTTCACAAAATTTACATCATTAGAAAGGTCTTTTCAAAACGAATCCAACGGTTCCAGTTTCGGGAAAATCCGACGGTCGGATCTCCCGGTACAATCGTTTGAAGTTTCGATTTCAAAATACGAACTGCAGCGTCGTTATTCGATTAAATATAATTATATTTATATATATATAAATATAATCGTTTCTGGCGCTGTTTTTCTTCAGATTTGAATTAAACATTCTAGACAATCCAACCGTTGGATTTCTACAAAGTTGGTGCCGTTGGGAAGATTATTCCAAGGCGAACCCGACGGTTGAGATTTCGGGAAAATCCAATGGTCGGATTTCCCGTACTAGTTGTTTGAAATCATGGTTTCAAAATACGAATTGCACGGCTTCATTTCGTTTTAATTTTATTTATATTTATATATTTATATAAATATAGTTCATTCAATGATTTCCATATCGTTTTCACTTCAAATATTTTTCTAACACCTTAAAATTTTCGAAAATTTCGCCATAACCTCCCCTGCACCGGGAGCATCGGGAAATCGCAAATAGCTTTCCCGGTCCTTCTAATCTCAAAAAGAAAAAGAAAAAGCCAAGCGGCTAGCCAACAGGCTCATAAAATCATCACCCAAACAAAACAGTAAATGTGTACCTATTTGTCGGGCACAAAATTTTATTCCTCTTCTCTAGCCCCTTTGCTATAACCTGTTCAATAAATATGCATGTACATATATATACAGTTCTTATCATTTATCATTTTCTATTCAACTTCATATTTGATTTCTGTTTGGTTTAAAAACACCATTCATTCTAATGTTACATAAATAGGTGCAAATCATTTCATTAGCTAATTAATGAATATTTCAACTCATATATGTTTATTTTGAACAAGTGGCTATTTTTAACACTTCACATTTCAACGATTTATGCATACAATAAAAATGTGATTTTTATTGTAAAACAATTCATTTCTAAACAATATTTTTCTATATAGTTCATATAGGTGACAAAAATATGATTTTTATCATAAAACAATTTCTTTCAAAACGAGATTATTTTACACATTCCATATAGTCGATAAAAGGTGATTTTTATTATCAAACAATTTATTTCAAAATATGAATACCATTCAACACATGAATTTCTAATCAACGAATGAATATCAATTCAACACATGAATGTTTTCTATAGTTTCTATATATAGATAAAAATGTGATTTTTATTATCAAACGATTTATTTCAAAATATGAATACCATTCAACACATGAATTTCTAATCAACGAATGAATATCAATTCAACACATGAATGTTTTCTATAGTTTCTATATATAGATAAAAATGTGATTTTTATTATCAAACGATTTATTTCAAAATATGAATACCATTCAACACATGAATTTCTAATCAACGAATGAATATCAATTCAACACATGAATGTTTTCTATTCAATGAATAAATATAGTTTAAGCAGATGAAAATAATTCAAACACACGAATATTATTCAAAATTTCGGCAGCATAACGGCAGGGTAGTTAAAACCGGGACCGTCCCTAGTACGGCTCCTCGCTCTACCTTAAAACCTCGCGGTTTTTGACAATGGGGATCATGCATCTAGTTCGCACGCAGGCGGCATGTATATATTTATTTCATTTCCACAAACTAATCCTATGTGGTTTCAACCAAATATTTTCCAATCACAAACGGGTATTTTTCAACCTTAATCAGCCAATATCAATCACAAACAATCCCAAACAACCATTCGCTATCAATCAATTTTCACAACAATTTCAACCAATAAATATCGTCCATGGTTTGTGGACGAGGGGCGTATATATATATATATATATATATATATATATATATATATATATATTATATATAGCAATTCACTTTTATTTCAACACATATATATATATAAAAAGAAATTGAAGAGTGAGAAATTCTCACTAATAGCTATCCAATACTACAACTCTTCCTTTACAGAAATCTTCGCCAATCTCGCCTTTCGTCGCTTTCGTTGCCCGTATTCTCTACATATGTAAAAATCGAATTTTTACTATGTTATTCAATATATAAAACTCGAATTTCAAAAATATAGATTCCGCCTTTTCAAAAATAAAGATTATATTTTTAATATTCCTATGATGTAAAGATTATATTTTTAGTACTTTAAAAATATAAAAATCATATCTTACTTCTTCTACTTAATAAAAATTCCGTCTTTTCTATTTTAAAAATATGATCTTTTCTATTCTAAAAATCTGATCTTTTCTATTTTAAAGTTCTAATCTTTTTCTATTCAAAGTTTAAATCTTTTCCTATCCTAAAGTTTAAATCTTTTCTATTTTAAAGCTCAAACCTTTTTCCTTTTAAACTTTAAACCTTTTTCTTTTTAAAGTTTAAACCTTTTTCTTTTTCAAAATTAAATCATTTCAAAATCAGTTTTAAACTTTTCTAAAAATCAGAATTTAAACGCTTTTAAAAAAAATCAGTTTGTAAATCATTTTTAAAATCAGTTTTTAACTTTCCAAAGATCAGTTTTTAAACTTTTTTTTAAAAATCAGTTTTTAAATATATAAAAATAAAATAACAAAACAAAAAAAAACTTACAGAGGGGGGGTTTCCGCAGATCGTCGGAGGGAAGGCGGCTCGAGGGTGGCGCTCGGGGTTCGCCGGTGGTGGCAGGCGGTGGGGTTTGGGGTCGTTGCGAATCGGACTGGGGGAGGAAAGAGAAAGGGAGGGGAGGAGGAGAGAGATGGGGGTCTGGCGAAGTAGAGGAGGGGAAAGGCGGGGCAAGCGGCGGCGGGGTGGGGTGCTGACGGTGGTGGTAATCGCAGGGGAGGGAGGGCGGCGGCTAGGTCTTAAGCGCGTTTTTTTTTGTTTATTTCGAACTGAAGAGAGAGAAGAGGGAATAGGGGGGGTTTATATAAAATATATATATTTAATTATTTAATTTTTCAAAAAGTTGACTTTTACATACGACCTCTAAACGAGGCCCACCGCCTGTCGTCCATAGCGTTTTACCCCCATCCCGAACACAATGGGATACGTATCGTAAGCTGATTCGATCGTTTGAATCATTTTCCGTTGAATTTAAAGTGTACTTCTTTATATATTCAATTTAAACGCACATTTAAATTTAGTGGGGCCACATACGAACTCGAAAAATTCCAGAAAAATATTTTCTAGCTTCGTATTGACGATACGGTCCTAACAAAACTAGTTTCGTCGAATTCTGAGACCGTTTGAAAAATGGCCAATTTCCAGTCGACTAAAATCAACTAAAACCGGTCAAACGCGTTTTCCTTTGCCACGCTCACATATTGATTCGAAAAATTATGAAATTTGAAACCTAACAATAACTTGACACAGCGGATCCAACAAAAGTGGTTTCGTCGAAATCCGAGGTCATTTGCAAAATGTCCATTTTTAAGGGCCTGAATTCCATAGCGACTATTCAGAATTTTCAACTGGACATATCTTTTGATTCCTGCTATCAAATTTCGATTGGTCGGATTCGTTAGAAAGATATTCACTAACAGATTTAAATATTTTTGGTTTCACTAAAATCCGGATTGTTTTGCACCCGGTATATTCAATTGAAGTTTGAAATCGAATTATCGAACTACCACGCCATTTTCAATTCTATATATAATTATAATTAATTATATTCGTTTTCAAATGTCGATTCAAACTCAGTTTTCATCTCCATTATTTAAAATATTTATTTTAAATATTTAAAATCCATTATTTTAGCCAATTTAAAAATTTTAAATTGGTTCAGATTTTTTGGGTCGTTACATTCACTAACAGATTTAAATATTTTTGGTTTCACTAAAATCCGTTTTATTTTGCACCTGGTACAGTCAGTCAAAGTTTGAATTCAAATTTGAAACTACCGCGCTATTTCATGCCTTGCTTATAATTAAAAATAATCATATATATTTTCAAACATCGATTCAAACATACTTTTCGTCATTATTATTTAAAATAATTGTTTTAAATATTTAAAATCCACTAAAATAGCCTATTTAAAATTTTTAAACTGGTTCAGATTTTCCGGGTTGTTACATTAATCTTTAATAAATATTATACTTGGTTCCCAATTTCTTATTTTTAATTTTCTCATATCATAGATTTGATTAAATCTCAATTTACAGTATAAATTTCCACAAATCAATCTCATTGGTTTTCAAGAATGATATTGTTGAAGATATAATTCATGGAAAAGACCAATCAATCGATATTGAACATAAGTTACATTGTGATTGTATCTACTTATATTTGATATCAGTTCTCATAATCAACGAATAATATAAGTGGAACAATGATATAATAATAATATCTTCCAAATTCCTCAAATAGTACATGTCTACACCACATAATTTCATATCAAATATCTGAAGATTATTTCTATCCAGCTTATCCCAATCAACTTAGGAAATTCGTATCTTAATTAAAAGATTTATTCAACTCTTTGACATTAGATCCGGATAGAAATTCCATCAACTTATCCTCAATATTAATCTCCGTATCCAACTCACACTATTAGCGGAATAACAGTGAACTACCTTTTAAATTCCATATAAAATATTTCTAACACTTTTAAACCTTTGAAAACATTCCACAAATCATTACTTATAGTTCGCAAAATAGTTTATGGTTTAAAACTTCAAAATAGATTGTTTTCGAAGGAAGCATTACAATAGCATTCCAAAAGTGTTACAAAAGCGTTACAAAACAGTTATCTTAAATATTTTGATCAAAATATCGTTTATCTTAGCCAAAACTTAAATTCAAAACACCTTTTCATAGTTTGTAATGATTTTACAATTTTTTCCATATTTTTAAAATATTTAAAAATAGTTGTTTATAGTTATGGTCAACAATTGTTCTTACATAAACCTTTTCCAAAACGGTTTCAAACATAACTTGAAAATTATAACTCGAATTTAAAATCTGTTTTCACTCATTTGATAGTTCTTGTTAATGAAAATCAAACGTTTTTTATTACATGGAAATCCGATTTGAATTGCAAAAGTTATAACATTTACAGTTTGTAACTAAAACACATGAATTTGCTATTATGCGACAGGCTCTATTTTGAACAAAATAGAAATTATTCTTTAACATTTCAAAATACCTTAAAAACCAATATATACTTATATAAACGTTCTAAAGTCATTTAAAGTAATTTACATTGACTTTCCAAATTATTTTGAATTCAATAATCAACTTTTATTTTTTACTTAATAAATCAAATTCCAATTCATTTCTAAATTCAAATAACATCAAATTAACCATCCCATTCGTCGGATCAGTTAGGGATAAACAGGGAGAGCAGGAAACTTTATTTCCAAACCCAAGTCTGGACACTATCGTCTCTGTCATCCTAGAATGTTCGGGTATTTATTTATTCATTTCAAGGATTTTAGCAATATATATGAATTCATACATATGGACTTTCCATATTATTAACCTTTAAATTCAATAATGATATTACTTCTGATTACGAAGGAGATTTGTCAATCACCAATGTGATACAATAATTGTTGTGTCATAGTGTGTGCAAAACAACATCAACAACCATTTAAACATCCATAGCAACCATCATCAACATAATTAAATAAATCATAACTATGCACAAGCGTTATAACACTAACGCTTAATAGTGTGTGTGGTCTAAACTATGCATCCATCATCCATCACAACAAACATCAATCATCATTAACCACTAATAATTCATTACTATATTTAAATTAGTCTATCCACTAATTAAATATATAAATTGTGGTTAAAGAGTTCTCACCAAAACACTTTCCAATTTTCCTGATAGGCGATCCTAGCTGAGCGACCCGTCGCAGTATTTCGGCGCAACGTCTTCTTCACCAAAATATATACATTAATCTCTCTTTTTCTCTCTCTCTCTCTCTCTCTATCGTAAGATTAGGAGGACAACGAAGATGAACTTTGGTAAGGTGGTGGTGGAAAAGAGGAAGACTTATGTCATGGAAACCATGGCCATAAGCTTTAAGAAGAAGTTGGAAAGAAGAAACTGGGGTTGAATGGTTAAAAAATGGAAGCAAGGTCTCCTTATATTGGAATGGCGGGTTAAGGGGGTAATGACACATAAGGGGCAAGTGTAAAACATGCATGAAAGGAGGCATGCAAAAATACAAGTGTTCTTACACTTGTCTTAAGGAAGGAAAGTGATCTTTTGGTAGCATTTCCCTTAAAATGCTATGAAAACTAAAGACAACCCTTAGTTCTAATGCTACTAATTCATGTTATGGTTTGATAAACCCAACCAAATGAAAAATAGTATCAATAAATCCAAACTTATTAATAATCATTCTCATTTATAATTTAAGTAAAATCTATCATATAACTTATCAAAATTATTAAATATTCTAAAGCATATATATTTATGTCAAATTTAAATTCAAATTAAGTAATAAAAATTCCAATTTTTAATTGATTAACAATTCTGGATCGTTACATTCGCCCTCCCTTAAAACTTTTCACCCTCGAAAAGGAAAGGGAATCGCAATTACTCATTTGACATCTTGTAGGTTTTCAGACACAAGATTAAAATTCTTTATACCAAAGCTCCCCATTCTCATAATGGATATACTGGGTAGAATATTCTAACACACATATTAATGGATACCATGTTAACATCTCCTCCAACGATATCTTCCAATCACCCATTATATTCGATCCATCGTATATCGGGCCAATTACTTATACTCAACCATTTACCTCCTTTAAGAAAATTCAGAGTTATAAATTTATTCTCTTAGATCTTATCTTGCAAATACAATGGCTATGAAACTTAGCTTGATCATCTCCAAACTCAGCTTGTCTAAATGTTTTAGTTCAGGTAATTTCTTCTTACTATTCCTACTTGCCAAATATCCTTTAATAAAATTGTGAAACTTAACTCACAAGGTACTCATGTTTACTTAAACAGTTCCTTTTTTGTAACCACAATATACTTTAGAACTTATCATCTGTCTAAAATTATCGATAATTAGTGTAACACCCCACCTCCGCTAGGGTCACTCTCTAAGGGAATGCGCTAGTTTTGGAGGGGTATTATCTAATAAACAGACACAGAGATAACACAAGACAGAATATAAACTAAACAGAGTATATAAAGCAGCGAAAAAAAAACTTTATTTCATTACGTGGAAAATAGAGTCAAAACCACTTACAATAAAATACCAAGTCATCATTTTATTTCATCAAGTTCTAAAGAAGCAAAGTACTTAAAACAACATAAGTAAAATATTATTCCCCAAGAAGAGCATGAGTGCATCCATAGCATAGCTCAAGACCAAGTCGTACATGAGCTATCAGAAAAGCAAGCGAAGTCCAAGCTAAGAGCTAGAGTTTCCTCCCTGAGAACCTGGGGGGGGGGGGACGAAAGAAAACGAGGTGGAAGAAACGGGTCAGTCAAAAAGACTGGTAAGCCCTAGTGACTATCAGCATAAAAACTAATAAAGTTAACTGGACATGAGAAACTGAGATTGAACATAAAGATAATAACTGGACTGGCATGATAACAAAAGATAACAAGATAAGAGTGGCATCGCATATTCAAGGTTTACTGCACTAACTGTACTAGTGTCCCAATTCCATGTCAAGTATAAATCCAGAAATGATCCCTAGGCCCAATAACATGAAATGACCCAATACGGGGTCCAACAGTCCATCCTAATCAATCGGCTTTACTCCTCGTGTATCGGTGTCATACGGCCCAATCGCAGAATGTAGTCACATGTGCTATGTCCACCCTAGGGTGTATCAGGTCCTAGGGTGTCAACCACTGATACAAATCAAGCACGCACAATGTAGTACTACGGGTGCCAATGCCTACTTTTTCAACTCCGGACTATGTGCACGACCCTAGTCCAGCTGAACCTACACTAGCGCACCTTACTCAACCGTTATTCTTGGTCGCTTATAATCAGCCCAGTAATCGTGCCCCACCCTGCCTAGTCCCCAGGGTATCGTGATACTTCTAAGTGGGTTACTGCTGAAAGGGACCATGTGGCTAGGATTTCTAATGGGTTAAGTGTTGTCATTAAAAAGTCATGACTTAAACCCTATCCAAACATGTATCAAATTGGTTAAGTGTATTCAAGTGGTCCATGACTTAACCTTACCATGTGGCATTAATTTACTTAACGCACCCCAACCTCTCACATTAGACTTGGTTACAGTTACTGGATGTTGCGGGCGGGTCCAGGAAGCTTTACACCATAACCTAGTCTAACCTCGGGTTTAAAGTGCTATATGACCAACTACCCACATTGGGTCCTATTATTTGCAACTACTGGATTTGCCGGGAGGTTCCGGGCAGATTTACGTTGCAAATTCAACCCAACCTCGAGTTGGCCACTTTCAAGTTATCTAATTGTCATGTCCCAAATTCATGTTTTCAAGCTTATTCTCATGTCAAGTTTTCATGTCATATTTTCATGTCATATCTGTCAATTCAATAGCCAATTTCAAGTTTTCCTAATCTACCCCAAAGTGCATCCCCAACGTACGTGAATTCACATTAATACAACATGTCAAAATAGGGATATAACACAAAAAGGAAAGTCATAGGATGGCAAAGGTGTTCACAAGTTAAGCATGATGATTATAACATTACAGGCATATGAAATAGGGTCTCAACATCAACTTGGCAAAATATGGTGATAGACATGGTAAAGGATTGACATAAGATGGTGACCCCAATAATAAATTCAACATCACAGGCATGTCAAGATAAAGGTAATGGGGGTTTTAGATTAAACATGAATATGTCCAAATCAAGTTCATACTAATATTCCATAAGTCAAAATTTATGATGAATAGATCTAGGGTGTACAAAACTAGATCCAAAATAACAGATCTAAAAGGGATAGTCATAGATCAAAGATATACCATGGTAGATCCAACCTAGTTAGCATGTTTAGGCATAATTTCAGTTTACATCGTGTTCGTGTTAAATTTACAGTTTTGATCTAAGAGTGACAAAGGGCTTACAGATCGTGGTCTAGAGAATGAGAAAGCAAAAGAGTAGAAGCAGAATCTCTAGCAAATCCCCAAACCAACGTAGCACTAACAAAGTCCTTAATAGCATCATTGTTCTCTATCTTCCAGTCATAACTTCAACAGCATATGGCCGGATAAGAATGTGATAGAGAGTCTAGGGTCAGGGGTTGTTTATATAGGGTTTAGGGAGCTGAACCAGGACAAGCAACAAGACCAGATACATCTGTCCCAAAAACAGGCTAGGTGACCAGGTCGACACCCAAGTCGACGGCCCAGTCGACTTGGTCTGAGGGGGTCGACTGCCCAGTCGACTCCCCAGTCGACCTGGTGCTGGCAGGATTTTTCCCGCCCAGTCTGTCTGGGTTTTGAAATTTGAATTTTGAACTTGAATTCGAACTGTTTTGAACTCTGGAATTTTCTAAAATTTTGGAGAGCCATATCTTGGTCATACGGACTCCGATTTTCGTAAACTCAGACTCGTTTTCAAGCAGAATTTCGAGACGAATGTAATGGCGTAACCCGTTTCCCTTTATTCTTATTTTAAAATTTAATTCTGCCTTGATTTATATTAATAACACGTTATTAAAATACGGGTTGTTACATTCTCCCCTCCTTAAAGGATTTCGTCCCCGAAATCTCTAAGTTAGGAAGAACGCATCCTACAATCCACATCCATCTACTCACAACATCATTCACAAGCAACCACTGTCCTTTAAAGGATTTCTAATGCTGTATGAATATATGCAGTATGTGTGTGTATATGTACTTATCTAAAAAAAGATCAGGCGGTTACTGATCCAGTAAACCTCCTTAATGCAAGATATGTTAGTGTAATGAGTCCAACATGTATACAAATTCCTAACACAACTTAAAATCTCTACATGAGTTCACAAACATCATCCATATGCAACATCCACGTGGTAGCAAAACAAGTTCATCCATGTACAAGTATAAGCACCCATGCAAATGCAACATGAAAAGGTGTCTGAGCCGATCTAGTGCCTAATGTGTGTCATGCATCCACTACAAATCACTTGCAAACACTTGCAACCATTTGCAAACATCAACCATAACATGTTTCTATTACATGTTTGCATCCAAAAAGAGGGTTCAAAGGTTCTCAAGACAAGATTGACAAAACAAACATAGGTAGCAAAAGCATGATACGAAAGGTTTACAAGCTCAAAGGAAAAAGAGATCGAGAAAGTACCTCAAAAAGAAATGGGTAAAGCGCGCGTATCCTCTCCTCGGTTTCCCAAAATGCGTCTTCTTGGGCTTCGCTCGACTGTACTTTGACTAGCTTTACTTCTCAATTCATTAGCTTCTTAATCTCCGTTCCTAAGATACGAATCGGAACTCGCCTCAGCATTGCTTCTTTCTCCACTTCTACGCCTTCGAGGATGCTTGGCTTAACCACCTCAGCCGATTCATGTAGGCACTTTCGGAGATGCGAGATGTGAAAGACATTGTGTACTCTAGCCAGCCTCTCGGGTAACTCTATCTTATAGGCCATCTGCCCAATCCTCTCAGTGATAGGGAACGGTCCTACGAATCTCGGTGCTAGCTTTCTAATTGCTCCAAAATGAACCACATTGCGCAAAGGAGAGACTTTTATGAAAACCATATCTCCGACTTCGATCTCTAGGTCTGTCCTTCTCTTGTCCGCATAAGATTTCTGTCTATCTTGGGCCGCTTTTATTCGTCTTCGTATCAACTCCACCTTCTCAGAAGTGTCTCGTATCATGTCGGGCCCAAGTATAAGTCTGTCAGTCGTCTCCCACCAACAAGTTGGTGACTTGTACGGTCTTCCATACAGGGCTTCGAACGGTGTCATCCCTATGCTAGCTTGGTAGCTATTATTATAAGCAAACCCCACGAGAGGGAGATGGTCTTCCCAAGTACCACCAAAATTAAGAATGCATAGCCTCAAAAGATCCTCTAGTAATCTATTTACCCTTTCGGTATGTCCATCCGTCTGAGGGTGATAGGTTGTACTTAAATTAAGTTGCGTACCCATTGCTTCTTGCAGACTATTCCAAAACTGGCTAATGAAAATTGGGTCACGGTCACTGACTATGCTAGAAGGAACCCCGTGCAACCGTACTACCTCTCGAAGGTAAATAGATGCTAGCCACGATGCAGTCCGTTTGCTTTTCACCAGAATGAAGTGAGTACTCTTCGTGAGTCTATCAACAATGACCCATATGCTAGTATTCCCCTTCCTCGACCTAGGCAATCCATCCACGAAATCCATCGAGGTACTTTCCTACTTCCATTGCAGAACCTCCAAAGGATGTAATAGCCCACCGGGCTTCATAGATTCGGCCTTGACTTGTTGGCACACCACGCACTTTGAGACAAATTCTGCCACATCCTTTTTCATTCCGGCCCAAAAGAAAATGCGTTACATATCTCTGTACATCTTATCCCCTCCGGGATGTATAGTCATCTTCGAGTGATGCGCCTCTTCGAGAACTTTATTTACTAAGTCTCCCACAAGTGGAGCACATAGCCTTCCATCGCGCCTTAGCCATCCCTTGTCATCAATGGCATACCTACCAAGGTGACTTGACATCTCACCGCTGATTAATTTGTCCATGATTTCGACTATCTGTGGGTCTTCTTTCTGCGAAGTCCATACTTGATCTAGAAGCGTAGGTCTTTTCTCAAGAGATGCTAACGTACCAGTCAAATCCTCAACAACATGCGTAAAATCAAAGGTCGCTATAAACTCTAGACTTTTTCTTTCAACAAATAAGGGGCTCAAAGTCAACCTTTTTCTACTTAGCGCATCTGCCACCATGTTACCCTTGCCTATGGTATAAGTTATATCGAAGTCATATGAGGCCAAGAATTCCATCCACCGCTGCTGTCTCAGATTCAAATCTTTTTGC
Organism: Allium sativum; assembly: GCA_030737875.1. Taxonomy (NCBI): domain Eukaryota; kingdom Viridiplantae; phylum Streptophyta; class Magnoliopsida; order Asparagales; family Amaryllidaceae; genus Allium; species Allium sativum. The sequence continues at coordinate 182,469,041 of CM060915.1, read as the reverse complement.
GAAAAGAGATACTTAAGCGATTTGTGGTCGGTGTACAGCTCGAATCTCTCCCCTAGGAGATAATGGCGCCAAGCTTTAAGTGCAAAAACAATCACGGCTAACTCCAAGTCATGTGTGGGATAGTTCTTCTCATGAACTTTAAGTTGTCTACCCCCATAGCATATCACTCTTCCTTCTTGCATTAGGACAGCGCCTAATCCCGTGTCGCACGCATCTATGTACACCGTAAGCATTTTTCCTCCATCGGGTAATGCTAAAACTGGAGCTGTGTTGAGGGCTCTCTTGAGTCTCTGGAAAGCAATCTCACATTCTATGTCCCATGCAAACGCTAGGTTTTTCTTCGTTAAATTAGTAAGAGGGGCTGAAATCTTAGCGAAGACCTTAATGAACTTCCTATAAAAGCCCGCCAAACCGAGAAAGCTTCTCACCTCTGTTGCATTCTTAGGAATTTTCCAGTCTTGCACCACAACTACCTATGCGGGGTCCATGGCCAAACCTTGCTTAGAAACTACGTGCCCAAGAAACCGAACTTCCTCCCTCCAGAAATGGCATTTAGAGAACTTAGCCTTTAACTGGTGTGCTCTAAGCGTATCCATGACTTCCTTGAGGTGTCTAGCGTGCTCTTCTTCATCCTTTGAGAAGACTAGAATATCGTCCACAAAAACCACCATGAACTTGTTAAGGAACTCCCGAAACACCCTACTCATCAGGTCTACAAAGTACGCGGGTGCATTCGTTAGCCCAAACGGCATGATGAGCCATTCGAAGAACCTATCTGGAGTCCTAAACGCAGTTTTGTCAATGCTATCCTCAGCCACTCTAAGTTGATGGAATCCTGTGGCTTGATCGAGTTGAGAGAAAACAGATGCTCCCACAAGCTGGTCAAAACGATCATCGATTCTTGGTAGTGGGTACCTATTCTTCTTCGTCAGTTTGTTTAACTCATGATAATCTATGCACAGACGAAGCGAACCATCCGCCTTAGTAGCGAATACCACCGGAGCACCCCATACACAAATGCTTCGCCTTATGAATTTTTTCTCGAGCAACTCCTTGACTTGTTTATTGAGCTCTCTTCTTTCTCGCGGGGCCATATGCCTAACGGGCAATGAAACAGGCTTGGCATTATCAACTAGATAAATTCGGAAGTCTATCTCGCGTTTAGGGGGTAACCCTTTCACCTCATCAAAGATATCTGGATATTCTCGGACTACTCTCACGGAGTGCAGATTGTCGACGGACGAGTCGAGAGATTCAAGATAACATAACATGACCGGACCCTTCGGGTTACAAGAAAGTTCAAGGGTATTACCAAGGCGTGTCATGAGCCTCACTACCCTTCGTTCACAATCAAGGATGGCTCCATAATTGGACAACCAATCCATGCCCAGAATTAAACCATATCCCATGAATCCGAGAACATAAGCATTACACGTGAATTCCACGCTTAAGATGGAAATCCTCAAATCAACACAAATCATAGATAAATGGGTGGAGCCCCCAATCGGATTTGAAACACTAACGGGATCATCCACTAGACTAGTACTTAAGTGCAGATTTTCAACAATATCAAAAGAGATAAAAGTATGCGATGCGCCAGAGTCAAATAAGGTTCGAACAGGAAATTCAGAAATGTAAACAAGGCTTTCTACAGAAATATTACTACCTCGGTCAAGAGCTGGAGTGGTGTTGAGAGCCTGCAACTTCCCTCCAGATGTACCTACTCGCTGTGTCTGCCCTAGCCCATGTCCTTGCTTCTTAGGGCAATCCTTACTGATGTTTCCAGTATCCCCGCAGTGAAAGCATTCACCCAACTTTCTTTTCTTCCTCCTACAGTCTTTAGCTATATGTCCCGCGATACCACAAAAGTTGCACTTCCTCGTCTCATGTGGCTTGTTAGCATTGTTGTTGTTGCCCTTGTTATTATTCTTGTTATTCTTGTTGCCTCCCTTCTTGAAGTCAACCTTCTTATTCTGAGTCTCATTAGGCTTAACCTGCTTTTTGTCACCCTTGTCTTCCTCATGAAGTAGGGCCATATTCACCAAGCTTTCAAAGGTTTCCCCCATGGGCGCATGAGTCATGGCCATACTGTGGAGTGGCTCGCTCAATCCTCGAGCAAAGCGTAGAGCCTTCTTCTCAGCCGTGTTGACTAAGTCCAAACCAAACCGAGCAAGCTGATTAAACTTATTCACGTATTCTCTAACTGACATGTCCCCTTGCTTGAGTGCCAGGAACCTCTCCATCTGAAGGTTTACTTCCGCTGACGATAAGAATTTAAGCCCAAATCTCTCTCTAAAGTCTGCCCAAGTCTCAACTGGCCTGGTAGCATTGGTGACTTCCCACCAAAATGCAGCTTCCTCTTTCAATAACCATACTGCCAACTGAACTTTTCTATGATCCTCCATATCAAAGATAATGAGTAGGTCTTCAGTCTCCTTTAGTCAGTTTCGTGCCTCAGCGAAGGTCTCAGTTCCAAGGAAGTTCTTGCCGCCCATTCCTATAAAGTCTTTTCATATTTTGGCAATGGTGGTGCCGGGAGGAGGAGGAGGAGGAACCGCGGCTACTGGAGGAGAAGGAGGATGAGGAGGGATGTCTGCCGGGCCCGCATCGTTGGCCCTAGCTTCTAAGTACCTTCAGAACCATCCGGGTATGGGTACTCCCTCGGGAAGGTTAAGATCGACCATGCTGAAAAACGAAAAGAAAAAGATTCAAACGAGGAAACAAGGAAACTGCTAATGGCTTTTGGGGAACAGCCTTTTCTTAAAAATAAAACTTTTCTTGAAAAATGCTTCTTTACAAAAGGTTTTGAAAAAAAAAATTCAGAAAGTTTTTTAAACTTTTTCCCAGTCTGGTAACCTTCTGCTCTGATACCAAATGTAACACCCCACCTCCGCTAGGGTCACTCTCTAAGAGAATGCGCTAGTTTTGTAGGGGTATTATCTAGTAAACAGACACAGAGATAACACAAGACAGAACATAAACTAAACAGAGTATATAAAGCAGCAGAAAAAAAACTTTATTTCATTACGTTGAAAATAGAGTCAAAACCACTTACAACAAAATACCAAGTCATCATTTTATTTCATCAAGTTCTAAAGAAGCAAAGTACTTAAAACAACATAAGTAAAATATTATTCCCCAAGAAGAGCATGAGTGCAGCCATAGCATAGCTCAAGACCAAACCGTACATGAGCTGTCAGAAAAGCAAGCGAAGTCCAAGCTAAGAGCTAGAGTTTCCTCCCTGAGAACCTGGGGGGGAAACGAAAGAAAAAGAGGTGGAAGAAACGGGTCAGTCAAAATGATTGGTAAGCCCTAGTGACTATCAGCATAAAAACTAATAAAGTTATCTGGACATGAGAAACTGAGATTGAACATAAAGATAATAACTAGACTAGCATGATAACAAAAGATAACAAGATAAGAGTGGCATCGCATATTCAAGGTTTACTGCACTAACTGTACTAGTGTCCCAATTCCATGTCAAGTATAAATCCAGAAATGATCCCTAGGCCCAATAACATGAAATGACCCAATACGGGGTCCAACAGTCCATCCTAATCGATCGGCTTTACTCGTCGTGTATCGGTGTCATACGGCCCAATTGCGGAATGTAGTCACATGTGCTAGGTCCACCCTAGGGTGTATCAGGTCCTAGGGTGTCAACCACTGACACAAATCAAGCACACACAATGTAGTACTATGGGTGCCTATGCCTACTTTTTCAACTCCGGATTAAGTGCACGAACCTAGTCCGCCTGAACCTACATTGGCGCACGTTACACAGCCGTTATTCTTAGACGCATATAATCAGCCCAGTAATTGTGCCCTACCCTTCCTAGTCCCCAAGGTATCGTGATACTTCTAAGTGGGTTACTGCTGAAAGGGACCACGTGGCTAGGATTTCTAATGGGTTAAGTGTTGTCATTAAAAAGGTCATGACTTAACCCCTATCCAAACATGTATCAAATTGGTTAAGTGTATTCAAGTGGTCCATGACTTAACCTTGCCATGTGGCATTAATTTACTTAACGCACCCTAACCTCTCACATTAGACTTGGTTATGGTTACTGGATGTTCCGGGCGGGTCCGGGCAGCTTTACATCATAACCTAGTCTAACCTCGGGTTTAAAGTGCTATATGACCAACTACCCACATTGGGTCCTATTATTTGCAACTACTGGATTTGCCGGGTGGTTCCGGGCAGATTTACGTTGCAAATTCAACCCAACCTCGAGTTGGCCACTTTCAAGTTATCTAATTGTCATGTCCCAAATTCATGTTTTCAAGCTTATTCTCATGTCAAGTTTTCATGTCATATTTTCATGTCATATCATGTCAATTCCAAAGCCAATTTCAAGTTTGCCAAATCTACCCCAAAACGTATCCCCAACGTACGTGAATTCGCACTAATACAACATGTCAAAATAGGGATATAACACAAAAAGGGTTGTCATAGGATGGCAAAGGTGTTCACAAGTTAAGCATGATGATTATAACATTACAGGCATATGAAATAGGGTCTCAACATCAACTTGGCAAAATATGGTGATAGACATGGTAAAGGATTGACATAAGATAGTAACCCCAATAATAAATTCAACATCACAGGCATGTCAAGATAAAGGTCATGGGGGTTTTAGATTAAACATGAATATGTCCAAATCAAGTTCATACTAATATTCCACAAGTCAAAATTTAAGACGAATAGATCTAGGGTGTAATAACCCGGAAATGCGAGCCAATTTAAAAAATTTATTTTGGCAATTTTAGCGAATTTTGAATATTTAAAATGAATTATTTTAAATAATATAGACGTGAAATTTATTTTTGAATAAAATTCGAACGTATATATTTGTACGCGTCGTCGTTAGAATATAAATATTTATTTTAATTATAAAAGGAATTGAAAATGGCCCTACAGTTCGATAATTCGATTTCAAACTTCAATTGAATGTACCAGGTGCAAAACAATCCGTATTTTAGCGAAACCAAAAATAATAGGATCTATATGAAAATATCTTTCCAACGAATCTGAAAAATCGAAATTTCATAGTGGGAATCAAAAGTTATGCCCAGTTGAAAATTCAGAATAGTCGCTATGTAAATTATACATGGCCCAAAAAGTCAAATTTTGCATACGGATGAATTTGGACTTGAAACCACTTCCATTGAGTTCAAAATGCTGTTTAGAACTTCGAAAAGTATAAGGTTCGATATATTCCGATATCCGGAATAGTGGCAAGGGACAGGAGCTTTTCGGTTAACAAAACATAGCCCTTAAAAAGTGAAATTTTGCATACGAGCTCAGAATTCGACGAGATAAATTTTTATGGATTCACAATGACAAATTATTGTTGAGTTCCAAAGTGCGCATCAAACGGAGTCAGTATGTGGCCATGCGAAGCAAAACCATTTGTTCAAAAGCGGGCAGTCATTTTACAAAGGAACATTATTGAGACGACCTCAGAATTCGATTTCGTTTTTTTTTTCTGGATTTGTATCGTCTAATAATGGTTATATCCAAGAGGGCTTGATTTTTTGAGTTAGCATGTGAGTGTGCGAGAAGAAAAGGTGCGCCAAAATCACATTTTTAGAGCTTATCTGAGCATTTTCGTGATTTTTTTTTGAATGGTCAAACGAACTCGGAATTCGACGAGATTTGTTTGGTTGGACTCGTCTTCTCTTCTACTATCTCGTGTCCGAAATCCGCGGCGATTTGAGATCGTTAGCGTTTAGGCGATACGCGAGAAACTAGCATATAATCACTTTTACTCCATTTCTTTCTTCATAATTTCACTTCTCTCTTTCTCTTCAAAAAATCAAAAATGGCTTCCACCCCAAACCTCCGCTGCCCTCCTCCACCAGCGCCACCACCGGCTTCCACCGCCGGCCGCCCGCACCTCCTCCTCTTCCTCCTCTTCCTTCTCTTTTCTCTTTTCATGAACCCTAAGCCTCACAACACCCCCAAACCACCACCACGGGCCCCACCACCACCGCCGCCACCCCTTAGCCGCCTCCCCACCTAACATCAGGTCCGGCGCCCCTTCCCCCTCCTCAATTCCGGCCGTGGGCCCCCGGTCACCAAAAACCCATTTTACACTAATCGCCCGTTTTGCAAATAAGCCCCTGACCGTATTTCGCCAATAACTCCCAAACGGTGCGTTTCTGGCCAAAGTCCCTCTAGACCAAAGTTGTAGAGCACGAAATTCACTTCGATTTGGCTATATAGAAGTCCTGTTTTGGAGTTCGGAGCTGCTCGGAAAACGCCTGCGAAGTATGCTGTTCAAAAGCTGAAAAAATCGTGTACTTTTGCGAATTCTGGCGAATTGGAGCATTTTTGGCAAAAAGTCTCTTAGGCGAAAGTTGTCCTGTAATACCCCACATCCGTTAGTGTCACTTCCAAAGGGAATGCACTAAGTTCTATGGAGCATTTAGCGTAAAAGATGCAGACAAATTACAAGACAAACAGAAATTAAACAGCGGAAAATAAAACTTTGCTTTATTGATAAAATAGTTTGTACAATGGTTTCTTTACAATATCAGAGTATCATCTGTCTTACAAAATAAAGAAGCATAAAAACAACATTTATATCCCCCGATTTTAGCAAGAGCCAGCAATAACATCTGAAAAGAGAATCCAAGCAAACTTCGACAAATCTTCAAACTGGGAAAGAGTGGCAGTCTAACTTAACCAGATCTAAACTATTCCCTCCTTTACTACCTGGGGGGGGGGACGAAAGAAAAGAAGACGAAAGAAACACAGTGTCAGACATAAAGCCTGAGTAAGTTCAGTAACTTCTAGCATGTGAACATGGAAAAACAAAACGACATGAATTAACTGAATACAAGATTACACCATGACGATAGGGTCAACAAAATTAGACAAGGTAGTCACAAGATATGCTAAGATAAACTGGATACGCTTTAATACTTCCTCCGCTTTTCCATTTCCTTGTTATACTGGTTTCTATATCTCTGCACCACCTAACTAGTGTTCCAACTAGTAACGATAACGTGATCCCAACCCCTGTAGTTTCCATTGCCTTCAGGCATACATTTATTATTTAATACCTAGATCTAATCTAGGGTTTTCTATCAAGTGCTTTCTAGATTTAACTAGAGTTTTTACGCTATCTCCTGAACGCTTTTCGAGTTCAGGGTTTATGCTACCTAGTCCAACTAGGGATTACGCTACCTGTCGAACGATGCCCCCAAGTCTAGGACACACTACCTAGAGTGGTATATGTTCCTATACTTCCCCACGCATGTATCGAGAATCGTTATCGCTTGTCTAGATGCACATGTCCTATAATGTGCGGTCCGAGTCATGTGATAGGGCAAATCAAGGAATACAGAACTCGGTCGGGAGCTTTCAGATATCTGCTGATGCAGATGCTAAGGTATGTTTTTATTCCAGTGGCTGTGGTCCCACTTGACCCCTCCCTCAAATAATGAAAGGCACACCTTGTAAAATGAGAACTATACGCCGGCCCTCGGTGCCCCACTACCTATGGCCATCCGCAACCATAACTAGATAACAAGTATATGGTCTTTTGGAGTTCTCCGCCTTTCCGCTTCACGTATCTCAATTGACTCAAGATGGATGGTAGACGACGAGTCGCTATCACAGGGCTACCGTTTGCTCGCCGAATCACGCGGGTCCATCCTGGTCTTTAGGTTGCCATGTATTGCAACCAAGGCATACCCCTGGTTCTTCTACGCAGACCTTAACCTCTGTGGGCCCAGGCGGATCATCTGCAGCCTCATAGAGGGATAACAAGAGTACCCGCACATCCCCTCGAAGCCTCGGGCTTCGTAACCCAGTTCGTTGGAGCATTCTTTTTAATCAGACGGATGTTCACTCCTCCTCGTGTTATACTAAGAATTACTACTTAGTTTTGTCAACTAAGGTTTACCACTTAGTTTCCAGAATCGTTGTTTTCTTAACTAAGGTTTACTACTTATCTCCTTTTAACTAAGGTTTACTACTTAGTTCTCTTTCCCTTCAATTTGGATTGGTTAAGTGTCATTAGTCAATTCAAGCTAACTTAACCCTCTTCATTTATCTTGTTAAGCTGGTTAAGTGTCATTAGCAATTCACGTTGAATTAACCCTACCACAAACCATGTTATATTGGTTAAATATTTCTTATTACTTAACCCTACCCCTTCATCCTGTATTGGTTAAGTGTTCCTTTTTAACTTAACCTTGCCCGTCTGTTTCAACTAACATGTTATTAATGGTTAAGTATTATCCCTTCATGTTTTAGACTTAACCTCATTCCTTTATCACAACCTGATGGTTAAGTGTTCAGTTTTCTTAACCCTACGGTCTAGCCCAGCTAACATATCGAAATTGGCTAAGTGTATTAGATTTTACTTAACCCCAACCTCTAGTCTAGTTAACATATTAATTTGGCTAAGTGTATTAACTTTACTTAACCCCTACAAGTCTCGTTTTGCTACCTTGAGTTTGGTTAAGTGTCTCTATGGACTTAGCCCTCCCATTCTAGCTTAACTGTGTTAAGTGTGTCTGAACCTAACCCCACCCCTCAGTCTAGTTATCATGTTGAACTGGTTAAGTGTCTTAGTTAACTTAACCCTACCATTCTTGTTCTAGCTTTAACTAAATAGATTAATGCCGCGACCACTCACATTAGACAGATATTGTTGCGAATACTAGATGTGCCGGTTGGTTCCGGGCAGATTTACATTGCAACTCAGTCTAACCTCGGGTTAGGCCTATTCGTGTTTTCAAAGTTCAAAGGGTTTTGATTAATTTTCAAATCAGGTTTTGAAAGTAACCATCCTGTCCGTCGTATCAGTTAGGGATAGCCAGGGAAAGCAAGAAACTTATATTTTCCAAACCCAAGCCTAGACACTATCCTCTCTGTCACCCTAGAACTTTCTGGTGTGTCATTACAAGAGGTGTCGTTAATAAACCTTTAATTTGTCTAAATTTACATTTCCTCATTCAAGCCAAATTCTATAAGTAAATTTTTCCAAATTTACTTATTTCCTAATTACTCTTTTAATGTGAATTGTCAACGTTTATTCTTATGGCCCATTCTCCCCTCTATATCATATTTATGCCCTTTTGGTATGTAACTATACCAAATTAAGTGTCACTAACTATGATTTTGCAAAACCTGAGAGTTATTCCCAATTATGGCCAATTTCACATTTATGCCAATATACTTACCATGCCAAATTAGCTAATCCAATTCCGATTCAACATTCTAATTCATGTCAGACTAAACTTATTACTCTAGCTCACTATTCATGTAAATGCTAGATTTACACGTCAATACTAGATTCAAATTACACATCTTATAATTCATGTCAAATTTATCCAATTTGCATTTCTATGCACATGCCATAATACATGCTCCCAATTTATGCCAATTTACAAGTTAAACTACGTTTTTAGTAAATTTCGTGTTTAGCCCAAACCGCATTCCCACCGTTCGTATAATCGTGATTCAGTCAAGATTAAAGCTAGGTTCGTAGAAAATAGGGAATGAACCAAAGATGCTATGCAAAAGATAGACGTACTAACTGGCATAAAAAGGGTTGAATAAGGACGTCAGTTCAAGAACATGGGTAGACCTAACTAAATAGGTAAATTCCCAAGGTCTAAAACCAAGAATAGAAAGAATAGAGACATAGGTTCAAGAACATGGGTAGACCTAACTTAATAGGTAAATTCCCAAGGTCTAAAACCAAAGATAACCAAGAATAGACATAATAGATGATCGGGTTTATACCCAATTTCATAGTCAAAAAACTTAAGCAACACTTTCCTAGTCATGAATCACAGGTGTTTAATCACAGATGTCCTTGTTATGTCATAGGCAATAGTTTATATTTCCTAATCAAAGGCATAGGCTTAGTCAAGGAAATAATCCTCATAGTCACAGTCACAGTCATAGGCAATGTTCATAGTCATAGGCAATGTCCATAGTCATAGGCAATGTTCATAGTCATAGGCAAATGTTCATAGTCATAGGCATATGGTTTTAAGGTCCACAGTTTCATAGTCACGGTCTTGTTTGTCCTCGAATCATAACAGTTCTTAATTAGGTTCAAGAGTATAGGCACTGATTCGAATAGAGATAGAGATTTGGCATATTCTTTTATTCCTTTAATTTCATGTCACGAACAGAGAAAAACGTTCAAATTTAGAAATAACTAACTTATAGAGATCGGTTCTAAAAAGGTGATTTGCTATGATTCGTGTGACGTTGCTTGAAACTGTTGAATTAGCTTTTGATTCCCTTCTTGAAGCTTTAATCTTGATTTGAATCTCAAATTAGAAGAAGAACTATAACTTGTTTTAGTGGAGAATTAGATTTATTTTAATGGTGGAGGCTAGAGTAGAGAGAAGCAACATGTAGATGCCTTAGAGAATTTGTGTGGAGGAACCCTTAGGTCTAGGCATTCTTTTATAGGTGTAGAGAGTATTTTAGGGCCCTTAGATCATCATAGAAGCCATCAGAATCGCACAGGTCGAATACTGTAACAACCCGCAAAAATCAGGACCAATTTAAAATTTTTATTTTAGAAAATTTTAATGAATTTTGACAATATAAAATAATTTATTTAAATAATAATGATCACAAATTTGATTTAAATCGAAGTTAGAATGAATGATTTGATTTTAATTATAAAAAGAGTTAGAAATAACACGGTTGTTTGAAAAGTCAAACTTGAACTTTGACTGACCGTACAGGATGCAAAATTTAACGGATTTTAGTGAAACCAAAAATATTAGAATCTATTTTAAAATATCTTTCCAACGAATCTGAAAAATTGAAATTTCATAGCGGAAATCAAAAGTTATGGCCAATTCAATATTTAGAAAGGTCGCTATGAAATTTATAAAGATCAAAATGCTACTTTTTGCATACGAAGGAATTTGAACTCGAAACCACTTCCATTGAGTCCAGAATGATGTTTCTACATTGAAAAACAGTAAACACTCATATATTTTGAGTTTCGGGATTTATTTGTTTAAAAATACATTTTTAATATTAAATATATTGGCCTTAAAAATAGTCATTTTTCAAACGACCTCGGTTTTTGACGAAATCACTTTTGTTGGAACCGGAATGTCAAATTATTGCTAGGTTTCAATTTTCAGAATTTTTCGAATTAATATGTAAGCGTGGCGAAATAAAATGTGTTTTGACTATTTAAAGTTAAATTTAAACGCCTTAAAAATAGCCATTTTTCAAACAGTCTGAGAATTCGACGAAAATAATTTTGTTGGATTCGTATCGTCATAAGAAAGCTAAAATATTTTTTTTAGAATTTTCTGAGGTCGTATGTGGCCCCGGTATATTTAAATGTACGGTAGAAATTAAATAATTAATTTAATATTGTATTTTCAATTAAAACCGAAAATAAAACGTTTAGACATCAGAATTGGACCTTGGGACATAGCCCATCGCGTTCAGAAGGCCTCAAAACGTTAAGATCGACAGTAAGCAGGCCCAAATCCGAGAAAGTCCAAAAATCCACTTTATTTCACGAAATTCGGAATTAAATATTAAAATAATATAAATATCCGAAAACCCTAACCCTAATTCTCTAATGGCCAGCCGCCGCCCAGAAATGGATGGCCAGAATTGATCCAACTTCAAATGCTAATAACTTTTGATCCGTTCGACGAAAATTGACGTATGACCTACCAAATCGAAGAGAATTCAGAGACCTTTCAATCTATACGGTTAAGATCGGGTTTTGGTGCACGGATTTCGCGAATTTCGTCCGAGAAGGGGCTGCGGTTTTTATTGGTTTGCGGGCCCTAGGAGAGGCCGAGTTCGTCGGGGTTGATGGTGTAGGTGGCTCTCGACATGGCGGTCGCGGTGGTGGTGTTGGATCGGCGAATGGAGGCTTCTAGAGGGGTGCGATTTTGGCATTGGAAAGGGGGTTTGGGTTCGGTGGTATACGACGACGTGAAGAGGAAGAGAAGGCCCGAACTTTTTTTTTATTATTATTTTATTATTTTATATTTAAATTGTCCGATCTTTAAAAATTCATAACTCTCTCATACGAGGTCCGATTGACGAACCGTAAATTGCGTTGGAATCACAAAATTAAGAGCTTCGCGATGGCGCAGACCGCAGCTGAAAAGGAGACAGTCGAATTTCAGCCAAATTTCAATGTGAGAATTCAAATTTTCATTATTTAATTTATTATTAAATTATTTTCTTGCTCTAAAATAATTGTGTGATGATGTTAATTCAGATCTGAAATGTTGTATGTTAATAAATGGTTGATTGTTGCTTGTGGTGTGTTTATTGTTCATGTTATGATTAGATCCACCTTTAAATTGCATATATTATTGAGTTTCAATTGCGGTTTGGAAATTAAATCTAAATTTAGATTTAAAAACATATTTTATTTAGATCTAGACGTTCTGATTTATTTTATATTATTAAAATATATTATTTTCATTTTTCTGAAATGAACAATAGAAGTTAAACGACAAACAAATATTTATTTTTATTTGTTGATTTAACAATGGAATTTGGTCGACAATAAAAATTTATTTTTATTTGTTGGTTTTATAATAGAAATTGGCACAACGAATAAAATATATCTTTATTTGTTTACATTAAAGAGAATGGACCAAGAAAAATATATCTTTTAATGTGAATTTGTTTACATTAAAAAAAAAGAATGATTAAAAAGAATATATTTTAATATGAGGTTGTTTCATTAAAAAGAATGAAAACAAAAGATTTCTTTTTTTTATGTAAAAATAGTTTTCAATCAAAAGTCATAATTTATTTGTCAATTTGATGTCAATAAAAGTTGCAACATTAAAAATCTCATTTTTAATGTAATATTATTTCAATAAATGAAGTAACATTAAAATGTTATTTTTAATGTAATAGTATTTTCAATAAAAAGAAGCAACGTAAAAGATCATATTTTTATATGTCCATTGTTTTCAATAGAAGGACTTTGCATAGAAAAAAATCACATTTTTAATGTGATTTAGATTTCATTGTAAATATGAAGATAAAATGGATTTTATTTTTATTTTTATTTACATTTTTGGCAACGGAAAGTTTATAAATTAAAATTGCATTTTTATTGAAATTTTGTTCATTGTAATGAATAGAAAAGATCGCATCCATATGTGTAATGAGAAAAAATAAATTACATTTATATGTAATGAAAAATGAACAGAAAAGGATTACATTTTTAATGTAATCATAGATTAAGAATCACATTTTGGTTTACATATCATATGTAAATTAAAATTCATTTTAGAAGTAAAACTTTTGTTTACATTTTTGTGTAAATAAAAAAAAAGACATGTTTTGGAAATCACAATGTTTGTTTACATTTTTATATGTAAATAAGAAATTATTTTCAGAAGTTACATTATATTTGTAAATATATTTTGTAAATAAAAAGTTGTTCTTTATTTTGCATTCACCAATGCAAAGGTATATTGAAAATAAAATTATTTTTTATTTGCATTTACCAATGTAAATATACATTATACATTAAAAATAAACTTGTTCTTTTGTTTGCATCTAAAAATGCAAATATATATTTAAAAATGAAACTTGTTCTCTTATTTGTATTTACGAATACAAATATATATATTAAAGTAAAATTTATTCTTTTATTTGCATTCACTTATGCAAATACATTTTGAAAAATGAACGAACCTTTTTATTTGTGTTCCCAAACACAAATACATTATAGAAAATGAATGATCCTTTGTGTTTGTGTTCTCAAACACAAATATAACATAGAAAATTAAAATGGTCTTTTTATTCGTGTTCTTAAACACAAATAAAACATTAAAATAAAAGAACATTTTTTTTTGTGTACTCCAACACAAATATAACATGATTTTAAAGTAGTACATTTTTATTTTTATTTGCATTTTCAATGCAAATATTCCATGAAATCAAAAATTCACATTTTTGTTAACATTTCATAATGTAAACAATACAAGAAAAAAATACATTTTTGTTTGCATGCTACAATGCAAACGAAATGTAGAAAAGAGAATATGCATTTTTATTTGCATTCTGTCATGCAAATAAAATAAAGGAGATAAAATTACATTTTTGTTTGTAACTTCAGTTGCAAACAAACAAGAAATAAAAATTACATTTTGTTGCAAATTTAGATGCAAACAAATTTATTAAAAACAAAAGATACATTTTTGTTGCATGTGTTAAATGTGAACAAAGCATTAAAATAAAAGTTACATTTTTAATTATTTATTTACTTCACTTGATGTAAATAAACATAAAATAAAGAGTTGTTCTTTTATTTACATTTCTTGATGTAAATAAAACTAGAAATTTAATATTACACTTTTATTTGCTTTACTCAACGCAAATAAAACAGGAGAATAAAAGAAATATTTTCATTTGCAATCCTTAATGCAAATAAATTATGAAATGAAAAAAGTTACAATTTTTATTTACATTCCTCTATGTAAATAAACATCAAATAAAAAGGTTGAATCTTTATTTGCATTCTCTATTGCAAATAAAGCATGAAATGAATAGTGATATTTTGTGTTATTATTTATATCCCCTATTACGAATGGAATCAAAGGATTACATTTTTCTTTTCATTTATTTACAATGAAAGGAATCGAAATAAAGATTATATTTTTATCATCATTTTTGATGCGATAAAAGAATAGAAATAAAGATTACATTTTTATTGACACTTTACATGCGATAAAAAGAACAGGAATAAAAGAGATATTTTTATCATCGTGTTATATATTGTGTATTACACTGCCATAGGCAAGTTACCTGACTTGTTTATGTGATTGGGTCGATTATTTTTACACATCGCCCAAGTGCACAAATAATTTATTATTTGTTTGTTGGTTGAAACCCCACACAGGTGTTGGGATGAAAATTAACATACACTAATCCCAATATTTAGTTGTATGTTGATCGTTAGATCGACAGGCTGCGATGAGCGTTATTATTTAATTTTAACGCTTACGCAGTGGAATTTACACTTTGGATGAAATGGATGATTTGATGATTATATTGTTATTGTCATATATATGATGTGTGTGAAATCCATATAATCCAAATTATATGGTAAATGATTGAGTCGCATTTCGATTCAGATGATCTTTTAAATAAGAATATTCTTACACTAGAAATTCTTTTTATATAAAGGATATATTTTCATAAAAAGATATTTTAGTTAAAAATATTTTTAAGACAAAGAATATGTGTAAAAGATAAAAATATGTAATGTGAAGAATACTTTCCAATTAGAATCTTTTGTATAAAGAATATTTTTAATGATTATTTTAAAAATATATAGTTTTTATAACGAATTAATATTTAAAGGGAATCCTTTAATTAAGATTATTGAAATTTGCAATTATATTTCATGATATGAGATATATCGAAATGTGAAGTGGATTTATCGTGGATGGTGTTTTTAAATGACATTTGTCCTTTAATCCAATTTACATCGAAATTATTATTTGGAATTTATAAATCTATTCATAGATTTAACAAAAGCATTTTCTAAAAGTCTAGTTTTCCAATTTAATATATATTCAATTGGAATTAAGTGGAAATTCTATTGGTAATAATCGAGATGGGCTTCTGTAATAGAAGACCGATATTATATATGGAATTTAAGAGGCTTTGCCGTTATTCCATGTATATTGTTAGTCCGATACAGAAATTCACATCGATTATGTATTGATTGATTTCTGTGGAATTCCATATTTAGGAAATTGGTTTGTGGGTTTATCGTGAATTGTGTTTTAAATGACACGAGTTCTTTAACCCGTTTAAAAGAAGATTTATTCTTTAAAATAAATGATCTGCGAAAATGATTTTTGATATTAAATCAAATTTAGAATTTTTAATAAATCTTTTAAGGAAGATTTATGATTAAATTTATTAATTTATCTTTGATAAAATTAATGAGAATCTTTTAATATGAATATCTTATTAAAAGAATACTCTGAGTGGGAAATGTGGCGTAATGTGTGATTTTCCAATATTTGATTTTTAATCACAAAATACGCGAGTTATTCAGAAAGACCGGGTTTAACCCATTCTGAATAATCATCACGACGATCAAGAGTCGAAGATGAAGATGGCAATTGAAGACCGAAGTTTCCACATCGTTGGGATGATGATGACTGGTATCTTAAATTGGGACTGGACACCCCAAGGCAAGGTATTTGGTAATGATCGTCCAAATGTATTTGGAGATCGACGGACACGTTGTTTCGCTCAGACCCAGAGCGGACTTGCAAATGGATTGTGTGTCTGACATTGTATTCTTTTCTACTGTATTTGTTGAACGCTACTGATTATATATTTCTGTTTGGTGGTGGAGAATTTATTCTTCATTTAACCCCCTTCTCTAAGACGTATGAGCTTAGAGGTTATATATATATTGGTAGATGATCAATGATATGGTAGAGTCTGACAATGTGACATGCTAAGATGCAATTGATCAAGGCTTTGTTGAAAAGCAGGCCTTGTGGTTGATGATCAAAGCACAGTCTATTTAGGCATAGCTTTGTGCATATCGTGACTTCGCGAGCCTCACAGCCCGGTAGAGTCTAAAACGGGAGAAGGGAACGCCGGGAGTGCACACGTTTCTTTCTAGCTAGAGTGGTGCCAGGGACCTACCAGCGCTTGCATTTATTCATTGTGGTTGTTGGATTTTTTGAGGCCTCGAGTTTATGCGGTCGCTACTGGCCGTAGTATAGGTCCAAAAGGACCGGGAAGCGTGTGTTCAGGCATAACTAATCCACAAAAGCAAGTGTGGACCGGCCCTGCAGGATACAAGGGTTGGACAGAGTACCAATCCTGGGGCTTTGCTAGAGTGTCTCGAATCGGTAAGGATCTCCTCCCTAGCCTTGACTCAGATGGAAACCCAAATTTCCAATACGACATCACGTGGTTTTGATTGTATACCTATATATGGCGACATAGTGGGATGGGGCACTCATGCCGTCTAGGATTGATATATTTACTTTGATGTATTTCAAATTGGTTGCACACTATTATTATATAATACCGTTTTTTTTATCGTATCAAGCATCTTTTGATCATTATAAGGTAAAACCCTAACCTCCGGTTTGCGTTGCATTGTGTGATGGGACTTGGGTCTTATAATGGTTTCATTTTTCAGAAAAAGCATTGCGTTATTTTGACGATTTACTTTAGTCATGCACTGGCAATCCAATGGAGTAAACCCGCTCCGCGTTAGCGGCGTGGTCCTGTGATTAGCCTTATTATATTTTATAGATTAGTTTAAGAATTCTCACACCAGTCCCACGACTGACCTGTAGTTTGTTTCACTTTGCAAACTCGGGTGCCCTCTTTCCACACGGGCAGTCGAGTAGCTTATTTGAAAGATATATAAAACAAGATCCTGGATTGAAGACTGAAGCTGTGGCCATAATGTTGATAGCCTTCCACTGAGATTATTTCCGCTGCAATGTATTCATTTTTTGTATTTATCTTCCGCTGTAATTATATTCCAATGTACTCTGATATGTATATTCTGTACTCTGATGTAACATTTATTATAGTGTTAT
The DNA here is from genome assembly GCA_030737875.1 of Allium sativum. Lineage (NCBI taxonomy): Eukaryota > Viridiplantae > Streptophyta > Magnoliopsida > Asparagales > Amaryllidaceae > Allium > Allium sativum. The sequence goes on along the minus strand of CM060915.1, from coordinate 182,451,452 downwards.
AAAAGTCTTCTGTTATCTTTTGTAATATGTTGTATGCCCAAAGTTAAAGTATTCGTAGGTTTCCACTTTTTGGGTCAGACCTGTGTGGTTTATGGTCGATTCGAAGGGCGGGGATTTGCGGGTCTTTATAGTTGGTATCAGAGCTTTGGTTAGCTCAAATCTTTGGGGTACAACTCATTAGAATTGAACGGAAGACTCATCAGAGATTGGATTAGTAATGTCCAATAAGAATACTCATTAGAGATAGGATTAGCAGTATCCTAGAATGAGTAAACTCGTTAGAGATGGGGTTAGTAATGCCCTAGAACGAGTTAAGAGTTACGAATTTATAATTAACGTATTTTTGATATTTATAATCTATTCTTTGAAATATGATTTTTATATATATTTTGAAAAGATAATTAACCATTAAAATTTAAAATTAAGATAGTTAATTTTACAATTTTTAGCTACGTTCCTTTTCGAGGACGAGAAGTTTTTAAGTGGGGGCGATTGTAACAACCCGCAAAAATCAGGACCAATTTAAAATTTTTATTTTAGAAAATTTTAATGAATTTTGACAATATAAAATAATTTATTTAAATAATAATGATCACAAATTTGATTTAAATCGAAGTTATAATGAATGATTTGATTTTAATTATAAAAAGAGTTAGAAATAGCACGGTTGTTTGAAAAGTCAAACTTGAACTTTGACTGACCGTACAGGATGCAAAATTTAACGAATTTTAGTGAAACCCAAAATATTAGAATCTATTTTAAAATATCTTTCCAACGAATCTGAAAAATTGAAATTTCATAGCAGAAATCAAAAGTTATGGCCAATTCAATATTTAGAAAGGTCGCTATGAAATTTATAAAGATCAAAATGCTACTTTTTGCATACGAAGGAATTTGAACTCGAAACCACTTCCATTGAGTCCGGAATGATGTTTCTATATTGAAAAACAGTAAACACTTATATATTTTGAGTTTCGGGATTTATTTGTTTAAAAATATATTTTTAATATTAAATATATTGGCCTTAAAAATAGTCATTTTTCAAACGACCTCGGTTTTTGACGAAATCACTTTTGTTGGAACCGGAATGTCAAATTATTGCTAGGTTTCAATTTTCAGAATTTTTCGAATTAATATGTGAGCGTGGCGAAATAAAATGTGTTTTGACTATTTACAGTTAAATTTAAACGCCTTAAAAATAGCCATTTTTCAAACAGTCTCAGAATTCGACGAAAATAATTTTGTTGGATTCGTATCATCATAAGAAAGCTAAAATTATTTTTTTTAGAATTTTCTGAGGTCGTATGTGGCCCCGGCATATTTAAATGTACGGTAGAAATTAAATAATTAATTTAATATTGTATTTTCAATTAAAACCGAAAATAAAACGTGTAGACATCAGAATTGGACCTTGGGACATAGCCCATCGCGTTCAGAAGGCCTCAAAACGTTAAGATCGACAGTAAGCAGGCCCAAATCCGAGAAAGTCCAAAAATCCACTTTATTTCACGAAATTCGGAATTAAATATTAAAATAATATAAATATCCGTAAACCCTAACCCTAATTCTCTAATGGCCAGCCGCCGCCCAGAAATGGATGGCCAGAATTGCTCCAACTTCAAATGCTAATAACTTTTGATCCGTTCGACGAAAATTGACGTATGACCTACCAAATCGAAGAGAATTCAGAGACCTTTCAATCTATACGGTTAAGATCGGGTTTTGGTGCACGGATTTCGCGAATTTAGTCCGAGAAGGGGCTGCAGTTTTTATTGGTTTGCGGGCCCTAGGAGAGGCCGAGTTCGACGGGGTTGATGGTGTAGGTGGCTCTCGACATGGCGGTCGCGGTGGTGGTGTTGGATCGGCGAATGGAGGCTTCTAGAGGGGTGCGATTTTGGCATTGGAAAGGGGGTTTGGGTTCGGTGGTATACGACGACGTGAAGAGGAAGAGAAGGTCCGAACATTTTTTTTTTATTTTATTATTTTATATTTAAATTGTCCGATCTTTAAAAATTCATAACTCTCTCATACGAGGTCCGATTGACGAACCGTAAATTGCGTTGGAATCACAAAATTAAGAGCTTCACGATGGCGCAGACCGCAGCTGAAAAGGAGACAGTCGAATTTCAGCCAAATTTCAATGTGAGAATTCAAATTTTCATTATTTAATTTATTATTAAATTATTTTCTTGCTCTAAAATAATTGTGTGATGATGTTAATTCAGATCTGAAATGTTGTATGTAAATAAATGGTTGATTGTTGCTTGTGGTGTGTTTATTGTTCATGTTATGATTAGATCCACCTTTAAATTGCATATATTATTGAGTTTCAATTGCGGTTGGGAAATTAAATCTAAATTTAGATTTAAAAACATATTTTATTTAGATCTAGACGTTCTGATTTATTTTATATTATTAAAATATATTATTTTCATTTTTCTGAAATGAACAATAGAAGTTAAACGACAAACAAATATTTATTTTTATTTGTTGATTTAACAATGGAATTTGGTCGACAATAAACATTTATTTTTATTTGTTGGTTTTATAATAGAAATTGGCACAACAAATAAAATATATCTTTATTTGTTTACATTAAAGAGAATGGACCAAGAAAAATATATCTTTTAATGTGAATTTGTTTACATTAAAAAAAAAAGAATGATTAAAAAGATTATATTTTAATATGAGGTTGTTCCATTAAAAAGAATGAAAACAAAAGATTTCTTTTTTTTATGTAAAAATAGTTTTCAATCAAAAGTCATAATTTATTTGTCAATTTGATGTCAATAAAAGTTGCAACATTAAAAATCTCATTTTTAATGTAATATTATTTCAATAAATGAAGTAACATTAAAATGTTATTTTTAATGTAATAGTATTTTCAATAAAAAGAAGCAACGTAAAAGATCATATTTTTATATGTCCATTGTTTTCAATAGAAGGACTTTGCATAGAAAAAAATCACATTTTTAATGTGATTTAGATTTCATTGTAAAGATGAAGATAAAATGAATTTTATTTTTATTTTTATTTTCATTTTTGGCAATGGAAAGTTTATAAATTAAAATTGCATTTTTATTGAAATTTTGTTCATTGTAATGAATAGAAAAGATCGCATCCATATGTGTAATGAGGAAAAATAAATTACATTTATATGTAATGAAAAATGAACAGAAAAGGATTACATTTTTAATGTAATCATAGATTAAGAATCACATTTTGGTTTACATATCATTTGTAAATTAAAATTCATTTTAGAAGTAAAACTTTTGTTTACATTTATGCGTAAATAAAAAAAAAAGACATGTTTTGGAAATCACAATGTTTGTTTACATTTTTATATGTAAATAAGAAATTATTTTCAGAAGTTACATTATATTTGTAAATATATTTTGTAAATAAAAAGTTGTTCTTTATTTTGCATTCACCAATGCAAAGGTATATTGAAAATAAAATTATTTTTTACTTGCATTTACCAATGTAAATATAAATTATACATTAAAAATAAACTTGTTCTTTTGTTTGCATCTAAAAATGCAAATATATATTTAAAAATGAAACTTGTTCTCTTATTTGTATTTACGAATACAAATATATATATTAAAGTAAAATTTATTCTTTTATTTGCATTCACTTATGCAAATACATTTTGAAAAATGAACGAACCTTTTTATTTGTGTTCCCAAACACAAATACATTATAGAAAATGAATGATCCTTTGTGTTTGTGTTCTCAAACACAAATATAACATAGAAAATTAAAATGGTCTTTTTATTCGTGTTCTTAAACACAAATAAAACATTAAAATAAAAGAACATTTTTTTTGTGTACTCCAACACAAATATAACATGATTTTAAAGTAGTACATTTTTATTTTTATTTGCATTTTCAATGCAAATATTCCATGAAATCAAAAATTCACATTTTTGTTAACATTTCATAATGCAAACAATACAAGAAAAAAATACATTTTTGTTTGCATGCTACAATGCAAACGAAATGTAGAAAAGAGAATATGCATTTTTATTTGCATTCTGTCATGCAAATAAAATAAAGGAGATAAAATTACATTTTTGTTTGTAACTTCAGTTGCAAACAAACAAGAAATAAAAATTACATTTTGTTGCAAATTTAGATGCAAACAAATTTATTAAAAACAAAAGATACATTTTTGTTGCATGTGTTAAATGTGAACAAAGCATTAAAATAAAAGTTACATTTTTAATTATTTATTTACTTCACTTGATGTAAATAAACATAAAATAAAGAGTTGTTCTTTTATTTACATTTCTTGATGTAAATAAAACTAGAAATTTAATATTACACTTTTATTTGCTTTACTCAACGCAAATAAAACAGGAGAATAAAAGAAATATTTTCATTTGCAATCCTTAATGCAAATAAATTATGAAATGAAAAAAGTTACAATTTTTATTTACATTCCTCTATGTAAATAAACATCAAATAAAAAGGTTGAATCTTTATTTGCATTCTCTATTGCAAATAAAGCATGAAATGAATAGTTATATTTTGTGTTATTATTTATATCCCCTATTACGAATGGAATCAAAGGATTACATTTTTCTTTTCATTTATTTACAATGAAAGGAATCGAAATAAAGATTATATTTTTATCATCATTTTTGATGCGATAAAAGAATAGAAATAAAGATTACATTTTTATTGACACTTTACATGCGATAAAAAGAACAGGAATAAAAGAGATATTTTTATCATCGTGTTATATATTGTGTATTACACTGCCATAGGCAAGTTACCTGACTTGTTTATGTGATTGGGTCGATTATTTTTACACATCACCCAAGTGCACAAATAATTTATTATTTGTTTGTTGGTTGAAACCCCACACGGGTGTTGGGATGAAAATTAACATACACTAATCCCAATATTTAGTTGTATGTTGATCGTTAGATCGACAGGCTGCGATGACCGTTATTATTTAATTTTAACGCTTACGCAGTGGAATTTACACTTTGGATGAAATGGATGATTTGATGATTATATTGTTATTGTCATATATATGATGTGTGTGAAATCCATATAATCCAAATTATATGGTAAATGATTGAGTCGCATTTCGATTCAAATGATCTTTTAAATAAGAATATTCTTACACTAGAAATTCTTTTTATATAAAGGATATATTTTCACAAAAAGATATTTTAGTTAAAAATATTTTTAAGATAAAGAATATGTGTAAAAGATAAAAATATGTAATGTGAAGAATACTTTCCAATTAGAATCTTTTGTATAAAGAATATTTTTAATGATTATTTTAAAAATATATAGTTTTTATAACGAATTAATATTTAAAGGGAATCCTTTAATTAAGATTATTGAAATTTGCAATTATATTTCATGATATGAGATATATCGAAATGTGAAGTGGATTTATCATGGACGGTGTTTTTAAATGACATTTGTCCTTTAATCCAATTTACATCGAAATTATTATTTGGAATTTATAAATCTATTCATAGATTTAACAAAAGCATTTTCTAAAAGTCTAGTTTTCCAATTTAATATATATTCAATTGGAATTAAGTGGAAATTCTATTGGTAATAGTCGAGATGGGCTTCTGTAATAGAAGACCGATATTATATATGGAATTTAAGAGGCTTTGCCGTTATTCCATGTATATTGTTAGTCCGATACAGAAATTCACATCGATTATGTATTGATTGATTTCTGTGGAATTCCATATTTAGGAAATTGATTTGTGGGTTTATCGTGAATTGTGTTTTAAATGACACGAGTTCTTTAACCCGTTTAAAAGAAGATTTATTCTTTAAAATAAATGATCTGTGAAAATGATTTTTGATATTAAATCAAATTTAGAATTTTTAATAAATCTTTTAAGGAAGATTTATGATTAAATTTATTAATTTATCTTTGATAAAATTAATGAGAATCTTTTAATATGAATATCTTATTAAAAGAATACTCTGAGTGGGAAATGTGGCGTAATGTGTGATTTTCCAATATTTGATTTTTAATCACAAAATACGCGAGTTATTCAGAAAGACCGGGTTTAACCCATTCTGAATAATCATCACGACGATCAAGAGTCGAAGATGAAGATGGCAATTGAAGACCGAAGTTTCCACATCGTTGGGATAATGATGACTGGTATCTTGAATTGGGACTGGACACCCCAAGGCAAGGTATTTGGTAATGATCGTCCAAATGTATTTGGAGATCGACGGACACGTTGTTTCGCTCAGGCCCAGAGCGGACTTGCAAATGGATTGTGTGTCTGACATTGTATTCTTTTCTACTGTATTTGTTGAACGCTACTGATTATATATTTCTGTTTGGTGGTGGAGAATTTATTCTTCATTTAACCCCCTTCTCTAAGACGTATGAGCTTAGAGGTTATATATATATTGGTAGATGATCAATGATATGGTAGAGTCTGACAATGTGACATGCTAAGATGCAATTGATCAAGGCTTTGTTGAAAAGCAGGCCTTGTGGTTGATGATCAAAGCACAGTCTATTTAGGTATAGCTTTGTGCATATCGTGACTTCGCGAGCCTCACAGCCCGGTAGAGTCTAAAACGGGAGAAGGGAACGCAGGGAGTGCACACGTTTCTTTCTAGCTAGAGTGGTGATAGGGACCTACCAGCGCTGGCATTTATTCATTGTGGTTGTTGGATTTTTCGAGGCCTCGGGTTTATGCGGTCGCTACTGGCCGTAGTATAGGTCCAAAAGGACCGGGAAGCGTGTGTTCAGGCATAACTAATCCACAAAAGCAAGTGTGGACCGGCCCTGCAGGATCCAAGGGTTGGACAGAGTACCAATCCTGGGGCTTTGCTAGAGTGTCTCGAATCGGTAAGGATCTCCTCCCTAGCCTTGACTCAGATGGAAACCCAAATTTCCAATACGTCATCACGCGGTTTTGATTGTATACCTATATATGGCGACATAGTGGGATGGGGCACTCATGCCGTCTAGGATTGATATATTTACTTTGATGTACTTCAAATTGGTTGCACACTATTATTATATAATACCGTTTTTTTATCGTATCAAGCATCTTTTGATCATTATAAGGTAAAACCCTATCCTCCGGTTTGCGTTGCATTGTGTGATGGGACTTGGGTCTTATAATGGTTTCATTTTTCAGAAAAAGCATTGCGTTATTTTGACGATTTACTTTAGTCATGCACTGGCAATCCAATGGAGTAAACCCGTTCCGCGTTAGCGGCGTGGTCCTGTGATTAGCCTTATTATATTTTATAGATTAGTTTAAGAATTCTCACACCAGTCCCACGACTGACCTGTAGTTTGTTTCACTTTGCAAACTCGGGTGCCCTCTTTCCACACGGGCAGTCGAGTAGCTTATTTGACAGATATATAAAACAAGATCCTGGATTGAAGACTGAAGCTGTGGCCATAATGTTGATAGCCTTCCACTGAGATTAGTTCCGCTGCAATGTATTCATTTTTTGTATTTATCTTCCGCTGTAATTATATTCCAATGTACTCTGATATGTATATTCTATACTCTGATGTAACATTTATTATAGTGTTATAAAAGTCTTCTGTTATCTGTTGTAATGTGTTGTATGCCCAAAGTTAAAGTATTCGTAGGTTTCCACTTTTTGGGTCAGACCTGTGTGGTTTATGGTCGATTCGAAGGGCGGGGATTTGCGGGTCTTTACAAATACACATCATCCAACCACTCAAAAGGAGACACGTCAGCACAGAACACTCCAGAATTCGGTGGTGGATTAGTATGGGCGCACTTGGCAGGTGCGCCAGTGCATTTTTGTACCGGCGCACTTCACAAGTGCGCCAGTGCATTCTGGTCTGTTTCCGGTTTCTCTGCCTAACTTCGTTCGTCCATATCTCCTTCATACGGAGTCCGATTTATGCAAACTCAGACTCTATCTCAAGCAGAATTTCGAGACGAACGCAATGTTGCAACTTGTTTCCCTTAATTCTTCTTTTAAAAATTAATTATACCCTGATTTGTGAATCTTAGTGTTACAGAATTACGTGGTGTTACATGTCCGGAATGGTGCGTTTAAGCTAGAAAAAAAGACTGTGAATATTGAAGCACGTTTGCAAATTCTGGAACCAGAACAGTGAATCCGGACGTTAGAAAAAATGTGAGTTTTCTCCGTTTTTAAGTTTCTACAGTTTTTGACATATAAAGTAAATAAAAATATGATTTTTATATTATAGAGAGAATAAAAATCCGATTTTTAACTTATAGAAGATATAAAGATAAGATTTTTATATAATGTAGATATTAAAAATATGATTTTTATATAGTAGAGATAATAAAAATACGATTTTTAAATTATATAGATAGTAAAGATTTGATCTTTACTATATGAACAGCTGTGACGGCCTGGAATTTCGCTCGATCCTGATCAGTCGTTAAACCAAATCTAGACCGTTCGAAACCCCTGATCGTTTGAGAACAGGACAAATTAGAACACAGACAAAAGAACATTTCATTGTTATTACAACAATACCATCAGAATACAAGAATATACAGAGTATAAATGAATAAATTACATTCGATAAATATCAGAGATTACAATAAATTACATAGCAGCGGAAAAACAATATAAAGCACAACTGAAGGTGATATACGGATACATAGCTTTCCGGGTATCATTCCAGCTGTAAACCAGGATCCTGTGAAGATAAATCTGCAAAACCAAAACTACTAGCTGCCCGTGCGGAAAATGAGGGCACCCAGAGTTTAGGTTAAAACGATAAACTCCAGGTCAGTCATGTGACTGGTGTGAGAACTAAAACAGTTATTTAAAACTTTACTTTTAAAGAGAGTAATTCAAGGGACTACGCCGTATAACACGGAACGGGTTTCCTCCCAAGAATACAAGTGCATAGAATAAACAACGCAATGCTTTTTCGAAAAATGAAGCTATTATAAGACCCAGGTCCCATCACACAATGCAACGCAAGCCGGAGGATAGGGTTTTCCCTTATAATAGCCAAACATGCTTGATACGTTTAAAACAAATCATTTGATACTATAATAAGTGTATAGTGTCAAAACAATTTCAATCATAAATATAAATCATAGACGACATGAGTGCCCCATCCCACTATGTCGTCATACTATGCTCTACAAATAAAGCCGAAATACACGTATTGGAAATTGGATTTCCGTCATGAGTCGAGGCAAGGGGCAAGCTCCTCTCCGCGTTCGAGACACTCTAGCAAATGTCCCAGGGCTACACACTCTGGGCAACTCCTGGATGCTTCAGGGCCGGTCCTCACTTACGTTAGAGGATTAATTATGCCTGAACACACGTTTCCCGGTCCTTTCAGACCTATAATCGAGGCGCCTCGCATTCCAACAACCACATAGGTGAAAAGTATATAAATGTCAGGGCTGGTAAGTCACTGACACCACCAAAGCTAGAAAGAAACGTCGTGCACTCCCTGCAGTCCGTATCCCATTTTTGACTCATATCGAGGTGTGAGGCTCGCGAGTTCACGTTATACACAAAGCTGCCACGTAGGTCGTGCTTTGATCATCAACCACAAGACTTTGCTTTTCAACAGAAGCCTTGATCATTGCATCTTAGCATGCCACACAGGCAATTCATGCCATGCGACTGATGTCCATCGATATACAACCCCTGAGCTCGTACGTCTCAGAGAGGGCGTAAAGCAAAAGAATAAATTCTCCGCCGCCAAACAGATGTATATTTAATAGAAACCAATCAACACAGAATAAAATCCAATGTCAGACACACAATCCATTTTCAAGTCCGTTCTGGGTCTGAACGAAACGGGAGGCACTTTCCTCGCATATACATCCATCTCCAAGTACGCCTGGACGACCACCAACTATTTCCATCCTTTTGTGTGTACAGCCCAATCAGGATCGTCAGTAATTATCCAAATGATGTGAAGACTTCCGGTCTTAAACCACCGTCTTCATCTTCGACTTATCGTCGAATCGGTTATTCAGAATGGGTATAAACCCGGACTTTCCGAACAACCCGCGTATATTGAAAACAAATGTTACACAAACACAACATACGCCTCATTCCAATTCAGAATATTCTTTTATTCATCAAATCACATTTTTAGGGAAAGGTTCCCATTAATTTTATCCAAGATAAATTCTTTAAAATTTATCCTTTAATCTTCCTTTGGATGTCGTTTCAAACCAAATTATGGTTTTTCAAACTAGTCGAGATTAGCGAACCACACCGAAGTAATTATTTATTTTATTTCCCAATCCCAACCTATTCATCCCATGAAGCAAAACTGGTGATACTCCATATCTGATACCGTGGTGTTATCGGTAAATTTAATTACAATTTCACGTTCAAATCTAATTAAAGATTCAACTATCGCTTTTGAGCAAAACTGGTAATACTCCATTCTCGCTCATTTCTAAATTTGATAATTTAGATTAGAGATTCACATTTCAACCTAATTGCAGATTCGTTAAAACTCCTTTTACTGGGTTAAAGAACTAGGTGTTATTTAAAACACAGTTCACGACAAACCCAAATCACATACTATTTATTATCGGGTTAAAGAACTAGTGTTATTTAAAACACCGTTCACGATAAACCCATTTCAAATCCAATCAAATATATCAGAAATTCCGATTTTTTAAAACCCCTTTTTAAATCTAATTTATTCATTTAAAAATAATTGGGTTTTAAATTTAGTTCAAAACTAGTTCATTTCGATATAAATCCATTTTTATCCTTTCAAATATGGAGTTTTTCACCCCAATTTTTCCCAAATCATTTCTTATGATTTTACACAAATTATTACTATTTTTAATAATTTTATTAAGGCCCGCACAATCGATTTCCAACAATGGCCATCGAACTGCACTTACAGCGACCTTTTTCAAATTTGATTTGGACGTAACTCCAAATCCAACCGTTAGATTTCAAATTTCTAATATATCTGTTAGAAAGCTCTTTTCGATACGAACCCAACGGTTCCGGTTTTAGGAGAATCCGTCGGTCGGATCTCCCGTAATGTCCGTTTGAAATAAATGGTCGAAATTTACGAACTGCCGCGGCGCGGCGCTTTCTATTCAGGCCATTATATATATATATATATATATATATATATATATATATATATATAATATAATATATATTTCGTCGATTTCTATTTAAAACGAATTATATAAAAGTTTTGAACTCGTTTCAAAAACAATTTCAACCTCCATTTCAATTCAAAGCAAAATTGAATCTTTTCTTATAAATTCGTTTTAAAATTCATTTCTATTTAATTCAAATTTCAATTCAATTTGAATTCATTTTAATTCGTTTTAAATTCAATTCGAATTCATTTTCAATTCGATTCAATTCAAAGTGGTTTTCTATTCGATTCAAATTCGTCATATATTCAATTGAAATCAAATTCGTTTTATATTCAAATCAAATTCGTTATATATGCAATTGAAATCAAATTCATTTTCTATTCAAATCAAATTCAAATTAGTTATATATTTAATTCAAATTCTTTATATATTCAATTCAAATTGGTTTTCTATTCAACTCATTTCGAAATCGTCTTCGAAATCGCTTTATATTCAATTCATTTCGAAATCGCTTTATATTCAATTCATTTCGAATTCGTTTTCATATTCAATTCATTTCGAAATCGCTTTATATTCAATTCATTTCAAATTCGTTTTATATTCAATTCATTTCAAATTCGTTTTATATTCAATTCATTTCGAATTCGTTTTATATTCAATTCATTTCGAATTCGTTTTCAATTCAATTCATTTCGAAATCGCTTTATATTCAATTCATTTCGAATTCGTTTTATATTCAATTCATTTCGAATTCATTTTCAATTCAATTCATTTCGAATTCGTTTTATATTCAAATCATTTCGAAATCGCTTTATATTCAATTCATTTCGAATTCGTTTTCAATTCAATTCATTTCGAAATGAATAAAATCGATATAAATATCGTTCACGTCAAAATGGCGTCAATCTAATCAACACGGCTTCATATATTTCTATTTTCGAATATTCTATTTCAAATATTTCTTTCACAAATATTTCGATTTCAAATATCTCGTTCAACACATGACTAATCTCAACGGATGAGTACAGTCAACACATGAACCTTTATTTTATATTGATAAAGATGTAAATTTTATTATTTAAAATACTTCATTCAACACATGACTAATCTCAACGGATGAGTACAGTCAACACATGAACCTTAATTTTATATTGATAAAGATGTAAAATTTATTATTAAAATATTTCGTTCAACACATGACTAATCTCAACGGATGAGTACAGTCAACACATGAACCTTTATTTTATAATATTCTTTATTTTCTAAATTGGAATGAGGCCCAATCAATCACCATATAAAGTTAATTATATGGATTTTCATTCATCACACGTATACAATAGCATTGAAAAATAATCAACCATCAACCAAAGTGCACTACACTGTATAAGCATCCAATATAGATATCTAACGCTTACAACAGCCTGTCAATCAATCGATCGACATATTTAATCAATCAGGATGAGTGAACTTCAAATTTCATCCCAACACCCGTGTGGGGTTTCAAATCAACAAACACAGATTTTTTATTTGTGCAGTTGGGCGATGTGTAAAATTTATCGACCCAATCAATGTCCTTCAAATAGGTGTACATAAACAAACCGTCCGGTTTGTAAATGAATATTTTATTTTATTCACATTCACGTTAAAAATTATATTTTTAACGATAAAATATTTTATTTTAACATATGAATTTCTATTCAATTCATTATTTAAATAAAATGATATTTTTATTTTTCTAACTTATTTTAGAAAATTTCGGCGGCATAACGGCACGATACTAGAAACGGGACAAGGCCTAGCCTTATCCTCGGTCTAGTGAAGGCCCACGCCATTCACAAATCAATCAAATTTACCAAACAACCAAATTCAAATCAAAACATCTAACTAATTTATGCAACCAAACAAACAAGTCCATGGTCTGTGGACAATTGTGTCGGGTGCTACTAAGCACCGTCTGCATCCTAGTATAAATGTATAACTAGAAAAGAAATTGAAGAGTGAGAAATTCTCACCGATAGCTATCCAATCATCTTGACTCTTCTTTGCTAGAAAGCTTCATCGTTATCGCATTTTTGTCATCTTCGTTGTTGTAGCCACTACATATGTAAAAATCGAATTTTTACTTCGCTATTCAATATATAAAAATCGAATTTTTATTATACTATTCAATATATAAAAATCGAATTTTTATTATACTATTCAATATATAAAAATCAAATTTTTATTATACTATTCAATATATAAAAATCAAATTTTTATAATGCTATACTCTTGAAACACCCCACCTCCGTTAGGGTCACTCTCAAAGGGAATGCCCTAATTTTGGTGGAGGTTTATAAGTACAAGTCACAGATATACAAGACAGATATAATAACACATATTTGTAAACCAGCGGAAGAACAACAAATTTTATTTCATAAAGTCAAATATGTGTTACAACAACATCCCTTCCAAAAACATAACATAATACTTCATAATCTGTCTTGAGTACATTATTTTTAAAGAAGCATAAATAAAACATAGATAAACTGCCAAAGCCCCATAGTGAATTGTCCAAAGCCATAGTTCAAAACAGGAAAGTCCAAGCAATACATTTCTCTTCTTCAAGCTGGATGTTGAGGTAGGTCAAGCTGCTGTGTTCCCTCCCTGAGGACCTGGGGGGGGGGGGAAACGGAAGAAAGAAGACGAAAGAAAATAGAGTCAGACATAAAGCCTGAGTAAGTCAAGTACTACTTTGTCTATGAATAAAGAACTGGGTATGATAAGTAAAACAGGAAGTGGGCAAACACTATGAACTTGGTTAAGTTATCTAGGGTCGAATATACTATCGTACCCCATGTTAATCTCTGAACCCATATAAACTAGTTTCCAATTTGCACCCCAAAATCAGGGTAGTGTGATCCATTCTACGATGATCGGCTCCTACTCGCATAGTTACATGTGTCTTACGGCCCCCGATGTCTGTAGTTACCTATGCTGGTCCCACCATGGGGTGTATCAAGTCCCATAGTGGCAACCCGACACAACCTTAGAGTGCAAAGGTATGCTACTGGTGTCCAGTGCTTTATTTTTCTGCGCCGGAGTGCGTGCACGCCCGCACACCGTTAGAACCTACACTGCTACACCACCGCCATCGATTTGACCTCTTACAATCAGCCCAGTAATCGTGCCCCACCCTGCCTAGTTTCAGGGTATCCTGATACACCTTTTAGGGTTACTGCTGAAAAGGGTCCCCCGTTACTAGGTTTTCTATCTCTAGCCAACATGCTAAGTTGGTTAAGTGTTTCCTAACCTAACCCCACCAGTCCGTTTAGTTTAGCATGTTCCATTTTGATTAAGTCTTTAGTCCACTTAATCCTAACAATCCTGACTCAGCCTTAATTGTCTTATTAAGGCCCTGACCTCTCACATTAGACAGGTATTGTTGTGGCTGCCTGTTGCCGGTTGGTTCCGGGCAGTCTTACGCCACAACTCAGTCTAACCTCGGGTCTTTGCTGGGCTCCATGTTTAACCTCCCACATTGGATAGGTATTGTTGTGACTACTGGACAGCCGGGCGGTTCCGGGCAGGTTTACATCACAACTCAATCCAACCTCGGGTTAAACACATCGTCTTTTCTACATTTACATATTTTGTCATTCTTCTTTATTTCTTATATGTAAATATTTGCGGCCCATTATTATGTTAATGGTGTAATGGTTACACCAACCATGGGCCCAACCCATACTTGAATTTGGGCCCTTTTTCTTTAGTTTTCATTCATTAAATTAATGTTAACCCAACGTTATTTTCCCCCGTTTTACACGTCCGTTTATATATATATTGGGCTTAGCCTTTTAAAGCCCAATTTAGCCATGCGAAAAGGGGAGGCTTATGGCGTATACACAAAGAGGGGAAAGTGAGCGCATGAACTTGCATATGACGTTGGAAAATACATAATAGAAATTGGTGTACTTGTATAGTGGTGACATATATTTTGGTCATAAAACATAGGTGACATAAATCAAGGCATGTAAACTTGCATAGGTTTAACTACAACATGAACCTATATTCTTATTTAGGCATAATGTCAAACATAAGCATGGCCTAAATACTTCTAGCATAAACATGGCATATTGTCAAACATAAGCATGGCATAAAATACTTCTAGCATGAACATAGCATATTTCAACTTAATCATGATTTAAGCCTAATCACATAACGATGGTATAGACATACTTATGCATAAATATTCCTAAACATGGTGTTTGCTTTAAACTTGCAAAAAAAGGGATTTTTGAGTCTAATCTAACCATGTCATCATATAATTCTTTAAAACAAAATAGACTTAATCATAGATCTCAATTATGCCAAATATCATTCCTAGCCATATTCCTAAGTTTGCAAAAGCATGACTAATACATGGTGTCAAAATTCCACATAGTTTCATATGAACTATAAAAACCAAACTTGTTTCAATTACTTGCAAAACGATTTATGCACAAAATATACATCATAATGGCATAATAACAAAGCCTCAAATTTGCATGAATTTCAATTAACTACATACATGTAGCTTCAATATAGATTACACAATTTGCGCAATATCCCAAACGTTTATTTGCATAGAACTACCGCATGTAGTCCTTTATAATGAATACATAATTTTGCACAAACATGAATTACTTCCATTGCCACAATTCAAGCATACACATCAACACAGTTGTTTATTATACCAAAGTAATACTCTACTTACAATGGTTTGATGAATTCTCTAGTTTAGGGATTGAAGACGCAAATTCCTTTGTTGAATTGATTAGCTTTAGGTTGCTTGAATTGCTTTAGGCCTTAGAACTTCCTCCCTAATCCTCTCTTTAGTTGGCGGCTATGCTTTGTCGTTCCTCAGCAACATGGCGGCTATGTTCTTAATTTTTAATGAATAGATTAGGGTTTAGTCTAGGGTTGTTTATATAGAGGTTAGGAACTAATTAGAACCATTGATGTTGCTAGGTTAGATCATAGCCATTCATTAGGAAGAGAGACCAATAAAAACCCGCCACCTAGCCCTAATGACAAAGCAGACCACAGAAATTCGACCACACACCGACCTGGCCAGCCAGGTTGACTGGGCTCGACCAGGTCGATACCCCTGTCGACAGGGCTGTCGACAGCCCTGTCGACATGGGTAGCCCAGGTCGACAGCCCAGTCGACCTGGGTGGCCCAGGCGGCGCTTTTCTGGCCCAATGGGCCCCACTTCGGAATATTTAATTATTTAATTCTGTTTGAGTTTTTAAATTTAATTCAAATCTTCCGAAGGCCATATCTTCTTCATACGGACTCCGTTTTTCGAAAACTCGGACTCTATTTCGCGTATTTTTCCGAGACGAACGCAATGGCGTATCCCGTTTCCCTTAGTTCCTTGATTTGAATTTGATTATACTTTAATTCATGAATTTCACAGTTATAGAATTTTCGGGGTGTTACATTCTCCCCCACTTAAAAAGGATTTCGTCCCCGAAATCTTCAAGTGTAGGAAAACGTATATCCTGACATCCAATCATCCATCTACTCATCCATCAAACACGAGCATCCATTGTCCTTAAAAGACTTCTAATGCTTCATGATCATATGCAAAGTGTGTGTGTACATGTACTTATCTAATGCAAAATCAGTCGGTCTACTGATTCAGTTGACCTCCTTAATGCGAATTATGTAAGTGCCATGCATCCATTATGTATGCAAAATTTTCCTATTCTTGATTCTACATGAGTGCACAACCAATCAATACAAATGCAACATCCACATGACAACACATTATAGTTCAACCACATACGAATACAAACATATATGCATATGCAATATGAAGTGACTGAGCCGATCTAAAACCTAGATTGTGTGTGTATATGCAACCACGAGCAACCACTAGCAATCACTTGCAACCACTTGCAACCATCATACATAACATGTTTCAACTACATGTTTCCATCCAAAGGTTTTCTACCTAAAAGATACGGTCGAGGGAATATACCTAAAAAGATAGATGGATAAAAGCGCAACTTAAGGAAAAAGAAAGATCAAGGATGTACCCTCGAACAGAAAAGGGTAGGCTGTGCGGATTCTAGCTTCAGTTTCCCAAGTCGCGTCTCCCTCGGTGTCGCTCCACTGGACTTTGACGAGCTTGACTTCGCGGTTGCGTAGCTTCTTTACTTCCGTTCCTAAGATGCGGGTTGGAACTCTTCTTATGGTTGCTTCGCGTTCCACTTCAGCCTCTTCGAGGATATTTGGCTCTACCACTTCAGCAGACTCATGTAGACACTTTCGGAGATGTGAAACGTGAAAAACGTTGTGGACTCCAGCCAACTTCTCGGGTAGCTCTAATCTATAAGCCATTTTCCCAATTTTCTCGATAATAGGGAATGGCCCTACGAATCTTGGCGCTAGCTTTCCTGTGGTTCCAAAACGAACAACGTTTCTTAGTGGTGATACCTTGAGAAAAACTCTGTCTCCAACCTCGAATTCAAGGTCGGTCCTTCTCTTGTCGGCATAGGACTTTTGTCTGTCTTGGGCCGTCTTCATCCTTCTTCGTATTAAGTCTACTTTCTCTGAGGTCTCTCGGATCATGTCTGGTCCAAGTATGAGCTTATCCGTGGACTCCCACCAACAAGTGGGCGATCGGCACGGTCTTCCATATAAAGCTTCGAAGGGCGCCATTCCGATGGTTGCTTGATAGCTGTTGTTGTAGGCAAATTCCACAAAAGGGAGGTGGTCTTCCCATGTCCCTCCGAAGTCGAGGACGCATAGCCTTAAGAGGTCTTCCAAAACTCTGTTCACTCTCTCCGTTTGGCCGTCGGTTTGGGGATGATATGCCGTGCTCAAGCATAGCTGCGTTCCTACTGCTTCTTGCAGACTCCGCCAAAACTCGCTGGTGAAGATGGGGTCTCGGTCACTAACGATGCTAGATGGTATTCCATGGAGTCGCACGATTTCCTTGAGGTAAAGTGATGCTAGGGATGAGGCGGTTCTTTTACTTTTGACAGGTAAAAAGTGGGCGCTTTTAGTAAGCCTATCCACTATTACCCAAATACTAGTGTTGCCTCTCCTAGACCTAGGCAGCCCATCGATGAAGTCCATTGAGATGCTATCCCACTTCCACTGCGGGACCTCTAGAGGATGTAGTAGTCCGCCAGGCTTTTTCTGTTCCGCCTTAACCTGTTGGCACACCATACACTTAGAAACGAATTCTGCCACGTCCTTTTTCATGCCGTTCCAGAAGAAAGTCCTTTTTATGTCTTTGTACATTTTATCTCCGCCGGGGTGTATCGTCATCTTGGAGTGATGTGCTTCCTCGAGAACCTTCTTTATTAAATCGTTTGTCTGTGGGACGCATAGTCTTCCATCTCGCCTTAGTACACCCTTATCGTCAATGGAGTATCTGTTGAGGTGACTTGAAGTCTCACCCCTAACTAGCCTATCAATTATTTCTACAAGCTGAGGGTCTTCGCGTTGTGCTGCCCCTACTGAATCTACTAAAATTGGGCGCACTTCGAGAGATGCAAGCAAGCCCGGTACGAAATCGGAGGAGGGCCTAAAGTCGAAGCTGGCTATAAACTCTAGGCTTTGTCTTTCAACAAACAACGGGCTTAGTGTCAATTTCTTTCGGCTCAACGCGTCTGCCACTACGTTGCCTTTGCCCGGAGTGTAGGAGATTTCGAAATCGTACGAGGCAAGAAACTCCATCCACCTTTGTTGCCTCAAGTTAAGATCTTTCTGCGAGAAAAGATATTTCAACGATTTATGGTCAGTGTAAAGTTCGAACTTCTCACCTAGGAGATAGTGTCGCCAAGACTTGAGTGCAAAGACGATGGCGGCTAGCTCTAGATCGTGGGTTGGGTAGTTCTTTTCGTGCACCTTCAATTGCCTCCCGCCATAAGCTACTACCCTTCCTTCTTGCATTAAGACGGCGCCTAGCCCTGTCCCACATGCATCCGTATAAACAGTGAACATCTTGCTCCCATCTGGCAGCGTCAAAACTGGGGCTGTTGTGAGAGCCCTCTTCAGTCGTTGGAAAGCAAACTCGCAATCCAAATCCCAATTGAATACTAGATTCTTCTTAGTCAATTTCGTGAGCGGAGCTGAAATTTTCGCAAAATCCCTTATGAATTTTCGATAGAAACCTGCTAGTCCTAGAAAGCTTCGGACCTCAGTTGCATTCCTTGGTGTCTTCCAATCTTGTACCGCCACTACCTTAGCAGGGTCCACTGCTAACCCTTGTTTGGATACTATGTGCCCTAGGAACCTCACCTCTTCTCTCCAAAAATGGCATTTGGAGAATTTGGCTTTTAGTTGATGGACTCGCAAAGTTTCCATGATTGCCCTTAAGTGCTGAGCATGTTCTTCTTCACTCTTTGAGAAGATAAGGATATCATCTACGAAGACCACTACGAATTTGTTGAGGAAATCTCTAAATACCCTACTCATCAGGTCCACGAAGTACGCAGGTGCATTTGTCAAGCCGAAAGGCATGACAAGCCATTCAAAGAAGCCGTCTGGGGTTCTGAAAGCCGTTTTATCGATGCTATCTTCAGCCACCCTTAGCTGATGAAAACCGGTTGCTAAATCGAGTTGGGAGAAAACAGACGCTCCTACAAGCTGGTCAAATAAATCGTCAATTCTAGGGAGAGGGTGCCTATTCTTTTTCGTTAGCTTGTTGAGCTCCCTATAGTCAACACATAGACGGAGTGAACCATCCGCCTTTGTAGCGAACACCACTGGAGCGCCCCACTCTGAAATGCTCCTCCTAATGAACCCCTTCTCTAGAAGCTCTTTAATCTGTTTACTGAGCTCTTTCCTTTCTCGTGGAGCCATATGTCTAACGGGCAATGCAACGGGCTTTGCATTATCTACAAGATATATGCGGAAGTCTATCTCCCGCTTCGGAGGCAAGCCCTTCACCTCTTCGAAGACATCCGGATATTCCCGGACCACTCTAACTGATTTCAAATTTTCAACAGAGGCATCTAGCGATTCAAGATAACTAAGCATAACCGCATACGAGGGATTACAAGAAATTTCCAAAGTATTACCGAGCTGGGTTAGGAGCCTAACAACCCTTTTCTCATAATCAAGGATGGCCCCATTACTGGATAGCCAATCCATACCCAAAATCAAACCATACCCCGAAAAGCCCAAAACAAAGGCACTACATAGAAATTCAACACTTAGGATAGAAATTTTCAAATCCAAACAGATCATAGACAAATGAGCTGGGCCCCCAATTGGGTTTGAAACAATTAAGGGGTCCTCTACCATACTAGTTTTTAGGTGCAGAGATTCTACTAAAGCATACGAGATAAAGGAGTGTGATGCGCCAGAATCAAATAAAGTGCGAACGGGGTGATCATAAAGATAAACTACACTTTCTACAGAAGTATTGGTACCTCGTTGTTGCAATGGTGGCGCTTCTAGCACATGAACCTGTGCCCCTGGGGTGGATCCAGTGCCCTGCCCCTGTCCTCGTTTCCTTGGGCAGTCCTTAGCCCTGTGGCCTGTCTGACCGCACGAAAAGCACCCACCATTCTCCTTAGCCTTCTTCTTCCGGCAGTCCTTTACTAAGTGCCCCACTTTGCCACAGAAATTACACTTCCTCTTCTCTTTGTTGCCCTTTCCGCCCTTCTTAAAGTCTGTCTTCTTGGGCTGCAAACCCTCTTTCTTCCCTTGAGAGCTTTCTGCCTTGGTCTCCTTCTTGCCCTTGTCCTCTTCGTTCAGCAATGCCATTTGCACCAATCTTTCATACGTGGCTCCCATGGGTATATGGGTCATGGCCAAACTATGTAATGGCTCATTTAACCCCTTGACGAAACGGAGAGCCTTCTTATGAGGGGTGTTGACTAGGTCAAGCCCAAACCTAGCCAGCTCATCAAACTGATTCACATACTCTCTAACAGTCTTGTCTCCTTGCTTAAGGAATAAGAATTTTTCCAACTGCAAACTTCTTTCTGCATCTGAGAGAAACTTAGTCTCAAATCTTGCCCTAAAGTCCTCCCATGTATCCACTGGTCTTTCAGCATTGGTGACTTCCCACCAGTAGGAAGCCTCGCCCTTCAATAGCCACACTGCCAATTGTACCTTTTGTCTATCTTCTACCTCAAAGATGATGAATAGGTCCTCCGTTTCTTTTAGCCAATTCCTAGCTGCTACGAAGGACTCAGTTCCATGGAAATCCCTTCCTCCCATAGCTTTAAAATCTTTACATATCTTAGCGAATGTGTTTCCCCGTGGAGGAGGTGGAGGAAAGAGTACTGCTGCGGCTGGATGATTCCCTTCAGCTGGAGGAGGAGGAACGGTAGGACCTGGCTGAGTGGCCCTTGCTTCTAAGAAACGTCTAAACCAACCAGGTATGGGTACCCCTTCAGGAAAGTTAAGATCTTGGGACATGCTGAAACAAAAAGGATAGATTCAAAACGAAGGATAAGAGATAGTACCTATGGCTTTGGGGAGTGGACTTTGCCTTTTAAAATAAATTAATATTTTTCTTTTAAAAATGCTTCTTTAAATTTCCTTTTTGAAAATAATTTTCAAAACTTTTTATCTTATCTGGTAAACCTATGCTCTGATACCAAGTGAAACACCCCACCTCCGTTAGGGTCACTCTCAAAGGGAATGCCCTAATTTTGGTGGAGGTTTATAAGTACAAGTCACAGATATACAAGACAGATATAATAACACATATTTGTAAACCAGCGGAAGAACAACAAATTTTATTTCATAAAGTCAAATACGTGTTACAACAACATCCCTTCCAAAAACATAACATAATACTTCATAATCTGTCTTGAGTACATTATTTTTAAAGAAGCATAAATAAAACATAGATAAACTGCCAAAGCCCCATAGTGAATTGTCCAAAGCCATAGTTCAAAACAGGAAAGTCCAAGCAATACATTTCTCTTCTTCAAGCTGGATGTTGTGGTAGGTCAAGCTGCTGTGTTCCCTCCCTGAGGACCTGGGGGGGGGGGGGAAACGGAAGAAAGAAGACGAAAGAAAATAGAGTCAGACATAAAGCCTGAGTAAGTCAAGTACTACTTTGTCTATGAATAAAGAACTGGGTATGATAAGTAAAACAGGAAGTGGGCAAACACTATGAACTTGGTTAAGTTATCTAGGGTCGAATATACTATCGTACCCCATGTTAATCTCTGAACCCATATAAACTAGTTTCCAATTTGCACCCCAAAATCAGGGTAGTGTGATCCATTCTACGATGATCGGCTCCTACTCGCATAGTTACATGTGTCTTACGGCCCCCGATGTCTGTAGTTACCTATGCTGGTCCCACCATGGGGTGTATCAAGTCCCATAGTGGCAACCCGACACAACCTTAGAGTGCAAAGGTATGCTACTGGTGTCCAGTGCTTTATTTTTCTGCGCCGGAGTGCGTGCACGCCCGCACACCGTTAGAACCTACACTGCTACACCACCGCCGTCGATTTGACCTCTTACAATCAGCCCAGTAATCGTGCCCCACCCTGCCTAGTTTCAGGGTATCCTGATACACCTTTTAGGGTTACTGCTGAAAAGGGTCCCCCGTTACTAGGTTTTCTATCTCTAGCCAACATGCTAAGTTGGTTAAGTGTTTCCTAACCTAACCCCACCAGTCCGTTTAGTTTAGCATGTTCCATTTTGATTAAGTCTTTAGTCCACTTAATCCTAACAATCCTGACTCAGCCTTAATTGTCTTATTAAGGCCCTGACCTCTCACATTAGACAGGTATTGTTGTGGCTGCCTGTTGCCGGTTGGTTCCGGGCAGTCTTACGCCACAACTCAGTCTAACCTCGGGTCTTTGCTGGGCTCCATGTTTAACCTCCCACATTGGATAGGTATTGTTGTGACTACTGGACAGCCGGGCGGTTCCGGGCAGGTTTACATCACAACTCAATCCAACCTCGGGTTAAACACATCGTCTTTTCTACATTTACATATTTTGTCATTCTTCTTTATTTCTTATATGTAAATATTTGCGGCCCATTATTATGTTAATGGTGTAATGGTTACACCAACCATGGGCCCAACCCATACTTGAATTTGGGCCCTTTTTCTTTAGTTTTCATTCATTAAATTAATGTTAACCCAACGTTATTTTCCCCCGTTTTACACGTCCGTTTATATATATATTGGGCTTAGCCTTTTAAAGCCCAATTTAGCCATGCGAAAAGGGGAGGCTTATGGCGTATACACAAAGAGGGGAAAGTGAGCGCATGAACTTGCATATGACGTTGGAAAATACATAATAGAAATTGGTGTACTTGTATAGTGGTGACATATATTTTGGTCATAAAACATAGGTGACATAAATCAAGGCATGTAAACTTGCATAGGTTTAACTACAACATGAACCTATATTCTTATTTAGGCATAATGTCAAACATAAGCATGGCCTAAATACTTCTAGCATAAACATGGCATATTGTCAAACATAAGCATGGCATAAAATACTTCTAGCATGAACATAGCATATTTCAACTTAATCATGATTTAAGCCTAATCACATAACGATGGTATAGACATACTTATGCATAAATATTCCTAAACATGGTGTTTGCTTTAAACTTGCAAAAAAAGGGATTTTTGAGTCTAATCTAACCATGTCATCATATAATTCTTTAAAACAAAATAGACTTAATCATAGATCTCAATTATGCCAAATATCATTCCTAGCCATATTCCTAAGTTTGCAAAAGCATGACTAATACATGGTGTCAAAATTCCACATAGTTTCATATGAACTATAAAAACCAAACTTGTTTCAATTACTTGCAAAACGATTTATGCACAAAATATACATCATAATGGCATAATAACAAAGCCTCAAATTTGCATGAATTTCAATTAACTACATACATGTAGCTTCAATATAGATTACACAATTTGCGCAATATCCCAAACGTTTATTTGCATAGAACTACCGCATGTAGTCCTTTATAATGAATACATAATTTTGCACAAACATGAATTACTTCCATTGCCACAATTCAAGCATACACATCAACACAGTTGTTTATTATACCAAAGTAATACTCTACTTACAATGGTTTGATGAATTCTCTAGTTTAGGGATTGAAGACGCAAATTCCTTTGTTGAATTGATTAGCTTTAGGTTGCTTGAATTGCTTTAGGCCTTAGAACTTCCTCCCAAATCCTCTCTTTAGTTGGCGGCTATGCTTTGTCGTTCCTCAGCAACATGGCGGCTATGTTCTTAATTTTTAATGAATAGATTAGGGTTTAGTCTAGGGTTGTTTATATAGAGGTTAGGAACTAATTAGAACCATTGATGTTGCTAGGTTAGATCATAGCCATTCATTAGGAAGAGAGACCAATAAAAACCCGCCACCTAGCCCTAATGACAAAGCAGACCACAGAAATTCGACCACACACCGACCTGGCCAGCCAGGTTGACTGGGCTCGACCAGGTCGATACCCCTGTCGACAGGGCTGTCGACAGCCCTGTCGACATGGGTAGCCCAGGTCGACAGCCCAGTCGACCTGGGTGGCCCAGGCGGCGCTTTTCTGGCCCAATGGGCCCCACTTCGGAATATTTAATTATTTAATTCTGTTTGAGTTTTTAAATTTAATTCAAATCTTCCGAAGGCCATATCTTCTTCATACGGACTCCGTTTTTCGAAAACTCGGACTCTATTTCGCGTATTTTTCCGAGACGAACGCAATGGCGTATCCCGTTTCCCTTAGTTCCTTGATTTGAATTTGATTATACTTTAATTCATGAATTTCACAGTTATAGAATTTTCGGGGTGTTACAACTCTACATAAAGATTTCGCATTTTCAAAAATATAGATTTGCCTTTCTATAATATAAAATTTATATTTTTCTCCAAGTAAAAATCATATTTTTACTTCACTACCCATTTAAAAATATCGTCTTTTCACTTTTAAAAATATCGTCTTCTCACTTTTAAAAATATCGTCTTTTCACTTTTAAAAATATCGTCTTTTCACTTTTAAAAATATCGTCTTTTCACTTTTAAAAATATCATCTTTTCACTTTTAAAAATAAAGATTATATTTTTAATACTTCAAAAAATATAAAAATCATATTTTTATTCCATTACATATGTAAAAATCGCGCCTTTATCCATTTAAAAATCAAAATTTTCTTCATACATTCAAAATATAAAAATTATATCTTTATTATCTATACAATATAGAAATAACATTTTTAATATTTCTACTATAGAAAAATTATATCTTTAACATTTCTACTATATAAAAGTATAATCTTCCTTATAAATCAAAATCATAATTTTTTTTATAACACCTCTAACTTATCATTAACTAATAAATTAACACATTAGTTTTTTTAAAAAAAAAATCAAGCTTTCCTTATTTAAATTTGAATATTTAATTCGTTGTTCCCTAATTGCTTTAAATCAA
Organism: Allium sativum; assembly: GCA_030737875.1. Lineage (NCBI taxonomy): Eukaryota > Viridiplantae > Streptophyta > Magnoliopsida > Asparagales > Amaryllidaceae > Allium > Allium sativum. The sequence goes on along the minus strand of CM060915.1, from coordinate 182,425,930 downwards.
AACAAATGAATTTAGATAAGGTAAAACCTTACTTTGCTTTCAGTTTTCAGAGGAGTGGGAGGGGGTTTCTACATCAACCGGAGGAGAGTGGTTAGGGCGGTGGCGTTCAGGTGGCCAGGGGGAGGAGCTGCGGCGGTTGCGGGCGTCGGATGTGGGTCAGGGGGCAGGCGGCGGCGGCCGATGAAGTCGAGGGGGGGCTCGCGTTTTGGGGTAACGGAGGGGCTGTAGGGGAAGAGGGACGGCGAGAAGAGGGGGATGGCCTTGGTGGAGCTCCGGCGATGGGGAGGTCGCCATCGATGGCGGCGTGCTAGGGCAGGCACGTCCTCCCCCCCTTTTTTTTAAAACTGAGAATGAATTGAATCGGGGGGGGGGGGGGGGGCTGAGAGGAGGTAAGGGTTTTACTTTTTCTTTAATTTTTAATTATTTTATTTTGCAAAAAGTTGACTTTTACATACGACCTCGAAACGGGGCCCACCGCCTGTCGTCCATAGCGTTTTACCCCCATTCCGAACACAATGGGATATGTATCGTAGGTTGATTCGACTGTTTCATTCGGTTTCCGTTAAAATCAACATATAACTCTATATATTGAATTTGAACGCGTATTTCAATTTACTGGGGTCACATACTAACTCTAAAAATTGCAGAAAAATATTTTCTAGCTTCGTATCGACGATACGGTCCTAAGAAAACTAGTTTCGTCGAATTCTAAAACCGTTAGAAAAATGGCCATTTTCCAGTCGATTAAAATCAACTGAAACTGGTCAAACGCGTTTTCCTTCGCCACGCTCACATATTGACTCGAAAAATTATGAAATTTGGAATCCAGTAATAACTTGACACTGCGGATCCAACAAAAGTGGTATCGTCGAAATCCGAGGTCATTTGCAAAATGTCCATTTTAAGGGCCAGAATTCCATAGCGACTATTCAGAATTTTCAACTGGACATATCTTTTTATTCCCACTATGAAATTTTGATTTTTCGGATTCGTTGGAAAGATATCATCAATTAGATCCTAATATTTTTGGTTTCACTAAAATCCGGATTGTTTTAAACCCGGTACATTCAATTGAAGTTTGAAATCGAATTATCGAACTACCGCGCCATTTTCAATTCTATTTATAATTATATATAAATATTTATATTCTAACGACGACGTATATAATATATACGTTCAAATTATATTCAAAATAAATTTTCTCGTCGTTTTTATTTAAAATAATCTATTTTAAATGTTCAAATTTCGCTAAAATTGCCAAAATAAAATTTTTAAACTGCCTCAGATTTTCCGGGTTATTACAACAGCGGTATAAAAATAGAATTTTTATGTATATAGTTGTGGAATAAAAATGTGATTTTTATATACTTAGCAACAACATAAAAATGTGATTTTTATATATGTAGTGACTACGGGCAGTGAAATTGTTAAAAAGGCGAGCACGACGAAGATTTCTACATAAGAAGAGTCGTGGCGGTTGGTTTAACTAGCCGGTGAGAATTTCTCACTCTTCAATTTCTTTTTCTAGTTATATATATATACTAGGATGCAGACGGTGTTTAGTAGCACCCGACACCATCGTCCACAGACCATGGACTTGTTTGTTTGGTTGTGTAGTTGGTTAGATTATTTGATTTGATTTGAATGGATTGGATTGATATGTGTATGGCGTAGGCCATCACTATATCGGGAATAAGGCTAGGCCTTGTCCCGTTTCTAGTATCGTGCCATTATGCCGCCGAAATTTTCTAAAATAAGTTAGAAAAATAAAGATATCATTTTATTTAATAAATAAACCGAATAGAATATTCGTAGGTTGAATAAAATAATTTGGTCGTTAAAAATATATTTTTTAACGTGAATGTGAATAAATAAATATTCGTTTACAAACTGGACGGTTTGTTTATGTACACTGATTTGTCTGACATTGATTGGGACGATAAATTTTACACATCGCCCAACTGCACAAATAAAATTTGTGTTTGATTGTTTGAAACCCCACACGGGTATTGGGATAAAATACGATATACACTAATCCCAATAATTAGTTGTATGTCGATCGATTGATTGACAGGCTATTATAAGCGTTAGATATCCATATTTGATGCTTATACAGTGTAGTGCACTTTGGATGATGCTTGATTATTTGTCATTTCTATTATATACATGTGTTGTATGGAATCCATATAATTAACCTTGTATGGTAATTGATTGGGCCTCATTCCAATTTAGAAGATAAAGAATATTATAAAATAAACGTTCATGTGTTGGAAGTACTCATCCGTTGAGATTAGTCATGTGTTGAACGAAATATTTTAACAATAAAATTTACATCTTTATCATTATAAAATAAAGGTTCATGTGTTGACCGTACTCATTCGTTGAGATTAGTCATGTGTTAAACGAAATATTTTAACAATAAAATTTATGTAACGACCTGGATTTTTCGAGCAATTTAATTCGATGGAGTTTATATATTTTATTTGGAATATTAATGGATTATTAATATTAAATTCGTTATTAAACGACAATCGAACGTTCATATTTATATTTAATATAAAACGAACTCAAAACAGCGCGGTAGTTCGTAAAATCGAGTTTGAACTTCAATTGCATATACACGATCCGTTTTAAGTCAGATTTCTTCGAAACAAGAAATGTTAGAATATGTTAAACAATATTTTTCTAATGGAAGTGAAAAACTAAGATTTCGTATTATAAATGGGAAGTTATGTCCAAATTAAATATTCAGAAAAGCAGCGGCATTTTCCGTTTTGGTCTTAACGGTTATTTGAATATATTTAAGTATCGGATTCGAATTTCAACAAGCTTCTTTTGGGATGTAGTGATAATTTAATTTTTAGAATTCTATTGTAATTTTTAATTCGCAAAATAAGCAATTTTTTATTTGGAATATTTTGCACCTTATATCAATATTTTGGGGTTTCACAATATGAGTTTACCTACCGGTATTATTATATTTTTGGGATCGTGGCGCATCACTTGACACAATCATATTTTTATTTCTGTCCGTGGCCGTCTGTAAGTTAACGAAATTCTGTGTAACGGGGTACCAAATGAGTACAAAATTTATTAAACTATATATGGATTGTTTTCGTTTATTGGTACACCTCAGTCAAAACAAACCATTCCTTCAAAACGTGTACGGTGCACCCTAAGTTGTCTTTTTTTTTCAACTACCCATATGTTTCATCTTTTCGAAACAAGCTGCTACACCCTAAAATATAGATTAGCACATGCATATTAAATCACCCCAACATATCATATCAACACAACTACTCCCACTTGCCTACCCTAATATGTACAACACCGACTATGTATTAAACTTGATGGCAAAGTAATAAAACGTCAAAACCTATGTTCTGCAAATCCATTCCCCTTAGTGTCCGCGTATCCAAATTTGCTTCTACCAGTCTAATCCGCTGAAAAGGAAATTTACACCCAATCGCTTTTAAATGCACACGCCAGCCTACAGTGGGAAATGACAATGAATTGGACTCATGAGATAAAATCAACACCAACAATATGTTTCCTCTCCTCTGTACATATCACGTAGACAATTCATGTAAAGCTGCATCCATAGGACGTGTGAATCCATTCTCTTGTTTTTAATCCACATCCAGGCACATCTAAATCAATCACGCTGCTGATAGAAAAGAAAACATACAAAAGCTAACCTAAACAAATGCAGACCTACGTACCCCTAAAACGTGCTCCCCAATCCTTCTTTCCTATAAATAGGCATGCGCAGCTTCTTCGGTTCTTTGCAAAGCTAAAAAGAAGTCAGAAACTTCCTCCTACTGAATTAAATGAAAATTCCTCCCACGTATTTAAATCAAGCTACATTAGTATTTATTTATAAACCTCCTATACAGTAGAAATAATAATAATAAAAGGGAGAGGGGTCAGGGCATTACTGGAAGGGAGTGATGGGGGTCATTTGAATGGAAGCATTATGATTGGAAGAGCAGTTGTGTGCGGTGGAAGAGTAAGGAAAGGGAAGGACTGCATGTAAAAGAATACGAGAATATAAAGAAAGCAGGAGAAAACGCTTCTGCCGTGGAAGTTTTATTTTACCGTGAGGTTCGAACGGTTTACAACGAAAGAAGAAAGAGGACTGGAAAGAAATGAAGAATGATGGCGGTGCAGTTTTTGTTTTGTAGCTGACTTAATACGTTGGGGAAGGAAGCAAACATGGTGGGAAGTTTTAGTGTGGCCAGTGGTACTTTCGGAAAAAAAAATTACAAAGAGGGACGTGAAACGTGGTGCATGGGGAGGGCAGACTGGGTTCGGTTTTGAAAAGTATGGGAAGGTGAGAGAAGGAGAACGGTGGAGGAAAAAAAAAAGATTTAGGGTGGGATGTACGAACGTGGCATGGGTATGTGAGGATGCGGAGAGCTCTAAAATGGAGTAGCAAACGAAGGTAGTACTAAAATGTTATCAACAACAAGAATTTTTAATTAGTAAAATTATATTTCAGGTATAGTGTTATAATAACAAACCGAACCTTATGATAGCAGAGTCGACCTGGGTAAAAATGTTGGAACCGTGTCTTCGAGTATTGCATTATGGGGATGGAGCGGATGAAGAGAGAAGCAGCTCGATTTGTCAGTTAAATTGAACGCTGTTTTAATTTAACTGAAGCGAATCGTTTTAATCGACTAGGTCAAATCAAGGTGAGTTAAACTCACTCAGTTCCCCACTTATATTTATTATAAGCCGGGTTTAATATTTATTTGCTATGTTTGCCGAATATTGGTTGATTTGATGATGGATTGGATGGTGTTAAATTTTGTTATACCGATTATTTAAATTAAACATTGTTTAATTTAAGTGAAACGACATCGTTATTTTTAACGATGATTTCCAAACAAGGTAACTTACCTTGTTGGTTACGTTTATAATAATACAAACGTATTTAAATTGAATTGGATGTTTGAATTATTGGTTGACCACTATCAGTGGAATTGATTATTTACTTGCACATGATCGTTACATGAACCGTTTAACCAATATGATTGAATTATTGGTTTGATTATTGTTGAATATGAATTCAACGTTTGTTGTGTTATTAACCAATGGTTAGTATCGGTTGAGGAATTTGCAGCAGATGGCCCAGATACATATTGTTTTTATAAAGGTTGATTCACCGTCAGGTGGATCGATAGAAATTAAGTTATGAAAATTATTTAAAACTGAATATATATTTTTAATTATATTAGTTAATTGGGTTTATGAAGAGCAAATAAACCAACCATGTTTATATTGATTGTTTTAATCAAAGTCACTATTTTGTACCAGAAATCTAACCGTGCGCGAAGCACGTGCTTCATCTCCAAAATGGAATGATGCTTATATGTACAAGACAAATGAGCAAGGGAGCGGATTTTAACAACCGAGGTTAATTATTTTAAGTAACAATTTAAAGGGAGATTATGTTGAAGTGGTTTTTGTTTTAAATAATCTAATGGGATTATTTAAATTAATTAAATTTAGTGGAAGGATGAATTGAGATCGGATTAACTAGTTAATCAGTTTAGAGTTGACCAAGTCAACTATGTTAACCATAATGGAATTATTAAATTAATTTTATGGGATGAAATTAATGATTAAGTAAACATTTTCATAAAATAATACATTGGATTATCATTGATTTCTTTAAAAATAATCCAAGTAGAAATCCTGGAATTTAGAAAGAGCAACGGAGGCTTACGTATCGATATGGTCTATTTAGAATAAAATGATATTTTAAAGCAAATGATATTAACGATAATACAAGTTAAGTTTAAATTGAGGTTTGAAGAGAATTCTTATGTAAAGTTCCATTTAATTGGATTTTTATAAATCCAAGATTTTGACGAACCCGAGTTTTATTAAATATTATTGGGTGAGTCATAAAATATGAATTTTTGAAATGGAGATCAAACGAAAAGCCAAAGTTTGATTTGTGTAGTTAAACAAGTGGAGTATAAAGATGAAATATAGATCCGTGAGTTTAAATAAAAGATGATATTTCATAAAGACAGAATCAAAAGTAAGATTTGTCTGATATTGGGAATAAATATCAGTTTGGGGTCTTACAACTGATACTTGTCTGAAGATAAGAATGTTGTTGATCAAGGTCTGAGAGGTAATTAAAATACCCCAACTTGAACAACTGTAGGATTGTCGGAAGATGTTATTAGTTGTAGTGGTGAAGGTTTTAAAAGTGATTTATTAGGAGAAATGATAAAAAAATGTTATTGGAAGAAAATGTAGAAATATATATATAATGCAATTTGGAAATAAAAGGAAATAAAGCAGGCTCGAGAATATGAAGTGATACCCTCATGGTTAGTGAAGTAAAAAGGAGATTGGAAAATACAACGATATTTTAAAAGTAGGAAGATGGGTTTTGAAATAACTTTATTCTAAAAAGGGAAGTGACGATAAAGGCGTTCAAATAACTAAACAAAGAAGTTGTAGTAATAATTGGTTAAAAGAGTAAGTAGAATCGGATTTCCAACTTTAGATAATAAATATTGTTATAACAAATGTTTGAAAGAATATTTAACTAGGAACATGGAATAGGATTGTAAGATATTTTTCTAAGAATATAGATAAATGATTCGGAGGTATTAACATACATAAAAGCTGATACATTATTTTGGTATCACAACTGATATACTATTTTTAATGGCCAAATGACGTTGTGTACTGAATCAATGGATATATTTATTGATGGATTATTTGATAGTTAAACAACCGACTATCGAAATCTTACCAACGTTGTTGGTACGGAAAGACCGGGATCGAATTTATATCCGAAAACCATTCCGACCAATAAATAACGAAACATGGAAGATGCTAATCGAGATGGAGCAATTGAAGACCGTATACCTTCATGAATGGAAGGACTATTGTTGGATTTATCTAGCTGATCCCTAGAGATATTTAGACAATGATTCTGTCAGGATTTAAATCTATGGATCATAAGGACTACTCGCAGCTGATCTATAGGGTGATTCCTAGGATGCGGTAGGAGGGTGCCTTCGGTTCATCCTGTTCCTGAGTGGACGTATATGGATGGATGACTGACAAAGTATTTCCAGAAAGGTCACGTATATTGGTTTCTTCAACCGTACCAAGAGTGGAAGCGGAGAAGGAAACTTCTTTAGCTAACACATAATGTATGGTTTTGGACGCCAATTTGTGATTTTGATGGATCTGACGATGTGGCATTCGAAGAAAATGTGATGTGCTGATGAAGCGTAGCCTCAAGCCTCAGCAACCGGAAAAAAAATGAGAAAAATCGGGCAGGCAGCATGGCTATGTGGGTCGCTCCCATTTGGGTGTATAATCACCTATCAAGAGAAATTCCTTTTGTTTCTTTAATCTATCAATGTTGTCCCTTTCGGGAACGGTGGTTTGAGTCCAACCGTTGGTGATATACATTCGATACACTCAAGCAAAATGAGTGTTCGGTCATGTGTGGGCCGGGTTGCAAGAAGTTCTTGTTGAACCCAGTGTATTCGCCTCTAGAGATACACTATCGGCAGGTGGTCCCATACCTTGTCATAGTCGGAATCCAGTCTCCAATAAGCGCCCGCGGTTTTGTTTGTATACTATATATGTGGAGCGTGAGATGCAAGCGTTTCACTAGATTGATATTTACTTGTATTTAGACACTATTATAATATCAGAGAAGATATTGATTTCAAAATTGTTTTGGATTAGCGTAAGGTAAAAACCATCCGTATTTATGTGTGGATTTGGTCTTACGATTATCCTTTTCTTTCGAAAGGATTTTAACTTTAAAATCAAGTTGTGTGATAACCTTAATACTGTGCGAGTTTTACTCACTCTGGTTCACCAGACTGACCCGGTGTTTTGTAAATGCTCGGGTTAGACCCGGTGTACAGGTTCAGGTTATCGGATGCTGTGAAGAGACGGGCTGGAAGAATTCAGACATATGATCCCGCTGTGTTGTATATAAGGGCAGATTATTATAACAGTCCAGTGATGTTGTACTCTGATGATGTAAGTTTTATTTAAAGCTTTCAATAAAGATTTATTTCTATATTATATTTTGTTCCACTGCGATGAGAGACTCTGTGTAGTGTCCTTCTTATTCTTCTATTCTAACTTTCTTTCTTACTTTTCTCACCCTCTAACTTCTTTCTCCTAGCTTTCTGGGGGTTTCGGTACTTGAGTCTTGGACACGGGTGGTATTAGTGTCGAGATTCGAGTGTCGACATTCCCGGGTCGCTACAGTTGGTATCAGAGCAATGGTTTAAGAATAATCTTGGCTCTGTGGTATAACTCGATAGAGATTGGGTTAGTAATACCCTAGATCGAGATTGAGTATATATATACGAGAGCGTATTTGTAAATTTTATATACAAATGATTTTGTATTGTGTTGTTTGATCGGTTGAAGTTGAACTGGAAAATTGATATAATATTGTTGTGTAAAGCGGGAAAATGGAATAATTTTACCCAAATATATTTTGGTATATGAAAAGAAATAATTTTTCTCAAATATTGAGATATTGGTTTGATGATTAATTTGAATTTAATTCAAACTGGATTTGAATGGTTTAATTTAACCAGGATGGGAATTCAGACTTGATTTTGGATTTGAAAGGGGTCTATATAACTAGTAAAATCTATAGATAAGAATTTAAATATGAAATCAGATAAATCAGAATTTAACTTAAATTAAATATGGATGATTTGCTTGTACTGATTGTTGCTTGTTTGTTTATTGGATTGGTTGGATATAAAATTCAACCACGGTTGAATGAATTAAAAACTAGAGACTAAATTTTAGTATAATCTGAAGAAAATCAAATACGAAATAAAACTTGAAGACTTAACCGGTATCTGCTGTTGGCATTGGAAAGTGAAATAAGTGCAGGTTGGAAGAGAAAGAGCTGTTAGTAAATTTGCCGCATGACTAGAGTATGGGTTGCACGACCAAAAAGGTAAACCTTAATATATTGGGTGATTGATTTTATAACCCTGAGTTGGGTTAGCCGCTTGGCTTTGATTTTCTTTGACCGATAAGAGGCTCGGAGTGGCGAATTGGAGTTGTTTGAATCAAACAGTACAGAGGAGGGGCTGGCGAATTTTTCGTAAAATTTTTAATCTTATAAATATTTTTGAAATTATTTAGAATTAATTATTTTTAAAATAATGGGATTTAGACCATTCTTCTTAACATAGCAATTTCAGGGACGAAATTATTTTAAGGGGGGAAGAATGTAACGACCTGGATTTTTCGAGCAATTTAATTCCATGGATTTTAAATATTTTATTTGGAATATTAATTGATTATTAATATTAAATTTGTTATTAAACGACGATCGAACGTTTATATTTATATTTAATATAAAACGAACTCAAAACAGCGCGGTAGATCGTAAAATCGAGTTTGAACTTCAATTGCATATACACGATCCGTTTTAAGTCAGATTTCTTCGAAACAAGAAACGTTAGAATCTGTAAAACTGTATTTTTCTAATGGAAGTGAAAAACCAAGATTTTGTATTATAAATGGGAAGTTATGTCCAAATTAAATATTCATAAAAGTAGCGGCATTTTCCGTTTTGGTCATAACGGTTATTTGAATATATTTAAGTATCGGATTCGAATTTGAACAAGTTCTTTTGGGATGTAGCGATAATTTAATTTTTAGAATTCTACTGTAATTTTTAATTCGCAAAATAAGAAACTTTTTATTTGGAGTATTTTGCACCTTATATCAATATTTTGGGGTTTCACAATATGAGTTTACCTACCGGTATTATTATATTTTTGGGATCGTGGCGCATCGCTTGACACGATCATATTTTTATTTCTGTCCGTGGCCGTCTGTACGTTAACGAAATTCTGTGTAACGGGGTACCAAATGAGTACAAAATTTAGTAAACTATATATGGATTGTTTTCGTTTATTGGTACACCTCGGTCAAAACAAACCATCCCTTCAAAACGTGTACGGTGCACCCTAAGTTGTCTTTTTTTTTCGGCTACCGATATGTTTCATCTTTTCAAAACAAGCTACTACACCTTAAAATATAGATTAGCACATGCATATTAAATCACCCCAACATATCATATCAACACAGCTACTCCCACTTGCCTATCCTAATATGTACAACACCAACTATGTATTAAACTTGATGGCAAAGTAATAAAACGTCAAAACCTATGTTCTGCAAACCCATTCCCCTTAGTATCCGCGTATCCAAATTTGCTTCTACCAGTCTAATCCACTGAAAAGGAAATTTACACCCAATCACTTTTAAATGTACACGCCAGCCTACAGTGGGAAATGACAATGCATTGGACTCATGAGATAAAATCACCACCGACAACATGTTTCCTCTCCTCTGTACATATCACGTAGACAATTCATGTAAAGCTGCATCCATAGGACGTGCCAATCTATTCTCTTGTTTTTAATCCACATCCAGGCACATCTAAATCAATCACGCAGCTGATAGAAAAGAAAACATACAACAGCTAACCTAAACAAATGCAGACCTACGTACCCCTAAAAGGTGCTCCCCAATCCTTCTTTCCTATAAATAGGCATGCGCAGCTTCTTCGGTTCTTTGCAAAGCTAAAAAGAAGTCAGAAACTTCCTCCTACTGAATTAGATGAAAATTCCTCCCACGTATTTAAATCAAGCTACATTAGTATTTATTTATAAACCTCCTATACAGTAGAAATAATAATAATAAAAGGGAGAGGGGTCAGGGCGTACCTGGAAGGGAGTGATGGGGGTCATTTGAATGGAAACATTATGATTGGAAGGGCAGTTGTATGCGGTGGAAGAGTAAGGAAAGGGAAGGACTGCATGCAAAAGAATACGGGAATATAAAGAAAGCAGGAGAAAACGCTTCTGCCGTGGAAGTTTTATTTTACCGTGAGGTTCGAACGGTTTACAACGAAAGAAGAAAGAGGACTGGAAAGAAATGAAGAATGATGGTGGTGTAATTTTTGTTTTGTAGCTGATTTAATACGTTGGGGAAGGAAGCAAACATGGTGGGAAGTTTTAGTGTGGCCAGTGGTACTTTCGGGAAAAAAAGTACAAAGAGGGACGTGAAACGTGGTGCATGGGGAGGGCAGACTGGGTTCGGTTTTGAAAAGTATGGGAAGGTGAGAGAAGGAGAACGGTGGAGGAAAAAAAAAGATTGAGGGTGGGATGTACGAACGTGGCATGGGTATGTGAGGAAGCGGAGAGCTCTAAAATGGAGTAGCAAACGAAGGTAATACTAAAATGTTATCAACAACAAGAATTTTTAATTAGTAAAATTATATTTCAAGTATAGTGTTATAATAACAAACTGAACCTTATGATAGCAGAGTTGAACTGGGTAAAAATGTTGGAACCGTGTCTTCGAGTATTGCATTATGGGGATGGAGCGGATGAACAGAGAAGCAGCTCGATTTGTCCGTTAAATTGAATGCTATTTTAATTTAACTGAAGCGAATCGTTTTAATCGACAAGGTCAAATCAAGGTGAGTTAAACTCACTCAGTTCCCCACTTATATTTATTATAAGTCGGGTTTAATATTTATTTGCTGTGTTTGCCGAATATTGGTTGATTTGATGATGGATTGGATGGTGTTAAATTTTGTTATACCGATTATTTAAATTAAACATTGTTTAATTTAAGTGAAACGACATCGTTATTTTTAACGATGATTTCCAAACAAGGTAACTTACCTTGTTGGTTACGTTTATAATAATATAAACATATTTAAATTGAACTGGATGTTTGAATTATTGGTTCACCACTATCAGTGGAATTGATTATTTACTTGCACATGATCGTTACATGAGCCGTTTAACCAATATGATTGAATTATTGGTTTGATTATTGTTGAATATGAATTCAACGTTTGTTGTGTTATTAACCAATGGTTGTATCGGTTGAGGAATTTACAGCAGATGGCCCAAATACAAACTGTTTTTATAAAAGTTGATTCACTGTCAGGTGGATCGATAGAAATTAAGTTATGAAAATTATTTAAAACTGAATATATATTTTTAATTATATTAGTTAATTGGGTTTATGAAGAGGAAATAAACCAACCATATTTATATTGATTGTTTTAATCAAAGTCACTATTTTGTACCGGAAATCTAACCGTGCGCGAAGCACGTGCTTCATCTCAAAAATGGAATGATGCTTATATGTACAAGACTAATGACCAAGGGAGCGGATTTTAACAACCGAGGTTAATTGTTTTAAGTCACAATTTAAAGGGAGATTTTGTTGAAGTGGTTTTTGTTTTAAATAATCAAATGGGATTATTTAAATTAATTGAATTTTGTGGAAGGATGAATTGAGATCGGATTAACTAGTTAATCAGTTTAGAGTTGACCAAGTCAACTATGTTAACCATAATGGAATTATTAAATTAATTTTATGGGATGAAATTAATGATTAAGTAAACATTTTCATAAAATAAGACATTAGATTATCATTGATTTTTTTAAAAATAATCCAAGTAGAAATCCTGGAATTTGGAAAGAGCAATGAAGGCTTACGTATCGATATGGTCTATTAAGAATAAAATGATATTTTAAAGCAAATGATATTAACGATAATACAAGTTAAGTTTAAATTGAGGTTTGAAGAGAATTCTTATATAAAGTTCCATTTAATTGGATTTTTATAAATCCAAGATTTTGACGAACCCGAGTTTTACTAAATATTATTAGGTGAGTCATAAAATATGAATTTTTGAAATGGAGATCAAACGAAAAGCCAATGTTTGATTTGTGTAGTTAAACAAGTGGAGTATAAAGATGAAATATAGATCCGTGAGTTTAAATAAAAGATGATATTTCATAAAGACAGAATCAAAAGTAGGATTTGTCTGATATTGGGAATAAATATCAGTATGGGGTCTTACAACTGATACTTGTCTGAAGATAAGAATGTTGTTGATCAAGGTCTAAGAGGTAATTAAAATACCCCAACTTGAACAACTGCAGGATTGTCGGAAGAAGTTATTAGTTGTAGTGGTGAGGGTTTTAAAAGTGATTTATTAGGAGAAATGATAAAAAAAATGTTATTGGAAGAAAATGTAGAAATATATGTATAATGGAATTTGGAAATAAAAGGAAATAAAGCAGGCTCGAGAATATGAAGTGATACCCTCATGGTAAGTGAAATAAAAAGGAGATTGGAAAATACAACGATATTTTAAAAGTAGGAAGATGGGTTTTGAAATAACTTTATTCTAAAAAGCGAAATGACGATAAGGGCGTTCAAATAACTAAACAAAGGAGTTGTAGTAACAATTGGTTAAAAGAGTAAGTAGAATTGGATTTCCAATTTTAGATAATAAATATTGTTATAACAAATGTTTGAAAGAATATTTAACTAGGAACATGGAATAGGATTGTAAGATATTTTTCTAAGAATATAGATAAATGATTCGGAAGTATTAACATATATAAAAGCTGATACATTATTTTGGTATCACAACTGATATACTATTTTTAATGGCCAAATGACGTTGTGTACTGAACCAATGGATATATTTATTGATGGATTATTTGATAGTTAAACAACCGACTATCAAAATCTTACCCAACGTTGTTGGTACGGAAAGACCGGGATCGAATTTATATTCGGAAACCATTCCGACCAATAAATAACGAAACGTGGAAGATGCTAATCGAGATGGAGAAATTGAAGACCGTATATCTTCATGAATGGAAGGACTATTGTTGGATTTCTCTAGCTGATCCCTAGAGATATTTTGACAATGATTCTGTCAGGATTTAAATCTACGGATCACAAGGACTACTCGCTGCTGATCTATAGGGTGATTCCTAGGATGCGGTAGGAGGGTGCCTTCGATTCATCCTGTTCATGGGTGGACCTATATGGATGGATGTCTGACAAATATTTCTAGAAAGGTCACGTATATTGGTTTCTTCAACTGTACCAAGAGTGGAAGCGGAGAAGGAAACTTCTTTGGCTAACACATAATGTATGGTTGTGGACGCCAATTAGTGATTTTGATGGATCTGACGATGTGGCATTCGAAGAAAATGTGATGTGCTGATGAAGCGTAGCCTCAAGCCTCAGCAACCGGAAAAAAAATGACAAAAATCGGGCAGGCAGCATGGTTATGTGGGTCGCTCCCATTGGGGTGTATAATCACCTATCTAGAGTAATTCCTTTTGTTTCTTTAATATATCAATGCCGACCCTTTCGGGAACGGTGGTTTGAGTCCAACCGTTGGTGATATACATTCGATACACTCAAGCGAAATGAGTGGTCGGTCATGTGTGGGCCGGATTGCAAGAAGTTCTTGTTGAACCCAGTGTATTCGCCTCTAGAGATACACTATCGGCAGGTGGTCCCATACCTTGTCATAGTCGGAATCCAGTGTCCAATAAGCGCCCGCGGGTTTGTTCGTATACTATATATGTGGAGCGTGAGATGCAAGCGTTTCACTAGATTGATATTTACTTGTATTTAGACACTATTATAATATCAGAGAAGATATTGATTTCAAAATTGTTTTGGATTATCATAAGGTAAAAACCGTCCGTATTTATGTGTGGATTTGGTCTTATGATTATCCTTTTCTTTCAAAAGGATTTTAACTTTAAAATCAAGTTGTGTGATGCCCTTAATACTGTGCGAGTTTTACTCACTCTGGTTCACCAGACTGACCCGGTATTTTGTAAATGATCGGCATAGACCGGGTGTACAGGTTCAGGTTATCGGATGCTGTGAAGAGACGGGCTGGAAGAATTCAGACATATGATCCCCTGTGTTGTATATAAGGGCAGATTATTATAACTCTCCAGTGATGTTGTACTCTAATGATGTAAGTTTTATTTAAAGCTTTTAATAAAGATTTATTTCTATATTATATTTTGTTCCACTACGATGAGAGACTCTGTGTAGTGTCCTTCTTATTCTTCTATTCTAACTTTCTTTCTTTCTTTTCTCACCCTCTAACTTCTTTCTCCTAGCTTTCTGGGGTTTTCGGTACTTGAGTCCTGGACACGGGTGGTATTAGTGTCGAGATTCGAGTGTCGAAATTCCCGGGTCGCTACAATTTACATCTTTATCATTATAAAATAAAGGTTCATGTGTTGACCGTACTCATCCGTTGAGATTAGTCATGTGTTGAACGAAATATTTTAATAATAAAATTTACATCTTTATCATATATAATATTAGAAACTAATTGGAAAATAGATAAGGTGAGTGGTCCCCTGGATATTGATCTTATGTTGGTTTCGGCCTTCGGGGTTAATATTCAGGGAATCGTTCTCTTAGTAATTTACGGTTGGAGGCTGATTTAAAATCCAACGATATATACCATAATTTTTATAAAATATATTAAATAACAAAAATAGTCACACGTGGACAGTACTCATTCGTTTAGATTAGTGATGTGTTGACAAAAATATAGATTCACGTATTGAATAGAATGAATATTCATTTGTTGAAGAGAATAACGGAATTATTGAAATATATAAAGCCGTGTTGATTAGAGATGCGATATTTTGACGCGAACGATATTTATATCGATTATATACGAATTTGAATTGAATTTAATTGAATAGAAAACGAATTCGAATTGAATAGAAAACAAATTCGAATTTAATTGAATAGAAAACGAATTGGAATTTAATTGAATAGAAAACGAATTGGAATTTAATTGAATAGAAAACTAATTCGAATTGAATTGAATAGAAAACGAATTTGAATTGAATGGAATAGAAAACGAATTCGAATTGAATTGAATATAGAATGAATCGAGATTTGAATTGAATTGGAAATGGAAGTTGAAATGTTTTTGAAACGAATTTAAAACTATTTATAAACTTCGTTTTAAATAGAAATCGAAAAAATATATATTATATATATATATTATATATATATATAATATAATTGCCTGAATAGAACGCGCCACGCCGCGGTAGTTTGCGAATTTCGACCATTGACTTCGAACGGACATTACGAGAGATCCGACCGTCGGATTCTCCTAAAACCGGAACCGTTGGGTTGGTACCGAAAAGAGCTTTCTAACAAATATTAGAAATTTGAAATCTAACGGTTGGATTTGGAGATACGTCCAAATCAAATTTAGAGAAGGTCGCTATAAGTGCAGTTCGATGGCCGTTGTTGGAAATCGACTGTACGGGCCTTGATAAAATTATTAAAAATAGTAATAATTTGTGTAAAATCATAAGAAATGATTTGGGAAAAATTGGGATGAAAAACTCCATATTTGAAAAGATAAAAATAGATTTTTATCGAAATGAACTAGTTTTGAACTAAAATTAAAACCCATTTATTTTTAAATAAATAAATTGGATTTGAAATGGGTTGTAAATAGAATTGATTTGCGGGTTTATCGTGAACGGTGTTTTAAATAACACTAGTTCTTTAACCCGATAATAAATAGAATGTGATTTGGGTTTAACGTGAACTGTGTTTTAAACGACATTAATTCTTTAACCCAGAAAAAGGAGTTTTAATGAATCTGCAATTAGATTGAAATGTGAATTGATAATTTAAATTATCAAATTTGGAAAGTGAGCGGGAATGGAGTATTACCAGTTTTGCTCCAAAGCGATAGCTAAATCTTTAATTAGATTTGAACATGAAATAGTAATTAATTTTACCGATAACACCATGGTATTAGATATGGAGTATTACCAGTTTTTCTTCATGGGATGAATAGGTTGGGATTGGGAAATAAAATAAATAAATACTTCGGTGTGGTTCGCTAATCTCGACTAGTTTAGAAAACCATAATATGGTTTGAAATGACATCCAAAGGAAGATTAAAGAATAAATTCAAAGAATTTATCTTGGATAAAATTAATGGGAACCTTTCCCCAAGAATATGAAATTTAGAAACTAGCTGTAGGTTAGTTAAGAAGAATAGTTTCCTGGATATTGATCTGATGTTGGTTTCGGCCTTCGGGGTTAATATTTGGGAAATTATTCTCTTGCTAGTTTGCGGTTAGTGACTGCTGAATTGGAATGAGGCGTATGTTGTGTCTGTGTAACATTTTTTTACTATATACGTGGGTTGTTCGGAAAGTCCGGGTTTATACCCATTCTGAATAACCGATTCGACGATAATTCGAAGATGATGATGGTGGTCGAAGACCAGAAGTCTTCACATCGTTTGGATAATTATTGATGATCCTGATTGGGCTATACACCCAAGAGGACGGAAATAGTTGGTGGTCGTCCAGACGTACTTGGAGATCGATGGATATGCGAGGAAAGTGCCTCCGGTTTCGTTCAGACCTAGAACGAACTTGTAAATGGATTGTGTGTCTGACATTGGAATTTATTCTGTGTTGATTGATTTCTGTTAAATATATATCTATTTGGCAGCGGAGATTTTATTCCCTTGCTTAACGCCCTTCTCTGAGACGTACGAGCTTAGAGGTTATATATCGATAGATATCAATCGCATGGCATGAATTGCCTGTGTGGCACGCTGAGTTGCATGGATCAAGGCTTCTGTTGAAAAGCAAAGTCTTGTGGTTGATGATCAAAGCACGGCCTTTGTGGCGTAGCTTTGTGTATAACGTGAATCCGCGAGCCTCACACCTCGGTATGAGTTAAAAACGGGATAAGGACTGCAGGGAGAGCACAACGTTTCTTTCTAGCTTTGGGGGTGTCAGTGACTTACCAGCCCTGACATTTATATACTTTTCACCTATGTGGTTGTTGGATGAGGCGCCTCGATTTTAGGTCTGTAAGGACCGGGAAACGTGTGTTCCGGAATTGCCAATCCTCAAACGTAAGAGAGGACCGACCCTGAAGCATCCAGGGGTTACCCAGAGTGTGTAGTCCCGAGGCATTTGCTAGATTGTCTCGAAGCGGAGAGGAGCTTGCCCCTTGCCTCGACTCATGACGGAAATCTAATTTCCAATACTGATATTGCGGTTTTAATTGTAGAACTAGTATGGCGACATGATATATGGTACCCATGCCGTCTATGATTTATATTTATGATTGAAATTGGTTTGACACTATACACTTATTATAGTATCAAATGATTTGTTTTAAACGTACCAAGCATGTTTGGCTATTATAAGGGAAAACCCTATCCTCCGGCTTGTGTTGCATTGTGTGATGGGACCTGGGTCTTATAATAGCTTCATTTTTCGAAAAAGCATTGCGTTGTTTATCCTATGCACTGGTATTCTTGGGAGGAAACCCGTTCCGTGTTATACGGCGTGGTCCCTTGAATTACTCTCTTTTAAAGTAAAGCTTTAAATAACAGTTTTAGTTCTCACACCATTCACATGACTGACATGGAGTTTATTGTTTTAACCTAAACTCTGGGTGCCCCTATTTTCTACACGGGCAGCTAGTAGTTTTGGTTTTGCATATTTATATTCATAGGATCCTGATTTACAGCTGGAACGATGCTTGGAAAGCTCTGTATCCGTGTATCACTTTCAGTTGTGTTTTGTATATTTTCCCGCTGCTATGTAATTTATTGTAATCTCTGATATTTATCGAATGTATAATATTCATTAATACTCTGTATATTCTTGTATCTGATGGAATTGTTGTAATAACAATGAAATTTTCTTCCGTCTGCGTTCATTTGTGTGTTGTTCTCAAAGTATCCGCTCTTTCCTTCACGGGGAAGTAACGGGTCCTTTCATAAGATCTACAAAACTAGATCCAAAATAAAAGATCTAAAAGGGATAATCATAGATCAAAGATATACCATGGTAGATCCAACCTAGTTATCATGTTTAGGCATAATTTCAGTTTACATCGTGTTCACGTTAAATTTACAGTTTAGATCTAGGAGTGACAAAGGGCTTACAGATCGTGGTCTAGAGAATGAGAAAGCAAAAAAGTAGAAGCAGAATCTCTAGCAAATCCCCAAACCAATGTAGCACTAACAAAGTCCTGAATAGCCTCCTTGTTCTCTATCTTCCAGTCAAAACTTCAGCAGCATATGGCCGGATAAGAATGTGATAGAGAGTCTAGGGTCAAGGGTTGTTTATATAGGGTTTAGGGAGCCGAACCTGGACAGGCAACAAGACCAGATACATCTGTCCCAAAAACAGGCTAGGTGACCAGGTCGTCACCCAAGTCGACAGGCCAGTCGACTTGGTCTGGGGGGGGGGGGGGGTCGACTGCCCAGTCGACCTGGTGTTGACGAGATTTTTCCCGCCCAGTCTGTCTGGGTTTTGAAATTCAAATTTTGGACTTGAATTCGAACTGTTTTGAACTCTGGAATTTTCTGAAACTTTGGAGAACCATATCTTGGTCATACGGACTCCGATTTTCATAAACTCGGACTCGTTTTCAAGCAGAATTTCGAGACGAACGTAATGGCATAACCCGTTTCCCTCAATTATTATTTTAAAATTTAATTATTCCTTGATTTATAGTTATAACACATTATTAAAATACGGGTTGTTACAATTAGATATTTTAATTCCTTATATAGTTTTTGCTATTTTGATTAATTATTCCAAATTCAAGGTTACAAAACTTATTTTGTAACACCCCTAAGTCCAACATTATGGAAGCCTGTGTGAAGTAGGTACTTATATATAGCCCATCTCTTACAAACAACAATGCCTTTTGAGGAACAAAACTCACACCTATATGGTGGCTAAGTTGGGGACAATATCTTGCGTGAACGGAGGTGCGGGCTGTTACAGTGGTATCAAAGCCAATACCCAGTTGGTATTCCGGATCCTTTGTGGACCACAACGCATGGGTGAGGTGTTTGTTAGCCAACGGGGACATAAGGCTCTGTAGGAGGGGAGAATGTAACACCCCTAAGTCCCACATCGTGGAAGCTTGTGTAAAGTGGGTACTTATATAGTAGAGCCCATCTCATACTAACGCCGAGGCCTTTTAAGGAACAAAACCCACACCTATACGGTGTCTAAGTTGATGACAATATCTTGCGTGAATGAAAGTGCGGGCTGTAATATATTTCCTTCAAACTATAGAGAAACCATTTAGATATATTTTTATTAACATCTTTAACCACCATGCTCCTTAACCAAAATATCGTCAAATATCTTATAGTCATATTATGAAACTGAATTCTCAAGATATTTGCATTTTAAATTTAATTAGTTAGGAAGGACTAATTATAAAATAACCTGATTACTTAATTCCAACTTATCCTTTAAATCGTTTCCCAAACTACTTTTTTTATATTTGGATTGCTTATGTAAATTACAACTTTGCGTAAACGTCTTTTAATCAACTGAGAAATCCCATTCACATTATGTCTGTGCGGAAGTTTTTAATTTCCCAATATTTTCAAAGACCTTTTTCCTTAGATTCAAAATATATTCTTACAAAATCAATTCCAAAGAAACTTCCAATTCTTACTCAAAAGTTTTGATTTGAATTTTCAAATTATACAACTTTACAAAATCTTTTTTTTATAATATATATCACAAATGCACTTTCTCAAAACTCTTTACTGGCTTATCCCTATTACAGGTTTACTTGATATAATTCTTACAAATTATCGAATTTTCAAGATCTCGCTTATTCTAATTCACATCAATTTACCAAATAATTTCAAACACTTATCTAAATTGGTTTAAATATATATTGATGTTTTAATCGAAATCATGTAGTCATCCCACTTTCGAAACACGAAAATACATATTGATGATGTTGTAGTCATGAACAGAATTATCATCAAGCCATATAGTGTGATTCTTTGTCTATCTAGTATGCTTAAGACTTCGCATATACGTTGATCAGACATATACACAAAATCTTATAATACTTGATAGTCCAACCTCAACATCAAATAAAATATTCAAACTTTTATTATATATTTTGGTTCCTAACCATATTGGTTAATTTCTTTGGATGAGAATTTACCTTAACAAATTTGACCCAAGTTTATATCTTAACAACTGATATAATATAATCTTATCAACATTTTGAAATGTTACCAAATGGTGAAATTAAATCCAAAAGGCATTTGTGCTCGGATCATTTTCCTGATTAGTGAAAGGGGCTTAATTATCATGCCATAAGAAGTATTTTATGTGTAATAATAATCACAAAATGTAAACTTAACCTTAATCGTTTGATTAAGTATCCAGGGTATAATTAACCATATACTTTCAAAATATGTTTTTGTCTTAAAATATAACTTTTCAAAACTCATTTCATATATTCAAATATGCTCTCTCAAATATAATACTCTAAAATCTCATTCTAGGCATTACTAACCCAAACTCTAATGAGATATTATAACTCTGATGAGTCTTTCCCTTTGTTCAAATGTGTCGTACCCCATAGCTTTGTATAAACCAATGCTCTGATGCTAAATGTAACGACCTGGCTTTTTGCTCGATTTTCTCCGGTAATTGAACCAACTTAAACCATTCATAAAGACGGATTGTTAGGGGCACTTACACATTTGCACAAAATAAAAAGAACTTTTCCATTATCATTAAAATAATATTACATCAGAGTTACAAGAGGTACATCAGAGTACATCGGTTACACAGCTAAAAAGATACTAAACTCAGCAGAAGAATGCGAATGCTCCAGTACATAATAGCACCAGCTAAAACCAGAATCCTACGCCAAATAACCCTAAGGGTAAATTTGCTAGCCAAACTACTAGACTGCCAATGTAAAAATTATGGGAACCCAGAGTTTAGGTATGGGAATAATAAACACCAGGTCAATCATGGGACTGGTGTGAGAACTCCAAACAGTTTTCTTTATGGTTTATTTTAAAGTTAGGTAATTCACCGGACCACGCCGCTAATGCGGAATGGGTTTACTCCATGTGAATACTAGTGCATTGAAATTCGTAATGACTTTTTGAAAATTGAAACAAACATAAAGTCTCGCGGCACGCACATAGTGCAAATGCACACATGGGCGAGGTTTCTCCTTATGTAGTCAGAAATTCTTGATACGTGAAAATCCTCTTTCAATTCTATAATATAGTGTGCAAAATCCTTTAGAAAGTAAATATATCAATATTAGCTAGCATACGTACCATATAATATACTGACGTATGGCACACAATCAAAATCGTAGAGCTCGTAGCAGAGGTTGGGTTTCCAACAATGACCAGGCAAAGGATCTGCCTTCCGAACCAAATTTTGAACACCACCTGAGGGATGTCAGAGGATCAACAGTGATGCTCCTCATGTCAGCACAAGGTCGGGTTACCCCTTAACTGGTAGCTTAAAGTACGCCAGAGCATGTCATCTCCCGGTCGTTACCCACCTTTCCAAGCGCGCCCCGGCAACAACCAAAAATGTTGATGCTTTTACCACATAGGTTAATACCTAGGCTCTATACCATAGTACACCATTTATCTAGAAGGAGACAACACCCCATAACTTTGCTCCATTTCTTTCTGTTTTGGCCATTTACCGGGGTGTGAGGGTTGCCGAGGTCCAGATATACACAAAGCTACGCTTAAATAAGCTATTCTTTGATCATCCAAAGTTTACCACATAACTTAAGTATGCCATCGTGTCCATTCACAATGCATCACTGATTTCAATCGACAAATAACCTCTAAACTCATACGTCTTAGAGAAGGGTGTTAAGCAAGAGAATAAATTCTCCGCCATCAAACAGATAAATATTTAACATAGATCAGTGCTACGCAGTCATTTACAATGTCAGAAACACAATCCGTAAATGTCCGTTCTGGGTCTGAACGAAACAACAATCCGAAATTCCTTCACATACGTTTGGGCTTCTTGCCACTTAGCAGATATAAAATCCATCTACAACTGGGAGCTACCCATTTGAGACATTCGACAAGTCGTACTTATGATATGAAGGGTCCCGATCTTAAATGATGTCTTCAATTGCTGCACAACATCATATTATTACTTGTAATGGTTTTCGTACATTCATCCGATCCCGGTCTTCACAAATAATAAGCGTAATTTTTAAAACACAATTATGGAATACACAGGCTTTCAACCAAATCTCCTTCTATCTTAGATTTTGTTAAATTAAATTTCTTTAAACTCATTCTCAAATTATCTTTAACAAAATCCATATTTAACCCTTCTTCTTTAAAACACATCCCTTAAATCAAAGATAATCTAGCCCCAAAGCCTTAATTAATTTTCCGTTTGATAACTCGTTATCAAAACCCAGTTTCCTATGAAAATCCTTTAATCCGTATTTCAACCATAGTTTCCAACTAAATCGATTTTCCAACATTCAATTCTTTAGTCTTAACTAAAAGATTATACTTAGTTCCCAATTTCTTATTTTTATTTTTCTCAAATCAAAGATTTGATTAAATCCCAATTTACGATATGAATTTACACATAATCTCATTGGGTTTCAAGAATGATATTGTTAAAGATATGATTCCCGATAAAACCCAAATCAATCGATATTGAAAATAAGTTACATAGAGATTGTGTCTAATTATATTCGATATCAATTCTCATTATCAACGAATACTATAAGTGGAATAACGATATAATAATAATATCTTCCAAATTCCTCAAATAGTATACGTTTACACCACAGAATTTCATATCAAATATCTGAAGATTATTTCTATCCAACTGTTAGCCTACTTTGTGAACTAGGCAACACAAAGTCAAGAGACCAAGCATTGAAGGGCAGTTTTAATTAGAAGACTTCGGTTCGGATTGGAGAAGACTCTACAATCTAGGTTAGATAGCAGCAGCTGTTCGGATCGGGTCAGAGCAAACCATCGGTTCGGGTCGGAAAGAGTCCCCTGTTCGGATCGGTGAACTTCAATTGAATAAACTGGTAAGGCATAACTAATCGGATCGGAGGGCAACTAAATCTCAATTGGATCGGAAAGCCACCTGTTTGCCACGAAAATGGATCGGAGCGGAGCAGATTAGAGAAGAAGAGAACGTTGCATCCAAGCCAATCCGGTTCGGATCGGATATCCCGATCCGACCCCCTTGTCTGTGCGTCTCCGACCCGAACCCATGTTCCCTGTTATTTTCCTGCAAAAGCGCCTGGATATCCGGATCGGCTATGACCAGTTCCTACCCATAACGTCTGTTCCTCTGATGCGTTGTCAACATGATAGTTCATCCGAACCCGAAGAGAGTGCGATGGATGACACGTGGCCCCGACCCGGATCAAGTTTCAAGCAAATTCACACCTATAAATACCCCGTCGGGAGGCAAAGAAAAGGATCTTTTTTCAGCACTTTGAGAATTCAACTACCTTCATCATCCGAACTCCATTACTCCCGGAGAATCCAAATCATCTTTTATTCTTTGTTTTAGTCAATTGAGTGAATATAAGTGAGTTGTGAGTGGAATTGAGTGAATCTTACATTGTATTTGCAACTGAATTATCGAATATAGTGAAAGATAAGTGGACGTAGGCATTTCTTCGCCGAACCACTATAAATCCTGTGTGTTCATTTTTATTTTTATCTCATTTCATCTTGCTTTTAATCAATTTGGGTTTTAGAACCACTTTTGGGTCTAACATTTTGGTGCTTTCACTGAGAACCTCATCTAAATTCTTTATTTTCCGGGATTTCTCTCTACTTTTTGGACCATAAAGTTCAAAGAAGTAAATCCTTAAGTTTTTTCGCTCTTTCATATTCGTTGAAGTAATTGTCAAAGACTCATGGCCAAAGGAAAAGGCAAGGAAGTTCAGTCTGTTCGAGGAGATGGAGCTGGCGAAGATCAGCAAAATGCTGTAGTAACAAGGTCTCGGGGGCAGAGTTCAGCAGCAGGAAGAATCAATGCAGGAAATCCGAACCGACAGCAGGGGGAGAGCTCCGATCCGATCCGGGTAGGAGACTCTGAAGCAGTGCATTCCCCCAATCTGAACCGACCCGAGCTGCTCGCTGCGTACCGATCCGACCAGGCACCCCAGCTCCGATCCGACCCGACCTCCTACCTCCGATCCGACCCGATGCTTGGTGAAGCTGGAACCTCTACTCGAGTCCCTACGAATGCTCCAATTCCAGCTGCCAGGGTTGGTGATCAGGTCAATCCATCTGCGCCCATCACTCAAGGAGATTTTTCGCGCTTGCTTGACATGCTTGAGAGCACAAGGGAAGCTATGAGAGTTCATGAGCGCACTAATCTCATGATGCAGGAAAATATGAGGCTCATGAGTCGGGAGATCAGTGAGCTCCGTCGACAGAGAACTCCATCACCGGTTCGTCACACACCAGTAGACCAGTCTTCATCTTCCGAGGAAGAGAGGCCCCGTGAACGAAGGCCACTCGAACGACCTCAGAACGTGGAGCAGCTGACATTTGGATCTTTGGGATCTCGTGAGGATATCGCACGAGCATTAGGAAACAATGACCCCACTCGAGGGCAAAGACTCCAGTCCCCTCTTCCCGAGATCGACCGGGAACGTAGGGAACGGAATCGAGCAGAGGCAGCTCGAAGAAGAAGAGCATCTCCTGAGCGAGAGCCCAGAAGGAGCTCGGATACTAGGGCCAGGGAACCTGAGCGGCCCCTAACTAATGCTGATGTACAGGCAATGGTTCGCCAGATCATGTCCGAGAGCCGGAATTATACAAATGAAGATTATGGCATTGAGCGAAGCCATACTCCGTTCACCGACGATATCCTCGACTTCCAATTTCCCCGACGCTTTAACTTGCCACAGATGGATAAGTACAACGGAAGGACTGATCCGGGACAGCATTTGATGAGGTATTCGTGGCTCATGAATGCTGCTGCTGCCCCAGATGAAGTAAAGTGCAAAGCATTCCCAATCTACCTAGAAGATGTGGCATTGTTCTGGTTTACCCGACTTCCTCCTCGTTCGATTTCTAATTACAAGGAACTAAGCGAGCGTTTCATGAACCAGTTCCGACTACATGCCCGAAAGTCCAAAAGTGTTATTGAATTATCGAGAATCAAACAGGCACCAGGAGAATCTTTAAGGGCATATCTTGATCGTTTTAACCAAGCTGTAACTGAGGTCAGTGACCCGCACGAGCCCACTATTCTGATGGCGTTGAAGGAAGGAGTTGATCCTGAATCTGAGTTCGGAGATTACCTCTCTGGGAAAACACCTCCCACAAGGGAGATATTCTACGAAAAAGCCGATATTTATTTAAGGCGAGAGGAAGCCAGGGCAAACCGAAAGAGAAAGTCTGAGACGACTTCAAAGGAGAATGTGCAGAGTAATATCGCCGTGAAGCAGTCGGGGGAGAATTCTGGCAAGGTTGAAGTAAATGTAGGAAACAAGGGTGGAAACAGCAATACTGGAAATGGGGGAAACAACAACAACAACCGTAATTCGAGCGGTAACAGAAGAAACAGAAATAGGGGAAGTGACCCTAACAAAAGGCCCCGATTCCAGAACTACGAGAATTATACACCCTTGAATGACACCCTGGAAAATATTTACCTGGATACGTACAATGTGTTGCAGTACAAAAGACCGCCACCTCGTGATTCGACCGAGAAAGAAATGGCGACAGGGAAATTTTGCTTGTTTCATGGAACTCATGGACATTCGACCAATGAATGTCGGCATTTGAGGGATGTGATTGAGAAGCTGCTGCGTGAAGGAAAGTTGGATGAGTACAAGGTTGCCCCGAGGGACAGGGGGCAAGGAGAGCAGGCTCCAAAACAGATCCTACCTGCTCCCAAGCCTACAGCGCAGCAGAAAGGTAAAGGGATTGTCATCAACTCCATAGTAGGCGGACCTCACCCGGCAATCCGAAGTTTCAGATCAATGGATCAATATGTGAATGCTGCCAAGCATCTAGACATGAATGAAGGTGATGATTTGGAAGATGTCACTCCAATAAAACAACAGAAGACCATGTTTGACGACGTGGTATTTCGAAGCCGAGACAATACTGGGATACAATCACCCACCAGTGATCCATTGGTTATTACTACCACCATTGGGCCGGCTTTGGTCCATAAGGTATTAGTAGACAACGGAAGTTCCGTTAATATCTTGTTCAAGAAGTCATTTGATCAGATGAAGCTTGAGCCCGAAGATCTGAAGCCTTGTGAAGGATGGATTAGAGGCTTCAACGGGGCGTCGACAGCTCCCATGGGATACATAGAGTTGCCCGTGACCCTGGGGCAAGGAGAACGTAGAAGAGTGTTAATGCTTCAGTTCGTAGTATTGGATGTAGATTCGCCTTATAACGCATTTTTGGGGAGACCTGCCCTCGCTGAATTTAGAGTTTGTATCGCCCCTTGGTGCTTGTTACTTAAGTTCCCAACCAAAGCCGGAACTGGAGTAATGAGAGGGGATCAAGTTTCCGGACGGGCCTGCTATGTGGCCGAACTAAAGATGTTGATGAAATGATTTAATGCTGAGAGTAAGGATGCCTCGTCTCCCTCAAAGGGGGACTCGGCATAGCAATTAGAGAAATTGACCCCAAAGGAGTTGCCCAAAGGAACACCTGAAGACCTGGATCCTAGAAAAGACGAGGAACCAGAGGCTAGGAATGCAACTCCTAATGAAGCGACAGTGGAAATTCCCATTGATGAAGCTGATCCGACAAAAGTTTTGAAAATTGGTTCTCAATTGGATCCACGTCGAGCTAAAGAACTAACGGACTTCTTGAAGGCAAACCTGGACGTGTTTGCCTGGACCCATGCTGACATGTGTGGGATATCGCCATCCATTATAAGTCACAAATTGAATGTAAACCCGAAGCATCCACCTGTGAAGCAAAAGAGACGCATGTTGGGCCCAGAGAGGTCGGCTGCTCTCAAAGAGGAAGTAGAGAAGTTGAAGCAGAATGGGTTTATTCGAGATTCGACATATCCCGACTGGATATCGAATCCTGTCTTAGTAAAAAAGCCAAACAGAAAGTGGCGGACTTGCATTGACTTTTCAGATTTAAATAAAGCTTGCCCGAAAGACAGTTTCCCACTTCCCAGGATTGACCAGCTTGTAGACTCGACAGCAGGTCATGAACTTCTTTCTTTCATGGACGCATACTCTGGATACAACCAAATTCCTATGCATGTACCAGACCAAGAGCATACGAGTTTCATTACGAATTTGGGGCTATATTGTTATGTTGTAATGCCATTCGGGTTAAAAAACGCTGGAGCTACTTATCAGCGCTTGGTAAACAGAATGTTTTATGATCAAATAGGAAAAACTATGGAAGTTTATGTGGATGATATGCTTGTCAAATCAAAGCAGTCTTCCAGTCATACGCAAGACTTAGCGGAAATGTTTGGTATCTTGCGAAAGTATCAGATGAAATTGAATCCTCTGAAATGCTCATTTGGAGTGGCATCGGGAAAGTTCCTTGGCTTTATTGTGAGTTCCCGAGGAATTGAAATCAACCCTAGCCAGATAGCAGCGATTAGAAACATCGAAGAACCGAGGAGAATTAAAGACGTCCAAAGTCTGGCAGGGAAAGTAGCGGCGCTGAGTAGATTCATCTCCAAAGCCACAGATAAATGTGTTCCGTTTTTTGATTTGATAAAAAGAGGAAAGAAGAACTTCCAATGGACTCCGGATTGTGTTGAGGCCTTTCGAAATCTGCTGGAACTGCTAGAGAAACCGCCGATTTTATCAAAGCCCGTAGATCACGAGGAATTATTTGTTTATTTGGCAGTCTCGGCTCACGCTGTCAGCACAGCCCTGGTTCGAGAAGAAGACAAAGTACAAAGGCCGGTGTATTATGTAAGTAAGAAATTAGCAGCGGCAGAGCGTAACTACCCAAAGATTGAGAAGCTTGCTTACAGCCTCCTGATCGCATCCCGAAAACTTCGTCACTACTTCCAAGCCCATCCAATAACCATATACACCGACCAGCCGTTAAGGCAGGTGTTGCAGAGACCCGAAGCATCGGGAAGGTTGATCAAATGGAACATAGAACTAAGCCAGTTTGATTTGAATTTTCAACCACGAAAGTCAATCAGGGGGCAAGCTCTAGCAGACTTTATTGCGGAGTTCACCATTCCAGAGGAGGAAATAATCAATGACCGAGTGGTTAAATCCGAGGATGAGCTAGAGATGAATCCGTGGAAATTATATACAGATGGAGCTAAAAATGACCGAAGGTCCGGAGCTGGAATTGTCTTAGTCACTCCCGAGGGACGGTCGTTATATTACGCCCTGCGATTAGAATTTTCGGCAACTAACAATGACTCTGAGTATGAAGCCTTGATTGCCGGGCTGAAACTTGCTAAAGACCTCGGAGTAAAAATGATGGATATATTTTGTGACTCTAAGATTGTTGTTTGTCAAGTACGAGAGGAGTTTGCGGCTCGAGGACCTCGGCTCATTGCCTACCTCAAGAAAGTGAAAGAGCTATTGAATAGCTTAGAGCGGTACAACATAACACATATTCCCAGAGTTGAAAACCAGAAAGCGGATAGACTGGCAAAGCTGGCTAGTTCCGACAATCCAGAAGAGACTGAAGTAATTCCAATTGAAACGTTGGAGTCGCCAAGCTTTGAGTCAATGGAAATTGAATTCGCTTTTGAAGCGGAACCAGAGAAGGAGTCATGGATGACTCCAATTAAGAATTTTCTTAAGAATGGGACACTCCCATCAAAGAAGAGTGAGAAAAGAGCTGTAGTTCGCAAAGCTACCAGATATGTCATGCAAGATGATACTCTCTATCGGCAAGGATTTTCTATGCCCCTGTTACGATGTATCGCAAACGACGACATCAAGCGTGTACTAAGAGAAGTACACGAAGGTGAGTGTGGAGATCATACAGGAGGTCAAACTTTAGCAAAGAAGATATTGCGATACGGATACTTCTGGCCTACGATCAACAAAGATGCAGCTGATTATTCACGACGCTGCGATAAGTGCCAGAGATTCGCCAAAATCCCCAGGGCACCGTCAACCTAGCTTAAATCGATGGTGAGTCCTTGGCCATTTGCCACATGGGGAATTGATATCATTGGAGTTTTACCAATTGCTAAAGGAGGAGCTAAGTATGCAATAGTAGCCGTGGACTATTTTACGAAGTGGGTGGAAGCTGAGCCCTTGACCAAGATCACAACAAGAAAGGTGATAAGTTTTGTGGTCAGAAATATTATATGCCGGTTCGGGATTCCAAGGACGATTATAACTGACAACGGAACCCAGTTTGATAGTACTGAATTCAGAAATTTCTGTCAGAAGTATAAGATAGACAAGCGATATACTGCAGTTGCCTATCCGCAATCGAATGGACAAGTAGAGGCAATAAACAAAGTTATAAAATCCATCCTCAAGAAACGGTTAGAGCGTGCAAAGGCAAGATGGGTTGATGAATTGCCCCTAGCTTTGTGGGCATATCGAACAACATTTAAGACAGCCACCGGTCATACCCCTTTCTCTCTCTCCTTTGGCTCAGAAGCAGTAATTCCAGTTGAACTGGAAGTTCCTTCCCACAGGGTGACGTATTATGACCCGATGACGAATCGGGCGCTCTTACTTGAGTCTCTTGATGAAGTCGAAGAGAAAAGGGACGAAGCAGATTTGCGTGCAGCAAGACATCGGCGTCAAGTGGCACGCTATTATGACAAAAAAGTTCGCCTCAGAACTTTTGAACCAGGAGATTTGGTGCTAAAAAGAGTTTTTCCATCCCTTCCTCACCTTGGCCCAAAATGGGAAGGACCCTTTGTCATCCAACGGAAACTTGAAAAAGGAACCTTCAAGTTAACGACCGTAGATGGCGAGGAAGTCCCTCGAGCATGGAATGCCCAACACTTAATGCGATATTTGGATTAAAAATGCTGTACTTTTTGTTATTTTTCCTGTAAACTCTGTAATAAGGCACGACTTGCCTTGGGAAAATCTGACGATATGAATAAAGGACTATAAAGTGGATGTAGGCTACGACTTAGCCGAACCACTATAAAAATATTGTGTGTTGTTTACTTTTATGCATTTATATTCATCAGTTATTCTGTTGTGATTATAAAATACAGGATAACTCAGAGCCTAAAAAGGTTGAAAACAGTGTAGACATAAAAAGAAGCACAACGATTATTTGTGCAATAAGACATAAAAGAATGAGAAAACGACATTCTTAACTCTAACTCTCCAGAGAAAGAGAGAGAGTATAAAAGCGTCTCCGACTGAGCGCTGAAAAAGAAATTATCTTCCTAACTCTAACTCTCCAGAGAAAGAGAGAGAGTATAAAAGCATCTCCGACTGAGCGCTGAAAAAGAAATTCTCCTCCTAACTCTAACTTTCCAGAGAGAAAGAGAGTATAAAGGCGTCTCCGACTGAGCGCCGAGAAAGAAATCTTTCCCCGTTGAACGACCGGGGAATAAACAGATGACTGAACTCGAACTCTAACTCTCAAGAGAAAGAGGGGAGAGCATAAAAGAAATGCCAGAAAAAACGACAGGTACTGACGACACAGAAAGTGCTATCCCGTCAGAGAATTGGGGGCATTTAGATTGCTTGGTTAAGCATTGAATAACTTGTGGAAATTGACTGGGGACACATATGCATACACATATTTCCCCCCTCCACAGTTTCGTTTCATGACTACAGACATGCATTTTTACATAAGTGCAGAACTACTAACAACTAAACATTGCAAAAAGTGAATTATTTTTATTTACAAATGAATGAATTTGTACAGGGAAATAGCTAAAAAAGAAAGTGCAGGAGCTGCTCTTGCAGCAGCAATTATTGGTTCACAAAAATGCTAAAAAGATACAGGGGAACCCGCTACTTAGGTTTGGAATGAGCCTTAGATTTCTTGGCAGCTTTCTCCGCATCCTTTGCTTCCTTCTCGGCTTCAGTCAAGATTCGTTTTGATTTCTTTTTCCCTGAAGATGCGGCACTGGAGCCAGTAGACTTCTTCCCGGAGGGCGGGACACTAGAATCAAGAGAAGATTTTTTAGCAAGTTCTTCGGTAATAGATCTAGTTGAGAGCTTAACAACTAACCTTGAACCCGCGTCCACAACTGCGAGGGGTTTGAGGACCTCAGGGTCTAGTTCTTCGGCCTTTAATTGCAAGCGCTTGTCTTGATCAGCCTTCATTGCAGCCAAAGTAACGTCATCAGTACTTTTCGACTCCCCAGTTATTGCAACTTCCGGTTCCTCTTCATGCCCCCCGTCTCCTTCGTCGTCCTTTAAAGCTGCTATCCTTTCTTCATCATGAGGAGTGGTGACCTTAGTTGGCTCACTTCCTTCTCCCGAGTCTATAGAAGCAGCCTTGTCTTCCCCTTCTTTGGCCCTATCAGCGGGTTTTGTCCCAGCGGCAGCTCCTTGAGCTACATCTGTCTTTTGGGATGATTCAACACCTACAGAATGAGAAGCAACGGTTATCAACTCAGGCGAAAACAAAGGTTCTCTCATCGATTGTTCAATCACGTGGCGAAAGGTAGAAATAGCTTTGGCAAATTAAGGAGAAAAGATAGCGATACCTTCCGAAGACTTATCAGCAGGGGTGACCACTACCTCTGGGGTTAGTTCAGGAATAGGGGATAGCAGGGTTGTTCGAGGAATTCCTGGATTTTCGGGATCATACCCTTCAACTTCGGAGGTTGCAGGGGCAGAAGAAGAGGAACCAGCTTTGAGAGTGGTTTTTTGTTTAGACTTCCGTCTCTCTTCTTCCATGGCCTCAGCAATAAGGCGGCGCCCTTCAGCTAGGCGCTCCGGTTCATCGTCTCTCAAGTATTTCTCCATCAGTTTATCTTCATCAAGAGAATCGACCTTAAGTTCTTCTTTTTCCCACTCAACGATTGATTCCATACTTGAACCAGAGTGGATGGATAGTCCTCGATCCAAGAAATGTTTCGACGACGAATAATGTGTGCGAAGAATTCAATCATTAGCTCGCCGAAGCCCTGAATATCAGCCTCCGCCTCCGATAGTTGCTTGCGGGCTTCCTCCGCAGATTTAATAGCACACTCCACATTGCCCTCGGCCAGAGCAGCCCTGTTCTCTGCCTCCAACAACTTTGACGCCAAGTCAGCGTTCTTCTTTTCTAATTCAGCACTCCTTTTTGCTAACTCGGCGTTTTTCCGTTCCAGCTCAGCATAAGCAAGGCGTGTCTTAGCAGCCTCTGACTTGGCCTCGTCAGCTTGCTTTTTCAACTCGGAACGCTCCTGAGTGTGGGATTCAAGCAAGTCGTGATAGCGTTTTTGTGTGTCCTCAAACTGTTGTTTGAAATTAGAAGCATTCTTTTGAGCGACAGCTAGTTGAGCTTGAGTGTCTTCTAAATCTTTTCCTAGGGCTTTTAGAGCCTTGGCATCCTCCTCCGCGGTCTTTTGCATTGAATCAGTATTTGTCATTAGAGTGCGGATGATTCTAGAAAGATTGCGGGAATACTTGAACATCTCGGAATATTGTTTTTCCACCAAATCAATCTTTGCTTTGGCCTCCTCTGCCCAATTAGACGAAATAGGCTCAAGGGCAGGTAAAAAAGTCAGAGTTTCGAAGTAGTGTTCGGGAAATTGCTCTTTCAAATATGCCCGCTTTATGGCAGTTCCCGCATCTGGTGGGGGAGGAGCGAGGATTGTCAAGTCGGTGTCCCTTCCTGAAGAAGATTCGGTAGTCTCTTTGTCTGTCCTAGGTCGTTTAGTAGCAGGGACCTTTTGCTTACTTCGAGACCCGGTTTCTCTTGGAGGAGTTTTCTCTCTACTCCACTTTTCATGGGAGGAAGTGGAGTCTTTAGATGGTGGTCTATCCTCCTCCCTGCGACCTTGATAGTTCTTGTATTTCTCTTGTTCCGGTCGAACTGGTGAGCGGGAGCGTGAGGGTCGAGATCGATAGGGATCATAAGGTCTTCTCTCCTCCCTACCACGATCATCCCGGCGATCATACTCGACATCCTGAGGAGGATTGGACATGCTGCGACGGAGCTTTCTTATATCATAATAGGATCGAGACATTGTACCTGCACGATAAAATAAACGAAGTTTAGAATTAATGGATTCATGGAGAAAGAAGTGCAACGAATGCTAATGCTGTGGTGTAAAGTGCATCTTAAGCGGTGTGTGTCCCCCCAACCAACCCGAGTCTGGAGCTAGACTAGTGTGGGCAGGCTCTTTAGCCTTAGCGGGAGTAGTTTCTTCAGAAGAGGTAAAGACTAAAGGATCCTTCCTGAAATCCTATGAAGTATATATAGTCTCAGGTAAGGGGAGATCCCCCAAACCCTGAAATATGTGCTCATCAGTACTAGGAACCTCCCCTTCGGAAGCATGAAGTGGCGACTCTTGAGAGGATTTTGACTTGTCTAGAGAAATAGTTTCCTCGGGGGCAATATACCCTTCACGATGCTTTTCGGCCAGATTAGCCAATTCATCATCTTGTGTGGAAGATGGAGAGGGTGAAGTTTGAAGAGGCACTGTAGGAATTCCCGAGCCCTCTCCTGTCTCTGGAACTATCTCCACTGGAGGGATGTATGCATAAGGGACCGTCCCATGTCCAGTGCTACGAAAAACAGATAGCAGCCCATGAAAGTGAAGGTATTCATCTTTAAGGACCTCGTCGATAGTCAAGAATTTTTGATCGCCATTAAGAAGTTGGTGCATCCGATCGAAGAACACCTGATCTGATATCTGTTTGGGATTGTCGACTGCAAATAAAAAAGGAAAACAGGTCAGGATGATGATTCAAGTGCATAGAGTCCGGATTTAGAAAATCAACGCTTTACTTGATTTTGTCCATCTCCTGGCGCATCCAGGCTGTTGCTTTATGTAGAACCATTCTAGTCTGGAATCTCCAGCTTTACTGCTAAATGGTGCAGAGATTATCTTCCTTTTGGGGACTGATTCAAAGTAGCAGAAGGATGGAGTCTCTCGAGTCCGATGCTTGAAATTATAGAAGAAGTGAACATCATCGAACGTGAGCTCTATGCCTAGAATTTCACGATATGCTATGTACAAGGTGTGCAAATAGGCATATGAATTGGGATGCAGCTGCATGGGGGCAATCCGCATTTGTCTTAAGAAATCAACAATGAATGGAGAGAATGGAGGAATGGCACCAACCATGCACATCAATCGAGTGACCGTCATATATCCTTCTGGAGGGTTGTGGGGACGGTCAGAGCGTGAGGGCACTAGAGTGTCCCTTTTCATTATCCCGTATTTTAGGCAAATTCGAACAAGTCGATCGTTGTCAATTGTTGATTCAACGGAGTCCGGGGGTGATTCCAGTATGATTGCTGATTCAAATTCATTGGGTGCTCGATTGTCACCAATTCCTCCTTCCTCCTCAAAACCCAGAGAAGCCTCATTCTCCGAAGACGCCTCGTTGCTTTCTCGATCTCCAACCCCGTAGTCAGGACCCTCACTGTCCCATTCTGGATCAGACGAGGAAGATATATCCTCAAGAGTGATTTTGTTAGAAGTTTTCGGGGCTTCTTTCCTCTCAGCTAGACGGGAAGAGCGTCTGGGCCTCATTGTCATGGAACTATTGAAGAAGCAATAGCACGGATTAGAGTAAATTATCCCGTGCCCCCCTGTGTATGTGTGTGAGCTAAAATGTGTGCAGCAAATGTGGGAAATGCAAAATAAAAGTACAGCAATGTAAGACGAAGCTTTGAAGAGAAAGTGATAGTCAACGTTGTTCTTAATTCTCGTTTATGTCCGCGAGGCACTATCCTAACTGTTCATTAAGTTGAAGAGTATGTCAAGCATTGATTAACCCTGGTCGGATAAAGTCTAGTGCTTTGAGTTGGAATATGCATATCATTCAGTTCGGATAGGGTGTGTTCATTGTTGGGTTCGGATCGGATGTGTATATAGCTGGGATCGGATCGGGTCTACGTATCGTTTGGTTCGGAGAAGACGTTCATGTTTGGCAGATTAAATCGGGTCGGAATAAGCCTTCGGAGCGGTTCAGCAAACAAAAAGATCCATACGTCCTTTCCCTTTCTCTATCTCTTCCCCCGACCCGACCTGGTCGGACAAGCATGGCTCTCTCCACATCGCATTTCATTCCGACCCGATCCTAGCATATGAACTTATCCTCTCCTCAACTGCTTCAGCACTTCCTAACCCGAACCGAACCCAATTCCTATTCTCCCCTTTCTCGTCTTCACATTTCGTTAGACCCGAACGAAATTAAGCGTTTATGTGCTTGAATGTTTATGCTGGATCCAAATGACCCTCGTTGCCACCTCGAGACGGCGAAGACGCCATCAACGACGATGATAAACGGTGAAGGAGATCCAGGTGTCGGAGTTCGACAAATACCACACTCCAACCGCTCGATTTAACCGCACATCCTAGTTAAAGTTAGATATTACATAAATAATCAGAAGATTCAAATTACCTAGATGTTTTTATTCGAAGATTGAAACAAGAAGTTTTAGAGTTTTTGGAATTTTTGAGAAATAGGGTTTCGGTATAAAGCTTAGAATAAAAGAAAGGTAGAAGAGCTTAAGTGAGTGGGTTTATATAAGGAGTGAGATGGCTCTTTGTATTCCCCGTGTTTTACTCTGTTCGGACCGAGTCCAAGCTAGCCCACACCTTCTGGTCCATCAACTCAGTGCAAAGCAAAAAAGGAAGAAAAGGTGCTCGAGTCAGAAACCGAACCGGATTGACATCTGTACGTTCCTCTAGCATCCGAACCGAGTAGAAATATGTGCATTCCGCTAGCGTTCAAACAACATCAAAGCATGCTTCGTATATAACAGAAGCATCCTTTGAGGGGGCAAAATGTTAGCCTACTTTGTGAACTAGGCAACACAAAGTCAAGAGACTAAGCATTGAAGGGCAGTTTTAATTAGAAGACTTCGGTTCGGATTGGAGAAGACTCTACAATCTAGGTTAGATAGCAGCAGCTGTTCGGATCGGGTCAGAGCAAACCATCGGTTCGGGTCGGAAAGAGTCCCCTGTTCGGATCGGTGAACTTCAATTGAATAAACTGGTAAGGCATAACTAATCGGATCGGAGGGCAACTAAATCTCAATTGGATCGGAAAGCCACCTGTTTGCCACGAAAATGGATCGGAGCGGAGCAGATTAGAGAAGAAGAGAACGTTGCATCCAAGCCAATCCGGTTCGGATCGGATATCCCGATCCGACCCCCTTGTCTGTGCGTCTCCGACCCGAACCCATGTTCCCTGTTATTTTCCTGCAAAAGCGCCTGGATATCCGGATCGGCTATGACCAGTTCCTACCCATAACGTCTGTTCCTCTGATGCGTTGTCAACATGATAGTTCATCCGAACCCGAAGAGTGTGCGATGGATGACACGTGGCCCCGACCCGGATCAAGTTTCAAGCAAATTCACACCTATAAATACCCCGTCGGGAGGCAAAGAAAAGGATCTTTTTTCAGCACTTTGAGAATTCAACTACCTTCATCATCCGAACTCCATTACTCCCGGAGAATCCAAATCATCTTTTATTCTTTGTTTTAGTCAATTGAGTGAATATAAGTGAGTTGTGAGTGGAATTGAGTGAATCTTACATTGTATTTGCAACTGAATTATCGAATATAGTGAAAGATAAGTGGACGTAGGCTTTTCTTTGCCGAACCACTATAAATCCTGTGTGTTCATTTTTATTTTTATCTCATTTCATCTTGCTTTTAATCAATTTGGGTGTTAGAACCACTTTTGGGTCTAACACCAACTTATCCCAATCAACTTAGGAAACTCATATCTTAATTAAAAGATTTATTCAACTCTTTGACATTCGATCTGGATAGAAATTCCATCAACTTATCCTCAATATTAATCTCTGTATCCAACTCACACTATAAGTGGAATAACAATGAACTAACTTTTAAATTCCATATAAAATATTTCCAATAATTTTAAACCTTTGAAAAAATTCCAAAAATCATTACATGTAGTTCAGAAAATTGTTTATGGTTTAAAACTTCAAAATAGATTGTTTTCGAAGGAAGTTTTACAATAACATTTCAAAAGTGTTACAAAAGCGTTACAAAACAGTATCTTAACTATTTTTGATCAAAATATCGTCTATCTTAGCCAAAAAATAAACTTTACAATTCAAAACACCTTTACATAGTTTGTAATGATTTTACTAATTGCTTTCCATAATTTTAAAACATTTAAAAATAGTTGTTTATAGTTATGGTCAACAATTGTTCTTACATTGACCTTTTCCAAAACGGTTTCAAGCAGAACTTGAAAATTATAACCCGAATTTAAAATCTGCTTTCACTCATTTGAAAGTTCTTGTTAATGGAAATCAAACATTTTTCATTCATGGAAATCCGATTTGATTTGCAAAAGTAATCGCATTTGCAGTTTGTAACTAAAACACGTGAATTTGCCATTATGCGACAAGCTCTATTTTGACCAAAATAGAAATTATTCTTTAATACTTCAAAATACCATAGGAAACTATTATATACTTATATAAACATTTTAAAATCATTTAAAGTAATTTTTACGGACTTTCCAAAATATTTTGGGTTCAAAAATCAACTTTTATTTTTTACTTAATAAATCAAATTCCAATTCATTTTTAAATTCAAATAACTTCAAATTAACCATCCCATTCGTTGGATCAGATAGGGATAGCCAGGGAGAGAAGGAAATTTTATTTCCAAAACCAAGCCTAGACATTATCCTCTCTATCATCCAAGAATTTCCTGGTATTTATTTATTCATTTCAAGGACTTTAGCAATATATAGAATTCATACATATGGTCTTTCCAAATTATTAACCTTTAAATTCAATAATGATATTGCTTCGAAGGAGATTTGTCGATCACCAATGTGATACCGTAATTTTTGTGTCATAGTGTGTGCAAAAAAACATCAACAACCTTTTAAACATCGATATCAACCATCATCAACATAATTAAATAAATCTTAACTGTGCACAAGCGTTATAACACTAACGCTTAATAGTGTATGTGGTATAAACTATGCATCCTTCATCCATCACAACAAACATCAATCATCATTAACCATTAATAATTCATCACTATATTTAAAATAGTCTAACCACTGATTAAAAATATAAAATGTGGTTAAACTGTTCTCACCAAACAGCTTTCCGAATTTACTGGTAGGCGATCCTAGTTGAGCGAACCGTCGGACAGTATTTCGGTGCAACGTCTTCTTCACCAAAAAATATATAATAATCTCTCTCTTTCTCCATCTCTCTATTATAAGAGGAGGAGGAGAAGAGGAGGAAGAAAAAATTTGGCAAGGTGGTGGTGGAAAAGAGGAAGACTTATGTTATGGAAACCATGGCCACAAGCTTTAAGAATAAGATGAAAAGAAGAAAATGGAGTGGAATGGTTAAAAAATGGAGGAAAGGCCTCCTTATATAGGAATGGAGGGTTAAGGAGGTAATGACACATAAGGTGGCAATTGTAAAACATGCATGAAAGGAGGTATGCAAAAATACAAGTGTCCTTACACTTGTCTTAAGGAGGGAAAGTGATCTTTTGGTAGCATTCCTTTAAAATGCTATGAAAACTAAGGACAACATTCCTTTAAAATGCTATGAAAACTAAGGACAACATTT
This sequence comes from Allium sativum, assembly GCA_030737875.1. NCBI lineage: Eukaryota > Viridiplantae > Streptophyta > Magnoliopsida > Asparagales > Amaryllidaceae > Allium > Allium sativum. The sequence continues at coordinate 182,386,510 of CM060915.1, read as the reverse complement.
AGTTCTAAAGCTACCAATTCATGTTATGGTTTGACAAATCCGATCAAATGACAAATAGTATCAGTAAATCCAAACTTATTAATAATCATTCTTATTTTTAATTCAAGTAAAATCCATCATATAACTTATCGAAATTATTAATTATTCTAAACCATATATATTTATGTGAGAACCCGTAACTTCCCCATGAAGGAAAGCGCGGATACTTTGAGAACAACACACAAAGAACACAGACGTAAGAACATTTCATTGTTATTACAACAATTCCATCTGATACAAGAATATACAGAGTATAAATGAATAAATTACATTCGATAAATATCAGAGATTACAATAAATTACATAGCAACGGAAAAATAATACAAAGCACAACTGAAGGTGATATACGGATACAGAGCTTTCCGGATATCATTCCAGCTGTAAACCAGGATCCTGTCAATATAAATCTACAAAACCAAAACTACTAGCTGCCCGTGCGGAAAATAGGGGCACCCAGAGTTTAGGTTAAAACAATAAACTCCAGGTCAGTCATGTGACTGGTGTGAGAACTAAAACAGTTATTTAAAGCTTTACTTTAAAAGAGAGTAATTCAAGGGACCACGCCGTATAACACAGAACGGGTTTCCTCCCAAGAATACCAGTGCATAGGATAAACAACGCAATGCTTTTTCGAAAAAATGAAGCTATTATAAGACCCAGGTCCCATCACACAATGCAACGCAAGCCGGAGGATAGGGTTTTACCTTATAACAGCCAAACATGCTTGGTACGTTTAAAACAAATCATTTGATACTATAATAAGTGTATAGTGTCAAAACAATTTCAATCATAAATATAAATCATAGACGGCATAAGTATCCCATACCACTATGTCGCCATACTAGTTCTACAATTAAAACCGCAATACACGTATTGGAAATTGGATTTCCGTCATGAGTCGAGGCAAGGGGCAAGCTCCTCTCCGCTTCGAGACACTCTAGCAAATGTCTCAGGACTACACACTCTGGGTAACCCTGGGATCCTCCAAGACCGGTCCTCTCTTACGTTTGAGGATTAATAATTCCTGAACACACGTTTCCCGGCCCTATAGGACCTATAATCGAGGCGCCTCGCATCCAAACCACAAAGGTGAAAAGTATATAAATGTGAGGGCTGGTAGGTCACTGACACCACCCATAGCTAGAAAGAAACATCGTGCACTCCTTGGGTCCTCATCCCGTTTTTGACTCATACCGAGGTGTGAGGCTCGCGAATCCACGTTATACACAAAGCTGCCACGTAGGCCGTGCTTTGATCATCAACCACAAGTCTTTTCTTTTCAACATAAGCCTTGATCCATGCAAATCAACGTACCACACAGGCAATTCATGCCATGCGATTGATATCTATCGATATATAACCTCTAAGCTCGTACGTCTCAGAGAAGGGCGTTAAGCAAGAAAATAAATTATCCGCCGCCAAACAGATACATATTTAACAGAAATCAATCAACACAGAATAAAATCCAATGTCAGACACACAATCCATTTACAAGTTCGTTCTGGGTCTGAACGAAACCGGAGGCACTTTCCTCGCATATCCATCGATCTCCAAGTACGTCTGGACGACCACCAACTGATTCCCTCATCTTGGGTGTATAGCCCAATCAAGATCATCAGTAATCACCCAAACGATGTGAAGACTTCCGTTCTTCAACCACCGTCTTCATCTTCGACATATCGTCGAATCGGTTATTCAGAATGGGTATAAACCCGGCCTTTCCGAACAACCCACGTATATTAAAACAAATGTTACACAAACACAACATACGCCTCATTCCAATTCATTAGCCACTAAACGTAAATCAGTAAGAGAGCAATTTCCCAAATATTAAACCCGAAGGCCGAAACCAACATCAGATCAATACTAGGAAACCATTCTTCTTAACTAACCTATAGCTAGTTTCTAAATTTCACATTCTTAGGGAAGGGTTCCCATTAATTTTATCCAAGATAAATTCTTTAAAATTTATCCTTTTATCTTCCTTCAGATGTCATTTCAAACCAAATTATGGTTTTCTAAACTAGTCGAGATTAGCGAACCACACCGAAGTAATTATTTATTTTATTTCCCAATCCCAACCTATTCATCCCATGAAGAAAAGCTGGTAATACTCCATATCTAACACCACGGTGTTATCGGTAAAATTAATTACCATTTCACGTTCAAATCTAATTAAAGATTTAATTAGGAATGAAGTTAATGGTCGAAATTAATGGTCGAAATTCGCGAACTGCCGCGGTGTGGCGCGTTCTATTCAGGCCATTATATTATATATATAATATATAATATATATTTCGTCGATTGCTATTTAAATCGAATTATATAAATTGTTTTGAATTCGTTTCAAAAACATTTTCAACTTCCATTTCAATTCAAATCAAAATTTAATTTTTTTTCCTTATAAATTCGTTTTAAAATTCATTTCTATTCAATTCAAATTTTAATTCAATTTGAATTTATTTCAATTCGTTTTCAATTCGAATTCGTTTTATATTCAATTCGTTTTGAATTCGTTTTATATTCAATTCGTTTCGAATTCGTTTTATATTCAATTCATTTCGAATTGGTTTTCTATTCGATTCAATTCAGATTGGTTTTCTATTCGATTCAATTCAAATTGGTTTTCTATTCGATTCAATTCAAATTGCTTTTCTATTCGATTCAATTCAAATTGGTTTTCTATTCGATTCAATTCAAATTGGTTTTCTATTCGATTCAATTCAAATTGGTTTTCTATTCGATTCAATTCAAATTGGTTTTCTATTCGATTCAATTCAAATTGGTTTTGAAACACCCCACCTCCGTTAGGGTCACTCTCAAAGGGAATGCCCTAATTTTGGTGGAGGTTTATAAGTATAAGTCACAAATATACAAGACAGATATAGGAACACATATTTTTGAACAGCGGAAAATAACAACTTTTATTTCAACATAATACGTGTTACACAAACCATGTCATAATTTGTTTCACCATACTTCCAAAAACATAACATCTTCATAACTGTCTTGATTACATTATTTAAAGAAGCATAAAGAAAACATAAATAAACTGCATAAGTCCCACAATTGCTGTCCAAAGCCATAGTCCAAAACAAAAATGATCCAAGCGATACATTCTTTCTCTTCAAGCTGGATGTGAAAGCTGGTCAAGCTGCGGTATTCCCTCCTTGTGGACCTGGGGAGGGGGGGAACGGAAGAAAAGAAGACGAAAGAAAAGTAGAGTCAGATATAAAGCCTGAGTAAGTCTAGGACTATTCAGTCTATGAATAAAGAACTGGGTATGATGAGTGTAAACTAGAAATGGGAAAACACCATAAACTAAGTTAAGTTATCTAGGGTCGAATATACTATCGCACCCCATATTAATCTCTATACCCATATAAACTAGTTCCCAATAGGCACCCCATAATCAGGGAGAAGTGATCCATTTCTGATGATCGGCTCCTACTCGCACAGTTACATGTGTCTTACGGCCCCCGATGTTGTAGTTACCTATGCTGGTCCCACCATGGGGTGTATCAAGTCCCATTGTGGCGGCCCGACACAATTCTAGAATGCACAGGTATGCTATTGGTGCCCAGTGCCTTATTTTTCTGCGCCAGAGTGTGTGCACGCCCACACCCCGTTAGAACCTACACTGCTGCACCACCGCCGTCGATTTGACCTCTTACAGTCAGCCCAGTAATCGTGCCCCACCCTGCCTAGTTCAGGGTATCCTGATACATCTTATAGGGTTACTGCTGAAAAGGGTCCCCCGCTACTAGGTTTTCTATTTCTAGCCAACATGCTAAGTTGGTTAAGTGTTTTATAAACCTAACCCCCAATCAGTCTGTTTAGTTTAGCATGTTCCATTTTGATTAAGTATTAATTTAATTTACTTAATCCTATCAATCCCGACTCAGCCTTAATTGTCTTATTAAAGCCTTGACCTCTCACATTAGACAGGTATTGTTGTGGCTGCCTGTTGCCGGTTGGGTACGGGCAGTCTTACGCCACAACTCAGTCTAACCTCTGGTCCTTATTGGGCTTTGTGTTTAACCACCCACATTGGATAGGTATTGTTGTGAGTACTGGACAGCCGGGTGGTTCCGGGCAGGTTTACATCACAACTCAATCCAACCTCGGGTTAAACACATCGTATTTTCTACATTTACATATTTTGTCTTTTTTCTTTTTATATGTAAATATTTGTGGCCCATTATTCAAATTCATCTTTATTGATTAAAATTTATTTATGCCACTTAATTGTTTTTCAAGGTTGTTGGCATGCGTCAAACATGCCAACACATATGTTCTATATTTTAACCCAAACGTCATTACCCCCGTTTTACACGTTCGCTACAATGTAAGGTGTGTTGGGTTTAATATTTAAAACCAATTTAGCCATATTAAAAGGGGAGGCTTATAACATGGTGTTTATAAGGTAACACGAAAAAGGGGAGTGTGAACGCATGAACTTGCAACGAACGATTCAATTAACATAAAGTAGGCACATGTGACTTGCAATTGTAACAGCATATAATTATGGCATAAACAATACTTAAACATGAATCATTCTATTCATATAATCATGGCATAAACAATACTTTAACATGAATCATTCTATTCATATGATTATGGCATAAACGATACTTTAACATGAATCATTCTATTCATATGATTATGGCATAAACAATACTTAAACATGAATCGTTCTATTCATATAATCATGGCATAAATAATACTTAAACATGAATCATTCTATTCATGTAAACTTGCAATTGGAATGTAAATCTAACTTAATTGTGTCACATGTATCACCATATGGTTTTTGATAACAACTTAGGCCTAAAACATGTTTCAACTAGGCATAATACCAAACATAGTTTAGTCATGTTCATAAAGGTGCTTACTTTTGTTTCTAATACAAAAGTATGATTTGCTAATTCCAACATAGATTCATATAAACTATAGTACTTAGTCGTACCCAATTACATACTAAAAGTTATCATAAAAGTATGTACGTCATATTGGCATAATAGTGAATCATATACTTGCATGAATCCTAAATAAAATACCTCAACATATGGTTGTCAACATAAATCTTATACTTGTATGAATCAAATCGTATACCATAACATTTCCAAATCGTTTAGAATCAAAATATCATACAAGTATAGATTATTATCGCCACAATTCTATTTCGTTGTTAACTTCCAACGCAAATTACATACTTGCAAATATCCAATAACATTCCCAAATCGTTTAGAATCAAAATAACAAACAAATATAGATTATTATCGCCACAATTCCATTTCGTATTTTACACAAATCAAATGCAATTAATTATTCATATCGAAATAACACTCTACTTACAATGTATGACGAATCTTCAATTCAGGAATCTGAATTCTGAATTTGGAGATGCTATCCTTTGTTGTAGGCGTTGTTTTGATTGATTTGACGTTGCTTTAAGCTTTGAATTATCTCCTAATTGTCTCCCAATTTCTGACGGCTATCCTTAGTCTCTCCTCAGCAGCATGACGGTCTCATCTCCATTTTAGTTTGTGTGAATAAGGGTTAGTCCTAGGTCCTTTTTATAGAGTTTGTTAGTTGATTTAGACCGTCGATGGGGCTTGATTTAATAATAGCCGTTCGTTCAAAGGAGGGACCAACCAAGAGGTGACACCTAGCCCTAGTGACAAGGCAAGGCTCAGAAAATCGACCAAACACAGACTAGGCTAGCCAGGGTGGGCTGGGTTCGACCTGGCTCAGGGGCCAGGTCGACACCCCAGTCGACACCGTGTCGACTTGGCAGTCGACACGGGTGACCAAGGTCAACTGCCCAATCGACCTGGCTAGCCCTAGGTCGACTGCCAAGTCGACCTGGGTGCCTTGGGCGGGAATTTTCCCACCCTGGCCAATTGGGCCCGATTTTGAATTTTAAATTTGTTTTTCTGACCTGTTTTCGTCTGTTGGAATTTTAAACTGAATTCTGAAACTTCCGGAGGCCATATCTTCTTCATACGGAGTCCGTTTTACGCAAACTCGGACTCTATCTCAAGCAGAATTTCGAGGCGAACGCAATGGAGTATCCCGTTTCCCTTAATTCTTTGAATTGAAATTAATTATACTTTAATTTGTGAATTTCACTGTTATAGAATACACGGGGTGTTACATTCTCCCCCACTTAAAAGGATTTCGTCCCCGAAATCTTCAAGTTTAGGAAGAATGTATACCCTAACATCCAAACATCCATCTACTCATCCATCAAACACGAGCATCCATTGTCCTTAAAAGACTTCTAATGCTTCATGATCATATGCGAAGTGTGTGTGTGTACATGTACTTATCTAATGCAAAATCAGGCGGTCTACTGATTCAGTTGACCTCCTTAATGCGAATTATGTAAGTGCCATGAATCGATTATGTATGCAAATTCTCCTATTTTTGATTCTACATGAGTGCACAATCATTCATACAAATGCAACATCCATATGATAACACATTAAAGTTCAACCATATACGAATGCAAACATATATGCATATGAAATATGAAGTGATCGAGCCGATCTAAAACCTAGATTGTGTGTGTATATGCAACCACGAGCAACCACTAGCAATCACTTGCAACCACTTGCAACCATCATCCATAACATGTTTCAATTACATGTTTCCATCCAAAGGGTTTCTTCCTAAAAGATAAGGTCGAGGAGATATACCTAAAAAGATAGATAAAAGCGCAACTTAAGGAAAAAGGAAAGATCAAAGATGTACCCTCGAAAAGAAAAGGGTAGGCTGCACGTATTCTAGCTTCAGTTTCCCAAGTTGCATCTTCTTTGGCGTCGCTCCACTGAACTTTGACAAGCTTGACTTTGCGGTTGCGTAGCTTCTTTACTTCCGTTCCTAATATGCAGGTTGGAACTTTCCTTACGGTTGCTTCGCGTTCCACTTCAGCTTCTTCTAGGATATTTGGCTCTACCACTTCAGCAGACTCATGTAGACATTTTCGGAGATGTGAAACATGAAAGGCGTTGTGAACTCCGGCCAACTTTTCGGGTAGCACTAATCTATAGGCCATTTTCCCAATTTTCTCGATGATAGGGAATGGCCCTACGAACCTTGGTGCTAGCTTTCCTGTGGTTCCAAAACGAACAACGTTCCTTAGTGGAGATACCTTAAGAAAAACTCTGTCCCCAACCTCAAATTCAAGGTCGGTCCTCCTCTTGTCGACGTAGGACTTTTGTCTGTCTTGGGCCGTCTTCATCCTTCTTCGTATTAAGTCTACTTTCTATGAAGTCTCTCGGATCATATCTGGTTCAAGTATGAGCTTATCAGTAGACTCCCACCAACAAGTGGGCGATCGGCATGGTCTTCCATATAAAGCTTCGAAGGGCGCCATTCCGATGGTTGCTTGATAGTTGTTGTTGTAGGCAAATTCCACCAAAGGAAGATGGTCTACCCATGTCCCTCCGAAGTCAAGGATGCACAGTCTTAAAAGGTCCTCCAAAACTCTGTTCACTCTTTCTGTTTGGTCGTCGGTTTGGGGATGATAGGCTTTGCTCAAGCATAGCTGTAACGACCCAGAAAATCTGAACCAATTTAAATTTTTTAATTTGGCTAAAATAATGGATTTTAAATATTTAAAATAAATATTTTAAATAATGGCGATGAAAACTGAGTTTGAATCGACAATTGAAAACAAATATAATTAATTATAATTATAAACAAGGCCTGAAAGGGCGCTGCAGTTTCAAAAATTGAATTCAAACTTTGTCGGACTGTACCGGGTGCAAAACAAAACGGATTTTAGTGAAACCAAAAATATTTAAATCTGCTAGTGAATGCCTTTCTAACGAATCTGAAAAATCGAATTTTCATAGCGGAAAGAAAAAGTTATGGCCGAATGAATTTTCAGAACGGTCGCTATGGAATTTATATAGCCCGTGAAAATGGCTATTTTGCATACGACCTCGGATGTCGACGAAACCACTTTTGTTGGATCCGGGATGTCAATTTATTGCTATAGTTAAATTTGCAGAATTTTCAGAATCAATATGTGAGCGTGGCAAAGGAAAACGCGTTTGAACAGTTTTAGTTAAAACTGATTGACCTGAAAATAGCCATTTTTCAAACGGTCTCAGAATTCTGTGAAATCAGTTTTGTTGGGACCGTATCATCTCAACATAGCCAGATTTACTTTTCGGGAATTTTTAGAGTCCGTATGTGGCCCTGGTAGTTTGAAAAGTAGGTTCAAATTAAATATTGAATGTTTTATATTTTGATTTGAATGGAAACTGACTGAAACAGTCGAATGGGCCTACGAAACATATCCCATTTTGTCCGGGATGGGGGTAAAACGCTAGGGGCGACAGTCGTTGGGTTTGAATTCGTGTTCGTATGGTCAAAGTGGTATTTTCCTATTTTTATAACCTTTGGGCCAATCATAATTCACCATTCATTAAATAAAAAAAATAGGCGGAAACCCTTTTTATCTCCTGCGATCGACGTCCACCATCGTTCGAACCTTTCTCCCCACTTCGCCGCCGCCACGGCCATCACCAGCCTCCACCACCACCCCTTCTCGAAAGGTCCTTCCTCCCTCTCCAAATCAGCACCGGTTTCACCTCCTATCATCACGCCCTCGACCAGATCTGGGCCTGGAAAGTTCGACCGCGTCGTACCTCCTAGCGCCGCCAGCAGGAGCTCGAACCGAAGGTTGTGGCCATCGCTGGGAAGCTCTCTCGACCCCCTACCTCGTGGCGCAACCTGATTCCAACCTCGTGCAAAGATCTGCGAGCAAAATCCAAACTCTAGTTGGAGCAAACTGTGAAGGCGACGACCATTTCATAACGAGATGCACAGTGAGTTTTTAAAATATATATACATGAGTTTTTAAAATATATATACATGAGTTTTTGAAATATATATGCATGAGTTTTTAAAATATATATATACATTAGTTTTGAGAAATATATATATACATTAGTTTTGAAAAATATGTATACATTAGTTTTGAGAAATATAAATAGAAAAGAGCAGGTTTTTATAAATAGAAAAGACTCGATTTTTAAAATAGAAAGGATTCATTTTTTTTTTATATAGGAAAAATTTGATTTTTTTTATATACATGTATACCTAGCATAAAGGTTAGATTTTTAGGCGAATAAAAATATAATCTTTATACAAAGTGGAGCGAGATAAAAATATAATCTTTATACGAAGTGGAGCGGTAAAAATTCGATTTATATATATATGAAGTAGCGATAAAAATTTGATTTTTATATATGTAGTGAATACGGGCGACAAAAGTGACCAAAGGAGGACACGATGAAGATTCCTACATAAGAAGAGTCGAGACGTTTGGTTTAGCTATTCGGTGAGATTTCTGATTTAAAAACAATATGGAAAACGACGATGTATAAATTATATAGTCGATGTATGAGTTATATAAACGTTGTACACCTCATGTATAAGCGTTGTATAAGTTGTATGTTCGATGTATAAGTTATATATGCGTTGTAAAATTTATATATGTGTTGAAATAAAAGTGAATTGCTATATATATATATATATATATATATATATATATACATACGCCCCTCGTCCACAAACCATGGACGATATTTATTGATTGTGATTGGTGTGAAAATTGATTGATAGCGAATGATTGTTTGGGATTGTTTGTGGTTGATATTGGTTGATCGTGGTTGAAAAATACCCGTTTGTGGTTGAGAAATATTTGGTTGAAACCACATAGGATTAGTTTGTGGAAATGAAATAAATATATACATGCCTCCTGCGTGCGAACTAGATGCATGATCCCCATTGTCAAAAACCGCGAGGTTTTAAGGTAGAGCGAGGAGCCGTACTAGGGACGGTCCCGGTTTTAACTACCCTGCCGTTATGCTGCAGAAATTTTGAATAACATTCATGTGTTTGAATTATTTTCATTTGCTAAAACTATATTCATTCATTGAATAGAAAACCTTCATGTGTTGAATCGATATTCATTCGTTGATTAGAATTCATGTGTTGAATGGTATTCGCGTTTTAAATATAAAAATCACATTTTTATCTATATATAGAAACTATAGAAAACCTTCATGTGTTGAATCGATATTCATTCGTTGATTTGAAATTCATGTGTTGAATGGTATTCATATTTTGAAATAAATTGTTCGATAATTAAAATCACCTTTTATCGACTATATGAACTGTGTAAAATAATCTCGTCTTGAAAGAAGTTGTTTTATAAGAAAAATCCTATTTTTATCACCAATATGAAATATATAAAATAATAGTGTTTTGAAATGAGTTGTTTTACAATAAAAATCACATTTTTATTATATACAGGAATCGTTGAAATGTGAAGTGTTAAAAATAGCAACTCGTTCAAATAAATATATACGAGTTGAAATATTCATTAATTAGCTAATGATATGATTTTTGCCTATACGTGTAACAATAGAATGAATGGTGTTTTTGAACCAAAAGGAACCAAATATGAAGTTGAATGGAAAATGATAAACGATAAGAACTGTATATATGTACATGCATATTCATTGAACAGGTTATAGCAAAGGGGCTATAGAAGAGGAATAAAATTTTATGCCCAACAAATAGGTACACATTTACTGTGTTGTTTGGGTGATGATTTTATGAGCCTGTTGGCTAGCCGCTTGGCTTTTTCTTTTTCTTTTTGAGATTAGAAGGACCGGGGAAACTATTTGAGATTTCCCGATGCTCCTGGTGCAGGGGAGGTTATGGCGAAATTTTCCAAAATTTTAAGGCGTTAGTGAAATATTTGAAGTGAAAACCATATTGAAATCATTGAATGAACTATATTTATATAAATATATAAATATAAATAAAATTAAAACAAATAGTAGTCGTGCAGTTCGCATGTTGAAACCATGATTTCGAACAACTAGTGCGGGAAATCCGACCATTGGATTTTCCCGAAACCTCAACCGTCGGGTTCGCCTTGGAAATATCTTCCCAACGACACCAACTTTGTAAAAATCCAACGGTTGGATTGTCTAGAATGTTTAATTCTAATCTGAAGAAAAACAGCGCCAGAAGCGATTATATATATATATATATATAATTATATATTTAATCGAATAACGACGCTGCAGTCCGTATTTTGAAATCGAAAATTCAAACGATTGTACCGGGAGATCCGACCGTCGGATTTTCCTGAAACTGGAACCGTTGGATTCGTTTTGAAAAGACCTTTCTAATGATGCAAATTTTGTGAAGATCCAACGGTTAGATTTTCATATATGTGTAAATCAAATTTGAAGAAAAACAGCGCCACGGCCGCTTTATGGCCCGAAGCGTCGTTTTGAATAAATTGGCTGTTTTTAAATAAATAAAAATAGCGATAAATCGTTATAAAATATCGTAAACAATATGGAATGGAAATAAACTGAATTTTCTCGATTTATGTTGTATTTGATGGTTGAATGTGTTTGGTGTGAAAATTACATTAAACAACAAAATTGGTGTTGTCGAATGATTTAACCATTGAAATAAATTGACTTAAAATTCTAAATATACGTGAATTGTTTGAAAAGGCCGAGTTGATTCTCATTTCAAATAATTGACCGACGATTGAAAGTCGAAGATGAAGACGATGGTCGAAGACCGGAGATCTTCACCTCGTCTGGATGGTAACCGAGGTCCTGATTGGGAGGCATCCCGAAATATGTATAATGAGTGGTGATCGTCCAGACGTACGTGGTGATCGATGGGTTTGCGAGGTATTTAGTGCCTCCGATTTCGTTCAGACCCAGAACGGACTTGTAAATGGACTATGTGTCTGACATTGGAGTTTATTCTGTGTTGATTGATTTCTGTTAAATATACATCTGTTTGGCGGCGGAGAATTTATTCTTTTGCTTAACACCCTTCCCTGAGACCCACGAGCTCAGAGGTTGTATATCGATGGACATCAGTCGCATGGCATGAATTGCCTGTGTGGCATGCTAAGAGGCAGTGATCAGGGCTTCTGTTGAAAAGCAAAGTCTTGTGGTGATGATCAAAGCACCGCCTGTGTGGCGTAGCTTTGTGTATAACGTAAATTCGCGAGCCTCACACCCCGGTATGAACCAGAAACGGGAGAAGGACCTCAGGGAGGGCATGCGTTTCTTTCTAGCTAGGGTGGTGTCAGTGGCCTACCAGCCCTGACATTTATATACTTTTCACCTATGTGGTTGTTGCTGTTGCGAGGCGCCTCGGTTTGATCGGAAGATCCGGGTCCGATGGAGTCATTCGTTGGCTCGTTTACGCCCCAAAGGGCGGGGAAACGTATTGTTCAGGCATTTTAATCCACATCGGTGGACCGGCCCTGACGATCCAAGGGTCACTCGAGCCCTGATCCTGAGGGGCGGGCTAGAGCGTCTCAAATTCGGTAAGGACTATCTTTTGCCTTGGTTCATGACGGAAATCCAATTTCCAAATACGTGACGATGCGGTTTCAATTGTATATATATAGTTGGTGACATAGTGGCATGGGACGCTCATGTCGCCTATGATTGATAGTTATGATTTGAAATTGTTTTCAAAACATATAGACACTAGCAATAATATCAAATGCCTTTGCTTTATTCGTATCAAGCACATTTTGGCCGTTATAAGGTAAAAACTCTATCCTCCGGTTTGCGTTGCATTGTGTGATGGGAACTGAGTCTTATAACGGCTTCATTTTTATAAAATGCATTGCGTTGTTTAAAAGAAAGATTTGTTTTAAAGCACCGACAATCTAATGGAGTAAACCCGTTCCACGAAAGTGGCGTGGTCCTGTGATTAGCCATATTATATATGTGTTGAATAGATTTCTCATACCAGTCCCATGACTAACTCGTAGTTTGTTTCACTTTCAAACACGGGTGCCCCTTTTTCTACACGGGCAGCCTTGTATTCAGGTTTAGCTGGTTCTTTCTGCATAGCTGGAGCTGAAGATGGATTCTATCATTTATCTCTTTTTATGCTGTTCAGCTCCTATTGTACATATTTTGTTTATTTTCCTCTGTAGACATTTATGTATAGCTGAACTGTACTTGTACTTAGTAAGATCCTGTATACTGTGTAACTCTGATGATTACTTTTATCCAGTATATTCTATTGGTTATTATCTGGTGTATTTATTAAATTTTGTTCTGCTATTATCTGTTTCTGTGTTATATTCCAAAGATAACCCTTGTTTCCGTCTGAATGGGATTTTAGGTCGTCTCAACGTGGTATCAGAGCTTTGGTTAAGCTTAGTTCTGGAATATAACATTTGAACGAACTCGTCGGAAATAGAGCCAGTAGTGTTCTAGGACGGGTAACTCTATACAGATAGGATCAGCAATATCCTAGTATGAGTAAAGCAGAATGAAATTACACCTCGATAGACACATTTACAATTGAAGCATATGTTTCTATGTTTGAAAATTTTCTTTTCTGTAACCTGACACTTGATCTGCTATTTGTAGACGTACTAGAAAATGAGTGACAGGAATAGAAGAAATAATCGTATGGCTCGACCAGCTAATGAGCCAGTTGTGCTCCCACCGCCAGAATCCGATATAGAAGTTCTATTCAAGAGATTTCGAAATCTTGGTGGATCGCCATTCTTAGGCAAGGAGTCCATTATGGAAACACAAGCTTGGATTCGTTCTGCAGAGAAAATCTTTGAGGGTTTAAAGCTGAGAGACGACCAGAAAAGATTACTAGCGTCTTGGGCGCTCAAAGAAGAAGCTTTGTTTTGGTGGGATACGATCATCAAAGATAATCCGGAAGGTGATATCACCTGGGACAGATTCAATGAGATTTTCCTAGGAAGATTTACTCCTCCCGAAGCAACCGAGAGATTATGTGATGAATTTTCTTATCTAATACAAGGTGATATGAATATCCCAGAATATCATAAGAAATTCAAAGAACTTGCTCACTTTGCTCCTCATCTGATTCAAGATCCAAAGAGGGAAAATCTGAGATTTATTCATGGCCTGCAAAGGAGATATCAGAATAGTGTGATGAGGAATGTGAAGCTTCCTTTTTCTGAAATGATTTACATGGCTTATCAGTATGAAGATCTCCATAAGAAAGGAATGTTGCGCGACGAAGAAGAAGTTTGTTGTAGTGACAAAGAAGAGTCGGAAACTAATATTCTTGAAGCCAGTACAAGGTCGGAGGTCAATAAGAAACCCAGTGCCAAGAGAAAAAGGGCTAAATATGGGAACGAACGAATAACGACCGCCACGTGCTCAAGCTGCAATAGAAAAGGACATTTGGCGATAAGTTGTAAATCTTGGAACCAACGAAGAAAGAATAAGTTCCCACCCAAGAAGGGATTTCAAGAGAATAGAAAATGTGGTGGATGTCATCAGTCAGGTCATCTTTTAAAGGCCTGCCCGCTATTCAGAACGACTGAAATAGTTCAAGTAAATGAAGTAGCAGAAACTTCTGAGCCCTCAGCTAGACAAGAAAGGGCCGATGTTTTAGAAGGCACGCTAACTGTCAAAAACATTCCAGTCAAAGTACTGTTTGACACAGGCGCGTCACGAAGTTTCATTGCTAAAGATGCAGCTAAGAAACTGGATTTGAATTTGAAAAAGCTCAAGGAACCAATGACTGTCCAGAATCCGGTTGGGGGTTCCATAGATCTCAGTTGGATTTGTGGAGTGCCGGTTTCCTTTTCTCGATATCGGTTTCCTACCATCGCAGCCGTCATGAATTTTAAAGAGTTTGATCTTATCTTGGGGTTAGACTGGTTAACCAAATATGAAGCTGAAGTTAAATGCGCCGACAGAGTCGTAAAGGCGAAGATTAAATCAGGTGATTATATAACCATTCCCTGTGAAGGTCAGAATGCTAATAGGAAGGACTTCTGGGCAGCTTTGAATGTCTCTCCAGCCCAAATAGAAAATGTCCCTGAAGTCACAAAGAATATTCCGGACCTCATCAAAGATATTCCTGTCGTCAAGAATTATGCGGATGTGTTTGAGGAAGTTGTTCGCTTACCTCCGCAGAGAGAAATAGATTTCAAGATTGCTTTGATTCCGAATGCAAGGCCGGTAGTTCACGCTATTCGAAGAATGTCCTTGAAAGAGAAGGAGGAATTAGACAATCAAACACGACAGCTAGTATGGAAAGGTCTGATCAGGCCTAGTTTCTCTGATTGGGGTGCAGCAGTGGTGTTTGTCTCAAAATCTGACGGTACTCTACGGCTATGTGTGGATTATCGTGATTTAAACAAACAGACAATAAAGAACAAATATCCATTGCCGCGGATTGATGATTTGTTAGACCGGTTAAATGGAGCACAAGTATTTTCACGAATGGACCTAGCTCAAGGCTTCCATCAACTTCGAATTGCCGAAGAGTGTGTTCCAATGACAGCGTTCAGAGGCCCCGACTTATTCTACGAGTGGCTAGTAATGCCATTCGGCTTATGTAACGCTCCCGCATACTTCGTCGATCTGATGAACAGAGTATTCAGAGGAGTATTGAATAAATTTGTTCTGGTTTTTATTGATGATATTTTAATCTTCTCTAAATCAAAAGCCGAACATGAAAAGCATCTGGAACAGGTTCTAGAAATTCTGAGATGGAATGTACTAAAAGCCAAATTTTCCAAATGTATCTTCTGGCAAGATGAAGTGAAATTTCTAGGCCATGTCGTATCGAAAGAAGGAATTGCTGTGGATCCAAGCAAAATCACGGCTATTCAAAATTGGAAACAACCTAGTACCCCCACTGAAGTCCGTAGTTTTCTCGGATTGGCTAGCTATTACCGGAAGTTCGTTAAAAACTTTTCGAAGATATCTGGTCATTTAACGAAGCTTACGAAGAAGCACTCTAAGCTCAAATGGACTCCAGAAAGTGAGGAAGCTTTCGAAGAGCTAAAATTAAGACTAACGACTGCTCCAGTGTTAACAATCATCGATGGCAACCAGGATTTAAAGGTCTGGACTGATGCTTCTAGAGAAGGCCTTGGCGCAGTGTTAATGCAGAGGGGCCAAGTGATTGCTTATGCTAGCCGTCAACTGAAGCCGCACTAGAAAAACTATGTCACTCATGATCTTGAGTTATTGGCTATTGTATTCGCTTTGAAATTATGGAGACACTATCTTCTGGGCAAGAGATTTGAACTGTTTACAGATCACCAGTCATTAAAGTATCTGTTCACTCAGAAGGACTTGAATCTGAGGCAGCAACGTTGGCTGGAGTTTCTTGCAGCATATATTTTGAAATTTTATACACTCCAGGGAAAGCCAATGTCGTGGCCGATGCGTTAAGCCGAAAAAATGAAATGATCGCCATTTTCATCATTGCGACTTCGTTGATTGATAAGATATCGGCTCTCCAAAAAGACGACCAACTTATCAAAGGAATGAGTCAGCGAATTCGTGAAGGCAATGCTTCGGATTTCCATCTAGATAGCGAAGGGATTCTGAGGTTAGAAGGGAGAATTTGCGTTCCAGAGATTCCTGAACTTTGAAGAGAGGTGCTTGATGAATGCCTCAAATCTAAGCTCAGTATCCATCCAGGTGTGAATAAAATGTATAACGATATCAAACGCACATTCTGGTGGAAGTCGTTAAAAAGAGACATCTCGATATATGTTAGCCCATGCCCTACTTGCCAACTAGTCAAAAGCAACCAACAAAAATTGGCTGGATTGTTACAACCATTGGAAGTTCCGGGTTGGAAGTGGGAGCATATTTCTATGGATTTCATTGATGGTCTGCCCAGAACCAGAAAAGGGAATGACAGTATTTGGGTGATCGTAGATCGCTTCACGAAGACCGCCCATTTCATACCTGTCAGAACAAACAGAACTGCTCAGAGTCTGGCGCAGATATACTTTAGGGAAATAGTTTGCCTACATGGAGTGCCGCTCAGCATAGTCAGTGATAGAGATACAATATTCACTAGCAAATTCTGGGAGGCATTTCAAGTCGAGCTAGGAACGAAGTTGAATTTGAGCACCGCTTATCATCCTCAGACAGACGGTCAAACTGAGAGGGTGAATCGCATTTTAGAAGATCTATTGCGGGCTTGTGTTCTAGATTTCGGTGGATCATGGGAAGACCATCTGCATTTGGAAAAATTCTCTTATAACAACATCTACCAGGCGAGTCTGACAATGTCGCCATTCGAAGCATTGTATGGTAGACCGTGCCGATCTCCTGCTTGTTGAGTTAAACCTGGGAATAGACTTGTGTTAGGGCCAGACATGATTCGAGAAGCTGCCGACAAAGTCGATTTTATTAAGAAGCGATTACTTGCCGCTCAAAGCCGACAAAAGAGCTATGCCGATAGAAGAAGAAGAGATATATCCTTTGAAGTTGGCGACTATGTATATTTGAAGGTATCGCCTATGAGAGGAGTAATCCGATTCGGTAAAACTGGAAAGTTGGTGCCCAAATTCATTGGTCCGTTTCCTATTCTGGAATGAATCGGAACTCTCGCTTATAGGGTCAAACTGCCTGACTGGTTGCCTGGAGTTCATGATGTATTTCATATATCTCAACTTCGAAAGCACGTTCATGATCCAGACTTGATCGTGGAAGAAGCAGCTCAACAGGATATTGAAATTACTCCCGAGTTAGCTGTGAGGAGAGAGCCGTTAAGGTTATCGGCAAAGAAACCAAAGAGCCGAGGAACAAGAAGGTTCACTTAGTCAAAGTGCAATGGAGTGGGGATCCGCGAGATTGTACTTGGGAAACTGAGGAGAGCATTCAGAAAGCTCATCCGAGATGCCGAGTAGATATCTCTGATTGACTCCGGTGCAAGGTACATTTGCCATACTTTGCATTACCATTTAATTCTCTACTCTATTGTTATTTTCTTTTCATGGATGTGCACTATTTATTCTATAGTCTGAATGAGTTTAAAAGAGTATTGAAGGTGATTAGTATATTTTAGAAAGGTTGAAAACGATTCGATTGTTGGTTGTGTTGTGTGATTGTAGATTTATCAAACCACTTTCGACTTTGTTCCTTTTCGTGGACGAAAAGTTTTAAGTGGGGGAGATTGTAACGACCCAGAAAATCTGAACCAATTTAAATTTTTTAATTTGGCTAAAATAATGGATTTTAAATATTTAAAATAAATATTTTAAATAATGGCGATGAAAACTGAGTTTGAATCGACAATTGAAAACGAATATAATTAATTATAATTATAAACAAGGCCTGAAAGGGCGCTGCAGTTTCAAAAATTGAATTGAAACTTTGTCGGACTGTACCGGGTGCAAAACAAAACGGATTTTAGTGAAACCAAAAATATTTAAATCTGTTAGTGAATGCCTTTCTAACGAACCTGAAAAATCGAATTTTCATAGCGGAAAGCAAAAGTTATGGCCGAATGAATTTTCAGAACGGTCGCTATGGAATTTATATATCCCGTGAAAATGGCCATTTTGCATACGACCTCGGATGTCGACGAAACCACTTTTGTTGGATCCGGGATGTCAATTTATTGCTATGGTTAAATTTGCAGAATTTTCTGAATCAATATGTGAGCGTGGCAAAGGAAAACGCGTTTGAATAGTTTTAGTTAAAACTGATCGACCTGAAAATAGCCATTTTTCAAACGGTCTTAGAATTCGACGAAATCAGTTTTGTTGGGACCGTATCGTCTCAACATAGCCAGATTTATTTTTCGGGAATTTTTAGAGTCCGTATGTGGCCCCGGTAGTTTGAAATGTACGTTCAAATTAAATATTGAATGTTTTATATTTTGATTTGAATGGAAACTGACTGAAACAGTCGAATGGGCCTACGAAACATATCCCATTGTGTCCGGGATGGGGGTAAAACGCTAGGGGCGACAGTCGTTGGGTTTGAATTCGTGTTCGTATGGTCAAAGTGGTATTTTCCTATTTTTATAACCTTTGGGCCAATCATAATTCACCATTCATTAAATAAATAAAAAAGGCGGAAACCCTTTTTATCTCCTGCGATCGATGTCCACCGTCGTTCGAACCTTTCTCCCCACTTCGCCGCCGCCACGGCCATCACCAGCCTCCGCCACCACCCCTTCTCGAAAGGTCCTTCCTCCCTCTCCAAATCAGCACTGGTTTCACCTCCTATCATCACGCCCTCGACGAGATCTGGGCCTGGAACGTTCGACCGCGTCGCACCTCCTAGCGCCGCCAGCAGGAGCTCGAACCGAAGGTGGTGGCCATCGCTGGGAAGCTCTCTCGACCCCCTACCTCGTGGCGCGACCTGATTCCAACCTCGTGCAAAGATCTGCGAGCAAAATCCAAACCCTAGTTGGAGCAAACTGTGAAGGCGACGGCCATTTCTTAACGAGATGCACAGTGAGTTTTTAAAATATATATACATGAGTTTTTAAAATATATATACATGAGTTTTTAAAATATATATGCATGAGTTTTTAAAATATATATACATTAGTTTTGAGAAATATATATATACATTAGTTTTGAAAAATATGTATACATTAGTTTTGAGAAATATAAATAGAAAAGAGCAGGTTTTTATAAATAAAAAAGACTCGATTTTTAAAATAGAAAGGATTCATTTTTTTTATATAGGAAAATTTCGATTTTTTTATATATATATATGTATACCTAGCATAAAGGTTAGATTTTTAGGCGAATAAAAATGTAATCTTTATTCAAAGTGGAGCGAGATAAAAATATAATCTTTATACGAAGTGGAGCGGTAAAAATCCGATTTATATATATATGAAGTAGCGATAAAAATTCGATTTTTATATATGTAGTGAATACGGGCGACGAAAGTGACCAAAGGAGGACACGATGAAGATTCCTACATAAGAAGAGTCGAGACGTTTGGTTTAGCTATTTGGTGAGATTTCTGATTTAAAAACAATATGGAAAACGACGATGTATAAATTATATAGTCGATGTATGAGTTATATAAACGTTGTACACCTCATGTATAAGCGTTGTATAAGTTGTATGTTCGATGTATAAGTTATATATGCGTTGTAAAATTTATATATGTGTTGAAATAAAAGTGAATTGTTATATATAAATATAAATAAATATATATATATATATATATATATATACGCCCCTCGTCCACAAACCATGGACGATATTTATTGATTGTGATTGGTGTGAAAATTGATTGATAGCGAATGATTGTTTGGGATTGTCTGTGGTCGATATTGGTTGATCGTAGTTGAAAAATACCCGTTTGTGGTTGAGAAATATTTGGTTGAAACCACATAGGATTAGTTTGTGGAAATGAAATAAATATATACATGCCGCCTGCGTGCGAACTAGATGCATGATCCCTATTGTCAAAAACCGCGAGGTTTTAAGGTAGAGCGAGGAGCCGTACTAGGGACGGTCCCGGTTTTAACTACCCTGCCGTTATGCTGCAGAAATTTTGAATAATATTCATGTGTTTGAATTATTTTCATTTTCTAAAACTATATTCATTCATTGAATAGAAAACCTTCATGTGTTGAATCGATATTCATTCGTTGATTAGAAATTCATGTGTTGAATGGTATTCGCGTTTTAAATATAAAAATCACATTTTTATCTATATATAGAAACTATAGAAAACCTTCATGTGTTGAATCGATATTCATTCGTTGATTTGAAATTCATATGTTGAATGGTATTCATAATTTGAAATAAATTGTTCGATAATAAAAATCACCTTTTATCGACTATATGAACTGTGTAAAATAATGTCGTCTTGAAAGAAATTGTTTTATAAGAAAAATCCTATTTTTATCACCAATATGAAATATATAAAATAATAGTGTTTTGAAATGAGTTGTTTTACAATAAAAATCACATTTTTATTATATACAGGAATCGTTGAAATGTGAAGTGTTAAAAATAGCAACTCGTTCAAATAAATATATACGAGTTGAAATATTCATTAATTAGCTAATGATATGATTTTTGCCTATACGTGTAACAATAGAATGAATGGTGTTTTTGAACCAAAAGGAACCAAATATGAAGTTGAATGGAAAATGATAAACGATAAGAACTGTATATATGTACATGCATATTCATTGAACAGGTTATAGCAAAGGGGCTAGAGAAGAGGAATAAAATTTTGTGCCCGACAAATAGGTACACATTTACTGTTTTGTTTGGGTGATGATTTTATGAGCCTGTTGGCTAGCCGCTTGGCTTTTTCTTTTTCTTTTTGAGATTAGAAGGACCGGTGAAGCTATTTGAGATTTCCCGATGCTCCCGGTGCATGGGAGGTTATGGCGAAATTTTCCAAAATTTTAAGGCGTTAGTGAAATATTTGAAGTGAAAACCATATTGAAATCATTGAATGAACTATATTTATATAAATATATAAATATAAATAAAATTAAAACGAAACGTAGTCGTGCAGTTCGCATTTTGAAACCATGATTTCAAATAACTAGTGCGGGAAATCCGACCATTGGATTTTCCCGAAACCTCAACCGTCGGGTGCGCCTTGGAAATATCTTCCCAACGGCACCAACTTTGTAAAAATCCAACGGTTGGATTGTCTGGAATGTTTAATTCAAATCTGAAGAAAAACAGCGCCAGAAGCGATTATATAAATATATATATAAATATAATTATATATTTAATCGAATAACGACGCTGCAGTTCGTATTTTGAAATCGAAAATTCAAACGATTGTACCGGGAGATCCGACCGTCAGATTTTCCTGAAACTGGAACCGTTGGATTCGTTTTGAAAAGACCTTTCTAATGATGGAAATTTTGTGAAGATCCAACGGTTATATTTTCATATATGTGTAAATCAAATCTGAAGAAAAACAGCGCCACGGCCGCGTTATGGCCCGAAGCGTCGTTCTGAATAAATTGGCTATTTTTAAATAAATAAAAATAGTGATAAATCGTTATAAAATATCATAAACAATATGGAATGGAAATAAACTGAATTTGCTCGATTTATGTTGTATTTGATGGTTGAATGTGTTTGGTGTGAAAATTACATTAAACAACAAAATTGGTGTTGTCGAATGACTTAACATTTGAAATAAATTGATTTAAAATTCTAAATATACGTGAATTGTTTGAAAAGGCCGAGTTGATTCTCATTTCAAATAATTGACCGACGATTGAAAGTCGAAGATGAAGACGATGGTTGAAGACCGGAGATCTTCACCTCTTCTGGATGGTAACCGAGGTCCTGATTGGGAGGCATCCCGAAATATGGATAATGAGTGGTGATCGTCCAGACGTACGTGGTGATCGATGGGTTTACGAGGTATTTAGTGCCTCCGGTTTCGTTCAGACCCAGAACGGACTTGTAAATGGACTGTGTGTCTGACATTGGAGTTTATTCTGTGTTGATTGATTTCTGTTAAATATACATCTGTTGGGCGGCGGAGAATTTATTCTTTTGCTTAACGCCCTTCCCTGAGATGCACGAGCTCAGAGGTTGTATATCGATGGACATCAGTCGCATGGCATGAATTGCCTGTGTGGCATGCTAAGAGGCAGTGATCAGGGCTTCTGTTGAAAAGAAAAGTCTTGTGGTGATGATCAAAGCACCGCCTGTGTGGCGTAGCTTTGTGTATAACGTAAATTCGCGAGCCTCACACCACGGTATGAACCAGAAACGGGAGAAGGACCTCAAGGAGGGCATGTGTTTCTTTCTAGCTAGGGTGGTGTCAGTGACCTACCGGCCCTGACATTTATATACTTTTCACCTATGTGGTTGTTGCTGTTGCGAGGCGCCTCGGTTTGATCGGACGATCCGGGTCCGATGGAGTCATTCGTTGGCTCGTTTACGCCCCAAAGGGCGGGGAAACGTATTGTTCAGGCATTTTAATCCACATCGGTGGACCGGCCCTGACGATCCAAGGGTCACTCGAGCTCTGATCCTGAGGGGCGGGCTAGAGCGTCTCGAATTCGATAAGGACTATCTTTTTCCTTGGTTCATGACGGAAATCCAATTTCCAAATACGTGACGATGCAGTTTCAATTGTATATATATAGTTGGTGACATAGTGGCATGGGACGCTCATGTCGCCTATGATTGATAGTTATGATTTGAAATTGTTTTCAAAACATATAGACACTTGCAATAATATCAAATGCCTTTACTTTATTCGTATCAAGCACATTTTGGCCGTTATAAGGTAAAAACACTATCCTTCGGTTTGCGTTGCATTGTGTGATGGGAACTGAGTCTTATAACGGCTTCATTTTTATAAAATGCATTGCGTTGTTTAAAAGAAAGATTTGTTTTAAAGCACCGGCAATCCAATGGAGTAAACTCGTTCCACGAAAGTGGCGTGGTCCTGTGATTAGCCATATTATATATGTGTTGAATAGATTTCTCATACCAGTCCCATGACTGACTCGTAGTTTGTTTCACTTTCAAACTCGGGTGCCCCTTTTTCTACACGGGCAGCCTTGTATTTAGGTTTAGCTGGTTCTTTCTGCATAGCTGGAGCTGAAGATGGATTCTATCATTTATCTCTTTTTATGCTGTTCAGCTCCTATTGTACATATTTTGTTTATTTTCCGCTGTAGACATTTATGTATAGCTGAACTGTACTTGTACTAAGTAAGATCCTGTATACTGTGTAACTCTGATGATTACTTTTATCCAGTATATTCTATTTGTTATTATTTGGTGTATTTATTAAATTTTGTTCTGCTATTATCTGTTTCTGTGTTACATTCCAAAGATAACCCTTGTTTCCGTCTGAACGGGATTTTTGGTCGTCTCAATAGCTGTGTGCCTACCGCTTCTTGCAGACTCCGCCAAAACTCACTTGTGAAGATAGGGTCTCGGTCACTAACAATGCTGGATGGTATTCCATGGAGTCGAACGATTTCCTTGAGGTAAAGAGATGCTAGGGATGAGGCAGTTCTTTTACTTTTGACAGGTAAAAAGTGGGCGCTTTTAGTAAGCCTATCCACTATTACCCAAATGCTAGTGTTGCCTCTCCTAGACCTAGGCAGCCCATCAATGAAGTCCATTGAGATGCTATCCCACTTCCACTACGGGACCTCTAGAGGGAGTAGCAGACCGCCAGGCTTTTTCTGTTCCGCCTTAACCTGTTGGCACGCCATACACTTAGAAACGAAATCTGCCACGTCCTTCTTCATGCCGTTCCAAAAGAAAGTTCTTTTTATGTCCTTGTACATTTTATCTCCGCCTGGGAGTATCGTCATCTTGGAGTGATGTGCTTCCTCGAGAACCTTCTTTACTAAATCCCTTGTCTGTGGGACGCATAGTCTTCCGTCTCGCCTTAGCCAACCCTTATCGTCGATGGAGTATCTGTTGAGGTGACTTGAAGTCTCACCCCTAATTAGCCTATCAATCGTCTCCACAAGCTGAGGGACCTCGCGTTTTTCTATCCCTATCGAGTCCACTAAAGTCGGGCGTACTTCGAGAGATGCTAGCAAGCCTGGTACAAAATCGGGGGAGGGCCTAAAGTCAAAGCTGGCAATAAACTCTAGGCTTTGTCTTTCAACAAACAGCGGGCTTAGGGTCAGTTTCTTTCGGCTCAACGCGTCTTCCACTACGTTGCCTTTGCCTGGAGTGTAGGAGATCTCGAAATCATACGAGGCAAGAAACTCCATCCATCTCTGTTGCCTCAAGTTAAGGTCCTTCTGCGAGAAAAGGTATTTCAACGATTTATGGTCAGTGTAAAGTTCGAACTTCTCACCTAGGAGATAGTGTCGCCAAGACTTGAGTGCAAAGACGATGGCAGCTAACTCAAGATCGTGGGTCAGGTAGTTCTTTTCGTGCACTTTCAACTGCCTCCCGCCATAAGCTACTACCCTTCCTTCTTGCATTAAGACAGTGCCTAGCCCTGTCCCACATGCATCTGTATAAACTGTGAACATCTTGCTTCCATCTGGCAACGTTAAAACTGGGGCTGTTGTAAGAGCCCTTTTCAGTCGCTGGAAAGCAAACTCGCAATCCAAGTCCAAATGGAACACTAGATTCTTCTTGGTCAACTTTGTGAGTGAAGCTGATATCTTTGCAAAGTCTCTGATGAATTTTCGATAGAAGCCTGCTAGCCCGAGAAAGCTTCGGAATTCTGTTGCGTTCTTTGGTGTCTTCCAATCCTGCACCGCTACTACCTTAGCCGGGTCTACTGCTAATCCTTCCTTGGATACTATGTGCCAAAGAAATCTTACTTCCTCTCTCCAAAAGTGGCATTTGGAGAATTTGGCTTTTAGCTGATGGACTCGCAGAGTTTCCATGATTGCCCTTAAGTGCTGAGTATGTTCCTCTTCACTCTTTGAGAAGATGAGGATATCGTCTACGAAGACCACTACGAACTTATTTAGGAAATCTCTGAACACCCTACTCATTAGCTCCACGAAGTAAGCAGGTGCGTTTGTCAAGCCGAAAGGCATGACAAGCCATTCAAAGAGGCTGTCTGGGGTTCTGAATGTCGTTTTATCGATGCTATCTTCAGCCACCCTTAGCTGATGAAAACCGGTCGCTAAATCGAGTTGGGAGAAAACAGACGCTCCAACAAGCTGATCAAACAGATCGTCAATTCTGGGAAGAGGGTGCCTATTCTTTTTCGTTAGCATGTTGAGCTCCCTATAGTCAACACATAGACGGAGTGAACCATCCGCCTTTGTAGCGAACACCACTGGAGCACCCCATTATGAAATGCTCCTCCTAATGAACCCTTTCTCTAGAAGCCCTTTAATCTGTTTACTGAGCTCTTTCCTTTCCCGTGGAGCCATGTGTCTAACGGGTAACGCAACGGGCTTTGCATTGTCTACAAGATATATGCGGGAGTCTATCTCCCGCTTCGGAGGTAAGCCCTTCACCTCTTCGAAGACATCCGGATATTTCTGGACCACTCTAACTGATTGCAAATTTTCAACAGAGGCATCTAGCGATTCAAGATAACTAAGCATAACCGCATACGAGGGATTACAAGAAATTTCCAAAGCGTTACCGAGCTGGCTCAGGAGCCTAACAACAATTTTCTCACAATCAAGGATGGCCCCATTATTATATAGCCAATCCATTCCCAAAATCAAAACATATCCCGAAAAGCCCAAAACAAAGGCACTACATTTAAATTCTACGCTTAGAATAGAAATTTTCAATCCCAAACAGATCATAGACAAATAAGTCGGGCCCCCAATTGGTTTTGAAACAATTAAGGGGTCCTCTACCATACTAGTTTTTAGGTGCAGAGATTCTACTAAAGCAGACGAGATAAAGGAGTGTGATGCGCCAGAATCAAATAAAGTGCGGACGGGGTGATCATAAAGATAAACTACACTTTCTACAGAAGTATGTATACCTCGCTGTTGCAGAGGTGGCGCTTCTACAACATGAACCTGTGCCCCTGAGGTGGATCCAGCCCTCTGCCCCTGTCCTCGTTTCTTTGGGCAGTCCTTTGCCATGTGGCTTGTCTCAGCGCAAGAAAAGCACCCGCCATTCATCTTGGCCTTCTTTTTCCGGCAATCTTTTACCAAGTGCCCCACTTTGCCACAGAAATTACACTTCCTCTTCTCTTTGTTGTCTTTCCCGCCCTTCTTAAAGTCTGTCTTCTTAGGCTGTAAACCCTCTTTCTTCCCTTGAGAGCTTTCTGCCTTTGTCTCCTTCTTGCCCTTATCCTCTTCGTTCAGCAATGCCATCTGTACCAACCTTTCATATGTAGCTCCCATGGGTATATGGGTCATGGCCAAACTGTGTAATGGCTCATTCAACCCTTTGACAAAACGGAGAGCCTTCTTGTGCGGGGTGTTGACTAGGTCCAGTCCGAACCTAGCCAGCTCATCGAACTGATTAACATACTCTTTGACTGTTTTGTTCCCTTGCTTAAGAAATAAGAATTTTTCCAACTGCAAACTCCTTTCCGCGTCTGAGAGAAATTTAGCCTCAAACCTTTCCCTAATCTCCTCCCATGTTTCCACTGGTCTTTCTGCATTAGTGACTTCCCACCAGTAGGAAGCCTCGCCCTTTAGTAGTCACACTTCCAGTTGTACTTTCTGCCTATCTTCTACCTCAAAGATGACGAATAAGTCCTCGGTTTCTTTCAGCCAATTTCTAGCTGCCACGAAGGACTCAGTTCCATAAAAATCCTTTCCTCCCATAGCTTTAAAATCTTTACATATCTTAACAAAAGTGTTTCCCCGCGGAGGAGGTGGAGGAAGAGGTGCTGCTGCAGCTGGATGATTTCCTGCAGCTGGGGGAGGAGGAACGGTAGGACCTGGCTGAGCGGCCCTTGCTTCTAAGAACCGTCTAAACCAACTAGGTATTGGTACACCCTCTGGCAAGTTAAGTTCTTCGAACATGCTGAAACAAAAAGGATAGATTCAAAACGAAGGATAAGAGATAGTACCTATGGCTTTGGGGGACTTTGCCTTTTTAAAATATAATATTTTATCTTTTAAAAATGCTTCTTTAAATTTTTCTTTGAAAAAAAATTTTCCAAAACTTTTATCTTATCTGGTAAACCTATGCTCTGATACCAAGTGAAACACCCCACCTCCGTTAGGGTCACTCTCAAAGGGAATGCCCTAATTTTGGTGGAGGTTTATAAGTATAAGTCACAGATATACAAGACAGATATAGGAACACATATTTTTGAACAGCGGAAAATAACAACAACTTTTATTTCAACATAATACATGTTACACAAACCAAGTCATAATTTGTTTCACAATACTTCCAAAAACATAACATCTTCATAACTGTCTTGATTATATTATTTAAAGAAGCATAAAGAAAACATAAATAAACTGCAAAAGTCCCATAGTTACTGTCCAAAGCCATAGTCCAAAACGAAAATGATCCAAGCGATACATTCTTTCTCTTCAAGCTGGATGTGAAAGCTGGTCAAGCTGCGGTATTCCCTCCCTGTGGACCTGGGGTGGGGGGGGGAACGGAAGAAAAGAAGACGAAAGAAAAGTAGAGTCAGACATAAAGCCTGAGTAAGTCTAGGACTATTCAGTCTATGAATAAAGAACTGGGTATGATGAGTGTAAACTAGAAATGGGAAAACACCATAAACTAAGTTAAGTTGTCTAGGGTCGAATATACTATCGCACCCCATATTAATCTCTGTACCCATATAAACTAGTTCCCAACAGGCACCCCATAATCAAGGAGAAGTGATCCATTTCTGATGATCGGCTCCTACTCGCATAGTTACATGTGTCTTACGGCCCCCGATGTTGTAGTTACCTATGCTGGTCCCACCATGGGGTGTATCAAGTCCCATGGTGGCGGCCCGACACAATTCTAGAATGCACAGGCATGCTACTGGTGCCCAGTGCCTTATTTTTCTATGCCGGAGTGTGTGCACGCCCGCACCCCGTTAGAACCTACACTGCTGCACCACCGCCGTCGATTTGACCTCTTACAGTCAGCCCAGTAATCGTGCCCCACCCTGCCTAGTTCAGGGTATCCTGATACACCTTGTAGGGTTACTGCTGAAAAGGGTCCCCCGCTACTAGGTTTTCTATTTTTAGCCAACATGCTAAGTTGGTTTAGTGTTTTATAAACCTAACCCCCAATCAGTCTGTTTAGTTTAGCATGTTCCATTTTGATTAAGTATTAATTTAATTTACTTAATCCTATCAATCCTGACTCAGCCTTAATTGTCTTATTAAAGCCTTGACCTCTCACATTAGACAGGTACTGTTGTGGCTGCCTGTTGCCGGTTGGGTCCGGGCAGTCTTACGCCACAACTCAGTCAAACCTCGGGTCCTTATTGGGCTCTGTGTTTAACCACCCACATTGGATAGGTATTGTTGTGACTACTGGACAGCGGGGCGGTTCCAGGCAGGTTTACATCACAACTCAATCCAACCTCGAGTTAAACACGTCGTATTTTCTACATTTACATATTTTGTCTCTTTTCTTTTTATATGTAAATGTTTGCGGCCCAATATTCAAATTCATCTTTATTGATTAAAATTTATTTATGCCACTTAATTGTTTTTCAAGGTTGTTGGCATGCGTCAAATATGCCAACACATATGTTCTATATTTTAACCCAAACGTCATTACCCCCGTTTTACACGTTCGCTACAATGTAAGGTGTGTTGGGTTTAATATTTAAACCCAATTTAGCCATATGAAAAGGGGAGGCTTATAACATGGTGTTTATAAGGTAACATGAAAAAGGGGAGTGTGAACGCATGAACTTGCAACGAACGATTAAATTAACATAAAGTAGGCACATGTGAACTTGCAATTGTAACAGCATATAATTATGGCATAAACAATAATTAAACATGAATCATTCTATTCATATAATCATGGCATAAACAATACTTTAACATGAATCATTCTATTCATATGATTATGGCATAAACGATACTTTAACATGAATCATTCTATTCATATGATTATGGCATAAACAATACTTAAACATGAATCGTTCTATTCATATAATCATGGCATAAATAATACTTAAACATGAATCATTCTATTCATATAAACTTGCAATTGGAATGTAAATCTAACTTAATTGTGTCACATGTATCACTATATGGTTTTTGATAACAACTTAGGCCTAAAACTTGTTTCAACTAAGCATAATACCAAACATAGTTTAGTCATGTTCATAAAGGTGCTTACTTTTGTTTCTAATACAAAAGTAAGATTTGCTAATTCCATCATAGATTCATATAAACTATAGTACTTAGTCGTACCGAATTACATACTAAAAGTGATCATAAAAGTATGTACATCATATTGGCATAATAGTGAATCATATACTTGCATGAATCCCAAATAAAATACCTCAACATATGGTTGTCAACATAAATCATATACTTGTATGAATCCAATCGTATACCATAACATTTCTAAATCGTTTAGAATCAAAATATCATACAAGTATAGATTATTATCGCCACAATTCTATTTCGTTGTTAACTTCCAACGCAAATTACATACTTGCACATATCCAATAACATTCCCAAATCGCTTAGAATCAAAATAACATACAAATATAGATTATTATCGCCACAATTCCATTTCGTATTTTACACAAATCAAACACAATTAATTATTCATATCTAAATAGCACTCTACTTACAACGTATGACGAATCTTCAATTCGGGAATCCGGATTCTGAATTTGGAGATGCTATCCTTTGTTGTAGGCTTTGTTTTGATTGATTTGACGTGGCTTTAAGCTTTGAATTATCTCCTAATTGTCTCCCAATTTCTGACGGCTATCCTTAGTCTCTCCTCAGCAGCATGACGGTCTCATCTCCATTTTAGGTTGTGTGAATTAGGGTTAGTCCTAGGTCCTTTTTATAGAGTTTGTGAGTTGATTTAGACTGTCGATGGAGCTTGGTTTAATAATAGCCGTTCGTTCAAAGGAGGGACAAACCAGGAGCTGACACCTAGCCCTAGTGACAAGGCAAGGCTCAGCAAATCGACCAAACACAGACTAGGCCAGCCAGGGTGGGCTGGGTTCGACCTGGTTCAGGGGCCAGTTCGACACCCCAGTCGACACCGTGTCGACTTGGCAGTTGACACGGGTGACCCAGGTCGATTGCCCAGTCGACCTGGCTAGCCCCAGGTCGACTGCCAAGTCGACCTGGGTGCCTTGGGTGGGAATTTTCCCGCCCTGGACAATTGGGCCCGATTTTGAATTTTAAATTTGTTTTTCTGAGCTGTTTTCGTCTGTTTGAATTTTAAACTGAATTCTGAAACTTCCGGAGGCCATATCTTCTTCATACGGAGTCCGTTTTACGCAAATTCGGACTCTATCTCAAGCAGAATTCCGAGACGGACGCAATGGCGTATCCCGTTTCCCCTAATTCTTTCATTTGAAATTAATTATACTTTAATTTGTGAATTTTACTGTTATAGAATACACGTGGTATTACAGGTTTTCTATTCGATTCAATTCAAATTGGTTTTCTATTCGATTCAATTCAAATTGGTTTTCTATTCGATTCAATTCAATTTCTTTTCTATTCAAATCAAATCCATTTTCTATTCAAAATATTCGATTTCGAAATCACTTTTCAATATTCATTTTAAAATGAATAAAATCGATATACATATCGTTCCCGTCAAAATGGCGTCAATCTAATCAACACGGCTTCATATATTTCTGTTTTCAAATATTCTATTTCAAATATTTCTTTTTCAAATATTTCCTTTTCAAATATTTCTATTTCAAATATTTCGATTTCAAATATTTCTATTATTAAAATATTTCGTTCAACACATGACTAATCTCAACGGATGAGTACTGTCAACACATGAACCTTTATTTTATATTGATAAAGATGTAAATTTTATTACTAAAATATTTCGTTCAACATACGACTAATCTCAACGGATGAGTACGGTCAACACATGAACCTTTATTTTATATTATTCTTTATTTTCCCGATTGGAATGAGGCCCAATCAATTACCATATAAAGTTAATTATATGGATTCCATACAACACATGTATATAATAGCAACGATAAATAATCAACCATCATCCAAAGTGCACTACACTGTATAAGCATTAAATACAGATATCTAACGCTTATAACAGCCTGTCAATCAATCAATCGACATACAACTAATTATTGGGATTAGTGTATGCCGTATTTTATCCCAATACCCGTGTGGGGTTTCAAACAATCAAACACAGATTTTATTTGTGCAGTTGGGCGATGTGTAAAATTTATCGACCCAATCCATGTCAGTCAAATCAGTGTATATAAACAAATCGGCCGATTTGTTTATAAATATTTATTTATTCACTTTCACGTTAAAAATTATATGTTTAACGATATAACATTCTATTTCAACATATGAATTTCTATTCAGTTCATTCTTTAAATAAAATGATATTTTTATTTTTCTAACTTATTCTAGAAAATTTCGGCGGCATAACGGCACGATACTAGAAACGGGACGAGGCCTAGCCTTATCCCCGGTCTAGTGAAGGCCCACGCCATTCACACATCAATCAAATCAATTTCCATTTTACCAAACAATCAAATTCCAATCAAATAATCTAACCAACTACACAACCAAACAATTTAACAAACAAGCCATCCATGGTCTGTGGATGACGGGTGTCGGGTGCTACTAAACACCGTCTGCATCCTAGTATTTATATATAACTAGAAAAGGATATTTTGAGTGAGAAGTTCTCACCGATAGCTACTCCAACTCCACGCCACTTCAAATGTAGAAGTCTTCGTCATTCTCGCCTTTTGTCGTTTTCGTTGCTCGTAGCCACTACATATGTAAAAATCACATTTTTATATTGCTATTCAATATATAAAAATCGAATTTTTACTTCGCTATTCAATATAAAAAAATCGAATATTTACTTTGCTATTCAATATATAAAAATCGAATTTTTTACTTCGCTATATGGATAAAAATTCTAATTTTTTTAATGCTACTATATAGATAAAAAATTATATTTTCACAACGATGTTATATAGATAAAAATTATATTTTCACAACGATGTTATATAGATAAAAATTATATTTTTATCATGCTATTTTCATATAAAGATTTCGCCTTTTCAAAAATATAGATTTCGCATTTTCAAAAATATAGATTTTGCCTTTTCAAAAATATAGATTTCGCCTTTTCAAAAATATTAAGATTTCATCATTATAAAAAAAAAAACCTCTTTATTTCAACGTATATATAATAAAAATCATATTTTTATTTCGCTACATATAGAAAGATGATATTTTTATATTCTCTATCTTATAAAGATTATATTTTTATGGTTCCTACTATGTAAAAATCATATTTTTATCCTTCTACCATATAAAAGATTATATTTTTATTATTTATATAATATGAAAATTATATTTTTACCCTTTACATACGATAAAAATTATATTTTTATACCTCACATATACTAAAAGTCATATTTTTAACTTTCCTATATTATATAAAAATTATATCTTTACTCTTCTACTATAATAAAAATTATATTTTTAATCTTCTCATCACATATAAACTATATCTTCCTCATACAAAAATTATAAGCTTTTTCTTTTATAAAAATTCAAACTTTTCGCTATATAGAAATTCAGATTTTCCTATCATGATAAAATAAAACAAAATAAAATCAAAAAGGGAAAAACTTACTGTACTAATGTTGAACGGGGAGGAGAGCGAGGCTGGTGGCAGTGGAGGCCAGTGGAGGTGCGGCCGTGGTGGTGGCAGGGGATCCGTGGCGGTGCGGTGAGGCTCAGGGGGAGGGATTGCTGCGGTGGTCGTTTGGGGGTCTGGGGGGAAAGAGAAGCGGAGGAAGAAGCTGGAGCAGGGGTAGAGAGGAGGGGGGTGAACGCAAGGGCGGCGCGACGCCCTTAGTGGCGGCGGCGATGGGCGATTCGAAATTTTTTTTTTTTTTTTTTTTTACGTTTTCGATTTTGACTGAAGGAAGGGGGGCCAGCTAAAGGAATAAGGAGAGGAAAGAAAGGAAGTTTTTATTTTATTTTTTTATTTTAATTATTTAATTTCTCAGCAAAAAGCAACTTTTATTTTCGACCTCAAAACGAGGCCCACCGCCTGTCGTCCATAGCTAATTACCCCCATTCCGAACACAATGGGATATGTACCGCAAGCTAATTCGACTGTTTCGATCAATTTTCGTTAAAATCAACATATAACTCTATATATTGATTTTGAATGCGCATTTCAATTTACTGGGGTCACATACGAACTCTACAAATCGCAGAAAAATATTTTCTAGCTTCGTATTGACGATACGGTCCTAACAAAACTAGTTTCGTCAAATTCTGAGACCGTTGGGAAAATGGCCATTTTCCAGTCGATTAAAATCAACTGAAACTGGTCAAACGCGTTTTCCTTTGCCACGCTCAAATATTGACTCGAAAAATTATGAAATTTGGAATCTAGCAATAATTTGACACTGCGGATCCAACAAAAGTAGTTTCGTCGAAATCCGAGATTGTTTGCAAAATGTTTATTTTTAAGGGCCTGAATTCCATAGCGACTATTCAGAATTTTCAACTGGACATCTCTTTTGATTCCCGCTATGAAATTTTGATTTTTCGGATTCGTTGGAAAGATATTATCAAATAGATCCTATTATTTTTGGTTTGACTAAAATCCGGATTGTTTTGCACCCGGTACATTCAATTGAAGTTTGAAATCGAATTATCGAATTACCGCGCCATTTTCAATTCTATTTATAATTATATATAATTATTTATATTCTAACGACGACGTATATAATATATACGTTCGAATTCCATTCAAAATAAATTTTCTCGTCGATATTATTTAAAATAATTCATTTTAAATATAGAAAATTCGCTAAAATTGCCAAAATAAAAATTTTAAACTAGCCCTGATTTTCGGGTTGTTACAATTTATGTCAAATTAAAATTCAAATTAAGTAATAAAAATACCAATTTTAAATTGGTTAAACATTTTGGAACATTACAAATTTATTCCTTCCCAATTTCCTTTTTATTTCTTAAAACTTTTCCAACTTCCGACGATTTTTTTGGGAAAACATTTCCATATATAATGAACTATTTAATTTCTTGTAACACCCCGAAAATCTGGGCCAATTTAAAAAATTTATTTTGGCAATTTTAGCGAATTTTGAACATTTAAAATAGATTATTTTAAATAATATCGACGAGAAATTTATTTTGAATAGAATTCGAACGTATATATTATATACGTCGTCGTTAGAATATAAATAATTATATATAATTATAAATAGAATTGAAAATGGCGCGGTAGTTCGATAATTCGATTTCAAACATCAATTGAACATACCGGGTGCAAAATAAACCGGATTTTAGTGAAACCAAAAATATTAGAATCTAATTGAGAATATCTTTCCAACGAATCCGAAAAATTGAGATTTCATAGCGGGAATCAAAAGATATGTCCAGTTGAAAATTCTGAATAGTCGTTATGGAATTCAGGCCCTTAAAAATGGGAATTTTGCAAATGACCTTGGATTTCGACGAAACCACTTTTGTATGATCCGTGATGTCAAGAGATTGCTAAATTCCAAATTTCATATTTTTTTCGAATCAATATGTGAGCGTGGCATAGGAAAACGCGTTTGACCAGTTTTAGTTGATTTTAATCGACTAAAAAATGGCCATTTTTCCAACGGTCTCAGAATTCGGCGAAATTAGTTTTGTTAGGACCGTATCATCAATACGAAGCTAGAAAATATTTTTTTGGATTTTTTCGAGTTAGTATGTGACCCCAGTAAATTGAAATGCGCGTTCAAATTCAATATATAGAGATATGTTGATTTTGACGAAAACTGATCGAAACGATCGAATCAGCTTACGGTACATATCCCATTGTGTTCGGAATGGGGGTAATTAGCTATAGACGACAGTCAGTGGGTTTGATTCCGAGTTCGAATTAAATTCTAACTTTTAGAGAGAAATAATAATAATAATAATATAATATATATATTGCCCCCCCTCTATTTCTCTCCCTCCTCCCGGTAAACCTTTCAGAGCAAAATAAAAAAAAAGGGAAACCCGATTTCCCCTTCCTCCACCCATTCCTATCTCGATGGCGCCCAGGCGCTCCTCCCCAGCCGCCGGCCTCCCTCCGCCTACACCCTCGCTTCTCTCTCCGCATCTCCTCCTCGCCCGACCATCTTCTCCTCCCCCGATGCCGCTAAACCCAGCCCCCCTCCTCGAAATCGACCACAGTGCCACCCTTTGAGGCCATCACCGGAGCCGCGACGCCCCAGCCACCTCCCTGATGAACTGCGAACGCCAATATCTGTAATGAACTACATTCTATGTATCAGAGGGATCGTAGAATATTTATTTCCTTCCCGTAGGAAGTCGTATGGTCACATAACTTTGGGAAACATCCATTAGAGTCATTTCCCATGCTTTTGATTTTTGTCGATTTTTAAATGACCATTTTGCCCCTAATTTGTACTGTTTTGGCCATAACTTTTGGTTGGAAAGGAATTTTGACCTGAAACCATTTCCACTTAATTCGTTTGATGGTTTACCTTTCCGTAGAGTTGTCATAATAGCCAAACGGACTTACCGTTTGGGAGATATTGCTGAAACAAGGTTTGGAGGGTGAAAAACTGCTTAACCGGGCCAAATCGGGTGATTAGTGAGTAGGCCCATAACCCATTTCGGGATTAGGATTATGGGGAGGCTCAAATGAGATAGGGGATCATTCCATTTCAGTTTTCTAGCCTCCACTTATCACCAAGGAACCCTAAAAATGGCCTCCAACCTCGAAATCACCTCCAAATCACCTTTTGGTTAAGGATTTGGCTTAGCAACCCCTAATCAAGGAAGATCTTCACCAAAGCAACATTGGAGCTGCTGTTTAGCATAAAGATTCACATCAAATCAGAGCTTTATTTCAGATCTTAGTTTATTTTGTGGCTAAGGTGAGTGATTTGCATAGTTTTTGCACTAATTATGGCTAATTGGGGGTGATTAGTGCTAATTAGCGAATTTAAACATGATAAAATTCTGGAAAAATGTTTATAAAATTCGGAATAATGTTTTAGACCTCTGATATGGATTTGGGTTAATTTGGTTAAGTTTTGCTAATTATATCATAAGTTTCACCTAAACATGCTTAGGGGAAAATAGGCGGTTTTGGCTATGTTTGATTCATTTTAACCTATCATATTGTTGTTTTGATGTTTGTGGTTGATTATACATGTTTCCATGACTGTATGGTATGCTTTGTGATTGATTAGAATAGTTAGAATGGTCAAAAACACCGTCGAATGGCGTAAACTGCTCGCTGGAAGAACTGCAGGAAATCAGCCCGAACCGGACCGGATCGGTGGAAGCAAAGGCGATCCGAACCGATGGCGCGACTCGATCCGCCGATGCTTGAAGACCACGATCCGACGATGTGATCCGATCCGAGCCCTCCATCATGATTGACCTTCACGATCCGCTAGCAGCTCCGATCGCCAGAAGGAAGCACGACCCGATCCGACAGGGGCCCCACGAACTGATGAAGCACGACCCGACCCGAAGGAGCTTGTCACGAACCGATCCGAATGGATGCCACGACCCGATCTAAAGGGTGACTACGACCCGATCCGTATCGGTGATCACGAGCTGATGACGTGACTAGATCCGAACCGTGGCGACGAGGAGAAACTGGACTCCGAACTGAACCGCTGTAACCTGAAGGCTACGACCCGATCCGATCCGGTGATGACCAATAACCCGAGATGCAAAGGTAGTCCAAATGGAAGTTAGAGCTCAGGATCCAGTTGGGAACCAATGAGTTCACTTCATGGTTGGACTTTGCTGCGGGACGTGTGCTAAAGAGTTGTCGACGTTCATAACTTCGATTCACCACTAAAAATGGATGACGGCTACTTATCAGTGCAGTAGGGTGATTATGACCTGAGGGGCAAAGTGATGGTAGCAAGACTACGTTATCAGTGCAGTAGGGTCATTATGACCTGAGGGGCAAGGTGATGCGTAGTAAGATTATGAGCCAGTGCAGTGGGGTTCTTGTGACTCCATGGGGCAGAGTGGACATAGTAAGGATTAGTAAGGCTATGAGCCAGTGCAGTGGGGTCCTTGTGACTCCATGGGGCAAAGTGGACATAGCGTAGGATTTGTGGCTAAGTTATCAGTGCAGTGAAGCCATTTATGACTTCATGGGGCAGAGTGATCGTAGCAAGGTATGTAGGGTGATCGAAGTGGTGAATATCGTATGCTTTACGCACTGAGTGAGAGTTGTGAGGATGGATGCTATGCTTGATTGTCTGCCATCATTATGACATGCACACCTCCCTCACCCCCGTATCTTTACACCGTTTGATGTGGTACCTTAGAGTGTTGTACAGTATGTAGTGCTAACTCTTTGGTTGCAGGTCCAGGTTCAGGTATGTTTTAGTCTACCTGTTATTTTTCACTTTAGATGCTTATCGCTCATACCAGGCTTTATGTCTGACCCAGAATTTTATGTCTCCTCTTATTACTCTAGGTGCTCACATGAGCAGACTAGAGACAGGTTAGCTGGTGATGCGCGAGTAGCTGATTCGGAGGCGGGCAGGAGGCTTCCACGTTTGATATATATACACACATTCTCCTTGTGTCGTTGGTGGTCGCTACTTGGGCATTAGTAGTGTACCTCCTTTATCTTGATTTTGCTTTGAGACAGTTTGAAAGTTGTAATAAGCTATATTTTGGATTTCCGCTGCTATGATGCTTAGTTCTGATTTTTAGCTTATGCACTGTCTCTCCTGTTTTATGTCAAGTATGTTATTATTATATTTTATTCTATGCGCTGTGAGGCATTCTACAGGTTCTTTGTTAGTTCATTTCCTTCTTCCTTTTCCTTCTGACGACCCGTTCCGTGCTAACTGGACATGTGTACAGCGCACCTTTGGAGTAAATGTCGGTTGGTGCGGGGCGGGCCATCACACTTGGTATCAGAGCTCTAGGTTGCGTAGTTAACCTAGGGAAAGACACTAGGGAGAGATAGTACGTATATGAGAGCGCGTATTTGTGATTACATTGGTTTTCAGAAGCTATATGTAACAACCCGTATTTTTCGATAACATGTTAAGACGAGCATTAAGGCAGAATTTAATTTTAAATTCTGAATCAAGTAAAACGGGCTATGCTATTGCGTTTGTCTCGGAAAAATACGCGAAATAGAGTCTGAGTTTTCGAGAATCGGAGTCCGTATGACCAAGATATGGCCTCGCGAAGTTTGACGAAAAATTCCCAAATTAAAGTATACTTAATTAAGTGAAATGGGTTGCGCAGAGAAATATATATATATATATATATTGATATATATATATATAATTGAAAATTAAATAAATAAATATGCAAAAATGTTCAAAACAGCGAATTGGGAGAGGGGAATAACCGAACCGGCCGATTTTTGAGGTCGACCCAAGCCCGCTGGGTCGACTAGGGGTTAATCCAGGGTGTTTGGCTGTCAACCCGTGGGCCGATTCGCTCAAATGCAGATTTTGCATTTGGATGGGTCTCATGGTTCATCTTTAATCTAAAGGCCCTAGATGGTTCCTACACTTGACTTCTTCCCCAAGACATGCTTTGATGGCTTGGATTGAATCTAGGTTTAATCCTATGGCCTAAAACACTTGCCTAATCTATAAATAAGACCCTAACCTATCCTAAATCCTCATTATTCATTCATGCAACTAAACTATGGCAAAATTTTACCTCTCATGGCCTCTACTCTCTTCATAAAATTTCTAAATGGTTTATATGAGAGATTTTCCATGCATACAAGTGTTTTCAAGCTTGTATGAGTGTCATTAGCTTGCATTCAAGTCAAGTTTCTATCTTTGCATCATAAAGCAAGGGTTTTGATCATTTTGGCTCAAGGGTTTTTATGTTAGAGCTTGCATTTTGGGTCTATTTGATTGCATAAGGGCTTTGTCATATCTTTTGTGCCTTCATAGCAATGTAAGCCCTTTCCCTACTCTTAGATATTAACTAT
This sequence comes from Allium sativum, assembly GCA_030737875.1. NCBI lineage: Eukaryota > Viridiplantae > Streptophyta > Magnoliopsida > Asparagales > Amaryllidaceae > Allium > Allium sativum. Next base: position 182,347,068 of record CM060915.1, on the reverse strand, counting down.
GAAGTTAAATGTTCATGTTGCAAGTTTGGGTTTGATCATTGAGTATGGTACATGCTATCATGTCATGCAAGTTTATGAAGTCATTATCTTGATCTTGTGAGCTAAAAGCTACAACCTTTATGTTGAAATGTTGCATTAGGCAACATGAGAACCCTCATAACCTCTATGTCAACTTGCATATGAAGTCATAACCCTTATATGATGATATATGCGAGTTACTAGTCATCATTCCATATCTTTTGTCACCATGATTCGCTTATGTGCCAAGTTTGGGTTTATGCATGTTTTGAGGCTTAAGAATGTAACATGCAAGTTAATGAACACATTTGTGCCTCATTTGCCACCATGATTAACTTGTGGCTTAATATCCATTTTTGTCATGCCTTTGCCAAGTCTCTTCTTTTAATCCATTACGTTGTCGCGAACGTATATGCGAGTTTAAAAGCGTTGGGTTATGTTATGGGTAATTTCTAATGACATGAAAATACAACTTGAAAACATGACTTGAAATAAACATGGAAGTTGACATGTAAGTATGCATAAAAAAATAAGCTTGGGAATTTACCTATTAAGTTAGGTTTACCCTTTGGGAATTTACCTATTAAGTTAGGTCTACCCAAATGCTTGAAAACTTGTAACATGTTTTGGGAAACATGATGGACATGACACTTAGATAATATAAGTGTGGCCAACTCGAGGTTGGGTTGAGTTTGCAACGTAAAACTACCCGGAACCGACCGACCTAACTTGTAGTTGCAAACAATAGGACCAAATGTGAGAAGTTGGTCATGTTGTGCTTGAACCCGAGGTTAGACCAAGTTGTGGTGTAAAGCTACCCGGAACCGACCGGCTTAACTAGTAACCACAACAAAGTTTAATGTGAGAGGTGAAGGTGCATTAAGTAATTAATGCCACATGATAGGGTTAAGTTAATTTGATTAATGACTCTTAACCAAATATGACATGGACAAATGGGTTAAGTAATTTGATTAGGCTAATGATACTTAACAAAACATGACAAGGTTGGGTAGGTTAAGTAACTTGATTTGCCTAATGACACTTAACCATTTTTATATGACTAGTGGATGGGGTTAAGTTAACCAACACTTAATCAATCCAACGCGATAACTTGGTAAGGTTAAGTAAGTTTTCTTAATGACGCTTAACCGAAAAATACGGTTAACGAATGGGGTTAAGATTAGACTTAACTAGTCTAAACATGGAAATCGGATGGGGTTAAGTTAGCCTAGACGAATGGGGTTAAGATTAGACTCAACTAGTCTAAACATGGAAATCGGATGGGGTTAAGTTAGCCTAGACTTAATTAATCCCACTTGGTAGTTTAATGGGGTTAAGTTAAACACTTAACTAATCTAAACATGATGAATTGATGTGGTTAAGTGACCTATACTTATCCAATCTAACTCGTGAATTTATTGTGGTTAAGTTAACCAATACTTAACCGATCTAACGTGAAAACATGATAAGGCTAAGTCACGAATCGCTTGAATACACTTGACCGATTTGACTGAGTAAATTGATAGGGTCAAGTTAATATATACTTAACCAATCTAGAATGATAATTGGACGAGGTTAAGTTGTGAATTGCTTAATACATACTTAACCAACGTGAGCATGGTTTGTAGGGTTAAGTCTTGGACTTGGATACTTAGCCAATTTTGACATGATTTGAAGACGGGTTAAGTCTTGGACTTGGATACTTAGCCAATTTTGACATGATTGGTAGACGGGTTAAGTCATGAACTTAAGTGACACTTAATCCATTATGTAAACCCTAGTTCTGAGGATAGGGGATAACCGTAGTTAACAAGGATAACGGGAATAAGGCTAAGTGGTAAACCTTAGTTGAGGAATAACTAAGTAATGATTCTTAGTCAAGGAAATTTAGACCAGTTCATAAATAGATGAGTAACCTGATACGGTAGGTCATCGTTTAAGTATACGAGTAGGAGCAAGTATCTGATTTAGATAAAGACTCCAGCGAACTGGGTAACGAAGCAGCGGCTTCGGGGAACGTGAGGGTATTCTTGGTATCCCTCTATGAGCTGCCAGGTGATTATACTAGGCTCATGAGAGGTTAAGGTCTGCGTTAGAAGAACCAAGAGTATGCCTTGGTTGCTATGCGAGCGACCTAAAGACGGGGATGGATAGGGGATAGTCGACGATACACGGTCGTATCCTAGATAGCATTTCGTCAGACTACCTACCATCTTTGGTCAAGCGTGTACGTACGGAAAGGCAGAGAACACCCAATAGACCATAATTGCTATCTAATTATGGTTGCGGTAAGGCTAGGATTGTGGGTTGGCCAGTAGTGTGTTCTCATACAGGATTTATCCTGTCTTGTCTTTCACTAGTTGAGAGAGGGGTCGCGTGGGACCATAGCCACGTATAGAAAAACAGACCTTAGCATCTGCATCGGCAGATAAATCGAAAGCTCCCGACCGAGTCCTGTATTTCTTGATTTGCCCTGTGACAGGACTCGGATGGCGCTAGGTAGCATAAGTCCTAGTTGTACAAACAATAATTCATGTTGGAAGACCCTAGCTAGGTTTAGGGTAATAGTCCAAACCGATCTTAAGGATCATGGAACTATGTTAAAGTAATATAGAATCTCATGGGAAAGCCCGTATGGTCTACGGCAAGGGACTGAACATTTACATAGAATAAAACATACAAGTTGAGTAACCTATGTATGTGATATATTAGGTTGACATGGACCATTACACGACTTTTGAGTGAGGGTCATTCTTGGTTAACACATGACACGGTGGGGATACTAGTACGGTAGGTGCAGAGCTAAAATACAGGATAGATATCACGGGGCGTTATACGTGACAGATATCTTGGGGATATTATACTTGATAGAAACCTGACGATGTGATACCTTGTTTTATCTTGACATCGTAATTTATCATGACACCTTAGTTTATCTGAGTTCAGTAGTTCATCCTGTTATTTTGATTTAGCTTATCTATCTTGTTATCATGCTTATGTTCATCTCAGTTTCTCATGTCAGTTAACTTTACTAGTTTTTATGCTAATAGTAGATAGGGCTTACTCAGTCTTTTTGACTGACCCGTTTTGTTTCGCCTCTTTTCTTCCGTTTCCCCCCAGGTTACAGGGAGGAAATACTGTTGTTTAGTTCGGACTTCTTCTGCTTGAAGGTCATCATGGATGGCTTGGACTTTTCTTGGCTAATGGCTACTTTACTGTTTTTACTTGGGGAATAATTTATGAAAATGTCTTTATGCTTCTTTACTATTGCAAGACAGGTTTTGATGTACTCTGATGTAAAAGGCTTTGGACCTTATTTATTCATGTTATGAAAGTTTGATTTTACTTCCGCTATTTTTTATATGTTCTGTCTTATGATATTTCTATGCATGTTTACCAATAATACCCCTCTAAAGCTAGTGCATTCCTTTGCGAGTGACCCTAGCGGAGGCAGGGTGTTACACGTGGTATCAGAGCAGAAGGTTACCAGACTGGGCAAAAGTTTTTAAAGACCTTCTGAAAACTATTTGAAAATCGTTTACAAAGAAGCATTTTTTCAAGAAAATTTTCTTTTAAAAGAAAAAGGCTATTCCCCAAAGGCCATTAGCACTATCCTTGTTTCCTTAATTGAGTCTCTTTTCCTTTCTTTCCTCCATCTGTAGTCACAGTAGTTTTAACTGCGACTAGTCTTTTCTACCTACGAAAGTGCTTTCCATACGATGGCGGTGGTTCTCGAGAGGCCAGTGGCCGCGTTATAAGAAAGGATCGTGAGAAAGAAGGATAAAGGATACGAACTTAAGGATGAGCAACTTGTTGGTATGGCTTAGTCCTCAAAGGAGGGAGAAAGATGAACAATGAAACCCATGACGAGAGAGTACCTTTGGCATGGTAAAACTGGGCGGATAGTTAAGTATTATGGGACAAGGACAACATCATCGGGAGGGCAGTAGTATGCTCTCATTTCTAGAGTACCTCGGAAGGAGGGTAACGATCTTGTTAAAGGTTTAGCTTTTCTTCTCTATCATCCCGTTAGGACTTCGTTGTTCGTATCATTTAAGTCTGCTTCGATAGTTGAGTCTCTGCACCTTAAGTACTAGCGTAATAGAGAATCCCATTTTTGTTTCAAAGTCCTGTTGGAGAATCAGTCCATTTATACATGACTTGTTTGGATTTGGGAATGTCTATGCCAAGTGTTGAGTTTGGAAATAATGCTTATGTTTATAAGCTATGGATGGATTCTAGGGATGAAGTGGTTATCCAGTAGGGGGTGCCACTCTCGGTTTTGATAGGAGGGTAGTTAGACCTTTTGACTAGCCTTGGTAATGCCCTCGAAGTATCGGGTAACCTTTTTGAGGTTCCGTCATGACTAGTTACTTAGAATCCCTTGATGCCTTTATTGGAAATTTGAAGCCCGATCGAGTGGTGTTTGCCAATAAGACGGATGGTTTACTTCATTTATGCATGGGTTATAGAGATCACCCTAGTAAGTGCGCATGATAACCTGATTGACATCTGTTTACTTTCAAGAGAATGTTCTTCTACATGGAATGCCTTATAGTATATAAACGAGATCCAAGATTCACTCGTGAATTTTGGAAAGCTTGCATGAGATCATGAGTACGCAGTCATGTTTGCGTCATGTATTCTAGGAAAAGGATAAGTGCAAGTGGAACGAGAGGCGACGAAGAAATGAGTTCCAGCTCATGTTATGGAAACAGGAATAAGAAGCTACAAAATCGCGAAGTTAAAAGACGACTTTGATGGTCAAAGACTAGATACGCGCATGATATCTCTTTTTGGGAGTATATCCTTGATCCCTGTTTTCTGTAGAGCTTACTGGTAGGCTATCTTTTGTGGACATCCTCTCGGTCCTATTCTCCGTTACAAACCCTGTAAGGAGTTTGTCCTGTTTATCTTCTCGACCCTGTTTCATGGAATTCTAGGTAGAACCCTATGGATGTAAACATGTATTTGAAACATGTTATGATTGATATGGTTGCAAGTGGTTGCAAGTGGTTGCTCGTGGATGCGCGAATACACATTAGATACTAGCTCGACTCGGTCACATTTCATATTGCATATGCACGAGTATTTATACTTGTTTATGGATGAAATCGAATGTATTATCATGCGGTTGTTGCATATGAATGAATGATTGTGCACGCATATAGTATCTATATGACTAGGACTATTTGCATACATGTTGGATTCATGGCACTATAAATATTTTGCATTAGAAAGATTATTCAGGCCTGATCATTAGCATTAGCTAAGGAACATGTACACACACGTTTTGCATATATTCATACAGCATTAGAAATCATCTAAGGACAATGGTTGCTTGTCGATGATGTTTTGAGTAGATGGATGATGGATGGTAGGATATGTTCTTCCTAACTTGGAGATTTCGGGGACGAAATCCTAAAAGGTGGGGAGAATGTAACAACCCGTATTTTTCGATAACGTGTTAAGACGAGAATCAAGGCAGAATTTAATTTTAAATTATGAATCAAGTAAAACGGGCTATGCCATTGCGTTCGTCTCGGAAAAATACGCGAAATAGAGTCTGAGTTTTCGAGAATCGGAGTCCGTATGACCAAGATATGGCCTCGCGAAGTTTCACGAAAAATTCCCAAATTAAAGTAAACTTAATTAAGTGAAATGGGTTGCGCAGAGAAATATATATATATATATTGATATATATATATATATATATAATTGAAAATTAAATAAATAAATATGCAAAAATGTTCAAAACAGCGAATTGGGAGAGGGGAATAACCGAACCGGCCGATTTTTGAGGTCGACCCGAGCTCGCTGGATCGACTAGGGGTTAATCCAGGGTGTTTGGCTGTCAACCCGTGGGTCGATTCGCTCAAATGCAGATTTTGCATTTGGATGGTTCTCATGGTTCATCTTTAATCTAAAGGCCCTAGATGGTTCCTACACTTGACTTCTTCCCCAAGACATGCTTTGATGGCTTGGATTGAATCTAGGTTTAATCCTATGGCCTAAAACACTTGCCTAATCTATAAATAAGACCCTAACCTATCCTAAATCCTCATTATTCATTCATGCAACTAAACTATGGCAAAATTTTACCTCTCATGGCCTCCACTCTCTTCATAAAATTTCTAAATGGTTTCTATGAGAGATTTTCCATGCATACAAGTGTTTTCAAGCTTGTATGAGTGTCATTAGCTTTCATTTAAGTCAAGTTTCTATCTTTGCATCATAAAGCAAGGGTTCTGATCATTTTGGCTCAAGGGTTTTTATGTTAGAGCTTGCATTTTGGGTCTATTTGATTGCATAAGGGCTTTGTCATATCTTTTGTGCCTTCATAGCAATGTAAGCCCTTTCCCTACTCTTAGATATTAACTATGAAGTTAAATGTTCATGTTGCAAGTTTGGGTTTGATCATTGAGTATGGTACATGCTATCATGTCATGCAAGTTTATGAAGTCATTATCTTGATCTTGTGAGCTAAAAGCTACAACCTTTATGTTGAAATGTTGCATTAGGCAACATGAGAACCCTCATAACCTTTACGTCAACTTGCATATGAAGTCATAACCCTTATATGATGATATATGCGAGTTACTAGTCATCATTCCATATCTTTTGTCACCATGATTCGCTTATGTGCCAAGTTTGGGTTTATGCATGTTTTGAGGCTTAAGAATGTAACATGCAAGTTAATGAACACATTTGTGCCTCATTTGCCACCATGATTAACTTGTGGCTTAATATCCATTTTTGTCATGCCTTTGCCAAGTCTCTTCTTTTAATCCATTACGTTGTCGCGAACGTATATGCGAGTTTAAAAGCGTTGGGTTATGTTATGGGTAATTTCTAATGACATGAAAATACAACTTGAAAACATGACTTGAAATAAACATGGAAGTTGACATGTAAGTATGCATAAAAACATAAGCTTGGGAATTTACCTATTAAGTTAGGTCTACCCAAATGCTTGAAAACTTGTAACATGTTTTGGGAAACATGATGGACATGACACTTAGATAATATAAGTGTGGCCAACTCGAGGTTGGGTTGAGTTTGCAACGTAAAACTACCCGGAACCGACCGGCCTAACTTGTAGTTGCAAACAATAGGACCAAATGTGAGAAGTTGGTCATGTTGTGCTTGAACCCGAGGTTAGACCAAGTTGTGGTGTAAAGCTACCCGGAACCGACCGGCTTAACTAGTAACCACAACAAAGTCTAATGTGAGAGGTGAAGGAGCATTAAGTAATTAATGCCACATGATAGGGTTAAGTTAATTTGATTAATGACTCTTAACCAAATATGACATGGACAAATGGGTTAAGTAATTTGATTAGGCTAATGATACTTAACAAAACATGACAAGGTTGGGTAGGTTAAGTAACTTGATTTGCCTAATGACACTTAACCATTTTTATATGACTAATGGATGGGGTTAAGTTAACCAACACTTAATCAATCCAACGCGATAACTTGGTACGGTTAAGTAAGTTTTCTTAATGACGCTTAACCGAAAAATACGGTTAACGAATGGGGTTAAGATTAGACTCAACTAGTCTAAACATGGAAATCGGATGGGGTTAAGTTAGCCTAGACTTAATTAATCCCACTTGGTAGTTTAATGGGGTTAAGTTAAACACTTAACTAATCTAAACATGATGAATTGATGTGGTTAAGTGACCTATACTTATCCAATCTAACTCGTTAATTTATTGTGGTTAAGTTAACCAATACTTAACCGATCTAACGTGAAAACATGATAAGGCTAAGTCACGAATCGCTTGAATACACTTGACCGATTTGACTGAGTAAATTGATAGGGTCAAGTTAATATATACTTAACCAATCTAGAATGATAATTGGACGAGGTTAAGTCGTGAATTGCTTAATACATACTTAACCAACGTGAGCATGGTTTGTAGGGTTAAGTCTTGGACTTGGATACTTAGCCAATTTTGACATGATTTGAAGACGGGTTAAGTCTTGGACTTGGATACTTAGCAAATTTTGACATGATTGGTAGACGGGTTAAGTCATGAACTTAAGTGACACTTAATCCATTATGTAAACCCTAGTTCTGAGGATAGGGGATAACCGTAGTTAACAAGGATAATGGGAATAAGGCTAAGTGGTAAACCTTAGTTGAGGAATAACTAAGTAATGATTCTTAGTCAAGGAAATTTAGACCAGTTCATAGATAGATGAGTAACCTGATACGGTAGGTCATCGTTTAAGTGTACGAGTAGGAGCAAGTATCAGATTTAGATAAAGACTCCAGCGAACTGGGTAACGAAGTAGCGGCTTCGGGGAACGTGAGGGTATTCTTGGTATCCCTCTATGAGCTGCCAGGTGATTATACTAGGCTCATGAGAGGTTAAGGTCTGCGTTAGAAGAACCAAGAGTATTCCTTGGTTGCTATGCGAGCGACCTAAAGACGGGGATGGATAGGGGATAGTCGATGATACACGGTCGTACCCTAGATAGCATTTCGTCAGACTACCTACCATCTTTGGTCAAGCGTGTACGTACGGAAAGGCAGAGAACACCCAATAGACCATAATTGCTATCTAATTATGGTTGCGGTAAGGCTTGGATTGTGGGTTGGCCAGTAGTGTGTTCTCATACAGGATTTATCCTGTCTTGTCTTTCACTAGTTGAGGGAGGGGTCGCGTGGGACCATAGCCACGTATAGAAAAACAGACCTTAGCATCTGCATCGGCAGATAAATCGAAAGCTCCCGACCGAGTCCTGTATTTCTTGATTTGCCCTCTGATAGGACTCGGATGGCACGATGTGATACATGTGCATACAGTCATGGAAAAGCGATTCACGATGAATGCATGGGAAAAAGGGCGCGGTTGGCGGTTAGCGTAATCCCTAGTGGCCCTAGGTGGTTGAACCCAAACCGAGATACGAAAACGTGCAATAGGTAAGCATAATCCCTAACAGCCCTAGGTAGCATAAGTCCTAGTTGTACAAACAATAATTCATGTTGGAAGACCCTAGCTAGGTTTAGGGTAACAGTCCAAACCGATCTTAAGGATCATGGAACTATGTTAAAGTAATATAGAATCTCATGGGAAAGCCCGTATGGTCTACGGCAAGGGACTGAAAATTTACATGGAATAAAACATACAAGTTGAGTAACCTATATATGCGATATATTAGGTTGACATGGACCATTACACGACTTTTGAGTGAGGGTCATTCTTGGTTAACACATGACATGGTGGGGATACTAGTACGGTAGGTGCAGAGCTAAAATACAGGATAGATATCACGGGGCGTTATACGTGACAGATATCTTGGGGATATTATACTTGATAGAAACCTGACGATGTGATACCTTGTTTTATCTTGACATCGTAATTTATCATGACACCTTAGTTTATCTGAGTTCAGTAGTTCATCCTGTTATTTTGATTTAGCTTATCTATCTTGTTATCATTCTTATGTTCATCTCAGTTTCTCATGTCAGTTAACTTTACTAGTTTTTATGCTAATAGTAGATAGGGCTTACTCGGTCTTTTTGACTGACCCGTTTTGTTTCGCCTCTTTTCTTCCGTTTCCCCCCCAGGTTACAGGGAGGAAATACTGTTGTTTAGTTCGGACTTCTTCTGCTTGAAGGTCATCATGGATGGCTTAGACTTTTCTTGGCTAATGGCTACTTTACTGTTTTTACTTGGGGAATAATTTATGAAAATGTCTTTATGCTTCTTTACTATTGCAAGACAGGTTTTGATGTACTCTGATGTAAAAGGCTTTGGACCTTATTTATTCATGTTATGAAAGTTTGATTTTACTTCCGCTATTTTTTATATGTTCTGTCTTGTGATATTTCTGTGCATGTTTACCAATAATGCCCCTCTAAAGCTAGTGCATTCCTTCGCGAGTGACCCTAGCGGAGGCAGGGTGTTACACTATATATGTATATACTATTAGTAGTATAATGATGAAGTCGCACTGCACTAGCACCACTATGGGGTCGTTAATCTATTTCCTTTTTCAGATTGACGATGAGCCGAGACACGAGGGGTGCTGGTAGAGGGACCAACCAAGGGAATGCCGCTGACATGAGGGCAATGTTTACTAACCTCATGAGAGACATGCTTAGAGAAGTGCAAGGGGCAGTTCCCAATCCCGGAGTTGGTGTTGGCCCAGTAGTGCAGGCGCCTAGGGTCGATTTCGCCAAGTTGTGCAAGGATTACACTAATCTTGGTGGGAAGCCGTTCCACGGAACGGAGTCGGCCACGGATGTTCAAGATTGGGTGGATAGCTATGACCGTATCTTCGATGACTTGGGTCTTGAGGGTGCGATGAAGAGAAGGCTAGCGTCTCGTCAGCTGCAAGGGCGAGCGATGAATTGGTGGAATGCCATTAGAACAGCTACTCCCGAAGATCAGGTTACTTGGGATCAGTTCATGGCTCGCTTTAGCGAGAAGTTTATTCCAGCTGCCCAGAAGTCAGTGTTGTTCAAGAGGTTCTTCGATCTCAAGCAGAACGGAAGGGCGGTTTCTGATTATATTGTTGAGTTCGACACTTTGTCGAAGTATGGACTATCTCTTATCGACACTCCTGAGAAGAAGAATGAGAAGTTCATTACTGGTTTGGATGGGTACTTGGGGGAAAGGCTTATCAACCACATCGATGAGACTTTTGAATCGATTGTGGGGAAAGCTTTGAGATCAGAGAGTCTTTACCCTAAGTCAAAGACTGAGGCTGCATCTGCAGAAGGGCCAAAGCCGCAAGCAGGCGGTGGAGGCAAGAATAACTCTCAGAATAAGAGGAAGCAGGACCAATCTAAGGGTGGCCAGAAAAAGAGCAAGAAGGATGTTGAGTGCTTCAGCTGTGGTAAGAAGGACCATTATGCTAAAGAATGTCGAGCCAAGCCAGCAGAAAGGAAGTGCTACAACTGTGGTCAAGTGGGACATCATAAGGATAAGTGTCCGCAACCTCTTAAGGAGAAGCAGATTGTGAAAGCATATGCTATTGATGCTGTTCCTTCTTCGTCGAATGCCCCAACTGCGGCGGAGAAAGGAAAGAATGTTGTTATTCAAGGTATGCTTTCTATTTATGATGTACAAGTTCGAGTTCTGTTTGATACTGGGGCTTCCCGTTCCTTCATATCTAATGACCTGGTAGATAGGTTGGGACTGGAACCCGAGATAGTCGATAGACCATTGGTTGTGATGAACCGGATTGGAGGTTCGACTAGCCTTAGTATGATTTGCAGGAATTTGGTCTTATTGAGTCATGGATGTATGTTTGTATGTGATTGCTTTGTTTTGGGCTTTACTGGGTATGGCATTATATTGGGAGTCGATTGGCTCCAAAGATACGGGGTGGTGGTAGACTGTGAGGGCTTTTTGGTGACAGTAAGGGCGGATGATGGGCGGAGGGTAGTGTTTGGTAGCCTGCCTAGTGATGGGGTTATGGCTAGTTTTGTAAATTCCCTCGACATCCCGCAGGATGAGTTGTCAGATGTGCCTGTGGTTGGCCAGTATCCGGACGTCTTCGAGGAGGTGACCGGGCTTCCACCACACCGAGAGATTGAGTTCCGTATTGATTTAGTGAAAGATGCCAGACCTATAGTGATGCCACTTTGTCGTATGGCACCAAGGGAGCAGAGAGAGATCGGGGTGCAAGTCAACAATCTTTTGAAGAAGGGATTTATTAGAAGGAGTGTCTCCGAGTGGGGAGCACCAGTTGTGTTTGCCACTAAGGCAGATGGTTCCCTTCGTTTGTGTGTGGAGTATCGCGAGTTGAATAAGGTGACGAGGAAGAATAAGTATCCTCTACCGAGGATAGATGATTTGTTTGATCAGCTGGAAGGAGCAAGAGTGTTCTCCCAGTCGGACCTCGCGACAGGATTTCATCAGCTACGAGTAGCGGATGAGAGTGTTCCGAAAACAGCATTTAGGACGCCGTCTGGATTTTATGAGTGGTTGGTCATGCCGTTTGGGTTGACCAATGCACCAGCCTATTTTGTGGATCTTATGAATCAAGTATTCAGAGATCAGTTGAATAAGTTTGTTCTTGTGTTCGTAGATGATATCCTTGTTTACTCAAGGACAGAGGAGGAACACAAGGGACACTTGAGGATAGTGATGGAGATGTTGAGGAAACACCAATTGAAAGCGAAATTCTTTAAGTGCCATTTTTGGAGAGGGGAAGTAAGATTCTTGGGTCATGTTGTTTCAGAGAATGGTATTGCTGTGGACCCTGCAAAGGTGGCTACGGTACAGGATTGGCCTACGCCCAAGAATGCAACAGATGTACGAAGTTTCTTGGGATTAGCTGGATACTATCGTAAGTTTATCCAGGACTTCTCCATGATAGCAGCACCGTTGACTCATTTGACTAAGAAGAACCAGTCCTTCGTCTATGATGAAGTGTGTGAGGATGCCTTCAAGAGTCTAAAGGAGAAGTTGATGCGTGCGCCAGTGTTAGTCATTCCTAAAGGGAATGAAGAGATGACGGTATACACAGATGCTTGTGGTACCGGACTGGCTGCTGTATTGATGCAAGGAGGTAGGGTTGTAGCTTAGGCTAGTCGACAGCTAAAGCCGCATGAGAAGAAGTATCCTACCCATGATTTGGAATTAGCAGCGATTGTGTTTGCGCTGAAGATGTGGAGACACTATCTCTTGGGAGAAAGATTTGAGTTGTTTACCGATCATAAATTGTTGAAGTATCTCTTCTCTCAGAAAGAACTGAATCTCCGTCAGCAAAGATGGTTAGAGTTCTTGGCTTCGTATGATTTTGATATCGCATATACACCTGGGAAGGGTAATGCGGTAGCCGATGCCTTGAGTAGGAGACAGGCTGTAATGACCCATATTCTACATGTCATAGGATCGTAGAATATTTATTTCTTTTCCATATAAAGTCGTATGGTAATGTAACTTTGGGAAATATCCATTAGAGTCATTTCTCATGTTCATGATTTTTGTCGATTTTTAAATGACCATTTTGCCCCTAGTTGGTACTGTTTTGACCATAACTTTTGATTGAAAAAGAATTTTGACCTAAAACCACTTCCATTTGATTCGTTTGATGGTTTCTCTTTCCGTAGAGTGGTCATAATAGCCAAACGGACTTACCTTTTGGGAGATATGGCTGAAACAAGATTTGAAGGGTGAAAAACTGCTTAACCGGGCTAAATCGGGTGATTAGTGAGTAGGTCCATAACCCATTTCGGGATTAGGGTTATGGGAGGGCTGAAATGAGATGGAGAATCATTCCATTTCAGTTTTCTAGCCTCCACTTATCACCAAGGATCCCTAAAAATGGCCTCCAACCTCTAAATCACCTCCAAATCACCTTTAGGTTAAGGATTTGGCTTAGCAACCCCTAATCAAGAAGGATCTTCACCAAATCAACAAAGGAGCTGCTGTTTGGCGTTGAAATTCGCATCAAATCAGAGAATTATTTCAGACCTTGGTTTATTTGTGGCTAAGGTGAGTGATTTGCTTAGTTTTGCACTAATTATGGCTAATTAGGAGTGATTAGTGTTAATTAGCAAATTTAAACATGATAAAATTCTGGAAAAATGATTATAATATTCGGAATGATGTTTTAGACCTCTGATAGGAATTTGGGTTAATTTGGCTAAGATTGGCTAATCCTATCATTAGTTTCACCTAAACATGCTTAAGGGGAAATATGGGATTTTGGGTATGTTTGATCCATTTTTACCTATCATATTGATGTTTTGGTGTTTGTGGATGATTATGCATATTGCTATGACTGTATGGTATGCTTTGTGATTGTTTAGAAGTGTTAGTTTGGTCAAAAACGCCGTCGAATGGCGAAAAACAGTCGCTGGAACGAAGTGCAGAAAATACGCCGGACCGGATCGCCCCTACCCCATGCGAACCGATCCGATTGAAGCTCGCGCCACGAGACGACCCGATCCGCTCCACTTCGAAGGTCACAATCCGACCTGGCGTCACGAGCCACTCCAAGCTCGACCGATACCACGAATGGGTGAAGCACGATCTGATGATGGCGATCCGACCATTCACGAAGGAGGACTGCGAACCGAACCGAAGGGGATGATGACCACGAGTGCATCGCGACCCGACCCGATGCAGCGGGCGCGATCCGAATGAGCTGACGAATGGTGCGATCCGATCACCTGGAGGATCATGACCTGATCCGACGTAGGAGGCGCGACCCGATCCGATGAAGAATGCTGAAGGCGACCCGATCCGATCCGATCTGGTGATGACCAATAACCCGAGATGCAAAGGTAGTCCAAATGGAAGTTAGAGCTCAGTATCCCGGAACCAGTTGGGAGCCAATGAGTTCACTTCATGGTTGGACTTTGTTGCGGGACGTGTGCTAAGGAGTTGTCGACGTTCATAACTTCGATTCACCACTAAAAAGGAATGATGGGCTACTTATTAGTGCAGTAAGGTCATTACGACCTGAGGGGCAAGGTGATGGTAGCAAGACTACGTTATCAGTGCAGTAGGGTCATTATGACCTGAGGGGCAAGGTGATGCGTAGTAACACTATGAGCCAACGCAGATGGGATGAATAACTCCATGGGGCAAGTGGACATAGTAAGGATTGGTAAGGCTATGAGCCAGCGCAGATAGGGTGAATAACTCCATGGGGCAAGTGGACATAGCGAGGAATTAGTGGCTACGTTATCAGTGCAGTGAAGCCATTTATGACTTCATGGGGCAAAGTGATCGTAGCAAGGAATGTTGGGTGATCGAAGTGGTGAATATCGTATGCTTTAAGCACTGAGTGAGAGATGTGAGGATGGATGCTATGCTTGATTGTTTGCCAGCATTATGACATGCACACCTCCCCCACCTCCGTATCTTTACACTGTTTGATATGATACCTTGGAGTGTTGTACAGTATGCAGTGCTAACTCTTTGGTTGCAGGTCCAGGTTCAGGTATGTTTTAGTCTACCTGTTATTGTTCACTTTAGATGCTTATCGCTCATACCAGGCTTTATGTCTGACCTAGAGTTTTATGTCTCCTCTTATTACTCTGGGTGCTCACACGAGCAGACTAGAGACAGGTTAGCTGGTGATGTGCGAGTTGCCGATTCGGGGGCGGGCAGGAGGCTTCCACGTATGATATATATATACACAATCTCCCTGTGTCGTTGGTGGTCGCTACTCGGGCATTAGTAGTGTACCTCTTTTATCTTGCTTTTGTTTTGAGACAGTTTGAAAGTTGTAATAAGCTGTATTTAGAATTTCCGCTGCTATGATGTTTAGTTCTGATTTTCAGCTTATGCACTGTCTCTCCTGTTTTATGTCAAGTATGTTGTTATTATATTTTATATTATGCGCCGTGAGACATTCTACAGGTTCTTTGTATGTTCATATCCCTCTTCCTTTTTCTTCTGGCGACCCGTTCCGTGCTAACTGGACATGTGTACAGCGCACTTTTGGAGTAAATGTCGGTTGGTGCGGGGTAGGCCGTCACACTTGGTATCAGAGCTCTATGTTGCGTAGTTAACCTAGGGAAAGACATTAGGGGGAGTTAGTACGTATATGAGAGCGCGTATTTGTGATTACTTTGGTTTTCAAAAGCTATTTATGTATATACTATTAGTAGTATAAAGATGAAGTCGCACTGCACTAGCACCACTATGGGGTCGTTAATCGTTTCCCTTTTACAGATTAACGATGAGCCGAGACACGAGGGGTGCTGGTAGAGGGACCAACCAAGGGAATGCCGCTGACATGAGGGCTATGTTTACTAACCTCATGAGAGACATGCTTAGAGAAGTGCAAGGGGCAATTCCCAATCCCGGAGTTGGTGTTGGCCCAGTAGTGCAGGTGCCTAGGGTCGATTTCGCCAAGTTGTGCAAGGATTACACTAATCTTGGTGGGAAGCCGTTCCACGGAACGGAGTCTGCCACGGATGTTCAGGACTGGATGGATAGCTGTGACCGTATCTTTGATGACTTGGGTCTCGAGGATGCAATGAAGAGAAGGCTAGCGTCTCGTCAGCTGCAAGGGAGAGCGATGAATTGGTGGAATGCCATTAGAACAGCTACTCCAGAAGACCAGGTGACTTGGGATCAGTTCAAGGCTCGCTTTAGCGAGAAGTTTATCCTAGCTGCCCAGAAGTCGGTGTTGTTTAAGAGGTTCTTGGAACTCAAGTAGAACGGAAGGGCAGTTTCTGATTATATTGCTGAGTTCGACACTTTGTCGAAGTATGGACTGTCTCTCATTGATACTCCTGAGAAGAAGAATGAGAGGTTCATTACTGGTTTGGATCGGTACTTGGGGGAGAGGCTTATTAACCACATCGATGAGACTTTTGAATCGATCGTGGGGAAAGCTTTGAGGTCAGAGAGCCTTTACCCTAAGTCAAAGATTGAGGCTGCATCTGCAGAAGGGCCAAAGCCGCAAGTAGGCGGTGGAGGCAAGAATAACTCTCAGAATAAGAGGAAGCAGGACCAATCTAAAGGTGGCCAGAAAAAGAGCAAGAAGGATGTTGAGTGCTTCAGCTGTGGAAAGAAAGGCCATTATGCTAAGGAATGCCGGGCCAAGCCAGCGGAAAGGAAGTGCTACAACTGTGGTCAAGTGGGACATCAGAAGGATAAGCATATGCTATTGATGCTGTTCCTTCTTCGTCGAATGCCCCAACTGCGGCGGAGAAAGGAAAGAATGTTGTTATTCAAGGTATGCTTTCTATTTATGATATACCAGTACGAGTTTTGTTTGATACTGGGGCTTCCCGTTCCTTCATATCTAGTGACCTGGTAGATAGGTTGGGACTGGAACCCGAGATAGTCGATAGACCATTGATTGTGACGAACCCGATTGGTGGTTCGACTAGCCTTAGTACGATTTGCAGGAATTTGGTCTTATCGAGTCATGGATGTATGTTTGTATGTGATTGCTTTGTTTTGGGCTTTACTGGGTATGGCATTATATTGGGAGTCGATTGGCTCCAAAGATATGGGGTGGTGGTAGACTGTGAGGGCTTTTTGGTGACAGTGAGGGCGGATGATGGACGGAGGGTAGTGTTTGGTAGCCTACCTAGTGATGGGGTTATGCCTAGTTTTGTAAATTCCCTCGACATCCCGCAGGATGAGTTGTCAGATGTGCCCGTGGTTGGCCAGTATCCGGACGTCTTCGAGGAGGTGACCGGGCTTCCACCACACCGAGAGATTGAGTTCCGTATTGATTTAGTGAAAGATGCCAGACCTATAGTGATGCCACTTCGTCGTATGGCACCAAGGGAGCAGCGAGAGCTCGGGGTGCAAGTCAGCAATCTTTTGAAGAAGGGATTTATTAGAAGGAGTGTCTCCGAGTGGGGAGCACCAGTTGTGTTTGCCACTAAGGCAGATGGTTCCCTTCGTTTGTGTGTGGACTATCGCGAGTTGAATAAGGTGACGAGGAAGAATAAGTATTCTCTACCGCGGATAGATGATTTGTTTGATCAGCTGGAAGGAGCTAGAGTGTTCTCCCAGTTGGACCTCGCGACAGGATTTCATCAGCTTCGAGTAGCAGATGAGAGCATTCCGAAAACGGCCTTTAGGACGCCGTCTGGATTTTATGAGTGGTTGGTCATGCCGTTTGGGTTGACCAATGCACCAGCCTATTTTGTGGATCTTATGAATCGAGTATTCAGAGATCAGTTGAATAAGTTTGTTCTTGTGTTCGTGGATGATATCCTGGTTTACTCGAGGACAGAGGAGGAACACAAGGGACACTTGAGGATAGTGATGGAGGTGTTGAGGAAACACCAATTGAAAGTGAAATTCCCTAAGTGTCATTTTTGGAGAAGGGAAGTAAGATTCTTGGGTCATGTTGTTTCCGAGAGTGGTATTGCCGTGGACCCTGCGAAGGTGGCTACGGTACAAGATTGGTCTACACCCAAGAATGCTACAGATGTAAGAAGTTTCTTGGGATTAGCCGGATATTATCGTAAGTTTATCCAGGACTTCTCCAAGATTGCAGCACCGTTGACTCAGTTGACTAAGAAGAATCAGTCCTTCGTCTGGGACGGAGTGTGTGAGGATGCCTTCAAGAGTCTAAAGGAGAGGTTGATGCGTGCGCCAGTGTTAGTCATTCCTAAAGGGAATGAAGAGATGACGGTATACACGGATGCTTGTGGTACCGGACTGGGTGCTGTATTGATGCAAGGAGGTAGGGTTGTAGCTTATGCTAGTCGACAGCTAAAGCCGCATGAGAGGAAGTATCCTACCCATGATTTGGAATTGGCAGAGATTGTATTTGCGCTGAAGATGTGGAGACACTATCTCTTGGGAGAAAGATTTGAGTTGTTTACCGATCATAAATCGTTAAAGTATCTCTTCTCTCAGAAAGATCTGAATTTCCGTCAGCAGAGATGGTTAGAGTTCTTGGCTTCGTATGATTTTGATATCGCGTATACACCCGGGAAGGGTAATGCGGTAGCCGATGCCATGAGTAGGAGACATGCCAGCTTAGGGGCAATGTTTCTTGAATGGAAGCAACTGGAGTATATCGCGGGGTTTGATTTTAGACCAAGGTGCGAATTGGATCCAGTTATGCTAGCTAGTTTGACGATCAAACCCATTTTGATAGAGCGGATTGGTTCTAGCCAGAGGGACGATCCTAATCTATTAGAAATCATCTCCAAGTTAGAGATGGGTATTGATGAGGAGATGAATGTGTATGGGCTTGATCGAGATGGATGGCTTCGGAAGGATGGAAGACTAGTTGTGCCCAACGTAAATGGTTTGAGAGATGAAGTGCTTAGGGAATGTCATCACTCAAAACTGACTATACATCCCGGTGGTAATAAGATGTATCGAGACATGAGACAGACTTACAACTGGGAAGGAATGAAAAGAGACGTTGGGAAGTTTATATCCAAATGCATGAATTGCCAACTAGTTAAAGCTGAGCAAAAGAAGCCTAGTGGGTTGTTGCAACCATTAGAATTTCCCGAATGGAAATGGGAGCAAGTCTCGTTGGATTTCATCGATGGTTTACCAAGGACTAGATCGGGATATGATAGCATTTGGGTAATTGTGGATCGACTGACTAAGAGTGCAAGATTTATACCAGTCAAATCGACCAGAACAGCAGCCAAGTTGGCAGAATTGTATATGAAGTGGGTGGTGAGATTTCATGGAGTACCCAAAAGCATTGTGAGTGACCGAGACCCGTTGTTCACTAGTGGGTTTTGGAAAAGCTTACAAGAGGCTCTAGGGTCTAGATTACATCTCAGTACCGCATATCATCCTCAGACCGACGGTCAGACGGAGAGGGTGAATCGTATATTGGAAGATCTCTTGAGAGCGTGTATATTGGATTTTGGTGGATCATGGGATGATCATTTGCATCTAGTGGAGTTTGCATATAATAATAGCTACCAATCCAGTATTGGTATGGCTCCATATGAAGCTTTGTACGGAAGACCGTGCAACTCACCATCATGTTGGATAGAGACTGGCGAGAGGTTTGTGCTTGGACCGGATGTGGTGAGGGAAACTTCAGATAAGATTAAGATCATTCAACAACGAATGAAAGCTGCTCAAGATAGACAGAAGAGTTATGCCGATAAGAGGAGAAGAGACTTGAAATTCTCCGTTGGTGACTTGGTGTTTGTCAAGATCTCTCCGTTGAAGAGCGTGATTCGATTTGGCAGGAGAGGCAAGTTGGCACCAAGATTTGTTGGCCCATTCCCTGATCTTGAACTAGTCGGGAATTTGGCATATAAAGTTGGCTTACCAGAGAAGATGGCGGGAGTTCACAATGTATTTCATGTTTCCCAACTAAGGAAGTTCGTTCACGACTCAGATTTGACTATTTCACCTGATCAGTTAGAGGACTTCGAAGTAGAACCCGAGGCGATTGGGAACCGCAAGCCGATTCGTATTGTGGGGCACGATACGAAGCAACTTCGAAGGAAGGCGGTGAAACTAGTCAAGGTTCAGTGGGGCGAGCACGAGAATGATTGTACTTGGGAGACAGAGGAGAGCATTAGGAAGGCATACCCAGAACTCTTTGCCTGGTAAGATTTACTTTACGATTTAGTTATTCCGCATGCTAGGATAGACTTATTTTGCTTGTTTTGCATGTTTGATTGTTGTTTTATGGCAGATAGGCATGCGGGAACCTTTGTGTATGTTTTGATTAAGGAATTTCGGGGGCGAAATTTCTTAAGGGGGGAGAGTGTAATGACCCATATTCTACATGTCATAGGATCGTAGAATATTTATTTCTTTCCCATATGAAGTCGTATGGTCATGTAACTTTGGGAAATATCCATTAGAGTCATTTCTCATGTTCATGATTTTTGTCGATTTTTAAATGACCATTTTGCCCCTAGTTGGTACTGTTTTGGCCATAACTTTTGATTGGAAAGGAGTTTTGACCTGAAACCACTTTCATTTGATTTGTTTGATGGTTTCTCTTTCCGTAGAGTGGTCATAACAACCAAACGGACTTACCGTTTGGGAGATATGGCTGAAACAAGATTTGGAGGGTGAAAAACTGCTTAACCGGGCCAAATCGGGTGATTAGTGAGTAGGCCCATAACCCATTTCGGGATTAGGGTTATGGGAGGGCTGAAATGAGATGGAGAATCATTCCATTTCAGTTTTCTAGCCTCCACTTGTCACCAAGGATCCCTAAAAATGGCCTCCAACCTCTAAATCACCTCCGAATCACCTTTAGGTTAAGGATTTGGCTTAGCAACCCCTAATCAAGAAGGATCTTCACCAAATCAACAAAGGAGCTGCTGTTTGGCATTGAAATTCGTATCAAATCAGAGAATTATTTCAGACCTTGGTTTATTTATGGCTAAGGTGAGTGATTTGCTTAGTTTTGCACTAATTATGGCTAATTAGGAGTGATTAGTGTTAATTAGCAAATTTAAACATGACAAAATTCTGGAAAAATGTTTATAAAATTCGGAATGATGTTTTAGACCTCTGATAGGAATTTGGGTTAATTTGGCTAAGATTTGCTAATCCTATCATTAGTTTCACCTAAACATGCTTAAGGGGAAATATGGGATTTTGTGTATGTTTGATCCATTTTTACCTATCATATTGATGTTTTGGTGTTTGTGGATGATTATGCATGTTGCTATGACTGTATGGTATGCTTTGTGATTGTTTAGAAGTGTTAGTTTGGTCAAAAACGCCGTCGAATGGCGAAAAACAGTCGCTGGAACGAAGTGCAAAAAATACCCCGGACCGGATCGCCCCTACCCCATGCGAACCGATCTAATTGAAGCTCACGCCACGAGACGACCCGATCCGCTCCACTTCGAAGGTCACGATCCGACCTGATGTCACGAGCCACTCCAAGCTCGACCGATACCACGAATGGGTGAAGCACGATCTGATGATGGCGATCCGACCATTCGCGAAGGAGGACTGCGAACCGAACCGAAGGGGATGGTGACCACGAGTGCATCGCGACCCGACCCGATGCAGCGGGCGCGATCCGAATGAGCTGACGAATGGTGCGATCCGATCACCTGGAGGATCACGACCCGATCCGACGTAGGAGGCGCGACCCGATCCGATGAAGAATGCTGAAGGCGACCCGATTCGATCCGATCTGGTGATGACCAATAACCCGAGATGCGAAGGTAGTCCAAATGGAAGTTAGAGCTCAGTATCCCGGAACCAGTTGGGAACCAATGAGTTCACTTCATGGTTGGACTTTGCTGCGGGACGTGTGCTAAGGAGTTGTCGACGTTCATAACTTCGATTCACCACTAAAAAGGAATGATGGGCTACTTATCAGTGCAGTAGGGTCATTACGACCTGAGGGTCAAGGTGATGGTAGCAAGACTACGTTATCAGTGCAGTAGGGTCATTATGACCTGAGGGGCAAGGTGATGCGTAGTAAGACTATGAGCCAGTGCAGATGGGGTGAATAACTCCATGGGGCGAGTGGACATAGTAAGGATTGGTAAGGCTATGAGCCAGCGCAGATGGGGTGAATAACTCCATGGGGCAAGTGGACATAGCGAGGAATTAGTCGCTACGTTATCAGTGCAGTGAAGCCATTTATGACTTCATGGGGCAAAGGGATCGTAGCAAGGAATGTTGGGTGATCTGTAACACCCCGCAATTCTGTGACATTAAGATTCTCAAATTAAAGTATAATTAATTTTTAAAAGAAAAATTAAAAGAAAAAGATCCATGCAGTTGTTTAATTTAAGTATTGTAACTAACATGAAAAAGAGAAGTAAGGAGAGAACAATAATTATTATTGTTCTAAGACTTATTAACAAAAGCCTCTGTAGCTCAGTTGGTTAAGGCATTGGACTTGTAGCATAGAGGTCGGGGGTTCGAACCCCGGTGGCGGCATAATTTTTTATCTTTGTTTTAGAGAGGGCCAACTGAACATGCAAATATATGTACGTATACAAATTCAAAATTTGAAAGGATAAGAACGTACATATAAGGAAATAAAGAAAATATATATATATACATATGAGAATATAAATATATATATATGCAAAAATATATGTATACGAAAGATAAAATTCAAGATAAGGCTACAGTCAATGAAATATGGCAACATCATTTGAATTTTGAAAATAAAATGAAAGTTGTGCGTATATATATACGCGTAAAATGGTCGTTAGAGGAATTGTATACATATAAGAATATTTCATGTGAATAAAACAGTTAAATAAATTCCAGAAATTCAAAAGTTCGAAAATCAAACTTCTACGCCAAAACAATTCATTCGAAATTCAAATTTCTACGCCAAAATAGCTTGTGGGACCCAATGCTGACTCAACACTGCATGTATGATAAGGTTTGGCTAGATTCATCTACGTACCTGGACTATTTTCTTAACTAGGTTCAATGCTGACTCAGCGCTGCGTGTACGATAAGGTCTTGAGCAGCTATATAAACAGCCCTAGTCTTCATTCTCTTTGCACCAATTCTCTTCTATCCTTATGCTGCTAAGATTCATGGCTTCTTCCCCTCCTCTAAATTTTCTTAAATAATTACAATAAAAATTCAAGACATGGAGATGCTGCTCAAATCTGTTCAAGAGAAGATTCAAATCAAAGTGAAGAATTCAAAGGCTAAATCAACAAACCTCGAGCAACGACATACGAATCCTAGCATCGCCATTCTTCTATTCTAGATTTAATTTCTGTAAGTCAGCTGTTTCTAGATTTGAACGTTTTTGCTTTATTTTGTGACATGAAATTAAAGGAATAAAAGAATATGCCAAATCTCTCTCTCTCTATTCGAATCTGTGTTTATACTCTTGGACTAAATTAAGAACTGTTATGATTCAAGGACAAATAAGACTTTGCCTATGACCGTTGCCTATGACTATGGATTCTGAGATCATGTGCCTTTGGACTATGAACATAAGCCTTTGATTTTGGGACATAAAACATTGCCTATGACGGTGACTTATGACTTTGGGAATTATTTTCCCTTTTGTCTATGAATATTGCCTATGACTATGGACATTTGCGTACGATTATGAACACAAGCCTTTGACTTGGACATAAAGTATTACCTATGACATAACAACGGTGATTTAAACACCTATGATTCATGACTAGGAATATTGTTGCTTAGGTTTTGTGACTATGAAATTGGGTCTAAAACCCGATTTATCTATTCCGTCTGTTCTTGATTTTCTTTGGTTTTAGACTATGGGAATTTACCTATTAAGTTAGGTCTACCCATGTTCTCAAACCTATTCTGTCTATTCTTGGTTTTAGACCATGGGAATTTACCTATTAAGTTAGGTCTACCCATATTCTTGAACCTGCGTCGTTATTCAAAATCTTTTTATGCCAATTATTATGTCCACCCTTTTTCATAGCATCTTTGGTTCATTCCCTATTTTCTACGAATCTAGATTTATTTACAATCTAGGTTGAATCATGATTATACGAATGGTGGGAATGCGATTTGGGAAAAACACAAAAATAAACATAAATATAGTTGTAAGCTTGAAATTGGCATAGTTTGGAAGCGAACATGATTCTAATTTATACAATTTTAGAACATGTGTTAAGACATGTGAATTGGGTAGATTTGACATGGATTATAGGTTATGAAATTTAGATCTAGTATTGGCCTGTAAACTGAAAAACTAGAATAATAAATCTAGTTTGTATGTAGACTATAAACTACAAGAATAAATCTAGTTTTTGGGCATAAACGGTGAACTAGAATAGAAAATCTAGTTTGGCATATAAAATCTAGTTTAGCATAAACTGAAAATAAAGATGATAGATCTAAATTGCTATGAACTGTAGGTTAGGCAAATCAAGATTTGGGCCTAGAATATAAGTCTGTTAGCGACAAATGAATATAGGCCAAATTTGTTTAAAAAGGGGGAAATGGGATGTAAGATAAATTGTTAACAATTTATAAACAAAAGAAAGATATTTTGATAACACCCCTTTTTATAACTCGTACCAGAAAGTTCTAGGGTGACAGAGAGGATAGTGTCTAGGCTTGAGTTTGGAAAATATAAGTTTCCTGCCCTCCCTGGCTATCCCTAACTGATCCAACGAACGGGATGGTTGCTTTCAAAACCAGGTTTGGAAATTAATCAGAAAAC
The DNA here is from genome assembly GCA_030737875.1 of Allium sativum. Taxonomy (NCBI): domain Eukaryota; kingdom Viridiplantae; phylum Streptophyta; class Magnoliopsida; order Asparagales; family Amaryllidaceae; genus Allium; species Allium sativum. The sequence continues at coordinate 182,322,493 of CM060915.1, read as the reverse complement.
CCTTTGAACTTAGAAAACATGAATATGCCTAACTCGAGGTTAGACTGAGTTGCGGTGTAAACCTGCCCGGAACCGACCGGCACATCCAGTAACCGCAACAATATCTGTCTAATATGAGAGGTTGCGGCTTTAATTTATTAACTAAAGCTAGAACAAGAAGGGGAGGGTTAAGTCCATAGGAACACTTAACTTAACACAGTTAAAGCTAGAATGGGAAGGTTAAGTCCATAGGAGCACTTAACCAGCTTAACACTGTTAAGCTAGAATGGTAGGGTTAAGTCCATAGAAACACTTAACCAACTTAACACAGTTAAAGCTAGAATGGGAGGGTTAAATCCATGGGAATACTTAGCCAAATTAACATGTTGACTAGACTAGAAGGTGGGGTTAAGTAAAGTTAATACACTTAGCCAATTTAACATGTTAATTAGACAAGAGGTTGGGGTTAAGTAATACACTTAGCCAATTTAATATGTTAGCTGGGTTGGACCGTAGGGTTAAGTAAACTTGAACACTTAACCATCAGAATATGATAAATGAATAGGGTTAAGTCTAAGACACGAAGAGATGATACTTAACCATTAATAACAGGATTAGTTAAAACCGGTGGGAAAGGTTAAGTTAAAAAGGGAACACTTAACCAATACAGGATGAATGGGTAGGGTTAAGAAATACTTAACCAATATGACTTGGTTTGTGGTGGGGTTAAGTCAACATGAATACTGACAACACTTAACCAGTTTAACAGGATAAGGGAAGAGGGTTAAGTTAGCTTGAATCGACTAAAGACACTTAACCAATCCAACTTAACGGGAAAGAGAACTAAGTAGTAAAACTTAGTTAAGAAGACAATGATCCTGGAAACTAAGTGGTAAAACTTAGTTAGTAGAACTAAGTAGTAATTCTTAGTATAACACGAAGGAGCGGACGTCCATCTGATTTTAAAGAAGACTCCAACGAATTGGGATACGAAGCTCGAGGCTTCGAGGGGACGTGAGGGTACTCTTGGTATCCCTCTGTGAGGCTGCATATGATCCGCCTGGGCGCACAGAGGTTAAGGTCTGCGGTAGAAGAGCCAAGGGTATGCCTTGGTTGCAATATATGGCAACCAAAAGACTAGGATGGACCAGCGTGATTCGGCGAGAAGACGGAAGCCCTATGATAGCAACTCGTCGTCTACCTACCATCTTCAGTCAAGCGAGACACGTGAAGCGGGAAGGCTGGAGGACTCATACGGACCACATACTTGCTATCTAGTTGTGGTTGCGGGGTGTTGTTGGCCATAGAATTAGTGGGGCTGATAGGGGCCTTCATACAGTTCTCATTTTACAAGGGTGGCCTTCCATTAGTTGAGGGAGGGGTCGAGTGGGACCATAGCCACTGGAAAAACAGACCTTAGCATCTGCATCGGCAGATATTGAAAGCTCCCGACCGAGTTCCGTATTTCTATAGTAGCCCTGACAACGGAACTCGGACCGCACATTACTGGACATGTGCATCTAGACAAGCGATAACGATTCACGATACATGCGTGGGGAAAGTCTAGGAACATGTACCACCCTAGGTGGTGTGTCCTAGACTAAAGGGCATCGTTCGACAGGTAGCATAATCCCTAGTTTGGAACTAGGTGGCATAAACCCTGAATCCAAGAAGCATTCAGAAAAATAGCGTAAGTTCTAGTTGAACCTAGAAGGCACTTGATAGAAAACCCCAGATTAGATCTAGGTAATTAAATAATAAATGGATGCCTGAAGGCGACGGAAACTACAGGGATTGGGATCACGTTATCGTTATGTTAGATCGAAATTTGGACCTAACACCCAAATTATTATGAACAGTAGAGAATTTCGAATGAAGAACAAGAAAAAAGAAAATAACACTCAGAATTTATAGTGGTTCGGCGTTAACGAGCCTACGTCCACTTTATATGTAATTGATTATGCTTTAGAAGCTAATACAACAATGGTTTCTCTCAATATTTCAGTAGTTTGACAACAATGGCGGATTCAGTACTCAATATTGCCAAAAGGATCCCGAAAGATGCCAAGCTCTGGGCTATTTATAGCTGATTTCGTCAGGCGGATCGCGGACACGTGGCGCGAATCCCGAGATCATCGGATCGCATCGCCACCGTTGAAGAAACAGTCAAACTAGCCGTTGTGGACAGGTGTCGTGATCTGCTTGAAAATCGGATCGTGCAGATGGGGAGAATTGGTCCAGATGACGGTTAGGAACACGTGTCGCCAGATCCGTGCGATTCGGATCGCTGAAGACCAGCTTGTGATTGAATGGGTCAGAGGCTTCGGTACGCACCAAGGGATCGGATCGGTTCGTTCTGGGCAACGATATATAAGTTTGGATCGGATCGCCTGGATGTGCCGTTCTCTGTCGAGATGGGAGCGATCCGTTCCTGGGCGAGTCGATGGAGTGCGATCCATTCCTGGGCGAGACGACAGAGTGCGATCCATTCCTGGGCGAGACGATAGAGTGCGATCCATTCCTCCAGTTTCTTGGGGGACGTGGTTTCCTGTTTTCCTTTTATGAATGATCCTGGGTGGCTTGGTCAAAAAGCGAGCCAACATTTTGCCCCCTCGAAGTATGTTTTATCGATGATGGAACATGCTTCGAAGATTCTCATTTACCTTCTCCTAAAGGGACGCAAATCAACAGTCGCATTGGTTCAAATCGACACATGTATAAATCGGATCGCCATAGAGCGACACGGTCCGATTTGGTCATCTGCTCGTCTCGTGCCGAGTACCTAGGCCTTTGTGCGAAACGGGGTGTATTTTCCTTCGAGCCGTGTCGGGCTTTGAGTTTTGTGGGCCATTGTTTCAAAGCGGTCCGTGGGCTTCTATGCGATTCCATCTTTGGATCGTGGCCTGCATGGTGCTTCGTGGACCGAATAAGACAAAGAAGGGGAGACAAACGGTCACCTTCTTTGCCTATATAAGCCGAACCCCTCCCCTTCATTCTCCTTCTTCTTTCTTTTCAACCGAATCGTTTCGCCTATATTATCCAGGAGCGAACCCAAATCTTTTGACCCTTCGAAAATCCAAGCATTCTTTCAATTCTTAGAAAGGTAACTCCACTAAAAGTATTCTTATTTGCGAACGCCGCTCTTCCACGAACTTTCTTGACTGGAAACGACGAGAATTCGTGCTTTTCTGACGAGATCATCAAAATGCCATGGCCAAGTGGCGTAGAGCTCGGAGCTCGAAGAAGGAACGGAGAGGAAGAAAATGGAGGAGGAAGAAGAAGAAGACAGAAGGCCGTTTCGGTTCGTGGTCAAAGATGGAAGATGAACGCGATTGGCGAGACGACAGATCGAGGCGGCCACGAAGGGACGGATCGTGGGAGTCGCAACGGTTCAGGAAGGGGCGATCCCTTCATCCGGCGATTCGATGGGGGGCGATTCCTATGCTCCGCGAGTCGAAGAGGGGGGGCGATCCCTATACTTTGCGATCCGTCCTACAACTAACGATACGAAGAAATTTCAGACCTTAATCAACACCTTGTCACCATAAAACTTTGAACAGTTAGGCTAGAACCGCGACGTTGGACTTTCTGGACTGAATGACTTCATGATTTGACTGCATATGACGACTAACGACTTCTGATAACCTTGACTGCTTTCATGCTTTATTATTATTTTTAATAATGCGCACACACAAGCACACACACCGGCACTTGCACACACGGGGGACGGGTAGTATTAATCTTATTGTTCACATTTTCTCGTCCCAGCAACAATGTCGAACGATAACTCTTCTCCAAGATCCGTAGCAGAAGCAGAATCCGAGACTCCTGAACAGTACAATCCCGAAATTCCTCCAATCAATCCGGGAGGTGAAGATTCTGGATCTGAGTATGAAGCCACAGAATCAGATCCGACAGAAAGTACTTCATCCAGCAACAACTCCGAGTCTGACGAGCGAGCTCCGGACGAAATCCCAGGCGCAGTCGGGATAGATAAATTCTTTGATTCTTTAGCGTCCAAGCTTGACGAGATAAAACTCAAGAGAATCTGCTTAAGACATGGCATTCCTTGGGACGATGTCTTGACGCCTGGAAGCGAAGATAGACCCCATCTAGCACCGGAAGGGTACATGTCGATCAGCCGAACAATGTGTCTAGTAGGAGCTATTCCTCCGTTTCCTCCGATTGCCATTGAAACTCTAAGACGACTAGGCATTGCTCCAATGCAGCTTCATCCGAACGCCTACGCATCTCTATACTCTTTATATGTTGCTTATGCGGAGATCTTGCATGCCGAGCTTAAATTCAGAGATCTGGTGTTCTTCTTTCTCTTCAAGCACCGTTCTTCTGCAACTCCAAATTTTTCCTTTTTTGAATCAGTGGAGAACAGGAAAGTTCTGTACGACGGATACAGCAACATCGGGGATCCTAAGTCCGACTGGTTTTACATAAGGAAACAGGCTGGATGCTCACGGAGATGGCTCAAATCAAGTAAACTTTGATCACCCAGTCGAATATCTTGCTTAAGGAGTCTAGGTATTAACATTCTTCCGCTTTCTTCTTTGTCTTAAATAGATCATGTCTTCCCGAAAACAGAGGGTGCACTATACAACAACCGGTTGTCCATTCTTTTGCAAAGCAGATCCGACTTTTTAAGGATTAAAAAATGCATTACTGATGACAATCTCCATAAGCATCGTCTTCTGGATAGAAGATTTGGACTTGGGACCGGCGGCAAACCTTATAAGTACTTGCCCCCAGCAGAGGGAGAGGGAACTTCACAAGCGGTAGAAACAACTAAATTTCGCAAAAGTCCTTCTCCGATAGTCATCCAAGACGACGAAGACTTGAATATATACAGAGGGGACGAGTCCCGTGGTGATGTGTCGAAGGAAATCCATACCTCTGCCCCAATGGAAACTGTTGGCGATGACGACTTGACAGAAGAACAGTTATTCGACGAACTGAATAAAATCCCTTTACCCGATATCGAATATACAGAAAAAGACTTCGGCGAGGAGCCTTTCTTTTCTGCTCTCGAACAGGCGATCGCTTCAACAATGGAACGGGAAACGGGTCAGATGAGCCTGTCTCCAGGCCCGGGTCTGTTAGGGGGAATTATATGGGATGCACACCTCACACACACTACCTGACCTTGCACTATTATATCGTGAATATTCAAAGTTATAATATGCTCTTCTTTTCTTTTTACAGGAGCGATGTCTCGCAGGAAGTCTTATTCGTACCGTTCTCTCCGCGAAGGCACCCCCAGCCTTCGCCCGGGTACTGAGCGTCCTCGCGGTCCTCCTCATAGGCCGAGCTCCTCACAACCTCGTTCTCCACCCAAATCAACCTCTACCAGGCCCTCGAGTCATCCGACAATTCCGACCGGGGGAAAAACGCTTCCAAAAGAGTTGACTCCTCCAAAGAGTGCGCCTTCCCACAGTCACTCGTCCAAAAGGCGTCACGAATCCAAAGATAGGGACAGAGATTCATCGAAAGAAGCTGAGCAAGAAAGAAGTGACATTGTCCCCACCAGCCAACCAGAGTTAGCTGCCCCTGGTTCACGGTATTACGTCCATGGTCCCGAGATCCAAGGTAGGCTGGAAAAGCTACGGGAACAATTTCCAGGCATATTCTTTGATAGGATGGTCTTTGTTCCTGCCTTGGAACCGGTTCCTAAAAACTGGGATAGTGAAGTTATCAGGCACATTCGTCATGTGGCCAAGCAGTACGAGATGATGAAAAAGCATGCCGTTAACCTTTCGGAAGTCATCCGGACACTTGAAATTGAAGTGCACAGATCCAAAGCAAAACTCGAAAATAATGAAAGGGCTAGGACGAAATTGGATAAGGACCTGGAAGACTCTCAGGCCCAGCTTGCTCTAGCACAGAGGGACGCTGCAAATTATAAGACTGAATTGGAAAATGCCAAGCAGCGCTTTCATTCAGAACTGGATTCCAATAGCCAAGAAAAGATGGCTTTAAAAAAGGAGGTTGAAGATCTCAAGATGGCCAATATCGAGTTGAAAACAGCACGAGATCATTTCGAAGCTGAGAAGGCTGCTTGGGAGGCGGAAAAAGCGAGCTTGAAAGAAAGTTTAGCCCTGGCAAAAGAAGAAACGGTGATTTTGAACGACCAGGTTTCAGATGCGGAAAGGAGGGCAGCCCTAGCCGAAAAGAACGTTGAAAGTGCCCTCGAATTGGCCACTGCTTCTAACAACAAGCTCCTCGAAAGAGAGAAAGAAATCGAGGGGTTTGAGGAGATGATTTTTGATTTCCTTGGCCAGGTTCTCAAAACCCGCAATATCTCATGGATCCCGGATTATCATGTTACTTTGGCCAACTTATGGGATGCCATTGTGGAAGGCGAAAAACATAGACTGGGGGTCGAAGAAATCAATGAGGATGATTTGATGAAGAGCATTTTAAGAGACAACGAGCCTGAGGACCTAGCGGAGGGTCGTCGCCTAATCCTGGCGGAAATGGAAAAGGAGAGAACCTTGGCTAAAGGTAAAAGCAAAATTGACGAAGGTTCCAGTTCCGCCACGAAACCTAAAACCTCCGGAGACGAGGAGTACCATCCTGATGATCCGCTAATCCCTTTGGGCCTAACTCCCGTGGTTGTTGGAGCATCCAGAACTACTCAAGAGGGAGGATCTGCTGAAGGTATCTCTCTCTTTTCCCCGTAGTTTGTTAAAGCAATTACGAATTGTCGTCGCCTGGCAGGACAACCAATTGAGTTAGTAATGTGTGTCTCTCATAATGCAGGTGGTGAGCCCGTTGAGAAGGGTGCTGAAAAAGAGAGAGAAGTGGAGAAGGAGGCTGTCCTGCTGGGTGCTGGTACCGATGTCTCAGAGCGGGTCGAGGTCACAACAGTAGAAGGGAGCATCCCGGCAGCTAGTACCGATGTTCCCAAGGATGCCGAGACCATCGAAGCTTTAAAAGACATGGATGGTCGCCATGTGGATGACGAAGAGGACATTACCGGCTCCAAAAAGGCCGATGATGATGATGATGAGGAACCTCTGGCTAGCCGAAAAGCCAGACATGAGAAAGAGTTGGCTTCAAAGAAGATGGGAGATGAGGCTTTGGACGTGGTTCCTCTTGCAGAGTTCGATCCCAAAACTGGGATGATTATGAAAATCCAGTCCAAGTCCATCAGCCAACAGCTTCAATTCGCAAACCCTGATGACTTCCCGGCTTCCCTTTCCAGTAGAAGCAAGAGAAAAGAGGTGGAAGAGGAAACTTCAGAAGAATCGGATGTTCCCCTCGTAGATAAGCGGAAGAGGAAGAAAGGGGACCCATCTGAAGCCGACAAGGAGAGACTGGAAAGGCAGAAGCAAGAGAAAAGGGCTAAGCGTAAATAGGATGTTTGTTGATGTTTTGCCTTTTTAGTCTTTCACTGGCCAGGAAGTGTAATTGTGAGACTGGTCCTCACTTTTTGTTTCTAGGTTGTTCTTTCATTTTGTTGATTCGCAGTACATGAGCAACGGTTTATCTCTCCTTGCATCATTGTGTACCTGTATTCAGATAAACTTCCTATGTTTAATCATTAGCTAACTAATAATAATTACAAAGTAATCAAATGACAGATAGCCAAAGGAGAATTTTCATATTGCGTTGCTGTATTGTATTAAAGTTCCGTATATGCATGCGAGCATATGTGCCCCCAATCAGTTGTTATCATGACGTCTGCCGGGGTTTACTAGGAATCGGATAGCCTTATTGGTAGGTTGCCCCCTATTTCTGAATATGGGGGACTTAGAAGATTTCATAGGATAGTTGCTTGGCACCGAATTCCTAATACCTTGATCGATGCTTAATCGGAAACGCTTTTATACTCTCTCTCTCTCTCTGGAGAGTTAGAGTTCGAGCTCAGCGATTCACTCGCTTCCCGATCCTTCAGCGGGAAAGGAGCTTCTTTCTCAGCGCTCAATCGGAGACGCTTTTATACTCTCTCTCTCTCTGGAGAGTTAGAGTTCGAGCTCAGCGATTCACTCGCTTCCCGATCCTTCAGCGGGAAAGGAGCTCTTTCTCAGCGCTCAATCGGAGACGCTTTTATACTCTCTCTCTCTCTCTGGAGAGTTAGAGTTCGAGCTCAGCGATTCACTCGCTTCCCGATCCTTCAGCGGGAAAGGAGCTCTTTCTCAGCGCTCAATCGGAGACGCTTTTATACTCTCTCTCTCTCTCTGGAGAGTTAGAGTTTGAGCTCAGCGATTCACTCGCTTCCCGTTCCTTCAGCGGGAAAGGAGCTCTTTCACAGCGCTCAATCGGAGACGCTTTTATACTCTCTCTCTCTCTGGAGAGTTAGAGTTCGAGCTCAGCGATTCACTCGCTTCCCGATCCTTCAGCGGGAAAGGAGCTCTTTCTCAGCGCTCAATCGGAGACGCTTTTATACTCTCTCTCTCTCTGGAGAGTTATAGTCACAGATCAAGCAGCCTACAATCATGCATTCTCATCAAACTCATCCTTGGGGCATACTTTAACCCATACTCCGTGGATTAAAGCTAGTCGGACAAGCGGTCGGAGCCTTTGCCAAAGCTTTGGGTTTTTCTGATTAATCTACGGGAGGAACGGTTGGTACCAGACTTCGGGTACCTGGATTATTCACATTGATTTTCATAAAAACAAATAGGCAAATCAATAAAGATGCAAATAAAGGCAAATAACACACGGTATTTTTATAGTGGTTCGGTCGAATCATGACCTACGTCCACTTTATAATCTCTTGCTTTAAGGAATCAGACTATTCTAGGCAAGTCATGCCCTGTACATAGTTTTTTAACAAAGCAAAAGAATAGATTTAAAACTCTCATGTCAAATATGGCCGTAAATGTTGGGCATTCCACACTCTGGGGATTTCCCTTCCATCTACGGTTGCAAGCTTGAAGGTTCCATTATCAAGCTTGCTCAAAATAGAGTACGGTCCTTCCCACTTCGCTCCCATATGAGTTGGGGGTGGAAAGACACGTTTCAGAACCAAGTCTCCGGGTTCCCAGGTTCGGACTCGGACTTTTCTGTTGTAATATCGGGTGACCTGTTGTTTGCACCTCAGGGCACGCAGGTCTGCTTCATCTCTCTTTTCTTCGATCATATCTAGGGACTCAAGGAGCAATTCATTATTGGTCATCGGATCATAATAAGTCACCCGATGAGAAGGTACCTTTATCTCAACTAGGATGACTGCCTCTGTTCCAAAAGCAAGGGAGAACGGGGTATGTCCCGTTGCCGATTTATATGTTGTCCTGTAAGCCCATAGTGCCAAGGGCAACTCATCAGCCCACATGGCTCTGGCCCGTTTCATTCTTCTTTTCAGAATGGACTTAATTACTTTATTTGCCGCTTCGACTTGCCCGTTCGATTGTGGGTGCGCCACGGAGGTATACCGATTCTCGATGTGGTATCCTTGGCAGAAATTTCTGAACACAGCACTATCGAATTGAGTTCCGTTGTCTGTTATCACAATCTTTGGAATCCCAAATCGACAGATGATGTTTCTCACGATGAAGTTGATCACTCGTTTAGTTGTGATTGTAGTTAGTGGTTCTGCCTCGACCCACTTAGTGAAATAATCTACGGCCACAATAGCAAACTTTGCTCCGCCTCTTGCTATGGGGAGGCTTCCTATGATATCAATTCCCCACATAGCAAAAGGCCACGGACTCATCATTGTTTTTAACTGACTCGGAGGCGCTCTGGGTATCTTTGAGAATCTCTGGCACGCATCACATCGTCGTGCATATCTCACTGCATCCTTGTTTATGGTAGGCCAGAAATAACCATGCCGCAACACCTTTTTTGCCAGATTTTGCCCTCCAGTGTGGTCGCCACATTCGCCATCGTGGACTTCTTGCAGCACACGTTTGATGTCATCGTGGGCTATACACCGAAGGAGGGGCATTGAAAATCCTTGTCTATAAAGAACTCCGCCTTGCAGAACGTATCGGGCGGCTTTACGAATCACTTTACGCCTCTCGCTTTTCTTGGTCGGAAGCGTTCCATCCATTAGGAAATTCTTTATAGGGGTCATCCAGGACTCCCTTTCGGGTTCCGTCTCTAGTACTAGGTCGACTTCCATCTGATCTATGCTAGGAGACCGAAGTACTTCAACGGGGGCCAGCCCAATTATTTCAGGATCGCTAGAACTAGCCATCTTTGCCAACTTGTCTGCCTGCTGGTTCTCTGTCCGCGGAATATGAGATATGCTGTAGTGATCAAAATCATTCAGCAGTTCTTTGACTTTCTTTAAGTATAGAACCAATCTTGCACTTTTAGCTTGGAATCTCCCAGTGACTTGATTCACAACTAACTTGGAGTCGCAGAAAATGTTTAGCTTTGTGACTTCTAGTTCCTTTGCAATCTTCAATCCGGCTATCAGAGCTTCATATTCGGAATCGTTGTTAGTGGCCTGAAACTCCATTCGGATGGCATAGGTTATCAATCGTTTCTCGGGGGTTTCAAGCACTATTCCAGCGCCGGATCTTTCGTCGTTTCTAGCGCCATCAGTATACAATCTCCAGGCATTAGGATTGAAAAGTAACTTCGAACGTTCCACTTCTTCGTGTGCTATATCTTCTTCAGGAATAGTGAACTCTGCTATGAAGTCGGCTATCACTTGCCCTCGAATTGACCGTCTGGGCTGAAAGTTCAAGTCAAACTGACTTAACTCAATATTCCATTTGAGTAACCTTCCAGATGCCTCTGGTCTCTGCAAAACTTGCTTGAGTGGATGATCAGTGTATATGGTGATAGGATGTGCCTGAAAGTAGTGCCGAAGTTTTCGGGAGGCAATCAGTAAACTATAAGCCAGCTTCTCTATCCGTGGATAATTACGCTCTGCTGCTGTCAATTTCTTGCTCACATAATACACAGGTCTTTGGACCTTACCCTCTTCCCTTACCAACGCTGAGCTGATCGCGTGAGACGATACTGCCAAATACACGAATAAATCCTCGTGATCTACTGGTTTGGATAGAATCAGAGGTTTCTCCAAGTGCCTGAGCAAATTCTGAAACGCTTCTACGCAGTCAGGTGTCCAGTTAAAGTGGCGTTTTCCTCGCTTTATCAATTCAAAGAACGGAATGCACTTGTCCGTAGCCCTGGAGATAAATCTGCTCAATGCGGCCACTTTTCCGGCAAGGCTTTGCACATCCCTAATTTGCCTAGGTTCCTGAATGTTTCTGATTGCTGCGATCTGGTCTGGATTAATCTCGATACCGTGGGAACTGACAATGAATCCCAGGAATTTTCCAGAAGCCACACCGAACGAACATTTGGTCGGATTGAGTTTCATTCCATACTTTCGAAGAATGCCGAACATCTCTGCCAAGTCAGTAGTGTGCTGAGAAGATTGTCTGGACTTAACCAACATATCATCAACGTATACTTCCATCGTTTTCCCGATCTGGTTATAGAACATCCTGTTGACCAAACGCTGATATGTAGCGCCCGCATTCTTCAAACCGAAGGGCATTACCACATAACAATATAACCCCAGATCGGTAATAAAACTAGCGTGCTCTTGATCTGGAACATGCATCGGAATTTGGTTGTATCCTGAATAAGCATCCATAAATGAGAGAAGCTCGTGACCTGCCGTCGAGTCTACAAACTGGTCAATTCGAGGTAATGGGAAACTATCTTTTGGACAAGCTTTGTTCAAATCTGAAAAGTCGATACACGTTCGCCACTTCCCGTTGGCCTTCTTTACCAGGACTGGGTTCGAAATCCAGTCTGGGTAGGTTGAATCTCTGATAAACCCATTACTCTTTAGCTTTCCAACCTCTTCCTTCAAGGCAGCGGACCTCTCTAGGCCCAGCATTCGCCTTTTTTGCTTTACTGGAGGATGTTTGGGATCAATGCTCAAAGAATGGCTCATGATTGATGGGGATATCCCGTACATGTCCGCGTGGGTCCAAGCAAATACATCCAAGTTATTGTTTAAGAAATTCGTTAATTCTTTAGCAAGATTCGGGCTTAACTGGGATCCAATCTTAAGGACCTTCTCCGGGTCACTGTCATCGATTGGTACATCCATAGTTGCCTCGTTGGGAGTCGCCACTCTGCCCCCGGGATCTTGATCCTCTCTGGGATCTATGTCCTCGGGCATCCCTCTGGGCAACTCTCCAACGATTGTCCTCTTTGGTTGCTATAAGGTCTCCGCCCCCGAAGGGGAAGAAGTGCCGTTAGTTTCGATATCCCCTCCATTGCGAAGTAACTTTAGTTCGGCAACATAACATGCTCGCGCAGCAACTTGATCCCCTCTGACGATACCAATGCCAGCTTCTGTGGGGAATTTCAATAACAAGCACCAAGGGGCTATACAGGCTCTGAACTTTGCGAGGGCCGGTCGGCCCAAGAAGGCATTGTATGGCGATTCAACATCCAAAACCACAAAGGGAAGGATTCTCACTCTCTGGCGTTCTCCTTCCCCAAGTGTAACTGGCAACTCTACATAACCCATCGGAGCGGTGGATGCTCCGTTGAATCCACGGATCCATCCTTGGCAGGGCTTCAAGTCTTTTATTTCAAGATTCATCTGGTCAAAGGCCTTTTTGAAGAGAATATTAACGGAACTCCCGTTGTCCACCAGCACTTTATGAACAGTGGCTGGCCCAATGGGTATTGTAATTACAAGTGGATCTTCAGTTGGAGCATGGACTCCGATGTTTTCTCGTTCTCGGAAAACAACATCATCAGTCATCATCTTCTGCTGCTTCACCGGGATACTGTCCTCGGGGTTGCTACATTCCCCTACCTCGAGGTGTTGTTTGGCCGCATTGACGTATTGATCTAACGCTTTAGAACTATGCCCAGCAAGATAGAGTCCTCCGATCACGGTATTGATAACAATATTCTTTCCTTTTTGCTGAGCAGTCGGCCTAGCAGCAAGTTGATTTTGATTCTGATTCGGGGCCTGCACTGCTTGCCCCCTGTCCCTAGGCGCTACTCTGTATTCATCTAGCTTCCCTTCTCGAAGCAGCCTTTCGACCACGTCCCTCAAGTGACGGCATTCATTCATCGAATGACCGTGAATTTGATGAAAGAGACAAAACTTTCCTGTCTCACGCTCTTTTTCCGTCGATTCTCTAGGAGGTGGACTCTTATTTTGGAGGACTTCGTACGCATCCATGAAAATATTCTCCAAAGTATCATTGATGGGTGTATAACTTTCAAAGGCCCTGGGACGAGTCCTTCTCTGGGAATCGTTCCCTCGGCCCCTCTTTCGGTTGTTGCCGTTACCATTGTTATTGTTGTTACCCGGCTGACGGCCACCCTGATTCTGATTTCCGACGTTAACTTCAACTTTCCCCGAGCTGTCTCCAGTCTGTTTGATGGCGAAATTACTCTGAATTTCCTCCTTATCAGTTGTTTTAACCTTTCGGTTTGCGTATACCTCTTCCCGGCGCAGATGTACGTTGGCTTTCTCATAGAATAACTCTCTGTTGTGGGGTGGTTTGCCTGCCAAGTACCTCCCAAATTCAGTGTCCTTGTCTACTCCGTCAATCAGTGCTGCGAAGATGGCCGGTTCATGAGGATCTTTGACCTCAGAGGCAGCCAAATTGAAACGATCCAGGTACATCTTTAGACTCTCGCCTGGTCGCTGTTTGACCAGGAATAAATCGATCACGCTTTTCGTCTTCTGTGCGTAGATACGGAATTGTTCTACGAACTTCTCGCTCAGTTCCCTGAAGCTAGAAATCGATCTCGCCGGCAGGCGAGTGAACCATAGCAAAGCCACGTCTTCCAGGAATATGGGAAACGCTTTACACTTAACCGCGTCAGAAGCGGCGGCAGCGGTCATCGACCAGGAGTATCTCATCTGGTGTTGAACAGGATCAGATCTTCCCGCATATCGATTCATTTGTGGCATGTTGAAGCGCCTTGGAAAAGTCGCATCCAAAATATCGTCAGTAAAAGGAGTATGACTGCGGTCAATCCCCCAGTCTTCGTTTCGCTGTCCGCGGCTGTCGGCGAGAATCTGGTGAACCATGGCTGCAACATTTGCGCTGGTCAAAGGAGGTTCAGGGTCAGTGCCTCTAGCCCGACGAGGTTCTCTGATCTCTCTTCGGGAAGTAGCCACAAGATCCGGGGCTCGGACAGGGCTTCGCTGCCCCCTGTTATCATGAGTATGTATGCGGCGACGGGGCTGAGGTAGTCTGTTATGCACAGGACTATTCACATTACGGTTTGGGGATGCCGCCCCTAGTTCCTCTTCTTGTGAGGGCAGGGTTCCGAACCGAAGCTGTTCTATGTTTTCGGCTCTCTCATATGGTCGCCGCGGAGGTCTCGGCGATTCTTCAGACGAAGAAGAATACATTGGGGTGAGTGGGCGAACCGGTGATGCTCTTTGCCTTGCTAGTTCGTCAAGTCTTCTATCCATAGCCGTCAAATTCTGCCGCAGGATGGAACTTTCCTGCCTTTGGGCAGCCAACTCATCAAACAACCTATCCCACATTTCGGCGAAGCGAGAGAGATCCCCCTCAGTGACAGGAGCAGCAGGATCATAATGGTCATCATCACTCTCTCTTATACGCAAAGAGCTTGAACCGGGTCGAGCGGAGGCTCCGGGACGATAGGAATGGGTCATAGGTTCTTTTCCAGGTCGTGTTGTAGTTTGACCATCAGTTCGGATAGCTGCGGTTCGTGGAGGGCGATTCGCTGCGCCCCCCTGAGATCGACTCGTGGTCGTGGTACGTGGAGGCTGCGAGGTGTTGCCTCGGGATCGAGTGACAACCCCTTCAGTGGCACGGATCGTCTCGTTCCCATCGACTCGGAACGAGGTGTCTTCGTCGGATCGGATCGCCCCCTGCGCTCCGCGATCCAGAATTTCTTCGTTGCCCAGTTCGTGTACACTCTCCTCAATCGTTTCGTTGGTCTGCGAAACCTTAGATCTTTTTCCAGCCATAATATCCGAATCGCTGGAATCCTCAAAGAAGCGAATAGTGAAACTTTAAGACTGAGTTTCTCAGTGAAAGCACCAAAAATGTTAGATCGAAATTTGGACCTAACACCCAAATTATTATGAACAGTAGAGAATTTCGAATGAAGAACAAGAAAAAAGAAAATAACACTCAGAATTTATAGTGGTTCGGCGTTAACGAGCCTACGTCCACTTTATATGTAATTGATTATGCTTTAGAAGCTAATACAACAATGGTTTCTCTCAATATTTCAGTAGTTTGACAACAATGGCGGATTCAGTACTCAATATTGCCAAAAGGATCCCGAAAGATGCCAAGCTCTGGGCTATTTATAGCTGATTTCGTCAGGCGGATCGCGGACACGTGGCGCGAATCCCGAGATCATCGGATCGCATCGCCACCGTTGAAGAAACAGTCAAACTAGCCGTTGTGGACAGGTGTCGTGATCTGCTTGAAAATCGGATCGTGCAGATGGGGAGAATTGGTCCAGATGACGGTTAGGAACACGTGTCGCCAGATCCGTGCGATTCGGATCGCTGAAGACCAGCTTGTGATTGAATGGGTCAGAGGCTTCGGTACGCACCAAGGGATCGGATCGGTTCGTTCTGGGCAACGATATATAAGTTTGGATCGGATCGCCTGGATGTGCCGTTCGCTGTCGAGATGGGAGCGATCCGTTCCTGGGCGAGTCGATGGAGTGCGATCCATTCCTGGGCGAGACGACAGAGTGCGATCCATTCATGGGCGAGACGATAGAGTGCGATCCATTCCTCCAGTTTCTTGGGGGACGTGGTTTCCTGTTTTCCTTTTATGAATGATCCTGGGTGGCTTGGTCAAAAAGCGAGCCAACACGTTACTAGTAGGGACACTAGTTAGGCGGTGTAGAGATATAGAAACCAGAATAATATAACTCAGGATTAAATTGGACCATTGCTCTTTCCCAACTTGAAGATTTGACGAAGTTGTCCTTGGATTCTCTTTCAGATGCTATGGCTGGCTTATGCTACATTGGGGAATATAAATGTATTTTTATGCTTCTTTATCTAGTAAAGACAGATGATACTCTGATATTGTAAAGCAATCTTGTACAATCTATTTTATCAATAAAGCAAAGTTTTATTTTCCGCTGTTAATTGTTTGTCTGTCTTGTAATTTATCTGCATCTTTTACCCATAATGCTCCATAGAACTTAGTGCATTCCCTTTGCGAGTGACACTAACGGACGTGGTGTGTTACACGTGGTATCAGAGCTGAAGGTTACCGGATCAGATAAAAGATTTGAAAAAATATTTTTCAAAACGGTCTTTAAAGAAGCATTTTCAAAAGAAAAGTTTTGTTTTAAAGGCATATTCCCCAAAGCCAGACGCATTGTCTCCTTTTCCTCTGTTTGAATTCTTGTCTCCTTCTTTCTTGAGTCTCTGGGGCTCCTGGCTTTCTGGGAGGTAACCTCATCGAAAGGCAAAGTAGTGCCTGTCTTCCATCTATAGCCGTAGTTGTTTCACTTACGGCCAGTCTTCTTTCAAGGTTATAGGGTTTTCCGTACGATGGAAGCAGCCTTCGAGAGATTTGCCAATATAGTTATACACGGAAAGGGATGAGGAATTCATGGAGATAGGTTTAGCTCATGAAGGAGGAAAAAATTATAAAAGAGGAAGTATCTTTACTCGGGTATGATGGGGCATATAATTAAGGACGAGGGTAAGAACAAAGGACAAGATTTTCAGAAGGGCAACTACATGCTGAGCGTACCTAGGAGATAGGTGGTAAAAGTTTCTATTGGAAGAATCTAGTTTTTCTGTTCGGATTTAGTGTTTCGCATTTGTTCATATTTTCTTCCATAGTTGAGTCTCTACACCTTAGTACTTGTATAGTAAGAAGATCCCAATCAGTCTCAAACCTAGTGGGTGGTTCGACCCATTTATTTTTGGTTAGTAGGGGTTTGAATAACTATCGAGTTTGCTTATATCATATCACGTAGATTGTCTAAAGGAGATATTCCTTGGTTGCTTGTCTGATATTGGTTTAGGCCTTTGGGGCTTGTACTTGAGGAATGTCGAGTTCGACTAGGATGGTTTGCGTGAGAGATGGATAGTTGTGGCAGGCGCTCTAAAAAGCGCGTAGTGACCATTTGACCCTTACAATTATGGCATGATGGATAAGACAGGAGGAGAGACCTCTGATCATCCTAGTATATACACCTGGTTGACATCTGTTCATTTTGGAGATGAAGCTTAGAAACTTCACAATCGTGGAGTAAAAATTGGTTAAGATACAGTGGAGTAAACCTCAAGAAGGCTAGATACTAGCAACATGCCCTTTTTCCTTAAGGGTGCATCCTTGATTTCTCTGTTTAGGAGCTTTACGCGTAGTTTTTTCTCTCTTTCCAAAGTATATCCTCTAGGTGGTATCTGCGATCCTTAGGTAGAAGCCAATGGATGTAAACATGTATTTGAAACATGTTATGGTTGAATGGTTGCAAGTGGTTGCAAATAGTTGCTCGTGGATGCATATGCATACGTATTAGACACTAGATCAAGTTCGAACGCTCTCATATTGCATTTACATATATACATTTGCTTGTAAATTGAACTTGATATGATATCATGTGGCCGTTGCATATGGATAAATGGCTGTGCAGGCATGTAGTATTTACATGACTAGGAATGCTTGCATACATGATTGGACGCATAGCACGGACATGATTTGCATTAAGGAGGTCAACTGAATCAGTAGACCGCCTAATTTTGCATTAGATAGAGACATATACACACACTATGCATATGAACATGAAAGCATTAGAAATCTTTTAAGGACAATGAATGCCTGTGATTGAATGGTTGAGTAGATGGGTGATTGGATGGTAGGACACATTCTTCCTAATTTGAAGATTTCGGGGACGAAATCCTTTTAAGTGGGGGAGAATGTAACACCCCGCAATTCTGTGACATTAAGATTCTCAAATTAAAGTATAATTAATTTTTAAAAGAAAAATTAAAAGAAAAAGATCCATGCAGTTGTTTAATTTAAGTATTGTAACTAACATGAAAAAGAGAAGTAAGGAGAGAACAATAATTATTATTGTTCTAAGACTTATTAACAAAAGCCTCTGTAGCTCAGTTGGTTAAGGCATTGGACTTGTAGCATAGAGGTCGGGGGTTCAAACCCCGGCGGCGGCATAATTTTTTATCTTTGTTTTAGAGAGGGCCAACTGAACATGCAAATATATGTACGTATACAAATTCAAAGTTTGAAAGGATAAGAAAGTACATATAAGGAAATAAAGAAAATATATATATATACATATGAGAATATAAATATATATATATGCAAAAATATATGTATACGAAAGATAAAATTCAAGATAAGGCTACAGTCAATGAAATATGGCAACATCATTTGAATTTTGAAAATAAAATGAAAGTTGTGCGTATATATATACGCGTAAAATGGTCGTTAGAGGAATTGTATACATATAAGAATATTTCATGTGAATAAAACAGTTAAATAAATTCCAGAAATTCAAAAGTTCGAAAATCAAACTTCTACGCCAAAACAATTCATTCGAAATTCAAATTTCTACGCCAAAATAGCTTGTGGGACCCAATGCTGACTCAACACTGCATGTATGATAAGGTTTGGCTAGATTCATCTACGTACCTGGACTATTTTCTTAACTAGGTTCAATGCTGACTCAGCGCTGCGTGTACGATAAGGTCTTGAGCAGCTATATAAACAACCCTAGTCTGCATTCTCTTTGCACCAATTCTCTTCTATCCTTATGCTGCTAAGATTCTGGCTTCTTCCCCTCCTCTAAATTTTCTTAAATAATAAAAAAAAAATTCAAGACATGGAGATGCTGCTCAAATCTGTTCAAGAGAAGATTCAAATCAAAGTGAAGAATTCAAAGGCTAAATCAACAAACCTCGAGCAACGACATACGAATCTTAGCATCGCCATTCTTCTATTCTAGATTTAATTTCTGTAAGTCAGTTGTTTCTAGATTTGAACGTTTTTGCTTTATTTTGTGACATGAAATTAAAGGAATAAAAGAATATGCCAAATCTCTCTCTCTCTATTCGAATCTGTGTTTATACTCTTGGACTAAATTAAGAACTGTTATGATTCAAGGACAAATAAGACTTTGCCTATGACCGTTGCTTATGACTATGGATTCTGAGATCATGTGCCTTTGGACTATGAACATAAGCCTTTGATTTTGGGATATAAAACATTGCCTATGACGGTGACTTATGACTTTGGGAATTATTTTCCCTTTTGTCTATGAATATTGCCTATGACTATGGACATTTGCCTACGATTATGAACACAAGCCTTTGACTTGGACATAAAGTATTACCTATGACATAACAACGGTGATTTAAACACCTATGATTCATGACTAGGAATATTGTTGCTTAGGTTTTGTGACTATGAAATTGGGTCTAAAACCCGATTTATCTATTCTGTCTGTTCTTGATTTTCTTTGGTTTTAGACTATGGGAATTTACCTATTAAGTTAGGTCTACCCATGTTCTCGAACCTATTCTGTCTATTCTTGGTTTTAGACCATGGGAATTTACCTATTAAGTTAGGTCTACCCATATTCTTGAACCTGCGTCGTTATTCAAAATCTTTTTATGCCAATTATTATGTCCACCCTTTTTCATAGCATCTTTGGTTCATTCCCTATTTTCTACGAATCTAGATTTATTTACAATCTAGGTTGAATCATGATT
This sequence comes from Allium sativum, assembly GCA_030737875.1. NCBI lineage: Eukaryota > Viridiplantae > Streptophyta > Magnoliopsida > Asparagales > Amaryllidaceae > Allium > Allium sativum. Next base: position 182,302,851 of record CM060915.1, on the reverse strand, counting down.
ATACGATTGGTGGGAATGCGATTTGGGAAAAACACAAAAATAAACATAAATATAGTTGTAAGCTTGAAATTGGCATAGTTTGGAAGCGAACATGATTCTAATTTATACAATTTTAGAACATGTGTTAAGACATGTGAATTGGGTAGATTTGACATGGATTATAGGTTATGAAATTTAGATCTAGTATTGGCCTGTAAACTGAAAAACTAGAATAATAAATCTAGTTTGTATGTAGACTGTAAACTAGAAGAATAAATCTAGTTTTTGGGCATAAACGGTGAACTAGAATAGAAAATCTAGTTTGGCATATAAAATCTAGTTTAGCATAAACTGAAAATAAAGATGATAGATCTAAATTGCTATGAACTGTAGGTTAGGCAAATCAAGATTTGGGCCTAGAATATAAGTCTGTTAGCGACAAATGAATATAGGCCAAATTTGTTTAAAAAGGGGGAAATGGGCTGTAAGATAAATTGTTAACAATTTATAAACAAAAGAAAGATATTTTGATAACACCCCTTTTTATAACTCGTCCCAGAAAGTTCTAGGGTGACAGAGAGGATAGTGTCTAGGCTTGAGTTTGGAAAATATAAGTTTCCTGCCCTCCCTGGCTATCCCTAACTGATCCAACGAACGGGATGGTTGCTTTCAAAACCAGGTTTGGAAATTAATTAGAAAACCCTTTGAACTTAGAAAACATGAATATGCCTAACCCGAGGTTAGACTGAGTTGCGGTGTAAACCTGCCCGGAACCGACCGGCACATCCAGTAACCGCAACAATATCTGTCTAATATGAGAGGTTGCGGCTTTAATTTATTAACTAAAGCTAGAACAAGAAGGGGATGGTTAAGTCCATAGGAACACTTAACTTAACACAGTTAAAGCTAGAATGGGAAGGTTAAGTCCATAGGAGCACTTAACCAACTTAACACTGTTAAGCTAGAATGGTAGGGTTAAGTCCATAGAAACACTTAACCAACTTAACACAGTTAAAGCTAGAATGGGAGGGTTAAATCCATGGGAATACTTAGCCAAATTAACATGTTGACTAGACTAGAAGGTGGGGTTAAGTAAAGTTAATACACTTAGCCAATTTAACAAGTTAATTAGACAAGAGGTTAGGGTTAAGTAATACACTTAGCCAATTTAATATGTTAGCTGGGTTGGACCGTAGGGTTAAGTAAACTTGAACACTTAACCATCAGAATATGATAAATGAATAGGGTTAAGTCTAAGACACGAAGAGATGATACTTAACCATTAATAACAGGATTAGTTAAAACTGGTGGGAAAGGTTAAGTTAAAAAGGGAACACTTAACCAATACAGGATGAGTGGGTAGGGTTAAGAAATACTTAACCAATATGACTTGGTTTGTGGTGGGGTTAAGTCAACATGAATACTGACAACACTTAACCAGTTTAACAGGATAAGGGAAGAGGGTTAAGTTAGCTTGAATCGACTAAAGACACTTAACCAATCCAACTTAACGGGAAAGAGAACTAAGTAGTAAAACTTAGTTAAGAAGACTACGATCCTGGAAACTAAGTGGTAAAACTTAGTTAGTAGAACTAAGTAGTAATTCTTAGTATAACACGAAGGAGCGGACGTCCATCTGATTTTAAAGAAGACTCCAACGAATTGGGATACGAAGCCCGAGGCTTCGAGGGGACGTGAGGGTACTCTTGGTATCCCTCTGTGAGGTTGCAGATGATCCGCCTGGGCGCACATAGGTTAAGGTCTGCGGTAGAAGAGCCAAGGGTATGCCTTGGTTGCAATATATGGCAACCAAAAGACTAGGATGGACCAGCGTGATTCGGCGAGATGACGGAAGCCCTGTGATAGCAACTCGTCGTCTACCTACCATCTTCAGTCAAGCGAGACACGTGAAGCGGGAAGGCTGGAGGACTCATACGGACCACATACTTGCTATCTAGTTGTGGTTGCGGGGTGTTGTTGGCCATAGAATTAGTGGGGCAGATAGGGGCCTTCGTACAGTTCTCATTTTACAAGGGTGGCCTTCCATTAGTTGAGGGAGGGGTCGAGTGGGACCATAGCCACTGGAAAAACAGACCTTAGCATCTGCATCGGCAGATATTGAAAGCTCCCGACCGAGTTCTGTATTTCTATAGTAGCCCTGACAACGGAACTCGGACCGCACATTACTGGACATGTGCATCTAGACAAGCGATAACGATTCACGATACATGCGTGGGGAAAGTCTAGGAACATGTACCACCCTAGGTGGTGTGTCCTAGACTAAAGGGCATCGTTCGACAGGTAGCATAATCCCTAGTTTGGAACTAGGTGGCATAAACCCTGAATCCAAGAAGCATTCAGAAAAATAGCGTAAGTTCTAGTTGAACCTAGAAGGCACTTGATAGAAAACCCCAGATTAGATCTAGGTAATTAAATAATAAATGGATGCCTGAAGGCGACGGAAACTACAGGGATTGGGATCACGTTATCGTTACTAGTAGGGACACTAGTTAGGCGGTGTAGAGATATAGAAACCAGAATAATATAACTCAGGATTAAATTGGACCGTTGCTCTTTCCCAGCTTGAAGATTTGACGAAGTTGTCCTTGGATTCTCTTTCAGATGCTATAGCTAGTGTAACACCCCGAATTTTCTATTAACACTAAAGTTGCTAAAATAATAATAAGTGTGTAGAAGAGGGGATGTATCTAATATGAATATAAAAATATTAATAAGTGTGTAAGAGAGGGGATGTATCTAATATGAATATAAAAATATTAATAAGTGTGTGAGAGAGGGGATGTGTCTAATATGTATATAAAAACAATAATAAGTAAAGGGGGATGTATCTAATATGTACATTGTAGAAAATATATATATATATGACATGAATAGAAGTTTATTAATATGCTGAGTGTTTGCTGAGTCACTTCTGACTCATTGCTGAGTCAACAAGATAAACCCCATCTTGTCTGAACGGCTGCGGTTATTTCTAGGTTAAATCTAATGGCCTAAATGAATTCTAAAATCTATAAATAAGTGGGTAGACCCTAGACCTAAATCACTTGTAAAATTAGAGAAGCTACCGTCATGCTGCTGCCATGGAGTTCAGCATAGCCGTCACAAACAAAGAAGAGGAAGCTTAATCTACTACAACTAAATTCTTCTCAACAAAACAAATCAAACCAAAGAACTCTCTCTCTAATTCTTTTCTTTTGTTGGTGAGTATGATGATTCTCACAAGACTATTACAAACTAATTTGACTCAGTTATGAATGGATCACAAGAAAGTGATGTGATTTGTAATTGTAAATTCTATATATTGTGGATCTCTTATTATGTTATTATGTTGTCGTATGATGTAAATTATATATGCTATGTCATGCTATGTTGTAAATTCTCTTATGCTATGTCGTGCTATGTTGAGAATCATGTCAAGCTATGTTATACTATCATACTATGCCATGTTATAAATCATGCTATATTATGTTGAAAAATCATGTTGTTGGATCATGCTTAAAGTTATGTTTTTTTTTTCTTCTTAATTTAAATGGATCTTGTTTATGGGAATTTGCCTATTAGGTTAGGTGTACCCATAAACTTGAAACTATAATTAAATAAAACTTGATTATGGGAATTTGCCTATTGAGTTAGGTGTACCCATATAAAACCATGTTGTTAAAAAATTAGATGATGTTGATTCACACATGTTCATATGTAAGTTTATGAAAATTGATTGAGATTATATTAGGTGAATTTTGAACAAGTTGACACCTTTAGGTCCATGACATGTATAATCTATGCAAGTTGGACATATGCAAGTTTCACCCCTTATTATGATTCATTTGGTCACATATACATGTTGTTATTATGATAATCTCTTTTATGCTATGAGTTAGGCTATTCGAGTCTAACATATATTTTGCGAATAAACGTTCAAACGTGGGGTAGGGGTAATATTAGGAATTAATAAATTGGGTTCAATTTTGTAAGATGTTGCATACCATGAATGAATGTCCATAATTGAGTCAATTATGGACATTGTTAAAAATTGGAAGTAATTAATAATTCAAGTAGGGAATTATTAAAATTGGGGGAAAGTGGATTATTATTAATAATCAATGCTTAGGACACGAGGTTGGACCCGTTTGTGATGTAAACCTGCCCGGACCCGCCCGGCAAATCCAGTAGTCACAAATGTCGGCCCAATGTGAGAGGTCCTAGGCCCAAACTAAAGCATAACAGTTGTAAAGATACGAGGTTAGACTCTTTTATGGTGTAAGACTGCCCGGACCCGCCCGGCAAATCCAGCTGCCATAAATGCCAGTCTAATGTGAGAGGTCTTTATGAGGTTATGGCCTTGATGAACTAAGAAATACTTAACCAGATAATCATGTAAGGTGGGACATGGGGGTTAAGTAGGTGCCTTGGGTGGCATGAGGAATCTGGTGGTTGCCTTTAGAGGCATTTGAAATACGATTAGACTTAACCAAACACACATGTAAATGAACATGACTAAGTGGGTTAAGTGGGATGGACTAATGGGGACAAGCTTAGGTGGAATGCTTGTGGTAAATAGTGGGGGCCCATTTCAACCAGTATCCCAAAACGTATCTTTGTGGGCTCGACCCAAGTCGAGGACGGGACACGCATACTGGGTTTGACTATAAGAGGCCAAAACAGGGAGCGGTGGCAACGCAAGTCCAATGGGTTTCATATGCGTGTGTGGACCCGGGCTGGTAGGTAAGACGTTGTTGCATCGTGTAGGTATAAGCCGTGCATGTCCGTTGTATCAGGTTGCCACTTTAGGGGAGTGATACACCCCACTGTGGGGCCAGCACGGGTATCTACGAGTTAGGGAGCCGATCGAATAATGGGAAGTAGGGTACACCTAGTGGAGATAGGGGCAGGCGGCACCTATGTAGTCAGCTAGGGGTACGTAAAGCCATTGGGAAAGTTTCTAAGTGAAGCTAAGTGGGATGAATCTTTAGGGTGACTGGTGTGGTGCAGTATAGTGTTTATCCTTTAGTATTTAGGAGCGCCTATAACGTTGCCTTTAGCGATTGTCTATGTCCTTAATCTGCTCTTCATAGACATTTTCTTGTTTTCCAGCTTATGCCTTAGTCCAGTTATTTTGGTAATAGTATTGTAGAATTATCATATTCACCAGACTTTATGTCTGACCCCCTCTTTTCCATCCTTTTTCTCCCTTCAGGTCCGCAGGTTGGGCCAAGTTCTAGTGGAGTCTAGTTGGATCGCTTATCTTCTGGAAAGCTTGGACTGCTGATGTAAAGTCCAGCTTGTTATCTTTCTTTTTAATGGCTATTCATGTAATGGGATTATGTACTTGTTTTATCAAGATAGATATTGTACTTGACATTGAATATGGTGTTATGATGTAATCAAACATGTTTTGACTTCTGCTACAATGAAATAAAGTTTTTGAATTTCCAAGTACTATTTTATATCTGTCTTGTTGTAATTTTACTGTTCTATATTCACTTAAAACCTCCATGGAAGTTAATGCATTCCCTTTGTGAGTGACATTAATGGACGTGGGGTGTTACACATGGTATCAGAGCATAAGGTTACCAGAACAGATAAAAAAAAAATTTTAGAAAAATATTTTTTTTTCTAAAGTATTTTTGGAAGAAGTGCTTTCAAAAAAAAAAAAACATGTTATTTAAAGAGAGTTTTTATGAAAAACATAATCCCAAATAGCCACATCCTTATCTTTATCTTTCGAATTCTCCATTTTGAATCTTTCCTTTTTCGTTTCAGCATGGCTGAAGATCTTAATCTCCCAGAAGGTGTGACGATTCCAGGGTGGTTCAGGAGATACTTGGAGGCTAGGGCCACCACTGCAGGCCCAGCGGATACTCCTCCACCCCTAGTTGCACCCATTCCTCCTCCTCCTCCTCCTCCTCCTCGTGTTGACACTTTTGCAAAGACGTGCAAGGAATTCAAGGCTATGGGAGGAAAAACTTTTCAAGGGACTGAGACGTTTGTGGAGGCCAGAGATTGGCTTAAGGAGACTGAGGAATTGTTGGATATCTTTGAAGTGGAAGATGGGAGGAAAGTCCGTTTAGCTGCTTGGTTAATGAAGGGAGAGGCCTCGTTTTGGTGGGAGGTCACTAACGGGGAACGTCCAGTTGATTCATGGGCGGATTTCAGACGAAGGTTTAAGGCAAAGTTTCTTTCAAGGGCAGAGGAGAACTTAAATATGGAAAAATTCCTGGCACTAAAGCAAGGGAGCTCATCAGTAAAGGAATATGTCAATAAATTTAATCAGTTAGCAAGGTTTGGCTTGGAGTTGGTGAACACGCCAGAGAAGAAAGCTTTGAGGTTCGTTGGAGGCTTGAATGAACCGTTGCAAGGGTTGGCTATGACCCACATCCCTATGGGAGCCACCTTTGAAAAGCTAGTAGAAATGGCACTTATGCATGAGGATAAGGCAGTTGAAAAGAAAGGGGATCAGAAGAAACCCCAACAGCAAAATAAGAAGGGTGGTAAAAACAATAATGGCAAAGGGAAGAAGAAATGCTTCAATTGTGGGATGCCTGGCCATCTCAGCAAAGATTGTAGAAAGAAAAAGAAGACTGGTTGTTTTCATTGTGGAGATGCGGGACATTTAGTGAAGGACTGTCCAAAGAAGGGGCAGAGGGCAGGGTCTACCTCGGGAGGACAGGTGCAGGCTCTTATGGCACCAGGGCAGGCAAGGGGGCAAGTTCAGGCTATTGTGGCCCCACCGCTGCAAGAAAGAGGTAGAACAATTTCTGTTGAAAGCTTAGTTTTTCTGTTTGATCATCCTGTCCGTACCTTATTCGATTCTGGCGCATCTCATTCGTTTATCTCTGCATCATTAGTTGAATCACTGCACTTGAACACCAGTTTAGTAGAGGATCCCTTGGTCGTTTCAAATCCAATTGGGGGTTCGGCTCATTTGACCATGATATGTTTGGATTTGAAAATCTCTATACTTAGCGTTGAATTTAGATGTGATGCTTATGTATTGGGCTTCACGGGCTATGGGCTAATTTTAGGAATGGATTGGTTGTCTAGAAATAAGGCCATTCTTGATTGTGAAAGGAGAGTAGTTAGGCTTGTGACTCGCCTTGGTAATGCTCTCGACATCTTTTGTAATCCCATAAATTCCGTTATGCTAAGTTATCTTGAATCGCTTGACGCGTCTGTAGAGAACCTGCGATCGGTAGAAGTGGTCCGGGAATATCCGGATGTGTTTGAGGAGGTGAAGGGCTTACCTCCAAAGCGGGAGATGGACTTTCGAATTTATCTTGTGGATAATGCTAAACCCGTATCTTTGCCAGTGCGCCACATGGCTCCTCGTGAAAGGAGGGAACTCAATAAGCAAGTAAAGGAGTTGCTTGAGAAGGGGTTCATAAGACGTAGTATATCGGAGTGGGGTGCTCCAGTAGTTTTTGCCACAAAGGCGGATGGGTCTCTTAGACTTTGTATGGACTATAGAGAACTAAACAAGCTTACTAAAAAGAACCGACACCCACTGCCGAGGATTGACGATCTCTTTGATCAGTTAGTTGGCGCCTCAGTGTTTTCGCAGTTGGACTTAGCCACTGGCTTTCATCAACTGAGAGCGGCTGAGGATAGTATAGATAAGACTGCTTTTAGGACTCCTGACGGATTCTATGAATGGCTAGTGATGCCCTTTGGTTTGACAAACGCCCCTGCATATTTTGTTGATTTGATGAGTAGGGTGTTTAGGGAATACCTTAACAAATTCGTGGTAGTCTTTGTGGATGACATCTTAGTCTTTTCTAAGAATAAAGAAGAGCACTCCCTACATCTTAGGGAAGTGTTGGAAACCCTTCGAGCGCATAACCTTAAGGCAAAATTTTCTAAGTGTCACTTCTGGAGGAAGGAAGTACGGTTCTTAGGGCACGTGGTTTCCAAAGAAGGGATAGCAGTGGATCCCGCAAAGGTGGTGGCCATCCAAGATTGGAAGGTCCCTAAAAATGCAACCGAAGTAAGAAGTTTCTTGGGGTTGGCTGGCTATTATAGGAAGTTTATCAAAGACTTCGCAAAAATATCAGCTCCATTAACACGGTTAACGAAGAAGAACCTGGTTTTTACGTGGGACAAAGATTGCGATGATGCGTTCCAACGTTTAAAGAGAGCCTTAACTTCAGCCCCAGTCTTAGTGCTGCCAGACGGGAATAAACCGTTTACCATCTATACTGATGCTTGTGGGACGGGACTTGGCGCGGTCCTCATGAAAGAGGGAAGAGTAATAGCCTATGGTGGAAGGCAGTTGAGGGTTCATGAAAAGAATTACCCCACACATGACTTAGAGCTAGCCGCAATTGTTTTCGCACTTAAGTCTTGGCGTCACTATCTTCTTGGTGAGAAATTCGAACTGTTCACTGACCACAAATCATTAAAATACTTATTCTCTCGGAAGGATTTGAATTTAAGGCAGCAACGGTGGATGGAATTCTTAGCCTCCTACGATTTTGAAATAGCATATACCCCGGGCAAGGGTAACGTGGTGGCAGACGCCTTAAGTAGGAAAAGGTTGTCCTTGAGTCCGTTGTTTGTTGAACGACAAAGCTTAGAATTCATCTCTATGTTTGACTTTAGACCCTCCGTTGACTTAGTACCCGGTCTGTTAGCATCCTTGGAGGTTAGACCTACACTTCTAGGACGGGTTGGTGAGGCACAGCGAGACGACCCACAGTTGGTTGAGATAGTAGAAAAGCTCAAAGGGGGGGAGTCGTCAAGCCATCTTCGTAGGTATACCCTAGACGATAAGGGTTGGTTACGAAGGGATAATAGACTTTGTGTACCACAAGACGAAGACTTAAGGAAGGCCATTCTTGATGATGCTCATCGCTCAAAAATGACCATTCATCCCGGCGGGGATAAGATGTACAAAGATATGAAGCGGGTTTTCTTTTGGGCCGGTATGAAAAAGGATGTGGCCGAGTACGTCGCTAGATGCTTGGTGTGCCAACGAGTTAAAGCAGAACAAAAGAAACCCGGTGGATTGCTTCACCCATTAGAAGTTCCACTATGGAAATGGGAAAGCATCTCAATGGATTTTGTGGATGGATTACCAAGATCAAGGAAGGGTAACACGGGGATTTGGGTTATAGTAGATAGACTTACTAAAAGCGCCCATTTTATTCCCGTGAAAAGTAAGAGGACTGCTCCGTGGTTGGCTTCTGTATACATTAAGGAGATAGTTCGTTTGCACGGTATTCCTTCTAGTATAGTAAGCGACCGTGACCCCATCTTTACTAGCGAATTTTGGAAGAGTTTACAAGAGGCGGTAGGGACTCAGCTATGTTTGAGCACCGCATATCATCCTCAGACAGACGGCCAGACCGAGAGGGTGAATCGCATTCTATAGGATCTTTTAAGGCTTTGTATCCTAGACTTTGGGGGTACATGGGAAGAGCACCTTCCGTTAGTAGAATTCGCATATAACAATAGCTTTCAGTCTAGTATTGGCATGGCACCTTTCGAAGCTCTTTATGGAAGGCCTTGCCGTTCGCCTACATGTTGGAGGGAATCTACCGATAAAATCCTACTTGGGCCCGATATGGTTAGGGAAACCTCGGAGAAGATTGAGTTGATTCGAAGGAGGATTAAAGCAGCACAAGATAGGCAGAAATCGTATGCTGATAAGAGGAGGACAGATCTTGAGTTTGACATTGGGGACATGGTTTTTATCAAAGTATCTCCGTTACAGAATGTTGTTCGCTTTGGGTCCGTGGGGAAATTAGCACCAAGGTTTGTAGGGTCGTTTCCTGTAAAAAACAGGATTGGGAAGATGGCATATAGGGTGGAGTTGCCTGAGAAACTTAGTGGAGTACACGAAGTATTCCATGTATCACATTTGAGGAAGTGTTTGCACAAGACCGCGGAGGTGGTAGAGCCGAGCTTGCTTAAAGAGGTGGAAATAGAGCGTGATGCAACAATTAGACGAGCTCCTACATGCATTCTTGGGTCGGAGATCAAAAAGTTGAGGAATCGAGAGGTCAGACTGGTTAAAGTGCAATGGGGAGATGATGAGAGCAACGCAACTTGGGAGACAGAAGAGAAGATGCGTTCGTTGTACCCTTTTCTTTTTGAGGGTATGTCTTTTAATTTCTCCTTTATCGCTTAGCTTATCTTATCTTATCTTTAGTATGTCCTCTCATTAGTATCTTTGACCTTTAGTTAGGATAATCCTATGGTTGAAACATGTGTTTGAGACATGTTATGTATGATGGATGCAAAATGGATGCAAGTGTTTGCTAGTGGTTGCTCGTGGATGCATATATACACACACTTTAGGCACTAGATCGGCTTAGTCACTACATATTGCATATATATGGATGTATTTAGTAAAATGGATGAACGATGGTTGTATTATCATGTGGATGCTGCATTCAGATGATGGTTGTGCGCGCATATAGAAGTATTATGTAGCATTAAGAATCTTTTGCATACATAATGGATGCATGGCACGATCATAGTTGCATTAAGGAGGTCAACTGAATCAGTGGACCGCCTGATTTTGCATTAGATACGGACATATACACACACTGTGCATATAAACATGAAAGCATTAGAAGTCTGTAAGGACAATGGATGCCTGTGTATGATGGATGAGTAGATGGACGTTTGGATGGTAGGATATACATTCTTCCAGACTTGAAGATTTCGGGGACGAAATCCTAAAAGGAGGGGAGAATGTAACACCCTGAATTTTCTATTAACACTAAAGTTGCTAAAATAATAATAAGTGTGTAGAAGAGGGGATGTATCTAATATGAATATAAAAATATTAATAAGTGTGTAAGAGAGGGGATGTATCTAATATGAATATAAAAATATTAATAAGTGTGTGAGAGAGGGGATGTATCTAATATGTATATAAAAACAATAATAAGTAAAGGGGGATGTATCTAATATGTACATTGTAGAAAATATATATATATTTATGACATGAATAGAAGTTTATTAATATGCTGAGTGTTTGCTGAGTCACTTCTGACTCATTGCTGAGTCAACAAGATAAACCCCATCTTGTCTGAACGGCTGCGGTTATTTCTAGGTTAAATCTAATGGCCTAAATGAATTCTAAAATCTATAAATAAGTGGGTAGACCCTAGACCTAAATCACTTGTAAAATTAGAGAAGCTACCGTCATGCTGCTGCCATGGAGTTTAGCATAGCCGTCACAAACAAAGAAGAGGAAGCTTAATCTACTACAACTAAATTCTTCTCAACAAAACAAATCAAACCAAAGAACTCTCTCTCTAATTCTTTTCTTTTGTTGGTGAGTATGATGATTCTCACAAGACTATTACAAACTAATTTGACTCAGTTATGAATGGATCACAAGAAAGTGATGTGATTTGTAATTGTAAATTCTATATATTGTGGATCTCTTATTATGTTATTATGTTGTCGTATGATGTAAATTATATATGCTATGTCATGCTATGTTGTAAATTCTCTTATGCTATGTCGTGCTATGTTGAGAATCATGTCAAGCTATGTTATACTATCATACTATGCCATGTTATAAATCATGCTATATTATGTTGAAAAATCATGTTGTTGGATCATGCTTAAAGTTATGTTTTTTTTTCTTCTTAATTTAAATGGATCTTGTTTATGGGAATTTGCCTATTAGGTTAGGTGTACCCATAAACTTGAAACTATAATTAAATAAAACTTGATTATGGGAATTTGCCTATTGAGTTAGGTGTACCCATATAAAACCATGTTGTTAAAAAATTAGATGATGTTGATTCACACATGTTCATATGTAAGTTTATGAAAATTGATTGAGATTATATTAGGTGAATTTTGAACAAGTTGACACCTTTAGGTCCATGACATGTATAATCTATGCACGTTGGACATATGCAAGTTTCACCCCTTATTATGATTCATTTGGTCACATATACATGTTGTTATTATGATAATCTCTTTTATGCTATGAGTTAGGCTATTCGAGTCTAACATATATTTTGCGAATAAACGTTCAAACGTGGGGTAGGGGTAATATTAGGAATTAATAAATTGGGTGCAATTTTGTAAGATGTTGCATACCATGAATGAATGTCCATAATTGAGTCAATTATGAACATTGTTAAAAATTGGAAGTAATTAATAATTCAAGTAGGGAATTATTAAAATTGGGGGAAAGTGGATTATTATTAATAATCAATGCTTAGGACACGAGGTTGGACCCGTTTGTGATGTAAACCTGCCCGGACCCGCCCGGCAAATCCAGTAGTCACAAATGTCGGCCCAATGTGAGAGGTCCTAGGCCCAAACTAAAGCATAACAGTTGTAAAGATACGAGGTTAGACTCTTTTATGGTGTAAGACTGCCCGGACCCGCCCGGCAAATCCAGCTGCCATAAATGCCAGTCTAATGTGAGAGGTCTTTATGAGGTTATGGCCTTGATGAACTAAGAAATACTTAACCAGATAATCATGTAAGGTGGGACATGGGGGTTAAGTAGGTGCCTTGGGTGGCATGAGGAATCTGGTGGTTGCCTTTAGAGGCATTTGAAATACGATTAGGCTTAACCAAACACACATGTAAATGAACATGACTAAGTGGGTTAAGTGGGATGGACTAATGGGGACAAGCTTAGGTGGAATGCTTGTGGTAAATAGTGGGGGCCCATTTCAACCAGTATCCCAAAACGTATCTTTGTGGGCTCGACCCAAGTCGAGGACGGGACACGCATACTAGGTTTGACTATAAGAGGCCAAAACAGGGAGCGGTGGCAACGCAAGTCCAACGGGTTTCATATGCGTGTGTGGACCCGGGCTGGTAGGTAAGACGTTGTTGCATCGTGTAGGTATAAGCCGTGCATGTCCGTTGTATCAGGTTGCCACTTTAGGGGAGTGATACACCGCACTGTGGGGCCAGCACGGGTATCTACGAGTTAGGGAGCCGATCGAATAATGGGAAGTAGGGTACACCTAGTGGAGATAGGGGCAGGCGGCACCTATGTAGTCAGCTAGGGGTACGTAAAGCCATTGGGAAAGTTTCTAAGTGAAGCTAAGTGGGATGAATCTTTAGGGTGACTGGTGTGGTGCAGTATAGTGTTTATCCTTTAGTATTTAGGAGCGCCTATAACGTTGCCTTTAGCGATTGTCTATGTCCTTAATCTGCTCTTCATAGACATTTTCTTGTTTTCCAGCTTATGCCTTAGTCCAGTTATTTTGGTAATAGTATTGTAGAATTATCATATTCACCAGACTTTATGTCTGACCCCCTCTTTTCCATCCTTTTTCTCCCTTCAGGTCCGCAGGTTGGGCCAAGTTCTAGTGGAGTCTAGTTGGATCGCTTATCTTCTGGAAAGCTTGGACTGCTGAAGTAAAGTCCAGCTTGTTATCTTTCTTTTTAATGGCTATTCATGTAATGGGATTATGTACTTGTTTTATCAAGATAGATATTGTACTTGACATTGAATATGGTGTTATGATGTAATCAAACATGTTTTGACTTCTGCTACAATGAAATAAAGTTTTTGAATTTCCAAGTACTATTTTATATCTGTCTTGTTGTAATTTTACTGTTCTATATTCACTTAAAACCTCCATAGAAGTTAATGCATTCCCTTTGTGAGTGACATTAATGGACGTGGGGTGTTACAGCTGGCTTATGCTACATTGGGGAATATAAATGTATTTTTATGCTTCTTTATCTAGTAAAGACAGATGATACTCTGATATTGTAAAGCAATCTTGTACAATCTATTTTATCAATAAAGCAAAGTTTTATTTTCCGCTGTTAATTGTTTGTCTGTCTTGTAATTTATCTGAATCTTTTACCCATAATGCTCCACAGAACTTAGTGCATTCCCTTTGCGAGTGACACTAACGGACGTGGTGTGTTACATGATCGAAGTGGTGAATATCGTATGCTTTAAGCACTGTGTGAGAGATGTGAGGATGGATGCTATGCTTGATTGTTTGCCATCATTATGACATGCACACCTCCCCCACCTCCGTATCTTTACACTGTTTGATATGATACCTTGGAGTGTTGTACAGTATGTAATGCTAACTCTTTGGTTGCAGGTCCAGGTTCAGGTATGTTTTAGTCTACCTGTTATTGTTCACTTTAGATGCTTATCGCTCATACCAGGCTTTATGTCTGACCCAGAGTTTTATGTCTCCTCTTATTACTCTGGGTGCTCACACGAGCAGACTAGAGACAGGTTAGCTGGTGATGTGCGAGTAGCCGATTCGGGGGCGGGCAGGAGGCTTCCACGTATGATATATATATATATATATACACACATTCTCCCTGTGTCGTTGGTGGTCGCTACTCGGGCATTAGTAGTGTACCTCTTTTATCTTGCTTTTGTTTTGAGACAATTTGAAAGTTGTAATAAGCTGTATTTAGAATTTCCGCTGCTATGATGTTTAGTTCTGATTTTCAGCTTATGCACTGTCTCTCCTGTTTTATGTCAAGTATGTTGTTATTATATTTTATACTATGCGCTGTGAGACATTATACAGGTTCTTTGTATGTTCATGTCCCTCTTCCTTTTTCTTCTGGCGACCCGTTCCGTGCTAACTGGACATGTGTACAGCGCACTTTTGGAGTAAATGTCGGTTGGTGCGGGGCGGGCCGTCACACTTGGTATCAGAGCTCTAGGTTGCGTAATTAACCTAGGGAAAGACATTAGGGGGAGTTAGTACGTATATGAGAGCGCGTATTTGTTATTACTTTGGTTTTCAAAAGCTATGTATGTATATACTATTAGTAGTATAAAGATGAAGTCGCACTGCACTAGCACCACTACGGGGTCGTTAATTGTTTCCCTTTTACAGATTAAAGATGAAGTCGCACTGCACTGCACTAGCACCACTTGTGGCTATGTTATCAGTGCAGTGAAGCCATTTATGACTTCATGGGGCAGAGCGATCGTAGCAAGGTATGTAGGGTGATCGAAGTGGTGAATATCGTATGCTTTACGCACTGAGTGAGAGATGTGAGGATGGATGCTATGCTTGATTTTCTGCCATCATTATGACATGCACACCTCCCCCACCCCCGTATCTTTACACCGTTTGATGTGGTACCTTAGAGTGTTGTACAGTATGTAGTGCTAACTCTTTGGTTGCAGGTCCAGGTTTAGGTATGTTTTAGTCTACCTGTTATTATTCACTTTAGATGCTTATCGCTCATACCAGGCTTTATGTCTGACCCAGATTTTTATGTCTCCTCTTATTACTCTAGGTGCTCACACGAGCAGACTAGAGACAGGTTAGCTGGTGATGCGCGAGTAGCTGATTCGGAGGCGGGAAGGAGGCTTCCACGTATGATATATATATACACATTCTCCCTGTGTCGTTGGTGGTCGCTACTTGGGCATTAGTAGTGTACCTCCTTTATCTTGCTTTTGCTTTGAGACGGTTTGAAAGTTGTAATAAGCTATATTTTGGATTTCCGCTACTATGATGCTTAGTTCTGATTTTTAGCTTATGCACTTGTTGACTCACTTTTAAGTAAAAGCTGTCACACTGAATATCCGGATAGCATTACGCTCGAATATGGAGAACATCGTCAGAAGACAGGCATCGATTAGGTCAAAATCACATCCTCAACATAAACAGGCCCGAAACTCCTATCAGATGACCTCTTTTGGGCCCGAAAAATGTGATTATGGAGCTGAGCTCTACAACTCTTGTAGCCCTCTGAGTTTGCTTCGGTTTGAGCTTCGGTTTGGCTCAATCGGACTTACGGTTTGAAAGTTATGCCCGTTTTCGTAAACTTGTGTAATCTGGCAATTTCCTGGATAAAGCGACGAAGCAACACCTCCTGGACCTGATCGCCCCCTTTGGATCGTGGGCTCCTCCTTGGTTCGCACATACCGGATCGCTCCCATCAGCTAACCCCTGGTCGGATCGCCCCCTTGGACTCGCCCCCTGAACCATGACCCGATCGTGGTGGGCACCTGGACCACGATCCGTTCGTGGTCTCACCACTCCAGCTCGTCACTCTATTCGTGGTGCATAGGGGAGCACGATCCGATCCCCGCACCTGCTCCTGGACAGCCTGTTCTGACATATTCTCAAGGCTATTTTTACTCCAACTTGCATGGATATTATTACACATGTCATATGACGATTTGAAGATGATTTTTGGACGTTTTCCACCACATTTCGAGATTTTTGGGATGCGTGCCATGTGTCCCATAAACCGCCTTCAGGAAACAGCTATAAATACACCATTTGAAGGCATTTTCAAGGAACTTTTGGCCATTCTTCTTCATTGCTTCCACCATTACTGAAGTGCAAGGATTTTGCACCATTCTCCACATAAATTCTCCTCTTCTAATCTCGGTTAACACACGGATTGTGTGTCTGCATGTAACTGATTCTTGTAATCTGTCAGTATAACAATAAGATTATAAAGTGGACGTAGGCTACATCTACAGCCGAACCACTATAAAAACCTTGTGTGTCTCCTCTTTATTTACTCTTTTCTGCATTCTGTGATCTGCGATCTGCATTTGGGTGTTAGGCCCGATTTTTGGTCTAACAACACTGTCTCTCCTGTTTTATGTCAAGTATGTTATTATTATATTTTATTCTATGTGCTGTGAGACATTCTACAGGTTCCTTGTTAGTTCATTTCCTTCTTCCTTTTCCTTCTGACGACCCGTTCCGTGCTAACTGGACATGTGTACAGCGCACCTTTGGAGTAAATGTCGGTTGGTGCGGGGCGGGCCGTCACAATACCCCCCTCTTCCTCAGTAAAAACCCAAAAATGTAAGTCCCTTTTTCTTCCTTTCTGATTTTGTTTTATATAATATAGAGATCTGATTTCTTTTCTTAATCTACAAAAGAATAGATTTTTAATTTACAAAAGAAATGATTTTTATGTTTAGACATGAAATAAAAATATAATTTTTAGATTATAAAAAGAATCAAAATACGATTTTTATATAGTAAATATAATAAAAATATAACTTTTATATTTTATGGATAGTCAAAATATTATCTTTATATAGTAGAGATAATTAAAATATAATTTTTATATTTTATAGATAGTAAAAATATCATCTTTATATATGTAGCAAAATAAAAATGTGATTTTTATAGTGATGAAATTGAAAAGGAGAAATCTTTATATTTGAAAAAGGAGAAATCTTTATATTTGAAAAAGGAGAAATCTTTATTTTTGAAAAGACGAAATCTTTATATTTTAAAAGGCAGAATTTTTATCTATATAGTAGCGGTGTGAAAATAGAATTTTTATCCATATAGCATGATTATAAAAATTCAATTTTTATATATTGAATAGCGAAGGAAAAATTCGATTTTTGTATATTGAATAGGGTAGTAAAAATTCGATTTTTGTATATTGAATAGCGAAGTAAAAAATCGATTTTTATATATTGAATAGCGAAGTAAAAATTCGATTTTTATATATTGAATAGCGAAGTAAAAATTCGATTTTTATATATTAAGTAGAAAAGTAAAAATTCGATTTTTATATATTGAATAGCGAAGTAAAAAATTCGATTTTTATATATGTATTGAAAGCGGGCAACGAAAGTGACAAAAGGCGAGAACAGTGAAGATTTCCTACATTAGAAGTGTCGTGGAGTTGGGATAGCTATTGGTGAGAACTTCTCACTCTAAATTTCTTTTTCTAGTTATATATATATACTAGGATGCAGACGGTGCTTAGCAGCACCCGACACCCGTCATCCACAGACCATGGATGGCTTGTTTGTTTAATTGATGTGTTGTGAAATTTGTTTGTGTTGTTGATGTGAAATCGAAAAAAATGTAGATAGTTGAAATTAAATATTTTATCGTTAAAAATATAATTTTTAACGTGAAAGTGAATGAATAAATATTTATAAACAAATCGGCCTATTTGTTTATATACATTGATTTGACTGATATTGATTGGGTCGATAAATTTTACACATCTCCCAACTGCACAAATAAAAATATGTGTTTGTTGATTTGAAACCCCACACGGGTGTTGGGATGAAATTTGGCGTACACTAATCCCAATTATTTAATTGTATGTCGATCGATTGATCGACAGATTGTGTAAGCGTTGATTATTTATATTTGATGCTTATGCAGTTGTGTGGTGCACTTTGGATGATGGTTGATTGTTTATCGTTGCTATTATATACATGTGTTGTATGAAATCCATATAATTAACATTGTATGGTGATTGATTGGGCCTCATTCCAATCGGGAAAATAATGAATATTATAAAAGAAAATTCATGTGTTGAATATAAAAATAGTCATGTGTTGACGATGTTCATGAGTTGAAACTATTGATGTGTTGGAAGAAATATAGATTCATGTGTTGAATAGAATATATATTTATTTGTTGAATAGAATAACGAAGTTTTTGAAAAATATAAAGCCGTGTTGATTAGAGACGCGCTATTTTGACGTAAACGGTATTTACATCGATTTTATTCGTTTTATAATGAATATTGAAAAGTGATTTCAAAATTTAATATTTTGAAATGAAATTCAAATTAAATTAGATTAAAATTCAAATTGAAATTTTATTGAATCAATTTGAAATGAATTCGAATCGAATAGAAAATGAATTCGATTCGAATTGAATAGAAAGTGAATTTGAATTCAAATTAAATAGAAATGAATTCAAATTGAATTAAAAACGAATTGAAATTGTTTTGAATGAAATTTAAAACGAACTGAAATTGAATTGAAATCAATTTGAAATGAATTCGATTCGAATTGAATAGAAAGTGAATTTGAATTCAAATTAAATAGAAATGAATTCAAATTGAATTAAATTGAAATTGAATTAAAAACGAATTGAAATCGTTGTGAATAAAATTTAAAACGAACTGAAATTGAATAGAAGTCAATTTGAAATGAATTTGAATTGAATTAAATAGAAGGTAAATTCAAATTGAATTGAATTGAAATGAATTAGAATTTGAATTGAATTGAAAATAATTTGGATTCGAATTAAATCAAATTGAAATGAATTCGAATTGAATTGAAATCAAATCGATTTGAAATTGAAGATGAAGTTGAAATTGTTTTTGAAACAAATTTAGAACTATTTATAAAATTCGTTTTAAAAAGGAAATCGACGAAATATATATAATATATATATTATATATATAATGGCCTGAATAGAACGCGCCACGCCGCGGCAGTTCGTGAATTTCGACCATTGACTTCGAATTGACGTTGCGGGAGATCCGACTGTCGGATTCTCCTAAAACCGGAACCATTGGGTTCGTATCGAAAAGGGCTTTCCAATGAATATTAGAAATATGAAATCTAACGGTTGGATTTGGAGTTATGTCCAAATCAAATTCGAAAAAGGTCGTTGTAAGTGCAGTTCGATGGCCGTTGTTGGAAATCGACTGTACGGGCCTTGATAAAATTATTAAAAATATTGATAATTTGTGTAAAATCATAATATATGATTTGAAAAAATTTGGGCTGAAAAATTCCATATTTGAAAGGATAAAAATAGATTTTTATCGAAATGAACTAGATTTGAACTAGAATTAAAATCAATTTATTTTTGAAATAAATAAATTGAATTTGAAAGTGATTTTGAAAATAATCAATATTCCCAATACGTGGACTGGACTGGAGTTGAATCGAAATTATCTTCGGAATATTTCGATGTTGGATTTCGTGACTATACAGATATTGTTATGGAAATTTGAAAGATATATTTTATATCGTTCTTTCCAATACGATATTTTTTGGTTTCAGAATTTGATATTGAATATAAGCCGGTATATTTTCTATTCAGAGCCTTGTATTTAATATCAAATGTGATTTGGGTTTATCGTGAATCATGTTTTAGATGACATTGGTTCTTTAACCCAGTTATAGGTCGGATGTTGATTTTTGAAAAGATTAAAACTAAGTGGAGTTTTAATGAATCTTTAATTAGATTGAAATGTGAGTTGATAATTTAAATTATCAAATCTGAAAGGTGATCGAGAATGGAGTACCACCAGTTTTGCTCCAAAGCGATAGTTAAATCTTTAATTAGATATGAACGTGAAATGGTAATTAATTTTACCGATAATACCGTGGTGTTAGATATGGGGTATTACAAGTTTTACTCCATGGGATGAATAGGTTGGGATTGGGAAATAAAATAAATAATTACTTCGGTGTGGTTCGCTAATCCCGACTAGTTTGAAATGATATCCAAAGGAGGATTAAAGAATAAATTTAGGAGAATTTATCTTGGATAAAATTAATGGGAACCTTTCCCTAAGAATGTGATTTTGTGAATAAAAGAATATTCTGACTTGGAATGAGGCGTTCGTTGTGTTTGTGTAACATTTGTTTGTTATATACGTAGGCTATTCAGAAAGGCCGGGTTTATACCCATTCTGAATAACCGATTTGACGAGATGTCGAAGAGGAAGACGGTGGTTGAAGACCGGAAGTCTTCACATCGTTTGGGTGATTACTGATGATCTCGATTGGGCTGTACACCCAAGATGAGGGAAACAGTTGGTGATCGTCCAGACGTACTTGGAGATGGATGGATATGCGAGGAAAGTACCTCCGGTTTCGTTCAGACCCAGAGCGAACTTGTAAATGGATTGTGTGTCTGACATTGGATTTTATTCTGTGTTGATTGATCTCTATTAAATATACAGCTGTTTGGCGGCAGAGAATTTATTCTCTTTCTTAACGCCCTTCTCTTAGACGTACGAGCTCAGAGGTTGTATATCGATGGACATCAGTCGCATGGAGTGACCAGTGTGGCACGCGTAAGTGGCAATTGATCAAGGCTTCTGTTGAAAAGCAAAGTCTTGTGGTTGATGATCAAGGCACGGCATGTGTGGCGTAGCTTTGTGTATAACGTGAATTCGCGAGCCTCACACCTCGGTATGAGTCAAAAACGGGAGACGGACCGCTGGGAGAGCACGACGTTTCTTTCTTGCTAGGGTGGTGTCAGTGACCTACCATCCCTGACATATATATATATATATATTTCACCTGTGTGGTTGTTGGAATGAGAGGCGCCTCGGATATAGGTATGTAAGGACCAGGAAACGTGTGTTCAGGAATTGCCAATTCTCAAAAGTAAGAGAGGACCGGCCCAGCCGATCCCAAGGATCAAAGTGGGGTCTTGGGACATTTTCTAGAGTGTCTCGAATGCGGAGAGGAGCATGCCCCTTGCCTCGACTCATGACGGAAATCCAATTTACAATACGTGATAGTGCGGTTTTATTTGTAGAACCTAGTATGGCGACATAGTGGTATGGGTCATTCATGCCGCCTATGATTGATATTTATGATTGAAATTGTTTTGACACTATACACTTATTATAGTATCAAATAATGTGTTTTTAACGTATCAAGCATGCTTTGGCTGTTATAAGGTAAAAACCCTATCCTCCGGCTTGCGTTGCATTGTGTGATGGGACCTGGGTCTTATAACAGCTTCATTTTTCTTTATTTAGCATTGCGCTGTTTGTTCTATGCACTAGTATTCTTGGGAGGAAACCCGTTCCGTGTTATACGACGTGGTCCCTTGATTTACCTAACTTTAAAAATAAAGATTAATAACTGTTTTAGTTCTCACACCAGTCACATGATTGACCTGGAGTTTATTGTTTTAACCTAAACTCTGGGTGCCCCTATTTTCCACACGGGCGGCTAGTAGTTTTGGTTTTGCAGATTTATATTCACAGGGTCCTGATTTACAGCTGGAACGATGCTCAGAAAGCTCTGTATCCGTGTATCATTTTCAGTTGTGTTTTGTATATTTTTCCGCTGCTATATAATTTATTGTAATCTCTGATATTTGTTGAATGTAATTTATTGATTTATACTCTGTATATTCTTGTATCTGATGGAATTGTTGTAATAACAATGAAATGTTCTTCCGCCTGCGTTCCATTTTGTCTTGTCCTCAATTCTATCCATGCTTTCCTTCACAGGGAAGTTCGGGCCCTCTCAGTTTGGTATCAGAGCTTTGGTTTACAGAGCTCGAGAACAAGACACATTAGAACCATACGAAAGAATTCATCAGATATTGGATTAGTAATATCCAATTAGAATGACTCGTTAAAGATAGGATCAGTAGTATCCTAGAACGAGTGTGAAGAGTACATTTTTCAAATGAAAACAATTTTGTTTTAAAATTTAAATCGTTTTATTCGTATTTGAATATTTATTTATTTTGAATATGGACAATCTAGTATATAAAGATTTCGCGTATACGCGTCATGAACGTATACTCGAAGTTTTAATATACTGGATAGATATAGAATTACACTCTAGTTGCCCGGAGATGATGTTGATAATGACTATGGCATCATCAATATTTATGTTCGTGTTTCGAAGGTGTGATATCTATATATTTCCATTAGGCTGGTGTGAGAACCAAAACTAATATAGCTAGAATACATTGTTGTGAATTGGCATCCAAAACATGATTTTTTTGTATATATATCAAAATTATGAATTTGAAACATTAATCCACTAATTGATTGATGGTTGTGTTGTTTATTTATTTGTTTGCTAATTTTGAACCATTTAGCCTAATAGAATCAAATATTGAACTGTATTGAAAATTGGTCACATTTGCTTGCATATATATACTTACATTGAACAGGTCATAGCAAGGAGGCTAGAGCAGAGAATAAAATTTGTTTGTCCGACAAATAGGTACATGTTTATTATATAATTTACTGTTTTGTTTGGGTGATGATGATTTTATGAGCCTATTGGCTAGCCGCTTGGCTTTTTCTTTTTCTTTTTGAGATCAGAAGGCCTATATGGCAATTTCGGGATTTTCCCGTGGCTCCCGGTGTAGGGGAGGTTATGGAGAATTTTTTCGAAAATTTAGGGTGTTAGCCAAATTTCTGAAGAATTCGAAAATTCTCAGAAACTGAAAATTTGGAAAATGGAAGCCAGATCGAACTTAGAGTTGATTAATCAAACCACTTTCGGCTTTGTTCCTTTTCGGGGACGAAAAGTTTTAAGTGGGGGAGATTGTAACAACCTGAAAATTTGGGCCAGTTTAAAATTTGTATTTTGGGAATTTTAGCGAATTTTGAACATTTAAAATAGATTATTTTAAATGATATCGACGAGAAATTTATTTTGAATAGAATTCGAACATATATATTATATACATCGTCGTTAGAATAAGAATAATTATATATAATTATAAATAGAATTGAAAATGGTGTGGTAGTTCGATAATTCGATTTCAAACTTCAATTGAACATACCGGGTGCAAAATAAACCGGATTTTAGTGAAACCAAAAATATTAGAATCTAATTGAGAATATCTTTCCAACGAATCCGAAAAATTGAGATTTCATAGCGGGAATCAAAAGATATGTCCAGTTGAAAATTCTGAATAGTCACTATGGAATTCAAGCCCTTAAAAATGGGAATTTTGCAAACGACCTCGGATTTCGACGAAACCACTTTTGTTGGATCCGTGATGTCAAGAGATTTCTAGATTCCAAATTTCATAATTTTTCGAATCAATATGTGAGCGTGGCATAGGAAAACGCGTTTGACCAGTTTTAGTTGATTTTAACTGAGACGACCCGAACTTCCCCGTGAAGGAAAGCATGGATAGAATTGAGGACAAGACAAAATAGAATGCAGAAGGAAGAACATTTCATTGTTATTACAACAATTCCATCAGATACAAGAATGTACAGAGTATAAATGAATAAATTACATTCAACAAATTTCAGAGATTACAATAAATTACATAGCAGCGGAAGAATAAACAAAACACAACTGAAAGTGATACACGGATACAGAGCTTTTCGAGCATCGTTCCAGCTGTAAATCAGGATCCTGTGAATATAAATCTGCAAAACCAAAACTACTAGCTGCCCGTGACGAAAATAGGGGCACCCAGAGTTTAGGTTAAAACAATAAACTCCAGGTCAGTCATGTGACTGGTGTGAGAACTAAAACAGTTATTTAAAACTTTAAAGTTAGGTAAATCAAACGACCACGCCGTATAACACGGAACGGGTTTCCTCCCAAGAATACCAGTGCATAAAACAAACAGCGCAATGCTAATCAAAGAAAAATGAAGCTTTTATAAGACCCATGTAACACCCCGTGTATTTTATAACAGTGAAATTCACAAATTAAAGTATAATAAATTTCAAATCAAAGTATTAAGGGAAACGGGATATGCCATTGTGTTCATCTCGGAAAAATACGCGAAATAGAGTCCGAATTTTCGAAAAAGGGAGCCCGTATGACCAAATTATGGCCCGATGAAGTTTCAGAAAATTCAAATTTCGAAAATAGATTTGAATTTCAGCCCAATCAGAGTAGGCGGGAAAAGTTCCCGCCCAACCCACCAGGTCGACCTGTCAGGCCAGGTCGACCTGGGAGTCGACCTGCCCCAGGCAGGTCGACTGTAGAGTCGACCTGGGGGTCAACTGGGGAGTCGACCTGGCCCCTGAGCCAGGTCGAACCCAGCCCACCCTGGCTGGCCTGGTCTGTGTTTGGTCGATTTTCTGAGCCTTGCCTTGTCACTAGGGCTAGGTGTCAGCTCCTGATTGGCCTCTCCTTTGAACGAACGGCTATTATTAAACCAAGCTTCATCGACGGTCTAAATCAACTCACAAACTCTATAAAGAGGACCTAAGACTAACCCTAATTCACACAAACTAAAATGGAGATGAGACCGTCATGTTGCTGAGGAGAGACTAAGGATAGCCGTCAGAAATAGAGAGACAATTAGGAGATAATTCAAAGCTTAAAGCAACGTTAATTGAATCAAAGCAACGCCTACAACAAAGGAGAGAATCTCCAACTTCAGAATTCAGATTCCTGAATTGAGGATTCGTCATACGTTGTAAGTAGAGTGCTATTCCGATGTGAATTAAATAATTGTGTTGATTTGTGTAAATTAAGAAATGGAATTGTGGCGATAATAATCTATATTTGTATGTTGCTTTGATGCTAAACGATTTGGGAATATTATGGTATACGATTGGATATTTGCAAGTACGTGATTTGCGTTGGAAGTTAACAACGAAATGGAATTGTGGCGATAATAATCTATATTTGTATGTTATTTTGGTTCTAAACGGTTTGGCAATGCTATGGTGTACGATTGGATTCATACAAGTATATGATTTATGTTGACAACCACATGTTGTGGAATTTTAATTAGGATTCATGCAAGCATATGATTCATATTGAAAACTACATGTTGTGGTAGTTATTTACAACACCCATTTGATAATTGCAAGTATATGATTCGTGTTGAAAGTAACAACTATATGTGTAATAGTTTATTTGAGATTCATGCAAGTATATGATTTACTGTTATGCCAAAATGAGGTATAATTCTATGGTCATCTTTAGTGTAATTTAATCCATTTGAGTATTATGATTCATAAGAAGTTATGTTGGAATTGGCATCATAGTTCGAGTATAAAAATCATGCTTTTGTGATAGTGAGAAAAGAAAGCATCTTTGTGAACTTGTATTAATTTTGTGAACATTACTAAACTATGTTTGTTATTATGCATAATTGAAAAACATGTTTTTAGGCTTATGTTGTTATCATAATCATATGATAAGACACATAAGTTACATTAGAATTACATTAGAGTTACATTCCACTTGCAAGTTTACATAGATAGAATAAAAACCATGATTTAAGTTTAGGTATGTCTATGCTATAATTCTATAAATAGATTAAAAACCATGATTCATATAAGAATTAGGTTGGGTTAATTCTAGTTGAACCATACTTTTGTATTAGTGACAAAAGTAAGTACCTTTTTGTTAGCATGTAGTGATTTTATGAAAATGATTAGTTTATATTATGCCTAAATAAAAATATAGGCTTATATTTCTAGTCAACACCATGTGCCAATAATAATGATATCTAATTTAGTTAGATTCTTAATTTCAAGTTTACATGGTTAGTTGAACCTATGATTCATGTTTAAGTATTGTTTATTCCACAATCATATGAATAGAATAATTCATGTTTAAGTATTGTTTATGCCATAATCATATGAATAGAATGACTCATGTTTAAGTATTGTTTATGCCATAATCGTATGAATAGAATAACTCATGTTTAAGTATTGTTTATGCCACAATCATATGAATAGAATAATTCATGCTTAGGTATTGTTTATGCCATAATCATATGAATAGAATAACTCATGTTTAAGTATTGTTTATGCCATAATCATATAGAATGATTCATGTTTAAGTATTGTTGATGCCATAATCATATGAATAGAATGATTCATGTTTAAGTTTTGCTTATATTATATGTTGTTACAATTGCAAGTTCACATGTCCCTACCTTATGTTAATTGAATCGTTATGATGCAAGTTCATGCGTTCACACTCCCCTTTTTATGTTACCTTATACACACCATGTCATAAGCCTCCCCTTTTCATATGGCTAAATTGGGTTTAAGTGTTAAACCCAACACACCTTACATTGGAGCGAACGTATAAAACGGGGGTAATGACGTTTGGGCTAAAATATAGAACATATGTGTTGGCATGTTTGACGCATGCCAACAATCTTGAAAAATAATTAAGTGACATAAATAAATCTTAATCAATAAAGATGAATTTGAATAATGGGCCGCAAATATTTACATATAAAAAGAAAAGAGACAAAATATGTAAATGCAGAAAATACGATGTGTTTAACCCGTGGTTGGATTGAGTTGTGATGTAAACCTACCCGGAACCGCCCGGCTGTGCAGTAGTCACAACAATACCTATCCAATGTGGGTGGTTAAACACGGAGCCCAATAAGGACCCGAGGTTAGACTGAGTTGTGGCGTAAGACTGCTCGGACCCAACCGGCAACAGGCAGCCACAACAATACCTGTCTAATGTGAGAGGTTGAGGCTTTAATAAGACAATTAAGGCTGACTCAGGATTGATAGGATTAAGTAAATTATATTAATACTTAATCAAAATGGAACATGCAAAACTAAACAGATTGATTGGGGGTTAGGTTCATAAAACACTTAACCAACTTAGCATGTTGGCTAGAAATAGAAAACCTAGTAGCGGGGGACCCTTTTCAGCAGTAACCCTACAAGGCGTATCATGATACCCTGAAACTAGGCAAGGTGGGGCACGATTACTGGGCTGACTATAAGAGGTCAAATCGACGGCGGTGGTGCAACAATGTAGGTTCTAAAGGGGTGCGGGCGTGCACACACTCCGGCGCAGAAAAATAAGGCACTGGGCACCAGTAGCATACCTGTGCATTCTAGGATTGTGTCGGGGCGCCACCATGGGACTTGATACACCCCATGGTGGGACCAGCATAGGTAACTACAACATCGGGGGCCGTAAGACACATGTAACTATGCGAGTAGGTGCCGATCATCAGAAAAAGATCACTTCACCCTGATTATGGGGTGCCTGTTGGGAACTAGTTTATATGGGTACAGAGATTTATATGGGGTACAATAGTATATTTGACCCTAGACAACTTAACTAAGTTTATGGTGCTTTCCCATTTCTAGTTTATACTTATCATACCGAGTTCTTTATTCATAGACTGAATAGTCCTAGACTTACTCAGGCTTTTATGTCTGACTCTACTTTTCTTTCGTCTTCTTTTCTTCCGTTCCGCCCCCCCCCCCCCCCCCCAAGGTCCACAGGGAGGGAATACCGCAGCTTGACCAGCCTTCATATCCAGCTTGAAGAGAAAGAATGTATTGCTTGGATCTTTTCGTTTTTGGACTATGGCTTTGGACAGCAATTATGGGACTTTTGCAGTTTATTTATATTTTCTTTATGCTTCTTTAAATAATGTAATCAAGACAGTTATGAAGATGTTATGTTTTTGGAAAGTATTGTAAGACAATTATGGTATGGTTGGTGTAACACGTATTTTAATGAAATAAAAGTTGTTGTTTTCTGCTGTTCAAAAATATGTGTTATTATATCTGTCTTGTATATCTGTGATTTATACTTATAAACCTCCACCAAAATTAGGGCATTCCGTTTGAGAGTGACCCTAACGGAGGTGGGGTGTTTCACTTGGTATCAGAGCATAGGTTTACCAGATAAGATAAAAAGTTTTGAAAATTTATTTTCAAAAAGGAAATTTAAAGAAGCATTTTTAAAAGATAAAATATTATTTTATTTTAAAAAGGCAAAGTCCCCCAAAGCCATAGGTACTATCTTTTATCCTTCGTTTTGAATCTATCCTTTCTGTTTCAGCACGTCTGGAGACCTTACTCCCCAGCTTCTGATGCTTTCACTCCTCCTCCTCCACGTGAACCAGCAAGCGGAAGAGTCCCAGAGTAGGAAGACGAATAATAGTCAAACAAGAAAGGATCGTAACAGTAATAACAAGAAACGACAAAAAAGGAAATGCAATTTTTGCGGTATGGAAGGGCACATAGCCAAGGATTGTAGGAAGAGGAAAAGAAAGCAAGGAGAATGTTTTCATTGTGGGGAGACTGGACACATCAGCAAAGACTGCTCTGAGAAGACAGACTTCAAGAAGGGCGGGAAAGACAACAAGTCCCAAGAGAAGAGGAAGTGTAAATTCTATGGCAAAGTGGGGCACTTAGTAAAAGATTGCCGGAAAAAGAAGGCCAAGATGAATGGTGGGTGCTTTTCTTGCGGTGAGGCAGGCCATGTAACGACCCGCATTTTACGCATCATAGGATCGTAGGATATTTATTTCTTTCACATACAAAGTCGTATGGTCATGTAACTTTGGGAGACGACTATTGTGGTCATTTCCCATGTTCATGATTTTTCCCGATTTTTAAATGACCATTTTACCCCTAGTTGGCACTGTTTTGGCCATAACTTTTGACTGGAAATGAATTTTGACTTGAAACCACTTCCATTGGCTCCGGATGATGGTTTCTCTTTCCGTAGAGTGGTCACATTAGCCAAACGGACTCACCGTTTGGGAGATATGGCTAAAACAAGTTTCAGATGGTTAAAAACAGCTTAATTGGGCTTAACCGGGTGATTAACAGCTAGGCCCAAAGGGGAATTTCGGGATTAGGAGCTTAAAAGGGCTGTTAGGGTTTGGAGAATACCTTTTTCTCATTTTTCAGCCGTCACTATTCATTCCTCTTAACCTAGCCATGGCCTCCACCCTCTAAATCTCTTCAAAACACCTCTTAATCACTTTCTAATTGAAGATTAGGCTTAGCAAACATCAAATCAAGGAGTATTAGCGCGAGAACCGAGGTAGAGCTGCTGTGTAAGATTGGGAACAGCGCCAAATCAGAGAATATTTTAGTTTTGGGGTTTTAGTTGTGGCAAAGGTGAGTGATAGCATCGTTTTGACACTAATTACAGTTAATTAAGGGTGATTTGGGAAGATTAGCGAATTTATACACTGATAAATTCTGGAAAAATGTTTAGAAATTCTTAAATAATGTTTTATGCCTCTGGTTGAAATTTGGTTCGATTTGATTAAGTTTTGCTAACCCTATGATTAGACTTACTTAAACATGCTTAAGGGAAAATAAGTGGTTTTGGGCACATTTGATCCATTTTGACATATGAATTCATTGTTTTGGTGTTTGTGGTTAGTTTGCTATGCTGTTATGACTATTTGACATGATTTTTGATTGATTAGAATAGTTAGATTTGCCAAAAACATCGTCGAACGGCGTAAACAAGTTGCTGGAAAAAGTTGCAGAAAGCTGTGCAGAGCTTCGGATCGGATCGGAGGAGGGCTCGGATCGGATATGTGAACTGGGCAAGAAACCCGACCCGAACTGGAGTTTGGCACATAGGAGGTTTGACGAGAAGGAAGGCCTTTTTCTTGGAGTTGGAGTGGACAAGGGGATCGGATCGGAAGAAATATGGAGACCAGAGCGGAACGACTCAAGAGTGGAAGGCTACGACTGGAGCAAGACGAAGGGAGCGGATCAGATCGGAGTAGATGGAGAACGGGAGCGGATCGGATCGGAGTAGATGGAAAACGAGGGAGCTGATCGGAGAAAACTGGAAGGAAGACAGTAACCCGACCCGACCCGGAGAAGGACACCGACCCGACCCGAAATGAAGTACCCGACCCGAACCGAGCTAGACAAGGACCACCGAACAGAACCGATCAGAAAGATTACACCGAACCGAACCGAGCTAGACGAGGAGCACCGAACCAAACCGTACGTGGGCTATTACTACTACGCGATGACTCTTCTGAAGACCTACTCCAATTCGACCAAACCCGAGATGCAAAGGAAGTCCAAATGAGAAGTTAGAGCTCAAGATTCAGATGGGAATCAATGAGTTCGCTTCATGGTTGGGCTTTGCCGCGGGACGCGTGCTAAGGGGTTTGCGATGTCTGTAGCTTTGGACCACTATGGTAGGAGGTACGGAGGCGGATTCAGGGCCATTATGGCATTGGTAGAACCAAGGGCTACGATCAATGAAATGGGTCATTGAAATGTTTGGTCAAGACTCCATATGTTTAGCTTGGTCACACCAGGGTTTTTACAAGTCGGGATCCGTCGTTACCTCAATTTGTCTAGTGTTCCAAAGTGGTAGATATCGTATGCTTTACGCACTGAGTGAGAGATGTGAGGATGGTTGCTATGGATGATTTGTTTGCTATCATTATGACATACACACCCCACCCCCGTATTCTTTACATTACTTATTATGGCACCTTAGAGTACTGTACGGTATGTGGTACTAACTCTTTGGTTGTAGGTCCAGGTTCAGGTATGGTTTAGTATAACTGTTATTATTCTGTTTAGATGCTTATCGCTCATACTAGGCTTTATGTCTGACCCAGAGTTTTATGTCTCTTCTTATTACTCTGGGTGCTCACACGAGCAGACTAGAGACAGGTTAGCTGGTGAGGCGCGGGTTGATGATCCGGAGACGAGCAGGAGGCTTCCACGTAATATAAATATAGTATTCTCCCTGTGTTGTTGAAGATCACTGCTTGGGCATTGGTGGTGCATCTTCTACTTTGGCTTTCTTTTGTTTAGAGACAGTAAATTTTGAAAAGTTGTAATAAGCTGTATTTGGATTTCCGCTGCTTTGATGTTGATGTTGGTTTTAGTATCAGCTTATGAACTGTCTCACCTGTTTTATGTCAACCCAGAGTTTTATGTCTCCTCTTATTACTCTGGGTGCTCACACGAGCAGACTAGAGGCAGGTTAGCTGGTGAGGCGCGGGTAGGTGATCCGGATACGAGCAGGAGGCTTCCACGTAATATAAATATAGTATTCTCCCTGTGTTGTTGAAGATCACTGCTTGGGCATTGGTGGTGCATCTTCTACTTTGGCTTTCTTTTGTTTAGAGACAGTAAATTTTGAAAAGTTGTAATAAGCTGTATTTGGATTTCCGCTGCTTTGATGTTGATGTTGGTTTTAGTATCAGCTTATGCACTGTCTCACCTGTTTTATGTCAAATATATTATTATTATTATATTTTATCCCATGCTCTGTGAGACATTCTACAGGTTCATTCCCTTCTTCCCTTTCCTTCTGACGACCCGTTCCGTGCTAACTGGACATGTGTACAGCGCACTTTTGGAGTAAATGCCGGTTGGTGCGGGGCGGGCCGTCACACTTGGTATCAGAGCTCTAGGTTGCGTAGTTAACCTAGGGAAGTTATCAGGGAGAGATAACATACATATATGAGAGAGCGTATTTGTGATTATTTTGGTTTTTAAAAGCTATATATATATATACACTATTAGTAGTATAAGAATGAAGTCGGGCTGCACTAGCACCACTATGGGATCGTTAATCATTTCCTTTTCCAGATTGACGATGAGCCGATATGTTAGAGGTACCGGTAGAGGGGCCAACAATGGGAATGCTGCTGACATGAGGATGATGTTTACTGAACTCATGAGAGAAATGCTTAGAGATGTACAGAGAGCAGCTCCCAATGATGGAAATGGTGGTGGTCCAATAGTGCAGGCGCCGAGGGTCGATTTCGCCAAGCTGAATAAGGATTATACTAGCCTTGGTGGGAAGCCGTTTCACGGAACGGAGTCGGCCACGGATGTTCAAGATTGGTTGGATAGTTGCGAACGTATCTTCGAGGATTTGGGTATCGAGGATGCGATGAAGAGAAAGATAGCGTCCCGTCAGCTGCAAGGGCGGGCAATGAATTGGTGGAATGCTATAAAGGCAGCCACTCCCGAAGATCAGATTACTTGGGAGCAATTTAAGGCTCGCTTTAGCGAGAAGTTCATTCCAGCTGCTCAGAAGTCAGTGCTGTTTAAGAAATTCTTAGAACTCAAGCAGAATGGCAGAGCTGTCTCGGAGTATATTGCTGAATTTGACACTCTGTCGAAGTACGGGTTATCTCTTATTGATACTGCCGAGAAAAAGAATGAGAAATTCATAACTGGTTTGGATCAGTACTTGGGGGAAAGACTTATTAACCACATCGATGAGTCGTTTGAGTCGATTGTAGGGAAAGCATTGAGGTCAGAAAGTCTCTACCCTAAGCCGAAGACTGAGGTTGCGTTCGCAGGTGAGCTAAAGCCACAAGCAAGTGGTGAAGGCAAAGGTGGTTCCCAGAATAAGAGAAAGCAGAATCGGACTAAGGATGGCCAGAAGAAAAAGAATAAGCAAGATGTTGAGTGCTTCAGCTGTGGTAAGAGGGGCCATTATGCTAGTAATTGTCGGGCCAAGCCAGCGGATAGGAAGTGCTTCAATTGTGGCCAATTGGGACATCACAAGGACAAGTGTCCGTAACCCCTAAAGAAAAGCAAATGGTGAAAGCATATGCCCTTAATGTTATTCCTCCTTCGTCAAATGCCCCAACTGCAGCGGAGAAGGGAAAGAATGTCGTCATTCAAGGTATGCTTTCTGTTTATGATGTTCCTGTTAGAGTTTTGTTTGATACCGGAGCTTCCAGTTCTTTCATATCTAGTGACCTGGTAGATAGGTTGGGATTGGAGCCCGAGATTGTCGATAGACCTTTAGTAGTGACGAACCCGATTGGTGGTTCGACTAGCCTTAGCATGATTTGTCGTAATGTGGTCTTATCGAGTCATGGATGCATGTTTGTTTGTGATTGCTTTGTTTTGGGCTTTACTGGGTTTGGCATTATTTTGGGAGTAGATTGGCTCCGAAGATATGGGGTGGTGGTAGACTGTGAGGGCTTTTTGGTGACAGCTAGAGCGGATGATGGGCGGAGGATAGTGTTTGGTGGTCTACCCAGTAAGGGGGTATTGGCTAGTTTTCTAAACTCCCTTGACATTCCGCATAGTGAGTTGTAAGGTTTGCCCGTGGTTGGCCAGTATCCGGATGTTTTCGAAGAAGTGACCGGACTTCCACCACACCAAGAGATTGAGTTCCGTATTGATTTGGTAAAGGATGCCAGGCCTATAGTGATGCCACTTCGTCGTATGGCACCAAGGGAGCAGCGAGAGCTCGAGGTGCAAGTCAGCTATCTTTTGAAGATGGGATTTATCACAAGGAGTGTTTCTGAATGGGGAGCACCAGTTGTGCTTGCTACCAAGGCGGACGGTTCCCTTCGTTTGTGTGTAGACTACCGCGAGTTGAATAAAGTGACGAGGAAGAACAAGTATCCTCTAACACGGATAGATGATTTGTTCGATCAGTTGAGTGGCGCGAGAGTATTTTCTCAGTTGGATCTCGCGACAAGTTTTCATTAGCTTAGAGTGGAAGTTGAGAGTATAGCTAAAACGGCATTTCGGACGCCGTCTGGGTTTTATGAGTGGTTGGTCATGCCATTCGGGCTGACCGATGCCCCAGCATATTTTGTGGATCTTATGAATAGGGTATTCAGAGATCAGTTGAATAAGTTTGTCCTTGTGTTCGTTGATGATATTTTGGTCTACTCGAAGACAGAGGAAGAACCCAAGGAACATCTAAGGATAGTGATGGAGGTGTTGAGAAAACACCAATTGAAAGCAAAGTTTTCTAAGTGTCACTTCTGGAAGAGGGAAGTGAGGTTCTTGGGCCATGTTGTATCAGAGAATGGGATTGCCGTGGACCCGGCGAAGGTGGCTACGGTACAGGATTGGCCTACGCCCAAGAATGCAACAGACGTAAGAAGCTTCTTGGGGTTAGCTGGATATTATCGTAAGTTTATCCAAGGTTTCTCCAAGATAGCAGCACCATTGACCCAGTTGACCAAGAAGAATCAATCTTTTGTCTGGGATGAAAGGTGCGAGAATGCATTTAAGAGTCTAAAGGACAAGTTGACAAGCGCACCAGTGTTAGTCATTCCTAAGGGGAATGAAGAGATGACGGTATACACGGATGCCTGTGGTACCGGATTGGGTGTTGTATTGATGCAAGGCGGTAGGGTAATAGCTTATGCAAGTCGGTAGTTGAAACCGCACGAGAGAAGATACCCTACCCATGATTTAGAATTGGCAGCGATCGTGTTCGCATTAAAGATGTGGAGACACTATCTCTTGGGAGAAAGATTTGAGCTGTTTACAGATCATAAGTCGTTGAAGTATCTCTTCTCCCAGAAGGATTTAAATCTCCGTCAGCAGAGATGGTTAGAATTCTTGGCTTCCTATGACTTTGACATCGCATATACACCGGGAAAAGGCAATGCGGTGGCTGATGCATTGAGTAGGAGACATGCCAGCTTAGGCACTATGTTTCTAGAATGGAAGCAACTGGAGTATATCGCGGTGTTTGATTTCAGACCAAAGTGCGAACTGAATCCAGAAATGTTAGCAAGTTTGACGGTCAGACCCACTTTGATTGAGCAGATCGGATCTAGTCAGAGGAACGATCCTAACCTATTAGAAATCATCTCCAAGTTAGAGATGGGTATTGATGAGGAGATGAATAAGTATGGGCTTGATCAAGATGGATGGCTTAGAAAGAATGGACAGCTCGTCGTACCCAATGTCAATGGATTGAGTGATGAAGTGCTTAGAGAATGTCATCACTCAAAACTAACTATACACCCCGGTGGTAATAAGATGTATCGAGACATGAAGTAGACCTACTACTGGGAAGGGATGAAAAGAGATATTGGGAAGTTTATATCCAAGTGCATGAATTGCCAGCTAGTTAAAGCCGAGCAAAAGAAGCCTAGTGGGTTGTTACAGCCCTTAGAAATTCCCGAATGGAAATGGGAGCAAGTCTCGATGGATTTCATTGATGGTTTACCAAGGACTAGATCGGGACATGATAACATTTGGGTGATTGTGGACCGATTGACTAAAAGTGCAAGATTTATACCAGTTAAGTCGACTAGAACGACAGCTAAATTAGCAGAATTGTATATGAAATGGGTAGCGAGATTTCATGGAATACCTAAAAGCATTGTGAGTGACCGAGACCCGTTGTTCACTAGTGGGTTTTGGAACAGCTTACAAGAGGCTCTAGGGTCAGAGTTACATCTCAGTACCGCATATCACCCTCAGACCGACGGTCAGACGGAGAGGGTGAATCGTATTTTGGAAGATCTCTTGAGAGCATGTATATTGGATTTTGGTGGATCATGGGATGACCATTTGCATCTAGTAGAGTTTGCATATAATAATAGCTACCAATCCAGTATCGGTATGGCTCCGTTTGAAGCCTTGTACGGAAGGCCGTGCAACTCACCATCATGTTGGATTGAGACTGGCGAGAAGTTTATGCTTGGACCAGATGTGGTGAGGGAAACTTCAGATAAAATAAAGACCATTCAACAACGAATGAAGGCTGCCCAAGATAGGCAGAAGAGTAATGCTGATAAGAGGAGAAGAGACTTAAAATTCTCCGTTGGCGACTTGGTGTTTGTCAAGATTTCTCCATTGAAGAGCGTAATACGATTTGGCAGGAGAGGCAAGTTGGCACCAAGATTCGTGGGCCCATTCCCTGTTCTCGAACTAGTCGGGAATTTGGCATATAGAGTTGGCTTACCAGAGAAAATGGCGGGAGTTCACAATGTATTTCATGTTTCCCAACTAAGGAAGTTCGTTCACGACCCAGATATGACTGTTCCACCTGATCAATTGGAGGACTTCGAAGTAGAACCCGAGGCATTTGGGAACCGCAAGCCGGCCCGTATTGTCGAGCACGACATGAAGCAACTTCGAAGGAAGGCGGTGAAGGTAGTCAAGGTTCAGTGGGGCGAGGACGAGAATGATTGTACTTGGGAGACAGAGGAGAACATTAGGAAGACTTATCCAGAACTATTTGTCTGGTAAGATTTTGACTTCGATTTAGTTTTCCGCATGCTAGGATAGGCTTGTTTTGCATGTTTGATTGTTGTATGTGGTTGTTAGGCATGCGGGATCCTTTTTATGTTTGGGGTTAAGGAATTTCGGGGACGAAATTTCTTAAGGGGGAGAGAGTGTAACGACCCGCATTCTACACATCATAGGATCGTAGGATATTTATTTCTTTCACATACAAAGTCGTATGGTCATGTAACTTTGGGAGACGACTATTGTGGTCATTTCCCATGTTCATGATTTTTCCCGATTTTTAAATGACCTTTTTACCCCTAGTTGGCACTGTTTTGGCCATAACTTTTGACTGGAAATGAATTTTGACTTGAAACCACTTCCATTGGCTCCGGATGATGGTTTCTCTTTCCGTAGATTGGTCACATTAGCCAAACGGACTCACCGTTTGGGAGATATGGCTGAAACAAGTTTCAGATGGTGAAAAACAGCTTAATTGGGCTTAACCGGGTGATTAACAGCTAGGCCCAAAGGGGAATTTCGGGATTAGGAGCTTAAAAGGGCTGTTAGGGTTTGGAGAATACCTTTTTCTCATTTTTCAGCCGTCACTATTCATTCCTCTTAACCTAGCCATGGCCTCCACCCTCTAAATCTCTTCAAAACACCTCTTAATCACTTTCTAATTGAAGATTAGGCTTAGCAAACATCAAATCAAGGAGTATTAGCACGAGAACCGAGGTAAAGCTGCTGTGTAAGATTGGGAACAGCGCCAAATCAGAGAATATTTCAGTTTTGGGGTTTTAGTTGTGGCAAAGGTGAGTGATAGCATCGTTTTGACACTAATTACAGTTAATTATGGGTGATTAGTGAAGATTAGCGAATTTATACACTGATAAATTCTGGAAAAATGTTTAGAAATTCTTAAATAATGTTTTATGCCTCTGGTTGAAATTTGGTTCGATTTGATTAAGTTTTGTTAACCCTATGATTAGACTTACTTAAACATGCTTAAGGGAAAATAAGTGGTTTTGGGCACATTTGATCCATTTTGACATATGAATTCATTGTTTTGGTGTTTGTGGTTAGTTTGCTATGCTGTTATGACTATTTGACATGATTTTTGATTGATTAGAATAGTTAGATTTGCCAAAAATGTCGTCGAACGGCGTAAACAAGTTGTTGGAAAAAGTTGCAGAAAGCTGTGCAGAGCTTCGGATCGGATCGGAGGAGGGCTCGGATCGGATATGTTAACTGGGCAAGAAACCCGACCCAAACTGGAGTTTGGCACATAGGAGGTTTGACGAGAAGGAAGGCCTTTTTCTTAGAGTTGGAGTGGACAAGGGGATCGGATCGGAAGAAATATGGAGACCAGAGCGGATCGACTCAAGAGTGGAAGGCTACGACTGGAGTAAGGCGAAGGGAGCGGATCGGATCGGAATAGATGGAGAACGGGAGCGGATCGGATCGGAGTAGATGGAAAACGAGGGAGCAGATCAGAGAAAACTGGAAGAAAGACAGTAACCCGACCCGACCCGGAGAAGGACACCGACCCAACCCGAAATGAAGTAACCGACCCGAACCGAGCTAGACAAGGACCACCGAACCGAACCGATCAGAAAGATTACACCGAACCGAACCGAGCTAAACGAGGAGCACTGAACCAAACCGTACGTGGGCTATTACTACTACGCGATGACTCTTTTGAAGACCCACTCCAATTCGACCAAACCCGAGATGCAAAGGAAGTCCAAATGAGAAGTTAGAGCTCAAGATTCAGATGGGAATCAATGAGTTCGCTTCATGGTTGGGCTTTGCCGCGGGACGCGTGCTAAGGGGTTTGCGATGTCTGTAGCATTGGACCACTATGGTAGGAGGTACGGAGGCGGATTCAGGGCCATTATGGCATTGGTAGAACCAAGGGCTACGATCAATGAAATGGGTCATTGAAATGTTTGGTCATGACTCCATATGTTTAGCTTGGTCACAGCAGGGTTTCTACAAGTCGGGATCCGTCGTTACCTCAATTTGTCTTGTGTTCCAAAGTGGTAGATATCGTATGCTTTACGCACTGAGTGAGAGATGTGAGGATGGTTGCTATGGATGATTTGTTTGCTATCATTATGACATACACACCCCACCCCCGTATTCTTTACATTACTTATTATGGCACCTTAGAGTACTGTACGGTATGTTGTACTAACTCTTTGGTTGCAGGTCCAGGTTCAGGTATGGTTTAGTATACCTGTTATTATTCTGTTTAGATGCTTATCACTCATACCAGGCTTTATGTCTGACCCAGAGTTTTATGTCTCCTCTTATTACTCTTGGTGCTCACACGAGCAGACTAGAGACAGGTTAGCTGGTGAGGCGCGGGTAGATGATCCAGAGACGAGCAGGAGGCTTCCACGTAATATAAATATAGTATTCTCCCTGTGTTGTTGAAGATCACTGCTTGGGCATTGGTGGTGCATCTTCTACTTTGGCTTTCTTTTGTTTAGAGACAGTAAATTTTGAAAAGTTGTAATAAGCTGTATTTGGATTTCCGCTGCTTTGATGTTGATGTTGGTTTTAGTATCAGCTTATGCACTGTCTCACCTGTTTTATGTCAAATATATTATTATTATTATATTTTATCCCATGCGTTGTGAGACATTCTACAGGTTCATTCCCTTCTTCCCTTTCCTTCTGACGACCCGTTCCGTGCTAACTGGACATGTGTACAGCGCACTTTTGGAGTAAATGCCGGTTGGTGCGGGGCGGGCCGTCACAGGCCACATGGCTAAGGACTGCCCAAAGAAACGAGGACAGGGGCAGAGGGCTGGATCCACCTCAAGGGCACAAGTTCATGTGCCAGAGGCGCCACCTCTGCAACAGCGAGGTATAAATACTTCTGTAGAAAGTGTATTTTATCTTTATGATCACCTCGTTCGCACTTTATTTGATCCTGGCGCATCACACTCCTTTATCTCGTCTGCTTTAGTAGAATCTCTGCACCTAAGAACTAGTATGGTAGAGGACCCCTTAATTGTTTCAAACCCAATTGGGGGCCCAGCTCATTTGTCTATGATCTGTGTGGGATTAAAAATTTCTATTCTATGCGTAGAATTTAAATGTAGTGCCTTTGTTTTGGGCCATTGGTTGATTCTAGCGATGGAGTGGTTATCCAGTAAGGGTGACCATCTCGGTTTCGAAAAGAGGGTAGTTAGACTCTTGACTTGCCTCGGTAATACCCTCAAAGTCGAAGGTAACCTTTAGCGTTCTATCATGATTTGTTTCCAAGAATCTCTTGACACATTTATGGGTAATTTATAATCCAATCGAGTAGTGTTCGCCACTAAGGCAGAAGGTTCATTTCGCTTATGCATGAGTTGTGGAGAATCACCTTAGTAAGTACATTTGGCAACATGGTTGGCATTTATTTCCAAGAGATAGTCCTTCTACGTGGAATACCTGATAGTAAGTGGACGAGATCCAAGATTCACTAGTGAATTTTGGAGAGCTTGCATGAAACCATGAGTACGCCATTATGTTTGAGCCGAGTATACTAGAAGTAGAGTAAGTGAAAGAGGAACGAGAGGCAACAGTGAAATAGGTTCCAACTCATATTTTGGAAACAAGAATTAAGAAGCTACGAAATTGTGAAGTTAAAGACGGACAAAGCATAATGGAGTTAAGCACAAGGAAATGCGACTTAGAAGATTGAAGACTTTGATTCGTGCATCATATCTCTTCTTAAGAGTATATCTTTGATCCCTTTCTTCCTGTAGAGCTTACTTGCATGCTATCTTTTGTGTATATCCTCTCGGTCCCATTCTCAATCCAATTTCTGTTGCAAACCCCATAGGGAGTATGACTCATCTGTTAGTAACACATGTTGGGGCTTGAGGGTGTTCGTTGGTTTGACTAAACTTTTTGGGTTTTATAGGTTGGTCTTAGGAAGGGACTCCCTTGTGACCTAAAAGGAGTCTATCATGCTTAGTTTCCTAGAATCTAGTGGTTGGGTTGAGTAATTCTTTGGGTGTCAGTCTGATGTTGATTTCGGTCTTCGGGGCTGATGCTTAGAGAGTTCTTCTCCTAATCAATATATATGTGGCATAGATTTCCAGTTTTGACATTGCCTAATGGGCACAAAGTTTTTACTTGCTTCTATCATTCGACCATACCTCTAGGTAGGACCATTTCCTATTATTGAGAAAATTGGGAAAATGGCCTATAGATTAGAGCTACCCGAAAATTGGCCGGAGTTCACAACGTCTTTCACGTTTCACATGTCAGAAAATGTCTACATGAGTCTGCTGAAGTGGTAGAGCCAATTATCCTAGAAGAAGCTGAAGTGGAACGCGAAGCAACCGTAAGGAAAGTTCCAACCCGCATATTAGGAACGGAAGTTAAGAAGCTACGCAACCGCGAAGTCAAGCTCATCAAAGTTCAGTGGAGCGACGCCGAAGGAGATGCAACTTGGGAAACTGAAGCTAAAATACGCGCAGCCTAACCTTTTCTTTTCGAGGGTACATCTTTGATCTTTCCTTTTTCCTTAAGTTGCGCTTTTATCTATCTTTTTAGGTATATCTCTTCGACCCTATCTTTCAGGTAGAAACCCTTTGGATGAAAACATGTAATTGAAACATGTTATGGATGATGATTGCAAGTGGTTGCAAGTGATTGCTAGTGGTGGCTCGTGGTTGCATATACACACACAATCTAGGTTTTAGATCGGCTCAATCACTTCATATTGCATATGCATATATGTTTGCATTCGTATATGGTTGAACTTTAATGTGTTGTCATATGGATGTTGCATTTGTATGAATGATTGTGCACTCATGTAGAATCATGAATAGGAGGATTTGCATACATAATGGATTCATGGCACTTACATGATTCGCATTAAGGAGGTCAACTGAATCAGTAGACCGCCTGATTTTGCATTAGATAAGTACATGTACACACACTTCGCATATTATCATGAAGCATTAGAAGTCTTTTAAGGACAATGGATGCTCGTTTTTGATGGATGAGTTGATGGGTGTTTGGATGTTAGGATGTACATTCTTCATGAACTTGAAGATTTCGGGACGAAATCCTTTTAAGTGGGGGAGAATCTAACACCCCGTGTATTTTATAACAGTGAAATTCACAAATTAAAGTATAGTAAATTTCAAATCAAAGTATTAAGGGAAACGGGATATGCCATTGGGTTCGTCTCGGAAAAATACGCGAAATAGAGTCCGAGTTTTCAAAAAACGGAGCCCGTATGACCAAATTATGGCCCGATGAAGTTTCAGAAAATTCAAATTTCGAAAATAGATTTGAATTTCAGCCCAATCAGAGTAGGCGGGAAAAGTTCCAGCCCAACCCACCAGGTCGACCTGGGGGTCGACCCTAGGGTCGACCTTCCAGGCCAGGTCGACCTGGGAGTCGATCTGGGGGTCGACCTGCCCCAGGCAGGTCGACTCTAGAGTCGACCTGGGGGTCGACTGGGGAGTCGACCTAGCCCCTGAGCCAGGTCGAACCCAGCCCACCCTGGCTGGCCTGGTCTGTGTTTGGTCGATTTTCTGAGCCTTGCCTTGTCACTTGG
This sequence comes from Allium sativum, assembly GCA_030737875.1. Taxonomy (NCBI): domain Eukaryota; kingdom Viridiplantae; phylum Streptophyta; class Magnoliopsida; order Asparagales; family Amaryllidaceae; genus Allium; species Allium sativum. The sequence goes on along the minus strand of CM060915.1, from coordinate 182,261,162 downwards.
GCTAGGTGTCAGCTCCTGATTGGCCTCTCCTTTGAACGAACGGCTATTATTAAACCAAGCATCATCGACGGTCTAAATCAACTCACAAACTCTATTAAAAGGACCTAAGACTAACCCTAATTCACACAAACTAAAATGGAGATGAGACCGTCATGTTGCTGAGGAGAGACTAAGGATAGCCGTCAAAAATAGAGAGACTATTAGGAGATAATTCAAAGCTTAAAGCAACGTTAATTGAATCAAAGCAACGCCTACAACAAAGGAGAGCATCTCCAACTTCAGAATTCAGATTCCTGAATTGAAGATTCGTCATACGTTGTAAGTAGAGTGCTATTCCGATGTGAATTAAATAATTGTGTTGATTTGTGTAAAGTAAGAAATGGAATTGTGGCGATAATAATCTATATTTGTATGTTACTTTGATGCTAAACGATTTGGGAATATTATGGTATACGATTGGATATTTGCAAGTACGTGATTTGCGTTGGAAGTTAACAACGAAATGGAATTGTGGCGGTAATAATCTATATTTGTATATTATTTTGGTTCTAAAAAGTTTGGCAATGCTATGGTGTACGATTGGATTCATACAAGTATATGATTTATGTTGACAACCACATGTTGTGGAATTTTAATTAGGATTCATGCAAGCATATGATTCATATTGAAAACTACATGTTTGCGGTAGTTATTTACAACACCCATTTGATAATTGCAAGTATATGATTCGTGTTGAAAGTAACAACTATATGTGTAATAGTTTATTTGAGATTCATGCAAGTATATGATTTACTGTTATGCCAAAACGAGGTATAATTCTATAGTCATCTTTAGTGTAATTTGATCCATTTGAGAATTATGATTCATATGAAGTTATGTTGGAATTGGCATAATAGTTCAAGTATAAAAATCATGCTTTTGTGATAGTGACAAAAGCAAGCATCTTTGTGAACTTGTATTAATTTTATGAACATGACTAAACTACGTTTGTTATTATGCCCAATTGAAAAACATGTTTTTAGGTTTATGTTGTTATCATAATCATATGATAAGACACATAAGTTACATTAGAATTACATTAGAGTTACATTCCAGTTGCAAGTTTACATAGATAGAATAAAAACCATGATTTAAGTTTAGGTATGTCTATGCTATAATTCTATAAATGGATTAAAAACCATGATTCATATAAGAATTAGGTTGGGTTAATTCTAGTTGAACCATACTTTTGTATTAGTGACAAAAGTAAGTACCTTTTTGTTAGCATGTAGTGATTTTATGAACATGATTAGTTTATATTATGCCTAAATAAAAATATAGGCTTATATTTCTAGTCAAGACCATGTGCCAATAATAATGATTTCTAATTTAGTTAGATTCTTAATTTCAAGTTAACATGGTTAGTTGAACCTATGATTCATGTTTAAGTATTGTTTATGCCACAATCATATGAATAGAATAATTCATGTTTAAGTATTGTTTATGCCATAACCATATGAGTAGAATGAGTCATGTTTAAGTATTGTTTATGCCATAATCATATGAATAGAATAACTCATGTTTAAGTATTTTTTATGCCACAATCATATGAATAGAATAATTCATGCTTAGGTATTGTTTATGCCATAATCATATGAATAGAATAACTCATGTTTAAGTATTGTTTATGCCATAATCATATAGAATGATTCATGTTTAAGTATTGTTGATTCCATAATCATATGAATAGAATGATTCATGTTTAAGTATTGCTTATATTATATGTTGTTACAATTGCAAGTTCACATGTGCCTACCTTATGTTAATTGAATCGTTATGATGCAAGTTCATGCGTTCACACTCCCCTTTTTATGTTACCTTATAAACACCATGTCATAAGCCTCCCCTTTTCATATGGCTAAATTGGGTTTAAGTGTTAAACCCAACAGACCTTACATTGGAGCGAACGTATAAAACAGGGGTAATGACGTTTGGGCTAAAATATAGAACATATGTGTTGGCATGATTGACGCATGCCAACAACCTTGAAAAACAATTAAGTGACATAAATAAATCTTAATCAATAAAGATGAATTTGAATAATGGGCTGCAAATATTTACATATAAAAAGAAAAGAGACAAAATATGTAAATATAGAAAAATACGATGTGTTTAACCTGAGGTTGGATTGAGTTATGATGTAAACCTGCCCGGAACTGCCCAGCTGTCCAGTAGTCACAACAATACCTATCCAATGTGGGTGGTTAAACACGGAGCCCAATAAGGACCCGAGGTTAGACTGAGTTGTGGCGTAAGACTGCCTGGACCCAACCGGCAACAGGCAGCCACAACAATACCTGTCTAATGTGAGCGGTTGAGGCTTTAATAAGACAATTAAGGCTGAGTCAGGATTGATAGGATTAAGTAAATTATATTAATACTTAATCAAAATGGAACATGCTAAACTAAACAGATTGATTGGGGGTTAGGTTCATAGAACACTTAACCAACTTAGCATGTTGGCTAGAAATAGAAAACCTAGTAGCGGGGGACCCTTTTCAGCAGTAACCCTACAAGGCGTATCATGATACCCTGAAACTAGGCAGGGTGGGGCACGATTACTGGGCTGACTATAAGAGGTCAAATCGACGGCGGTTGTGCAGCAGTGTAGGTTCTAACGGGGTGTGGGCGTGCACACACTCCGGCGTAGAAAAATAAGGCACTAGGCACCAGTAGCATACCTGTGCATTCTAGGATTGTCTCGGGCCACCACCATGGGACTTGATACACCACATGGTGGGACCAACATAGGTAACTACAACATCGGGGGCCGTAAGACACATGTAACTATGCGAGTAGGAGCCGATCATCAAAAAAAGATCACTTCACCCTGATTATGGGGTGCCTGTTGGGAACTAGTTTATATGGGTATAGAGCTTAATATGGGGTACGATAGTATATTCGACCCTAGACAACTTAACTAAGTTTATGGTGCTTTCCCATTTCTAGTTTATACTTATCATACCCAGTTATTTATTCATAGACTGAATAGTCCTAGACTTACTCAGGCTTTTATGTCTGACTCTACTTTTCTTTCGTCTTCTTTTCTTCCGTTCCCCCCCCCCCAAGGTCCACAGGGAGGGAATACCGCAGCTTGACCAGCCTTCATATCCAGCTTGAAGAGAAAGAATGTATTGCTTGGATCTTTTCGTTTTTGGACTATGGCTTTGGACAGCAATTATGGGACTTTTGCAGTTTATTTATGTTTTCATTATGCTTCTTTAAATAATGTAATCATGACAGTTATGAAGATGTTATGTTTTTGGAAAGTATTGTAAGACAATTATGGTATGCTTTGTGTAACACGTATTTTAATGAAATAAAAGTTGTTGTTTTCCGCTGTTCAAAAATATGTGTTATTATATCTGTCTTGTATATCTGTGATTTATACTTATAATCCTCCACCAAAATCAGGGCATTCCCTTTGAGAGTGACCCTAACGGAGGTGGGGTGTTTCAACCCAGGTCCGATCACACAATGCAACGCAAGCCGGAGGATAGGGTTTTTACCTTATAACAGCCAAAGCATGCTTGATACGTTTAAAACACATTATTTTGATATTACTATAAGTGTATAGTGTCAAAACAATTTCATATCATAAATATCTATCATAGGCGGCATTAATGACCCATACCACGATGTCGCCATACTAGGTTCTACAAATAAAACCGCAATATCACGTATTCGAAATTGGATTTCCGTCATGAATCGAGGAAAGGGGCAACCTCCTCTCCGCGTTTGAGACACTCTAGCAAATGTCCCAGGAACCCACTTTGATCCTTGGAGTCGGCTGGGCCGGTCCTCTCTTACTTTTGAGGATTGGCAATTCCTGAACACACGTTTCCCGGTCCTTACAGACCTATATCCGAGGCGCCTCGCGTTCCAACAACCACACAGGTGAAAAGTATATAAATGTCAGGGCTGGTAGGTCACTGACACCACCCTAGCTAGAAAGAAACGTCGTGCTCTCCCAGCGGTCCGTCTCCCGTTTTTGACTCATACTGAGGTGTGAGGCTCGCGAATTCACGTTATACACAAAGCTACGCCACACAGGCCGTGATTTGATCGTCAACCACAAGACTTTGCTTTTCAACACTAGCCCTAATTAATTTCCACTTATGCGTGCCACACAGGCAATTCACTCCATGCGACTGATGTCCATCAATATACAACCTCTGAGCTCGTACGTCTCAGAGAAGGGCGTTAAGCAAGAGAATAAATTCTCCGCCGCCAAACAGATGTATATTTGATAGAGATCAATCAACACAGAATAAAATCCAATATTAGACACACAATCCATTTACAAGTTCGTTCTGGGTCTGAACGAAACCGGAGGCACTTTCCTCGCATATCCATCCATCTCCAAGTACGTCTGGACGATCACCAACTGTTTCCCTCATCTTGGGTGTACAACCCAATTGAGATCATTAGTAATCACCCAAACGATGTGAAGACTTCCGGTCTTCAACCACCGTCTTCATCTTCGACATCTCGTCGAATCGGTTATTCAGAATGGGTATAACCCGGCCTTTCTGAATAACCCACATGTATAATTAACAAATGTTACACAAACACAACAAACGCCTCATTCCAATTCAGAATATTCTTTTATTCACAAAATCACATTCTTAGGGAAAGGTTCCCATTAATTTTATCCAAGATAAATTCTTCTAAATTTATTCTTTAATCTTCCTTTGGATATCATTTCAAACTAGTCGGGATTAGCGAACCACACCGAAGTAATTATTTATTTTATTTCCCAATCCCAACCTATTCATCCCCTGGAGCAAAACTGGTGATACTCCATATCTAACACCACGGTGTCATCGGTAAAATTAATTACCATTTCACGTTCGAATCTAGTTAAAGATTTAACTAACGCTTTGGAGTAAAACTGGTGATACTCCATTCTCAATCACCTTTCAAATTTGATAATTTAAATTATCAATTCACATTTCAATCTAATTAAAGATTCATTAAAACTCCACTTAGTTTTAATCTTTTCAAAAATTAGCATCCTGTCTTTAACTGGGTTAAAGAACAAATGTCATCTAAGACATGATTCACGACAAACCCAAATCACATTTGATATTAAATACAAGGCTTTAAATAGAAAATATATCGGCTTATATTCAATATCAAATTCTGAAACCAACAAATATCGTATTGGAAATAAAGATACATAATATATCTTTCAGATTCCCATAACAATATCTGTATAGTCACGAAATCCAACATCGAAATATTCCGAAGATAATTTCGATTCAACTCCAGTCCAATTCACGTATTGGGAACATTGATTATTTTTAAAATCACTTTCAAATTCAATTTATTTATTTCAAAAATAAATTGATTTTAATTTTAGTTCAAACTAGTTCATTTCGACAAAAATCTATTTTTATCTTTTCAAATGCGGGATTCTTCAGCCCAATTCTTTCCAGTTCACATATTATGATTTTACACAAATTATAGGTATTTTTAATAATTTTATCAAGGCGCGTATAGTCGATTTCCAACAATGGCCATCGAACTGCACTTACAACGACCTTTTTCAAATTTGATTTGGACATAACTCCAAATCTAACCGTTAGATTTCAAATTTCTAATATTCATTGGAAAGCTCTTTTCGATACGAACCCAACGGTTCCGGTTTTTGGAGAATCCGACGGTCGGATCTCCCGCAACGTAAATTCAAAGTTAATGGCCGAAATTCACAAACTGCCGCGGCGCGGCGCGTTCTATTCAGGCCATTATATATATAATATATATATATATATATTATATATATTTCGTCAATTTCCTTTTTAAAACATATTCTATAAATCGTTTTAAATTCGTTTCAAAAACAATTTCAACTTCGTCTTCAATTTCAAATCGATTTGATTTCAATTCAATTCGAATTCATTTCATTTCAATTCAAATTCTAATTCGTTTCAATTCAATTCAATTTGAATTTACCTTCTATTCAATTCAATTCGAATTCATTTCAAATTGATTTCAATTCAATTTTAGTTCATTTTAAATTTCATTCAAAACTATTTCAATTCGTTTTTAATTCAATTTCAATTTAATTCAATTTGAATTCATTTCTATTTAATTCGAATTCAAATTCACTTTCTATTCAATTCGAATTTAAATTCACTTTCTATTCAATTCGAATCGAATTCATTTTCTATTCAATTCGAATTCATTTCGAATTGATTTCAATTAAATTTCAATTTGAATTTTAATCTAATTTAATTTGAATTTCATTTCAAAATATTAAATTTGAAATCACTTTTCAATATTCATTATAAAATGAATCAGATCGATATAAATATCGTTCGCGTCAAAATAACGCAACTCTAATCAACATGGCTTTATATATTTCAATAAATTCGTTATTCTATTCAACAAATGAATACTTATTCTATTCAACACATGAATCTATATTTCTTTCAACACACGACTAATCTCAACACATGAGTACTGTCAACACATCACTATTTTTGTTATGTAAAATATTTTATAAAATTATAGTATCTATCTTTTGATTTTTAATTAGACTCCACCGTTAAGTAGATTCTATTCTTAAATATGATAAAGATGTATATTTTATTTTTAAAATATTTTACTCAACACATAAATAGTTTCAACACATGAATATTTTTATATTCAACACATGAATTTCCTTTTATAATATTCATTATTTTCCCGATTGGAATGAGGCCCAATCAATCACCATATAATGTTAATTATATGGATTCCACACAACACATGTATATAATAGCAATGACAAACAATCAACCATCATCCAAAGTGCACTACACAACTGCATAAGCATCAGATATAAATAATCAACGCTTACACAATCTGTCGATCAATCGATCGACATTCAATTAAATAATTGGGATAAGTGTACACAAATATCATCCCAACACCCGTTTGGGGTTTCAAATCAACCAACATAGATTTTTATTTGTGCAGTTGGGCGATGTGTAAAATTTATCGACCCAATCAATATCTGTCAAATCACTGTATATAAACAAATCGGCCGATTCATTTATAAATATTTATTTATTCACATTCACGTTAAAAATTATATTTTTAACGATAAAATATTTTTAACTATATAAATATTTTATTTCCTTTCACCACATTAATTTATATTATCGATTTCACATCAATCAAACAAACAAGTCATCCATGGTCTGTAGATGACGGGTGTCGAGTGCTGCTAAGCACCGTCTGCATCCTAGTATATATATATATATATATATATATATATATATATATATATATATATATATATATAACTACAAAAGAAATTTGAGTGAGAAGTTCTCACCAATAGCTATTCCAACTCCACGACACTTCATATATGGAAAATCTTCACTGTTCTCGCCTTTTATCACTTTCGTTGCCCGTAGCTACTACATATATAAAAATCACATTTTTATATTGCTATTCAATATATAAAAATCCCATTTTTACATCGCTACTATATAGATAAAAAATTCTATTTTTACATCGCTACTATATAGATAAAAATTCTATTTTCCCATATGAAGATTTCGCCTTTTTAAATATAAAGATTTCGCCTTTTCAAATATAAAGATTTCGCCTTTTCTATTTCAAAAATCTAATCTTTTCTATTTTAAAAATCTAATCTTTTCTATTTTAAAAATCTAATCTTTTATATTAATAATCAAATAAATAAAAATCAAATTTTTATGCCGTTTACACATGTGTAAATCTCATATTTTTACTTCCTAAACATATATATAAGAATCAGTTTCTATTCATGCTTTTACAATTTAAAAATCAGATTTTTATTTGATTACCAAAATTTAATTAAATAAAACATTCGAAAAAAAACTTACTGTTTCGTTTTCTGGAGGGCAAGGGGGCCTGCTTCTCGCGGTGGCTCGCATGAGGGGGGGGCTCGACCTCTGGCGGCGGAGGCAGGTGATGCAGCGAGTTTGGTTTGGGAGCGTTGGGTTCTAGGGTTCTTTGGGTGTCGCTGAAGAGGGAGAGTCGAGGGCGGAGGAGGTGGGAGGATGGGGCGACATGGCAGTGGGGTCCGGTGGCGGCACGAGCGGCGGCGGGAGTGGATGAGCGCCGACGATGGAGAAGAGGATTGGAGGGAGTCGGTTTTTTTCTTTTCTGAATCGAACTAAATGGGGGGGCAGAGGGATTTAAGGGGAGAGAGGTTTAATTTTTTTTTTAATTTCAAAAAGTTGACTTTTACATACAACCTCTAAACGAGGCCCACCGCCTGTCGTCCAGAGCGTTTCACCCCTATTCCGAACACAACGGGATATGTATCGTAAGCTGATTCGACGGTTTCGATCAGTTTCCGTTAAAATCAACATATAACTCTATATATTGAATTTGAACGCGCATTTCAATTTACTGGGGTCACATACTAACTCTAAAAATTCCATAAAAATATTTTCTAGCTTCGTATTGACGATATGGTCCTAACAAAGCTAGTTTCGTCGAATTCCAAGACCGTTGGAAAAATGGCCATTTTCCAGTCGATTAAAATCAACTGAAACTGATCAAACGCGTTTTCCTATGCCATGCTCAAATATTGATTTGAAAAATTATGAAATTTGGAATCTAACAATAATTTGACATCACGGATCCAACAAAAGTGGTTTCGTCGAAATCCGAGGTCGTTTGCAAAATCTCCATTTTTAAGGGCCTGAATTTCATAGCGACTATTCAGAATTTTCAACTGGACATATCTTTTGATTCCCGCTATGAAATCTCGATTTTTCGGATTCGTTGGGAAGATATTCCCAAATAGATCTTATTATTTTTGGTTTCCCTAAAACCCGGATTGTTTTGCACCCGGTACATTCAATTGAAGTTTGAAATCGAATTATCGAACTACCGCGCCATTTTCAATTCTATTTATAATTATATATAATTATTTATATTCTAACGACGCCGTATATAATATATACGTTCGAATTCTATTCAAAATTTATTCTCGTCCATTTTATTTAAAATAATTCATTTTAAATGTTCAAAATTCGCTAAAATTGCCAAAATAAAATTTTTAAACTGGCCCAGATTTTCGGGTTGTTACATTAATCGACTGAAAAATGGCCATTTTTCCAACGGTCTCAGAATTCGGCGAAATTAGTTTTTTTAGGACCGTATCATCAATACGAAGCTAGAAAATATTTTTCTGGAATTTTTCGAGTTAGTATGTGACCCCAGTAAATTGAAATGCGTGTTCAAATTCAATATATAGAGTTATATGTTGATTTTGACGAAAACTGATCGAAACGATCGAATCATCTTACGGTACATATCCCATTATGTTCGGAATGGGGGCAATTAGCTATAGACGACAGTCGGTGGGTTTGATTTCGAGTTCGAATTAAAATTTAACTTTTAGAGAGAAATAATAATAATAATATAATATATATATTGCCCCCCTCTATTTCTCTCCCTCCTCCCCGTAAACCTTTCAGAGAAAAATAAAAAAAAGGGGAAACCCGATTTCCCCTTCCTCCGCCCATCGCTACCTCGATGGCGCCCAGGCGCTCCTCCCCAGCCGTCGGCCTCCCTCCGCCTCCACCCTCGCTTCTCTCTCCGCATCTCCTCCTCGCCCGACCATCTTCTCCTCCCCCGATGCCGCTAAACCCAGCCCCCCCTCCTCGAAATCGACCACAGCGCCACACTCTGAGGCCATCACCGGAGCCGCGACGCCCCGGCCACCTCCCTGACGAACTGCGAACACCAATACCCCCCCTCTTCCTCGGTAAAAACCCAAAAATGTAAGTCCCTTTTTCTTCCTTTCTGATTTTGTTTTATATAAAATAGAGATCTAATTTCTTTTCTTAATTTACAAAAGAATAGATTTTTAATTTACAAAAGAAATGATTTTTATGTTTAGACATGAAATAAAAATATAATTTTTAGATTATAAAAATAATCAAAAAACGATTTTATATAGTAAATATAATAAAAATATAACTTTTATATTTTATGGATAGTCAAAATATTATCTTTATGTAGTAGAGATAATTAAAATATAATTTTTATATTTTATAGATAGTAAAAATATCATCTTTAAATATGTAGCAAAATAAAAATGTGATTTTTATAGTGACGAAATTGAAAAGGAGAAATCTTTATATTTGAAAAAGGAGAAATCTTTATTTTTGAAAAGGCGAAATCTTTATATTTAAAAAGGCAGAATTTTTATCTATATAGTAGCGGTGTGAAAATAGAATTTTTATCTATATAGCGTGATTATAAAAATTCGATTTTTATATATTGAATAGCGAAGTAAGAAATCGATTTTTGTATATTGAATAGCGAAGTAAAAATTCGATTTTTGTATATTGAATACCGAAGTAAAAATTCGATTTTTATATATTGAATAGAGAAGTAAAAATTCGATTTTTATATATTGAATAGCGAAGTAAAAATTCAATTTTTATATATTGAATAACGAAGTAAAAATTCGATTTTTATATATTGAATAGCGAAGTAAAAATTTGATTTTTATATATGTAGTGAAAGCGGGCAACGAAAGTGACAAAAGGCGAGAACAGTGAAGATTTCCTACATTAGAAGTGTTGTGGAGTTAGGATAGCTATTGGTGAGAACTTCTCACTCTAAATTTCTTTTTCTAGTTATATATATATACTAGGATGCAGACGGTGCTTAGCAGCACCCGACAACCGTCATCCACAGACCATGGATGGCTTGTTTGTTTAATTGACGTGTCGTGAAATTTGTTTGTGTTGTTGATGTGAAATCGAAAAAAATGTAGATAGTTGAAATTAAATATTTTATCGTTAAAAATATAATTTTTAACGTGAAAGTGAATGAATAAATATTTATAAACAAATCGGCCGATTTGTTTATATACACTGATTTGACTGATATTGATTGGGTCGATAAATTTTACACAATGCCCAACTGCACAAATAAAAATATGTGTTTGTTGATTTGAAACCAAACACGGGTGTTGGGATGAAATTTGGTGTACACTAATCCCAATTATTTAATTGTATGTCGATCGATTGGTCGATAGATTGTGTAAGCGTTGATGATTTATATTTGATGCTTATGCAGTTGTGTGGTGCATTTTGGATGATGGTTGATTGTTTATCGTTGCTATTATATACATGTGTTGTATGGAATCCATATAATTAACATTATATGGTGATTGATTGGGCCTCATTCCAATCGGGAAAATAATGAATATTATAAAAGAAAATTCATGTGTTGAATATAAAAATAGTCATATGTTGACGATGTTCATGAGTTGAAACTATTGATGTGTTGAAAGAAATATAGATTCATGTGTTGAATAGAATATATATTCATTTGTTGAATAGAATAGCGAAGTTTTTGAAAAATATAAAGTCGTGTTGATTAGAGATGCGCTATTTTGACGTAAACGATATTTATATCGATTTTATTCGTTTTATAATGAATATTGAAAAGTGATTTCGAATTTAATATTTTGAAATGAAATTCAAATTAAATTAGATTAAAATTCAAATTGAAATTTTATTGAATCAATTTGAAATGAATTCGAATCGAATAGAAAATGAATTCGATTTGAATTGAATAGAAAGTGAATTTGAATTCAAATTAAATAGAAATGAATTCAAATTGAATTAAATTGAAATTGAATTATAAACGAATTGAAATCATTTTGAACGAAATTTAAAACGAACTGAAATTGAATTGAAATCAATTTGAAATGAATTCGATTCGAATTGAATAGAAAGTGAATTTGAATTCAAATTAAATAGAAATGAATTCAAATTGAATCAAATTGAAATTGAATTAAAAACGAATTGAAATTGTTTTGAATAAAATTTAAAACGAACTGAAATTGAATTGAAATCAATTTGAAATAAATTCGAATTGAATTAAATAGAAGGTAAATACAAATTGAATTGAATATAAACGAATTAGAATTTGAATTGAATTGAAACGAATTTGGATTCGAATTAAATCAAATTGAAATGAATTCGAATTGAACTGAAATCAAATCGATTTGAAATTGAAGAAGAAGTTGAAATTGTTTTTGAAACGAATTTAGAACTATTTATAAAATTCATTTTAAAAAGGAAATCGACGAAATATATATAATATATTATATATATATATATATAATGGCCTGAATAGAACGCGCCGCGCCGCGATAGTTCATGAATTTCGACCATTGACTTCGAATTGACGTTGCGGGAGACCCGACCATCGGATTCTCCTAAAACCGGAACCGTTGGGTTCGTATCAAAAGGAGCTTTCCAATGAATATTAGAAATTTGAAATCTAACGATTGTATTTGATGTTATGTCCAAATCAAATTCGAAAAAGGTCGATGTAAGTGCAATTCGATGGCCGTTGTTGGAAATCGACTGTACGGGCCTTGATAAAATTATTAAAAATATTGATAATTTGTGTAAAATCATAATATATGATTTGGGAAAAATTAGGCTGAAAAATTCCATATTTGAAAGGATAAAAATAGATTTTTATCGAAATGAACTAGTTTTGAACTAGAATTAAAATCAATTTATTTTTGAAATAATAAATTGAATTTGAAAGTGATTTTATAAATAATCAATATTCCCAATACGTGGATTGGACTGGAGTTGAATCGAAATTATCTTCGGAATATTTTGATGTTGGATTTCGTGACTATACAAATATTGTTATGGAAATTTGAAAGATATATTTTATATCGTTATTTCCAATACGATATTTGTTGGTTTCAGAATTTGATATTGAATATAAGCCGGTATATTTTCTATTCAGAGCCTTGTATTTAATATCATATGTGATTTGGGTTTATCGTGAATCGTGTTTTAGATGACATTGGTTCTTTAACCCAGTTAAAGGCATGATGTTGATTTTTGAAAAGATTAAAACTAAGTGGCGTTTTAATGAATCTTTAATTAGATTGAAATGTGAGTTGATAATTTAAATTATCAAATCTGAAAGGTGATCGAGAATGGAGTACCACCAGTTTTGCTCCAAAGCGATAGTTAAATCTTTAATTAGATTTGAAAGTGAAATGGTAATTAATTTTACCGATAACACCGTGGTGTTAGATAGGGGGTATTACCAGTTTTACTCCATGGGATGAATAGGTTGGGATTGGGAAATAAAACAAATAATTAATTTGGTGTGGTTCGCTAATCCCGACTAGTTTAAAATGATATCCAAAGGAGGATTAAAGAATAAATTTAGGAGAATTTATCTTGGATAAAATTAGTGGGAACCTTTCCCTAAGAATGCGATTTTGTGAATAAAAGAATATTCCGACTTGGAATGAGGCGTTCGTTGTGTTTGTGTAACATCTGTTTATTATATACGTGGGCTATTCAGAAAGGCCAGGTTTATACCCATTCTGAATAACCGATTCGACGAGATGTCGAAGATGAAGACGGTGGTTGAAGATCGGAAGTCTTCACATCGTTTGGGTGATTACTGATGATCTCGATTGGGCTGTACACCCAAGATGAGGGAAACAGTTGGTGATCGTCCAGACGTACTTGGAGATGGATGGATATGCGAGGAAAGTGCCTCCGGTTTCGTTAAGACCCAAAGCAAACTTGTAAATGGATTGTGTGTCTGACATTGGATTTTATTCTGTGTTGATTGATCTCTATTAAATATATATCTGTTTGGCGGCAGAGAATTTATTCTCTTGCTTAACGCCCTTCTCTGAGACGTACGAGCTCAGAGGTTGTATATCGGTGGACATCAGTCGCATGGAGTGAATTGCCAGTGTGGCACGCGTAAGTGGCAATTGATCAAGGCTTCTGTTGAAAAGCAAAGTCTTGTGGTTGATGATCAAAGCATGGCCTGTGTGGCGTAGCTTTGTGTATAACGTGAATTCGCGAGCCCCACACCTTGGTATGAGTCAAAAACGGGAGACGGACCATTGGGAGAGCACGACGTTTCTTTCTAGCTAGGGTGGTGTCAGTGACCTACCAGCCCAGACATATATATATTTTTCACCTGTGTGGTTGTTGGAATGCGAGGCGCCTCAGATATAGGTCTGTAAGGAGCGGGAAGCGTGTGTTCAGGAATTGCCAATCCTCAAAAGTAAGAGAGGACCGGCCCAGCCGATTCCAAGGATCAGAGTGGGGTCCTGGGACATTTGCTAGAGTGTCTCGAACGCGGAGAGGAGCTTGCCCCTTGCATCGACTCATAACGGAAATCCAATTTCCAATACGTGATAGTGCGGTTTTATTTGTAGAACCTAGTATAGCGACATAGTGGTATGGGTCATTCATGCCGCCTATGATTGATATTTATGATTGAAATTGTTTTGTCACTATACACTTATTATAGTATCAAATAATGTGTTTTTAACGTATCAAGCATGCGTTGGTTGTTATAAAGTAAAAACCCTATCCTCCGGCTTGCGTTGCATTGTGTGATGGGACCTGTGTCTTATAACAGCTTCATTTTTCTTTATTTAGTATTGCGCTGTTTGTTCTATGCACTGGTATTCTTGGGAGGAAACCCATTCCATGTTATATGGCGTGGTCTCTTGATTTACTTAACTTTAAAAATAAAGATTAATAACTGTTTTAGTTCTCACACAAGTCACATGACTGACCTGGAGTTTATTGTTTTAACCTAAACTCTGGGTGCCACTATTTTCCACACGGGCATCTAGTAGTTTTGGTTTTGCTGATTTATATTCACAAGTTCCTGATTTACAACTGGAACGATGCTCGGAAAGCTCTGTATCCGTGTATCATTTTCAGTTGTGTTTTGTACATTTTTCCGCTGCTATGTAATTTATTGTAATCTCTGATATTTGTTGAATGTAATTTATTCATTTATACTCTGTATATTCTTGTATGTGATGGAATTGTTGTAATAACAATGAAATGTTCTTCCGCCTGCGTTCCATTTTGTCTTGTCCTCAATTCTATCCGTGCTTTCCTTCACGGGGAAGTTCGGGTCCTCTCATTTCTATATTTAGAAAATATCTCTTTTTAACATTGAGAAATAATTCTGTATATCCACAAACTCTTATTTTCTATATTTAGAAAATATAGTTTGTTAAGATTGGAAAACATTTCCTTTACTTATTCGCGCCTCACTATTCTTCCACATTCATCAGTCTCTAACTATAATCAGTAAGAGAACAGTTTTCTAAGTATCAATCCCGAAGGCCAAAACCAACATCAGATCGATATTCAAGAAACTATTCAACTTAACTAATCTCCAGTCAGTTTATAATTTCCTCAACACCATTTCTTATTTTCAAAATCATTCCATTTTCTATACTTAGAAAACATCTCTGGTTATGTTTGGAAAATATTTCCAAAATCCATTTATATAGATTTAACGAACATTGTATAAAACATTAGTTCTAACGATAATGTTATAGTACCTGCTTCCAAAATATTAAAAATATCACTTTGATTCTGTATGTAAAATAATATTTATTTAATTAATTAAATCTTAATTATTTACATAAAATAGATAATACCTTCCTGGATTCGATATAGTTGAATTCCAATCTATAGCTTTCTTTCGAGTAATCTATATTCGATTAACGTTTTAGGTCATCCCGACTTCTAAATTTACTTTTGTATTTATTACTCCCAACATTATCCAGTTTCCTTTTATAACCAATTAAAACTGCAAACTGTTTGCTATTAAACCGTTATTCTCTTTAAAACGCGAATATCGTTACTTTATAGAAATTCCAACTTGTTTTATCAAATCAAATCTTGATTTGTATTCATTGATACCATTACAGGTTCACACATTGTTTATCGAGTTATAATATAAATTCTTTCTCATAATCCATTTCATAAATTCCATTTACATGCCAACTTCTGGTTAATTATATATTAAGTTTATATCTTAATCTCTATTTCATATCCGAATACAAATTATTGGTTTCAACCCAAGTGTTAACTACCTTGTCAAATTCTAATTTATATTATGTAATTTCTAAAGATAAATTATTTTTATAATATTCAACATCATCAAATTCTGATCATAAATCCTTGTGGATTTAACTCTATTCACATTTCAAATATCGAAATAATTTAATCGTTTATCTTTCTAAATGATTTCCCTCTTTCTTTTAAATAAATTCATTTCTTCAATTTATATTTTCAAATTATTTAATAATAATCATTTCTCTTCATTTATAAATATCGTTTGTAAATCAAATTACTTGTTTTAATATAATTAAAACAAGTTATTGTATTCTCGCAAGTCAATATTAAATTTCTATTATTTAAAAATATCAAATAATAGATTTCCCTTTTTAAAACTCGAATATCCTTGCTAATATATTCGAATATATTTTATGGTATTTAAATAGCAATTATTTCAGGTCAATGTTGTTCAAACATCCCAATCACACAATAGTCATTCACCAATTATTTGTCACATTATATAATGTAATATATGAAAAAAACAATATAATTGTTCAGTAATCCATCTGGATTGCTCCAACCTATTTCCCTGCATCCATAGATGTTAATCAACATAAATAATACTAGTTTTAGAAAAATCAGAAATATAATAATAAATATAACAATATTAGATTAAGGTGCTTTTTTACAAGTCCCTGTTAAGGTTTTAAATTAGACTCAGGTCCGGTCAGAAACTTATTGTAAATTTATTCCTTATTTTTTCAAAATTCACTAAAATTAATATATATATATATATCACGTAAATTCATAATTAATTAAAACATGTAAACTCTGAAAGATTCATATCAAAAAACAATCAAACAAATCGTCAAAAAACAAAAAAAAACAACGAAAATATGCAGTTTAATCCATGATAGTATGCAAGTATTTTTAATTTTCTGCATACATTAGTGCACATTTTCAACTTATGCATCTGTTTTTTATTTTTTTGCATCCATCTATGCAGATATTGTGTAATTTTGGCATACAGGTGTACACATGCATAAGTATTAGTTCAAATCTCTGCATGAAATACTTGCATACGTGTGTGTAGGTATTCCAAATAGTTGCACACATGTATGCAAGTTTAGGTCCAGATTTTCAGAAGAAAACAACGCATGCAACAAGTGCATACATGTATGCAACTATTAGAAAAAGTTGCATACATGTATGCACCTTTTTTTTAATTTTCGTAAACTTCTGTGAATATTTCGAGAATTTACAAAAAAAAAAAATTACATGCTAGCGCAATTTTTTTGCCCAAAAACCGAAAATGCGGTAGTACCCAAAATAGGCGGTGGGTTACATTGTAAACATAACAGGGATGTTACATTAATGAAATGTTTTAGGGGCCTAAGCCTTATTTTCATATTAGATTAATGATATGTATAACTACATATATTATTTCAACTAATTTATTTGCAAATTAGCCAAACAACTATCACACACAACATTCAATTATTTATATTAGTATTAAATAACATTTATAAAATTATACAACTAGAAAGAGTTGGTGAGTTTACTCGCATTGGTCGTTTGTCGTTTAATAACGATAAATGTTCAATAGTTCCGTTCAAGCATTTTATTTCGCCATAAATCCGAACGATTTCCAAATTGGTCCGAACCAGCTTCATAGTTTATCCTGTGATCATATGATTCTGACGGACCCTATTTTGTTGTATTTTGATAACATATAAGCAAGTTATGATCATTATAAGTTAATACGGAAATTATATTAAACTTAAACCAAATTTTAAATAATAATATTGGGCTTTACCAATATTTTGACCCAATACCCTACTGACCCGCCACGTACATAATTCATCTTCCTTCCCATTCTCATCATCGCTTACAAACATCCCCTTCTACCTTCATTTTCAAAAGTTTTGAAGTCCCTTATACCCCATTCTATCTTCCTAGACTCCACTCTTCTCATTTACGTTATCATCATATTTTGTCCTTTAGCTTTCCTTCCCATGCACAACTCTTGACTCCCTCCCCCCTTCGTTAACCATTCTCTCGCATAGCCTTCCATCCAACCCTCATGTTCTAGACCGCTACAACTATCATAATCTTGCCAATTTTCCTTCCCTATTACCATGTTAAACAATACTCCAGTATTCCAAAAACACCATAGCTGTGTCATTATTGCCTTTGCAATAAATGCCCTGTTACTCATTTAAACTCCGTCTGATTCATACAATCTCCACTCACCTACGTTATCGCTTTTGTGCATTTTACAACTTGTTGCCTTTACTGTACTGACAACTCGCGTGAATTCTTATTCTCTCTCTTCTTTTCTTTTTCAAGTGTCTCACGAATAAACTTCCTAATATTTCACGCAAGCTTCTATACAAACTAACCCGCCTCCAGTATTTTCCCTTACATTATGCACGTCAGTTTCAAACCTCTTTCCTGTTCAGTGCGTCGAACAGTACCCACTGCCCTTACGCACACCGCAGGCTTATATATTTAAATGATTGTAATCAAGCAAAAAAAGGAAAGACCAAGCCATACTGCCTTTCACACTCCTGCGCATGAACACACCGTATCAACCCATACTTCCTCCTCTCCAAGTACACGAACAGATAACATTCACACAGGCAAGTTTACATAAATATATGTGAAGAGAGGGACGACCTTGCTTTCCCTTTTGATAAATGCGTAGGCGAAGAAGGAATGAAGAATGGAAGGGTAGAGAAAAGGAGACTGGAAAAGTAAAAAAACCAAGATCTCGAAGCTCTACATTGAAATGGAGAAACGGTGACGTTGCCGTGTTATATAGGCGATACATTTCTTAACAAGCAAGTATTAGGGAATATAGATATAGGCTAGGTAATGTTTGGTTTGCAGAAATACATATGTGATGTTGATTAGCCTAAACGATAGGTGGCAGAAGAATTCACATGGTTCGGCGTTGGAAGGACGGTGTACGATCCTTAAGAGCTAAGCAACAATATATGTATACTTTAAATTTTATTTTAAATTACAAGATAAGTTTCCCCTGCTACAAAATTTCTATTTTGGCATGGGTTGCTATGGACAAAAATTAAAATACTATTGTAATGAGCCATGTGCCATGCTCCCAAAAATATAAAAATATATAAAAGTTAACTTATTCTGTGAAATTTCAGAGTGCCGATATAGGGTATAAAACACTTCAAATAAAAAGTTTCTTATTTTCCAAATTAAGAATCAATGTAAAATTCTAAAAATTAAATTTTAACTACATCTCAAAAATCTTGTCCGAATACGAAATAAATAATTTATTATAATTAAATAATCATTATGGTTTATGAACGATTCCATTGCAACGATTTGAAAATTTGATTTGGACATAACTTACAATATATAAAGCGAAATCTCCATTTTTCTCTTCCACTAGTAAAATACAGTTCAATCGATCCCAACGTTTCTTGTTTCGAAGAAATCCAACTTATAATGAATCTGGTACACTTAGTTGAAGTTCAAAACTCAATATTATGAACTACCGCGATGTAACGAGCTCGTTTTAGATTATATTATCCATTAATACATTCAACTGTTGTTTATTAAATAAATTCGTTATTATAATTCAACTCTAAACTGAATTAAGCCTATTAAATTACCCAATTATCACAGTATTGCCAATTTAGCCATTTGCGACTATTTCGGAATTAAATTTATTATTCCACTATTTATATTAATTAAATATTCAAAATATTTGAATCTAAACCATTTAAATTCCCAAAACATTATAATAAAATAATTAAATTAACTAATTACTAAATTGCTAAAAATACGGGATGTTACATGTTATTTGTTGTTGATGATTGTAGTAGACGAGTGTTGTTGGTGATTTTGAGATTTGTTATTTATTGTTGATGATTTTGATATTTGCTATTTTGTTAATTCTTGAATCTTGTTATGACAAGCAAAAGGGAAGATTTGCTTCAAGCTATTGGTGTGTTATTGGATGAAGAAAAGAACTTGTGGGGATATGTTGAAGGGATTTGTAATATGCCTGAAGAAAAGGATGAGGACTACGCAATTGCTATGGATGTTTGGGAAGGAAACATTGCAAAGATTATCGCATGGATGAATAATTCTGTTGAACATTCAATTGGAATGCAATTAGCAAAGTGTAAGACAACAAAATTGGTTTGGGAACACTTAAAAAAGTTATTCCTCTATAGGTCAGTGGCTTCTAAAATC
Organism: Allium sativum; assembly: GCA_030737875.1. Lineage (NCBI taxonomy): Eukaryota > Viridiplantae > Streptophyta > Magnoliopsida > Asparagales > Amaryllidaceae > Allium > Allium sativum. Next base: position 182,241,000 of record CM060915.1, on the reverse strand, counting down.
TTCAGGTATGTAACCTACTTTATGGATCTTAGATTCTGGTGCTTCACATCATATGACCTTGAATTCAACTTATGTTTTTGACCCCTTCATCTTTTATTAATATTATGATCGTTGATGGTACACCTACAACTTCAGAAGGTGTTGGATCTGCAATAAATTCTAAATTGTCATTCCAAATGTTTACAATGTTAAATCTCACATTAAAACTTGCATGATTAATTATGTGATACCGGTAATATAGTCACTTTCACATCTTCTTCATGTTTTCTGCAGGATTGGCATTCATAGAGATAATTGGGATAGGCCATAGAAAAGGCGGGCTTTATGTTTTGAATGGGTTGAATGCATCTACTACTACTGTTGCTACTAGTGTTGATTTATCTTCTTTTCATTTAGGTCCTTCTTCTTCAAGTTTTTATTTAAGCCCTTCATGTCTTGGTCATGTTTGTTCGTTTTGTTTGAGATATTTAGCATCCATAGGGGAATTATGAAATTTGAAATATGATATTTCTGATTGTAATGGTTGCAAACTTGCTAAGTTTTCTGCATTACCTTTTAATAAAAGTACTTTTGTTTCTTATGCTCTTTTTGATGTAGTTCATTCTGATGTATGGGGTCCATCCCCTATTTCCACAAAAGGAGGGTCTTGTTATTATGTTTCTTTTATTGATGATCATACTCGTTGTTGTTCGATATATTTAATGAAACATCATTCAGATTTTTTTTGAAATTTATACTGCTTTTTGAGCTCTTGTTAAAAATTTACTGTCATTAAACATTTTAGATGTGATTTAGGTGGGGATTGCATATCTAAGAAATTTCGAGAATTACTTACCTCAAATGGAACTATTTACCAAACTTCATGCACAGACACTACTCAACAAAATGGTGTTGTAGAAAGAAAACATAGACACATTCTTGATCAATGTTATTATCCTCTTCTGTTCCTAATGACTTTTGGTGGGAGGTTGTTCTTACGTCTGTGAATATAATTAATGCAATGAAATCTTCTCATATTTCGGATATTTCTACTTTTGAACATATGGTTTTGCTTTTGATTATTCATACTTCAAAGCTTTTGGATGTACTTGCTTTATTCTTCTTCCTCATGTTGAATGCAGTAAATTGTCATGTCTTTCAACTATGTGTGTCTTTTTAGGACATGGTGCTGGACAAAAAGGATGCAGATATTTTTATCCAGTTACTAACAGACTCAATGTCTCTCGTCATGTTGTGCTTCTTGAACACATTCCTTTCTTCTATGTTCCAACTTAGACTCGTGACATAACTAGATCTGATCTTCTTCATGTCAATCGTTTTTCAGACCATATTGATGCTAGTAGTATTGCAGATAATGACATACTTTCAGAAAATGATAATGATGAAGCTCCCTCTTCTCATATGCATCCTCAAGCAACTTTTGAGACTGTAGACTTCCATCACCACCACTTCCATCACCACCACCTCCACCACCTTCACGTTATTCCACGCGCAATCGTAAGTCCATAAAATTACCAGATTTTGTATTTTCTTGTTATTCTTCATCTTTTACCTCTTTTTTGTCTTTGATCCATAGTTTTTCTGAACCTTCTTCATATAAAGAAGAGGCGATGGATGAGGAATTTTCTCCTTTGCACAAGAAAAATACTTGGGATTTGGTTCCTCTACCTTCTGGTAAGAGGGCTATTGGTTGTCGTTCGATATATAAGGTTAAAACTAATTCCGATGGATCTACTGAGAGATACAAAGCTAGATTGGTTGCAAAAGGGTACTATCAAAAGTATGGCATGGATTATTAGGAAACATTTTCTCCTGTTGCTATGATGACAACTTTTCACACTTTAATTTCTGTAGCTTCAGTTCGTCAATGGTCTATCTCTCAACTTGATGTTAAGAATTCTTTCTTTAATGGATATCTTCAAGAAGAAATTTATATGAAACCTTCTCCTAGTGTTCCACATGATTCTGGATATGTTTATAGACTAAAGAAAGCATTGTATGGTCTAAGACAAGCACCTCGATCTTGGTTTGAGAAATTTTTAGTTGTCATATCTTCCCTTTATTTTATCTCTAGCCGTCATGATCCTGCTCTCTTTGGTAAATGCACTAATGCTAATGCATAATCTTATCATTATATGTTGACGTTATGATTCTTATTGGTAATGATGTATGGGGAATTTCTGTATTAAAGACAGAGTTAGCTAGACGATTTGAAATGAAAGATTTGGTTTCATTAAGATATTTCTTCGGTATTCAGGTAGCACAATTACCCAAACGATATCTAATTTCTCAGTCAAAATATATCACAAATATTCCTGATCGAGCTAGACTCACAAATAATAAGACTGCTGATACCCCGATTAAGATTAATGTGAAGTTTTCTCTTTCTGATGGAAGTCCTTTATTAGATTCTACTTTGTATCGTACTATTGTTGGAAGCTTGGTGTATCGTACTATCACATGTCAAGATACTTCATACGCTATTCATATTGTTAGTCAGTTTGTAGCTTCTCCCACTACATATCATTCGGCCACTGTTCTTCGCATATTGAGATATTTTCCATAGTTTGGTACTTTCTTCTACTTCCTCTGTAACACCCCGTAATTCTGTAACGCTAAGATTCACAAATCAAGGCAGATTTATAATTTAAATTCAGAATAAAGGGAAACGGGCTGCGCCATTGCGTTCGTCTCGGAATTCTGCATGAAAACGAGTCTGAGTTTGCGTAAATCGGAGTCCGTATGAGGAAGATATGACCTCCGGAAGATTCAGCAAAGTTCAAATTTCAAAACAGTTCAGAAAAACGAGTTCAAAATTCAAAAACAGACCCAGATCGGGCTGGGCGGGAATTTTCCCGCCCAAGGCACCCAGGTCAACTGGGTAGTCGACCTGGGTCACCCAGGTCGACTGGATAGTCGACCTGGGGTTCGACCCCCCTTCTTTTTCCAGCTTTCTGAACCTGATTCGTTTCTCTGTATCCGGACACCATTTTGACCAGGTTCGTTGACTTTTACACTATATAAACAGCCCTGGTCCTCTTCTCTATTCACAATTCTTTTCCATCCTTATGCTGCCTCTGAGAAAATATATAAATAAATAATATATATAAAATAAACCAAGACGAGGAAATGCTGCTAAAAGATTTTCAAGAAGAGGTTCAAGTCAAGCTAGGATTCAAGAGGAGGATCAAACGACTTCAACGACTGTTTTTCTACGAATCTTAGCAACGCTATCATTCTGTTCTAATCTAATCTCTGTAAGTCAGTTATTTCTAGATTTGAACGTTTTTCTCTGTTCGTGACATGAAATTAAAGGAATAGACGAATATGCCAAATTTCTCTCTCTCTCTATTCGAATCAGTGCCTATACTTTTTAACCTAATTAAGAACTGTTATGATTCGAGGACAAATAAGACCGTGACTATGAAACTATGGACCTTAAAACCATTGCCTATGACTATGAACATTTTCCTATGACTATGAACATTGCCTATGACTATGGACATTGTCTATGACTATGAACATTGCCTATGACTGTGACTGTGACTATGAGGATTATTTCCTTGACTAAGCCTATGCCTTTGATTAGGAAACATAAACTATTGCATATAACATAAAAAGGACATCTGTGATTAAACACCTGTGATTCATGACTAGGAAAGTGTTGCTTAAGTTTTGTGACTATGAAATTGGTTCTAAACCCGATCATCTATTCTGTCTATTCTTGGTTATCTTTGGTTTTAGACCTTGGGAATTTACCTATTAAGTTAGGTCTACCCATGTTCTTGAACCAACGTCCCTATTCTGTCTATTCTTGGTTTTCTTTGGTTTTAGACCTTGGGAATTTACCTATTAAGTTAGGTCTACCCATGTTCTTGAACCGACGTCGTTATTCAACCCTTTTTATGCCAGTTAGTATGTTTATCTTTTACATAGCATCTTTGGTTGATTCCCTATTTTCTACGAACCTAGCTTTATTTATAATCTAGACTGAATCACAATTATACGAATGGTGGGAATGCGGTTTGGGCAAAATATGAAATTTACTAAAAACATAGTTATAAACCAGGAAATTGGCATAAATGGGGAACATGTATTATGGCATGTTCATAGGAATGCAAATTGGGTAAATTTGATATGAGTTATAGATTGTGTAACCTGAATCTAGTATTGACATGTAAATCTAGCACTTACATGAATAGTGAACTAGAGTAATGAAACGACCCGAACTTCCCCGGTCTCTCAAGAGAAGAGAAAAACGAATTGTTTTGAGAACACGACAAAATAGAACGCGGGCGGAAGAACATTTCATTGTATATCACAACAATGCATCAGATTACAAGAATATAAAGAGAATAAATGAATATTATACAGAAATATCAGAGATTTAAATTACATTAAAATACATAGCAGCGGAAAATAATATAATGCACAACTGAAGGAGATATATGGATACAAAGCTTTCCGGATATCGTTCCAGCTGTAAACCAGGATCCTGTGAATATAAATCTGCAAAACCAAAACTACTAGCTGCCCGTGTCGAAAATAGGGGCACCCAGAGTTTAGGTTAAAACAATAAACTCCAGGTCAGTCATGGGACTGGTGTGAGAACTAAAACAGTTATTAATCTTTATTTTCAAAGTAAGGTAAATCAAGGGACCACGCCGTATAACACGGAATGGGTTTCCTCCCAAGAATACCAGTGCATAAAACAAACAGCGCAATGCTAAATAAAGAAAAATTAAGCTGTGATAAGACCCAGGTCCTATCACACAATGCAACGCAAACCGGAGGATAGGGTTTTCCCTTATAACAGCCAAAGAATGCTTGATACGTTTTAAAACAAATCATTTGATACTATTATACGTGCATAGTGTATAAAACAACTTCAAATCATAAGTATCAATCATAGGCGGCATAGGTAAAATATATCATGTCGCCATACTAGTTCTACAATTAAAACCGCATATGTCACGTATTTGGAAATTGGATTTCCATCTATGAACCGAGGCAAAAGATAGTCCTCAACCGATTCGAGACGCTTTAGCCCGTGTCTCAGGAACAGCCGCAACTGTCCCTTGGATCGTCAGGGCCGGTCCACCGATGTGGATTATAATTCCTGAACACTACGTTTCTCCGCTGTTTGGGGCGTAAATGATCCAATGAATGACTCCATCGGACCCGGATCGTTCGATCAAACCGAGGCGCCTCGCAACAGCAACAACCACACAGGTGAAAAGTATATAAATGTCAGGGCTGGTAGGTCACTGACACCACCCTAGCTAGAAAGAAAACGCATGTCCCCCCTGAGGTCCGTCTCCCGTTTTTGGTTCACCACCGGGGTGTGAGGCTCGCGAATTCAAGTTACACAAAGCTGTGCCACACGGGCTATGCTTTGATCATCACCACAAGACTTTGCTTTTCAACAGAAGCCTTGATCATTTGCATCTTAGCATGCCACACAGGCAAACCACTCTATGCAACCGACAGTCACACAAAATGAAATCCAATGTCAGACACACAGTCCATTTACAAGTCCGTTCTGGGTCTGAACGAAATCGGAGGCACCTAGTACCCCGGATATCCATCGATCTCCAAGTACGTCTGGACGATCACCAACTGTTTCCATCTTCTTGGGTGTACAGCCCAATCAAGATCATCGGTAATCCGCCAAACGACGTGAAGACCTCTGGTCTTCGACCATCGTCTTCATCTTCGACTTATCGTCGTATCAGTTATTCAGAATGGGATAAATCCGGTCTTTCTGGATAACCCGCGTATATATTATAAAAGTGTTACACCAACACAACATACGCCTCATTCCAATTCATCAGTCACTAACCGTAAATTAATCAAGAGAATAATTCCCCAAATATTAACCCCGAAGGCCGAAACCAACATCAGATCAATATACAGGAAACCATTCTACTTAGCTAACCGACAGTTAGTTTCTAAATTTCATATTCATATGGAAAGGTTCCCATTAATTTTATCAAAGATAAATTCTTTATATTTATTCTTTAATCTATCCTTTTGAATTTCGATTCAACTAGTCGGGATTAACGAAACTTACCGAAATAATCATTTGTTTTAATTTACCAATCCCAACCTATTCATCCCATGAAGTAAAACTGGTAATACTTCATGTCTAACACCACTGTGTTATCGGTAAATTCAATTACCATTTCACGTTCAAATCTAATTAAAGATTTAACTGTCGCCTGGAGTAAAACTGGTGATACTCCATTCTCGATCTTTTCAATCTAATTAAAGATTCATTAAAACTCCACTTAGTTTTAATCGTTAACTGGGTTAAAGAATCAGTGTCATTTAAAACACAGTTCACGATAAACCCAAAATCACATTCCATTAATTATCGGGTTAAAGAACGAGTGTTATCTAAAACACTGTCCACGATAAACCCAAAAATCAATATCCATTCAATTCCCAAAAAAAAATCATTTAATTGATACACTTCATTAAATCTAAATAAAAAGATTTAATCTTTTCTCAACTGGGTTCAAGAACAGTGTTAATGAAGACACCATTCACGACAAACCCAAATCACATTTTATATTCAATAAAAGGCTCTGAATAGAAAATATATCGGCTTATATTCAATATCAAATTCTACGATTAACCAATGTCGTATTGGAAATAACGATATAAATATATATCTTTCAAATTTCCATAACAACATCTGTATAATCACGAATTCCAACATCGAAATATTCCGAAGACAATTTCGATTCGAATCCACTCCAATGCAATCATTGGAAATTCTGGTTATTTTTAAAACCCTTTTTCAAATTCAATTTATTTATTTAAAAATAAATAGAATTATAATTCTAGTTCAAAACTAGTTCATTTCGATAAAAATCTATTTTTATCTTTTCAAATATGGAGTTTTTCATCCCAATCCTTTCTAAATCATTTCTTATGATTTTACACTAATTATTACTATTTTTAATAATTTTATCAAGGCCCGTACAGTCGATTTCCATCAACGGCCATCGAACTGCACTTACAGCGACCTTTTTCAAATTTGATTTGGACATAATTCCAAATCCAACCGTTAGATTTCGAATTTCTAATATTCATTAGAAAGCTCTTTTCGATACGAACCCAACAGTTCTGGTTTCAGGAGAATCCGACGGTCGGATCTCCCGTAATATCCGTTTGAAGTCAATGGTCGAAATTCGCGAACTACCGCGGCGTGGCGCGTTCTATTCGGACCATTATTTTATGTATATAATATATATATAATATATACTTCGTCGATTTCAATTCAAAACGTGCTTTATAAATCGTTTTAAATTTATTTTCAAAATGGTTTTAACTTCATATTCAATTTCAAATCAAAATTGAATATTCCAATATAAATTCGTTTTAAATTCTTTTCGAATCGATTTCAATTCGAATTCATTTATATTCAAATTCAATTCGAATTCATTTCTATTTATTTTCAATTCGAATTCATTTCTATTTATTTTCAATTCTAATTCATTTCTATTTATTTTCAATTCGAATTCATTTCTATATAGTTCGAATTTCAAATCTATTCAATTTTCATTGAAGAATGAATAAAATCGATACAAATATCGTTCACGTCAAAGTGGCGTCAATCTAACCAACACGGCTTCATATGTTTCTATTTTCAAATATTCTATTTCAAATATTTCTATTTCAAATATTTCTATTTCGAAACTGGAATGAGGCCCAATCAATTATCATATAAAGTTAATTATATGGATTTTCTACAACACATGTATACAATAACAACGATGAATAATCAACCATCATCCAAAGTGCATTCTACACTGTATAAGAATCGAATATAAATATTCAATGCTTATAGCAGCCTGTCAACCGATCGATCGACACACAACTAATTATTGGGATTAGTGTACGTCAAATATCATCCCAATACCCGTGTGGGGTTTCAAGCAATCAAACACAGATTTCTATTTGTGCAGTTGGGCGATGTGTAAAATTTATCGTCCCAATCAATGTCCTTCAAATAGGTGTACATAAACAAACCGTCCGGTTTGTAAATGAATATTTATTTATTCACATTCACATTTAAAAATTATGTTTTTTTTACGATCAAACTATTTTATTCAACCTATGAATATTCTATTCGGTTCATTTATTAAATAAAATGTTATCTTTATTTTTCTAACTTATTTTAGAAAATTTCGGCGGCATAACGGCACGATACTAGAAACGGGACAAGGCCTAGCCTTATCCCCAGTCTAGTGAAGGCCCACGCCATTCACACATCAATCAAATCAATTTCATTTCACCAAACTATCCAATTCAAACCAAATACACAACCAAACAATTAAACAAACAAGCCATCCATGGTCTGTGGATGACGGGTGTCGGGTGCTACTAAACACCGTCTGCATCCTAGTATATATATATAACTAGAAAAATTAAATTGAAAGGTGAGAAGTTCTCACCGAAAGCTATCCAATACCACGACTCTTCATTTATAGAAATCTTCGCCATTCTCGCTCTTGTCACTTTCTTCGCCCGTATTATCTACATACGTAAAAATCACATTTTTACTTCGCTATTCAATATATAAAAATCGAATTTTTTACTTCGCTATTCAATATATAAAAATCGAATTTTTACTTCCTATTCAATATATAAAAATCGAATTTTTACTATGCTATTCAATATATAAAAATCATATTTTTACTATGCTATTCAATATATAAAAATCATATTTTTACTATGCTATTCAATATATAAAAATCGAATTTTCACTTCGCTATTCAATATATAAAAATCATATTTTTACTATGCTATTCAATATATAAAAATCGAATTTTCACTTCGCTATTCAATATATAAAAATCATATTTTTACTATGCTATTCAATATATAAAATCGAATTTTCACTTCGCTATTCAATATATAAAAATCATATTTTTACTATGCTATTCAATATATAAAAATCATATTTTTACTATGCTATTCAATATATAAAAATCGAAATTTTTTTATAACTAAAAATTCTAGCTTTTCTAAAACAAAGATCCTAGCTAAAAATATAATCTTTATACGTCAAAACATAATCTTTATCACTTCTCAAACGAAATAAAAAAAGGAATTTTTATTTCTTCTCATACTGATTTTAAAAATATATTCAAGATATAAAACTGATTTAAAAGAATATATTTTTAACACATACAAACTTAGATTTTTAAAATTAAAAGTAAGATTTACCTTCCAATGGGGAAGGGGGCGTTTCTTGCTGTTGTCGGGAGTGGTGTAGTGGTCGTCCGAGGTGGTGGCAGGCCTGTGGTGGTCATAGTCAGCAGTAGTGGGCGGTTTCAGGAGGCACGACGGGGTCGTCTTCGAGGTGGAGCCACGCTGTTGTTGGTGGAGGCGCCTGAAGTGGCGGCGGCTATGGGGGTCCTCGCGGGTTCGATGGCGACACATTTATGGGGGAGGGGGTTGCGCGAATCGAGCAGTAGAGGTAGTAGGGGGAAGGAGGTGAGCGAGGGGGGGTTTGTCGGTGATGGCGGCGTTCTGAGGGTGGGCGGTGGTGGAGTGCGGTGACAGGGGGCGGCGCGAGGGTGATTTCGATTTTCGGTTTTTCTTTTTTCTTTTTCTTTCTGTCGATTTGGGTTGAAGAATATACGGGGGGGGGGGGGGGGGGGCAAAACGGGATTAAGGGGAAGAGGGAAAAGAAATTTTATTTTTTTATTATTTAATTATTTTATTTCGCAAAAAAGGTTGATTTTACATACGACCTCTAAACGAGGCCCACCGCCTGTCGTCCATAGCGTTTTACCCCCATTCCGAACACAATGGGATATGTATCACAAGCTGATTTGATCGTTTCGATCAGTTTTCGTCAAAATCAACATATAACTCTATATATTGATTTTGAACGCGCATTTCAATTTACCAGGGTCACATACTAACTCGAAAAATTCTAGAAAAATATTTTCTAGCTTCGTATTGACGATACGGTCCTAACAAAACTAGTTTCGTCGAATTCTGAAACCGCTGGAAGAATGGCCAATTTCCAGTCGATTAAAATCAACTGAAACTGGTCAAACGCGTTTTCTTTTGCCACGCTCACATATTGAATCGAAAAATTATGAAATTTGGAATCTAGTAATAACTTGACATCACGGACCCAACAAAAGTGGTTTGGTCGAAATCCGAGGTCGTTTGCAAAATGTCTATTTTTAAGGGCCTGAATTCCATAGCGACTATTCAGAATTTTCAACTGGATATATCTTTTGATCCCCGCTATGAAATTTTGATTTTTCGGATTCGTTGGAAAGATATTATCAATTAGATCCTAATGTTTTTGGTTTCACTAAAATCCGGATTGTTTTGCACCCGGTACATTCAATTGAAGTTTGAAATCGAATTATCGAACTACCGCGCCATTTTCAATTCTATTTATAATTATATATAAATATTTATATTTTAACGACGACGTATATAAATATATTCGTTCGAATTATATTCAAAATAAATTTCTCGTCGATATTATTTAAAATAATTCATTTTAAATAATCAAAATTCACTAAAATTGCCAAAATAAAATTTTAAACTGGCCCAGATTTTCGGGTTGTTACAATCTCCCCCACTTAAAACTTTAAATCCCCGAAAAGGAACAAAGTCGAAAGTGGTTTGATTAATCAACTCTACTTTCGGTCTGGCTTCCATTCTCCAACTTTTCAGTTTCTGAGAATTTTCAAATTCTCAAAAATTTGGCTAAAACCCTAAATTTTCTAAAAATTTCGCCATAACCTCCCCTGCCCCGGGAGTCACGGGAAAATCCCGAAATTGCCATACAAGCCTTCTGATCTCAAAAAGAAAAAGAAAAAGCCAAGCGGCTAGCCAATAGGCTCATAAAATCATCATCACCTAAACAAAACAGTAAATTATGTAGTAAACATGTACCTATTTGTCGGGAAAACAAATTTTATTCTCTGCTCTAGCCTCCTTGCTATGACCTGTTCAATGTAAGCACATGTATATGCAAGCAAATGCGACCAATTTTTAGTATAATTCAATATGTGATTCAATTAGGCTAAATGGCTAAAAATTAGCAAACAATTAAACAAACAACACAAACATCAATCAATTAGTGAATTAGAGTTTCAAATTCATATTTTTGATATATATACAAAAATTCATATTTTTGATGCCAAATCACAACAATAAGCCCTATCTAATTTTTGTTCTCACACCAGTCAATAGGAAATATATAGATATCACACCTTCTAAACACGAATACCAATTCTGATGATGTTCGAACTATCATCAGAATCATCTCCGGGCGACTAGAATGTGATTCTATATCTATCCAGTATATTAAAACCTCAAATACACGTTTGCAAGGCGTATATGCAAAATCTTTTTATACTGGGCTGTCCAAATCAATACAAACTAAATAATCAAATACGAATAATTGATTTTAAATTTTCAAAACAAATTTGGTTTTCATTTTAAAAATATACTCTCCACACTCGTTCTAGGATACTACAGATCCTATCTCTAACGAATCATTCCCATTGGATATTACTAACCCAATATCTGATGAATTCTTTCGTACGGTTCTAACATGTCTTTTTCTCTAGCTTTGTAAACCAAAGCTCTGATACCACGATGAAACGACCCGAACTTCCCCGATCTCCGAAGAGAAGAGAAAGAACGAATTGTTTTGAGAACACGACAAAATAGAACGCGGACGGAAGAACATTTCATTGTATATCACAACAATGCATCAGATTACAGGAATATATAGAGTATAAATGAATATTATACAGAAATATCAGAGATTTAAATTACATTAAAATACATAGCAGCGGAAAATAATACAATGCACAACTGAAGGAGATATACGGATACAAAGCTTTCCGGATATCGTTCCAGCTGTAAACCAGGATCCTGTGAATATAAATCTGCAAAACCAAAACTACTAGCTGCCCGTGTCGAAAATAGGGGCACCCAGAGTATAGGTTAAAACAATAAACTCCAGGTCAGTCATGGGACTGGTGTGAGAACTAAAACAGTTATTAATCTTTATTTTCAAAGTAAGGTAAATCAAGGGACCACGCCGTATAACACGGAACGTGTTTCCTCCCAAGAATACCAGTGCATAAAACAAACAGCGCAATGCTAAATAAAGAAAAATGAAGCTGTTATAAGACCCAGGTCCTATCACACAATGCAACGCAAGCCGGAGGATAGGGTTTTCCCTTATAACAGCCAAAGAATGCTTGATACGTTTTAAAACAAATCATTTGATACTTTTATCAGTGCATAGTGTATAAAACAACTTCAAATCATAAGTATCAATCATAGGCGGCAAGGGTACCATATATCATGTCGCCATACTAGTTCTACAATTAAAACCGCAAATGTCACGTATTTGGAAATTGGATTTCCATCTATGAACCGAGGCAAAAGATAGTCCTCAACCGATTCGAGACGCTCTAGCCCGTGTCTCAGGAACAGCCGCAACTGTCCCTTGGATCGTCAGGGCCGGTCCACCGATGTGGATTATAATGCCTGAACACTACGTTTCTCCGCCCTTTGGGGCGTAAATGAGCCAACGAATGACTCCATCGGACCCGGATCGTCCGATCAAACCGAGGCGCCTCGCAACAGCAACAACCACATAGGTGAAAAGTGTATAAATGTCAGGGCTGGTAGGTCACTGACACCACCCTAGCTAGAAAGAAAACGCATGCCCCCCCGAGGTCCGTCTCCCATTTTTGGTTCACCACCGGGGTGTGAGGCTCGCGAATTCACGTTACACAAAGCTGTGCCACACGGGCTATGCTTTGATCATCACCACAAGACTTTGCTTTTCAACAGAAGCCTTGATCATTTGCATCTTATCATGCCACACAGGCAAACCACTCTATGCAACCGACAGTCACACAGAATGAAATCCAATGTGAGACACACAGTCCATTTACAAGTCCGTTCTGGGTCTGGACGAAACCGGAGGCACCTAGTACCCCGCATATCCATCGATCTCCAAGTACGTCTGGATGATCACCAACTGTTTCCATCTTCTTGGGTGTACAGCCCAATCAAGATCATCGGTAATCCGCCAAACGACGTGAAGACCTCCGGTCTTCGACCATCGTCTTCATCTTCGACTTATCGTCGTATCAGTTATTCAGAATGGGATAAACCTGGTCTTTCTGAATAACCCGCGTATATATTATAAAAGTGTTACACCAACACAATATACGCCTCATTCCAATTCATCAATCACTAACCGTAAATTAATCAAGAGAATAATTCCCCAAATATTAACCCCGAAGGCCGAAACCAACATCAGATCAATATACAGGAAACCATTCTACTTAGCTAACCGACAGTTAGTTTCTAAATTTCATATTCATATGGAAAGGTTCTTATTAATTTTATCAAAGATAAATTCTTTATATTTATTCTTTAATCTATCCTTTTGAATTTCGATTCAACTAGTCGGGATTAACGAAACTTACCGAAATAATCATTTGTTTTAATTTCCCAATCCCAACCTCTTCATCCCATGAAGTAAAACTGGTAACACTTCATATCTAACACCACAGTGTTATCGGTAAATTCAATTACCATTTCACGTTCAAATCTAATTAAAGATTTAACTATCGCCTGGAGTAAAACTGGTGATACTCCATTCTCGATCTTTTCAATCTAATTAAAGATTCATTAAAACTCCACTTAGTTTTAATCGTTAACTGGGTTAAAGAATCAGTGTCATTTAAAACACAGTTCACGATAAACCCAAAATCACATTCCATTAATTATCGGGTTAAAGAACGAGTGTTATTTAAAACACTGTCCACGATAAACCCAAAAATCAATATCCATTCAATTCCAAAAAAAATATCATTTAATTGATACACTTCATTAAATCTAAATAAAAAGATTTAATCTTTTCTCAACTGGGTTCAAGAACAGTGTTAATGAAGACACCATTCATGACAAACCCAAATCACATTTTATATTCAATAAAAGGCTCTGAATAGAAAATATATCGGCTTATATTCAATATAAAATTCTACGATTAACCATTGTCGTATTGGAAATAACGATATAAATATATATCTTTCAAATTTCCATAACAACATCTGTATAATCACGAATTCCAACATCTAAATATTCCGAAGACAATTTCGATTCAAATCCACTCCAATGCAATCATTGGAAATTCTGGTTATTTTTAAAACCCTTTTTCAAATTCAATTTATTTATTTAAAAATAAATAGAATTATAATTCTAGTTGAAAACTAGTTCATTTCGATAAAAAACTATTTTTATCTTTTCAAATATGGAGTTTTTCATCCCAATCCTTTCTAAATCATTTCTTATGATTTTACACTAATTATTACTATTTTTAATAATTTTATCAAGGCCCGTACAGTCGATTTCCATCAACGGCCATCGAACTGCACTTACAGCGACCTTTTTCAAATTTGATTTGGACATAATTCCAAATCCAACCGTTAGATTTCGAATTTCTAATATTCATTAGAAAGCTCTTTTCGATACGAACCCAACAGTTCTGGTTTCAGGAGAATCCGACGGTCGGATCTCCCGTAATATCCGTTCGAAGTCAATGGTCGAAATTCGCGAACTACCGCGGCGCGGCGCGTTCTTTTCGGACCATTATTTTATGTATATAATATATATATAATATATACTTCGTCGATTTCAATTCAAAACGTGCTTTATAAATCGTTTTAAATTTATTTTCAAAATGGTTTTAACTTCATATTCAATTTCAAATCAAAATTGAATATTCCAATATAAATTCGTTTTAAATTCTTTTCGAATCGATTTCAATTCGAATTCATTTATATTCAAATTCAACTCGAATTCATTTCTATTTATTTTCAATTCGAATTCATTTCTATTTATTTTCAATTCTAATTCATTTCTATTTATTCTCAATTCGAATTCATTTCTATATAGTTTGAATTTCAAATCTATTCAATTTCAAATCTATTCAATTTTCATTGAAGAATGAATAAAATCGATACAAATATCGTTCACGTCAAAGTGGCGTCAATCTAACCAACACGGCTTCATATGTTTCTATTTTCAAATATTCTATTTCAAATATTTCTATTTCAAATATTTCTATTTCAAATATTTCTATTTCAAATATTTCTATTTCGAAACTGGAATGAGGCCCAATCAATTGCCATATAAAGTTAATTATATGGATTTTCTACAACACATGTATACAATAACAACGATGAATAATCAACCATCATCCAAAGTGCATTCTACACTGTATAAGCATTGAATATAAGTATTCAATGCTTATAGCAGCCTGTCAACCGATCGATCGACATACAACTAATTATTGGGATTAGTGTACGTCAAATATCATCCCAATACCCGTGTGGGGTTTCAAGCAATCAAACACAGATTTTTATTTGTGCAGTTGGGCGATGTGTAAAATTTATCGTCCCAGTCAATGTCCTTCAAATAGGTGTACATAAACAAACCGTCCGGTTTGTAAATGAATATTTATTTATTCACATTCATGTTTAAAAATTATGTTTTTTTTACGATCAAACTATTTTATTCAAACTATGAATATTCTATTCGGTTCATTTATTAAATAAAATGTTATCTTTATTTTTCTAACTTATTTTAGAAAATTTCGACGACATAACGGCACGATACTAGAAACGGGACAAGGCTTAGCCTTATCCCCGGTCTAGTGAAGGCCCACGCCATTCACACATCAATCAAATCAATTTCATTTCATCAAACAATTCAATTCAAACCAAATACACAACCAAACAATTAAACAAACAAGCCATCCATGGTCTGTGGATGACGGGTGCCGGGTGCTACTAAACACCGTCTGCATCCTAGTATATATATATATATAACTAGAAAAATTAAATTGAAAGGTGAGAAGTTCTCACCGAAAGCTATCCAATACCACGACTCTTCATTTATAGAAATCTTCGCCATTCTCGCTCTTGTCACTTTCTTCGCCCGTATTATCTACATACGTAAAAATCACATTTTTACTTCGCAATTCAATATATAAAAATCGAATTTTTACTTCGCTATTCAATATATAAAAATCGAATATTTACTTCGCTATTCAATATATAAAAATCGAATTTTTACTATGTTATTCAATATATAAAAATCATATTTTTACTATGCTATTCAATATATAGAAATCATATTTTTACTATGCTATTCAATATGTAAAAATCGAATTTTCACTTCGCTATTCAATATATAAAAATCATATTTTTACTATGCTATTCAATATATAAAAATCGAATATTCACTCCGCTATTCAATATATAAAAATCATATTTTTACTATGCTATTCAATATATAAAAATCGAATTTTCACTTCGCTATTCAATATATAAAAATCATATTTTTACTATGCTATTCAATATATAAAAATCATATTTTTACTATGCTATTCAATATATAAAAATCGAATTTTTTTTTATAACTAAAAATTCTAGCTTTTCTAAAACAAAGATCCTAGCTAAAAATATAATCTTTATACGCCAAAACATAATCTTTATCACTTCTCAAACGAAATAAAAAAATGAATTTTTATTTCTTCTCATACTGATTTTAAAAATATATTCAAGATATAAAACTGATTTAAAAGAATATATTTTTAACACATACAAACTCAGATTTTTAAAATTAAAAGTAAGATTTACCTTCCAATGGGGAAGGGGGCGTTTCTTGCTGTCGTCGAGAGTGGTGTAGTGGTCGTCCGAGGTGGTGGCAGGCCTGTGGTGGTCGCAGTCAGCAGCAGTGGGCGGTTTCAGGAGGCACGACGGGGTCGTCTTCGAGGTGGAGCCACGCTGGTGTTGGTGGAGGCGCCTGAAGTGGCGGCGACTATGGGGGTCCTCGCGGGTTCGATGGCGACACATTTATGGGGGAGGGGGTTGCGCGAATCGAGCAGCAGAGGTGGTAGGGGGAAGGAGGTGAGCGAGGGGGGTTTGTCTGTGATGGCGGCGTTCTGAGGGTGGGCGGTGGTGGAGTGCGGTGATAGGGGGCGGTGCGAGGGTGATTTCGATTTTAGGGTTTTTTTTCTTTTTCTTTCTGTCGATTTGGGTTGAAGAATATACGGCGGGGGGGGGGGGGGGGGGGGCAAAACAGGATTAAGGGGAAGAGGGAAAAGAAATTTTATTTTTTATTATTTAATTATTTTATTTTGCAAAAAAAGTTGACTTTTACATACGACCTCTAAACGAGGCCCACCGCCTGTCGTCCATAGCGTTTTACCCCCATTCCGAACACAATGGGATATGTATCACAAGCTGATTTGATCGTTTCGATCAGTTTTCGTCAAAATCAACATATAACTCTATATATTGATTTTGAACGCGCATTTCAATTTACCGGGGTCACATACTAACTCGAAAAATTCTAGAAAAATATTTTCTAGCTTCGTATTGACGATACGGTCCTAACAAAACTAGTTTTGTCGAATTCTGAGACCGTTGGAAGAATGGCCTATTTCCAGTCGATTAAAATCAACTGAAACTGGTCAAACGCGTTTTCTTTTGCCACGCTCACATATTGAATCAAAAAATTATGAAATTTGGAATCTAGTAATAACTTGACATCACGGACCCAACAAAAGTTGTTTCGTCGAAATCCGAGGTCGTTTGCAAAATGTCTATTTTTAAGGGCCTGAATTCCATAGCGACTATTCTGAATTTTCAACTGGACATATCTTTTGATCCCCGCTATGAAATTTTGATTTGTCGGATTCGTTGGAAAGATATTATCAATTAGATCCTAATGTTTTTGGTTTCACTAAAATCCGGATTGTTTTGCACCCGGTACATTCAATTGAAGTTTGAAATCGAATTATCGAACCACCGCGCCATTTTCAATTCTATTTATAATTATATATAAATATTTATATTTTAACGACGACGTATATAAATATATTCGTCCGAATTATATTCAAAATAAATTTCTCGTCGATATTATTTAAAATAATTCATTTTAAATAATCAAAATTCACTAAAATTGCCAAAATAAAAATTTTAAACTGGCCCAGATTTTCGGGTTGTTACAAGTAATAAGTCTAGAATTAGGATGTTGAATCGGAATTGGATTAGCTAACTTGGCACGGTAATTATATTGGCATAAATGTGAAATTGGCCATAATTGGGAGTAATTGGCAAGTTTAGCAAAATCATGGTTAGTGATACTTAATTTGGTATAGTCCACATACCAAAAAGCATAAATATGATATAGAGGGGGAAATGGGCCATAAGAATAAATGTTAACAGTTTTCATTAAAGGGGTAATTAGGAAATAAGTAAATTAGGAATAATTTACTTATATAATTTGGCCTAAATGAGGAAATGTAAATTTAGACAAATTAAAGGTTTATTAACGACATCTCTTTTAATGGTACACCAGAAAGTTCTAGGGTGACAGAGAGGATAGTGTCTAGGCTTGGGTTTGGAAAATACAAGTTTCCTGCTCTCCCTGGCTATCCCTAACTGATCCGACGAACGGGATGGTTACTTTCAAAACTTGATTTGAAAATAAATTGAAACCCCTTGAACCTAGAAAACACGAATATGCCTAACCCGAGGTTAGACTGAGTTGCGATGTAAACCTACCCGGAACCAACCGGCACATCCAGTATTCGCAACAATATCTGTCTAATGTGAGTGGTCGTGGCTTTAATTTATTTAGTTAAAGCTAGAACAAGAAGGGTAGGGTTAAGTTAACTAAAATGCTTAACCAATTTAACCAGACCGGTGGGTGGGGTTAGGTGCAGGTAGACACTTAACGTAGTTAAGCTAGAATGGGAGGGTTAAGTCCATAGGAACACTTAACCAACCTAACACAGTTAAGCTAGAATGGGAGGGCTAAGTCCATGGGGACACTTAACCAACTTAACATGGTAACAAGACAAGATTTGTAGGGGTTAAGTAACTGAGAAAATACTTAGCCAAATTAACATGTGAACTTGACTAGAAGGTGGGGTTAAGTAAAGTTAATACACTTAGCCAAATTAACATGTTAACTAGACCAGAGGTTGGGGTTAAGTAAAATCTAATACACTTAGCCAATTTGATATGTTAGCTGGGCTAGACCGTAGGGTTAAGTAAACTTAAACACTTAACCAGTAGGTTGTGATAAAGGAATAGGGTTAAGTTTAAAACATGAAGGGATAATACTTAACCATTAATAATAACATGTTAGTTAAAACAGACGGGCAAGGTTAAGTTAAAAAGGAACACTTAACCAACACAGGGTGAATGGGTAGGGTTAAGTAATAAATACTTAACCAATATAACTTGGTTTGTGGTAGGGTTAAGTCAACATGAGTTACTGATAACACTTAACCAGTTTAACAGGGTAAATGAGGAAGGTTAAGTTAGCTTGAATTGACTATGACACTTAACCAATCCAAATTGATGGGAAAGAGAACTAAGTAAACCTTAGTTAAGAAAACAACGATTCTGGAAACTAAGTGGTAAATCTTAGTTAGTAAAACTAAGTAGTAATTCTTAGTATAACACGGGAAAGAGCGAATGTCCGTCTGAGTAAAAAGGAGGCTCCAACGAATTGGGCTACGAAGCCCGAGGCTTCGAGGGGACGTGAGGGTACTCTTGGTATCCCTCTATGAGGCTACAGATGATCCTCCTGGGCTCACAGAGGTTAAGGTCTGCGTGGAAGAACCAGGGGTATGCCTTGGGTGCAATATATGGCAACCTAAAGACTAGGATGGACTGGCGTGATTCGGCAAGAAAACGGTAGCCCTGTGATAGCAACTCGTCGTCTACCATCCATCTTCAGTCAATCGAGATACGTGAAGCGGAAAGGCGGAGAACTCCAAAAGACCATATACTTGCTATCTAGTTATGGGTGAGGATGGCCATAGGATAGTGGGGCACCGGGGGCCAGCGTATAGTTCTCATTTTTCAAGGTGTGCCTTCCATTAGTTGAGGGAGGGGTCAAGTGGGACCATAGCCACTGGAATAAAAACAGACCTTTACATCTGCATTGGCAGATATCTGAAAGCACCCGACCGAGTTCTGTATTCCTTGATTTGCCCTGTCACAGGACTCGGACCGCACATTACAGGACATGTGCATCTAGACAAGCGATAACGATTCGTGATACATGCGTGGGGAAGTATAGGAACATATACCACTCAAGGTAGTGTGTCCTAGACTTGGGGGCATCGTTCGACAGGTAGCATAATCCCAAGTGGAACTAGTTGGCATAAATCCTAAATCCGAGAAGCATTCAGCAGATAACGTAAATTCTAGTTAAATCTAGAAGGCACTTGATGGAAAACCCTAGATTAAATCTAGGTAACAAATAATAAATGTATGCCTGAAGGCGATGAAAATACAGGGATTGGGATCACGTTATCGTTACTAGTTGGGACATTAGTTAGGTGGTGCAGAGATATAGAAACCAGTATAACAAGGAAATAGCGAAGCGGCGAAAGCATTAGAGCATATCCAGTTTATCTTATCTTAGCATACCTTGTGATTATCTTGTCTAATCTTGTTGACCCTATCGTCATGGTGTAATCTTGTATTCAGATAATTCATGTCGTTTTGTTTTTCCATGTTCACATGCTAGAAGTTACTGAACTTACTCAGGCTTTATGTCTGACTCTGTTTTTCTTTCGTCTTCTTTTCTTCCGTTCCCCCCCCCCCCAGGTAGTAAAGGACGGAATAGTATAGCTCAGGTTAAGTCGGACTGTCACTCTTTCCCTGCATGAAGATTTGTCGAAGTTTTGCTTGAATTCTCTTTTCAGATGCTATGGCTGGTTCTTGCTACATTGGGGAATATAAATGTATTTTTATGCTTCTTTATTTTGTAAGACAGATGACACTCTGATATTGTAAAGAAATCTTTGTACAAACTATCTTACCAATAAAGCAAAGATTTATTTTCCGCTGTTTAATTTCCGTTTGTCTTGTAATTTATCTGCATCTTTTACCCTAAATGCTCCACAGAACTTAGTGCATTCCCTTTTGTGAGTGACACTAACGGACGTGGGGTGTTACATCCTACTTAGAGTTGTGTGCATATTTTGATGTTGATGGTAGTAATCCAACTGATTGTAAATCAGTTACTGGTTATTGTATATTTTTGGGATATTCTCTTATATCTTGGAATAGTAAGAAACAATCTATTGTTTCTCATTCTTCAACTGATGCAGAATATCGTATTATGGCATCTACTACTAAAGAGATTGTTTGGTTATGTTGGTTACTTGAGGATATGGCAGTATCTTTTTCTCAGCCAACTCCTATGTATTATGACAATAAAAGTGCAATTCAAATATCTCGTAATTCAGTATTTCATGAACGAACCAAACATACTAAGATTGATTGTAACCTTACTCGGAATCATCTTGAGAAGCGCACCATTACCTTACCTTTTGTACCATCTTCTTTGCAGATTGCAGGTTTCATTACCAAGTCACATTCAGTTTTTCAATTTAGTTTTCTATTTAGCAAACTCTCGATGCTCATAGCAGCTGCATCGTTAGTTTGAGGGGTGATGTTAGACAATATGCTAAGAAATATTCCGTAAAATATGCCACAGAATAAAGAATATGCTACAGAATAAAGAATGTGCTAGAGAATATGCTAGAGAATAAGGAATATTCTAGAGAATAAATAACCATATAAATATAGGGTTTAGCAGTGTAATCTTTGATCAATCAATAAAGCAATCTCCATTATTTTCTTTTTCTTATCTTTTATTTTTTATTCTACTTCATGTGATGAATAAATTTATCATTCGTAATGTCTGCATAACAACATAAATATACTATAATTAGCAAAAAAAGGCTAGGCACTTAATTCTATGTTTACCATTTTCACAAGATAACTTTGAGTAAATAAGAGGATGGTATCAGTGAGTATTATTACATGAGGGCCATAAGAAGAAGAAAAAACAGAGAGGCTAAATGTAAACTAATAACCATTAGGGATACTCGTAACAACAAAGATTAGTAATCCAAAATATGAATTATATTAAAATTCTATCATCCATGCCCCTAGTCCCTCAAAGTGTAAGTTGACCCAATGGAAACTAAGAACTGAAATGTATCCCTTTATGATAATTAATTTATCAACAAGATATTATACAGTGATTTAGTAGTACACATAACCCTATATAGTAATTACTACATTTGTACTGAATTATCTAGAATGATTAGATAGTAGTAATAAAGACTTGTGTGCTATTATGAATCGTCTTTGAGAGAATACTGTTGAGGTAACTAACTTAAAACATCTCAGATGAAATCGATAAATTAAAAATGTTTGCAAAGAGAAATATGTTTAAAGCTCCAGTGCTATCTCACTTAATGGTGGAGGGCAGATAAAAATTGAAAAATCAAGAAAAATATTACCATTGTCTTTAGTTTTTTTTACAATTATAGTGGATAATAACTTTAAGGAAATATAGAAATTGAAAAGGGGGAGAAATCATTTTAGATAGCAAATTTTTTAATAACATTAGAAGGCAATTATTGGATGTACCGAATAAAATTACTTTCCATTTAAAATTGGAATTAATACAACTTTTACAAACTGCGTATTTTTCATATTACTGCCAAAAAATTAACATATAAAAAGGTGTACAACAGATGCTACATGCAAAGTACAGTGGATGCTCCATGTCTAATTTAGACTGCTTTACCTAAAAATAAGCACAATTTAAAAATTCCTAAAAATGCTCTATGAAAAAAATTACATGTCCATTACAAAGTTAGACTAATTTTATTTTATGGAAAGATTTTGACAAAAGTTATAATCATGTTCATAAAAGGATAATTATGGAAGTCTAAAGTTGTTAATTTTCAAACCACTACATGCGATTTACCTTATTTTCATACAAAAACACAAACAAACACATACCTTCATGCAAGCATGTTGCATTGCATTGTTTGTGTTCTCATTAGTAGTCAATTTTTATTCCATGAATGGAATTTGGGGTGAATCTGAAAATGCCTTCGAACGGTGATGGGTCAGAAGATTTGGAACAAATTGATATGGATTTGGCTGGCGCTATGAGGTTCTTTGCCATACAGTCACAACCTGAGGATCGTGTTCATCTTATGATTTGGTTATTTGATAGGGATTGGGCTACCTATCATAGGAAATGGGTACTTAGGATAGGATGAAGAAAGGGAGGGCGGTTTAAAAGGGTCTCATGTATGAATTGGGGAAAGGAATAATAGATTAAACATTTGGGTCATAAAGTATAGGCACAACTGGCCTTTAGATCATTAGGGTTTTTCCAAAAATATGGTATTAAATTTTAAATGTAATATTAAATATCCTGAGAGTTTTAAGGTGGACATAGGTAATATAGAGAATTAGGGAGATAAATTTAAAAGTTTTTGCCTTACAATTATTTAGTAGATAGATTGGATCAACAAAACAAGCTCTGGTATTTCCCAACTACTTTCTTTACCTTGAGGATGTGCTTTATGAGGAAGATTGTGGCTATATTGTTGACTTGTTGTTCTACTCTATGTTATGTTATGCTTTACTACTTTGTGTAAATTCATAAGGTCTCTTATTTTAGTCCTTTTCTTAAGTACCTGATTTTGATATCTCATTCTTTTGAGTGTAATGAATTTAGCTAACTCAAATATTTTCATGTCTTGATCAACATTTTTTTTGCCTCCAATCTCTTTAAGAAAGGCTTATATTTTTTTACATTATTCATTACTAAGTTAAGGTGCCTATCTGAGTATCAAATTAACATTTAAATCTTATTGTTTTTTTTACAAGTTTCCTTCTACCAGTTGTCTCAATTGGAAAGTAGATATTATTCTTCAAGTGGATGACACAGTTTGACATCAACTTCTTTCACTTTGATTGGAATCTATTTTTCAGAGTTAGGATACTTCTTGTTCACTTCTCGACATCCATTAGTTCAAACCACTACAACAAAATAAGGTTTTCATAGAATTCAAAAAACACTATTGTATCCTGACACAGCATTTCAGAGAATGCCATGTAATGACATACTATGCTAGACTTTCTCAGTTAAATAACATAAACAAAAACGCTATGAAAAATGAATTTTCTGTAGCATTTTATGTTCTCCATCGAACAAGAATGCTATAGAATATATCATCCGATATTTAGTTCCTAGAGCATTTGTTTATATGTTTCTGTAGCATTTTATATGATATTTTACAGCGTTTGTTTGCATAATTGTTAGTGTTTCTTGCCTTTTTTTATATCATTTAGTAGGATATACTATAGTATTCTCAATGTGTGTTATATAGCATTTACAAAACGCTATTGTCTGTATTATTGGTTTATAGATTTTATTTATTGTCGTTTATTTTTTTCATATATATACACACACTTGCACACATTTTGACAAACAATAAATATATAAATTAAATATTTTTCATTTATCCAAACTTAGTACTTGATACACACTGTTCAAATAACTTTCTACATATTCAAACTTAATATTTCATACATACATTTTTATCATCTTTTACACGTTAATATGTTATACGATTTTGCATCAACAATTTACTTACAAGGCAGACAAACGGTTGGTTTAAGCTTGATTTATTTTCATTTGCTTTTGATATTATCTCTTTAATATCAGCAATAACAGGTTTATTAATATCAAATAAACAAAGATATTAGTAATTGTCATATCATATACTCTGAAAATAATTGTTATATCATATAATTAGAACAATTTTGCACTAATTTTCCAAAAGGATTCTCCAAAAATTAATTAGTATGACATGTTCTTCGCACAAGTAGATTTAAAGACAATAACCATAGAAATAGTGACAGTTAAGAATGCAGTAGCTAACAACGTCGCTGCCAATTAGTTATAAGCAGCTAAATCTTATCAACAACCAAACAATAATCATTATAATAAGTATAACAAACACCATTATCGATTTTACTTTTACTAGCAAACCTACTACAATTACCAAATACTGAAAAAACACCGAGATTGCATATAATACTTCACTAACCAGCGTTGATTTAGAAAAAGTGTCAATTTTAAAAATGTTGAAGGGCAAAATTGTCGAATGCCAGCACCCAATGTGTATGTGTGAACAATTGTCCAAATAAGCAGTAAAGTAAATAAATGCAGGGATTTGTATTGATTTGGCACTAATACCTACATCCACTTTATAATCATCATTCAACACATCTTTTATCGATTACAAATGTAACACCCCTAAGTCCCACATCGTGGAACCCTTTGTGAAGTGGGTGCTTATATAGTAGAGCCCATCTCTTACTAATTCCGAGGCCTAGTGATGGAAAACCCTACACCTGAGAGGTGGCAAAGTAAGGATAATATTGGTGTTAGTAGGGAGATTGGCTCAGCCTGTGTGGCAATGCCATGCGTTGGCGGATCTCGAAACTTAGCCGAGGCATTTTGAGGGACAATACCACACACCTATATGGTGGCTAAGTTGGGGACAATATCTTGCGTGAACGAAGGTGCAGGTTGTTACAGTGGTATCAGAGCCAATACCCAGCCAGAATTGTGGCTCCTGTGTGGACCACAGCGCCTGGGTGAGGTGTTTGTGAGCCAACGGGGACGTTGGGCTCTGTACGAGGGGAGAATGTAACAGCCCTAACTCCCACATCGTGGAACCCTTTGTGAAGTGCGTACTTATATAGTAGAGCCCATCTCCTACTAATGCCAAGGCCTAGTGATGGAAAACCCTACACCTGAGATGTGGCAAAGTAGGGATAATATCGGTGTTAGTAGGGAGATTGGCTCAGCCTATGTGGCAATGCCATATGTTGACGGATCTCGAAACTTAGCCGAGGACTTTTGAGGAACAATACCCCACACCTATACGGTGGCTATGTTGGGGACAATATCTTGTGTGGACGGAGGTGCGGGTTGTTACAACAAATTTGTACAAGTTCGGATAGTAACTAAGTTCAAAGTGTTACAATAGAATAACAAAATATATGTTTTTTCTGCACTTTGACCAAATTGCCCATCTACTTCTTCCATGAGAAGCGTTGACTTGGTTAACAATATCCAAATTTGTGTTCATGTCCATGAAGTTAAAAAGTAGCATGAAAACCCTTGCAAATGTTCAAGTGTTGAGGGAACACATCCATGTCATGTTTTAATTATCCTTATTCCTCTTCCTTGAGATGAGTTGACTTGGTCAACTATGAGCAAAACAAGATTTATGGTCCAAGAGGTCAAGATACGGTGTAACTATGCTTGCCAGTGTCCAACAAGCTATGGAATACGTATGCACCTGCATTCAACTATTCATGCCATGTCCAATGGTCATGGAGGAGGTGTTGGAAGCCATTAATGAATGGTTGGAGCTCTCACGTTCCAAAAATTCTAAGGCAGAAGGATCCAAATGAAGGCCAGACTTAGGATATTTATCAGAGGAAGGTTAGGTGGGAATAGGTGAGCAACGGGACAAACATAAGCTAATTTTTGCATACCATAAAACTGCCCATATCAGGAAATTCGCACCGCCTGGCCAGGGATGCGAAATTCACATCCTATCAGGGGTGTAACACCCCACATCCGTTAGTGTCACTCACAAAGGGAATGCACTAAGTTCTGTGGAGCATTTAGGGTAAAAGATGCAGATAAATTACAAGACAGACAGAAATTACAACAGCGGAAAATAAAACTTTGATTTATTGATAAAATAGTTTGTACAACGATTTCTTTGTAATATCAGAGTATCATCTGTCTTACAAAATAAAGAAGCATAAAACAACATTTATATTCCCCAATGTAGCAAGAGCCAGCCATTGCATCTGAAAAGAGAATCCAAGCAAAACTTCGACAAATCTTCAAGCTGGGAAAGAATGACAGTCCAACTTAGCCTGAGCTATAATATTCCCTCCTTTACTACCTGGGGGGGCGGAGGGAGGGAAACGGAAGAAAAGAAGACGAAAGAAAAATAGAGTCAGACATAAAGCCTGAGTAAGTTCAGTAACTTCTAGCATGTGAACATGGAAAAACAAAACGACATGAATTAACTGAATACAAGATAACACCATGATGATAGGATCAGCAAGATCAGACAAGATTAACACAGGATATGCTAAGACAAGATAAACTGGATATGCTCTAATACTTTCGCCGCTTCGCTATTTTCTTGTTATACTAGTTTCTATATCTCTACACCACCTAACTAGTGTCCCAACTAGTAACGACAACGTGATCCCAATCCCTGTAGTTTCCATTGCCTTCAGGCATACATTTATTATTTATTACCTAGATCAAATCTAGGGTTTTCTATCAAGTGCTTTCTAGATTCAACTAGAGTTTACGCTATCTGCTGAACGCTTCTCGGATTCAAGGTTTATGCCACCTAGTCCAACTAGGGATTATGCTACCTGTCGAACGATGCCCCCAAGTCTAGGACACACTACCTAGAGTGGTATATGTTCCTATACTTCCCCATGCATGTATCGCGAATCGTTATCGCTTGTCTATATGCACATGTCCTGTAATGTACGACCCGAGTCCTGTGGCAGGGCAAATCAAGAAACACAGAACTCGGTCAGGAGCTTTCAGATATCTGCCGATGTAGATGCTAAGGTCTGTTTTTATTCCAGTGGCTATGGTCCCACTTGACCCCTCCCTCAACTAATGAAAGGCATACCTTGAAAAATGAGAACTGTATGCAGGCCCCCTATGCCCCACCAACCTATGGCCATCCTCACCCATAACTAGATAGCAAGTATATGGTCTTTTGGAGTTCTCCGCCTTTCCGGTTCACGTATCTCGATTGACTCAAGATGGATAGTAGACGACGAGTTGCTATCACAGGGCTACCGTTTTCTCGCCGAATCACGCTGGTTCATCCTAGTCTTTAGGTTGCCATATTTTGCAACCAAGGCATACCCTTGGTTCTTCTAACGCAGACCTTAACCTCTGTGAGCCCAGGAGGAACATCTACAGCCTCACAGAGGGATACCAAGAGTACCCTCATGTCCCCTCGAAGCCTCAGGCTTCGTAACCAAATTCGTTGGAGCCTTCTTTTTAGTCAGACGGACATTCGCTCCTTCCCGTGTTATACTAAGAATTAGTACTTAGTTTTGCTAACTAAGGTTTACCACTTAGTTTCAGAATCGTTGATTTCTTAACTAAGGTTTACTACTTAGCTCCTTTTAACTAAGGTTTACTACTTAGTTCTCTTTCCCGTCAATTTGGATTGGTTAAGTGTCATTAGTCAATTCAAGCTAACTTAACCCTCTTCATTTATCCTGTTAAACTGGTTAAGTGTTATCAGTAATTTATGTTGACTTAACCCTACCACAAACCAAGTTGTATTGGTTAAGTATTTCTTATTACTTAACCCTACCCGTTCATCTTGTATTGGTTAAGTGTTCCTTTTTAACTTAACCTTACCCGTCTGTTTTAACTAACATGTTATTAATGGTTAAGTATTATCCCTTTATGTTTTAGACTTAACCTTATTCATTTATCACAATCTGATGGTTAAGTGTTCAAGTTTACTTAACCCTACGGCCTAGCCCAGCTAACATATCAAATTGGCTAATTGTATTAAATTTTACTTAACCCCAACCTTCAGTCTAATTAACATGTTAATTTGGCTAAGTGTATTAACTTTACTTAACCCTACCTTCTAGTCTAGTTAACATGTTAATTTGGATAAGTGTTTTCTTAGTTACTTATCCCCTACAAATCTTGTCTTGTTACGATGTTAAGTTTGGTTAAGTGTTCCTATGGACTTAACCCTCCCATTCTAGCTTAACTGTGTTAAGTTTGTTAAGTGTTCCTATGGACTTAACCCTCCCATTGTAGCTTAACTGTGTTGAGTGTCTGTATGAACCTAACCCCACCCATTGGTTTGGTTATCATGTTGAATTGGTCAAGTGTCTTAGTTAACTTAACCCTACCATTCTTGTTCTAGCTTTAACTAAATAAATTAAAGCTGCAACCACTCACATTAGATAGATATTGTTGCGAATACTGGATGTGCCGGTTGGTTCCAGGCAGGTTTACATCGCAACTCAGTCTAACCTCGGGTTAGGCATATTCGTTTTTTCTAAATTCAAAGGGTTTTGATTAATTTTCAAATCTGGTTTTGAAAGTAACCATCCCGTCCGTCGGATCAGTTAGGGATAGCCAGGGAGAGCAGGAAGCTTGTATTTTCCAAACCCAAGCCTAGACACTATCCTCTCTGTCACCCTAGAACTTTCTGGTGTATTATTAAAAGAGATGTCGTTAATAAACCTTTAATTCGTCTAAATTTACATTTTCTCACTTAGGACAAATGCTATAAGTAAATTATTCCCAATTTACTTATTTCTTTATTACTCTTTTAATGTAAATTGTCAACATTTATTCTTATGGCCCATTTTCCACTCTATGTCATATTTATGCTTTTTGTATGTAAACTATACCAAATTAAATGTCACTAACCATCATTTTTCTAAACATGACAACTACTTACAATTATGGAAAATTTCAAATTTATACCAATATACTTGTTATGCCAAATTAGCTAATCCAATTCTGATTTAACGTTCTAATTACAGTTCATGTCAAACTAGACCTATTATTCTAGTTCACAATTCATGTAAATGCTAGATTAACAAGTCAATACTAGATTCAAATTACACATCCTGTAATTCATGTCAAATTTATTCAATTTGCATTTCTATGAACATGCCATAATACATGTTCCCAATTTATGCCAATTTCCAAGTTAAAAACTACGTTTTTAGTAAATTTCATATATTGCCCAAATCGTATTCCCACCGTTCGTATAATCGTGATTCAATCTAGATTATAGATAAATCTTGCTTCGTAGAAAATAGGGAATGAACCAAAGATGCTATGAAAAAGACAGACATAATAACTGGCATAAAATGATAATTTACTAATTATAGACATAACGAATTACACTGAAATTGGTCTAAAACATCGAAAGCCTATAGGTCTGGAAATCTTATGGCATAAAAAGGGTTGAATAACGATGTAGGTTCAAGAACATGGGTAGACCTAACTTAATAGGTAAATTCCCAAGATCTAAAACCAAAGAAAACCAAGAATAGACAGAATAGATAATCAGGTTTAGACCCAATTTCACAGTCACAAAACTTAAACAACACTTTACTTGCCATGAATCATAGGTGTTTAATCACAGTTGTCCTTGTTATGTTATAGGCTGTAGTTTATGTTTCCTAATCAAAGGCGTAGGCTTGTGTTCATAGTCAAGTAAATAATTCTCATAGTCATGAGTCACAGTCATAGGCAGTGTTCGTAGTGATAGGCAATGTTCATAGTCAAAGAGGCATAAGGTTTTAAGGTCCATAGTTTCATAGTCACAGTTTCATTGGTCATCGAATCATAACAGTTCTTAATTAAGTCCAAAGATATAAGCACTGATTCGAACAGAAATATTTGGCGTATTCTTTTATTCCTGTAATTTCATGTCACACATAGAGAAAACGTTCAAATCTAAAAAGTTACCGACTTACATTGATCGGTTTTTAGAACAGAAAGATAGCGTTGCTATGATTCGTGCGACGTTGCTCGAAACCGTTTGAGTTAGCCTTTGATTCTTATCTTGAAGCCTTAATCTTGATTCGAATCTCTTCTTGACAAACTTGAGCAGCATAACCTTTTCTTGGATTTTCGTATTATTTTCTTACTTTAATTAGAATTAGAACGGAGTATAGGCATAGAGAAGTTGTGTGTAGAAAAATGAGCATTTGGAGGTGTTTATATAGGTTTAGAGTCACGAATTTGGTCCAAAAATCAGTCTAGATACGCAGAAATGAACTCAGCCTCGGATCTGGAATTTCGGGGCAGGTCGACCCCCAAGTCGACTACCCAGTCGACCTTGGTTCCCCAGGTCGACTACCTAGTCGACCTGGGTGCCCCAGGTCGACTACCCAGTCGACCTGGGTCTTGGGCGGGAAAATTCCCGCCCAGCCCAATCTGGGTCCAATTTTCGAATTTTGAACTTGTTTCTGAACTGTTTTGAAATTTGAACTTCGCTGAAACTTCCGGAGGCCATATCTTCCTCATACGGACTCCGATTTATGCAAACTCGGACTCGTTTTCATACAGAATTCCGAGATGAATGCAATGGCGCAGCCCGTTTCCCTTGATTTTGATTTTAAATTTTAATTTTTCCTTGATTTGTGAATCTTAGTGTTACAGAATTACGGGGTGTTACATTCTCCCCTACTTAAAAGGATTTCTTCCTCGAAATCTTCAAGTTAGCAAGAATGTGTCCTACCATCCAATCAACCATCTACTCAACCATTCAATCACAGTCATTCATTGTCCTTAAAAGATTTCTAATGCTTTCATGTTATCATGCATAGTGTGTATATGTCTTTATCTAGTGCAAAGTCAGGCGGTCTACTGATTCAGTCGACCTCCTTAATGTGAATCATGTCAGTGCCATGCATCCAATCATGTATGCAAGCATCCCTAGTTATGTAAATACTATATGTGTGCATAGTCATTCATCCATATGCAACATCCATATGATAACATATCAAGTTCAACTTACAAACAAATACATATCTGTAAATGCAATATGAAAGCGTCTGAACTGATCTAGTGCCTAATACGTATGTATATGCATTCACGAGCAACCATTAGCAACCACTTGCAACCATCAACCATAACATGTTTCAAATACATGTTTACATCCATTTGCTTCTACCTAAGGATCGAAGATACGACCTAGAGGATATACTTTGGAAAGAGAGAAACAACTATGCGTAAAGCTCCTACAAATAAAAGAAATCAAGGATGCACCCTTAAGGGAAAGGGTATGATGCTAGTATCTAGCCTTCTTGAGCTTTACTCCACTGTATCTTAACTAATTTAACTTCACGATTGTGAAGTTTCTGACCTCCTTTTCCAGAATAAACAGATGTCAATCACGGTACCAAGTATATGTACTAAGATGATTAGAGGTCTCCCTCTTATCCACCATGCCATAACTATAAGGGTCGAAAGGTCACTACGTGCTTTTTGGAGTGCCTCCCACAACTATTCATCTCTCACGCAAACCATCCTAGTCGAACTCGACATTCCTCAAGTACAAACCCCAAAGGCCTAAACCAATATCAGACAAGCACCCAAGGAATACCTCCTCCGAATTTAGATGATCTACGTGAGATGACATAAGCAAACTCGATAGCTATCCTCAAATCCCTACTAACCAAAAATAAACAGGCCGAGTTACCAATTGGATTTGAGACTAATTGGGATCTTTCATTATGCACGTACTAAAGTGCAGAGATTCAACTATGGAAGCAAATATGAACAAATGCGAAGCGCTAAAAACCAAAGGAGAGAGTACGAACAGAATAATTAGACTCTTCCAACAGAACTTTACTACCTTTCTCCTAGGTACGCTTAGTGGTGAAAGTATGTACTTGCCCTTCTGTAAATCTTATTCTTTGCCCTTAATTCATGCCCTATTACGCCATAGTAAAGATACTTCTTCTTGTCTTCGGTTTTATAATTCCTTCCTCCTTTGTGAGCTAAATCTACATCCATGAATTCCTCATCCTCTTCCGTGTGTAGTCATGTTAACAAATCTCCCGAAAGCTGCTTCCATCGTACAGAAAACCCTATAAGCTTGAAAGAAAACTGGCCGTAGGTGAAACAACTACGGCTATAGATGGAAGCCAGGCACTACTTCGCCCATCGATGAGGTTACCTCCCAGAAAGCCAGGAGCCTCCAGAGACTCAAGGAAGAAGGAGATAAGAATTCAAACAGAGGAAGAGAAGATAGTGTGTATGGCTTTGGGGAATATGCCCTTAAAACAAATTTTTCTTTTGAAAATGCTTCTTTTAAAACCGTTTTGAAAATAATTTTTCAAATCCTTTATCTGATTTGGCAACCTTCAGCTCTGATACCACGTGTAACACCCCACATCCGTTAGTGTCACTCACAAAGGGAATGCACTAAGTTATGTGGAGCATTTAGGCTAAAAGATGCAGATAAATTACAAGACATACAGAAATTACAACAGCGGAAAATAAAACTTTGCTTTATTGATAAAATAGTTTGTACAACGATTTCTTTATAATATCAGAGTATCATCTGTCTTACAAAATAAAGAAGCATAAAACAACATTTATATTCCCCAATGTAGCAAGAGCCAGCCATAAAATCTTCAAGCTGGGAAAGAATGACAGTCCAACTTAGCCTGAGCTATACTATTCCCTCCTTTACTACCTGGGGGGGGGGACGGAAGAAAAGAAGACGAAAGAAAAACAGAGTCAGACCTAAAGCCTGAGTAAGTTCCGTAACTTCTAGCATGTGAACATGGAAAAACAAAACGACATGAATTAACTGAATACAAGATAACACCATGATGATAGGATCAGCAAGATTAGACAATATTAACACAGGATATGCTAAGACAAGATAAACTGGATAAGCTCTAATACTTTCGCCGCTTCGTTGTTTCCTTGTTATACTGGTTTCTATATCTCTGCACCACCTAACTAGTGTCCCAACTAGTAACGGCAACGTGATCCCAATCCCTGTAGTTTCCATTGCCTTCAGGCATACATTTATTATTTATTACCTAGATCAAATCTAGGGTTTTCTATCAAGTGCTTTCTAGATTCAACTAGAGTTTACGCTATCTGCTGAACGCTTCTCGGATTCAGGGTTTATGCCACCTAGTCCAACTAGGGATTATGCTACCTGTCGAACGATGCCCCCAAGTCTAGGACACACTACCTAGAGTGGTATATGTTCCTATACTTCCCCACGCATGTATCGTGAATCGTTATCGCTTGTCTAGATGCACATGTCCTGTAATGTGCGGCCCGAGTCCTGTGGCAGGGAAAATCAAGAAACACAGAACTCGGTCGGGAGCTTTCAGATATCTGTCGATGCAGATGCTAAGGTCTGTTTTTATTCCTGTGGCTATGGTCCCACTCGACCCCTCCCTCAACTAATGAAAGGCATACCTTGAAAAATGAGAACTGTTCGCAGGCCCCCTATGCCCGACCAACCTATGGCCATCCTCACCCATAACTAGATAGCAAGTATATAGTCTTTTGGAGTTCTCCGCCTTTCCGCTTCATGTATCTCGATTGACTCAAGATGGATAGTAGACGACGAGTTGCTATCACAGGGTTACCGTTTTCTCGCCGAATCATGTTGGTCCATCCTAGTCTTAAGGCTGCCATATTTTGCAACCAAGGCATACCCTCGGTTCTTCTAACGCATACCTTAACCTCTGTGAGCCCAGGAGGATCATCTGTAGCCTCACAGAGGGATACCAAGAGCACCCTCATGTCCCCTCGAAGCCTCAGGCTTCATAACCCAATTCGTTGGAGCCTTCTTTTTAGTCAGACGAACATTCGCTCCTTCCCTTGTTATACTAAGAATTACTACTTAGTTTTGCTAACTAAGGTTTACCACTTAATTTCCAGAATCGTTGTTTTCTTAACTAAGGTTTACTACTTAGCTCCTTTTAACTAAGGTTTACTACTTAGTTCTCTTTCCCGTCAATTTGGATTGGATAAGTTTCATTAGTCAATTCATGCTAACTTAACCCTCTTCATTTATCCTGTTAAACTGGTTAAGTGTTATCAGTAATTTATGTTGACTTAACCCTACCACAAACCAAGTTATATTGGTTAAGTATTTCTTATTACTTAACCCTAACCTTTCATCCTGTATTGGTTAAGTGTTCCTTTTTAACTTAACCTTGCCCGTCTGTTTTGACTAACATGTTATTAATGGTAAAGTATTATCCCTTTATGTTTTAGACTTAACCTTATTCATTTATCACAATCAGATGGTTAAGTGTTCAAGTTTACTTAACCCTACGGCCTAGCGCAGCTAACTTATCAAATTGGCTAAGTGTATTAAATTTTACTTAACCCCAACCTCTAGTCTAGTTAACATGTTAATTTGGCTAAGTGTATTTACTTTACTTAACCCAACCTTCTAGTCTAGTTAACATGTTAATTTGGATAAGTGTTTTCTTAGTTACTTATCCCCTACAAATCTTGTCTTGTTACGATGTTAAGTTTGGTTAAGTGTTCCTATGGACTTAACCCTCCCATTCTAGCTTAACCGTGTTAAGTTGGTTAAGTGTTCCTATGGACTTAACCCTCCCATTCTAGCTGAACTGTGTTGAGTGTCTGTATGAACCTAACCCCACCCATTGGTTTGGTTATCATGTTGAATTGGTTAAGTGTCTTAGTTAACTTAACCCTACCATTCTTGTTCTAGCTTTAACTAAATAAATTAAAGCTGCAACCACTCACATTAGACAGATATTGTTGCGAATACTGGATGTGTCGGTTGGTTCTGGGCAGGTTCACATCGCAACTCAGTCTAACCTCGGGTTAGGCATATTCGTGTTTTCTAAGTTCAAAGGGTTTTGATTAATTTTCAAATCATGTTTTGAAAGTAACCATCCCATGCGTCAGATCAGTTAGGGATAGCCAGGGAGAGCAGGAAACTTGTATTTTCTAAACCCAAGCCTAGACACTATCCTCTCTGTCACCCTAGAACTTTCTGGTGTATTATTAAAAGAGATGTCGTTAATAAACCTTTAATTCGTCTAAATTTACATTTTCTCATTTAGGACAAATGCTATAAGTAAATTATTCCTAATTTACTTATTTCTTAATTACTCTTTTAATGTAAATTGTCAACATTTATTCTTATGGCCCATTTTCCCCTCTATGTCATATTTATGCGTTTTGGTATGTAAACTATACCAAATTAAATATCACTAACCATGATTTTTCTAAACATGACAATTACTCACATCTATGGCAAATTTCAAATTTATGCCAATATACTTGTTATGCCAAATTAGCTAATCCAATAATGATTTAACATTCTAATTACAGTTCATGTCAAACTAGACCTATTATTCTAGTTCACAATTCATGTAAATGCTAGATTTACAAGTCAATACTAGATTCAAATTACACATCCTATAATTCATGTCAAATTTATTCAATTTGCATTTCTATGAACATGCCATAATACATGTTCCCAATTTATGCCAATTTCCAAGTTAAAAACTACGTTTTTAGTAAATTTCATATTTTGCCCAAATCGTATTCCCACCGTTCGTATAATCGTGATTCAATCTAGATTATAGATCAATCTAGTTTCGTAGAAAATAGGGAATGAACCAAAGATGCTATGAAAAAATAGACATAATAACTGGCATAAAATGATAATTTACTAATTACCGACCTAACGAATTACACTGAAATTGATCTAAAACCTCGAAAGCCTATAGGTCTGAAAATCTTATGGCATAAAAAGGGTTGAATAACGACGTAGGTTCAAGAACATGGGTAGACCTAACTTAATAGGTAAATTCCCAAGATCTGAAACCAAAGAAAACCAAGAATAGACAGAATAGATGATCAGGTTTAGACCCAATTTCACAGTCACAAAACTTAAACAACACTTTCCTAGTCATGAATCATAGGTGTTTAAACACAGTTGTCCTTGTTATGTAATAGGCAATAGTTTATGTTTCCTAATCAAAGGCGTAGGCTTGTGTTCATAGTCAAGTAAATAATTCTCATAGTCATGAGTCACAGTCATAGGAAGTTTTCATAGTCATAGGCAATGTTCAAAGTCAAAGAGGCATAAGGTTTTAAGGTCCATAGTTTCATAGTCACAGTTTCATTGGTCATCGAATCGTAACAGTTCTTAATTAAGTCCGATGATATAAGCACCGATTCGAACAGAAAGATTTGGCGTATTCTTTTATTCCTTTAATTTCATGTCACGAATAGAGAAAATGTTCAAATCTAAAAAGTAACCGACTTACATTGATCGGTTCTTAGAATAGAAAGATGGCGTTGCTATGATTCGTGCGACGTTGCTCGAAACCGTTTGAGATAGCCTTTGATTCTTATCTTGAAGCCTTAATCATGATTCGAATCTCTTCTTGACAAACTTGAGCAGCATAACCTTGTCTTGGATTTTCGTATTATTTTCTTATTTTAATTAGAATTAGAGCAGAGTATAGGCATAGAGAAGTTGTGTGTAGAAAAATGAGCGTTTGGAGGTGTTTATATAGGTTTAGAGTCACGAATTTGGTCCAGAAATCGGTCTAGATACGCAGAAATGAACCCAGCCTCGGATCTAGAATTTCGGGGTAGGTCGACCCCTAGGTCGACTACCCAGTCGACCTGGGTTTGGGCGGGAAAGTTCCCGCCCAGCCCAAACTGGGTCCGATTTTCGAATTTTGAACTCGTTTCTGAACTGTTTTGAAATTTGAACTTCGCTGAAACTTCCAGAGGCCATATCTTCCTCATACGGACTCCAATTTACGCAAACTCGGTCTCGTTTTCGTGTAGAATTCCGAGACGAATGCAATGGCGCAGCTCGTTTCCCTTGATTTTGAATTTAAATTTTAATTCTGCCTTGATTTGTGAATCTTAGTGTTACAGAATTACGGGGTGTTACAACGGGGGTGCAAAATTCCGCACCCCTGGGAGCTGCGCGAAATTCGCACCCCACCAAGGGATGTGGAATTTCACACCTCCTAGAAGGGCACGAAATTCGCACCCCACAAAGGGGATGTAGAATTCCGCAGCCCATCGGGGGGATGCGGAATTTCGCACCTCCTTGAGGGGCGCAAAATTCGCACAACACCGGAGGGTGCGGAATTTCGCGCCCCTTGGAGGGGTGCAAAATTCGCCCCCCCCCACTGGGGGATGCGAATTTGATGGAGGAGCGGACCAGAATTGTGCTGCTGAGGCAGTCGAAGTTCCTGAATGCGAAGCGAGGGAATCTGCGGTCTTGCTGGTCCGAAGTGAAGGAATCTGTGCTTCTGGCATGGAAAAAACCTGATGAATCGGGCGAAGCCCACTGGTTCAACCTAACCGGTTAGGTCGATCGCAACCGGGACTAAAGGGCCCCAGACACCCACCGGCGTTGCGCCCGGACCCGCTTGACGACCGGCCTTCGGCTCGGAGCATGACTTGCCTTCGGTTCGGATGACGGTTTGACTAAAGTTTATATTGCAAAGTCTTGAAGCAGACGTTCCTGGGCCCAAAAGAGGTCATCCGATAGGAGTCTTGGGCCTTCTTTTATTTATGACATGACTTCAACCAAGATGCTTTGTATTTCTCGATAATGTTTGTAATAACCCGGAAAATCAAAACCAATTTAAATTTTTTATTTTCGCAATTTTAATGAATTTTGAATATTTAAAATGATTTTTTAAATAATAACGACGAGAAATTTATTTTGAATAGAATTAGAACAAATAAATTTATTTAAATCGATATTAGAATATAAATATTTATTTTAATTATAAAAGGAATTGAAAATGGCGTGGTAGCTTGAAAATTCGATTTCAAATGAATATTCAGGAATCAAAATAAACCGGATTTTGGTAAAACCAGAAATATTTGAATCTGTTTGAAAATATCTTTCCAACGAATATAAAAAATCCAGATTTCATAGCGGGAATAAAAAGTTATGTCCATTTGAAAATTCAGAATAGTCGCTACGGAATTTATATAATATAAAGCCCTTAAAAATAGCGATTTTGCAAACGACCTCCGCTTTGGTTATATCCAGAATGTCAAATTATTTCTGGATTCCAATTTTCATTATTTTTGGAATCAATATGTGAGCGTGGTGAATTTAAACGCGTTTAGTCAACTCAGTTTGAATTTAATCAACCGGAAAATGACTGTTTTCCAAATAGTCTCCAAATTTGACGAAATTTGTTTTGTTAGGACTGTATCGTCAAAATCTAGCCAGATTTATTTTTTTGGAATTTTTGGAGTTAGTACGTGGCTCCGATAAATTAAAATGTGCGTTTAAATTTAAAATATAATGGTTTATATTTTAAATTTAGTGGAAATTGATCGTAACAGCCGAATTGGGTTACGAAACATATCCCATTGTGTTCAGAATGGGGGTAATTTGCTAAGGGCGACAGTCGTTTGGTTCGATTCGGGGTTCGAATGAAAAACTAACTTTTTGAAAAATAAAATAATATAATAATTAATTTATTATATAAATTCAAACTTCCCCTTCTCTCTCATGGGAGCCAACGCAAAAAAAAAGGAGCTGCCATCGATTTCAGCCCTTCGCCCCCTTCGTGGTCGTGCCACTTCTGCTGCGGGGCCCCCGTGTCGTCGCGCTGCCCTGAAACCCCCCTTCGTCCTCTGCTTCTCACTCCTCCCCCTTCTTCCCCAATCATCCACCAGCCCCCCTTCTTCAATTTAGACCCAGCCGCCATAGTGACCCCCCCCACCGCGCCGTACCACCTACCATCGGACCACCGTGGACCCCCCGCCACCACCAGAGCTGCACCGTCCCTCAGCCAACCGCCACCATCAAGAATCCATTTAAAAAATTGTAAGTTCTCTGATCTTTTTTAACTTCTTTGATTTGAATTTGTTTAGTGTCTATAAAGATATGATTTTTGATTTGAAAAATAATTTTTATGACTTCAAAAATATGATTTTTAAAATAGAAAAAGCTAGGATTTTTTTAAAATAGAAAAAGCTAGGATTTTTATAATAGAAAAGATTATATTTTTACAATAGAAAAAATTATATTTTTATAATATAAAAAGATTATAGATTTTTAAATATGAAAAGATTATATTTTTATAATATTAACAGCAACATAAAAATGTGATTTTTATATATTAAGTAGTGGTATAAAAATTTGATTTTTAGTTAGATAAAAATTCAATTTTTAATTATATAAAAATTCGATTTTTAGTTATATAAAAATTCGATTTTTAGTTATAAAAAATTCGATTTTTAGTTATAAAAAATTCGATTTTTAGTTAGATAAAAATTCGATTTTTAGTTATATAAAAATATGATTTTTAGTATATATATATATAGCGATATAAAAATGCGATTTTTAAACATATAAACATCATATTAAAAATGCGATTTTTACTATGAACAGCGTGGGAAAGACTGCATTGGAATTTCAGGCAAATCCAAACGGTTCAGAAATTCAGAAATGAAACCGAGGGGTGGATCCCAAAGGTGAGAATGTGACGATCCCAAACCCCCGTTCCACGGTGGCAAGGGTAATCTTTGGAATATAACACATAAACAAATAACAGCAGAACAGAAATATATAAAAACACCAGATAATGAACAATAAATACACTGGATAAGCATAATCATCCGAGTTACACAGTATATAGGGTCACACTTAGTACAACATAAAGTTTCAGCTTTATATAAAATGTCTACAGCGGAATCAAACATAGTAAACATAACAGGAGCAGAACAACATAAAAAGAAAGAAGTGATAGAATCCGTCTTCAGCTCTATAGCTATCCAGAAATAGCCTGCTAAAACCTGAATACAAGGCTGCCCGTTAGAAAATAGGGCACCCGATTTTGCAAGTGAAACAAACTACGAGTCAGACATGGGACTGGTATGAGAAATCTACTTAATTTATTTTATAATAAGGCCAATCATAGGACCACGCCACTAACGCGGAACGTGTTTACTCCATTGGATTGCCAGTGCTCAAAACAAGTTAATCGTTTAAACATCGCAATGCTTTTTACAAAAATGAAATCATTATAAGACTCAGTTCCCATCACACAACGCAACGCAAACTAGAGGATAGAGTTTTACCTTATAATGGCCAAAAATGCTTGATACGAATAAAACAAAATCATTTGATATTATTACTAGTGTTTATATGTTTCAAAAACAATTTCAATCATAAGTATCAATCATAGACGACATGGGTACCATATATCATGTCGCCATATATAGGTTTACAATCAAAACTGCGCGATGTCGTATTTGGAAATTTGGTTTTCGTAATGAATCAAGGAAAGGGATCGTCCTTACCGCTTCGAGACAATCTAGCCCATGTCTCAGGAACAGCGACAACTGCCCCTTGGATCGTCAGGGCCGGTCCACACGGAGTGGAATAAAATGCCTAAACACTACGTTTCCCCGCCCTATAGGGCGTGAGCTGGTCATATCCCGACCAAACCATTGGCTCCGAAGAGACCGAAATAACCGAGGCGCCTCGCTGTCCATCATCCAGATAAGTAAAACGTCAGGCTTGTAAAACGCTGACACCAATCCTAACTAGAAGGAAACGCATGTCCTCCCTGATGTCCTCTCCCGTTTATGGCTCATACCGGGGTGTGAGGCTCGCGAATCAACACTTTAAACAAAGCTAGTTATATTAAAGCCATGCTTTGATCATCAAACACAAGGCTCTGCTTTTCAACAAAAGCCTTGCTCACAACATCTCTGTATGCGACGTTGTCAAGCTACAACGTCAGACACACATCCATTTACAAGTCCATTCTGGGTCTGAACGAAACCGGAGGCACCTTTTTCCTCGTCCCGTATGTCCAATACAGGAGACAGGTCCTTGCACATCCGAACGATCAACAAGTACGTCCGGACAACTACCACTATAACCACTTCAGGGCAGCAACTCCCATCAATGGCATCAGTAGCCATCCATTCGATGTGAAGTTCATTGGTCTTGCACCGTCATCGTATCTTCGACTTCTAATCATCAACCAATTATTTGAAATGAGATTTAACTAGGCCTTTTCAAATAATTCACGTGTATTTAGAATTCAAATCAATT
This sequence comes from Allium sativum, assembly GCA_030737875.1. Classification (NCBI taxonomy): domain Eukaryota; kingdom Viridiplantae; phylum Streptophyta; class Magnoliopsida; order Asparagales; family Amaryllidaceae; genus Allium; species Allium sativum. The sequence continues at coordinate 182,199,344 of CM060915.1, read as the reverse complement.
CATTTCCATTGTAAAATTATTTGACATCCATAATTCAGTTCATTAATGTAATTTTCATGTCAAATACATTCAACCATCAAATATCCAATAAACCAAGTAAATTTAATTTATTTCCATTCCATATCGTTTATAATGTTTTATAATGTTTTATCGCTAATTTTATTTATTTAAAAATAGCCAATTTATTCAAATGACGGTTCAGGCCATAACGCGGCCATGGTGCTGTTTTTCTTTAGATTTGATTTACATATATCTGAAAATCCAACCATTGGATCTTTAAAAATTTTATATCATTGGAATGATCTTTTCAAAACGGACCCAACAGTTCCAATTTTGGGAAAATCCGACGGTCGGATCTCCCGGTACAATCGTTTGAAGTTACGATTTTAAAATACAAACTGCAGCGTCGTTATTCGATTTATTTTAATTATATATATAATCCATTTTGGCACTATTTTATTCAGATTTGAATTAACCATTTCACACAATCTAACCATTGGATCTTTACAAATTTGATATCGTTGGAAAGATATTTTCAAAGCGAACCCAATGGTTCCAGTTTCGGAGAAATCCGATGGTCGGATTTCACAGTATAATCGTTTAAAATCACGATTCCAAAATGCGAACTGCAGCTTCGTTATTCATTTTAATTTAATTATATATAAATATATAATCCATTCTTCAATTTCCAAACCATTTTCATTCCGCACATGTGGTAAAAATAATATTTTTAGCAACAAATATTCATTTCAACACATGACTATTTTTAACACTTCATATCTATGAGAAAATTGTGATTTTTATTGTCAAAACAATTTATTTCAAACACGATTAAATACATACTTCATATAGATGATAAAAATGTGATTTTTATTGTTAAAACAATTTATTTCAAACATGATTATTTTTAGCAATTCATATATATAATTAAATTGTGATTTTTATTGTTAAAACAATTTATTTCAAACATGAATATTTTTAGTGATTCATATATATAATATAATTGTGATTTTTATTGCTAAAACAATTTATTTCAAACTTGAATATTTTATATACATGAATGTATTTCAACAGATGAATAAAATTCAAACACCTGAATATTTTAGAAAATTTCGATAGCATAACGGTAGTGTAGTTAAAACCGGCACCATCCCGAGTACGGCTCCTCGTGCTACCCTCGCAGCTTTTGACAAGGGCGATTTCAATTATCTAGTTCGTACGCAAACGAATTTTTCCACAAACTAATCCTATTTCGTTTCGACCAAAATCAACCATAATCAACATCAACCATTCTTAATATTCAACAAATTTCATGTCAACCAAAATCTAAACAATCACAACCAATATATATCGTCCATGGTCTGTGGACGAGGGAGTGTATATATATATATATTTCAATTTCATTTCAACTCCATTCAACGCACATATAATTTTTACAACGTATATATAACTTGTACATCGCACATATAATTTATACAACGCTTATACATAAGGTGTACAACAATTATATAACTTATACATCGATTATATAATTTATACATTGCCATTCCATATCGTCTTGAATTTATAAATCTCACATTGTGTTCCACTCCTCCAAAAATTGTAGGAAGCTCCAAAAATTGTCCGGTCTCTTCTAGAATGTAGAAGACGTCTATCACGAGTCCAATGTCTCTTGTTCCACTGGATTTCGACAATAACCAAAAAAGATATGATTTTTATTTGATTTACCAATTTTGCAACATTTTTAATTGTTTAAAATAGTTAAATATAGTAAGGTCGTTACATTTAGCCGTTGGTTCCAAACTAGGGTTCGATGTTGCGTGAAATCCGTGCAGCGATTGGACGATCAGACTTCACCACAATGGAGAGCTTCGAACGACGTGCCGGAGGGGACCCACCCTGATGAACTCGACGCTAGATCCGAGGAGCTGCGGCGCTTCAAAGTCGACGACTTCAGGTGCTCTGATCTCGAGAATCGCACCACAATATAATACCCAACCACTATGGATTTGAAGATCCATGAACCCTCTACAAAATCTTCAACTAGAGCAAAGGATTTCGTTGAACGATTGGAGAGTTAGAGAGGAGAGAAGAAAATAGCTGATGTCGCCGTTTGATATCGAGCTGTCAGTTTTTTTAAAAAAAAAAATAAATTAATGAAAGAATTTATTTGATTGGTCAATATATATTTAATTCAAAATTAGGGTTTTCTCCATACGAAACCCAATTCAAACCCAACGCCTATCGCCTCTAGCTAAATACCCCCATTCTGAGCACAATGGGATATGTTTTGTAGGCCCATTCGACTGTTTTAGCCAGTTATTCTTCAAATTAAAATATAAAACATTCAAATATGGATTTGAATGTACATTTTAATTTGCCAGGGCCACATACTGATCCCAAAAATTCCAGAAAAATAAATCTGGCTATGTGTGGATGATACGGTCCCAAAAAGACTAGTTTCATCGAATTTGGAGGCCATTTGAAAAATGGCCATTTTCAGGTCGATCCAAATTAACTGAAATTAACCAAACGCATTTTCCTTTGCCATGCTCACATATTAACTCCAAAAATCATGCAATTTTGAATCTAGCAATAATTTGACATTCTGGATCCAACAAATGTGGTTTTGTCGAAAACGGAGGTTGTTTGCAAAATGTCTATTTTTACGGGCTATATAAACTCCATAGCGACCTTTTCGAAAATTCATTTGGCCATAACTTTTGATTCCCGCTATGAAATTTTGATTTTTCAGATTCACTAGAAAGATATTCTTAAACAGATTTAAATATTTTTGGTTTCACTAAAATCCGTTTTACTTTGCATCCTGTACTGTCAGTCGAAGTTCAAATTCACATTTTCAAACTTCTACGCCATTTCAAGCCTTGTTTTATAATTAAAATGAATACATTCACTATAAATTCGATCCAAATGAATTTTTAGTCGTTATTATTTAAAATAATTTATTTTAAATATTCATAATTCATTGAAATAGCCAACATTTTCCGGGTTGTTTGGTTGATTGGATTATTTGGTTGAATTTGGTTTGGGACATGAATGAATAGATTAGAATTGGTATGTACATGGCGCGAGCCATTAGTAGGCGAGGGATAAGGCTAGATCTTATTTCGGTTCTAGTATCACGCCATTATGCTTCCGAAATTTTCTAAAACTATTACAACAATAAAATATCATTTTCATTGTATAAATGAACTGAATAAAATATTCATGCATTGAAATAAATATTTTATAGTAAAAAATATAATTTTTAACGTGTATATGTATAAAATAAATATTCATTTACAAATCCTACGATTTTTTATGTACACATATTTGATTGATATGGATTGGGACGATATATTTTACACATCGCCCAACTACTGTGTTTTTCGTATGAAAATCCCACACGGGTATTGGGATGATATTGGACATACACTAATCCCAATATTTAGTTATATGTCAATCGATGGGTTGATAGACTATTGTAAGCATTAATTATTTATATTTAACGCTTATGCAGTTGTGTAATGCACTCTGGATGATGTTTAATTGGGTTTGATTACTGTTGTGTACATGTGTGTATGAATCCATATAAAAAAAATTATATGGTAATTGACTGTGTCTGATTTCCAATCGGAAAGAACGAATATTTTAAATTAATGAATATTTTAAAATGATGAGTAATGAAGATTTTAAAATAACTAATGTTTTAAAATAATATTCAGTAATGGATCAAAATATGATATTGATGTCCGATTTGGGATGGACATGAAAATATTTAAATATATAAAGCCGTGTTAATTAAATTGACGCCATTTTGACGTGAACGATATTTATATCAATTTTATTCATTTTTATAATGAATATCGAAAAGGAAGTTATTTCAAAATCGAATGTTTTCAAAATATTATCATTTACATATTAATGATATGGAATATTCAATTTTGATTTAAGTTTGAATACGAAGTTGAAATCGTTGTAAACTAATTTAAAACGATTTATAAAATGTGTTTAAATGGAAATTGATGAAATATATATAATATATATTATATGTATAATGGCCTGAATAGGAAGCGCCGCGCCGCTGTAGTTCGCAAATTTTGACCATTGACTTCGAATTGACATTACAGAAGACCTGACCGTCGGGTTCTCCTAAAACCAAACTGTTGGGTTCGTATCGAAAAGAGATTTCCATCGGATATAAGAGATTTGAAATCTAAAGTATATCCAAATAAAAATTGGAAAAGGTCGTTATAAATGTAGTTCGATGGCCATTTATGGAAATCGACTGTAAGGGCCTTGATAAAATTATTAAAAATGTTAATAATTTGTGTAAAATCATAATAAATGATTTGGAAAGAATTTGGATGAAAAATTCCATGTTTGTAAAGATAAAAATATATTTTTATCAGAATGAATTAGTTATGAACAAGAATTATAATCCAATATTTTTAAATAAATAAATTGGATTTGAAATGGTTTTAAAAATAACCAGAATTTCCAATATATGAATTGGAATGGATTTGAATCGAAATTATCTTCGAAATATTTCGATATTGGATTCGGTGATTATATAGATATTGTGGAGGAATTTGGAAGATATATATATCGTTATTCCCAATATGATATTTGTTGATTTCAGAATTTGATATTGAATATAAGCCAATATAATTTCTATTCAGAGCCTTGAATTTAATATTGAATTGGATTTTGGGTTTGTCATGAATGGTGGCTTCATTAACACTGTTCTTAAACCCAGTTGAGACAAGGTTAAATCTTTTAAATAAGATTTAAAATAGTTTACCAATTAATTAATATTTAATTGGAATAGAATAAAAGAATTGGATTTTAGGTTTGTCGTGAATGGTGTTTTCAGTAACACTATTCTTGAAACCCGTGTGAAAAGAATAATCTTTTAATTAAGATTATTAGAGTTTCTAGTTAATTTACATTTAGTAGGAATAAAGTGGAATGTGAATCGGGTTTACTATGAACCGTGTTTATAACGAAATTCGTTCATTAACCCGATTTACAGTGAAATGTGATTTAGAATTTATAAATCTTTTTATTAAGATTTAACGGGAATTTTCCAAAGTAAAGTTTTCCAATTTAATATATTAAATTAGAATTGAATGGAATTCGATTTGATAATAATCAAAGTGAACTTCTATGGAAGAAGACTGTTAATATATATGGAATTCACAAGGCTTTGTCATTATTCCATTTATATTATTGGTCGGATACGGAAATTGATAATGATTATATATTGATTTGTTTTTCAGTGAAGATTCCATTTTTTTTTGGAAGACGATTTGGGCTTATCATGAACTGTGTTTTAAATGACATTAGTTCTTTAACACAGTTAAAGACAGCATTACATGTCTAACATTGTATTTCGAACTATATGGTTGACTTTTGCTAATTATATATCTTGTAACAACCTGTATTTTTAAATAACCTGTAATAATGTAAATTGAGGTAGAATTTAATTCTAAAATGCGAATCAAGGGAAACGGGCTATGCCATTGCGTTCGTCTCGGAAAAATACGCGAAATAGACTCCGAGTTTTCGAAAATCGGAATCCGTATGACCCAGTTAAGGCCCATGGAAGTTTTCAGAAATTTCCATAATTAAAATAGATTTAAATTTAAATTAAAAACAAGGATTTGGGCCAGCTGGGCCAAGGCGGGAAAAATCCCGCCAGGACCCGCATGTCGACAGGCCTGTCGACAGGGTCCCTAGGCATGTCGACTGCCCTGTCGACAGCCCTGTCGACAGGGGGTGCCCATGCAGTCTAGCCTGGTGCACCATTTTTGATTTGGGCTGGGTCTTGGGGCTTGGTTCTAGAGGATTCCGAGATCTGACGGGCCAAAACTATCCTAGGGTTAATCCTAGGGCTAAAAACACTCTAATCTTCTATAAATACAACCCTAATCCTACCCTAAAACCCCATTAATCATTCTAGCAACAAAACTATGCCAAAATCCAAACTCTCATGGCCTCCACCTAAAAACCCTAGCCTCCAATCTCTTCATACAATTCTTAATTAATTCCTAAGTGATTTTCCATGCATACAAGCATATTTAGGCTTGTATGATCCTCCTTAGCTTGCATTAAAGGCTTGTTTTTCTATTGGCATCATAAAGGAGGAGTCTTGATCAAGTTTGCTTGCATTTGGGGGTTTTAATTAGTTGCATAAGGGGTTTCTTGCATTTGTTATACTCATTTGAGTCCGCATAAGCATTGTAAGCCCTCTTACCTTCATTTTAGAAACTCTAAAGTTAATGTGTGATGAAAGTTGGGGTTTATGCATGTTTGATGAGTTATGCATGTTTATGCAAGTTTGCTAAGCCATGATTTGTATGTTTATTGAGTTATGCATGTTTATGCAAGTGTACTAAGCCATGATTTGCAAGTTAATTGGGTTATGCATGTATACTAAGCCATGGTTTGCAAGTTTAACAAGTTATGCATGTTTATGCAAGTTCACCAAGTCATGATTTGCAAGTTTAACAAGCTATGCATATTTATGCAAGTTTAAAATGACAAATTGTGCATGTTTGACAAGTTGTGCATGTTTGACAAGTTATGCAAGTTTAAAATGACAAGTTGTGCATGTTTTACAAGTTATGCATGTTTATGCAAGTTCCCTATGCCATGTTAGGCAAGTTTAACATGTTATGCATGTTTATATTAATATGCAAGTTCACTATGCTAAGTTATGCAAGTTTAACATGTTATGCATGTTTATGTTAATATGCAAGTTCACTATGCTAAGTTATGCAAGTCTAACATGTTGTGCATGATTGTTGTGCAAGTTTGTCATGTATGTTGTGCCAAGTTCCCTCTTCCTATCCTTTATGCGTTATTACGAATATGTAAGCGATAGAATGACGTTGGGGGTTTGGGTAAACTTAAAATACATGAAAATATAAGATTGGGAATTTACCTATTAAGTTAGGTCTACCCCTTGGGAATTTACCTATTGAGTTAGGTCTACCCAAGTAATTGTTGACTTGTAATTATGTTTTGAAATAAAGTGGACATGACACTTAGAAAACATAAGTGTGGCCAACTCGAGGTTGGGTTGAGTTTGTAGCGTAATTCTACCCGGAACCGACCGGCTTAACTAGTGGCTACAAACAATAGGACCCAATGTGAGAAGTTGGTCATGGGGTGCCAAGACCCGAGGTTAGACCAAGTTGTGGTGTAAAGCTACCCGGACCCGCCCGGCCTAACTAGTAACCACAACAAGGTCTAATGTGAGAGGTTAAGGTGCATTAAATTAATTAATGCCTCATGATTAGGGTTAAGTCAGGGTCCACTAATACTTAACCAATTTGGGGATTCGAGGGATTAGAATGTGGTTAAGTTGTGAACCGTTGGTTACACTTAACTAGTTTAATCCATTTGGGAGTTCAAGGGATTAGAATGGGGTTAAGCCACACTTAACCAGTTTAATCCAGGATTAGTGAAGGGTTAAATCACACCTAACCCTCTTAGGAAACCCTAGCGGCGGGTCTGTTCCGGCAGTAATCCCAGTTTGGTATCATCACAACCCTAGAGACTAGGCTAGGGCGGGGCACGATTACTGGACGGATGTAAGCGACCCAAGGGCGATGGCCGAGTGGTACAGCGGTGCGGGTCCGGCGGGCTACGGACGTGCACGTAGTCCGATGTTGGACAAACTCGAGGCACGAGTACCAGTAGGTTAGGGCTGTGCATTATTGCTTAAGTGTCCGGGGTTGACACCCGAGGGCTTGATACACCCAAAGGTGGACGGACCCAGCACAGACTACCTACATCCATATGTGGGCCGTATGGACACCAACACCTGACGTGTTAGGTTTATAGGGAGCCGATCGACTAGACCGTTGGGCTGGATCTTATATTAAGGTCACTTCATGTTATTGGGCCAAAGTTTGGGCTAAGGGATCAATACCTGTTATGTTGGTTTGCTAGTACACCGTGGTGCAAAAAACTTAACCTTGTGGTATGCGATGACACCTCTATCTATCTTGTAGTTAATTTACCATGCCAGTATATTGTTATCTATGATCATCTCAGTTTTCATCATGATGTTAACTTTATTAGTTTATAGACTGATCGTACCAGGGCTTACTCAGTCTTTTTGACTGACCTGTTTTCTTTCGCCTCTTTTCTTCCGTTCCCCCCCCCCCCAGGTTCTCAGGGAGGGAATACTGGAGCCTAGCTTGGATTTTAGCTGATTTCTTGGATAGCTCAAGTATGCTTTGGACTTGAGCCGCTATGGTTTATCACTCTTATTTGGGGATAGTACTTATGTATCTTCAGTTTATCAGATGATGTATTTATCTAGACTTGTAATTTTGGGAAAGTGACATTTTGATGTACCAGACTGGTGTTTTGAAATGGTTTATAAATCTTCCGCTGTTTTATTTTCTTACTCTGTTTATTTACATATATATATATGTCATGTCCTGCCTTGCTATATCATTATGCATGTTTACCAATAATGCCCCTCCAAAGCTAGTGCATTCCTTTGCGAGTGACCCTAGGGGAGGTGGGGTGTTACATTTGGTATCAGATCATATGGTTTACGAGAAGGGATAAAAAGGTTTTTAAAACTCTTGGAAAAACTATTTTCAAAACCAAGTATAAAGTATTTTCCAAAGAAAAGTCTAGTTTATTTTAAAAGGATATTCCCCAAAAAGCCATTAGCAAAATTCCTTCGTTTTTCTCCATTCTGAATCTATTTTTTTCTTCGTTTCCAGTATGGCCGACAACTTTGCCATTCCGGAGGGAGTTCACGTACCTGTTTGGTATAGGAGGCTTTTGGAGGCCAGGGCGACCGAAGCCGGCCCCGCAAATATTACTCCTCCTCCGGTAGTTGATGTTCCACTTCCTCCTTCCCCTCAGCATCCTCAAATTGACTTCGCCGAGATTTGCCAAGATTTTAAGGCGATGGGTTGCAAGAATTTCTTTGGAACCGAGACTTTTGTAGAGGCAAGGAATTGGTTGAAAGAGACCGAAGATCTTTTAGCCACCTTTGATATAGGTGACCGCAGGAAGGTTTTATTGGCAGTATGGTTGCTAAAGGAAGAAGCTGCACGTTGGTGGGTAGTCACCACCGCTACTAGGCCAATCGAGACTTGGGATGACTTTAGAGGAAGGTTTGGACTGAGGTTCTTATTACTGAAGCAAGGGGACATGACTATTAGGGAATACATAGATAAGTTTAATCAACTGGCTCGGGTCGATTTGGACTTGGGTAATACAGCTCAGAAGAAGGCCCTACACTTTGCTCTAGGATTAAATGAGCCATTACGTGATTTGGCCCTGTCTCATATACCCTTGGGGGCGACTTTCGAGAGTTTAGTGAATTTGGCCCTACTTCAAGAAGAAGGTAGCAATGACAAGAAAGAGGTCAAGGCGAATGAGTCTCAAGGCAAGAGAGTAAATTCCGGGGAACGGGGCAAGAATATGAAATGTAACTTCTGTGGTAAAGTTGGACATATAGCCAGGGAATGTAGGAAGAAGGAAAAGAGAAAGCGGGGCGAATGCTTCATTTGTGGTGAGTTTGGACATTTCAGCAAGGATTGCCCGAGGAAACAAGGGCAAGGTCAGACTCAGTGTGCAGGACTATCTGGAGGGCGAATTCATCCCCTCAACCCCGTTTTTCCAGCTCATGATAGAGGTAGTGTTTCTGTTGAAAATCTTGTTTACATTTTCTGATTTTCCCTGTTCGAACTTTGTTTGATTCTGGCACATCGCATAGTTTTATTTCATCTGATCCAGTTGAAAGTTTTTGCACCCAAGTACTAGTGTAGTTGATGATCCCGTATGTGTTTCAAATCCAATTGGGGGTTCTGCCCGTTTGTCTATGGTCTGAGTGGATTTGAAAATTTCTATCTTGAGTATAGAATTCTCGTGGGATGTTTATATTCTCGGTTTCAGGGGATATGGGTTGGTTTTGGGCATGGAATGGTCGTCCTGTTTTGGGCCATTCTGGGTTTTTGTATATAGGGTGTGGGGCTCATGACTCGCCTCGGTAATACCCTAGAAATTTCTAGCAACCCTATGGGTCCCGTCATGTTATGTTATCTTGAATCCCTCAACTCGTCTATCGATAGTTTGCAATCGGTGAGGGTGGTCCGAGAATATCCTGATATCTTGGGTGAAGTAAAGGGGTTACCCTTAGACGTGGGATAGATTTCCGCATTATCTGGTTGGTAATACCAAGCCAGTTTCGTGGCCGGTTAGACACGTGACCTCACGAGATGAGAGTTAAGGAAGTAAGTCAAGGAGTTGCTTGAGAAGAACTTCCTGAGACGAAGCATTTTCGAGTAGGGTGCTCCAGTAGTATTCGTTACTGATGTGGACAGTTTGTTTCGCTTATGTGTTGACTATCGTGAGATAACCGTTACCAAGGATCAATGATTTGTTTGATCAGCTTGTAGGAGCATCTGTTTTCTTTTGATCTGGCTACCGGATTCCATCAAGCTTAGGATGGCTGAGGATGGAATTGACAAGACTGCGTTTAGGACTCTAGATGGGTATTAGAATGGCTAGTCATACTAATTGGTTTGACTAATGCACCCGCATATTACGTAAACTTGATGGGTAGGGTGTTTAGGGAGTCCTTGAACAAGTTTGTCGTGGTCGTCGTAGACGATATTTTGATCTCCTCAAAAGAACGAGGAAGAACATGCTATACATCTCAAGGAGGAGATGGGTACGCTTAGAGCCACCAGTTGAAGGTCAAGTTCTCCAAATGTCATTTTGGAGGAAAGAAGTTGGATTTCTTGGGCACATAGTTCCTAAATAAGGCCTAGCGGTGGATTCCGCTAAAGTGGTTGTGGTTTAAGACCGGAAAACTCTGAGGAGGGCAATTGAAGTAAGAAGCCTCCTCTGTTTGGCTTGTTAGTTAGCATTCCCGGAGCTTAGACTTACTCTTCTGGATCAAGAAGGGGGTTTCGCAGGAAGAAGATCCGCAGTTAGTCAAGAACATGGACCAGATGGTTCGAGGCGAGATGTTAAGTCACCTCACTAGATATATTGTAGATGACAAGGGATGACTAAGGCACGATGAGAGATTATGTGTTCCTCGAGTGAAAGGCTTGGTAAAGAAGGTTCTTGGAGATGCGCATCACTCAAGGAGGTGGCCGAGTTGGTCTCTGGATGCATGTTGTGCCACCAAGTTAAGGTCAAGTCATAGAAGCCCAGTGGGCCATTACCTCCATTAGGGGTTTCGCAAGGGAAGTGTGAAAACATCTCGATAGATTATGTGGATAGACTAGAAAGGGAATACGGGTATGTGGGTAGACTCACGGAAAGTGCTCATTTCAGTCCGGTGAAGAGCGAGAGGACTGCATCATGGTTAGCAACGGTTTACCCTCAAAAAGTTGGCCAGTTTTGGAATAGCCTATAGGAAGCCATGGGTAGGCAATTGAATCTAGGTATGGTCTATCACTCATAGGCGGATGGTTCATTTCGATTAAGCATGAGTTATAGAAAATCACGTTTATAGGGCAATTGGCAACGTGGATTGGTATTTTCAAGAGAAAGTTCTGCTGCATGGAATACCTTATGGTAAGAAGACGAGATCCAGGATTCACTGGTGAATTTTGGAGGGCTTGCACGAATCATGAGGTTATAATTATGTTTAAGCCAAGTATACAGAAAGAAGAATAAGTGGGAAAGAAAGACGGGAGGCAATAATGAAATGAGTTCCAACTCGAATTTGGGAAATAGGAGTTAGGAAGCCAAGGAATCATGAAGTGGAAGATAGTCAAAACACAGTGGAGTTAAGCTCAAGGAAACGTGACTAAGAAGAGTGAAGACTAGATACGCGCATCATATCTCTTTTTAAGAGTGCATCCTTGATCCTCGTTTTCCTGTGGAGCTTGCTTGCAAGTTGTCTTTTGCATATATCCTCTCGGTCCCATTCTCGATCTTATTTCTGTTGTAAACTCCATAAGGGGGTTAAGACTCATCGGTTAGTACTATATGTCAAAGTTTGAATGGATTTCTTGTAATCCAAAAAGGAGTTTATCTAGTTTATCGTGTCATGAGAACCTTTGGTAGAAACCCTTTGGTTGAAACATGTGTTTGAAACATGTTATGCTTGATGGTTGCAAGTGGTTGCAAGTGTTTGCAAGTGGTTGCTCGTGGATGCATTATACACGATTAGGCACTAGATCGGCTCACACACTCCTCATATTGCATGTGCATGAGTGTTTATGCTTATTCTTGGATGAAATTCGTATGCTATCACATGGATGTTGCATATGGATGTATGATTGAGCACGCATGTAGATATTATACATTATGTTAGGAATTGGCATACATATGGATTCATTTCACTGACATACATATGCATTAAGGAGGTTTACTGTATCAGTAACCGCCTGATTTACATACATATGCATTAAGGAGGTTTACTGTATCAGTAACCGCCTGATTTTTGCATTAGGTAAGTACATATACACACACTTTTGCATATGTTCATCCAGCATTTAGAATCTTGTAAGGACAATGATTGCTCGTGGATGATGCTTTGAGTAGATGGATGATTGGATGGTAGGATACGTTCTTCCTTACTTGAAGATTTCGGGGACGAAATCCTTTAAGGAGGGGAGAATGTAACAACCTGTATTTTTAAATAACCTGTAATAATGTAAATTGAGGCAGAATTTAATTCTAAAATGGGAATCAAGGGAAACGGGCTATGCCATTGCGTTCGTCTCGGAAAAATACGCGAAATAGAGTCCGAGTTTTCGAAAATCGGAATCCGTATGACCCAGTTAAGGCCCATGGAAGTTTTCAGAAATTTCCATAATTAAAATAGATTTAAATTTAAATTAAAAACAAGGATTTGGGCCAGCTGGGCCAAGGCGGGAAAAATCCCGCCAGGACCCGCATGTCGACAGGCCTATCGACAGGGTCCCTAGGCATGTCGACTGCCCTGTCGACAGCCCTGTCGACAGGGGGTGCCCAGGCAGTCTAGCCTGGTGCACCATTTTTGATTTGGGCTGGGTCTTGGGGCTTGGTTCTAGAGGATTCCGAGATCTGACGGGCCAAAACTATCCTAGGGTTAATCCTAGAGCTAAAAACACTCTAATCTTCTATAAATACAACCCTAATCCTACCCTAAAACCCCATTAATCATTCTAGCAACAAAACTATGCCAAAATCCAAACTCTCATGGCCTCCACCTAAAAACCCTAGCCTCCAATCTCTTCATACAATTCTTAATTAATTCCTAAGTGATTTTCCATGCATACAAGCATATTTAGGCTTGTATGATCCTCCTTAGCTTGCATTAAAGGCTTGTTTTTCTATTGGCATCATAAAGGAGGAGTCTTGATCAAGTTTGCTTGCATTTGGGGGTTTTAATTAGTTGCATAAGGGGTTTCTTGCATTTGTTATACTCATTTGAGTCCGCATAAGCATTGTAAGCCCTCTTACCTTCATTTTAGAAACTCTAAAGTTAATGTGTGATGAAAGTTGGGGTTTATGCATGTTTGATGAGTTATGCATGTTTATGCAAGTTTGCTAAGCCATGATTTGTATGTTTATTGAGTTATGCATGTTTATGCAAGTGTACTAAGCCATGATTTGCAAGTTAATTGGGTTATGCATGTATACTAAGCCATGGTTTGCAAGTTTAACAAGTTATGCATGTTTATGCAAGTTCACCAAGTCATGATTTGCAAGTTTAACAAGCTATGCATATTTATGCAAGTTTAAAATGACAAGTTGTGCATGTTTGACAAGTTGTGCATGTTTGACAAGTTATGCAAGTTTAAAATGACAAGTTGTGCATGTTTGACAAGTTATGCATGTTTATGCAAGTTCCCTATGCCATGTTAGGCAAGTTTAACATGTTATGCATGTTTATGTTAATATGCAAGTTCACTATGCTAAGTTATGCAAGTTTAACATGTTATGCATGTTTATGTTAATATGCAAGTTCACTATGCTAAGTTATGCAAGTCTAACATGTTGTGCATGATTGTTGTGCAAGTTTGTCATGTATGTTGTGCCAAGTTCCCTCTTCCTATCCTTTATGCGTTATTACGAATATGTAAGCGATAGAATGACGTTGGGGGTTTAGGTAAACTTAAAATACATGAAAATATAAGATTGGGAATTTACCTATTAAGTTAGGTCTACCCCTTGGGATTTTACCTATTGAGTTAGGTCTACCCAAGTAATTGTTGACTTGTAATTATGTTTTGAAATAAAGTGGACATGACACTTAGAAAACATAAGTGTGGCCAACTCGAGGTTGGGTTGAGTTTGTAGCGTAATTCTACCCGGAACCGACCGGCTTAACTAGTGGCTACAAACAATAGGACCCAATGTGAGAAGTTGGTCATGGGGTGCCAAGACCCGAGGTTAGACCAAGTTGTGGTGTAAAGCTACCCGGACCCGCCCGGCCTAACTAGTAACCACAACAAGGTCTAATGTGAGAGGTTAAGGTGCATTAAATTAATTAATGCCTCATGATTAGGGTTAAGTCAGGGTCCACTAATACTTAACCAATTTGGGGATTCGAGGGATTAGAATGTGGTTAAGTTGTGAACCGTTGGTTACACTTAACTAGTTTAATCCATTTGGGAGTTCAAGGGATTAGAATGGGGTTAAGCCACACTTAACCAGTTTAATCCAGGATTAGTGAAGGGTTAAATCACACCTAACCCTCTTAGGAAACCCTAGCGGCGGGTCTGTTCCGGCAGTAATCCCAGTTTGGTATCATCACAACCCTAGAGACTAGGCTAGGGCGGGGCACGATTACTGGACGGATGTAAGCGACCCAAGGGCGATGGCCGAGTGGTACAGCGGTGCGGGTCCGGCGGGCTACGGACGTGCACGTAGTCCGATGTTGGACAAACTCGAGGCACGGGTACCAGTAGGTTAGGGCTGTGCATTATTGCTTAAGTGTCCGGGGTTGACACCCGAGGGCTTGATACACCCAAAGGTGGACCCAGCACAGACTACCTACATCCATATGTGGGCCGTATGGACACCAACACTTGACGTGTTAGGTTTATAGGGAGCCGATCGACTAGACCGTTGGGCTGGATCTTATATTAAGGTCACTTCATGTTATTGGGCCAAAGTTTGGGCTAAGGGATCAATACCTGTTATGTTGGTTTGCTAGTACACCGTGGTGCAAAAAACTTAACCTTGTGGTATGCGATGACACCTCTATCTATCTTGTAGTTAATTTACCATGCCAGTATATTATTATCTATGATCATCTCAGTTTTCATCATGATGTTAACTTTATTAGTTTATAGACTGATCGTAGCAGGGCTTACTCAGTCTTTTTGACTGACCTGTTTTCTTTCGCCTCTTTTCTTCCGTTCCCCCCCCAGGTTCTCAGGGAGGGAATACTGGAGCCTAGCTTGGATTTTAGCTGATTCCTTGGATAGCTCAAGTATGCTTTGGACTTGAGCCGCTATGGTTTATCACTCTTATTTGGGGATAGTACTTATGTATCTTCAGTTTATCAGATGATGTATTTATCTAGACTTTTAATTTTGGGAAAGTGACATTTTGATGTACCAGACTGGTGTTTTGAAATGGTTTATAAATCTTCCGCTGTTTTATTTTCTTACTCTGTTTATTTACATATATATATATGTCATGTCCTGCCTTGCTATATCATTATGCATGTTTACCAATAATGCCCCTCCAAAGCTAGTGCATTCCTTTGCGAGTGACCCTAGGGGAGGTGGGGTGTTACATATCTATTTGGTGGCGGAGAATTTATTCTCTTGCTTAACACCCTTCTCTAAGACTACGAGCTTAGAGGTTATATATCGGTAGAAATCAATAGTACGGTGTAGATTGTCGATGGTGCATGTTTGGGTTTCCGAAGTTAAGTAATCATTAATATTTATTTTTAGGAAGATTAAAACTAAGTGGAGTTTTAATGAACCTTTAATTAGATTGAAATGGGAATTGGTAATTTAGATTATCAAATTTGGGAAGTGATCGAGAATGGAGTATCACCAGTTTTGCTCCTAGCGATAGTAGAATCTTTAATTAGATTTGAACGTGAAACGGTAATTAAATTTACCGATAACACCGTGGTGTTAGATATGGAGTATGACCAGTTTTGCTCCATGGGATGAATATGTTGGGATTGGGAAGTTAAACAAATTATTACTAGGTAAGGTGCGCTAATCCCAACTAGTTCGGATAAACCTTAATTTAGATTAAATTGATATCCAAAAGAAGATTAAAGAACAAATTTAAAGAATTTATCTTTGATAAAATTAATGGGAACATTTCCCAAAGGATCTGAATATTTAAATAAAAGAATATTCAGAGTTGGAACAAGGCATATGTTGTGTTTTTATAGAAATTGTTTATTATATACGCGAGCTATTCGGAAAGGCCGAGTTTATACCCATCTTAATAACTTATTTGACGATATGTCCATGATGAAGACGGTGGTTGAAGACCGGAGATCTCTACATCGTTTGGATTATTACTGATGTCTTGATTGGGCGGTACACACAAAACAAGGTAATAAGTGGTGATCGTCCAGACATACTTGGAGATCGACCGGATATGCGAGGACATCAAAGGTGCCTACGGTTTCATTCAAACCCAGAACGAACTTGTAAATGGATGTGTGTCTGACATTGGATTTTATTCTATGTTGATTAATCTCTATTAAATATATATCAATTTGGTGGCGGAGAATATATTCTCTTGCTTAACACCATTCTCTGAGACATACGAGCTCAGTGGTTATATATCGTTAGACATTAGTCGCATGGATTGAATTGCCTTTGTGGTATGCTGAGTTGCAAATGGTCAAGGCTTCTGTTAAAAAGCAGAGTCTTGTGGTCGATGATCAAAGCACGGCTTTAATATAGCATAGCTTTGTGTATAACGTTAATTCGCGAGCCTCACACCTCAGTATGAGTCAAAAACGGGATAAGGGACCCAAGGAGGACATAACGTTCTTTCTAGCTATGGCTGGTGTCAAGGTATGGAGCCCAGTCATTTATATTTTTAAGTATGTGGTTGTTGGATTGCGAGGCGCCTATGATATATCGGTTACTATGGAGCCGATGGATATTAAGTCATCTGGCTCAATTGCGAACGATAGGGCGGGGAAACGTGTGTTCAGGAATTGCCAATCCTCAAATGTAAAAGAGGATCGGCCTTGGTGGATCCAAGGGTCTACTGCCGGAGATCCTATGTCATTTGCTAGAGTGTCTCAAAGAGGTTAGGAGTGCATCCCTTGCCTAGACTCATGACAGAAATCCAATTTCCAATAAGTGAAATTTAGGTTTTGATTGTAGAGCCGAGTATGGCGACATGATAGATGGTACCCATGCTGCCTATGATTGATACATTTATTATTGAAATTGTTTTATACAAAATGCACTTATAATAGTATCAAATGATTTTTTTTAAATGTACCAAGCATGTTTGGCTTTTATAAGGGAAAACCCTATCCTACGGCTTGTGTTGCATAGTGTGTTGGGACGTGGGTCTTATAATATCTTCATTTTTCAAAAAAGCATTGCGTTGTTTGTTAATGCACTGGTATGCTTGGGACAAAAGCCGTTCCATATTATACAGCATGGTCCCTTGATTTATCAAATTTTAAAGCAAAGTTTTAAATAACTGTTTTATTTCTCACACCAGTCACATGTATGGCCTGGAGTTTATTGTTTTAACCTCTACTCTGGGTGTCTCTCTTTTCCCCACGGGCAGCTAGTAGTTTTGGGTTTGCAGTTTTATTTATACAGGATCCTGATTTATAGCTAGAGCGATATTCGAAACGCTCTATATCCATGTATTTCTTTCAGTTGTGTTATGTATTATTTTTCCGCTGCATTGTAATTTATAAATCTCTGATATTTATCAAGTGTATATTATATGTTCATACACTGTATATTCTTGTACTCTTATGTGAATTGTTGAAATAAGCAATGAAATGTTCTTCTAATTGTGTTCGGATTTGTCATGTTCTCAGATAATCTGTTCTTTCTCTTCTCTTCGGAGACCAGGGAAGTTCGGGTCATTATGATGTTCTTCATGCTTGAGCGCGTCGCTAACCCAATACTTGACGTTTGACCGTTTCAACCAAAAAGAATGTCAACATTTGCCCCCTAAAACATATCTTGCTTTGTCCAACAAAGGCTTATTTTCCGCGTAGAAGATAAATCCATAAACTAAAGCTAGGTGAAGTCCGGAGCGAACTTCTACATTCATAAGATGGAAGAGCCACTAGTATGTCGGATCATATTATCCAGATTACCGAAGCCGATAAGTCGGAAATCCGTGAGCGCTTCGGATCATATTAACCAGAAAACCAGAATGTTAGAAGTTCAGTGAAAGTTGACGATTATCTTAGATCATTTTGAGGGATACCCAAGATAAACACATAGCCAGAAAACCATACGAACCGTCAGGTGAAGACGATCCAATAACCAAATGAGCTGGATCTGTCGTCCTAACTTCTAGGATCCATGACTCTCCACGAGTTATAGCAACCTTATCGAGGTAAAGCAAGAGGCTAAGATAGTTACGAGTGGAATTCTTTATTGTCATTGACAAGTCCACCTGATGTAATATCCAAGGTCATTGACAAGGCAACCCAATAATCCAAACGAGAAGGATCGTACGAGATCTGAAACTCACCATAAATCCATGAGTGGATATTCTTGTCATGTCACTGACAAGTCCACCCGACGTAATCCAAGGTCGTTGACGAGGCGACCCACTAATCCAAACGAGAAGGATCGTACGAGCTCCGAAACTCGCCATAAATCCGCGAGTGGATATTCTTGTCATGCCAATTGACAAGTCCACCGGTGTAATCCAAGGTCGTGGACAGGGCGACCCACTAATCTAAACGACCTGGATTGTGCATAGTCCGACACTCGCCACCAATCCATGAGTGGATATTCTTGTCATGTCATGGACAAGTCCACCCGATATAATCCAAGATCGTTGACAAGATGACCCACTAATCCAAACATGCAGGATTGTGCACGATCTGATGCTTGCCACGAGTCAAGGGATCTCGTCTAAGTAGGACGAGAAGCCAAGATAGCGAGATGCTTATTAGAATTTGCAATCCCGTTATCGATTTCATACTTCACAAGTAAGCGTGCTCACTTTGTGAAGTAATTTTATTAAAGTTATAGAAGTTAGGGATTTTTTTAGTAAAGCCAAATGAAAACCCAACCGCTCGTCATCCATAAAGAGCATGCCTAGGGAGCTGGCCTGCCCCCGTGCATGGGTTGGTGGACTTGGCCATTTCGTGATTCCAAGTTCATTCGTAAAAAGAAGCGAATATTTTATTGTTCGTGAAGAGCGTGCCTAGGATCTCGTCGGTTCCTATTACATGGGTAAACAAACATAACCATTCACAACTCAAAGCCGAGAAAAGTAAACCTTCCACTAATAACTAGGAGGATACATCTAGAGGATCACAAGTCCTTAAAGCCAAAACCTTGGGCCGAAGCCCGAATAACCGAATCCAGAGTCCATAAGCCAAAGAGCCAATGGAGGCCTAAAACCAAGGCCCAAGCACCGAAGACCCTAAACCAAAATCCAAGAAGTCGAAGAATCCCAAAGACATAAATTGGAGAAACTAAACCGGAGGCCCCGAAACCAGAAGACTGGAAAACCAAAACCAAAATCCGAAAGGTCATAAAGAACCAAGATAACGTAACCAAAATATCCGCCAAGTCGGAAGACCGGACCTCCAAGCCTAAAGATACAGGTTCCAGAGAGACTTGCAACCAAGACACCAGAACCAATAAGGGGCTTAGTTTGAGTTGGGGCCCCAAGCGTGGGGCTCGGGACTATGTTGAATAAAAATTGGGGGTTATACCTGCCCTGGCATCCCAGCCCGAGTTCGAACGAATCGTGCCAGCTCTCCATTTCTAACATGCTCTTCAATAGTATTCTTAAGATGACGACACTCATTTGTATTGTGACCAGTGATGTCATGAAATATGTAGTGCCGGCTAGAATCTCTTTCTTGTTGAGAGGGAACCGGGCAGGAGGCTCTTTGAAGGACGCAACAGAGTGAACTTTTCCATAGATCTCCTCGAGAGCGTGAGTAAGCTCCTAGTAGGTCGGGAACCTACATTTCCTATTAGCCTTGTTACAGAGATTTCCTTTACTTGAGATCATAGCTCGAATATCCAAAACTTGTAGGACTGCGCATCCATCCAGAATGGGGGTGCCCACGAGTGTCGAGGGAGCAATGCTGATCCGAGGATCGACGTCATCCTATTGTGGAGTGTGCGAGGTTGCCCCCATGTCCCGAGTTATAAACTGCGGAACATAGGCACTAGTTCTAGTGGCATCTGCTTGGCCTATCGACCTTCCAAAACCATGTAATCTACCCTCAATCCGAGCAAGGAACGTGTTCATAACCTTTGCTTGTCGATCCAGACAAGCGATCAATCCTCTAGCCAATTGCGCTAAATCCTGTCGAGTAACCAAGTCGGAGAGTTCTTCTGTCATAGCTTGTTCTTGACTTTCCTCGCTACTAGTGGTCTGAGCATTAGAGGTAGTGTTGAGTCATTTACGTTTAACCATGTTGAGAGGCGAGTAGCGAAGTCAAAATCAAAAACTGAAACCGGAGTCGAGATCCGAAGACAAATCCGAAACACTAATTCGAAGCAGAGGTCAAAGCTGTGTGTCCCCTTCCTGGCACGCCAAAATGTTGACGGGCAAAATTGTCGCACGCCAACACCCAATGTGAATTTGTGAACAATTATCCAAATAAGCATTAAAGTAAATAAATGCAGAGAGACACAGCTTTTATAGTGATTCGGCACTAACACCTACATCCACTTTATAATCATCATTCATCGTATCTTTTGTCGATTACAAAGTTGTACAAGTTCGGACAATAGCTAAGTTCAAAGTGTTACAATAGGATAACAAAATATATGTTTTTTCTACACTTTGACCAAATTGCCCTTTTTCTTCTTCCTTGAGAAGCGTTGACTTGGTCAACAATATCCAAGTTTTGTGTTTATGTCCATGAAGTTCAAAAGTAGCATGACAACCCCTGCTAATGTTCAAGTGTTGAGGGAAAACATGCATGTCATGTTTTAATTATCCTCTTCCTCTTCCTTGAGATGAGCTGACTTTGTCAACTATGAGAAAAACAAGATTTAATGTCCAAGAGGTCTAGATACGGTGTAACTATGCTTGCCACTGTCCAACAAGCTATGGAATATGTATGCACCTCCTTTCAACTATCCATGTCATGTCCAATGACCATGAATTAGGTGTTGGAAGCCATTAATGAGTGTATGTAGCTCTCAACGTGCAAAAAATTCCAAGGGAGAAGGATGCAAATGTTGGCCAAGGCTTGGGATATTTATAGTAGGAAGGTTAGGTCAGAGTAGGTGAGCAGCGGGACCAACAGAAGCTAATTTTCGCACCCCATAAAACATTCCATATCAGGAAATTCGCACCCCATGGCCAAGGTGCGAAATTTGCACCCTATTTAGGGGGTGCGAAATTTTGCATCTCCCGGAGGGGACGTGAAATTCGCACCCCATCGGGGGGATGTGGAATTTTGCACCTCCCGGAAGAGCACGATCGGAGGGGCATGAAATTTGCACCCTACCGGGGGATGTGGAATTTCGCACCTCCCGGAGGGGCACAAAATTCACACCACACCAGGGGGGATGCGGCATATCGTACCTCCCGGAGGGGTGCAAAATTCACACCCAACCGGGGGTATGGAATTTCGCACCCCGGGGGGGGGGGTGCAAAATTCGTATGCCCTGAAATTTGCACCCCACCGGGGGATACGAATTTGATAGAGTAGGGTATCGGAATCGTGTTGTCGAGGGAGTCAAAGTTCCTGAATGTGAAGTGAGGGAATCCGCGGTCTTGTTGGTCCGAAGTGAAGGAATCTAAGCTTCCGACATTGAGAAAATCGGATGAATCGTCCGGTACCCACTGGTATGACCTAACCGATTAGGTCTATCGCCGCTGGGACTACGGGACCCTGGACCCACCAGCGTTGCGCCCAGACCCGCTTGACGGCCCGCCTTCAGCTTGAAGCACGGGTGGCCTTCGATTCAGATAACGGTTTGACAAGAGTTTTATTGCAAAGCCTTGAAGCAGGCGTTTCTGGGCACAAAAGAGGTCATCTGATAGGAGTCTTGGGCCTTCTTTTATTTGTGACGTGACTTCGACCGAGTAACTTTGTGTTTCCCGATAATGTTCTTCATGCTTGAGCGCGTTGCTAACCCAATACTTGACATGTGGCCGCTTTAACCAAAGAGAATGTCAACAAAACATAAAAATCATTCAATCAAATATCCACTTTAGCATTACTTCTAAACTGGCTCCACGTTCAGCTAGCCTAAAGATGACCAAGGGCAATCTACTGTTGAAGTATTCGTCTGCAATTTTTTTTTAATTAGCTTCTTATAGTCAACCCCAACTTGTTTAGGATTTATGGCTTAGTTGTTGTTGTTGTAGCTTCTTAAACTAAATTTGTACTTCATACTATTAAGTACTAACAATAACAGTTTAAGTTACGTAAATTTAACAATGTTATAAAAGAGAGAAGTAATCTCAAACTGAGATGCATACATTCTAGGGTAGTACCATCATTTGCATCATTATAAGCCCATTCAGAAGCACCAACAATGCTTTCTGTAGCATATCTATGTGACAAACATATATTTTACGAACATGTATTATTTCATTAAATGTAACGTTCTGTTAATTATTTAATAGCTACAACGTTAGTTCTCTTTCAAACTCAAAATGTATGTACACATCCGAGCATGGGACTGAGCCCTTGTAACAAGCCTCCCATTTTAACTTGATCAGACCAGTCTCCTTTCTAGAGAAAGAAAAAAATTATGATATATTCTAATTTTCAAGCGAACATAAAAATGTAAGATTCAGTTGCATCTTATGGTGACATTCTTTTTCAAATCATCGTAAAATTCGTCAACATTAGAGCTATAGAAGTCCTTTAGTGTGGTTTCAATTATGTCATCATCCTATACCTGTATGATTAGTGTTTTACAAAACACCAACCATGTAACCCAACCACATGTGTCTTTGCCTCCTTACTACAACCAAAATCTGCACAACAGGAACTAAAATAGTGACCATTTAACCTTGCTAGACACTCCAACATGCACGTTAATCCGCAACAAACTTCAACCAATCCTCAAACCTAGAAAACCCAAATCAATCTGCCACTTATCCAATGCACAATTCTGTCAATCAGCTCCCAAATATGGGCATTACTTAAAAACAAAAAGAGTTGAAACACAAAAACAAATTAATAAAATTTTCTGCTAAACCTTGTACATTTGCAAAATTCAACATGCATTCTAGAATTTTATTCCAAATTCGTCTAACCATTATCCCAATCACATTTCCACGTGGCTGATTCTGAGCATCTAAAATGCAATTATATGCATGCTGCAAAATTACTAATCACTTGGTTTATTAAATCAGACACTTCATCAATAAACAAAAATTTCTTAAGCAGTTACGAAATCGGATGTAAAACTAAAATCAAATATTAAAAATCAAAATCATGAGTACAAACCTCTAAGTTAAATAGTAAACAAAATTTACTTAAATTTAAATTATGCTAAAAATCAAGATAAAGTTAACGGAATAAAAATATGTCTGCAAAATTCATAAAGTAACCCTCATCGAACATAAAAATATATTAGAAAGGACAAAAGGTTGATTAAGGAAGGAGGGAAAAAGAGTCCATAGGGAAGGAAAGAGAGGAAAGAATGCAACAACTTTTAACCTCAACCACTCAGAAAGCAGTCCCTCAATTTCAGGGATTTTATAACAGGCATGAGAAAAAAACAGAAATTTTGTCCTATAAATTATTTTTCTTCTACTCGTATCAAAATGTAGCACTCAAAATATTCAAAACAACCATTTGCAAAACCTACTGCCAAAACTACAAGAATTATATTTAAAACTTAATAGGTATAGTTATTTTTCTTCTACTCATATACATATACAGAAATTTTGTCCCATAAATTATTTTTATAACTCTACACAAAATCAAAAGCAGGTTAGGTTTGCCATGAATTTTATTCCACTTGACAAAATAATCCCATGAGTAAGATATAATTAATTTATCCTATAGAAAAGAAGTGAAATGCCTGCTTCGTAGAGAAATAAAGAAAAAAAATTCTCTATCTTTTTTTTCATCTCATTGAAAGATTGATTATTTTTATTTAATAATAAAATAAAAAATCACTAGACCCATAAGAGAAATAATGGAAAATAAATTCTATTTACCTAGAAAAGGGATAAATTTTTTTTTTTTAATTTTCTAACTTAATGTGAGATAATGATAGGCATATTTTATCTGAAAAAGAAACGAAGCAATGAGTTAAAATTGAAGAAAAAAAACGTTCAATTCAAAGTCAAATCCTATAGAATCAGAATATAAAAAGACTGTTCAAATCTAGCCATACCATTAGATTATATTGACAATTCCGAAAAACTATTCATACTATCATTATAGTATGATGACGGTCGGGCGAATATGCCCCCATCGTCTAGTGGTTCAGGACATCTCTCTTTCAAGGAGGCAGCGGGGATTCGACTTCCCCTGGGGGTAGGGTACTACGAAAGGAAGTTGATCATAGATTATCAATAAGCATATAAATAATTCTTCCTGGGTCGATGCCCGAGCGGTTAATGGGGACGGACTGTAAATTCGTTGACGACTGTCTACGCTGGTTCAAATCCAGCTCGGCCCAAGAATTCACCCCGTCCCATGAGTAAGATATATTTAATTTATCCTATAGAAAAGAAAGGGAAATGCCTGCTTCGTAGAGAAATAAAAAAAAAATTCTCTACCTTTTTTTTCATCTCATTGAAAGATTGATTATTTTTATTTAATAATAAAATAAAAAATCACTAGTTACTATGTTCCAATTGAACACTTTCCATTTAGGATAAAAGAAGAAGATTTTTTTACCAAACATATGCGGATCAAATCACGATCTTTTATTCTAATCTAATCTTTTATTCTAATCTAATAAGAACAAGAGATCTTTCTCGATCAATCCCTTTGCCCCCCATTCTTCGAGAATCAGAAAGATCCTTTTCGAGTTTGAATTTGTTCATTTGGAATCTGGGCTCTTCTATTCTCTACTTCTTCTTTTTTTATTCTTTATTTCATTTCGATTTTCTTTCCCTCTTTTTCTTATCAATGAATAGATCTCTTTACTTGTACGACTTAGATGTCTCGTATTTCTCGAAAAAGTGATTCGATTGATGGAATTTGGTATGATACTTATGAGATCGATGAGATTTATATTCAAATATTTCTTCTTAGAACATATTGATTTGACCCCATAAGTGGGACCACCACCCAATAGCATGTTGCCACCAAAAGCAAAACCCCGTATCTCTTCCAGAGAATCTCCTAATTGTTCCAGAGCAACTAGAAAGAGATTCTTTAACCAAAAAGAATTCAGTTCGGATGTAGGATACCTATCCAGAAGTTTTCGCAACTCAATCATGTATGATGGAATTATCAAAGATTTTATCTTTTCTAACTCTGTCTGTAACTCACTAGAGGCTCGGGAAAAAAAGAGAAGATGGATACGAACGAGATATCCAGCAACAAGAAGAAGGAAAAGGAGTCTAACCAAATCCAATTCTCTCTCGGTACATTCCTCAAAAAATCCGATTCGTGCTGATTCTTCCCCCAACTAATGAAGAGATCTTGGCAGAATTGCCACATATGAAATTGAGCACAATTTTGCAAAGAAATACCCCACTTGTTTCTCGAGAAGAGATGGGAAACGTGCTCAATATCATTTGATTGAATAGCTGCCTCAACTCCTTGTTGTTTGAAGAAACCCTCCACTTCAATTGGTCTTTTTTCACGAAAAGCAGACATGAGATAACAAATCAAGTCTTTCCCTAAGATTTCGAAAAGCTGTCCCGAATTCAAGTTGATTATGTTTCGCTTCTTCCTCGGAGAAAGACGATCAAACAATTCCCAATCACGGTCCTTGCGGATCGGATCATCCGTATAGGATAAAAAAAGAAACTCCACATATTTGCTATCTTTCTCTTTAAATGAGATCTCAATTCCAGCTACGGTTTCATTAGCTATCTTACAACTAGAATCCCTCTTTTTTCCGATCCGGTTTTTAGCATATTTAGAATTTACATTATTTATCTTATTTACATTATTTATCTTAATTTAATATATATATATATTTAATATATATTTTTTACATTCCATTATATAATAAACTATAATAAAAATATAATATAAAAAATTTCTTTTTTTATATTTTTATTTTATTTTAATTTTTAATAATAAGATATTGAAAATACAAAAAAATTGGAATTCCTTTTTTAGATTTGAGAATAGTTATAAGAAATAAGGATTCATATTTTTTTATTCTTTATTTCATTTCGATTTTCTTTCCCTCTCTTTTCTTTTTATTTCCTTCCATCATTCCTTAAGTCCCATAAGGTTTGGTGATCCCGTAAAATCTGACCCATTTTCTCATCGAATGAGGGGTACGAAATAAATCAGATTGATTTTTCGATCAAAAAAGTACTATGTGAAATCTTCGGTTTCTTCCTCTTCCTCTATCCCATAGGTACAGCGTTTGGTTTCAGGCCCCCGTCAATTCCTTTGAATTTCATTCTTGCGAACGTACTCCCCAGGCGGGATACTTAACGCGTTAGCTACAAAACTGCACGGGTCGATACGCGTAGCGCCTAGTATCCATCGTTTACGGCTTGGACTACTGGGGTATCTAATCCCCCTCTTACTATAACTTTCATTGTTGTCGGTATTGACATGTAGAATGGGACTCTCTCTTTATTCTCGTCCAATTAATCATTATTTGTTATAGATGAATTTGAGTTACCAACGCAACGTAGTCAACTCCATTCGTTAGAATAGCTTTCATTGATTCTCTACACCTATCCCTTTTTATTCTATTTTTTAAAACCTTGTTTTTCAAAAAATAAAGATTTGGCTCAGGGTTGCCCATTTTTAGTTCCAGGGTTTCTCTGAATTTGGAAGTTTTCACTTAGCAGTTTTCCATACTAAGGCTCAATCCAATCAAGTCCGCAGCGTCTACCAATTTCGCCATATCCCCCTTTAGACAAGGATCCAGTTGTAATTTTACCCAAACTTTTCATTTATCTTGGAACCATTGAGTTCATTATATAATGATTCCTATATTAAAAAATTGTGTATGCCTATTTTATTTTTTTGGCTATCCCCTCTCGTTCCACCTCTATTGTATGAATCATCTTTGTTTCAATCAGAAATGATTCTATCATTGATGTATCCACAATTCAATATAGAGAGGTATATACCACATATATATACGTCCCCCTCCCCCTCCTTTTTTTTAGAGTGTGCTTTGGAACACTGGAAAGGTCGATATTCTTCCTTATTGTTTTTTTGTCCTATCTTCATCCCTTTTCGAACGAAATCAGAGGAATGTCTGATTATAATTTTTATTGTTGTATCTTTGGACCGATCCGCTATAATATGAATCCTTATTTCTTATAACTATTCTCAAATCTAAAAAAGGAATTCCAATTTTTTGGTATTTTCAGTATCTTATTATTAAAAATTAAAATAAAATAAAAATATAAAAAAAGAAATTTTTTATATTATATTTTTATTATAGCTTATTATATAATGGAATGTAAAAAATATATATTAAATATATATATATATATATATATTAAATTAAGATAAATAATGTAAAACATTACCCACTTGTCCGACTGTTGCTAAGCAGTTTTTGGATATTAAACGGACCTCCCCGGATGGTAATCTTAATGTGGCTGATTTACCATCTTTTGCGATCAGTTTCGCTACAGCGCCCGCCGCCCTAGCTAATTGTCCACCCTTTCCAAGCGTGATTTCTATGTTATGTATGGCCGTGCCTAAGGGCATATCGATTGAAGTAGATTCTTCTTTTAAAAACCCCTTCCCAAACTGTACAAGCTTCTTCCAAAGCATACGGCTTTCTAGATGTATATGATGATATCTAGACAGATGGATCTTTATCTTATATGAATCGTATGATGAAGTACCACAGGAGTGGATATATAGGAATCCAAATCTGCCGAATCAATCATGTATGATCTTCTACATCCTAGGTCTCCCCGTTCCATCATCTGGCTTATGTTCTTCATGTAGCATTCAGACCTTGCTTTAGTTTCTGTTTGTGGTGACATAAGTCCCTCCCTACAACTCATGAATTAAGAATTCTTACAACAACAAGGTCTACTCGATATAGATTAGGCGTGAATGAAAACTTTGACAAAAATCTTTCAAAAAAATATTCAACTAATATTATCAATGAATTAAGTTTCTTATTAGACTATGCATTTGATTCACCAAATACATCATTATTGTATACTCTTTGATATATATGGCGCAACCCAATCTTTGTTTTTCAAGTTTATAATTGAATTTGGGAACTTTCCATTCTTCGAGAATCAGAAAGATCCTAGCTCTGTATCCATGTATCACTTTCAGTTGTGTTTTGTAATGTTTTCCGCTGCTATACTGTATTTAAATCTTTGATATTCCTTGTTGTATAATATTTATTCATACTATGTATATTCTTGTATTCTGATGGAATTATTGTAAATAACAATGAAATGTCCTTCTGTTTGTGTTCTATTTTATCGTGTTCTCAAGGTAATCCGTGCTTTCCTCACCGGGGAAGATACGGGTTATCACAGGAATTCTAGATTTAATATAAGAATAATTGATGAAAAAAAATTCACTAGGATAAGCGGTATTATTGAACCAAACGAAACAACAAGTGATGAAACCAAAGATAGATAAAGCAGCTAAACTATAAGACAAGTAAGCCTCTCCAGACCATACAAGTGCACGGCGAGCCCACACAAAGGGTTTGGTTAAGATATGCCAAATTCCACCAAGTATACAAATGGAACCTAACCATACGTGTCCTCCAATTATATCTTCTAAATCGTACACACTAACAATCCATCCTTCTCCTCCAAAAGGGGATTTTAGTAAATAACCAAATATAACACTTGGGCTAAGTGTCAAATTGGTAATTTTTCTTACACCTCCCACCCCCCTACCCGGTGCCCAAGTATCATATACGCCTCCAAAATAAAGAGCCTTGAATACTAAAAGAAAAGCACCTATACCTAATAAAATTAAGTGAATACCCGTCAATTTTGGATCCAATTCGATATTTTCCTTGGGAGGTATCGGGAAGGAATTGGAATGTAATAATATCGATTCATACAGAAGAAAAGGTTCTCTATTGATTCAAACCAAACGCTGTACCTATGGGATAGAGGAAGAGGAAGAAACCGAAGATTTCACATAGTACTTTTTTTGATCGAAAAATCAATCTGATTTATTTCGTACCCCTCGTTCGATGAGAAAATGGGTCAGATTTTACGGGATCACCAATCCTTATGGGACTTAAGGAATGATGGAAGGAAATAAAAAGAAAAGAGAGGGAAAGAAAATCGAAATGAAATAAAGAACAAAAAAAAAGAAGTAGAAAATAGAAGAGCCCAGATTTCTGTTTAGCAGAAAGACGGATATTCCTTGCTCATTATCAGACAATCACTTATTCACAAACCTCGTGTGGGGCTAATAGTTTTCATTTCCCATCTTATGGAAAACCCTTTTCGCTCCGCTTAGCCCTATCCCCTTCTAGGGGTATTTTAGTGATGGGTTCTATAGGAACTGGCGATCCTGTTTGGTCAAAAACCTAGCGGCAAACTCCTATGTTCCTTTCATTACGGTATTTCCGATAATCAAGATTCTAAAGATGGCAAGTCTGAAATACTTAAACAGATTAAAACGGGCTTCCAAATAATGGTATTCTCTAATAAAAAACAAAGTGCTACTTCCTCTGGTTTTTAAATATCCAAAACTTTTTATCTGCTACCACCATTATAAGCACAATGATAAAGGTGCTCAACTATTCATATCACTTGGAAACCAATCCATGATAGCTTTGATTTCCTACCTGTCAGCAAACTCATCATCATACTTGATAGTTGCAAAAGGCTTATCTTTTGTTGCAAATTTTGAAAAAAACATTTTTTTTTGTGCAGTCCTGTGATAAGACATGCAATGAAATTTCAGGAATTGATACCTATTCCGTTTTCTATCAATAGACTTTAACCGATTGAAATCTCCTCATTATAATCCTGTTGCTGTCAAATGGTCCAGTTTTCCCAGAGCACCAGAATTTGACGTTTACCACTCAAATGAACATCGTTTCCAAAAGAAGCTTGTTCATATTAAGCATTTGCATGATATTGAGTGGGAAAGAGGCTACATTGCACTGTGTAATGGGTAAGTCTATTTCTAATGTGTTGTTAGTGCTGATTCGATTGAAGAGCCCGAGGTTAAAGTTTTGAATATTGGTGGAGTTCTACAAGGGGGAGCCAATCCTTATGAAAACAATATCAGTTATGGGTTCATCAAATTTCCACGAGGAATCAGCTTGAGCAGGAAGGGAAAATTGTAAAGTTACAGAGCACATGGAAGGAGAGGCCAAATTTTTCCAGAATAAGTGCTCAAGGAATCAAAGTTTGGGCTCTTAGGGATAACCATGAAGATGAATAGAGGTTGGAGCATGATTCTGCAACTAAATTTCTTGGTCTATATGAGAATTTTTGGCTAAATGGGGACGAGCTTCTCATTATTGGGTTTCATCCCGTACGAAACGTTATTCTTATCACGTTGAAACAGCTTTCTATGCGTACAATTTTTATTAGTCATCTTGTAGGAGATTTTTCAACTTTGAAAATTATAGGGTTTTTGTAACACCCCGTATTTTCTATGAACGTATAAGTAACAAATCAGAGGATAATTAATTTTTAAAATATCAATCAAGCGAAACGGGTTACGCCATTGCGTTCGTCTCGAAATTCTGCTTGGAACTGAGTCCGAGTTTGCAAGAATCGGAGTACATATGAGGGAGATATGACCCTCCGAAGTTTCAGGGATTTTCAGAATTGAAAACAGCTCGAAATTCGAATTCAAACCAAGAAGCGGGCTGGGCGGGAAATTTCCCGTCCAGGACCCAGGTCGACTGGGGAGTCGACTAGGTAGTCGACCCCCAGTACCCAGGTCGCTTGGGGAGTCGACTGGGCAGTCGACCCCCCCGACCAGGTCGACTGGGCAGTCGACCTGGGGGTCGACCTGGTCTCCGAACCTGATTTTGGGCTTGGCTGCATCCTTATGTATCTGGTCTCGTTTTCTACCTAGATTCATCTGCCTAAACCTATTTAAACAGCCCCAACCCTAGCCTTCTCTACAAATTCTGCTTCTTCTCTGCCTCCGTTCAAAATAAAAATAAAAATGGCGTTGCAACTCTGCTGGAATCAAAACTAGAAGCTAATCAACATCAACCTAAGCAACTCAATTCAAATTAGAGATTAAAGTTTCTGCAATGATTCTACAACAATTAAAGTTCTTTCTTTAATCCAACCAAGGCAAGTGCAGTAATTTTCCGATATAAACGTTAATTCTGATTATGACGTGAATTGTAAATCTGAATCTGAGATTATATATGTTCTGTTCTGTTTAGATCTACCTTACTCTGTATTTCTTTCTGCTTTCTGTTCTATAGCCAGGCTACCACGAGCCTGAGCCAATCTCATAAGAGATTAACATACGCTAAAATGTTTGGGACAGTGAAATGAATGATGCATAAATTGGGCATGACCAATAGGTGACTGATTTGAGGAAAGAACATGGACCGTAGCTAGAACATAAATTTGAGGACACATAATTGTACATAAATATATACTGTATTGGACATATGATTTGAGATAAAGAGGATATGGCTTAGGTATAAAGATTTACATGAAAGTAGGATATCTATTAATGTAAATAAACACCTAAGTAAGGGATCTTTGGGATATATGACATGCATAGTAATCGATGGTTATATTTGGTATAATTTATATATGGATCTTCTGTACTATGCGAGTTTAATAAAAATTGAAACATATGATATATGGTAAATTATGACCATAATCTATGCTATGTAAATTTAATGCAAACATGGGGTATATGATCATACTGTGAATCATGACTATTATTTATGCATGTGAACTTAGGCAAGATTTATAATTAGGCAAGATATGCTTGTGAAACTTTAAGGAATGATTAAATCTGTAATATTTGCCTAATTTGCTAGTTCTGCTATATTTGCCTAATCTGCTAGTTCTGTTATATTGCCATCTGCTAGTTCTGTTATATTGCTTAATCTGTTAGTTCTGCTCTACTGCCTAGTCTGCTAGATCTGTTCGTCTGCTAAGTCTGTTGAAAATGCTAAATCTGCTAAACTAAATCTGTTGAGATGCCTAATCTGTTATCTGCTAAATCTGCTAGTTTGCTTAATCTGCTGAATCCGTTAAGTCGCCTAAATCTGTTATCTGCTATGTCTGTTAAGTTGATATATTAAGTCTGTTATTGACATAATCTGAATTAGTTATGAATAATTGACATGTATATTA
Source organism: Allium sativum (assembly GCA_030737875.1). NCBI lineage: Eukaryota > Viridiplantae > Streptophyta > Magnoliopsida > Asparagales > Amaryllidaceae > Allium > Allium sativum. Next base: position 182,166,803 of record CM060915.1, on the reverse strand, counting down.
GGCGTGGGTATAAATGGTAAATCATTAATTAATTGGCCACAAAGATAAACATGGCTAACTCGAGGTTAGAATGAGTTTGCGGCGTAATTCTACCCTGAACCACCCGGCATATTCCAGTGGCCGCAAACAATAGGTTCTAATGTGAGAAGTTAGTCATAACGTGCTTGAAACCCGAGGTTAGACTAAGTTTGTGACAGAAATCTGCCCGGAACCAACCGGTCTAACCAGTAGCCGCAAACTGTCAGTCTAATGTGAGAGGTGTGGGCATTAATATTTAATTAATGAAAATCTGAGATAAATATGATGTTTAAAACGTGTTAGGCGGATAGGGTTAAACCCACTAGACTGACGAATTTAATAAATCTGTTCTGTGAATCTGTATGCCCAATTACAAACTTAGACAAATCTGTAAGTCTGTTAATCTGTAACTGGTTAATCGGTAAGTCTGTTAAATCTGTATATCTGATACGTTAGTCTGAAACTTTTCTGTGAACTAGTTGATCTGAATTCTGTATGCCTGAACCTGTAAACAAGTTAATCTGAAATCTGTTAGTCTGGGGACACAAGGTTAGGAGGGGAATTACTTCTGTCATCTATTGTTTGGGACCCATATTAGTCAGTAACCCTTTCTGGTATCAAAACTTTGACCCAACAGTAGGTAGGGTCCGGGCATGCTTACTGAACTAATTATAAACGGTTCATTCTGATAATGGCGAGGGCTGTTGATGGTGCGTTCCAACCGGGTCATGTGCGTGCATGGATCCCGGTCTGCCTCTGAGGATGTAAGACGCCGTGACATCTGTAAATAGGTCTGTGCCAATTGGTTGTCATTTTAGGGAGTGATACACCCTACTGTGGGGCCGACACAGGATATTTATGTATTAGGGAGCCGATCGCTTGGGGTAGGGTTTTAGGGTACACTTAGTTCTGTCTGTTTCTATTGGTACCGTCTGTGTCTATTGGGTGGCAACACCCGTCTGTTTCTGCATGGTACCGTCTGTTCGGGTAGTGAAGGCCCAATCGCTAGTGTACACTTAATTCTACATTCTATTTCCGTAGGGATTAATCTGTTTCTGCTTCTGTTTGTTTCTGTTCGGGTGGTAAAGGCCCATTACTAGCACTCTCTTCGGTGGTAATTATTCTGTACCTGTTTCTGTTTCAGTTTAGACATTAGGGTGACACCTAATTCTGTTATACTAGTATTAGTGTAGAGAAGTAAGATATAAATAAGAAGCATGGCTTAGTCTACATCATTCTGTTTCTGCTGTTTAACCTAAGTATATCTGCTGTTCTTGTTACGGCCATCTCTTATCCAGTTTTACTTTCATGTCATTATTATTATTATCTGTTCATATGCTGAAAGTCACTGGACTTGCCAGACTTTATGTCCGACCCTTGTTGTTTCGCCTCCTTTTCTTCCGTCCCCCCAGGTTTTGTAGAAGGGAATACTCTAGCTTGATCCGGATTCCTTCTGCTTGAGGTGATTAGAGTATGGCTTGTCTTCTTCTGTGGGGATTATGATTTTAAACTATGCATTCTGAAGGCTTTTGTACAAGACTGATATTTTGTACTTAAATTCTGATATTGTGATTTGAAAGGATGTAACCATACTGATTTCTGATTTCCGCTGTAATAAAGTTATAATTTTTCAAGTACTGTTTGTCTGTCTTGTAATATTCTGTTCTGTTTACTAAAATGCTCCACCAAAGTTAAGGCATTCCCTTTGTGAGTGACCTTAACGAAGGTGGGGTGTTACACTTGGTATCAGAGCTGAAGGTTACCAGAGTGGGTAAAGTTTTTGAAAACAATTTTCAAAAAGGTTTTAAAAGGAAGTATTTTCGAAAGTAAAGCCTATTTTTGAAAAACATAATCCCCAAGAGCCATATAATTTTCCTTCAGTCCTTTTTGTAATTGAATCTTTCCTTTTTCGTTTCAGCATGTCTAAAGCATCTGAGATACCAGAAGGTGTTCATGTACCCGGTTGGTTTCGTCAATATCTTGAGTCTTGGACCGCCGCCGCAGGTCCAGCAAATAATCCCCCTCCTCCACCCCCTCATCGTGCAATTTCTTTCTCAAAGATCTGTAGAGATTTTAGGGCCATGGGTGGGAAGGATTTCAAGGGAACTGAATCATTCGTAGAAGCAAGGAGCTGACTCAAAGAAACCGAGGATCTATTCGTTATCTTCGAGGCGGACGATAGGAAGAAGGTACAGTTGGCGGGATGGCTGCTCAAAGACGAAGCTTCCTACTGGTGGGAAGTCACTAACGCCAAGAGGCCGGTTGAGACATGGATGGATTTTAGAACAAGGTTCAAGACAAAATTTCTCTCGCAAGCTGAACGAAGTTTACAACTGGAAAAGTTCTTATCTCTTAAGCAAGGAAGTATGACAGTCAAGGAATACGTCAACCAGTTCAACCAACTGGCTAGGTTCGGATTGGATTTAGTCAACACTCAGCATAAGAAGGCTCTCCGCTTTGTTAAAGGATTGAACGAGCCACTGCACAGCCTAGCCATGACCCATGTACCCATGGGAGCGACTTACGAGAAATTGGTGGACATGGCACTATTGCACGAGGAAGACAAGGGCCGGAAAGAGACAAAGAAGGAAGAACCACAGAATAAGAAAGCAGGTCCCAAAAAGGAAACTCAAAGGAAGGATGAGAAGTCTGAAGATAAGAAGGGGAAAAAGTGCTTTACTTGTGGAAGCTCGACTCATCTGAACAAGGATTGTATAAAAAGGAATGGCACTTGCTTCAACTGTGGTGAGATGGGACACTTCACTAGGGACTGCCTGAAGAGACGAGGGCAAGGAGGGCAGGCGAACACTCTTAAGGCTAGTGGCTAGGATAGAAATAGGAAAATTCCTATAGTAGGTTTAATTTCTTTATCTGGTTATGGAGTTAAGACTCTTTCTGCTTCTGGTATTTTGATTTTGTAATCGATACTCTGAACTTTATTACTAGTATTATTTCTGATTCCGCTGTAGACTCAGACCCATAAGGGTTATGACTCATCTGTTTGTGATTGGGGTTTGAGAGATATTCGTGTTAGGCGTCAAGTAGGACGCATACATTCTGGGATTTATCATGCTGAGTTTCCTAAGAATCATTCGGTAATCTGATCTGTACCGGTAGTTTGTAAATATCTGAATATCTCTGACAAGGTTAAGATTTCCAGTTGTGACATTATCTAAAGAGGGCAATCCTCTGGGTGTCAAATTGATGGTGGTTTCGGTCTTCGGGGTCGATACTTGGGACCCATGCCTAATGGGAACCAAGTTTTTGTTTTATCTATACTCGCTTCCATCATTCGACTGTATCCTATCGATTGAATCTTCGAACCTCTGGGTGTCAAATTGATGGTGGTTTCGGTCTTCGGGGTCGATACTTGGGACCCATGCCTAATGGGAACCAAGTTTTTGTTTTATCTATACTCGCTTCCATCATTCGACTGTATCCTATCGATTGAATCTTCGAACTTTAGGTAGAAACTGATGGGTGTAAACATGTGTTTGAGACATGTTATGTTTGATGGTTGCAAGTGGTTGCTAGTGGTTGCTCGTGAATGCATAAACACACACTAGGCACTAGATCGGCTCGAAAACACTCTCATACTGCATATGGATGTGTGAGCATTTTAAATTTTTGTGGATGCAAAATGATTGACTCAGCACATGGATGTTGCATTTGACTGAATGGTTGTGCACTCATATAGAAATGATATGTATCAAATAGGGAAATTTGTATACATGTTGGACTCATGGCACTGGCATAATTCGCATTAAGGAGGTCAACTGAATCAGTTGACCGCCTGATCTTTGCATTAGATAAGGAACATATACACACACTTTTGCATATGTTCATACAACAATAGAAGTTTCTAAGGACAATGGACGTAAATGATTGATGATTGAGTAGATGGATGTTGGATGGTAGGACACATTCTTCTTAACTCGAGGATTTCGGGGACGAAATCCTTTAAGGAGGGGAGAATGTAACACCCAGTATTTTCTGTGAACGTATAAGTAACAAATCAGAGGATAATTAATTTTTAAAATAAGAATCAAGGGAAACGGGTTGCGCCATTGCGTTCGTCTTGGAATTCTTCTTGGAAACGAGTCCGAGTTTGCAAGAATCGGAGTCCTTTTGAGGGAGATATGACCCTCCGAAGTTTTAGGGATTTTCAGAATCGGAAACAACTCGAAATTCGAATTCAAAATTCGAATTCAAACCCAGAAGCGGGCTGGGCGGAAAATTTCCCGCCCAGGACCCAGGTCGACTGGAGAGTCGACTGGGTAGTCGACCCCCAGTACCCAGGTCGACTGGGGAGTCGACCCCCCCGACCAGGTCGACTGGGAAGTCGACCTGGGGGTCGACCTGGTCTCCGAACCTGATTTTGGGCCTGGGTGCATCCTTATGTATCTGGTCTCGTTTTCTGCCTATATTCATCTGCCTAAACCTATTTAAACAACCCCAACCCTAGCCTTCTCTACACACAATTCTACTCTGCTTCTTCTCTGCCTCCGTTCTAAATAAAAATAAAAATGGCGTCGCTGCTCTGCTAGAATCAAAGCTAAAAGCTAATCAACATCAACCTAAGCAACTCAATTCAAATTAGAGATTAAAGTTTCTGCAACGATTCTACAACAATTAAAGTTCTTTCTTTAATCCAACCAAGGCAAGTGCAGTTATTTTCCGATATAAACGTTAATTCTGATTATGACATGAATTGTAAATCTGAATCTGAGATTATATTTGTTCTGTTCTGTTTAGATCTACCTTATTCTGTATTTCTTTCTGCTTTCTGTTCTATAGCCAGGCTACCACGAGCCTGAGCCAATCTCATAAGAGATTAACATACGCTAAAATGTTTGGGACAGTAAAATGAATGATGCATAAATTGGGCATGACCAAAAGGTGACTGATTTGAGGAAAGAACATGGACTGTATCTAGAACATAAATTTGAGGACACATAATTGTACATAAATATATACTGTATTGGACATATGTTTTGAGATAAAGAGGATTTGGCTTAGGTATAAAGATTTACATGAAAGTAGAATATCTATTAATGTAAATAAACACCTAAGTAAGGGATCTTTGGGATATATGACATGCATAGTAATCGATGGCTATATTTGGTATAATTTATATATGGATCTTCTGTACTATGCAAGTTTAATAAAAATTGAAACATATGATATATGGTAAATTATGACCATAATCTGTGCTATGTAAATTTAATGCAAACATGGGGTACATGATCATATTTTGAATCATGACTATTATTTATGCATGTGAACTTAGGCAAGATTTATAATTAGGCAAGATATGTTTGTTTAACTTTAACGAATGATTAAATCGGTAATTGAAACACCCCACCTCCATTAGAGTCACTCTCAAAGGGAATGCCCTAATTTTGGTGGAGGTTTATAAGTATAAGTCACAGATATACAAGACAGATATAAGAACACATATTTTTAAACAGCGGAAAAATAACAACTTTTATTTCATAAAGAAAATACGTGTTTCAACAACATGCCATAATTGTCTTACAATACTTCAAAACATAACATCTTCATAACTGTCTTGATTACATCATTTAAAGAAGCATAAAGAAAACATAAATAAACTGCAAAAGCCCCATAGTTGTTGTCCAAAGCCATAGTTCAAAGCGAAAAGGTCCAAGCAATACATTCTTTCTCTTCAAGCTGGATGTGAAGGCTGGTCAAGCTGCGGTATTCCCTCCCTGTGTACCTGGGGGGGAAACGGAAGAAAAGAAGACGAAAGAAAAGTAGAGTCAGACATAAAGCCTGAGTAAGTCTAGGACTATTCAGTCTATGAATAAAGAACTGGGTTTGATAAGTATAAACTCGAAATGGGAAAGTACTATAAACTTAGTTAAGTTGTCTAGGGACGAATATACTATCGTACCCCATATCAATCTCTGAACCCATATAAACTAGTTTCCAACTGGCACCCCATAATCTGGGTGAAGTGATCCATTTCATGATGATCGGCTCCTACTCGCATAGTTACATGTGTCCTACGGCCCCCGATGTTGTAGTTACCTGTGCTGGTCCCACCATGGGGTGTATCAAGTCCTATGGTGGCGGCCCGACACAATCCTAGAATGCACAGGTATGCTACTGGTGCCCAGTGCCTTATTTTTCTGTGCCGGAGTGTGTGCACGCCCGCACCCCGTTAGAACCTACACTGCTGCACCACCGCCGTCGATTTGACCTCTTACAATCAGCCCAGTAATCGTGCCCCACCCTACCTAGTTTCAGGGTATCGTGATATCTTGTAGGGTTACTGCGAAAAGGGTCCTCCGCTACTAGGTTTTCTATTTCTAGCCAACATGCTAAGTTGGTTAAGTGTTTTATAAACCTAACCCCCCCAAATCAGTCTGTTTAGTTTAGCATGTTCCATTTTGATTAAGTCTTTAGTTCACTTAATCCTAACAATCCTGACTCAGCCTTAATTGTCTTATTAAAGCCTTGACCTCTCACATTAGACAGGTATTGTTCTGGCTGCCTGTTGCCGGTTGGTTCCGGGCAGTCTTACGCCACAACTCAGTCTAACCTCGGGTCCTTATTGGGCTCCATGTTTAACCACCCACATTGGATAGGTATTGTTGTGACTACTGGACAGCCGGGCGGTTCCGGGCAGGTTTACATCACAACTCAATCCAACCTCGGGTTAAACATATCGTATTTTCTACATTTACATATTTTGTCTTTCTTCTTTACTTTCTTATATGTAAATATTTGCGGCCCATTAAAAATCAATGGTGTAAAGGTTACACCAATCATGGGCCCAACCCATTCTTGAATTTGGGCCCCTTTACTTTATCTTTTCATTTATTAATAAATTTAACCCAACGTTATTTTCCCCCGTTTAATACGTCCGTTTATTATATATATGTTGGGCTTAGCCTTTTTAAGCCCAACTTAGCCATGCGAAAGAGGGGAGGCTTAAAGCGTGATTACATACACAAAAAGGGGAATGTGAACGCATGAACTTGCAACATAACGTTGGAACTACAAAATAGAAACTGGTGTACTTGCATAGTAGTAACATATACTTTGGTCATAAAGCATAAGTGACATGAATCAAACCATGTAAACTTGTAGTTAAGTTAAGAATATCACTATTGACACATAGGCTTAACTACAACATAAACCTATATTTTATTTAGGCATAATGTCAAACATAAGCAAATCATGTTTATAAGATTACTACATGTTTACAAAGGTGCTTACTTTTGTGACTAATACAAAAGTATAATTCAACTAGAATTAATCCAACTTAATCATGATTTTAAATCTATTCACATAACCATGGCACACATATACTTGTGGCATAAATATTTCTAACATGAAATCATGATTTTTACTTTAGTCATGCAAACTTGCAAATGGGATTTTAAATCTAACCTAGCTATGTACCACATGTGTCATCATATAATTCTTGTTAACAATATAGACCTAATCATGTTTTTCAATTATGCAAAATATCAATCATAGCCTAGTCATATTCATAAGTTCGCAAAGAGATTTTCTAGTACCAAAGTATGGCTTAATACATAGATCATGATGCCAAATTTTTAACATAATTTCATATGAATTATAATAACCCAAATTTGTTCCAATTACACACAAAATGATTTTTGTACAAAAGTACACATTATGATGGCATAGTAGCAAAACCACAAACTTGCATGAATTTCAATTAAAGAACTACATACATGTAGCTTCAACATGAATTACAAACTTTGCGAATATCCAAACGTATACTTGCATAAAACTACCGCAAACATGTAGTTTTTATAATGAATAACATACTTTGTGAATATCCAAACATATACTTGCATAAAACTACCGCAAACATGTAGTTTTTATAATGAATAACATATTTTGCGAATATCCAATTGTTATACAATATTCCAAATCGATAAGAATCATAGTAACGCACAAATATGAATTACTTATCACCACAAATCAAGTATACAAATCAACACAGTTATTTATTTATACCGGAATAATACTCTACTTACAATCGTGTGGCGAATTCTCCAATTCAGGAATTTGGAGATGCGACTCCTTGTTGATTTGATTTGTTTAAGTTGCTTTATGCTTTAGAATTTGCCTCCTAATCTTCTCTCAAATTGGTGGCTACTCCTAGTCGCTCCTCTGCAGCATGATGGCCTCGTTCTTATTTTTGAATGAATAGATTAGGTAGAGTCTAGGGTCATTTTTATAGAGTTTATGAACTGATTAGGACCATCGATGTTGCTTGGATTGATCGTAGCCATTCATTCGAAAGAGAGACCAATTAGAGCCTGCCACCTAGCCCTAATGACAAAGCAAGCTTTTGAAAATCGACCAAACACAGACCTGGCCAGCCAGGACTTGACCAGACCTGACCAGCAGGTCATTTTTGACCTGGGCGCACTTGGCAGGTGCGCCAAGTCAAAAATGTACTGGCGCACTTCCCAAGTGCGCCAGTGCATTTTTGTTCTGGCGCACTTCCCAAGTGCGCCAGTGCATTTTGACCCGTTTTCCGGTTTTTCGCCCAACATCGTTCGTCCATAACTTCTTCATACGATATCCGTTTTACGCAAACTCAGACTTTATCCCAAGCAGAATTCCGAGACGAACGCAATGGCGTATCCCGTTTCCCTTAATTCTTTGATATAAAATTATTTATTATTTAATTTATGAATTTCACAGTTATAAATTACATGGGGTGTTACATTCTCCCCCACATAAAAGGATTTCGTCCCCGAAATCTTCAAGTTCAGGAAGAATGTACATCTTAACGTCCAAACATCCATCTACTCATCCATCAAACACGAGCATCCATTGTCCTTAAAAGACTTCTAATGCTTCATGATCATATGCGAAGTGTGTGTGTACATGTAATTATCTAATGCAAAATCAGGCGGTCTACTGATTCAGTTGACCTCCTTAATGCGAATTATGTAAGTGCTATGAATCCATTATGAATGCAAATACCCCTATTCATGATTCTACATGAGCGCACAATCATTCATACAAATGCAACATCCATAGGACAACATATTAAACTTCAACCATATACGAATGCAAACATATACGCATATGCAATATGAAGTGATTGAGCCGATCTAAAACCTAGATTGTGTGTGTATATGCAACCACGAGCAACCACTAGCAATCACTTGCAACCACTTGCAACCATCATCCATAACATGTTTCAATTACATGTTTTCATCCAAAGGGTTTCTACCTAAAAGATAAGGTCGAGGAGATATACCTAAAAAGATAGATAAAAGCGCAACTTAAGGAAAAAGGAAAGATCAAATATGTACCCTCGAAAAGAAAAGGGTAGGCTGCGCGTATTCTAGCTTCAGTTTCCCAAGTTGCATCTTCCTCGGCGTCGCTCCACTGAACTTTGACGAGCTTGACTTCGCGGTTGCGTAGCTTCTTCACTTCTGTTCCTAATATGCGGGTTGGAACTTTCCTCACGGTTGCTTCGCGTTCCACTTCAGCTTCTTCTAGGATATTTGGCTCTACCACTTCAGCAGACTCATGTAGACATTTTCGGAGATGTGAAACATGAAAAACGTTGTGAACTCTGGCCAATTTTTCAGGTAGCTCTAATCGATAGGCCATTTTCCCAATTTTCTCAATGATAGGAAATGGTCCTACCTAAAGGTATAGTCGAATGATAGAAGCAAGTAAAAACTTTGTGCCCATTAGGCAATGTCAAAACTGGAGATCTATGCCACATATATATTGATTAGGAGAAGAACACTCTAAGCATCAGCCCCGAAGACCGAAATCAACATCAGACTGACACCCAAAGAATTACTCAACCCAACCACCATATATGATTCTAGGAAACTAAGCATGATGGACTCCTTTTAGGTCACAAGGGAGTCCCTTCCTAAGACCAATCCGTATCCTATAAAACTCAAAAACTTTAGTCAAACCAATGAACACCCTCGAGCCCCAACATGTGTTACTAACAGATGAGTCATACTCCCTATGGGGTTTTCAACAGAAATTGGATTGAGAATGGGACCGAGAGGATATACACAAAAGATAGCATGCAAGTAAGCTCTACAGGAAGAGAGGGATCAAGGATATACTCTTAAGAAGAGATATGATGCACGAATCTAGTCTTAAATCTTCTAAGTCGCATTTCTTGAGCTTAACTCCATTATTCTTTGTCCGTCTTTAACTTCACAATTTCGTAGCTCCTTAATTCATGTTTCCAAAATATGAGTTGGAACCTATTTCACTGTTGCCTCTCGTTCCTCTTTCACTTACTCTACTTCTAGTATACTCGGCTCAAGCATGACGGCGTACTCATGGTTTCATGCAAGCTCTCCAAAAATTCACTAGTGAATTCTAGACCTCGTCCACTTACTATCAGGTATTCCACGTAGCAGAACCATCCCTTGGAAATAAATGCCAGCCATGTTGCCAAATGTACTTACTAAGGTGATTCTTTACAACTCATGCATAAGCGAAATGAACCTTCTGCCTTAGTGGCGAACACTACTGGAGCGCCCCATTCTGAAATGCTCCTCCTAATGAACCCCTTTTTTAGAAGCTCCTTAATATGTTTACTGAGCTCTTTCCTTTCCCATGAAGCCATGTCTCTAACGGGCAATGCAACGGGCTTTGCATTATCTACAAGGTATATGCGGAAGTCTATCTCCCGCTTCGGAGGCAAGCCCTTCACCTCTTCGAAGACATCCGGATATTCCCGGACCACTCTAATCGATTGCAAATTTTTTAATCGAGGCATCTAGCGATTCAAGATAACTAAGCATAACCGCATACGAGGGATTACAAGAAATTTCCAAAGTGTTACCGAGCTGGGTCAGGAGCTTGACAACCCTTTTCTCACAATCAAGGATGGCCCCATTACTGGATAGCCAATCCATGCCCAAAATCAAACCATATCCCGAAAAGCCCAAAACAAAGGCACTACATTTAAACCCTATGCTTAGAATAGAAATTTTCAATCCCAAATAGATCATAGACAAATGAGCTGGGCCCCCAATTGGATTTGAAACAATTAAGGGGTCCTCTACTGTACAAGTTTTTAGGTGCAGAGATTCTACTAAAGCAGACGAGATAAAGGAGTGTGATGCGCCGGAATCAAATAAAGTGCGAACAGGGTGATCATAAAGATAAACTACACTTTCTACAGAAGTATTTATACCTCGTTTCTTTGGGCAGTCCTTAGCCATGTGGCCTGTCTCACCGCAAGAAAAGCACCCACCATTCATCTTGGCCTTCTTTTTCCGGCAATCCTTCACTAAGTGCCCCACTTTGCCACAGAATTTACACTCCCTCTTCTCTCGGGACTTGTTGTCTTTCCCGCCCTTCTCAAAGTCTGTCTTCTCAGGGCAGTCTTTGCTGATGTGTCCAGTCTCCCTACAATGAAAACATTCTCCTTGCTTTCTTTTCCTCTTTCTACAATCCTTGGCTATGTGCCCCTCCGTACCACAAAAATTGCATTTCCTTTTTTCCCGTTTCTTATTATTACTGTTAAGATCCTTTCTTGTTTGACTATTATTCGTCTTCCTACTCTGGGACTCTTCCGCTTGTTGGTTCACGTGGAGGAGGAGGAGTGAAAGCATCAACAGCTGGGGAGTAAGGTCTCCAGACATGCTGAAACAGAAAGGATAGATTCAAAACGAAGGATAGAAGATAGTACCTATGGCTTTGGGGGGACTTTGCCTTTTAAAACAAAATAATATTTTATCTTTTAAAAATGTTTCTTTAAATTTCCTTTTTGAAAATAAATTTTCAAAACTTTTTATCTTATCTGGTAAACCTATGCTCTGATACCAAGTGAAACACCCCACCTCCATTAGAGTCACTCTCAAAGGGAATGCCCTATTTTTGGTGGAGATTTATAAATATAAGTCACAGATATACAAGACAGATATAAGAACACATATTTTTAAACAGCGGAAAAATAACAACTTTTATTTCATAAAGAAAATACGTGTTTCAACAACATGCCATAATTGTCTTACAATACTTCAAAACATAACATCTTCATAACTGTCTTGATTACATCATTTAAAGAAGCATAAAGAAAACATAAATAAACTGCAAAAGCCCCATAGTTGTTGTCCAAAGCCATAGTTCAAAGCGAAAAGGTCCAAGCAATACATTCTTTCTCTTCAAGCTGGATGTGAAGGCTGGTCAAGCTGCGGTATTCCCTCCCTGTGTACCTGGGGGGGGGGAACGGAAGAAAAGAAGACGAAAGAAAAGTAGAGTCAGACATAAAGCCTGGGTAAGTCTAGGACTATTCAGTCTATGAATAAAGAACTGGGTATAATAAGTATAAACTCGAAATGGGAAAGTACTATAAACTTAGTTAAGTTGTCTAGGGACGAATATACTATCGTACCCCATATCAATCTCTGAACCCATATAAACTAGTTTCCAACTGGCACCCCATAATCTGGGTGAAGTGATCCATTTCATGATGATCGGCTCCTACTCGCATAGTTACATGTGTCCTACGGCCCCCGATGTTGTAGTTACCTGTGCTGGTCCCACCATGGGGTGTATCAAGTCCCATGGTGGCGGCCCGACACAATCCTAGAATGCACAGGTATGCTACTGGTGCCCAGTGCCTTATTTTTCTGCGCCGGAGTGTGTGCACGCCCGCACCCCATTAGAACCTACACTGCTGCACCACCGCCGTCGATTTGACCTCTTACAATCAGCCCAGTAATCGTGCCCCACCCTGCCTAGTTTCAGGGTATCGTGATACCTTGTAGGGTTACTGCGAAAAGGGTCCTCCGCTACTAGGTTTTCTATTTCTAGCCAACATGCTAAGTTGGTTAAGTGTTTTATAAACCTAACCCCCCCAAATCAGTCTGTTTAGTTTAGCATGTTCCATTTTGATTAAGTCTTTAGTTCACTTAATCCTAACAATCCTGACTCAGCCTTAATTGTCTTATTAAAGCCTTGACCTCTCACATTAGACAGGTATTGTTGTGGCTGCCTGTTGCCGGTTGGTTCCGGGCAGTCTTACGCCACAACTCAGTCTAACCTCGGGTCCTTATTGGGCTCCATGTTTAACCACCCACATTGGATAGGTATTGTTGTGACTACTGGACAGCCGGGCGGTTCCGGGCAGGTTTACATCACAACTCAATCCAACCTCGGGTTAAACATATCGTATTTTCTACATTTACATATTTTGTCTTTCTTCTTTACTTTCTTATATGTAAATATTTGCAGCCCATTAAAAATCAATGGTGTAAAGGTTACATCAATCATGGGCCCAACCCATTCTTGAATTTGGGCCCCTTTACTTTATCTTTTCAGTTATTAATAAATTTAACCCAACGTTATTTTCCCCCGTTTAATACGTCCGTTTATTATATATATGTTGGGCTTAGCCTTTTTAAGCCCAACTTAGCCATGCGAAAGAGGGGAGGCTTAAAGCGTGATTACATACACAAAAAGGGGAATGTGAACGCATGAACTTGCAACATAACGTTGGAACTACAAAATAGAAACTAGTGTACTTGCATAGTAGTAACATATACTTTGGTCATAAAGCATAAGTGACATGAATCAAACCATGTAAACTTGTAGTTAAGTTAAGAATATCACTATTGACACATAGGCTTAACTACAACATAAACCTATATTTTATTTAGGCATAATGTCAAACATAAGCAAATCATGTTTATAAGATTACTACATGTTTACAAAGGTGCTTACTTTTGTGACTAATACAAAAGTATAATTCAACTAGAATTAATCCAACTTAATCATGATTTTAAATCTATTCACATAACCATGGCACACATATACTTATGACATAAATATTTCTAACATGAAATCATGATGTTTACTTTAGTCATGCAAACTTGCAAATGGGATTTTGAATCTAACCTAGCTATGTACCACATGTGTCATCATATAATTCTTGTTAACAATATAGACCTAATCATGTTTTTCAATTATGCAAAATATCAATCATAGCCTAGTCATATTCATAAGTTCGCAAAGAGGTTTTCTAGTACCAAAGTATGGCTTAATACATAGATCATGATGCCAGATTTTTAACATAATTTCATATGAATTATAATAACCCAAATTTGTTCCAATTACACACAAAATGATTTTTGTACAAAAGTACACATTATGATGGCATAGTAGCAAAACCACAAACTTGCATGAATTTCAATTAAAGAACTACATACATGTAGCTTCAACATGAATTACAAACTTTGCGAATATCCAAACGTATACTTGCATAAAACTACCGCAAACATGTAGTTTTATAATGAATAACATACTTTGCGAATATCCAAACATATACTTGCATAAAACTACCGCAAACATGTAGTTTTTATAATGAATAACATATTTTGCGAATATCCAATTGTTATACAATATTCCAAATCGATAAGAATCATAGTAACGCACAAATATGAATTACTTATCACCACAAATCAAGTATACAAATCAACACAGTTATTTATTTATACCGGAATAATACTCTACTTACAATCGTGTGGCGAATTCTCCAATTCAGGAATTTGGAGATGCGACTCCTTGTTGATTTGATTTGTTTAAGTTGCTTTATTCTTTAGAATTTGCCTCCTAATCTTCTCTCAAATTGGTGGCTACTCCTAGTCGCTCCTCTGCAGCATGATGGCCTCGTTCTTATTTTTGAATGAATAGATTAGGTAGAGTCTAGGGTCATTTTTATAGAGTTTATGAACTGATTAGGACCATCGATGTTGCTTGGATTGATCGTAGCCATCCATTCGAAAGAGAGACCAATTAGAGCCTGCCACCTAGCCCTAATGACAAAGCAAGCTTCTGAAAATCGACCAAACACAGACCTGGCCAGCCAGGACTTGACCAGACCTGACCAGCAGGTCATTTTTGACCTGGGCGCACTTGGCAGGTGCGCCAGGTCAAAAATGTACTGGCGCACTTCCCAAGTGCGCCAGTGCATTTTTGTTCTGGCGCACTTCCCAAGTGCGCCAGTGCAGTCTGACCCGTTTTCTGGTTTTTCACCCAACTTCGTTCGTCCATAACTTCTTCATACGATATCCGTTTTACGCAAACTCAGACTCTATCTCAAGTAGAATTCCGAGACGAACGCAATGGCGTATCCCGTTTCCCTTAATTCTTTGATTTAAAATTATTTATTGTTTAATTTATGAATTTCACAGTTATAAAATACATGGGGTGTTACAGTAATATTTGCCTACTTTGCTAGTTCTACTATATTTGCCTAATCTGCTAGTTCTGTTATATTGCCATCTGCTAGTTCTGTTATATTGCTTAATCTGTTAGTTCTGCTCTACTGCCTAGTCTGCTAGATCTGTTCATCTGCTAAGTCTGTTGAAAATGCTAAATCTGCTAAAATAAATCTGTTGAGATGCCTAATCTGTTATCTGCTAAATCTGCTAGTTTGCTTAATCTGCTAAATCCGTTAAGTCGCCTAAATCTGTTATCTTCTATGTCTGTTAAGTTGATATATTCAGTCTGTTATTGACATAATCTGAATTAGTTATGAATTATTGACATGTATATTAGGCATGGGTATAAATGGTAAATCATTAATTAATTGGCCGCAAAGATAAACATGGCTAACTCAAGGTTAGAATGAGTTTGCGGCGTAATTCTGCCCGGAACCGCCCAGCATATTCCAGTGTCCGCAAACAATAGGTTCTAATGTGAGAAGTTAGTCATAACGTTCTTGAAACCCGAGGTTAGACACAGTTTGCGACAGAAATCTGCCCGGAACCAACCGGCCTTACCAGTAGCCGCAAACTATCAGTCTAATGTGAGAGGTCTGGGTATTAATATTTAATTCATGAAAATCTGAGATAAATATGATGTCTAAAACATGTTGGGCGGATAGGGTTAAACCCACTAGACTGACGAATTTAATAAATCTGTTCCATGAATCTGTAGGCCCAATTACAGAGTTAGACAAATCTGTAAGTCTGTTAATCTGTAACTGGTTTATCGGTAAGTCTGTTAGATCTGTGTATCTGATCCGTTAGTCTGAAACTTGTCTGTGAACTAGTTGATCTGAATTCTGTATGTCTGAACCTGTAAACAAGTTAATCTGAAATCTGTTAGTCTCGGGACACAAGGTTAGGAGGGGAATTACTTGTGTCATCTGTTGTTTGGGACCTATATTAGTCAGTAACCCTTTCTGGTATCAAAACTTTGACCCAACAGTAGGTAGGGTCCGGGCACGCTTACTGAACTAATTATAAGCGGTTCATTTTGATAATGGTGAGGGGTGTTGATGGTGCGTTCCAACCGGGTCATGTGCGTGCATGGATCCCGGTCTGCCTCTAAGGATGTAAGACGCCGTGACATCTATAAATAGGTCTGTGCCAATTGGTTGTCACTTTAGGGAGTGATACACCCTACTGTGGGGCCGACACAGGATATTTATGTATTAGGGAGTCGATCGCTTGGTGTAGGGTTTTAGGGTACACCTAGTTCTGTCTGTTTCTATTGGTACCGTCTGTCTCTGTTGGGTGGCAACACCCGTTTGTTTCGGCGTGGTACAGTCTGTTCGGGTAGTAAAGGCCCAATCACTAGTGTACACCTAATTCTACATTTTATTTCCGTAGGGATTAATCTGTTTCTACTTCTGTTTGTTTCTGTTCAGGTGGTAAAGGCCCATTACTAGCACTCTTTTTGGTGGAAATTATTCTGTACCCGTTTCTGTTTCAGTTTAGACATTAGGGTGACACCTAATTCTGTTGTACTAGTATTAGTGCAGAGAAGTAAGATATAAATAAGAAGCATGGCTTAGTCTACATCATTCTGTTTCTGCTGTTTAACCTAAGTATATCTGTTGCTCTTGTTACGGCCGTCTCTTATCCAGTTTTGCTTTCATGTCCTTATTATTATTATCTGTTCATATGTTGAAAGTCACTGGACTTTCCAGACTTTATGTCTGACCCTTGTTGTTTCGCCTCCTTTTCTTCCGTTTCCCCCTCTCCCCAGGTTTTGTAGAAGGGAATACTCTAGCTTGATCCGGATTCCTTCTGCTTGAGGTGCTTAAAGTATGGCTTGTCTTCTTCTGTGGGGATTATGATTTTAAACTATGCATTTTGAAGGCGTTTGTACAAGACTGATATTTTGTACTTGAATTCTGATATTGTGATTTGAAAGGATGTAACCATACTGATTTCTGTTTTCCGCTGTAATAAAGTTATAATTTTTCAAGTACTGTTTATCTGTCTTGTAATATTCTGTTCTGTTTACTAAAATGCTCCACCAAAGTTAAGGCATTCCCTTTGTGAGTGATCTTAACGGAGGTGGGGTGTTATAGTTTTGCCTTTTTATCCCTTCTTCTCCTTCTCCCCTTGCTTTACTAACCAAATATTGACATGATCATTTACTATATAGGTATGCATCAATTTTATTATTTTCTAACCATTTTCAGCACTTAATGATCATGTAGTTTTTCCAGGTCACTTGCATGGAGCTAACCTTTTCTTTTCACCAGGGCCGACCCTGGACTAGTGTGAGCTGTGCGACCGCACAGGGCCCATTAGGTCAGGGGGCCCAAAAAAAAACTATATTACCTTTAATAGAGCTGCTTTTTCTTGTCAGGATGTGTGTACTTGATAGTAGTTTATCTAGGAAAAAGTAAATATGATTGTATGCTTTGTTGACATCAATCAATATATTAAAATGGAGATGTGGCTTGTGTGGACCTCTAGTTGACAGATTGAAAATGTGGGTAAAAACTTTATGAATTTTGCTGTAACACGGAATTTTCTTAATGGAGATGCACAGTAGAAAATTCACATTTTCACTTAAGTTCAATTTCATTAAAAAAATAAAGGTCCAAAATTTTAGGCCTGCACTAGGCCCATAAATACTCAGGGTCGGCTCCGCTTTTCACTATACTGCGCAAGCCATACACGTGTTAAATGTACTTTACGGTTCAATTCTTCTATCCCCAATCTCTATGTGCCTTGTGTCCCTCCAATCAGATCCACTGATTTATGTTTTTTTGCATTAATTTCCCCCAACAATTCAGGGGTTTATGTGCAAAACAGTGGAAATCAGTGGATCTGATTGGAGGGGACACCGGGGCACATGGAGATTGGGTACAGAACAATTGAGCCCATGTACTTTGTGACTAAAATGAAGGGAAATAATGCAGCCAATTTGTCAAATAATATATGCGCATGCGTTGTAAATACGTTTTGGCATATGTGCAGATTCAGAGTGTCCATGAGCAGAGTAGACGAGAAATGGAATGCCATTCTTTATCATCACAACTGTTATATCTTGCTGCATTCTTTATCATGGAGAGACAAAATATGCATTATTATCTAGGTTTATAATTTTGTGTTTATTTTAGTTGTCCTGCCAGTTCAACGTGTGTAAATAATGTTTAGTTCAATCATGCCACAAAAGCATCCATTCACAAAATCAATCAATTATTTTCCCTGTCCCCACTGAAATGTCAAACCATATACTGCCCATATGAATGTTACAATATAGTTTATATTGTGTATTACATATGTGTTGTTGAAAACCAATATTCAGCTATTTTGGTTCTTTAGATTAGCATCTTTCCAGCACTTTCAACAAACTTTTTCGATAAATTTTCTGAACAAATCTCAAAGAAAATAAAGTAAGATTAACTAGTCTTTTTTAGCATAGTTGTTTTGTACAACAAATGATATCAAATATATTTGTTTCAAATTTGATTTAATCGTTGCATTACTAGGAATGACTATTACCTAATTTTTAAATGTTAGCGACATAAATCAAAATAAATTAGTTTAATGCGTAACGTATACACTTTCATATACACCTGATTTGACCTGATAAATAGTGTTCTAAAATATAGTAGTGAAATTAAGTTCAAAATAAATTAATTTTTTAGTTTATTAAAAAAAGGGATTGTAACTCTTGCATTGCAAGACATCAATCATTAGCTTAAACTAATTAAATTATAGAAAATAATAAAATAGATCTTAATATTTTACTTGTTAGATGTATGTATGTAACAGAAACGGTTATAAATACAATGTCGTAAAAGCTACTGCAAATCGTTTGTAAAACTGCGTAAACTAGTCACACTTATGATATAGAAAAAACAATTGCAAAAATTTTGGCAAACTTGTTGACGTTATGATGTAGAGAAAACCTTTGCAAACTGTGTCTATCTGCAAAGACTTTGCATAATCCCATGTTTAAGAAAAAGCAAATAATAGAACTAAACCGAGGAAAACAAAGTAATCAAACCGTGATAGGGATTATGAGGCTTATCTTAGCTATCTCCTAATTTTTTTTTTATAATTTTTTTAGAGTTATAAACCTAATCTTGTTTTATTATGTTTTTTAAATTTTTATAACGTAACATGGCGATACATAGAAAGGATTCTTGTATAGAGTTTGTCCACCAAAACTATAGCCAAAAAATTTAAACGGGTTTAAACAAAATCTTGGACTAATCTTTTTTCATTTTTAAATTAACTGAATTCAAATAGTGAATATGTAGATTATGCTTTTTGTACTAAACATACCTCTATAAGGGTCATCTTGTCTAAACCACCATGATCAACCTTGTCAGATTCATAATAAAGCACAAAAATGTGCATGAAAAGCAAACTTTATGCTTACCTACTTCAAGCAAATTAATTGTGCAATACACTTATGATGATTATTATTTGCTCGGTTGACAAACAAATGTTTATGGAAATCACAAGTCAACAACAACCGAGCTACTAAATTCACATGCAAAAGTCAACACAAATAATTTCACAGAATCATCAAAGAATCAAAAATGAATACAATCACCCTCTTCGTTCTGACATAAAGAAGCATGGTTGCGATATTTTTTTAAATACAAATTTATAATCATATGCAAATGCTTAATTAATTAACTTGTGTAGTTGAATCTCTAACAACCTGGAAAATCAGAACCAATTTAAATTTTTTGTTTTGGCTATTTCAATGAATTTAGAATAGTTAAAATAATTTATTTTAAATAATAATGATTAAAAGTTTATATTAATTGGAGTTAGAAAGAATATATTTATTTTGATTTTAAAAGGAATTAGAAATAGCACGGTAGTTTGTAAAGTCAAAGCTGAATTTTGACTGAATATACAGGATTCAAAATTGAAATGATTTTAGTGAAACCCAAAATATCTGAATCTGTTTAAAAATATCTTTTCAACGAATACAAAAAATCGAAATTTCATCGCGGGAATCAAAAGTTATGGCCAGTTGAATATTCAGAATAGTTGCTATGGAATATAGTATAATTTATGGCTCGTATAAAAGGCTATTTTACAAACGACCTCCGCTATCGACTAAACCACTTTTGTCTGATCCGGAATGTCAAATTTTTGCTAAGTTTAATTTCCCAGAATTTTTGGAATTAATTTGTGAGCGTAGTAAATTAAACTGTGATTCGATAATTTCTGTTGAATTTGATCGACCATTAAAAAAGTACATTTTTCCAAATGGTCTCAAAATTCAATGAAATTAATTTTATTAGGACCATATCGTCAAAACATATCTAGATTTATTTTTTGGGAATTTTCGGAGTCTGTATGTGGCCCCGATGAATTTAAATATACGATCGAATTAATTTAATAAAGGATTTAAATTTTAAATTAAAGAAATCAAGCCAAAGATAGCCGTTTGGGCTGATTAGACCTAGCCCATTATGTTCGGGATGGGGGTATTTGGCTAGGGATGTTACTCGTTGGGTTTGAATTGGAGTTCGTATGGGCTAAATTGTATTTTTGGACTTAAGGAGAATTAAATAAATTAAATAAAAGTAGAAATACATGTATAAATATGCGTATACGGTGAAACCCTAATCCTAGTATATGCAACCGCCTCGTTCAAGTTTAATGGTCACCACGCTATAGATTTAAATTACTAATATCTTCTGATCCACAACAAATTAGACCAAGGTTCATGAGGCAAATTCAAAGAGAGTTGCTTGCTCTTCGATTATGTATGGTTTGATCTTCCTTTGGTGGCACGAATTTCGAGAACTAGACCCGTGAACTACCGTCATTCGTCGTGGTCTTGCTTCGTCCACCCGCCACCGAGCTCCACCGAAGCACCATCGTCGGGCCCGCCGTCCACCCCCTTTCATGTGGCAAACTCTGATCATCTCCCTATGTCCCGATTAAATAGCAAAACTCAACCCTAGAACAGAACCCATACATGAAAACGCCGGCTTAGGTTATCTGAGAGGAAGAAGGGTAAAACATGTTTTAATATTTTATTTATTTAATTTAAAAATTATTATCTACCTAAATTAAATCATAACTCGCTCGTACTGAATCAGAATTGAACGATTTTCGAAGCGTTGTGATCGTAAAGCCGAGATCTGCGTTTCTAAACTGACTAGAGCCAATTCTGAGATGATCGAATTTCGGCCAAAATTACAGATTTGAACCACTCAAATTCAAACGATAGTTAGAATTCTATTTCGTTTTTATTTTTAAATAATTAGAATAAATCATGATTATATTATCATCGATCCGCTGTAAATGTTGACATGCTATGCTACATAATTTGATCTGTATTTGATGTGTTAATGTAGATCTATTAGTTTAGGTGATACTGTGTTATAATTGATTTTGCAATAAAAATAAACAAAAACTTTTTATTATTTTTGTTGAATCAAAACATTCAACAAAAATGAAGCATCACCTTTATTATATTTTATTGGCATTTTATCTGCAATAAAAATGAATCAAACATTTTGTTGTTATTTTATTGAACCAAAATATTCAAAAAAAATGGAGTATCACCTTTATTTTATTTGTATAGAATTAAGTTGCAATAGAATATTACTTTTGTTATTGTTTGATTGAACTAGAATTTTCAATCAAATAAAATATTACTTTTGCAATTGTTTGGTTGAATTAGAATTTTCAGTCAAAATAAAATATCACATTTGTTATTTGATTGAATTAGAATTTTTAATCAAATGAAATATCACCTTTGTTATTGATTGAATAGAATTTTCAATCAAATGAAATATCACCTTTGTTGTTGATGGAATTAGAATTATCAATCAAAATGAAAAAAAATCACTTTTGTTATTTGATTGAAATAGAATTATCAACCAAAATGAAATATACACTAATGTAATTTGATTGAATTAGAATTTTCAATCAAATGAAATATCACCTTTGTTATTGATTGAATTAGAATTTTTCAGTCGAATGAAATATCACCTTTATTGTTGATAGAATTAGAATTAACAATCAAAATGAAATTGTTGATGGAATTAGAATTATCAATCAAAATGAAAAACATCACTTTTGTTATTTGACTGAAATAGAATTATCAACCAAAATGAAATATACACTTTTTTTATTTGACTGAGTTAGGATTTTCAATCCAAAGGAAAGATATTTTTTTTTCATTTTATTGAATTAGAATATTCAACAAAAATGAAATATAAATTTCTATCATTTTATGGAATCATCATAAAAATAGAAATGTTCATGTTTTAGAAAAAAAATAAGAACATTACATAAAGAAGTTTACATTTTAATGTAATGTTAAAAATACGAAAAATGTACATGCTTTATAATCAAAACATGATTTCATTAAAAATATACATTTTTAACGTAAAGTTAAAAATAAGAAAAGAATCATGTTTTATAATCAAAACATGATTTCATTAAAAATTTACATTCTTAATGTAATGTTAAAAATAAGAAAAATGTACATGTTTTATAATCAAAACATGATTTCAATAAAAATATACATTTTTAATGTAATGTTAAAAATAAGAAAAATGTACATGTTTTATAATCAAAAAATGATTTCATTAAAATATACAATTTTAATGTAATTTTAAAAATAAGAAAAATGTACATGTTTTATAATCATAACATGATTAAAAAAGTTCACATTTTTACCGTAATGTTAAAAAAAAGAAAAATGTACATGTTTTATAATCAAAACAAGATTTCATCAAAAATATACATTTTTAATGCAACGTTAAAAACAAGAAAAGTGTTCATGTTTTAAAATCAAAACATGATTACATTAAAAAATGCTTTTTAATGTAATATTAGAAATTAGTGAAAAGATTCATGTTTTGAAAAAGAAAACATGTTTTACATTAAAAAAATCACTTTTTAATGTTATATTAGAAATGTAGAGAAAGAAATATGTTTTATAATGAGAATATGTTCTACATTAAAAAATTCACTTTTAATGTAATAGTAGAAAATTAGGTAAACGTTCATTTTTTAAAAAGAAAATATGGTTTACATTAAAAATTCATTTTTTATTGTAATAATAGAAGTTGGACAAACATTCATGTTTTCAAAATAAAACATGTTTACATTAAAAACTTTGTTTTTAATGAAATGGATAAAATTACGTTTATAATTACATCGCATATATTAGAATTTATATGCGTTGTTAAAATTATATTTATAATAACATCTCATATATTTGAATTTATATGCGTTTTTAATAGCACATTTATATTACATTGCAAATATTAGAATTTATATGCACTGTCAAAATTACATTTATATTTACATTTGCATATACTAGGATTTATATGCAAAGTTGGCTTGTCACTGAATCAATTTTCATGTAAATGGAATACAGATTGTTTGACAGTACATGGATACGATATGCCAATAAAAACATTCTTTTATTGGGCATATTAAAAACTTTAGTGAAACCGTCGAATGGTTTATATTTATATATAATTATATATAAATAAAAATTATAATTAAACGAATTGCGCACGGTAGTTCGCGTTTCGAAATCGTAACTTTAAACGATTACACCGAAAGATCCGCCCGTCGGATTTTCCCAAAACTAGAGCCATTAGGACCGCTTTGGGAAGATCTTTCCATCGACATAAATTTTGTTAAAATCGAACGGTTAGATTTTGAGATAAGTGTAAACCAAATTTTGATAAAAACAACGCTCGAGCCGCCTATTGACCCGAAGCGTCGTTAAATTAACAAAGCTATTTTTATATAAATAAAAATAGCAATAAATCGTCATTAAATACTACTAACGACATGAAATGTTTTTAAACTATATATATGCGAGAATCATTTGAAAAGACCGAGCTAAATGTCATTTCAAATGATTATACGACGATCTAAATTGAAAAACTTAAAGAAGGCGATTGAAGACCGGCGATCTCCACATCGAAAGGATAACTACTGATGTCCAGTATTTGTTAGCTACCAGTAAAGGGTTAAAGTGGTTGTTGTCTGGACGTATGAGACGACCCGAAATCCCGTTCAAACGAAGACAAGGGTTATCTTAGGAATATAACACAGAAACAGATAATAGCAGAACAGAATTAAATAAACACACCAGATAATGAACAATAGAATATACTGGATAAAAGTAATCATCAGAGTTACACAGTATACAGGATCTTACTTAGTACAAATACAGTTCAGCTATACATAAATGTCTACAGCGGAAATAAACAAAATATGTACAATAGGAGCTGAACAGCATAAAAAGAAATAAATGAAAGAATCCATCTTCAGCTCCAGCTATCCAGAAAAAGAACCAGCTAAACCTGAATACAAGGCTGCCCGTGTAGAAAAAGGGGCACCCGAGTTTGAAAGTGAAACGAACTACGAGTCAGTCATGGGACTGGTATGAGAAATCCACTCAACACATATATAATTGGCTAATCACAGGACCACGCCACTTTCGTGGAACGGGTTTACTCCATTGGATTGCCAGTGCTTTAAAACAAATCTTTCTTTTAAACATCGCTATGCTTTTTATAAAAATGAAGCCATTATAAGACTCAGTTCCCATCACACAATGCAACGCAAACCGGAGGATAGAGTTTTACCTTATAATGGCCAAAATATGATTGATACGAATAAAACAAAGGCATTTGATATTATTGCTAGTGTTTATATGTTTTGAAAACAATTTCAAATCATAACTATCAATCATAGACGGCATGGGTACCATATATCATGTCGCCATATATATATACAATCAAAACCGCACGATGTCATATTTGGAAATTGGATTTCCGTCATGAACCAAGGCAAAAGATAATCCTTACCGAATTCGAGACGCTCTAGCCCGTGTCCCAGGCAAGTACTCAGTCAAGCCTTTGGATCGTCAGGGCCGGTCCACCGATGTGGATTAAAATTCCTGCACACTGCGTTTCCCCACCCTTTGGGGCGTCAACGAGCCAACGAATGACTCCATCGGACCCGGATCGTCCGATCAAACCGAGGCGCCTCGCAACAGCAACAACCACATAGGTGAAAAGTATATAAATGTCAGGGCTGGTAGGTCACTGACACCACCCTAGCTAGAAAGAAACGCGGGCCCTCCCTGATGTCCTCTCCCGTTTTAGGTTCATACCGGGGTGTGAGGCTCGCGAATTCACGTTATACACAAAGCTACGCCACACAGGCGGTGCTTTGATCATCACCACAAGACTTTGCTTTTCAACAGAAGTCCTGATCACTGCATCTTAGCATGCCACACCGGCAATTCATGTTATGCGATTGATGTCCATCGATATACAACCTCTGAGCTCGTGCGTCTCAGAGAAGGGCGTTAAGCAAAAGAATAAATTCTCCGCCGCCAAACAGAAGTATATTTAATAGAGATCAATCAACATAGAATAAAATCCAATGTCAGACACACAGTCCATTTACAAGTCCGTTCTGGGTCTGAACGAAACCGGAGGCACTAAATACCTCGCAAACCCTTCGATCACCACGTACGTCTGGACGATCACCACTCATTATCCATATTTCGGGATGCCTCCCAATCAGGACCTCGGTTACCATCCAAACGAGGTGAAGATCTCCGGTCTTCGACCATCGTCTTCGTCTTCGAATTTCAATCGTCGGTCAATTATTCGAAATGAGAATTAACTCGGCCTTTTCAAATAATACACGTATATTTAGAATTTCAAATCAATTTATTTCAATGGTTGAATTATTCGACAACACCAATATTGTTCTTTAATGTAATTTTCACACCAAACACATTCAACCATCAAATACAACATAAATCGAGCAAATTCAGTTTATTTCCATTCCATATCGCTTATGATATTTTATAACTATTTATCGCTATTTTTATTTAATTTAAAATAGCTAATTTATTCAAAACGACGCTTCGGGCCATAACGCGGCTGTGGCGCTGTTTTTCTTCAGATTTGATTTACACATATCTGAAAATATAACCGTTGGATCCTCACAAAATTTACATCATTAGAAAGGTCTTCTCAAAACGAATCCAACGGTTCCAGTTTCGGGAAAATCCGACGGTCGGATCTCCCGGTACAATCGTTTGAATTTTTGATTTCAAAATACGAACTGCAGCGTCGTTATTCGATAAAATGTATAATTATATTTATATATATATAAATATAATAGTTTCAGGCGCTGTTTTTCTTCAGATTTGAATTAAACATTCCAGACAATCCAACCGTTGGATTTTTACAAGGTTGGTGCCGTTGGAAAGATATTTCCAAGGCGAACCCGACGGTTGAGGTTTCGGGAAAATCCAATGGTCGGATTCCCCGTACTAGTTGTTTGAAATCACGGTTTCAAAATACGAACTGCACGGCTTCGTTTCGTTTTAATTTCATTTATATTTATATAAATATAGTTCATTCAATGATTTCCATATCGTTTTCACTTCAAATATTTTTCTAACACCTTAAAATTTTGGAAAATTTCGCCATAACCTCCCCTGCACCGGGAGCATCGGGAAATCGCAAATAGCTTTCCCGGTCCTTCTAATCTCAAAAAGAAAAAGAAAAAGCCAAGCGGCTAGCCAACAGGCTCATAAAATCATCACCCAAACAAAGCAGTAAATGTGTACCTATTTGTCGGGCACAAAATTTTATTCCTCTTCTCTAGCCCCTTTGCTATAACCTGTTCAATGAATATGTATGTACATATATACACAGTTCTTATCATTTATCATTTTCTATTCGACTTCATATTTGATTTCTATTCGGTTTAAAAACACCATTCATTCTAATGTTACATAAATAGGTGCAAATCATTTCATTAGCTAATTAATGAATATTTCAACTCATATATGTTTATTTTGAACAAGTGGCTATTTTTAACACTTCACATTTCAACGATTTATGCATACAATAAAAATGTGATTTTTATTGTAAAACCATTCATTTCAGAACACTATTTTTCTATATAGTTCATGTTGGTGATAAAAATGGGATTTTTATCATAAAACAATTTCTTTCAAAATATGAATACCATTCAACACATGAATTTCTAATCAACGAATGAATATCAATTCAACACATGAATGTTTTCTATAGTTTCTATACATAGATAAAAATGTGATTTTTATTATCAAACCATTTATTTCAAAATATGAATACCATTCAACACATGAATTTCTAATCAACGAATGAATAACAATTCAACACATGAATGTTTTCTATAGTTTCTATACATAGATAAAAATGTGATTTTTATTATCAAACAATTTATTTCAAAATATGAATACCATTCAACACATGAATTTCTAATCAACGAATGAATATCAATTCAACACATGAATGTTTTCTATAGTTTCTATACATAGATAAAAATGTGATTTTTATTATCAAACCATTTATTTCGAAATATGAATACCATTCAACACATGAATTTCTAATCAACGAATGAATATCAATTCAACACATGAATGTTTTCTATAGTTTGAATAAGTATAGTTTAAGCATATGAAAATAATTCAAACACACGAATATTATTCAAAATTTCGGCAGCATAACGGCAGGGTAGTTAAAACCAGCACCGTCCCTAGTACGGCTCCTCGCTCTACCTTAAAACCTCGCGGTTTTTGACAATGGGGATCATGCATCTAGTTCGCACGCAGGCGGCATGTATATATTTATTTCATTTCCACAACTAATCCTATGTGGTTTCAACCAAATATTTCACAACCACAAATGGGTATTTTTCAACCACAATCAACCAATATCCATCACAAACAATCCCAAACAACCATTCGCTATCAATCAATTTTCACAACAATTTCAACCAATAAATATCGTCCATGGTTTGTGGACGAGGGGCGTATATATATATATAGATATATATTTATATATAGCAATTCACTTTGATTTCCACACATATATATATAGAAAAAGAAATTGAAGAGTGAGAAATTCTCACCAATAGCTATCCAATACCACGACTCTTCCTTTAGAAATCTTCGCCAATCTCGCCTTTTGTCGCTTCGTTGCCCGTATTCTCTACATATGTAAAAATCGAATTTTTACTATGTTATTCAATATATAAAAATCGAATTTTGACGTCGCTATTCAATATATAAAAATCGAATTTTGACTTCGCTATTCAATATATAAAAATCGAATTTCAAAAATATAGATTCCGCCTTTTCCATTTTAAAGATCAAATCTTTTCTTTTACTTTTTAAAGTTTAAATCTTTTACTTTTTAAAGTTTAAATCTTTTTAAAAATCAGTTTTTAAATCTTTCAAAAAAAATCTGTTTTAAAACCTTTTCAAAAATCTGTTTTAAAACCTTAGAAATCAGTTTTAAAACCTTTCTTAAAATCAGTTTTTCTTTTTACAAAAAAAATAATCAGTTTTAACATCCTTTAAAACAAAATCAGTTTTTATTTCCTTTAAAAATCAGTTTTTATTTCCTTTAAAAATCAGTTTTTATTCTTTCTCAAAATTCGAATTTACAGAATAAAAATAAAAATAAAATTAAATAAAATACTCACCGTAATCTACGAAGGGGGGGGGGGGGGCTGCTGCTCTTGGCGGCGTCGGGGAGGCGTCGCGATGCTTCAGGGAAGGTGGCGGCTTCAGCGTCTCGAACGGGGGGGGGGGGGGGGGGCTCGTCTTCGTCGGAGCTGGCTTCGAGGTGGGCGGAAGCTTCAGCGCCTCGAACTGGGAAGGCGGCTCGTCTTCGTCTGCGGCATTCGCTTGAGGAGGGGGCGGCTGCTCGATAGGCTTAAGGTTTTTTTCTTTTTTCTTTTTATTTCTGTTTCAATGAATCGGGGGGGGGGGGGGGGGCAGAAAGGAGATAAAGGAGGGAAATTAAAATATTTTTTTTTATTATTTAATTATTTAATTTTGCAAAAAGTTGACTTTTACATACGACCTCTAAACGAGGCCCACCGCCTGTCGTCCATAGCGTTTTACCCCCATTCCGAACACAATGGGATATGTATCGCAAGCTGATTTGATCGTTACAATCAGTTTCCGTTGAATTTACATTTGAATCACTATATTGAATTTTAAACGTACCTTTCAAATTACCGGGGCCACATACTAACCAGAAAAATTCCAGAAAAATATTTTCTAGCTTCGTATTGACGATACGGTCCTAACAAAACTAGTTTCGTCGAATTCTGGGACCGTTTGAAAAATGGCCAATTTCCAATCGATTAAAATCAACTGAAACCGGTCAAACGCGTTTTCCTTTGCCACGCTCACATATTGATTCGAAAAATTATGAAATTTGAAACCTAACAATAACTTGACACTGCGGATCCAACAAAAGTGGTTTCGTCGAAATCCGAGGTCATTTGCAAAATGTCCATTTTTAAGGGCCTGAATTCCATAGCGACTATTCAGAATTTTCAACTGGACATATCTTTTGATTCCCGCTATCAAATTTCGATTGGTCAGATTCGTTGGAAAGATATTACCAATTAGATCCTAATGTTTTTGGTTTCACTAAAATCCGGATTGTTTTGCACCCGGTATATTCAATTGAAGTCTGAAATCGAATTATCGAACTACCGCGCCATTTTCAATTCTATATATAATTATAATTAATTATATTCGTTTTCAAATGTCGATTCAAACTCAGTTTTCATCGCCATTATTTAAAATATTTATTTTAAATAATTAAAATCCATTATTTTAGCCAATTTAAAAATTTTAAATTGGTTCAGATTTTCTGGGTCGTTACAATCTCCCCCACTTAAAACTTTTCGTCCCCGGAAAGGAGCAAAGTCGAAAGTGGTTTGATAAATCTACAATCACAAAATACAACAACCAATTTGTTTTTATTATTCAGAGTATAGAATAAATAGTGCACATCCATGGGAAGAAAATAGCAACAGAATAGAGAATTAAATGGTAATGCAATGTAGGTTAAATGTACCTTGCACCGGAGTCAATCAGAGATATCTACTCGGCATCTGGGATAAGCTTTCTGAATGCTCTCCTCAGTTTCCCAAGTACAATCTCGTGGATCTCCACTCCATTGCACTTTGACTAAGCGAACCTTCTTGTTTCTCAGCTCTTTGGTTTCTTTGCCGATAATCTTTAGCGGCTCTCGCCTCACAGCTAATTCTGGAGTAATTTCAATGTCCTGCTGAGCTGCTTCTTCCACGATCAAGTCTGGATCATGAACGTGCTTTCGAAGTTGAGATATGTGAAATACATCATGCACTCCAGGCAACCAGTCTGGCAATTTAACTTTATATGTGAGAGTCCCAATCCGTTCCAGAATAGGAAACGGACCAATAAATTTGGGCGCTAACTTTCCAGTTTTACCGAACCGGATAACTCCTCTTATGGCGATACTTTCAAATATACATAGTCGCCAACTTCAAATGATATATCTCTTCTTCTCTTATCGGCATAGCTCTTTTGTCGGCTTTGAGCGGCGAGTAATCGCTTCTTAATAAAATCAACTTTGTCGGCAGCTTCGCGAATCATATCAGGACCCAACACAAGTCTATTTCCTGGTTCGACCCAACAAGCAGGAGATCGGCAAGGTCTACCATATAATGCTTCGAATGGCGACATTGTCAGACTCGCCTGGTAGCTGTTGTTATAAGAGAATTCAGCCAAATGCAGATGGTCTTCCCATGATCCACCGAAATCTATAACACAAGCCCGCAATAGATCTTCTAAAATGCGATTCACCCTCTCAGTCTGACCGTCTGTCTGAGGATGATAAGCGGTGCTCAAGTTTAACTTCGTTCCCAGCTCGACTTGAAATGCTTCCCAGAATTTGCTAGTGAATATTGTATCTCTATCACTTACTATACTGAGCGGCACTCCATGTAGTCTAACTATTTCCCTGACGTAAATTTGCGCCAGACTCTGAGCGGTTCTGTTTGATCTGACAGGTATGAAATGGGCGGTCTTCGTGAAACGATCTACGATCACCCAAATACTGTCATTTCCTTTTCTGGTCCTGGGCAGACCATCAATGAAATCCATAGAAATATGTTCCCACTTCCAGCCAGGAACTTCTAGCGGTTGTAATAATCCAGCCAATTTCTGTTGGTCGCTCTTGACTAGCTGGCAAGTAGGGCATCGGCTGACATATAAAGAAATGTCCCTTTTCATCGACTTCCACCAGAAAGTGCGTTTGATGTCATTATACATTTTGCTTACTCCCGGATGAATACTGAGTTTTGACTTGTGGCATTCATCCAGTACTTCCTTTCGAAGTTCAGGAATGTTAGGGACACAGATTCGACCTTTGAGCCTTAAAATCCCATCATTGTCTACTTGAAAACTCGAGGGTTCGCCTTGTTGAATTATCCCTCTGATCTTCTGAATGAAGTGATCATCCTCCTGAAGAGCAGATATCTTATCTAGCAATGAAGTCGTGATAATAAAACTGGCGATCATTACATTCTTTCTGCTCAACGCATCGGCCACGACATTGGCTTTTCCTGGAGTATATATAATTTCAAAGTCATATGCTGCAAGAAACTCCAGCCAAAGTTGCTGTCTCAGATTCAGGTCCTTCTGAGTGAACAGATACTTTAACGACTGGTGATCTGTAAACAGTTCAAACCTCTCGCCCAGAAGATAGTGTCTCCAGATTTTCAAAGAGAATATGATAGCCAATAACTCAAGATCATGAGTTACATAGTTTTTCTCGTGCGGTTTCAGTTGACGGCTAGCATAAGCAATCACTTGGCCCCTTTGCATCAACACTGCACCAAGGCCTTCTCTAGAAGCATCAGTCCATACTTTTAAATCCCGATTGCCATCGATGATGGTTAACACTGGAGCTGTCGTTAATCTCAACTTCAACTCTTCGAAAGCCTCCTCATTTTCTGGAGTCCATTTGAACTTAGAATGCTTCTTTGTAAGCTTGGTTAAGTGACCAGATATCTTTGAAAAGTCTTTAACGAACTTCCGATAATAGCTAGCTAATCCGAGAAAACTGCAGACTTCAGTGGGGGTAATGGGCTGTTTCCAATTCTGAATAGCTGTGATTTTGCTTGGATCCACAGCGATTCCTTCTTTCGATACAACATGGCCCAGAAATTTCACTTCATCTTGCCAGAATATACATTTGGAAAACTTGGCTTTCAATACATTCCTTCTGAGGATTTCTAGAACCTGTTCCAGATGCTTTTCATGTTCGGCCTTTGATTTAGAGAAGATTAGAATATCATCAATAAAAACCAGAACAAATTTATTCAGTACTCCCCTAAATACTCTGTTCATTAGATCGACGAAGTAAGCGGGAGCGTTACATAAGCCGAACGGCATTACTAACCACTCGTAGAATAAGTCGGGGCCTCTGAACGCTGTCATTGGAACACACTCTTCGGCAATTCGAAGTTGATGGAAACCTGTAGCTAGGTCCATTCTTGAAAATACTTGTGCTCCATTTAATCGATCCAACAAATCATCAATCCGCGGCAATGGATACTTGTTCTTTATCGTTTGCTTGTTCAGATCACGATAATCCACGCATAGCCGTAGAGTACCGTCAGATTTTGGGACAAATACCACTGCTGCACCCCAATCAGAGAAACTAGGCCTGATTAGACCCTTCCATACCAGTTGTCTTGTTTGATTGTCTAATTCCTCCTTCTCTTTCAAGGACATTCTTCGAATAGCGTGAACTACCGGCCTTGCATTGGGAATCAAAGCAATCTTGAAATCTATTTCTCTTTGCGGAGGTAAGCGAACAACTTCCTCGAACACATCCGCTAGTTCTTGACGATAGGAATATCTTTGATGAGGTCGGGAATATTCTCAGTGATTTCAGGGACATTTTCTATTTGGGCTGGAGAAACATTCAAAGCTGCCCAGAAGTCTTTTCTATTAGCATTCTGACCTTCACAGGGAATGGTGATATAACTCCCTGATTTAATCTTAGCTCTAACAACTCTCTCGGCGCATCTAACCTCTGCTTCATATTTGGATAGCCAATCCAACCCCAGAATAAGATCGAATTCATTAAAATCCATGACGACAGAGATAATAGGGAATTTATAGCAAGAAAAAGAGACGGGTACTGCACAAACCCAACTGAGATTGATAGAACCTCCAACTGGATTTCGGACAGTCATTGGCTCCTTGAGCTTCTTCAAATTCAAATCCAACTTCTTGACTGCACTTTTTGCAATAAAGCTTCGTGACGCGCCTGTGTCAAACAGTACTTTAACTGGAATGTTCTTGACATTGAGCGTGCCTTCTAAAACATCAGCCCTTTCTTGACTAGCTGAGGGCTCGGAAGTCGCTGCCAATTCATTTATATGCACTGTTTCAGATTTCTCTAAGAGTTGGCACTCCCGTGCAATATGACCTGCTTGGTGACACTTATGGCATTTCCTTTCCACATGGGTGTTCTTTTGTTTCTTAGTGGCCTTAGATCCAGTCTTGATTTTTTTCTTTAAGGGCCCAGAATTTATCGACAAATGTCCTTTCTTATTGCAGTTAGAGCAAATAGCCATTGTTACTGGTTCTTTCCCAGATTCAGCCCTTTTTCTCTTGGCACTGGGCTTCTTACTGGCTTCAAGAATATCAGTTTCCGACTATGCTTTTTCACTACAACAGACTTCTTCTTCGCCGCGCAACATTCCTTTCTTATGAAGGTCTTCATACTGATAAGCCATGTATATCATTTCTGAAAAGGGAAGCTTCACATGCCCCCAATACTTTATTCTGGTATTTTCTTTGAAGCCCATTAATGAATCTCAGATTTTTCCTCTTTGGGTTTTGAATTAGATGAGGGGAAAAGTGAGAAAGTTCATTGAATTTCTTATGATATTCGGGAATGGTCATATCTCCTTGTATCAGATAAGAAAATTCATCACATAGTCGCTCGGTCGCTTCGGGAGGAGTAAATCTTTCTAAGAAAATCACTTTGAATCTATCCCAGGTGATATCACCTTCCGGATTACCTTTGATAACTGAGTCCCACCAGAATAAAGCTTCATCTTTGAGAGCCAGGAGGCCAGCAATCTTTTCTGGTCATCTCTAAGCTTTAATGCTTCGAAGATTTTCTCGGCCGAACGAATCCAAGCTTGAGTTTTCATAATTGCTTCTTCACCCGTAAAGGGTTTTCCACCCAGATTCCTATATTTCATGAATAGAGCTACTATATCCGGGTCAGTATT
This sequence comes from Allium sativum, assembly GCA_030737875.1. Taxonomy (NCBI): domain Eukaryota; kingdom Viridiplantae; phylum Streptophyta; class Magnoliopsida; order Asparagales; family Amaryllidaceae; genus Allium; species Allium sativum. The sequence goes on along the minus strand of CM060915.1, from coordinate 182,132,382 downwards.
ACTTCTTCTGTTTCTGGCACTCATTTTCTAGTTCTTCTGCAAATAGCAGATCAAGTGTCAGGTCAACAGAAAAGATATTTCAAAATATAGGGACAAATACTTGAATGTAAATGTGTCTATCGAGGTGTAATTTCATTCTGCTTTACTCATACTAGGATATTACTGATCCTATCTGTATAGAGTTTCCCGTCCTAGAACACTACTGGTTTTATTTCTGACGAGTTCGTTCACATGTTATATTCCAGAACTAAGCTTAACCAAAGCTCTGATACCACGTTGAGACGACCCGAAATCCCGTTCAAACGAAGACAAGGGTTATCTTAGGAATATAACACAGAAACAGATAATAGCAGAACAGAATTAAATAAATACACCAGATAATGAACAATAGAATATACTGGATAAAAGTAATCATCAGAGTTACACAGTATACAGGATCTTACTTAGTACAAATACAGTTCAGCTATACATAAATGTCTACAGCGGAAATAAACAAAATATGTACAATAGGAGCTGAACAGCATAAAAAGAAATAAATGAAAGAATCCATCTTCAGCTCCAGCTATCCAGAAAAAGAACCAGCTAAACCTGAATACAAGGCTGCCCGTGTAGAAAAAGGGGCACCCGAGTTTGAAAGTGAAACAAACTACGAGTCAGTCATGGGACTGGTATGAGAAATCCACTCAACACATATATAATTGGCTAATCACAGGACCACGCCACTTTCGTGGAACGGGTTTACTCCATTGGATTGCCAGTGCTTTAAAACAAATCTTTCTTTTAAACATCGCTATGCTTTTTATAAAAATGAAGCCATTATAAGACTCAGTTCCCATCACACAATGCAACGCAAACCGGAGGATAGAGTTTTACCTTATAATGGCCAAAATATGATTGATACGAATAAAACAAAGGCATTTGATATTATTGCTAGTGTTTATGTAACACCCGAAAATTCTATAACTGTGAAATTCATAAATTAAAGTATAATTAATTTGAAATCAAAGAACTAAGGGAAACAGGATACGCCATTGCGTTCGTCTCGGAAAAATACGCGAAATAGAGTACGAGTTTTCGAAAAACGGAGTCCGTATGAAGAAGATATGGCCTTCGGAAGTTTGAGAATCAAGTTTAAATTCAAACAGAATAAATCAGGTTTAAATTCGAAAATGGGGCCCAATGGGCCAGGGCGGAAAAACACCCGCCTGACCCACCAAGTCGACTGGGCTGTCGACCTGGTCTAACCAGGTCGACAGGCCTGTCGACAGGGCTGTCGACAGGGGTGTCGACCTGGTCCAGACCCAGGTCGAGCCCAGTCTAACCCGGCTGGCCTATTCTCTATGTGGTCGATTTTCTGTGGTCTGCTTTGTCACTAGGGCTAGGTGGCAAGTTTTTATTGGTCTCTCCTTAGAATGAATGGCTACGATCAATCCAAGCAACATCAAGGGTCCTAATCAGTTCCTAACCTCTATATAAACAACCCTAGACTAAACCCTAATCTATTCATTCAAAAATAAGATCATAGCCGCCATGTTGCTGAGGAACGACTAGGAGTAGCCACCAAATTGGAGAGAGGATTAGGAGGAAGATTCTAAAGCTTAAAGCAACCTAAACAAATCAATTCAACAAAGGAATTTGCGTCTTCAATCCCTAAACTAGAGAATTCATCACACCATTGTAAGTAGAGTATTACTTTGGTATGAATAAACAATTGGGTTGGTTTGTATGCTTGAATTGTGGCAATAAAGTTGTTCATATTTGTGCGTTCTTATCAATTTGAAATATTATATACGTTTGGATTATGTTATCCAATTATAAAGAACTACATGCGGTAGTTCTATGCAAGTATACGTTTGGAATATTTCGCAAATTATGTAATCCATGTTGAAGCTACATGTATGTAGTTGATTTAAATTTATGCAAGTTTGGGGTTTTGCTACTATGCCATCATGATGTATATTTTTGTGCATAAATCAATTTGTAAGTAATTAAAACAAGTTTGGTTATTATAATCCATATGAAATTATGTTGAGAATTTGACATCATGTATTAAGTCATACTTTTGTACTAGAAAACCTATTTGCAAACTTATGAATATGGCTAGGCTATGAATGATATTTGGCATAATTGAAATCCATGATTAAGTCTATCTTGTTTACAAGAATTATATGATGACATATGTGGTACATAGTTAGGATTAGATTCAAAATCCCTTTTTGCAAGATTACATGACTAAAGTAAGAATCATGATTTCATGTTAGAGATATTTATGCCATGCTTATGTTTGACATTATGCCATGCTTATGTTAGAAATATTTATGCCATGCTTATGTTTGACATTATGCCATGCTTACGTTAGAAAATTTATGCCATGCTTATGTTTGACATTATGCATAAATAAAAGTATAGGTTCATGTTGTAGTTATGACTATGTGTCAATAATGATACCCAATTTAGACTCTTATCTCAACTACAAGTTCACATGCTTTGATTCATGTCACCTATGCTTTATGACCAAAGTATATGTCGCTACTATGCAAGTACACCAGTTTCTATTTTGTATTCCCAACGTCATATTGCAAGTTCATACGCTCACCTTCCCCTTTTGTGTGTATGTAATCACGCCATAAGCCTCCCCTTTTCGCATGGCTAAATTGGGCTTTAAAAGGCTAAGCCCAATATATATAATAAACGGACGTGTAAACCGAGGGAAAATAACGTTGGGTTAAAAATACTAATGAATGAAAATATAAAATAGAAGGGCCCAAGTTCAAGTATGGGTTGGGCCCATGATTGGTGTAACCTTTACACCCTTAACTTAATAATGGGCCGCAAATATTTACATATAAGAAATAAAGAAGAATGACAAAATATGTAAATGTAGAACATACGATGTGTTTAACCCGAGGTTGGATTGAGTTGTGATGTAAACCTGCCCGGAACTGCCCGGCTATCCAGTAGTCACAACAATACCTATCCAATGTGAGAGGTTAAACATGGAGCCCAATAAGGACCCGAGGTTAGACTGAGTTGTGGCGTAAGACTGCCCGGAACCAACCGGCAACAGGCAGCCACAACAATACCTGTCTAATGTGAGAGGTCAGGGCCTTAATAAGACAATTAAGGCTGAGTCAGGATTGTTAGGATTAAGTGAACTAAAGACTTAATCAAAATGGAACATGCTAAACTAAACAGACTGGTGGGGTTAGGTTAGGAAACACTTAACCAACTTAGCATGTAGGCTAGAGATAGAAAACCTAGTAACGGGGGACCCTTTTCAGCAGTAACCCTATAAGGTGTATCATGATACCCTGAAACTAGGCAGGGTGGGGCACGATTACTGGGCTGATTGTAAGAGGTCAAATCGACGGCGGTGGTGTAGCAGTGTAGGTTCTAACGGGGTGCGGGCGTGCACACACTCCGGCACAGAAAAATAAAGCACTGGGCACCAGTAGCATACCTGTGCATTCTAAGGTTGTGTCGGGCCGCTGCCATGGGACTTGATACACCCCATGGTGGGAGCAGCATAGGTAACTACAACATCGGGGGCCGTAAGACACATGTAACTATGCGAGTAGGAGCCGATCATCATAGAATGGATCACATCACCCTTATTATGGGGTGCCAGTTGGAAAACTAGTTTATATGGGTTCAGAGATTAACAGGGGGTACGATGGTCTATTCGACCCTAGACAACTTAACCAAGTTTATAGTGCTTGCCCACTTCTTGATTTTACTTATCATACCCAGTTCTTTATTCATAGACAAAATAGTACTAGACTTACTCAGGCTTATGTCTGACTCTACTTTTCTTTCGTCTTCTTTTCTTCCGTTTCCCCCCCCCCCCCAGGTCCACAGGGAGGGAACACTGCAGCTTGACCAGCATTATCATCCAGCTTGAAGAAGAGAAATGTATTGCTTGGAACTTTCCGTCTGAAACTATGGCTTTGGACAAACTCTATGGGGCTTTTGCAGTTTATCTATGTTTTATTCATGCTTCTTTAAATAATGTACTCAAGACAGATTATGAAAGTGTTATGTTATGTTTTTGGAAAGGATGTTGTTGTAACACGTATTTGACTTTTATGAAATAAAAGTTTGTTGTTCTTCCGCTGTTTACAAATATGTGTTCTTATATCTGTCTTGTATATCTGTGACTTGTACTTATAAACCTCCACCAAAATTAGGGCATTCCCTTTGAGAGTGACCCTAACGGAGGTTGGGTGTTTCACTTGGTATCAGAGCATAGGTTTACCAGATAAGATAAAAAGTTTTGAAAATTTATTTTCAAAAAGGAAATTTAAAGAAGCATTTTTAAAGGATAAAAATATTATTTTATTTTAAAAAGGCAAAGTCCACTCCCCAAAGCCATAGATATTATCTCTTATCCTTCGTTTTGAATCTATCCTTTTTGTTTCAGCATGTCCCAAGAACTTAACTTGCCGGAAGGGGTGCCAATACCTGGTTGGTTTAGACGGTTCTTAGAAGCTAGGGCCACTCAGCCAGGTCCTACCGTTCCTCCTCCCCCAGCTGAAGGAAATCATCCAGCTGCAGCAGCACCTTTTCCTCCACCTCCTCCTCGGGGAAACGCGTTTGCTAAGATATGTAAAGATTTTAAAGCTATGGGAGGAAGGGATTTCCATGGAACTGAGTCCTTCGTAGCAGCTAGAAATTGGCTGAAAGAAACGGAGGACCTATTCATCATCTTTGAGGTAGAAGATAGACAAAAAGTACAATTGGCGGTGTGGCTATTGAAGGGCGAGGCTTCCTACTGGTGGGAGGTCACTAATGCTGAAAGACCAGTGGAGACATGGGAGGACTTTAGGGCAAGGTTTGAGACTAAGTTTCTCTCAGATACGGAAAGAAGTTTGCAGTTGGAGAAATTCTTATTTCTTAAGCAAGGAGACAAGACTGTCAGAGAGTATGTGAATCAGTTTGATGAGCTGGCTAGGTTTGGGCTTGACCTAGTCAACACCCCGCACAAGAAGGCTCTCCGTTTCGTCAAAGGGTTAAATGAGCCATTACACAGTTTGGCCATGACCCATATACCCATGGGAGCCACGTATGAAAGATTGGTGCAAATGGCATTGCTGAATGAAGAGGATAAGGGCAAGATGGAGACAAAGGCAGAAAGCTCTCAAGGGAAGAAAGAGGGTTTGCAGCCTAAGAAGACGGACTTTAAGAAAGGCGGGAAAGGCAATAAAGAGAAGAGGAAGTGCAATTTCTGTGGCAAAGTGGGGCACTTAGTAAAGGACTGCCGGAAAAAGAAGGCCAAGGAGAATGGTGGGTGCTTTTCTTGCGGTGAGACGGGCCACAGGGCTAAGGACTGCCCAAAGAAACGAGGACAGGGGCAGAGGGCTGGAACCACCCCAGGGGCACAGGTTCATGTGCTAGAAGCGCCACCATTGCAACAGCGAGGTACAAACACTTCTGTAGAAAGTGTAGTTTATCTTTATGATCACCCCGTTCGCACTTTATTTGATTCTGGCGCATCACACTCCTTTATCTCGTCTGCTTTAGTAGAATCTCTGCACCTAAAAACTAGTATGGTAGAGGACCCCTTAATTGTTTCAAACCCAATTGGGGGCCCAGCTCATTTGTCTATGATCTGTTTGGATTTGAAAATTTCTATCCTAAGTGTTGAATTTCAATGTAGTGCCTTTGTTTTGGGCTTTTCGGGGTATGGTTTGATTTTGGGTATGGATTGGCTATCCAGTAATGGGGCCATCCTTGATTGTGAGAAAAGGGTTGTTAGGCTCCTAACCCGGCTCGGTAATACTTTGGAAATTTCTTGTAATCCCTCGTATGCGGTTATGCTTAGTTATCTTGAATCGCTAGATGCCTCTGTTGAAAATTTACAATCAGTTAGAGTGGTCCGGGAATATCCGGATGTCTTCGAAGAGGTGAAGGGCTTGCCTCCGAAGCGGGAAATAGACTTCCGCATATATCTTGTAGATAATGCAAAGCCCGTTGCGTTGCCCGTTAGACACATGGCTCCACGAGAAAGAAAAGAGCTCAGTAAACAGATTAAAGAGCTTCTAGAGAAGGGGTTCATTAGGAGGAGCATTTCAGAATGGGGCGCTCCAGTGGTGTTCGCTACAAAGGCGGATGGTTCACTCCGTCTATGTGTTGACTATAGGGAGCTTAACAAGCTAACGAAAAAGAATAGGCACCCTCTCCCTAGAATTGACGATTTGTTTGACCAGCTTGTAGGAGCGTCTGTCTTCTCCCAACTCGATTTAGCAACCGGTTTTCATCAGCTAAGGGTGGCTGAAGATAGCATCGATAAAACGGCGTTTAGAACCCCAGACGGCTTCTTTGAATGGCTTGTCATGCCTTTCGGCTTGACAAATGCACCAGCTTACTTCGTGGACCTGATGAGTAGGGTATTTAGAGATTTCCTCAACAAATTTGTAGTGGTCTTCGTAGATGATATCCTTATCTTCTCAAAGAATGAAGAGGAACATGCTCAGCACTTAAGGGCAATCATGGAAACTTTGTGAGTCCATCAACTAAAAGCCAAATTCTCCAAATGCCACTTTTGGAGAGAAGAGTTGAGGTTCCTTGGGCACATAGTATCCAAACAAGGGTTAGCGGTGGACCCTGCTAAGTTAGTGGTGGTACAGGATTGGAAGACACCAAGGAATGCGACTGAGGTCCGAAGCTTTCTAGGACTAGCAGGTTTCTATCGAAAATTCATAAGGGATTTTGCGAAAATCTCAGCTCCGCTCACGAAATTGACTAAGAAGAATCTAGTATTCAATTGGGACTTGGATTGCGAGTTTGCTTTCCAACGACTGAAAAGGGCTCTTACAACAGCCCCAGTTTTGACGCTGCCGGATGGGAGCAAGATGTTCACTGTTTATACGGATGCATGTGGGACAGGGCTAGGCGCCATCTTAATGCAAGAAGGAAGGGTAGTAGCTTATGGCGGGAGGCAGTTGAAAGTGCACGAAAAGAACTACCCAACCCACGATCTTGAGTTAGCCGCCATCGTCTTTGCACTCAAGTCTTGGCGACACTATCTCCTAGGTGAGAAGTTCGAACTTTACACTGACCATAAATCGTTGAAATATCTTTTCTCGCAGAAGGATCTTAACTTGAGGCAACAAAGGTGGATGGAGTTTCTTGCCTCGTACGATTTCGAAATCTCCTATACTCCGGGCAAAGGCAACGTAGTGGCAGACGCGTTGAGCCGAAAGAAGTTGACCCTAAGCCCGTTGTTTGTTGAAAGACAAAGCCTAGAGTTTATAGCCAGCTTCGACTTTAGGCCTTCCTCCGATTTCGTACCGGGCTTGCTAGCATCTCTTGAAGTGCGCCCAACTTTAGTGGATTCAGTAGGGACAGCACAACGCGAAGACCCTCAGCTTGTAGAAATAATTGATAGGCTAATTAGGGGCGAGACTTCAAGTCACCTCAACAGATACTCCATCGACGATAAGGGTTTTCTAAGCCGAGACGGAAGACCGTGTGTCCCACAGACAAAAGATTTAGTAAAGAAGGTTCTCGAGGAAGCACATCACTCCAAGATGACGATACACCCAGGCGGAGATAAAATGTACAAAGACAAAAAAAGGACTTTCTTCTGGAACGGCATGAAAAAGGACGTGGCAGAATTCGTTTCTAAGTGTATGGTGTGCCAACAGGTTAAAGCGGAACAGAAAAAGCCTGGCGGACTTCTACATCCTCTAGAGGTCCCGCAGTGGAAGTGGGATAGCATCTCAATGGACTTCATCGATGGGCTGCCTAGGTCTAGGAGAGGCAACACTAGCATTTGGGTAATAGTGGATAGGCTTACTAAAAGCGCCCACTTTCTACCTGTCAAAAGTAAAAGAACTGCCTCATCCCTAGCATCACTTTATCTCAAGGAAATCGTTCGACTCCATGGAATACCATCTAGCATTGTTAGTGACCGAGACCCCATCTTCACCAGCGAGTTTTGGCGGAGTCTGCAAGAAGCAGTAGGAACGCAGTTATGCTTGAGCACAGCCTATCATCCCCAAACCGACGGCCAAACAGAGAGAGTGAACAGAGTTTTGGAAGACCTTCTAAGACTATGCGTCCTTGACTTCGGAGGGACATGGGAAGACCACCTTCCTTTGGTGGAATTTGCCTACAACAACAGCTATCAAGCAACCATCGGAATGGCGCCCTTCGAAGCTTTATATGGAAGACCGTGCCGATCGCCCACTTGTTGGTGGGAGTCTACTGATAAGCTCATACTTGGACCAGATATGATCCGAGAGACTTCAGAGAAAGTAGACTTAATACGAAGAAGGATGAAGACGGCCCAAGACAGACAAAAGTCCTATGCCGACAAGAGGAGGACCGACCTTGAATTTGAGGTTGGAGACAGAGTTTTTCTCAAGGTATCACCGCTAAGAAACGTTGTTCGTTTTGGAACCACAGGAAAGCTAGCACCAAGGTTCGTAGGGCCATTCCCTATCATCGAGAAAATTGGGAAAATGGCCTATAGATTAGAGCTACCCGAGAAGTTGGCTGGAGTCCACAACGTTTTTCACGTTTCACACCTTCGAAAATGTCTACATGAGACTGCTGAAGTGGTAGAGCCAAATATCCTCGAAGAGGCCGAAGTGGAACGCGAAGCAACCATAAGGAGAGTTCCAACCCGCATCTTAGGGACGGAAGTGAAGAAGCCACGCAACCACGAAGTCAAGCTCGTCAAAGTCCAGTGGAGCGACGCCGAGGGAGACGCGACTTGGGAAACTGAAGCTAGAATCCGTACAGCCTACCCTTTTCTGTTCGAGGGTACATCCTTGATCTTTCCTTTTCCTTAAGTTGCGCTTTTATCTATCTTTTTAGGTATATTTCCTCGACCTTATCTTTCAGGAAGAAACCTTTTGGATGAAAACATGTAATTGAAACATGTTATGTATGATGGTTGCAAGTGGTTGCAAGTGATTGCTAGTGGTTGCTCGTGGGTGCATATACACACACAATCTAGGTTTTAGATCGGCTCAGTCACTTCATATTGCATATGCATATATGTTTGCATTCGTATGTGGTTGAACTTTAATGTGTTGTCATGTGGATGCTGCATTTGTATTAAATGATTGTGCACTCATGTAGAATCAAGAAAAGGAAAATTTGCATACATAATGGATTCATGGCACTTACATAATTCGCATTAAGGAGGTCAACTGAATCAGTAGACCGCCTGATTTTGCATTAGATAAGTACATGTATACACACACACTTTGCATATGATCATGAAGCATTAGAAGTCTTTTAAGGACAATGGATGCTCGTGTTTGATGGATGAGTAGATGGATGTTTGAATGTTAGGATATACATTCCTCCTAACTTGAAGATTTCGGGGACGAAATCCTTTTAAGTGGGGGAGAATGTAACACCCCGAAAATTCTATAACTGTGAAATTCATAAATTAAAGTATAATTAATTTGAAATCAAAGAACTAAGGGAAACGGGATACGCCATTGCGTTCGTCTCGGAAAAATACGCGAAATAGAGTCCGAGTTTTCGAAAAACGGAGTCCGTATGAAGAAGATATGGCCTTCGGAAGTTTGAGAATCAAGTTTAAATTCAAACAGAATAAATCAGGTTTAAATTCGAAAATGGGGCCCAATGGGCCAGGGCGGAAAAACACCCGCCTGACCCACCAAGTCGACTGGGCTGTCGACCTGGTCTAACCAGGTCGACAGGCCTGTCGACAGGGCTGTCGACAGGGGTGTCGACCTGGTCCAGACCCAGGTCGAGCCCAGTCTAACCCGGCTGGCCTATTCTCTATGTGGTCGATTTTCTGTGGTCTGCTTTGTCACTAGGGCTAGGTGGCAAGTTTTTATTGGTCTCTCCTTAGAATGAATGGCTACGATCAATCCAAGCAACATCAAGGGTCCTAATCAGTTCCTAACCTCTATATAAACAACCCTAGACTAAACCCTAATCTATTCATTCAAAAATAAGATCATAGCCGCCATGTTGCTGAGGAACGACTAGGAGTAGCCACCAAATTGGAGAGAGGATTAGGAGGAAGATTCTAAAGCTTAAAGCAACCTAAACAAATCAATTCAACAAAGGAATTTGCGTCTTCAATCCCTAAACTAGAGAATTCATCACACCATTGTAAGTAGAGTATTACTTTGGTATGAATAAACAATTGGGTTGGTTTGTATGCTTGAATTGTGGCAATAAAGTTGTTCATATTTGTGCGTTCTTATCAATTTGAAATATTATATACGTTTGGATTATGTTATTCAATTATAAAGAACTACATGCGGTAGTTCTATGCAAGTATACGTTTGGAATATTTCGCAAATTATGTAATCCATGTTGAAGCTACATGTATGTAGTTGATTTAAATTTATGCAAGTTTGGGGTTTTGCTACTATGCCATCATGATGTATATTTTTGTGCATAAATCAATTTGTAAGTAATTAAAACAAGTTTGGTTATTATAATCCATATGAAATTATGTTGAGAATTTGACATCATGTATTAAGTCATACTTTTGTACTAGAAAACCTATTTGCAAACTTATGAATATGGCTAGGCTATGAATGATATTTGGCATAATTGAAATCCATGATTAAGTCTATCTTTTTTACAAGAATTATATGATGACATATGTGGTACATAGTTAGGATTAGATTCAAAATCCCTTTTTGCAAGATTACATGACTAAAGTAAGAATCACGATTTCATGTTAGAGATATTTATGCCATGCTTATGTTTGACATTATGCCATGCTTATGTTAGAAATATTTATGCCATGCTTATGTTTGACATTATGCCATGCTTACGTTAGAAAATTTATGCCATGCTTATGTTTGACATTATGCATAAATAAAAGTATAGGTTCATGTTGTAGTTATGACTATGTGTCAATAATGATACCCAATTTAGACTCTTATCTCAACTACAAGTTCACATGCTTTGATTCATGTCACCTATGCTTTATGACCAAAGTATATGTCGCTACTATGCAAGTACACCAGTTTCTATTTTGTATTCCCAACGTCATATTGCAAGTTCATACGCTCACCTTCCCCTTTTGTGTGTATGTAATCACGCCATAAGCCTCCCCTTTTCGCATGGCTAAATTGGGCTTTAAAAGGCTAAGCCCAATATATATAATAAACGGACGTTTAAACCGAGGGAAAATAACGTTGGGTTAAAAATACTAATGAATGAAAATATAAAATAGAAGGGCCCAAGTTCAAGTATGGGTTGGGCCCATGATTGGTGTAACCTTTACACCCTTAACTTAATAATGGGCCGCAAATATTTACATATAAGAAATAAAGAAGAATGACAAAATATGTAAATGTAGAACATACGATGTGTTTAACCCGAGGTTGGATTGAGTTGTGATGTAAACCTGCCCGGAACCGCCCGGCTGTCCAGTAGTCACAACAATACCTATCCAATGTGAGAGGTTAAACATGGAGCCTAATAAGGACCCGAGGTTAGACTGAGTTGTGGCGTAAGACTGCCCGGAACCAACCGGCAACAGGCAGCCACAACAATACCTGTCTAATGTGAGAGGTCAGGGCCTTAATAAGACAATTAAGGCTGAGTCAGGATTGTTAGGATTAAGTGAACTAAAGACTTAATCAAAATGGAACATGCTAAACTAAACGGACTGGTGGGGTTAGGTTAGGAAACACTTAACCAACTTAGCATGTTGGCTAGAGATAGAAAACCTAGTAACGGGGGACCCTTTTCAGCAGTAACCCTATAAGGTGTATCATGATACCCTGAAACTAGGCAGGGTGGGGCACGATTACTGGGCTGATTGTAAGAGGTCAAATCGACGGCGGTGGTGTAGCAGTGTAGGTTCTAACGGGGTGCGGGCGTGCACACACTCCGGCACAGAAAAATAAAGCACTGGGCACCAGTAGCATACCTGTGCATTCTAAGGTTGTGTCGGGCCGCTGCCATGGGACTTGATACACCCCATGGTGGGACCAGCATAGGTAACTACAACATCGGGGGCCGTAAGACACATGTAACTATGCGAGTAGGAGCCGATCATCATAGAATGGATCACATCACCCTTATTATGGGGTGCCAGTTGGAAAACTAGTTTATATGGGTTCAGAGATTAACAGGGGGTACGATGGTCTATTCGACCCTAGACAACTTAACCAAGTTTATAGTGCTTGCCCACTTCTTGATTTTACTTATCATACCCAGTTCTTTATTCATAGACAAAATAGTACTAGACTTACTCAGGCTTATGTCTGACTCTACTTTTCTTTCGTCTTCTTTTCTTCCGTTTCCCCCCCCCCCCCCCCCCAGGTCCACAGGGAGGGAACACTGCAGCTTGACCAGCATTATCATCCAGCTTGAAGAAGAGAAATGTATTGCTTGGAACTTTCCGTCTGAAACTATGGCTTTGGACAAACTCTATGGGGCTTTTGCAGTTTATCTATGTTTTATTCATGCTTCTTTAAATAATGTACTCAAGACAGATTATGAAAGTGTTATGTTATGTTTTTGGAAAGGATGTTGTTGTAACACGTATTTGACTTTTATGAAATAAAAGTTTGTTGTTCTTCCGCTGTTTACAAATATGTGTTCTTATATCTGTCTTGTATATCTGTGACTTGTACTTATAAACCTCCACCAAAATTAGGGCATTCCCTTTGAGAGTGACCCTAACGGAGGTGGGGTGTTTCAGTTTATATGTTTTGAAAACAATTTCAAATCATAACTATCAATCATAGACGGCATGGGTACCATATATCATGTCGCCATATATATATACAATCAAAACCGCACGATGTCGTATTTGGAAATTGGATTTCCGTCATGAACCAAGGCAAAAGATAGTCCTTACCGAATTCGAGACGCTCTAGCCCGTGTCCCAGGCAAGTACTCAGTCAAGCCTTTGGATCGTCAGGGCCGGTCCACCGATGTAGATTAAAATTCCTGCACACTGCGTTTCCCCACCCTTTGGGGCGTCAACGAGCCAACGAATGACTCCATCGGACCCGGATCGTCCGATCAAACCGAGGCGCCTCGCAACAGCAACAACCACATAGGCGAAAAGTATATAAATGTCAGGGCTGGTAGGTCACTGACACCACCCTAGCTAGAAAGAATCGCAGGCCCTCCCTGATGTCCTCTCACGTTTTAGGTTCATACCGGGGTGTGAGGCTCGCGAATTCACGTTATACACAAAGCTACGCCACACAGGCGGTGCTTTGATCATCACCACAAGACTTTGCTTTTCAACAGAAGTCCTGATCACTGCATCTTAGCATGCCACACTGGCAATTCATGCTATGCGACTGATGTCCATCGATATACAACCTCTGAGCTCGTGTGTCGCAGAGAAGGGCGTTAAGCAAAAGAATAAATTCTCCGCCGCCAAACAGATGTATATTTAATAGAGATCAATCAACATAGAATAAAATCCAATGTCAGACACACAGTCCATTTACAAGTCCGTTCTGGGTCTGAACGAAACCGGAGGCACTAAATACCTCGCAAACCCTTCGATCACCACGTACGTCTGGACGATCACCACTCATTATCCATATTTCGGGATGCCTCCCAATCAGGACCTCGGTTACCATCCAAACGAGGTGAAGATCTCCGGTCTTCGACCATCGTCTTCGTCTTCGAATTTCAATCGTCGGTCAATTATTCGAAATGAGAATTAACTCGGCCTTTTCAAATAATTCACGTATATTTAGAATTTCAAATCAATTTATTTCAATGGTTGAATTATTCGACAACACCAATATTGTTCTTTAATGTAATTTTCACACCAAACACATTCAACCATCAAATACAACATAAATCGAGCAAATTCAGTTTATTTCCATTCCATATCGCTTATGATATTTTATAACTATTTATCGCTATTTTTATTTAATTTAAAATAGCTAATTTATTCAAAACGACGCTTCGGGCCATAACGCGGTCGTGGCGCTGTTTTTCTTCAGATTTGATTTACACATATCTGAAAATCTAACCGTTGGATCCTCACAAAATTTACATCATTAGAAAGGTCTTTTCAAAACGAATCCAACGGTTCCAGTTTCGGGAAAATCCGACGGTCGGATCTCCCGGTACAATCGTTTGAATTTTTGATTTCAAAATACGAACTGTAGCGTCGTTATTCGATTAAATATATAATTATATATATATATATATAAATATAATCGTTTCTGGCGTGTTTTTCTTCAGATTTGAATTAAACATTCCAGACAATCCAACCGTTGGATTTTTACAAGGTTGGTGCCGTTGGAAAGATATTTCCAAGGCGAACCCGACGGTTGAGGTTTCGGGAAAATCCAATGGTCGGATTCCCCGTACTAGTTGTTTGAAATCACGGTTTCAAAATACGAACTGCACGGCTTCGTTTCGTTTTAATTTCATTTATATTTATATATTTATATAAATATAGTTCATTCAATGATTTCCATATCGTTTTCACTTCAAATATTTTTCTAACACCTTAAAATTTTGGAAAATTTCGCCATAACCTCCCCTGCACCGGGTGCATCGGGAAATCGCAAATAGCTTTCCCGGTCCTTCTAATCTCAAAAAGAAAAAGAAAAAGCCAAGCGGCTAGCCAACAGGCTCATAAAATCATCACCCAAACAAAGCAGTAAATGTGTACCTATTTGTCGGGCACAAAATTTTATTCCTCTTCTCTAGCCCCTTTGCTATAACCTGTTCAATGAATATGTATGTACATATATACACAGTTCTTATCATTTATCATTTTCTATTCGACTTCATATTTGATTTCTATTCGGTTTAAAAACACCATTCATTCTAATGTTACATAAATAGGTGCAAATCATTTCATTAGCTAATTAATGAATATTTCAACTCATATATGTTTATTTTGAACAAGTGGCTATTTTTAACACTTCACATTTCAACAATTTATTCATACAATAAAAATGTGATTTTTATTGTAAAACCATTCATTTCAGAACACTATTTTTCTATATAGTTCATGTTGGTGATAAAAATGGGAGTTTTATCATAAAACAATTTCTTTCAAAATATGAATACCATTCAACACATGAATTTCTAATCAACGAATGAATATCAATTCAACACATGAATGTTTTCTATAGTTTCTATACATAGATAAAAATGTGATTTTTATTATCAAACCATTTATTTCAAAATATGAATACCATTCGACACATGAATTTCTAATCAACGAATGAATATCAATTCAACACATGAATGTTTTCTATAGTTTCTATACATAGATAAAAATGTGATTTTTATTATCAAACAATTTATTTCAAAATATGAATACCATTCAACACATGAATTTCTAATCAACGAATGAATATCAATTCAACACATGAATGTTTTCTATAGTTTCTATACATAGATAAAAATGTGATTTTTATTATCAAACCATTTATTTCAAAATATGAATACCATTCAACACATGAATTTCTAATCAACGAATGAATATCAATTCAACACATGAATGTTTTCTATAGTTTGAATAAGTATAAGTTTAAGCATATGAAAATAATTCAAACACACGAATATTATTCAAAATTTCGGCAGCATAACGGCAGGGTAGTTAAAACCGGCACCGTCCCTAGTACGGCTCCTCGCTCTACCTTAAAACCTCGCGGTTTTTGACAATGGGGATCATGCATCTAGTTCGCACGCAGGCGGCATGTATATATTTATTTCATTTCCACAACTAGTCCTATGTGGTTTCAACCAAATATTTCACAACCACAAATGGGTATTTTTCAACCACAATCAACCAATATCCATCACAAACAATCCCAAACAACCATTCGCTATCAATCAATTTTCACAACAATTTCAACCAATAAATATCGTCCATGGTTTGTGGACGAGGGGCGTATATATATATAGATATATATTTATATATAGCAATTCACTTTGATTTCCACACATATATATATAGAAAAAGAAATTGAAGAGTGAGAAATTCTCACCAATAGCTATCCAATACCACGACTCTTCCTTTAGAAATCTTCGCCAATCTCGCCTTTTGTCGCTTCGTTGCCCGTATTCTCTACATATGTAAAAATCGAATTTTTACTATGTTATTCAATATATAAAAATCGAATTTTGACGTCGCTATTCAATATATAAAAATCGAATTTTGACTTCGCTATTCAATATATAAAAATCGAATTTCAAAAATATAGATTCCGCCTTTTCCATTTTAAAGATCAAATCTTTTCTTTTACTTTTTAAAGTTTAAATCTTTTACTTTTTAAAGTTTAAATCTTTTACTTTTTAAAGTTTAAATCTTTTACTTTTTAAAGTTTAAATCTTTTTAAAAATCATTTTTTAAATCTTTCAAAAAAAATCTGTTTTAAAACCTTTTCAAAAATCTGTTTTAAAACCTTAGAAATCTGTTTTAAAACCTTTCTTAAAATCAGTTTTTCTTTTTACAAAAAAAAAAATCAGTTTTAACATCCTTTAAACAAAATCAGTTTTTATTTCCTTTAAAAATCAGTTTTTATTTCCTTTAAAAATCAGTTTTTATTTCCTTTAAAAATCAGTTTTTATTCTTTCTCAAAATCCGAATTTACAGAATAAAAATAAAATTAAATAAAATACTCACCGTAATCTGCGAAGGGGGGGGGGGGGCTGCTGCTCTTGGCGGCGTCGGGGAGGCGTCGCGATGCTTCAGGGAAGGTGGCGGCTTCAGCGTCTCGAACGGGGGGGGGGGGGGGGCTCGTCTTCGTCGGAGCTGGCTTCGAGGTGGGCGGATGCTTCAGCGCCTCGAACTGGGAAGGCGGCTCGTCTTCGTCGGCGGCGTTCGCTTGAGGGAGGGGGGGCGGCTGCTCGATAGGCTTAGGGTTTTTTTCTTTTTTTTTATTTCTGTTTCAATGAATCGGGGGGGGGGGGGGCAGAAAGGGGATAAAGGAGGGAAATTAAAATATATATATATTTTTATTATTTAATTATTTAATTTTGCAAAAAGTTGACTTTTACATACGACCTCTAAACGAGGCCCACCGCCTGCCGTCCATAGCGTTTTACCCCCATTCCGAACACAATGGGATATGTATCGCAAGCTGATTTGATCGTTACAATCAGTTTCCGTTGAATTTACATTTAAATCACTATATTGAATTTTAAACGTACCTTTCAAATTACCGGGGCCACATACTAACTAGAAAAATTCCAGAAAAATATTTTCTAGCTTCGTATTGACGATACGGTCCTAACAAAACTAGTTTCGTCGAATTCTGGGACCGTTTGAAAAATGGCCAATTTCCAGTCGATTAAAATCAACTGAAACCGGTCAAACGCGTTTTCCTTTGCCACGCTCACATATTGATTCGAAAAATTATGAAATTTGAAACCTAACAATAACTTGACACTGCGGATCCAACAAAAGTGGTTTCGTCGAAATCCGAGGTCATTTGCAAAATGTCCATTTTTAAGGGCCTGAATTCCATAGCGACTATTCAGAATTTTCAACTGGACATATCTTTTGATTCCCGCTATCAAATTTCGATTGGTCAGATTCGTTGGAAAGATATTACCAATTAGATCCTAATGTTTTTGGTTTCACTAAAATCCGGATTGTTTTGCACCCGGTATATTCAATTGAAGTCTGAAATCGAATTATCGAACTACCGCCCCATTTTCAATTCTATATATAATTATAATTAATTATATTCGTTTTCAAATGTCGATTCAAACTCAGTTTTCATCGCCATTATTTAAAATATTTATTTTAAATAATTAAAATCCATTATTTTAGCCAATTTAAAAATTTTAAATTGGTTCAGATTTTCTGGGTCGTTACAACGTACTTGTTGATTGTCCGGATATACGAGCACCTCTCTTCCGTATTGGACATACGGGATGAGGAATAAGGTTTCTCCGGTTTCGTTTAGACCCAAAACGAACTTGTAAATGGACGTGTGTCCGACATTGAATTTCATTCCATGTAATTGAATTTATTTCTATTTAATATAT
The DNA here is from genome assembly GCA_030737875.1 of Allium sativum. Taxonomy (NCBI): domain Eukaryota; kingdom Viridiplantae; phylum Streptophyta; class Magnoliopsida; order Asparagales; family Amaryllidaceae; genus Allium; species Allium sativum. The sequence continues at coordinate 182,114,427 of CM060915.1, read as the reverse complement.
ATCTGTGGTGGCGGAGAACTTGTTCTCTTGCTTAACACCCTCCTTTAAGACGCACGAGCTCAAAGGTTATATATTGGTAGTTATCGATCGCATGGCATTAATTGTCAGTGTGACATGCCAAGATGCAATTGATCGAGGCTTCTGTTGAAAAGAAGAGCCTTATGGATGATGATCAAAGCATAGCCTATTTTGGTAGAGTCAGAAACGGGATAAGGGAACGCAGGGAGTGCACACATTTCTTTTTAGCTAGAAGTAGCATTAGGGTTTTGCAAACCCTAACATTTTACTTATGTGGTTGATGGAATGAGGCGCCTCGGATTTATTGGTCGATTGTGACGACCATTTTATAGGTCCAATAAGATCGGGAAGCATGTGTTCAGGAATTGCCAATCCACTAAAGTAGTTGTGGACCGGCCCTGCAGGATCCAAGGGTTAACCAGTATCTGAATCCTGAGACATTGCTAGTGTGTCTCGAATCAGTTTGGAGATCGTCCCTTGCCTTGACTCATGATGGAAATCCACTCTCCAGTACGACATTACGGTTTTGATTGTAAACCTATATGGTGGCATAGTAGGATGGGGTACTATGCCATCTAGAATTGATACATTTATTTTGATGTATTTTTGAAACTTAATAGAAACAGATAATAATATTAAAATATTATTTTATACGTATCAAGCATTTTTTATCATTATAAGGTAAAACTCTATCCTCTGGTTTGCATTGCATTGTGTGATGGGACTTGAATCTTATAATGATTTCATTTTCTAAAAAATACTGCGTTGTTTTTTTGAAATTTATTAAACTTATGTACTGGCAATCCAATAGTGTAAACCCATTCTGCGTTAATGTTGTGGTCCTATGATTAGCCATATTGTTAGTTAAGAAGGATTTCTCATGCCAGTCCCATGACTGACTCGTAGTTTGTTTCACTTTGCAAACTTGGGTGCCCTCTTTCCACACGGGCAGCTAAATGACAAGTTTTAGGTATGGATACTTTCTGGATGGGAGCTTGCTTAAGGAAGAAGATGAACATTTCCTTTTTATCTTTTTGTTGCTACTTGATACATTTAGACATTATTGATCTTTGATGTATTTGGTGGAGACTGAAACTTATTTCTTTCTTTGTTGAGAATTCTATTTTGCTAAGTGTATCCTATAACTGCGTGCTGATGTCTATGATGTTATGTTGTGATGACATTCTTATTTCCGCTTCAATGATTTATGTGTTATGCTATTATCTGAGATCTTTTATTGTTGTAATTATGTTATGCTCTTATGATTATCCTTACTTTCGTACTACGGAAGTTTGGGGTCGCCAAAGTTGGTATCAGAGCTAAAGGTTAACCTTAGCTTCGGAGTATAACATTTTTAGAACAACCCATCTAGATAAAATCAGTAGTATTCTAAGACGAGTAGCTCATTAGAGATAGGATTCGTAATGTTCTAAAATGAGCACAGCAGAATAGCACATATTAATCAGTCATTACATCATTATCATCTTATCATATATTTCTACTTTTAACCTTTCCTTTAAAATTATCATTTCTCTTAGTCTGATTCTTTCCTTGATGGTACAGAACTAATTAAGAAATGAGCACAAGAGCACGAGCTAGAGCCCGAGGTAGAGGTGGGGTTAGAGGCACAGCTAAAGATGAGACTCCTATGTCCCAGGGACAGCCCACTCCTGAGGCTGTAACACCACCTCCACCCCCGTAGCCGTTTGACTTGGATAAAATATCCAAGAAGTTCAAAAACTTAGGGGGAATATCCTTTACGGGGAGAGAAACTGTGATTGAGGCACATGCATGGTTAAAGAACTACGAGAAAATCTTTGAAGGTTTGAAATTGGAAGATCAACGTAAGCGCTTCTTGGCAACATAGCTATTGAAACACCAATCTGAAATTTGGTGGGATACATTCAAAATTGGCAATGATGTAGCCAATATGTCCTGGGCCAGGATCATAGAGCTCTTTAACGATAAGTATATCCCTCCGCAGGAAGTAGAGAGGCTCCATGATCAATTTGCAAATTTGCAGCAGGGTGATATGGCCATTTCAGAATATGTGCGTAAATTCGAGGAACTCTCACGCTATGCCCTAGAGCTAGTTTAGGAAGCAGTGCAGAAGAACAATAGGTTTATCAATGGCCTCTCCAAGAAATACCTGAACAAGGTCACTTCTCGCATCAAGCTCCCTTTCAATGAAGTGAATGAGATAGCTAACCGTTATGAGGATAATGACAGAAATTCACAGCAGGAGTGTGAAAAAATAAGAACAACAACAAAAGAAAGCAAGATGATAAGAAAGCAGAGGCGAGCGATTCTTCTACCACCAAGCCACAGGGGAAAAAGAAAAGAGACAAGTCCAAGGTGAAATGCTTCAATTGTCAGAAGGTGAGGCATTTTGACTAGGAATGCCGAGCCCCGAAGAGACCAAGAAGGAATGAGTCTGGGCCGAGTCAGAATAGCGGACAGAATTCTCGTGGCCCCAGGGAATGCTTTAACTGCCACAATCCTGGACACCTTATCAAGAATTGTCCATTGCTAAAGAAAACTGAGGTGGCGCATGTCTACGATGGAGCGGCTACATCGGCTTCTTCCAAGGAAGCAGGTAAGCCTGATGTTTTAGAAGGTACTCTTAATATTAAGAACATTCCTATTATAGTTTTGTTTGATCCTGGTGCATCAAGAAGTTTCATTTCTAGTGACACGATTAAAAAGTTAAAATTGAAACCAAGAAAACTTAAAGAACCGATTATAGCCCATAGCCCGATAGGAGGTTCACTTATTCTCGATCAGTATTGTAGATTGCATGTTTCTTATTCTTACTTCAAGTTCCCTTTTGACTTGATCGTTATGAGTTTTTTAGATACGATATCACACTTGAGCTAGAATGGCTAACAACGTATGAGGCTGAGGTACTATGCGCTGAAAGAGTAGTCAGAATTAAAACCAAATTTGGAGATACTATTGCTATTCCAAGCCATAGCTCAGCCATAGATAGGAAATAATTTTGGTATTCTCTAGAAGTCACTCCTGCTTCTATTGAGGATATTCCCGTCGTCAGAGATTATGCAGATGTGTTTGAAGAAGTTGACAGCTTACCTCCTCCCAGAGAAATTGACTTTAGGATAAACTTAGTTCCGAATGCAAGGCCCGTTATGCACACCATTTGGATAATGACACTGGAAGTAAAGAAGGAGCTGAGCAATCAGACTAAGCACCTTTTGTGGAAGGTTCTGATCGGGCCTAGTTTCTCAAGCTGGGGTGCAGCAGTGGTGTTTGACCCAAAGTCAGACGGTACCCACAGGCTGTGTGTGGACTACCGGGACCTCAATAAGAAAACTCTGAAAAATAAATACCCACTACCACACATTGTTGATCTGTTAGACTGCTTGAATGGAGCACAAGTATTCTCTAGGATGGACCTAGCTACAGGTTTCCACCAATTACGCAATGTCGAAGAATGTGTTCCTTTGACCGCTTTCAAAGGGCCGGATTTTTCTATGAATGGCTAGTAATGCCCTTCAGCTTATGCAATGCTCCAACATACTTTGTTGATCTGATGAACAGAGTATTCCGAGATGTTTTAAATAAATTTGTGTTGGTTTTCATCGATGACATCCTAATTTTTTTCTAAATCCACTGCTGAACATGGAAAGCATCTGAAGGAAGTCATGGAGAATTTGCGAAGAAATGTGTTGAAAGCCAAATTCTCCAAATGCATATTTTGGCAAGAAGAGGTAAAATTCCTTGGCCATGTTGTTTCAAAGGAAAGCATTTCAGTAGACCTAGGAAAGATCTTAGCCATCCAAGATTGGAAGCAGGCTAGCACTCCCATGGAAATAAGAAGTTTCTTAGGACTGGCTGGCTATTATCGGAAATTCGTTAAGGATTTCTCGTAATTATCTTGTCCATTTACGAAGCTTACTAAGAAGCATATAAAGTTTGTTCGGACACCTGAATTGAGGCAGCTTTCCAAGAGCTGAAATAGAGGCAGATCACTGCTCCTGTGTTAACCATTATTGATGGTAACTAGGATCTGAAAGTCTGGACAGATGCTTCTAGAGAAGGTTATTCTTTTTATCTAAAATAAACATGTCAGAGACGACATTTTTAATGTCAAATCTTATTTTAACATGTTATCCTTTTACCTATTAAAGGTATTGGTGTGATGCTAATGCAAAGGGACAAAGTAGTCACAATGCTAGCCGTCAGTTGAAGCCGCATGAGAAGAATTACCCCTCATGATCTTGAGTTGATGGCCATTGTATTTTTTTAAAAATATGGAGGCACTATCTCTTGGGTGAGAAGTTCGAATTGTATACTGATCACAAATCCTTAAAGTATATGTTCACCCAAAGAGATTTGAACTTGAGGCAGCAACGTTGGGTTGAATTCCTTGCGCCCTATGACCTGGACATCTTATATACTCTAGAAAAAGCCAATGTTGCAGCCGATGCGCTCAGCAGGAAGAATGCAGACAACGCCAATCCTATCATCGCCAGTCTTATCATTACGCCTACATTAATGGACAAGATCTCTGCCATTCAGAAAGGTGATAAATTTATTCAAATGATTAGCAAGCGAGTCGTCAAGCTTCCAAATAGACAACAAGGGGTCCGTTAGATTGCAAGGGCGAATATGTATGCCGGATATTCCTGAGCTAAAAAGAGAGTTATGGATGAATGTCACAAATCTAAGCTCAGTATCCATCCAAGAGTAAGCAAGATGTATCATGGTCTTAAGCGTACTTTTTGGTGGAAGGCGATGAAGAGAGACATTTCTATATATGTTGCTAGATGTTCCACTGCCAACAAGTCAAAAGCAATCAGCAAAAGCTAGCAGGACTATTGCAACCGCTAGAGGTTCCAGGTTGGAAGTAGGACCAAATTTCTATGGACTTTATTGATGGCTTGCCCCGAACTAGAAAAGGAAATGACAGTATAAGGGTGATTGTAGATCTCTTCACAAAGACCGCCCGTTTCATCCCTGTCAAATCTAATAGAACAGCTCAAAGTTTGGCACAGCTTTATTTCAGAGAGATTGTCAGACTACATGGAGTTCCCAGTAGCATCGTTAGTGATCGCGATCCGATATTTTCTAGCAAATTTTGGGAAGCTTTCCAAGAAGAGCTTAGGACCAAATTGAATATGAGCACCGCTTATCATCCTTTGACAGATGGCCAGACTAAGAGGGTGAACCGCATATTGGAAGACTTTTTGCGAGCATGCATTTTTGATTTTGATGGGTCATGGGAAGATCATTTGCACTTGGTTGAATTCTCTTACAATAACAGCTGCCAAGTAAGCTTGTAGATGTCTCCATATGAAGCATTATATGGCAGGCCATGCAGATCTCCCGCATGTTGGCTAGAACCCGGCAATCGATTAGTATTGGGTCCCAACATGATTTGTGAAGCATCAGATAACGTTAATTTTATTAACAAGTGATTACTGGCTGCTCAAAGCTGATAGAAGTGCTATGCAGACTCACGAAGAAGAGATTTAGAATTCTCTGTTGGTGATCTTGTATACTTGAGGGTTTCCCCACTGAGAGGTGTAATTCGATTTGGGAAGACTGGGAAGTTGGCATCGAGATTCATTGGTCCATTCCCTATTCTTGAAAGGGTTGGAACTCTCGCTTATAGGTTGCAGTTGCCTGAATAGTTGCAAGGTGTTCACGATGTATTTCATGTGTCCCAACTCCGGAAGCATGTTCATGATCCAGACTTAGTTGCGAAGAAAGCAGCACAACAAGACTTGGAGATTACCCGGAGCTTAGCAGTAAGGAGGGAGCCAGTGAAAATTCTAGTAAGGAAACAGGAGTCCTGAGGAATAAGAGGATCCATCTAGTCAAAGTTCAGTGGAGCGGGTATCCTAGAGGCTATACATGGGAGACTAAGGATAACATCAAACAGGCTTATCCCAATAGCAGAGTGGACATCTACGAGTGACTCTTGTGTTGTACATTTACAATACCTTGAATTTTCTGTTTCGTTTCCTACTTTACAACTTTTTTTTTTTGGGGACGAAAAGCTTTTAAGTGGGGGAGATTGTAACAACCCGGAAAATCAGAACAAATTTAATTTTTGTTTTTTGGCTATTTCAATGAATTTTGAATAGTTAATATAATTTATTTTAAATAACAACAATTAAAAGTTTATTTTAATCGGAGTTAGAATGAATATATTTATTGTGATTGTAAAAGGAATTAGAAATAGCATGGTAGTCTGAAAAGTCAAAGTTGAACTTTGACTGAATATACAGGATTCAAAATTGAAAGGATTTTAGTGGGACTAAAAATATCTAAATCTTTTGAAAAATATCTTTCCAACGAATCCCAAAAATCGAAATTTCATAGCGGGAATCAAAAGTTATGGCCAGTTGAATATTCAGAATAGTTGTTATGGAATATAGTATAATTCCATATAAAATGCCATTTTACAAACGACCTCCATTTTCGAAAAAACCACTTTTGTCGGATCCGGAATGTCAAATTATTGCTAAGTTTAATTTTCTAGAATTTTTGGAATTAATTTGTGAAATGTGATTCGATAATTTCTATTGAACTTGATCGACCGTTAAAAAGGCCATTTTTCAAATGGTCTCCAAATTCGACGAAATTAATTTTGTTAGGACCGTATCATCAAAACATAGCTAGATTTATTTTTAGGGAATTTTCGGAGTTCGTATGTGGCCCCGGTGAATTTAAATATACGATCGAATTAATTTAATAAAGGATTTAAAATTTAAATTAAAGAAATCAGGCCAAAGACAGTCGTTTGGGCTGACAGGACCAAGCCCATTGGGTCCAGAATAGGGATACTTGGCTAGGGGCGACACACGTTGGGTTTGAATTGGAGTTCATATGGGCTAAAGTGTATTTTTGGATTTAAGAAGAATTAATTAAATTAAATAAAAGTAGAAATACGTGAATAAATACGCGTATTCCGTGAAACCCTAATACTAGTATACGCACCCGCCTCGTTCAAGTTTAGTGGCCACCACGCTCCAGATTTAAATCACTAATATCTTCTGATTCACAACAAATTAGACCAAGGTTCAAAAGGCAAATTCAAAGAGAGTTGCTTGCTCTTTGATTCTGTACGGTTTGATCTTCCTCTGGTGGAACGAACTCCGAGAACCGGGCCCGTGAACTACCGTCCTTCGTCGTTGTCTTGCTCCGTCCACAAGCCACCGAGCTCCACCGAAGCACTACCGCCGGGCGAGCCGTCCACCCCCCTTTCATGTGGTAAACTCTTATCATCTCCCCGTGTCCCGATTAAAAAGCAAAACTCAACCCTAGAACGGAACCCATACATTAAAACGTCAGCTTGGGTTATCTGAGAGGAAGAAGTGTAAAAAAAATTTTAATATTTATTTATTTAATTTAAAAATTATTATCAACCTAAATTAAATCATAAATCACTCATACTTAATCATAATTTAACGATTTTCAAAGCGTTGCGATTGTAAAGCAGAGATCAACATTTCTAAACTGACTAGAGCCAATTCTGAGCTGATCAAATTTTGGATAAAATTACAGATCTGAACCACTCAGATTCAAACGGCAGTGAGAATTCTATTTCATTTTTATTTTTAAATAATTGGAATAAATCATGATTATATTATCATCGATCCGCGGTAAATGTCTACATGCTATGCTACGTGATTTGATCTGTATTTGATTTGTTAATGTAGGTTTGTTAGTTTGGGTGATATTGTGTTATAATTGAATTTGCAATAAAAACAAACCAAAACTTTTTGTTATTTTTGTTGAATCAAAACTTTCAACAAAAATGAAGCATCACCTTTATTATATTTTATGGCATTTTATTTGCAATAAAAATGAATCAAAAATTTTTGTTGTTATTTTGTTGAATCAAAATATTCAATAAAAATTGAGTATCACCTTAATTTTATTTTATTTGTTTGGAACTAAATTGCAATAAAATATTACTTTTGTTATTGTTTGATTAAACTAGAATTTTCAATCAAATAAAATATTAATTTTTTTATTGTTTGATTGAACTAGAATTTTCAATCAAATAAAATATTACTTTTGTTATTGTTTGGTTGAATTAGAATTTTTAATCAAAATAAAATATCACTTTTGTTATTTGATTGAATTAGAATTTTCAATCAAATGAAATATCACCTTTGTTATTGATTGAATTAGAATTTTCAATCAAATGAAATATCACCTTTGTTGTTGATGGAATTAGAATTATCAGTCAAAATGAAAAACATCACTTTTGTTGTTTGATTGAAATAGAATTATCAACCAAAATGAAATATGCACTTTTGTTATTTGATTGAATTAGAATTTTCAATCAAATGAAATATCGCCTTTGTTATGGATTAAAATAGAATTTTCAATCAAATGAAATATCACCTTTGTTATTAATGGAATTAGAATTATCAATCAAAATGAAAAACATCACTTTTGTTATTTGACTGAAATAGGATTATCAACAAAGATGAAATATACACTTGTTATTTGATTGAGTTAGGATTTTCAATCCAAAGGAAATATCAAATTTTTTTCATTTTGTTGAATTAGAATATTCAACAAAAATGAAATATAAATTTCTATCATTTTATGGAATCATCATAAAAATAGAAATGTTCATGTTTTAGAAAAAAATAAGAACATTACATTAGAAAGTTCACATTTTTAATGTAATGCTAAAAATAAGAAAAATGTACATGTTTTATAATCAAAACATGATTTCATTAATAATATACATTTTTAATGTAATATTAAAAATAAGAAAAGACTCATGTTTTATAATCAAAACATGATTTCATTAAAAATATACATATTTAATGTAATGTTAAAAATAAGAAAAATGCACATATTTTATAATCAAAACATGATTTCATTAAAAGTATACATTTTTAACGTAATGTTAAAAATAAGAAAAATGTACATGTTTTATAATCAAAACATGATTTCATTAAAAATATACATTTTTAATGTAATGTTAATAATAAGAAAAATGTACATGTTTTGTAATCAAAACATGATTTCATTAAAAATATACATTTTTAATGTAATGTTAAAAATAAGAAAAGTGTTCATGTTTTAAAATCAAAACATGATTACATTAAAAATATACTTTTTAATGTAAAATTAGAAATTAGTGAAAAGATTCATGTTTTAGAAAGAAAACATGTTTTACATTAAAAATTCACTTTTTAATGTAATAGAAATGTAGGAAAAGAAACATGTTTTAAAATGAAAATATGTTTTACATTAAAAAAAATCACTTTTAATGTAATAGTAGAAATTTAGGTAAAGGCTCATGTTTTAAAAAGAAAATATGGTTTACATTAAAAATTCATTTTTTAATGTAATAATAGAAGTTGGACAAACATTCATGTTTTCAAAATAAAACATGTTTACATTAAAAACTTTGTTTTTAATGAAATGGATAAAATTTCATTTATACTTACATCGCATATATTAGAATTTATATGCGTTGTTAAAATTACATTTATAATTACATCGCATATATTAGAATTTATATGCGTTGTTAAAAGCACATTTATATTACATTGCATATATTAGAATTTATATGCACTATCAAAATTACATTTATATTTACAATTACATATATTAGGATTTATATGCAAAGTTGGCTTGTCATTGAATCAATTTTCATGAAAATGGAATATACCTTGTTTGACAGTACATGGATATGATATGCCAATAAAAACATTCTTTTATTTCGCATATTAAAAATGTTAGTTAAATCTTTGAATGGTTTATTTTTATATATAATTATATATATATATATATATAAATTAAAATTAAACGAATCACGCGTGGTAGTTCGCGTTTCGAAATCGTAACTTTAAACGATTATACCGAAAGATCCGGCCGTCGGATGTTCCCACACTACAGCCCTTAGGACCGCTTTGGGAAGGTCTTTCCGTCGATATAAATTTTGTTAAAATCCAACGGTTAGATTTCAAGATAAGTGTAAATCAAATTTTGATAAAAACAGCGCCAGGGCCGCCTATTGACCCCAAGCGTCTTTAAGTTGACATAGCTATTTTTATATAAATAAAAATAGCAATAAATCATTATTAAATACTATTAACGATATGAAATGTTTTTAAACTATATATATTTGAGAATCATTTGAAAAGACTGAGTTAAATCTCATTTCAAATGATTATACGACGATCTAAATTGAAGATCTTAAAGACGACGATTGAAGTCCGGCGATCTCCACATCGAAAGGATAACTACTGATGCCTGGCATTGGTTAGCTACCAGTAAAGGGTTAAAGTGGTAGTTGTTCGGACGTACTTTTCGATTTTTCGGATACACAAGCACCTCTCTTCCGTATTGGACATACGAGACTAGGAATAATGGGTCTGTGGTTTCATTCAGACCCAGAATGGACATGTAAATGGACGTGTGTCCGACATTGAATTTCATTCCATGTAAATAAATTGATTTCTGTTTAATATATATCTATGGTGGAGGAGAATTTGTTCTCTTGCTTAACACCTTTCTTTGAGACACATGAGCTCAAAGGTTATATATTAGTGGTTATTGATCGCATGGCGTGAATTGTCAATGTGACATGCCAAGATGCAATTGATCGAGAATTTTATTGAAAAGCAGAGCCTTATGGATGATGATAAAATCATAGCCTATTTCGGCATAGCTTTGTGTATTACGTTACCTCACGAGCCTCACACCCCGGTAGAGTCAGAAACGGGACAAGGGAACATAGGGAGTGCACACTTTTCTTTCTAGCTAGAAGTGGTATGATGGTTTTGCAACCCCTGACATTTTACTTATGTGGTTAATGGAATGAGGCGCCTCGGATTTATTGGTCGATTGTGACCATTTTATAGGTCCAATAGGATCTGGAAGCGTGTCTTCAGGAATTGCCAATCCACTAAAGTATTTGTGGACCTGCCCTGCAGGATCCAAGGGCTCGCCAAAGTCCGAATCCTGAGACATTGCTAGAGTGTCTCGAATCGGTTAGGATATCGTCCCTTGCCTTGACTCATGATGGAAATTCACCCTCCAATACAACATTACGGTTTTGATTGTAAACCTATATATGGCGACATAGTAGGATGGGGTACTATGCCATCTAGGATTGATACATTTACTTTGAAGTATTTTTGGAACTTATTAAACACTAATAATAATATTAAAATATTATTTTCTATGTATCAAGCATTTTTTATCATATAAGGTGAAACATTAACCCCCGGTTTGCGTTGCATTGTGTGATGGGACTTGAGTCTTATAATGATTTCATTTTCTAAAAAGCATTGCGTTGTTCTTTTGAAATTTATTAAGCCTATGCTCTGGCAATCCAATGGAGTAAACCCGTTCCGCTTTAGCGGCGGAGTCCTATGATTATCCATATTGTTAGTTAAGAAGGATTTCTCATACCAGTCTCATGACTAACTCGCAGTTTGTTTCACTTTGCAAACGCGGGTGCCCTCTTTCCACATGGGCAGCCAAATGATAGGTTTGGGTATGGATACTTTTTGGATGGGAGCTTGCTTAAGGAAGAAGATGAAGAACCTTTCCTTTGTATCTTTTTGTTGGTACTTGAGACATTTAGACGTTATTGATCTTTTATGTATTTGGTGGAGATTGAGACTTATTTCTTTCTTTGTTAAGACTTCTGTTTTGCTAAATGTATCCTGTAACTGCGAACTTTGATGTTTGTGATGTTATGTTGTGATGACAGTCTTATTTATGCTGCAATGATTTATGTCTTATGCTATTATTTGAGATCTTTTATTATTGTAATTATGTTATGCTCCTATGATTATCCTAACTTTCGTACCACGAAAGTTTGGGGTCGTCACAGAATCAACTTGGACATAGCCTACCAAATCACTGAGTATATTTTAGATTTGGGGACGTAGCCTTGATTATTTCTTTGCCAAAGCTGCCTGGAATTACTTTGGGAACTTGGTTGGTCTAGTGTCCCGAAATTCCAGTCCAATTTGAGCTGACTAAATAACACAAGTCCAACCCACATTACACTGGAAATCAGAAAACTAATAGAAAGAAATTAGACGGTGAGAATAGATAAGATAGAAACTTAGAATAGAAGAAGAAGAAGATACAACATCAGAGTAACACGAATCTCACAGCGGAACGAACAACATATAATAGATAACATATCCTTGAAATAAAATCAGTATATGTATACAATAACATTATCAGAGTACAACACTTACAACACAGCGGAAATAACTATGGCTATATAATCCTGAAGCCTCCTGCTCCAAGCTCTTCCAGTATATCTGTAATTCCCGACTACTTGACTTCCCTTACAAAATTAGGCACCCAAGAGTTTAGGGAAAACAAAACAAGATAAACTCCAGGTCAGTCATGGGACTGGTATGAGTAAAACAGTTTAAAACAGTTTGAAGAAGTAAATGATATCTTATTAGACCACGCAGTATAATGGAACGGGTTTTTCCCTTATGAGAATCCAAATTATCTTTATAACAAAAACCTTTTGATATTATAATAATGTCTATCAACCACAATATAATAATCAACTAGCAGAAACGCTTTTATCTCACGTTCTACATATATAGTATACAATCAAAACTGCAAGCACGTATTGGGTAATGGATTTCCAACTATGGCAAGGTATGGAACCACCTTTCGCTAGTGTACCTCTAGAGAGGAATACACTGGGTTCAACAAGAACATTTTGCAACCCGGCCACACATGACCAACCACTCATTTCTCTTGAGTGTATCGAATGTATATCACTAACGGTTGGGATCAGCAACCGTTTCCCGAATGGGACAACATAGACAATAGATTTTTAGAAGTAAATGAAACTCTAGATAAGATGATTATACACCCTAATAGGTGCAACCTACATAGCCATGCTGCCTGCCCGATTTTTGTCTTTCTCGGTTGTGAGGCTAGAGGCCACGCTTATCTCTAACAGATCACATATTTATTCACTTGAATGTCACATCGTCATACCCGCCAAATCACAAATTGATTTCCCTAAAAATACCACGAGTATACAGCTAAGACAAATGAATTCCTCCGCCACCAAACATAAATACGTTTGAAGAGATCAACTTACACGATCTATTAAATATACTATGTCAGACATTCATCCGTACAAGTTGTACTGGGACTGGACAAACCGAAGGCACTATTCAGTGCACCCATCTTAGGCAATCTTTACCTAAGATTTAAACAACAACCCTTGAACTTTACTCTGTCTTCAATTATCATTGGCATATATGATTCGCAACGCTTATGCCAATACGGAGTGGTTCTTGGATAATAATCCAACTGATCTCTCCATATTAACAACGTTAAAATGGTCAAAAACTTCGATAGTCGGTGAGTTAAATATCAACGAAAAACACGTGTGCAAACAACGATATCATTTCCAGATGGAAATCATATCGATCAATCATCAATTAACATTTAACCCCTTTTAAATTAATTTAACATTAATTTATTCCTTTCCTTATTTCCCCCTTCCATATATTCATAAATTCTTATTTTCTAAGTTTAGAAAATATACGTTATTAATCACTGGAAATCATATCCATATCTCTCCCATTTCTTGTTTTCTATTATTAGAAAACCTTTTTGATTCTGATTTGGAAAACATTTCCAAAACTCCTTTGTTGGATTTAAACAGTTGTTTAAATAAAACATCGCTATGCCAACTCAAACCATTTACTAAATTCACTTAACCATCATTCACTATCAAACCTTACCATTCCTTAATTAAGAAGGAAGTCAATCAAGTTGGGGTATAATTACCTCTCGGACCTTAACTGAACAACGTTTTAACTTTGAAATAGTCAAAGTTTATCTTTTAAACCTTTAACAAACTTCCTTACGTAACTCTCCGGTTCTATTTACGCATCCGCTTCTTTATTGAAAACATTGATTATAAAGATAATGTTATAATCCCTATTTTCGAGATATCTAACTTCAGTTTTAACTTTCATTCTTTAATGTGAATAAATAAATAAACACCTAATTTATAAATAAATAAATCTTGATTTAAAAACCGGAAAGTATAAGTACTTCCCCGAATTCGATATAATTGAATTCGACGTATAACTCTCTTACAAGTAAATCTGAAACGACCCAAACTTCCCCGTAAAGGAAAGACCGGATTACTTTGAGAACAACACACATCAGAACACAAAACAAAAGAATATTTCATTGCTGTTACAACAATTACATCAGAGTACAAGAATATTCCAGAGTATGAATAAACAATATGCATTGGAAATACAATAATATCAGAGTTTTAAATTACATTTAAATAGCAACGGAAAAATAATACAAAACACAACTGAAAAAAATACACGGATACAGGGCCTTCCTAAATCACTTCAGTTGTAGACCAGGATCCTATGAATATAATATTTGCAAAATCAAAACTACTAGCTACCTATGTAGAAAATATGGGCACCCAGAGTTTAGGTTAAAACAATAAACTTCATGTCAGTCATGGGACTGGTATGAGAACGCAAAAACAGTTATTAAGTTGATTTTAAAGTTAGGTAAATCAATGGACCACGCCGTATAACATGGAATGGTTTATAAGACGCAATGCTAAATAAAGGAAACTGAAGCTATTATAAGACTCAGGTCCCATCACACAATGCAACGCAAGCCAGAGGATAGAGTTTTCCCTTATAATAGCCAAATATGCTTGATACGCGAAATTTCATCTTTTATTATCACTATAAGCGAAGAAATCAACTTTGAATATAAATGTATCAATCACAGGCGACATGGGTACAATATATCATGTCTCCATACTAGTTCTACAATCAAAACCGAAATATCATATTGGAAGTTGGATTTCCATCTATGAACCAAGGCAAGGTGCAATCCTTCCGTTTCGAGACACTCTAGCGCATGCCTAATGTAACAACCCGGAAAATCTGAGCCAACTTAAAATTTTTAATTTGGCTATTTTGGTGGATTTTAAATATTTAAAATAAATATTTTAAATAATAGCGACAAAAAGTATGTTTGAATCAATGTTTGAAAACAAATATAATTATTTTTAATTATAAACAGGGCCTGAAATGGCGTGATAGTTTCAAAATTTGAATTCAAACTTTGCCTGACTTTACTGGGAGCAAAACAAAACAGATTTTAGTGAAACCAAAAATATTTAAATCTGTTAGTGAATATCTTTCTAAAGAATCTAAAAAATCGAAGTTTCGTAGCGGGAATCAAAACTTATGGCCAAATGAATTTTCTGAAAGGTCACTATAAAATTTATATAGCCTGTGAAAATAGACATTTTGCAAACGACCTCAGAATTCGACGAAACCACTTTTGTTGGATCCGGGATGTCAAATTATTGCTAGGTTTCAAATTTCATAATTTTGGAAGTTAGTATGTGGGCGTGGAAAAGGAAAACGTGTTTGGTCGATTTTTGTTAAATTGGATCAACCAGAAAATGGCCATTTTGTAGACGGTCTCAGAATTCGACGAAACTAGTTTTGTTAGGACCGTATCATCAAAACCTAGCTAGATTTATTTTTCGGGAATTTTTAGAATCAGTATGTGGCCCCGGGAAACTGAAATGTACGTTCAAATCAAATATTGAACATTTAATATTTTAATTTGAAGAGAAACTGACTCAAACAGTCTAATGGGCCTACGAAACATATCCCATTATGTTAAGAATGGGTGTATTTAGCTGGGGACGGCAGTCGTTGAGTTTGGATTGGAGTTCTTATTAGAACACCCCCTTTTAAAATTTTATATAACTCCAAGCCAATCTGATTTTTTATAAGAAAAAAAGGGAATTTCTCTTTCCCCGTAACCCGATAGCAGGAAGAAACACCTTCAATCCTTCCTCCCTCAAATCCTTTCGATTCACTCAATAAAATTCAAGTGTGTTGTAGAAGATTTTGTAGAGGATCTTCAGACCTACAAATCCATATAAGGATTGGGATTTATCATTTTGAATCGAAGGAGAATCGTGCCCTAGAAGTCACGGTCTTCGACCCGCCACCATGAGCAGCACCGACCGCCGAGTTCGACCCTCTCCTAGGCGATGACATGCCACTCCAAGCACTTCGATGTGGTGTAGGTTGTTCGGCCCCAAGCTTCACGGATTTGGCAAAAACCCAAAACCTAGTTTTGAACCTTGGTAGAAAGGTAACGGACTTTATTTTATTTTATAGTTTATAGCACTTTAAAGCACTACGGTTTATGATTTTACAATAAAAATCATATCTTTTTCATTTCTTGTCGAAATCAGTGAAACAAGAGATAGTGGACTCATGTGGATGTTTTCTACATTTTAGAAGAGATCGGATATTTTTCTGAGCCTTTTGCTATTTTGGTGGAGTGGAACCCAATGTTAGATTTATGAATTATAAACGATATGGAAAACAACGATGTATAAATTATATAGTCGAAGTATGAGCTATATTAGCATTGTACACCGCATGTATAAGCGTTGTATAAGTTGTATGTTCGATGTATAAGTTATATATGCATTGTAAAAGTGATATATGCATTGAAATAAATTGAAATGATATTGAAATGAAATCGAAATATAATTATATACGTATATATATATATATATATATATATATCAATCCCCTCGTCCACAGACGATGGAAAATATATATTGGTTGTGATATTGTTTGGATTATTGGTTGATGTGAAAATTTGGTGAATATCATGAATGGTTGGTTTGAAATGATTGATTGTGATTGAAATTCCAATAGGATTAGTGTTAGCCTACTTTGTGAACTAGGCAACACAAAGTCAAGAAACCAAACATTGAATGGTATTTTTAATTATAAGACTTCGGTTCGGATTGGAGGAAAACACTACAATTCAGGTTGATAGCTGCAGTTGTTCGGATCGGATAGGGTCCTCTGTTCGGATCGGGTTAGAGCAGCATATTGGTTCGGATCGGATAGAGTTCTCTGTTCGGATCGGTGATCTCTTACTGGATAGATTGGTAAGGCATATCCAATCGGATCGGAAGGCAACTAAATCTCGAATGGATCGGAAAGCCATCTGCTTGCCACAACACTGGAGCGGAGCGGAATAGGTTAGAGAAGGAGAGGCGCCCAAACCAGTCCGGTTCGGATCGGGTATCCCGATCCGAACCCCTTACCTGCACGTCTCCGACCCGCACCCATGATCCATGTTAATCTCCTGTAAAATCGCATGGAGAACCGGACCGGCTATGACTAATTCCTACCCCTAACGTCCTCCCTTTTGATGCGTTGTCAACCTGATAGTTCATCCGAACCCGAAGAGAGTGCGATGGATGACACGTGGCCCGACCCGGATCAAGTCTCAAGCAAATTCACACCTATAAATACCCCATCTAGAGACAAAGAGAAGGATGTTTTTTGGAGACTTAGAGAATTCAATTACCTCCATCATCCGAACTCCATTACTCCCGGAGAATCCAAACCATCTTTCATTCCTTGTTTTAGTCAATTGAGTGAACAAAAGTGAGTTGTGAGTGAATATTACTTTGTATTTGCAACTGAATTATTGAATATAGTGAAAAATAAGTGGACGTAGGCATTTGTTCGCCGAACCACTATAAATCCTGCGTGTTCATTTTTATTTTTATCTCATTTTATCTTGTTTCAAGTCAATTTGGGTGTTAGAACAACTTTTGGGTCTAACATTTTGGTGCTTTCACTGAGAACCCTCATCTAAATTCTTTATTTTCCGGGATCTCTTTCTACTTTTTGGACCGTTGAGTTCAAAGAAGTGAATCCTTAAGTTTCTCCGTTTTCTTACATTCGTTGAAGTAATTGTCAAAGACTCATGGCCAAAGGAAAAGGCAAGGAAGTTCAGTCTGTTCAAGGAAATGGAGCTGGCGAAGATCAGCAACGCGCTGTTGTAACAAGGTCTCGGGGGCAGAGTTCAGCGGCAGGAAGAATCAATGCAGGAAATCTGAGCCGCCAGCAGGGGGAGAGCTCCGATCCGATCCGGGTAGGAGACTCTGAAGCAGTGCATTCTCCCAATTTGAACCGACCTGAACTACCCGCTGCGCTCCGATCCGACCAGGCACCCCAGCTCCGATCCGAGCCGACCTCTTACCTCCGACCCGACCCGATGCTTGGTGAAGCTGGAACCTCTACTCGAGTCCCTACAAATGCTCCAATTCCAGCTGCCAGGGTTGGAGATCAGGTCAATCCATCTGCGCCCATCACTCTAGGAGATTTTTCGCGCTTGCTTGACATGCTTGAGAGCACAAGGGAAGCTATGAGAGTTCATGAGCGCACTAATCTCATGATGCAGGAAAATATGAGGCTCATGAGTCGAGAGATCAATGAGCTCCGTCGACAGAGAACTCCATCACCGGTTCGTCACACACCAGTTGATCAATCTTCATCGTCCGAGGAAGAGAGGCCCCGTGAACGAAGGCCACTCGAACGACCTCAGAACGTGGAGCAGCTGACATTTGGATCTTTGGGATCTCGCGAGGATATCGCACGAGCATTAGGAAACGATGACCCCACTCGGGGGCAAAGACTCCAGTCCCCTCTTCCCGAGATCGACCGGGAACACAGGGAACGGAATCGAGCAGAGGCCGCTCGAAGAAGAAGGGCATCTCCTGAGCAAGAGCCCAGAAGGAACTCGGATACTAGGGCCAGGGAACCTGAGCAGCCCCTAACTAGTGCTGATGTACATGCAATGGTTCGCCGAATTATGTCCGAGAGCCGGAATTATACAAATGAAGACTATAGCATTGAACGAAGCCATACTCCGTTCACCGACGATATCCTCGACTTCCAATTTCCCCGACGCTTTAACTTGCCACAAATGGACAAGTATAACGGAAGGACTGATCCAGGACAACATTTGATGCGGTATTCGTGGCTCATGAATGCCGCTGCTGCCCCTGATGAAGTGAAGTGCAAAGCATTCCCAATCTACCTAGAAGATGTGGCATTATTCTGGTTTACCCGACTTCCTCCTCGTTCAATTTCTAATTACAAAGAACTAAGCGAGCGTTTCATGAACCAGTTCCGACTACATGCCCGAAAGTCCAAGAGTGTTATTGAATTGTCAAGAATCAAACAGGCACCAGGAGAATCTTTAAGGGCATATCTTGATCGTTTTAACCAAGCCGTAACTGAGGTCAGTGACCCGCACGAGCCCACTATTCTGATGGCATTGAAGGAAGGAGTCGATCCTGAATCCGAGTTTGGAGACTACCTTTCTGGGAAAACACCCCCCACAAGGGCGATGTTCTACGAAAAAGCCGATATTTATCTAAGACGAGAGGAGGCCAGGGCAAACCGAAAGAGAAAGTCTGAGACAGCTTCAAAGGAGAATGTGCAGAGTAATATTGCCGTGAAGCAGTCTGGGGAAAGTTCTGGCAAGGTTGAAGTAAATGTAGGAAACAAGGGTGGAAACAACAATACTGGAAATGGGGGAAACAACAACAACCGTAATTCGAACGGTAACAGAAGAAACAGAAATAGGGGAAGTGACCCTAACAAAAGGCCCCGATTCCAGAACTACGAGAACTATACACCATTGAATGACACCCTGGAAAATATTTACCTGGATACGTACAATGTGTTGCAGTACAAAAGACCGCCACCTCGTGATTCGACCGAGAAAGAAATGGCGACAGGGAAATTTTGCTTGTTTCACGGAACACATGGACATTCGACCAATGAATGTCGGCATTTGAGGGATGTAATTGAAAAGCTGCTGCGTGAAGGAAAGTTGGATGAGTACAAGGTTGCCCCGAGGGACAGGGGGCAAGGAGAGCAGGCTCCAAAACAGATCTTACCTGCTCCCAAGCCTACAGCGCAGCAAAAAGGTAAAGGAATTGTCATCAACTCCATTGTAGGCGGACCTCACCCGGCAATCCAAAGTTTTAGGTCAATGGACCAATATGTGAATGCTGCCAAGCATCTAGATGTGAATGAAGGTGACGATTTGGAAGATGTCACCCCCATAAAACAACAAAAAACCATGTTCGACGACGTGGTATTTCGCAGCCGAGACAACACGGGGATACAATCTCCCACCAATGATCCGTTGGTTATTACTACCACCATTGGGCCGGCCTTGGTCCATAAGGTATTAGTAGACAACGGAAGTTCCGTTAATATTTTGTTCAAGAAGTCATTTGATCAGATGAAGCTTGAACCCGAAGATCTGAAACCTTGTGAAGGATGGATTAGAGGCTTCAACGGAGCGACGACAGCTCCCATGGGATATATAGAGTTGCCCGTGACCCTAGGGCAAGGAGAACGTAGAAGAGTGCGAATGCTTCAGTTCGTAGTATTGGACGTAGATTCGCCATATAACGCATTTTTAGGGAGACCTGCCCTCGCTGAATTTAGAGTTTGTATCGCCCCTTGGTGCTTGTTACTAAAGTTCCCAACCGAAGCCGGGACTGGAGTAATAAGAGGGGATCAGGTTTCTGGACGGGCCTGTTATGTGGCCGAACTGAAGATGTTGATGAAAGGAGTTAATGCTGAGAGTAAGGATGCCTCGTCTCCCTCAAAGGGGGACTCGGCATAGCAATTAGAGAAATTGACCCCAAAGGAGTTGCCCAAAGGAACACCTGAAGACCTGGATCCTAGAAAAGACGAGGAACCAGAGGCTAGGAATGCAACTCCTAACGAAGCGACAGTGGAAATTCCCATTGATAAAGCTGATCCGACGAAAGTTTTGAAGATTGGTTCTCAATTGGATCCACGTCGTGCTGAAGAACTGACGGACTTCTTGAAGGCAAACTTAGATGTGTTCGCCTGGACCCATGCTGACATGTGTGGGATATCACCTTCCATTATCAGTCACAAATTGAATGTAAATCCGAAGCATCCGCCTGTGAAGCAAAAGAGACGCATGCTGGG
Organism: Allium sativum; assembly: GCA_030737875.1. NCBI lineage: Eukaryota > Viridiplantae > Streptophyta > Magnoliopsida > Asparagales > Amaryllidaceae > Allium > Allium sativum. The sequence continues at coordinate 182,093,533 of CM060915.1, read as the reverse complement.
CCCAGAGAGGTCGGCTGCTCTCAAAGAGGAAGTAGAGAAATTGAAGCAAAATGGATTTATTCGAGATTTGACTTATCCCGACTGGATATCGAATCCCGTCTTGGTAAAGAAGCCAAACGGAAAGTGGCGAACTTGTATTGACTTTTCAGATTTAAATAAAGCTTGCCCAAAAGATAGTTTCCCACTTCCCAGGATTGACCAGCTTGTAGACTCGACAGCAGGTCATGAACTTCTTTCTTTCATGGACGCATACTCTGGATACAACCAAATTCCTATGCATGTACCAGACCAAGAGCATACGAGTTTCATTACGAATTTGGGGCTATATTGTTATGTTGTAATGCCATTCGGGTTAAAAAACGCTGGAGCTACTTATCAGCGCTTGGTAAATAGAATGTTTTATGATCAAATAGGAAAAACTATGGAAGTTTATGTGGATGATATGCTTGTCAAATCAAAGCAGTCTTCCAGTCATACGCAAGACTTAGCGGAAATGTTTGGTATCTTGCGAAAATACCGTATGAAACTGAACCCTTTAAAATGTTCATTTGGAGTGGCGTCGGGGAAGTTCCTTGGCTTCATTGTGAGTTCCCGAGGAATTGAAATCAACCCTAGCCAGATAGCAGCGATTAGAAACATCGAAGAACCGAGGAGAATTAAAGACGTCCAAAGTCTGGCAGGGAAAGTAGCGGCGTTGAGTAGATTCATCTCCAAAGCCACAGATAAGTGTGTTCCGTTTTTTGATTTGATAAAAAGGAGAAAGAAGAACTTCCAGTGGACTCCCGATTGTGTTGAGGCCTTTCAAAATCTGTTAGAGCTGTTAGAGAAACCGCCAATCTTATCAAAGCCCGTAGATCACGAAGAATTATTTGTTTATCTAGCAGTCTCGGCTCACGCTGTCAGCACAGCCCTGGTTCGAGAAGAAGACAAAGTACAAAGGCCAGTGTACTATGTGAGTAAGAAATTTGCAGCGGTAGAGCGCAACTACCCAAAGATTGAGAAGCATGCTTACAGCCTCCTGATCGCATCCCGAAAACTTCGTCACTACTTCCAAGCCCATCCAATAACCATATACACCGACCAGCCATTAAGACAGGTGTTGCAGAGACCCGAAGCATCGGGAAGGTTGATCAAATGGAACATAGAACTAAGCCAGTTTGATTTGAATTTTCAACCACGAAAGTCAATCAGGGGGCAAGCTCTAGCAGACTTTATTGCGGAGTTCACCATTCCAGAGGAGGAAATAATCAATGACCGAGTGGTCAAATCCGAGGATAAGCTAGAGATGAATCCGTGGAAATTATATACAGATGGAGCTAAAAATGACCGAAGGTCCGGAGCTGGAATTGTCTTAGTCACTCCCGAGGGACGGTCGTTATATTACGCCCTGCGATTAGAATTTTCGGCAACTAACAATGACTCTGAGTATGAAGCCCTGATTGCCGGGCTGAAACTTGCTAAAGACCTCGGAGTAAAAATGATGGACATATTTTGTGACTCTAAGATTGTTGTTTGTCAAGTGCGAGAGGAATTCGCGGCTCGAGGACCTCGACTTATCGCCTACCTCAAGAAAGTGAAAGAGCTATTGAATAGCTTAGAGCGGTACAACATAACACATATTCCCAGAATTGAAAACCAGAAAGCGGATAGACTGGCAAAACTGGCTAGTTCTGACAATCCAGAAGGGACTGAGGTAATTCCAATTGAAACGTTGGAGTCGCCAAGCTTTGAGTCAATGGAAATTGAATTCGCTCTTGAAGCGGAACCAGAGAAGGAGTCATGGATGACTCCAATTAAGAATTTCCTTAAGAATGGGACACTCCCATCGAAGAAGAGTGAGAAAAGAGCTGTAGTTCGCAAAGCGACCAGATATGTTATACAAGACGATACTCTCTATAGACAAGGATTTTCTATGCCCCTGTTACGATGTATCGCACACGACGACATCAAGCGTGTACTAAGAGAAGTGCACGAAGGTGAGTGTGGAGATCATACAGGAGGTCAAACTTTAGCAAAGAAAATATTGCGGTACGGATACTTCTGGCCTACGATCAACAAAGATGCGGTTGATTATTCACGACGCTGCGATAAGTGCCAGAGATTCGCCAAAATCCCCAGGGCACCGTCAACCCAGCTTAAATCGATGGTGAGTCCTTGGCCATTTGCCACATGGGGAATTGATATCATTGGAGTTTTACCGATTGCTAAAGGAGGAGCTAAGTATGCAATAGTAGCCGTGGATTATTTCACAAAGTGGGTGGAAGCTGAGCCCTTGACTAAGATCACCACAAGAAAGGTGATAAGCTTTGTGGTCAGAAATATTATATGCCGATTCGGGATCCCAAGGACGATTGTTACTGACAACGGGACCCAATTTGATAGCTCTGAATTCAGAAATTTTTGCCAGAAATATAAGATAGACAAACGATATACTGCAGTTGCCTACCCACAATCGAATGGGCAAGTAGAGGCAGTAAACAAAGTTATAAAATCCATCCTCAAGAAACGGTTGGAGCGTGCAAAGGCAAGATGGGTTGACGAATTGCCCCTAGCTTTGTGGGCATATCGAACAACATTTAAAACGGCTACCGGTCATACCCCTTTCTCTCTCTCCTTTGGCTCAGAAGCAGTAATTCCAGTTGAACTGGAAGTTCCTTCCCACAGGGTGACGTATTATGACCCTATGACGAATCGAGCACTTTTACTTGAGTCTCTTGATGAAGTCGAAGAGAAAAGGGACGAAGCAGACTTGCGTGCAGCAAGACATCGGCGTCAGATTGCACGTTATTATGACAAAAAAGTTCGCCTCAGAAGTTTTGAACCAGGAGATTTGGTGCTAAAGAGAGTTTTTCCATCCCTTCCTCACCTCGGCCCAAAATGGGAAGGACCCTTTGTCATCCAACGGAAACTTGAAAAAGGAACCTTCAAGTTAACGACCGTAGATGGCGAAGAAGTTCCTCGAGCAGGGAATGCCCAACACTTAATGCGATATTTGGATTAGAAATGCTATATTTTTTGTTATTTTTACTGTGAATTCTGTAACAAGACATGCCTTGCCTTGGGAAAATCTGATGATATGAATAAAGGACTATAAAGTGGATGTAGGCTACGACTTAGCTGAACCACTATAAAAATATTGTGTGTTATTTACTTTTATGCATTTACATTCATTAGTTGTTCTGTTGTGATTATAAAATACAGGATAACTCAGAGCCTAAAAAAGGTTGAAAACAGTTTGGACATAAAAAGAAGCACAATGATTATTTGTGCAATAAGACGTAAAAGAATGAGAAAACGACATTCTAACTCTAACTCTCCAGAGAAAGAGAGAGAGTATAAAAGCGTCTCAGACTGAGCGCTGAAAAAGAAATTCTATTCTTAACTCTAACTCTCCAGAGAAAGAGAGAGAGTATAAAAGCGTCTCCGACTGAGCGCTGAAAAAGAGATTCTACTCCGAACTCTAACTTTCCAGAGAGAAAGAGAGTATAAAGGCGTCTCCGACCGAGCGCCGAGAAAGAAATCTTTTCCCGTTGAGAGACCGGGGAATGAATAGATGACTAAGCTCGAACTCTAACTCTCAAGAGAAAGAGAGAGAGTATAAAAGAAATGCCGGGAAAAACAACAGGTATTGACGACACAGGAAATGCCATCCCGTTAGAGAATTGGGAGCATTCAGATTGCATGGTCAAGCATTGAATAACTTATGGAAATTGACTGGGGACACATATGCATACACATATTTCCCCCCTCCACAACTTTGTTTCATAACTATAGACATGCATTTTTACATAAGTGCAGAACTGCTAACAAATAAACATTGCAAAAAGTGAATTATTTTTATTTACAAATGAATGAATTTGTACAGGGAAATAGCTAAAAAAGAAAGTGCGGAAGCTGTTTTTGTAGCAGCACTTATTGGTTCACAAAGATGCTAAAAAGACACAGGGGAACCCACTATTTGGGTTTGGGATGAGCCTTCGATTTCTTGGCAGCTTTTTCCGCATCCTTTGCTTCCTTCTCGGCTTCAGTCAAGATTCGTTTTGATTTCTTTTTCCCTGAAGATGTGGTACTGGAGCCAGCAGACTTCTTCCCGGAGGGCGGGGCACTGGAATCAAGAGAAGATTTTTTAGCAAGTTCTTCGGTAATAGATCTAGTTGAGAGCTTAACAACTAACGTTGAACCTGCATCCACAACTGCGAGGGGCTTGAGGACCTCAGGGTCTAGTTCTTCGGCTTTTAATTGCAAGCGCTTGTCTTGATCGACCTTCATGGCCGCCAAGGTAACGTCATCGGCGCTTTTCGACTCCCCAGTTATTGCAACCTCCGGTTCCTCATCATGCCCCTCTTCTCCTCCGTCGTCTTTTAAAGCTGCGATCATTTCTTCATCATGAGGAGTGGTGACCTTAGTTGGTTCATTTCCTTCTCCCAAGACTATAGAAGCAGCCTTGTCTTCCCCTTTTTTGGCCCCATCTACGGGCTTTGTCCCAGCGGTAGCTCCTTGAGCTACATCTGTCTTTGCGGATGATTCAACACCTACAGAATGAGAAACATCGGTTATCAACTCAGGCGAAAGCAAAGGGTTTCTCATCGAACGTTCAATCACATAGCCAAAGGTAGTAGTAGCCTTGGCAAATTGAGGAGAAAAGATAGGAGTACCTTCTGAAGACTTTTCAGCGGGGGTGACTACTACCTCTGGAGTTATTTCAGGAATGGGAGATAGCAAAGTTGTCCGGGAAATTCCCGGGTTTTCGGGATCATACCCTTCTACTTCGGGAGTTGTAGGAGCAGAAGACGAGGAGCCAGCTTCGGGAATGGTCTTCTGTTTAGACTTCCGCCTCTCTTCTTCCATGGCCTCAGTAATTAGGAGGCGCCCTTCAGCTAGGCGCTCCGGTTCATCGTCTCTCAAGTATTTCTCCATCAGCTTATCTTCATCAAGGGAATCGACCTTAAGTTCTTCTTTTTCCCACTCAACGATTTGATTCCATACTTGAACCAGAGTGGATGGATAGTCCTCGATCCAAGAAATGTTTCGACGACGAATAATGTGTGCGAAGAATTCAATCATTAATTCGCCGAAACTTTGAATCTCAACCTCCGCCTCAGATAATTGCTTGCGGGCTTCCTCCGCAGATTTAATGGCACATTCCACATTGCCCTCAGCCAGAGCAGCCCTGTTTTCTGCCTCCAACAACTTCGAAGCCAAGTCAGCATTCTTCTTTTCTAATTCAGCACTCCTTTTTGCTAACTCGGTGTTTTTCCGTTCAAGCTCAACATAAGCAAGGTGTGTTTTAGCGGCTTCTGATTTGGCCTCGTCAGCTTGCTTTTTTAGTTCAGAACGCTCCTGAGTATAGGACTCAAGCAAGTCATGATAACGCTTTTGCATGTCCTCAAACTGTTGTTTGAAATTAGAAGCATTCTTTTGAGCGACGGCTAGTTGAGCTTGAGTGTCTTCTAAGTCTTTTCCTAAGGTTTTTAAGGCCTTAGCATCCTCCTCCGCGGTCTTTTGCATTGAGTTAGCATTTGTCATTAGAGTGCGGACGATTCTAGAAAGATTGCGTGAATACTTGAACATCTCGGAATATTGTTTTTCTACCAAATCAATTTTTGCCTTGGCCTCATCTGCCCAATTAGAAGAAATAGGTTCAAGGGTAGGTAGAAAGGTCAGAGTCTCGAAGTAGTGCTCGGGAAATTGCTCCTTTAAATATGCCAGCCTTACTGCAGTTCCCGCATCTGGTGGAGGAGGAGCGAGGATTGTTAATTCGGTGTCCCTTCCTGAAGAAGATTCTGTAGAACCCTTGTCTGTCCTAGGTCGTTTAGTAGCAGGGACCTTTTGCTTACTTCGAGACCCGGTTTCCTTTGGAGGAGTTTTCTCTCTACTCCGCTTTTCATGGGAGGAAGTGGAATCCTTAGATGGTGGTCTATCCTCCTCCCTACGACCTTGATAGCTCTTGTATTTTTCTTGTTCCGGTCGAACTGGTGAGCGGGAGCATGAGGGCCGAGATCGATAGGGATCATAAGGTCTTCTTTCCTCCCTACCACGGTCATCCCGGCGATCATACTCGAAGTCCTGAGGAGGATTGGACATGCTGCGACGAAGCTTTCTTATATCATAATAGGATCGAGACATTGTACCTGCACGATAAAATAAACGAAGTTTAGAATCAATGGATTCATGGAGAAAGAAGTGCAATGAATGCTAATGCTGTGGTGTAAAGTGCATCCTAAGTGGTGTGTGTCCCCCCAACCAACCCGAGTCTGAAGCTAGACTGGTGCGGGCAGGCTCTTTGGCCTTAGCGGGAGTAGTTTCTTCAGAAGAAGTGAAGACTAAAGGGTCCTTCCTGAAATCCTCTGAAGTATATATAGTCTCAGGTAAGGGGAGATCCCCCAAACCCTGAAATATGTGCTCATCAGTGCTAGGAACATCCCCTTCGGAAGCGTGAAGTGGCTACTCTTGGGAAGATTTTGACTTGTCTAGAGAAGTAGTTTCCTCGGGGGCAATATACCCTTCACGATGCTTTTTGGCCAGATTAGCCAATTCATCATCTTGCGTAGAAGATGGAGAAGGTGAAGTGTGAAGAGAAGCTGTAGGAATTCCTGAACCTTCTCCTATCTCTGGGACCACCTCCACTGGAGGAATGTACGCGTATGGAACCGTCCCATGTCCAATGCTACGAAAAACAGATAGCAGCCCATGAAAGTGAAGGTATTCATCTTTAAGGACCTCGTCGATCGTCAAGAATTTTTGATCACCATTAAGAAGTCGGTGCATCCGATCAAAGAACACCTGATCTGATATCTGTTTGGGATTGTCAACTGCAAATAAAAAGGAAAACGGGTCAGGGTGATGATTCAAGTGTATAGAGTCCGGATTCATAAAATCAACGCTTTACTTGATTTTGTCCATCTCCTGGCGCATCCAGACTGTTGCTTTATATAGAACCATTCTAGTCTGGAATCTCCAGCTTTACTGCTAAATGGTGCAGAGATTATCTTTCTCTTTGGGACTGATTCAAAGTAGCAGAAGGATGGAGTCTCTCGAGTCCGATGCTTAAAATTATAAAAGAAATGAACGTCATCGAATGTGAGCTCTAGGCCTAGGATTTCACGATATGCTATGTACAAGGTGTGCAAATAGGCATATGAATTGGGATGCAACTGCATGGGGGCAATCCGCATTTGTCTTAAGAAATCAACGATGAAAGGCGAGAACGGAGGAATGGCGCCGACCATGCACATCAATCGAGTGACCGTCATATATCCTTCTGGAGGGTTGTGGGGACGGTCAGAGCGTGAGGGCGCTAGGGTGTCCCTTTTCATTATTCCATACTTTAAGCAAATTCGAACAAGTCGGTCGTTGTCGATTGTCGATTCTACGGAATCTGGAGGTGACTCCAATATAATGGCTGAGTCAAATTCATCGGGTGCTCGTTTGTCACCAATCCCTCCTTCCTCCTCAAAGCCCAGGGAAACTTCATTCTCTGAAGACGCTTCGTCGCTTTCCCGATGACCAACTCCGTAATCCGGACCTTCACTGTCCCATTCCGGATCGGATGAAGAAGATATATCCTCAAGAGTGATTTTGCTAGAAGTTTCCGGAGCTTCTTTCCTCTCAGCTAGACGGGAAGAGCGTCTGGGCCTCATTGTCATGGAACTATTGAAGAAGCAATAGCACGGATTAGAGTAAATTATCCCGTGCCCCCCTTTGTGTATGTGTGTGAACTAAAGTGTGTGCAGCAAATGTGGGAAATGCAAAATAAAAGTACAGCAATGTAAGACGAAGCTTTGAAGAGAAAGTGATAGTCAGAGTTGTTCTTAATTCTCGTTTATGTTCACAGGGCACTATCCTAACTGTCCGCGAAGTTATCGTCTAGAGAAAATGTTAGTTGAATTAGTTGGGTAGTCTTTATGTGCCAAGTTTGATACGTTCGGTTCGGTTCGGATATGCATATGATAATTGGCTCAATACAAATACAGATATAGGGTCGGTTCGGATGCTTCATTAAAGCAAGGTCAGTTCAAGACAAGGGAAACAATGGGTTCGGAAGCAGGACTGATCTGATCGGATCGGGTGACCTGATCCGAACCGAACCAGCATCACTTAACCAGTCCATTTATTTCAACCTCTTATCCCATTCTCTTCTCCGACCCGAACCGACATTTTCCTTCCTTCCCGTCTTTCTAAAGTATGCAACCCGAACCGATCCCCTTTCCTTCTCCTTCCTTTTTGCTCCTTCGTCTTCTACCCGAACCAACTCCAATTTGTCATCACGCTCTTCATCTTCTTCCTCTTTCCCCCCTACTCACAAACAAATCCGTTCTATCACCAAAGCTACCGTTAAGGACAAGTATTTGCCCTCTCCAGCCTCGCAACGCCTCGAAGTGATGGCGGATCCACCAGTGACGACGTGGAGTTCAAGCAAAGCCCCGTGGCTAAACCATCCCAATCAACCACGAATTGAAATCAAGAACAGTTACAACGAAGTTATTCGAGATTAAAAAAGCTACCTATATGTTCGATTTGAGAAATCTACAAGGAATGGTTTCAGGATATTGGAGTTTTTGAAGTTTTCAATACTAGGTTTGGAAGCGGCGGCGGAAAAGAAGAAGAAAAGAAAGAAGACGGTGGTGAATTTATATAAGGGGTAGTGTTGACTCCTCGTATTCCTATTCTTTCTCACCCGCTCGAACCGGAGTGAAGGCCCAGTAGCACAACTCTGCCTGAAGGCCCAATGTCCAAGAACCAAATCCACGAAAGCGCTTCGGATCGGAATCCGAACCGAGCAAATTTCACACATTAATTTAGCATCCGACTCGAATTGAAGAGAAGAAGAATAAAGGAAGAGCATACCTGCAAGAAGCATTATATGTCGAGAAAAATTCCCAAATTTGCTCAGAAATGAAGAAAATGTGCTCGAGTCGGACACCGAACCGAATAGAAATCTGTGCATTCCTCCTGACTGTTCTGATTCAAGGACTAGCATTTAAACGACATCAAAGCACGCTTCGTACAACAGAAGCATCCTTTGAGGGGGCAAAATGTTAGCCTACTTTGTGAACTAGGCAACACAAAGTCAAGAAACCAAACATTGAATGGTATTTTTAATTATAAGACTTCGGTTCGGATTGGAGGAAAACACTACAATTCAGGTTGATAGCTGCAGTTGTTCGGATCGGATAGGGTCCTCTGTTCGGATCGGGTTAGAGCAGCATATTGGTTCGGATCGGATAGAGTTCTCTGTTCGGATCGGTGATCTCTTACTGGATAGATTGGTAAGGCATATCCAATCGGATCGGAAGGCAACTAAATCTCGAATGGATCGGAAAGCCATCTGCTTGCCACAACACTGGAGCGGAGCGGAATAGGTTAGAGAAGGAGAGGCGCCCAAACCAGTCCGGTTCGGATCGGGTATCCCGATCCGAACCCCTTACCTGCACGTCTCCGACCCGCACCCATGATCCATGTTAATCTCCTGTAAAATCGCATGGAGAACCGGACCGGCTATGACTAATTCCTACCCCTAACGTCCTCCCTTTTGATGCGTTGTCAACCTGATAGTTCATCCGAACCCGAAGAGAGTGCGATGGATGACACGTGGCCCGACCCGGATCAAGTCTCAAGCAAATTCACACCTATAAATACCCCATCTAGAGACAAAGAGAAGGATCTTTTTTGGAGACTTAGAGAATTCAATTACCTCCATCATCCGAACTCCATTACTCCCGGAGAATCCAAACCATCTTTCATTTCTTGTTTTAGTCAATTGAGTGAACAAAAGTGAGTTGTGAGTGAATATTACTTTGTATTTGCAACTGAATTATTGAATATAGTGAAAAATAAGTGGACGTAGGCATTTGTTCGCCGAACCACTATAAATCCTGCGTGTTCATTTTTATTTTTATCTCATTTTATCTTATTTCAAGTCAATTTGGGTGTTAGAACCACTTTTGGGTCTAACAATTAGTATATGGGAAAATTCGTCTACGTACGAACTAGATATTGAAAATCCCCATTGTCAAAAGCTGTGAGGCTTTAAGGTAGAGCGAGGAGCCGTACTAGGGACGGTTCCGGTTTAACTACCCTGCCGTTATGCTACCAAAATTTTCTGAAATATTCTTTTGTTTGATTTATATTCATGTGTTGAAGTTAAATTCATGTGTTGAAATAAAATTCAGGTGTTGAATAGAAATTCATGTGTTGAATAGAATTCATGTGTTGAATGGAGTTCGTATATCGAATAAATTCTTTGAAAGATAAAAATAACATTTTTACCTTATATATAAACTATATAAAATATTCGTGTTTTGAAATAAATTGTTTTACAATAAAAATCACATTTTTATGATATATATGAACTATATAAAATAATTGTGTTTTGAAATAAATTGTTTTACAATAAAAATCACATATTTATGATATATATGAACTATATAAAATAATCGTGTTTTGAAATAAATTGTTTTACAATAAAAATCACATTTTTATATATATATAAACTGTTAAAAATTAAATTCGTGTGTTGAAATATAATTCATGTTTTGAAACAAAATTCATGTGTTGGAATAAAATTCATGTGTTGAAACAAAATTCATGTGTTGAAATAAAATTCATTTCTTGAATAGAAATTCATGTGTTGAAATAAAATTCATGTGTTGAAATAAATAGCTATTGGATAAAAATATCGTTTTTATCAAATGTGTGAAATGAATATGGTTTTGAAATCGAAAAATGAATTATATATATATATAATTGAAATAAATCGAATAACGAAGCTGCAGTTCATGTTTTGAAACCGTGCTTTCAAACGATTAGTGCGGGAGATCCTACCATCGGATTTTCCCGAAACCGAAATCGTTGGGCTCGCTTTGGAAATATCTTTCCAACGACACCAACTTTGTAAAGATCTAACGGTTGGATTGTCTGGAATGTTTAATTCAACTTTGAAGAAAAACAGCGCCAGAATCGATTATATTTATATACATAAATATAATTAAATTAAATCGAATAACGACGCTGCGGTTCGTATTTTGAAATCGAAACTTCAAATGAGTGTACCAGGAGATCCGATCTTCGGATTTTCCCAAAACTGAAACCGTTGGATTCATTTTGAAAAGATCGTTCTAATTATATAAAATTTGTGAAGATCCAACGGTTAGATTTTCAGATATGTTTAAATCAAATCTGAAGAAAAACATCGTCGCGGCCGCGTTATGGCCCAAGCATCATTTGAATGAATTGGCTATTTTTTAATGAATAAAAATAGCGATGAATTATTATAAAATATTATAAATGATATGGAATGGAAAATAAACCTAATTTACCCGGTTTATTAGATATTTGATGGTTGAATGTGTTTGGCGTGAAAAGTACATTTAAAAACAGAATTATTGATGTAGAATAATTTAACCATTGAAGTGAATCGATTTAAATCCTAAATATACGTGAATTATTTGAAAAGGCCGAGTTAAATCTCATTTCAAATAATTGATCGGCGATAAGAAGTCGATGATGAAGACGGTGGTTGAAGACCGGAGATCTTCACCTAGGTTGGATGATAACTAATGCCCTAATTGGGAGGCATCCCGAAATATAGATAATAAGTGGTGATCGTCCAGACGTACTTGGAGATCGATGGATATGCGAGTTATATGGTGCCTCCGGTTTCGTTCAGACCTAGAACGAACTTGTAAATGGATTGTGTGTCTGACATTGGATTTTGTTCTGTACTGATTGATCTCTACTAAATATATGTCTGTTTGGCGGCGGAGAATTTATTCTCTTGCTTAATGCCCTTCTCTGATACGTACGAGCTCAGAGGTTATATATCGATAGAAATCAGCCGCATGGAGTGAATTGCATGTGTGGCATGCCTAAGTGGCAGATGATCAAGGCTTCTATTGAAAAGCAATGTCTTGTGGTTGATGATCAAAGCACGGCCTATATGGCATAGCTTTGTGTATAACATTGATTCGCGAGCCTCAAACCTCGGTATGAACCAGAAACGGGAGAGGACCTCAGGGAGGACATGCGTTTCCTTCTAGCTAGGGTGGTGTAAGTGACCTACCAGCCCTGACATTTATATTATTTTCACCTATGTGTTTGTTGCTGTTGCGAGGCGCCTCGGATATATCGGTGACTATGTGGAGCCGATGGAGTCATTTGGCTCATTTACACCCAAAGGGCGGGGAAACGCAGTGTTCAGGCATAATAATCCTCATCGGTGGACCAGCCCTGACGATCCAAGGCTTGCCTTGGCGCTTGCTTGAGACATGGGCTAGATTGTCTCGAATTCGGTAAGGACTATCTTTTGCCTTTGTTTATGACGGAAATCCAATTTCCAAATACGACACCATGCGGTTTTAATTGTATACTTATATATGGCAACATAGTGGTATGGGGCATTAATGTCGTCTATGATTGATACTTATGATCTGAAAAAAAAATTGAAACATATAAACACTAGTAATAATATCAAATGCTTTTGTTTTATTCGTATCAAGCATATTTTGGCCATTATAACGTAAAAACTCTATACTCCGGTTTGTGTTGCATTGTGTGATGGGAACTGAGTCTTATAATGGCTTCATTTTTACAAAAAGCGTTGCAATGTTTAAAAGGTTTACTTGTTTGAAAGCACTGGCAATCACTGGAGTAAACCCATTCCGCGAAAGTTGTGTGGTCCTATGATTTGCCTTGTTATTATTGATTAACCAGTTAAGTAGATTTCTCATACCATTCCCATGACTGACTCGTAGTTTGTTTCACTTGCAAACTCGGGTGCCCCTCTTTCTACATGGGCAGCCTTGTATTCAGGTTTTAGCAGGCTCTTTCTGGATAGATGGAGCTGAAGATGGATTCTATCATTTATCTTTTTTTATGTTGTTTAACTCCTATTGTACATATTATGTTTGGTTTTCTGCTGTAGACATTTATATATAGCTGAACGGTATTTTGTACTAAGTATGGTCCTTATACTATGTAACTCTGATGATTATGTTTATCTAGAGTATTCTGTTTTACATTACCTAGTGTATTTATTTATTTCTATTCTGTTGTTATCTGTTTATGTGTAATATTCCAAAGATTACCCTTGCCACCGTCGTACGGGGTTTTGGGGTCGTCACAGCGTGGTATCAGAGCTTTGGTTAAGCTTAGTTCTAGAACAAAACATATTAACGAACTCGTCCGAAAAAGAACCAGTAGTGTTCTATGACGGTCACTCATTACAGATAGGATAAGTAATATCCTAGTATGAGTATAGCAGAATGAAATACACCTCGATAGATGCATTTACATTTAAGTATATGCCTCTATGCTTTAAAATATCTTTTCTGTTGACCTAACACTTGATCTGCTTTTTGCAGAAGTACTAGAAAATGAGTGTCAGAAACAGAAGGAATGCAGAACCAGATCTAGAGGCTCTATTTAGGAGATATCAAAATCTAGGTGGAGCACAATTCTTGGGCAACGAATAGATTATTCAATGTGAAGACCAGTGACTTCCCCGTGAAGGAAAGCGCGGATAGTTCAAGAACAAGATACAAAAGAACGCAGACAGGAGAACATTTCATTGTTTATTACAACAATTCCATCAGAATACAAGAATATACAGAGTATAAAAAAATGTTATACAACAGAAAATATCAGAGATTACAATACATTACATAGCAGCAGAAAATAGTACAATGCACAACTAGAAGAGATATACAGATACAAAGCTTTCCGAATATCATTCCAGCTGTAAACCAGGATCCTATGAATATAAATCTGCAAAACCAAAACTACTAGCTACCCGTGTCAAAATAAGGGCTCCCAGAGTTTAGGTTAAAACAATAAACTCCAGGTCAGTCATGGGACTGGTGTGAGAACTAAAACAATTATTTATCTTTATTTTAAAGTTAGGTAAATCAAGGGACCACGCCGTATAACACGCAACGGGTTTCCTCCCAAGAATACCAATGCATAAAACAAACAGCGCAATGCTAAATACAGAAAAATGAAGCTGTTATAAGACCCACGTCCTATCACACAATGCAACGCAAGACGGGGGATAGGGTTTTCCCTTATAACAGCCAAAGAATGCTTGATACGTTTTAAAACAAATCATTTAATACTATTATCAGTGTATAGTGTATAAAACAACTTCAAATCATAAGTATCAATCATAGGCGGCATTGGTACCATATATCATGTCGCCATACTAGTTCTACAATTAAAACCGCAAAATCACGTATTTGGAAATTGGATTTCCATCTATGAACTGAGGCCAGGGATCGTCCTCAACCGATTCGAGACAATCTAGCCCATGTCTCAGGCAAGCGCGCAGGCAAGCCTTGGATCGTCAGGGCCGGTCCACCGATGTGGATTATTATGCCTGAACAATACGTCTCTCCGCCCTATGCGGCGTAAATGAGCCAACAAATGACTCCATCGGACTCGGATCGTCCGATCAAACCGAGGCGCCTCGCAACAGCACAAACCACATAAGTCAAACTCGTCAGGGCGTGTAAAACCACTGACGCCACTTCTAACTAGAAAGAAACGCATGCCCTCCCTAAGGTCCTTCTCCCGTTTCTGGTTCATACCGGGTGTGAAGCTCGCGAATTAAACGTTACACAAAGCTATGCCACAAAGGCCGTGCTTTGATCATCAACCACAAGACTTTGCTTTTCAACAGAAGCCTAGATCATTTTCCACTTAGGCATGCCACACAGGCAATTCATTCCATGCGATGGATATCCATCAATATATAACCCCTGAGCTCGTACGTCTCAGAGAAGGGCGTTAAGCAAGAGAATAAATTCTCCGCTGCCAAACAGATATATATTTAATAGAAATCAATCACACAGAATGAAATCCGATGTCAGACACATAGTCCATTTACAAATCCATTCTTGGTCTGAACGAAACCGGAGGCACCTAGTACCCCACATATCCATCGATCTCTAAATAGGTCTGGACGATCACCAACTGTTACCATCTTCTTGGGTGTACATCCCAATCAAGATCATCAATAATCACCCAAAAGACGTGAAGACCTCCGGTCTTCGACCACCGTTTTCATCTTCGACTTATCGTCGTATCAGTTATTCAGAATGGGATAAACCCGGTCTTTCCGAATAACTCGCGTATATTATAAACAAGTGTTACACAAACACAACATACGCCTCATTCCAATTCATCAGTCACTAGCCGTAAATTGACAAGAGAATAATTCCCCAAATATTAACCCCGAAGGCCGAAACCAACATCAGATCAATATCCAGAAAACCATTCTGCTTAGCTAACCGATAGTTAGTTTCTAAATTTCACATTCATAGGGAAAGGTTCCCAGTAATTTTGTCAAAGATAAATCCCTTGAACTTATTTATTAATCTTCTTTTGAATTTCGATTCAACTAGTCTGGATTAACGATCCTTACCGAAGTAATCATTTGTTTTAATTTCCCAATCCCAACCTATTCATCCCATGAAGTAAAACTCGTTATACTTCATATCTAACACCATGGTGTTATCGGTAAATTCAATTACCATTTCACGTTCAAATCTAATTAAAGATTTAACTAACGCCTGGAGCAAAACTGGTGATACTCCATCCTCGATCATTTCAATCTAATTAAAGATTCATTAAAACTCCACTTAGTTTTAATATGTGACTAGGTTAAAGAATCAGTATCGTTTAAAACACGGTTCACGATAAACCCAAAAATCAATATCAATTTTATTCCAATTAAATATTATTTGATTGGTACACTTCATTAAATCTAAATAAAAAGATTTAATCCTTTCTCTACTGTGTTCAAGAACAGTGTTAATGAAGACACCATTCACGACAAAACCAAATCACATTTGATATCAAATACAAGGCTCCGAATAGAAAATATATCAGCTTATATTCAATATCAAATTCTACGACAAACATATATCGTATTGGAAATAACGATATATATATCTATATCTTTCAAATTTCCATAACAACATCTGTATAATCACGAAATCCAACATCGAAATATTCCGAAGACAATTTCGATTCAAATCTATTCCAATGCAATCATTGGAAATTCTGGTTATTTTTAAAACCCTTTTCAAATTCAAATTTATTTATTTAAAAATAAATAGAATTTTAATTCTAGTTCAAACCTAGTTCATTTCGATAGAATTCTATTTTTATCTTTTCAATTATGGAGTTTTTCATCCCAATTTTTCCCAAATCATTTCTTATGATTTTACACAAATTATTACTATTTTTAATAATTTTATCAAGGCCCGTACAGTCGATTTCCATCAACGGCCATCGAACTGCAATTACATCGACCTTTTCCAAATTTGATTTGGACGTATCTCCAAATCCAACCGTTAGATTTCAAATTTCTAATTTTCGTTAGAAATCTGTTTTCGATACGAACCCAACGGTTCTGGTTTTAGGAGAATCTAATGGTCGGATCTCCTGTAATGTCCATTCGAAGTCAATGGTCGAAATTTACGAACTGCCGCGGCGCGGCACTTTCTATTCAAGCCATTATATTATATATAATATATATAATATATACTTCGTCGATTTCCTTTTAAAACGTATTATATAAATCGTTTTTAATTCGTTTTCAAAGCGATTTCAACTTCATTTCTAATTCAAATCAAAATTGAATTTTTCCTTATAAATTCGTTTTAAATTCACTTCCAATTGATTTCAATTCAAATTGATTTCTAATTCAATTTCAGTTCGTTTTCAATTCAATTCAATTTCAATTCGAATTCATTTATATTCAATTTCAATTCGAATTCATTTATATTCAATTTCAATTCGAATTCATTTATATTCAATTTCAATTGGAATTCATTTATATTCAATTTCAATTCAAATTCATTTCTATTCAATTCAATTCGAATTTCAATTCTTTTTAAAAATATCAGATTTTGAAATCACTTTCGATATTCATTATAAAATGAATAAAATCGATATAAATATCGTTCACGTCAAAATGGTGTCAATCTAATCACACGGCTTCATATATTTCTATTTCCAAATATTCTATTTCAAATATTTCTATTTCAAATATTTCTATTTCAAATATTTCTTTTTCAAATATTTCTATTCAAAACTGGAATGAGTCCCAATCAATTACCATATAATGTTAATTATATGGATTTTCTACCACACGTATATAACAGGAATGATAAATCCTCAACCATCATCCAAAGTGCGCTCTACACCGTATAAGCATCAAATATAAATATTTAACGCTTATAACAGTCTGTCAATCAATCGATCGACATACAACTAACTATTGGGATTAGTGTACGTCATATATCATCCCAATACCCATGTGGGGTTTCAAACAATCAAACACAGATTTTATTTGTGCAGTTGGGCGATGTGTAAAATTTATCGTCCCAATCAATATCATTCAAATCAGTGTATATAAACAAATCGTCCGATCTGTTTATATTTATTTATTTTATATACGCGTAAAAATTCTATTTTCAACTATAAAATATTTTTAACTATATAAACATTTTATTTCTTTTCACATCACATCACACAATCAAATACACATCAAAATCAAACAAACAAGCATACAAGCCGTCCATGGTCTGTGGACGACGGGTGTCGGGTGGTATTAAACACCATCTGCATCCTAGTAGATATTTTAACTAGAAAATTAAATTAAAAGTGAGAAGTTCTCACCGATAAGCTAAACCAAACGTCTCGACTCTTCTTTGTAGAAACCTTCGCCGTTCTCGCCTCTTGTCACTTTCTTTGCCCGTATTTTCTACATATGTAAAAATCACATTTTTACTTCGCTATTCGATATATAAAAATCGAATTTTTACTTTTCTATTCAATATATAAAAATCGAATTTTTACTTCGCTATTCAATATATAAAAATCGAATTTTTACTTCGCTATTCAATATATAAAAATCGAATTTTTTACTTCGCTATTCAATATATAAAAATCGAATTTTTACTTCGCTATTCAATATATAAAAAACGAATTTTTACTTCGCTATTCAATATATAAAAATCATATTTTTACTTTGCTATTCAATATATAAAAATCATATTTTTATAATTCTACTTTAAAAAAATTACATTTTTATTCTTTCTATAGTATCAAAATCATATTTTTAACTTCTCAAAATCAGATCTTTTCCGTTATGAAAAATCGAATCCTTTTCATGAAGAAAATCACAACCTTTCTAGCGATAAAAATTCCTAACTTTTTATTTCTAAAAATCATTTCTTACTAAGTATTTATATATAAAGAAAAAAAATGAATTTAAACAATGTATTTAAGTAAACAAACAAACTAAACTTAAAATAAAAAGGGGAGCTCACTGTTAATTTCTTCAGAGGGGATGGAGGGTTTTCTGTGCACCAGGAAGAAGGGGGGAGGGGGTGTTGAGCCGCGGTCGGGACCTGGACGAGGAGGTGGCGACGCGTTTCTAGTATTGGGGGCGCGGGGTTCGATTCAAAGAAGGGGAGAGGGAAGCGGGTGAGGGAGGAGGAGGAGAAGGAGGATGCGGTGCTGGTTGGGGGTGGCGGGGCGAATCGGTAGGGGCGGCGGCGTGCGGAGGGGGGCGGCGCCTCCTGGGGCTGAGCGACGGCATCGATATCTTTTTTTTTCCTTCTGTTCGAAATGAAATCCGAGGGGGGGGCTGATCGTAGGTATAGAAGAGGGGAGAGAAAGTTTAGAAGGAATATATATATATATATATATATATATATATATATATATATTATTTTAATTCCAACAAGTTGACTTTTTTATTTGACCTCTAAACGAGGCCCACCGCCTGTCGTCCATAGCTAACTACCCCTATTCCGAACAGAATGGGATATGTATCGTAAGCCAATTCGATCGTTTAGATCAGTTTTCGTTATAATTAACATATAACTCTATATAATGAATTTGAACGTGCATTTCCATTTACCGAGGCCACATACTAACTCGAACAATTCCAGAAAAACATTTTCTAGCTTCCAATTGACGATGCGGTCCTAACAAAACTAGTTTCATCGAATTCTGAGACCATTTGAAAAATGGCCATTTTCATGTCGATTAAAATCAACTGAAACTAGTCAAACGCATTTTCCTCTGCCACGCTCACATATTG
Source organism: Allium sativum (assembly GCA_030737875.1). Taxonomy (NCBI): domain Eukaryota; kingdom Viridiplantae; phylum Streptophyta; class Magnoliopsida; order Asparagales; family Amaryllidaceae; genus Allium; species Allium sativum. The sequence continues at coordinate 182,074,419 of CM060915.1, read as the reverse complement.
ATTCGAAAAATTATGAAATTTGGAATCTAACAATAATTTGACATCATGGATTCAACAAAAGTGGTTTCATCGAAATCCGAGGTCGTTTGCAAAATTTCCATTTTTAAGGGCCTGAATTGCATAGCGACTATTTAGAATTTTCAACTGGACATATCTTTTGATCCCCGCTATGAAATTTCAATTTTTCGGATTCGTTGGAAAGATATTCTCGAATAGATTCGAATATTTTTGGTTTCACTAAAATCCGGTTTATTTTGCACCCAGTATGTTCATTTGAATTTTGAAATCGAATTATCGAACTACCATGCCATATTCAATTCCTTTTATAAATACTAATAAATATTTATATTCCAAAGTCGAGCTATATAAATATATATGTTCGAATTCTATTCAAAATAAATTTCTTGTCTTAATTATTTAAAATAATTCGTTACATATAATCAAAATTCACTAAAATTGCCAATTTAAAAAAATTTAAATTGGCCAAGATTTCCGGGTTATTACAATCTCCCCCACTTAAAACTTTTCGTCCCCAAAAAGGAACGAAGCCGAAAGTTGTTTTAAATACCAACTCAACTTTCATTATTTTTATTGTGGCTTAAGTTCTTCAACTTTTCAGTTTCTAAGAACTTTTCAAATTTTTCAAAAATTTGGCTAACACCCTAAATTTTCGAAAAATTTCGCCATAACCTCCCCTGCACCGGGAGCACCGGGAAAATCCCGAAATTGCCATATAAGCCCTCTGATCTCAAAAAGAAAAAGAAAAGGCTAAACGGCTAGCCAATCGGCTCATAAAATCATCATCACCCAAACAAAACAGTAAATTATGATAAAAATGTACCTATTTATCAGGCAAACAATTTTATTTCTCTGCTCTAGCCTCCTTGCTATGACCTGTTCAATGAAAGTACATGTATATGCAAGCAAATGCGAACAAATTTCCAATACAACTCACTATTTGATCAAATTGGCTATATGGTTAAAATTTCAATTAATCAAAACAGTAATCAAACAACACAACCATCAATAAATTAGTTGATTAGCTTTTCAAATTCATAACTTTGATATATAGTCAAAAGATCACATTTTTGATGCCAAATCACAACAATAGGCCCTATCTAATATTGGTTCTCACACCAGTCAATGGAAATATATAGATATCTCACCTTCGACACTCGAATTTAAATGCTGATGACGCCGCGGCATCATCAGAATCATCTCCGGGCGACTAGAGTGATTCTATACCTATCCAATATATTAAAACTTTGAATACCCGCGGATCAGACGAATATGCAAAATGTTTATATACTGGATTGTCCAAATTCAATATAAATAAATATTCAAATACGTATAATTGAATTAAATTTTTAAAACAAAAATTGTTTTCATTTTAAAAATATACTCTCCACACTCGTTCTAGGATACTACTGATCCCATCTCTAACGAGTCATTCTTATTGGATATTGCTATTCCAATTTCTGATGAATTCTTTCGTACGGTTCTAATGTGTCTTGTTCTCTGAGCTTTGTAAACCAAAGCTCTGATACCAAATGTAAAGACCCGTGACTTCCCCGTGAAGGAAAGCACGGATAGTTCGAGAACAAGCTACAAAAGAACGCAGACGGGAGAACATTTCATTGTTTATTACAACAATTCCATCAGAATACAAGAATATACAGAGTATAAACAAATATTATACAACAGAAAATATCAGAGATTACAATACATTACATAGCAGCGAAAAATAATACAATGCACAACTAGAAGAGATATACGGATACAAAGCTTTCCGGATATCATTCCAGCTGTAAACCAGGATCCTACGAATATAAATCTGCAAAACCAAAACTACTAGCTGCCCGTGTCAAAATAAAGAACCCAGAGTTTAGGTTAAAACAATAAACTCCAGGTCAGTCATGGGACTGGTGTGAGAACTAAAACAGTTATTTATCTTTATTTTAAAGTTAGGTAAATCAAGGGACCACGCCGTATAACACGGAACGGGTTTCCTCCCAAGAATACCAGTGCATAAAAAAAATAGCGCAATGCTAAATAAAGAATAATGAAGTTGTTATAAGACCCATGTCCTATCACACAATGCAACGCAAGCCGGGGGATAGGGTTTTCCCTTATAACAGCCAAAGAATGCTTGATACGTTTAAAAAAAAATCATTTGATACTATTATCAGTGTATAGTGTATAAAACAACTTCAAATCATAAGTATTAATCATAGGCGGCATGGGTACCATATATCGTGTCGCCATACTAGTTCTACAATTAAAACAGCAAAATCACGTATTTGGAAATTGGATTTCCATCTATGAACCGAGGCCAGGGATCGCCCTCAACCGATTCGAGACAATCTAGCCCATGACTCAGGCAAGCCTTGGATCGTCAGGGCCGGTCCACTGATGTGGATTATTATGCTTGAACAATACGTCTCTCCGCCCTATGGGGCGTAAATGGGCCAACAAATGACTCCATCGACCCGGATCGTCCGATCAAACCGAGGCGCCTCGCAACAGCACAAACCACATAAGTCAAACTCGTCAGGGCGTGTAAAACCACTGACGCCACTTCTAACTAGAAAGAAACGCATGCCCTCCCTGAGGTCCTTCTCCCGTTTCTGGTTCATACCGGGTGTGAAGCTCGTGGATTAAACGTTACACAAAGCTATACCACAAAGGCTGTGCTTTGATCATCAACCACAAGACTTTGCTTTTCAACAGAAGCCTTGATCATTTGCCACTTAGGCATGCCACACAAGCAATTCATTCCATGCGATGGATATCCCCAGAGCTCGTACGTCTCAGAGAAGGGGGTTAAGCAAGAGAACAAATTCTCCGCCACCAAACAGATATATATTTAGTAGAAATCAATCACACAGAATGAAATCCGATGTCGGACACACAGTCCATTTAGAAGTCCGTTCTGGGTCTGAACGAAACCGGAGGCACCTAGTACCCCACATATCCATCGATCTCCAAATACATCTGGACGATCACCAACTGTTTCCATCTTCTTGGGTGTACATCCCAATCAAGATCATCAGTAATCACCCAAACGACGTGAAGACCTCCGGTCTTCGACCACCGTCCTCATCTTCGACTTATCGTCGTATCAGTTATTCAGAATGGGATAAACCCGGTCTTTCCGAATAACTCGCGTATATTATAAACAAGTGTTACACAAACACAACATACGCCTCATTCCAATTCATTAGTCACTTACCGTAAATTAACAAGAGAATAATTCCCTAAATATTAACCCTGAAGCCCGAAACCAACATCAGATCAATATCCAGAAAACCATTCTGCTTAGCTAACCGACAGTTAGTTTCTAAATTTCACATTCATAGGGAAAGGTTCCCATTAATTTTATCAAAGATAAATCCCTTGAATTTATTCTTTAATCTTCTTTTGAATTTCGATTCAACTAGTCGGGATTAACGAACCTTACCAAAGTAATCATTTGTTTTAATTTCCCAATCCCGACCTATTCATCCCATGAAGTAAAACTGGTTATACTTCATATCTAACACCACGGTGTTATCAGTAAATTCAATTACCATTTCACGTTCAAATCTAATTAAAGATTTAACTAACGCCTGGAGCAAAACTGGTGATACACCATCCTCGATCATTTCAATCTAATTAAAGATTCATTAAAACACCACTTAGTTTTAATCTGTGACTGGGTCAAAGAATCAGTGTCATTTAAAACACGGTTCACGATAAACCCAAAAATCAATATCAATTCAATTCCAATTAAATATTATTTAATCGGTACACTTCATTAAATCTAAATAAAAAGATTTAATCTTTTCTCTACTGGGTTCGAGAACAGTGTTAATGAAGACACCATTCACGACAAACCCAAATCACATTTGATATTAAATACAAGGCTCTGAATAGAAAATATATCGGCTTATATTCAATATCAAATTCTACGACCAACAGATATCGTATTTGAAATAATGATATATATATCTATGTCTTTCAAATTTCAATAACAACATCTGTATAATCATGAAATCCAACATCGAAATATTCCGAAGACAATTTCGATTCAAATCCATTCCAATGCAATCATTGGAAATTCTAGTTATTTTTAAAACTCTTTTCAAATTCAAATTTATTTATTTAAAAATAAATAGAATTTTAATTCTAGTTCAAAACTAGTTCATTTCGATAGAATTCTATTTTTATCTTTTCAAATATGGAGTTTTTCATCCCAAATTTTCCCAAATCATTTCTTATGATTTTACACAAATTATTACTATTTTTAATAATTTTATCAAGGCCCGTACAGTCGATTTCCATCAACGGCCATCGAACTGCACTTAAAATGACCTTTTCCAAATTTGATTTGTACGTATCTCCAAATCCAACCGTTAGATTTCAAATTTCTAATATTCGTTAGAAAGCTCTTTTCGATACGAACCCAACGGTTCTGGTTTTAGGAGAATCCGACGGTCAGATCTCCCATAATGTCCATTCGAAGTCAATGGTCGAAATTTACGAACTGCCGCAGCGTGGCGCGTTCTATTCAGGCCATTATATTATATATATATAATATATATTTCGTCGATTTCCTTTTAAAACGCATTATATAAATCGTTTAAAATTCGTTTTCAAAGATATTTCGACTTCATTTCTAATTCAAATCAAAATTGAATTTTTCCTTATAAATTCGTTTTAAATTCACTTCAAATTGATTTCAATTCAAATTGATTTCTAATTCAATTTCAGTTCGTTTTCAATTCAATTTCAATTCGAATTCATTTATATTCAATTTAAATTCGAATTCATTTATATTCAATTTCAATTCGAATTCATTTATATTCAATTTCAATTCGAATTCATTTATATTCAATTTCAATTCGAATACATTTCTATTCAGTTTAATTCGAATTTCAATTCTTTTCAAAATATAGATTTTGAAATCACTTTCGATATTCATTATAAAATGAATAAAATCGATATAAATATCGTTCACGTCAAAATGGCGTCAATCTAATCACACGGCTTCATATATTTCTATTTCCAAATATTCTATTTCAAATATTTCTATTTCAAATATTTCTATTTCAGATATTTCTATTTCAAATATTTTTATTTCAAATATTTCTATTTCAAATATTTCTTTTCCAAATATTTCTATTCAAAACTGGAATGAGTCCAAATCAATTACCATATAATGTTAATTATAAGGATTTTCTACCACACGTATATAACAGCAACGATAAATCCTCAACCATCATCCAAAGTGCGTTCTACACTGTATAAGCATCAAATATAAATATTTAACGCTTATAACAGTTTGTCAATCAATCGATCGACATACAACTAACTATTTGGATTAGTGTACGTCATATATCATCCCAATACCCGTGTGGGGTTTCAAACAATCAAACACAGATTTTATTTGTGCAGTTGGGCGATGTGTAAAATTTATCGTCCCAATCAATATCATTCAAATCAGTGTATATAAACAAATCGTCCGATCTGTTTATATTTATTTATTTTATATACACGTAAAAGTTCTATTTTCAACTATAAAATATTTTTAACTATATAAATATTTTATTTCTTTTCACATCACATCACACAATCGACTACACATCAAAATCAAACAAACAAGCATACAAGCCGTCCGTGATCTGTGGACGACGGGTGTCGGGTGCTACTAAACACCGTCTGCATCGTAGTATATATTTTAACTCGAAAATTAAATTAAAAGTGAGAAGTTCTCACCGATAAGCTAAACCAAACGTCTCGACTCTTCATTGTAGAAACCTTCGCCGTTCTCGCCTCTTGTCACTTTCTTTGCCCGTATTCTCTACATATGTAAAAATCACATTTTTACTTCGCTATTCGATATATAAAAATCGAATTTTTACTTTGCTATTCAATATATAAAAATCGAATTTTTACTTCGCTATTCAATATACAAAAATTGAATTTTTACTTCGTTATTCAATATATAAAAATCGAATTTTTACTTCGCTATTCAATATATAAAAATAGAATTTTTACTTCACTATTCAATATATAAAAATCATACTTTTACATCGCTATTCAATATATAAAAATCATATTTTTTTAATTTTACTTTATAAAAATTATATTTTTATTCTTTCTATAGTATCAAAATCATATTTTTAACTTCTTAAAATCAGATCTTTTCCTTTATGATAAATAGAATCCTTTTCATGAAGAAAATCACAACCTTTCTAGCGATGAAAATTCCTAACTTTTTATTTCTAAAAATCATTTCTTACTAAGTATTTATATATAAAGAAAAAAAATGAATTTAAACAATGTATTTACATAAACAAACAAACTGAACTTAAAATAAAAAGTGGAGCTCACTGTTAATTTCATCAGAGCGGATGGAGGGTTTTCTGCGCGCCTGGAAGAAGGGGGTGCTGAGCCGCGGTCGGGACCTGGACGAGGTGGTGGCGGCGCGTTTCTGGTATTGGGGGCGCGGGGTTCGATTCAAAGAAAGGGAGAGAGAAGCAGGTGAGGAAGGAGGAGGAGAAGGAGGATGCGGTGCTGGTTGGGGGTGGCGGGGCGAATCGGTAGGGGCGGCGGCGTGCGGAGGGGGGCGGCGCCTCCTGGGGCTGAGCGACGGCATCGATATCTTTTTTTTCGTTCTGTTCGAAATGAAATCGGGGGGGGGGGGGCTGATCGTAGGTATAGAAGAGGGGAGAGAAAGTTTAGAAGGAATATATATATATATTATTATTTTAATTCCAACAAGTTGACTTTTTTTATTTGACCTCTAAACGAGGCCCACCGCCTGTCATCCATAGCCAATTACCCCCATTCCGAACACAATGGGATATGTATCGTAAGTCGATTCGATCGTTTCGATCAGTTTTCGTCAGAATTAACATATAACTCTATATATTGAATTTGAACGTGCATTTCCATTTACCGAGGCCACATACTAACTCGAAAAATTCCAAAAAAAATATTTTCTAGCTTCGTATTGACGATATGGTCCTAACAAAACTAGTTTCATCGAATTCTGAGACCATTTGAAAAATGGCCATTTTCCAGTCGATTAAAATCAACTGAAAGTGGTCAAACGCATTTTCCATTGCCACGCACACATATTGATTCGAAAAATTATTGGAATCTAACAATAATTTGACATCGCGGATCCAACAAAAGTGGTTTCGTCGAAATACGAGGTCATTTGCAAAATTTCCATTTTTAAGGGCTTGAATTCCATAGCGTCTATTCATAATTTTCAACTGGACATATCTTTTGATCCCTGCTATGAAATTTCAATTTTTCGGATTCGTTGGAAAGATAATCTCGAATAGATTCGAATATTTTTGGGTTCACTAAAATTCGGTTTATTTTGCACCCGGTATGTTCATTTGAATTTTGAAATCGAATTATCGAACTACCGCGCCATTTTCAATTCCTTTTATAAATATAAATAAATATTTATATTCCAACGTCGAGCTATATTAATATATACATTCAAATTAAATTCAAAATAAATTTCTCATCTTTATTATTTAAAATAATTCGTTACATATAATCAAAATTCACTAAAATTGCCAATTTATAAATTTTTAAATTGGCCCAGATTTCCGGGTTATTACATTCAAACTAAAGCTTGGATGAGTTCTGCTGAAAGAGTTTTTGAGCGTTTCCATCTGAGAGATGATCAGAAGAGATTAGTGGCATCTTGGGCGCTCAAAGATGAAGCTTTAATCTGGTGGGAAACAATCATTAAGGATAATCCAGAAGGTGATATCACCTGGGATAGATTCAAAGAGGTTTTCAGTGAAATATTTATCCCTCCAAAAGGTACTGAGCGATTATGTGATGATTTCTGTTATTTGATACAAGGAGATATGACCATTCCAGAATATCATCAGAAATTCAATGAACTTTCTCATTTTGCCCCTCATCTAATTCAAAATCCGAAGAGGAAGAATCTGAGGTTTATTAACTGGCTTCAAAGAAGGTACCAAAGTAGAGTAATGGGGCATGTGAAGCTTCCTTTTTCCAAAATGATATACATGGCTTATCAGTATGAAGATCTCTATAAGAAAGGTCTTTTGAACAACGAAGAGGAACTCAGTTCTAGTAACAAAGGGGAGTCTGAAACTGATAGTCCTGAGGCCAGTAAGGAGCCCAACGCCAAGGGCAAAAGGGTTAAATCTGAGAAAGAGCCAGTAACAACTGCCATATGCAATAAGTGCCATAAGTAAGGGCATTTGCAAGGAAATTACAGATCTTTAAAGAAACTTAAGAAGAATGAATTTAAATCCATGAACAAGTCTCAAGTGACCCGAGAGTGCAATCTTTGTCATCAGGTTGGTCATATAAAGCGAGACTGCTGGTTGTTGAAAAAGACCAAAGTGGCCCAAGTAAATGAAGTGGCAGAAACTTCAGCACCCTCAGCTAGTCAGGGAAGGTCTGAGGTTTTGGAAGACACGCTTACCATCAAAAACATTCCAGTTAAAGTACTGTTTGATACAGGCGTGTCACGAAGCTTTATTGCAAAGAATGCAGTTAAGAAGTTGGATTTGAAATTGAGAAAGCTCCAAGAACCCATCACTGTCCATAATCCGGTTGGGGGCTCTCTCGATCTTAGCTGGATTTGTGGGGTGCCCGTCTCCTTTTCCCTGTATCAGTTTCCTACCATCTCGATCGTTATGAATTTTACCGAATTCGATCATATTTTGGGATTGGATTGGTTATCCAAGTATGAAGTAGAGGTTAAATTGTTGGTAACGAAGGATCGATTCGGCAGCGGAAACAATCGAAATCAGAAACCCTAGTAATCAAAATCGATAGGTACCTGACTTCTTTGATTCTTGAATCGAGCGAAAACCCTAGCTTTGAGCTTGTTGAATCCAATTCCAGATCTGATCGAATAACCTAGTGCTTGAAGTCAAGCACCTCTGTAGGAAATCCACCGACGTTGCTCTCGAATCAAATCGAGGAAGTATGAGCTAGTACTAGCTAAATTGGGACTAAAATGGGATCTAGGGTTTTTGAGTATTTCGGCTGTCTTGTTATAAAATGATAAGGTCGGACCTCTTTCTTTTATAACACTAGAACCGACAATTTCTCTAACCCTATGACCCATTCACCCACATTTAAATAATAGAATTAGGCAAACCCTTATATTTAAACATTTAGACTGTAAACAATGAGCGGCGTCTAGTAACACATCACTGCTACCCAAGCTACAACAATATCAATATTTCGATATGACCTTTGTGAATAGTGTATCAATATAATTTAATCCTTTTAACCGTTATATCCAAGATTAAACTGGAGCCATGCATCGTATCATTCTCTTTATAATTTAATCTGTTTTCTTGATCGATGAGCAGACTGTTTTCAACAAATCAACATTTGAGCACGGCCATGCATTTCACAGTCTCACTCAATCAAGAGGCCCATGGATATCACTACGAATATATTGTAGGGTTAAATTCCAACTAGATCATTCATACTTTTCATTCGACTCGAGATATATCCAGTAATCACCGTTATCGTTACTCAGTTACGAATAACTTTAGATGATATCAAAACAAAAATATCCTCGAATAAAATTATAATGATTTCAGGTCTGAGGACCATTACATCACTGTCACTGTGAGAATAACTTATGATACTATTAATTTATTTTCCATGGAGTTATCTCACGCTGGGTCAGCCCAATACGTTATTCTCCAATACGTATTTATGTTTTGACATTAATATCACATATATTAATGATCAATGAGATGTGATCATCAGTCAATCAACATACTAGTCTTAACGCTTTATTGTTGTCCTATATTAACAATAAAACTCGACTAGGGACTTTTAAGAATTATAATACTTATCACATTATATAATCTCAAGTTCAGTCTTACTCGAACTATATAATTCGGTATTATTATTCTAAGGACTTCTATTATGTTATTATTTATATTACACAGTAAATACAATATAATAGAATAATATTTTATTCCAAATAAAATAATAACATCAACAGTGTTATCAATCTCATCAAATGAATTGCCTCTAGGGCACAAACTCTAACAATCTCCCACTTGCACTAGAGTCAATCATTTATGTATGGTATACTTATAAAACTAGTGTGACTATTGAACTTCTGCTGCGACCGAGTTTAATTCAGTAGGTTTGCAACATTACAACTTTTGTAACTTTGCAGATATGTTTATTTCTTCTGTGAACAACTTCACATAAGAATTATATTTCTTAAAAGATATGTTTGGATTGATGATGAGTTTAACGTTTTAGGCCTGAGCAACAGCCATATTGTTATCGCAATGTGTATCATTCGATCAATAATAAATTAATTTCAATCATGAACTTCTTAATCCAAACATTTCCCTTTTAGAATCTGTATCCATTTCTTGTTTTAAACTAACATTATTTACAATAATTAATGTGTTATCAAATAACATTAGAATTGTTGTATCACTCCCACTCAATTTCTTGTTTATACAAGATTCAATGGTATTTTGTGGTTTCCGAGATATTTCGAAATCTATTTCATTCTTATTGGTATCTTAAAGACTGGTTCGTTTTGAAAAGATGCCAATTCGAGCAATAAACCTCTTATTCTCTAATGATTTATAGAAATAATATCCTTTTGGATACTCCACAAAATAATTATCAGAGTTGGATTTGATCTAATCAATGGAAAGACGTTTAGTAAACGCTTCTCATCCCAAATCTTCATAATAGACACACTAAAACATTTTCTAGTTTATATCTTATATCGCGTCTTCAAATCTTTTTAGTGGGATTTAATATAATATTTCCAAATTTAACTTATAGGAAGATCTATATGACTTATCATTAATCGTACTATATCTTATAAGGTTCAATATCTCCGTTCAGACATACCATTCTAATATGGTGTTCTAGGTGGACAGAGTTATGAAACAATTCCAAACTCATTCAGATAGTCATTAAATTTATTGGCTTAAATGTTCTCTTTCGAACTGTTCGAAAAATATTTATTTTCTATTAAAATTGGTTTCTAACTTCACTCTGAATTCTTTGAACTTTTCAAAGGATTCTGATATGTATTTCAAAAGATATTCATATCTATATCTACTGATTTCATCAGTAAATATAATGAAGTAATAAAACCTACCTCTAGCTTATGTATTCTTTGCTCCATATACATCATTATGTTCGAGACCCAATACTTGTCACTCAATCACTTGTCAAGTGAAAAAGTGATTCAGTTATTTTTCCTAATAAACAAGATTTGTATTCTTTATATAATTCAAAATCAAATGATCTCAAAATTCCATCATTATGGATTTTGATATGCTTTCTTGTTTATATTGGCTAACTGGTAATGCTAAAAGTATGTTGGATTTAAATCACTAAATTTAATCCACTTGGTATTTATGTCAGGTACATTATAGTTAGAGATTTATAAAATTCATTAACTATTTGTGAAATTCTATTAGATATTTCATTTAAATAAAATGAACAACAATTGTTCTTTTACTACAAATGAAATTTAAACCTGTCAAAACAAGTTTTATAATAACATTTATTTTAAATGGAATTTCATTATAACAATTATTTATTTATTTAAGCCAGTATAATAAAACGAATCGCCTTCCTATGGAAAATTCAGTAACATCTGCTTCATTTCCAATCGTAAGTCCACTTGTCCTTTTATCTCATTTCTACTTATTTTGTAATTTCGGTAAATTTACATACATTTATGTGTTTCATATCTAGTATCTAATACTAGAAATATATATAAGTAGATTTTATAAAATTTATATCTTAATTGGTTAAAGTCATACATTAACTTTTTTTTTAGATCCTCTATATTTGTTAGAACAATTACGTTTTAATTTGTTTGAGGACAATCCCCAAATATCAATGCCAGTCAAGAAATTTGATTTAATTCAATTTATCCTTATTAAGGATTAATATAAATTAATGATTTATTTATTATTTAATATCTACGATGGATAATAAATAATAACTGATTCTTTAGTATTTATTTAATATAAATTTTGACAGTCAAGATTTATATTAACATAAATGTATAACTAAAATACGCTCCCACTCAAATTAACATCCCTCTGTTTATATACACATATCGGTATATATATATATAATGGTGTTCCACGATCCATATCTAATCATGTTTTGACTCTGCTTTGGCAAATCCCCAAAACACAACCTTTTAGGTAGACATCTTATGTCAAATATATCGTATATAATTCTTGGATCGCATGATGAACATTTTGTTCAGTATTAATCATTTGCTCAAAATATAGAATAATTCATGCTATTGTCTCTAAGGCCACAATCGTATTATGCAGCCTAGTTAAGTCAGACCCAATAATAGGTTGGAGCACCACATTTTACTCCATCGCATATAACCAAAATAAAAGGTGCACAACGCTTTAGCGTTAGTTACATCCAGTGATTTTGGACAGTGATGAGTATATTATTGGAAGACGTCACCATGACTTAATATAAAAAAAAATTGCTTCTAGAGGGAATTTATAATTCGTATTGGCGAACAATATTATAGTCATTTACATATATCTAAATATATGTATTTTATTTTGGTAATTTTAATTCCACACAAACCCTAATAAAGAGATATAAAACCTTATTTTATATATCAGAATCCCTACAGAAATTAAACTTCAAGACTTGAACATTAGACGTCATTGTTTTGAATATTTCAAAAACATATCTTAGTTCAACATCCATATATAAACAATTTACAATAGAGTCAATATATTGTATGGCCCTACAGCAAGAATTATAATATGTCATTTGAAAACCAACAAGCATGACGGCGTAATACAGAATACTAGAACTCATTACGAAGTACAGGTGCCACTATGTCATTACATATTGATTCATAACGACACAATATATACAATATCATATTTTACACATGCAAGCTCAATAGAATTATAAAATACGTAATTTTATATGCATAAGTAATTGAACAAGACTCAGGCGTATATGCAAACATATAACATTGCAATGTTTCAGGGAACATCAGAGATGGTAAGACCAATACAATCTGCACCACTCATTCCATTTTATACAAATATATGCATACATCAATAGGCATACAATGGAATTATTTATATACATTTATATAAACAAAGATGTTGATTATACGCAAGTCATACTTGCTCTTGAACTCTGCAAAACATTTTGCACCCATAAATGAACATCAACATGTATATGCTTGTTCATTGCTGCTGACTTATCCCTTTCAGTTTCATTATACTGATCTGTTTAAACAACATACAAAATAAGTATATGCTGTTAGTTTTATTCATCCATATCGCATATAGATATTATAATTATACATAATTCAATGAACATGAATCAGCAAATACATATAAATCAGTAAACTCAGCAAATATGAACTGTCAAACAGTATACTTTCTTTGTGTGTCCCAATTACTAGGTAATTAAAACAGTAATTCAGGTTAAAAGAAACAAACACATATTTGTTTACATATTTTACTCATAGTAAACATGAGACCATATGACAATTCATAACTGCTGCAACTCTCATATTTGCAGCATAAAAATATGTGTGTATATATTTATATAGTGGTCATCTGTAAATCAATTTTACGGGTCATGTATATATTATCATACACATATACAGTTTAACACAGGAGGATACTTTACTTCTACATATATAACATGTAAAATCCAAAGAAAATTTTGGAGTTTTATGGGACAATAATCATACATATCATTATGAAACTTGATTCTGTTCCAATTCATCCGATCATTAAATACATCAATATGTAGGTCTATTTTACGGCGAGATTATTTCATCATATGAAATATAAGAAAAAGAATAAAATCCAGAATACATTGATGTAAACGTATACAAGGACTATTTTTATATAAAACATATTTTATATAATTTGTCTGGCTCTCATAAGAGAGTTAAACATTATAACTTCAATTGAACCATACTATATATCCCATAAATACAATATCCAAAAGAACTTAACCCAAATATATTTGTCAAAACTAAAACCTGGGTATTATATGGACCAGAAAACATATCAAAAAAATACAGGTTTCATTTTAAATTAGAAACCAACGAAATTTCTGTTGAGTATGTTATCATAGATCAAAACCATGCACCAAATAATTTAGATCGACACTAAACCATTTATTGCATAATCAGCCATTTCGAGCATGCGTTTTTAAAATGATGCATCTTCTAGGTTATTATAGTGAATGGCATTCTTATATCAATTGGGCCCACAATGTATATTAACATAATTAATATAAAATAGCGTATGGTTTTAATGCCAAGATAAAATAAAATAAACATGCAATTATCTTCATCAAATATGAACTAGATACTCTTGCATGTTAATTTACATAAAACCATAAAACAGAACATATTTTCATGTAAGCCTAAAAAAAACCTAAATGGATGACTAAAGGAATTTTAACTCACAGTGGCATTACAGGTATGTCAATATATACAAATCAATATAGATGGGTTCTCTAGTATTTCAAGACAGAGAAACAAGTAGTGATCCACTTACAAGTCAAACTTGTAACAAAACATTCATTAATGTAGAATATTATTAGCAGCATCCTAAATTGGCTTTGATATCTGTTTTGCATCTTGATACAATAACTAATACATGTAGCACTAAACTGAAATTAGACAGGAAATCACATTTCTTGTATTTCTGAAATCATTTATATTGTATACTGATCATTATAAATATACAGCTAGATCTTATAGAAATCCATATGTTGTTTTATATAACAGGTCAGTTTCATACATGTCAGTACACATATGATATTTGCATACTTATGAAACACATCATATATATAATTCACCGAGTTAATGAGCCATATTGATATCAAATATTATCTCTTTATTAAGCCGCAGCCTTAATGTATTATAAGTTATTCAGTCTATTACATTTGCAGGTATAAAACCGAATACAGATATATATATACTACATTCATTATTATCTCAGCAAATAATACACAGGCTCAATCTCACATGATTATACATCTGCTTCTGACACAGACATATCATCGAACACTTAATGGGCTTAATACAATAATGAACATTTATAGTAAAATTGTATGATGAACCAAACTGCAATCATTTTACAGGTATAGTCTATCAATATAACACATTATTGAAATAAAACCTGTTAACATTCAAGCAGCTTGCAAATAAAATTAAAAGATTAAACATAGATATCTATTCTAGCACGTTTACAGATCATAGAACATGAAAGCATCTTTCCAGAACGTGCTACAAGTGACTGGCAGTTCTAGATATTACAGTCTCATATAGATTGGCCATATGCTGTCTAATTCATAGTAACTAGTTAAAAGGATTTATATACAAATAAATGTATGCAGACAGGTATGACGCATACATATTGGATATCTTATATCCTACTCAAAACATTTGACTATCAAATTTCAATTTCAGCTAAAAAAATCGAGGCATATGCATAGCAATTATTTGATTACAAGACGAATTAGATTATATAAATATCATTCAATCCAAGAATTTGCGAAACCCAGATTTCACAATATCCTTATGATATTTGTAACATCAAGGTATATATCAGGAACCCCTTTTCTAACAATTTATATGTACTGGTACATTTAAACGTAGAAACTGTAACTTCATTTTATAACTAGTATGAACTGATAAATGGTATGAACTTGATTTAAGTATAGACCATTTAAAACAGATCAATCATGAATCAATAACCGAATCAATCTGTCACTTACATAAAGAACAAGACGATTTGTTAAAACATATATATTCATAGATCTGTAAACAAAACTTACTAGGATCAGTTATCCACAAAATTTTCAAGTTTACAGACAAAATTATGTTACCAAGATAAAACTGGTCTGGACTTAAACAAAAAAATTGATCCAAATTATTATCACAGAAACAGTTCATAGTTAAACCATATTATAGATAAATAAGAACAGGAATTCAAACACACATATCCGAATTAACATCGAATATTAACTCAGATTCAAAACTGTAAACAAAACAGGATTTTGTTCTAATTCGAAACAATTTCGATTTTGAATCATATGTGTTAGTATTCCAGATCAATAAACATCAGTATTCACAATACTGTTTAATTTATTATGATAATAATTACATGGCTTAATCAGGAGCTGAATCGAATGAAACCAAGCACAGATACCATTGTTGGTAATGAAGGATCGATTTGGCAGCGGAAACAATCGAAATCAGAAACCCTAGTAATCAAAATCGATAGGTACCTGACTTCTTTGATTCTTGAATCGAAAGAAAACCCTAGCTTTGAGCTTGTTGAATCCAATTCCAGATCTGATCGAATAACCTAGTGCTTGAAGTTAAGCACCTCTGTAGGAAATCCACCGACGTTGCTCTCGAATCAAATCGAGGAAGGATGAGCTAGTACTAGCTAAATTGGGACTAAAATGGGATCTAGGGTTTTTGAGTATTTCGGTTGTATTGTTATAAAATGATAAGGTCGGACCTCTTTCTTTTATAACACTAGAACCGACAATTTCTCTAACCCTACGACCCATTCACCCACATTTAAATAATAGAATTAGTCAAACCCTTATATTTAAATATCCTCATCCTTTTACAACGTATGTAAGTGTGACCCTATAGGTTGTTGCAACGTTGGCAACAATCTAAACATTTAGACTGTAAACAATGAGCGACGTCTAGTAACACATCACTGCTACCCAAGCTACAACAATATCAATATTTCGATATGACCTTTGTGAATAGTGTATCAATATAATTTAATCCTTTTAACCGTTATATCCAAGATTAAACTGGAGCCATGCATCGTATCATTCTCTTTATAATTTAATATGTTTTCTTGATCGATGAGCAGACTGTTTTAAACAAATCAACATTTGAGCACGGCCATGCATTTCACAGTCTCACTCAATCAAGAGGCCCATGGATATCACTACGAATATATTGTAGGGTTAAATTCCAACTAGATCATTCATAATTTTCATTCGACTCGAGATGTATCCAATAATCACCGTTATCGTTACTCAGTTACGAATAACTTTAGATGATATCAAAACAAAAATATCCTCAAATAAAATTATAATGATTTCAGGTCTGAGGACCATTACATCACTGTCACTGTGAGAATAACTTATGATACTATTAATTTATATTCCATGGAGTTATCTCACGCTGGGTTAGCCCAATACGTTATTCTCCAATACGTATTTATGTTTTGACATTAATATCACGTATATTAATGATCAATGAGATGTGATCATCAGTCAATCAACATACTAGTCTTAATGCTTTATTGTTGTCCTTTATTAACAATAAAACTCGACTAGGGACTTTTAAGAATTATAATACTTATCACATTATATAATCTCAAGTTCAGTCTTACTCAAACTATAAAATTCGGTATTATTATTCTAAGGACTTCTATTATGTTATTATTTATATTACACAGTAAATACAATATAATAGAATAATATTTTATTCCAAATAAAATAATAACATCAACAGTGTTATCAATCTCATCAAATGAATTGCCTCTAGGGCACAAACTCTAACATAAATGTGACGAGAGAGTGGTTAAGGCAAAGATTAAATCAGGGGATTATATCACCATACTATGTGAAGGTTCGAATTCAGATAGAAAAGACTTTTGGTCAGCTCTAGATGTTTCTCCTGCTCAAATAGAAAATATCCCTGTAGTCATAGTGAATATTACGGACCTCATAAAAGATATTCTTTTTGTCAAGAATTATGCAGATGTATTCGAAGAAGTTGTTAGCTTACCTCCGAAGAGAGAAATTAATTTCAAGATCGCTTTAATACCGAATGCAAGCCCAGTAGTGCACGCTATTTGGAGAATGACTCTAAAGGAGAAAGAAGAATTAGATAATTAAACTCGATAGCTTGTATGGAAGGGTCTGATCAGGCCTAGTTTCTCGGATTGGGGAGCAGCAGTGGTGTAAGAACCCGTTTCTTCCCCGTGAAGGAAAGAGCGGATACTTTGAGAACAACACACATCAGAACACAGACAGAAGAACATTTCCTTGTTATTACAACAATTCCATCAGATACAAAAATATACAGAGTATAAATGAATAAATTACATTCGACAAATATCAGAGATTACAATAAATTACATAGCAGCGGAAATAATACAAAATCACAACTAGAAGTGATACACGGATACAGAGCTTTCCGAGCATCGTTCCAACTGTAAATCAGGACCCTGTGAATATAAATCTGCAAAACCAAAACTACTAGCTGCCCGTGTGGAAAATAGGGGCACCCATAGTTTAGGTTAAAACAATAAACTCCAGGTCAGTCATGTGACAGGTGTGAGAACTAAAACAGTTATTTAAAACTTTACTTTAAAAGAGAGTGTAACACCCCGAAAATCTTATAACTGTGAAATTAACAAATTAAAGTATAATTAATTTGAAATCAAAGAACTAAGGGAAACGGGATACGCCATTGCGTTCGTCTCGGAAAAATACGCGAAATAGAGTCCGAGTTTTCGAAAAACGGAGTCCGTATGAAGAAGATATGGCCTTCGGAAGTTTGAGAATTAAGTTTAAAATTCAAACAGAATAAATCAGGTTTAAATTCGAAAATGGGGCCCAATGGGCCAGGGCGGAAAAACACCCGCCTGACCCACCAAGTCGACTGGGCTGTCGACCTGGTCTAACTAGGTCGACAGGGCTGTCGACAGGGCTGTCGACAGGCATGTCGACCTGGTCCAGACCCAGGTCGAGCCCAGTCTAACCCGGCTGGCCTATGCTATGTTGGTCGATTTTCTGTGGTCTGCTTTGTCATTAGGGCTAGGTGGCAGGCTCTAATTGGTCTCTCTATCGAATGAATGGCTATGATCAATCCAAGCAACATCAATGGTCCTAATCAGTTCCTAACCTCTATATAAACAACCCTAGACAAACCCTAATCTATTCATTCAAAATTAAGAACATAGCCGCCATGTTGCTGAGGAACGACTAAGAGTAGCCGCCAACTAGAGAGAGGATTAGGAGGAAAGTTCTAAAGCCTAAAGCAATTCAAGCAACCTAAACAAATCAATTCAACAAAGGAATTTGCGTCTTCAATCCCTAAACTAGAGAATTCATCACACCATTGTAAGTAGAGTATTACTTTGGTATGAATAAACAATTGTGTTGGTTTGTATGCTTGAATTGTGGAAATAAAGTAATTCATATTTGTGCGTTCTTATCAATTTGAAATATTATATACGTTTGGATATTTATGAATTATGTTATTCATTATAAAGAACTACATGCGGTAGTTCTATGCAAGTATACGTTTGGAATATTCGCAAATTATGTAATCCATGTTGAAGCTACATGTATGTAGTTGATTGATTTAAATACATGCAAGTTTGGGGCTTTGCTACTATGCCATCATGATGTATATTTTTGTGCATAAATCAATTTGTAAGTAATTAAAACAAGTTTGGTTACTATAATCCATATGAAATTATGTTGAGAATTTGGCATCATGTATTAAGTCATGCTTTTGTACTAGAAAACCTATTTGCAAACTTATGAATATGGCTAGGCTATGAATGATATTTGGCATAATTGAAATCCATGATTAAGTCTATCTTGTTTACAAGAATTATATGATACATAGTTAGGATTAGATTCAAAATCCCTTTTTGCAAGTTTACAAGACTAAAGTAAGAATCATGATTTCATGTTAGAGATATTTATGCCATGCTTATGTTTGACATTATGCCATGCTTATGTTAGAAATATTTATGCCATGCTTATGTTTGACATTATGCCATGCTTATGTTAGGAAATTTATGCCATGCTTATGTTTGACATTATGCATAAATAAAAGTATAGGTTCATGTTGTAGTTATGACTATGTGTCAATAATGATACCCAATTTAGACTCTTATCTCAACTACAAGTTCACATGCTTTGATTCATGTCACCTATGCTTTATGACCAAAGTATATGTCACTACTATGCAAGTACACCAGTTTCTATTTTGTATTCCCAACGTCATATTGCAAGTTCATACGCTCACCTTCCCCTTTTTGTGTATGTAATCACGCCATAAGCCTCCCCTTTTCGCATGGCTAAACTGGGCTTTAAAAGGCTAAGCCCAATATATATAATAAACGGACGTGTAAACCGGGGGAAAATAACGTTGGGTTAAAAATACTAATGAATGAAAATATAAAATAGAAGGGCCCAAGTTCAAGTATGGGTTGGGCCCATGATTGGTGTAACCTTTACACCATTAACTTAATAATGGGCCGCAAATATTTACATATAAATAAAGAAGAAAGACAAAATATGTAAATGTAGAAAATACGATGTGTTTAACCCGAGGTTGGATTGAGTTGTGATGTAAACCTGCCCGGAACCGCCCGGCTGTCCAGTAGTCACAACAATACCTATCCAATGTGGGAGGTTAAACATGGAGCCCAATGAGGACCCGAGGTTAGACTGAGTTGTGGCGTAAGACTGCCCGGAACCAACCGGCAACAGGCAGCCACAACAATACCTGTCTAATGTGAGAGGTCAGGGCCTTAATAAGACAATTAAGGCTGAGTCAGGATTGTTAGGATTAAGTGAACTAAAGACTTAATCAAAATGGAACATGCTAAACTAAACGGACTGGTGGGGTTAGGTTAGGAAACACTTAACCAACTTAGCATGTTGGCTAGAGATAGAAAACCTAGTAACGGGGGACCCTTTTCAGCAGTAACCCTAGAAGGTGTATCAGGAAACCCTGAAACTAGGCAGGGTAGGGCACGATTACTGGGCTGATTGTAAGAGGTCAAATCGACGGCGGTGGTGTAGCAGTGTAGGTTCTAACGGGGTGCGGGCGTGCACACACTCCGGCGCAGAAAAATAAGGCACTGGACACCAGTAGCATACCTGTGCACTCTAGGATTGTGTCGGGCCGCCACCATGGGACTTGATACACCCCATGGTGGGACCAGCATAGGTAACTACAACATCGGGGGCCGTAAGACACATGTACTATGCGAGTAGGAGCCGATCATCATAGAATGGATCACATCACCCTGATTATGGGGTGCCAATTGGAAACTAGTTTATATGGGTTCAGAGATTAATATGGGGTACGATAGTATATTCGACCCTAGACAACTTAACCAAGTTTATAGTGTTTGCCCACTTCTTGTTTATACTTATCATACCCAGTTCTTTATTCATAGACAAAATAGTACTAGACTTACTCAGGCTTTATGTCTGACTCTACTTTTCTTTCGTCTTCTTTCTTCCGTTTCTCCCCCCCCCCAGGTCCACAGGGAGGGAACACCGCAGCTTGACCAACCTTAACATCCAGCTTGAAGAAGAGAAATGTATTGCTTGGACTTTCCTGTTTTGAACTATGGCTTTGGACAATCCACTATGGGGATTTTGCAGTTTATCTATGTTTTATTTATGCTTCTTTAAATAATGTACTCAAGACAGATTATGAAAGTGTTATGTTATGTTTTTGGAAAGGATGTTGTTGTAACACGTATTTGATTTTATGAAATAAAAGTTTGTTGTTCTTCCGCTGTTTACAAATATGTGTTCTTATATCTGTCTTGTATATCTGTGACTTGTACTTATAAACCTCCACCAAAATTACGGCATTCCCTTTGAGAGTGACCCTAACGGAGGTGGGGTGTTTCACTTGGTATCAGAGCATAGGTTTACCAGATAAGATAAAAAGTTTTGAAAAAAAAAATTTATTTTCAAAAAGGAAATTTAAAGAAGCATTTTTAAAGGATAAAAATATTATTTTATTTTAAAAAGGCAAAGTCCACTCCCCAAAGCCATAGGTACTATCTCTTATCCTTCGTTTTGAATCTATCCTTTTTGTTTCAGCATGTCCCAAGAACTTAACTTGCCGGAAGGGGTGCAAATACCTGGTTGGTTTAGACGGTTCTTAGAAGCTAGGGCCACTCAGCCAGGTCCTACCGTTCCTCCTCCCCCAGCTGAAGGAAATCATCCAGCTGCAGCAGCACCTTTTCCTCCACCTCCTCCTCTGGGAAACGCTTTTGCTAAGATATGTAAATATTTTAAAGCTATGGGAGGAAGGGATTTCCATGGAACTGAGTCCTTCTTAGCAGCTAGGAATTGGCTGAAAGAAACTGAAGACCTATTTATCATTTTTGAGGTAGAAGATAGACAGAAAGTACAATTGGCGGTGTGGCTATTGAAGGGCGAGGCTTCCTACTGGTGGGAAGTCACTAATGCTGAAAGACCAGTGGAGACATGGGAGGACTTTAGGGCAAGGTTTGAGACCAAATTTCTCTCAGATGCTGAAAGAAGTTTGCAGTTGGAAAAAATCTTATTCCTTAAGCAAGGAGACAAGACTGTTAGAGAGTATGTGAATCAGTTTGATGAGCTGGCTAGGTTTGGGCTTGACCTAGTCAACACCCCGCACAAGAAGGCTCTCCGTTTCGTCAAAGGGTTAAATGAGCCATTACACGGTTTGGCCATGACCCATATACCCATGGGAGCCACGTATGATAGATTGGTGCAAATGGCATTGCTGAATGAAGAGGATAAGGGCAAGAAGGAGACAAAGGCAGAAAGCTCTCAAGGGAAGAAAGAGGGTTTGCAGCCTAAGAAGACAGACTTTAAGAAAGGCGGGAAAGGCAACAAAGAGAAGAGGAAGTGTAATTTCTGTGGCAAAGTGGGGCACTTAGTAAAGGACTGCCGGAAAAAGAAGGCCAAGGAGAATGGTGGGTGCTTTTCTTGTGGTGAGACGGGCCACAGGGATAAGGACTGCCCAAAGAAACGAGGACAGGGGCAGAGGGCTGGATCCACCCCAGGGGCACAGGTTCATGTGCTAGAAGCGCCACCATTGCAACAGCGAGGTATAAATACTTCTGTAGAAAGTGTAGTTTATCTTTATGATCACCCCGTTCGCACTTTATTTGATTCTGGCGCATCACACTCCTTTATCTCGTCTGCTTTAGTAGAATCTCTGCACCTAAAAACTAGTATGGTAGAGGACCCCTTAATTGTTTCAAACCCAATTGGGGGCCCAGCTCATTTGTCTATGATCTGTTTGGGATTGAAAATTTCTATTCTAAGTGTAGAATTTGAATGTAGTGCCTTTGTTTTGGGCTTTTCGGGGTATGGTTTGATTTTGGGTATGGATTGGCTATCCAGTAATGGGGCCATCCTTGATTGTGAGAAAAGGGTTGTTAGGCTCCTAACCTAGCTCGGTAATACTTTGGAAATTTCTTGTAATCCCTCGTATGCGGTTATGCTTAGTTATCTTGAATCGCTAGATGCCTCTGTTGAAAATTTGCAATCAGTTAGAGTGGTCCGGGAATATCCGGATGTCTTCGAAGAGGTGAAGGGCTTGCCTTCGAAGCGGGAAATAGACTTCCGCATATATCTTGTAGATAATGCAAAGCCCGTTGCGTTGCCCGTTAGACACATGGCTCCACGAGAAAGGAAAGAGCTCAGTAAACAGATTAAAGAGCTTCTAGAAAAGGGGTTCATTAGGAGGAGCATTTCAGAATGGGGCGCTCCAGTGGTGTTCGCTACAAAGGCGGATGGTTCACTCCGTCTATGTGTTGACTATAGGGAGCTCAACAAGCTAACAAAAAAGAATAGGCACCCTCTCCCTAGAATTGACGATTTATTTGACCAGCTTGTAGGAGCGTCTGTTTTCTCCCAACTCGATTTAGCAACCGGTTTTCATCAGCTAAGGGTGGCTGAAGATAGCATCGATAAAACGGCGTTCAGAACCCCAGACGGCTTCTTTGAATGGCTTGTCATGCCTTTCGGCTTGACAAATGCACCTGCTTACTTCGTGGACCTGATGAGTAGGGTATTTAGAGATTTCCTCAACAAATTCGTAGTGGTCTTCGTAGATGATATCCTTATCTTTTCAAAGAGTGAAGAGGAACATGCTCAGCACTTAAGGGCAATCATGGAAACTTTGCGAGTCCATCAACTAAAAGCCAAATTCTCCAAATGCCACTTTTGGAGAGAAGAGGTGAGGTTCCTTGGGCACATAGTATCCAAACAAGGGTTAGCAGTGGACCCTGCTAAGGTAGTGGCGGTACAGGATTGGAAGACACCAAGGAATGCAACTGAGATCCGAAGCTTTCTAGGACTAGCGGGTTTCTATCGAAAATTCATAAGGGATTTTGCGAAAATCTCAGCTCCGCTCACGAAATTGACTAAGAAGAATCTAGTGTTCAATTGGGACTTGGATTGCGAGTTTGCTTTCCAACGACTAAAAAGGGCTCTTACAACAGCCCCAGTTTTGACGCTGCCAGATGGGAGCAAGATGTTCACTGTTTATACGGATGCATGTGGGATAGGGCTAGGCGCCGTCTTAATGCAAGAAGGAAGGGTAGTAGCTTATGGCGGGAGGCAGTTGAAAGTGCACGAAAAGAACTACCCAACCCACGATCTTGAGTTAGCCGCCATCGTCTTTGCACTCAAGTCTTGGCGACACTATCTCCTAGGTGAGAAGTTCGAACTTTACACTGACCATAAATCGTTGAAATATCTTTTCTCGCAGAAGGATCTTAACTTGAGGCAACAAAGGTGGATGGAGTTTCTTGCCTCGTACGATTTCGAAATCTCCTATACTCCGGGCAAAGGCAACGTAGTGGCAGACGCGTTGAGCCGAAAGAAGTTGACCCTAAGCCCGTTGTTTGTTGAAAGACAAAGCCTAGAGTTTATTGCCAGCTTCGACTTTAGGCCTTCCTCCTATTTCGTACCGGGCTTGCTAGCATCTCTGGAAGTGCGCCCAACTTTAGTGGATTCAGTAGGAACAGCACAACGCGAAGACCCTCAGCTTGTAGAAATAATTGATAGGCTAATTAGGGGCGAGACTTCAAGTCACCTCAACAGATACTCCATCGACGATAAGGGTTTTCTAAGGCGAGACGGAAGACTATGCGTCCCACAGATAAACGATTTAATAAAGAAGGTTCTCGAAGAAGCACATCACTCCAAGATGACGATACACCCCGGCGGGGATAAAATGTACAAACACATAAAAAGGACTTTCTTTTGGAACGGCATGAAAAAGGACGTGGCAGAATTCGTTTCTAAGTGTATGGTGTGCCAACAGGTTAAAGCGGAACAGAAAAAGCCTGGCGGACTACTGCATCCTCTAGAGGTCCCGCAGTGGAAGTGGGATAGCATCTAAATGGACTTCATCGATGGGCTGCCTAGGTCTAGGAGAGGCAACACTAGCATTTGGGTAATAGTGGATAGGCTTACTAAAAGCGCCCACTTTTTACCTGTCAAAAGTAAAAGAACTGCCTCATCCCTAGCATCACTTTATCTCAAGGAAATCGTTCGACTCCATGGAATACCATCTAGCATTGTTAGTGACCGAGATCCCATCTTCACCAGCGAGTTTTGGCGGAGTCTGCAAGAAGCAGTAGGAACGCAGTTATGCTTGAGCACAGCCTATCATCCCCAAACCGACGGCCAAACAGAGAGAGTGAACAGAGTTTTGGAAGACCTTCTAAGACTATGCGTCCTTGACTTCGGAGGGACATGGGAAGACCACCTTCCTTTGGTGGAATTTGCCTACAACAACAGCTATCAAGCAACCATCGGAATGGCGCCCTTCGAAGCTTTATATGGAAGACCGTGCCGATCGCCCACTTGTTGGTGGGAGTCTACTGATAAGCTCATACTTGGACCAGATATGATCCGAGAGACTTCAGAGAAAGTAGACTTAATACGAAGAAGGATGAAGACGGCCCAAGACAGACAAAAGTCCTATGCCGACAAGAGGAGGACCGACCTTGAATTTGAGGTTGGAGACAGAGTTTTTCTCAAGGTATCACTGCTAAGAAACGTTGTTCGTTTTGGAACCACAGGAAAGCTAGCGCCAAGATTCGTAGGGCCATTCCCTATCATCGAGAAGATTGGGAAAATGGCCTATAGATTAGAGCTACCCGAGAAGTTGGCTGGAGTCCACAACGTTTTTCACGTTTCACACCTTCGAAAATGTCTACATGAGACTGCTGAAGTGGTAGAGCCAAATATCCTCGAAGAGGCCGAAGTGGAACGCGAAGCAACCATAAGGAGAGTTCCAACCCGCATCTTAGGGACGGAAGTGAAGAAGCTACGCAACCGCGAAGTCAAGCTCGTCAAAGTCCAGTGGAGCGACGCCGAGGGAGACGCGACTTGGGAAACTGAAGCTAGAATCCGTACAGCCTACCCTTTTCTGTTCGAGGGTACATCCTTGATCTTTCCTTTTCCTTAAGTTGCGCTTTTATCTATCTTTTTAGGTATATTTCCTTGACCTTGTCTTTTAGGAAGAAACCCTTTGGATGGAAACATGTAATTGAAACATGTTATGGATGATGGTTGCAAGTGGTTGCAAGTGATTGCTAGTGGGTGCTCGTGGTTGCATATACACACACAATTTAGGGTTTAGATCGGCTCAGTCACTTCATATTGCATATGCATATATGTTTGCATTCGTATATGGTTGAACATTAATGTGTTGTCATGTGGATGTTGCATTTGTATTGAACGATTGTGCACTCATGTAGAATCAAGAATAGGGAAAATTTGCATACATAATGGATTCATGGCACTTACATAATTCGCATTAAGGAGGTCAACTGAATCAGTAGACCGCCTGATTTTGCATTAGATAAGTTCATGTACACACACACTTCGCATATGATCATAAAGCATTAGAAGTCTTTTAAGGACAATGGATGCTCGCGTTTGATGGTTGAGTAGATGGATGATTGGATGTTAGGATATACATTCCTCCTAACTTGAAGATTTCGGGGACGAAATCCTTTTAAGTGGGGGAGAATGTAACACCCCGAAAATCTTATAACTGGGAAATTAACAAATTAAAGTATAATTAATTTGAAATCAAAGAACTAAGGGAAACGGGATACGCCATTGCGTTCGTCTCGGAAAAATACGCGAAATAGTGTCCGAGTTTTCGAAAAACGGAGTCCGTATGAAGAAGATATGGCCTTCGGAAGTTTGAGAATTAAGTTTAAAATTCAAACAGAATAAATCAGGTTTAAATTCGAAAATGGGGCCCAATGGGCCAGGGCGGAAAAACACCCGCCTGACCCACCAAGTCGACTGGGCTGTCGACCTGGTCTAACCAGGTCGACAGGGCTGTCGACAGGGCTGTCGACAGGCATGTCGACCTGGTCCAAACCCAGGTCGAGCCCAGTCTAACCCGGCTGGCCTATGCTATGTTGGTCGATTTTCTGTGGTCTGCTTTGTCATTAGGGCTAGGTGGCAGGCTCTAATTGGTCTCTCTATCGAATGAATGGCTACGATCAATCCAAGCAACATCAATGGTCCTAATCAGTTCCTAACCTCTATATAAACAACCCTAGACAAACCCTAATCTATTCATTCAAAATTAAGAACATAGCCGCCATGTTGCTGAGGAACGACTAAGAGTAGCCGCCAACTAGAGAGAGGATTAGGAGGAAAGTTCTAAAGCCTAAAGCAATTCAAGCAACCTAAACAAATCAATTCAACAAAGGAATTTGCGTCTTCAATCCCTAAACTAGAGAATTCATCACACCATTGTAAGTAGAGTATTACTTTGGTATGAATAAACAATTGTGTTGGTTTGTATGCTTGAATTGTGGAAATAAAGTAATTCATATTTGTGCGTTCTTATCAATTTGAAATATTATATACGTTTGGATATTTATGAATTATGTTATTCATTATAAAGAACTACATGCGGTAGTTCTATGCAAGTATACGTTTGGAATATTCGCAAATTATGTAATCCATGTTGAAGCTACATGTATGTAGTTGATTGATTTAAATACATGCAAGTTTGGGGCTTTGCTACTATGCCATCATGATGTATATTTTTGTGCATAAATCAATTTGTAAGTAATTAAAACAAGTTTGGTTATTATAATCCATATGAAATTATGTTGAGAATTTGGCATCATGTATTAAGTCATGCTTTTGTACTAGAAAACCTATTTGCAAACTTATGAATATGGCTAGGCTATGAATGATATTTGGCATAATTGAAATCCATGATTAAGTCTATCTTGTTTACAAGAATTATATGATACATAGTTAGGATTAGATTCAAAATCCCTTTTTGCAAGTTTACAAGACTAAAGTAAGAATCATGATTTCATGTTAGAGATATTTATGCCATGCTTATGTTTGACATTATGCCATGCTTATGTTAGAAATATTTATGCCATGCTTATGTTTGACATTATGCCATGCTTATGTTAGGAAATTTATGCCATGCTTATGTTTGACATTATGCATAAATAAAAGTATAGGTTCATGTTGTAGTTATGACTATGTGTCAATAATGATACCCAATTTAGACTCTTATCTCAACTACAAGTTCACATGCTTTGATTCATGTCACCTATGCTTTATGACCAAAGTATATGTCACTACTATGCAAGTACACCAGTTTCTATTTTGTATTCCCAACGTCATATTGCAAGTTCATACGCTCACCTTCCCCTTTTTGTGTATGTAATCACGCCATAAGCCTCCCCTTTTCGCATGGCTAAACTGGGCTTTAAAAGGCTAAGCCCAATATATATAATAAACGGACGTGTAAACCGGGGGAAAATAACGTTGGGTTAAAAATACTAATGAATGAAAATATAAAATAGAAGGGCCCAAGTTCAAGTATGGGTTGGGCCCATGATTGGTGTAACCTTTACACCATTAACTTAATAATGGGCCGCAAATATTTACATATAAATAAAGAAGAAAGACAAAATATGTAAATGTAGAAAATACGATGTGTTTAACCCGAGGTTGGATTGAGTTGTGATGTAAACCTGCCCGGAACCGCCCGGCTGTCCAGTAGTCACAACAATACCTATCCAATGTGGGAGGTTAAACATGGAGCCCAATAAGGACCCGAGGTTAGACTGAGTTGTGGCGTAAGACTGCCCGGAACCAACCGGCAACAGGCAGCCACAACAATACCTGTCTAATGTGAGAGGTCAGGGCCTTAATAAGACAATTAAGGCTGAGTCAGGATTGTTAGGATTAAGTGAACTAAAGACTTAATCAAAATGGAACATGCTAAACTAAACGGACTGGTGGGGTTAGGTTAGGAAACACTTAACCAACTTAGCATGTTGGCTAGAGATAGAAAACCTAGTAACGGGGGACCCTTTTCAGCAGTAACCCTAGAAGGTGTATCAGGAAACCCTGAAACTAGGCAGGGTAGGGCACGATTACTGGGCTGATTGTAAGAGGTCAAATCGACGGCGGTGGTGTAGCAGTGTAGGTTCTAACGGGGTGCGGGCGTGCACACACTCCGGCGCAGAAAAATAAGGCACTGGACACCAGTAGCATACCTGTGCACTCTAGGATTGTGTCGGGCCGCCACCATGGGACTTGATACACCCCATGGTGGGACCAGCATAGGTAACTACAACATCGGGGGCCGTAAGACACATGTACTATGCGAGTAGGAGCCGATCATCATAGAATGGATCACATCACCCTGATTATGGGGTGCCAATTGGAAACTAGTTTATATGGGTTCAGAGATTAATATGGGGTACGATAGTATATTCGACCCTAGACAACTTAACCAAGTTTATAGTGTTTGCCCACTTCTTGTTTATACTTATCATACCCAGTTCTTTATTCATAGACAAAATAGTACTAGACTTACTCAGGCTTTATGTCTGACTCTACTTTTCTTTCGTCTTCTTTCTTCCGTTTCTCCCCCCCCCCCCCCCCAGGTCCACAGGGAGGGAACACCGCAGCTTGACCAACCTTAACATCCAGCTTGAAGAAGAGAAATGTATTGCTTGGACTTTCCTGTTTTGAACTATGGCTTTGGACAATCCACTATGGGGATTTTGCAGTTTATCTATGTTTTATTTATGCTTCTTTAAATAATGTACTCAAGACAGATTATGAAAGTGTTATGTTATGTTTTTGGAAAGGATGTTGTTGTAACACGTATTTGATTTTATGAAATAAAAGTTTGTTGTTCTTCCGCTGTTTACAAATATGTGTTCTTATATCTGTCTTGTATATCTGTGACTTGTACTTATAAACCTCCACCAAAATTAGGGCATTCCCTTTGAGAGTGACCCTAACGGAGGTGGGGTGTTTCAGAGAGTAATTCAAGGGACCACGCCGTATAACACGGAACGGGTTTCCTCCCAAGAATACTAGTGCATATAACAAAACAGCGCAATGCTCTTTGGAAAAATGAAGCTATTATAAGACCCAGGTCCCATCACACAATGCAACGCAAGCCGGAGGATAGGGTTTTCCCTTATAATAGCCAAACATGCTTGGTACGTTTAAAACAAATCATTTGATACTATTATAAGTGTATAGTGTCAAAACAATTTCAATCATAAATATCAATCATAGGCGGCATGGGTACCATCTATCAAGTCGCCATACTAATTCTGCAATCAAAACCGCAATATCACGTATTGGAAATTGGATTTCCGTCATGAGCCGAGGCAAGGGGCAAGCTCCTCTCCGCGTTCGAGACACTCTACCAATGCCTCAGGACCCCACTCTGATCCTTTGGAACCTCCAAGGCCGGTCCTCTCTTACTTTTGAGGATTAGTTATTCCTGAACACACGTTTCCCGGTCCTTACAGACCTATATCCGAGGCGCCTCGTATCCAACAACCACATAGGTGAAAAGTATATAAATGTCAGGGCTGGTAGGTCACTGACACCACCCTAGCTAGAAAGAAACGTCGTGCACTCCTTGGGTCCGTATCTCGTTTTTGACTCATACCGAGGTGTAAGGCTCGCGAATTCACGTTATACACAAAGCTACGCCACACAAGCCGTGCTTTGATCATCAACCACAAGACTTTGCTTTTCAACAGAAGCCCTGATCAATTGCCACTTACGCGTGCCACACTAGCAATTCACTCCATGCGACTGATGTCCATCGATATACAACCTCTGAGCTCGTACGTCTCAGAGAAGGGCGTTAAGCAAGAGAATAAATTCTCCGCTGCCAAACAGATGTATATTTAATAGAGATCAATCAACACAGAATAAAATCCAATGTCAGACACACAATCCATTTACAAGTTCGTTCTGGGTCTGAACGAAACCGGAGGCACTTTCCTCGCATATCCATCCATCTCCAGGTACGTCTGGACGATCACCAACTGATTCCCTCGTCCTGGGTGTACAGCCCAATCAAGATCATCAGTAATCACCCAAACGATGTGAAGACTTCCGGTCTTCAACCACCGTCTTCATCTTCGACATCTCGTCGAATCGGTTATTCAAAATGGGTATAAACCCGGCCTTTCTGAATAACCCACGTATATAATAAACGAATGTTACACAAACACAACAAACGCCTCATTCCAATTCAGAATATTCTTTTATTCACAAAATCGCATTCTTAGGGAAATGTTCCCATTAATTTTATCCCAGATAAATTCTTCTAAATTTTTCCTAAAATCTTCCTTTGGATATCATTTCAAACCATTTTATGGTTTTTCCTAACTAGTCGAGATTAGCGAACCACACCGAAGTAATTATTTATTTTATTTCCCAATCCCAACCTATATATCCCATGGAGCAAAACTGGTGATACTCCATTCCTAACACCACGGTGTTATCGGTAAAATTAATTACCATTTCACGTTCAAATCTAATTAAAGATTTAACTATCGCTTTGGAGCAAAACAGGTGATACTCCACTCTCGATCACTTTTCAGATTTGATAATTTAAATTATCAATTCACATTTTAATCTAATTAAAGATTCATTAAAACTCCACTTAGTTTTAATCTTCTCAAAAATCAACATCCTGCCTTTAACTGGGTTAAAAAACCAATGTCATCTAAAACACGATTCACGACAAACCCAAATCACATTTGATATTAAATACAAGGCTCTGAATAGAAAATATATCGGCTTATATTCAATATCAAATTCTGAAACCAACAAATATCGTATTGGAAATAACGATATGAATATATCTTTCAAATTTCCACAACCATATCTGTATAATCACAAAATCCAACATCGAAATATTCCGAAGACAATTTCGATTCAAATCCATTCCAATTCACGTATTGGAAATCCTGATTATTTTTAATAATTTTATCAAGGCCCGTACAGTCGATTTCCACCTATGGCCATCTAACTGCACTTACAGCGACCTTTTCCAAATTTGATTTGGACATAATTCCAAATCCAACCGTTAGATTTCAAATTTCTAATATTCATTGAAAAGCTCTTTTCGATACGAACCCAACGGTTCCGGTTTTAGGAGAATCCGACGGTCGGATCTCCCGCAACGTCAATTCGAAGTTAATGGTCGAAATTCACGAACTGCCACGGCGCGGCGCGTTCTATTCAGGCCATTATATATAATATATATATATATATATATTATATATAATTCGTCGATTTCCTTTTAAAACGAATTTTATAAATAGTTCTAAATTCGTTTCAAAACAATTTCAACTTCATCTTCAATTTCAAATCGATTTGATTTCAATTCAATTCGAGTTCATTTCAATTCAATTCAAATTCGAATTTGTTTCAATTCAATTCAAATTCTAATTCGTTTTAATTCGATTCAATTTGAATTTACCATCTGTTTAATTCAATTCGAATTCATTTCAAATTGATTTCAATTCAATTTTAGTTTGTCTTAAATTTCATTCAAAACGAATTCAATTCGTTTTTAATTCAATTTCAATTTCAATTTATTTCAATTTGAATTCATTTCTATTCAATTCAAATTCAAATTCGTTTCAATTCAATTCAGTTTTCAAATTCACTTTCTATTCAATTCAATTTGAATTCATTTCAAATATTAAATTTTGAAATCACTTTTCCATATTCATTATAAAACGAATAAAATCGATATAAATATCGTTCACGTCAAAATAGCGCATCTCTAATCCACACGTCTTTATATTTCAATAATTCGTTATTCTATTCAACAAATGAATATTTATTCTATTCAACACATGAATCTATATTTCCTTCAACACACGACTAATCTCAACACATGAGTACTGTCAACACATCACTATTTTTGTTATGTAAAATATTTTATAAACTATGGTATCTATCGTTTGATTTTTAATTAGACTCCACCGTAAAGTAAATTCTAATTGTAAATATGATAAAGATGTAATTTTTATTATTTAAAATATTTTACTCAACACGTGAATAGTTTCAACACATGGTCATCGTCAACACATGACTATTTTTATATTCAACACATGAATTTTCTTTTATAACACTCATTATTTTCCCGACTGGAATGAGGCCCAATCAATCACCATATAATGTTAATTATATGGATTCCATACAACACTTGTATATAATAGCATTGAAAAATAATCAACCATCAACCAAAGTGCACTACACTGTATAAGCATCAAATATAGATATCTAACGCTTATAACAGCCTGTCAATCAATCGATCGACATATTTAATCAATCAGGATGAGTGAACTTCAAATTTCATCCTAACACCCGTGTGGGGTTTCAAACAATCAAACACAGATTTTAGTTGGGCAGTTGGGCGACGTGTAAAATTTATCGACCCAATCAATATCAGTCAAATCAGTGTATATAAACAAATCGGCCGATTTGTTTATAAATATTCATTCCTTCCCTTTCACGTTAAAAATTATATTTTTAATGATAAAACATTTTATTTTAACCCATGAATTTCTATTCAGTTCATTTATTCAATAAAATGATATTTTTATTTTTCTAACATATTTTAGAAAATTTCGGCGGCATAACGGCACGATACTAGAAACGGGACGAGGACTAGCCTTATCCCCGGTCTAGTGAAGGCCCACGCCATTCACACATCAATCAAATCAATTTCATTTCACCAAACAATTCAATTCAAACCAAATAAACTAACCAACTACTCAACCAAACAATTTAACAAACAAGCCATCCATGGTCTGTGGATGACGGGTGTCGGGTGCTACTAAACACCGTCTACATCCTAGTATATATATATATATATAACTAGAGAAAGAAATTGAAGAGTGAGAAGTTCTCACCAATAGCTATCCAACTTCACGACACTTCTTTTATAGAAATCTTCATCGTTATAGCATCTTTGTCATCTTCGTTGCCCGTAGCCACTACATATATAAAAATCACATTTTTATTTGTTCACTTTCAATTTAAAAATCATTTTTTTTTAATCACTTCATATATTTAAAAATCGAATTCTTACTTCGCTATTCAATATATAAAAATCGAATTTTTTTCTTCGCTATTCAATATATAAAGATCCTATTTTACACCGCTGCTATATAAAAAGATTTCGCCTTTTCGAAAATATAGATTTGCCTTTCTATAATATAAAAATTATATTTTTCTCGAAGTAAAAATCATATTTTTACTTCACTACTCATCTCAAAATATCGTCTTCTCATATCTAAAAATATCGTCTTTTCATATTTAAAAATATCGTCATTTCATATTTAAAAATATCGTCTTTTCATATTTAAAAATATCGTTATAAAAATCAATCTTTATTTTTCTACACATATAAAGATGCTATTTTTAATATTCCTATCATGTAAAAATTATATTTTTAATTCTCTACCTAAACAAAAATCATATTTTTACCCTTCTACTATATGAAAGATTATATTTTTATCCTCCTACAATATAAAAGATTGTATTTTTATCCTCCTACAATATAAAATTTCAGATTTTTAATTGCTAAAATTAATTAAACAAAACAAAATAAAAATAACACAGTGTTCCACTGCAGAGGGGGGGGCGGTTTTCACTGTTGTCGGAGGTTGGAGGAGTCGGCGGGGTCGTGTGGGTGGCGCAGCACTCGAGGTGGCGGCGGCAGTTGCGTTCCAGGCGGAGGAGGGGGCTGGGGGTCCCACGACGGCGTGGGTCTTCGCGTCGGGGGGGGGGGGGGGCGATTGGAGAAGAAGGTCAGGGGAAGGAGAAGGGGAGGGGGTCTCGCGGTTGAGGCGCGGCGGCGCCACCATCGGAGGAGCGACGGCTCCTCCGCCTCCTTTTCTTCTTCTTTTTTTTTTATTTAAACGGAACTGAAGAAAGAAAGAAAAAAGATAGGGGGGCCAACGAGTTTAAAGGGGAGAGGGTGAGGAGAGAGAGAATTTTAATTTAATTAATTTAATTGCAAAAAGTTGACTTTTACATACGACCTCTAAATGAGGCCCACCGCTTGTCGTCCATAGCCTTTTACCCCCATTCTGAACACAATGGGATATGTATCGTCAGCTAATTCGGCTGTTTGAATCAGATTCCGTTAAAATCAACATATAACTCTATATATTGAATTTGAACGCGCGTTTCAATTTACCGGGGTCACATACTAACTCGAAAAATTCTAGAAAAATATTTTCTAGCTTCATATTGACGATACGGTCCTAAGAAAACTAATTTCGTCGAATTCTGAGACCGTTGGAAAAATGGCCATTTTCCAGTCGATTAAAATCAACTGAAATGGTCAAAACACGTTTTCCTTTGCCACGCTCACATATTGATTCGGAAAATTATGAAATTTGGAATCTAGCAATAACTTGACATCACGGACCCAACAAAAGTGGTTTCGTCGAAATCCGAGGTCGTTTGCAAAATGTCTATTTTTAAGGGCCTGAATTCCACAGCGACTATTCAGAATTTTCAACTGGACATATCTTTTGATTCCCGCTATGAAATTTTGATATGTCGGATTCTTTGGAAAGATATCATCAATTAGATCCTATTATTTTTGATTTCACTAAAATCCAGATTGTTTTGCACCCGGTACATTCAATTGAAGTTTGAAATCGAATTATCGAACTACCGCGCCATTTTCAATTCTATTTATAATTATTTATATTCTAACGACGACGCGTATAATATATACGTTCGAATTATATTCAAAATAAATTTCTCGTCCATTTTATTTAAAATAATTCATTTTAAATATTCAAAATTCGCTAAAATTGCCAAAATAAAAATTTTAAACTGGCCCAGATTTTCGGGTTATTACAAGTGGTGTTTGTCCCGAAGTCAGACGGTACTCTTAGACTGTGTGTGGATTATCGTGACTTGAATAAGCAGACATTAAAGAACAAATATCCATTGTCGCGGATTGATAATTTGCTGGATAGATTGAGTGGTGCACAAGTGTTTTCAAAGATAGACCTAGCTACAGGCTTCCATCAGCTTCATATTGCCGAAGATTGTGTTCCTATGACAACATTCAGAGGTCCTGATTTATTCTATAAGTGGCTAGCAATGTCGTTCGGCTTATGTAACGCTCTTGCCTATTTTGTGGATTTGATGATTCGAGTATTCCGCGATGTCTTGGATAAATTTGTTCTGGTTTTCATTGATGACATATTAATCTTCTCTAAGTCAGAGAGCGAACACGCAAAACATTTGGAACAAGTGTTAGAAATTCTCAGAAAGAATGTCTTGGAGGCCAAACTTTCCAAATGTATATTCTGCCAAGAAGAAGTCAAGTTTCTAGGCCATGTTGTATCGAAAGAAGGAATTTCTGTGGATCCCAGTAAAATCACCGTTATTCAAAATTGGAAACAGCCTAGTAATCCCACAGAAGTCCGAAGTTTCTTAGGATTGGCTAGTTATTATTGGAAGTTCGTTAAAGATTTTTCGAAGATATCTAGTTCCTTAACGAAGCTTACCAAGAAGCACGCAAGATTCAAGTGGACTACCGAAACTGAGGAGGCTTTTCAGAAGCTAAATTTAAGATTAACAACTGCCCTAGTGCTAATGATTATCAATGGCAATCAAGACTTGAAAGTCTGGACAGATGCCTCTAGAGAAGGCCTTGCTGTAGTATTGATGCAAAGAGGTCAAGTGGTTGCTTATGCTAGCCGTCAGCTGAAGCCGCATGAGAAAAATTACGTTACTTATGATCTCGAGTTGTTAGCCATTGTATTTGCTTTAAAAATCTGGAGGCACTATCTTTTGGGTGAGAAATTTGAACTGTTTACAAATCATCAGTTGCTAAAGTATCTTTTCACCTAGAAAGACTTGAATCTGAGGCAACAACGTTGGCTAGAATTTCTTGTAGCATATGTTTTGAGATTTTGTACACTCCAGGGAAAGCCAATGTCATGGCTGATGCACTAAGTTGAAAGAATGCAATAATCGCCAGTTTTATTATTACGACTTCTTTGATTGACAAAATATCTATTCTTCTGAAAGATGATAATTTTATTAAGGATATGATCAGAAGGATTCAGAAAGGCGAACCCTTGGGTTTTCAAATAGATAACGATGGGATCCTGAGATTGAGAGGAAGGATTTGTGTTCCCGACATCCCCGAGCTCAAAAGGGAAGTATTAGACGAATGTCACAAGTCCAAGATGAGTATCCATCTAGGTGTGACCAAAATGTATAACGATCTCAAGCGAACATTGTGGTGGAAGGCTATGAAAAGGTACGTTTCAATATATGTTAGCAGGTGCTCTACTTGCCAACTAGTCAAAAGCGACCAACAGAAACTGGCTGGACTGTTGCAACCGCTGGACATTCCAGGTTGGAAGTGGGAACATATTCCATGGACTTAATAGATGGTTTGCCCAGAAGCAGGAAAGGAAATGACAGTATTTGGGTGATAGTAGATTGCTTCATGAAGACAGCCCATTTTATACCTGTCAGGTCCAATAGAACTGCTTAAAGTCTGGCACAGGTTTATTTCAATTGTTAGGCTACATGGAGTGCCGATCAGTATAGTTAGTGATAGAGATCCTATATTTACTAGAAAATTCTGGGAGGCATTTCAAGTAGAACTGTGAACGAAGATGAATCTAAGCACCGCCTATCATTCTTAGACAGATGGTCAGACTGAGAGGGTGAATCGTATACTAGAAGATTTATTACGGGCTTATGTTCTTGATTTTAGTGGATCATGGGAATACCATTTGCATTTGGCTGAGTTCTCATACAACAACAGCTACCAAGCAAGCCTAACAATGTCACCATTCGAACCATTGTATGGTAGACCGTGCCGATCTCCTGCTTGTTGGGTTGAACCTGGTAATAGGATTGTATTGGGACCAAATATGATTTTCGAAGCTGCGGATAAAGTCAATTTCATTAAGAACCAATTGCTAGTATCTCAAGCAGACAGAAGTGCTACGCAGACTCGAGAAGGAGGGATTTAGCATTTTCTGTTGGTGACTATGTGTATCTAAGGGTTTCTCCGATGAGAGGAGTAATTCGTTTTGGAAAAACTGGGAAGTTGGCGCCCAAATTTATTGGTCCATTCCCTATACTTGAACGGATTGGAACTCTAGCTTATAGAGTTCAATTGCCAGATTGGTTGCCTGGAGAGCATGATGTATTTCACATGTCTCAACTTCGAAAGCATGTTTATGATCCATACTTGATCGTGGAAGAAGCAACACAATGGGATATAGAAATTACTCCAGAATTGGCTGTGAGAAAAGAACCGCTAAAGATTATTGGCAAAGAAACCAAAGAACTGAGGAACAAGAAGGTTCACTTAGTCAAAGTGCAATGGAGTGGAGATCCGCGAGATTGTACTTGGGAAACAGAGTAGAGCATTAAGAAAGCCTATCCTAAGTGCAGGGTGGATATCTCTGATTGACTCCGGTGCAAGGTACATTTACAATACTTTGCATTACCATTTTGTTCTCTACTTTGTTGTTGATTTCTTTTCATGGATGTATAATTTCTAATTATATAGTCTGAGTAGTTTCAAAAGAGTATATGAATTAATTAGTATATTTTTGGAAAAGTTAAAAACAAATTGATTATTTTTTGTGTTGTGTGATAGTGGATTTGAGTAATTAAATTATTAGAACGATAATTAATTTAATCAAGAAGAGAATGATGGTAACTTTATGCAATTAAATCACGTATTGAACTGATTTAAAATTAGATAAAAACATATACAAGTGCATTATATATGTTTGAACAAGTAAATGGATTAGCTGTTGAGTAAAGAATTTATTTGCGTTCCCGACAAATAGGTAAACCTTAATGAGTTGGATGCGCAATTTTATTATTATATCAACTCCTGTGAATGTCATTGGATGCGGAGTGCTGGCTGTTCTGTGTGTAATAATAAATGTCGTCATAGTATAGTGATAATTAATTTTGAACTACGCTACATGGCATGCTTCTTGAAGATAGGCATACTTCATCATATACCACATAAGCATTTGGGGATTGTGTGACGAGGTTGAAGATTTACCATACGAGCGAGAGGCTTGTGTGGAGAGGACTATATATTACAGGTTGAACTGATGACTGATATGGACCATATAAAATGTAACGGTAAATTGCAAGACTAATAAAAACCCCACATGGGTCTGGAGACGACAATAAACACGTCTCTCTGGTCATTAATGCACAAAAACCATTTATAGGGTGACGAGAATTTATTCTCTGGAGTTATGATCTGTACACACTCCACTGTGGACACCGGAATATATCACTACAAATATGTGCATGCTTACTAGGACTTATTGGGTACCTAATACGACCCAATAAATTTCCAAACCCCTCCGCGTACAAAGGAAGTTATGGCGAAATTTTTCGAATATTTAGGGTGTTAGCCAAATTTTTGAAGAATTTGAAAATTCTTAAAAACAGAAAAGTTGAAGAATGGAATCCAGGATGAATGTTGAGTTAGTTAATTAAACAACTTTCAATTTCGTTCCTTTTTTAGGACAAAAAGTTTTAAGTGGGGAGATTGTAACAACCCGGAAAATATGAGCCAAATTAAATTTTAATTTAGCTATTTTGGTGGATTTTAAATGTTTAAAATAAATATTTTCAATAATAGCGATGAAAAGTATGTTTGAATCAATGTTTGAAAATAAATATAATTATTTTTGATTATAAACAGGGCCTGAAATGGCGTGGCAGTTTCAAAATTTGAATTCAAACTTTGACTGACTGTACCGGGTGCAAAACAAAAAGGATTTTAGTGAAACCAAAAATATTTAAATCTATTAGCGAATATCTTTCTAACGAATCTAAAAAATCGAAGTTTCATAGAGGGAATCAAAAGTTATGGCCAAATGAATTTTCAGAAAGGTCGCTATAGAATTTATATAGCCTGTGAAAATAGACATTTTGCAAACGACCTCAGAATTCAACGAAACCACTTTTGTTGGATCCGAGATGTCAAATTGTTGCTAGGTTTCAAATTTCATAATTTTTGAGGTTAGTATGTGGGCGTGGCAAAGGAAAATGTGTTTGGTCGATTTTTGTTAAATTGGATTGACCAGAAAATGGCAATTTTTCAAATGATCTCAGAATTCGATGAAACTAGTTTTGTTGGGACCATATCATCAAAACATAGCTATATTTATTTTTCGGGAATTTTTAGAATCAGTATGTGACCCCAGCAAATTGAAATGTACGTTTAAATAAAATATTGAATGTTTTATATTTTAATTTGAAGAGAAACTGACTCAAACAGTCGAATGGGCCTACAAAACATATCCCATTGCGTTTGGAATATGGGTATTTAGCTGGGGACGATAGTCATTGAGTTTGGATTGGAGTTCGTATTAGAAAACCCCCTTTTCAAATTTTATATAACTCCCGGCCAATCGGATTTTTTATAAGAAAAAAAGGGATTTTCTTTCTCCCCGTAACCCGATAGCAGGCGGAAACACCTTGTAACACCCCATATTTTTTAATATAATTAAAATTGAAATAAAATATATGAAAATATGCTTATGATAGGTAAATAATGGTGATGCATAAGGAGAATTAATTAATACATGGAAGAGAAGACAAATTAGTTCGATAACGGCGTATGTAACGGAAATGATAGTAAAATAAGGATAACTAATTCAAGAATAAGGAATTAGGTAAAATGGACATCACCATTGCGTTCCTCTCGAAAAAATACGCGAAATAGAGTCCGAGTTTTCGAATATCGGAGTCCGCATGACCAAGATATGGCCAAAACAAGATTTCAGCAGACTTTCTGGCAGAATGACCCAAGTCGACCATAGAGTCGACACTATAGTCGACCTGCCCCCCCCCTCCCCCAGGTCGACTGAATTGTCGACCCCCCCTCTGTACAGGTCGACTGGTCGGCCTGGGGTGGCCCAGAACCCATTTTTGAGGCCCGGGATGAGTTTTGATGGTCCGGATTGACTCTAGGGTTGATCTAATGGCCTAAATGAGTTTCCTACACCTATAAAATAACATCTAGACCTAGCCTAACTCACACAAATCATTCTTACACCGTTATGCTGCTAAAATCTATCTTGAGCCATGGCCGCCGTTTCCAAATTAAAGCTTAAGCGTCCAAACTCAAATAATATCAAAGATCAATGCTTCTACAACAAATTCAAGGGGATAGATCAATGACACTGCAACTTTCTAAGACAAATTCACTTCTTAATTCATTAGCCATTCTCTGTAAGTGCTAGTTATTTTCAGATCTAAATATTTAATTTTAATATGGGCATGAAATGAAGTGGAATTGAATCTAAGTATGTTTATCGATTCAGATCTATTCCTATTGCTTTTTGAATCTTTAGTTTTGAGACTTGTCTACCTTTATTCTCATGACAATTTTGTGATTTATTCAGTAGTTTCCTTGATTTGTAATGATGTTATCATCAAGTTGTAATCTTTATGCCTATTATGATATTGTTTTCTCTCTGATCTATTTATTATGCAAATTTCTACCTCCCCCTATTTATTTTCTTTTGATGAACCTTGGTCAACTTCGGACCTTGGCCTAAAATCGCAATTCACATACGAGATGTATATGGGGGAAATATGGTATTATTGTCTATATGGGTATGATTAATAATTGGAAACATGAAATTGGATATTATCATTTAATTTGCAAGTTTGGAATAGATCTGTAAAGTTTGGTATAATCTTGTTATGATAAAATTTGCATAAATATTATATACATGGAATTCGACATCAGTTGGATCTATTTAAATTAAATCAAAAGATTGGGCTTATGTTAATTAGGCATATGTAGATTTGGGAATTTTAGCATGAAAGCGAATGTAAACTTTATAATTGGCATAAACATGTATTATGAACTTGGGCAACTAGCATGTATTGAAACAAAAAAAAAGATTATAGCTTGGGAGAACTACATCATGAATCATCGGATTTGGGTATGAAACTTGATACATGTAATTTTGGCTAGATCTTGACATATGATAAAAAAACATGAAACTTGGTATATATGTAAACTGACTAGAATTGGGTACATATATTAATTGGTATGTAATAGTCTTAAAAGAGGGATAAATATAAATTGAGATAAGTTGCCTTTAATGGCCTAAGATAAATTGTGGTAAAATTGGTATGATTTTGCATACCATTAATTGATGGACATAATTGAGTCAATTATGGACATCGTTAAATTAGGAATTAATTGATAATTTGAATAGGGGAAATAAATTCAAATTGGGGTAAAAGATTATAAGTGATAATCAATGCTTAGGACACGAGGTTAGACTCGTTTGTGACGTAAACCTGCCCGGAACCGCCCGACGAATCCAGTAGTCACAAATGTTAGCCCAATGTGAGAGGTCCTAGGCCCAAATTAAAAGTGTAACAGTTGTAAAGACACGAGGTTAGACTCTTTTATGGTGCAAGACTGCCCGGATCCGCCCGGCAAATCCAACTGCCATAAATATCACTCTAATGTGAGAGGTCTTTATAAGGTTACGGCCTTAATGAATTAAGAAATACTTAACCAGATAAACATGTGGTGGGACATGGGGGTTAAGTGGGTGACATGTGGGTGACATGTGGAAATACGAATCGTAATACTTAACCAACGTGACATGGTAATTAGACCAGTGGGTAGGGTTAAGTAAATAAGAACACTTAACCAATATGATATAAATAGGTGGGTTAAGTAATATGATTAGGTTAATCTGGATAATTAACCAATTTAATAAGTTGACTACGGGAGTGGGTAAGGTTAAGCAAATGTTTAACCATTATAACATGATTAAACTAGACTAGAGAGTGTGGTTAAGTTAATGAGAACACTTAACTAATACAATGGGTTAATTAGACAAGTGGTTGCGGTTAAGTAGTAACACTTAACCAACATAACAGGACAAGCGGGTGGGCTAAGTTAACTTGAATAAGTTGACAACACTTAACCATTATAATATGACTAGTGGATGGGGTTAAGTTACCATGCACTTAACCAATCTGATGTGATGCGTGGTAGGGTTAAGTAACACTTGGGGTTAAGTTAACAAGAAAATTCTTAACCAATGTAACCAGATAGACGAACGGGGTTAAGTTAATAAACCACACTTAACCAATCAAACATAATAAGCGAGAAAGGTTAAGTCAACTAAGGTAAACACTTAACCATGGTAACATAACGAGTAGAAGGGTTAAGTACATATCGGGTTGGTTGGTAATATTAGTAAATATAGGCCCACATACACTTAACCATTAAATACACATGCTTGAATCAGTAGCGGGGTTAAGTACATATCGGGTTGGTGGGTAATATCAGAGAATATAGGCCCACAGACTTAACCATTAAATACACATCAGTAGCGGGGTTAAGTACACATCACGGTTGGTGGGTAATATCAGAGAATATAGGCCCACAAACTTAACCATTAGATAAACCTAGTAACAGGGACCCATTTCAGCAGTAACCCACATTAGGTATCAACGGAACCCTGAGCTAGGCAGGGTGGGGCACGATTACTAGGCTGATTATAAGAGGTCAAATTAGCGGCGGTTGGTGCAACAGTGCAGATTTTAACGGAGTGCGGGCGTGCACTGTGACGAGAAGGAATTTCGTTCGGTCCGAACCAGTCGCTAAACCTATCCAGGCCGTTCGAAACGCCCTATCGTTTGAGAACAGGACAAAACAGAACGCATACAAAAGAATATTTCATTGTATATTACAACAATGCATCAGATTACAAGAATATACAGAGTATAAATGAATAAATATTACACAGAAATATCAGAGATTTAAATTACATTCAAATACATAGCAGCGGAAAATAATACAATACGCAACTAGAAGTAGATATACGGATACAAAGCTTTCCGGATATCGTTCCAGCTATAAACCAGGATCCTGTGA
This sequence comes from Allium sativum, assembly GCA_030737875.1. Taxonomy (NCBI): domain Eukaryota; kingdom Viridiplantae; phylum Streptophyta; class Magnoliopsida; order Asparagales; family Amaryllidaceae; genus Allium; species Allium sativum. The sequence continues at coordinate 182,030,264 of CM060915.1, read as the reverse complement.
ATATAAATCTGCAAAACCAAAACTACTAGCTGCCCGTGTCAAAATAAGGGCACCCAGAGTTTAGGTTAAAACAATAAACTCCAGGTCAGTCATGGGACTGGTGTGAGAACTAAAACAGTTATTAATCTTTATTTGAAAGTTAGGTAAATCAAGGGACCACGCCGTATAACACGGAACGGGCTTCCTCCCAAGAATACCAGTGCATAAAACAAACAGCGCAATGCTAAATAAAGAAAAATGAAGCTATTATAAGACCCAGTTCCCATCACACAATGCAACGCAAGCCGGAGGATAGGGTTTTTACCTTATAATAGCCAAGAATGATTGATACGTTTAAAACAAATCATTTGATACTGTTATAAGTACATAGTGTATAAAACAACTTCAAATCATAAGTATCAATCATAGGCGGCATAAGTGCCCCATCCCACTAAGTCGCCATACTAGGTTCTACAAATAAAACCGCAAATGTCACGTATTTGGAAATTGGATTTCCGTCTATGAACCGAGGCAAAAGATAGTCCTCAACCAATTCGAGACGCTCTAGCCCGCCCCTCAGGATCAGAGCTCGAGTGACCCTTGGATCCTCAGGGCCAGTCCACCGATGTGGATTAAACTTAAACCCTGAACATGCGTTTCCCCACCCTATGGGGTGTAAGTCTGGTCCGTCTGCCGACCAGAATGCATCGGCCGAAACCGATATAACCGAGGCGCCTCGCAACAGCAACAACCACATAAGTCAAACTCGTCAGGGCGTGTAAAACCACTGACGCCACTTCTAGCTAGAAAGAAATGCATGCCCTCCCTGACGTCCTCTCCCGTTTTTGGTTCACAACCGGGGTGCGAGGCTCGCGAATTCACGTTACACAAAGCTGTGCCACACAGGCTGTGCTTTGATCATCACCACAAGACTTTGCTTTTCAACAGAAGCCTCGATCAATTGCCACTTAGGCATGCCACACAGGCAATTCACTCCATGCGTTTGATATCCATCAATATATAACCCCTGAGCTCGTACGTCTCAGAGAAGGGCGTTAAGCAAGAGAATAAATTCTCTGCCGCCAAACAGATATATATTTAATAGAGATCAATCACACAGACTAAAATCCAATGTCAGACACACAGTCCATTTACAAGTCCGTTCTGGGTCTGAACGAAACCGGAGGCACCTAGTACCTCGCATATCCATCGATCTCCAAGTACGTCTGGACGATCACCAACTGTTTCCATCTTCTTGGGTGTACAGCCCAATCAAGATCATCAGTAATCACCCAAACGACGTGAAGACTTCCGGTCTTCGACCACCGTCTTCATCTTCGACACCACGTCGAATCAGTTATTCAGAATGGGATAAACCCGGTCTTTCTGAATAACTCGCGTATATATTATAAAAGTGTTACACAAACACAACATACGCCTCATTCCACTTCAGAATATTCTTTTATTCAAATATTCCCATACTTTGGGAAAAAGTTCCCATTAATTTTATCCAAGATAAATTCTTTAAATTTATTCTTTAATCTCCTTTGAATATCAATTCAAACTAGTCGGGATTAGCGAACCACACCGAAGTAATCATTTATTTTATTTCCCAATCCCAACCTATTCATCCCATGAAGTAAAACTGGTAGTACTTCATATCTAACACCACAGTGTTATCGGTAATTCAATTACCATTTCACGTTCAAATCTAATTAAAGATTTAACTATCGCTTGGAGTAAAACTGGTGATACTCCATTCTCGATCTTTTCAATCTATTTAAAGATTCATTAAAACTCCACTTAGTTTTAATCTTTAACTGGGTTAAAGAATCAGTGTCATTTAAAACACGGTTCACGATAAACCCAAAATCACATTCATTAATTATCGGGTTAAAGAACGAGTGTTATTTAAAACACTGTTCACGATAAACCCAAAAATCAATACCAATTCAATTCCAGTTAAATGTCATTTAATTGGTACACTTCATTAAATCTAAATAAAAAGATTTAATCTTTTCTCAACTGGGTTCAAGAACAGTGTTAGTGAAGACACCATTCACGACAAACCCAAATCACATCTGATATTCAATACAAGGCTCTGAATAGAAAATATGCCGGCTTATATTCAATATCAAATTCTACGACTAACAAATGTCGTATTGGAAATAACGATATAAATATATATCTTTCAAATTTCCATAACAACATCTGTATAATCACGAATTCCAACATCGAAATATTCCGAAGACAATTTCGATTTCAAATCCACTCCAATGCAATCATTGGAAATTCTGTCAAAACCCTTTTCAAATTCAATTTATTTATTTAAAAATAAATAGAATTATATTTCTAGTTCAAAACTAGTTCATTTCGATAAAAATCTATTTTTATCTTTTCAAAACATGAAGTTTTTCATCCCAAATCTTCACAAATCATTTCTTATGATTTTATTACTATTTTTAATAATTTTATCAAGGCCCGTACAGTCGATTTCCAACAATGGCCATCGAACTGCACTTACAGCGACCTTTTTCCAATTTGATTTGGACATAATTCCAAATCCGACCGTTAGATTTCTAATTTATCACATTCGTTAGAAAGCTCTTTTCGATACGAACCCAACGGTTCCGGTTTTAGGAGAATCCGACGGTCGAATCTCCCGTAATGTCCGTTTGAAATAAATGGTCGAAATTCACGAACTGCCGCGGCGCGGCGCGTTCTATTCAGGCCATTATATTATATATATTATATATATAATATATATTTCGTCGATTTCTATTTAAAACGAATTATATAAATAGTTTTAAATTCGTTTCAAAAGCAATTTCAACTTCCTTTTCAATTCAAATCAAAATTTGAATTCTTCTTTATAAATTCGTTTAAAATTCATTTCTATTCAATTCAAATTTCAATTCAATTTGAATTCATTTCCATTTGCTTTCAATTCAATTTGAATTCATTTTCAATTCATTTCGAAATCGTTTTCAATTCAATTCATTTCGAAATCGTTTTCAATTCAATTCATTTCGAAATCGTTTTCAATTCAATTCATTTCGAAATCGTTTTCAATTCAATTCATTTCGAAATCGTTTTCAATTCAATTCATTTCGAAATATCATATTTTGAAATCACTTTCGATATTCATTATAAAATGAATAAAATCGATATAAATATCGTTCACGTCAAAATGGCGTCAATCTAATCAACACGGCTTCATATATTGATATTTTCAAATATTCCATTTCGAATATTTCTATTTCAAATATTTCTATTTCAAATATTTCTATTTCAAATCTGGAATGAGGCCCAATCAATTACCATATAACGTTAATTATATGGATTTTCATACAACACATGTATATAATAGCATGGAAAAATAATCAACCATCAACCAAAGTGCACTACACTGTATAAGCATCAAATATAGATATCCAACGCTTAAAACAGTCTGTCAATCAACCGATCGACATATTCAATCAATCAGGATGAGTGAACTTCAAATTTCATCCCAACACCCGTGTGGGGTTTCAAACAATCAAACACATATTTTATTTGTGCTGTTGGGCGATGTGTAAAATTTATCGACCCAATCAATGTCCTTCAAATAAGTGTACATAAACAAACCGTCTGGTTTGTAAATGAATATTTATTTATTCACATTCACGTTAAAAATTATATTTTTAACGACAATACATTTTATTCCAACATATGAATTTCTATTCAGTTCATTCTTTAAATAAAATGATATTTTTATTTTTCTAACTTATTTTAGAAAATTGCGGCGGCATAACGGCACGATACTAGAAACGGGACGAGGCCTAGCCTTATCCCCGGTCTAGTGAAGGCCCACGCCATTCACACATCAATCAAAATCACCAAACAACCAAATTCAAATCAAATCATATAACTAATCTATGCAACCAAACAAACAAGTCCATGGTCTGTGGACGATTGTGTCGGGTGCTACTAAGCACCGTCTGCATCCTAGTATATATATATAATTAGAAAAGAAATTGAAAGGTGAGAAATTCTCACATATAGCTATCCTAGCTCCACGGCTCTTCATTTGCAGAAGTCTTCGTCGTTTCGCCTTTTTGTCACCTTCGTTGCTGCTTTCACTACATATGTAAAAATCGAATTTTTACTTCGCTATTCCATGTATAAAAATCATATTTTTATTTCGAAGTTCAACATATAAAAATCCTATTTTTATTTCGAAGTTCAATATATAAAAATCCTATTTTTATTTCGAAGTTCAACATATAAAAATCCTATTTTTATTTCGAAGTTCAATATATAAAAATCCTATTTTTATTTCGAAGTTCAATATATAAAAATCATATTTTTATTTCGAAGTTCAATATATAAAAATCATATTTTTTCTATTTTAAAAATCATATCTTTTCTATTTTAAAAATCATATCTTTTCTATTTTAAAAATCATATCTTTTCTATTTTAAAAATCATATCTTTTCTATTTTAAAAATCATATCTTTTCTATTTTAAAATCTAAAAATAAAATCAGTTTTTAAAACCTTTTTAAAAAATTCGGTTTTTAAACCTAAAAAACAGTTTATTTTCGGTTTATATAAAATAAAAATAAAATAAACTAATAAAATAAAATAAATAAAAAAATTACAGGGGGGGGGGGGGTTCAGCGCCGCCGAGGTCTGAAAAGGGGGGGGAAGAACTGCCGACGGTCGGACTTAGAGGGGAGGCCGGTGGAGGCGCCAGGTGGGTGCGGTCTCCAGTGGTGCGACGCTGCTCGAACAGCGGTTGGCTGTGGCCTTCGCGAGGTGGTTCCAGCATAGCTTCCAGGTTCGAGAGGAATTGGGGGGGGACAGCGGAGGAGGGGTCGATCGATGGTGGTGGGGAGTTGGCCTCCGGCGGCGGCGCTTTGGGCAGGGGCGACGGGTTTAGTTAGGGTTTTTTTTTTTTTTCTGTTTCGATTTCAGACGGGGAAGAAAGAGAGTGAAGAGAGGGAGTGAGGTCAACGCCCAAATATATATTATATATATTAATTTATTATTTATTTTTCCACAAAAAACAACTTTTATTTTCGACTTCAAAACGAGGCCCACCGCCTGCCGTCCATAGCGTATTACCCCTATTCCGAACCCAATGGGATATGTATCGTAGTCTGATTCGACTGTTTGAATCAGTTTCCGTTAAATTTACATTTAAATCACTGTATTGAAATTTAAACGTACATTTCTAATTACCGGGGTCACATACGAACTTTAAAAATTCCCGAAAAATATTTTCTAGCTTCGTATTGACGATACGGTCCTAACAAAACTAGTTTCGCTGAATTCTGAGGCCGTTGGGAAAATGGCCATTTTCCAGTCGATTAAAATCAACTGAAACCGGTCAAACGCGTTTTCCTTTGCCACGCTCACAAATTGATTCGAAAAATTATGAAATTTGGAATCTAGCAATAACTTTACATCCCGGACCCAACAAAACTGGTTTCGTCGAAATCCGAGGTCGTTTGCAAAACGGCTATTTTTAAGGGCTATATATTATATAAAATATATATAAATTCCACAGCGACTATTCTGAATTTTCAACTGGACATATCTTATCATTTCTAAAGTGAAATCTCGGTTTGTTAACTTCGTTAGAAAGATATTCTTCATCAGATTCAAATATTTCTTGTTTCGTTCAATTCTGACTTATAACGAATTCTGTATATTCATTTGAAACTAGAAATCGAATTTTCGAACTACCGCGCCATTTTCAATTCTATTTATAATTATATATAAATATTTATATTCTAACGACGACGTATATAATATATACATCGAATTCTATTCAAAATAAATTCCTCGTCGATATTATTTAAAATAATTCATTTTAAATAATCAAAATTCGCTAAAATTGCCAAAATAAAAATTTTAAACTGGCCCAGATTTTCCAGGTTATTACAATCTCCTCCACTTAAAACTTTTCGTCCCCGAAAAGGAACAAAGTCGAAAGTGGTTTGATTATTCTGCTCTACATTCGATCTGGCTTCCATTCTCCAACTTTTCAGTTTCTGAGAATTTTCAAAATTTCAAAAATTTGGCTAACACCCTAAATTTTCGAAAAATTTCGCCATAACCTCCCCTGCAATGGGAGCATCGGGGAATTTCAAATAGCTTCCCCGGTCCTTCAGATCTCAAAAATAAAAAGAAAAAGCCAAGCGGCTAGCCAATAGGCTCACAAAATCATCATCACCCAAACAAAACAGGAAATTATGTAGTAAACATGTACCTATTTGTCGGGCAAACAAATTTTATTCTCTGGCTCTAGCCTTCTTGCTATGACCTGTTCAATGTAAGTGCAAGTATATGCAAGCAAATGCAACCAATTTTCAATATAATTCAATATGTGATTCAATTAGGCTAAATGGCTAAGAATTAGCAAACCAATAAACAAACAACCAAAACATCAATCAATTAGTGAATTATCATTTGAAATTCATAATTTTGATACATACACAAAAATCATGTTTTTGATGCCAAATCACAACAATAGGCCCTATCTAATTTTGGTTCTCACACCAGTCAATAGGAAATATATAGATATCACACCTTCGACACTCGAATATAAATGCTGATGATGATGCACCATCATCAATATCATCTTCGGGCGACTAGAGTGTGATGCTATATCTATCCAATATATTAAAATTTCAAATACACGTGGATCAGACGTATACGCAAAATATTTATATACTGGACTGTCCATATCAATATAAATAAATAATCAAATACGGATAATTTATTTAAATTTTCAAAACAAAATTTGTTTTCATTTTCAAAAATATACTCTTCCCACTCGTTCTAGGATACTACTGATCCCATCTCTAACGAGTCATTCCATTGGATATTACTAACCCAATATCTGATGAATTCTTTCGTATGGTTCTGATGTGTCTTGTTCTCTGAGCTTTGTAAACCAAAGCTCTGATACGAACTGTGACGAGAAGGAATTTCGTTCGGTCCGAACCAGTCGCTAAACCGATCCAGGCCGTTCGAAACGCCCTATCGTTTGAGAACAGGACAAAACAGAACGCATACAAAAGAATATTTCATTGTATATTACAACAATGCATCAGATTACAAGAATATACAGAGTATAAATGAATAAATATTACACAGAAATATCAGAGATTTAAATTACATTTAAATACATAGCAGCGGAAAATAATACAATACGCAACTAGAAGTAGATATACGGATACAAAGCTTTCCGGATATCGTTCCAGCTGTAAACCAGGATCCTGTGAATATAAATCTGCAAAACCAAAACTACTAGCTGCCCGTGTCAAAATAAGGGCACCCAGAGTTTAGGTTAAAACAATAAACTCCAGGTCAGTCATGGGACTGGTGTGAGAACTAAAACAGTTATTAATCTTTATTTGAAAGTTAGGTAAATCAAGGGACCACGCCGTATAACACGGAACGGGCTTCCTCCCAAGAATACCAGTGCATAAAACAAACAGCACAATGCTAAATAAAGAAAAATGAAGCTATTATAAGACCCAGTTCCCATCACACAATGCAACGCAAGCCGGAGGATAGGGTTTTTACCTTATAATAGCCAAGAAATATTGATACGTTTAAAACAAATCATTTGATACTGTTATAAGTACATAGTGTATAAAACAACTTCAAATCATAAGTATCAATCATAGGCGGCATAAGTGCCCCATCCCACTATGTCGCCATACTAGGTTCTACAAATAAAACCGCAAATGTCACGTATTTGGAAATTGGATTTCCGTCTATGAACCGAGGCAAAAGATAGTCCTCAACCGATTCGAGACGCTCTAGCCCGCCCCTCAGGATCAGAGCTCGAGTGACCCTTGGATCCTCAGGGCCAGTCCACCGATGTGGATTAAACTTAAACCCTGAACATGCGTTTCCCCACCCTATGGGGTGTAAGTCTGGTCCGTCTGCCGACCAGAATGCATCGGCCGAAACCGATATAACCGAGGCGCCTCGCAACAGCAACAACCACATAAGTCAAACTCGTCAGGGCGTGTAAAACCACTGACGCCGCTTCTAGCTAGAAAGAAACGCATGCCCTCCCTGACGTCCTCTCCCGTTTTTGGTTCACAACCGGGGTGCGAGGCTCGCGAATTCACGTTACACAAAGCTGTGCCACACAGGCTGTGCTTTGATCATCACCACAAGACTTTGCTTTTCAATAGAAGCCTCGATCAATTGCCACTTAGGCATGCCACACAGGCAATTCACTCCATGCGTTTGATATCCATCAATATATAACCCCTGAGCTCGTACGTCTCAGAGAAGGGCGTTAAGCAAGAGAATAAATTCTCTGCCGCCAAACAGATATATATTTAATAGAGATCAATCACACAGACTAAAATCCAATGTCAGACACACAGTCCATTTACAAGTCCGTTCTGGGTCTGAACGAAACCGGGGGCACCTAGTACCTCGCATATCCATCGATCTCCAAGTACGTCTGGACGATCACCAACTGTTTCCATCTTCTTGGGTGTACAGCCCAATCAAGATCATCAGTAATCACCCAAACGACGTGAAGACTTCCGGTCTTCGACCACCGTCTTCATCTTCGACACCACGTCGAATCAGTTATTCAGAATGGGATAAACCCGGTCTTTCTGAATAACTCGCGTATATATTATAAAAGTGTTACACAAACACAACATACGCCTCATTCCACTTCAGAATATTCTTTTATTCAAATATTCCCATACTTTGGGAAAAAGTTCCCATTAATTTTATCCAAGATAAATTCTTTAAATTTATTCTTTAATCTCCTTTGAATATCAATTCAAACTAGTCGGGATTAGCGAACCACACCAAAGTAATCATTTATTTTATTTCCCAATCCCAACCTATTCATCCCATGAAGTAAAACTGGTAGTACTACATATCTAACACCACAGTGTTATCGGTAATTCAATTACCATTTCACGTTCAAATCTAATTAAAGATTTAACTATCGCTTGGAGTAAAACTGGTGATACTCCATTCTCGATCTTTTCAATCTATTTAAAGATTCATTAAAACTCCACTTAGTTTTAATCTTTAACTGGGTTAAAGAATCAGTGTCATTTAAAACACGGTTCACGATAAACCCAAAATCACATTCATTAATTATCGGGTTAAAGAACGAGTGTTATTTAAAACACTGTTCACGATAAACCCAAAAATCAATACCAATTCAATTCCAGTTAAATGTCATTTAATTGGTACACTTCATTAAATCTAAATAAAAAGATTTAATCTTTTCTCAACTGGGTTCAAGAACAGTGTTAGTGAAGACACCATTCACGACAAACCCAAATCACATCTGATATTCAATACAAGGCTCAGAATAGAAAATATGTCGGCTTATATTCAATATCAAATTCTACGACTAACAAATGTCGTATTGGAAATAACGATATAAATATATATCTTTCAAATTTCCATAACAACATCTGTATAATCACGAATTCCAACATCGAAATATTCCGAAGACAATTTCGATTTCAAATCCACTCCAATGCAATCATTGGAAATTCTGGTTATTTTCAAAACCCTTTTCAAATTCAATTTATTTATTTAAAAATAAATAGAATTATATTTCTAGTTCAAAACTAGTTCATTTCGATAAAAATCTATTTTTATCTTTTCAAAACATGAAGTTTTTCATCCCAAATCTTCACAAATCATTTCTTATGATTTTATTACTATTTTTAATAATTTTATCAAGGCCCGTACAGTCGATTTCCAACAATGGCCATCGAACTGCACTTACAGCGACCTTTTTCCAATTTGATTTGGACATAATTCCAAATCCGACCGTTAGATATCTAATTTATCACATTCGTTAGAAAGCTCTTTTCGATACGAACCCAACGATTCCGGTTTTAGGAGAATCCGACGGTCGGATCTCCCGTAATGTCCGTTTGAAATAAATGGTCGAAATTCACGAACTGCCGCGGCGCGGCGCGTTCTATTCAGGCCATTATATTATATATATTATATATATAATATATATTTCGTCGATTTCTATTTAAAACGAATTATATAAATAGTTTTAAATTCGTTTCAAAAGCAATTTCAACTTCCTTTTCAATTCAAATCAAAATTTGAATTCTTCTTTATAAATTCGTTTAAAATTCATTTCTATTCAATTCAAATTTCAATTCAATTTGAATTCATTTCCATTTGCTTTCAATTCAATTTGAATTCATTTTCAATTCATTTCGAAATCGTTTTCAATTCAATTCATTTCGAAATCGTTTTCAATTCAATTCATTTCGAAATCGTTTTCAATTCAATTCATTTCGAAATCGTTTTCAATTCAATTCATTTCGAAATATCAGATTTTGAAATCACTTTCGATATTCATTATAAAATGAATAAAATCGATATAAATATCGTTCACGTCAAAATGGCGTCAATCTAATCAACACGGCTTCATATATTGATATTTTCAAATATTCCATTTCGAATATTTCTATTTCAAATATTTCTATTTCAAATCTGGAATGAGGCCCAATCAATTACCATATAACGTTAATTATATGGATTTTCATACAACACATGTATATAATAGCATGGAAAAATAATCAACCATCAACCAAAGTGCACTACACTGTATAAGCATCAAATATAGATATCCAACGCTTAAAACAGCCTGTCAATCAACCGATCGACATATTCAATCAATCAGGATGAGTGAACTTCAAATTTCATCCCAACACCCGTGTGGGGTTTCAAACAATCAAACATATATTTTATTTGTGTTGTTGGGCGATGTGTAAAATTTATCGACCCAATCAATGTCCTTCAAATAGGTGTACATAAACAAACCGTCTGGTTTGTAAATGAATATTTATTTATTCACATTCACGTTAAAAATTATATTTTTAACGACAATACATTTTATTCCAACATATGAATTTCTATTCAGTTCATTCTTTAAATAAAATGATATTTTTATTTTTCTAACTTATTTTAGAAAATTTCGGCGGCATAACGGCACGATACTAGAAACGGGACGAGGCCTAGCCTTATCCCCAGTCTAGTGAAGGCCCACGCCATTCACACATCAATCAAAATCACCAAACAACCAAATTCAAATCAAATCATATAACTAATCTATGCAACCAAACAAACAAGTCCATGGTCTGTGGACGATTGTGTCGGGTGCTACTAAGCACCGTCTGCATCCTAGTATATATATATAATTAGAAAAGAAATTGAAAGGTGAGAAATTCTCACATATAGCTATCCTAGCTCCACGGCTCTTCATTTGCAGAAGTCTTCGTCGTTTCGCCTTTTTGTCACCTTCGTTGCTGCTTTCACTACATATGTAAAAATCGAATTTTTACTTCGCTATTCCATATATAAAAATCATATTTTTATTTCGAAGTTCAACATATAAAAATCCTATTTTTATTTCGAAGTTCAATATATAAAAATCCTATTTTTATTTCGAAGTTCAACATATAAAAATCCTATTTTTATTTCGAAGTTCAATATATAAAAATCCTATTTTTATTTCGAAGTTCAATATATAAAAATCATATTTTTATTTCGAAGTTCAATATATAAAAATCATTTTTTTTCTATTTTAAAAATCATATCTTTTCTATTTTAAAAATCATATCTTTTCTATTTTAAAAATCATATCTTTTCTATTTTAAAAATCATATCTTTTCTATTTTAAAATCTAAAAATAAAATCAGTTTTTAAAACCTTTTTAAAAAATTCGGTTTTTAAACCTAAAAAAACAGTTTATTTTCGGTTTATATAAAATAAAAATAAAATAAACTAATAAAATAAAATAAATAAAAAACTTACAGGGGGGGGTTCAGCGCCGCCGAGGTCTGAAAAGGGGGGGGAAGAACTGCCGACGGTCGGACTTAGAGGGGAGGCCGGTGGAGGCGCCAGGTGGGTGCGGTCTCCAGTGGTGCGACGCTGCTCGAACAGCGGTTGGCTGTGGCCTTCGCGGGGCGGTTCCAGCATAGCTTCCAGGTTCGAGAGGAATGGGGGGGGGACAGCGGAGGAGGGGTCGATCGATGGTGGTGGGGAGGTGGCCTCCGGCGGCGGCGCTTTGGGCAGGGTTGACGGGTTTAGTTAGGGTTTTTTTTTTTTTTCTGTTTCGATTTCAGACGGGGAAGAAAGAGAGTGAAGAGAGAGAGTGAGGTCAACGCCCAAATATATATTATATATATTAATTTATTATTTATTTTTCCACAAAAAGCAACTTTTATTTTCGACTTCAAAACGAGGCCCACCGCCTGCCGTCCATAGCGTATTACCCCCATTCCGAACCCAATGGGATATGTATCGTAGGCTGATTCGACTGTTTGAATCAGTTTCCGTTAAATTTACATTTAAATCACTATATTGAAATTTAAACGTACATTTCTAATTACCGGGGTCACATACGAACTTTAAAAATTCCCGAAAAATATTTTCTAGCTTCGTATTGACGATACGGTCCTAACTAAACTAGTTTCGCTGAATTCTGAGGCCGTTGGGAAAATGGCCATTTTCCAGTCGATTAAAATCAACTAAAACCGGTCAAACGCGTTTTCCTTTGCCACGCTCACAAATTGATTCGAAAAATTATGAAATTTGGAATCTAGCAATAACTTTACATCCCGGACCCAACAAAACTGGTTTCGTCGAAATCCGAGGTCGTTTGCAAAACGGCTATTTTTAAGGGCTATATATTATATAAAATATATATAAATTCCACAGCGACTATTCTGAATTTTCAACTGGACATATCTTATCATTTCTAAAGTGAAATCTCGGTTTGGTAACTTCGTTAGAAAGATATTCTTCATCAGATTCAAATATTTCTTGTTTCGTTCAATTCTGACTTATAACGAATTCTGTATATTCATTTGAAACTAGAAATCGAATTTTCGAACTACCGCGCCATTTTCAATTCTATTTATAATTATATATAAATATTTATATTCTAACGACGACGTATATAATATATACGTCGAATTCTATTCAAAATAAATTCCTCGTCGATATTATTTAAAATAATTCATTTTAAATAATCAAAATTCGCTAAAATTGCCAAAATAAAAATTTTAAACTGGCCCAGATTTTCCGGGTTATTACATGCACACACTTCGGCGCAGAAAATTTAGCCACTGGGCATCAGTAGGTATAAAGCAGTGCATCTTGATTGTGTCAGGGTTGCCACCATGGGACTTGATACACCCCACGATGGGACCAACACAGGTATCTACAAGTAGGGGGCCGCGTGACATAAACGAGAACTATGTCAAGTAGGGAGCCAATCGATAAGGTAGTAAGGGTGCATCGAATATATACATGGCCATAGGGGTGATCGAGGTGGAATCCTCAAAATCGATGTACACCTGAAGGCTACAATAATTGCGGGGATTGGGATCACGTTGTAATTATTACATAACACGGGCTACTAGTTGGGACACTAGTAGGGGGTACGGATCCTTGTTACACAAGACACTAGTTGGGATACTAGTAGGAGTACGGATCATTCCATGTAAGACACTTATGAGGATGCTAGTTAGGTGGTGCAGAGCAAATAGATATCGTTTTAATGGTAAAGCTTAGAAACCTTGCGATGTTACTCTTGATAGAAACCATGCGGTGGGATACTTGATAGGAATTATGGGATGTTATACTTGTTTCATCGTGCCCGAAGTTTATCTTGTTACCTTAGTTTATCTTGTTATCAAAGTTTATCTTGTTATCTTAATTTATCTTGCCTACCTTGTCATCATGCTTATGTTTACTTTCGGTTTATTCATGCCATGTTATCTTTACTCATTTTTATGCTGAAAGTCACTAGGACTTACTCAGTCTTTACGACTGACCATTTTGTTTCGCCTCTTTTTCTTTTGTTTCGCCCCCCCCCCCCAGGTTCATAGGGTGGGAATACAGCTTAGTTCGGATCTTACCAAGCTCCAAGGCTCTTTCATGTATGGCTTGGATTTCTCTTGGCTATTGTAACGACCCAAACTTCCCCGTGAAGGAAAGCATAGATTGTTTGAGAACAACACACATCAGAACACAGAACATAAGAACATTTTATTGCTGATTACAACAATTACATCAGAGTACAAGAATATTCCAGAGTATGAATAAATAATATACATTGGAAATACAATATCAGAGATTTAAATTACATTTAGATAGCAGCGGAAAAATAATACAAATATACAACCGAAAGGAATACACGGATACAGAGCTTTCCGAATATCGCTTCAGCTGTAGATCAGGATCCTGTAAATATGATATCTGCAAAACAAGCTACTCGACTGCCCGTGTGGAAAATATGGGCACCCGAGTTGCCAGTGAAACAAACTACAGGTCAATCATGGGACTGGTATGAGAAATCTTAACTAACCTATCTAATAATAAGGCTAATCACAGGACCACGCCGCTAACGCGGAACGGGTTTACTCCATTGGATTGCCAGTGCATAAAATAAAGTAAATCATCAAATAGCGCAATGCTTTTTTTTTAGAAAAATGAAACCATTATAAGACCCAGGTCCCATCACACAATGTAACGCACGCCGGAGGATAGGGTTTTACCTTATAATGGTCAAAAGATGCTTGATACGATAAAACACGATACTAGTGTGTGTATATATATTTAAAACATTCCAAAGTAAATGTATCAATCCTAGACGGCATAGTACCCCATCCTACTATGTCGCCATACTAGTTATACAATCAAAATTGAAAAGGGCGTATTGGAAATTTGGGTTTCCATCATGAGTCAAGGCTAGGGAGGAGATCCTTACCGATTCGAGACACTCTAGCAAATGCCTCAGGATTGGTACTCTGTCCAACCCTTGGATCCTGCAGGGCCGGTCCACACTTGCTTTTGTGGATTAGTTATGCCTGAACACACGCTCCCCGGTCCTTTTGGACCTATAATACGGCCAGTGGCGACCGCATAACCCGAGGCCTCGAAAAATACAACAACCACAATGAATAAATGCCAGCGCTGGTAGGTCCCTGGCACCACTCTAGCTAGAAAGAAACGTGTGCACTCCCTGCGTTCCCTTCTCCCGTTTTAGACTCTACCGGGCTGTGAGGCTCGCGAAGTCACGATATACACAAAGCTATGCCTAAATAGACTGTGCTTTGATCATCAACCACAAGGCCTGCTTTTCAACAAAACCTTGATCAATTGCATCTTAGCATGCCACATTGTCAGACTCTACCATATCATTGATCATCTACCAATATATATAAAACCTCTAAGCTCATACGTCTTAGAGAAGGGTGTTAAGTGAAGAATGAATTCTCCACCACCAAACAGAAATATATAATCAGTAGCGTTCAACAAATACAGTAGAAAAGAATACAATGTCAGACACACAATCCATTTACAAGTCCGTTCTGGGTCTGAACGGAACAGGAGAAACCTGGGTGGTTCTCGTATATTCGGACAATTAACACATACGTCTAGACGACGTCCACAGAAGTCCCTTCAGGGTAGCTACTCCTATCGAGGACCTCAGTAGCAATACATCCATCGATGTGAAAACCGCCGGTCTTCAACACCGTCTTCGTCTTCGACTCCTCATCGTCGTAATAGTCATTCGGAATGGGTAAAACCCGGTCTTTCCGAATGATTCGCATACTTACAAATTAAAAATCAAGTGTTAAAGAAAACACATCCAACGCCTCATTCCAATTTAGAATATTTTTTTTTTATAGAATATATTATTAGGGAAAGGTTCCCATTAATTTTATCAAAGATAAATTCTTTTAAAATTATTCTTTTAATCTCCTTTCTAGAAATTAATTAAAACTCCAATTGGGTTTTAATATCAAAAACCATTATTAAATGATTATTCCAATTTAAGACATAAATCTTATCTTTAATTGGGTTAAAGAATCAATGTCATTTAAAAACATTGTTCACGATAAACACGAAATCATCTTCCATTAATTATGGAATTTTCACAGAAATCAAGTCCATATATAATCGATATAAATTTCTGTATCAGACCGATAATATAAATGGAATAACGGCAAAGCCTTTTAAATTCCATATATAGTAACAGCCTTCTTTTACAGAAGCCTATCTCGAATATTATCAAATCGAATTTCCATTCAATTCCAATTTAATATAAATATTAAATTGGAAAACTTGACTTTAGAAAATTCTTTTCAAATCTTAGTAAAAAGATTTATAAATTCTAAATCACTTTTTCACTGTCGATTGGGTAAAAGAACAAATGTTGTTTAAAACACAGTTCACAATAAACCCAAAAATCAATTTATTAAAACAGTTCCAAATAAATATTTATTAGATAGAAAATTCTATTAAATCTTAATTTAATAGATTTGTTCTAGTTGATAACTAGTTTATTATAATAGGAATATCTTTTATCTTCTGTCCGTCCAAGAACTGGCATAGAAATCATCATTTTATCTTTTGTTAAATATTCTTTAAAATATTTATTATAAAATATTCTTTGTATAAGAAGATTCTCTATATAAAATATCCTTTATAAAACAGTATTCTTTATTTTAAAAGGTATTTGTATTATAATGTTCTTTATTCCAAATATTCTTTATTTAAAAGATATTCTTTATATAAAAGAAATCCTTTATAGGAATGCGACTCAATCAGCCACCATATAACTTTAGTTATATGGATTTCATACATTGAATGTAGATAACAAGGAAAATAAATGATTATCAAACATCCATCCACATCCAGAGTGCAATATACAACTGTGTGAGCATTAAAAATGAAATAATAACGCTCATCGCAGTCTGTCGATCTATCGATAGACATACAATTAAATATTGGGATTAGTGTATGTCAATTTCCACCCCAACACCCGTGTGGGGTTTCATCCAGCAATCAAATAATAAATTATTTGTGCACTTGGGCGATGTGTAAAAATTATCGACCCAATCACATAAACAAGTCGGGTCACTTGTAAATGGAAGTGTAATATTCAATGTGAATAAACTTGACATTATAATTAAACAAATCAACCTCACGGACATATATTTCAAAACTTTTTATTGTGAACAAATGAAAATAAAAATCTATTCTTTCATTTCAATTCTTTTTATTGTTAACCAACCGACAAATCAAATATTCACTTTTACTTCTAATCTTTTGTGTGATCCTTTCAAGTGACCAAAAGTGAATATTTTGGTGTAAACCTCTTTAATTACCAAAACTGTATATTTTGGTGTTACCATGTTTAATAACCAAAATGTATATTCTTATTTAATTCTCTTTGGTGCACAAAAGGTTCATTTTTCTGTCTAATTCTCTTTAATGTGTCAAATTAAATGTTTCTAATTCATTCTTCTCATATGACCAAAAATGCATATATTTACTTCATTCTATTGAATTTATAAAAATGAATGTTTCCAATTCATTTTTAAAATGAATCAAAATGTCTATATTTAATCTAATCCTATTCAATATACAAAATGTGATAATTTTGTATAATCTTATTTCAATGTACAAAATATGATAATTTTGTATAATCATATTTCAATGTACAAAAATAATCATTTCTATTTCATTCTTTTAAATGTATACAAATGTACATTTTATTCCTTCTTATGATTGTGATAAAAAAAAATGTCCTTTTTATTCATTCTTCTAAATATGACAAAATGTGTATTTCACATTCATTCTTCTAAATATGATAAAATTGTGGTTTTTATTCATTCTTCTAAATATGACAAAGATAGTCATTTTATTCATACTTTCAAAATGTGACAAAAATATATTCTTTTTATCTCAAGTGACAAAAATGTTAATTTTGTCCCTTTTCTTCTATGTAAACAAAATGTATAATTTTGCTCAATTCTTCTTTGTAAACAAAATGTGATATTTTGTTGAGTCCTTTTTATGTAAACAAAACATGATAATTTTGTTTCTTAACCTCTAATACAACGAAAATGAGAATTTGTTTATAACTTCAAATGTGAACAAAGAGATTTTGTTTATAACTCAAATGCCACAAAATAAGATTTTGTTTATAACTCAATTGTAACAAAATATGCATTTTAAATCTAACATTACATTTTTATAATAAAAATGTATTTTTAATGACAGGTAACATTTTATACGTAAAAATGTACTTTTGCTACTAAGATAACATTTCATAACAAATGTTATTTTTATCAACAATGAAACATTTTATAGCCAAATATACTATTTATACAATATTACATTTTTATGCAAAATGTGCTATTGAAAAATCTAATCTTTTTATATGTTAACAATATTACATAGAAAGGATGTCTTACAATTCTAATCTTTTATATGTAAATAATATTACACAAAAAGGTAACTTGAACTTCTAGTCTTTCAAAAGATAATAATATTACACAAAAATGTAATATTGAATTACACAAAAATGATATCTTGAAATTTTAATCTTTTTAATGTAAACAAAATTACATAAAAATATAATTTTTAAAAATCAATTCTTTTAAATGATTATATAACTACATTAAAGATGTAATCTTTTTATTTGAAAACAGATTATATAAAAAAAACGCAACTTTGAAATCAGTTCTTTTCTGCAGACAATACTGTATAAAAATGGGTATTTTATTTTTGTTGAAAATCTAGTTCAACAAAATGATATAAAAATGGTATTCTAAATTTTGTTGAAGATCAAGTTCAACAAAATAACACAAAATTGTTTATTCTATTTTTGTGTTTAACACAAATTTGATTCTTTTTATATAAAATAAAATGGTGTATTTTTGTTTAAACAAATTTTAATTAACAATAATGTTAATTTAACAATATATGAACGAAATAATACATTTGTTCAATCCAAATTTTTTTTCCTTCTCTTCTTTCAGAAATGTTAACCTTTACAATTATATCGCCACATCACAACCAAACAAACAAATATGTATGCACAGGATATTAACAGCATGAATCAACTGTATATTCATAACAGTAATTTCAGGATTAATTTATAATTATAAATATAAAAAAAACATATGGATTTCTCACCGATAGTCAAATTCTGAACAGTTCACGTTTGAAATTTCCTGAAATTCAGAATTGCTCCGTTTCAGTTCTAGTCTTTTCCATAGCGTAGATCTCGGGAAGGTGATTCCAACGCATTTCGTTTCATGTGATTCTGATAAAATATGAATAAGATATTTCAAGTTAAAGATTTCACATTAATAAATTAATAAGTTATTTAATTAGTTTAATCATCTCCCTTAACCTTTCTTCCTTCTTTACTTTAAACCGACGTCCTCTGTACAAAGCTGAACCCAATTGATCGATTTGAGAAGCCCAACGCAACTGCCACCTCGCTTGATCGGAATACCATCAGACTAGCCCACCTCGGCCGTCGTCGCATCGCCCCCCTCCTCCACCAAACACGGTCAACTCGGCCCCTCCCACGGTCACGAAATCAAGTCCAAACCGAAACACTTTAATGCAGCAATTCACATGATTTAGGCCACTAAAAACGATCACATCCTTATCATTTTGTAGAGCTCGAAGAGTATGATGATTTTTGATTTGGTTTCATGTTAAAATTCTGTGTGGATTGTGAATCATTAACGAATTAAAATGGGGAATTTTCGGCCATTGACTGACTTTCTGGCGGCGGCCTGTAGGTTTAGGAATTAGGGTTGAACAGTACCCGTATTTATACGGTATTTCTAAGTGTATTTTTATTTTAATTTAATTCTTTTAATTTCTATTTCGCATCTGACTCCAAATCAAATCGAACGAGTGTCGCCCCTAGCTAATAACCCCCGTCCCGGACCCAATGGAACATGTTTCGTAACCCAAATCCCAAGTCTACAGCCTGTTTTATTTCATATTATATTTAATTCATTTATTTATTAAATCTAACCGTACATTTTAATTTACCGGGACCACATATGACCTCAGAAAAATCCAGAAAAATTATTTTTAGTAATGTTTTGACGATACGGTTCTAACAAGACTAATTTTGTTGAATTCTGAGACTGTTTGAAAAATGGCCATTTTTAAGTCGTTTAAATTCAATTGAAATTAACAAAACGCATTTTCCTTTGCCACGCTCACATATTAATTCTAAAAATTATGAAAAATTAAACTTAGCAATAATTTGACATTCCGGATCCAACAAAAGTGGTTTCGTCGAAAACGGAAGTCGTTTGAAAATTGACTATTTACAAGGGTTATTAATTTAATATTAAAAATACATTTTTAAACAAATAATTTCCGAAACTCGAAATATATAAGTGTTTATACTTTTTTAATGCAGAAACATCATTCCGGACTCAATGGAAGTGGTTTCGAGTCCAGATTCATTCGTATGTGAAAAGTAGCCCTTTGGGCCATATATATTTTATATATAAATTCTACAGCGACCTTTCTAAAAATTGAACTGGACATAACTTTTGATTTTTAAAACGAAATTTCGATTTTTCAGATTCGTTAGAAAGATATAATTAAACAGATTTAAATATTTTTGGTTTCACTCAATTCTGATTTATTTTGAATCCTGTACATTAAATCAAAGTTTAAAATTAAATTTTCAAACTACCGCGCCATTTCTAACCCCTTGTTTATATTTAAAATTAAAATTTATTCGTTTTTAACTTTGATTAAAAATAAATTTTAGCCATTATTATTTAAATAATTCATTTTATATTCTCAAAATTCATTAAAATTTTCTAAAATAAAAATTTTAAATTGGTTCAGAATTTGCGGGTTATTACAGCTATGGCTTGCTTTGCTTTATTGGGGAATACCGCAGTTTGTTTTTATGCTTCTTTGTTTTTGAGAAAGACATATATTTTATATATGAAATTGGGTATTGGAAGTTGATGGGCTTTTCTTGTAAACATAGCCTTTTCTTGTAAACATTTATATTTAATAAATGATTTGAAGTACTTCCACTTTATTTTCCGCTGTTTTATATATGTCTGTCTTGTAATATTTCTGTTCCAGCACCCATAATACTCCATTGAAGTTAAGGCATTCCCTTTGTGAGTGACCTTAACGGATGTGGGGTGTTACATTTGGTATAAGAGCAGAAGGTTACCAGACTGGGCAAAAGTTTTCAAAAACCTTCTGAAACTAGTTTTCAAAACGTTTACAAAGAAGCAAATTTTCAAGAAAACTTTGTTTTAGTTAAAAGGCATATTCCCCAAAGCCATATGCACTATCTTTTGATTCTCTCTTGAAATCTCTTCTCTCTCTTTTCACCATAGTTTAGTAGGCATCCGACACATGTCAGAGGGCAAAGGAGTGCCCAACCTCCGTCTGTAGCCGTGGTAGTTCCATCTGCGTCTAATCTTATTTCAAGTTGGGTAGAGTGCCGTGCGTTGGAGGTAGCTTCGAAAGACTTGTCAACAAACTATACAAGGACAATAAGAACAAGAAGCTAGTTGTTATAGCTAAATCCACGAAGGAGGAAAAAGGTGAGAGGAAAGAGGCCAAAGTGAAAGAATAGTAAAACCCATGACAAGAGAGAGTATCTTTAGTGAGAAAGGACATGTAGTTAAGTATTATAGGACAAGGGCAAGGGACAAGATCGTCGAGAGGGCAATTGTATGCTCTCACTACTAGAGTACCTAAGAGAGGTGGTAACGTTTCTGTTAAAGGTTTAGCTTTTCCTTTCTATCATCCCACTAGAACTCTGTTTTTGTACATCGCATCCTTTTTATTCTGCTTCGATAGTTGAGTCTCTGCACCTTAATACTAGCGTATTAGAAGATCCCATTTTCGTCTCAAATCATATTGGGAAATCGGCTCATTTATTCTTGACTTGTTTGGATTTTAGAATGTCTATGCTAAGTTTTGAGTTTAGAAGTAATGTTTATGTTTTGGGCTACGGGTTGATTCTAGCGATGGAGTGGTTATCCAGTAAAGGGTAACATTTTCGGTTTTGAAAAGAGGGTAGTTAGACTCTTGACTTTCCTCGGTAATACCCTCGAAGTCTAGTGTAGCCCTTAGAGTTCTACCATGCTTAGTTACCTAGAATCTCTTGATACATTTATTGATCCGCTCGAGTAGTGTTCGCCACTAAGGAGGATGGTTAATAAGAAATGGGTTAACATCTGTTTATTTCCACCTGTTTATTTTATTCGTAGAAAGTTGCCATGTGTTACGTTTGGCAACATGGTTGACATCTGTTTATTTCCAAGAGATAGTTCTTCTGCGTGGAATACCTGATAGTAAGTGAACGAGATCCAAGATTCACTAATGAATTTTGGAGAGCTTGCATGAAACCATGAGTACGCAGTTATGTTTGAGCCGAGTATACTAGAAGGAGAATAAGTGAAAGTGGAACGAGAGGCAACAGTGAAATAGGTTCCAACTCATATTTTGGAAACAAGAATTAAGATGCTACGAAATTGTGAAGTTAAAGACGGTCAAAGAACAATGGAGTTAAGCTCAAGGAAATGCGACTTAGAAGATTGATGACTAGATTCGCGCATCATATCTCTTTTTAAGAGTATATCCTTGATTCCTCTTTTCCTGTAGAGCTTACTCACATGCTATCATTTGTGTATATCCTCTCGGTCCTATCCTGAATCCAATTTCTGTTGCAAACCCCATAGGGAGTATGACTCATCTGTTAGTAACACATGTTGGGGCTTGAGGGTGTTCGTTAGTTTGACTAAACTTTTTAGGTTTTATAGGATAAGGGTTTGTCCTAGGAAGGGATTCCCTTGTGACCTAAAAGGAGTCCATCATGCTTAGTTTCCTAGAATCATATATAGTGGTTGGGTTGAGCAATTCTTTGAGTGTAAGTCTGATGTTGATTTCGGTCTTCGGGGCTGATGCGTAGAGAGTTCTTCTCCTAATCAATATATATGTGGCATAGGTTTCCAGTTTTGACATTGCCTAATGGGCACAAAGTTTTTACTTGCTTCTATCATTCGACTATACCTTTAGATAGGAACAATTGGGTGTAAACATGTGTTTGAGACATGTTATGATTGATGGTTGCAAGTGGCTGCAAGTGGTTGCTAGTGTTGCTCGTGGATGCATTTACACACGTTAGGCACTAGATCGGCTCAATCACCTTTCATATTACATATGCATGAGTGTTTACACTTGTTTGTGGATGAAATTGAATGTGTTATCATGTGAATGTTACATATGGATGGATGTTTGTGCACACATATAGTGTTTATGTGACTAGGACTATTTGCATACATGTTGGACTCATGGCACTAAACATATTTTGCATCTAGAAGATCAATCAGGCCTGATCATTTGCACTAGACGAGGAACATATACACACACTTCTTGCATATGTTCATACAGCATTAGAAATATCTTAAGGACAATGAATGCCTGTGATTGATGATTGAGTAGATGGATGATGGATGGTAGGACACATTCTTCGTAACTTGAAGATTTCGGGGACGAAATCCTTTAAGGAGGGGAGAATGTAACACCCCATATTTTTTTTAATATAATTAAAAATGAAATAAAATATATGAAAATATGCTTATGATAGGTAAATAATGGTGATGCATAAGGGGAATTAATTAATACATGGAAGAGAAGAAAAATTAGTTCGATAACGGTGTATGTAACAGAAAAGATAGTAAAATAAGTATAACTAATTCAAGAACCAGGAATTAGGTAAAATGGACATCACCATTGTGTTCCTCTCGAAAAAATAGGCGAAATAGAGTCCGAGTTTTCGAAAATCGGAGTCCATATGACCAAGATATGGCCAAAACAAGATTTCAGCAGACTTTCTGGCAGACTGACCCAGGTCGACCATAGTGTCGACACTATAGTCGACCTGCCCCCCCCCCCCCCCCCCCCAGGTCGACTGTAGTGTCGACCCCCCCTCTGTACAAGTCGACCTGGTCGGCCTGGGGTGGCTCAGAACCCATTTTTGAGGCCCAGGATGAGTTTTGATGGTCCGGATTGACTCTAGGGTTGATCTAATGGCCTAAATGAGTTTCCTACACCTATAAAATAACACCTAGACCTAGCCTAACTCACACAAATCATTCTTACACCGTTATGCTGCTAAAATCTCTCTTGAGCCGTGGCCGCCGTTTCCAAATTAAAGCTTAAGCGTCCAAACTCAAATCAAATCAAAGATCAATGCTTCTATAACAAATTCAAGGGGATAGATCAATGACACTGCAACTTTCTAAGACAAATTCACTTCTTAATTCATTAGCCGTTCTCTGTAAGTGCTAGTTATTTTCAGATCTAAATATTTAATTTTAATATGGGCATGAAATGAAGTGGAATTGAATCTAAGTATGTTTATCGATTCAGATCTATTCCTATTGCTTTTTGAATCTTTAGTTTTGAGACTTGTCTACCTTTATTCTCATGACAAGTTTGTGATTTATTCAGCATTTTCCTTGATTCATAATGATGTTATCATCAAGTTGTAATCTTTATGCCTATCATTGTAACACCCCACGTCCATTAATGTCACTCACAAAGGGAATGCATTAACTTCTATGGAGGTTTTAGGTGAATATAGAACGGTAAAATTACAACAAGACAGATATAAAATAGTACTTGGAAATTTAAAAACTTTATTTCAATTGCAGCAGAAGTCAAAACACGTTTGATTACATCATAACAACATAATCAAAGTCAAGTACAATATCTATCTTGATAAAACAAGTACATAATCCCATTACATAAATAGCCATTAAAAAGAAAGATAACAAGCTGGACTTTACTTCAGTAGTCCAAGCTTTCCAAGAGATAAGCAAGCCAATCAGACTTCACTGGAACTTGGCCCAACCTGAGGACCTGAAGGGAGAAAAAGATGAAAAAGAGGGGGGGGTCAGACATAAAGTCTGGCGAGTAGGATAATTCTACAATACTATTATCAAAATAACTGGACTAAGGCATAAGCTGGAAAACAAGGAAATGTCTATGAAAGAGCAGATTAAGGACATAGACAATCGCTAAAGGAAACGTTATAGGCGCTCCTAAATACTAAAGGATAAACACTATACTGCACCACACCAGTCACCCTAAAGATTGATTCCACTTAACGTTATGACGAAAAGGAATTTTGCTCGGTCCGAATCAATCGCTAAACCGATCTAGACCGTTCGAAACGCCCGATCGTTTTGAGAACACGACAAAGTAGAACGCATACAAAAGAACATTTCATTGTATATTACAACAATACATCAGATTACAAGAATATACGGAGTATAAATGAATATTACACAGAATTATCAGAGATTTAAATTACATTTAAATACATAGCAGTGGAAAATAATACAATACACAACTAGAAGGAATATACGGATACAAAGCTTTCCGGATATCGTTCCAGATGTAAACCAGGATCCTGTGAATATAAATCTGCAAAACCAAAACTACTAGCTGCCCGTGTCAAAATAGGGGCACCCAGAGTTTAGGTTAAAACAATAAACTCCAGGTCAGTCATGGGACTGGTGTGAGAACTAAAACATTTATTAATCTTTATTTTTAAAGTTAGGTAGATGAAGGGACCACGCCGTATAACACGGAACGGGTTTCCTCCCAAGAATGCCAGTGCATAAACAAACAGCGCAATGCTAAATAAAGAAAAATGAAGCTGTTATAAGACCCAGGTCCTATCACACAATGCAACGCAAGCCGGGGGATAGGTTTTTCCCTTATAACAGCCAAAGAATGCTTGATACGTTTAAAACAAATCTTTTGATACTATAATAAGTGCATAGTGTATAAAACAACTTCAAATCATAAGTATCAATCATAGACGGCATGGGTACCATATATCATGTCGCCCTACTAGGCTCTACAAATAAAACCGCAAATGTCACGTATTTGAAAATGGGATTTCCATCTATGAACCGAGGCAAAAGATAATCCTCATCCGATTCGAGACTGTCTAGCCCGAGTCTCAGGATCAGAGCTCCAGTGACCATTGGATCGTCAGGGCCGGTCCACCAATGTGGATTAAAATGCCTGAACACTACGTTTCTCCGCCCTTTGGGGCGTAAGTGAGCCAACGAATGACTCCATCGGACCCGGATCGTCCGATCAAACCGAGGCGCCTCGCAACAGCAACAACCACACAGGTGAAAAGTATATAAATGTCAGGGCTGGAAGGTCACTGACACCACCCTAGCTAGAAAGAAACGCATGCCCTCCCTGAGGTCCGTCTCCCGTTTTTGGTTCACAACCGGGGTGCAAGGCTCGCAAATTCACGTTTCACAAAGCTGTGCCACACAGGCTGTGCTTTGATCATCACCACAAGACTTTGCTTTTCAACAGAAGCCTCGATCAATTGCCACTTAGGCATGCCACACAGGCAATTCACTCTATGCGTTTAATATCCATCAGTATATAACCCCTGAGCTCGTACGTCTCAGAGAAGGGCGTTAAGCAAAAGAATAAATTCTCCGCCGCCAAACAGATATATATTTAATAGAGATCAATCACACAGACTAAAATCCAATGTTAGACACACAGTCCGTTTACAAGTCCGTTCTGGGTCTGAACGAAACCGGAGGCACCTAGTACCCCGCATATCCATCGATCTCCAAGTACGTCTGGACGATCACCAACTGTTTCCATCTTCTTGGGTGTACAGCCCAATCAAGATCATCAGTAATCACCCAAACGACATGAAGACTTCTGGTCTTCGACCACCGTCTTCATCTTCGACTTATCGTCGTATCAGTTATTCAGAATGGGATAAACCCGGTCTTTCTGAATAACTCGCGTATATATTATAAAAGTGTTACACAAACACAACATACGCCTCATTCCAATTCATCAGTCACTAACCGTAAAATAATCAAGAGGATAATTCCCCAAATATTAACCCCGAAGGCCGAAACCAACATCAGATCAATATCCAGAAAACCATTCTGCTTGGCTAATCCGACAGTTAGTTTTTAAATTTCACATTCATAGGGAAAGGTTCCCATTAATTTTATCAAAGATAAATTCTTTAAATTTATTCTTTAATCTATTTTTGAATATCAATTCAAACTAGTCGGGATTAACGAACTTTACCGAAGTACTCATTTGTTTTAATTTCCCAATCCCAACCTATCCATCCCATGAAGTAAAACTGGTAGTACTTCATATCTAACACCAGTGTGTTATCGGTAAATTCAATTACCATTTCACGTTCAAATCTAATTAAAGATTTAACTATCGCCTGGAGTAAAACTGGTGATACTCCATTCTCGATCATTTCAATCTAATTAAAGATTCATTAAAACTCCACTTAGTTTTAATCGTTAACTTGGTTAAAGAATCAGTGTCATTTTAAAACACGGTTCACGATAAACCCAAAATCACATTCCATTAATTATCGGGTTAAAGAACGAGTGTTATTTAAAACACTATCCACGATAAACCCAAAAATCAATATCAATTCAATTCCAATTAAATATTATTTTATTGGTACACTTCATTAAATCTAAATAAAAAGATTTAATCTTTTCCCAACTGGGTTCAAGAACAGTGTTTAATGAAGACACCATTCACGACAAACCCAAATCCCATTTGATGTTTAATACAAGGCTCTGAATAGAAAATATCCCGGCTTATATTCAATATCAAATTCTACAACCAACAAATATCGTATTGGAAATAACGATATATATATCTATATCTTTCAAATTTCCATAACAACATCTGTATAGTCACGAAATCCAACATCGAAATATTCCGAAGACGATTTCGATTCAAATTCATTCCAATGTAATCATTGGAAATTCTGGTTATTTTCAAAACCATTTCAAATTCAATGTGTTTATTTAAAAATAAATAGAATTATAATTCTAGTTCAAAACTAGTTTATTTCGATAAAAATCTATTTTTATCTTTTCAAATATGGGATTTTTCATCCCAATTCTTTCTAAATCATTTCTTATGATTTTACACAAATAATTACTATTTTTAATAATTTTATCCACGCCCGTACAGTCGATTTCCATCAATGGCCATCGAACTGCACTTACAACGACCTTTTTCAAATTTGATTTGGACATA
Organism: Allium sativum; assembly: GCA_030737875.1. Taxonomy (NCBI): domain Eukaryota; kingdom Viridiplantae; phylum Streptophyta; class Magnoliopsida; order Asparagales; family Amaryllidaceae; genus Allium; species Allium sativum. The sequence continues at coordinate 182,002,293 of CM060915.1, read as the reverse complement.
ATTCCAAATCCAACCGTTAGATTTCAAATTTCTAATATTCGTTAGAAAGCTCTTTTCGATACGAACCCAACAGTTCCGGTTTCAGAAGAATCTGATGGTCGGATCTCCCGCAAAATCCGTTCGAAATCAATGGTCGAAATTCGCGAACTGCCGCGGCGCGGCGCGTTCTATTCAGGCTATTATATTATATATATAATATATACTTCGTCGATTTCAATTCAAAACGTGCTTTATAAATCGTTTTAAATTCGTTTTCAAAACGGTTTCAACTTTATATTCAATTTCAAATCAAAATTGAATATTCCAATATAAATTCATTTTAAATTCATTTCAAATCAATTTCAATTCAAATTGATTTCTAATTCAATTTCAGTTCGTTTTCAATTAAATTTTGATTCGTATTCAATTTAATTCGAATTCATTTCTATTCAAATTCAAATCATTTCAGTGTATTTCGAATTTCAAATCAATTCAGTTTAATTCGAATTTCAATTCACTTTAAATATTATTCGAATTTCAATATATTTCAATATAGTTCGAATTTCATATCCATTCAATGTAGTTCGAATTTCAAATCCATTCAATATTCATTGAAGAAAGAATAAAATCGATATAAATATCGTTCACGTCAAAATGGCGTCAATCTAACCAACACGGCTTCATATGTTTCTATTTTCAAATATTCTATTTCAAATATTTTTATTTCAAATATTTTTATTTTAATATTTCTTTTTCGAAACTGGAATGAGGCCCAATCAATTACCATATAATGTTAGTTATATGGATTTTCTACAACACATGTATACAATAACTACGATGAATAATCAAACATCATCCAAAGTGCATTCTACGCTGTATAAGCAAAAAATATAAATATTCAACGCTTATAGCAGTCTGTCAATCAATCGATCGACATACAACTAATTATTGGGATTAGTGTACGTCAAATATCATCCCAATACCCGTGTGGGGTTTCAAACAATCAACACAAATTTTATTTGTGCAGTAGGGCGATGTGTAAAATTTATCGTCCCAATCAATGTCCTTCAAATAGATGTACATAAACAAACCGTTCGGTTTGTAAATGAATATTTATTTATTCACATTCACGTTAAAAATTATATTTTTAACGATCAAACTATTTTATTCAACTTATGAATATTCTATTCGGTTCATTTATTAAATAAAATGTTATCTTTATTTTTCTAACTTATTTTTAGAAAATTTCGGCGGCATAACGGCACGATACTAGAAACGGGACAAGGCCTAGCCTTATCCCTGGTCTGGTGAAGGTCCATGCCATTCACACATCAATCAAATTCACCAAACAACCAAATTCAAATCAAATCATCGAATTAATTTATGCAACCAAACAAACAAGTCCATGGTCTGTGGACGATTGTGTCGGGTGCTACTAAGCACCGTCTGCATCCTAGTATATATATAACTAGAAAAAGAAATTAAAGAGTGAGAAATTCTCACCGATAGCTATCCTAATTCCACGGCACTTCTAATGCAGGAAATCTTCACTGCTCTCGTCTCTTATCACTTTCTTCGCCCGTAGCCACTACATATATGAAAATCGAATTTTTACTTCGCTATTCAATATATAAAAGTCGAATTTTTACTTCGCTATTCAATATATAAAAATCGAATTTTTACTTCGTTGTTCAATATATAAAAATCGAATTTTTACCTCGTTATTCAATATATAAAAATCGAATTTTTACCTCGTTGTTCACTATATAAAATTAGAATTTTTACTTCGTTGTTCAATATATAAAAATCGAATTTTTACCTCGTTGTTCAATATATAAAAATCGAATTTTTACTTCGTTGTTCAATATATAAAAATCGAATTTTTACCTCGTTGTTCAATATATAAAAATCGAAATTTTACTTCGTTGTTCAATATATAAAAATCGAATTTTTACTTCGTTGTTCAATATATAAAAATCACATTTCTAATTTCCTCTTTACTTCACGATAAAATAAAGTTCAGATTTTTATTTGTTAAAAATCGTATTTTTACCCATCTAAAAATATAATCTTTCCTGAATAAAAATCGTATGATTTCTAAATTAAAAACCGTATCTTTTCTATTTATTAAAAATCATTTCTTTGTTTATAAAGATCTTAACTTTATACATGAAAATCAAGTTTTCACCCTCCTATATATATAAACTGATTTTTTTTATTAAACTAAAATTTATAGAACCTAAATAAATAAATAAAATTAAAGGGAGCTTACAATGTTTTGCAGAGGAGGAGGGATCCACGTCGGTTTCTGTCAGGGGGAAGATGATGGCGTAGGTCTGGTGGAGGCGGGGTGTGAGGGTGGTGCGGTGGTTGCTTCGGCGGGTTTAGGGTTTACGGGGGGCTCGCGGTTTGAGCTGGCGCGAGAGGATGGGGTGCGTGGCAGGCGGCTCTTCGAGGTGGGGGTCCGGCTCCTGAGGCGGCGGTCGTCGATGGCCAACGACGAGGCCCGATGGGAGCAGCGCGATTCGTTTTTATTTTCCTTTTTACTTTCGTTCGATCTGAACAAATGAATTGGGGGGGGGGGGGGGCGTTGACCAAGTGGGTAGAGAGAGGAAGGGAGGGTTTATTTAATTAATTTATTATTTTATTTTCCACTATAAAATGTGATTTTGTATACGAACGCCAAACGAGACCCAACGACTGTCGCCCCTAGATAATTACCCCCATTCCAAACACAATGGGATATGTATCGTAAGCTGATTTGATTGTTTCGATCAGTTTTCGCCAAAATCAATATATATATATATTCAATTTGAACGTACCTTTCAAATTACCGGGGTCACATACTAACTCTAAAAATTCTCGAAAATATTTTCTAGCTTCTTATTGACGATACGGTCCTAATAAAACTAGTTTCATCGAATTCTAAGACCGTTTGGAAAATGGCCATTTTCCAGTCGATTAAAATCAAGTGAAACTGGTCAAACGCGTTTTCCCTTGCCACGCTCACATACTGATTCGAAAAATTATGAAATTTGGAATCTAGCAATAATTTGACACTGCGGAACCAACAAAAGTGGTTTCGTCGAAATCCGAGGTCGTTTGCAAAATTTCCATTTTTAAGGGCTTGAATTCCATAGCGACTATTCAGAATTTTCAACTGGACATATCTTTTGATTCCCAAATGAAATTTCGACTTTTTGGATTCGTTGAAAGGATATTCTAAAATAGATCCTAATGTTTTTGGTTTTACTAAAATCCGGATTATTTTGCACCCGGTACAGTCAATTGAAGTTTGAAATCGAATTATCGAACTACCGCGCCATTTTCAATTCCTTTTATAATTATATAATAAATATTTATATTCTAACGACGACGTATATAATATATACGTTCTAATTCCATTCAAAATAAATTTCACGTCGTTTTTATTTAAAATAATTCATTTTAAATAATCAAAATTCGCTAAAATTGCCAAAATAAAAATTTTAAACTGGCCCAGATTTTCGGGTTGTTACAATCTCCCCCACTTAAAACTTTTCATCCCCGAAAAGGAACAAAGTCGAAAGTGGTTTGATCATTCAACTCTACGTTCGATCTGGCTTCCATTCTCCAACTTTTCAGTTTCTGAGAATTTTCAAATTTTTCAAAAATTTGGCTAACACCCGGAATTTTCGAAAAATTTCGCCATAACCTCCCCTGCACCGGGAGCCACGGGAAAATCCCGAAATTTCCATACAGGCCTTCTGATCTCAAAAAGAAAAATAAAAATCCAAGCGGCTGGCCAATAGGCTCATAAAATCATCATCACCCAAACAAAACAGTAAATTATGTAGTAAACATGTACCTATTTGTCGGGCAAACAAATTTTATTCTCTGCTCTAGCGTCCTTGCTATGACCTGTTCAATGTAAGTACATGTATATGCATGCAAATGGGACCAATTTTAAATATCTCACTACTTGATACAATTAGGCGTAATGGTTCAAAATTATCAAACAAATAAACAAACAACACAAACATCAATCCATTAGTTGATTAGCTTTTGAAATTTATAACTTTGATACATAGTCAAAAATCAGATTTTTGATGCCAAATCACAACAATAAGCCCTATCTAGTTTTGGTTCTCACACCAGTCAATAGGAAATATATAGACAGCCCACTTTCGTCACTCGAACATAAATTCTAATGATGGAGCTCCATCATCAAAATCATCTCCGTGCGATTAGGGTGTAATTCTATATCTATCCAGTATATTAAAATTTCGAATATACGTTTGCAAGGCGCATATGCAAAATCTTTATATACTGGACTGTCCAAATCAATATAAAATAAATAATCAAATAGGAATAATTGATTTTAAATTTTCAAAACAAAATTGTTTTCATTTGAAAAATATACTCTTCACACTCGTTCTAGGATACTACTGATCCTATCTCTAACGAGTCATTCTCATTGGATATTACTAATCCAATTTCTGATGAACTCTCTCGTATGGTTCTAATGTGTCTTGTTCACTGAGCTTTGTAAACCAAAGCTCTGATACCATTTGTGACGAAAAGGAATTTCGCTCGGTCCGAATCAATCGCTAAACCGATCTAGACCGTTCGAAATGCCCGATCGTTTTGAGAACACGACAAAGTAGAACGCGTACAAAAGAACATTTCATTGTATATTACAACAATACATCAGATTACAAGAATATACAGAGTATAAATGAATATTACACAGAATTATCAGAGATTTAAATTACATTTAAATACATAGCAGCGGAAAATAATACAATACACAACTAGAAGGAATATACGGATACAAAGCTTTCCGGATATCGTTCCAGATGTAAACCAGGATCCTGTGAATATAAATCTGCAAAACCAAAACTACTAGCTGCCCGTGTCAAAATAGGGGCACCCAGAGTTTAGGTTAAAACAATAAACTCCAGGTCAGTCATGGGACTGGTGTGAGAACTAAAACAGTTATTAATCTTTATTTTTAAAGTTAGGTAGATCAAGGGACCACGCCGTATAACACGGAACGGGTTTCCTCCCAAGAATGCCAGTGCATAAACAAACAGCGCAATGCTAAATAAAGAAAAATGAAGCTGTTATAAGACCCAGGTCCTATCACACAATGCAACGCAAGCCGGGGGATAGGGTTTTCCCTTATAACAGCCAAAGAATGCTTGATACGTTTAAAAAAAATCTTTTGATACTATAATAAGTGCATAGTGTATAAAACAACTTCAAATCATAAGTATCAATCATAGACGGCATGGGTACCATATATCATGTCGCCCTACTGGGCTCTACAAATAAAACCGCAAATGTCACGTATTTGGAAATGGGATTTCCATCTATGAACCGAGGCAAAAGATAATCCTCAACTGATTCGAGACTGTCTAGCCCGAGTCTCAGGATCAGAGCTCGAGTGACCCTTGGATCGTCAGGGCCGGTCCACCGATGTGGATTAAAATGCCTGAACACTATGTTTCTCCGCCCTTTGGGGCGTAAGTGAGCCAACGAATGACTCCATCGGACCCGGATCGTCCGATCAAACCAAGGCGCCTTGCAACAGCAACAACCACACAGGTGAAAAGTATATAAATGTCAGGGCTGGAAGGTCACTGACACCACCCTAGCTAGAAAGAAACGCATGCCCTCCCTGAGGTCCATCTCCCATTTTTGGTTCACAACCGGGGTGCGAGGCTCGAGAATTCACGTTACACAAAGCTGTGCCACACAGGCTGTGCTTTGATCATCACCACAAGACTTTGCTTTTCAACAGAAGCCTCGATCAATTGCCACTTAGGCATGCCACACAGGCAATTCACTCTATGCGTTTGATATCAATCAGTATATAACCCCTGAGCTCGTACGTCTCAGAGAAGGGCGTTAAGCAAAAGAATAAATTCTCCATCGCCAAACAGATATATATTTAATAGTGATCAATCACATAGACTAAAATCCAATGTCAGACACACAGTCCATTTACAAGTCCGTTCTGGGTCTGAACGAAACCGGAGGCACCTAGTACCCAGCATATCCATCGATCTCTAAGTACGTCTGGACGATCACCAACTGTTTCCATCTTCTTGGGTGTGCAGCCCAATCAAGATCATCAGTAATCACCCAAACGACATGAAGACTTATGGTCTTCGACCACCGTCTTCATCTTCGACTTATCGTCGTATCAGTTATTCAGAATGGGATAAACCCGGTCTTTCTAAATAACTCGCGTATATATTGTAAAAGTGTTACACAAACACAACATACGCCTCATTCCAATTCATCAGTCACTAACCGTAAATTAATCAAGAGAATAATTCCTCAAATATTAACCCCGAAGGCCGAAACCAACATCAGATCAGTATCCAGAAAACCATTCTGCTTGGCTTATCCGACAGTTAGTTTTTAAATTTCACATTCATAGGGAAAGGTTCCCATTAATTTTGTCAAAGATAAATTTTTTAAATTTATTCTTTAATCTATTTTTGAATATCAATTCAAACTAGTCGGGATTAACGAACTTTACCGAAGTACTCATTTGTTTTAATTTCCCAATCCCAACCTATCCATCCCATGAAGTAAAACTGATAGTACTTCATATCTAACACCAGTGTGTTATCGGTAAATTCAATTACCATTTCACGTTCAAATCTAATTAAAGATTTAACTATCGCCTAGAGTAAAACTGGTGATACTCCATTCTCGATCATTTCAATCTAATTAAAGATTCATTAAAACTCCACTTAGTTTTAATCATTAACTGGGTTAAAGAATCAGTGTCATTTTAAAACACGGTTCACGATAAACCCAAAATCACATTCCATTAATTATCGGGTTAAAGAACGAGTGTTATTTAAAACACTATCCACGATAAACCCAAAAATCAATATCAATTCAATTCCAATTAAATATTATTTAATTGGTACACTTCATTAAATCTAAATAAAAAGATTTAATCTTTTCCCAACTGGGTTCAAGAACAGTGTTTAATGAAGACACCATTCACGACAAACCCAAATCCCATTTGATGTTTAATACAAGGCTCTGAATAGAAAATATCCCGGCTTATATTCAATATCAAATTCTACAACCAACAAATATCGTATTGGAAATAACGATATATATATCTATATCTTTCAAATTTCCATAACAACATCTGTATAGTCACGAAATCCAACATCGAAATATTCCGAAGACGATTTCGATTCAAATCCATTCCAATGTAATCATTGGAAATTCTGGTTATTTTCAAAACCATTTCAAATTCAATGTGTTTATTTAAAAATAAATAGAATTATAATTCTAGTTCAAAACTAGTTTATTTCGATAAAAATCTATTTTTATTTTTTCGAATATGGGATTTTTCATCCCAATTCTTTCTAAATCATTTCTTATGATTTTACACAAATTATTACTATTTTTAATAATTTTATCCAGGCCCGTACAGTCGATTTCCATCAATGGCCATCGAACTGCACTTACAGCGACCTTTTTCAAATTTGATTTGGACATAATTCCAAATCCAATCGTTAGATTTCAAATTTCTAATATTCGTTAGAAAGCTCTTTTCGATACGAACCCAACGGTTCCGGTTTCAGACGAATCTGACGGTCGGATCTCCCGCAATATCCATTCGAAGTCAATGGTCGAAATTCGCGAACTGCCACGGCGCGGCGCGTTCTATTCAGGCCATTATATTATATATATAATATATATAATATATACTTCGTCGATTTCAATTCAAAACGTGCTTTATAAATCGTTTTAAATTCGTTTTCAAAACGGTTTCAACTTCATATTCAATTTCAAATCCAAATTGAATATTCCAATATAAATTCGTTTTAAATTCATTTCAAATCGATTTCAATTCAAATTGATTTCTATTTCAATTTCAGTTCGTTTTCAATTAAATTTCGATTCGTATTAAATTTAGTTTGAATTCATTTCTATTCGAATTCAAATCATTTCAGTGTCTTTCGAATTTCAAATCAATTCAGTTTAATTCGAATTTCAATTCACTTTAAATATTATTCGAATTTCAATGTATTTCAATATAGTTCGAATTTCAAATCCATTCAATATAGTTTGAATTTCAAATCCATTCAATATTCATTGAAGAAAGAATAAAATCGATATAAATATCGTTCACGTCAAAATGGCGTCAATCTAACCAACACGGCTTCATGTGTTTCTATTTTCAAATATTCTATTTTAAATATTTTTATTTCAAATATTTTTATTTTAAATATTTCTTTTTCGAAACTGGAATGAGGCCAATCAATTACCATATAATGTTAGTTATATGGATTTTCAACAACACATGTATACAATAACTACGATGAATAATCAACCATCATCCAAAGTGCATTCTACGCTGTATAAGCATCAAATATAAATATTCAACGCTTATAGCAGTCTGTCAATCAATCGATCGACATACAACTAATTATTGGGATTAGTGTACGTCAAATATCATCCCAATACCCGTGTGGGGTTTCAAACAATCAAACACAAATTTTATTTGTACAGTAGGGCGATGTGTAAAATTTATCGTCCCAATCAATGTCCTTCAAATAGGTGTACATAAACAAACAGTTCGGTTTGTAAATGAATATTTATTTATTCACATTTACGTTATAAATTATATTTTTAACGATCAAACTATTTTATTCAACTTATGAATATTCTATTTGGTTCATTTATTAAATAAAATGTTATCTTTATTTTTCTAACTTATTTTTAGAAAATTTCGGCGGCATAACGGCACGATATTAGAAACGGGACAAGGCCTAGCCTTATCCCCGGTCTAGTGAAGGCCCACGCCATTCACACATCAATCAAATTCACCAAACAACCAAATTCAAATCAAATCATCGAATTAATTTATGCAACCAAACAAACAAGTCCATGGTCTGTGGACGATTGTGTCGGGTGCTACTAAGCACCGTCTGCATCCTAGTATATATATTACTAGAAAAAGAAATTAAAGAGTGAGAAATTCTCACCGATAGCTATCCTAACTCCACGGCACTTCTAATGCAGGAAATCTTCACTACTCTCGTCTCTTATCACTTTCTTCGCCCGTAGCCACTACATATATGAAAATCGAATTTTCACTTCGCTATTCAATATATAAAAATCGAAATTTTACTTCGCTATTCAACATATAAAAATCGAATTTTTACTTCGTTGTTCAATATATAAAAATCGAATTTTTACCTCGTTGTTCAATATATAAAAATCGAATTTTTACCTCGTTGTTCAATATGTAAAACTCGAATTTTTACTTCGTTGTTCAATATATAAAAATCGAATTTTTACCTCGTTGTTCAATATATAAAAATCGAATTTTTACTTCGTTGTTCAATATATAAAAATCGAATTTTTACTTCGTTGTTCACTATATAAAAATCGAATTTTTACCTCGTTGTTCAGTATATAAAAATCGAATTTTTACTTCGTTGTTCAATATATAAAAATCGAATTTTTACTTCGTTGTTCAATATATAAAAATCACATTTCTAATTTCCTCTTTACTTCACGATAAAATAAAGTTCAGATTTTTATTTGTTAAAAATCGTATTTTTACCCATCTAAAAATATAATCTTTCCTGAATAAAAATCGTATGTTTTCTAAATTAAAAAGCGTATCTTTTCTATTTATTAAAAATCATTTCTTTGTTTATAAAGATCTTAACTTTATACATGAAAATCAAGTTTTCACCCTCCTATATATATAAACCGATTTTTTTTTATTAAACTAAAATTTATAGAACCTAAATAAATAAATAAAATTAAAGGGAGCTTACAATGTTTTGCAGAGGAGGGGGGATCCACGTCGGTTTCTGTCAGGGGGAAGATGATGGCGCCGGTCTGGTGGAGGCGGGGTGTGAGGGTGGTGCGGTGGTTGCTTCGGCGGGTTTAGGGTTTACAGGGGGGCTCGCGGTTTGAGCTGGCGCGAGAGGATGGGGTGCGTGGCAGGCGGCTCTTCGAGGTGGGGGTCCGGCTCCTGAGGCGGCGGTCGTCGATGGCCAACGACGAGGCCCGATGGGGGCATTGCAATTCGATTTTTTTTTTCCTTTTTACTTTCGTTCAATCTGAACAAATGAATTGGGGGGGCGTTGACCAAGTGGGTAGAGAGAGGAAGGGAGGGTTTATTTAATTAATTTATTTTCCATTATAAAATGTGATTTTGTATACGAACGCCAAACGAGACCCAACGACTGTCGCCCCTGGATAATTACCCCCATTGCAAACACAATGGGATATGTATCGTAAGCTGATTCGATTGTTTCGATCAGTTTTTGCCAAAATCAATATATATATATATATATATTCAATTTGAACGTACCTTTCAAATTACCGGGGTCACATACTAACTCTAAAAATTCTCGAAAATATTTTCTAGCTTCGTATTGACGGTACGGTCCTAATCAAACTAGTTTCATCGAATTCTGAGACTGTTTGAAAAATGGCCATTTTCCAGTCGATTAAAATCAACTAAAACTGGTCAAACGCGTTTTCCCTTGCCACGCTCACATATTGATTCGAAAAATTATGAAATTTGGAATCTAGCAATAATTTGACACTGCGGATCCAACAAAAGTGGTTTCGTCGAAATCCGAGGTCGTTTGCAAAATTTCCATTTTTAAGGGCTTGAATTCCATAGCGACTATTCAGAATTTTCAACTGGACATATCTTTTGATTCCCGCTATGAAATTTCGATTTTTCGGATTCGTTGAAAGGATATTCTAAAATAGATCCTAATGTTTTTGGTTTTACTAAAATCCGGATTATATTTCACCCGGTACATTCAATTGAAGTTTGAAATCGAATTATCGAACTACCGCGCCATTTTCAATTCCTTTTATAATTATACAATAAATATTTATATTCTAACGACGACGTATATAATATATACGTTCTAATTCCATTCAAAATAAATTTCACGTCGTTTTTATTTAAAATAATTCATTTTAAATAATCAAAATTCGCTAAAATTGCCAAAATAAAAATTTTAAACTGGCCCAGATTTTCGGGTTGTTACAAACATGTACCTATCCCTACTAGACGTACCCCCTTAACAATGGTAATTCCACGTACCCCTAGCTGACGTCATAGGTGCCGTCTGCCCCTTTCTCCACTAGGTATACCCCTTTAATACTTAATTAATAATGGTAGCTTCGTGTATTACTAGGTGTACCCCCTACCCTGCCCCATTCGATCGGCTCCCTAAGTCGTAGATACCCGTGCTGGCCCCACAATGGGGTGTATCACTCCCCTAAAGTGGCAACCCGATACAACTTAAGGATGCACGGCTTATACCTACACGATGCAACAACTTCTTACCTATCAGCCTGGGTCCACACACGCATATGAAACCCGTTGGACTTGCGTTGCCACCGCTCCTTGTTTTGGCCTCTTATAGTCAAACCCAGTATGCGTGTCCCGTCCTCGACTTACGTCGAGCCCACAAAGATACGTTTTGGGATACTGGTTGAAATGGGCCCCCATTATCTCCCACAAGCATTCCACCTAAGCTTGTCCCCTTAGTCAATCCCACTTAACCCACTATTCATGTTCGTTACATGTGTGTTTGGTTAAGTCTAATCGTATTTCAAATGCCTCTGAAGGCAACCACTAGATTCCTTATGCCAACCAAGGCACCTACTTAACCCCCATGTCCCACCTTACATGATTATCTGGTTAAGTATTTCTTAATTCATTAAGACCATAACCTCATAAAGACCTCTCACATTAGACTGGCATTTATGGCAGCTGGATTTGCCGGGCGGGTCCGGGCAGTCTTACACCATAAAAGAGTCTAACCTCGTGTCTTTACAACTGTTATGCTTTAGTTTGGTCCTAGGACCTCTCACATTGGGCCGACATTTGTGACTACTGGATTTGCCGGGCGGGTCCGGGCAGGTTTACGTCACAAACGGGTCGAACCTCGTGTCCTAAGCATTGATTATTATTAATAATCCACTTTCCCCAATTTTAATAATTCCCTATTTGAATTATTAATTAATTCCAAATTTAGCAATGTCCATAATTGACTCAATTATGGACATCCATTTAAGGCATGCAAAATCATATCAATTGCACCCCAATTTATTAATTTCCTAATATTACCCCTACCCCACGTTTGAACGTTTATTCGCAAAATGTATGCTAGACCCGATTAGTCTAACTCATAGCATAAAAGAAAATATTCACAACAACAACATATATATGTGACTAAATGAATCCTAACAAGGGGTGAAACTTGCATATATCAAAATTACAACTTGCATAAGGTTATACATGTCATGGGTCTAAGGGTGTCAACTTATTCATAATTCACATAATATGATTTTGATCAAGTTCCATAAACTTGTATTGGACATGTGTGAATTAACATCATTAACAATATGGGTTTTTATGGGTACACCTAACTCAATAGGCTAATTCCCAAAAAAATTCAAAATTCATTTAATCATAGATTCATGTATATGGGTACAACTAACTTAATAGGCAAATTCCCATATTCAAGATCCAATTAATTTGTAGATTCATGTATATGGGTACACCTAACTCAATAGGCAAACTCCCATAATCAAGGTCTATTATAAAAAAAACATAAATTTTAAACATGATCCAATTCGCATAAATACTAACATCATGATTTTACAACTTGTATGATTCAACACAACTTAACATGACATCATTATCATATAACATAAGAATTTCAACATATGTGATAATATGAGATCTACAACATATATAAGATTTACAACATAGCATATCATAATTTGCAACATAGCATGATATTTACAACATAGCATAGCATGATTTACAACATGGCATAACATGATTTATAACATTGCATAGCATGATTAATCACATATGACATAACATAGGATTATTTACAACATAATCTGTAAAGACCCGCAAATTCCCGCCCTTCGAATCGACCATAAACCACACAGGTCTGATCCAAAAAGTGGAAACCTACGAATACTTTAACTTTGGGCATACAACACATTACAATAGATAACAGAAGACTTTTATAACACTATAATAAATGTTACATCAGAGTACAGAATATACATATCAGAGTACATTGGAATATAATTACAGCGGAAGATAAATACAAAAAAATGAATACATTGCAGCGGAACTAATCTCAGTGGAAGGCTATCAACATTATGGCCACAGCTTCAGTCTTCAATCCAGGATCTTGTTTTATCTATCTGTCAAATAAGCTACTCGATTGCCCGTGTGGAAAGAGGGCACCCGAGTTTGCAAAGTGAAACAAACTACAGGTCAGTCGTGGGACTGGTGTGAGAATTATTCTTAACCTATATAATATAATAAGGCTAATCACAGGACCACGCCACTTTCGCGGAACGGGTTTTCTCCTATGGATTGCCAGTGCAAGACTAAAGTAAATCGTCAAAATAGCGCAATGCTTTTTCTGAAAAATGAAACCATTATAAGACCCAAGTCTCATCACACAATGCAACGCAAACCGGAGGATAGGGTTTTACCTTATAATGGTCAAGAAATGCTTGATACGATAAAAACGGTATTATATAATAATAGTGTGCAACCAATTTGAAATACATCAAAGTAAATATATCAATCCTAGACGGCATAAGTGCCCCATCCCACTATGTCGCCATATATAGGTATACAATCAAAACCACGTGATGTCGTATTGGAAATTTGGGTTTCCATCTGAGTCAAGGCTAGGGAGGAGATCCTTACCGATTCGAGACACTCTAGCAATGCCCAAGGATTGGTACTCTGTCCAACCCTTGGATCCTGCAGGGCCGGTCCACACTTGCTTTTGTGGATTAGTTATGCCTGAACACACGCTTCCCGGTCCTTTTGGACCTATACTATGGCCAGTGGCGTCCGCATAACCCGAGGCCTCGAAAAATCCAACAACCACAATGAATAAATGCCAGCGCTGGTAGGTCCCTGGCACCACTCTAGCTAGAAAGAAACGTGCGCACTCCCTGCGTTCCCTTCTCCCGTTTTAGACTCTACCGGGCTATGAGGCTCGCGAAGTCACGATATACACAAAGCTATGCCTAAATAGACTGTGCTTTGATCATCAACCACAAGGCCTGCTTTTCAACAAAGCCTTGATCAATTGCATCTTAGCATGCCACATTGTCAGACTCTACCATATCATTGATCATCTACCAATATATATATATATAACCTCTAAGCTCATACGTCTTAGAGAAGGGGGTTAAGTGAAGAATAAATTCTCCACCACCAAACAGAAATATATTTTCAGTAGCGTTCAACAAATATAGTAGAAAAGAATACAATGTCAGACACGCAATCCATTTACAAGTCCACTCTGGGTCTGAGCGAAACAACATGTCCTTTGATCTCCAAATACGTTTGGACGATCATTACCAAATACCTTGCCTTGGAATGTACTGTCCCAATTCAAGATACCAGTCATCATCATCCCAACGATGTGAAAACCTTCGGTCTTCTATTGTCTTCATCTTCGACTCTTGATCGTCGTGATGACTATTCAGAATGGGTTAAACCCGGTCTTTCTGAATAACTCGCGTATTTTATGATTAAAAATCAAATATTGGAAAATCACACATTATGTCACATTCCGACCCCGAATATTCTTTTAATAAGATATTCATATTAAAAGATTTTCATAAATTTTATCAAAGATAAATTAATAAATTAAATCATAAATCTTCCTTAAAAGATTTATTAAAAATTCTGAATTTGATTTTAAATCAAAAATCATTTTTACAAATCATTTATTTTAAAGAATAAATCTTCTGTTAAACGGGTTAAAGAACTCGTGTCATTTAAAACACAGTTCACAATTAACCCACAAACCAATTTGCAAAATATGGAATTCCACAGAAATCAATCAGTACATAATCGATATAAATTTCTGTATCGGACTAACAATATACATGGAATAACGGCAAAGCCTCTTAAATTCCATATATAATATCGGTCTTCTATTACAGAAGCCCATCTCGATTATTACCAATAGAATTTCCACTTAATTCCAATTTAATATATATTAAATTGGAAAACTAGATTTTTAGAAAATGCTTTTGTTAAATATATGAATAGATTTATAAATTCCAAATAATAATTTCGATGTAAATTGGATTAAAGGACAAATGTCATTTAAAACACCGTCCACAATAAATCCACTTCACATCTCAATGTATCTCATATCATGAAATATAATTGCAAATTCCAATAATCTTAATTAAAGGATTTCCCTTTAAATATTAATTCGTTATTATAAGAAAACATATTTTAGAAATAATCATTAAAAATATTCTTTACATAAAAGATTTTTATCCTTTACAAATATTCTTTGTCTTAACATTTTTAATAGAAAAAATAAATATATTTATGAAAATATATCCTTTATATAAAAAGAATTTCTAGTGTAAGAATACTCTTATTTAAAAGAACACCTGAATCGGAATGTGACTCAATCATTTACCATATAATTTGGACTATATGGATTTCACACCCATCATATACATGACAATAACAATATAATCATCAAATCATCCATTTCATCCAAAGTGTAAATTCCACTGCGTAAGCGTTAAAATTAAATAATAACGCTCATCGCAGCCTGTCGATCTAACGAACAACATACAACTAAATATTGGGATTAGTGTATGTTAATTTTCATCCCAACACCCGTGTGGGGTTTCAACCAATAAACAAATAATAAATTATTTGTGCACTTGGGCGATGTGTGAAAATTATCGACCCAATCACATAAACAAGTCAGGTAACTTGCCTATGGCAGTGTAATACACAATATATAACACGATGATAAAAATATCTCTTTTATTCCTGTTCTTTTTATCGCATGTAAAATGTCAATAAAAATGTAATCTTTATTTCTATTCTTTTATCGCATGTAAAATGTCAATAAAAATGTAATCTTTATTTCTATTCTTTTATCGCATCAAAAACGATGATAAAAATATAATCTTTTATTTAAATTTCTTTTATTGTAAATAAATGAAAAGAAAAATGTAATCTTTTAATTCCATTCGTAATAGGGGATATAAATAATAACACAAAATATAACTATTCATTTCATGCTTTATTTGCAATAGAGAATGCAAATAAAGATTCAACCTTTTTATTTGATGTTTATTTAGATAGAGGAATGTAAATAAAAATTGTAACTTTTTCATTTCACAATTTATTTGCATTAAGAATTGCAAATGAAAATGTGTCTTTCGTCCTCATGTTTTATTTGCGTTGAGTAATGCAAATAAAAATGTAATATTTAATTTCTAGTTTTATTTACATCAAGAAATGTAAATAAAAGAACAACTTCTTATTTCATGTCTATTTACATCAAGTGAAGTAAATAAATAAAAATATAGCTTTTATTTACATGTTTTGTTCGCATTTAAGACATGCAACATAAATGTAACATTTGTTTGTAATAAATTTGTCTGCATCTAAATTTGCAACAAAATGTAATTTTTATTTCTTGTTTGTTTGCAACCAAAGTTGCAAACAAAAATGAAATTTTATCTCCTTTGTTTTATTTGCATGATAGAATGCAAATAAAAAAAAATGCATATTCTATTTTCTACATTTCGTTTGTATTGTAGAATGCAAGCAAAAATGTAAATTTTTCTTTTCTGGTATTGTTAACATTGTGAAATGTTAACAAAAATGTGAATTTTTGATTTCATGAAATATTTGCATTGAAAATGCAAATAAAAATAAAAATGTACTTCTTTAAAATCATGTTATATTTGTGTTGGAGTACACAAAAAATGTTCTTTTATTTTTAATGTTTTATTTGTGTTTAAGAACACGAATAAAAAGACCATTTTAATTTTCTATGTTATATTTGTGTTTGAGAACACAAACATAAAGGATCATTCATTTTCTATAATGTATTTGTGTTTGGGAACACCAATAAAAAGGTTCGTTTATTTTTCAAAATGTATTTGCAAAAGTGAATGCAAATAAAAGAATAAATTTTACTTTAATATATATATATATATATATATATATATTTGTATTCGTAAATACAAATAAGAGAACAAGTTTCATTTTTAAATATATATTTGCATTTTTAGATGCAAACAAAAGAACAAGTTTATTTTTAATGTATAATGTATATTTACATTGGTAAATGCAAATAAAAGAATAATTTTATTTTCAATATACCTTTGCATTGGTGAATGCAAAATAAAGAACAACCTTTTATTTACAAAATATATTTACAAATATAATGTAACTTCTGAAAATAATTTCTTATTTACATATAAAAATGTAAACAAACATTGTGATTTCCAAAACATGTCTTTTTTTTTATTTACACAAAAATGTAGACAAAAGTTTTACTTCTAAAATGAATTTTAATTTACATATGATATGTAAACCAAAATGTGATTCTTAATCTTTGATTACATTAAAAATGTAATCCTTTTCTGTTCATTTTTCATTACATATAAATGTAATTTATTTTTCCTCATTACACATATGGATGCGATCTTTTCTATTCATTACAATGAACAAAATTTCACTGATAATGCAATTTTAATTTATAAACTTTCCATTGCCAAAAATGAAAATGAAAATAAAAATAAAATCCATTTTATCTTCAACTTTACAATGAAATCTAAATCACATTAAAAATGTGATTTTTTCTATGCAAAGTCCTTCTATTGAAAACAATGGACATATAAAAATATGATCTTTTACGTTGCTTCTTTTTATTGAAAATACTATTACATTAAAAATAACATTTTAATGTTACTTCATTTATTGAAATAATATTACATAAAAAATGAGATTTTTAATGTTGCAACTTTTATTGACACCAAAATGACAAATAAATTATGACTTTTGATTAAAAACTAATTTTACATAAAAAAAATGAAATCTTTTGTTTTCATTCTTTTTAATGATAGAACCTCATATTAAAATATATTCTTTTTATTCATTCTTTTTAATGTAGACAAATTAAAATAAGAATGGATTTATCGCTCAATTTATTTTGTAAATTCAACAAAAATAAAAATAAGCTTTCATTGTCGTTCAAGTTCTTATTATAATATTAACAAATAAAAATGAGTTTTTATTTGTCGATCAAATTCTATTATTCATTACAGAATAATAGAAATAATATTTAATAACCTGAAATAAATTATAATAACTAAATCTGAATAAATATGATGTAATTCTGAATATAATATATTTTAGATCAAATTTTAGATCTAATTTCTAATCGTAAATAAAATTCAATATTATCTGCAATTTTAATACGGATCTAACACATCGTACACAACAAAACATATCGCAATCACAACCAATGATTCATAGAACACCAGACATTTCAGAATTGAATAAACATCATCATGCAATTATTTTTAAAGCGAGAAAATAATTTAATAATTAATTAAATAATAGAAATTTGAATTCTCACATTGAATTTTGGTCGAAATTTGACTGTCTTCGTTTCAGCTGCGGCCTGCGCCATCGCGAAGCTCTTAATTTTGTGATTCCAACGCAATTTACGGTTTGTCAAACGGACCTCGTATGAAAGAGTTATGAATTTTTAAAGATCGGACAAATTAAATAATTAATTAATATTCGTGAAAATACCTAAAAATTTCACTGTCTCAGAATTGGACAAAATTAGTGTCCACGCGTCCATCTCGTCTCCACGATCCCAACGCACCTGAAATCGTCGATTTTCGACTTCGTATGAGTGAGTTATGCAATTTTAAAGTTCTGGAAATTAATTAAATAATTTAAAAATAAAATAGAAAATACCCTCAGCCCATTGACCGCGAAACACTGTTCACCGCAGAACTTTGACCGCAATTTGTCGCTGCTTCAGGCCACCTGACGCCACGGGACCACCGCCAACGTCTTCGTCTTGGCGAGACGCACCACCACCAGAAAGAGCCGCCCCTAAAGCTTCTCCGATCATCAGGAAATCGCCTACGAACGGATTTCGCCACGCGGGTCCCACAGGCCCCCACACACCTCCAAACTGCCTAAAATTTTTTGAGCATCTTTGTCTTGCGTAGACGAAGAACTTCCGTGTTCGTCACTTCCTCCAGTTCTCGCTAGATTCGCGGGAAATTTGTGATTTAGGTTTTGAGCTTTATGGGTTCGATTTTCAGCGAGCTTTGAGACGAGATTCCGGCGAATCCGTGCGCTGTTTGACGAAACCGACGACTCCATTAGCTTCGTATCGTCGATACCTTCGAGTGGACATATAATTTGCTATGTTTTGAAGAAATTTTATTTTTTATGAATTTTAGAGGAAGAGAGAGCCGCCATGGAAATTGAGAAAAATGATGGAAAAGAGAAGTGGCTGCTGTGCATTTCGAATTTCAGCCCATAATCTCAGAAAAAAGATAATATATACCATGGGTTTAATTTTGGTTTGGGCCCAAATATCATTACGTGTCCAATTACTCAATTTTCAACTGTTTTCTTCAATTCAGAAATTCTTATAAATACATGCGAATTTCAAAATTAATAAATTTTTAAACATAATTATTTCAGGTCATTACGAATCCAACGAACCTGATTTCGTAATTTTCCGATTCCGTATGAATTTATTATAAATTTCCGAAGTCTGAAAATAGGCTGTATTTCCACTGTAAAAATTATACAGGCCACAAAATAATTCCAAAAATTATAAATTTTAGAATTTAACCTTAATTTAATATTCCGAATCCATAGAAACTGGTTTCGTCAAATTCGGAGTTCGTTTGCAAAAATTCTATTTTTCAGGTGTATATTTTAATATTTAAAAATACCAAAAATAGTGGAATTTTTCCGAAACTCAAAAATATAAGTTCTTATAGTCATTTTTATATGTAAACAACATTCTGAAACCAATGGAGATGGTTTCGGGTCCTAATTCCTTATTCTGCAAAAATTTTACGTTTCGGGCCTTATATATAATATATACGAATTCTATAGCGTTTTTCTGAAAATTTAATTTTCTCATAACTTACAATTTATAAACTGGAATCTTAATTTCTGAAACTCTTTGGAAAGATATTTTCAATACGGTCCTAACGTTTCTTGTTTCGTCCAATTCCGATTTATATTTTATTTTATATAATTTTTCAAAGTTGGAATTTCAAGTCTGAAATTACCGCGTCGTTTTCAGGCTCGGAATGGATTTAATATAAATTTCAAGTTCGCACTCGAAATAAAATAAGTTTTTCATCGTTATTATTTAAAATAAATAATTTTAAATATATTCATTCATTAAAATTTCTTAAAATAAAATTTTAAAATTAACCCCAAAAATCAGGGTTGTTACAGTCGCCCCCACTTAAAATCTTTTCGTCCTCGAAAAGGAACTAAGGTAAAAGTTGTTTAATTAACTAACTAAATTTTAATTTCTCTTATTAATTTCATTTGTTGACTAACTTATCAAATATACATACTCTTTTATATATTTGAAAATCATATTTTCAAAAATAGATTATATAATCAAAAATACGCTAATCATAAGCTTATCACTCTGAACTCATTCTAGGGTATTACTAACCCCATCTCTAATGAGTTTTCTCATTCTAGGATACTACTGATCCTATCTCTAATGAGTATTCTTATTGGACATTACTAATCCAATCTCTGATGAGTCTTTTGCTCAGTTCTAACAAGTTGTACCCAAAAGATTTGAGCTAACCTGAGCTCTGATACCAACTGTAAAGACCCGCAAATTCCCGCCCTTCGAATCGACTATAAACCACACAGGTCTGATCCAAAAAGTGGAAACCTACGAATACTTTAACTTTGGGCATAAAACACATTACAACAGATAACAGAAGACTTTTATAACACTATAATAAATGTTACATCAGAGTACAGAATATACATATCAGAGTACATTGGAATATAATTACAGCGGAAGATAAATACAAAAAAATGAATACATTGCAGCGGAACTAATCTCAGTGGAAGGCTATCAACATTATGGCCACAGCTTCAGTCTTCAATCCAGGATCTTGTTTTATCTATCTGTCAAATAAGCTACTCGACTGCCCGTGTGGAAAGAGGGCACCCGAGTTTGCAAAGTGAAACAAACTACAGGTCAGTCGTGGGACTGGTGTGAGAATTATTCTTAACCTATATAATATAATAAGGCTAATCACAGGACCACGCCACTTTCGCGGAACGGGTTTTCTCCTATGTATTGCCAGTGCAAGACTAAAGTAAATCGTCAAAATAGCGCAATGCTTTTTCTGAAAAATGAAACCATTATAAGACCCAAGTCCCATCACATAATGCAACGCAAACCGGAGGATAGGGTTTTACCTTATAATGGTCAAGAAATGCTTGATACGATAAAAACGGTATTATATAATAATAGTGTGCAACCAATTTGAAATACATCAAAGTAAATATATCAATCCTAGACGGCATAAGTGCCCCATCCCACTATGTCGCCATATATAGGTACACAATCAAAACCGCGTGATGTCGTATTGGAAATTTGGATTTCCATCTGAGTCAAGGCTAGGGAGGAGATCCTTACCGATTCGAGACACTCTAGCAATGCCCCAGGATTGGTACTCTGTCCAACCCTTGGATCCTGCAGGGCCGGTCCACACTTGCTTTTGTGGATTAGTTATGCCTGAACACACGCTTCCCGGTCCTTTTGGACCTATACTACGGCCAGTGGCGACCGCATAACCCGAGGCCTCGAAAAATCCAACAACCACAATGAATAAATGCCAGCGCTGGTAGGTCCCTGGCACCACTCTAGCTAGAAAGAAACGTGCGCACTCCCTGCGTTCCCTTCTCCCGTTTTAGACTCTACCGGGTTGTGAGGCTCGCGAAGTCACGATATACACAAAGCTATGCCTAAATAGACTGTGCTTTGATCATCAACCACAAGGCCTGCTTTTCAACAAAGCCTTGATCAATTGCATCTTAGCATGCCACATTGTCAGACTCTACCATATCATTGATCATGTACCAATATATATATATAACCTCTAAGCTCATACGTCTTAGAGAAGGGGGTTAAGTGAAGAATAAATTCTCCACCACCAAACAGAAATATATAATCAGTAGCGTTCAACAAATACAGTAGAAAAGAATACAATGTCAGACACGCAATCCATTTACAAGTCCACTCTGGGTCTGAGCGAAACAACATGTCCGTCGATCTCCAAATACGTTTGGACGATCATTACCAAATACCTTGCCTTGGAATGTACTGTCCCAATTCAAGATACCAGTCATCATCATCCCAACGATGTGAAAACCTTCGGTCTTCTATTGTCTTCATCTTCGACTCTTGATCGTCGTGATGACTATTCAAAATGGGTTAAACCCGGTCTTTCTGAATAACTCGCGTATTTTATGATTAAAAATCAAACATTGGAAAATCACACATTATGTCACATTCCGACCCCGAATATTCTTTTAATAAGATATTCATATTAAAAGATTTTCATAAATTTTATCAAAGATAAATTAATAAATTAAATCATAAATCTTCCTTAAAAGATTTATTAAAAATTCTGAATTTGATTTAATATCAAAAATCATTTTTACAAATCATTTGTTTTAAAGAATAAATCTTCTGTTAAACGGGTTAAAGAACTCGTGTCATTTAAAACACAGTTCACGATAAACCCACAAACCAATTTGCAAAATACGGAATTCCACAGAAATCAGTCAGTACATAATCGATATAAATTTCTGTATCGGACTAACAATATACATGGAATAACGGCAAAGCCTCTTAAATTCCATGTATAATACCGGTCTTCTATTACAGAAGCCCATCTCGATTATTACCAATAGAATTTCCACTTAATTCCAATTTAATATGTATTAAATTGGAAAACTAGATTTTTAGAAAATGCTTTTGTTAAATCTATGAATAGATTTATAAATTCCAAATAATAATTTCGATGTAAATTGGATTAAAGGACAAATGTCATTTAAAAACACCGTCCACGATAAATCCACTTCACATCTCAATGTATCTCATATCATGAAATATAATTGCAAATTCCAATAATCTTAATTAAAGGATTTCCCTTTAAATATTAATTCGTTATTATAAGAAAACATATTTTAGAAATAATCATTAAAAATATTCTTTACATAAAAGATTTTTATCCTTTACAAATATTTTTTGTCTTAACATTTTTAATAGAAAGTATATATATATTTATGAAAATATATCCTTTATATAAAAAGAATTTCTAGTGTAAGAATACTCTTATTTAAAAGAACACCTGAATCGGAATGCGACTCAATCATTTACCATATAATTTGGACTATATGGATTTCACACACATCATACACATGATAATAACAATATAATCATCAAATCATCCATTTCATCCAAAGTGTAAATTCCACTGTGTAAGCGTTAAAATTAAATAATAACGCTCATCGCAGCCTGTCGATCTAACGATCAACATACAACTAAATATTGGGATTAGTGTATGTTAATTTTCATCCCAACACCCGTGTGGGGTTTCAACCAACAAACAAATAATAAATTATTTGTGCACTTGGGCGATGTGTGAAAATTATCGACCCAATCACATAAACAAGTCAGGTAACTTGCCTATGGCAGTGTAATACACAATATATAACACGATGATAAAAATATCTCTTTTATTCCTATTCTTTTTATCGCATGTAAAATGTTAATAAAAATGTAATCTTTATTTCTATTCTTTTATCGCATGTAAAATGTCAATAAAAATGTAATCTTTATTTCTATTCTTTTATCGCATCAAAAATGATGATAAAAATATAATCTTTTATTTCAATTTCTTTTATTGTAAATAAATGAAAAGAAAAATGTAATCTTTTAATTCCATTTGTAATAGGGGATATAAATAATAACACAAAATATAACTATTCATTTCATGCTTTATTTGCAATAGAGAATGCAAATAAAGATTCAACCTTTTTATTTGATGTTTATTTAGATAGAGGAATGTAAATAAAAATTGTAACTTTTTCATTTCACAATTTATTTGCATTAAGAATTGCAAATGAAAATGTGTCTTTCGTTCTCATGTTTTATTTGCGTTGAGTAATGCAAATAAAAATGTAATATTAAATTTCTAGTTTTATTTACATCAAGAAATGTAAATAAAAGAACAACTTCTTATTTCATGTCTATTTACATCAAGTGAAGTAAATAAATAAAAATATAGCTTTTATTTACATGTTTTGTTCGCATTTAAGACATGCAACATAAATGTAACATTTGTTTGTAATAAATTTGTCTGCATCTAAATTTGCAACAAAATGTAATTTTTATTTCTTGTTTGTTTGCAACCAAAGTTGCAAACAAAAATGAAATTTTATCTCCTTCGTTTTATTTGCATGATAGGATGCAAATAAAAAAAATGCATATTCTATTTTCTACATTTCGTTTGTATTGTAGAATGCAAGCAAAAATGTAAATTTTTCTTTTCTGGTATTGTTAACATTATGAAATGTTAACAAAAATGTGAATTTTTGATTTCATGAAATATTTGCATTGAAAATGCAAATAAAAATAAAAATGTACTTCTTTAAAATCATGTTATATTTGTGTTGGAGTACACAAAAAATGTTCTTTTATTTTTAATGTTTTATTTGTGTTTAAGAACACGAATAAAAAGACCATTTTAATTTTCTATGTTATATTTGTGTTTGAGAACACAAACATAAAGGATCATTCATTTTCTATAATGTATTTGTGTTTGGGAACACCAATAAAAAGGTTCGTTCATTTTTCAAAATGTATTTGCATAAGTGAATGCAAATAAAAGAATAAATTTTACTTTAATATATATATATATATATATTTGTATTCGTAAATACAAATAAGAGAACATGTTTCATTTTTAAATATATATTTGCATTTTTAGATGCAAACAAAAGAACAAGTTTATTTTTAATGTATAATGTATATTTACATTGGTAAATGCAAATAAAAGAATAATTTTATTTTCAATATACCTTTGCATTGGTGAATGCAAAATAAAGAACAACCTTTTATTTACAAAATATATTTACAAATATAATGTAACTTCTGAAAATAATTTCTTATTTACATATAAAAATGTAAACAAACATTGTGATTTCCAAAACATGTCTTTTTTTTATTTACACAAAAATGTAAACAAAAGTTTTACTTCTAAAATGAATTTTAATTTACATATGATATGTAAACCAAAATGTGATTCTTAATCTTTGATTACATTAAAAATGTAATCCTTTTCTGTTCATTTTTCATTACATATAAATGTAATTTATTTTTCCTCATTTCACGTATGGATGCGATCTTTTCTATTCATTACAATGAACAAAATTTCACTGATAATGCAATTTTAATTTATAAACTTTCCATTGCCAAAAATGAAAATAAAAATAAAATCCATTTTATCTTCATCTTTACAATGAAATCTAAATCACATTAAAAATGTGATTTTTTCTATGCAAAGTCCTTCTATTGAAAACAATGGACATATAAAAATATGATCTTTTACGTTGCTTCTTTTTATTGAAAATACTATTACATTAAAAATAACATTTTAATGTTACTTCATTTATTGAAATAATATTACATAAAAAATGAGATTTTTAATGTTGCAAATTTTATTGACACCAAAATGACAAATAAATTATGACTTTTGATTAAAAACTAATTTTTACATAAAAAAAATGAAATCTTTTGTTTTCATTCTTTTTAATGATAGAACCTCATATTAAAATATATTCTTTTTATTCATTCTTTTTAATGTAGACAAATTGAAATAAGAATGGATTTATCGCTCAATTTCTTTTGTAAATTCAACAAAAATAAAAATAAGCTTTCATTGTCGTTCAAGTTCTTATTATAATATTAACAAATAAAAATGAGTTTTTATTTGTCGATCAAATTCTATTATTCATTACAGAATAATAGAAATAATATTTAATAACCTGAAATAAATTATAATAACTAAATCTGAATAAATATGATGTAATTCTGAATATAATATATTTTAGATCTAATTTCTAATCGTAAATAAAATTCAATATTATATGCAATTTTAATACGGATCTAACACATCATACACAACAAAACATATCGCAATCACAACCAATGATTCATACAACACCAGACATTTCAGAATTGAATAAACATCATCATGCAATTATTTTTAAAGCGAGAAAATAATTTAATAATTAATTAAATAATAGAATTTTGAATTCTCACATTGAATTTTGGTCGAAATTTGACTGTCTTCGTTTCAGCTGCGGTCTGGGCCATCGCGAAGCTCTTAATTTTGTGATTCCAACGCAATTTACGGTTTGTCAAACGGACCTCGTATGAAAGAGTTATGAATTTTTAAAGATCGGACAAATTAAATAATTAATTAATATTCGTGAAAATACCTAAAAATTTCACTGTCTCAGAATTGGACAAAATTAGTGTCCACGCGTCCATCTCGTCGCCACGATCCCAACGCATCTGAAATCGTCGATTTTCGACTTCGTATGAGTGAGTTATGCAATTTTAAAGTTCTGGAAATTAATTAAATAATTTAAAAATAAAATAGAAAATACCCTCAGCCCATTGACCGCGAAACACTGTTCACCGCAGAACTTTGACCGCAATTTGCCGCTGCTTCAGGCCACCTGACGCCACGGGACCACCGCCAACGTCTTCGTCTTGGCGAGACGCACCACCACCAGAAAGAGCCGCCCCTAAAGCTTCTCCGATCATCGGGAAATCGCCTACGAACGGATTTCGCCTCGCGGGTCCCACAGGCCGCCTCACACCTCCAAACTGCCTGAAATTTTTTGAGCATCTTTGTCTTGCGTAGACGAAGAACTTCCGTGTTCGTCACTTCCTCCAGTTCTCGCTAGATTCGCGGGAAATTTGTGATTTAGGTTTTGAGCTTTATGGGTTCGATTTTCAGCGAGCTTTGAGACGAGATTCCGGCGAATCCGTGCGCTGTTTGACGAAACCGACGACTCCATTAGCTTCGTATCGTCGATACCTTCGAGTGGACATATAATTTGCTATGTTTTGAAGAAATTTTATTTTTTATGAATTTTAGAGGAAGAGAGAGCCGCCATGGAAATTGAGAAAAATGATGGAAAAGAGAAGTGGCTGCTGTGCATTTCGAATTTCAGGCCATAATCTCAGAAAAAAGATAATATATACCATGGGTTTAATTTTGGTTTGGGCCCAAATATCATTACGTGTCCAATTACTCAATTTCAACTGTTTTCTTCAATTCAGAAATTCTTATAAATACATGCGAATTTCAAAATTAATAAATTTTTAAACATAATTATTTCAGGTCATTACGAATCCAACGAACCTGATTTCGTAATTTTCCGATTCCGTATGAATTTATTATAAATTTCCGAAGTCTGAAAATAGGCTGTATTTCCACTGTAAAAATTATACAGGCCACAAAATAATTCCAAAAATTATAAGTTTTAGAATTTAACCTTAATTTAATATTCTAAATCCATAGAAACTGGTTTCGTCAAATTCGGAGTTCGTTTGCAAAAATTCTATTTTTCAGGTGTATATTTTAATATTTAAAAATACCAAAAATAGTGGAATTTTTTCGAAACTCAAAAATATTAGTTCTTATAGTCATTTTTATATGTAAACAACATTCTGAAACCAATGGAGATGGTTTCGGGTCCTAATTCCTGCAAAAATTTTACGTTTCGGGCCTTATATATAATATATACGAATTCTATAGCGTTTTTCTGAAAATTTAATTTTCTCATAACTTACAATTTATAAACTGGAATCTTAATTTCTGAAACTCTTTGGAAAGATATTTTCAATACGGTCCTAGCATTTCTTGTTTCGTCCAATTCCGATTTATATTTTATTTTATATAATTTTTCAAAGTTGGAATTTCAAGTCTGAAATTACCGCGCCGTTTTCAGGCTCGGAATGGATTTAATATAAATTTCAAGTTCGCACTCGAAATAAAATAAGTTTTTCATCCTTATTATTTAAAATAAATAATTTTAAATATATTCATTCATTAAAATTTCTTAAAATAAAATTTTAAAATTAACCCCAAAAATCAGGGTTGTTACATAATCACTACAACATAGCAACATATATATGATAACATAATAACATAACAAGAGATCCACAACATAATTTACAAATACATAACAATTCATATCACTTTCTTGTGATCCATTCATAACTTAATCAAATTATTTTATAATAATATTGTGAGATTCATCATACTCACTATTTTAAAGAAGAGAAATAGAAAGAGAGAGAGCTTTTGATTTGATTTGAGTAGATTTAGTTTGTAGATTAGGCCTTCTTCTTCTTTAGTTTGTGACGGCTATGCTGAACTCCATGGCAACGGCATGTCGGTAGCTCTCCAATTTTTCAAGTGATTTAGGGTTAGAGTCTACCCACTTATTTATAGATGTTAGGATTCATTTAGGCCATTAGATTTAACCTAGAAATAACTGCAGCCATTCAGACAAGATGGGGTTTATCTTATTGACTCAGCAAACACTCAGCAAATTAATAAACTTCTATTCATGTTTACATTAACTTCCCATATGTATATAAATATATATATATATACACACACACGCACCTGTTCATGAATTCAAATAATGCAAATTAATTGCTTGCCTGAAAAAAAAGGAAATCGAGCATATAATTTAATTTCCCCCTTTTTTTTATACTTTCCTTGCAACATGCAAAATCAATGCATAATGAAGTTACCTATATACATACATATCTACTTATGCATAAATCTTCCCCTCCAAATAAATTGACTGTATTTATCTTCTCAATTATATATATATATACACACATATATATATATACATATATATATTCAATATATATATATTTAATTTTTTTTTGAACCGCGTTCACACTAAGCCGCTTTTTAGCCATTCCCCTAAAACAAAAATATGGCGTTGGCGGGGATCGAACTCTGCACCTCTTGTATGCAAGTCACATGTTCCAACCAAATGAGCTATTATGTCTTTTGCTTACAATTCTTAGAACAATGCTAAACATTATTCTTTTCTCATTCCTCTTTTTCCATGTTTTGCTGCAATATTTAATTTAAGGATATCTTTTTCATACGGAGTCCAATTTACGCAAACTCGGACTCTATCTCAAGCAGAATTCCGAGACGAACGCAACGGCGCAACCCGTTTCACCTAATTATTTTTCTAAAAATTAATTATATCTTTTTTTTTGTTCACAGAAAATACGGGGTGTTACATTCTCCCCTCCTTAAAGGATTTCGTCCCCGAAATCTTCAAGTTAGGAAGAATGTGTCCTACCATCCAATCATCCATCTACTCAACCATCAGGCACAGGCATCCATTGTCCTTAAGAGACTTCTAATGCTTTCATGTTTATATGCATAGTGTGCGTACATGTCCTTATCCAATGCAAAAATCAGGCGATCTACTGATTCAGTTGACCTCCTTAATGCGAACCATGATAGTGCCATGCGTCCATTATGTATGCAAAAGATTCCTAATGATACATATTATTTCTATATGCGTGCACAACCATTCATCTTAATGCAGCATCCATATGATAATACAACCACTATTCATTCATTAATTTAAATATGCACACATATTTATATGCAATATGAGAGTGACTGAGCCGATCTAGTGCCTAAAGTGTGTGTATATGCATCCACGAGCAACCACTAGCAAACACTTGCATCCACTTGCATCCATCAAACATAACATGTCTCAAACACATGTTTCAACCATAGGACTACCCTTCTAAAGGTCAAAGACTTAAACGAGAGGATGTACTAAAGATAGGACAAGTATAAGCTAGGCGATAAAGGAGAATATAAAAGACATAAACCAAAAAAGGAAGGGGTACAACAAACGAATCTTCTCTTCCGTCTCCCAAGTAGCGTCTCCTTGATCTTCTTCCCATTGAACTTTGACTAGCTTGACCTCTCGGTTTCTCAACTTCTTAATCTCCGACCCAAGAATGCATGTAGCAGCTAGTCTGATCGTGGCATCTCGCTCTACTTCAACTTCCTTAAGCGTGTTCGGCTCCACCACTTTCGCCGTATCATGTAAACACTTCCTCAAACTTTCGTCCCGTAATATACAAAGTTTACCGTCCCTACACAACCAACCCTTATCATCTAGGGTATACCTACTAAGATGGCTAGACGACTCCCCTCCTTTGAGCTTTTCTATTATCTCAACCAACTGTGGGTCGTCTTGCTGTGTCTCACCAACTCGTCCTAGAAGTGTAGGTCTAACCTCCAAGGATGCTAACAAACCAGGTACTAGGTCAACAGAGGGTCTAAAGTCAAACATGGAGATGAATTCTATGCTTCGTCGTTCAACAAACAACGGACTCAAGGACAACCTTTTCCTACTTAAGGCGTCTGCTACCACGTTACCCTTGCCCGGGGTATATGCTATTTCAAAATCGTAGGAGGCTAGGAATTCCATCCACCGTTGCTGCCTTAAATTCAAATCCTTCTGAGAGAATAAGTATTTAAATGATTTGTGGTCAGTGAACAGTTCGAATTTCTCACCAAAAAGATAGTGACGCCAAGACTTAAGCGCGAAAACAATTGCGGCTAACTCAAGGTCATGCGTACGGTAATTCTTTTCATGAACCCTCAACTGCCTTCCACCATAGGCTATTACTCTTCCCTCTTGCATGAGGACCGCGCCAAGTCCCGTCCCACAAGCATCAGTATAGACGGTAAACGGTTTATTCCCGTCTGGCAGCACTAAGACTGGGGTTGAAGTTAAGGCTCTCTTTAAACGTTGGAACGCATCATCACAATCTTCGTCCCACGTAAAATCAGGTTCTTCTTCGTTAACCGTGTTAATGGAGCTGATATTTTTGCGAAGTCTTTGATAAACTTCCTATAATAGCCAGCCAACCCCAAGAAACTTCTTACTTCGGTTACATTTTTAGGGACCTTCCAATCTTGGATGTCCACCACCTTTGCGGGATCCACTACTATCCCTTCCTTGGAAACCATTTGCCCTAAGAACCGTACTTCTTTCCTCCAGAAGTGACACTTAGAAAATTTTGCCTTAAGGTTATGCGCTCGAAGGGTTTCCAACACTTCCCTAAGATGTAGGGCATGCTCTTCTTCATTCTTAGAAAAGCCTAAGATGTCATCCACAAACACTACCACGAATTTGTTAAGGTACTCCCTAAACACCCTACTCATCAAATCAACAAAATATGCGGGGGCGTTTGTCAAACC
Organism: Allium sativum; assembly: GCA_030737875.1. Lineage (NCBI taxonomy): Eukaryota > Viridiplantae > Streptophyta > Magnoliopsida > Asparagales > Amaryllidaceae > Allium > Allium sativum. Next base: position 181,971,027 of record CM060915.1, on the reverse strand, counting down.
AAAAGGGCATCACTAGCCATTCATAGAATCCGTCAGGAGTCCTAAAAGCAGTCTTATCTATACTATCCTCAGCCACTATCAGTTGACGAAAGCCAGTGGCTAAGTCCAACTGCGAAAACACTAAGGCGCCAACTAACTGATCAAAGAGATCGTCAATCCTCGGCAGTGGGTGTCGGTTCTTTTTAGTAAGCTTGTTTAGTTCTCTATAGTCCACACAAAGTCTAAGGGACCCATCCGCCTTTGTAGCAAATACTACTGGAGCACCCCACTCCGATATACTACGTCTTATGATCCCCTTCTCAAACAACTCCTTCACTTGCTTATTGAGTTCCTTCCTTTCACGAGGAGCCATGTGGCGCACTGGCAAAGATACGGGTTTAGCATTATCCACAAGATAAATTCGAAAGTCTATCTCCCGCTTTGGAGGTAAGCCCTTCACCTCCTCAAACACATCCGGATATTCCCGGACCACCTCTACCGTTCGCAGATTCTCTACAGACGCGTCAAGCGATTCAGGATAACTTAGCATAACGGAATTTATGGGACTACAAAAGATGTCGAGAGCATTACCAAGGCGAGTCACAAGCCTAACTACTCTCCTTTCACAATCAAGAATGGCCCCATTTCTAGATAACCAATCCATTCCTAAAATTAGCCCATAGCCCGTGAAGCCCAATACGTAAGCATCACATCTAAATTCAATGCTAAGTATAGAGATTTTCAAATCCAAACATATCATGGTCAAATGAGCCGAACCCCAATTGGATTTGAAACAACCAAGGGATCCTCTACTAAACTGGTGTTCAAGTGCAGTAATTCAACTAATGATGCAGAGATAAACGAATGAGATGCGCCAGAATCGAATAAGGTACGGATAGGATGATCAAACAGAAAAACTAAGCTTTCAACAGAAATTGTTCTACCTCTTTCTTGCAGCGGTGGGGCCACAATAGCCTGAACTTGCCCCCTTGCCTGCCCTGGTGCCATAAGAGCCTACACCTGCCCTCCCGAGGTAGACCCTGCCCTATGCCCCTTCTTTGGGCAGTCCTTCACCAAATGTCCCGCATCTCCACAATGAAAACAACCAGTCTTCTTTTTCTTTCTACAATCTTTGCTGAGATGGCCAGGCATCCCACAATTGAAGCATCTCTTCTTCCCTTTGCCATTATTGTTTTTACCACCCTTCTTATTTTGCTGTTGGGGTTTCTTCTGATCCCCTTTCTTTTCAATTGCCTTATCCTCATGCATAAGTGCCATTTCTACTAGCCTTTCAAAGGTGGCTCCCATAGGGATATGGGTCATAGCCAACCCTTGCAACGGTTCATTCAAGCCTCTAACGAACCTCAAAGCTTTCTTCTCTGGCGTGTTCACCAACTCCAAGCCAAACCTTGCTAACTGATTAAATTTATTGACATGTTCCTTCTCCGATAAACTCCCTTGCTTTAATGTCAGGAATTTTTCCATATTTAAATTTTCCTCTGCCCTTAAAAGAAACTTTTCCTCTTTGGACAATCCTAATAAGGTGTCCTATTTCTCCAAAACAACTAGCCTTCTTCTTCACATTCTCCATTCGTGACCTCCCACCAAGATGAGGTTTCGTCCTTTATTAAAGTAACAACTATTTGAACCTTCCTCCCATCGTCCATCTTAAAGGTTCCCACAACCCTCCACCTCCTTGGACTAACTTCTAGCCCGACAAACGTCTAAGTCCCTTGAAGTGGTTTTTCAGTCCTTCGTACGGAAGTCCTTATTTATCTTAGAAAAAGCATATATACGCGGAGGGGAAATTCAAAAAGAGAAAGAGGAAGAGATTCAAAATGGAGAATCGAAGGAAGGATATATGGCTCTTGGGGATTATGTTCTCAAAATAAACCTTTCTTTCAAAAATAATCTTCTACAAACATATTTTTGAAAGTATTCTTTATAAAAATGCTTTTGAAAAATAGTTTTTCAAAATATCTTATCTGTTCTGGTAAACTTATGCTCTGATACCACGTGTAACACACCACGTCCATCAATGTCACTCACAAAGGGAATGCAATAACTTCTATGGAGGTTTTAGGTAAATATAGAACAGTAAATTTCAACAAGACAGATATAAAATAGTACTTGGAAATTTAAAAACTTTATTTCAATTGCAGCAGAAGTCAAAACATGTTTGATTACATCATAACACCATAATCAAAGTCAAGTACAATATCTATCTTGATAAAACAAGTACATAATCCCATTACATAAATAGCCATTAAAAAGAAAGATAACAAGCTGGACTTTACTTCAGCAGTCCAAGCTTTCCAAGAGATAAGCAATCCAATCAGACTTCACTAGAACTTGGCCCAACCTGAGGACTTGAAGGGAGAAAAAGATGAAAAAGAGGGGGGGGGGTCAGACGTAAGTCTGGCGAGTATGATAATTCTACAATACTATTATCAAAATAACCGGACTAAGGCATAAGATGGAAAACAAGGAAATGTCTATGAAAGAGCATATTAAGGACATAGACAATCGCTAAAGGAAACGTTATAGGCGCTCCTAAATACTAAAGGATAAACACTATACTGCACCACACCAGTCACCCAAAAGATTGATTCCACTTAACGTGTACCTATCCCTACTAGACGTACCCCCTTAATAATGGAAATTCCACGTACCCCTAGCTGTCGTCATAGGTGCCGTCTGCCCCTATCTCCACTAGGTGTACCCCTTTAATACTTAATTAATAATGGTAGCTTCGTGTACTACTAGGTGTACCCACTACCCTGCCCCATTCGATCGGCTCCCTAACTCGTAGATACCCGTGCTGGCCCCACAGTGGGGTGTATCACTCCCCTAAAGTGGCAACCCGATACAACTTAAGGATGCACGACTTATACCTACACGATGCAACAACGTATTACCTACCAGCCCGGGTCCACACACGCATATGAAACCCATTGGAATTGCGTTGCCACCGCTCCGTGTTTTGGCCACTTATAGTCAAATCCAGTATGCGTGTCCCGTCCTCGACTTGGGTCGAGCCCACAAAGATACGTTTTGGGATACTGGTTGAAATGGGCCCACATTATCTCCCATAGGCATTCCACCTAAGCTTGTCCCCTTAGTCAATCCCACTAAACCCACTATTCATGTTCGTTACATGTGTGTTTGGTTAAGTCTAATCGTATTTCAAATGCCTCAAAAGGAAACCACTAGATTCCTCATGCCACCCAAGGCACCTACTTAACCCCCATGTCCCACCTTACATGATTATCTAGTTAAGTATTTCTTAATTCATTAAGACCATAACCTCATAAAGACCTCTCACATTAGACTGGCATTTATGGTAGCTGGATTTGCCGGGCGGGTCCGGGCAGTCTTACACCATAAAAGAGTTTAACCTCGTGTCTTTACAACTGTTATGCTTTAGTTTGGGCCTAGGACCTCTCACATTGGGCCGACATTTGTGACTACTGGATTTGCCGGGCGGGTCCGGGCAGGTTTACGTCACAAACGGGTCCAACCTCGTGTCTTAAGCATTGATTATTATTAATAATCCACTTTCCCCAATTTTAATAATTCCCTATTTGAATTATTAATTAATTCCAAATTTAGCAATGTCCATAATTGACTCAATTATGGACATCCATCTAAGGCATGCAAAATCATATCAATTGCACCCCAATTTATTAATTTCCTAATATTACCCCTACCCCACGTTTGAACGTTTATTCGCAAAATGTATGCTAGACCCAATTAGTCTAACTCATAGCATAAAAGAAAATATTCACAACAACAACATATATATGTGACTAAATGAATCCTAACAAGGGGTGAAACTTGCATATATCAAAATTACAACTTGCATAAGGTTATACATGTCATGGGTCTAAGGGTGTCAACTTATTCATAATTCACATAATATGATTTTGATCAAGTTCCATAAACTTGTAATGGACATGTGTGAATTAACATCATTAACAATATGGTTTTATATGGGTACACCTAACTCAATAGGCAAATTCCCAAAAAAATCAAAATTCATTTAATCATAGATTCATGTATATGGGTACATCTAACTTAATAGGAAAATTCCCATATTCAAGATCCAATTAATTTGTAGATTCATGTATATGGGTACACCTAACTCAATAGGCAAATTCCCATAATCATGGTCTATTATAAAAAAAAACATAAACTTTAAACATGATCCAATTCGCATAAATACTAACATCATGATTTTACAACTTGTATGATTCAACACAATTTAACATGACATCATTATCATATAACATAAGTATTTCAACATATGTGATAATATGAGATCTACAACATATATAAGATTTACAACATAGCATATCATAATTTGCAACATAGCATGATATTTACAACATAGCATAGCATGATTTACAACATGGCATAACATGATTTATTACATAGCATAGCATGATTAATCACATATGACATAGCATAGGATTATTTACAACATAATCACTACAACATAGCAACATATATATGATAACATAATAGCATAACAAGAGATCCACAACATAATTTTCAAATACATAACAATTCATATCACTTTCTTGTGATCCATTCATAACTTAATCAAATTATTTTATAATAATATTGTGAGATTCATCATACTCACTATTTTAAAGAAGAGAAATAGAAAGAGAGAGAGCTTTTGATTTGATTTGAGTAGATTTAGTTTGTAGATTAGGCCTTCTTCTTCTTTAGTTTGTGACGGCTATGCTGAACTCCATGGCAACGGCATGTCGGTAGCTCTCCAATTTTTCAAGTGATTTAGGGTTAGAGTCTACCCACTTATTTATAGATGTTAGGATTCATTTAGGCCATTAGATTTAACCTAGAAATAACCGCAGCCATTCAGACATGATGGGGTTTATCTTATTGACTCAACAATGAGTCAGAAGTGACTCAGCAAAGACTCAGCAAATTAATAAACTTCTATTCATGTTTACATTAACTGCCCATATATATATACACACACGCACCTGTTCATGAATTTAAATAATGCAAATTAATTGCTTGCCTATAAAAAAAGGAAATCGAGCATATAATTTAATTTCCCTTTTTTTTCTACTTTCCTTACAACATGCAAAATCAATGCATAATGAAGTTACCTATATACATACATACCTACTTATGCATAAATCTTCCACTCCAAATAAATTGACTGTATTTATCTTCTCAATTTTATATATATATACATATATATATATATATACATATATATATTCAATATATATATATATATTTAATTTTTTTTAACCGCGTTCACACTAAGCTGCTTTTTAGCCATTCCCCTAAAACAAAATTATGGCGTTGGTTGGGATCGAACTCTGCACCTCTTGTATGCAATTTACATGTTCCAACCAAATGAGCTATTATGTCTTTTGCTTACAATTCTTAGAACAATGCTAAACATTATTCTTTTCTCATTCCTCTTTTTCCATGTTTTGCTGCAATATTTAATTTAAGGATATCTTTTTCATACGGAGTCCAATTTACGTAAACTCGGACTCTATCTCAAGCAGAATTCCGAGACGAACACAACGGCGCAACCCGTTTCAACTAATTATTTTTCTAAAAATTAATTATATCTTTTTTTTTGTTCAAAGAAAATACGGGGTGTTACAATCATGATGTTGTTTTCTCTATGATCTATTTAGTATGCAAATTTCTACCTCCCCCTATTTATTTTCTTTTGATGAACCTTGGTCAACTTCGGACCTTGTCCTAAAATCGCAATTCACAACGAGATGTATACGGGGGAAATATGGGATTATTGCCTATATGGGTATGATTAATAATTGGCAACATGAAATTGGATATTATCATTTAATTTGCAAGTTTGGGGTAGATCTGTAAAGTTTGGTATAATCTTGTTATGATAAAATTTGCATAAATATTATATACTCGGAATTCGACATCAATTGGATCTATGTAAATTAAATCAAAAGATTGGGCTTATGTTAATTAGGCATATGTAGATTTGGGAATTTTAGCATGAAAGCGATTGTAAACTTTATAATTGGCATAAACATGTATTATGAACTTGGGCAACTGGCATGTATTGAAACAAAAAAAAATAGATTATAGCTTGGGATAACTACATCATGAATCATCCGATTTGGGTATGAAACTTGATACGTGTAATTTTGGCTAGATCTTGACATATGAAAAAAAAACATGAAACTAGGTATATATGTAAACTGACTAGAATTGGGTACATATATTAGTTGGTATGTAATAGTCTTAAAATTGGGATAAATATAAATTGAGATAAGTTGCCTTTAATGGCCTTAGATAAATTGTGGTAAAATTGGTATGATTTTGCATACCATTAATTGATGGTCATAATTGAGTCAATTATGGACATCGTTAAATTAGGAATTAATTGATAATTTGAATAGGGGAAATAAATTCAAATTGGGGTAAAAGATTATAAGTGATAATCAATGCTTAGGACACGAGGTTGGACTCGTTTGTGACGTAAACCTGCCCGGAACCGCCCGGCGAATCCAGTAGTCACAAATCTCAGCCCAATGTGAGAGGTCCTAGGCCCAAATTAAAAGCGTAACAGTTGTAAAGACACGAGGTTAGACTCTTTTATGGTGTAAGACTGCCCGGACCCGCCCGACAAATCCAACTGCCATAAATGTCACTCTAATGTGAGAGGTCTTTATAAGGTTACGGCCTTAATGAATTAAGAAATACTTAACCAGATAAACATGTGGTGGGACATGGGGGTTAAGTGGGTGACATGTGGGTGACATGTGGAAATACGAATAGTAATACTTAACCAACGTGACATGGTAATTAGACCAGTGGGTAGGGTTAAGTAAATAAGAACACTTAACCAATATGATATAAATGGGTGGGTTAAGTAATATGATTAGGTTAATCTGGACACTTAACCAATTTAATAAGTTGACTACGGGAGTGGGTAAGGTTAAGCAATTGTTTAACCATTATAACATGATTAAACTGGACTAGAGAGTGAGGTTAAGTTAATGAGAACACTTAACTAATACAATGGGTTAATTAGACAAGTGGTTGCGGTTAAGTAGTAACACTTAACCAACATTACATGACAAGCGGGTGGGCTAAATTTACTTGAATAAGTTGACAACACTTAACCATTATAATATGACTAGTGGATGGGGTTAAGTTAACATGCACTTAACCAATCTGATGTGATGCGTGGTAGGGTTAAGTAACACATGTGGTTAAGTTAACAAGAAAATTCTTAACCAATGTAACCAGATAGACGAATGGGGTTAAGTTAATAAACCACACTTAACCAATCAAACATAATAAGCGAGAAAGGTTAAGTTAACTAAGGTAAACACTTAACCATGGTAACATAACGAGTAGAAGGGTTAAGTACATATCGGGTTGGCGGGTAATATTAGTAAATATAGGCCCACATACACTTAACCATTAAATACATATGCTTGAATCAGTAGCGGGGTTAAGTACATATCGGGTTGGTGGGTAATACCAGAGAATATAGGCCCACAGACTTAACCATAAAATACACATCAGTAGCGGGGTTAAGTACACATCACTGTTGGTGGGTAATATCAGAGAATATAGGCCCGCAGACTTAACCATTAGAAAAACCTAGTAACGGGGACCCATTTCTGCAGTAACCCACATTAGGTATCAACGGAACCCTGAGCTCGGCAGGGTGGGGCACGATTACTGGGCTGATTATAAGAGGTCAAATTAGCGGCGGTTGGTGCAGCAGTGCAGGTTCTAACGGAGTGCGGGCGTGCACACACTTCGGCGCAGAAAATTTAGCCACTGGGCATCAGTAGGTATAAAGCTGTGCATCTTGATTGTGTCAGGGTTGCCACCATGGGACTTGATACACCCCATGGTGGGACTAGCACAGGTATCTATAAGTAGTGGGTCACGTGACACAAACGAGAACTAGGTCAAGTAGGTAGCCGATCGATAAGGTAGTAAGGGTGCATCGAATATATACATGGCCATTGGGGTGATCGAGGTGGAATCCTCAAAATCGATGTACACCTAAAGGCTACCATAATTGCGGGGATTGGGACCACGTTGTAATTATTATATAACACGGGCTACTAGTTGGGACACTAGTAGGGGGTACGGATCCTTGTTACATAGGACACTAGTTGGGATACTAGTAGGAGTACAGATCATTCCATGTAAGACACTTATGAGGATGCTAGTTAGGTGGTGCAGAGCAAATAGATATCGTTTTAATGGTAAAGCTTAGAAACCTTGCGAAGTTACTCTTGATAGAAACCATGCGGTGGGATACTTGATAGGAATTATGGGATGTTATACTTGTTTCATCGTGCCCGAAGTTTATCTTGTTACCTTAGTTTATCTTGTTATCATAGTTTATCTTGTTATCTTAATTTATCTTGCCTACCTTGTCATCATGCTTATGTTTACTTTCAGTTTATTCATGCCATGTTATCTTTACTCATTTTTATACTGAAAGTCAGTAGGACTTACTCAGTCTTTACAACTGACCCGTTTTGTTTCGCCTCTTTTTCTTCCGTTGCCCCCCCCCCCCAGGTTCACAGTGTGGGAATACAGCTTAGTTCGGATCTTACCAAGCTCCAAGGCTCTTTCATGTATGGCTTGGATTTCTCTTGGCTATGGCTTGCTTTGCTTTATTGGGGAATACTGCAGTTTGTTTTTATGCTTCTTTGTTTTTGAGCAAGACATATATTTTAACTATGAAATTGGGTATTGGAAGTTGATGGGCTTTTCTTGTAAACATAGCCTTTTCTTGTAAACATTTATATTTAATAAATGATTTGAAGTACTTCCACTTTATTTTCCGCTGTTTTATATATGTCTGTCTTGTAATATTTCTGTTCCAGTACTCATAATACTCCATTGAAGTAAAGGCATTCCCTTTATGAGTGACCTTAACAGATGTGGGGTGTTACACATCTTCAATCCTTCCTCTCTCAAATCCTTCCGATTCACTCAATAAAATTCAAGGGTGCTGTAGAAGATTTTGTAGAGGATCTTCAGATCTACAAATCCATATAAGGATTGGGATTTATCGTTTTGAATCGGAGGAGAATCGCGCCCTGGAAGTCACGGTCTTCAACCCATCGCCATTAGCAGCTCCGACCGTCGAGTTCGACCGCCTCCCAGGCGATGACATGCCACTCCAAGCACTTTGACGTGGTGTAGGTGGTTCGGCCTCAAGCTTCATGGATTTGGCGAAAACCCAAAAACTAGTTTTGAACCTTGGTAGAAAGGTAATGACCTTTATTTTATTTTATAGTTTATAGCATTCTAAAGCGCTACGGTTTATGATTTTACAATAAAAATCATATCTTTTTCGTTTCTCGTCGAAATCCAGTGAAACAAGAGACAATGGACTCATGTGGACATCTTCTACATTTTAGAAGAGACCGGATATATTTCTGAGCCTTCTGCTATTTTTGGTGGAGTGGAACCTAATGTGAGATTTCTGAATTATAAACGATATGGAAAACAACAATGTATAAATTATATAGTCGAAATATGAGTTATATAAGCGTTGTACACCTCATGTATAAGCGTTGTATAAGTTGTATGTCCGATGTATAATTTATATATGCGTTGTAAAAGTGATATATGCATTGAAATAATTTAAAATGATATTGAAATGAAATCGAAATATAGTTATATACATATACATGTATACATACATAAATACATATATATATATATATACTCTTCCCTCGTCCACAGACCATGGACGATATACGTTGGTTGTGATATTGTTTGGATTATTGGTTGATGTGAAAATTTGGTGAATATCATGAATGGTTGGTTTGAAATGATTGATTGTGATTGACATCCCAATAGGATTAGTATATGGGAAAATTCGTCTGCGTACGAGCTAGATATTGAAAATCCCCATTATTAAAAGCTATGAGGCTTTAAGGTAGAGCGAGGAGCCGTACTAGGGATGGTGCCGGTTTTAACTACCGTGCCGTTATACTGCCGAAATTTTCTGAAATATTCTTGTGTTTGATTTATATTCATGTGTTGACGTTAAATTCATGTGTTGAAATAAAATTCATGTATTGAATAGAATTCATGTATTGAATGGAGTTCATATATTGAATAAATTCTTTGAAAGATAAAAATAGCATTTTTACCTTATATATAAACTATATAAAATATTCTTGTTTTTAAATAAATTGTTTTACAATAAAAATCACATTTTATGATATATATGAACTATATAAAATAATTGTGTTTTGAAATAAATTGTTTCACAAAAAAATCACATTTTTATGATATATATGAACTATATAAAATAATCATGTTTTGAAATAAATTATTTTACAATAAAAATCACATTTTTATGATATATATGAACTGTTAAAAATAAAATTCATGTGTTGAAATAAAATTCATGTGTGGAAATAAAATTCATGTGTTGAAACAAAATTCATGTGTTGAAAAAAATTCATGTATTGAATAGAAATTCATGTGTTGAAATAAAATTCATGTGTTGAATAGAAATTCATGTGTTGAAATAAAATTCATGTGTTGAAATAAATAGCTGTTGGATAAAAATATCATTTTTATCAAATGTGTGAAGTGAATATGGTTTTGAAATCGAAAAATGAATTATATATATATGTATATATATATAATTGAAATAAATCGAATAACGAAGCTGCAGTTCATGTTTTGAAACCGTGGTTTCAAACGATTAGTGCGGGAGATCCGACCATCGGATTTTCCCGAAACCGAAACCATTGGGTTCGCTTTGGAAATATCTTTCCAACAACACCAACTTTGTAAAGATCCAACGGCTGGATTGTCTGGAATGTTTAATTCAAATCTAAAGAAAAACAGTGCCAGAATCAATTATATATATATAATTAAATTAAATCGAATAACGATGCTGTAGTTCGTATTTTGAAATCGAAACTTCAAACGAGTGTACCGGGAGATCTGACTGTCGGATTTTCCCAAAATTGAAACCGTTGGATTCGTTTTGAAAAGATCTTTCAAATGATATAAAATTTGTAAAATCCAACGGTTATATTTTCGGATATGTGTAAATTAAATCTAAAGAAAAAACAGCGCCACGGCCGCGTTATGGCCCGAAGCGTCGTTTGAATGAATTGGCTATTTTTAAATGAATAAAAATAGAGATAAATCGTTATAAAACATTATAAACGATATGGAATGGAAAATAAACCGAATTTACCCGGTTTATTAGATATTTGATGGTTGATTGTGCTTGGCGTGAAAAGTACATTTAAAAACAGAATTATTGATGTCGAATAATATAACCATTGAAATGATCGATCTAAATCCTAAATATACGTGAATTATTTGAAAAGGTCGAGTTAAATCTCATTTCAAATAATTGATCAGCGATAAGAGGTCGATGATGAAGACGGAGGTTGAAGACCGGAGATCTTCACCTCGGTTGGATGATAACTGATGTCTTGATTGGGAGGCATCCCGAAATATAGATAATAAGTGGTGATCGTCCAGACGTACTTGGAGATCGATGGATATGCGAGGTATATGGTGCCTTCGGTTTCGTTCAGACCCAGAACGAACTTGTAAATGGACTGTGTGTCTGACATTGGATTTTCTTCTGTAGTAATTGATCTCTATTAAATATATATCTGTTTGATGGCGGAGAATTTATTCTCTTGCTTAACGCCCTTCTCTGAGACGTACGAGCTCAGAGGTTATATATCGATAGAAATCGGTCGCATACAGTGAATTGCCTGTGTGGCATGCCTAAGTGGCAGATGATCAAGGCTTCTGTTGAAAAGCAAAGTCTTGTGGTTGATGATCAAAGCACGGCCTGTGTGGCATAACTATGTGTATAACATTGATTCGCAAGCCTCACACCCTGGCATTAACCAGAAACGGGAAAGGACTTCAGGGAGGACATGCGTTTCCTTCTAGCTAGGGTGGTGTCAGTGACCTACCAGCCCTAACATTTATATTATTTTCACCCCTGTGGCTGTTGTTGTTGCGACGCGCCTCGGATATATCGGTGACTATGTGGAGCCGATGGAGTCATTTGGCTTATTTACGCCCCAAAGGGCGGGGAAACACGGTGTTCAGGCATAACAATCCACATCGGTGGACCGGCCCTGACGATCCAAGGCTTGCCTGAGACATGGGCTAGATTGTCTCGAATTCGGTTAGGATTATCTTTTGCCTTGGTTCATGACGGAAATCCAATTTCCAAATACGACACCATGCGGTTTTGATTGTATACTTATATATGGCGACATAGTGGTATGGGGCATTAATGACGTCTATGATTGATACTTATGATTTGAAATTGTTTTTGAAACATATAAACACTAGTAATAACATCAAATGCTTTTCTTTTATTCGTATCAAGCATATTTTGGCCATTATAAGGTAAAAACTCTATCCTCCGATTTGCATTGCATTGTGTGATGGGAATTGTGTCTTATAATGGATTCATTTTTATAAAAAGCATTGCGATGTTTAAAAGGTTTACTTGTTTTAAAGCACTGGCTATCACTGGAGTAAACCCGTTCAGCGAAATTGGCGTGTTCCTATGATTTGCCATGTTATTATTGATTAACCAGTCAAGTAGATTTCTCATACCAGTCCCATGACTGACTCGTAGTATGTTTCACTTTAAAACTTGGGTGCCCCTCTTTCTACACGGGCAGCCTTATATTCAGGTTTTAGCAGGCTCTTTCTGGATAGCTGGAGCTGAAGATGGATTCTATCATTTATCTCTTTTTATGCTGTTCATCTCCTACTGTACATATTATGTTTTGTTTTCCGTTGTAGATATTTATGTATAGCTGAACGGTATTTTGTACTAAGTATGATCCTGTATACTGTGTAACTCTGATGATTATGTTTATCCTGTGTATTCTGTTGTACATTACCTGGTGTATTTATTTATTTTTGTTCTGCTGTTATCTGTTTATGTGTTATATTCCAAAGATTACCCATGCCACCGTCCTACGGGGTTTTGGGGTCGTCACACCTCAGGCTTCAGCCGCAACTGTACCTAGGTAACATGTAGGGCCGGTCCACACAAGGTGAATTCATAATTCCAAAGCATGAGATTCCTCGCCCTATGGGGCATAAATGAGCCAAATGACTCCATTGGCTCACACAATATCCGGATATATCTGAGGCACCTCTCTATCCACCAAGTAATAATAAGCAATATCCACATGAGTAAAATGCCAGGGCTTGCAAAACGCTGACACCACTCCTAGATAGAAAGAAACGCAATGCCCTCCCTGTTGTCCTCTCCTGTTTCTGGTTTTTACCGAGGTGTGAGGCTCGCGAAGTAACGTTATACACAAAGCTATGCTTTGATCATCAAACACAAGGCTCTGCATTTCAACAAAAGCCTTGATCATTTGCATCTTAGCATGCCACATTGTCTGTCCATACCATACCATTGATTCCTGCCAATATATAATCTCTAAGCTCGTACGTCTCACAGAAGGGTGTTAAACAAGAGAATAAATTCTCCGACACCAAATAGATATATATTTAGCAGAGATCAACGAATATAATATAAAGGAATACAATGTCAGACACACAATCCATTTGCTAGTCTGTTCTGGGTCTGAACGAAACCATATCCGGTAGATCTCCAAATACGTCTGAATGATCACCAATTTTCCCTCATCTTGGGTGTACAGTCCAATCATGATATCAATAATCATCCATTCGATGTGGAACTTTCCCAACCTTCAATAACCGTCTTCGTCATCGATCTTCAATCTTCGTATGAATTATTCAAAATGGGTTAAACCCGGTCTTTCTGAATAATTTGCACAATTTAAAATCATGTGCTTTAAAACATAACCAATGCCTCATTCCAATCAAGAATATTCTTTGATTTTAATTTAAACCAAATTAAGGTTTATTCAACTAGTCGGGATTAACACCTTACCGATGTAATCATTTATTAATATCCCATTCCCAACCTATACAACCCATGGAGTAAAACCGGTGGTACTCCATATTTAACACCCAATGTGTTACGGTAAAATTAATTACCGTTTTATCGTTCAGATCTAATTAAAGATTTAACTATCGCTTTGAGTAAAACTGGTGGTACTCCATTATCATTCGTTTCTTGAATTAAGTAAATTTAATTACTTTTATCCTCATTCAATCCAATTAAAGATTTATTAAAACTATATTTAGTTTTAATTTTCAAGAATCATTATTTAATGATTATTTAACTTTCAAGAAATAATCTTGCCTTTAACTGGGTTAAAGAAAAAATGTTTCTTAAAAACATCATTCACAATAAACCTAAAATCATATTCCAATTTAATATATTAAATTGAAAACTTCTCTTTAGAATATTTCGTCAAATCTTAATAAAAAGATTTATGAATTACCAATCTAAATTTCATTGTCAATCGGGTTTTAAGAACTAATGTCATTTAAAAACATTGTTAACAATCAACCCAAAAGTCAATTTCACTTAATTTTCAATTATGTTTAGTAATTGGAAATCTTATTTAAATCTTAATTAACAGATTTATTATTTCTCAAATGGGTTTAGGAACAGTGTTATTTAAGAAACTATTCACGACAAACCCAAATTTCTAATCAGATATTAAATACTGTGCTTTGAATAGAAATTATATTTATTTATGTTCGATATCAAAATTCTGAAAAATAACGTATACTAAATCAGGAATAACAATATTAATATCTTCCAAATTCCCACAATAATATCCGTATAATCATAGAATCCAATACTGAAATAATCCGAAGATTATCTCCATTCAAATCCATTTCAATATATGCATTGGAAAATCTTGGTTTTATCAAAACCATTTAAATCCTTTTATTCATTTTAATTAAATTATTAAAATAAATAAATCATTAATTTTGATAAAGATATCTTTATAAACTTGGAATTTTCATCAAAAACCCCTTTAAAACATATATTATGATTTTAAATAATTTTTTCCTATTTTTAATAATTTTATTTTTGCTTGTACAGTCAGTTTCCAATAACGCCACTGGACTGCATTTACAACGATCTTTTCTGAAATGTATTTGGACATATCTCCAAATCTATCCATTAGATTTCAACTCTATTATATCCATTGGAAAGCTCTTTTCGATACAAACCAACGGTTCTGGTTTTAGGAGAATCCGACGTTCGGATCTCCCGTTACGTCAATTTAACGTTAATGGTTGAAATTCGCGAACGGTTGTTGCCCGACGCGTTCTATTCACACCATTAAAAATTTATAATATATATATTTCGTTGATTTCCTTTCTAAACATATTCTAAAATGTTTATAAATTCGTTTATAAAACGATTCCAACTTTTATTTCAATTTTAAATCCAAAATGAATATTCTATCTATCATCATATTAAAATAATATTATCTCCAAAATATTAATTTTGAAATTAGCTCTTTTAATATTCATTATATAATGGATAAAATAAATCGATAAACACATTTGGGTTAAAATGGCGTTGCTATTTAAAACAAATTAAATAGCCTAATTCATTATCTTATTCATTTATATTTTATACTAGGCCAGACCTCCCACATTAAGCCTGCGACTTGTGGATGCTGGATATGCCGGTTGGTTCCGGGCAGACTTATCCCACAAGTTGGGCTTAACCTCATGTCATGGCCCAATTCATATTTGCGCACTTGGACCTCTCACATTAGGTTCACCATTTGTGGGTGTTGGATATGCCGGGCGGGTCTGGGCAGATTTATACCACAAATGTAACCTAACCTCGTGTCCAAGTACAATTATAATTAATAATTATAATTAATTCACTGAAAATATTATTTTAAAATATTCTTTTAAAAATAAAGATATGAACTTTACATTAAATTGTTACTAAATTTATAAAACCCTTTTTTCGAATATCCTAACTGACATTTTAGTTTTTTTTTAATGAAAACTTGAACTTTCTATATTATTATTATATTATAATAATAATCTTTTCAAAATGTTCGAATTTTTGAAATCAAACCTTCTTATCTTAACATACTGATCATAAAGATGTAAGCTTTTAATTGAATCCTTTTTATTATAACTTTTAAACAATAAAGATATGATCTTTCTAATTCATACGTCATTTAATTCCATTAACTGAATATTTAATTAAAATATTCCTTTAATTCAAAATTGGAATGAGACCCAATCCATTACCATGTAATTTTAATTATATGGATTTCAAATATCGAATTAATTCTATAATAATGATAAAACATTCAATAACAGTCAAAGTGCATTTTAAACTAATCACAAGGGCGATGTGTAGTCAGAATATCAACCCAAGACCCGTGTGGAGCTTCAACCAACACAAATTCAAATAATATATTATTAATTGTGCTTTTGGATGATCTATGAAAATTTGTCAACTAATCAACATAAATAAGTCAGGCAACTTGTAAATGGCAGTTTAAACATGCTTTAAATATTATAAATGTCATAACAACATGTTACATATTTCAAATTTCAAACAATTCACCACAGTCATCCAAATCAACATTTATCCAACAAACAATAACTCCAACACAGATAATTAATTAATATTTAATAATAAAAATAATTAATTGTTCAAAAACTTGAGTGAGATAAAAGTTCTCAAATGACAATTTCTAACAAATATGATTATTTTATCTAACATGACATTCTATGACCAGAAAATGAGATTATTTGTTCCAATGCAACATTTATAACAAAAATGTTATTTTTATTCTTATGCCACATTTTCTAACAAAATGTTATCTCTCTTTTATTGCACATTTTCTAACAAAAATGTTATTTCTTTTATAATGCAACATTTATACCAAAAATGTTATTTACATTCCAATGTACATTTTATAACAAAAATGTGATTTATATTCTAATGTACATTTTCATAGAAAAAATGTGACTTTTATCCTAATGTACATTTTCATAGGAAAAATGTGATTTTTATTTTATTGAAACATTTTCTAACAAAAAGGTATTTTTATCTAGATAAACATTTGTAATGAAAATGTCATTTTTATTCACATAACACATTTCTAATGAAAATGATGTTTTTATTCACATAGCACATTTCTAATGAAAATGGTGTTTTTATTCTCATAACACATTTCTAATGAAAATGGTATTTTTATTCTTATAACACATTTAAACATAAATGTTAATTTTAATACTAACATAAATGACATTTTAATTCTAATGTAATTGGTATATTTAATTCTAATGTAATATGTCTAACCAAAGTGGCATTTTCATCCTAATGTAATATAACCAAAAGTGATATTGTAAATCTAAAAAACATGGACTAACAAAAAATGACACTTTAACTTTAACCACATGAACTAAAAATTATGTTTTAATTTCAACATGTTAACGATTATATTTCTAACATAGAACAATATAATTCAGCGAATCATCACAACCACAAACAACATAAATAGAAATATATTTCAATTTTAATTTTTAAATCGAGAATTCTCACCTTGCTTTCGAACAGATCTAAAATCAAAGTGGTTTTAGAAATGGTTGCAATCTGTTCTAGAATGTGATATCGGGTGCCACTGTTCCAATGTCTCCGAGATCGTCAAATTCTGAATTTGTTTGAATTAGATATGGATGTGAAGAGGAGAGAAAGTTCTTCAAAATATTCTATAGGATGTAGGTTTAATTCTTTATGGATGAAGAGAAATTGGAGGAGGAAGTTTTGAAGCCTTTAGGCCAGGCCACTGAAGACGAAGAAAGAAGAAAAAGGAGGAGGCAGCTAAAGAATGACAAGATGGATTAGGGTTATGTTCTAACCTTCTGTTTATAATAAAATGTTATTGAATTAACCCTAAAGGCCCGCTAATTTGTATGTTACAAAATAAAATGCTGACCAGGCATGAGGTAGCATCTCATTTCTTATTTAAACATGGATGTATGCATTAAAATAAGGAATTAAATAGGATGAAAAGAAAAAGAAAAAAAGAAGGAATAAATTTGTGATTTATTGTTTAATGCAAATTGTTAGAAAGTTTATGACTTTCCAATTTCAAAATATATAATATTTACATTTCTCTCTTAAAAATATTATATCATTTACTTAGGCATAATTAAGTTCAACTCAATTTTTTTTTTCATTTAAGCAACATCAAAATACATTATAATATCGCTTAATGTTGACAATACCATGTTGATTGTTTTATAAAATTGAATTTATTTATACCATTAAATCAAATTAAATTTATTTTTCCAAGTATTACTCAAACCAATATTTCATTCCATATTTTAAAATGCTAATGACATAACTTGGTTGATAAATAGATTTAATGACACCATATAATTTAAATTAACATTATCACCTGTATTCCATATCAGAAAATGTTAATTTGGAAAGCTACTTGCGAAATCAAATATTACTTTAATTAACAAATGTTATCGAACCAAAGAATGTCTGTATTAGTAAGTCAACATTTTTATGTAAATAAAACAATACATATTCACTAATTTGTCATTTAGCCAAAAAAACGTTTCTTAATTAAATTTAGGAATTTTTCTAATTTTCCGCTGATAATTCATATAATGTCGTATTGAGTACATATATGTCATATATGCACACATTCAACCACCGTTTAATAAATTCATTTTCTACATGCAATCAATGAACAAAATTTCAAATATGCGTTATTCACTAGCGCACCTTAAATACCTTAATTTTAGCAACCGCACATTTTCAAATTCATCAACTATGCATTAAATTATATAAATAAAATAGAATTAAATGTGTTCTCACAAATTAAGGGAGTAAAAATGGCAGAATGGATACAACATAAATAGAAATGAATTTTATAATGAATGGGCGCATACGATATATGGTCGAAGAAAATAAAGTGGAAGAAATATTATGTTTATAATTTATTTCTCTAAAAAGAGTTTAATAGGGGAACATGGCTTAAACTGAGGAGAAGTTATATGCGAAAGAAATGGAACAGAAAGAATTAAAGACGATAGCCAACTCAATAAATGAGCAAATTTAACAAATTACGAATTATGGTTTATTACAAATATATTTTTTTTTTAAATCGTTCACTAATAACATCATAATTTTATTCAGGACCAATTTAATTTAATAATTTAATTTTTTTTTAAAAAAAGGAATTTTTAATTTCTGACTCATTTTTCCATAAAATTTATTAAAATAAAATGTCAAAACTGGGTCCAATTTTCCGGGTTGTTAAAAAAATTTTATTCGATTAACTCTTCTCGAATAACTTATATTCGATTTACTTACTTCGAATAACCAATATTCGATAACCTCAATTCGAATAACTAATATTCGACTAACTCCTTTCGAATAAACTATATTCGATAATTTCTTTCGAATAAACTATATTCGATAATTCTTATCGGATAGACTATATTCGATTACTCTTCTCTCGAATACACTATATTCGTTGACTCTACTTCAAATGAGTGATATTCGATAACTCTACTTTGAATAAGTGATATTCGATAACTCTACGCGATTAACTCCATTTAAATAACTCCAACTGGTTAACTCTAACTGATCAACCCTAACTGATTAACTCTAACTGGTTAACTCTAACTATTTAACCCTAACTGATTAACTCTAACTCGTTGACTCTAACTGATCAACCATAACTGGTTAACTCTAACTGATTAACCCTAACTGATTAACTCTAATTGGTTAACTCTAACTGATTAACCCTAATTGATTAACTCTAACTGGTTAAATCTAACTGATTAACTCTATCGATTAACTGTAATCGAATAACTAATATTCGATTAACTCATTTCAATTAACGAAATTCGATTAAATTCTTTTGTTTATCAATGATTCCCTTTTTATCTTTATTTATTTTCTAAATAAGTAAATTCTTTTTCAATTCTATTTGTAAATGTATTACAAATATTTCTCTTCCTATTTTATTTGTAAATGTTTTTACAAATATTTCCTTTCTTGGATTCTATTTATTTTCCAAATAAAAAATCCCTTAATACTTCTATTTATTTTCTAAATAAATTATTCATTTTATACTTCTATTTACTTTCTAAATAAATAATTCATTTTATACTTCTATTTATTTCCCAATAAATATTCCTTATATGATTTTATTTATTATCCCAATGAATATTCCTCTTTATAAAATCCTTTGATTTTATAAATAAATTCCCTTTTTATAAAATCCCTTGATTTGATAAATAATTTCCCTTATTAATAAAATTCTAATTAATTTTATAAAAAAGTATCCCCTTTATAAAATCCTTTAATTTTATAAATAAATTTCCTTTTTAGATATCTTATTCAATTTATTTAACAAATAAATATTTCCCTTTCGATTCCATTTGTAAGTGTTTTTACAAATATTCCCTTTTCGATTCTCTTTGATTTTATAATTAATTTCTTTTATAAAATCCTTTTTCCTTTTATATATAAAATCCATTAATTTTATATAAATAATTTATTTTCAAATATACTTTGAAAATCCCCTTTTTACATCCCAGTATTTTCCATGATATTTTTATTAACAGTGATCGATATCATTCAAACACCCATAATCCACAACAGATTATATATCACATCACATATCACAATATATGAAACAGAATAGCATCATATATATTGAGGAACCCAGTTGGGTCCCTCCAACCTGTTTCCCTGCATCACAGATGTTAAACAATATAATTAACCTCGATTTCAGTTCAATAAGAAATATTCTGCTAAATAGAATCAATATTAGATTAACGATTTATATATATCGTTATCTATAATTTCAACCAATATACAAGCAATTCAACCAAATAATTAACACACAGCAATCAACAGCTGATTAACAGTTCTAAAAATACGTTATAAAAATATAATTATTCAGAGTTGGTGAGTTTTACTCACATTAGACGATCATCGTTAATAAGATAACCATTGCTTGATTCAGACGGACAATTTATTTTGCTATAAATTGTAATGAGCCTTGATTCGCTCCCCGTCAGTTCCACGGTGTAGCCACCTTTGTAAAGACCCGCAACTTCCCCGTAAAGGAAAGCGTCGGATAATTCGAGAACAAACCACAACAGAGCGCATACAGAAGAACATTTCACTGTTATTACAACAATGCACCAGATTACAAGAATATACAGATTATAAAAGAATATTACACAGAAATATCAGAGATTTTAAATTACATTTAAATACATACCAGCGGAAAATAATACAATACACAACTAGAAGAAGATATACGGATACAAAGCTTTCCGGATATCGTTCCAGCTGTAAACCAGGATCCTGTGAATATAAATCTGCAAAACCAAAACTACTAGCTGCCCGTGTCAAAATAAGGGCACCCAGAGTTTAGGTTAAAACAATAAACTCCAGGTCAGTCATGTGACTGGTGTGAGAACTAAAACAGTTATTAATCTTTATTTTAAATCATTAGGTAAATCAAGGGACCACGCCGTAAACACGGAACGGGTTTCCTCCCAAGAATACCAGTGCATAAAACAAACAGCGCAATGCTAAATAAAGAAAAAAATGAAGCTGTTATAAGACCCAGGTCCTATCACACAATGCAACGCAAGCCGGGGGAGAGGGTTTTTACCTTATAACAGCCAAAGAATGCTTGATACGTTTAAAACAAATCATTTGATACTATGATAAGTGTACAGTGTATAAAACAACTTCAAATCATAAGTATCAATCATAGGCGGCATAAGCGCCCCATCCCACTATGTCGCCATATATAGGATTACAAATAAAACCGCAAAGTCACGTATTTGGAAATTGGGTTTCCATCTATGAACCGAGGCTAGGGGCAAGATCCTCAACCGATTCGAGACGCTCTAGCCCGTGTCTCAGGCAAGTACTCAGTCAAGCCTTTGGATCGTCAGGGCCGGTCCACCGATGTGGATTAAAATGCCTGAACACTACGTTTCCCCACCCTTTGGGGTGTCAATGAGCCAACAAATGACTCCATCGGTTCGAGAACGACCGATAAATCCGAGGCGCCTCGCAACAGCAACAACCACATAAGTCAAACTCGTCAGGGCGTGTAAAACCACTGACGCCACTTCTAGCTAGAAAGAAACGCAAGTCCTCCCTGATGTCCGTCTCCCGTTTTGGTTCATACCGGGTGTGAAACACGCGAGGTAAACGTTACACAAAGCTACGCCACTTAGGCCGTGCTTTGATCATCACCACAAGACTTTGCTTTTCAACAGAAGCCTTGATCATTTGCATCTTAGCATGCCACACAGGCAAACCATCCTATGCAACCGATATCAGTCACACAGAATGATATCCGATGTCAGACACACGGTCCATTTACAAGTTCGTCCTGGGTCTGAACGAAACCGGAGGCACCTAGTACCCCGCATATCCATCGATCTCCAAGTACGTCTGGACGATCACCAACTGTTTCCATCTTCTTGGGTGTACAGCCCAATCAAGATCATCAGTTATCACCCAAACGACGTGAAGACCTCCGGTCTTCGACCATCGTCTTCATCTTCGACATATCGTCGTATCAGTTATTCAGAATGGGATAAACCCGGTCTTTCCGAATAACTCGCGTATATATTATAAAAGTGTTACACAAACACAACATACGCCTCATTCCAACTCATTAGTCATTAACCGTAAATTAATCAAGAGAATAATTCCCCAAATATTAACCCCGAAGGCCGAAACCAACATCAGATCAATATCCAGGAAACCATTCTACTTAGCTAACCGACAGTTAGTTTCTAAATTTCACGTTCAAATCTAATTAAAGATTTAACTATCGCCTGGAGCAAAACTGGTGATACTCCATTCTCGATCTTTTCAATCTAATTAAAGATTCATTAAAACTCCACTTAGTTTTAATCTGTGACTGGGTTAAAGAATCAGTGTCATTTAAAACACGGTTCACGATAAACCCAAAGTCACATCCCATTAATTATCGGGTTAAAGAACAAGTGTTATTTAAAACACTGTTCACGATAAACCCAAAAATCAATATCCATTCAATTCCAATTAAATATTATTTAATTGGTACACTTCATTAAATCTAAATAAAAAGATTTAATCTTTTCTCAACTGGGTTCAAGAACAGTGTTAGTGAAGACACCATTCACGACAAACCCAAATCACATTCGATATTAAACACAAGGCTCTGAATAGAAAATATATCGGCCTATATTCAATATCAAATTCTACGACTAACAAATGTCGTATTGGAAATAACGATATAAATATATATATCTTTCAAATTTCCATAACAACACCTGTATAATCACGAATTCCAACATCGAAATATTCCGAAGACAATTTCGATTCAAATCCACTCCAATGCAATCATTGGAAATTTTGGTTATTTTCCAAAACCCTTTTCGAATTCAATTTATTTATTTAAAAATAAATAGAATTATAATTCTAGTTCAAAACTAGTTCATTGCGATAAAAACTATTTTTATCTTTTCCAATATGGAGTTTTTCATCCCAATTCTTTCTAAATCATTTCTTATGATTTTACACAAATTATTACTATTTTTAATAATTTTATCAAGGCCCGTACAGTCGATTTCCATCAACGGCCATCGAACTGCACTTACAGCGCCCTTTTTCGAATTTGATTTGGACATAATTCCAAATCCAACCATTAGACTTCAAATTTCTAATATTCGTTAGAAAGCTCTTTTCGATACGAACCCAACGGTTCCGGTTTTAGGAGAATCCGACGGTCGGATCTCCCGTAATGTCCGTTTGAAATAAATGGTCGAAATTCGCGAACTGCCGCGGCGCGGCGCGTTCTATTCAGGCCATTATATTATATATAAAATATATATAATATATATTTCGTCGATTTCTATTTAAAACGAATTTTATAAATAGTTTTGAATTCGTTTCAAAAGCAATTTCAACTTCCTTTTCAATTCAAATCAAAATTGAATTCTTCTTTATAAATTCGTTTCAAAATTCATTCCTATTCAATTCAAATTTCAATTCAATTTGAATTCATTTCAATTTGCTTTCAATTCAATTTGAATTCGGTTTCAATTCAATTCATTTCGAAATCGTTTTCAATTCAATTCATTTCGAAATCGTTTTCAATTCAATTCATTTCGAAATCGTTTTCAATTCAATTCATTTCGAAATCGTTTTCAATTCAATTCATTTCGAAATCGTTTTCAATTCAATTCATTTCGAAATCGTTTTCAATTCAATTCATTTCGAAATCGTTTTCAATTCAATTCATTTCGAAATCGTTTTCAATTCAATTCATTTCGAAATCGTTTTCAATTCAATTCATTTCGAAATCGTTTTCAATTCAATTCGAAATCGTTTTCAATTCAATTCATTTCGAAATCGTTTTCAATTCAATTCATTTCGAATTCGTTTTCAATTCAATTCATTTCGAATTCGTTTTCAATTCAATTCATTTCGAATTCGTTTTCAATTCAATTCATTTCGAATTCGTTTTCAATTCAATTCATTTCGAATTCGTTTTCAATTCAATTCATTTCGAATTCGTTTTCAATTCAATTCATTTCGAAATCGTTTTCAATTCAATTCATTTCGAAATCGTTTTCAATTCAATTCGAAATCGATAAAATCGATATAAATATCGTTCACGTCAAAATGGCGTCAATCTAATCAACACGGCTTCATAAAGTTCTATTTTCAAATATTCTATTTCAAATATTTCTTTTTCAAATATTTCTATTTTAAAACTGGAATGAGGCCCAATCCATTACCATATAAAGTTAATTATATGGATTTTCATACAACACATGTATATAATAACATTGAAAATAATCAACCATCAACCAAAGTGCACTACACTGTATAAGCATCAAATATAGATATCTAACGCTTACAACAGCATGTCAATCAATCGATCGACATATTTAATCAATCAGGATGAGTGAACTTCAAATTTCATCCTAACACCCGTGTGGGGTTTCAAACAATCAAACACATATTTTATTTGTGCAGTTAGGCGATGTGTAAAATTTATCGACCCAATCAACGTCATTCAAATAGGTGTACATAAACAAACCGTCTGGTTTGTAAATGAATATTTATTTATTCACATTCACGTTAAAAATTATATTTTTAACGATAACACATTTTATTTTAACATATGAATTTCTATTCAGTTCATTCTTTAAATAAAATGCTATTTTTATTTTTCTAACTTATTTTAGAAAATTTCGGCGGCATAACGGCACGATACTAGAAACGGGACAAGGCCTAGCCTTATCCCCGGTCTAGTGAAGGCCCACGCCATTCACACTTCAATCAAATTCACTTTCGTTATGCAAACCACAAAATTTGGAGTAAGGGTCTAACCTAGCCTTACTCCTTCGCCTTATAACGGCGCACGTCTAATCCTAACCAATTTATCGATTCGATTTTTCATACCACAAATCACATTCAAACCAATATCGCAATCAATCACCAATCAATCAAACAAACAAGTCCATGGTCTGTGGACGATTGTGTCGGGTGCTACTAAGCACCGTCTGCATCCTAGTATATATATATATAACTAGAAAAATAAATTGAAAGGTGAGAAATTCTCACATATAGCTATCCTAGCTCCACGGCTCTTCATTTGCAGAAGTCTTCGTCGTTTCGCCTTTTTGTCACCTTCGTTGTCCGCTTTCACTACATATATAAAAATCCCATTTTTACTTCGCTATTCAATATATAAAAATCGAATTTTTATTTCAAAATTCAATATATAAAAATCGAATTTTTATTTCAAAGTTCAATATATAAAAATCGAATTTTTATTTCAAAGTTCAATATATAAAAATCGAATTTTTATTTCAAAGTTCAATATATAAAAATCGAATTTTTATTTCAAAGTTCAATATATAAAAATCGAATTTTTATTTCAAAGTTCAATATATAAAAATCGAATTTTTATTTCAAAGTTCAATATATAAAAATCGAATTTTTATTTCAAAGTTCAATATATAAAAATCGAATTTTTATTTCAAAGTTCAATATATAAAAATTCTATTTTCTTTCGAAGTTCAAAACATAAAAACTATATTTTTCTTTTCGAAGTTCAAAACATAAAAACTATATTTTTCCTTTCGAAGTTCAAAACATAAGAACTATATTTTTCTTTTCGAAGTTCAAAACATAAAAACTATATTTTTCCTTTCGAAGTTCAAAACATAAGAACTATATTTTTCCTTTATTCACTTCACGTTAAAAATTATATTTTTAACTCGAAGTTCTATATATGAAAATCATATTGTTCTATATTTACAACAATAATAAAAACCAGTTTTTAAAGTAAATAAAATTCAGTTTTTAAATCGTTTTAAAAAAATCAGTTTTATACCTAATTAAAAATAAATCAGTTTTTACTTTTTATAAAATCAGTTTTTAAAGATGAAAATAAAATAAAATAAAAACAGTTTTTCTAAACAAAATAAAAACATTTTCCTAAACAAAAAAAAAAAATAAAAACATTTTCCAATCTGTAAAGATAAAACAAAAATAAAATATTTATAATAATAAAATAAAAAAACTAAAACTTACAGCCAGGGGGAGGGGTTTCTTCCTGCGTCGGAGGGAGGTGGAGCTGTAGGCGAGGCGAAGGGTGCGGTATGGCGAGATGTGGGCCCGGGGGTGCTGCGTGTTCCACTGGAGAAGGGGAGGGCTTCGCGGTTTTCTGATAGGAGCTAGGGAGGAGCGGTGGAAGGGAGGGGAGGAGAAGAAGAAGGGAACGGCAGGAGGAGGAGCTCGGTCACGGTGGTGCGGCGCGGGGTGGGTGACCGACGAACGTCGATATCGATTAGGGTTTTTTTTTTTTTTTTTTTTTTTTCTTCCTGCTTCGAAATGATTTGAAATCGTGGGGGGGGGCCAGAGGGAAATAAGGTGAGGAGGGAGGTAATATATTTTTTTTTTTTATTAATTAATTAATTTATTTTAACCTAAAGAGTTGACTTTCACATACGACCTCGAAACGAGGCCCACCGCCTGTCGTCCATAGCGTTTTACCCCCATTCCGAACACAATGGGATATGTATCGCAAGTTGATTCGAACGTTACAATCAGTTTCCGTTAGATTTACATTTAAATCACTATATTGAATTTTAAACGTACATTTCAAATTACCGGGGTCACATACTAACTAGAAAAATTTCAGAAAAATATTTTCTAGCTTCGTATTGACGATACGGTCCTAACAAAACTAGTTTCGTCGAATTCTGAGTCCGTTGGAAAAATGGCCAATTTCCAGTCGATTAAAATCAACTGAAATGGTCAAAACCGTTTTCCTTCGCCACGCTCACATATTGATTCGAAGAATTATGAAATTTGGAATCTAGCAATAACTTTACATCCCGGACCCAACAAAACTGGTTTCGTCGAAATCCGAGGTCGTTTGCAAAATGTCCATTTTTAAGGGCCTGAATTCCATAGCGACTATTCAGAATTTTCAACTGGACATATCTTTTGATTCCCGCTATGAAAATTTGATTATTCGGATTCGTTGGAAAGATATTATCAATTAGATCCTATGATTTTTGGTTTCACTAAAATCCGGATTGTTTTGCACCCGGTACATTCAATTGAAGTTTGAAATCGAATTATCGAACTACCGCGCCATTTTCAATTCCTTTTATAATAATAAATAAAATTATATATATTCTAACGACGACGTATATAATATATACGTCGAATTATATTCAAATTAAATTTCTCGTCGATATTATTTAAAATAATTCATTTTAAATAATCAAAACTCGCTAAAATTGCCGAAATAAAAATTTTAAACTGGCCCAGATTTTACGGGTTGTTACAATCTCCCCCACTTAAAACTTTTCGTCCCCGAAAAGGAACAAAGTCGAAAGTGGTTTGATAATTCAACCCTACTTTCGATCAGGCTTCCATTCTCCAACTCTATAGTTTCTGAGAATTTTCAAAACTTCAAAAATTTGGCTAACACCCTAAATTTTTGAAAAATTTCGCCATAACCTCCCCTGCACCGGGAGCATCGGGGAATTTCAAATAGCTTCCCCGGTCCTTCAGATCTCAAAAAGAAAAAGAAAAAGCCAAGCGGCTAGCCAATAGGCTCACAAAATCATCATCACCCAAACAAAACAGTAAATTATGTAGTAAACATGTACCTATTTGTCGGGCAAACAAATTTTATTCTCTGGCTCTAGCCTCCTTGCTATGACCTGTTCAAAAGATATACATGTATGCAAGCAAATGCGACCAATTTTCAATATAAGTCAATATGTGATTCAATTAGGCTAAATGGCTAAAAATTAGCAAACAAATAAACAAACAACGCAAACATCAATCAATTTGTGAATTAGATTATCAAATTCATAATTTTGATACATATACAAAAATCATGTTTTTGATGCCAAATCACAACAATAGGCCTTATCTAATTTTTGGTTCTCACACCAGTCTAATGGAAATATATAGATATCACACCTTCGTCACACGAATATAAATTCTGACGATGAGTACTCAACCATCAGAATCATCTTCGGGCCACTAGAGTATGATTCTATATCCATCCAGTATATTAAAACTTTGAATATACGTTTGCAAGGCGTATATGCAAATTCTTTATATACTGAATTGTCCAAAATCAATATAAACAAATAATCAAATACGAATAGTTGATTTAAATTTTCAAAACAAAAATTTGTTTTCACTTTTAAAAATATACTCTTCACACTCGTTCTAGGATACTACTGATCCCATCTCTAACGAGTCATTCTCATTGGATATTGCTAATCCAATATCTGATGAATTCTTTCGTATGTTTCTAATGTGCCTTGTTCTCTGCTTTGTAAACCAAAGCTCTGATACCAAATGTAAAGACCCGCAACTTCCCCGTAAAGGAAAGCGTCGGATAATTCGAGAACAAACCACAACAGAGCGCATACAGAAGAACATTTCACTGTTATTACAACAATGCACCAGATTACAAGAATATACAGATTATAAAAGAATATTACACAGAAATATCAGAGATTTTAAATTACATTTAAATACATAGCAGCGGAAAATAATACAATACACAACTAGAAGAAGATATACGGATACAAAGCTTTCCGGATATCGTTCCAGCTGTAAACCAGGATCCTGTGAATATAAATCTGCAAAACCAAAACTACTAGCTGCCCGTGTCAAAATAAGGGCACCCAGAGTTTAGGTTAAAACAATAAACTCCAGGTCAGTCATGTGACTGGTGTGAGAACTAAAACAGTTATTAATCTTTATTTTAAATCATTAGGTAAATCAAGGGACCACGCCGTAAACACGGAACGGGTTTCCTCCCAAGAATACCAGTGCATAAAACAAACAGCGCAATGCTAAATAAAGAAAAAAATGAAGCTGTTATAAGACCCAGGTCCTATCACACAATGCAACGCAAGCCGGGGGAGAGGGTTTTTACCTTATAACAGCCAAAGAATGCTTGATACGTTTAAAACAAATCATTTGATACTATGATAAGTGTACAGTGTATAAAACAACTTCAAATCATAAGTATCAATCATAGGCGGCATAAGCGCCCCATCCCACTATGTCGCCATATATAGGATTACAAATAAAACCGCAAAGTCACGTATTTGGAAATTGGGTTTCCATCTATGAACCGAGGCTAGGGGCAAGATCCTCAACCGATTCGAGACGCTCTAGCCCGTGTCTCAGGCAAGTACTCAGTCAAGCCTTTGGATCGTCAGGGCCGGTCCACCGATGTGGATTAAAATGCCTGAACACTACGTTTCCCCACCCTTTGGGGTGTCAATGAGCCAACAAATGACTCCATCGGTTCGAGAACGACCGATAAATCCGAGGCGCCTCGCAACAGCAACAACCACATAAGTCAAACTCGTCAGGGCGTGTAAAACCACTGACGCCACTTCTAGCTAGAAAGAAACGCAAGTCCTCCCTGATGTCCGTCTCCCGTTTTGGTTCATACCGGGTGTGAAACACGCGAGGTAAACGTTACACAAAGCTACGCCACTTAGGCCGTGCTTTGATCATCACCACAAGACTTTGCTTTTCAACAGAAGCCTTGATCATTTGCATCTTAGCATGCCACACAGGCAAACCATCCTATGCAACCGATATCAGTCACACAGAATGATATCCGATGTCAGACACACGGTCCATTTACAAGTTCGTCCTGGGTCTGAACGAAACCGGAGGCACCTAGTACCCCGCATATCCATCGATCTCCAAGTACGTCTGGACGATCACCAACTGTTTCCATCTTCTTGGGTGTACAGCCCAATCAAGATCATCAGTTATCACCCAAACGACGTGAAGACCTCCGGTCTTCGACCATCGTCTTCATCTTCGACATATCGTCGTATCAGTTATTCAGAATGGGATAAACCCGGTCTTTCCGAATAACTCGCGTATATATTATAAAAGTGTTACACAAACACAACATACGCCTCATTCCAACTCATTAGTCATTAACCGTAAATTAATCAAGAGAATAATTCCCCAAATATTAACCCCGAAGGCCGAAACCAACATCAGATCAATATCCAGGAAACCATTCTACTTAGCTAACCGACAGTTAGTTTCTAAATTTCACGTTCAAATCTAATTAAAGATTTAACTATCGCCTGGAGCAAAACTGGTGATACTCCATTCTCGATCTTTTCAATCTAATTAAAGATTCATTAAAACTCCACTTAGTTTTAATCTGTGACTGGGTTAAAGAATCAGTGTCATTTAAAACACGGTTCACGATAAACCCAAAGTCACATCCCATTAATTATCGGGTTAAAGAACAAGTGTTATTTAAAACACTGTTCACGATAAACCCAAAAATCAATATCCATTCAATTCCAATTAAATATTATTTAATTGGTACACTTCATTAAATCTAAATAAAAAGATTTAATCTTTTCTCAACTGGGTTCAAGAACAGTGTTAGTGAAGACACCATTCACGACAAACCCAAATCACATTCGATATTAAACACAAGGCTCTGAATAGAAAATATATCGGCCTATATTCAATATCAAATTCTACGACTAACAAATGTCGTATTGGAAATAACGATATAAATATATATATCTTTCAAATTTCCATAACAACACCTGTATAATCACGAATTCCAACATCGAAATATTCCGAAGACAATTTCGATTCAAATCCACTCCAATGCAATCATTGGAAATTTTGGTTATTTTCCAAAACCCTTTTCGAATTCAATTTATTTATTTAAAAATAAATAGAATTATAATTCTAGTTCAAAACTAGTTCATTGCGATAAAAACTATTTTTATCTTTTCCAATATGGAGTTTTTCATCCCAATTCTTTCTAAATCATTTCTTATGATTTTACACAAATTATTACTATTTTTAATAATTTTATCAAGGCCCGTACAGTCGATTTCCATCAACGGCCATCGAACTGCACTTACAGCGCCCTTTTTCGAATTTGATTTGGACATAATTCCAAATCCAACCATTAGACTTCAAATTTCTAATATTCGTTAGAAAGCTCTTTTCGATACGAACCCAACGGTTCCGGTTTTAGGAGAATCCGACGGTCGGATCTCCCGTAATGTCCGTTTGAAATAAATGGTCGAAATTCGCGAACTGCCGCGGCGCGGCGCGTTCTATTCAGGCCATTATATTATATATAAAATATATATAATATATATTTCGTCGATTTCTATTTAAAACGAATTTTATAAATAGTTTTGAATTCGTTTCAAAAGCAATTTCAACTTCCTTTTCAATTCAAATCAAAATTGAATTCTTCTTTATAAATTCGTTTCAAAATTCATTCCTATTCAATTCAAATTTCAATTCAATTTGAATTCATTTCAATTTGCTTTCAATTCAATTTGAATTCGGTTTCAATTCAATTCATTTCGAAATCGTTTTCAATTCAATTCATTTCGAAATCGTTTTCAATTCAATTCATTTCGAAATCGTTTTCAATTCAATTCATTTCGAAATCGTTTTCAATTCAATTCATTTCGAAATCGTTTTCAATTCAATTCATTTCGAAATCGTTTTCAATTCAATTCATTTCGAAATCGTTTTCAATTCAATTCATTTCGAAATCGTTTTCAATTCAATTCATTTCGAAATCGTTTTCAATTCAATTCATTTCGAAATCGTTTTCAATTCAATTCGAAATCGTTTTCAATTCAATTCATTTCGAAATCGTTTTCAATTCAATTCATTTCGAATTCGTTTTCAATTCAATTCATTTCGAATTCGTTTTCAATTCAATTCATTTCGAATTCGTTTTCAATTCAATTCATTTCGAATTCGTTTTCAATTCAATTCATTTCGAATTCGTTTTCAATTCAATTCATTTCGAATTCGTTTTCAATTCAATTCATTTCGAAATCGTTTTCAATTCAATTCATTTCGAAATCGTTTTCAATTCAATTCGAAATCGATAAAATCGATATAAATATCGTTCACGTCAAAATGGCGTCAATCTAATCAACACGGCTTCATAAAGTTCTATTTTCAAATATTCTATTTCAAATATTTCTTTTTCAAATATTTCTATTTTAAAACTGGAATGAGGCCCAATCCATTACCATATAAAGTTAATTATATGGATTTTCATACAACACATGTATATAATAACATTGAAAATAATCAACCATCAACCAAAGTGCACTACACTGTATAAGCATCAAATATAGATATCTAACGCTTACAACAGCATGTCAATCAATCGATCGACATATTTAATCAATCAGGATGAGTGAACTTCAAATTTCATCCTAACACCCGTGTGGGGTTTCAAACAATCAAACACATATTTTATTTGTGCAGTTAGGCGATGTGTAAAATTTATCGACCCAATCAACGTCATTCAAATAGGTGTACATAAACAAACCGTCTGGTTTGTAAATGAATATTTATTTATTCACATTCACGTTAAAAATTATATTTTTAACGATAACACATTTTATTTTAACATATGAATTTCTATTCAGTTCATTCTTTAAATAAAATGCTATTTTTATTTTTCTAACTTATTTTAGAAAATTTCGGCGGCATAACGGCACGATACTAGAAACGGGACAAGGCCTAGCCTTATCCCCGGTCTAGTGAAGGCCCACGCCATTCACACTTCAATCAAATTCACTTTCGTTATGCAAACCACAAAATTTGGAGTAAGGGTCTAACCTAGCCTTACTCCTTCGCCTTATAACGGCGCACGTCTAATCCTAACCAATTTATCGATTCGATTTTTCATACCACAAATCACATTCAAACCAATATCGCAATCAATCACCAATCAATC
Organism: Allium sativum; assembly: GCA_030737875.1. NCBI lineage: Eukaryota > Viridiplantae > Streptophyta > Magnoliopsida > Asparagales > Amaryllidaceae > Allium > Allium sativum. Next base: position 181,937,728 of record CM060915.1, on the reverse strand, counting down.
AAACAAACAAGTCCATGGTCTGTGGACGATTGTGTCGGGTGCTACTAAGCACCGTCTGCATCCTAGTATATATATATATAACTAGAAAAATAAATTGAAAGGTGAGAAATTCTCACATATAGCTATCCTAGCTCCACGGCTCTTCATTTGCAGAAGTCTTCGTCGTTTCGCCTTTTTGTCACCTTCGTTGTCCGCTTTCACTACATATATAAAAATCCCATTTTTACTTCGCTATTCAATATATAAAAATCGAATTTTTATTTCAAAATTCAATATATAAAAATCGAATTTTTATTTCAAAGTTCAATATATAAAAATCGAATTTTTATTTCAAAGTTCAATATATAAAAATCGAATTTTTATTTCAAAGTTCAATATATAAAAATCGAATTTTTATTTCAAAGTTCAATATATAAAAATCGAATTTTTATTTCAAAGTTCAATATATAAAAATCGAATTTTTATTTCAAAGTTCAATATATAAAAATCGAATTTTTATTTCAAAGTTCAATATATAAAAATCGAATTTTTATTTCAAAGTTCAATATATAAAAATTCTATTTTCTTTCGAAGTTCAAAACATAAAAACTATATTTTTCTTTTCGAAGTTCAAAACATAAAAACTATATTTTTCCTTTCGAAGTTCAAAACATAAGAACTATATTTTTCTTTTCGAAGTTCAAAACATAAAAACTATATTTTTCCTTTCGAAGTTCAAAACATAAGAACTATATTTTTCCTTTATTCACTTCACGTTAAAAATTATATTTTTAACTCGAAGTTCTATATATGAAAATCATATTGTTCTATATTTACAACAATAATAAAAACCAGTTTTTAAAGTAAATAAAATTCAGTTTTTAAATCGTTTTAAAAAAATCAGTTTTATACCTAATTAAAAATAAATCAGTTTTTACTTTTTATAAAATCAGTTTTTAAAGATGAAAATAAAATAAAATAAAAACAGTTTTTCTAAACAAAATAAAAACATTTTCCTAAACAAAAAAATAAAAATAAAAACATTTTCCAATCTGTAAAGATAAAACAAAAATAAAATATTTATAATAATAAAATAAAAAAACTAAAACTTACAGCCAGGGGGAGGGGTTTCTTCCTGCGTCGGAGGGAGGTGGAGCTGTAGGCGAGGCGAAGGGTGCGGTATGGCGAGATGTGGGCCCGGGGGTGCTGCGTGTTCCACTGGAGAAGGAGAGGGCTTCGCGGTTTTCTGATAGGAGCTAGGGAGGAGCGGTGGAAGGGAGGGGAGGAGAAGAAGAAGGGAACGGCAGGAGGAGGAGCTCGGTCACGGTGGTGCGGCGCGGGGTGGGTGACCGACGAACGTCGATATCGATTAGGGTTTTTTTTTTTTTTTTTTTTTTTTTCTTCCTGCTTCGAAATGATTTGAAATCGTGGGGGGGGGCCAGAGGGAAATAAGGTGAGGAGGGAGGTAATATATTTTTTTTTTTTATTAATTAATTAATTTATTTTAACCTAAAGAGTTGACTTTCACATACGACCTCGAAACGAGGCCCACCGCCTGTCGTCCATAGCGTTTTACCCCCATTCCGAACACAATGGGATATGTATCGCAAGTTGATTCGAACGTTACAATCAGTTTCCGTTAGATTTACATTTAAATCACTATATTGAATTTTAAACGTACATTTCAAATTACCGGGGTCACATACTAACTAGAAAAATTTCAGAAAAATATTTTCTAGCTTCGTATTGACGATACGGTCCTAACAAAACTAGTTTCGTCGAATTCTGAGTCCGTTGGAAAAATGGCCAATTTCCAGTCGATTAAAATCAACTGAAATGGTCAAAACCGTTTTCCTTCGCCACGCTCACATATTGATTCGAAGAATTATGAAATTTGGAATCTAGCAATAACTTTACATCCCGGACCCAACAAAACTGGTTTCGTCGAAATCCGAGGTCGTTTGCAAAATGTCCATTTTTAAGGGCCTGAATTCCATAGCGACTATTCAGAATTTTCAACTGGACATATCTTTTGATTCCCGCTATGAAAATTTGATTATTCGGATTCGTTGGAAAGATATTATCAATTAGATCCTATGATTTTTGGTTTCACTAAAATCCGGATTGTTTTGCACCCGGTACATTCAATTGAAGTTTGAAATCGAATTATCGAACTACCGCGCCATTTTCAATTCCTTTTATAATAATAAATAAAATTATATATATTCTAACGACGACGTATATAATATATACGTCGAATTATATTCAAATTAAATTTCTCGTCGATATTATTTAAAATAATTCATTTTAAATAATCAAAACTCGCTAAAATTGCCGAAATAAAAATTTTAAACTGGCCCAGATTTTACGGGTTGTTACAACCTTCCATACGATCCTAACGGATCCAACCGTTCGAAATTCTGACATCGTATGAAATAGATATACATTTTATAAGTTTACACTATATTTAAAATTAAATAAAACTTAACACTTTATATTTGAACGGGCCTCACCCTCAAATCCGTTGGCCCATCCTCTTCAGGCCCATGATGAATAGTGTTCATCTCTTCTCCAATTCACGAATTAACTCCTGTACTCCAGCCCTCTACAAAACACACGGCCGATCCTCCTTTCACCATTTATTCTCCCATAATCACCTAAAGATCCCACAAAAATAGCCACTACATCCTCATACAGATCTGCATCCACTCCTACCCAAATCGATACACTCGCACCTCTTATTCACTCCGCGTCTTTTGCCTTTACACCGCCAACACGGTGTTCATCGCGACACCCATTGAAACCGAACACTCCCCCCCCCCAAAGAAAAAGTAGCAAGATGTTATTCGAGCTTCTGAGTACCAATCCATTTCCCAAATCTTGATTTGAAGCTTGGATTTTCTACAACAATGAACCCTAGGTTCGGCTGCACCAAATCCAACGAACTAATTGAAATTCGAACCCAATAAAAGTGACATCAAAAGGAAGAGTAAGTTCATAGGAGATTGAATATACTTGCTTTGGGATTTATAGAATTTTGTGGATTTTGTTTGTGATTTTTAAAATGGGCAAATTGGTTTTGTTTTTCCTGGGAAACGACGGCTAAAGAGAAGTTATATAGGGGATCATATATTTTGTGTGGCTGTAAGAGATGGTTGGGTGGCTCGTTTAGGTCCACAAACACTTAGGATGTTTTACCTATTAATATTCATTTCGCCTTCTAAAAATCCATGTGACCAAACACAATATTAAAAAATCACGAAAATGGTCATGTAGCTACAGTTCGACATTACGGTCCCAATGAAACCGGTTTCGTCGTATTCTGACTCCGTTTGCTCACACAACATATTTTTAACTGTCAAAATATCGACTGTTTTTCGCACTAAAATCCCGTACGGCCACATACTAACTCTAAAAATCACGGAAATTGATATCTAGCAATAATTTAATATTGTGGATCCAACAAAACTAGTTTCGTCGAATTCTGAGGTAGTTTGCAAAACTGGCTATTTTTAAAGCTCTAAATAACCCTTTTAAATATATAAATATATTTAAAATAATCAAATTTAAAACTTATGAATAAATATTATCGTATATATATTCACAGTGGTATCCATGCAGCTCTCATTGGATTTATAGCTCAATACTTCAAAATTCCCAGTTGTATCGATATTCGATTTATATATTAAATTCCTTTTATAATATAAATAAATCAATATAAATTATAAAGGCATTCCACTGCGACTTTTCTAAAATTTTATTTCGACATATCTCAAAATCTACACGACGAAATCCTGATTTTTCTCTTCCATTAGAAAAATATACTTCACTAGCTCCGAACTTTTCTTGGTTCATAGAAATCCGGCTCAAAACGGCTTCTATATATTAGTTTAAAGTTCAAATCGCCAAATAACGAAATATGCGCCATTTCGAGCTTGATTATAATTATATTATAAATTCTACATTGAAACTGTCGTTTATATAATATTTTCGTTTTTCAAATCAAATTCCAAACTGAATTATATATTATGAATTCCCCAATTCACACCATATCGCCATTTCAGCCAATTCTGATTATTTTAGAATTAAATATATTATTTAACTATTATATTAATTAAATATTCAATATAATTTAATTAAAAGGACATATAAATCTCTAAACCATTATTTAAATAATTAAATTAATTAATTATTCGACCGTAAAAATCGGGTCGTTACATTCTTCCGCCCTTAAATTAATTTCGTCCTCGAAATTACTAAGGTAGAAAACAAACTCTATTGATTGGTTAGAACTTATTTGTTCACTTCTTAACTTCAATATCAACTAAACCAATTAAATTTTATTAAAATATTAATTAATCCTTATCAACGAAAATTTTCAAAAATCCAGAAAATTTTCTAACACCTTAACTTTTTGAAAAATTTCGCCAGCACCTCCTTTGTACTGGTTAAGGGGCAAACTCTAACTCGCCTCCCCCGGCCATCTCCAACCCAAAGAAAATCTAACAGCTAAGCGGCTTGCCAATTCGGCTCATAAATCTTATATCCAATCGAAATATAAACTTGTACCTTTTTGTCGGCATATCATTATATCCTTTCCACCTGTTATCAATTCAGCAGATACAAGGGTCATCCTAGTCTGCTTTTATCCACAAATCCAACCATTCGCTTATACCCAAGTTGTATTCAATTTCAAATCAAAGTTCCACTTTCGATTTTTAAATTCTTAACTCATCAATCCAATACCATTTCAGATTCTATCTGACAATTCAAAATCGGATTCTACTCGATATATCATACCAAATTCAATTTCCAGTTAATTGGTTTCAATTTAGTTCCAGCATGGTTTCACAAATTTCTATTTAAATTTGTTTTTAATTCAAATAGTCTCTTCCTGGGAGTTTTAAACAGCTTTTCTTTTCTAAAACCAAATATCCCTTTCTGGATTTCAAACAATTTGTTTCTCTTAAAAACCATTTCTAACACTTCCAAAACCATTTCTAACACTTCCATTTTGAAATACATTTCAAAATACCGTTCATAGTTCTTGTAAAACAATTTAAAATCTCCCAGGATATTAAAATTCACATATATTTAATCCAAATCCATTTACAAATGCCCTTTTCCAATTTTCCAGGGTTTTAATTTAAATTCTGATTTGAATTCATATTTAATTCTTTTCAATTCATATATTACACTTATCTGAATTCTACTTGGTTATATACATAACTATTTAATTTATAATCCTGCCCGATTATAATTACAACCAATATATCCAATATATTATAATTGTTTCGATATCAATCTTTTATATCAAAATATAATTTGGGCAAAATTATTTCATTTATCCTCTTTTCAAAACGTACCGTGTCGGTTCATCGTATTCGAGTGTTTAGAAACTCCTACCGATACAGTCGATCAAACTGATCGACCAGAATCCATAAACAACTCAACCAATAAATCTCCACAATATAAAACAATTTTGATATCAAATAACAAATACATTCACTTGTATATATACACTCAAACTCAATCTAGGGTGTTACTAACCCTATCTCTACTGAGTCACGCCACAGAGCTAAGGTAATACTTAACCTTATGCTCTGATACCAACTGTAGTGTCCCGAAATTCCGGTCCAATTTGAGTTGACTAAATAACACAAGTCCAACCCACATTACACTAGAAACCAGAAAACTAATAGAAATAAATTAGAGGTTGAGAATAGATAAGATAGAAACTTTGAATAGAAGACGAAGAAGATACAACTTCAAAGTAACACGCATCTCTCAACGGAACGAACAACATATAATATATAGCATATCCTTGAAATAAAATCAGTATATGTATACAATAACATTATCAGAGTACAACACTTACGACAAAGTGGAAATAACTATAGCTATATAATCCCAAAGCCTCCTGCTCCAAGCTCTTCCAGTATATCTGTAAATCCCGACTACTTGACTGCCCATATAAAATTGGGAACCCAAGAGTTTAGGGAAAACAAAACAAGATAAACTCCGGGTCAGTCATGGGACTGGTATGAGTAAAACAGTTTAAAAAAGTTTGAATAAGTAAGCGATATCTCATAAGACCACTCCGTATAACGGAACGGGGTTTTCCCTTATGAGAATCCAAATTATCTTTATATCAAAAATATTATGATATTATAATAATGTCTATCAACCAGAATATAATAATCATCTAGCAGAAACGCTTTCATCTCACATTCTACATATATAGTATACAATCAAAACCGCAAGCATGTATTGGGTAATGGATTTCCAACTATGACAAGGTATGGAACCACCTTTCACTAGTGTACCTCTAGAGAGGAATACACTTGGTTCAACAAGAACGTCTTGCAACCCGGCCACACATGACTGACCACTCATTTCTCTTGTGTGTATCGAATGTATATCACCAACGGTTGGGATCAGTGTAATAAACCGGAAATCTGAGCCAATTTAAAAAATTTATTTTTGAAATTTTGATGAATTTTGAATATTTAAAATGGATTATTTTAAATAATAACGATGAGAAATTTATTTTGAAAAGAATTAGAACGTATATATTTATATAGATCATCGTTAGAATATAAATATTTATTTTAAATTGTAAAAGGAATTGAAAATGGCGCGGTAGTTTTAAAATTCGATTTCAAAGTTCAATTGAATGTGGAGGATTCAAAATAAACCCAATCTTGGCGAAATGAAAAATATTTGAATCTATTTGAGAATATCTTTCCAACAAATCCGAAAAATTGAAATTTCATAGCGGGGATAAAAAGTTATGCCCAGTTGAATTTTCATATAGTCGCTATGGAATTCTGGCCCTTAAAAATGGAATTTTTGCAAACGACCTCGGTTTCCGACGAAAACAACATTTGTTGGATCCGTGATGTCAAGTTATTGCTAGGTTTCAAAATTCGTAATTTTCTGATTTAATATGTAAGCGTGGTAAAGGAAAACGCATTTGACCAGTTTCAGGTTATTTTAATCGACTGGAAAATGGCCATTTTTCAAACGGTCTCGGAATTTAACGAAATTAGTTTTGTTAGGACCATATCATCAATAAAAAGCTAGAAAATATTTTTCGAGAATTTTTAGTGTGATGGCCTGGAATTTCGCTCGATCTGAATCAGTCGTTAAACCGATCTAGACCGTTCGAAACCCCTGATCATTTTGGGAACAGGACAAATCAGAACGTATCCGGAAAGATCTGTATCCGTATATCACCTTCAGTTGTGGTTTGTATTTTTTTCCCCTGCTATGTAATTTGTTGTAATCTCTGATATTTATCGAATGTAATTTATTCATTTATACTCTGTATATTCTTGTATCTGATGGAATTTTTGTAATAGCAATGAAATGTTCTTCCGTCTGCGTTCTGATTTGTCCTGTTCTCAAAACGATCAGGGGTTTCGAACGGTCTAGATCGGTTTAACGACTGATTCAGATCGAGCAAAATTCCAGGCCGTCACATTTGGTATCAGAGCCTTGGTTTACAGAGCTCGAGAACAAGACACATTAGAACCATACGAAAGAATTCATCAGATATTGGATTAGTAATATCCAATTAGAATGGCTCGTTAGAGATAGGATCAGTAGTATCCTAGAACGGGTGTGAAGAATATATTTTTCAAATGAAAACAATTTTGTTTTGAAAATTTAAACCATTTTATACGTATTTGAATATTTATTTATTTTGAATTTGGACAATCGAATATATAAAGATTTTGCATATATGCGTCATGAACGTATATTCGAAGTTTTAATATATTGGATAGATATAGAATCACATTCTAGTCGCCCGGAGATGGTACTGATGATTGTCATGACATAAATAGTATTTATGTTCGTGTTTCGAAGGTGTGATATCTATATATTTCCATTAGACTGGTGTGAGAACCAAAACTTATATAGCTAGATTTATTTGTTGTGATTTGGCATCAAAAACATGATTTTCTGTATATATATCAAAATTATGAATTTGAAACGTTAATTCACTAATTGATTGATGTTTGTGTTGTTTGTTTATTTGTTTAATAATTTTGAACCATTATGCCTAATTGAATCAAATATTGAATTGTATTGAAAATTGGTCGTATTTGCTTACATATACATGTACTTACATTGAACAGGTCATAGCAAGGAGGCTAGAGCAGAGAATAAAATTTGTTTGCCCGACAAATAGGTACATGTTTACTATAATTTACTGTTTTGTTTAGGTGATGATGATTTTATGAGCCGATTGGCTAGCCGCTTGGCTTTTTCTTTTTCTTTTTGAGATCAGAAGGCCTGTATGGCAATTTCGGGATTTTCCCGTGGCTCCCGGTGCAGGGGAGGTTATGGCGAAATTTTTCGAAAATTTAGGGTGTTAGCCAAATTTTTGAAGAATTTGAAAATTCTCAGAAACTGAAAAGTTGGAGAATGGAAGCCAAATCGAACATAGAGTTGATTAATCAAACCACTTTCGACTTTGTTCCTTTTCGGGGACGAAAAGTTTTAAGTGGGGGAGATTGTAATAACCCGGAAATTCTGAGCCAGCTTAAAATTTTTATTTTGGCAATTTTAATGAATTTTGAATATTTAAAATGAATTATTTTAAATAATATTGACGAGAAATTTATTTTGAATATAATTAGAACGTGTATATTTACATACGTCGTCATTAGAATATAATAATTATATATAATTATAAAAAGGAATTGAAAATGGCGCGGTAGTTCGATACTTCGATTTCAAACTTCAATTGAATGTACCGGGTGCAAAACAATCCGGATTTTATTGAAACCAAAAATAATAGGATCTAATTGAGAATATCTTTACAACGAATCCGAGAAATCGAAATTTCATAGTGGGGATCAAAAGATATGTCCAGTTGAAAATTCTGAATAGTCGCTATGGAATTCCGGCCCTTAAAAATGGGAATTTTGCAAGCGACCTCGGATTTAAACGAAACCACTTTTGTTGGATCTGTGATGTCAAATTATTGCTAGGTTTCAAATTTCATAATTTTTCGAATCAATATGTGAGCGTGGCAAAGGAAAATGCGTTTGACCAGTTTCAGTTGATTTTAATCGACTGGAAAATGGCCATTTTTCGAACGATCTCGGAATTCGACGAAACTAGTTTTGTTAGGACCGTATCGTCAATACGAAGCTAGAAAATATTTTTCTGGAATTTTTTGGAGTCAGTATGTGACCCCAGTAAATTGAAATGCGCGTTCAAATTCAATATATAGCGTTATATGTTGATCTTGACGAAAACTGATCAAAACGATCAGGGGTTTCGAACGGTCTAGATCGGTTTAACGACTGATTCAGATCGAGCGAAATTCCCGGCCTTTACATTTAGAGTTCGCATGTGACCCTGGTAAATTGAAATGTGCGTTCAAATTCAATATATAGAGTTATGTTTTGATTTGGATGAAAACTGATTGAAACGATTGAATCAACTTACGATAATGATCGGAATGGGGGTAATCAGCTATGGACGACAGGCGGTGGGTTTCGTTTCGTGTTCGAAATAAAAAGTTACTTTATGAGATTATTAAAATAAATTAATTAAAATATTCTATATATATATATTCTCCCTCAACACTCTCCCTCCCTCACAAAGTCAAACCCGTCACTCAAATTAGAAAAGAAAAACCGCCGCCTCCCTCGAAATCGCCACCCACCAACACTGACGCGACCGCCGACCGCCACCCAGTCCACCCCTTCGATCTCCTCCCTCCGCCTCCATCCTCATCCACTCGAGAAAACCTACCCTGCTCGAGCTCCAACGAAAAACCCTAGCCACCTACATCCCCCACCACCGCCTTCGCTGCTGTTCAAAGGAGCCGACGCCTCCTTTCTCACCCCCCAGTGCACGGCAACCCTCTCCTTCGATCAAAACAATGCAATGAGCCCTTCTTACTAATTTTGGTTACTTTAGTTTCATGTATATGTTTTATTTTTTTTAAGAAAATCTGAAAAGTATATAAAGGGATTGTTGTGAAAATGGTTTTGTAAAATATATAACATATGAATTTATAAAATATGTATATCATTATTTTTAAAACGAATAACCTTGTATAAATAAATAAAGATATGATCTTTATCCTTGCAAAGATTTTATTTTTAAACTAGTAAAGAACTGATTTTTATTTATCTAAAGACGTGATTTTTATAAATGCAAAAAAAGACATGACTTTTAAAAAAACAAGGAAGATTTAAAATGTGATTTTTATATTAGTAGAAGAATAAAAATATGATTTTTATACTATAAGCAGCGTTATAAAAATGTGATCTTATATATATATATGTATATATAGCGATATTTGAATATATGAACATCATATTAAAAATGTGATTTTTATTGTGAACAGCGTAAAAGGGTTGAGTTGGAATTCGGGCGGATCTGAAACGTTCAGAGTTAAAGAATGGCGGAGTGGAACCCAAATGTGAGAACTCCTCGCCTTTTTATTTATTTCTAGTTGACATATATACTAGGATGCAGGTGGTGCTTAGTAGCACCTGACACCCGTCGTCCATAGACCATGGATGACTTGTTCGTTTGATTGTTGCGTTGTGAAATTTGATTGTGTGATGTGGAATAAAATATTTTATAGTGGAAAATATTTTATAGTTAAAAATATAATTTTTAACGTGTATATAAAATAAATATTTATAAACAAATCAGCCGATTTGTTTATATACACTGATTTGACTGATATTGATTGGGACGATAAATTTTACACATCGCCCAACTGCACAAATAAAATCTGTGTTTGTTGATTTGAAACCCCACACGGGTTTTGGGATAAGATTTGATGTACACTAATCCCGATTGTTTAGTTGTATGCCAATCGATGGATTGACAGACTGTACAAGCGTTAACTAGTTATATTTAATGCTTGTGCAGTTGTGTGGTGCACTCTGGATGATGGTTGATTATTTACCGTTGCTATTATATACATGTGTTGTAGAAAATCCATATAATTAACATTTTATGGTAATTGATTGGGCCTCATTCCAATATTGAAAATAAATTCATGTGTTGAATAGAAAATAAATTCATGTGTTGAATAGAAAATATAAATTCATGTTATGAGTATAAAAGAAAATTCATGTGTTGAATAGAAAGAAAATTCATGCGTTGAATAGAAAAAACATAAATTCATGTTTTGAATAGAATAAATATTCATGTGTTTAATAAAAGCCGTGTTGATTAGATGGACGCCCTTTTGACGTGAACGATATTTATATCGATTTTATTCATTTTTATATTGAATATAGAAAAGGAAGTGATTTCAAAATATAACATTTTGAAAATATTATCATTTGTATATCGATGATGTGGAATATTCAATTTTGATTCAAAATTGAATATGAAGTTGAAATCGTTTTGAAAACGAATTTAAAACAATTTATAAAATACATTTTAAAAGGAAATCGATGAAATATATATAATATATATATTATATATATAGAATGGCTTGAATAGAATGCGCCACGCCGCGGTCGTTTGCGAATTCCGACCATTGACTTCGAATGGATATTACGGGAGATCCGACCGTTGGATTCTCTAAAACCGGAACCGTTGGGTTCGTTTCGAAAAGAGCTTTCTAATGAATATAAGTTATTTGAAATCTAACGGTTGGATTTGGAATTATGTGAAAATCAATTTTCGAAAAGGTCGTTGTAAGTGCAGTTCGATGGCCATTGATGGAAATCGATTGTACGGGCCTGGATAAAATTATTAAAAATAGTAATAATTTGTGTAATATCATAAGAAATGATTTGCGAAGAACTGGGATGAAAAACTCCATTTTAAAAAATGAAATAGATTTTTATCGAAATGAACTAGTTTTGAATTTGAATTATAATTCTATTTATTTTTAAAATAAATAAAGTGGATTTGAAATGGTTTTAAAAGTAACCGGAATTTCAATTAATTAGATTGGAATGGATTTGAGTCGAAATTGTCTTTGGAATATTTCGATGTTGGATTTCGCGATGAAACAAATATTGTTATGGGAATTTGAATGTTAGACCAAAAAATGGTCCTAACACCCAAATCGTCGTATTTTGAGCATAGGATATGAAGAAATAATCGAAAAATAGAGAAAAAAGCAAGACAACGAGATTTTTATAGTGGTTCGGCGTTAACGAGCCTACGTCCACTTCATATTTTCTCATTTCACTCATAGATTACAATTACAATGAATATTGTCTTTCAATCACTTGAATTCAATGAATAATTCTCTCCGAATCCATTGAATTTATTGAGGAAGATGGTGGTTATTCATGGAGAAGTGTTGGCCATGGCAGCCATGGATGAGGAGATGCCCAAAAAATCCCCTGAAAATGCCCTCTGAAGGTGTATTTATAGCTGTAGGAAAGCTCCTGGGAGGACTGGTTCGTGATGGGGTACGTGGAAGGCGATCCAGAAAAATAGGAGAGCCAGTAGCCTTGAGAATAGGTCAAAACAAGCTGCGTTTGAACAGGTCCGAAGGTCGGATCGCGGTCATGGGTCGGATCGCGGTCATGGATCGGATCGCGGTCATAGATCGGATCGCAGTCATGGATCGGATCGCGGTCATGGGTCGGATCGGATCGCGTAGGCCAGGGCGGATCGGATCGCGTAGGCAAGGGTGGATCGGATCGCGGTCATATGCCAGCTTACACCCGTTCACGGAAATGGGCGTAACTTTCAAACCGTAAGTCCAATTGAGCCAAACCAAAGCTCAAACTGAAGCTAATTCAAAGGGCTAAGAGTATATGAGGTGAACAGATCCAAATGAGGTCATTTGATAGGGGTTTCGGGCCAGTTTATACTGATGTTGTGATTTTGACCAAACTGCCTTGTGTCTTCTTATGATGCTTCCAATGCCGGAGAGCGATGTTATCCAGAGATTCCATATGAGACAGCATTTACCCAGAGGTATGTCAACATGATCTTTGCTTTGGGTAGCCTGATCACAAAGCAGGCTAACATTTTGCCCCCCAAAGTACATCTTATCGAAGATGAGATGTGCTTTGAATATGTTGAGCTATATCTCTCTGGAACGTCATTTATCCTTGAGAAGGCTTCATCCAACTACTGCATTGCTTCCCTGGGAGATAGTCAGGCCAAGTTCCACGGAAGGAGTATTCGAGACGATCAAGAAATTGTTTAAACCTTGTCGGATCAAAAGATCTAATTCATCCGTCAAATGTCATGCTAAATCATTGGCTCCCGAGCGTGATTCTACACGCACAGGTCGTTGCCAAACAACATCATCATTCTATGCAAGCCAAGCGCGTGGTAGGGTTGGACTTTCTTTTTCATATGAGCCAATGTATGAAGTAGCTAACCAAATCATGGGGCAATGTAAGAATCCTTGGGCTCTGAGCTAAAAACTGGACTATTGAGATAAAGCACATCAGAATCAACATACGAATTTGTCATTTGTACTCAAGATTGGACTAGCCTGATATCTTGATATTGATTCAGGATCTTAAAATCGCATTGAATCGTAATAGTAAGGAATTCAAAAGCCATGATCACTCTGGATCGTAGTCGAGAGAATCCACAACTGTTACGGATCATTTCTTAATCCAATACTCACATATGAAGTAGTCAGTAAGGGACGTTATTAAAATTATGTGGACCAGTGCCTATAGGATTGTCACCATCGCAAGGTAGTAGATAGGTTTGTCACACCTTCCATTTGGTGTAGTTTGAGTCTTTAAGTTCACATTCGATCCACAAGCTAGCTCGCTTGGTCGGCAAAGATGAGTAAGGTTGTACTCCGGAGGCATGACGTACATGTTTTGAATCCCATTTCATGCCAGGATTGTCTGCAAAGTTAGTCTATGAACCGACACTTGTGCTCTCAGTGCCATCAGAGGACAAGCGAGGTCAGTACTTATGCCCCCAGTATCGATGGGGGTTGAATTGAGTCAATAAGGCATTTAATCTTGAAGATTTTATACTTCCTGTCGTTGCATCTGGTAAGAATTGCAGGTTCAACAATCTTAGCCGACCCAGATCATTCTGTACTGTTTCTCAATTTAGCAAAAATCGGAATTGTATATGCAAATGGTTGAACCACGTTTGCTTTGATATCATCACTTCTCTTTAGTCAGATAGTGAGGATTGCCTCATTGGGCATCAGCGACTTCGGTTACTCTCATCAGATCAGTTGCGGAGTCAAGTAAGGTTGTTGAATGCGAATGAATAAATGTCGTTATGAAGTTAGTTGGGCTCCACCGTTTATGCTTCAGCATAGTCCGAAATGGTTATCACAGCCTTATTGAGTCTCTTTCTCATGCTCGGTTCAATCGAGCTTGACAAACAAGATCATGGGCTCGTTAAGTGGTATAGATTCTCTTTGGAATTGCACATTCTTGTCGTTGTTTTCAAGGGCTTTTCCTTTGTCCTTATCAGTTCGGGAGTCGGATGATGCTCCATCCTTTATCATAAAAGCATTGAGATTTTCTATCTCGACATTAACACCTTCTTATCATAGAAGTATGTCCACCTCAGGGTTGAATTCATCAAAGCTTCTAAACAACTCTCGTTAGAGAGAAAATTTAAAGTCCGGGGGAATAACAGGGGATCCTGACGTCCCACGTGTGAGGGCTGTAATTGTTGTTATCCATATCATCTCGAGAAGTGCCGCCTCTCGAGAGGCGCCGAATCAGACTAGCAAGCAGGTTGCCATCAAAGAATTGATGCACATTATCAAGATCCTGGCTGGTGCCCCCAGCATCAAATCTGAGATTACAAAGGGGGTCTTTGCTGATTTCTTGTTTCCACGTCGATATTGCCCCCGGGTCATGGTTCGAGTCATTCGACCTGACCGGGTTCCTGTTTTTCGAATTGTTGCGTTCTTTCTTAGAGCTGAGTATGAAATGTCGCTCGAGTATTCATTCGAGTTGGAGTTAAAACTGGTCGTGCATGATCTGAGTTTGTCACAATTCTTGCATTCTCATCTAGGATGTTGCAGGTAGCTGTTCCATTGCCCGTGTTTCCATCCATGACGTAGGGAATCGAAACCGCATGTTGCGCGCCTGCTGATTGGTTTGTGTTCAATCCAAGCTGATGGTTGATATCTGACTGTGCCAAGTTCGTCACTACCTGAACTTCAATTTTATCATTTCCAGCGAATTGATGATTGTTGCTCGGCCTTCCAGTTCATTCCTGAAATAGATGAAGGTCGGCCTCGGTCTTCTTGATTCATGTGCCCCCTATCTACAGGGGTTTTTGTTGAGCAGTACACTTCGAATTCACGTCTTCTCTGGATTCATGTTCACTTCTCGCATCAAGAGCCGGAGTTGAGCGCAAAAATGAATTGTTGGTATTCAGCCCATGCTAAGCCCTAGTCTCCCATCCAAGCTCCGAGGATAGAAATCAAGCGGTAAAGGGTCAGATTGTAGTCGCCTCGAGTGCTCCCGTTTTCTCTTTGCATCAAGGGAAAGGTCGGGGACGAAATGGTTGCATCATGTTCAATTATTCCGTGGGATATATCCAGCCTTATCTGAGCTTCCCATTCTGGAAGTAAGTTGGGATCAGCAGATGGACGTTCTCTTTGCATCTGCTTTCTAGTCTTCAAGGGGCCTGCATCATCCTTCTGGACGCGACCCTTTGTTCGTTTTCCATTAGCACGTTGCCATCATTGCGAGTGAGGCCCTCGCGTTCTTGATTAGTTATCTTTTGTAAACCTGCGTTTAGTAATAAAAATTCTGTTCCTTTCGCATTGTCTTGTACCTGCGAATGGGCAAATAAGTCATGAAGCATTATAAGTAGTCAATGCAATTATAAATGAAAATGCACTAAAGTAGTATGTGTGTATAGGTATGCTCCCAATCAATCATTAACTTAGTGCCTGGCCAGGGCTTTGTTGAGGATTGATTAGGACCTTAACTGTTTTGCCCCCATGTCCGGACATGGAGGATCCGGGCTCGGAGTTCAGTCAGTCTCCCGACACTCTGGCGGGGTAGGAGCCCTTGTGGCGCTAAGTCTCTAGCGCCTTTATACTTTCCCTGGAGTTCGAACTCAGCTTTCAATCTGCTCCCCAATCCTTCAACGGGGTAGGAGTTCTAGCTTGTTTCATGATATGCTCAACGATCCTTCAGCGGAGCAGAAATTATGGGGGGTGCTAAGTCTCCAGCACCTTTCTCAGCGCTTAATCATAGACGCTTTTATACTCTCCTGGTGGTCGCCAAGGTTAGAGTTCGAACTCAGCTGTTCTGTCGCTCCCCGATCCTTCAGCGGGGTAAGAGTTCTTTCTCAGCGCTCAATCAGAGACGCTTTTATACTCTCTCTCTCTCTAGAGAGTTAGAGTTCGAGCTCAGCAATTCATTCGCTCCCCGATCCTTCAGCGGGGAAGGAGCTCTTTCTCAGCGCTCAATCAGAGATGCTTTTATACTCTCTCTCTCTCTGGAGAGTTAGAGTTTGAGCTCAGCAATTCATTCGCTCCCCGATCCTTCAGCGGGGAAGGAGATCTTTCTCAGCGCTCAATCAGAGACGCTTTTATACTCTCTCTGCTCTGGAGAGTTAGAGTGTTGTCGAGGCGGTTCCCATCATGGTGCACCTTCGCGCCTTGTGGGCGTCATCTTCACGTCCTTTATACTCTCTCTCGAATCATCAGTGTTAGAGTCATGGATCGAGCGGTCTTCAATCAGGCACGCCCTTCAAACTCATCCAAGGTTTATATTTTAATCCAAGCTCTGAGGATTAAAGTCAGACAGACAAACAGTTGGAAAACGTTTGCCAAGGCTCTACATTCCTCCGAACAGTCTTTGGGAGGATTGGTTGGCACCAAACTTCGGGTACCTGCGTCATTCATATCACACGAGTTAGTCATGTTAATAACTCGGAAAGCATATGAAAGTAAATTGCATGATTGAAAAGTGAGCATATCAAGGGGCAGTATTGCCTCCTTTATTTGAATTCATGTAGTCCGGTAGCGTCGAGCATAAGATCGAGCCATGTAAGCAGTCACACCGCGTTCATCTGGAGTTAGACTACGACTTTGCGATTCAATGATTTATGTACAATTGTCTTGCGGTCTGCCACGTGTAAGCCAAGGATTGGATGATCATTCCAAATCCACCTTGAGCTATATGACTTTCTTTAGACGGGGGGGCATGACTTTGCTAGCGAGCAGTTCAGTCGGGCCCATTATGGCAGTGCTCCATAATTCTGCATGCGGGTGTTAAAAGTCTGATCGATACCAGATCCAAGGTACCTACACCATCCACATATTATTTCATTTGAGGTAATTACATCAATAACTCATAAAGGATGCAAATATAAGAGTCATGGTTATAGAATAATCCTGTTAAAGGAATGAGTATCATTCTGAGTGAAAAATGGCGTTGCATATTCATTGCAGGTCCATTTTGCTTCGCCCTATCTCTGCCAATAAAGGGCTGCCAAAGTCCTTTAGTTGATGAGGGGTGTCTTTTCAGATTATCATGGGGGTGGAAGTCCCAAAAAATGAATAGACCTTGGTCGGGGTCTTGAGATGGCAAAGGCGGCTAGGTAGGTACTATAAGCGAGTGATGAGGTCGCATCTCATTCAAATCGTCTTTTTGCCCCCGTGCTGAAGGTAAGGATAGAGTGTCAGGAAGTCATGACTGGATTGCTAACGGTAGCACATCTTTGCATTAGTGTTAGGTTGTAAATTAGCATGAGACCAATGTATTCATGCTTATAGAAATTTTTTCACTTTCCATGCTAGGAAATAGGATATTACTGCTGGTGGGATAATCATATCACATAAATTTGCTGATATACCCTCGATCCCATATCGGGGACAAGGGTTGGTGCGCCGACAATCAACCAGCATTCATGCGTAAGCGTTCTAGATCTTCAACTTGCTAACTTTCAGGCAAGACTAAGTCAATTGGCCAGGCAAATTCTTGATGTATCAGCTCTGAATTAGATGATGTAATCTCGAGCAATTTATGCTCAAATCTGTAGTTACCCCCAACCTTAGGGGAGTGAGTCACTTGGCAGATAATCGATGAAAAGAGTAGAAGTGTGAGTCTTCACTTTCTAACTTCAGAACGCCGTTCGCCAGAAGTTTCATTCATGTACATCTCCCATTTAATGGGTGGCTGATTGGTGATTTGGTCGAATCATTCAGGGCGGTGAATTCGGCAATTGCACTCGTTGGTGTTTTTTTTTTTAGGACAACCTTCCAAGAAAAATAGGCAATGTCGAATTGCATGTCATATCTCGAGGCATAAAAAACGATTGCACGCCTTTCACTTCACCTTGTCAGATGCATTCTGTGCTGTAGGAAGTTTATCATGGAGTTAACCATGACTCTCTTCCGGGTTTGGTCTCCAACGTTGGATCAACTTCCATCTGATCACTGGTTGTATTTCATAGTGTCTTGATGGGGATCATCTCTATCTTTTCTATATTGTCGGACCCTTCTAACTTGGCCGGATTATCCGCCTTCTGATCTTCTGCTCGCAGGACATGAGATATGTTGTAACGTTCCAATTCGTCCAACAACCCTTCTTCCGGTTCTAGGTAAGCCGCGAGTGGTGGTTCCTTCGTCTGGAAATCCTTTCGAGCATGGCGAACAGCAATGTGAAAGTCAAAAAATATGCTTAATGCCACTATTCCCCACTCCTTAGAGAGTTTCAATTCGATAATCAGGGTGACGTCTTCGGAGCCGTTGTTAGTAGCGGAGAATTTCAACCGCAAGGCATAGTAAATTGACCGCCCTTTAGGGGTTATTAATAAGACACCGGTGTCGGACAGTCAATCATTTTTTGCACCATCTGATTACATCTTCCAGGTGCATCTTCTACATCTGCCACATCCTCTTCGGGAGTGGTACATTCAGCGATGTAGTCGGTTAATGCTTGCCCTCGTATGGACTTCTTTAGGAGGGAGTTGAGATCAAACTGGTTTAGCTCTATGTCCCGATCAAGCAATTTTCCAGATGCCTCAGGTCGTTGCAGGACCTGTCATAGCAGTTAGTGAGGGTGCATACCATCGGATGAACTTGGAAGTAATGGGGGAGCTTTCTTAGAGCAATCAGCAAGCTGTAGACGAGTTTTTCAATCTTTGGGTATACCACGACTACTTTCTTGCCCACATTATTGACTAGTTCTCAGACCTTATCCTCCTTACACACAAGTGGTGCCAACTTTCATGCCAAGCTTCAGACGCCTTTAATTCTTTGTTGTTCATGGCTAACTATGAGGCCTTTAGGTTCATTCCAGATATTGAACATCTCTGTCAGATTCGAAACGTGGTAGGTTGACCGCTCGGACTCCATAAGACTATCACCTACATGGACTTCCATGGGCCTTGCACTTTGGTTGTGGATCATATAATTCAGTAAGCACTGGTAAGTTGCCTCTGCATCCTTCGGTCCGAATGCCAATTCCATATAATAGTACAGTTCGAGGTCAATGATAAAACATGTTTATTCATGATCAGGCACATGCATAAGAATTTGGTTGTAAGCTGCGCACACGTCCATGAGAGGGATACATTCATGTCTAGTCATTGAATCCACAAGCTGATCAATTCTGATTGACGGGATGCTTCCTTTTGGGCGAACTTTGTTCAAATCTAAGAAATCAATGTGTGTGCGCCATTTTCCATTAGCGTTCTTGAAAAGGACGGGATTTGATATCCAAGCGGGATGTGTGGCACATCATATAAAACCATTGCCTCTCAACATTCCGACTTCCTCTTTCATGGTAGATGCTTTCCCTGGATTGAGCATACATCTTGTTTGCTTGGCAAGAACACACTTCAGGTTTATTCTCAACAAATGACTCATAAACTATGGTAAAATCCTGCGAATATTAGCATAGGTCCAAGCGAACACATCCAGGTTTGCCTGCAGAAAGCATGTCAGTTCCTTCGCTCGGAAGAGGTCTAAATGAGATCCGATTTCAAGACCATAGTCAGGTCGACGTCACCAATCGGAACACGTGTAGTTGCATCATTAGATGTCACCCTTCTGCATCCCGAATGATGATCCTTGCTGGGATCTAGATCTTCAGACAGATCCTTGGGCAATTCTCTTTGTGATGCTGTGACGGCCTGGAATTTCGCTCGATCTGAATCAGTCGTTAAACCGATCTAGACCGTTCGAAACCCCTGAACGTTGAGAACAGGACAAATCAGAACACAAACAGAAGAACATTTCATTGCTATTACAACAATTCCATCAGATACAAGAATATACAGAGTATAATTGAATAAATTACATTCGATAAATATCAGAGATTACAATAAATTACATAGCAGCGGAAAATAATACAAAGCACAACTGAAGGTGATATACGGATACAGAGCTTTCCGGATATCATTCCAGCTGTAAACCAGGATCCTGTGAATATAAATCTGCAAAACCAAACTACTAGCTGCCCGTGCGGAAAATAGGGGCACCCAGAGTTTAGGTTAAAACAATAAACTCCAGGTCAGTCATGTGACTGGTGTGAGAACTAAAACAGTTATTTAAATCTTTACTTTAAAAGAGGGTAATTCAAGGGACCACGCCATATAACACGGAACGGGTTTCCTCCCAAGAATACCAGTGCATAAAATAAACAACGCAATGCTTTTTCGAAAAATGAAACTGTTATAAGACCCAGGTCCCATCACACAATGCAACGCAAGCCGGAGGATAGGGTTTTCCCTTATAACAGCCAAACATGCCTAGTACGTTTAAAACAAATCATTTGATACTATAGTAAGTGTATAGTGTCAAAACAATTTCAATCATAAATATAAATCATAGACGGCATGGGTACCATCTATCATGTCGCCATACTAGTTCTACAATTAAAACAGCAATACACGTATTGGAAATTGGATTTCCATCATGAGTCGAGGCAAGGGGCAAGCTCCTCTCCGCGTTCGAGACACTCTAGCAAATGCCTCAGGGTTACGCACTCTGGGCAACCCCTGGATGCTTCAGGGCCGGTCCTCACTTACGTTAGAGGATTGGCAATTCCTGAACACACGTTTCCCGGTCCTTACAGACCTAAAATCGAGGCGCCTCGCATTCCAACAACCACAAAGGTGAAAAGTATATAAATGTCAGGGCTGGTAAGTCACTGACACCACCAAAGCTAGAAAGAAACGTCGTGCTCTCCCTGCAGTCCGTATCCCGTTTTTAACTCATACCGAGGTGTGAGGCTCGCGAATTCACGTTATACACAAAGCTGCCACGTAGGCGTGCTTTGATCATCAACCACAAGACTTTGCTTTTCAACAGAAGCCTTGATCATTGCATCTTAGCGTGCCACACAGGCAATTCATGCCATGCGACTGATGTCCATCGATATACAACCTCTGAGCTCGTACGTCTCAGAGAAGGGCGTTAAGCAAAAGAATAAATTCTCCGCCGCCAAACAGATGCATATTTAATAGAAATCAATCAACACAGAATAAAATCCAATGTCAGACACACAATCCATTTACAAGTCCGTTCTGGGTCTGAACGAAACCGGAGGCACCTTCCTCGCATATCCATCCATCTCCAAGTACATCTGGACGACCACCAACTATTTCCATTCTCTTGGGTGTACAGCCCAATCAGGATCGTCAGTAATTACCCAAACGATGTGAAGACTTCCGGTCTTCGACCACCGTCTTCATCTTCGACTTATCGTCGAATCGGTTATTCAGAATGGGTATAAACCCGGACTTTCGGAACAACCCGCGTATATTAAAAACAAAAGTTACACAAACACAACATACGCCTCATTCCAATTCATTAGTCACTAACCGCAAATTAGCAAGAGAACAATTTCCCAAACCTTAACCCCGAAGGCCGAAACCAACATCAGATCAATACCCAGGAAAGCATTCTTCTTAGCCAACCTACAGCTAGTTTCTAAATTCCACATTCTTAGGGAAATGTTCCCATTAATTTTATCCAAGATAAATTCTTTAAAATTTATCCTGTAATCTTCTTTTGGATGATCATTTAAAACCAAATTATGGTTTTTCCAACTAGTCGAGATTAGCGAACCACACCGAAGTAATTATTTATTTTATTTCCCAATCCCAACCTATTCATCCCATGAAGCAAAACTGGTAATACTCCATATCTAACACCGTGGTGTTATCGGTAAAATTAATTACCATTTCACGTTCAAATCTAATTAAAGATTTAACTATCGCTTTGGAGCAAAACTGGTAATACTCCATTCTCGTTCATTTTCTAAATTTGGAAATTTAGATTACGAATTCACATTTCAATCTAATAGCAGATTCGTTAAAAATCCTTTTACTGGGTTAAAGAACTAGGTGTTATTTAAAACACAGTTCACGACAAACCCAAATCACATTCTATTTATTATCGGGTTAAAGAACTAGTGTTATTTAAAACACAGTTCACGATAAACCCATATCAAATCCAATCAAATATATTAGAAATTCCGATTATTTAAAACCCCTTTTTAAATCTAATTTATTTATTTAAAAACAATTGGGTTTTAAATTTAGTTCAAACTAGTTCATTTTGATCAAAATCTATTTTTACCTTTTCAAATATGGAGTTTTTCACTCCAAAATTTCCCAAATCATTTCTTATGATTTTACACAAATTATTGATATTTTTAAAAATTTTATTAAGGCCCGTACAATCGATTTCCAACAATGGCCATCGAACTGCACTTACAGCGACCTTTTTCGAATTTGATTTGGACGTATCTCCAAATCCAACCGTTAGATTTCAAATTTCTAATATTTGTTAGAAAGCTCTTTTCGATACGAACCCAACGGTTCCGGTTTTAGGAGAATCCGACGGTCGGATCTCCCGTAATGTCCGTTTGAAATAAATGGTCGAAATTCACGAACTGCCGCGGCGTGGCGCGTTCTATTCAGGCCATTATATTATATATATAATATATATTTCGTCGATTTCTATTTAAAACGAATTTTATAAATAGTTTTGAATTCGTTTCAAAAACAATTTCAACTTCCATTTCAATTCAAATCAAAATTGAATTTTTCCTTATAAATTCGTTTTAAAATTCATCTCTATTCAATTCAAATTTCAATTCAATTTGAATTCATTTCAATTTGTTTTCAATTCAGTTTGAATTCGTTTTCAATGAAATTTCTAAGTCGTTTCCTATTCGATTCAAATCAAATTGGTTTTCTATTCGATTCAATTCAAATTGGTTTTCTATTCGATTCAAATTCGTTATATATTCAATTGAAATCAAATTCGTTTTCTATTCAATTTGATTCAAATTTCATTTCAAAATATGCATTTTCGAAATCAATTTTCAATATTCATTTTAAAATGAATAAAATCGATATAAATATCATTCACGTCAAAATGGCGTCAATCTAATCAACACGGCTCCATATATTTCTATTTTCAAATGTTCTGTTTCAAATATTTCTTTTTCAAATATTTATTTTTTCAACAAATGAATATTTATTTTTGTCAACACACGACTAATCTCAACGAATGAGTACTGTCCACGTGTGACTATTTTTGTTAAATTATATATTTTATAAAAATTAAGGTATCTATCGTTTGATATTGAATCAGACTTCAACCGTAATTTAGTGAGAGAACGATTTTCTGAATATTAACCCCGAAGGCCGAAACCAACATCAGATCAATACCCAGGAGACCACTCATCTCATCTATTTTCCAGTTGATTTCTAATTCTATATATGATTAAGATGTAAATTTTATTATTAAAATATTTCGTTCAACACATGACTAATCTCAACGGATGAGTACAGTCAACACATGAACCTTTATTTTATATTGATAAAGATATAAATTTTATTATAAAAATAATTCGTTCAACGCATGACTAATCTCAACGAATGAGTACAGTCAACACATGAACCTTTATTTTATATTGATAAAGATATAAATTTTATTATAAAATTAATTCGTTCAACACATGACCAATCTCTATGGATGAGTACTGTCAACACATGAACCTTTATTTTATAATATTCTTTATTTTTCAAATTGGAATGAGGCCCAATCAATTACCATATAAAGTTAATTATATGGATTCCATACAACACATGTATATAACAGCATTGAAAAATAATCAACCATCAACCAAAGTGCACTACACTGTATAAGCATCAAATATAGATATCTAACGCTTATAACAGCCTGTCAATCGATCGATCGACATATTTAATCAATCAGGATGAGTGAACTTCAAATTTCATCCTAACACCCATGTGGGGTTTCAAACAATCAAACACATATTTTATTTGTGCAGTTGGGCGATGTGTAAAATTTATCGTCCCAATCAATGTCCTTCAAATAGGTGTACATAAACAAACCGTCCGGTTTGTAAATGAATATTTATTTATTCACATTCACGTTAAAAATTATATTTTTAACGATAAAACATTTTATTCCAACATATGAATTTCTATTCATTTCATTCTTTAAATAAAATGATATTTTTATTTTTCTAACAAATTTTAGAAAATTTCGGCGGCATAACGGCACGATACTAGAAACGGGACGAGGCCTAGCCTTATCCCTGGTCTAGTGAAGGCCCACGCCATTCACACATCAATCAAATCCATTCATTCTCACCAAACAATTCAATTTCAATCAAATAATCTAATTAATTTTTGCAATCAAACAATTTAACAAACAAGCCATCCATGGTCTGTGGATGACGGGTGTCGGGTGCTACTAAACACCGTCTGCATCCTAGTATATATATAATTAGAAAATGAAATTGAAAGATGAGAAATTCTCACATATAGCTATCCAAGCATCTTGAGTCTTCTTTGATAGAAATCTTCATCGTCATCGCCTCTTCGTTGCCCGTAGTCACTATATATATAAAAATCACATTTTTATTTCTCTATTCCATATATAAAAATCGATTTTTTTTCTTTTCTATTCAATATATAAAAATCGAATTTTTACTTTTCTATGTTATATAGATAAAAATTATATTTTTATCACGCTATTTTCCATATAAAGATTTCGCCTTTTCAAATATGAAGATTTCTTCTTTTCAAATTCATAGACCTCGCCCTTTTAAATATGAAGTTTTTGCCTTTATAAAAATAAAGTTTTCGCCTTTATAAAAATAAAGTTTTCGCCTTTATAAAAATAAAGTTTATATTTTCCTCGAAGTAAAAATCATATTTTTACTTCACTACTCATATCAAAATATCGTCTTTTCATATCTAAAAATACCGCCTTTTCATTTTGCTACCTATATAAAGATGATATTTTTAATATTCCTATCATGTAAAAATTATATTTTTAATTCTCTACCTAACCAAAAATCATATTTTTACATCTTCTATATAGTAAATATTATGTTTTTAATACTTTAAAAATATAAAAATCATATTTTTATTAGTTTAAAAATATAAAAATCATATTTTTATCCTTCTACAATATGAAAGATTATATTTTTACTTCGATGTTCAATATATAAAAATCACGCCTTTTACTATTTTTAAAATCTAATCTTTTCTATTTTAAAAATACTGTCTTTTCACTTTTAAACATATAAAGATGACATTTTTAATATTCCTACTTATATAAAAATTCTATTTTGCCTTATCTAAATATCATATCTTTTAATAAATAAAAATCTAAAATTTAAACAATGTTTTTAAGTCTAAAAATCTAAAAACAAGAAGGACAAAACTCACTGGAGGTGGAGGAGGCTCAGAGGAGGGGGTGCTTGCTGCCGGCGTCGTTGGTTGCTGGAGGGCTTGGGATGCGGCCTCGGTCAGGCGAGGAGGAGGTGGTCTGGCTTGCGTCGGAGGTGTGCTGGCCGATGGGCCTCAGCAGTGGTGGCTGGTGGCGCGGTCAACGAGGCATGGGCTAGGGTTTCTTGCGGAAGGGGCTGCGATTCGACGGGGGAAGGATAGATCGGAGGTAAGCGAGGTGAAGGGAGGTTGGCTGGAGGGCTTCGTCGGTGGCGACGACCAGGTGGATGCGGCGGCGCCTCCTGCGGTGGCGCGATGGAGGAGCAACGACGAGCTTTCTCGTCGTTTTATTTTATTTTATTTTTATCTGAGTGGGAGAGAGAATAGGGGGGGGAAAGGTATATATAATATATATTATTTAATTTATTTTCCACCTTAAGGTTGACTTTTCGTTCAAACACCAAACGAGGTCCAACGACTGCCGCCCCTAGCTAATTACCCCCATTTCGAACACAATGGGATATGCCACGTAGGCTGATTTAATCGTTTGAATCAGTTTCCATTGAATTTACATTTAAATCACTATATTGAATTTTAAACGTACAATTCAAATTACCGGGGTCGCATACGGACTTTAAAAATTCCAGAAAAATATTTTCTAGCTTCGTATTGACGATACGGTCCTAACAAAACTAGTTTCGTCGAATTCTGAGACCGTTGGAAAAATGGCCAATTTCCAGTCGATTAAAATTAACTAAAACTGGTCAAACGCGTTTTTCCTTGCCACGCTCACATATTGATTCGAAAAATTATGAAATTTGAAAACCTAGCAATAACTTGACACTGCGGATCTAACAAAAGTGGTTTCATCGAAATCCGAGGTCGTTTGCAAAATGTCTATTTTTAAGGGCCTGAATTCCATAGCGACTATTCAGAATTTTCAACTGGACATATCTTTTGATTCCCGCTATGAAAATTTGATTTTTCGGATTCGTTGGAAAGATATCACCAATTAGATTCTAATGTTTTTGGTTTCACTAAAATCCGGATTGTTTTGCACCCGGTACATTCAATTGAAGTTTGAAATCGAATTATCGAACTACCGCGCCATTTTCAATTCTATTTATAATTATATATAAATATTTATATTCTAACGACGGCGTATATAGTATATACGTTCTAATTATATTCAAAATAAATTTCTCGTCGATATTATTTAAAATAATTCATTTTAATTAATCAAAATTCGCTAAAATTGCCAAAATAAAAAATTTAAACTGGCCCAGATTTTCCGGGTTATTACAATCTCCCCCACTTAAAACTTTTCGTCCCCGAAAAGGAACAAAGTCGAAAGTGGTTTGATTAGTCGGCTCTACGCTCGATCTGGCTTCCATTCTCCAACTTTTCAGTTTCTGAGAATTTTCAAATTTTCAAAAATTTGGCTAACACCCTAAATTTTCGAAAAAATTTAACCATAACCTCCCCTGCACCGGGAGCATCGGGGAATTTCAAATAGCTTCCCCGGTCCTTCTAATCTCAAAAAGAAAAAGAAAAAGCCAAGCGGCTAGCCAATAGGCTCATAAAATCATCATCACCCAAACAAAACAGCAAATTATGTAATAAACATGTACCTATTTGCCGGGCAAACAAATTTTATTCTTCGGCTCTAGCCTCCTTGCTATGACCTATTCAATATAAGTATATGTATATGCAAGCAAATGCGACCAATTATCAATACAGTTCAATATTTGATTCAATTAGGCATATGTGTTTCAAAATTATCAAACAAAATAAACAAACAACACAAACATCAATCAATTAGTGGATTAGAGTTTCAAATCCATAAAATTTGATATATATACAGAAAATCTTGTTTTTGATGTCAATTCACAACAATGTGTTCTAACTATATAAGTTTTGGTTCTCACACCAGTCTAATGGAAATATATAGAAATCACACCTTCGTTACTCGAACATGAATACTAATGACAACTAGTCAATCGTCAGAATCATCTTCGGGCCACTAGAGTATGATTCTATATCTATCCAGTATATTAAAACTTCGAATATACGTTCATGACGCGTATATGAAAAATCTTTATATACTCGATTGTCCATATTCAAAATAAATAAATAATTAAATACGTATAAAATGGTTTAAATTTTCAAAACAAAGTTGTTTTCATTTGAAAAATATACCCTTCACACTCATTCTAGGATACTACTGATCCTATCTCTAACGAGTCATTCTAATTGGATACTACTAATCCAATATCTGATGAATTCTTTCGTATGGTTCTAATGTGTCTTGTTCTGGAGCTCTGTAAACCAAAGCTCTGATACCAAATGTGACGGCCTGAAATTTCGCTCGATCCGAATCAGTCGTTAAACCGATCTAGACCGTTCGAAACCCCTGAACGTTGAGAACAGGACAAATCAGAACACAAACAGAAGAACATTTCATTGCTATTACAACAATTCCATCAGATACAAGAATATACAGAGTATAATTGAATAAATTACATTCGATAAATATCAGAGATTATAATAAATTACATAGCAGCGGAAAATAATACAAAGCACAACTGAAGGTGATATACGGATACAGAGCTTTCCGGATATCATTCCAGCTATAAACCAGGATCCTGTGAATATAAATCTGCAAAAGCAAACTACTAGCTGCCCGTGCAGAAAATAGGGGCACCCAGAGTTTAGGTTAAAACAATATACTCCAGGTCAGTCATGTGACTGGTGTGAGAACTAAAACAGTTATTTAAATCTTTACTTTAAAAGAGGGTAATTCAAGGGACCACGCCGTATAACACGGAACGGGTTTCCTCCCAAGAATACCAGTGCATAAAATAAACAACGCAATGCTTTTTCGAAAAATGAAACTGTTATAAGACCCAGCTCCCATCACACAATGCAACGCAAGCCGGAGGATAGGGTTTTCCCTTATAACAGCCAAACATGCCTAGTACGTTTAAAACAAATCATTTGATACTATAGTAAGTGTATAGTGTCAAAACAATTTCAATCATAAATATAAATCATAGACGGCATGGGTACCATCTATCATGTCGCCATACTAGTTCTACAATTAAAACCGCAATACACGTATTGGAAATTGGATTTCCGTCATGAGTCGAGGCAAGGGGCAAGCTCCTCTCCGCGTTCGAGACACTCTAGCAAATGCCTCAGGGTTACGCACTCTGGGCAACCCCTGGATGCTTCAGGGCCGGTCCTCACTTACGTTAGAGGATTGGCAATTCCTGAACACACGTTTCCCGGTCCTTACAGACCTAAAATCGAGGCGCCTCGCATTCCAACAACCACAAAGGTGAAAAGTATATAAATGTCAGGGCTGGTAAGTCACTGACACCACCAAAGCTAGAAAGAAACGTCGTGCTCTCCCTGCAGTCCGTATCCCGTTTTTAACTCATACCGAGGTGTGAGGCTCGCGAATTCACGTTATACACAAAGCTGCCACGTAGGCGTGCTTTGATCATCAACCACAAGACTTTGCTTTTCAACAGAAGCCTTGATCATTGCATCTTAGCGTGCCACACAGGCAATTCATGCCATGCGACTGATGTCCATCGATATACAACCTCTGAGCTCGTACGTCTCAGAGAAGGGCGTTAAGCAAAAGAATAAATTCTCCGCCGCCAAACAGATGCATATTTAATAGAAATCAATCAACACAGAATAAAATCCAATGTCAGACACACAATCCATTTACAAGTCCGTTCTGGGTCTGAACGAAACCGGAGGCACTTTCCTCGCATATCCATCCATCTCCAAGTACGACTGGACGACCACCAACTATTTCCATCCTCTTGGGTGTACAGCCCAATCAGGATCGTCAGTAATTACCCAAACAATGTGAAGACTTCCGGTCTTCGACCACCGTCTTCATCTTCGACTTATCGTCGAATCGGTTATTCAGAATGGGTATAAACCCGGACTTTCCGAACAACCTGCGTATATTAAAAACAAAAGTTACACAAACACAACATACGCCTCATTCCAATTCATTAGTCACTAACCGCAAATTAGCAAGAGAACAATTTCCCAAACCTTAACCCCGAAGGCCGAAACCAACATCAGATCAATACCCAGGAAACCATTCTTCTTAGCCAACCTACAACTAGTTTCTAAATTCCACATTCTTAGGGAAATGTTCCCATTAATTTTATCCAAGATAAATTCTTTAAAATTTATCCTGTAATCTTCTTTTGGATGATCATTTAAAACCAAATTATGGTTTTTCCAACTAGTCGAGATTAGCGAACCACACCGAAGTAATTATTTATTTTATTTCCCAATCCCAACCTATTCATCCCATGAAGCAAAACTGGTAATACTCCATATCTAACACCGTGGTGTTATCGGTAAAATTAATTACCATTTCACGTTCAAATCTAATTAAAGATTTAACTATCGCTTTGGAGCAAAACTGGTAATACTCCATTCTCGTTCATTTTCTAAATTTGGAAATTTAGATTACGAATTCACATTTCAATCTAATTGCAGATTCGTTAAAACTCCTTTTACTGGGTTAAAGAACTAGGTGTTATTTAAAACACAGCTCACGACAAACCCAAATCACATTCTATTTATTATCGGGTTAAAGAACTAGTGTTATTTAAAACACAGTTCACGATAAACCCATATCAAATCCAATCAAATATATTAGAAATTCCGATTATTTAAAACCCCTTTTTAAATCTAATTTATTTATTTAAAAACAATTGGGTTTTAAATTTAGTTCAAACTAGTTCAGTTTGGTCAAAATCTATTTTTACCTTTTCAAATATGGAGTTTTTCACCCCAAATTTTCCCAAATCATTTCTTATGATTTTACACAAATTATTGATATTTTTAATAATTTTATTAAGGCCCGTACAATCGATTTCCAACAATGGCCATCGAACTGCACTTACAACGACCTTTTTCGAATTTGATTTGGACGTATCTCCAAATCCAACCGTTAGATTTCAAATTTCTAATATTCGTTAGAAAGCTCTTTTCGATACGAACCCAACGGTTCCGGTTTTATGAGAATCCGACGGTCGGATCTCCCGTAATGTCCGTTTGAAATAAATGGTCGAAATTCACGAACTGCCGCGGCGCGGCGCGTTCTATTCAGGCCATTATATTATATATATAATATATATTTCGTCGATTTCTATTTAAAACGAATTTTATAAATAGTTTTGAATTCGTTTCAAAAACAATTTCAACTTCCATTTCAATTCAAATCAAAATTGAATTTTTCCTCATAAATTCGTTTTAAAATTCATCTCTATTCAATTCAAATTTCAATTCAATTTGAATTCATTTCAATTTGTTTTCAATTCAGTTTGAATTCGTTTTCAACGAAATTTCTAAGTCGTTTCCTATTCGATTCAAATCAAATTGGTTTTCTATTCGATTCAATTCAAATTGGTTTTCTATTCGATTCAAATTCGTTATATATTCAATTGAAATCAAATTCGTTTTCTATTCAATTTGATTCAAATTTCATTTCAAAATATGCATTTTCGAAATCACTTTTCAATATTCATTTTAAAATGAATAAAATCGATATAAATATCGTTCACGTCAAAATGGCGTCAATCTAATCAACACGGCTCCATATATTTCTATTTTCAAATGTTCTGTTTCAAATATTTCTTTTTCAAATATTTCTTTTTTCAACAAATGAATATTTATTTTTGTCAACACACGACTAATCTCAACGAATAAGTACTGTCCACGTGCGACTATTTTTGTTAAATTATATATTTTATAAAAATTAAAGTATCTATCGTTTGATATTGAATCAGACTTCAACCGTAATTTAGTGAGAGAACGATTTTCTGAATATTAACCCCGAAGGCCGAAACCAACATCAGATCAATACCAAGGAGACCACTCATCTCATCTATTTTCCAGTTGATTTCTAATTCTATATATGATTAAGATGTAAATTTTATTATTAAAATATTTCGTTCAACACATGACTAATCTCAACGGATGAGTACAGTCAACACATGAACCTTTATTTTATATTGATAAAGATATAAATTTTATTATAAAAATAATTCGTTCAACACATGACTAATCTAAACGAATGAGTACAGTCAACACATGAACCTTTATTTTATATTGATAAAGATATAAATTTTATTATAAAAATAATTCGTTCAACACATGACCAATCTCAATGGATGAGTACTGTCAACACATGAACCTTTATTTTATAATATTCTTTATTTTTCAAATTGGAATGAGGCCCAATCAATTACCATATAAAGTTAATTATATGGATTCCATGCAACACATGTATATAACAGCATTGAAAAATAATCAACCATCAACCAAAGTGCACTACACTGTATAAGCATCAAATATAGATATCTAACGCTTATAACAGCCTGTCAATCGATCGATCGACATATTTAATCAATCAGGATGAGTGAACTTCAAATTTCATCCTAACACCCGTGTGGGGTTTCAAACAATCAAACACATATTTTATTTGTGCAGTTGGGCGATGTGTAAAATTTATCGTCCCAATCAATGTCCTTCAAATAGGTGTACATAAACAAACCGTCCGGTTTGTAAATGAATATTTATTTATTCACATTTACGTTAAAAATTATATTTTTAACGATAAAACATTTTATTCCAACATATGAATTTCTATTCAGTTCATTCTTTAAATAAAATGATATTTTTATTTTTCTAACAAATTTTAGAAAATTTCGGCGGCATAACGGCACGATACTAGAAACGGGACGAGGCCTAGCCTTATCCCCGGTCTAGTGAAGGCCCACGCCATTCACACATCAATCAAATCCATTCATTCTCACCAAACAATTCAATTTCAATCAAATAATCTAATTAATTTTTGCAATCAAACAATTTAACAAACAAGCCATCCATGGTCTGTGGATGACGGGTGTCGGGTGCTACTAAACACCGTCTGCATCCTAGTATATATATAATTAGAAAATGAAATTGAAAGGTGAGAAATTCTCACATATAGCTATCCAAGCATCTTGACTCTTCTTTGATAGAAATCTTCATCGTCATCGCCTCTTCGTCATCTTTGTTGCCCGTAGTCACTATATATATAAAAATCACATTTTTATTTCTCTATTCCATATATAAAAATCGAATTTTTTTCTTTTCTATTCAATATATAAAAATAGAATTTTTACTTTTCTATGTTATATAGATAAAAATTATATTTTTATCACGCTATTTTCCATATAAAGATTTCGCCTTTTCAAATATGAAGATTTCTTCTTTTCAAATTCATAGACCTCGCCCTTTTAAATATGAAGTTTTTGCCTTTATAAAAATAAAGTTTTCGCCTTTATAAAAATAAAGTTTTCGCCTTTATAAAAATAAAGTTTATATTTTCCTCGAAGTAAAAATCATATTTTTACTTCACTACTCATATCAAAATATCGTCTTTTCATATCTAAAAATATCGCCTTTTCATTTTGCTACCTATATAAAGATGATATTTTTAATATTCCTATCATGTAAAAATTATATTTTTAATTCTCTACCTAACCAAAAATCATATTTTTACATCTTCTATATAGTAAAGATTATGTTTTTAATACTTTAAAAATATAAAAATCATATTTTTATTACTTTAAAAATATAAAAATCATATTTTTATCCTTCTACAAAATGAAAGATTATATTTTTACTTCGATGTTCAATATATAAAAATCACGCCTTTTACTATTTTTAAAATCTAATATTTTCTATTTTAAAAATACTGTCTTTTCACTTTTAAACATATAAAGATGACATTTTTAATATTCCTACTTATATAAAAATTCTATTTTGCCTTATCTAAATATCATATCTTTTAATAAATAAAAATCTAAAATTTAAACAATGTTTTTAAGTCTAAAAATCTAAAAACAAGAAGGACAAAACTCACTGGAGGTGGAGGAGGCTTAGAGGAGGGGGTGCTTGCTGCCGGCGTCGTTGGTTGCTGGAGGGCTTGGGATGCGGCCTTGGTCAGGCGAGGAGGAGGTGGTCTGGCTTGCGTCGGAGGTGTGCTGGCCGATGGGCCTCAGCAGTGGTGGCTGGTGGCGCGGTCAACGAGGCATGGGCTAGGGTTTCTTGCGGAAGGGGCTGCGATTCGACGGGGGAAGGATAGATCGGAGGTAAGCGAGGTGAAGGGAGGTCGGCTGGAGGGCTTCATCGGTGGCGGCGACCAGGTGGATGCGGCGGCGCCTCCTGCGGTGGCGCGATGGAGGAGCAACGACAAGCTCTCTCGTCGTTTTTTTTTATCTGAGTGGGAGAGAGAATAGGGGGGAAAGGTATATATAATATATATTATTTAATTTATTTTCCACCTTACGGTTGACTTTTCGTTCAAAGACCAAACGAGGTTCAACGACTGCCGCCCCTAGCTAATTACCCCCATTTCGAACACAATGGGATATGCCACGTAGTCTGATTTAATCGTTTGAATCAGTTTCCATTGAATTTACATTTAAATCACTATATTGAATTTTAAACGTACAATTCAAATTACCGGGGTCGCATACGGACTTTAAAAATTCCAGAAAAATATTTTCTAGCTTCGTATTGACGATACGGTCCTAACAAAACTAGTTTCGTCGAATTCTGAGACCGTTGGAAAAATGGCCAATTTCCAGTCGATTAAAATTAACTAAAACTGGTCAAACGCGTTTTTCCTTGCCACGCTCACATATTGATTCGAAAAATTATGAAATTTGAAACCTAGCAATAACTAGACACTGCGGATCTAACAAAAGTGGTTTCATCGAAATCCGAGGTCGTTTGCAAAATGTCTATTTTTAAGGGCCTGAATTCCATAGCGACTATTCAGAATTTTCAACTGGACATATCTTTTGATTCCCGCTATGAAAATTTGATTTTTCGGATTTGTTGGAAAGATATCACCAATTAGATTCTAATGTTTTTGGTTTCACTAAAATCCGGATTGTTTTGCACCCGGTACATTCAATTGAAGTTTGAAATCGAAATATCGAACTACCGCGCCATTTTCAATTCTATTTATAATTATATATAAATATTTATATTCTAACGACGGCGTATATAGTATATACGTTCTAATTATATTCAAAATAAATTTCTCGTCGATATTATTTAAAATAATTCATTTTAAATAATCAAAATTCGCTAAAATTGCCAAAATAAAAAATTTAAACTGGCCCAGATTTTCCGGGTTATTACAGATGCTCCCATTATTCGCAATATTGATACCTCCTTCACACTCCATTTCATCTAAAGGGGAAGCATCTTTGGGTTTCACGCCATCTTTGTTGCGTAGCATGGTCCATCCAGCTGAATAGTCGGCTTCTCCAATAACTTGGTCACCACAGACCATTCCCGCTCCATCTTCGGTTGGCATATTTAGCAATAGGCTCTAGGGTGCAATGTAGGCTCTGAATTCTGTTGGAGCTGGTCTGTTTGAATCTTGATCATATGAGCTTGAACATGATAGCATAGCTTGCGAGGCTTCAAGTAAGGTTCGTATATCCTATCACAACTGTTGTATGAAGTGGAGAGCTAATGGTTGATTCATATTTTCGTTGATCTCAAATTCTCATTTCTTGACCAATGTCATATGGTGGCTGGTGAGCAGTCAAGTTGTTATCATCCCAGCAATGATCCATATATCCAATCACGGCCTGCGGAGGTTCAATTGGTTCCTAACTCTGGGGACCAAAGTACATCGATCTAACCCTTGGACACGTGGAAATCAATCTATCTCGATGCGGTTGACGGCAAATTGGTGAACCGTAGGACATACGTTTTTCACCACGCCATTCAAGCGAAGGGTAACTTTGTAGTGCTAGGATCCTTACTTGCCGTCGGGTATCCCATTATTGAGAATCATGGTCATTGGGATCTTTTGAGTCATCCTCAGAATAGTATCCGGATTGCTCTATGTCAATGTCATCTGGGATATCGCCTGTAGGACAGGTTTAAGTCACGTAAACTAGGTGATCACTATTCGCTCAGGAGCATCATCAGTTGCATTTGGGAAATATGCACACCGTTGGAGCTCTGGAAGAGAAGGCTGTTATGAGACCATCATTATTTTGTATACTGCCATAGCCAGCGTGTCGAATCTTTTCAACAACTCCTCACATTCAATAACATCGGTAGATAGAGGTAATGGCTTCTGGAAAGAATCCTCAGAATACCTACCGAATCTTGGTCGATAAGCATTTGTGATAATTGTGGGTCAGAATGTACTCCGAGCCGAAGGCGATCCTGCTCCGAGCCGAAGGCGAGGCCGTCAGCGGGTCCGGGCGCAGCGCCGGTGGGGGTCTGGGGCCCCGCAGTCCCGGCGGCGATTGACCTAACCGGTTAGGTCGAAATGTGGGCACCGCACGATTTTTTTGATTTTGGAAGATAGAGCCTTTTCTGAAATGATCTGAAAATTACATTTTTTTCCAAAAAATGTCACTTTTTTGGGTCGGATCGCGACCCTTGTTCGTCACCACTTTTCTGGGTCGTGGTTCGCTACTGTCGTCTGCTTCGCGGCTCGGATCGTCAATTAATCAACGTCTTCGGATCGGATCGCGGATCCTACACCAGGTCGAGTCGTGAAGGTCACTCTGGGCCCGGGTCGTGGAGGTCTTTCCGCGAACTACGAATCGGATCGTGATGGCTCTTTGGGCTCCGTTCATGGAGGTCGTTCCGCGAATCGCGAATCGGATCGTGATGGCTCTTTGGGCTCCGTTCGTGGAGGTCGTTCCGCGAACCGCGAATCGGATCGTGATGGCTCTTTGGGCTCCGTTCGTGGAGGTCGTTCCGCGAACCGCGAGCCAGTTCGTGATACCCCCTACGATCCGCGAACCGCGAACCGAGAACCGGCCACCTGCTCTAACCTGCTCCTGTGCATTTTCTTTATAATCCTCACTCGGTTCTCAGTGAAAGCACCAAAATGTCAAAAAATGGTCCTAACACCCAAATCGTCGTAGTTTGAGCATAGGATATGAAGAAATAATCGAAAAATAGAGAAAAAAGCAAGACAACGAGATTTTTATAGTGGTTCGGCGTTAACGAGCCTACGTCCACTTCATATTTTCTCATTTCACTCATAGATTACAATTACAATGAATATTGTCTTTCAATCACTTGAATTCAATGAATAATCCTCTCCGAACCCATTGAATTTATTGAGGAAGATGGTGGTTATTCATGGAGAAGTGTTGGCCATGGCAGCCATGGATGAGGAGATGCCCAAAAAATCCCCTGAAAATGCCCTCTGAAGGTGTATTTATAGCTGTAGGAAAGCTCCTGGGAGGACTGGTTCGTGATGGGGTACGTGGAAGGCGATCCAGAAAAATAGGAGAGCCAGTAGCCTTGAGAATAGGTCAAAACAAGCTGCGTTTGAACAGGTCCGAAGGTCGGATCGCGGTCATGGGTCGGATCGCGGTCATATATCGGATCGCGATCATGGATCGGATCGCGGTCATGGGTCGGATCGGATCGCGTAGGCCATGGCGGATCGGATCGCGTAGGCAAGGGTGGATCGGATCGCGGTCATATGCCAGCTTACACCCGTTCACGGAAATGGGCGTAACTTTCAAACCGTAAGTCCGATTGAGCCAAACCAAAGCTCAAACTGAAGCTAATTCAAAGGGCTACGAGTATATGAGGTGAATAGATCCAAATGAGGTCATTTGATAGGGGTTTCGGGCCAGTTTATACTGATGTTGTGATTTTGACCAAACTGCCTTGTGTCTTCTTATGATGCTTCCAATGCCGGAGAGCGATGTTATCCAGAGATTCCATATGAGACAGCATTTATCCAGAGGTATGTCAACTTGAAACAAATATTGTTATGGGAATTTGAAAGATATATTTATATCGTTATTTCCAATACGATATTTGTTGTTCGTAGAATTTGATATTGAATATATGCCGATGTATTTTCTATTCAGAGCCTTGTATTTAATATCAAATGTGATTTGGGTTTGTCGTGAATGGTGTCTTCATTAACACTGTCCTTAAACACAGTTGAAAAAAAAATTAAATCCTTTTATTTAGATTTAATGAAGTGTACCAATTAAATGGTATTTAATTCGAATTGAGTTGGAATTGATTTTTGGATTTATCGTGAATGGTGTTTTAAATAATACTTGTTCTTTAACCCGATAATTAATGGAATGTGATTTTGGGTTTATCGTGAACCATCTTTTAGATGACGTTGGTTCTTTAACCCAGTTAAATACAGGATATTAATTTTTGGGAAGATTAAAACTAAGTGGAGTTTTAATGAATCTTTAATTAGATTGAAATGATCGAGAATGGAGTATCACCAGTTCTTGTAGCAGTCATGATGGGGGGTTCTCGCTTCGCGGTTTGGTGGCGAACGGGAGACTCTTACGCCCACATGTCCCTTGCGGGGGTTGTTAGGCAGTGGCCGGGAGGCTCGAGAGGGTCGCCGTAAAACAAGTGTACTGGGGACCAAGTAGAAGCCACGGTGGGTTTTACCTGCTGCTTGGGGGATGAAGAGATGGTTGCAAAGCCTACCGGATTTCGTCAGCTGTCTCACAGTGGTATCAGAGCTTTGGTTTACAGAGCTCGGAGAACAAGATTGTGAAAGCCCGTAACTTCCCCGGTGAGGAAAGCGCGGATAGTTCGAGAACAAGCCACAGAAGAACGCAGATGGAAGAACATTTCATTGTATATTAAAATAATTCATCATAATGCAAGAATATACAGAGTATAAACAAATAATATACATTCGATAAATATCAGAGATTACAATAAATTACATATCAGCGGAAAATAATACAAAA
The DNA here is from genome assembly GCA_030737875.1 of Allium sativum. Taxonomy (NCBI): domain Eukaryota; kingdom Viridiplantae; phylum Streptophyta; class Magnoliopsida; order Asparagales; family Amaryllidaceae; genus Allium; species Allium sativum. The sequence goes on along the minus strand of CM060915.1, from coordinate 181,899,269 downwards.
TACAACTAAAGGAGATATACGGATACAAAGCTTTCCGGATATCGTTCCAGCTGTAAACCAGGATCTTATGAATATAAATCTGCAAAACCAAAACTACTAGCTGCCTGTGTCAAAATAAGGGCACCCAGAGTTTAGGTTAAAACAATAAACTCCAGGTCAGTCATGTGACTAGTGTGAGAACTAAAACAGTTATTAATCTTTATTTTTAAAGTTAGGTAGATCAAGGGACCACGCCGTATAACACGGAACAGGTTTCCTCCCAAGAATACCAGTGCATAAAACAACAGCGCAATGCTAAATAAAGAACAATGAAACTATTATAAGATGCAGGTCCTATAACACAATGCAACACAAGCCAGGGGATAGGGTTTTAACCTTATAATAGCCAAGAATGCTTGACACATTTAAAACAAATCATTTGACACTATTATAAGTGCATAGTGTATAAAACAACTTCAAATCATACGTATCAATCATAGGCGACATGAGCGTCCTATGTCACTATGTCGCCATATATAGGTTTACAACTAAAATCGAAAATGTCACGTATTTGGAAATTGGATTTCCGTCATGAACCAAGGAAAAAGATAGTCCTTACCGAATTCGAGACTGCCTAGCCCGAGTCTCAGGATCAGAACGCATCGACCCTTGGATCGTCAGGGCCGGTACACACGGAGTGGATTAAAATACCTGAACACTACGTTTCCCCGCCCTTTAGGGCGTAAGTGAGCCAACAAATGACTCCATCGGTCCCGGATCGACCGATATATCCGAGGCGCCTCGCAATAGCAATAACCACATAAGTCAAACTCGTCAGGGCATGTAAAACCACTTACGCCACTTCTAGCTAGGAGGAAACGCAGGCCCTCCCTGAGTCCTTTCTCCCGTTTCTGGTTCGTACCGGGGTGTGAGGCTCGCGATTCAATGCTACACAAAGCTACGCCACAAAGGCCGTGCTTTGATCGTCAACCACAAGGCTTTGCTTTTCAATAGAAGCCTTGATCATTCGCCACTTAGGCATGCCAGACAGGCAATTCACTCTATACGTTTGATATCCATCAGTATATAACCCCTGAGCTCGTACGTCTCAGAGAAGGGCGTTAAGCAAGAGAATAAATTCTCCGCCGCCAAACAGATATATATTTAATAGAAATCAATCACACAGACTGAAATCCAATGTCAGACACACAGTCCATTTACAAGTCCGTTCTGGGTCTGAACGAAACCGGAGGAACCTAGTACCCCGCATATCCATCGATCTCCAAGTACGTCTGGACGATCACCAACTATTTCCATTTTCTTGGGTGTACATCCCAATCAAGATCATTAGTAATCGCCCAAACGACGTGAAGACCTCTGGTCTTCGACCACCGTCTTCATCTTCGACTTATCGTCGTATCAGTTATTCAGAATGGGATAAACCCGGTCTTTCCGAATAACTCGCGTATATTATAAACAAGTGTTACACAAACATAACATACGCCTCAATCAAATTCATCGGTCACTAACCGTAAATTAACAAGAGAATAATTCCCCAAATATTAACCCCGAAGGCCGAAACCAACATCAGATCAATATCCAGAAAACCATTCTGCTTAGCTAACCGACAGTTAGTTCCTAAATTTCACATTCATAGGGAAAGGTTCCCATTAATTTTATCAAAGATAAATCCTTTAAATTTATTCTTTAATCTACTTTTGAATATCAATTCAAACTAGTCTGGATTAACGAACCTTACCGAAGTAATCATTTGTTTTAATTTTCCCAATCCCAACCTATTCATCCCATGAAGTAAAACTGGTAGTACTTCATATCTACCACCATGTGTTATCGGTAAATTCAATTACCATGTCACGTTCAAATCTAATTAAAGATTTAAATACCGCCTGGAGTAAAACTGGTGATACTCCATTCTTGATCATTTCAATCTGATTAAAGATTCATTAAAACTCCACTTAGTTTTAATCTTTAACTTGGTTAAAGAATCAGTGTCATTTAAAACACGGTTCACGATAAACCCCAAAACCACATCACATTTCAATCAGTCTCTAACCGTAAATTAGCAAGTGAGCAATTCCCTAAGTATTAACCCCGAAGGCCAAAACCAACATCAGATAAATACCCCAAAAACCATTCAACTTAACTAATCTCCAGTTAGTTTCTGATTTTCTTAACTCCTTTTTGGGTCTAAGAACAGTATTATTGAAGATACCGTTCACGACAACCCGAAATCACATTCAATTAATAATCGGGTTAAAGAACAAGTGTTATTTAAAACACTGTTCACGATAAACCCAAAAATCAATACAAATTCAATTCCAATTAAATATTATTTAATTGGTACACTTCATTAAATCTAAACAAAAAGATTTAATCTTTTTCTCAACTGGGTTCAAGAACAGGGTTAATAAAGACACCATTCACGACAAACCCAAATCACATTTGATATTAAATACAAGGCTATGAATAGAAAATATATCGGCTTATATTCAATATCAAATTCTACGACCAACAAATATCGTATTGGAAATAACGATATAAATATATCTTTCAAATTTCCATAACAGTATCTGTAAAATCACGAAATCCAACATCGAAATAATCCAAAGACAATTTCGATTCAAATCCATTCCAATTCAATTATTGGAAATACTGGTTACTTTTAAAACCCTTTCAAATCAAATTTATTTATTTAAAAATAAATAGAATTTCAATTCTAGTTCAAAACTAGTTCATTTCGATAAAAATCTATTTTTATCTTTTCAAATATGGAGTTTTTCATCCCAATTTTTCCCAAATCATTTCTTATTATTTTACACAAATTATTGATATTTTTAATAATTTTATCAAGGCCCGTACAGTCGATTTCCATCAACGGCCATCGAACTGCACTTACAACGACCTTTTCCTAATTTGATTTGGACATAATTCCAAATGAAACCGTTAGATTTCTAATTTCTAATATTCATTACAAAGCTCTTTTCGATACGAACCCAATGGTTCCGGTTTTAGGAGAATCCGACGGTCGGATCCCCCGTAATATCCGTTCGAAGTCAATGGTCGAAATTCACGAACTACCGCAGCGCAGCGCGTTCTATTCAGGCCATTATATTATATACATATAATATATATAATATATACTTCGTCGATTTCCTTTTAAAAACGTATTTTTATAATTCGTTTTAAATTCATTTTCAAAACGATTTCAACTTCATTTCTAATTCAAATCAAAATTGAATTTTTCCTTATAAATTCGTTTTAAATTCATTTCAAATGGATTTCAATTCAAATTGATCTCTAATTCAATTTCACTTAGTTTTCAATTCAATTCAATTTCAATTCGAATTCATTTATATTCAATTTCAATTCAAACTCATTTATATTCAATTTCATTCGAATTTCAATTCTTTTCCAACTATCAGATTTTGAAATCACTTTCGATATTCATTATAAAATGAATAAAATCGATATAAATATCGTTCACGTCAAAATGGCATCAATCTAATCAACACGGCTTCATATTTTTCTATTTTCAAATATTCTATTTCAAATATTTCTTTTTCAAATATTTCTATTTCAAAACTGGAACGAGGCCCAATCAATTACCATATAATGTTAATTATATGGATTTTCTACAACACATGTAACAACCCGAAAATCTGGGCCAGTTTAAAATTTTTATTTTAGCAATTTTAATGAATTTTGAACATTTAAAATGAAGTATTTTAAATAATGTCAACGAAAATTTATTTTGAATATATATAGAACGAATATATTTATATACGTCGTCGTTAGAATTTAAATTATTATATATAATTATAAAAGGAATTGAAAATGGCGCGGTAGTTCGATAATTCGATTTCAAACTTCAACTGAATGTACCAGGTGCAAAACAATCCGGATTTTAGTGAAACCAAAAATAATAGGATCTAATTAGGGATATCTTTCCAACGAATCCGACAAATCAAGATTTCATAGCGGAAATCAAAAGATATGTCCAGTTGAAAATTCTGAATAGTCCCTATGGAATTCAGGCCCTTAAAAATGGAAATTTTCAATCGACCTCGGATTTCGACGAAACCACTTTTATTGGATCCGTGATGTCAAATTATTGCTAGATTCCAAATTTCGTAATTTTTCGAATTAATATGTGAGCATGGCAAAGGAAAACGCGTTTGACCAGTTTCAGTGGATTTTAATCGACAGGAAAATGGCCATTTTTCCAACGGCCTCAGAATTCGACGAAACTAGTTTTGTTAGGACCGTATCGTCAATACGAAGCTAGAAAATATTTTTCTGGAATTTTTCTAGTTAGTATGTGACCCCGGTAAATTGAAATGCGCGTTCAAATTCAATATATAGAGTTATATGTTGATTTTGACAAAAACTGATTGAAACGATCAAATCAGCTTGCGATACGTATCCCATTGTGTTCGGAATGGGGGTAAAATGCTATGGACGACAGGCGGTGGGTCTCGTTTCGAGGTTGAAAATAAAAGTTGCTTTTTTTGAAATTAAAATAATAAAATTTAAAACCTCCCTCCTCTCTTCTTTCTTTAACTTCTGCCCCCCCTTTCTGATTTCCAATTCGAATCAGAAAGCAAAGAAAAAAAAAACCTAATCACGACTGCCTCCAGACCACGCCCACCGCCGCCCTCAACCGCGACCGCCGACCTCCCCTCGAGCCCCCCCTTCCTCCTGCTGCCGATCGAAACCCCCTCCCCCTGCTCGCACCCCCCCCATCGAAGAAACCGACGCAGCCACCCCCACGCGCTCGCACCCAGACCCGACCACATACCCCCTGCCTCACGATACCCCATACCCCCCCCCCGCCTCGCGATACCCCATACCCACCCTTTCCTGTTGCTGACCGACGCGATACCCCCCCTCTCTCCAGTTTTCATCTGTAAGTTTTTATTTTTACTTTACTTTATTCGTTTTTCCTTTTCTGCTTTTACTTTAAATTCGAATTAGTTAAGTTAGGATTTTTTTTAAAATAGAAAAGACGATATTTTTAAAATAGAAAAGACGATATTTTTAAAATAGAAAAGACGATATTTTTAAAATAGAATAGATTAGATTTTTATAATAGAAAAGATAAGATTTTTAATCGTATAAAATTTGTGACATTAGCGAAGAAAAGGATCAAACTTTTGAGGTAGAAAAGATTTAATTTTTGATATAGAGAGAGATTAAATTTTATATATAGAATTTTAGAATAAAGTAAAGAAGTTAGAAAAATAAAAATGAAATCTTTATATAATGTATAGAATAAAAAATTTGATTTTTATATAAGGCGTGAAATAAAAATGTAATTTTTATTATAGTAGAGAGTTAAAAATATAATTTTTATTTGAATAGCAAGATAAAAATTTGATTTTTATATATTGAATATCATAGTAAAAATTCGATTTTTATATATTGAATAGCAAAGTAAAAATGTGATTTTTACATATGTAGAGAATACGGGTAACGAATGTGATAAAAAGGCGAGAACGATGAAGATTTCTATTAATGAAGAGACGTGGTATTGGATAGCTTTCGGTGAGAATTTCTCACTCTTCAATTTCTTTTCTAGTTATATATATATACTAGGATGCAGACGGTGTTTAGTAGCACCCGACACAATCGTCCACAGACCATGGACTTGTTTGTTTGGTTGTGTAGTTGGTTCGATTATTTGGTTTGAATTGAGTTGTTTGGTGAAATGAAATTGATTTTATTGATGTGTGAATGGCGTGGGCCTTCACTAGACCGGGGATAAGGCTAGGCCTCGTCCCGTTTCTAGTATCATGTCGTTATGCCATCGAAATTCTCTAAAGTAAGTTAGAAAAATAAAAATATTATTTTATTTAAAGAATGAACTGAATAGAAATTCATATGTTGAAATAAAATGTTTTTATCGTTAAAAATATAAATTTTAACGTGAATATGAATATAGTGAATGTGAATAAATAAATATTCATTTACAAACCGGACGGTTTGTTTACGTGCACTGATTTGACTGATATTGATTGGGTCGACAAATTTTACACATCGCCCAACTGCACAAATAAAATCTGTGTTTGATTGTTTGAAACCCCACACGGGTATTGGGATAAAATACGGCATACACTAATCCCAATAATTAGTTGTATGTTGATCGATTGATTGACAGGCTGTTATAAGCGTTAGATATCTATATTTGATGCTTATACAGTGTAGTGCACTTTGGATGATGGTTGATTATTTATCGTTGCTATTATATACATTTGTTGTATGGAATCCATATAATTAACTTTATACGGTAATTGATTGGGCCTCATTCCAATTTAGAAAATAAAAATATTATAAAATCAAGGTTCATGTGTTGACCGTACTCATCCGTTGAGATTAGTCATGTATTGAACGAAATATTTTAATAATAAAATTTACATCTTTATCAATATAAAATAAAGGTTCATGTGTTGACAGTACTCATCCGTTGAGATTAGTCATGTGTTGAACGAAATATTTGAAATAGAAATATTTGAAATAGAAATATTTTGATAATAAGAAATATTTGAAATAGAAATATTTGAAATAGAAATATTTGAAATAGAAATATTTTGAAATAGAAATATTTGAAATAGAAATATTTGAAATAGAAATATTTTGATAATAGAAATATTTGAAATAGAAATATTTTGATAATAGAAATATTTGAAATAGAAATATTTGAAATAGAAATATTTTGATAATACGAAATATTTGAAATAGAATATTTGAAAATAGAAATATATGAAGCCGTGTTGATTAGATTGACGCCATTTTGACGTGAACGATATTTATATCGATTTTATTCATTTTAAAATGAATATTGAAAAGTGATTTCGAAATCGAATAGAAAACCAATTTGAATCGAATCGAATAGAAAACCAATTTGAATTGATTTGAATAGAAAACCAATTTGAATTGATTTGAATAGAAAACCAATTTGAATCGAATCGAATAGAAAACGAATTTGAATGGAATCGAATAGAAAACCAATTTGAATTGAATCGAATAGAAAACCAATTTGAATTGAATCGAATAGAAAACCAATTTGAATTGAATCGAATAGAAAACCAATTTGAATTGAATCGAATAGAAAACCAATTTGAATTGAATCGAATAGAAAACCAATTTGAATTGAATCGAATAGAAAACTAATTTGAATTGAATCGAATAGAAAACCAATTTGAATTGAATCGAATAGAAAATGATTTGAATTTGAATTGAATAAGAAAATGATTTGAATTTGAATTGAATAGAAAATGATTTGAATTTGAATTGAATAGAAAATGAATTGAATTTGAATTGAATATAAAACGAATTCGAAATGAATTGAATATAAAACGAATTTGAATTGAATTGAAAACGAATTCGAAATGAATTGAATTTTAAAACGAATTTATAAGGAAGAATTCAATTTTGATTTGAATTGAAATGGAAGTTGAAATTGTTTATGAAACGAATTTAAAACGATTTATAAAATTCGTTTTAAATAGAAATTGACGAAATATATATTATATATATAATGGCCTGAATAGAATGCGCCGCGCCGTGGCAGTTCGCGAATTTCGACCACTGACTTCGAACGGACATTACGGGAGATCCGACCGTCGGATTCTCCTAAAACCTGAACCGTTGGGTTCGTATCGAAAAGAGCTTTCTAAAGAATATTATAAATTTGAAATCTAACGGTTGGATTTGGAGATACGTCCAAATAAAATTTGAAAAAGGTCGCTGTAAGTGCAGTTCGATGGCCGTTGTTGGAAATCAACTGTACGGGCCTTGATAAAATTATCAAAAATAGTAATAATTTGTGTAAAATCATAAGAAATGATTTGGGAAAAATTGGGATGAAAAAATCCATATTTGAGAAGATAAAAATAATTTTTTATTGAAATGAACTAGTTTAGAACTAAAATAAAAACCCATATATTTTAAACAAATAAATTGGATTTGAAATGGGTTTTAAATAGAATTGATTTGTGGGTTTATCGTGAAGGGTGTTTTAAATAACACTTGTTCTTTAACTCGATAATAAATAGAATGTGATTTGGGTTTGTCGTGAACTGTGTTTTAAAAACATTAGTTCTTTAACCCAGTAAAAGGAGTTTTAATGAATCTTCAATTAGATTGAAATTTGAATTGATAATCTAAATTATCAAATTTGGAAAATGAGCGAGAATGGAGTATCACCAATTCTTGTTGCTGGCCCTGAGTAGGCCGGGCACGCATGATAGGACATTTGTTTTTAATATACACGGGTTGTTCGGAAAGGCCGGGTTTACACCCATTCTGAATAAACGATTCGACGATATGTCGAAGATGAAGACGGTGGTCGAAGACCGGAAGTCTTCACATCGTTTGAATAATTACTGATGATCCTGATTAGGCTGTACACCCAAGAGGATGGAAATAGTTGGTGGTCGTCCAGACATACTTGGAGATCGATGGATATGCGACGAAAGTGCCTTCGGTTTCGTTCAGACCCAGAACGAACTTGTAAATGGATTGTGTGTCTGACATTGGATTTTATTCTGTGTTGATTGATTTCTGTTAAATATATATCTGTTTGGCGGCGGAGAATTTATTCTCTTGCTTAACGCTCTTCTCTGAGACGTACGAGCTTTGAGGTTATATATCTATAGATATCAATCGCATGGCATGAACTGCCTGTGTGGCACGCTGAGTTGCAATGATCAAGGCTTCTGTTGAAAAGAAAAGTCTTGTGGTTGATGATCAAAGCACGTCCTACGTGGCAACTTTGTGTGTAACGTGAATTCGCGAGCCTCACACCTCGGTATGAGTTAAAAACGGGATACGGACCGCTGGGAGGACACGACGTTTCTTTCTAACTTTGGTGGTGTCAGTGACTTACCAGCCCTGACATTGATATACTTTTCACCTTTGTGGTTGTTGGAATAGGGCGCCTCGATTATAGGTCTGTAAGGACCGGGAAACGTGTGTTCAGGAATTGCCAATCCTCAAACGTAAGAGAGGACCGGCCCAGCCGAATCCATGGTTACCCAGAGTGTGTAGTCCTGAGGCATTTGCTAGAATATCTCGAAGCGGAGAGGAGCTTGCCCCTTGCCTCGACTCATGACGGAAATCCAATTTCCAATACGTGTATTGCGGTTTTAATTGTAGAACTAGTATGGCGACATGATATATGGTACCCATGCCATCTATGATTTATATTTATGATTGAAATTGTTTTGACACTATACACTTATTATAGTATCAAATGATTTATTTTAAACGTACCAAGCATGTTTGGCTATTATAAGGGAAAACCCTATCCTCCGGCTTGCGTTGCATTGTGTGATGGGACCTGGGTCTTATAATAGCTTCATTTTTCGAAAAAGCATTGCGTTGTCTTTCTTATGCTCTGGTATTCTTGGGAGGAAACTCGTTCCGTGTTATACGGCGTGGTCCCTTGAATTACTCTCTTTTAAAATTGAATTAATAATTGTTTTAGTTCTCACACCAGTCACATGACTGACCTGGAGTTTATTGTTTTAACCTAAACTCTGGGTGCCCCTATTTTCGACACGGGCAGCTAGTAGTTTTGGTTTTGCAGATTTATATTCACAGGATCCTGATTTACAGCTGGAACGATGCTCGGAAAGCTCTGTATCCGTGTATTACTTTCAGTTGTGTTTTGTATTATTTTCCGCTGCTATGTAATTTATTGTAATCTCTGATATTTGTTGAATGTAATTTATTCATTTACACTCTGTATATTCTTGTATTTGATGGAATTGTTGTAATAGTAATGAAATGTTCTTCTGTTTGAGTTCTGATTTGTCCTGTTCTCAAACGATCAGGGGTTTCGAACGGTCTAGATCGGTTTAACGATTAATTCAGATCGAGCGAAATTCTCGGCCGTCACAACTCATGTATACAATAAAAACGATGAATAATCAACCATCATCCAAAGTGCATTCTACACTGTATAAGCATCAAATATAAATATTTAACGCTCATAACAGTCTGTCAATCAATCGATCGACATATAACTAACTATTGGGATTAGTGTATGTCATATATCACCCCATTACCCGTGTGGGGTTTTCAAACAATCAAACACAGATTTTATTTGTGCAGTTGGGCGATGTGTAAAATTTATCGTCCCAATCAATATCAGTCAAATGTGTGTATATAAACAAATCATCTGATTTGTTTATATTTATTTATTTCACATTCATGTTAAAAATTATATTTTCAACTATAAAATATTTTTAACTACATAAATATTTTATTACATTTGACATCACATCACACAATCAACTACACATTAAAATCAAACAAACAAGCATGCAAGCCGTCCATGGTCTGTGGACGACGGGTGTCGGGTGCTACTAAACACCATCTGCATCCTAGTATATATTTTAACTAGAAAATTAAATTAAAAGTGAGAAGTTCTCACCGAGGGATCCACTCCGCCATTTCATTTTTCTGAACGGTTCAAATTTGGATTTGCTTTCTACCCGTTCCATCGCAACCTTTTTCTCACTGTTCATATCAAAAATCATAATTTTAATATGATGTTTTATATATAAAAATCATATCTTTATATCGCTACTTCATTATAAAAATTATATTTTTATCTCGTTCTTCTTCTAATAAAGGTTATATTTTTATAACTCTACCTAAATAAAAAATAATATTTTTATATCTTCTACCATATAGAGATCATATTTTTAATACTATACTTATATAAAAATAATATTTTTATTCTTTCTCTAATATAAAAATCATATTTTTATTGTCCTCCTTATATAAAAATTATATCTTTATCTTTCTACTATAATCAAAATTATATTTTTAACCTCTTACTAATATAAAAATTATATTTTTAACCACTTCCTAATATAAAAATTATATCTTACTTGCTTTAAAAATATAACCTTTCCTATACAAAAATAATCAGTTTTTTTTTTCATGAGAACATTGTAAAATTTACTCATTTTTATTTCATGAAAACATTAATTTAAAATCAGATTTAAATTTACAGAAATTAATCAAGCTAAACCAAATAATAACAAAAAGGAAAACTCTCTTTTTTCGACAACAAATCGGAGAAAGTGGAGTGTTGTTCGTCGCTTGACTGGGCAGAAGAGGCGGAGGAGGCTGCTTGATGGCACGGTTGGCTCAGGTAGATGGTGCATTGGGTGTCGGCTGCTGAGAAGGGGCTCGCGTCTCAATAGAAGAGGAGGAGGGATTTGCGAGCAGGGGGGGCGCGCTGTGCTTCGTCGGAGTGGAGTGCGGTGGACAGTAGGGCCAAGCGGAGGGCGCGGGGGTGCTGAACGGGGCGGAGCAGACGTCAATTTGGGGCTTGGGTCATTTGGGAGGTCAGATCTCGAAAGGAGGAAGGGGAAAGAGGCGATGGGGAGGGCGGAGATGAAGGGGGGACCGGGCGAGAGGGAGGCGGCACCAGGGGAGTTTGTCGGCGATGAGAGTGGGAGGAGCCGAGGTGAGACAAGGAAGAAAGGGGATCGGGTAATGAAAGAAAAGTAGGGGGGTTGACTGGGAAAAGAGGGAAAGAGGGGGGTATATGAGTTTAATTTATTATTTTATTATTTTATTATTTTTAAACTTTAAAAAGCAACTTTTTATTACGAACTCAATATCGAACCAACCGACTGTCGTCCCCAGCTAATTACCCCCATTCCGAACACAATGGGATATGTTACGTAGGCTGATTTGAATGTTTCGATCAGTTTTCGTCACAATCAACATATAACTCTATAAATTGAATTTGAGCGCACATTTCAATTTACCGGGGCCACATACTCACTCCAAAAATTCCAGAAAAATATTTTCTAGCTTCGTATTGACGATATGGTCCTAACAAAACTAGTTTCGTCGAATTCTGAGACCGTTTGAAAAATGGCCAATTTCCAGTAGATTAAAATCAACTGAAACTGGTCAAACACGTTTTCCTTTGCCACGCTCACATATTGAATCGAAAAATTATGAAAATTGGAATCTAGCAATAACTTGACATCATGGATCTAACTAAAGCGGTTTCGTGAAAATCCGAGGTCGTTTGCAAAATTTCCATTTTTAAGGGCCTGAATTCCATAACGACTACTCAGAATTTTCAATTGGACATATGTTTTGATTCCCGCTATGAAATTTTGATTTCTCGGATTCGTTGGAACGATATTCACAAATAGATTCTAATATTTTTGGTTTTACTAAAATCCGGTTTATTTTACACCCGGTATGTTCAATTGAAATTTGAAATCGAATTATCGAACTACCGCGCCATTTTCAATTCCTTTTATATATATAAATCAATATTTATAATCTAACGACGACGTATATAAATATATACATTCTAATTCTATTCAAAATAAATTTCTCGTCATTATTATTTAAAATAATTCATTTTAAATAATCAAAATTCGCTAAAATTGCCAAAATAAAAATTTTAAATTGGCCCAGATTTCCGGGTTATTAAAAAGACACATTAGAACCATATGAAAGAATTCATCAGAGATTGGATTAGTAATATGCAATGAGAATCAGTCGTTAGAGATAGGACCAGTAGTATCCTAGAACGAGTGTGAAGAGTAATGTTTTCAAAATAAAACTGAAAACAAGTTTTGTTTTGAAAATTTAATTCAGTTATTCGTATTTGAATATTTATTTATATTGATTTGGACTACCCAGTATATAAAGATTTTGCGTATACGTTTGATCCGCGTGTATTCGAAGTTTTAATATACTGAATAGATATAGAATCATACTCTAGTGGCCCGAAGATGATTCTGATGATTGATCGATCATCGTCAGAATTTATGTTCGAGTGACGAAAGTGTGATATCTATATATTTCCATTAGACTAGTGTGAGAACCAAAACTAGATAGGGCTTATTGTGATTTGGCATAAAAAAATTCTGATTTTTGACTATATATCAAAATTATGAATTTGAAATGTTAATCAACTAATTGATTGCTGATTGTGTTGTTAGATTATTGTTCGATTAATTAAATGTTGAACCTTTAGCCAAATTGAATCGAATAGTGGGTTGTATTGGAAATTTGTTGCATTTGCATACATATACATGTACTTACATTGAGCAGGTCATAGCAAGGAGGCTGGAGCAGAAGAATAAAATTGTTTGCCCGACAAATAGGTACATGTTTACAAATTTATTTGGTTTGGATGATCTTGTGAGCCGATTGGCTAGCCGCTTGGTCGTTTCTTTTTCTTTTTGGATTGGTGAAGGCCATGGGAGGCTTTTTGAAATATCCCGAAGTCCCCAGTGCAGGGGAGGTTATGGCGAAATTTTTCGAAACTTTAGGGTGTTAGCCAAATTTTTGAAAAATTTGAAAAGTTCTTAGAAACTGAAAAGTTGAAGAACTTAAGCCATAATGAAAATAATGGAAGTTGAGCTGATTGGTTAAACAACTTTCGGCTTCGTTCCTTTTCAGGGATGAAAAGTTTTAAATGGGGGAGATTGTAATAACCCGGAAATCTGAGCCAATTTAAAATTTCTATTTTGGCAATTTTGTTGAATTTTGAATATTTAAAATGGATTATTTTAAATAATAATAACGAGAAATTTATTTTGAAAAGAATTAGAACGTATATATTTATATAGATCGTCGTTAGAACATAAATATTTATTTTAAATTAGAAAAGGAATTGAAAATGGCGCGGTAGTTTGAAAATTCGATTTCAAAGTTCAAATGAATGTGCATGATTCAAAATAAACCGGGTTTTGGCGAAACCAAAATATTTGAATCTATTTGAGAATATCTTTCCAACGAATCCGAAAAATTGAAATTTCATAGCGGGGGTAAAAAGTTATGCGCAGTTGAAATTTCAGAATAGTCGCTATGGAATTCTGGCCCTTAAAAATGGAAATTTTGCAAACGAACTCGGTATTCGACGAAACCACTTTTGTTTGATCAGTGATGTCAAGTTATTGCTAGGTTTCAAAATTCGTAATTTTCTGATTCAATATGTGAGCGTGGTAAAGGAAAACGCGTTTTACCAGTTTCACTTGATTTTAATCGACTGGAAAATGGCCATTTTTCAAACGGTCTCGGAATTTGACGAAATTAGTTTTTTAGGACCGTATCACCAATGCGAAGCTAGAAAATATTTTTCGGGAATTTTTAGAGTTCGTATGTGACCCCGGTAAATTGAAATGTGCGTACAAATTCAGTATATAGAGTTATATTTTGATTTTGATGAAAACTGGTCGAAACGATCGAATCAGTTTACGATACATATCCCATTGTGTTCGGAATGGTGGTAAATAGCTATGAACGGCAGGCAGTGGATTTCGTTTCGTGTTCGAAATAAAAAGTGACTTTATGAGAATATTGAAATAAATTAATTAAAATATTATATATATATATATATATTCTCACTCAACACTCTCTCTCCCTCACAAAGTCAAACCCGTCGCTCAAATCACAAAAGAAAAACCGCCGCCTCCCTTGAAATTGCCACCCACCCACGCTGATGCGACCGTCGACCGCCACCCCCTCTACCCCGTCGATCTCCTACCTCAACCTCCATCCTCATTCACTCGAAACCCCCCCTTCTCGAGCTCTAGCGAAAAACCCTAGCCACCTACATCCTCCACCACCGCCTCCGCCGCTGTTCAAAGGAGCCGACGCCTCCTTCCCCCCTCCCCCCAGTGCACGACAACCCCCTCCTTCGACCAAAACAACGCAGTGAGTCGTTCTTACTAATTTTAGTTACTTTAGTTTCATGTATATATTTTATTTATTTTTAAGAAAATATAAAAAGTATATAAAGGGATTGTTGTGAAAATGGTTTTGTAAAATATATGACATATGATGTTATAAAATATGTATATCATTATTTTTAAAAGGAAAAAACTTGCATAAATAAATAAAGATATGATCTTTATCCTTGTAAAGATTTTATTTTTAACTAGTAAAGAACTTATTTTTATCTAAAGACATGATTTTTAGAAATGCAAAGAAAGACATGACTTTAAAAAGAAAACAAGCAAGATTAAAAATGTGATTTTTATATTAGTAGAAGATTAAAAATATGATTTTTATACTATAAGCAGCATTATAAAAATGTGATCATATATATATATATATATAGCGATATTTGAATATATGAACATCATATTAAAAATGTGATTTTTATTGTGAACAACGTGAAAGGGTTGAGTTGGAATGTCTGGCGGATCTTAACCGTTCAGAGTTAAAGAACGGCAGAGTGGAACCCAAATTTGAGAACTCCTCACCTTTTTATTTATTTTCTAGTTGAAATACATACTAGGATGCAGACGATGCTTAGCAGCACCTGACACCCGTCGTCCACAGACCATGGATGACTTGTTTGTTTGATTGTTGTGTTGTGAAATTTGATTGTGTGATGTGGAATAAAATATTTTATAGTGGAAAATATTTTATAGTTAAAAAATATAATTTTTAATGTGTATATAAAATAAATATTTATAAACAAATCGGCCGATTTGTTTATATACACTGATTTGACTGATATCGATTGGGACGGTAAATTTTACACATCGCCCAACTGTACAAATAAAATCTGTGTTTGTTGATTTGAAACCCCACATGGGTATTGGGATGAGATTTGACATACACTAATCCCGATTGTTTAGTTGTATATCAATCGATGGATTGACAAACTGTGTAAGCGTTAACTAGTTATATTTAATGCTTGTGCAGTTGTGTGGTGCACTCTAGATGATGGTTGATTATTTGCCGTTGCTATTATACAAATGTGTTATAGAAAATCCATACAATTAACATTATACGGTAATTTATTGGGCCTCATTCCAATATTGAAAATAAATTCATGTGTTGAATAGAAAATAAATTCATGTGTTGAATAGAAAAAATAAATTCATGTGTTGAGTATAAAAGAAAATTCATCTGTTGAATAGAAAGAAAATTCATTTGTTGAATAAATATTCATGTGTTGATTAGAAAAACATAAATTCATGTGTTGAATAGAATAAATATTCATGTGTTAAATGAAAGCCGTGTTGATTAGATGGACGCCATTTTGACATGAACGATATTTATATCGATATTATTCATTTTTGTAATGAATATAGAAAAGGAAGTGATTTCAAAATATAACATTTTGAAAATATTATCATTTGTATATCGATGATGTAGAATATTCAATTTTGATTCGAAATTGAATATGAAGTTGAAATCGTTTTGAAAATGAATTTAAAACAATTTATAAAATACGTTTTAAAAGGAAATCGACGAAATATATATAATATATATATTATATATATAGAATGGCTTGAATAGAACGCGCCGCGCCGCGGCGATTTGCGAATTCCGACCATTGACTTCGAATGGATATTACGGGAGATCCGACCATCAGATTCACTAAAACCGGAACCATCGGGTTCATTTCGAAAAGAGCTTTCTAACGAATATAAGTTATTTGAAATCTAATGGTTGGATTTGGAATTATGTCCAAATCAATTTTGGAAAAGGTCGCTGTAAGTGTAGTTCGATGGCCATTGATGGAAATCGACTGTACGGGCCTGGATAAAATTATTAAAAATAGTAATAATTTGTGTAAAATCATAAGAAATGATTTGTGAAGAGCTGGGATGAAAAACTCCGTATTTGAAAAGATAAAAATAGATTTTTATCGAAATGAACTAGTTTTGAACTTGAATTATAATTCTATTTATTTTTAAAATAAATAAAGTGGATTTGGAATGGTTTTAAAAGTAACCAGAATTTCCAATAATTGAATTGCAACGGATTTGAGTCGAAATTGTCTTTGGAATATTTCGATGTTGGATTTCGTGATGAAACAAATATTGTTATGGGAATTTGAAAGATATATTTATATCGTTATTTCCAATACGATATTTGTTGGTCGTAGAATTTGATATTGAATATAAGCCAATATATTTTCTATTCAGAGCCTTGTATTTAATATCGAATGTGATTTGGGTTTGTCGTGAATGGTGTTTTCATTAACACTGTCCTTAAACCCAGTTGAAAAAAAGATTAAATCCTTTTATATAGATTTAATGAAGTGTACCAATTAAATGGTATTTAATTGGAACTGAGTTGGAATTGATTTTTTGGTTTATCGTGAACGGTGTTTTAAATAACACTTGTTCTTTAACTCGATAATTAATGGAATGTGATTTTGGGTTTATCATGAACCGTGTTTTAGATGACATTGGTTCTTTAACCCAGTTAAAGACAGGATATTGATTTTTGGGAAAATTAAAACTAAGTGGAGTTTTAATGAATCTTTAATTAGACTGAAATGATCGAGAATGGAGTATCACCAGTTCTTGTTGCAGTCTTGATGGGGGGTTCTCGCTTCGCGGTTTGGTGGCGAACGGGAGACTCTTACCCCCACATGTCCCTTGCGGGGGTTGGTTAGGCAGTGGCCGGGAGGCTCGAGAGGGTCGTCGTAAAACAAGTGTACTGGGGGACCAGGTGGAAGCCACGGTAGGTTTTACCTACTGCTTGAGGGATGAAGGTATGGTTGCAAAGCCTACCGGATTTTGTCGGTTGTTTCATAGTGGTATCAGAGCTTTTGTTTACAGAGCTCGGAGAATAAGACACATTTGAACCATATGAAAGAATTCATCAGAGATTGGATTCGTAATATCCAATGAGAATCACTCGTTAGAGATAGGATCAGTAGTATCCTAGAACGAGTGTGAAGAGTAATGTTTTTGAAATAAAATTGAAAACAAGTTTTGTTTTGAAAATTTAATTCAATTATTCGTATTTGAATATTTGTTTATATTGATTTGGACTACCAAGTATATAAAGATTTTGCGTATACGTCTGATCCGCGTGTGTTCGATGTTTTAATATACTGGATAGATATAGAATCATACTCTAGTGGCCCGAAGATGATTCTGATGATTGATCGATCATCATAAGAATTTATGTTCGAGTGACGAAAGTGTGATATCTACATATTTCCATTAGACTGATGTGAGAACCAAAACTAGATAGGGCTTATTGTTGTGATTTGGCATCAACAAAAAGTCTGATTTTTGACTATATATCAAAATTATGAATTTGAAATGTTAATCAACTAATTGATTGCTGATTGTGTTGTTTGATTATTGTTCGATTAATTAAATGTTGAACCTTTAGCCAAATTGAATCAAATAGTGGGTTGTATTGGAAATTTTGTTGCATTTGCATACATATACATGTACTTACATTGAGCAGGTCATTGCTAGGAGGCTAGAGCAGAAGAATAAAATTGTTTGCCCGACAAATAGGTACATGTTTACAAATTTATTGGGTTTGGATGATCTTATGAGCCGATTGGCTAGCCGCTTGGCCGTTTCTTTTTCTTTTTGGATTTGTGAAGGTCATGGGAGGCTTTTTGAAATATCCCGAAGTCCCGGTGCAGGGGAGGTTATGGCGAAATTTTTCGAAAATTTTGGCTGTTAGCCAAATTTTTGAAAAATTTGAAAAGTTCTTAGAAACTGAAATGTTGTAGAACTTAAGCCATAATGAAAATAATGGAAGTTGAGTTGATTGGTTAAACAACTTTTGGCTTCGTTCCTTTTCGGGGACGAAAATTTTTAAGTGGGGGAGATTGTAATAACCCGGAAATCTGAGCCAATTTAAAATTTTTATTTTGGCAATTTTGATGAATTTTGAATATTTAAAATGGATTATTTTAAATAATAACGATAAGAAATTTATTTTGAAAAGAATTAGAATGTATATATTTATATAGATTGTCGTTAGAATATAAATATTTATTTTAAATTATAAAAGGAATTGAAAATGGCGCGGTAGTTTGAAAATTCGATTTCAATGTTCAAATGAATGTGCAGGATTCAAAATAAATTGGGTTTTGGTGAAACAAAAATATTTGAATCTATTTGAGAATATCTTTCCAACGAATCCGAAAAATTGAAATTTCATGGCGGGATAAAAAGTTATGCCCAATCGAAAATTGTGACGAAAAGGAATTTCGTTCGGTCCGAACCTGTCGCTAAACCGACCCAGACCGCTCGAAACGCCCTATCGTTTGAGAACACGACAAATCAGAACACATACAGAAGAACATTTCATTGTACATTACAACAATGCATCAGATTACAAGACTTTACAGAGTATAAAAGAATATTACACAGAAATATCAGAGATTTAAATTACATTTAAATACATAGCAGCGGAGAATAATACAATACACAACTAGAAGGAGATATACGGGTACAAAGCTTTCCGGATATCGTTCCAGCTGTAAACCAGGATCCTGTGAATATAAATCTGCAAACCCAAAACTACTAGCTGCCCGTGTCAAAATAAGGGCACCCAGAGTTTAGGTTAAAACAATAAACTCCAGGTCAGTCATGTGACTGGTGTGAGAACTAAAACAGTTATTAATTCTTTATTTTAAAGTTAGGTAAATCAAGGGACCACGCCGTATAACACGGAACGGGTTTCCTCCCAAGAATACCAGTGCATAAAACAAACAGCGCAATGCTAAATAAAGAAAAATGAAGCTGTTATAAGACCCAGGTCCCATCGCACAATGCAACGCAGCCGAGGATAGGGTTTTCCCTTATAACAGCCAAAGAATGCTTGATACGTTTAAAACAAATCGTTTGATACTATTATAAGTGCATAGTGTATAAAACAACTTCAAATCATAAGTACCAATCATAGGCGGCATGGGTACCATATATCATGTCGCCATACTAGTTCTAAATTTAAAACCGCAAATGTCGTATTGGAAGTTGGGTTATCATTTATGGTATGAACCGAGGCTAGGGGAAAGATCCTCAACCGATTCGAGACAATCTAGCCCATGTCTCAGGAACAGCCGCAACTGCCCCATGGATCGTCAGGGCCGGTTCACCGATGTGGATTATTATGCCTGAACAATACGTCTCTCCGCCCTTTGATGCGTAAGCCTGGCCCGTCAGCCGACCAGAAGCATCGGCCGAAACCAATATCACGAGGCGCCTCGCTTTTCAGCAAGTAATAATAAGCAACATCTACATGAGTCGAACTCGTCAGCCAGTTCAAGCACTGACGCCACTCCTAACTAGAAAGAAACGCATGTCCTCCCTGAGGTCCGTCTCCCGTTTTTGGTCCATACCGGGTGTGAAACTCGCGAAGTAAACGTTAGACAAAGCTACGCCACAAAGGCCTTGCTTCGATCATCAACCACAAGACTTTTCTTTTCAACAGAAGCCTTGATCATCTGCCACTTAAGCATGCCACACAGGCAATTCACTCCATGCGATTGATATCCATCATTATATAACCCCTGAGCTCGTACGTCTCAGAGAAGGGCGTTAAGCAAGAGAATAAATTCTCCGCCGCCAAACAGATATATATTTAATAGAGATCAATCACACGGACTAAAATCCAATGTCAGACACACAGTCCATTTACAAGTCCGTTCTGGGTCTGAACGAAACCGGAGGCACCTAGTACCCCGCATATCCATCGATCTCCAAGTACATCTGGACGATCACCAACTGTTTCCATCTTCTTGGGTGTACAGCCCAATCAAGATCATCAGTAATTATCCAAACGACGTGAAGACCTCCGTTCTTCGACCACCGTCTTCATCTTCGACTTATCGTCGTATCAGTTATTCAGAATGGGATAAACCCGGTCTTTCCAAATAACTCGCGTATATTTTAAGTAAGTGTTACACAAACAACATACGCCTCATTCCAATTCATCAGTCACTAACTGTAAATTAGCCAAGAGAATAATTCCCCAAATATTAACCCCGAAGGCCGAAACCAACATCAGATCAATATCCAGAAAACCATTCTACTTAGCTAACCGACAGTTAGTTTCTAAATTTCACATTCATAGGGAAAGGTTCCCATTAATTTTATCCAAGACAAATTTCTTGAATTTATTCTTTAATCTATTTTTGAATATCAATTCAAACTAGTCGGGATTAGCGAACCTTACCGAAGTAATCATTTGTTTTAATTTCCCAATCCCAACCTATTCATCCCATGAAGTAAAACTGGTAATACTTCATATCTAACACCACGGTGTTATCGGTAAATTCAATTACCATTTCACGTTCAAATATAATTAAAGATTTAACTATCGCCTGGAGTAAAACTGGTGATACTCCATTTTCGATCTTTTCAATCTAATTAAAGATTCATTAAAACTCCACTTAGTTTTAATCTGTGACTGGGTTAAAGAATCAGTGTCATTTAAAACACGGTTCACGATAAACCCAAAATCACATTTCCATTAATTATCGGGTTAAAGAACGAATGTTATTTAAAAACACCATTCACGATAAACCCAAGAATCAATATCAGTTCAATTCCAATTAAATATTGCTTAATTGGTACACTTCATTAAATCTAAAATAAAAAGATTTAATCTTTTCTCAACTGGGTTCAAGAACAGTGTTAGTGAAGACACCATTCACGACAAACCCAAATCACATTTGATATTCAATACAAGGCTCTGAATAGAAAATATATCGGCTTATATTCAATATCAAATTCTACGACTAACAAATGTCGTATTGGAAATAACGATATAAATATATATCTTTCAAATTCCCATAACAATATCTGTATCATCACGAAATCCAATCTCGAAATATTCCGAAGACAATTTCGATTCAAATCCATTCCAATATAATTATTGGAAATTCTGGTTATTTTTAAAACCCTTTTCAAATTCAATTTATTTATTTAAAAATAAATAGAATTATAGTTCTAGTTCAAAACTAGTTCATTTCGATAAAAATCTATTTTTATCTTTTCAAATATAGAGTTTCTCATCCCAATTCTTTCTAAATCATTTCTTATGATTTTACACAAATTATTACTATTTTTAATAATTTTATCAAGGCCCGTACAGTCGATTTCCATCAATGGTCATCGAACTGCACTTACAGCGACCTTTTTCAAATTTGATTTGGACATAATTCCAAATCCAACCGTTAGATTTCTAATTTCCAATAATCGTTAGAAAGCTCTTTTCGATACGAACCCAAAGGTTCCGGTTTTAGGAAAATCCGACGGTCGGATCTCCCGTAATGTCCGTTTGAAATAAATGGTCGAAATTCGCGAACTGCCGCGGCGCGGCGCGTTCTATTCAGGCCATTATATTATATATATAATATATATAATATACATTTCGTCGATTTCTATTTAAAACGAATTATATAAATAGTTTTAAATTCATTTCAAAAGCAATTTCAACTTCCTTTTCAATTCAAATCAAAATTGAATTCTTCTTTATAAATTCGTTTTAAAATTCATTTCTATTCGATTCAAATTTCAATTCAATTTGAATTCATTTCAATTCTCTTTCAATTCAATTTGAATTTGTTTTCAATTCAATTCATTTCGAAATCGTTTTCAATTCAATTCATTTCGAAATCGTTTTCAATTCAATTCATTTCAAAATCGTTTTCAATTCAATTCATTTCGAAATCGTTTTCAATTCAATTCATTTCGAAATCGTTTTCAATTCAATTCATTTCAAAATCGTTTTCAATTAAATTCATTTCAAAATCGTTTTCAATTCAATTCATTTCAAAATGAATAAAATCGATATAAATATCGTTCACGTCAAAATGGCGTCAATCTAATCAACACGGCTTCATAAATTTCCATTTTCAAATATTCTATTTCAAATATTTCTTTTTCAAAATAGTTGTTATTATCAAAATATTTCGTTCAACACATGACCAAGCTCAATGGATGAGTACTGTCAACACATGAACCTTTATTTTATATTGATAAAGATGTAAATTTTATTACTAAAATATTTCGTTCAACACATGACCAATCTCAATGGATGAGTACTTGTCAACACATGAACCTTTATTTTATATTGATAAAGATGTAAATTTTATTACTAAAATATTTCGTTCAACACATGACCAATCTCAATGGATGAGTACTGTCAACACATGAACCTTTATTTTATATTGATAAAGATGTAAATTTAATTACAAAAATATTTCGTTCAACACATGACCAATCTCAATGGATGAGTACTTGTCAACACATGAACCTTTATTTTATATTGATAAAGATGTAAATTTTATTACTAAAATATTTCGTTCAACACATGACCAATCTCAATGGATGAGTACTGTCAACACATGAACCTTTATTTTATAATATTCTTTATTTTCTAAATTGGAATGAGGCCCAATCAATTACCATATAAAGTTAATTATATGGATTCCATACAACAAATGTATATAATAGCAACGATAGATAATCAACCATCAACCAAAGTGCACTACACTGTATAAGCATCAAATATAGATATCTAACGCTTATAACAGCCTGTCAATCAATCGATCGACATATTTAATCAATCAGGACGAGTGAACTTCATATTTCATCCCAACACCCGTGTGGGGTTTTCAAACAATCAAACACAAATTTTAGTGGTGCAGTTGGGCGATGTGTAAAATTTATCGACCCAATCAATATCAGTCAAATCAGTGTATATAAACAAATCGGCCGATTTGTTTATAAATATTTATTTATTTACTTTCACGTTAAAAATTATATTTTTAATGATAAAACATTTTATTCAACCTATGAATATTCTATTCGGTTCATTTATTCAATAAAACGATATTTTTATTTTTCTAACATATTTTAGAAAATTTCGGCGGCATAACGGCGCGATACTAGAAACGGGACAAGGCCTAGCCTTATCCCCGATGTAGTGAAGGCCCACGCCATTCACACATCAATCAAATTCACCAAACAACCAAATTCAAATCAAATAATCTGACTAATCTATGCAACCAAACAAACAAGTCCATGGTCTGTGGACGATTGTGTCGGGTGCTACTAAGTACCGTCTGCATCCTAGTATATATATATAACTAGAAATGAAATTGAAGAGTGAGAAATTCTCACCGATAGCTATCCAACTTCACGGCACTTCTTTTAGAGAAGTCTTCGTCGTCATCGCATCCTTTTTCATCTTCGTTGCCTGTAGCCACTACATATATAAAAATCACACATTTTTATATTTTGATGGCTTTAAAATAAATATCACATTTTTATTTGTTTACTTTCAATTTAAAAAATCATATTTTTACTTCGATGTTCAATATATAAAAATCATATTTTTACTTCGATGTTCAATATATAAAAATCATATTTTTACTTCGATGTTCAATATATAAAAATCATATTTTTATTCTAAAACAAATGCAAAATTCCTTTTAAAAACAAAGCTAATTTCATTTTCAAAAACAATGTATGTATTTCATTTTAAAAACAATATTTATTTTTTTCTGTTTTACTTTTAAACCAATCTATTTATTTTTCTATGCTTAATAAAAAAAAAACTAAATTAAAACAATGTAAATTTAAATAAAACTAAATAAAAAAAATAATGTGGTAATTAAATTAAAGTAATCACCTTTAGCACCTGCGTCTTCTTCTTCACCGTATCGCGCTACAGGTTTTCGCTCAAAGCCCTGCTCAAAACTAGGGTTCAATCCCCTCGCTGCCTTGAATGATCGGACCCAGATCGAGTGGGCCCTTGAGGCGCGCCATCCTGGCGCCTCCCAACGGCGGCCATCTCAGGCGGCGCGATGGCCACCTCCGCCGCCCAGCGATGCTCAAGTCCGGTCGATTTGGGATAAAATTTGGGGCAAATCACGAACTGAAACAGGGTGATGACCGTATGATTTTGAAGAGATTAAAACTCTCTTTCATTTTTGATTTTAATTCGAATCTAATTCGATTGGGATTGAGATATCAAAGGCGATTTGTTTTGGGCGATTTGGATCGTCCATGCGTTGGTGGCGGCTACTGAAGAAATGAATAGCTAGGGTTTCGGAAATTTTATTCTATAGCCCTTTTTATTTTATTTAATATTATTTAATCATTTCAATAAGTTGAATTTTTCATACAACCTCTAAACGAGGTCCACCGCCTGTCGTCCATAGTTAATTATCCCCATTCCGAACACAATGGGATATGTATCGTAAGCTGATTCGATCGTTTGAATCAGTTTCCTTCAAAATCTACATATAACTCTATATATTGAATTTGAACGCGCATTTCAATTTACCGGGGTCACATACTAACTAGAAAAATTCCTGAAAAATACTTTCTAGCTTCGCATTGACGATACGGTCCTAACAAAACTAGTTTCGTCGAATTCTGAGACCGTTGGAAAAATGGCCATTTTCCAGTCGATTTAAAATCAACTGAAACTGATCAAACGCGTTTTCCTTAGCCACGCTCACATATTGATTCGAAAAATTATGAAATTTAAAACCTAGCAATAACTTGACACTGCGGATCTAACAAAAGTGGTTTCGTCGAATTCCGAGGTCGTTTGCAAAATTTCTATTTTTAAGGGCTTGAATTCCATAGCGACTATTCAGAATTTTCAACTGGACATATCTTTTTATTCCCGCTATGAAATTTCGATTTTTCGGATTCGTTGGAAAGATAGTCACAATTAGCTTCCATTATTTTTGGTTTCACTAAAATCCGGATTGTTTTGCACCCGGTACATCCAATTGAAGTTTGAAATCGAATTATCGAACTACCGCGCCATTTTCAATTATATTTATAATTATATCAAATTATTTATATTCTAACGACGACGTATATAATATATACGTTGGATTTCCATTCAAAATAAATTTCTCGTCGATATTATTTAAAATAATTCATTTTAAATAAACAAAATTCGCTAAAATTGCCAAAATAAAAATTTTAAACTGGCCCAGATTTGTTACAAAAATTCAGAATAGTCACTATGGAATTCTGGCCCATAAAAATGGAAATTTTGCAAATGACCTCGGTATTCGACGAAACCACTTTTGTTTGATCAGTGATGTCAAGTTATTGCTAGGTTTCAAAATTCGTAATTTTCTGATTCAATATGTGAGCGTGGTAAATGAAAACGTGTTTTACCAGTTTCAATTGATTTTAATCGACTGGAAAATGTCCATTTTTCAAACGGTCTCGGAATTTGACGAAATTAGTTTTCTTAGGACCGTATCATCGATACGAAGCTAGAACTTATATTTGATTAACTCATTTCGATTAACTAAATTCGATTACATCTTTTGTTTATCAATGATTCCCTTTTTATCTTTATTTATTTTCTAAATAAGTAAATTCTTTTTCAATTCTATTTGTAAATGTTTTACAAATATTTCTCTTCCTATTTTATTTGTAAATGTTTTTACAAATATTTCCTTTCTTGGATTCTATTTATTTTCCAAATAAATAATCCCTTTATACTTCTATTTATTTTCTAAATAAATAATTCATTTTATACTTCTATTTATTTTCTAAATAACTAATTCATTTTATACTTCTATTTATTTTCCAGTAAATATTCCTTATCTGAATTTATTCATTATCCCAATGAATATTCCTCTTTATAAAATCCTTTGATTTTATAGATAAATTCCCTATTTATAAAATCCCTTGATTTTATAAATAATTTCTCTTCTTAATAAAATTCAACTCATTTTATAAACAAGTATCCCCTTTATAAAATCCTTTGATTTTATAAATAAATTTCCTTTTTAGATATCTTATTTTATTTATTTAACAAATAAACATTTCCTTTATCTTTCTATTTATTTAACAAATAAATATTTCCCTTTCGATTCCATTTGTAAGTGTTTTTACAAATATTCCCTTTTCGATTCTCTTTGATTTTATAATTAATTTCTTTTATAAAATTCTTTTTCCTTTTATATATTAAATCCATTAATTTTATATAAATAATTTATTTTCAAAATATACTTTGAAAATCCCCTTTTTACATCCTAGTATTTTCCACGGTATTTAAAATACCAATTAACAGTGATCGATATCATTCAAACACCCATAATCCACAACAAATTATATATCACATCACATATCACAGTATATGAAACAAAACAGTATTATATACATTAAGGAACCCAGTTGGGTCCCTCCAACCTGTTTCCCTGCATCACAGATGTTAAACAATATAATTAACCTCGATTTCTTTTCAATATGAAATATTCTGCTAAACAGAATCAATATTTGATTAACGGTTTATGTATATATCGTTATCTATAATTTCAACCAATACACAAGCAATTCAACCAAATAGTTAACACACAGCAATCAACAGATGGTTAACAGTTCTAAAAATACGTTATAAAAATATAACTGTTCAGAGTTGGTGAGTTTTACTCACACTGGATGATCATCGTTAATAACGATAACCATCGCTTGATTAAGATGGACAATTTGTTTTGCTATAAATTGTAACGAGCCCTGACTCACTCCCCATTAGCTCCATGGTGTAGCCACCGTCCATACGATCCTAACGGATCCAACCGTTCCAAATTCTGACATCAAATGCAATAGATATACATTTTATAAGTTTACACTATATTTAAAATTAAATAAAACTTAACACTTTTTATTTGAAAGGGCCTCACCCTCAAATCCATTGGCCCATCCTCTTTAGGCCCGTGATGAACAGTGTTCATCTCTTCTCCAATTCACGAATTAACTCCCTTACTCCAGCCCTCTTCAAAACACATGGCCGATCCTCCTTTCACAATTCATTCTACCATAATCACCTAAAGATCACACAAAAATCATCATTACATCCTCATACAGATCTGCGTCCACTCCTACCCAAATCGATACACTCGCACCTCTTATTCACTCCGCGTCTTCTGCCTTTACACAGCCAGCACAGTGTTCATCGCGACGCCCATTGAAACCGGAACCCCCCCTCCAGAAAAAGTGGCAAGATGTTATTCGAGCTTCTGAGTACCAATCCATTTCCCAAATCGTGATATGAAGCTTGGATTTTCTACAACCGTGAACCCTAGGTTTGGCTGCACCAAATCCAACGAACCAAATGAAGTTCGAACCCAATAAAAGTGATATCAAAGGGAAGAATAAGTTCATAGGAGACTGAATATACTTGCTTTGGGATATATAGAATTTTTGGGATTTTGTTTGTGATTTTTCTTTTGAATTTTGAAATGGGCGAATTGGTTTTGTTTTTCCTAGGAACCGACGGCTCAAGAGAAGTTATATAGGGGGTCATATATTTTGTGTGGCTGTAAGAGATTGGTGGGTGACTCGTTTAGGTCCACAAACACTTAGGATATTTTACTTTTTAATATTCATTTCGCCTTCTAAAAATCCGTGTGATCACACATGATATTCAAAAATCACTTAAATGGTCATATAGCTACAATTCGACATTATGGTCCCAATGAAAATGCTTTCATCGAATTTCGACTCCGTTTGCTCACACGGCGTATTTTTAACTGTCAAAATATCGACTATTTTTCACATTAAAATTCCGTACGGCCACATACTGACTCTAAAAATCACGGAAATTGATATCTGGCAATAATTTAATATTGCGGATCCAACAAAATTAGTCTCGTCGAATTCTGAGGTCGTTTGCAAAACTGGCTATTTTTAAAGCTCTAAATAACCGTTTTAAATATATAAATATATTTAAAAATAAATAATTTAATTTTTATGAATAAATATTATCGTATATATTCACAGTGGAATACCATACAACTCTCATTGGATTTATAAATCGATACTTCAAAATTCCCAGTTATATCGATATTCGATTTATATATTAAATTCCTTTTATAATATAAATAAATAGATATAAATTATAAAGGAATTCCACAACGACTTTTCTAAAATTTGATTTGGACATATCTCAAAATATACACGATGAAATCCTGAATTTTCTCTTCCATTAGAAAAATATACTTCGCCAGCTCCGAACGTTTCTTGTTTCACAGAAATCCGGCTCAAAATAACTTCTGTATACTCGTTTAAAGGTCAAATCGCCAAATTACGAACTGCCCGCTATTTCGAGCTCGATTATAATTATATTATAAATTCTACGTTCAAACTGTTGTTTATTTAATATTTTCGTTATTCAAATCAAATTCCGAACTGAATTATACGTTTTGAATTCCCCAATTCACACCATAGCCATTTCAGCCAATTCTGATTATTTCAGAATTAAATATATTATTTAACTATTATATTAATTAAATATTCAATATGATTTAATTAAACGGCCATATAAATCTCTAAACCATTATTTAAATAATTAAATTAATTAATTATTCGACCGTAAAATACGGGTCCTTACAGTTGGTCTTCGATGTAATGCTTCTTCCCTCGTTGATTTACTGAGATTTTGGTGGGACAGTATCCCAGGTAAATCACTTCGCCGCATCCTTTTTCGGTTAATCCCTTGTCTTATCTGCTAGCATATATGGTGCTTGCGGGATAATGCTATTTTTGATAAGGTGCCTATTGACCCTACCACCATCATTCGAATTATAAGGAATGATGTGTTCCTTGCATTTCATGGTAGACCGTTCCAAGGTTTTGTTGGTTCCCGATTGATGCAGTTGGCTGGTACCTTCGATGTTACAACGGTTCCAACTACCCCTCATACAAGGATTGGTTGAACCTTCTGTTTTATTAGAATAGTAGGATCCATCCTTCTACCATCTCCTCAGCTCCTATCTCCCCCCCTTAAACGCTGATGTTGTTTGCTAGTTCTGCAGGGCCTGGATTTACAGGTTTTTTGATCATTGGTCTATGGTTCCTCTGGCTCTGGAGTTTTGCATTCGGAGCTTTCATACGATTGGGTTTCTTGCATCTTGTGTCTTTGGAGTTTCTCGAGCTTTGCCAGGGGTCCACGCCCTTAGTTATTGGACTGTTTAGGAGGCATCTTGTATTGCTAGTCATCTTTCCACTTCGTAGCGGATTTGACATAGCTGGTTGACTGCTTCTTTTTGGTTTTGTTTGTATTTATGCACCTTTTTCTATTTTAGTTGCTCTGTTTGGACTTTTTTGGCTGTCGTTATGTGCGACCATTATTGTGTACATAGACCCTGTACTGTCTACAGATATGTTTTTGTAAGCCATTGGAGAATAGCTAGATTCTCCTTTTTGTTATATATGTACATATATATATATATATATATCTTTTTGCTGAAACAAAAGATTTGTTGACATAGCCAGA
The DNA here is from genome assembly GCA_030737875.1 of Allium sativum. Lineage (NCBI taxonomy): Eukaryota > Viridiplantae > Streptophyta > Magnoliopsida > Asparagales > Amaryllidaceae > Allium > Allium sativum. The sequence goes on along the minus strand of CM060915.1, from coordinate 181,869,221 downwards.
AAAAATTTCGGCCATATGTTAGAAAAAAGTTAAGAAATAATCAACTTCAATGTCTCGTGATGTAACAAATAGAATTCCAATAACACCTCATATTATGACCTCCTCTCTCACTAACTATAAAAATATTACCTGGTAATTCCTAAACCATATATGATCATCAAAAATTGAAAAAACAAATACATGATCATGAAACAATTTCACTTTTCTTTGATTCTTTGGTGTTCCAAATATCTGCAAATAGAGTACGAGATTTTTAATTATTAGCGGAAAAACACGAAAGATCCATTCAACCAACAAAGATGAAGAAAAATATATACAAACATTATACTAGTTTTCAAATGGCTAGTGTGATGCACTATATATATTCACATATCCACGTTAAAAATATTTTGCAACTCTAGATTATAAAGCTCTGGTCAAGGTCTGAGCATTGCACAACATTTTAAAGTTCATACCTCAAGCAATTTTGTAGATTTACTCAATGATGTTGTGGCACTTAAATTGCAACATTACATGGAATTTTAATGACTTTACTCAATCTGTAGTACAACTAAATTTTCACAATTAACAAAATTGAGATAATACATACCTGAGTTATCAATTTTTTCATAAGCATCCACCGAGGTTCTTTATCAAAATTAGTCAAGAAAGTTAATAATGGTCGAGAACCTTTAAGATTATTGCCAGTAAGTTTTAGTTCTTCCATCGTGTGCACTGAAAATAGAATTCTTATTAAATTTAACCCAAACATAAAAGCATGACAAATCGCATGCTCAGTGTTTGATTTTCCATCTTGCCTTATTTTACCAACGAAATGGCTAACTTAAACACCACAATCTTTCGCTCAATACCACCTTGCATAGGAACCCCAAAAAAAGTTTCAAAATGATACAACTGTGCACTAATAATAGTAACTTGTTTATATACAATTAAATAACTGGAAGAAATAGATAATCAAATACAAAGTAACAACATTATCCAAAAAATTTAAACGGTGTATCTACGGATTATGCTTTTTGTACTATAGATTTTCCGCAAACAGAAATTTTGTCCTATAAAGTTGTAAAAATAATTTCTGTATATAAAAATAAAATAAAATAAGCTATATGAATGGTTGTCAATGAATTAAAAAATATTCAAAATCCAATGGTATATGTATACGAAATATGAAGAATTCTCCGATATCTGAAAAACAAATACGGATGTTAATCCAATAATTATCCTCTAGTTTTTATCAAAATTATAGCTGTTTTCATATTTTAGTACATAAACGATTGTCATTTGCTATTTTATGTAGGTTAAAAATGTGTATAAAAGTTAATAGTGGCTGCTTAAAATTATTTTACTTGACATTTTTATTTTTTATTACCAAAATGGATCAACAATTAACCAAAAAAATGTTTATTCGTTTCAATTATGTGTTGTGAATTGGTTGAAGAAAATCAGTACAAAAAAGATTTCCCATACATATGTGAATCTGTATCAAACCATTTGCTGAGTTTTAGATAGTTGTGTCCCATAGTAAAATCTCTAGATCGTTGATAATCGAGATCCGACCTCCGAAAAGAAAAAAAGCTACTCCAAATAATCCAAAAACCAGTCGTATTTTTATGAAATAATTAAGAGGGGGCTTCCCTTATTAAAAATATAAAAAAAAGTAAAATAAAAGATTATAACTAGAAAAAGAATTTTTTTGTTAAACCTTCAACTATAATGTTACAACCCGGAATTTTGGAACCAATTTAAAATTTTTATTTTAGCAATTTTAACAGAGATTATATATTTAAAATGATTTATTTAAATCGAAGTTAGAACGAATAATTTATTTTAATTATAAAAGGAGTTAGAAATAGCATGACAGTTTGAAAATTTGAATTTGAACTTTGACTGACTATACAGGATGCAAAATAAATCAAATTTTAGTGAAACCAAAAAAATTAGAATCTATTTAAAAATATCTTTTCAACGAATCTGAAAATTTGAAATTTCATAACGAGTATCAAAAGTTATGGTCATTTGAATATTCAGAATAGTCGCTATAGAATATAATATAATATATAGCCCTCAGAAATAGTCATTTTACAAACGACCTCCGTTTTCGATTAAACTACTTTTGTTGGAACCGGAATGTCAAATTATTTCTAGATTCCAATTTTCATAATTTTTAGAATTAATATGTGAGCGTGGCAAAAGAAAATGTGTTTTGTCAATTTCAATCAATTTTGATCGACCAAAAAATGACTATTTTTCAAATAGTCCCCAAATTCAAAGAAATTAATTTTGTTAGGACCGTATCGTCAAAAAAAGCTAGAAATAATTTTTCTGTAATTTTTAGGGTCCGTATGTGGCCCTAGTAAATTTAAAATGTACAATCAAATTAAATAAATAAATGATTTGTATTTTAATTTAAAGAAAATAGACTGAAGACGATCAAACGTGCTGACGGGACCTAGTCCATTGGTTCCGAAATAGGAGTATTTGGCTGGGGACAACATTCGTTGGGGTAAATTTGGGGTTATTAAAAGTTAACGGGTTTTTTCTGAATTAATAAATTAAATAATATTTATTTGTAAATAACCCTAGGTTTAGAAAAATCCTAATCTCCCACAAAATCTGCCGCCGCCTAGGTTAATTTCCAATGGCCGATATCACAGCAATTTTTTCCCTCCAAAATGAGACGACCCGAACTTCACCGTGAAGGAAAACCCAGATAGAATTGAGTACAAGACGAATCAGAAAGCAGACGGAAGAACATTTCATTGCTTATTACAACAACCCTATAAGAATACAAGAATATACAGAGTATAAATGAATAATATACATTCGATAAATATTAGAGATTACAATACATTACATAGCAGTGGAAAAACAACATAAAACCCAACTGAAAGTAATACACGGATACAGATCTTTCCGAGCACCGTTCCAGCTGTAAATCAGGATCCTGTGAATATAAATCTGCAAAACCAAAACTACTAGCTTCCCATGTAGAAAATAGGGGCACCTAGAGTTTAGGTTACAAAAATAAACTCCAGATCAGTCATGTGACTGGTGTGAGAACTAAAACATTTATTTAAAAATTTACTTTAAAAGTGAGTGATTCAAGGGACCACGCCGTATAACACGGAACAGGTTTCCTCCCAAGAACACTAGTGCACATAACAAAACAACGCAATGTTTTTTGGAAAAATGTAACACCCCGAAAATTCTATAACTGTGAAATTAACAAATTAAAGTATAATTAATTTGAAATCAAACAACTAAGGGAAACGGGATACGGCATTGCGTTCGTCTCGGAAAAATACGCGAAATAGAGTCCGAGTTTTCGAAAAACGGAGTCCGTATGAAGAAGATATGGCCTTCGGAAATTTGAGAATCAAGTTTAAAATTCAAACAGAATAAAATAATTAAAAATGGGGCCCAATGGGCCAGGGCGGATAAACACCCGCCTAGGCCACCCAGGTCGACTGGGCTGTCGACCTGGGCTACCCATGTCGACAGGGCTGTCGACAGCCCTGTCGACAGGGGTGTCGACCTGGTCGAGCCCAGTCAACCTGGCTGGCCAGGTCTGTGTTTGGCCGATTCTCTGTGGTCTGCTTTGTCATTAGGGCTAGGTGGCGGGTTCTAATTGGTCTCTCTATCTAATGAATGGCTACGATCTAACCTAGCAACATAAATGGTCCGAATCAGTTCCTAACCTCTATATAAACAACCCTAGACAAACCCTAATCTATTCATTCAAAATTAAGAACATAGCCGCCATGTTGCTGAGGAACGACTAGAGGTAGCCGCCAACTAGAGAGAGGATTAGGAGGAAAATTCTAAAGCTTAAAGAGACCTAAATCAAATCAATTCAACAAAGGAATCATATCTCTTAATTAGAGAATTCGTCACACCATTGTAAGTAGAGTATTACTTTGGTATGAATAAACAACTGTATTGATTTGTATGCTTGAATTGGGATAATAAAGTAGTTCATATTTGTGCAAAATTATGTTATTCATTATAAAGAACTACATGCGGTAGTTCTATGCAAGTATACGTTTGGAATATTGCGCAAATTATGTGATCTATGTTGAAGCTACATGTATGTAGTTGATTGAAATTCGTGCAAGTTTGGGGCTTTGTTATTATGTCATCATGATGTATATTTTTGTGCATAAATCATTTTGCAAGTAATTGAAACAAGTTTGGTTGTTATAGTTCATAAGAAACTATGTTGGAATTTTGACACCATAATCCATGTATTAAGTCATGCTTTTGCAAACTTATGAATATGGCTAGGCTATGAATGATATTTGGCATAATTGAAATCCATGATTAAGTCTATCTTGTTTACAAGAATTATATGATGACATATGTGAGACATGGCTAGGTTAGACTCAAAAATCCCTTTTTTGCAAGTTTAAAGCAAACACCATGATTAGGAATATTTATGCATAAGTATATTTATACTATCGTTATGTGATTAGACTTAAACCATAATTAAGTTGATCTATGCTTTTGTGTTAGTAACAAAGTATCCCCTTTGTAAACATGTAGAAACCTTATGAACATGACTTGTTTATGTTTATGCCTAATTGAGAACATAGGTCTATGTTGTAGTTAAGACTATGTGACACCTAATTTAGATTCTTATCTTAAGTTTACATGGTTTGGTTCATGTCACCTATGCTTTATGACCAAAGTATATATATGCAAGTACACCAGTTTCTATTATGTATTTCCAACGTCATATGCAAGTTCATGCGCTCACCTTCCCCTCTTGGTGTATGTAATCACGCTTTAAGCCTCCCCTTTTCGCATGGCTAAATTGGGCTTTAAAAGGCTAAGCCCAATATATATGAACGGACGTGTAAAACGGGGGAAAATAACGTTGGGTTAAAATTAATTAATGAATGAAAATATAAAATAGAAGGGCCCAAATTCAAGTATGGGTTGGGCCCGTGATTGGTGTAACCTTTACACCATTAACTTAATAATGGGCCGCAAATATTTACATATAAGAAATAAAGAGGAATGACAAGATATGTAAATGTAGAACATACGATGTGTTTAACCCGAGGTTGGATTGAGTTGTGATGTAAACCTGCCCGGAACCGCCCGGCTGTCCAGTAGTCACAACAATACCTATCCAATGTGGGAGGTTAAACATGGAGCCCAGCAAGGACCCGAGGTTAGACTGAGTTGTGGCGTAAGACTGCCCGGAACCAACCGGCAACAGGCAGCCACAACAATAACTGTCTAATGTGAGAGGTCAGGGCCTTAATAAGACAATTAAGGCTGAGTCAGGATTGTTAGGATTAAGTGAACTAAAGACTTAATCAAAATGGAACATGCTAAACTAAACGGACTGGTGGGGGTTAGGTAGGAAACACTTAACCAACTTAGCATGTTGGCTAGAGATAGAAAACCTAGTAACGGGGGACCCTTTTCAGCAGTAACCCTAAAAGGTGTATCAGGATACCCTGAAACTAGGCAGGGTAGGGCACGATTACTGGGCTGATTGTAAGAGGTCAAAGCGACGGCGGTGGTGTAGCAGTGTAGGTTCTAACGGAGTGCGGGCGTGCACACACTCCGGTGCAGAAAAATAAGGCACTGGACACCAGTAGCATACCTGTGCACTCTAAGGTTGTGTCGGGTTGCCACTATGGGACTTGATACACCCCATGGTGGGACCAGCATAGGTAACTACGACATCGGGGGCCGTAAGACACATGTAACTATGCGAGTAGGAGCCGATCATCATAGAATGGATCACATCACCCTGATTATGGGGTGCCAATTGGAAACTAGTTTATATGGGTTCAGAGATTAATATGGGGTACGATAGTATATTCGACCCTAGACAACTTAACCAAGTTTATAGTGTCTGCCCACTTCTTGTTTATACTTATCATTCCCAGTTCTTTATTCATAGACAAAATAGTACTAGACTTACTCAGGCTTTATGTCTGACTCTACTTTTCTTTCGTCTTCTTTTCTTCCGTTCCCCCCCCCCCCCCAGGTCCACAGGGAGGGAACACTGCAGCTTGACCAGCATTAACATCCAGCTTGAAGAAGAGAAATGTATTGCTTGGAACTTTCCGTTTTTGAACTATGGCTTGGGACAACCACTATGGGGCTTTTGCAGTTTATCTATGTTTTATTTATGCTTCTTTAAATAATGTACTCAAGACAGATTATGAAAGTGTTATGTTATGTTTTTGGAAAGGATGTTGTTGTAACACGTATTTGATTTTATGAAATAAAAGTTTGTTGTTCTTCCGCTGTTTACAAATATGTGTTCTTATATCTGTCTTGTATATCTGTGACTTGTACTTATAAACCTCCACCAAAATTAGGGCATTCCCTTTGAGAGTGACCCTAACGGAGGTGGGGTGTTTCACTTGGTATCAGAGCATAGGTTTACCAGATAAGATAAAAAGTTTTGAAAACTTATTTTCAAAAAGGAAATTTAAAGAAGCATTTTTAAAAGATAAAAATATTATTTTATTTTAAAAAGGCAAAGTCCACTCCCCAAAGCCATAGGTACTATCTCTTATCCTTCGTTTTGAATCTATCCTTTTTGTTTCAGCATGTCCCAAGAACTTAACTTGCCGGAAGGGGTGCCAATACCTGGTTGGTTTAGACGGTTCTTAGAAGCTAGGGCCACTCAGCCAGGTCCTACCGTTCCTCCTCCCCCAGCTGAAGGAAATCATCCAGCTGCAGCAGCACCTTTTCCTCTACCTCCTCCTCGGGGAAACGCTTTTGCTAAGATATGTAAAGATTTTAAAGCTATGGGAGGAAGGGATTTCCATGGAACTGAGTCCTTCGTAGCAGCTAGGAATTGGCTGAAAGAAACTGAAGACCTGTTCATCATCTTTGAGGTAGAAGATAGACAAAAAGTACAATTGGCGGTGTGGCTATTGAAGGGCGAGGCTTCCTACTGGTGGGAAGTCACTAATGCTGAAAGACCTGTGGAGACATGGGAGGACTTTAGGGCAAGGTTTGAGACCAAATTTCTCTCAGATGCGGAAAGAAGTTTGCAGTTGGAAAATTCTTATTTCTTAAGCAAGGAGACAAGACTGTCAGAGATTATGTGAATCAGTTCGATGAGCTGGCTAGGTTTGGGCTTGACCTAGTCAACACCCCGCACAAGAAGGCTCTCCGTTTCGTCAAAGGGTTAAATGAGCCATTACACAGTTTGGCCATGACCCATATACCCATGGGAGCCACGTATGAAAGATTGGTGCAAATGGCATTGCTGAATGAAGAGGATAAGGGCAAGAAGGAGACAAAGGCAGAAAGCTCTCAAGGGAAGAAAGAGGGTTTGTAGCCTAAGAAGACGGACTTTAAGAAAGGCGGGAAAGGCAACAAGGAGAAGAGGAAGTGCAATTTATGTGGCAAAGTGGGGCACTTAGTAAAGGACTGCCGGAAAAAGAAGGCCAAGGAGAATGGTGGGTGCTTTTCATGCGGTGAGACAGGCCACAGGGCTAAGGACTGCCCAAAGAAACGAGGACAGGGGCAGAGGACTGGATCCACCCCAGGGGCACAGGTTCATGTGCTGGAAGCGCCACCTTTGCAACAGCGAGGTACAAACACTTCTGTAGAAAGTGTAGTTTATCTTTATGATCACCCCGTTCGCACTTTATTTGATTCTGGCGCATCACACTCCTTTATCTCGTCTGCTTTAGTAGAATCTCTGCACCTAAAAACTAGTATTGTAGAGGACCCCTTAATTGTTTCAAACCTAATTGGGGGCCCAGCTCATTTGTCTATGATCTGTTTGGATTTGAAAATTTCTATCCTAAGTGTTGAATTTCAATGTAGTGCCTTTGTTTTGGGATTTTCGGGGTATGGTTTGATTTTGGGTATGGATTGGCTATCCAGTAATTGGGCCATCCTTGATTGTGAGAAAAGGGTTGTTAGGCTCCTAACCCAGCTCGGTAATACTTTGGAAATTTCTTGTAATCCCTCGTATGCGGTTATGCTTAGTTATCTTGAATCGCTAGATGCCTCTGTTGAAAATTTGAAATCAGTTAGAGTGGTCCGGGAATATCCGGATGTCTTCGAAGAGGTGAAGGGCTTGCCTCCGAAGCGGGAAATAGACTTCCGCATATATCTTGTAGATAATGCAAAGCCCGTTGCGTTGCCCGTTAGACATATGGCTCCACGAGAAAGGAAAGAGCTCAGTAAACATATTAAAGAGCTTCTAGAAAAGGGGTTCATTAGGAGGAGCATTTCAGAATGGGGCGCTCCGGTGGTGTTCGCTACAAAGGCGGATGGTTCACTCCGTCTATGTGTTGACTATAGGGAGCTCAACAAGCTAACGAAAAAGAATAGGCACCCTCTCCCTAGAATTGACGATTTATTTGACCAGCTTGTAGGGGCGTCTGTTTTCTCCCAACTCGATTTAGCAACCGGTTTTCATCAGCTAAGGGTGGCTGAAGATAGCATCGATAAAACGGCATTCAGAACCCCAGACGGTTTCTTTGAATGGCTTGTCATGCCTTTCGGCTTGACAAATGCTCCTGCTTACTTCGTGGACCTGATGAGTAGGGTATTTAGAGATTTCCTCAACAAATTCGTAGTGGTCTTCGTAGATGATATCCTTATCTTCTCAAAAAGTGAAGAGGAACATGCTCAGCACCTAAGGGCAATCATGGAAACTTTGCGAGTCCATCAACTAAAAGCCAAGTTCTCCAAATGCCACTTTTGGAGAGAAGAGGTGAGGTTCCTTGGGCACATAGTATCCAAACAAGGGTTAGCAGTGGACCCTGCTAAAGTAGTGGCGGTACAGGACTGGAAGACACTAAGGAATGCAACTGAGGTCCGAAGCTTTCTAGGACTAGCAGGTTTCTATCGAAAATTTATAAGGGATTTTGCGAAAATCTCAGCTCCGCTCACGAAATTGACTAAGAAGAATCTAGTGTTTAATTGGGATTTGGATTGCGAGTTTGCTTTCCAATGACTAAAAAGGGCTCTCACAACAGCCCCAGTTTTGACGCTGCCAGATGGGAGCAAGATGTTCACTGTTTATACGGATGCATGTGGGACAGGGCTAGGCGCCGTCTTAATGCAAGAAGGAAGGGTAGTAGCTTATGCGGGAGGCAATTGAAGGTGCACGAAAAGAACTACCCAACCCACGATCTTGAGTTAGCCGCCATTGTCTTTGCACTCAAGTCTTGGCGACACTATCTCCTAGGTGAGAAGTTCGAACTTTACACTGACCATAAATCGTTGAAATATCTTTTCTCGCAGAAGGATCTTAACTTGAGGCAACAAAGGTGGATGGAGTTTCTTTCCTCGTACGATTTCGAAATCTCCTATACTCCGGGCAAAGGCAACGTAGTGGCAGACGCGTTGAGCCGAAAGAAATTGACCCTAAGCCCGTTGTTTGTTGAAAGACAAAGCCTAGAGTTTATAGCCAGCTTCGACTTTAGGCCCTCCTCCGATTTCGTACCGGGCTTGCTAGCATCTCTGGAAGTGCGCCCAACTTTAGTGGATTCAGTAGGGACAGCACAACGCGAAGACCCTCAGCTTGTAGAAATAATTGATAGGCTAATTAGGGGCGAGACTTCAAGTCACCTCAACAGATACTCCATCGACGATAAGGGTTTTCTAAGGCGAGACGGAAGACTATGCGTCCCACAGATAAACGATTTAATAAAGAAGGTTCTCGAAGAAGCACATCACTCCAAGATGACGATACACCCAGGCGGAGATAAAATGTACAAAGACATAAAAAGGACTTTCTTTTGGAACGGCATGAAAAAGGACGTGGCAGAATTCGTTTCTAAGTGCATGGTGTGCCAACAGGTTAAGGCAGAACAGAAAAAGCCTGGCGGACTGCTACATCCTCTGGAGTTCCCGCAGTGGAAGTGGGATAGCATCTCAATGGACTTCATCGATGGGCTGCCTAGGTCTAGGAGATGCAACACTAGTATTTGGGTAATAGTGGATAGGCTTACTAAAAGCGCCCACTTTTTACCGGTCAAAAGTAAAAGAACTGCCTCATCCCTGGCATCACTTTACCTCAAGGAAATCGTCCGACTCCATGGAATACCATCTAGCATCGTTAGTGACCGAGACCCCATCTTCACCAGTGAGTTTTGGCGGAGTCTGCAAGAAGCAGTAGGAACGCAGTTATGCTTGAGCACAGCCTATCATCCCCAAACCGACGGCCAAACAGAAAGAGTGAACAGAGTTTTGGAAGACCTTTTAAGACTGTGCGTCCTTGACTTCGGAGGGACATGGGAAGACCACCTTCCTTTGGTGGAATTTGCCTACAACAACAGCTATCAAGCAACCATCGGAATGGCGCCCTTCGAAGCTTTATATGGAAGACCGTGCCGATCGCCCACTTGTTGGTGGGAGTCTACTGATAAGCTCATACTTGGACCAGATATGATCCGAGAGACTTCAGAGAAGGTAGACTTAATACGAAGAAGGATGAAGACGGCCCAAGACAGACAAAAGTCCTATGCCGACAAGAGGAGGACCGACCTTGAATTTGAAGTCGGAGACAGAGTTTTTCTCAAGGTATCACCACTAAGAAACGTTGTTCGCTTTGGAACCACAGGAAAACTGGCACCAAGGTTCGTAGGGCCATTCCCTATTATCGAGAAGATTGGGAAAATGGCCTATAGATTAGAGCTACCCGAGAAGTTGGCTGGAGTCCACAACGTTTTTCACGTTTCACATCTCCGAAAATGTCTACATGAGTCTTCTGAAGTGGTAGAGCCAAATATACTCGAAGAGGCCGAAGTGGAACGCGAAGCAACCATAAGAAAAGTTCCAACCCGCATCTTAGGAACGGAAGTGAAGAAGCTACGCAACCGCGAAGTCAAGCTCGTCAAAGTTCAGTGGAGCGACGCCGAGGGAGACGCGACTTGAGAAACTGAAGCTAGAATCCGTACAGCCTACCCTTTTCTGTTCGAGGGTACATCCTTGATCTTTCCTTTTCCTTAAGTTGCGCTTTTATCTATCTTTTTAGGTATATTTCCTCGACCTTATCTTTTAGAAAGAAACCTTTTGGATGAAAACATGTAATTGAAACATGTTATGTATGATGGTTGCAAGTGGGTGCAAGTGATTGCTAGTGGCTGCTCGTGGTTGCATATACACACACAATCTAGGTTTTAGATCGGCTCAGTCACTTCATATTGCATATGCATATATGTTTGCATTCGTATGTGGTTGAACTTTAATGTGTTGTCATGTGGATGCTGCATTTGTATTGAATGATTGTGCACTCATGTAGAATCAAGAATAGGAAAATTTGCATACATAATGGATTCATGGCACTTACATAATTAGCATTAAGGAGGTCAACTGAATCGGTAGACCGCCTGATTTTGCATTAGATAAGTTCATGTATACACACACACTTTGCATATGATCATGAAGCATTAGAAGTCTTTTAAGGACAATGGATGCTCGTGTTTGATGGATGAGTAGATGGATGTTTGGATGTTAGGATATACATTCCTCCTAACTTGAAGATTTCGGGGACGAAATCCTTTTAAGTGGGGGAGAATGTAACACCCCGAAAATTCTATAACTGTGAAATTAACAAATTAAAGTATAATTAATTTGAAATCAAAGAACTAAGGGAAACGGGATACGCCATTGCGTTCGTCTCGGAAAAATACGCGAAATAGAGTCCGAGTTTTTGAAAAACGGAGTCCGTATGAAGAAGATATGGCCTTCGGAAATTTGAGAATCAAGTTTAAAATTCAAACAGAATAAAATAATTAAAAATGGGGCCCAATGGGCCAGGGCGGATAAACACCCGCCTAGGCCACCCAGGTCGACTGGGCTGTCGACCTGGGCTACCCATGTCGACAGGGCTGTCGACAGCCCTGTCGACAGGGGTGTCGACCTGGTCGAGCCCAGTCAACCTGGCTGGCCAGGTCTGTGTTTGGCCGATTCTCTGTGGTCTGCTTTGTCATTAGGGCTAGGTGGCGGGTTCTAATTGGTCTCTCTATCTAATGAATGGCTACGATCTAACCTAGCAACATCAATGGTCCGAATCAGTTCCTAACCTCTATATAAACAACCCTAGACAAACCCTAATCTATTCATTCAAAATTAAGAACATAGCCGCCATGTTGCTGAGGAACGACTAGAGGTAGCCGCCAACTAGAGAGAGGATTAGGAGGAAAATTCTAAAGCTTAAAGAGACCTAAATCAAATCAATTCAACAAAGGAATCATATCTCTTAATTAGAGAATTCGTCACACCATTGTAAGTAGAGTATTACTTTGGTATGAATAAACAACTGTATTGATTTGTATGCTTGAATTGGGATAATAAAGTAGTTCATATTTGTGCAAAATTATGTTATTCATTATAAAGAACTACATGCGGTAGTTCTATGCAAGTATACGTTTGGAATATTGCGCAAATTATGTGATCTATGTTGAAGCTACATGTATGTAGTTGATTGAAATTCGTGCAAGTTTGGGGCTTTGTTATTATGTCATCATGATGTATATTTTTGTGCATAAATCATTTTGCAAGTAATTGAAACAAGTTTGGTTGTTATAGTTCATAAGAAACTCTGTTGGAATTTTGACACCATAATCCATGTATTAAGTCATGCTTTTGCAAACTTATGAATATGGCTAGGCTATGAATGATATTTGGCATAATTGAAATCCATGATTAAGTCTATCTTGTTTACAAGAATTATATGATGACATATGTGAGACATGGCTAGGTTAGACTCAAAAATCCCTTTTTTGCAAGTTTAAACCAAACACCATGATTAGGAATATTTATGCATAAGTAATTTTATACTATCGTTATGTGATTAGACATAAACCATAATTAAGTTGATCTATGCTTTTGTGTTAGTAACAAAGTATCCCCTTTGTAAACATGTAGAAACCTTATGAACATGACTTGTTTATGTTTATGCCTAATTGAGAACATAGGTCTATGTTGTAGTTAAGACTATGTGACACCTAATTTAGATTCTTATCTTAAGTTTACATGGTTTGGTTCATGTCACCTATGCTTTATGACCAAAGTATATATATGCAAGTACACCAGTTTCTATTATGTATTTCCAACGTCATATGCAAGTTCATGCGCTCACCTTCCCCTCTTGGTGTATGTAATCACGCTTTAAGCCTCCCCTTTTCGCATGGCTAAATTGGGCTTTAAAAGGCTAAGCCCAATATATATGAACGGACGTGTAAAACGGGGGAAAATAACGTTGGGTTAAAATTAATTAATGAATGAAAATATAAAATAGAAGGGCCCAAATTCAAGTATGGGTTGGGCCCGTGATTGGTGTAACCTTTACACCATTAACTTAATAATGGGCCGCAAATATTTACATATAAGAAATAAAGAGGAATGACAAGATATGTAAATGTAGAACATACGATGTGTTTAACCCGAGGTTGGATTGAGTTGTGATGTAAACCTGCCCGGAACCGCCCGGCTGTCCAGTAGTCACAACAATACCTATCCAATGTGGGAGGTTAAACATGGAGCCCAGCAAGGACCCGAGGTTAGACTGAGTTGTGGCGTAAGACTGCCCGGAACCAACCGGCAACAGGCAGCCACAACAATAACTGTCTAATGTGAGAGGTCAGGGCCTTAATAAGACAATTAAGGCTGAGTCAGGATTGTTAGGATTAAGTGAACTAAAGACTTAATCAAAATGGAACATGCTAAACTAAACGGACTGGTGGGGGTTAGGTAGGAAACACTTAACCAACTTAGCATGTTGGCTAGAGATAGAAAACCTAGTAACGGGGGACCCTTTTCAGAAGTAACCCTAAAAGGTGTATCAGGATACCCAGAAACTAGGCAGGGTGGGGCACGATTACTGGGCTGATTGTAAGAGGTCAAAGCGACGGCGGTGGTGTAGCAGTGTAGGTTCTAACGGAGTGCGGGCGTGCACACACTCCGGTGCAGAAAAATAAGGCACTGGACACCAGTAGCATACCTGTGCACTCTAAGGTTGTGTCGGGTTGCCACTATGGGACTTGATACACCCCATGGTGGGACCAGCATAGGTAACTACGACATCGGGGGCCGTAAGACACATGTAACTATGCGAGTAGGAGCCGATCATCATAGAATGGATCACATCACCCTGATTATGGGGTGCCAATTGGAAACTAGTTTATATGGGTTCAGAGATTAATATGGGGTACGATAGTATATTCGACCCTAGACAACTTAACCAAGTTTATAGTGTCTGCCCACTTCTTGTTTATACTTATCATACCCAGTTCTTTATTCATAGACAAAATAGTACTAGACTTACTCAGGCTTTATGTCTGACTCTACTTTTCTTTCGTCTTCTTTTCTTCCGTTTCCCCCCCCCCAGGTCCACAGGGAGGGAACACTGCAGCTTGACCAGCATTAACATCCAGCTTGAAGAAGAGAAATGTATTGCTTGGAACTTTCCGTTTTTGAACTATGGCTTGGGACAACCACTATGGGGCTTTTGCAGTTTATCTATGTTTTATTTATGCTTCTTTAAATAATGTACTCAAGACAGATTATGAAAGTGTTATGTTATGTTTTTGGAAAGGATGTTGTTGTAACACGTATTTGATTTTATGAAATAAAAGTTTGTTGTTCTTCCGCTGTTTACAAATATGTGTTCTTATATCTGTCTTGTATATCTGTGACTTGTACTTATAAACCTCCACCAAAATTAGGGCATTCCCTTTGAGAGTGACCCTAACGGAGGTGGGGTGTTTCAAAAAATGAAGCTATTATAAGACCCAGGTCCCATCACACAATGCAACGCAAGCCGGAGGATAGGGTTTTCCCTTATAATAGCCAAACATGCTTGGTACGTTTAAAACAAATCACTTGATACTATAATAAGTGTATAGTGTCAAAACAATTCAATCATAAATATCAATCATAGGCGGCATGGGTACCATCTATCATGTCGCCATACTAGTTTACACTCTAGCAAATGCCTCGGGACCGCACACAGCAATCCCTGGATCCTCCAAGGCCGGTCCTCTCTTACTTTTGAGGATTCACGTTTCCCGGTCCTTACAGACCTATATCCGAGGCGCCTCGTATCCAACAACCACACAGGTGAAAAGTATATAAATGTCAGGGCTGGTAGGTCACTGACACCACCATAGATAGAAAGAAACGTCGTGCACTCCTTGGGTCCTTATCCCGTTTTTGACTCATACCGAGGTGTGAGGCTCGCGAATTCACGTTATACACAAAGCTATGCCACACAGGTCGTGCTTTGATCATCAACCACAAGACTTTGCTTTTCAACAGAAGCCTTGATCAATTGCCACTTACGCGTGCCACACTGGCAATTCACTCCATGCGACTGATGTCCATCGATATACAACCTCTGAGCTCGTACGTCTCAGAGAAGGGCGTTAAGCAAGAGAATAAATTCTCCGCCGCCAACCAGATGTATATTTAATAGAGATCAATCAACACATAATAAAATCCAATGTCAGACACACAATCCATTTACAAGTTCGTTCTGGGTCTGAACGAAACTGGAGGCACTTTCCTCGCATATCCATCGATCTCCAAGTACGTCTGGATGATCACCAACTGTTTCTCTCCTCTTGGGTGTATAGCCCAATCGAGATCATCAGCAATCACCCAAACGATGTGAAGATTTCTGGTGTTCAACCACCGTCTTCATCTTCGACATCTCGTCAAATCAGTTATTCAGAATGGGTATAAACCCGACCTTTCTGAATAACCCATGTATATGATAAACAAATGTTACACAAACACAACAGATGCCTCATTCCAATTCAGAATATTCTTTTATTCACAAAATCACATTCTTAGGGAAAGGTTCCCATTAATTTTATCCAAGATAAATTGTTCTAAATTTATTCTTTAATCTTTCTTTGGATATCATTTCAAACCATTTTATGGTTTTCCAAACTAGTCGGGATTAGCGAACCACACCGAAGTAATTATTTATTTTATTTCCCAATCCCAACCTATTCATCCCATGGAGAAAAACTAGTAATACTCCATATCTAACACCACAGCATTATCGGTAAAATTAATTACCATTTCACGTTCAAATCTAATTAAAGATTTAACTATCGCTTTGGAGCAAAACAGGTGGTACTCCATTCTCGATCACCTTTCAGATTTGATAATTTAAATTATCAATTCACATTTCAATCTAATTAAAGATTCATCAAAACTGCACTTAGTTTTAATCTTCTCAAAAATCCACATCCTGCCTTTAACTGGGTTAAAGAACCAATGTTATCTAAAACACGATTCACGATAAACCCAAATCATATTTGATATTAAATACAAGGCTCTGAATAGAAAATATATCGGCTTATATTCAATATCAAATTCTGGAACCAACAAATATCGTATTGGACATAACGATATAAAATATATCTTTCAAATTCCCATAACAATATTTATATAGTCACGAAATCCAACATCGAAATATTCCGAAGATAATTTCGATTCAACTCCAGTCCAATTCACGTATTGGGAATATTGATTATTTTTAAAATAACTTTCAAATTCAATTTATTTATTTCAAAAATAAATTGTTTTTAATTCTAGTTCAAAACTAGTTCATTCCTACAAAAATCTATTTTTATCTTTTCAAATTGGAACCAATTCACATATTATGATTTTACACAAATTATCAATATTTTTAATAATTTTATCAAGGCCCGTACAGTCGATTTCCATCAACGGCCATCGAACTGCACATACAACGGCTTTTCCCAAATTTGATTTGTACATAATTCCAAATCCAACCGTTAGATTTCAAATTTCTAATATTCATCGGAAAGCTATTTTCGATACGAACCCAACGGTTCCGGTTTTAGGAGAATCCAACGGTCGGATCTCCCGTAATGTCAATTCGAAGTCAATGGTCGAAATTCACGAACTGCCGCAGCGCGACGCATTCTATTCAGGCCATTATATATATAATATATATATATTATATATATTTCGTCGATTTCCATTTAAAACGAATTTTATAAATCGTTTTAACTTCATTTTCAAAACCATTTCAACACTATTTCAATTTCTAATCAAAATTGAATATTTCATATCATTACTATATAAATGATAATATTTTCAAAACGTTATATTTTGAAATCACCACTTTTTCTAAATTCATTATAAAAACGAATATAATCGATATAAATATCGTTCACGTCAAAATGGCGCAACTCTAATCAACACGGCTTTATATATTTCAATAAATTCGTTATTCTATTCAACAAATAAATATTTATTATATTCAACACATGAATCTATATTTATTTCAACACACGAGCAATCTCAACACATGAGTACTGTCAACTCACAACTATTTTTGTTATGTAAAACATTTTATAAAATTAGGGTATCTATCTGTGATGACCCGAAAGTTCCCATCCTTTGATTCGACCATAAACCACACAGGTCTGAACCAAAGGATGGAAATCTGCGGATACATCAACTTTGGGAATACAACAACATCAGAACAAATAACAAAAGACTTTTATAACATCAATAATAAATGTTACATCAGAGTACAGAATATAACAGAGTACAAAATATAATACAGTGGAAGATAAAATACAATAATTTAATACAATGCACAACGGAAGACTTCAATGTTCTAGACACAGCTTTAAGCTTCAATCCAGAATCCTGCTCAAGAGAGAAACCTATAGACAAATTACTCGACTGCCCGTGTGAAAAGAGGGCACCCGAGTTTGCAAAGGTGGAAACAAACTATGAGTCAGTCATGGGACTTGTGTGAGAATTCTTAACTAGTTTAACTAATTGTAATAAGGCAAATCCAAGGACCACGCCGCTAACGCGGAACGGGTTTACTCCAATGGATTGTTGTGCATAACAGTAAAGTAAATCGTCAAATAACGCAATGCTTTTTAGAAAAATGAAACCACCATAAGACTCAGGTCCCATCACAGAATGCAAAGCACACCAGAGGATAGAGTTTTACCTTATGGTGATTAAAAGATGATAAATACGTAAAAACGATATTATTATTAGTGTGTATATGTTTTAATAAAATGTTTCAATCATAATGTATCAATCCTAGGAAGCATAGGTACCCATATATTATGCCTCCGTACTAGTAATACAATCAAAACCGTATGGGGCGTATTGGAAATTGGATTTCCATCATGAGTCAAGGCTAGGGAGGAGCTCCTTACCGATTTGAGACACTCTAGCTAATGCCCCAGGAATCCCCGCAGTGAACCCTTGGAAATAGCAGGGTCGGTCCTCACATACAGCTTTGAGGATTGGCAATTCCTGTACACACGTTTCCCGGTCCTATAGGACCTAATACCGAGGCATCGTCATCCATCATGCACATAAGTAAATATCAGCCAGTTTGAGCACTGACACCACTTCTAGCTAGAAAGAAACGTGCTGCTCTCCCTGCGTTCCCTTCTCCCGTTTTAGACTCAACTGGGTTGTGAGGCTCGCGAAGTAATGTCATAACCACAAGGCCTGCTTTTCGACAAAGCCTTGATCATCTTCATCTTAGCGCGCCACATTGTCAATCCATACCGTACCATTGATCATCCATCAATATATAAACGGGTGTTAAGTAAAGAATAAATTCTCCACCACCAATCATTTATATATAGACAGAAAATCAATAACATGATATTTAACAGAGTACGATGTCGGACACGCAATCCATTTATAAGCTTATTCTCTGGGTCCAAGCGAAAGCCAAATCCGTACAAATCAACACTACGTCCGGACTGCCACCACTGTAGCCCCTTCAAGGTAGCTACTCCCATCATGGGCATCAGCAGTCGTCGTCCATTCGATATGAAGATCGTCGGTCTTCAATCGCCGTCTTCAACTCTTGAATTTTTAAACGTCGTTCAAATTATTTGGAATGAGATAGACTCGGACTTTCCAAATAATTCTCGCGTATATATAAGTTGGAAATCATTCCATATCGTTTGATTTTAATTTTTATATATATAATTATATATAATTCCTTCATCCATTTCATTTTACTAAGTTTTGCTAACAACAAATCTTCTTATTTATATCCAATATTAATATATATCATCACACGCAACAATGTTTTCGTTTATTTTCCATACATATCATATACACAAAATGTATATTTTGTGTGTCATTCCAATTACAACACAAATGAATATTTTTGTACGTCGCTTATAATTTAACAAAAATGCGTATTTTTGTGTCACTCGATTCCTAACCAAAAAAGCAATATATTTTGGTGTCAACTTCATTTCTATACAAATGAATATATTTTTGTTTGTTTAATTTCAATGTAACAAAAATAATAACTTTGTTATTCTTTCAATGCCAAGAAAAAATAATAATTCTTCTTATCTCTTTCAATGCAAAACCAAAATGATCTTGACTATTTTAGAATGGCAATGTAAATTACATTCTTAAGTTACATCATGAAAACGAAATTTTGATTTACAATGTAATATCATACCTTAACAACATTATAAAAATGTAATTCTAATTTACAGTGCAATTTCTCATTCATAGTTACATATAAAAATGTAAATTTTGTTCGCTTAGAAAATCCAATATCATAGTTACATTGGGAAATGTAAATTTTGTTCACTTGCCAAATTTCATATCATAGTTACCAATAAAAATATAATTTATTTTTTTGTTTGCATCGCCAATTGCATATCATAGTTTCAAATAAAAATGTAAATTTTTATTTGCATAACAAATATTATATCTTTAGTTCAATTAAAAATGTAATTTTTATTTGCAATGCAAATTCTCATTCTAGGTTACCTAATAAAAATGTAAATTTCATTTAAATTGCAAATTCATACTCTTGTTTACATAATAAAAATGTAAATTTCTAACTTTATCTCTTTTATATGAAAATCCAATTCCTTAAAATGTAAATTCCCTTCCTTAAGTCCCATCTACATGAAAGTGTAAAATTTCTTTTTTTATTTTGGCTTTACATTAAACACAAATGTAAATTTTGTCTTTTTTTCTCTTTCCCTTCGAACAAAAATATGAATTTTTGTTCTTTTCTTTCTTTAACCAAAAATGTGAATTTTTGTTCTTTTCTAAATAATATTTAAAATACTTCGCTTTATATGCAAAAGGTATGATTTTAACTATGCACTTTATTTCATATGCAATATATGACATTACAAATTTTATTTCATATGCAGTATATGACATCAACAGATAAATATATGTTATTTCATATGCAGTAAATGACACTTACAAATAAATATATTTTCATATGTAGTGCATGACATTTAACAAATAAATATATGTTATTTCATATGCAGTAAATGATACTTACAAATAAATATATTTTCATATGCAGTATATGACACTTACAAATAAATATATTTTCATATGCAGTGCATGACATTTAACAAATAAATATATGTTATTTCATATGCAGTAAATGCAAAATTAAAACTATAATATATTTACTAAAATACCGTTATGTTCAATTTTTATTTTACCTACACTTTCTAATAAAAATGCAACTTCATTCTAATGCATATTTTTGTCATTCTTTTGTCATTCTTACATTTTTATCTTTCCTTTATATTTGAAAAAATGAATATTTTGTCATTCTTATATTTTTATCTTAATTTTAACTTGTTATTATTTTGAATAATGAACATTTCCTTGTTTTCCAAAATTACAAAAAAACGAAACTTTTTAATGTCGTCTTGTTCTTTTTCTCAAATAATGATCATTTTTATATTTTCTTCATTTACAATAAAAATGGAATTTTTATTGTAAACATTTCTTTTTCCTCTTCTCTTTGATTTCAATACATAAAGTTGAAATCTTTATATTCTTTGCTTTCATTACATGAAAATGTAGTCCTTCTCTCTTACATTACATATAAAGAGTATAACTCTTTTATCTTCTTTTCTCATACTATGAAAATGCAATTTTTCCGTCTCAAGTGACATAAAAAATTTGAATTAACAAATTTATTTCATTTCTAATGACATGTAAAAAGTGAATTTATATGTTAACAAATTTATTTCATTTCAAGTGACATACAAAATGTGAATTAGTCGCTGCTTCTTTACATTGAAAAAAAAATGTTCACTACATATGTTAAATATATGACAGTGAAAAATGTTCATTACCTATGTTAAATATATGACAGTGAAAAATGTTCATTACATATGTCAAATATATGACAGTGAAAAATGTTCATTACATATGTTAAATATATGAAAGTGAAAAATGTTCATTACATATGTTAAATATATTTAACAAAACGAATGAAAATATTATATTTGTCTTTCTTTTTACTTTCAAAAATACTTTCTTTCCTTTTTACACAAATAATGTCTTTTCATTTCAAACAAAAATAATATCTCTTAATTTTACAATAAAAAGGGTGAAATCTCTATTTAAAAAACAAAGGTGAAATCTTTTTATTTAAAAGAAATGTAAGATCTTTTTAATTTTAAACAAACCTACCATCTTTTATGATAAAAAAAAATTACAGTCCTTAATTCTATAAAACAATCTTACCATCTTTTCTTATAAACAAAGTTACAATCTTTCCTTATATACAACAAAGTTTCAAACTTTATTATTCACAACAAATTTACCATCTCTTAATTTATATAAAACCAAGTTGAATCCTTTAAATTTCTCAACCAAAGTTGAATCCTTTATACATTGATTCAGAAATAGAGTTCAGATCTACAATTTTACTCACAATCATCACATACAATCAATTTTAAATTTCTAATCTATGAACCGAAGGGGAATCACATACAATCATTCACTAACAATAACAAGCAATTCTGAATCACAACCATAACAGAACAATCAATATGGAAATAATAATCTATGCAGCAACAACATGAATTTCATATAATATGAATATAGATTTTGTAGTGAATTAAATAAATAAATAAATAATCATATTTTTAAAATAGAATTCTCATCGAACCGTTCTGATTTGAAATTTCTTGATTTTCCAAAATGTCTGGTTTCAGATCTGGTCAGTTCTGAAAGATAGATCTTGGTTCTGCGATTCCAACGGTTCGAAAATCGTTCGATTCTGAATCAGATTGAATAAGATATGGATTATTTGCGTTTATTAACTTTTTAAATAGAATTAAATAAATAAACTACTTAAAATCAACCTCTTCTTCTCCAATTTGAATTCGGCTGTGGCTTCTCCAATTAGTGCAAACTTAGGTCTTTATTTTCCGATCCAATCTTGCAGCTTGAAGGCCATCGAGTGTCAGGACGTCGTAGAGGGGTGTGTGGAGCACGTGCGCCGGGAAGGAGGAGGAGTTCGGTGGTGCAGGGTGGCCGTAGGCAGGGTCGGCGCGGGTCGGGTTTGGGGGATCGAGGCGGGCGCTACAGGCTGTAACACCGCGTAATTTTATAACATTAAAATTCACAAATTAAAGTATACTTAATTTTTAGAAAAGAATTAAGTGAAATGGGTTGCGCAGAGAAATATATATATATTGATATATATATATATATATAATAAATAAATAAATATGCAAAAAAGTTCAAAACAGCGAATTGGGAGGGGAAATAACCGAACCGGCCCATTTTTGAGGTCGACCCGAGCCTCGCTGGGTCGACTAGGGGTTAATCCAGGGTGTTTGGCTGTCAACCCGTGGGCCGATTCGCTCAAATGCAGATTTTGCATTTGATTGGTTCTCATGGATCAGAGTTAATCTAATGGTCCTAAATAACTTCCTACACCTATAAATACATCCTAATGCTAACCCTAAACCTAATTAAAATAGAATAGTTACCGTCATACCATCACCATGGAAATCAATGGAGCCGCCGCCGACTATGAAAGAAGAAAAGCAAATTCAATTCTAATTCTCTCAACCCTAAAGCAAAGCAAAACTCTCTCTTTTCTTCCCTAAATTGTGAGTATGATGATCTTAACAAGATTATTATCATTTTAATTAGGTTGAGTTATGAATGGATTAAGAGTAGATGATGTGAATTATCATATATGTTGTTGTAAACCCCTTTTGCTATTATGTATATTGTAAATCCAATGTTATGTGATGATGATGTCTTATATGTTGTAAATCATGCTATGATGATGTTATGTATGTTGAAAGTTTCTATGCTATGTTGTGATGAATCATACATGTTAAAAAGGCCATGATGTTACCATCTATGCTAGTTAGTTCATATTAATTAAATCATCATGTTTGGGTTATGTTGATCTATATGACAAGTCACATATGCAAGTTAGATGGATTAGAAAAGTTATGAACATATGCCAAGACATTTATTATGACATCTAGAATTATGCTATGACATATGTGATATCCTATGCTAGTTCACATCATCATTATGTTGCCTAAAAACCCCATATGCAAGTTTATGTATAGATTTGGGCTATGATCATATCATGTAAATTGAGACATTTAACAAGTTGACACCTTTTGATCCTTAACATGTGTAGTATATGCAAGTTTCACCCCTATTATGATTAGATTTATTTTAATTGTCTATATGTTGTGATAATTTATCTTTGTGCTAGGTGTTAGACTATACAAGTCTAGCCTATATTATGCGTTGAATAAGCGAACGTATAAACGTGGGGTAGGGGTAATATTAAGGATTTAATATTAAAAAGTTAGGGTGCAATTGATATGATTTTGCATGCCATAAGTGGATGGCCATAATTGAGTCAATTATGGACATCATTAAAAGTTGACTTAATTAATAATTTGAATAGGGAATTATTAAAACTGGGGTAAAAGATTTTAAGTGTTAATCAATGCTTAGGACACGAGGTTGGACTCGTTTGTGACGTAAACCTGCCCGAACCCGCCCGGAAAATCCAATGGTCACAAATGTCAGCCCAACGTGAGAGGTCCTAGGCCTAAACTAAAGCATAACGGTTGTAAAGACACGAGCTTAGACTCTTTTATTGTGTAAGACTGCCCGGACCCGCCCGGCAAATCCAGTTGCCATAAATGCCAGTCTAATGTGAGAGGTCTTTATGAGGTTATGGCCTGAATGAATTAAGAAATACTTAACCAGATAAACATGTAAGGTGGGACATGGGGGTAAAGTAGGTGCCTTGGGTGGCATGAGGAATCTAGGGGGTGCCCTTAGTGGCATGTGAAATACGATTAGTAAGACTTAACCAAACACACATGTAAATGAACATGACTAAGAGGAATAAGTGGGATATACTAGTGACAAGCTTAGGTGGGTAGCTTGTGGGGGCCCATTTCGACCAGTATCCCAAACGTATCTTTGTGGGCTCGACCCAAGTCGAGGACGGGACACGCATGGTGGGTTTGACTGTAAGAGGCCAAAACGGGGAGCGGTGGCAACGCAAGTCCAATGGGTTTCATATGCGTGTGTGGACCCAGGCTGCTAGGTAAGACGTTGTTGCATCGTGTAGGTATAAGCCGTGCATTCTCAAGTTGTATCGGGTTGCCACTTTAGGGGAGTGATACACCCCACTGTGGGGCCAGCACGGGTATCTACGAGTAGGGAGCCGATCAAAAGTGGGTAGTGGGGTACACCTAGTGGAGATAGGGGCAGACGGCACCTATGTAGTCAGCTAGGGGTACGTAAGGCTATTTATAAAGTTTCTGTGTGAAGCAAGTGGGAACAAACAATAGGGTGACTGGTGTGGTGTAATGTAGTAATGTGCGGTGCAGTGTAGTAATCATTCGTTAGTAATTAGGTGTGCCTTTACCGTTATCTTTAACGTTATCTTAAACGCTATCTTTATCTTCCTAAGAGTTCATAGACATTTACTTGTCTTCCAGCTTATGCCTTAGTCTAGTTATTTTGATAATAGTATTGTTATAATTATCATACTCGCTAGACTTTATGTCTGACCCCCTCTATTTCTATCCTTTTTCCCCGTCCAGGTCCTCAGGTTAGGCCCAGTTCTAGTGGTGTTTGATTAAATTGCTTCATCTCTCTTGGAAAGTGTAACACCCCACATCTGTTAAGGTCACCCACAAAGGGAATGCCTTAACTTCAATGGAGTATTATGGGTACTGGAACAGAAATATTACAAGACAGACATATATAAAACTGCGGAAAATAAAGTGGAAATACTTCAACCATTTATTAAATATAAATGTTTACAAGAAAAGCCCATCAACTTCCAATACCCAATTTCCTAGTTAAAATATCTGTCTTGCTCAAAAACAAAGAAGCATAAAAACAAACTGCAGTATTCCCCAATAAAGAAAAGCAAGCCATAGCCAAGAGAAATCCAAGCCATACATGAAAGAGCCTTGGGGCTTGGTAAGATCCGAACTAAGTTGTATTCCCACCCTGTGAACCTGGGGGGGGGGGACGGAAGAAAAAGAGGCGAAACAAAATGGGTCAGTCATAAAGACTGAGTAAGTCCTAGTGACTTTCATCATAAAAATAGGTAAAGATAACATGGCATTAATAAACTGAAAGTAAACATAAGCATGATAACAAGGTAGGCAAGATAAACTAAGATATCAAGATAAACTATGATAACAAGATAAACTAAGGTAACAAGATAAACTTCGGGCACGATGAAACAAGTATAACATCCCATAATTCCTATCAAGTATCCCACCGCATGGTTTCTATCAAGAATAACATCGCAAGGTTTCTAAGCTTTACCATTAAAACGATATCTATTTGCTCTGCACCACCTAACTAGCATCCTCATAAGTGTCTTACATGGAATGATCTGTACTCGTACTAGTATCCCAACTAGTATCCTGTGTAACAAGTATCCGTACCCCCTACTAGTGTCCCAACTGTCAGCCCGTGTTATATAATAATTACAACGTGATCCCAATCCCCGCAATTATGGTAGCCTTCAGGTGTACATCGATTTTGAGGATTCCACCTCGATCATCCCAATGGCTATGTATATATTCGATGCACCCTTACTACCTTATCGATCAGCTCCCTACTTGACCTAGTTCTCGTTTGTGTCATGCGGCCCCCTACTTATAGATACCTGTGCTAGTCCCACCATGGGGTGTATCAAGTCCCATGGTGGCAAACCTGACACAATCAAGATGCACAGCTTTATACCTACTGATGCCCAATGGCTAAATTTTCTGCGCCGAAGTGTGTGCACGCCCGCACTCCGTTAGAACTTGCACTGCTGCACCAACCGCCGCAAATTTGACCTCTTATAATCAGCCCAGTAATCGTGCCCCACCCTGCCTAGCTCAGGGTTCCATTGATACCTAATGTGGGTTACTGCTGAAATGGGTCCCCGTTACTAGGTTTTCTAATGGTTAAGTCTGTGGGCCTATATTCTCTGATATTACCCACCAACCCTGATGTGTACTTAACCCCGCTACTGGTGTGTATTTAATGGTTAAGTCTGTGGGCCTATATTCTCTAATATTACCCACCAACCCGATATGTACTTAACCCCGCTACTGATTCAAGCATGTATATTTAATGGTTAAGTGTATGTGGGCCTATATTTACTAATATTACCCACCAACCCGATATGTACTTAACCCTTCTACTCGTTATGTTACCATTGGTTAAGTGTTTACCTTAGTTAATTTAACCTTTCTCGCTTATTATGTTTGATTGGTTAAGTGTGGTTTATTAACTTAACCCCGTTCGTCTATCTGGTTACATTGGTTAAGAAATTTCTTGTTAACTGAACCCCATGTGTTACTTAACCCTACCACGCATCACATCAGATTGGTTAAGTGCATGTTAACTTAACCCCATCCACTAGTCATATTATAATGGTTAAGTGTTGTCAACTTATTCAAGTTAACTTAGCCCACCCGCTTGTCCTGTTATGTTGGTTAAGTGTTACTACTTAACCGTAACCACTTGTCTAATTAACCCAATGTATTAGTTAAGTGTTATCATTAACTTAACCTCACTCTCTAGTCCAGTTTAATCATATTATATTGGTTAAACATTTGCTTAACCTTACCCACTCTAGTGTCAACATATTAAATTGGTTAAGTGTCCAGATCAACCTAATCATATTTCTTAACCCACCCATTTATATCATATTGGTTAAGTGTTCTTATTTACTTAACCCTAGCCACTGGTCTAATTACCATCTTACGTTGGTTAAGTATTACTATTCGTATTTACACATGTCACCCACATGTCATCCACTTAACCCCCATGTACCACAACATGTTTATCTGGTTAAGTATTTCTTAATTCATTAAGGCCGTAACCTTATAAAGACCTCTCACATTAGACTGACATTTATGGCAGCTGGATTTGCCGAGCGGGTCCGGGAAGTCTTACACCATAAAAGAGTCTAACCTCGTGTCTTTACAACTGTTACGCTTTTAATTTGGGCCTAGGACCTCTCACATTGGGCTGACATTTGTGACTACTGGATTCGCCGGGCGGTTCCGGGCAGGTTTACGTCACAAATGAGTCCAACCTCGTGTCCTAAGCATTGATTATTACTTATAATCTTTTACCCCAATTTGAATTTATTTCCCCTATTCAAATTATCAATTTATTCCTAATTTAACGATGTCCATAATTGACTCAATTATGTCCATCAATTAATGGTATGCAAAATCATACCAATTTTACCACAATTTATCATAGGCCAGTAAAGGCAACTTATCTCAATTTGTATTTATCCCTCCTTTAAGGCTATTACATGCCAACTACCCAAAACCTATTTAGGCGTGTTCATATTAGCCCCTTTTCAAGACATAAATTATCATATGTGTTTCAACCACAAATTTCACCTATTTAACATATGCCCAAGTTCTAGATTACATGTCCGTTTTACATATGCCTAATTCATACCAAATTTTCATATGTTCAATTCATGCCTGTTTACATGTATGCCAAATTTATATATGCCTAATCTTAGACAATTTTACATATATACCAAGTTTCAATCCTTTTTATACATATATATCAAGATTCATAGTTTACATGTTTACAAAGCTATGCCCAATTCACATAGATCAATTTTTAGCCAAATACATGTATCAATATTCTTGCCATATTTTACATAGGTCAAGTTTCATACCAACTACATGTATTCCATGTTTACCCCAATTTACCCAAGCTAGCAAAATTTTAATTATAACAATAATACCCAAATTCAAATTTTGTGTTAATGGCAATAATACCCAAGTATCCAGTTTTCATATTATGCCTTCGATTCTACCAAACACATATATCCAACAAGGCAATATCCCAATATTTCCCCCGTATTCAATCGCACGCAAATCGCAGTTTAGGCCTAGGTCCGAAATTGACCAAGGTTCATCAAAAGAAAACAAATAGGGGAAAGGTAGAATTTTGCATAATAAATAGATCAGAGAGAAAAACAACATCATGATAGGCATAAAGATTAGAACTTGATGATAACATCAATACGAATCAAGAAAACTGCTGAATAAATCACAAACTTGTCATGAGAATAAAGGTAGACAAGTCTCAAAACTAAAGATTCAAAAAGCAACAGGAATAGATCATACTTAATCCAATTCCACTTTAATCCATGGCCACATTATAATTAAATATTTAAATCGGAAAGCAACTAGAACTTACAGAGAACGACATATGAATTAGGGAGTGAATTTATCATAGAAAGTTGCAGTGTCATTGATCTATCCTCTTGAATTTGTTGTAGAAGCATTGACCTTTGATTTGATTTGGGTTTGAACGCTTAAGCTTTAATTTGGAGACGGCGGCCATGGCTCAAGAGGGATTTTAGCAGCATTTTGGTGTCATATGAATTTGTGTGAGTTAGGCTAGGTCTAGGTGTTATTTTATAGGTGTAGCAATTCATTTCAGCCATCGGATTAACCCTAAAACCCATCCGGACCATCAAAACTCGTCCCGGGCTTCAAAAAATAGGTTCTGGATCACCCCAGGCAGACCAGGTCGACCTGTACAGGGGGGGTCGACACTATAGTCGACCTGGGGGGGCAGGTCGACTATAGTGTCGACACTATGGTCGACCTGGGTCAGTCTGCCAGAAAGTCTGCTGAAATCTTGTTTTGGCCATATCTTGGTCATACGGACTCCAATTTTCGAAAACTCGGACTCTATTTCGCGTATTTTTCTGAGAGGAATGCAATGGTGATGTCCATTTTACCTAATTCCTTATTCTTAAATTAGTTATCCTTATTTTACTATCTTTTCCGTTACATACATCATTATCGAACTAATTTTTCTTCTCTTCCATGTATTAATTAATTCTTCTTATGCATCACCATTATTTACCCATCATAAGCATAGTTTTATATATTTTATTTTATTTTTAATTAAATTAAAAATACGGGGTGTTACATTCTCCCCTCCTTAAAGGATTTCGTCCCCGAAATCTTCAAGTTAAGAAGAATGTGTCCTACCATACATCATCCATCTACTCAATCATCAATCACATGCATTCATTGTCCTTAAGAGATTTCTAATGCTGTATGAACATATGCAAGAAGTGTGCGTATATGTTCCTTGTCTAGTACAAATGATCAGGCCTGATTGATCTTCTAAATGCAAAATATGGTTAGTGCCAAAAGTCCAACATGTATGCAAATAGTCCTAGTCACATAAACACGATATGTGTGCACAAACATCCATCCATATGCAACATTCATATGATAACACATTCAATTTCATCCACAAACAAGTGTAAACACTCATGCATATGCAATATGAAAGGTGATTGATTCGATCTAGTGCCTAATGTGTGTAAATGCATCCACGAGCAACCACTAGCAACCACTTGCAGCCACTTGCAACCATCAATCATAACATGTCTCAAACACATGTTTACACCCAATTGTTCCTATCTAAAGGTATAGTCGAATGATAGAAGCAAGTAAAAACTTTGTGCCCATTAGGCAATGTCAAAACTGGAAATCTATGCCACATATATATTGATTAGGAGAAGAACTCTCTAAGCATCAGCCCCGAAGACCGAAATCAACATCAGACTGACACCCAAAGAATTACTCAACCCAACCACTATATATGATTCTAGGAAACTAAGCATGATGGACTCCTTTTAGGTCACAAGGGAATCCCTTCCTAAGACCAACCCGTATCCTATAAAACCCAAAAAGTTTAGTCAAACCAACGTACACCCTCAAGCCCCAACATGTGTTACTAACAGATGAGTTAAACTCCCTATGGGGTTTGCAACAGAAATTGGATTGAGAATGGGACCGAGAGGATATACACAGAAGATAGCATGCAAGTAAGCTCTACAGGAAGAGAGGGATCAAGGATATACTCTTAAGAAGAGATATGATGCACGAATCTAGTCTTCAATCTTCTAAGTCGCATTTCCTTGAGCTTAACTCCATTGTGCTTTGTCTGTCTTTAACTTCACAATTTCGTAGCTTCTTAATTCTTGTTTCCAAAATATGAGTTGGAACCTATTTCACTGTTGCCTCTCGTTCCTCTTTCACTTACTCTACTTCTAGTATACTCGGCTCAAACATAACGGTGTACTCATGGTTTCATGCAAGCTCTCCAAAAATTCACTAGTGAATCTTGGATCTCGTCCACTTACTATCAGGTATTCCACGCAGAAGAACTATCTCTTGAAAATAAATGCCAATCATGCTGCCAAATGTACTTACTAAGGTGATTCTCTACAACTCATGCATAAGCGAAATGACCCATCCGCCTTAGTGGCGAACACTACTCGATCGAATTACAAATTACCAATAAATGTGTAAAGAGATTCTAGGAAACAAATCGTGATAGAACCCTAAAGGTTACCTGTGACTTCGAGGGTATTACCGAGGCAAGTCAAGAGTCTAACTACCCTCTTTTCAAAACCGAGAAGGTCACCCTTACTGGATAACCACTCCATCGCTAGAATCAACCCATAGCCCAAAACATAAACATTACTTCTAGACTCAACACTTAGCATAGACAGTCTCAAATCCAAACAAGTCATGAATAAATGAGCCGATTTCCCCAACAGGACTTGAGACAAAAATGGGATCCTCTATTATGCTAGTACTAAGGTGCAGAGACTCAACTTTCGAAGCAGAATTAAAAGGATGCGATGTACAAAAACAAAGTTCTAGTGGGATGATAGAAAGGAAAAGATAAACTTTTAACAGAAACGTTACCACTCTCTTAGGTACGCTAGTAGTGAGAGCATTCAATTGCCCTCTCGACGATCTTGTCCCTTGCCCTTGTCCTATAATACTTAACTGCATTTTCCTTCTCACTAAATATACTCTCTCTTATCATGGGTTTTTCTATTCTTTCACTTAGGCCTCTTTCCTTTCACCTTTTTCCTCCTTCGTGGATTAAGCTATAATAACTAGTTCCTTGTTCTTACTGTCCTTGTATTGTTTGTTGACAAGTCTCTCGAAGCTACCTCCAACGCACGGCAACTCTACCCAACTTGAAATAAGATTAGACGCAGATGGAACTACTGCGGCTACAGATGGAGGTTGGGCACTCCTTTGACCTCCGACATGTGTCGGATGCCTACGAAACTATTGTGAAAAGAGAGAAGAGATTTTAAGAGAGAATCAAAAGATAGTGTATATGGCTTTGGGGAATATGCCTTTTAATCAAAACAAAATTTTCTTGAAAATTTGCTTCTTTGTAAACGTTTTGAAGATAATTTCAGAAGGTTTTTTGAAAACTTTTTCCCAGTCTGGTAACCTTCTGCTCTGATACCAAATGTAACACCCCACATCTGTTAAGGTCACTCACAAAGGGAATGTCTTAACTTCAATGGAGTATTATGGGTACTGGAACAGAAATATTACAAGACAGACATATATAAAACAACGGAAAATAAAGTGGAAATACTTCAAATCATTTATTAAATATAAATGTTTACAAGAAAAGCCCATCAACTTCCAATACCCAATTTCATAGTTAAAATATCTGTCTTGCTCAAAAACAAAGAAGCATAAAAACAAACTGCAGTATTCCCCAATAAAGCAAAGCAAGCCATAGCAAGAGAAATCCAAGCCATACATGAAAGAGCCTTGGAGCTTGGTAAGATCCGAACTAAGCTGTATTCCCACCCTGTGAACTTGGGGGGGGGGGGAAACGGAAGAAAAGGAGGCGAAACAAAACGGGTCAGTCATAAAGACTGAGTAAGTCCTAGTGACTTTCATCATAAAAATAGGTAAAGATAACATGGCATGAATAAACTGAAAGTAAACATAAGCATGATAACAAGGTAGGCAAGATAAACTAAGATATCAAGATAAACTATGATAACAAGATAAACTAAGGTAACAAGATAAACTTCGGGCACGATGAAACAAGTATAACTTCCCATAATTCCTATCAAGTATCCCACCGCATGGTTTCTATCAAGAATAACATCGCAAGGTTTCTAAGCTTTACCATTAAAACGATATCTATTTGCTCTGCACCACCTAACTAGCATCCTCATAAGTGTCTTACATGGAATGATCTGTACTCCTACTAGTATCCCAACTAGTATCCTGTGTAACAAGGATCCGTACCCCCTACTAGAGTCCCAACTGGTAGCCAGTGTTATATAATAATTACAACGTGATCCCAATCCCCGCAATTATGGTAGCCTTCACGTGTACATCGATTTTGAGGATTCCACCTCGATCACCCCAATGGCCATGTATATATTCGATGCACCCTTACTACCTTATCGATCGGCTCCCTACTTGACCTAGTTCTCGTTTGTGTCACGCGGCCCCCTACTTGTATTACTTAACTGCATGTCCCTTCTCACTAAAGATACTCTCTCTTGTCATGGGTTTTTCTATTCTTTCACTTAGGCCTCTTTCCTTTCACTTTTTTCCTCCTTCGTGGACTAAGCTATAACAACTAGTTCCTTGTTCTTACTGTCCTTGTATAGTTCCTTGTTCGTGGAAATACGAATAGTAATACTTAACCAATGTAACATGGTAATTAGACCAGTGGGTAGGGTTAAGTAAATAAGAACACTTAACCAATATGATATAAATGGGTGGGTTAAGTAATATGATTAGGTTGATCTGGACACTTAACCAATTTAATGTGTTGACTACGGGAGTGGGTAAGGTTAAGCAAATGTTTAACCATTATAATATGATTAAACTGGACTAGAGAGTGAGGTTAAGTTAATGAGAACACTTAACTAATACAATGGGTTAATTAGACAAATGGTTGCGGTTAAGTAGTAACACTTAACCAACATAATATATTTTCTGCGCCGAAGTGTGTGCACGCCCGAACTCCGTTAGAACCTACACTGCTGCACCAACCGCTGCAAATTTGAACTCTTATAATCATCCCAGTAATCATGCCCCACCCTGCCTAGCTCAGGGTTCCGTTGATACCTAATGTGGGTTACTGATGAAATGGGTCTCCGTTACTAGGTTTTTCTAATGGTTAAGTCTGTGGGCCTATATTCTCTGATATTACCCACCAACCCTGATGTTTACTTAACCCCGCTACTGATGTGTATTTAATAGTTAAGTCTGTGGGCCTATATTCTCTGATATTACCCACCAACCCGATATGTACTTAACCCCGCTACTGATTCAAGCATGTGTATTTAATGGTTAAGTGTATTGTAACACCCCACGTCCATTAATGTCACTCACAAAGGGAATGCATTAATTTCCATGGAGGTTTTAAGTGAATATAGAACAGTAAAATTACAAGACAGATATAAAATAGTACTTGGAAATTCAAAAACTTTATTTCATTGTAGCAGAAGTCAAAACATGTTTGATTACATCATAACACCATATTCAATGTCAAGTACAATATCTATCTTGATAAAACAAGTACATAATCCCATTACATGAATAGCCATTAAAAAGAAAGATAACAAGCTGGACTTTACTTCAGCAGTGTGAAGGCAAGGAATCTCGCTCGGTCCGAACCAGTCGCTAAACCGATCCAGACCGTTCGAAACGCCCTATCGTTTGAGAACAAGACAAAACAGAACACATACAGAAGAATATTTCATTGTATATTACAACAATGCATCAGATTACAAGAATATACAGAGTATGAATGAATATATATTACACAGAAATATCAGAGATTTAAATTACATTGCAGCGGAAGATAATACAATACACAACTAGAAGGAATATACGGATACAAAGCTTTCCGGATATCGTTCCAGCTGTAAACCAGGATCCTGTGAATATAAATCTGCAAAAAACCAAAACTACTAGCTGCCCGTGTCAAAATAAGGGCACCCAGAGTTTAGGTTAAAACAATAAACTCCAGGTCAGTCATGTGACTGGTGTGAGAACTAAAACAGTTATTAATCTTTATTTTAAATCATTAGGTAAATCAAGGGACCACGCCGTATAACACGGAACGGGTTTCCTCCCAAGAATACCAGTGCATAAAACAAACAGCGCAATGCTAAATAAAGAAAAATGAAGCTGTTATAAGACCCAGGTCCCATCACACAATGCCACGCAGCCGAGGATAGGGTTTTCCCTTATAACAGCCAAAGAATGCTTGATACGGTTAAAACAAATCGTTTGATACTATTATAAGTGCATAGTGTATAAAACAACTTCAAATCATAAGTATCAATCATAGGCGGCATGAGCGTCCCATGCCACTATGTCGCCATATATAGGTTTACAAATAAAACCGCAAAGTCACGCATTTGGAAATTGGATTTCCGTCTATGAACCGAGGCAAAAGACAGTCCTCAACCGATTCGTGACTCTCTAGCCCGAGCCACAGGATCAGAGCTCGAGTGACCCTTGGAGCGACAGGGCCGGTCCACCGATGTGGATTAAAATGCCTGAACACTACGTTTCCCCACCCTTTGGGGCGTAAGTGAGCCAACTAAACGACTCCATCGGTTCGAGAACGACCGATCAATCCGAGGCGCCTCGCAACAGCAACAACCACATAAGTCAAACTCGTCAGGGCGTGTAAAACCACTGACGCCACTTCTAACTAGAAAGAAACGCATGCCCTCCCTGAGGTCCGTCTCCCGTTTTTGGTTCATACCGGGTGTGAAACACGCGAAGTAAACGTTACACAAAGCTACGCCACAAAGGCCTTGCTTTGATCATCACCACAAGACTTTGCTTTTCAACAGAAGCCTCGATCAATTGCCACTTAGGCATGCCACACAGGCAATTCACTCCATGCGTTTGATATCCATCAATATATAACCCCTGAGCTCGTACGTCTAAGAGAAGGGCGTTAAGCAAGAGAATAAATTCTCCGCCGCCAAACAGATATATATTTAATAGAGATCAATCACACGGACTAAAATCCAATGTCAGACACACAGTCCATTTACAAGTCCGTTCTGGGTTTGAACGAAACCGGAGGCACCTAGTACCCCGCATATCCATCGATCTCCAAGTACGTCTGGACGATCACTAACTGTTTCCATCTTCTTGGGTGTACAGCCCAATCAAGATCATCAGTAATTACCCAAACGACGTGAAGACCTCCGGTCTTCGACCATCGTCTTCATCTCCGACTTATCGTCGTATCAGTTATTCAGAATGGGATAAACCCGGTCTTTCCGAATAACTCGCGTATATTTTAAATAAGTGTTACACAAACACAACATACGCCTCATTCCAATTCATCAGTCACTAACCGTAAATTAATCAAGAGAATAATTCCCCAAACATTAACCCCGAAGGCCGAAACCAACATCAGATCAATATCCAGAAAACCATTCTGCTTGGCTAACCGACAGTTAGTTTCTAAATTTCACATTCATAGGGAAAGGTTCCCATTAATTTTATCAAAGATAAATTCTTTAAAATTTATTCTTTAATCTATTTTTGAATATCAATTCAAACTAGTCGGGATTAGCGAACCTTACCGAAGTAATCATTTGTTTTAATTTCCCAATCCCAACCTATTTATCCCATGAAGTAAAACTGGTAATACCCCATATCTAACACCACAGTGTTATCGGTAAATTCAATTACCATTTCACGTTCAAATCTAATTAAAGATTTAACTATCGCCTGGAGCAAAACTGGTGATACTCCATTCTCGATTTTTTTCAATCTAATTAAAGATTCATTAAAACTCCACTTAGTTTTAATCGTTAACTGGGTTAAAGAATCAGTGTCATTTAAAACACGGTTCACGATAAACCGAAAATCACATTCCATTAATTATCGGGTTAAAGAACAAGTGTTATTTAAAACACTGTTCACGATAAACCCAAAAATCAATATCAATTCAATTCCAATTAAATATTATTTAATTGGTACACTTCATTAAATCTAAATAAAAAGATTTAATCTTTTCTCAACTGGGTTCAAGAACAGTGTTAGTGAAGACACCATTCACGACAAACCCAAATCACATTCGATATTCAATACAAGGCTCTGAATAGAAAATATATCGGCCTATATTCAATATCAAATTCTACGATTAACAAATGTCGTATTGGAAATAACGATATAAATATATATCTTTCAAATTTCCATAACAACACCTGTATAATCACGAATTCCAACATCGAAATATTCCGAAGACAATTTCGATTCAAATCCATTCCAATACAATCATTGGATATTTTGGTTATTTTCAAAACCCTTTTTAAATTCAATTTATTTATTTAAAAATAAATAGAATTATAGTTCTAGTTCAAAACTAGTTCATTTCGATAAAAATCTATTTTTATCTTTTCAAATATGGAGTTTTTCATCCCAATTCTTTCTAAATCATTTCTTATGATTTTACACAAATTATTACTATTTTTAATAATTTTATCAAGGCCCGTACAGTCGATTTCCATCAATGGCCATCGAACTGCACTTACAACGACCTTTTTCGAATTTGATTTGGACGTATCTCCAAATCCAACCGTTAGATTTCTAATTTCTAATATTCTTTAGAAAGCTCTTTTCGATAAGAACCCAACGGTTCCTGTTTTAGGAGAATCCGACGGTCGGATCTCCCGTAATGTCCGTTTGAAATAAATGGTCAAAATTCACGAACTGCCGCGGCGCGGCGCGTTCTATTCAGGCCATTGTATTATATATATAATATATATAATATATATTTCGTCGATTTCTATTTAAAACGAATTATATAAATAGTTTTAAATTCGTTTCAAAAGCAATTTCAACTTCCATTTCAATTCAAATCAAAATTGAATTCTTCTCTATAAATTCGTTTTAAAATTCATTTCTATTCAATTCAAATTTCAATTCAATTTGAATTCATTTCAATTTGAATTCATTTCAATTCGCTTTCAATTCAATTCGAATTCGTTTTCAATTCAATTCATTTCGAAATCGTTTTCAATTCAATTCATTTCGAAATCGTTTTCAATTCATTTCATTTCGAAATCGTTTTCAATTCATTTCATTTCGAAATCGTTTTCAATTCATTTCATTTCGAATTGGTTTTCAATTCATTTCATTTCGAATTGGTTTTCAATTCATTTCATTTCGAAATCGTTTTCAATTCATTTCATTTCGAAATCGTTTTCAATTCATTTCATTTCGAATTGGTTTTCAATTCATTTCATTTCGAAATCGTTTTCAATTCATTTCATTTCGAAATCGTTTTCAATTCATTTCATTTCGAAATCGTTTTCAATTCATTTCATTTCGAAATCGTTTTCAATTCATTTCATTTCGAAATCGTTTTCAATTCATTTCATTTATTTTTCAAATTGGAATGAGGCTCAATCAATCACCATATAAAGTTAATTATATGGATTTTCATACAACACATGTATAATAGCATTGGAAAATAATCAACCATCAACCAAAGTGCACTACACTGTATAAGCATCAAATATAGATATCTAACGCTTATAGCAGCCTGTCAATCAATCGATCGACATATTCAATCAATCAGGATGAGTGAACTTCAAATTTCATCCCAACACCCGTGTGGGGTTTCAAACAATCAAACACAGATTTTATTTGTGCAGTTGGGCGATGTGTAAAATTTATCGTCCCAATCAATGTCCTTCAAATAGGTGTACATAAACAAACCGTCCGGTTTGTAAATGAATATTTATTTATTCACATTCACGTTAAAATTATATTTTTAACGATAAAACATTTTATTCAACCTATGAATATTCTATTCGGTTCATTTATTCAATAAAATGATATTTTTATTTTTCTAACATATTTTAGAAAATTTCGGCGGCATAACGGCACGATACTAGAAACGGGACGAGGCCTAGCCTTATCCCCGGTCTAGTGAAGGCCCACGCCATTCACACATCAATCAAATTCACCAAACCATTCAATTCAAACCAAATAATTTAACCAACTACACAACCAAACAATTTAACAAACAAGCCATCCATGGTCTGTGGATGACGGGTGTCAGGTGCTACTAAGCACCGTCTGCATCCTAGTATATATATATATAACTAGAAAATTTAAATTGAAAGGTGAGAAGTTCTCACCGAAATCTATCCAAACATCTTGACTCTTCTTGGATATAAATCTTCTTCGTTCTCGCCTTTTTGTCGCTTTCGCCCGTATTCACTACATATGTAAAAATCGAATTTTTACTTCGCTATTCGATATATAAAAATCATATTTTTATTTCGAAGTTCAATATATAAAAATCATATTTTTAATTTCAAAAGCAATGAATATTTTCAATTTCAAAAGCAATGAATATTTTCAATTTCAAAAGCAATGAATATTTTCAATTTCAAAAGCAATGGATATTTTCAATTTCAAAAGCAATGGATATTTTCAATTTCAAAAGCAATGGATATTTTCAATGCTAATGAATATTTTCAATTTCAAAAGCAATGAATATTTTCAATTTCAAAAGCAATGAATATTTTCAATTTCAAAAGCAATGAATATTTTCAATTTCAAAAGCAATGAATATTTTCAATTTCAAAAGCAATGAATATTTTCAATTTCAAAAGCAATGAATATTTTCAATTTCAAAAGCAATGAATATTTTCAATTTCAAAAGCAATGAATATTTTCAATTTCAAAAGCAATGAATATTTTCAATTTCAAAAGCAATGAATATTTTCAATTTCAAAAGCAATGGATGTTTTTATCCTTTATCAAAATCCTATCATTGTTTTTATATTTATAGTTCAAAACAATTCAAATTCTATTTTCCATTTTCACAGCCATTTGTATTTTCTCGCTTCCTACATTGTAAAGAGTATATTTTTATATCGCTACCATATAGATAAAAATTCTATTTTTACACCGCTATTCTCTACATAAAGATTTCGCCTTTTCAAATATATAGATTTCACCTTTATTATCATAACTATATAAAAATTATATTTTTATATTTCTACTTTAATAAAAACCATATTTTTATATCTCCTACATCATAAAGATCGAATTTTTATTATCTATATAATATAAAAATCGTATTTTTAACATTTCTACTTTGTAAAAATCATATTTTTATTTAAACCCTTCAATAAAAATCATATTTTTATTATCACTATAGTATAAAAATCATATTTTTATTCGCTGAAAATCGTATTCTTATCTTAACGCAATACATTATTGTCTTCTATAAAAATAAAACCTTTATATAAACTAATTATAATAATAAAGTAAAGTAAAAACTCACCATTATCAATTTCTGGTCTGCTGAATCGGAGGCGGAGGGAGCTCAGGGGGCCGGCAGTTCGGTCAGGCGTTCAGGTTGGTGGTGCGGTGGATTTGAGGGCTACGGTAGGGTTTTGGGGAAGTCTGGGCGATAGGCACGGTTTTTAACAGAGGAGGGGGCACGATTGGAGAAGGAGGAGGAAGCGAAGCAGAAGAGGGGGAGCGACGGCGGAGGAGTTGTCGGAGATGGGGGGGAGGAGCGCGCTCGACGGCGCGATGGCCGACGTAGCCAGGAGCGAGATCGACAGTCGTCCATTTTTTTTTCTTTTTTTTTTATTTCGTTTAATTTTCTGAATGAAGAGGAATAAAGGGGGGGTGGGATTATATTTTATATTATTTATTTTATTTTATTTTTCGCCTAAAAGCAACTTTTATTTTCGACCTCAAAACGAGGCCCACCGCCTGTCGCCCATAGCGTTATACCCCCATTCCGAACCCAATGGGATATGTATCGCAAGCTGATTCTATCGTCTCGATAAGTTTCCGTTGAATTTACATTTAAATCGCTATATTGAATTTTTAACCGTACATTTCAAATTACCGGGGTCACATACTAACTCTAAAAATTCTCGAAAAATATTTTCTAGCTTCGTATTGACGATACGGTCCTAACAAAACTAGTTTCGTCGAATTCTGAGACCATTTGAAAAATGGCCAATTTCCAGTCGATTAAAATCAACTAAAACTGGTCAAACTCGTTTTCCTTTGCCACGCTCACATATTGATTCGAAAAATTATGAAATTTAAAACCTAGCAATTATTTGACATCACGGACCCAACAAAACTGGTTTCGTCGAGATCCGAGGTCGTTTGCAAAATGTCCATTTTTAAGGGCCTGAATTCCACAGCGACTATTCAAAAATTTCAACTGGACATATCTTTTGATTCCCGCTATGAAATTTTGATCTTTCGGATTCGTTGGAAAGATATTATCACCTAGATCCTATCATTTTTTGTTTCACTAAAATCCGGATTATTTTGCACCCGGTACCTTCAATTGAAGTTTGAAATCGAATTATCGAACTACCGCGCCATTTTCAATTTTATTTATAATTATATATAAATATTTATATTCTAACGACGACGTATATAATATATACGTTCGAATTATATTCAAAGTAAATTTCTCGTTGATTTTATTTAAAATAATTCATTTTAAATAATCAAACTTCGCTAAAACTGCCAAAATTAAAATTTTAAACTGGCCCAGATTTTCCGGGTTATTACAATCTCCCCCACTTAAAACTTTTCGTCCCCGAAAAGGAACAAAGTCGAAAGTGGTTTGATAAATCAACTCTACGCTCGATCTGGCTTCTATTCTCCAACTCTTTAGTTTCTGAGAATTTTCTAAAATCTCAAAAATTTGGCTAACACCCTAAATTTTTGAAAAATTTCGCCATAACCTCCCCTGCACCGGGAGCATCGGGGAATTTCAAATAGCTTCCCCGGTCCTTCAGATCTCAAAAAGAAAAAGAAAAAGCCAATAGGCTCACAAAATCATCATCACCCAAACAAAACAGGAAATTATGTAGTAAACATGTACCTATTTGTCAGGCAAACAAATTTTATTCTCTGGCTCTAGCCTCCTTGCTATGACCTGCTCAATGATATATATGCATATGCAAGCAAATGCAACTAATTCTCAATACAATTCAATATTTGGTTCAATTAGGCTAAATGTTTCAAAATTAGCAAACAAATAGGCAAACAACACAAACATCAATCAATTTGTGAATTATCATTTGAAATTCATAACTTTGATACATATACTAAAAATCATGTTTTGATGCCAAATCACAACAATGTATTCTAACTATATTAGTTTTGGTTCTCACACCAGTCTAATGGAAATATATAGAAATCACACCTTCGTCACTCGAAAATAAATGCTGATGATGTTTCGAACCACCATCAGAACATTGTCGGGCTACTAGAGTGCGGTTCTATATCTACCCGGTATATTAAAACTTCGAATATACGCGGATCAGACGCATACGCAAAATCTATATATACTGGATTGTCCACATCAATATAAATAAATGACCAAATACGAATAATTGATTTATATTTCAAAACAAGATTTATTTTCATTTTAAAAATATACTCTTCACACTCGTTCTAGGATACTACTGATCCTATCTCTAACGAGTCATTCCCATTGGATTTTACTAATCCAATATCTGATGAATTCTTTCGTATGGTTCTAATGTGTCTTGTTCTCTGCTTTGTAAACCAAAGCTCTGATACCAAGTGTGAAGGCAAGGAATCTCGCTCGGTCCGAACCAGTCGCTAAACCGATCCAGACCGTTCGAAACGCCCTATCGTTTGAGAACAAGACAAAACAGAACACATACAGAAGAATATTTCATTGTATATTACAACAATGCATCAGATTACAAGAATATACAGAGTATGAATGAATATATATTACACAGAAATATCAGAGATTTAAATTACATTGCAGCGGAAGATAATACAATACACAACTAGAAGGAATATACGGATACAAAGCTTTCCGGATATCGTTCCAGCTGTAAACCAGGATCCTGTGAATATAAATCTGCAAAAAACCAAAACTACTAGCTGCCCGTGTCAAAATAAGGGCACCCAGAGTTTAGGTTAAAACAATAAACTCCAGGTCAGTCATGTGACTGGTGTGAGAACTAAAACAGTTATTAATCTTTATTTTAAATCATTAGGTAAATCAAGGGACCACGCCATATAACACGGAACGGGTTTCCTCCCAAGAATACCAGTGCATAAAACAAACAGCGCAATGCTAAATAAAGAAAAATGAAGCTGTTATAAGACCCAGGTCCCATCACACAATGCCACGCAGCCGAGGATAGGGTTTTCCCTTATAACAGCCAAAGAATGCTTGATACGGTTAAAACAAATCGTTTGATACTATTATAAGTGCATAGTGTATAAAACAACTTCAAATCATAAGTATCAATCATAGGCGGCATGAGCGTCCCATGCCACTATGTCGCCATACATAGGTTTACAAATAAAACCGCAAAGTCACGCATTTGGAAATTGGATTTCCGTCTATGAACCGAGGCAAAAGATAGTCCTCAACCG
Organism: Allium sativum; assembly: GCA_030737875.1. Taxonomy (NCBI): domain Eukaryota; kingdom Viridiplantae; phylum Streptophyta; class Magnoliopsida; order Asparagales; family Amaryllidaceae; genus Allium; species Allium sativum. The sequence continues at coordinate 181,826,616 of CM060915.1, read as the reverse complement.
ATTCGTGACTCTCTAGCCCGAGCCACAGGATCAGAGCTCGAGTGACCCTTGGAGCGACAGGGCCGGTCCACCGATGTGGATTAAAATGCCTGAACACTACGTTTCCCCACCCTTTGGGGCGTAAGTGAGCCAACTAAACGACTCCATCGGTTCGAGAACGACCGATCAATCCGAGGCGCCTCGCAACAGCAACAACCACATAAGTCAAACTCGTCAGGGCGTGTAAAACCACTGACGCCACTTCTAACTAGAAAGAAACGCATGCCCTCCCTGAGGTCCGTCTCCCGTTTTTGGTTCATACCGGGTGTGAAACACGCGAAGTAAACGTTACACAAAGCTACGCCACAAAGGCCTTGCTTTGATCATCACCACAAGATTTTGCTTTTCAACAGAAGCCTCGATCAATTGCCACTTAGGCATGCCACACAAGAAATTCACTCCATGCGTTTGATATCCATCAATATATAACCCCTGAGCTCGTACGTCTCAGAGAAGGGCGTTAAGCAAGAGAATAAATTCTCCGCCGCCAAACAGATATATATTTAATAGAGATCAATCACACGGACTAAAATCCAATGTCAGACACACAGTCCATTTACAAGTCCGTTCAGGGTTTGAACGAAACCGGAGGCACCTAGTACCCTGTAACACCCCGAATTTTAGTTAATACTAAAATTCAATAATTATAGGATAAATAATTTCAGACGTGGGAATTAGTGGTAACGGGCTGCGTTATTGTGTTCGTCTCGGAAAAATACGTGAAATAGAGTCCGAGTTTTCGAAAATCGGAGTCCGTATGGCCCGGTTATGGCCCAGAGAAGTTTGCAGAAAAATTAGAGCTTAAAACAGAATTAGGAGTTTAAATTTAAATTTAAATTTAGAACCAGCGGGGCCAGGCGGGAGGATTCCCGCCTAAGCATGTCGACAGGGCTGTCGACAGGCCTGTCGACAGGGGTGTCGACATGCCTGTCGACTTGCCTGTCGACATGGTGTGTCGAGCCAGGGTGCTTGGGTGCACCAGATCTGGTTTTCTGGTTAGGGCTGGGTCTGGTTCTAGAGGTTTCCTAAATCTAATGGACCTAAATTAATCTAGGGTTAATCCAAGGGCCTAAAACACTTTCTTAATCTATAAATACACCCTAAACCTACCTTAATCCTCACCAAAAATAGAAATAATGGCCTCATGCCGCCAAATCAAATCCTAAAAAGGAGTCTTCGTTTATCTAAGAAGGAAGTTGCAAGCTAATCCCTCTCATATCATCTCCATCATCATAATTAGCAACTAATCTCTCTTCACAAGTTGGTTAATCTTGAGTTTGGTGAGTTTCTATCACTTTAACATCAATTGTTAAAGTAAGTAGATTGGGTGTAATGAGACTTATGGTCTTAAATGCGGATTAGTGAGTATGAATCATGTATAATGATATGTTACTCTATGTTGTTCTATGTTTATGCATATTTGATAAGTTGGTTTATGCATGCTTAATAAGTTGATTTATGCATGTTTAACAAGTTGATATATGCATGTTTAATAAGTGGATTTATGCATATTTAATAAGTGGAGTTATGCATGTTTATCAAAGTGAGATATGCAAGTTAAGTATATGATTAAATGCAAGTTGAAAGTGATATGCAAGTTAAGTGTATGTTTGAATGCAAGTTGAAAGTGATATGCAAGTTATGCATGCTTATGCAAGTGTATGGAAGCTTATGCAAGTCATGTATATGTTTAAATGCAAGATTTATGTGATATGCAAGTTATGCATGCTTATGCGAGTATATGAATACTTATGCAAGATAGGTATATGCTTAAATGACATGATATGCAAGTTATGCAAGTATGTGAATGCCTATGCAAGTATGTGAATGCCTATGCAAGTATGTGAATGCTTATGCAAGTTATGTGTATGCTTAAATGCATGTTTAACATGTTATGCAAGATTGAGAATGCCTATATGCAAGTTTAACATGTTATGCAAGATATGTGGATGATAATATGCAAGTTTGGGTTGTATGTAGTTGGGTTAATATATGCTCATATATGCAAGTTGACATCCTCTTAACCCATGACAAAGTTGTATGCTAAACCCATGATATTTGTGATGATCTTCCCCTTATTATGTCATGTAACGAGAACGATTTACGTGGGGAACGATGGGGTTGGTAAATATGTTAATAAATGAATGTTTGGGTATGATTAAGCATGCCATAAAAAAATATATATATATATATATAAATTACCATAAGTGGGAATTTACCTATTGAGTTAGGTCTACCCCATGGGAATTTACCTATTGAGTTAGGTCTACCCATGTTATGGAAAACTTGATATTAATTAGGGATAATTAATATGGGGGTGATTAATTAGGTGTAATTAATCGACTAAGACACGAGGTTGGACTCATTTGTAGTGTAAAACTGCCCGGACCCGACCGGCTTAACCAGTTGCTACAAATGTCAGCCCAATGTGAGAGGTCTTAGCCATAAATTAAATACGTGATTAAGGTAAAGACACGAGGTTAGACTCTGTTATGACGTAAGACTGCCCGGGTTCTACCGGCTTAACCAGGCGGTCATAACAGCCAGTCTAATGTGGGAGGTCTTTACGGGAGATCATGGTCTTAATTAATTAAGAAACACTTAACCATAATAGCATGTAGTGGGACATGAGGGGTTAAGTGGGTGCCTTGGGTGGCATGAGGAAATTTGGTGTTTGCCTTGGGTGGCATGTGGAATCTAGTGGGTTGCCTTGGGTGGCAATAGAAAATACGATTAGAATACTTAACCAAGTGGAAACATGTAACTAAACATGATTAAAGGGTTAAGTGGGATACACTAGATATTTGACAAGCTTAAGTGGGTAGCTTGTGGGGGCCCATTTCAACCAATATCCCAAACGTATCTTTGTGGGCTCGACCCAAGTCGAGTGACGGGACACACATATTGGGCTTGATTATAAGAGGCCAAAACGGGTTAGCGGTGGCAACGCAAGTCCAACGGGTTTCATATGCGTGTGTGGGCCCGGGCTGGTAGATAAGCCGTTGTTGCATCGTGTAGATATAAAGCCGTGCACCGTTAGTATTGGGTAGCCACTTTAGGGGAGTGATACACCCCACTGTGGGACCAGCACGGGTATCTACGGTAGGGAGCCGATCGCTTGGGGAGTAGTGGGTACACCTAACGAAGATAGGGGCAGACGGCACCTATGTAGGGGTACAAGAAACTACTGGGTAAGTATTACCGGGTACACCTAGTGGAGATAGGGGCAGACGGCACCTATGTAGTGGGCTAGGGGTACATGAAACTACTGGGGAAATTTTCTAAATCTTTGGAAGGGATCAACCTTTAAGTAGGAAGGTCTGGTGTGGTGCAGTTAGTAATTATCCTTGGGTGGGTAGATGCGTCCTGACGGTTATCTTAGTTTATCCTAAGTCTACCAAGCTGCTTAGTGTAGCCATTCATTCCCAGATATTACCGTAGGTCAAGTTTATGTCTTCTCTGGTTACTTTAATGATTGTATTGTTAAAGTTATAGGACTCACTCAGACTTATGTCTGACCCCGTTGTTTTTATCTTTTTCCCAACCCTCAGGTCCTACGGTGGATCCTAGCGGTAGTAGAGCTTGATCAGATTTCTGTTTCCAGTCTTGAGGAGCTTGGGTTGATGTAAAGCTCCAGTTATCCAGTTATCTTTTCTTTTCTTATGGCTATTGTATGAGAGAGTGGGATTATGTACTTCTTTATTTTGACAGATATTGTACTTGACTTTTATCATGGTTTTATGATGTAACCAGATGTGACGGCCCGCCCCGCACCAACCGACATTTACTCCAAGTGTGCGCTGTACACATGCCCGACTAGCACGGAACGGTTGCCAAAGAAAGGAAGGAAGGGAATGAACTAATCAAGGAACCTGTAGAATGTCTCACAGCGCATGGAATAAAATATAATAATAACATACTTGACATAAAACAGGTGAGACAGTGCATAAGCTGATAACTAAAATCAACATCAATCATCAGAGCAGCGGAAATCCAAATACAGCTTATTACAATTTTCCAAATTTACTGTCTCTAAACAAAAGAAAGCTAAAGTAGAAGATGCACCACCAATGCCCAAGCAGTGATCTTCAACAACACAGGGAGAATACTATGTATATTACGTGAAAGCCTCCTGCTCGTCTCCGGATCATCTACCCGTGCATCACCAGCTAACCTGTCTCTAGTCTGCTCGTGTGAGCACCCAGAGTAATAAGAGGAGACATAAAACTCTGGGTCAGACATAAAGCCTGGTATGAGCGATAAGCATCTAAACAGAATAATAACAGGTATACTAAACCATACCTGAAGCTGGACCTGCAACCAAAGAGTTAGTACCACGTACCGTACAATACTCCAAGGTGCCATAATAAATAGTGTAAGAATACGGGGGTGGGGTGTACATGTCACAATGATAGCAAGCAAATCATCCATAGCAACCATCCTCACATCTCTCACTCAGTGCGTAAAGCATACGACATCTACCACTTTGGAACACTAGACAAACTGAGGTAACGACGAATCCCGACTTGTAGAAACCCTGCTATGACCAAGCTAAACATATGGAGTCATGACCAAACATTTCAATGACCCACTTCATTGGTTGTAGCCCTTGGTTCTACCAATGCCATAATGGCCCTGAATTCGTCTTCGTACCTCCTACCATAGTGGTTCCAAGCTATAGACATCGATAACTCCTTGGCACGCGTCCCGCAGCAAAGCCCAACCATGAAGCGAACTCGTTGATTCCCATCTAAATCTTGAGCTCTAACTTCTCATTTGGACTTCCTTTGCATCTCGGGTTTTGATCGAATTGGGGTGGGTCTTCAGAATAGTCATCGCGTAGTAGTAATAGCCCACGTACGGTTCGGTTCGGTGCTCCTCATCTAGCTTGGTTCGGTTCGGTGTAACCTTCCTGATCGGTTCGGATCGGTGTTCCTCGTCTAGCTTGGTTCGGGTCGGATACTCCACTTCGGGTCGGGTCGGTGTCCTCCTACGGGTCGGGTCGGGTTACTGTCTTCCTTCCAGTTTTCTTCGATCAGCTCCCTCGTTTCCCATCTACTCCGATCCGATCCGCTCCCGTTTTCCATCCACTCCGATCCGATCCGCTCCCTTCGCCTTACTCCAGTCGTAGCCTTCCATTCTTGAGTCGATCCGATCTGGCCTCCATTATTCTTCTGATCCGATCCCCTTGTCCACTCCAACTCTAAGTAAACGGCCTTCCTTCTTGCCAGGTCTCTTACGTGCCAAACTCCAGTTCGGGTCGGGTTTTCTTGCCCAGTTCACATATCCGATCCGAGCCCTCATCCGATCCGATCCGAAGCCCTGCACAACTTTCTGCAACTTTTCCAGCAACTTGTTTACGCCGTTCGACGACGTTTTTGGCAAATCTAACTATTCTAATTAATCACAAATCATGTCAAATAGTCATAACAACATAGCAAACTAACCTCAAACACCAAAACAATGAATTTATATGTCAAAATGGATCAAATGTGCCCAAAACCACTTATTTTCCCCTTAATCACATTTAAGCATAACTAATGGTAGAATTAGTAAAACATATCCAAATTAACCCAATTTTCTGTCATAGGCCTGAAATAATATTCTAGAATTTCTGCATATTTTTCCATATTTTTATGGTGCATAATTTCGCTAATTACCCCCTAATTACCCCTTAATCCCCTAAATTCCGGGATTAACAAAATTAGTCGAAATCAACCCAAATTCATATCAGAGGCATAAAATGGTGTTTTAGAATTTTAGGATTTTTTCTAGATTTTTCTGAGTTATAATTTCGCTAATCTTCGCTAATTACCCTAATTAGCCGTAATTAGTGTAAAACTATGCAAATCACTCACCTTTGGCACAATTAAACTTTCAGAACTGAAACTCCTCTGATATAGATCCAATCTCTATGTGTTCCAGCAACTCTCTCTCTGATTTGGTGCTAACCCTCCTTGATTTGATGTAGTTTTGCTTGATCTTCGATTAGAAAGTGATTAGAGGTGATTTAGAGTGAAATTAGGAGGTAGAAGCCATTGTTAGGGATGAAGAGAAGGTTTGAGGCGGCTGGAAAATGACTAAAAACCGAAATCCCTAACCCCATCAGTCCTTGAATACCCCTAAACCCGAAATTCCCCTTTGGGCCTAGCTGCTAATCACCCGGTTAAGCCCAATTAAGCTGTTTTTCACCATATGAAACTTGTTTCAGCCATATCTCCCAAACGGTGAGTCCGTTTGGCTAATGTGACCACTCTACGGAAAGAGAAACCATCATCCGGAGCCAATGGAGGTGGTTTCAGGTCAAAATTCCTTTCCAGTCAAAAGTTATGGCCAAAACAGTGCCAACTAGGGGTAAAATGGTCATTTAAAAATCGGGAAAAATCATGAACATGGGAAATGACCCCAATAGTCGTCTCCCAAAGTTACATGACCATACAACTTCGTATGTGAAAGAAATAAATATCCTACGATCCTATGATGCGTAGAATACGGGTCGTTACACTCTTCCCCCCTTAAGAAATTTCGTCCCCGAAATTCCTTAACCCAAAACATACAAAGGATCCTGCATGCCTAACAACCACATACAACAATCAAACATGCAAAACAAGCAAAACAAACCTATCCTAGCATGCGGAAAACTAAATCGAAGTCAAAATCTTACCAGGCAAATAGTTCTGGGTGTGTCTTTCTAATGTTCTCCTCTGTCTCCCAAGTACAATCATTCTCGTCCTCGCCCCACTGAACCTTGACTAGCTTCACCGCCTTCCTTCGAAGTTGCTTCATGTCGTGTGCGACAATACGGGCCGGCTTGCGGTTCCCAACCGCCTCGGGTTCTACTTCGAAGTCCTCTAACTGATCAGGTGAAATAGTCATATCTGAGTCGTGAACGAACTTCCTTAGTTGGGAAACATGAAATACGTTGTGAACTCCCGCCATCTTCTCTGGTAAGTCAATTCTATATGCCAAATCCCCGACTAGTTCGAGAACAGGGAATGGGCCAACGAATCTTGGTGCCAACTTTCCTCTCCTGCCAAATCGTATTACGCTCTTCAACGGAGAAATCTTGACAAACACCAAGTCGCCAACGGAGAATTTTAAGTCTCTTCTCCTCTTATCGGCATAACTCTTCTGCCTATCTTGGGCAGCCTTCATTCGTTGTTGAATGGTCTTGATTTTATCTGAAGTTTCCCTCACCACATCTGGTCCAAGCATAAACTTCTCGCCAGTCTCTATCCAACATGATGGTGAGTTGCATGGTCTTCCATACAAAGCTTCAAACGGAGCCATACCGATACTGGATTGGTAGCTATTATTATATGCAAACTCTACTAGATGCAAATGGTCATCCCATGATCCACCAAAATCCAATATACATGCTCTCAAGAGATCTTCCAAAATACGATTCACCCTTTCCGTCTGACCGTCGGTCTGAGGATGATATGCGGTACTGAGATGTAACTCTGACCCTAGAGCCTCTTGTAAGCTCTTCCAAAACCCACTAGTGAACAACGGGTCTCGGTCGCTCACAATGCCTTTAGGTACTCCATGGAATCTCACTACCCACTTCATATACAATTCTGCTAACTTAGCTGCCGTTCTGGTCGATCTGACTGGTATAAATCTTGCACTTTTGGTTAATCGGTCCACAATCACCCAAATGCTATCATGTCCCGATCTAGTCCTTGGTAAACCATCAATGAAATCCATCGAGACTTGCTCCCATTTCCATTCGGGAATTTCTAATGGCTGTAACAACCCACTAGGCTTCTTTTGCTCGGCTTTAACTAGCTGGCAATTCATGCATTTGGATATAAACTCCCCAACGTCTCTTTTCATCCCTTCCCAGTAGTAAGTCTGTCTCATGTCTCGATACATCTTATTACCACCGGGGTGTATAGTCAGTTTTGAGTGATGACATTCTCTAAGCACTTCATCTCTCAATCCATTGACATTGGGTACAACAAGCTTTCCATTCTTTCTAAGCCATCCATCTTGATCAAGCCCATACTTGCTCATCTCCTCATCGATACCCATCTCTAACTTGGAGATGATTTCCAATAGGTTAGGATCGTCCCTCTGACTAGAGCCGATCCGCTCAATTAAAGTGGGTCTGATCGTCAAACTTGCTAACATTTCTGGGTCCAATTCGCACTTTGGTCTGAAATCAAACCCCGCGATATACTCCAGTTGCTTCCATTCAAGGAACATAGCCCCTAAACTGGCATGTCTTCGACTCAACGCATCGGCTACCGCATTTCCCTTTCCCGGTGTATATGCGATGTCGAAATCATATGAAGCTAAGAACTCTAACCACCTCTGCTGACGAAGATTCAAATCCTTTTGAGAGAAAAGATACTTCAGCGACTTATGATCAGTAAACAGCTCGAATCTTTCTCCCAAGAGATAATGTCTCCACATCTTCAATGCGAATACGATCGCTGCCAATTCCAAATCATGGACAGGATACCTCTTCTCATGCGGTTTCAGTTGCCTGCTGGCATAAGCTACAACCCTACCACCCTGCATCAACACAGCACCTAGTCCGGTACCACAAGCATCTGTATATACTGTCATCTCTTCACTCCCCTTGGGAATGACTAACACTGGTGCACTTGTTAACTTTTCTTTTAGACTCTTGAATGCATCCTCGCACCTTTCGTTCCAAACAAAAGCTTGATTCTTCTTTGTCAACTGAGTCAACGGTGCTGCTATCTTGGAGAAGCCTTGGATAAACTTACGATAATATCCCGCTAATCCCAAGAAACTTCTTACGTCTGTTGCATTCTTGGGCGTAGACCAATCTTGCACCGTAGCCACCTTAGCAGGATCCACGGCGATACCATTTTCTGAAACAACATGGCCCAAGAATCTCACTTCCTTCCTCCAGAAGTGACACTTAGAAAACTTTGCTTTCAATTGGTGTTTCCTCAACACCTCCATCACTGTCCTCAAATGTTCCTTGTGTTCTTCCTCGTTCCTTGAGTAAACCAAAATATCATCCACGAACACAAGAACAGACTTATTCAACTGATCTCTGAATACCCTATTCATAAGATCCACAAAATATGCCGGGGCATTAGTCAGCCCAAATGGCATAACCAACCATTCATAAAATCCAGACGGCGTTCGAAATGCCGTTTTAGCTATACTCTCAGCTTCCACTCTAAGCTGATGAAAACCTGTCGCGAGATCCAACTGGGAGAACACTCTCGCGCCACTCAACTGATCGAACAAATCATCTATCCGCGGGAGAGGATACTTATTCTTCCTCGTCACCTTGTTCAACTCGCGGTAGTCTACACACAAACGAAGGGAACCATCCGCCTTGGTAGCAAACACAACTGGTGCTCCCCATTCAGAGACACTCCTTCTGATAAATCCCTTCTTCAAAAGATCGCTGACTTGCACCTCGAGCTCTCGCTGCTCCCTTGGTGCCATACGACGAAGTGGCATCACTATAGGTCTGGCATCTTTTACCAAATCAATACGGAACTCAATCTCTCGGTGTGGTGGAAGTCCGGTCACTTCTTCGAAAACATCCGGATACTGGCCAACCACGGGCAAACCTGACAACTCACTATGCGGAATGTCGAGGGAGTTTAGAAAACTAGCCAATACCCCCTCACTGGGTAGACCACCAAACACTATCCTCCGCCCATCATCCGCTCTAGCTGTCACCAAAAAGCCCTCACAGTCTACCACCACCCCGTATCTTCGGAGCCAATCTACTCCCAAAATAATGCCAAACCCAGTAAAGCCCAAAACAAAGCAATCACAAACAAACATGCATCCATGACTCGATAAGACCACATTACGACAAATCATGCTAAGGCTAGTAGAACCACCAATCGGGTTCGTCACTACTAAAGGTCTATCGACAATCTCGGGCTCCAATCCCAACCTATCTACCAGGTCACTAGATATGAAAGAACTGGAAGCTCCGGTATCAAACAAAACTCTAACAAGAACATCATAAACAGAAAGCATACCTTGAATGACGACATTCTTTCCCTTCTCCGCCGCAGTTGGGGCATTCGACGAAGAAGGAATAGCATTAAGGGCGTATGCTTTCACCATTTTCTTTTCTTTAGGGGGTTGCAGACACTTGTCCTTGTGATGTCCCATTTGGCCACAGTTGAAGCACTTCCTATCCGCTGGCTTGGCCCGGCAATTACTAGCATAATGGCCCTTCTTACCACAGCTGAAGCACTCAACATCTTGTTTATTCTTTTTCTTCTGGCCATCCTTAGTCTGACTCTGCTTTCTTTTATTCTGGGAACCACCCTTGCCTCCACCACTTGCTTGTGGCTTTGGCTCATCTGCGGATGCAACCTCAGTCTTCGGCTTAGGGTAGAGACTCTCTGATCTTAATGCTTTCCCCACAATCGACTCAAACGTCTCATCGATGTGGTTAATAAGCCTTTCCCCTAAGTACTGATCTAACCCAGTTATGAATTTCTCATTCTTCTTCTCGGCAGTATCAATAAGAGATAACCCATACTTTGACAAAGTGTCGAATTCAGCAATGTACTCCGAGACAGCTCTGCCATTCTGCTTGAGCTCCAAGAATTTCTTAAACAGCACTGACTTTTGAGCAGCTGGAATGAACTTCTCGCTAAAGCGAGCTTTAAACTGCTCCCAAGTAATCTGATCTTCGGGAGTAGCTGCCTTTATAGCATTCCACCAATTCATTGCCCGCCCTTGCAGCTGATGGGACGCTAGCTTTCTCTTCATCGCATCCTCGATACCCAAATCCTCGAAGATACGTTCGCAACTATCCAACCAATCCTGAACATCTGTGGCCGACTCCGTTCCATGGAATGGCTTCCCACCAAGGCTAGTATAATCCTTATTCAGCTTGGCGAAGTCAACTCTTGGCGCCTGCACTATTGGACCACCACCATTTCCACCATTGGGAGCTGCCCTCCGTACATCTCTAAGCATCTCTCTCATGAGGTCAGTAAACATCGTCCTCATGTCAGCAGCATTCCCATTATTGGCTCCCCTACCAGCACCTCTAGTATCTCGGCTCATCGTCAATCTGAAAAAGGAAACGATTAACGATTCCATAGTGGTGCTAGTGCAGTACGACTTCATTCTTATACTACTAATAGTATATATATAGCTTTTGAAAACCAAAATAACCACAAATACGCTCTCTCGTATACGTATATTATCTCTCCCTGATAACTTCCCTAGGTTAACTACGCAACCTAGAGCTCTGATACCAAATGTGACGGCCCGCCCCGCACCAACCGACATTTACTCCAAGTGTGCGCTGTACACATGCCCGACTAGCACGGAACGGTTGCCAAAGAAAGGAAGGAAGGGAATGAACTAATCAAGGAACCTGTAGAATGTCTCACAGCGCATGGAATAAAATATAATAATAACATACTTGACATAAAACAGGTGAGACAGTGCATAAGCTGATAACTAAAATCAACATCAATCATCAGAGCAGCGGAAATCCAAATACAGCTTATTACAATTTTCCAAATTTACTGTCTCTAAACAAAAGAAAGCTAAAGTAGAAGATGCACCACCAATGCCCAAGCAGTGATCTTCAACAACACAGGGAGAATACTATGTATATTACGTGAAAGCCTCCTGCTCGTCTCCGGATCATCTACCCGTGCATCACCAGCTAACCTGTCTCTAGTCTGCTCGTGTGAGCACCCAGAGTAATAAGAGGAGACATAAAACTCTGGGTCAGACATAAAGCCTGGTATGAGCGATAAGCATCTAAACAGAATAATAACAGGTATACTAAACCATACCTGAAGCTGGACCTGCAACCAAAGAGTTAGTACCACGTACCGTACAATACTCCAAGGTGCCATAATAAATAGTGTAAGAATACGGGGGTGGGGTGTACATGTCACAATGATAGCAAGCAAATCATCCATAGCAACCATCCTCACATCTCTCACTCAGTGCGTAAAGCATACGACATCTACCACTTTGGAACACTAGACAAACTGAGGTAACGACGAATCCCGACTTGTAGAAACCCTGCTATGACCAAGCTAAACATATGGAGTCATGACCAAACATTTCAATGACCCACTTCATTGGTTGTAGCCCTTGGTTCTACCAATGCCATAATGGCCCTGAATTCGTCTTCGTACCTCCTACCATAGTGGTTCCAAGCTATAGACATCGATAACTCCTTGGCACGCGTCCCGCAGCAAAGCCCAACCATGAAGCGAACTCGTTGATTCCCATCTAAATCTTGAGCTCTAACTTCTCATTTGGACTTCCTTTGCATCTCGGGTTTTGATCGAATTGGGGTGGGTCTTCAGAATAGTCATCGCGTAGTAGTAATAGCCCACGTACGGTTCGGTTCGGTGCTCCTCATCTAGCTTGGTTCGGTTCGGTGTAACCTTCCTGATCGGTTCGGATCGGTGTTCCTCGTCTAGCTTGGTTCGGGTCGGATACTCCACTTCGGGTCGGGTCGGTGTCCTCCTACGGGTCGGGTCGGGTTACTGTCTTCCTTCCAGTTTTCTTCGATCAGCTCCCTCGTTTCCCATCTACTCCGATCCGATCCGCTCCCGTTTTCCATCCACTCCGATCCGATCCGCTCCCTTCGCCTTACTCCAGTCGTAGCCTTCCATTCTTGAGTCGATCCGATCTGGCCTCCATTATTCTTCTGATCCGATCCCCTTGTCCACTCCAACTCTAAGTAAACGGCCTTCCTTCTTGCCAGGTCTCTTACGTGCCAAACTCCAGTTCGGGTCGGGTTTTCTTGCCCAGTTCACATATCCGATCCGAGCCCTCATCCGATCCGATCCGAAGCCCTGCACAACTTTCTGCAACTTTTCCAGCAACTTGTTTACGCCGTTCGACGACGTTTTTGGCAAATCTAACTATTCTAATTAATCACAAATCATGTCAAATAGTCATAACAACATAGCAAACTAACCTCAAACACCAAAACAATGAATTTATATGTCAAAATGGATCAAATGTGCCCAAAACCACTTATTTTCCCCTTAATCACATTTAAGCATAACTAATGGTAGAATTAGTAAAACATATCCAAATTAACCCAATTTTCTGTCATAGGCCTGAAATAATATTCTAGAATTTCTGCATATTTTTCCATATTTTTATGGTGCATAATTTCGCTAATTACCCCCTAATTACCCCTTAATCCCCTAAATTCCGGGATTAACAAAATTAGTCGAAATCAACCCAAATTCATATCAGAGGCATAAAATGGTGTTTTAGAATTTTAGGATATTTTCTAGATTTTTCTGAGTTATAATTTCGCTAATCTTCGCTAATTACCCTAATTAGCCGTAATTAGTGTAAAACTATGCAAATCACTCACCTTTGGCACAATTAAACTTTCAGAACTGAAACTCCTCTGATATAGATCCAATCTCTATGTGTTCCAGCAACTCTCTCTCTGATTTGGTGCTAACCCTCCTTGATTTGATGTAGTTTTGCTTGATCTTCGATTAGAAAGTGATTAGAGGTGATTTAGAGTGAAATTAGGAGGTAGAAGCCATTGTTAGGGATGAAGAGAAGGTTTGAGGCGGCTGGAAAATGACTAAAAACCAAAATCCCTAACCCCATCAGTCCTTGAATACCCCTAAACCCGAAATTCCCCTTTGGGCCTAGCTGCTAATCACCCGGTTAAGCCCAATTAAGCTGTTTTTCACCATATGAAACTTGTTTCAGCCATATCTCCCAAACGGTGAGTCCGTTTGGCTAATGTGACCACTCTACGGAAAGAGAAACCATCATCCGGAGCCAATGGAGGTGGTTTCAGGTCAAAATTCCTTTCCAGTCAAAAGTTATGGCCAAAACAGTGCCAACTAGGGGTAAAATGGTCATTTAAAAATCGGGAAAAATCATGAACATGGGAAATGACCCCAATAGTCGTCTCCCAAAGTTACATGACCATACAACTTCGTATGTGAAAGAAATAAATATCCTACGATCCTATGATGCGTAGAATACGGGTCGTTACACCAGACATGTTTATTTCCGCTGTTATGAGATGATGTTTTCAATTTTAAATACTCTTTATATCTGTCTTGTTGTAATTTTTCTGTTCTATATTCACTAAAATACTCCACCGATGCTATGGCATTCCCTTTGTGAGTGACCCTAGCGGGCGTGGGGTGTTACACGTGGTATCAGAGCAAAGGTTACCGGAACAGATAAAATTTTTAGAAAACTATTTTTCTAAAACATTTTTTTGGAAAAGATATTTTCAAAAACATGTCTTTTAAGAGAAAAGTTTTTGAAAGAAAAGCATAATCCCCAATAGCCATATCTATATCCTTCGAATTCTCCGTTTTGAATCTTTTCTTTTTCGTTTCAGCATGGCCGAAAATCTTAATCTTCCAGAGGGTGTGACGGTACCAGTATGGTATAGGAGATTGATGGAGGCTAGGGCCACCACTGCGGGTCCAGCAAGTATTCCTCCACCAACCGTAGCACCCGATCTTCCTCCTCCCCCTCCTCCTCGCACGGATACTTTTGCTAAGACTTGCAAGGAATTTAAAGCTATGGGAGGGAAACCTTTTCAAGGATCTGAAACCTTTGTGGAGGCTAGAGATTGGCTTAAAGAGGTGGAAGAGTTGATAGATATCTTTGAGATGGAAGAAGGGAAGAAAGTCAAGTTAGCTGCTTGGTTAATGAAGGGAGAGGCCTCATTCTGGTGGGAGGTCACTAATGGAGAACGCCCCGTTGACTCTTGGGCGGATTTTAGGCAAAGATTTGTGACAAAGTTTCTCTCAAGGGCTGAGGAAAACTTGTATATGGAAAGATTCTTGACTCTGAAGCAAGGAAATCTTTCGGTGAAGGAATATGTCAATAAGTTTAATCAATTGGCAAGGTTTGGCCTAGACATGGTGAATACACCGGAGAAGAAGGCTTTGAGGTTCGTGAAAGGCTTGAATGAGCCTATGCATGGGTTGGCTATGACTCACATCCCTATGGGGGCCACCTTTGAGAAGCTAGTTGATATGGCACTCATGTATGAGGAAGAGAAGGGTCCTAATGCTAGTAAGGCACCCGAGAAGAAGGGAGATCAAAAGAGACCTCAACAACAGCAAAGCAAAGGTGGGAAAGGCAACAGTGGCAAGGGCAAGAAGAAGAAGTGTTTCAATTGTGGGACACCTGGCCACCTAAGCAAGGATTGTCGCAAGAAGAAGAAGACCGGTTGCTTCCACTGTGGCGAAGCAGGGCACTTAGTGAAGGATTGTCCTAAGAAGGGGCAAAGGACGGGATCTACCTCAGGAGGACAGGTGCAAGCTCTTATGGCACCGAGTCAGGCTAGGGGGCAAGTACAGGCTCTCGCGGTTCCACCGATTCAGGAGAGAGGTAGAACTATTTCCGTTGAAAGTCTGGTTTTTCTATTTGACCATCCTGTCCGTACATTGTTTGATTCAGGCGCATCGCATTCGTTTATTTCATCATCATTAGTTGAGTTACTGCACCTAGACACCAGTCTGGTAGATGATCCCTTGGTTGTTTCAAACCCAATTGGGGGCTCCACTTATTTGTCCATGATATGTTTGGGTTTGAAGATTTCTATACTTAGCATTGAGTTTAGATGTGATGCTTTTGTATTGGGCTTCACGGGCTATGGGTTGATTTTGGGCATGGACTGGTTATCCAGTAATGGTGCCGTTCTTGATTGTGAAAGGAGAGTTGTTAGGCTGATGACCCGCTTGGGTAACACTCTCGAGATTTCTTGTAATCCCATGGACTCTGTTATGCTAAGTTATCTTGAATCGCTTGACGCTTCGGTCGAGAGTTTACAATCTATTAGAGTGGTCCTGGAATATCCGGATGTGTTTGAGGAGGTGAAGGGCTTACCTCCGAAGCGGGAGATTGACTTCCGAATATATTTGGTGGATAATGCTAAACCGGTATCTTTACCAGTGCGCCACATGGCTCCTCGTGAGAGGAGGGAACTCCATAAGCAAATAGGGGAGTTGCTTGAGAAGGGGTTCATAAGACGGAGCATATCGGAGTGGGGTGCTCCAGTAGTATTTGCTACGAAGGCGGATGGGTCCCTCAGACTTTGTGTAGACTATAGAGAACTCAACAAGCTCACAAAGAAGAATAGACACCCATTGCCGAGGATAGATGATCTTTTCGATCAGTTGGTTGGCGCTTCAGTATTTTCTCAGTTGGACTTGGCCACGGGGTTTCATCAGTTGAGGGTGGCTGAGGATAGCATAGACAAGACTGCCTTTAGGACTCCGGATGGTTTCTATGAGTGGCTGGTGATGCCATTTGGGTTGACGAACGCCCCTGCATACTTTGTTGATTTGATGAGTAGGGTGTTCAGGGAGTTCCTTAATAAATTCGTGGTGGTCTTTGTGGATGATATCTTAGTATTTTCTAAGAGTGAAGAAGAGCATGCCCTACATCTTGGGGAAGTGTTGAAGACTCTTCGAGCGCATAGCCTTAAGGCTAAATTCTCTAAATGTCACTTCTGGAGGAAGGAAGTACGATTCTTGGGGCATGTGGTCTCCAAGGAAGGGATAGCTGTGGATCCCGCGAAGGTAGTATCAATTCAGGATTGGAAGGTTCCGAAGAATGCTACCGAAGTAAGAAGTTTCTTGGGGTTGGCGGGTTATTATAGGAAGTTTATTAAAGACTTCGCGAAGATATCAGCCCCATTAACCCGCTTAACAAAGAAGAATCTTGTTTTCACGTGGGACGTAGATTGTAATGATGCGTTCCGACGGTTAAAGAGAGCTTTAACCACCGCTCCAGTTTTAGTGTTGCCAGATGGGAGCAAGCCATTTGTTGTCTATACCGATGCCTGTGGGACAGGACTTGGCGCAGTCTTAATGCAAGAGGGGAGGGTAATAGCCTATGGTGGAAGGCAGTTGAGGGCACATGAGAAAAATTACCCTACCCATGATCTAGAGCTGACCGCTATTGTTTTTGCGCTTAAGATTTGGCGCCATTATCTTCTTGGTGAGAGATTCGAGTTGTTCACTGACCATAAATCTTTGAAGTACTTGTTCTCTCAGAAAGATCTAAACTTAAGACAGCAAAGGTGGATGGAGTTTTTAGCATCCTATGATTTCGAGATAGCGTATACCCCTGGCAAGGGTAACGTGGTGGCGGACGCCTTGAGTAGGAAGAGGTTGTCCTTGAGTCCATTGTTCGTGGAACGACGAAACTTGGAGTTTATCTCGATGATTGATTTCAGACCTTCCGTTGACTATGTACCTGGTTTGCTAGCTTCTTTGGAAGTTAGACCTACTCTTTTGGGGCGGATTGGGGAAGCCCAGAGGGACGACCCACAGTTGGTTGAGTTGATAGGGAAGCTCATAAGGGGGGAGTCGTCCAGCCATTTGAGTAGGTACACCCTGGACGATAGGGGGTGCTTGCGTAGAGACGGTAGACTTTGTGTACCGCAAGACAAAGGGTTGAGGAAGGCTATTCTTGATGATGCACACCGTTCTAGGATGACTATTCATCCCGGTGGGGATAAGATGTACCAAGACATGAAGAGGGTTTTCTTCTGGGCCGGTATGAAGAAAGACGTGGCCGAATATGTCGCTCGATGTTTGGTGTGCCAGCAAGTGAAGGCGGAGCAAAGGAAACCAGGTGGGTTGCTTCACCCATTGGAGGTTCCGAAATGGAAGTGGGATAGCGTCTCGATGGATTTTATTGACGGGTTACCCAAGTCGAAAAAGGGTAATACAGGAATTTGGGTAGTGGTAGATAGACTTACTAAGAGCGCCCATTTCATACCTGTGAAGAGCAAGAGGACCGCTTCATGGCTAGCTTCTGTATATCTTCGAGAGATAGTTCGATTTCATGGGGTACCCTCTAGCATAGTTAGTGATCGAGATCCTATCTTCACTAGCGAGTTCTGGAGAAGTTTGCAAGAAGCAGTGGGGACTCAATTGTGTCTGAGCACCGCATATCATCCTCAGACAGATGGCCAGACTGAGAGGGTGAATCGTGTTCTAGAAGACCTTTTGAGGCTTTGTATCTTAGATTTTGGAGGTACATGGGAAGAGCATCTTCCACTAGTGGAGTTCGCATATAATAACAGCTTTCAGTCCAGTATTGGTATGGCTCCTTTCGAAGCTCTCTATGGAAGGCCTTGTCGATCACCTACATGTTGGTGGGAGTCTACGGATAAGATCTTGCTTGGGCCTGATATGGTTAGGGAAACTTCAGAGAAGATTGACTTGATTCGAAGAAGGATGAAAGCAGCGCAGGATAGGCAAAAATCTTATGCGGACAAGAGAAGGACGGATCTTGAGTTTGAGGTTGGGGATAGGGTTTTTGTTAAGGTATCTCCGTTGAGAAATGTTGTTCGCTTCGGATCCGTTGGGAAGTTAGCACCAAGGTTTGTTGGGTCGTTTCCTATTAAGGAAATGATTGGACGGATGGCATATAGAGTGGAGTTGCCTGACAGACTTAGTGGTGTCCATGATGTATTCCATGTGTCCCATTTGAGGAAGTGCTTACATGAGACCGCAGAGGTGGTAGAGCCGAGCTTGCTTAGAGATATGGAGGTAGAGCGTGATGCGACTATTCGACGAGCTCCTACCCGCATCCTTGGGTCAGAGACTAGGAAGTTGAGAAACAGAGAGGTTCAGCTAGTCAAAGTGCAATGGGGAGAAGATGAGAGCAACGCGACTTGGGAGACGGAAGCGAAGATGCGTTCATTGTACCCATTTCTTTTTGAGGGTATGTCCTTACTTTCTCCTTTATCGCTTGACTAGTACTTATCTTATCTTTGGTATGTCCTCTCGTTAGTACCGTTGACCTTTAGATAGGGTAAACCTATGGTTGAAACATGTGTTTGAGACATGTTATGGTTGATGGATGCAAGTGGATGCAAGTGTTTGCTAGTGGTTGCTCGTGGATGCATATACACACACTCTAGGCACTAGATCGGCTCAATCACTTCATATTGCATATTGCATAAAATTGTGTGTAGGATAATATATTTATGGATGTATAATGGTTGTGTTATCACATGGATGATGCATTTTGGTGAATGATTGTGCACTCATGTAGATATTGTATGTGTCGATAGGGTTCTCTCGCATACATAATGGATGCATGGCACTATCATGGTTTGCATATGTTCATACATTAGATAGGGAACATATACACACACTTTTTGCATATGCTCATACATCATTAGAAACTGTTTAAGGACAATGGATGCCTGTGGTTGATGATTTGAGTAGATGGTTGTTTGGATGGTAGGATATGCATTCTCCTTAGCCTAGAGATTTCGGGGACGAAATCCTTTAAGGAGGGGAGAATGTAACACCCCGAATTTTAGTTAATACTAAAATTCAATAATTATAGGATAAATAATTTCAGACGTGGGAATTAGGGGTAACGGGCAGCGTTATTGTGTTCGTCTCGGAAAAATACGTGAAATAGAGTCCGAGTTTTCGAAAATCGGAGTCCGTATGGCCCGGTTATGGCCCAGAGAAGTTTGCAGAAAAATTAGAGCTTAAAACAGAATAAGAAGTTTAAATTTAAATTTAAATTTAGAACCAGCGGGCCCAGGCGGGAGGATTCCCGCCTAAGCATGTCGACAGGGCTGTCGACAGGCCTGTCGACAGGGGTGTCGACATGCCTGTCGACTTGCCTGTCGACATGGTGTGTCGAGCCAGGGTGCTTGGGTGCACCAGATCTGGTTTTCTGGTTAGGGCTGGGTCTGGTTCTAGAGGTTTCCTAAATCTAATGGACCTAAATTAATCTAGGGTTAATCCAAGGGCCTAAAACACTTTCTTAATCTATAAATACACCCTAAACCTACCTTAATCCTCACCAAAAATAGAAATAATGGCCTCATGCCGCCAAATCAAATCCTAAAAAGAAGTCTCCGTTTATCTAAGAAGGAAGTTGCAAGCTAATCCCTCTCATATCATCTCCATCATCATAATTAGCAACTAATCTCTCTTCACAAGTTGGTTAATCTTGAGTTTGGTGAGTTTCTATCACTTTAACATCAATTGTTAAAGTAAGTAGATTGGGTGTAATGAGACTTATGGTCTTAAATGCGGATTAGTGAGTATGAATCATGTATAATGATATGTTACTCTATGTTGTTCTATGTTTATGCATATTTGATAAGTTGGTTTATGCATGCTTAATAAGTTGATTTATGCATGTTTAACAAGTTGATATATGCATGTTTAATAAGTGGATTTATGCATATTTAATAAGTGGAGTTATGCATGTTTATCAAAGTGAGATATGCAAGTTAAGTATATGATTAAATGCAAGTTGAAAGTGATATGCAAGTTAAGTGTATGTTTGAATGCAAGTTGAAAGTGATATGCAAGTTATGCATGCTTATGCAAGTGTATGGAAGCTTATGCAAGTCATGTATATGTTTAAATGCAAGATTTATGTGATATGCAAGTTATGCATGCTTATGCGAGTATATGAATACTTATGCAAGATAGGTATATGCTTAAATGACATGATATGCAAGTTATGCAAGTATGTGAATGCCTATGCAAGTATGTGAATGCCTATGCAAGTATGTGAATGCTTATGCAAGTTATGTGTATGCTTAAATGCATGTTTAACATGTTATGCAAGATTGAGAATGCCTATATGCAAGTTTAACATGTTATGCAAGATATGTGGATGATAATATGCAAGTTTGGGTTGTATGTAGTTGGGTTAATATATGCTCATATATGCAAGTTGACATCCTCTTAACCCATGACAAAGTTGTATGCTAAACCCATGATATTTGTGATGATCTTCCCCTGATTATGTCATGTAACGAGAACGATTTACGTGGGGAACGATGGGGTTGGTAAATATGTTAATAAATGAATGTTTGGGTATGATTAAGCATGCCATAAAAAAAATATATATATATATATAAATTACCATAAGTGGGAATTTACCTATTGAGTTAGGTCTACCCCATGGGAATTTACCTATTGAGTTAGGTCTACCCATGTTATGGAAAACTTGATATTAATTAGGGATAATTAATATGGGGGTGATTAATTAGGTGTAATTAATCGACTAAGACACGAGGTTGGACTCATTTGTAGTGTAAAACTGCCCGGACCCGACCGGCTTAACCAGTTGCTACAAATGTCAGCCAAATGTGAGAGGTCTTAGCCATAAATTAAATACGTGATTAAGGTAAAGACACGAGGTTAGACTCTGTTATGACGTAAGACTGCCCGGGTTCTACCGGCTTAACCAGGCGGTCATAACAGCCAGTCTAATGTGGGAGGTCTTTACGGGAGATCATGGTCTTAATTAATTAAGAAACACTTAACCATAATAGCATGTAGTGGGACATGAGGGGTTAAGTGGGTGCCTTCGGTGGCATGAGGAAATTTGGTGTTTGCCTTGGGTGGCATGTGGAATCTAGTGGGTTGCCTTGGGTGGCAATAGAAAATACGATTAGAATACTTAACCAAGTGGAAACATGTAACTAAACATGATTAAAGGGTTAAGTGGGATACACTAGATATTTGACAAGCTTAAGTGGGTAGCTTGTGGGGGCCCATTTCAACCAATATCCCAAACGTATCTTTGTGGGCTCGACCCAAGTCGAGTGACGGGACACGCATATTGGGCTTGATTATAAGAGGCCAAAACGGGTTAGCGGTGGCAACGCAAGTCCAACGGGTTTCATATGCGTGTGTGGGCCCGGGCTGGTAGATAAGCCGTTGTTGCATCGTGTAGATATAAAGCCGTGCACCGTTAGTATTGGGTAGCCACTTTAGGGGAGTGATACACCCCACTGTGGGACCAGCACGGGTATCTACGGTAGGGAGCCGATCGCTTGGGGAGTAGTGGGTACACCTAACGAAGATAGGGGCAGACGACACCTATGTAGGGGTACAAGAAACTACTGGGTAAGTATTACCGGGTACACCTAGTGGAGATAGGGGCAGACGGCACCTATGTAGTGGGCTAGGGGTACATGAAACTACTGGGGAAATTTTCTAAATCTTTGGAAGGGATCAACCTTTAAGTAGGAAGGTCTGGTGTGGTGCAGTTAGTAATTATCCTTGGGTGGGTAGATGCGTCCTGACGGTTATCTTAGTTTATCCTAAGTCTACCAAGCTGCTTAGTGTAGCCATTCATTCCCAGATATTACCGTAGGTCAAGTTTATGTCTTCTCTGGTTACTTTAATGATTGTATTGTTAAAGTTATAGGACTCACTCAGACTTATGTCTGACCCCGTTGTTTTTATCTTTTTCCCAACCCTCAGGTCCTACGGTGGATCCTAGCGGTAGTAGAGCTTGATCAGATTTCTGTTTCCAGTCTTGAGGAGCTTGGGTTGATGTAAAGCTCCAGTTATCCAGTTATCTTTTCTTTTCTTATGGCTATTGTATGAGAGAGTGGGATTATGTACTTCTTTATTTTGACAGATATTGTACTTGACTTTTATCATGGTTTTATGATGTAACCAGACATCTTTATATCTGTCTTGTTGTAATTTTTCTGTTCTATATTCACTAAAATACTCCACCGATGCTATGGCATTCCCTTTGTGAGTGACCCTAGCGGGCGTGGGGTGTTACATACCCCGCATATCCATCGATCTCCAAGTACGTCTGGACGATCACTAACTGTTTCCATCTTCTTGGGTGTACAGCCCAATCAAGATCATCAGTAATTACCCAAACGACGTGAAGACCTCCGGTCTTCGACCATCGTCTTCATCTTTAACTTATCGTCGTATCAGTTATTCAGAATGGGACAAACCCGGTCTTTCCGAATAACTCGCGTATATTTTAAATAAGTGTTACACAAACACAACATACGCCTCATTCCAATTCATCAGTCACTAACCGTAAATTAATCAAGAGAACAATTCCCCAAACATTAACCCCGAAGGCCGAAACCAACATCAGATCAATATCCAGAAAACAATTCTGCTTGGCTAACCGACAGTTAGTTTCTAAATTTCACATTCATAGGGAAAGGTTCCCATTAATTTTATCAAAGATAAATTCTTTAAAATTTATTCTTTAATCTATTTTTGAATATCAATTCAAACTAGTCGGGATTAGCGAACCTTACCGAAGTAATCATTTGTTTTAATTTCCCAATCCCAACCTATTTATCCCATGAAGTAAAACTGGTAATACCCCATATCTAACACCACAGTGTTATCGGTAAATTCAATTACCATTTCACGTTCAAATCTAATTAAAGATTTAAATATCGCCTGGAGCAAAACTGGTGATACTCCATTCTCGATTTTTTTCAATCTAATTAAAGATTCATTAAAACTCCACTTAGTTTTAATCGTTAACTGGGTTAAAGAATCAGTGTCATTTAAAACACGGTTCACGATAAACCCAAAATCACATTCCATTAATTATCGGGTTAAAGAACAAGTGTTATTTAAAACATTGTTCACGATAAACCCAAAAATCAATATCAATTCAATTCCAATTAAATATTATTTAATTGGTACACTTCATTAAATCTAAATAAAAAGATTTAATCTTTTCTCAACTGGGTTCAAGAACAGTGTTAGTGAAGACACCATTCACGACAAACCCAAATCACATTCGATATTCAATACAAGGCTCTGAATAGAAAATATATCGGCCTATATTCAATATCAAATTCTACGATTAACAAATGTCGTATTGGAAATAACGATATAAATATATATCTTTCAAATTTCCATAACAACACCTGTATAATCACGAATTCCAACATCGAAATATTCCGAAGACAATTTCGATTCAAATCCATTCCAATACAATCATTGGATATTTTGGTTATTTTCAAAACCCTTTTTAAATTCAATTTATTTATTTAAAAATAAATAGAATTATAGTTCTAGTTCAAAACTAGTTCATTTCGATAAAAATCTATTTTTATCTTTTCAAATATGGAGTTTTTCATCCCAATTCTTTCTAAATCATTTCTTATGATTTTACACAAATTATTACTATTTTTAATAATTTTATCAAGGCCCGTACAGTCGATTTCCATCAATGGCCATCGAACTGCACTTACAACGACCTTTTTCGAATTTGATTTGGACGTATCTCCAAATCCAACCGTTAGATTTCTAATTTCTAATATTCTTTAGAAAGCTCTTTTCGATAAGAACCCAACGGTTCCTGTTTTAGGAGAATCCGACGGTCGGATCTCCCGTAATGTCCGTTTGAAATAAATGGTCAAAATTCACGAACTGCCGCGGTGCGGCGCGTTCTATTCAGGCCATTGTATTATATATATAATATATATAATATATATTTCGTCGATTTCTATTTAAAACGAATTATATAAATAGTTTTAAATTCGTTTCAAAAGCAATTTCAACTTCCATTTCAATTCAAATCAAAATTGAATTCTTCTCTATAAATTCGTTTTAAAATTCATTTCTATTCAATTCAAATTTCAATTCAATTTGAATTCATTTCAATTTGAATTCATTTCAATTCGCTTTCAATTCAATTCGAATTCGTTTTCAATTCAATTCATTTCGAAATCGTTTTCAATTCAATTCATTTCGAAATCGTTTTCAATTCATTTCATTTCGAAATCGTTTTCAATTCATTTCATTTCGAAATCGTTTTCAATTCATTTCATTTCGAATTGGTTTTCAATTCATTTCATTTCGAATTGGTTTTCAATTCATTTCATTTCGAAATCGTTTTCAATTCATTTCATTTCGAAATCGTTTTCAATTCATTTCATTTCGAATTGGTTTTCAATTCATTTCATTTCGAAATCGTTTTCAATTCATTTCATTTCGAAATCGTTTTCAATTCATTTCATTTCGAAATCGTTTTCAATTCATTTCATTTCGAAATCGTTTTCAATTCATTTCATTTATTTTTCAAATTGGAATGAGGCTCAATCAATCACCATATAAAGTTAATTATATGGATTTTCATACAACACATGTATAATAGCATTGGAAAATAATCAACCATCAACCAAAGTGCACTACACTGTATAAGCATCAAATATAGATATCTAACGCTTATAGCAGCCTGTCAATCAATCGATCGACATATTCAATCAATCAGGATGAGTGAACTTCAAATTTCATCCCAACACCCGTGTGGGGTTTCAAACAATCAAACACAGATTTTATTTGTGCAGTTGGGCGATGTGTAAAATTTATCGTCCCAATCAATGTCCTTCAAATAGGTGTACATAAACAAACCGTCCGGTTTGTAAATGAATATTTATTTATTCACATTCACGTTAAAATTATATTTTTAACGATAAAACATTTTATTCAACCTATGAATATTCTATTCGGTTCATTTATTCAATAAAATGATATTTTTATTTTTCTAACATATTTTAGAAAATTTCGGCGGCATAACGGCACGATACTAGAAACGGGACGAGGCCTAGCCTTATCCCCGGTCTAGTGAAGGCCCACGCCATTCACACATCAATCAAATTCACCAAACCATTCAATTCAAACCAAATAATTTAACCAACTACACAACCAAACAATTTAACAAACAAGCCATCCATGGTCTGTGGATGACGGGTGTCAGGTGCTACTAAGCACCGTCTGCATCCTAGTATATATATATATAACTAGAAAATTTAAATTGAAAGGTGAGAAGTTCTCACCGAAAGCTATCCAAACATCTTGACTCTTCTTGGATATAAATCTTCTTCGTTCTCGCCTTTTTGTCGCTTTCGCCCGTATTCACTACATATGTAAAAATCGAATTTTTACTTCGCTATTCGATATATAAAAATCATATTTTTATTTCGAAGTTCAATATATAAAAATCATATTTTTAATTTCAAAAGCAATGAATATTTTCAATTTCAAAAGCAATGAATATTTTCAATTTCAAAAGCAATGGATATTTTCAATTTCAAAAGCAATGGATATTTTCAATTTCAAAAGCAATGGATATTTTCAATTTCAAAAGCAATGGATATTTTCAATTTCAAAAGCAATGAATATTTTCAATTTCAAAAGCAATGAATATTTTCAATTTCAAAAGCAATGAATATTTTCAATTTCAAAAGCAATGTGTAACAACCCGGAAAATCTGGGCCAGTTTAAAATTTTTATTTTGGCAATTTTAGCGAATTTTGATTATTTAAAATGAATTATTTTAAATAGTGTCGACGAGAAATTTATTTTGAATAGAATTCGATCGTATATATTATATGCGTCGTCGTTAGAATATAAATAATTATATATAATTATAATAGAATTGAAAATGGCACGGTAGTTCGATAATTCGATTTCAAACTTCAATTGAGTGTACCGGGTGCAAAACAATCCGGATTTTAGTAAAACCAAAAATAATGGAATCTAATTGTGACTATCTTTACAACGAATCCGAATAATCAAATTTTCATAGCGGGAATCAAAGGATATGTCCAGTTGAAAATTCTGAATAGTCGCTATGGAATTCAGACCCTTAAAAATGGACATTTGGCAAACGACCTCGGATTTCGACGAAACCAGTTTTGTTGGGTCCGGGATGTAAAGTTATTGCTAGATTCCAAATTTCATAATTTTTCGAATCAATATGTGAGCGTGGCAAAAGAAAACGCGTTTGACCAGTTTCAGATGATTTTAATCGACTGGAAATTGGCCGTTTTTCAAACGGTCTCAGAATTTGACGAAACTAGTTTTGTTAGGACCGTATCGTCAACACGAAGCTAGAAAATATTTTTCTGGAATTTTTCTAGTTAGTATGTGACCCCGGTAATTTGAAATGTACGTTTAAAATTCAATATAGTGATTTAAATGTAAATTCAACGGAAACTAATCGAAGCGATCAAATCAGCTTGCGATACATATCCCATTGTGTTCGGAATGGGGGTAAAACGCTATGGACGACAGGCGGTGGGCCTCGTTTCGAGGTCGTATGTGAAAGTCAACTTTTTGGCCAAAGTAAATAATAAAAAAAAAAAAAACCCTTCGCCCTTAACCAGGCCCCCCCCCCCCCCGATTTCATCTTTCAGAAAAAAAAAACAAAAACAAAAAAAAAAAAAACAAAAAAAAATCTCGAGCCCGACACAATCGGAGGATCACCGCTCCACCGCCTCCTCACCATCGTCGCACCCCATCGCCATCGCCCTCCACATCACCAGCATCGACGCCGTCCATCTCTGACAGGCGCGAGATCCTTCCTCCACGAAACGTGCCGCCGCTCCTCAAAATCGCTTCTCCAATCGCATCCACAGCCGCCGCCCTCTGCCCCCTCGCCACCTCTGCAGTTCAACCGCCTCCAGCAGCCACCGCCTGACGCCAGCGCCCCCCCCCCCTGTAAGTTTTTTTAATTTATTTATTTTATTTTTACTTTTATTTAAAACAGAAAAGAAAACCGATTTTTAAATAATTTAAAACTGATTTTTAGAAAAAGGTATTAAAACTGATTTCTGAAGGGTTTTAAAACAGATTTTTGAAAGGGTTTTAAAACGGATTTTTGAAAAGAGATAAAATTTTAAAAGAAAAAGGTTTTAACTTTAAAAAGAAAAAGGTTTTAACTTTAAAAAGAAAAAGGTTTTAACTTTAAAAAGAAAAAGGTTTAAACTTTAAAAAGAAAAAAGATTTGATCTTTAAAATAGAAAAGACGGAATTTTTATTAAGTAAAAGATGTAAGATATGATTTTTATATTTTTAAAAATATAATCTTTATATTAAAAATATGATTTTTATATATTGAACTTTGAAATAAAAATATGATTTTTATATATTGAACTTTGAAATAAAAATATGATTTTTATATATTGAACTTTGAAATAAAAATATGATTTTTATATATTGAACTTTGAAATAAAAATATGATTTTTATATATTGAACTTTGAAATAAAAATATGATTTTTATATATTGAACTTTGAAATAAAATATGATTTTTATATATGGAATAGCGAAGTAAAAATTCGATTTTTACATAGGTAGTGAAAGCGGACAACGAAGATGACGAAGATGCGATAGCGATGAAGATTTCTATCAATGAAGTGCCGTGGAGCTAGGATAGCTATATGTGAGAATTTCTCGCCTTTCACTTTCTTTTCTCTAGTTATATATATATACTAGGATGCAGACGGTGCTTAGTAGCACCCGACACAATCGTCCACAGACCATGGACTTGTTTGTTTGGTTGCATAGCTTAGTTATATGATTTGATTTGAATTTGGTTGTTTGGTGAATTTGATTGATGTGTGAATGGCGTGGGCCTTCACTAGACCGGGGATAAGGCTAGGCCTTGTCCCGTTTCTAGTATCGTGCCGTTATGCCGCCGAAATTTTCTAAAATATGTTAGAGAATAAAAATATCATTTTATTGTGTAAATGAATTGAATAGAAATTCATATGTTGGAATAAAATGTTTTATCGTTAAAAATATAATTTTTAACGTGAGAATGAATATAGTGAGAGTGAATAAAATAAAATATTCATTTACAAACCAGACGGTTTGTTTATGTACACCTATTTGAAGGACATTGATTGGGTCGATAAATTTTACACATCGCCCAACAGCACAAATAAAATATGTGTTTGATTGTTTGAAACCCCACACGGGTGTTGGGATGAAATTTGAAGTTCACTCATCCCGATTGATTGAATATGTCGATCGGTTGATTGACAGGCTGTTTTAAGCGTTGGATATCTATATTTGATGCTTATACAGTGTAGTGCACTTTGGTTGATGGTTGATTATTTTTCCATGCTATTATATACATGTGTTGTATGAAAATCCATATAATTAACTTTATATGGTAATTGATTGGGCCTCATTCCAGTTTTAAAATAGAAATATTTGAAATAGAAATATTCGAAATGGAATATTTGGAAATATCAATATATGAAGCCGTGTTGATTAGATTGACGCCATTTTGACGTGAACGATATTTATATCGATTTTATTCATTTTGAAATGAATTGAATTGAAAACGATTTCGAAAGGAATTGAATTGAAAACGATTTCGAAATGAATTGAATTGAAAACGATTTCGAAATGAATTGAATTGAAAACGATTTCGAAATGAATTGAATTGAAAACGATTTCGAAATGAATTGAATTGAAAACGAATTCGAATTGAATTGAAAGTGAATTGAAACAAATTCAAATTGAATTGAAATTTGAATTGAATAGAAATGAATTTTGAAACGAATTTATAAAGAAGAATTCAATTTCGATTTGAATTGAAATGAAAGTTGAAATTGCTTTTGAAACGAATTTAAAACTATTTATATAATTCGTTTTAAATAGAAATCGACGAAGTGTATATTATATATATTATATATATAATATAATGGCCTGAATAGAATGCGCCGCGCCGCGGCAGTTCGCGAATTTCGACCTTTAACTTCGAACGGATATTGCGGGAGATCCGACCGTCGGATTCTCCTAAAACCGGAACTGTTGGGTTCGTATCGAAAAGAACTTTCTAATGAATGTTAGAAATTTGAAATCTAACGGTTGGATTTGGAATTATGTCCAAATCAAATTTGAAAAAGGTCGCTGTAAGTGCAGTTCGATGGCCATTGATGGAAATCGACTGTACGGGCCTTGATAAAATTATTAAAAATAGTAATAATTTGTGTAAAATCATAAGAAATGATTTGTGAAGATTTGGGATGAAAAAACTTCATGTTTGAAAAGATAAAAATAGATTTTTATCGAAATGAACTAGTTTTGAACAAGAAATATAATTCTATTTATTTTTAAATAAATAAATTGAATTTGAAAAGGGTTTTAAAAATAACCAGAATTTCCAATGATTGCATTGGAGTGGATTTGAATCGAAATTGTCTTCGGAATGTTTCGATGTTGGATTTCGTGATTATACAAATGTTGTTGTGGAAATTTGAAAGATATAGATATATATATCGTTATTTCCAATACGATCTTTGTTGGCCGCAGAATTGGATATTGAATATAAGCCGGGATATTTTCTATTCAGAGCCTTGTATTGAATATCAAATGTGATTTGGGTTTTGTCGTGAATGGTGTCTTCACTAACACTGTTCTTGAACCCAGTTGAGAAAAGATTAAATCTTCTTATTTTAGATTTAATGAAGTGTACCAATTAAATACCATTTAATTGGAATTGAATCGATATTGATTTTTGGGTTTATCGTGGACAGTGTTTTAAATAACACTTGTTCTTTAACCCGATAATTAATGGAAGGTGATTTTGGGTTTATCGTGAATTGTGTTTTAAATGACACTGATTCTTTAACCCAGATAACGATTAAAACTAAGTGGAGTTTTAATGAATCTTTAATTAGATTGAAAAGATCGAGAATGGAGTATCACCAGTTTTACTCCAGGCGATAGTTAAATCTTTAATTAGATTTGAACGTGAAATGGTAATTGAATTACCGATAACACTGTGGTGTTAGATATGAAGTACTACCAGTTTTACTTCATGGGATGAATAGGTTGGGATTGGGAAATAAAATAAATGATTACTTTGGTGTGGTTCGCTAATCCCGACTAGTTTGAATTGATATTCAAAGGAGATTAAAGAATAAATTTAAAGAATTTATCTTGGATAAAATTAATGGGAACTTTTCCCAAAGTATAGGAATATTTGAATAAAAGAATATTCTGAATTGGAATGAGGCGTATGTTGTGTTTGTGTAACACTTTTATAATATATACGCGAGTTATTCAGAAAGACCGGGTTTATCCCATTCTGAATAACTGATTCGACGTGGTGTCGAAGATGAAGACGATGGTCGAAGACCGGAAGTCTTCATGTCGTTTGGGTGATTACTGATGATCTTGATTGGGCTGTACACCCAAGAAGATGGAAACAGTTAGGGATCGTCCAGACGTACTTGGAGATCGATGGATATTCGGGGTAATAGGTGCCTCCGGTTTCGTTCAGACCCAGAACGGACTTGTAAATGGACTGTGTGTCTGACATTGGATTTTAGTCTGTGTGATTGATCTCTATTAAATATATACCTGTTTGGCGGCGGAGAATTTATTCTCTTGCTTAACGCCCTTCTCTGAGACGTACGAGCTCAGGGGTTATATATTGATGGATATCAAACGCATGGAGTGAATAGCCTGTGTGGCATGCCTAAGTGGCAATTGATCGAGGCTTCAGTTGAAAAGCAAAGTCTTGTGGTGATGATCAAAGCACAGCCTGTGTGGCACAGCTTTGTGTAACGTGAATTCGCGAGCCTCGCACCCCGGTTGTGAACCAAAAACGGGAGAGGACCTCAGGGAGGGCATGCGTTTCTTTCTAGCTAGGGTGGTGTCAGTGACCTACCAGCCCTGACATTTATATACTTTTCACCTGTGTGGTTGTTGCTGTTGCGAGGCGCCTCGGTTTGATCGGACGATCCGGGTCCGATGGAGTCATTCGTTGGCTCGTTTACGCCCCAAAGGGCGGAGAAACGTATTGTTCAGGCACTATAATCCACATCGGTGGACCGGCCCTGACGATCTAAGGGGCAGTTGCAGCTGCTCCGGAGACATGGGCTAGATTGTCTCGAATCGGTTGAGGACTATCTTTTGCCTCGGTTCATGGATGGAAACCCAATTTCCAAATACGTGACATTTGCGGTTTTAATTGTAGAACTAGTATGGCGACATGATATATGGTACCCATGCCGCCTATGATTGATACTTATGATTTGAAGTTGTTTTATACACTATGCACTTATAATAGTATCAAATGATTGGTTTTAAAACGTATCAAGCATTCTTTGGCTGTTATAAGGGAAAACCCTATCCCCCGGCTTGCGTTGCATTGTGTGATAGGACCTGGGTCTTATAACAGCTTCATTTTTCTTTATTTAGCATTGCGCTGTTTGTTTTATGCACTGGTATCCTTGGGAGGAAACCCGTTCCGTGTTATACGGCGTGGTCCCTTGATTTACCTAATGATTTAAAATAAAGATTAATAACTGTTTTAGTTCTCACACCAGTCACATGACTGACCTGGAGTTTATTGTTTTAACCTAAACTCTAGGTGCCCCTATTTCGACACGGGCAGCTAGTAGTTTTGGTTTTGCAGATTTATATTCACAGGATCCTGGTTTATAGCTGGAACGATATCCGGAAAGCTTTGTATCCGTATATCTCATTCTAGTTGTGTATTGTATTTTTTTCCGCTGCTATGTATTTAAATGTAATTTAAATCTCTGATATTTCTGTGTAATATTCATTTTTACTCTGTATATTCTTGTAATCTGATGCATTGTTGTGATATACAATGAAACGTTCTTTTATATGCGTTCTGTTGTGGCTTGTTCTCGAACTATCCGGCGCTTTCCTTTACGGGGAAGTTACGGGTGTTTTACATTTGGTATCAGAGCTTTGGTTTACAAAGCTCAGAGAACAAGGCACATTAGAACCATACGAAAGAATTCATCAGATGTTGGGTTAGTAATATCCAATGGGAATGACTCGTTAGAGATGGGATCAGTAGTATCCTAGAACGAGTGTGAAGAGTATATTTTTCAATTGAAAACAATCTTTGTTTTGAAAATTTAAATCAATTATTCGTATTTGATTATTTATTTTATATTGATTAGGACAATCCAAAATATAAAGATTTTGCGTATGCGCCTAGCTAGCGTGTATTCGAAGTTTTGATATATTGGATAGATATAGAATTACACTCTAATCGCCCGGAGATGATTTTGATGATGGAGCTCCATCATTAGAATTGATATTCGAGTGACGAATGTGTAATATCTATATACTTCCTATTGACTGGTGTGAGAACCAAAATTAGATAGGGCATATTGTTGTGAATTGACATCAAAAATTTAATTTTTGTATATGTATCAAAATTATGAATTTGAAAACTCTAATCCACTAATTGATTGATGTTTGGGTTGTTTGTTTATTTGTTTGCTAATTTTTAGCCATTTAGCCTAATTGGATCAAATAGTAAGTTGTATTGAAAATTGGTCGCATATGCTTGCATATACATATATATCATTGAACAGGTCATAGCAAGGAGGCTAGAGCCAGAGAATAAAATTTGTTTGCCCGACAAATAGGTACATGTTTATTACATAATTTACTGTTTTGTTTGGGTGATGATGATTTTATGAGCCTATTGGCTAGCCGCTTGGCTTTTTCTTTTTCTTTTTGAGATATGAAGGACCGGGGAAGCTATTTGAAATTCCCCGATGCTCCCGGTGCAGGGGAGGTTATGGCGAAATTTTTCGAAAATTTAGGGTGTTAGCCAAATTTTTGAAATTTTGAAAATTCTCAGAAACTAAAGAGTTGGAGAATAGAAGCCAGATCGAGCGTAGAGTTGAATAATCAAACCGCTTTCGACTTTGTTCCTTTTCGGGGACGAAAAGTTTTAAGTGGGGGAGATTGTAACAACCCGGAAAATCTGGGCCAGTTTAAAATTTTTATTTTGGCAATTTTAGCGAATTTTGATTATTTAAAATGAATTATTTTAAATAGTGTCGACGAGAAATTTATTTTGAATAGAATTCGATCGTATATATTATATGCGTCGTCGTTAGAATATAAATAATTATATATAATTATAATAGAATTGAAAATGGCACGGTAGTTCGATAATTCGATTTCAAACTTCAATTGAGTGTACCGGGTGCAAAACAATCCGGATTTTAGTAAAACCAAAAATAATGGAATCTAATTGTGACTATCTTTCCAACGAATCCGAATAATCAAATTTTCATAGCGGGAATCAAAGGATATGTCCAGTTGAAAATTCTGAATAGTCGCTATGGAATTCAGACCCTTAAAAATGGACATTTGGCAAACGACCTCGGATTTCGACGAAACCAGTTTTGTTGGGTCTGGGATGTAAAGTTATTGCTAGATTCCAAATTTCATAATTTTTCGAATCAATATGTGAGCGTGGCAAAAGAAAACGCGTTTGACCAGTTTCAGTTGATTTTAATCGACTGGAAATTGGCCGTTTTTCAAAAGGTCTCAGAATTTGACGAAACTAGTTTTGTTAGGACCGTATCGTCAACACGAAGCTAGAAAATATTTTTCTGGAATTTTTCTAGTTAGTATGTGACCCCGGTAATTTGAAATGTACGTTTAAAATTTAATATACTGATTTAAATGTAAATTCAACGGAAACTAATCGAAGCGATCAAATCAGCTTGCGATACATATCCCATTGTGTTCGGAATGGGGGTAAAACGCTATGGACGACAGGCGGTGGGCCTCGTTTCGAGGTCGTATGTGAAAGTCAACTTTTTGGCCAAAGTAAATAATAATAAAAAAAAAAGAAAACCCCTTCTCCCTTAACCAGGCCCCCCCAGATTTCATCTTTCAGAAAAAAAAAACAAAAAAAAAAAAAACAAAAAAAAATCTCGAGCCCGACACAATCGGAGGATCACCGCTCCACCGCCTCCTCACCATCGTCGCACCCCATCGCCATCGCCCTCCACATCACCAGCATCGACGCCGTCCATCTCTGACAGGCGCGAGATCCTTCCTCCACGAAACGTACCGCCGCTCCTCAAAATCGCCTCTCCAATCGCATCCACAGCCGCCGCCCTCTGCCCCCTCGCCACCTCTGCAGTTCAACCGCCTCCAGCAGCCACCGCCTGACGCCAGCGCCCCCCCCCCCTGTAAGTTTTTTTAATTTATTTATTTTATTTTTACTTTTATTTAAAACAGAAAAGAAAACCGATTTTTAAATAATTTAAAACTGATTTTTTTAAATAATTTAAAACCGATTTTAAAATGATTTAAAACCGATTTTTAGAAAAAGGTATTAAAACTGATTTCTGAAGGGTTTTAAAACAGATTTTTGAAAGGGTTTTAAAACGGATTTTTGAAAAGAGATAAAATTTTAAAAGAAAAAGGTTTTAACTTTAAAAATAAAAAGGTTTTAAATTAAAAAAGAAAAAGGTTTTAACTTTAAAAAGAAAAAGGTTTAAACTTTAAAAAGAAAAAAGATTTGATCTTTAAAATAGAAAAGACGGAATTTTTATTAAGTAAAAGATGTAAGATATGATTTTTATATTTTTAAAAGCAATAAAAATATAATTTTTACATCATAGGAATATTAAAAATATAATCTTTATATTAAAAATATGATTTTTATATATTGAACTTTGAAATAAAAATATGATTTTTATATATTGAACTTTGAAATAAAAATATGATTTTTATATATTGAACTTTGAAATAAAAATATGATTTTTATATATTGAACTTTGAAATAAAATATGATTTTTATATATGGAATAGCGAAGTAAAAATTCGATTTTTACATAGGTAGTGAAAGCGGACAACGATGATGACGAAGATGCGATAGCGATGAAGATTTCTATCAATGAAGTGCCGTGGAGCTAGGATAGCTATATGTGAGATTTTCTCACCTTTCACTTTATTTTCTCTAGTTATATATATATACTAGGATGCAGACGGTGCTTAGTAGCACCCGACACAATCGTCCACAGACCATGGACTTGTTTGTTTGGTTGCATAGCTTAGTTATATGATTTGATTTGAATTTGGTTGTTTGGTGAATTTGATTGATGTGTGAATGGCGTGGGCCTTCACTAGACTGGGGATAAGGCTAGGCCTTGTCCCGTTTCTTGTATCGTGCCGTTATGCCGCCGAAATTTTCTAAAATATGTTAGAGAATAAAAATATCATTTTATTGTGTAAATGAATTGAATAGAAATTCATATGTTGGAATAAAATGTTTTATCGTTAAAAATATAATTTTTAACGTGAGAATGAATATAGTGAAAGTGAATAAAATAAAATATTCATTTACAAACCAGACAGTTTGTTTATGTACACCTATTTGAAGGACATTGATTGGGTCGATAAATTTTACACATCGCCCAACAACACAAATAAAATATGTGTTTGACTGTTTGAAACCCCACACGGGTGTTGGGATGAAATTTGAAGTTCACTCATCCCGATTGATTGAATATGTCGATCGGTTGATTGACAGGCTGTTTTAAGCGTTGGATATCTATATTTGATGCTTATACAGTGTAGTGCACTTTGGTTGATGGTTGATTATTTTTCCATGCTATTATATACATGTGTTGTATGAAAATCCATATAATTAACTTTATATGGTAATTGATTGGGCCTCATTCCAGTTTTAAAATAGAAATATTTGAAATAGAAATATTCGAAATGGAATATTTGGAAATATCAATATATGAAGCCGTGTTGATTAGATTGACGCCATTTTGACGTGAACGATATTTATATCGATTTTATTCATTTTGAAATGAAATGAATTGAAAACGATTTCGAAAGGAATTGAATTGAAAACGATTTCGAAATGAATTGAATTGAAAACATTTTCGAAATGAATTGAATTGAAAACGATTTCGAAATGAATTGAATTGAAAACGATTTCGAAATGAATTGAATTGAAAACGAATTCGAATTGAATTGAAAGTGAATTGAAACAAATTCAAATTGAATTGAAATTTGAATTGAATAGAAATGAATTTTGAAACGAATTTATAAAGAAGAATTCAATTTCGATTTGAATTGAAATGAAAGTTGAAATTGCTTTTGAAACGAATTTAAAACTATTTATATAATTCGTTTTAAATAGAAATCGACGAAGTGTATATTATATATATTATATATATTATATAATGGCCTGAATAGAATGCGCCGCGCCGCGGCAGTTCGCGAATTTCGACCTTTAACTTCGAACGGATATTGCGGGAGATCCGACCGTCGGATTCTCCTAAAACCGGAACCGTTGGGTTCGTATCGAAAAGAACTTTCTAATGAATGTTAGAAATTTGAAATCTAACGGTTGGATTTGGAATTATGTCCAAATCAAATTTGAAAAAGGTCGATGTAAGTGCAGTTCGATGGCCATTGATGGAAATCGACTGTACGGGCCTTGATAAAATTATTAAAAATAGTAATAATTTGTGTAAAATCATAAGAAATGATTTGTGAAGATTTGGGATGAAAAAACTTCATGTTTGAAAAGATAAAAATAGATTTTTATCGAAATGAACTAGTTTTGAACTAGAAATATAATTCTATTTATTTTTAAATAAATAAATTGAATTTGAAAAGGGTTTTAAAAATAACCAGAATTTCCAATGATTGCATTGGAGTGGATTTGAATCGAAATTGTCTTCGGAATGTTTCGATGTTGGATTTCGTGATTATACAAATGTTGTTGTGGAAATTTGAAAGATATAGATATATATATCGTTATTTCCAATACGATCTTTGTTGGCTGCAGAATTGGATATTGAATATAAGCCGGGATATTTTCTATTCAGAGCCTTGTATTGAATATCAAATGTGATTTGGGTTTTGTCGTGAATGGTGTCTTCACTAACACTGTTCTTGAACCCAGTTGAGAAAAGAATAAATCTTCTTATTTTAGATTTAATGAAGTGTACCAATTAAATACCATTTAATTGGAATTGAATCGATATTGATTTTTGGGTTTATCGTGGACAGTGTTTTAAATAACACTTGTTCTTTAACCCGATAATTAATGGAAGGTGATTTTGGGTTTATCGTGAATCGTGTTTTAAATGACACTGATTCTTTAACCCAGATAACGATTAAAACTAAGTGGAGTTTTAATGAATCTTTAATTAGATTGAAAAGATCGAGAATGGAGTATCACCAGTTTTACTCCAGGCGATAGTTAAATCTTTAATTAGA
Organism: Allium sativum; assembly: GCA_030737875.1. Classification (NCBI taxonomy): domain Eukaryota; kingdom Viridiplantae; phylum Streptophyta; class Magnoliopsida; order Asparagales; family Amaryllidaceae; genus Allium; species Allium sativum. The sequence goes on along the minus strand of CM060915.1, from coordinate 181,788,986 downwards.
TTTGAACGTGAAATGGTAATTGAATTACCGATAACACTGTGGTGTTAGATATGAAGTACTACCAGTTTTACTTCATGGGATGAATAGGTTGGGATTGGGAAATAAAATAAATGATTACTTTGGTGTGGTTCGCTAATCCCGACTAGTTTGAATTGATATTCAAAGGAGATTAAAGAATAAATTTAAAGAATTTATCTTGGATAAAATTAATGGGAACTTTTCCCAAAGTATAGGAATATTTGAATAAAAGAATATTCTGAATTGGAATGAGGCGTATGTTGTGTTTGTGTAACACTTTTATAATATATACGCGAGTTATTCAGAAAGACCGGGTTTATCCCATTCTGAATAACTGATTCGACGTGGTGTCGAAGATGAAGACGATGGTCGAAGACCGGAAGTCTTCATGTCGTTTGGGTGATTACTGATGATCTTGATTGGGCTGTACACCCAAGAAGATGGAAACAGTTAGGGATCGTTCAGACGTACTTGGAGATCGATGGATATGCGGGGTACTAGGTGCCTCCGGTTTCATTCAGACCCAGAACGGACTTTTAAATGGACTGTGTGTCTGACATTGGATTTTAGTATTTGTGATTGATCTCTATTAAATATATACCTGTTTGGCGGCGGAGAATTTATTCTCTTGCTTAACGCCCTTCTCTGAGACGTACGAGCTCAGGGGTTATATATTGATGGATATCAAACGCATGGAGTGAATTGCCTGTGTGGCATGCCTAAGTGGCAATTGATCGAGGCTTCTGTTGAAAAGCAAAGTCTTGTGGTGATGATCAAAGCACAGCCTGTGTGGCACAGCTTTGTGTAACGTGAATTCGCGAGCCTCGCACCCCGGTTGTGAACCAAAAACGGGAGAGGACCTCAGGGAGGGCATGCGTTTCTTTCTAGCTAGGGTGGTGTCAGTGACCTACCAGCCCTGACATTTATATACTTTTCACCTGTGTGGTTGTTGCTGTTGCGAGGCGCCTCGGTTTGATCGGACGATCCGGGTCCGATGGAGTCATTCGTTGGCTCGTTTACGCCCCAAAGGGCGGAGAAACGTATTGTTCAGGCACTATAATCCACATCGGTGGACCGGCCCTGACGATCTAAGGGGCAGTTGCGGCTGCTCCGGAGACATGGGCTAGATTGTCTCGAATCGGTTGAGGACTATCTTTTGCCTCGGTTCATGGATGGAAACCCAATTTCCAAATACGTGACATTTGCGGTTTTAATTGTAGAACTAGTATGGCGACATGATATATGGTACCCATGCCGCCTATGATTGATACTTATGATTTGAAGTTGTTTTATACACTATGCACTTATAATAGTATCAAATGATTGGTTTTAAAACGTATCAAGCATTCTTTGGCTGTTATAAGGGAAAACCCTATCCCCCGGCTTGCGTTGCATTGTGTGATAGGACCTGGGTCTTATAACAGCTTCATTTTTCTTTATTTAGCATTGCGCTGTTTGTTTTATGCACTGGTATCCTTGGGAGGAAACCCGTTCCGTGTTATACGGCGTGGTCCCTTGATTTACCTAATGATTTAAAATAAAGATTAATAACTGTTTTAGTTCTCACACCAGTCACATGACTGACCTGGAGTTTATTGTTTTAACCTAAACTCTGGGTGCCCCTATTTCGACACGGGCAGCTAGTAGTTTTGGTTTTGCAGATTTATATTCACAGGATCCTGGTTTACAGCTGGAACGATATCCGGAAAGCTTTGTATCCGTATATCTCATTCTAGTTGTGTATTGTATTTTTTTCCGCTGCTATGTATTTAAATGTAATTTAAATCTCTGATATTTCTGTGTAATATTCATTTTTACTCTGTATATTCTTGTAATCTGATGCATTGTTGTGATATACAATGAAACGTTCTTTTATATGCGTTCTGTTGTGGCTTGTTCTCGAACTATCCGGCGCTTTCCTTTACGGGGAAGTTACGGGTGTTTTACACAATGAATATTTTCAATTTCAAAAGCAATGAATATTTTCAATTTCAAAAGCAATGAATATTTTCAATTTCAAAAGCAATGAATATTTTCAATTTCAAAAGCAATGAATATTTTCAATTTCAAAAGCAATGGATATTTTTTTCCTTTATCAAAATCCTATCATTGTTTTTATATTTATAGTTCAAAACAATTCAAATTCTATTTTCCATTTTCACAGCCATTTGTATTTTCTCGCTTCCTACATTGTAAAGAGTATATTTTTATATCGCTACCATATAGACAAAAATTCTATTTTTACACCGCTATTCTCTACATAAAGATTTCGCCTTTTCAAATATATAGATTTCACCTTTATTATCATAACTATATAAAAATTATATTTTTATATTTCTACTTTAATAAAACCCATATTTTTATATTTCCTACATCATAAAGATCGAATTTTTATTATCTATATAATATAAAAATCGTATTTTTAACATTTCTACTTTGTAAAAATCATATTTTTATTTAAACCCTTCAATAAAAATCATATTTTTATTATCACTATAGTATAAAAATCATATTTTTATTCGCTGAAAATCGTATTCTTATCTTAACGCAATACATTATTGTCTTCTATAAAAATAAAACCTTTATATAAACTAATTATAATAATAAAGTAAAGTAAAAACTCACCATTATCAATTTCTGGTCTGCTGAATCGGAGGCGGAGGGAGCTCAGGGGGCCGGCAGTTCGGTCAGGCGTTCAGGTTGGTGGTGCGGTGGATTTGAGGGCTACGGTAGGGTTTTGGGGAAGTCTGGGCGATAGGCACGGTTTTTAACAGAGGAGGGGGCACGATTGGAGAAGGAGGAGGAAGCGAAGCAGAAGAGGGGGAGCGACGGCGGAGGAGTTGTCGGAGATGGGGGGGAGGAGCGCGCTCGACGGCGCGATGGCCGACGTGGCCAGGAGCGAGATCGACAGTCGTCCATTTTTTTTCTTTTTTTTTTATTTCGTTTAATTTTCTGAATGAAGAGGAATAAAGGGGGGGTGGGATTATATTTTATATTATTTAATTTATTTTATTTTTCGCCTAAAAGCAACTTTTATTTTCGACCTCAAAACGAGGCCCACCGCTTGTCGCCCATAGCGTTATACCCCCATTCCGAACCCAATGGGATATGTATCGCAAGCTAATTCTATCGTCTCAATAAGTTTACGTTGAATTTACATTTAAATCGCTATATTGAATTTTTAACCGTACATTTCAAATTACCGGGGTCACATACTAACTCTAAAAATTCTCGAAAAATATTTTCTAGCTTCGTATTGACGATACGGTCCTAACAAAACTAGTTTCGTCGAATTCTGAGACCATTTGAAAAATGGCCAATTTCCAGTCGATTAAAATCAACTAAAACTGGTCAAACGCGTTTTCCTTTGCCACGCTCACATATTGATTCGAAAAATTATGAAATTTAAATCCTAGCAATAATTTGACATCACGGACCCAACAAAACTGGTTTCGTCGAGATCCGAGGTCGTTTGCAAAATGTCCATTTTTAAGGGCCTGAATTCCATAGCGACTATTCAGAAATTTCAACTGGACATATCTTTTGATTCCCGCTATGAAATTTTGATCTTTCGGATTCGTTGGAAAGATATTATCACCTAGATCCTATCATTTTTGGTTTCACTAAAATCCGGATTATTTTGCACCCGGTACCTTCAATTGAAGTTTGAAATCGAATTATCGAACTACCGCGCCATTTTCAATTTTATTTATAATTATATATAAATATTTATATTCTAACGACGACGTATATAATATATACGTTCGAATTATATTCAAAGTAAATTTCTCGTCGATTTTATTTAAAATAATTCATTTTAAATAATCAAACTTCGCTAAAACTGCCAAAATAAAAATTTTAAACTGGCCCAGATTTTCCGGGTTATTACAAGCAGTCCAAGCTTTCCAGAAGATAAGCGATCCAACTAGACTCCACTAGAACTTGGCCCAACCTGCGGACCTGAAGGGAGAAAAAGGATGGAAAAGAGGGGGTCAGACATAAAGTCTGGTGAATATGATAATTCTACAATACTATTACCAAAATAATTGGACTAAGGCATAAGCTGGAAAACAAGAAAATGTCTATGAAGAGCAGATTAAGGACATAGACAATCGCTAAAGGCAACGTTATAGGCGCTCCTAAATACTAAAGGATAAACACTATACTGCACCACACCAGTCACCCTAAAGATTCATCCCACTTAGCTTCACTTAGAAACTTTCCCAATGGCTTTACGTACCCCTAGCTGACTACATAGGTGCCGCCTGCCCCTATCTCCACTAGGTGTACCCTACTTCCCATTATTCGATCGGCTCCCTAACTCGTAGATACCCGTGCTGGCCCCACAGTGGGGGTGTATCACTCCCCTAAAGTGGCAACCTGATACAACGGACATGCACGGCTTATACCTACACGATGCAACAACGTCTTACCTACCAGCCCGGGTCCACACACGCATATGAAACCCGTTGGACTTGCGTTGCCACCGCTCCCTGTTTTGGCCTCTTATAGTAAAACCCAGTATGCGTGTCCCGTCCTCGACTTGGGTCGAGCCCACAAAGATACGTTTTGGGATACTGGTTGAAATGGGCCCCCACTATTTACCACAAGCATTCCACCTAAGCTTGTCCCCATTAGTCCATCCCACTTAACCCACTTAGTCATGTTCATTTACATGTGTGTTTGGTTAAGTCTAATCGTATTTCAAATGCCTCTAAAGGCAACCACCAGATTCCTCATGCCACCCAAGGCACCTACTTAACCCCCATGTCCCACCTTACATGATTATCTGGTTAAGTATTTCTTAGTTCATTAAGGCCATAACCTCATAAAGACCTCTCACATTAGACTGGCATTTATGGCAGCTGGATTTGCCGGGCGGGTCCGGGCAGTCTTACACCATAAAAGAGTCTAACCTCGTGTCTTTACAACTGTTATGCTTTAGTTTGGGCCTAGGACCTCTCACATTGGGCCGACATTTGTGACTACTGGATTTGCCGGGCGGGTCCGGGCAGGTTTACATCACAAACAGGTCCAACCTCGTGTCCTAAGCATTGATTATTAATAATAATCCACTTTCCCCCAATTTTAATAATTCCCTACTTGAATTATTAATTACTTCCAATTTTTAACAATGTCCATAATTGACTCAATTATGGACATTCATTCATGGTATGCAACATCTTACAAAATTGCACCCAATTTATTAATTCCTAATATTACCCATACCCCACGTTTGAACGTTTATTCGCAAAATATATGTTAGACTCGAATAGCCTAACTCATAGCATAAAAGAGATTATCATAATAACAACATGTATATGTGACCAAATGAATCATAATAAGGGGTGAAACTTGCATATGTCCAACTTGCATAGATTATACATGTCATGGACCTAAAGGTGTCAACTTGTTCAAAATTCACCTAATATAATCTCAATCAATTTTCATAAACTTACATATGAACATGTGTGAATCAACATCATCTAATTTTTTAACAACATGGTTTTATATGGGTACACCTAACTCAATAGGCAAATTCCCATAATCAAGTTTTATTTAATTATAGTTTCAAGTTTATGGGTACACCTAACCTAATAGGCAAATTCCCATAAACAAGATCCATTTAAATTAAAAAAAACATAACTTTAAGCATGTTCCAACAACATGATTTTTCAACATAATATAGCATGATTTATAACATGGCATAGTATGATAGTATAACATAGCTTGACATGATTCTCAACATAGCACGACATAGAATAAGAGAATTTACAACATAGCATGACATAGCATATATAATTTACATCATACGACAACATAATAACATAATAAGAGATCCACAATATATAGAATTTACAATTACAAATCACATCACTTTCTTGTGATCCATTCATAACTGAGTCAAATTAGTTTGTAATAGTCTTGTGAGAATCATCATACTCACCAACAAAAGAAGAGAATTAGAGAGAGAGTTCTTTGGTTTGATTTGTTTTGTTGAGTAGAATTTAGTTGTAGTAGATTAGGCTTCCTCTTCTTAGTTTGTGACGGCTACGCTGAACTCCATGGCAGCAGCATGACGGTAGCTTCTCTAATTTTACAAGTGATTTAGGTTTTGGGTCTACCCACTTATTTATAGATTTTAGAATGCATTTAGGCCATTAGATTTAACCTAGAAATAACCGCAGCCGTTCAGACAAGATGGGGTTTATCTTGTTGACTCAGCAATGAGTCAGAAGTGACTCAGCAAACACTCAGCAAATTAATAAACTTCTATTCATGTCATAAATATATATATTTTCTATAATGTACATATTAGATACATCCCCCTTTACTTATTATTGTTTTTATATACATATTAGATACATCCCCTCTCTCACACACTTATTAATATTTTTATATTCATATTAGATACATCCCCTCTCTTACACACTTATTAATATTTTAGCAACTTTAGTGTTAATAGAAAATTCGGGGTGTTACATTCTCCCCTCCTTTTAGGATTTCGTCCCCGAAATCTTCAAGTCTGGAAGAATGTATATCCTACCATCCAAACGTCCATCTACTCATCCATCATACACAGGCATCCATTGTCCTTACAGACTTCTAATGCTTTCATGTTTAAATGCACAGTGTGTGTATATGTCCGTATCTAATGCAAAATCAGGCGGTCCACTGATTCAGTTGACCTCCTTAATGCAACTATGATCGTTCCATGCATCCATTATGTATGCAAAAGATTCTTAATGCTACATAATACTTCTATATGCGTGCACAACCATCATCTGAATGCAGCATCCACATGATAATACAACCATCGTTCATCCATTTTACTAAATACATCCATATATATGCAATATGCAATATGAAGTGACTGAGCCGATCTAGTGCCTAAAGTGTGTGTATATATGCATCCACGAGCAACCACTAGCAAACACTTGCATCCATTTTGCATCCATCATACATAACATGTCTCAAACACATGTTTCAACCATAGGATTATCCTAACTAAAGGTCAAAGATACTAATGAGAGGACATACTAAAGATAAGATAAGATAACCTAAGCGATAAAGGAGAAATTAAAAGACATACCCTCAAAAAGAAAAGGGTACAACGAACGCATCTTCTCTTCTGTCTCCCAAGTTGCGTTGCTCTCATCATCTCCCCATTGCACTTTAACCAGTCTGACCTCTCGATTCCTCAACTTTTTGATCTCCGACCCAAGAATGCATGTAGGAGCTCGTCTAATTGTTGCATTACGCTCTATTTCCACCTCTTTAAGCAAGCTCGGCTCTACCACCTCCGCGGTCTTGTGCAAACACTTCCTCAAATGTGATACATGGAATACGTCGTGTACTCCACTAAGTTTCTCAGGCAACTCCACCCTATATGCCATCTTCCCAATCCTGTCTTTTACAGGAAACGGCCCTACAAACCTTGGTGCTAATTTCCCCACGGACCCAAAGCGAACAACATTCTATAACGGAGATACTTTGATAAAAACCATGTCTCCAATGTCAAACTCAAGATCTGTCCTCCTCTTATCAGCATACGATTTTTGCCTATCTTGTGCTGCTTTCATCCTCCTTCGAATCAACTCAATCTTCTCCGAGGTTTCCCTAACCATATCGGGCCCAAGTAGGATTTTATCGGTAGATTCCCACCAACATGTAGGCGAACGGCAAGGCCTTCCATATAGAGCTTCGAAAGGTGCCATGCCAATACTAGACTGAAAGCTATTATTATATGCGAATTCTACTAACGGAAGGTGCTCTTCCCATGTACCCCCAAAGTCTAGGATACAAAGCCTTAAAAGATCCTCTAGAATGCGATTCATCCTCTCGGTCTGGCCGTCTGTCTGAGGATGATATGCGGTGCTCAAACATAGCTGAGTCCCTACCACCTCTTGTAAACTCTTCCAAAATTCGCTAGTAAAGATGGGGTCACGGTCGCTTACTATATTAGAAGGAATACCGTGCAAATGAACTATCTCCTTAATGTATACAGAAGCCAACCACGGAGCAGTCCTCTTACTTTTCACGGGAATAAAATGGGCGCTTTTAGTAAGTCTATCTACTATAACCCAAATCCCCGTGTTACCTTTCCTTGATCTTGGTAATCCATCCACAAAATCAATTGAGATGCTTTCCCATTTCCATAGTGGAACTTCTAATGGGTGAAGCAACCCACCGGGTTTCTTTTGTTCTGCTTTAACTCGTTGGCACACCAAGCATCTAGCGACGTACTCGGCCACATCCTTTTTCATACCGGCCCAAAAGAAAACCCGCTTCATATCTTTGTACATCTTATCCCCGCCGGGATGAATGGTCATTTTTGAGCGATGAGCATCATCAAGAATGGCCTTCCTTAAGTCTTCGTCTTGTGGTACACAAAGTCTATTATCCCTTCGTAACCAACCCTTATCGTCTAGGGTATACCTACGAAGATGGCTTGACGACTCCCCCCCTTTGAACTTTTCTACTATCTCAACCAACTGTGGGTCGTCTCGCTGTGCCTCACCAACCCGTCCTAGAAGTGTAGGTCTAACCTCCAAGGATGCTAACAGACCGGGTATTAAGTCAACGGAGGGTCTAAAGTCAAACATAGAGATGAATTCTAAGCTTTGTCGTTCAACAAACAACGGACTCAAGGACAACCTTTTCCTACTTAAGGCGTCTGCCACCACGTTACCCTTGCCCGGGGTATATGCTATTTCAAAATCGTAGGAGGCTAAGAATTCCATCCACCGTTGCTGCCTTAAATTCAAATCCTTCTGAGAGAATAAGTATTTTAATGATTTGTGGTCAGTGAACAGTTCGAATTTCTCACCAAGAAGATAGTGACGCCAAGACATAAGCGCGAAAACAATTGCGGCTAGCTCTAAGTCATGCGTGGGGTAATTCTTTTCATGAACCCTCAACTGCCTTCCACCATTGGCTATTACTCTTCCCTCTTGCATGAGGACCGCGCCAAGTCCCGTCCCACAAGCATCAGTATAGATGGTAAACGGTTTATTCCCGTCTGGCAGCACTAAGACTGGGGCTGAAGTTAAGGCTCTCTTTAAACGTTGGAACGCATCATCGCAATCTTTGTCCCACGTAAAAACCAGGTTCTTCTTCGTTAACCGTGTTAATGGAGCTGATATTTTTGCGAAGTCTTTGATAAACTTCCTATAATAGCCAGCCAACCCCAAGAAACTTCTTACTTCGGTTGCATTTTTAGGGACCTTCCAATCTTGGATGGCCACCACCTTTGCGGGATCCACTGCTATCCCTTCTTTGGAAACCACGTGCCCTAAGAACCGTACTTCCTTCCTCCAGAAGTGACACTTAGAAAATTTTGCCTTAAGGTTATGCGCTCGAAGGGTTTCCAACACTTCCCTAAGATGTAGGGAGTGCTCTTCTTTATTCTTAGAAAAGACTAAGATGTCATCCACAAAGACTACCACGAATTTGTTAAGGTATTCCCTAAACACCCTACTCATCAAATCTACAAAATATGCAGGGGCGTTTGTCAAACCAAAGGGCATCACTAGCCATTCATAGAATCCGTCAGGAGTCCTAAAAGCAGTCTTATCTATACTATCCTCAGCCACTCTCAGTTGATGAAAGCCAGTGGCTAAGTCCAACTGCGAAAACACTGAGGCGCCAACTAACTGATCAAAGAGATCGTCAATCCTCGGTAGTGGGTGTCGGTTCTTTTTAGTAAGCTTGTTTAGTTCTCTATAGTCCATACAAAGTCTAACAGACCCATCCGCCTTTGTGGCAAAAACTACTGGAGCACCCCACTCCGATATACTACGTCTTATGAACCCCTTCTCAAGCAACTCCTTTACTTGCTTATTGAGTTCCCTCCTTTCACGAGGAGCCATGTGGCGCACTGGCAAAGATACGGGTTTAGCATTATCCATAAGATAAATTCGAAAGTCTATCTCCCGCTTTGGAGGTAAGCCCTTCACCTCCTCAAACACATCCGCATATTCCCGGACCACTTCTACCGATCGCAGGTTCTCTACAGACGCGTCAAGCGATTCAAGATAACTTAGCATAACGGAATTTATGGGATTACAAAAGATGTCGAGAGCATTACCAAGGCGAGTCACAAGCCTAACTACTCTCCTTTCACAATCAAGAATGGCCCTATTTCTAGACAACCAATCCATTCCTAAAATTAGCCCATAGCCCGTGAAGCCCAATACATAAGCATCACATCTAAATTCAACGCTAAGTATAGAGATTTTCAAATCCAAACATATCATGGTCAAATGAGCCGAACCCCCAATTGGATTTGAAACGACCAAGGGATCCTCTACTAAACTGGTGTTCAAGTGCAGTGATTCAACTAATGATGCAGAGATAAACGAATGAGATGCGCCAGAATCGAATAAGGTACGGACAGGATGATCAAACAGAAAAACTAAGCTTTCAACAGAAATTGTTCTACCTCTTTCTTGCAGCGGTGGGGCCGCAATAGCCTGAACTTGCCCCCTTGCCTGCCCTGGTGCCATAAGAGCCTGCACCTGTCCTCCCGAGGTAGACCCTGCCCTCTGCCCCTTCTTTGGACAGTCCTTCACTAAATGTCCCGCATCTCCACAATGAAAACAACCAGTCTTCTTTTTCTTTCTACAATCTTTGCTGAGATGGCCAGGCGTCCCACAATTGAAGCATTTCTTCTTCCCTTTGCCATTATTGTTTTTACCACCCTTCTTATTTTGCTATTGGGGTTTCTTCTGATCCCCTTTCTTTTCAACTGCCTTATCCTCATGCATAAGTGCCATTTCTACTAGCTTTTCAAAGGTGGCTCCCATAGGGATGTGGGTCATAGCCAACCCTTGCAACGGTTCATTCAAGCCTCTAACGAACCTCAAAGCTTTCTTCTCTGGCGTGTTCACCAACTCCAAGCCAAACCTTGCTAACTGATTAAATTTATTGACATATTCCTTTACTGATGAGCTCCCTTGCTTTAGTGCCAGGAATTTTTCCATATTTAAGTTCTCCTCTGCCCTTGAAAGAAACTTTGCCTCAAACCTTCGTCTGAAATCCGCCCATGAATCAACTGGATGTTCCCCGTTAGTGACCTCCCACCAAAACGAGGCCTATCCCTTCATTAACCAAGCAGCTAAACGGACTTTCCTCCCATCTTCCACTTCAAAGATATCCAACAATTCCTCAGTCTCCTTAAGCCAATCTCTGGCCTCCACAAACGTCTCAGTCCCTTGAAAAGTTTTTCCTCCCATAGCCTTGAATTCCTTGCACGTCTTTGCAAAAGTGTCAACACGAGGAGGAGGAGGAGGAGGAGGAGGAATGGGTGCAACTAGGGGTGGAGGAGTATCCGCTGGGCCTGCAGTGGTGGCCCTAGCCTCCAAGTATCTCCTAAACCACCCTGGAATCGTCACACCTTCTGGGAGATTAAGATCTTCAGCCATGCTGAAACGAAAAAGGAAAGATTCAAAATGGAGAATTCGAAAGATAAAGATAAGGATGTGGCTATTTGGGATTATGTTTTTCATAAAAACTCTATTTAAATAACATGTTTTTTTTTGAAAGCACTTCTTCCAAAAATACTTTAGAAAAAAAATATTTTTCTAAAAAAAAAAATTTATCTGTTCTGGTAACCTTATGCTCTGATACCACGTGTAACACCCCACGTCCATTAATGTCACTCACAAAGGGAATGCATTAATTTCCATGGAGGTTTTAAGTGAATATAGAACAGTAAAATTACAACAAGACAGATATAAAATAGTACTTGGAAATTCAAAAACTTTATTTCATTGTAGCAGAAGTCAAAACATGTTTGATTACATCATAACACCATATTCAATGTCAAGTACAATATCTATCTTGATAAAACAAGTACATAATCCCATTACATGAATAGCCATTAAAAAGAAAGATAACAAGCTGGACTTTACTTCAGCAGTCCAAGCTTTCCAGAAGATAAGCGATCCAACTAGACTCCACTATAACTTGGCCCAACCTACGGACCTGAAGGGAGAAAAAGGATGGAAAAGAGGGGGTCAGACATAAAGTCTGGTGAATATGATAATTCTACAATACTATTACCAAAATAACTGGACTAAGGCATAAGCTGGAAAACAAGAAAATGTCTATGAAGAGCAGATTAAGGACATAGACAATCGCTAAAGGCAACGTTATAGGCGCTCCTAAATACTAAAGGATAAACACTATACTGCACCACACCAGTCGCCCTAAAGATTCATCCCACTTAGCTTCACTTAGAAACTTTCCCAATGGCTTTACGTACCCCTAGCTGACTACATAGGTGCCGCCTGCCCCTATCTCCACTAGGTGTACCCTACTTCCCATTATTCGATCGGCTCCCTAACTCGTAGATACCCGTGCTGGCCCCACAGTGGGGTGTATCACTACCCTAAAGTGGCAACCTGATACAACGGACATGCACGGCTTATACCTACACGATGCAACAACGTCTTACCTACCAGCCCGGGTCCACACACGCATATGAAACCCGTTGGACTTGCGTTGCCACCGCTCCCTGTTTTGGCCTCTTATAGTCAAACCCAGTATGCGTGTCCCGTCCTCGACTTGGGTCGAGCCCACAAAGATACGTTTTGGGATACTGGTTGAAATGGGCCCCCACTATTTACCACAAGCATTCCACCTAAGCTTGTCCCCATTAGTCCATCCCACTTAACCCACTTAGTCATGTTCATTTACATGTGTGTTTGGTTAAGTCTAATCGTATTTCAAATGCCTCTAAAGGCAACCACCAGATTCCTCATGCCACCCAAGGCACCTACTTAACCCCCATGTCCCACCTTACATGATTATCTGGTTAAGTATTTCTTAGTTCATTAAGGCCATAACCTCATAAAGACCTCTCACATTAGACTGGCATTTATGGCAGCTGGATTTGCCGGGCGGGTCCGGGCAGTCTTACACCATAAAAGAGTCTAACCTCGTGTCTTTACAACTATTATGCTTTAGTTTGGGCCTAGGACCTCTCACATTGGGCCGACATTTGTGACTACTGGATTTGCCGGGCGGGTCCGGGCAGGTTTACATCACCAACAGGTCCAACCTCGTGTCCTAAGCATTGATTATTAATAATAATCCACTTTCCCCCAATTTTAATAATTCCCTACTTGAATTATTAATTACTTCCAATTTTTAACAATGTCCATAATTGACTCAATTATGGACATTCATTCATGGTATGCAACATCTTACAAAATTGCACCCAATTTATTAATTCCTAATATTACCCATACCCCACGTTTGAACGTTTATTCGCAAAATATATGTTAGACTCGAATAGCCTAACTCATAGCATAAAAGAGATTATCATAATAACAACATGTATATGTGACCAAATGAATCATAATAAGGGGTGAAACTTGCATATGTCCAACTTGCATAGATTATACATGTCATGGACCTAAAGGTGTCAACTTGTTCAAAATTCACCTAATATAATCTCAATCAATTTTCATAAACTTACATATGAACATGTGTGAATCAACATCATCTAATTTTTTAACAACATGGTTTTATATGGGTACACCTAACTCAATAGGCAAATTCCCATAATCAAGTTTTATTTAATTATAGTTTCAAGTTTATGGGTACACCTAACCTAATAGGCAAATTCCCATAAACAAGATCCATTTAAATTAAAAAAACATAACTTTAAGCATGTTCCAACAACATGATTTTTCAACATAATATAGCATGATTTATAACATGGCATAGTATGATAGTATAACATAGCTTGACATGATTCTCAACATAGCACGACATAGAATAAGAGAATTTACAACATAGCATGACATAGCATATATAATTTACATCATACGACAACATAATAACATAATAAGAGATCCACAATATATAGAATTTACAATTACAAATCACATCACTTTCTTGTGATCCATTCATAACTGAGTCAAATTAGTTTGTAATAGTCTTGTGAGAATCATCATACTCACCAACAAAAGAAGAGAATTAGAGAGAGAGTTCTTTGGTTTGATTTGTTTTGTTGAGTAGAATTTAGTTGTAGTAGATTAGGCTTCCTCTTCTTAGTTTGTGACGGCTACGCTGAACTCCATGGCAGCAGCATGACGGTAGCTTCTCTAATTTTACAAGTGATTTAGGTTTTGGGTCTACCCACTTATTTATAGATTTTAGAATGCATTTAGGCCATTAGATTTAACCTAGAAATAACCGCAGCCGTTCAGACAAGATGAGGTTTATCTTGTTGACTCAGCAATGAGTCAGAAGTGACTCAGCAAACACTCAGCAAATTAATAAACTTCTATTCATGTCATAAATATATATATATTTTCTACAATGTACATATTAGATACATCCCCCTTTACTTATTATTGTTTTTATATACATATTAGATACATCCCCTCTCTCACACACTTATTAATATTTTTATATTCATATTAGATACATCCCCTCTCTTACACACTTATTAATATTTTTATATTCAAATTAGATACATCCCCTCTCTTACACACTTATTAATATTTTTATATTCATATTAGATACATCCCCTCTCTTACACACTTATTAATATTTTAGCAACTTTAGTGTTAATAGAAAATTCGGGGTGTTACATGTATGTGGGTCTATATTTACTAATATTACCCAAGCTAGCAAAACTTTAATTATAACGATAATACCCAAATTCAAATTTCGTGTTAATGGCAATAATACCCAAGTATCCAGTTTTCATATTATGCCTTCGATTCTACCAAACACATATATCCAAGAAGGCAATATCCCAATATTTCCCTCGTATTCAATCGCACGCAAATCGCACTTTAGGCCTAGGTCCGAAATTGACCAAGGTTCATCAAAAGAAAACAAATAGGGGAAAGGTAGAATTTTGCATAATAAATAGATCAGTGATAAAAACAACATCATGATAAGCATAAAGATTAGAACTTGATGATAACATCATTACGAATCAAGAAAGCTTGGACCGTTGAAGTAAAGTCCATCTTGTTATCTTTTTAATGGCTATTTATGTAATGGGATTATGTATTTTGTTTTTATGAAGATGGATATTGTATTTGGTTTTATGATGTAACAAACATGTTTAATTTCCACTGCAATAAAATGAAGTTTTAGATTTCCAAGTACTATTTATTATCTGTGTTGTTGTAATTTTTCTGTTCTATATTCACTTATAACCTTCATGGAAGTTAATGCATTCCCTTTGTGAGTGACATTAATGGACGTGGGGTGTTACACGTGGTATCAGAGCTTAAGTTTACCAGAACAGATAAAAATACTTTAGAAAAATAGTTATTTTTGGAAGAAGTGCTTTCAAAAACATGTTTTAATGAGAAATTTAAAGAGAAGTTTTTAAGAAAAAAAAACATAATCCCCAATAGCCCAAATCTTTATCTTTCGAATTCTCCATTATGAATCTTTCCCTTTTCGTTTCTGCATGGCTGAAGATCTTAATCTACCCGACGGTGTAACGATACTGTAACGACCCATATTTAGACCGTTTAAAATCGACAATAAGCCACACATGTTGATTCAAACAAATCGCAAATGCAGGTAGTTATTGGGAAAAGAAGAAAAAGAAAGAAAGAAGAGAAAGACAATAACATAATCTCACAGCAGAAGGACAACATATAATAAACAAATAGCAGTTAAAACTGTTGAAATGTATACTATGATTATAACATTCAATGATTATCAGAGTTACATATACATACGAATGTACGTAATAAGCAGCGGAAATAAATGCAGCGGGAATACATATGTATAGATCATAGATATACCAAATCTTCGTCTTCGATCTCCTAGTCACAGTCATCCCTGTTAACTGCAAACGCATGCTAACCCGAGCGTATTGCATAAAAAGGAAAACACAACAAACACTCGGATCAGCACTAAATCATTCTCATATTAGTCAAATTAAAAGATGAAATAACATCAGTGTCATGGGTACAGTAACTCAAGAGATGTTACGAGATTTTTCCATCTCTCAAGGATCCGTTAAATTAATACATACATAATATAGTACGCTATTATGATAGTGTCTATCCAGTAAAGTATAAATACTGAAAATAGCGTAAGCGGGATTACCATATTACCCTTACGCCGTTTATAGGCACCAACAGTCTATACAGTACCGTAAATTCACCGTACTGGTGTTATCAGAGGGCACTCCATAGAAGGCAATGCTAAATCAGAATCGTATGGGGCTCGATATGGATATATATGACAAGGCACTCGAGGCAATGCCCAGGGTATGATTCTACCAATTGCACTCCCGGACCGGTGGTAACGCATAGCAGCCACTACCGCCCACCTCGGAACACACTCCCAAAGTCATAAATGGGCCCAAATCATCATCATCAGTCATAGAAATATTATCGAAGAAGTGTGTCTGATCAAAGGTGCTATCTCAGTTAGTCACGGTATAGCTCCTGTTTTAGTCATTTCAATTCTGACCCGAAGGTCAGGGTTATTTCGTTATCGATCATCTTCTTTGATGGAATAATCGCCTCCAAGTCCTCATACTCAATCTGGATACGTCATAACGTTCACAGTTGTCAAGTGGTATCGACACTGACAGAGAGTATGCCTTATGTTGACTCTGGTCTCTTTAACAACCAACGCTTACATCTTTCACATCGGTTGGTTCTTTTATATTTCACAAGGTTCGCTTTCATATCAAAATATCATATTTTGTCTCGAACCCATTTTATTCAATAGAATAAAATTTTATATCATGATATCCCAACCATTCCCAAACCGATTTATATTCTAAACTAGAATATATTCCATATCCTTATATTATAATCATATAATGTTTCGAAATCGACTTATATTCAAACAGAATATATTTACCTCAAAGGTTGTACTTATCTCCATCGATTTGAATTCTAAATCTGTTTATATTCAAAAGAGTATAAATCTCCATAACACTCATTCATATTATTTATGGAATCCAATATATTCGAATACATGTCCATTACCTTTACATATAAAAATGGTTAAAATTTGGTTCCATATTTGAATGCTTGTCTCGACTCCATCTCGAACTGGGGTTTAAACTCAGCAATTTCCATTTGGAAGAACTTATACTTATAAAAATATAATTTTTAAAAGATAGACATTAATAAGGAAACCCTTTTATATAAATAGTATATATATAATATCATAGTTAGAATGGGATAAGATAAAATTTTAAACACTATACATATATATATATATATGTAAATTGAAATTGACTAAATAATTTAATAATATAATATAAGAAAAATTTGTTATAATAAAATGGTTATAGATAACAATAAATAAATAATTTCTTAAAAGAGGATTGTTATTTGAAATCAAAAGGTGTAAATATATATATGAGAAGATTCTTTAACTAAAATTTACTCTTTCTTCTAAACATCAATACATGAATCCATACTCCAGTCTCAATGGAGTTATAAAATTAAATATCTTGTTTCAAACGCCATTCAACCCAATCTTCGATTTAGGGAATTTCAACCCATATTCCTCGATCCTCTCCTCTTTTCAAATTTAATTAAAAATAAAAAATTTCATTCAAATCCAACCCTAAATTTGAAAGTTTCAGATTTTATTCAAATCTTATTTTAAGAATTCCACTTCCTCTGGAAACAATTTCTTAACCACTTAAATAACACTTGCGATCCAGGTCCTTTACAGGAACAGGTTTTATCGAGTATCGGTTCATTTCTTTAACTGAAATTTCTGTCAAATAAAATCCCAAATATTTGAAAATCATTTAACCATCCGATGTCTGTATAGAATTTTCTATCCAATGGCCAAGTGATTAAATTTTAATTTCTCGACATTTCAGGGATGGATCTATCCTTTCAATCCAGTTCAGGGTCACAGGTATGTATTATTTCAACCTGTGTTCTTAATTCATTCAATTTGATAAATCCCGGATTTATTAGATGCCCGTAACATCAAAGGTGAGAAATTGGGATTTATCGAAAATGCATGGAATACCATGTACTGAATAAACAGCCAGTTCATGCAGCATTCATTCGTCAATCAAATTAAATCAAGGCATCCATCACATCGTTTCATTCAAACAGTAAATAAAATCATTTTACTGGTTAACAAGTGTCGGGATTTCTAATTTGAAATTTAAATAAAATTTAAATAACTAATTATCGATTTTATTTGCATATTAACATTTGCATGTCAAACTTAAACAATCGTTCATCAACAACACAAACATGCAACCAAATTCACTTCATAATTTAATTTAATAAATATGGGAAAAATTTAGTATTTCGTGAGCGAAGAATCACTCACCTTTGGGTCCTTAGTGGATCGGACGTCCAACCATAGCCCAAAATTTCACAGTCTCTAAACGCAGCCAGGTTAGTGCCAAAACGTCTGCAATTCCGCCACGATCCCAACGCAACAAACCGCGTCCAAATCCGAGTTCATATGAAGAAGTTATCAGTGTTTTACCACTTGAATTTAAAAATATATAAAATAAATAATTAATTTCTCTCACCCATCAGAAACTGACACCTCAGCATCCCCTATTCTCATTCCTGCTTATTTTCCTCCAGGCGTGAACAGTGCTTCGAACGGAACCCATTTGCTCCGAATTTTTGACCGGACTTTGCTCCCTGCTCCGACCATCGGAGGTCCTCCGATCACTGGCAACCGCTCCCCCCTTGACTCGCGCATCTCCTGACACCGGACCCGCCACCTCTTGTGGTCCCTAGGTCTGCCGCCGAGCCCACAAACGCACCGGGTTCGAAACCCTAATTCGTGAGAATCCGACGATCCACACAACTATAAAACGCATGAACACCACCGCTGCATTCGTACACTCCTCCTCTTCAAAATCCATATCCCCGATTCCTCGATTAACTCCCTAATCAAAAGCGCCCGAAATCGAACTTAGGGTTTCAAAAACAGAACTTTGACCGTCGATTCCAGGCAACTCCGGCCACTTCATGTTGAAACAAACTATACCCGAGGCTTCGTATTGTCGAGAGCTTCGATTTGGTATATAATATGATAGGGGTTTGAGAGATTTTTATTTTGAAGTTGAAATTTTTATTTCTTGGGTTTTGAAAATATGTTTTCAGCCATTAGAGAGAAATGAAGGAGGAGGTATACATATAAATGAAGAATGGACTGATTGAGTGTTAAGTGGGTTTCTATTTATATATATTTATAAGGCCCAAATATGAGAAATACCCAATTATCCATTTACAATGATTCGTTCACAATTTCTCTTGTACGATCAAACGGTAAGTCGGATTGTAACGCAAATTGAAATCCTATAATACTTCACCGTTCCGGTTCTGATGGCGCCAGTTTCGTCGAATCCCGAGACAGTCGCCAGAACAGTAAATTTCACAGTTAATTAAATGAATAAAATATTCAATTATTCAGTTAACTGTTTTAATTCAATTTAATTATTCACTAAATTCAAATTTAAATCAAATTATGACTTACAAAAAAATTCTATAAATAAATTTTACACATTTTAAATCTAAATTTGATTATTTAAATCTCTGATTTGAATTTCAGTTACTATTTCTCAACTTAGAATTTTCCATTTACCAATTAAATTTGAATTTCCATTTTTAAACTAAATAACTCAAATCATTTAAATAAATAAAATATGAATTTCCAAATTACAACAATTCTAAGTATAAACTAAATTTAAAAATCTATTTATGCTCCATTAAAATACTCATCATCATTTTAATTGACAAAATTAAATTTTTATCCAATATTATTCTATTTTATTTATTTAAAAATTGCAAATTTAAATATTCAGAAAATATGGGATGTTACATTCTCCCCCACTTTAAATATTTTTGTCCTCGAAAAGAGAAAGAGATGAGGCATTAACCAAATCATACATTCAAATTTAGACTTACAAAAATAATATTTATAAAATAAGTATATAGTTGTAAAACCCCATAAATTTTCTAATTCCTGAAATCATGGAAAATTTCGGCAGCATCTCCTTTGTACGGAGAGGTCCGGAAAATCAACACATATATAAAATCTCAATATTCATATCATCACTCGATGAGGCATCCCAAAAATGGGGAAAACAAAATATAAAGCCACCAAAATCTTGTAACACACACACATACCTTTCTTTAGCGTTTATTTGCATTTTTACTTACCTTAGCACTTAGTATTTAGCGCAAGCGAGCTCCGTAGCGTAGCGCGACTTCCTTCCACCTGCTACATACTCACATACCCATAAGAATTAACGTATATACAATATATAGCAATTTTATACAACCTACACAACATATATCGACCATTTCAACTATAAAACCAAAATGTTAACAACATACCAGCGAACAAATTGTGGGTTATCATTCCTTAGATGGGGAAATTTGACTAAAACATACTAGGCAAAAATTGTATCATTTCTCTTAAGTTTTCTGAATTGTCCGGATTCATCGAATTCCGACCATTTGTTCAAAAGTTATGACTGTTTTGATAAAACCGAACGCTTCAACCCGTACCCTGAAAATGCAGGTCTGAAATGTTCTATCCGCTTTTTAGCCCTCTAAACATCAGAATTTGACTCAGCATATTAAGAGAAAGTTTTAGTTTACCTTCTGGCCTTTCCGAATTGTACTCGCACATCCAAATCCGACACTTGGTTAGGAAGTTATGGTCCAAACAATATTGGTATTCAGTTCAGATTTTTATTTTCTGCGCATACAACTACGACTAGTTTTTGGTTTTCAACTTAATAAACTTGAAAATTAGGCAAACACTATTAACAAAAGTTTTAGTTCAGTTTCTAAAGTTTCCAAAAAGTCCGGAATCGTTAAATTCCGATCATCCATTCAAAAGTTATGGTCACTTTAGCTTCAGCTTATCGACTACTTCAGATTTACATGAACATTGGTTAATTTCTATTCGAATTTCAACATTCTCGATTTCAATATTTTTGTAAATCCTTAACATTTAACTTTGTTGTCACTTCATTATTCAAGAAACGGATTCATATTCAATTGTTCACTTAAGTACGATATTCTTTCTATTCAATTCCCGGTTTCATTTCAAGTGTTTAAATTCCGATTAAATCTTGAATTCATTATAAAATTTCCAACAAACTTGATTACGTTGATCCTTTAATTCATTATCATGGATCAATTTTGCCAACATTTTATAACTCATTTCTTTCCTAGTACTAAATTCTCAATTGGTATTCCTTTCGATCTTCTAATTTATTCTTACTGGTTCAATTCACTCGACCCGACTAAGTTTAGCTTCATTTCATACTTCTTTATTTTAAATTTATCGATGATTCCTATTTTATCAACAGCATAAATTTCCTTCCCACTCTTTCTCGAACTAACTTGATATGCTTATTTATTTCCCAAGCCATAAGTTATTGCCACTTTTATTTACACAACAATTTTTTTTTTCCAAATTCGTTTTAGTCGGCTTAGCTGAATTATATTCCATGGTTAAATCTCAATTTCCTTAACGCTTATATCGACTAATTTGGAATTTATTTAAACTTATCATCGCCCCTATTTAAGCATTTCGACGACCACTTCCCTTTTTCTTAATGCTTAAGTAAATTTCCGAGTTTCAAAAATCAAAATTCTAACATCTCGATTAGCCTTAGTACGCGAGTTATTCTTATGAGTTAAGGTGGACTCAAGTGCTCGATTCCGGGTTTATAGGCCAAGTTTAAGTAACATATGTACTTGTAAAATTTTATAGAAGATCATATCATAAAAGTTGAAACCTAAATCTTAAGTAACAAAGAACATAGAAATTTCAATTCTAGTTTAATCCAATTCCAGCTTTAAATAACCAATACTAATACCTTTATATAATATTCATACTATATGAAATGAAATCCAACTTAGACTTTATATTCGCTATAGTGCCTTAATAAGGTTATCATTAAGGTTCCTTACATTTCTACTTCATTGATCATTCACCTTTCATAAATAAACTTCATTTCTTATAAATTTCCTTCTCAACTAACTTAACTCACTCATCAACTATTTCACGTCATAATTTGTTACCATTTCGTTTCACCACCAAGTTCTTCAGTTCATTTTAGTCGAGTTGAATTAAGTTTTATCTCCTACATTCTTCAACACTTCTATCGACTAACCTTGTAACTTATTTAACTTAATTATCATCCACGTTTTTGAGCTTTAATGATGGTTCCTTTCTCTCAACACTTAAGTCTATTTCTTAGTTTCAACATCAAGGACTCAAATGGATCAGGCTACCTTATTACCTGAATTAATTATTATTTTCCAAGATGAACTTAAATATTTTGATTCCGGGTTTTAAAACTAAGTTTAAAATGCATATATGTTTATAAAATTCATAGAAAACATATAATTAACAAAACAAGGAAATTTCAATCTTGGTTAAATCTTAACTCCACTTTACATATCATCGAAAATTAAATCAAAATCTTTTCCCAACGAGTTATGAAAAGTACGGAGTGGGCTCCCCCACTTAGACGCTTCAGAATAAACATCGAAAATACGTGCACTCATTTCCGAAATCTTTTCTGATGTCCGAGAAGGGATTACACACTTTAATCCTTAAAATCATTTAGAAAACTATTTATAATACGATATTTTTCTTCAAAATTTCATAACACTGTTTCAAGAGTACCCCAGGATCAAGTTTCAAGTTCATTTCTATTTCAATCTCAAACCATTCTCATCCAATTACACTAAAGGTATCATTTCATTTCATATATTTCTTAGACCAATAAAATTCCTTATTAAATTTATTATTGAATCAATCGGAATAGGTATAAATTTAATATTTCCACCTACTAAAACAAATACATATATACTTGAACTAAATATATATATTCAATATATTTTAAAATATGACCGGAAAACATATTATATCGATCATTCCGTTCGATTATTTAGGAATTCCTATCGATTCCATGGCGTCCCATATATCGATCAGAACTCATAAATATTCAACAGAATAAGTCAACACAATAGAAAACAAATTTGTATCAAAATACAAGTACGCTCTCTCATATCACTCAACTCATTCTAGGGCGTTTCTAACCCCATCTCTAATGAGTTAATTCCCAACAGAGCCAAGGTTATCGCCAACCATCGCTCTGATACCACTATAACGACCCATATTTAGACCGTTTAAAATCGACAATAAGCCACACATGTTGATTCAAACAAATCGCAAATGCAGGTAGTTATTGGGAATAGAAGAAAAAGAAAGAAAGAAGAGAAAGACAATAACAGAATCTCACAGCGGAAGGACAACATATAATAAACAAATAGCAGTTAAAATAGTTGAAATGTATACTATGATTATAACATTCAATGATTATCAGAGTTACATATACATACGAATGTACATAATAAGCAGCGGAAATAAATGCAGCGGGAATACATATGTATAGATAATAGATATACCAAATCTTCGTCTTCGATCTCCTAGTCACAGTCATCCCTGTTAACTGCAAACGCCTACTGACCCGAGCGTATTGCATAAAAAGGAAAACACAACAAACACTCGGATCAGCACTAAATCATTCTCATATTAGTCAAATTAAAAGATGAAATAACATCAGTGTCATGGGTACAGTAACTCAAGAGATGTTACGGGATTTTTCCATCTCTCAAGGATCCGTTAAATTAACACATACATAATATAGTATGCTATTATGATAGTGTCTATCCAGTAAAGTATAAATACTGAAAATAGCGTAAGCGGGATTACCATATTACCCTTACGCCGTTTATAGGCATCAACAGTCTATACAGTACCGTAAATTCACCGTACTGGTGTTATCAGAGGGCACTCCATAGATGGCAATGCTAAATCAGAATCGTATGGGGCTCGATATGGATATATATGACAAGGCACTCGAGGCAATGCCCAGGGTAGGATTCTACCAATTGCACTCCCGGACCGGTGGTAACGCATAGCAGCCACTACCGCCCACCTCGGAACACACTCCCAAAGTCATAAATGGGCCCAAATCATCATCATCAGTCATAGAAATATTATCGAAGAAGTGTGTCCGATCAAAGGTGCTATCTCAGTTAGTCACGGTATAGCTCCTGTTTTAGTCATTTCAATTCTGACCCGAAGGTCAGGGTTATTTTGTCATCGATCATCTTCTTTGATGGAATAATCGCCTCCAAGTCCTCGTACTCAATCTGGATACGTCATAACGTTTACAGTTGTCAAGTGGTATCGACACTGACAGAGAGTATGCCTTAGGTCGACTCCGGTCTCTTTAACAACCAACGCTTACATCTTTCACATCGGTTGGTTCTTTTATATTTCACAAGGTTCGCTTTCATATCAAAATATCATACTTTGTCTCGAACCCATTTTATTCAATAGAATAAAATTTTATATCATGATATCCCAACCATTCCCAAACCGATTTATATTCTAAACTAGAATATATTCCATATCCTTATATTCCAATCATATAATGTTTCGAAATCGACTTATATTCAAACAGAATATATTTACCTCAAAGGTTTTACTTATCTCCATCGATTTGAATTCTAAATCTGTTTATATTCAAAAGAGTATAAATCTCCATAACACTCATTCATATTATTTATGGAATCCAATATATTTGAATACATGTCCATTACCTTTACATATAAAAATGGTTAAAATTTGGTTCCATATTTGAATGCTTGTCTCGACTCCATCTCGAACTGGGGTTTAAACTCAGCAATTTCCATTCGGAAGAACTTATACTTATAAAAATATAATTTTTAAAAGATAGACATTTATAAGGAAACCCTTTTATATAAATAGTATATATATAATATCATAGTTAGAATGGGATAAGATAAAATTTTAAACACTATACATATATATATGTAAATTGAAATTGACTAAATAATTTAATAATATAATATAAGAAAAATTTGTTATAATAAAATGGTTATAGATAACAATTAATAAATAATTTCTTAAAAGAGGATAGTTATTTGAAATCAAAAGGTGTAAAGATATATATGAGAAGATTCTTTAACTAAAATTTACTCTTTCTTCCGAACATCAATACATGAATCCATACTCCTGTCTCAATGGAGTTATAAAATTAAATATCTTGTTTCAAACGCCATTCAACCCAATCTTCGATTTAGGGAATTTCAACCCATATTCCTCGATCCTCTCCTCTTTTCAAATTTAATTCAAAATAAAAATTTTCATTCAAATCCAACCCTAAATTTGAAAGTTTCAGATTTTATTCAAATCTTATTTTAAGAATTCCACTTCCTTTGGAAACAATTTCTTAACCACTTAAATAACACTTGCGATCCAGGTCCTTTACAGGAACAGGTTTTATCGAGTATCGGTTCATTCCTTTAACTGAAATTTCTGTCAAATAAAATCCCAAATATTTGAAAATCATTTAACCAACCGATGTCTGTATAGAATTTTCTATCCAATGGCCATGTGATTAAATTTTAATTTCTCGACATTTCAGGGATGGATCTATCCTTTCAATCCAGTTCAGGGTCACAGGTATGTATTATTTCAACCTGTGTTCTTAATTCATTCAATTTGATAAATCCCGGATTTATTAGATGCCCGTAACATCAAAGGTGAGAAATTGGGATTTATCGAAAATGCATGGAATACCATGTACTGAATAAACAGCCAGTTCATGCAGCATTCATTCATCAATCAAATTAAATCAAGGCATCCATCATTCATTCAAACAGTAAATAAAATCATTTTACTGGTTAACAAGTGTCGAGATTTCTAATTTGAAATTTAAATAACTAATTATCGATTTTATTTGCATATTAACATTTGCATGTCAAACTTAAACAATCGTTCATCAACAACACAAACATGCAACCAAACTCACTTCATAATTTAATTTAATAAATATGGGAAAAATTTAGTATTTCGTGAGCGAAGAATCACTCACCTTTGGGTCCTTAGTGGATCGGACGTCCAACCATAGTCCAAAATTTCACAGTCTCTAAACGTAGCCAGGTTAGTGCCAAAACGTCCGCAATTCCGCCACGATCCCAACGCAACAAACCGTGTCCAAATCCGAGTTCATATGAAGAAGTTATCAGTGTTTTACCACTTGAATTTAAAAATATATAGAATAAATAATTAATTTCTCTCACCCATCAGAAACTGACACCTCAGCATCCCCTATTCTCGTTCCCGCTTATTTTCCTCTAGGCGTGAACAGTGCTTCGAACGGAACCCATTTGCTCCGAATTTTTGACCAGACTTTGCTCCCTGCTCCGACCATCGGAGGTCCTCCGACCACTGGCAACCGCTTCCCCCTTGACTCGCGCATCTCCTGACACCGGACCCGCCACCTCCGGTGGTCCCTAGGTCTGCCGCCGAGCCCACAAACGCACCGGGTTCGAAACCCTAATTCGTGAAAATCCGACGATCCACACCACTATAAAACGCGTGAACACCACCGCTGCATTCGTACACTCCTCCTCTTCAAAACCCATATCCCCGATTCCTCGATTAACTCCCTAATCAAAAACGCCCGAAATCGAACTTAGGGTTTCAAAAACAGAACTTTGACCGTCGATTCCAGGCAACTCCGGCCACTGCATGTTGAAACAAACTATACCCGAGGCTTCGTATTGTCGAGAGCTTCGATTTGGTATATAATATGATAGGGTTTTGAGAGATTTTTATTTTGAAGTTGAAATTTTTATTTCTAGGGTTTTGAAAATATGTTTTCAGCCATTAGAGAGAAATGAAGGAGGAGGTATACGTATAAATGAAGAATGGACTGATTGAGTGTTAAGTGGGTTTCTATTTATATATATTTATAAGGCCCAAATATGAGAAATACCCAATTATCCATTTACAATGATTCGTTCACAATTTCTCTTGTACGATCAAACGGTAAGTCGGATTGTAACGCAAATTGAAATCCTATAATACTTCACCGTTCCGGTTCTGATGGCGCCAGTTTCGTCGAATCCCGAGACAGTCGCCAGAACAGTAAATTTCACAGTTAATTAAATGAATAAAATATTCAATTATTCAGTTAACTGTTTTAATTCAATTTAATTATTCACTAAATTCAAATTTAAATCAAATTATGACTTACAAAAAAATTCTATAAATAAATTTTACACATTTTAAATCTAAATTTGGTTATTTAAATCTCTGATTTGAATTTCAGTTACTATTTCTCAACTTAGAATTTTCCATTTACCAATTAAATTTGAATTTCCATTTTTGAACTAAATAACTCAAATCATTTAAATAAATAAAATATGAATTTCCAAATTACAACAATTCTAAGTATAAACAAAATTTAAAAATCTATTTATGCTCCATTAAAATAGTCATCATCATTTTAATTGACAAAATTAAATTTTTATCCAATATTATTCTATTTTATTTATTTAAAAATTGCAAATTTAAATATTCAGAAAATATGGGATGTTACAGATACCAGGATGGTATAGGAGGTTATTAGAGGCTAGGGCCGTTGCAGGTCCAGCCAATGTTCGTCCACCACCAGTTGCACCCGTTCCTCCTCCTCCTTCTCGCGTAGATACTTTTGCAAAGACGTGCAAGGAATTCAAGGATATGGGTGGAAAGCCATTTCAAGGGTCAGAAACATTTGTGGAAGCTAGAGATTGGCTTAAGGAGGTGGAATAATTGCTAGAAATCTTTGAAGTAGAAGATGGGAAGAGGGTTCGTTTAGCAGCTTGGTTGATGAAGGGAGAGGCCTCGTTTTGGTGGAAGGTCACTAATAGGGAGCGTCCTGTTGACTCTTGGGCAGATTTCAGACGTAGGTTCGAGGCGAAGTTTCTCTCAAGGGTGGAAGAAAATCTATATATGGAAAGGTTCTTGACATTGAAGTAAGGAAGCTCATCAGTGAAAAAATATGTCAATAAATTTAATCAGTTAGCAAGGTTTGGCTTGGACTTAGTGAACACGCCGGAGAAGAAGGCGCTGAGGTTCGTGAATGGCTTGAATGAACCATTGCAAGGGTTGGCTATGACCCACATCCCTATGGGGGCCACCTTTGAGAAGTTAGTAGAAATGGCGCTTATGCATGAGGAGAAAAGCGCTAAAGCTGATAAGGCACCCGAGAAGAAGGGGGATCATAAGAAACCACAACAACAAAACAAGAAGGGTGGAAAAGACATTAATGGTAAGGGAAAGAAGAAGTGCTTTAACTGTGGAACCCCAGGCCATCTCAGCAAGGATTGCCGAAAGAAAAAGAAGACAGACTGTTTTCATTGTGGCGACGCAGGACATTTAGTGAAGGACTGCCCAAAGAAGGGGCAGAGGGCAGGAGCTACCTCGGTAGGACAGGTGCAGGCTCTTATGGCACCAGGGCAGGCAAAGGGACAAGTTCAGGCTCTCGCGGTCCCACCGCTGCAAGAATGAGGTAGAACCATTTCTGTTAAAAGCTTAGTTTTTTTGTTTGATCATCCTGTCCATACCTTATTCGATTCGGGCGCATCACATTCGTTTATCTCTACATCATTAGTTGAATCACTGCACTTAAACACCAGTTTAGTAGAGGATCCCTTAGTTGTTGCGAATCCAATTGGGGGCTCAGCTTATTTGTCTATGATGTATTTGGATTCGAAAATTTCCATACTTAGCATTGAATTTAGATGTGATGCTTATGTGTTGGGCTTCACGGGCTATGGGCTTATATTAGGAATGGATTGGTTATCCAGAAATGGGGCCGTTCTTGATTGTGAAAGGAGAGTAGTTAGGCTCGTGACTCGCCTTAGCAGCACTCTCAAAATCTTTTGTAATCCCATAAATTCGGTTATGCTAAGTTATCTAGAATCGCTTGACGCGTCTGAGGAAAATCTACGATCTGTTAGAGTGGTCCGAGAATATCCGGATGTGTTTGAGGAGGTGAAGGGCTTGCCTCCAAAGCGGGAGATAGATTTTCGAATATATCTTGTGGATAATGCGAAACTAGTATGTTTGCCAGTACGCCACATGGCTCCACGTGAAAGGAGGGAACTCGGTAAGCAAGTGAAGGAGTTGCTTGAGAAGGGGTTCATAAGACGAAGTATATCGGAGTGGGGTGCTCCAGTAGTATTTGCCACGAAGGCGGA
This sequence comes from Allium sativum, assembly GCA_030737875.1. NCBI lineage: Eukaryota > Viridiplantae > Streptophyta > Magnoliopsida > Asparagales > Amaryllidaceae > Allium > Allium sativum. The sequence continues at coordinate 181,759,866 of CM060915.1, read as the reverse complement.
TGGGTCCCTTAGACTTTGTGTTGACTATAGAGAACTTAATAAGCTTACTAAGAAGAACAGACACCCACTGCCGAGGATTGACGATCCCTTCGATCAGTTAGTTGGCGCCTCAGTGTTTTCGCAGTTGGACTTAGCCATTGGGTTTCCATCAGTTGAGAGTGGCTAAGGATAGCATTGAAAAGACTTCCTTTAGGACTCCGGACGGTTTCTATGAATGGCTAGTGATGCGCTTCGGTTTGACAAACGCCCCCGCATACTTTGTTGATTTGATGAGTAGGGTGTTTAGGGAGTACCTTAACAAATTCATGGTAGTCTTTGTAGATGACATCTTGATCTTTTCTAAGGATGAAGAAGAGCATGTCCTACATCTTAGGGAAGTGTTGGAGACCCTACGAGCGCATAGCCTTAAGGCTAAATTTTCTAATTGTCACTTCTGGAGGAAGGAAGTACGGTTCTTGGGGCACGTGGTTTCCAAAGAAGGGATAGCTGTAGATCCCGCGAAGGTCATGGCCATCCAAGATTGGAAGGTTCCTAAAAATGCTACCAAAGTGAGTAGTTTCTTGGGGTTGGCTGGCTACTATAGGATGTTTATCAAAGACTTCGCAAAGATATCAGCTCCATTGACACGCTTGACGAAGAAGAACCTAGTTTTCACATGGGACGTAGATTGTGATGATGCGTTCCAACATTTGAAGAGAGCTTTGACTTCAGCCCCAGTCTTAGTATTGCCAGACGGGAGTAAGCCGTTTACCGTTTATACTGACGCTTGTGGGACAAGACTAGGCCCAGTCTTAATGCAAGAGGGCAGGGTAATAGCCTATGGTGGAAGGCAGTTGAGAGCGAATGAGAAGAATTACCCCACACATGACCTAGAGTTGGTCGCTATTGTTTTCGCGCTTAAGTTTTGGCGTCATTTTCTTCTTGGCGAGAAATTCAAATTATTCACTGACCACAAGTCTTTAAAATACTAATTCTCTCAAAAGGACTTGAACTTAAGGCAGCAAAGGTGGATGGAGTTCTTAGCGTCCTACGACTTTGAGATAGCATATACCCCTGGCAAGGGTAACGTGGTAGCCGGTGCCTTAAGTAGAAAAAGATTATCCTTAAGTCCTTTGTTTGTTGAGCGGCAAAGTTTAGAATTCATTTCGATATTTGACTTTAGACCTTCCGTTGACTTCGTACCCGGTTTGCTAGCATCCTTGGAGGTCAGACCTACGCTTTTGGGACGGATTGGCGAGGCATAGCGAGACGACCCATAGTTAGTTGAGTTAGAAGAAAAGCTCAAAGGAGGGGAGTCATCAAGCTATCTCCGTAGGTATGCCCTATATGACAAGGGTTGGTTACGTAGGGACGGTAGACTTTATGTACCAAAAGACGATGACCTAAGGAAGACTATTCTTGACGAAGCACATCGTTCGAAGATGACCATTCATCCCGGCGGGGACAAGATGTACAAAGACATGAAGGGAGTTTACTTTTGGGCCGGCATGAAGAAAGACGTGGCCGAGTATGTCGCTAGATGCTTGGTATGCCAACAAGTAAAAGCGGAGCAAAAGAAACCCGGTGGGTTGCTTCACCCATTGGAGGTTCCACTATGGAAATGGGAAAGCATCTCGATGGATTTTGTGGATGGATTACCGCGATCGAGGAAGGGTAATACGGGAATTTGGGTTGTAGTAGATAGACTTACTAAGAGCGCCCATTTTATTCCCGTGAAGAGTGGGAGGACTGCTCCATGGTTATCTTCTGTATACGTTCGAGAGATAGTTCGTTTGCACTGTGTTTCTTCTAGCATAGTGAGCGACCACGATCCTATTTTCACTAGCGAATTTTGGAGAAGCTTACAAGAGGCGGTAGGGACTCAGTTATGTTTGAGCACCGCATATCATCCTCAGACGGACGGCCAGACCGAGAGGGTGAATCGCATTCTAGAGGATTTGTTGAGGCTATGTATCCTAGACTATGGGGGTAAGTGGGAAGAGCATCTTCCATTGGTGGAGTTCGCATATAATAACATCTTTCAGTCCAGCATTGGTATGGCACCATTCGGATCTCTCTGTGGATGACCTTGTCGTTCACCTACATGTTGGTGGGAATCTACGGATAAGATCTTACTTGGGCCCGATATGATTAGGGAGACTTTGGAGAAGATCGACTTGATTCGAAGGAGGATGAAAGTAGCGCAAGATAGGCAGAAATCTTATGTGGATAAGAGGAGGACAGATCTCGAGTTTGAAGTTGGGGACATGGTCTTTGTCAAAGTGTCTCCATTACGAAACGTTGTTCGCTTTGGGTCTGTTGGGAAATTAGCACCACGGTTTGTAGGGCCGTTTCCTATTAAGGAGAGGATTGGACGGATGGCGTATAGAGTGGAGTTGCCCGAGAGACTTAGTGGTGTACATGACGTATTCCATGTGTCACATTTGAGGAAGTGCTTGCACGAGACCACGGAAGTGGTAGAGCAGAGCTTGCTTAGGGTGGTGATGATAGAGCGTGATGCGACAATTCGATGAGCTCCTACGCGCATTCTTGGGTCGGAGATCAAGAGGTTGAGGAATCGAGAGGTCAGACTAGTCAAAGTGCAATGGGGAGATGATGAGAGCAACGCTACTTGGGAGACGGAAGAGAAGATGGGTTCATGATACCCTTTTCTTTTTGAGGGTATGTCCTTTAATTTCTCCTTTATCGCTTAGCTTGTACTTATCTTATCTTTAGTATATCCTCTCGCTAGTATCTTTGACCTTTAGTTAGGATAATCCTATGGTTGAAACTTGTGTTTGAGACATGTTATGTATGGTGGATGCAAAGTAGATGCAAGTGTTTGCTAGTGGTTGCTCGTGGATGCGTATACACACACTATTAGGCACCAGATCGGCTCAGTCACTACATATTGCATATTGCATATATATGGATGTATTTAGTAAAATGGATGTATAATGGTTGTATTATCATATAGTTGCTGCATTCGGGTGGATGGTTGTGCACGCATATAGAATTAATATGTATCATTAGGAATCTTTTGCATACATATTGGACGCATGGCACTATCATGAATTGCACTAAGGAGGTCGACAGAATCAGTAGACCGCCTAATTTTGCATTAGATATGGACATATACACACACTGTGCATATAAACATTAAAGCATTAGAAGTCTTTTAAGGACAATGGATGCTGGTGTTTGATGGTTGAGTAAATGGACGATTAGATGGTAGGATATACATTCTTCTTGACTTGGAGATTTCGGGGACGACATCATTTATGGAGGGGAGAATGTAACACCCCGTAATTTTATAACATTAAAATTCACAAATTAAAGTATACTTAATTTTTAGGAAAGAATTAAGTGAAACGAGTTGCGCAGAGAAATATATATATATATATATATATATAAAATAAAAAAATAAAAAAATAAATATGCGAAAAAGTTCAAAACAACGAATTGGGAGGGGAAATAACCGAACCGGCCCATTTTTGAGGTCGACTAGGGGTTAATCTAGGGTGTTTGGCTGTCAACCCGTGGGCCGATTCGCCCAAATGCAGATTTTGCATTTGATTGGTTCTCATGGTTCAGGGTTAATCTATTGGTCCTAAATAACTTCCTACACTTATAAATACATCCTAATGCTAACCCTAAACCTAATTAAAATAGAATAGTTACCGTCATACCATCGCCATGGAAATCAATGGAGCCGCCGCCAACTAAGAAAAAAGAAAAGCAAATTCAATTCTAATTCTCTCAACCCTAAAGCAAAGCAAAACTCTCTCTTTTCTTCTCTAAATTGTGAGTATTATGATCTTAACAAGATTATTATCATTTTAATTAGGTTGAATTATGAATGGATTATGAGTAGATGATGTGAATTATCATATATGTTGTTGTAAACCCCTTTTGCTATCATGTATATTGTAAATCCAATGTTATGTGATGATGATATCTTATATGTTGTAAATCATGCTATGATGATGTTATGTATGTTGAAAGTTTCTATGCTAAGTTGTGATGAATCATACATGTTAAAAAGGCCATGATGTTACCATCTATGCTAGTTAGTTCATATTAATTAAATCATCATGTTTGGGTTATGTTTATCTATATGACAAGTCACATATGCAAGTTAGATGGATTAGAAAAGTTATGAACATATGCCAAGACATCTATTATGACATCTCGAATTATGCTATGACATATGTGATATCCTATGCTAGTTCACACCATCATTATGTTGCCTAAAAACCCCATATGCAAGTTTATGTATAGATTTGGGCTATGATCGTATCATGTAAATTGAGACATTTAACAAGTTGACACCTTTTGATCCTTAACATGTGTAGTTTATTCAAGTTTCACCCCTATTATGAATAGATTTATTTTAATTGTCTATATGTTGTGATAATTTATCTTTGTGCTAGGTGTTAGACTATACAAGTCTAGCCTATATTATGCGTTGAATAAGCGAACGTATAAACGTGTGGTAGGAGTAATATTAAGGATTTAATATTAAAAAGTTGAGGTTAAATTGATATACCATAAGTGGATGGCCATAATTGAGTCAATTATGGACATCATTAAAAGTTGACTTAATTAATAATTTGAATAGGGAATTATTAAAACTGGGGTAAAAGATTTTAAGTGTTAATCAATGCTTAGGACACGAGGTTGGACTCATTTGTGACGTAAACCTGCCCGAACCCGCCCGGCAAATCCAGTGGTCACAAATGTCAGCCCAATGTGAGAGGTCCTAGGCCTAAACTAAAGCATAACGGTTGTAAAGACACGAGGTTAGACTCTTTTATGGTGTAAGACTGCCCGGACCCGCCCGGCAAATCCAGCTGCCATAAATGCCAGTCTAATGTGAGAGGTCTTTATGAGGATATGGCCTGAATGAATTAAGAAATACTTAACTAGATAAACATGTAAGGTAGGACATGGGGGTTAAGTAGGTGCCTTGGGTAGCATGAGGAATCTAGGGGGTGCCCTTAGTGGCCTGTGAAATACGATTAGTAAGACTTAACCAAACACACATGTAAATGAACATGACTAAGAGGGTTTAGTGGGATATAATAGTGACAAGCTTAGGTGGGTAGCTTGTAGGGGCCCATTTCGACCATTATCCCAAACGTATCTTTGTTGGCTCGATCCAAGTCGAGGACGGGACACGCATGCTGGGTTTGACTGTAAGAGGCCAAAACGGGGAGCGGTGGCAACGCAAGTCCAACGGGTTTCATATGCGTGTGTGGACCCGGGCTGGTAGGTAAGACATTGTTGCATCGTGTAGGTATAAGCCGTGCATTCTCAAGTTGTATCGGGTTGCCACTTTAGGGGAGTGATACACCCCACTGTGGGGCCAGCACAGGTATCTACGAGTAGGGAGCCGATCAAAAGTGGGTAGTGGGGTACACCTAGTGGAGATAGGGGCAGACGGCACCTATGTAGTCAGCTAGGGGTACGTAAGGCTATTTATAATGTTTCTGTGTAAAGCAAGTGGGATCAAACAATAGGGTGACTGGTGTGGTGCAGTGTAGTAATATGCGGTGCAGTGTAGTAATCATTCGTTAGTAATTAGGTGTGCCTTTACCGTTATCTTTAACGTTATCTTAAACGCTATCATTATCTTCCTAAGAGTTCATAGACATTTACTTATCTTCCAGCTTATGCCTTAGTCTAGTTATTTTGATAATAGTATTGTTAGAATGTGACGATCCCAAAATCCGAGGGGCGGTATTAAGGATAATCATTAGGAAATAACACATTAATCATCATAGCAGAGTACAGATAATAGCAGAAACAATAAATAAAATACTTTTACATGGATATGACAGCGGAATCACAACATGTAGGAATATCAGAATAGCATAACGTGGGATATACTTAGTAAAAAGAAAGGAAAGTGATCAGTCATCATCGCCAGAGGCGGAAAACATACATGCAGTGAGACATAATAAGAGTATCAGTCTACATCACCGAAGGCGGAATACATATACATATAGTGAGAAATACGGAAAGTAAATCAGTCTGCATCGCCAGTGGCGGAATCATAATATAAATACAGTAATGGCGGAAAATATCTAAGTCATCTCTACGAAGTCAGCCTCGCCATGAGCCAAAAGTGCACGCTATGCAGCAGTGCAGAACCAAAAACCACCTGTCACCTGTGTACTAGGCTGCCCGTGTGAAAATAAGGGCACCCACGTTTGCAAAGTGAAACAAACAACGAGTCAGTCATGGGGAATGGTATGAGGAATCTATTTAACAGTTAAACAACAGTAATAGCAAATCTTAGGACCACGCCACTTTCGCGGAACGGGTTCACTCCAGTGATTGCTAGTGCATTTAAAACAAAATAAATTCTTTTAAAACAACGCAATGCTTTTATAAAGAATGAAGCCATTATAAGGCTCAGGTCCCATCACACAATGCAACGCAAGCCGGAGGATAGAGTTTTACCTTATAATAGCCAAATATGCTTGATACGTATAAAGCAAAATCATTTGATATTATTACTAGTGCATATATGTTTCAAAACGAATAGCATCATAAATATCAATTATAGGCGACATGAGCGTCCCATGCCACTATGTCGCCATATATAAGTTACAATCGAAGTCGTTATCTCGTATTGGAAATTGGATTTTCGTCATGAGTCGAGGCAAGGGGCAAGCTCCTCTCCGCTTCGAGACACTCTAGCAAATGCCTCGGGACTACACACTCTGGGTAACCCCTGGATCGGCTGGGCCGGTCCTCTCTTACGTTTGAGGATTGGCAATTCCTGAACACATGTTTCCCGGTCCTTACAGACCTATAATCGAGGCGCCTCGCATTCCAACAACCACAAAGGTGAAAAGTAGATAAATATGTTAGGGCTGGTAAGTCACTGACACCACCATAGCTAGAAAGAAACGTCGTGCTCTCCCAGCGGCCCGTATCCCGTTTTTAACTCATACCGAGGTGTGAGGCTCGCGAATCTACGAAATACACAAAGCCAGGCCACGTAGACCTTGCTTTGATCATCATCCACAAGACTTTGCTTTTCAACAGAAGCCTTGATCACAGCATCTTGGCATGCCACATAGGCAGTCCACTCCATACGATTGATTTCTATCGATATATAACCTCTAAGCTCGTACGTCTCAGAGAAGGGCGTTAAGCAAAAGAATAAATTCTCCGCCGCCAAACAGATATATATTTAACAGAGATCAATTAGTATAGAACAAAATCCAATGTCAGACACACAGTCCATTTACAAGTCCATCCTGGGTCTGAACGGAACCGGAGGCGTCAAATTCCTCGTATATCCGTCCAATCAACACATACGTTCAGACGGCTACTACTTCCGTCCCTTTCCGGTAGCTACTCCGGTTAGGAACCTCAGTAGCGCCCATCCAACCGATACGAAGATCGTCGGTCTTGAATCGTCTTTGCATTTTCCAATTCGAATCGCTAGATAAATTATTTGAAATGAGGGTTAGCTCGGCCTTTTCAAATAATCCACGTCATTAGAATTTAAATCGATTCATTTTATGGTTATGTTATTAGACACCCATCTTTCAGTTATTTAGTGTTATTTTCATGTCGTACACATACAACCATCAAATATCAAACAATTCAAGCCCAATTGGTTTATTTGCAACCTATGTTGCTTATAATATGTTGACCCGCTTTTTAGTCAATGCAGTCACACATGGAATCTCTTCTCAACAATACACTCAAACGTTGGGAATATCGTCAGAAGACATGAAGTGATTTGGTTGAAATCGCATCGCAAACAAAGAATGGCCCGAAACTCCTACCAGATGGCCTTTTTTGGGCCCGAAAACAGCAATTACGGAGCTGAGCTTCAGTTTGAGCTTTGGTTTGGCTCAATCGGACTTACGGTTTGAAAGTTACGCCCATTTCCGTGAACGCATGCAGAACCGGAAACTGAGAACTTGGAAATTTGGCATCACCCCTAACCGGGTCGGATCGGAGGAGGAGACCCGACCCCCTTGGCAAAATTTTGTACTAGAAACTCCGGCATGCATTTCCTTCGGTTCGGTTCGGACCATAAGACCCGACCCGCCTTGCTCCGCACAGAAGTGCACACCCTGTCTTCGGTTCGGATGCTCCACCCCGGTTCGGATCGGACCCGAACCGATCCGCTTGGACCTGCTGCTACACTCCAACTTTGACCGCTTCTCAAGGAGTAACCGCCTCTACATTCATGGATCTGGCTCCACTTGGCAAAACCCGAACAGAGGACTTCTTCCACTGCTTCTCGAGATCAACTCCGGTCGTGACACGTGGCATATCCCAACCGGGTCACCCAGAGGCTCTTCTACGCCTATAAATACACCACAGCATGGCTATTTCAAGGGACTTTTGGAACTCTAACTCTCCATGGCTTCAACTATGGTTCTTCGCAAGGCTATTGCATAACCTAGAAGTCGAATTCCACATTACAACACGAGGATTTCGTGTATAATCTCCCCTTTAATCTCCTCTTCTTCATTGTAAACACGAGAATTTCGTGTATAAACTGCAAACAAACAACATTGTAATAGCTTCTTAGGATTTTAGAAACTATAAAGTGGACGTAGGCTTGGATTGAGCCGAACCACTATAAAAATCTCGTGTGTCTCCTCTTATTTTACTGCTTTTTCTGTATTAATCTGTGATTGTGAGGTTTTCACATAGCATTTGGGTGTTAGGCCCAAATTTCGGTCTAACATAATATTTTATAACTATTTTTCGCCATTTTTATTTGTTTAAAAATGGCCATATTTAATTAAACGACGTTTCAGGTCGTTTCATGGCACTGGCGCTGTTTTCCCCTTAATTTGTTTTACACATATCGGAAAATCTAACCGTTGGATCTCTACAAAGTCTATATCAGTGGGAAGATATTCCCAAAGCGAACCCAACGGTTCCAGTTTCGTGAGAATCCGACGGTCGGATCTTCCATACTAGTCGTTTGAAGTTACGTTTTCAAAATTCGAACTGCAGCGTCGTTATTCGATTAAATTTAATTATATTTATATTTATATATAAATATAAACGAATCCGGCGCTGTTTTTCTTCAGATTTGAATTAAACATTCCGGACAATCCAACCGTTGGATTTTTACAAGGTTGGTGCCGTTGGAAAGATATTTCCAAGGCGAACCCAGCGGTTGCGGTTTCGGGAAAATCCGATGGTCGGATTTCTCGTACTAATCGTTTCAAATTACGATTCCGAAACGCAAACTGCACGGCCTTTATTCCCTTTAATTATATTTATATATATATATATATATATATATAGTTCATTCCATAGTTTCAACTATAGTTCTTTTTATATTTCCTACTTCGTTTTCACTTCAAATATTTCACTAACGCCTTAATATTTCGAAAAATTTCGCCATAACCTCCTTTGTACGGGGAGGGGTTTGGAAATTTATTGGGCCGTATTAGGTACCCAATAAATCCTAAAAAGCATTCACATATTTTTAGTGATATATTCTGGTGTTTACGGGGGAGCATGTACTGATAATCACTCCAGAGAATAAATTCCCGTCACCCCGTTTCCGTGTGGAAATAAATAGTCCATGTGCCGTATCTAATAACTAGAGTGACGTGATTTTTATCAACTCTAGGCCAGTGTGGGGTTTTTATTAATCTGGCAATTTATCGTTATAATTTATATAGTCCATATCAGTCATCAGTTCAACCTGTATTATATAGTCATCGCCATACAAGCCTCTTGCTTGTATGGCAGATCTTCCACCTCGTCACACAAGCTCCAATTGCTTATGTGGAATATGATGAAGTATGCCTATCATCAAGAAGTATGCCATGTAGTGTAGTTCAAAATTAATTGTTACTATCCTATGGCGTTGTTTATTATTTCACACAGAAAAACCAGCACTCTGCATCCAATGGCATTCACAGGAGTTGATATATAAATAAAATTGCGCAGCCAACTCATCAAGGTTTACCTATTTGTCGGGCACGCAAATAATTTCTTTACTCTACAGCTAATCCATTTTTCCTATTCAACACATGTATATATATGCAGAACAAAGCTAATAATAATATTTCTAGCAAACTATTATTTATTTCAACACGTGTGTATTTTTAACTAAGCGTATCCATGATAAAAGGAATATTTTTATCATCAAAAATATTTATTCGACACATGTGTATTTTTAACTAAGCGTATACATGATAAAAGGAATATTTTTATCATCAAAAATATTTATTCGACACATGTGTATTTTTAACTAAGCGTATACATGATAAAAGGAATATTTTTATCATCAAAAATATTTATTCGGCACATGTGTATTTTTTAACACTTCATATTCACTATAAAAATATAGTTTTCATTGTCTATTCATTTTATTTTTAAAAGATGATAATATTCAACACATGAACTTCAATTCAACGAATGAATTGCAACTCAACACATGAATATTCGATATCGTTTGTATATATATAAAAATGTGATTTTTATCGCTAAAGCCATTTATTTAAATTCAAATAATATTCAACACATGAATTTCAACTCAACGAATGAATTGCAACTCAACAAATGAATATTCGATATCGTTTGTATATATATAAAAATGTGATTTTTATCGCTAAAGCCATTTGTTTAAATTCAAATAATATCCAACACATGAATTTCAACTCAACGAATGAATTGCAACTCAACACATGAATATCCGATATAGTTTGTATATATATAAAAATATGATTTTTATCGCTAAAGCCATTTTTTTAAATTCAAATAATATTCAACACATGAATTTCAACTCAACGAATGAATTGCAACTCAACACATGAATATCCGATATAGTTTGTATATATATAAAAATGTGATTTTTATCGCTAAAGCCATTTGTTTAAATTCAAATAATATCCAACACATGAATTTCAACTCAACGAATGAATTGCAACTCAACACATGAATATCCGATATAGTTTGTATATATATAAAAATATGATTTTTATCGCTAAAGCCATTTGTTTAAATTCAAATAATATTCAACACATGAATTTCAACTCAACGAATGAATTGCAACTCAACACATGAATATCCGATATAGTTTGTATATATATAAAAATATGATTTTTATCGCTAAAGCCATTTGTTTAAATTCAAATAATATTCAACACATGAATTTCAACTCAACGAATGAATTGCAACTCAACACATGAATATCCGATATAGTTTGTATATATATAAAAATATGATTTTTATCGCTAAAGCCATTTGTTTAAATTCAAATAATATTCAACACATGAATTTCAACTCAACGAATGAATTGCAACTCAACACATGAATATCCGATATAGTTTGTATATATATAAAAATATGATTTTTATCGCTAAAGCCATTTGTTTAAATTCAAATAATATTCAACACATGAATTTCAACTCAACGAATGAATTGCAACTCAACACATGAATATCCGATATAGTTTGCATATATATAAAAATATGATTTTTATCGCTAAAGCCATTTGTTTAAATTCAAATAATATTCAACACATGAATATCCGATATAGCATATGTAAATAGTTTCAATGAATGGAAATTATTCTAACACATAAATATTTCAGAAAATTTCGGCAGCATAACGACAGGGTAGTTAAAACCGGGACCGTCCCTAGTACGGCTCCTCGCTCTACCTTAAAACCTCGCGGTTTTTGACAATGGGGGTCATGCATCTAGTTCGCACGCAGGCGGCATGTTTTATTTTCAATTCCACAATCCTATTCTATTTTGTTTCAACCACAAGAGGGTATTTTTCAACCACAAAGGTATTTTCAACCACAAAGGTATTTTTCAACCATAATATCAACCACAAACAATTATTTCCAACCATTCGTCATACTATATAATATCACGTCAAACACAAGCAATAAATATCGTCCATGGTTTGTGGACGAGGAGAGTATATATATATATATATATATATAGTATGATAATTCACTTGCATTTCATCACAATTCAAAGCATATATGTTTCAAACAACGCTTGTATAATTTATACATCGCTAATATAACTTATACTACACATGTACATGAGGTATACAATGCGTATATAATTTACACTTCGCTTATATAATTTATAAAACGCGATTACATTCACACAAATAGTTTAGATTCCTCACATTGGTTCTTGCGGTTCTAAAAATCGTAGGAAGGTCAGAAAAATCCGCGGCTTCTTCTAAAATGTAGAGAGCCTCCTTGCGGTCACGGTGTCTCCTGTTTCATCGAATTTCGTTGAAGAACGAAAAAGATATTATTTTTCAAAGTTTTGCAACGCTTTAAAGTGTTAAAACAGTTTAAAATTAAATACCCCGTTAGTTTCCAAACCTGTTCAATTCTAGGTTTTGATTTTTCTTTTGATTCGTAGCTCTATAGGACGATCAGGCTGTTGGACGTCGTCGAGGGAGGAAAGAGCTTCCCAGCGGCGGTTGTCTGACGTGTTGCGACGGCGAATCCAGGCGACGGCGGCTCCAGGAAGGCGGCGACTTTGAAGCGCTCGAACTCGTTGACGGCGGCTCTGTTGGTGGAGAGGCTAGGTCGGATGTGGAGAGGGGAGTACGGCGAGCAAAAGCTTCAACAGTGGTCGGCGGCGAAGCGGCCTGTGGCGATCGGAAAAAGGAGGGGAAGCGAGGAGCTACGGGAGTCGTTCGTGTCGTCTGGCGGCTTAGGGTTTTTAGGTTTTTTTATTTTATTTTATTTTAAAAGAAAATTTCCTATTGGCCAGAATTTATAGGAAATTTTTAAATAGTGTTTTTGCAAACTGACTCCTTTTTATACCCAACGACTGTCGCCCCTAGCTAAATACCCCCATTCCGGACACAATGGGATATGTTTCGTTGGCCATTTCGACTGTTACAGTCGGTTATTTTTCAATTTAAAATATACAACATTCGATATTTAATTTAAACGTACATTTCAATTTGCCAGGGCCACAAACTGAATCGAAAAATTCCAGAAAAATAAATCTAGCTTTGTTTTGACGATACGGTCCTAACAAAACCAGTTTCGTCGAATTCTGAGCTCGTTTGCAAAACGGCCATTTTAGGTCGACCCATTTTAACAGAATTTGACCAAACACGTTATCTTTTGCCCCGCTCACATATTAGCTTCAAAAATTACGAAATTTGAAACTTAGCCATAATTTGACATCCCGGACCCAACAAAAGTGGTTTCGTCGAATTCCGAGGTCGTATGCAAAATCTCAATTTTCAAGGGCTATATATACTATATAGCGACCTTTCTGAAAATTCATTTGGCCATAACTTTTGATTTCCGTTATGAAATTTCGATTTTTTAGATTCGTTAGAAAGGTATTGATAAGCAGATTTAAATATTTTCAGTTTCGTTAAAATCTGTCATATTTTCCACCCGGTACAGCCAGACAAAGTTTATATTCAAAATTTCAAACTGCCATATTATACTCAATTCTATATTTTATGGAAATAGGCTATTTTAATCATTCAAATTTCTTGTTAATAACCTAATTTAAAATTTTTAAACTGGTTCACATTTTCCGGGTTATTACAATCTCCCCCACTTAAAACTTTTCGTCCTCGAAAAGGAAATAACAGTTAAGCAGGAAATAAAATGTAAATGCAAAGTATTGTAAAGGTACCTTGCACCGAGGTTAGTCAGAGATGTCCACTCTGCATTTGGGATAGGCTTGTTTAATGCTTTCCTCTTTTTCCCAAGTAGAGTCTCTAGGATCACTACTCCATTGCACTTTGACTAAATGAATCTTTTTCCTCCTTGGCTCTCTAGTTTCTTTGCCTACTATCTTTAATGGCTCTCTACTGAGTGCTAATTCTGGAGTTATGTCAATATCATGTTGTGCTGCTTCTTCCACAATAAGGTCGGGATCATGAACATGTTTTCTGAGTTGAGATACGTGGAACACATCATGTACACCAGGCAACCAATCAGGTAATGAAACCCTATATGCAAGAGTTCCAATCCATTCAAGTATAGGAAAGGGACCAATAAATCTCGGTGCCAACTTCCCAGTCTTGCCAAATCTGATTACTCCTCGCATTGGAGAAACTCTTAAATAAACATAATCGCCAACGGCAAACGATATATCCCTTCTCCTCGCATCAGCATAACTTTTCTGTCGGCTCTGAGCGGTTTTTAATCGCTTCTTAATGAAATCGACTTTATCCGATGCTTCTTGAATCATATCGGGCCCTAACACAAGTCTGTTGCCAGGTTCTACCCAACATGCGGGAGATCTGCACGGTCTACCATATAGTGCTTCAAATGGGGACATTCCCAAACTTGCTTGATAGCTATTGTTGTAAGAGAATTCGGCTAAATGCAAATGATCTTCCCATGAACCTCCAAAATCAATAACGCAAGCCCGCAATAGATCTTCTAAAATTCTATTCACCCGTTCAGTTTGGCCATCCATCTGAGGGTGATAGGCGGTGCTAAGATTCAATTTGGTTCCCAATTCTGTCTGGAATGCTTCCCAGAATTTGCTAGTAAACAGGGGATCTCTATCGCTGACTATACTGAGCGGTACTCCATGAAGTTTGACAATTTCTTTGAAGTAAATCTGTGCTAGACTTTGAGCCGTTCTGTTGGATCGGACAGGTATAAAATGGGCAGTCTTCGTGAAGCGATCCACGATTACCCATATACTGTCGTTTCCTTTTCTTGTTCTAGGCAGGCCATCGATGAAATCCATCGAGATTTGTTCCCACTTCCAACCTGGAATTTCTAATGGTTGCAATAATCCAGCCAATTTCTGCTGATCACTTTTAACTAGCTGACAAGTGGAGCATCTGCTAACAAATATTGAAATATCTCTCTTCATCGCCTTCCACCAGAAGGTGCGTTTAATATCTTTATACATTTTGCTTACACCGGGGTGGATACTTAATTTGGACTTATGGCACTCATCAAGTATTTCTCTTCTGAGCTCTGGAATTCCAGGCACACAAATTCTCCCCTTTTAATCTTAGGACCCCTTGGCTATCGAGGCTAAAATCTGAGGGTTTTCCTTCTTGGATCCGCTGGCTAATCCTTTTAATGAATTCATCGTCCTTCTGAAGAATAGTAATCTTATCTTGTAAGGAAGAAGTAGTGATAAAACTGGCAATGATTTCATTTTTCCTGCTGAGCGCATCTGCTACAACATTGGCTTTCCCTGGAGTGTATATAATTTCAAAATCGTATGCCGCAAGGAATTCTAACCAACGCTGTTGCCTCAGGTTTAGATCTTTCTGGGTGAAAAGGTATTTCAAGGATTGATGATCGGTAAATAGTTTGAATTTCTCGCCCAGTAGATAATGCCTCCAGATTCTTAAAGCGAACACGATAGCTAATAACTCAAGATCATGAGTAGCATAGTTTCTTTCATGCGGCTTTAGTTGACGACTGGCATAAGCGATCACTTGGCCTTTTTTCATTAACACTGTGCCAAGCCCTCTAATAGAAGCATCCGTCCATACAGTCAAGACTTGGTTACCTTCTATTATTGTCAATACCGGAGCGGTTGTCAACTTCAGTTTCAGCTCCTGGAAAGCTTCTTCACATTCGGGAGTCCATTTGAATTTCTCATGCTTCTTTGTAAGCTTTGTCAATACTCCTGATATCTTTGAAAAATCCTGAACGAATTTCCTATAGTAACTAGCTAATCCAAGGAAACTTCGAACTTCAGTGGGTGTAGTAGGTTGTTTCCAGTTCTGAATCGCTGTAATTTTGCTTGGATCTACAGCAATTCCTTCCTTTGACACGACGTGGCCAAGGAATTTAACTTCATTCTGCCAAAAGACACACTTAGAAAATTTAGCTTTCAAGACATTTCTTCTTAGAATTTTCAACACTTGTTCTAAATGTTTTGCATGCTCTTCTTCCGACTTAGAGTAGATTAGAATGTCATCGATGAAGACTAGAAAAAATTTATTCAACACACCACGGAACACTCTGTTCATAAGATCAACGAAGTAGGCCGGAGCGTTACACAAGCCGAACGGCATTACTAACCATTCGTAGAATAAATCGGGACCCCTGAAGGCTGTCAAAGGAACACAGTCTTCGGCTATACGCAATTGGTGGAAACCTGTTGCTAGGTCCATTCTGGAGAATACTGTTGCTCCATTTAATTGATCTAACAGATCGTCTATTCGGGGCAAAGGATATTTGTTCTTCAGTGTTTGTTTATTGAGATCCCTGTAATCGACGCAAAGTCTTAGAGTACCGTCTGATTTAGGGACAAATACTACTGCGGCTCCCCATGCTGAAAAGCTTGGTCTGATCAGACCTTTCCAAAGTAATTCTCGGGTTTGACTACTTAGCTCTTCTTTTTCTTTTGGGGCCATTCTTCTTATTGGATGTACTACTGGTCGGGCGTTCGGAATTAGATCAATTTTAAATTCGATTTCTCTTTGCGGCGGTAAGTTTTCTACTTCTTCAAACACATCCGCATAGTTTTTCACGACCGGTATCTTTTCCATCGAAGGGGGAGTAATTTCTAAAGAAGACCAAAATTCTGTTCTATTGATTTCTGAACCGAGACATGGTATAGTGATATGCCCCGATTTTGTTTCAACTTTCACGATTCTTTCGGCACATCTAACTTCGGCCTTATGTGTTGTCAACCAGTCAAGTCCCAATATCATATCAAATTCGGAAAGGTCCATGACAATCGAATCAAAAGGAAATCGGTATCGAGAAAAGGAAATAGGCACTTTACAATATATACCGAGACTAACAGAACCTCTTATCGGGTTTTGAACTTTAATTGGTTCCTTAAGTTTTCTTCGCTTCAATTTTAATTTGTGAACAATGTTACCAGAAATGAAGCTACGTGATGCACCAGTATCAAAAAGTACAGAAACAGGAATATTTTTGATAGTAAGGGTACCTCCCAAGACATCGGGTTTACCTGATCCATCGGTGATAGCTGGCGGGGTATTCCCGTCATAAACATGTGCCACTTGTGCGCTCTTCTTCAGAGGGCAGTTCCTGCTGTAATGCCCCTTCTTGTGGCAGTTGTAGCATTCGGCAGAGTCATTGGCCTTTGGCTTCTTTGGGGCCTTGCACACATTAGAGAAATGACCGGGCTTCCCGCAATTGTAGCAGTTTCCTTTCGGGATCTTTGCGGGTTTTTGAGTAGCGGCCGCGGTGATGCTAGATTCGGGTTGGTCGGTTGAAGCCTTGCGCTTATTCCCTGCTTGGCTTTTAGCGCGATCTTGGCTAGCATGCCTCTCATCCATGTCTTCGTAGTTGCAAGCCATCTCTACGAGTTCTGTAAAAGAGAGTTTGATGTTGCTCATAGCTCTATCATGGTATTTGCGCTTCAGCCCAAATATGAATCTCTTATTCTTCGCTTTGTCGGTCAAAACCAGCTCTGGAGCATAGCGCGATAGCTGAGTGAACTTATTCAGATAGTCTTGAATAGAGAGGTCTCCCTGCTGGAGATTAGCAAATTGCTCCCGCATCCTCTCAAGAGCTTGTTCCGGCACAAACTTCTCATTGAATAAAGTCTTGAACTGCTCCCAAGTCCGGATAGTACCAGCTGCATCCCCAGAAGTAATGGCATCCCACCACAGCTCTGCCTCTTCCTGAAGGAGCCAAATGCCAAGTCGGGCTTTATTGTTAGTTCCCATGCCCATACCTTCGAAGATTTTCTCACAGGTTTTCAGCCAAGCGATAGCTTCGGTCACTGTGCCAGTGCCAGTAAAAGGTTTCCCTCCAAGATTTCTGTACCTTTTTTCTACTTTGTCGAGCTCAAAGTCTTCTGGTGCTGGTGGCGGAATAATAGGACCTTCCACTACTACGGGGATATTCACCCGTCCTCCTGCTGCATCTCCTCGGCCTCCACGGCCTCCTCTAGCTGCTGCTCCACGCGTAGCCATCTAAGAGTACTGTATAAGCAAGAAAAGAGTCAAGCTCACAGATTTGATAATTTTCATAAATGATAAAGCAAGGGAATACAAGGAAAGATAATGATGATGTACTGATCAAATTGTTTTGCTAATCTGCTTAGCTCATTCTAGGACATTGCTAATCCTATCTCTAATGAGCTACTCGCATTAGAACACTACTGATTCTATTCTGACGAGGTGTTTAATGTGTTAGATCCCGGAACTAAGGTTAACCAAAGCTCTGATACCAACTGTGACGATCCCAAAATCCGAGGGGCGGTATTAAGGATAATCATTAGGAAATAACACATTAATCATCATAGCAGAGTACAGATAATAGCAGAAACAATAAATAAAATACTTTTACATGGATATGACAGCGGAATCACAACATGTAGGAATGTTAGAATAGCATAACGTGGGATATACTTAGTAAAAAGAAAGGAAAGTGATCAGTCATCATCGCCAGATGCGGAATACATACATGCAGTGAGACATAATAAGAGTATCAGTCTACATCGCCGAAGGAGGAATACATATACATATAGTGAGAAATACGGAAAGTAAATCAGTCTGCATCGCCAGTGGCGGAATCATAATATAAATACAGTAATGGCGGAAAATATCTAAGTCATCTCTACGAAGTCAGCCTCGCCATGAGCCAAAAGTGCACGCTATGCAGCAGTGCAGAACCAAAAACCACCTGTCACCTGTGTACTAGGCTGCCCGTGTGAAAATAAGGGCACCCGCGTTTGCAAAGTGAAACAAACAACGAGTCAGTCATGGGGAATGGTATGAGGAATCTATTTAACAGTTAAACAACGGTAATAGCAAATCTTAGGACCACGCCACTTTCGCGGAACGGGTTCACTCCAGTGATTGCTAGTGCATTTAAAACAAAATAAATTCTTTTAAAACAACGCAATGCTTTTAGAAAGAATGAAGCCATTATAAGGCTCAGGTCCCATCACACAATGCAACGCAAGCCGGAGGATAGAGTTTTACCTTATAATAGCCAAATATGCTTGATACGTATAAAGCAAAATCATTTGATATTATTACTAGTGCATATATGTTTCAAAACGAATAGCATCATAAATATCAATTATATGCGACATGAGCGTCCCATGCCACTATGTCGCCATATATAAGTTACAATCGAAGTCGTTATCTCGTATTGGAAATTGGATTTCCGTCATGAGTCGAGGCAAGGGGCAAGCTCCTCTCCGCTTCGAGACACTCTAGCAAATGCCTCGGGAATACACACTCTGGGTAACCCCTGGATCGGCTGGGCCGGTCCTCTCTTACGTTTGAGGATTGGCAATTCCTGAACACACGTTTCCCGGTCCTTACAGACCTATAATCGAGGCGCCTCGCATTCCAACAACCACAAAGGTGAAAAGTAGATAAATATGTCAGGGCTTGTAAGTCACTGACACCACCATAGCTAGAAAGAAACGTCGTGCTCTCCCAGCGGCCGGTATCCCGTTTTTAACTCATACCGAGGTGTGAGGCTCACGAATCTACGAAATACACAAAGCCAGGCCACGTAGACCTTGCTTTGATCATCATCCACAAGACTTTGCTTTTCAACAGAAGCCTTGATCACAGCATCTTGGCATGCCACATAGGCAGTCCACTCCATACGATTGATTTCCATCGATATATAACCTCTAAGCTCGTACGTCTCAGAGAAGGGCGTTAAGCAAAAGAATAAATTCTCCGCTGCCAAACAGATATATATTTAACAGAGATCAATCAGTATAGAACAAAATCCAATGTCAGACACACAGTCCATTTACAAGTCCATCCTGGGTCTGAACGGAACCAGAGGCGTCAAATTCCTCGTATATCCGTCCAATCAACACATACGTTCAGACGGCTACTACTTCCGTCCCTTTCCGGTAGCTACTCTGGTTAGGAACCTCAGTAGCGCCCATCCAACCGATACGAAGATCGTCGGTCTTGAATCGTCTTTGCATTTTCCAATTCGAATCGCTCGATAAATTATTTGAAATGAGGGTTAGCTCGGCCTTTTCAAATAATCCACGTCATTAAAATTTAAATCGATTCATTTTATGGTTATGTTATTAGACACCCATCTTTCAGTTATTTAGTGTTATTTTCATGTCGTACACATACAACCATCAAATATCAAACAATTCAAGCCCAATTGGTTTATTTGCAACCTATGTTGCTTATAATATTTTATAACTATTTTTCGCCATTTTTATTTGTTTAAAAATGGCCATATTTAATTAAACGACGTTTCAGGTCGTTTCATGGCACTGGCGATGTTTTCCCCTTAATTTGTTTTACACATATCGGAAAATCTAACCGTTGGATCTCTACAAAGTCTATATCAGTGGGAAGATATTCCCAAAGCGAACCCAACGGTTCCAGTTTCGTGGGAATCCGACGGTCGGATCTTCCATACTAGTCGTTTGAAGTTACGTTTTCAAAATTCGAACTGCAGCGTCGTTATTCGATTAAATTTAATTATATTTATATTTATATATAAATATAAACGAATCCGGCGCTGTTTTTCTTCAGATTTGAATTAAACATTCCGGACAATCCAACCGTTGGATTTTTACAAGGTTCGTGCCGTTGGAAAGATATTTCCAAGGCGAACCCAGCGGTTGCGGTTTCGGGAAAATCCGATGGTCGGATTTCTCGTACTAATCGTTTCAAATTACGATTCCGAAACGCAAACTGCACGGCCTCTATTCCCTTTAATTATATTTATATTTATATATATAAATATAGTTCATTCCATAGTTTCAACTATAGTTCTTTTTATATTTCCTACTTCGTTTTCACTTCAAATATTTCACTAACGCCTTAATATTTCGAAAAATTTCGCCATAACCTCCTTTGTACGGGGAGGGGTTTGGAAATTTATTGGGCCGTATTAGGTACCCAATAAATCCTAAAAAGCATTCACATATTTTTAGTGATATATTCTGGTGTTTACGGGGGAGCATGTACTGATAATCACTCCAGAGAATAAATTCCCGTCACCCCGTTTCCGTGTGGAAATAAATAGTCCATGTGCCGTATCTAATAACTAGAGTGACGTGATTATTGTCAACTCTAGACCCGTGTGGGGTTTTTATTAATCTGGCAATTTATCGTTATAATTTATATAGTCCATATCAGTCATCAGTTCAACCTGTATTATATAGTCATCGCCATACAAGCCTCTTGCTTGTATGGTAGATCTTCCACCTCGTCACACAAGCTCCAATTGCTTATGTGGAATATGATGAAGTATGCCTATCATCAAGAAGTATGCCATGTAGTGTAGTTCAAAATTAATTGTTACTATCCTATGGCGTTGTTTATTATTTCACACAGAAAAACCAGCACTCCGCATCCAATGGCATTCACAGGAGTTGATATATAAATAAAATTGCGCAACCAACTCATCAAGGTTTACCTATTTGTCGGGCACGCAAATAATATCTTTACTCTACAGCTAATCCATTTTTCCTGTTCAACACATGTATATATATGCAGAACAAAGCTAATAATAATATTTCTAGCAAACTGTTATTTATTACAACACGTGTGTATTTTTAACTAAGCGTATCCATGATAAAAGGAATATTTTTATCATCAAAAATATTTATTCGACACATGTGTATTTTTAACTAAGCGTATACATGATAAAAGGAATATTTTTATCATCAAAAATATTTATTCGACACATGTGTATTTTTAACTAAGCGTATACATGATAAAAGGAATATTTTTATCATCAAAAATATTTATTCGGCACATGTGTATTTTTTAACACTTCATATTCACTATAAAAATATAGTTTTCAATGTCTATTCATTTTATTTTTAAAAGATGATAATATTCAACACATGAACTTCAATTCAACGAATGAATTGCAACTCAACACATGAATATTCGATATCGTTTGTATATATATAAAAATGTGATTTTTATCGCTAAAGCCATTTATTTAAATTCAAATAATATTCAACACATGAATTTCAACTCAACGAATGAATTGCAACTCAACACATGAATATTCGATATCGTTTGTATATATATAAAAATGTGATTTTTGTCGCTAAAGCCATTTGTTTAAATTCAAATAATATCCAACACATGAATTTCAACTCAACGATTGAATTGCAACTCAACACATGAATATCCGATATAGTTTGTATATATATAAAAATATGATTTTTATCGCTAAAGCCATTTGTTTAAATTCAAATAATATTCAACACATGAATTTCAACTCAACGAATGAATTGCAACTCAACACATGAATATCCGATATAGTTTGTATATATATAAAAATGTGATTTTTATCGCTAAAGCCATTTGTTTAAATTCAAATAATATCCAACACATGAATTTCAACTCAACGAATGAATTGCAACTCAACACATGAATATCCGATATAGTTTGTATATATATAAAAATATGATTTTTATCGCTAAAGCCATTTGTTTAAATTCAAATAATATTCAACACATGAATTTCAACTCAACGAATGAATTGCAACTCAACACATGAATATCCGATATAGTTTGTATATATATAAAAATATGATTTTTATCGCTAAAGCCATTTGTTTAAATTCAAATAATATTCAACACATGAATTTCAACTCAACGAATGAATTGCAACTCAACACATGAATATCCGATATAGTTTGTATATATATAAAAATATGATTTTTATCGCTAAAGCCATTTGTTTAAATTCAAATAATATTCAACACATGAATTTCAACTCAACGAATGAATTGCAACTCAACACATGAATATCCGATATAGTTTGTATATATATAAAAATATGATTTTTATCGCTAAAGCCATTTGTTTAAATTCAAATAATATTCAACACATGAATTTCAACTCAACGAATGAATTGCAACTCAACACATGAATATCCGATATAGTTTGTATATATATAAAAATATGATTTTTATCGCTAAAGCCATTTGTTTAAATTCAAATAATATTCAACACATGAATATCCGATATAGCATATGTAAACAGTTTCAATGAATGGAAATTATTCTAACACATAAATATTTCAGAAAATTTCGACAGCATAACGGCAGGGTAGTTAAAACCGGGACCGTCCCTAGTACGGCTCCTCGCTCTACCTTAAAACCTCGCGGTTTTTGACAATGGGGGTCATGCATCTAGTTCGCACGCAGGCGGCATGTTTTATTTTCAATTCCACAATCCCATTCTATTTTGTTTCAACCACAAGAGGGTATTTTTCAACCATAAAGGTATTTTCAACCACAAAGGTATTTTTCAACCATAATATCAACCACAAACAATTATTTCCAACCATTTGTCATACTATATAATATCACGTCAAACACAAGCAATAAATATCGTCCATGGTTTGTGGACGAGGGGAGTATATATATATATATATATATATATATATATATATATATATATATATATATATAGTATGATAATTCACTTGCATTTCATCACAATTCAAAGCATATATGTTTCAAACAATGCTTGTATAATTTATACATCGCTAATATAACTTATACTACACATGTACATGAGGTATACAATGCGTATATAATTTACACTTCGCTTATATAATTTATACAACGCGATTACATTCACACAAATAGTTTAGATTCCTCACATTGGTTCTTGCGGTGCTAAAAATCGTAGGAAGGTCAGAAAAATCCGCGGCTTCTTCTAAAATGTAGAGAGCCTCCTTGCGGTCCCGGTGTCTCCTGTTTCATCGAATTTCGTTGAAGAACGAAAAAGATATTATTTTTCAAAGTTTTGCAACGCTTTAAAGTGTTAAAACAGTTTAAAATTAAATACCCCGTTAGTTTCCAAACCTGTTCAATTCTAGGTTTTGATTTTTCTTTTGATTCGTAGCTCTATAGGACGATCAGGCTGTTGGACGTCGTCGAGGGAGGAAATAGCTTCCCAGCGGCGGTTGTCTGACGTGTTGCGACGGCGAATCCAGGCGGCGGCGGCTCCAGGAAGTCGGCGACTTTGAAGCGCTCGAACTCGTCGACGGCGGCTCTGTTGGTGGCGAGGCTAGGTCGGATGTGGAGAGGGGAGTACGGCGAGCAAAAGCTTCAACAGTGGTCGGCGGCGAAGCGGCCTGTGGCGATCGGAAAAAGGAGGGGAAGCGAGGAGCTACGGGAGTCGTTCGTGTCTTCTGGCGGCTTAGGGTTTTTAGGTTTTTTTTTTTTAAAAGAAAATTTCCTATTGGCCAGAATTTACAGGAAATTTTTAAATAGTGTTTTTGCAAACTGACTCCTTTTTAAACCCAACGACTGTCGCCCCTAGCTAAATACCCCCATTCCGGACACAATGGGATATGTTTCGTTGGCCATTTCGACTGTTACAGTCAGTTAATTTTCAATTTAAAATATACAACATTCGATATTTAATTTAAACGTACATTTCAATTTGCCAGGGCCACAAACTGAATCGAAAAATTCCAGAAAAATAAATCTAGCTTTGTTTTGACGATACGGTCCTAACAAAACCAGTTTCGTCGAATTCTGAGCTCGTTTGCAAAACGGCCATTTTTAGGTCGACCCATTTTAACAGAATTTGACCAAACACGTTATCTTTTGCCCCACTCACATATTAGCTTCAAAAATTACGAAATTTGAAACTTAGCAATAATTTGACATCCCGGACCCAACAAAAGTGGTTTCGTCGAATTCCGAGGTCGTATGCAAAATCTCAATTTTCAAGGGCTATATATACTATATAGCGACCTTTCTGAAAATTCATTTGGCCATAACTTTTGATTTCCGTTATGAAATTTCGATTTTTCAGATTCGTTAGAAAGGTATTGATATACAAATTTAAATATTTTCAGTTTCGTTAAAATCTGTTATATTTTCCACCCGGTACAGCCAGACAAAGTTTGTATTCAAAATTTCAAACTGCCATATTATACTCAATTCTATATTTTATGGAAATAGGCTATTTTAATCATTCAAATTTCTTGTTAATAACCTAATTTAAAAATTTTAAACTGGTTCACATTTTCCGGGTTATTACATAGAATTATCAAACTCGCCAGACTTTATGTCTGAACCCCTCTATTTCTATCCTTTTTCCCCCTCAGGTCCTCAGGTTGGGCCCAGTTCTAGTGGAGTTTGATTAAATTGCTTCATCTCTCTTGGAAAGCTTGGACGGTTGAAGTAAATTCCAGCTTGTTATATTTTTAATGGCTATTTATGCAATGGGATTATGTATTTTGTTTTTATGAAGATGGATATTGTACTTGGTTTTATGATGTAACAAACATGTTTAATTTCTGCTGCAATAAAATGAAGTTTTAGATTTCCAAGTACTATTTATTATCTGTCTTGTTGTAATTTTTCTGTTCTATATTGACTTATAACCTCCATGGAAGTTAATGCATTCCCTTTGTGAGTGACATTAATGGACGTGGGGTGTTACACAGGCTGAATTGGAGGGCGAGGTTGGTATGTGCGGATAGAGGAGAGAAGGAGCTTTGATGTGGTGAATGGGTTGGCGTCTAAAGGTTAGAGGAGAAGGAGGGGTTTGAGGAAGAAGATAGGAGTTGTATCGGCCATTGAAAATACAATGGTGGCGGCTCTGAGATGATGAATAGGGTTTCTAGGAATCGTTTAATCCTTAATTTACAATATTTTTATTTATTTATATATGAGATCTGATGATTATAAATATATAAAAAGAAGAGAGAACAAAAGGGGAATAAAAGGAATTGTTTCATGTCTAAAAATGAATTTGAATCATCAATAGAAGAGGAGAGAGAGTAGAGAATAAATGCACAATTTATTTCCCCTACATGCCTCTTTGTATTTATAACAAATTAAATGCTTGCTTTTTCTTCTAATTGCAACCTTTAAATTTCAAAACATGTATAACTGATTTAGGCTTTGATCATGTTGATGTGTGTATATACATGCAAACGTTTACACATATAATTTAAACCAATAAATCTCTGAATTAATGTCATTCATAATTTTATACTTAGTCGACTGTTTTCTTTACATTAATTACAACACTAATTTGTAACACGTTTCATTACCCTTCCTTAATTCATTCGTCATATATTTACCTTTTATTCATATTTACAGAATTCAAACTTCAAATATATAAGACTAATTAACATTATATATTCTTGTGGAAATTTCCAATTTCGTTCCTTCTTATTTTGACATACATTAATTACTAGCTAAGTTACATTAATTTCAGTTGTAATGTATGTTAATTAAAACATGTAACGTACATGAATTATTTAGTTGAAATTAAAATTAACAACAAAATGAAATATTTTGTTGAAGCTAAAATTTACAACAAAATGTACTATTTTGTTTTCAAAAGAAAGTGACAATGAAACTTGTAATCCTATTTTGAAGCACAAATCAAAACATGTAATTTAATTTGACACAAACATGTGATTTTATTTTGAAACAAAACATGTAATTTTTGAAACAAGATTACATGAAAACATTTATTAGTTTTAAACTAAAATAAAGATTAAAACTTTATTTCCCTTTCAGTGTTTCATAAATAAAGATTCCAACTCTACTTTCAATTTCCATGTTACATAAAAATTCCCACTTTATTTTATAATTGCATCGTTCCATAAAACCAAATAAAGATTGTACTCTATTTTCTCAAATTTCATTGTTTCACAAAACAAAACCAACAAAGATCCAAAATTTTTTTTTGGAACGCATAGTGAGTTAAGAAAATGAAAAGTTACCAGGTTGAAATAAAGATATATGCAGGCATGATTTGGAAAGAATAAACATGGCATTTATGATATGAACGTGCATGATTTATTTTTTTATTAATGTCAACATTAATTAACGAATGTTACTTTGTCTATCACATGCAAAATGAAATTTACTATATAAATAAAGTGAAACAAATAGATTTTATCATTTAATTTTTCAAATCAAACATATCTTATAGTTGACACTCAACTTTGTGTCAATTTCTTATTAAAAATTCTATTGAACCTTTAAAATAAAATCAAGGATTCAACTACTATTATTATTTTAATTTAAAAATAGAAAATTTTAAATTCTCCTGTATTTTCTAGCAAAATTTTATGAAATAAAAATTTTAAATTTATCCTCAATTTCTGGGTTGTTACAATCTCCCCCACTTAAAATCTTTTCGTCCTCGAAAAGGAATGAAGCTAAAGTTGTTTAATTTTCCTACTCAATTTTTCATTCTTTAATTGGTTTCCATAATTTTATTAGTTGATTAACTTACGAATATATAACTTTTATATATTCAAAATCATATTTTCTAAAATAGATTATAATTACAAATACGTATATTATAAGCTTGTTACTCTCAACTCATTCTAGGGCATTACTAACCCAATCTCTAATGAGTTTTCTCATTCTAGGATACTGCTGATCCTATCTCTAATAAGTATTCTTATTGGATATTACTAATCCAATCTCTGATGAGTCTTTTGTTTAGTTCTAATGAGTTTTACCCCAAAGATTTGAGCTAACCAAAGCTCTGATACCAACTGCGATGACCCGGAAGTTCCCATCCTTTGAATCGACCAAAAACCACACAGGTCTGAACCAAAGGTTGGAAATATGCGGATACATCAACTTTGGGAATACAACAACATCATAACAAATAACAAAAGACTTTTATAACATCAATAATAAATGTTACATTAGAGTACAGAATATAACAGAGTACAGAATATAATACAGCGGAAGGTAAAATACAATAATTTAATACAATGCACAGCAGAAGACTTCAATGTTCTGGACACAGCTTTAAGCTTCAATCCAGAATCCTGCTCAAGAGATAAACCTGTAGACAAATTACTCGACTGCCCATGTGGAAAAGAGGGCACCCGAGTTTGCAAAGGTGGAAACAAACTACGAGTCAGTCATGGGACTGGTGTGAGAATTCTTAACTAGTTTAACTAATTGTAATAAGGCAAATCCAAGGACCATGCCGCTAACGCGGAACGGGTGTACTCCAATGGATTGTTGTGCATAACATTAAAGTAAATCGTCAAATAACGCAATGCTTTTTAGAAAAATGAAACCACCATAAGACTCAGGTCCGATCACACAATGCAACGCACACCAAAGGATAGAGTTTTACCTTATGGTGATTAAAAGATGATAAATACGTTAAAACGATATTATTATTAGTGTGTATATGTTTTAATAAAACGTTTCAATCATAATGTAACAATCCTAGGAAGCATAGGTACCCATATATTATGCCTCCGTACTTGTAATACAATCAAAACCGCATGGGGCGTATTGCAAATTGGATTTCCATCATGAGTCAAGGCTAGGGAGGAGCTCCTTACCGATTCGCGACACTCATGCCCCAGGATTCCCCGCAGTGAACCCTTGGAAACAGCAGGGCCGGTCCTCACATACAGCTTTGAGGATTGGCAATTCCTGAACACATGTTTCCCGGTCCTATAGGACCTAATACTGAGGCCTCGTCATCCATCATCCACATAAGTAAATATCAGCCAGTTTAAGCACCGACACCACTTCTAGCTTGAAAGAAACGTGCTACTCTCCCTGCGTTCCCTTCTCCCGTTTTAGAATCAACCGGGTTGTGAGGCTCGCAAAGTAACGTCATAACCACAAGGCATGCTTTTCAACAAAGCCTTGATCATCTTCATCTTAGCGTGCCACAATGTCAATCCGTACCGTACCATTGATCATCCATCAATATATAAACGGTTGTTAAGTAAAGAATAAATTCTCCACCACCAATAATTTATATATAGACAGAATATCAATAACATGATATTTAACAGAGTACGATTTCGGACACGCAATCCATTTACAAGCTTATTCTCTGGGGCCGAGCGAAAGCCAAATTCGTACAAATCAACACTACGTCCGGACGGCCACCACTGTAGCCCCTTCAAGGTAGCTACTCCCATCATCGGCATCAGCAGTCGTCGTCCATTCGATATGAAGATCGTCGGTCTTCAATCGTCGTCTTCAACTCTTGAATTTTTAAACGTCGTTCAAATTATTTGGAATGAGATAGACTTGGACTTTCCAAATAATTCTCGCGTATATATAAGTTGGAAATCATTCCATATCGTTTGATTTTAATTTATATATATATATAAATATATATAATTCCTTCATCCATTTCATTTTACTAAGTTTTCCTAACAACAAATCTTCTTATTTATATCCAATATTGATATATATCATCACACGCAATAATGTTTTCGTTTATTTTTCATACATATCATATACACAAAATGTATATTTTGTGTGTCATTCCAATTACAACAAAAATGAATATTTTTGTACGTCGGTTATAATTTAACAAAAATGCGTATTTTTGTGTCACTCAATTCCTAACCAAAAATGCAATATATTTTGGTGTCAACTTCATTTCTATACAAATGAATATATTTTTGTTTGTTTAATTTCAATGTAACAAAAATAATAACTTTGTTATTCTTTCAATGCCAAGCAAAAATAATAATTCTTTTTATCTCTTTCAATGCAAAACCAAAATGATCTTGACTATTTTAGAATGGCAATGTAAATTCCATTCTTAAGTTACATCATGAAAACGAAATTTTGATTTACAATGTAATGTCATACCTTAACTACATAATAAAAATGTAATTCTAATTTACAGTGCAATTTCTCATTCATAGTTACATATAAAAATGTAAATTTTATTCGCTTAGAAAATCCAATATCATAGTTACATTGGGAAATGTAAATTTTGTTCGCTTGCCAAATTTCATATCATAGTTACCAATAAAAGTATAATTTATTTTTTGGTTTGCATCACCAATTGCATATCATAGTTTCAAATAAAAATGTAAATTTTTATTTACATAACAAATATTATATCTTATTTCAATTAAAAATTTAATTTTTATTTGCAATGCAAGTTCTCATTCTAGGTTACCTAATAAAAATGTAAATTTCATTTAAAATGCAAGTTCATACTCTTGTTTACATAATAAAAATGTAAATTTCTAACTTTATCTCTTTTATATGAAAATCCAATTCCTTAAAATGTAAATTCCCTTCCTTAAGTCCCATCTACATGAAAGTGTAAATTTTTCTTTTTTTATTTTGGATTTACATTAAACACAAATGTAATTTTTTTCTTTTTTCTCTCTTTCCCTTTGAACAAAAATATAAATTTTTGTTCTTTTCTTTCTTTAACCAAAAATGTGAATTTTTGTTCTTTTCTAAATGATATTTAAAATACTTCACTTTATATGCAAAAGGTATGATTTTAACTATACACTTCATTTCATATGCAATATATGACATTAAAAATATTATTTCATATGCAGTATATGACATCAACAGATAAATATATGTTATTTCATATGAAGTAAATGACACTTACAAATAAATATATTTTCATATGCAGTGCATGACATTTAACAAATAAATATATGTTATTTCATATGCAGTAAATGACACTTACAAATAAATATATTTTCATATGCAACGCATGACATTTAACAAATAAATATATGTTATTTCATATGCAGTATATGACACTTACAAATAAATATATTTTCATATGCAGTGCATGAAATTTAACAAATAAATATATGTTATTTCATATGTAGTAAATGCAACATTAAAACTATAATATATTTACTAAAATACCGTTATGTTCAATTTTTATTTAACCTACGCTTTCTAATAAAAATGCAACTTCATTCTAATGCATATTTTTGTCATTCTTTTGTCATTCTTACATTTTTATCTTTCCTTTATATTTGACAAAATGAATATTTTGTCATTATTATATTTTTATCTTATTGTCAACTTGTTATTATTTTGAATAATGAACATTTCCTTGTTTTCCAAAATTACATAAAAACGAAACTTTTTAATGTAGTCTTGTTCTTTTTCTCAAATAATGATCATTTTTATATTTTCTTAATTTACAATAAAAATGGGATTTTTATTGTAAACATTTCTTTTTCCTCTTCTCTTTGATTTCAACACATAATGATGAAATCTTTATATTCTTTGCTTTCATTACATGAAAATATAGTCCTTCTCTCTTACATTACATATAAAGAGTATAACTCTTTTATCTTCTTTTCTCATACTATGAAAATGCAATTTTTCCATCTCAAGGGACATACAAAATTTGAATTAACAAATTTATTTCATTTCTAATGACATATAAAAAGTGAATTTATATGTTAACAAATTTATTTATTTCAAGTGACATACAAAATGTGAATTAGTCGCTGCTTCTTTACATTGAAAAAAAAATGTTCACTACATATGTTAAATATATGACAGTGAAAAATGTTCATTACCTATGTTAAATATATGACAGTGAAAAATGTTCATTAAATATGTTAAATATATGACAGTGAAAAATGTTCATTACATATGTTAAATATATGACAGTGAAAAATGTTCATTACATATGTTAAATATATGACAGTGAAAAATGTTCATTACATATGTTAAATATATTTAACAAAATGAATGAAAATATTATATTTGTCTTTCTTTTTACTTTCAAAAATAATGTCTTTCCTTTTTACACAAATAATGTCTTTTTTTTTCAAACAAAAATAATATCTCTTAATTTTACAATAAAAGGGGTGAAATCTCTATTTAACAAACAAAGGTTAAATCTTTTTATTTAAAAGAAAGGTAAGATCTTTTTAATTATAAACAAACCTACCATCTTTTATGATAAAACAAAATTACAATCCTTAATTCTATAAAACAATCTTACCATCTTTTCTTATAAACAAAGTTACAATCTTTCCTTATATACAACAAAGTTTCAAACTTTATTATACACAACAAAGTTACCATCTCTTAATTTATATAAAACCAAGTTGAATCCTTTAAATTTCTCAACCTAAGTTGAATCCTTTATACATTGATTCAGAAATAGAGTTCAGATCTACAATTTTACACACAATCATCACATACAATCAATTTTAAATTTCTAATCTATGAACCAAAGGGGAATCACATACAATCATTCACTAACAATAACAAGCAATTCTGAATCACAACCATAACAGAACAATCAACATGGAAATAACAATCTATGCAGCAACAACATGAATTTCATATAGTATGAATATAGATTTTGTAGTGAATTAAATAAATAAATAAATAATCATATTTTTAAAATAGAATTCTCACCGAACTGTTCTGATTTGAAATTCCTTGATTTTCCAAAATGTCTGGTTTTAGATCTTGTCAGTTCTGAAAGATAGATCTTGGTTCTGCGATTCCAACGGTTCGAAAATTGTTCGATTCTAAATCCGATTGAATAAGATATGGATTATTTGCGTTTATTAACTTTTTAAATAGAATTAAATAAATAAACTACTTAAAATCAACCTCTTCTTCTCCAATTTGAATTCGGTCGTGGCTTCTCCAATTAGTTCAAACTTAGGTCTTTATTTTCCGATCCAATCTTGCAGCTTGAAGGCCATCGGGTGTCGGGATGTCGTAGGGGGGGTGTGTGGCGCATGTGCGCAAGGAAGGAGGAGGAGTTCGGCGGTGCAGGGTGGCCATAGGCAGGGTCGGCGCGGGTCGGGTTTGGGTGATCGAGGCGGGCGCTACAGTATGAATTGGAGGGCGAGGCTAGTGTGTGCGGATAAAGGAGAGAAGGAGCTTTGATGTGGTGTATGGGTTAGCGTCTAAAGGTGTAATAACCCGAAAATCTGGGCCAGTTTAAAATTTTTATTTTGGCAATTTTAACGAATTTTGATTATTTAAAATGAATTATTTTAAATAATATCGACGAGAAATTTATTTTGAATATAATTCGCACGTATATATTATATACGTCGTCGTTAGAATATAAATATTTATATATAATTATAAATAGAATTGAAAATGGCGTGGTAGTTCGATAATTCGATTTCAAACTTCAATTGAATGCACCGGGTGTAAAACAATCCGGATTTTAGTGAAACCAAAAACATTAGGATCTAGTTGATATTATCTTTCCAGCGAATCCGACAAATCAAGATTTCATAGCGGGAATCAAAAGATATGTCCAGTTGAAAATTCTGAATAGTCGCTATGGAATTCAGGCCCTTAAAAATGGACATTTTGCAAACGACCTCGGATTTCGACGAAACCAGTTTTGTTGGGTCCGTGATGTAAAGTTATTTCTAGATTCCAAATTTCATAATTTTTTGAATCAATATGTGAGTGTGGCATAGGAAAACGTGTTTTGACATTTCAATTGATTTTAATCGACTGGAAATTGGCCATTTTTCAAACGGTCTCAGAATTCGATGAAACTAGTTTTGGTAGGACCGTATCGTCAATATGAAGCTAGAAAATATTTTTCGGGGATTTTTCTAGTTAGTATGTGAGCCCGGTAATTTGAAATGTACGTTTAAAATTCAATATAGCGATTTAAGTGTAAATTTAACAGAAACTGATTCAAACAGTCGAATCAGCTTACGATACATATCCCATTGTGCTCGGAATGGGGGTAAAACGCTATGGACGACAGGCGGTGGGCCTCGTTTAGAGGTCGTATGTAAAAGTCAACCTTTTTAGAAATTAAAATAATTAAATAAAATAATAAAATTAAAATTCTTCCCTCCTACACCTCCAGGCCCCCCCCCCCCAAATTTATTTTCAGAATCGATTGAAAAAAAAAATGGAAAGAGGAAGGCGACGGGGGGGGGGGGGGAAGAGCCGCCGCCACCAATCGCCCCCCCCCCCCCCCCCCCCTCGATCGTTCGCCGCCGCCGCCAGGGGGCGCGATGCCTCCCTGACCTCCCCCCCCCTCCGCTTCTTCTCCTTCCCCTATCGCTCCTCCTCCCACGACCATCGAACAACCACCGAGACCGCCGCCCTAAACCCCTACCCTGCTGCGCCCTCCTCCGCGTCGAACGCCACCAACCCCGAGCCTGCGCCACCTCCAGGACACGGCCGATCCACCTCCGGCGAGACTCCACCAGCGACAACGCGCAACTGCCCCCCCTGTAAGTTTTAAAACTGATTTTTTTTATTTATTTTTAAAAATGTAAAGATTTATTTTTAAAACTGATTTTTTTTATTTATTTTTAAAACTGTAAAGATCTTTATATGAAAAAGGGCAAAAGACATGATTTTTTAAAATTAGAAAAGACGATATTTTGAGAAGAGTAGTGAAATAAAAATATGATTTTTATATTTTTAAAGTATTAAAAATATAGTCTTTACTATATAGAAATATTAAAAATATGATTTTTATATTTTTAAAGTATTAAAAATATAATCTTTATAGGATAGAGAATATAAAAATATCATCTTTGTATATGTAGCGAAATAAAAATCTGATTTTTATTTTATATACGTTGAAATAAAGTGATGTTTTTTATAAAGATGAAATCTATATTTTTGAAAAGGCGAAATCTTTATATAGAGAATAGCGTTATAAAAATAGAATTTTTATCAATATATTAGCGGTAAGGAAATATGATTTTTATATATTAAATAGCGAAGTAAAAATTCGATTTTTATATATTGAATAACGGAATAAAAATTCGATTTTTAAATATATGAAGTGATTATAAAAATATGATTTTTAAATTGAAAGTAAGCAAATAAAAATGTGATTTTTATTTTAAAGACATCGAAATATAAAAATGTGTGATTTTTATATATATAGTGACTACGGGCAACGAAGATGACGAAGATGGGATAACGAAGAAGATTTCTGTAAATGAAGAGCCGTGAAGATTGGATAGCTTTCGGTGAGAACTTCTCACTCAAAATTCTTTTTCTAGTTAGATATATATACTAGGATGTAGACGGTGTTTAGTAGCACCCGACACCCGTCATCCATAGACCATGGATGGCTTGTTTGTTAAATTGTTTGGTTGAGTGGTTAGTTAGAATATTTGATTGAATTGAATTGTTTGGTGAATTGAAATGGATTTGATTGATGTGTGAATGGCGTGGGCCTTCACTAGACCGGGGATAAGGCTAGGCCTCGTCCCGTTTCTAGTATCGTGCCGTTATGCCGCCGAAATTTTCTAAAATATGTTAGAAAAAGAAAAATATCATTTTTATTGTGTAAATGAAATGAATAGAAATTCATGTGTTAAAATAAAATATATTATCATTAAAAATATAGTTTTAACGTGAAAGTGAATAAATAAATATTTATAAACAAATCGGCCGATTTGTTTATATACACTGATTTGACTGATATTGAATGGGTCGATAAATTTTACACATCGCCCAACTGCACAACTAAAAATCTGTGTTTGATTGTTTGAAACCCCACACGGGTGTTGGGATGAAATTTGAAGTTCACTCATCCTGATTGATTAAATATGTCGATCGATTGATTGACAGGCTGTTATAAGCGTAAGATATCTATATTTGATGCTTATACAGTGTAGTGCACTTTGGTTGATGGTTGATTGTTTATTATTGCTATTATATACATGTGTTGTATGGAATCCATATAATTAACGTTATATGGTGATTGATTGGGCCTCATTCCAATCGGGAAAGTAATGTATATTATAAAAGAAAATTGATGTGTTGAATATAAAAATAGTGAGGGGTGGACAGGACTCATGTGTTGAGATTAGTCGTGTGTTGAAAGAAATATAGATTCATGTGTTGAATGGGATAAATATTCATTTGTTGAACATAATAAAGAAGTTTTGAAAATATAAAGCCGTGTTGATTAGATTGACGCCATTTTGACGTAAACGATATTTATATCGATTTTATTCATTTCGAAATGAATTGAATTGAAAACGATTTCGAAATGAATTGAATTGAAAACGATTTCGAAATGAATTGAATTGAAAACGATTTCGAAATGAATTGAATTGAAAATGATTTCGAAATGAATTGAATTGAAAACGATTTCGAAATGAATTGGATTAAAAACGATTTCGAAATGAATTGAATTGAAACGATTTCGAAATGAATTGAATTGAAAGCGAATTCAAATGAATTCAAATTGAATTGAATAGAAATGAATTTTAAAACGAATTTATAAAGAAGAATTCAATTTTGATTTGAATTGAAATGGAAGTTGAAATTGTTTTGAAACGAATGTAGAACTATTTATAAAATTCATTTTAAAAGGAAATCGACGAAATATATATAATATATATATAATGGCCTGAATAGAACGCGCCGCGCCGCGGCAGTTCGTGAATTTCGACCATTTATTTCGAACGGACATTGCGGGAGATCCGACCGTCGGATTCTCCTAAAACCGGAACCGTTGGGTTCGTATCGAAAAGAGCTTTCCAATGAATATTAGAAATTTGAAATCTAACGGTTGGATTTGGAGTTATGTCCAAATCAAATTCGAAAAAGGTCGCTGTAAGTGCAGTTCGATGGCCGTTGTTGGAAATCGACTGTACGCGCCTTGGTAAATTATTAAAAATATCTATAATTTGTGTAAAATCATAATATGTGAATTGGGAAAAATTGGGTTGAAAAATTCCACATTTGAAAAGATAAAAATAGATTTTTATCGAAATGAACTAGTTTTGAACTAGAATTAAAATCAATTTATTTTTAAATAAATAAATTGAATTTGAAGTGATATTAAAGATAATCAATATTCCCAATATGTGAAGTGGAAGTGGAGTTGAATCGAAATTATCTTCGGAATATTTCGATGTTGGATTTCGGGACTATACAGATATTGTTTTGGGAATTTGAAAGATATATTATATATCGTTATTTCCAATACGATATTTGTTGGTTTCAGAATTTGATATTGAATATAAGCCGATATATTTTCTATTCAGAGCCTTGTATTTAATATCAAATGTGATTTGGTTTGTCGTTAATCGTGTTTTTGATAACATTGGTTCTTTAACCCAGTTAAAGCCAGGATATTGATTTTTGAAAAGATTAAAACTAAGTGAAGTTTTAATGAATCTTTAATTACATTAAAATGTGAATTGATAATTTAAATTATCAAATCTGAAAAGTGATCGAGAGTGGAGTATCACCAGTTTTGCTCCAAAGCGATAGTTAAATCTTTAATTAGATTTGAACGTGAAATGGTAATTAATTTTACCGATAACACCGTGGTGTTAGATATGGAGTATCACCAGTTTTGCTCCATGGGATATATAGGTTGGGATTGGGAAATAAAATAAATAATTACTTCGGTGTGGTTCGCTAATCCCGACTAGTTTGAAATGATATCCAAAGGAAGATTATAGAATAAATTTAGAAGAATTTATCTTGGATAAAATTAATGGGAACATTTCCCTAAGAATGTGTTTTGTGAATAAAAGAATATTCTGAATTGGAATGAGGCGTTTGTTGTGTTTGTGTAACATTCATTTATTATATACGTGGGTTATTCAGAAAGGCCGGGTTTATACCCATTCTGAATAATCGATTCGACGAGATGACGAAGATGAAGACGGTGGTTGAAGACCGGAAGTCTTCACATCGTTTGGGTGATTACTGATGATCTTGATTGGGCTGTACACCCAGGATGAGGGAATCAGTCGGTGATCGTCCAGACGTACTTGGAGATCGATGGATATGCGAGGAAAGTGCCTCCGGTTTCGTTCAGACCCAGAACGAACTTGTAAATGGATTGTGTGTCTGACATTGGATTTTATTCTGTGTTGATTGATCTCTATTAAATATACATCTGTTTGGCGGTGGAGAATTTATTCTCTTGCTTAACGCCCTTCTCTGAGACGTACGAGCTCAGAGGTTGTATATCGATGGACATCAGTCGCATGGAGTGAATTGCCAATGTGGCACGCGTAAGTGGCAATTGATCAGGGCTTCTGTTGAAAAGCAAAGTCTTGTGGTTGATGATCAAAGCACGGCCTGTGTGGCGTAGCTTTGTGTATAACGTGAATTCGCGAGCCTCACACCTCGGTATGAGTCAAAAACGGGATAGTGACTGCAGGGAGAGCACGACGTTTCTTTCTAGCTAGGGTGGTGTCAGTGACCTACCAGCCCTGACATTTATATACTTTTCACCTGTGTGGTTGTTGGAATGCGAGGCGCCTCGGATATAGGTCTGTAAGGACCGGGAAACGTGTGTTCAGGAATTGCCAATCCTCAAAAGTAAGAGAGGACCGGCCCTGAAGATCCAAGGATCATAGTGGGGTCCTGAGGCATTTGCTAGAGTGTCTCGAATCGGAGAGGAGCTTGCCCCTTGCCTCGGCTCATGACGGAAATCCAATTTCCAATACGTGATAGTGCGGTTTTATTTGTAGAACCTAGTATGGCGACATAGTGGTATGGGTCATTCATGCCGCCTATGATTGATATTTATGATTGAAATTGTTTTGACACTATACACCTATAATAGTATCAAATAATGTGTTTTAAACGTATCAAGCATGCTTTGGCTGTTATAAGGTAAAAACCCTATCCTCCGGCTTGCGTTGCATTGTGTGATGGGACCTGGGTCTTATAACAGCTTCATTTTTCTTTATTTAGCATTGCGCTGTTTGTTCTATGCACTGGTATTCTTGGGAGGAAACCCGTTCCGTGTTATACGGCGTGGTCCCTTGATTTACCTAACTTTAAAACCAATATTAATAACTGTTTTAGTTCTCACACCAGTCCCATGACTGACCTGGAGTTTATTGTTTTAACCTAAACTCTGGGTGCCCCTATTTTCCGCACGGGCAGCTAGTAGTTTTGGTTTTGCAGATTTATATCCACAGGGTCCTGATTTACAGCTGGAACGATGCTCGGAAAGCTCTGTATCCGTGTATCACTTTCAGTCGTGTTTTGTATATTTTTCCGCTGCTATGTAACTTATTGTAATCTCTGATATTTGTCGAATGTAATTTATTCATTTATACTCTGTATATTCTTATATCTGATGGAATTGTTGTAATAACAATGAAATGTTCTTCCGTATGCGCTCATTTGTGTGTTGTTCTCAAAGTATTCGTGCTTTCCTTTACGGGGAAGTTACGGGTTCTTATAGTGGTATCGGAGCTTTGGTTTACAGAGCTCGAGAACAAGACACATTAGAACCATACGAAAGAATTCATCAGATATTGGATTAGTAATATCCAATTAGAATTACTCGTTAGAGATAGGATCAGTAGTATCCTAGAACGTGAAACGACCCGTAACTTCCCGTAAAGGAAAGCGCCGGATAGTTCGAGAACAAGCCACAACAGAACGCATATAAAAGAACGTTTCATTGTATATCACAACAATGCATCAGATTACAAGAATATACAGAGTAAAAATGAATATTACACAGAAATATCAGAGATTTAAATTACATTTAAATACATAGCAGCGGAAAATAATACAATACACAACTAGAATGAGATATACGGATACAAAGCTTTCCGGATATCGTTCCAGCTGTAAACCAGGATCCTGTGAATATAAATCTGCAAAACCAAAACTACTAGCTGCCCGTGTCGAAATAGGGGCACCCAGAGTTTAGGTTAAAACAATAAACTCCAGGTCAGTCATGTGACTGGTGTGAGAACTAAAACAGTTATTAATCTTTATTTTAAATCATTAGGTAAATCAAGGGACCACGCCGTATAACACGGAACGGGTTTCCTCCCAAGGATACCAGTGCATAAAACAAACAGCGCAATACTAAATAAAGAAAAATGAAGCTGTTATAAGACCCAGGTCCTATCACACAATGCAACGCAAGCCGGGGGATAGGGTTTTCCCTTATAACAGCCAAAGAATGCTTGATACGTTTTAAAACCAATCATTTGATACTATTATCAGTGCATAGTGAATAAAACAACTTCAAATCATAAGTATCAATCATAGGCGGCATGGGTACCATATATCATGTCGCCATACTAGTTCTACAATTAAAACCGCAATACACGTATTTGGAAGTTGGATTTCCATCTATGAACCGAGGCCAGGGATCGTCCTCTACCGATTCGAGACAATCTAGCCCATGTCTCCGGAACAGCCGCAACTGCCCCTTGGATCGTCAGGGCCGGTCCACCGATGTGGATTATAGTGCCTGATCAATACGTTTCTCCGCCCTTTGGGGCGTAAACGAGCCAACGAATGACTCCATCGGACCCGGATCGTCCGATCAAACCGAGGCGCCTCGCAACAGCAACAACCACACAGGTGAAAAGTATATAAATGTCAGGGCTGGTAGGTCACTGACACCACCCTAGCTAGAAAGAAATGCATGCCCTCCCTGAGGTCCTCTCCCGTTTTTGGTTCACAACCGGGGTGCGAGGCTCGCGAATTCACGTTACACAAAGCTGTGCCACACAGGCTGTGCTTTGATCATCACCACAAGACTTTGCTTTTCAACAGAAGCCTCGATCAATTGCCACTTAGGCATGCCACACAGGCAATTCACTCCATGCGTTTGATATCCATCAATATATAACCCCTGAGCTCGTACGTCTCAGAGAAGGGCGTTAAGCAAGAGAATAAATTCTCCGCCGCCAAACAGGTATATATTTAATAGAGATCAATCACACAGACTAAAATCCAATGTCACACACACAGTCCATTTACAAGTCCGTTCTGGGTCTGAACGAAACCGGAGGCACCTAGTACCCCGCATATCCATCGATCTCCAAGTACGTCTGGACGATCCCTAACTGTTTCCATCTTCTTGGGTGTACAGCCCAATCAAGATCATCAGTAATCACCCAAACGACATGAGGACTTCCGGTCTTCGACCATCGTCTTCATCTTCGACACCACGTCGAATCAGTTATTCAGAATGGGATAAACCCGGTCTTTCTGAATAACTCGCGTATATATTATAAAAGTGTTACACAAACACAACATGCGCCTCATTCCAATTCAGAATATTCTTTTATTCAAATATTCCTATACTTTGGGAAAAGTTCCCATTAATTTTATCCAAGATAAATTCTTTAAATTTATTCTTTAATCTCCTTTGAATATCAATTCAAACTAGTCGGGATTAGCGAACCACACCAAAGTAATCATTTATTTTATTTCCCAATCCCAACCTATTCATCCCATGAAGTAAAACTGGTAGTACTTCATATCTAACACCACAGTGTTATCGGTAATTCAATTACCATTTCACGTTCAAATCTAATTAAAGATTTAACTATCGCCTAGAGTAAAACTGGTGATACTCCATTCTCGATCTTTTCAATCTAATTAAAGATTCATTAAAACTCCACTTAGTTTTAATCGTTATCTGGGTTAAAGAATCAGTGTCATTTAAAACACGATTCACGATAAACCCAAAATCACCTTCCATTAATTATCGGGTTAAAGAACAAGTGTTATTTAAAACACTGTTCACGATAAACCCAAAAATCAATACCAATTCAATTCCAATTAAATATCATTTAATTGGTACACTTCATTAAATCTAAATAAAAAGATTTAATCTTTTCTCAACTGGGTTCAAGAACAGTGTTAGTGAAGAAACCATTCACGACAAACCCAAATCACATTTGATATTCAATACAAGGCTCTGAATAGAAAATATACCGGCTTATATTCAATATCAAATTCTACGACTAACAAATGTCGTATTGGAAATAACGATATAAATATATATCTTTCAAATTTCCATAACAACATCTGTATAATCACGAATTCCAACATCGAAATATTCCGAAGACAATTTCGATTCAAATCCACTCCAATGCAATCATTGGAAATTTTGGTTATTTTCAAAACCCTTTTCAAATTCAATTTATTTATTTAAAAATGAATAGAATTATATTTCTAGTTCAAAACTAGTTCATTTCGATAAAAATCTATTTTTATCCTTTCAAATATGGAGTTTTTCATCCCAATCCTTCCTAAATCATTTCTTATGATTTTCCACAAATTATTACTATTTTTAATAATTTTATCAAGGCCCGTACAGTCGATTTCCATCAATGGCCAGCGAACTGCACTTACAACGACCTTTTTCAAATTTGATTTGGACATAATTCGAAATCCAACCGTTGGATTTCTAATTTATCACATTCGTTAGAAAGCTCTTTTCGATACGAACCCAACGGTTCCGGTTTTAGGAGAATCCGACGGTCGGATCTCCCGCAATGTCCGTTTGAAATCAATGGTCGAAATTCGCGAACTGCCGCGGCGCGGCGCGTTCTATTCAGGCCATTATATTATATATATAATATATATAATATATACTTCGTCGATTTCTATTTAAAACGAATTATATAAATAGTTTTAAATTCGTTTCAAAAGCAATTCCAACTTCCATTTCAATTCAAATCAAAATTGAATTCTTCTCTATAAATTCGGTTTAAAATTCATTTCTATTCAATTCAAATTTCAATTCAATTTGAATTCGTTTCAATTCACTTTCAATTCAATTTGAATTCGTTTTCAATTCAATTCATTTCGAAATCGTTCCAATTCAATTCATTTCGAAATCGTTTTCAATTCAATTCATTTCGAAATCGTTTTCAATTCAATTCATTTCGAAATCGTTTTAAAATCGATATAAATATCGTTCACGTCAAAATGGCGTCAATCTAATCAACACGGCTTCATATATTCCTTTATTTTCAAATATTCTATTTCAAATATTTCTTTTTCAAAACTGGAATGAGGCCCAATCAATTACCATATAAAATTAATTATATGGATTTTCATACAACACATGTATATAATAGCATTGAAAATAATCAACCATCAACCAAAGTGCACTACACTGTATAAGCATCAAATATAGATATTCAACGCTTATAACAGCCTGTCAATCAATCGATCGACATATTTAATCAATCAGGATGAGTGAACTTCAAATTTCATCCCAACACCCGTGTGGGGTTTCAAACAATCAAACACAGATTTTATTTGTGCAATTGGGCGATGTGTAAAATTTATCGACCCAATCAATATCAGTCAAATCAGTGTATATACAAACAAATCGGCCGATTTGTTTATAACTATTCATTTATTCACATTCACGTTAAAAATTATATTTTTAACGACAACACATTTTATTTCAACCTATGAATTTCTATTCAATTCATTTACACAATAAAATGGTATTTTTATTTTCTAACACATTTTAGAAAATTTCGGCGGCATAACGGCACGATACTAGAAACGGGACAAGGCCTAGCCTTA
Source organism: Allium sativum (assembly GCA_030737875.1). Lineage (NCBI taxonomy): Eukaryota > Viridiplantae > Streptophyta > Magnoliopsida > Asparagales > Amaryllidaceae > Allium > Allium sativum. Next base: position 181,716,908 of record CM060915.1, on the reverse strand, counting down.
TCCCCGGTCTAGTGAAGGCCCACGCCATTCACACATCAATCAAATCAATTCATTTCACCACACCATTCAAATTCAATCAAATAATCTAACTAATTTTTGCAATCAAACAAACAAGTCCATGGTCTGTGGACGATTGTGTCGGGTGCTACTAAGCACCGTCTGCATCCTAGTATTTATATATAACTAGAAAAATTAAATTGAAAGGTGAGAAGTTCTCACATATAGCTATCCAAACATCTTGACTCTTCTTTGATAGAAATCTTCGTCTTTCTCGCCTTTTGTCGCTTCCGTTGTCCGCTTTCACTACATATGTAAAAATCGAATTTTACTTCGCTATTCAATATATAAAAATCATATTTTTCTTTCGAAGTTCAACCATATAAAAATCATATTTTTATTTTGCTACATATATAAAGGTGATATTTTTTTATTCTCTATATAAACAAAAATCATATTTTTGCCCCTTCTATATAGTAAAGATTATATTTTTAATACTTTAAAAAAATATAAAAATCATATTTTTACATTGCTACTTCTATAAAGATCACATCTTTATTACTCTACATTATATAAAATCATATTTTTATTCTTCACATCTAATAAAAATCATATTTTTAATCTCTACATTAAAAAAAATTAGATTTTTAACCTTTCTATAATATAAAAATTATATTTTTAACCTTTACATTATAATTTCAAATCAAAATTTTCCAATTAAAAATCCAACCTTTCATGTGATAAAAATCCTTCCTTTTCGCATTTAAAAATCTAAGCTTTACCTAAATTAAAATCCTAACTTTATATCTCTAAAAAAAAAATCGGAATTTTATAAAATAAAATAAAGTAAAATCGGAAAACTTACAATTAATCAGAAGAGGGAAGTTTCAGATCAGACCGGAGATGGGGGAAGGCGGCGCCGGGGTGCTGCCGGCCAGGAAGAGGCGCGGCCAGGCGATGGAGGGCCCACAGGTGGTCTAGGCGGCGGTCTTGAGCGGGTTCATGCGGTTTTACAGGGGGAGGGGCGTTCGAACGGCTGGAGGAGAGGGGGGATCGCGGCTGTGATTGACGTCGAGGGGGGGGACTGGCGAAGGGAGCGGAGGCGTGGGCGGCGGCCTGGAGTGAAGGCGTCGGGGATTTTTCTTTGAGTCAAGGGAGGCGCTTTTTTTTTTTTTAATTTGACCGAATGATTTGGCCACGAAGTAGTTAGGGTTTTAAATGAAGACAATTATATATACACATTATTTAAATATTTATTATTTCTATAAAGGTTGTCTTTTTTTTTCGATCTCGAAATCCAACCCAACGACTGTCGCCTCTAGCTAATTACCCTCATTCCGAACACAACGGGATATGTATCGTAAGCTGATTTGATCGTTACAATCAGTTTCCGTTGAACTTACATTTAAATCTATATATTGAATTTTAAACGTACATTTCAAATTACCGGGGTCACATACTAACTAGAAAAATTCCAGAAAAATATTTTCTAGCTTCATATTGACGATACGGTCCTAACAAAACTAGTTTCGTTGAATTCTGAGACCGTTTGAAAAATGGCCAATTTCCAGTCGATTAAAATCAACTGAAACTGGTCAAACGCGTTTTCCTTTACCACGCTCACATATTGATTCGAAAAATTACGAAATTTGGAATCTAGCAATAACCTTACATCACGGACCCAACAAAACTGGTTTCGTCGAAATCCGAGGTCGTTTGCAAAATGTCCATTTTTAAGGGCCTGAATTCCATAGCGACTATTCAGAATTTTCAACTGGACATATCTTTTGATCCCCGCTATGAAAATTTGATTATTCGGATTCGTTGGAAAGATAGTCACAATTAGATTCCATTATTTTTGGTTTTACTAAAATCCGGATTGTTTTGCACCCGGTACACTCAATTGAAGTTTGAAATCGAATTACCGAACTACCGTGCCATTTTCAATTCTATTTATAATTATATATAAATATTTATATTCTAACGACGACGCGTATAATATATACGTTCGAATTATATTCAAAATAAATTTCTCGCCGATTTTATTTAAAATAATTCATTTTAAATAATCAAAATTCGCTAAAATTGCCAAAATAAAAATTTCAAACTGGCTCGCATTTTCCGGGTTGTTACAATCTCCCACACTTAAAACTTTTCGTCCCCGAAAAGGAACAAAGTCGAAAGTGGTTTGATTAATCAACTCTACGCTCGATTTGGCTTCCTTTCTCCAACTCTTCAGTTTCTGAGAATTTTCAAAATTTCAAAAATTTGGCTAACACCCTAAATTTTTGAAAAATTTCGCCATAACCTCCCCTGCAATGGGAGCATCGGGGAATTTCAAATAGCTTCCCCGGTCCTTCAGATCTCAAAAAAGAAAAGAAAAAGCCAAGCGGCTAGCCAATAGGCTCACAAAATCATCATCACCCAAACAAAACAGGAAATTATGTAGTAAACATGTACCTATTTGTCGGGCAAACAAATTTTATTCTCTGGCTCTAGCCTCCTTGCTATGACCTGTTCAATGATATATATGTATATGCAAGCAAACGCAACCAATCTTCGATATAATTCAATATTTGGTTCTATTAGGCTAAATGGCTAAAAATTAGCAAACAACTAAACAAATAACACAAACATCAATCAATTAGGGAATTAGAGTTTCAAATTCATAATTTGATATATATACAAAAAATCATGTTTTGATGCCAAATCACAACAATAAGCCCTATCTAATTTTGGTTCTCACACCAGCCTAATGGAAATATATAGATATCACACCTTCGTCACTCGAAAATAAATACTGGTAATGCTGCAGCATTGTCAGAATCATCCCCGGGCAACTAGAATGTGATTCTATATCTACCCAATATATTAAAACTTTGAATACACGCGGATCAGACGTATACGCAAAACCTATATATACTGGATTGTCCAACTCAATATAAATAGATAATCAAATACGAATAATTGATTTAAATTTTCAAAACAAAATTTGTTTTCACGTTAAAAATATACTTTTTACACTCGTTCTAGGATACTACTGATCCCATCTCTAACGAGTCATTCTAATTGGATATTACTAATCCAATATCTGATGAATTCTTTCGTAGGGTTCTAATGTGTCTTGTTCTCTGAGCTTTGTAAACCAAAGCTCTGATACCAAACTGAAACGACCCGTAACTTCCCGTAAAGGAAAGCGCCGGATAGTTCGAGAACAAGCCACAACAGAACGCATATAAAAGAACGTTTCATTGTATATCACAACAATGCATCAGATTACAAGAATATACAGAGTAAAAATGAATATTACACAGAAATATCAGAGATTTAAATTACATTTAAATACATAGCAGCGGAAAATAATACAATACACAACTAGAATGAGATATACGGATACAAAGCTTTCCGGATATCGTTCCAGCTGTAAACCAGGATCCTGTGAATATAAATCTGCAAAACCAAAACTACTAGCTGCCCGTGTCGAAATAGGGGCACCCAGAGTTTAGGTTAAAACAATAAACTCTAGGTCAGTCATGTGACTGGTGTGAGAACTAAAACAGTTATTAATCTTTATTTTAAATCATTAGGTAAATCAAGGGACCACGCCGTATAACACGGAACGGGTTTCCTCCCAAGGATACCAGTGCATAAAACAAACAGCGCAATGCTAAATAAAGAAAAATGAAGCTGTTATAAGACCCAGGTCCTATCACACAATGCAACGCAAGCCGGGGGATAGGGTTTTCCCTTATAACAGCCAAAGAATGCTTGATACGTTTTAAAACCAATCATTTGATACTATTATCAGTGCATAGTGAATAAAACAACTTCAAATCATAAGTATCAATCATAGGCGGCATGGGTACCATATATCATGTCGCCATACTAGTTCTACAATTAAAACCGCAATACACGTATTTGGAAGTTGGATTTCCATCTATGAACCGAGGCCAGGGATCGTCCTCTACCGATTCGATACAATCTAGCCCATGTCTCCGGAACAGCCGCAACTGCCCCTTGGATCGTCAGGGCCGGTCCACCGATGTGGATTATAGTGCCTGAACAATACGTTTCTCCGCCCTTTGGGGCGTAAACGAGCCAACGAATGACTCCATCGGACCCGGATCGTCCGATCAAACCGAGGCGCCTCGCAACAGCAACAACCACACAGGTGAAAAGTATATAAATGTCAGGGTTGGTAGGTCACTGACACCACCCTAGCTAGAAAGAAACGCATGCCCTCCCTGAGGTCCTCTCCCATTTTTGGTTCACAACCGGGGTGCGAGGCTCGCGAATTCACGTTACACAAAGCTGTGCCACACAGGATGTGCTTTGATCATCACCACAAGACTTTGCTTTTCAACAGAAGCCTCGATCAATTGCCACTTAGGCATGCCACACAGGCAATTCACTCCATGCGTTTGATATCCATCAATATATAACCCCTGAGCTCGTACGTCTCAGAGAAGGGCGTTAAGCAAGAGAATAAATTCTCCGCCGCCAAACAGGTATATATTTAATAGAGATCAATCACACAGACTAAAATCCAATGTCACACACACAGTCCATTTACAAGTCCGTTCTGGGTCTGAACGAAACCGGAGGCACCTAGTACCCCGCATATCCATCGATCTCCAAGTACGTCTGGACGATCCCTAACTGTTTCCATCTTCTTGGGTGTACAGCCCAATCAAGATCATCAGTAATCACCCAAACGACATGAAGACTTCCGGTCTTCGACCATCGTCTTCATCTTCGACACCACGTCGAATCAGTTATTCAGAATGGGATAAACCCGGTCTTTCTGAATAACTCGCGTATATATTATAAAAGTGTTACACAAACACAACATACGCCTCGTTCCAATTCAGAATATTCTTTTATTCAAATATTCCTATACTTTGGGAAAAGTTCCCATTAATTTTATTCAAGATAAATTCTTTAAATTTATTCTTTAATCTCCTTTGAATATCAATTCAAACTAGTCGGGATTAGCGAACCACACCAAAGTAATCATTTATTTTATTTCCCAATCCCAACCTATTCATCCCATGAAGTAAATCTGGTAGTACTTCATATCTAACACCACAGTGTTATCGGTAATTCAATTACCATTTCACGTTCAAATCTAATTAAAGATTTAACTATCGCCTGGAGTAAAGCTGGTGATACTCCATTCTCGATCTTTTCAATCTAATTAAAGATTCATTAAAACTCCACTTAGTTTTAATCGTTATCTGGGTTAAAGAATCAGTGTCATTTAAAACACGATTCACGATAAACCCAAAATCACCTTCCATTAATTATCGGGTTAAAGAACAAGTGTTATTTAAAACACTGTTCACGATAAACCCAAAAATCAATACCAATTCAATTCCAATTAAATATCATTTAATTGGTACACTTCATTAAATCTAAATAAAAAGATTTAATCTTTTCTCAAATGTTGACCCGCTTTTTAGTCAAAGCAGTCACACATGGAATCTCTTCTCAACAATACACTCAAGCGTTGGGAATATCGTCAGAAGACATGAAGTGATTTGGTTGAAATCGCATCACAAACAAAGAATGGCCCGAAACTCCTACCAGATGACCTTTTTTGGGCCCGAAAACAGCGATTACGGAGCTGAGCTCTGTAACTCTTGTTGATCTCTGAATCAGCTTCAGTTTGAGCTTTGGTTTGGGTCAATCGGACTTACGGTTTGAAAGTTATGCCCGTTTCCGTGAACGCATGCAGAACCGGAAACTAAGACTTGGAAATTTGATATCACCTCTAACCGGATCGGATCGGACTATCAGAACCCGACCCGGCTTGCACTCAGCTCAGAAGTATACATCATAACTCCGGTTCGGAGCCTCCTCGGTTCGGTTCGGCGCCGAACCGATCCGACCTCCATCGCACTAACCTGGCACATGAAGTCTTCGGATTGAAGACACCAGCTCGGTTCGGGTCGGACCCGAACCGATCCCCCTGTACCTGCTCAGACGCAGCAAGTTTGACCGCTTCTTAAGGGATAACTACCTCCTACTAATTCGGATCGGCCGCCACCTGTATGCACACGATCTGAAGGCCACTTCTCCACTCTCTCCGAGATGTCCTCTCCGCTCACCACGTCACACCCGATCCGACCCGGATCAGAGCTCCCAGCAGCTCCTCTACGCCTATAAATACACCACGAGATGGTCATTTCAAGGGACTTTTCCGGCACTAACACCTCCCGACCTCCATTATCAAGTATTCAAGGACTTTGGGTACTCCTCAACTCAATCAAACACGAGGCTATCGTGCATAAATTCAATCTCTTTTCTCCTCTTCTTCATTGTAAACACGAGGATTTCGTGTATAATCGAATCTCACGGATTGTGAGACACCATTGTAATTGTAATTCTTCAGGATATGAGAAACTATAAAGTGGACGTAGGCTTGGATTGAGCCGAACCACTATAAAAATCTCGTGTGTTCCCTATCTTTACTGCTTTTTATCTGTAATCTGTGATTTGTGAGGATTTCACATAGAGTTTGGGTGTTAGGCCCAAATTTCGGTCTAACATCAACTGGGTTCAAGAACAGTGTTAGTGAAGACACCATTCACGACAAACCCAAATCACATTTGATATTCAATACAAGGCTCTGAATAGAAAATATACCGGCTTATATTCAATATCAAATTCTACGACTAACAAATGTCGTATTGGAAATAACGATATAAATATATATCTTTCAAATTTCCATAACAACATCTGTATAATCACGAATTCCAACATCGAAATATTCCGAAGACAATTTCGATTCAAATCCACTCCAATGCAATCATTGGAAATTTTGGTTATTTTCAAAACCCTTTTCAAATTCAATTTATTTATTTAAAAATAAATAGAATTATATTTCTAGTTCAAAACTAGTTCATTTCGATAAAAATCTATTTTTATCCTTTCAAATATGGAGTTTTTCATCCCAATCCTTCCTAAATCATTTCTTATGATTTTCCACAAATTATTACTATTTTTAATAATTTTATCAAGGCCCGTACAGTCGATTTCCATCAATGGCCATCGAACTGCACTTACAGCGACCTTTTTCAAATTTGATTTGGACATAATTCCAAATCCAACCGTTGGATTTCTAATTTATCACATTCGTTAGAAAGCTCTTTTCGATACGAACCCAACGGTTCCGGGTTTAGGAGAATCCGACGGTCGGATCTCCCGCAATGTCCGTTTGAAATCAATGGTCGAAATTCGCGAACTGCCGCGGCGCGGCGCGTTCTATTCAGGCCATTATATTATATATATAATATATATAATATATACTTCGTCGATTTCTATTTAAAACGAATTATATAAATAGTTTTAAATTCGTTTCAAAAGCAATTCCAACTTCCATTTCAATTCAAATCAAAATTGAATTCTTCTCTATAAATTCGGTTTAAAATTCATTTCTATTCAATTCAAATTTCAATTCAATTTGAATTCGTTTAAATTCACTTTCAATTCAATTTGAATTCGTTTTCAATTCATTTCGAAATCGTTCCAATTCAATTCATTTCGAAATCGTTTTCAATTCAATTCATTTCGAAATCGTTTTCAATTCAATTTATTTCGAAATCGTTTTAAAATCGATATAAATATCGTTCACGTCAAAATGGCGTCAATCTAATCAACACGGCTTCATATATTCCTTTATTTTCAAATATTCTATTTCAAATATTTCTTTTTCAAAACTGGAATGAGGCCCAATCAATTACCATATAAAATTAATTATATGGATTTTCATACAACACATGTATATAATAGCATTGAAAATAATCAACCATCAACCAAAGTGCACTACACTGTATAAGCATCAAATATAGATATTCAACGCTTATAACAGCCTGTCAATCAATCGATCGACATATTTAATCAATCAGGATGAGTGAACTTCAAATTTCATCCCAACACCCGTGTGGGGTTTCAAACAATCAAACACAGATTTTATTTGTGCAATTGGGCGATGTGTAAAATTTATCGACCCAATCAATATCAGTCAAATCAGTGTATATACAAACAAATCGGCCGATTTGTTTATAACTATTCATTTATTCACATTTACGTTAAAAATTATATTTTTAACGACAACACATTTTATTTCAACCTATGAATTTCTATTCAATTCATTTACACAATAAAATGGTATTTTTATTTTCTAACACATTTTAGAAAATTTCGGCGGCATAACGGCACGATACTAGAAACGGGACAAGGCCTAGCCTTATCCCCGGTCTAGTGAAGGCCCACGCCATTCACACATCAATCAAATCAATTCATTTCACCACACCATTCAAATTCAATCAAATAATCTAACTAATTTTTGCAATCAAACAAACAAGTCCATGGTCTGTGGACGATTGTGTCGGGTGCTACTAAGCACCGTCTGCATCCTAGTATATATATATAACTAGAAAAATTAAATTGAAAGGTGAGAAGTTCTCACATATAGCTATCCAAACATCTTGACTCTTCTTTGATAGAAATCTTCGTCTTTCTCGCCTTTTGTCGCTTCCGTTGTCCGCTTTCACTACATATGTAAAAATCGAATTTTACTTCGCTATTCAATATATAAAAATCATATTTTTCTTTCGAAGTTCAACCATATAAAAATCATATTTTTATTTTGCTACATATATAAAGGTGATATTTTTTTATTCTCTATATAAACAAAAATCATATTTTTGCCCCTTCTATATAGTAAAGATTATATTTTTAATACTTTAAAAAAAATATAAAAATCATATTTTTACATTGCTACTTCTATAAAGATCACATCTTTATTACTCTACATTATATAAAATCATATTTTTATTCTTCACATCTAATAAAAATCATATTTTTAATCTCTACATTAAAAAAAATTAGATTTTTAACCTTTCTATAATATAAAAATTATATTTTTAACCTTTACATTATAATTTCAAATCAAAATTTTCCAATTAAAAATCCAACCTTTCATGTGATAAAAATCCTTCCTTTTCGCATTTAAAAATCTAAGCTTTACCTAAATTAAAATCCTAACTTTATATCTCTAAAAAAAATCGGAATTTTATAAAATAAAATAAAGTAAAATCGGAAAACTTACAATTAATCAGAAGAGGGAAGTTTCAGATCAGACCGGAGATGGGGGAAGGCGGCGCCGGGGTGCTGCCGGCCAGGAAGAGGCGCGGCCAGGCGATGGAGGGCCCACAGGTGGTCTAGGCGGCGGTCTTGAGCGGGTTCATGCGGTTTTACAGGGGGAGGGGCGTTCGAACGGCTGGAGGAGAGGGGGGATCGCGACTGTGATTGACGTCGAGGGGGGGGGGGACTGGCGAAGGGAGCGGAGGCGTGGGCGGCGGCCTGGAGTGAAGGCGTCGGGGATTTTTCTTTGAGTCAAGGGAGGCGCTCTTTTTTTTTTTTAATTTGACCGAATGATTTGGCCACGAAGTAGTTAGGGTTTTAAATGAAGACAATTATATATACACATTATTTAAATATTTATTATTTCTATAAAGGTTGTCTTTTTTTTCGATCTCGAAATCCAACCCAACGACTGTCGCCTCTAGCTAATTACCCTCATTCCGAACACAATGGGATATGTATCGTAAGCTGATTTGATCGTTACAATCAGTTTCCGTTGAACTTACATTTAAATCTATATATTGAATTTTAAACGTACATTTCAAATTACCGGGGTCACATACTAACTAGAAAAATTCCAGAAAAATATTTTCTAGCTTCGTATTGACGATACGGTCCTAACAAAACTAGTTTCGTCGAATTCTGAGACCGTTTGAAAAATGGCCAATTTCCAGTCGATTAAAATCAACTGAAACTGGTCAAACGCGTTTTCCTTTACCACGCTCACATATTGATTCGAAAAATTACGAAATTTGGAATCTAGCAATAACCTTACATCACGGACCCAACAAAACTGGTTTCGTCGAAATCCGAGGTCGTTTGCAAAATGTCCATTTTTAAGGGCCTGAATTCCATAGCGACTATTCAGAATTTTCAACTGGACATATCTTTTGATCCCCGCTATGAAAATTTGATTATTCGGATTCGTTGGAAAGATAGTCACAATTAGATTCCATTATTTTTGGTTTTACTAAAATCCGGATTGTTTTGCACCCGGTACACTCAATTGAAGTTTGAAATCGAATTATCGAACTACCGTGCCATTTTCAATTCTATTTATAATTATATATAAATATTTATATTCTAATGATGACGCGTATAATATATACGTTCGAATTATATTCAAAATAAATTTCTCGCCGATTTTATTTAAAATAATTCATTTTAAATAATCAAAATTCGCTAAAATTGCCAAAATAAAAATTTCAAACTGGCTCGCATTTTCCGGGTTGTTACAGAACGAGTGTGAAGAGTATATTTTTCAAATGAAAACAATTTTGTTATAAAAATTTAAATCGCTTTATACGTATTTGAATATTTATTTATTTTGAATATGGACAATCGAGTATATATAGATTTCGCGTATACGCGTCATGAACGTATAGTCGAAATTTTAATATACTGGATAGATATAGGGTCACATTCTAGACTCCCGAAGATGGTACTGATGATAGCATGTGCATCATCAGTATTTATGTTCGTGTTTCGAAGGTGTGATTTCTATATATTTCCATTAGACTGGTGTGAGAACCAAACTAATATAGCTAGAACACATTGTTGTGAATTGGCATCAAAACATGATTTTCTGTATATGTATCAAAATTAAGAATTTGAAACTCTAATTCACTAATTGATTGATGTTTGTGTTGTTTGTTTAATTGTTTGCTAATTTTGAACCATTTATGCCTAATTGAACCGAATATTGAACTATATTGAAAATTGGTCGCATTTGCTTGCATATACATATACTTACATTGAACAGGTCATAGCAAGGAGGCTAGAGCCGAAGAGTAAAATTTGTTTGCCCGACAAATAGGTACATGTTTACTACATAATTTCCTGTTTTTCTTGGGTGATGATGATTTTGTGAGCCTATTGGCTAGCCGCTTGGCTTTTTCTTTTTCTTTTTGAGATCTGAAGGACCGGGGAAGCTATTTGAAATTCCCCGATGCTCCCGGTGCAGGGGAGGTTATGGCGAAATTTTTCGAAAATTTAGGGTGTTTGCCAAATTTTTGAAATTTTTGAAAATTCTCAGAAACTAAAGAGTTGGAGAATGGAAGCCAGATCGAACATAGTGTTGATTAATCAAACCACTTTCGACTTTGTTCCTTTTCGAGGACGAAAAGTTTTAAGTGGGGGAGATTGTAATAACCCGAAAATCTGGGCCAGTTTAAAATTTTTATTTTGGCAATTTTAACGAATTTTGATTATTTAAAATGAATTATTTTAAATAATATCGACGAGAAATTTATTTTGAATATAATTCGCACGTATATATTATATACGTCGTCGTTAGAATATAAATATTTATATATAATTATAAATAGAATTGAAAATGGCGCGGTAGTTCGATAATTCGATTTCAAACTTCAATTGAATGCACCGGGTGTAAAACAATCCGGATTTTAGTGAAACCAAAAACATTAGGATCTAGTTGATAATATCTTTCCAGCGAATCTGACAAATCAAGATTTCATAGCGGGAATCAAAAGATATGTCCAGTTGAAAATTCTGAATAGTCGCTATGGAATTCAGGCCCTTAAAAATGGACATTTTGCAACCGACCTCGGATTTCGACGAAACCTGTTTTGTTGGGTCCGTGATGTAAAGTTATTGCTAGATTCCAAATTTCATAATTTTTCGAATCAATATGTGAGTGTGGCATAGGAAAACGTGTTTTGACCATTTCAGTTGATTTTAATCGACTGGAAATTGGCCATTTTTCAAACGGTCTTAGAATTCGACGAAACTAGTTTTGGTAGGACCGTATCGTCAATACGAAGCTAGAAAATATTTTTCGGGAATTTTTCTAGTTAGTATGTGAACCCGGTAATTTGAAATGTACGTTTAAAATTCAATATAGCGATTTAAGTGTAAATTTAACAGAAACTGATTCAAACAGTCGAATCAGCTTACGATACATATCCCATTGTGCTCGGAATGGGGGTAAAACGCTATGGACGACAGGCGGTGGGCCTCGTTTAGAGGTCGTATGTAAAAGTCAACCTTTTTAGAAATTAAAATAATTAAATAAAATAATAAAATTAAAATTCTTCCCTCCTATACCTCCAGGCCCCCCAATTTATTTTCAGAATCGATTGAAAAAAAAAAATGGAAAGAGGAAGGCGACGGGGGGGGGGGGGGGGGGGGAAGAGCCGCCGCCACCAATCGCCCCCCCCCTCGATCGTTCGCCGCCGCCGCCGGGGGCGCGATGCCTCCCTGACCTCCCCCCCGCCTCCGCTTCTTCTCCTTCCCCTATCGCTCCTCCTCCCACGACCATCGAACAACCACCGAGACCGCCGCCCTAAACCCCTACCCTGCTGCGCCCTCCTCCGCGTCGAACGCCACCAACCCCGAGCCTGCGCCACCTCCAGGACACCGCCGATCCACCTCCGGCGAGACTCCACCAGCGACAACGCGCAACTGCCCCCCTGTAAGTTTTAAAACTGATTTTTTTTTTTTAAACTGTAAAGATTTATTTTTAAAACTGATTTTTTTATTTATTTTTAAAACTGTAAAGATCTTTATATGAAAAAGGGCAAAAGACATGATTTTTTAAAATAAGAAAAGACAATATTTTGAGAAGAGTAGTGAAATAAAAATATGATTTTTATATTTTTAAAGTATTAAAAATATAGTCTTTACTATATAGAAATATTAAAAATATGATTTTTATATTTTTAAAGTATTAAAAATATAATCTTTATAGGATAGAGAATATAAAAATATCATCTTTGTATATGTAGCGAAATAAAAATCTGATTTTTATTTTATATACGTTGAAATAAAGTGATGTTTTTTATAAAGATGAAATCTATATTTTTGAAAAGGCGAAATCTTTATATAGAGAATAGCGTTATAAAAATAGAATTTTTATCTATATATTAGCGGTAAGGAAATATGATTTTTATATATTAAATAGCGAAGTAAAAATTCGATTTTTATATATTGAATAACGGAATAAAAATTCGATTTTTAAATATATGAAGTGATTATAAAAATATGATTTTTAAATTGAAAGTAAGCAAATAAAAACGTGATTTTTATTTTAAAGACATCGAAATATAAAAATGTGTGATTTTTATATATATAGTGACTACGGGCAACGAAGATGACGAAGATGGGATAACGAAGAAGATTTCTATAAATGAAGAGCCGTGAAGATTGGATAGCTTTCGGTGAGAACTTCTCACTCAAAATTCTTTTTCTAGTTAGATATATATACTAGGATGTAGACGGTGTTTAGTAGCACCCGACACCCGTCATCCACAGACCATGGATGGCTTGTTTGTTAAATTGTTTGGTTGAGTGGTTAGTTAGAATATTTGATTGAATTGAATTGTTTGGTGAATTGAAATGGATTTGATTGATGTGTGAATGGCGTGGGCCTTCACTAGGCCGGGGATAAGGCTAGGCCTCGTCCTGTTTCTAGTATCGTGCCGTTATGCCGCCGAAATTTTCTAAAATATGTTAGAAAAAGAAAAATATCATTTTTATTGTGTAAATGAAATGAATAGAAATTCATGTGTTAAAATAAAATATATTATCATTAAAAACATAGTTTTAACGTGAAAGTGAATAAATAAATATTTATAAACAAATCGGCCGATTTGTTTATATACACTGATTTGACTGATATTGAATGGGTCGATAAATTTTACACATCGCCCAACTGCACAACTAAAAATCTGTGTTTGATTGTTTGAAACCCCACACGAGTGTTGGGATGAAATTTGAAGTTCACTCATCCTGATTGATTAAATATGTCGATCGATTGATTGACAGGCTGTTATAAGCGTAAGATATCTATATTTGATGCTTATACAGTGTAGTGCACTTTAGTTGATGGTTGATTGTTTATTATTGCTATTATATACATGTGTTGTATGGAATCCATATAATTAACGTTATATGGTGATTGATTGGGCCTCATTCCAATCGGGAAAGTAATGAATATTATAAAAGAAAATTCATGTGTTGAATATAAAAATAGTGAGGGGTGGACAGGACTCATGTGTTGAGATTAGTCGTGTGTTGAAAGAAATATAGATTCATGTGTTGAATGGGATAAATATTCATTTGTTGAACAGAATAAAGAAGTTTTGAAAATATAAAGCCGTGTTGATTAGATTGATGCCATTTTGACGTAAACGATATTTATATCGATTTTATTCATTTAGAAATGAATTGAAAACGATTTCGAAATGAATTGAATTAAAAACGATTTCGAAATGAATTGAATTGAAAACGATTTCGAAATGAATTGAATTGAAAACGATTTCGAAATGAATTGAATTGAAAACGATTTCGAAATGAATTGGATTGAAAACGATTTCGAAATGAATTGAATTGAAACGATTTCGAAATGAATTGAATTGAAAGCGAATTCAAATGAATTCAAATTGAATTGAATAGAAATGAATTTTAAAACGAATTTATAAAGAAGAATTCAATTTTGATTTGAATTGAAATGGAAGTTGAAATTGTTTTGAAACGAATGTAGAACTATTTATAAAATTCATTTTAAAAGGAAATCGACGAAATATATATAATATATATATATTATATATATAATGGCCTGAATAGAACGCGCCGCGCCGCGGCAGTTCGTGAATTTCGACCATTTATTTCGAACGGACATTGCGGGAGATCCGACCGTCGGATTCTCCTAAAACCGGAACCGTTGGGTTCGTATCGAAAAGAGCTTTCCAATGAATATTAGAAATTTGAAATCTAACGGTTGGATTTGGAGTTATGTCCAAATCAAATTCGAAAAAGGTCGCTGTAAGTGCAGTTCGATGGCCGTTGTTGGAAATCGACTGTACGGGCCTTGGTAAAATTATTAAAAATATCTATAATTTGTGTAAAATCATAATATGTGAATTGGGAAAAATTGGGTTGAAAAATTCCACATTTGAAAAGATAAAAATAGATTTTTATCGAAATGAACTAGTTTTGAACTAGAATTAAAATCAATTTATTTTTAAATAAATAAATTGAATTTGAAGTGATATTAAAGATAATCAATATTCCCAATATGTGAAGTGAAAGTGGAGTTGAATCGAAATTATCTTCGGAATATTTCGATGTTGGATTTCGGGACTATACAGATATTGTTTTGGGAATTTGAAAGATATATTATATATCGTTATTTCCAATACGATATTTGTTGGTTTCAGAATTTGATATTGAATATAAGCCGATATATTTTCTATTCAGAGCCTTGTATTTAATATCAAATGTGATTTGGTTTGTCGTGAATCGTGTTTTTGATAACATTGGTTCTTTAACCCAGTTAAAGCCAGGATATTGATTTTTGAAAAGATTAAAACTAAGTGAAGTTTTAATGAATCTTTAATTAGATTAAAATGTGAATTGATAATTTAAATTATCAAATCTGAAAAGTGATCGAGAGTGGAGTATCACCAGTTTTGCTCCAAAGCGATAGTTAAATCTTTAATTAGATTTGAACGTGAAATGGTAATTAATTTTACCGATAACACCATGGTGTTAGATATGGAGTATCACCAGTTTTGCTCCATGGGATATATAGGTTGGGATTGGGAAATAAAATAAATAATTACTTCGGTGTGGTTCGCTAATCCCGACTAGTTTGAAATGATATCCAAAGGAAGATTATAGAATAAATTTAGAAGAATTTATCTTGGATAAAATTAATGGGAACATTTCCCTAAGAATGTGTTTTGTGAATAAAAGAATATTCTGAATTGGAATGAGGCGTTTGTTGTGTTTGTGTAACATTCGTTTATTATATACGTGGGTTATTCAGAAAGACCGGGTTTATACCCATTCTGAATAATCGATTCGACGAGATGTCGAAGATGAAGACGGTGGTTGAAGACCGGAAGTCTTCACATCGTTTGGGTGATTACTGATGATCTTGATTGGGCTGTACACCCAGGATGAGGGAATCAGTCGGTGATCGTCCAGACGTACTTGGAGATCGATGGATATGCGAGGAAAGTGCCTCCGGTTTCGTTCAGACCCAGAACGAACTTGTAAATGGATTGTGTGTCTGACATTGGATTTTATTCTGTGTTGATTGATCTCTATTAAATATACATCTGTTTGGCGGCGGAGAATTTATTCTCTTGCTTAACGCCCTTCTCTGAGACGTACGAGCTCAGAGGTTGTATATCGATGGACATCAGTCGCATGGAGTGAATTGCCAATGTGGCACGCGTAAGTGGCAATTGATCAGGGCTTCTGTTGAAAAGAAAAGTCTTGTGGTTGATGATCAAAGCACGGCCTGTGTGGCGTAGCTTTGTGTATAACGTGAATTCGCGAGCCTCACACCTCGGTATGAGTCAAAAACGGGATAGTGACTGCAGGGAGAGCACGACGTTTCTTTCTAGCTAGGGTGGTGTCAGTGACCTACCAGCCCTGACATTTATATACTTTTCACCTGTGTGGTTGTTGGAATGCGAGGCGCCTCGGATATAGGTCTGTAAGGACCGGGAAACGTGTGTTCAGGAATTGCCAATCCTCAAAAGTAAGAGAGGACCGGCCCTGAAGATCCAAGGATCATAGTGGGGTCCTGAGGCATTTGCTAGAGTGTCTCGAATCGGAGAGGAGCTTGCCCCTTGCCTCGGCTCATGACGGAAATCCAATTTCCAATACGTGATAGTGCGGTTTTATTTGTAGAACCTAGTATGGCGACATAGTGGTATGGGTCATTCATGCCGCCTATGATTGATATTTATGATTGAAATTGTTTTGACACTATACACCTATAATAGTATCAAATAATGTGTTTTAAACGTATCAAGCATGCTTTGGCTGTTATAAGGTAAAAACCCTATCCTCCGGCTTGCGTTGCATTGTGTGATGGGACCTGGGTCTTATAACAGCTTCATTTTTCTTTATTTAGCATTGCGCTGTTTGTTCTATGCACTGGTATTCTTGGGAGGAAACCCGTTCCGTGTTATACGGCGTGGTCCCTTGATTTACCTAACTTTAAAACCAATATTAATAACTGTTTTAGTTCTCACACCAGTCCCATGACTGACCTGGAGTTTATTGTTTTAACCTAAACTCTGGGTGCCCCTATTTTCCGCACGGGCAGCTAGTAGTTTTGGTTTTGCAGATTTATATCCACAGGGTCCTGATTTACAGCTGGAACGATGCTCGGAAAGCTCTGTATCCGTGTATCACTTTCAGTTGTGTTTTGTATATTTTTCCGCTGCTATGTAACTTATTGTAATCTCTGATATTTGCCGAATGTAATTTATTCATTTATACTCTGTATATTCTTATATCTGATGGAATTGTTGTAATAACAATGAAATGTTCTTCCGTATGCGCTCATTTGTGTGTTGTTCTCAAAGTATTCGTGCTTTCCTTTACGGGGAAGTTACGGGTTCTTATAAAAGGTTAGTGGAGAAGGAGGGGTTTGAGGAAGAAGATAGGAGCTGTATCGGCCATTGAAAATACAAGGGTGGCGGCTCTGAGATGATGAATAGGGTTTCTAGGAATTGTTTAATCCTTAATTTATAATATTTTTATTTATTTATTTATGAGGTCTGAAGATTATAAATGTATAAAAAGAAGAGAGAACAAAAGGGGAATAAAAGGAATAGTTTCATGTCTAAAAATGAATTTGAATGATCAATAGAAGAGGAGAGAGAGTAGAGAATAAATGCACAAGTTATTTCCCCTATATGCCTCTTTGTATTTATAAAAAATTAAATGCTTGCTTTTTCTTCTAATTGCAACCTTTTAAATTTCAAAACATGTATAACTGATTTAGGCTTTGATCATGTTGATGTGTGTATTTACATGCAAACATTTACACATATAATTTAAACCAATAAATCTCTTAATTAATGTCATTCATAATTTTATACTTAGTCGACTGTTTTCTTTACATTAATTACAACACTAATTTGTAACCTGTTTCATTACCCTTCCTTAATTCATTCGTCATATATTTACCTTTTATTCATATTTACAGAATTCAAACTTCAAATATATAAGACTAATTAACATTATATATTCTTGTGGAAATTTCCAATTTCGTTCCTTCTTATTTTGACATACATTAATTACTAGCTAAGGTACATTAATTTCAGTTGTAATGTATGTTAATTAAAACATGTAACGAACATGAATTATTTAGTTGAAATTAAAATTAACAACAAAATGAAATATTTTGTTGAAGCTAAAATTTACAACAAAATTTACTATTTTTTTTTCAAAAGAAAGTGACAATGAAACTTGTAATCCTAGTTTGAAGCACAAATCAAAACATGTAATTTAATTTGACACAAACATGTGATTTTATTTTGAAACAAAACATGTAATTTTTGAAACTAGATTACATGAAAACATTTATTAGTTTTAAACTAAAATAAAGATTAAAACTTTATTTCCCTTTCAATGTTTCATAAAAAAAGATTCCAACTCTACTTTCAATTTCCATGTTACATAAAAATTCCGACTTTGTTTTATAATTGCATCGTTCCATAAAACCAAATAAAGATTGTACTCTATTTTCTCAAATTTCATTGTTTCACAAAACAAAACCAATAAAGATCCAAACTTTTTTTTTAAACGCATAGTGAGTTAAGAAAATGAAAAGTTACCAGGTTGAAATAAAGATATATGCCGGCATGATTTGGAAAGAATAAACATGGTATTTATGATATGAACGTGCATGATTTATTTGTTTATTAATGTCAACATTAATTAACGAATGTTACTTTGTCTATCACATGCGACATGAAATTTACTATATAAATAAAGTGAAACAAATAGATTTTATCATTTAATTTTTCAAATCAAACATATCTTATAGTTGACACTCAATTTTGTGTCAATTTCTTATTAAAAATTCTATTGAACCTTTAAAATAAAATCAAGGATTCAACTACTATTATTATTTTAATTTAAAAATAGAAAATTTTAAATTCTCCCGTATTTTCTAGCAAAATTTTATGAAATAAAATTTTTAAATTTATCCTCAATTTCCGGGTTGTTACAATCTCCCCAACTTAAAATCTTTTCGTCCTCGAAAAGGAATGAAGCTAAAGTTGTTTAATTTTCCTACTCAATTTTTCATTCTTTAATTAGTTTCGATAATTTTATTAGTTGATTAACTTTCGAATATATAACTTTTATATATTCAAAATCATATTTTCTAAAATAGATTATAATTACAAATACGTATATTATAAGCTTGTTACTCTCAACTCATTCTAGGACATTACTAACCCCATCTCTAATGAGTTTTCTCATTCTAGGATACTGCTGATCCTATCTCTAATAAGTATTCTTATTGGATATTACTAATGCAATCTCTGATGAGTCTTTTGTTTAGTTATAATGAGTTGTACCCCAAAGATTTGAGCTAACCAAAGCTCTGATACCAACTGTGATGACCCGGAAGTTCCCTTCCTTTGAATCGACCATAAACCACACAGGTCTGAACCAAAGGCTGGAAATCTGCGGATACATCAACTTTTGGAATACAGCAACGTCATAACAAATAACAAAAGACTTTTATAACATCAATAATAAATGTTACATCAGAGTACAGAATATAACAGAGTACAGAATATAATACAGCGGAAGGTAAAATACAATAATTTAATACAATGCACAGCGGAAGACTTCAATGTTCTGGACACAGCTTTAAGCTTCAATCCAGAATCCTGCTCAAGAGATAAACCTGTAGACAAATTACTCGACTGCCCGTGTGGAAAAGAGGGAACCCGAGTTTGCAAAGGTGGAAACAAACTACGAGTCAGTCATGGGACTGGTGTGAGAATTCTTAACTAGTTTAACTAATTGTAATAAGGCAAATCCAAGGACCACGCCGCTAACGCGGAACGGGTTTACTCCAATGGATTGCTGTGCATAATATTAAAGTAAATCGTCAAATAACGCAATGCTTTTTAGAAAAATGAAACCACCATAAGACTCAAGTCCCATCACACAATGCAACACACACCAAGGGATAGAGTTTTACCTTATGGTGATTAAAAGATGATAAATACGTAAAAACGATATTATTATTAGTGTGTATATGTTTTAATAAAACGTTTCAATCATAATGTATCTATCCTAGGAAGCATAGGTACCCATATATAATGCCTCCGTACTAGTAATACAATCAAAACCGCATGGGGCGTATTGGAAATTGGATTTCCATCATGAGTCAAGGCTAGGGAGAAGCTCCTTACCGATTTAAGACACTCTAGCTAATGCCCCAGGACTCCCCACAGTGAACCCTTGGAAACAGCAGGGCCGGTCCTCACATACAGCTTTGAGGATTGGCAATTCCTAAACACACGTTTCCCAGTCCTATAGGACCTAATACCGAGGCCTCATCATCCATCATCCACATAAGTAAATATCAGCCAGTTTAAGCACCGACATCACTTCTAGCTAGAAAGAAACGTGTTGCTCTCCCTGCGTTCCCTTCTCCCATTTTAGACTCAACCGGGTTGTGAGGCTCGCAAAGTAACGTCATAACCACAAGGCATGCTTTTCAACAAAGCCTTGATTATCTTCATCTTAGCGTGCCACATTGTCAATCCGTACCGTACCATTGATCATCCATCAATATATAAACGGGTGTTAAGTAAAGAATAAATTCTCCACCACCAATCATTTATATATAGACAGAAAATCAATAACATGATATTTAACAGAGTACGATGTTGGACACGCAATCCATTTATTAGCTTATTCTCTGGGTCCGAGCAAAAGCCAAATCCGTGCAAATCAACACTGCGTCAGGACGGCCAGCCCTGTAGCCCCTTCAAGGTAGCTACTCCCATCATGGGCACCAGCAGTCGTCGTCCATTCGATATGAAGATCGTCGGTCTTCAATCGCCGTCTTCAACTCTTGAATTTTTAAACGTCGTTCAAATTATTTGGAATGAGATAGACTCGGACTTTCCAAATAATTCTCGTGTATGTATAAGTTGGAAATCATTCCATATCGTTTGATTTTAATTTATATATATATATATATATAATTATATATAATTCCTTCATCCATTTCATTTTACTAAGTTTTGCTAACAACAAATCTTCTTATTTATATCCAATATTGATATATATCATCACACACAACAATGTTTTCGTTTATTTTTCATACATATCATATACAAAAAATGTATATTTTGTGTGTCATTCCAATTACAACAAAAATGAATATTTTTGTACGTCGCTTATAATTTAACAAAAATGCGTATTTTTGTGTCACTCAATTCCTAACCAAAAATGCAATATATTTTGGTGTCAACTTCATTTCTCTACAAATGAATATATTTTGTTTGTTTAATTTCAATGTAACAAAAATAATAACTTTGTTATTCTTTCAATGCCAAACAAAAATAATAATTCTTCTTATCTCTTTTAATGCAAAACCAAAAATGATCTTGACTATTTTAGAATGGCAATGTAAATTGCATTCTTAAGTTACATCATGAAAACGAAATTTTGATTTGCAATGTAATATCATACCTTAACTACATAATAAAAATGTAATTCTAATTTACAATGCAATTTCTCACTCATAGTTACATATAAAAATGTAAATTTTGTTCGCTTAGAAAATCCAATATCATAGTTATATTGGGAAATGTAAATTTTGTTCGCTTGCCAAATTTCATATCATAGTTACCAATAAAAATATAATTTATTTTTTTGTTTGCATTGCCAATTGCATATCATAGTTTCAAATAAAAATGTAAATTTTTATTTGCATAACAAATATTATATCCTTAGTTCAATTAAAAATGTAATTTTTATTTGCAATGCAAGTTCTCATTCTAGGTTACCTAATAAAAATGTAAATTTCATTTAAAATGCAAGTTCATACTCTTGTTTACATATTAAAAATTATAATTTCTAATTTTATCTCTTTTATATGAAAATCCAATTCCTTAAAATGTAAATTCCCTTCCTTAAGTCCCATCTACATGAAAGTGTAAATTTTCTTTTTTTATTTTGGATTTACATTAAACACAAATGTAAATTTTGTCTTTTTTCTCTCTTTCCCTTTGAACTAAAATATGAATTTTTGTTCTTTTCTTTCTTTAACCAAAAATGTGAATTTTTGTTCTTTTCTAAATGACATTTAAAATACTTCGCTTTATATGTAAAAGGTATGATTTTAACTATGCACTTCATTTCATATGCAATATATGACATTACAAATTTTATTTCATATGCAGTATATGACATCAACAGATAAATATATGTTATTTCATATGCAGCAAAATGACACTTACAAGTAAATATATTTTCATATGCAGTGCATGACATTTAACAAATAAATATATGTTATTTCATTTGCAGTAAATGACACTTACAAATAAATATATTTTCATATGCAGTGCATGACATTTAACAAATAAATATATGTTATTTCATATGAAGTATATGACACTTACAAATAAATATATTTTCATATGCAGTGCATGACATTTAACAAATAAATATATGTTATTTCATATGCAGTAAATGCAACATTAAAACTATAATATATTTACTAAAATACCGTTATGTTCAATTTTTATTTAACCTACACTTTCTAATAAAAATGCAACTTCATTCTAATGCATATTTTTGTCATTCTTTTGTCATTCTTACATTTTTATCTTTCCTTTATATTTGACAAAATGAATATTTTGTCATTATTATATTTTTATCTTATTGTCAACTTGTTATTATTTTGAATAATGAACATTTCCTTGTTTTCCAAAATTACATAAAAACGAAACTTTTTAATGTCGTCTTGTTCTTTTTCTCAAATAATGATCATTTTTATATTTTCTTCATTTACAATAAAAATGGGATTTTTATTGTAAACATTTCTTTTTCCTCTTCTCTTTGATTTCAATACATAAAGATGAAATCTTTATATTCTTTGCTTTCATTACATGAAAATGTAGTCCTTCTCTCTTACATTACATATAAAGAGTATAACTCTTTTATCTTCTTTTCTCATACTATGAAAATGCAATTTTTCCATCTCAAGTGACATACAAAATTTGAATGAACAAATTTATTTCATTTCTAATGACATATAAAAAGTGAATTTATATGTTAACAAATTTATTTCATTTCAAGTGACATACAAAATGTGAATTAGTCGCTGCTTCTTTACATTGAAAAAAAATAATGTTCACTACATATGTTAAATATATGACAGTGAAAAATGTTCATTACCTTTGTTAAATATATGATAGTGAAAAATGTTCATTACATATGTTAAATATATGACAGTGAAAAATGTTCATTACATATGTTAAATATATGACTGTGAAAAATGTTCATTACATATGTTAAATATATTTAACAAAATGAATGAAAATATTATATTTGTCTTTCTTTTTACTTTCAAAAATAATGTCTTTCCTTTTTACACAAATATTGTCTTTTTCTTTCAAACAAAAATAATATCTCTTAATTTTACAATAAAAAGGGTGAAATCTCTATTTAACAAACAAAGGTGAAATCTTTTTATTTAAAAGAAAGGTAAGATCTTTTTAATTATAAACAAACCTACCATCTTTTATGATAAAACAAAATTACAAACCTTAATTCTATAAAACAATCCTACCATCTTTTCTTATAAACAAAGTTACAATCTTTCCTTATATACAACAAAGTTTCAAACTTTATTATACACAACAAAGTTACGATCTCTTAATTTATATAAAACCAGGTTGAATCCTTTAAATTTCTCAACCTAAGTTGAATCCTTTATACATTGATTTAGAAATAGAGTTCAGATCTACAATTTTACTCACAATCATGACATACAATCAATTTTAAATTTCTAATCTATGAACCAAAGGGGAATCACATACAATCATTCACTAACAATAACAAGCAATTCTGAATCACAACTATAACAGAACAATCAACATGGAAATAATAATCTATGCAGCAACAACATGAATTTCATATAATATGAATATAGATTTTGTAGTGACTTAAATAAATAAATAAATAATCATATTTTTAAAATAGAATTCTCACCGAACCATTCTGATTTTAAATTTCCTGATTTTCCAAAATGTCTGGTTTCAGATCTGGTCAGTTCTGAAAGATAGATCTTGGTTCTGCGATTCCAACGGTTCGAAAATCATTCGATTCTGAATCCGATTGAATAAGATATGGATTATTTGCGTTTATTAACTTTTTAAATAGAATTAAATAAATAAACTACTTAAAATCAACCTCTTCTTCTCCAATTTGAATTTGGCCGTGGCTTCTCCAATTAGTTCAAACTTAGGTCTTTATTTTCTGATCCAATCTTGCAGCTTGAAGGCCATCGGGTGTCGGGACGTCATAGGGGGGGTGTGGCGCACGTGCGCCAGGAAGGAGAAGGAGTTCTGTAACGACCCGTCTTTTGCTCGATTTTCGGCGGTAATTAAACCGACTTAAACCGTTCATAAAGACGAATTGTTATGGGTACATACATATATTGAACAAAAATAACAGAACCTTTCATTGCAAATTACAATGTTACATCAGAGTTACATAGAATATCAGAGTTACAAATATATTTACAGCGGAAGAAAAGAAAATAACTTTAATCTCAGCGGAAGATCAAAACACAGCGGAAGCTTCAACTCTATCGGGGACTCCAACTCAGGAAGCGCTCCAAATCTTGCTCCAACGAACTAAAACTGCAAAACTAAACTACTGGCTGCCCGTGTGGAAATTTATGGGCACCCAGAGTTTAGGAAGGAACAATAAACTCCAGGTCAGTCAGGGGACTGGTGTGAGAACTCAAAAACAGTTATTTTTAGGTTTTATTTTAAGGTTGGGAAATTCACCGGACCACGCCGCTAACGCGGAACGGGTTTACTCCATGTGAATACCCATGCATGTAAATTGGTAATGACCTTTGGAAAATTAAGCAATCATAAGCTCGTCCCACATCACACAATGCAAGCGCACACCAGATGGGCGAGTTTTATCTTATGATAACCAAACATGCTTTCATACGTAAATCCTCTTCAATACCATAATATATATATATATAGTGTGGAAAACATTTCGCAAGTAAATGTATTAATCCTAGACAGCATATACCCCATAATATATGTTGCCATATATATATACAATCAAAATCGTATGGCTCGCATAAGAAATTTGGGTTTCCAACTTGATGATTCCTGGCACGAAAGATCAATCAGGGATACAAAACGAAGTGCCTCAACGGCTTTTTCGACCATACGCGGAGACCGACTACACATCGTCAGGGCAGATCAACGGTTTTCAACCAGACACGGCCCCCCGAACATACCCAACTTCCCCAGGTTCATAAGTGGTTTCCCACTGCTGCACAGCTTCATCATCAATTCATATATAAGTATAAAACCTAACCGCCAGTTTCTCATCAATCCGGGGTGTGAGATTTGTCGATGTCACGTTATACACAAAGCGATGCTTCGATAAGCCATCCTTTGATCATCACTAGCTCGTTTCATAACTTGGGTATGCCACATTGACAATTCACGACATATCACTGATTCCAATCAATGCATACCCTCTATGTTCATATGACTTAGAGACGAGGATAACATATTGCCACAGATCCGATATATATTAACGGGAATCAGTGCTATGTGGTCAATTTCAATGTCAGACACACCATCCATACAAGTCCATTCTGGGTCTGAAAGGAACAACAACCCGAAAATACTTGAATATGTTCAGGTCTCATGCAACCCATACCTAGTATTGGGTGGCCTACCCAACCGAGACATCAATCAACAATCAATCTAAACAATTCAAATATTCCCGGTCTTCATTCATCGTTTACCAAGTCTCGAATTGCTTCATCACGTCGTATTATTACTTGGAATGGTTTCCGAACATATATTCGATTCCGGTCTTTCCAAGTAACAAGCGTACTTTAAAACAGTAGCTATGGTTTACACAGGCTTTTCGATTCAACTCTCCTTCCAAGTGAATTTCAATTCATATATAACTCAAGATTTGAATTATTTTAATTTCATACATCTCATTATCATCTTATCTTTTCTTTGAAATCCAGGATTTTACCTTCGCTTCAATTCTTACCTTTAATTCCCTCGAATCAAAGATTTGATTAAATCCCTAATTACGCTATGAATTTCCACCATTCAATTTCATCGGGTTTTCAAGAATGATGTTATTAAAGATACGATTCACAACAAAAACCCAAATCAGTCGATACTGAATCATAAATTACACAGAAATTTTATTCACTTATATTCGATATAAATTCTCATAATCAACGAATACCATAAGTGGAATAACGATATAATAATATCTTCCAAATTCCCCAGATAGTATTCATTTACACCATGAAATCTTATACCAAATATCAAAGATTATTTCTATTTAACTTATCTCAATCAGGTGGAGAAACCCATATCTTAATTAAAAGATTTATTCAACTCTTTGATATTTGATCTGGATAGAAATGACATCAACTTATCTTTAATATAAATCTCCATATCCAACTCATATTATAAGTGGAATAACGGTGAATTACCTTTTAAATTCCTCAGATAATATGAATTTTCATCCACCGAGTTAATATCAACATCCGAAGATTTATCTCCAACCATATCCAAATTTTTAACTTTGGAAAACCCATTTCAATTCCATATAATTATTTCCAATACTTCAATAATCTTCGAAATCATTCTTATAATCAAATGATAGTTCTCGCTTATAATTTCAAACAACATTTGGAATTGTTACCAAAGGTACAACTATTAAAATAGCCATTTAAATCAAGTAGATTTAAAATTGTTCGAAATTCGAATATTCCAATGCTTTTCAAAACTGTTATCCTTTTGCCATTTAACATTTCAAACTAATACCAAATAATCAAGTTAAAACTATTCAAAACTTGAAATCGATATTTACGAATTGTCGCCTCATAGTGCATTCTATTCAACCCATATAATGATTCAAATATAAATTATTCAAATCCTTTCAAATTTATTTTATATTTCCAACTCATTTGAAAGACAGTTTCGAATTTTTTATTTTCAAATTAGATTTTGAATTTTTCCATCCTGTTGTCGGACCAGTTAGGGATAGCCAGAGAGAGCAGGAAACTGAATTTCCAAACCCAAGCCTAGACACCATCCTCTCTGTCATCCTAGAACGTTCTGGTGTCTATATATTACCATATTATGTTTTTCAAAAACATATAAAACCATATTCAAATTTTAACAAATCTTATATGTGAAATAAATTGAACATGCTAATATTTTAATATTAGAAAAATCAAACTTCATTTATATGGAAGAGGAATAAAATCGATCAGCTGTAAAATCCCATAGCCATGGTATCGTGTGTGCATCATACCAACAGAGTAAATCAACCATATACATCAGATGATAATGAATTATCGTTATCATCAACAACAAGCAATTCAGTTGTGCACAAGCGTTACTGTCGATAACGCTTCCAGTGTTCAGTGTGTTATCTAACTACATGCACATCCATTCACATAATAACATCCATCACACAATCATCATTAACAAATTATAATTATCTCAGCTAATTATAATTAACTAATTTAAATAAATAATTTAAATTAGAAGTTCTCACCAGTCGAGCTCCAACATCTTCGTATCAGAACGAACATACCAACGAATATCGTCCCTGCTACTCGTACTGTTCTCAGTTCACTTCCGTTAGCAGCTGGAGATTTTTCTGCTAATTATATATATATTAAAATTAAGTTAATAACATTGTTCGATATATTTATTCATATATAAGCCCCTTTTTATTTTATTTTTATTTTAATTCATTCCTAACCAGAATTATCAAAATTGTATTCTGATAAGTTCTACTTTCCGATACGGTTCTATCGCTTCTTATGGCGAGTCAATCTGCTTTAAAATGAATTAGTTATAGGTGTTTAAACTTTAAACAAATTTAAACTTTCAATATAAATATAAACATACCATGGTACTCGGCCCAAGGCCCAAAAGCATACACCGATCCAACCCGTCACCCCCTTCTTCTTCTTCCTCCCATGTTCTTCTCTACTTCCTCTCATGTACCCGATTACACGCGAGCCTGTGCATATGCACACCTCAAAATTTCCACCGAACCAACATCCGAAACCGCCCGCATATTTCTCTTCACCTCCTCGTCACACTGCACCGCATCATCACCACTCCGGCTCCCTACATTGAAACGCGTGCTCTCGACAGGAAAACTGGACCGTGCGTGAACCCACAAAGCCTCGACACATTTTCACTTCGAACTCCACCAATTTTTCCCATAACGAAGCCCTTTCCATCCTCATCGCCAATCCAAGCTCCATTTCCTCTATCATTGCTCGATTCTCCAATAAAACCAAAACCTAATTTTCAACATTTCCAATCATCAACACGAAATCGCACCATTTTCGCACCAAAGGTACTAGGTTCCTCGCTGATCGCAATGGTGCTGACGCCATCGATCAATTCTTCACGGATTGGGAGATTATATTTTTCAAAGTTTCCATTGAAATTTTGATTTTTCCAGTAAAACTGAATTTGCTCTTTCGTTTGTTAACGGAATTTCAATCCGTCAATTTTTAAAAACCCCTAACGATGGTACGAACGACATCTGTGCAGATCGTATTAGCAAAAATGGAACGGGGTTAGAGTTGAGGATTTTTGAATGGATAGAACTTGAATTTTACTATTTACTGTAAACACAAAAGGGAGAAAAGGAAAGGTACGGGAGGATGTTGCTGCCAGAAATGAAGAGTGCGATCCCTTTCTCTTTGTATTAAAATCTTTTAGTTAGCTTATTATCCAATTAAAGACACTTGGCAATCAAATTCCATGCATAAGGACACATATCTTTCTTTATAATTTTAGCCAATGCATGTTTAACAAATAACCTTATTTATTTATTTATAAATTGGAAATTTTTGCCATATCCTTACAACACTTATTAATGTAACTAAATTTCAATGCTTATGTATTATTTAAAGTTTATCAAAAATGCTTATCACTTATTAATATTCCAAAAATATTATTTATATATATACTTTACCAAAATTCATAAATGGTAAAAATAAATAACTATCAATCCTACAATTTTATAGATTTTATAAACACCATTATAATTTATTTAAGTAATAAAATAATCATTCTTGGAAAAATCTTATTTCCAAAAAAAAAATCATAAAAGAACCTTTAAAATAACCTATAAATAGTTGAAATATTTATCTATATTACTTATCATTTAAATTTACCAAAGTAAAATATAATAATCATTCTTGTAAAATCATAAAATAAATTATCCTTTACAAAAATCATTTACTAATCAATATTATCAACATTAGAAAATATTATTACTTACACATGAAATCTTATAAATTAAATATAAATTTTTAAAACAATTTTTTTTCTTATACCAAATCATAGTTTATAAAATAGAACAAGTTACTTTATTTGAAATTAAAAAATTCATATATTCAAACCTTATAAAAACAAATACATATTCAGAAAATCCAACATTATATGATAAAAATCCAAATTCATATATAAAAAATCTAAATCAACTTGGTAAAATTTATGGGATGTTACATTCACCACCCCCCCTTAGAAATTTTTCGTCCTCGAAAAGGAAGTCGGTAAATTTAAACTCCTTTACAAAAATCCAAATTCCAATTTCTCTCTTAACATATCTGAACTGAAATGGTCAGAACCAAGGCTCATATCATTCTCAGGGTACTCTATCTGATTCTCACTAAAGGTAGAGTCTAAGGAGACTTCCATGATCTCGTGATTACTAGGGTCGTCACCGGTCTTGTTTTAATCAAATTTCTGAGTTAGACCCAGAGCTGCTATCCTACCACTAAGGAGAAACTGGGAAAGATACAGTCTAATACTTAAAGGTGTATGACCCTAAGAAAATCTTAAAGTTTGGAAATTATCTTTCTAACTTACTCTTACGGAACCCATGATTTCTTACCAATTTTAAGACCAAGTGCTTAACTTAGAAATTTAAATCCAGGTTCTCAAATCATTCAAATAACATCTTGGCTAAATTCAGTATTAGAAATTCTATTGCTCTCAATACATATTCAAGTTCAATTTAAGAGATAATTCAAAATACTGGTTTCAGATCCAAATTAATTCACTTGTCCAAGGCTTTATCAGAGCAGGGAAAAAGGAAGAATTCAGAAATAAAGTTGTACAGTTAAAATTTCAAGCATGACAATTTGGGGGTGATATTCAAAAGATGACAATGGGTCGAGCAAAACCCATTGACAAGGAAAGAGATAGAATTATATTTTCGAAATACTCATTCTATTTCGAAATTTTATTCCAATCATTTCCAATCTCATATTAACCCTTTTATCAGTTAAATTTATACTCATTTAATATTCATATTTTAGTTGTCATATTCACCTAATCGAATAACACTTTCTAATCCACTTTAAAAATCCAAAATATATATAACTCTTTTCATTCTTGTTTAAATATCAAACCTTGTTTAGCAAGTTTTTCTTACTCAACTAGTTGGAAAATTTCTTAAACAGTTTTATTTAAAATACCATCACGCTTCCTCTGCGCACTTTGATTATGCATATACATGTTCAGGCTAGGTTTGTTTCCAAATATTAATCTTAACATTTTTTTTTTCAAAACCCACTGATAAACGATTTGAATTCAGTTGATGAAGCTAACTTAGGCCAAGGTAGGAAAGTCGAGCGCACCTAAGGATACATATATAAGTTATTTATTCTTGGAACACTTAGCTTTCATTAGCTGTCTCTTGAGTAAATCTTACCTCAAGTTCCGTTTTTCTTTTCATCGTAAGCGATTACCCTTTAAGTATTTTTATTTGAATTACTCACACAACAGTTTTCTTCCTACTTCGATGTTTGCTACTACTTAAATCATCCTTAAATAGATTATTCACTTAAGTTAAATTACTTCCAAATTTCTTGAGGGGTTTAGATTTGCTAAAATATACTTACAACCGAAATAGTTTAACTTGCATTTCATCCTTACAGCTCATGCTAGACATTGATTTCAAATCTACCACTTACATTAACTTATTCTTCGAGGATTATAATACCTTTTATGGTTATAACCTATTTTCCTTAGATTAAATTCTTTTTAATATTTTAAACATACCAAAGTAGTTTAAGTATTCCTCGACGTGTTAATTGAAACCATGCAGTCATCCCACTTTCGAAACTCGAAAAACACTTACCGATGGTGCCATGGTCATCAGTAAAATCATCCTCGAGCGACTAGAGTGTGACCCTACATCTACCTAGTATATATTGGACTTCGTATATACGTTGATCAAACGTATATTCAAAACCCTTACATACTCGGTAGTCCAACCGTGACGTCGAATAGAACACTCGCAACCCTTATTTCCAATTATATTTCAAAATATATTTCAAATAATCATTGTTTTCAAAATGATTTACTTGTTCAAAAATGCCTTATATAGGTTTCAAAAATACGCTCTCTCGTCATAATATTCCAAAATCTCATTCTAGGGTATTTCTAACCCTATCTCTAAATGAGATAATATAACTCTGAGGGGTCCTATTCTTTTCTCCAATTATGTACGTACCCCATAGCTTTGTATAACCAAAGCTCTGATACCAACTGTAACGACCCGTCTTTTGCTCGATTTTCGGCGGTAATTAAACCGACTTAAACCGTTCATAAAGACGAATTGTTATGGGTACATACATATATTGAACAAAAATAACAGAACCTTTCATTGCAAATAACAATGTTACATCAGAGTTACATAGAATATCAGAGTTACAAATATATTTACAGCGGAAGAAAAGAAAATAACTTTAATCTCAGTGGAAGATCAAAACACAGCGGAAGCTTCAACTCTATCGGGGACTCCAACTCAGGAAGCGCTCCAAATCTTGCTCCAACGAACTAAAACTGCAAAACTAAACTACTGGCTGCCCGTGTGGAAATTTATGGGCACCCAGAGTTTAGGAAGGAACAATAAACTCCAGGTCAGTCAGGGGACTGGTGTGAGAACTCAAAAACAGTTATTTTTAGGTTTTATTTTAAGGTTGGGAAATTCACCGGACCACGCCGCTAACGCGGAACGGGTTTACTCCATGTGAATACCCATGCATGTAAATTGGTAATGACCTTTGGAAAATGAAGCAATCATAAGCTCGTCCCACATCACACAATGCAAGCGCACACCAGATGGGCGAGTTTTATCTTATGATAACCAAACATGCTTTCATACGTAAATCCTCTTCAATACCATAATATATATATATATATATAGTGTGGAAAACATTTCGCAAGTAAATGTATTAATCCTAGACAGCATATACCCCATAATATATGTTGCCATATATATATACAATCAAAATCGTATGGCTCGCATAAAAAATTTGGGTTTCCAACTTGATGATTCCTGGCACGAAAGACCAATCAGGGATACAAAACGAAGTGCCTCAATGGCTTTTTCGACCATACGCGGACACCGACTACACATCGTCAGGGAAGATCAACGGTTTTCGACCAGACACGACCCCCCGAACATACCCAACTTCCCCAGGTTCATAAGTGGTTTCCCACTGCTGCACAGCTTCATCATCAATTCATATATAAGTATAAAACCTAACCGCCAGTTTCTCATCAATCCGGGGTGTGAGGTTTGCCGATGTCACGTCATACACAAAGCGATGCTTAGATAAGCCATCCTTTGATCATCACTAGCTCGTTTCATAACTTGGGTATGCCACATTGACAATTCACGACATATCACTGATTCCAATCAATGCATACCCTCTAAGTTCATATGACTTAGAGACGAGGATAACATATTGCCACAGATCCGATATATATATTAACGGGAATCAGTGCTATGTGGTCAATTTCAATGTCAGACACACCATCCATACAAGTCCATTCTGGGTCTGAAAGGAACAACAACCCGAAAATACTTGAATATGTTCAGGTCTCATGCAACCCATACCTCGTATTGGGTGGCCTACCCAACCGAGACATCAATCAACAATCAATCTAAACAATTTAAATATTCCCGGTCTTCATTCATCGTTTACCAAGTCTCGAATTGCTTCACCACGTCGTATTATTACTTGGAATGGTTTCCGAACATATATTCGATTCCGGTCTTTCCAAGTAACAAGCATACTTTAAAACAGTAGCTATGGGATACACAGGCTTTTCGATTCAACTCTCCTTCCAAATGATTTTCAATTCATATATAACTCAAGATTTGAATTATTTTAATTTCATACATCTCATTATCGTCTTATCTTTTCTTTGAAATCCAGGATTTTACCTTTGCTTCAATTCTTACCTTTAATTCCCTCGAATCAAAGATTTGATTAAATCCCTAATTACGCTATGAATTTCCACCATTCAATTTCATCAGGTTTTCAAGAATGATGTTATTAAAGATACGATTCACAACAAAAACCCAAATCAGTCGACACTGAATCATAAATTACACAGAAATTTTATTCACTTATATTCGATATAAATTCTCATAATCAACGAATACCATAAGTGGAATAACGATATAATAATATCTTCCAAATTCCCCAGATAGTATTCATTTACACCATGAAATCTTATACCAAATATCGAAGATTATTTCTATTTAACTTATCTCAATCAGGTGGAGAAACCCATATCTTAATTAAAAGATTTATTCAACTCTTTGATATTTGATCTGGATAGAAATAACATCAACTTATCTTTAATATAAATCTCCATATCCAACTAATATTATAAGTGGAATAACGGTGAATTACCTTTTAAATTCCTCAGATAATATGAATTTTCATCCACCGAGTTAATATCAACATCCGAAGATTTATCTCCAACCATATCCAAATTTTTAACTTTGGAAAACCCATTTCAATTCCATATAATTATTTCCAATACTTCAATAATCTTCGAAATCATTCTTATAATCAAATGATAGTTCTCGCTTATAATTTCAAACAACATTTGGAATTGTTACCAAAGGTACAACTATTAAAATAGCCATTTAAATCAACTAGATTTAAAATTGTTCGAAATTTGAATATTCCAATGCTTTTCAAAACTGTTATCCTTTTGCCATTTAACGTTTCAAATTAATACCAAATAATCAAGTTAAAACTATTCAAAACTTGAAATCGATATTTACGAATTGTCGCCTCATAGTGCATTCTATTCAACCCATATAATGATTCAAATATAAATTATTCAAATCCTTTCAAATTTATTTTATATTTCCAACTCATTTGAAAGACAGTTTCGAATATTTTTTTTTTCAAATTAGATTTTGAATTTTTCCATCCTGTTGTCGGACAAGTTAGGGATAGCCAGGGAGAGCAGGAAACTGAATTTCCAAACCCAAGCCTAGACACCATCCTCTCTGTCATCCTAGAACGTTCTGTTGTCTATATATTACCATATTATGTTTTTCAAAAACATATAAGACCATATTCAAATTTTAACAAATCTTATATATGAAATAAACTGAACATGCTAATATTTTAATATTAGAAAAATCAAACTTCATTTATATGGAAGAGGAATAAAATCGATCAGCTGTAAAATCCCATAGCCATGGTATCGTGTGTGCATCATACCAACAGAGTAAATCAACCATATACATCAGATGATAATGAATTATCGTTATCATCAATAACAAGCAATTCAGTTGTGCACAAGCGTTACTGTCGATAACGCTTCCAGTGTTCAGTGTGTTATCTAACTACATGCACATCCATTCACATAATAACATCCATCACACAATCATCATTAACAAATTATAATTATCTCAGCTAATTATAATTAACTAATTTAAATAAATAATTTAAATTAGAAGTTCTCACCAGTCGAGCTCCAACATCTTCGTATCAGAACGAACATACCAACGAATATCGTCCCTGCTACTCGTACTGTTCTCAGTTCACTTCCGTTAGCAGCTGGAGATTTTTCTGCTAATTATATATATATATATATATTAAAATTAAGTTAATAACATTGTTCGATATATTTATTCATATATAAGCCCCTTTTTATTTTATTTTTATTTTATTTCATTCCTAACCAGAATTATCAAAATTGTATTATGATAAGTTCTACTTTCCGATAGGGTTCTATCGCTTCTTATGGCGAGTCAATCTGCTTTAAAATGAATTAGTTATAGGTGTTTAAACTTTAAACAAATTTAAACTTTCAATATAAATATAAACATACCATGGTACTCGGCCCTAGGCCCAAAAGCATACACCGATCCAACCCGTCACCCCCTTCTTCTTCTTCCTCCCATGTTCTTCTCTACTTCCTCTCCTGTACCCGATTACACGCGAGCCTGTGCATATGCACACCTCAAAATTTTCACCGAACCAACATCCGAAACCGCCCGCATATTTCTCTTCACCTCCTCGTCACACTGCACCGCATCATCACCACTCCGGCTCCCTACATTGAAACGCGTGCTCTCGACAGGTAAACTGGACCGTGCGTGAACCCACGAAGCCTCGACACATTTTCACTTCGAACTCCACCAATTTTTCCCATAACGAAGCCCTTTCCATCCTCATCGCCAATCCAAGCTCCATTTCCTCTATCGTTGCTCGATTCTCCAATAAAACCAAAACCTAATTTTCAACATTTCCAATCATCAACACGAAATCGCACCTTTTTCGCACCAAAGGTACTAGGTTCCTCGCTGATCGGAATGGTGCTGACGCCATCGATCAATTCTTCACGGATTGGGAGATTATATTTTTCAAAGTTTCCATTGAAATTTTGATTTTTCCAGTAAAACTGAATTTGCTCTTTCGTTTGTTAACGGAATTTCAATCCGTCAATTTTTAAAAATCCCTAACGATGTTACGAACGACATCTTTGCAGATCGTATTAGCAAAAATGGAACGGGTTGAGAGTTGAGGATTTTTGAATGGATAGAACTTGAATTTTACTATTTACTGTAAACACAAAAGGGAGAAAAGGAAAGGTACGGGAGGATGTTGCTGCAAGAAATGAAGAGTGCGATCCCTTTCTCTTTGTATTAAAATCTTTTAGTTAGCTTATTATCCAATTAAAGACACTTGGCAATCAAATTCCATGCATAAGGACACATATCTTTCTTTATAATTTTAGCCAATGCATGTTTAACAAATAACCTTATTTATTTATTTATAAATTGGAAATTTTTGCCATATCCTTACAACACTTATTAATGTAACTAAATGTAATAACCCGAAAATCTGGGCCAGTTTAAAATTTTTATTTTGGCAATTATAGCGAATTTTGATTATTTAAAATGAATTATTTTAAATAATATCGACGAGAAATTTATTTTGAATATAGTTCGAACGTATATATTTATACGCGTCGTCGTTAGAATATAAATATTTATATATATTTATAAATAGAATTGAAAATGGCGCGGTAGTTCGATAATTCGATTTCAAACTTCAATTGAATGTACCGGGTGCAAAACAATCCGGATTTTAGTGAAACCAAAAACATTAGTATCTAATTGATGATATCTTTCCAACGAATCCGAAAAATCAAAATTTCATAGCGGGAATCAAAAGATATGTCCAGTTGAAAATTCTGAATAGTCGCTATGGAATTCAGGCCCTTAAAAATGGACATTTTGCAAATGACCTCGGATTTCGACGAAACCAGTTTGGCTGGGTCCGTGGTGTCAAGTTATTGCTAGGTTTCAAATTTCATAATTTTTCGATTCAATATGTGAGCGTGGCAAAGGAAAACGCGTTTGACCAGTTTCAGTTGATTTTAATCGACTGGAAAATGGCCATTTTTCTAACGGTCTCAGAATTCGACGAAACTAGTTTTGTTAGGACCGTATCGTCAGTACGAAGCTAGAAAATATTTTTCAGGAATTTTTCTAGTTAGTATGTGACCCCGGTAATTTGAAATGTACGTTTAAAATTCAATATAGAGATTTAAATGTAAATTCAAAGGAAACTAATCGAAACGATCAAATCAACCTACGATGCATATCCCATTGTGTTCGGAATGGGGGTAAAATGCTATGGACGATAGGCGGTGGTCCTCGTTTCGAGGTCGTATGTAAAAGTACCTTTTTTAGAAATTAAATAATAATAAATAAATAAATAAAGAATTCCCTCTTTCTCCTTCCATATACTCTGGCCCCCCCTTCAAAAATCAAATCGTCAGAGGAAAAAAAAAAAAGGGATCGTCGGGGGGGGGGGGGGGGGGGGGGGGGGGAAGAAGCCGCCGCCCTTGCCTCCCAGTGGCGCGCCCACCACCAGTCGCCTCCCCTCGATTCAAGGCGCGAGCTCCCTCCTTCCCTCTGCTGTCGCTCCCTCTCTCTCTCTGAAAATCGCGCAGCGATTCCATCGCCCCCCCTTCTCGTAAATCGCATCACCGCCAGCAGACCCCCCCTTCCACTGACGAACGAGCAGCAGACTTCCCCCCCCCCTCTGAAAATATACAGTAAGTTCTCTGTTTACTTTATTTTATTCCTCTAAATTTTTTTATTCTATGTAATTTATGTAATTAATTTAGGATAACACTTTTTTTACTGAAATTGGAAGCGATTTTTTTTATATGCTGCAATCAGTTTTTATTTATATAAAAAAAAAGTATAAAAATCTAATTTTTGGTTAGAGATAAAATATAATTGTTAGACCCAAAAGTGGTTCTAACACCCAAATTGATTAAAAGCAAATAAGATGAGATAAAAATAAAAATGAACACACAGGATTTATAGTGGTTCGGCGAAGAAATGCCTACGTCCACTTATCTTTCACTATATTCAATGATTCAGTTGCAAATACAATGTAATTGTCACTTGATTTCACTCACAACTCGCTTATATTCACTCAATAGATTAAAACAAATAATGAAAGAAGATTTGGATTCTCCGGGAGCAATGGGGTTCGGATTATGGAGGTAGTTGAATTCTCAAAGTGCCTGAAAAAGATCCTTCTCTTTGTCTCCAGACGGGGTATTTATAGGTGTGAATTTGCTTGAAACTTGATCCGGGTCGGGGCCACATGTCGTCCATCCCACTATCTTCGGGTTCGGATGAATTATTATGTTGACAACGCATCAATGGAACGGACGTTATGAGTAGAAACTGGTCACAACCGGTCCGGATATCCAGGCGCTTTTGTAGGAGAATAACATGGAATATGGGCTCGGGTCGGAGACGCACAGACAAGGGGTTCGGATCGGGATATCCGATCCGACCCGGATTGGCTTGGATGCTACGCTCTCTTCTTCTCTAATCTGCTCCGCTCCGATCCATTTTCGTGGCAAACAGGTGGCTTTCCGATCCAATTGAAATTGTGTTGTCTTCCGATCCGATTAGATATACCTTACCAATTTCCTCATCAGCAGTTCACCGATCCGAACAGAAAGCTCTATCCGACCCGAACCGATATGTTGCTCTGACCCGACCCGAACAACTGCAGCTACCCAATCTAGATTGTAGTGTCTTCTCCAATCCGAACCGAAGTCTTCTAATTAAAAATGCCCTTCAATGTCTAGTTTCTTGACTTTGTGTTGCCTAGTTCACAAAGTAGGCTAACATTTTGCCCCCTCAAAGGATGCTTCTGTTGTATACGAAGCGTGCTTTGATGTCGTTTGAATGCTAGTCCTTGAATCAGAAAAGTCAGAAAGTCACTTCCGTTCGTTTGTGAAGATGCGTTGCTTCATGAAGACATGTCTCTTATCGCTCATATATATGTCATGAAATACTCGATTCATTTTCTTCATTCTTGAGTCAAGTCCAGAAGTTCTTCTCGACATATAGTATTCTTCTCAGGTATGTTCTTTCCTAGTTTTTCTTTTAAGTCTAATTCGAATGCACAGATTTCTACCCGGTTCGGTGTCCGACTCGAGCACCTTTTCTTCCTGTTTCGCTTTGCACTGGGTTGATGGGCCAGAAGATGTGGGCTGGCTTGGACTCGGTCCGAACGGAGTAAAATACGGGGAATACAAAGAGCCATCTCACGTCTTATATAAACCCAACCACCCAAACTCTTCTACCTTTTTTTTACTTCCACAATTCTTATTCTCCCAGCTTTATACTGAAACCCTATTTCCTAAAAAATCCAAAAACTCCAAAACTTCTCGTTTCAATCTTCGAATAAAACATCTAGGTATTTTAAATCTCCGATTATTTATGTAATAACTGATTTCAACTAGAATTTGCGGTTAAATCGAGCGATTGGAGTGTGGTGTT
This sequence comes from Allium sativum, assembly GCA_030737875.1. NCBI lineage: Eukaryota > Viridiplantae > Streptophyta > Magnoliopsida > Asparagales > Amaryllidaceae > Allium > Allium sativum. Next base: position 181,677,527 of record CM060915.1, on the reverse strand, counting down.
TGTTAAACTCCGACGCTTGGATCTCCTCCACCATTTGTCATCGTCGTTGATGGCGTCTTCGCCGTCTCGAGGTAGCAACGGGGGTCATTGGGATCCAGCGTTAAACATTCAAGCACATAAACACTTAACTTCATTTGGGTCTAGTGAAATTTGAAGACGAGAAAGGGGAGAATAGGAACTGGGTTCGGTTCGGGTAAGGAAGTGCTGAAGCAGCGGAGGGGAGGACATGTTCATATGTTAGGATCGGGTCGGAATGAAATGCGATGTGGAGAAAGCCATGCTTGCCCGACCAGGTCGGATTGGAGGAAAAGATAGATAAAGGAAAAGGACGTATGGATCCTTTTGTTTGCTGGACCACTCCGAATGCTTATTCCGATCCGGTTTTAAACTGCCAAATATGAATGTCTTCTCTGAACCAAACAATGCGCAGACCCGAGCCGATCCCAGCTATATGCACATCCGATCTGAACCCAACAATAAGCACACCCTACCTGAACTGAATGATATGCATATTCCAACTCAAAGCACAAGACTTTATCCAACCAGGGTTAATCAATGCTTGACAGAATCTTCAACTTAATGAACAGTTAGGATAGTGCCTTATGAACGTAAACGATCATTAAGATTTATTCTGAACATCGTCGCTCCGTTAGAACTTCGCGTTATGCTTTTAAGTGTTTTTCTTCTCATGTTTTGCGCACACCACACACACTTTAGCTCACACATATGCACACGGGGACACGGGATAATTTACTCTAATCCGTGCTATTGCTTCTTCAATAGTTCTATGACAATGAGGCCCAGACGCTCTTCCCGACTAGCTGAGATGAAAGAAGCCCCGGAAACTTCTAACAAAATTACTCTTGAGGATATATCTTCTTCGTCTGATCCAGAATGGGACAGTGAGGGTCCAAATTACGGGGTTGGAGATCGAGAAAGCAACGAGGCATCTTGGGAGAACGAGGTTTCTCTGGGTTTTGAGGAGGAAGGAGGGATCGGTGACGATCGAGCCCCTGACGAATTTGACTCAGCCATTATATTGGAGTCACCTCCAGATTCCGTAGAATCGACAATCGACAACGACCGACTTGTTCGAATTTGCTTAAAGTATGGAATAATGAAAAGGGACACCCTAGTGCCCTCATGCTCTGACCGTCCCCACAACCCTCCAGAAGGATATATGACGGTCACTCGCTTAATGTGCATGGTCGGTGCCATTCCTCCATTTTCTCCGTTCATTGTTGATTTTTTAAGACAAATGCGGATTGCCCCCATGCAATTGCACCCCAATTCATATGCCTATTTGCACACCTTGTACATAGCATATCGTGAAATCCTAGGCATAGAGCTCACGTTCGACGACGTTCACTTCTTCTATAATTTCAAGCATCGGACTCGAGAGACTCCATCCTTCTGCTACTTTGAATCAGTCCCAAAAAGAAAGATAATCTCTGCACCATTCAACAGTAAAGCTGGAGATTCCCGACTAGAATGGTTCTACGTGAAGCAACAGCCTGGATGCGCCAGGAGATGGACAAAATCAAGTAAAGCGTTGATTTTCTAAATCCGGACTCTATACACTTGAATCATCACCCTGACCTATTTTCCTTTTTATTTGCAGTCGACAATCCCAAACAGATATCAGATCAGGTGTTCTTTGATCGGATGCACCGACTTCTTAATGGCGATCAAAAATTCTTGACTATCGACGAGGTCCTTAAAGATGAATACCTTCACTTTCATGGGCTGCTATCCGTTTTTCGTAGCATCGGTCATGGGACGGTCCCTTACGCATACATTCCTCCAGTGGAGATAGTTCCAGAGACAGGAGAAGGCTCGGGAATTCCTACAGTGCCTCTTCAACCTTCACCTTCTCCATCTTCCACACAAGAGGATGAATTGGCTAATCTGGCCGAAAAGCATCGTGAAGGGTATATTGCCCCCGAGGAAACCACTTCTCTAGACAAGTCAAAATCCTCCCAAGAGTCGCCACTTCATGCTGCCAAAGGGGATGTTCCTAGCATTGATGAGCACATATTTCAGGGTTTGGGGGATCTCCCCTTACCTGAAACTATATATACTTCAGAGGATTTCAGGAAGGATCCTTTAGTCTTCACCTCTTCTGAAGAAACCACTCCCGCTAAGGCCAAAGAGCCTGCCCGCACTAGTCTAGCTTCAGACTCGGGTTGGTTGGGGGAGGAAACACACCACTTAGGATACACTTTACACCACAGCATTAGCATTCATTGCACTTCTTTCTCCATGAATCCATTAATTCTAAACTTCGTTTGATTTATCGTGCAGGTACAATGTCTCGATCCTACTACGATATAAGAAAACTTCGTCGCAGCATGACCAATCCTCCTCAGGATGTCGAGTATGATCGCCGGGATGATCGTGGTAGGGAGGAGAGAAGACCTTATGATTCTTATCGCTCTCGATCCTCACGTTCTCGTTCACCGGTTCGGCCAGAACAAGATAAATATAAGGGCTACCAAAGCCGCAGGGAGGAAGACAGACCACCATCTAAAGACTCCACTTCCTCCCATGAAAAGCGGAGTAGAGAGAGAACTCCTCCGAAAGAAACCGGGTCTCGAAGTAAGCACAAGGTCCCTGCCACTAAACGACCTAGAACGGACAAAGAGACTACTGAATTCTCTTCTCATAGGGACACCGAATTATCAATTCCCGCACCTCCCCCACTAGATGCGGGAACTGCAGTCAAGCTGGCGTGCTTAGAGGAGCAATTTCCCGAGCACTACTTCGAGACTTTGACCTTTCTACCTACCCTTGAACCTATTTCCTCTAATTGGGCAGATGAGGCCAAAGCAAAGATTGATTTGGTGGAAAAACAATATACAGAGATATTCAAGTATTCACGCAATCTTTCTAGAATCATCCGCACTCTAATGACAAATGCTAATTCAATGCAAAAGACCGCGGAGGAGGATGCTAAGGCCTTAAAAGCTCTAGGAAAAGATTTGGAAGACACTCAAGCTCAGCTAGCGGTCGCTCAAAGGGACGCTTCTAATTTCAAACAACAGTTCGAGGACATGCAAAAGCGCTATCACGATTTGCTTGAATCTCATACTGAGGAGCGTTCTGAATTAAAAAAGCAAGTTGACGAGGCCAAGTCAGAAGCTGCTAAGACACGCCTTGCTTATGCTGAGCTTGAGTGAAAAAACGCCGAGTTAGAAAAGAGGAGTGCTGAATTAGAAAAGAAGAATGCTGACTTGGCTTCAAAGTTGTTGGAGGCAGAGAATAGGGCTGCTCTGGCCGAGGGCAATGTGGAGTGTGCTATTAAATCTGCGAAGGAAGCCCGCAAGCAACTATCAGAGGCGGAGGCTGATATTCAGGGCTTCGGCGAGCTAATGATTGAATTCTTCGCACACATTATTCGTCGTCGAAACATTTCTTGGATCGAGGACTATCCATCCACTCTGGTTCAAGTATGGAATCAAATCGTTGAATGGGAAAAAGAAGAGCTTAAGGTCGATTCCCTCGATGAAGATAAACTGATGGAGAAATACTTGAGAGATGATGAACCAGAGCGTCTAGCTGAAGGGCGCCGCCTCATTGCTGAGGCCATGAAAGAAGAGAGACGGAAGTCTAAACAAAAAACCATTCTCGAAGCTGGTTCTTCTTCTTCTGCTCCTGCGACTCCCGAAGTAGAAGGGTATGATCCCGAAAATCCGGGAATTCCCCGAACAACTCTGCTATCTCCCATTCCTGAAATAGCCCCAGAAGTAGTAGTCACCCCCGCTGAAAAGTCTTCGGAAGGTATCCCTATCTTTTCTCCTCAATTTGCCAAAGCTATTACTACCTTTCGCTACGTGATTGAACATTCGATGAGAGACCCATTGTTTTCGCCTGAGTTGATAACTGTTGCTTCTCATTCTGTAGGTGTCGAATCATCCGAAAAGACAGATGTAGCTCAAGGAGCTACCGCTGGGACAAAGCCCGCAGATGGGGTCAAAAAAGGGGAGGACAAGCCTGCTTCTATAGACTTGGGAGAAGGAAATGAGCCAACTAAGGTCTCCACTCCCCATGATGAAGAAATGATAGCGGCTTTAAAGGACGATGGCGGAGACGGGGGGCATGATGAGGAACCAGAAGTTGCAATAACCGGGGAGTCAAAAAGTGCTGATGACTTTACCTTGGCTGCAATGAAGGCTGACAGAGACAAGCGTTTGCAATTAAAGGCCGAAGAACTAGACCCTGAAGTCCTCAAGCCCCTCGCAGTTGTGGATGCGGGTTCAAGGTTAGTTGTTAAGCTCTCAACTAGATCTATTACCGAAGAACTTGCTAAAAAATCTTCTCATGATTCCAGTGTCCCGCCCTCCGGGAAGAAGTCTACTGGCTCCAGTACCGCATCTTCAGGGAAAAAGAAATCAAAACGAATCTTGACTGAAGCCGAGAAAGAAGCAAAGGATGCGGAGAAAGCCACCAAGAAATCTAAAGCTCATTCCAAACCTAAATAGTGGGTTCCCCTGTATCTTTTTAGCATCTTTGTGAACCAATAATTGCTGCTGCAAAAGCAGCTCCTGCACTTTCTTTTTTTAGCTATTTCCCTGTACAAATTCATTCATCTGTAAATAAAAATAATTCACTTTTTACAATGTTTGTTTGTTAGTAGTTCTGCATTTATGCATGTTTACAGTTGTGAAACGAAGTTGTGGAGGGGGGAAATATGCGTGTACATAAGTGTCCCCAGTCAATTTCCACAAGTTATTTAATGCTTAACCAGGCAATCAGAATGCTCCCAATTTTCTGACGGGATAGCACTTCCTGTGCTGTCAGTACCTGTCGTTTTTTCTGGCATTTCATTTATACTCTCTCTCTCTTTCTCTCGAGAGTTAGAGTTCGAGTTCAGTCATCTATTCATTCCCCGGTCTTTCAACGGGGAAAGATTTCTTTTTCAGCGCTCAGTCGGAGACGCTTTTATACTCTCTCTCTCTGGAGAGTTAGAGTTACAAGAAGAATTTCTTTTTCAGCGCTCAGTCGGAGACGCTTTTATACTCTCTCTCTCTCTGGAGAGTTAGAGTTACAAGAAGAATTTCTTTTTCAGCGCTCAGTCGGAGACGCTTTTATACTCTCTCTCTCTCTGGAGAGTTAGAGTTAGAAGAAGAATGTCGTTTTCTCATTCTTTTATGTCTTATCGCACAAATAGTCGTTGTGCTTCTTTTTATGTCTAAACCGTTTTCAACCTTTTTAGGCTGTATGTCACTCTGTACTTCATACCTGCAACAGAATAATTAACAAATGTATATACACATAGTGCGTAAAGGTAAATAACACACAATATTTTTATAGTGGTTCAGCTAAGTCGTAGCCTACATCCACTTTATAATCCTTTATTCATATCGTAGGATTTTCCCAAGGCAAGTCGTGCCCTATTACAGAGTTCATAATAAAAATAACACAAAGTACAGTGTTTTTCAATCCAAATATCGCATTAAGTGTTGGGCGTTCCATGCTCTGGGGACTTCCTCGCCATCCACGGTCGTTAACTTGAACGTTCCTTTTTCAAGTTTCCGTTGAATGACGAAGGGTCCTTCCCATTTTGGACCAAGGTGAGAAAGGGATGGAAAGACTCTCTTTAGCACCAAATCTCCTGGTTCAAAAGTCCTAAAACAAACTTTTTTGTCATAATAGCGTGCCATCTGACGTCGGTGTCTTGCCGCACGCAAATCCGCTTCATCCCTTTTTTCTTCGACTTCATCAAGAGACTCAAGTAAAAGCGCCTGATTTGTCATCGGGTCATAATATGTCACTCTGTGGGAAGGAACTTCTAGTTCAACTGGAATTACTGCTTCTGAGCCAAAGGAGAGAGAGAAAGGGGTATGATCGGTGGCCGTTTTAAATGTTGTTCGATATGCCCACAAAGCTAGGGGCAATTCATCAACCCACCTGGCCTTTGCACGCTCTAATCGCTTCTTGAGGATGGACTTTATTACTTTGTTTATTGCCTCTACTTGCCCATTTGATTGCGGATAGGCAACTGCAGTATATCGTTTGTCTATCTTATACTTCTGGCAGAAATTTCTGAATTCAGTACTATCAAATTGGGTCCCGTTGTCAGTTATAATCGTCCTTGGAATCCCGAACCGGCATATAATATTTCTGACCACAAAACTTATCACCTTTCTTGCTGTGATCTTGGTCAAGGGCTCAGCTTCCACCCACTTCATAAAATAGTCCACGGCCACTATTGCATATTTAGCTCCTCCTTTAGCAATTGGTAGAACTCCAATGATATCAATTCCCCATGTGGCAAATGGCCAAGGACTCACCATTGATTTAAGTTGGGTCGACGGTGCCCTGGGGATTTTGGCGAATCTCTGGCACTTATCGCAGCGTCGAGAATAATCAGCTGCATCTTTATTGATCGTAGGCCAGAAATATCCATATCGCAGTATCTTCTTTGCTAAAGTTTGACCTCCTGTATGATCTCCACACTCACCTTCGTGTACTTCTCTTAGTACACGCTTGATGTCGTCGTGTGCGATACATCGTAACAGGGGCATAGAAAATCCTTGCCGATAGAGAGTATCGTCTTGTATGACATATCTGGTAGCTTTGCGAACTACAGCTCTTTTCTCACTCTTCTTTGATGGGAGTGTCCCATTCTTGAGGAAATTCTTAATTGGAGTCATCCACGACTCTTCTCTGGTTCTGCTTCAAAGGTGAATTCAATTTCCATTGACTCAAAGCTTGGCGACTCCAACGTTTCAATTGGAATTACTTCAGTCTCTTCTGGATTGTCGGAACTAGCCAGCTTTGCCAGTCTATCCGCTTTCTGGTTTTCCACTCTGGGAATATGTGTTATGTTATACCGTTCTAAGCTATTCAATAGCTCTTTCACTTTCTTGAGATAGGCGATAAGTCGAGGTCCTCGAGCCACGAATTCCTCTCGCACCTGACAAACAACAATTTTAGAGTCACAAAATATGTCCATCATTTTTACTCCAAGGTCTTTAGCAAGCTTCAGCCCGGCAATCAGGGCTTCATATTCTGAGTCATTGTTAGTTGCCGAAAATTCTAATCGCAGGGCATAATATAACGACCGTCCCTCGGGAGTGACTAAGACAATTCCAGCTCCGGACCTTCGATCATTCTTGGCTCCATCTGTATATAGTTTCCACGGATTCATTTTTAGTTCATCCTCGGATTTAACCACTCTGTCATCGATTATTTCCTCCTCTGGAATGGTGAATTCCGCAATAAAGTCTGCTAGAGCTTGCCCCCTGATTGACTTTCGTGGTTGAAAATTCAAATCAAACTGACTTAGTTCTATGTTCCATTTGATCAACCTTCCCGATGCCTCAGGCCTCTGTAACACCTGCCTTAACGGCTGTTCGGTGTATATGGTTATTGGATGGGCTTGGAAATAGTGACGAAGTTTTCGGGATGCGATCAGGAGGCTGTAAGCAAGCTTCTCAATTTTTGGGTAGTTGCGCTCTGCCGCTGCTAATTTCTTGCTTACATAATACACCGGCCTTTGTACTTTGTTTTCTTCTCGAACCAGGGCTGTGCTAACAGCGTGAGCCGAGACTGCCAAATAAACGAATAATTCTTCGTGATCTACGGGCTTTGATAAAATCGGCGGTTTCTCTAGCAGTTCCAACAGATTTTGAAAGGCCTCAACACAATCCGGAGTCCACTGGAAGTTCTTCTTTCCCCTTTTTATCAAATCAAAAAATGGAACACATTTATCTGTGGCTTTGGAGATGAATCTACTCAGCGCCGCTACTTTCCCTGCAAGACTTTGGACGTCCTTAATTCTCCTTGGTTCTTCGATATTTCTAATTGCTGCTATCTGGCTAGGGTTGATTTCAATTCCTCGGGAGCTCACAATGAAGCCAAGGAACTTTCCCGATGCCACTCCAAACGAGCATTTCAGAGGATTCAATTTCATCCGGTACTTTCGCAAGATACCAAACATTTCCGCCAAGTCTTGCGTATGGTTGGAAGACTGCTTTGATTTGACAAGCATATCATCCACATAAACTTCCATAGTTTTTCCTATTTGATCATAAAACATTCTGTTTACCAAGCGCTGATAAGTAGCTCCAGCGTTTTTTAATCCGAATGGCATTACAACATAACAATATAACCCCAAATTCGTAATGAAGCTCGTATGTTCTTGATCTGGTACGTGCATAGGAATTTGGTTGTATCCAGAATATGCGTCCATGAAAGAGAGAAGTTCATGACCTGCTGTCGAGTCTACAAGCTGGTCAATCCTGGGAAGTGGGAAACTATCTTTCGGGCAAGCTTTATTTAAATCTGAAAAGTCAATGCAAGTACGCCACTTTCCATTTGGCTTCTTTACTAAGACGGGATTCGATATCCAGTCGGGATATGTCGAATCTCGAATAAATCCATTCTGCTTCAACTTCTCTACTTCCTCTTTGAGAGCAACCGACCTCTTTGGGCCCAGCATGCGTCTCTTTTGCTTCACAGGTGGATGTTTCGGATTTACATTCAATTTGTGACTTATAACGGATGGCGATATCCCACACATGTCAGCATGGGTCCAGGCAAACACGTCTAGGTTTGCCTTCAAGAAGTCCGTTAGTTCTTTGGCTCGACGTGGATCCAATTGAGAACCAATTTTCAAGACTTTTGTCGGATCAGCTTCATCAATGGGAATTTCCACTGTCGCTTCATTAGGAGTTGCATTCCTAGCCTCTGGTTCCTCGTCTTTTCTGGGATCCAGGTCTTCAGGTGTTCCTTTGGGCAACTCCTTTGGGGTCAATCTCTCTAATTGCTATGCCGAGTCCCCCTTCGAGGGAGATGAGGCATCCTTACTCTCAACGTTAATTCCTTTCATCAACATCTTTAACTCGGCTGCATAGCAGGCCCGTCCGGAAACCTGATCCCCTCTCATTACTCCAGTTCCGGCTTCGGTCGGGAACTTAAGTAACAGGCACCAAGGGGCGATACAAACTCTAAATTCAGCGAGGGCAGGTCTCCCCAAAAATGCGTTATAAGGCGAATCTACGTCCAATACTACAAACTGAAGCATTCGCACTCTTCTACGTTCTCCTTGCCCCAGGGTCACGGGTAACTCTATGTATCCCATGGGAGCTGTCGACGCCCCGTTGAAGCCTCTGATCCATCCTTCACAAGGTTTCAGATCTTCGGACTCAAGCTTCATCTGATCAAATGACTTTTTGAACAAAATATTAACGGAACTTCCGTTGTCTACTAATACCTTATGGACCAAGGCCGGCCCAATGGTGGTAGTAATAACCAACGGATCATTGGTGGGAGATTGTATCCCAGTATTGTCTCGGCTTCGAAATACCACATCGTCAAACATGGTCTTCTGTTGTTTTACGGGGGTGACATCTTCCAAATCATCACCTTCATTCACGTCTAGATTCTTGGCAGCATTCACATATTGATCCATTGATCTGAAACTTCGGATTGCCGGGTGAGGTCCGCCTACTATGGAGTTGATGACAATTCCTTTACCTTTCTGCTGCGCTATAGGCTTGGGAGCAGGTAGGATCTGTTTTGGAGCCTGCTCTCCTTGCCCCCTATCCCTCGGGGCAACCTTGTACTCATCCAACTTTCCTTCACGTAGCAGCTTCTCAATCACATCCCTCAAATGCCGACATTCATTGGTCGAATGCCCATGAGTTCCGTGAAACAAGCAAAATTTCCCTGTCGCCATTTCTTTCTCAGTCGAATCACGAGGTGGCGGTCTTTTGTACTGTAACACATTGTACGTATCCAGGTAAATATTTTCCAGGGTGTCGTTCAATGGTGTATAATTCTCGTAATTCTGGAACCGGGGTCTTTTGTTAGGGTCACTTCCCCTATTTATGTTTCTTCTGTTACCGTTTGGATTACGATTATTGTTGTTGTTACCCGCGCTTCCAGCATTGCTGTTTCCACCCTTGTTTCCTACATTTACTTCAACCTTGCCAGAACTTTCCCCAGACTGCTTCACGGCAATATTACTCTGCACATTCTCCTTTGAAGCCGTCTCAGACTTTCTCTTTCGGTTTGCCCTGGCCTCCTCTCGTCTTAAATAGATATCGGCTTTTTCGTAGAATATCTCCCTTGTGGAAGGTGTTTTCCCAGAAACGTAATCTCCAAACTCAGATTCAGGATCAACTCCTTCCTTCAATGCCATCAGGATAGTGGGCTCGTGCGGGTCACTGACCTCAGTCACAGCTTGAATAAACGGTCAAGATATGCCCTCAAAGACTCTCCTGGTGCCTGTTTAATTCTCGATAATTCAATAACACTTTTGGACTTTCGGGCATGGAGACGGAACTGGTTCATGAAACGTTCGCTTAGTTCCTTGTAATTTGAAATCGAACGAGGAGGAAGTCGGGTAAACCAGAACAGTGCCACATCTTCTAAGTAGATTGGGAACGCTTTGCACTTCACTTCATCAGGGGCAGCAGCAGCGTTCATGAGCCATGAGTACCGCATTAAATGCTGTCCCGGATCAGTCCTTACGTTGTATTTGTCCATCTGTGGCAAGTTAAAACGTCGGGGAAATTGGAAGTCGAGGATATCATCGATGAAGGGAGTATGGCTTCGTTCAATGCCATAATCTTCATTTGTATAGTTCCGGCTCTCAGACATGATCTGGCGAACCATTGCTTGTACATCAGCATTAGTTAGGGGTCGCTCAGGTTCCCTAGCCCTAGCATCCGAGTTCCTTCTGGGCTCTTGTTCAGGAGATGCCCTTCTTCTTCGTGCTGCCTCTGCTCGATTCCGTTCCCTGCGCTCCCGGTCGATCTCGGGAGGAGAGGACTGGAGTCTTTGCCCCCGAGTGGGGTCATTGTTTCCTAATGCTCGTGCAATATCCTCACGAGATCCCAAAGATCCAAATGTCAGCTGCTCCACGTTTTGAGGTCGTTCGAGCGGCCTTCGTTCACGGGGCCTCTCTTCCTCGGAAGATGAAGATTGATCAACTGGTGTGTGACGAACCGGTGATGGAGTTCTTTGTCGACGGAGTTCACTAATCTCCCGACTCATGAGCCTCATATTTTCCTGCATCATGAGATTAGTGCGCTCGTGAACTTTCATAGCTTCCCTTGTGCTCTCAAGCATGTCAAGCAAGCGCGAGAAATCTCCTTGAGTGATGGGCGCAGATGGATTGACCTGATCACCAACCCTGGTGGCTGGAATTGGAGCATTCGTAGGGACTCGAGTAGAGGTTCCAGCTTCACCAAGCATCGGGTCGGGTCGGAGGTAAGAGGTCGGATCGGTTCGGAGCTGGGGGGTCTGTTCGGATCGGTATGTGGCAAGCAGCTCGGGTCGGTTCAGATTGAGGGAATGCACTGCTTCAGAATCTCCTACCCGGATCGGATCGGAGCTCTCCCCCTGCTGGCGGCTCGGATTTCCTGCATTGGTCCTTCCTGCTGCTGAACTCTGCCCCCGAGACCTTGTTACAACAGCATTTTGCTGATCTTCGCCGGCTCCATTTCCTCGAACAGACTGAACTTCCTTGCCTTTTCCTTTGGCCATGAGTCTTTGACAATCACTTCAACGAATGTAAAAAAGCGGAGAAACTTAAGGATTCACTTCTTTGAACTCAACGGTCCAAAAAGTAGAAAGAGATCCCGGAAAATAAAGAATTTAGATGAGGATTCTCAGTGAAAGCACCAAAATGTTAGACCCAAAAGTGGTTCTAACACCCAAATTGATTAAAAGCAAATAAGATGAGATAAAAATAAAAATGAACACACAGGATTTATAGTGGTTCGGCGAAGAAATGCCTACGTCCACTTATCTTTCACTATATTCAATGATTCAGTTGCAAATACAATGTAATTGTCACTTGATTTCACTCACAACTCGCTTATATTCTCTCAATAGATTAAAACAAATAATGAAAGAAGATTTGGATTCTCCGGGAGCAATGGGGTTCGGATTATGGAGGTAGTTGAATTCTCAAAGTGCCTAAAAAAGATCCTTCTCTTTGTCTCCAGACGGGGTATTTATAGGTGTGAATTTGCTTGAAACTTGATCCGGGTCGGGGCCACATGTCGTCCATCCCACTATCTTCGGGTTCGGATGAATTATTATGTTGACAACGCATCAAAGGAACGGACGTTACGAGTAGGAACTGGTCACAACCGGTCCGGATATCCAGGCGCTTTTGCAGGAGAATAACATGGAATATGGGCTCGGGTCGGAGACGCACAGACAAGGGGTTCGGATCGGGATATCCGATCCGACCCGGATTGGCTTGGATGCTACGCTCTCTTCTTCTCTAATCTGCTCCGCTCCGATCCATTTTCGTGGCAAACAGGTGGCTTTCCGATCCAATTGAAATTGTGTTGTCTTCCGATCCGATTAGATATACCTTACCAATTTCCTCATCAGCAGTTCACCGATCCGAACAGAAAGCTCTATCCGACCCGAACCGATATGTTGCTCTGACCCGACCCGAACAACTGCAGCTATCCAATCTAGATTGTAGTGTCTTCTCCAATCCGAACCGAAGTCTTCTAATTAAAAATGCCCTTCAATGTCTGGTTTCTTGACTTTGTGTTGCCTAGTTCACAAAGTAGGCTAACAATAATTTTTAGTTGGTAGAAAAGTATGGTTTTTAAATTAGAAAAACTAAATTTTTAAAAATGGAAAGCTTATATTTTTAACACCATAAAGGTGATATTTTTAAAAACTAGTAAAAGACGAGATTTATAATTTATAAAAGGTCGAATCTTTAAATAGAATAAGGCGATATAAAAATATAATCTTTTCTGTTTATTGAACGAAGTGGATATATAATATTTAGCGAAGGAAATAAAAATGTGATTTTTAGTTATATAGTAGCCAAGTAAAAATATTATCTTTTATATGTAAAACGACTTGTAAAACTAAAATCCTTTCTATTTGAATAGCGAGAAAAAAATATATATTCTTTTATGTATAAATAGTGAAATTAAAATATAGTCTTTTCTATAAAAATAGCACTGTTGTAAAATGTTGTTTAAAAACAAATATATATATATATATATCATAGGAAAAAAAACTACACTATTTTGAAAAAGAAGCACAACATTGTTTAGGAAAAATTTACATAGTTTTGAAAATATATATATAACATAGTAGTAAAAATTCGATTTTTAAATATATGAAGTGAATATAAAAATATGATTTTTAAATTGAAAGTGAACAAATAAAAATGTGATTTTTATTTAAAGACATCAAAATATAAAAATGTGTGATTTTTATATATGTAGTGAAAGCGGTCAACGAAGATGACGAAGATGCGATAGCGATGAAGATTTCTATCAATGAAGTGCCGTGGAGCTAGGATAGCTATTTGTGAGAACTTCTCACCTTTCAATTTAATTTTTCTAGTTATATATATATACTAGGATGCAGACGGTGCTTAGTAGCACCCGACACAATCGTCCACAGACCATGGACTTGTTTGTTTGATTTCAAAAATAAGTTAGATTATTTGATTGAAATTGAATTGTTTGGTGAAATGAATGGATTGATTGATGTGTGAATGGCGTGGGCCTTCACTAGACCGGGGATAAGGCTAGGCCTTGTCCCGTTTCTAGTATCGTGCCGTTATGCCGCCGAAATTTTCTAAAATATGTTAGAAAAATAAAACTATCATTTTATTGAATAAATGAACTGAATAGAACATTCATAGGTTAAATAAAATATTTTATCGTTAAAAATATAGTTTTAACGTGGAAGTGAATAAAATAAAATATTCATTTACAAACCGGACGGTATGTTTATGTATACCTATTTGAAGGACATTGATTGGGTCGATAAATTTTACACATCGCCCAACTGCACAAATAAAATCTGTGTTTGATTGTTTGAAACCCCACACGGGTGTTGGGATGAAATTTGAAGTTCACTCATCCTGATTGATTAAATATGTCGATCGATTGATTGACAGGCTGTTATAAGCGTTATATATCTATGTTTGATGCTTATACAGTGTAGTGCACTTTGGTTGATGGTTGATTATTTTTCAATGCTATTATATACATGTGTTGTATGAAAATCCATATAATTAATTTTATATGGTAATTGATTGGGCCTCATTCCAGTTTTAAAATAGAAATATGTGAAAAAGAAATATTTGAAATAGAATATTTGAAAATAGGAATATATGAAGCCGTATTGATTAGATTGATGCCATTTTGACGTGAACGATATTTATATCGATTTTATTCGTTTTATAATGAATATCGGAAGCGATTTCAAAATCTGATATTTTGAAAAGAATTGAATATAAATGAATTCGAATTGAAATTGAATATAAATGAGTTCGAATTGAAATTGAATATAAAACGATTTCGAAATGAATTGAATTGAAAACGATTTCGAAATGAATTGAATTGAAAACGATTTCGAAATGAATTGAATTGAAAACGATTTCGAAATGAATTGAATTGAAAACGATTTCGAAATGAATTGAATTGAAAACGATTTCGAAATGAATTGAATTGAAAACGATTTCGAAATGAATTGAATTGAAAACGATTTCGAAATGAATTGAATTGAAAACGATTTCGAAATGAATTGAATTGAAAACGATTTCGAAATGAATTGAATTGAAAATGAATTCAAATTGAATTGAAATTTGAATTGAATAGAAATGAATTCTAAAACGAATTTATAAAGAAGAATTCAATTTTGATTTGAATTGAAATGGAAGTTGAGATTACTTTTGAAACGAATTTAAAACTATTTATAAAATTCGTTTTAAATAGAAATTGACGAAATATATATTATATATATAATATAATGGCCTGAATGGATCGAATCGGTAGAGGACGATCCCTGGCCTCGGTTCATAGATGGAAACCAAATTTCCAAATACGTGACATTTGCGGTTTTATTTGTAGAGCCTAGTATGGCGACATAGTGGGATGGGGCGCTCATGCCGCCTATGATTGATACTTATGATTTGAAGTTGTTTCATACACTATGCACTTATAATAGTATCAAACGATTTGTTTTAACCGTATCAAGCATTCTTTGGCTGTTATAAGGGAAAACCCTATCCTCGGCTGCGTTGCATTGTGTGATGGGACCTGGGTCTTATAACAGCTTCATTTTTCTTTATTTAGCATTGCGCTGTTTGTTTTATGCACTGGTATTCTTGGGAGGAAACCCGTTCCGTGTTATACGGCGTGGTCCCTTGATTTACCTAACTTTAAAAATAAAGATTAATAACTGTTTTAGTTCTCACACCAGTCACATGACTGACCTGGAGTTTATTGTTTTAACCTAAACTCTGGGTGCCTGTAATAACCCGGAAAATCTGGGCCAGTTTAAATTTTTTATTTTGGCAATTATAGCGAATTTTCTATATTTAAAATAGATTATTTTAAATAAAATCAACGAGAAATTTATTTTGAATAGAATTCGGCGTATATATTATATACGCCGTCGTTAGAATATATAATATTTATTTATAATTATAAATAGAATTGAAAATGGCGCGGTAGTTCCATAATTCGATTTCAAACTTCAATTGAATGTACCGGGTGCAAAACAATCCGGATTTTAGTGAAACCAAAAATGATAGGATCTAATTAATAATATCTTTCTATCAAATCCGAAAAATCAGGATTTCATAGCGGGAATCGAAAGATATGTCCAGTTGAAAATTCTGAATAGTCGCTATGGAATTCAGGCCCTTAAAAATGGACATTTTGCAAATGATCTCGGATCTCGACGAAACCAGTTTTGTTGGGTCCGTGATGTCGAGTTTTTGCTAGGTTCCAAATTTCATAATTTTCTGAATCAATATGTGAGCGTGGCAGAGGAAAACGCGTTTGACCGGTTTCCGTTGATTTTAATCGACTGGAAATTGGCCATTTTTCAAACGGTCTCAGAATTCGATGAAACTAGTTTTGTTAGGACTGTATCGTCAATACGAAGCTAGAAAATATTTTTCTGGAATTTTTAAAGTTCGTATGCGACCCCGGTAATTTGAAATGTACGTTTAAAATTCAATATAGTGATTTAAATTTAAATTCAACGGAAACTGATTCAAACGATCGAATCAGCTTACGATACATATCCCATTGTGTTCGGAATGGGGGTAATTGGCTATGGACGACAGGCGGTGGGCCTCGTTTTGAAGTCGAAAATAAAAGTTGCTTTTTGTGGAAAGTTAAATAATATAATAAAAAAAACCTTATCTCCCCCTTTAACTCTGCCCCCCCCCCACGTTCAAACCAATAATCGACAGAGAGAAAAAAAAAACTAAGCCCTAATCGAGCGACGGAGGGCCCTCGACGCCGCCACCGGAGGCGCCCACCTCCGTCCAAGCTCGCCGCCCCTTCCACTTCTTCTCCTCCTTTCTCCCCCCCTTCGCCAGGCGCCTGGCGCGAAGAGCCCCCCCCAGCAGCGAGACGACCTCGAGCCCCTACCCTGCTGCGCCCTCCTCCACGTCGAGCGCCACCAACCGCGAGCCCCCCCCTCGCAGTAGCGGCAGCCGGCCTGACAGCCCCCCCCCCTCTGTAAGTTTTTTTTTAATTTATTTATTTTATTTTTATTTTAAATAAATAGAAAAAAACTGAATTTTATTTTGTTTAAAAACTGAATTTTATTTTGTTTAAAAACTGAATTTCATTTTGTTTAAAAACGGAATTTTATTTACTTTAAAAACTGGTTTTTATTTATGTTGTAAAGTTGTAAAAATATGATTTTTATATGTAGAACTTCGAAAGAAAAATATGATTTTTATATGTAGAACTTCGAAAGAAAAATATGATTTTTATATATTGAACATCGAAGTAAAAATTCGATTTTTATATATTGAATAGCGAAGTAAAAATGTGATTTTTACGTATGTAGTGAAAGCAGCAACGAAGGTGACAAAAAGGCGAAACGACGAAGACTTCTGCAAATGAAGAGCCATGGAGCTAGGATAGCTATATGTGAGAATTTCTCACCTTTCAATTTCTTTTCTAGTTATATATATATACTAGGATGCAGACGGTGCTTAGTAGCACCCGACACAATCTTCCACAGACCATGGACTTGTTTGTTTGGTTGCATAGATTAGTTTGAGGATTTGATTTGAATTTGGTTGTTTGGTGAATATGATTGATGTGTGAATGGCGTGGGCCTTCACTAGACCGAGGATAAGGCTAGGCCTCGTCCCATTCCTAGTATCGTGCCGTTATGCCGCCGAAATTTTCTAAAATAAGTTAGAAAAATAAAAATATCATTTTATTTAAAGAATGAACTGAATAGAAATTCATATGTTGGAATAAAATGTTTTGTCGTTAAAAATATAATTTTTAACGTGAATGTGAATAAATAAATATTCATTTACAAACCAGACGGTTTGTTTATGTACACCTATTTGAAGGACATTGATTGGGTCGATAAATTTTACACATCGCCCAACTGCACAAATAAAAGATGCGTTTGATTGTTTGAAACCCCACACGGGTGTTGGGATGAAATTTGAAGTTCACTCATCCTGATTGAATAAATATGTCGATCGATTGATTGACAGGCTGTTATAAGCGTTAGATATCTATATTTGATGCTTATACAGTGTAGTGCACTTTGGTTGATGGTTGATTATTTTTCAATGCTATTATATGTGTGTGATGCATGAAAATCCATATAATTAACTTTATATGGTAATTGATTGGGCCTCATTCCAATTTGAAAAATAAAGAATATTATAAAATAAAGGTTCATGTGTTGACAGTACTCATCCATTGAGATTGGTCATGTGTTGAACGAAATATTTTGATAATAACAACTATTTTGAAAAGGAAATATTTGGAATAGAATATTTGAAAATAAAGGAATATATGAAGCCGTGTTTATTAGATTGACGCCATTTTGACGTGAACGATTTCGAAATGAATTGAATTGAAAACGATTTCGAAATGAATTGAATTGAAAACGATTTCGAAATGAATTGAATTGAAAACGATTTCGAAATGAATTGAATTGAAAACGAATTCAAATTGAATTGAAAGCGAATTGAAATGAATTCAAATTGAATTGAAATTTGAATTTAATAGAAATGAATTTTAAAACGAATTTATAAAGAAGAATTCAATTTTGATTTGAATTGAAAAGGAAGTTGAAATTGCTTTTGAAACGAATTTAAAACTATTTATATAATTCGTTTTAAATAGAAATCGACGAAGTATATATTATATATATTATATATATATATAATATAATGGCCTGAATAGAACGCGCCGCGCCGCGGCAGTTCACGAATTTTGACCATTGATTTCAAATGGACATTACGGGAGATCCGACCGTCGGATTCTCCTAAATCCGGAACCGTTGGGTTCGTATCGAAAAGAGCTTTTTAGCGAATGTTAGAAATTTGAAATCTAACAGTTGGATTTGGAATTATGTCCAAATCAAATTTGAAAAAGGTCGCTGTAAGTGCAGTTCGATGGCCATTGATGGAAATCGACTGTACGGGCCCTGATAAAATTATTAAAAATAGTAATAATTTGTGTAAAATCATAAGAAATGATTTGTGAAGATTTGGGATGAAAAACTTCATGTTTGAAAAGATAAAAATAGATTTTTATCGAAATGAACTAGTTTTGAACTAGAAATATAATTCTATTTATTTTTAAATAAATAAATTGATTTTGAAAAGGGTTTTAAAAATAACCAGAATTTCCAATGATTGCATTGGAGTGGATTTGAATCGAAATTGTCTTCGGAATATTTCGAGTTGGAATTCGTGATTATACAGATGTGTTATGGAAATTTGAAAGATACATATTTATATCGTTATTTCCAATACGACATTTGTTAATCGTAGAATTTGATATTGAATATAAGCCGATATATTTTCTATCCAGAGCCTTATATTGAATATCAAATGTGATTTGGGTTTGTCGTGAATGGTGTCTTCACTAACACTGTTCTTGAACCCAGTTGAGAAAAGATTAAATCTTTTTATATAGATTTAATGAAGTGTATCAATTAAATGATATTTAATTGGAATTGAATTGGTATTGATTTTTGGGTTTATCGTGAACAATGTTTTAAATAACACTTGTTCTTTAACCCGATAATTAATGGAATGTGATTTTGGGTTTATCGTGAATCGTGTTTTTTAAATGACACTGATTCTTTAACCCAGTTAAAGATTAAAACTAAGTGGAGTTTTAATGAATCTTTAATTAGATTGAAATGATCGAAAATGGAGTATCACCAGTTTTGCTCCAGGCGATGGTTAAATCTTTAATTAGATTTGAACGTGAAATGGTAATTGAATTTACCGATAACACTGTGATGTTAGATATGAAGTATTACCAGTTTTACTTCATGGGATGAATAGGTTGGGATGGGGAAATTAAAATAAATGATTACTTCGGTAAGGTTCGCTAATCCCGACTGGTTTGAATTGAGATTCAAAAATAGAATAAATAATAAATTCAAGAAATTTATCTTGGATAAAATTAATGGGAACCTTTCCCTATGAATGTGAAATTAGAAACTAACTGTCGGTTAGCCAAGCAGAATGGTTTTCTGGATATTGATCTGATGTTGGTTTCGGCCTTCGGGGTTAATATTTGGGGAATTATTCTCTTGATTAATTTACGGTTAGTGACTGATGAATTGGAATGAGGCGTATGTTGTGTTTGTGTAACACTTATTTAAAATATACGCGAGTTATTCGGAAAGACCGGGTTTATCCCATTCTGAATAACTGATACGACGATAAGTCAAAGATGAAGACGATGGTCGAAGACCGGAAGTCTTCACGTCGTTTGGGTGATTACTGATGATCTTGATTGGGCTGTACACCCAAGAAGATGGAAACAGTTAGTGATCGTCCAGACGTGCTTGGAGATCGATGGATATGCGGGGTACTAGGTGCCTCCGGTTTCGTTCAGACCCATAACGGACTTGTAAATGGACTGTGTGTCTGACATTGGATTTTAGTCTGTGTGATTGATTTCTATTAAATATATATTTGTTTGGCGGCGGAGAATTTATTTTCTTGCTTAACGCCCTTCTCTGAGACGTACGAGCTCAGGGGTTATATATTGATGGATATCAAACGCATGGAGTGAATTGCCTGTGTGGCATGCCTAAGTGGCAATTGATCGAGGCTTCTGTTGAAAAGCAAAGTCTTGTGGTGATGATCAAAGCACGGCCTTTGTGGCGTAGCTTTGTGTAACGTTTGCTTCGCGAGTTTCGCACCCCGGTATGAACCAAAAACGGGAGACGAACCTCAGGGAGGGCCTGCGTTTCCTCCTAGTTAGAAGTGGCGTCAGTGGTTTTACACGCCCTGACGAGTTTGACTTATGTGGTTGTTGCTGTTGCGAGGCGCCTCGGTTTGATCGGACGATCCGGGTCCGATGGAGTCATTCGTTGGCTCATTTACGCCCCAAAGGGCGGGGAAACGCAGTGTTCAGGCATTTTAATCCGCATTGGTGGACCGGCCCTGACGATCCAAGGGTCACTCGAGCTCTGATCCTGAGACTCGGGCTAGGCAGTCTCGAATCGGTGGAGGACTATCTTTTGCCTCGGTTCATAGATGGAAATCCAATTTCGAAATACGTGACATTTGCGGTTTTATTTGTATACCTATATATGGCGACATGATATATGGTACCCATGCCGCCTATGATTGATACTTATGATTTGAAGTTGTTTTATACACTATGCACTTATTATAGTATCAAATGATTTGTTTTAAACGTATCAAGCATACTTTGGCTGTTATAAGGGAAAACCCTATCCCCCGGCTTGCGTTGCATTGTGTGATAGGACCTGGGTCTTATAATAGCTTCATTTTTCTTTATTTAGCATTGCGCTGTTGTTTTACGCACTGGTATTCTTGGGAGGAAACCCGTTCCGTGTTATACGGCGTGGTCCCTTGATTTACCAAACTTTAAAGACAAAGATTAATAATTGTTTTAGTTCTCACACCAGTCACATGACTGACCTGGAGTTTATTGTTTTAATCTAAACTCTGGGTGCCCTTATTTTGACACGGGCAGCTAGTAGTTTTGGTTTTTGCAGATTTATATTCACAGGATCCTGGTTTTCAGCTGGAACGATATCCGGAAAGCTTTGTATCCGTATATCTCTTCTAGTTGTATATTGTATTATTTTCCGCTGCTATGTATTTAAATGTAATTTAAATCTCTGGTATTTCTGTGTAATATTCATTTATACTCTGTATATTCTTGTAATCTGATGCATTGTTGTAATATACAATGAAATGTTCTTTTATATGCGTTCTGTTGTGGCTTGTTCTCGAACTATCCGACGCTTTCCTTTACGGGGAAGTTACGGGTCGTTACACGTGGTATCAGAGCTTTGGTTTACAAAGCAGAGAACAAGGCACATTAGAACCATATGAAAGAATTCATCAGATATTGGGTTAGTAATATCCAATTAGAATGACTCGTTAGAGATAGGATCAGTAGTATCCTAGAACGAGTGTGAAGAGTATATTTTTCAAATGAAAACAAATTTTGTTTTGAAAATCTAAATCAACTATTCGTATTTGGTTATTTATTTATATTGATGTGGACAATCCAGTATATATAGATTTTGCATATACGTCTGATCCGCGTGTATTCGAAATTTTAATATACTGGATAGATATAGAATTACGCTCTAGTCGCCCGGGAGTGATTCTGATGATTGATATATCATCATCAGAATTTATATTCGAGTGACGAACATGTAATATCTATATATTTCCATTAGACTGGTGTGAGAACCAAAATTAGATAGGGCTAATTGTTGTGATTTGGCATCAAAAACATGATTTTTGACTGTGTATCGAAATTATGAATTTGAAACTCTAATTCACTAATTGATTGATGATTGTGTTGTTTGTTTAATTGTTTGATAATTTTGAACCATTACGCCTAATTGAATCAAATATTGAACTGTATTGAAAATTGGTCGCATTTGCTTGCATATACTTGTACTTACATTGAACAGGTCATAGCAAGGAGGCTAGAGAAGAGAATAAAATTTGTTTGCCCGACAAATAGGTACATGTTTACTACATAATTTCCTGTTTTGTTTGGGTGATGATGATTTTGTGATCCTATTGGCTAGCCGCTTGGCTTTTTCTTTTTCTTTTTGAGATCTAAAGGACCGGGGAAGCTATTTGAAATTCCCCGATGCTCCCGGTGCAGGGGAGGTTATGGCGAAATTTTTCGAAAATTTAGGGTGTTAGCCAAATTTTTGAAATTTTGAAAATTCTCAGAAACTGAAAAGTTGGAAAATGGAAGCCAGATCGAACGTAGGGTTGATTAATCAAACCACTTTCGACTTTGTTCCTTTTCGGGGAAGAAAAGTTTTAAGTGGGGGAGATTGTAATAACCCGGAAAATCTAGGCCAATTTAAAATTTTTATTCTGGCAATTATAGCGAATTTTCTATATTTAAAATAGATTATTTTAAATAAAATCAACGAGAAATTTATTTTGAATAGAATTCGGCGTATATATTATATACGCCGTCGTTAGAATATATAATATTTATTTATAATTATAAATAGAATTGAAAATGGCGCGGTAGTTCGATAATTCGATTTCAAACTTCAATTGAATGTACCGGGTGCAAAACAATCCGGATTTTAGTGAAACCAAAAATGATAGGATCTAATTAATAATATCTTTCTATCAAATCCAAAAAATCAGGATTTCATAGCGGGAATCGAAAGATATGTCCAGTTGAAAATTCTGAGTAGTCGCTATGGAATTCAGGCCCTTAAAAATGGACATTTTGCAAATGACCTCGGATCTCGACGAAACCAGTTTTGTTGGGTCCGTGATGTCGAGTTATTGCTAGGTTCCAAATTTCATAATTTTCTGAATCAATATGTGAGCATGGCAGAGGAAAACGCGTTTGACCGGTTTCCGTTGATTTTAATCGACTGGAAATTGGCCATTTTTCAAACGGTCTCAGAATTCGACGAAACTAGTTTTGTTAGGACCGTATCGTCAATACGAAGCTAGAAAATATTTTTCTGGAATTTTTAAAGTTCGTATGCGACCCCGGTAATTTGAAATGTACGTTTAAAATTCAATATAGTGATTTAAATGTAAATTCAACGGAAACTGATTCAAACGATCGAATCAGCTTACGATACATATCCCATTGTGTTCGGAATGGGGGTAATTGGCTATGGACGACAGGCGGTGGGCCTCGTTTTGAAGTCGAAAATAAAAGTTGCTTTTTGTGGAAAGTTAAATAATATAATAAAAAAAAAACCTTATCTCCCCCTTTAACTCTGCCCCCCCCCCCGTTCAAACCAATAATCGACAGAGAAAAAAAAAAAAAAACTAAACCCTAATCGAAAGACGGAGGGCCCTCGACGCCGCCACCGGAGGCGCCCACCTCCGTCCAAGCTCGCCGCCCCTTCCACTTCTTCTCCTCCTTTCTCCCCCCCTTCGCCAGGCGCCTGGCGCGAAGACCCCCCCCCCCCCCCCCCAGCAGCGAGACGACCTCGAGCCCCTACCCTGCTGCGCCCTCCTCCACGTCGAGCGCCACCAACCGCGAGCCCCCCCTCGCAGTAGCGGCCGCCGGCCTGACAGCCCCCCCCCCTCTGTAAGTTTTTTTTTAATTTATTTATTTTATTTTTATTTTATATAAATAGAAAAAAACTGAATTTTATTTTGTTTAAAAACTGAATTTTATTTTGTTTAAAAACTGAATTTTATTTTGTTTAAAAACTGAATTTCATTTTGTTTAAAAACGGAATTTTATTTACTTTAAAAACTGGTTTTTATTTATGTTGTAAAGTTATAAAAATATGATTTTTATATGTAGAACTTCGAAAGAAAAATATGATTTTTATATGTAGAACTTCGAAAGAAAAATATGATTTTTATATATTGAACATCGAAGTAAAAATTCGATTTTTATATATTGAATAGCGAAGTAAAAATGTGATTTTTACGTATGTAGTGAAAGCAACAACGAAGGTGACAAAAAGGCGAAACGACGAAGACTTCTGCAAATGAAGAGCCGTGGAGCTAGGATAGCTATATGTGAGAATTTCTCACCTTTCAATTTCTTTTCTAGTTATATATATATACTAGGATGCAGACGGTGCTTAGTAGCACCCGACACAATCGTCCACAGACCATGGACTTGTTTGTTTGGTTGCATATATTAGTTTGAGGATTTGATTTGAATTTGGTTGTTTGGTGAATATGATTGATGTGTGAATGGCGTGGGCCTTCACTAGACCGGGGATAAGGCTAGGCCTCGTCCCGTTCCTAGTATCGTGCCGTTATGCCGCCGAAATTTTCTAAAATAAGTTAGAAAAATAAAAATATCATTTTATTTAAAGAATGAACTAAATAGAAATTCATATGTTGGAATAAAATGTTTTGTCGTTAAAAATATAATTTTTAACGTGAATGTGAATAAATAAATATTCATTTACAAACCAGACGGTTTGTTTATGTACACCTATTTGAAGGACATTGATTGGGTCGATAAATTTTACACATCGCCCAACTGCACAAATAAAAGATGCGTTTGATTGTTTGAAACCCCACACGGGTGTTGGGATGAAATTTGAAGTTCACTCATCCTGATTGATTAAATATGTCGATCGATTGATTGACAGGCTGTTATAAGCGTTAGATATCTGTATTTGATGCTTATACAGTGTAGTGCACTTTGGTTGATGGTTGATTATTTTTCAATGCTATTATATGTGTGTGATGCATGAAAATCCATATAATTAACTTTATATGGTAATTGATTGGGCCTCATTCCAATTTGAAAAATAAAGAATATTATAAAATAAAGGTTCATGTGTTGACAGTACTCATCCATTGAGATTGGTCATGTGTTGAACGAAATATCTTGATAATAACAACTATTTTGAAAAAGAAATATTTGGAATAGAATATTTGAAAATAAAGGAATATATGAAGCCGTGTTGATTAGATTGACGCCATTTTGACGTGAACGATTTCGAAATGAATTGAATTGAAAACGATTTCGAAATGAAGTGAATTGAAAACGATTTCGAAATGAATTGAATTGAAAACGATTTCGAAATGAATTGAATTGAAAACGATTTCGAAATGAATTGAATTGAAAACGATTTCGAAATGAATTGAATTGAAAACGAATTCAAATTGAATTGAAAGCGAATTGAAATGAATTCAAATTGAATTGAAATTTGAATTTAATAGAAATGAATTTTAAAACGAATTTATAAAGAAGAATTCGATTTTGATTTGAATTGAAAAGGAAGTTGAAATTGCTTTTGAAACGAATTTAAAACTATTTATATAATTCGTTTTAAATAGAAATCGACGAAGTATATATTATATATTATATATATATAATATAATGGCCTGAATAGAACGCGCCGCGCCGCGGCAGTTCGCGAATTTCGACCATTGATTTCAAATGGACATTACGGGAGATCCGACCGTCGGATTCTCCTAAAACCGGAACCGTTGGGTTCGTATCGAAAAGAGCTTTCTATCGAATGTTAGAAATTTGAAATCTAACGGTTGGATTTGGAATTATGTCCAAATCAAATTTGAAAAAGGTCGATGTAAGTGCAGTTCGATGGCCATTGATGGAAATCAACTGTACGGGCCTTGATAAAATTATTAAAAATAGTAATAATTTGTGTAAAAGCATAAGAAATGATTTGTGAAGATTTGGGATGAAAAACTTCATGTTTGAAAAGATAAAAATAGATTTTTATCGAAATGAACTAGTTTTGAACTAGAAATATAATTCTATTTATTTTTAAATAAATAAATTGAATTTGAAAAGGGTTTTAAAAATAACCAGAATTTCCAATGATTGCATTGGAGTGGATTTGAATCGAAATTGTCTTCGGAATATTTCGATGTTGGAATTCGTGATTATACGGATGTGTTATGGAAATTTGAAAGATACATATTTATATCGTTATTTCCAATACGACATTTGTTAATCGTAGAATTTGATATTGAATATAAGCCGATATATTTTCTATCCAGAGCCTTATATTGAATATCAAATGTGATTTGGGTTTGTCGTGAATGGTGTCTTCACTAACACTGTTCTTGAACCCAGTTGAGAAAAGATTAAATCTTTTTATATAGATTTAATGAAGTGTATCAATTAAATGATATTTAATTGGAATTGAATTGGTATTGATTTTTGGGTTTATCGTGAACAATGTTTTAAATAACACTTGTTCTTTAACCCGATAATTAATGGAATGTGATTTTGGGTTTATCGTGAATCGTGTTTTTTAAATGACACTGATTCTTTAACCCAGTTAAAGATTAAAACTAAGTGGAGTTTTAATGAATCTTTAATTAGATTGAAATGATCGAAAATGGAGTATCACCAGTTTTGCTCCAGGCGATGGTTAAATCTTTAATTAGATTTGAACGTGAAATGGTAATTGAATTTACCGATAACACTGTGATGTTAGATATGAAGTATTACCAGTTTTACTTCATGGGATGAATAGGTTGGGATGGGGAAATTAAAATAAATGATTACTTCGGTAAGGTTCGCTAATCCTGACTGGTTTGAATTGAGATTCAAAAATAGAATAAAGAATAAATTCAAAAAATTTATCTTGGATAAAATTAATGGGAACCTTTCCCTATGAATGTGAAATTAGAAACTAACCGTCGGTTAGCCAAGCAGAATGGTTTTCTGGATATTGATCTGATGTTGGTTTCGGCCTTCGGGGTTAATATTTGGGGAATTATTCTCTTGATTAATTTACGGTTAGTGACTGATGAATTGGAATGAGGCGTATGTTGTGTTTGTGTAACACTTATTTAAAATATACGCGAGTTATTCGGAAAGACCGGGTTTATCCCATTCTGAATAACTGATACGACGATAAGTCAAAGATGAAGACGATGGTCGAAGACCGGAAGTCTTCACGTCGTTTGGGTGATTACTGATGATCTTGATTGGGCTGTACACCCAAGAAGATGGAAACAGTTAGTGATCGTCCAGACGTGCTTGGAGATCGATGGATATGCGGGGTACTAGGTGCCTCCGGTTTCGTTCAGACCCAGAACGGACTTGTAAATGGACTGTGTGTCTGACATTGGATTTTAGTCTGTGTGATTGATTTCTATTAAATATATATCTGTTTGGCGGCGGAGAATTTATTCTCTTGCTTAACGCCCTTCTCTGAGACGTACGAGCTCAGGGGTTATATATTGATGGATATCAAACGCATGGAGTGAATTGCCTGTGTGGCATGCCTAAGTGGCAATTGATCGAGGCTTCTGTTGAAAAGAAAAGTCTTGTGGTGATGATCAAAGCACGGCCTTTGTGGCGTAGCTTTGTGTAACATTTGCTTCGCGAGTTTCGCACCCCGGTATGAACCAAAAACGGGAGACGGACCTCAGGGAGGGCCTGCGTTTCCTCCTAGCTAGAAGTGGCGTCAGTGGTTTTACACGCCCTGACGAGTTTGACTTATGTGGTTGTTGCTGTTGCGAGGCACCTCGGTTTGATCAGACGATCCGGGTCCGATGGAGTCATTCGTTGGCTCATTTACGCCCCAAAGGGCGGGGAAACGCAGTGTTCAGGCATTTTAATCCACATTGGTGGACCGGCCCTGACGATCCAAGGGTCACTCGAGCTCTGATCCTGAGACTCGGGCTAGGCAGTCTTGAATCGGTGGAGGACTATCTTTTGCCTCGGTTCATAGATGGAAATCCAATTTCCAAATACGTGACATTTGCGGTTTTATTTGTAAACCTATATATGGCGACATGATATATGGTACCCATGCCGCCTATGATTGATACTTATGATTTGAAGTTGTTTTATACACTATGCACTAATTATAGTATCAAATGATTTGTTTTAAACGTATCAAGCATACTTTGGCTGTTATAAGGGAAAACCCTATCCCCCGGCTTGCGTTGCATTGTGTGATAGGACCTGGGTCTTATAATAGCTTCATTTTTCTTTATTTAGCATTGCGCTGTTGTTTTACGCACTGGTATTCTTGGGAGGAAACCCGTTCCGTGTTATACAACGTGGTCCCTTGATTTACCGAACTTTAAAGACAAAGATTAATAACTGTTTTAGTTCTCACACCAGTCACATGACTGACCTGGAGTTTATTGTTTTAACCTAAACTCTTGGTGCCCTTATTTTGACACGGGCAGCTAGTATTTTTGGTTTTTGCAGATTTATATTCACAGGATCCTGGTTTTCAGCTGGAACGATATCCGGAAAGCTTTGTATCCGTATATCTCTTCTAGTTGTATATTGTATTATTTTCCGCTGCTATGTATTTAAATGTAATTTAAATCTCTGATATTTCTGTGTAATATTCATTTATACTCTGTATATTCTTGTAATCTGATGCATTGTTGTAATATACAATGAAATGTTCTTTTATATGCGTTCTGTTGTGGCTTGTTCTCGAACTATCCGACGCTTTCCTTTACGGGGAAGTTACGGGTCGTTACAGTGCCCTTATTTTGACACGGGCAGCTAGTAGTTTTGGTTTTGCAGATTTATATTCACAGGATCCTGGTTTACAGCTAGAACGATATCCGGAAAGCTTTGTATCCGTATATCTCATTCTAGTTGTGTATTGTATTATTTTCCGCTGCTATGTATTTAAATGTAATTTAAATCTCTGATATTTCTGTGTAATATTCATTTGTACTATGTATATTCTTGTATTCTGATGCATTGTTGTAATATACAATGAAATGTTCTTCTGTATGAGTTCTGTTTTGTCGTGTTCTCGAACGATAGGGCGTTTCGAACGGTCTGGGTCGGTTTAGCGACTGGTTCGGACCGAGCGAAATTGCATGCCGTCACATTTGGTATCAGAGCTTTGGTTTACAAAGCAGAGAACAAGGCACCTTAGGACCATACGAAAGAATTCATCAGATATTGGATTAGTAATATCCAATTAGAATGACTCGTTAGAGATAGGATCAGTAGTATCCTAGAACGAGTGTGAAGAGTGTATTTTTCAAATGAAAACAATTTCGTTTTGAAAATTTAAATCATTTTATACGTATTTGAATATTTTGTTTATATTGATTTTGGACAATTCAGTATATAAAGAATTTGCATATACGCCTTGCAAACGTATATTCAAAGTTTTAATATATTGAATAGATATAGAATCACACTCTAGTCGCCCGGAGATGATGTTGATAATGACCATGGCATCATCAATATTTATGTTCGTGCTCCGAAGGTGTGATTTCTATATATTTCCTATTGACTGGTGTGAGAACCAAAATTAGATAGGGCTTATTGTTGTGAATTGGCATCAAAAACATGATTTTTGTATATGTATCAAAATTATCAATTTGAAACTCTAATCCACTAACTGATTGATGTTTGTGTTGTTTGTTTATTTGTTTGCTAATTTTTAGCCAATTAGCCTAATTGAATCAAATATTGAATTGTATTGAAAATCGGTTGCATTTTCTTGCATATACTTGTACTTACATTGAACAGGTCATAGCAAGGAGGCTAGAGCAGAGAATAAAATTTGTTTGCCCGACAAATAGGTACATGTTTACTACATAATTTACTGTTTTGTTTGGGTGATGATGATTTTATGAGCCTATTGGCTAGCCGCTTGGCTTTTGCGTTTTCTTTTTGAGATCTGAAGGACCGGGGAAGCTATTTGAAATTCCCTGATGCTCCCGGTGCAGGGGAGGTTATGGCGAAATTTTTCAAAAATTTAGGGTGTTAGCCAAATTTTTGAATATTTGAAAATTCTCAGAAACTGAAGAGTTAGAGAATGGAAGCCAGATCGAGCGTAGAGTTGAATGATCAAACCACTTTCGACTTTGTTCCTTTTCGGGGACGAAAAGTTTTAAGTGGGGGAGATTGTAATAACCCGAAAATCTGGGCCAGTTTAAAAATTTTATTTTGGCAATTATAGCGAATTTTGATTATTTAAAATGAATTATTTTAAATAATATCGACGAGAAATTTATTTTGAATATAGTTCGAACGTATATATTTATACGCGTCGTCGTTAGAATATAAATATTTATATATATTTATAAATAGAATTGAAAATGGCGCGGTAGTTCGATAATTCGATTTCAAACTTCAATTGAATGTACCGGGTGCAAAACAATCCGGATTTTAGTGAAACCAAAAACATTAGTATCTAATTGATGATATCTTTCCAACGAATCCGAAAAATCAAAATTTCATAGCGGGAATCAAAAGATATGTCCAGTTGAAAATTCTGAATAGTCGCTATGGAATTCAGGCCCTTAAAAATGGACATTTTGCAAATGACCTCGGATTTCGACGAAACCAGTTTGGCTGGGTCCGTGGTGTCAAGTTGTTGCTAGGTTTCAAATTTCATAATTTTTCGATTCAATATGTGAGCGTGGCAAAGGAAAACGCATTTGACCAGTTTCAGTTGATTTTAATCGACTGGAAAATGGCCATTTTTCTAACGGTCTCAGAATTCGACGAAACTAGTTTTGTTTGGACCGTATCGTCAATACGAAGCTAGAAAATATTTTTTAGGAATTTTTCTAGTTAGTATGTGACCCCGGTAATTTGAAATGTACGTTTAAAATTCAATATAGAGATTTAAATGTAAATTCAAAGGAAACTAATCGAAACGATCAAATCAACCTACGATGCATATCCCATTGTGTTCGGAATGGGGGTAAAATGCTATGGACGATAGGCGGTGGGCCTCGTTTCGAGGTCGTATGTAAAAGTACCTTTTTTAGAAATTAAATAATTAAATAATAATAAATAAATAAAAAAAGAATTCCCTCTTTCTCCTTCCATATACTCTGCCCCCCCCCTCTTCAAAAATCAAATCATCAGAGGAAATAAAAAAAAAAAGGGATCGTCGGGGGGGGGGGGGGGAAGAAGCCGCCGCCCTCGCCTCCCAGTGGCGCGCCCACCACCAGTCGCCTCCCCTCGATTCAAGGCGCGAGCTCCCTCCTTCCCTCTGCTCTCGCTCCCTCTCTCTCTCTGAAAATCGCGCAGCGATTCCATCGCCCCCCTTGTCGTAAATCGCATCACCGCCAGCAGACCCCCCCTTCCACTGACGAACGAGCAGCAGACTTCCCCCCCCCCTCTGAAAATATACAGTAAGTTCTCTGTTTACTTTATTTTATTCCTCTACATTTTTTTATTCTACGTAATTTATGTAATTAATTTAGGATAACACTTTTTTTACTGAAATTGGAAGCGATTTTTTTTATATGCTGCAATCAGTTTTTATTTATATAAAAAAATAAGTATAAAAATCTAATTTTTGGTTAGAGATAAAATATAATTTTTAGTTGGTAGAAAAGTATGGTTTTTAAATTAGAAAAACTAAATTTTTAAAAATGGAAAGCTTATATTTTTAACACCATAAAGGTGATATTTTTAAAAACTAGTAAAAGACGAGATTTATAATTTATAAAAGGTCGAATCTTTAAATAGAATAAGGCGATATAAAAATATAATCTTTTCTGTTTATTGAGCGAAGTGGATATATAATATTTAGCGAAGCAAATAAAAATGTGATTTTTAGTTATATAGTAGCCAAGTAAAAATATTATCTTTTATATGTAAAACGACTTGTAAAACTAAAATCCTTTCTATTTGAATAACGAGAAAAAAAATATATTCTTTTATGTATAAATAGTGAAATTAAAATATAGTCTTTTCTATAAAAATAGCATTGTTGTAAATTGTTGTTTAAAAACAAATATATATATATCATAGGAAAAAAAACTACACTATTTTGAAAAAGAAGCACAACATTGTTTAGGAAAAATTTACATAGTTTTGAAAATATATATATAACATAGTAGTAAAAATTCGATTTTTAAATATATGAAGTGAATATAAAAATATGATTTTTAAATTGAAAGTGAACAAATAAAAATGTGATTTTTATTTAAAGACATCAAAATATAAAAATGTGTGATTTTTATATATGTAGTGAAAGCGGTCAACGAAGATGACGAAGATGCGATAGCGATGAAGATTTCTATCAATGAAGTGCCGTGGAGCTAGGATAGCTATTTGTGAGAACTTCTCACCTTTCAATTTAATTTTTCTAGTTATATATATATATATACTAGGATGCAGACGGTGCTTAGTAGCACCCGACACAATCGTCCACAGACCATGGACTTGTTTGTTTGATTTCAAAAATAAGTTAGATTATTTGATTGAAATTGAATTGTTTGGTGAAATGAATGGATTGATTGATGTGTGAATGGCGTGGGCCTTCACTAGACCGGGGATAAGGCTAGGCCTTGTCCCGTTTCTAGTATCGTGCCGTTATGCCGCCGAAATTTTCTAAAATATGTTAGAAAAATAAAAATATCATTTTATTGAATAAATGAACTGAATAGAACATTCATAGGTTAAATAAAATATTTTATCGTTAAAAATATAGTTTTAACGTGGAAGTGAATAAAATAAAATATTCATTTACAAACCGGACGGTTTGTTTATGTACACCTATTTGAAGGACATTGATTGGGTCGATAAATTTTACACATCGCCCAACTGCACAAATAAAATCTGTGTTTGATTGTTTGAAACCCCACACGGGTGTTGGGATGAAATTTGAAGTTCACTCATCCTGATTGATTAAATATGTCGATCGATTGATTGACAGGCTGTTATAAGCGTTATATATCTATATTTGATGCTTATACAGTGTAGTGCACTTTGGTTGATGGTTGATTATTTTTCAATGCTATTATATACATGTGTTGTATGAAAATCCATATAATTAATTTTATATGGTAATTGATTGGGCCTCATTCCAGTTTTAAAATAGAAATATGTGAAAAAGAAATATTTGAAATAGAATATTTGAAAATAGGAATATATGAAGCCGTATTGATTAGATTGACGCCATTTTGACGTGAACGATATTTATATCGATTTTATTCGTTTTATAATGAATATCGGAAGCGATTTCAAAATCTGATATTTTGAAAAGAATTGAATATAAATGAATTCGAATTGAAATTGAATATAAATGAGTTCGAATTGAAATTGAATATAAAACGATTTCGAAATGAATTGAATTGAAAACGATTTCGAAATGAATTGAATTGAAAACGATTTCGAAATGAATTGAATTGAAAACGATTTCGAAATGAATTGAATTGAAAACGATTTCGAAATGAATTGAATTGAAAACGATTTCGAAATGAATTGAATTGAAAACGATTTCGAAATGAATTGAATTGAAAACGATATCGAAATGAATTGAATTGAAAACGATTTTGAAATGAATTGAATTGAAAATGAATTCAAATTGAATTGAAATTTGAATTGAATAGAAATGAATTCTAAAACGAATTTATAAAGAAGAATTCAATTTTGATTTGAATTGAAATGGAAGTTGAGATTACTTTTGAAACGAATTTAAAACTATTTATAAAATTCGTTTTAAATAGAAATCGACAAAATATATATTATATATATTATATATATAATATAATGGCCTGAATAGAACGCGCCGCGCCGCGGCAGTTCGTGAATTTCGACCATTTATTTCAAACGGACATTACGGGAGATCCGACCGTCGGATTCTCCTAAAACCGGAACCGTTGGGTTCGTATCGAAAAGAGCTTTCTAACGAATATTAGAAATTTGATATCTAACGGTTGGATTTGGAATTATGTCCAAATCAAATTTGAAAAAGGTCGCTGTAAGTGCAGTTCGATGGCCATTGATGGAAATCGACTGTACGGGCCTTGATAAAATTATTAAAAATAGTAATAATTTGTGTAAAATCATAAGAAATGATTTGTGAAGATTTGGGATGAAAACTCCATATTTGAAAAGATAAAAATAAATTTTTATCGAAATGAACTGGTTTTGAACTAGAATTATAATTCTATTTATTTTTAATAAATAAATTGAATTTAAAAAGGGTTTTGAAAATAACCAGGATATCCAATGATTCCATTGGAGTGGATTTGAATCGAAATTGTCTTTGGAATATTTCGATGTTGGAATTCGTGATTATACAGGTGTTGTTATGGGAATTTGAAAGATATATATTTATATCGTTATTTCCAATACGACATTTGTTAGTCGTAGAATTTGATATTGAATATAAGCCGATATATTTTCTATTCAGAGCCTTGTATTTAATATCAAATGTGATTTGGGTTTGTCGTGAATGGTGTCTTCATTAACACTGTTCTTGAACCCAGTTGAGAAAAGATTAAATCTTTTTATTTAGATTTAATGAAGTGTACCAATTAAATAATATTTAATTGGAATTGAATTGATATTGATTTTTGGGTTTATCGTGAACAGTGTTTTAAATAACACTCGTTCTTTAACCCGATAATTAATGAATGAGATTTTGGGTTTATCGTGAACTGTGTTTTAAATGACACTGATTCTTTAACCCAGTCGAAGATTAAAACTAAGTGGAGTTTTAATGAATCTTTAATTAGATTGAAATGATCGAAAATGGAGTATCACCAGTTTGCTCCAGGCGATAGTTAAATCTTTAATCAGATTTGAACGTGAAATGGTAATTGAATTTACCGATAACACCGTGGTGTTAGATATGAAGTATAACCAGTTTTACTTCATGGGATGAATAGGTTGGGATTGGGAAATAAAATAAATGATTACTTCGGTGTGGTTCGCTAATCCCGACTAGTTTGAATTGATATTCAAAGGAGATTAAAGAATAAATTTAAAGAATTTATCTTGGATAAGATTAATGGGAACTTGTCCCAAAGTATAGGAATATTTGAATAAAAGAATATTCTGAATTGGAATGAGGCGTATGTTGTGTTTGTGTAACACTTTTATAATGTATACGCGAGTTATTCAGAAAGACCGGGTTTATCCCATTCTGGATAACTGATTCGACGTGGTGTCGAAGATGAAGACGGTGGTCGAAGACCAGAAGTCTTCACGTCGTTTGGGTGATTACTGATGATCTTGATTGGGCTGTACACCCAAGAAGATGGAAACAGTTGGTGATCGTCCAGACGTACTTGGAGATCGATGGATATGCGGGGTACTAGGTGCCTCCGGTTTCGTTCAGACCCAGAACGGACTTGTAAATGGACTGTGTGTCTGACATTGGATTTTAGTCCGTGTGATTGATCTCTATTAAATATATATCTGTTTGGCGGCGGAGAATTTATTCTCTTGCTTAACGCCCTTCTCTGAGACGTACGAGCTCAGGGGTTATATATTGATGGATATCAAACGCATGGAGTGAATTGCCTGTGTGGCATGCCTAAGTGGCAATTGATCGAGGCTTCTGTTGAAAAGCAAAGTCTTGTGGTGATGATCAAAGCACAGCCTGTGTGGCACAGCTTTGTGTAACGTGAATTCGCGAGTCTCGCACCCCGGTTGTGAACCAAAAACGGGAGAGGACCTCAGGGAGGGCATGCGTTTCTTTCTAGCTAGGGTGGTGTCAGTGACCTACCAGCCCTGACATTTATATACTTTTCACCTGTGTGGTTGTTGCTGTTGCGAGGCGCCTCGGTTAGATCGGACGATCCGGGTCCGATGGAGCCATTCGTTGGCTCATTTACGCCCCAAAGGGCGGGGAAACGTAGTGTTCAGGCATTTTAATCCACATCGGTGGACCGGCCCTGTCGCTCCAAGGCTTGACTGAGTACTTGCCTGAGGCTCGGGCTAGAGAGTCTCGAATCGGTAGAGGACGATCCCTGGCCTCGGTTCATAGATGGAAACCCAATTTCCAAATACGTGACATTTGCGGTTTTATTTGTAGAGCCTAGTATGGCGACATAGTGGGATGGGGCGCTCATGCCGCCTATGATTGATACTTATGATTTGAAGTTGTTTCATACACTATGCACTTATAATAGTATCAAACGATTTGTTTTAACCGTATCAAGCATTCTTTGGCTGTTATAAGGGAAAACCCTATCCTCGGCTGCGTTGCATTGTGTGATGGGACCTGGGTCTTATAACAGCTTCATTTTTCTTTATTTAGCATTGCGCTGTTTCTTTTATGCACTGGTATTCTTGGGAGGAAACCCGTTCCGTGTTATACGGCGTGGTCCCTTGATTTACCTAACTTTAAAAATAAAGATTAATAACTGTTTTAGTTCTCACACCAGTCACATGACTGACCTGGAGTTTATTGTTTTAACCTAAACTCTGGGTGCCCTTATTTTGACACGGGCAGCTAGTAGTTTTGGTTTTGCAGATTTATATTCACAGGATCCTGGTTTACAGCTGGAACGATATCCGGAAAGCTTTGTATCCGTATATCTCATTCTAGTTGTGTATTGTATTATTTTCCGCTGCTATGTATTTAAATGTAATTTAAATCTCTGATATTTCTGTGTAATATTCATTTGTACTCTGTATATTCTTGTATTCTGATGCATTGTTGTAATATACAATGAAATGTTCTTCTGTATGAGTTCTATTTTGTCGTGTTCTCGAACGATAGGGCGTTTCGAACGGTCTGGGTCGGTTTAGCGACTGGTTCGGACCGAGCGAAATTGCATGCCGTCACACTAAATTTCAATGCTTATGTATTATTTAAAGTTTATCAAAAATGCTTATCACTTATTAATATTCCAAAAATATTATTTATATATACTTTACCAAAATTCATAAATGGTAAAAATAAATAACTAGCAATCCTACCATTTTATAGATTTTATAAACACCATTATAATTTATTTAAGTAATAAAATAATCATTCTTGGAAAAATCTTATTTCCAAAAAAAAAAAATCATAAAAGAACCTTTAAAATAACCTATAAATAGTTGAAATATTTATCTATATTACTTATCATTTAAATTTACCAAAGTAAAATATAATAATCATTCTTGTAAAATCATAAAATAAATTATCCTTTACAAAAATCATTTACTAATCAATATTATCAACATTAGAAAATATTATTACTTACACATGAAATCTTATAAATTAAATATAAATTTTTAAAACAATTTTTTTTTCTTATACCAAATCATAGTTTATAAAATAGAACAAGATACTTTATTTGAAATTAAAAAATTCATATATTCAAACCTTATAAAAACAAATACATATTCAGAAAATCCAACATTATATAATAAAAATCCAAATTCATATATAAAAAATCTAAATCAACTTGGTAAAATTTATGGGATGTTACAAGTTCGGTGGTGCAGGGTGGCCGTAGGCAGGGTCGGCGTGGGTCGGGTTTGGGGGATCGAGGCGGGCGCTATAGGCTGAATTGGAGGGCGAGGCTGGTATGTGCGGATAAAGGAGAGAAGGAGCTTTGATGTGGTGTATGGGTTAGCGTCTAAAGGTTAGTGGAGAAGGAGGGGTTTGAGGAAGAAGATAGGAGCTGTATCGGCCATTGAAAATACAAGGGTGGCGGCTCTGAGATGATGAATAGGGTTTCTAGGAATTGTTTAATCCTTAATTTATAATATTTTTATTTATTTATTTATGAGGTCTGAAGATTATAAATATATAAAAAGAAGAGAGAACAAAAGGGGAATAAAAGGAATAGTTTCATGTCTAAAAATGATTTTGAATGATCAATATAAGAGAAGAGAGAGTAGAGAATAAATGCACAAGTTATTTCCCCTATATGCCTCTTTGTATTTATAACAAATTAAATGCTTGCTTTTTCTTCTAATTGCAACCTTTTAAATTTCAAAACATGTGTAACTGATTTAGGCTTTGATCATGTTGATGTGTGTATTTACATGCAAACGTTTACACATATAATTTAAACCAATAAATCTCTTAATTAATGTCATTCATAATTTTATACTTAGTCGACTGTTTTCTTTACATTAATTACAACACTAATTTGTAACCTGTTTCATTACCCTTCCTTAATTCTGTCGTCATATATTTACCTTTTATTCATATTTACAGAATTCAAACTTCAAATATATAAGACTAATTAACATTATATATTCTTGTGGAAATTTCCAATTCTGTTCCTTCTTATTTTGACATACATTAATTACTAGCTAAGGTACGTTAATTTCAGTTGTAATGTATGTTAATTAAAACATGTAACGTACATAAATTATTTATTTGAAATTAAAATTAACAACAAAATGAAATATTTTGTTGAAGCTAAAATTTACAACAAAATGTACTATTTTGTTTTCAAAAGAAAGTGACAATGAAACCTTTTGAAACACACCACCTCCGTTAGGGTCACTCTCAAAGGGAATGCCCTAATTTTGGTGGAGGTTTATAAGTACAAGTCACAGATATACAAGACAGATATAGGAACACATATTTTTGAACAGCGGAAAACAACAACTTTTATTTCATTAAAAATACGTGTTACACCAACCATACCATAATTGTCTTACAATACTCCCAAAAACATAACGTCTTCATAACTGTCTTGATTACATTATTTAAAGAAGCATAAAGAAAACATAAATAAACGGCAAAAGTGCCATAATTTCTGTCCAAAGCCATAATCCAAAACGAAAAGATCCAAGCAATACATTCTTTCTCTTCAAGCTGGATATGAGGGCTGGTCAAGCTGCGATATTCCCTCCCTGTGGACCTGGAGGGGGGGGGGAAACGGAAGAAAAGTAGAGTCAGACATAAAGCATGAGTAAGTCTACGACTATTCAGTCTATGAATAAAGAACTGGGTATGATAAGTATAAACTAGAAATGGGAAAGCACCATAAACTAAGTTAAGTTGTCTAGGGTCGAATATACTATCGTACCCCATATTAATCTCTGTACCCATATAAACTAGTTCCCAACAGGCACCCCATAATCAGGGTGAAGTGATCTTTTTCTGATGATCGGCTCCTATTCGCATAGTTACATGTGTCTTACGGCCCCCGATGTTGTAGTTACCTATGCTGGTCCCACCATGGGGTGTATCAAGTCCCATGGTGGCGGCCCGACACAACCCTAGAATGCACAGGTATGCTACTAGTGCCCAGTGCCTTATTTTCTGCGTCGGAGTGTGTGCACGCCCACACTCCGTTAGAACCTACACTGTTGCACCACCGCCGTCGATTTGACCTCTTACAGTCAGCCCAGTAATCGTGCCCCACCCTGCCTAGTTTCAGGGTATCATGATACCTTGTAGGGTTACTGCTGAAAAGGGTCCCCCGCTACTAGGTTTTCTATTTCTAGCCAACATGCTAAGTTGGTTAAGTGTTTTATAAACCTAACCCCCAATCAGTCTGTTTAGTTGAAACGACCCGAACTTCCCCGGCCTCCGAAGAGAAGAGAAAGAACGAATTGTTTTGAGGACAAGACAAAATAGAACGCAGACAGAAGAACATTTCAATGTATATTACAACAATGCATCAGATTACAAGAGTATACAGAGTACAAATGAATATTACACAGAAATATCAGAGATTTAAATTACATTTAAATACATCGCAGCGGAAAATAATAAAATACACAACTAGAAGAGATATACGGATACAAAGCTTTC
Organism: Allium sativum; assembly: GCA_030737875.1. Taxonomy (NCBI): domain Eukaryota; kingdom Viridiplantae; phylum Streptophyta; class Magnoliopsida; order Asparagales; family Amaryllidaceae; genus Allium; species Allium sativum. The sequence goes on along the minus strand of CM060915.1, from coordinate 181,638,143 downwards.
CGGATATCGTTCCAGCTGTAAACCAGGATCCTATGAATATAAATCTGCAAAACCAAAACTACTAGCTGCCCGTGTCGAAAATAGGGGCACCCGGAGTTTAGGTTAAAACAATAAACTCCAGGTCAGTCATGGGACTGGTGTGAGAACTAAAACAATTATTAATCTTTATTTTTAAAGTTGAGTAAATCAAGGGACCACGCCGTAATACACGGAACGGGTTTCCTCCCAAGAATACCAGTGCATAAAACAAACAGCGCAATGCTAAATAAAGAAAGATGAAGCTGTTATAAGACTCAGGTCCTATCACACAATGCAACGCAAGCCGGGGGATAGGGTTTTCCCTTATAACAGCCAAAGAATGCTTGATACGTTTAAAACAAATCATTTTGATAGTACTATAATAAGTGCATAGTGTATAAAACAACTTCAAATCATAAGTATCAATCATAGGCGGCATGGGTACCATATATCATGTCGCCATATATAGGTTTACAAATAAAACCGCAAATGTCACGTATTTGGAAATTGGATTTCCGTCTATGAACCGAGGCAAAAGATAGTCCTCAACCGATTCGAGACTGCCTAGCCCGAGTCTCAGGATCAGAACGCATCGACCCTTGGAGCGACAGGGCCGGTCCACCGATGTGGATTAAACTTAAACCCTGAACACTACGTTTCGCCGCCCTTTGGGGCGTAAGCGAGCCAACGAATGACTCCATCGGACCCGGATCGTCCGATCTAACCGAGGCGCCTCGCAACAGCAACAACCACATAAGTCAAACTCGTCAGGGCATGTAAAACCACTGACGCCACTTTTAGCTAGGAGGAAACGTAGGCCCTCCCTGAGGTCCTTCTCCCGTTTTTGGTTCATACCGGGTGTGAAACTCGCGAAGCAAAAGTTACACAAAGCTATGCCACAAAGGCCGTGCTTTGATCATCACCACAAGACTTTGCTTTTCAACAGAAGCCTCGATCAATCGCCACTTAGGCATGCCACACAGGCAATTCACTCCATGCGTTTGATATCCATCAATATATAACCTCTGAGCTCGTACGTCTCAGAGAAGGGCGTTAAGCAAGAGAATAAATTCTCCGCCGCCAAACAGATATATATTTAATAGAGATCAATCACACGGACTAAAATCCAATGTCAGACACACAGTCCATTTACAAGTCCGTTCTGGGTCTGAACGAAACCGGAGGCACCTAGTACCCCGCATATCCATCGATCTCCAAGTACGTCTGGACGATCACCAACTGTTTCCATCTTCTTGGGTGTACAGCCCAATCAAGATCATCAGTAATCACCCAAACGACGTGAAGACTTCCGGTCTTCAACCACCGTCTTCATCTTCGACACCACGTCGAATCAGTTATTCAGAATGGGATAAACCCGGTCTTTCTGAATAACTCGCGTATATATTATAAAAGTGTTACACAAACACAACATACGCCTCATTCCAATTCAAAATATTCTTTTATTCAAATATTCCTATACTTTGGGAAAAGTTCCCATTAATTTTATCCTAGATAAATTCTTTAAATTTATTCTTTAATCTCCTTTGAATATCAATTCAAACTAGTCGGGATTAGCGAACCTTACCGAAGTAATCATTTATTTTAATTTCCCAACCCCAACCTATTCATCCCATGAAGTAAAACTGGTTATACTTCATATCTAACACCACAGTGTTATCGGTAAATTCAATTACCATTTCACGTTCAAATCTAATTAAAGATTTAATTATCGCCTGGAGTAAAACTGGTGATACTCCATTCTCGATCATTTCAATCTTAATTAAAGATTCATTAAAACTCCACTTAGTTTAATCTTCAACTGGGTTAAAGAATCAGTGTCATTTAGAACACGGTTCACGATAAACCCAAAATCACATTCATTAATTATCGGGTTAAAGAACGAGTGTTATTTAAAACACTGTTCACGATAAACCCAAAAATCAATATCAATTCAATTCCAATGAAATATCATTTAATTGGTACACTTCATTAAATCTAAATAAAAAGATTTAATCTTTTCTCAACTGGGTTCAAGAACAGTGTTAGTGAAGACACCATTCACGACAAACCCAAATCACATTTGATATTCAATACAAGGCTCTGAATAGAAAATATATCGGCTTATATTCAATATCAAATCCTACGACTAACAAATGTCGTATTGGAAATAACGATATAAATATATATCTTTCAAATTTCCATAACAACATCTGTATAATCACGAATTCCAACATCAAAATATTCCGACGACAATTTCGATTCAAATCCACTCCAATGCAATCATTGGAAATTTTGGTTATTTTTAAAACCCTTTTCAAATTTAATTTATTTATTTAAAAATAAATAGAATTATAATCCTAGTTCAAAACTAGTTCATTTCGATAAAAATCTATTTTTATCTTTTCAAATATGGAGTTTTTCATCCCAATTCTTCACAAATCATTTCTTATGATTTTACACAAATTATTACTATTTTTAATAATTTTGTCAAGGCCCGTACAGTCGATTTCCATCAACGGCCATCGAACTGCACTTACAACGACCTTTTTCGAATTTGATTTGGACGTATCTCCAAATCCAACCGTTAGATTTCAAATTTCTAATATTCTTTAGAAAGCTCTTTTCAATACGAACCCAACGGTTCCGGTTTTAGGAGAATCCGACGGTCGGATCTCCCGTAACGTCCGTTTGAAATAAATGGTCGAAATTCACGAACTGCCGCGGCGCGGCGCGTTCTATTCAGGTCATTATATTATATATATTATATATATAATATATATTTCGTCGATTTCCATTTAAAACAAATTATATAAATAGTTTTAAATTCGTTTCAAAAGCAATTTCAACTTCCATTTCAATTCAAATCGAAATTGAATTCTTCTTTATAAATTCGTTTCAAAATTCATTTCTATTCAATTCAAATTTCAATTCAATTTGAATTCATTTCAATTCACTTTCAATTCAATTCGAATTCGTTTTCAATTCAATTCATTTCGAAATCGTTTTCAATTCAATTCATTTCGAAATCGTTTTCAATTCAATTCATTTCGAAATCGTTTTCAATTCGATTCATTTCGAAATCGTTTTCAATTCAATTCATTTCGAAATCGTTTTCAATTCAATTCATTTCAAAATGAATAAAATCGATATAAATATCGTTCACGTCAAAATGGCGTCAATCTAATCAACACGGCTTCATATATTGATATTTTCAAATATTCCATTTCGAATATTTCTATTTCAAATATTTCTATTTTAAAACTGGAATGAGGCCCAATCAATTACCATATAAAGTTAATTATATGGTTTTTCATACAACACATGTATATAATAGCATGGAAAAATAATCAACCATCAACCAAAGTGCACTACACTGTATAAGCATCAAATATAGATATCCAACGCTTAAAACAGCCTGTCAATCAACCGATCGACATATTCAATCAATCGGGATGAGTGAACTTCAAATTTCATCCCAACACCCGTGTGGGGTTTCAAACAATCAAACACATATTTTATTTGTGCTGTTGGGCGATGTGTAAAATTTATCGACCCAATCAATGTCCTTCAAATAGGTGTACATAAACAAACCGTCTGGTTTGTAAATGAATATTTTATTTTATTCACTTTCACTATATTCATTCTCACGTTAAAAATTATATTTTTAACGATAAAACATTTTATTCCAACATATGAATTTCTATTATTCATTTACACAATAAAATGATATTTTTATTTTCTAACTTATTTTAGAAAATTTCGGCAGCATAACGGCACGATACTAGAAACGGGATGAGGCCTAGCCTTATCCCCGGTCTAGTGAAGGCCCACGCCATTCACACATCAATCAAATCAATTTCATCTCACCAAACAATTCAATTCAAACAAATAATTCAACTAATCTATGCAACCAAACAAACAAGTCCTTGGTCTGTGGACGATTGTGTCGGGTGCTACTAAGCACCGTCTGCATCCTAGTATATATATATAACTAGAAAAGAAATTGAAAGGTGAGAAGTTCTCACATATAGCTATCCAAGCTCCACGGCACTTCATTGATAGAAATCTTCATCGCTATCGCATCTTCGTCATCTTCGTTGCCCGTATTCACTACATATGTAAAAATTGAATTTTTACTTCGCTATTCAATATATAAAAATCATATTTTTATTTCGATGTTCAATATATAAAAATCATATTTTTACTTCGATGTTCAATAAATAAAAATCATATTTTTACTTCGATGTTCAATATATAAAAATCATATTTTTACTTCGATGTTCAATATATAAAAATCATATTTTTACTTCGATGTTCAATATATAAAAATCATATTTTTACTTCGATGTTCAATATATAAAAATCATATTTTACTTCTATTCTAAAGTTTAAATCTTTTTCTATTTAAAGTTTTAAAATCAAATCAGTTTTAAACTCTTATTAAAATCAGTTTTAACCTTTAAAAAAAAACAGTTTTTATATTCTTAAAAATTCAGTTTTATATTCTTAAAAATTCAGTTTTATTTTATTTAAAAAAAATCAGTTTTTAAAATCTTTTAAAATCAGTTTTATCCTTCTGTAAAAAAAAAACAGTTTTAAATTCTGTTTATGTAAAAATGAAAATAAAATAAAAAGAAATACTTACAGAGAGGGGGGGGGGTTCGCAGTTCGTCGGAGGTGGCTTCGAGGGTGGCGCTCGGGGTTTCGAACGGTGGTGGCAGGCGTCGATGTCTTCAGGACGGCGGCTTCGATTTGCGTCGACTGGGGGCGTCGCGATGATGGCGCTGGAAGGAGGAGGTCGGACGGAGGGGGGGGGGGGCGTCGCAATGATGTTCGTCGGCGTCGAGGTCAGGGGGGGCAGTGGCGATTTTATTTAGGTTTTTAGGTTTTTCTTTTTTTTTTCTCTGGTAAATGAATCGAGGGGGGGGGCAAGCAGAAGAAAAGGGGGGAAAATATATTTTTTTATTTTTATTATTTATTTATTTAATTTTTGCAAAAAGGTTGACTTTTACATACGACCTCGAAACGAGGCCCACCGCCTGTCGTCCATAGCGTTTTACCCCCATTCCGAACACAATGGGTTATGTATCGCAAGCTGATTTGATCGTTACAATCAGTTTCCTTTGAATTTACCTTTAAATCACTATATTGAATTTTAAATGTACATTTCAAATTACCGGGGTCATATACTAATTCTAAAAATTCCCGAAAAATATTTTCTAGCTTCGTATTGACGATACGGTCCTAACAAAACTAGTTTCGTTGAATTCTGAGACCGTTTGAAAAATGGCCAATTTCCAGTCGATTAAAATCAACTGAAACTGGTCAAACGCGTTTTCCTTCGCCACGCTCACATATTGATTCAAAAAATTATGAAACTTGGAATCTAGCAACAACTTGACACCACGGACCCAACAAAACTGGTTTCGTCGAAATCCGAGGTCGTTTGCAAAATGGCTATTTTTAAGGGCCTGAATTCCATAGCGACTATTCAGAATTTTCAACTGGACATATCTTTTGATTCCCGCTATGAAATCTCGATTTTCAGGATTCGTTGGAAAGATATCATCAATTAGATCCTAAGATTTTTGGTTTCACTAAAATCCGGATTGTTTTGCACCCGGTACATTCAATTGAAGTTTGAAATCGAATTATCGAACTACCACGCCATTTTCAATTCTATTTATAATTATATATAAATATTTATATTCTAACGACGACGTATATAATATATACGTCGAATTCTATTCAAAATAAATTTTCTCGTCGATATTATTTAAAATAATCTATTTTAAATATTCAAAATTCGCCAAAATTGCAAAAATAAAAATTTTAAACTGGCCCAGATTTTCGGGTTATTACAATCTCCCCCACTTAAAACTTTTCGTCCCCGAAAAGGAACAAAGTCGGAAGTGGTTTGATTAATTAACTCTACGCTCGATCTGGTTTCCCTTCTCTAACTTTTCAGTTTCTGAGAATTTTCAAAAATTTCAAAAATTTGGCTAACACCCTAAATTTTCGAAAAATTTCGCCATAACCTCCCCTGCACCGGGAGCATCGGGGAATTTCAAATAGCTTCCCCGGTCCTTCAGATCTCAAAAAGAAAAAGAAAAAGCCAAGCGGCTAGCCAATAGGCTCATAAAATCATCATCACCCAAACAAAACAGTAAATTATGTAGTAAACATGTACCTATTTGTCGGGCAAACAAATTTTATTCTCTGCTCTAGCCTCCTTGCTATGACCTGTTCAATGTAAGTATATGTATATGCAAACAAATGCGACCAAATTTCAATACAATTCAATACGTGATTCAGTTAGGCTAATTGGCTAAAAATTAGCAAACAAATAACCAAACAACACAAACATCAATCAATTAGTGAATTAGAGTTTCAAATTCATAATTTTGATACATATACAAAAATCAGATTTTTGATGCCAAATCACAACAATAAGCCCTATCTAATTTTGGTTCTCACACCAGTCAATAGGAAGTATATAGATATTACACGTTCGTCACTCGAATATAAATTCTAATGATGGAGCTCCATCGTCAAAATCATCTCCGGGCGATTAGAGTGTAATTCTATATCTATCCAATATATCAAAACTTCGAATACACGCTAGCTAGGCGCATACGCAAAAATCTTTATATTTTGGATTGTCCTAATCAATATAAAATAAATAATCAAATACGAATAATTGATTTAAATTTTCAAAACAAAAATTTGTTTTCATTTTAAAAATATACTCTTCACACTCGTTCTAGGATACTACTGATCCCATCTCTAACGAGTCATTTTAATTGGATATTACTAATCCAATATCTGATGAATTCTTTCGTATGGTTCTAATGTGCCCTGTTCTCTGAGCTTTGTAAACCAAAGCTCTGATACCAAATGAAACGACCCGAACTTCCCCGGCCTCCGAAGAGAAGAGAAAGAACGAATTGTTTTGAGGACAAGACAAAATAGAACGCAGACAGAAGAACATTTCAATGTATATTACAACAATGCATCAGATTACAAGAGTATACAGAGTACAAATGAATATTACACAGAAATATCAGAGATTTAAATTACATTTAAATACATCGCAGCGGAAAATAATAAAATACACAACTAGAAGAGATATACGGATACAAAGCTTTCCGGATATCGTTCCAGCTGTAAACCAGGATCCTGTGAATATAAATCTGCAAAACCAAAACTACTAGCTGCCCGTGTCGAAAATAGGGGCACCCAGAGTTTAGGTTAAAACAATAAACTCCAGGTCAGTCATGGGACTGGTGTGAGAACTAAAACAATTATTAATCTTTATTTTTAAAGTTGAGTAAATCAAGGGACCACGCCGTAATACACGGAACGGGTTTCCTCCCAAGAATACCAGTGCATAAAACAAACAGCGCAATGCTAAATAAAGAAAGATGAAGCTGTTATAAGACCCAGGTCCTATCACACAATGCAACGCAAGCCGGGGGATAGGGTTTTCCCTTATAACAGCCAAAGAATGCTTGATACGTTTAAAACAAATCATTTTGATAGTACTATAATAAGTGCATAGTGTATAAAACAACTTCAAATCATAAGTATCAATCATAGGCGGCATGGGTACCATATATCATGTCGCCATATATAGGTTTACAAATAAAACCGCAAATGTCACGTATTTGGAAATTGGATTTCCGTCTATGAACCGAGGCAAAAGATAGTCCTCAACTGATTCGAGACTGCCTAGCCCGAGTCTCAGGATCAGAACGCATCGACCCTTGGAGCGACAGGGCCGGTCCACCGATGTGGATTAAACTTAAACCCTGAACACTACGTTTCGCCGCCCTTTGGGGCGTAAGCGAGCCAACGAATGACTCCATCAGACCCGGATCGTCCGATCTAACCGAGGCGCCTCGCAACAGCAACAACCACATAAGTCAGACTCGTCAGGGCGTGTAAAACCACTGACGCCACTTTTAGCTAGGAGGAAACGTAGGCCCTCCCTGAGGTCCTTCTCCCGTTTTTGGTTCATACCGGGTGTGAAACTCGCGAAGCAAACGTTACACAAAGCTATGCCACAAAGGCCGTGCTTTGATCATCACCACAAGACTTTGCTTTTCAACAGAAGTCTCGATCAATCGCCACTTAGGCATGCCACACAGGCAATTCACTCCATGCGTTTGATATCCATCAATATATAACCTCTGAGCTCGTACGTCTCAGAGAAGGGCGTTAAGCAAGAGAATAAATTCTCCGCCGCCAAACAGATATATATTTAATAGAGATCAATCACACGGACTAAAATCCAATGTCAGACACACAGTCCATTTACAAGTCCGTTCTGGGTCTGAACGAAACCGGAGGCACCTAGTACCCCGCATATCCATCGATCTCCAAGTACGTCTGGACGATCACCAACTGTTTCCATCTTCTTGGGTGTACAGCCCAATCAAGATCATCAGTAATCAACCAAACGACGTGAAGACTTCCGGTCTTCAACCACCGTCTTCATCTTCGACACCACGTCGAATCAGTTATTCAGAATGGGATAAACCCGGTCTTTCTGAATAACTCGCGTATATATTATAAAAGTGTTACACAAACACAACATACGCCTCATTCCAATTCAGAATATTCTTTTATTCAAATATTCCTATACTTTGGGAAAAGTTCCCATTAATTTTATCCAAGATAAATTCTTTAAATTTATTCTTTAATCTCCTTTGAATATCAATTCAAACTAGTCGGGATTAGCGAACCTTACCGAAGTAATCATTTATTTTAATTTCCCAACCCCAACCTATTCATCCCATGAAGTAAAACTGGTTATACTTCATATATAACACCACAGTGTTATCGGTAAATTCAATTACCATTTCACGTTCAAATCTAATTAAAGATTTAATTATCGCCTGGAGTAAAACTGGTGATACTCCATTCTCGATCATTTCAATCTTAATTGAAGATTCATTAAAACTCCACTTAGTTTAATCTTCAACTGGGTTAAAGAATCAGTGTCATTTAAAACACGGTTCACGATAAACCCAAAATCACATTCATTAATTATCGGGTTAAAGAACGAGTGTTATTTAAAACACTGTTCACGATAAACCCAAAAATCAATATCAATTCAATTCCAATTAAATATCATTTAATTGGTACACTTCATTAAATCTAAATAAAAAGATTTAATCTTTTCTCAACTGGGTTCAAGAACAGTGTTAGTGAAGACACCATTCACGACAAACCCAAATCACATTTGATATTCAATACAAGGCTCTGAATAGAAAATATATCGGCTTATATTCAATATCAAATCCTACGACTAACAAATGTCGTATTGGAAATAACGATATAAATATATATCTTTCAAATTTCCATAACAACATCTGTATAATCACGAATTCCAACATCGAAATATTCCGACGACAATTTCGATTCAAATCCACTCCAATGCAATCATTGGAAATTTTGGTTATTTTTAGAACCCTTTTCAAATTTAATTTATTTATTTAAAAATAAATAGAATTATAATCCTAGTTCAAAACTAGTTCATTTCGATAAAAATCTATTTTTATCTTTTCAAATATGGAGTTTTTCATCCCAATTCTTCACAAATCATTTCTTATGATTTTACACAAATTATTACTATTTTTAATAATTTTATCAAGGCCCGTACAGTCGATTTCCATCAACGGCCATCGAACTGCACTTACAGCGACCTTTTTCGAATTTGATTTGGACGTATCTCCAAATCCAACCGTTAGATTTCAAATTTCTAATATTCTTTAGAAAGCTCTTTTCGATACGAACCCAACGGTTCCGGTTTTAGGAGAATCCGACGGTCGGATCTCCCGTAACGTCCGTTTGAAATAAATGGTCGAAATTCATGAACTGCCGCGGCGCGGCGCGTTCTATTCAGGCCATTATATTATATATATTATATATATAATATATATTTCGTCGATTTCCATTTAAAACGAATTATATAAATAGTTTTAAATTCATTTCAAAAGCAATTTCAACTTCCATTTCAATTCAAATCGAAATTGAATTCTTCTTTATAAATTCGTTTCAAAATTCATTTCTATTCAATTCAAATTTCAATTCAATTTGAATTCATTTCAATTCACTTTCAATTCAATTCGAATTCGTTTTCAATTCAATTCATTTCGAAATCATTTTCAATTCAATTCATTTCGAAATCGTTTTCAATTCAATTCATTTCGAAATCGTTTTCAATTCGATTCATTTCGAAATCGTTTTCAATTCAATTCATTTCGAAATCGTTTTCAATTCAATTCATTTCAAAATGAATAAAATCGATATAAATATCGTTCACGTCAAAATGGCGTCAATCTAATCAACACGGCTTCATATATTGATATTTTCAAATATTCCATTTCGAATATTTCTATTTCAAATATTTCTATTTTAAAACTGGAATGAGGCCCAATCAATTACCATATAAAGTTAATTATATGGTTTTTCATACAACACATGTATATAATTGCATGGAAAAATAATCAACCATCAACCAAAGTGCACTACACTGTATAAGCATCAAATATAGATATCCAACGCTTAAAACAGCCTGTCAATCAACCGATCGACATATTCAATCAATCGGGATGAGTGAACTTCAAATTTCATCCCAACACCCGTGTGGGGTTTCAAACAATCAAACACATATTTTATTTGTGCTGTTGGGCGATGTGTAAAATTTATCGACCCAATCAATGTCCTTCAAATAGGTGTACATAAACAAACCGTCTGGTTTGTAAATGAATATTTTATTTTATTCACTTTCACTATATTCATTCTCACGTTAAAAATTATATTTTTAACGATAAAACATTTTATTCCAACATATGAATTTCTATTATTCATTTACACAATAAAATGATATTTTTATTTTCTAACTTATTTTAGAAAATTTCGGCAGCATAACGGCACGATACTAGAAACGGGACGAGGCCTAGCCTTATCCCCGGTCTAGTGAAGGCCCACGCCATTCACACATCAATCAAATCAATTTCATCTCACCAAACAATTCAATTCAAACAAATAATTCAACTAATCTATGCAACCAAACAAACAAGTCCATGGTCTGTGGACGATTGTGTCGGGTGCTACTAAGCACCGTCTGCATCCTAGTATATATATATAACTAGAAAAGAAATTGAAAGGTGAGAAGTTCTCACATATAGCTATCCAAGCTCCACGGCACTTCATTGATAGAAATCTTCATCGCTATCGCATCTTCGTCATCTTCGTTGCCCGTATTCACTACATATGTAAAAATCGAATTTTTACTTCGCTATTCAATATATAAAAATCATATTTTTATTTCGATGTTCAATATATAAAAATCATATTTTTACTTCGATGTTCAATATATAAAAATCATATTTTTACTTCGATGTTCAATATATAAAAATCATATTTTTACTTCGATGTTCAATATATAAAAATCATATTTTTATTTCGATGTTCAATATATAAAAATCATATTTTTACTTCGATGTTCAATATATAAAAATCATATTTTACTTCTATTCTAAAGTTTAAATCTTTTTCTATTTAAAGTTTTAAAATCAAATCAGTTTTAAACTCTTATTAAAATCAGTTTTAACCTTTTAAAAAAAACAGTTTTTATATTCTTAAAAATTCAGTTTTATATTCTTAAAAATTCAGTTTTATTTTATTTAAAAAAAATCAGTTTTTAAAATCTTTTAAAATCAGTTTTATCCTTCTGTAAAAAAAACAGTTTTAAATTCTGTTTATGTAAAAATGAAAATAAAATAAAAAGAAATACTTACAGAGAGGGGGGGGGTTCGCAGTTCGTCGGAGGTGGCTTCGAGGGTGGCGCTCGGGGTTTCGAACGGTGGTGGCAGGCGTCGATGTCTTCAGGGCGGCGGCTTCGATTTGCGTCGACTGGGGGCGTCGCGATGATGGCGCTGGAAGGAGGAGGTCGGACGGAGGGGGGGGGGGGGCGTCGCAATGATGTTCGTCGGCGTCGAGGTCAGGGGGGGCAGCGGCGATTTTATTTAGGTTTTTAGGTTTTTCTTTTTTTTTCTCTGGTAAATGAATCGAGGGGGGGGGCCAAGCAGAAGAAAAGGGGGGAATTTTTTTTTTTATTTATTATTTATTTATTTAATTTTTGCAAAAAGGTTGACTTTTACATACGACCTCGAAACGAGGCCCACCGCCTGTCGTCCATAGCGTTTTACCCCCATTCCGAACACAATGGGTTATGTATCGCAAGCTGATTTGATCGTTACAATCAGTTTCCTTTGAATTTACCTTTAAATCACTATATTGAATTTTAAACGTACATTTCAAATTACCGGGGTCATATACTAATTCTAAAAATTCCCAAAATATATTTTCTAGCTTCGTATTGACGATACGGTCCTAACAAAACTAGTTTCGTTGAATTCTGAGACCGTTTGAAAAATGGCCAATTTCCAGTCGATTAAAATCAACTGAAACTGGTCAAACGCGTTTTCCTTCGCCACGCTCACATATTGATTCGAAAAATTATGAAACTTGGAATCTAGCAACAACTTGACACCACGGACCCAACAAAACTGGTTTCGTCGAAATCCGAGGTCGTTTGCAAAATGGCTATTTTTAAGGGCCTGAATTCCATAGCGACTATTCAGAATTTTCAACTGGACATATCTTTTGATTCCCGCTATGAAATCTCGATTTTCAGGATTCGTTGGAAAGATATCATCAATTAGATCCTAAGATTTTTGGTTTCACTAAAATCCGGATTGTTTTGCACCCGGTACATTCAATTGAAGTTTGAAATCGAATTATCGAACTACCGCGCCATTTTCAATTCTATTTATAATTATATATAAATATTTATATTCTAACGACGACGTATATAATATATACGTCGAATTCTATTCAAAATAAATTTTCTCGTCGATATTATTTAAAATAATCTATTTTAAATATTCAAAATTCGCCAAAATTGCAAAAATAAAAATTTTAAACTGGCCCAGATTTTCGGGTTATTACATTAGTTTAGCATGTTCTATTTTGATTAAGTCTTAATTCACTTAATCCTATCAATCCTGACTCAGCCTTAATTGTCTTATTAAAGCCTTGACCTCTCACATTAGACAGGTATTGTTGTGGCTGCCTGTTGCCGATTGGGTCCGGGCAGTCTTACGCCACAACTCAGTCTAACCTCGGGTCCTTATTGGGCTCCGTGTTAAACCACCCACATTGGATATGTATTGTTGTGACTACTGGACAGCCGGGCGGTTCCGGGCAGGTTTACATCACAACTCAATCCAACCTCGGGTTAAAAACATCGTATTTTCTACATTTACATATTTTGTCTCTTTTCTTTTTATATGTAAATATTTGCGGCCCATTATTCAAATTCATCTTTATTGATTAAGATTTATTTATGCCACTTAATTGTTTTTCAAGGTTGTTGGCGTGCGTTAAACATGCCAACACATATATTCTATATTTTAGCCCAAACGTCATTACCCCCGTTTTATACGTTCGCTCCAATGTAAGGTGTGTTGGGTTTAATACTTAAACCCAATTTAGCCATATGAAAAGGGGAGGCTTATAACATGGTGTTTATAAGGTAACATAAAAAGGGGAGTGTGAACGCATGAACTTGCAACATAACGATTCAATTAACATAAGGTAGGCACATGTGAACTTGCAATTGTAACAACATATAATATAAGCAATACTTAAACATAAATCATTCTATTCACATAATCATGGTATAAACAAAACATGAATCATTCTATTCATGTAGTCAGGGCATAAATAGTACTTAAACATGAACCATTCTAATCATATAATTATGGCATAGTCATAATTGAACATGAGTCCTTCTATTCATATAGTCATGGCATAAACATAATTGAACATGAATCCTACTATTCATATAATCATGGTTTTTATCTTATCTATGTAACTTGTAAGTAACTCTAGTGTAATTCTAATGTAACTTATGTGTCAAATATATTATCATATGATTATGATAACAACATAAGCCTAAAAACATGTTTTCAACTAGGCATAATAACAAACATAGTCTAGTCATGTTCATAAAATTAATACAAGCTTACAAAGACGCTTGCTTTTGTCACTGTGACAAAATCATGATTTTTATACTTGAACTATGATGCCAATTCCAACATAACCTTCATATGAATCATAATACTTAAGTGGATCAAATTACACTAAAGATAACCATAGAATTATACATCATGTTGGCATAACAATAAATCATATACTTGCATGAATTTCAAATAAACTATTACAACATATAGTTGTTATTTTCAACATGAATCATATACTTGCAATTATCAAATGGGTGTTGTAAATAACTACCACAAACATGTAGTTTTCAATATGAATCATATGCATGCATGAATCCCAATTAAAATTCCACAACATGTGGTTGTCAACATAAACCATATACTTGTATGAATCAAATCGTACACCATAGCATTGCCAAATCGTTTAGAATCAAAATAACATACAAATATAAGTTATTATCGCCACAATTCCATTTCATTGTTAACTTCCAACGCAAATCGCGTACTTGCAAATATCCAATCGTATACCATAATATTCCCAAATCGTTTAGCATCAAAGCAACATACAAATATAGATTATTATTGCCACAATTCCATTTCTTACTTTACACAAATCAACACAATTATTTAATTCACATCGGAATAGCACTCTCCTTACAACGTATGACGAATCTTCAATTCAGGAATCTGAATTCTGAAATTGGAGATGCTATCCTTTGTTGTAGGCGTTGTTTTGATTTGATTAACGTTGCTTTAAGCTTTGAATTATATCCTAATTGTCTCTCTATTTCTGACGGCTATCCTCAGTCTCTCCTCAGCAGCATGACGGTCTCATCTCAATTTTAGTTTAAGTGAATTAGGGTTAGTCTTAGGTCCTTTTTATAGAGTTTGTGAGTCGATTTAGACCGTCGATGAAGCTTGGTTCAATAATAGCCGTTCGTTCAAAGGAGAGACCAACCAGGAGCTGACACCTAGCCCTAGTGACAAGGAAAGGCTCAGAAAATCGACCAAACACAGACTAGGCTAGCCAGGGCGGGCTGGGTTCGACCTGGCTCAGGGGCCAGGTCGACTCCCCAGTCGACCCCCAGGTCGACTCTAGTGTCGACCTGCCTGGGCAGGTCGACACCTAGGTCGACTCCCAGGTCGACCTGGCCTGGCAGGTCGACCTGGTGGGTTTGGGCGGGAATTTTCCCGCCTACACTGATTGGGCTGAAATTCAAATCTGTTTTCGAAATTTGAATTTTCTGAAACTTCATCGGGCAATAATTTTGTCATACGGGCTCCGTTTTTCGAAAACTCGGACTCTATTTCGCGTATTTTTCCGAGACGAGCACAATGGCATATCCCGTTTCTCTTAATACTTTAATTTGAAATTTATTATACTTTAATTTGTGAATTTCACTGTTATAAAATACACGGGGTGTTACACCTGTAATCCTAGTTTGAAGCACAAATCAAAACATGTAATTTAATTTGACACAAATGTGTGATTTTATTTTGAAACAAAACATGTAATTTTTGAAACTAGATTACATGAAAACATTTATTAGTTTTAAACTAAAATAAAGATTAAAACTTTATTTCCCTTTCAATGTTTCATAAATAAAGATTCCAACTCTACTTTCAATTTCCATGTTACATAAAAATTCCCACTTTATTTTATAATTGCATCGTTCCATAAAACCAAATAAAGATTGTACTCTATTTTCTCAAATTTCATTGTTTCACAAAACAAAACCAACAAAGATCCAAACTTTTTTTTTTGAACGCATAGTGAGTTAAGAAAATGAAAAGTTACCAGGTTGAAATAAAGATATATGCAGGCATGATTTGGAAAGAATAAACATGGCATTTATGATATGAACGTTCATGATTTATTTGTTTATTAATGTCAACATTAATTAACGAATGTTACTTTGTCTATCACATGTGACATGAAATTTACTATATAAAAAAAGTGAAACAAATAGATTTTATCATTTAATTTTTCAAATCAAACATATCTTATAGTTGACACTCAACTTTGTGTCAATTTCTTATTAAAAATTCTATTGAACCTTTAAAATAAAATCAAGGATTCAACTACTATTATTATTTTAATTTAAAAATAGAAAATTTTAAATTCTCCCGTATTTTCTAGCAAAATTTTATGAAATAAAAATTTTAAATTTATCCTCAATTTCCGGCTTGTTACAATCTCCCCCACTTAAAATCTTTTCGTCCTCGAAAAGGAATGAAGCTAAAGTTGTTTAATTTTCCTACTCAATTTTTCATTCTTTAATTGGTTTCCATAATTTTATTAGTTGATTAACTTTCGAATATATAACTTTTATATATTCAAAATCATATTTTCTAAAATAGATTATAATTACAAATACGTATATTATAAGCTTGTAACTCTCAACTCATTCTAGGGCATTACTAACCCCATCTCTAATGAGTTTTCTCATTCTAGGATACTGCTGATCCTATCTCTAATAAGTATTCTTATTCGATATTACTAGTCCAATCTCTGATGAGTCTTTTGTTTAGTTCTAATGAGTTGTACCCCAAAGATTTGAGCTAACCAAATCTCTGATACCAACTGTGATGACCCGGAAGTTCCCATCCTTTGAATCGACCATAAACCACACAGGTCTGAACCAAAGGTTGGAAACCTGCGGATACATCAACTTTGGGAATACAACAACATCAGAACAAATAACAAAAGACTTTTATAACATCAATAATAAATGTTACATCAGAGTACAGAATATAACAGAGTACAGAATATAATACAGCGGAAGGTAAAATACAATAATTTAATACAATGCACAGCGGAAGACTTCAATGTTCTGGAAACGGCTTTAAGCTTCAATCCAGAATCATGCTCAAGAGATAAACCTGTAGACAAAATACTCGACTGCCCGTGTGGAAAAGAGGGCACCCGAGTTTGCAAAGGTGGAAACAAACTACGAGTCAGTCATGGGACTGGTGTGAGAATTCTTAACTAGTTTAACTAATTGTAATAAGGCAAATCCAAGGACCACGCCGCTAACGCGGAACGGGTTTACTCCAATGGATTGTTGTGCATAACATTAAAGTAAATCGTCAAATAACGCAATGCTTTTTAGAAAAATTAAACCACCATAAGACTCAGGTCCCATCACACAATGCAACACACACCAGAGGATAAATTTTTACCTTATGGTGATTAAAAGATGATAAATATGTAAAAACGATATTATTATTAGTGTGTATATGTTTTAATAAAACGTTTCAATCATAATGTATCAATCCTAGGAAGCATAGGTACCCATATATAATGCCTCCGTACTAGTAATACAATCAAAACCGCATGGGGCGTATTGGAAATTGGATTTCCATCATGAGTCAAGGCTAGGGAGGAGCTCCTTACCGATTCAAGACACTCTAGCTAATGCCCCAGGATTCCCCGCAGTGAACCCTTGGAAATAGCAGGGCCGGCCCTCACATACAGCTTTGAGGATTGGCAATTCCTGAACACACGTTACCCGGTCCTATAGGACCTAATACCGAGGCCTCGTCATCCATCATCCACATAAGTAAATATCAGCCAGTTTAAGCACCGACACCACTTCTAGCTAAAAAGAAACGTGCTGCTCTCCCTGCGTTCCCTTCTCCCGTTTTAGACTCAACCGGGTTGTGAGGCTCGCAAAGTAACGTCATAACCACAAGGCATGCTTTTCAACAAAGCCTTGATCGTCTTCATCTTAGCGTGCCACATTGTCAATCCGTACCGTACCATTGATCATCCATCAATATATAAACGGATGTTAAGAAAAGAATAAATTCTCCACCACCAATCATTTATATATAGACAGAAAATCAATAACATGATATTTAACAGAGTACGATGTCGGACACGCAATCCATTTATAAGCTTATTCTCTGGGTCCGAGCGAAAGCCAAATCCGTACAAATCAACACTACGTCCGGACGTCCACCACTGTAGCCCCTTCAAGGTAGCTACTCCCATCATGGGCATCAGCAGTGGTCGTCCATTCGATATGAAGATCGTCGGTCTTCAATCGCCGTCTTCAACTCTTGAATTTTTAAACGTCGTTCAAATTATTTGGAATGAGATAGACTCGGACTTTCCAAATAATTCTCGCGTATGTATAAGTTGGAAATCATTCCATATCGTTTGATTTTAATTTATATATATATATATAATTATATATAATTCCTTCATCCATTTCATTTTACTAAGTTTTGCTAACAACAAATCTTCTTATTTATATCCAATATTGATATATATCATCACACGCAACAATGTTTTCGTTTATTTTTCATACATATCATATACACAAAATGTATATTTTGTGTGTCATTCCAATTACAACAAAAATGAATATTTTTGTACGTCGCTTATAATTTAACAAAAATGCGTATTTTTGTGTCACTCAATTCCTAACCAAAAATGCAATATATTTTGGTGTCAACTTCATTTCTATACAAATGAATATATTTTTGTTTGTTTAATTTCAATGTAACAAAAATAATAACTTTGTTATTCTTTCAATGCCAAGCAAAAAATAATAATTCTTCTTATCTCTTTCAATGCAAAACCAAAATGATCTTGACTATTTTAAAATGGCAATGTAAATTCCATTCTTAAGTTACATCATGAAAACGAAATTTTGATTTACAATGTAATATCATACCTTAACTACAAAATAAAAATGTAATTCTAATTTACAGTGCAATTTCTCATTCATAGTTACATATAAAAATGTAAATTTTGTTCGCTTAGAAAATCCAATATCATAGTAACATTGGAAAATGTAAATTTTGTTCGCTTGCCAAATTTCATATCATAGTTACCAATAAAAATATAATTTTTTTTTTGTTTGCATCGCCAATTGCATATCATAGTTTCAAATAAAAATGTAAATTTTTATTTGCATAACAAATATTATATCTTTTGTTCAATTAAAAATGTAATTTTTATTTGCAATGCAAGTTCTCATTCTAGGTTACCTAATAAAAATGTAAATTTCATTTAAAATGCAAGTTCATACTCTTATTTACATAATGAAAATGTAAATTTCTAACTTTATCTCTTTTATATGAAAATCCAATTCCTTAAAATGTAAATTCCCTTCCTTAAGTCCCATCTACATGAAAGTGTAAATTTTCTTTTTTTATTTTGGATTTACATTAAACACAAATGTAAATTTTGTCTTTTTTCTCTCTTTCCCTTTGAACAAAAATATGAATTTATGTTCTTTTCTTTCTTTAACCAAAAATGTGAATTTTTGTTCTTTTCTAAATGATATTTAAAATACTTCGCTTTATATGCGAAAGGTATGATTTTAACTTTGCACTTCATTTCATATGCAATATATGACATTACAAATTTTATTTCATATGCAGTATATGACGTCAACAGATAAATATATGTTATTTCATATGCAGTAAATGACACTTACAAATAAATATATTTTCATATGCAGTGCATGACATTTAACAAATAAATATATGTTATTTCATTTGCAGTAAATGACACTTACAAATAAATATTTTTTCATATGCAGTGCATGAGATTTAACAAATAAATATATGTTATTTCATATGCAGTATATGACACTTACAAATAAATATATTTTCATATGCATTGCATGACATTTAACAAATAAATATATGTTATTTCATATGCAGTAAATGCAACATTAAACTATAATATATTTACTAAAATACCGTTATGTTCAATTTTTATTTAACCTATGCTTTCTAATAAAAGTGCAACTTCATTCTAATGCATATTTTTGTCATTCTTACATTTTTATCTTTCCTTTATATTTGACAAAATGAATATTTTGTCATTATTATATTTTTATCTTATTGTCAACTTGTTATTATTTTGAATAATGAACATTTCCTTGTTTTCCAAAATTACATAAAAACGAAACTTTTTAATGTCGTCTTGTTCTTTTTCTCAAATAATGATCATTTTTATATTTTCTTCATTTACAATAAAAATGGGATTTTTATTGTAAACATTTCTTTTTCCTCTTCTCTTTGATTTCAGTATATAAAGATGAAATCTTTATATTCTTTGCTTTCATTACATGAAAATGTAGTCCTTCTCTCTTACATTACATATAAAGAGTATAACTCTTTTATCTTCTTTTCTCATACTATGAAAATGCAATTTTTCCATCTCAAGTGACATACAAAATTTGAATTAACAAATTTATTTCATTTCTAATGACATATAAAAAGTGATTTTATATGTTAACAAATTTATTTCATTTCAAGTGACATACAAAATGTGAATTAGTCGCTGCTTCTTTACATTGAAAAAAAAAATTGTTCACTACATATGTTAAATATATGACAGTGAAAAATGTTCATTACCTATGTTAAATATATGACAGTGAAAAATGTTCATTACATATGTTAAATATATGACAGTGAAAAATGTTCATTACATATGTTAAATATATGACAGTGAAAAATGTTCATTACATATGTTAAATATATTTAACAAAATGAATGAAAATATTATATTTGTCTTTCTTTTTACTTTCAAAAATAATGTCTTTCCTTTTTACACAAATAATGTTTTTTCTTTCAAACAAAAATAATATCTCTTAATTTTACAATAAAAAGGGTGAAATCTCTATTTAACAAACAAAGGTGAAATCTTTTTATTTAAAAGAAAGGTAAGATCTTTTTAATTATAAACAAACCTACCATCTTTTATGATAAAACAAAATTACAATCCTTAATTCTATAAAACAATCTTACCATCTTTTCTTATAAACAAAGTTATAATCTTTCCTTATATACAACAAAGTTTCAAACTTTATTATACACAACAAAGTTACCATCTCTTAATTTATATAAAACCAAGTTGAATCCTTTAAATTTCTCAACCTAAGTTGAATCCTTTATACATTGATTCAGAAATAGAGTTCAGATCTACAATTTTACTCACAATTATCACATACAATCAATTTTAAATTTCTAATCTATGAACTAAAGGGGAATCACATACAATCATTCACTAACAATAACAAGCAATTCTGAATCACAACCATAACAGAACAATCAACATGGAAATAATAATCTATGAAGCAACAACATGAATTTCATATAATATGAATATAGATTTTGTAGTGACTTAAATAAATAAATAAATAATCATATTTTTAAAATAGAATTCTCACCGAACCGTTCTGATATGAAATTTCCTGATTTCCAAAATGTCTGGTTTCAGATCTGGTCAGTTCTGAAAGAGAGATCTTGGTTCTGCGATTCCAACGTTTCGAAAATCGTTCGATTCTGAATCCGATTGAATAAGATATGGATTATTTGCGTTTATTAACTTTTTAAGTAGAATTAAATAAATAAACTACTTAAAATCAACCTCTTCTTCTCTAATTTGAATTCGGCTGTGGCTTCTCCAATTAGTTCAAACTTAGGTCTTTATTTTCCGATCCAATCTTGCAGCTTGAAGGCCATCGGGTGTCGGGACGTCGTAGGGGGGTGTGTGGCGCACGTGCGCCGGGAAGGAGGAGGAGTTCGGTGGTGAAGGGTGGTTGTAGGCAGGGTCGGCGCGGGTCGGGTTTGGGGGATCGAGGCGGGCGCTACAGGCTGAATTGGAGGGCGAGGCTGGTATGTGCGGATAAAGGAGAGAAGGAGCTTTGATGTGGTGTATGGGTTAGCATCTAAAGGTTAGTGGAGAAGGAGGGGTCTGAGGAAGAAGATAGGAGCTGTATCGGCCATTGAAAATACAAGGGTGGCGGCTCTGAGATGATGAATAGGGTTTCTAGGAATTGTTTAATCCTTAATTTATAATATTTTTATTTATTTATTTATGAGGTCTGAAGATTATAAATATATAAAAAGAAGAGAGAACAAAAGGGGAATAAAAGGAATAGTTTCATGTCTAAAAATGAATTTGAATGATCAATAGAAGAGGAGAGAGAGTAGAGAATAAATGCACAAGTTATTTCCCTTATATGCCTCTTTGTATTTATAACAAATTAAATGCTTGTTTTTTCTTCTAATTGCAACCTTTTAAATTTCAAAACATGTATAACTGGTTTAGGCTTTGATCATGTTTATGTGTGTATTTACATGCAAACGTTTACACATATAATTTAAACCAATAAATCTCTTAATTAATGTCATTCATAATTTTATACTTAGTCGACTGTTTTCTTTACATTAATTACAACACTAATTTGTAACCTGTTTCATTACCCTTCCTTAATTCTTTCGTCATATATTTACCTTTTATTCATATTTACAGAATTCAAACTTCAAATATATAAGACTAATTAACATTATATATTCTTGTGGAAATTTCCAATTCCGTTCCTTCTTATTTTGACATACATTAATTACTAGCTAAGGTACATTAATTTCAGCTGTAAGGTATGTTAATTAAAACATGTAACGTACATGAATTATTTAGTTGAAATTAAAATTAACAACAAAATGAAATATTTTGTTGAAGCTAAAATTTACAACAAAATGTACTATTTTGTTGTAAAAAGAAAGTGACAATGAAACTTGTAATCCTACGTGACGATCCCAAAACCCTGTGGCATGGTGTTAAGGATAATCATTGGAATATAACACATTAATCATCATTAGCAGATCACAGATAATAGCATAACAGAAAATAGAATAATTTGCACACATATGACAGCGGAATCATATAGATATCATCACATCAGAGAAGCACAGTACATGATACAACTTAGTGCATAGTGATACATAATCAGTCACCATCGCCCGAGGCGGAATCATACATAAAGAGTACACAGAAGAAATATCAGTCTACATCGCCAATGGCGGGATCATAATATAGATACAATAATGGCAGAGAAAATCCAAGTTAGCACGGTGTAGTCAAGCCTCACCATGAGCCAAAAGTGCGTCAAAAACCTGTAACTAGGCTGCCCGTGTGAAAATGAGGGCACCCGAGTTTGCAAGGTGAAACAAACTACGAGTCAGTCATGGGACTGGTATGAGAAATCTACTTAACTTATTAACAACAATAATAAGGCAAATCAAAGGACCACGCCACTTTCGCGGAACGGGTTTACTCCAATGAGTGCTAGTGCATGAAATAAAGTAAATAATTAAATCATCGCAATGCTTTTTATAAAATGAAGCCATTATAAGACTCAGGTCCCATCACATAATGCAACGAAATCCGGAGGATAGAGTTTTTACCTTATAATGGCCAAAGATGCTTCATACGAGTAAAACAAAAGTGCTTGATATTATTACTAGTGTATATATGTTTCAAAAGCAAATTCAATCATAAATATCAATCATAGGCGGCATAAATGACCCATACCACTATGTCGCCATACTAGTAATACAATCACGTCCGCATACTTCGTATTCGAAATTGGATTCCTTCATGAGTCGAGCCAAGGGGCAAGCTCCTCTCCGATTCGAGACACTCTAGCAAATGTCCCAGGACCCCACTATGATCCTTGGATCTTCATGGCCGGTCCTCTCTTACTTTTGAGGATTGGCAATTCCTGAACACACGTTTCCCGGTCCTTACAGACCTATAATCGAGGCGCCTCGCATTCCAACAACGACACAGGTGAAAAGTATATATAATGTCAGGGCTGGTAGGTCACTGACACCACCTTAGCTAGAAAGAAATGTCGTGCTCTCCCTGCAGTCACTCTCCCGTTTTTGACTCATACCAAGGGGTGAGGCTCGCGAATTCACGTTATACACAAAGCTACGTCACACAGACCATGCTTTGATCATCAACCACAAGACTTTGCTTTGCAACAGAAGCCTTGATCATATGCCACTCAGGCGTGCCACACAGGCAATCCATACCATACGACTGATTTCTATCAATACATAACTTCTGAGCTATTACGTCTTAGAGAAGGGCGTTAAGCAAGAGAATAAATTCTCCGCCGCCAAACAGATATATATTTAACAGAGATCAATCCACACAGAACAAAATCCAATGTCAGACACACAGTCCATTTACAAGTCCGTTCTGGGTCTGAATGAAACCGGAGGCACCAATTCCTCGCATATCCGTACAATCAACAGTATGTTTGGACGGCTACAACTTCAGTTCCTTCATGGTAGCTACTCCAATCACGAGCATCAGTAGCAACCATCCATCCAATGTGAAGATCGTCGGTCTTCAACTGTCTTCCACTCTTCGACTTCTCAACGTCGATCGATTATTTGAAATGAGACAACCTCGGCCTTTTCAAATAACCCACGTATATTTAGATTTCAAATCAATTATTCACATGGTTGGACTATTCAACATTCACATTTCAGTTATTTAGTTATAATTTTCATGCCAAATACATTCAACCATCACAAATCAAGCAAACACAACACATTTGGTTTATTTCCACTCTATATCGTCTATAGTATTTTATAACGATATATCGCCATTTTTATTTAATTTAAAACGGCCATATTTAATTAAACGACGTTTCAGGTCGTATCGATGCACTGACGCTGCTTTTCACTAATTTTGTTTTACACATATCTGAAAATCTAACCGTTGGATCTTCACAAATTTTATATCATTAGGAAGGTCATTTCAAAATGAATCCAACGGTTTCAGTTTTGGGAAAATCCGACGGTGGGATCTTCCACACTGGCCATTTGAAATTACGATTTCAATTTACGAACTGCAGCGTCATTATTCGATTTAATTTAATTATATTTATATATATATATATATATAAATATAATCGTTTCTGGCGCTGTTTTTCTTCAGATTTGAATTAAACATTCCAGACAATCCATCCGTCGGATCTTCACAAAGTTGGTGCCGTTGGAAAGATATTTCCAAGGCGAACCCAACGGTTGCGGTTTCGGGAAAATGCAATGGCCGGATTTCCCGCACTAGTCGTTTGAAATCACGGTTTCAAACCACGAACTGCACGGCCATGTTTCGTTTTAATTTTATTTATATTTATATATTTATATAAATATAGTTCATTCAAAAATTCCTATATCGTTTCCACTTCAATTATTTCACTAACGCCTTTAAATTTCGGAAGATTTCGCCATAACCTCCTTTGTACGGGAGGGTCTGGGAAAATTCCAAAATAGCCACACGGGCGTCTCATATCAAAAAGAAAAAGAAAAAGCCAAGCGGCTAGCCAACAGGCTCATAAAATCATCACCCAAACAAAGAAGTAAATGTGTAACTATTTGTCGGGCACAAAATTTTATTCCTCTTCTCTAGCCCCTTTGCTATAACCTGTTCAATAAATATGCATGTACATATATACAATTTTTATCACTTATTATTTTCCATTCAACTTCATATCCAATTTACTTTGGTTTAAAAACACCATTCATTCTAATGTTGCATGCATAGGCTAAAATCATATCATTAGCTAATTAATGTATATTTCAACTCATGCATATTTTGTTTGAACAAGTGGCTATTTTTAACACTTCACATTTCAAAATGGATAATTTTGGCGAACTAAAATAGATTTCAACACATGACTATTTTATTTAGTTCCTATGCATGTTAAAAATAATATTTCTTCACAAATATTTATTTCAACGTCTGCATATCTTTAGCATATCACATATATGATAAAAATGATATTTTTATCATTTAAAATATTTATTCGACAAATGGATAATTTCAACACTTCATAGTTGCAATAAAAATGTACTTTTTATTGTTCGATCTTTTTATTCAACACATGGACTTTTCCACTACACACACTTCTCAAACAAATGAGCATTTCCACACATGGACATTTTATTTATTTTGTTCATATTAGAAAGATGGATTTTTTATTGTTGAAACTATTTATATAAGGCGAACATTTTTCATACTTCATATATATATAGAAATGTGATTTTTATTGTTTAAACACTTCATTCATTCACAAATGAATTTAATTTTCACACAACACTTTTCAACACATGAACATTTCCACACATGGATATAGTTTCAATATATGACTTTAATTTCGACGCATGAAAATAATTTCAACATATGAAAATTATTCTAACACATAAAGATTATTCAAAATTTCGGCAGCATAACGGCAGGGTAGTTAAAACCGGCACCGTCCCTAGTCAGCTCCTCGCTCTACCTTAAAACCTCGCGGTTTTTGACAATGGGGATTCATGCATCTAATTCGTACGCAGGCGGCATGTTTTATTTTTATTTCCACAAATATTTCCAATTCATTTCAATCACCAATGGGTATTTTTCAACCACAACCAAACAATATCAACCACAAACAATTATTCAACCATTCGCATTTTCCATCCAATATTTCACACCAATTCACAACAATAAATATCGTCCATGGTTTGTGGACGAGGGGAGTATATATATATATATATATATATATATAATATATTTCACTTGCATTTCAACACAAATATCAATTTTTCTATGCATGTAAAATTCATACTTCGCTTATATAGCTTACACTACGCCTGTACAGGAGGTATACAACACGTACGTAATTTATATTTCGCTAATATAATTTATACACGACATTTTCCATTCAAATTTATTTAATTTAGATTTCTCACATTGGTTTTCGGAGTGCTAAAAATCGTAGATGACTCAGAAAAATCCGCGGCTTCTTCTATTGGGTAGAGAGCTTCCTTGCGGTCCCGATGTTTCCTGTTTCATCGAATTTCGTCAACACACCAAAAAGATATGATTTTTCAAAGTGCAAAAATTAAAAAGATCTCACCTTTCACGAAGGTTCAAAACTAGGTTTGCGGTTTTCGCGAGAACCAGGGCACGAGGGGATGATCGGCGAGTTGGACGTGGAAGAGCTTCGAGAGGGCTACAGGCGCGCGGTGGTTTGGTGGCGTTCGGTGGTCAGGATCGGCGGCGGCGGCGGTTTAAAGGTCGTAACTTTGGCAGGGGATATCTCGACGTAGAAGCAATGATAGGGGGAGCTCCTTATATGGATTTGAAGAGGGGAAGGAGAACTACAAAAAGTTGAACTGGGGGAGGGGCTGATTTGGGCTGTGGCGATCGGAAATCGCCAGGGAAGGGGGGAGCTTTTCCGTCGTCGATGTCGGGGTCGGGGGGGGTTCTGATTTTTTTTTTATTTATGAATGGAGAAATATGATTGGTCGATGGTTTTATTAAATTTTTAAATAGTTTTTTCTCAAACGAACTCCTTTTCAAACCCAACGACTGTCACCTCAAGCGAAATACCCCCATCCCGGGCACAATGGGATATGTTTCGTAGGCCAATTCGACTGTTACAATCAGTTATTTTTCAAATTAAAGTATAAAACATTTAATTTTTAACTTTGAACGTACATTTCAATTTGCCAGGGCCACAAACTAATTCGAAAAATTCCAGAAAAATAAATCTAGCTATGTTTTGACGCTACGGTCCCAACAAAACTTGTTTCGTCGAATTCTGAGATCGTTTGAAAAATGGCCATTTTCTGGTCGATCCAATTTAACAAAAATTGACCAAACGCATTTTCTTTTGCCACGCTCACATACTAGCTTCAAAAATTATGAAATTTGAAACCTAGTAATAGTTTGACATCCCGGACTCAACATAAGTGGTTTCGTCAAATTCCGAGGTCGTATGCAAAATATCAATTTTCCAGGGCTATATATTCTATATAGCGGCCATTCTGAAAATTCATTCGGCCATAACTTTTGATTCCCGTTATGAAACTTCAATTTTCCAGATTCGTTAGAAAGGTATTGACTAACAGATTAAAATATTTTTGGTTTCGCTAAAATCCGTTATATTTTCCACCCTGCACGGTCAGTCAAAGTTTGAATTCAAAATTTCAAACTGACTCACTATTTCTAATTCACACTTTTATTGAAATATTCAATTTCAATTGTTCAAATTCCTTTGAAATCACCAATTTAATAATTTTAAATTGGCCTGTATTTTCCGGGTTATTACAATCTCCCCCACTTAAAACT
Source organism: Allium sativum (assembly GCA_030737875.1). Lineage (NCBI taxonomy): Eukaryota > Viridiplantae > Streptophyta > Magnoliopsida > Asparagales > Amaryllidaceae > Allium > Allium sativum. Next base: position 181,610,099 of record CM060915.1, on the reverse strand, counting down.
TTTCTTCCTCGAAAAGGAAATAACAGTAAAGTAGGAAACAAAATGTAAATGCAAAGTATTGTAAAGGTACCTTGCACCGGAGTTAGTCAGAGATATCAACTCTGCATTTGGGGTAAGCTTGCTTAATGCTTTCCTCAGTCTCCCAAGTACAGTCTCTAGGATCACTGCTCCACTGCACATTAACTAAATGAACCTTTTTGCTTCTTAGTTCTCTAGTTTCTTTGCCAACAATCTTTAATGGCTCTCTTCTGAGTGATAATTCTGGAGTTATGTCTACATCCTGTTGTGCTGCTTCTTCTACAACAAGATCCGGATCATGCACATGTCTTCTAAGTTGAGATATGTGAAATACATCATGCACTCCAGGCAACCAATTTGGTAATTGAACCCTATAAGCAAGAGTTCCAATTCGTTCAAGTATAGGAAAGGGACCAATAAATCTCGGTGCCAACTTCCCAGTTTTGCCAAATCTGATTACTCCTCTCATCGGAGAAACTTCCAAATAAACTTGATCACCAACAGCAAATGTCAAATCTCTCCTTCTAGAATCTGCATAACTTTTCGGTCGGCTTTGGGCGGTTCTCAAACACTTTTTGATGAAGTCGACTTTATCAGATGCTTCTCTAATCATATCGGGTCCTAACACAAGTCTATTGCCAGGTTCTACCCAACATGCTGGAGATCTGCAGGGTCTGCCATATAATGCTTCAAATGGCGACATTCCCAAACTTGCTTGATAGCTATTGTTGTATGAGAATTCTGCCAAATGTAAGTGATCTTCCCATGACCCACCAAAATCAATTATACAAGCCCGCAATAAATCTTCTAGAATTCTATTCACCCGCTCAGTTTGGCCATCTGTTTGAGGGTGATAAGCGGTGCTTATATTCAGTTTCGTTCCCAATTCTGTCTGGAAAGCCTCCCAGAATTTGCTAGCAAATATCGGGTCTCTATCACTAACTATGCTGATGGGAATTCCATGCAGCTTAACAATTTCTTTGAAATATATCTGTGCTAGACTTTGAGCGGTTCTATTGGATCTGACAGGTATAAAATGGGCAGTCTTCGTGAAGCGATCTACGATTACCCAAATGCTATCATTACCTTTCTTGGTTCGCGACAAACCATCTATGAAATCCATGGAAATCTGTTCCCATTTCCAACTTGGGACTTCCAACGGTTGCAATAATCCAGCTAGCTTCTGTTGGTCGCTCTTGACCAAATGACAAGTAGGACATCGGCTAACATACAAAGAAATATCCCTTTTCATTGCCTTCCACCAGAAAGTGCGTTTGATATCGTTGTACATTTTACTCACCCCAGGATGGATGCAAAATTTGGATTTATGGCATTCGTCTAACACTTCTCTTTTGAGCTCAGGAATGTCAGGAACACATATTCTTCTATTCAGCCTCCAAACTCCCTCCTATCCACCTGGAAACTGGAGCCTTCGCCCCTTTGAATCCTTCTTATCATCTCTTTCACAAAATTGTCACTTTTTTGAAGAACATATATTCTATCAATCAATCCAGGTGTAATTATAAGATTGGCAATGATTGCGGTTTTTCTACTATGCGCATCTGCTACAACGTTAGCTTTCCCCGGCGTATACAGGATATCAAGATCATACGCTGCAAGAAATTCTAGCCAACGCTGCTGTCTCAGATTCAGATCTTTCTGGGTATATAAATACGTCAATGATTGATGATCTGTGTACAGTATAAATTTCTCGCCCAATAATTAATGCCTCCAGATTTTCAAGGAAAAAACGATGGCTAGCAACTAAAGATCATGAGTCACATAATTCTTCTCATGCGGTTTCAGTTGGCGGCCTGCATAAGCGACTACTTGGCCTCTTTGCATTAACACTGCACCAAGACCTCTAATAGAAGCATCTGTCCAAACCGTTAAATCCTGATCGCCATCAATAATAGTTAACACTGGAGCAGTGGTTAGTTTCGATTTCAATTCCTGGAAAGCTTCTTCACAGTCAGAAGTCCACTTGAATTTCTCATGTTTTTTAGTGAGCTTCGTTAACGGACCGGATATCTTCGAAAAATCCTTAACGAACTTTCGATAATAACTAGCCAACCCCATAAAACTTCTAACTTCTGTGGGAGTAGTGGGTTGTTTCCAGTCTTGAATTGCCGTTATTTTTCTTGGGTCAACAGAAATCCCTTTTTCTGACACTACATGGCCAAGAAATTTGACTTCTTCTTGCCAGAAGACACATTTAGAGAATTTGGCTTTGAAGACATTCTTTCTTAGAATCTCCAATACTTGTTCTAAGTGTTTTTCATGCTCGGGTTTTGATTTGGAGTAGATTAAAATATCGTCGATGAACACGAGGACAAATTTATTCAGCACTCCCCTGAACACTCTATTCATTAGATCGACAAAGTATGCTGGAGCATTGCATAGGCCATACGGCATTACTAACCATTCATAAAATATGTTTGGACCTCGGAAAGTTGTCAAAGGAACACACTCTTCTGCTATTCTCAATTGATGAAAACCTGTAGCTAGGTCCATTCGGGAAAATACTTTCGCCCCATTCAATTGGTCTAGCAAATCATCGATGCGGGGTAATGGATACTTATTTCTAAGCGTCTGTTTGTTGAGGTCTCGGTAATCAACACATAATCGAAGAGTACCGTCTGACTTTGGGACAAACACAACAGGTGCACCCCAATTAGAAAAACTAGGTTTGATTAGACCCTTCCACAACAGGTGACGAGTTTGATCTCCTAATTCTTCTTTTTCCTTCGGCGTCATCCTGCGAATTGGATGTACCACTGGTCTGGCATTGGGAATTAGATCGATCCGGAATTCTATTTCTCTTTGCGGAGGTAGGTTTTCAACTTCTTCAAACACATCCACATAGTTTCTAACAATCGGAATCTTTTCTGTGGAAGTGGGGATAAGTTCTAATGCTTACCAAAATTCTTTTCTATTCAGATTCAAACCATGACAGGGTACCGTAATATATCAAAGCTTCGTTCGAATTTTAACAATTCTTTCTACATAATTTACCTCAGCTTCGTATTTCGTTAACCAATCTAGCCCGAGATTGATATTGAATTCGGGAAAATCCATAACAATTAAATCAAAGGGAAACTTGTAGGAAGAATAAGAGACTGGCACTCTACAATATGAACCGAGAGTAATAGGACCCCCTATCGGGTTATGAACTTCCACTGATTCCTTAAGCTTTCGTTGTTTTATCTTTAATTTGTGCACTGCGTTTTTAGCAATAAAACTACGCGACGCACCCGTGTCAAACAATACAGAAATAGGAGTATTTTTAATTGTAAGGGTACCTCCCAAAACATCAGGTTTACCTGCTCCGTCGGAAGCAGTTGGCGGGCTCGACCCGTCATAGACGTGAGCTACTGTAGCTTTCTTCAGTAAAGGACAGTCTTTGACCAGATGATCGGTCTTGCGACAGTTGAAGCACGAGCGAGGGTTCTGGGAGCCTTGGCTCGAGCATTGAGAATTTGTCTTCTGCCTCTTCGGAGCTGTGCAGAAGTTTGAGTAGTGCCCCGGCTTACCACAGTTAAAGCAATTTCCTCTTGGCGGCTTGCCAGTCTGATGTTTTGAAGATGCTGCTTGGCTTGACTCGCCTTGATTTACAGCAGGCTTGCGCTTGTTTCCGGCTTGGCTTCTAGCGCGATCCTGATCCAGATGCCTTTGATCAAGGTCTTCGTAGTTGCATGTCATTTCCACCAGTTCGTTGAATTCCAGCTTGACATGGGCCATGGCTCTATCATGATATTGTCGTCTTAGCCCGAGGATAAACCTCTTATTTTTGGATTTCGCAGTGGCGACGAGCTCCGGAGCATAGGGCGACAACAGTGTAAATTTATTCAGATAATCTTGCACGGAAAGATCCCCCTGCTGGAGGTTGGCGAAGTCATCGTGCATTCGTTCTAAAGATTGTTCTGGGACATATTTCTCCTTGAAGAGTTCTTTAAATCCATCCCATGTTCTTCCAGCTTCTCTATTCCCGGCGGTGAGAGATTCCCACCATAGTTCAGCTTGTTCCTGCATAAGCCAGGCGCCCATAATAGATTTGTCTTCATCTCCAAGCCTTAGGCCTTCAAGAATTTTCTCGCATGTTTTGAGCCATGCAGGAGGCTATATTACTGTGCCAGTTCCCGAGAAGGTTTTGCCTCCTAAGTTTTTATATCTCTTAGCTACACGGTCTAGCTCGAAGTATTGAGCTGCCGGAGGTTGTATCAAAGGTCCTTCTTGAGCTTGGACTTCTCCCCTTCCTCGGCCTCGGCCGGCACGGCCTCCTCTAGCGCCGGCTGCTCTGGTAGCCATTTTTCAAATTCTGCATAAGCAAGAAAAGGTCAGCTAACAGAAAGGATAGTTTATTGCCTAGTTAAGCAGAAAGTTTACGGAAAGTTAACGATGGACTGATCAACTTGTTTTTGCTATTCTGCTCGGCTCATCCTAGGACTTTACTAGTCCTATCTCTAATGAGCGACTCGCCTTAGAATACTACTGATTCTATTTTGACGAAATGTTTAATGTGTTAGACTCCAGAACTAAGGTTAACCAAGGCTCCGATACCAGCTGTGACGATCCCAAAACCCCGTGGCACGGTGTTAAGGATAATCATTGGAATATAACACATTAATCATCATTAGCAGATCACAAATAATAACATAACAGAAAATAGAATAATTTACACACATATGACAGCGGAATAATATAGATATCATCACATCAGAGAAGCACAGTACAGGATACAACTTAGTGCATAGTGATACATTATCAGTCACCATCGCCCGAGGAGGAATCATACATAAAGAGTACACAGAAGAAATATCAGTCTACATCGCCAATGGCGGAATCATAATATAGATACAATAACGGTGGAGAAAATCCAAGTCAACACGGTGTAGTCAAGCCTCGCCATGAGCCAAAAGTGCGTCAGAAACCTGTAACTAGGCTGCCCGTGTGAAAATGAGGGCACCTGAGTTTGCAAGGTGAAACAAACTACGAGTCAGTCATGGGACTGGTATGAGAAATCTACTTAACTTATTAACAACAATAATAAGGCAAATCAAAGGACCACGCCACTTTCGCGGAACGAGTTTACTCCAATGAGTGCTAGTGCATGAAATAAAGTAAATAATTAAATCATCGCAATGCTTTTTATAAAATGAAGCCATTATAAGACTCAGGTCCCATCACACAATGCAACGCAAGCCGGAGGATAGAGTTTTTACCTTATAATAGCCAAAGATGCTTCATACGAATAAAACAAAAGTGCTTGATATTATTACTAGTGTATATATGTTTCAAAAGCAAATTAAATCGTAAATATCAATCATAGGCGGCATAAATGACCCATACCACTATGTCGCCATACTAGTAATACAATCACGTCCGCATATTTCGTATTGGAAATTGGATTCCTTCATGAGTCGAGGCAAGGGGCAAGCTCCTCTCCGATTCGAGACACTCTAGCAAATGTCCCAGGACCCCACTATGATCCTTTGATCTTCAGGGCCGGTTCTCTCTTACTTTTGAGGATTGGCAATTCCTGAACACACGTTTCCCGATCCTTACAGACCTATAATCGAGGCGTCTTGCATTCCAACAACCACACAGGTGAAAAGTATATATAATGTCAGGGCTGGTAGGCACTGACACCACCTTAGCTAGAAAGAAACGTCGTGCTCTCCCTGAAGTCACTCTCCCATTTTTGACTCATACCGAGGGGTGAGGCTCGCGAATTCACGTTATACACAAAGCTACGTCACACAGACCATGCTTTGATCATCAACTACAAGACTTTGCTTTGCAACAAAAGCCTTGATCATATGCCACTCAGGCGTGCCACACAGGCAATCCACTCCATGCGACTGATTTCTGTCAATACATAACCTCTGAGCTCGTACATCTCAGAGAAGGGCGTTAAGAAAGAGAATAAATTCTCCGCTGCCAAACTGATATATATTTAACAGAGATCAATCCAAACAGAACAAAATCCAATGTCAGACACACAGTCCATTTACAAGTCCGTTCTGGGTCTGAACGAAACCGGATGCACCAATTCCTTGCATATCCGTACAATCAACAGTATGTTTGGACAGCTACTACTTCAGTTCCTTCATGGTAGCTACTCCAATCACGAGCATCAGTAGAAACCATCCATCCAATGTGAAGATCGTCGGTCTTCAACCGTCTTCCACTCTTCGACTTCTCAACGTCGATCGATTATTTGAAATGGGATAACCTCGGCCTTTTCAAATAACCCACGTATATTTAGATTTCAAATCAATTATTCACATGGTTGGACTATTCAACATTCACATTTCAGTTATTTAGTTATAATTTTCATACCAAATACATTCAACCATCACATATCAAGCAAAAACAACACAATTGGTTTATTTCCACTCTATATCATCTATAGTATTTTATAACGATATATCGCCATTTTTATTTAATTTAAAAAGGCCATATTTAATTAAACGACGTTTCAGGTCGTATCGATGCACTGGCGCTGCTTTTCACTAATTTTGTTTTACACATATCTGAAAATCTAACCGTTGGATCTTCACAAATTTTATATCATTAGGAAGGTCATTTCAAAACGAATCCAACGGTTTCAGTTTTGGGAAAATCCGACGGTCGGATCTTCCACACTGGCCATTTGAAATTACGATTTCAATTTACGAACTACAGCGTCGTTATTCGATTTAATTTAATTATATTTATATATATATAAATATAATCGTTTCTGGCGCTGTTTTTCTTCAGATTTGAATTAAACATTCCAGACAATCCAACCGTCGGATATGCACAAAGTTGGTGTCGTTGGAAAGATATTTCCAAGGCGAACCCCAGGGTTGCGGTTTCGGGAAAATCCAATGGTCGGATTTCCCGCACTAGTCATTTGAAATCACGGTTTCAAAACACGAACTGCACGGCCACGTTTCGTTTTAATTTTATTTATATTTATATATTTATATAAATATAGTTCATTCAAAAATTCCTATATCGTTTCCACTTCAATTATTTCACTAACGCCTTTAAATTTTGAAAAATTTCGCCATAACCTCCTTTGTATGTGTAACAACCCGAAAATCTGGGCCAGTTTAAAATTTTTATTTTGGCAATTTTAGCGAATTTTGATTATTTGAAAGGAATTATTTTAAATAATATCGACGAGAAATTTGTTTTGAATATAATTCGAACGTATATATTATATACGCCGTCGTTAGAGTATAAATATTTATATACATTTATAAATAGAATTGAAAATGGCGCGGTAGTTCGATAATTCGATTTCAAACTTCAAATAAATGTACCGGGTGCAAAACAATCCGGATTTTAGTGAAACCAAAAACATTAGGATCTATTTGAGAATATCTTTCCAGCGAATCCGAAAAATCAAAATTTCATAGCGGGAATCAAAAGATATGTCCAGTTGAAAATTCTGAATAGTCGCTATGGAATTCAGGCCCTTAAAAATGAGAATTTTGCAAACGACCTCGGATTTCGACGAAACCACTTTTGTTGGGTCCGTGTTGTAAATTTATTGCTAGATTCCAAATTTCATAATTTTTCGAATCAATATGTGAGCGTGGCAAAGGAAAACGCGTTTGACCAGTTTTAGTTGATTTTAATCGACTGGAAAATGGCCATTTTTCCAACGGTCTCTGTAATGACCCAGATATTTCGTCGGTAAATTTAGAATATTTAATGAGGTTCAAATATTGAAATAAAAATATAAAAGAAATTTTATATTTGATTATCGATTTAAAAGCCGAAATATGATTTACTTTGAATTTATATAATTTTCGAAATACGAAGTTAATTGAATTCAAGAGTTCAGACTATACTGAAATTGATTCAGATAATCAATAGAAATTCAAAACTGAATAATAACGATAATATTTATTTATTTTCGAGGAGAATAAAAAATTGAAATTTAAATTATATCAATTTAAATTTACATCAACTACAGATGATCGAAATGGGACTTCGTGACCTATCCCAGTGGGTTCAGAATAGTGGTTTTACCTTAGGAATGTCATTTGTTGGGTTCAGAAAGGTGTTCAGCTTCATGGGTAATTTAAATTAAAGGATACCAATTCAAATTTAATTTAAAATAAAATACAAATCCTTGTGTTGTGTGGACCACAAACAAACCTGTGCTCTCGTTATTACCACACAATAAAACAAACGGTGCCTCCTTTTTAACCACACACTAAACCAAAACCGAATCCCCTCTTTCGTTTATATCTCCACCAATTCGAAGTACTCAGAAAAAAACCGAACTCCCACAAATCAAAAGAAAAATCAATTTAAGCTAAATCAATAGAAGTTCTTCACTTCGATCTTGCGCCTGGGCATTTCAAGGTGCTCGACACCTTCGGGTCACCAAATCAGAACGTCGGGAACACGAAGTTGACCTCGAAGTTGCGGAAAACGATGGCTAGTTCAAGAGCATTGGCAAATTGCGATAGATGTTGAGGAAGTTGTATCGTATGGCTCGATTTGGAGATGTGCGATTTTGGGAAGGCTCGATCAAGGAAAGGAGGGTGCGATTTCGATGGGTAAACTGAAGTATAGCTCGACAATGGATTTTGGGAACTGGGATGGGCTCGACGATGTGATGGGTACACTGTCAAGTCGCGATGGCCACGACTTGGGAGAAAGTGAGGATCGGAGTTTGACACTGAATTGGAAGCTGCTGCGTTTAACTGCAACAGGGTTAAGGGATGTCAGAGTTCGGCAGATGGGTTGAACTGTTAAAGATCGATAGTGAGACTTTGGGGGAAATTCGACTCGGCAGTAATGTTTCAGAGGTGAGCAGTTCAAGGAGCTTGGTAGTGAAAGAAAAATCATGGCTATGGAAGGGTGCTGTGTCCGAATATGGTTTTACAGGGATAAAGCATTTGAGAAGTGAATTAAGGTAAAATACTTAATTTATTTAATTAATTAAAAACTAGCTAGTTAATTTAAAGTTGTTAGCCACATTTAATTTGTTCATACATTTTTAGATTTAGAATTTATTTGATAACTTAAGTAACAAATGCTATATTTAAAATATATGTAAGATAGTATCAAATGGAGTGGGTCGAGGAATTCATGGTTGCGGATCACGTGAGCTGAAATTAGAATCAGAATAGATCGACAAAATAAAATCATCGGTGAGTAAACCTCACTCACCTTTTATTTAGAAATTATTTTTTTTATATAGTTAAAAATAATTGTTATGCTTGTTTGAATGCTGTTTAGTCTGATTGTTTTAAAAATATATATATAGTTATTTAGGATTGGTTGACTATTATATATATATATATATTGGGTTGATGATTGGTTGGATTCCCGCAGTCTCATTAGCGGATGCCCGCAGTTTCATAGCGGATGATTACCCTATACGCCCCACGCTATGATTAGTGGATGACCTTCTATACCGCGATATCCTGCCTCGAAGCAGGATGGGTATTACTATGTTGACTAACATCTGTGGATGCAGGAAAACAGGTTGGAGGAATCCAACTGGATTCCTCAAAAATATATTATCTGTTTGTTGTTTGTTTGATTTCATATATATTCATATATGATGTGTTAAAAATCAAATGATTGAAAATTGGTTGATTTGATTGTTTAAAATACCCCTGGGGCTTGAATATTGATTTATAAAAATATCGAAAAGAGTATTTGAGATTTAAAAAGTGAATTCTATTTTTTTAAATAGAATTTGAATTTTAAATAAGACTATAGAAAATATTTAACTTGTTCGAAGGTATATAAAACAAGTAATTGAATTTATAATCTTTGTTTATAAATGAAAGGATGGAATTTGAATCGAATTTATAAAGTTGTTTATAAATGAAAGGATGGAATTTGAATCAAATTTATAAAGTTGTTTATAAATGAAAATATGGGATTTGAATTGAATTTATAAACGTTGTTTATAAATGGAAAGGTGGGATTTGAATTGAAGTTATAAACGTTGTTTATAAATAATGCAGAGAATTCAAATATAATTTGAATAGAATTTGAATATAGAATTCAAATGGACTTTAACAATAGAATTTGAATATAGAATTCAAATGGACTTTAACAATAGAATTTGAATATAGAATTCAAATGGACTTTAACAATAGAATTTGAATATAGAATTCAAATGGACTTTAACTATAGAATTTGAATATAGAATTCAAATGGACTTTAAACTACAGAATTTGAATATAGAATTCAAATGGACTTTAAACTACAGAATTTGAATATAGAATTCAAATGGACTTTAAACTATAGAATTTGAATATAGAATTCAAATGGACTTTAAACTATAGAATTTGAAAATAGAATTCAAATGAAGTTTTAAATAAAGAGAATTCAAATAGAATTGAATTGGAATTTGAATAGAGTAGTCGATAAGGAAACGAGAGTATGAGTATAATTAGAATTTGTTAATATGCAGTTAAAATATATTTGAACATGTCATGTTCAAATATGAAGGTGAAATAGTCTGAAAAGTTAATTAACAGATTTAATTAACAAATTGAGTTAAAACGATTGTTACAGTTAAAATAGATTGGACAGGTATAGACATACAGGAGACAGGTATGGAATAATGTATAGAAGTGAAATAAATAGAATGCCCGACAAAAAGGTACGTATTTAATTCATATATGAGATTTTATGCGCTGTATCGGCTAGCCGCTTGGCTTTTTCTTTTTCTTTTTGAGATGAGAAGGACCGGGAAAGCTATTTGAAATTTCCCGATGCTCCCGATACAAAGGAGGTTATGACGAATTTTTCCGGGAATTTAAGGAGATAGAATATTTTTAAGATAATTTGATAGTTAGAAATTAACATATCAAAATATATAGAAGTCGATAAGAAAACGAACTTAGAAATAGAATAGTATAATAAAAAAAGGAAGACTAGGAATAAAATCTAGTAAGAATAGAAGGAGAAAATGTATATGTGTTTGAAGGTGAATAATCAGTTGTATGGTATTGGTTATTCGAGTAAGTAGTCTAGTCTGTTTTGACGTTAAATGTTATTCAGTCAAGGTCTGAGAGGTAATTATACCCCAACTTGGTTGATTTCATGATATACCGATAAGTAGCAAGATTCAGGCTCGAAGATCAATGTGGAATAAGAATTAGTTAAATACTGTATTTGGGTTGCCGTAATGATGTTTTACACAACATCTGTTTTAACCCAAATATGTGCAAAGCTGGGAAATAGAATAATGAATATTTCCTAGTATAGAAAATAAAAGAAGGTGATATTCGGAAATGTTTTCCAAATAACGCAAAAGGGCCAATATGGTTATTGAAAATATTTGGTTAACAAATATTGATAAGAAATAGATAAGAGATTTAATTAATGGAATATTAATTAAAGGTTCAGTGATTGTTGGATGTTTGGATGAACACTTGTTTTATTCGATAGTTAAATCATCGACTATCAAAACACTTGTTTTACACGATAGTTAAATCATCGACTATCGAAACACTTGTTTTTATTCGATAGTTAAATCACAGACTATCGAAGTTTTGACCATCGTTGTCAATATGGAGAGACCGGTTGGATTATTATCCGAAGAACCACTCCATATCGGCAGTAGCGTGCGAATCAGATTATATAAAGATAATCGAAGATGGAGTAGAGTGCAAGGACTTTTTCTATTTATAGAAATAGTGCCTTCAGTTCATCCTTTTCCTGGGTGACTCGTATGGATGGATGTCTGACAGAGTATTTCCAGAAAGGTCACGTACATTGATTTCTTCAACCGTACCAAGAGTGGAAGTGGAGAAGGAAACTTCTTTTAGCTGACACGTAAAGTATTGTTGTCGACGTCAATTAGTGATTTTCGATGGATCTGACGATGTGACATTCGAAGTGAATCTGGTGTGATGATAAAGCGTAGCTTCTAGCCTCAACATCCGGTAAATGACAGAAATCGGGCAAGCAGCATGGCTATGTAGGTCGCACCTATTAGGGTGTATAATCACCTGATCTAGAGTTTCATTTACTTCTAAAAATCTATTGTCGATGCTGTCCCATTCGGGAAACGGTTGCTGATCCCAATCGTTGGTGATATACATTCGATACACTCAAGCGAAATGAGTGGTCGATCATGTGTGGCTGAGTTGCAAAATGTTCTTGTTGAACTCGGTGTATTCTCCTCTAGAGATATACCAGCGGAAGGTGATTCCATACCTTGTCATAGTTGGAAATCCATTACCCAATACGTGCTTGCGGTTTTGATTGTATATTATATATGTGGAACGTGAGATGCAAGCGTTCCACTAGATTGTTATCTACTTGATTTAGACATTATTATAATATCAAAAGAGTTTTGATATAAAGATAAATCAAGTGTTTGGATTCTCATAAGGGAAAAACCAGTTCCGTGTTATACGGCGTGGTCTTATGAGATATCATTTAGTTTTCTGAAACTGTTTTAAACTGTTTACTCATACCAGTCCCATGACTGACCCGGAGTTTACTTTGTTGTTTTCCCTAAACTCTTGGGTGCCTAAATTTGTACGGGCAGTCAAGTAGTTGGGAATTTACAGATATACTGGAAGAGCTTGGAGCAGGAGGCTTCAGGATCATATAGCTATAGTTATTTCTGCTGTGTTGTAAGTGATGTACTTTGATATTGATGTATATTCAAGTACAGATGTATATTTCAAGTTATGTTATATATATTATATGTTATTCGTTCCGCTGTGAGATTCGTGTTACTCTGATGTTGTGTTCTTCTTCTTCTTCTATTCTAAGTTTCTATCTTATCTATCCTCACCCTCTAACTTCTTTCTATTAATGGTTCGAATTTCCGTGATATTTGGGGTTGGACTTGTGTTTTTGGTCAGCTCAAATTTTACCGGATTTCAGGGTCATTACAGTTGGTATCAGAGCTTAGGTTGAGCGAATACCTAGGCTTGTTGGAATGTGCTCATTAGAGATAGGATCAGTAGTATCCTAGAATGAGTTGAGCGTATATATATATACGAGAGAGCGTATTTGTTATTTGATATAAAAACTGTTTTATATTGTGTTGACTAGTCTGTTGAGTGGATTATAAATTTTGGTCGAATCGTAGGACGCCACGAAGTCGATAGGAATTTATAAACACTTGAACAGAAGATTAGACACGATATAGTTTTAAATAGTTGAGTTGATTGTTAGGGTTATAATCGAATGAGATATTAAAACAGAAATAGTTATATATAACCAATGGAATTTGTATATGAAATCAAATATACAAATGAGATGAATTGAAATTGAATTCCAACCAGAATTCAGAATTTAAAATCCTGGGAGTTTGGAAAATATTTTTCTAAATGGGTTTTGAAAGAAATAAAGCACTGAACTCATTCAGTAGCTGGGAAATAATTCTGATGATGGTGGCAACATCATCAGTGTTCATTTTCGAGTTTCTAAGTGATGAATTGCTGCCTTAGAAAAGTTTTGATGGAATTTGTTTGAAAAGAAACAAGTTGTTTGAAAATTCAAATGTTTTGAATTTGAGATAGATATAAATATATGTATATATTTATATTACTTCAAAGGAATTTTGAAATGAGGATTGGAATGTAGATTTCAAATAGAAGTAAAATAAAGGAATTTGAATATATATATATATAATTCAAATAGAAGTGAAATAGAATTTGAATTAAAAAGAATTCAAATGATTTTGAATAAAGAAAAATTCAAATAGAAATTGTATAAGAAAAATTGAAATGAAATTTGAATTCAAAGAAATTCAAATGGACTTGAATAAAGAAAAGTCAAATAGAGATTTGAATATTAGAATTCAAATGGAATTTGGTTAAATAGAATTTCAAAGAAAATATAAAGTTTGAAATAGAATTTGAATTCAAAGGAGTTAAAATAGAATTTAAATTCAAAGGATTTCGAATAGAAATTGAACAAAGGAATTTATATAGAAGTTGAATAAAGGATTTCAAATGGAATTTGAAAAGAAGGGATTTGAAATGGGTTTTTGAATGAAGGACTTCAAATAGAAATTGAAGATAAGAAATTCAAATAGAATTTGAAGATAAGAAGTTGAATTAGAATTTGAATAGAAGAAAACTCTAATAGAAATTGAATAAAAGGAAATTATATAGGGTTTGAATAAAGAAATTCAAACGGAATTTGAATATTGTAAATGTAGAGGATTTGAATATTTGAAGTGAAATAGATCAGGAATATTATGTTGAAATGGAAAAATGGATTGGATATATATTAAAAATATATCAGAATGGAGTTGAATTTATTATAAACGAAGTTAAAACGTTTATATTTATAAATATAATTAAAACAAGCTCGTCGTAGCGCGGCAGTTCGTAAATTGGCGATTCGAAGTTCTGTATAGTATACAGAACTCAATTGAAGTCGGAATTCTTTGAAACAAGAATCGTCGGGACCGGTTGAACAATAGCTCTCTAATGAAAGAGAAAAGTCAGGATTTCGTCGTATAGATTTTGAGTTATGTCAAAATCAAATTTTTAGAAAAGCAGCGCCATAACCATTATAAAACCATAACGGTTTAATTGAATAAATAAAAGGATTTTTAGGAAATAAAATCCGAATTGCCATTAGAAAAATCCAGACTGGAGATATAAAATAAATATGAACTCCAGTGAAGTAAGTGAAATGATTTTTAGAACAAAAATCATATTTTAAATGGTTAAATAGAATTAACTAAATTATAGAATAATTAGTTAAAGGGAAAATTGAATCGAAATTGGGTTTTTGATAAGTGAAAGAGATTGAAATTTTTTATTCGAAATCGAATATATAACTCGAATTGAAAATATAATTAGATTAGTTATAATTAAGTTGACATATATTTGCACAAGTTATATTCAAATATGAAGGTGAAATAGGCAAAATGGTTAATTATCAACTAGTTAATGGGAATTTGAATGATTGAAATTAAATTTAACTTAAGTAAGTTAAATGGATCGAAATGAATAAATTGAGTAAAATCAACGTGAATGAAATATGAATTGGGTGTGAATAAAGGAGAAACCAAAAGAGTTCAAGAGGAAATATATTTGTAAAACAAATACAAAGGAAGTTATGTGCAAACAAATAAAAGGAGAAATATTTGTAAAAACATTTACAAATAGAATTTAAAAGGAAATATTTTGTAAAACATTTACAAATAGATTCAATGAAAATATTTATTTATAGAAAATAAATAGAATGTTATAAATGAGATATTTATTTGTTAAATAAATAGAATTTAATCAAAGGAATATTTAGACGATGAATATAAAATGAAATCTGTTTTTAACAGATAAATAGAAAGGATAAATTTATAAATAACAGTTTATAAATTAAATTAAATATTTATCATTCGATAGATGGGATATATAAGTCTGAACTTAGATAGAGAAGAGATATTGGTTTTTAGCACCGATAGTTTTAAATAGAAGGGCTACACAACACGTGTATAAGTGAAGTAACGTTATTAAAGAGAACATTTATAAAGAGAAGAACTGTTACTAAAAGTAAATCTTTATAAATGAATAAATGTTATCCAATAGGAGTTATTCGAATAGGAGAAGTCGATTAGAGTTAGAAATAATCGATTAGAGTTAGAATAAATCAATTAGAGTAAGAATTAACCAGTTAGAGTTAATCAGTTAGGGTTAATTCATAGAGTTAATTGAATATTAGTTATTCAATTAGAATGTATCGAATATTTGTTATTCAAATAAAGAGTTAACCAGATAAAGTTAATTGAACATAATTAATCGAATTAGGATTTAATTGAATGTTAGTTTTTCAATTAAAATTTATCGAATATAGGTATTGAGATAGAGTTAGTCAAACATAGTTACCCAGGATAAGTTGCCATTTCGTACGACTGCTAGCGTAATTCGCAGGGCTGCAGATAGCCTAGGGCGGTCGGATGTTTCCTGAGGGAATCAGGCGTAACCATTGTGATTGCTGCGATCTAGAGTCAAGCGAATGGAGTCAAAGGAGTTATCGAATATTGGTTATTCAGATAGAATTAAAGGAGTTATCGAATATAGTTTTATTCGAAAGGAGTTATCGATTATTAGTTAATCGAAGGAGTTATCGATTATTAGTAAATCGGAGGAGTTATCGATTATTTGTTAATCGAAAGGAGTTATCGATTATAGTTTAATCGAAAAGAGTTATCGATTAGTTTAATCGAAGTGAGTTATAGAATATTGGCTATTCGAAGGAGTTATCGAATTTAGTTATTCGATGGAGTTAATCGAAAAGAGTTAAATCCAATAGAGTAAATTGATAACAGTAAATTGAATAGGTTTGATCGAATATAGTTGATTCAAAGAAAGGTTTTCGAATCTGGTTATTTGAAAGAGAGATTATCGAATATAGTTATTCGAAGGGAGGAGTTATCGAATAAGGATTTATTCGAAAGAGAGTTACGTAAGGAAGTTGGAAATGCTGAGTATCAACATAAATAAGTTTTGAAAAGAAAATGGGTTGGTAGCACTTTTTCTACCTTAGCAATTTCGAGGACGAAATTATTTTAAGTGGGGAAGAATGTAATGACCCGGATATTTCGTCGGTAAATTTAGAATATTTAATGAGGTTTAAATATTGAAATAAAAATATAAAAGATATTTTATATTTGATTATCGATTTAAAAGCCGAAATATGATTTACTTTGAATTTATATAATTTTCGAAATACGAAGTTAATTGAATTCAAGAGTTCAGACTATACTGAAATTGATTCAGATAATCAATAGAAATTCAAAACTGAATACTAACGATAATATTTATTTATTTTCGAGGAGAATAAAAAGTTGAAATTTAAATTATATCAATTTAAATTTACATCAACTACAGATGATCGAAATGGGACTTCGTGACCTATCCCAGTGGGTTCAGAATAGTGGTTTTACCTTAGGAATGTCATTTGTTGGGTTCAGAAAGGAGTTCAGCTTCATGGGTAATTTAAATTAAAGGATACCAATTCAAATTTAATTTAAAATAAAATACAAATCCTTGTGTTGTGTGGACCACAAACAAACCTGTGCTCTCGTTATTACCACACAATAAAACAAACGGTGCCTCCTTTTTAACCACACACTAAACCAAAACCGAATCCCCTCTTTCGTTTATATCTCCACCAATTCAAAGTACTCAGAAAAAAACCGAACTCCCTCAAATCAAAAGAAAAATCAATTTAAGCTAAATCAATAGAAGTTCTTCACTTCGATCTTGCGCCTGGGCATTTCAAGGTGCTCGACTGTAATAACCCGGAAAATACGAGCCAATTTAAAAATTTTAAATTGATTATTTCAAAAGAATTTGAATAATTGAAATAGAATATTTCAATAAAATAGTAAGTTAAGAATAGTAAGTCAGTTTGAAAATTTGAATTCGAACTTTGACCGACTGTGCAGGGTGGGAAATATAACGGATTTTAGCGAAACTAAAAATATTTAAATCTGTTAGTCAATACCTTTTTAACGAATCTGAAAAATCGAAGTTTCATAATGGGAATCAAAAGTTATGGCCGAATGAATTTTCAGAAGAGTCGGTATATGGAATAT
This sequence comes from Allium sativum, assembly GCA_030737875.1. Lineage (NCBI taxonomy): Eukaryota > Viridiplantae > Streptophyta > Magnoliopsida > Asparagales > Amaryllidaceae > Allium > Allium sativum. Next base: position 181,592,527 of record CM060915.1, on the reverse strand, counting down.
ATAGCCCTGGAAAATTGATATTTTGCATACGACCTCGGAATTCGACGAAACCACTTTTGTTGGGTCCGGGATGTCAAATTATTGCTAAGTTTCAAATTTCATAATTTTTGAAGCTAGTATGTGAGCGTGGAAAAAGAAAATGTGTTTGGTCGATTTCTGTTAAATGGGATCGACCAGAAAATGGCCATTTTTCAAACGACCTCAGAATTCGACGAAACTAGTTTTGTTGGGACCGTAGCGTCAAAACATAGCTAGATTTATTTTTCTGGAATTTTTCGAATCAGTTTGTGGCCCTGGCAAATTGAAATGTGCGTTCAGAGTTAAAAATTAAATGTTTTATACTTTAATTTGAAAAATAACTGACTGTAACAGTCGAATTGGCCTACGAAACATATCCCATTGTGTCCGGAATGGGGGTATTTAGCTAGGGGCAACAGTCGTTGGGTTTAAAAAGGAGTTCGTTTAAGAAAACACTATTTAAAAATTTTAATATAGTCTCGGCCAATCATATTTTTTCATTCATAATAAAAAAAAATTAACAGAAACCCCCCCCCCCCCCCCCCCGACCCCGACATCGACGGCGGAAGCCCTCTTTCACCTTCCCAGGCGATTTCCGATCGCCACGGCCAGAATTAGCTCCTCCCCCAGTTCAACTTTTTGTAGTTCTTCCTCCCCTCTTCAAATCCATATAAGGAGCTCCCCTAATCGTCGCCTCTACGCCGAGATATCCACCTCCAAACTTCCGACCTTCAAGCCGCCGCCGCCGCCGTTCTGCGCCACCGAGCTGCACTAAACCGCCGCGCGCCTGTAGTCCTCTCGAAGCTCTTCCACCTCCAACTTCCTGATCGTCCCCTCGTGTCACGGTTCTCGCGAAAACCGCAAACCTAGTTTTGAAGCTTTCTGAAAGTGCGTTTTTATTTGATCTTTTCACTTTGAAAAATCATATCTTTTTGATGTGTTGATGAAATTCGATGAAACAGGAAACATCGAGACTGCAAGGAAGCTCTCTACCCAATAGAAGAAGCTGCGGATTTTTCTGACATCGTATCAATTTTTAGTGCTCAGAAAACCAAGGTGAGAAATCTAAATTAACGTGAAATTGAATGGAAAATATCGTGTATAATTTATATAAGCGAAATATAAATTACATACGTGTTGTATACCTCATGTACATGCGTAGTGTAAGCTATATAAGCGAAGTATGAATTTTTACATGCATAGAATAATTGATATATGTGTTGAAATGCAAGTGAAAGATAGCAAATATATATTATATTATATATATATATATACTCCCCTCGTCCACAAACCATGGACGATATTTATTGTGGTGAATTGGTGTGAAATATTGGATGAAAAATACGAATGGTTGAATAATTATTTGTGGTTGATATTGTTTGGTTGTGGTTGAAAAATACCCATTGGTGATTGAAATGAATTGGAAAAATTTGTGGAAATGAAAATAAACATGCCGCCTGCGTGCGAATTAGATGCATGAATCCCCATTGTCAAAAACCGCGAGGTTTTAAGGTAGAGCGAGGAGCCGTACTAGGGACGATGCCGGTTTTAACTACCCTGCCGTTATGCTGCCGAAATTTTGAATAATCTTTGTGTGTTAGAATTATTTTCATATGTTGAAATTATTTGCATGCATAGAAATTAAAGCCATATATTGAAACTATATCCATGTGTGGGAATGTTCATGTGTTGAAAAGTGTTGTGTGAAAATTAAATTCGTTTGTGAATGAACGAAGTGTTTAAACAATAAAAATCACATTTTTATTATATATGAAGTATGAAAAATATTCGCCTTATATAAATAATTTCAATCATAAAAATCCCATCTTTCTAATATGAACAACCAAAAGAAAATGTCCATGTGTGGAAATACTCATTTGTTGAGAAATGTGTGTAGTGGAAATATTCATGTGTTGAATAAAAAGATCGAACAATAAAAATTACATTTTTATTGAAACTATGAAGTGTTGAAACCATCCATTGGTTGAATAAATATTTTAAATGATAAAAATATCATTTTTATCATATGTGTGATATGCTAAAGATATGCGGACGTTGAAATAAATATTTGTGATAGAAATATTATTTTTAACATGCATAGGAACTAAATAAAATAGTCATGTGTTGAAATCTATTTTAGTTCGCCAAAATTATCATCTTTAAAATGTGAAGTGTTAAAAATAGCCACTTGTTCAAATAAACGTGCATGAGTTGAAATATACATTAACTAGCTAATGATATGATTTTAACCTATGCATGCAACATTAGAATGAATGGTGTTTTTTTAAACCAAAGCAAATCAAATATGAAATTGAATGGAAAATGATAAATGTTAGAAATTGTATATATGTACATGCATGTCTATTGAACAGGTTAAAGCAAAAGGGGCTAGAGAAGAGAAATAGAAATTTGTGCCCGACAAATAGGTACACATTTACCGCTTTGTTTGGGTGATGATTTTATGAGCCTGTTGGCTAGCCGCTTGGCTTTTTCTTTTTCTTTTTGATATGAGACGCCCGTGTGGCTATTTGGGAATTTTCCCAGACCCTCCCGTACAAAGGAGGTTATGGCGAAATTTTCCAAAATTTAAAGGCGTTAGTGAAATAATTGAAGTGGAAACGATATAGGAATTTTTGAATGAACTATATTTATATAAATATATAAATATAAATAGAATTAAAATGAAACGTGGCCGTGCAGTTCATATTTAGAAATCGTGATTTCAAACGACTAGTGCGGAACATCCGACTATTGGATTTTCCTGAAACCTCAACCGTTGGGTTCGCCTTGGAGATATCTTTCCAACGGCACCAACTTTGTGAAGATCCGACGGTTGGATTGTCTGGAATGTATAATTCAAAATTAAGGAAAAACAGCGCCAGAAACGATTATATTTATATATATATATAAATATAATTAAATTAAATCGAATAACGACGCTGCAGTTCGTAAATTGAAATCGTAACTTCAAATGGTTAGTGTGGAAGATCCGACCGTCGGATTTTCCCAAAACTGAAACCGTTGGATTCGTTTTTAAATGACCTTCCTAATGATGTAAAATTTGTGATGATCCAACGGTTAGATTTTCCTATATGTGTAAAACAAAATTAGTGAAAAGCAGCGCCAGTGCATCGACACGACCTGAAACGTCGTTTAATTAAATATGGCCGTTTAAATTTAAATAAAAATGGCGATGTATCGTTATAAAGTGCTATAGACGATATAGAGTGAAAATGAACCAATTTTGTTGTGTTTGCTTGATATGTGATGGATGAATGTATTTGACATGAAAATTATAACTGAATAACTGAAATGTGAATGTTGAATAGTTCAACCATGTGATTAATTGGTTTGAAAATCTAAATATACGTGGATTATTTGAAAAGGCCGAGTTTATCTCATTTCAAGTAATCGATCGACGTTGAGAAGTCGAAGAGTCGAAGACGGTTGAAGACCGACGATCTCCACATTGGATGGATGGGCGCTACTGATACTCGTGATTGGAGTAGCTACCATGAAGGAATTGAAGTAGTAGCCGTCCAAACATACTGTTGATTGTACGGATATGCGAGGAATTGGTGCCTCCGGTTTCGTTCAGACCCAGGACGGACTTGAAAATGGACTGTGTGTCTGACATTGGATTTTGTTCTGTGTTGATTGATCTCTGTTAAATATATATCTGTTTGGCGGCAGAGAATTTATTCTCTTGCTTAACGCCCTTCTCTGAGACGTACGAGCTCAGAGGTTATGTATTGACAGAAATCAGTCGCATGGAGTGGATTGCCTGTGTGGCACGCCTAAGTGGCATATGATCAAGGCTTCTGTTGCAAAGCAAAGTCTTGTGGTTGATGATCAAAGCATGGTCTGTGTGACGTAGCTTTGTGTATAACGTGAATTCGCGAGCCTCACACCCCGGTATGAGTCAAAAACGGGAGAAGGACCCAAGGAGTGCATGACGTTTCTTTCTAGCTATGGTGGTGTCAGTGACCTCCCAGCCCTGACATTTATATCTACTTTTCACCTGTGTGGTTGTAGGAATGCGAGGCGCCTCGATTATAGGTCTGTAAGGACCGGGAAACGTGTGTTCAGGAATAATTAATCCTCAAAAGTAAGAGAGGACCGGCCTTGGAGGATCCAGGGGATTGCTGTGTGCGGTCCCGAGGCATTTGCTAGAGTGTATCGAATCGGAGAGGAGCTTGCCCCTTGCCTCGACTCATGAAGGAATCCAATTTCCAATACAATATATGCGGATGTGATTGTATTACAAGTATGGCGACATGATATATGGTACCCATGCCGTCTAGGATTGATATTTATGATTGAATTTGCTTTTGAAACATATATGCACTAGCAATAATATCAAACACCTTTGTTTTATTCGTATGAAGCATCTTTGGCCATTATAAGGGAAAACTCTATCCTCCGGCTTGCGTTGCATTGTGTGATGGGACCTGAGTCTTATAATAGCTTCATTTTATAAAAAGCATTGCGTTGATTTAATCATTTACTTTATTTCATGCACTAGCACTCATTGGAGTAAACCCGTTCCGCGAAAGTGGCGTGGTCCTTTGATTGGCCTTATTATTATTGTTAATAAGTTGAATAGATTTCTCATACCAGTCCCATGACTGACTCGTAGTTTGTTTCACCTTGCAAACTCGGGTGCCCTCATTTTCACACGGGCAGCCTAGTTACAGGTTTCTGACGCACCTTTTGGCTCATGGCGAAGCTTGACTACACCGTGCTGACTTGGATTTTCTCCGCCATTATTGTATCTATATTATGATTCCGCCATTGGCGATGTAGACTGATATTCCTTTTGTGTACTCTTTATGTATGATTCCGCCTCAGGCGATGGTGACTGATTATGTATCATTATGCACTAAGTTGTATCCTGTACTGTGCTTCTCTGATGTGATGATATCTATATGATTCCGCTGTCATATGTGTGTAAATTATTCTATTTTCTGTTTATGCTATTATCTGTGATCTGCTAATGATGATTAATGTGTTATATTCCAATGATTATCCTTAACACCGTGTCACGGGGTTTTGGGATCGTCACAGCTGGTATCAGAGCTTTGGTTAACCTTAGTTCTGTAGTCTAACACGTTAAACACTTCGTCAAAATAGAATCAGTAGTATTCTAAGGCGAGTCGCTCAGTAGAGATAGGACTAGTAAGGTCCTAGAATGTGCTGAGGTGAAGTGTGCGGAAAGAATTGTTAAAATCCGAACGGAGCTTGGACATATATATATTCCCTGTCATGGTTCGAATCCGAATAGAGAAGAATTTTGGTCAGCATTAGAACTTATCCCCACTTCCATGGAAAAGATTCCGATTGTTAGAAACTTTGCGGATGTGTTTGAAGAAGTTGAAAACTTACCTCCGCAAAGAGAAATAGAATTCCGAATCGATCTAATTCCCAATGCCAGACCAGTGGTGCATCCAATTCGTAGAATGACTCCAAAAGAAAAAGAAGAATTAGGCGATCAAACTCGTCAATTGTTGTGGAAAGGTCTAATCAGACCGAGTTTTTCTAATTGTGGTGCAGCCGTTGTGTTTGTCCCAAAGTCAGACGGTACTCTTAGATTATGTGTTGATTACCGAGACCTTAACAAACAGACGCTTAAAAATAAATATCCACTACCCCGCATTGATGATTTGCTAGACCAATTGAATGGGGCGAAAGTATTTTCCCGAATGGACCTAGCTACAGGTTTTCATCAATTGAGAATAGCAGAAGAGTGTGTTCCTTTGACCGCTTTCAGAGGTCCAGACATATTTTATGAATGGTTAGTAATGCCGTTTGGCCTATGCAACGCTCCAGCATACTTTGTCGATCTAATGAATAGAGTGTTCATGGGAGTTCTGAATAAATTTGTCCTCGTGTTCATCGATGATATTTTAATCTACTCCAAATCAAAACCCGAGCATGAAAAACACTTAGAACAAGTATTGGAGATTCTAAGGAAGAACGTCTTCAAAGCCAAATTCTCTAAATGTGTCTTCTGGCAAGAAGAAGTTAAATTTCTTGGCCATGTCGTGTCAGAAAAAGGAATTTCTGTTGACCCAAGCAAAATAATAGCGATTCAAGACTGGAAACAACCCACTACTCCCACAGAAGTTAGAAGTTTTATGGGGTTGGCTAGTTATTATCGAAAGTTCGTTAAGGATTTGTCGAAGATATCCGGTCCGTTAACGAAGCTCACAAAGAAACATGAGAAGTTTAAGTGGACTTCCGACTGTGAAGAAGCTTTCCAGGAATTGAAATCGAAGTTGACCACCGCACCAGTGTTAACTATTATTGATGGCAATCAGGATTTAACGGTTTGGACAGATGCTTCTATTAGAGGTCTTGGTGCAGTGTTAATGCAGAGAGGCCAAGTAGTCGCTTATGCAAGCCGCCAATTGAAACCGCATGAGAAGAATTATGTGACTCATGATCTTGAGCTGCTAGCCATCGTTTTTGCCTTAAAAATTTGGAGACATTACTTATTGGGCGAGAAATTTATACTGTACACAGATCACCAATCATTGAAATATTTATATACCCAGAAAGATCTGAATCTGAGACAACAGCGTTGGCTAGAATTTCTTGCAGCGTATGATCTTGATATCCTGTATACGCCAGGGAAAGCTAACGTAGTAGCGGATGCACTTAGTAGAAAAACCGCAATTGTTGCCCATCTTATAATTACACCTAGCTTGATCGATAAGATATGTGCTCTCCAGAAGAATGATTATTTCATTCAAAAGATCAAGGAAAGAATCCAGAAAAGAGAACCCTCAAGCTTTCAAGTAAATAAAGAAGGAGTTTTGAGGCTGAATGGGAGAATTTGTGTTCCCAACCTTCCTGAGCTCAAAAGAGAAGTGCTAGATGAATGCCATAAATCCAAATTTTGCATCCATCCTGGGGTGAGTAAAATGTACAACGATATCAAACGCACTTTCTGGTGGAAGGCAATGAAAAGGGATATTTCTTTGTATGTTAGCAGGTGCCCTACTTGTCAATAGGTCAAGAGTGACCAACATAAGCTAGCTGGACTGTTACAACCATTGGAAGTCCCAGGTTGGAAATGGGAACAGATTTCCATGGATTTCATAGATGGTTTGCCGCGAACCAAGAAAGGTAATGACAACATTTGGGTAATCGTAGATCGCTTCACGAAGACTGCCCATTTTATACCTGTCAGATCCAATAGAACTGCCCAAAGTCTAGCACAGATATATTTCAAAGAAATTGTTATGCTGCATGGAATTCCCATCAGCATAGTCAGTGATAGAGATCCCCTATTTACTAGCAAATTCTGGGGGGCTTTCCAGACAGAATTAGGGACAAAACTGAATATGAGCACCGCTTATCACCCCCAAACAGATGGCCAAATTGAGCGGGTAAATAGAATTCTGGAAGATTTATTGCGGGCTTGTATAATCGATTTTGGTGGGTCATGGGAAGATCATTTGCATTTGGCAGAATTCTCATATAACAATAACTATCAAGCAAGTTTGAGAATGTCACCATTTGAAGCATTATATGGCAGACCCTGCAGATCTCCAGCATGTTTGGTAGAACCTGGCAACAGACTTGTACTAGGACCCGATATGATTAGGGAAGCATCGGATAAAGTGGACTTCATCAAGAAGCGATTGAAAACCGCCCAAAGCCAACAGAAAAGTTATGCAGACTCTAGAAGGAGAGATTTGACATTTGTTGTTGGTGATCATGTTTATTTAAAGGTTTCTCCGATGAGAGGAGTAATCAGATTTGGAAAGACTTGGAAGTTGGCACCGAGATTTATTGGTCCCTTTCCTATACTTGAGCGAATTGGAGCTCTTGCTTATAGGGTACAATTAGCAGATTGGTTGCCTGGGGTGCACAATGTATTTCACGTGTCTCAACTTAGGAGACATGTGCATGATCCGGATCTTGTTGTAGAAGAAGCAGCGCAACGGGATGTGGAGATAACTCCAGAATTAGCACTTAGAAGAGAGCCATTAAAAATTGTTGGCAAAGAAACCAGAGAACTCAGAAGAAAAAAGGTTCATTTAGTTAAAGTGCAGTGGAGCAGTGATCCTAGAGACTGTACTTGGGAAACGGAGGAAAGCATTAAGCAAGCTTACCCCAAATGCAGAGTGGATATCTCTGACTAACTCCGGTGCAAGGTACCTTTACAATACCTTGCATTTACATTTTATTTCCTACTTTACTGTTGTTTCCTTTTCGAGGACGAAAAGTTTTAAGTAGGGGAGATTGTAATAACCCGGAAAATACGAGCCAATTTAAAAATTTTAAATTGATTATTTCAAAAGAATTTGAATAATTGAAATAGAATATTTCAATAAAATAGTAAGTTAAGAATAGTAAGTCAGTTTGAAAATTTGAACTCGAACTTTGACCGACTGTGCAGGGTGGGAAATATAACGGATTTTAGCGAAACAAAAATATTTAAATCTGTTAGTCAATACCTTTTTAACGAATCTGAAAAATCGAAGTTTCATAACGGGAATCAAAAGTTATGGCCGAATGAATTTTCAGAAGAGTCGGTATATGGAATATATAGCCCTGGAAAATTGATATTTTGCATACGACCTCGGAATTCGACGAAACCACTTTTGTTGGGTCCAGGATGTCAAATTATTGCTAAGTTTCAAATTTCATAATTTTTGAAGCTAGTATGTGAGCGTGGAAAAAGAAAATGTGTTTGGTCGATTTCTGTTAAATGGGATCGACCAGAAAATGGCCATTTTTCAAACGACCTCAGAATTCGACGAAACTAGTTTTGTTGGGACCGTAGCGTCAAAACATAGCTAGATTAATTTTTCTGGAATTTTTCGAATCAGTTTGTGGCCCTGGCAAATTGAAATGTGCGTTCAGAGTTAAAAATTAAATGTTTTATACTTTTATTTGAAAAATAACTGACTGTAACAGTCGAATTGGCCTACGAAACATATCCCATTGTGTCCGAAATGGGGGTATTTAGCTAGGGGCGACAGTCGTTGGGTTTAAAAAGGAGTTCGTTTAAGAAAACACTATTTAAAAATTTTAATATAGTCTCGGCCAATCATATTTTTTCATTCATAATAAAAAAAATATAACAGAAACCCCCCCCCCCCCCCGACCCCGACATCGACGGCGGAAGCCCTCTTTCACCTTCCCAGGCGATTTTCGATCGCCACGGCCAGAATTAGCTCCTCCCCCAGTTCAACTTTTTGTAGTTCTTCCTCCCCTCTTCAAATCCATATAAGGAGCTCCCCCTATCGTCGCCTCTACGCCGAGATATCCACCTCCAAACTTCCGACCTTCAAGCCGCCGCCGCCGCCGTTCTGTGCCACCGAGCTGCACCAAACCGCCGCGCGCCTGTAGCCCTCTCGAAGCTCTTCCACCTCCAACTTCCTGATCGTCCCCTCGTGTCACGGTTCTCGCAAAAACCGCAAACCTAGTTTTGACGCTTTCTGAAAGTGCGTTTTTCTTTGATCTTTTCACTTTTAAAAATCATATCTTTTTGATGTGTTGATGAAATTCGATGAAACAGGAAACATCGAGACTGCAAGGAAGCTCTCTACCCAATAGAAGAAGCTGCTGATTTTTCTGACATCGTATCGATTTTTAGCACTCAGAAAACCAAGGTGAGAAATCTAAATTAACGTGAAATTGAATGGAAAATGTCGTGTATAATTTGTATAAGCGAAATATAAATTACATACGTGTTGTATACCTCATGTACATGCGTAGTGTAAGCTATATAAGCGAAGTATGAATTTTTACATGCATAGAATAATTGATATATGTGTTGAAATGCAAGTGAAATATAGCAAATATATATTATATTATATATATATACTCCCCTCGTCCACAAACCATGGACGATATTTATTGTGGTGAATTGGTGTGAAATATTGGATGAAAAATACGAATGGTTGAATAATTGTTTGTGGTTGATATTGTTTGGTTGTGGTTGAAAAATACCCATTGGTGATTGAAATGAATTGGAAAAATTTGTGGAAATGAAAATAAACATGCCGCCTGCGTGCGAATTAGATGCATGAATCCCCATTGTCAAAAACCGCGAGGTTTTAAGGTAGAGCGAGGAGCCGTACTAGGGACGGTGCCGGTTTTAACTACCCTGCCGTTATGCTGCCGAAATTTTGAATAATCTTTGTGTGTTAGAATTATTTTCATATGTTGAAATTATTTGCATGCATAGAAATTAAAGCCATATATTGAAACTATATCCATGTGTGGGAATGTTCATGTGTTGAAAAGTGTTGTGTGAAAATTAAATTCGTTTGTGAATGAACGAAGTGTTTAAACAATAAAAATCACATTTTTATTATATATGAAGTATGAAAAATATTCGCCTTATATAAATAATTTCAATCATAAAAATCCCATCTTTCTAATATGAACAACCTAAAGAAAATGTCCATGTGTGGAAATACTCATTTATTGAGAAATGTGTGTAGTGGAAATATTCATGTGTTGAATAAAAAGATCAAACAATAAAAATTACATTTTTATTGAAACTATGAAGTGTTGAAACCATCCATTGGTTGAATAAATATTTTAAATGATAAAAATATCATTTTTATCATATGTGTGATATGCTAAAGATATGCGGACGTTGAAATAAATATTTGTGATAGAAATATTATTTTTAACATGCATAGGAACTAAATAAAATAGTCATGTGTTGAAATCTATTTTAGTTCGCCAAAATTATCATCTTTGAAATATGAAGTGTTAAAAATAGCCACTTGTTCAAATAAACGTGCATGAGTTGAAATATACATTAACTAGCTAATGATATGATTTTAACCTATGCATGCAACATTAGAATGAATGGTGTTTTTTTAAACCAAAGCAAATCAAATATGAAATTGAATGGAAAATGATAAATGTTAGAAATTGTATATATGTACATGCATGTCTATTGAACAGGTTAAAGCAAAAGGGGCTAGAGAAGAGAAATAGAATTTTGTGCCCGACAAATAGGTACACATTTACCGCTTTGTTTGGGTGATGATTTTATGAGCCTGTTGGCTAGCCGCTTGGCTTTTTCTTTTTCTTTTTGATATGAGACGCCCGTGTGGCTATTTGGGAATTTTCCCAGACCCTCCCGTACAAAGGAGGTTATGGCGAAATTTTCCAAAATTTAAAGGCATTAGTGAAATAATTGAAGTGGAAACGATATAGGAATTTTTGAATGAACTATATTTATATAAATATATAAATATAAATAGAATTAAAACGAAACGTGGCCGTGCAGTTCATATTTTGAAACCGTGATTTCAAACGACTAGTGCGGAAGATCCGACTATTGGATTTTCCCGAAACCTCAACCGTTGGGTTCTCCTTGGAGATATCTTTCCAACGGCACCAACTTTGTGAAGATCCGACGGTTGGATTGTCTGGAATGTATGATTCAAAATTAAGGAAAAACAGCGCCAGAAACGATTATATTTATATATATATATAAATATAATTAAATTAAATCGAATAACGACGCTGCAGTTCGTAAATTGAAATCGTAACTTCAAATGGTTAGTGTGGAAGATCCGACCGTCGAATTTTCCCAAAACTTAAACCGTTGAAATGACCTTCCTAATGATGTAAAATTTGTGATGATCCAACGGTTAGATTTTCCTATATGTGTAAAACAAAATTAGTGAAAAGCAGCGCCAGTGCATCGACACGACCTGAAACGTCGTTTAATTAAATATGGTCGTTTAAATTTAAATAAAAATGGCGATGTATCGTTATAAAGTGCTATAGACGATATAGAGTGAAAATGAACCAATTTTGTTGTGTTTGCTTGATATGTGATGGATGAATGTATTTGACATGAAAATTATAACTAAATAACTGAAATGTGAATGTTGAATAGTTCAACCATGTGATTAATTGGTTTGAAAATCTAAATATACGTGGATTATTTGAAAAGGCCGAGTTTATCTCATTTCAAGTAATCGATTGACGTTGAGAAGTCGAAGAGTTGAAGACCGACGATCTCCACATTGGATGGATGGGCGCTACTGATACTCGTGATTGGAGTAGCTACCATCAAAGAATTGAAGTAGTAGCCGTCCAAACATACTGTTGATTGTACGGATATGCGAGGAATTGGTGCCTCCGGTTTCGTTCAGACCCAGGACGGACTTGAAAATGGACTGTGTGTCTGACATTGGATTTTGTTCTGTGTTGATTGATCTATGTTAAATATATATCTGTTTGGCGGCAGAGAATTTATTCTCTTGCTTAACGCCCTTCTCTGAGACGTACGAGCTCAGAGGTTATGTATTGACAGAAATCAGTCGCATGGAGTGGATTGCCTGTGTGGCACGCCTAAGTGGCATATGATCAAGGCTTCTGTTGCAAAGCAAAGTCTTATGGTTGATGATCAAAGCATGGTCTGTGTGACGTAGCTTTGTGTATAACGTGAATTCGCGAGCCTCACACCCCGGTATGAGTCAAAAACGGGAGAAGGACCCAAGGAGTGCATGACGTTTCTTTCTAGCTATGGTGGTGTCAGTGACCTCCCAGCCCTGACATTTATATCTACTTTTCACCTGTGTGGTTGTTGGAATGTGAGGCGCCTCGATTATAGGTCTGTAAGGACCGGGAAACGTGTGTTCAGGAATAATTAATCCTCAAAAGTAAGAGAGGACCGGCCTTGGAGGATCCAGGGGATTGCTGTGTGCGGTCCCGAGGCATTTGCTAGAGTGTCTCGAATCGGAGAGGAGCTTGCCCCTTGCCTCGACTCATGAAGGAATCCAATTTCAAATACAATATATGCGGATGTGATTGTATTACTAGTATGGCGACATGATATATGGTACCCATGCCGTCTAGGATTGATATTTATGATTGAATTTGCTTTTGAAACATATATGCACTAGCAATAATATCAAACACCTTTGTTTTATTCGTATGAAGCATCTTTGGCCATTATAAGGGAAAACTCTATCCTCCGGCTTGCGTTTCATTGTGTGATGGGACCTGAGTCTTATAATGGCTTCATTTTATAAAAAGCATTGCGTTGATTTAATCATTTACTTTATTTCATGCACTAGCACTCATTGGAGTAAACCCGTTCCGCGAAAGTGGCGTGGTCCTTTGATTGGCCTTATTATTATTGTTAATAAGTTGAATAGATTTCTCATACCAGTCCCATGACTGACTCGTAGTTTGTTTCACCTTGCAAACTCGGGTGCCCTCATTTTCACACGGGAAGCCTAGTTACAGGTTTCTGACGCACCTTTTGGCTCATGGCGAGGCTTGACTACACCGTGCTGACTTGGATTTTCTCCGCCATTATTGTATCTATATTATGATTCCGCCATTGGCGATGTAGACTGATATTCCTTTTGTGTACTCTTTATGTATGATTCCGCCTCAGGCGATGGTGACTGATTATGTATCATTATGCACTAAGTTGTATCCTGTACTGTGCTTCTCTGATGTGATGATATCTATATGATTCCGCTGTCATATGTGTGTAAATTATTCTATTTTCTGTTTATGCTATTATCTGTGATCTGCTAATGATGATTAATGTGTTATATTCCAATGATTATCCTTAACACCATGTCACGGGGTTTTGGGATCGTCACATCGACACCTTCGGGTCACCAAATCAGAACGTCGGGAACACGAAGTTGACCTCGAAGTTGCGGAAAACGATGGCTAGTTCAAGAGCATTGGCAAATTGCGATAGATGTTGAGGAAGTTGTATCGTATGGCTCGATTTGGAGATGTGCGATTTTGGGAAGGCTCGATCAAGGAAAGGAGGTTGCGATTTCGATGGGTAAACTGAAGTATAGCTCGACAATGGATTTTGGGAACTGGGATGGGCTCGACGCTGTGATGGGTACACTGTCAAGTCGCGATGGCCACGACTTGGGAGAAAGTGAGGATCGGAGTTCGACACTGAATTGGAAGCTGCTGCGTTTAACTACAGCAGGGTTAAGGGATGTCAGAGTTCAGCAGATGGGTTGAACTGTTAAAGATCGATAGTGAGACTTTGGGGGAAATTCGACTCGGCAGTAATGTTTCAGAGGTGAGCAGTTCAAGGAGCTTGGTAGTGAAAGAAAAATCATGGCTATGGAAGGGTGCTGTGTCCGAATATGGTTTTACAGGGATAAAGCATTTGAGAAGTGAATTAAGGTAAAATACTTAATTTATTTAATTAATTAAAAACTAGCTAGTTAATTAAAAGTTGTTAGCCACATTTAATTTGTTCATACATTTTTAGATTTAGAATTTATTTGATAACTTAAGTAACAAATGCTATATTTAAAATATATGCAAGATAGTATCAAATGGAGTGGGTCGAGGAATTCATGGTTGCGGATCACGTGAGCTGAAATTAGAATCAGAATAGATAGAGAAAATAAAATCATCGGTGAGTAAAACTCACTCACCTTTTATTTAGAAATTATTATTTTTATATAGTTAAAAATAATTGTTATGCTTGTTTGAATGCTGTTTAGTCTGATTGTTTTAAAAAAATATATATAGTTATTTAGGATTGGTTGACTATTATATATATATATATATTGGGTTGATGATTGGTTGGATTCTCGCAGTCTCATTAGCGGATGCCCGCATTTTCATAGCGGATGATTACCCTATACGCCCCACGCTATGATTAGTGGATGACCTTCTATACCGCGATATCCTGCCTCGAAGCAGGATGGGTATTACTATGTTGACTAACATCTGTGGATGCAGGAAAACAGGTTGGAGGAATCCAACTGGATTCCTCAAAAATATATTATCTGTTTGTTGTTTGTTTGATTTCATATATATTCATATACGATGTGTTAAAAATCAAATGATTGAAAATTGGTTGATTTGATTGTTTAAAATACCCCTGGGGCTTGAATATTGATTTATAAAAATATCGAAAAGATTATTTGAGATTTAAAAAGTGAATTCTATTTTTTTAAATAGAATTTGAATTTTAAATAAGACTATAGAAAATATTTAACTTGTTCGAAGGTATATAAAACAAGTAATTGAATTTATAAACTTTGTTTATAAATGAAAGGATGGAATTTGAATCGAATTTATAAACTTTGTTTATAAATGAAAGGATGGAATTTGAATCGAATTTATAAAGTTGTTTATAAATGAAAGGATGGAATTTGAATCAAATTTATAAAGTTGTTTATAAATGAAAATGTGGGATTTGAATTGAATTTATAAACGTTGTTTATAAATGGAAAGGTGGGATTTGAATTGAAGTTATAAACGTTGTTTATAAATAATGCAGAGAATTCAAATAGAATTTTAATAGAATTTGAATATAGAATTCAAATGGACTTTAACAATAGAATTTGAATATAGAATTCAAATGGACTTTAACAATAGAATTTGAATATAGAATTCAAATGGACTTTAACTATAGAATTTGAATATAGAATTCAAATGGACTTTAAACTATAGAATTTGAATATAGAATTCAAATGGACTTTAAACTATAGAATTTGAATATAGAATTCAAATGGACTTTAAACTATAGAATTTGAATATAGAATTCAAATGGACTTTAAACTATAGAATTTGAATATAGAATTCAAATGGACTTTAAACTATAGAATTTGAAAATAGAATTCAAATGAAGTTTTAAATAAAGAGAATTCAAATAGAATTGAATTGGAATTTGAATAGAGTAGTCGATAAGGAAACGAGAGTATGAGTATAATTAGAATTTGTTAATATGCAGTTAAAATATATTTGAACATGTCATGTTCAAATATGAAGGTGAAATAGACTGAAAAGTTAATTAACAGATTTAATTAACAAATTGAGTTAAAACGATTGGTATAGTTAAAATAGATTGGACAGGTATAGACATACAGGAGACAGGTATGGAATAATGTATAGAAGTGAAATAAATAGAATGCCCGACAAAAAGGTACGTATTTGATTCATATATGAGATTTTATGCGCCGTATCGGCTAGCCGCTTGGCTTTTTCTTTTTCTTTTTGAGATGAGAAGGACCGGGAAAGCTATTTGAAATTTCCCGATGCTCCCAGTACAAAGGAGGTTATGGCGAATTTTTCCGGGAATTTAAGGAGATAGAATATTTTTAAGATAATTTGATAGTTAGAAATTAACATATCAAAATATATAGAAGTCGATAAGAAAACGAACTTAGAAATAGAATAGTATAATAAAAAAAGGAAGACTAGGAATAAAATCTAGTAAGAATAGAAGGAGAAAATGTATATGTGTTTGAAGGTGAATAATCAGTTGTATGGTATTGGTTATTCGAGTAAGTAGTCTTGTCTGTTTTGACGTTAAATGTTATTCAGTCAAGGTCTGAGAGGTAATTATACCCCAACTTGGTTGATTTCATGATATACCGATAAGTAGCAAGATTCAGGCTCGAAGATCAATGTGGAATAAGAATTAGTTAAATACTGTATTTGGGTTGCCGTAATGATGTTTTTCACAACATCTGTTTTAACCCAAATATGTGCAAAGCTGGGAAATAGAATAATGAATATTTCCTAGTATAGAAAATAAAAGAAGGTGATATTCGGAAATGTTTTTCAAATAACGCAAAAGGGCCAATATGGTTATTGAAAATATTTGGTTAACAAATATTGATAAGAAATAGATAAGAGATTTAATTAATGGAATATTAATTAAAGGTTCAGTGATTGTTGGATGTTTGGATGAACACTTGTTTTATTCGATAGTTAAATCATCGACTATCGAAACACTTGTTTTACTCGATAGTTAAATCATCGACTATCGAAACACTTGTTTTTATTCGATAGTTAAATCACAGACTATCGAAGTTTTGACCATCGTTGTCAATATGGAGAGACCGGTTGGATTATTATCCGAAGAACCACTCCATATCGGCAGTAGCGTGCGAATCAGATTATATAAAGATAATCGAAGATGGAGTAGAGTGCAAGGACTTTTTCTATTTATAGAAATAGTGCCTTCAGTTCATCCTGTTCCTGGGTGACTCGTATGGATGGATGTCTGACAGAGTATTTCCAGAAAGGTCACGTACATTGATTTCTTCAACCGTACCAAGAGTGGAAGCGGAGAAGGAAACTTCTTTTAGCTGACACGTAATGTATTGTTGTCGACGTCAATTAGTGATTTTCGATGGATCTGACGATGTGACATTCGAAGTGAATCTGGTGTGATGATAAAGCGTAGCTTCTAGCCTCAACATCCGGTAAATGACAGAAATCGGGCAAGCAGCATGGCTATGTAGGTCGCACCTATTAGGGTGTATAATCACCTGATCTAGAGTTTCATTTACTTCTAAAAATCTATTGTCGATGCTGTCCCATTCGGGAAACGGTTGCTGATCCCAATCGTTGGTGATATACATTCGATACACTCAAGCGAAATGAGTGGTCGGTCATGTGTGGCTGAGTTGCAAAATGTTCTTGTTGAACTCGGTGTATTCTCCTCTAGAGATATACCAGCGGAAGGTGATTCCATACCTTGTCATAGTTGGAAATCCATTACCCAATACGTGCTTGCGGTTTTGATTGTATATTATATATGTGGAACGTGAGATGCAAGCGTTCCACTAGATTGTTATCTACTTGATTTAGACATTATTATAATATCAAAAGAGTTTTGATATAAAGATAAATCAAGTGTTTGGATTCTCATAAGGGAAAAACCAGTTCCGTGTTATACGGCGTGGTCTTATGAGATATCATTTAGTTTTCTGAAACTGTTTTAAACTGTTTACTCATACCAGTCCCATGACTGACCTGGAGTTTACTTTGTTGTTTTCCCTAAACTCTTGGGTGCCTAAATTTGTACGGGCAGTCAAGTAGTCTGGAATTTACAGATATACTGGAAGAGCTTGGAGCAGGAGGCTTCAGGATCATATAGCTATAGTTATTTCTGCTGTGTTGTAAGTGATGTACTTTGATATTGATGTATATTCAAGTACAGATGTATATTTCAAGTTATGTTATATATATTATATGTTATTCGTTCCGCTGTGAGATTCGTGTTACTCTGATGTTGTGTTCTTCTTCTTCTTCTATTCTAAGTTTCTATCTTATCTATCCTCACCCTCTAACTTCTTTCTATTAATGGTTCGAATTTCCGTGATATTTGGGGTTGGACTTGTGTTTTTGGTCAGCTCAAATTTTACCGGATTTCCGGGTCATTACAGTTGGTATCAGAGCTTAGGTTGAGCGAATACCTAGGCTTGTTGGAATGTGCTCATTAGAGATAGGATCAGTAGTATCCTAGAATGAGTTGAGCGTATATATATACGAGAGAGCGTATTTGTTATTTGATATAAAAACTGTTTTATATTGTGTTGACTAGTCTGTTGAGTGGATTATAAATTTTGGTCGAATCGTGGGACGCCACGAAGTCGATAGGAATTTATAAACACTTGAACAGAAGATTAGACACGATATAGTTTTAAATAGTTGAGTTGATTGTTAGGGTTATAATCGAATGAGATATTAAAACAGAAATAGTTATATATAACCAATGGAATTTGTATATGAAATCAAATATACAAATGAGATGAATTGAAATTGAATTCCAACCAGAATTCAGAATTTAAAATCCTGGGAGTTTGGAAAATATTTTTCTAAATGGGTTTTGAAAGAAATAAAGCACTGAACTCATTCAGTAGCTGGGAAATAATTCTGATGATGGTCGCAACATCATCACTGTTCATTTTCGAGTTTCTAAGTGATGAATTGCTGCCTTAGAAAAGTTTTGATGGAATTTGTTTGAAAAGAAACAAGTTGTTTGAAAATTCAAATGTTTTGAATTTGAGATAGATATAAATATATGTATATATTTATATTACTTCAAAGGAATTTTGAAATGAGGATTGGAATGTAGATTTTTCTATATTGTTTGAAAAGAAACAAGTTGTTTGAAGAGCTTGGAGCAGGAGGCTTCAGGATCATATAGCTATAGTTATTTCTGCTGTGTTGTAAGTGATGTACTTTGATATTGATGTATATTCAAGTACAGATGTATATTTCAAGTTATGTTATATATATTATATGTTATTCGTTCCGCTGTGAGATTCGTGTTACTCTGATGTTGTGTTCTTCTTCTTCTTCTATTCTAAGTTTCTATCTTATCTATCCTCACCCTCTAACTTCTTTCTATTAATGGTTCGAATTTCCGTGATATTTGGGGTTGGACTTGTGTTTTTGGTTAGCTCAAATTTTACCGGATTTCCGGGTCATTACAGTCTCAGAATTCGACGAAACTTGTTTTCTTAGGACCGTATCGTCAATACGAAGCTAGAAAATATTTTTCGAGAATTTTTAGAGTTAGTATGTGACCCCGGTAAATTGAAATGTACGTTTAAAATTCAATATAATGATTTAAATGTAAATTCAGCGGAAACTGATTGTAACAGCCGAATCAGCCTACGATACATATCCCATTGTGTTCGGAATGGGGGTAAAACGCTATGGACGATAGGCGGTGGGCCTCGTTTTGAGGTCGTATGTAAAAGTCAAATTTAGGTAATTAAAATAATAATAAAAATAAAAATAAATATCTCCTCACCCCTTTTATCGTTCTGGCCCCCCTCTCTCCTTTTCGTTATTCAGATCCACGAAGAAGAAAAAAACCTAACTAACGGACCCGCCGCTCCTGAAGACCACTGCGCCGCCGGCGATTGCTCCCCCCTCGTCTCCAGCAACTCCTCCTCCGACCCCCCCTGTCTCGATCGGCGACCCTGCTTCCCCCTTCTCTTCTGATTTGAGTCGTCGCCCGATGCCCCGCAAAACCCTAGTCGCCCTAAAAACCCACCGCACCCCCCCTGAGCCACCTTCGTTCGCCTTCCCTTCCTCTCGAGTCCCACAGTGAAGCCCCCTGACCGCTGAGGTGCGCTGACCTCCCTCCTCTCGACGAGAACGCCCCCCTTCTTCAAACAAAGACTGTAAGTCTTTAATTATATTTTATTTAGAGATTTATTTTAGTTTATTCAAAGTATTTATAATTAAAGGTAGAAAAGGCGATATATTTAATGAGAAAGGTATGATCTTTGTTTTCATAAAAATATAATTTTGATTATAATAAAAGATTAAAAACATGATTTTTGCGATAAGGAGAACTTGATTTTAAACATGAAAGCTTAGATTTTTATTATTAGGAAAATTTGATTTGAAAAATAATTTTTCTTTGATATCAAGAATGTGTTTTTCTTGGTTTTTATTAATAGAAAAGACTCGATTTTTATGTATGGATTGGCGATAAAAAAATATTTTTAGTTAGCTAAAGATATAAATTTTATCGTATATATAAAATCATATTTTGAATAAGATCGGAAAAGATTTCACCTTTGTCTAAAAAAAAATTAGATTTTTCTATATTGAATAACAAGGTAAAAATTAGATTTTTCTATATTGAATAACAAGGTAAAAATTAGATTTTTCTATATTGAATAACAAGGTAAAAATTAGATTTTTCTATATTGAATAACAAGTTAAAAATTAGATTTTTCTATATTGAATGACAAGGTAAAAAATAGATTTTTCTGTATTGAATAACGAAGTAAAAATTCGATTTTTATATATTGAATAGCGAAGTAAAAATTCGATTTTTACATATGTAATGAATACGGGCAACGAAAGCGACAAAAGGCGAGATTGGCGAAGATTTCTATAAAAGAAGAGTCAAGATGATTGGATAGCTTTTGGTGATAATTCCTCACTCTTCAATTTCTTTTTCTAGTTATATATATACTAGGATGCAGACGGTGCTTAGTAGCACCCGACACAATCGTCCACAGACCATGGACTTGTTTGTTTGATTGCAAAAATTAATTAGATTATTTGATTGAAATTGAATTGTTTGGTGAGATGAATGGATTTGATTGATGTGTGAATGGCGTGGGCCTTCACTAGACCGGGGATAAGGCTAGGCCTCGTCCCGTTTCTAGTATCGTGCCATTATACCGCCGAAATTTTCTAAAATATGTTAGAAAATAAAAATATCATTTTATTTAAAGAATGAACTGAATAGAAATTCATATGTTAAAATAAAATGTTTTATCGTTAAAAATATAATTTTTAACGTGAATGTGAATAAATAAATATTCATTTACAAACCAGACGGTTTGTTTATGTACACCTATTTGAAGGACATTGATTGGGTCGATAAATTTTACACATCGCACAACTGCACAAATAAAATATGCGTTTGATTGTTTGAAACCCCACACGGGTGTTGGGATGAAATTTGAAGTTCACTCATCCTGATTGATTTAATATGTCGATCGATTGATTGACAGGCTGTTATAAGCGTTAGATATCTATATTTGATGCTTATACAGTGTAGTGCACTTTGGTTAATGGTTGATTATTTTCCAATGCTATTATATACATGTGTTGTATGAAAATCCATACAGTTAATTTTTTATGGTGATTGATTGGGCCTCATTCCAATTTAGAAAATAAAGAATATTATCACATAAAAGTTCATATGTTGACTGTACTCATTCGTTGAGATTAGTCATGTGTTGAACGAAATATTTTAATAATAAAATTTGCATCTTTATCAATATAAAATAAAGGTTCATGTGTTGACTGTACTCATCCGTTGAGATTAGTCAAGTGTTGAACGAAATAATTTAACAAAAATTGTCACACGTGGACAGTACTCATTCGTTGAGATTAGCCGTGTGTTGACAAAAATAAATATTCATTTGTTGAATAGAATATTTGAAAATAGAAATATATGAATCCGTGTTGGTTAGATTGACGCCATTTTGACGTGAACGATATTTACATCGATTTTATTCGTTTTAAAATGCATATTGAAAAGTGATTTCGAAAACGCATATTTTGAAATGAAATCGAAATGAATTGAATATAAAACGATTTCGAAATGAATTGAATATATAACGATTTCGAAATGAATTGAATGTAGAACGATTTCGAAATGAATTGAATATACAACGATTTCGAAATGAATTGAATATAAAATGAAATCGAAATGAATTGAATGTATAACGACTTCGAAATGAATTGAATGTATAACGATTTCGAAATGAATTGAATATAAAACGATTTCGAATTGAATGGAAAACGAATTTGATTTCAATTGAATAGCAAATGAAACGAATTCGAATTTAATTGAATAGATAACGAATTTGAATTGAATTGAATATAAAACCAATTCGAATTGAATTGAAAACGAATTCGAATTGAATTGGAAACAAATTGAAATGAATTCAAATTGAATTGAAATTTGAATTGAATAGAAATGAATTTTAAAACGAATTTATAAAGAAGAATTCAATTTTGATTTGAATTGAAATGGAAGTTGAAATTGCTTTTGAAACGAATTTAAAACTATTTATATAATTCGTTTTAAATAGAAATCGACGAAATATATATTATATATATTATATATATAGTATAATAGCCTGAATAGAACGCGCCGCGCCGCGGCAGTTCGCGAATTTCGACCATTTATTTCAAACGAACATTACGGGAGATCCGACCGTCGGATTCTCCTAAAACCGGAACCGTTGGGTTCGTATCGAAAAGAACTTTCTAACGAATATTAGAAATTTGAAATCTAACGGTTGGATTTGGAGATACGTCCAAATCAAATTTGAAAAAGGTCGTTGTAAGTGCAGTTCGATGGCCATCGATGGAAATCGACTGTACGGGCCTTGATAAAATTATTAAAAATAATAATAAATTGTGTAGAATCATAAGAAATGATTTGGGAAAAATTGGGATGAAAAATTCCATATTTGAAAAGATAAAAATAGATTTTTATCGAAATGAACTAGTTTTAAACTAGAATTATAATTCTATTTATTTATAAATAAATAAATTGAATTTAAAAAGGGTTTTAAAAATAACCAGAATATCCAATGATTGCATCGGAGTGGATTTGAATCGAAATTGTCTTCGGAATATTTCGATGTTGGAATTCGTGATTATACAGGTGTTGTTATGGAAATTTGAAAGATATATATTTATATCGTTATTTCCAATACGACATTTGTTAGTCGTAGAATTTGATATTGAATATAAGCCGATATATTGTCTATTCAGAGCCTTGTATTGAATATCTAATGTGATTTGGGTTTGTCGTGAATGGTGTCTTCACTAACACTGTTCTTGAACCCCGTTGAGAAAAGATTAAATCTTTTTATTTAGATTTAATGAAGGGTACCAATTAAATAATATTTAATTGGAATTGAATTGATATTGATTTTTGGGTTTATCGTGGACAGTGTTTTAAATAACACTCGTTCTTTAACACGATAATTAATGAATGTGATTTTGGGTTTATCGTGAGCTGTGTTTTAAATGACACTGATTCTTTAACCCAGTTAATGATTAAAACTAAGTGGAGTTTTAATGAATCTTTAATTAGATTGAAAAGATCGAAAATGGAATGCCACCAGTTTTGCTCCAGGCGATAGTTAAATCTTTAATTAGATTTGAACGTGAAATGGTAATTGAATTTACCGATAACACCGTGGTGTTAGATATGAAGTATAACCAGTTTTACTTCATGGGATGAATAGGTTGGGATTGAGAAATTAAAACAAATGATTACTTCGGTAAGGTTCGCTAATCCCGACTAGTTTGAATTGATATTCAAAAATAGATTAAAGAATAAATTCAAGAAATTTATCTTGGATAAAATTAATGGGAACCTTTCCCTATGAATGTGAAATTTAGAAACTAACGGTCGGTTAGCTAAGCAGAATGGTTTTCTGGATATTGATCTGATGTTTGTTTCGGCCTTCGGGGTTAATAATTAGGGAATTATTCTCTTGATTAATTTACGGTTAGTAACTAATGAATTGGAATGAGGCGTATGTTGTGTTTATGTAACATTTATTTTTAATATACGTGGGTTGTTCGGAAAGGCCGGGTTTATACCCATTCTGAATAACCGATTCGACGATATGTCGAAGATGAAGACGGTGGTTGAAGACCGGAAGTCTTCACATCGTTTGGATAATTACCGACGATCCTGATTGGGCTGTACACCCAAGAGGATGGAAATAGTTGGTGGTCGTACAGACGTACTTGGAGATGGATGGATATGCGAGGAAAGTGCCTCCGGTTTCGTTCAGACCCAGAACGGACTTGTAAATGGACTGTGTGTATGACATTGGATTTTAGTCCGTGTGATTGATCTCTATTAAATATATATCTGTTTGGCGGTGGAGAATTTATTCTCTTGCTTAACGCCCTTCTCTGAGACGTACGAGCTTAGGGGTTATATATTGATGGATATCAAACGCATGGAGTGAATTGCCTGTGTGGCATGCCAAAGTGGCAATTGATCGAGGCTTCTGTTGAAAAGCAAAGTCTTGTGGTGATGATCAAAGCACGACCTTTGTGGCATAGCTTTGTGTAACGTTTGCTTCGCGAGTTTCACACCCGGTATGAACCAAAAACGGGAGAAGGACCTCAGGGAGGGCCTACGTTTCCTCCTAGCTAAAAGTGGCGTCAGTGGTTTTACACGCCCTGACGAGTTTGACTTATGTGGTTGTTGCTGTTGCGAGGCGCCTCGGTTAGATCGGACGATCCGGGTCCGTTGGAGTCATTCGTTGGCTCGCTTACGCCCCAAAGGGCGGCGAAACGTAGTGCTCAGGCATTTTAATCCACATCGGTGGACTGGCCCTGACGATCCAAGGGTCGATGCGTTCTGATCCTGAGACTCGGGCTAGGCAGTCTCGAATCGGTTGAGGACTATCTTTTGCCTCGGTTCATAGACGGAAATCCAATTTCCAAATACGTGACATTTGCGGTTTTAATTGTAGAACTAGTATGGCGACATATTATATGGTACCCATGCCGCTTATGATTGATACTTATGATTTGAAGTTGTTTTATACACTATGCACTTATAATAGTATCAAATGATTTGTTTTAAACGTATCAAGCATTCTTTGGCTGTTATAAGGGAAAAACCCTATCCCCCGGCTTGCGTTGCATTGTGTGATAGGACCTGGGTCTTATAACAGCTTCATTTTTCTCTATTTAGCATTGCGCTGTTTGTTTTATGCACTGGTATTCTTGGGAGGAAACCCGTTCCGTGTTATACGGCGTGGTCCCTTGATTTACCTAACTTTAAAATAAAGATTTTTAACTGTTTTAGTTCTCACACCAGTCACATGACTGACCTGGAGTTTATTGTTTTGACCTAAACTCTGGGTGCCCTTATTTTGACACGGGCAGCTAGTAGTTTTGGTTTTGCAGATTTATATTCACAGGATCCTGGTTTACAGCTGGAACGAAATCCGGAAAGCTTTGTATCCGTATATCTCCTTCTAGTTGTGTATTGTATTATTTTCCGCTGCTTTGTATTTAAATGTAATTTAAATCTCTGATATTTCTGTTTAATATTCATTTATACTCTGTATATTCTTGTAATCTGATGCATTGTTGTAATATACAATGAAATGTTCTTCCGTCTACGTTCTGTTTTGTCGTGTTCTCAAAACGATCGGGCATTTCGAACGGTCTGGGTCGGCTTAGCGACTGGTTCAGACCGAGCGAAATTCCTTCTCGTCACAGTTGGTATCAGAGCTTTGGTTTACAAAGCTCAGAGAACAAGGCACATTAGAACCATACGAAAGAATTCATCAGATATTGGATTAACAATATCCAATGAGAATGACTCGTTAGATATGGGATCAGTAGTATCCTAGAATGAGCGTGAAGAGTATATTTTTAAAGTGAAAACAAATTTTGTTTTGAAAATCTAAATCAATTATTCGTATTTGATTATTTATTTCATATTGATTTGGACAGTCCAGTATATGAAGAATTTGCATATACGCCTTGCAAACGTATATTCAAAGTTTTAATATATTAGATAGATATAGAATCACACCCTAGTCGCACGGGCCTGATTCTGATGATTGACGCGTCATCATCAGTAATTATTTTCGTGTTTCGAAGGTGTGATATCTATATATTTCCATTAGACTGGTGTGAGAACCAAAACATATATAGTTAGAACACATTGTTGTGAATTGGCATAAAAACATGATTTTTTGTATATGAATCAAAATTATGAATTTGAAATGTTAATTCACTAATTGATTGATGTTTGTGTTGTTTGTTTATTTGTTTGGTAATTTTAACCGTTTATGCCTAATTGAATCAAATATTGAACTATATTGAAAATTGGTCGCATTTCCTAGCATATACATGTACTTACATTGAACAGGTCATAGCAAGGAGGCTAGAGCAGAGAATAAAATTTGTTTGCCCGACAAATAGGTACATGTTTACTACATAATTTACTGTTTTGTTTGGGTGATGATGATTTTATGATCCTATTGGCTAGCCGCTTGGCTTTTTCTTTTTCTTTTTGAGATTAGAAGGACCGGGGAAGCTATTTGAAATTCCCCGATGCTCCCGTTGCAGGGGAGGTAATGGCGAAATTTTTCGAAAATTTAGGGTGTTAGCCAAATTTTTGAAAAATTTGGAAATTCTCAGAAACTGAAAAGTTGGAGAATGGAAGCCAGATCGAACGTAGAGTTAATTAATCAAACCACTTTCGACTTTGTTCCTTTTCGGTGACGAAAAGTTTTAAGTGGGGGAGATTGTAACAACCCGAAAATCTGGGCCAGTTTAAAATTTTTATTTTGGCAATTTTAGCGAATTTTGATTATTTGAAAGGAATTATTTTAAATAATATCAATGAGAAATTTGTTTTGAATATAATTCGAACGTATATATTATATACGCCGTCGTTAGAGTATAAATATTTATATATATTTATAAATAGAATTGAAAATGGCGTGGTAGTTCGATAATTCGATTTCAAACTTCAAATAAATGTACCGGGTGCAAAACAATCCGGATTTTAGTGAAACCAAAAACATTAGGATCTATTTGAGAATATCTTTCCAGCGAATCCGAAAAATCAAAATTTCATCGCGGGAATCAAAAGATATGTCCAGTTGAAAATTCTGAATAGTCGCTATGGAATTCAGGCCCTTAAAAATGAGAATTTTGCAAACGACCTCGGATTTCGACGAAACAACTTTTGTTGGGTCCGTGTTGTAAATTATTGCTAGATTCCAAATTTCATAATTTTTCGAATCAATATGTGAGCGTGGCAAAGGAAAACGCGTTTGACCAGTTTCTGTTGATTTTAATCGACTGGAAAATGGCCATTTTTCCAACGGTCACAGAATTCGACGAAACTAGTTTTGTTAGGACCGTATCGTCAATACGAAGCTAGAAAATATTTTTCGAGAATTTTTAGAGTTAGTATGTGACCCGGGTAAATTGAAATGTACGTTCAAAATTCAATATAATGATTTAAATGTAAATTCAGCGGAAACTGATTGTAACAGCCGAATCAGCCTACGATACATATCCCATTGTGTTCGGAATGGCGGTAAAACGCTATGGACGATAGGCGGTGGGCCTCGTTTTGAGGTCGTATGCAAAAGTCAACTTTAGGTAATTAAAATAATAATAAAAATAAAAATAAATATCTCCTCACCCCTTTTATCGTTCTGGCCCCCCCTCTCTCCTTTTCTTTATTCAGATCCACGAAGAAAAAAAAACCTAACTAACGGAGCCGCCGCTCCTGAAGACCACCGCGCCGCCGGCGATTGCTCCCCCCTCGTCTCCAGCAACTCCTCCTCCGACCCCCCTGTCTCGATCGGCGACCCTGCTTCCCCCTTCTCTTCTGATTTGAGCCGTCGCCCGATGCCCCGCAAAACCCTAGTCGCCCTAAAAACCCACCGCACCCCCCCTGAGCCACCTTCGTCCGCCTTCCCTTCCTCTCGAGTCCCACAGTGAAGCCCCCTGACCGCTGAGGTGCGCTGACCTCCCTCCTCTCGACGAGAACGCCCCCCTTCTTCAAACAAAGACTGTAAGTCTTTAATTATATTTTACTTAGAGATTTATTTTAGTTTATTCAAAGTATTTATAATTAAAGGTAGAAAAGGCGATATATTTAATGAGAAAGGTATGATCTTTGTTTTCATAAAAATGTAATTTTGATCATAATAAAAGATTAAAAACATGATTTTTGCGATAAGGAGAACTTGATTTTAAACATGAAAGCTTAGATTTTTATTATTAGGAAAATTTGATTTGAAAAATAAATTTTCTTTGATATCAAGAATGTGTTTTTCTTGGTTTTTATTAATAGAAAAGACTCGATTTTTATGTATGGATTGGCGATATAAAAATATTTTTAGTTAGCTAAAGATATAAATTTTATCGTATATATAAAATCATATTTTGAATAGGATGGGAAAAGATTTCACCTTTGTTTGAAAAAAAAATTAGATTTTTCTATATTGAATAACAAGGTAAAAATTAGATTTTTCTATATTGAATAACAAGGTAAAAATTAGATTTTTCTATATTCAATAACAAGGTAAAAATTAGATTTTTCTATATTGAATAACAAGTTAAAAATTAGATTTTTCTATATTGAATAACAAGGTAAAAATTAGATTTTTCTATATTGAATAACGAAGTAAAAATTCGATTTTTATATATTGAATAGCGAAGTAAAAATTCGATTTTTACATATGTAGTGAATACGGGCAACGAAAGCGACAAAAGGCGAGATTGGCGAAGATTTCTATAAAAGAAGAGTCAAGATGATTGGATAGCTTTTGGTGAGAATTCCTCACTCTTCAATTTCTTTTTCTAGTTATATATATATACTAGGATGCAGACGGTGCTTAGTAGCACCCGACACAATCGTCCACAGACCATGGACTTGTTTGTTTGATTGCAAAAATTAGTTAGATTATTTGATTGAAATTGAATTGTTTGGTGAGATGAATGGATTTGATTGATGTGTGAATGGCGTGGGCCTTCACTAGACCGGGGATAAGGCCAGGCCTCGTCCCGTTTCTAGTATCGTGCCGTTATGCCGCCGAAATTTTCTAAAATAAGTTAGAAAATAAAAATATCATTTTATTCAAAGAATGAACTGAATAGAAATTCATATGTTAAAATAAAAAATTTATCGTTAAAAATATAATTTTTAACGTGAATGTGAATAAATAAATATTCATTTACAAACTAGACGGTTTGTTTATGTACACCTATTTGAAGGACATTGATTGGGTCGATAAATTTTACACATCGCCCAACTACACAAATAAAATATGCGTTTGGTTGTTTGAAACCCCATACGGGTGTTGGGATGAAATTTCAAGTTCACTCATCCTGATTGATTTAATATGTCGATCGATTGATTGACAGGCTGTTATAAGCGTTAGATATCTATATTTGATGCTTATACAGTGTAGTGCACTTTGGTTGATGGTTGATTATTTTCCAATGCTATTATATACATGTGTTGTATGAAAATCCATATAATTAATTTTATATGGTGATTGATTGGGCCTCATTCCAATTTAGAAAATAAAGAATATTATAACATAAAAGTTCATGTGTTGACTGTACTCATTCGTTGAGATTAGTCATGTGTTAAACGAAATATTTTAATAATAAAGTTTGCATCTTTATCAATATAAAATAAAGGTTCATGTGTTGACTGTACTCATCCGTTGAGATTAGTCATGTGTTGAATGAAATAATTTAACAAAAATTGTCACACGTGGACAGTACTCATTCGTTGAGATTAGTCTTGTGTTGACAAAAAAAAATATTCATTTGTTGAATAGAATATTTGAAAATAGAAATATATGAAGCCGTGTTGGTTAGATTGATGCCATTTTGACGTGAACGATATTTATATCGATTTTATTCATTTTTAAATGCATATTGAAAAGTGATTTCGAAAACGCATATTTTGAAATGAAATCGAAATGAATTGAATATAAAATGATTTCGAAATGAATTGAATATATAACGATTTCGAAATGAATTGAATGTATAACGATTTCGAAATGAATTGAATATATAACGATTTCGAAATGAATTGAATATATAGCGATTTCCAAATGAATTGAATATAAAATGAAATCGAAATGAATTGAATGTATAACGATTTCGAAATGAATTGAATGTATAATGATTTCGAGATGAATTGAATATAAAACGATTTCGAAATGAATTGAATATATAATGAATTCGAATTGAATGGAAAACGAATTTGATTTCAATTGAATAGCAAACGAAACGAATTCGAATTTAATTGAATAGATAACGAATTTGAATTGAATTGAATAAATACCAATTCGAATTGAATTGAAAACGAATTCGAATTGAATTGGAAACAAATTGAAATGAATTCAAATTGAATTGAAATTTTAATTGAATAGAAATGAATTTTAAAACGAATTTATAAAGAAGAATTCAATTTTGATTTGAATTGAAATGGAAGTTGAAATTGCTTTTGAAACGAATTTAAAACTATTTATATAATTCGTTTTTAATAGAAATCGACGAAATATATATTATATATATAATATAATGGCCTGAATAGAACGCGCCGCGCCGCGGTAGTTCGCGAATTTCGACCATTTATTTCAAACGGACATTACGGGAGATCCGACCGTCGGATTCTCCTAAAACCGGAACCGTTGGGTTCGTATCGAAAAGAGCTTTCTAACGAATATTAGAAATTTGAAATCTAACGGTTGGATTTGGAGATACGTCCAAATCAAATTTGAAAAAGGTCGTTGTAAGTGCAGTTCGATGGCCATCGATGGAAATCGACTGTACGGGCCTTGATAAAATTATTAAAAATAATAATAAATTGTGTAAAATCATAAGAAATGATTTGGGAAAAAATGGGAAGAAAAACTCCATATTTGAAAAGATAAAAATAGATTTTTATCGAAATGAACTAGTTTTAAACTAGAATTATAATTCTATTTATTTTTAAATAAATAAACTGAATTTAAAAAGGGTTTTAAAAATAACCAGAATATCCAATGATTGCATCGGAGTGGATTTGAATCGAAATTGTCTTCGGAATATTTCGATGTTGGAATTCGTGATTATACAGTTGTTGTTATGGAAATTTGAAAGATATATATTTATATCGTTATTTCCAATACGACATTTGTTAGTCGTAGAATTTGATATTGAATATAAGCCGATATATTTTCTATTCAGAGCCTTGTATTGAATATCAAATGTGATTTGGGTTTGTCGTGAATGGTGTCTTCACTAACACTGTTCTTGAACCCCGTTGAGAAAAGATTAAATCTTTTTATTTAGATTTAATGAAGGGTACCAATTAAATAATAATTAATTGGAATTGAATTTATATTGATTTTTGGGTTTATCATGGACAGTGTTTTAAATAACACTCGTATTTTAACCCGATAATTAATGAATGTGATTTTCGGTTTATCGTGAGCTGTGTTTTAAATGACACTGATTCTTTAACCCAGTTAAAGATTAAAACTAAGTGGAGTTTTAATAAATCTTTAATTAGATTGAAAAGGTCGAAAATGGAATGCCACCAGTTTTGCTCCAGGCGATAGTTAAATCTTTAATTAGATTTGAACGTGAAATGGTAATTGAATTTACCGATAACACCGTGGTGTTAGATATGAAGTATAACCAGTTTTACTTCATGGGATGAATAGGTTGGGATTGAGAAATTAAAACAAATGATTACTTCGGTAAGGTTCGCTAATCCCGACTAGTTTGAATTGATATTCAAAAATAGATTAAAGAATTAATTCAAGAAATTTATCTTGGATAAAATTAATGGGAACCTTTCCCTATGAATGTGAAATTTAGAAACTAACTGTCGGTTAGCTAAGCAGAATGGTTTTCTGGATATTGATCTGATGTTGGTTTCGGCCTTCGGGGTTAATAATTGGGGAATTATTCTCTTGATTAATTTACGGTTAGTAACTAATGAATTGGAATGAGGTGTATGTTGTGTTTATGTAACATTTATTTTTAATATATGCGGGTTGTTCGGAAAGGCCGGGTTTATACCCATTCTGAATAACCGATACGACGATATGTCGAAGATGAAGACGGTGGTTGAAGACCGGAAGTCTTCACATCGTTTGGATCATTACCGACTATCCTGATTGGGCTGTACACCCAAGAGGATGCAAATAGTTGGTGGTCGTCCAGACGTACTTGGAGATGGATGGATATGCGAGGAAAGTGCCTCCGGTTTCGTTCAGATCCAGAACGGACTTGTAAATGGACTGTGTGTCTGACATTGGATTTTAGTCCGTGTGATTGATCTCTATTAAATATATATCTGTTTGGCGGCGGAGAATTTATTCTCTTGCTTAACGCCCTTCTCTGAGACGTACGAGCTTAGGGGTTATATATTGATGGATATCAAATGCATGGAGTGAATTGCCTGTGCGGCATGCCTAAGTGGCAATTGATTGAGGCTTCTGTTGAAAAGCAAAGTCTTGTGGTGATGATCAAAGCACGGTCTTTGTGGCATAGCTTTGTGTAACGTTTGCCTCGCGAGTTTCACACCCGGTATGAACCAAAAACGGGAGAAGGACCTCAGGGATGGCCTACGTTTCCTCCTAGCTAAAAGTGGCGTCAGTGGTTTTACACGCCCTGACGAGTTTGACTTATGTGGTTGTTGCTGTTGTGAGGCGCCTCGGTTAGATCGGACGATCTGGGGCCGATGGAGTCATTCGTTGGCTCGCTTACGCCCCAAAGGGCGGCGAAACGTAGTGCTCAAGCATTTTAATCCACATCGGTGGACCGGCCCTGACGATCCAAGGGTCGATGCGTTCTGATCCTGAGACTCGGGCTAGGCAGTCTCGAATCGGTTGAGGACTATCTTTTGCCTCGGTTCATAGACGGAAATCCAATTTCCAAATACGTGACATTTGCGGTTTTAATTGTAGAACTAGTATGGCGACATGATATATGGTACCCATGCCGCCTATGATTGATACTTATGATTTGAAGTTGTTTTATACACTATGCACTTATAATAGTATCAAATGATTTGTTTTAAACGTATCAAGCATTCTTTGGTTGTAATAAGGGAAAAACCATATCCCCCGGCTTGCGTTGCATTGTGTGATAGGACCTGGGTCTTATAACAGCTTCATTTTTCTCTATTTAGCATTGCGCTGTTTGTTTTATGCACTGGTATTCTTGGGAGGAAACCCGTTCCGTGTTATACGGCGTGGTTCCTTGATTTAGCTAACTTTAAAATAAAGATTTTTA
The DNA here is from genome assembly GCA_030737875.1 of Allium sativum. Classification (NCBI taxonomy): domain Eukaryota; kingdom Viridiplantae; phylum Streptophyta; class Magnoliopsida; order Asparagales; family Amaryllidaceae; genus Allium; species Allium sativum. The sequence goes on along the minus strand of CM060915.1, from coordinate 181,559,401 downwards.
ACTGTTTTAGTTCTCACACCAGTCACATGACTGACCTGGAGTTTATTGTTTTGACCTAAACTCTGGGTGCCCTTATTTTGACACGGGCAGCTAGTAGTTTTGGTTTTGCAGATTTATATTCACAGGATCCTGGTTTACAGCTGGAACGATATCCGGAAAGGCTTTGTATCCGTATATCTCCTTCTAGTTGTGTATTGTATTATTTTCCGCTGCTATGTATTTAAATGTAATTTAAATCTCTGATATTTCTGTGTAATATTCATTTATACTCTGTATATTCTTGTAATCTGATGCATTGTTGTAATATACAATGAAATGTTCTTCCGTCTGCGTTCTGTTTTGTCGTGTTCTCAAAACGATCGGGCGTTTCGAACGGTCTGGGTCGGTTTAGCGACTGGTTCGACCGAGAGAAATTCCTTCTCGTCACAATATGGGAGGGTCTAGGAAAATTCCCAAATAGCCACACGGGCTTCTCATATCAAAAAGAAAAAGAAAAAGCCAAGCGGCTAGCCAACAGGCTCATAAAATCATCACTCAAACAAAGTAGTAAATGTGTACCTATTTGTCGGGCAAAAAATTTTATTCCTCTTCTCTAGCCCCTTTGCTATAACCTGTTCAATAAATATGCATGTACATATATACAATTTTTATCACTTATCATTTTCCATTCAACTTCATATCCAATTTACTTTGGTTTAAAAACACCATTCATTCTAATGTTGCATGCATAGGCTAAAATCATATCATTAGCTAACTAATGTATATTTCAACTCATGCATATTTTGTTTGAACAAGGGGCTATTTTTAACACTTCACATTTCAAAATGGATAATTTTGGTGAACTAAAATAGATTTCAACACATGACTATTTTATTTAGTTCCTATGCATGTTAAAAATAATATTTCTTCACAAATATTTATTTCAACGTCCGCATATCTTTAGCATATCGCATATATGATAAAAATGATATTTTTATCATTTAAAATATTTATTCGACAAATGGATAATTTCAACACTTCATAGTTGCAATAAAAATGTACTTTTTATTGTTCGATCTTTTTATTCAACACATGGACTTTTCCACTACACACACTTCTCAACAAATGAGCATTTCCACACATGGACATTTTATTTATGTTGTTCATATTAGAAAGATGGATTTTTTATTGTTGAAACTATTTATATAAGGCGAATATTTTTCATACTTCATATATATATATATAAATGTGATTTTTATTGTTTAAACACTTCATTCATTCACAAATGAATTTAATTTTCACACAACACTTTTCAACACATGAACATTTCCAAACATGGATATAGTTTCAATATATGACTCTAATTTCAACGCATGAAAATAATTTCAACATATGAAAATTATTCTAACACATAAATATTATTCAAAATTTCGGCAGCGTAATGGCAGGGTAGTTAAAACCGGCACCGTCCCTAGTACGGCTCCTCGCTCTACCTTAAAACCTCGCGGTTTTTGACAATGGGGATTCATGCATCTAATTCGCACGCAGGCGGCATCTTTTATTCTTATTTCCACAAATATTTCCAATTCATTTCAATCACCAATGGGTATTTTTCAACCACAACCAAACAATATCAACCACAAACAATTATTCAACCATTCGCATTTTCCATCCAATATTTCACACCAATTCACAACTATAAATATCGTCCATGGTTTGTGGACGAGGGGAGTTTATATATATATATATATATATATATATATATATATAAAATATATTTCACTTGCATTTCAGCACATATATCAATTTTTCTATGCATGTAAAATTCATACTTCGCTTATATAGCTTACACTACGCCTGTACAGAAGGTATACAACACGTATGTAATTTATATTTTGCTAATATAATTTATACACGACATTTTCCATTCAAATTTATTTAATTTAGATTTCTCACATTGGTTTTCGGAGTGCTAATAATCGTAGATGACTCAGAAAAATCGGCGGATTCTTCTATTGGGTAGAGAGCTTCCTTGCGGTCCCGATGTTTCCTGTTTCATCGAATTTCGTCAACACACCAAAAAGATATGATTTTTCAAAGTGCAAACATCAAAAAGATCTCACCTTTCACGAAGGTTCAAAACTAGGTTTGCGGTTTTCGCGAGAACCGGTGCACGAGGGGATGATCGGCGAGTTGGACGTGGAAGAGCTTTGAGAGGGCTACAGGCGCGCGGTGGTTTGGTGGCGTTCGGTGGTCAGGATCGGCGGCCGCGGCGGTTTAAAGGTCGGAACTTTGGAGGGGGATATCTCGACGTAGAAGCAATGATAGGGGGAGCTCCTTATATGGATTTGAAGAGGGGAAGGAGAACTACAAAAAGTTGAACTGGGGGAGGGGCTGATTTGGGCTGTGGCGATCGGAAATCGCCAGGGAAGGAGGGGGAGCTTTTCCGTCGTCGATGTCGGGGTCGGAGGGGGGGGGGGGTTTCTGGTATTTTTATTTATTTATTTATGAATGAAGAAATATGATAGGTCGATGGTTTTATTAAATTTTTAAATAGTGTTTTCTCAAACGAACTCCTTTTCAAACCCAACGACTGTCGCCCCTAGCTAAATACCCCCATCCCGGACACAATGGGATATGTTTCGTAGGCCAATTCGACTGTTACAGTCAGTTATTTTTCAAACTAAAGTATAAAACATTTAATTTTTAACTTTGAACGTACATTTCAATTTTCCAGGGCCACAAACTGATTCGAAAAATTCCAGAAAAATAAATCTAGCTATGTTTTGACGCTACGGTCCCAACAAAACTAGTTTCGTCGAATTCTGAGATCGTTTAATAAATGGCCATTTTCTCGTCGATCTAATTTAATAGAAATTGACCAAACGCATTTTTTTTGCCACGCTCACATACTAGCTTCAAAAATTATGAAATTTGAAACCTAGCAATAGTTTGATATCCCGGACCCAACAAAAGTGGTTTCGTCGAATTCCGAGGTCGGATGCAAAATATCAATTTTCCAGGGCTATATATTCTATATAACGGCCATTCTGAAAATTCATTCGGCCGTAACTTTTGATTCCCGTTATGAAACTTCGATTTTCCAAATTCGTTAGAAAGGTATTGACTAACAGATTTAGATATTTTTGGTTTCGCTAGAATCCATTATATTTTCCACCCTACACGGTCAGTCAAAGTTTGAATTCAAAATTTCAGACTGACTCACTATTTCTAATTCACTCTTTTATTGAAATATTCAATTTCAATTGTTCAAATTCCTTTGAAATCACCAATTTAAAATTTTTAAATTGGCCCGTATTTTCCGGGTTATTACAACCTAGTTTGAAGCACAAATCAAAACATGTAATTTAATTTGACACAAACATGTGATTTTATTTTGAAACAAAACATGTAATTTTTGAAACTAGATTACATGAAAACATTTATTAGTTTTAAACTAAAATAAAGATTAAAACTTTATTTCCCTTTCAATGTTTCATAAATAAAGATTCCAACTCTACTTTCAATTTCCATGTTACATAAAAATTCCCACTTTATTTTATAATTGCATCGTTCCATAAAACCAAATAAAGATTGTACTCTATTTTCTCAAATTTCATTGTTTCACAAAACAAAACCAACAAAGATCCAAACTTTTTTTTTGAACGCATAGTGAGTTAAGAAAATGAAAAGTTACCAGGTTGAAATAAAGATATATGCAGGCATGATTTGGAAAGAATAAACATGGCATTTATGATATGAACGTGCATGATTTATTTGTTTATTAATGTCAGCATTAATTAACGAATGTTACTTTGTCTATCACATGCGACATGAAATTTACTATATAAATAAAGTGAAACAAATAGATTTTATCATTTAATTTTTCAAATCAAACATTTCTTATAGTTGACACTCAACTTTGCGTCAATTTCTTATTAAAAATTCTATTGAACCTTTAAAATAAAATCAAGGATTTAACTACTATTATTATTTTAATTTAAAAATAGAAAATTTTAAATTCTACCATATTTTCTAGCAAAATTTTATGAAATAAAAATTTTAAATTTATCCTCAATTTCAGGGTTGTTACACTATCGTTTGATTTTTAATCAGACTTCAACCTTAAAGTAGTTCTAATTTTAAATATGATAAAGATGTAAATTTTATTGTTAAAATATTTTACTCAACACATGGATAGTTTCAACACATGAACATCGTCAACACATGACTATTTTTATATTCAACCCATTAATTTCCTTTTATAATATTCATTATTTTCCCAATTGGAATGAGGCTCAATCAATTACCATATAACGTTAATTATATGGATTCCATACAACACATGTATATAATAACAACGATGAATAATCAACCATCATCCAAAGTGCATTCTACACTGTATAAGCATTGAATATAAATATTTAATGCTTATAACAGTCTGTCAATCAATCGATCGACATACAACTAAACAATCGGGATTAGTGTACGTCAAATATCATCCCAATACCCGTGTGGAGTTTCAAACAATCAAACACAGATTTTATTTGTGCAGTTGGGCGATGTGTAAAATTTATCGTCCCAATCAATATCAGTCAAATCAGTGTATATAAACAAATCGGCCGATTTGTTTATAAATATTCATTTATTCACATTCACGTTAAAAATTATATTTTTAACGATAAAATATTTTTAACTATATGAATATTTTATTTCCTTTCAACACAATAATATTTTATTATTTAATCATTCCGCAACACAATCAATTTTCACAACACATCAATCAAACAAACAAGCCGTCCATGGTCTGTGGACGACGGGTGTCGGGTGCTGTAAGCACCGTCTGCATCCTAGTATATATATATATATATATAAATAGAAAAAGAGATTGAAAAGTGAGAAATTCTCACCAAAGCTCTCCCAACTCCACGACACTTCTAATGTAGGGAATCATCACTGTTCTCGCCTTTTGTCACTTTCGTTGCTCGTGGCCACTACATATATAAAAATCACATTTTTATATTCTTGTTATGTATATAAAAAATCATATTTTTTTAATCACTCCATATGGATAAAATTCTATTTTTACATCGCTACTATATAGATAAAAATTCTATTTTTACATCGCTACTATATAGATAAAAATTCTATTTTTACGTCGCTACTAAATAGATAAAAATTCTTTTTTTATATCGTTATTCTCTATATAATGACTTTGCCTTTTCAATTATAAAGATTTCGCCTTTTCAAATATAAAGATTTCGCCTTTTCAAATATAAAGATTTCGCCTTTTCATATCATCACTATAAAAATCACACCTTTCTCTCGTTATTACATATATATATATATATATCACTACTTTATACATTATATATAAGCAAAAACTGATATTTAAATTATTTTAACTAAACAAAGTGGAATAAAACTCACTTTCTATTGGAGGAGAGCGCTCGGCCGGTCAGCGGTGGCCTTAGGATGGTTGTAATAACCCGGAAAATCTGGGCCAGTTTAAAATTTTTATTTTGGCAATTTTGGCGAATTTTGAATATTTAAAATAGATGATTTTAAATAAAATCGACGAGAAATTTATTTTGAATATAATTCGAACGTATATATTTATACGCGTCGTCGTTAGAATATAAATAATTATATATAATTATAAATAGAATTGAAAATGGCGCGGTAGTTCGATAATTCGATTTCAAACTTCAATTGAATGTACCGGGTGCAAAACAATCCGGATTTTAGTGAAACCAAAAACATTAGGATCTAATTGATAATATCTTTTCAACGAATCCGGGAAATCGAAATTTCATAGTGGGAATCAAAAGATATGTCCAGTTGAAAATTCTGAATAGTCGCTATGGAATTCAGGCCCTTAAAAATGGACATTTTGCAAACGACCTCGGATTTCGACGAAACCAGTTTTGTTGGGTTCGGGATGTAAAGATATTGCTAGGTTTCAAATTTCATAATTTTTCGAATCAATATGTGAGCGTGGCAAAGGAAAACGCGTTTGACCATTTTCAGTTGATTTTAATCGACTGGAAATTGGCCATTTTTCAAACGGTCTCAGAATTCGACGAAACTAGTTTTGTTAGGACCGTATCGTCAATACAAAGCTAGAAAATATTTTTCTGGAATTTTTCGTGTCAGTATGTGGCCCCGGTAATTTAAAATATACGTTCAAATTGAATATATACTGATTTATATTTAAATTTAACGAAAAACAGACCTTAACGATCGAATTGGCCTTCGTGACATATCCCTTTGTGTTCGGATTGGGGGTATTACGCTAGGGACGACAGTCGGCGGGTTCGATTTCGAGTTCGAAAACAAAAGTTGCTTTTTGTGAATTTAAAATAAAAATAATAATTAAATATATATAAATGGGTCAACGCCCCCTTTTCCCTTTATCTTTCCCCGATGGTTCTTCAGGAAAAAGGAAAAAAAAAAACCCCAATCGAAGGCGACGCCTCCCAGCCACCACCGCCCATCGCCCCATTCCCCCCCACCGTCGATCGGCCACCAGGGCGCTCCCCCTTCGCCTCTCCCTCTTCCCCCTCGACCTCATGAATCCCCAACCCGAACCCTAACCCCTAACTGAGCCGACGCAACCCCAGTAAGCCCCACCAAGACCGGCGCCACCCCCCTCCCAGCGCGTCAGACCTCCGACCGCACCACTGCCACCTCCCCGACACGCCGCTCCCCTCAGCACCCTACCCGATTCCACTCCCTCAGCCGATAATTGAAATTTGGTGAGTTTTATTTTATTTTATATTTACCTCTTTAATGTAATTAGTTAAATAAACCAGTTTTCTTTCTTTCTTTTTTTTTTAGAATAACATAGAAGAAAAAAAGAACCAATTTTCAAAGATCTGATTTTTAAAATGAAAAAGGTTTGATTTTTAAAATGAAAAAGGTTTGATTTTTAAAATGAAAAGGATTATAATTTTTATCTATATAGTATCGAAATAAAAATATGATTTTTATATATAGAACTTCGAGATAAAAATATGATTTTTATATATAGAACTTCGAGATAAAAATATGATTTTTATATATAGAACTTCGAGATAAAAATATGATTTTTATATATAGAACTTCGAGATAAAAATATGATTTTTATATATAGAACTTCGAGATAAAAATATGATTTTTATATATAGAACTTCGAGATAAAAATATGATTTTTATATATAGAACTTCGAGATAAAAATATGATTTTTATATATAGAACTTCGAAATAAAAATATGATTTTTATATATAGAACTTCGAAATAAAAATATGATTTTTATATATTGAACTTCGAAGTAAAAATTCGATTTTTACATATGTAGTGGCTACGGGCAACGAAGATGACGAAGATGCGATAGCGATGAAGATTTCTATCAATGAAGTGCCGTGGAGCTAGGATAGCTATATGTGAGAATTTCTCACCTTTCAATTTCATTTTCTATTTATATATATACTAGGATGCAGACGGTGCTTAGTAGCACCCGACACAATCGTCCAAAGACCATGGACTTGTTTGTTTGGTTGCATAGCTTAGTTATATGATTTGATTTGAATTTGGTTGTTTGGTGAATTTGATTGATGTGTGAATGGCGTGGGCCTTCACTAGACCGGGGATAAGGCTAGGCCTCGTCCCGTTTCTAGTATCGTGCCGTTATGCCGCCGAAATTTTCTAAAATAAGTTAGAAAAATAAAAATAGCATTTTATTTAAAGAATGAACTGAATAGAAATTCATATGTTGAAATAAAATGTTTTGTCGTTAAAAATAAAATTTTTAACGTGAAGTGAATAAAATAAAATGTTCATTTACAAACCGGATGGTTTGTTTATGTACACCTATTTGAAGGACATTGATTGGGACGATAAATTTTACACATCGCCCAACTGCACAAATAAAATCTGTGTTTGATTGTTTGAAACCCCACACGGGTGTTGGGATGAAATTTGAAGTTCACTCATCCTGATTGATTGAATATGTCGATCGATTGATTGACAGGCTGTTATAAGCGTTAGATATCTATATTTGATGCTTATACAGTGTAGTGCACTTTGGTTGATGGTTGATTATTTTTCAGTGCTATTATATACACGTGTTGTATGAAAATCCATATAATTAATTTTATATGGTAATTGATTGGGCCTCATTCCAATCGTGAAAATAAAGAATATTATAAAATAAAGGTTCATGTGTTGACAGTACTCATTCATGAGATTGGTCATGTGTTGAACGAAATATTTTAATAATAGAAATATTTCAAATAGAATATTTGAAATTAGAAATATATGAAGCCGTGTTGATTAGATTGACGCCATTTTGACGTGAACGATATTTATATCGATTTTAAACGATTTCGAAATGAATTGAATTGAAAACGATTTCGAAATGAATTGAATTGAAAACGATTTCGAAATGAATTGAATTGAAAACGATTTCGAAATGAATTGAATAAAAAAAGATTTCGAAATGAATTGAATTGAAAACGATTTCGAAATGAATTGAATATAAAACGATTTCGAAATGAATTGAATTGAAAACGATTTCGAAATGAAATGAATTGAAAACGATTTCGAAATGAAATGAATTGAAAACGACTTCGAATTTGAATTGAATTTAAAACGAATTGAAATGAATTCAAATTGTATTGAAATTTGAATTGAATAGAAATGAATTTTTAAACGAATTTATAAAGAAGAATTCAATTTTGATTTGAATTGAAAAGGAAGTTGAAATTGCTTTTGAAACGAATTTTAAAAAAACTATTTATATAATTCGTTTTGAATAGAACTCGACGAAATATATATTATATATATTATATATATAATATAATGGCCTGAATAGAACGCGCCGCGCCGCGGCAGTTCGTGAATTTCGACCATTTATTTCAAACGGACATTACGGGAGATCCGACCGTCGGATTCTCCTAAAACCGGAACCGTTGGGTTCGTATCGAAAAGAGCTTTCTAACGAATGTTAGAAATTTGAAATCTAACGGTTGGATTTGGAGATACGTCCAAATCAAACTCGAAAAAGGTCGCTGTAAGTGCAGTTCGATGGCCGTTGATGGAAATCGACTGTACGGGCCTTGATAAAATTATTAAAAATAGTAATTATTTGTGTAAAATCATAAGAAATGATTTGTGAAGATTTGGGATGAAAAACTTCATGTTTGAAAAGATAAAAATAGATTTTTATCGAAATAAACTAGTTTTGAACTAGAATGATAATTCTATTTATTTTTAGGTAAATAAATTGAATTTGAAAAGGGTTTTAAAAATAACCAGAATTTCCAATGATTGCATTGGAGTGGATTTGAATCGAAATTGTCTTTGGAATATTTCGATGTTGGAATTCGTGATTATACAGGTGTTGTTATGGAAATTTGAAAGATATATATTTATATCGTTATTTCCAATACGACATTTGTTAGTCGTAGAATTTGATATTGAATATAAGCCGATATATTTTCTATTCAGAGCCTTGTATTGAATATCGAATGTGATTTGGGTTTGTCGTGAATGGTGTCTTCACTAACACTGTTCTTGAACCCAGTTGAGAAAAGATTAAATCTTTTTAGTTAGATTTAATGAAGTGTACTAATTAAATGATATTTAATTGGAATTGAATTGGTATTGATTTTTGGGTTTATCGTGAACAGTGTTTTAAATAACACTCGTTCTTTAACCCGATAATTAATGAATGTGATTTTGGGTTTATCGTGAACTGTGTTTTTAAATGACACTGATTCTTTAACCCAGAGAAATATTAAAACTAAGTGGAGTTTTAATGAATCTTTAATTAGATTGAAAGGATCGAAAATGGAGTATCACCAGTTTTACTCCAAGCGATAGTTAAATCTTTAATTAGATTTGAACGTGAAATGGTAACTGAATTTACCGATAACACCGTGGTGTTAGATATGAAGTATAACCAGTTTTACTTCATGGGATGAATAGGTTGGGATTGGGAAATAAAATAAATGATTACTTCGGTGTGGTTCGCTAATCCCGACTAGTTTGAATTGATATTCAAAGGAGATTAAAAAATAAATTTAAAGAATTTATCTTGGATAAAATTAATGGGAACTTTTCCCAAAGTATAGGAATATTTGAATAAAAGGATATTCTGAATTGGAATGAGGCGTATGTTGTGTTTGTGTAACACTTTTATAATATATACGCGAGTTATTCAGAAAGACCGGGTTTATCCCATTCTGAATAACTGATTCGACGTGGTGTCGAAGATGAAGACGATGGTCGAAGACCGGAAGTCTTCACGTCGTTTGGGTGATTACTGATGATCTTGATTGGGCTGTACACCCAAGAAGATGGAAACAGTTGGTGATCGTCCAGACGTACTTGGAGATCGATGGATATGCGGGGTACTAGGTGCCTCCGGTTTCGTTCAGACCCAGAACGGACTTGTAAATGGACTGTGTGTCTGACATTGGATTTTAGTTTGTGTGATTGATCTCTATTAAATATATATCTGTTTGGCGGCAGAAAATTTATTCTCTTGCTTAACGCCCTTCTCTGAGACGTACGAGCTCAGGGGTTATATATTGATGGATATCAATCGCATGGAGTGAATTGCCTATGTGGCATGCCTAAGTGGCAAGTGATCAAGGCTTCTGTTGAAAAGCAAAGTCTTGTGGTGATGATCAAAGCACAGCCTGTGTGGCACAACTTTGTGTAACGTGAATTCGCGAGCCTCACACCCGGTATGAACCAAAAACGGGAGAGGACATCAGGGAGGACTTGCGTTTCTTTCTAGCTAGAAGTGGCGTCAGTGGTTTTACACGCCCTGACGAGTTTGACTTATGTGGTTGTTGCTGTTGCGAGGCGCCTCGGTTATATCGGTTTCGGCCGATGCATTCTGGTCGGCTGACGGACCAGACTTACACCCCATAGGGTGGGGAAACGTAGTGTTCAGGCATAATAATCCACATCGGTGGACCGGCCCTGACGATCTAAAGGGTTGATGCGTTCTGATCCTGTGGCTCGGGCTAGAGAGTCACGAATCGGTTGAGGACTATCTTTTGCCTCGGTTCATAGACGGAAATCCAATTTCCAAATACGTGACATTTGCGGTTTTATTTGTAAACCTATATATGGCGACATAGTGGCATGGGACGCTCATGTCGCCTATGATTGATACTTATGATTTGAAGTTGTTTTATACACTATGCACTTATTATAGTATCAAATGACTTGTTTTAAAACGTATCAAGCATTCTTTGGCTGTTATAAGGGAAAACCCTATCCCCCGGCTTGCGTTGCATTGTGTGATAGGACCTGGGTCTTATAACAGCTTCATTTTTCTTTATCTAGCATTGCGCTGTTTGTTTTATGCACTGGTATTCTTGGAAGGAAACCCGTTCCGTGTTATACGGCGTGGTCCCTTGATTTACCTAACTTTGAAAATAAAGATAATAACTGTTTTAGTTCTCACACCAGTCACATGACTGACCTGGAGTTTATTGTTTTAACCTAAACTCTGGGTGCCCTTATTTTGACACGGGCAGCTAGTAGTTTTGGTTTTGCAGATTTATATTCACAAGATCCTGGTTTACAGCTGGAACGATATCCGGAAAGCTTTGTATCCGTATATCTCCTTCTAGTTGTGTATTGTATTATTTTCCGCTGCTATGTATTTAAATGTAATTTAAATCTCTGGTATTTCTGTGTAATATTCAATTACTCTGTATATTCTTGTAATCTGATGCATTGTTGTAATATACAATGAAACGTTCTTTTGTATGCGTTCTGTTGTGGCTTGTTCTCGAACTATCCGACGCTTTCCTTTACGGGGAAGTTACGGGTTTTTACACGTGGTATCAGAGCTTTGGTTTACAGAGCTCGAGAATAAGACACATTAGAACCTTACGAAAGAATTCATCAGATATTGGATTAGTAATATCCAATGGGGGTGACTCGTTAGAGATGGGATCAGTAGTATCCTAGAACGAATGTGAAGAGTATATTTTTCAAATGAAAACAAATTTTGTTTTGCAAATTTAAATCAATTATTCGTATTTGATTATTTATTTATATTGATGTGGACAATCCAGTATATATAGATTTTGCGTATACGTCTGATCCGCGTGTATTCGAAATTTTAATATACTGGGTAGATATAGAATTACACTCTAATCGCCTGGAGATGATTTTGATGATGGAGCTCCATCATTAGAATTTATGTTCGAGTGACGAAAGTGGGCTTTCTATATATTTCCTATTGATTGGTGTGAGAACCAAAATTTGATAGGGCCTATGGTTGTGAATTGGCATCAAGAACATGATTTTTGTATATATATTAAAATTATGAATTTGAAACTCTAATTCAATAATTGATTGATGTTTGTGTTGTTTGTTTATTTGTTTGCTAGTTTTGAACTATTATGCCTAATTGAATCAAATATTGAATTGTATTGAAAATTGGTCGCATTTGCTTGCATATATATGTACTTGCATTGAACAGGTCATAGCAAGGAGGCTAGAGCAGAGAATAAAATTTGTTTGCCCGACAAATAGGTACATGTTTACTACATAATTTCCTGTTTTGTTTGGGTGATGATGATTTTGTGAGCCTATTGGCTAGCCGCTTGGCTTTTTCTTTTTCTTTTTGAGATCTGAAGGACCGGGGAAGCTATTTGAAATTCCCCGATGCTCCCGGTAAAGGGGAGGTTATGGCGAATTTTTTCGAAAATTTAGGGTGTTAGCCAAATTTTTGAAATTTTGAAAATTCTCAGAAACTAAAGAGTTGGAGAATGGAAGCCTGATCGATCGTAGAGTTGATTAATCGAACCACTTTCGACTTTGTTCCTTTTCGGGGACGAAAAGTTTTAAGTGGGGGAGATTGTAATAACCCGGAAAATCTGGGCCAGTTTAAAATTTTTATTTTGGCAATTTTGGCGAATTTTGAATATTTAAAATAGATGATTTTAAATAAAATCGACGAGAAATTTATTTTGAATATAATTCGAACGTATATATTTATACGCGTCGTCGTTAGAATATAAATAATTATATATAATTATAAATAGAATTGAAAATGGCGCGGTAGTTCGATAATTTGATTTCAAACTTCAATTGAATGTACCGGGTGCAAAACAATCCGGATTTTAGTGAAACCAAAAACATTAGGATCTAATTGATAATATCTTTCCAACGAATCCGGGAAATCGAAATTTCATAGTGGGAATCAAAAGATATGTCCAGTTGAAAATTCTGAATAGTCGCTATGGAATTCAGGCCCTTAAAAATGGACATTTTGCAAACGACCTCGGATTTCGACGAAACCAGTTTTGTTGGGTCCGGGATGTAAAGATATTGCTAGGATTCAAATTTCATAATTTTTCGAATCAATATGTGAGCGTGGCAAAGGAAAACGGGTTTGACCAGTTTCAGTTGATTTTAATCGACTGGAAATTGGCCATTTTTCAAACGGTCTCAGAATTCGACGAAACTAGTTTTGTTAGGACCGTATCGTCAATACGAAGCTAGAAAATATTTTTCTGGAATTTTTCGTGTCAGTATGTGGCCCCGGTAATTTAAAATATACGTTCAAATTGAATATATACTGATTTATATTTAAATTTAACGAAAAACTGACCTTAACGATCGAATTGGCCTTCGTGACATATCCCTTTGTGTTCGGATTGGGGGTATTACGCTAGGGACGACAGTCGGCGGGTTCGATTTCGAGTTCAAAAACAAAAGTTGCTTTTTGTGAATTTAAAATAAAAATAATAATTAAATATATATAAATGGGTCAACGCCCCCTTTTCCCTTTATCTTTCCCCGATGGTTCTTCAGGAAAAAGGAAAAAAAAAAAAATCCCCAATCGAAGGCGACGCCTCCCAGCCACCACCGCCCATTGCCCCATTCCCCCCCCACCGTCGGTCGGCCACCAGGGCGCTCCCCCTTCGCCTCTCCCTCTTCCCCCTCGACCTCATGAATCCCCAACCCGAACCCTAACCCCTAACTGAGCCGACGCAACCCCAGTAAGCCCCAACAAGACCGGCGCCACCCCCCTCCCAGCGCGTCAGACCTCCGACCGCACCACTGCCACCTCCCCGACGCGCCGCTCCCCTCAGCACCCTACCCGATTCCACTCCCTCAGCCGATAATTGAAATTTGGTGAGTTTTATTTTATTTTATATTTACCTCTTTAATGTAATTAGTTAAATAAACCAGTTTTTTTTTTTTTTAGAATAACATAGAAGAAAAAAAAGAACCAATTTTCAAAGATTTGATTTTTAAAATGAAAAAGGTTTGATTTTTAAAATGAAAAGGTTTGATTTTTAAAATGAAAAGGATTATAATTTTTATCTATATAGTATCGAAATAAAAATATGATTTTTATATGTAGAACTTCGAGATAAAAATATGATTTTTATATATAGAACTTCGAGATAAAAATATGATTTTTATATATAGAACGTCGAGATAAAAATATGATTTTTATATATAGAACTTCGAGATAAAAATATGATTTTTATATATAGAACTTCGAGATAAAAATATGATTTTTATATATAGAACTTCGAGATAAAAATATGATTTTTATATATAGAACTTCGAGATAAAAATATGATTTTTATATATAGAACTTCGAGATAAAAATATGATTTTTATATATAGAACTTCGAGATAAAAATATGATTTTTATATATAGAACTTCGAGATAAAAATATGATTTTTATATATAGAACTTCGAGATAAAAATATGATTTTTATATATAGAACTTCGAAATAAAAATATGATTTTTATTTATAGAACTTCGAAATAAAAATATGATTTTTATATATTGAACTTCGAAGTAAAAATTCGATTTTTACATATGTAGTGGCTACGGGCAACGAAGATGACGAAGATGCGATAGCGATGAAGATTTCTATCAATGAAGTGCCGTGGAGCTAGGATAGCTATATGTGAGAATTTCTCACCTTTCAATTTCATTTTCTATTTATATATATACTAGGATGCAGACGGTGCTTAGTAGCACCCGACACAATCGTCCACAGACCATGGACTTGTTTGTTTGGTTGCATAGCTTAGTTATATGATTTGATTTGAATTTGGTTGTTTGGTGAATTTGATTGATGTGTGAATGGCGTGGGCCTTCACTAGACCGGGGATAAGGCTAGGCCTCGTCCCGTTTCTAGTATCGTGCCGTTATGCCGCCGAAATTTTCTAAAATAAGTTAGAAAAATAAAAATAGCATTTTATTTAAAGAATGAACTGAATAGAAATTCATATGTTGAAATAAAATGTTTTGTCGTTAAAAATAAAATTTTTAACGTGAAGTGAATAAAATAAAATGTTCATTTACAAACCGGATGGTTTGTTTATGTACACCTATTTGAAGGACATTGATTGGGACGATAAATTTTACACATCGCCCAACTGCACAAATAAAATCTGTGTTTGATTGTTTGAAACCCCACACGGGTGTTGGGATAAAATTTGAAGTTCACTCATCCTGATTGATTGAATATGTCGATCGATTGATTGACAGGCTGTTATAAGCGTTAGATATCTATATTTGATGCTTATACAGTGTAGTGCACTTTGGTTGATGGTTGATTATTTTTCAATGCTATTATATACATGTGTTGTATGAAAATCCATATAATTAATTTTATATGGTAATTGATTGGGCCTCATTCCAATCGTGAAAATAAAGAATATTATAAAATAAAGGTTCATGTGTTGACAGTACTCATTCATGAGATTGGTCATGTGTTGAACGAAATATTTTAATAATAGAAATATTTCAAATAGAATACTTGAAATTAGAAATATATGAAGCCGTGTTGATTAGATTGACGCCATTTTGACGTGAACGATATTTATATCGATTTTAAACGATTTCGAAATGAATTGAAAACGATTTCGAAATGAATTGAATTGAAAACGATTTCGAAATGAATTGAATTGAAAACGATTTCGAAATGAATTGAATAAAAAAAGATTTCGAAATGAATTGAATTGAAAACGATTTCGAAATGAATTGAATATAAAACGATTTCGAAATGAAATGAATTGAAAACGATTTCGAAATGAAATGAATTGAAAACGACTTCGAATTCGAATTGAATTTAAAACGAATTGAAATGAATTCAAATTGTATTGAAATTTGAATTGAATAGAAATGAATTTTTAAACGAATTTATAAAGAAGAATTCAATTTTGATTTGAATTGAAAAGGAAGTTGAAATTGCTTTTGAAACGAATTTTAAAAAAAACTATTTATATAATTCGTTTTGAATAGAACTCGACGAAATATATATTATATATATTATATATATAATATAATGGCCTGAATAGAACGCGCCGCGCCGCGGCAGTTCGTGAATTTCGACCATTTATTTCAAACGGACATTACGGGAGATCCGACCGTCGGATTCTCCTAAAACCGGAACCGTTGGGTTCGTATCGAAAAGAGCTTTCTAACGAATGTTAGAAATTTGAAATCTAACGGTTGGATTTGGAGATACGTCCAAATCAAATTCGAAAAAGGTCGTTGTAAGTGCAGTTCGATGGCCGTTGATGGAAATCGACCGTACGGGCCTTGATAAAATTATTAAAAATAGTAATAATTTGTGTAAAATCATAAGAAATGATTTGTGAAGATTTGGGATGAAAAACTTCATGTTTGAAAAGATAAAAATAGATTTTTATCGAAATAAACTAGTTTTGAACTAGAATGATAATTCTATTTATTTTTAGGTAAATAAATTGAATTTGAAAAGGGTTTTAAAAATAACCAGAATTTCCAATGATTGCATTGGAGTGGATTTGAATCGAAATTGTCTTTGGAATATTTCGATGTTGGAATTCGTGATTATACAGGTGTTGTTATGGAAATTTGAAAGATATATATTTATATCGTTATTTCCAATACGACATTTGTTAGTCGTAGAATTTGATATTGAATATAAGCCGATATATTTTCTATTCAGAGCCTTGTATTGAATATCGAATGTGATTTGGGTTTGTCGTGAATGGTGTCTTCACTAACACTGTTCTTGAACCCAGTTGAGAAAAGATTAAATCTTTTTAGTTAGATTTAATGAAGTGTACTAATTAAATGATATTTAATTGGAATTGAATTGGTATTGATTTTTGGGTTTATCGTGAACAGTGTTTTAAATAACACTCGTTCTTTAACCCGATAATTAATGAATGTGATTTTGGGTTTATCGTGAACTGTGTTTTTAAATGACACTGATTCTTTAACCCAGAGAAATATTAAAACTAAGTGGAGTTTTAATGAATCTTTAATTAGATTGAAAGGGTCGAAAATGGAGTATCACCAGTTTTACTCCAAGCGATAGTTAAATCTTTAATGAGATTTGAACGTGAAATGGTAATTGAATTTACCGATAACACCGTGGTGTTAGATATGAAGTATAACCAGTTTTACTTCATGGGATGAATAGGTTGGGATTGGGAAATAAAATAAATGATTACTTCGGTGTGGTTCGCTAATCCCGACTAGTTTGAATTGATATTCAAAGGAGATTAAAGAATAAATTTAAAGAATTTATCTTGGATAAAATTAATGGGAACTTTTCCCAAAGTATAGGAATATTTGAATAAAAGGATATTCTAAATTGGAATGAGGCGTATGTTGTGTTTGTGTAACACTTTTATAATATATACGCGAGTTATTCAGAAAGACCGGGTTTATCCCATTCTGAATAACTGATTCGACGTGGTGTCGAAGATGAAGACGATGGTCGAAGACCGGAAGTCTTCACGTCGTTTGGGTGATTACTGATGATCTTGATTGGGCTGTACACCCAAGAAGATGGAAACAGTTGGTGATCGTCCAGACGTACTTGGAGATCGATGGATATGCGGGGTACTAGGTGCCTCCGGTTCGTTCAGACCCAGAACGGACTTGTAAATGGACTGTGTGTCTGACATTGGATTTTAGTCTGTGTGATTGATCTCTATTAAATATATATCTGTTTGGCGGCAGAAAATTTATTCTCTTGCTTAACGCCCTTCTCTGAGACGTACGAGCTCAGGGGTTATATATTGATGGATATCAATCGCATGGAGTGAATTGCCTGTGTGGCATGCCTAAGTGGCAAGTGATCAAGGCTTCTGTTGAAAAGCAAAGTCTTGTGGTGATGATCAAAGCACAGCCTGTGTGGCACAGCTTTGTGTAACGTGAATTCGCGAGCCTCACACCCGGTATGAACCAAAAACGGGAGAGGACATCAGGGAGGACTTGCGTTTCTTTCTAGCTAGAAGTGGCGTCAGTGGTTTTACACGCCCTGACGAGTTTGACTTATGTGGTTGTTGCTGTTGCGAGGCGCCTCGGTTATATCGGTTTCGGCCGATGCATTCTGGTCGGCTGACGGACCAGACTTACACCCCATAGGGTGGGGAAACGTAGTGTTCAGGCATAATAATCCACATCGGTGGACCGGCCCTGACGATCTAAAGGGTTGATGCATTCTGATCCTGTGGCTCGGGCTAGAGAGTCACGAATCGGTTGAGGACTATCTTTTGCCTCGGTTCATAGACGGAAATCCAATTTCCAAATACGTGACATTTGCGGTTTTATTTGTAAACCTATATATGGCGACATAGTGGCATGGGACGCTCATGTCGCCTATGATTGATACTTATGATTTGAAGTTGTTTTATACACTATGCACTTATTATAGTATCAAATGACTTGTTTTAAAACGTATCAAGCATTCTTTGGCTGTTATAAGGGAAAACCCTATCCCCCGGCTTGCGTTGCATTGTGTGATAGGACCTGGGTCTTATAATAGCTTCATTTTTCTTTATTTAGCATTGCGCTGTTTGTTTTATGCACTGGTATTCTTGGAAGGAAACCCGTTCCGTGTTATACGGCGTGGTCCCTTGATTTACCTAACTTTGAAAATAAAGATAATAACTGTTTTAGTTATCACACCAGTCACATGACTGACCTGGAGTTTATTGTTTTAACCTAAACTCTGGGTGCCCTTATTTTGACACGGGCAGCTAGTAGTTTTGGTTTTGCAGATTTATATTCACAAGATCCTGGTTTACAGCTGGAACGATATCCGGAAAGCTTTGTATCCGTATATCTCCTTCTAGTTGTGTATTGTATTATTTTCCGCTGCTATGTATTTAAATGTAATTTAAATCTCTGGTATTTCTGTGTAATATTCAATTACTCTGTATATTCTTGTAATCTGATGCATTGTTGTAATATACAATGAAACGTTCTTTTGTATGCGTTCTGTTGTGGCTTGTTCTCGAACTATCCGACGCTTTCCTTTACGGGGAAGTTACGGGTTTTTACAATGGTCCACGACGACTGCTTTAGGAAATGGGGCTTTTCCCATTCAAGAAAAGGGAGGCGCGGCTTTGTGGTGGGTGACAACGGTGAGGTGGTGAGGGCGGAGGGGCTAACTGGATGCGGGGAGGTCGGTGGAGGCGGATTCTGGCAGATCGCGGTGGTGCGAGGTCTGGAGGAGGCTAGGGTTGGACAGGATTTGGGGGTTTGAGGGTTTGGCGAATGTTGATGGAAGAGGAGAGGGAGAACGGCGAGATGTGGGGGTCCAGAGTGGGGCGTGGTGGGCTGCGCCACCTTGGGCGGTGGCGGCGCTCCGATCGGAAGAGCGACCGCTGCTCCTCCGTCCTCTTCTTTTTATTTTTTTTATTTTGACCTAAATCGCTTCTAACGGGAGAGAGGGAAAAAGGTTGGGGGCCTTATGTAATAATTTATATATTTGTTTTATTTATTTTTAAATTCAAAAATTTGACTTTTTAATTCGAACTCCAATCGAGGTCCACCGCCTATCGTCCATAGCTAATTACCCCCATTCCGAATACAATGGGATATGTATCGTAGGCTGAGTCGATCAGTTTTCGTCAAATTTACACTTAAATCATTATATTGAATTTTAAAGGTACATTTCAATTTACTGGGGTCACATACTAACTCGAAAAATTCCAGAAAAATATTTTCTAGCTTTGTGTTGACATACGGTCCTAACAAAACTAATTTCGTCGAATTCCGAGACCGTTTGGAAAATGGCCATTTTCCATTCGATTAAAATCAACTGAAACTGGTCAAACACGTTTTCCTTTGCCACGCTCACATATTGATTCGAAAAATTATGAAATTTGAAACCTAGCAATAATTTAACATCCCGGATCCAACAAAAGTGGTTTCGTCGAATTCCAAGGTCATTTGCAAAATTTCCATTTTTAAGGGCCTGAATTCCAAAGCGACTCTTCAGAATTTTCAACCGGAAATATCTTTTGATTCCCGCTATGAAATTTCAATTTTTCAGATTCGTTTGAAAGATATTCTCAATTAGATCCTATTATTTTTGGTTTCACTAAAATCCGGTTTATTTTGCACCCGGTACGTTCAATTGAAGTTTGAAATCGAATTATCGAACAACCGCGCCATTTTCAATTCCTTTTATAATTATATATAATTATTTATATTCTAACGACGACGTATATAAATATATACGTTCGAATTCATTCAAAATAATTTTTCTCGTCGATATTATTCAAAATAATCTATTTTAAATGTTCAAAATCCATTAAAATTGCCAAAATAAAAATTTTAAACTGGCTCGCATTTCCGGGTTGTTACACAAAACTCTCAATCCACAAACTATTTTCACCAACTACCTTATGCGATTTTGAAGAGCTAATCGGGATCTTGTTCATGAATGGTAATGATCTGACGAAACGACCTCTGGTGGTGGAATTTCTTACTCGAAGTTGGCTTGGTTATGACGGTTTTGAGGGGTGATGGATTGTGCGAGTTTGACGGGGTGGACGGCGGTCGAAGCTCCGGCCAAGGCGTGCGAGGGGTGGTCTCAGATCAGTGGATGATGGCCATAATCAAGGTGCGATTTTTAGAGAGATGGTGGAGTGTTGGGCTCGGTTATGCGACCTGTAGAACGAAGAAGAAAAAGAAGTCAATGACCTAATTTCTTAAATGAATGGTTAAGAAATAAAAATTAATTATCAAAGTTAATTATTTATTTAAATGTGCATATCTGTATACGATCGTATCTTATTCAAACAGTGACGGAATCAAATGATTTCAGTTCCATTGAAATCAGAAAAATGAGAGCTTCACGATGGAACTAACCAGGACCAAAACAGAGCACTTTGGAATTTCAGGAAATTTGAGCGCGATCTGAATTAGAATGGGAATTCAGAAGTAATAAAACCACGGTGAGATTTCTATTTTAAAATAAAAATTAATTATTTATTTCATTGTGAAATTTATATTCATTCTATATAAAATTCATGTTGGTGTTGTATATATTTATTGTAATGTTGATTGTTTGTGATTGCGATGAACCACCGAATTGAATTGTGTGTATTCATGTTTGTCAGCATTTTTGTGTATACAATAAAAAACCATATTTATATTGTATATATAAAATATATAATATTCATGTTTGTTATAAAATAGATGAAACAAGTTTAACACATTTTGTTGAAGTAAAATTAGCATTTTTATTTGCTAAGTTAGATTAGGAATTGTAACAAATAAATTATTCTTTTACTTGTTATTAAAATGTAAACATATAAAATATTCTTTTATATGTTATTAGAATACATAGAAAAATGTAAACTTATAAAATATTCTTTTATATGTTATTTGAATACATAGAAAAATGTAAATAAATAAAGTATTCTTTTATTTGTTGTTAGAACGCATAGAAAAGTGTAAACAAATAAAATACTCTTTTATTTGTCATTAGAATACATAGGAAAATGTATGTGAATAAATATGTCGTGTTGGTTAAATTAGAATTGATAAAATAAGACTATCATTCTCATTGTATTTGAATTGACAATATAAAACTGTCATTTTGTTGAAATTAGAATTGACAATATAAAATTGTCAATTTTTGTTGAAATTAGAATTGAACAAAAATGTCATTTTTATTGAAACATTAAAAATTTACATTTTCAATCGATCGACATATTTAATCAATCAGGATGAGTGAACTTCAAATTTCATCCCAACACCCGTGTGGGGTTTCAAACAATCAAACGAATATTTTTATTTGTGCAGTTGGGCGATGTGTAAAATTTATCGACCCAATCAATGTCCTTCAAACAGGTGTACATAAACAGACCGTCTTGTTTGTAAATGAATATTTATTTATTCACATTCACGTTAAAAATTATATTTTTAACGACAAAATATTTTATTTCGACATATGAATTTCTATTCAGTTCATTTATTCAATAAAATTGATATTTTTATTTTTCTAACTTATTTTAGAAAATTTCGGCGGCATAACGGCACGATACTAGAAACGGGACGAGGCCTAGCCTTATCCCCGGTCTAGTGAAGGCCCACGCCATTCACACATCAATCAAATCAATTCAATTCACCAAACAATTCCATTCAATCAAATATTCTAACTAACTACTCAACCAAACAATTTAACAAACAAGCCATCCATGGTCTGTGGATGACGGGTGTCGGGTGCTACTAAACACCGTCTGCATCCTAGTATATAAATATAACTAGAAAAATTAAATTGAAAGGTGAGAAGTTCTCACAGATAGCTATCCAATCATCTTGACTCTTCTTTGATCGAAATCTTCATCGCTCTCGCCTTTTTGTTACCTTCGTCGCCCGCTTTCACTAGCTATGTAAAAATCGAATTTTTACTTCGCTATCCAATATATAAAAATCACATTTTTATTTCGAAGTTCAATATATAAAAATCATATTTTTACTCGATGTTCAATATATAAAAATCACATTTTTATTTCGAAGTTCAATATATAAAAATCAAATTTTTATTTCGAAGTTCAATATATAAAAATCATATTTTTATTTCGAAGTTCAATATATAAAAATCATATTTTTACTTCGAAGTTCAATATATAAAAATCATATTTTTATTTCGAAGTTCAATATATAAAAATCATATTTTTTCTTGATTAAAAATCCTTTCTTCGTTTTGATAAAAATCAGATTTTTATTATCTCTACTATATATGAAAATTATATTTTCATTCCTCACACCATATAAAAATTATATTTTCATATGATGAAAAATCATATCTTTTCCCTCTCAAAAATCGTATCTTTATATATATATATATATATATATATATATATATATATATTTTAAAAACCATATTCTAATTTTCATTTCTAAATCAAAGGCTATTTTAATATTTAAAACAAAGATATTTAATTTTACATAACTAGTGCTAATTTATTTTCACAAATCAATACTAATTTATTTTTACCTAACTAAAACAATATTCTTATATTATGCAAACAATGCTTTATCGATATTTATTTTGAAAACTGATTATGAACAATGTGATATTTAAAACTAATTACTGCTTAATCAATAAAATAATTAATGAAAATAACCTTACTTTTTCACTGTGTTAACAGGAACCCATCACTGACCCTAAAACCCTCGTCCCCGTGCCATATTCCGACCCCCAGAGCAGAATCGCCACCCATCATCGCCACCGCGGTCCCTCGTTTCCCCCTCCTCACCGACTGTTGGCAGCCCCGCACCAGACCTCGCGTCGATGTACCCAAAAATCGAACACCCCATATGCCCGTCGCTCCCATAAGTAAAGGTACCCGCTTGAAGCCCTAGGATCCGCGAGTTGAACGGATCCGACCTCCGCCAGTTTCGTGAAGATTCGAGATCGTTTTAATTTCATGAAGATTTGAGCTTGTGACGGCTTGGATTTACAGAAGAGTATAAGGATTAGGTTATAAGGAGAAGGGGGTTATTTTATATATATTTATAATAATATTATTAATTTCCTAAAAATCAATTTTTGTAAACGGACTTCAGATTGAACCCAACGAATATCACCTCTAGCGTAATACCCCTATTCCGAACACAATGGGATATGTACCGCAAGCTGAATCGACAGTTTCGATCAGTTTCCGTTGCATTTACATTTAAATCATTATATTGAATTTTAAACGTATCTTTCAAATTACCGGGGCCACATACGAACACGAAAAATTCCAGAAAAATATCTTCTAGCTTCGTATTGACGATACGGTCCTAACAAAACTAGTTTCGTCGAATTCTGAGATCGTTTGAAAAATGGCCAATTTCCAGTCGATTAAAATCAACTGAAACTGGTCAAACGCGTTTTCCTTTGCCACGCTCACATATTGATTCGAAAAATTATGAAATTTGAAACCTAACAATAATTTTACATCCCGGACCCAACAAAACTGGTTTCGTCGAATTCCGAGGTCGTTTGCAAAATGTCCATTTTTAAGGGCCTGAATTCCATAGCGACTATTCAGAATTTTCAACTGGACATATCTTTTGATTCCCGCTATGAAATTTTGATCTTTCGGATTCGTTGGAAAGATATTATCAATTAGATCCCATTATTTTTGGTTTCACTAAAATCCGGATTGTTTTGCACCCGGTACATTCAATTGAAGTTTGAAATCGAATTATCGAACTACCGCGCCATTTTCAATTCTATTTATAATTATATATAAATATTTATTTTCTAACGACGACGCGTATAAATATATACGTTCGAATTATATTCAAAATAAATTTCTCGTCGTTATTATTTAAAATAATTCATTTTAAATAATCAAAATTCGCCAAAATTGCCAAAATAAAAATTTTAAACTGGCCCAGATTTTCGGGTTGTTACAATCTCCCCCACTTAAAACTTTTCGTCCCCGAAAAGGAACAAAGTCGAAAGTGGTTTGATTAATCAGCTCTGCGCTCGATCTGGCTTCCATTCTCTAACCTTTTTGTTTCTGAGAATTTTCAAATTCTTCAAAAATTTGGCTAACACCCTAAATTTTCGAAAAATTTCGCCATAACCTCCCCTGCACCGGGAGCATCGGGGAATTTTAAATAGCTTCCCCGGTCCTTTAGATCTCAAAAAGAAAAAGAAAAAGCCAAGCGGCTAGCCAATAGGCTCATAAAATCATCATCACCCAAACAAAACAGTAAATTATGTAGTAAACATGTACCTATTTGTCGGGCAAACAAATTTTATTCTCTGCTCTAGCCTCCTTGCTATGACTTGTTCAATGTAAGTATATGCATATGCAAGCATATGCGACCAATTTTCAGTACAATTCAATATTTGGTTCAATTAGGCATAATGGTTCAAAATTGTCAAACAAATAAACAAACAACCCAAACATCAATCAATTAGTGAATTAGAGTTTCAAATTCATAATTTTGATACATATACAAAAATCATGTTTTTGATGCCAATTCACAACAATGTACTCCACCTATATTAGATTTGGTTCTCACACCAATCTAATGGAAATATATAGAAATCACACCTTCGAAACACGAATATAAATGTTGATGATGCGATCGCTATCATCAATATCATCTTCGGGCGACTAGAGTGTGTTGCTATATCTATCCAATATATTAAAATTTCAAATACACGTGGATCAGACGTATACGCAAAATCTTTATATACTGGACTGTCCAACTCAATATAAATAGATAATCAAATACGAATAATTGATTTAAATTTTCAAAACAAAAATTTGTTTTCACTTTAAAAATTTACTCTTCACACTCGTTCTAGGATACTACTGATCCCATCTCTAACGAGTCATTCTCGTTGGATATTACTAATCCAATATCTGATGAATTCTTTCGTAAGGTTTTAACGTGTCTTGTTCTCTGAGCTTTGTAAACCAAAGCTCTGATACCAACTGTGAAAACCCGTAACTTCCCCGTAAAGGAAAGCGTCGGATAGTTCGAGAACAAGCCACAACAGAACGCAGACAGAAGAACATTTCATTGTATATTACAACAATGCATCAGATTACAAGAATATACAGAGTATAAATGAAATAAATATTACACAGAAATATCAGAGATTTAAATTACATTTAAATACAAAGCAGCGGAAAATAATACGATACACAACTAGAAGTAGATATGCGGATACAAAGCTTTCCGGATATCATTCCAGCTGTAAACCAGGATCCTGTGAATATAAATCTACAAAACCAAAACTACTAGCTGCCCATGTCAAAATAAGGGCACCCAGAGTTTAGGTTAAAACAATAAACTCCAGGTCAGTCATGTGACTGGTGTGAGAACTAAAACAGTCATTAATCTTTATTTTTAAAGTTAGGCAAAACAAGGGACCACGCCGTATAACACGGAACGGGTTTCCTCCCAAGAATACCAGTGCATAAAACAACAGCGCAATGCTAAATAAAGAAAAATGAAGCTGTTATAAGACCCAGGTCCTATCACACAATGCAACGCAAGCCGGGGGATAGGGTATTCCCTTATAACAGCCAAAGAATGCTTGATACGTTTAAAACAAATCATTTGATACTATTATAAGTGTATAGTGTATAAAACAACTTCAAATCATAAGTATCAATCCTAGGCGGCATGGGTACCATATATCATGTCGCCATACTAGTTCTACAATTAAAACCGCAAATGTCGTATTGGAAGTTGGGTTATCATTTATGGTATGAACCGAGGCTAGGGGCAAGATCCTCAACCGATTCGAGACAATCTAGCCCATGTCTCAGGCAAGCGCGCAGGCAAGCCTTGGATCGTCAGGGCCGGTCCACCGATGTGGATTATTATGCCTGAACACTACGTTCCTCCGCCCTTTGGGGCGTAAGCCTGGCCCATCAGCCGACCAGAAGCATCGGCCGAAACCGATATCACGAGGCGCCTCGCTTTTCAGCAAGTAATAATAAGTAACATCCACATGAGTCAAACTCGTCAGCCAGTTCAAGCACTGACGCCACTCCTAACTAGAAAGAAACGCATGTCCTCCCTGAGGTCCGTCTCCCGTTTTTGATTCATACCGGGTGTGATACTCGCGAATCAACGTTACACAAAGCTACGCCACAAAGGCCGTGCTTTGATCATCAACCACAAGACTTTGCTTTTCAACAGAAGCCTTGATCATTTGCATCTTAGCATGCCACACAGGCAATTCACTCCATGCGATCGATATCCATCAATATATAACCCCTGAGCTCGTACGTCTCAGAGAAGGGCGTTAAGCAAGAGAATAAATTCTCCGCCGCCAAACAGATATATATTTAATAGAGATCAATCACACGGACTAAAATCCAATGTCAGACACACAGTCCATTTACAAGTCCGTTCTGGGTCTGAACGAAACCGGAGGCACCTAGTACCCCGCATATCCATCGATCTCCAAGTACGTCTGGACGATCACTAACTGTTTCCATCTTCTTGGGTGTACAGCCCAAGCAAGATCATCAGTAATTACCCAAACGACGTGAAGACCTCCGGTCTTCGACCATCGTCTTCATCTTCGACTTATCGTCGTATCAGTTATTCAGAATGGGATAAACCCGGTCTTTCTGAATAACTCACGTATATTTTAAATAAGTGTTACACAAACACAACATACGCCTCATTCCAATTCATCAGTCACTAACCGTAAATTAATCAAGAGAATAATTCCCCAAATATTAACCCCGAAGGCCGAAACCAACATCAGATCAATATCCAGAAAACCATTCTGCTTAGCTAACCGACAGTTAGTTTCTGATTTCACATTCATAGGGAAGGGTTCCCATTAATTTTATCCAAGATAAATTCCTGAATTTATTCTCTAATCTTCTTTTGAATTTCGATTCAACTAGTCGAGATTAACGAACCTTACCGAAGTAATCATTTGTTTTAATTTCCCAATCCCAACATATTCATCCCATGAAGTAAAACTGGTAGTACTTCATATCTAACACCACGGTGTTATCGGTAAATTCGATTACCATTTCATGTTCAAATCTAATTAAAGATTTAACTATCGCCTGGAGCAAAACTGGTGATACTCCATTCTCGATCATTTCAATCTAATTAAAGATTCATTAAAACTCCACTTAGTTTTAATCTTCGACTGGGTTAAAGAATCAGTGTCATTTAAAACACGGTTCACGATAAACCCAAAATCACATTCCATTAATTATCGGGTTAAAGAACAAGTGTTATTTAAAACGCTGTTCACGATAAACCCAAAAATCAATACCAATTCAATTCCAATTAAATATCATTTAATTGGTACACTTCATTAAATCTAAATAAAAAGATTTAATCTTTTCTCAACTGGGTTCAAGAACAGTGTTAGTGAAGACACCATTCACGACAAACCCAAATCACATTTGATATTCAATATAAGGCTCTGAATAGAAAATATATCGGCTTATATTCAATATCAAATTCTACGATTAACAAATGTCGTATTGGAAATAACGATATAAATATATCTTTCAAATTTCCATAACAACATCTGTATAATCACGAATTCCAACATCGAAATATTCCGAAGACAATTTCGATTCAAATCCACTCCAATGCAATCATTGGAAATTCTGGTTATTTTTAAAACCCTTTTCAAATTCAATTTATTTATTTAAAAATAAATAGAATTATATTCCTAGTTCAAACTAGTTCATTTCGATAAAAATCTATTTTTATCTTTTCAAATATGGAGTTTTTCATTCCAATTCTTTCTAAATCATTTCTTATGATTTTACACAAATTATTACTATTTTTAATAATTTTATCAAGGCCCGTACAGTCGATTTCCATCAACGGTCATCGAACTGCACTTACAACGACCTTTTTCAAATTTGATTTGGACATAATTCCAAATCCAACCGTTAGATTTCAAATTTCTAATATTCGTTAGAAAGCTCTTTTCGATACGAACCCAACGGTTCCGGTTTTAGGAGAATCCGACGGTCGGATCTCCCGTAATGTCCGTTTGAAATAAATGGTCGAAATTCACGAACTGCCGCTGCGCGGCGCGTTCTATTCAGGCCATTATATTATATATATAATATATATAATATATATATTTCGTCGATTTCTATTTAAAACGAATTATATAAATAGTTTTAAAATTCGTTTCAAAAGCAATTTCAACTTCCTTTTCAATTCAAATCAAAATTGAATTCTTCTTTATAAATTCGTTTTAAAATTCATTTCTATTCAATTCAAATTTCAATTCAATTTGAATTCATTTCAATTCAATTTGAATTCGTTTTCAATTCATTTCGAAATCGTTTTCAATTCAATTCATTTCGAAATCGTTTTCAATATCGTTTTCAATTCAATTCATTTCGAAATCGTTTTCAATTCAATTCATTTCGAAATCGTTTTCAATATCGTTTTCAATTCAATTTATTTCGAAATCGGTTTCAATTCAATTCATTTCGAAATCGTTTTCAATATCGTTTTCAATTCAATTCATTTCAAAATCGTTTTCAATTCAATTCATTTCGAAATCGTTTTCAATTCAATTCATTTAGAAATCGTTTTCAATATCGTTTTCAATTCAATTCATTTCGAAATCGTTTTCAATTCAATTTGAATTCGTTTTCAATTCAATTCATTTCGAAATCGTTTTCAATTCAATTCATTTCGAAATGGATAGAATCGATATAAATCGTTTACGTCAAAATGGCGTCAATCTAATCAACAAGGCTTCATAATTTCTATTTTCAAATATCCTATTTCAAATATTTCTTTTTCAAAATAGTTGTTATTATCAAAATATTTCGTTCGACACATGACCAATCTCAATGGATGAAACTGTCAACACATGAAGCTTTATTTTATTTTGATAAAGATGTAAACTTTATTATTAAAATATTTCGTTCAACACATGACTAATCTCAACGGATGAGTACAGTCAACACATGAACTTTTATTTTATAATATTCTTTATTTTTCAAATTGGAATGAGGCCCAATCAATTACCATATAAAGTTAATTATATGGATTTTCATACATTACACACATATAATAGCACTGAAAAATAATCAACCATCAACCAAAGTGCACTACACTGTATAAGCATCAAATATAGATATCTAACGCTTATAATAGCCTGTCAATCAATCGATCGACATATTTAATCAATCAGGATGAGTGAACTTCAAATTTCATCCCAACACCCGTGTGGGGTTTCAAACAATCAAACGCATATTTTTATTTGTGCAGTTGGGCGATGTGTAAAATTTATCGACCCAATCAATGTCCTTCAAACAGGTGTACATAAACAGACCGTCTGGTTTGTAAATGAATATTTATTTATTCACATTCACGTTAAAAATTATATTTTTAACGACAAAATATTTTATTTCGACATATGAATTTCTATTCAGTTCATTTATTCAATAAAATTGATATTTTTATTTTTCTAACTTATTTTAGAAAATTTCGGCGGCATAACGGCACGATACTAGAAACGGGACGAGGCCTAGCCTTATCCCCGGTCTAGTGAAGGACCACGCCATTCACACATCAATCAAATCAATTCAATTCACCAAACAATTCCATTCAATCAAATATTTTAACTAACTACTCAACCAAACAATTTAACAAACAAGCCATCCATGGTCTGTGGATGACGGGTGTCGGGTGCTACTAAACACCGTCTGCATCCTAGTATATAAATATAACTAGAAAAATTAAATTGAAAGGTGAGAAGTTCTCACAGATAGCTATCCAATCATCTTGACTCTTCTTTGATCGAAATCTTCATCGCTCTCGCCTTTTTGTTACCTTCGTCGCCCGCTTTCACTACATATGTAAAAATCGAATTTTTACTTCGCTATCCAATATATAAAAATCACATTTTTATTTCGAAGTTCAATATATAAAAATCATATTTTTACTCGATGTTCAATATATAAAAATCACATTTTTATTTCGAAGTTCAATATATAAAAATCATATTTTTATTTCGAAGTTCAATATATAAAAATCATATTTTTATTTCGAAGTTCAATATATAAAAATCATATTTTTATTTCAAAGTTCAATATATAAAAATCATATTTTTATTTCGAAGTTCAATATATAAAAATCATATTTTTACTTGATTAAAAATCCTTTCTTCGTTTTGATAAAAATCAGATTTTTATTATCTCTACTATATATAAAAATTATATTTTCATTCCTCACACCATATAAAAATTATATTTTCATATGATGAAAAATCATATCTTTTCCCTCTCAAAAATCGTATCTTTATATATATATATATATATATATATATATATATTTTAAAAACCATATTCTAATTTTCATTTCTAAATCAAAGGCTATTTTAATATTTAAAACAAAGATATTTATTTTTACATAACTAGTGCTAATTTATTTTCACAAATCAATACTAATTTATTTTTACCTAACTAAAACAATATTCTAATATTATGCAAACAATGCTTTATCGATATTTATTTTGAAAACTGATTATGAATAATGTGATATTTAAAACTAATTACTGCTTAATCAATAAAATAATTAATGAAAATAACCTTACTTTTTCACTGTGTTAACAGGAACCCATCACTGACCCTAAAACCCTCGTCCCCGTGCCATATTCCGACCCCTAGAGCAGAATCGCCACCCATCATCGCCACCGCGGTCCCTCGTTTCCCCCTCCTCACCGACTGTTGGCAGCCCCGCACCAGACCTCGCGTCGATGTACCCAAAAATCGAACACCCCATATGCCCGTCGCTCCCATAAGTAAAGGTACCCGCTTGAAGCCCTAAGATCCGCGAGTTGAACGGATCCGACCTCCGCCAGTTTCGTGAAGATTCGAGCTCGTTTTAATTTCATGAAGATTTGAGCTTGTGACGGCTTGGATTTACAGAAGAGTATAAGGATTAGGTTATAAGGAGAAGGGGGTTATTTTATATATATTTATAATAATATTATTAATTTCCTAAAAATCAATTTTTGTAAACGGACTTCAGATTGAACCCAACGAATATCACCTTTAGCGTAATACCCCTATTCCGAACACAATGGGATATGTACCGCAAGCTGAATCGACAGTTTCGATCAGTTTCCGTTGCATTTACATTTAAATCATTATATTGAATTTTAAACGTATCTTTCAAATTACCGGGGCCACATACGAACACGAAAAATTCCAGAAAAATATCTTCTAGCTTTGTATTGACGATACGGTCCTAACAAAACTAGTTTCGTCGAATTCTGAGATCGTTTGAAAAATGGCCAATTTCCAGTCGATTAAAATCAACTAAAACTGGTCAAACGCGTTTTCCTTTGCCACGCTCACATATTGATTCGAAAAATTATGAAATTTGAAACCTAACAATAATTTTACATCCCGGACCCAACAAAACTGGTTTCGTCGAATTCCGAGGTCGTTTGCAAAATGTCCATTTTTAAGGGCCTGAATTCCATAGCGACTATTCAGAATTTTCAACTGGACATATCTTTTGATTCCCGCTATGAAATTTTGATCTTTCGGATTCGTTGGAAAGATATTATCAATTAGATCCCATTATTTTTGGTTTCACTAAAATCCGGATTGTTTTGCACCCGGTACATTCAATTGAAGTTTGAAATCGAATTATCGAACTACCGCGCCATTTTCAATTCTATTTATAATTATATATAAATATTTATTTTCTAACGACGATGCGTATAAATATATACGTTCGAATTATATTCAAAATAAATTTCTCGTCGTTATTATTTAAAATAATTCATTTTAAATAATCAAAATTCGCCAAAATTGCCAAAATAAAAAATTTAAACTGGCCCAGATTTTCGGGTTGTTACATATGTCGTGTTGGTTAAATTAGAATTGATAAAATAAGACTATCATTCTCATTGTATTTGAATTGACAATATAAAACTGTCATTTTGTTGAAATTAGAATTGACAATATAAAATTGTCAATTTTTGTTGAAATTAGAATTGAACAAAAATGTCATTTTTATTGAAACATTAAAAATTTACATTTTCAATGTAAGAATGAATTATGTAAAATATTCACCGTATGGATAGAAAGGCTGAAACATTAAAAAACACTTTTTCTAATGTAAAGTATGACTTAATGCAAATATACATTTTACAGATAATAATGTCGAAACATTAAAAAGTCACATTTTTAATGTAAGAATGAAACATGAAAAAAAGAAGGAAAAATTATATAATTTTATATATTTTGTTGAAATAGAATTGTCGACAAAACAAGTTAATCATTTTTAGTATTTTGTCGAAATAGAATTGTCGACAAAACAAAGTTATCATTTTATTTGTTAAGTTGAAATAAAATACTCATTTTTAGCCAAAATAGTTAGTTGACATAAAATACTCACTTTTTTCAAAACCAATTAGATGAAACAAAATATATCACTTTTATGTCGTATTAGAATTGAAATATAAACATCACTTTTATGTCATATTAGAATTGAAATATAAACATATCACTTTTATGTTATATTGGAATTGAAATATAAACATGTCACTTTTATGTTGTACTAGAATTGAAATATAAATATATCACTTTTAAGTCGTATTAGAATTAAAATATAAACATATCACTTTTATGTTGTATTAGAATTGAAATATAAACATATCACTTTTATGCTGTATTAGAATTGAAATATAAACATATCACTTTTATATGAATTAGAATTGTTAAAATATAATTGTCATGTTTAACAAATTAGAATTGTTAAATTACGTTGATGATAAAATTTACATTTTATGTATATATAAAAAGAAAATAATAAAAGATTATAATAAAAAGATTTCATTTTTGTTGTCACTTTGTTTAACACAACAAAAAGAGTAGAATTAAAAGATATGTTTTATTGTCCTTTTTGTCGCAATAAAAGATTGGTTATTAAAAACATATATTTACCGTAATGTTGTTGCAATAAAAAGATTAGTTATTAACGGTCATATTTCTATAAAAAGAAATAACATGATAGATTATATTTTTATCGATCATAGATTTCAATAAAAAGATTGAACATAACAAAAATTATATTTTTGTTAAATTGATTCGAGTGACAAACAAAAATGACATTCTTGGTTAAATAGAATTGGGTTTGAGTGAAAATATTAATTTTGTCAAACTAGAAGTGTCAAACTAGAATTGTTGAAACAAAAATGATCATTTTACAAATTAGAATAGTTAAATTAGAAATATACATTAGAATTTATATGCAAATATAAGAATCATTTTTATTTGCATATCATACATTAGAATTTATATGCAAATATAAGAATCATTTTTATTTGTATAACATACATTAGAATTTATATATAAATATAAGAATCATTTTTATTTGCATAACATACATTAGAACTTATGTGCAAATATAAGAATCATCTTATTGGTCAAAACATACATTAGTATTGAATGTAAATTAAAATGACATTTTATTGTTAAATTATACAATAGAACATGTGTACGGAATAAGGAGGCACTTCATATGTTATGATTTGAAAATATACATACATATAAAACATTTCTTTTATTTGTTAAAATTTAAAATAGTGATTTGCCCACAAATAAAAGAAAATAGGAATTATCTTTTTTTTTGTCATCAGCTATAAGGTCATGTGAATAAATTACCTTTTGTTAGACATTAGAAACATGCCGGAAAATTATACGAGTAAAATGTATTTTTATTCGGCATTAGGAATAAAATAACATGTTTTGTTCATTATCATCAACATGTTAGCAGAATTAAAATTGGTTAAATTCATTAACCAATTATTTATTTATATGAACTGTTGTTGGTTGAAAACCCCACACGGGTACTGGGATGATATTTGACATACAATAGTCCCAATATTTAGTTATATGTCGATCGATAGATTGACAGACTGCGATGAATGTTATTATTTCATTTTAATGCTCACACAGTTGTAAAATTTCACTCTGGATCTTGAATGGATGGTTTGATGATTATCTATCATTTGTTGTCATATACATGCGATGTATGAAATCCATATAACCGAAATTATATAGTAACTGATTGAGTCGCATTCGAATTCAGGATTTCTTTTTAAAATAAAGAATATTTTAAATAAAGAATAATTTTAAATAGAGAATATTTTAAATTAAAGAACTTTGTATTATAAAGATACTTTAAAATAAAAAATATTATAATATGAAGAATATTTTTACATAAAGAATCTTTTTATACAAAGTATAATTTTAAATAACGAATATTTTAAAATAATATTCAACGAAGAATAAAATGATGATTTCTATGTTCGTTTTGGATGGACACAAAAGATAAAAGTATATTTTTATAGAAATGAACTAGTTATTAACTAGATTAAATATTTTAAATTAAGATTTAATGAAGTCTTCCAATTAGTTAATATTTAATTAGAATTAAATAAAAGAATTAGATTTTGGGTTGTCATGGACGGTGTCTTAAATCACACTGCTCTTAAACCCCGTATGAAGGAATAAATCTTTTAATTAAGATTATTAGAGTTTCCAATTATATTTAGTAATTGGAATAAAATGATATGTGAATTGTGTTTCTTGTGAACTTTGTTTTAAACGACATTTGTTCTTTGAGTCAATTAACAGTGTAAATATGATTTAGAATTTATAAATCTTTTTATTAAGATTTAAAAAGAAATTTTCTAAAGTTTTCCAATTTAATATATTAAATTGGGAATGAATGGAAATTCGATTCGATAATAATCGAGATAGTCTTTTGTAAAAGAAGACAATTACTATATATGGAAATTAAAAGGCTTTGCCGTTATTCCATTTATATTAACGGTCTGATACGAAGAATTATATCGATTATGTATTGATTTGATTTTTGTGAATATTCCATATTTAATGGAAGATGATTTTGGGTTTATCATGAACTGTGTTTTAATTGACATTGGTTCTTTAACCCAGTTAAGATAAGATTATTTTCTTAAAATTGAATAATCATAAAGTAATGATTTTTGATATTAAAATCAAATTGGAGTTTTAACAAATCCTTAAAAAGTAGATTAAAGAATAAATTTAAAAGAATTTATCTTTGATAAAATTAATGGGGAACCTTTCCCTAATAATATGAATATATTATTAAAAGAATATTCTGAATTGGATTGAAGCGTATGATGTGTATTTATAGTACTTGATTTTTAATTATAAAAATACGCGAGTTATTTGGAATGACCGGGTTTAACCCATTCTGAATAATTACTACGATGATTAAAGTCAAAAACATTGAAGACGGTGGATGAAGACCAACGATCTTCACATCTAATGGACAACTACTAATGCCTGGCATTGGGTAGCTCCCAGTAAAGGGTTAAAGTTGTAGTTTGTCCGGACGTACTTGTTGATTGTCCGGATATGTGAGCACATCACTTCCGTATTGGACATACGGAACGAGGAATAAGGTGTCTTCGGTTTCATTCAGAACCAGAACGGAGTTGTAAATGGATGTGTGTCTGACATTGGATTTCATTCCATGTAAATTAAATTGATTTCTATTTAATATATATCTGTGGTGGCAGAGAATTTATTCTCTTGTTTAACACCCTTCTTTGAGACGCACGAGCTCAGAGGTTATATATTGGTAGTTACCGATCGCATGGCGTGAATTGTCAATGTGGCATGCCAAGATGCAAATGATCAAGGCTTTTGTTGAAAAGAAGGGCCTTGTTATTGATGATCAAAGCACGGCTTGTTTAGGCGTAGCTTTGTGTATAGCTTTACTTCGCGAGCCTCACACCCCGGTATGAGTTAAAAGCGAAGCAAGGGAACAAAGAGAGTGCACACATTTCTTTCTAGCTAGAAGTGGTGTCGGCGTTTACATGCCCTGACATTTTTTTACTTATGTGGATGATGGATTTCGAAGCCTCAGATTTATTGGTCGGTTGTGACCATTTTATTGGTTCAATAGGACCGGGAAACGTGTGTTCAGGAATTGCCAATCCACCCACGTTATTTATGGACCGGCCCTGCAAGATCCAAGGGTTCAGTAGGGGGATCTTGAAACACTGCTAGAGTATCTCGAATCAGTAAGGAGATCATTCCTAGACATGACTCATGATGGAAATCCAACTTCCAATACGACATTACGGTTTTGATTGTAAACCTATATATAGCGACATAGTAGGATGGGGTACTATGCCGTCTATGATTGATAGATTCTGATTGAAATGTTTTTGAAACATATATACACTAATAATAATATCAAATCTGTTTTATCGTATCAAGCATTTTTGACCATTATAAGGCAAAACTCTATCCTTCGGCTTGCGTAGCATTGTGTGATGGGACCTGAGTCTTATAATGGTTTCATTTTTCTACAAAGCATTGTGTTTTTTTAACTATTTTCTTTATTTCATGCACTAGCAATCCAATGGAGTAAACTATTCCGCGTTAGAGGTGTGGTCCTATGATTAGCCTTCCTACTAGATAAGTTAAGAAAGATTTCTCATACCAGTCCCACGAATGACTCGTAGTTTGTTTCACTTTGCAAAATTGGGTGCCCTCTTTCCACACGGCCAGTCGAGTAGCTTATTTTGAAGATATATTGAGCAGGATTCTGGATCAAAGCTTAAAGCTGTGTCCAGAGTGCTGATAGACTTCCGCTGTATCAGTTTCTTATTTCCGATACACTGTATAAAGTTATTGTAAATTATCTTCCGTTGTTGTACTATTATATTCGATGTACTCTAATGTAACATTATTAGGATGTTAATAAAAGTCTTCTGTTCTGTAACACCTCGTATTTTCTATAATTGTTAAAGTAATGAATTAAAGAATACTTAATTTTAAAAGTGGGAATTAAGGGAAACGAGTTATGCCATTGCATTCGTCTCGGAATTCTGCTTGTGAAGAGTCCAAGTTTGCGGAAATCGGGCTCCGTATGAAGAAGTTATGGAGTACAAAAAATTTCAAGTTTAAGCAAAATTAAATTAAATTAATAATTAAAGGTCAAAACTGTTCAAAATTCAAATTTTAGTTTGAGCGGGCTGAGCGGGAAATTTCCGCTCAAAGGAGTCGACCCTCACCCCTCAATGGGGAGTCGACCATAGGTGTCGACCTCCCTATAGGGGAGTCGACGTAGGTGTCGACGCCCCCCCCCTTCGTAGGGAGTCGACCCCTTTTGAGATCTAGCCCCAGTGACGAAATTTACAACCCTGTGCTGATGTGGCCTTCTCTGATTGGCCAATGACTGATTTCTGAGATATTAAGCCATACGTGTCATGCTATGGTTGGCTGGTAGAAACATCTCTTTGTTTTGATGGCTCTGATTTCTCCTAGACTAATCTAAAGACTAGAATTAAACCTAGACTTCTATATAATCACCCCAAACCTCAACCTTAGAACTTGTTCTATGAAGACGTCATGCTTTTCGTCTACAAAATGCCCTAGCCTCCATTCATCTACCCCAAACTAGAGAATCAAATTCAAACTAGGAATTAATTAGAAGAACTAGAGAATCAAACGTCTACATCAATGGAAAGCTTTTCAAATTCAGAAATCAGATCTCAGAAATCAACATCCGTCATTTTTCTGTAAGTACAGTTATTGTTTAGATGTGAACACCTAATAAGAAATCATGACTATAATAACTGGATCTAGAACTATGCCTAATTCTATTCGTGCCTATCCTTTTGTCAATTCTGAATTGCCTATGCCTATGAGACTATTGTGATTGATGTAATGACACATATCATGCATATGAGACTCTTGTGATTGACATAATGAAATCTAACGTACCTATGAGACTTTTGGATTGACAAAATGGAACCTGTCATGCCTATGGGACTGTTGTGATTGATTTATCATGTTGTACATCCAATGCCTATGAGACTAATGGACTGACACAATTGAACCTCCCACGCTGTATATGCAAATTACATAATAAGTTATGTTTATACATGCTTACATGTTTAGATCCAAGCTAGTACCCATGTTTAAGATCTATATAAGTTCATGCTTATACAATTAGATCTATCCTAGTTCACATGTAAATTGGATCTAATTTAAATGTAAGATCACGTTCATGTGCTTAATTAAGTTTATGTAGTTCTATCCCAAATTTATACTACTCATGTTGATCTATATTTTTTATGCCTGTTGGAATGTTATATGTCCCTTTCTTTTCCCTTCTATTTATAAGTTAGGCCAATTTGCGAGCCTAACATTCTACGTGAATTATGGAACGAATAACGGGGGAGACGTTGGGGAAAAATATTAAACTACTGGCTATTGGATTAGATTGGCTCATAATCAAGTAAATGATTAGTAACATGAAATGGTAGAATTTGTATACCTAGAATTATGGACATAATTTAAAGGGTAAATGGGGCATGACTTGAATTGACAACACTTGTGGATAATTTACATATGAACATAAATTGTAAATATGTAAATTAATTAAAAGATGAATATGCTTAACCCGAGGTTAGATTGAGTTACGGTGTAAGACTGCCTAGAACTGCTCGGCACATCCGGCAACCGTAACAATATAGATCTAACGTGAGAGGTTAGCGCATTAAGCCCAGAAACCCGAGGTTAGATTGAGTTGCGTTGTAAGACTGTTTGGAACCGCCCGGCCCATCCAGCGACCGCAACAATATAGATCTAATGTGAGAGGTTAGTGCTTTAATGAATGAATTAAAGCCAAGAAACAGACAGGCTAATAATAGTAGGGTTAAGTTAATTAAGGCAACATCTAACCAATACAACATGTTAATTAGACAAGAAGGTGGGGTTAAGTAAATTTAGAAACACTTAACCAATATCACATGATGAATGAGTATGGTTAAGTTAATAAGAAACACTTAACCAATATAACATGATGAATGAGTGCGGTTAAGTTAATAAGAAACACTTAACCAACATAACATGATGAACAAGTTGGGTTAAGTTAATAAGAAACACATAACCAATATAACATGATGAACGAGTGGGGTTAAGTTAATAAGAAACACTTAACCAATATAACATGACGAACGAGTTGGTTAAGTTAATAAGAAACACTTAACCAATATAACATGATGAACGAGTGGGGTTAAGTTAATGGGAAACACTTGACCAATTTAACATGATGAATGAACAGGGTTAAGTTAATAGGAAACACTTAATCAAGACAACATGATGTGTGGGTGGGTTAAGTTAACATGAATGGACAGCACTTAACCAATTTTACATGAACAAAGTGGATAGAGTTAAGACAAGCATAACCAATAAAACATATTAACTTGATCAGTGAGAGGGTTAAGTACATCTCGTGTAGGTCGGTAATATTAGTATATATAGGCCACAAACTTAACCGTTAAATAAACAAGTTTGAATCAGTGGGAGGGTTAAGTACATCTTGTGTAGGTGGGTAATATTTGTATATATAGGCCCACAAACTTAACCAGAAGGAAACCCTAGTAATGGGGACCCATTTCAGCAGTAACCCACATAGATGTATCATGGTACCTGGAACTAGGCAGGGTGGGGCACGATTATTGGGCTGATTATAAGCGGTCAAAGTAGTGGCAGGTGGTGCAGCAGTGCAGGTTCCGACGGGATCATAGGCGTGCACGTATTCCGGAGTGGAAGAATTAGCCATTAGGCATCAGTAGATATAAAGTTGTGCTTCTTGATCATGTCGGGTTGCCACCTTAGGACTTTATACACCCTACGGTGGGACCAGCACAGGAATCTACAAGCAGATGGCCTAGCGACACAAACTTGAACTAGATGGATACAAGTAGGAGCCGATCAGTTAAGGTAGTAAGGATACTGTTAGATCAAAATTTGGACCTAACACCCAAATTGTTCTGATTCTTAAAGAATTATAACTGGAGAATGAAGAAAAAGCAGAAAACGCACAAAATTTATAGTGGTTCGGCGTTAACGAGCCTACATCCACTTTATATGTTATCGATTATACTTTGAATGCAAGTACAATCAATGATTTCTCTCAAACTCACTCTTACAATTATGATTTCTCTCAGTAATCTCATAATAAAACTGATAAGAAATAGTGGTATGACAGTAATGGTGGAATCAGTGCTCAATACTGCCAAACGATCCTGAAAAATGCCAAGCTCTGGGCTATTTATAGCTGATTTTGTCAGACGGATTGTGGTCACACGTGGCACAGATCCCGAGAATATCGGATCGTATCGCAGCTTGGTGAAGAATTAGTCAAATTAGCCATTGTGGACAGGTGTCGCGATCCCCTTAAATATCGGATCGAGCAAGGAGGAGGAATTGGTCAAAGTGACAGATGGGGACACGTGTCGCTGGATCCGTGCATCTCGGATCGCCGAAGAATAGCTCGTGCTTGAACAGGTCGGAGGCTTCGCTATGCATCGGGGAATCGGATCGGTCTATGCAGGGTAGTAGTGTAAGTACGGAACGAGTCGTGTAGAGGTAGTCGGATCGATGATGTTATGGGGGCGATCCGATGGGGTGCGATCCGAATGGGGCGATCCGATCCTTCATGGACTTAAGGAACGTAGTTTCATACTTTCTACTTGTGAGTGAACCTTGGTGGCTTGGTCAAAAAGCTAGCCAACATTTTGCCCCCTCGAAGTATGTTTTATCGATGATGGAACATGCTTCGAAACTATAGAAACATCTTTTCATAAAGAGATGCAAATCAGTGGTAGCGTCTATTCGAAAGGCCATATCATTTACGGAAAGTTGTCCCTTTGCTCGCTATAAATATCGGATAAATCTTTAATAGTTTCCCTGTTTATTAGACAATTCTTTTCCGGGATCTTTTAGAGTCTTCATCATCGAATCTACCAGGTACATTTTTGAATTTTCTGTGATCATTTCTGAATTTTCATTCCTGTCGGTCATTTATCGGTTCGGATCGCGTGTGCAAGTCACGGTCCGTGTGGCAAGTCGTTCGCCTCGTCCTTTGGTGAGCATTTGGGCCTCTTCAAGGAACGAGACGGGCTTCTCTTCGAAGACGTGGTGGGCTTTTGGTTCGTGGCCCGCCTATTTTCACGGATCGAATAAGACAAGAAGGGGGAGACTAACGGTCGCCCCTTAGCCTATATAAGATGATCCTCATCCTCATTCTTCTCCTTTTCTTTCTTCTTTCGCAGCCGCTGCCAGTTTTCTTGAGAAAAACCCTAACTTTGATTTCCAAATTCCCAACCGATTTCAAACTTTAAAAAGGTAATTAAACAACTTTTCTTTAGTTTCTATCGTGTTCGCACTGGTTTAGAGAGTGGAAACAGCGGAGTTTTGTAGGATTTGGTGATAGTAAACGCAAACGTGCCTAGTTCGGTTCCATTGGTTTAAGGGTGAAGAGGAGAGTTGAGGAAGAAGAAGGAAGAGATGACCAGGTCAGTTCGTGGGCGAGGCACGAGTTCGAAGCGATGGTGAGGCGAGGGGAGAGGGAACGGAACTGGAATGTTGATTTGGCTAGTGGGTCGGGTCGCCGAAATGGCAAGGCTACAGTTCGTGGGGAACTAGGCGCGAGGGTCAGGTCGTGGAGATAATGGAGCTTCGGGTCGTGGAGAATGGGAGGCGATGCGGATCACCAAGATACCATCGCGATCCGTTTGGATGAATTGGTGCGCTTCACGATTCGAAGCCTTTCTATGAACTTGTACCTTTCCGCGTACCGAGTCCTTTACCACGATCCGAACATATGTCGCGATCTAAACTTGCCCTGCGATCCGACTGACGAACAATCTGATGCACACGCTGACTGAATAATATGATGCAACTCTAACAAATCGATGGACAGTTAGGTTAGAGACTTTGAGACGAACATTCCGGATTGAACAAATGCCTAATCTACCAATCGAACAACGACCAATGTCTCGATGATTTTGTTGACCTTTGTACATTTCTTTAATGCACGCACAAGCACACACCGGCACTTGCACACATAGGGGGGATGGGTAGTTTTAATCTTATTTCTCATGTTTACTCGCCTAAACAGTAATGTCGGATAATCACTCCTCTTCAAGATCTGACACAGAGACGGATCCCGAGGTGCCTGAGCGCCACAACCCCGAGGTCCCTCTAATTAACCCAAGGGGCGAGGATTCTGGATCCGAGTATGAGGCAACGGAATCGGATCCAACTGAAAGTACCTCACTTGATGAGGAGTCTGAAGTAGACGGGTGAGCTCCCGACGAGATTCCTGACGCACTTGGGATAGATAAATTTACTGATTCTTTAGCTTCCAAACTCGATGACATAAAGCTTAAAAGAATTTTCCTGAGACATGGGATCCCCTGGGATGATGTGAGGACACCCGGTAGCCAAGATAGACCTCACTTAGCTCCGAAAGGGTATATGACAGTTAGCCGACTCATGTGCTGGGTAGGAGCTATTCCTCCGTTTCCTCCAATCATCATTGAGACCTTAAAACGATTGGGTATTGCTCTGATGCAGCTTCATCCTAACGCCTACGCGGCTCTATACACTCTATATATCGCATACGCGGAAATCCTGCATACCGAGCTTACATTTAAAGATTTAAAATTCTTTTATCTTTTCAAGCATCACTCCTCGGCAACCCCAAATTTCTCTTTCTTCGAATCGGCAGCGAATAGGAAGGTTCTGTATGACGGATACAGCAATATAGGGGATCCCAAGGTTGATTGTGTAACACCCCGAAAATTCTATAACTGTGAAATTAACAAATTAATGTATAATTAATTTGAAATCAAAGAACTAAGGGAAACGGGATACGCCATTGCGTTCGTCTCGGAAAAATACGCGAAATAGAGTCCGAGTTTTCGAAAAACGGAGTCCGTATGAAGAAGATATGGCCTTCGGAAGTTTTGAATTAAATTTAAAATTAAAACAGAATAAAATAATTAAAAATCGGGCCCAGTGGGCCAGGGCGGATAAACACCCGCCTAGGCCACCCAGGTCGACTGGGCTGTCGACCTGGGCTACCCATGTCGACAGGGCTGTCGACAGCCCTGTCGACAGGGGTGTCGACCTGGTCGAGCCCAGTCAACCTGGCTG
This sequence comes from Allium sativum, assembly GCA_030737875.1. Taxonomy (NCBI): domain Eukaryota; kingdom Viridiplantae; phylum Streptophyta; class Magnoliopsida; order Asparagales; family Amaryllidaceae; genus Allium; species Allium sativum. The sequence goes on along the minus strand of CM060915.1, from coordinate 181,515,610 downwards.
GCCAGGTCTGTGTTTGGTCGAATTTCTGTGGTCTGCTTTGTCATTAGGGCTAGGTGGCGGGTTCTAATTGGTCTCTCTATCTAATGAATGGCTACGATCTAACCTAGCAACATCAATGGTCCTAATCAATTCCTAACCTCTATATAAACAACCCTAGAATAAACCCTAATCTATTCATTCAAATTAAGAACATAGCCGCCATGTTGCTGAGGAACGACTAAGAGTAGCCGCCAACTAGAGAGAGGATTAGGGAGAAAGTTCTAAAGCCTAAAGCAATTCAAGCAACCTTAGCCAATCAATACAACAAAGGAATCATATCTCTTAATTAGAGAATTCGCCGCAACCATTGTAAGTAGAGTATTACTTTGGTATGAATAAACAACTGTATTGATTTGTATGCTTGAATTGGGATAATAAAGTAGTTCATATTTGTGCAAAATTATGTTATTCATTATAAAGAACTACATGCGGTAGTTCTATGCAAGTATACGTTTGGAATATTGCGCAAATTATGTAATCTATGTTGAAGCTACATGTATGTAGTTGATTGAAATTCATGCAATTTTGGGGCTTTGTTATTATGTCATCATGATGTATATTTTTGTGCATAAATCATTTTGCAAGTAATTGAAACAAGTTTGGTTGTTATAGTTCATAAGAAACTATGTTGGAATTTTGACACCATAATCCATGTATTAAGTCATGCTTTTGCAAACTTATGAATATGGCTAGGCTATGAATGATATTTGGCATAATTGAAATCCATGATTAAGTCTATCTTGTTTTAAAAGAATTATATGATGACATATGTGAGACATGGCTAGGTTAGACTCAAAAATCCCTTTTTGCAAGTTTAAAGCAAACACCATGATTAGGAATATTTATGCATAAGTATATTTATACCATCGTTATGTGATTAGACTTAAATCATGATTATGTTGAACTATGCTTTTGTGTTAGTAACAAAGTATCCCCTTTGTAAACATGTAGAAACCTTATGAACATGACTTGTTTATGTTTATGCCTAAATGAGAGCATAGGTCTATGTTGTAGTTAAGACTATGTGACACGTAATTTAGATTCTTATCTTAAGTTTACATGGTTTAGTTCATGTCACCTATGCTTTATGACCAAAGTATATATATATGCAAGTACACCAGTTTCTATTATGTATTTCCAACGTCATATGCAAGTTCATGCGCTCACCTTCCCCTCTTTGTGTATGTAATCACGCTTTAAGCCTCCCCTTTTCGCATGGCTAAATTGGGCTTTAAAAGGCTAAGCCCAATATATAAACGAACGTGTAAAACGGGGGAAAATAACGTTGGGTTAAAATTAATTAATGAATGAAAATATAAAATAGAAGGGCCCAAGTTCAAGTATGGGTTGGGCCCATGGTTGGTGTAACCTTTACACCATTAACTTAATAATGGGCCGCAAATATTTACATATAAGAAATAAAGAAGAATGACAAAATATGTAAATGTAGAACATACGATGTGTTTAACCCGAGGTTGGATTGAGTTGTGATGTAAACCTGCCCGGAACCGCCCGGCTGTCCAGTAGTCACAACAATACCTATCCAATGTGAGAGGTTAAACATGGAGCCCAATAAGGACCCGAGGTTAGACTGAGTTGTGGCGTAAGACTGCCCGGAACCAACCGGCAACAGGCAGCCACAACAATACCTGTCTAATGTGAGAGGTCAGGGCCTTAATAAGACAATTAAGGCTGAGTCAGGATTGTTAGGATTAAGTGAACTAAAGACTTAATCAAAATGGAACATGCTAAACTAAACGGACTGGTGGGGTTAGGTTAGGAAACACTTAACCAACTTAGCATGTTGGCTAGAGATAGAAAACCTAGTAACGGGGGACCCTTTTCAGCAGTAACCCTAAAAGGTGTATCAGGATACCCTGAAACTAGGCAGGGTGGGGCACGATTACTGGGCTGATTGTAAGAGGTCAAATCGACGGCGGTGGTGTAGCAGTGTAGGTTCTAACGGAGTGCGGGCGTGCACACACTCCGGTGCAGAAAAATAAGGCACTGGACACCAGTAGCATACCTATGCACTCTAAGGTTGTGTCGGGTTGCCACTATGGGACTTGATACACCCCATGGTGGGACCAGCATAGGTAACTACAACATCGGGGGCCGTAAGACACATGTAACTATGCAAGTAGGAGCCGATCATCATAGAATGGATCACATCACCCTGATTATGGGTGCCAGTTGGAAACTAGTTTATATGGGTTCAGAGAATAACATGGGGTACGACAGTATATTCGACCCTAGACAACTTAACCAAGTTTATAGTGCATGCCCACTTCTTGTTTATACTTATCATACCCAGTTCTTTATTCATAGACAAAATAGTACTAGACTTACTCAGGCTTTATGTCTGACTCTACTTTTCTTTCGTCTTCTTTCTTCCGTTTCCCCCCCCCCCCCAACAGGTCCACAGGGAGGGAACACTGCAGCTTGACCAGCATTATCATCCAGCTTGAAGAAGAGAAATGTATTGCTTGGACTTTCCTGTTTTAAACTATGGCTTTGGACAATCCACTATGGGGCTTTTGCAGTTTATCTATGTTTTATTTATGCTTCTTTAAATAATGTACTCAAGACAGATTATGAAAGTGTTATGTTATGTTTTTGGAAAGGATGTTGTTGTAACACGTATTTGACTTTATGAAATAAAAGTTTGTTGTTCTTCCGCTGTTTACAAATATGTGTTCTTATATCTGTCTTGTATATCTGTGACTTGTACTTATAAACCTCCACCAAAATTAGGGCATTCCCTTTAAGAGTGACCCTAACGGAGGTGGGGTGTTTCACTTGGTATCAGAGCATAGGTTTACCAGATAAGATAAAAAGTTTTGAAAAATTATTTTCAAAAGGGAAATTTAAAGAAGCATTTTTAAAAAGAAAAATATTATTTTATTTTAAAAAAGACAAAGTCCACTCCCCAAAGCCATAGGAACTATGTCTTATCCTTCGTTTTGAATCTATCCTTTTTGTTTCAGCATGTCCCAAGAACTTAACTTGCCGGAAGGGGTGCCAATACCTGGTTGGTTTAGACGGTTCTTAGAAGCAAGGGCCACTCAGCCAGGTCCTACCATTCCTCCTCCCCCAGCTGAAGGAAACCATCCAGCCGCAGCGGCACCTTTTCCTCCACCTCCTCCCCGGGGAAACGCTTTCGCTAAGATATGTAAAGATTTTAAAGCTATGGGAGGAAGGGATTTCCATGGAACTGAGTCCTTCGTGGCAGCTAGAAATTGGCTGAAGGAGACAGAGGACCTATTCATCATCTTCGAGGTAGAGGATAGGCAAAAAGTACAATTGGCGGTGTGGCTATTGAAGGGCGAGGCTTCCTACTGGTGGGAAGTCACTAATGCTGAAAGAGCAGTGGAGACGTGGGAGGACTTTAGGGCAAGGTTTGAGACTAAATTTCTCTCAGATGCGGAAAGAAGTTTGCAGTTGGAAAAATTCTTATTTCTTAAGCAAGGGGACAAGACAGTCCGAGAGTATGTGAATCAGTTCGATGAGCTGGCTAGGTTTGGACTTGACCTAGTCAACACCCCGCACAAGAAGGCTCTCCGTTTCGTCAAAGGGTTAAATGAGCCATTACACGGTTTGGCCATGACCCACATACCCATGGGAGCCACGTATGAAAGATTGGTGCAAATGGCATTGCTGAATGAAGAGGATAAGGGCAAGAAGGAGACAAAGGCAGAAAGCTCTCAAGGGAAGAAAGAGGGTTTGCAGCCCAAGAAGACAGACTTTAAGAAAGGCGGGAAAGGCAACAAGGAGAAGAGGAAGTGCAATTTCTGTGGCAAAGTGGGGCACTTAGTAAAGGACTGCCGGAAAAAGAAGGCCAAGGAGAATGGTGGGTGCTTTTCTTGCGGTGAGACGGGCCATAGGGCTAAGGACTGCCCAAAGAAACGAGGACAGGGGTAGAGGACTGGATCCACCCCAGGGGCACAGGTCCATGTGCTAGAAGCGCCAACATTGCAACAGCGAGGTATAAATACTTCTGTAGAAAGTGTAGTTTATCTTTATGATCACCCCGTTCGCACTTTATTTGATTCTGGCGCAGCACACTCCTTTATCTCGTCTGCTTTAGTATAATCTCTGCACCTAAAAACTAGTATGGTAGAGGACCCCTTAATTGTTTCAAACCCAATTGGGGGCCCAGCTCATTTGTCTATGATCTGTGTGGGATTGAAAATTTCTATTCTAAGTGTAGAATTTCAATGTAGTGCCTTTGTTTTGGGCTTTTCGGGGTATGGTTTGATTTTGGGTATGGATTGGCTATCCAGTAATGGGGCCATCCTTGATTGTGAGAAAAGGGTTGTTAGGCTCCTAACCCAGCTCGGTAATACTTTGGAAATTTCTTGTAATCCCTCGTATGCGGTTATGCTTAGTTATCTTGAATCGCTAGATGCCTCTGTTGAAAATTTGAAATCAGTTAGAGTGGTCCGGGAATATCCGGATGTCTTCGAAGAGGTGAAGGGCTTGCCTCCGAAGCGGGAAATAGACTTCCGCATATATCTTGTAGATAATGCAAATCCCGTTGCGTTGCCCGTTAGACACATGGCTCCACGAGAAAGGAAAGAGCTCAGTAAACAGGTTAAAGAGCTTCTAGAAAAGGGGTTCATTAGGAGGAGCATTTCAGAATGGGGCGCTCCAGTGGTGTTCGCTACGAAGGCGGATGGTTCACTCCGTCTATGTGTTGACTATAGGGAGCTCAACAAGCTAACGAAAAAGAATAGGCACCCTCTCCCTAGAATTGACGATTTATTTGACCAGTTTGTAGGGGCGTCTGTTTTCTCCCAACTCGATTTAGCAACCGGTTTTCATCAGCTAAGGGTGGCTGAAGATAGCATCGATAAAACGACATTCAGAACCCCAGACGGTTTCTTTGAATGGCTTGTCATGCCTTTCGGCTTGAAAAATGCACCTGCTTACTTCGTGGACCTGATGAGTAGGGTATTTAGAGATTTCCTCAACAAATTTGTAGTGGTCTTCTTTGATGATATCCTTATCTTCTCAAAGAGTGAAGAGGAACATGCTCAGCACTTAAGGGCGATCATGGAAACTTTGCGAGTCCACCAACTAAAAGCCAAATTCTCCAAATGCCACTTTTGGAGAGAAGAGGTGAGGTTCCTTGGGCACATAGTATCCAAACAAGGGTTAGCGGTGGAACCTGCGAAGGTAGTGGCGGTACAGGATTGGAAGACACCAAGGAATGCAACTGAGGTCCGAAGCTTCCTAGGACTAGCAGGTTTCTATTGAAAATTTATAAGGGATTTTGCGAAAATCTCAGCTCCGCTCACGAAATTGACTAAGAAGAATCTAGTGTTCAATTGGGACTTGGATTGCGAGTTTGCTTTCCAACGACTGAAAAGGGCTCTTACAACAGCCCCAGTTTTGACACTGCCAGATGGGAGCAAGATGTTCACTGTTTATACGGATGCATGTGGGACAGGGCTAGGCGCCGTCTTAATGCAAGAAGGAAGGGTAGTAGCTTATGGAGGGAGGCAGTTGAAAGTGCACGAAAAGAACTACCCAACCCACGATCTTGAGTTAGCCGCCATCGTCTTTGCACTCAAGTCTTGGCGACACTATCTCCTAGGTGAGAAGTTCGAACTTTACACTGACCATAAATCGTTGAAATATCTTTTTTCGCAGAAAGATCTTAACTTGAGGCAACAAAGATGGATGGAGTTTCTTGCCTCGTACGATTTCAAAATCTCCTACACTCCGGGCAAAGGCAACGTAGTTGCAGACGCGTTGAGCCGAAAGAAATTGACCCTAAGCCCGTTGTTTGTTGAAAGACAAAGCCTAGAGTTTATAGCCAGCTTTGACTTTAGGCCCTCCTCCGATTTCGTACCGGGCTTGCTAGCATCTCTCGAAGTGCGCCCGACTTTAGTGGATTCAGTAGGGACAGCACAACGCGAAGACCCTCAGCTTGTAGAAATAATTGATAGGCTAATTAGGGGCGAGACTTCAAGTCACCTCAACAGATACTCCATCGACGATAAGGGTTTTCTAAGGCGAGACGGAAGACTATGCGTCCCACAGATAAACGATTTAATAAAGAAGGTTCTCGAAGAAGCACATCACTCCAAGATGACGATACACCCAGGCGGAGATAAAATGTACAAAGACATAAAAAGGACTTTCTTTTGGAACGGCATGAAAAAGGACGTGGCAGAATTCGTTTCTAAGTGCATGGTGTGCCAACAGGTTAAGGCAGAACAGAAAAAGCCTGGCGGACTACTACATCCTCTGGAGGTCCCGCAGTGGAAGTGGGATAGCATCTCAATGGACTTCATCGATGGGCTGCCTAGGTCTAGGAGAGGCAACACTAGCATTTGGGTAATAGTGGATAGGCTTACTAAAAGCGCCCACTTTTTACCTGTCAAAAGTAAAAGAACTGCCTCATCCCTAGCATCACTTTATCTCAAGGAAATCGTTCGACTCCATGGAATACCATCTAGCATTGTTAGTGACCGAGACCCCATCTTCACCAGTGAGTTTTGGCGGAGTCTGCAAGAAGCAGTAGGAACGCAGTTATGCTTGAGCATAGCCTATCATCCCCAAACCGACGGCCAAACAGAAAGAGTGAACAGAGTTTTGGAAGACCTTTTAAGACTGTGCGTCCTTGACTTCGGAGGGACATGGGAAGACCACCTTCCTTTGGTGGAATTTGCCTACAACAACAGCTATCAAGCAACCATCGGAATGGCGCCCTTCGAGGCTTTATATGGAAGACCGTGCCGATCGCCCACTTGTTGGTGGGAGTCTACTGATAAGCTCATACTTGGACCAGATATGATCCGAGAGACTTCAGAGAAGGTAGACTTAATACGAAGAAGGATGAAGACGGCCCAAGACAGACAGAAGTCCTATGCTGACAAGAGAAGGACCGACCTTGAATTTGAAGTCGGAGACAGAGTTTTTCTCAAGGTATCACCACTAAGAAACGTTGTTCGTTTTGGAACCACAGGAAAGCTAGCGCCAAGATTCGTAGGGCCATTCCCTATCATCGAGAAGATTGGGAAAATGGCTTATAGATTAGAGCTACCCGAGAAGTTGGCTGGAGTCCATAACGTTTTCACGTTTCACACCTTCGAAAATGTCTACATGAGACTGCTGAAGTGGTAGAGCCAAATATCCTCGAAGAGGCCGAAGTGGAACGCGAAGCAACCATAAGGAGAGTTCCAACCCGCATCTTAGGAACGGAAGTGAAGAAGCTACGCAACCGCGAAGTCAAGCTCGTCAAAGTCTAGTGGAGCGACGCCGAGGGAGACGCGACTTGGGAAACTGAAGCTAGAATCCGTACAGCCTACCCTTTTCTGTTCGAGGGTACATCCTTGATCTTTCCTTTTCCTTAAGTTGCGCTTTTATCTATCTTTTTAGGTATATTTCCTCGACCTTATCTTTTAGGAAGAAACCTTTTGGATGAAAACATGTAATTGAAACATGTTATGTATGATGGTTGCAAGTGGTTGCAAGTGATTGCTAGTGGCTGCTCGTGGTTGCATATACACACACAATTTAGGTTTTAGATCGGCTCAGTCACTTCATATTGCATATGCATATATGTTTGCTTTCGTCTATGATTGAACATTAATATGTTGACATGTGGATGTTGCATTTGTATTGAATGGTTGTGCACTCATGTAGAATCAAGAATAGGAAAATTTGCATACATAATGGATGCATGGCACTTACATAATTCGCATTAAGGAGGTCAACTGAATCAGTAGACCGCCTGATTTTGCATTAGATAAGTTCATGTACACACACACTTCGCATATGATCATGAAGCATTAGAAGTCTTTTAAGGACAATGGATGCTCGTGTTTGATGGATGAGTAGATGGATGATTGGATGTTAGAATTTACATTCCTCCTAACTTGAAGATTTCGGGGACGAAATCCTTTTAAGTGGGGGAGAATGTAACACCCCGAAAATTCTATAACTGTGAAATTAACAAATTAAAGTATAATTAATTTGAAATCAAAGAACTAAGGGAAACGGGATACGCCATTGCGTTCGTCTCGGAAAAATACGCGAAATAGAGTCCGAGTTTTCGAAAAACGGAGTCCGTATGAAGAAGATATGGCCTTCGGAAGTTTTGAATTAAATTTAAAATTCAAACAGAATAAAATAATTAAAAATCGGGCCCAGTGGGCCAGGGCGGATAAACACCCGCCTAGGCCACCCTGGTCGACTGGGCTGTCGACCTGGGCTACCCATGTCGACAGGGCTGTCGACAGCCCTGTCGACAGGGGTGTCGACCTGGTCGAGCCCAGTCAACCTGGCTGGCCAGGTCTGTGTTTGGTCGAATTTCTGTGGTCTGCTTTGTCATTAGGGCTAGGTGGCGGGTTCTAATTGGTCTCTCTATCTAATGAATGGCTACGATCTAACCTAGCAACATCAATGGTCCTAATCAATTCCTAACCTCTATATAAACAACCCTAGACTAAACCCTAATCTATTCATTCAAATTAAGAACATAGCCGCCATGTTGCTGAGGAACGACTAAGAGTAGCCGCCAACTAGAGAGAGGATTAGGGAGAAAGTTCTAAAGCCTAAAGCAATTCAAGCAACCTTAGCCAATCAATACAACAAAGGAATCATATCTCTTAATTAGAGAATTCGCCGCAACCATTGTAAGTAGAGTATTACTTTGGTATGAATAAACAACTGTATTGATTTGTATGCTTGAATTGGGATAATAAAGTAGTTCATATTTGTGCAAAATTATGTTATTCATTATAAAGAACTACATGCGGTAGTTCTATGCAAGTATACGTTTGGAATATTGCGCAAATTATGTAATCTATGTTGAAGCTACATGTATGTAGTTGATTGAAATTCATGCAAGTTTGGGCTTTGTTATTATGTCATCATGATGTATATTTTTGTGCATAAATCATTTTGCAAGTAATTGAAACAAGTTTGGTTGTTATAGTTCATAAGAAACTATGTTGGAATTTTGACACCATAATCCATGTATTAAGTCATGCTTTTGCAAACTTATGAATATGGCTAGGCTATGAATGATATTTGGCATAATTGAAATCCATGATTAAGTCTATCTTGTTTTAAAAGAATTATATGATGACATATGTGAGACATGGCTAGGTTAGACTCAAAAATCCCTTTTTGCAAGTTTAAAGCAAACACCATGATTAGGAATATTTATGCATAAGTATATTTATACCATCGTTATGTGATTAGACTTAAATCATGATTATGTTGAACTATGCTTTTGTGTTAGTAACAAAGTATCCCCTTTGTAAACATGTAGAAACCTTATGAACATGACTTGTTTATGTTTATGCCTAAATGAGAGCATAGGTCTATGTTGTAGTTAAGACTATGTGACACCTAATTTAGATTCTTATCTTAAGTTTACATGGTTTAGTTCATGTCACCTATGCTTTATGACCAAAGTATATATATATGCAAGTACACCAGTTTCTATTATGTATTTCCAACGTCATATGCAAGTTCATGCGCTCACCTTCCCCTCTTTGTGTATGTAATCACGCTTTAAGCCTCCCCTTTTCGCATGGCTAAATTGGGCTTTAAAAGGCTAAGCCCAATATATAAACGAACGTGTAAAACGGGGGAAAATAACGTTGGGTTAAAATTAATTAATGAATGAAAATATAAAATAGAAGGGCCCAAGTTCAAGTATGGGTTGGGCCCATGGTTGGTGTAACCTTTACACCATTAATTTAATAATGGGCCGCAAATATTTACATATAAGAAATAAAGAAGAATGACAAAATATGTAAATGTAGAACATACGATGTGTTTAACCCGAGGTTGGATTGAGTTGTGATGTAAACCTGCCCGGAACCGCCCGGCTGTCCAGTAGTCACAACAATACCTATCCAATGTGAGAGGTTAAACATGGAGCCCAATAAGGACCCGAGGTTAGACTGAGTTGTGGCGTAAGACTGCCCGGAACCAACCGGCAACAGGCAGCCACAACAATACCTGTCTAATGTGAGAGGTCAGGGCCTTAATAAGACAATTAAGGCTGAGTCAGGATTGTTAGGATTAAGTGAACTAAAGACTTAATCAAAATGGAACATGCTAAACTAAACGGACTGGTGGGGTTAGGTTAGGAAACACTTAACCAACTTAGCATGTTGGCTAGAGATAGAAAACCTAGTAACGGGGGACCTTTTTCAGCATAACCCTAAAAGGTGTATCAGGATACCCTGAAACTAGGCAGGGTGGGGCACGATTACTGGGCTGATTGTAAGAGGTCAAATCGACGGCGGTGGTGTAGCAGTGTAGGTTCTAACGGAGTGCGGGCGTGCACACACTCCGGTGCAGAAAAATAAGGCACTGGACACCAGTAGCATACCTATGCACTCTAAGGTTGTGTCGGGTTGCCACTATGGGACTTGATACACCCCATGGTGGGACCAGCATAGGTAACTACAACATCGGGGGCCGTAAGACACATGTAACTATGCGAGTAGGAGCCGATCATCATAGAATGGATCACATCACCCTGATTATGGGTGCCAGTTGGAAACTAGTTTATATGGGTTCAGAGAATAACATGGGGTACGACAGTATATTCGACCCTAGACAACTTAACCAAGTTTATAGTGCATGCCCACTTCTTGTTTATACTTATCATACCCAGTTCTTTATTCATAGACAAAATAGTACTAGACTTACTCAGGCTTTATGTCTGACTCTACTTTTCTTTCGTCTTCTTTCTTCCGTTTCCCCCCCCCCCCAGGTCCACAGGGAGGGAACACTGCAGCTTGACCAGCATTATCATCCAGCTTGAAGAAGAGAAATGTATTGCTTGGACTTTCCTGTTTTAAACTATGGCTTTGGACAATCCACTATGGGGCTTTTGCAGTTTGTCTATGTTTTATTTATGCTTCTTTAAATAATGTACTCAAGACAGATTATGAAAGTGTTATGTTATGTTTTTGGAAAGGATGTTGTTGTAACACGTATTTGACTTTATGAAATAAAAGTTTGTTGTTCTTCCGCTGTTTACAAATATGTGTTCTTATATCTGTCTTGTATATCTGTGACTTGTACTTATAAACCTCCACCAAAATTAGGGCATTCCCTTTAAGAGTGACCCTAACGGAGGTGGGGTGTTTCAGATTGGTTCTATATAAAGAGACAAGCTGGGTGCTCAAGAAGATGGCTTAAATCAAGTAAACTTTAATCTTTTGACCGAATAACTCGCTTAAGAAATCGAAGCATTAACATGCCCCCCCTTTTTTTAAGAAGATCACGTCTTTCCCAAGACGGAAGGATTGGTATACAATAATCGACAATCTCTTCTTCTACAAAGCAGATCCGATTTCCTAAGGATCAAGAAGTGCATTACCGATGAGAATCTTCACAAGCATCGCCTTCTGGATATAAGGTTTGGACTTGGTGCAGGCGGCAAACCCTATAAATACGTGCCCCCAACGGAGGGAGATGGAACATCACGGGTAGTAGAAACAATAAAATTCCGTAAGAGTGCTTCCCCGATAATCATCCAGGACGACGAGGACCTAAACATATATAGAGGAGATGAGGCTCGTGGTGACAAGTCTAAGGAAATCCCAGTTTCTCCAGTGAGTTTCCCTTCAAGGGCTTCTCTTCCGATCGAACCTGATGTTCCGGACGATTTAACAGAAGAACAGCTATTTAAAGAGCTGAGCAAAATTCCTTTGCCTGATGATGTATACACAGAGGGGGACTTTGAAGGGGAGCCATTTTTCCCTGCTTCTGAGGAAACCACTGTTCCAGTTGGAGGACAAGAAACTACTCAGATGAGCTTGACTTCAGGCCCGGGTCTGTTAGGGGGAATTATATGGGATGCACAAATCACACGCACTGCCTGACCCCACACTTTTATATCAACAGTATTCAAGGTTTTAATATGCTCTTTTTTCTTTTGCAGGAAAGATGTCTCGCAGGCGGTCTTATTCTTATCGCTCTCTTCGTGAAGGCACACCCAGTCTTCATCCGAATGCTGAGCGTTCTCGCGGCCTTTCTCACAAGCCTACTTCTTCGCAATCCCGGTCTCCACCAAAATCAACCTCTGGTAAGCCTTCCAGTTATTCGGTGCCACCAACAGGGGGAAAACAACTTCCTAAAGAGTTAACCCCTCCGAAGAGTGTACCCTCTCACAGCAGGTCATCAAAAAGATATTACGAGCCGAAGGATAAAGGCAAGGATCCAATCAAGGATTCTGAGAAGGAGAAAAGTGACATTGTCCCTTCCCGCCAGCAAGATTTGGTTGTCCCCAGGTCACGAGATTACATCCATGGTCCCGAGACCCAGGCTAAGCTGGAAAAGTTGCGAGAACAATTCCCTAACATCTTTTTCTAAAGGATGATGTTTGTTCCAGCCTTGGAACCAGTCCCTATGAACTGGGACACTGAGGTCATCGGGCACATTCGCCATGTAGCCAGGCAGTATGAGGTGATGAAGAAACATGCTGTTAATCTTTCAGAGGTCATCCGAATGCTTGAGATGGAAGCACATAGATCCAAAGTGAATATTGATAACAATGAAAGGGGTAGGACAAAGATGGAGAAGGACTTGGAAGACGCTCAATCCCAACTTGCCTTAGCGCGGAGAGATGCTGAAAATTATAAGACCGAATTGGAGAATGCTAAGAAATGCTTTCATTCTGAACTTGACTCAAATAGTCAAGAGAAAATGGCCTTAAAGAAAGAGGTAGAAGATCTTAAAATGGCCAACATTGAGTTGAAGACGGCACAGGGCCATTTTGAAGCCGAGAGAGCTGTTTGGGAGGAAGAAAAAGCTAGTTTGAGAGAAAGTCTAGCTTTGGCTGAAGCGGAGAAGGTGATTTTAAATGATCAAGTCGCGGATGGGGAGAGGCGCGCGGCTCTCGCCGAGAGGAATGTTGAAAGTGCCATTGAGATGGCTACTGCTTCTAACAACAAGCTCCTCGAGGGAGAAAAGGATATCGAAGGGTTCGAAGAGATGATTTTTGACTTCCTCGGCCATGTCCTCAAAACCCATAACATCTCGTGGATCCCGGACTACCACGTTACTTTAGCCAACTTATGGGATGCCATCGTCGAGGGTGAGAAGCAGAGATTAGGAGTTGAAGAGATTGACGAAGATGAGCTGATGAAGACCATTCTGAGGGATAACGAGCCCGAGGATCTGGCAGAAGGCCGTCGTCTAATACAAGAAGAAATGGAGAAGGAGAGGGCCCTGGCTAAGGGCAAAAACAAGGTTGACGAAGGTTCGAGCTCAGCTGTAGAGCCCAAGACCTCCGGAGTTGAGGAATACCATCCTGATGATCTATTAATTCCTTTGGGCCTAACTCCTGTAGTTGTCGGAGCTTCTGCAGCTGGCCTAGATGGAGGATCAGCGGAAGGTATCTCCCTTTTTTCCCCACAATTTGTCAAAGCAATTGTGAGTTGTCGTTGTTTGGTAGAGAAACCAATCGAATTAATAACATGTGTTCCCCATAATACGGGTGGCAAGCCCGTCGACAAGGATGTCGAGAAGAGGACAGAGGCGGAGAAGATTGTCGTCTCGCCTAGCGCCGGTGTTGATATACCAAAGCAGGCTGAGGGTACAACAGCAGAGAAGGGCGTCCTGGTACCTAGTGTTGATGCTTCCAAGGATGATGAAACCATCGAGGCCTTGAAAGATATGGACGGGCGCCATGTAGAGGATGAGGAGGATATCATTAGTACCAAAGAAGCCGAAGACGAGGACGACGAAACTTTGGCTAACAGAAAAGCTAGGCAGGAAAAGCAGCTGGCTTTAAAGAAGGTGGGACAAGAGCCTTTGAACATAGCCCCTATCTCGGAGCTTAATCCCAAAACTGGGATGGTTTTGAAACTCCAGCCCAAATCCATCAGTAAACAGCTTCATTTTGCGAACCCTGATGATTTCCCAGCTTCCCTTACTGATAAAAGAAAGAGAAAGCCGAAGGAGGAGGAGGAGTCTTCTGATGATTCAGACGTTCCTCTTATAGACAAAAGGAAAAGAAAGAAGGGTGATCAATCCGAAACTGACAAGCCGAAGCGGGAGAAACAGAAGCAGGAGAAGAAGTCCAAGCGTAAATAGGATATTGTCGCTTGTCTATATTTTGTCTTTAGGCTTCCTACTGGCCATGAAATGTAATTGTGAGACTGGCCCTCGCTTTTGTTTTAGGTTGTTTTTCACTTTCTAGGCTTGCAGTTTATAAATGAATGTTTATCTCTTTTGCATCATCGTGTACCTGCATTTAATAAACTTTTCATGCTTAGTCATAGATCATCTGATTATAACTACAAATCAGTCAAGCAACAGAAAGAAAATTTTTAAAATTTCCGTGCTGCATCATGGTTCTTGTGTATATGTATATGGCCCCCAATCAATCGTTAACGTAGCTCTTAACTAGGGCTTATTAAGGATTGATTAGCGTTCTTTGCATGTTGCCCCCTATTTCTGAATATGGGGGACTTAGAAAATCTAATAAGATAACTGTCCCTGTGGTGCTGAGTTTCCGGCACCTTTCTCAGCGCTTAATCATAGACTCTTTTATACTCTCCTAGCGGCCGCCGAGGTTAGAGTTCGAATTCAGCAGTTCAATCACTCCCCGATCCTTCAGCGGGGAAGGAGTTCTTTCTCAGCGCTCGATCGGAGACGCTTTTATACTCTCTCTCTACTCTGGAAAGTTAGAGTTCGAGCTCAGGAGTTCAATCGCTCCCCGATCCTTCACCGGTGAAGGAGCTCTTTCTCAGCGCTCAGTCAGAGATGCTTTTATACTCTCTCTCTCTGGAGAGTTAGAGTTCGTGTTCAGCAGTTCAATCGCTCCCCGATTCTTCAGCGGGGCAAGAGCTCTTCCTCAGTGCTCAGTCGGAGACGCTTTTATACTCTCTCTCTGGAGAGTTAGAGTTCGAGCTCAGCAGTTCAATCGCTCCCCGATCCTTCAGCGGGGCAAGAGCTCTTTCTCAGCGCTCAGTCGGAGACGCTTTTATACTCTCCTGACAGTCGCCGAGCTTAGAGTTACGTGAATGCGGTTCCGATCATGGTACACCGCCATGACTTACGGAGATCGCCCTCATGTCCGTTATGCTCTCTCTCGGCTCTGGAGAGTTAGAGCGCTGTCAATGATATGATTTACTTTATCGCACCCTCAGAGTTTTGACTGGTGACTGCATTCCATTCTGATGGAAGGCACCTATAATTATACGCTTCTGTGATCGCTGCATGGTTCACAGCAATTTCCATAAAAATATAAAGGCAGATAAGAAATAGTGCAATAAAGGTAAACAACACACAATATTTTTATAGTGGTTCGGTCGAGTCATGACCTACGTCCACTTTAAAAAAAATTCTTAAGAAATCGGACTATTCTACGCAAGTCGTGCCTTGTACATGGTCCTTAATAAAGCAAAAGAACAGATCTGACATCTTTACGTTTGATACGGCTGTAAATGTTGGGCATTCCACGCTCTGGGGATTTCCTTTCCATCTACGGTCGCTAGCTTGAAAGTTCCATTATCAAGCTTGCACAGAATAGAGTACGGTCCTTCCCACTTCGCGCCCATATGAGTTGGGGCTGGGAAGACACGCTTCAGAACCAAGTCTCCGGGTTCGAAGGTTCGGGCTCGAACCTTTTTGTTGTAGTATCGGGCGACCTGTTGCTTGCATCTGAGGGCACGCAGGTCTGCTTCGTCCCTCTTTTCTTCGATCATATCCAGGGATTCAAGGAGAAATTCGTTATTAGTCATCGGATCGTAATAAGTCACTCGGTGAGAAGGTACTTTTATTTCTACCGGGATGACTGCTTCTGCTAAAAAAGAAAGGGAAAATGGGGTATGTCCTGTTGCCGACTTATACGTTGTCCTGTAGGCTCATAGTGCTAAGGGTAACTCATCAACCTACATCGCTCTGGCCCGTTTCAGTCTTCTTTTCAGAATGGACTTAATCACTTTGTTTGCCGCTTCGACCTGTCCGTTTGATTGCGGATGCGCCACAGAGGTGTACCGTTTCTCAATGTGGTATTTCTGGCAGAAGTCTCTGAATTCAATGCTATCGAACTGAGTTCCGTTGTTAGTTATAACAATCTTTGGAATCCCAAATCGACCGATGATGTTTCTAATGACGAAATTGATCACTCGTTTGGTTGTGATTGTAGTCAGTGGCTCTGCCTCGACCCACTTAGTGAAGTAATCTATGGCTACAATAGCGAACTTTGCCCCGCCCTTAGCTATGGGAAGACTTCCGATGATATCAATTCCCCACATAGCGAAAGGCCATGGACTCGTCATCGTTTTTAACTGACTAGGAGGTGCTCTAGGTATTTTTGAAAATTTCTGGCATGCATCACACCGTCGTGCGAACTTCGCCGCATCTTTGTTTATGGTAGGCCAGAAATAACCATGCCGCAACACCTTTTTCGCCAATGTTTGCCCTCCAGTGTGATCGACGCATTCACCTTCATGTACATCTTGCAGCACACGCTTGATATCGTCATGAGCTATACACCGGAGAAGGGGCGTCGAAAATCCTTGTCTGTAAAGAACTCCGCCTTCCAGAACGTATCGGGCAGCTTTACGAATTACTTTACGCCTCTTGCTTTTCTTGGTCGGAAGCGCTCCATTCATCAAGAAATTCTTTAATGGGTCATCCATGACTCCCTTTCTGGTTCCGTCTCTAGTACTGGATCAATTTCCATCTGATCTATACTAGGAGACCGAAGTACTTCAACTGGGGCTAGCCCGGTCTCTTCAGGATCGTCAGAACTGCCGTCTTCACCAACTTATCCTCCTGCTGATTCTCTGACCGCGGAATATGCGATATGCTGTAATGATCGAAGCCGTTCAGCAACTCATTCACTTTCTCCAAGTATAAAATCAATCTTGGGCTTTTGGCTTGGAATTTTCCAGTGACCTGGTTTACAACTAACTTGGAGTCACAAAAGATGTCCAGCTTTGTGATTTCCAACTCCTTTGCAATCCTTAGCCCGACTATCAGGGCTTCATATTCGGAGTCGTTGTTAGTGGCTTGAAACTCCATCCGGATAGCATAGGATATCAATCGTTTCTCGTGAGTTTCAAGCACTATTCCAGCGCCGGATCTCTTGTCATTCCTAGCGCCATCCGTATACAATCTCCAGGCACTGGGGTCGAGAAGCAACTTTGAGGGGTTAATTTCTTCGTTCGTAATATCGTCGTCTGGGATAGTTAACTCTGCTATGAAGTTGGCTATCGCTTGCCCCCGTATTGACCGCCGGGGTTGAAAGTCCAGATCAAATTGACTCAACTCAATGTTCCACTTGAGTAGCCTTCCAGACGCTTCTGGTCTCTATAGAACTTGCTTGATTGGATGATCAGTGTATACGGTAATGGGATGAGCCTGAAAATAATGTCGAAGCTTTCTATAGGCGATCAGCAAACTATACGCCAACTTTTCTATCCTTGGATAATTACGCTCTACTGCCGTCAATTTTTTGCTCACGCAATACACAGGTCTTTGAACCTTATCTTCTTCTCTTACCAATGCTGAGCTGATCGCGTGGGACGACACTGCCAAGTACACGAATAAGTCCTCGTGATCCAACGGCTTAGATAATATCGGAGGTTTCTCTAGGTGTCTAAGCAAGTTCTGAAACACTTCTATGCAGTCGGGCGTCCATTTGAAGTGGCGTTTTCCTCTCTTTATCAATTCGAAGAATGGGATGCATTTGTCCGTAGCCCTGGAGATAAATCTGCTTAGTGCGGCTACTTTCCCTGCAAGGCTTTGCACATCTTTAATCTGCCTAGGTTCCTGAATGTCTCTAATTGCTGCGATCTGGTCTGGATTAATCTCAATCCCATGAGAACTGACGATGAATCCTAAGAATTTTCTGGAGGCGACCCCGAATGAACATTTTGTTGGGTTGAGTTTCATCCTGTACTTTCGAAGAATGCCAAACATCTCTGCCAAGTCCGTAGTGTGATTAGAGGATTGCTTGGACTTAACCAACATGTCGTCGACGTATACTTCCATTGTTTTCCCAATCTGGTTATAGAACATTCTGTTCACTAACCGTTGATACGTAGCGCCCGCGTTCTTCAAGCCAAAGGGCATTACCACATAGCAGTATAACCCCAGATCCGTAATGAAACTAGTGTGTTCTTGATCTGGAACATGCATTGGAATCTGGTTATATCCTGAATAAGCATTCATAAAGGAGAGAAGTTCATGACCTGCCGTTGAGTCCACCAACTGATCGATCCTGGGTAACAGAAAACTGTCTTTCGGGCAGGCTTTATTCAAATCAGAGAAATCGATACATGTTCGCCACTTCCCGTTGGCCTTCTTTACCAGAACTGGATTTGAAATCCAGTCTGGGTAGATTGAGTCTCTGATAAATCCATTACTCTTTAGCTTTCCAACTTCTTCTTTCAAGGCAGCGGACCTCTCTGGGCCCAGCATTCGCCTTTTTTGTTTTACCGGAGGATGTTTAGGGTTAATGCTTAATGAATGGCTCATGATTGATGGAGATATCCCGCACATGTCTGCGTGGGTCCAAGCAAATACATCCAAATTATTTTTTAAGAAATTAGTCAGTTCTTTAGCTAAATTCGGATTTAACTGGGATCCAATCTTAAGGACCTTCTCTGGGTCACTATCATCGATCGGTACATCCACAGTTGTCTCGTTGGGAGTCGCCATTCTTCCCCCAGGTTCTTTGTCCTCTCTGGGATCTATATCCTCGGGCAAATCTCTGGGCGACTCTCCTACGGTTATCCTCTTTAATTGCTATGAGGTTTCCGCCCTTGCGGGGGGGGGGGGGGAGAAGCGCCCTTGGTTTCTATGTCTCCTCCATTGCGGAGTAGCTTTAGCTATGCAATATAACATGCTCGTGCGACAACCTAATCTCCTCTAAGAACACCAACACCAGCTTCCGTAGGAAACTTCAATAACAAGCACCAGGGGGCTATACAGGCTCTAAACTTTGCGAGGGCCGGTCGGCCCAAGAAAGCATTATAGGGTGATTCAATATCCAAAACCACGAAGGGAAGGATTCTCAATCTCCGGCGTTCTCCTTCCCCAAGCGTAACTGGTAGCTCTACATAACCCATTGGAGCGGTGGATGCTCTGTTAAATCCACGGATCCATCCCTGATAGGGCTTCAAGTCTTTTATCTTGAGATTCATCTGGTCGAATGTCTTTTTGAAAAGAATATTGACGGAACTCCCGTTATCCACCAAGACTTTATGAACAGTGGCCAGGCCAAAAGGTACTGTGATTACAAATGGATCTTCAGTTGGAGCATGGACTCCAATGCTTTCTCGCTCGCGGAAAACGACATCGTCGGACATCATCTTTTGTTGCTTTATCGGAACGTTGACCTCAGGGTTGTTACACTCCGCTACCTCGAGGTGTTGCTTGGCTGCATTGACATACTGATCCAATGCCTTGGAACCGTGTCCGGCGAGATAAAGCCCTCCGATTATGGTATTGATAACAAGGTCCTTTCCCTTCTGCTGGGCAGTTGGCATGATGGCAGGTTGATTCTGGTTCTGATTTGGGGCCTGTACGGCTTGCCCCCTGTCTCTGGGTGTCACTCTGTATTCATCCAATTTTCCTTCTCGGAGAAGCCTCTCGACTACATCTCTTAGGTGACGGCATTCATTAGTCGAATGGCCATGAATCTGATGAAAGAGACAAAACTTCCCCGTTTCACGTTCTTTCTCCGTCGACTCTCTGGGAGGAGGCCTTTTATTTTGGAGGACAATGTACGAATCCATGAAGATATTTTCCAAAGTATCGTTTATTAGCGTATAACTCTCAAAAGACCTGGGACGAGTCCTTCTCTAGGAGTCATTCCCTCGATTCCTCTTCCGGTTGTTTCCATTACTGTTATTATCGTTGTTTCCTGACTGACGACCACCCTGATTCCGATTTCCGACATTAACCTCGACCTTCCCCGAGCTGTCTCCTGTCTGCTTAATGGCGACATTGCTCTGGATTTTCTCTTTATCAGCCGTTTTTTTCCTTTCGGTTAGCATATACTTCCTCCCGGCGTAAGTGCACGTTAGCTTTTTCGTAAAATAATTCTCTAGTATAAGGTGGCTTGCCGGCCAGATATTTCCCAAATTCGGTGTCTTTATCTACCCCATCAATTAGGGTTGCCACAATAGTTGGCTCATGAGGATCTTTAACTTCAGTAGCGGCTAGGTTGAAACGGTCTAGATACACCCTCAAACTCTCGCCTAGTCGTTGCTTGACAAGGAACAAGTCAATCACACTCTTTGTCTTTTGTGCATAGATGTGGAACTATTCCACAAACCATTCACTCAACTCCCTGAAGCTGGAAATTGATCTTGCTGGTAAAAGAGTAAATCATAATAATGCTACATCCTCCAGGAGTATGGGAAATGCTTTGCGCGTCAGAAGCTGCGGCAGCGGTCATTGACCAAGAATATCTCATCAGATGTTGGACGAGATCAGATCTACCCGCGTAACGGTTCATCTACGGCATGTTGAAGCGCCTCGGGAAAGTCGCATCTAAAATGTCATCAGTGAAAGGGGTGTGACTACGGTCAATTCCCCAATCTTCATTCTGTTGTCCACGGCTATCTGCCAGAATTTGATGGATCATAGCTGCAACATTTGCACTGGTCAGCGGAGGTTCGGGGTCAGCGCTTCTTACTCGGTGGGGTTCTCTGATCTCTCTTCCAGGAGCGGCCACAAAATCCGGAGCTCAGATTGGGCTTCGCTGCCCCCTGTTACCATGAGCATTTGTACGGCGACGGGGCTAAGGTAGTCTGTTCTGTACAGGGCTGTCCACACCTCGAGCTCTGGGAGTTGCGGCGTGATCGTTCACATTGCGGTTTGAGGGCCCTGCACCCAGTGCCTCTTCTTCCCGTGATGGCAGGGTTCCAAATTGAAGCTGCTCTATGTTTTCAGGCCTCTCATATGGTCGCCGCGGAGGTCTCGGCTATTCCTCTGACGAAGTAGAGTATTCTGGAGTGAGCGGACGAACTGGGGGCGTCCTTTTCCTTGCGAGATCATTAAGCCTTCTATCCATAGCGGTCAAGTTCTATCGCAGAACGGAGCTCTCCTGCCTTTGAGCAGCCAATTCATCAAACAGCCTCTCCCACATTTCGGAAAAGCGAGAGAGGTCCCCCTAAGTAAAGGGAGCAGAAGGGTCATATTGATCATCCTCATTTTCTCTTATGCGCAAAGAGCTTGAACCAGGTCGAGCGGAGGGGCTAGGACGGCAGGAGCGAGCCATAGGCTCCTTTCCAGGTCGAGTTGTAGTTTGGTCATCAATTTGGATCGCTGTGGATCGAGGTTGGTGGCTCGCAGCGCCCCCGTGGGATTGGTTCGTGGTCACGGTATGCGGAGGATTCAGGGCGTTATCACGGGATCGAGTAACAACCCCTCCAGCTTCACGGTTCGCAGCTCCACCCTCAAGTCGTATCGTGGAACCTATATTGGTTTGGGTCGCACCCCCCCCCCCCCCGTCCTCGCGATCCGTGACCCCCTCAACGACCTGCTCGTGTGCACTTTCGCCAACCATTTCATTCGCGGCTTCATTCGCTTGCGAACCTTGCACTTCCTTAGACTTCTTTCCAGCCATGATATCAAATGTCGCAGGAATCTTCAAAAATCTGAATAGTGAAGTTTTGGGACTGTTTTCTTCGGACTTTCAAATCCAAATAGTAGAATAGCTATCCGATAGGTTGAGAATTCGTTCTCAATGAAAGCACCAAAATGTTAGATCAAAATTTGGACCTAACACCCAAATTGTTCTGATTCTTAAAGAATTATAACTGGAGAATGAAGAAAAAGCAGAAAACACACAGAATTTATAGTGGTTCGGTGTTAACGAGCCTACATCCACTTTATATGTTATCGATTATACTTTGAATGCTAGTACAATCAATGATTTCTCTCAAACTCAGTCTTAAAATTATGATTTCCCTCAGTAATCTCGTAATAAAACTGATAAGAAATAGTGGTATGACAGTAATGGTGGAATCAGTGCTCAATACTGCCAAAAGATCCTGAAAAATGCCAAGCTCTGGGCTATTTAAAGCTGATTTTGTCAGACGGATCACGGTCACACGTGGCACAGATCCCGAGAATATCGGATCGTATCGCAGCTTGATGAAGAATTAGTCAAATTAGCCATTGTGGACAGGTGTCGCGATCCCCTTAAATATCGGATCGAGCAAGGAGGAGGAATTGGTCAAAGTGACAGTTGGGGACACGTGTCGCTGGATCCGTGCATCTCGGATCGCCGAAGACTAGCTCGTGCTTGAATAGGTCGGAGGCTTCGCTGTGCGTCGGGTAATCGGACCGTTCTGTGCAGGGTAGTAGTGTAAGTACGGATCGAGTCGTGTAGAGGTAGTCGGATCGCTGATGTTATGGGGGCGATCCGATGGGGGGCGATCCGATCCTTCATGGACTTAAGGAACGTAGTTTCATACTTTCTTCTTGTGAGTGAACCTTGGTGGCTTGGTCAAAAAGCTAGCCAACAGATACATCTAACATGTTCATGGAAATTAGGATGATTGAATTAAGATCCTCATACTAAATGTACACCTGAAGGCTACCACAATTGCGGGGTTGGGATCACCTTATTATATAACATAGGGTACTAGCTGGGACACTAGTAGGGAATACGAATCATTCTACTAAAGACACTAGTTAGGATACTAGTTAGTTGGTGCAAAGATATAAAATTCAGAACAACGGGGTATTAGCGAAGCAGAGAAAGAGTAGAAGCGCATTCAGTTTATCTTTCCTTATCATATTTTATTCTAATCTTAGGTTGTCTTTTTATCCCTATTATCACGGTATTGTCTTATATTCGATTTATTCATGTCATGTTACTATTACCTTTTTACATACTGAAAATCACTGGACATACCAGACTTATGTCTGACCTAGTTTTTTTTCGCCTCTTTTCATCCATTCTCCCCTCCCCCCTGGTAGCCATGGAGGGAATAGCTCAGCTTAGTTTGGACCATTTCACTTTCCAAGCTCGAAGATAGTCGATGTATTGCTTTGGACTCTCTTTTCCACTGATGTGGCTGGCTCATGCTTTTTTGGGGAATATCATTGTCATTTTAAGCTTCTTTATTTTTGTTAAACAAGACAGATACTTTGTTGTACTAGGTACTAGTGTTGAAAACAATCTTTGTACAAGCTGTTTTACCAAGCTGATGTTTTATCAATGAAGTAAAGTTTTATTTATTTTTTGCTATTTAAATTTTACCTGTCTTGTAATTTATCTGCATCTTTTATCTATAACGCTTCACTGAAATTAATGCATTCCCTTTGTGAGTGACATTAATGGAGGTGGGGTGTTTCACTTGGTATCGGAGATGAAGGTTATCGGATCAGATAAAAGATTTTAAAAATTATTTTCAAGACGGTTTTAAAAGAAGCATTTTCTAAAGAAAAGTTTTGTTTTAAAGGCATATTCCCCAAATCCATATGCACTATCTTTTAATCCTCTGTTTGAATCCTTGTTTTCCTTCTTTACCGAGTCTCCGAGGCACCTGGCTTTCTGGGAGGTAACCTCATCGCGGCATGGTTCCATAGGCTTGATGAGACTATGGCACCCGACAAAGGGCGAAGAAGTGCCCAACTTCCATATAGCCGCAGTAGTTTCTCCCGCGGCTAATTTTCTTTCAAGCTTTGTAGGGTTTTCTGTGCGATGGAGGCAGCTTTCAAGACACTTGTCAGCAAGCCACACAAGGATGGCAAAGATGAGAATGAGGGAGTTTGGCTAAGGAGCACAACCCAGGGATGAGAAACTCACGGATATGGACTTGGTTCACAAAGGAGGAAAGAATCGAAAAATCTAATACAAGAGGAAGTGTCGTTATTATGGTATGACGGGTCATATAATTAAGGACAAGGGCAAGAACAAAGGACAGGATTTTCAGTAGGGCAAGTGCATGCTCTCACCGCCAGCGTACCTAAGAGAGAGGTAGTAATGTTTCTGTTGAAAAAGTCTAGTTTTTCTTTTTGATCATCCTGTTAGTACTCTTTTTGATTTTAGTGCTTCAAATTCGTTTATTTATGCTTCTATAGTTGAGTCACCACACCTTAGTGCTTGTATAGTAGAAGATCCCATTATTGTCTCAAATCCAATTGGTGGTTCGGCTTATTTATCTTTGGTTTGTGAGGATTTGAGAATAGCTATATTAAGTATTGAGTTTAAGTGTAATGCTTATATTTTTTCGGTTTCATGGGCTACGGGTTGATTCTAGGCATGGATTGGTTAGCTAGTAATTGTGAAAGGAGGGTAGATGGATATTTGGCTTGCCTCGGGAATACCCTCGAGATTTCGTGCAAACTTAAGGGATCAGTTTGGCTTAGCTACCTAGATTCACTTGATGCATCTATCGACGATTTGCGATCCGTTAGAATAGTCCATGAGTACGCAGATGTTTTTAATCAAGTTAGGGGTTTGTCCCCTAAAACGTGAGATAAACTTCCGCATATATCTAGTTGACAATGCAAAGCCAGTTGCATTACATGTACGACGCATGCCTCCAAGGGAAAGGAAGTGCTTAGTAAATAAGTAAAAGAGTTACTTGGGAAAGGGTTCATAAGGTGAAGTATTTCTGAATAGGGGTGCTCCAGTTGTTTTCACTACAAAGGAGGATGGTTCACTTTGCTTTTTCATAGATGATATTTCGGTTTTCTCTAAGAGTGAGGAAGAACATGCTTTGCATCTAAGGGAAGTCTCGGAATCCCTCCGAGCACATTAACTCAAAGCTAAGTTCTCCAAATGTCATTTTTGGAGGAAAGAGGTGAGTTTCTTAAGACACATGATCTCTAAGGAAGGGATAGCAGTGGATCCTGAAAAGGTGGTGGCAATCCAAGATTGGAAGATTCCTAAGAACGCAACGGAAGTAAGAAGTTTTCTAGGACTAGCGGCCTTTTATAGGAAGTTCATTAAGGACTTGGAGAAGGTATTAGCCCCACTTACAAGATTGACAAAGAAAAATCAAACCTTTTCTCGGGATATTGGTTGTGATGTCGCTTTCCAACAATCGAAGAGGGCTCTTACAACGGCACCAGTTTTGACTCTTACCTTACGGTAAATATGGATGCATGCGGCACGGGGCTAGGAGCCATCTTGATATAAAAAGGAAGGGTAAGGTCGTAGCGGATGCCTTAAGAAGAAATGGTTGACTTCAAGTCCTCTTTTTTTTTTGAAAAGGAAAAGTTCAGAATACATATCAAACTTTGATTTTAAAACCTTCGGTTAAGTTAGTAGTTGGCATCGCTAGGAGTAAGACCTACGCTTTTGAATTAAATAGGGACTTCACAAGGAAAAGACTCTCAGATAGCAGACGCAATGGATAAGTTAAATAGAGAAGAGACCTCTAATCACCTTAATAAATACACTTGGTAACATGGTTAGCATCTGTTTATTTTCAAGAGAAAGTTTTTCTACATGAAATACCCTCTAGTGAATTTTGGAAGAAGCCATGAGTACGCAGTTATGTTTGAGCATCTCTTATCATCCTCTGACAGAAAGGGTGAATATAATTTTGGAAGACCTTTTGAGGAAATGTTAGCGTGACACAGAAGGAGTTGTAGTGCCGAGTACACTAGAAGAAGAAGAGGTGGAATGAAATGCGACAGTGAAATGAGTTCCAATGCATATTCTGGAAACAGAAATTAAGAAGCTACGCAATCGTGAAGTTAAGACAGTCAGAGAAATATGGAGTGAAGCTCAAGAAGATGCGACTTAGAAGACTGAAGACTAGATACGCGCATCATACCCTTTTTGAGGGTATATCGTTGATCTCTCTTTTTCTGTAAAATTTATATGCTAGACTTTATCTTTAAGTATATCCTCTCGGTCCTATCCTCGATCCTTAGGTAGAAGCCGATGGATATAAACATGTGTTTGAGACATGTTATGTTTGGTGGATGCAAGTGGATGTAAGTGTTTGCTAATGGTTGCTCGTGGATGCATATACACACACACTAGGCACGAGATCGGCTCCGTCACTTCCTTATTTCATATGCATGAGTGAATTTATATATATATATATATATATATATATATATATTGAAACTTGATGTATTATCACATGGATGTTGCAATTGTATGAATTGTTTAGCACTCAGGTAGAGGTTATAAGGTACAATTAGGAATAATTGCATACATGATGGACTTACAGCACTGACATAATTCGCATTAAGGAGGTCAACTGAATCAGTAGACTGCCTGATTTTGCATTAGATAAGGGCATGTAAACACACTATGCATATGATCATGAAAGCATTAGAAATCTTTTTAAGGACAAAGGATGCCTGTGATTGATGCTTGAGTAGATGAATGTTGGATGTTAGGATACATTCTTCTCAACTTAGAGATTTCGGGGATGAAATCCTTTAAAGGATGGGAGAATGTAACAACCCATATTTTCTGTGAATGTTAAAGTAATGAATTAAAGAATAATTAATTTTAAAAGAGGGAATTAAGGGACACGGGTTGCGCCATTGCGTTCGTCTTGGAATTTTGCTTGAGATAGAGTCCGAGTTTGCATAAATCAGGCTCCGTATGAAGAAGTTATGGAGTTCACAAGATTCCAAGTTTAAGCAGAAATTAAATTAAAATAATAATTAAAGGTCAAAATTGTTCAAAATTCTAATTTCAGTCAGGGGGGCTGAGCGGGAAATTTCCCACTCAGAGGTGTCGAACCCCGTAGGGGGAGTCGGCATAGGTGTCGACCCCCCAAGGGGAGTCGACATAGGTGTCGATCCCCCTATAGGGGAGTCGACATAGGTGTCGACCCCCCTGTAGGGAGTCGACCCCTTTTGAGATCCAGACCGAGTGACGAATTTTTACAACCCAATGCTGATATGGCTTTCTCTGATGGGCCAATGACTGATTTCTGAGGTATTAGGGCATATGTGTCATGTTATGGTTGGCTGGATGACACATCTCTTTGGTTTGATGGCTTTGATTTCTCCTAGACTAATCTAAAGGCTAGAATTAAACCTAGACTTCTATATAATCACCCCAAACCTCAACCTTAGAACTCATTCTATGAAGACGTCATGTTGTTCGTCTATAAACTGGCCTAGCCTCCATTCATCTACCCCAAACTAGAGAATCAAATTCAAACTAGGAATCAATTAGAAGAACTAGAGAATCAAACGTCTACATCAAAGGATAGCTTTTCAAATTCAAAAATCAGATCCCAGAAATCAAGATCCGTCCTTTTTTGTAAGTACAATTATTGTTTAGATGTGAAGACCTAATAAGAAATCATGACTGTAGATCCTAGATCTAGAACTCTACCTAATTTTATTCGTGCCTATCCTTTTGTCAATTCTGAATTGCCTATGCCTATGAGACTATTATGATTGATGTAATGACACATATCATGCCTATGAGACTATTGTGATTGACATAATGAAACCTAACATACCTATGAGACTGTTGGATTGACAAAATGGAACCTATCATGCCTACGGGACTTTTGTGATTGATTTCTCATGTTGTACATCCTATGCCTACGAGATTATAGGACTGACACAATTGAACCTACCACGTTGTATATGCAAATTACATGATAAGCTATGTTCATACATGCTTACATGTTTAGATCCAAGCTAGTACCCATGTTTAAGACCTATATAAGTTCATGCTTATACAATTAGACTATGCTAGTTCGCATGTTAATTGGATCTAATTTAAATGTAAGATCACGTTCATGTGCTTAATTAAATTTATGTCGTTCTATCCCAAATTTATACTCCGCATGTTGATTTAATTTGTTTATGCCTGTTGGAATGTTACATGTCCTTTTATTTTCACTTTTGTTTATAAGTTAGGCTAATTTGCAAGCATAACATTCTATGTGAATTATGCGAACGAATAATGGGGGAGATGTTAGGGAAAATTTTTAAACTACAGGCTATTGGCATAGATTGGCTCATAATCATGTAAATGATTAGTAACATGAAATGGTAGAATTTGCATACTTAAATGGACATAATTTAAACTACAGGCTATGGACATAATTTAAAGGATAAATGGGGCATGACTTGAATTGACAACACTTGTGGGTAATTTACATATGAACATAAATTGTAAATATGTAAATTAATTAAAAGATGAATATGCCTAACCCGAGGGTAGATTGAGTTACGGTGTAAGACTGCCCGGAACCGCACAGAACCGCCCGGCACATCCAGCAAACGTAACAATATAGATCTAACGTAAGAGGACAGCGCATTAAGTCCAAAAACCCGAGGGTAGATTGAGTTGCGGTGTAAGACCGCCCAGGACCGTCCAGGCCATCCAACGACCGCAACAATATAGATCTAATGCGAAAGGTTGGTGCTTTAATGAATGAATTAAAGCCAAGAAACAAACAGGTTAAGAATGGTAGGGTTAAGTTAATTAAGGCAACACTTGACCAATACAACATGTTAATTAGACAAGAAGGTAAGGTTAAGTAAATTTAGAAACACTTAACCAATATAGCATGATGAATGAGCAGGGTTAAGTTAATAAGAAATACTTAACCAATATAACATGATGAACGAGTGGGGTTAAGTTAATAAGAAACACTTAACCAATAAAACATAATGAACGAGTTGGGTTAAGTTAATAAGAAACACTTAACCAAAATAACATGATGAACGAGTGGGGTTAAGTTAATAAGAAACACTTAACCAATATAACATGATGAACGAGTGGGTAAAGATAATTAGAAACACTTAACCAATATAACATGGTGAATGAGTGGGGTTAAGTTAATGGGAAACACTTGACCAATATAACATGATGAATGAACAGGGTGAAGCTAATAGGAAATACTTAACCAATACGACATGATGTGTGGGTGGGTTGAGTTAACATGAATGGACATCACTTAACCAATATTTCATGAACAAAGTGGATAGGGTTAAGACAAGCTTAACCAATAAAACATATTAACATGATCAGTGAGAGGGTTAAGTACATCTCGTGTAGGTGGATAATATTAGTATATATAGGCCAACAAACTTAACCGTTAAATAAACATGTTTGAATCAGTGGAGGGTTAAGTGCATCTCATGTAGGTGGGTAATATTTGTATATATCGGCCCACAAACTTAACCAGTAAGAAACCCTAGTAACAGGGACCCATTTCAGCAGTAACCCACATAGATGTATCATGGTACCCTGAACTAGGCAGGGTGGGGCATGATTACTGGGCTGATTATAAGCGGTCAAAGTAGTGGCAGGTGGTGCAGCAGTGCAGGTTCCGATGGGATCATGGGCCTGCACGTACTCCTGAGTGGAAGAATTAGCCACTAGGCATTAGTAGATATAAAGCTGTGCATCTTGATCATGTCAGGTTGCCACCTTAGGACTTGATACACCCTACGGTGGGACCAGCACAGGTATCTTCAAGCAGAGGGCCGAGCGACACAAACTAGAACTATATCGATACGAGTAGAAGCCGATTGGTTAAGGTAGTAAGGATACATCAAACATGTTCATGGCAATTAGGCTGATTGAGGTAAGCTCCTCATACTAGATGTACACCTGAAGGCTACCACAATTGAGGGGTTAGGATCACCTTATTATATAACAAAGAATACTAGTTGGGATACTAGCAGGGAATACGAATCATTCTATAAAAGACACTAGTTAGGATACTACTTAGTTGGTGCAGAGATATAAAAATCAAAATAACGGGGTAGTAGCGAAGCAGAGAAAGAATAGAAGCGCATTAGGTTTATCTTGCCTTATCATATCTTATGCTAATCTTAGGTTATCTCGTTATCCCTGTTATCACGGTATTGACTTATATTCAGTTTATTCATGTCATGTTACTATTACCTGATTACATACTGAAAACCATTGGACTTACCAGACTTATGTCTGACCTAGTTTTATTTCGCCTCTTTTCTTCCATCCCCCCTCCCCAGGCAGTCACGGAGGGAATAGCTCAGCTTAGTTTGGAATGTTTCTCTTTCGAAGCTCGAAGATAGTCGATGTATTGCTTTGGATTCTCTTTTCCACTGCTATGGCTGGCTCATGCTTTATTGCGGAATATCATTGTCATTTTTTGCTTCTTTATTTTGTTAAACAAGACAGATACTTTGTTGTACTGGGTATTGGTGTTTTGGTGTTGGAAAACAATCTTTGTACAAGCTATTTTGCCAAGCTGTTGTTTTATCAATGAAGTAATGTTTTATTTATTTTTCGCTATTTAAATTTTACCTGTGTTGTAATTTATCTGCATCTTTTACCTATAACGCTTCACAGAAATTAATGCATTCCCTTTGTGAGTGACATTAATGGAGGTGGGGTGTTTCATGTTCTGATCTGTTGTATTCCCAAAGTTAGCGTATTCAGGTTTTTGAATGGACTAAGTCGATTTTGTGATCGATTAGGTCCGGTGAAATCTAAGTCGTTACATACAACCAGACTATACATTTATCTTGACGCTAAAAATGAAATAAAACTAGATTTATGTTTAGTTCATTTCCTTTCGTCTTCTTTTACAGTTTTTTACCAACCAAGGTTAAGAAATTATACATCCTCTATTATTCAGCTACAACCACATTACTGTTTTCATGTCTAAAGTAAGAGGATTGAAATGAATCAAAGATCGAACAAATTAATCTGAAACAATAATGCATAAAGCAGAGATAATAATCAATATATTAAGCGTCATATGCAGTCGAAAAAAGTTGTAGTACCTCTCATGGCATTTCAAAATAGAAAGGCATGGATTTAGAGGTCTAGGAAATTAGACATGGTGGTTGCGCTTAGGGATTAGGATCCAATATTGATGATAGAGGCTAGGGTTTCATGATTAAGAAGTTGACAATGATTGATGACAAAGGGTAACGATTTAAATTTAAGGAAATATGTTGTACTAACGGATAATTTTGAGATAGCTTTAGTCATCGTTTTTAATAGTGAGAAGAAAATAGATTTTACTGAAGGACACAACAATGTGAATAAGGCCTTTTTAGTTCCCTCACAAAATAATTTATTTCTCGCACCTTCATCCAATTGTGTTCAATACACGTACTTATTTACCTTAGCGTTGAAACCTTAACTGTACAATGTTGGAAGATGGAAATGCACAAACCCTGATTATTAATGCTATCAAAGGGCTAATTTTGTTGCATCGAACTTTTCCAAATTTATTCAGATTTAAAGGTAGAACAAGTATTTAAAGACATATGCAAAATATAATTTAACATTATATAAAGGTGGTAATTATTAATAAACTACACTTTTTCCTTCCACGTTAAATTATAGAAAAATAATTATATAAAACTGATTTTTTCTTCTCGTTATCATATCTCAACAACCTTTCTATTTTGGCTTTCGAGATGTTAATTTGGGTTTAAGCATTTTAACCCTAGAATAAAAGCCCTAGAATATAAAATGTAGGTTATTATAGTACAATTACAGTACATTTATTGATGTCTTACATAGGAGGTGCAAGATATATTTACAGCAATACATGTATTGTAATGATAAAGTTTCGATAACTAATTGATGAATTCTTCGACAGTGTCATCTTTTTAGGATGCCTACTGATTCCAATGATAACAAGATATACGCATAATTATTAGAGACAAATGAAACAACATGTTTTGATGTCCACAGAGAAGTGCGGTGTAACACCCCACCTCGAGACTCACTCTAAAAAAAGAGCATTACTAAGTAATACTGTATATTAGAGAGAAAATAGGGCATGTTAAGGACGATCATCCACAATTTCACATTATACGAGTATTGAATACGTTGATTGAGGGTATAAATCATTCTTTCCTAAAATTCATATGGATCGATATACTCAATACATCTAATAAAAAATTACGATGGAAAAGGATCATATTTAGAAAAATTACAAAAACATCATAGGTGACATATCATATAACAAAATACATGCAAACACAATAGCAGAGTACAACAGGTACTTTGCTACAGACTCAAGTGGTTAAACCAACACAAAATCTCTCAAGTAATAAGAATAAAACAACTCGAATTCAAAATTGATCAATTAGGAAATGCCTTTAAGAGATAATCTTAGATGGATCAATTAGCTACGAATCAGTCGCAAGCCACAACATAAAACGATTCAGTCTGACCCAAGTATTACATACACATGTCAGTCTAATTTACATATCAATTATAATACAATAGGTGAAATATGAAATCATATAGATAAGAATTACTTTTGGATAGGAGTCATAAAAGTCCAAAACAACACGTTATTCATGAGATAATTAAGGCTAACCATCCTACGAGATATCAAGGACAACACAAATAATAATAAAGAAGAATTCGATCACCATCAAAAGGGTGAGAGCAATGTATTTATAAATTCTATATGCTACAATTTTCTTTTAGAAAAGTTGTAGTATATAGAATTTATCAATACATTGCTCTCTACAGAGAGAAATATTTTTTTATTTGATTGAAATGGTATAAATATTTAAAAATTTATGAGGTTTATCGATCAGTTGTTGATCGGTAAACCTCATAAATTTTTAAACATGCATACCATTTCAATCAAATATAAAAACAGCTGATCGGTAAACCTCTAAAAAATTTAAACATGTATACCATTTCAATCAAATATAAAAACGTTTCTCTCAGAGAGTAATGTATTTATAAATTCTATATACTGCAAAAAGTGGTAGTATATAGAATTTATAAATACATTGCTCTATGAGAGAAATGTTTTTATATTTGATTGAAATGGTATACAAGTTTAAAAAATTTAGAGGTTTACCGATCAGCTGCTGATCGGTAAACCTCATAAATTTTTAAACATGTATAACATTTCAATCAGATATAAAAATATTTCTCTCAAAGAGTAATGTATTTATAAATTCCCTATACTACAACTTATTTAAAGAAGTTGTAGTATAGGGAATTTATAAATACACTGCTCTCTACATGAAACTCCATTAAAAAGGCAACATACCACTTTTATATGATTTTATTCAACTCAAAGTGATAAATACTTTTAAATATCACCAAAATAGATATAAGTATAGAAACCAACATGTCATCATAAAATTAGATCCAAAACCCCAAATAACCACTAACTCAATACATAAAATGTTTCAAACCAACCAATTACATATGTGTCAACAATAGAAACCTTTCTAGCCAAAAACTATGATTTTGGATCTATCCAGATATTTAGAATTTGGATCTGCCTAGAAACAACAAAATTTTGATTTACCTAGAAGTTCAGTATTTGGATCTACCTTGAAATTACAACATTTGGATCAACCTAAAAGTGAACACATTTGGATCTACCTAGAATTAGAAATTTTGGATCTATCCAAAATTACAACTGTTGGATCTATCCAAAATTATACTGCTTGGATCTATGCAGAATTTACAATGTTAGGATCTACACAGAATTTATAATGCTGGGAATTACCCAGAACTGTAGGATAATTGACCCAAATGTCTAGTACTGGCTGAACAAAATATATGTGTCACAGACTGTGACGACCCCAAAACCACATACGACGTTGTTAAGGGTAATCTTTGGAATATTACACATAAACAGATAATAGCAGAACATAATTAAATAAATACACCAGATAATGCACAAATAATACACTGGATAAACGTAATCATCAGAGTTACACAGTATATAGGATCATAATTAGTACAAAAACAGTTCAGCTCCATAAATGTCTACAACGGAAAACAAACATAATATGTACAATAGGAGCTGAACCGCATAAAAAGAGATGAATGATAGAATCCATCCTCAGCTCCAGCTATCCAGAAAGAGCCTGCTAAAACCTGAACACAAGGCTGCCCATGTAGAAAAAGGGGCACCCGAGTTTGCAAGTGAAACAAACTACGAGTCCGTCATGGGACTGGTATGAGAAATCTACTTAACACATTATATAATTTGGCTAATCATAGGACCACGCCAGTTTCGCTGAACGGGTTTACTCCATTTGATTGCCAGTGCATAAAACAAGTAAATCTTTTAAACATCGCAATGCTTTTTATAAAAATGAAGCCGATATAAGACTCAAGTCTCATCACACAACGCAATGCAAACCAGAGGATATAGTTTTACCTTATATCGACCAACATATGCTTAATACGTGTAAAGTAAAATCATTTAAAATGTAAATTTTGTCATTTAATTCTAAATCAGACTCCAACTGTAAATTAGTAAGAGAACGATCCCCTAAGTATTAACCCCGAAGGCCGAAACCAACATCAGACCAATACCCAGGAAACCACACAATTTAGCTCGTTTCCAGTTAGTTTCTAATTTTATATATAATCATAAATATCAATCATAGACGGCATTAATGCCCCATACGACTATGTCGCCATACATAGGTATAAAATCAAAACCGCATATGTCATATTCGGAAATTGTCATGAACCAAGGCAAAAGATAGTCCTTACCGAATTCGAGACTGTCTAGCCTGAGTCTCAGGATCAGAACGCTACGTTTCCCCGCCCTTTGGGGCGTAAATGAGCCAACAAATGACTCCATCGGCTTCACATAGTCACCGATATAATCGAGGCACCTCGCAATCGCAAAAACCACACAGGTGAAAATAATATATATGTCAGCCAGTTTAAGCTCTGACACCACCTCTAGCTAGAAGGAAACGCATGCCCTCCCTGAGGTCCTCTCCCGTTTCTTGTTCATATTAGGGTGTGAGGCTCGCGAATTCACGTTATACACAAAGCTATGCCACACAGGCCGTGCTTTAATCATCAACCATAAGACTTTCCTTTCAACAGAAGCCTTGATCACTTCATCTTAGCATGCCACACAGGCAATTCACACCACGCAACTGATGGCTATCAATCACACAGAATGAATTCCAATGTCAGACACATAGTCCATTTACAAGTCCGTTCTGGGTTTGAACGAAAATGGAGGTACTATATACCTCGCATACCCATCGATCTCCACGTACGTCTGGACGATCACCAATTATTATCTATATTTCGGGATGCCTCCCAATCAAGACATCAGTTACCATCCAACCGACTTGAAGATATCCAGTCTTCAACCACTGTCTTCATCTTCGACTTCTTATTGTCGATTCAGTTATTAAGAATGGGATAAACACGGTCTTTCTGAGCAACTCGCGTATATAATAAACAAGTGCTACACAAACACAACATACGCCTTATTCCGATTCAGCGGTCACTAACCGTAAATTAGTAAGAGAACGATTTCCCAAATATAAACCCCGAAGGCCGAAACCAACATCAGATCAAAACCCAGGAATCCATTTGACTTAGCTAACCTTTAATTAGTTTATTAATTTTGTAACAACCCGAAATCCGTACCAATTTGAGCTGATAAATATCCTACACATTCAACTCAAAGTGGACAAAAATTCAGATCATTAATAGAAATAATAAGAGGATGACAAAGAAAAGATAGAACTAACAGAATAGGAGAAGTAGAATAACACAACTGAACATAATCAGAGTAAACACGAATATCAGAGCGGGACGAATAAAATGTATTATATAACATAACTTTGAAATACAAAACTGTATTGAATATGCATACCATTATCAGAGTACAATACATCATATCA
The DNA here is from genome assembly GCA_030737875.1 of Allium sativum. NCBI lineage: Eukaryota > Viridiplantae > Streptophyta > Magnoliopsida > Asparagales > Amaryllidaceae > Allium > Allium sativum. The sequence goes on along the minus strand of CM060915.1, from coordinate 181,480,000 downwards.
CAGCGGAAATGATCTCTAAATACTAATGGTGAGCCTTCTTCTTTTAGCTCCTCCAAAGTGTATCTGTAAAATCCTGAAACACTTGACTGCCCATACAAATTTGGGCACCCAAGAGTTTAGGGGAAACAAACAAAATAAACTCTGGGTCAGTCAAGGGACTGGTTTGAGTAAATTCCAATCATACGGTTTAACTTTGAAAATCCTTTTGAAACAAAATGATAATAGTAAGACCAATCCACACATAAACATGGACGGTTTTTACCTTAATATAACCCAAAATATCTTGATATCAAAATCCTGTGGTATTATAATAATGTCTAATCAAGTAAATAACCAAATAGCAAAACACTTGCATCTCACGCTCTACATACATAGTAAAAATCAAAAACCGCAGGGTGCTTATTGGAGATTGGATTCCAACGATGACAAGGTATGGGACCACCTGCCGATAGTGTATCTCTAGAGGTGAATACACTGGGTTCAACAAGAACGTCTTACAGCCCGGCCAACACATGACAGACCACTCATTTCGCTTGAGTGTATCGAATGTATATCACCAACGGTTGGGCTCAAACCACCGTTTCCCGAAAAGGGACAACATCAAAATAGATTTAAGGAGTAAAAGGAGTTTCTCTAGATAGGTGATTATACACCCTAATGGGAGCGACCCACATAGCCATGCTGCATGCCCGATTTTTGTCATTACCCGGTTGTGAAGCTTGAGGTTATGTCTATCTTTTAGAACATCTGGCCACCACACACTTTGAATGCCACATCGTCAAACCCGTCAAATCACTAGTTGATCTTCCCAAAAATATTATGGGTATAAAAGCTAAGAGAAACGAATTTCTCTTCCACCAGACGTAATACCTTGAAAAGATCGTCTTATGTGACCGTTAGGAATACTTTGTCAGACATTCATCCGTACAAGTTATCCTGGGACTGGACAAACGGAAAGCACCAATCTGGAATAGAACGGCCATTGCATTTCACTCCGTCTTCAATTATCGTCAGTATAATTTAATTCGCAATGTCTATGCCTATATAGAGTGGTTTTCGGATATTAAATCCAACTGGTCTCTCTGTATTGACAACGATGGTCAAAACACTTCGATAGTCGGTTATTTAACTATCAATGTAAAAACGAACATCCATTCTAATGTATAACTAAACATCATACAATCACGCTTAAGTATGGTCAACAGCGCTAATTTATCGTTATAGTTTAAACTTATCATACGCTGTAATATTCCCCTTTATAACTAACCTCGACATCTCTTTCCGTTACAAAAATCTTGTCATCTCTTTCCGTTACAAAAATCTTGACGTCTCTTTCCGTTACAAAAATCTTGACGTCTCTTTCTGTTATAAAAATCTTGACGTCTCTTTCCGTTACAAAAATCTTTATACAATTCCATTTATAACTTTTTTACCAAAACGCATTTACAATATATCTTTAGTAGTTTACTTTTTACTTGAATTGTTATACTTAATTCAAGTAACATACCATTACAACTCCATGCCATCTTAAATGAAATCCATTTAAGAAACAATTTCTTTAAAAATTAAATAATAATTATTCAATGCTGAAGTAAAACAATTTATTTCTTTATTATCCAAAAAGATTTGCTCATAGGATAATTTACAACATTTATCTCCTTATAACCTTATATTGAATGTCTAAAACAATTGTTCATATTCACTTTATAAAAGTAACTACAAAGTGTTAATTTATAATAGAACTTCTATTATAATTTTTAAAACTCTGCCTTACTTATAAAAATATAATTTTTATAAATTTAACCTCGTTGATTCGTCTGATGACAATTCAACGTCTTAACAAAAAGATGAATTTACGGTCGTCTGCTGCCATTTTCTTAACCGATACCTTCTATTGATTAAATCAAAATCATTGTTGAATTTCCATTCAACATCAATATCACACAGGGTTTAAATGTCATTTGAGTTCAAACAGTGCATATATAAAACAAACGGTACATATAAATATTGAGGAATCCGGTTGGATTCCTCCAACCGGTTTCCTGCATTCACCGATGTTAGTCAAATCAGTATCCAACCAATGATGTGTGCATATGCAACGATATATATATATATATATATATATATATATATATATATATATTTCAACCAATTTTAGCTGTAATTTACCTAAACGGCCATCATACAGCATTCAACCAATATTTATAATATTTTAAAATAGATCAGAGTTAGTGAATTTACTCACCTTTGCGCTTTCACCGTTAAATACGATTTGCGTTGGCCGTTTTGGTTGAGCGGTTTATTTTTCCTAAATTCAGACGGGCTCTACATGGCTCTGAATTAGTTCCAAAATGTAGCTTGTGTTTCCATTGGCGCATGGTTTAAATCCGTTCGAGGCTTCTTTTCCAACGCACCGGAAACAAGCATATCCTTTAATTTGTATCCACGCCTCTTTCAGATTTAAATCCTCAAGTACCTCTCAAACTATCAACCTGATCACACATTGCATCTTTTTCCTTATTCAAAGCCACTTCTTGATTAATTTTTAAACGCCCACTAATCTCCTTATTATAAGGTTCGATCTTGTCATATCCCGCCGCGCATCTATCAGTTTAACTTCTCCCCCGATATTACTAATAAATTATTGTTATAAAAAGGGGCATTAATCTTCCTTCATCACCTTTCATTATCGGTTAACACGCGATTTTCATTGCACCCTCAACTCCAGGCAAAATAAAACAATGCTGGCCTCTTCATAAAAGCACAGTAGCCTATTCTTCCTTGTACCTCCTAACGCATATCACTCTTCATGAATCACTGCATTCGAATCACTCCAGCACTTCACATATTAACAGCCCATGGCAAATTTCGCTCGTAACTACTGCTTCAATGTAGACCACCACCGAAAATATTTCCAATACTATCCACACTACAGTACATTTTCATTCCCATGCACTCATGGATCAAATTTGATTACTTTTTCTTTTGTTCATTTCCCAACGTTCATGACCCTCGGCTACAGATCCACTACCGCATCCTAAATGACTTGTACACCATCAAAACTGTCCAGTTCTCTCTCTCTATAGCTCACGCATATTGTTCCAAGTCGACACCCTCTCTCCTATGCATGCGGACCCGTATTCAACTCCATGGCCACACTCCCACATGCTGCTCCACCTCACTCCATCTCCGACAACCAACCTGAAGGCAAACGAGGGCTCTAATTTCCAACCTGTGCCTTGAGACTTGCTGTCGCTACTATAGCTCAAAAGCTACCGTGAACATGCATCTACTAGGATTCCAATGAATATTGGAACATGCGATTCTCATTTATATTTTGCTTACTTTTATTATGATTTCGATTGAGGCCATTAACTTGTTTCACTTAATTGGTGCTCCGCCTTTTCTACTTCCTTCACAAAAAGAAAACACCATTACCCTTTTCACGTCCCCTCACACAAAACACCTCCCCTCCATTTTCATGTAGACCCAGGCCATCCTCCTCATCAACTTCAAATGAACTGCACCATAGTCCCTTATGTTTTCCTCTTTTTATTTTATTCTTGAGTAATTATTTCGAATTCATTTGAAGCCATTGGAAAGTTTGGTTTCCACCTTCTGAAACTATTTTAAAGATGGGGCTGACGCATATATACTTATATACGCGATACACTGGCTTTTACCGTAAGCTTCTAGGTTACTTCATAGGTAAGTAATGGAGAATGGTACAATTCTTAAATGGGAAAAGAAAAGATAGGTTGTAGTGGTAGAAGATAGGGGTTGACTCAAGGCTTGCTGTGTCTTGTGTTTACATTGGGAAGGGATGGGAACACAGGGTTCGACATATTTATTTCTAGTCTTAGACATGTGCTTCCTTACGTTCTAGGCTCTGTGCATTTGAAAGGGTAGGGCTTGCTGTGGGATAAGGTACTTGAGTGATGTGAAAATACAGAGTGGTGACAATTCATCTGTGCAGAAACAGGCCGATGTTATAGTTAGGTTTGCATTATACTGTCATGTGGTTTCACTTCATAGAGTTTGAAAATTTTGTCTGCTACAAGTTATAAAGCCTAAGTAGGTTCCAAACTTTAGTGTAGCGTTTTGTAGCTTGCAGGTCCTTTCTTTTCATATATAGTGTGTTTTGATTTGAATATACTGTCGTTAGGAAAAGAGAGGGATCATTTATGTGTTCTGAAAGAAACAGCTGGTTCGATGTGAAGAAATGTATTTTTATTAAGAGTACCCCATCGTAAAAAATCCCATTCATTTACAAACTATTAACGACAAAAATAAAAATACCATTGTGGCATACGATATATCACGATTCCAAAATATAATAATATAGGTAGGTTAACTCATATTGTGAAACCCCAAAATATTGATATAGGGTGCAAAATACTCCAAATAAAAAGTTGTGTATTTAATTAATTAAAAATTACAGTAAAATTCTAAAAACTAAATTATCACTATGTGCCAAAAGAACCTTTTCTAAATTCGAAACCGATATCTAGTTATATCGAATAAACTGTTACGGCCGATAAACGTTTTTACAGCGACTATTTGGAAATTTGATTTGGACAAAACACACAATCTGTAACACGAAATCTTGGTTTTTCACTTCTGTTAGAAAAATACAGTTCAACAGATTCCAACGTTTCTTGTCTCGCAGAAATCCGATTTAAAATGGGTCCTATACACCCAGTTGAAGTTCAGAATGTTAAATTACAAACTACAGCGTCGTTATGTGCTCGATTATATTTAATATATATTTTTATACGCTCAACTTCATTTTAATATAAATCCACTTATAACATGAATTAAATATTTAAACGGATTTAAATATTCAAATATAAACCGATAAAACTGCGGGATATTTCATAATTGCTAAGATGGGGAAAATGCTAAGATGGGGAAAATGCTACAATCTCTGTTGTAAACAGGTTAAAAATCTTTTTGGTTTATTTCATAATTTCAGTTTCAACTAAACTGATTAATTCCAATTAAATATTAATTCCTTATTTCGAATATTTTCAAAATTCTGAAAATTTAATAACAACTTAAATTTTCGGAGAATTTCGTCAGCACCTTCTCTGCATGGCTTATTCGGTACTACTACAACTTCCCTCTCTGGGTATTTTCCAATCCAAAAGAAATTCAAACAGCCATTTTGTTTGGCATTCCACTCTATCTCTTCTATTTGTTTTCCAATCAACATATACCACTTCATTTCCACTCGAATTCCATTAAAATTATCATTGAACCACATCATCCACATATATCTTCATTCAAACCCCGATTCCAAACTCAATTCCAACTCTTGATTCATCAATTCAATTCCATTTCAGATTATCTCTAATTCAAACCAATTTTATTTGACTTAGTTAAATTTTTATTTTTTTACTTCATAAGTAAATTTTAAATTTTGAAATTCAAATTCCTGGGATTTATTTCAAATCAGTTTAAAATAACATATATTTACATATAATAATAGAAATTCAAAATATGTGAATTTTTTAACAACTCGTTTGCTTAAAACAATTCAAAAACAAATTCTTTGGTAGTAATCCGTCACTTAGAAACTCGAAAATGAACACTGATAATGCGGCCGTCATCATTAGAATTTATTTTCCAGTGATCAAATTAAGTTCAATATTATATCATTTTCAAAACTCAATTTCAAATACTTTATTTTGAAATTACATCCAAATATTCTTTTCAAATGCTTGGAAAATATTTCTGAACTCACCTAGGATCTTAAAATTCCATATATACAATCCAAATACCATTTCCAACTCTTTTCCAAGTTTAATAGTTTTCAATTCCAATTTTGATTTAAATTCCTATTTAGTTCATCTGATTTGTATTTTATCCATATGTAATATTTCGATTGGTTATTTATATAACCAACTTAATTAAAAATCTTTTCGATTATACTAACGATTAACACATCCAACATATTATAATAATATCAAGATATATACTTCTTTTATATCAAAATATATTTTTAGGTAAAATTATTTCATTTACCCAGTTTTCAAAACAATACCATGTCGAATTACTTTGTTCAAGAGTTTAGAAACACCTATCGATACTGTTTGCAATCCAGTATCGACCAGAATTCATAAACCAGTCGACAAACCAATCAACAATATAAAATTGTTTTTATATCAATCTACAAATACGCGCTCATATATATACACTCAAACTCAACCTAGAGTATTACTAACTCCATCTCTATTGAGTTACGCCACAAAGCCAAGGTAATCACTTAATCTTCAGCTCTGATACCAACTATAACGACCCAAAAATCCGTACCAATTTGAGCTGATAAATATCCTATACATTCAACTCAAAGTGGACGAAAATTCAGATCATTAATAGAAAGAATAAGAGGATGAGAAAGAAAAGATAGAACTAACATAATAGGAGAAGTAGAAGAACACAACTGAACAGAATCAGAGTAAACACGAATCTCATAGCGGGACGAATAAAATGTAATATATAACATAACTTTGAAATACAAAACCGTATTGTATATGCATACCATTATCAGAGTACAATACATCATATCATAGCGGAAATAATCTCTAAATACTAACGGTGAGCCTTCTGCCTTTAGCTCCTCCAAGTGTATCTGTAAATGCCTGAAACACATCACTGCCCATACAAATTTGGGCACCCAAGAGTTTAGGGGAAACAAACAAAATAAACTATGGGTCAGTCATGGGACTGGTGTAAGTAAATTCCAATCATACAGTTTAACTATGAAAATCCTTTTGAAACAAAAGGATAATAGTAAGACCAATCCACACATAAACATGGATGGTTTTTACCTTACTATAACCCAAAATATTTTGATATCAAAATCCAGTGGTATTATAATAATGTCTAATCAAGTAAATAACCAAATAGCAGAACGCTTGCATCTCACGCTCTACATACATAATAAAAATCAAAAACCGCAGGGCGCTTATTGGATATTGGATTCCAACGATGACAAGGTATGGGACCACCTGCCGATAGTGTATCTATAGAGGCGAATACACTGGGTTCAACAAGAACGTCTTGCAACCCGGCCCACACTTGACCGACCACTCATTTCGCTTGAGTGTATCAAATGTATATCACCAACGGTTGGCCTCAAACCACCATTTCCCGAAAAGGGACAGCATCGAAATAGATTTAAGGAGTAAAAGGAGTTTCTCTAGATAGGTGATTATACACCCTAATGGGAGCGACCCACATAGCCATGCTGCCTGCCAGATTTTTGTCATTTCCCGGTTGTGAAGCTTGAGGTTACGTCTATCTTTTAGAACATCTGGCCACCATACACTTTGAATGCCACATCGTCAAACCCGTCAAATCACTAGTTGATCTTCCCAAAAATATTACGGGTACAAAAGCTAAGAGAAACGAATTTCTCTGCCACCAGATGTAATACCTTGAAAAGATCGTCTTATGTGACCGTTAGGAATAATCTGTCAGACATTCGTCCATACAAGTTGTCCTGGGACTGGACAAACGGAAAGCAACATTCTGGAATAGAACGGCCATTGCATTTCACTCCGTCTTCAATTATCGTCAGTATAATTTAATTCGCAACGTCAATGCCTATACAGAGTGGTTTTCGGATATTAAATCCAACCGGTCTCTCCGCATTGACAACGATGGTCAAAACACTTCGATAGTCGGTTATTTAACTATCAAAGTAAAAACAAACATCCATTCTAATGTATAGCTAAACATCATACAATCACGCTTAAGTTTGGTCAACAGCGCTAATCTATCGTTATAGTTTAAACTTATCATATGCTGTAATATTCCCCTTTATAACTAATCTCGACATTTTTTTCTGCTACAGAAATCTTGATATCTCTTTCCGTTACAAAAATCATGACGTCTCTTTCCGTTACAAAAATCTTGATGTCTCTTTCCATTACAAAAATCTTTATACAATTCCATTTATAACTTTTTTACCAAAACGCATTTACGTTCTATCTTTAGTAGTTTACTTTTTACTTGAATTGTTTTACTTAATTTAAGTAACATACCATTACAACTCCATGCCATCTTAAATGAAATCCATTTAAGAAACAATTTCTTTAAAAATTAAATAATAATTATTCATTGCTGAAGTAAAACAATTTATTTCTTTATTATCCAAAAAGATTTGCTTATAGGATAATTTACAACTTTTATCTCCTTATAACCTTATATAGAATGTCTAAAACAATTATTCATATTCACTTTATAAAAGTAACTACAAAGTGTTAATTTATAATAGAACTTCTATTATAATTTTTAAAACTTTGCCTCAATCATAAAAATATAATTTTTTATAAATTTAACCTCGTTGATTCGTCTTATGACAATTCGATGTCTTAACAAAAAGATGAATTTACGGTCATCTGCGGCCATTTTCTTAACCGATACCGTCTGTTGATTAAATCAAAATCATTGTTGAATTTCCATTCAACATCAATATCACACTGGGTTTAAATGTCATTTGAGTTCAAACAGTGCATATATAAAACAAATGGTACATATAAATTTTGAGGAATCCGGTTGGGTTCCTCCAACCGGTTTCCTGCATTCACCGATATTAGTCATATCAGTATCTAACCAACGATGTGTGCATATGCAACGATATATATATATTTCAACCAATTTTAACTGTAATTTACCTAAACGGCCATCACACAGCATTCAACAAATATTTATAGTATTTTAAAATAGATCAGAGTTAGTGAATTTACTAACCTTTGCGCGTTAACCGTTAAATACGATTTGCATTAGCTGTTTTGGTTGAGCGGTTTATTTTTCCTAAATTCAGACGGGCTCTACGTGGCTCTGAATCAGTTCCAAAACATAGCCTTTGTTTCCATTTGCGCATGGTTTAAATCCGTTCGAGGCTTCTTTTCTGATGAACCGGACACAAGCATATCCTTTAATTTGTATCCACGCCTCTTTCAGATTTAAATCCTCAAGTTCCTCTCAAACTATCAACCCGATTACACATTGCATCTTTGTCCATATTCAAAGCCGCTTCTTGATTAAGTTTTAAACGCACACTAATCTCCTTATTATATGGTTCGATCTTGTCGTATCCCGCCGTGCATCTATCAATTTAACTTCTTCCCCGATATTACTAATAAATTATTATTATAAAAAGGCGCATTAATCTTCCTTCATCACCTTTCATCATCGGTTAACACGCGATTATCATTGCGCCCTCAACTCCAGGAAAAATTAAACAACATAGGCATCTTCATAAAAGCATAGTAGCCTGTTGTTCCTCGTACTCCTAACGCACACCGCTCTTCATGAATCACTGCATTCGAATCCCTCCAGCACTTCAAATATTAACAGCCCATGGCAAATTTCGCTCATAACTACTGCTTGAATGTAGACCACCACTGAAAATATTTCCAATACTATCCACACTACAGTACATTTTCATTCCCATGCACTCACGGATCAAATTTGGTTACTTTTTCTTTTGTTCATTTCCCAACGTTCATGACCCTCGGCTACAGATCCACTACCGCATCATAAATGACTTGTACACCATCAAAACCATCCAGTTCTCTATCAATATAGCTCACACATATTGTTCCAAGCCGACCCCCTCTCTCCCATGCATGCGGACCCGTATTCAACTCCATGGCCACACTCCCACATGCTGCTCCACCTCGCTCCATCTCCGACAACCAACCTAAAGGAAAACGAGGGCTCTAATTTCCGACCTATGCCATGAGACTTACTGTCGCTACTGTAGGTCCAAGGCTACCGTGTGCATGCATCTACTGGGATTCCAATGAATATTGGAACATGTTATTCTCATTTATATTTTTCTTACTTTTGTTATGATTTTGATTGAGGCCATTAACTTGTTTCACTTAATTGGTGCTCCTCCTTTTCTACTTCCTTCACAAAAAGAAAACACCGGTACCCTTTTCATGTCCCCTCACACAAAACAGCTCCCCTTCGTTTTCATGAAGACCCAGGCCATCCTCCTCCTCATCAACTTCAAATGAACTTCACCATAGTCCCTTATGATTTCCTCTTTTTATTTTATTCTTGAGTAATTATTTCGAATGCATTTGAAGCCATTGGAAAGTTTGGTTTTCACCTTCTGAAACTATTTTAAAGATGGGGCTGACGCATATATACTTATATACGCGATACACTGGCTTTCACGGTAAGCTTCTAGGTTACTTCACAGGTAAGTAATGGAGCGTGGTACACTTCATAAATGGGAAAAGAAAAGATAGGTTGTAGTGGTAGAAGATAGGGATTGACTCAAGGCTTGTTGTGTCTTGTGTTTACATTGGGAAGGAAAGGGAACACAAGGTATGGCATATTTATTTCTAGTCTTAGGCATGTGCTTCCTTATGTTCTAGGCTCTGTGCGTTTGAAAGGGTAGAGCTTGCTGTGGGATAATGTAGCTGAGAGATGTGAAAATACGGAGTGGTGACTATTCATCTGTGCGGAAACAGGCCGGTGCTATGGTTAGGTCTGCATTATACTGTCATGTGGTTTCACTTCATAGAGTTTGAAAATTTTGTCTGCTACAAGTTATAAAGCCTGAGTAGGTTCCAAACTTTAGTGTAGTGTTTGTTAGCTTGCAGGTCCTTTCTTTTGATATATAGTGTGTTTTGATTTGAATATACTATCGGTAGGAAAAGAGAGGGATCATGTATGTGTTCTGAAACAAACTGCTGGTTCGATGTGAAGAAATGTATGTTTATTAAGAGTACCCTATTGTAAAAACTCCCGTTCGTTTACGGACTTTTAACGACAAAAATAAAAATACCATTGTGGCACACGATGTATCACGATTCCAAAAATATAATAATATCGGTAGGTTAACTAATATTGTGAAACCCCAAAATATTGATATAGGGTGCAAAGTACACCAAATAAAAAGTTGTGTATTTAATTAATTAAAAATTACAGGAAAATTCTAAAAATTAAATTATCACTATGTCCCAAAAGAACCTTGTCTAAATTCGAAACCGATATCTAGTTATATCGAATAAACCGTTACGGTCGATAAACGATTTTACAGCGACTATTTGGAAATTTGATTTAATTTGGACATAACTCACAATCTGTAACACAAAATCTTGGTTTTTCACTTCTGTTAGAAAAATATAGTTCAACAGATTCCAACATTTCTTATTTTGTAGAAATCCGATTTAAAACGAGTCATTTACACACAGTTGAAGTTCAGAACGTTAAATTACGAACTACAACGTCATTATGAGCTCAATTATATTTAATTTATATTTTTATATGCTCAACTTCGTTTTAATATAAATCCACTTATAACACGAATTCAATATTTAAACAGATTTAAATATTCAAATATAAACCGATAAAACTGCGGGACATTACAAATTTCATATTCAACCATCAAATATTCAATAAACCGGTTAAATTCGGTTTATTTCCATACCATAACGTTTATAATTTTTTATAACGATTTATCGCTATTTTTTTTTAAAAAATAGCCAATTTATTCAAATGACGCTTCAGGCCATAACGCGGTCGTGGCGCTGTTTTTCTTCAGATTTGATTTACATATATCTGAAAATCTAACCGTTGGATCTTCACCAATTTTATATCATTAGAAAGATCTTTTCAAAACAATCCAACGGTTCCAGTTTTGGGAAAATCCGACGGTCGGATCTCCTAGTACACTTGTTTGAAGTTTCGATTTCAAATATGAACTGCAACATCGTTATTTGATTTGATTTAATTATATATATATATATAATCGATTCTGGCTTTGTTTTTCTTCAGATTTGAATTAAACATTCCAGACAATCCAACCGTTGGATCTTTACAAAATTGGTGTCGTTGGAAAGATATTTCCAAAGCGAACCCGACGGTTTCGGTTTCGGAAAAATCCGATGGTCGGATCTCCCGCACTAATCGTTTGAAATCGCAGTTTCAAAACATGAACTACATCTTCGTTATTCGATTTATTTTAGTTATATATAATCGATTCTTCAATTTCAAAACCATATGCTTTTCATACATTTGATAAAAATGATATTTTTATCCAACAGACATTTATTTCAATACATGAATTTTGTTTACTTTATTTCCACACGGGAATTTCTATTCAACACATGAATTTGGTTTCAACATTCAACACATGAATTTCTTTTCAACATTCAACACATGAATATTTTCTATAGTTCATATAAATAGTAAAAATGTGATTTTTATTGCAAAATAATTTATTTCAAAACATGACTATTTTATATAGTTCATATAGATGATAAAAATATGATTTTTATTATAAAACAATTTATTTAAAAACACGATATTTTATATAGTTCATATAGATGATAAAAATATGATTTCCATTATAAAATAATTTATTTCAAAACACGACTATTTTATATAGTTCCTATAGATGATAAAAATATGATTTTTATTATAAAATAATTTATTTCAAAACACGACTATTTTATATAGTTCATATAGTTGATAAAAATGTGATTTTTATTATAAAACAATTTATTTCAAACATGAATGTCGTTCAACACATGAATTTCTATTCAACACACGAATATAGTTTCAACACATGAAAATAATTCTAACACATGAATATTATTCAAAATTTCGGCAGCATAACGGCAGGGTAGTTAAAACCAGGGCCGTCCCTAGTACGGCTCCTCGCTCTACCTTAAAGCCTCGCAGCTTTTGACAATGGGGATTTCATGCATCTAGTTCGCACGCAGGCGGCATGAATATTTTTTCTTTCTTTTCCACAAACTAATCCTATGTGGTTTCAACCAAGTAATTCTCAGCCACAAACGGGTATTTTTCAACCACGATCAATCAATTTCAACCACAAATAATTCTAATTAACCATTCGCTATCTACAAATTTTCACACCAATCACAACCAATAAATATCGTCCATGGTTTATGGACGAGGGGCATATATATATATATATATATATATATATATATATATATATGTATATATATATAAGTATATTTCACTTCTATTCAACACATATATAATTTTTACAACGCATATATAACTTATACATCGAACGTACAACTTATACAACGCTTATACATGAGGTGTACAACGCTTATATAACTCATACATTGACTATATAATTTATACATCGTCGTTTTCCATATCGTTTATAATTTAGAAATCTCACATTGGGTTCCACTCCACCAAAAATTGCAGAAGGCTAAGAAAAATATCCGGTCTCTTCTAGAATGTAGAAGACGTCCGCACGAGTCAACTATCTCTTGTTTCACTGGATTTCATCAAAAACGATAAAGATATGATTTTTATTGTAAAATCATAAACCGTAGTACTTTAAAGTGCTATAAATAGTTTAAAACAAAATAAAACGTACCTTCGTCAAAACCCTTCAAAACTAGGGTTAAATTTATCGTTCAATCCAACGTGCGAGAGGACGATCAGCATGCACCATGGCATAGAGCTTGGAGAGGGCTTCCTAATGGTGCCAACCGCACGCCATCCGATCGTCGGAGGGGGGAGCAATTCGCCTCGCAATGGCGAACCTTCGAGGTGACGGATCTGATGGAATACAGCACGGGGGAGGTCAAGGTTGCTATGCATTTGAAGCTCTCGCCGAGCTCTTCAAAATCCTCAATTTGGTCGAGGTGTTTAATGGAGCGGATTGGAAGAGATCGTCCTGGGAAGTTTTGAAAGGTTTCCGTCGTGCGTTCGGGTGAGGGAGAGAGAGAAAGTGGGGAGAGAGAGAAAGCGGGGAGAGAGAGTGTGCGTTGACCCATAGGTTTTTTTTATATTTATAAATTTTAAAAATCCTAAAATGCCCCTTATCTCATACGAACTCCAATCTAAACCAAACGACTATCATCCCTAGATAAATACCCCCATTCCGAGCACAATGGGATATGTTTCGTAGGCTCATTCGACTGTTTCGGTCAGTTTTCCTTCAAATTAAAATATATAACATTCAATATTTAATTTGAGCGTACATTTCAATTTGCCGGGGCCACATACTGATTCTAAAAATTCCCGAAAAATAAATCTAGCTATGTTTCGATGATACGGTCCCAGCAAAACTAGTTTCTTCGAATTCTGAGGTCGTTTGAAAAATGGCCCTTTTCCGGTCGATCCGATTTAATAGAAACTGACCAAACACATTTTCCTTTGCCACACTCACATACTAGCTTCAAAAATTATGAAATTTGAAACCAAGCAATAATTTGACATCCTGGATCCAACAAAAGTGGTTTCGTCGAATTCTGAGGTCGTTTGCAAAATGGCCATTTTCACGGGCTATATAAGCTCTATAGCGACCTTTCTGAAAATTCGTTTGGCCATAATTTTTGCTTCCCGCTATCAAACTTCGATTTTTCAGATTCGTTAGAAAGATATTCACTAACAAATTTAAATATTTTTGGTTTCACTAAAATCCTTTTTGTTTTGCACCTAGTATAGTCAGTCAAATTTTGAATTCAATTTTTGAAACCACCGCGCCATTTCAGGCCTTGTTTACAATTAGAATTAATTATATTTATTTTCAAGCATCAATTCAAACACCATTTTTCGTCGTTATTATTTAAAATATTTATTTTAAATATTTTAAATCCACTAAAATAGCCAATTTAAAAATTTTAAATTGGTTCAGATTTTCCGGGTTGTTACAAAAACTCATAGTTGGTAACCTTAGCAGTGGTAACATTGTATCCCACAACACATGTTCTCATTGCTACCTACTAGCCAGCTCGGCACTGGAAATCGACAAACTACTTCGATCAATGAGTCAGGAATTAACCGGTCTCACATACGTTCGTGTCCTATACCATGAGGTTTACGATATCGTTTAATCACAATCACGCCTTCTCCAAGGTGCAAAAATAGTGTGATTTTATAAATTGATAATATTTGGTTTTATAAAAATGAAATTGTAAATGACTTGGGAACCATTTAATTTATTTCTTTAAAATCCTTTATAATGCAGAAAATAATAAAAAATTTCCTTGAGAAGGTATATCTTTTAAAACTCAAAACAAGGAAATCGATTAGTCTCAAAGCTATTGTAAAATCTTATATGCATATCTGATTCTAGAACCATATTTATAAAATGTGCACGTGACACAAATTCACCAAAATGCAACTTGCAATGTAGTCCTTATAATCAACATAAACCGTGAATTCGATAATAATGTAGGCTTTCAATATCTAAATTGAAGCCATAAAAAGTTCATAACTAAAACCTTCATAAAAGTACATTAACGAATAATGTATCAACCACGAAACACACAAGAACATCACCCTACAAGCCAAAGATTTGCTTGCGCAACTCTCTATTGATAGGTCAACCTAGTGTTCAACCTTGCCTCCAAGGAAGTAGACCCTAAGGTTGAATTGGGGTCAAACTGGGTGTCGAATCCTGGAAAGCAGAAGCTACAAGGTTAATACTTGTTTCTAATTACAACTTCAACGAAAGGTTTGATTTAAGGAGATTGGACTTTGTTTCCGTTGCAAGATTAGAGTTTGGAGCTTTAAAACCAAGCTGAAGGAAAAACAGTAACAGGCAACATATTGTATGTACTAAAACATTGATTTCTAGATCTATTGATTATTTCTCCAATTGGATTTCTAATTTACTGCATGAGAGAAACATTAAAATCTTCCTTTCTATTTTTCTTAATATGAAAGAGAAATCTAGGCTTCTCAATTAAGGAAGCTATGTTTTTTTATTTTTATAGCAGCCTCTTTCTAAGGAAGAAAAAGAAAAATGAATAGGAAGGAGAATAACAATGTTCCAAAAAATGAACGTACTACATTTTATTACTAAAAGCTTCCCTTTGGGGCCTTGGATCCTCAACCCGTTAAGTGTCACATAAACATAAGTGTTGCAACTTTATGTTAGATATATTATGCAACAAGTTAACACTTTCATTTAAATTTTGGACATAATCTCACGTTTAAAATATTACGAATTATACAAACATGCCCAAATAATCTTATCCCCTTATAAATACAAATTTTAAGACTATTAAACATCACTATAATGTCACATGTAAAATTCATATTCTACAAAACGCATATTTTCCCTTTTAATTATTCAAACCCAACATCGTTTGAAATCTATATTTCATATAATTTTTTATTTCTTTACAAAATGAACATTAAGCCTTAACAAAATATTTCAACATACCTAAACATTAATTTCCATTCAATATTTTCACTTATAATTCTTTTTACCACATACATAAATTCCAAGTGCCATATAAAGTAAAATCTATTCTTCAAAAAATTCACTAAATTATTGTTTTTTCACTACTAAATATTTTATCACAAAATTTCACGCCGACACCTATAATAAGATTTCAACACGGTTTTTAATACAACCTTTATTATTGTTTTATAATTTCAATAATATACATTATACTACGTAGCCTTCCAAATAATTAATTACCATGTTAAAGCCACTTAAACCTTAATATTAAAAATATAATTTTCATCTAAGTATTGATTGTTGGTTAATATTTTTATATTTTCTATATTTGTTGGAATCACCAAAATATAATTTAAAAATACGGGTTGGAAAAAATTTCCTATTATATCAAAGATATTTAATTTATTCCAAAACAAATAAATTCTAAAAATCATGAATTTTATATTTTCATATTTAATTTACTACACGAGTTAGTTTCATGTTGTATCAATTACTTCTTTGTTTCAAAATCCCAAAACATATTTAGTCTATTGACCTCGGATGCCTAAAAACCCAGGTTGTTACATACTCCTACCTTAAATAAATTGCGTCTTAGCAATTTACTTAAGACTAGTGTGAACACGTGCTACGCACATGGGCTTCATCGAAATTTTGTTCCATGATATGTTTTTATATTTTAATTATATAAGATGAAGATTAAATTTGCAGATTGATTTTATTTATTTTTATTCGGTGAGCACCAATATAAAATATTTGTCAATTAATCTCCTTTAATGGTGTAGAAGCAGACATATCACAGTGATTTTTTGAGAATATTAAATTTTGCAGAAGTTGAACATCATGTGTTAATTATTCCTTACTTGGTAGCAATACATTAATAAGCATGCTTACTAATTTAAGTTATACATAATTTCAAAATGGATTCACTATATTTATGGATTTGTCCAAAAATCCACACATTCGTGTAATAATAACATTCTATACATGAAATAAATAAATTATGCCAGGTGTGGAATTAATTTCAATATAGTTACAAATTAATAATGATTAAAATAATTAATCATATTTATGGCATGTATTGAAACAAAAAATGTTTAAATATTAATGGCTACATTCATTCCGCCTTTCTTTTCCGCTTGCCCGAACCTTTCCTCTCGTCCCTCTCCTACCCAAATCAACTGTCATCTTGCTCCGCATCTTCAATTCAAACCCCCAGCGCCAACACCTCCTCCCCTTGATCCTCCTCTGGTACCAAATCAGCCATCCAAATCGCCATCTGCTAACCCTAACTTACCCGATTCCTCCCCTTCCTGGAAATGGTCTTCCTTGTTTGAATCAAAACCTAGGAACGTCGGTTTCTATATGCCACCGCCGATGAAATTAGTCTTCAAAGGGAAAACCCTGCAACCAACTGATGAGATCTTTGAAGCGGCCAAGTAACAGTGTGACGGATACCTCACTGGTCATTTTCTTGACCGTCCGCTGCCTTACTCTGTGGTCACGAATCGTTTGAAGAATCTCTGGCAAGCTTCACGAGGTATTAAAATCAGATCTACTAGTACGGTATTTTTCTTCTTCTTTGGAAGTTTTGGAAGATAGGGAAAAGATACTACAGGCTGACCCTGTACTAATTCAAAACCAATTGTTTATTGTAAGGCCATGGGTTGCTAGTCTAGGAGATTTGAATAAAGCTATAGCCTCTGTTCCTGTATGGATTAAGCTCACAAACTTACCCTTGTATGGATGGTCCAAGAATGGAATTATTTACCTGGCTATGGGCATTGGTAAATTTTTGTGCATGGATTTATCCACAAAAAAGCTTGAGCGTCTCGAATTCGCTAAGTATATGGTGGAGATTACCCCCCACGATGAGCTACCTACAGAATTCCCTGTGGCACTACCTGACGGTAGCAAGCAAATCGTGTATGTTACTTATCTTTGGACACATGCGATATTTGTTAATTGTAAATCATTTGGTCACTTTACAGTTAAATGCGAAAAATTCAAGGAGGCTCATGTTAAAGAAATATCTCGGAAAGATGAAGGAAGGTCAAGTAATGTAACGGTTGATGTCCGAGGTCAGTTTAAAGGAAATGAGAATGCACGTGTAGTTGCAGAGCCTAATCAGTACAGTTCTTGGCAGATAGTAAATGGTAAAAAGATTCTCTTTTCTGGAACTCAGGGGAAGTTTGGTATGTTAAAAGAAACAGGGGAACCTCAAGATGGTAACTCAAACAAGAATAGTTTCTCCTTGCTTGATGGATTGCAGGTGGATGAACTAGGAGTTGATGATTAGGATGATCGTGAGGAGGAGGAAATAAGGCCGGTTAGCGATTTGCTAGCGCGTGCGTTTCCGTCTAGCGAAAATTCAAATGCCAATGTAGTTGTTGTCCTTAAGGCGTGTTCTACCAAACGAACTGAGATCTTTTTTGGTCTTACGGTTAATGATGGTGGCATGAAAATTCATGATGAGTTGATGTGTTACCAGGGTAACTCAGATGCAAGTGCTGCTGCTGTGCTAAATGCTTGTTCAGGTTTCGCTGATATCAATGCCAACGATTGTGACAAGGAAACTTCTGAAAGTTTGAAATCTATTGATGAGAGGGGTTGTACTCTTGAAGTTCAAAACCAAAATGAAAACAGTGAAGGAAACATAGATGAACACGGTGTTAACCAAGATATGCGCACTAACGGGGATGATAAGAACCTTGACCCATTCTTGCAATCGAATTTTGACTGTGTCAATCACAGTAGCAAAGTGAATAAGAAGAAACCGAAAACAAAGGATAAAGCTAAATGCAGGGTAGAAGACAAAGGGGTTCGCGAGTTTATTGAAGAGTTGTGCGCTGAAATAAAGAGTGGTAAGTTAGATCACTTAGTCTATGCAGAGAAATTAAAGCTTAAGGACATTATGATCTATAATTACAACTCTATAGAGGTGTATGCTTCTGAGCATGAAAGGTTGGGATTAATTCAAAATGAAATGAAAGTGTGCAAGCCATCGGCGTTGGGGCTCAAATCAAGTTTTCTAAATCTTTGTGTTGATATTAGTTCCACCAAACCTGCTTGTAAAGTCATGTCCTCTTCCCCTCTCATGGTAACAAAGAAAGAGAAAAAACTAAGAGAAAACCAGGCCCTTATGATCATATTCAACCCCCTCCTAGTTATAAAGCTCCTCCGGACCCGATCATCAACACGCCGACATTTGTCCCATCTTTTGGAAGATCGACCGGAAGCTGTACTAATACGAGA
Source organism: Allium sativum (assembly GCA_030737875.1). Taxonomy (NCBI): domain Eukaryota; kingdom Viridiplantae; phylum Streptophyta; class Magnoliopsida; order Asparagales; family Amaryllidaceae; genus Allium; species Allium sativum. The sequence continues at coordinate 181,460,526 of CM060915.1, read as the reverse complement.
AGCAAGAAAACTGAGCTTCTTAAAGGTCTCGATGATGATATGGGATGAAGAGTGGAGAGCCTTTTTCTCTGTAAGCAAATCTTTATGTCATGTTTTAGGAAGTCTTAATTATGCAATGTAACTATAGGTCAAATCTAGGAAAGTGGAGTGTTTAGTTATGGTATAGCTAGTATGTGTACTGCATATCACCTCGAACTCTTTGTATTTTATACGGAACACTATAAAAACCGGTAAGCCTTGCAAAAAAATAATAATAATTAAATTGAAAAGAATTTTTTTAGTGGATTCAGATGTTATATTTTGAATTGATAGTATATTATAATGTAAAAAACATAAGTATATGATAAATAGTGTTTTCTATGTCATAGTGTAAGCAATATAAGTTATAAATGTTGCTACGTGCACAGATGCAACTATAAATATTCGGAATTGTTAAACAGAAAAAACAATTCTGATTAGGGCGCCACTAATGTATTTGTTAAAGGGGAAAAAAGGGTTTTTTCCCTTACTGATTGTCATATTTAATTTTAACTAAAATGGTAAAAAAATATAATGAACAAATACTTTGATTTTTCAACTTATATTTATATGTGTGTGTTTATATATATATACATATATATACATATATATATAATTTTGAGATATTAAAATTGACTCTGTGAAGCCCTTTCTAAATGTTGAATTTTACTAAATTTTGATACCCACTACTTACAGAAAATGAAAACTTATTTTTCACAATTTAGATTTAAAATTAATCTAGCTAATGTTCATTTTATCATCAAAAAATTATAAAGAAACACTACAGCATTTTCTACAATAGTAAAATAAAAAAAACTAGTATCTTCTCTATAATTAAAAATTGCATGTTTTTAAGCGTATTTTACCATTCACTCTTAACATTCCTTGCTCGGAACACGTGGTTAGTATCGTCACCACATTTGAAAATCAACAAAAATAATTAATATTTATTATGACAAAGTTTACATTGTTGTGGAGAAATTTTGATTCAAGATCGCTTAAATCAAAAATCCCCAACGCCGCGGAAAACGAGATCATGGTAATAGTGCAAAAACAACCAATCAAACAATCCCAATCTTATCCAAGCCAATCACAATCACCAAACAATGGAAATAACAGAGAAATAACGAGAAACTAAATCACACAGGGATTTATAGTGGTTCCACCGACATCTTTTCAGTGTACGTCCTCTTTGAGAGAGAAACCTTTATTAATATCAATAGAAAAGTACAAGAGATTGATTATAATGATCAAATTTACTTGAAAAAATTGATTTTGTGGAGGAAGAAATTAAAGAAGATTAGGATCGCCTAAACCCTAATTAGAATAAACCTCGATCTAATCTCTTGATTATATTGTTATCCCTCCTCCTTTTGGATCCGATGTAGCTTATATAGACATAGGGAAATATATGGAAATTCCCAAAAAAAATTCTAGCTCCGAAATATCCGAAATATCCTCTAGATCCTAAATATCCTCTAGCTCCTAAATATTCTTCAGATCTGAAAATATCCTCCAGATCCTAAATATTACAAATATCCCGAAATATCCTCCTCAATCTAACACATAGTATCGCATACTTCAACACTCCACCTCGATACATATCCATCTATATCACAAACTTCAATGCACCCAAGCATTTCCTTCTATCTTCAATCAAGAAAGTTTGAATGTTTCCCCAATGAACTCCGGCAAAGCGACCGCCCATTGCACTTTACTAACAAGTTCAGGCATAGCACCCATTCGTCAATGAAGTGTTGAACATCCAACTCCTAAACCAGTCTCACAAAATGACAATGTACTCGGGAGTGAAACCGAGTACTTACCATGAAGACAGAAAACCAGCCTCTCACTGATACTCTTCTACATCCAAGTTTCTCTCTCAACTGTGCCACCACGTGCCACCTAGCATCTCTCCAAGCGTATTAAGTTCGAGCAATGCTCGAACTTTCCAATCGGCAATGCCTTCGTGAACATGTCCACCGCAGTATCCTTCGTGTGCACTTTCCGAAGGCATACTTGCTTGTCTTCGTCCATGGCTACTAGAAATGACTATCTCACTTCAATATGCTTCGTTCGTGAGCTAAATGCCAAATTTTCTGCCAAATGTATAGCACTTTGGCTATCACATCGAACATCGATACTCTCATGTTCGAAACCTAAGTCACACAATAGTCGCTTCAAACAGAGTGCCTCCTTTGCCGCTTCCACAACGGCTATCAACTCTGCCTCTGTAGTGGATAAAGCAACTACGGTTTGCAATCTCGATCTCCAACTAATGGCCATACCACCAAGTGTGAAGACATACCCGGAAGTTGACCGATCCATATCACCGGCGTAGTCCGAGTCACAATAACCAACTAACTTTCAACTCAATCCATCACTCCCAACATAAACAAGACCATGAGATGATGTGCCTTTCAAGTATCTCAATAGAGCCTTCACGGCTTCCCAATGCGATTTCCCCGGATTAGCCATATACCGACTAAACACCCCGATGGCATTTGCAATATCGGGTCTTGAACACTCCATGGCATACATCAAACTTCCAACCACACTAGCATATGGCACCTTTTCCATATAAGCCTTGTCTTTCTCCTCGATAGGTGATCCCGTACTCGAAAGCTTTATATGCAAAGGTAAAGGTGTATTTAACGCCTTTGCATTCTCCATGCTAAACCGACAAAGCACCTTCTTAATGTACTCCTTTTGAGTCAATCTCAACTCAAAACGCTTTCGATCTCTTTAAATTTCCATGCCCAAGATTTTCCTTGCTTCCAAGATCTTTCATTTCGAACTCCGCCTTTAAATTTTCTTTCAGCTTGTTGATTTCTGCCTTGTCCTTAGAAGCAATGAGCATATCGTCCATATATAAGATTAAATACACCCAATAATCATTTCCTAGCCTCTTGAAGTAAATGCAAGCATCCTTGATGCTTCGATGGAAGCCACTTTCAAGCATGAAATGATCAAATCTCTTGTACCATTGCCTAGGTGATTGTTTCAAACCATATAGTGATTTCTTCAACTTGCAAACTAGTTCTGACTTACCTTCTACAACAAACCCTTCTGGTTGCTCCATGTAGATGTCTTCATCCAAGTCTCCATGTAAGAAGGCGGTTTTCACATCTAGTTGCTCCAACTCCAAGTCGTAAATAGCAACTAATGCAAGTAATATCCGGATAGAAGTACGCCTCATACTGGTGCGAAGATCTCATCATACTCCTTTCCTTTCCTCTGTGCAAACCCCTTAGCCACTAGCCTAGCTTAGTATCTTCCATCGTCCTTCACCTTATATATCCGTTTGCACCCAATAGCACGGTTTCCTTGAGGAAGTGGAACCAACTCCCATGTCTGGTTCTTCATCAACGATTGCATCTCTTCCTCCATGCGCAAATCCACTTCGAGCTATCACTCGAATCCATGACGTCATCAAGGTCCATCGGCTCATCTTGGACTACATGAAGAGCACAGTCCAAATTATCACAAAAGCTAAGATAGTTCCAATCACCATATCTTTCGGGTGGCCTTATAGCACGATGACCAACCCGAGTAGCAATGCCATCACCCGGTCTTTCTTCAGCTCCACCTTGAAATGAATCATCTCTAGACTCGTGTACATCACCAACACTACTCGAGGAATCTTGTGGACTATGTGATGTAACATCAACTGCATTCACCTCGCAAGCACCCCCAACAACTCTACTCTCTCTAGGCCTGAAAGTGGGAATAACTTCCTTCTCCTTTGAACACCATGAACCAAATCCGGAACATCCGATGAGCCTTCGTTCCCCTTGAACAATGTCGACTCATCAAAAGTAACATAACGAGAAACTATAGCCTTCTTCGTTCTCGGATTCCAAATCCAATAACCTTTGACACCATCCATATAACCGAGAAAAATCCCTTTGAAAGCTCTAGGTGATAGCTTATCATTCCCCGGATCATGCATATAAACAAGACTGCCAAACACACGAAGATAACCCATGTCAATGCTCTTCGCCTTCCACACTTCCTCTAGAATTTTGTTATCAATAGCCGAGCATGAAATCTGATTAATAATATGCACCACGGTTGACAAAGCTTCAGACCAAAATCCCTTAGACAAAATCGATGTCAATCCCAAGCATCAAGCATTCTCTAGTAGAGTTCGATTCATTCTCTCCACCACTCCATTAGATTGCGGATCTCCTAGTGTAGTAAAATTCCTCTGAATACCATGATGCTAGAAAAAATTCAGAAATTCTCCGGAACCATATTCGCCGCCATTATCAGACCTAAGAACCTTTAAAGTCTTTCCACTCTCATTCTCAATAAGAGCCTTCCATTTTTTGAATCTTGCAAATGCCTCCGACTTGGAATTCATTACATACACCCAAACCTTCCGAGAAAAATCATCAATGAAAGAAATATAATATCTTGCTCCTCCCAAAGAAGCTACAGGCGCTGGTCCCCAAACATCCGTGTGCACATACTCAAGAATCCATCTTGAATTATGTTTTCCTTTACTGAATGATACTCTAGTTTGCTTCCCCATGACACATTCGTCGCAAAACTCCAACTTGCTGAAACTCTCACCATCAATCATCTCCCTTCGACGAAGAACATCTAAACTCTTCTCCGAGACGTGACCCAATCTCAAATGCCACAGCCGTGTAGCATCTAAGCCATGAGAACTATCAACACTGACACAAGTTTCGCCTTCCACGGTCACTCCTTGAAGCAAATAGATACCATGAGTTTTAGCACCCTTCATAACCACAAGCGCACCCTTCGAAACCCTCAAGCTATCACTCTCAATGGTGATCTTACAACCTAAAGAATCCAACTGTCCCAAAGAGATAAGTGAATTCCGTAGTCCCAAAACATAGCGCACATTTGTGAGAGTACGAACCACTCCGTCAAACATTCGAATTTGCACGGATCCAATGCCCTTCGACTTGCAAACTGCACCATTTCCCATAACAATTGATTTTCGTTCCCATTTAACATAAGAAGAAAAACAATTCCTTTTAGGCATCATGTGATATAAAGCCCCCGAATCAAGCACCCAATCGCTGCCCGAAACATCTGATGCTACTGCCGATAAAACATCTACGTCTCCATCACTAAAATATCTCTCCACTACAACTGATGAATATGCTACTTCCTTCTTCCCCTTGTCTGGACAATCATTCTTCCAGTGACCAGGTTTCTTACATATAAAGAACTTGTCATTTCTTTCTTTTGACTTTCCTCTTCCACTGGGCTTCTTAGACTTAGAACGCCCCCGGTTTTCGTTCTTCTCTGACTTTTCTTTCTTGACCATTACCAGCACCACTACTACCATCACTCATCTCCTCATCTGATCTAGCAATTCCTCACTAAGAAGACCCGTCTTGACATCATTTAGAGTCAATGTATCCCGGCCATAGATCAAACTGTTAGAGAACTGTAACGAACCAGATTTTTGATTGGTTTATTTCAAATATTTAATATAGTTTTAAATATTAAGTTGATAATATTAACTAATTTTTATATTAAGTATCGATTTAATAATCGATTTCGATTTAATATCGAATATATTAAATTATCGTAATATGAAATATAATTGATATCGAAGTTAAAAACTGAATCAAAATGATTCAGATAATAAATAGGAATTTTATTTGACTATAAATGATAATAATAATTTACTATAGAGAAAATGTTTAGTTGTGAATTTAAATTATATTATATTAATTTAATATGGTATATACGATTAAATTAAATTTCAAAATATATATTGTTCAATTTAGAATATCGTTATAACATTTAAACGTTTGTCGTTATGTTAAAATAGTGGTTCATGAATTTATGTAATGGACCCTGAGATATTTTAATGGATAAGATCGAAGTCGAATCAACGTCAAATCAGAATCTGTTTAAAAGAAACAAAAATCTTTTTATTTCAAATCGTATTATATTGAAAATCAAATCAAAATCTTTTATTCCTTAAAAGGATTTGCCATGTACGTTACCGACCAAAACATTTATTTGCAGAGTACTTTGTGTTCCCCTCCTTCTATAAAATCGCGCATCCTTCCCTTCTATTTCTTTCTTCTGCAAACCATAAATAAAAACGAGCTTTGTTCTTTCCATTGCTCAGGCCATTTCCTTTGTCTAGTTCATTTCGAACCAATAATAAACCGCAGTCCCCATCTCAAATCTTTCTCTTCCAATTTGAATAAAAGTAGTGGCTTTTCCTTTACTTCTCAAAAATCGAATACCAAAATGAAATCGGAAGCTCCATACTCTCTCAAATCCGCGCTTCAGCTTCACTTCTTCATCCTCAGAATCAAGCGCGAGCGATGGGTGGTGAGCATTTCGATGTATTAATCGTAACTAGGGTTCGTCAGGGTTATCGCCTGTCGTGGGTGGTGTCGAGATTCCCAGAGTGGTATCGACAACCAGAAATGGAAATTTGTGATATTTCCTGAAGCATGAAATCTGTAACGGCCGAAAAATCCGTACCAATTTGAGCTGACTAATATCCTACACATTCAACTCAAAGTGCACGAAAATTCAGGTCATTGATAGAAGAATTTAGAGGATGAGATAAAAGATAGAACTAATAGAATAGAAGAAGAAGAAGATCACAACTGAACAGAATCAGAGAAAACACGAATCTCACAGCGGAATAATAATCTTTATTATATAACAAGTTTGAAATAAAAATCTGAGTTTGTATATATACGTACCGTATTAGAGTATAATACATGGTATACATCACAGCAGAAATAATCTCTCAATAACTAATAGTGGAGCATCCTTCTTTTAGCTCCTCCAAGTGATTCTACAAAATCCTGAAACACTTGACTGCCCGTACAAATTTGGGCACCCAAGAGTTTAGGGAAAACACAAACAAATAAACTCTGGGTCAGTCATGGGACAGGTGTGAGTAAATTCCAACTATATCGTTTAACTTTGAAAATCCTTTTGCAACAAAAGGATAATAGTAAGATCAGCCCACACATAAACACGGACGGTTTTTACCTTACTATAACCCAAATTACTTTGATATAAAAACCAGTGATATTATGATAATGTCTAAGCAAATAAATATCCAAGTAGTAGAACGCTTGCATCTCACGTTCCACATATATAGTATAAAATCATAAACCGCAGGGCGCTTATCGGAGAATAGATTCCAATAGACAAGGTATGGGAGCACCTTATGAATAGTGTACTCTAGAGGGGATACACTCAGGGTTCAACAAGAACTTCTTGCAACCCGGCCACACATGACAGACCACTCGTTTAGCTTGAGTGTATCGAATATATTGCCACCACGGTTGTAGGCCATCCAACCGTCATCCGAAGATAAAGAATCGAAAAGAAGTATAAATATGAATTTTCTCTAGATCGGTGACAATACACCGTGCTTGGGGATGAACCAACTAGCCATACTGACTAGCCCAACTTTTGTTACTTCCTGGTTGTGAGGCTAGAGGCTACGTCTATCTTTAGAACATCTGATCACCATTCACTTTGAATGCCACATCGTCAAATCCGTAATCACATATTGATTACAAAAATGCACACTGGGTGTAGAATAAAGAGAAGTTACCTTCTCCCCACCAACTAGGTATTTTCGTAAAAATCAACGGCGTGACCGTTGGAAATACTCTGTCAAACACTCGTCCATACAAGTTGTCCTGGGACTGGACAAACAGAAAGCACCATTCTGAAACTGGACGACCCTTGCATTTCACTCTGTCTTCAATTGTCTTCAGCATAATATAATTCGCAGCGCTTAAGCCTATACGGAGTGGTTTCCGGATAATATATCCAACCAATCTCTCAGTATTGACAACGATGGTCAAACACTTCGATAGTCGGTTATTTAACTATCGGAGTTAAAACAACATCCATTCTAATGTATAACTATCATCACACAACCACGCACACTTTTATTTAACATTCATTTTTATTATCCAAATTCTCATATCTTACCAGATATTTCTCAAATCCCGTTTTAGCCTTTTCATACTTCTTGGAAAAAAATTTCCAGTTATTACAAACTCTTATTCTCTCACGTTCCAGAAAATATACGTTATTAACATTCGAAACATTTCCATTCTTTTCACGTTCTTATTTTCTACACTTGGATAATATACCCTATATCCATTTTAAAATATTTCTAATATCATCATAAACATTTTAATCTGCCCAACGTTCACTTTTAAAACACTATTCACTTTAAAATGTGAATAACATACCTATGATATAAATCTAAACACCTTATCAAATAACTCATTTTTCGAGTAATAAATACCCTTATCTCGTTTATCGAAACCTCTTTCACTTTATAACTCTGTTTCTAACTTAACTTCTTGTTAGATCAATACCAAGATTATAACTACATATTGAGTTCTTATCCTATCATAATTCATTTGTTTACTAAATACAGACTATCCTATCAGATTATAATTCCTGAATATAATTCATTCGACTTTGTCGAATTATAGTTCCAAATCCTAATGGTTTAATTCTAATTATATTTCGAACATCGAAATACTGCCATCGTTTTCTACCATGATTCTCTCATTTCTCTTTCTAAACTTATCCTTGTATTATCTTTGAACAAACGTCGTTACTTATTGTTTCCGAATAAGTGGATTTCAAACCAAATTGTTTTCATTCCCTAGGAAGTGCTGCTATATAAAAATCATGCTTAAGTTTGGTTAACAGCGTTTATTTTATCGCTACAGTTCAAAACTTGTCGTACGCTGTAATATCGTCCTTTATAATTAATCTTGACATAACAGTCACGCTTAAACCTAGTCAACTGCGTTTATTATATCACTGTAGTTCTAAGATTTGCAGTACGCTGCCGTATTCCTTTTATACTATTCTTGACATAACTGACATGCTTAAACCTAGTCAACAGCGTTTATTATATCGCTATAGTTCTAAGATTGGCAATACGCTGCCGTATTGCTTTTACACTAATCTTGATATCTCTTTCCGTCATAAACTGATATTGTTCCTCGATAATAGTAAAGCCGTACAAGTTGGGGTATTCTATTTACCTCTCAGACCTTGATCGACAACGTTCTTACCTTAGAACAGATATAAGTCTGTACTCTAATCCCTTATTACTTTATATACATCAAATCACATTTCCTTGTTTTATTTTGGCATATGGTTTTATAACACCATATTCATACTTTGAATTCTTCGTTGTTTATGATTATTGATATTAAACGTTAACTCTTCGCTTTCTCCATTCCACAGTTCTATTTATAACTTCTTAAACAAAAAAGGTAATTAAATCTCATCAATTTTGATCAATTTATTTCTAAACTGTTTCCATTAGAGTAATTAAAGACCAATTAATCTAAAAATCATTTTCCCAAATAACAGTTGATTAAATCAACTTCATTCCATCAGTAAATTCGTTAACTGATTTTAATTGCTTCTTAACATTATAATAATATAATTAATCTAATAATATTTCTAAATTGTTTATCTTAAATATAATTATCCAAATATTTAATCATCGGATAATTCCAGCTTTATAAACTTATTTAAATGTCAACAATCGTTTTTATTTATTTTATAAAAACGAACTCTAAAATACTGGTTTATAATAGAACTCCTATTATAAATTTAAAATATAATTTTTATAATTAACTTCGTTGATTTGCCTGACGGCCAATCATCTTCAAAACGACGGGTTTACAGTCGACTGTTACCATTTCCTTAATCGATATCGTTTATTTATTCATCAAAGCAAATGCTGAATTTTCATTCAACATCAGTTATTCACACGGGGTTTTAAATGTAATTCGGGTTCGAACAGTGCATATCATACAAATAGTACATATAAATATCGAGGAATCCGGTCGGATTCCTCTAACCGGTTTCCGCATCCACAGATGTTAGTCAAACAAATAACACTAACTCTATACTAGGGAATATTCTAATCGATGGAATCAGTGTCCAACCGATGTCGCGTACATATGCAACGATATATAATATTCAACCAAATTTGTAATCTACCTAAACGACCATCACATAGCATTCAAGCAACATTAAAATACATTAAAATATTTTAAAATAGATTAGAGTTATTGATTTTACTCACATTGCGCGTTAACCGTTTATTAACGATTTGCATCAGTGGACCATGTCAGGCGTTAGATTTTAACACGAGATTCTCAGTTCCATCAACTCCGTAATGTAGTTCTTGTCACTACACTTCTAACGTGACCGTTTTCACACGCTTCTTCTTCTACCTACTCGACGGTCCACATCTTCTCAAATGCTCCCATATATTAGTTTTAACGTTATTCCTTGTACCATGAAATCAACGCGCCTTCGCTCATACCTCCTTTCAACACAAATTTATCCCACTCCTCCATTGTCCATACTATCAACAGTACACAAATTTCACTCCACTATTACTCACGTTCTCACGTCCGTATATTCTTTCAATATATGCATTCACATCCCAGCATTACACAACCTCTTCAATGCTCTCGTCCCTCCATGATATGAGATGATATGCCCACCATTTTCTTTTTCTTTTTCTTCTCTCCATCAGATCGAGCTTGCGCTCTTCAACCAAGGTGCGACGTCAGGCCAGTATCGTTGGGTACTGTGCAGACATCGATCCCTGTTAACACCAAAACCCATGAATACACCTCGATCCCCTTTTTATTCTTAACACAATTCGCTCCTGATGCTCATGAAATGCTGCTGTAGTTAAACTTCTCGCTGGTTTCTTCCCCGGTCCTTGAATACAGTGGCCAACTCCACTGCTCTCCCACACAGTACGACCCTACAACTCCATGAACTCGAATCTTATAACTTACGAACCACATGCAGTTTTCGTGTTAAACAAGGGGTAGTGGGAATGCTTTATATGAATTGCGATGGAGCGTTAAAACCATGAATGGTTTTCTGGAAAAAAAAATGGTGGCTTCCTGAAAAAGATGAGCAAACAGTTCGTGTAATTATGTATATATATATACACACTGCTTCACTTAAGCGTTAAGTAATCGGATAGGTATAGGGTAGATGTTAGTTTTCATGTATAGGTCATGGCATGCACCTATTTCTAGGGTATGGGTATTCTAGTTAAGGCATGTGCCTTGTGAAGTAGTGTATAGGATAGGCTTTCTGTTGATGTAGTTTGGGTATGGTCAGTCTATTTCTTAAGCATGAAGCTTCAGTAGGTTTGAAGACTTTTTGCTTTGATTACACCTGCCGTATATAGATAGGGACGTGATACTAGGATATGAGAGATATTTAATTGGTGAGGTCTACGTGCTGTGATGATGACAATTCAGGCTACAAATATTCGACAGTATGCCCTTGTACGAAGCTAAGGGTAGAAGTAGCTTAAGCACTACGGATTGGGTTTTGTAATATTTTTTTAAGAACTTTAGTTTCTTTCCTACTAAGAAAAATGGACGTTATGTTTTGTTTGATTTATACAATTCTTTTCACGTACTAACAGAAGTAAGAGTACAGTCGTGCTCAATGAGGTGTCACGATCCCAAAAAAATAATAGTACCGGTAGTTTAACTCATATTGTGAAACCCCTAAATACTGTCACAGGGTGCAAAATACTCCAAATAAAAAGTTGTCTATTAAATTAATTAAAAATTATGGTAAAATTCTAAAAATTAAATTATCGTTGCTCCTCAAAAGAACCTTGTTCAGATTTACAATCGATATCTAGTTATTTCAAATAACCGTTACGGTCGATATATGATTTCATAGCGACTTTCTGAATAATTGATTTGGACATATCTTGCACTCTACACAATGAAATCTTGGTTTTTGACTTCTGTTAGAAAGATACAGTTCAACAGATTCCAACGTTTCTCATTTCGAAGAAATCCGATTTAAAACGAGTCCTGTACACTCAGTTGAAGTTCAGAACGTTAAATTACGAACTACAGCGTCGTTATGAGCTCGATTATAATTTATATATATTTATATATGTTCAACTTCGTTTTAATTAATATATAAATCCATTTATATTATGGATTCAATTTTTAAACTGTTTTAAATATTCAAATACGAACCGACAAAAATGCGGGACGTTACTGTCCTTCCCCCCTAAAATAATTTCGTCCTCAAAATTGCTAAGATAGGGAAAATGCTGCAATATCTGTTATAAACAGATTAAGAATCTTTTTGGTTTACTTCATAATTTCATTTTCAACTGAACTGATTAATTCCAATCAAAATATTAATTCCTTATTATTTCGAATATTTTTGAAATTCTGAAAATTTCCTAATAGCTCAAATTTTCGGAGAATTTCTGCAGCATCTCCTCTGCACGGTTTATTATGTACTACTACAACTTGCCTCTCTGGGTTTTCTCCAATTCAAAAGTAAATCAAACGGCCAAACGGCTTGCTCAATAGACTCATATAAAATCATATTCGAATATAATATAAACTCGTACCCTTCCGTTGGGTCATTCATCATCTTTATCTCTTCCATTTGATACCCTTCAACACATTTAAGTGCGTTTTCAATTTATCTCCAATCAACTTATCTTCAAATCCAGTCATTTGCTTATATCCAATCGAATTTCATTCAAATTATCCTCAAACCACCTCATCCACTTATAACTCTATTCAAACTCAATTCCAATTCTTACTTCATCAAGTCAATTCTGTTCGGGATCATTTCTAACCCAATCCAAATTTTATTGAATTCAAATTCATATATTCAGTTTTACCATTTTAATCCACTATTTTTATAAGATTAAATTTCGGAACTTAAATTCCTGGGTCTTTATTTCAAGTAAGTTTGAAATCATATATATATGTATGTATTCACACATAACATAATAATTCAAAAATATTTGAATTTTCGATCAATTTATTTCTCAAAACAATCCAAAACAAAATCTTTGGTAGTAATCCGGCACTTACCAGCTCGAAATTGAACACCAATAATGTCGCGGTTCATCATCGGAATTGATTTTCCAGTTATCAAAGTGAGTTCAATACTATATTACTTTTCAAAACTTATTTTCACCAATTTTATTTGAAATTACTTCAAAATATCTTTCACAAGTGCTTGGAAAACGATTTTAAAATCTCCCAGGATTTTAAAATTCCTATATATTTAATTCAAACATTATTTCCAACTCTTTTCCAAGTTTCTAGAGTTTTATTTTTAATTCTTGTTTTAAATTCAGATTTAGTTCATCTGATTTTGCATATTATACTTATACAATATTTCGATTGGTTATTTATATAATCAACATAATTATAGATCTTATTTGGTCATAATAATGATCAACACTATAATAATCTCCAGATATATACTCCTTTTTATCAAAACATAATTTGGGTAAATTATTTCATTTACCCTCTTTTCAAAACATACTGTGTCGAATTACTCTGTTTAAGAGTTTAGAAACACCTATCGACGCAGTTTGCATTACTGTTTAGACCAGAATTTATAAACCACTCGACTGACCAGTCAACACAATATAAAATAGTTTTTATATTAATTATAGGTACGCGCTCATATATACACACTCGTACTCAATCTAGGGTATTACTAACACCATCTCTATTGAATTACCCCATAGAGCTAAGCTAATCACTTAACCTTATGCTCTGATACCAATTGTAACGGCCGAAAAATCTGTACCAATTTGAGCTAACTAATATCCTACACATTCAACTCAAAGTGCATGAAAATTCAGGTCATTGATAGAAGAATTTAGAGGATGAGATATAAAAGATAGAACTAATAGAATAGAAGAAGAAGAAGATCACAACTGAACAGAATCAGAGAAAACACGAATCTCACAGCGCAATAATAATCTTTATTATATAAAAAGTTTGAAATACAAATCTGATTTTGTATATATATACCATATCAGAGTATAATACATGGTATACATCAGAGTGGAAATAATCTCTCAATAACTAATAGCGGAGCATCCTGCTTTTAGCTCTTCCAAGTGAATCTGCAAAATCCTGAAACACTTGACTGCCCGTACAAATTTGGGCACCCAAGAGTTTAGGGAAAACAAAAACAAATAAACTCTGGGTCAGTCATGGGACTGGTGTGAGTAAATTCCAACTATATCGTTTAACTTTGAAAATCCTTTTGCAACAAAAGGATAATAGTAAGACCAGCCCACACATAAACATGGACGATTTTTACCTTACTATAACCCAAATTACTTTGATATCAAAACCAGTGATATTATGATAATATCTAAGCAAATAAATATCCAAGTAGCAGAACGCTTGCATCTCACGTTCCACATATATAGTATAAAATCATAAACCGCAGGGCGCTTATCGGAGAATAGATTCCAACAAACAAGGTATGGGAGCACCTTATGAATAGTGTACTCTAGAGGGGATACACTCAGGGTTCAACAAGAACGTCTTGCAACCCGGCCACACATGACAGACCACTCATTTAGCTTGAGTGTATCGAATATATTGCCACCACGGTTGTAGGCCATCCAACCGTCATCCAAAGATACAGAATCGAAAAGAAGTATAAATAGGAATTTTCTCTAGATCGGTGACAATACACCCTGCTTGGATATGACCCAACTAGCTACGCTGCCTAGCCCAACTTTTGTTACTTCCTGGTTGTGAGGCTAGAGGCTACGTCTATCTTTAGAACATCTGATCACCATTCACTTTGAATGCCACATCGTCAAATCCGTAATCACATATTGATTACACAAATGCACACTGGGTGTAGAATAAAGAGAAGTTACCTTCTCCCCACCAACATGGTATGTTCGTAAAAATCAACGTTGTGACCGTTTGAAATACTCCGTCAAACACTCGTCCATACAAGTTGTCCTGGGACTGGACAAACAGAAAGCACCATTCTGAAACTAGACGACCCTTGCATTTCACTCCGTCTTCAATTGTCTTTAGCATAATATAATTCGCAGCGCTTATGCCTATACGGAGTGGTTTCCGGATAATATATCCAACCGGTCTCTCCGTATTGACAACGATGGTCAAACACTTCGATAGTCGGTTATTTAACTATCGGAGTTAAAACAACATCCATTCTAATGTATAACTATCATCACACAACTACACACACTTTTAATTAACATTCATTTTTATTATCCAAATTCTCATATCTTACTAGATATTTCTCAAATCCCGTTTTAGCCTTTTCATACTTCTTGGAAAAACATTTCCGGTTATTATAAACTCTTATTCTCTCACGTTCCAGAAAATATACGTTATTAACGTTCGAAACATTTCCATTCTTTTAACGTTCTTATTTTCTACACTTGGATAATATACCCTATCTCCATTTGAAAATATTTCTAATATCATCATAAACATTTTAACCTGCCCAACGTTCACTTTTAAAACACTATTCACTTTAAAATGTGAATAACATACCTATGATATAAATCTAAACACCTTATCAAATAACTCATTTTTCAAGTAATAAATACCCTTATCTCGTTTATCGAAACCTCTTTCACTTTATAACTCTGTTTCTAACTTAACTTCTTGTTAGATCAATATCAAGATTATAACTACATATTGATTTCTTATCCTATCATAGGTCATTTGTTTACTAAATACAGACTATCCTATCATATTATAATTCCTGAATATAATTCATTCGACTTTGTCGAATTATAGTTCCAAATCCTAATGGTTTAATTCTAATTATATTTCGAACATTGAAATACTGCCATCGTTTTCTACCATGATTCTCTAATTTCTCTTTTAAACTTATCCTTCTATTATCTTTGAACAAACGTCGTTGCTTATTGTTTCAGAATAAGTGGATTTCAAACCAAATTGTTTTCATTCCCTAGGAAGTGCTGCTATATAAAAATCATGCTTAAGATTGGAACATCGTTTATTTTATCACTACAGTTCAAAACTTGTCATACGCTGTAATATCCTCCTTTATAATTAATCTTGACATAACAGTCACGCTTAAACCTAGTCAACAGCGTTTATTATATCGCTATAGTTCTAAGATTTGCAATACACTGCCGTATTCCTTTTATACTAATCTTGACATAACTGACACGCTTAAACCTAGTCAACAACGTTTATTATATCGCTATAGTTCTAAGATTGGAAATACGCTGCCGTATTCCTTTTATACTAATCTTGACATCTCTTTCCATCACAAACTGATATCGTTCCTGGATAATAGTGAATCCGTTCAAGTTGGGGTATTCTATTTACCTCTCAGACCTTGATCGACAACGTTCTTACCTTAGAACATATATAAGTCTGTACTCTAATCCCTTATTACTTTATATACATCAAATCGTATTTCCTTGTTTAATTTTGGCATATGGTTTTATAACACCATATTCATACTTTGAATTCTTCGTTGTTTATGATTATTCATATTAAACGTTAACTCTTCGCTTTCTCCATTCCACAGTTCTATTTATAACTTCTTAAACAAAAAAGGTAATTAAATCTCATTAATTTTGATCAATTTATTTCTAAACTGTTTCCATTAGATTAATTAAAGACCAATTAATCTAAAAATCATTTCCCAAATAACAGTTGATTAAATCAACTTCATTCAATCAGTAAATTCGTTAACTGATTTTAATTGCTTCTTAACATTAAAATAATATAATTAATCAAGTAATATTTCTAAATTGTTTATCTTAAATACAATTATCCAAATATTTAATCATCGGATAATTCCTGCTTTATAAACTTATTTAAATGTCAACAATCGTTTTTATTTATTTTATAAAAACGAACTCTAAAATACTGGTTTATAATAGCACTTCTATTATAAATTTAAAATATAATTTTTATAATTAACTTCGTTGATTTGCCTGACGGCCAATCATCTTCTAAACGACGGGTTTACAGTCGACTATTACCATTTCCTTAATCGATATCGTTTATTTATTCATCAAAGCAAATGCTGAATTTTCATTCAACATCAGTTATTCACATGGGGTTTTAAATGTAATTCGGGTTCGAACAGTGCGTATCAAACAAACAGTACATATAAATATCGAGGAATCCGGTTGGATTCCTCCAACCGGTTTCCGCATCCACAGATGTTAGTCAAAAAAATAACACTAACTCTATACTAGGGAATATTCTAATCGATGGAATCATTGTCCAACCGATGTCGTGTACATATGCAACGATATATAATATTCAACCAGATTTGTAATCTACCTAAACGACCATCACATAGCATTCAAACAACATTAAAATATTTTAAAATAGATCAGAGTTAGTGATTTTACTCACATTGCGTGTTAACCGTTTATTAACGATTTGCATCAGTGGACCATGTCAGGCATTAGATTTTATCATGAGATTCTCAGTTCCATCAACTCCGTAATGTAGTTCTTGTCACTACACTTCTAACGTGACCGTTTTCAAACGCTTCTTCTTTTACCTACTCAACAGTCAACATCTTCTCAAATGCTCCCATATATTCTTTTTAACGTTATTCCTTGTACCACGAAATCAACGCGCCTTCGCTCATACCTCCTTTCTACACAAATTTTCCCACTTCTCCGTAGTCCATACTATCAACAGTACACAAATTTCACTCCACTATTACTCACGTTCTCACGTCCATATATTCTTTCAATATATGCATGCAAATCCCAGCATTACACAACCTCTTCAATGCTCTCTTCCCTCCATGATATGAGATGATATGCCCAACATTTTCTTTTTCTTTGTCTTCTCACCATCAAATCGAGATTGCGCTCTTCAACCAAGGTGCGACGTCAGGCCAGTATCGTTGGGTACTGTGCAGACATCGATCCCTGTTAACACCAAAACCCATGAATACACCTCGATCCCCTTTTTCTTCTGAACACAATTCGCTCCTGATGCTCATGAAATGCTTCTCTAGTTACACTTCTCGCTGGTTTCTTCCCCGGTCCTTGAATACAATGGCTAACTCCACTGCTCTCCGACACAGTACGACCCTACAACTCCATGAACTCGAGCCTTATAACTTACGAACCACATGCAGTTTTCGTGTTAAACAAGGGGTACTGGTAATGCTTTATATGAATTACGATGGAGCGTTAAAACCATGAATGGTTTTATGGAAAAACAAGTGGCGGCTTCCTGAAAAAGATGAGCAAACAGTTAGTGTAATTATGTGTGTATATATATATATATACACACACTGCTTCACTTAAGCGTTAAGTAATCGGATAGGTATAGGGTAGATGTTAGTTTTCATGTATAGGTCATGGCATGCACCTATTTCTAGGGTATGGGTATTCTAGTTAAGGCATGTGCCTTGTGATGTAGTGTATAGGATAGGCTTTCTGTTGATGTAGTTTGGGTATGGTCAGTCTATTTCTTAAGCATGAAGCTTCAGTAGGTTTGAAGACTTTTTGCTTTGATTACACCTGCCGTATATAGATAGGGACGTGATACTAGGATAGGAGAGATATTTAATAGGTGAGTTCTACGTGCTGTGATGATGACAATTCAGGCTACAAATATTAGACAGTATGTCCTTGTACGAAGCTTAGGGTAGAAGTAGCTTAAGCACTACGGATTGGGTTTTGTAATATTTTTAAGAACTTTAGTTTCTTTCCTGCTAAGAAAAATGGACGTTATGTTTTGTTTGAGTTATACAATTCTTTTCACGTACGAACAGAAGTAAGAGTACAGTCGTGCTCAATGAGGTGTCACGATCCCAAAGATATAATAATACCGGTAGTTTAACGCATATTGTGAAACCCCCAAATACTGTCACAGGGTGCAAAATACTCCAAATAAAAAGTTGTCTATTAAATTAATTAAAAATTACGGTAAAATTCTAAAAATTAAATTATCGCTGCGCCTCAAAAGAACCTTGTTCAGATTTACAATCGATATCTAGTTATTTCAAGTAACCATTACGGTCGATTTATGATTTCATAGCGACTTTCTGAATAATTGATTTGGACATATCTTGCACTCTACACAACGAAATCTTGGTTTTTCACTTCTTTTAGAAAGATACAGTTCAACAGATTCCAACGTTTCTCATTTCGAAGAAATCCGATTTAAAACGAGTCCTGTACACTAAGTTGAAGTTCAGAACGTTAAATTACGAATTGCAGCGTCGTTATGAGCTCGATTATAATTTATATATATTTATATACGTTCAACTTCGTTTTAATTAATATATAAATCCATTTATATTACGGATTCAATTTTTAAACTGTTTTAAATATTCAAATACGAACCGACAGAAATGTGGGACGTTACAGTCCTTCCCCCTTAAAATAATTTTGTCCTCGAAATTGCTAAGATAGGGAAAATGCTACAATTTCTGTTATAAACAGATTAAGAATCTTTTTGGTTTACTTCATAATTTCAGTTTCAACTGAACTGATTAATTCCAATCAAAATATTAATTCCTTATTATTTCGAATATTTTCGAAATTCTGAAAATTTCCTAACAGCTCAAATTTTCGGAGAATTTCCGCAGCATCTCCTCTGCACGGTTTATTCGGTACTACTAGAACTTGCCTCTCCGGGTTTTCTCCAATTCAAAAGTAAATCAATAGGCCAAACGGCTTGCTCAATAGACTCATAGAAAATCATATTCGGATATAATATAAACTCGTACCCTTTCTTCGGGTCATTCATCATCTTTATCTCTTCCATTTGATACCCTTCAACACATTTAAGTGCGTTATCAATTTATCTCCAATCAACTTATCTTCAAATCCAGTCATTTGCTTATATCCAATTGAATTTCATTCAAATTATCCTCGAACCACCTCATCCACTTATAACTCTATTCAAACTCAATTCCAATTCTTACTTCATCAAGTCAATTCTGTTCGGGATCATTTCTAACACAATCCAAATTTTATTGAATTCAAATTCATATATTCAGTTTTACCATTTTAATCACTATCTTTATAAGATTAAATTTCGGAATTTAAATTCCTAGGTCTTTATTTCAAGTAAGTTTGAAATCATATATATATTTATGTATTCACACATAACATAATAATTCAAAAATATTTGAATTTTCGAACAATTTATTTCCTCAAAACAATCCAAAACCAAATCTTTGGTAGTAATCCGTCACTTACCAGCTCGAAAATGAACACCGATAATGCCGCGGTTCATCATCGGAATTTACTTTCCAGTTATCAAAGTGAGTTCAATACTATATTACTTTTCAAAACTTATTTTCACCAATTTTATTTGAAAGTACTTCAAAATATCTTTCACAAGTGCTTGGAAAACGATTTTAAAATCTCCCAGGATTTTAAAATTCCTATATATTTAATTCAAAAATTATTTCCGAATCTTTTCCAAGTTTCTAGATTTTTATTTCAATTCTTGTTTTAAATTCAGATTTAGTTCATCTGATTTTGCATATTATACTTATACAATATTTCGATTGGTTATTTATATAATCAACATAATTATAGATCTTATTTGGTCATAATAATGATCAACACTATAATAATCTCCAAATATATACTCCTTTTTATCAAAACATAATTTGGGTAAATTATTTCATTTACCCTCTTTTCAAAACATACTGTGTCGAATTACTCTATTCAAGAGTTTAGGAACACCTATCGACGCAGTTTGCATTACTGTTTCAACCAGAATTTATAAACCACTCGACTGACCAGTCAACACAATATAAAATAGTTTTTATATTAATTACAGGTACGCACTCATATATACACACTCGTACTCAATCTAGGTTATTACTAACCCCATCTCTATTGAGTTACGCCACAGAGCCAAACTAATCACTTAACATTATGCTCTGATACCAACTGTAACGGCCGAAAAATCCGTACCAATTTGAGCTGAATAATATCCTACACATTCAACTCAAAGTGCACGAAAATTCAGGTCATTGATAGAAGAATTTAGAGGATGAGATAGAAAAGATAGAACTAATAGAATGGAAGAAGAAGATCACAACTGAACAGAATCAGAGAAAACACGAATCTCACTTATTATATAAAAAGTTTGAAATACAAATCTGAGTTTGTATATATACGTACCATATCAGAGTATAATACATGGTATACATCACAGCGGAAATAATCTCTCAATAACTAATAGCGGAGCATCCTGCTTTTAGCTCCTCCAAGTGAATCTGCAAAATCCTGAAACACTTGACTGCCCGTACGAATTTGAGTACCCAAGAGTTTAGGAAAAACAAAAAAAATAAACTCTGGGTCAGTCATGGGACTGGTGTGAGTAAATTCCACCAATATCGTTTAACTTTGAAAATCCTTTTGCAACAAAAGGATAATAGTAAGACCATCCCACACATAAACATGGACGATTTTTACCTTACTATAACCCAAATTACTTTGATATCAAAACCAGTGATATTATGATAATATCTAAGCAAATAAATATCCAAGTAGCAGAACTCTTGCATCTCACGTTCCACATATATAGTATAAAATCATAAACTGCAGGGCGCTTATCGGAGAATAGATTCCAACAGACAAGGTATGGGAGCACCTTATGAATAGTGTACTCTAGACGGGATACACTCAGGGTTCAACAAGAACGTCTTGCAACCCGGCCACACATGACAGACCACTCATTTAGCTTGAGTGTATCGAATATATGGCCACCACGGTTGTAGGCCATCCAACCGTCATCCGAAGATACAAAATCGAAAAGAAGTATAAATATGAATTTTCTCTAGATCGGTGACAATACACCCTGCTTGGGGATGACCCAACTAGCCATGCTGCCTAGCCTAACTTTTGTTACTTCCTGGTTGTGAGGCTAGAGGCTACGTCTATCTTTAGAACATCTGATCACCATTCACTTTGAATGCCACATCGTCAAATCCATAATCACATATTGATTACATAAATGCACACTGGGTGTAGAATAAAGAGAAGTTACCTTCTCCCCACCAACTTGGTATGTTCGTAAAAATCAACGGTGTGACCGTTGGAAATACTCTGTCAAACACTCGTCCATACAAGTTGTCCTGGGACTGGACAAACAGAAAGCACCATTCTGAAACTGGACGACCCTTGCATTTCACTCCGTCTTCAATTTTCTTTAGCATAATATAATTCACAGCGCTTATGCCTATACGGAGTGGTTTCCGGATAATATATCCAACTGGTCTCTCCGTATTGGCAACGATGGTCAAACACTTCGATAGTCGGTTATTTAACTATCAGAGTTAAAACAACATCCATTCTAATGTATAACTATCATCACACAACTACGCACACTTTTATTTAACATACATTTTTATTATCCAAATTGTGACGGCAAGGAATTTCGCTCGGTCCGAACCAGTCGCTAAACCGACCCAGGCCGTTCGAAACGCCCTATCGTTCGAGAACACGACAAATCAGAACACAAACAGAAGAACATTTCATTGTATATTACAACAATGCATCATATTACAAGGATATACAGAGTATAAATGAATATTACACAGAAATATCAGAGATTTAAATTACATTTAAATACATAGCAGCGGAAAATAATACAATACACAACTAGAAGAGATATACGGATACAAAGCTTTCCGAATATCATTCCAGTTGTAAACCAGGATCCTGTGAATATAAATCTGCAAAACCAAAACTACTAGCTGCCCGTGTCAAAATAAGGGCACCCAGAGTTTAGGTTAAAACAATAAACTCCAGGTCAGTCATGTGACTGGTGTGAGAACTAAAACAGTTATTAATCTTTATTTTTAAAGTTAGGTAAATCAAGGGACCACGCCGTATAACACGGAACGGGTTTCCTCCCAAGAATACCAGTGCATAAAACAAACAGCGCAATGCTAAATAAAGAAAAATGAAGCTGTTATAAGACCCAGGTCCCATCACACAATGCAACGCAGCCGAGGATAGGGTTTTCCCTTATAACAGCCAAAGAATGCTTGATACGGTTAAAACAAATCGTTTGATACTATTATAAGTGCATAGTGTATAAAACAACTTCAAATCATAAGTATCAATCATAGGCGGCATGAGCGTCCCATGCCACTATGTCGCCATATATAGGTTTACAAATAAAACCGCAAATGTCACGTATTTGGAGATTGGATTTCCATCTATGAACCGAGGCAAAAGATAGTCCTCAACCGATTCGAGACAATCTAGCCCATGTCTCAGGCAAGCGCGCAGGCAATCCTTGGAGCGACAGGGCCGGTCCACCGATGTGGATTATTATGCCTGAACACTACGTTTCCCCGCCCTTTGGGGCGTAAATGAGCCAACAAATGACTCCATCGGTTCGAGAACGACCGATCAATCCGAGGCGCCTCGCAACAGCAACAACCACATAAGTCAAACTCGTCAGGGCGTGTAAAACCACTGACGCCACTTCTAACTAGAAAGAAACGCATGCCCTCCCTGAGGTCCGTCTCCCGTTTTTGGTTCATACCGGGTGTGAAACACGCGAAGCAAACGTTACACAAAGCTACGCCACAAAGGCCGTGCTTTGATCATTACCACAAGACTTTGCTTTTCAACAGAAGCCTCGATCAATTGCCACTTAGGCATGCCACACAGGCAATTCACTCCATGCGTTTGATATCCATCAATATATAACCCCTGAGCTCGTACGTCTCAGAGAAGGGCGTTAAGCAAGAGAATAAATTCTCCGCCGCCAAACAGATATATATTTAATAAAGATCAATCACACGGACTAAAATCCAATGTCAGACACACAGTCCATTTACAAGTTCGTTCTGGGTCTGAACGAAACCGGAGGCACCTAGTACCCCGCATATCCATCGATCTCCAAGTACGTCTGGACGATCACCAACTGTTTCCATCTTCTTGGGTGTACAGCCCAATCAAGATCATCAGTTATCACCCAAACGACGTGAAGACTTCCGGTCTTCGACCATCGTCTTCATCTTCGAATTATCGTCGTATCAGTTATTCAGAATGGGATAAACCCGGTCTTTCCGAATAACTCGTGTATATTTTAAATAAGTGTTACACAAACACAACATACGCCTCATTCCAATTCACCAGTCACTAACCGTAAATTAATCAAGAGAATAATTCCCCAAATATTAACCCCGAAGGCCGAAACCAACATCAGATCAATATCCAGAAAACCATTTTGCTTGGCTAACCGATAGTTAGTTTCTAAATTTCACATTTATAGGGAAAGGTTCCCATTAATTTTATCCAAGATAAATTTCTTGAATTTATTCTCTAATCTTCCTTTGAATTTTGATTCAAATTAGTCGGGATTAACGAAACTTACCGAAGTAATCATTTGTTTTAATTTCCCCATCCCAACCTATTCATCCCATGAAGTAAAACTGGTAATACTTCATATCTAACACCACAGTGTTATCGGTAAATTCAATTACCATTTCACGTTCAAATCTATTTAAAGATTTAACTATCGCCTGGAGCAAAACTGGTGATACTCCATTTTCGATTATTTCAATCTAATTAAAGATTCATTAAAACTCCACTTAGTTTTAATCTTTGACTGGGTTAAAGAATCAGTGTTATTTAAAACACGGTTCACGGTAAACCCAAAATCACATTCATTAATCATCGGGTTAAAGAACAAGTGTTATTTAAAACACTGTTCACGATAAACCCAAAAATCAATATCAATTCAATTTCAATTAAATATTATTTAATTGGTACACTTCATTAAATCTAAATAAGAGATTTAATCTTTTCTCAACTGGGTTCAAGAACAGTGTTAATGAAGACACCATTCACGACAAACCCAAATCACATTCGATATTCAATACAAGGCTCTGAATAGAAAATATATCGGCTTATATTCAATATCAAATTCTACGACTAACAAATGTCGTATTGGAAATAACGATACAAATATATATCTTTCAAATTTCCATAACAACACCTGTATAATCACGAATTCCAACATCGAAATATTCCGAAGACAATTTCGATTCAAATCCACTCCAATGCAATCATTGGATATTCTGGTTATTTTTAAAACCCCTTTTTAAATTCAATTTATTTACTTAAAAATAAATAGAATTATAATTCTAGTTCAAAACCAGTTCATTTCGATAAAAATCTATTTTTATCTTTTTAAATATGGAGTTTTTCATCCCAATTCTTTTAAAATCATTTCTTATGATTTTACACAAATTATTACTATTTTTAATAATTTTATCAAGGTCCGTACAGTCGATTTCCATCAACGGCTGTCGAACTGCACTTACAGCGACCTTTTTCAAATTTGATTTGGACATAATTCCAAATCCAACCGTTAGATTTTAAATTTCTAATATTCGTTAGAAAGCTCTTTTCGATACGAACCCAACGGTTCTGGTTTTAGGAGAATCCGACGGTCGGATCTCCCGTAATGTCCGTTTGAAATAAATGGTCGAAATTCACGAACTGCCGCGGCGCGGCGCGTTCTATTCAGGCCATTATATTATATATATGTTAGACCGAAATTTGGGCCTAACACCCAAACTCTATGTGAAAACCTCACAATCACAGATTAATAAAGAAAAAGCAGTAAAATAAGAGGAGACACACGAGATTTTTATAGTGGTTCGGCTCAATCCAAGCCTACGTCCACTTTATAGTTTCTCATATCCTGAGGAATTACAATTACAATGGTGTCTCACAATCCGTGAGATTCGATTATACACAATAGCCTTGTGTTCTAATGAAGAAGAGGAGAAAAGAGATTGAATTTATGCACGATAGCCTCGTGTTTGATTGAGTTGAGGAGTACCCAAAGTCCTTGAATACTTGGTAATGGAGGTCAGGAGGTGTTAGTGCCGAAAAGTCCCTTGAAATGACCATCTCGTGGTGTATTTATAGGCGTAGAGGAGCTGCTGGGAGTCCTGAATCGGGTCGGATCGGGTGTGACGTGGTGAGCGGAGAGGACATCTCGGAGAGAGTGGAGAAGTGGCCTTCAGATCGTGCTAGGACAGATGGCAACCGATCCGGATTAACAGGAGGCAGTTATGCCTGAAGATTCGGTCAAAGCTGCTGCGTCTGAGCAGGTACAGGGGGATCGGTTCGGGTCCGACACGAACCGAGCTCGTGTCTTCAATCCGAAGACTTCATGTGCCAGGTTAGTGCGATGGAGGTCGGATCGGTTCGGCTCCGAACCGAACCGAGGAGGAGGCTCCGAACCGGAGTTATGATGTATGCTTCTGAGCTGAGTGCAAGCCGGGTTGGGTTCTGATAGTCCGATCCGAACCGGAGTCTCCGATCCGAGCCGAAATCTAAGTGTTGAGGGAGGATGATGAGTTGGTGAAGGCAGGATGCCTCATTCCGATCCGAACCGATTTACCCGATCCGATCCGAGGATTTATTCAATGCTAAATTCCAGGTTTCCGGTTCTGCATGCGTTCACATAAACGGGCATAACTTTCAAACCGTAAGTCCGATTGAGCCAAACGAAAGCTCAAACTGAAGCTAATTCAGAGATCTACAAGAGTTACAAAGCTCAGCTCCGTAATCGCTGTTTTCAGGCCCAAAAAAGGTCATCTGGTAGGAGTTTTGGGCCTTTCTTTCTTTGTGATGCGACTTTGACCAAATCGCTGCCTGTCTTCTGACGATATTCCCAACGCTTGAGTGTATTGTTGAGAAGAGATTCCATGTGTGACTGCTTTGACTAAAAAGCGGGTCAACATTTTGCCCCCCAGAACATATCTTGCTGGTTGAAGGAAGATGTGTTCTGGATAATCCAAGGCCACGCCGGGCCTGCCAGCTACAAGTATAATCCATACCTGCGAAGAAGAGAAAGCAAACAGGTGTGTCGAAACCTAACAAAACCAATTACACTTTCGAGCATAAACCATGCTTGGGCTTTGCTTGAGCATAAACCATACTCAAGGGACGATCGAATCATCCTGCCAAAACCTGACGAGGGACCTAACCTTCCGGGTATAAGCCATACCAGGAAGTTTAAACTGAGCATAAGCCATACTCGAATTTTATTGAGTTCCTTTGCCAAATCCTGGCAAGACAATAAGTCATTCCAGAGTATAATCCATACTTAGAAATGTAGTGGAGTACAACCCATACTCATACCGAGATGGAGTTATACTTGCCAAAGCCTGACAAGATAGTCCGTCCCTAAGCATAATCCATGCCTAGGGGTTCGAGATAAGTATAGGCCATACTTTAGTTGAGATTGAGAATCCTGCCACAACCTGACAAGATACTTAAATTGCCAAACATAATCCATGCTCGGAAAGTCCTTCCTTATTCAATTCAAAGTACAAAACCAAAGCAAATCCTGATTGGTTTGTCATCGAGTGTAGAGCACGATTTGGAGCTAAATCCTAACCCCGAACGTGTGTACTCCGATTTAGCCAATCGGAAAACCTAAAGAAAGCAAAGAGACATATCTTAAATCCTAAGAAATGCCGAAAACACAGAGTGATCCAATCCAGATCATTTGATGACGAGCCGATAGGAGCTCGTTCCAGGGTCATTCTCTCTCCGGGGAGCAGGTGGTGGCAGCACAGGTACAGGTGTTGGTTGTTTCACATACTCGGGTAGCTCTCCACGTCTAACCCGTTCCTCAATCAGATCTCGCAAGTGTCTACAGTCATTTGTGTCATGACCGTCCATATCGTGAAATACGCAATATTTCCCAGAATCGCGTTCTCTTTGTGATGGCTCCCTCCTGGGAGGCTTTGGATAGGAGACGTCACCGTTTGTGTCCAGATAGATGTCTGAGAGTGGGGCATTGAGTTCAGTGTACTTTTCATATCTGGGCCCTCTCTGGGGCTGAGCGTTGCGGTCATTCTTGACGGTAGCTTTTCCTTTGCCTTTATCAGAATCAGACGGTTCTCCGTCTTTGAGCATGTTAACATCGAGAATTTTCTTCTCGGAGGTTGCGTCTTCTTCACGCAAAAACCTATCCGATTCAAGATAGAATTCACTGAGATTCCTTGGTGGGTCTCGGTACAAGGATTTCTTGAACTCCGAGTTGTCTAGAACGCCGGATACTGCCGCCATCAATACCATAGATGGCTCAGGCCGATCAACTGATGCTGCTGCAATGTTGAATCTTTCCAGAAATGATCGCAGAGTTTCTTTGGGTCTCTGCTTGATTGTAGTGAGTGACATGACATTTTTGGGTCGAGCGATGTGGACCCGAAACTGTTCAATGAAGCGGGCGACCAACATGTTCCGGCTGTTGATCGATTCAGATTCTAGCTGCCGAAACCACATAGCAGCAATATCAGTCAAAAAGAGAGGGAAGCACTTTGCCATGACGTTTTCCGACGCCGATTGAACTTCCATATGCCGTTTATAGCGCATGAGATGCACGGTAGGATCCGTTCTGCCGTTGTATGGCTCCAGTTGTGGAAGTTTGAAATCCGGAGGATTGCGGGAATTCCTGATTTCCTGTGTGAATGGATTGTGATTGACATCATCCATGTCGTTTTGATAGGTGCGGCCTCTCGAAAGGCGTTCAATGAGATTGGCGAGCCGGTCGCCTTCAAAGAGCTGTTGCAAGTTGCCTAGTTCGGAGCTGGTGCCCCCAGCGTTGAGCCCAGAAGAGTTCAGAGAGGTATAGGGAGCTTGGAAGGCCATCCGGTTCGGTTCGGAGGTGCCCCCTTGCTGCGGCTCGGAGAAGCGAGGGGGGTTATGGAGGGGTGCACGGTTCGGGTCGGATGTACCGATCCGATCAGGATCGCCTGTTCCGAACCGGGGAGCTTGATGTTGAATTTGTGTGGTATTTCCGACCCAAACCGGTGCGGATGTAGGTCGAACAGGAGCGAAGCCTTGATTTCCAGTGGGGAGGCTGCTGCCCCCAGGCTCATGTAGGGTTGCTGTTCGGATCGGGTCCGAACCGATCCGGTGGGGAATGTCTCCCATTTCCATCTGCGTTGAATTCAGATTTTGGCCCTCGGTTCGGATCGGATCCGAACCGATCCGGTTTGCAGCTGCTGTTGGGGCTATTTCCGTGCTATTTCCCACGAGTTGTGTGTTGCCACTCGGCCTACCTTCCATCCGAGCGAAGAATTGGTCGATCATCTCCTGTTGTTTGCGGAGGAGATCATCTTGCCTAGCCATCTGGGTTCTCAATTCATCGAGAACGCCATCCATTTCATCTCTGGTTAAATATGCTGATGGATTTTCATGAGAGGAAGCCTCCTGGCTTGCCTCGTTCCTTGTGCCTTCAGTGCCAACATCCTCAGCACGAGAGAAGGTTCCGTCTTTCTTTCGCTTGACCAATGATCCAATAGCCAAATAATCCGCTTCCGTTCAAGCTAGTAGAAGAAGTTGTATCGTGTGCCCCCCTTCCTGGCGCGCCAAAATGTTAGACCGAAATTTGGGCCTAACACCCAAACTCTATGTGAAAACCTCACAATCACAGATTAATACAGAAAAAGCAGTAAAATAAGAGGAGACACACGAGATTTTTATAGTGGTTCGGCTCAATCCAAGCCTACGTCCACTTTATAGTTTCTCATATCCTGAGGAATTACAATTACAATGGTGTCTCACAATCCGTGAGATTCGATTATACACAATAGCCTTGTGTTCTAATGAAGAAGAGGAGAAAAGAGATTGAATTTATGCACGATAGCCTCGTGTTTGATTGAGTTGAGGAGTACCCAAAGTCCTTGAATACTTGGTAATGGAGGTCAGGAGGTGTTAGTGCCGAAAAGTCCCTTGAAATGACCATCTCGTGGTGTATTTATAGGCGTAGAGGAGCTGCTGGGAGTCCTGAATCGGGTCGGATCGGGTGTGACGTGGTGAGCGGAGAGGACATCTCGGAGAGAGTGGAGAAGTGGCCTTCAGATCGTGCTAGGACAGATGGCAACCGATCCGGATTAACAGGAGGCAGTTATGCCTGAAGATTCGGTCAAAGCTGCTGCGTCTGAGCAGGTACAGGAGGATCGGTTCGGGTCCGACCCGAACCGAGCTGGTGTCTTCAATCCGAAGACTTCATGTGCCAGGTTAGTGCGATGGAGGTCGGATCGGTTCGGCTCCGAACCGAACCGAGGAGGAGGCTCCGAACCGGAGTTATGATGTATGCTTCTGAGCTGAGTGCAAGCCGGGTTGGGTTCTGATAGTCCGATCCGAACCGGAGTCTCCGATCCGAGCCGAAATCTAAGTGTTGAGGGAGGATGATGAGTTGGTGAAGGCAGGATGCCTCATTCCGATCCGAACCGATTTACCCGATCCGATCCGAGGATTTATTCAATGCTAAATTCCAGGTTTCCGGTTGTCCATGCGTTCACATAAACGGGCATAACTTTCAAACCGTAAGTCCGATTGAGCCAAACGAAAGCTCAAACTGAAGCTAATTCAGAGATCTACAAGAGTTACAAAGCTCAGCTCCGTAATCGCTGTTTTCAGGCCCAAAAAAGGTCATCTGGTAGGAGTTTTGGGCCTTTCTTTCTTTGTGATGCGACTTTGACCAAATCGCTGCCTGTCTTCTGACGATATTCCCAACGCTTGAGTGTATTGTTGAGAAGAGATTCCATGTGTGACTGCTTTGACTAAAAAGCGGGTCAACATTTTGCCCCCCAGAACATATCTTGCTGGTTGAAGGAAGATGTGTTCTGGATAATCCAAGGCCACGCCGGGCCTGCCAGCTACAAGTATAATCCATACCTGCGAAGAAGAGAAAGCAAACAGGTGTGTCGAAACCTAACAAAACCGATTACACTTTCGAGCATAAACCATGCTTGGGCGTTTGCTTGAGCATAAACCATACTCAAGGGACGATCGAATCATCCTGCCAAAACCTGACGAGGGACCTAACCTTCCGGGTATAAGCCATACCAGGAAGTTTAAACTGAGCATAAGCCATACTCGAATTTTATTGAGTTCCTTTGCCAAATCCTGGCAAGACAATAAGTCATTCCAGAGTATAATCCATACTTAGAAATGTAGTGGAGTACAACCCATACTCATACCGAGATGGAGTTATACTTGCCAAAGCCTGACAAGATAGTCCGTCCCTAAGCATAATCCATGCCTAGGGGTTCGAGATAAGTATAGGCCATACTTTAGTTGAGATTGAGAATCCTGCCACAACCTGACAAGACACTTAAATTGCCAAAACATAATCCATGCTCGGAAAGTCCTTCCTTATTCAATTCAAAGTACAAAACCAAAGCAAATCCTGATTGGTTGGTCATCGAGTGCAGAGCACGATTTGGAGCTAAATCCTAACCCCGAACGTGTGTACTCCGATTTAGCCAATCGGAAAACCTAAAGAAAGCAAAGAGACATATCTTAAATCCTAAGAAATGCCGAAAACACAGAGTGATCCAATCCAGATCATTTGATGACGAGCCGATGGGAGCTCGTTCCAGGGTCATTCCCTCTCCGGGGAGCAGGTGGTGGCAGCACAGGTACAGGTGTTGGTTGTTTCACATACTCGGGTAGCTCTCCACGTCTAACCCGTTCCTCAATCAGATCTCGCAAGTGTCTACAGTCATTTGTGTCATGACCGTCCATATCGTGAAATACGCAATATTTCCCAGAATCGCGTTCTCTTTGTGATGGCTCCCTCCTGGGAGGCTTTGGATAGGAGACGTCACCGTTTGTGTCCAGATAGATGTCTGAGAGTGGGGCATTGAGTTCAGTGTACTTTTCATATCTGGGCCCTCTCCGGGGCTGAGCGTTGCGGTCATTCTTGACGGCAGCTTTTCCTTTGCCTTTATCAGAATCAGACGGTTCTCCGTCTTTGAGCATGTTAACATCGAGAATTTTCTTCTCGGAGGTTGCGTCTTCTTCACGCAAAAACCTATCCGATTCAAGATAGAATTCACTGAGATTCCTTGGTGGGTCTCGGTACAAGGATTTCTTGAACTCCGAGTTGTCTAGAACGCCGGATACTGCCGCCATCAATACCATAGATGGCTCAGGCCGATCAACTGATGCTGCTGCAATGTTGAATCTTTCCAGAAATGATCGCAGAGTTTCTTTGGGTCTCTGCTTGATTGTAGTGAGTGACATGACATTTTTGGGTCGAGCGATGTGGACCCGAAACTGTTCAATGAAGCGGGCGACCAACATGTTCCGGCTGTTGATCGATTCAGATTCTAGCTGCCGAAACCACATAGCAGCAATATCAGTCAAAAAGAGAGGGAAGCACTTTGCCATGACGTTTTCCGACGCCGATTGAACTTCCATATGCCGTTTATAGCGCATGAGATGCACGGTAGGATCCGTTCTGCCGTTGTATGGCTCCAGTTGTGGAAGTTTGAAATCCGGAGGATTGCGGGAATTCCTGATTTCCTGTGTGAATGGATTGTGATTGACATCATCCATGTCGTTTTGATAGGTGCGGCCTCTCGAAAGGCGTTCAATGAGATTGGCGAGCCGGTCGCCTTCAAAGAGCTGTTGCAAGTTGCCTAGTTCGGAGCTGGTGCCCCCAGCGTTGAGCCCAGAAGAGTTCAGAGAGGTATATGGAGCTTGGAAGGCCATCCGGTTCGGTTCGGAGGTGCCCCCTTGCTGCGGCTCGGAGAAGCGAGGGGGGTTATGGAGGGGTGCACGGTTCGGGTCGGATGTACCGATCCGATCAGGATCGCCTGTTCCGAACCGGGGAGCTTGATGTTGAATTTGTGTGGTATTTCCGACCCAAACCGGTGCGGATGTAGGTCGAACAGGAGCGAAGCCTTGATTTCCAGTGGGGAGGCTGCTGCCCCCAGGCTCATGTAGGGTTGCTGTTCGGATCGGGTCCGAACCGATCCGGTGGGGAATGTCTCCCATTTCCATCTGCGTTGAATTCATATTTTGGCCCTCGGTTCGGATCGGATCCGAACCGATCCGGTTTGCAGCTGCTGTTGGGGCTATTTCCGTGCTATTTCCAACGAGTTGTGTGTTGCCACTCGGCCTACCTTCCATCCGAGCGAAGAATTGGTCGATCATCTCCTGTTGTTTGCGGAGGAGATCATCTTGCCTAGCCATCTGGGTTCTCAATTCATCGAGAACGCCATCCATTTCATCTCTGGTTAAATATGCTGATGGATTTTCATGAGAGGAAGCCTCCTGGCTTGCCTCGTTCCTTGTGCCTTCAGTGCCAACATCCTCAGCACGAGAGAAGGTTCCGTCTTTCTTTCGCTTGACCATTGATCCAATAGCCAAATAATCCGCTTCCGTTCAAGCTAGTAGAAGAAGTTGTATCGTGTGCCCCCCTTCCTGGCGCGCCAAAATGTTAGACCGAAATTTGGGCCTAACACCCAAACTCTATGTGAAAACCTCACAATCACAGATTAATACAGAAAAAGCAGTAAAATAAGAGGAGACACACGAGATTTTTATAGTGGTTCGGCTCAATCCAAGCCTACGTCCACTTTATAGTTTCTCATATCCTGAGGAATTACAATTACAATGGTGTCTCACAATCCGTGAGATTCGATTATACACAATAGCCTTGTGTTCTAATGAAGAAGAGGAGAAAAGAGATTGAATTTATGCACGATAGCCTCGTGTTTGATTGAGTTGAGGAGTACCCAAAGTCCTTGAATACTTGGTAATGGAGGTCAGGAGGTGTTAGTGCCGAAAAGTCCCTTGAAATGACCATCTCGTGGTGTATTTATAGGCGTAGAGGAGCTGCTGGGAGTCCTGAATCGGGTCGGATCGGGTGTGACGTGGTGAGCGGAGAGGACATCTCGGAGAGAGTGGAGAAGTGGCCTTCAGATCGTGCTAGGACAGATGGCAACCGATCCGGATTAACAGGAGGCAGTTATGCCTGAAGATTCGGTCAAAGCTGCTGCGTCTGAGCAGGTACAGGGGGATCGGTTCGGGTCCGACCCGAACCGAGCTGGTGTCTTCAATCCGAAGACTTCATGTGCCAGGTTAGTGCGATGGAGGTCGGATCGGTTCGGCTCCGAACCGAACCGAGGAGGAGGCTCCGAACCGGAGTTATGATGTATGCTTCTGAGCTGAGTGCAAGCCGGGTCGGGTTCTGATAGTCCGATCCGAACCGGAGTCTCCGATCCGAGCCGAAATCTAAGTGTTGAGGGAGGATGATGAGTTGGTGAAGGCAGGATGCCTCATTCCGATCCGAACCGATTTACCCGATCCGATCCGAGGATTTATTCAATGCTAAATTCCAGGTTTCCGGTTGTGCATGCGTTCACATAAACGGGCATAACTTTCAAACCGTAAGTCCGATTGAGCCAAACGAAAGCTCAAACTGAAGCTAATTCAGAGATCTACAAGAGTTACAAAGCTCAGCTCCGTAATCGCTGTTTTCAGGCCCAAAAAAGGTCATCTGGTAGGAGTTTTGGGCCTTTCTTTCTTTGTGATGCGACTTTGACCAAATCGCTGCCTGTCTTCTGACGATATTCCCAACGCTTGAGTGTATTGTTGAGAAGAGATTCCATGTGTGACTGCTTTGACTAAAAAGCGGGTCAACATTTTGCCCCCCAGAACATATCTTGCTGGTTGAAGGAAGATGTGTTCTGGATAATCCAAGGCCACGCCGGGCCTGCCAGCTACAAGTATAATCCATACCTGCGAAGAAGAGAAAGCAAACAGGTGTGTCGAAACCTAACAAAACCGATTACACTTTCGAGCATAAACCATGCTTGGGCGTTTGCTTGAGCATAAACCATACTCAAGGGACGATCGAATCATCCTGCCAAAACCTGACGAGGGACCTAACCTTCCGGGTATAAGCCATACCAGGAAGTTTAAACTGAGCATAAGCCATACTCGAATTTTATTGAGTTCCTTTGCCAAATCCTGGCAAGACAATAAGTCATTCCAGAGTATAATCCATACTTAGAAATGTAGTGGAGTACAACCCATACTCATACCGAGATGGAGTTATACTTGCCAAAGCCTGACAAGATAGTCCGTCCCTAAGCATAATCCATGCCTAGGGGTTCGAGATAAGTATAGGCCATACTTTAGTTGAGATTGAGAATCCTGCCACAACCTGACAAGACACTTAAATTGCCAAAACATAATCCATGCTCGGAAAGTCCTTCCTTATTCAATTCAAAGTACAAAACCAAAGCAAATCCTGATTGGTTGGTCATCGAGTGCAGAGCACGATTTGGAGCTAAATCCTAACCCCGAACGTGTGTACTCCGATTTAGCCAATCGGAAAACCTAAAGAAAGCAAAGAGACATATCTTAAATCCTAAGAAATGCCGAAAACACAGAGTGATCCAATCCAGATCATTTGATGACGAGCCGATGGGAGCTCGTTCCAGGGTCATTCCCTCTCCGGGGAGCAGGTGGTGGCAGCACAGGTACAGGTGTTGGTTGTTTCACATACTCGGGTAGCTCTCCACGTCTAACCCGTTCCTCAATCAGATCTCGCAAGTGTCTACAGTCATTTGTGTCATGACCGTCCATATCGTGAAATACGCAATATTTCCCAGAATCGCGTTCTCTTTGTGATGGCTCCCTCCTGGGAGGCTTTGGATAGGAGACGTCACCGTTTGTGTCCAGATAGATGTCTGAGAGTGGGGCATTGAGTTCAGTGTACTTTTCATATCTGGGCCCTCTCCGGGGCTGAGCGTTGCGGTCATTCTTGACGGCAGCTTTTCCTTTGCCTTTATCAGAATCAGACGGTTCTCCGTCTTTGAGCATGTTAACATCGAGAATTTTCTTCTCGGAGGTTGCGTCTTCTTCACGCAAAAACCTATCCGATTCAAGATAGAATTCACTGAGATTCCTTGGTGGGTCTCGGTACAAGGATTTCTTGAACTCCGAGTTGTCTAGAACGCCGGATACTGCCGCCATCAATACCATAGATGGCTCAGGCCGATCAACTGATGCTGCTGCAATGTTGAATCTTTCCAGAAATGATCGCAGAGTTTCTTTGGGTCTCTGCTTGATTGTAGTGAGTGACATGACATTTTTGGGTCGAGCGATGTGGACCCGAAACTGTTCAATGAAGCGGGCGACCAACATGTTCCGGCTGTTGATCGATTCAGATTCTAGCTGCCGAAACCACATAGCAGCAATATCAGTCAAAAAGAGAGGGAAGCACTTTGCCATGACGTTTTCCGACGCCGATTGAACTTCCATATGCCGTTTATAGCGCATGAGATGCACGGTAGGATCCGTTCTGCCGTTGTATGGCTCCAGTTGTGGAAGTTTGAAATCCGGAGGATTGCGGGAATTCCTGATTTCCTGTGTGAATGGATTGTGATTGACATCATCCATGTCGTTTTGATAGGTGCGGCCTCTCGAAAGGCGTTCAATGAGATTGGCGAGCCGGTCGCCTTCAAAGAGCTGTTGCAAGTTGCCTAGTTCGGAGCTGGTGCCCCCAGCGTTGAGCCCAGAAGAGTTCAGAGAGGTATATGGAGCTTGGAAGGCCATCCGGTTCGGTTCGGAGGTGCCCCCTTGCTGCGGCTCGGAGAAGCGAGGGGGGTTATGGAGGGGTGCACGGTTCGGGTCGGATGTACCGATCCGATCAGGATCGCCTGTTCCGAACCGGGGAGCTTGATGTTGAATTTGTGTGGTATTTCCGACCCAAACCGGTGCGGATGTAGGTCGAACAGGAGCGAAGCCTTGATTTCCAGTGGGGAGGCTGCTGCCCCCAGGCTCATGTAGGGTTGCTGTTCGGATCGGGTCCGAACCGATCCGGTGGGGAATGTCTCCCATTTCCATCTGCGTTGAATTCATATTTTGGCCCTCGGTTCGGATCGGATCCGAACCGATCCGGTTTGCAGCTGCTGTTGGGGCTATTTCCGTGCTATTTCCAACGAGTTGTGTGTTGCCACTCGGCCTACCTTCCATCCGAGCGAAGAATTGGTCGATCATCTCCTGTTGTTTGCGGAGGAGATCATCTTGCCTAGCCATCTGGGTTCTCAATTCATCGAGAACGCCATCCATTTCATCTCTGGTTAAATATGCTGATGGATTTTCATGAGAGGAAGCCTCCTGGCTTGCCTCGTTCCTTGTGCCTTCAGTGCCAACATCCTCAGCACGAGAGAAGGTTCCGTCTTTCTTTCGCTTGACCATTGATCCAATAGCCAAATAATCCGCTTCCGTTCAAGCTAGTAGAAGAAGTTGTATCGTGTGCCCCCCTTCCTGGCGCGCCAAAATGTTAGACCGAAATTTGGGCCTAACACCCAAACTCTATGTGAAAACCTCACAATCACAGATTAATACAGAAAAAGCAGTAAAATAAGAGGAGACACACGAGATTTTTATAGTGGTTCGGCTCAATCCAAGCCTACGTCCACTTTATAGTTTCTCATATCCTGAGGAATTACAATTACAATGGTGTCTCACAATCCGTGAGATTCGATTATACACAATAGCCTTGTGTTCTAATGAAGAAGAGGAGAAAAGAGATTGAATTTATGCACGATAGCCTCGTGTTTGATTGAGTTGAGGAGTACCCAAAGTCCTTGAATACTTGGTAATGGAGGTCAGGAGGTGTTAGTGCCGAAAAGTCCCTTGAAATGACCATCTCGTGGTGTATTTATAGGCGTAGAGGAGCTGCTGGGAGTCCTGAATCGGGTCGGATCGGGTGTGACGTGGTGAGCGGAGAGGACATCTCGGAGAGAGTGGAGAAGTGGCCTTCAGATCGTGCTAGGACAGATGGCAACCGATCCGGATTAACAGGAGGCAGTTATGCCTGAAGATTCG
Organism: Allium sativum; assembly: GCA_030737875.1. NCBI lineage: Eukaryota > Viridiplantae > Streptophyta > Magnoliopsida > Asparagales > Amaryllidaceae > Allium > Allium sativum. Next base: position 181,422,980 of record CM060915.1, on the reverse strand, counting down.
GTCAAAGCTGCTGCGTCTGAGCAGGTACAGGGGGATCGGTTCGGGTCCGACCCGAACCGAGCTGGTGTCTTCAATCCGAAGACTTCATGTGCCAGGTTAGTGCGATGGAGGTCGGATCGGTTCGGCTCCGAACCGAACCGAGGAGGAGGCTCCGAACCGGAGTTATGATGTATGCTTCTGAGCTGAGTGCAAGCCGGGTCGGGTTCTGATAGTCCGATCCGAACCGGAGTCTCCGATCCGAGCCGAAATCTAAGTGTTGAGGGAGGATGATGAGTTGGTGAAGGCAGGATGCCTCATTCCGATCCGAACCGATTTACCCGATCCGATCCGAGGATTTATTCAATGCTAAATTCCAGGTTTCCGGTTGTGCATGCGTTCACATAAACGGGCATAACTTTCAAACCGTAAGTCCGATTGAGCCAAACGAAAGCTCAAACTGAAGCTAATTCAGAGATCTACAAGAGTTACAGAGCTTAGCTCCGTAATCGCTGTTTTCAGGCCCAAAAAAGGTCATCTGGTAGGAGTTTTGGGCCGTTCTTTCTTTGTGATGCGACTTTGACCAAATCGCTGCCTGTCTTCTGACGATATTCCCAACGCTTGAGTGTATTGTTGAGAAGAGATTCCATGTGTGACTGCTTTGACTAAAAAGCGGGTCAACATTTTGCCCCCCAGAACATATCTTGCTGGTTGAAGGAAGATGTGTTCTGGATAATCCAAGGCCACGCCGGGCCTGCCAGCTACAAGTATAATCCATACCTGCGAAGAAGAGAAAGCAAACAGGTGTGTCGAAACCTAACAAAACCGATTACACTTTCGAGCATAAACCATGCTTGGGCGTTTGCTTGAGCATAAACCATACTCAAGGGACGATCGAATCATCCTGCCAAAACCTGACGAGGGACCTAACCTTCCGGGTATAAGCCATACCAGGAAGTTTAAACTGAGCATAAGCCATACTCGAATTTTATTGAGTTCCTTTGCCAAATCCTGGCAAGACAATAAGTCATTCCAGAGTATAATCCATACTTAGAAATGTAGTGGAGTACAACCCATACTCATACCGAGATGGAGTTATACTTGCCAAAGCCTGACAAGATAGTCCGTCCCTAAGCATAATCCATGCCTAGGGGTTCGAGATAAGTATAGGCCATACTTTAGTTGAGATTGAGAATCCTGCCACAACCTGACAAGACACTTAAATTGCCAAAACATAATCCATGCTCGGAAAGTCCTTCCTTATTCAATTCAAAGTACAAAACCAAAGCAAATCCTGATTGGTTTGTCATCGAGTGCAGAGCATGATTTGGAGCTAAATCCTAACCCCGAACGTGTGTACTCCGATTTAGCCAATCGGAAAACCTAAAGAAAGCAAAGAGACATATCTTAAATCCTAAGAAATGCCGAAAACACAGAGTGATCCAATCCAGATCATTTGATGACGAGCCGATGGGAGCTCGTTCCAGGGTCATTCCCTCTCCGGGGAGCAGGTGGTGGCAGCACAGGTACAGGTGTTGGTTGTTTCACATACTCGGGTAGCTCTCCACGTCTAACCCGTTCCTCAATCAGATCTCGCAAGTGTCTACAGTCATTTGTGTCATGACCGTCCATATCGTGAAATACGCAATATTTCCCAGAATCGCGTTCTCTTTGTGATGGCTCCCTCCTGGGAGGCTTTGGATAGGAGACGTCACCGTTTGTGTCCAGATAGATGTCTGAGAGTGGGGCATTGAGTTCAGTGTACTTTTCATATCTGCGCCCTCTCCGGGGCTGAGCGTTGCGGTCATTCTTGACGGCAGCTTTTCCTTTGCCTTTATCAGAATCAGACGGTTCTCCGTCTTTGAGCATGTTAACATCGAGAATTTTCTTCTCGGAGGTTGCGTCTTCTTCACGCAAAAACCTATCCGATTCAAGATAGAATTCACTGAGATTCCTTGGTGGGTCTCGGTACAAGGATTTCTTGAACTCCGAGTTGTCTAGAACGCCGGATACTGCCGCCATCAATACCATAGATGGCTCAGGCCGATCAACTGATGCTGCTGCAATGTTGAATCTTTCCAGAAATGATCGCAGAGTTTCTTTGGGTCTCTGCTTGATTGTAGTGAGTGACATGACATTTTTGGGTCGAGCGATGTGGACCCGAAACTGTTCAATGAAGCGGGCGACCAACATGTTCCGGCTGTTGATCGATTCAGATTCTAGCTGCCGAAACCACATAGCAGCAATATCAGTCAAAAAGAGAGGGAAGCACTTTGCCATGACGTTTTCCGACGCCGATTGAACTTCCATATGCCGTTTATAGCGCATGAGATGCACGGTAGGATCCGTTCTGCCGTTGTATGGCTCCAGTTGTGGAAGTTTGAAATCCGGAGGATTGTGGGAATTCCTGATTTCCTGTGTGAATGGATTGTGATTGACATCATCCATGTCGTTTTGATAGGTGCGGCCTCTCGAAAGGCGTTCAATGAGATTGGCGAGCCGGTCGCCTTCAAAGAGCTGTTGCAAGTTGCCTAGTTCGGAGCTGGTGCCCCCAGCGTTGAGCCCAGAAGAGTTCAGAGAGGTATAGGGAGCTTGGAAGGCCATCCGGTTCGGTTCGGAGGTGCCCCCTTGCTGCGGCTCGGAGAAGCGAGGGGGGTTATGGAGGGGTGCACGGTTCGGGTCGGATGTACCGATCCGATCAGGATCGCCTGTTCCGAACCGGGGAGCTTGATGTTGAATTTGTGTGGTATTTCCGACCCAAACCGGTGCGGATGAAGGTCGAACAGGAGCGAAGCCTTGATTTCCAGTGGGGAGGCTGTTGCCCCCAGGCTCATGTAGGGTTGCTGTTCGGATCGGGTCCGAACCGATCCGGTGGGGAATGTCTCCCATTTCCATCTGCGTTGAATTCAGATTTTGGCCCTCGGTTCGGATCGGATCCGAACCGATCCGGTTTGCAGCTGCTGCTGGGGCTATTTCCGTGCTATTTCCAATGAGTTGTGTGTTGCCACTCGGCCTACCTTCCATCCGAGCGAAGAATTGGTCGATCATCTCCTGTTGTTTGCGGAGGAGATCATCTTGCCTAGCCATCTGGGTTCTCAATTCATCGAGAACGCCATCCATTTCATCTTTGGTTAAATATGCTGATGGATTTTCATGAGAGGAAGCCTCCTGGCTTGCCTCGTTCCTTGTGCCTTCAGTGCCAACATCCTCAGCACGAGAGAAGGTTCCGTCTTTCTTTCGCTTGACCATTGATCCAATAGCCAAATAATCCGCTTCCGTTCAAGCTAGTAGAAGAAGTTGTATCGTGTGCCCCCCTTCCTGGCGCGCCAAAATGTTAGACCGAAATTTGGGCCTAACACCCAAACTCTATGTGAAAACCTCACAATCACAGATTAATAAAGAAAAAGCAGTAAAATAAGAGGAGACACACGAGATTTTTATAGTGGTTCGGCTCAATCCAAGCCTACGTCCACTTTATAGTTTCTCATATCCTGAGGAATTACAATTACAATGGTGTCTCACAATCCGTGAGATTCGATTATACACAATAGCCTTGTGTTCTAATGAAGAAGAGGAGAAAAGAGATTGAATTTATGCACGATAGCCTCGTGTTTGATTGAGTTGAGGAGTACCCAAAGTCCTTGAATACTTGGTAATGGAGGTCAGGAGGTGTTAGTGCCGAAAAGTCCCTTGAAATGACCATCTCGTGGTGTATTTATAGGCGTAGAGGAGCTGCTGGGAGTCCTGAATCGGGTCGGATCGGGTGTGACGTGGTAAGCGGAGAGGACATCTCGGAGAGAGTGGAGAAGTGGCCTTCAGATCGTGCTAGGACAGATGGCAACCGATCCGGATTAACAGGAGGCAGTTATGCCTGAAGATTCGGTCAAAGCTGCTGCGTCTGAGCAGGTACAGGGGGATCGGTTCGGGTCCGACCCGAACCGAGCTGGTGTCTTCAATCCGAAGACTTCATGTGCCAGGTTAGTGCGATGGAGGTCGGATCGGTTCGGCTCCGAACCGAACCGAGGAGGAGGCTCCGAACCGGAGTTATGATGTATGCTTCTGAGCTGAGTGCAAGCCGGGTCGGGTTCTGATAGTCCGATCCGAACCGGAGTCTCCGATCCGAGCCGAAATCTAAGTGTTGAGGGAGGATGATGAGTTGGTGAAGGCAGGATGCCTCATTCCGATCCGAACCGATTTACCCGATCCGATCCGAGGATTTATTCAATGCTAAATTCCAGGTTTCCGGTTCTGCATGCGTTCACATAAACGGGCATAACTTTCAAACCGTAAGTCCGATTGAGCCAAACGAAAGCTCAAACTGAAGCTAATTCAGAGATCTACAAGAGTTACAGAGCTTAGCTCCGTAATCGCTGTTTTCAGGCCCAAAAAAGGTCATCTGGTAGGAGTTTTGGGCCTTTCTTTCTTTGTGATGCGACTTTGACCAAATCGCTGCCTGTCTTCTGACGATATTCCCAACGCTTGAGTGTATTGTTGAGAAGAGATTCCATGTGTGACTGCTTTGACTAAAAAGCGGGTCAACAATATATAATATATATAATATATATTTCGTCGATTTCTATTTAAAACGAATTATATAAATAGTTTTAAATTCGTTTCAAAAGCAATTTCAACTTCCATTTCAATTCAAATCAAAATTGAATTCTTCTTTATAAATTCGTTTTAAAATTCATTTCTATTCAATTCAAATTTCAATTCAATTTGAATTCATTTCAATTCGTTTTCAATTCATTTCGAAATCGTTTTCAATTCAATTCATTTCGAAATCGTTTTCAATTCAATTCATTTCGAAATCGTTTTCAATTCGATTCATTTCGAAATCGTTTTCAATTCGATTCATTTCGAAATCGTTTTCAATTCAATTCATTTCGAAATCGTTTTCAATTCAATTCATTTCGAAATGAATAAAATCGATATAAATATCGTTTACGTCAAAATGGCGTCAATCTAATCAACACGGCTTCATAAATTTCTATTTTCAAATATTCTATTTCAAATATTTCTTTTTCAAAATAGTTGTTATTATCAAAATATTTCGTTCAACACATGACCAATCTCAATGGATGAGTACTGTCAACACATGAACCTTTATTTTATATTGATAAAGATGTAAATTTTATTACTAAAATATTTTGTTCAACACATGACCAATCTCAATAGATGAGTACTGTCAACACATGAACCTTTATTTTATATTAATAAAGATGTTAATTTTATTACTAAAATATTTTGTTCAACACATGACCAATCTCAATAGATGAGTACTGTCAACACATGAACCTTTATTTTATATTATTCTTTATTTTCTAAATTGGAATGAGGCCCAATCAATCACCATATAATGTTAATTATATGGATTTTCATACATTACACACATACAATAGCATTGAAAATAATCAACCATCAACCAAAGTGCACTACACTGTATAAGCATCAAATATAGATACCTAACGCTTATAACAGCCTGTCAATCGATCGATCAACATATTTAATCAATCAGGATGAGTGAACTTCAAATTTCATCCTAACACCCGTGTGGGGTTTCAAACAATCCAACACAGATTTTATTTGTGCAGTTGGGCGATGTGTAAAATTTATCGACCCAATCAATGTCCTTCAAATAGGTGTACATAAACAAACCGTCTTGATTTGTAAATGAATATGTTATTTTATTCATTTCTAATAAAAATGATATTTTTATATTTCTAACATATTTTAGAAAAATTTCGGCAGCATAACGGCGCTATGCTAGAAACGGGATAAGGCCTAGCCTTGTCCCCGGTCTAATAATGGCCACCGCCATACCCATATCAATCAAATCACTTTCGTTATGCAAACCACAAAATTTGGAGTAAGAGTCTAACCTAGCCTTACTCCTTCGCCTTATAACGGCGCACGTCTAATCCTAACCAATTTATCGATTCGATTTTTCACACCACAAACCACATTAAAACCAATATCGCAATCAATCACCAAAACAGCCAAACAAACAAGTCCATGGTCTATGGACGATTGTGTCGGGTGCTACTAAACACCGTCTGCATCCTAGTATATATATATAACTAGAAAATAAATTGAAGAGTGAGAAATTCTCACTTATAGCTATCCAATCATCTTGACTCTTCTTTGATAGAAATCTTCATCGTTATCGCTTCTTCGTCATCTTCGTTGCCCGTAGCCACTACCTATGTAAAAATCGAATTTTTACTTCTCTATTCAATATATAAAAATCATATTTTTATTTCGAAGTTCAATATATAAAAATCGAATTTTTACCTTGTTATTCAATATAGAAAAATCGAATTTTTACTTCGCTATTCGATATATAAAGATTATATTTTCAATATAAAGATTATATTTTTAATATTCTTATGATGTAAAAATTATATTTTTATTGCTTTAAAAATATAAAAATCATATCTTACTTCTTCTACTCAATAAAAATTCCGATCTTTCCTCTATTATAAATCGTACATTTTCTCTATTCAAAATCGTATCTCTTCATGACTAAAAACCGTACATTTCCCTAGCATAAAAATTAGATTTTATTGAACAAAATACAATAAAATCAGTTTTTATTTCAATTCAAAATCAGTTTTTATTTTTAATATAAAATATAAACAAAAATAAACAAAATGAAATAAATAAACACTTACAATTTTAATTGCCGGAGAAAAGGGGGGGAGGGGAAGGTTTGCTGTTCGCCGTAGGTTGGTGGAGGCTGGCAGGGGGATCGCTGGTCAGCAGGGGGGGCTCGATTGGAAAAAGGGAGAGCGTCAGAGAGAGAGTGGGGATCAGAGGGTGTACGCGAGGTGAGGGGGTTCAAGGGAGGTCGCGGCTAGGGTTCCACGGGTTCAGGAGCGTTTGGAGGTTCGGCGAGTGGCGGAGGAGGGCAGAGCGACGGGGGAGACGTGATGGCGGCTACAGTGGTCGCGATTGAGGTGCAACGGGGGTGTTTGGGTCTCACGATTTCTGAATCGAGGTGAGAGAAAAGGGGGCTGGAGGAGGAGAAGGAGAGGGGGGGCTCGTTCGAGGTGGCGGCCGGCCTATGGAAGACACGGCGGCGGGCGTTGGGGCCTGGCGATGGCCACTGGCCATTTCAGAAGAGAGCTTTTTTTATCGAAGAAATAAAAAGGAAGAGAGGGGTCTGGGTAGGGTTAGTATATATTTAATATATTTAATAAATAAATTTAATTTATTCTCCAAGAAAGGTTGCCTTCTCATTTGACCTCCAATCCGAACCCAACGACTGTCATCCCTAGCTAATAACCCCCATTCCGAACACAATGGGATATGTATCGTAAGCTGATTTGATCGTTACAATCAGTTTCCGTTAAATTTACATTTAAATCACTATATTGAATTTAAACGTACATTTCAAATTACCGGGGTCACATACTAACAAGAAAAATTCCAGAAAAATATTTTCTAGCTTCGTATTGACGATACGGTCCTAACAAAACTAGTTTCGTTTAATTCTGAGACCGTTTGAAAAATGGCCAATTTCCAGTCGATTAAAATCAACTGAAACCGGTCAAACGCGTTTTCCTTTGCCACGCTCACATATTGATTCGAAAAAATATGAAATTTGAAACCTAACAATAACTTGACCCTGCGGATCCAACAAAAGTGGTTTCGTCGAAATCCGAGGTCATTTGCAAAATGTCCATTTTTAAGGGCCTGAATTCCATAGGGACTATTCAGAATTTTCAACTGGACATATCTTTTGATTCCCGCTATGAAACCTTGATTTGTCGGATTCGTTGGAAAGATATTATCAATTAGATCCCATTATTTTTGGTTTCACTAAAATTCGGATTGTTTTGCACCCGGTACATTCAATTGAAGTTTGAAATCGAATTATCGAACTACCGCGCCATTTTCAATTCTATTTATAATTATAAATAATTATTTATATTCTAACGACGACGTATATAATATATACGTCGAATTCTATTGAAAATAAATTTCTCGTCGATATTATTTAAAGTAATTCATTTTAAATAATCAAAATTCGCTAAAATTGCCAAAATAAAAATTTTAAACTGACCCAGATTTTCCGGGTTATTACAATCTCCCCCACTTAAAAATTTTCGTCCCCGAAAAGGAATAAAGTCGAAAGTGGTTTGATTATTCAGCTGTACGCTCGATCTGGCTTCCATTCTCCAACTCTTTAGTTTCTGAGAATTTTCAAAATTTCAAAAATTTGGCTAACACCCTAAATTTTCGAAAAATTTCGCCATAACCTCCCCTGCACCGGGAGCATCGGGGAATTTCAAATAGCTTCCCCGGTCCTTCAGATCTCAAAAAGAAAAAGAAAAAGCCAAGCGGCTAGCCAATAGGCTCACAAAATCATCATCACCCAAACAAAACAGGAAATTATGTAGTAAACATGTACCTATTTGTCGGGCAAACAAATTTTATTCTCTGGCTCTAGCCTCCTTACTATGACATGTTCAATGATATATATGTATATGCAAGCAAATGCGACCAATTTTCAATACAATTCATTATTTGATTCAATTTGGCATAATGGTTCAAAATTAGCAAACAAATAAACAAACAACACAAACATCAATCAATTAGTGACTTTAACGTTTCAAATTGATAATTTTACTACATATAAAGAAAATCATGTTTTTGATGCCAATTCACAACAATGTATTCTAACTATATAAGTTTTGGTTCTCACACCAGTCTAATGGAAATATATAGAAAATCACACCTTCAAAACTCGAACATAAATGTTGATGATGCGATCGCTATCATCAATACCATCTCCGGGCGACTACAGTGTAATCCTATATCTATCCAGTATATTAAAACTCCGAATATACGTTCATGACGCGTATATACAAAACCTTTATATATTGGATTGTCCATATTCAATATAAATAAATAATCAAATACGAATAATTGATTTAAATTTTCAAAACAAAAATTGTTTTCATTTTAAAAAAATATACTCTTCACACTCGTTCTAGGATACTACTGATCCCATCTCTAACGAGTCATTCCCATTGGATATTACTAATCCAATTTCTGATGAATTCTTTCGTACGGTTCTAATGTGCCTTGTTCTCTGAGCTTTGTAAACCAAAGCTCTGATACCAAATGTGACGGCAAGGAATTTCGCTCGGTCTGAACCAGTCGCTAAACCGACCCAGGCCGTTCGAAACGCCCTATCGTTCGAGAACACGACAAATCAGAACACAAACAGAAGAACATTTCATTGTATATTACAACAATGCATCAGATTACAAGGATATACAGAGTATAAATGAATATTACACAGAAATATCAAAGATTTAAATTACATTTAAATACATAGCAGCGGAAAATAATACAATACACAACTAGAAGAGATATACGGATAAAAAGCTTTCCGAATATCATTCCAGCTGTAAACCAGGATCCTGTGAATATAAATCTGCAAAACCAAAACTACTAGCTGCCCGTGTCAAAATAAGGGCACCCAGAGTTTAGGTTAAAACAATAAACTCCAGGTCAGTCATGTGACTGGTGTGAGAACTAAAACAGTTATTAATCTTTATTTTTAAAGTTAGGTAAATCAAGGGACCACGCCGTATAACACGGAACGGGTTTCCTCCCAAGAATACCAGTGCATAAAACAAACAGCGCAATGCTAAATAAAGAAAAATGAAGCTGTTATAAGACCCAGGTCCCATCACACAATGCAACGCACCCGAGGATAGGGTTTTCCCTTATAACAGCCAAAGAATGCTTGATACGGTTAAAACAAATCGTTTGATACTATTATAAGTGCATAGTGTATAAAACAACTTCAAATCATAAGTATCAATCATAGGCGGCATGAGCGTCCCATGCCACTATGTCGCCATATATAGGTTTACAAATAAAACCGCAAATGTCACGTATTTGGAGATTGGATTTCCATCTATGAACCGAGGCAAAAGATAGTCCTCAACCGATTCGAGACAATCTAGCCCATGTCTCAGGCAAGCGCGCAGGCAAGCCTTGGAGCGACAGGGCCGGTCCACCGATGTGGATTATTATGCCTGAACACTACGTTTCCCCGCCCTTTGGGGCGTAAATGAGCCAACAAATGACTCCATCGGTTCGAGAACGACCGATCAATCCGAGGCGCCTCGCAACAGCAACAACCACATAAGTCAAACTCGTTAGGGCGTGTAAAACCACTGACGCCACTTCTAACTAGAAAGAAACGCATGCCCTCCCTGAGGTCCGTCTCCCGTTTTTGGTTCATACCGGGTGTGAAACACACGAAGCAAACGTTACACAAAGCTACGCCACAAAAGCCGTGCTTTGATCATCACCACAAGACTTTGCTTTTCAACAGAAGCCTCGATCAATTGCCACTTAGGCATGCCACACAGGCAATTCACTCCATGCGTTTGATATCCATCAATATATAACCCCTGAGCTCGTACGTCTCAGAGAAGGGCGTTAAGCAAGAGAATAAATTCTCCGCCGCCAAACAGATATATATTTAATAAAGATCAATCACACGGACTAAAATCCAATGTCAGACACACAGTCCATTTACAAGTTCGTTCTGGGTCTGAACGAAACCAGAGGCACCTAGTACCCCGCATATCCATCGATCTCCAAGTACGTCTGGACGATCACCAACTGTTTCCATCTTCTTGGGTGTACAGCCCAATCAAGATCATCAGTTATCACCCAAACGACGTGAAGACTTCCGATCTTCGACCATCGTCTTCATCTTCGACTTATCGTCGTATCAGTTATTCAGAATGGGATAAACCCGGTCTTTCCGAATAACTCGCGTATATTTTAAATAAGTGTTACACAAACACAACATACGCCTCATTCCAATTCACCAGTCACTAACCGTAAATTAATCAAGAGAATAATTCCCCAAATATTAACCCCGAAGGCCGAAACCAACATCAGATCAATATCCAGAAAACCATTCTACTTGGCTAACCGACAGTTAGTTTCTAAATTTCACATTCATAGGGAAAGGTTCCCATTAATTTTATCCAAGATAAATTTCTTGAATTTATTCTCTAATCTTCCTTTGAATTTTGATTCAAATTAGTCGGGATTAACGAAACTTACCGAAGTAATCATTTGTTTTAATTTCCCCATCCCAACCTATTCATCCCATGAAGTAAAACTGGTAATACTTCATATCTAACACCACAGTGTTATCGGTATATTCAATTACCATTTCACGTTCAAATCTAATTAAAGATTTAACTATCGCCTGGAGCAAAACTGGTGATACTCCATTTTCGATTATTTCAATCTAATTAAAGATTCATTAAAACTCCACTTAGTTTTAATCTTTGACTGGGTTAAAGAATTAGTGTTATTTAAAACACGGTTCACGGTAAACCCAAAATCACATTCATTAATCATCGGGTTAAAGAACAAGTGTTATTTAAAACACTGTTCATGATAAACCCAAAAATCAATATCAATTCAATTTCAATTAAATATTATTTAATATGTACACTTCATTAAATCTAAATAAGAGATTTAATCTTTTCTCAACTGGGTTCAAGAACAGTGTTAATGAAGACACCATTCACGACAAACCCAAATCACATTCGATATTCAATACAAGGCTCTGAATAGAAAATATATCGGCTTATATTCAATATCAAATTCTACGACTAACAAATGTCGTATTGGAAATAACGATACAAATATATATCTTTCAAATTTCCATAACAACACCTGTATAATCACGAATTCCAACATCGAAATATTCCGAAGACAATTTCGATTCAAATCCACTCCAATGCAATCATTGGATATTCTGGTTATTTTTAAAACCCCTTTTTAAATTCAATTTATTTACTTAAAAATAAATAGAATTATAATTCTAGTTCAAAACCAGTTCATTTCGATAAAAATCTATTTTTATCTTTTTAAATATGGAGTTTTTCATCCCAATTCTTTTAAAATCATTTCTTATGATTTTACACAAATTATTACTATTTTTAATAATTTTATCAAGGTCCGTACAGTCGATTTCCATCAACGGCCGTCGAACTGCACTTACAGCGACCTTTTTCAAATTTGATTTGGACATAATTCCAAATCCAACCGTTAGATTTTAAATTTCTAATATTCGTTAGAAAGCTCTTTTCGATACGAACCCAACGGTTCTGGTTTTAGGAGAATCCGACGGTCGGATCTCCCGTAATGTCCGTTTGAAATAAATGGTCGAAATTCACGAATTGCCGCGGCGCGGCGCGTTCTATTCAGGCCATTATATTATATATATAATATATATAATATATATTTCGTCGATTTCTATTTAAAACGAATTATATAAATAGTTTTAAATTCGTTTCAAAAGCAATTTCAACTTCCATTTCAATTCAAATCAAAATTGAATTCTTCTTTATAAATTCGTTTTAAAATTCATTTCTATTCAATTCAAATTTCAATTCAATTTGAATTCATTTCAATTCGTTTTCAATTCAATTTGAATTCGTTTTCAATTCATTTCGAAATCGTTTTCAATTCAATTCATTTCGAAATCGTTTTCAATTCAATTCATTTCGAAATCGTTTTCAATTCGATTCATTTCGAAATCGTTTTCAATTCAATTCATTTCGAAATCGTTCTCAATTCAATTCATTTCGAAATCGTTTTCAATTCATTTCATTTCGAAATGAATAAAATCGATATAAATATCGTTTACGTCAAAATGGCGTCAATCTAATCAACACAGCTTCATAAATTTCTATTTTCAAATATTCTATTTCAAATATTTCTTTTTCAAAATAGTTGTTATTATCAAAATATTTCGTTCAACACATGACCAATCTCAATGGATGAGTACTGTCAACACATGAACCTTTATTTTATATTGATAAAGATGTAAATTTTATTACTAAAATATTTTGTTCAACACATGACCAATCTCAATAGATGAGTACTGTTAACACATGAACCTTTATTTTATATTAATAAAGATGTTAATTTTATTACTAAAATATTTTGTTCAACACATGACCAATCTCAATAGATGAGTACTGTCAACACATGAACCTTTATTTTATATTATTCTTTATTTTCTAAATTGGAATGAGGCCCAATCAATCACCATATAATTTTAATTATATGGATTTTCATACATTACACACATACAATAGCATTGAAAATAATCAACCATCAACCAAAGTGCACTACACTGTATAAGCATCAAATAAAGATACCTAACGCTTATAACAGCCTGTCAATCAATCGATCGACATATTTAATCAATCAGGATGAGTGAACTTCAAATTTCATCCTAACACCCGTGTGGGGTTTCAAACAATCCAACACAGATTTTATTTGTGCAGTTGGGCGATGTGTAAAATTTATCGACCCAATCAATGTCCTTCAAATAGGTGTACATAAACAAACCGTCTTGATTTGTAAATGAATATGTTATTTCATTCATTTCTAATAAAAATGATATTTTTATATTTCTAACATATTTTAGAAAAATTTCGGCAGCATAACGGCGCTATGCTAGAAACGGGATAAGGCCTAGCCTTGTCCCCGGTCTAATAATGGCCACCGCCATACCCATATCAATCAAATCACTTTCGTTATGCAAACCACAAAATTTGGAGTAAGAGTCTAACCTAGCCTTACTCCTTCGCCTTATAACGGCGCACGTCTAATCCTAACCAATTTATCGATTCGATTTTTCACACCACAAACCACATTCAAACCAATATCGCAATCAATCACCAAAACAGCCAAACAAACAAGTCCATGGTCTGTGGACGATTGTGTCGGGTGCTACTAAACACCGTCTGCATCCTAGTATATATATATATAACTAGAAAATAAATTGAAGAGTTAGAAATTCTCACTTATAGCTATCCAATCATCTTGACTCTTCTTTGATAGAAATCTTCATCGTTATCGCATCTTCGTCATCTTCGTTGCCCGTAGCCACTACCTATGTAAAAATCGAATTTTTACTTCGCTATTCAATATATAAAAATCATATTTTTATTTCGAAGTTCAATATATAAAAATCGAATTTTTACCTTGTTATTCAATATAGTAAAATCGAATTTTTACTTCGCTATTCGATATATAAAGATTATATTTTCAATATAAAGATTATATTTTTAATATTCTTATGATGTAAAAATTATATTTTTATTGCTTTAAAAATATAAAAATCATATCTCACTTCTTCTACTCAATAAAAATTCCGATCTTTCCTCTATTATAAATCGTACATTTTCTCTATTCAAAATCGTATCTCTTCATGACTAAAAACCGTACATTTCCCTACTATAAAAATTAGATTTTATTGAACAAAATACAATAAAATCAGTTTTTATTTCAATTCAAAATCAGTTTTTATTTTTAATATAAAATATAAACAAAAATAAACAAAATGAAATAAATAAACACTTACAATTTTAATTGCCGGAGAAAAGGGGGGAGGGGAAGGTTTGCTGTTCGCCGCAGGTTGGTGGAGGCTGGCAGGGGGATCGCTGGTCAGCAGGGGGGGCTCGATTGGAAAAAGGGAGAGCGTCAGAGAGAGAGTGGGGATCGGAGGGTGTACGCGAGGTGGGGGGGTTCAAGGGAGGTCGCGGCTAGGGTTCCACGGGTTCAGGAGCGTTTGGAGGTTCGGCGAGTGGCGGAGGAGGGAAGAGCTACGGGGGAGACGTGATGGCGGCTACAGTGGTCGCGATTGAGGTGCAACGGGGGTGTTTGGGTCTCGCGATTTCTGAATCGAGGTGAGAGAAAAGGGGGCTGGAGGAGGAGAAGGAGAGGGGGGGGCTCGTTCGAGGTGGCGGCCGGCCTATGGAAGACACGGCGGCGGGCGTTGGGGCCTGGCGATGGCCACTGGCCATTTCAGAAGAGAGCTTTTTTTATCGAAGAAATAAAAAGGAAGAGAGGGGTCTGGGTAGGGTTAGTATATATTTAATATATTTAATAAATAAATTTAATTTATTCTCCAAGAAAGGTTGCCTTCTCATTTGACCTCCAATCCGAACCCAACGACTGTCATCCCTAGCTAATAACCCCCATTCCGAACACAATGGGATATGTATCGTAAGCTGATTTGATCCTTACAATCAGTTTCCGTTAAATTTACATTTAAATCACTATATTGAATTTAAACGTACATTTCAAATTACCGGGGTCACATACTAACTAGAAAAATTCCAGAAAAATATTTTCTAGCTTCGTATTGACGATACGGTCCTAACAAAACTAGTTTCGTTTAATTCTGAGACCGTTTGAAAAATGGCCAATTTCCAGTCGATTAAAATCAACTGAAACCGGTCAAACGCGTTTTCCTTTGCCACGCTCACATATTGATTCGAAAAAAATATGAAATTTGAAACCTAACAATAATTTGACCCTGCGGATCCAACAAAAGTGGTTTCGTCGAAATCCGAGGTCATTTGCAAAATGTCCATTTTTAAGGGCCTGAATTCCATAGCGACTATTCAGAATTTTCAACTGGACATATCTTTTGATTCCCGCTATGAAACCTTGATTTGTCGGATTCGTTGGAAAGATATTATCAATTAGATCCCATTATTTTTGGTTTCACTAAAATCCGGATTGTTTTGCACCTGGTACATTCAATTGAAGTTTGAAATCGAATTATCGAACTACCGCGCCATTTTCAATTCTATTTATAATTATAAATAATTATTTATATTCTAACGACGACGTATATAATATATACGTCGAATTCTATTCAAAATAAATTTCTCGTCGATATTATTTAAAGTAATTCATTTTAAATAATCAAAATTCGCTAAAATTGCCAAAATAAAAATTTTAAACTGACCCAGATTTTCCGGGTTATTACACAAATTCTCATATCTGACTAGATATTTCTCAAATCCTGTTTAAGCCTTTTCATACTTCTTGGAAAAACATTTCCAGTTATTATAAACTCTTATTCTCTCACACTCCAGAAAATATACGTTATTAACGTTCGAAACATTTCCATTCTTTTCACATTCTTATTTTCTACACTTGGATAATATACCCTATCTCCATTTGAAAATATTTCTAATATCATCATAAACATTTTAATCTGCCCAATGTTCACTTTAAAACACCATTCACTTGAAAATATGAATAACATACCTATGATATAAATCTAAACACCTTATCAAATAACTCGTTATTTTTCGAGTAATAAATACCTTTATCTCGTTTATCGAAACCTCTTTCACTTTATAACTCTGTTTCTAACTTAACTTCTTGTTAGATCAATATCAAGATTATAACTACATATTGATTTCTTATCCTATCATAATTCATTTGTTTACTAAATACAGATTATCCTATCAGATTACAATTCCTGAATATAATTCATTCGACTTTGTCGAATTATAGTTCCAAATCCTAATGGCTTAATTCTAATTATATTTCGAACATCGAAATACTGCCATCGTTTTCTACCATGATTCTCTCATTTCTCTTTCTAAACTTATCCTTATATTATCTTTGAACAAACGTCGTTACTTATTGTTTCAGAATAAGTGGATTTCAAACCAAATTGTTTTCATTCCCTAGGAAGTGCTGCTATATAAAAATCATGCTTAAGTTTGGCTAACAGTGTTTATTTTATCACTACAGTTCAAAACTTGTCATACGCTGTAATATCCTCCTTTATAATTAATCTTGACATAACAGTCACGCTTAAACCTAGTCAACAGCATTTATTATATCGCTATAGTTCTAAGATTTGCAATACGCTGCCATATTCCTTTTATACTAATCTTGACATAACTGACACGCTTAAACCTAGTCAACAACGTTTATTATATCGCTATAGTTCTAAGATTGGAAATACGCTGCCGTATTCCTTTTATACTAATCTTGACATCTCTTTCCGTCACAAACTGATATCGTTCCTCGATAATAGTGAAGCCTTTCAAGTTGGGGTATTCTATTTACCTCTCAGACCTTGATCGACAACATTCTTACCTTAGAACATATATAAGTCTATACTCTAATCCCTTATTACTTTATATACATTAAATCGTATTTCCTTGTTTTATTTTGGCATATGGTTTTATAACACCATATTCATACTTTGAATTCTTCGTTGTTTATGATTATTCATATTAAACGTTAACTCTTCGCTTTCTCCACTCCACAGTTCTATTAATAACTTCTTAAACAAAAAAGGTAATTAAATCTCATTAACTTTGATCAATTTATTTCTAAACTGTGTCCATTAGATTAATTAAAGAACAATTAATCTAAAAATCATTTTCCCAAATAACAGTTGATTAAATCAACTTCATTCGATCAGTAATTTCGTTAACTGATTTTAATTGCTTCTTAACATTAGAATAATATAATCAATCAAGTAATATTTCTAAATTGTTTATCTTAAATATAATTATCCAAATATTTAATTGTCGGATAATTCCTGCTTTATAAACTTATTTAAATTTCAACAATCGTTTTTATTTATTTTAAAAACAAACTCTAAAATACTGGTTTATAATAGAACTTCTGTTATAAAATTAAAATATAATTTTTATAATTAACTTCGTTGATTTGCCTGACGGCCAATCATCTTCAAAACGACGGGTTACAGTCGACTGTTACCATTTCCTTAATCAATATCGTTTATTTATTCATCAAAGCAAATGCTGAATTTTCATTCAACATCAGTTATTCACATGGGGTTTTAAATGTAATTCAGGTTCGAACAGTGCATATAAAACAAACTGTATATATAAATATCGAGGAATCCGGTCGGATTCCTCCAACCGGTTTCCGCATCCACAGATGTTACTCAAACAAATAACACTAACTCTATACTAGGGAATATTCTAATCGATGGAATCAGTGTCCAACCGATGTTGTGTACATATGCAATGATATACAATATTCAACCAAATTTGTAATCTACCTAAACGACCATCACATAGCATTCAAACAACATTAAAATACATTAAAATATTTTAAAATAGATCAGAGTTAGTGATTTTACTCACATTGCGCGTTAACCGTTTATTAACGATTTGCATCAGTGGACCCAGTCAGGCGTTAGATTTTATCACGAGATTCTCAGTTCCATCAACTCCGTAATGTAGTTCTTGTCACTACACTTCTGACGTGACCATTTTCGCATGCTTCTTGTTTAAAGACCCGCAACTTCCCCGTAAAGGAAAGCGTCGGATAGTTCGAGAACAAGCCACAGCAGAACGCATACAGAAGAACATTTCATTGAATATTACAACAGTGCATCAGATTACAAGGATATACAGAGTATAAATGAATATTACACAGAAATATCAGAGATTTAAATTACATTTAAATACATAGCAGCGGAAAATAATACAATACACAACTAGAATGAGATATACGGATACAAAGCTTTCCGGATATCGTTCCAGCTGTAAACCAGGATCCTGTGAATATAAATCTGCAAAACCAAAACTACTAGCTGCCCGTGTCGAAAATAGGGGCACCCAGAGTTTAGGTTAAAACAATAAACTCCAGGTCAGTCATGTGACTGGTGTGAGAACTAAAACAGTTATTAATCTTTATTTCAAATCATTAGGTAAATCAAGGGACCACGCCGTATAACACGGAACGGGTTTCCTCCCAAGAATACCAGTGCATAAAACCAACAGCGCAATGCTAAATAAAGAAAAATGAAGCTGTTATAAGACCCAGGTCCCATCACACAATGCAACGCAGTCGAGGATAGGGTTTTCCCTTATAACAGCCAAAGAATGTTTGATACGTTTAAAACAAATCATTTGATACTATTATAAGTGCATAGTATATAAAACACTTCAAATCATAAGTATCAATCATAGGCGGCATGAGCGCCCCATCCCACTATGTCGCCATATATAGGATATACAATCAAAACCGCAAAGTCTCGTATTTGGAAATTGGGTTTCCATCTATGAACCGAGGCAAAAGATAGTCCTCAACCGATTCGAGACAATCTAGCCCATGTCTCAGGCAAGCGCGCAGGCAAGCCTTGGATCGTCAGGGCCGGTCCACACGGAGTGGATTATTATGCCTGAACAATACGTCTCCCCACCCTATGGGGTGTAAGTCTGGTCCGTCAGCCGACCAGAATGCATTCGGCCGAAACCGATATAACCGAGGCGCCTCGCAACAGCAACAACCACATAAGTCAAACTCGTCAGGGCGTGTAAAACCACTGACGCCACTTCTAGCTAGAAAGAAACGCATGCCCTCCCTGAGGTCCGTCTCCCGTTTTTGGTTCATACCGGGTGTGAAACACGCGAGGTAAACGTTACACAAAGCTACGCCACAAAGGCCGTGCTTTGATCATCACCACAAGACTTTGCTTTTCAACAGAAGCCTCGATCATTTGCATCTTAGCATGCCACACAGGCAAGCCATCCTATGCAACCGATATCAGTCACACAGAATGAAATCCGATGTCAGACACACAGTCCATTTACAAGTCCGTTCTGGGTCTGAACGAAACCGGAGGCACCTAGTACCCCGCATATCCATCGATCTCCAAGTACGTCTGGACGATCACTAACTGTTTCCATCTTCTTGGGTGTACAGCCCAATCAAGATCATCAGTTATCACCCAAACGACGTGAAGACTTCCGGTCTTCGACCATCGTCTTCATCTTCGACTTATCGTCGTATCAGTTATTCAGAATGGGATAAACCCGGTCTTTCCGAATAACTCGCGTATATATTATAAAAGTGTTACACAAACACAACATACGCCTCATTCCAATTCATTAGTCACTAACCGTAAATTAATCAAGAGAATAATTCCCCAAATATTAACCCCGAAGGCCGAAACCAACATCAGATCAATATCCAGAAAACCATTCTGCTTGGCTAACCGCCAGTTAGTTTCTAAATTTCACATTCAAATCTAATTAAAGATTTAACTATCGCCTGGAGCAAAACTGGTGATACTCCATTCTCGATCTTTTCAATCTAATTAAAGATTCATTAAAACTCCACTTAGTTTTAATCTGTGACTGGGTTAAAGAATCAGTGTCATTTAAAACACGGTTCACGATAAACCCAAAGTCACATCCCATTAATTATCGGGTTAAAGAACAAGTGTTATTTAAAACACTGTTCACGATAAACCCAAAAATCAATATCAATTCAATTCCAATTAAATATCATTTAATTGGTACACTTCATTAAATCTAAATAAAAAGATTTAATCTTTTCTCAACTGGGTTCAAGAACAGTGTTAGTGAAGACACCATTCACGACAAACCCAAATCACATTCGATATTCAATACAAGGCTCTGAATAGAAACTATATCGGCCTATATTCAATATCAAATTCTACGATTAACAAATGTCGTATTGGAAATAACGATATACATATATATCTTTCAAATTTCCATAACAACACCTGTAATATCACGAATTCCAACATCGAAATATTCCGAAGACAATTTCGATTCAAATCCACTCCAATGCAATCATTGGAAATTTTGGTTATTTTCAAAACCATTTCAAATTCAATTTATTTATTTAAAAATAAATAGAATTATAATTCTAGTTCAAAACTAGTTCATTTCGATAAAAATCTATTTTTATCTTTTCAAATATGGAGTTTTTCATCCCAAACTTTCACAAATCATTTCTTATGATTTTACACAAATTATTACTATTTTTAATAATTTTATCAAGGCCCGTACGGTCGATTTCCATTAACGGCCATCGAACTGCACTTACAGCGACCTTTTTCGAATTTGATTTGGACGTATCTCCAAATCCAACCGTTAGATTTCAAATTTCTAACATTCATTAGAAAGCTCTTTTCGATACGAACCCAACGGTTCCGGTTTTAGGAGAATCCGACGGTCGGATCTCCCGTAATGTCCGTTTGAAACAAATGATCGAAATTCGCGAACTGCCGCAGCGCGGCGCGTTCTATTCAGGCCATTATATTATATATATAATATATATAATATATATTTCGTCGATTACTATTTAAAACGAATTATATAAATGGTTTTAAATTCGTTTCAAAAGCAATTTCAACTTCCTTTTCAATTCAAATCAAAATTGAATTCTTCTTTATAAATTCGTTTCAAAATTCATTTCTATTCAATTCAAATTTCAATTCAATTTGAATTCATTTCAATTCGCTTTCAATTCCATTTGAATTCGTTTTCAATTCAATTCATTTCGAAATCGTTTTAAAATTCAATTCATTTCGAAATCGTTTTCAATTCAATTCATTTCGAAATCGTTTTCAATTCAATTCATTTCGAAATCGTTTTCAATTCAATTCATTTCGAAATCGTTTTCAATTCAATTTATTTCGAAATCGCTTTCAATTCAATTTGAATTCGTTTTCAATTCATTTCGAAATCGTTTTCAATTCAATTTATTTCGAAATCGTTTTCAATTCAATTCATTTCGAAATCGTTTTCAATTCAATTTATTTCGAAATCGTTTTCAATTCAATTCATTTCGAAATCGTTTTCAATTCAATTTATTTCGAAATCGTTTTCAATTCAATTCATTTCGAAATCGTTTTCAATTCAATTCATTTCGAAATCGTTTTCAATTCAATTCATTTCGAAATCGTTTTCAATTCAATTCATTTCGAAATCGTTTTCAATTCAATTCATTTCGAAATCGTTTTCAATTCAATTCATTTCGAAATCGTTTTCAATTCAATTCATTTCGAAATCGTTTTCAATTCAATTCATTTCGAAATCGTTTTCAATTCAATTCATTTCGAAATCGTTTTCAATTCAATTCATTTCAAAATATTCGATTTCGAAATCACGTTTCAATATTCATTTTAAAATGAATAAAATCGATATAAATATCGTTCACGTCAAAATGGCGTCAATCTAATCCTCACGGCTTCACATATTTCTATTTTCAAATATTCTATTTCAAATATTTCTATTTCAAATATTTCTATTTCAAATATTTCTATTTCAAATATTTCTATTTCAAATATTTCTATTTCAAATATTTCTATTTCAAATATTTCTATTTTTCTCGAAACTGGAATGAGGCCCAATCAATTACCATATAATGTTAATTATATGGATTTTCTACAACACATGTATATATCAACAACGATGAATAATCAACCATCAACCAAAGTGCACTACACTGTATAAGCATCAAATATAGACATTTAACGCTTATAGCAGCTTGTCAATCAATCGATCGACATATTTAATAAATCAGGATGAGTGAACTTCAAATTTCATCCTAACACCCGTGTGGGGTTTCAAACAATCAAACACATATTTTATTTGTGCAGTTAGGCGATGTGTAAAATTTATCGACCCAATCAACGTCATTCAAATAGGTGTACATAAACAAACCGTCTGGTTTGTAAATGAATATTTATTTATTCACATTCACGTTAAAAATTATATTTTTAACGATAACACATTTTATTTTAACATATGAATTTATATTCAGTTCATTCGTTAAATAAAATGCTAATTTTATTTTTCTAACTTATTTTAGAAAATTTCGGCGGCATAACGGCACGATACTAGAAACGGGACAAGGCCTAGCCTTATCCCCGGTCTAGTGAAGGCCCACGCCATTCACACATCAATCAAATCAATTCGTTATGCAAACCACAAACTTTGGAGTAAGGGTCTAACCTAGCCTTACTCCTTCGCCTTATAACGGCGCACGTCTAATCCTAACCAATTTATCGATTCGATTTTTCACACCACAAACCACATTCAAACCAATATCACAATCAATCACCAAACAGTCAAACAAACAAGTCCATGGTCTGTGGACGGGTGTCGGGTGCTACTAAGCACCGTCTGCATCCTAGTATATATATAACTAGAAAAATAAATTGAAAGGTGAGAAATTCTCACATATAGCTATCCTAGCTCCACGGCTCTTCATTTGCAGAAGTCTTCGTCGTTTCGCCATTTTTGTCACCTTCGTTGTCCGCTTTCACTACATATGTAAAAATCGAATTTTTACTATGTTATTCAATAAATATAAAAATCGAATTTCCATTTCAAAGTTCAATATATAAAAATCGAATTTTTATTTCAAAGTTCAATATATAAAAATCGAATTTTTATTTCAAAGTTCAATATATAAAAATCGAATTTTTATTTCAAAGTTCAATATATAAAAATCGAATTTTTATTTCAAAGTTCAATATATAAAAATCGAATTTTTATTTCAAAGTTCAATATATAAAAATCGAATTTTTATTTCAAAGTTCAATATATAAAAATCGAATTTTTATTTCAAAGTTCAATATATAAAAATCGAATTTTTATTTCAAAGTTCAATATATAAAAATCGAATTTTTATTTCAAAGTTCAATATATAAAAATCGAATTTTTATTTCAAAGTTCAATATATAAAAATCGAATTTTTATTTCAAAGTTTAATAGATAAAAATCGAATTTTTAGTTCGAAGTTCAATAGATAAAAATCGAATTTTTAGTTCGAAGTTCAATAGATAAAAATCGAATTTTTATTTCAAAGTTCAATAGATAAAAATCGAATTTTTAGTTCGAAGTTTAATAGATAAAAATCGAATTTTTAGTTCGAAGTTTAATAGATAAAAATCGAATTTTTAGTTCGAAGTTTAATAAATAAAAAACCTATTTTTAATTCTAAAAATCCCAACTTTATACATCTTAAAAATCCTTTCTTTATATTTTAAAAACATCGCTAACTTTATTTTCAAAAACAACTCATGTCTTGTATTTCAAAAATAATGATATACATATATAAAAGTTAACCAAAAATCAAATCTTTTCGCTTGTTAACAAAATCAATTTCTAAACTTTTCTAAAAAGATATATATATATAAGAAAACTGATTTTATAAATAATGTCATATTAAAAATGCTCACTGTTTTTTTTCTATTTAACTAAAATCAGTTTTTCAATTTTTAATAAAACAGTTTTTAAACATTAATAAAATTTACAGATAAAAGAAAATAAACAAATAAAACAAAACTAAACTTACAGTCTTTGGTCAACAGAGGATAGGGAGAGGGGAGCGAGCATCGGAGGTCGGCGGTGGGCAGCCGCGAGGCGACAGTGGCTTGGGGGCTAGGGTTTCGATTTGCGGTGGTTTGCTGGGCGTGGCGATTTGGGGTTGGGGTCCAGGGGTCGCGAGGCTCGAGCGGGGTTCATCAGAGGATGGGCGCGAGGGGGAGGTGGACTCGGCGGAGGCGGCGGTCGGCTCTGGCAAAGGGTGGCGCCGACAGGAGGAGGGAGGCGCGATTTTCTTTGGGGGTTTTTTATTTATTTATTTTTATTCGATCTGCAGAAGGGGGGGGGCCAACGTATAAAAGGGAAAGAAGATATATTTTTTTTTTTTTTTTTTATTATTATTATTTTAATTATTTTATTCGAAAAAAGGTTGACCTTTAAATACGAACTCGAAACGAGGCCCACCGCCTGTCGTCCATAGCGTTTCACCCCCATTCCGAACACAATGGGACATGTATCGCAAGCTGATTTGACCGTTTCGATCAGTTTCCTTTGAATTTACATTTAAATCACTATATTGAATTTTAAACGTACATTTCAAATTACCGGGGTCACATACTAACTAGAAAAATTGCAGAAAAATATTTTCTAGCTTCGTATTGACGATACGGTCCTAACAAAACTAGTTTCGTCGAATTCTGAGACCGTTAGAAAAATGGCCAATTTCCAGTCGATTAAAATCAACTGAAACAGGTCAAACGCGTTTTCCTTTGCCACGCTCACATATTGATTCGAAAAATTATGAAATTTGGAATTTAGCAATAACTTGGCACTGCGGATCCAACAAAACTGGTTTCGTCGAAATCCGAGGTCGTTTGCAAAATGTCCATTTTTAAGGGCCTGAATTCCATAGCGACTATTCAGAATTTTCAACTGGACATATCTTTTGATTCCCGATATGAAATCTTGATTTTTCGGATTCGCTGGAAAGATATTCACTATTAGATTCCATTATTTTTGGTTTCACTAAAATCCGGATTGTTTTGCACCCGGTACATTCAATTGAAGTTTGAAATCGAATTATCGAACTACCGCGCCATTTTCAATTCTATTTATAATTATATATAATTATTTATATTCTAACGACGACGCGTATAATATATACGTTCGAATTATATTCAAAATAAATTTATTGTCGATATTATTTAAAATAATTCATTTTAAATAATCAAAATTCGCTAAAATTGCCAAAATAAAATTTTCAAACTGGCCCAGATTTTCCGGGTTGTTACAATCTCCCCCACTTAAAACTTTTCGTCCTCGAAAAGGAACAAAGTCGAAAGTGGTTTGATTATTCAGCTCTACGTTCGATTTGGCTTCCATTCTCCAACTTTTCAGTTTCTGAGAACTTCTAAAATTTCAAAAATTTGGCTAACACCCTAAATTTTCGAAAAATTTCGCCATAACCTCCCCTGCAATGGGAGCATCGGGGAATTTCAAATAGCTTCCCCGGTCCTTCAGATCTCAAAAAGAAAAAGAAAAAGCCAAGCGGCTAGCCAATAGGCTCACAAAATCATCATCACCCAAACAAAACAGGAAATTATGTAGTAAACATGTACCTATTTGTCGGGCAAACAAATTTTATTCTCTGGCTCTAGCCTCCTTGCTATGACCTGTTCCAAAAGATATACATGTATGCAAGCAAATGCGACCAATTTTCAATATAAGTCAATATATGATTCAATCAGGCTAATTGGTTAAAAATTATCAAACAATTCAACAAACAACACAAACATCAATCAATTAGTGAATTAGAGTTTCAAATTCATAATTTTGATACATATACAAAAATCATGTTTTTGATGCCAATTCACAACAATGTATTCTAGCTATATATAAGTTTTGGGTTCTCACACCAGCCTAATGGAAATATATAGAAAATCACACCTTCGAGACACGAACATAAATACCGATGATGCACGTGCTATCATCAGTACCTTCTCCGGGCGACTAGAGTGTGATTCTATATCTATCCAATATATTAAAACTTCGAATACACGCGGATCAGACGTATACGCAAAATCTATATATACTGGATTGTCCAACTCAATATAAATAGAAAATCAAATACGAATGATTGATTTAAATTTTCAAAACAAAATTTGTTTTCACTTGAAAAAAATATACTCTTCACACTCGTTCTAGGATACTACTGATCCCATCTCTAACGAGTCATTCTAATTGGATATTACTAATCCAATATCTGATGAATTCTTTCGTATGGTTCTAATGTGCCTTGTTCTCTGAGCTTTGTAAACCAAAGCTCTGTGTGAAGACCCGTAACTTCCCCGTAAAGGAAAGCGTCGGATAGTTCGAGAACAAACCACAACAGAACGCATATAGAAGAACATTTCATTGTATATAACAACAATGCATCAGATTACAAGAATATACAGAGTATAAAAGAATATTACACAGAAATATCAGAGATTTAAATTACATTTAAATACATAGCAGCGGAAAATAATACAATACACAACTAGAATGAGATATACGGATACAAAGCTTCCCGGATATCGTTCCAGTCGTAAACCAGGATCCTGTGAATATAAATCTGCAAAACCAAAACTACTAGCTGCCCGTGTCAAAATAAGGGCACCCAGAGTTTAGGTCAAAACAATAAACTCCAGGTCAGTCATGTGACTGGTGTGAGAACTAAAGCAGTTATAAATCTTTATTTTCAAAGCTAGGTAAAACAAGGGACCACGCCGTATAACACGGAACGGGTTTCCTCCCAAGAATACCAGTGCATAAGACAAACAACGCAATGCTAAATAAAGAAAAATGAAGCTGTTATAAGACCCAGGTCCCATCACACAATGCAACGCAGTCGAGGATAGGGTTTTCCCTTATAACAGCCAAAGAATGCTTGATACGTTTAAAACAAATCATTTGATACTATTATAAGTGCATAGAGTATAAAACAACTTCAAATCATAAGTATCAATCATAGGCGGCATGAATGCCCCATACCACTATGTCGCCATATATAGGTTTACAAATAAAACCGCAAATGTCACGTATTTGGAAATTGGGTTTCCATCTATGAACCGAGGCTAGGGGCAAGATCCTCAACCGATTCGAGACGCTCTAGCCCGCCCCTCAGGAACAGCCGCAACTGCCCCTTGGATCGTCAGGGCCGGTCCACACGGAGTGGATTATTATGCCTGAACAATACGTCTCCCCACCCTATGGGGTGTAAGTCTGGTCCGTCAGCCGACCAGAATGCATTCGGCCGAAACCGATATAACCGAGGCGCCTCGCAACAGCAACAACAACATAAGTCAAACTCGTCAGGGCGTGTAAAACCACTGACGCCACTTCTAACTAGAAAGAAACGCATGCCCTCCCTGAGGTCCGTCTCCCGTTTTTGATTCATACCGGGTGTGAAACTCGCGAATCAAACGTTACACAAAGCTACGCCACAAAGGTCGTGCTTTGATCATCAACCACAAGACTTTGCTTTTCAACAGAAGCCTTGATCATTTGCATCTTAGCATGCCACACAGGCAAGCCATCCTATGCAACCGATATCAGTCACACAGAATGAAATCCGATGTCAGACACACAGTCCATTTACAAGTCCGTTCTGGGTCTGAACGAAACCGGAGGCACCTAGTACCCCGCATATCCATCGATCTCCAAGTACGTCTGGACGATCACTAACTGTTTCCATCTTCTTGGGTGTACAGCCCAATCAAGATCATCAGTTATCACCCAAACGACGTGAAGACCTCCGGTCTTCGACCATCGTCTTCGTCTTCGACTTATCGTCGTATCAGTTACTCAGAATGGGATAAACCCGGTCTTTCCGAATAACTCGCGTATATTTTAAATAAGTGTTACACAAACACAACATACGCCTCATTCCAATTCATTAGTCACTAACCGTAAATTAATCAAGAGAATAATTCCCCAAATATTAACCCCGAAGGCCGAAACCAACATCAGATCAATATCCAGAAAACCATTCTGCTTGGCTAACCGCCAGTTAGTTTCTAAATTTCACATTCAAATCTAATTACAGATTTATCTATCGCCTGGAGCAAAACTGGTGATACTCCATTCTCGATCTTTTCAATCTAATTAAAGATTCATTAAAACTCCACTTAGTTTTAATCATTATCTGGGTTAAAGAATCAGTGTCATTTAAAACACGATTCACGATAAACCCAAAATCACATTCCATTAATTATCGGGTTAAAGAACAAGTGTTATTTAAAACACTGTTCACGATAAACCCAAAAATCAATACCAATTCAATTCCAATTAAATATCATTTAATTGGTACACTTCATTAAATCTAAATAAAAAGATTTAATCTTTTCTCAACTGGGTTCAAGAACAGTGTTAGTGAAGACACCATTCACGACAAACCCAAATCACATTCGATATTCAATACAAGGCTCTGAATAGAAAATATATCGGCTTATATTCAATATCGAATTCTACGACTAACAAATGTCGTATTGGAAATAACGATACAAATATATATCTTTCAAATTTCCATAACAACACCTGTAATGTCACGAATTCCAACATCGAAATATTCCGAAGACAATTTCGATTCAAATCCACTCCAATGCAATCATTGGAAATTTTGGTTATTTTCAAAACCATTTCAAATTCAATTTATTTATTTAAAAATAAATAGAATTATAATTCTAGTTCAAAACTAGTTCATTTCGATAAAAATCCATTTTTTTATCTTTTCAAATATGGAGATTTTCACCCCAAACTTTCACAAATCATTTCTTATGATTTTACACAAATTATTACTATTTTTAATAATTTTATCAAGGCCCGTACAGTCGATTTCCAACAATGGCCATCGAACTGCACTTACAACGACCTTTTTCGAATTTGATTTGGACGTATCTCCAAATCCAACCGTTAGATTTCAAATTTCTAACATTAATTAGAAAGCTCTTTTCGATACGAACCCAACGGTTCCGGTTTTAGGAGAATCCGACGGTCGGATCTCCTGTAATGTCCGTTTGAAATAAATGGTCGAAATTCGCGAACTGCCGCGGCGCGGCGCGTTCTATTCAGGCCATTATATTATATATAATATATATAATATATATTTCGTCGATTTCTATTTAAAACGAATTATATAAATAGTTTTGAATTCGTTTCAAAAACATTTTCAACTTCCATTTCAATTCAAATCAAAATTGAATTCTTCTCTATAAATTCGTTTTAAAATTCATTTCTATTCAATTCGAATTTCAATTCAATTTGAATTCATTTCAATTCGCTTTCTATTCCATTTGAATTCGTTTTCAATTCAATTCATTTCGAAATCGTTTTCAATTCATTTCATTTCGAAATCGTTTTCAATTCAATTCATTTCGAAATCGTTTTCAATTCATTTCATTTCGAAATCGTTTTCAATTTATTTTGAATTCGTTTTCAATTCAATTCATTTCGAAATCGTTTTCAATTCAATTCATTTCGAAATCGTTTTCAATTCATTTCATTTCGAAATCGTTTTCAATTCAATTCATTTCGAAATCGTTTTCAATTCATTTCATTTCGAAATCGTTTTCAATTCGATATAAATATCGTTCACGTCAAAATGGCGTCCATACACGGCTTCATAAATTTCTATTTTCAAATATTCTATTTCAAATATTTCTTTTTCAAAATAGTTGTTATTATCAAAATATTTCGTTCAACACATGACCAATCTCAATGAATGAGTACTGTCAACACATGAACTTTTATTTTATAATATTCTTTATTTTTCAAATTGGAATGAGGCCCAATCAATTACCATATAAAGTTAATTATATGGATTTTCATACAACACATGTATATCATAGCATTGAAAAATAATCAACCATCAACCAAAGTGCACTACACTGCATAAGCATCAAATACAGATATTCAACGCTTATAACAGCCTGTCAATCAATCGATCGACATATTTAATCAATCAGGATGAGTGAACTGCATATTTCATCCTAACACCCGTGTGGGGTTTCAAACAATCAAACACAGATTTTATTTGTGCAGTTGGGCGATGTGTGAAATTTATCGACCCAATCAATATCATTCAAATAAGTGTACATAAACAAACCATCTGGTTTGTAAATGAATATTTATTTATTCACTTCACTATTTTCATATTCACGTTAAAAATTATATTTTTAACGATAAAACATTTTATTTCAACCTATGAATTTCTATTCAATTCATTTATTCAATAAAATGATATTTTTATTTTTCTAACATGTTTTAGAAAATTTCGGCGGCATAACGGCACGATACTAGAAACGGGACAAGGCCTAGCCTTATCCCCGGTCTAGTGAAGGCCCACGCCATTCACACATCAATCAAATCAATTCGTTATGCAAACCGCAAACTTTGGAGTAAGGATCTAACCTAGCCTTACTCCTTCGCCTTATAACGGCGCACGTCTAATCCTAACCAATTTATCGATTCGATTTTTCACACCACAAACCACATTCAAACAATATCGCAATCAATCACCAAACTGTCAAACAAACAAGTCCATGGTCTGTGGACGATTGTGTCGGGTGCTACTAAGCACCGTCTGCATCCTAGTATATATATATAACTAGAAAATAAATAGAAAGGTGAGAAATTCTCACCGATTAGCTATCCTAGCTCCACGGCACTTCATTGATAGAAATCTTCATCGCTATCGCATCTTCGTCATCTTCGCTGCCCGTAGCCACTACATATGTAAAAATCGAATTTTTACTATGCTATTCAATATATAAAATCGAATTTTGACTTCGCTATTCAATATATAAAAATCGAATTTTTTTTCTTTTGCAAGTTCAAATCTTTTTCTACTAAAAGATTAAACTTTTTTTCCTATTTTAAAGTTCAAAATAAAATCAGTTTTTCGCTTTCATAAAAATGCAGTTTTTTCATAACTTAAAAAATAAAAATACAGTTTTTGCCTTATTTAAAAATTCAGTTTAAAAATCATTTAAAAATCAGTTTTCTAATCTAAAATAAAATTCAGTCTTAAACCTAAAATAAAATTCAGTTTTAAACCTACCTAAAATCAGAATTTTAAAAACATAAAAATCGGTTTTTAATATTAACAAAATCAGTTTTATAAATTAAGTAAAAATCAGTTTTATAAATAAAGTAAAAACTTACAGTTCGAAAGGGGGGGGTTCACCACCATCGGAGAGGCTTCGGGTGGCTCTGGGTCGGCGGCAGGAGGAGGCGGAGGGTTGGGGCGGCCTTCAGTTCGTCGGCGGTCATCACTGTGGGGGGGGAAAGCTCTGGCGTTTTCGTCTTCGATTCGAAGGGAGGAAGGAGATGAGCTAGAGGGGAGAGGAAGGCGCGACTTTAGGGGGGAGCGGCGGTCCATCGTCGGCGTCAGCAAGGGGGAGGAAGAGGCGTCGCGATCTGAAACTGGAAGGGGTTTTTTTTTTTTTTTTTTTTTTATATTTTGACCGTGGTTTGACTTGTGAGGAAAGAGAGAGCTCAAGGGGGTTATATAATATTTTAATTATTTAAATAATTAATTTCTCCATAAAGTAACTTTAAATTTCGATCTCCGAACGAGGCCCAATGACTGTCGTCCCTAGCTAATTACCCCCATTCCGAATACAATGGGATATGTTTCATAAGCCAGTTCGGCTGTTACGCTCAGTTTTCGCTGAAATTAATGTATAAATCTATATATTCAATTTTAAACGTACATTTCAATTTACCGGGGTCACATACTAACTTTAAAAATTCTAGAAAAATATTTTCTAGCTTCGTATTGACGATACGGTCCTAACAAAACTAGTTTCGTCGAAATCTGAGACCGTTAGAAAAATGGCCAATTTCCAGTCGATTAAAATCAACTGAAACTGGTCAAACGCGTTTTCCTTTGCCACGCTCACATATTGATTCGAAAAATTATGAAATTTGAAATCTAGCAATAACTTTACATCACGGACCCAACAAAACTGGTTTCGTCGAAATCCGAGGTCGTTTGCAAAATGTCCATTTTTAAGGGCCTGAATTCCATAGCGACTATTCAGAATTTTCAACTGGACATATCTTTTGATTCCCGCTAAGAAATTTTGATCATTCGGGTTCGTTGGAAAGATATTCACTATTAGATTCCATTATTTTTGGTTTCACTAAAATCCGGATTGTTTTGCACCCGGTACATTCAATTGAAGTTTGAAATCGAATTATCGAACTACCGCGCCATTTTCAATTCTATTTATAATTATATATAATTATTTATATTCTAACGACGACGCGTATAATATATACGTTCGAATATATTCAAAATAAATTTCTCGTCGATATTATTTAAAATAATTCATTTTAAATAATCTAAATTCGCTAAAATGGCCAAAATAAAAATTTTAAACTGGCCCAGATTTTACGGGTTGTTACAATCTCCCCCACTTAAAACTTTTCGTCCCCGAAAAGGAACAAAGTCGAAAGTGGTTTGATTATTCAGCTCCACATTTGATCTGGCTTCCATTCTCCAACTCTTTAGTTTCTGAGAATTTTTAAAATTTCAAAAATTTGGCTAACACCCTAAATTTTTGAAAAATTTCGCCATAACCTCCCCTGCACCGGGAGCATCGGGAAATTGCAAATAGCGTTCCCGGTCCTTCAGATCTCAAAAAGAAAAAGAAAAAGCCAAGCGGCTAGCCAATAGGCTCATAAAATCATCATCACCCAAACAAAACAGTAAATTATGTAATAAACATGTACCTATTTGTCGGGCAAACAAATTTTATTCTCTGCTCTAGCCTCCTTGCTATGACCTGTTCAATGATATATATGTATATGCAAACAAATGCGACCAATTTTCAATAGAGTTCAATATTTGATTCAATTAGGCATAATTGTTCAAAATTAGCAAACAATTAAACAAACAACACAAACTTCAATCAATTAGTGGATTAACGTTTCAAATTCATAATTTCGATATATATACAAAAATCAGATTTTTGATGCCAAATCACAACAATTAGCCCTATCTAATTTTGGTTCTCACACCAGTCAATAGGAAATATATAGATATCAAACCTTCGAAACACGAACATAAATGTTGATGATGCGATCGCTATCATCAATATCATCTCCGGGCGACTAGGGTGTGGTGCTATATCTATCCAATATATTAAAACTTCGAATACACGCTAGCTAGGCGCATACGCAAAAATCTTTATATTTTGGATTGTCCTAATCAATATAAAATAAATAATCAAATACGAATAATTGATTTAAATTTTCAAATCAAAAATCGTTTTCATTTTAAAAATATACTCTTCACACTCGTTCTAGGATACTACTGATCCCATCTCTAACGAGTCATTCCATTGGATATTACTAATCCAATATCTGATGAATTCCTTCGTACGGTTCTAATGTGTCTTGTTCTCTGCTTTGTAAACCAAAGCTCTGATACCAACTGTGAAGACCCGTAACTTCCCCGTAAAGGAAAGCGTCGGATAGTTCGAGAACAAACCACAACAGAACGCATATAGAAGAACATTTCATTGTATATAACAACAATGCATCAGATTACAAGAATATACAGAGTATAAAAGAATATTACACAGAAATATCAGAGATTTAAATTACATTTAAATACATAGCAGCGGAAAATAATACAATACACAACTAGAATGAGATATACGGATACAAAGCTTCCCGGATATCGTTCCAGTCGTAAACCAGGATCCTGTGAATATAAATCTGCAAAACCAAAACTACTAGCTGCCCGTGTCAAAATAAGGGCACCCAGAGTTTAGGTCAAAACAATAAACTCCAGGTCAGTCATGTGACTGGTGTGAGAACTAAAGCAGTTATAAATCTTTATTTTCAAAGCTAGGTAAAACAAGGGACCACGCCGTATAACACGGAACGGGTTTCCTCCCAAGAATACCAGTGCATAAGACAAACAACGCAATGCTAAATAAAGAAAAATGAAGCTGTTATAAGACCCAGGTCCCATCACACAATGCAACGCAGTCGAGGATAGGGTTTTCCCTTATAACAGCCAAAGAATGCTTGATACGTTTAAAACAAATCATTTGATACTATTATAAGTGCATAGAGTATAAAACAACTTCAAATCATAAGTATCAATCATAGGCGGCATGAATGCCCCATACCACTATGTCGCCATATATAGGTTTACAAATAAAACCGCAAATGTCACGTATTTGGAAATTGGGTTTCCATCTATGAACCGAGGCTAGGGGCAAGATCCTCAACCGATTCGAGACGCTCTAGCCCGCCCCTCAGGAACAGCCGCAACTGCCCCTTGGATCGTCAGGGCCGGTCCACACGGAGTGGATTATTATGCCTGAACAATACGTCTCCCCACCCTATGGGGTGTAAGTCTGGTCCGTCAGCCGACCAGAATGCATTCGGCCGAAACCGATATAACCGAGGCGCCTCGCAACAGCAACAACAACATAAGTCAAACTCGTCAGGGCGTGTAAAACCACTGACGCCACTTCTAACTAGAAAGAAACGCATGCCCTCCCTGAGGTCCGTCTCCCGTTTTTGATTCATACCGGGTGTGAAACTCGCGAATCAAACGTTACACAAAGCTACGCCACAAAGGTCGTGCTTTGATCATCAACCACAAGACTTTGCTTTTCAACAGAAGCCTTGATCATTTGCATCTTAGCATGCCACACAGGCAAGCCATCCTATGCAACCGATATCAGTCACACAGAATGAAATCCGATGTCAGACACACAGTCCATTTACAAGTCCGTTCTGGGTCTGAACGAAACCGGAGGCACCTAGTACCCCGCATATCCATCGATCTCCAAGTACGTCTGGACGATCACTAACTGTTTCCATCTTCTTGGGTGTACAGCCCAATCAAGATCATCAGTTATCACCCAAACGACGTGAAGACCTCCGGTCTTCGACCATCGTCTTCGTCTTCGACTTATCGTCGTATCAGTTACTCAGAATGGGATAAACCCGGTCTTTCCGAATAACTCGCGTATATTTTAAATAAGTGTTACACAAACACAACATACGCCTCATTCCAATTCATTAGTCACTAACCGTAAATTAATCAAGAGAATAATTCCCCAAATATTAACCCCGAAGGCCGAAACCAACATCAGATCAATATCCAGAAAACCATTCTGCTTGGCTAACCGCCAGTTAGTTTCTAAATTTCACATTCAAATCTAATTACAGATTTATCTATCGCCTGGAGCAAAACTGGTGATACTCCATTCTCGATCTTTTCAATCTAATTAAAGATTCATTAAAACTCCACTTAGTTTTAATCATTATCTGGGTTAAAGAATCAGTGTCATTTAAAACACGATTCACGATAAACCCAAAATCACATTCCATTAATTATCGGGTTAAAGAACAAGTGTTATTTAAAACACTGTTCACGATAAACCCAAAAATCAATACCAATTCAATTCCAATTAAATATCATTTAATTGGTACACTTCATTAAATCTAAATAAAAAGATTTAATCTTTTCTCAACTGGGTTCAAGAACAGTGTTAGTGAAGACACCATTCACGACAAACCCAAATCACATTCGATATTCAATACAAGGCTCTGAATAGAAAATATATCGGCTTATATTCAATATCGAATTCTACGACTAACAAATGTCGTATTGGAAATAACGATACAAATATATATCTTTCAAATTTCCATAACAACACCTGTAATGTCACGAATTCCAACATCGAAATATTCCGAAGACAATTTCGATTCAAATCCACTCCAATGCAATCATTGGAAATTTTGGTTATTTTCAAAACCATTTCAAATTCAATTTATTTATTTAAAAATAAATAGAATTATAATTCTAGTTCAAAACTAGTTCATTTCGATAAAAATCCATTTTTTTATCTTTTCAAATATGGAGATTTTCACCCCAAACTTTCACAAATCATTTCTTATGATTTTACACAAATTATTACTATTTTTAATAATTTTATCAAGGCCCGTACAGTCGATTTCCAACAATGGCCATCGAACTGCACTTACAACGACCTTTTTCGAATTTGATTTGGACGTATCTCCAAATCCAACCGTTAGATTTCAAATTTCTAACATTAATTAGAAAGCTCTTTTCGATACGAACCCAACGGTTCCGGTTTTAGGAGAATCCGACGGTCGGATCTCCTGTAATGTCCGTTTGAAATAAATGGTCGAAATTCGCGAACTGCCGCGGCGCGGCGCGTTCTATTCAGGCCATTATATTATATATAATATATATAATATATATTTCGTCGATTTCTATTTAAAACGAATTATATAAATAGTTTTGAATTCGTTTCAAAAACATTTTCAACTTCCATTTCAATTCAAATCAAAATTGAATTCTTCTCTATAAATTCGTTTTAAAATTCATTTCTATTCAATTCGAATTTCAATTCAATTTGAATTCATTTCAATTCGCTTTCTATTCCATTTGAATTCGTTTTCAATTCAATTCATTTCGAAATCGTTTTCAATTCATTTCATTTCGAAATCGTTTTCAATTCAATTCATTTCGAAATCGTTTTCAATTCATTTCATTTCGAAATCGTTTTCAATTTATTTTGAATTCGTTTTCAATTCAATTCATTTCGAAATCGTTTTCAATTCAATTCATTTCGAAATCGTTTTCAATTCATTTCATTTCGAAATCGTTTTCAATTCAATTCATTTCGAAATCGTTTTCAATTCATTTCATTTCGAAATCGTTTTCAATTCGATATAAATATCGTTCACGTCAAAATGGCGTCCATACACGGCTTCATAAATTTCTATTTTCAAATATTCTATTTCAAATATTTCTTTTTCAAAATAGTTGTTATTATCAAAATATTTCGTTCAACACATGACCAATCTCAATGAATGAGTACTGTCAACACATGAACTTTTATTTTATAATATTCTTTATTTTTCAAATTGGAATGAGGCCCAATCAATTACCATATAAAGTTAATTATATGGATTTTCATACAACACATGTATATCATAGCATTGAAAAATAATCAACCATCAACCAAAGTGCACTACACTGCATAAGCATCAAATACAGATATTCAACGCTTATAACAGCCTGTCAATCAATCGATCGACATATTTAATCAATCAGGATGAGTGAACTGCATATTTCATCCTAACACCCGTGTGGGGTTTCAAACAATCAAACACAGATTTTATTTGTGCAGTTGGGCGATGTGTGAAATTTATCGACCCAATCAATATCATTCAAATAAGTGTACATAAACAAACCATCTGGTTTGTAAATGAATATTTATTTATTCACTTCACTATTTTCATATTCACGTTAAAAATTATATTTTTAACGATAAAACATTTTAT
This sequence comes from Allium sativum, assembly GCA_030737875.1. Lineage (NCBI taxonomy): Eukaryota > Viridiplantae > Streptophyta > Magnoliopsida > Asparagales > Amaryllidaceae > Allium > Allium sativum. The sequence continues at coordinate 181,385,661 of CM060915.1, read as the reverse complement.
TTCAACCTATGAATTTCTATTCAATTCATTTATTCAATAAAATGATATTTTTATTTTTCTAACATGTTTTAGAAAATTTCGGCGGCATAACGGCACGATACTAGAAACGGGACAAGGCCTAGCCTTATCCCCGGTCTAGTGAAGGCCCACGCCATTCACACATCAATCAAATCAATTCGTTATGCAAACCGCAAACTTTGGAGTAAGGATCTAACCTAGCCTTACTCCTTCGCCTTATAACGGCGCACGTCTAATCCTAACCAATTTATCGATTCGATTTTTCACACCACAAACCACATTCAAACAATATCGCAATCAATCACCAAACTGTCAAACAAACAAGTCCATGGTCTGTGGACGATTGTGTCGGGTGCTACTAAGCACCGTCTGCATCCTAGTATATATATATAACTAGAAAATAAATAGAAAGGTGAGAAATTCTCACCGATTAGCTATCCTAGCTCCACGGCACTTCATTGATAGAAATCTTCATCGCTATCGCATCTTCGTCATCTTCGCTGCCCGTAGCCACTACATATGTAAAAATCGAATTTTTACTATGCTATTCAATATATAAAATCGAATTTTGACTTCGCTATTCAATATATAAAAATCGAATTTTTTTTCTTTTGCAAGTTCAAATCTTTTTCTACTAAAAGATTAAACTTTTTTTCCTATTTTAAAGTTCAAAATAAAATCAGTTTTTCGCTTTCATAAAAATGCAGTTTTTTCATAACTTAAAAAATAAAAATACAGTTTTTGCCTTATTTAAAAATTCAGTTTAAAAATCATTTAAAAATCAGTTTTCTAATCTAAAATAAAATTCAGTCTTAAACCTAAAATAAAATTCAGTTTTAAACCTACCTAAAATCAGAATTTTAAAAACATAAAAATCGGTTTTTAATATTAACAAAATCAGTTTTATAAATTAAGTAAAAATCAGTTTTATAAATAAAGTAAAAACTTACAGTTCGAAAGGGGGGGGTTCACCACCATCGGAGAGGCTTCGGGTGGCTCTGGGTCGGCGGCAGGAGGAGGCGGAGGGTTGGGGCGGCCTTCAGTTCGTCGGCGGTCATCACTGTGGGGGGGGAAAGCTCTGGCGTTTTCGTCTTCGATTCGAAGGGAGGAAGGAGATGAGCTAGAGGGGAGAGGAAGGCGCGACTTTAGGGGGGAGCGGCGGTCCATCGTCGGCGTCAGCAAGGGGGAGGAAGAGGCGTCGCGATCTGAAACTGGAAGGGGTTTTTTTTTTTTTTTTTTTTTTATATTTTGACCGTGGTTTGACTTGTGAGGAAAGAGAGAGCTCAAGGGGGTTATATAATATTTTAATTATTTAAATAATTAATTTCTCCATAAAGTAACTTTAAATTTCGATCTCCGAACGAGGCCCAATGACTGTCGTCCCTAGCTAATTACCCCCATTCCGAATACAATGGGATATGTTTCATAAGCCAGTTCGGCTGTTACGCTCAGTTTTCGCTGAAATTAATGTATAAATCTATATATTCAATTTTAAACGTACATTTCAATTTACCGGGGTCACATACTAACTTTAAAAATTCTAGAAAAATATTTTCTAGCTTCGTATTGACGATACGGTCCTAACAAAACTAGTTTCGTCGAAATCTGAGACCGTTAGAAAAATGGCCAATTTCCAGTCGATTAAAATCAACTGAAACTGGTCAAACGCGTTTTCCTTTGCCACGCTCACATATTGATTCGAAAAATTATGAAATTTGAAATCTAGCAATAACTTTACATCACGGACCCAACAAAACTGGTTTCGTCGAAATCCGAGGTCGTTTGCAAAATGTCCATTTTTAAGGGCCTGAATTCCATAGCGACTATTCAGAATTTTCAACTGGACATATCTTTTGATTCCCGCTAAGAAATTTTGATCATTCGGGTTCGTTGGAAAGATATTCACTATTAGATTCCATTATTTTTGGTTTCACTAAAATCCGGATTGTTTTGCACCCGGTACATTCAATTGAAGTTTGAAATCGAATTATCGAACTACCGCGCCATTTTCAATTCTATTTATAATTATATATAATTATTTATATTCTAACGACGACGCGTATAATATATACGTTCGAATATATTCAAAATAAATTTCTCGTCGATATTATTTAAAATAATTCATTTTAAATAATCTAAATTCGCTAAAATGGCCAAAATAAAAATTTTAAACTGGCCCAGATTTTACGGGTTGTTACACTCTGATACCAACTTTAAAGACCCGCAACTTCCCCGTAAAGGAAAGCGTCGGATAGTTCGAGAACAAGCCACAGCAGAACGCATACAGAAGAACATTTCATTGAATATTACAACAGTGCATCAGATTACAAGGATATACAGAGTATAAATGAATATTACACAGAAATATCAGAGATTTAAATTACATTTAAATACATAGCAGCGGAAAATAATACAATACACAACTAGAATGAGATATACGGATACAAAGCTTTCCGGATATCGTTCCAGCTGTAAACCAGGATCCTGTGAATATAAATCTGCAAAACCAAAACTACTAGCTGCCCGTGTCGAAAATAGGGGCACCCAGAGTTTAGGTTAAAACAATAAACTCCAGGTCAGTCATGTGACTGGTGTGAGAACTAAAACAGTTATTAATCTTTATTTCAAATCATTAGGTAAATCAAGGGACCACGCCGTATAACACGGAACGGGTTTCCTCCCAAGAATACCAGTGCATAAAACCAACAGCGCAATGCTAAATAAAGAAAAATGAAGCTGTTATAAGACCCAGGTCCCATCACACAATGCAACGCAGTCGAGGATAGGGTTTTCCCTTATAACAGCCAAAGAATGTTTGATACGTTTAAAACAAATCATTTGATACTATTATAAGTGCATAGTATATAAAACACTTCAAATCATAAGTATCAATCATAGGCGGCATGAGCGCCCCATCCCACTATGTCGCCATATATAGGATATACAATCAAAACCGCAAAGTCTCGTATTTGGAAATTGGGTTTCCATCTATGAACCGAGGCAAAAGATAGTCCTCAACCGATTCGAGACAATCTAGCCCATGTCTCAGGCAAGCGCGCAGGCAAGCCTTGGATCGTCAGGGCCGGTCCACACGGAGTGGATTATTATGCCTGAACAATACGTCTCCCCACCCTATGGGGTGTAAGTCTGGTCCGTCAGCCGACCAGAATGCATTCGGCCGAAACCGATATAACCGAGGCGCCTCGCAACAGCAACAACCACATAAGTCAAACTCGTCAGGGCGTGTAAAACCACTGACGCCACTTCTAGCTAGAAAGAAACGCATGCCCTCCCTGAGGTCCGTCTCCCGTTTTTGGTTCATACCGGGTGTGAAACACGCGAGGTAAACGTTACACAAAGCTACGCCACAAAGGCCGTGCTTTGATCATCACCACAAGACTTTGCTTTTCAACAGAAGCCTCGATCATTTGCATCTTAGCATGCCACACAGGCAAGCCATCCTATGCAACCGATATCAGTCACACAGAATGAAATCCGATGTCAGACACACAGTCCATTTACAAGTCCGTTCTGGGTCTGAACGAAACCGGAGGCACCTAGTACCCCGCATATCCATCGATCTCCAAGTACGTCTGGACGATCACTAACTGTTTCCATCTTCTTGGGTGTACAGCCCAATCAAGATCATCAGTTATCACCCAAACGACGTGAAGACTTCCGGTCTTCGACCATCGTCTTCATCTTCGACTTATCGTCGTATCAGTTATTCAGAATGGGATAAACCCGGTCTTTCCGAATAACTCGCGTATATATTATAAAAGTGTTACACAAACACAACATACGCCTCATTCCAATTCATTAGTCACTAACCGTAAATTAATCAAGAGAATAATTCCCCAAATATTAACCCCGAAGGCCGAAACCAACATCAGATCAATATCCAGAAAACCATTCTGCTTGGCTAACCGCCAGTTAGTTTCTAAATTTCACATTCAAATCTAATTAAAGATTTAACTATCGCCTGGAGCAAAACTGGTGATACTCCATTCTCGATCTTTTCAATCTAATTAAAGATTCATTAAAACTCCACTTAGTTTTAATCTGTGACTGGGTTAAAGAATCAGTGTCATTTAAAACACGGTTCACGATAAACCCAAAGTCACATCCCATTAATTATCGGGTTAAAGAACAAGTGTTATTTAAAACACTGTTCACGATAAACCCAAAAATCAATATCAATTCAATTCCAATTAAATATCATTTAATTGGTACACTTCATTAAATCTAAATAAAAAGATTTAATCTTTTCTCAACTGGGTTCAAGAACAGTGTTAGTGAAGACACCATTCACGACAAACCCAAATCACATTCGATATTCAATACAAGGCTCTGAATAGAAACTATATCGGCCTATATTCAATATCAAATTCTACGATTAACAAATGTCGTATTGGAAATAACGATATACATATATATCTTTCAAATTTCCATAACAACACCTGTAATATCACGAATTCCAACATCGAAATATTCCGAAGACAATTTCGATTCAAATCCACTCCAATGCAATCATTGGAAATTTTGGTTATTTTCAAAACCATTTCAAATTCAATTTATTTATTTAAAAATAAATAGAATTATAATTCTAGTTCAAAACTAGTTCATTTCGATAAAAATCTATTTTTATCTTTTCAAATATGGAGTTTTTCATCCCAAACTTTCACAAATCATTTCTTATGATTTTACACAAATTATTACTATTTTTAATAATTTTATCAAGGCCCGTACGGTCGATTTCCATTAACGGCCATCGAACTGCACTTACAGCGACCTTTTTCGAATTTGATTTGGACGTATCTCCAAATCCAACCGTTAGATTTCAAATTTCTAACATTCATTAGAAAGCTCTTTTCGATACGAACCCAACGGTTCCGGTTTTAGGAGAATCCGACGGTCGGATCTCCCGTAATGTCCGTTTGAAACAAATGATCGAAATTCGCGAACTGCCGCAGCGCGGCGCGTTCTATTCAGGCCATTATATTATATATATAATATATATAATATATATTTCGTCGATTACTATTTAAAACGAATTATATAAATGGTTTTAAATTCGTTTCAAAAGCAATTTCAACTTCCTTTTCAATTCAAATCAAAATTGAATTCTTCTTTATAAATTCGTTTCAAAATTCATTTCTATTCAATTCAAATTTCAATTCAATTTGAATTCATTTCAATTCGCTTTCAATTCCATTTGAATTCGTTTTCAATTCAATTCATTTCGAAATCGTTTTAAAATTCAATTCATTTCGAAATCGTTTTCAATTCAATTCATTTCGAAATCGTTTTCAATTCAATTCATTTCGAAATCGTTTTCAATTCAATTCATTTCGAAATCGTTTTCAATTCAATTTATTTCGAAATCGCTTTCAATTCAATTTGAATTCGTTTTCAATTCATTTCGAAATCGTTTTCAATTCAATTTATTTCGAAATCGTTTTCAATTCAATTCATTTCGAAATCGTTTTCAATTCAATTTATTTCGAAATCGTTTTCAATTCAATTCATTTCGAAATCGTTTTCAATTCAATTTATTTCGAAATCGTTTTCAATTCAATTCATTTCGAAATCGTTTTCAATTCAATTCATTTCGAAATCGTTTTCAATTCAATTCATTTCGAAATCGTTTTCAATTCAATTCATTTCGAAATCGTTTTCAATTCAATTCATTTCGAAATCGTTTTCAATTCAATTCATTTCGAAATCGTTTTCAATTCAATTCATTTCGAAATCGTTTTCAATTCAATTCATTTCGAAATCGTTTTCAATTCAATTCATTTCGAAATCGTTTTCAATTCAATTCATTTCAAAATATTCGATTTCGAAATCACGTTTCAATATTCATTTTAAAATGAATAAAATCGATATAAATATCGTTCACGTCAAAATGGCGTCAATCTAATCCTCACGGCTTCACATATTTCTATTTTCAAATATTCTATTTCAAATATTTCTATTTCAAATATTTCTATTTCAAATATTTCTATTTCAAATATTTCTATTTCAAATATTTCTATTTCAAATATTTCTATTTCAAATATTTCTATTTTTCTCGAAACTGGAATGAGGCCCAATCAATTACCATATAATGTTAATTATATGGATTTTCTACAACACATGTATATATCAACAACGATGAATAATCAACCATCAACCAAAGTGCACTACACTGTATAAGCATCAAATATAGACATTTAACGCTTATAGCAGCTTGTCAATCAATCGATCGACATATTTAATAAATCAGGATGAGTGAACTTCAAATTTCATCCTAACACCCGTGTGGGGTTTCAAACAATCAAACACATATTTTATTTGTGCAGTTAGGCGATGTGTAAAATTTATCGACCCAATCAACGTCATTCAAATAGGTGTACATAAACAAACCGTCTGGTTTGTAAATGAATATTTATTTATTCACATTCACGTTAAAAATTATATTTTTAACGATAACACATTTTATTTTAACATATGAATTTATATTCAGTTCATTCGTTAAATAAAATGCTAATTTTATTTTTCTAACTTATTTTAGAAAATTTCGGCGGCATAACGGCACGATACTAGAAACGGGACAAGGCCTAGCCTTATCCCCGGTCTAGTGAAGGCCCACGCCATTCACACATCAATCAAATCAATTCGTTATGCAAACCACAAACTTTGGAGTAAGGGTCTAACCTAGCCTTACTCCTTCGCCTTATAACGGCGCACGTCTAATCCTAACCAATTTATCGATTCGATTTTTCACACCACAAACCACATTCAAACCAATATCACAATCAATCACCAAACAGTCAAACAAACAAGTCCATGGTCTGTGGACGGGTGTCGGGTGCTACTAAGCACCGTCTGCATCCTAGTATATATATAACTAGAAAAATAAATTGAAAGGTGAGAAATTCTCACATATAGCTATCCTAGCTCCACGGCTCTTCATTTGCAGAAGTCTTCGTCGTTTCGCCATTTTTGTCACCTTCGTTGTCCGCTTTCACTACATATGTAAAAATCGAATTTTTACTATGTTATTCAATAAATATAAAAATCGAATTTCCATTTCAAAGTTCAATATATAAAAATCGAATTTTTATTTCAAAGTTCAATATATAAAAATCGAATTTTTATTTCAAAGTTCAATATATAAAAATCGAATTTTTATTTCAAAGTTCAATATATAAAAATCGAATTTTTATTTCAAAGTTCAATATATAAAAATCGAATTTTTATTTCAAAGTTCAATATATAAAAATCGAATTTTTATTTCAAAGTTCAATATATAAAAATCGAATTTTTATTTCAAAGTTCAATATATAAAAATCGAATTTTTATTTCAAAGTTCAATATATAAAAATCGAATTTTTATTTCAAAGTTCAATATATAAAAATCGAATTTTTATTTCAAAGTTCAATATATAAAAATCGAATTTTTATTTCAAAGTTTAATAGATAAAAATCGAATTTTTAGTTCGAAGTTCAATAGATAAAAATCGAATTTTTAGTTCGAAGTTCAATAGATAAAAATCGAATTTTTATTTCAAAGTTCAATAGATAAAAATCGAATTTTTAGTTCGAAGTTTAATAGATAAAAATCGAATTTTTAGTTCGAAGTTTAATAGATAAAAATCGAATTTTTAGTTCGAAGTTTAATAAATAAAAAACCTATTTTTAATTCTAAAAATCCCAACTTTATACATCTTAAAAATCCTTTCTTTATATTTTAAAAACATCGCTAACTTTATTTTCAAAAACAACTCATGTCTTGTATTTCAAAAATAATGATATACATATATAAAAGTTAACCAAAAATCAAATCTTTTCGCTTGTTAACAAAATCAATTTCTAAACTTTTCTAAAAAGATATATATATATAAGAAAACTGATTTTATAAATAATGTCATATTAAAAATGCTCACTGTTTTTTTTCTATTTAACTAAAATCAGTTTTTCAATTTTTAATAAAACAGTTTTTAAACATTAATAAAATTTACAGATAAAAGAAAATAAACAAATAAAACAAAACTAAACTTACAGTCTTTGGTCAACAGAGGATAGGGAGAGGGGAGCGAGCATCGGAGGTCGGCGGTGGGCAGCCGCGAGGCGACAGTGGCTTGGGGGCTAGGGTTTCGATTTGCGGTGGTTTGCTGGGCGTGGCGATTTGGGGTTGGGGTCCAGGGGTCGCGAGGCTCGAGCGGGGTTCATCAGAGGATGGGCGCGAGGGGGAGGTGGACTCGGCGGAGGCGGCGGTCGGCTCTGGCAAAGGGTGGCGCCGACAGGAGGAGGGAGGCGCGATTTTCTTTGGGGGTTTTTTATTTATTTATTTTTATTCGATCTGCAGAAGGGGGGGGGCCAACGTATAAAAGGGAAAGAAGATATATATTTTTTTTTTTTTATTATTATTATTATTTTAATTATTTTATTCGAAAAAAGGTTGACCTTTAAATACGAACTCGAAACGAGGCCCACCGCCTGTCGTCCATAGCGTTTCACCCCCATTCCGAACACAATGGGACATGTATCGCAAGCTGATTTGACCGTTTCGATCAGTTTCCTTTGAATTTACATTTAAATCACTATATTGAATTTTAAACGTACATTTCAAATTACCGGGGTCACATACTAACTAGAAAAATTGCAGAAAAATATTTTCTAGCTTCGTATTGACGATACGGTCCTAACAAAACTAGTTTCGTCGAATTCTGAGACCGTTAGAAAAATGGCCAATTTCCAGTCGATTAAAATCAACTGAAACAGGTCAAACGCGTTTTCCTTTGCCACGCTCACATATTGATTCGAAAAATTATGAAATTTGGAATTTAGCAATAACTTGGCACTGCGGATCCAACAAAACTGGTTTCGTCGAAATCCGAGGTCGTTTGCAAAATGTCCATTTTTAAGGGCCTGAATTCCATAGCGACTATTCAGAATTTTCAACTGGACATATCTTTTGATTCCCGATATGAAATCTTGATTTTTCGGATTCGCTGGAAAGATATTCACTATTAGATTCCATTATTTTTGGTTTCACTAAAATCCGGATTGTTTTGCACCCGGTACATTCAATTGAAGTTTGAAATCGAATTATCGAACTACCGCGCCATTTTCAATTCTATTTATAATTATATATAATTATTTATATTCTAACGACGACGCGTATAATATATACGTTCGAATTATATTCAAAATAAATTTATTGTCGATATTATTTAAAATAATTCATTTTAAATAATCAAAATTCGCTAAAATTGCCAAAATAAAATTTTCAAACTGGCCCAGATTTTCCGGGTTGTTACATCTTGGGAATGCTTTATATGAATTGCGATGGAGCGTTAAAACCATGAATGGTTTTCTGGAAAAACAAATGGCGGCTTCCTAAAAAAGATGAGCAAACAGTTCGTTTAATTATGTATATATATATATACACACACACACACTGCTTCACTTAAGCGTTAAGTAATCGGATAGATATAGGGTATATGTTAGTTTTCATGTATAGGTCATGGCATGCACCTATTTCTAGGCTATGGGTATTCTAGTTAAGGCATGTGCCTTGTGAAGTAGTGTATAGGATAGGCTTTCCGTTGATGTAGTTTGGGTATGGTCAGTCTATTTCTTAAGCATGAAGCTTCAGTAGGTTTGAATACTTTTTGCTTTGATTACACCTACCGTATATAGATAGGGACGTGATACTAGGATAGGAGAGATATTTAATTGGTGAGGTCTATGTGCTGTGATGATGACAATTCAGGCTTCAAATATTAGACATTATGTCCTTGTACGAAGCTTGGGGTAGAAGTAGCTTAAGCACTACGGATTGGGTTTTGTAATATTTTTAAGAACTTTAGTTTCTTTCCTGCTAAGAAAAATGGACGTTATGTTTTGTTTGAGTTATACAATTGTTTTCACGTACGGACAGAAGTAAGAGTATGTAACAACCCGAAAATCTGGGCCAGTTTAAAATTTTTATTTTGGCAATTTTAGCGAATTTTGAACATTTAAAATAGATTATTTTAAATAAAATCGACGAGAAATTTATTTTGAATAGAATTCGAACGTATATATTATATACGTCGTCGTTAGTATATTAATAATTATATATAATTATAAATAGAATTGAAAATGGCGCGGTAGTTCGATAATTCGATTTCAAACTTCAATTGAATGTAGCGGGTGCAAAACAATCCGGATTTTAGTGAAACCAAAAACATTAGGATCTAATTGTGAATATCTTTCCAATGAATCCGAAAAATTGAAATTTCATAGCGGGAGTCAAAAGATATGTCCAATTGAAAATTCTGAATAGTCGCTATGGAATTCAGGCCATTAAAAATAGCCATTTTGCAAACGACCTCGGATTTCGACGAAACCAGTTTTGTTGGGTCCGTGATGTCAAATTATTGCTAGATTCCAAATTTCATAATTTCCGAATCAATATGTGAGCGTGGCAAAAGAAAACGCGTTTGACAAGTTTCAGTTGATTTTAATCGACTGGAAAATGACCATTTTTCTAACGGTCTCAGAATTCGACGAAACTAGTTTTGTTAGGACCGTATTGTCAATACGAAGCTAGAAAATATTTTTCTGGAATTTTTAGAGTTAGTATGTGACCCCGGTAAATTGAAATGCGCGTTCAATATATAGAGTTATATGTTGATTTTAACGGAAACTGATTCAAACGATAGAATCAGCTTGCGATACATATCCCACTGTGTTCGGAATGGGGGTAAAACGCTATGGACGATAGGCGGTGGGCCTCGTTTAAAGGTCGTATGTAAAGGTCAACTTTTTGAATTAAAAATTAATAAAAAAATATAATAAACCTCCTTTCTCTCTCTCCCCCTTTAATTCCTCTGGCCCCCTTTGATTTTCAAAATCGATTCAAAAAAAAAACCTGGCAGACGAATCGGGCAACCCCCCCCCCCCCCCCCCCGGCGTCGCACCGCCGCGCCTCGCGCCAGGCAGCCGCGCCCCATCGCACTCCCCCTCCCTCCGATCCCCACCTCCTTCCTCCTCCTTCTTGCGCTCGCTTCTCCGTCCTCTGCTGAATTGAACCACCGCCTCCCTCTAGACCCACACCCGACCACCGCACCACCTCCCTGACCTCTCAGCACCCCTGCCGCAGCCTCCAGCCCCCTCCGATCCCTCTTCTCCCCCCCCCCCATTCGCTGTAAGCTTTCATCCTTTTTTTAATTAATTTATTTATTTTGTTTTATGTTATTTATTTTAAATATTTTGTTAGTTTAATCTGATTTTCGTGAATAAGAAAATAGAAGAGATATGATTTTGTAAAGAGAAAAGATTAGATCTTTAAAATTGAAAAGACGATATTTTTAAAAGTGAAAAGACGATATTTTTAAAAGTGAAAAGACGATATTTTTAAAAGTGAAAAGACGATATTTTTAAAATAGAAAAGATTAGATTTTAAAAATAGAAAAGGCGAGATTTTTATATATTGAATAGCGAAGTAAAAATTCGATCTTTATATACTGAATAGCACAATAAAAATTCGATTTTTATATATAGAATAACGAAGTAAAAATTCAATTTTTACATATGTAGTGGCTACAGCAACGAAGATGACAAAGATGCGATAATGATGAAGATTTCTATAAAAGAAGCGTCGTGAAGTTGGATAGCTATCGGTGAGAACTTCTCACCTTTCAATTTCTTTTTCTAGTTATATATATATATATATATACTAGGATGTAGACGGTGTTTAGTAGCACCCGACACCCATCATCCACAGACCATGGATGGCTTGTTTGTTAAATTGTTTGGTTGTGTAGTTGGTTAGTCTATTTGGTTTGAATTGAATTGTTTGGTGAAATGGAATGGATTTGACTGATGTGTGAATGGCGTGGGCCTTCACTAGACCGGGGATGAGGCTAGGCCTCGTCCCGTTTCTAGTATCGTGCCGTTATGCCGCCGAAATTTTCTAAAATATGTTAGTAAAATAAAAATATCATTTTTATTGTATAAATGAACCGAATATAATATTCATATTTTGAATAAAATATATTATCATTAAAAATATAATTTTTAACGTGAAAGTGAATAAATGAATATTTATAAACAAATCGGCCGATTTGTTTATATACACTGATTTGACTGATATTGATTGGGTCGATAAATTTTACACGTCGCCCATCTGCACAACTAAAATCTGTGTTTGATTGTTTGAAACCCCACACGGGTGTTGGGATGAAATTTGAAGTTCACTCATCCTGATTGATTAAATATGTCGATCGATCGATTGACAGGCTGTTATAAGCATCAGATATCTATATTTGATGCTTATACAGTGTAGTGCACTTTGGTTGATGGTTGATTATTTTTCAATGCTATTATATACGTGTGATGTATGAAAATCCATATAATTAACATTATATGGTGATTGATTGGGCCTCATTCCAATCGGGAAAATAATGAATGTTATAAAAGAAAATTTATGTGTTGAATATAAAAATAGTCATGTGTTGACGATGTTAATGTGTTGGAAATATTCATGTGTTGAGTAAAATATTTTAAATAGTAAAAATTACATCTTTATCATATTTACAATTAGAATCTACTTCACAGTGGAGTCTAATTAAAATCAAACGATAGATACCATAGTTTTATAAAATATTTTACATAACAAAAATAGTCGTGTGTTGAAAGAAATATAGATTCATGTGATGAATAGAATAAATATTCATGTGTTGAATAGAATAAATATTCATTTGTTGAATAGAATAAAGAAGTTTTGGAAAATATAAAGCCGTGTGGATCAGAGATGCGCTATTTTGACGTGAACGATATTTATATCGATTTTATTCGTTTTACAATGAATATTGAAATGTGATTTCAAAATCTAATATTTTGAAATGAAATTCAAATTGAATTAGATAAAAATTGAAATTGAAATTTTATTGAATCAATTTGAAATGAATTCGAATCGAATAGAAAATGAATTCGATTCGAATTGAATAGAAAATGAATTCGATTCGAATTGAACAGAAAATGAATTCGATTCGAATTGAATAGAAAGTGAATTTGAATTCGAATAAAAAAAGAAATAAATTCAAATGGAATTAAATTGAATTAAAAGCGATTCGAAATCATTTTGAATGAAATTTAAAACGAACTGAAATTGAATTGAAATCAATTTGAAACGAATTCGAATTGAATTCGAATTGAATCAGATAGAAGGTAAATTCAAATTGAATTGAATTGAAATGGATTAGAAATTGAATTGAATTGAAACAGATTAGAAATTGAATTGAATTGAAATGAATTTGAATTCGAATTAAATAAAATTGAAATGAATTCGAGTTGAATTTAAATCCAATCGATTTGAAATTGAATATAGAGTTGAAATGGTTTTGGAAACGAATTTAAAACTATTTATAAAATTCGTTTTAAAAGGAAATCAACGAAATATATATAACATATATATTATATATATAATGGCCTGAATAGAACGCGTCGCGCCGCGGCAGTTCGTGAATTTCGACCATTTATTTCAAACGGACATAACGGGAGATCCGACCGTCGGATTCTCCTAAAACCGGAACCGTTGGGTTCCTATCGAAAAGAGATTTCCGATGAATAATAGAAATTTGAAATCTAACGGTTGGATTTGGAATTATGTCCAAATCAAATTCGAAAAGGGTCGCTGTAAGTGCAGTTCGATGGCCGTTGATGGAAATCGACTGTACGGGCCTTGATAAAATTATTAAAAATATCTATAATTAGTGTAAAATCATAAGAAATGATTTGGGAAAAATTGGGCTGAAGAATTCCACATTTGAAAAGATAAAAATAGATTTGTATCGAAATGAACTAGTTTTGAACTAGAATTAAAATCAATTTATTTTTGAAATAAATAAATTGAACTTGAAAGTGATTTTAAAAATGATCAATATTCCCAATACGTAAAGTGGACTGGAGTTGAATCGAAATTATCTTCGGAATATTTCGATGTTGGATTTCGTGACTATCAAATATTGTTATGGGGATTTGAAAGATATATTTTATATCGTTATTTCCAATACGATATATGTTGGTTTCAGAATTCGATATTGAATATAAGCCGGTATATTTTCTATTCAGAGCCTTGTATTTAATATCAAATGTGATTTGGGTTTATCGTGAATCGTGTTTTAGAGGACATTGGTTCTTTAACCCAGTTAAAGGCAAGATATCGATTTTTGAAAAGATTAAAACTAAGTGGAGTTTTAATGAATCTTTAATTAGATTAAAAGGTGAATTGATAATTTAAATTATCAAATCTGAAAAATGATCGAGAATGGAGTACCACCAGTTTTGCTCCAAAGCGATAGTTAAATCTTTAATTAGATTTGAACGTGAAATGGTTAATTTTACCGATAGCACCGTGGTGTTAGATATGGAGTATTACAAGTTTTCTCCATGGGATATATAGGTTGGGATTGGGAAATAAAACAAATAATTACTTCGGTGTGGTTCGCTAATCCCGACCAGTTAGAAATGATATCCAAAGGATTATAGGATAAATTTAGATGATTTTATCTTGGATAAAATTAATGGGAACATTTCCCTAAGAATGCGATTTTGTGAATAAAAGAATATTCTGAATTGGAATGAGGCGTTTGTTGTGTTTGTGTAACATTCGTTTATTATATACGTGGGTTATTCAGAAAAGCCGAGTTTATACCCATTCTGAATAACCGGTTCGACGAGATGTCGAAGATGAAGACGGTGGTTGAAGACCGGAAGTCTTCACATCGTTTTGGGTGATTACTGATGATCTCGATTAGGCTGTACACCCAAGATGAGAGAAACAGTTGGCGATCGTCCAAACGTACTTGGAGATGGATGGATATGCGAGGAAAGTGCCTCCGGTTTCTTTCAGACCCAGAACGAACTTGTAAATGGATTGTGTGTCTGACATTGGATTTTATTCTATGTTGATTGATCTCTATTAAATATACATCTGTTTGGCGGCGGAGAATTTATTCTCTTGCTTAACGCCCTTCTCTGAGACGTACGAGCTCAGAGGTTGCATATCGATGGACATCAGTCACATGGAGTGAATTGCCATTGTGGCACGCGTAAGTGGCAATTGATCAGGGCTTCTGTTGAAAAGCAAAGCCTTGTGGTTGATGATCAAAGCACGGCCTGTGTGGCGTAGCTTTGTGTATAACGTGAATTCGCGAGCCTCACACCTCGGTATGAGTCAAAAACGGGATAGTGACTGCAGGGAGAGCACGACGTTTCTTTCTAGCTAGGGTGGTGTCAGTGACCTACCAGCCCTGACATTTATATACTTTTCACCTGTGTGGTTGTTGGAATGCGAGGTGCCTCGGATATAGGTCTAAAAGGACCGGGAAACGTCTGCTCAAGAATAACTAATCCTCAAAAGTAAGAGAGGACCGGCCCTGAAGATCCAAGGATCATAGTGGGGTCCTAGGACATTTGCTAGAGTGTCTCGAACGCGGAGAGGAGCTTGCCCCTTGCATCGACTCATGACGAAAATCCAAATTCCAATACGTGATATTGCGGTTTTAATTGTAGAACTAGTATGGCGACATGATATATGGTACCCATGCCGTCTATGATCGATATTTATGATTGAAATTGTTTTGACACTATACACTTATAATAGTATCAAATGATTTTTTTTAAACGTACCAAGCATGTTTGGCTATTATAAGGGAAAACCCTATCCTCCGGCTTGCGATGCATTGTGTGATGGGACCTGGGTCTTATAATAGCTTCATTTTTCCAAAAAGCATTGCGTTGTTTTGTTATATACACTAGTATTCTTGGGAGAAAACCCATTCCGTGTTATACGGCGTGGTCCCTTGAATTACTCTCTTTTAAAGTAAAGTTTTAAATGACTGTTTTAGTTCTCACACCAGTCACAAGACTGACCTGTAGTTTATTGTTTTAACCTAAACTCTGGGTGCCCCTATTTTCCACACGGGCAGCTAGTAGTTTGGTTTTGCAGATTTATATCCACAGGGTCCTGATTTACAGCTGGAACGATGCTCGGAAAGCTCTGTATCCGTGTATCACTTTCAGTTGTGCTTTGTATATTTTTCCGCTGCTGTGTAATTTATTGTAATCTCTGATTTTTATCAAATGTAATTTATTCAATTATACTCTGTATATTCTTGTATCTGATGGAATTTTTGTAATAACAATGAAATGTTCTTCCGTCTGCGTTCATTTGTGTGTTGTTCTCAAAGTATCCGCTCTTTCCTTCACGGGAAAGTTACGGGTTCTTACAGTGGTATCAGAGCTTTGGTTTACAGAGCTCGAGAACAAGACACATTAGAACCATACGAAAAAATTTATCAGATATTGGATTAGTAATATCCAATTAGAATGACTCGTTAGAGATAGGATCAGTAGTATCCTAGAACGAGTGTGAAGAGTATATTTTTCAAATGAAACCAATTTTGTTTTGTAAATTTAAACCATTTTATACGTATTTGATTATTTATTTATTTTGAATATGGACAATCGAGTATATGAAGATTTCGCGTATACGCGTCATGAACGTATATTCGAAGTTTTAATATATTGGATAGATGTAGAATCACATTCTAGACACCCGGGGATAATTCTGATGATGTGGCCACATCATCAGTATTTATGTTCGTGTTTCGAAGGTGTGATTTTCTATATATTTCCATTAGACTGGTGTGAGAACCAAAACCTATATAGATAGATTTACATTGTTGTGATTGGCATCAAAAACATGATTTTTTGTATATGTATCAAAAATATGAATTTGAAACTCTAATTCACTAATTGATTGATGGTTGTATTGTTTGTTTATTTGTTTGGTAATTTTGAACCATTTAGCCTGAATTGAATCAAATATTGAATTGTATTGCAAATTGGTTGCATTTGCTTGCATATACATATACTTACATTGAACAGTCATAGCAAGGAGGCTAGAGCAGAGAATAAAATTTGTTGCCCGACAAATAGGTACATATTTACTATAATTTACTGTTTTGTTTGGGTGATGATGATTTTATGAGCCGATTGGCTAGCCGCTTGGCTTTTTCTTTTTCTTTTTGAGATCAGAAGGCCTATATGGCAATTTCGGGATTTTCCCGTGGCTCCCGGTGCAGGGGAGGTTATGGCGAAATTTTTCGAAAATTTAGGGTGTTAGCCAAATTTTTGAAATTTTTGAAAATTCTCAGAAACTGATAAGATGGAGAATGGAAGCCAGATCGAACGTAGAGTTGATTAATCAAACCACTTTCGACTTTGTTCCTTTTCGGGGACGAAAAGTTTTACGTGGGGGAGATTGTAACAACCCGAAAATCTGGGCCAGTTTAAAATTTTTATTTTGGCAATTTTAGCGAATTTTGAACATTTAAAATAGATTATTTTAAATAAAATCGACGAGAAATTTATTTTGAATAGAATTCGAACGTATATATTATATACGTCGTCGTTAGTATATTAATAATTATATATAATTATAAACAGAATTGAAAATGGCGCGGTAGTTCGATAATTCGATTTCAAACTTCAATTGAATGTAGCGGGTGCAAAACAATCCGGATTTTAGTGAAATCAAAAACATTAGGATCTAATTGTGAATATCTTTCCAATGAATCCGAAAAATTGAAATTTCATAGCGGGAATCAAAAGATATGTCCAGTTGAAAATTCTGAATAGTCGCTATGGAATTCAGGCCATTAAAAATAGCCATTTTCAAACGACCTCGGATTTCGACGAAACCAGTTTTGTTGGGTCCGTGATGTCAAATTATTGCTAGATTACAAATTTCATAATTTTCCGAATCAATATGTAAGCGTGGCAAAAGAAAACGCGTTTGACAAGTTTTAGTTCATTTTAATCGACTGGAAAATGGCCATTTTCCTAACGGTCTCAGAATTCGACGAAACTAGTTTTGTTAGGACCATATTGTCAATACGAAGCTAGAAAATATTTTTCTGGAATTTTTAGAGTTAGTATGTGACCCCGGTAAATTGAAATGCGCGTTCAAATTCAATATATAGAGTTATCCGTAGATTTTAACGGAAACTGATTCAAACGATCGAATCAGCTTGCGATACATATCCCATTGTGTTCGGAATGGGGGTAAAACGCTATGGACGACAGGCGGTGGGCCTCGTTTAGAGGTCGTATGTAAAGGTCAACTTTTTGAATTAAAAATTAATAAAAAAAATTATAATAAACCTCCTTTCTCTCTCCCCCCCTTTAATTCCGCTGGCCCCCTTTGATTTTCAAAATCGATTCAGAAAAAAAAAACCCTGGCAGACGAATCGCGCAGCCCCCCTAGTGTCGCGTCGCCGCGCCTCGCGCCAGGCAGCCGCGCCCGATCGCACTCCCCCTCCCTCCGATCCCCACGTCCTTCCTCCTCCTTCCTGCGCTCGCTTCTCCCTCCTCTGCTGAATTGAAGCGCCGCCTCCCTCTAGACCAACACCCGACCATCGCACCACCTCCCTGACCTCTCAGCACCCCTGCCGCAGCCTCCAGCCCCCTCCGATCCGTCTTCTGCCCCCCCATTCGCTGTAAGCTTTCATCCTTTTTTATTTTTTTTATTTTATTTATTTATTTTGTTTTATGTTAATTTATTTTAAATATTTTGTTAGTTTAATCTGATTTTCGTGAATAAGAAAATAGAAGAGATATGATTTAGAAAAGAGAAAAGATTAGATCTTTAAAATTGAAAAGACGATATTTTTAAAAGTGAAAAGACGATATTTTTAAAAGTGAAAAGACGATATTTTTAAAATAGAAAAGATAAGATTTTAAAAATAGAAAAGGCGAGATTTGTATATATTGAATAGCGAAGTAAAAATTCGATCTTTATATATTGAATAGCATAATAAAAATTCGATTTTTATATATAGAATAACGAAGTAAAAATTCAATTTTTACATATGTAGTGGCTACAGCAACGGAAATGACAAAGATGCGATAACGATGAAGATTTCTATAAAAGAAGCGTCGTGAAGTTGGATAGCTGTCGGTGAGAACTTCTCACCTTTCAATTTCTTCTTCTATTTATATATATATACTAGGATGTAGACGGTATTTAGTAGCACCCGACACCCGTCATCCACAGACCATGGATGGCTTGTTTGTTAAATTGTTTGGTTGTGTAGTTGGTTAGTCTATTTGGTTTGAATTGAATTGTTTGGTGAAATGGAATGGATTTGATTGATGTGTGAATGGCGTGGGCCTTCACTAGACCGGGTATGAGGCTAGGCCTCGTCCCGTTTCTAGTATCGTGCCGTTATGCCGCCGAAATTTTCTAAAATATGTTAGTAAAATAAAAATATAATTTTTATTGTATAAATGAACCGAATAGAATATTCATATTTTGAATAAAATATATTATCGTTAAAAATATAATTTTTAACGTGAAAGTGAATAAATGAATATTTATAAACAAATCGGCCGATTTGTTTATATACACTGATTTGACTGATATTGATTGGGTCGATAAATTTTACACGTCGCCCAACTGCACAACTAAAATCTGTGTTTGATTGTTTGAAACCCCACACGGGTGTTGGGATGAAATTTGAAGTTCACTCATCCTGATTGATTAAATATGTCGATCGATCGATTGACATGCTATTATTAGCGTCAGATATCTATATTTGATGCTTATACAGTGTAGTGCACTTTGGTTGATGGTTGATTATTTTTCAATGCTATTATATACGTGTGATGTATGAAAATCCATATAATTAACATTATATGGTGATTGATTGGGCCTCATTCCAATCGGGAAAATAATGAATGTTATAAAAGAAAATTTATGTGTTGAATATAAAAATAGTCATGTGTTGACGATGTTCATGTGTTGAAAATATTCATGTGTTGAGTAAAATATTTTAAATAATAAAAATTACATCTTTATCATATTTACAATTAGAATCTACTTCACGGTGGAGTCTAATTAAAATCAAACGATAGATACCATAGTTTTATATAATATTTTACATAACAAAAATAGTCGTGCGTTGAAAGAAATATAAATTCATGTGTTGAATAGAATAAATATTCATGTGCTGAATAGAATAAATATTCATTTATTGAATAGAATAAAGAAGTTTTGGAAAATATAAAGCCGTGTGGATTAGAGATGCGCTATTTTGACGTGAACGATATTTATATCGATTTTATTCGTTTTACAATGAATATTGAAAAGTGATTTCAAAATCTAATATTTTGAAATGAAATTCAAATTGAATTAGATAAAAATTGAAATTGAAATTTTATTGAATCAATTTGAAATGAATTCGAATCGAATAGAAAATGAATTCGATTCGAATTGAATAGAAAATGAATTCGATTCGAATTGAATAGAAAATGAATTCGATTCGAATTGAATAGAAAGTGAATTTGAATTCGAATAAAAATAGAAATGAATTCAAATGGAATTAAATTGAAATTGAATTAAAAGCGAATCGAAATTATTTTGAATGAAATTTAAAACGAACTAAAATTGAATTGAAATCAATTTGAAACGAATTCGAATTGAATCAGATAGAAGGTAAATTCAAATTGAATTGAATTGAAACGGATTAGAAATTGAATTGAATTGAAACGGATTAGAAATTGAATTGAATTGAAACGAATTCGAATTAAATAAAATTGAAATGAATTCGAGTTGAATTGAAATCCAATCGATTTGAAATTGAATATAGAGTTGAAATGGTTTTGGAAACGAATTCAAAACTATTTATAAGATTCGCTTTAAAAGGAAATCGACAAAATATATATAATATATATATATTATATATATAATGGCCTGAATAGAACGCGCCGCGCCGCGGTAGTTCGTGAATTTCGACCATTTATTTCAAACGGACATTACGGGTGATCCGACCGTTGGATTCTCCTAAAACCGGAACCGTTGGGTTCGTATCGAAAAGATCTTTCCGATGAATAATAGAAATTTGTAATCTAACGGTTGGATTTGGAATTATGTCCAAATCAAATTCGAAAAGGGTCGCTGTAAGTGCAGTTCGATGGCCGTTGATGGAAATCGACTGTACGGGCCTTGATAAAATTATTAAAAATATCTATAATTAGTGTAAAATCATAAGAAATTATTTTGGAAAAATTGGGCTGAAGAATTCCACATTTGAAAAGATAAAAATAGATTTTTATCGAAATGAACTAGTTTTGAACTAGAATTAAAATCAATTTATTTTTGAAATAAATAAATTGAACTTGAAAGTGATTTTAAAAATGATCAATATTCCCAATACGTGAAGTGGACTGGAGTTGAATCGAAATTATCTTCGGAATATTTCGATGTTGGATTTCGTGACTATCAAATATTGTTATGGGGATTTGAAAGATATATTTTATATCGTTATTTCCAATACGATATATGTTGGTTTCAGAATTTGATATTGAATATAAGCCGGTATATTTTCTATTCAGAGCCTTGTATTTAATATCAAACGTGAGTTGGGTTTATCGTGAATCGTGTTTTAGAGGACATTGGTTCTTTAACCCAGTTAAAGGCAAGATATCGATTTTTGAAAAGATTAAAACTAAGTGGAGTTTTAATGAATCTTTAATTAGATTAAAAGGTGAATTGATAATTTAAATTATCAAATCTGAAAAATGATCGAGAATGGAGTACCACCAGTTTTGCTCCAAAGCGATAGTTAAATCTTTAATTAGATTTGAACTAGAAATGGTTAATTTTACCGATAGCACCGTGGTGTTAGATATGGAGTATTACCAGTTTTCTCCATGAGATATATAGGTTGGGATTGGGAAATAAAACAAATAATTACTTCGGTGTGGTTCGCTAATCCCGACTAGTTAGAAATGATATCCAAAGGATTATAGGATAAATTTAGAAGATTTTATATTGGATAAAATTAATGGGAACATTTCCCTAAGAATGCGATTTTGTGAATAAAAGAATATTCTGAATTGGAATGAGGCGTTTGTTGTGTTTGTGTAACATTCGTTTATTACATACATGGGTTATTCAGAAAGGCCGGGTTTATACCCATTCTGAATAACCGGTTCGACGAGATGTCGAAGATGAAGGCGGTGGTTGAAGACCGGAAGTCTTCACATCGTTTTGGGTGATTACTGATGATCTCGATTGGGCTGTACACCCAAGATGAGAGAAACAGTTGGCGATCGTCCAGACGTACTTGGAGATGGATGGATATGCAAGGAAAGTGCCTCTGGTTTCGTTCAGACCCAGAACGAACTTGTAAATGGATTGTGTGTCTGACATTGGATTTTATTCTATGTAAATTGATCTCTATTAAATATACATCTGTTTGGCGGCGAAGAATTTATTCTCTTGCTTATCGCCCTTCTCTGAGACATACGAGCTCAGAGGTTGCATATCGATGGACATCAGTCGCATGGAGTGAATTGCCATTGTGGCACGCGTAAGTGGCAATTGATCAGGGCTTCTGTTGAAAAGCAAAGTCTTGTGGTTGATGATCAAAGCACAGCCTGTGTGGCGTAGCTTTGTGTATAAGGTGAATTCGCGAGCCTCACACCTCGGTATGAGTCAAAAACGGGATAGTGACTGCAGGGAGAGCACGACGTTTCTTTCTAGCTAGGGTGGTGTCACTGACCTACCAGCCCTGACATTTATATACTTTTCACCTGTGTGGTTGTTGGAATGCGAGGCGCCTCGGATATAGGTTTGTAAGGACCGGGAAACGTGTGCTCAGGAATAACTAATCCTCAGAAGTAAGAGAGGACCAGCCCTGAAGATCCAAGGATCATAGTGGGGTCCTGGGACATTTGCTAGAGTGTCTCGAACGCGGAGAGGAGCTTGCCCCTTGCATCGACTCATGACGAAAATCCAAATTCCAATACGTGATATTGCGGTTTTAATTGTAGAACTAGTATGGCGACATGATATATGGTACCCATGCCGTCTATGATCGATATTTATGATTGAAATTGTTTTGACACTATACACTTATAATAGTATCAAATGATTTGTTTTAAACGTACCAAGCATGTTTGGCTATTATAAGGGAAAACCCTATCCTCCGGCTTGCGTTGCATTGTGTGATGGGACCTGGGTCTTATAATAGCTTCATTTTTCCAAAAAGCATTGCATTGTTTTGTTATATGCACTAGTATTCTTGGGAGAAAACCCGTTCCGTGTTATACGGCATGGTCCCTTGAATTACTCACTTTTAAAGTAAAGTTTTAAATAACTGTTTTAGTTCTCACACCAGTCACATGACTGACCTGGAGTTTATTGTTTTAACCTAAACTCTGGGTGCCCCTATTTTCCACACGGGCAGCTAGTAGTTTGGTTTTGCAGATTTATATCCACAAGGTCCTAATTTACAGTTGGAACGATGCTCGGAAAGCTCTGTATCCGTGTATCACTTTCAGTTATGCTTTGTATATTTTTCCGGTGCTGTGTAATTTATTGTAATCTCTGATTTTTATCGAATGTAATTTATTCAATTATACTCTTTATATTCTTGTATCTGATGGAATTGTTGTAATAACAATGAAATTTTCTTCCGTCTGCGTTCATTTGTGTGTTGTTCTCAAAGTATCCGCTCTTTCCTTCACGGGGAAGTTACGGGTTCTTACAGAGTATGTAACACCCCACCTCCGCAAGGGTGACTCTTGCAAGCACTCTGACTTTGGAGGGGCGTTTGAATCAGGTAAACATGCATAATGATATATCAAGGCAGAACAAGAACATATGTATATATGTAAACAGAGTAAATAACATAGATAAAACAGCGGAAGATTTCAAACCATTTCAAAACAAGTCTAGTACATCATACTGTCAACTTTCCAAATAAACAAGTCTAGATAAAAACAACATCAACAGAAAAACTGAAATACATAAGTACTATCCCCAAATAAGTGATAACCATTGCTAGCTTCATGTCGAGACCGTACATGAGCTGAAATCCCACAAGCAAGCTATCAAAAATCCAAGCTAAGCTCCAGTATTCCCTCCGTGAGAACCTGGGGGGGGGGAAACGGAAGAAAAGAGGCGAAAGAAAACAGGTCAGTCAAAAACACTGAGTAAGCCCTACTACAATCAATGTAAACTGGTAAAGTTAACTGGTATGAGCAGCAGGGATGAACATAAGGATAACAACATACTAGCATGGTGATTAACTAACAAGGTAGATAAAGGTGTCATCGCATAATCAGGATTAAGGTTTTGCACCACAGGTGTACTAGCAAACTAACATGACTTGAATAAACAAGTATTTATCCCTTGGCCCAAGCTTTGGCCCAATAACATGAAGTGAACCTCATACGAGGTCCAATAACATGAAGTGACCCTAACACAAGGTCCAACCCAACGGTCTAGTCGATCGGCTGCCTAAGCCTAACTCGTCACGTGTTGGTGTCAATACGGCCCAAACATGATTGTAGTCGAACTGTGCCGGGTCCACCCTTCGGGTGTATCAAGCCCTAGGGTGTCAACCCCTGGACACCATGAACATGAGTGCACAGTCCCGATCTACTGGTACCCATGCATGTTTTCTCCGGCTACGGACTATGTGCACGACCAGAGTCCGCCCGGAACTACACCGGTGTACCACCCTGCCGTCGTTTATTGGTCGCTTACCTCCAGCCCAGTAATCGTGCCCCCACCCTAGCCTAGTCCCTAGGGTCATGATGATACAAACTAGGGATTACTGCTGGAGTGGACCCCCATTGCTAGGATTTTCTAGTGGGTTAAGTACGGTTTAACCCCTTTACTAATCATGGATTAACTTGGTTAAGTGTAACGATGAGTTCACGACTTAACCCCGATTAATCTACCCAGATTGGTTAAGTATTAAATGGACCACGACTTAACCCTAATCATGAGGCATTAATTAATTAATGCGCCTTAACCTCTCACATTAGACTTTGTTGCGGTTACTAGTTAAGCCGGTCGGTTCCGGGTAGCTTTACACCACAACTTGGTCTAACCTCGGGTCCAAGGTGCCACATGACCAACTTCTCACATTGGGTCCTATTGTTTGTAGCAACTAGTTAAGCTGGTCGGTTCCGGGTAGGTTTACGCTACAAACTCAACCCAACCTCGAGTTGGCCACACTTATATTTTCTAAGTGTCATGTCCATCGTGTTTCCAAAACACATTACATGTTTTCAAGCAATTGGGTAGACCTAACTTAATAGGTAAATTCCCAATGGGTAGACCTAACTTAATAGGTAAATTCCCAAGCTCATGTTTTTATGTCCTTTAAGTTTACCCAACCCCAAACGCAATCCCATCGCTTACATATCGCAATAGCGCATAAAGGATAGAAAGAGGGAACTTGGCATAATCATGACATAAAAGTGTTGAAGCCACAAGTTCAACATGGTGGCATATGAAATGTACATATATTCATATACTTGCATTAGGCCTCAAAAGCATGCATAAAACCAAACTTATCATATTGGTGATACATGGTGATAAATGACATGTAGAAATGGCCATAAGTTCGCATTTAGCCTCACATGCAAGTTATCATAAGGGATATGATAACTTACATGTTGCCAAAATGCAACCTTTAGCATAAAGCTTGAAGCTTTATGTTCACATACTCAAGATAAGCTTGCATAACATGATAACATGAGCCAAATGATCAACCCAAACTTGCATAACATAACTTGCATATCATATGGCAACTTGCATATCAAACTTGCATAACATAACTTGCATATCATATGGCAACTTGCATATCAAACTTGCATAACATAACTTGATGAACTTGCATATCACATCATAGTAAACTTGCATAACACATCATAGTGAACTTGCATATCATGGAAAACTTGCATATCATACATTTAACTTTAGAGTTTAAGTATGAAAGGAATAGGGCTTACAATGCTTATGCGGACTTAAATGAGTATAGCAAATATAAGAAAGCCCTTATGCAATCAAAAAACCCAAAATGCAAGCAAAACCATTGAGCCAAAATGATCAAAACTCCTTCTTTATGATGCTAATATAGAAACTTGACTTGAATGCAAGCTAATGATGATCATACAAGTCTAAAAACACTTGTATGCATGGAAAATCTCATAAAAATTTGTTTAGGAATTTATGAAGAGAGTGGTGGCCATGAGAGGATTGATTTTGCCATAGTTTAGTTGCTAGAATGAATAATGATGATTTAGGGTAGGTTAGGGTCTTAGTTATAGATTAGGCAAGTGTTTTAGGCCATAGGATTAAACCCTGGTTCCAATCTCAGCCCTCAAAACCGAATCTGGCCCCCAAGCTCAACACAAATCTCCAAATGGTGCACCAGGATAAACAGCCCGGCTGAGCCAAGTCGACAGCCAAGTCGACAGGGCTGTCGACTTGGTCCAACCAAGTCGACTCCCAAGTCGACAGGGCTGTCGACTTGGGTGTTCTGGCGGGATTTTTCCCGCCTGGCCCAATAACCCCCAATTTCCAAATTCAGATTTGAATTTGAAATCTGTTTTTACTTTGAAATTTTCAGAAAACTTCGTTGGGCCTTAATCGGGTCATACGGACTCCAATTTTCGAAAACTCGGACTCTATTTCGCGTATTTTTCCGAGGCGAACGCAATGGCATAGCCCGTTTCCCTTGATTCAGATTTTAGAATTAAATTCTGCCTCGATTTATGTTATAACAGGTTATTGAAAATACGGGTTGTTACATTCTCCCCTCCTTAAAGGATTTCGTCCCCGAAATCTTCAAGTTAGGAAGAACGTATCCTACCATCTAATCATCCATCTACTCAAAACATCATCCACGAGCAATCATTGTCCTTACAAGATTCTAAATGTTGTATGAACATATGCAAAGGTGTGTGTATATGTCCTTATCTAATGCAAATATCATCAATGCAAATTATGTTAGTGAAATGAATCCATATGTATGCAATTTCTAACATAATGTATAACATCTATATGTGTGCACATAACATACATCCATATGCAACATCCATGTGATAACACAAAAATTTTCATCCATGAATAAGCATAAACACTTATGCATATGCAATATGAGGAGTGTGTGAGCCGATCTAGTGCCTAACGTGTTTAATGCATCCACGAGTAACCACTTGCAAACACTTGCAACCACTTGCAACCATCAAGCATAACATGTTTCAAACACATGTTTCATCCAAAGGGTTTCTACCTAAGGTTCTCATGACAAGATTAACACGATAAACTAGATAAACATGGATAGCAAAGAGAAAGATATGCTGACAAAGAAAAGAGATTGAGAGTGTACCCTCAAAAAGGAATGGATAAAGCCCACGCATCTTCTCCTCGGTTTCCCAAGTTGCGTCTTCTTCGGCTTCACCCCATTGAACCTTCACCAACTTGACCTCTCGATTCCTTAGCTTCTTGGTTTCCGTCCCCAAGATACGAATCGGAGCTCTCCTCAGGGTAGCTTCTTTCTCCACTTCCACATCTTTCAGAACACTTGGCTCAACAACCTCTGCTAATTCATGTAAACACTTCCGGAGATGCGAGACATGAAAAACATCGTGCACTCCGGCAAGCTTCTCGGGCAACTTCACTCTATAAGCCATCTGCCCGATCCTCTCTATAATAGGGAATGGTCCAACAAACCTCGGTGCTAACTTCCCAACGGCTCCAAATCCGACCACATTCCACAAAGGGGAAACCTTCACGAAAACCATATCCCCAACATCAAACTCCAAATCAGTTCTTGGCTTATCAGCATAGGATTTCTGTCGGTCTTGGGCCGTTTTCATCCGTCTCCGAATCAACTCGATCTTCTCGGATGTATCTCTGATCAGATAGGCCCAAGTATAAGCTTATCTGTAGTCTCCCACCAACATGTAGGCGACTTGCACGGCCTCCCATATAAAGCTTCGAATGGTGCCATCCCTATGCTTGCCTGATAACTGTTATTATATGCAAACTCAACAAGAGGAAGATGGTCTTCCCAAGTACCACCAAAGTCCAGAATACAAAGCCTCAACAGATCCTCGAGTACCCTATTCACCCTTTCGGTTTGACCGTCCGTCTGTGGGTGATAAGAAGTACTTAGATTCAACCTCGTGCCCATGGCTTCTTGCAAGCTATTCCAGAACTGACTTGTAAAGATTGGGTCACGGTCACTGACTATACTAGAAGTGACTCCATGTAGTCTCACAATCTCACGAAGATATACAGACGCTAGCCAAGATGCGGTCCTCTTGCTCTTCACGGGAATGAAATGAGCACTCTTCGTAAGTCTATCCACAATAACCCAAATGCTCGTATTCCCTTTTCTTGACCTTGGTAGCCCATCGATAAAATCCATGGAGATACTCTCCCACTTCCATAGTGGAATGTCTAGAGGATGCAGTAGCCCACCGGGCTTCTTTGACTCGGCCTTAACTTGCTGGAAAATGATACATCTAGAGACAAACTGTAACACCCCGCCTCCGCTAGGGTCACTCGCAAAGGAATGCACTAGCTTTAGAGGGGCATTATTGGTAAACATGCACAGAAATATCACAAGACAGAACATATAAAAATAGCGGAAGTAAAATCAAACTTTCATAACATGAATAAATAAGGTCTAAAGCCTTTTACATCAGAGTACATCAAAACCTGTCTTGCAATAGTAAAGAAGCATAAAGACATTTTCATAAATTATTCCCCAAGTAAAAACAGTAAAGTAGCCATTAGCCAAGAAAAGTCCAAGCCATCCATGATGACCTTCAAGCAGAAGAAGTCCGAACTAAACAACAGTATTTCCTCCCTGTAACCTGGGGGGGAAACGGAAGAAAAGAGGCGAAACAAAACGGGTCAGTCAAAAAGACTGAGTAAGCCCTATCTACTATTAGCATAAAAACTAGTAAAGTTAACTGACATGAGAAACTGAGATGAACATAAGCATGATGACAAGATAGATAAGCTAAATCAAAATAACAGGATGAACTACTGAACTCAGATAAACTAAGGTGTCATGATAAATTACGATGTCAAGATAAAACAAGGTATCACATCGTCAGGTTTCTATCAAGTATAATATCCCCAAGATATCTATCACGTATAACGTCCCATGATATCTATCTTGCATTTTAGCTCTGCACCTACCGTACTAGTATCCCCACCGTATCATGTGTTAACCAAGAATGACCCTCACTCAAAAGTCGTGTAATGGTCCATGTCAACCTAATATATCGCATATATAGGTTACTCAACATGTATGTTTTATTCCATGTAAATGTTCAGTCCCTTGCCGTAGACCATACGGGCTTTCCCATGAGATTCTACATTACTTTAACATAGTTCCATGATCCTTAAGATCGGTTTGGACTGTTACCCTAAACCTAGCTAGGGTCTACCAACATGAATTATCATTTGTACAACTAGGACTTATGCTACCTAGGGCCACTAGGGATTACGCTTACCTATTGCACGTTTTCGTATCTCGGTTTTGGTTCAACCACCCAGGGCCACTGGGATTTACGCTAACCGTCAACCGCGCCCTTTTTCCCACGCATTCATCGTGAATCGTTTTCCATGACTGTATGCGCATGTATCACATCGTGCCATCCGAGTCCTGTCACAGGGCAGATCGAGAAATACAGGACTCGGTCGGGAGCTTTCGATTTATCTGCCGTGCAGATGCTAAGGTCTGTTTTTCTATACATGGCTATGGTCCAACGCGACCCCTCCCTCAACTTGTGAAAGACAAGACAGGATAAATCCTGTATGAGAACACACTACTGGCCAACCCACAATCCTAGCCTTACCGCAACCATAATTAGATAGCAATTATGGTCTATTGGGTGTTCTCTGCCTTTCCGTACGTACACGCTTGACCAAAGATGGTAGGTAGTCTGACGAAATGCTATCTAGGGTACGACCGTGTATCGTCGACTATCCCCTATCCATCCCCGTCTTTAGGTCGCTCGCATAGCAACCAAGGCATACTCTTGGTTGTTCTAACGCAGACCTTAACCTCTCATGAGCCTAGTATAATCACCTGGCAGCTCATAGAGGGATACCAAGAATACCCTCACGTTCCCCGAAGCCGCTGCTTCGTTACCCAGTTCGCTGGAGCCTTTATCTAAATCAGATACTTGCTCCTACTCGTATACTTAAACGATGACCTACCGTATCAGGTTACTCATCTACCTATGAACTGGTCTAAATTTCCTTGACTAAGAATCATTACTTAGTTATTCCTCAACTAAGGTTTACCACTTAGCCTTATTCCCGTTATCCTTGTTAACTACGGTTATCCCCTATCCTCAGAACTAGGGTTTACATAATGGATTAAGTGTCACTTAAGTTCATGACTTAACCCGCCTACCAATCATGTCAAAATTGGCTAAGTATCCAAGTCCAAGACTTAACCCATCTTCAAATCATGTCAAAATTGGCTAAGTATCCAAGTCCAAGACTTAACCCGTCTTCAAATCATGTCAAAATTGGCTAAGTATCCAAGTCCAAGACTTAACCCTACAAACCATGCTCACGTTGGTTAAGTATGTATTAAGCAATTCACGACTTAACCTCGTCCAATTATCATTCTAGATTGTTTAAGTATATATTAACTTGACCCTATCAATTTACTCAGTCAAATCGGTCAAGTGTATTCAAGTGATTCGTGACTTAGCCTTATCATGTTTTCACGTTAGATCGGTTAAGTATAGGTTAACTTAACCTCAATAAATTCACGAGTTAGATTGGTTAAGTATAGGTCACTTAACCACATCAATTCATCATGTTTAGATTAGTTAAGTGTTTAACTTAACCCCATTAAACTACCAAGTGGGATTAATTAAGTCTAGGCTAACTTAACCCCATCCGATTTCCATGTTTAGACTAGTTGAGTCTAATCTTAACCCCATTCGTTAACCGTATTTTTCGGTTAAGCGTCATTAAGAAAACTTACTTAACCTTACCAAGTTATCGCGTTGGATTGATTAAGTGTTGGTTAACTTAACCCCATCCACTAGTCATATAAAAATGGTTAAGTGTCATTAGGCAAATCAAGTTACTTAACCTACCCAACCTTGTCATGTTTTGTTAAGTATCATTAGCCTAATCAAATTACTTAACCCATTTGTCCATGTCATATTTGGTTAAGAGTCATTAATCAAATTAACTTAACCCTATCATGTGGCATTAATTACTTAATGCACCTTCACCTCTCACATTAGACTTTGTTGTGGTTACTAGTTAATCCGGTCGGTTCCGGGTAGCTTTACACCACAACTTGGTCTAACCTCGGGTTCAAGCACAACATGACCAACTTCTCACATTGGGTCCTATTGTTTGCAACTACTAGTTAGGCCGGTCGGTTCCGGGTAGTTTTACGTTGCAAACTCAACCCAACCTCGAGTTGGCCACACTTATATTATCTAAGTGTCATGTCCATCATGTTTCCCAAAACATGTTACAAGTTTTCAAGCATTTGGGTAGACCTAACTTAATAGGTAAATTCCCAAGCTTATGTTTTTATGCATACTTACATGTCAACTTCCATGTTATATTTCAAGTCATGTTTTCAAGTTGTATTTTCATGTCATTAGAAATTACCCATAACATAACCCAACGCTTTTAAACTCGCATATACGTTCGCGACAACGTAATGGATTAAAAGAAGAGACTTGGCAAAGGCATGACAAAAATGGATATTAAGCCACAAGTTAATCATGGTGGCAAATGAGGCACAAATGTGTTCATTAACTTGCATGTTACATTCTTAAGCCTCAAAACATGCATAAACCCAAACTTGGCACATAAGCGAATCATGGTGACAAAAGATATGGAATGATGACTAGTAACTCGCATATATCATCATATAAGGGTTATGACTTCATATGCAAGTTGACATAAAGGTTATGAGGGTTCTCATGTTGCCTAATGCAACATTTCAACATAAAGGTTGTAGCTTTTAGCTCACAAGATCAAGATAATGACTTCATAAACTTGCGTGACATGATAGCATGTATCATACTCAATGATCAAACCCAAACTTGCAACATGAACATTTAACTTCATAGTTAATATCTAAGAGTAGGGAAAGGGCTTACATTGCTATGAAGGCACAAAAGATATGACAAAGCCCTTATGCAATCAAATAGACCCAAAATGCAAGCTCTAACATAAAAACCCTTGAGCCAAAATGATCAAAACCCTTGCTTTATGATGCAAAGATAGAAACTTGACTTGAATGCAAGCTAATGACACTCATACAAGCTTTAAAACACTTGTATGCATGGAAAATCTCTCATAGAAACCATTTAGAAATTTTATGAAGAGAGTGGAGGCCATGAGAGGTAAAATTTTGCCATAGTTTAGTTGCATGAATGAATAATGAGGATTTAGGATAGGTTAGGGTCTTATTTATAGATTAGGTAAGTGTTTTAGGCCATAGGATTAAACCTAGATTCAATCCAAGCCATCAAAGCATGTCTTGGGGAAGAAGTCAAGTGTAGGAACCATCTAGGGCCTTTAGATTAAAGATGAACCATGAGAACCATCCAAATGCAAAATCTGCATTTGAGCGAATCGGCCCACGGGTTGACAGCCAAACACCCTGGATTAACCCCTAGTCGACCCAGCAGGCTTGGGTCGACCTCAAAAATCGGCCGGTTCGGTTATTCCCCTCTCCCAATTCGCTGTTTTGAACATTTTTGCATATTTATTTATTTAATTTTCAATTATATATATATATATCAATATATATATATTTCTCTGCGCAACCCATTTCACTTAATTAAGTATACTTTAATTTGGGAATTTTTCGTGAAACTTCGCGAGGCCATTCTTGGTCATACGGACTCCGATTCTCGAAAACTCAGACTCTATTTCGCGTATTTTTCCGAGACGAACACAATGGCATAGCCCATTTTACTTGATTCAGAATTTAAAATTAAACTCTGCCTTGATTCTCGTCTTAACACGTTATCGAAAAATACGGGTTGTTACATTCTCCCCACCTTTTAGGATTTCGTCCCCGAAATCTCCAAGTTAGGAACAACATATCCTACCATCCATCATCCATCTACTAAAAACATCATCCACAAGCAACCATTGTCCTTAGATGATTTCTAATGCTGCATGAATATATGCAAAACGTGTATGTACATGTTCCTAAGCTAATGCTAATGATCAGGCATGAATAATCTTTCTAATGCAAAATATGTATAGTGCCATGAATCCAACATGTATGCAAATAGTCCTAGTCATATAGATACTATATGAGTGCACAATCATTCATTCATATGCAACAACCGCATGATAATACATTCGATTTCATCCATAAACAAGTGTAAATACTCATGCATATGCAATATGAAATGTGACCGAGTCGAGCTAGTATCTAATGTGTATTCGCACATCCACGAGCAACCACTTGCAACCACTTGCAACCATATCAATCATAACATGTTTCAAATACATGTTTACATCCATAGGGTTCTACCTAGAATTCCCTGAAACAGGGTCGAGAAGATAAACAGGACAAACTCCTTACAGGGTTTGTAACGGAGAATAGGACCGAGAGGATGTCCACAAAAGATAGCCTACAAGTAAGCTCTACAGAAAACAGGGATCAAGGATATACTCCCAAAAAGAGATATCATGCGCGTATCTAGTCTTTGACCATCAAAGTTGTATTTCCTCGGGCTTACTTCCATTGTGCCTTGACCGCCCTTTAACTTCGCGATTTCGTAGCTTCTTATTTCCTGCTTCCATAACATGAGCTGAAACTCATTTCTTCGTCGCCTCTCGTTCCACTTGCACTTATCCTTTTTCTAGAATACTTTGCGCAAACATGACTGCGTACTCATGATCTCATGCAAGCTTTCCAAAATTCACTAGTGAATCTTGGATCTCGTTTATATACTATAAGGCATTCCATGTAGAAGAACTTTCTCTTGAAAGTAAACAGATGTCAATCAGGTTATCATGCGCACTTACTAGGGTGATCTCTATAACCCATGCATAAATGAAGTAAACCATCCGTCTTATTGGCGAACACCACTCGATCGGACTTCAAATTTCCAATAAAGGCATCGAGGGATTCTAAGTAACTAGTCATGACAGAACCTCAAAAAGGTTACCCGATACTTCGAGGGCATTACCAAGGCTAGTCAAAAGGTCTAACTACCCTCCTATCAAAACCGAGAGTGGCACCCCCTACTGGATAACCACTTCATCCCCAGAATCCATCCATAGCTTATAAACATAAGCATTATTTCCAAACTCAACACTTGGCATAGACATTCCCAAATCCAAACAAGTCATGTATAAATGGACTGATTCTCCAATAGGACTTTGAGACAAAAATGGGATTCTCTATTACGTTAGTACTTAAGGTGCAGAGACTCAACTACCGAAGCGGACTTAAATGATGCGGGGATCAAAACAAAGTCTTGGCGGGATGATAGAAAAGAATAACTAGATCTTCAACAAGGATGTTATCCCCCTACTCAGGTACTCTAGTGAGGGTATACAACGATGATCTCGTCCTTGTCCCACAATACTTAACTATCCGTCCCGTTTCACCATACCAAAGATACTTTCTCGTCATGGGTTTCATTGTTCATCTTTCTCCCTCCTTTTAGGACTAAGCCATACCAACAAGTTGCTCATCCTTAAGCTTGTATCCTTTATCCTCTTTCTCACTATCCTTTCTTATAACGCGGCCACTGGTCTCTTGAAAACCACCTCCATCGCATGGAAAGCACATTCGTAGATAGAAAAGACTAGTCGCAGTTAAAACCACTGTGACTACAGATGGAGGAAAGAAAGGAGAAGAGATTCAATTAAGGAAAAAAGGATAGTGCTAATGGCCTTTGGGGACTAGCCTTTTTCTTTTAAAAGAAAATTTTCTCGAAAAAAATGCTTCTTTGTAAACGATTTTCAAATAGTTTTCAGAATGTCTTTAAAAACTTTTGCCCAGTCTGGTAACCTTCTGCTCTGATACCACGTGTAACACCCCGCCTCCGCTAGGGTCACTCGCAAAGGAATGCACTAGCTTTAGAGGGGCATTATTGGTAAACATGCACAGAAATATCACAAGACAGAACATATAAAAATAGCGGAAGTAAAATCAAACCTTCATAACATGAATAAATAAGGTCTAAAGCCTTTTACATCAGAGTACATCAAAACCTGTCTTGCAATAGTAAAGAAGCATAAAGACATTTTCATAAATTATTCCCCAAGTAAAAACAGTAAAGTAGCCATTAGCCAAGAAAAGTCCAAGCCATCCATGATGACCTTCAAGCAGAAGAAGTCCGAACTAAACAACAGTATTTCCTCCCTGTAACCTGGGGGGAAACGGAAGAAAAGAGGCGAAACAAAACGGGTCAATCAAAAAGACTGAGTAAGCCCTAT
Source organism: Allium sativum (assembly GCA_030737875.1). Classification (NCBI taxonomy): domain Eukaryota; kingdom Viridiplantae; phylum Streptophyta; class Magnoliopsida; order Asparagales; family Amaryllidaceae; genus Allium; species Allium sativum. The sequence goes on along the minus strand of CM060915.1, from coordinate 181,350,311 downwards.
CTACTATTAGCATAAAAACTAGTAAAGTTAACTAAAATGAGAAACTGAGATGAACATAAGCATGATGACAAGATAGATAAGCTAAATCAAAATAACAGGATGAACTACTGAACTCAGATAAACTAAGGTGTCATGATAAATTACGATGTCAAGATAAAACAAGGTATCACATCGTCAGGTTTCTATCAAATATAATATCCCAAAGATATCTATCACGTATAACGTCCCATGATATCTATCTTGCATTTTAGCTCTGCACCTACCGTACTAGTATCCCCACCGTATCATGTGTTAACCAAGAATGACCCTCACTCAAAAGTCGTGTAATGGTCCATGTCAACCTAATATATCACATATATAGGTTACTCAACTTGTATGTTTTATTCCATGTAAATGTTCAGTCCCTTGCCGTAGACCATACGAGCTTTCCCATGAGATTCTACAATACTTTAACATAGTTCCATGATCCTTAAGATCGGTTTGGACTGTTACCCTAAACCTAGCTAGGGTCTTCCAACATGAATTATTGTTTGTACAACTAGGACTTATGCTACCTAGGGCCACTAGGGATTACGCTTACCTATTGCACGTTTTCGTATCTCGGTTTTGGTTCAACCACCCAGGGCCACTGGGATTTACGCTAACCGTCAACCGCGCCCTTTTTCCCACGCATTCATCATGAATCGTTTTCCATGACTGTATGCACATGTATCACATCGTGCCATCCGAGTCCTGTCACAGGTCAGATCGAGAAATACAGGACTCGGTCGGGAGCTTTCGATTTATCTGCCGATGCAGATGCTAAGGTCTGTTTTTCTATACGTGGCTATGGTCCCACGCGACCCCTCCCTCAACTAGTGAAAGACAAGACAGGATAAATCCTGTATGAGAACACACTACTGGCCAACCCACAATCCTAGCCTTACCGCAACCATAATTAGATAGCAATTATGGTTTATTGGGTGTTCTCTGCCTTTCCGTACGTACACGCTTGACCAAAGATGGTAGGTAGTCTGACGAAATGCTATCTAGGGTACGACCGTGTATCGTCGACTATCCCCTATCCATCCCCGTCTTTAGGTCGCTCGCATAGCAACCAAGGCATACTCTTGGTTGTTCTAACGCAGACCTTAACCTCTCATGAGCCTAGTATAATCACCTGGCAGCTCATAGAGGGATACCAAGAATACCCTCACGTTCCCCGAAGCCGCTGCTTCGTTACCCAGTTCGCTGGAGCCTTTATCTAAATCAGATACTTGCTCCTACTCGTATACTTAAACGATGACCTACCGTATCAGGTTACTCATCTACCTATGAACTGGTCTAAATTTCCTTGACTAAGAATCATTACTTAGTTATTCCTCAACTAAGGTTTACCACTTAGCCTTATTCCCGTTATCCTTGTTAACTACGGTTATCCCCTATCCTCAGAACTAGGGTTTACATAATGGATTAAGTGTCACTTAAGTTCATGACTTAACCCGTCTAACAATCATGTCAAAATTGGCTAAGTATCCAAGTCCAAGACTTAACCCGTCTTCAAATCATGTCAAAATTGGCTAAGTATCCAAGTCCAAGACTTAACCCGTCTTCAAATCATGTCAAAATTGGCTAAGTATCCAAGTCCAAGACTTAACCCTACAAACCATGCTCACGTTGGTTAAGTATGTATTAAGCAATTCACGACTTAACCTCGTCCAATTATCATTCTAGATTGGTTAAGTATATATTAACTTGACCCTATCAATTTACTCAGTCAAATCGGTCAAGTGTATTCAAGCGATTCGTGACTTAGCCTTATCATGTTTTCACGTTAGATCGGTTAAGTATAGGTTAACTTAACCGCAATAAATTCACGAGTTAGATTGGTTAAGTATAGGTCACTTAGCCACATCAATTCATCATGTTTAGATTAGTTAAGTGTTTAACTTAACCCCATTAAACTACCAAGTGGGATTAATTAAGTCTAGGCTAACTTAACCCCATCCGATTTCCATGTTTAGACTAGTTGAGTCTAATCTTAACCCTATTCGTTAACCGTATTTTTCGGTTAAGCGTCATTAAGAAAACTTACTTAACCTTACCAAGTTATCGCGTTGGATTGATTAAGTGTTGGTTAACTTAACCCCATCCACTAGTCATATGAAAATGGTTAAGTGTCATTAGGCAAATCAAGTTACTTAACCTACCCAACCTTGTCATGTTTTGTTAAGTATCATTAGCCTAATCAAATTACTTAACCCATTTGTCCATGTCATATTTGGTTAAGAGTCATTAATCAAATTAACTTAACCCTATCATGTGGCATTAATTACTTAATGCACCTTCACCTCTCACATTAGACTTTGTTGTGGTTACTAGTTAAGCCGGTCGGTTCCGGGTAGCTTTACACCACAACTTGGTCTAACCTCGGGTTCAAGCACAACATGACCAACTTCTCACATTGGGTCCTATTGTTTGCAACTACTAGTTAGGCCGGTCGGTTCCGGGTAGTTTTACGTTGCAAACTCAACCCAACCTCGAGTTGGCCACACTTATATTATCTAAGTGTCATGTCCATCATGTTTCCCAAAACATGTTACAAGTTTTCAAGCATTTGGGTAGACCTAACTTAATAGGTAAATTCCCAAAGGGTAGACCTAACTTAATAGGTAAATTCCCAAGCTTATGTTTTTATGCATACTTACATGTCAACTTCCATGTTATATTTCAAGTCATGTTTTCAAGTTGTATTTTCATGTCATTAGAAATTACCCATAACATAACCCAACGCTTTTAAACTCGCATATACGTTCGCGACAACGTAATGGATTAAAAGAAGAGACTTGGCAAAGGCATGACAAAAATGGATATTAAGCCACAAGTTAATCATGGTGGCAAATGAGGCACAAATGTGTTCATTAACTTGCATGTTACATTCTTAAGCCTCAAAACATGCATAAACCCAAACTTGGCACATAAGCGAATCATGGTGACAAAAGATATGGAATGATGACTAGTAACTCGCATATATCATCATATAAGGGTTATGACTTCATATGCAAGTTGACATAAAGGTTATGAGGGTTCTCATGTTGCCTAATGCAACATTTCAACATAAAGGTTGTAGCTTTTAGCTCACAAGATCAAGATAATGACTTCATAAACTTGCATGACATGATAGCATGTATCATAGTCAATGATCAAACCCAAACTTGCAACATGAACATTTAACTTCATAGTTAATATCTAAGAGTAGGGAAAGGGCTTACATTGCTATGAAGGCACAAAAGATATGACAAAGCCCTTATGCAATCAAATAGACCCAAAATGCAAGCTCTAACATAAAAACCATTGAGCCAAAATGATCAAAACCCTTGCTTTATGATGCAAAGATAGAAACTTGACTTGAATGCAAGCTAATGACACTCATACATGCTTTAAAACACTTTTATGCATGGAAAATCTCTCATAGAAACCATTTAGAAATTTTATGAAGAGAGTGGAGGCCATGAGAGGTAAAATTTTGCCATAGTTTAGTTGCATGAATGAATAATGAGGATTTAGGATAGGTTAGGGTCTTATTTATAGATAAGGCAAGTGTTTTAGGCCATAGGATTAAACCTAGATTCAATCCAAGCCATCAAAGCATGTCTTGGGGAAGAAGTCAAGTGTAGGAACCATCTAGGGCCTTTAGATTAAAGATGAACCATGAGAACCATCCAAATGCAAAATCTTCATTTGAGCGAATCGGCCCACGGGTTGACAGCCAAACACCCTGGATTAACCCCTAGTCGACACAGCGGGCTTGGGTCGACCCCAAAAATCGGCCGGTTCGGTTATTCCCCTCTCCCAATTCGCTGTTTTGAACATTCTTGCATATTTATTTATTTAATTTTCAATTATATATATATATATAAATATATATATATTTCTCTGCGCAACCCATTTCACTTAATTAAGTATACTTTAATTTGGGAATTTTTCGTGAAACTTCGCGAGGCCATATCTTGGTCATACGGACTCCGATTCTCGAAAACTCAGACTCTATTTCGCGTATTTTTCCGAGACGAACGCAATGGCATAGCCCGTTTTACTTGATTCAGAATTTAAAATTAAACTCTGCCTTGATTCTCGTCTTAACACGTTATCGAAAAATACGGGTTGTTACACAAACTCTGCCACATCCTTCTTCATCCCAGGCCAAAAGAAAATGCGCTTCATATCTTTATACATCTTATCTCCGCCTGGATATATAGTCAACTTAGAGCGATGCGCTTCCTCAAGAACTTTTCTTACTAAATCTTCTACCATTGGAAAACATAACCTTCCGTCTCTCCTCAGCCAACCCTTGTCATCAATAGAATATCGAGCGAGATGACTAGACGCCTCTCCTCGAATCAGCTTATCCATAATCTCAACTATCTGAGGGTCTTCTCTCTGCGAAGCCCCAACTTGATCAAGAAGGGTAGGTCTGAGTTCCAGAGATGCTAAGGAACCGGTCATCGACTCAATCGCCAAAGAGAAATCAAAGGTTGCCACATACTCTAAATTCTTCATCTCAACGAATAGAGGACTTAGGGTCAACCTTCTTCTACTCAATGCATCAGCTACCACATTCCCCTTGCCAGGGGTATAAGCTATCTAAAAATCGTAGGACGCCAAGAATTCCATCCATCTTTGTTGCCTCAGACTCAGATCCTTCTGAGAAAAGAGATACTTCAATGACTTGTGATCGGTATAAAGCTCAAATCTTTCTCCCAGAAGATAATGGCGCCAAGCCTTGAGTGCATATACTATTGCTGCCAACTCTAAGTCATGAGTGGGATAATTCTTCTCATGCACTTTGAGTTGTCTACCGCCAAAGCATATCACCCTTCCTTCTTGCATCAGAACAGCTCCTAACCCCGTGCCACATGCATCGGTGTATACTGTAAATAACTTCCCTCCATCGGGCAAAGCTAGAACAGGTGCTGTTGTGAGAGCTCTCTTGAGCTTCTGAAAAGCAAGCTCGCATTCTATGCTCCAAGCAAAAACTAAATTCTTCTTCGTCAATTTAGTGAGAGCAGCGGAAATCTTCGCGAAGTCCTTGATGAACTTCCGGAAAAAACCCGCAAGACCTAGAAAACTTCTCACTTCGGTTGCATTCCTTGGAGTCTTCCAATCCTGAACTGCAACCACCTTAGCGGGATCCACCGCTAAGCCTTGCTTAGATACTATATGCCCAAGGAATCTAACTTCCCTTCTCCAAAAGTGACACTTGGAGAACTTGGCCTTCAACTGATGCGCTCTAAGCGTATCCATCACCTTTACGAGACGCCTTGCGTGCTCTTCCTCATCTTTAGAGAAGATCAGAATATCATCTACGAAGACCACGACAAACTTGTTCAAGAACTCCCTGAACACCCTACTCATCAGGTCCATGAAATATGCGGGTGCATTAGTCAAGCCGAACGGCATGACAAGCCATTCGAAGAATCCATCTGGAGTTCTGAACGCAGTTTTATCTATACTATCCTCAGCTACCCTGAGCTGATGGAATCCAGTAGCGACATCAAGCTGAGAGAGAACAGAAGCACCGACAAGCTGGTCAAAGAGATCATCAATCCTCGGTAACGGGTGTCTGTTCTTCTTAGTCAGGTTATTCAACTCTCGATAGTCAACACAAAGTCGGAGAGAACCATCTGCCTTGGTAGCAAATACCACAGGCGCTCCCCATTCAGATATACTTCGTCTAATGAAGTTCTTTTCAAGCAACTCCTTCACTTGCTTACTTAGCTCCCGTCTTTCCCGTGAAGCCATATGCCGAACAGGCAAAGAAACGGCTTTGCATTATCCACCAGATAAATGCGGAAATCAATCTCTCGCTTAGGGGGCAACCCCCTAACTTCATCAAAAACATCCGGATACTCTCGAACCACTGTCACAGACTGAAGAGTTTCCATTGACGAGTCGAGTGATTCAAGATAGCACAACATGACGGGACCTCTCGGATCACAAGAAATCTCTAGGGTGTTCCCGAGGCGAGTCACGAGCCTCACAACCCTATGCTCACAATCAAGGATGTCTCCATATCTGGACAACCAATCTATGCCCAATATCAATCCGTATCCCCTGAAACCAAGAACATAAGCACTGCACAAGAACTCTACACTCAGTATAGAGATCCTCAAATCCCCACATATCATAGACAAATGGGCGGAACCCCCAATGGGATTTGAGACACAGACGGGATCATCTACCAAGCCAGTACTAAGGTGCAAACTATCAACAAGATCAGATGAGATAAAGCTATGCGATGCACCAGAATCAAACAAGGTACGAACTGGAAAATCAGAAATATATACAAGGCTCTCAACAGAAATACTACCTCGATCGGGAGCTGGAGCGGTATTGAGAGCATGAACTTGCCCTCCCGAAGGCCCAGCACGCTGAGTCTGACCCTGGCCTTGCCCTCGCTTCTTCGGGCAATCCTTACTGAAATGTCCAGTCTCACCGCAGAAAAAGCATTCACCATTCTTCCTTTTTCTCTTCTTGCAATCCTTGATAAGATGCCCAACTGAACCGCAATAATGGCACTTCCCCTTGGTGTTCTTGCCCTTGTTGTTGTTCCCCTTGTTGCCTTGACTCTTGTTCTTGTTCTGATTGCCTTGACTGCTTTGACCACTTGGATTACCCTGATTTCCTTTTCCCTAGGAATCAGTCTTCTTGGCTTGAGTATCATTCGTCTTGATCTCTTACTTGGCATCTCCCTGAAGTAACGCCATATCAACCAAACTCTCAAACGTGGCCCCATGGGGAATATGTGACATAGCCAATCCCTGCAACGACTCATTTAATCTTCTAGCAAAACGAAGAGCCTTCTTCTGAGGAGTATTCACCATATCCAAGCCAAAACGAGCTAACTGATTGAACTTGTTCACATATTCTTTGACAGACATATCTCCTTGCTTCAAAGTTATGAACCTTTCCATTTGCAGATTCTCCTCAGCAGAAGATAGAAACTTAAGCACGAACCTTGCCCTGAAATCGGCCCAAGTCTCAACAGGCCTAGTACCATTGGTGACTTCCCACCAATAAGCGGCTTCATCCTTCATAAGCCAAACCGCCAACAAGGTCTTCCTCTGATCGTCTAACCCAAAGATAGCAAATAAATCCTCGGTCTCTTTCAACCAATTTCTGGCCTCTACAAAAGTCTCAGTGCCTTGAAAGTTCTTGCCACCCATTGCTTTGAAATCCTTGCAAGTCTTTGCGAAGTCAGCTTGAGGATGCTGAGGGGGAGGAGGAAGAGGAACCTCAGCGACAGGAGGAGGAGGAACATTAGCAACAGGAGGAGGAGGAACATTAACTACTGAAGGAGGAGGAGGGACATCTGCGGGGCCGGCTTCGGTCGCCCTAGCCTCCAAAAGTCTCCTATACCAAACAGGTACGTGTACTCCCTCCGGAATAGCAAAGTTATCGGCCATACTGAAAATGAAGAAAAAGACAGATTCAGAATAGAGAAAAAACGAAGGGATTTTGCTAATGGCTTTTTGGGGAATAGCCTTTAAAATAAACTAGACTTTTCTTTGGAAAATACTTTATACTTGGTTTTGAAAATAGTTTTCCAAAAGTTTTAAAAACCTTTTGTTCCTTCTCGTAAACCATATGCTCTGATACCAAATGTAACACCCCACCTCCGCCAGGGTGACTCTTGCAAGCACTCTGACTTTGGAGGGGCGTTTGAATCAGGTAAACATGCATAATGATATATCAAGGCAGAAAAAGAACATATGTATATATGTAAACAGAGTAAATAACATAGATAAAACAGCGGAAGATTTCAAACCATTTCAAAACAAGTCTAGTACATCATACTGTCAACTTTCCAAATAAACAAGTCTAGATAAAAACAACATCAACAGAAAAACTGAAATACATAAGTACTATCCCCAAATAAGTTATAACCATAGCTAGTTTCATGTCGAGACCGTACATGAGCTGAAATCCCACAAGCAAGCTATCAAAAATCCAAGCTAAGCTCCAGTGTTCCCTCCCTGAGAACCTTGGGGTGGGGGAAATGGAAGAAAAGAGGCGATAAAAAATAGGTCAGTCAAAAAGACTGAGTAAGCCCTACTACAATCAATGTAAACTGATAAAGTTAACTGGTATGAGCAGCAGGGATGAACATAAGGATAACAACATACTAGCATGATGATTAACTAACAAGGTAGATAAAGGTGTCATCGCATAATCAGGATTAAGGTTTTGCACCACAGGTGTACTAGCAAACTAACATGACTTGAATAAACAAGTATTGATCCCTTGGCCCAAGCTTTGGCCCAATAACATGAAGTGACCCTCATACGAGGTCCAATAACATGAAGTGACCCTAACACAAGGACCAACCCAACGGTCTAGTCGATCGGCTGCCTAAGCCTAACTCGTCACGTGTTGGTGTCAATACGGCCCAAACATGATTGTAGTCGAACTGTGCCGGGTCCACCCTTCGGGTGTATCAAGCCCTAGGGTGTCAACCCCTGGACACCATGAACATGAGTGCACAGTCCCAATCTACTGGTACCCGTGCATGTTTTCTCCGGCTACGGACTATGTGCACGACCAGAGTCCGCCCGGAACTACACCGGCGTACCACCCTGCCGTCGTTTATTGGTCGCTTACCTCCAGCCCAGTAATCATGCCCCCACCCTAGCCTAGTCCCTAGGGTCATGATGATACAAACTAGGGACTACTGCTGGAGTGGACCCCCATTGCTAGGATTTTCTAGTGGGTTAAGTACGGTTTAACCCCTTTACTAATCATGGATTAACTTGGTTAAGTGTAACGATGAGTTCACGACTTAACCCCGATTAATCTACCAAGCCCAAATTGGTTAAGTATTAAATGGACCATGACTTAACCCTAATCATGAGGCATTAATTAATTAATGCGCCTTAACCTCTCACATTAGACTTTGTTGCAGTTACTAGTTAAGCCGGTCGGTTCCGGGTAGCTTTACACCACAACTTGGTCTAACCTCGGGTCCAATGTGCCACATGACCAACTTCTCACATTGGGTCCTATTGTTTGTAGCAACTAGTTAAGCCGGTCGGTTCCAGGTAGGTTTACGCTACAAACTCAACCCAATCTCTAGTTGGCCACACTTATATTTTCTAAGTGTCATGTCCATCATGTTTCCAAAACACATTACAAGTTTTCAAGCAATTGGGTAGACCTAACTTAATAGGTAAATTCCCAATGGGTAGACATAACTTAATAGGTAAATTCCCAAGCTCATGTTTTTTTGTCCTTTAAGTTTACCCAACCCCAAACGCAATCCCATCGCTTACATATCGCAATAGTGCATAAAGGATAGAAAGAGGGAACTTGGCATAATCATGACATAAAAGTGTTGAAGCCACAAGTTCAACATGGTGGCATATGAAATGTACATATATTCATATACTTGCATTAGGCCTCAAAAGCATGCATAAAACCAAACTTATCATATTGGTGATACATGGTGATAAATGACATGTAGAAATGGCCATAAGTTCGCATTTAGCCTCACATGCAAGTTATCATAAGGGATATGATAACTTACATGTTGCCAAAATGCAACCTTTAGCATAAAGCTTGAAGCTTTATGTTCACATACTCAAGATAAGCTTGCATAACATGATAACATGAGCCAAATGATCAACCCAAACTTGCATAACATAACTTGCATATCATATGGCAACTTGCATATCAAACTTGCATAACATAACTTGCATATCATATGGCAACTTGCATATCAAACTTGCATAACATAACTTGATGAACTTGCATATCACATCATAGTAAACTTGCATAACACATCATAGTGAACTTGCATATCATGGCAAACTTGCATATCATACATTTAACTTTAGAGTTTAAGTATGAAAGGAATAGGGCTTACAATGCTTATGCAGATTTAAATGAGTATAGCATATATAAGAAAGCCCTTATGCAATCAAAAAACCCAAAATGCAAGCAAAACCCTTGAGCCAAAATGATCAAAACTCCTTCTTTATGATGCTAATATAGAAACTTGACTTGAATGCAAGCTAATGATGATCATACAAGTCTAAAAACACTTGTATGCATGGAAAATCTCATAAAAAATTGTTTAGGAATTTATGAAGAGAGTGGAGGCCATGAGAGAATTGATTTAGCCATAGTTTAGTTGCTAGAATGAATAATGATGATTTAGGGTAGGTTAGGGTCTTATTTATAGATTAGGCAAGTGTTTTAGGCCATAGGATTAAACCCTAGTTCCAATCTCAGCCCTCAAAACCGAATCTGGCCCCCAAGCTCAACACAAATCTCCAAATGGTGCACCAGGCTAAACAGCCCGGTTGAGCCAAGTCGACAGCCAAGTCGACAGGGCTGTCGACTTGGTCCAACCAAGTCGACTCCCAAGTCGATAGGGGTGTCGACTTGGGTGTTCTGGCGGGATTTTTCCCGCCTGGCCCAATAACCCCCAATTTCCAAATTCAGATTTGAATTTGAAATCTGTTTTTACTTTGAAATTTTCAGAAAACTTCGTTGGGCCTTAATCAGGTCATACGGACTCCGATTTTCGAAAACTCGGACTCTATTTCGCGTATTTTTCCGAGACGAACGCAATGGCATAGCCCGTTTCCCTTGATTCAGATTTTAGAATTAAATTCTGCCTCGATTTATGTTATAACAGGTTATTGAAAATACGGGTTGTTACAGAGTACAGTCGTGAGTTCGTGTAATTATGTATATATATATACCCACTGCTTCACTTAAGCGTTAAGTAATCGGATAGGTATAGGGTAGATGTTAGTTTTCATGTATAGGTCATGGCATGCACCTATTTCTACAGTATGGGTATTCTAGATAAGGCATGTGCCTTGTGCAGTAGTGTATAGGATAGGCTTTCTGTTGATGTAGTTTGGGTATGGTCAGTCTATTTCTTAAGCATGAAGCTTCAGTAGGTTTGAAGACTTTTTGCTTTGATTACACCTACCGTATATAGATAGGGACGTGATACTAGGATAGGAGAGATATTTAATTGGTGAGGTCTACGTGCTGTGATGATGACAATTCAGGCTACAAATATTAGACATTATGTCCTTGTACGAAGCTTGGGGTAGAAGTAGCTTAAGCACTACGGATTGGGTTTTGTAATATTTTTAAGAACTTTAGTTTCTTTCCTGCTAAGAAAAATGGACGTTATGTTTTGTTTGAGTTATACAATTCTTTTCACGTACGGACAGAAGTAAGAGTACAGTCGTGAGTTCGTGTAATTATGTATATATATATATACCCACTTCTTCACTTAAGCGTTAAGTAATCAGATAAGTATAGGGTAGATGTTAGTTTTCATGTATAGGTCATGGCATGCACCTATTTCTACAGTATGGGTATTCTGGTTAAGGCATGTGCCTTGTGAAGTAGTGTATAGGATAGGCTTTCTGTTGATGTAGTTTGGGTATGGTCAGTCTATTTCTTATGCATGAAGCTTCAGTAGGTTTGAAGACTTTTTGCTTTGATTACACCTACCGTATATAGATAGGGACGTGATACTAGGATAGGAGAGATATTTCATTGGTGAGGTCTACGTGCTGTGATGATGACAATTCAGGCTACAAATATTAGACATTATGTCCTCGTACGAAGCTTGGGGTAGAAGTAGCTTATGCACTATGGATTGGGTTTTGTAATATTTTTAAGAACTTTAGTTTCTTTCCTGTTAAGAAAAATGGACGTTATGTTTTGTTTTAGTTAACAATTCTTTTCACGTACGGACAGAAGTAAGAGTACAGTCGTGCTCAATGAGGTGTCACGGTCCCAAAGATATAATAATACCGGTAGTTTAACTCATATTGTGAAACCCCGAAATACTGTCACAGGGTGCAAAATAGTCAAAATAAAAAGTTGTCTATTAAATTAACTAAAAATTACGATAAAATTCTAAAAATTAAATTATCGCTGCGCCTCAAAAGAACCTTGTTCAGATTTACAATCGATATCTAGTTATTTCAAATAACCGTTACGGTCGATATATGATTTCATAGCGACTTTCTGAATATTTGATTTGGACATATCCTGCACTCTACACAACGAAATCTTGGTCTTTCACTTCTGTTAGAAAGATATAGTTCAACAGATTCCAATGTTTCTCGTTTCGAAGAAATTCGATTTAAAACAAGTCCTGTACACTTAGTTGGAGTTCAGAACGTTAAATTACGAACTTCAACGTTGTTATGAGCTCGATTGTAATATATATATATATATATATATATATATATACGTTCAACTTCGTTTTACTTAATATATAAATCCATTTATATTACGGATTCAATTTTTAAACTGTTTTAAATATTAAAATACGAACCGACAAAAATGCGGGACGTTACAAAATCACTCGCGAGTTAAAAGAAGGTATCGATCTCGGTTTTACTTTGGCTTTTTGCGAAGAGATTTAATCTTGTCTAATGAGTGCGTGACAGAGAGTGGCTCGCGATTCTTGATATGAAAGTCAGATTCCAGTTTTGAGTTCTTGATGGGAAGGAGTTCATTACTTGTTTGAGGGTTTGCGCGGAAGTGGGATAGAAGCTGAAAGTTACGGTGAAGGGGGAAAAAGAAGACCATGATTTCAGGGAAGACGCAGGAGGCATTAGAGGGCAACAACTCAAAGATGGGATTGTGTGATGCCTAGTTAAGGAAGAGCAGGGTTTTTTTTCGTGGGTCAGTGGGAAGTAGGTGCTCGGCAGATGGTAAATGGTGGTTTTGTGATTTTTCATGGGGAAGGAATTTTGGTTTTGATGGTTTTGATTTAGTGCCAGGACCGAACTGTTTTGGCAAGACCAGGCTACAGTTTTTCGACTGAGATGTTAATCAGGCTATTAAGAAATGAAATGTAAGGTAATTCAATTAATTAAGTTTTAGTTACTAAATTAGTTAATCAAATTCCTTATAAACCTCGTATCTAATTTATACAAGGTTAGGATAGAGTATTTGAAGTAAATCAGAGATGAACGGGATCTAATTTAAATCAAATGGCATTCGATTTAAATTTAATTGGGTATCCATCAGATAAAAATCACGGTGAGTAAATCTCACTAAAATTTTATTTAGAATTATTTTTATCATTTAAAAATAATTGTTTGTTGATTGTTTGGATGCTTTAAATATTATTTGTTGCTGTTAAAATATATTAGTTATTTCGGCTTGGTGGTTGCTATTATATATATATGTTGGGTTGATGATTGGTTGGATTCCCGCAGCCTCATTAGTAGATGCCCGCGGTATCATTAGCGGATGATTTCCCTATGCACCCCACAAATATATTAGTGGATGACCTTCATACCACGATATCTTACCTCGAAGCAGGATGGGAATTACTATGCGACTAATGGCTGTGGATGCAGGAAAACAGGTTGGAGGAATCCAACAGGATTCCTCAAAAATATATTATACGTTGTTTGTTTTCATATATGTTAACTTATAAGATGTGTTAGAAAACATGAAATAAATAATTAGTTGTTAGTGTTTAAATATCACTGGGCCTAAGTGTTGATATTTAAAAATATCGTGAAAAGGATATTTGAGATTTAAAGGAAAATTCTATTTTTAAAATAGAATTTGAAATTTGAGAATGGAATAATAAAATAAAAACAAGTAGTTCTTTTATAAACGAAGTTTATAAATGAATTGAAAAGAATTATCATTGGATAATTCATAAATAAAAATATGATTGTGAAATTGAAAAGGGAAATCTATTTTCCAAAAGTAGAAATATCGATTTCAAAAGAAATTGAAATTGAGACTTGTTTAAGAATGAATATAGAATTTGAATATATAGAAATTAGAATTCAAAATAACTGAAATAGAATTTGAATTCAACGGAACTCAAATGGATTTGAATAAAGAAAGTTCAAATGAAATTTAAAATATAGAATTTGAAAATAGAAGTGAAATGGAGTATAAATATAGGAATTCAAATAGAAGTAAAATGGAGTTTAAATATAGAATTCAAATAGAGTTGAGTTGGAATTTGAGTATAGGATTCAAGTAGGAATTTAAAAGTAGAATTTTCAAATAGAATTTGAATATAGAAATTCAAATGTGATTTAAATATAGAATTTGAATATAGGATTCAAATAGAATTGAAATAGGTTTGAATATAGAAATTCAAATGGAGTTTGAAAATAAATTTGAATATAGAAATCCAAATGAAGTTTGAAAATAAATTGAAATTCAAATGAAGATTGAAAATGGAATTTGAATATAGGAAATTCAATTTGACATAGAATTTGAATATAGAAGATCGAAGTATAAATAAATTTATTTCTGAGCTAAAGAAAATCGACAATTTTAGAAGATCGAAAATATTATGTTGAATTAGGGAAATTGGATTTGAAATATATTAAAAATATATCAGAATGAAGTTGAATTTATTATAGACGAAGTTTTAATGTTTATATTTATAAATATAATTAAAACGAACTTGCCGCAGCGGTGCATTTCGTAAATTGGCATTCCGAACTTCAATTGAGTATACAGAACTCAATTGAAGTCGGAATTCTTTGAAACAAGAAACTCAAGACTGATTTGATAATAGTTTTCAAATGGAGGAGAAAATTATGGATTTCGTCGAATAGATTTTGAGTTATATCAAAATCAAATTTTCAGAAAAACAGCGCCATAACCATTTAAAAACCATAAGGTTTATATAATTTTATAAAAGGATTTTAAGTGAATAAAATACGAATTTCTATTTAGAAAATTTCATATTTGAGTTGTAGATTATATGTGAACTCAAGTGGAGTAATGAATTGTTTTTTTAACAGAAAACGGATTTTTGATTATTGAATAAAATTAACTAATTTGAATAGTAATTAGTTAATGAGATTTTGAACTGATATTGGGCATTGAATAAGTGAATTCGATTTGAAAATTTATATTCGAAATCGAAAAAGGAAACTAGAATTGAAATTGGAAATTCAGTTTGGTTATGAGCAAGTTAAATATTTTGTTTGAACATGATACGTTCAAACAAAGAAATGAAACTGGCAAAATAGCTAATTAAAGAATAAATGAGCGAAACTGAATTCGAACGATTGGATTGGGTTGAATTGAATTGAAAACAGGTGAGCATGTGTTAGACAGGTATGGGATGAAGTATATGAAGATTTTAATTTATGTGCCCGACAAAAAGGTACATGTTTAAATTCATATATGAGATTTTATGCACCGTATCGGCAAGCCGCTTGGCTTTCTCCTTTTCTTTTGGATTGGTGAGGGCCATGGGAGGTTATTTGAAATATCCCGATGCTCCTGGTACAAAGGAGGTTATGGAGAAATTTTCCGGAAATTTAAGGAGTTAGAATTTTTAAGAAAAATTTGATAGTTAGAAATAAATGTATCGATATATACAAAATTCGATAAGGAATGAATTTAAAAATAGAATATTATAAACAAAAAGGAAATCGATAGGCTGGTAATAGAAAGAGAAACATATATACGTTTAAAAATGAATAATTGGTTTTTATAATGTTGATTATTCGAGGTAAGTGGTTTTGTCTGTTTTGAAGTTAATGATGTTTTCAGTCAAGGTCTAAAAGGTAGTTATACCCCAACTTGATTGATTTCATTTTTAATTGATAAATAGCAAGATCCAGTCTCGAAGAGAAGTGTTTGAATAATAGTTAGTTGAATAAAATATTTTGGGTCGTTGTAACGATGTTTACACAACATTCGTTTTAATCTAAGTGATGGAATTTTGGAAATATAAAAGTAAATATTTCCTAAGTATAATTAAAGTAGTCGGGAAAGAGATAAGTGATTGAAACTGTTTTTTTTTCAAATACAAATAGAAAATATTTTCTAACTATAGAAAATAATACAAGGCGAAATATGGGAATGTTTTCCAAATAGCGTAAGAGGTCAAGATGATTATTGAAATTATTTGGTTAACAAATATTGATAGAGAAATAGAGAAGTGAATTAATTAATGAATTATTAATTAACAGGCCCAGTGATTGATTGATGTTATGGATGAATGGATGTTTGTTTATTTTTCTTTGATAGTTAGAGAACCGACTATCGAAGTGTTTGCCAATATCGTCGTCAATATGGAGAGACCGATTGGATTATTATCCGCGAACCACTCTGTATTGGCAGTAGCGTTGCGAATCAGATTATATGAAGATAATCGAAGATGGAGTAAAGTGCAAGGGGTTTTTCTATTAATAGAAATTGTGCCTTCGGTTTCGTTCAATCCCAGAACGAACGTATATGGACGAATGTCTGACAAAGTATTTCCAATGATCGAATATGATTGTTCTGTACAAATGTACATGGTGGCAACGGATTTATTCCCTTAGCATAATATCTAGAATAATTGTGCAAATCATTAGTGATTAACGGATCTGACAATGTGGCATTCAAAGTGATTGTGCTATCAATGAATAGAAAGTAATCGTAGCCTCAGGCCTCCACAACCGGGAAATGACAAAAATCGGGCAGGCAGCATGACTATGTGGGTCGCTCCCACTAGGGTGTATAATCACCTATCTAGAGATTCATTTAATTCCTTATTCTATTCGATTCTGTCCCATTTGGGAAACGGTTGCTGATCCCAACGGTTGGTGATATACATTCGATACACTCAAGCGAAATGAGTGGTCAGTCATGTGTGGGCTGGGTTGTAAGACGTTCTGGTTGAACCCAGTGTATTCCTCTCTAGAGATACACTATCGGAAGGTGGTTCCATACCTTTTCATGTTTGAAATCCAATCTCCAATAAGCGCCATGCCGTTTTTGATTTTATATTATATACGGAACGTGAGATGCAAGCTGAGACGACCCCAAAACCCGTACTGACGGTGGCAATGGTAATCCTTGGAATATAACACATAAACAGATAACAGCAGAACAGAAATAAATAAATACACCAGATAATGTACAAATAATACACTGAATAAATTTAATCAACAGAGTTACACAGTATACAGGATCAAACTTAGTACAAATACAGTTCAGCTATACATAAATGTCTACAGCGGAAAACAAACATAATGTACAATATGAGCTGAATAGCATAAAAAGAGATAAATGATAGAATCCATCTTCAGCTCCAGCTATCCAGAACGAGCCAGTTAAACCTGAATACAAGGCTGCCCGTGTAGAAAAAAGGGGCACCCGAGTTTGAAAGTGAAACAAACTACGAGTCAATCATGGGACTGGTATGAGAAATCTACTCAACACACTTAAAATATGGCTAATCACAGGACCACGCCACTTTCGTGGAACGGGTTTACTCCATTGGATTGCCAGTACTTTAAAACAAATCATTCTTTTAAACATCGCAATGCTTTTTTATAAAAATGAAGACATTATAAGACTCAGTTTCCATCACACAATGCAACGCAAACCGGAGGATAGAGTTTTACCTTATAATGGCCAAAATATGCTTGATACGAATAAAACAAAAGCATTTGATATTATTACTAGTGTTTATAAGTTTCGTAAACAATTTCTATCATAACTATCAATCATAGACGGCATGGGTACCATATATCATGTCGCCATATATATATATATACAATCAAAACCGCACGATGTCGTATTTGGAAATTGGATTTTCGTCATGAACCAAGGCAAAAGATAGTCCTTAACGAATTCGAGACAGTCTAGCCCGAGTCTCGGCGCAAGTACTCAGTAAAACCCTTGGATCATCAGGGCCGGTCCACCGATGTGGATTAAAATGCCTGAACAATGCGTTTCCCCGCCCTATGGGGCGTAAATGAGCCAACGAATGACTCCATCGGACCTGGATCGTCCGATCTAACCGAGGCGCCTCGCAACAGTAACAACCACTTAATTCAAACTCGTTAGGGCGTGTAAAACCACTGACGCCACTTCTAGCTAGAAAGAAACGCATGTCCTCCCTGAGGTCCTTTCTCCCGTTTCTGGTTCATACCGGGTTTGAGGTTCGCGAATTCACGTTGTACACAAAGCTACGTCACACAGGCGGTGCTTTGATCATCACCACAAGACTTTGCTTTTCAACAGAAGTCCTGATCACTGCATCTAAGCATGCCACACAGGCAATTCACACCGTGCAACTGATGGCTATCAATCACACAGAATAAATTCCAATGTCAGACACTGTCCATTTGCAAGTCCGTTCTGGGTCTGAACGAAACCGGAGGCACTATATACCTCGCAAACCCATCGACCTCCACGTACGTCTAGACGATCACCACTCATTATCCATATTTCGGGATGCCTCCCAATCAGGACCTCGGTTACCATCCAAACGAGGTGAAGATCTCCGGTCTTCGACCACCGTCTTCATCTTCGATTTCTTATTGTCGATTCAGTTATTCAGAATGGGATAAACCCGGTCTTTCTGAGCAACTCGCGCATATAATGAACAAGTGCTACACAAGCACTACTACGCATCATTTCGATTCATTAGTCACTAACCGTCAATCAGTAAGAGAACGATTTCCCAAATATTAACCCTAAAGGCCGAAACCAACATCAGATCAATACCCAAGAAACCACTCGACTAAGCCAACCCTTCAGTTAGTTTCTAAATTTCACGTCCATATCGTTTATAATATTTTATAACGATTTATCGCTATATTTATTTATTTTAAAATAGCCAATTTATTCAAAATGATGCTTCGGGCCATAACGCGGCCGTGGCGCTGTTTTTCTTCAGATTTGATTTACGCATATCTGAAAATCTAACCGTTGGATCTTCACAAAATTTACATCATTAGAAAGATCTTTTCAAAACGAATCCAACGGTTCCAGTTTCGAGAAAATCCGACGGTCGGATCTCCCGGTATAATCGTTTGAAGTTTTGATTTCAAAATACGAACTGCAGCGTCGTTATTCGATTTAATATAATTATATTTATATATATATATGAATATAATTGATTCTGTCGCTGTTTTTCTTCAGATTTGAATTAAACATTCCAGACAATCCAACTGTTGGATCTTTACATAGTTGGTGCCGTTGGAAAGATATTTCCAAAGCGAACCCAACGGTTGCATTTTCGGGAAAATCCGATGGTCGGATCTCCCGCAATAATCGTTTGAAATCACGGTTTCAAAATACGAACTGCAGCTTCGTTATACGATATATTTCAATTCTATTTATATATAAATATATCGATTCTTCGATTTCAAAACTATATGATTTTCATACATTTGATAAAAAATGATATTTTTATCTTACTGACTTCTATTTCAACACCTCACTATTTTTAACAATTCATGTATATAATAAAAATGTGAATTTTAATGTAAAACAATTTATTTCAAAACACGACTATTTTATATAGTTCATATAGATGATAAAAATATGATTTTTATTATAAAACAATTTATTTCAAAATATGAATACCATTCAAAACATGAATTTCAATTCAACGAATGAATTTTGATTCAACACATGAAGGTTTTCTATAGTTTATATATATATTTAAAAAGGTGATTTTTATATTTAAAACACGAATACCATTCAACACATGAATTTCAGTTCAACAAATGAATTTCGATTCAACACATGAAGGTTTTCTATAGTTTGTATATATAGATAAAAAGGTTATTTTTATATTTAAAACACGAATACCATTCAACACATGAATTTCTATTCAACGAATGAATTTCAATTCAACACATGAAAGTTTTCTATAGTTTGTATATATAGATAAAAAGGTGATTTTTATATTTAAAACATGAATAACATTCAACACATGAATTTCAATTCAACGGATGAATTTCGATTCAACACATGAAGGTTTTCTATAGTTTGTATATATAGATAAAAAGGTGATTTTTATATTTAAAACAAGAATACCATTCAACACATGAATTTCAATTCAACGAATGAATTTCAATTCAACACATGAAGGTTTTCTATACAACAGACGAATATAATTTCAACACAGGAAAATAATTCTAACACGTGAATATTATTCAAAATTTCGGCAGCATAACGGCAGGGTAGTTAAAACCGGGACCGTCCCTAGTACGGCTCCTCGCTCTAACTTAAAGCCTCGCAGCTTTTGACAATGGGGAATCATGCATCTAGTTCGCATGCAGACGGCATGTATATTTTTTTTCATTTCCACAAGCTAATCCTATGTGGTTTCAACCAAATATTTCTCAACCACAAACGGGTATTTTTCAACATCAATCAATCAATTTCAACCACAAACAATTTCAATCAACCATTCGCTATCAATAAATTTTCACACCAATCAGAACCAATAAATATCGTCCATGGTTTGTGGACGAGGGGCATATATATATATGTATATATATATATATACGTATATATATATATAGCATTTCACTTCTATTTCAACACATATATAATTTTTACAACGAAAATACAACTTATACATCGAACGTACAACTTATACAATGCTTATACAAGAGGTGTAAAACGCTCATATAACTCATACATCGACTATATAATTTATACATCGTCGTTTTCCATCTCGTTTATAAATTAGAAATCTCTCTTTGGGTTCCACTCCACCAAAAATAGCAGAAGGCTCAGAAAAATATGCGGTCTCTTCCAGAATGTAGAAGACGTCCACACGGTCATGGTGTTTCCGTTTCATCGATTTTCAAAGTTTGCAACGGTTTAATGGTGTTAAAACAGTTGAAAATTAACTCAGCCGTATACCTTATTTGAATCTTCAAAACTAGGTTTCATATTTTCACTCAAACCGTAGCACGATGCCCCGATCAGACAGCACCACCTCGGAGCGCTTGGAGAGGCGCGCTGGCACCTGAAGCGGGGAGGAGCTCGACGCAGCAGGGGCGGCGGGGCGGCGACTTGAAGACCTCGACTTTGGAGAGGTCAAACTCGAGAAATACTCAATGGTTTGAGGTGGTGTTTGTTTTGATTTGAAGAGGGCATCGAGCTCTTCGAAAAGTTCAACTACGGCCGGGTCTATCGAGGCGTGGTTTCGCAGGAAAAAGGGAGGGAAGGTTGGAGTGCTCGCCGTCGTTCGTGGGGGGGAGGCGGTTTCCAGAAAAAAGACGGAGAGAGAGAAAATAGGCCAACCAATCATATTTTTTTTATTTATATATTTTTAAATTCTCAAAAATACCCCTTGTCACACACGAACACCAATTCAAACACAACGACTATCGTCCCTAGTGTTTTACCCCATTCCGAGCACAATTGGATATGTTTCATAGGCCCATTCGACTATTTCAGTCAGTTTTCCTTCAAATTAAAATATATAACATTCAATATTTAGTTTGAACGTACATTTCAATTTGCCAGGGCCACAAATTGATTCGAAAAATTCCCGAAAAATAAATCTAGCTATGTTTTGACGATACGGTCCCAACAAAATTAGTATCGTCGAATTATGAGACCGTTTGAAAAATGGCCCATTTCTGGTCGATCGAATTTAACTATAATTGACCAAAACACGTTTTCCTTTGCCACGCTCACATACTAGCTTCAAAAATTATGAAATTTGAAACCTAGCAATAACTTCACAACCCGGATCCAACAAAAGTGGTTTCGTCGAATTCCGAGGTCGTTTGCAAAACGGTCATTTTCACGGGCTATATAATTTCCATAGCGACCTTTCAGAAAATTAATTTGGCCATAACTTTTGCTTTCCTCTATGAAACTTCGATTTTTCAAATTCGTTAGAAAGGTGTTCACTAACAAATTTAAATATTTTTGGTTTCACTCAAATCCGTTTTGTTTTGCACCCGGTACAGTCAGTCAAAGTTTGAAATGAAAATTTGAAACTGCTGCGGCATTTCAAGCCTTGTTTATAATTAGAATTAATTATATTCGTTTTCAAACTTCGATTCAAACTCACTTTTCAATGCTATTATTTAAAATATTTATTTTAAATATTTAAAATCCACTATTTTAGCCAATTTAAAAATTTTAAATTTGTTCAGATTTTCCGGGTCGTTACAATCTCCCACACTTAAAACTTTTCATCCCCGAAAAGGAACAAAGTTGAAAGTGGTTTGATAAATCAACTCTACGTTCAATCTGGGTTCCATTCTCCAACTTTTCAGTTTCTGAGAATTTTCAAATTCTTCAAAAATTTGGCTAACACCCGGAATTTTCGGAAAATTTCGCCATAAACTCCTTTGTACGGGGAGAGGTTTGGAAATTTATTAGGTCGTATTAGGTACCCAATAAATCCTAATAAGCATACACATATTTATAGTGATATATTCTGGTGTTTAAAGGGGAGCGTGTATAGATAATAACTCCAGAGAATAAATTCTCATCACCCTTTCAAAGCCTGAGGGAGTGTGTATTTTAATTGCTCCAGAGGATAAATCCTCGTCACCTCGTCCCGTGTGGGAAATAAATAATCCATGCGCCGTATCTAATGACTAGAGAGACGTGATTATTGTCAACTCCAGACCAGTGTGGGGTTTTTATTAATCTGACAATTTATCGTTACATTTTTATATGGTCATATTAGTCATCAGTTCAACCTGTAAAATATAGTCATCGCCATACAAGCCTATCGCTCTTATGGTAAATCTGCCACCTCGTCACACAAGCTCCAAATGCTTATGTGGTATATGATGAAGTATGCCTATCTTCCAGAAGTATGCCATGTAGTGTAGTTCAAAATTAATTGTTACTATCCTATGGCGATGTTTATTATTACACACAGAATAACCAGCACTCCGCATCCAATGGCATTCAGAGGAGTTGATATAATAATATTTCGCATCCAACTCATTAAGGCTTACCTATTTGTCGGGCACGCAAATAAAATCTTTACTCAGCAGTTATCCATTTACCTGTTCAAACATATATAATGCACATGTATATATTTCTATCTATTTTCTAATCAGTTCAATGTGTGATTTAAATGAATAAATTCTACCATTATTCTCTTATTGATTAAATTAACTATCGTTTTAATAATTTTAATTAATCAAATATACAATCACACAACACAAACAACGATCAAATTGTTTTTAACTTTTCAAAAATATACTAATCAATTTCTATACTCTTTTTAAATTAAGCAGACTATAGAATTAAAAGTGCACATCCATGGAAAGAAAATAACAACAAAGTAGAGAATTAATTGGTAATGCAAAGTATGGTAAATATACCTTGCACCGGGGTCAATCAGAGATATCCACTCGGCATCTAGGATAGGCGTTTTGAATGCTCTCCTCAGTTTCCCAAGTACAATCTCGCGGATCTCCACTCCATTGCACTTTGACTAAGTGAACCTTCTTGTTCCTCAGTTCTTTAGCTTCTTTGCCAATGATCTTGAGCGGCTCTCTTCTCACAGCTAATTCTGGAGTAATTTCAATATCCTGTTGATCTGCTTCTTCCACGATCAAGTCTAGATCATGAACGTGCTTTCGAAGTTGAGATATGTGAAATACATCATGCACTCCAGGCAACCAATCAGGCAATTTAACCCTATAAGCGAGCGTTCCAATCCGTTCTAGTATAGGGAATGGGCCAATTAATTTGGGCGCAAACTTCCCAGTTTTACCGAACCGGATAACTCCTTTCATCGGCGATACTTTCAGATATACATAGTCGCCAACAGCAAATGATATATCTCTTCTTCTCCTATCAGCATAGCTCTTTTGTTGGCTTTGAGCGGCGAGCAATCGTTTCTTAACGAAATCGACTTTGTCGGCAGTTTCTCGGATCATATCAGGTCCCAATACAAGTCTATTACTAGGTTCGACCCAACAAGAAGGAGATCGGCATGGTCTACCATACAACGCTTCGAATGGTGACATTGTCAGGCTCGCCTGGTAGCTGTTGTTATAAGAGAATTCAGCCAAATGTAGATGGTCATCCCATGATCCACCGAAATCTAGAACACAAGCCCGTAATAGGTCTTCTAGTATAAGATTCACCCTCTCAGTCTGACCGTCTGTCTGAGGATGACAAGTGGTGCTCAAGTTCATCTTCGTTCCCAGCTCGACTTGAAATGCCTCCCATAATTTGCTAGTGAATATTGGATCTCTATCACTCAATATACTGATCGACACTCGGTATAGTCTAACGATTTCCTTGAAGTATATCTACGCCAGACACTGAGCAGTTCTGTTTGATTTAACAGGTATGAAATGGGCGGTCTTCGTGAAGCGATCTACGATCACCCAAATACTGTCGTTTCCTTTTCTGGTTCTGGGAAAACCATCAATGAAGTCCATGGAAATATGTTCCCACTTCCAACCTGGAATGTCCAGCGGTTGCAACAATCCAGCAAGTTTCTGTTGGTCGCTTTTGACTAGCGGGCAAGTAGGGCATCGGCTAACATATAAAGAAATATCCCTCTTCATCGACTTCCACCAGAAAGTGCTTTTGATGTCATTATACATTTTTCTTTCTCCCGGATGGATACTAAGTTTTGACTTGTGGCATTCATCCAGTACTTCCTTTTGGAGCTCAGGAGTGTTAGGAACACAAATTCGACCTTTCAGCCTTAGAATCCCCTCATTATCAACTTGGAAACTCGAGGGTTCGCCCTTTTGAATTATCTCCCTGATCTTCTGAATGAAGTGATCATCCTTCTGAAGAGAAGATATTTTATCTATCAATAAGGTCGTGATAACAAAACTGGCGATCATTTCATTCTTTTGGCTTAACGCATCGGCCACGACATTGGCTTTCCATGGAGTGTATATAATCTCAAAATCTTTCCCTGGAATTCTAGCCAACGTTGCTGCCTCAGATTCAAGTCCTTCTGGGTGAACAGATACTTTAACGACTGGTGATCTGTAAATAGTTCAAATCTCTCACCCAGAAGGTAGTGTCTCCAGATTTTCAAAGCGAATACTATAGCCACCAACTCAAGATCATGAGTTACGTAATTTTTCTCATGTGGCTTCAGCTGACGGCTAGCATAAGCGATCACTTGACCTCTTTGCATTAGTACTGCACCCAGGCCTTCTCTAGAAGCATCTGTCCAGACTTTCAAATCCCGATTGCCGTCGATAATGGTTAACAATGGAGCAGTCGTTAGTCTTAACTTTAGCTCTTCAAAAGCGTCCTCACATTCTGGAGTATATTTGAATTTTGAGTGCTTCTTTGTAAGCTTCGTTAAGTGACGAGATACTTTGAAAGGTTCTTAACGAACTTCCGGTAATAACTAGCCAATCCGAGAAAAATGCGGACTTCTATAGGGGTACTGGGCTATTTCCAATTCTGAATAGCTGTGATTTTACTTGGATCCACAACAATTCCTTCTTTCGGTACAACGTGGCCCAGAAATTTCACTTCATCTTGCCAGAAAATGCATTTGGACTGCTTGGCTTTCAATACATTCCGTCTCAGAATGTCTAGAACCTGATCCAGATGCTCTTCATGTTCGGCCTTTGATTTAGAGAAGATTAGAATATCTTCAATAAAAACCAGAACAAATTTATTCAGGACTCCTCTGAACACTCTATACATTAAATCGATGAAGTATGGTGGAGCGTTACATAAGCCGAACGACATTACTAACCACTCATAAAATATGTCTGGACCTCTGAATGCTGTCATAGGAACACACTCTTCGGCAATTCGAAGTTGATGGAAGCCTGTAGCTAGGTCCATCCTTGAAAATACTTGTGCTCCATTCAGACGATCCAATAAATCATCGATTCGCGGCAATGGATATTTATTCTTAATTGTCTGCTTGTTCAAATCACGATAGTCCACACATAGCCGTAGAGTACTGTCAGATTTTGGGACAAACACCACTGTTGCGCCCCAATCAGAGAAACTAGGCCTGATCAGACACTTCCATACGAGCTGTCGTGTTTGATTGTCTAATTCTTCTTTCTCTTTCAAGGACATTCTTCGAATAGCGTGAACTACAGGCCTTGCATTCGGAATTAAAGCAATTTTGAAATCAATTTCTCTCTGCGGAGGTAAGCGAACTACTTCTTCAAACACATCCGCATAATTCTTGACGACAGGAATATCTTTTACTAGGTCGGGAATATTCTCTATGACTTCAGGGATATTTTCAATTTGAACAGGAGAAAAACCAAAGCTGCCCAGAAGTCTTTTCTATTTGAATTCTGGCCTTCACAGGGAATGGTTATATAATCACCTGATTTAATCTTCGCCTTTACGACTCTGTTGGCGCATTTAACTTCAGCTTCACATTTGGTCAACCAGTCTAACCCCAAGATAAGATCAAACTCTGTAAAATTCATGACGACCACGATAGTAGGAAACCGATAACAAGAAAAAGAAACCGGCACTCCACAAACCCAACTGAGATCAATGGAACCCCAACCGGATTCTGGACAGTCATTGGTTCCTTGAGCTTCTTCAAATTGAAATCCAGCTTCTTAGTTGCATTCTTTGCAACAAAGCTTCGAGACGCGCTGGTGTCAAATAGTACTTTAACAGGAATGTCTTTGACAATAAGCGTGCCTTCTAAAACATCTGGCATTTCCTGAACAGACGAAGATGTAGGCACTTCTGCTACTTCATTTACATGTACTGCTTCATATTTCTTTGAGGGTGGCCACTCCCGTGCAATATGGCCTGCTTGGTGGCACTTGTTGCATTTCCTTTAATCATGAGACTTCTTTTTCTTCTTGGCAGGTCTGCAATTCCTAGTCAAATGCCCTTTTTAATGGCGGTTATTGCATACGGTGGTCGTTACTGGTTCATTCTCAGATCTGGCCCTCTTCCGATTGTCTTTGGGTTTTTTTCTGACCTCAGACATCGTACGGGCCTTAGGAATATTAGTTTCCGACTCTTCTTTGTTACTAGAACAGACTTCCTCTTTGTCCCACAACATACCTTTCTTATGGAGATTAATCGACGCTAGAAAAGCATGATATTTACATTAAATTCTACAAGCGTACAGGTGTGTAGCATACAGGTCGAACACAGGGAGGTAAATTAAAATCAAATTATTTATCTAATCTCTTGGGCATGTTAGACGAAGCCTGGAGATTTTGTTGAAATAAAAACAAATTGAAATTGCGAACTTAGGATTATCGTTGAATCTAATCAATGATTAATCACTAAAGAAAGTAAATTGCAAAACAAGAACAACAATGCAGAAAATAAAAGTGCAGAATAAGAAGAACAACAAAAAGTAAATTAGGATTGTCGTTGAAACTAATCAAACAACTAATCACTAATTTACTTTTTGTTGTTCTTGTTATTCTGCACTTTTATTTTCTGCATTGTTATTCTTGTTTTGCAGTTTACTTTCTTTAGTGATTAATCGTTGATTAGATCCAACGATAATCCTAAGTTCGCAATTTCAATTTGTTTTTATTTCAACAAAATCTCCAGGCTTCGTCTAACACGCCCAAGAGATTAGATAAATAATTTGATTTTAATTTACCTCCCTGTGTTCGACCTGTATGCTACACACCTGTACGCTTGCAGAATTTAATTTAAACATCACGCTTTTCTAGCGTCGATCAAGTTTTTGGCGTCGTTGCCGAGGAGGCAATAATCAAATTTTATTATTTATTTAATTTCTGATTCGTGTTAGTGTTTTTTTAATTTTATTTGTTGTTTTGTTTATTAAAAAAAACACTTGCCATTTTTCATTGAATTTCTGCCTTTTTTAATTCATTCCATTTTTTCCTTTCTTCTTTTACATTGTATATACAATCTTATCTCTTTCCCTCTGAAAAAAAAGAAATATATATATATATACAAATTTTCTTTTACTGTTTTTTTTCCTCTCCACATCTTCAATTTTCTTGCTATTTCCTTTTCTTTGCTTTCCTTTTACAAAATTCAAAAAAAAATCATTAATTTTTCCCTTATTCTCCTTTGTGCCTTAATTCTCTCAGATTTCTTCCCTTATTTAGTTCTCTATTTAGGATCCACTCCACTAAAAATTCATATCCATCTCTCCCCATCAGTTCTATTCTACCACATACAGCAATTCTCTAACATCACCACAGTCCCTCCTTCAGACCTTGTTCACCAACCACGCCCCAAGACCACTACCACTTCACCAGTATCATCTACCAGCACTTGATACTCTTGTGCCCCATCTGCTCCAAGCCCCACCAAAAATCTGCAACCAAACCATTATAGCACAGCAAAGATCGAGCCCCACCGATTCACACACCAACTACCAACAACAAGTTCACATCCGATCATCATAAAACCTGTTCACACCCGTACAACCATCCTCTGCCTCAAACGAATTACAACAGAACTCCACCCATTCACAAATTCCTTCCAACTCATCTTCATGTCCACCAGCCTCATTCAATTGGCTCTCCCTTTCGAAAAATCTGAACCACCCCTCAAAACTCACAACGGCAAATTCGCCTTCTTCCAAAATCACAATCCAGTTCGAATTTCTTCACCAATCCGCAAACCCATCTGCCATAAACCACAGTCCTACCCTCGTCCTTCCTCCACAACAGGTCCTGCATCGCAAAAACCAAACTAAAATTTCACCATCCCACAAAACCAAACCTCTCCGTATTCTGTCTCCTCTTCTCTCACAATCCACGCACTGCATATCATACCCAAAAGCCAACATCGGCTGCTCCACTAGAAACCCCATCCATCACGCCATAGTGCCAAATCGCACCCTCGCCAATTTGAATCACCCCACCCATCACGTAATACACCATTCACGTTCATCCATAAAACAATCTCATCACCACTGTCCAGACCAACAAACCATATTCCCCACAACACAACAGAACCTCAAGCATCATCACGTCCTCCAACCCCAGTACGAGAAGTCTCAAACCACAAATCGGATCCGGAATCTGAAAATCGAAGAGAATATATTTATTTCCGAAATTCTCGCAATTCGCGAACAAAATTCCCAATTCAGACACCCCCATCCGCAAGCAGCATTCGCCATTCATCGTACTACCACATCCCCAAATCCCCAAATCAAATACTCCTAATAGCTAATTTGAATACCCTCACCGAAATCCCTAAACTCGATACATAAACCTGAATTGATCGATTTGCAGGGGCTCGTGTTAATTGCAGTTCGAATTCCCCTTTTATTTTCTTCTAGATTTATTGCGTGAGGAGGATATCTGAATTTCCTTTTGTGTTGAGTGGATTTTGGGACATTAATTGCATGCCTTAAGTTGACTGCGTGACTTTGAATTAAGCTTGGCCCTCTTGGTTTGAAGTTAGTGTCTAGGCCATTTTTTTTGCCTTAATTAAGGCTAGTCATTTGCTTTTGTTAGGCTTGGCTTTTGTGTTTGATTTTATTCAGTATGGTATGCTTGTTAGTTTAAATTTAGTTAATTCCTTTTTCTTAATTTCTTTTGTTGTTATATTTGCCCTCTTTCTCTCTCTCTCTCTCTCTAAAAAAAAGAAAAAAAGAAAAGAAAAGGAGCCATGTTTCAAATCAAAGGATCAAGGCGAAGGAAGAGTACAAGTTCGTCAACAATAATTCGAGTCGAGCAAAACAAATAGTAAAGCTCAAATATTCTCTGGACGGACTGCCATGCCCCAACTGAAAAATTTTCTAACTCTACAGGTGCTGAAAAATATAAATTGCTTGTGAAAATTTTCTGCAGGGGCAGCGGCTTGCTTGTACAATATTTTAATTTTATGTTCTGTGACTGTTTGTGACTGTTCTGTGTTTGATATTTCTGTGTCTGATATTTCTGATCTGTTTGTGAGGAACGAATTTTCATAACTAAATTCATATAATTGAGAAATAATATAATTGAAAAGTGGTGTTCTGTGAAGTTGACTGTCTCGTATAATTGGATCGCGGATATATATTAGTTCGATTTATTAAACTATTAGCAAAAGAGGTTGCATACTACCTGTAAAACATTGGTCGTATCCCTTAGTATTTATACTATACGTGAACGGCCATATGACCCTCTTCCCCCTTCTAATTGAGTCGGCTAATTAATAAAGCACATCTTAGTATTTTATATTATTTTGAAGTGAGAATAATTTCTGTCTTTTCATGAATTCATTGAAATGTCTGATTCAAAAAAATCCTTGAGAGAATTGTGGGATAATAATCGTAGTAGACGTCTGCTTGAAGAGAATGAGTATGAATTACAACTCATGAGACAAGATTTTCCAAAATTTTGTGAGCCAAATGTCGACAATTTTCAAAAATTTTCAAACGACCAACATTTTCAAAATCATGGATATGATCGAAATTACGACTTCGATTCAAATTTCAATAATTTCAATTATGGTCCAGATCCACATCAATATGGCTTTGAAACGCAATATGGCTTTGATCCACATCAATATGGGGTTGTAAACCAAAATTTTCAAAATTATAGCCCATATCAACATCTTGAAACTAAACAAAATTGCAATTTTCCCTTGAATTTTAACAATTTTGGCTATGAACAAAAAATTTATAATCAAAACGATTTCCAATATCTTGAAAATTCAAACAACCTCCACATTGGAAATAATTTTGATTGTGAAATTTATGTGGATTATAATTTTGATAATCAAGAAATCGAAAATGAGGGCTCTCAAGTCAACGACTCTGAAGAATGTAATTTTGATGAGAGGGCAGAAAGGCTAAATAAAAAGATGGATGAACTTCTTCGTTTAATGGCATCTTATAAAGAACAACAAGAGAACCAAAATCAAATTCAAACAAGCGATAAATCAGAAGATAATTCATTCTTTACTGATAGTGAAAATTTTCAAATAACAACTTTTGAAATTGAGAATAACGATCTAAATGAAGTTGTTCAAAATTCAACAAATGATTTGGACTTTGATTATTTTCAGGAAAAAAATTTAAGCTCTAATTTTGATCTTCCTCTTTCAAGTTGCGAGAAACTCGACATTCTAGAAATTGAACAGGATAAAAATGTTGAATTTTTCAATTCAAAAATGGAAATGGATTTTGACAAACATGAATTCTTTGGATTGTACGAGGATGAGTTGCCAAATGAGGAAGAAATAGATTCCCGTCACGAGTTCGAAAAGTTTAACTTTGAGGAAATTTCAAACGAACATGAAATTGTCAGTGACGAAAATACATTGTCAATTGAGAAAGGTGATCACATAGTCTTGAACAACACTCTAAAATTCACGATTGCAACTGAGTTTACATACGATCACAAATTTTTGGACAATTACACTGATAAGTTTGTTGAACACATGAATTATTTTTGGAAAGTTAGCTTGATTGAAAAACTTCGTGTGAGGACGACCCTAGATATTTATCTCCTTGACTATAAATCTTGGTTTAAAGATGAGATGGTTTTCAAAAACCATTGCTTATAAGAAAACATGTCTAGACATAATGGGAATGGAATCATGGGGCTAGAACAAAGTGTGGGGGGAAAAGTTGGTGGCAATCTTTGCATCGCATGCACCGCAAACACATATATCATTGTACATATGATCCATTCATACATATAGTTAGACTGCATTTCATTCTTCAAATAATTTTGCATCTCATTCACCTTTGGGTACGATCTTTCAAATTTAGGAAACGTTCACAGTGTGGACACTGTTTAGTTCTAGTGTGGGGGGGGAGTCTACATAAAATCCTTTTATTTTTATTTTATTATTTTCTTATTTCTTTTCATATAGGACCATCATGTATTCTAGATCGTAGTAACATACCATTTTTTTTTGAAACATGACTCATTTTAAATTGATACAACAAAATATGTTAAGGATTGTTAATCAGTTGATAGTTATTTTTTCTCTCAACTAAGTTCGAATTTGAAATATAATGAAAAGTTTAATTTTGAGGGATAATAGTGTAACCGGTACATAGGGAGATTCTTAGGTGATGGCCATGAAATCTATTCTATATTGTAGACTTTGTTTAAATAAGTGGTGGACTTAGAATACATATATTGGCTTTTCAGATCTTTAAAACTAAGTTGTGTTAAGCTGAATTCACGTAACTCTCTTTTGTGCTTATATTTTCAATAATAATAATAATAATAATCCAAGGGTATCCAACATTGCTTGTATATCGAGCGTTGGTGTGCAAACCCGCCAAGCTCTATCCGACACCTTGTTGACAAAGTCAGGGTTGGAATATCTTGGTCTCATTTTATTAGATTGGACACCAAAGGATTACCGACATGTTGTTGACAAAGTCAGCGTCGGTCTGTACAATCCACCAAGCTCTGTCCTAACTCTCTGTCAGTCCACAAGGCAGTGTATGGGTGGTATACCTTGGTCTTTTAAGTTAGGTGTATGTATTTAATCATAAACTATAACTTTTATAGAGATAGAGAATAAGCGATGATGCCCAAACATTTCTTGACCTTTTTGATTTGACTAGCCATAGACAAGGAAATTAGAATACCACTTTACAAACTGTGCCAAACAAACTAAGAATTTATTTCATGGCTGCACTATGTTATCAACCGAACCAACTGGCCAAGCTAGAATTTAACATTTGAAAACTTGATTTATGTTGAAAATTTGTGACAAGTTGAGGTATCTAAAATAAAATCAACTAATTAGAAATTGTCAACTTAATTTGTTGTACCACTTTCCTGAAACAAGTCGTGTTTTCATTTTTGTTTTTATTTTTTGCATATGTCCATTGCACTCATGTAGTTTCATTAGAATCATAGCATACTGCATTTGGATTTTGTGGGTAGTATCCGCTGAAAACCCACACGAGACACCACTCGTCCTACTAGGGACACCTAGAGGTTTAACGGCTTCTTGCATACGCTCAATGCAATCGTGTTTCCTACGAAAGTGTGACCTATCTAGTTAGTTTTTAATTTTTGTTTTACTCGAGGACGAGTAAAAGATAAGTGTGGGGGTATTTGATTAGCATAGAAATGTGATATTTTTATGCTCTTATATCTTATCTTTTGTATATAAATAAATATTACTTGGGTATTGTTTTGTCACTTTTACAGATATTCCAACCCAGCCCGCATGGAAACAGAAAAGTAGAGAAATAGAGATCAAATTGCTGTGTATTTGCATTTTGAAGAATTGTAGATGAAGATCTCACATCTAGCTGCTGTTGGACAAGAAAATGACTGATTTAGAGGCCAAGCACATCTCAAATTAAAGGAGGCTCGCAAGAGAAAAGGAGAAAAGGCCTAGAACTTGTTCCACATGACAAAAGGCCTAAAAATCACTTGAGATAGCTAGGCCCATTTGTAATTAGGGTTAGGGTTTGGTTATGTCATATAAATACCCTTGTAATATCATTGTATCCTATCTCATTTCTATATTCCATTACTCTAATAAAAATTCTTCTTCTTCTTCTTTTATTTTCTAGTATTTTTTAGCAACTAGTGTCATCTACCCGATTAGATTCGGTAGAGTACTAGTTGTATTTTACATTTGTTTCATTAGTGATTAGTCGATTGATTAGTTTCAATGACAATCCTAATTTTATTTTTTTGTTGTTCTTATTTTTCACTTTTATTTTCTGCCTTGTTGCTATTGTTTTGCAATTTACTTTCTTTAGTGATTAATCGTTCATTAGATTCAATGATAATCCTAAGTTCGCAATTTCAATTTGTTTTTATTTAAACAAAATCTCCAGGCTTCGTCTAACTCGACCAAGAGATTAGATAAATAATTTGATTTTAATTTACCTCCATGTGTTCGACCTGTAAGCTACACACCTGTGCGCTTGTAGAATTTAATTTAAAATTCGCGCTTTTCTAATTCATAGGAAAGCGACGATCAAGTTTTTGTCGTTTAAGAGCTATGCTCCTTCACAGGGTATATTCGTGTTCGATCTAACAATTACCAGATTTAGATCAAATTTTAGGTTTTTAGAAATTAATTTGTGAATCTGTCCTGATAGTCTATGGTTGTTTAAGAGCTCAGCTCCTGCATAGGCTATGCTTGTCGTTATTTACTTATTTGTTTCTAGGAATCTATTTATAGTTGATTCATGTTTGTGACAGAAACATGAGTTAGATCTATATTTATTTGTTGGCTATTGATGAGTGTGAATCTAATCTATGTCATTATCCCCTAATTGCTTTCTCTTATTAGATAAATCTCTCTTCTTTATTTAATTGCTGTTATTTTCTGTGTTTTCAATCAATCAAAATCTTGGAATAACTTGATTGGATTTATTAATTAAAATAATTTTGGTTCCAGAGTTCGACACCCTCTACAACAATCCTTGTTGTTTAGGAAAGCCGAACGGATTTTACAGTTGTTTACAATTGTATAATTTGTTCGCAAACAAATTTTGGCGCCGTTGCCGGAATTAGAAAAGTGCGAATTTTAAATTAAATTCTGCAAGGGCACAGGTGTGTAGCATACAGGTAGAACACAGGGAGGTAAATTGAAATCAAATTATTTATCTAATCTCTTGGGCGAGTTAGACGAAGCCTAGAGATTTTGTTGAAATAAAAACAAATTGAAATTGCGAACTTAGGATTATCGTTGAATCTAATCAACGATTAATCACTAAAGAAAGTAAATTGCAAAAAAAGAACAACAATGCAGAAAATAAAAGTGATGAATAAGAAGAAAACAAAAAAATAAAATTATGATTGTTGTTGAAACTAATCAATCAACTAATCACTAATGAAACAAATGTAAAATACAACTAGTACTCTACCGAATCTAATCGGGTAGATGACACTAGTTGCTAAAAAATACTACAAAATAAAAGAAGAAGAAGAAGAAGAAGAAGAATTTTTATTAGAGTAATGGAATACAGAAATTAGATAGGATACAATGATATTACAACGGTATTTATATGACATAACCAAACCCTAACCCTAATTACAAATGGGCCTAGCTATCTCAAGTGATTTTTAGGCCTTTTGTCATGTGGAACAAGTTCTAGGCCTTTTCTCCTTTTCTCTTGCAAGCCTCCTTTAATTTGAGATGTGCATGGCCTCTAAATCAGTCATTTTATTGTCCAACAGCAGCTAGATGTGAGATCTTCATCTACAATTCTTCAAAATGCAAATACACAGCAATTTGATCTCTATTTCTCTACTTTTCTGTTTGCATGCGGGCTGGGTTGGAATATCTGTAAAAGTGACAAAACAATACCCAAGTAATATTTATTTATATACCAAAGATAAGATATAAGAGCATAAAAATAACACATTTCTATGCTAATCAGAGATCTTCATACTGATAAGCCATATAAATCATTTCTGAGAAAGGAAGCTTCACATTCCACATCACACTATTCTGATATTTTCTTTGCAGGCCATGAATAAACCTCAGATTTTTCCTCTTTGGATCTTGAATCAGATGAGGAGCAAAGTGAGAAAGTTCGTTGAATTTCTTATAATATTCTGGGATGGTCATATCCCCTTGTATCAGATAAGAAAATTCATCACATAATCGCTCGGTTGCTTTGGGAGGAGTAAATCTTTCTACGAAAATCACTTTGAATCTATCCCAGGTGATATCACCTTCTGGATTATCTTTAATAACCGAATCCAACCAGAACAAAGCTTCTTCTTTGAGTGCCCAAGACGCCAGTAATCTTTTCTGGTCATCCCTCAGCTTGAAACCCTCAAAGATTTTTTCTGTAGAACGGATCCAAGCTTATGTTTCCATAATGGACTCTTTGCCTAAAAATGGTGATCCACCCAAATTTCAAAATCTCTTGAATAGAACTTCTATACCTGATTCTAGCTGCGGGAGCACAACTAGCTCATTAGCTGGTCGAGCCATACGATTATTTCTTCTGTTCCTGTCACTCATTTTCTAGTACGTCTGCAATTAGAAGACAAAGTGTCAGGTCAACAGAAAAGATATTTCAAAATATAGAGACAAATATTTGAATGTAAATGTGTCTACTGGGTGTATTTCACTCTGCTTTACTCATACTAGGATATTACTGATCCTATCTGTATAGAGTTACCCACCCTAGAACACCACTATTTCTATTTCTGACAATTTCGTTCATATGTTATATTCCAGCACTAAGCTTAACCAAAGCTCTGATACCAAATGAGACGACCCCAAACCCCGTACTGAAGGTGGCAAGGGTAATCCTTGGAATATAACACATAAACAGATAATAACAGAACAGAAATAAATAAATACACCAGATAATGTACAAATAATACACTGAATAAACATAATCAACAGAGTTACACAGTATAAAGGATCAAACTTAGTACAAATACAGTTCAGCTATACATAAATGTCTACAGCAGAAAACAAACATAATGTACAATAGGAGCTGAAAAGCATAAAAAGAGATAAATGATAGAATCCATCTTCAGCTCCAGCTATCCGAAAAGAGCCTGCTAAACCTGAATACAAGGCTGCCCGTGTAGAAAAAGGGGCACCCGAGTTTGAAAGTGAAACAAACTACGAGTCAATCATGGGACTGGTATGAGAAATCTACTCAACACACTTAAAATATGGCTAATCACAGGACCACGTGTAACAAACCGAAAATCTGGGCCATTTTAAAAAAAATATTTTGGCAATTTTAGCGAATTTTGAAAATTTAAAATAGATTATTTTAAATAAAAACGACGGAAAATTTATTTTGAATATAATTCGAACGTGTATATTATATACGTCGTCGTTAGAATATAAATAATTATATATATTATTATAAAAGGAATGGAAAATGGCGCGGTAGTTCGATAATTCGATTTCAAACTTCAAATGAATGTACCGGGTGCAAAACAAACCGGATTTTAGTGAAACCAAAAATAATAGGATCTAATTGATAATATCTTTCCAACCAATCCGACAAATCAAGATTTCATAGCGGGAATCAAAAGATACATCCAGTTGAAAATTCTGAATAATCACTATGGAATTCAAGCCCTTAAAAATAGCCATTTTGCAAACGACCTCGGATTTCGACGAAACCATTTCTGTTGGGTCCGTGATGTCAAGTTATTGCTAGATTCCAAATTTCATAACTTTTCGAATCAATATGTGAGCGTGCCAAAGGAAAACGCGTTTGA
The DNA here is from genome assembly GCA_030737875.1 of Allium sativum. NCBI lineage: Eukaryota > Viridiplantae > Streptophyta > Magnoliopsida > Asparagales > Amaryllidaceae > Allium > Allium sativum. The sequence goes on along the minus strand of CM060915.1, from coordinate 181,313,460 downwards.
CCAGTTTTAGTTGATTTTAATCGACTGGAAAATGACCATTTTTCAAATGGTCTCAGAATTCGACGAAATTAGTTTTGTTAGGACCGTATCGTCAATACGAAGCTATAAAATATTTTTCGGGAATTTTTCGAGTTAGTATGTGACCCCGGTAAATTAAAATGTACGTTTAAAATTCAATATAGTGATTTAAATGTAGATTTGACGAAAACTGATTGTAACAGTCAAATCAGCCTACGATACATATCCCATTGTGTTCGGAATGGGGGTAGTTAGCTAGGGACGACAGGCGGTGGGTCTCGTTTCGAGGCCGAAATTAAAAGTTACTTTTTAGTGGATTGAATTAAATAAATAATTAAAAATATTATAAAACACTCCCTCCCTTACCCTACCTTTCTCTCTCCCTAAAGACTCGTTCAAAATTAAAAACGGATGGAAAAAAAGGGGAAAACGAGACGGGAAGTGGGGAACCGCTCCTCCAGGCGGCGCGCCACCGCCGATCGGGCGCCGACCCCTCCTCCAGCAATCGAAGGCGTGCCCCCCCAAACCCCCTTCCTCGTCACGAATAACGAGAGCCACCCCCCTCACTCTGTCTATCGCCCAAGACCCCACCGCCCTCCATCCAGGCCTCGCGCGAAGGAACCCTCGCCCAGTCCCAGTCCGTCGTGGCCCACAGTTTCCCCCCTCCCCCCCCCCCCCCCTTCCGACGCAACCGACCCCCCCTCCTTCCGATCTGAGCAGTAAGTTTGTTATCCTATCTTATTTTATTTAATGTTTAATTATAATACATTGGTTTTATTTTATTTTTGCGTATAAACGACATAGTTTTTATTTTATTTTTCTTTAGAGTTTTATATGCAAAACTGAATTTAAAAATGATATTTTTATATGCAAAACTGAATTTTAAAAATGTGATCTTTAGTTGTAAATCTCATATGTGAAAGTATGATTTTGAATGAAGTAAAAATAAGATCTTTATTTTTTATTTAGCTAAAAATATGATTTTTAGTCCAATAGAAAAGGTTAGATTTTTAAAATAGAAAAGATTAGATTTTTAAAATAGAAAAGATTAGATTTTTAAAATAGAAAAGGTGAGATTTTTAAAATAGAAAAGATTAGATTTTTAAAATAGAAAAGATTAGATTTTTGAAATGAAAAAGGCGGAATCTTTATATTTGAAAAGACGAAATCTTCATATTTGAAAAGGCGAAATCTTTATATTTAGAAAGGCGAGATCTTTATATTTAGAAAGGCGAGATCTTTATATTTAAAAAGGCTGAATCTTTATATTTGAAAAGACGAAATCTTTATATTTGACAAGGCGAAATCTTTATATTTGGGAAGGCGAAATCAGTATATAGAGAATAGCGTGATAAAAATACAATCTTTATTATTTTGAATAGTGAAGTAAAAATTCGATTTTTATATATTGAATAGCAATATAAAAATGTGATTTTTATATATGTTGTGACTACGGGCAGTGAAATTGGCAAAAAGGCGAGCACGACGAAGATTTCTACATAAAAAGAGTCGTGGCGCTTGGTTTAGCTAGTTGGTGAGAACTTCTCACTCTAAATTCTCTTTTTCTAGTTATATATATATATATATATATATATATACTAGGATGCAGACGGTTCTTAGTAGCACCCGACACCCATCGTCCACAGACCATGGACGGCTTGTTTGTTTGATTGATGTGTTGTGAAAATTGATTGTGTTGTGGAATGGTTGAATAATAAAATATTCTTGTGTTGAAAGGAAATAAAATATTTATATAGTTAAAAATATTTTATCGTTAAAAATATAATTTTTAACGTGAATGTGAATAAATGAATATTCATTTACAAACCGGACGGTTTGTTTATGTACACCTATTTGAAGGACATTGATTGGGACGATAAATTTTATACATCGCCCAACTTCACAAATAAAATCGGTGTTTGTGGATTTGAAACCCCACACGGGTATTGGGATGATATTTGGGTACATTAATCCCAATTATTTAATTGTATGTCGATCGATTGGTCGACAGGCTGTGTAAGCGTTGATTATTTATATTTGATGCTTATGCAGGTGTGTGGTGCACTTAGGATGATGGTTGATTATTTATCGTTGCTATTATATGCATTTGTCGTATGGAATCCATATAATTAACTTTATATGTTAATTGATTGGGCCTCATTCCAATCGGGAAAATAGAGAATATTATAAAATAAAGGTTCATGTGTTGACTGCACTCATCCGTTGAGATTAGTCATGTGTTGAACGAAATATTTTAATAATAAAATTTACATCTTTATATTATAAAATAAAGGTTCATGTGTTGACTGTACTCATCCGTTGAGATTAGTCATGTGTTGAACGAAATATTTTAATAATAAAATTTACATCTTTACCATTATAAAATAAAGGTTCATGTGTTGACAGTACTCATCCGTTGAGATTAGTCATGTGTTGAACGAAATATTTTAACAATAAAATTTACATCTTTATCATATTTGAAACTAGAAACTAACTGGAAAATAGATAAGATGAGTGGTCTCCTGGATATTGATCTGATGTTGGTTTCGGCCTTCGGGGTTAATATTCATGGAATCATTCTCTTACTAATTTACGGTTGGAGTCTGATTTTAAATCAAACGATAGATACCATAATTTTTATAAAATATATTAAATAACAAACATAGTCACACGTGGACAGTACTCATTCGTTGAGATTAGTCATGTGTTGACAAATATATAGATTCACGTATTGAATAGAATAAATATTCATTTGTTGAATAGGATAACGGAATTATTGAAATATATAAAGCCGTGTTGATTAGAGATGCGCTATTTTGACGCGAACAATATTTAGATCGATTATATTCGTTTTTATAATTGAATTGAATATATAACGAATTCGAATTGAATTGAATAGAAAACGAATTTGATTTGAATATAAAACGAATTCGAATTGAATTGGATATAAAACAAATTTGAATTGAATTAAATATAAAACGAATTCGAATTGAATTGAAAATGAATTGAAATAGAATAAAAATCGATTTGAAATGAATTCAAATTGAATTGAAATTTGAATTGAATTCAAATGAATTTTAAAACGAATTTATAAGGAAAAATTCAATTTTGATTTGAATTGGAAATGGAAGTTGAAATGTTTTTGAAACGAATTTAAAACTATCTATAAAATTCGGTTCAAATAGAAATCGACGAAATATATATTATATATATTATATATATAATATAATGGCCTGAATAGAATGCGCCGCGATGCAGCAGTTCGCAAATTTCGACCATTAACTTCGAACGGACATTACGGGAGATCCGACCGTCGATTCTCCTTAAACCGGAACCGTTGGGTTCGTATCGAAAAGAGATTTCTAGTGAATATTAGAAATTTGAAATCTAATGGTTGGATTTGGAGATACGTCAAAATCAATTTTGGAAAAGGTCGTTGTAAGTGCAGTTCGATGGCCGTTGATGGAAATCGACTGTACGGGCCTTGATAAAATTATTAAAAATAGTAATAATTTGTGTAAAATCATAAGAAATGATTTGGGAAAAATTGATATGAAAAACTCCATGTTTGAAAAGATAAAAATAGATTTTTATCGAAATGATCTAGTTTTGAACTAAAATTAAAACCCATTTCTTTTTAAATAAATAAATTGGATTTGAAATGGGTTTTAAATAGAATTGATCTGTGGGTTTATCATGAACAGTGTTTTAAATAACACTTGTTCTTTAATCCGATAGTAAATAGAATGTGATTTGGGTTTATCGTGAACTGCGTTTTAAAGGACATTAGTTCTTTAACCCAGAAAAGGGAGTTTTAATGAATCTGCAATTAGATTGAAATGTGAATTGATAATTTAAATTATCAAATTAGGAAAATGGGCGAGAATGGAGTGTCACCAGTTTTGCTCCAAGCGATAGTTAAATCTTTAATTAGATTTGAACGTGAAATGGTAATTAATTTTACCGATAACACCGTGGTGTTAGATATGGAGTATTACCAGTTTTGCTTCATGGGATGAATAGGTTGGGATTGGGAAATAAAATAAATAATTACTTCGGTGTGGTTCGCTAATCTCGACTAGTTTGGAAAACCATAATTTGGTTTGAAATGACATCCAAAGGAAGATTAAAGAATAGATTCAAGAATTTATCTTGGATAAAATTAATGGGAACTTTCCCCTAAGAATGTGAAATTTAGAAACTAGCTGTAGGTTAGCTGAAATGAGTGGTCTCCTGGATAATGATCTGATGTTGGTTTCAGCCTTCGAGGTTAATATTTGGGAAATTGTTCTCTTTCCGATTTTACGGTTAATGACTAACGAATTGGAATGAGGCGTATGTTGTGTTTTTGTAACATTTGTTTTTAATATACGCGGGTTGTTCGGAAAGGCCGGGTTTATACCCATTCTGAATAACCGATTCGACGATATGTCGAAGATGAAGATGGTGGTTGAAGACTGGAAGTCTTTACATCGTTTGGGTGATTACTGATGATCTTAATTGGGCTGTACACCCAAGATGAGGGAATCACTTGGTGGTCGTCCAGACGTACTTGGAGATCGATAGATATGCGAGCAAAGTGCCTATGGTTTCGTTCAGACCCAGAACGAACTTGTAAATGGATTATGTGTCTGACATTGGATTTTATTCTGTGTTGATTGATTTATGTTAAATATATATCTGTTTTGCGGCGGAGAATTTATTCTCTTGCTTAAACGCCCTTCTCTGAGACGTATGAGCTAAGAGGTTATATATCGATAGATATCAATCGCATGTCATGAATTGCCTGTGTGGCACACTGAGTTGCATGGATCAAGGCTTCTGTTGAAAAGAAAAGTCTTGTGGTTGATGATCAAAGCACGGCCTACGTGGAAGCTTTGTGTATAGCGTGAATTCGCGAGCCTCACACCTCGGTATGAGTTAAAAACGGGATACGGACCGTTGGGAGAACACGACGTTTCTTTCTAGCTTTGGTGGTGTCAGTGACTTACCAGCCCTGACATTTATATACTTTTCACCTTTGTGGTTGTTGGAATAAGGCGCCTCGATATTAGGTCTGTAAGGACCAGGAAACGTGTGTTTAGGAATAATTAATCCTCAAACGTAAGAGAGGACCGGCCCAACCGATCCAAGTGGCTTCCCATAGTGTGTAGTCCTGAGCATTTGCTAGAATGTCTCGAAGCGGAGAAGAGCTTTCCCCTTGCCTCGACTCATGACGGAAATCCAATTTCCAATACGTGTATTGCGGTTTTAATTGTAGAACTAGTATGGTGACTAGATATATGGTACCCATGCCGTCTATGATTTATATTTATGATTGAAATTGTTTTGACACTATACACTTATTATAGTATCAAATGATTTGTTTTAAACGTACCAATCATGTTTGGCTATTATAAGGGAAAACCCTATCCTCCGGCTTGCATTGCATTGTGTGATGGGACCTGGGTCTTATAATAGCTTCATTTTTCGAAAAAGCATTGCGCTGTTTATTCTATGCACTAGTATTCTTGGGAGGAAACCCGATCCGTGTTGTACGGCGTGGTCCCTTGAATTACTCTCTTTTAAAGTAAAGCTTTAAATAACTGTTTCAGTTCTCACACCAGTCACATGACTGACCTGGAGTTTATTGTTTTAACCTAAACTCTGGGTGCCCCTATTTTCGACATGGGCAGCTAGTAGTTTTGGTTTTGCAGATTTATATTCACAGGATCCTGGTTTACAGCTGGAATGATGCTTGGAAATCTCTGTATCCGTGTATTACTTTCAGTTGTGTTTTGTATTATTTTTCAGCTGCAGTACTGTATTTAAATCTCCGATATTTATCGAATGTAATTTATTCATTTATACTCTGTATATTCTTGTATCTGATGGAATTTTTGTAATAGCAATGAAATGTTCTTCTGTTTGCGTTCCAATTTGTCCTGTTCTCAAAACGATCAGGGGTTTCGAACGGTCTAGATCGGTTTAACGACTGATTCGGATCGAGCGAAATTCCCGGCCGTCACATTTGGTATCAGAGCTTTGGTTTACAGAGCTCGAGAACAAGACACATTAGAACCATACGAAAGAATTCATCAGATGTTGGATTAGTAATATCCAATTAGAATGACTCGTTAGAGATAGGATCAGTAGTATCCTAGAATGAGTGTGAAGAGTATATTTTTCAAATGAAAACAATTTTGTTTTGAAAGGTAGATTCAAGTATACGTATTTAAATATTTATTTATTTATTTTGAATTTTGACAATCCAATATATAAAGATTTTTGCATATACGCGTCATGAACGTATATTCGAAGTTTTAATATATTAGATAGATATAGAGTCACACTCTAGTCGCCCGAACATGGTTCTGATGATGGCACGCCATCACCAGTATTTATTTTCGTGATTCGAAGGTGTGATATCTATATATTTCCATCAGATTGGTGTGAGAACCAAAACTTATATAGACAGATTTATTGTTGTGATTTGGCATCAAAACATGATTTTTGTATATATATCAAATTTATGAATTTGAAACGTTAATCCACTAATCGATTGATGTTTGTGTTGTTTGTTTATTTGTTTGATAATTTTTGAACCATTATGCCTAATTGAACAAAATTTTGAACTGTATTGAAAACTGGTTGCATTTGCATGCATATACATATACTTACATTGAACAGGTCATAGCAAGGAGGCTAGAGCAGAGAATAAAATTTGTTTGCCGGACAAATAGGTACATGTTTACTACAATTTACTGTTTTGTTTGGGTGATGATGATTTTATGAGCCTATTGGCTAGCCGCTTGGCTTTTTCTTTTTCTTTTTGAGATCAGAAGGCCTGTATGGCAATTTCGGGATTTTCCCGTGGCTCCCGGTGCAGGGGAGGTTATGGCGAAATTTTTCGAAAATTTAGGGTGTTAGCCAAATTTTTGAAAATTTGAAAATTCTCAGAAATTGAAAAGTTGGAGAATGGAAGCCAGATCGAACATAGAGTTGATTGATCAAACCACTTTCGACTTTTTTCCTTTTCGGGGACGAAAAGTTTTAAGTGGGGGAGATTGTAACAACCTGAAAATCTGGGCCAGTTTAAAAATTTTATTTTGGCAATTTTAGCGAATTTTGAATATTTAAAATAGATTATTTTAAATAAAAATGATGGAAAATTTATTTTGAATATAATTCGAACGTGTATATTATATACGTCGTCGTTAGAATATAAATAATTATATATATAATTATACAAGGAATGGAAAATGGCGCGGTAGTTCGATAATTCGATTTCAAACTTCAAATGAATGTACCGGGTGCAAAACAAACCATATTTTAGTGAAACCAAAAATAATAGGATCTAATTGATAATATCTTTCCAACGAATCCGACTAATCAAGATTTCATAGCGGGAATCAAAAGATACGTCCAGTTGAAAATTCTGAATAGTCGCTATGGAATTCAGGCCCTTAAAAATAGCTATTTTGCAAACGACCTCGGATTTCTACGAAACCACTTTTGTTGGGTCTGTGATGTCAAGTTATTGGTAGATTCCAAATTTCATAATTTTTCGAATCAATATGTGAGCATGGCAAAGGAAAACGTGTTTGACCAGTTTCAGTTGATTTTAATCGACTTGAAAAAGGCCATTTTTCAAACGGTCTCAGAATTCGACGAAATTAGTTTTGTTAGGACCGTATCGTCAATACGAAGCTAAAAAATATTTTTTGGGAATTTTTCGAGTTAGTATGTGACCCCGGTAAAATAAAATGTACGTTTAAAATTCAATATAGTGATTTAAATGTAGATTTGAAGAAAACTGATTGTAACAGTCAAATCAGCCTACGATACATATCCCATTGTGTTCGGAATGGGGGTAATTAGCTAGGGACGACAGGCGGTGGGTCTCGTTTCGAGGCCGAAATTAAAAGTTACCTTTTAGTGGATTGAATTAAATAAATAATTAAAAGTATTATAAAACACTCCCTCCCTTACCCTACCTTTCTCTCTCCCTGAAGACTCATTCAAAACTAAAAACAGATGAAAAAAAGGGAAAACGAGACAGAAAGGGGGGGAACCGCTCCTCCAAGCGGTGCGCCACCGCGCCTCTGCCACCGTCGATCGGGCGCCGACCCCTCCTCCAGCAATCGAAGGCGCGCCCCCCTAAACCCCCTTCCTCGTCATGAAGAACGAGAGCCACCCCCCTCGCTCTATCGATCGCCCAAGACACCACCGCCCTCCACCCAGGCCTCGCGCGAAGGAACACTCGCCCAGTCCCAGTCCGCCGTGACCCACAGCTCCCCCCCCCCTCGCTGATTCCGACGCAACCGACCCCCCTCCTTCCGATCTGAGCAGTAAGTTTGTTATCCTATCTTATTTTATTTAATGTTTAATTATAATACGTTGGTTTTATTTTATTTTTGCGTATAAACGACATAGTTTTTATTTTATTTTTCTTTAGAGTTTTATATGCAAAACTGAATTTAAAAATGAGATTTTTAAATGCAAAACTGAATTTTAAAAATGTGATCTTAAGTTGTAAATACCATATGTGAAAGTATGATTTTGAATGAAGTAAAAAAAAGATCTTTATTTTTTATTTAGCTAAAAATATGATTTTTAGTCCAATAGAAAAGGTTAGATTTTTAAAATAGAAAAGATTAGATTTTTAAAATAGAAAATATTCGATTTTTAAAATAGAAAAGGTGAGATTTTTAAAATAGAAAAGATTAGATTATTGAAATAGAAAAGATTATGTTTTTGAAATGAAAAAGGCGGAATCTTTATATTTGGAAAGACGAAATCTTTATATTTGAAAAGGCGAAATCTTTATATTTAGAAAGGCGAGACCTTTATATTTAGAAAGGCGAGATCTTTATATTTAAAAAGGCGGAATCTTTATATTTGAAAAGACGAAATATTTATATTTGAAAAGGAGAAATCTTTATATTTGGGAAGGCGAAATCAGTATATAGAGAATAGCGCGATAAAAATATAATCTTTATTATTTTGAATAGCGAAGTAAAAATTCGATTTTTATATATTGAATATCAATATAAAAATGTGATTTTTATATATGTAGTGACTACGAGCAGTGAAATTGGCAAAAAGGCGAGCACGACGAAGATTTCAACATAAAAAGAGTCGTGGCGCTTGGTTTAGCTAGTTGGTGAGAACTTCTCACTCTAAATTCTCTTTTTCTAGTTATATATATATACTAGGACGCAGACGGTGCTTAGTAGCACCCGACACCCGTCGTCCACAGACCATGGACGGCTTGTTTGTTTGATTGATGTGTTGTGAAAATTGATTGTGTTGTGGAATGGTTGAATAATAAAATATTCTTGTGTTGAAAGGAAATAAAATATTTATATAGTTAAAAATATTTTATCGTTAAAAATATAATTTTTAACGTGAATGTGAATAAATGAATATTCATTTACAAACCGGACGGTTTGTTTATGTACACCTATTTGAAGGACATTGATTGGGACGATAAATTTTATACATCGCCCAACTTCACAAATAAAATCGGTGTTTGTGGATTTGAAACCCCACACGGGTATTGGGATGATATTTGGGTACACTAATCCCAATTATTTAATTGTATGTCGATCGATTGGTCGACAGGCTGTGTAAGCGTTGATTATTTATATTTGATGCTTATGCAGTTGTGTGGTGCACTTAGGATGATGGTTGATTATTTATCGTTGCTATTATATGCATTTGTCGTATGGAATCCATATAATTAACTTTATATGGTAATTGATTGGGCCTCATTCCATTCGGGTAAATAGAGAATACTATAAAATAAAGGTTCATGTGTTGACTGTACTCATCCGTTGAGATTAGTCATGTGTTGAACGAAATATTTTAATAATAAAATTTACATCTTTATATTATAAAATAAAGGTTCATGTGTTGACTGTACTCATCCGTTGAGATTAGTCATGTGTTGAACGAAATATTCTAATAATAAAATTTACATCTTTACCATTATAAAGTAAAGGTTCATGTGTTGACAGTACTCATCCGTTGAGATTAGTCATGTGTTGAACGAAATATTTTAACAATAAAATTTACATCTTTATCATATTTGAAATTAGAAACTAACTGGAAAATAGATAAGATGAGTGGTCTCCTGGATATTGATCTGATGTTGGTTTCGGCTTTCGGGGTTAATATTCAGGGAATCATTCTCTTACTAATTTACGGTTGGAGTCTGATTTTAAATCAAATGATAGATACCATAATTTTTATTAAATATATTAAATAACAAACATAGTCACACATGGACAGTACTCATTCGTTGAGATTAGTCATGTGTTGTCAAATATATAGATTCACGTATTGAATAGAATAAATATTCATTTGTAGAATAGGATAACGAAATTATTGAAATATATAAAGCCGTGTTGATTAGAGATGCGCTATTTTGACGCGAACGATATTTAGATCGATTATATTCGTTTTTATAACTGAATTGAATATATAACGAATTCTAATTGAATTGAATAGAAAACGAATTTGATTTGAATATAAAACGAATTCGAATTGAATTGGATATAAAACGAATTCGAATTGAATTAAATATAAAAGGAATTCGAATTGAATTGAAAATGAATTGAAATAGAATAAAAATCGATTTGAAATGAATTCAAATTGAATTGAAATTTGAATTGAATTCAAATGAGTTTTAAAACGAATTTATAAGGAAAAATTCAATTTTGACTTGAATTGGAAATGGAAGTTGAAATGTTTTTGAAACGAATTTAAAACTATCTATAAATTCGGTTTAAATAGAAATCGACGAAATATATATTATATATATTATATGTATAATATAATGGCCTGAATAGAACGCGCCGCACTGCGGCAGTTCGCGAATTTCGACCATTAAGTTCGAACGGACATTACGGGATATCCGACCGTCGATTCTCCTAAAACCGGAACCATTGGGTTCGTATCGAAAAGAGCTTTCTAATGAATATTAGAAATTTGAAATCTAACAGTTGGATTTGGAGATACGTCCAAATCAAATTTGGAAAAGGTCTTTGTAAGTGCAGTTCGATGGCCGTTGATGGAAATCGACTGTACAGGCCTTGATAAAATTATTAAAAATAGTAATAATTTGTGTAAAATCATAAGAAATGATTTGGGAAAAATTAGGATGAAAACTCCATGTTTGAAAAGATAAAAATAGATTTTTATCGAAATGATCTAGTTTTGAACTAAAATTAAAACCCATTTATTTTTAAATAAATAAATTGGATTTGAAATGGGTTTTAAATAGAATTGATCTGTGGGTTTATCGTGAACAGTGTTTTAAATAACACTTGTTCTTTAACCCGATAATAAATAGAATGTGATTTGGGTTTATCTTGAACTGTGTTTTAAAGGACATTAGTTCTTTAACCCAGAAAAGGGAGTTTTAATGAATCTGCAATTAGATTGAAATGTGAATTGATAATTTAAATTATCAAATTAGGAAAATGAGTGAGAATGGAGTGTCACCAGTTTTGCTCCAAGCGATAGTTAAATCTTTAATTAGATTTAAACGTGAAATGGTAATTAATTTTACTGATAACACCGTGGTGTTAGATATGGAGTATTACCAGCTTTGCTTCATGGGATGAATAGGTTGGGATTGGGAAATAAAATAAATAATTACTTCGGTGTGGTTCGCTAAACTCGACTAGTTTGGAAAACCATAATTTGGTTTGAAATGACATCCAAAGGAAGATTAAAGAATAGATTCAAGAATTTATCTTGGATAAAATTAATGGGAACTTTCCCCTAAGAATGTGAAATTTAGAAACTAGTTGTAGGTTAGCTGAGATGAGTGGTCTCCTGGATAATGATCTGATGTTGGTTTCGGCCTTCGGGGTTAATATTTGGGAAATTGTTCTCTTGCTGATTTTACGATTAATGACTAACGAATTGGAATGAGGCGTATGTTGTGTTTGTGTAACATTTGTTTTTAATATACGCGGGTTGTTCGGAAAGGCCGGGTTTATACCCATTCTGAATAACCGATTCGACGATATGTCGAAGATGAAGATGGTGGTTGAAGACCGGAAGTCTTCACATCGTTTAGGTGATTACTGATGATCTTGATAGGGCTGTACACCCAAGATGAGGGAATCAGTTGGAGGTCGTCCAGACGTACTTGGAGATCGATGGATATGCGAGGAAAGTGCCTCCGGTTTCGTTCAGACCCAGAACGAACTTGTAAATGGATTGTGTGTCTGACATTGGATTTTATTCTGTGTTGATTGATTTCTGTTAAATATATATCTGTTTGGCGGCAGAGAATTTATTCTCTTGCTTAAACGCCCTTCTCTGAGACGTATGAGCTTAGAGGTTATATATCGATAGATATCAATCGCATGGCATGAATTGCCTGTGTGGCACACTGAGTTGCATGGATCAAGGCTTCTATTGAAAAGCAAAGTCTTATGGTTAATGATCAAAGCACGGACTACGTAGCAGCTTTGTGTATAGCGTGAATTCGCGTGCCTCACACCTCGGTATGAGTTAAAAACGAGATACGGACCGTTGGGAGAACACGACGTTTCTTTCTAGCTTTGGTGGTGTCAGTGACTTACCAGCCCTGACATTTATATACTTTTCACCTTTGTGGTTGTTGGAATGAGGCGCCTCGATATTAGGTCTGTAAGGACCGGGAAACGTGTGTTCAGGAATAATTAATCCTCAAACGTAAGAGAGGACCGGCCCAACCGATCCAAGTGGCTGCCCAGAGTGTGTAGTCCTAAGCATTTGCTAGAATGTCTCGAAGCGGAGAGGAGCTTGCCCCTTGCCTCGACTCATGACGGAAATCCAATTTCCAATACGTGTATTGCGGTTTTAATTGTAGAACTAGTATGACGACATGATATATAGTACCCATGCCGTCTATGATTTATATTTATGATTGAAATTGTTTTGACACTATACACTTATTATAGTATCAAATGATTTGTTTTAAACGTACTAAGCATGTTTGGCTATTATAAGGGAAAACCCTATCCTCCGGCTTGCGTTGCATTGTGTGATGGGACCTGGGTCTTATAATAGCTTCATTTTTCGAAAAAGCATTGCACTGTTTATTCTATGCACTAGTATTCTTGGGAGGAAACCCGTTCCATGTTATACGGCGTGGTCCCTTGAATTACTCTCTTTCAAAGTAAAGCTTTAAATAACTGTTTCAGTTCTCACACCAGTCACATGACTGACCTGGAGTTTATTGTTTTAACCTAAACTCTGGGTGCCCCTATTTTCGACACGGGTAGCTAGTAGTTTTTGTTTTGCAGATTTATATTCACAGGATCCTGGTTTACAGCTGGAATGATGCTCGGAAAGCTCTGTATCCGTGTATTACTTTCAGTTGTGTTTTGTATTATTTTTCCGTTGCAGTACTGTTTTTAAATCTCTGATATTTATCGAATGTAATTTATTCATTTATACTCTGTATATTCTTGTATCTGATGGAATTGTTGTAATAGCAATGAAATGTTCTTCTGTTTGCGTTTCAATTTTTCCTGTTCTCAAAACGATCAGGGGTTTCGAATGGTCTAGATCGGTTTAACGAATGATACAGATCGAGCGAAATTCCCGGCCGTCACACCATGCCACTTTCGTGGAACGGGTTTACTCCATTGGATTGCCAGGGCTTTAAAACAAATCATTCTTTTAAACATTGCAATGCTTTTTTATAAAAATGAAGCCATTATAAGACTCAATTCCCATCACACAATGCAACGCAAACCGGAGGATAGAGTTTTACCTTATAATGGCCAAAATATGCTTGATACGAATAAAACAAAAGCATTTGATATTATTACTAGCGTTTATAAGTTTCGAAAACAATTTCAATCATAACTATCAATCATAGATGGCATGGGTACCATATATCATGTCGCCATATATATATACTCTCAAAACCGCATTGTGTCGTATTCGGAAATTGGATTTCCGTCATGAAACAAGGCAAAAGATAGTCCTTACTGAATTCGAGACTGTCTAGCCCGAGTCTCAGGGCAAGTACTCAGTCAAACCCTTGGATCTTCAGGGCTGGTCCACCGATGTGGATTAAAATGCCTGAACAATGCGTTTCCCTGACCTATGGGGAATAAATGAGCCAACGAATGACTCTATCGGACCCAGATCGTCCGATCTAACCGAGGCGCCTCGCAACAGTAACAACCACGTAAGTCAAAATCGTCAGGGCATGTAAAACCATTGACGCCACTTCTAGCTAGAAAGAAACGCATGTCCTCCCCGAGGTCCTTTCTACCGTTTCTGGTTCATACCGGGTGTGAGGTTCGCGATTACATGTTGTACACAAATCTACGCCACACAGGAGGTGCTTTGATCATCACCACAAGACTTGGCTTTTAAACAGAAGCCCTGATCACTGCATCTTAGCATGCCACACAGGCAATTCACACCGTGCAACTGATGGCTATCAATCACATAGAATAAATTCCAATGTCAGACACACTGTCTATTTGCAAGTCCGTTCTGGGTTTTAATGAAACCGGAGGCACTATATACCTCGCAAACCCATCGACCTCCACGTACGTATGGACGATCACCACTCATTATCCATATTTCGGGATGCCTCCCAATCAGGACCTCGGTTACCATCCAAACGAGGTGAAGATCTCTGGTCTTCGACCACCGTCTTCATCTTCGATTTCTTATCGTCGATTCGGTTATTCAGAATGGGATAAACCCCGTCTTTCTGAGCAACTCACGTATATAATGAACAAGTGTACACAAACACTACTACGCATCATTTCGATTCATTAGTCACTAACCGTAAATCAGTAAGAGAACGATTTCCCAAATATTAAGCCCGAAGGCCGAAACCAACATCAGATCAATACCCAAGAAACCATTCGACTTAGCCAACCTTCAGTTAGTTTCTAAATTTCAAATCCATATCGTTTATAATATTTTATAACGATTTATCGCTATTTTTATTTATTTTAAAATAGCCAATTTATTCAAAACGACGCTTCGGGCCATAACGCGGCCGTGGCGCTATTTTTCTTCAGATTTGATTTACACATATCTGAAAAACTAACCGTTGGATCTTCACAAAATTTATATCATTAGAAAGTTATTTTCAAAACGAATCCAACGGTTCCAGTTTCGAGAAAATCCGATGGTCGGATCTCCCGGTACAATCGTTTGAAGTTTCAATTTCAAAATACGAACTGCAGCGTCGTTATTCGATTTAATATAATGATATTTATATATAAAAAAAATATAATCGATTCTGGGGCTGTTTTTCTTTAGATTTGAATTAAACATTCCAGACAATCCAACTGTTGGATCTTTACAAAGTTGGTGCCGTTGGAAAGATATTTCCAAAGCGAACCCAACGGTTGCAGTTTCGGGAAAATCCGATGGTCGGATCTCCCGCAATAATCGTTTGAAATCACGGTTTCAAAATAAGAACTGCAGCTTCGTTATTCGATATATTTCAATTCTATTTATATATAAATATATCGATTCTTCGATTTCAAAACTATATGATTTTCATACATTTGATAAAAATGATATTTTTATCTTATTGACTTCTATTTCAATACCTCGCTATTTTTAACAATTCATGTATATAATAAAAATGCGATTTTTAATGTAAAACAATTTATTTCAAAACACGACTATTTTATATAGTTCATATAGATGATAAAAATATGATTCCTATCATAAAACAATTTATTTCAAAATACGAATACCATTCAACACATGAATTTCAATTCAACGAATGAATTTCGATTCAACACATGAAGGTTTTCTATAGTTTATATATATAGTTAAAAAGGTGATTTTTATATTTAAAACACGAATACCATTCAACACATGAATTACAATTCAACGAATGAATTTCAATTCAACACATGAAGGTTTTCTATAGTTTGTATATATAGATAAAAAGGTGATTTTTATATTTAAAACACGAATACCATTCAACACATGAATTTCTATTCAATGAATGAATTTAAATTCAACACATGAAGGTTTTCTATAGTTTGTATATATAGATAAAAAGGTGATTTTTATATTTAAAACACGAATACCATTCAACATATGAATTTCAATTCAACGGATGAATTTCGATTCAACACATGAAGGTTTTCTATAGTTTGTATATATAGATAAAATGGTGATTTTTATATTTAAAACACGAATACCATTCAACACATGAATTTCGATTCAACACATGAAGGTTTCTATACAACAGACGAGTATAATTTCAACACAGGAAAATAATTCTAACACATGAATATTATTCAAAATTTCGGCATCATAAAGGCAGGGTAGTTAAAACCGGGACCGTCCCTAGTACGGCTCCTCGCTATACCTTAAAGCCTCGCAACTTTTGACAATGGGGAATCATGCATCTAGTTCGCACGCAGGCGGCATGTATTTTTTTTTTCATTTCCACAAACTAATCCTATGTGGTTTCAACCAAATATTTCTCAACCACAAACGGGTATTTTTCAACCATAATCAATCAATTTCAACCATAAACAATTTCAATAAACCATTCGCTATCAATCAATTTTCACACCAATCACAAGCAATAAATATCGTCCATGGTTTGTGGACGAGGGGCGTATATATATATATATATATATATATATATATTCATATATAGCATTTCACTTCTATTTCAACACATATATAATTTTTACAACGCATATACAACTTATACATCGAACGTACAACTTATACAACGCTTATACAAGAGGTGTACAACGCTTATATAACTCATACATCGACTATATAATTTATACATCGTCGTTTTGCATATCGTTTATAAATTAGAAATCTCACTTTGGGTTCCACTCCACCAAAAATAGCAGAAGGCTCAGAAAAATATGCGGTCTCTTCTAGAATGTAGAAGACGTCCTGTGACGACCCCATTTCCCGTACTAACGGAGACAAGGGTAATCTCTGGAATATAACATAGAAACAGATAACTGCAGAGCAGAATTAAATAAATACACCAGATAATGAACAATAGAATATACTGGATAAACGTAATCATCAGAGTTACACGGTATACAGGATCATACTTAATACAAATACATTTCAACTATACATATATGTCTACAGCGAAAAAACAAGCATAATGTACAATAGGATCTGAACAGCATAAAAAGAGATAAATGATAGAGTCCATCTTCAGCTCCAGCTATCCAGAGAAAGCCAGCTAAAACCTGAAAACAAGGCTGCCCGTGTAGAAAAAGGGGCACCCGAGTTTGAAAGTGAAAAAACTATGAGTTAGTGATGGGACTGGTATGAGAAATCTACTCAACACATTTAAAATATGGCTAATCACAGGACCACGCCACTTTCTTGGAACGGGTTTACTCCATTGTATTGCCAGTGCTTTAAAACAAATCATTCTTTTAAACATCGCAATGCTTTTTATAAAAATGAAGCCATTATAAGACTTAGTTCCCATCACACAATGCAACGCAAACCGGAGGATAGAGTTTTACCTTATAATAGCCAAAATATGTTTGATACGAATAAAACAAAAGCATTTGATATTATTACTTGTGTTTACATGTTTCAAAAACAATTTCGAATCATAACTATCAATCATAGACGACATGGGTACCATATATCATGTCGCCATATGTATATACAATCAAACCGCACGATGTCGTATTTGGAAATTGGATTTCCGTCATGAACCAAGGCAAAAGATAGTCCTTACCGACTTCGAGACGCTCTAGCCCGTGTCTCAGGACCAAGACAAAGGTGGGCCCTTGGATCGTCACGACTGGTCCACCGATGTGGATTAAAATTCCTGAACATTGCGTTCCCCCGCCGTATGGGGCGTAAGTGAGTCAACAAATGACTCCATCGGACCCGGATCGTCCGATCAAACCGAGGCACCTCGCAACAGTAACAACCACATAAGTCAAACTCGTTAGGGCGTGTAAAACCACTGACGCCACTTCTAGCTAGAAAGAAATGCATGTCCTCACTGAGGTCCTTCCTCTTGTTTCTGGTTCATACCGGGTGTGAGGCTCGCGATTTCACGTTATACACAAATCTACGCCACACAGGCGGTGCTTTGATCATCTCCACCAGGCTTTGATTTTCAACAGAAGCCCTGATCACTGCATCTTAGCATGCCACACAGGCAATTTACACCGTGCAACTGATGGCTATCCATTACACGGAATAAATTCCAATGTTAGACACACTGTCCATTTGCAAGTCCGTTCTGGGTCTGTACGAAACCGGAGGCACTATATACCTCGCAAACCCATCGATCACCACGTACGTCTGGGCGATCACCACTCATTATCCATATTTCGGGATGCCTCCCAATCAGGACCACGGTTACCATCCAAACGAGGTGAAGATCTCCGGTCTTCGACCACCGTCTTTATCTTCGATTTCTTATCGTCGATTCAGTTATTCAGAATGGGATAAACCCGGTCTTTCTGAGCAACTCGCGTATATGATAAACAAGTGCAACACAAATACACATACGCATCATTTCAATTCATTAATCGCTAACCGTCAATCAGTAAGAGAACGATTTCCCAAATATTAACCCCGAAGGCCGAAACCAACATCATATCAATACCCAAGAAACCATTCGACCTAGCCAACCTTCAGTGAGTTTCTAAATTTCACATCCATATCGTTTATAATATTTTATAACGATTTATCGCTATTTTTATTTATTTTAAAATAGCCAGTTTATTCAAAACGATGCTTCGAGCCATAACGCCTCTGTGGCGCTGTTTTTCTTCAGATTTGATTTACACATATCTGAAAATCTAACCGTTGGATCTTCAAAAAAATTACATCATTAGAAAGATCATTTCAAAACGAATCCAACGGATCCAGTTTCGGGAAAATCCGACGGTCGGATCCCCCGGTATCATCATTTGAAGTTTCGATTTCAAAATACGAACTACAGCGTCGCAATTCGATTAACTATAATTATATTTAAAAATATACAAATATAATCGATTCTGGCGCTGTTTTTCTTTAGATTTGAATTAAACATTCCAGACAATCCAACCGTTGGATCTTTACAAAGTTGGTGCCGTCGGAAAGATATTTCCAAAGCGAACCCAACAGTTGCGGTTTCGGGAAAATCCGATGGTCAGATCTCCCGTACTAATCGTTTGAAATCACGGTTTCAAAATACGAAATGCAGCTTCGTTATTCGATTTATTTCAATTCTATTTATATATATATCGATTCTTTGATATCAAAACTATATGAATTTCATACATTTGATAAAAATGATATTTTTATCTAACTATCTTCTATTTCAACACTTCACTATATTTAACAATTCATGTATATAATAAAAATGTGATTTTTATTATAAAACTATTCATTTCAAAACACGATTATTTTATATAGTTCATATAGGTAATAAAAATAGAATTTTTATTATAAAACAATTTCTTTCAAAACAAGATTATTTTATATAGTTCATATAGATGATAAAAATGTGATTTTTATTATAAAACAATTTATTTCGAAATATGAATACCATTCAACACATGAATTTCAATTCAACGAATGAATATCGATTCAACACATGAAGGTTTACTATAGTTTATATATATAGATAAAAATTTGATTCTTATATTTAAAACATGAACACCATTCAACACATGAATTTCAATTCAACGAATGAATATCGATTCAACACATGAAGATTTTCTATAGTTTATATATATAGATAAAAATGTGATTCTTATATTTAAAACACGAACACCATTCAACACATGAATTTCAATTCAACGAATGAATTTCAATTCAACACATGAAGGTTTTCTATAGTTTATATATATAGAAAAAATGTGATTTTTATATTTAAAACACGAACACCATTCAACACACGAATTTCAATTCAACGAATGAATATCGATTCAACACATGAAGGTTTTCTATAGTTTATATATATTGATAAAAATGTGATTCTTATATATAAAACACGAACACCATTCAACACATGAATTTTTATCCAACGAATGAATATCGACTCAACACATGAAGGCTTTCTATTCAACGAATAAATATAGTTTCAACAAATGAAAATAATTCAAACACATGAATATTATTCAAAATTTCGGCAGCATAACGTCAGGGTAGTTAAAACCGGGACCGTCCATAGTACGGCTCCTCCCTCTACCTTAAAACCTCGCGGTTTTTGACAATGGGGATTCATGCATCTAGTTCGCACGCAGGCGGCATGTATATTTATTTCATTTCCACAAACTAATCCTATGTGGTTTCAACCAAATATTTCTCAACCACAAACGGGTATTTTTCAACCACAATCAATCAATATCAACCACAAACAATTCCAATCAACCATTCGCTATCAATCAATTTTCACACCAATCACATCCAATATATATCGTCCATGGTTTGTGGACGAGGGGCGTATATATATATATATATATATATACATATATATACATATATATATATATATAGCATTTCACTTCTATTTCAACACATATATAATTTTTACAACGCATATACAACTTATACATCAAACGTACAACTTATACAACGCTTATACATGAGGTGTACAACGCTTATATAACTCATATATCGACTATATAATTTATACATGTCGTTTTCCATATCGTTTATAAATTAGAAATCTCACATTGGGTTCCACTCCACCAAAAATAGCAGAAGGCTCAAAAAAATATGCGGTCTCTTCTAGATGGTAGAAGACGTCCACACGAGTCCACTGTCTCTTGTTTCACTGAATTTCGTCAACACACAAAAAAGATATGATTTTTCAAAGTTTGCAACGGTTTAAAGGTGTGAAAATCTATTTAAATAGTATAAACCGTATACCTCTTTGAAATGTTCAAATCTAGGTCTTCAATTTTCTTTGAATCCAAAGCACTAGAACGCGATCGGCTTGTGCCACGTTGACGGGCTAGGAGAGGCGCACTTGGTGGTCCCCACCTTGATGAACTCGAGTTCGGCCTGGGGGAGATAGGGCAGACGAGACGGCGCAACTTCGGGAGGCCAGAACGCTCGATTTACTCAACGAAAAAATACAAACTTTTGATGGATTTGAAGATCTCTCCTAAATTTATGAAAAACATAATTGGGGGGTGGTGTTTCGTTGCGTAGATTAGAAGAAAAAGAAGATAGAAGGTGAAGAACAGCTTCCGTTGTTCGTTTTGGTCGGGGAGAGAGAAGACGCGGGGGGGGGGGGGGGTGGGGGGGAGGGGGGTTCTGACGTGGACGAATTATATTTTTTTTTTATTTAAAAAGTTTTAAAAATCTGAAAATACCCCTTGCCTCCTGCGAACCCCAATCCAAACCGAACGACTGTCGTCCCTAGCGTTTTACCCCTATTCCGAACACAATGGGATATGTTTCGAAGGCCCATTCGAATGTTTTAGTCAGTTCTTCTTCAAATTAAAATATAAAACATTCAATATTAAATTTGAACGTACATTTCAATTTGCCAGGGCCACAAACTGATTCGAAAAATTCCAGAAAAATAAATCTAGCTATGTTTTGATGATACAGTCCCAACAAAAGTAGTTTCGTCGAATTCTGAGACCGTTTGCAAAAAGGCCCATTTCTGGTCGATCCAATTTAACTGTAATTGACCAAAACACGTTTTCCTTTGCCACGCTCACATATTAGCTTCAAAAATTATGAAATTTGAAACCTAGAAATAACTTCACATCCCGGATCCAACAAAAGTGGTTTCGTCGAATTCCGAGATTGTTTGCAAAATGGCCAATTTCACGGGCTATATAAATTCCATAGCGACCTTTCTGAAAATTCATTTGGCTATAGCTTTTGCTTTCCGCTATGAAACTTCGATTTTTCAGATTCGTTAGAAAGGTATTCACTAACATATTTAAATATTTTTGGTTTCACTTAAATCCGTTTTGTTTTGCGGCCGGTACAGTCAGTCAAAGTTTGAATTCAAATTTTGAAACTACCGCGCCATTTCAGCCCTTGTTTATAATTAGAATTAATTATATTCCTTTTCAATTGTCGATTCAAACTCAGTTTTCATCTTTACTATTTAAAATATTTATTTTAAATATTTAAAAACCATTATTTTAGCCAATTTAAAATTTTTAAATTGGTTCAGATTTTCCGGGTCGTTACACGTCCACACGGTCACGATGTTTCCTGTTTCATCGATTTTCGTCAACACATGAGAAAGATACGATTTTCAAAGTTTGCAATAGTTTAAAGGTGCTAAAACAGTTGAAAATTAACTCAGCCTACCTTATTTGAATCTTCAAAACTAGGTTTCAGATTTTCACTCAAACCGAAGCACGATGTCCCGATCAGACAGCACCTCCTCGGAGCGCTTGGAGAGGCGCGCTGGCGCCTGAAGCGGGGAGGAGCTCGACGCAGCAGCGGCGGCGGGGCGGCGACTTGAAGACCGTGACTTTGGAGAGGTCAAACTCGAGAAATAGTCAATGGTTTGAGGTGGGGTTTGTTTTGATTTGAAGAGGGCGTCGAGCTCTTCGAAAAGTTCAATTGTGGCCGGGAATATCGAGGCGTGGTTTCGCCGAAAAAAGGGAGGGAAGGTTGGAATGCTCGCCGTCGTTTGTGGGAGGGGGGTTTCCAGATAAAAGACGGGGAGAGAGAAAATAGGCCAACCAATCATATTTTTTTATTTATATATTTTTAAATTCTCAAAAATACCCCTTGTCACACACGAACACCAATTCAAACCTAACGACTGTCGTCCCTGGCGTTTTACCCGCATTCCGAACACAATGTGATATGTTTCGTAGGCCCATTCGACTATTTTAGTCAGTTTTCCTTCAAATTAAAATATATAACATTCAATATTTAGTTTGAACGTACATTTCAATTTGCCAGCGCCACAAATTGATTCGAAAAATTCCCGAAAATTAAATCTAGCTATGTTTTGACGATACGGTCCCAACAAAACTAGTTTCGTCGAACTCTGGGACAGTTAGAAAAATGGCCCATTTCTGGTCGATCCAGTTTAACTTTAATTGACCAAAACACGTTTTCCTTTGCCATTCTCACATACTAGCTTCAAAAATTATGAAATTTGAAACCTAGCAATAACTTCACATCCCAGATCCAACAAAAGTTGTTTCGTCAAATTCCGAGGTCGTTTGCAAAACGGCCATTTTCATGGGCTATATAATTTCCAAAACGACCTTTCAGAAAATTCATTTGGCCATAACTTTTGCTTTCCACTATGAAACTTCGATTTTTTAGATTCATTAGAAAGGTGTTCACTAACAGATTTAAATATTTTTGGTTTCACTCAAATCCGTTTTGTTTTGCACCCGGTACAGTCAGTCAAAGTTTGAAATGAAATTTTGAAACTGCCACGCCATTTCAGGCCTTGTTTATAATTAGAATTAATTATATTCGTTTTCAAACGTCGATTAAAACTCACTTTTCATTGCTATTATTTAAAATATTTATTTTAAATATTTAAAATCCACTATTTTAGCCAATTTAAAAAATTTAAATTGGTACAGATTTTCTGGGTCATTACACAAGCGTTCCAGTATATTCTATTTCTTTGATTTAGAAATTTGTATAATATCACGAAATTTGATATCAAAAATATTTTGGGTTATCGTAAGGTAGAAACCATCCGTGTTTATGTGTGGATCGGTCTTGCGATAATCATTCTTTCGAGAGGATTTTTGAAAGTTAAACAAATGGTTGGAGTTTACTAACACCAGTCCCGTGACTGACCCAGAGTTTATTTTGTTGTTTTCCCTAAACTCTTGGGTGCCCAAATTCGTACGGGCAGTCGAGTAGTAGGGATTTTACATATTCATTTGGAGGAGCTGGAAGCAGTGGGCTTCACTAGTTAGCTACAGACTCATATTTCCGCTGTTTACTATATGGTATTTGGAAATAGGTGTTTATGACCGTTCCAGGAATAACTGTAATGCTCTGATGATGGTATGTATATAAAGTTACTGATTTGTATTTCAAAAGTTATGTTATATAATATATTTTATTCGTTCCGCTGTGAGATTTGTCTTCTTTGTTTTCTTCTATTCTAATATTTCTTTTTTTCTATTTCTCATCCTCTAACTTCTTTCTAATAATGATTCGTATTTCTGTGCAATTTGGGTTGGACTTATGGTGTTATTAGTCGACTCAGATAGTACGGATTTGCGGGCCATTACAGTTTGTATCAAAGCTTAGGTTGAGCGAATACCTAGGCTGTGGTGTTGTGCTCATTAGAGATAGGGTCAGTTGCACCCTAGAATGAGTTGAGCGTATATATATAAGAGAGCGTATTTTTAAATTGATATAAAAGTTGTTTTATATTGTGTTGGCTAGTCTGTTGAGTGGTTTATGAATTCTAATCGAATCGTAGGATGCCACGACGTCGTTAAGAATTTGTAAATACATGAACAGAAGGTTGAACATGATACTGCTTATAAGTGGGTAAATGAAATAATTTTACCCAAAATGCTATTTTGATATAGATGGAATAATTTTCTGATATTATTATGAATGTGTTGATTGTTAGAATTATAATCAAACGAGATTACAAAATTTAAATGATTATTTATAACCAAAAGAATTTGTATATGGACAATATACACAAATGAGATGAACTGAAATTGAATTTAGAATCAGAATTAAGAATTTAAAATTTTTGGAAGTTTGAAAATATTTTTTGAAGTATATTAGAATAATATAGCTTTGTTTTAAAAGGATTTTGAGTAGAAACCATTTCAGATGGATTTTGAAAGTAATAAAGCGCTGAACTCACTTCAGTGGATGGAAAATAATTCTGATGATGACTGCAGCATCATCAGTGTTCATTTTCGAGTTTCTAAGTGATGGATTGCTACCTTAGAAGAGTTTTGACGGAAATTTGTTGAAAGAAAACAAGACGGTTTGAAAATTGAAATGTTTTGAATTTGAGATGGAAATAAATATAAATATATATTTATGTGATTTCGAAAGGATTCAAAATGAAATCCCAGGAATGTGAATATGGAAATTTAAATGGATTGAAGTGAATAAATTGATTTAAAGTCAATTTGAATGAATTTGAATATACATGAGTGAAATATGAATTGAATGTGAATTGTAAATCATTCAGATAAAAATGAATGTGAGTATATATATGAAAACCAAAAGTTGGTTGGGACTAAAATTGTAGAAATATGAAGAGTTGAGTTTCAGCATAAGTATGGTTTGAAAAGTACATAGGATTGTAGCATTTTTCTTACCTTAGCAATTTTGGGGACGAAATTATTTTAAGGGGGGAAGAATGTAATGAACTGATTTTTGTTCGGTTTATTTCATATATTTAATATAGTTTTAAATATTAAGTTGATAATATAAATGAATTTTTATATTAAGTATCGATTTAATAATCGATTTCGATTTAATATCGAATATATTAAATTATCGTAATATGAAATATAATTGATATCGAAGTTAAAAACTGAATGAAAATGATTCAGATGATAAATAGGAATTTTATTTGACTATAAACGATAATAATAATTTATTATAGAGAAAATGTTTAGTTATGAATTTAAATTATATTATATTAATTTAATATGGTACATACAATCAAATTAAATTTCAAAATATATATTGTTCAATTCAGAATAGCGTTATAACATTTAAACATCAATCGTTATGCTAAAATAGTGGTTCATGAATTTATGTAATGGACCCTGAGATATTTTAACAGATAAGATTGAAGTCGAATCAATGTCAAATCAGAATCTTTTTGTAAGAAACAAAAATCTTTTTATTTCAAATCCTATTATATTAAAAATCAAATCAAAATCATTTTAAATTCCTTAAATGGATTTGCCATGTGCGTTACTAGCCAAAACATTTATTTGCAGTGTACTTTGTGTTTCCCTCCTTCTATAAAATTGCGCATCCTTCCCTTCTATTTCTTTCTTCTGCAAACCATAAATAAAAACGATCTTTGTTCTTTCCATTGCTCAGGCCATTTCCTTTGTCTAGTTCATTTCGAACCAATAATAAACCGCAGTCCCCATCTCAAATCTTTCTCTTCCAATTTGAATAAAAGTAGTGGCTTTTCCTGTACCTCTCAAAAATAGAATACCAAAATGAAATCGGAAGCTCCATACTCTCTCAAATCCGCGCTTCAGCTTCACTTCCGCATCCTCAGAATCAAGCGCGAGCGATGGCTGGTGAGCAGTTCAATGTATTAACCGTAACTAGTGTTCGTCGGGGTTATCGGCTGTCGTGGGTGGTGTCGAGATTGGCAAAGTGGTATCGACAACCAAAAATGGAAATTTGTGATATTTCCTAGAGCATGAAATCGCTCGCGAGTTAAAAGAAGGTATCGATCTCGGTTTACTTTGGGTTTTTGCGAAGAGATTTAATCTTCGCTGATGAGTGCGTGATAGAGAGTGGCTCGCTATTCTTGATATGAATGTCAGAGGCCAGTTTTGCGTTCATAATGGAAAGGAGTTCGATACTTGTTTGGGGGTTTGCGCGGAAGTGGGATAGAAACTGAAAGTTACGGTGAAGGGGGAAAAAGTAGATCATGATTTCAGGAAAGACGCAGGAGGCATTGGAGGGCAACAACTCAAAGATGGGATTGTGTGACGCCTAGTTAAGGCGGAGCAGGTTTTTCTTGTGGGTCAGTGGGAAGTAGGTGCTCGGCAGATGGTACATGGTGGTTTTGTGATTTTTCATGGGGAATGAATTTTGGTTGTGGTGGTTTTGATTTAGTGTCGGGAACGAACTGTTTTTGGCAAGACCAGGCTACAGTT
This sequence comes from Allium sativum, assembly GCA_030737875.1. Lineage (NCBI taxonomy): Eukaryota > Viridiplantae > Streptophyta > Magnoliopsida > Asparagales > Amaryllidaceae > Allium > Allium sativum. Next base: position 181,286,659 of record CM060915.1, on the reverse strand, counting down.
TTTCGACTGAGATGTTGATGAGGCTATTAAGAAAAGAAATGTAAGGTAATTCAATTAATTAAGTTTTAGTTACTAAATTACTTAATCAAATTCCTTACAAACCTGGTATCTAATTTATACATGGTTGGGATAGAGTATTTGGAGCAAATCAGAGATGAATGGGATCTAATTTAAATCAAATGGCATTCGATTTAAATTTAATTGGGTATCCATCAGATAAAAATCACGGTGAGTAAATCTCACTCAAATTTTATTTAGAATTATTTTTATCATTTAAAAATAATTGTTTGTTGATTGTTTGGATGATTTAAATATTATTTGTTGTTGTTAAAATATATTAGTTATTTAGGCTTGGTGGTTGCTATTATATATATATATGTATGTATATGTATATTGGCTTGATGATTGGTTGGATTCCCGCAGTCTCATTAGCAGATGCCCGCGGTATCATTAGCGGATGATTTCCCTATGCGCCCCAAAAATATATTAGTGGATGACCTTCATACCACGATATCCTGCCTCGAAGCAGGATGGGAATTACTATGCATCTAACGGCTGTGGATGCAGGAAACCAAGTTGGAGGAATCCAACAGGATTCCTCAAAAATATATTATCTGTTGTTTATTTCGTTTCATATATGTTTTCTTATATGATGTGTTAGAAAACCTAAAATAAATAATTGGTTGTTAGTGTTTAAATATCATTGGGCCTAAGTGTTGATATTTAAAAATATCATGAAAAGGATATTTAAGATTTAAAGGAAAAATCTATTTTTAAAATAGAATTTGAAATTTGAGAATGGAATAAAAATATTAACTTGTTTTAATAAAATAAAAACAAGTAGTTCTTTTATATATGAAGTTTATAAATGAAGTGAAAAGAATTATCATTGGGTAATTTATAAATAAAAATACGATTGTGAAATTGAAAAGGGAAATCTATTTTCCAAAGGTAGAAATATCGATTTCAAAAGAAATTGAAATCGGGACTTGTTTAAGAATGAATATAGAATTTGAATATACAGAAATTTAAATTCAAAAGAATTGAAATAGAATTTGAATTCAAAGGAACTCAAATGGATTTGAAAAAAGAAAGTTCAAATGAAATTTAAAATATAGAATTTGAAAATAGAGGTGAAATGGAGTTTAAATATAGGAATTCAAATAGAAGTGAAATGGTGTTTAAATATAGAATTCAAATAGAGTTGAATTGGAATTTACGTACGGGATTCAAGTAGGAATTCAAAAATAGAATTTTCAAATAGAATTTGAATATATAAATTCAAATGTGATTTAAATATAGAATTTGAATATAGGATTCAAATAGAATTGAAATAGGTTTGAATATAGAAATTCAAATGGAGTTTGAAAATAGATTTGAATATAGAAATCCGAATGAAGTTTGAAAATAAATTGAAATTCAAATGAAGATTGAAAATGGAATTTGAATATAGAAAATTCAATTTGAAATAGAATTTTAATATAGAAGATCGAAGTATAAATAAATTTATTTCTGAGCTAAAGAAAATCGACAATTATAGAAGATCGAAATATTACGTTGAATTGGGGAAATTGGATTTGATAAATATTAAAAATATATCAGAATGAAGTTGAATTTATTATAGATGAAGTTTAAATGTTTATATTTATAAATATAATTAAAACGAACTCGCAGCAGCGCTGCATTTCGTAAATTGACGTTTCGAACTTCAATTGAGTATATAGAACTCAATTGAAGTTGGAATTCTTTAAAACAAGAAACGTCAGGACCGATTTGATAATAGTTTTCTAATGGAGGAGAAAATTGTAGATTTCGTCAAATAGATTTTGAGTTATACCAAAATCAAATTTTCAGAAAAACAGCGCAATAACCATATAAAAACCATAACGGTTTATTTAATTTTATAAAAAGATTTTACGCGAATAAAATCCGAATTTCTATTTAGAAAATTTCAGATTTGAGTTGTAGATTATATGTGAGCTCAAGTGGACTAATGAATTGTCTTTTTAACAGAAATCATATTTTTGATTATTGAATAGAATTAACTAATTTGAATAGTAATTAGTTAATGAGATTTTGAACTGATATTGGGCATTGAATAAGTGAAATCGATTTGAAAATTTATATTCAAAATCGAAAAAGGAAACTAATATTGAAATTGGAAATACAATTTGGTTATGAGCAAGTTAAATATTTTGATTTGAACATGTTATGTTCAAACAGAGAAATGAAATAGTCAAAATAGCTAATTAAAGAATAAATGAGCGAAACTAAATTCGAATGATTGGATTGAGTTAAATTGAATTGAAAACAGGTGAGCATGTGTTAGACAGGTATGGGATGAAGTATATGAAGATTTTAATATATGTGCCCGACAAAAAGGTACATGTTTAAATTCATATATGAGATTTTATGCACCGTATCGGCAAGGCGCTTGGATTTTTATTTTTCTTTTGGATTGGTGTGGGTCATGGGAGGCTATTTGAAATATCCCGATGCTCTTGGTACAAAGGAGGTTACGGCGAAATTTTTTGGAAATTTAAGGAGTTAGAATTTTTAAGAAAAATTTGATAGTTAGAATTAAATGTATCGATATACACAGAATTCGATAAGGAACGAATTTAAAAATAGAATATTATAAACAAAAAGGAAATTGATAGGCTGGTAACAGAAAGAGAAACATATATACATTTAAAAATGAATAATTAGTTTTTATAATATTGATTATTCGAGGTAAGTGGTTTTGTCTGTTTTGAAGTTAATGATGTTTTCAGTCAAGGTTTGAAAGGTAGTTATACCCCAACTTGATTGATTTCATTTTTAATTGATAAATAGCAAGATCCAGTCTCGAAGAGAAGTGTTTGAATAATAGTTAGTTGAATAAAATATTTTGGGTTTTTGTAACGATGTTTACACTGCATTCGTTTTAATCTAAGTGATGGAATTTTGGAAATATAAAAGTAAATATTTCCTAAGTATAATTAAAGTAGTCGAGAAAGAGATAAGTGATTGAAACTGTTTTTTTTTCAAATACAAATAGAATATATGTTCTAACTATAGAAAATAATAGAAGGCGATATATGGGAATGTTTTCGAAGTAGCGTAAGAGGCCAAGATGATTATAGAAATTATTTGGTTAACAAATATCGATAGAGAAAAAGAGAAGTGAATTAATTAATGAAATATTAATTAACAGGCCTAGTGATTGATTGATGTTATGGATGAATGGATGTTTGTTTATTTTTCTTCGATATTTAGAGAACCGACTATCGAAGTGTTTGCCAATATCTTGTCAATATGGAGAGATCAGTTGGATTATTATCCGTGAACCACTCTGTATTGGCAGTAGCGTTGCGAATCAGATTATATGAAGATAATCGAAGATGGAGTAAAGTGCAAGGGCTTTTTCTATTAATAAAAATTGTGCCTTCGGTTTCGTTCAATCCCAGAACGAACGTATATAGACGAATGTCTGACAAAGTATTTCCAATGATCGAATATGATTGTTCTGTACAAATGTACATGGTGGCAACGGATTTATTCCCTTAGCATAAAATCCAGAATATTTGTGCAAATCAATTAGTGATTAACGGATCTGACAATGTGGCATTCAAAGTGATTGTGTTATCAATGAATAGAAAGTAATCGTAGCCTTAGGCCTCAACAACTGGGAAATGATAAAAATCGGGCATGCAGCATGGCTATGTGGGTCGCTCCCATTAGGGTGTATAATCACCTATCTAGAGATTCATTTAATTCCTTATTCTATTCGATGTTGTCCCATTTGGGAAACGGTTGCTGATCCCAACTATTGGTGATGTACATTCGATACACTCAAGCGAAATGAGTGGTCGGTCATGTGTGGGCCGGGTTGCAAGACGTTCTTGTTGAACCCAGTGTATTGCTCTCTAGAGATACACTACGGAAGGTGGTTCCATACCTTGTCATGTTGGAAATCCAATCTCCAATAAGCGCCATGCGGATTTTGATTTTATTTTATATATGGAACGTGAGATGCAAGCGTTCCACTAGATTCAATTTATTTGATTTAGACATTAGTATAATATCACTTGATTTGATATCAAAAATATTTTGGGTTATCGTAAGGTAAAAACTAACCGTGTTTATGTGTGGATTGGTCTTATCATTATCATTCTTTTGAGACGATTTTTGAAAGTTAAACAAATGGTTGGAGTTTACTCACACCAGTCCTATGACCGACCCAGAGTTTATTTTGTTGTTTTCCCTAAACTCTTGGGTGCCCAAATTTGTACGGGCAGTCAAGTAGTAGGGATTTTACAAATTCATTTGGAGGATCTGGAAGCAGGAGGCTTCACGAGTTAGCTATAGACTCATATTTTCGCTGTGTACTATATGTTATCTGGAAACAGGTGTTTATGACTATTTCAGGAATAACTGTTGTGCTCTGACGATGGGATGTATATAAAGTTACTGATTTGTATTTGTGATGGCCGGGAATTTCGCTCGATCCGAATCAGTCGTTAAACCGATCTCGCCCGAACCTAATCGATCGCTAAATCGACCAAGACCGTTCGATTCCCACATACGCTAACTCTGGGTATACAACATATCTGAACAAATAACAGAAGACTTCAATAAACATCATAATAATGTTACATCAGAGTACAGAATATCAGAGTATATCGAAATATAATACACAGCGGAAGATAAATGTGAAAACCCGTAACTTCCCCGTAAAGGAAAGCGCCGGATAGTTCGAGAACAAACCACAACAGAACGCATACAGAAGAACATTTCACTGTATATTACAACAGTGCATCAGATTACAAGAATATACAGAGTATAAATGAATATTACACAAAAATATCAGAGATTTAAATTACATTTAAATACATAGCAGCGGAAAATAATACAATACACAACTAGAAGTAGATATACGGAAACAAAGCTTTCCGGATATCGTTCCAGCTGTAAACCAGGATCCTGTGAATATAAATCTGCAAAACCAAAACTACTAGCTGCCCGTGTCAAAATAGGGGCACCCAGAGTTTAGGTTAAAACAATAAACTCCAGGTCAGTCATGTGACTGGTGTGAGAACTAAAACAGTTAATCTTTATTTTAAAGTTAGGTAAATCAAGGGACCACGCCGTATAACACGGAACGGGTTTCCTCCCAAGAATACCAGTGCATAAAACAAACAGCGCAATGCTAAATAAAGAAAAATGAAGCTGTTATAAGACCCAGGTCCCATCACACAATGCAACGCAACCGAGGATAGGGTTTTCCCTTATAACAGCCAAAGAATGCTTGATACGTTTAAAACAAATCGTTTGATACTATTATAAGTGCATAGTGTATAAAACAACTTCAAATCATAAGTATCAATCATAGGCGGCATGAATGCCCCATAACACTATGTCGCCATATATAAGTTTACAATCAAAACCGCAAATGTCACGTATTTGGAAATTGGATTTCCATCTATGAACCGAGGCAAAAGATAGTCCTCAACCGATTCGAGACTGACTAGCCCGAGTCTCAGGATCAGAACGCATCGACCCTTGGATCGTCAGGGCCGGTCCACCGATGTGGATTAAACTTAAACCCTGGACACTGCGTTTCGCCGCCCTTTGGGGCGTAAGCGAGCCAACGAATGACTCCATCGGACCCGGATCGTCCGATCTAACCGAGGCGCCTCGCAACAGCAACAACCACATAAGTCAAACTCGTCAGGGCGTGTAAAACCACTGACGCCACTTCTAGCTAGGAGGAAACGCAGGCCCTCCCTGAGGTCCGTCTCCCGTTTTTGGTTCATACCTGGTGTGAAACACGTGAGGTAAACGTTACACAAAGCTATGCCACAAAGGCCGTGCTTTGATCATCACCACAAGACTTTGCTTTTCAACAGAAGCCTTGATCATTTGCATCTTAGCATGCCACACAGGCAAACCATCCTATGCAACCGATATCAGTCACACAGAAATGAAATCCGATGTCAGACACACAGTCCATTTACAAGTCCGTTCTGGGTCTGAACGAAACCGGAGGCACCTAGTACCCCGCATATCCATCGATCTCCAAGTACGTCTGGACGATCACTAACTGTTTCCATCTTCTTGGGTGTACAGCCCAATCAAGATCATCAGTAATTACCCAAACGACGTGAAGACCTCCGGTCTTCGACCACCGTCTTCATCTTCGACTTATCGTCGTATCAGTTATTCAGAATGGGATAAACCCGGTCTTTCCGAATAACTCGCGTATATATTATAAAAGTGTTACACAAACACAACATACGCCTCATTCCAATTCATTAGTCACTAACCGTAAATTAATCAAGAGAATAATTCCCCAAATATTAACCCCGAAGGCCGAAACCAACATCAGATCAATATCCAGAAAACCATTCTGCTTAGCTAACCGACAGTTAGTTTCTAAATTTCACATTCATAGGGAAAGGTTCCCATTAATTTTATCCAAGATAAATTCCTGAATTTATTCTTTAATCTATCTTTTGAATATCAATTCAAAACTAGTCGGAATTAGCGAACCTTACCGAAGTAATCATTGGTTTTAATTTCCCAATCCCAACCTATTCATCCCATGAAGTAAAACTGGTAATACTTCATATCTAACACCACGGTGTTATTGGTAAATTCAGTTACCATTTCACGTTCAAATCTAATTAAAGATTTAACTAACGCCTGGAGCAAAACTGGTGATACTCCATTTCGATTATTTCAATCTAATTAAAGATTCATTAAAACTCCACTTAGTTTTAATCGTTAACTGGGTTAAAGAATCCGTGTCATTTAAAACACGGTTCACGATAAACCCAAAGTCACATCCCATTAATTATCGGGTTAAAGAACGAGTGTTATTTAAAACACTGTTCACGATAAACCCAAAAATCAATATCAATTCAATTCCAATTAAATATTATTTAATTGGTACACTTCATTAAATCTAAATAAAAAGATTTAATCTTTTCTCAACTGGGTTCAAGAACAGTGTTAGTGAAGACACCATTCACGACAAACCCAAATCACATTTGATATTCAATATAAGGCTCTGAATAGAAAATATATCGGATTATATTCAATATCAAATTCTACGATCAACAAATGTCGTATCGGAAATAACGATATATATATATATCTTTCAAATTTCCATAACAACACCTGTATTACCACGAATCCCAACATCGAAATATTCCGAAGACAATTTCGATTCAAATCCACTCCAATGCAATCATTGGAAATTCTGGTTATTTTCACAACCATTTCAAATCCAATTTATTTATTTAAAAATAAATAGAATTATTTTTTTCTAGTTCAAAACTAGTTCGTTTCGATAAAAATCTATTTTTATCTTTTCAAATATGGAGTTTTTCATCCCAATTCTTCACAAATCATTTCTTATGATTTTACACAAATTATTACTATTTTTAATAATTTTATCAAGGCCCGTACAGTCGATTTCCATCAATGGCCATCGAACTGCACTTACAGCGACCTTTTTCAAATTTGATTTGGACATAATTCCAAATCCAACCGTTAGATTTCGAATTTCTAAAATTCATTAGAAAGCTCTTTTCGATACGAACCCAACGGTTCCGGTTTTAGGAGAATCCGACGGTCGGATCTCCCGTAAAGTCCGTTTGAAATAAATGGTCGAAATTCACGAACTGCCGCGGCGCGGCGCGTTCTATTCAGGCCATTATATTATATATATAATATATATAATATATATTTCGTCGATTTATATTTAAAACGAATTATATAAATAGTTTTGAATTCGTTTCAAAAGCAATTTCAACTTCCATTTCAATTCAAATCAAAATTGAATTCTTCTTTATAAATTCGTTTTAAAATTCATTTCTATTCAATTCAAATTTCAATTCAATTTGAATTCATTTCAATTCGCTTTCAATTCACTTTGAATTCGTTTTCAATTCATTTCGAAATCGTTTTCAATTCAATTCATTTCGAAATCGTTTTCAATTCAATTCATTTCGAAATCGTTTTCGTTTACGTCAAAATGGCGTCAATCTACTCAACACGGCTTCATAAATTTCTATTTTCAAATATTCTATTTCAAATATTTCTTTTTCAAAATAGTTGTTATTATCAAAATATTTCGTTCAACACATGACCAATCTCAATGAATGAGTACTGTCAACACATGAACTTTTATTTTATATCGATAAAGGTGCGAGTTTTATTACTAAAATATTTCGTTCAACACATGACCAATCTCAATGGATGAGTACTGTCAACACATGAACTTTTATTTTATAATGATAAAGGTGCGAGTTTTATTACTAAAATATTTCGTTCAACACATGACCAATCTCAATGGATGAGTACTGTCAACACATGAACTTTTATTTTATAATATTCTTTATTTTTCAAATTGGAATGAGGCCCAATCAATTACCATATAAAGTTAATTATATGGATTTTCATACAACACATGTATATAATAGCATGGAAAAATAATCAAACATCAACCAAAGTGCACTACACTGTATAAGCATCAAATATAGATATCTAACGCTTATAACAGCCTGTCAATCAATCGATCGACATATTTAATCAATCGGCATGAGTGAACTTCAAATTTCATCCCAACACCCGTGTGGGGTTTCAAACAATCAAACGCATATTTTATCTGTGCAGTTGGGCGATGTGTAAAATTTATCGACCCAATCAATGTCCTTCAAATAGGTGTACATAAACAAACCATCTAGTTTGTAAATGAATATTTATTTATTCACATTCACGTTAAAAATTATATTTTTAGCGACAAAACATTTTATTCCAACATATGAATTTCTATTCAGTTCATTCTTTAAATAAAATGATATTTTTATTTTTCTAACTTATTTTAGAAAATTTCGGCGGCATAACGGCACGATACTAGAAACGGGACGAGGCCTAGCCTTATCCCCGGTCTAGTGAAGGCCCACGCCATTCACACATCAATCAAATCCATTCAGCTCACCAAACAATTCAATTTCAATCAAATAATCTAACTTATTTTTGCAATCAAACAAACAAGTCCATGGTCTGTGGACGATTGTGTCGGGTGCTACTAAGCACCGTCTGCATCCTAGTATATATATATATATATAACTAGAAAATAAAATTGAAAGGTGAGAAGTTCTCACAGATAGCTATCCAACCGCACGACACTTCACTTATAGAAATCTTCGCCCTTTGTCGCCTTCGCCCGTATTCTCTACATATGTAAAAATCGAATCTTTACGATGCTATTCAATATATAAAAATATGATTTTTACTTCGACTTTCAATATATAAAAATATAATTTTTACTTCGACTTTCAATATATAAAAATATGATTTTTACTTTGACTTTCAATACATAAAAATATGATTTTTACTTTGACTTTCAATATATAAAAATATGATTTTTACTTTGACTTTCAATATATAAAAATATGATTTTTACCTCGACTTTCAATATATAAAAATATGATTTTTACCTCGACTTTCAATATATAAAAATATGATTTTTACCTCGACTTTCAATATATAAAAATATGATTTTTACTTTTTAAAGTTCAAATCTTTTTCGAAAAATCAGTTTTAACCTTTCTTTAAAAACAGTTTTAACCTTTCTAAAAAAAACAGTTTTAATCTTTTTATAAAATCAGTTTTTACTTTTTTTTTATATAAAATCAGTTCAGTTTTTTTTATAAAATCATTTTTTAATATTAAACAAAATCAGTTTTTACTTTATTTTAAAATCAGTTCAGTTTTTAAATCCTTTTAAAAAAACAGTTTTATAATCTTTTTCAAATCAGTTTTAAATTCTTTAAATCATATTTAAAATTCAGTTTTCAATGCTTTTAAAAAAAAAATCAGAATTAAAATAAAATAAATAAATAAAATAAAACTTACAGAGAGGGGGGGGAGGTCTTCGCAGACGTCGGAGGGCTTCTCGAACTGGGCGGAGCTGCTAATCGGGTGTCGCGATTTGGAGGGGGGGCGCCTTCGGGAGCCGCGCCGCTGGTGAGGGAAAGGAGGGAGGGCGAAGAAGAAGGGGAGGCGCAGGGTGGAGAGCGGCGCTGGACGACGGGGGGGCTGCGCGCCCGACGGCGGTTGGGGGGGGGGGGAACCTCCATCGTTCGTCGATTCGGGATTTTTTTTTTTCTTATTTTCTTTTTCTGATGTGAAACGTGAAGGGGGGGGGCAATGAAATATAGAGAGAAGGGATATATTATTTTATTTTATTTTTATTTTATTATTTAATTATTTAATTTTGCACAAGGGTTGACTTTTACATACGACCTCGAAACGAGGCCCACCGCCTGTCGTCCATAGCGTTTTACCCCCATTCCGAACACAATGGGATATGTATCGTAAGCTGGTTCGACTGTTTGAATCAGTTTCCGTTTAATTTGCATTTAAATCACTATATTGAATTTTAAACGTACATTTCAAATTACTGGGGTCACATACTAACTCTAAAAATTGTCGAAAAATATTTTCTAGCTTCGTATCGACGATACGGTCCTAACAAAACTAGTTTCGTCGAATTCTGAGACTGTTTGAAAAATGGCCAATTTCCAGTCGATTAAAATCAACTAAAACTGGTCAAACGCGTTTTCCTTTGCCACGCTCACATATTGATTCGAAAAATTATGAAATTTAAAACCTAGCAATAACTTTACATCCCGAACCCAACAAAACAGGTTTCGTCGAAATCCGAGGCCGTTTGCAAAATGTCCATTTTTAAGGGCCTGAATTCCATAGCGACTATTCAGAATTTTCAACTGGACATATCTTTTGATTCCCGCTATGAAATTTCGATTATTCGGATTCGTTGGAAAGATATCATCAATTAGATCCTAATATTTTTGGTTTCACTAAAATCCGGATTGTTTTGCACCCGGTACATTCAATTGAAGTTTGAAATCGAATTATCGAACTACCGCGCCATTTTCAATTCTATTTATAATTATATATAATTATTTATTTTCTAACGACGACGTATATAATATATACGTTCAAATTATATTCAAAATAAATTTCACGTCGATATTATTTAAAATAATTCATTTTAAATAATCAAAATTCGCTAAAATTGCCAAAATAAAAATTTTAAACTGGCCCAGAATTTGCGGGTTGTTACAATCTTCCCCACTTAAAACTTTTCGTCCCCGAAAAGGAACAAAGTCAAAAGTGGTTTGATTAATCAACTCTACGTTCGATCAGACTTCCATTCTCCAACTTTTCAGTTTCTGAGAATTTTCAACTTTTCAAAAATTTGGCTAACACCCTAAATTTTCGAAAAATTTCGCCATAACTTCCCCTGCACCGGGAGCATCGGGGAATTTCAAATAGCTTCCCCGGTCCTTCAGATCTCAAAAAGAAAAAGCCAAGCGGCTAGCCAATAGGCTCACAAAATCATCATCACCCAAACAAAACAGGAAATTATGTAGTAAACATGTACCTATTTGTCGGGCAAACAAATTTTATTCTCTGGCTCTTGCCTCCTTGCTATGACCTGTTCAATGTAAGATATGTATATGCAAGCAAATGCGACCAAATTTCAATACAATTCAATTTTTGTTTCAGTTAGGCTAAATGTCTAAAAATTAGCAAACAAATAAACAAACAACACAAACATCAATCAATTAGTGAATTTAACGTTTCAAATTCATAATTTTGATACATATACAAAAATCATGTTTTTAATGCCAATTCACAACAATAGGCCCTATCTAATTTTTGGTTCTCACACCAGTCAATAGGAAATATATAGAAATCACACCTTCGGAGCACGAACATAAATATTGATGATGCCATGGTCATTATCAACATCATCTCCGGGCGACTAGGGTGTGATGCTATATCTATCCAATATATTAAAACTTCGAATACACGCTAGCTAGGCGCATACGCAAAAATCTTTATATTTTGGATTGTTCTAATCAATATAAAATAAATAATCAAATACGAACAATTGATTTGAATTTTCAAAACAAAATTTGTTTTCAATTTTTTTTAAAAATATACTCTTCACACTCGTTCTAGGATACTACTGATCCTATCTCTAACGAGTCATTCTCATTGGATATTACTAATCCAATATCTGATGAATTCTTTCGTATGTTTCTAATGTGTCTTGTTCTCTAAGCTTTGTAAACCAAAGCTCTGATACCAACTGTGAAAACCCGTAACTTCCCCGTAAAGGAAAGCGCCGGATAGTTCGAGAACAAACCACAACAGAACGCATACAGAAGAACATTTCACTGTATATTACAACAGTGCATCAGATTACAAGAATATACAGAGTATAAATGAATATTACACAAAAATATCAGAGATTTAAATTACATTTAAATACATAGCAGCGGAAAATAATACAATACACAACTAGAAGTAGATATACGGATACAAAGCTTTCCGGATATCGTTCCAGCTGTAAACCAGGATCCTGTGAATATAAATCTGCAAAACCAAAACTACTAGCTGCCCGTGTCAAAATAGGGGCACCCAGAGTTTAGGTTAAAACAATAAACTCCAGGTCAGTCATGTGACTGGTGTGAGAACTAAAACAGTTAATCTTTATTTTAAAGTTAGGTAAATCAAGGGACCACGCCGTATAACACGGAACGGGTTTCCTCCCAAGAATACCAGTGCATAAAACAAACAGCGCAATGCTAAATAAAGAAAAATGAAGCTGTTATAAGACCCAGGTCCCATCACACAATGCAACGCAGCCGAGGATAGGGTTTTCCCTTATAACAGCCAAAGAATGCTTGATAAGTTTAAAACAAATCGTTTGATACTATTATAAGTGCATAGTGTATAAAACAACTTCAAATCATAAGTATCAATCATAGGCGGCATGAATGCCCCATAACACTATGTCGCCATATATAAGTTTACAATCAAAACCGCAAATGTCACGTATTTGGAAATTGGATTTCCATCTATGAACCGAGGCAAAAGATAGTCCTCAACCGATTCGAGACTGCCTAGCCCGAGTCTCAGGATCAGAACGCATCGACCCTTGGATCGTCAGGGCCGGTCCACCGATGTGGATTAAACTTAAACCCTGGACACTGCGTTTCGCCGCCCTTTGGGGCGTAAGCGAGCCAACGAATGACTCCATCGGACCCGGATCGTCCGATCTAACCGAGGCGCCTCGCAACAGCAACAACCACATAAGTCAAACTCGTCAGGGCGTGTAAAACCACTGACGCCACTTCTAGCTAGGAGGAAACGCACGCCCTCCCTGTGGTCCGTCTCCCGTTTTTGGTTCATACCTGGTGTGAAACACGCGAGGTAAACGTTACACAAAGCTATGCCACAAAGGCCGTGCTTTGATCATCACCACAAGACTTTGCTTTTCAACAGAAGCCTTGATCATTTGCATCTTAGCATGCCACACAGGCAAACCATCCTATGCAACCGATATCAGTCACACAGAAATGAAATCTGATGTCAGACACACAGTCCATTTACAAGTCCGTTCTGGGTCTGAACGAAACCGGAGGCACCTAGTACCCCGCATATCCATCGATCTCCAAGTACGTCTGGACGATCACTAACTGTTTCCATCTTCTTGGGTGTACAGCCCAATCAAGATCATCAGTAATTACCCAAACGACGTGAAGACCTCCGGTCTTCGACCACCGTCTTCATCTTCGACTTATCGTCGTATCAGTTATTCAGAATGGGATAAACCCGGTCTTTCCGAATAACTCGCGTATATATTATAAAAGTGTTACACAAACACAACATACGCCTCATTCCAATTCATTAGTCACTAACCGTAAATTAATCAAGAGAATAATTCCCCAAATATTAACCCCGAAGGCCGAAACCAACATCAGATCAATATCCAGAAAACCATTCTGCTTAGCTAACCGACAGTTAGTTTCTAAATTTCACATTCATAGGGAAAGGTTCCCATTAATTTTATCCAAGATAAATTCCTGAATTTATTCTTTAATCTATCTTTTGAATATCAATTCAAAACTAGTCGGAATTAGCGAACCTTACCGAAGTAATCATTGGTTTTAATTTCCCAATCCCAACCTATTCATCCCATGAAGTAAAACTGGTAATACTTCATATCTAACACCACGGTGTTATTGGTAAATTCAGTTACCATTTCACGTTCAAATCTAATTAAAGATTTAACTAACGCCTGGAGCAAAACTGGTGATACTCCATTTCGATTATTTCAATCTAATTAAAGATTCATTAAAACTCCACTTAGTTTTAATCGTTAACTGGGTTAAAGAATCCGTGTCATTTAAAACACGGTTCACGATAAACCCAAAGTCACATCCCATTAATTATCGGGTTAAAGAACGAGTGTTATTTAAAACACTGTTCACGATAAACCCGAAAATCAATATCAATTCAATTCCAATTAAATATTATTTAATTGGTACACTTCATTAAATCTAAATAAAAAGATTTAATCTTTTCTCAACTGGGTTCAAGAACAGTGTTAGTGAAGACACCATTCACGACAAACCCAAATCACATTTGATATTCAATATAAGGCTCTGAATAGAAAATATATCGGCTTATATTCAATATCAAATTCTACGATCAACAAATGTCGTATCGGAAATAACGATATATATATATATATCTTTCAAATTTCCATAACAACACCTGTATAATCACGAATCCCATCATCGAAATATTCCGAAGACAATTTCGATTCAAATCCACTCCATTGCAATCATTGGAAATTCTGGTTATTTTCACAACCATTTCAAATCCAATTTATTTATTTAAAAATAAATAGAATTATTTTTTTCTAGTTCAAAACTAGTTCGTTTCGATAAAAATCTATTTTTATCTTTTCAAATATGGAGTTTTTCATCCCAATTCTTCACAAATCATTTCTTATGATTTTACACAAATTATTACTATTTTTAATAACTTTATCAAGGCCCGTACAGTCGATTTCCATCAATGGCCATCGAACTGCACTTACAGCGACCTTTTTCAAATTTGATTTGGACATAATTCCAAATCCAACCGTTAGATTTCGAATTTCTAAAATTCATTAGAAAGCTCTTTTCGATACGAACCCAACGGTTCCGGTTTTAGGAGAATCCGACGGTCGGATCTCCCGTAAAGTCCGTTTGAAATAACTGGTCGAAATTCACGAACTGCCGTGGCGCGGCGCGTTCTATTCAGGCCATTATATTATATATATAATATATATAATATATATTTCTTCGATTTCTATTTAAAACGAATTATATAAATAGTTTTGAATTCGTTTCAAAATCAATTTCAACTTCCATTTCAATTCAAATCAAAATTGAATTCTTCTTTATAAATTCGTTTTAAAATTCATTTCTATTCAATTCAAATTTCAATTCAATTTGAATTCATTTCAATTCGCTTTCAATTCAATTTGAATTTGTTTTCAATTCATTTCGAAATCGTTTTCAATTCAATTCATTTCGAAATCGTTTTCGTTTACGTCAAAATGGCGTCAATCTACTCAACACGGCTTCATAAATTTCTATTTTCAAATATTCTATTTCAAATATTTCTTTTTCAAAATAGTTGTTATTATCAAAATATTTCGTTCAACACATGACCAATCTCAATGAATGAGTACTGTCAACACATGAACTTTTATTTTATATCGATAAAGGTGCGAGTTTTATTACTAAAATATTTCGTTCAACACATGACCAATCTCAATGGATGAGTACTGTCAACACATGAACTTTTATTTTATAATGATAAAGGTGCGAGTTTTATTACTAAAATATTTCGTTCAACACATGACCAATCTCAATGGATGAGTACTGTCAACACATGAACTTTTATTTTATAATATTCTTTATTTTTCAAATTGGAATGAGGCCCAATCAATTACCATATAAAGTTAATTATATGGATTTTCATACAACACATGTATATAATAGCATGGAAAAATAATCAACCATCAACCAAAGTGCACTACACTGTATAAGCATCAAATATAGATATCTAACGCTTATAACAGTTCAGTTTTTTTTATAAAATCAGTTTTTAATATTAAACAAAATCAGTTTTTACTTTATTTTAAAATCAGTTCAGTTTTTAAATCCTTTTAAAAAAACAGTTTTATAATCTTTTTCAAATCAGTTTTAAATTCTTTAAATCATATTTAAAATTCAGTTTTCAATGCTTTTAAAAAAAATCAGAATTAAAATAAAATAAATAAATAAAATAAAACTTACAGAGAGGGGGGGGAGGTCTTCGCAGACGTCGGAGGGCTTCTCGAACTGGGCGGAGCTGCTAATCGGGTGTCGCGATTTGGAGGGGGGGGCGCCTTCGGGAGCCACGCCGCTGGTGAGGGAAACAAGGGAGGGGGAAGAAGAAGGGGAGGCGCAGGGTGGAGAGCGGCGCTGGACGACGGGGGGGCTGCGCGCCCGACGGCGGTTGGGGGGGGGGAACCTCCATCGTTCGTCGATTCGGGATATTTTTTTTTTCTTATTTTCTTTTTCTGATGTGAAACGTGAAGGGGGGGGGGGCAATGAAATATAGAGAGAAGGGATATATTATTTTATTTTATTTTTTTTATTTTTTTATTTAATTATTTAATTTTGCACAAGGGTTGACTTTTACATACGACCTCGAAACGAGGCCCACCGCCTGTCGTCCATAGCGTTTTACCCCCATTCCGAACACAATGGGATATGTATCGTAAGCTGGTTCGACTGTTTGAATCAGTTTCCGTTTAATTTGCATTTAAATCACTATATTGAATTTTAAACGTACATTTCAAATTACTGGGGTCACATACTAACTCTAAAAATTCTCGAAAAATATTTTCTAGCTTCGTATCGACGATACGGTCCTAACTAAACTAGTTTCGTCGAATTCTGAGACTGTTTGAAAAATGGGCAATTTCCAGTCGATTAAAATCAACTGAAACTGGTCAAACGCGTTTTCCTTTGCCACGCTCACATATTGATTCGAAAAATTATGAAATTTAAAACCTAGCAATAACTTTACATCCCGAACCCAACAAAACTGGTTTCGTCGAAATCCGAGGCCGTTTGCAAAATGTCCATTTTTAAGGGCCTGAATTCCATAGCGACTATTCAGAATTTTCAACTGGACATATCTTTTGATTCCCGCTATGAAATTTCGATTATTCGGATTCGTTGGAAAGATATCATCAATTAGATCCTAATATTTTTGGTTTCACTAAAATCCGGATTGTTTTGCACCCGGTACATTCAATTGAAGTTTGAAATCGAATTATCGAACTACCGCGCCATTTTCAATTCTATTTATAATTATATATAATTATTTATTTTCTAACGACGACGTATATAATATATACGTTCGAATTATATTCAAAATAAATTTCACGTCGATATTATTTAAAATAATTCATTTTAAATAATCAAAATTCGCTAAAATTGCCAAAATAAAAATTTTAAACTGGCCCAGAATTTGCGGGTTGTTACAATAAATTTACATAAATGCAATACAGTGCACAGCGGAAATATAAACTACACAGCGGACGACTGTAAATGTCTGGACATGGCTTAAAGCTTTGATCCAGAATCCTGCTCAATACATCTGCAAAATAAAACTACTAGACTCCCCGTGTGGAAAATAGGGGCACCCGAGTTCGCAAGGGAAAAGCAAACTACAGGTCAGTCATGGGACTGGTGTGAGAAACTCTAACAGTTATAATTAACTTATTTAATAATATGGTATATCACGGGACCACGCCGCTAACGCGGAACAGGTTTACCCCCATGAATACCAATGTATAAACAACAATCAATATAGATATATGGATCTACTATGCATCAGTCAACATGCAATATCTCAATCTACCCACTTAGATTAATCACTACACTTAGATTTTCTAAATCCAATTCATTTTACAGAAATTATTCCTTTGGATTTTATTCCCGATTTCTTATTTCAAATCATTTGAAATACCTATCTAACTTTCTATATCAAAGTAGATTTCACTTCGGGATCTCAAATCAAATCGTTTGGAAATATGAATTCCAAAACATAACAATGCATACAAACAAGTATGCAAACAAATATCGTGCTCCCCATCGACAAGGCAAAGGGTACGCACCTCGCAACTCGATATATAAATGTGCACCTACCCCACATAGGAGTAGGCTACACCGACGATGCACCTCCCACACATGGAGAGCATACACCGCCCTCTCACCCATAATTTTAGTCTCAGGGTTACCCGACTCTTTAGCCACATACTAAATCATTTCATATCCCGAAGTAGGGAAAATCATTTCACAACATAATAATCACAAGTACTTTCAAAATATAGTACTTCACATCAGTAATTCACGCATACGATCAGTCACTATTAATCACATAACCTTTGAGCTCGTACGTCTCAAAGAAGGGTGTTAAGCAAGAGAATAAATTCTCTGCCACCAAACAGATACATCATCAATAGCAACTAATCGAATATGCGATGAACCACAATGTAACATATAATACATTTCTAAATCATTTTAGAAATCATCGGGTTTTGGGCCTCGAAATCCTTCCTGTTTTATAAAACATTTTTATAAAACATTCCCTGTCCAAAATCGGGAATACATTTCTTTTCACTTTAAGAAAAATATCATTTCACAATCATTCATTAAATTTGAAATGAACACAACATCGCTAAACACCTTATTGTCAAATCGTGAAGTGTTTCACAAGGCGTTAGCACACAGATATTTTCAACCCAACCCAATGCTAAATGTAAAAGCATATTTTTCTCATAAACTGGTCGAGCACAATCCAAACAATCAATCAATCAAATTTGACATTAAATATAAGGTTTTGAATAGAGATAGTATCGACTTATATTCAACATCAAATCCTGAAACCAACAGATATCATATCGGGAATAACGATATCGATATCTTCCAAATTCCCATCACGATATCTGTATAATCACGGAATTCAATATCGAAAATATCCAAAGATAATTTCAATTCAAATCCAATCCAATTTATTTATTTATAACTATTGGATTATTTTCCTAGTTAATAACTAGTTCGTTTCGATAAAATATATTTTTATCTTTTCAAATATGGAGTTTTTCATCTCAATTTTTCCCGAATCATTTCTTATGATTTTACACAAATTATTACTATTTTTAATAATTTTATCAAGGCCCATACAGTCGATTTCCATCAACGGCCATCGAACTGCACTTACAGCGACCTTTTCCAAATTTGATTTGGACATAATTCAAAATCCAACCTTCAGATTTCAATTTTCTAATATTCGTTAGAAATCTCTTTTCGATACGAACCCAACGGTTCCGGTTTTAGGAGAATCTGACGGTCGGATCTCCCGTAATATCCATTCGAAGTCAATGGTCGAAATTCGCGAACTGCCGCGGCGCGGCGCGTTCTATTCAGGCCATTATATTATATATATAATATATGTACTTCGTCGATTTCTATTCAAAACGTGCTTTATAAATCGTTTTAAATTCATTTTCAAAACGGTTTCAACTTCATATTCCATTTCAAATCAAAATTGAATATTCCAATATAAATTCGTTTTAAATTCATCTCAAATTGATTTCAATTCAAATCGATTTTGAATTCACATTCAGTTCGTTTTCAATTCAATTTCAATTCGAATTCATTTATATTCAATTTCAATTCGAATTCATTTATATTCAAAATAAATTTCTCGTCGATATTATTTAAAATAATTCATTTTAAATATTCAAAATTCACTAAAATTGCCAAAATAAAAATTTTAAACTGGCTCAGAATTTCGGGTTATTACAATCTCCACGACTTAAAACTATTCGTCCCCGAAAAGGAATAAAGTCGAAAGTGGTTTGATTAATCAACTCTACTTTCGATCTGTCTTCCATTCTCCAACTTTTCAGTTTCTGAGAATTTTAAAATTCTTCAAAAATTTGGCTAACACCCTAAATTTTCGAAAAATTTCGCCATAACCTCCCCTGCACCAGGAGCCACGGGAAAATCCCGAAATTGCCATATAGGCCTTCTAATCTCAAAAAGAAAAAGAAAAAGCCAAGCGGCTAGCCAATCGGCTCATAAAATCATCATCACCCAAACAAAACAGTAAATTATAGTAAATATGTACCTATTTGTCGGGCAGACAAATTTTATTCTCTGCTCTAGCCTCCTTGCTATGACCTGTTCAATGTAAGTACATGTATATGCAAGCAAATGCGACTAATTTTCGATACTATTCACTATTTGATCAAATTGGCTATATAATACAAATTTTAATTAATCAACCAATAATCAACAACACAACCATCAATCAATTAGTTGATTAGCTTTTGAAATTCATAACTTTGATATATAGTCAAAGTTCAGATTTTTGATGCCAAATCACAACAATAAGCCCTATCTAATTTTGGTTCTCACACCAGTCAATAGGAAATATATAGATATTACACGTTCGTCACTTGAATATAAATTCTGATGATGATATATCAATCATCAGAATCACCCCCGGGCGACTAGAGTGTAATTCTATATCTATTCAGTATATTAAAACTTCAAATACACGTTTGCAAGGCGTATATGCAAAATCTTTATATACTGGACTGTCCCAATCAATACAAATAAATAATCAAATACGAATAATTGATTTAAATTTTCAAAACAAAATTTGTTTTCACTTTAAAAATATACTCTTCACACTCGTTCTAGGATACTGCTGATCCTATCTCTAACGAGTCATTCCCATTAGATATTACTAATCCAATTGCTGATGAATTCTTTCGTAAGGTTCTAATGTGCCTTGTTCTCTGAGCTTTGTAAACCAAAGCTCTGATACCAACTGAGACAACAAGGAATTTCGCTCGATCTGAATCAGTCGTTAAACCGATCTCACCCGGACCTAATCAATCGCTAAATCGACCAAGACCGTTCGATTCCCGCATACCCTAACTCTGGGTATGCAACACATCAGAACAAATAACAGAATACTTCAATAAACATCATAATAATGTTACATCAGAGTACAGAATATCAGAGTATATCGAAATATAATACACAGCGGAAGATAAATTTACATAAATGCAATACAGTGCACAGGGGAAATATAAACTACACAGCGGAAGACTGTAAATGTCTGGGCACGGCTTAAAGCTTTGATCCAGAATCCTGCTCAATACATCTACAAGATAAAACTACTCGACTGCCCGTGTGGAAAATAGGGGCACCCGAGTTCGCAAGAGAAAAGCAAACTACAGGTCAGTCATGGGACTGGTGTGAGAAACTCTAACAGTTATAATTAACTTATTTAATAATATGGTATATCACGGGACCTCTCCGCTAACGCGGAACGGGTTTACCCCCATGAATACCAGTGTATAAACAACAATCAATATAGATATATGGATCTACTATGCATCAGTCAACATGCAATATCTCAATCTACCCACTTAAATTAATCACTACACTTAGATTTTCTAAATCCAATTCATTTTACAGAAATTATTCCTTTGGATTTTATTCCCGATTTCTTATTTCAAATCATTTGAAATACCTATCTAACTTTCTATATCAAAGTTGTTTTCACTTCGGGATCTCAAATCAAATCGTCTGGAAATATGAATTCCAAAACATAAAAATGCATACAAACAATTATGCAACCAAATATCGTGCTCCCCATCGACAAGGCAAAGGGTACGCACCTCGCAACTCGATATATAAATGTGCACCTACCCCCACATAGGAGTAGGCTACACCGACGATGCACCTCCCACACATGGAGAGCATACACTTCCCTCTCACCCATACTTTTAGTCTCAGGGTTACCCGACTCTTTAGCCACATACTAAATCATTTCATATCCCGAAGTAGGAAAAATCATTTCACAACATAATAATCACAAGTACTTTCAAAATATAGTATTCCACATCAGTAATTCACGCATATGATCAGTCACTATTAATCACATAACCTTTGAGCTCGTACGTCTCAAAGAAGGGTGTTAAGCAAGAGAATAAATTCTCTGCCACCAAACAGATACATCATCAATAGAAACTAATCGAATATGCGATGAACCACAATGTAACATATAATACATTTCTAAATCATTTTAGAAATCATCGGGTTTTGGGCCTCGAAATCCTTTCTGTTTTATAAAACATTTTTATAAAACATTCCCTGTCCAAAATCGAGAATACATTTCTTTTCACTTTAAGAAAAATATCATTTCAAAATCATTCATTAAATTTGAAATGAACACAACTTCGCTAAACACCTTATCGTCAAATCGAGAAGTGTTTCACAAGGCGTTAGCAAACAGATATTTTCAACCCAACCCAATGCTAAATATAAAAGCATATTTTTCTCATAAACTGGTCGAGCACAATCCAAACAATCAATCAATCAAATTTGACATTAAATATAAGGTTTTGAATAGAGATAGTATCGACTTATATTCAACATCAAATCCTGAAACCAACAGATATCATATCGGGAATAACGATATCGATATCTTCCAAATTCCCATCACGATATCTGTATAATCACGGAATTCAATATCGAAAATATCCAAAGATAATTTGAGACGACCCGAATTCCCTTTTCCACGGAAACAAGGTTATCTTTGGAATATAACACAGAAACAGGTAACAGCAGAACAGAATTAAATAAATACACCAGATAATGAACAATAGAATATACTGGATAAAAGTAATCATCAGAGTTACACAGTACACAGGATCTTACTTAGTACAAGTACAGTTCAGCTATACATAAATGTCTACAGCGGAAATAAACAAAATATGTTCAATAGGAGCTGAACAGGATAAAAGGAAATAAATGATAGAGTCCATCTTCAGCTCCAGCTATCCAGAAAGAACCAGCTAAACCTGAATACAATGCTGCCCGTGTGGAAAAAGGGGCACCCGAGTTTGAGAGTGAAACAAACTACGAGTCAGTCATGGGACTGGTATGAGAAATATACTCAACACATATATAGTATGGCAAATCACAGGACCACGCCACTTTCGTGGAACGGGTTCACTCCATTGGATTGCCAGTGCTTTAAAACAAATCTTTCTTTTAAACATCGATATGCTTTTTATAAAAATGAAGCCGTTATAAGACTCAGTTCCCATCACACAATGCAACGCAAACCGGAGGATAGAGTTTTACCTTATAACGGCCAAGATATGCTTGATACGAATAAAACAAAGGCATTTGATATTATTGCTAGTGTTTATATGTTTTAAAACAATTTCAAATTATAACTATCAATCATAGACGGCATTAATGCCCCATACCACTATGTCGCCATATATAGGTATACAATCAAAACCGCACGATGTCGTATTTGGAAATTGGATTTCCGTCATGAACCAAGGCAAAAGATAGTCCTTACCGAATTCGAGACTGCCTAGCCCGAGTCTCAGGCAAGCGCGCAGGCAAGCCTTAGAGCGACAGGGCCGGTCCACCGATGTGGATTATTATACCTGAGCACTACGTTTCGCCGCCCTTTGGGGCGTAAGCGAGCCAACGAATGACTCCATCGGACCCGGATCGTCCGATCTAACCGAGGCGCCTCGCAACAGCAACAACCACATAAGTCAAACTCGTCAGGGCGTGTAAAACCACTGACGCCACTTTTAGCTAGGAGGAAACGTAGGCCCTCCCTGAGGTCCTTCTCCCATTTTAGGTTCATACCGGGGTGTGAGGCTCGCGAATTCACGTTATACACAAAGCTACGCCACATAGGCGGTGCTTTGATCATCACCACAAGACTTTGCTTTTCAACAGAAGCCCTGATCACTGCATCTTAGCATGCCACACAGAATAAATCCTATGTCAGACACACGGTCCATTTACAAGTCCGTTCTGGGTCTGAACGAAACCGGAGGCACTAAATACCTCGCAAACCCATCGATCTCCACGTACGTCTGGACGATCACCACTCATTATCCATATTTCGGGATGCCTCCCAATCAGGACCCCGGTTACCATCCAAACGAGGTGAAGATCTCCGGTCTTCGACCATCGTCTTCATCTTCGACCTTCAATCGTCGGTCAATTATTTGAAATGAGAATTAACTCGGCCTTCTCAAATAATTCACGTATATTTAGAATTTCAAATCGATTTATTTCAATGGTTAAATTATTCGACAACACCAATATTGTTCTTTAATGTAGTTTTCACACCAAACACATTCAACCATCAAATACAACATAAATCGAGCAAATTCTGTTTATTTCCATTCTATATCGCTTATGATATTTTATAACTAATTATCGCTATTTTTATTTATTTAAAATAGCCAATATATTCAAAACGACGCTTCGGGCCATAAAGCGGCCGTGGCGCTGTTTTTCTTCAGATTTGATTTTCACATATCTGAAAATCTAACCGTTGGATCCTCACAAAATTTACATCATTAGAAAGGTCTTTTCAAAACGAATCCAACGGTTCCAGTTTCGGGAAAATCCGACGGTCGGATCTCCCGTTACAATCGTTTGAAATTTCGATTTCAAAATACGAACTGCAGCGTCGTTATTCGGTTAAATATATAATTATATTTATATATATATAAATATAATCGCTTCTGGCGCTGTTTTTCTTCAGATTTGAATTAAACATTCCAGACAATCCAACCGTTGGATTTTTACAAGGTTGGTGCCGTTGGGAAAATATTTCCAAGGCGAACCCGACGGTTGAGGTTTCGGGAAAATCCAATGGTCGGATTTCCCGCACTAGTCGTTTGAAATCATGGTTTCAAAATACGAACTGCACGGCTTCGTTTCGTTTTAATTTTATTTATATTTATATAATTATATAAATATAGTTCATTCAACAATTTCAATATCGTTTTCACTTCAAATATTTTTCTAACACCCTAAAATTTTGGAAAATTTCGCCATAACCTCCCCTGCACCGGGAGCATCGGGAAATCGCAAATAGCGTTCCCGGTCCTTCTAATCTCAAAAAGAAAAAGAAAAAGCCAAGCGGCTAGCCAACAGGCTCATAAAATCATCACCCAAACAAAGCAGTAAATGTGTACCTATTTGTCGGGCATAAAATTTTATTCCTCTTCTCTAGCCCCTTTGTTATAACCTGTTCAATGAATATGTATGTACACATATACACAGTTCATATCATTTATCATTTTCTATTCGACTTCATATTTGATTTCTGTTTGGTTTTAAAAACACCATTCATTCTAATGTTACATAAATAGGTGCAAATCATTTCATTAGCTAATTAATGAATATTTCAACTCATATATGTTTATTTTGAACAAGTGGCTATTTTTAACACTTCACATTTCAACGATTTATGTATACAATAAAAATGTGATTTTTATTGTAAAACAATTCATTTCAAAACACTATTTTTCTATATAGTTCATATAGGTGATAAAAATAGGATTTTTATCATAAAACAATTTCTTTTAAAACGAGATTATTTTACACAGTTCATATAGTCGATAAAAGGCGATTTTTATTATCAAACAATTTATTTCAAATTATGAATACCATTCAACACATGAATTTCTAAACAACGAATGAATATCAATTCAACACATGAATGTTTTCTATTGTTTCTATATATAGATAAAAATGTGATTTTCATTATCGAACAATTTATTTCAAAATATGAATACCATTCAACACATGAATTTCTAAACAACGAATGAATATCAATTCAACACATGAATGTTTTCTATAGTTTCTATATATAGATAAAAATGTGATTTTTATTATCGAACAATTTATTTCAAAATATGAATACCATTCAACACATGAATTTCTAAACAACGAATGAATATCAATTCAACACATGAATGTTTTCTATAGTTTCTATATATAGATAAAAATGTGATTTTTATTATCGAACAATTTATTTCAAAATATGAATACTATTCAACACATGAATTTCTAAACAACGAATGAATATCAATTCAACACATAAATGTTTTCTATAGTTTCTATATATAGATAAAAATGTGATTTTTATTATCGAACAATTTATTTCAAAATATGAATACCATTCAACACATGAATTTCTAAACAACGAATGAATATCAATTCAACACATGAATGTTTTCTATAGTTTCTATATATAGATAAAAATGTGATTTTTATTATCGAACAATTTATTTCAAAATATGAATACCATTCAACACATGAATTTCTAAACAACGAATGAATATCAATTCAACACATGAATGTTTTCTATTCAATGAATAAATATAGTTTAAGCATATGAAAATAATTCAAACACACGAATATTATTCAAAATTTCGGCAGCATAACGGCA
This sequence comes from Allium sativum, assembly GCA_030737875.1. NCBI lineage: Eukaryota > Viridiplantae > Streptophyta > Magnoliopsida > Asparagales > Amaryllidaceae > Allium > Allium sativum. The sequence goes on along the minus strand of CM060915.1, from coordinate 181,260,364 downwards.
GGGTAGTTAAACCGGGACCGTCCCTAGTACGGCTCCTCGCTCTACCTTAAAACCTCGCGGTTTTTGACAATGGGGATCATGCATCTAGTTCGCACGCAGGCGGCATGTATATATTTATTTCATTTCCACAAACTAATCCTATGTGGTTTCAACCAAATAATTCACAACCACCAATGGGTATTTTTCAACCACAATCAACCAATATCAATCACAAACAATCCCCAAAACAATCAATCGCTATCAATCAATTTTCACAACAATTTCAACCAATAAATATCGTCCATGGTTTGTGGACGAGGGGCGTATATATATATATATATAGAGAGATATTTATATATAGCAATTCACTTTCATTTTCAACACATATATATAATTTTTAAATCAGAAATCTCACCAATAGCTATCCAAAACTACGACTCTTCCTTTAGAGAAATCTTCGCCAATCTCGCCTTTTTGTCGCTTTGTTGCCCGTATTCTCTACATATGTAAAAATCGAATTTTTACTATGTTATTCAATATATAAAAATCGAATTTTTACTACGCTATTCAATATATAAAAATATGATTTTTACTTCGACTTTCAATATATAAAAATATGATTTTTTCTTTTTAAAGAAATCAGTTTTCAATACCTTTTAAAAATCAGTTTTTATAACTTTAAAAATCAGTTTTCAAAACCTTTTAAAAATCAGTTTTTATAACTTTAAAAATCAGTTTTCAAAACCTTTTAAAAATCAGTTTTTAAACTTTAAAAATCAGTTTTCAAAACCTTTTAAAAATCAGTTTTTATAACTTTAAAAATCAGTTTTTATCTTTTAAAAATCAGTTTAAAAATCCTTTTCAAAATCAGTTTTTATATCTTTTAAAAATCAGTTTAAAAATCCTTTTCAAAAATCAGTTTTTAAATACATAAAAATAAATTAAACAAACAAGAAAAAAACTTACAGAGGGGGGGGGGGTTTCACAGATCGACGGAGGTGGCTTCGAGGGGGCGGCTCGGGGTTCGAACGGGGGAGGCGATGCTTCGGGGCTCGAACGGGGAGGCGATGGCTTCGGGGCTCGAACGGGGAGGCGGGAGGTCGTCAGACTGGGTGGAGCGGTGGTGCGGTCGGCGGTGGGAGGTTGGTGGAGGCGGTCGTCGGCGATCGATTAGGTTTAGGGGTTTTTTTTTTTTTCTGTATAAATGAAATCGGTAATGAATTACAGGGGGGGGCCAAGGTATAGGAGGGAAAATAGATTTTTTTTTTATTTAATTATTTAATTTTGCAAAAAGTTGACTTTTACATACGACCTCGAAACGAGGCCTACCGCCTGTCGTCCATAGCGTTTTACCCCCATTCCGAACACAATGGGATATGTATCGCAAGCTGATTTGATCGTTACAATCAGTTTCCTTTTGAATTTACATTTAAATCACTATATTGAATTTTAAACGTACATTTCAAATTACCGGGGCCACATACTAACTAGAAAGATTCCAGAAAAATATTTTCTAGCTTCGTATTGACGATACGGTCCTAACAAAACTAGTTTCGTCGAATTCTGAGACCGTTTGAAAAATGGCCAATTTCCAGTCGATTAAAATCAACAAAAACTGGTCAAACACGTTTTCCTTTGCCACGCTCACATATTGATTCAAAAAATTATGAAATTTGGAATCTAGCAATTACTTGACACTGCGGATCCAACAAAAGTGGTTTCGTCGAAATCAGAGGTCGTTTGCAAAATGTCCATTTTTAAGGGCCTGAATTCCATAGCGACTACTCAGAATTTTCAACTGGACATATCTTTTGATTCCCGCTATCAAATTTCGATTGGTCGGATTCGTTGGAAAGATATTATCAATTAGATTCCATTATTTTTGGTTTCACTAAAATCCGGATTGTTTTGCATCCGGTATATTCAATTGAAGTTTGAAATCGAATTATCGAACTACAGCACCATTTTCAATTCTATATATAATTATAATTAATTATATTCGTTTTCAAATGTCGATTCAAACTCAGTTTTCATCGCCATTATTTAAAATATTTATTTTAAATATTTAAAATCCATTATTTTAGCCAATTTAAAAATTTTAAATTGGTTCAGATTTTCTGGGTCGTTACAATCTCCCCCACTTAAAACTTTTCGTCCCCGAAAAGGAACAAAGTCGAAAGTGGTTTGATAAATCTACAATCACACAACACAACAACCAATCCAATTGTTTTTAATCTTTAAAAATATACTAATCAAATTTTATATTCCTTTAAAAATCATTCAGACTATATAAATGAAAGTGTATATCTATGAAAAGAAAATAACAACAGAATAGAGAATTGAATGGTAGTGCAAAGTAGGGTAAATGTACCTTGCACCGGAGTCAATCAGAGATATCTACTCGGCATCTAGGATAAGCTTTCTGAATGCTCTCCTCAGTTTCCCAAGTACAATCTCGCGGATCTCCACTCCATTGCACTTTGACTAAGTGAACTTTCTTATTTCTCAGCTCTTTAGTTTCTTTGCCGATGATATTTAGCGGCTCTCGCCTCACAGCTAATTCTGGAGTAATTTCAATATCCTGCTGAGCTGCTTCTTCCACGATCAAGTCTGGATCATGAACGTGCTTTCGAAGTTGAGATATGTGAAATACATCATGCACTCCAGGCAACCAATCTGGCAATTTAACTTTATATGCGAGAGTTCCAATCCGTTCCAGAATAGGAAACAGACCTATGAATTTGGGCGCTAACTTTCCAGTTTTACCGAACCGGATAACTCCTCTCATCGGCGATACTCTCAAATATACATAGTCGCCAACTTCAAAGGATATATCTCTTCTTCTATCGGCATAGCTCTTTTGTCGGCTTTGAGCGGCGAGTAATCGCTTCTTAATAAAATCGACTTTGTCGGCAGCTTCTCGAATCATATCAGGGCCCAACACAAGTCTATTTCCAGGCTCGACCCAACAAGCAGGAGATCGGCACGGTCTACCATACAATGCTTCGAATGGCGACATTGTCAGGCTTGCCTGATAGCTGTTGTTATAAGAGAATTCAGCCAAATGCAGATGGTCTTCCCATGATCCACCGAAATCTATAACACAAGCCCGCAATAGATCTTCTAAAATGCGATTCACCCTCTCAGTCTGACCGTCTGTCTGAGGATGATAAGCGGTGCTCAGGTTTAACTTCGTTCCTAGCTCTACTTGAAATGCTTCCCAGAATTTGCTAGTGAATATTGTATCTCTATCACTGACTATGCTGAGCGGCACTCCATGTAGTCTAACTATTTCCCAGAAGTAAATCTGCGCCAGACTCTGAGCGGTTCTATTTGATTTGACAGGTATGAAATGGGCGGTCTTCGTGAAGCGATCTACGATCACCCAAATACTGTCATTTCCTTTTCTGGTTCTGGGCAAACCATCATTGAAATCCATAGAAATATGTTCCCACTTCCAGCCAGGAACTTCTAGCGGTTGTAATAATCCAGCCAATTTCTGTTGATCACTTTTGACTAGCTGGCAAGTAGGGCATCGGCTAACATATATTGAAACGTCTCTCTTCATAGCCTTCCACCAGAATGTTCTTTTGAGATCGTTGTACATTTTGGCCACACCGGGATGGATACTCAACTTGGACTTGTGACACTCGTCTAACACTTCCCTTTTTAGCTCAGGAATGTCAGGAACACAAATCCTTCCTTTCAATCTCAGGGTCTCGTCGTTATCTATTTGAAAACACGAGGGTTCACCTTTCCGAATCCTTTTAATCATATTCTTAATAAAGTTATCCTCCTTCTGAAGAATAGATATTTTGTCAATCAAGGAAGTCGTGATAATAAAACTGGCGATCATTTCATTCTTTCTGCTTAATGCATCGGCCACGACATTGGCTTTCCCTGGAGTATATATAATTTCAAAGTCATATGCTGCAAGAAACTCCAGCCAACGTTGCTGCCTCAAATTTAAGTCCTTCTGAGTGAACAGATACTTTAACGACTGGTGATCTGTAAACAGTTCAAATCTCTCGCCCAGAAGATAGTGTCTCCAGATTTTTAAAGAGAATATGATAGCCAATAGCTCAAGATCATGAGTTACGTAGTTTTTCTCGTGCGGCTTCAGTTGACGGCTAGCATAAGCAATCACTTGGCCTCTTTGCATTAACACTGCGCCAAGGCCTTCTCTAGAAGCATCTGTCCACACTTTTAGATCTTCGTTGCCATCAATGATGGTTAACACTGGAGCAGTCGTTAGTCTCAACTTTAACTCTTCGAAAGCTTCCTCGCTCTCTTGAGTCCATTTGAACTTAGAATGCTTCTTTGTAAGCTTCGTTAAGTGACCAGATATCTTCGAAAAGTCTTTAACGAATTTCCGGTAATAGCTAGCCAATCCGAGAAAACTGCGGACTTCAGTGGGAGTACTGGGCTGCTTCCAATTCTGAATGGCTGTGATTTTACTTGGGTCCACAGCGATTCCTTCTTTTGATACAACGTGACCCAGAAATTTCACTTCATCCAGCCAGAATATACATTTGGAAAACTTGGCTTTTAATACATTCCTCCTGAGGATTTCTAGAACCTATTCCAGATGCTTTTCATGCTCGGCCTTTGATTTAGAGAAGATTAGAATATCATCAATAAAAACCAGAACAAATTTATTCAATACTCCTCTGAATACTCTGTTAATTAGATCGACGAAGTAAGCTGGAGCGTTACATAAGCCGAACGGCATTACTAACCACTCGTAGAATAAGTCGGGGCCTCTGAACGCTGTCATTGGAACACACTATTCGGCAATTCGAAGTTGATGGAAACCTGTAGCTAGGTCCATCCTTGAGAATACTTGTGCGCCATTTAATCGATCTAACAAATCATCAATACGCGGCAATGGATACTTGTTCTTTATGGTCTGTTTGTTCAGATCACGATAATCCACGCATAGTCGTAGAGTACCATCAGATTTTGGGACAAATACCACTGCTGCACCCCAATCAGAGAAACTAGGCCTGATTAGACCCTTCCATACTAGCTGTCGTGTTTGATTGTCCAATTCCTCTTTCTCTTTCACGGACATTCTTCGAATAGCGTGAACTACCGGCCTTGCATTTGGAATTAAAGCAATTTTGAAATCTATTTCTCTCTGCGGAGGTAAGCGAACAACTTCCTCGAACACATCCGCATAGTTTTTGATGACAGGAATGTCTTTGATGAGGTCAGGAATATTCTCTGTGACTTCAGGAACATTTTCTATTTGAGCTGGAGAAACATCGAGAGCTGACCAGAAATCTTTTCTATTTGAAGTCGGGCCTTCACATGGTATGGTTATATAATTCCCCGATTGGGCCTTTGCTTTAACCACTCTCTCGGCGCATTTGACTTCAGCTTCATATCTAGTTAGCCAATCCAATCCCAGAATAAGATCGAATTCATTAAAATTCATGACGATAGAGATAATAGGGAATTTATAGCAAGAAAAAGAGACAGGTACTGCACAAATCCAACTGAGATTGATGGAACCTCCAACTGGATTTTGGACAGTCATTGGCTCTTTGAGCTTCTTCAAATTCAAATCCAGTTTCTTGACTGCACCCTTTGCAATAAAGCTTCTTGACGCGCCTGTGTCAAACAGTACTTTTACCGGAATGTTTTTGACATTGAGCGTGCCTTCTAAAACATCAAATCTTTCCTGAACAGACGAGGATGCAGGTACTTCGGCCACTTCATTTACCCGAGCCTCTTTGGTCTTCCTTAACAGCCAGCAATCTCGCTTTATATGACCGGCCTGGTGACAAAGATTGCACTCTCGAGTCACCGGAAACTTGCCTTTGGATTTAGACCCACCCTCCCTTCGCTTCTTCGAGGTTCTACACTTCCTAGTCAGATGCCCCCGTTTAGTGCAGTTAGAGCATGTGGCAGTCGTGACAGGTTCTTTTTCAGATCTAGCCCTTTTTCGATTTACTTTGGGCTCTTTACTGACCTCAGACCTCGTACTGCCTTCAGGGATATCAGTTTCCGACCCTTCTTTGTCACTACAACAAACTTCTTCGTCGCGTAACATTCCTTTCTTATGGAGATCTTCATACTGATAAGCCATATAAATCATTTCAGAAAAAGGAAGCTTCACATGCCCCAATTCTTTATTCTGGTATTTCCTTTGAAGCCCGTGAATAAATCTCATATTTTTCCTCTTCGGATTTTGAATTAGATGAGGAGCAAAGTGAGCAAGTTCGTTGAATTTCTTATGATATTCGGGAATGGTCATGTCACCTTGTATTAGATAAGAAAATTCATCACATAATCTCTCGGTTGCTTCGGGAGGAGTAAATCTTCCTAGGAAAATCTCTTTGAATCCGTCCCAGGTGATATCACCTTCTGGATTATCGTTGATGATTGTTTCCCACCAAATTAAAGCTTCTTCTTTGAGCGCCCAAGATGCTACTAGCCTTTTCTGGTCATCCCTCAGCTGGATACGCTCAAATATTCTTTCGACAGAACTCATCCAAGCTTGAGTTTGAATTATAGATTCATTGCCCGAGAACTATGCTCCGTTCAGATTTCGATATTTCTTTAATAGAGCCTCTAGATCGGGTTCAGTATTCCTTCTGCTTCTGGCACTCATTTTTCTAGTACTTCTGCAATTAGCAGATCAAGTGTCAGGTCACCGAAAAGAAAATTTAAAATATAGAAACACATACTTCAATGTAAATGTGTCTATCGAGGTGTAATCATTCTGCTTTACTCATACTAGGATATTGCTGTTCCTATCTGTATTGAGTTACCCGTCCTAGAACACTACTGGTTCTATTTCTGACGAGTTCGTTCAAATGTTATATTCCAGAACTAAGCTTAACCAAAGCTCTGATACCACGATGAGACGACCCGAATTCCCGTTTCCACGGAAACAAGGTTATCTTTGGAATATAACACAGAAACAGGTAACAGCAGAACAGAATTAAATAAATACACCAGATAATGAACAATAGAATATACTGGATAAAAGTAATCATCAGAGTTACACAGTACACAGGATCTTACTTAGTACAAGTACAGTTCAGCTATACATAAATGTCTACAGCGGAAATAAACAAAATATGTACAATAGGAGCTAAACAGCATAAAAGGAAATAAATGATAGAGTCCATCTTCAGCTCCAGCTATCCAGAAAGAACCAGCTAAACCTGAATACAAGGCTGCCCGTGTGGAAAAAGGGGCACCCGAGTTTGAGAGTGAAACAAACTACGAGTCAGTCATGGGACTGGTATGAGAAATCTACTCAACACATATATAGTATGGCAAATCACAGGACCACGCCACTTTCGTGGAACGGGTTCACTCCATTGGATTGCCAGTGCTTTAAAACAAATCTTTCTTTTAAACATCGATATGCTTTTTATAAAAATGAAGCCGTTATAAGACTCAGTTCCCATCACACAATGCAACGCAAACCGGAGGATAGAGTTTTACCTTATAACGACCTAGATATGCTTGATACGAATAAAAAAAAGGCATTTGATATTATTGCTAGTGTTTATATGTTTTGAAAACAATTTCAAATCATAACTATCAATCATAGACGGCATTAATGCCCCATACCACTATGTCGCCATATATAGGTATACAATCAAAACCGCACGATGTCGTATTTGGAAATTGGATTTCCGTCATGAACCAAGGCAAAAGATAGTCCTTACCGAATTCGAGACTGCCTAGCCCGAGTCTCAGGCAAGCGCGCAGGCAAGCCTTGGAGCGACAGGGCCGGTCCACTGATGTGGATTATTATACCTGAGCACTACGTTTCGCCGCCCTTTGGGGCGTAAGCGAGCCAACGAATGACTCCATCGGACCCGGATCGTCCGATCTAACCGAGGCGCCTCGCAACAGCAACAACCACATAAGTCAAACTCGTCAGGGCGTGTAAAACCACTGACGCCACTTTTAGCTAGGAGGAAACGTAGGCCCTCCCTGAGGTCCTTCTCCCGTTTTAGGTTCATACCGGGGTGTGAGGCTCGCGAATTCACGTTATACACAAAGCTACGCCACATAGGCGGTGCTTTGATCATCACCACAAGACTTTGCTTTTCAACAGAAGCCCTGATCACTGCATCTTAGCATGCCACACAGAATAAATCCTATGTCAGACACACAGTCCATTTACAAGTCCGTTCTGGGTCTGAACGAAACCGGAGGCACTGAATACCTCGCAAACCCATCGATCTCCACGTACGTATGGACGATCACCACTCATTATCCATATTTCGGGATGCCTCCCAATCAGGACCCCGGTTACCATCCAAACGAGGTGAAGATCTCCGGTCTTCGACCATCGTCTTCATCTTCGACCTTCAATCGTCGGTCAATTATTTGAAATGAGAATTAACTCGGCCTTCTCAAATAATTCACGTATATTTAGAATTTCAAATCGATTTATTTCAATGGTTAAATTATTCGACAACACCAATATTGTTCTTTAATGTTGTTTTCACACCAAACACATTCAACCATCAAATACAACATAAATCGAGCAAATTCTGTTTATTTCCATTCTATATCGCTTATGATATTTTATAACTAATTATCGCTATTTTTATTTATTTAAAATAGCCAATATATTCAAAACGACGCTTCGGGCCATAAAGCGACCGTGGCGCTGTTTTTCTTCAGATTTGATTTACACATATCTTAAAATCTAACCGTTGGATCCTCACAAAATTTACATCATTAGAAAGGTCTTTTCAAAACGAATCCAACGGTTCCAGTTTCGGGAAAATCCGACGGTCGGATCTCCCGTTACAATCGTTTGAAATTTCGATTTCAAAATACGAACTGCAGCGTCGTTATTCGGTTAAATATATAATTATATTTATATATATATATAAATATAATCGCTTATGGCGCTGTTTTTCTTCAGATTTGAATTAAACATTCCAGACAATCCAACCGTTGGATTTTTACAAGGTTGGTGCCGTTGGGAAGATATTTCCAAGGCGAACCCGACGGTTGAGGTTTCGGGAAAATCCAATGGTCGGATTTCCCGCACTAGTCGTTTGAAATCATGGTTTCAAAATACGAACTGCACGGCTTCGTTTCGTTTTAATTTAATTTATATTTATATAATTATATAAATATAGTTCATTCAACAATTTCAATATCGTTTTCACTTCAAATATTTTTCTAACACCCTAAAATTTTGGAAAATTTCGCCATAACCTCCCCTGCACCGGGAGCATCGGGAAATCGCAAATAGCGTTCCCGGTCCTTCTAATCTCAAAAAGAAAAAGAAAAAGCCAAGCGGCTAGCCAACAGGCTCATAAAATCATCACCCAAACAAAGCAGTAAATATGTACCTATTTGTCGGGCACAAAATTTTATTCCTCTTCTCTAGCCCCTTTGCTATAACTTGTTCAATGAATATGTATGTACACATATACACAGTTCATATCATTTATCATTTTCTATTCGACTTCATATTTGATTTCTGTTTGGTTTTAAAAACACCATTCATTCTAATGTTACATAAATAGGTGCAAATCATTTCATTAGCTAATTAATGAATATTTCAACTCATATATGTTTATTTTGAACAAGTGGCTATTTTTAACACTTCACATTTCAAGGATTTATGTATACAATAAAAATGTGATTTTTATTGTAAAACAATTCATTTCAAAACACTATTTTTCTATATAGTTCATATAGGTGATAAAAATAGGATTTTTATCAGAAAACAATTTCTTTTAAAACGAGATTATTTTACACAGTTCATATAGTCGATAAAAGGCGATTTTTATTATCAAACAATTTATTTCAAATTATGAATACCATTCAACACATGAATTTCTAAACAACGAATGAATATCAATTCAACACATGAATGTTTTCTATAGTTTCTATATATAGATAAAAATGTGATTTTCATTATCGAACAATTTATTTCAAAATATGAATACCATTCAACACATGAATTTCTAAACAACGAATGAATATCAATTCAACACATGAATGTTTTCTATAGTTTCTATATATAGATAAAAATGTGATTTTTATTATCGAACAATTTATTTCAAAATATGAATACCATTCAACACATGAATTTCTAAACAACGAATGAATATCAATTCAACAAATGAATGTTTTCTATAGTTTCTATATATAGATAAAAATGTGATTTTTATTATCGAACAATTTATTTCAAAATATGAATACCATTCAACACATGAATTTCTAAACAACGAATGAATATCAATTCAACACATGAATGTTTTCTATAGTTTCTATATATAGATAAAAATGTGATTTTTATTATCGAACAATTTATTCAAAATATGAATACCATTCAACACATGAATTTCTAAACAACGAATGAATATCAATTCAACACATGAATGTTTTCTATAGTTTCTATATATAGATAAAAATGTGATTTTTATTATCGAACAATTTATTTCAAAATATGAATACCATTCAACACATGAATTTCTAAACAACGAATGAATATCAATTCAACACATGAATGTTTTCTATTCAATGAATAAATATAGTTTAAGCATATGAAAATAATTCAAACCACGAATATTATTCAAAATTTCGGCAGCATAACGGCAGGGTAGTTAAACCGGGACCGTCCCTAGTACGGCTCCTCGCTCTACCTTAAAACCTCGCGGTTTTTGACAATGGGGATCATGCATCTAGTTCGCACGCAGGCGGCATGTATATATTTATTTCATTTCCACAAACTAATCCTATGTGGTTTCAACCAAATAATTCACAACCACCAATGGGTATTTTTCAACCACAATCAACCAATATCAATCACAAACAATCCCCAAAACAATCAATCGCTATCAATCAATTTTCACAACAATTTCAACCAATAAATATCGTCCATGGTTTGTGGACGAGGGGCGTATATATATATATAGAGATATTTATATATAGCAATTCACTTTCATTTTCAACACATATATTTATAATTTTTAAATCAGAAATCTCACCAATAGCTATCCAATACTACGACTCTTCCTTTAGAGAAATCTTCGCCAATCTCGCCTTTTTGTCGCTTTGTTGCCGGTATTCTCTACATATGTAAAAATCGAATTTTTACTATGTTATTCAATATATAAAAATCGAATTTTTACTACGCTATTCAATATATAAAAATATGATTTTTACTTCGACTTTCAATATATAAAAATATGATTTTTTTCTTTTTAAAGAAATCAGTTTTCAATACCTTTTAAAAATCAGTTTTTATAACTTTAAAAATCAGTTTTCAAAACCTTTTAAAAATCAGTTTTTATAACTTTAAAAATCAGTTTTCAAAACCTTTTAAAAATCAGTTTTTAAACTTTAAAAATCAGTTTTCAAAACCTTTTAAAAGTCAGTTTTTATAACTTTAAAAATCAGTTTTTATCTTTTAAAAATCAGTTTAAAAATCCTTTTCAAAATCAGTTTTTATATCTTATAAAAATCAGTTTAAAAATCCTTTTCAAAAATCAGTTTTTAAATACATAAAAATAAATTAAAAAAACAAGAAAAAAACTTACAGAGGGGGGGGTTTCGCAGATCGACGGAGGTGGCTTCGAGGGGGCGGCTCGGGGTTCGAACGGGGGAGGCGATGCTTCGGGGCTCGAACGGGGAGGCGATGGCTTCGGGGCTCGAACGGGGAGGCGGGAGGTCGTCAGACTGGGCGGAGCGGTGGTGCGGTCGGCGGTGGGAGGTTGGTGGAGGCGGTCGTCGGCGATCGATTAGGTTTAGGGTTTTTTTTTTTTTTCTGTATAAATGAAATCGGTAATGAATTACAGGGGGGGCCAAGGTATAGGAGGGAAATAGAATTTTTTTATTTATTTAATTATTTAATTTTGCAAAAAGTTGACTTTTACATACGACCTCGAAACGAGGCCTACCGCCTGTCGTCCATAGCGTTTTACCCCCATTCCGAACACAATGGGATATGTATCGCAAGCTGATTTGATCGTTACAATCAGTTTCCTTTTGAATTTACATTTAAATCACTATATTGAATTTTAAACGTACATTTCAAATTATCGGGGCCACATACTAACTAGAAAGATTCCAGAAAAATATTTTCTAGCTTCGTATTGACGATACGGTCCTAACAAAACTAGTTTCGTCGAATTCTGAGACCGTTTGAAAAATGGCCAATTTCCAGTCGATTAAAATCAACAGAAACTGGTCAAACGCGTTTTCCTTTGCCACGCTCACATATTGATTCGAAAAATTATGAAATTTGGAATCTAGCAATTACTTGACACTGCGGATCCAACAAAAGTGGTTTCGTCGAAATCAGAGGTCGTTTGCAAAATGTCCATTTTTAAGGGCCTGAATTCCATAGCGACTATTCAGAATTTTCAACTGGACATATCTTTTGATTCCCGCTATCAAATTTCGATTGGTCGGATTCGTTGGAAAGATATTATCAATTAGATTCCATTATTTTTGGTTTCACTAAAATCCGGATTGTTTTGCATCCGGTATATTCAATTGAAGTTTGAAATCGAATTATCGAACTACCGCGCCATTTTCAATTCTATATATAATTATAATTAATTATATTAGTTTTCAAATGTCGATTCAAACTCAGTTTTCATCGCCATTATTTAAAATATTTATTTTAAATATTTAAAATCCATTATTTTAGCCAATTTAAAATTTTTAAATTGGTTCAGATTTTCTGGGTCGTTACATAATTTCAATTCAAATCCAAAACAATTTATTTATTTATAACTATTGGATTATTTTCCTAGTTAATAACTAGTTCATTTCGATAAAATATATTTTTATCTTTTCAAATATGGAGTTTTTCATCTCAATTTTTCCCGAATCATTTCTTATGATTTTAAGCAAATTATTACTATTTTTAATAATTTTATCAAGGCCCGTACAGTCGATTTCCATCAACGGCCATCGAACTGCACTTACACCGACCTTTTCCAAATTTGATTTGGACATAATTGAAAATCCAACCATTAGATTTCAATTTTCTAATATTCGTTAGAAATCTCTTTTAGATACGAACCCAACGGTTCCGGTTTTAGGAGAATCCGACGGTCGGATCTCCCGTAATATCTGTTCGAATTCAATGGTCGAAATTCGCGAACTGCCACGGCGCGGCGCGTTCTATTCAGGCCATTATATTATATATGTAATATATATAATATATACTTCGTCGATTTCTATTCAAAACGTGCTTTATAAATCGTTTTAAATTCATTTTCAAAACGGTTTCAACTTCATATTCCAATTCAAATCAAAATTGAATATTCCAACATAAATTCGTTTTAAATTCATTTCAAATTGATTTCAATTCAAATCGATTTTGAATTCACATTCAGTTCGTTTTCAATTTAATTCAATTTCAATTTCAATTCGAATTCATTTATATTCAATTTCAATTCGAATTCGTTTATATTCAAAATAAATTACTCGTCGATATTATTTAAAATAATTCATTTTAAATATTCAAAATTCACTAAAATTGCCAAAATAAAATTTTTAAACTGGCTCAGAATTTCGGGCTATTACAGTATTTCAAAAGTTAAGTTATATAATATATTTTATTCGTTCCGCTGTGAGATTTGTCTTCTTTGTTTTCTTCTATTCTAATATTTCTTTCTTTCTATTTCTCATCCTCTAACTTCTTCCTAATAATGATTCATATTTCTTTGCAATTTGGGTTGGACATGTGGTGCTATTAGTCGACTCAGATAGTACGGATTTGTGGGCCGCTACAGTTGGTATCAGAGCTTAGGTTGAGCAAATACCTAGGCTGTGGTGTTATGCTCATTAGATATAGGGTCAGTAGCACCCTAGAATGAGTTGAGCGTATATATACGAGAGAGCGTATTTGTAAATTAATATAAAAGTTGTTTTATATTTTGTTGGCTAGTTTGTTGAATGGTTTATGAATTCTGATCGAATCGTAGGACGCCACGACATCGATAAGAATTTGTAAATACTTGAACAGAAGGTTGAACATGATAATGTTTTCAAGTGGGTAGATGAAATAATTTTACCCAAAATGCTATTTTGATATAGAAGGAATAATTTTTTGAAATTATTATAATATATGAATGTGTTGATTGTTAGAATTATAATCAAACGAGATTACAAAATTTAAATGATTATTTATAACCAAAATAATTTGTATATGGATAATATATACAAATGAGATGAACTGAAATTGAATTCAGAATCAGAATTAAGAATTGCTTAATTTAAAATTTTGGGATGTTTGAAAATATTTTCTGAAGTATATTAGAATAATATAGCTTTGTTTTAAAAGGATTTTGAGTAGAAACCATTTCAAATGGATTTTGAAAGTAATAAAGCGCTGAACTCACTTTAGTGGCTGGAAAATAATTCTGATGATGACTACAGCATCATCAGTGTTCATTTTCGAGTTTCTAAGTGATGGATTGCTACCTTAGAAATGTTTTGATGGAAATTTGTTGAAAGAAAACAAGATGGTTTGAAAATTGAAATGTTTTGAATTTGAGATGGAAATAAATATAAATATATATTTATGCGATTTCGAAAGGGTTTAAATTGAAATCCCAGGAACGAGAATGTGGAAATTTAAATGGATTGAAGTGAATAAATTGATTTAAAGTCAATTTGAATGAATTTGAATATACATGAGTGAAATATGAGTTGAATGTGAATTGTAAATCATTCAGATAAAAACGAATGTGAGTATATATATGAAAACCAAAAGCTGGTTGGGACTAAAATTGTAGAAATATCAAGAGTTGAGTTTCAGCATAAGTATGTTTTGAAAAGTACATAGGATTGTAGCATTTTTCTTACCTTAGCAATTTCGGGGACGAAATTATTTTAAGGGGGGAAGAATGTAACGACCCGGATTTTTGATCGGGATATTTCAAATATTTAATATAGTTTTAAATATTAAGTTGATAAAATAAACGAATTTTTATACTAAGTATCGATTTAATAATCGATTTTGATTTAATGTCGAATATATTATATTAACGTAATATGAAATATAATTGATATCGAAGTTAAAAACTGAATCAAAATGATTCAGATGATAAATAGGAATTTTATTTGACTATAAATGATAATAATAATTTATTATAGAGAGAATGTTTAGTTCTGAATTTAAATTATATTATATTAATTTAATATGGTATATACGATCAAATTAAATTTCGAAATATATATTGTTCAATTCAGAATAGCGTTATAACATTTAAACGTCACTCGTTATGTTAAAATAGTGGTTCATGAATTTATGTAATGGACTCTGAGATATTTTAACGGATAAGATCGAAGTCGAATCAACGTCAAATCAGAATCTGTTTAAAAGAAACAAAAATCTTTTTATTTCAAATCGTATTATATTAAAAATCAAATCAATATCTTTTTAAATTCCGTAAATGGATTTGCCATGTAAGTTACCGACCAAAACAATTATTTGCAGCGTACTTTGTGTTCCCCTCCTTCTATAAAATCGCGCATCCTTCCCTTCTATTTCTTTCTTCTGCAAACCATAAATAAAAACGAGCTTTGTTCATTCCATTGCTCAGGCCATTTCCTTTGTCTAGTTCATTTCGAACCAATAATAAACCGCAGTCACCATCTCAAATATTTCTCTTCCAATTTGAATAAAAGTAGTGGCTTTTCCTTTACCTCTCAAAAATCGAATACCAAAATGAAATCGTAAGATCCATACTCCCTCAAATCTACGCTTCAGCTTCACTTCCGCATCCTCGGAATCAAGCACGAGCGATGGCTGGTGAGCGGTTCGATGTATTAACCGTAACTAGGGTTCGTCGGGGTTATCGCCTGTCGTTGGTGGTGTCGAGATTGGCAGGGTGGTATCGACAAACATAAATGAAAATTTGTTATATTTCCTGAAGCATGAAATCGCTCGCGAGTTAAAAGAAGGTATCGATCTCGGTTTACTTTGGGTTTTTGGGAAGAGATTTAATCTTGGCTAATGAGTGCGTGACAGAGAGTGGCTCGCGATTCTTGAATTGATAGTCAAAGGCCAGTTTTACGTTCGTGATGGAAAGGAGTTCGATACTTGTTTGGGGGTTTGCGCGGAAGTGGGATAGAAACTGAAAGTTACGGTGAAGGGGGAAAAAGTAGATTGTGATTTCAGGAAAGACGCGGGAGGCATTGGAGGGAAACAACTCAAAGATGGGTCTGTGTGATGCCTAGTTAAGGCAGAGCAGGTTTTTTTTTCGTGGGTCAGTGGGAAGTAGGTGCTTGGCAGATGGTAAATGGTGGTTTTGTGATTTTTCATGGGGAAGGAATTTATGTTGTGGTGGTTTTGATTAAATGTCGAGACCGAACTGTTTTTGGCAAGACCAGGCTATAGTTTTTCAACTGAGATTTTGATGAGGCTATTAAGAAATGAAATGTAAGGTAATTCAGTTAATTAAGTTTTAGTTACTAAATTACTTAATCAAATTCCTTTCAAACCTGGTATCTAATTTATACAAGGTTGGGATAGAGTATTTGGAGTAAATCAGAGATGAACGGGATCTAATTTAAATCAAATGGCATTCGATTTAAATTTAATTGGGTATCCATCAGATAAAAATCACGGTGAGTAAATCTCACTAAAATTTTATTTAGAATTATTTTTATCATTTAAAAATAATTGTTTGTTGATTGTTTGGATGCTTTAAATATTATTTGTTGCTGTTAAAATATATTAGTTATTTAGGCTTGGTGGTTGCTATTATTTATATATATATTGGGTTGATGATTGGTTGGATTCCTGCACTCTCATTAGGGGAAGCCCGTGGTATCATTAGTGGATGATTTTCCTATGCGCCCCACAAATATATTAGTGGATGACCTTCATACCACGATATCCTGCCTCGTAGCAGGATGGGTATTACTATGTGACTAACGGCTGTGGATATAGAGGTTAGAGGAATCCAACAGGATTCCTTAAAAATATATTATCTGTTGTTTGTTTGTTTCAAACATGTTATCTTACATGATGTGCTAGAAACCCTAAAATAAATAATTGGTTGTTTGTGTTTAAATATCACTGGGCCTAAGTGTTGATATTTAAAAATATCATGAAAAGGATATTTGAGATTTAAAGGAAAATTCTATTTTTAAAATAGAATTTGAAATTTTGGAATGGAATAAAAATATTAACTTGTTTTAATAAAATAAAAACAAGTAGTTCTTTTATAAATGAAGTTTATAAACGAAGTGAAAAGAATTATCATTGGATAATTCAGAAATAAAAATACGAGTGTGAAACTGAAAAGGGAAATCTATTTTCCAAAAGTTGAAATATCTATTTCAAAAGAAATTGAAATCTAGACTTGTTTAAGGATGAATATAGAATTTGAATATAATTTGAATATACATAAATTTGAATTTAAAAGAATTGAAATAGAATTTGAATTCAAAGGAACTCAAATGGATTTGAATAAAGAAAGTTCAAATGAAATTTAAAATATAGAATTTGAAAATAGAAGTGAAATGGAGTATAAATATAGGAATTCAAATAGAAGTGAAATGGAGTTTAAATATAGAATTCAAATATAGTTGAATTGGAATTTGAGTACAGGATTCAAGTAGGAATTTATAAATAGAATTTTCATATAGAATTTGAATATAGAAATTCAAATGTGATTTAAATATAGAATTTGAATATAGGATTCAAATAGAATTGAAATAGGTTTGAATATTAAAATTCAAATGGAGTTTGAAAATAAATTTGAATATAGAAATCCAAATGAAGTTTGAAAATAAATTGAAATTCAAATGAAGATTGAAAATGGAATTTGAATATAGGAAATTCAATTTGAAATAGAATTTGAATATAGAAGATCGAAGTATAAATAAATTTATTTCTAAGCTAAAGAAAATCGACAATTTTAGAAGATCGAAAATATTATGTTGAATTGGGGAAATTGGATTTGATATATATTAAACGTAAATCAAAATGAAGTTGAATTGTTTATAAATGAAGTTTAAATGTTTATATTTATAAATATAATTAAAACGAACTCGCCGCAGCGCTGTAGTTCGTAAATTGGCGTTTCGAACTTCAATTGAGTATACAGAACTCAATTGAAGTCGGAATTCTTTGAAACAAGAAACGTCAGGACCGATTTGATAATAGTTTTCTAATAAAGGAAAAAAAATCTAGATTTCGTCAAATAGATTTTGAGTTATATCAAAATCAAATTTTCAGAAAAACAGTGCCATAACCATTTAAAAACCATAACGGTTTATTTAATTTTATAAAAGGATTTTAAGCGAATAAAATCTTGAATTTCTATTTAGAAAATTTTAGATTTGAGTTATAGATTATATGTGAACTCATGTGGAGTAATGAATTGTTTTTTTAACAGAAATCAGATTTTTGATTATTGAATAGAATTAACTAATTTGAATAGTAATTAGTTAATGAGATTTTGAATTGATATTGGGCTTTGAAAAAGTGAATTCGATTTGAAAATTTATATTCGAAATCGAAAAAGGAAACTAGAATTGAAATTGGAAATTCAATTTGGTTATGAGCAAGTTAAATAATTTTTTTGAACACGTTATGTTCAAATAAAGAAATGAAATAGGAAAAATAGCTAATTAAAGAATAAATGAGCGAAACTGAATTCAAACGATTGGATTGAATTGAATTGAAAACAGGTGAGCATGTGTTAGACAGGTATGGGATGAAGTATATGAAGATTTTAATTTATGTGCCCGACAAAAAGGTACATGTTTAAATTCATATATGAGATTTTATGCGCCGTATCGGCAAGCCGCTTGGCTTTTTCTTTTTCTTTTGGATTGGTGAGGGCCATGGGAGGCTATTTAAAATATCCCGATGCTCCCGGTACAAAGGAGGTTATGGCGAAATTTTCCGGAAATTTAAGGAGTTGGAATTTTTAAGAAAAAATTGATTGTTAGAAATGATTGTATCGATATATACAGAATTCGATAAGGAACGAATTTAAAAATAGAATATTATAAGAAAAAAAGGATATCGATAGGCTGGTAATAGAAAGAGAAACATATATACGTTTAAAATTGAATAATTGGTTTTTATAATGTTGATTATTCGAGGTAAGTGGTTTTGTCTTTTTTGAAGTTAATGATGTTTTCAGTCAAGTTCTGAAAGGTAGTTATACCCCAACTTGATTGATTTCAATTTTAATTGATAAATAGCTAGATCCAATCTCGAAGAGAAGTGTTTGAATAATAGTTAGTTGAATAAAATATTTTGGGTTGTTGTAACGATGTTTACACAGCATTCGTTTTAATCCAAGTGATGGAATTTTGGAAATATAAAAGTAAATATTTCCTAAGTATAATTAAAGTAGCTGGGAAAGAGATAAGTGATTGAAACTGTTTTTTTTTTCAAACACAATTAGAATATATTTTCTAACTATAGAAAATAATAGAAGGCGATATATGGGAATATTTTCCGAATAGCGTAAGAGGCCAAGATGATTATCGAAATTATTTGGTTAACAAATATTGTTAGAGAAAAAGAGAGGTGAATTAATTAACTAAATATTAATTAACAGGCCCAGTGACTGATTGATGTTATGGATGAATGGATGTTTGTTTATATTTCTACGATAGTTAGAGAACCGCCTATCGAAGTGTTTGCCAATATCATTGTCAGTATGGAGAGACCGGTTGGATTATTATTCGTGAACCACTCTGTATTGGTAGTTACGTTGCGAATTAGATTATATGAAGATAATCGAAGATGGAGTAAAGTGCAAGGGCTTTTTCTATTAATAGCAATTATGCCTTTGGTTTCGTTCAATCCCAGAACGAACGTATATGGATGAATGTCTATCAAAGTATTTCCAATGATCGAATATGATTATTCTATACAAACGTACATGGTGGCAACGGATTTATTCCCTTAGCATAATATCCAGAATATTTGTGCAAATCAATTAGTGATTAACGGATCTGACAATGTGGCATTCAAAGTGATTGTGTTATCAATGAATAGAAAGTAATCGTAGCCTTAGGCCTCAACAACTGGGAAATGATAAAAATCGGGCATGCAGCATGGCTATGTGGGTCGCTCCCATTAGGGTGTATAATTACCTATCTAGAGATTCATTTAATTCCTTATTCTATTCGATGTTGTCCCATTTGGGAAACGGTTGCTGATCCCAACTATTGGTGATGTACATTTGATACACTCAAGCAAAATGAGTGGTCGGTCATGTGTGGGTCGGGTTGCAAGACATTCTTGTTGAACCCAGTGTATTGCTCTCTAGAGATACACTATCGGAAGGTGGTTCCATACCTTGTCATGTTGGAAATCCAATCTCCAATAAGCGCCATGCGGTTTTTGGTTTTATATTATATATTGAACGTGAGATGCAAGCGTTCCACTAAATTCTATTTATTTGATTTAGACATTAGTATAATACCATTGGATTTGATATCAAAAATATTTTGGGTGATTGTAAGGTAAAAACCGTCCGTGTTTATGTGTGGATCGGTCTTACAATTATCAGTCTTTCGAAAGGATTTTTGAAAGTTAAACAAATGGTTGGAGTTTACTCACACCAGTCCCATGACTGACCCAGAGTTTATTTTGTTGTTTTCCCTAAACTCTTGGGTGACCAAATTTGTATGGGCAGTCAAGTAGTAGGGATTTTACAGATTCATTTGGAGGAGTTGGAAGCAGGAGGCTTCACTAGTTAGCTATAGACTCATATTTCCACTGTGTACTATATGGTATCTGGAAACAGGTGTTTATGACTGTTCCGGGAATAACTGTTGTGCCCTGATGATGGTATGTATATGAAGTTACTGATTTGTATTTCAAAAGTTATGTTATATAATATATTTTATTCGTACTGCTGTGAGATTTGTCTTCTTTGTTTTCTACTATTCTATTATTTCTTTCTTTCTATTTCTCATCCTCTAACATCTTTCTAATAATGATTCGTATTTCTGTGCAATTTGCGTTGGACTTGTGGTGTTATTAGTCGACTCAGATAGCACGGATTTGCGGGCCTTAGAAGAATCCTGCATAGCGCTCAGGCAATGAACATAACAATATCATCGCCTTCTGATCCTCCTCAATCTTCCAATCTACCGCCTTCATCTTCATTAGCAAATCATCAAACACATTTAAGCGCGACTTTAGCGAAGTTCCTTCCTTCATCTTGTAGGTAAAGAAAGTCCACTGTGAAAACCCGTAACTTCCCCGTAAAGGAAAGCGTCGGATAGTTCGAGAATAAACCACATCAAAACGCAGACGGAAGAACATTTCATTTTATATTACAACAATGCATCAGATTACAAGAATATACAGAGTATAAATGAATATTACACAGAAATATCAGAGATTTAAATTACATTTAAATACATAGCAGCGGAAAATAATACAATACACAACTAGAAGAGATATACGGATACAAAGCTTTCCGGATATCGTTCCAGCTATAATCCAGGATCCTGTGAATATAAATCTGCAAAACCAAAACTACTAGCTGCCCGTGTGAAAATAAGGGCACCCAGAGTTTAGGTTAAAACAATAAACTTCAGGTCAGTCATGTGACTGGTGTGAGAACTAAAAACAGTTAATCTTTATTTTTAATGCTAGGTAAATCAAGGGACCACGCCGTATAACACGGAACGGGTTTCCTCCCAAGAATACCAGTGCATAAAACAAACAGCGCAATGCTAAATAAAGAAAAATGAAGCTGTTATAAGACCCAGGTCCTATCACACAATGCAACGCAAGCCAGGGGATAGGGTTTTCCCTTATAACAGCCAAAGAATGTTTGATACGTTTAAAAACAAATCATTTGGTACTATTATAAGTGCGTAGTGTATAAAACAACTTCAAATCATAAGTATCAATCATAGGCGACATGAGCGTCCCATGCCACTATGTCGCCATATATAGGTTTACAAATAAAACCGCAAAGGTCACGTATTTGGAAATTGGTTTTCCATCTATGAGCCGAGGCCAGGGATCGTCCTCAACCGATTTTAGACAATCTAGCCCATGTCTAGGAACAGCCGCAACTGCCCCTTGGATCCTCAGGGCCGGTCCACCGATGTGCATTATTATGCCTGAACACTACGTCTCCCCACCCTATGGGGTGTAAGTCTGGTCCGTCTGCCGACCAGAATGCATCGGCCGAAACCGATATAACCGAGGCGCCTCGCAACAGCAACAACCACATAAGTCAAACTCGTCAGGGCGTGTAAAACCACTGACGCCACTTCTAGCTAGAAAGAAACGCATGCCCTCCCTGACGTCCTCTCCCGTTTTTGGTCCATACCGGGTGTGAAACTCGCGAAGTAAACGTTACACAAAGCTACGCCACAAAGGCCGTGCTTCGATCCTCAACAACAAGACTCTGCTTTTCAACAGAAGCCTTGATCATTTGCCACTTAGGCATGCCACACAGGCAATTCACTCCATGTGTTTGATATCCATCAATATATAACCCCTGAGCTCGTACGTCTCAGAGAAGGGCGTTAAGTAAGAGAATGAATTCTTCGCCGCCAAACAGAAATATATTTAATAGAAATCAATCACACAGACTAAATTCCAATGTCAGACACACAGTCCATTTACAAGTTCGTTCTGGGTCTGAACGAAACCGGAGGCACCTAGTACCCCGCACATCCATCGATCTCCAAGTACGTCTGGACGATCACCAACTGTTTCCATCTTCTTGGGTGTACAACCCAATCAATATCATCAGTAATTATCCAAGCGACGTGAAGACCTCCGGTCTTCGACCACCGTCTTCATCTTCGACTTATCGTCGTATCAGTTATTCAGAATGGGATAAACCCGGTCTTTCCGAATAACTCGCGTATATTTTAAATAAGTGTTACAAAAACACAACATACGCCTCATTCCAATTCATCAGTCACTAACCGTAAATTAATCAAGAGAATAATTCCCTAAATATTAACCCCGAAGGCCGAAACCGACATCAGATCAATATCCAGAAAACCATTCTGCTTAGCTAACCGACAGTTAGTTTCTAAATTTCACATTCATAGGGAAAGGTTCCAATTAATTTTATCAAAGATAAATTCTTTAATTTATTCTTTAATCTTCTTTTGAATTTTGATTCAACTAGTCGGGATTAACGAACCTTACTGAAGTAATTATTTGTTTTAATTTCCCAATCCTAACCTATTCATCCCATGAAGTAAAACTGGTAATACTTCATATCTAACACCACGGTGTTATCGGTAAATTCAATTACAATTTCATGTTCAAATCTAATTAAAGATTTAACTATCGCCTGGAGCAAAACTGGTGATACTCCATTCTCGATTATTTCAATCTAATTAAAGATTCATTAAAACTCCACTTAGTTTTAATCGTTAACAGGGTTAAAGAATCAGTGTCATTTAAAACACGGTTCACGATAAACCCAAAATCACATTCCATTAATTATCAGGTTAAAGAACGAGGGTTATTTAAACACTGTTCACGATAAACCCAAAAATCAATATCAATTCAATTAAATCTCATTTAATTGGTACACTTCATTAAATCTAAAGAAAAAGATTTAATCCTTTCTCAACTGGGTTCGAGAACAGTGTTAGTCAAGACACCATTCACGACAAACCCAAATCACATTTGATATTAAATACAAGGCTCTGAATAGAAAATATATCGGCTTATATTCAATATCAAATTCTACGACCAACAGATATCGTATTTGGAAACAACGATATATATATCTATATCTTTCAAATTTCCAAAACAACATCTGTATAATCACGAAATCCAACATCGAAATATTCCGAAGACAATTTCGATTCAAATCCATTCCAATGCAATCATTGGAAATTCTGGTTATTTTTAAAACCCTTTTTCAAATTCAATTTATTTATTTAAAAACAAATAGAATTTTTATTCTAGTTCAAAACTAGTTCATTTTGATAAAAATCTATTTTTATCTTTTCAAATATGGAGTTTTTCATCCCAAATCTTCACAAATCATTTCTTATGATTTTACATAAATTATTACTATTTTTAATAATTTTATCAAGGCCCGTACAGTCGATTTCCACCAACGGCCATCGAACTGCACTTACAGCGACCTTTTTCAAATTTGATTTGGACATAATTCCAAATCCAACCGTTAGATTTCTAATTTCTAATATTCGTTAGAAAGCTCTTTTCGATACGAACCCAACGTTCCGGTTTTAGGAGAATCCGACGGTCGGATCTCCCTTAATGTCCGTTCGAAGTCAATGGTCAAAATTCGCGAACTGCCGCGGCGCGGCGCGTTCTATTCAGGCCATTATATTATATATATAATATATATAATATATACTTTGTCGATTTCAATTCAAAACGTGCTTTATAAATCGTTTTAAATTCATTTTCAAAACGGTTTCAACTTCATATTCAATTTCAAATCAAAATTGAATATTCCAATATAAATTCGTCTTAAATTCATTTCAAATTGATTTCAATTCAAGTTCATTTATATTCAATTTCAATTCGAATTTAAATTCAATTCTTTTCAAAATATCAGATTTTGAAATCACTTTCAATATTCATTATAAAATGAATAAAATCGATATAAATATCGTTCACGTCAAAATGGCGTCAATCTAATCAATACGGCTTCATATATTCCTATTTTCAAATATTCTATTTCAAATATTTCTTTTTCAAATATTTCTTTTTCAAATATTTCTATTTCAAATATTTCTATTTCAAATATTTCTATTTCAAATATTTCTTTTTCGAAACTGGAATGAGGCCCAATCAATTACCATATAATGTTAATTATATGGATTCTCATACAACACATGTATATAATAGCATTGAAAAATAATCAACCATCAACCAAAGTGCACTACACTGTATAAGCATCAAATATAGATATCTAACGCTTATAACAGCCTATCAATCAATCGATCGACATATTTAATCAATCAGGATGAGTGAACTTCAAATTTCATCCCAACACCCGTGTGGGGTTTCAAACAATCAAACATAGATTTTATTTGTGCAGTTGGGCGATGTGTAAAATTTTATCGTCCCAATCAATGTCAGTTAAATCAGTGTATATAAACAAATCGGCCGATTTGTTTATAAATATTTATTTGTTCACTTTCACGTTAAAAATTATACTTTTAACGATAAAACATTTTATTCAACCTATGAAAATATTCTATTCGGTTCATTTATTAAATAAAATGATCTCTTTATTTTTCTAACATATTTTAGAAAATTTCGACGGCATAACGGCACGATACTAGAAACGGGACGAGGCCTAGCCTTATCCCCGGTCTAGTGAAGGCCCACGCCATTCACACATCAATCAAATCCACCAAACAACCAAATTCAAATCAAATCATCAAATTAATTTATGCAACCAAACAAACAAGTCCATGGTCTGTGGACGATTGTGTCGGGTGCTACTAAACACCGTATGCATCCTAGTATATATATATATAACTAGAAAAGAAATTGAAAGGTGAGAAGTTCTCACAGAATAGCTAATCCAACGCCACGACTCTTCTTGGGTAGAAATCTTCGTCGTTCTTCCTCTTGTCACTTTCTTTTCCCGTATTCTCTACATATGTAAAAATCACATTTTTACTTAGCTATTCAATATATAAAAATCGAATTTTTACTTCGATGTTCAATATATAAAAATCACATTTTTACTTCGATGTTCAATATATAAAAATCACATTTTTACTTCGATGTTCAATATATAAAAATCACATTTTTACTTTGCTATACAATATATAAAAATCGAATTTTTACTGTTAAAAATCATATCTTTACTGTTAAAAATCAAATCTTTATACTGTTAAAAATCAAATCTTTATACTGTTAAAAATCATGGTCATATTCAAAGAAGAAGAAAAAATCAGTTTTCTTATCATTAAAGAAATCAGTTTTAAAACTAATAGAATTCAGTTTTTAGACTAAATCAACATGAGTTTTTAAATTAAATAAAAAACCATAAAACTTACCTTGTAATCTTAGCCACAAAATCGAAGCTGTGGGGGGGGGGGGGGGGTTTCACCTTCGTCGGAGGGGGCTTCGGGTGGCTCGAGGGTGGGCTTCGCGGCTCACGGTGGCTCCAGGGGGAGGGGTGCGGTCTGCAGCAGGGAAAAAGGGGGGGTATCGCGATCGCTGGAGGAAGGGGGGAAAGGAGGAGGTCGCAGTCGGAGAAGAAGGAGTGGAGGAGGAGGAGAAGAAAGGAGGCGGCGGAAGGAGGGGGGTTGCGGCGGTGCTCCGCTTGGGGGCTGCGGCTGCCATCGCGCCCTCCCCTTTTTTTTCTTTTTTTTTTATTTTCTTCTGTTAGAAACGGGAATGAAAGGATAAGGGGAGGGAGGGCTTAAATGAAATTATATATATATATATATTATTATTTAATTTATTTATTTCAATTCCATAAAGCAACTTTCTATTTCGAACTCGAAATCAAGCCCACCGCCTGCCGTCCATAGCTAATTACCCTCATCCCGAACACAATGGAATATGTACCGCAAGCTGATTCGATCATTTGAATCAGTTTCCGTCAAAATCAACATATAACTCTATATATTGAATTTGAACGCGGATTTAAATTTAATGGGGTCACATACTAACCCGAAATGTTCCAGAAAAATATTTTCTAGCTTCGTATTGACGATACGGTCCTAACAAAACTAGTTTCACTGAATTCCGAGACCGTTAGAAGAATGGCCAATTTCCAGTCGATTAAAATCAACTGAAACTGGTCAAACGCATTTTCCTTTGCTCACATATTGATTCAAAAAATTACCAAATTTGGAATTTAGCAATAACTTGACATCACGGACCCAACAAAAGTGGTTTCGTCGAAATCTGAGGTCGTTTGCAAAATGTCTATTTTTAAGGGCCTGAATTCCATAGCGACTATTCAGAATTTTCAACTAGACATATCTTTTGATCCCCGCTATGAAATTTTGTGTAACGACCCAGAAAATCTGAACCAATTTAAAATTTTTAAATTGGCTAAAATAATGGATTTTAAATATTTAAAATAAATATTTTAAATAATGGCGATGAAAACTGAGTTTGAATCGACAATTGAAAACGAATATAATTAATTATAATTATAAACAAGGCCTGAAATGGCGCTGTAGTTTCAAAAATTGAATCCAAACTTTGTCGGACTGTACCGGGTGCAGAACAATCCAGATTTTAGTCAAACAAAAAACATTAGGATCTAATTGGTAATATCTTTCTAACGAATCTGAAAAATCGAAATTTCATAGCGGGAATCAAAAGATATGTCCAGTTGAAAATTCTGAGTAGTCGCTATGGAATTCGGGCCCTTAAAAATGGAAATTTTGCAAATGACCTCGGATTTCGACGAAACCACTTTTGTTGGGTCCGTGAGGTCAAGTTATTGCTAGATTCCAAATTTCATAATTTTTCGAATCAATATTTGAGCGTGGCAAAGGAAAACGCGTTTGGCCAGTTTTAGTTGATTTTGATCGACTGGAAATTGGCCATTTTTCAAACGGTCTCAGAATTCGACGAAACTAATTTTGTTAGGACCGTATCGTCAATACGAAGCTAGAAAATATTTTTCTGGAATTTTTCTAGTTAGTATGTGACCCCGGTAATTTGAAATGTACGTTTAAAATTACATATAGAGATTTATATTTTAAATTTGACGAAAAATGATCGTAACAGTCGAATTGGCCTACGCAGCATATCCCATTATGTTCGTAATGGGGTAATTAGCTATGGACGACAGTCGGTGGGTTCGATTTCGAGTCCGAAATTTTAAGTTGCTTTTGGGGATAAATAAAAAAAAAAAGAAATTAAAACTCCCTCCCTCCACTATTCTTGGTCAACGCACCTATACCCTCACCCCCCGTTCACTTTCTTCCCAGATCGAATTAAAAGAAAAAAAAACCCAATCGCAATCTCCAGTCGCGCCCCCTCGCCGGCCTCGAAGCGCCAACGCCCTCCGGAGCTCCTCACCACCGGCGCCTCCACCTAGCAGGGCCCACGAGCCCCCAAAACACCCTAGACCCGAAGCCCTTGCGCCCCCTCTGGTAGTAGCAGCTGCCGCCACGGAGTCCACCACCCTGGAAGGCCACCGCGCGTCAGCCCAGACCACCCACCCACCTGCAGCGAGCCACCAACGACCGACGGACCTTCTTCCCCTTCCGGCGAGAATTAAAAGTGAGTTTTTAATTGATTTTACTTTTAATATAAAACTGATTTTCCTTTGTGATAAAAAAAAACTGACTTTTAATAAAAAGTTTGGATTTTTATTTACAAGGAAAAGGAGTGATTTTAAAAGCGAAAAGTTTAAATTTGTAAAATAGACAAAGTTTAGATTTTTAACATGTAAAAGGAGAGATTTTTAACATGATCAAAGTAGAGATTTTTGTTCATGAAAGTTCGGATTTTTATATATTGAATAGCAAAGTAAAAGTTCGGATTTTTATATCTTGAATAACTAAATAAAAATTCGATTTTTATATATTGAATAGCAAAGTAAAAATTCGATTTTTATATATTGAATAACAAAGTAAAAATTCGATTTTTATATATTGAATAGCATAGTAAAAATTCGATTTTTACATATGTAGAGAATACGGGCAACGAAAGCGACAAAAGGCAAGATTGGCGAAGATTTCTATAAAGGAAGAGTCATAGTATTGGATAGCTATTCGGTGAGAATTTCTCAATCTTCAATTTCTTTTTCTATATATATATATATATGTGTTGAAATAAAAGTGAATTGCTATATATATATATATATATATATATATATATATATATATATATACGCCCCTCGTCCACAAACCATGGACGATATTTATTGATTGAAATTGTTGTGAAAATTGATTGATAGCGAATGATTGTTTGAGATTATTTGTGGTTGATATTGGTTGATTGTGGTTGAAAAATACCCATTTGTGGTTGAGAAATATTTGGTTGAAACCACATAGGAATAGTTTGTGGAAATGAAATAAATATATACATGCCGCCTGCGTGCGAACTAGATGCATGATCCCCATTGTCAAAAACCGCGAGGTTTTAAGGTAGAGCGAGGAGCCGTACTAGGGACGGTCCCGGTTTTTACTACCCTGCCGTTATGCTGCCGAAATTTTGAATAATATTCGAGTGTTTGAATTATTTTCATCTGCTTAAACTATATTTATTCATTGAATAGAAAACCTTCATGTGTTGAATTGATATTCATTCGTTGATTAGAAATTCATGTGTTGAATGGTATTCGCGTTTTAAATATAAAAATCACATTTTTATCTATATATAGAAACTATAGAAAACCTTCATGTGTTGAATTGATATTCATTCGTTGATTAGAAATTCATGTGTTGAATGGTATTCGCGTTTTAAATATAAAAATCACATTTTTATCTATATATAGAAACTATAGAAAACCTTCATGTGTTGAATCGATATTCATTCGTTGATTTGAAATTCATGTGTTGAATGGTATTCATATTTTGAAATAAATTGTTTGAAAAAAAAAATCACCTTTTATCGACTATATGAACTGTGTAAAATAATCTCGCTTTAAAAGAAATTGTTTTACGATAAAAATCCTATTTTTGTCACCTATATGAACTATATAGAAAAATAGCGTTTTGAAATGAATTGTTTTACAATAAAAATCACATTTTTATTGTATGCATGAATCATTGAAATGTGAAGTGTTAAAAATAGCCACTTGTTCAAAATAAACATATATGAGTTGAAATATTCAATAATTAGCTAATGAAATGATTTGCACCTATGTATGTAACATTAGAATGAATGGTGTTTTAAAACCAAATAGAAATCAAATATGAAGTTGAATAGAAAATGATAAGAATTGTATATATATGTACATGCATATTCATTGAACAGGTTATAGCAAAGGGGCTAGAGAAGAGGAATGAAATTTTGTGCCCGACAAATAGGTACACATTTACTGTTTTGTTTGGGTGATGATTTTATGAGCCTGTTGGCTAGCCGCTTGGCTTTTTCTTTTTCTTTTTGAGATTAGAAGGACCGGGAAAGCTATTTGCGATTTCCCGATGCTCCCGGTGCAGGGGAGGTTATGGCGAAATTTTCCAAAATTTTAAGGCGTTAGTGAAATATTTGAAGTGAAAACGATATTGAAATCATTGAATGAACTATATTTATATAAATATATAAATATGAATAAAATTAAAACGAAACGTGGCCGTGCAGTTCGCATTTTGAAACCGTGATTTCAAACAACTAGTGCGGGAAATCCGACCATTGGATTTTCCCGAAATCTCAACCGTCGGGTTCGCCTTGGAAATATCTTCCCAACGGCACCAACCTTGCAAAAATCCAACGGTTGGATTGTCTGGAATGTTTAATTCAAATCTGATGAAAAACAGCACCAGAAGCGATTATATTTATATATATATATATAAATATAATTATATATTTAATCGAATAACGACGCTGCAGTTCGTATTTTGAAATCGAAAATTCAAACGGTTGTACCGGGAAATCCGACCGTCGGATTTTCCCGAAACTGGAACCGTTGGATTCGTTTTGAAAAGACCTTTCTAATGATGTAAATTTTGTGAAGATCCAACGGTTAGATTTTCATATATGTGTAAATCAAATCTGAAGAAAAACAGCGCCACGGCCGCTTTATGGCCCGAAGCGTCGTTTTGAATAAATTAGCTATTTTAAAATAAATAAAAATAGTGATAAATAGTTATAAAATATCAAAAGCGATATGGAATGGAAATAAACTGAATTTGCTCGATTTATGTGGCTTTTGATGGTTGAATGTGTTTGGTGTGAAAATTACATTAAAGAACAAGATTGGTGTTGTCAAATAACTTAACCATTGAAATAAATTGATTTGAAATTGTAAATATACGTGAATTATTTGAAAAGGCTGAGTTAATTCTCATTTCAAATGATTGACCGACGATTGAAATTCGAAGATGAAGACGACGGTCGAAGACCGGAGATCTTCACCTCATTTGGATGGTAACCGAGGTCCTGATTGGGAGGCATCCCGAAATATGGATAATGAGTGGTGATCGTCCAGACGTACGTGGTGATCGATGGGTTTGCGAGGTAATTAGTGCCTCTGGTTTCTTTCAGACCTAGAACGGACTTGTAAATGGACTGTGTATCGGACATTGGATTTTATTCTGTGTTGATTGATTTCTGTTAAATATACATCTGTTTGGCGGCGGTGAATTTATTCTTTTGCTTAACGCCCTTCTCTGAGACGCACGAGCTCAGAGGTTGTATATCGATGGACATCAGTCACATGGCATGAATTGCCTGTGTGGCATGCTAAGATGCAGTGATCAGGGCTTCTGTTGAAAAGCAAAGTCTTGTGGAGATGATCAAAGCACCGCCTGTGTGGCGTAGCTTTGTGTATAACGTAAATTCGCGAGCCTCACACCCCGGTATGAACCAGAAACGGGAGAGGACATCAGGGAGGGCCTGCGTTTCTTTCTAGCTAGGGTGGTGTCAGTGACCTACCAGCCCTGACATTTATATACTTTTCACCTATGTGGTTGTTGGTGTTGCGAGGCGCCTCGGTTTGATCGGACGATCCGGGTCCGATGGAGTCATTCGTTGGCTCGTCTACACCCCAAAGGTTGGGGAAACGCAGGTTCAGGAATTTTAATCCACATCGGTGGACCGGCCCTGACAATCCAAGGGCCCACCTGAGTCTGGGTCCTGAGGGGCGGGCTAGAGCGTCTCGAATTCGGTAAGGACTATCTTTTGCCTTGGTTCATGACGGAAATCCAATTCCCAAATACGACATCGTGTGGTTTTGATTGTATATATATATGGCGACATGATATATGGTACCCATGCCGTCTATGATTGATAGTTATGATTTGAAATTGTTTTCAAAACATATAGACACTAACAATAATATCAAATGCCTTTGTTTTGTTCGTATCAAGCATATTTTGACCGTTATAAGGTAAAACTCTATCCTCCGGTTTGCGTTGCATTGTGTGATGGGAACTGAGTCTTATAACGGTTTCAATTTTATAAAAAGCATAGCGATGTTTAAAAGAAAGATTTGTTTTAAAGCACTGGCAATCCAATGGAGTAAACCCGTTCCACGAAAGTTGCGTGGTCCTGTGATTTGCCAAATTATATATGTGTTGAGTAGATTTCTCATACCAGTCCCATGACTGACTCGTAGTTTGTTTCACTCTCAAACTCGGGTGCCCCTTTTTCTACACGGGCAGCCTTGTATTCAGGTTTAGCTGGTTCTTTCTGGATAGCTGGAGCTGAAGATGGATTCTATCATTTATCTCTTTTTATGTTGTTCAGCTCCTATTGTACATATTTTGTTTATTTCCGCGGTAGACATTTATGTATAGCTGAACTGTATTTGTACTAAGTAAGATCCTGTATACTGTGTAACTCTGATGATTACTTTTATCCAGTATATTTTATTGTTCATTATCTGGTGTATTTATTTAATTTTGTTCTGCTATTATCTGTTTTTGTGTTATATTCCAAAGATAACCCTTGTCTCCATCGGAACGGGATTTCGGGTCGTCTCAACGTGATATCAGAGCTTTGGTTAAGCTTAGTTCTGGAATATAACATTTGAACGAACTCGTCAGAAATAGAACCAGTAGTGTTCTAGGATGGGTAACTCTATACAGACAGGATCAGCAATATCCTAGTATGAGTAAAGCAGAATGAAATTACACCTCGATAGACACATTTACATTGAAGTATGTGTTTCTATATTTTAAACTACCTTTTCTGTGACCTGACACTTGATCTGCTAATTGCAAAATTACTAGAAAAATGAGTGCCAGAAACAGGAGAAATTCAGAACCCGATCTAGAGGCTCTATTTAAGAGATATCGAAATCTGGGCGGAGCACAATTCTCTGGCAATGAATCTATAATTCAGACCCAAGCTTGGGTGAGTTCTGTCGAAAGAATTTTTGAGCGTATACAGCTGAGGGATGACCAGAAACGGTTAGTAGCATCTTGGGCGCTCAAAGAAGAAGCTTTAATCTGGTGGGAAATAATCATCAGAGATAATCCAGAAGGTGATATCACCTGGAACAGATTTAAAGTGATTTTCCTAGAAAGATTTACTCCTCCCGAAGCAACTAAGAGATTATGTGATGAATTTTCTTATCTAATACAAGGTGATATGACCATCCCAGAATATCATAAGAAATTCAACGAACTTGCTCACTTTTCTCCTCATCTGATTCAAGATCCAAAGAGGAAAAATCTGAGATTTATTCATGGCCTGCAAAGGAGATATCAGAATAGTGTAATGAGAAATGTGAAGCTTCCTTTCTCTGAAATGATATACATGGCTTATCAGTATGAAGATCTCCATAAGTAAGGAATGTTACGCGACGAAGAAGAAGTCTGTTCTAGTGACAAAGAAAAGTCGGAAATTGGTATTCCTGAAGCCAGTAAGAAGCCCAGTGCCAAGAGAAAAAGGGCTAAATCTAAGAAGGAACCCGTAACAACTGCCACGTGCTCTAACTGCAATAAACAGGGGCATCTGACCAGGAAGTGTAAATCCTCGAAGAAACGTAAGGAGGATCGGTTTAAATCCGGCAAGAAGCTCCGGGAAAGTAAAAGATGTAATCAATGCCATCGGTTTGGTCATGTAAAGCAAGATTGCCGGATGTTAAAAACGACCAAAGAAGCTCAGGTAAATGAAGTAGCAGAAACTTCTGGGCCCTCAGCTATTCAAGAAAGGCCAGATGTTTTAGAAGGCACGCTAACTGTCAAAGACATCCCAGTTAAAGTACTATTTGACACCGGCGCGTCGCGAAGTTTCATAGCAAAACATGCAGCTAAGAAACTGGATTTGAATTTGAAAAAGCTCAAGGAACCCATGACTGTCCAGAATCCGGTTGGGGGTTCCATTGATCTAAGTTGGGTTTGTGGAGTGCCGGTTTCTTTCTCTCGTTATCGGTTCCCTACCATCGCAGCCGTCATGAATTTTAAAGAGTTTGATCTTATCTTGGGGTTAGACTGGTTGACCAAATATGAAGCTGAAGTTAAATGCGTCGACAGAGTCGTAAAGGCGAAGATTAAATCAGGCGATTATATAACCATTCCCTGTGAAGGTCAGAGTGCTGATAGAAAAGACTTCTGGGCAGCTTTGAATGTTTCTCCAGCCCAAATTGAAAATGTTCCTGAAGTCACAGAGAATATTCCTAACCTCATCAAAGACATACCTGTCGTCAAAAATTATGCGGATGTGTTCGAGGAAGTTGTTCGCTTACCTCTGCAGAGAGAAATAGATTTCAAGATTTCTTTAATTCCCAATGCAAGGCCGGTAGTTCACGCTATTCGAAGAATGTCCTTGAAAGAGAAGGAAGAATTAGACAATCAAACACGACAGCTAGTATGGAAGGGTCTGATCAGGCCTAGTTTCTCTGATTGGGGTGCAGCAGTGGTATTTGTCCCAAAATCTGACGGTACTCTACGTCTATGTGTGGATTATCGTGATCTGAACAAACAGACAATAAAGAACAAATATCCATTGCCGCGAATAGATGATTTGTTGGATCGATTAAATGGAGCACAAGTATTCTCACGAATGGACCTAGCTACAGGCTTCCATCAACTTCGAATTGCCGAAGAGTGTGTTCCAATGACAGCGTTCAGAGGCCCCGACTTATTCTACGAGTGGTTAGTAATGTCGTTCGGCTTATGTAACGCTCCTGCTTACTTCGTCGATCTAATGAACAGGGTATTCAGAGGAGTATTGAATAAATTTGTTCTGGTTTTCATTGACGATATTCTAATCTTCTCTAAATCAAAGGCTGAACATGAAAAGCATCTGGAACAGGTCCTAGAAATCCTCAGAAGGAATGTATTGAAAGCCAAGTTTTCCAAATGTATATTCTGGCAAGATGAAGTGAAATTTCTGGGCCATGTTGTATCGAAAGAAGGAATTGCTGTGGATCCAAGCAAAATCACAGCCATTCAGAATTGGAAACAGCCCAGTACCCCCACTGAAGTCCGCAGTTTTCTCGGATTGGCTAGCTATTATCGGAAGTTCGTTAAAGACTTTTCGAAGATATCTGGTCACTTAACGAAGCTTACGAAGAAGCATTCTAAATTCAAATGGACTCCAGAAAGTGACGAGGCTTTTGAAGAGCTAAAGTTGAGATTAACAACTGCTCCAGTTCTAACCATCATCGATGGCAACCAGGATTTAAAAGTATGGACTGATGCTTCTAGATAAGGCCTTGGGCAGTGTTAATGCAAAGGGGTCAAGTGATTGCTTATGCTAGCCGTCAACTGAAGCCACACGAGAAAAACTACGTCACTCACGATCTTGAGTTATTGGCTATCATATTCTCTTTGAAAATCTGGAGACACTATCTTTTGGGCGAGAGATTTGAACTGTTTACCGATCACCAGTCGTTAAAGTATCTGTTCACTCAGAAGGACTTGAACTTGAGGCAGCAACGTTGGCTGGAGTTTCTTGCAGCATATGACTTTGAAATTATATATACTCCAGGAAAAGCAAATGTCGTAGCTGATGCGTTAAGCAGGAAGAATGAAATGATCGCCAGTTTTATTATCACGACTTCATTGCCAGATAAGATATCTGCTCTTCAGGGGGATGATCACTTCATTCAGAAGATCAGAGGGATAATTCAACAAGGCGAACCCTCGAGTTTTCAAGTAGACGATGATGGGATTTTAAGGCTCAACGGTCGAATCTGTGTCCCTAACATTCCTGAACTTCGAAAGGAAGTACTGGATGAATGCCACAAGTCAAAACTCAGTATCCATCTGGGAGTAAGCAAAATGTATAATGACATCAAACGCACTTTCTGGTGGAAGTCGATGAAAAGGGACATTTCCTTATATGTTAGCCGATGCCCTACTTGCCAGCTAGTCAAAAGTGACCAACAGAAATTGGCTGGATTGTTACAACCGCTAGAAGTTCCTGGTTGGAAGTGGGAGCATATCTCCATGGATTTCATTGATGGTCTGCCCAGAACCAGAAAAGGGAATGACAGTATTTGGGTGATCGTAGATCGCTTCACGAAGACCGCCCATTTCATACCTGTCAGATCAAACAGAACTGCTCAGAGTTTGGCGCAGATATACTTCAGGGAAATAGTTAGACTACATGGAGTGCCGCTCAGTATAGTAAGTGATAGAGATACAATATTCACTAGCAAATTCTGGGAAGCATTTCAAGTCGAGCTGGGAACAAAGTTAAACTTGAGCACCGCTTATCATCCTCAGACAGACGGTCAGACTGAGAGGGTGAACCGCATTTTAGAAGATCTATTGCGGGCTTGTGTTCTAGATTTCGGTGGATCATGGGAAGACCATCTGCATTTAGCTGAATTCTCTTATAATAACAGCTACCAGGCGAGTCTGACAATGTCTCCCTTCGAAGCATTGTACGGTAGACCGTGCCGATCTCCTGCTTGTTGGGTCGAGCCTGGAAATAGACTTGTGTTGGGTCCAGATATGATTCGAGAAGCTGCCGACAAAGTCGATTTTATTAAGAAGCGATTACTCGCCGCTCAAAGCCGACAAAAGAGCTATGCCGATAGAAGAAGAAGAGATATATCCTTTAAAGTTGGCGACTATGTATATTTGAAAGTATCGCCGATGAGAGGAGTTACCCGGTTCGGTAAAACTGGAAAGTTGGCACCCAAATTCATTGGTCCGTTTCCTATTCTGGAACGGATTGGAACTCTCGCTTATAGGTTCAAACTGCCTAATTGGTTGCCTGAAATTCATGATGTATTTCACATATCTCAACTTCGAAAGCACGTTCATGATCCAGACTTGATCGTGGAAGAAGCAGCTCAACATGACATTGAAATAACCCCAGAATTAGCTGTGAGAAGAGAGCCGCTAAAGATAATAGGCAAAGAAACCAAAGAGCTGAGGAACAAGAAGGTTCACTTAGTCAAAGTGCAATGGAGTGGGGATCCGCGAGATTGTACTTGGGAAACGGAGGAGAGCATTCAGAAAGCTTATCCTAGATGCTGAGTAGATATCTCCGATTGACTCCGGTGCAAGGTACATTTACCCTACTTTGCACTACCATTCAATTCTCTACTCTACTGTTATTTTCTTTTCATAGATGTGCACTTTTAATTATATAGTCTGAATGATTTTTTTTAAAAGGGTATAGGATTTGATTAGTATATTTTTGGAGGTTAAAAACAATTGGATTGGTTGTTGTGTTGTGTGATTGTAGATTTATCAAACCACTTTCGACTTTGTTCCTTTTCGGGGACGAAAAGTTTTAAGTGGGGGAGATTGTAACGACCCAGAAAATCTGAACCAATTTAAAATTTTTAAATTGTCCAAAATAATGGATTTTAAATATTTAAAATAAATATTTTAAATAATGGCGATGAAAACTGAGTTTGAATCGACAATTGAAAACGAATATAATTAATTATAATTATAAACAAGGCATGAAATGGCGCTGTAGTTTCAAAAATTGAATCCAAACTTTGTCGGACTGTACCGGGTGCAGAACAATCCGGATTTTAGTGAAACCAAAAACATTAGGATCTAATTGGTAATATCTTTCTAACGAATCTGAAAAATCGAAATTTCATGGCGGGAATCAAAAGATATGTCCAGTTGAAAATTCTGAGTAGTCGCTATGGAATTCGGGCCCTTAAAAATGGAAATTTTGCAAATGACCTCGGATTTCGACGAAACCACTTTTGTTGGGTCCGTGAGGTCAAGTTATTACTAGATTCCAAATTTCATAATTTTTCGAATCAATATGTGAGCGTGGCAAAGGAAAACGCGTTTGGCCAGTTTTAGTTGATTTTAATCGACTGGAAATTGGCCATTTTTCAAAAGGTCTCAGAATTCAACGAAACTAGTTTTGTTAGGACCGTATCGTCAATACGAAGCTAGAAAATATTTTTCTGGAATTTTTCAAGTTAGTATGTGACCCCGGTAATTTGAAATGTACGTTTAAAATTCAATATAGAGATTTATATTTTAAATTTGACGAAAACTGATCGTAACAGTCGAATTGGCCTACGCAGCATATCCCATTATGTTTGGAATGGGGGTAATTAGCTATGGACGACAGTCGGTGGGTTCGTTTTCGAGTCTGAAATTTTAAGTTGCTTTTGGGGATAAATAAATAAAAAAAGAAATTAAAACTCCCTCCCTCCAATATTCTTGGTCAACGCACCTATACCCTCACCCCCCGTTCACTTTCTTCCCAGATCGAATTAAAAGAAAAAAAAACCCCAATCGCAATCTCCAGTCGCGCCCCCTCGCCGGCCTCGAAGCGCCAATGCCCTCCGGAGCTCCTCACCACCGGCGCCTCCACCTAGCAGGGCCCACGAGCCCCCAAAACACCCTAGACCCGAAGCCCTTGCGCCCCCTCTGGTAGTAGCAGCTGCCGCCACGGAGTCCACCACCCTGGAAGGCCACCGCGCGTCAGCCCAGACCACCCACC
Source organism: Allium sativum (assembly GCA_030737875.1). Lineage (NCBI taxonomy): Eukaryota > Viridiplantae > Streptophyta > Magnoliopsida > Asparagales > Amaryllidaceae > Allium > Allium sativum. Next base: position 181,221,930 of record CM060915.1, on the reverse strand, counting down.
CACCTGCAGCGAGCCACCAACGACCGACGGACCTTCTTCCCCTTCCGGCGTGAATTAAAAGTGAGTTTTTAATTGATTTTATTTTTAATATAAAACTGATTTTCCTTTGTGATAAAAAAAACTGACTTTTAATAAAAAGTTTGGATTTTTATTTACAAGGAAAAGGAGTGATTTTAAAAGCGAAAAGTTTAAATTTGTAAAATAGACAAAGTTTAGATTTTTAACATGTAAAAGGAGAGATTTTTAACATGATCAAAGTAGAGATTTTTGTTCATGAAAGTTCGGATTTTTATATATTGAATAGCAAAGTAAAAGTTCGGATTTTTATATCTTGAATAACTAAATAAAAATTCGATTTTTATATATTAAATAGCAAAGTAAAAATTCGATTTTTATATATTGAATAACAAAGTAAAAATTCGATTTTTATATATTGAATAGCATAGTAAAAATTCGATTTTTACATATGTAGAGAATACGGGCAACGAAAGCGACAAAAGGCAAGATTGACGAAGATTTCTATAAAGGAAGAGTCGTAGTATTGGATAGCTATTCGGTGAGAATTTCTCACTCTTCAATTTCTTTTTCTATATATATATATATATATATATATATATATATGTTGAAATAAAAGTGAATTGCTATATAATATATATATATATATATATATATACGCCCCTCGTCCACAAACCATGGACGATATTTATTGATTGAAATTGTTGTGAAAATCGATTGATAGCGAATGATTGTTTGGGATTGTTTGTGGTTGATATTGGTTGATTGTGGTTGAAAAATACCCATTTGTGGTTGAGAAATATTTGGTTGAAACCACATAGGATTAGTTTGTGGAAATGAAATAAATATATACATGCCGCCTGCGTTCGAACTAGATGCATGATCCCCATTGTCAAAAACCGCGAGGTTTTAAGGTAGAGCGAGGAGTCGTACTAGGGACGGTCCCGGTTTTAACAACCCTGCCGTTATGCTGCCGAAATTTTGAATAATATTCGAGTGTTTGAATTATTTTCATCTGCTTAAACTATATTTATTCATTGAATAGAAAACCTTCATGTGTTGAATTGATATTCATTCGTTGATTAGAAATTCAAGTGTTGAATGGTATTCGCGTTTTAAATATAAAAATCACATTTTTATCTATATATAGAAACTATAGAAAACCTTCATGTGTTGAATTGATATTCATTCGTTGATTAGAAATTCATGTGTTGAATGGTATTCGCGTTTTAAATATAAAAATCACATTTTTATCTATATATAGAAACTATAGAAAACCTTCATGTGTTGAATCGATATTCATTCGTTGATTTGAAATTCATGTGTTGAATGGTATTCATATTTTGAAATAAATTGTTTGAAAAAAAAATCACCTTTTATCGACTATATGAACTGTGTAAAATAATCTCGCTTTAACAGAAATTGTTTTACGATAAAAATCCTATTTTTGTCACCTATATGAACTATATAGAAAATTAGCGTTTTGAAATGAATTATTTTACAATAAAAATCACATTTTTATTGTATGCATGAATCGTTGAAATGTGAAGTGTTAAAAATAGCCACTTGTTCAAAATAAACATATATGAGTTGAAATATTCATTAATTAGCTAATGAAATGATTTGCACCTATGTATGTAACATTAGAATGAATGGTGTTTTTAAACCAAATAGAAATCAAATATGAAGTTGAATAGAAAATGATAAGAACTGTATATATATGTACATGCATATTCATTGAACAGGTTATAGCAAAGGGGCTAGAGAAGAGGAATAAAATTTTGTGCCCGACAAATAGGTACACATTTACTGTTTTGTTTGGGTGATGATTTTATGAGCCTGTTGGCTAGCCGCTTGGCTTTTTCTTTTTCTTTTTGAGATTAGAAGGACCGGGAAAGCTATTTGCGATTTCCCGATGCTCCCGGTGCAGGGGAGGTTATGGCGAAATTTTCCAAAATTTTAAGGCGTTAGTGAAATATTTGAAGTGAAAACGATATTGAAATCTTTGAATGAACTGTATTTATATAATTATATAAATATGAATAAAATTAAAACGAAACGTGGCCGTGCAGTTCGCATTTTGAAACCGTGATTTCAAACAACTAGTGCAGGAAATCCGACCATTGGATTTTCCCGAAATCTCAACCGTCGGGTTCGCCTCGGAAATATCTTCCCAATGGCACCAACCTTGCAAAAATCCAACGGTTGGATTGTCTGGAATGTTTAATTCAAATCTTATGAAAAACAGCGCCAGAAGCAATTATATTTTTATATATATAAATATAATTATATATTTAATCGAATAACGACGCTGAAGTTCGTATTTTGAAATCGAAAATTCAAACGGTTGTACCGGGAAATCCGACCGTCGGATTTTCCCGAAACTGGAACCGTTGGATTCGTTTTGAAAAGACCTTTCTAATGATGTAAATTTTGTGAAGATCCAACGGTTAGATTTTCGTATATGTGTAAATCAAATCTGAAGAAAAACAGCGCCACGACCGCTTTATGGCCCGAAGTGTCGTTTTGAATAAATTAGCTATTTTAAAATAAATAAAAATAGCGATAAATAGTTATAAAATATCATAAGCGATATGTAATGGAAAAAAACTGAATTTGCTCGATTTATGTGGCTTTTGATGGTTGAATGTGTTTGGTGTGAAAATTACATTAAAGAACAAGATTGGTGTTGTCAAATAACTTAACCATTGAAATAAATTGATTTGAAATTGTAAATATACGTGAATTATTTGAAAAGGCCGAGTTAATTCTCATTTCAAATGATTGACCGACGATTGAAATTCGAAGATGAAGACAACGGTCGAAGACCGGAGATCTTCACCTCGTTTGGATGGTAACCGAGGTCCTGATTGGGAGGCATCCCGAAATATGGATAATGAGTGGTGATCGTCCAGACGTACGTGGTGATCGATGGGTTTGCGAGGTATTTAGTGCCTCCGGTTTCGTTCAGACCCAGAACGGACTTGTAAATGGACTGTGTGTCGGACATTGGATTTTATTCTGTGTCGATTGATTTCTGTTAAATATACATCTGTTTGGCGGCGGAGAATTTATTCTTTTGCTTAACGCCCTTCTCTGAGACGCACGAGCTCAGAGGTTGTATATCGATGGACATCAGTCACATGGCATGAATTGCCTGTGTGGCATGCTAAGATGCAGTGATCAGGGCTTCTGTTGAAAAGCAAAGTCTTGTGGTGATGATCAAAACACCGCCTGTGTGGCGTAGCTTTGTGTATAATGTAAATTCGCGAGCCTCACACCCCGGTATAAACCAGAAACGGGAGAGGACATCAGGGAGGGCCTGCGTTTCTTTCTGGCTAGGGTGGTGTCAGTGACCTACCAGCCCTGACATTTATATACTTTTCACCTATGTGGTTGTTGCTGTTGCGAGGCGCCTCGGTTTGATCGGACGATCCGGGTCCGATGGAGTCATTTGTTGGCTCGTCTACACCCCAAAGGGTGGGGAAACGCATGTTCAGGAATTTTAATCCACATCGGTGGACCGGCCCTGACGATCCAAGGGCCCACCTGAGTCTGGGTCCTGAGGGGCGGGCTAGAGCGTCTCGAATTCGGTAAGGACTATCTTTTGCCTTGGTTCATGACGGAAATCCAATTTCCAAATACGACATCGTGCGATTTTGATTGTATATATATATATGGCGACATAATATATGGTACCCATGCCGTCTATGATTGATAGTTATGATTTGAAATTGTTTTCAAAACATATAGACACTAACAATAATATCAAATGCCTTTGTTTTGTTCGTATCAAGCATATTTTGACCGTTATAAGGTAAAACTCTATCCTCCGGTTAGCGTTGCATTGTGTGATGGGAACCGAGTCTTATAACGGTTTCATTTTTATAAAAATCATAGCGATGTTTAAAAGAAAGATTTGTTTTAAAGCACTGGCAATCCGATGGAGTAAACCTGTTCCACGAAAGTGGCGTGGTCCTGTGATTTGCCAAATTATATATGTGTTGAGTAGATTTCTCATACCAGTCCCATGACTGACTCGTAGTTTGTTTCACTCTCAAACTCGGGTGCCCCTTTTTCTACACGGGCAGCCTTGTATTCAGGTTTAGTTGGTTCTTTCTGGATAGCTGGAGCTGAAGATGGATTCTATCATTTATCTCTTTTATGCTGTTCAGCTCCTATTGTACATATTTTGTTTATTTCCGCTGTAGACATTTATGTATAGCTGAACTGTATTTGTACTAAGTAAGATCATGTATACTGTGTAACTCTGATGATTACTTTTATCCAGTATATTTTATTGTTCATTATCTGGTGTATTTATTTAATTTTGTTCTGCTATTATCTGTTTTTGTGTTATATTCCAAAGATAACCCTTGTCTCCGTCGGAACTAGATTTCGGGTCGTCTCATTTTGATTTGTCGGATTCGTTGGAAAGATATTATCAATTAGATCCTAATGTTTTTGGTTTCACTAAAATCCGGATTGTTTTGCACCCGGTACATTCAATTGAAGTTTGAAATCGAATTATCGAACTACCGCGCCATTTTCAATTCTATTTATAATTATATATAAATATTTATATTTTAACGACGACGTATATAAATATATTCGTTTGAATTATATTCAAAATAAATTTCTCGTCGATATTATTTAAAACAATTCATTTTAAATAATCAAAATTCACTAAAATTGCAAAAATAAAAATTTCAAACTGGCCCAGATTTTCCGGGTTATTACAATCTCCCCCACTTAAAACTTTTCATCCCCGAAAAGGAACAAAGTCGAAAGTGGTTTGATTACTCAGCTCTACGTTCGATCTGGCTTCCTTTCTCCAACTTTTCAGTTTCTGAGAATTTTCAAATTTTCAAAAATTTGGCTAACACCCTAAATTTTCGAAAAATTTCGCCATAACCTCCCCTGCACCGGGAGCCACGGGAAAATCCCGAAATTGCCATATAGGCCTTCTGATCTCAAAAAGAAAAAGAAAAAGCCAAGCGGCTAGCCAATAGGCTCATAAAATCATCATCACCCAACAAAACAGTAAATTATGTAGTAAACATGTACCTATTTGTCGGGCAAACAAATTTTATTCTCTGCTCTAGCCTCCTTGCTATGACCTGTTCAATATAAGTATATGTTTATGCAAGCAAATGCGACCAATTTTCAATACAATTCAATATTTGATACAATTAGGCGTAATGGTTCAAAATTATCAAACAAATAAACAAACAACACAAACATCAATCAATTAGTGAATTAGAGTTTCAAATTCATAATTTTGATACATATACAAAAATCATGTTTTTGATGCCAAATCACAACAACAAATCCTATCTAATTTTGGTTCTCACACCAGTCAATTGGAAATATATAGAAATCTCACTTTCGTCGCTCGAAAATAAATACTGGCGATGGTGCCCCGTCACCAGAATCATCCCCGGGCACTAGAGGGATTCTATATCTACCCAGTATATTAAAACTTCGAACACACGTTTGCAAGACATATATACAAAATCTTTATATACTGGATTGCCCAAATTCATATAAATAAATAATCAAATACGAATAATTGATTTAAGTTTTCAAAACAAAAATTGTTTTCAATTTAAAATTTATTCTTCACACTCGTTCTAGGATACTACTGATCCCATCTCTAACGAGTCATTCTAATTGGATATTACTAATCCAATATCTGATGAGTCCTTTCGTACGGTTCTAATGTGCCTTGTTCTCTAGCTTTGTAATCCAAAGCTCTGATACCAACTGTGAAAACCCGTAACTTCCCCGTAAAGGAAAGCGTCGGATAGTTCGAGAACAAACCACATCAAAACGCAGACGGAAGAACATTTCATTGTATATTACAACAATGCATCAGATTACAAGAATATACAGAGTATAAATGAATATTACACAGAAATATCAGAGATTTAAATTACATTTAAATACATAGCAGTGGAAAATAATACAATACACAACTAGAAGAGATATACGGATACAAAGCTTTCCGGATATCGTTCCAGCTGTAATCCAGGATCCTGTGAATATAAATCTGCAAAACCAAAACTACTAGCTACCCGTGTGAAAATAAGGGCACCCAGAGTTTAGGTTAAATCAATAAACTCCAGGTCAGTCATGTGACTGGTGTGAGAACTAAAAACAGTTAATCTTTATTTTTAATGCTAGGTAAATCAAGGGACCACGCCATATAACACGGAACGGGTTTCCTCCCAAGAATACCATTGCATAAAACAAACAGCGCAATGCTAAATAAAGAAAAATGAAGCTGTTATAAGACCCAGGTCCTATCACACAATGCAACGCAAGCCGGTGGATAGAGTTTTCCCTTATAACAGCCAAAGAATGCTTGATACGTTTAAAAACAAATCATTTGGTACTATTATAAGTGCATAGTGTATAAAACAACTTCAAATCATAAGTATCAATCATAGGCGACATGAGCGTCCCATGCCACTATGTCGCCATATATAGGTTTACAAATAAAACCGCAAAGGTCACGTATATGGAAATTGGTTTTCCATCTATGAACCGAGGCCAGGGATCGTCCTCAACCGATTTTAGACAATCTAGCCCATGTCTAGGAACAGCCGCAACTGCCCCTTGGATCCTCATGGCCGGTCCACCGATGTGGATTATTATGCCTGAACACTACGTCTCCCCACCCTATGGGGTGTAAGTCTGGTCCGTTTGCCGACCAGAATGCATCGGCCGAAACCGATATAACCGAGGCTCCTTGCAACAGCAACAACCACATAAGTCAAACTCGTCAGGGCGTGTAAAACCACTGACGCCACTTCTAGCTAGAAAGAAACGCATGCCCTCCCTGACGTCCTCTCCCGTTTTTGGTTCATACCGGGTGTGAAACTTGCGAAGTAAACGTTACACAAAGCTACGCCACAAAGGCCGTGCTTCGATCCTCAACAACAAGACTCTGCTTTTCAACAGAAGCCTTGATCATTTGCCACTTAGGCATGCCACACAGGCAATTCACTCCATGTGTTTGATATCCATCAATATATAACCCATGAGCTCGTACGTCTCAGAGAAGGGCGTTAAGCAAGAGAATGAATTCTCCGGCGCCAAACAGATATATATTTAATAGAAATCAATCACACAGACTAAATTCCAATGTCAGACACATAGTCCATTTACAAGTTCGTTCTGGGTCTGAACGAAACCGGAGGCACCTAGTACCCCGCACATCCATCGATCTCCATGTACGTCTGGACGATCACCAACTGTTTCCATCTTCTTGGGTGTACAGCCCAATCAAGATCATCAGTAATTATCCAAGCGACGTGAAGACCTCCGGTCTTCGACCACCGTCTTCATCTTCTACTTATCGTCGTATCAGTTATTCAGAATGGGATAAACCCGGTCTTTTCGAATAACTCGCGTATATTTTAAATAAGTGTTACACAAACACAACATACGCCTCATTCCAATTCATCAGTCACTAACCGTAAATTAATCAAGAGAATAATTCCCCAAATATTAACCCCGAAGGCCGAAACCGACATCAGATCAATATCCAGAAAACCATTCTGCTTAGCTAACCGACAGTTAGTTTCTAAATTTCACATTCATAGGGAAAGGTTCCCATTAATTTTATCAAAGATAAATTCATTAATTTATTCTTTAATCTTCTTTTGAATTTTGATTCAACTAGTCAGGATTAACGAACCTTACCGAAGTAATCATTTGTTTTAATTTCCCAATCCCAACCTATTCATCCCATGAAGTAAAACTGGTAATACTTCATATCTAACACCACGGTGTTATCGGTAAATTCAATTACCATTTCACGTTCAAATCTAATTAAAGATTTAACTATCGCCTGGAGCAAAACTGGTGATACTCCATTCTCGATTATTTCAATCTAATTAAAGATTCATTAAAACTCCACTTAGTTTTAATCGTTAACAGGGTTAAAGAATCAGTGTCATTTAAAACACGGTTCACGATAAACCCAAAATCACATTCCATTAATTATCGGGTTAAAGAATGAGGGTTATTTAAACACTGTTCACGATAAACCCAAAAATCAATATCAATTCAATTAAATCTCATTTAATTGGTACACTTCATTAAATCTAAAGAAAAAGATTTAATCCTTTCTCAACTGGGTTCAAGAACAGTGTTAGTCAAGACACCATTCACGACAAACCCAAATCACATTTGATATTAAATACAAGGCTCTGAATAGAAAATATATCGGCTTATATTCAATATCAAATTCTACGACCAACAGATATCGTATTTGGAAACAACGATATATATATCTATATCTTTCAAATTTCCAAAACAACATCTGTATAATCACGAAATCCAACATCGAAATATTCCGAAGACAATTTCGATTCAAATCCATTCCAATGCAATCATTGGAAATTCTGGTTATTTTTAAAACCCTTTTTCAAATTCAATTTATTTATTTAAAAACAAATAGAATTTTTATTCTAGTTCAAAACTAGTTCATTTTGATAAAAATCTATTTTTATCTTTTCAAATATGGAGTTTTTCATCCCAAATCTTCACAAATCATATCTTATGATTTTACATAAATTATTACTATTTTGAATAATTTTATCAAGGCCCGTACAGTCGATTTCCATCAACGGCCATCGAACTGCACTTACAGCGACCTTTTTCAAATTTGATTGGGACATAATCCCAAATCCAACCGTTAGATTTCTAATTTCTAATATTCGTTAGAAAGCTCTTTTCGATACGAACCCAACGGTTCCGGTTTTAGGAGAATCCGACGGTCGGATCTCCCGTAATGTCCGTTCGAAGTCAATGGTCGAAATTCGCGAACTGCCGCGGCGCGACGTGTTCTATTCAGGCCATTATATTATATATATAATATATATATAATATATATATAATATATACTTCGTCGATTTCAATTCAAAACGTGCTTTATAAATTGTTTTAAATTCATTTTCAAAACGGTTTCAACTTCATATTCAATTTCAAATCAAAATTGAATATTCCAAAATAAATTCGTCTTAAATTCATTTCAAATTGATTTCTATTCAAGTTCATTTATATTCAATTTCAATTCGAATTTATGTTCAATTCTTTTCAAAATATCAGACTTTGAAATCACTTTCGATATTCATTATAAAATGAATAAAATCGATATAAATATCGTTCACGTCAAAATGGCGTCAATCTAATCAATACGGCTTCATATATTCCTATTTTCAAATATTCTATTTCAAATATTTCTTTTTCAAATATTTCTTTTTCAAATATTTCTATTTCAAATATTTCTATTTCAAATATTTATATTTCAAATATTTCTATTTCAAATATTTCTTTTTCGAAACTGGAATGAGGTCCAATCAATTACCATATAATGTTAATTATATGGATTCTCATACAACACATGTATATAATAGCATTGAAAAATAATCAACCATCAACTAAAGTGCACTACACTGTATAAGCATCAAATATAGATATCTAACGCTTATAACAGTCTGTCAATCAATCGATCGACATATTTAATCAATCAGGATGAGTGAACTTCAAATTTCATCCCAACACCCGTGTGGGGTTTCAAACAATCAAACACAGATTTTATTTGTTGTAACAACCCGAAAATCTGGGCCAGTTTAAAATTTTTGTTTTAGCAATTTTAGCGAATGTAGAATATTAAAAATAGATTATTTTAAATATAATCGACGAAAAATTTATTTTGAATATAATTAGAATGTATATATTATATACGTCGTCGTTAGAATATAAATATTTATATATAATTATAAATAGAATTGAAAATGGCGCGGTAGTTCGATAATTCGATTTCAAACTTCAATTGAATGTACCGGGTGCAAAACAATCCGGATTTTAGTGAAACCAAAAACATTAGGATCTAATTGATGATATCTTTCCAACGAATCCGAAAAATCGAGATTTCATAGCGGGGATCAAAAGATATGTCCAATTGAAAATTCTGAATAGTCGCTATGGAATTCAGGCCCTTAAAAATAGGAATTTTGCAAACGACCTCGGATTTCGGCGAAACCAGTTTTGTTGGGTCCGTGATGTAAAGTTATTGCTAGATTCCAAATTTCTTAATTTTCCGAATCAATATGTGAGCGTGGCAAAGGAAAACGCGTTTGACCAGTTTCAGTTTATTTTAATCGACTGGAAAATGGCCATTTTTCAAACGGTCTCAGAATTTGACAAAACTAGTTTTGTTAGGACCGTATCGTCAATACGAAGCTAGAAAATATTTTTCGAGAATTTTTAGAGTTAGTATGTGACCCCGGTAATTTGAAATGTACGTTTAAAATTCAATATAGTGATTTAAATGTAAATTCAACGAAAACTGATCAAAACAATCGAATCAGCTTACGATACATATCCCATTGTGTTCGGAATGGGGGCAATACGCTATGGACGACAGGCGGTGGGCCTCGTTTCGAGGTCGTATGTGAAAGTCAACTTTTTGCCAAATAAAATAATTAAATAATTAAAATAAAAAAAAAATTCCCTTTATCTTCTGGACCCCCCCCCTATTCTTCATTTACGTTCAGATTCAAAAAAAAAAAAGGGAAAACCTAAAATCTAAAATCGCTCAGCCGACGCCTCCCTCCAATGCTTCACCGACGTCGAGCTACCACCGGAGGCGCCCACCACCCTTCCACCGCACTGAAGACCGAACCACCACCTCCGCAACTCCAACCCCAAACCGTCCTCCCTCCTCTCGATTCACCCTCCTCCTTCAGGTCGAGCCACGGAGCCACGACCCCGACGCCCGCACCCCCTCCTCCGACTTCCTTTCTCCCCTTCCTCCCTCTTCTCCTCCGATGACTGTGCGGCGCGATGTAGAGCGAGCGGTGGTGGATTTTTCTCGTGCGTGGATGGGTTTGAGGGTTACAGCGAGATGTAAACGAAGAAGAAGACCAGGCAACGTAAGTTTTTATTTTTATTTTTATTTACTTAGTTTATTTTATTTATGAAATTAGAAGTAAATGAATTTTTATATAAAATTGTTTGCTTTGAAAAATATAAAATACTTTGCTATGAATTTTTATGTAGAATACTTGGATTTGAAAAACACAAAAAGTTGTTTTTATAGAATGTATATGAAGTTGATTTTATAAAAAGTATAAAGTGAAAATAGTAATAGATTTGTTTTGAAAGTAAAAATAGATTTGCTTTGAAAATAAAATCACTGTTTTAGAAATAGAATTTTTATATATCTAACAACGACGCAAAAATATATTTTTATATAAATAAAATCGGTATAAGAGTATAATTTTTATAATGAAGACATCGATATAAAAATATGATTTTTCCTTATGTAGAAGGCAAAGTAAAAATATGATTTTTATTTATTCATATAAGATAAAAATACGATTTTTATATATTGAATGGCAAAGTAAAAATATGATTTTTATTTATTCATATAGTAGATAAAAATACGATTTTTATATATTGAATGGCAAAGTAAAAATATGATTTTTATATATTGAACATCGAAGTAAAAATATGATTTTTATATATGTAGTGGCTACGGGCGAAGAAAGTGATAAGAGACGAGAACAGTGAAGATTTCCTGCATTAGAAGTGCCGTGGAGTTAGGATAGCTAGTGGTGAGAATTTCTCACCTTTCAATTTCATTTTCTAGTTATATATATATATATATAAACTAGGATGCAGACGGTGCTTAGTAGCACCCGACACAATTGTCCACAGACCATGGACTTGTTTGTTTGGTTGAATAGATTAGTTGGATATTTGATTTGAATTTGGTTGTTTGGTGAATTTGATTGATGTGTGAATGGCGTGGGCCTTCACTAGACCGGGAATAAGGCTAGGCCTTGTCCCGTTTCTAGTATCGTGCCGTTATGCCGCCGAAATTTTCTAAAATAAGTTAGAAAAATAAAAATATCATTTTATTTAAAGAATGAACTGAATAGAAATTCATATGTTGGAATAAAATGTTTTGTCGTTAAAAATATAATTTTTAACGTGACTGTGAATAAATAAACATTCATTTACAAACCAGACGGTTTGTTTATGTACACCTATTTGAAGGACATTGATTGGGTCGATAAATTTTACACATCGCCCAACTGCACAAATAAAATATGCGTTTGACTGTTTGAAACCCCACACGGGTGTTGGGATGAAATTTGAAGTTCACTCATCCTGATTGATTAAATATGTCGATCGATTGATTGACGGGCTGTTATAAGCGTTAGATATCTATATTTGATGCTTATACAGTGTAGTGCACTTTGGGTTGATGGTTGATTATTTTTCAATGCTATTATATACATGTGTTGTATGGAATCCATATAATTAACTTTATATGGTAACTGATTGGGCCTCATTCCAATTTGAAAAATAAAGAATAATATAAAATAAAGGTTCATGTGTTGTCAGTACTCATCCATTGAGATTGGTCATGTGTTGAACGAAATATTTTAGTAATAAAATTTACATCTTTATCAATATAAAATAAAGGTTCATGTGTTCACAGTACTCATCCATTGAGATTGGTCATGTGTTGAACGAAATATTTTGATAATAACAACTATTTTGAAAAAGAAATATTTGAAATAGAATATTTGAAAATAGAAATTTATGAAGCCGTGTTGATTAGATTGACGTCATTTTGACGTGAACGATATTTATATTGAAATGAATTGAAAACGATTTCGAAATGAAATAAATTGAAAACGATTTCGAAATGAAATAAATTGAAAACGATTTCGAAATGAAATAAATTGAAAACGATTTCGAAATGAATTGAATTGAAAACGATTTCGAAATGAATTGAATTGAAAACGAATTCAAATTGAATTGAAAACGAATTGAAATGAATTCAAATTGAATTGGAATTTGAATTGAATAGAAATGAATTTTAAAACGAATTTATAAAGAAGAATTCAATTTTGATTTGAATTGAAATGGAAGTTGAAATTGCTTTTGAAACGAATTTAAAACTATTTATATAATTCGTTTTAAATAGTAATCGACGAAATATATATTATATATATAATATAATGGCCTGAATAGAACGCGCCGCGCCGCGGCAGTTCGTGAATTTCGACCATTTATTTCAAACGGACATTACGGGAGATCCGACCGTCGGATTCTCCTAAAACCGGAACCGTTGGGTTCGTATCGAAAAGAGCTTTCTAACGAATGTTAGAAATTTGAAATCTAACGGTTGGATTTGGAGATACGTCCAAATCAAATTCGAAAAAGGTCGCTGTAAGTGCAGTTCGATGGCCGTTGATGGAAATCGACTGTACGGGCCTTGATAAAATTATTAAAAATAGTAATAATTTGTGTAAAATCATAAGAAATGATTTAGAAAGAATTGGGATGAAAAACTCCATATTTGAAAAGATAAAAATAGATTTTTATCGAAATGAACTGGTTTTGAACTAGAATTAAAATTCTATTTATTTTTAAATAAATAAATTGAATTTAAAAAGGGTTTTAAAAATAACCAGAATATCCAATGATTGCATTGGAGTGGATTAGAATCGAAATTGTCTTCAGAATATTTCGATGTTGGAATTCGTGATTATACAGGTGTTGTTATGGAAATTTGAAAGATATATATTTATATCGTTATTTCCAATACGACATTTGTTAGTCGTAGAATTCGATATTGAATATAAGCCGATATATTTTCTATTCAGAGCCTTGTATTGAATATCGAATGTGATTTGGGTTTGTCATGAATGGTGTCTTCACTAACACTGTTCTTGAACCCAGTTGAGAAAAGATTAAATCTTTTTATTTAGATTTAATGAAGTGTACCAATTAAATAATATTTAATTGGGATTGAATTGATATTGATTTTTGGGTTTATCGTGAACAGTGTTTTAAACAACACTCGTTCTTTAACCCGATAATTAATGAATGTGATTTTAGGGTTTATCGTGAACCGTGTTTTAAATGACACCGATTCTTTAACCCAGTTAACGATTAAAACTAAGTGGAGTTTTAATGAATCTTTAATTAGATTGAAATGATCGAGAATGGAGTATCACCAGTTTTACTCCAGGCGATAGTTAAATCTTTAATTAGATTTGAACGTGAAATGGTAATTGAATTTACCAATAACACCGTGGTGTTAGATATGAAGTACTACCAGTTTTACTTCATGGGATGAATAGGTTGGGATTGGGAAATTAAAACAAATGATTACTTCGGTAAGGTTCGCTAATCCCGACTAGTTTGAATTGATATTCAAAAATAGATTTAAGTATAAATTCAAGGAATTTATCTTGGGTAAAATTAATGGGAACCTTTCCATATGAATGTGAAATTTAGAAACTAACTGTCGGTTAGCCAAGCAGAAGGGTTTTCTGGATATTGATCTGATGTTGGTTTCGGCCTTCGGGGTTAATATTTGGGGAATTATTCTCTTGATTAATTTACGGTTAGTGACTAATGAATTGGAATGAGGCGTATGTTGTGTTTGTGTAACACTTATTTAAAATATACGCGAGTTATTCGGAAAGACCGGGTTTATCCCATTCTGGATAACTGATACGACGATAAGTCGAAGATGAAGACGGTGGTCGAAGACCGGAAGTCTTCACGTCGTTTGGGTGATTACTGATGATCTTGATTGGGCTGTACACCCAAGAAGATGGAAACAGTTGGTGATCGTCCAGACGCACTTGGAGATCGATGGATATGCGGGGTACTAGGTGCCTCCGGTTTCGTTCAACCCCAGAACGGACTTGTAAATGGACTGTGTGTCTGACATTGGATTTTAGTCCGTGTGATTGATCTCTATTAAATATATATCTGTTTGGCGGCGGAGAATTTATTCTCTTGCTTAACGCCCTTCTCTGAGACGTACGAGCTCAGGGGTTATATATTGATGGATATCAAACGCATGGAGTGAATTGCCTGTGTGGCATGCCTAAGTGGCAATTGATCGAGGCTTCTGTTGAAAAGCAAAGTCTTGTGGTGATGATCAAAGCAAGGCCTTTGTGGCATAGCTTTGTGTAACGTTTACTTCGCGTGTTTCACACCCGGTATGAACCAAAAACGGGAGAGGACGTCAGGGAGGGCATGCGTTTCTTTCTAGCTAGAAGTGGCGTCAGTGGTTTTACACGCCCTGGCGAGTTTGACTTATGTGGTTGTTGCTGTTGCGAGGTGCCTCGGATTGATCGGTCGTTCTCGAACCGATGGAGTCATTTAGTTGGCTCACCTACGCCCCATAGGGGGGGGGGGAAACGCATGTTCAGGGTTTAAGTTTAATCCACATCGGTGGACTGGCCCTGAGGATCCAAGGCTTGCCTGCGCGCTTGCCTGAGACACGGGCTAGAGCGTCTCGAATCGGTAGAGGACGATCCCTTGCCTCGGTTCATAGATGGAAATCCAATTTCCAAATACGTGACATTTGCGGTTTAATTGTAGAACTAGTATGGAGACATGATATATGGTACCCATGCCGCCTATGATTGATACTTATGATTTGAAGTTGTTTTATACACTATGCACTTATAATAGTATCAAGTGATTTGTTTTAAACGTATCGAGCATTCTTTGGCTGTTATAAGGGAAAACCCTATCCCCCGGCTTGCGTTGCATTGTGTGAAGGACCTGGGTCTTATAACAGCTTCATTTTTCTTTATTTAGCATTGCGCTGTTGTTTTATGCACTGGTATTCTTGGAAGGAAACCCGTTCCGTGTTATGCAGCGTGGTCCTTTGAATTACTCTCTTTTAAAACAAAGATTAATAACTGTTTTAGTTCTCACACCAGTCACATGACTGACCTGGAGTTTATTGTTTTAACCTAAACTCTGGGTGCCCTTATTTTCGACACGGGCAGCTAGTAGTTTTGGTTTTGCAGATTTATATTCACAGGATCCTGGTTTACAGCTGGAATGATATCCGAAAAGCTTTGTATCCGTATATCTCTACTAGTTGTGTATTTTATTATTTTCCGCTGCGATGTATTTAAATGTAATTTAGATCTCTGATATTTCTGTGTTATATTTATTTCATTTATACTCTGTATATTCTTGTAATCTGATGCACTGTTGTAACATACAATGAAATGTTCTTCTGTATGTGTTCTGTTGTGGCTTGTTCTCGAACTATCCGCCGCTTTCCTTAACGGGGAAGTTACGGGTTTTCACAGTTGGTATCAGAGCTTTGGTTTACAAAGCTTAGAGAACAAGACACATTAGAACCATACGAAAGAATTCATCAGATATTGGATTAGTAATATCAAACGGGAATGACTCGTTAGAGATGGGATCAGTAGTATCCTAGAACGAGTGTGAAGAGTATATTTTTGAAAATGAAAACAAATTTTTGTTTTAAAAATTTAAATCAATTATCCGTATTTGGTTATTTATTATGTTTGAATTTGGACAGTCCAGTATATATAGACTTTGCGTATACGTCTGATCCGCGTGTATTTGAAGTTTTAATATACTGGATAGATATAGAATCACACTCTAGTCGCCCGGAGATGATTCTGATGATAGTTCGAACATCATCAGAATTGGTATTCGTGTTTCGAAGGTGTGATATCTATATATTTCCTATTGACTGGTGTGAGAACCAAAACTAATATAGCTAGAATACATTGTTGTGATTTGGCATCAAAACATGATTTTCTTTATATATATCAAAGTTATCAATTTGAAAAACTAATCAACTAATTGATTGATGTTTGTGTTGTTTGTTTATTTGTTTGCTAATTCTTAGCCATTTAGCCTAATTGAATCAAATATTGAACTGTATTGAAAATTGGTCGCATTTGCTTGCATATACATGTACTATCATTGAACAGGTCATAGCAAGGAGGCTAGAGCAGAGAATAAAATTTGTTTGCCCGACAAATAGGTACATGTTTACTACATAATTTACTGTTTTGTTTGGGTGATGATGATTTTATGAGCCTATTGGCTAGCCGCTTGGCTTTTTCTTTTTCTTTTTGAGATCTGAAGGACCGGGGAAGCTATTTGAAATTCCCCGATGCTCCCGGTGCAGGGGAGGTTATGGCGAAATTTTTCGAAAATTTAGGGTGTTAGCCAAATTTTTGAAATTTTTGGAAATTCTCAGAAACTGAAAGGTTGGAGAATGGAAGCCTGATCGAACGTAGAGTTGAATAATCAAACCACTTTCGACTTTGTTCCTTTTTGGGGACGAAAAGTTTTAAGTGGGGGAGATTGTAACAACCCGAAAATCTGGGCCAGTTTAAAATTTTTGTTTTAGCAATTTTAGCGAATTTAGAATATTTAAAATAGATTATTTTAAATATAATCGACGAAAAATTTATTTTGAATATAATTAGAATGTATATATTATATACGTCGTCGTTAGAATATAAATATTTATATATAATTATAAATAGAATTGAAAATGGCGCGGTAGTTCGATAATTCGATTTCAAACTTCAATTGAATGTACCGGGTGCAAACAATCCGGATTTTAGTGAAACCAAAAACATTAGGATCTAATTGATGATATCTTTCCAACGAATCCGAAAAATCGAGATTTCATAGCGGGGATCAAAAGATATGTCCAATTGAAAATTCTGAATAGTCGCTATGGAATTCAGGCCCTTAAAAATAGGAATTTTGCAAACGACCTCGGATTTCGACGAAACCAGTTTTGTTGGGTCCGTGATGTAAAGTTATTGCTAGATTCCAAATTTCTTAATTTTCCGAATCAATATGTGAGCGTGGCAAAGGAAAACGCGTTTGACCAGTTTCAGTTGATTTTAATCGACTGGAAAATGGCCATTTTTCAAACGGTCTCAGAATTTGACGAAACTAGTTTTGTTAGGACCGTATCGTCAATACGAAGCTAGAAAATATTTTTCGAGAATTTTTAGAGTTAGTATGTGACCCCGGTAATTTGAAATGTACGTTTAAAATTCAATATAGTGATTTAAATGTAAATTCAACGGAAACTGATCAAAACAATCGAATCAGCTTACGATACATATCCCATTGTGTTCGGAATGGGGGCAATACGCTATGGATGACAGGCGGTGGGCCTCGTTTCGAGGTCGTATGTGAAAGTCAACTTTTTGCCAAATAAAATAATTAAGTAATTAAAATAAATAAAAAAATTTCCCTTTATCTTCTGAACCCCCCCTATTCTTCATTTACGTTCAGATTCAAAAAAAAAAAAGGGAAAACCTAAAATCTAAAATCGCTCAGTCGACACCTCCCTCCAATGCTTCGCCGACGTCGAGCTACCACCGGAGGTGCCCACCACCCTTCCACCGCACTGAAGACCGAACCACCACCTCCGCAACTCCATCCCCAAACCGTCCTCCCTCCTCTCGATTCACCCTCCTCCTTCAGGTCGAGCCACGGAGCCGCGACCCCGATGCCCGCACCCCCTCTTCCGCCTTCCTTTCTCCCCTTCCTCCCTCTTCTCCTCCGATGACTGTGCGGCGCGATGTAGAGCAAGCGGTGGCGGATTTTTCTCGTGCGTGGATGGGTTCGAGGGTTACAGCGAGATGTAAACGAAGAAGAAGACCAGGCAATGTAAGTTTTTATTTTTATTTTTATTTACTTAGTTTATTTTATTTATGAAATTAGAAGTAAATGAATTTTTATATAAAATTGTTTGCTTTGAAAAATATAAAATACTTTGCTATGAATTTTTATGTAGAATACTTGGATTTGAAAAACACAAAAAGTTGTTTTTATAAAATGTATATGAAGTTGATTTTATAAAAGTATAAAGTGAAAATAGTAATAGATTTGTTTTGAAAGTAAAAATAGATTTGCTTTGAAAATAAAATCACTGTTTTAGAAATAGAATTTTTATATATCTAACAACGACGCAAAAATATATTTTTATATAAATAAAATCGGTATAAGAGTATAATTTTTATAATGAAGACATCGATATAAAAATATAATTTTTCCTTATGTAGAAGGCAAAGTAAAAATATGATTTTTATTTATTCATATAAGATAAAAATACGATTTTTATATATTGAATGGCAAAGTAAAAATATGATTTTTATTTATTCATATAGTAGATAAAAATACGATTTTTATATATTGAATGGCAAAGTAAAAATATGATTTTTATATATTGAACATCGAAGTAAAAATATGATTTTTATATATGTAGTGGCTACGGGCGAAGAAAGTGATAAGAGACGAGAACAGTGAAGATTTCCTGCATTAGAAGTGCCGTGGAGTTAGGATAGCTACTGGTGAGAATTTCTCACCTTTCAATTTCATTTTCTAGTTATATATATATACTAGGATGCAGACGGTGCTTAGTAGCACCCGACACAATCGTCCACAGACCATGGACTTGTTTGTTTGGTTGCATAGATTAGTTGGATATTTGATTTGAATTTGGTTGTTTGGTGAATTTGATTGATGTGTGAATGGCGTGGGCCTTCACTAGACCGGGAATAAGGCTAGGCCTTGTCCCGTTTCTAGTATCGTGCCGTTATGCCGCCGAAATTTTCTAAAATAAGTTAGAAAAATAAAAATATCATTTTATTTAAAGAATGAACTGAATAGAAATTCATATGTTGGAATAAAATGTTTTGTCGTTAAAAATATAATTTTTAACGTGAATGTGAATAAATAAATATTCATTTACAAACCAGACGGTTTGTTTATGTACACCTATTTGAAGGACATTGATTGGGTCGATAAATTTTACACATCGCCCAACTGCACAAATAAAATATGCGTTTGATTGTTTGAAACCCCACACGGGTGTTGGGATGAAATTTGAAGTTCACTCATCCTGATTGATTAAATATGTCGATCGATTGATTGACAGGCTGTTATAAGCGTTAGATATCTATATTTGATGCTTATACAGTGTAGTGCACTTTGGGTTGATGGTTGCTTATTTTTCAATGCTATTATATACATGTGTTGTATGGAATCCATATAATTAACTTTATATGGTAATTGATTGGGCCTCATTCCAATTTGAAAAATAAAGAATAATATAAAATAAAGGTTCATATGTTGACAGTACTCATCCATTGAGATTGGTCATGTGTTGAACGAAATATTTTAGTAATAAAATTTACATCTTTATCAATATAAAATAAAGGTTCATGTGTTGACAGTACTCAATCATTGAGATTGGTCATGTGTTGAACGAAATATTTTGATAATAACAACTATTTTGAAAAAGAAATATTTGAAATAGAATATTTGAAAATAGAAATTTATGAAGCCGTGTTGATTAGATTGACGCCATTTTGACGTGAACGATATTTATATCGAAATGAATTGAAAACGATTTCGAAATGAAATAAATTGAAAACGATTTCGAAATGAATTGTATTGAAAACGATTTCGAAATGAATTGTATTGAAAACGATTTCGAAATGAAATGAATTGAAAACGATTTCGAAATGAATTGAATTGAAAACGAATTCAAATTGAATTGAAAACGAATTGAAATGAATTCAAATTGAATTGGAATTTGAATTGAATAGAAATGAATTTTAAAACGAATTTATAAAGAAGAATTCAATTTTGATTTGAATTGAAATGGAAGTTGAAATTGCTTTTGAAACGAATTTAAAACTATTTATATAATTCGTTTTAAATAGTAATCGACGAAATATATATTATATATATTATATATATAATATAATGGCCTGAATAGAAGGCGCCGCGCCGCGGCAGTTCGTGAATTTCGACCATTTATTTCAAACGGACATTACGGGAGATCCGACCGTCGGATTCTCCTAAAACCGGAACCGTTGGGTTCGTATCGAAAAGAGCTTTCTAACGAATGTTAGAAATTTGAAATCTAACGGTTGGATTTGGAGATACGTCCAAATCAAATTCGAAAAAGGTCGCTGTAAGTGCAGTTCGATGGCCGTTGATGGAAATCGACTGTACGGGCCTTGATAAAATTATTAAAAATAGTAATAATTTGTGTAAAATCATAAGAAATGATTTAGAAAGAATTGGGATGAAAAACTCCATATTTGAAAAGATAAAAATAGATTTTTATCGAAATGAACTGGTTTTGAACTAGAATTAAAATTCTATTTATTTTTAAATAAATAAATTGAATTTAAAAAGGGTTTTAAAAATAACCAGAATATCCAATGATTGCATTGGAGTGGATTAGAATCGAAATTGTCTTCAGAATATTTTGATGTTGGAATTCGTGATTATACAGGTGTTGTTATGGAAATTTGAAAGATATATATTTATATCGTTATTTCCAATACGACATTTGTTAGTCGTAGAATTCGATATTGAATATAAGCCGATATATTTTCTATTCAGAGCCTTGTATTGAATATCGAATGTGATTTGGGTTTGTCGTGAATGGTGTCTTCACTAACACTGTTCTTGAACCCAGTTGAGAAAAGATTAAATCTTTTTATTTAGATTTAATGAAGTGTACCAATTAAATAATATTTAATTGGGATTGAATTGATATTGATTTTTGGGTTTATCGTGAACAGTGTTTTAAATAACACTCGTTCTTTAACCCGATAATTAATGAATGTGATTTTAGGGTTTATCGTGAACCGTGTTTTAAATGACACTGATTCTTTAACCCAGTTAACGATTAAAACTAAGTGGAGTTTTAATGAATCTTTAATTAGATTGAAATGATCGAGAATGGAGTATCACCAGTTTTACTCCAGGCGATAGTTAAATCTTTAATTAGATTTGAACGTGAAATGGTAATTGAATTTACCAATAACACCGTGGTGTTAGATATGAAGTACTACCAGTTTTACTTCATGGGATGAATAGGTTGGGATTGGGAAATTAAAACAAATGATTACTTCGGTAAGGTTCGCTAATCCCGACTAGTTTGAATTGATATTCAAAAATAGATTTAAGTATAAATTCAAGGAATTTATCTTGGGTAAAATTAATGGGAACCTTTCCATATGAATGTGAAATTTAGAAACTAACTGTCGGTTAGCCAAGCAGAAGGGTTTTCTGGATATTGATCTGATGTTGGTTTCGGCCTTCGGGGTTAATATTTGGGGAATTATTCTCTTGATTAATTTACGGTTAGTGACTAATGAATTGGAATGAGGCGTATGTTGTGTTTGTGTAACACTTATTTAAAATATACGCGAGTTATTCGGAAAGACCGGGTTTATCCCATTCTGGATAACTGATACGACGATAAGTCGAAGATGAAGACGGTGGTCGAAGACCGGAAGTCTTCACGTCGTTTGGGTGATTACTGATGATCTTGATTGGGTTGTACACCCAAGAAGATGGAAACAGTTGGTGATCGTCCAGACGCACTTGGAGATCGATGGATATGCGGGGTACTAGGTGCCTCCGGTTTCGTTCAACCCCAGAACGGACTTGTAAATGGACTGTGTGTCTGACATTGGATTTTAGTCCGTGTGATTGATCTCTATTAAATATATATCTGTTTGGCGGCGGAGAATTTATTCTCTTGCTTAACGCCCTTCTCTGAGACGTACGAGCTCAGGGGTTATATATTGATGGATATCAAACGCATGGAGTGAATTGCCTGTGTGGCATGCCTAAGTGGCAATTGATCGAGGCTTCTGTTGAAAAGCAAAGTCTTGTGGTGATGATCAAAGCAAGGCCTTTGTGGCGTAGCTTTGTGTAACGTTTACTTCGCGTGTTTCACACCCGGTATGAACCAAAAACGGGAGAGGACGTCAGGGAGGGCATGCGTTTCTTTCTAGCTAGAAGTGGCGTCAGTGGTTTTACACGCCCTGACGAGTTTGACTTATGTGGTTGTTGCTGTTGCGAGGCGCCTCGGATTGATCGGTCGTTCTCGAACCGATGGAGTCATTTAGTTGGCTCACCTACGCCCCATAGGGCGGGGAAACGCATGTTCAGGGTTTAAGTTTAATCCACATCGGTGGACTGGCCCTGAGGATCCAAGGCTTGCCTGCGCGCTTGCCTGAGACACGAGCTAGAGCGTCTCGAATCGGTAGAGAACGATCCCTTGCCTCGGTTCATAGATGGAAATCCAATTTCCAAATACGTGACATTTGCGGTTTAATTGTAGAACTAGTATGGCGACATGATATATGGTACCCATGCCGCCTATGATTGATACTTATGATTTGAAGTTGTTTTATACACTATGCACTTATAATAGTATCAAATGATTTGTTTTAAACGTATCAAGCATTCTTTGGCTGTTATAAGGGAAAACCCTATCCCCCGGCTTGCGTTGCATTGTGTGAAGGACCTGGGTCTTATAACAACTTCATTTTTCTTTATTTAGCATTGCGCTGTTGTTTTATGCACTGGTATTCTTGGAGGAAACCCATTCCGTGTTATGCGGCGTGGTCCTTTGAATTACTCTCTTTTAAAACAAAGATTAATAACTGTTTTAGTTCTCACACCAGTCACATGACTGACCTGGAGTTTATTGTTTTAACCTAAACTCTGGGTGCCCTTATTTTCGACACAGGCAGCTTGTAGTTTTGGTTTTGCAGAATTATATTCACAGGATCCTGGTTTACAGCTGGAATGATATCCGGAAAGCTTTGTATCCGTATATCTCTTCTAGTTGTGTATTTTATTATTTTCCGCTGCGATGTATTTAAATGTAATTTAAATCTCTGATATTTCTGTGTTATATTTATTTCATTTATACTCTGTATATTCTTGTAATCTGATGCACTGTTGTAATATACAATGAAATGTTCTTCTGCATGTGTTCTGTTGTGGCTTGTTCTCGAACTATCCGCCGCTTTCCTTAACGGGGAAGTTACGGGTTTTCACAGTTGTGCAGTTGGGCGATGTGTAAAATTTTATCGTCCCAATCAATGTCAGTCAAATCAGTGTATATAAACAAATCGGCCGATTTGTTTATAAATATTTATTTGTTCACTTTCACGTTAAAAATTTTATTTTTAACGATAAAACATTTTATTCAACCTATGAAAATATTCTATTCAGTTCATTTATTAAATAAAATGATCTCTTTATTTTTCTAACATAATTTAGAAAATTTCGGCGGAATAACGGCACGATACTAGAAACGGGACGAGGCCTAGCCTTATCCCCGGTCTATTGAAGGCCCACGCCATTCACACATCAATCAAATCAACCAAACAACCAAATTCAAGTCAAATCATCAAATTAATTTATGCAACCAAACAAACAAGTCCATGGTCTGTGGACGATTGTGTCGGGTGCTACTAAACACCGTTTGCATCCTAGTATATATATATAACTAGAAAAGAAATTGAAAGGTGAGAAGTTCTCACAGAATAGCTAATCCAACGCCACGACTCTTCTTGGGTAGAAATCTTCGTCGTTCTTCCTCTTGTCACTTTCTTTGCCCGTATTCTCTACATATGTAAAAATCACATTTTTACTTTGCTATTCAATATATAAAAATCGAATTTTTACTTCGTTGTTCAATATATAAAAATCACATTTTTACTTCGATGTTCAATATATAAAAATCACATTTTTACTTCGATGTTCAATATATAAAAATCGCATTTTTACTTTGTATACAATATATAAAAATCGAATTTTTACTGTTAAAAATCAAATCTTTACTGTTAAAAATCAAATCTTTATACTGTTAAAAATCATATCTTTATACTGTTAAAAATCAAATCTTTATACTGTTAAAAATCAAATCTGTATACTGTTAAAAATCAAATCTTTATACTATTAAAAATTATGGTCATATTCAAAGAGGAAAAAAAATCAGTTTTCTTATCATTAAAGAAATCAGTTTTAAAACTAATAGAATTCAGTTTTTAGACTAAATCAACATGAGTTTTTAAGTTAAATAAAAAACCATAAAACTTATCTTGTAATTTTAGCCACAAAATCGAAGCTGTGGGGGGGGGGGGGGTTCACCTTCGTCGGAGGGGGCTTCGGGTGGCTCGAGGGTGGGCTTCGCGGCTCACCGTGGCGCCAGGGGGAGGGGTGCGGTCGGTAGCAGGGAAAAAGGGGGGGGGGGGTATCGCGATCACTGGAGGAAGGGGGGGAAGGAGGAGGTCGCAGTCGGAGAAGAAGGAGTGGAGGAGGAGGAGAAGAAAGGAGGCGGCGGAAGGAGGGGTGTTGCGGCGGTGCTCCGCCTGGGGGCGGCGGCTGCCATCGCGCCCTCCCCTTTTTTTTTCTTTTTTTTTTCTTCTGTTAGAAACGGGAATGAAAGGATAAGGAGAGGGAGGGCTTAAATGAAATTATATATATATATTATTATTTAATTTATTTATTTTAATTCCATAAAGCAACTTTCTATTTTGAACTCGAAATCAAGCCCACCGCCTACCGTCCATAGCTAATTACCCTCATCCCGAACACAATGGAATATGTACCGCAAGCTAATTCGATCATTTGAATCAGTTTCCGTCAAAATCAACATATAACTCTATATATTGAATTTGAACGCGCATTTCAATTTACCGGGGTCACATACTAACCCGAAAAATTCCAGAAAAATATTTTCTAGCTTCGTATTGATGATACGGTCCTAACAAAACTAGTTTCGTTGAATTCCGAGACCGTTAGAAGAATGGCCAATTTCCAGTCGATTAAAATCAACTAAAACTGGTCAAACGCGTTTTCCTTTGCCACGCTCACGTATTGATTCGAAAAATTACGAAATTTGGAATCTAGCAATAACTTGACATTACGGACCCAACAAAAGTGGTTTCGTCGAAATCCGAGGTCGTTTGCAAAATGTCTATTTTTAAGGGCCTGAATTCCATTGCGACTATTCAGAATTTTCAACTGGACATATCTTTTGATCCCCGCTATGAAATTTTGATTTGTCGGATTCGTTGGAAAGATATTATCAATTAGATCCTAGTGTTTTTGGTTTCACTAAAATCCGGATTGTTTTGCACCCGGTACATTCAATTGAAGTTTGAAATCGAATTATCGAACTACCGCGCCATTTTCAATTCTATTTATAATTATATATAAATATTTATATTTTAACGACGACGTATATAAATATATTCGTTCGAATTATATTCAAAACAAATTTCTCGTCGATATTATTTAAAATAATTCATTTTAAATAATCAAAATTCACTAAAATTGCAAAAATAAAATTTTTAAACTGGCCCAGATTTTCCGGGTTATTACAGTCAGCAACAAGATCAGTCGATTTGTGAGTGACTTCTTCATATACACTACAAGAAAATGGGGTCTTTAACTATCAATTGTAAGCGTAGGTAAAACTAACATAAAGTTGGGTAATATATTTTAGCTACAAATATTGAATTGGTAGAAATCTGTAGGTAAAGGTTAGTAGAGAAAGAGCTTTTACCTACACTTATTGATATTGGTAGGTAAAAGATCAATGGACCGCATTACCTTATGACTCAAATAATGTGACGAACAGGAATTTCGCTCGGTCCGAACCAGTCGCTAAACCGATCCAGGCCATTCGAAACGCCCTATCGTTTGAGAACACGACAAAATAGAACGCATATAAAAGAACATTTCATTGCTTATTACAACAATGCATCAGATCACAAGAATATACAGAGTATAAATGAATATTACACAGAAATATCAGAGATTTAAATTACATTTAAATACATAGCAGCGGAAAATAATACAATACACAACTAGAAGTAGATATACGGATACAAAGCTTTCCGGATATCATTCCAGCTGTAAACCAGGATCTTGTGAATATAAATCTGCAAAACCAAAACTACTAGCTGCCCGTGTCAAAATAAGGGCACCCAGAGTTTAGGTTAAAACAATAAACTCCAGGTCAGTCATGTGACTGGTGTGAGAACTAAAACAGTTATTATCTTTATTTTCAAAGTTAGGTAAATCAAGGGACCACGCCGTATAACACGGAACGGGTTTCCTTCCAAGAATACCAGTGCATAAAACAAACAGCGCAATGCTAAATAAAGAAAAATGAAGCTGTTATAAGACCCAGGTCCTATCACACAATGCAACGCAAGCCGGGGGATAGGGTTTTCCCTTATAACAGCCAAAGAATGCTTGATACGTTTTAAAACAAATCATTTGATACTATAATAAGTGCATAGTGTATAAAACAACTTCAAATCATAAGTATCAATCATAGGCGGCATAAGCGCCCCATCCCACTATGTCGCCATATATAGGATTACAATTAAAACCGCAAATGTCACGTATTTGGAAATTGGATTTCCGTCTATGAACCGAGGCAAAAGATAGTCCTCAACCGATTCGAGACGCTCTAGCCCGTGTCTCAGGATCAGAGCTCGAGTGACCCTTGGATCGTCAGGGCCAGTCCACCGATGTGGATTAAACTTAAACCCTGAACATGCGTTTCCCCACCCTTTGGGCTGTCAATGAGCCAACGAATGACTCCATCGGTTCGAGAACGACCGATCAATCCGAGGCGCCTCGCAACAGCAACAACCACATAAGTCAAACTCGTCAGGGCGTGTAAAACCACTGACGCCACTTTTTAGCTAGAAGGAAACGCATGCCCTCCCTGAGGTCCTCTCCCGTTTTTGGTTCATACCGGGTGTGAAACTCGCGAAGTAAACGTTACACAAAGCTACGCCACAAAGGCCGTGCTTTGATCATCACCACAAGACTTTGCTTTTCAACAGAAGCCTCGATCAATTGCCACTTAGGCATGCCACACAGGCAATTCACTCCATGCGTTTGATATCCATCAATATATAACCCCTGAGCTCGTACGTCTCAGAGAAGGGCGTTAAGCAAGAGAATAAATTCTCCGCCGCCAAACAGATATATATTTAATAGAGATCAACCACACGGACTAAAATCCAATGTCAGACACACAGTCCATTTACAAGTCCGTTCTGGGTCTGAACGAAGCCGGAGGCACCTAGTACCCCGCATATCCATCGATCTCCAAGTACGTCTGGACGATCACTAACTGTTTCCATCTTCTTGGGTGTACAGCCCAATCAAGATCATCAGTAATTACCCAAACGACGTGAAGACCTCCGGTCTTCGACCATCGTCTTCATCTTCGACACCACGTCGAATCAGTTATTCAGAATGGGATAAACCCGGTCTTTCTGAATAACTCGCGTATATATTATAAAAGTGTTACACAAACACAACATACGCCTCATTCCAATCCAGAATATTCTTTTATTCAAATATTCCTATACTTTGGGAAAAGTTCCCATTAATTTTATCCAAGATAAATACTTTAAATTTATTCTTTAATCTCCTTTGAATATCAATTCAAACTAGTCGGGATTAGCGAACCACACCGAAGTAATCATTTATTTTATTTCCCAATCCCAACCTATTCATCTCATGAAGTACAACTGGTTATACTTCATCTCTAACACCACGGTGTTATCGGTAAATTCAATTACCACTTCACGTTCAAATCTAATTAAAGATTTAACTATCGCCTGGAGCAAAACTGGTGATACTCCATTTTCGATCATTTCAATCTAATTAAAGATTCATTAAAACTCCACTTAGTTTTAATCGTTAACTGGGTTAAAGAATCAGTGTCATTTAAAACACGGTTCACGATAAACCCCAAAATCACCTTCCATTAATTATCGGGTTAAAGAACGAGTGTTATTTAAAACACTGTTCACGATAAACCCAAAAATTAATATCAATTCAATTCCAATTAAATATTATTTAATTGGTACATTTCATTAAATCTAAATAAAAAGATTTAATCTTTTCTCAACTGGGTTCAAGAACAGTGTTAATGAAGACACCATTCACGACAAACCCAAATCACATTTGATATTCAATACAAGGCTCTGAATAGAAAATATATCGGCTTATATTCAATATCAAATTCTACGATTAACAAATGTCGTATTGGGAATAACGATATAAATATATATCTTTCAAATTTCCATAACAACATCCGTATAATCCCGAATTCCAACATCGAAATATTCCAAAGACAATTTCGATTCAAATCCACTCCAATGCAATCATTGGAAATTCTGGTTATTTTTAAAACCCTTTACAAATTCAATTTATTTACTTAAAAATAAATAGAATTATAATTCTAGTTCAAAACTAGTTTATTTCGATAAAAATCTATTTTTATCTTTTCAAACATGAAGTTTTTCATCCCAAATCTTCACAAATCATTTCTTATGATTTTACACAAATTATTACTATTTTTAATAATTTTATCAAGGCCCGTACAGTCGATTTCCATCAATGGCCATCGAACTGCACTTACAGCGACCTTTTTCAAATTTGATTTGGACATAATTCCAAATCCAACCGTTAGATTTCAAATTTCTAATATTCGTTAGAAAGATCTTTTCGATACGAACCCAACGGTTCCGGTTTTAGGAGAATCCGACGGTCGGATCTCCCGTAATGTCCGTTTGAAATAAATGGTCGAAATTCACGAACTGCCGCGGCGCGGCACGTTCTATTCAGGCCATTATATTATATATATATAATATATATAATATATATAATATATACTTCGTCGATTTCTATTTAAAACGAATTATATAAATAGTTTTAAATTCGTTTCAAAAGCAATTTCAACTTCCTTTTCAATTCAAATCAAAATTGAATTCTTCTTTATAAATTCGTTTTAAAATTCATTTCTATTAAATTCAAATTTCAATTCAATTTGAATTCATTTCAATTCGCTTTCAATTCAATTCGAAATCGTTTTCAATTCAATTCATTTTGAAATCGTTTTCAATTCAATTCATTTCGAAATCGTTTTCAATTCAATTCATTTCGAAATCGTTTTCAATTCAATTCATTTCGAAATCGTTTTCAATTCAATTCATTTCGAAATCGTTTTCAATTCAATTCATTTCGAAATCGTTTTCAATTCAATTCATTTCGAAATCGTTTTCAATTCAATTCATTTCGAAATCGTTCACGTCAAAATGGCGTCAATCTAATCAACACGGCTTCATATATTCCTTTATTTTCAAATATTCTATTCCAAATATTTCTTTTTCAAAATAGTTGTTATTATCAAAATATTTCGTTCAACACATGACCAATCTCAATGGATGAGTACGGTCAACACATGAACCTTTATTTTATAATAATCTTTATTTTTCAAATTGGAATGAGGCCCAATCAATTACCATATAAAGTTAATTATATGGGTTTTCATACAACACATGTATAATAGCATTGAAAAATAATCAACCATCAACCAAAGTGCACTACACTGTATAAGAATCAAATATAGATATCTAACGCTTATAACAGCCTGTCAATCGATCGATCGACATATTTAATCAATCAGGATGAGTGAACTTCAAGTTTCATCCCAACACCCGTGTGGGGTTTCAAACAATCAAACAAATATTTTATTCGTGCAGTTGGGCGATGTGTAAAATTTTATCGTCCCAATCAATGTCCTTCAAATAGGTGTACATAAACAAACCGTCCGGTTTGTAAATGAATATTTATTTATTCACGTTCACGTTAAAAATTATATTTTCAACGATAAAACATTTCTATTAAGTTCATTCTTTAATAAAATGATATTTTTATTTTTCTAACATATTTTAGAAAATTTCGGCGGCATAACGGCACGATACTAGAAACGGGACAAGGCCTAGCCTTATCCCCGGTCTAGTGAAGGCCCACGCCATTCACACATCAATCAAATCCATTCATCTCACCAAACAATTCAATTTCAATCAAATAATCTAACTAACTATTCAACCAAACAATTTAACAAACAAGCCATCCATGGTCTGTGGATGACGGGTGTCGGGTGCTACTAAACACCGTCTGCATCCTAGCATATATATATAACTAGAAAAATTAAATTGAAAGGTGAGAAGTTCTCACATATAGCTATCCAAATATCTTGACTCTTCTTTGATAGAAATCTTCGTCTTTCTCGCCTTTTTGTCGCTTTCGCCCGCATTCACTACATATGTAAAAATCGAATTTTTACTTCGCTATTCCATATGTAAAAATCATATTTTTATTTCAAAGTTCAATATATAAAAATCATATTTTTATTTCGAAGTTCAATATATAAAAATCCTATTTTTATTTCGAAGTTCAATATATAAAAATCATATTTTTATCCTCATAAAAATATTTCAATTCCAAGAAAATCTAATCTTTCATTTCAAAGAAAATCTCTTTTTCAATTCTAGGGAAAATCCATTTTCCACTTCAAAGAAAATCTATATTCGAAATCAAAGAAAA
Source organism: Allium sativum (assembly GCA_030737875.1). Classification (NCBI taxonomy): domain Eukaryota; kingdom Viridiplantae; phylum Streptophyta; class Magnoliopsida; order Asparagales; family Amaryllidaceae; genus Allium; species Allium sativum. Next base: position 181,190,790 of record CM060915.1, on the reverse strand, counting down.
TCTATATTCGAAATCAAAGAAAATCTATATTCGAAATCAAAGAAAATCTATATTCGAAATCAAAGAAATATCTATTCTTTAAGCGAAGAAAAATCTAATCTTCTCATGATAGAAATTCAATCTTTTTCTTTATAAAAATTCAATCTTTTTCTTTATAAAAATTCAATCTTTTTCTTTATTAAAAATTCAATCTTTTTCTTTATTAAAAATTCAATCTTTTTCTTTATAAAAATTCAATCTTTTTCTTTATAAAAATTCAATCTTTTTCTTTATTTTCCTAAAACATTAATTTCAGTTTTAAAATGAAAATAAGTTTTCAGTTTTTATACTTTATAAATTTCAGTTTTTATACTTTATAAATTTCAGTTTTTATACTTTATAAATTTCAGTTTTTATAACCTGTTTAAAAATCGAAATTTTTAGATTAAAAATAAAAATAAAATAAAATAAAATAACGTACCTTTACCTGCGAAGGGGGGGGGGCGACTCGTCTTCGTCGGCGGCAAGCTCCAGGGGGCGTCGCGATGTGGTGTTCGAGGTGGAGGCGGTAGGGTTCAGGGTGAGGGCGGGGTGCTGCTTCGTGGGCTTCGTCGGCTTCGAGGTATTGTTCGGTGGGAGGAGGAGGCTGGACGGAGGGGTGGGGCTGCGATAGGTTCGTCGGCGTCAGTCTTGAGGGGGGGCGGCGGCTCCGTTCGATTAGGTTAGGTTTTCTTTTTTTTTTGTTTCTGAATTGTGAATCGGGTGGGGGGGGCCAATGAAGAAAAATGGGGGAAACGAAAATTAAAATAATATATATTTTTCATTAATTAATTATTTAATTTTGGTAAAAAGGTTGACTTTTACATATGTCCTCGAAACGAGGCCTACCGCCTGTCGTCCATAGCGTTTCACCCCCATTCCGAACACAATGGGATATGTACCGCAAGCTGATTCGATCGTTACAATCAGTTTCCGTTGAATTTACATTTAAATCCTTATATTGAATTTTAAACGTACTTTTCAAATTACCGGGGTCACATACTAACTAGAAAAATTCCAGAAAAATATTTTCTAGCTTCGTATTGACGATACGGTCCTAACAAAACTAATTTCGTCGAATTCTGAGACCGTTAGAAAAATGGCCAATTTCCAGTCGATTAAAATCAACTGAAATGGTCAAAACACGTTTTCCTTTGCCACGCTCACATATTGATTCGAAAAATTATGAAATTTGAAACCTAGCAATAACTTGACACCACGGACCCAACAAAACTGGTTTCGTCGAAATCCGAGGTCATTTGCAAAATGTCCATTTTTAAGGGCCTGAATTCCATAGCGACTATTCAGAATTTTCAACTGGACATATCTTTTGATCCCCGCTATGAAAATTTGATTATTCGGATTCGTTGGAAAGATATTATCAATTAGATCCTATCATTTTTGGTTTCACTAAAATCCGGATTGTTTTGCACTCGGTACATTCAATTGAAGTTTGAAATCGAATTATCGAACTACCGCGCCATTTTCAATTCTATTTATAATTATATATAAATATTTATATTCTAACGACGACGCGTATAATATATACGTTCTATTTATATTCAAAATAAATTTCTCGCCAATTTTATTTAAAATAATTCATTTTAAATAATCAAAATTCGCTAAAATTGCCAAAATAAAATTTTCAAACTGGCTCGCATTTTACGGGTTGTTACAAATAATGAGTCATCAGCTGATATGTTTGATGATGTGTCATCCTACATTTCTGCTGACATGACTGATGATGTGTCATCTTACATGGCTGCTGACATGGTTGTTGTACTAGTATACACATAGCATATATTAATGCCGACACTTGGCATTTAATGGTTGGTTCATGTGTCAAACAATAATTTGTCCATGTGTCATCATTTGATTAATGCAAATGACATCATTTTTTAGGCCACATGGCATTACTTGATTAGTCCATGTGGCATTATCTAATTTGTCGCGTGACATTATGTCATTGTTCTACATTATATAACGTTATGTATCACATGGACTTATTGTAATAGCACACATGGCATCATTTCATTAGTTTATTAAACGATTCATATTTTGGTCAAATTGAATGGTTATGTGTAGGTAAAATGTAATAACAGTTATTTATGACTATTCTATATTAGAAATAAACCAAAAAACATACAATAATAAAGTATTCATTGCTAACATTCCATATAATGTTCAATACTACAATAAGTCATAAAGTTAGACTTCTAAGGTTAACCCAACCAAAATAAAAAAATTCATATTGTTTATTACATAGCAAATTAATGTAAATAAACTACGAATCATCTTGTGACAACTTTCCAAATACATGCATCTTCAGGGACCATTCTCCACTCTTTATAATGAAATGTACCATGATTCTGAATAATGAATCCATTCCCATTATTAAATTTCTCGAAATTAGTACAAATTGGTTGATGACTTTCTACATCAGAAATCACTGACAACTTTCTAGTTGATGTTGCCTTAGCTATAGATGTAGTTGTCAAGCCACGAGTAGCTCCACTTGTGTAACAACCCGTAAAATGCGAGCCAGTTTGAAATTTTTATTTTGGCAATTTTAACGAATTCTGATTATTTAACATGAATTATTTTAAATAATATCGACGAGAAATTTATTTGAATATAAATCAAACGTATATATTATACGCGTCGTCGTTAGAATATAAATATTTATATATAATTATAAATAGAATTGAAAATGGCGCGGTAGTTCGATAATTCGATATACTCTGATATTCTGTACTCTGATGTAACATTATTATGATGTTTATTGAAGTCTTCTGTTATTTGTTCTGATGTGTTGTATACCCAAAGTTAGCGTATACGGGATTCGAACGGTCTTGGTCGGTTTAACGATCGATTAGGTCCGGGCGAAATCCGTGTCGTTACAACGTGGTATCAGAGCTTTGGTTAAACTCAAATCTTTGGGGTACAACTCGTTTGAACAGAATAAAAGACTCATCAGAGGTAGGATTAGTAATGTCCTATAAAAGAATCCTCATTAGAGATAGAATCAGTAGCATTCTAGAATGAGTGACTCGTTAGAGATGGGGTTAGAAATGCCCTAGAATGAGTCGAGAGTTATTTGTTTATGAATAACGTATTTGTGATTATATATAATCTGATTTTAGAAAATATGATTTTAAATATATAAAATTATATATTTGAAAATATAATCAATTAATTGATTGATGTTTGTGTTGTTGGTTTATTTGTTTGATAATTTTTAACCATTTAGCCAATTGAACCAAATAGTAAACTGTATTGAAAATTGGTCGCATTTGCTTGCATATACATATACTTACTTTGAACAGGTCATAGCAAGGAGGCTAGAGCAGAGAATAAAATTTGTTTGCCCGACAAATAGGTACATGTTTACTACATAATTTCCTGTTTTGTTTGGGTGATGATGATTTTGTGAGCCTATTGGCTAGCCGCTTGGCTTTTTCTTTTTCTTTTTGAGATCTGAAGGACCGGGGAAGCTATTTGAAATTCCCCGATGCTCCCGGTGCAGGGGAGGTTATGGCGAAATTTTTCAAAAATTTAGGGTGTTAGCCAAATTTTTGAAATTTTGAAAATTCTCAGAAACTAAAGAGTTGGAGAATGGAAGCCAGATCGAACGTAGAGTTGAATGATCAAACCACTTTCGACTTTGTTCCTTTTCGGGGACGAAAAGTTTTAAGTGGGGGAGATTGTAACAACCCGTAAAATGCGAGCCAGTTTGAAATTTTTATTTTGGCAATTTTAACGAATTCTGATTATTTAACATGAATTATTTTAAATAATATCGACGAGAAATTTATTTGAATATAAATCAAACGTATATATTATACGCGTCGTCGTTAGAATATAAATATTTATATATAATTATAAATAGAATTGAAAATGGCGCGGTAGTTCGATAATTCGATATACTCTGATATTCTGTACTCTGATGTAACATTATTATGATGTTTATTGAAGTCTTCTGTTATTTGTTCTGATGTGTTGTATACCCAAAGTTAGCGTATACGGGATTCGAACGGTCTTGGTCGGTTTAACGATCGATTAGGTCCGGGCGAAATCCGTGTCGTTACAACTTGTGTAGTTTGAGCAGGCAAATCAATGGTTGGTTCAACTTGTTGACTTTGAGCAGTAGATCGAGTGGTGAGACAACCAGGTGCCAAGATAAAAATTTTGTGAAATAAACAAAAAAATAAAGTAAATATAGAGGGAACACACATCAGTGAATTATTTTAATGAATAAACTAAAATTAAAGTGGTGTGACAACTTACTTTTTGTTGGAAATGCAACATGTTTAATGAATTGTTGTTAATGACAGATGAATGTCTAAGCTTAATTGGTACATGGAACATATTGGAAGGGATGGAGGAATTGCACTCATTGAAATCCTACTAATTAGTTTTATACAAAATTAAATCAGAGATTAGTAGAAAGTTATTAAATGAGATCAGCGTCAAATCAAATTAAATTAGCATTGAAAATGAAACAAATATATGAAAATTAATTAACATTAAAATTTAAGAGAAAAAATAACATGAAATAAATGCAATATAGCATGAAAGAAAGAAATTAACTTCAAGCGAAAATGTAACATATTAACGCTGATTAACGCTAATTTATATAGGTGTAAGCAAGACTAATGTCAACCATGCTTTAACAAAACAAGTATGAAATAAATGGAAAAGGAATTAAAGAAAAAGACATACGTTAATTAACACAAACTATTGATATATATGTATACAAACAAAATGTAATTGATTTATATATTTGTAAATATAGTTCTAAAATTAAAATGGAATTGAATGTATAATATATTATCCAAATATTATGTGTAGAATAGCATTGAATAAAAGAAAAGAAGAATAAGAGGATATACATGAAATTCCAATAATATACCTTTTGTCATGATATAAATATTTGAACTAGTGCGGAAGATGAAGGTAAATATAATTAGTTTCAACAATTTTGTAGATATGATCATATAATGAAGTTGATATAGGAAAGGAAGAAATACTCGACAAAAGTCTAAACATGCACCTTTGGGAATATATAGATGTCGGCTTTTATGTTTTTGAGTAATGCGCATGGCAAGGCAGCTGTAGAAATGTAGGGACGGTAAAGAACCTGATAGCATTATTTGCTTGAGAATGGAGAACCTTATGAATGTAATTAATTCACTTATATGCATGATTCTCTTCCTTATATCATTGAATCTGTTCCTTAAATATCATGGGTAAAATAGCAGAGAATAAAAAAATTAAAATAAAAGGATATACGTGAATGTAATTAATTCCCTTATATGCATGAATCTCTTCCTTATATCGTTGAATCTACTCCATATATATCATATGTAGAATAGCAGAAAATAAAAAAAGGATATATATGAATGTAATTAATTCCCTTATATGCATTAATATATTCCTTATATATCATGTGTAGAATAGCATAGAATAAAATAAAAGAAGAATAAGAGGATATACATGAATCTCTTCCTTATATCATAGAACAAATGAATGTCTAAACTTGATAAGATCCGATATGGAAAACAAGAAAGTCATTTGTTACTGTAAGATGATTGTACTCAATTTACATTGAGTACTGCAGTTCTATGGGATGTTTACCTTCTTATTTGTTTGTCGCTTTTCATTTGTACCAATTTCTCTGTATGTTATTACGGATCCTATGTCCACTTCATAAACAATGCCTCAAAAGCAAATAAAATTCAAATTGTAAGTAAACTAGTGCCATTTGGGTAGGCCAAAAAATGTAACCAATGCACACAATCATTGACTACCACTTTTACCAAAAAAATGTGTCATACATGGATGAGTTGGCATGTAAAAAATATTTGAATTCATATTTGGCTAATTCTATTTATACACTAGAAATTGCTAAACATATACCAAAAATTATAATAAACTACTATACGCCATATATTACATTACATATACTGTTTCTTTTACTAAATTATCCATGTTCTCAACTTCTTTTCTTTTTATCTTTCAAACTTAAAACACAATTACCTACAATTAGAAATTCTTTGCATCAAATTGAGCAAAATTTAACAAAATGAATTTTTTTCTTGTACTAATATTTTGGCTTTTATAATTTTAAAAAACAAATTAACAAAATTATTCTAATTTTACAAAATAAATCAACACTTATAAATTAGACCATTATTTCATATTGTTTTCTTAATTGAAATTTTAGATTTCATGATTAAAAATTCATTAACATCCTCATTAAAATACTTAGTTTGCCTAGAGTTTCAATACTTTTAAAAATAATTTGACTATTTATAAAAGTTTTAAAAAAGAAATTATGAGAAAAGGGTAATTTAGTAATAGAATTTTATAGAAAAATAATGGTGTATGTTAAGTTATTTTCAGTGTATAAATAGAACTTGCAGTCATATTTAACTATTTAAATATATTAGATAGAGAACTCATATCCATAAACAATATGATATTTTGTTGTTATTGTGCAGATGCATGTATTCATTAAAAGGTGAAAAAATTTATTTATTGGGATATTTCATGAAACATGTTTTTAGAAAGAGATGGAAATCAATTAAGTTTTAAAATAAGAACGCCTCGCTTGTTTTAGAAAGGGATGTAAACATAGCAATTATAATAAATATTTGTCATCAAGATTATTGGTATTTATTTGTAGTGGCAGATTTTGTGGTTTATATGGCCAATCAAAAGAGACTACGTGGATTGAGGCCACAAAAGAGAGTACGTGGATTGAGATTTGCACCATTAAATTTGATTTGAAATATGTTGTTAAATTTATAGTTGGAGAGTATGGTACAGATTGTGTCTCTGCAATAAACTGAAGAAAATATGTTTTAATCATTTCAGATGATGACATATTAATGTTAAATTGTGAAACATTTTAGAAAAATCTAAAGTTAAAGCTTTTGTAGTCAATTGTTTAGAAAAAAATAACAATGTATGATAAGTTATTAATGAATGATTATTTAATATTAATTAATTACAATTTAAATATTGTTTATAAATTCATTAACTGTTAATTATTTCATATTTCAAATTAATTATTTATAACTAATAATGAAATGATTTTACAAAAAAACATTTCTAGGATATGTAAACAAAATCTTCAATTCAAATTTTTTTTTCTAGAATATACTTTTTTGACACGTCATCACACAACTTAGCATTATTTTTAATGAAAGTTTAAAATGATATGAGAAAAATGTAGGGGCTAATCACAAAAAAACTTCCCCTTCTGTATATGTGAAGATATTACATTTTACCTATCCATAATTATTGGTAGATAGTCATCCTTTAACAATTTTATAACATTGATAATATTTACCTATCAATAAATTTTACTATTGAATATTGGCAGTTAAATCATCTCTTTATCTACCCATATTTATTGGTAGGTAAACGTCAAGGTTCTTGTAGTGATAAAACTCCTCCAACTTGTTCCAAATACCTTTAGCAGTCATCTCACCACTAATTTCGGAAATAACATTCTCCCCCATGGCAAGTTGAAGTGTAGTGAATGCCCACTCTTCCATTTCTTCTCTCCCCACATCTGAGATGTCCTCTGGCAATAAATGTGTATCAAACACCATCTGATGTACCCGATTCCGCCTAAGAACCGCTTTCATCTTCGATTGACACTTTTTGAAATCATTATCATCATTCCACTTGTCGATAACCAATTGTGAACCAGCAGCTGCATACGACTCACGTTCATAAGGAGCTACACCACTTGGACCAACTATTGATGGATTTTTTGAACCCGATTTCGGCATTTCTACAACTATCTACCAACACCAATGCTCCGATACCAAATGTTATGGAGAAATTTTGATTCAAGAACGCTTAAATCAAAAATCCCCAAAGCCACGGAAAACGAGATCCTGGTAATAGTGCCAAAACAACCAATCGAACAATCTCAATCTTATCCAAGCCAATCACAATCACCAAACAATGGAAATAATAGAGCAATAAGGAGAAACTAAATCACACAGGGATTTATAGTGGTTCCACTGACATCTTTTCAGTGTACGTTCACTTTGAGAGGGAAACCTTTATTAATATCAATTGAAGAGTACAAGAGATTGATTACAATGATCAAATTTACTAGAAAATTTTGATTTTGTGGAGAAAGGAACTGAAGAAGATTAGGATTGCCTAAACCCTAATTAGAATAAACCTTGGTCTAATCTCTTGATTTTGTTGTTATCCCTCCTCCTTTTGGATCCGATGTAGCTTATATAGACATAGGGAAGTATATGGAAATTACCAAAATTTTCTCTAGATCAGAAATATCCGAAATATCCTCCAGATCCTAAATATCCTCCAGATCCTAAATATCATCCAGATCCTAAATATTCGAAATATACAAAAATATCCTCCTCAATCTAACACATAGTATCGCATATTTCAACATACTTAAAATTCAACAAAGAAGGAATGAAGCAATCAAGCATGGCATCTTACAGAAATAATATACTCCCACATATTACCTCAGTCAATTTCATTGTAAAATCAATTAACAAATCAAGCATCATGCGTGTTGTCATTGTATTGGTTCAAACAGTGCAAAGCTAATTACATTCCAACATAATTTGATATTGACAGAAATCAAAGTGAATATAAGTTCATTGCTTATTGACCAAGAGGGTGCAAACTTATGTTGCACAAAATTTGGCAACCTTTGCATTGTGTTAGAACATAGAAACAAATTTTAGTTACATTTGCAAGGTGATAATATAATATAAAAATAATTTTTGGAAAACGTTGAAATGGAGTGACAGTTATACATAGTGAGCAATTTATGTAAACATGTGTAACGACCCGGAAAAATGCGATCTTGGTTATCCGATATACAACACATATCGAACATCCAAGGATCGAAAATAACCGAATAGTTAATGAAAGAAATTAGAAGGTGAGAATAGATAAGATAGAAACTTAGAATAGAAGAAGAAGAAGAACACAACATCAGAGTAACATGAACCTCACAGCGGAACGAATAACATATAATAGATAACATAACTTTGAAATATAACAGTTATGTATACAATAGCACTTATCAGAGTACAATACTTACAACACAGCGAAAATAACTATAGCTATATGATTCTGAAGCCTCCTGCTCCCGCTCTTCAAAGGTATCTGCAAATCCCGACTACTTGACTGCCCGTACAAATTTAGGCACCCAAGAGTTTAGGGAAAACAACAAAGTAAACTCCGGGTCAGTCATGGGACTGGTATGAGTAAAACAATTTAAACAAGTATATAAACAAGTAAACGATATCTCATAAGACCACGCCGCAGAACGGAACGGGTTTTTCCCTTATGAGAATCCAAAATATTTTTGCAAAGCAATATCATTCTGATATTATAATAATGTCTAAGTACAAATAAATATCAGTCTAGTAGAAACGCTTGCATCTCACGTTCTACATATATAGTATACAATCAAAATCGCAAGCACGTATTGGATAATGGATTTCCAACTATGACAAGGTATGGAACCACCTTCCGATCAGTGTACTCTAGGAACGATACACTGGAGTTCAACAAGAACATCTTGCAACTCAGCGACACATGACCGACCACTCATTTCGCTTGAGTGTATCGAATGTACATCACCAACGGTTGGGATCAGCAACCGTTCCCGTATATATATAGGACAGCATTGATAGATTTAAGAAACAAATGAATATTCACTAGATAGGTGATTATACACCCTGCTTCGGTGCGACCGACTTAGCCATGCTGCCTGCCCGATTTCTGTCATTTACTGGTTGATGAGGCTAGAAGCTACGCTTTATCATCACATCAGATTCACTTCGAATGCCACATTGTCAGATCCATCGAAAATCACTAATTGACATCTACAACAGTACATTACGTGTTAGCTAAAGAAGTTTCCTTCTCCGCTTCCACTCTTGGTACGGTTGAAGAAATCAAGGTACGTGACCATCTGGAAATACTATGTCATACATCCATCTTCATTCACTTAGAAACGTCACATCGTCATACCCGCCAAATCACAAATTGACTTATCCAAAAATAACACGGGTATACAGCTTAGAGAAATGAATTCCTCCGCCACCAACGTGAATACGTTTGAACAGATCAACTTACGCGATCCATTGGATATACTCTGTCAGACCTTCGTCCATACAAGTTGTCCAGGGACTGGACAAACCGAAGGCACTATTCTGTAAATAGGATAGCCCTTGCATTTTACTCCGTCTTCAATTATCTTTGGCATATATGATTCGCGACGCTTATGCCAATACAGAGTGGTTCTATGGATAATAATCCAACCGGTCTCTCCATATTAACAACGTTAAAATGGTCAAAACTTCGATAGTCTGTGATTTAACTATCAAAGAAGACAAGTGTGCAAACAACGATATTATTTCCAGATGGAAATTATATCAAACAAACATCATTTAACATTTGTTATTTTCTATATTTAGAAAATATATGTTATTAACACTGGAAACATTTCCATTACTTGTTTTCTGTATTTAGAAAACATTTCTGATTCTTGTTTGGAAAACATTTCCAAAACTCCTTTACGATCAAACCTTACCATTTCTTAGTTAAGAACGAAGTCACTCAAGTTGGGGTATAATTACCTCTCAGACCTTAACTGAACAACGTTATAACTTCAAAATGGTCAAAGTTTATCTTTTAATCTTTAACAATTTCTTTACACCTTTCTCGGATCCAATTTTACTAATCTACTTCTATATTTAAAACATTGGTTATAACGATAACGTTATAATCCCTACTTTCGAATTATCTAACTTTAATTATAACTTCTATTCTTATTAGTGAATAATTAACTTAACACTTATTTATTTTAAAAATAAATAAATCTCTATTTAAACACTAGAAAGTATAAGTACTTTCCCGAATTCGATATAATCGAATTTGCCGATTAACTCTCTTCGAGAAATCTCTATTTGATTAACTCTTCTTCGAATAACCTATATTCGATTAACTCCTTCTCGAATAAACGATATTCGATAATCTCTCTTCGAATAACTAATATTCGATAACTCTTCCTTTTCAAATATCTCATATTTGAAAATCTCACTTCGATTAAACTATAATCGATAACCCCTTCGATGAAACTAACATCAATAACTCTTTTCGATGAAACTAACATCGATAACACCTTTCGATGAAACTAACATCAATAACTCCTTTCGATGAAACTAACATCAATAACTCCTTTCGATGAAACTAACATCGATTTATTTAACCCGACGAACTTATCTCGACTAACTTAACTTGACTCGAATAACTCGACTTACTTGGTTCGACCAATTCGATTCGATTAACTAGGCTCGACTAACTTGACTAACTTAACTCGACATACTTAGTTCGACCAATTCGATTTGATTAACTAGGCTCGACTAACTTGATCGAACTACCCGATCAACTCAACTTATTTAACTTAACTTATTTCTCAACTCGATCAACTCGATTAACTCCTATCGAATAACAAATATTCGATTAAACTCCATTCGCTTGACTCTAGATCGCAGCGATCACAATGATTACGCCTGACTCCCTCAGGAAACATCCGACCGCCGTAGGCTATTTACAGCCCTGCGAATTACGCTAGCAGTCGTACAATATGGCAACTTACCCTGAATACTATGTTTGACTAACTCTGTCTCAAATAACTATATTTGATTAACTCTAGTTCGTTTTAACTCTAATCGATTAACTCTACTAATTAACTCCAACTGGTTAACTCTAACTGATTAACTCTAACAGTTAATTCTATTTGACTAACTCGACTTGACTAACCCCTTTCGAATAACATATTCGATAAACTAACTTTCGAATACCATATTCGATTAACTAACTTCGAATACCATATTCGATTTCTCCTTTCGAATGTCTATATTCGATTAACTAACTTCGAATACCATATTCGATTAACTAACTTCGAATACCATATTCGATTTCTCCTTTTGAATGTCTATATTCGATTAACTAACTTCGAATACCATATTCGATTAACTAACTTCGAATACCATATTCGATTAACTAACTTCGAATACCATATTCGATTTCTAACTTCGAATACCATATTCGAGTTCTCCTTTCGAATGTCTATATTCGATTAACTAACTTCGAATACCATATTCGATTAACTAACTTCGAATACCATATTCGATTTCTCCTTTCGAATGTCTATATTCGATTAACTTTATTCACTTTATAAAGATTTCCTTTTTAACAACGTTTTGTTCATTTGAAAAGATTTACTTTTAAATAACGGTTCTACACTTTAAAAATGATTTCCTTTTTATGATGTTCCCTTTCCAATTCTATTTGGAAATGGTTTACAAATATTTCCTTTTCAAATTTATTCTTGAAATATTCTAACTCCTTAAATTTTCGGGAAAATTCGCCATAACCTCCTTTGTAACGGGAGCATCGGGAAAATCCCCAAACTTGCCACACAGGCCTTTCCATTCAAAAAGAAATGTTTTGAATTTATTTTCTTTTTAAAATATCTCCTATTTATAAATATCCCAATTTATAAATGTTCCTTATTTATAAATATTCCACTTTATAAATATCTCTTATTTATAAATATCCCATTTTATAAATATTCTATTTTCAATATCACTTTGAAAATCCCCTTTGTCAACATCCCGTATGTTATGGTATTCAATCATATCAAATCACGATGTTCAATATCGTCCATACACACACAATCAACAACAGATTATCAATCACGTCATATATCACAATATATGAAAAATAATAAAATAACTGTTGAGGAATCCAGTCGGATTCCTCCAACCTGTTTCCCTGCATCCACAGATGTTATACAATAAAATCAATCATCACTTTCAGTTTCATATGACATATTCTGATAAACAGAATCAATACGGAAATTTAACTAACTGACTAGCAGTTCAATCAAACGGTCAACACATAGTCAAACAGTCTATATTTAACAGTTCTAAAAATACAACATGAAAATATAAACTGTTCAGAGTTGGTGAGATTTACTCACTTTGGCAGTTCATCGTTAAAGAACGATAAACTGTTTATTTGATTTGAATCAAACAATTCATTTCGCCATAAATTCATACGAGCTCCATTCCACTCCCGGTCAGTTCCAGTGCGTAGTGTCCGTCCATACGGTCCCAACGCAACTTACGGTTCGCGAATCCGACCTCGTACGAACAAGTTATCACGTTCACAAGTTAATATACATTGCTTGAACTTAGAATTAAACTATATATATATATATTATTTCTATACGGGCCTTCACCTTCATATCGGGCCCAACAATGAAAAAAACCGGCCTCTCCCTGGTATTTGACTTCAAACCCGATTAGCTCCTCTCCCTCAAAAGTGAAAATCACAAATTCCAGTAAAGGGAAAAACCCGCTCCTCCTTACAACCAACCCAACGTTGACTACCTCCTGCCGTCGCTCCGGTCACTGATGACCAGTGCAACCAACTCCAATCAGTTCGCCACCTAAACCCCCACCTTCCAGTCACCATCTCGTCAAACTTGACACCACCCTTGAGCTCGCGTCGAACCCCCTTCCTGAAGTCGATGTCGGCAGCCTCCAGTGATTCGTGCGATTACTTCCAGATCGGAATCCTCCTAGACCTCGTTCACAGGTGGTACACACAACCAAAAATCCAAATCTAACACCCACATCAAGATTAAATGCTTCGATTTCCAATGGGTTTGAACCCTAGCTTCACCGGAACCAACGCTTAAGTTTACTGCGTTGACCCCGAGCGATGTAGTGACGAACTCCAGCACTGAGCGTCGATCCCAACAGAAGTGGTACCAAGATGAAGCTATTTCTTTCATCAATCCATCTACATAGTTTCTGGAATTTTGTTGATTTTGTTTGGGTTTTTTATTTTTGTGTTCTTCACGTTTTATGTACAGGTGGCGGCTCATTTTACCGAAAATTGAAAGGATGATTTAGGTCTTAAGGGAGGCACTTAATCCCTATTTATAAGGGAAATTAACTTAGATATTTCCAAAGAGATATTTTAGATATTTTCTATTATTATATTCGTTTATATTCTCGTCGACATTTTTTTTTAGCTCGTTACGACCACAAAGCAATACCAAATGCGATGAATTTTGATATCCTGACATATCCTTATATTTTAGACTCCATAAAACTGGTTCCGTCGAGTTTCGAAACTATTTGTGAAAATCACTTAGAAAATATCGATGAAAAACACCGAGAAATAATTCCTAACGATTCCAGAAAAAAAATCCTAAAAATATGAGGCCTTGACGTTTCACTAGATCTTTTCCTACGGTTTCGTATGAAATTTGTTTCGTTGAATTTCGAGTTCGTTTGACCAGTTAACCATTCAGTTTAGTTTATTTTAAGTTAAAAACATAGCGTACCCCACTATGAAATATTCTGTTCACGTAGGGACAGTTATGGACAGAAACAAAAATATCATTGAAATGAGTGACGTGCTCTGGTCCCAAAAATGTAATAATACTGGTAGATGAACTCATATTGTGAAACCCCGAAATGTCGATACAGGGTGCCAAATACCCCAAATAAAAAGTTGCTTATTAAATTAATTAAAAATTACCATAAAATTCTAAAAATCAAATTATCACTATTTCCCAAAAGAACCTTGTCTAAATTCACACCCGATATTCAAATATTCTTAAATAACCGTTATGGCCACGAACGAATATACCGCTGTTTTTTTGAATATTTAATTTGGACATAACTTCCAATATATACGACGAAATCTCGATTTTTCTCTTTCACTAGAAAATTATACTTCACCAGCTCCTAACATTTCTTGTTTCACAGAAATCCGATTTAAAACGAACTATGTACATTCAGTTGAAGTTCAAATCGCCAAATAGCGAACTGCAGCGCCATTTCGAGCTCGATTATAATTATATTATAATTTATACGTTCGACCATCGTTCAAATAATATATTCGTTATTCAAATTCAATTCCAAGCTGAATTAAATATCACAGATGATCCACTTCACACCATATCTCCATTTCAGCCAGTTCTGATTATTTCAGAATTAAATATATTATTTAATTATTATTTTAATTAAATATTCACCATTATTTAATTAACGACCATTTGAATTCTCTAAGCCACCATTTATATAATTAAATAAATTAATTATATACCGCAGAAAATGCGGGTCATTACATTCTTCCCCACTTAAAATAATTTCGTCCTCGAAATTGCTAAGTTAGAGGATGACCCTATATATTGGAACTCCTAAGATTTGTTTACCCCTTATTTCTCATTCCAACTGAACCAATTAATATCGATTAAAATATTTATTCATTCCGACTAACTAAAATTTTCAAAAATTCTGAAAAATTTCTAACACTTTAAACTTTCGAAAAATTTCACCAGCACCTCCTTTGTACTGTCAATAGCTCAAACTCCAACTCGCCTCTCTGGACCTTCTTCAACCCAAAAGAAAATCAAATTGCCAAACGGCTTGCCAATTCGGCTCATAAATTCCAAATTCATATAAAATATAAACTTGTACCTTTTTGTTAGGCATATCATTATATCCCTACCATCTGTTATCAACTCGGCATATACAAATGCCATCCCAATCAACTCCAACCAAGTTATTCTTAACACAACCATTCGCTTATTCAAGCCGAATTCCATTTTCAATCTCAAGTTTCATTCTTGATTTCCAAATTCTAAGTCCAGCTAAATTTCAAATTCTTGACTTATCCATTCAATTCTATTTAACTTAGTTCAAGTTAAATTTCAATTTATTTTTACCATCACATTTTATTTAACTTCGTTAGTTAAATTTTAATTTCTAGAACTTAAATTCCTGGGTAAATTTCAAATCAATTTGAAATCATAATACCTATTCAAAACCTTTGAATTTCTAAACAACTTGTTTTCTTAAAATAATTCAAATCAAAATCTTTGGTAGTAATCCACCACTTAGAAACTCGAAAATCACACCGATGATACTGCGCAGTCATCATCGGAATTATTTTCCAGTGACCCAAGTGATTTCAATACTATATCATTTCAAAACCCTTACTGAATACATCCATTTTGAAAACATCTCAAAATCTCCCAGGAACTTAAAATTTCCTTATTTTAATTCCAAATCTGATTTAAATTCATATTTAATTCATCTTATTTCATATACTTTACTTATATGATTCTGATTGGTTATATATAACCATTTCACTTCATAATCTTATCTGATTAAAATTACTACCAACACATCCTATATATGATAATATATCACATATCCATACTGTGTCGGTCCATCGTATTCAAGTGTTTATTTACTCCTACCGATACAGTGGATCAAACTGATCGACCAGAACTCATAAACAACTCAACCAATGAATCTCCACAATATAAAACCATTTTTATATCAAATACAAATACGCTCTCTCGTATATATATACACTCAACTCAATCTAGGTTATTACTAATCCCATCTCTACTGAGTTACGCCACAGAGTTATGTCCGATCACTAAAACATAAGCTCTGATACCAACTGTAACGACCCGGAAAAATGCGATCTTGGTTATCCGATATACAACACATATCGAACATCCAAGGATCGAAAATAACTGAATAGTTAATGAAAGAAATTAGAAGGTGAGAATAGATAAGATAGAAACTTAGAATAGAAGAAGAAGAAGAACACAACATCAGAGTAACACGAACCTCACAGCGGAACGAATAACATATAATAGATAACATAACTTTGAAATATAACAGTTATGTATACAATAGCACTTATCAGAGTACAATACTTACAACACAGCGGAAATAACTATAGCTATATGATTCTGAAGCCTCCTGCTCCCGCTCTTCAAAAGTATCTGCAAATCCCGACTACTTGACTGCCCGTACAAATTTAGGCACCCAAGAGTTTAGGGAAAACAACAAAGTAAACTCCGGGTCAGTCATGGGACTGGTATGAGTAAAACAATTTAAACAAGTATATAAACAAGTAAACGATATCTCATAAGACCACGCCGCAGAACGGAACGGGTTTTTCCCTTATGAGAATCCAAAATATTTTTGCAAAGCAATATCATTCTGATATTATAATAATGTCTAAGTACAAATAAATATCAGTCTAGTAGAAACGCTTGCATCTCACGTTCTACATATATAGTATACAATCGAAATCGCAAGCACGTATTGGATAATGGATTTCCAACTATGACAAGGTATGGAACCACCTTCCGATCAGTGTACTCTAGGAACGATACACTGGAGTTCAACAAGAACATCTTGCAACTCAGCGACACATGACCGACCACTCATTTCGCTTGAGTGTATCGAATGTACATCACCAACGGTTGGGATCAGCAACTGTTCCCGTATATATATGGGACAGCATTGATAGATTTAAGAAACAAATGAATATTCACTAGATAGGTGATTATACACCCTACTTCGGTGCGACCGACTTAGCCATGCTGCCTGCCCGATTTCTGTCATTTACTGGTTGATGTGGCTAGAAGCTACGCTTTATCATCACATCAGATTCACTTCGAATGCCACATTGTCAGATCCATCGAAAATCACTAATTGACGTCTACAACAGTACACTACGTGTTAGCTAAAGAAGTTTCCTTCTCCGCTTCCACTCTTGGTACGGTTGAAGAAATCAAGGTACGTGACCATCTGGAAATACTATGTCAGACATCCATCTTCATTCACTTAGAAATGTCACATCGTCATACCCGCCAAATCACAAATTGACTTATTGTGACGAGCAGGAATTTCGTTCGGTCCGAACCAGTCGCTAAACCGATCCAGGCCGTTCGAAACGCCCTATCGTTTGAGAACAGGACAAAACAGAACGCATACAAAAGAACATTTCACTGTATATTACAACAATGCATCAGATTACAAGAATATACAGAGTATAAACGAATATTACACAGAAATATCAGAGATTTAAATTACATTTAAATACATAGCAGCGGAAAATAATACAATACGCAACTAGAAGTAGATATACGGATACAAATCTTTCCGGATATCGTTCCAGCTGTAAACCAGGATCCTGTGAATATAAATCTGCAAAACCAAAACTACTAGCTGCCCGTGTCAAAATAAGGGCACCCAGAGTTTAGGTTAAAACAATAAACTCCAGGTCAGTCATGTGACTGGTGTGAGAACTAAAACAGTTATTAATCTTTATTTTAAATCATTAGGTAAATCAAGGGACCACGCCGTATAACACGGAACGGGTTTCCTCCCAAGAATACCAGTGCATAAAACAAACAGCGCAATGCTAAATAAAGAAAAATGAAGCTGTTATAAGACCCAGGTCCCATCACACAATGCAACGCAGCCGAGGATAGGGTTTTCCCTTATAACAGCCAAAGAATGCTTGATACGGTTAAAACAAATCGTTTGATACTATTATAAGTGCATAGTGTATAAAACAACTTCAAATCATAAGTATCAATCATAGGCGGCATGAGCGTCCCATGCCACTATGTCGCCATATATAGGTTTACAAATAAAACCGCAATGTCACGTATTTGGAAATTGGATTTCCGTCTATGAACCGAGGCAAAAGATAGTCCTCAACCGATTCGAGACGCTCTAGCCCGCCCCTCAGGATCAGAGCTCGAGTGACCCTTGGATCCTCAGGGCTAGTCCACCGATGTGGATTAAACTTAAACCCTGAACATGCGTTTCCCCACCCTATGGGGTGTAAGTCTGGTCCGTCTGCCGACCAGAATGCATCGGCCGAAACCGATATAACCGAGGCGCCTCGCAACAGCAACAACCACATAAGTCAAACTCGTCAGGGCGTGTAAAACCACTGACGCCACTTCTAGCTAGAAAGAAACGCATGCCCTCCCTGACGTCCTCTCCCGTTTTTGGTTCACAACCGGGGTGCGAGGCTCGCGAATTCACGTTACACAAAGCTGTGCCACACAGGCTGTGCTTTGATCATCACCACAAGACTTTGCTTTTCAACAGAAGCCTCGATCAATTGCCACTTAGGCATGCCACACAGGCAATTCACTCCATGCGTTTGATATCCATCAATATATAACCCCTGAGCTCGTACGTCTCAGAGAAGGGCGTTAAGCAAGAGAATAAATTCTCCGCCGCCAAATAGATATATATTTAATAGAGATCAATCGCACGGACTTAAATCCAATGTCAGACACACAGTCCATTTACAAGTCCGTTCTGGGTCTGAACAAAACCGGAGGCACCTAGTACCTCGCATATCCATCGATCTCCAAGTACGTCTGGACGATCACCAACTGTTTCCATCTTCTTGGGTGTACAGCCCAATCAAGATCATCAGTAATCACCCAAACGACGTGAAGACTTCCGGTCTTCGACCACCGTCTTCATCTTCGACACCACGTCGAATCAGTTATTCAGAATGGGATAAACCCGGTCTTTCTGAATAACTCGCGTATATATTATAAAAGTGTTACACAAACACAACATACGCCTCATTCCACTTCAGAATATTCTTTTATTCAAATATTCCCATACTTTGGGAAAAAGTTCCCATTAATTTTATCCAAGATAAATTCTTTAAATTTATTCTTTAATCTCCTTTGAATATCAATTCAAACTAGTCGGGATTAGCGAACCACACCGAAGAAATCATTTATTTTATTTCCCAATCCCAACCTATTCATCCCATGAAGTAAAACTGGTTATACTTCATATCTAACACCACGGTGTTATCGGTAAATTCAATTACCATTTCACGTTCAAATCTAATTAAAGATTTAACCATCGCCTGGAGCCAAACTGGTGATACTCCATTTTCGATCATTTCAATCTAATTAAAGATTCATTAAAACTCCACTTAGTTTTAATCTTCGACTGGGTTAAAGAATCAGTGTCATTTAAAACACGGTTCACAATAAACCCAAAATCACATTCGATATTCAATACAAGGCTCTGAATAGAAAATATATCGGCTTATATTCAATATCGAATTCTACGACTAACAAATGTCACATTGGAAATAACGATATAAATATATATCTTTCAAATTTCCATAACAACATCTGTATAATCACGAATTCCAACATCGAAATATTCCGAAGACAATTTCGATTCAAATCCACTCCAATGCAATCATTGGAAATTTTGGTTATTTTCAAAACCCTTTTCAAATTCAATTTATTTATTTAAAAATAAATAGAATTATAATTCTAGTTCAAAACTAGTTCATTTCGATAAAAATCTATTTTTATCCTTTCAAATATGGAGTTTTTCATCCCAATCCTTTCTAAATCATTTCTTATGATTTTACACAAATCATTACTATTTTTAATAATTTTATCAAGCCCCGTATAGTCGATTTCCATCAATGGTCATCGAACTGCACTTACAGCGACCTTTTTCAAATTTGATTTGGACATAATTCCAAATCCAACCGTTAGATTTCTAATTTCTCACATTCGTTAGAAAGCTCTCTTCGATACGAACCCAACGGTTCCGGTTTTAGGAGAATCCGACGGTCGGATCTCCCGTAATGTCCGTTTGAAATAAATGGTCGAAATTCGCGAACTGCCGCGGCGCGGCGCGTTCTATTCAGGCCATTATATTATATATATAATATATATATAATATATTTCGTCGACTTCTATTTAAAACGAATTTTATAAATAGTTTTGAATTCGTTTCAAAAACATTTTCAACTTCCTTTTCAATTCAAATCAAAATTGAATTCTTCTTTATAAATTCGTTCTAAAATTCATTTCTATTCAATTCAAATTTCAATTCAATTTGAATTCGTTTTCAATTCAATTCATTTCGAAATCGTTTCAATTCACTTTGAATTCGTTTTCAATTCAATTCATTTCGAAATCGTTTTCAATTCACTTTGAATTCGTTTTCAATTCACTTTGAATTCGTTTTCAATTCAATTCATTTCGAAATCGTTTTCAATTCACTTTGATTTCGTTTTCAATTCAATTTATTTCGAAATCGTTTTCAATTCACTTTGAATTCGTTTTCAATTCAATTTATTTCGAAATCGTTTTCAATTCACTTTGAATTCGTTTTCAATTCAATTTATTTCGAAATCGTTTTCAATCGATATAAATATCGTTCACGTCAAAATGGCGTCAATCTAATCAACACGGCTTCATATATTGATATTTTCAAATATTCCATTTCGAATATTTCTATTTCAAATATTTCTATTTCTAAACTGGAATGAGGCCCAATCAATTACCATATAAAATTAATTATATGGTTTTTCATACAACACATGTATATAATAGCATTGAAAAATGATCAACCATCAACCAAAGTGCACTACACTGTATAAGCATCAAATAAAGATATCTAATGCTTATAACAGCATGTCAATCAATCGATCGACATATTTAATCAATCAGGATGAGTGAACTTCAAATTTCATCCCAACACCCGTGTGGGGTTTCAAACAATCAAACACAGATTTTATTCGTGCAGTTGGGCGATGTGTAAAATTTATCGTCCCAATCAATGTCATTCAAATAGGTGTACATAAACAAACCGTCCGGTTTGCAAATGAATATTTTATTTTGTCCACTTCACTATTTTCATATTCACGTTAAAAATTATATTTTTAACGATAAAACATTTTATTTCAACCTATGAATTTCTATTCAATTCATTTATTCAATAAAATGATATTTTTATTTTTCTAACATATTTTAGAAAATTTCGGCGGCATAACGGCACGATACTAGAAACAGGACAAGGCCTAGCCTTGTCCCCGGTCTAGTGAAGGCCCACGCCATTCACACATCAATCAATTCATTCATTTCACCAAACAATTCAATTTCAAATCAAATCATCTAACTAATCTATGCAACTAAACAAACAAGTCCATGGTCTGTGGACGGTTGTGTCGGGTGCTACTAAGCACCGTCTGCATCCTAGTATATATATATAACTAGAAAAAGAAGTTGAAGAGTGAGGAGTTCTCACCTATAGCTATCCTAGCTCCACGGCACTTTATTTAGAGAAATCTTCTTCGTTATCCCATCTTCGCCATCTTCGTTGCCCGTAGTCACTATATATATAAAAATCACACATTTTTATATTTGCTGATGTCTTAAAAATAAAAATCACATTTTTATTTATTCACTTTCAATTTAAAAGTCATATTTTTATAATCACTTCATATATTTAAAAATCGAATTTTTGACTTCGTTATTCAATATATAAAAATCGAATTTTTAGTTCGCTATTCAATATATAAAAATCGAATTTTTATTTCACTTCTCAATATATAAAAATCGAATTTTTATTTTGAAGTTCAATAGATAAAAATCATATTTTTTTATTTCGAAGTTAAATATATAAAAATCAAATTTTTATCTCGAAGTTCAATATATAAAAATCATATTTTTATCTCGAAGTTCAATATATAAAAATCATATTTTTATCTCGCTATTCAATATATAAAGATTATATTTTTATTGCTTTTAAAAATATAAAAATCATATCTTACATCTTTTACTTAATAAGAATTCCGCCTTTTCTATTTTAAAGATCAAATCTTTTTCCTTTTAAAGTTAAAACCTTTTTCTTTTTAAAGTTAAAACCTTTTCAAAAATCAGTTTTTAATACCTAATTAAAATTCTTTAAAAATCAGTTTAAAATTCTTATAAAAATCAGTTTACTATATCTTTTAAAAATTCAGTTTTTAGTTTCTTTTTCAAAAAAAATCAGTTTTGAAATTCTTCTAAAAATTCAGTTTTAAAATTCATTATTAAATCAGTTTTTAAAATTCTTTAACAAATCAGTTTTCAAATTATGTTTTTATAAAATAAAAATAAAATAATAAAAATAAAAAGAAATACTTACAGAGGGGGGGGTTTCTGCCTGCGTCGGAGGAGGATGGTAGGGGGGAGCGCGAGTCAGCAGGGAGGGAGGTGGAGCAAGGGGAGGGTGGGTCGGAGCTTGCAGTGGGGCGCCATGGCCAGCGGCGGGCCCATGGGGGTGCGGCGAGGGTTTGGACTTGCGTTCAGGAGGAGAGAGAAGCGGGTTGGGGGGTCTCGGCTGTCTTCGAACGGAGGCGGGGAGGGACAGGCGATGGAGGAGGAGACTGGAGGGGTGCGGCGAGGTCAGCCGACCTCCGGCGGCGGCGCGAGACGGAAACGTGGGGGGATATCGAGGTATCGGTTTTTTTTTTCTTTATCTGAATCGAAATGAAGAAATAGGGGGGGGGGGGCCAGAATGAAATAAGGGGGAGGGGAGAGAGAATAATAATTTTTTTTTATTTTAATTCCTAAAAAGTTGACTTTTACACACGACCTCTAAACGAGGTCCACCGCCTGTCGTCCATAGCGTTTTACCCCCATTCCGAACACAATGGGATATGCATCGTAAGCTGATTCGATCGTTACAATCAGTTTCCTTTGAATTTACATTTAAATCACTATATTGAATTTTAAACGTACATTTCAAATTACCGGGGTCACATACTAACTAGAAAAATTCCCGAAAAATATTTTCTAGCTTCGTATTGACGATACGGTCCTATCAAAACTAGTTTCGTTGAATTCTGAGACCGTTTGAAAAATGACCAATTTCCAGTCGACTAAAATCAACTGAAACTGGTCAAACGCGTTTTAATTTGCCACGCTCACATATTGATTCGAAAAATTATGAAATTTGAAACCTAGCAATATTTCGACATCACGGACCCAACAAAACTGGTTTCGTCGAGATCCGAGGTCATTTGCAAAATGTCCATTTTTAAGGGCCTGAATTCCATAGCGACTATTCAGAAATTTCAACTGGACATATCTTCTGATTCCCGCTATGAAATCTTGATTTGTCGGATTCGATGGAAAGATATTATCAATTAGATCCTAATGTTTTTGGTTTCACTAAAATCCGGATTGTTTTGCACCCGGTACATTCAATTGAAATTTGAAATCGAATTATCGAACTACCGCGCCATTTTCAATTCTATTTATAATTATATATAATTATTTATATTCTAACGACGGCGTATATAATATATACGATCGAATTATATTCAAAATAAATTTATCGTCGATATTATTTAAAATAATTCATTTTAAATAATCAAAATTCGCTAAAATAAAAATTTTAAACTGGCCCAGATTTTCCGGGTTGTTACAATCTCCCCCACTTAAAACTTTTCGTCCCCGAAAAGGAACAAAGTCGAAAGTGGTTTGATAATTCAACTCTACGTTCGATCTGGCTTCCCTTCTCTAACTCTTTAGTTTCTGAGAATTTTCAAAAATTTCAAAAATTTGGCTAACACCCTAAATTTTTGAAAAATTTCGCCATAACCTCCCCTGCACCGGGAGCATCGGGGAATTTCAAATAGCTTCCCCGGTCCTTCAGATCTCAAAAAGAAAAAGAAAAAGCCAAGCGGCTAGCCAATAGGCTCACAAAATCATCATCACCCAAACAAAACAGTAAATTATGTAGTAAACATGTACCTATTTGTCGGGCAAACAAATTTTATTCTCTGCTCTAGCCTCCTTGCTATGACCTGTTCAATGATATGTATGTATATGCAAGCAAATGCGACCAATTTTCAATACAGTTCAATATTTGATTCAATTAGGCTAAATGGCTAAAAATTAGCAAACAAATAAACAAACAACCCAAACATCAATCAATTAGTGAATTAGAGTTTCAAATTCATAATTTTGATACATATACAAAAATCATGTTTTTGATGCCAATTCACAACAATAGGCCCTATCTAATTTCGGTTCTCACACCAGTCTAATGGAAATATAGAAATCTCACTTTCGTTACTCGAAAATAAATACTGGCGACAGTGCCCCATCACCAGAATTATCCCCGGGCAACTAGAGTATGATTCTATAACCATCCAGTATATTAAAACTTCGAATACACGTTTGCAAGACGCATATGCAAAATCTTTATATATCGGATTGTCCAAATTCAAAATAAATAAATATTCAAATACGTTTAAAACGATTTAAATTTTTAAAACAAAATTGTTTTCATTTGAAAAATTTACTCTTCACACTCTGTCTAGGATACTACTGATCCCATCTCTAACGAGTCATTCTAATTGGATATTACTAATCCAATATCTGATGAATTCTTTCGTATGGTTCTAATGTGCCTTGTTCTCTAGCTTTGTAAACCAAAGCTCTGATACCACGTGTGACGAGCAGGAATTTCGCTCGGTCCGAACCAGTCGCTAAACCGATCCAGGCCGTTCGAAACGCCCTATCGTTTGAGAACAGGACAAAACAGAACGCATACAAAAGAACATTTCACTGTATATTACAACAATGCATCAGATTACAAGAATATACAGAGTATAAACGAATATTACACAGAAATATCAGAGATTTAAATTACATTTAAATACATAGCAGCGGAAAATAATACAATACGCAACTAGAAGTAGATATACGGATACAAAACTTTCCGGATATCGTTCCAGCTGTAAACCAGGATCCTGTGAATATAAATCTGCAAAACCAAAACTACTAGCTGCCCGTGTCAAAATAAGGGCACCCAGAGTTTAGGTTAAAACAATAAACTCCAGGTCAGTCATGTGACTGGTGTGAGAACTAAAACAGTTATTAATCTTTATTTTAAATCATTAGGTAAATCAAGGGACCACGCCGTATAACACGGAACGGGTTTCCTCCCAAGAATACCAGTGCATAAAACAAACAGCGCAATGCTAAATAAAGAAAAATGAAGCTGTTATAAGACCCAGGTCCCATCACACAATGCAACGCAGCCGAGGATAGGGTTTTCCCTTATAACAGCCAAAGAATGCTTGATACGGTTAAAACAAATCGTTTGATACTATTATAAGTGCATAGTGTATAAAACAACTTCAAATCATAAGTATCAATCATAGGCGGCATGAGCGTCCCATGCCACTATGTCGCCATATATAGGTTTACAAATAAAACCGCAATGTCACGTATTTGGAAATTGGATTTCCGTCTATGAACCGAGGCAAAAGATAGTCCTCAACCGATTCGAGACGCTCTAGCCCGCCCCTCAGGATCAGAGCTCGAGTGACGCTTGGATCCTCAGGGCCAGTCCACCGATGTGGATTAAACTTAAACCCTGAACATGCGTTTCCCCACCCTATGGGGTGTAAGTCTGGTCCGTCTGCCGACCAGAATGCATCGGCCGAAACCGATATAACCGAGGCGCCTCGCAACAGCAACAACCACATAAGTCAAACTCGTCAGGGCGTGTAAAACCACTGACGCCACTTCTAGCTAGAAAGAAACGCATGCCCTCCCTGACGTCCTCTCCCGTTTTTGGTTCACAACCGGGGTGCGAGGCTCGCGAATTCACGTTACACAAAGCTGTGCCACACAGGCTGTGCTTTGATCATCACCACAAGACTTTGCTTTTCAACAGAAGCCTCGATCAATTGCCACTTAGGCATGCCACACAGGCAATTCACTCCATGCGTTTGATATCCATCAATATATAACCCCTGAGCTCGTACGTCTCAGAGAAGGGCGTTAAGCAAGAGAATAAATTCTCCGCCGCCAAACAGATATATATTTAATAGAGATCAATCGCACGGACTAAAATCCAATGTCAGACACACAGTCCATTTACAAGTCCGTTCTGGGTCTGAACGAAACTGGAGGCACCTAGTACCTCGCATATCCATCGATCTCCAAGTACGTCTGGACGATCACCAACTGTTTCCATCTTCTTGGGTGTACAGCCCAATCAAGATCATCAGTAATCACCCAAACGACGTGAAGACTTCCGGTCTTCGACCACCGTCTTCATCTTCGACACCACGTCGAATCAGTTATTCAGAATGGGATAAACCCGGTCTTTCTGAATAACTCGCGTATATATTATAAAAGTGTTACACAAACACAACATACGCCTCATTCCACTTCAGAATATTCTTTTATTCAAATATTCCCATACTTTGGGAAAAAGTTCCCATTAATTTTATCCAAGATAAATTCTTTAAATTTATTCTTTAATCTCCTTTGAATATCAATTCAAACTAGTCGGGATTAGCGAACCACACCGAAGAAATCATTTATTTTATTTCCCAATCCCAACCTATTCATCCCATGAAGTAAAACTGGTTATACTTCATATCTAACACCACGGTGTTATCGGTAAATTCAATTACCCTTTCACGTTCAAATCTAATTAAAGATTTAACCATCGCCTGGAGCCAAACTGGTGATACTCCATTTTCGATCATTTCAATCTAATTAAAGATTCATTAAAACTCCACTTAGTTTTAATCTTCGACTGGGTTAAAGAATCAGTGTCATTTAAAACACGGTTCACGATAAACCCAAAATCACATTCGATATTCAATACAAGGCTCTGAATAGAAAATATATCGGCTTATATTCAATATCGAATTCTACGACTAACAAATGTCGTATTGGAAATAACGATATAAATATATATCTTTCAAATTTCCATAACAACATCTGTATAATCACGAATTCCAACATCGAAATATTCCGAAGACAATTTCGATTCAAATCCACTCCAATGCAATCATTGGAAATTTTGGTTATTTTCAAAACCCTTTTCAAATTCAATTTATTTATTTAAAAATAAATAGAATTATAATTCTAGTTCAAAACTAGTTCATTTCGATAAAAATCTAGTTTTATCCTTTCAAATATGGAGTTTTTCATCCCAATCCTTTCTAAATCATTTCTTATGATTTTACACAAATCATTACTATTTTTAATAATTTTATCAAGGCCCGTATAGTCGATTTCCATCAATGGTCATCGAACTGCACTTACAGCGACCTTTTTCAAATTTGATTTGGACATAATTCCAAATCCAACCGTTATATTTCTAATTTCTCACATTCGTTAGAAAGCTCTCTTCGATACGAACCCAACGGTTCCGGTTTTAGGAAAATCCGACGGTCGGATCTCCCGTAATGTCCGTTTGAAATAAATGGTCGAAATTCGCGAACTGCCGCGGCGCGGCGCGTTCTATTCAGGCCATTATATTATATATATAATATATTTCGTCGACTTCTATTTAAAACGAATTTTATAAATAGTTTTGAATTCGTTTCAAAAACATTTTCAACTTCCTTTTCAATTCAAATCAAAATTGAATTCTTCTTTATAAATTCGTTTTAAAATTCATTTCTATTCAATTCAAATTTCAATTCAATTTGAATTCGTTTTCAATTCAATTCATTTCGAAATCGTTTCAATTCACTTTGAATTCGTTTTCAATTCAATTCATTTCGAAATCGTTTTCAATTCACTTTGAATTCGTTTTCAATTCATTTCGAAATCGTTTTCAATTCACTTTGAATTCGTTTTCAATTCAATTTGTTTCGAAATCGTTTTCAATTCACTTTGAATTCGTTTTCAATTCAATTTATTTCGAAATCGTTTTCAATTCACTTTGAATTCGTTTTCAATTCAATTTATTTCGAAATCGTTTTCAATCGATATAAATATCGTTCACGTCAAAATGGCGTCAATCTAATCAACACGGCTTCATATATTGATATTTTCAAATATTCCATTTCGAATATTTCTATTTCAAATATTTCTATTTCTAAACTGGAATGAGGCCCAATCAATTACCATATAAAATTAATTATATGGTTTTTCATACAACACATGTATATAATAGCATTGAAAAATGATCAACCATCAACCAAAGTGCACTACACTGTATAAGCATCAAATAAAGATATCTAACGCTTATAACAGCATGTCAATCAATCGATCGACATATTTAATCAATCAGGATGAGTGAACTTCAAATTTCATCCAAACACCCGTGTGGGGTTTCAAACAATCAAACACAGATTTTATTCGTGCAGTTGGGCGATGTGTAAAATTTATCGTCCCAATCAATGTCATTCAAATAGGTGTACATAAACAAACCGTCCGGTTTGCAAATGAAAATTTTATTTTGTCCACTTCACTATTTTCATATTCACGTTAAAAATTATATTTTTAACGATAAAACATTTTATTTCAACCTATGAATTTCTATTCAATTCATTTATTCAATAAAATGATATTTTTATTTTTCTAACATATTTTAGAAAATTTCGGTGGCATAACGGCACGATACTAGAAACAGGACAAGGCCTAGCCTTATCCCCGGTCTAGTGAAGGCCCACGCCATTCACACATCAATCAATCCATTCATTTCACCAAACAATTCAATTTCAAATCAAATCATCTAACTAATCTATGCAACCAAACAAACAAGTCCATGGTCTGTGGACGGTTGTGTCGGGTGCTACTAAGCACCGTCTGCATCCTAGTATATATATATAACTAGAAAAAGAAGTTGAAGAGTGAGGAGTTCTCACCTATAGCTATCCTAGCTCCACGGCACTTTATTTAGAGAAATCTTCTTCGTTATCCCATCTTCGCCATCTTCGTTGCCCGTAGTCACTATATATATAAAAATCACACATTTTTATATTTGCTGATGTCTTAAAAATAAAAATCACATTTTTATTTATTCACTTTCAATTTAAAAGTCATATTTTTATAATCACTTCATATATTTAAAAATCGAATTTTTGACTTCGTTATTCAGTATATAAAAATCGAATTTTTAGTTCGCTATTCAATATATAAAAATCGAATTTTTATTTCACTTCTCAACATATAAAAATCGAATTTTTATTTTGAAGTTCAATAGATAAAAATCATAATTTTTTATTTCGAAGTTAAATATATAAAAATCAAATTTTTATCTCGAAGTTCAATATATAAAAATCATATTTTTATCTCGAAGTTCAATATATAAAAATCATATTTTTATCTCGCTATTCAATATATAAAGATTATATTTTTATTGCTTTTAAAAATATAAAAATCATATCTTACATCTTTTACTTAATAAGAATTCCGCCTTTTCTATTTTAAAGATCAAATCTTTTTCCTTTTAAAGTTAAAACCTTTTTCTTTTTAAAGTTAAAACCTTTTCAAAAATCAGTTTTTAATACCTAATTAAAATTCTTTAAAAATCAGTTTAAAATTCTTATAAAAATAAGTTTACTATATCTTTTAAAAATTCAGTTTTTAGTTTCTTTTTCAAAAAAAATCAGGTTTGAAATTCTTCTAAAAATTCAGTTTTAAAATTCATTATTAAATCAGTTTTTAAAATTCTTTAACAAATCAGTTTTCAAATTATGTTTTTATAAAATAAAAATAAAATAATAAAAATAAAAAGAAATACTTACAGAGGGGGGGGTTTCTGCCTGCGTCGGAGGAGGATGGTAGGGGGGAGCGCGAGTCAGCAGGGAGGGAGGTGGAGCAAGGGGAGGGTGGGTCGGAGCTTGCAGTGGGGCGCCATGGCCAGCGGCGGGCCCATGGGGGTGCGGCGAGGGTTTGGACTTGCGTTCAGGAGGAGAGAGAAGCGGGTTGGGGGGTCTCGGCGGTCTTCGAATGGAGGCGGGGAGGGACAGGCGATGGAGGAGGAGACTGGAGGGGTGCGGTGATGTCAGCCGACCTCCGGCGGCGGCGCGAGACGGAAACGTGGGGGGATATCGAGGTATCGGTTTTTTTTTTCTTTATCTGAATCGAAATGAAGAAATAGGGGGGGGGGGCCAGAATGAAATAAGGGGGAGGGGAGAGAGAATAATAATTTTTTATTTATTTTAATTCCTAAAAAGTTGACTTTTACACACGACCTCTAAACGAGGTCCACCGCCTGTCGTCCATAGCGTTTTACCCCCATTCCGAACACAATGGGATATGCATCGTAAGCTGATTCGATCGTTACAATCAGTTTCCTTTGAATTTACATTTAAATCACTATATTGAATTTTAAACGTACATTTCAAATTACCGGGGTCACATACTAACTAGAAAAATTCCCGAAAAATATTTTCTAGCTTCGTATTGACGATACGGTCCTATCAAAACTAGTTTCGTTGAATTCTGAGACCGTTTGAAAAATGACCAATTTCCAGTCAACTAAAATCAACTAAAACTGGTCAAACGCGTTTTCCTTTGCCACGCTCACATATTGATTCGAAAAATTATGAAATTTGAAACCTAGAAATATTTCGACATCACGGACCCAACAAAACTGGTTTCGTCGAGATCCGAGGTCATTTGCAAAATGTCCATTTTTAAGGGCCTGAATTCCATAGCGACTATTCAGAAATTTCAACTGGACATATCTTCTGATTCCCGCTATGAAATCTTGATTTGTCGGATTCGATGGAAAGATATTATCAATTAGATCCTAATGTTTTTGGTTTCACTAAAATCCGGATTGTTTTGCACCCGGTACATTCAATTGAAATTTGAAATCGAATTATCGAACTACCGCGCCATTTTCAATTCTATTTATAATTATATATAATTATTTATATTCTAACGACGGCGTATATAATATATACGATCGAATTATATTCAAAATAAATTTATCGTCGATATTATTTAAAATAATTCATTTTAAATAATCAAAATTCGCTAAAATAAAAATTTTAAACTGGCCCAGATTTTCCGGGTTGTTACACTTATCCAAAAATAACACGGGTATACAGCTTAGAAAATGAATTCCTCCGCCACCAACATGAATACGTTTGAACAGATCAACTTACGCGATCCATTGGATATACTCTGTCAGACCTTCGTCCATACAAGTTGTCCTGGGACTGGACAAACCGAAGGCACTATTCTGTAAACAGGATAGCCCTTGCATTTTACTCCGTCTTCAATTATCTTTGGCATATATGATTCGCGACGCTTATGCCAATACAGAGTGGTTCTATGGATAATAATCCAACCGGTCTCTCCATATTAACAACGTTAAAATGGTCAAAACTTCGATAGTCTGTGATTTAACTATCAAAGAAAACATGTGTGCAAACAACGATATTATTTCCAGATGGAAATTATATCAAACAAACATCATTTAACATTTATCTCTTTAGTTCATTTTACATCTCCTGTTTCCCTATATTCAACATTTGTTATTTTCTATATTTAGAAAATATATGTTATCAACACTGGAAACATTTCCATTCCTTGTTTTCTGTATTTAGAAAACATTTCTGATTCTTGTTTGGAAAACATTTCCAAAACTCCTTTACGATCAAACCTTACCATTTCTTAGTAAAGAAGGAAGTCACTCAAGTTGGGGTATAATTACCTCTCAGACCTTAACTGAACAACGTTATAACTTCAAAATGGTCAAAGTTTATCTTTTAATCTTTAACAACTTCTTTACACCTTTCTCGGATCCAATTTTACTAATCTACTTCTATATTTAAAACATTGGTTATAACGATAACGTTATAATCCCTACTTTCGAATTATCTAACTTTAATTATAACTTCTATTCTTATTAGTGAATAATTAACTTAACACTTATTTATTTTAAAAACAAATAAATCTCTATTTAAACACTAGAAAGTATAAGTACTTTCCCGAATTCGATATAATCGAATTTGCCGATTAACTCTCTTCGAGAAATCTCTATTTGATTAACTCTTCTTCGAATAACCTATATTCGATTAACTCCTTCTCGAATAAACGATATTCGATAATCTCTCTTCGAATAACTAATATTCGATAACTCTTCCTTTTCAAATATCTCATATTTGAAAATCTCACTTCGATTAAACTATAATCGATAACCCCTTCGATGAAACTAACATCAATAACTCCTTTCGATGAAACTAACATCGATAACTCCTTTCGATGAAACTAACATCAATAACTCCTTCGATGAAACTAACATCAATAACTCCTTTCGATGAAACTAACATCGATTTATTTAACTCGACGAACTTATCTCGACTAACTTAACTTGACTCGAATAACTCGACTTACTTGGTTCGACCAATTCGATTCGATTAACTAGGCTCGACTAACTTGACTAACTTAACTCGACATACTTAGTTCGACCAATTCGATTCGATTAACTAGGCTCGACTAACTTGATCGAACTACCCGATCAACTCAACTTATTTAACTTAACTTATTTCTCAACTCGATCAACTCGATTAACTCCTATCGAATAACAAATATTCGATTAAACTCCATTCGCTTGACTCTAGATCGCAGCGATCACAATGATTACGCCTGACTCCCTCAGGAAACATCCGACCGCCGTAGGCTATTTACAGCCCTGCGAATTACGCTAGCAGTCGTACAATATGGCAACTTACCCTGAATACTATGTTTGACTAACTCTGTCTCAAATAACTATATTTGATTAACTCTAGTTCGTTTTAACTCTAATCGATTAACTCTACTAATTAACTCCAACTGGTTAACTCTAACTGATTAACTCTAACAGTTAACTCTATTTGACTAACTCGACTTGACTAACCCCTTTCGAATAACATATTCGATTAACTAACTTTCGAATACCATATTCGATTAACTAACTTCGAATACCATATTCGATTTCTCCTTTCGAATGTCTATATTTGATTAACTAACTTCGAATACCATATTCGATTAACTAACTTCGAATACCATATTCGATTTCTCCTTTCGAATGTCTATATTCGATTAACTAACTTCGAATACCATATTCGATTAACTAACTTCGAATACCATATTCGATTAACTAACTTCGAATACCATATTCGATTTCTAACTTCGAATACCATATTCGAGTTCTCCTTTCGAATGTCTATATTCGATTAACTAACTTCGAACACCATATTCGATTAACTAACTTCGAATACCATATTCGATTTCTCCTTTCGAATGTCTATACTCGATTAACTTTATTCACTTTATTCACTTTATTCACTTTATAAAGATTTCCTTTTTAACAACGTTTTATTCATTTGAAAAGATTTACTTTTAAATAACGGTTCTACACTTTAAAAATGATTTCCTTTTTATAATGTTCCCTTTCCAATTCTATTTGGAAATGGTTTACAAATATTTCCTTTTCAAATTTATTCTTGAAATATTCTAACTCCTTAAATTTACGGGAAAATTCTCCATAACCTCCTTTGTAACGGGAGCATCGGGAAAATCCCCAAACTCGCCACAAAGGCCTTTCCATTCAAAAAGAAATGTTTTGAATTTATTTTCTTTTTAAAATATCTCCTATTTATAAATATCCCAATTTATAAATGTTCCTTATTTATAAATATTCCACTTTATAAATATCTCTTATTTATAAATATCCCATTTTATAAATATTCTATTTTCAATATCACTTTGAAAATCCCCTTTGTCAACATCCCGTATGTTATGGTATTCAATCATATCAAATCACGATGTTCAATATCGTCCATACACACACAATCAACAACAGATTATCAATCACGTCATATATCACAATATATGAAAAATAATAAAATAACTGTTGAGGAATCCAGTCAGATTCCTCCAACCTGTTTCCCTGCATCCACAGATGTTATACAATAAAATCAATCATCACTTTCAGTTTCATATGATATATTCTGATAAACAGAATCAATACGGAAATTTAACTAACTGACTAGCAGTTCAATCAAACGGTCAACACATAGTCAAACAGTCTATATTTAACAGTTCTAAAAATACAACATGAAAATATAAACTGTTCAGAGTTGGTGAGATTTACTCACTTTGGCAGTTCATCGTTAAAGAACGATAAACTGTTTGTTTGATTTGAATCAAACAATTCATTTCGCCATAAATTCATACGAGCTCCATTCCACTCCCGGTCAGTTCCAGTGCATAGTGTCCGTCCATACGGTCCCAACGCAACTTACGGTTCACGAATCCGACCTCGTACGAACAAGTTATCACGTTCACAAGTTAATATACATTGCTTGAACTTAGAATTAAACTATATATATATATATTATTTCTATACGGGCCTTCACCTTCATATCGGGCCCAACAATGAAAAAAACCGGCCTCTCCCTGGTATTTGACTTCAGACCCGATTAGCTCCTCTCCCTCAAAAGTGAAAATCACGAATTCCAGTAAAGGGAAAAACCCGCTCCTCCTTACAACCAACCCAACGTTGACTACCTCCTGCCGTCGCTCCGGTCACCGATGACCAGTGCAACCAACTCCAATCAGTTCGCCACCTAAACCCCCACCTTCCAGTCACCATCTCGTCAAACTTGACACCACCCTTGAGCTCGCGTCGAACCCCCTTCCTGAAGTCGATGTCGGCAGCCTCCAGTGATTCGTGCGATTACTTCCAGATCGGAATCCTCCTAGACCTCGTTCACAGGTGGTACACACAACCAAAAATCCAAATCTAACACCCACATCAAGATTAAATGCTTTGATTTCCAATGGGTTTGAACCCTAGCTTCACCGGAACCAACACTTAAGTTTACTGCGTTGACCCCGAGCGATGTAGTGACGAACTCCAGCAATGAGCGTCGATCCCAACAGAAGTGGTACCGAGATGAAGCTATTTCTTTCATCAATCCATCTACATAGTTTCTGGAATTTTGTTGATTTTGTTTGGGTTTTTGATTTTTGTGTTCTTCACGTTTTATGTACTGGTGGCGGCTCATTTTACCGAAAATTGAAAGGATGATTTAGGTCTTAAGGGAGGCACTTAATCCCTATTTATAAGGGAAATTAACTTAGATATTTCCAAAGAGATATTTTAGATGTTTTCTATTATTATATTCGTTTATATTCTCGTCGACATTTTTTTAGCACGTTACGACCACAAAGCAATGCCAAATGCGATGAATTTTGATATCCTGACATATCATTATATTTTAGACTCCATAAAACTGGTTCCGTCGAGTTTCAAAACTATTTGTGAAAATCACTTAGAAAATATCGATGAAAAACACCGAGAAATAATTCCTAACGATTCCAGAAAAAAATCCTAAAAATATGAGGCCTTGACGTTTCACTAGACCTCTTCCTACGGTTTCGTATGAAACTTGTTTCGTTGAATTTCGAGTTCGTTTGACCAGTTAACCATTCAGTTTAGTTTGTTTTAAGTTAAAAACATAGCGTACCCCACTATGAAATATTCTGTTCACGTAGGGACAGTTATGGACAGAAACAAAAATATCATTGAAATGAGTGACGTGCTCTGGTCCCAAAAATGTAATAATTTTGGTAGATGAACTCATATTGTGAAACCCCGAAATGTCGATACAGGGTGCCAAATACCCCAAATAAAAAGTTGCTTATTAAATTAATTAAAAATTACCATAAAATTCTAAAAACTAAATGTAACAACCCGAAAATCTGGGCCAGTTTAAAATTTTTATTTTGGCAATTTTAGCGAATTTTGATTATTTAAAAATGAATTATTTTAAATAATATCGACGAGAAATTTATTTTGAATATAAATCGAACGTATATATTATATACGCCGTCGTTAGAATATAAATATTTATATATAATTATAAATTATATTTAAATTGGCGCGGTAGTTCGATAATTCGATTTCAAACTTCAATTGAATGTACCGGGTGCAAAACAATCCGGATTTTAGTGAAACCAAAAACATTAGGATCTATTCATGAATATCTTTCCAACGAATCCGAAGAATTGAAATTTCATAGCGGGGATCAAAAGATAAGTCCAGTTGAAAATTCTGAATAGTCGCTATGGAATTCAGGCCCTTAAAAATGGACATTTTGCAAACGACCTCGGATTTCGACGAAACTAGTTTTGTTGGGTCCGTGATGTTGAGTTATTGCTAGGTTTCAAATTTCGTAATTTTTCGAGTCAATATGTGAGCGCGGCAAAGGAAAACGCGTTTGACCAGTTTCAGTTGATTTTAGTCGACTGGAAATTGGTCATTTTTCCAACGGTCTCAGAATTAGACGAAATTAGTTTTGTTAGGACCGTATCGTCAATACGAAGCTAGAAAATATTTTTCTGGAATTTTTCGAGCTAGTATGTGACCCCGGTAAATTGAAATGTGCGTTTAAATTGAATGTATAAAGATTTATATTTTTAATTCGATGGAAACTGATTGTAACGGCCGAATTGGATTGCGAAACATATCCCATTGTGTTCGGAACGGGGGTAATTAGCTAGGGACGACGGTCGGTGGGTTTGAAATGGGGTTCGAATTAAAGGGTTGCTTTATTAAAATAAAATGAATTAAATATATAAATATTTCTTTATAATACCCCCCCTTTTCCTTTATTTCGAATCAGAATAAAGAAAAAAAAAGGGAAACGAACGCCACCATCGACGGAACCCTAGGCTGCGCCGCCACCTGCGCTAGCTGTCCCCCACGCCCGGCTAACTCATTCGCCTCCGATCCCCTACCAGCATCCCCTTTCTCTCCTCCTCCATTAATTCGAAACCCCGTTGTTCCTAGCCCTAAAACCACCCACCGTGACCCCCCTGTCGGCCTCGCCCTTCGCCTGACGCTGGAGGCCGACCACCTCAAACGCCGTGGCTGCGCCCTTCTCTCTCCCCCTTCTCTTTCCTCTCTCTCCTCTCCGACGAAGGCCCAAACACTCCAATCGCGAAGGAAACCACTGCAGACCGTCAACCGCCACCGTGCTCCGATGCTGCTCCTCCCGCTGCGGTCAACTCCGACGCCTCTACCTCCTCGACCCGCGCTGCACCAACCCGCCCTCTCAAGTTTAAGCCGCTGTAAGTTTTATATATATTCATTTCTTGTATTTATTAAATAAAATCAGTTTTATCATATGGATAACATTATAAAGTTAAGGTTTTTATACCTATAATGTTATGATCCTTAGAATGGATAAAGATTTAATTTTTTTATACGATAAAGATTGGATTTTTAATATCATGAAGACTAGAGTGTTTGCAGAAAAAAAGTTATGAATTTTTATGATGAGAAGATTAGAGTTTTTAAAATAAAAATATGATTTTTATATATTGAATAGCATAGTAAAAATTCGATTTTTAAATATATGAAGTGATTATAAAAATATGATTTTTAAATTGAAAGTGAATAAATAAAAATGTGATTTTTATTTTAAAGACATCAAAATATAAAAATGTGATTTTTATATATGTAGTGGCTACGGGCAATAAAGATGACGAAGATTCGATAGCGATGAAGATTTCCTGCAAAAGAAGTGCCGTGGAGCTAGGATAGCTATCTGTGAGAATTTCTCACCTTTCAATTTAATTTTTCTAGTTATATATATATATACTAGGATGCAGACGGTGCTTAGTAGCACCCGACACAATCGTCCACAGACCATGGACTTGTTTGTTTGGTTGCATAGATTAGTTGAATTATTTGTTTGAATTTAATTGTTTGGTGAGATGAAATTGATTTGATTGATGTGTGAATGGCGTGGGCCTTCACTAGACCGGGGATAAGGCTAGGCCTTGTCCCGTTTCTAGTATCGTGCCGTTATGCCGCCGAAATTTTCTAAAATATGTTAGAAAATAAAAATATCATTTTATTGTGTAAATGAATAATAGAAATTCATATGTTGGAATAAAATGTTTTATCGTTAAAAATATAATTTTTAACGTGAATATGAATATAGTGAAAGTGAATAAAATAAAATATTCATTTACAAACCAGACGGTTTGTTTATGTACACCTATTTGAAGGACATTGATTGGGTCGATAAATCTTACACATCGCCCAATTGCACAAATAAAATCTGTGTTTGATTGTTTGAAACCCCACACGGGTGTTGGGATGAAATTTGAAGTTCACTCATCCTGATTGATTAAATATGTCGATCGATTGATTGACAGGCTGTTATAAGCGTTAGATATTTATATTTGATGCTTATACAGTGTAGTGCACTTTGGTTGATGGTTGATTATTTTCAATGCTATTATATACATGTGTTGTATGAAAATCCATATAATTAATTTTATATGGTAATTGATTGGGCCTCATTCCAATTTTGAAAAAGAAATATTTGAAAAAGAAATATTTGAAATAGAATATTTGAAAATAAAGGAATATATGAAGCCGTGTTGATTAGATTGACGCCATTTTGACGTGAACGATATTTATATCGATTTTAAAACGATTTCGAAATGAATTGAATTGAAAACGATTTCGAAATGAATTGAATTGAAAATGATTTCGAAATGAATTGAATTGAAAACGATTTCGAAATGAATTGAATTGAAAACGATTTCGAAATGAATTGAATTGAAAACGATTTCGAAATGAAGTGAATTGAAAACGATTTCGAAATGAATTGAATTGAAAACGATTTGGAAATGAATTGAATTGAAAACGATTTCGAAATGAAGTGAATTGAAAACGATTTCGAAATGAATTGAATTGAAAACGATTTTGAAATGAATTGAATTGAAAACGATTTCGAAATGAATTGAATTGAAAACGATTTCGAAATGAATTGAATTGAAAACGAATTCAAATTGAATTGAAAGTGAATTGAAATGAATTCAAATTGAATTGAAATTTGAATTGAATAGAAATGAACTTTGAAACGAATTTATAAAGAAGAATTCAATTTTGCTTTGAATTGAAATGGAAGTTGAAATAGATTTTGAAACGAATTTTAAAACTATTTATATAATTCGTTTTGAATAGAAAATCGACGAAGTATATATTATATATATTATATATATAATATAATGGCCTGAATAGAACGCGCCGCGCCGCGGCAGTTCGTGAATTTCGACCGTTTATTTCAAACGGACATTGCAGGAGATCCGACCGTCGGATTCTCCTAAAACCGGAACCGTTGGGTTCGTATCGAAAAGAGCTTTCTAGCGAATATTAGGAATTTGAAATCTAACGGTTGGATTTGGAATTATGTCCAAATCAAATTCGAAAAAGGTCGCTGTAATTGCAGTTCGATGGCCGTTGATGGAAATCGACTGTGCGGGCCTTGATAAAATTATTAAAAATAGTAATAATTTGTGTAAAATCATAAGAAATGATTTGTGAAGAATTGGGATGAAAAACTCCATATTTGAAAAGATAAAAATAGATTTTTATCGAAATGGCTAGTTTTGAACTAGAAATATAATTCTATTTATTTTTAAATAAATAAATTGAATTTAAAAAGGGTTTTGAAAATAACCCGAATATCCAATGATTGCATTGGAGTGGAATTGAATCGAAATTGTCTTCGGAGTATTTCGATGTTGGAATTCGTGATTATACAGGTGTTGTTATGGAAATTTGAAAGATATATATTTATATCGTTATTTCCAATACGACATTTGTTAGTCGTAGAATTTGATATTGAATATAAGCTGATATATTTTCTATTCAGAGCCTTGTATTGAATATCGAATGTGATTTGGGTTTGTCGTGAATGGTGTCTTCACTAACACTGTTCTTGAGCCCAGTTGAGAAAAGATTAAATCTTTTTATTTAGATTTAATGAAGTGTACCCATTTAAATGATATTTAATTGGAATTGAATTGATATTGATTTTTGGGTTTATCGTGAACAGTGTTTTAAATAACACTCGTTCTTTAACCCGATAATTAATGAATGTGATTTTGGGTTTATCGTGAACAGTGTTTTAAATAACACTCGTTCTTTAACCCGATAATTAATGAATGTGATTTTGGGTTTATCGTGAACCGTGTTTTAAATGACACTGATTCTTTAACCCAGTTGAAGATTAAAACTAAGTGGAGTTTTAATGAATCTTTAAATAGATTGAAAGGATCGAGAATGGAGTATCACCAGTTTTACTCCAAGCGATAGTTAAATCTTTAATTAGATTTGAACGTGAAATGGTAATTGAATTACCGATAACACTGTGGTGTTAGATATGAAGTACTACCAGTTTTACTTCATGGGATGAATAGGTTGGGATTGGGAAATAAAATAAATGATTACTTCGGTGTGGTTCGCTAATCCCGACTAGTTTGAATTGATATTCAAAGGAGATTAAAGAATAAATTTAAAGAATTTATCTTGGATAAAATTAATGGGAACTTTTCCCAAAGTATAGGAATATTTGGATAAAAGAATATTCTGAATTGGAATGAGGCGTATGTTGTGTTTGTGTAACACTTTTATAATATATACGCGAGTTATTCAGAAAGACCGGGTTTATCCCATTCTGAATAACTGATTCGACGTGGTGTCGAAGATGAAGACGGTGGTCGAAGACCAGAAGTCTTCACGTCGTTTGGGTGATTACTGATGATCTTGATTGGGCTGTACACCCAAGAAGATGGAAACAGTTGGTGATCGTCCAGACGTACTTGGAGATCGATGGATATGCGGGGCACTAGGTGCCTCCGGTTTCGTTCAGTCCCAGAACGGACTTGTAAATGGACTGTGTGTCTGACATTGGATTTTAGTCTATGTGATTGATTTCTATTAAATATATATCTGTTTGGCGGCGGAGAATTTATTCTCTTGCTTAACGCCCTTCTCTGAGACGTACGAGCTCATGGGTTATATATTGATGGATATCAAACGCATGGAGTGAATTGCCTGTGTGGCATGCCTAAGTGGCAATTGATCGAGGCTTCTGTTGAAAAGCAAAGTCTTGTGGTGATGATCAAAGCACGGCCTTTGTGGCGTAGCTTTGTGTAAAGTTTACCTCGCGTTTTTCACACCCGGTATGAACCAAAAACGGGAGACGGACCTCAGGGAGGACTTGCGTTTCTTTCTAGCTAGAAGTGACGTCAGTGGTTTTACACGCCCTGACGAGTTTGACTTATGTGGTTGTTGCTGTTGCGAGGCGCCTCGGTTATATCGGTTTCGGCCGATGCATTCTGGTCGGCTGACGGGCCAGACTTACACCCCATAGGGTGGGGAGACGTAGTGTTCAGGCATAATAATCCACATCGGTGGACCGGCCCTGACGATCTAAAGGCTTGCCTGCGCGCTTGCCTGTGGCTCGGGCTAGAGAGTCACGAATCGGTTGAGGACTATCTTTTGCCTCGGTTCATAGATGGAAATCCAATTTCCAAATACGTGACATTTGCGGTTTTATTTGTACACCTATATATGGCGACATGATATATGGTACCCATGCCGCCTATGATTGATACTTATGATTTGAAGTTGTTTTAACACTATGCACTTATTATAGTATCAAATGAATTGTTTTAAACGTATCAAGCATTCTTTGGCTGTTATAAGGGAAAACCCTATCCCCCGGCTTGCGTTGCATTGTGTGATAGGACCTGGGTCTTATAACAGCTTCATTTTTCTTTATTTAGCATTGCGCTGTTGTTTTATGCACTGGTATTCTTGGGAGGAAACCTGTTCCGTGTTATACGGCGTGGTCCCTTGATTTACCTAACTTTAAAAATAAAGATTAATAACTGTTTTAGTTCTCACACCAGTCACATGACTGACCTAGGGTTTATTGTTTTAACCTAAACTCTGGGTGCCCTTATTTTGACACGGGCAGCTAGTAGTTTTGGTTTTGCAGATTTATATTCACAGGATCCTGGTTTACAGCTGGAACGATATCCGGGAAGCTTTGTATCCGTATATCTCCTTCTAGTTGTGTATTGTATTATTTTCCGCTGCAATGTATTTAAATGTAATTTAAATCTCTGTTATTTCTGTGTTATATTCATTTATACTCTGTATATTCTTGTAATCTGATGCATTGTTGTAATATACAATGAAATGTTCTTCCGTATGCGTTCTGTTTTGTCGTGTTCTCAAAACGATAGGGCGTTTCGAACGGCCTGGATCGGTTTAGCGACTGGTTCGGACCGAGCGAAATTCCTTGTCGTGACAGTTGGTATCAGAGCTTTGGTTTGCAAAGCTCAGAGAACAAGACACATTAGAACCATAAGAAAGAATTCATCAGATATTGGATTAGTAATATCCAATGGGAATGACTCGTTAGAGATGGGATCAGAAGTATCCTAGAACGATTGTGAAGAGTATATTTTTAAAATGAAAACAATTTTTGTTTTGAAAATTTAAATCAATTATTCGTATTTGATTATTTATTTAATTGATCTTGACAGTCCAGTATATAAAGAATTTGCATATACGCCTTGCAAACGTATATTCAGAGTTTTAATATATTGGATAGATATAGCATCACACTCTAGTCGCCCGAAGATGATATTGATGATGGTGCATCATCATCAGCATTTATATTCGAGTGTCGAAGGTGTGATATCTATATATTTCCTATTGACTGGTGTGAGAACCAAAATTAGATAGGGCTTATTGTTGTGATTTGGCATCAAAAATCTGATTTTTGACTAAGTATCAAAGTTATCAATTTGAAAAGTTAAATTCACTAATTGATTGATGTTTGTGTTGTTTGCCTATTTGTTTGCTAATTTTGAACCATTTAGCCTAATTGAATTATATTAAAATTTGGTCGCATTTGCTTGCATATACATATACTTATATTGAACAGGTCATAGCAAGGAGGCTAGAGCAGAGAATAAAATTTGTTTGCCCGACAAATAGGTACATGTTTACTACATAATTTACTGTTTTGTTTGGGTGATGATGATTTTATGAGCCTATTGGCTAGCCGCTTGGCTTTTTCTTTTTCTTTTTGAGATCTGAAGGACCGGGGAAGCTATTTGAAATTCCCCGATGCTCCCGGTGCAGGGGAGGTTATGGCGAAATTTTTCGAAAATTTAGGGTGTTAGCCAAATTTTTGAAATTTTGAAAATTCTCAGAAACTAAAGAGTTGGAGAATGAAAGCCCGACCGAACGTAGAGTTGATTAATCAAACCACTTTCGACTTTGTTCCTTTTCGGGGATGAAAAGTTTTAAGTGGGGGAGATTGTAACAACCCGAAAATCTGGGCCAGTTTAAAATTTTTATTTTGGCAATTTTAGCGAATTTTGATTATTTAAAAATGAATTATTTTAAATAATATCGACGAGAAATTTATTTTGAATATAAATCGAACGTATATATTATATACGCCGTCGTTAGAATATAAATATTTATATATAATTATAAATGGAATTGAAATTGGCGCGGTAGTTTGATAATTCGATTTCAAACTTCAATTGAATGTACCGGGTGCAAAACAATCCGGATTTTAGTGAAACCAAAAACATTAGGATCTATTCGTGAATATCTTTCCAACGAATCCGAAGAATTGAAATTTCATAGCGGGGATCAAAAGATATGTCCAGTTGAAAATTTTGAATAGTCGCTATGGAATTCAGGCCCTTAAAAATGGACATTTTGCAAACGACCTCGGATTTCGA
The DNA here is from genome assembly GCA_030737875.1 of Allium sativum. NCBI lineage: Eukaryota > Viridiplantae > Streptophyta > Magnoliopsida > Asparagales > Amaryllidaceae > Allium > Allium sativum. The sequence continues at coordinate 181,146,662 of CM060915.1, read as the reverse complement.
CGAAACCAGTTTTGTTGGGTCCGTGATGTTGAGTTATTTCTAGGTTTCAAATTTCGTAATTTTTCTAATCAATATGTGAGCGTGGCAAAGGAAAACGCGTTTGACCAGTTTCAGTTGATTTTAGTCGACTGGAAATTGGCCATTTTTCCAACGGTCTCAGAATTCGACGAAATTAGTTTTGTTAGGACCGTATCGTCAATACGAAGCTAGAAAATATTTTTCTGGAATTTTTCGAGCTAGTATGTGACCCCGGTAAATTGAAATGTGCGTTTAAATTGAATGTATAAAGGTTTATATTTTTAATTCGATGGAAACTGATTGTAACGGCCGAATTGGATTGCGAAACATATCCCATTGTGTTCGGAACGGGGGTAATTAGCTAGGGACGACGGTCGGTGGGTTTGAAATGGGGTTCGAATTAAAGGGTTGCTTTATTAAAATAAAATGAATTAAATATATAAATATTTCTTTATAATACCCCCCCTTTTCCTTTATTTCGAATCAGAATAAAGAAAAAAAAAAGGGAAACGAACGCCACCATCGACGGAACCCTAGGCTGCGCCGCCACCTGCGCTAGCTGTCCCCCACGCCCGGCTAACTCCTTCGCCTCCGATCCCCTACCAGCAGCCCCTTTCTCTCCTCCTCAATTAATTCGAACCCCCGTTGTTCCTAGCCCTAAAACCACCCACCGTGACCCCCCTGCCGGCCTCGCCCTTCGCCTGACGCTGGAGGCCGACCACCTCAAACGCCGTGGCTGTGCCCTTCTCTCTCCCCCTTCTCTTTCCTCTCTCTCCTCTCCGACGAAGGCCCAAACACTCCAATCGTGAAGGAAACCACTGCAGACCGTCAACCGCCACCGTGCTCCGATGCTGCTCCTCCCGCTGCGGTCAACTCCGACGCCTCTACCTCCTCGACCCGCGCTGCACCAACCCGCCCTCTCAAGTTTAAGCCGCTGTAAGTTTTATATATATTCATTTCTTGTATTTATTAAATAAAATCAGTTTTATCATATGGATAACATTATAAAGTTAAGGTTTTTATACCTATAATGTTATGATCCTTAGAATGGATAAAGATTTAATTTTTTTATACGATAAAGATTGGATTTTTAATATCATGAAGACTAGAGTGTTTGCAGAAAAAAAGTTATGAATTTTTATGATGAGAAGATTAGAGTTTTTAAAATAAAAATATGATTTTTATATATTTAATAGCATAGTAAAAATTCGATTTTTAAATATATGAAGTGATTATAAAAATATGATTTTTAAATTGAAAGTGAATAAATAAAAATGTGATTTTTATTTTAAAGACATCAAAATATAAAAATGTGATTTTTATATATGTAGTGGCTACGGGCAATAAAGATGACGAAGATTCGATAGCGATGAAGATTTCCTGCAAAAGAAGTGCCGTGGAGCTAGGATAGCTATCTGTGAGAATTTCTCACCTTTCAATTTAATTTTTCTAGTTATATATATATACTAGGATGCAGACGGTGCTTAGTAGCACCCGACACAATCGTCCACAGACCATGGACTTGTTTGTTTGGTTGCATAGATTAGTTGAATTATTTGTTTGAATTTAATTGTTTGGTGAGATGAAATTGATTTGATTGATGTGTGAATGGCGTGGGCCTTCACTAGACCGGGGATAAGGCTAGGCCTTGTCCCATTTCTAGTATCGTGCCGTTATGCCGCCGAAATTTTCTAAAATATGTTAGAAAATAAAAATATCATTTTATTTTGTAAATGAATAATAGAAATTCATATGTTGGAATAAAATGTTTTATCGTTAAAAATATAATTTTTAACGTGAATATGAATATAGTGAAAGTGAATAAAATAAAATATTCATTTACAAACCAGACGGTTTGTTTATGTACACCTATTTGAAGGACATTGATTGGGTCGATAAATCTTACACATCGCCCAATTGCACAAATAAAATCTGTGTTTGATTGTTTGAAACCCCACACGGGTGTTGGGATGAAATTTGAAGTTCACTCATCCAGATTGATTAAATATGTCGATCGATTGATTGACAGGCCGTTATAAGCGTTAGATATTTATATTTGATGCTTATACAGTGTAGTGCACTTTGGTTGATGGTTGATTATTTTCAATGCTATTATATACATGTGTTGTATGAAAATCCGTATAATTAATTTTATATGGTAATTGATTGGGCCTCATTCCAATTTTGAAAAAGAAATATTTGAAAAAGAAATATTTGAAATAGAATATTTGAAAATAAAGGAATATATGAAGCCGTGTTGATTAGATTGATGCCATTTTGACGTGAACGATATTTATATCGATTTTAAAACGATTTCGAAATGAATTGAATTGAAAACGATTTCGAAATGAATTGAATTGAAAACGATTTCGAAATGAATTGAATTGAAAACGATTTCGAAATGAATTGAATTGAAAACGATTTCGAAATGAATTGAATTGAAAACGATTTCGAAATGAATTGAATTGAAAACGATTTCGAAATGAAGTGAATTGAAAACGATTTCGAAATGAATTGAATTGAAAACGATTTTGAAATGAAGTGAATTGAAAACGATTTCGAAATGAAGTGAATTGAAAACGATTTCGAAATGAATTGAATTGAAAACGATTTCGAAATGAATTGAATTGAAAACGAATTCAAATTGAATTGAAAGTGAATTGAAATGAATTCAAATTGAATTGAAATTTGAATTGAATAGAAATGAACTTTGAAACGAATTTATAAAGAAGAATTCAATTTTGCTTTGAATTGAAATGGAAGTTGAAATAGATTTTGAAACGAATTTTAAAACTATTTATATAATTCGTTTTGAATAGAAAATCGACGAAGTATATATTATATATATTATATATATAATATAATGGCCTGAATAGAACGCGCCGCGCCGCGGCAGTTCGTGAATTTCGACCATTTATTTCAAACGAACATTGCGGGAGATCCGACCGTCGGATTCTCCTAAAACCGGAACCGTTGGGTTCGTATCGAAAAGAGCTTTCTAACGATTATTAGGAATTTGAAATCTAACGGTTGGATTTGGAATTATGTCCAAATCAAATTCGAAAAAGGTCGCTGTAAGTGCAGTTCGATGGTCGTTGATGGAAATCGACTGTGCGGGCCTTGATAAAATTATTAAAAATAGTAATAATTTGTGTAAAATCATAAGAAATGATTTGTGAAGAATTGGGATGAAAAACTCCATATTTGAAAAGATAAAAATAGATTTTTATCGAAATGGCTAGTTTTGAACTAGAAATATAATTCTATTTAATTTTAAATAAATAAATTGAATTTAAAAAGGGTTTTGAAAATAACCCGAATATCCAATGATTGCATTGGAGTGGAATTGAATCGAAATTGTCTTCGGAGTATTTCGATGTTGGAATTCGTGATTATACAGGTGTTGTTATGGAAATTTGAAAGATATATATTTATATCGTTATTTCCAATACGACATTTGTTAGTCGTAGAATTTGATATTGAATATAAGCTGATATATTTTCTATTCAGAGCCTTGTATTGAATATCGAATGTGATTTGGGTTTGTCGTGAATGGTGTCTTCACTAACACTGTTCTTGAGCCCAGTTGAGAAAAGATTAAATCTTTTTATTTAGATTTAATGAAGTGTACCCATTTAAATGATATTTAATTGGAATTGAATTGATATTGATTTTTGGGTTTATCGTGAACAGTGTTTTAAATAACACTCGTTCATTAACCCGATAATTAATGAATGTGATTTTGGGTTTATCGTGAACAGTGTTTTAAATAACACTCGTTCTTTAACCCGATAATTAATGAATGTGATTTTGGGTTTATCGTGAACCGTGTTTTAAATGACACTGATTCTTTAACCCAGTTGAAGATTAAAACTAAGTGGAGTTTTAATGAATCTTTAAATAGATTGAAAGGATCGAGAATGGAGTATCACCAGTTTTACTCCAAGCGATAGTTAAATCTTTAATTAGATTTGAACGTGAAATGGTAATTGAATTACCGATAACACTGTGGTGTTAGATATGAAGTACTGCCAGTTTTACTTCATGGGATGAATAGGTTGGGATTGGGAAATAAAATAAATGATTACTTCGGTGTGGTTCGCTAATCCCGACTAGTTTGAATTGATATTCAAAGGAGATTAAAGAATAAATTTAAAGAATTTATCTTGGATAAAATTAATGGGAACTTTTCCCAAAGTATAGGAATATTTGGATAAAAGAATATTCTGAATTGGAATGAGGCGTATGTTGTGTTTGTGTAACACTTTTATAATATATACGCGAGTTATTCAGAAAGACCGGGTTTATCCCATTCTGAATAACTGATTCGACGTGGTGTCGAAGATGAAGACGGTGGTCGAAGACCAGAAGTCTTCACGTCGTTTGGGTGATTACTGATGATCTTGATTGGGCTGTACACCCAAGAAGATGGAAACAGTTGGTGATCGTCCAGACGTACTTGGAGATCGATGGATATGCGGGGCACTAGGTGCCTCCGGTTTCGTTCAGTCCCAGAACGGACTTGTAAATGGACTGTGTGTCTGACATTGGATTTTAGTCTGTGTGATTGATTTCTATTAAATATATATCTGTTTGGCGGCGGAGAATTTATTCTCTTGCTTAACGCCCTTCTCTGAGACGTACGAGCTCAGGGGTTATATATTGATGGATATCAAACGCATGGAGTGAATTGCCTGTGTGGCATGCCTAAGTGGCAATTGATCGAGGCTTCTGTTGAAAAGCAAAGTCTTGTGGTGATGATCAAAGCACGGCCTTTGTGGCGTAGCTTTGTGTAAAGTTTACCTCGCGTGTTTCACACCCAGTATGAACCAAAAACGGGAGACGGACCTCAGGGAGGACTTGCGTTTCTTTCTAGCTAGAAGTGGCGTCAGTGGTTTTACACGCCCTGACGAGTTTGACTTATGTGGTTGTTGCTGTTGCGAGGCGCCTCGGTTATATCGGTTTCGGCCGATGCATTCTGGTCGGCTGACGGGCCAGACTTACACCCCATAGGGTGGGGAGACGTAGTGTTCAGGCATTGAGACGACCCGATTTCCCGTTCTCATGGAAACAAGGTTATCTTTGGAATATAACACAGAAACATATAATAGCAAAACAGAATTAAATAAATACACCAGATATGAACAACAAAATATACTGGATAAAAGTAATCATCAGAGTTACACAGTATACAGGATCTTACTTAGTACAAATACAGTTCAGCTATACATAAATGTCTACAGCGGAAATAAACAAAATATGTACAATAGGAGCAGAACAGCATAAAAAGAAATAAATGATAGAATCCATCTTCAGCTCCAGCTATCCAGAAAGAACCAGCTAAACCTGAATACAAGGCTGCCCGTGTAGAAAAAGGGGCACCCGAGTTTGAGAGTGAAACAAACTACGAGTCAGTCATGGGACTGGTATGAGAAATCCACTCAACACATATATAATTGGCTAATCACAGGACCACGCCACTTTCGTGGAACGGGTTTACTCCATTGGATTGCCAGTGCTTTAAAACAAATCTTTCTTTTAAACATCGCTATGCTTTTTATAAAAATGAAGCCATTATAAGACTCAGTTCCCATCACACAATGCAACGCAAACCGGAGGATAGAGTTTTACCTTATAACGGCCAAAATATGCTTGATACGAATAAAACAAAGGCATTTGATATTATTGCTAGTGTTTATATGTTTTGAAAACAACTTCAAATCATAACTATCAATCATAGACTGCATGGGTACCATATATCATGTCGCCATATATATATACAATCAAAACCGCACGATGTCGTATTTGGAAATTGGATTTCCGCCATGAACCAAGGCAAAAGATAGTCCTTACCGAATTCGAGACAATCTAGCCCATGTCTCAGGCAAGTACTCAGTCAAGCCTTTGGAGCGACAGGGCCGGTCCACCGATGTGGATTAAAATGCCTGAACAATACGTTTCCCCGCCCTTTGGGGCGTAAACGAGCCAACGAATGACTCCATCGGACCCGGATCGTCCGATCAAACCGAGGCGCCTCGCAACAGCAACAACCACATAGGTGAAAAGTATATAAATGTCAGGGCTGGTAGGTCACTGACACCACCCTAGCTAGAAGGAAACGCATGCCCTCCCTGAGGTCCTTCTCCCGTTTTAGGTTCATACCGGGGTGTGAGGCTCGCGAATTTACGTTATACACAAAGCTACGCCACACAGGCGATGCTTTGATCATCACCACAAGACTTTGCTTTTCAACAGAAGCCCTGATCACTGCATCTTAGCATGCCACACAGGCAATTCATACCGTGCAACTGATGGCTATCAATCACACAGAACAAATTCCAATGTCGGACACACAGTCGATTTACAAGTCCGTTCTGGGTGTGAACGAAACCGGAGGCACTAAATACCTCGCAAACCCTTCGATCAACACGTACGTCTGGACGATCACCACTCATTATCCATATTTCGGGATGCCTCCCAATCAGGACCTCGGTTACCATCCAAACGAGGTGAAGATCTCCGGTCTTCGACCACCGTCTTCATCTTCGACTTTCAATCGTCGATCAATTATTTGAAATGAGAATTAACTCGGCTTTTTCAAATAATTCACGTATATTTAGAATTTCAATTCGATTTATTTCAATGGTTAAATTATTCGACAACACCAATTTTGTTCTTTAATGTAATTTTCACACCAAACACATTCAACCATCAAATATCACATAAATCAAGCAAATTCAATTTATTTCCATTCCATATCGCTTATGATATTTTATAACTATTTATCGCTATTTTTATTTATTTTAAAATAGCCATTTTATTCAAAACGACGCTTCGGGCCATAAGGCGGCCGTGGCGCTGTTTTTCTTCAGATTTGATTTACACATATCTGAAAATCTAACCGTTGGATCTTCACAAAATTTACATCATTAGAAAGGTCTTTTCAAAACGAACCCAACGGTTCCAGTTTCGGGGAAATCCGACGGTCGGATCTCCCGGTACAATCGTTTGAAATTTCGATTTCAAAATACGAACTGCAGCGTCGTTATTTGATTAAATATAATTATATTTATATATATAAATAAATATAATCGTTTCTGGCGCTGTTTTTCTTCAAATTTGATTTAAACATTCCAGACAATCCAACCGTTGGATTTTTACAAGGTTGGTGTCGTTGGAAAGATTATTCCAAGGCGAACCCGACGGTTGAGATTTCGGGAAAATCCAATGGTCGGATTTCCCGCACTAGTCGTTTGAAATCACAGTTTCAAAATACGAACTGCACGGCTTCGTTTCGTTTTAATTTTATTTATATTTATATATTTATATAAATATAGTTCATTCAATGATTTCTATATCGTTTTCACTTCAAATATTTTCCTAACGCCTTAAATTTTGGAAAAATTTCGCCATAACCTCCCCTGCACCGGGAGCATCGAGAAATCGCAAATAGCGTTCCCGGTCCTTCTAATCTCAAAAAGAAAAAGAGAAAGCCAAGCGGCTAGCCAACAGGCTCAAAATCATCACCCAAACAAATCAGTAAATGTTTACCTATTTGTCGGGCACAAAATTTTATTCCTCTTCTCTAGCCCCTCTGCTATAACCTGTTCAATGAATATGCATGTACATATATATACAGTTCTTATCATTTATCCTTTTCTATTCAACTTCATATTTGATTTCAATTTGGTTTAAAAGCTCCATTCATTCTAATGTTACATAAATAGGTGCAAATCATTTCATTAGCTAATTAATGAATATTTCAACTCATATATGTTTATTTTGAACAAGTGGCTATTCTTAACACTTCACATTTCAACGATTTATGCATACAATAAAAATGTGATTTTTTATTGTAAAACAATTCATTTCAAAACACTATTTTTCTATATAGTTCATATAGGTGACAAAATAGGATTTTTATCATAAAACAATTTCTTTTTAAAACGAGATTATTTTACACAGTTCATATAGTCGATAAAAGGCGATTTTTATTATCAAACAATTTATTTTCAAAATATGAATACCATTCAACACATGAATTTCTAAACAACGAATGAATATCAATTCAACACATGAATGTTTTCTATAGTTTCTATATATAGATAAAAATGTGATTTTTATTATCAAACAATTTATTTCAAAATATGAATACCATTCAACAAATGAATTTCTAAACAACGAATGAATATCAATTCAACACATGAATGTTTTCTATAGTTTCTATATATAGATAAAAATGTGATTTTTATTATCAAACAATTTATTTCAAAATATGAATACCATTCAACACATGAATTTCTAAACAACGAATGAATATCAATTCAACACATGAATGTTTTCTATATAAGGAATAAATATAGTTTAAGCATATGAAAATAATTCAAACACACAAATATTATTCAAAATTTCGGCAGCATAACGGCAGGGTAGTTAAACCGGCACCGTCCCTAGTACGGCTCCTCGCTCTACCTTAAAACCTCGCGGTTTTTGACAATGGGGATCATGCATCTAATTCGCACGCAGGCGGCATGTATATATTTATTTCATTTCCACAAACTAATCCTATGTGGTTTCAACCAAATATTTCACAACCACCAATGGGTATTTTTCAACCACAATCAACCAATATCAATCACAAACAATCCCAAAAAACCATTTGCTATCAATCAATTTTCACACCAATTTCAACCAATAAATATCGTCCATGGTTTGTGGACGAGGGGCGTATATATATATATATATATATATATATTTATATATAGATATTTATATATAGCAATTCACTTTCATTTTCACACATATATTATATTTTTAAATCAGAAATCTCACCAATAGCTATCCAACTTCACGACTCTTCCTTTATAGAAATCTTCGCCTTTTGTTGCTTTGTCGCCCGTATTCTCTACATATGTAAAAATCGAATTTTTACTATGTTATTCAATATATAAAAATCGAATTTTTACTTCGACTATTCAATATATAAAAATCTGATTTTTCTTTCTAAAGAAATCAGTTTTCAATACCTTTTAAAAATCAGTTTTCAAAACCTTTTTAAAAATTCAGTTTTAATACTTTTAAAAATTCCAGTTTTAATACTTTTAAAAATTTCCAGTTTGAATACTTTTAAAAATTCCAGTTTTTATACTTTTAAAAATTTCCAGTTTGAATACTTTTAAAAAATTTCAGTTTTTATACTTTTAAAAATTTCCAGTTTGAATACTTTTAAAAAATTTCAGTTTTTAATACTTTTAAAGATATTCAGTTTTAATACTTTTAAAAATATCCATTTTATACTTTTAAAAATATCCAGTTTTAATACTTTTTAAAAATATCAGTTTTATACTTTTAAAAATATCCAGTTTTTATACTTTATAAAAAAAAAAGATCGGTTTTAAAACCAAAAAAAAAAAAAACAGTATTAACCTTTTATAATATTCACAGCGTTACAGAATTAAAATAAAATAAATAAAATAAATAAAATCAACTTACATTTATCGGCGAGGGGGGGGGCTGCTGCTGCTCTTAGCGGCAGTCGGGGAGGCGTCGCTGTTGGAGGAGGGACAGGCGGCAAGAGGTGCTGGAGGTGGGTGGTCTTCGGGGGTTACGAACGGAGGACAGGCGGCGGTAGGGTTTCGCTCGCGATGGAGGGAGGAGCGGGGTCTTCGTGGTGGTGGTCTTCGTCGGCGTCGAGGTCAGGGGGGGCGGCGGCTCGATAGTTCTAGGTTTTTTTTTTTTTTTCGCTTTCTGATTCGAAATTATAATGAACGGGGGGGGGGGGGCAAGCAGAAGGAAAAGGGGGAGAAAGAATATATGTTATATTTTTTTTTATTTAATTATTCAAAAAGGTTGACTTTTACATACGACCTCGAAACGAGGCCCACCGCCTGTCGTCCATAGCGTTTTACCCCCATTCTGAACACAATGGGATATGTATCGCAAGCTGATTTGATCGTTACAATCAGTTTCCTTTTGAATTTTCATTTAAATCTCTATATTGAATTTTAAACGCACATTTCAAATTACCGGGGTCACATACTAACTAGAAAAATTCCAGAAAAATATTTTCTAGCTTCGTATCGTCGACACGGTCCTAACAAAACTAGTTTCGTCGAATTCTGAGACCGTTTGAAAAATGGCCAATTTCCAGTCGATTAAAATCAACGGAAACTGGTCAAACGCGTTTTCCTTTGCCACGCTCACATATTGATTCGAAAAATTATGAAATTTGAAACCTAACAATAACTTGACACTACGGACCTAACAAAAGTGGTTTCGTCGAAATCCGAGGTCGTTTGCAAAATGTCCATTTTTAAGGGCCTGAATTCCATAGCGACTATTCAGAATTTTCAATTGGACATATCTTTTGATTCCCGCTATCAAATTTCGATTGGTCGGATTCGTTAGAAAGATATTACCAATTAGATCCTACTGTTTTTGGTTTCACTAAAATACGGATTGTTTTGCACCCGGTACAGTCTGACAAAGTTTGAATTCAATTTTTGAAACTGCCACGCCATTTCAGGCCTTGTTTATAATTATAATTAATTATATTCGTTTTCAATTGTCGATTCAAACTTAGTTTTCATCGCCATTATTTAAAATATTTATTTTAAATATTTAAAATCCATTATTTTAGCCAATTTAAAAATTTTAAATTGGTTCAGATTTTCTGGGTCGTTACAGGCATAATAATCCACATCGGTGGACCGGCCCTGACGATCTAAAGGCTTGCCTGCGCGCTTGCCTGTGGCTCGGGCTAGAGAGTCACGAATCGGTTGAGGACTATCTTTTGCCTCGGTTCATAGATGGAAATCCAATTTCCAAATACGTGACATTTGCGGTTTTATTTGTACACCTATATATGGCGACATGATATATGGTACCCATGCCGCCTATGATTGATACTTATGATTTGAAGTTGTTTTAACACTATGCACTTATTATAGTATCAAATGAATTGTTTTAAACGTATCAAGCATTCTTTGGCTGTTATAAGGGAAAACCCTATCCCCCGGCTTGCGTTGCATTGTGTGATAGGACCTGGGTCTTATAACAGCTTCATTTTTCTTTATTTAGCATTGCGCTGTTGTTTTATGCACTGGTATTCTTGGGAGGAAACCCGTTCCGTGTTATACGGCGTGGTCCCTTGATTTACCTAACTTTAAAAATAAAGATTAATAACTGTTTTAGTTCTCACACCAGTCACATGACTGACCTGGGGTTTATTGTTTTAACCTAAACTCTGGGTGCCCTTATTTTGACACGGGCAGCTAGTAGTTTTGGTTTTGCAGATTTATATTCACAGGATCCTGGTTTACAGCTGGAACGATATCCGGAAAGCTTTGTATCCGTATATCTCCTTCTAGTTGTGTATTGTATTATTTTCCGCTGCAATGTATTTAAATGTAATTTAAATCTCTGTTATTTCTGTGTTATATTCATTTATACTCTGTATATTCTTGTAATCTGATGCATTGTTGTAATATACAATGAAATGTTCTTCCATATGCGTTCTGTTTTGTCGTGTTCTCAAAACGATAGGGCGTTTCGAACGGCCTGGATCGGTTTAGCGACTGGTTCGGACCGAGCGAAATTCCTTGTCGTGACACTAAATTATCACTATTTCCCAAAAGAACCTTGTCTAAATTCACACCCGATATTCAAATATTCTTAAATAACCGTTATGGCCACGAACGAATATACCGCTGTTTTTTTGAATATTTAATTTGGACATAACTTCCAATATATACGACGAAATCTCGATTTTTCTCTTTCACTAGAAAAATATACTTCACCAGCTCCTAACATTTCTTGTTTCACAGAAATCCGATTTAAAACGAACTCTGTACATTCAGTTGAAGTTCAAATCGCCAAATAGCGAACTACAGCGCCATTTCGAGCTCGATTATAATTATATTATAATTTATACGTTCGACCATCGTTCAAATAATATATTCGTTATTCAAATTCAATTCCAAGCTGAATTAAATATCACAGATGATCCACTTCACACCATATCGCCATTTCAGCCAGTTCTGATTATTTCCGAATTAAATATATTATTTAATTATTATTTTAATTAAATATTTACCATTATTTAATTAACGACCATTTGAATTCTCTAAGCCACCATTTATATAATTAAATAAATTAATTATACACCGCAGAAAATGCGGGTCATTACAACATGATGGATATCTTTCTTATTATTAATACTCCAGATTAAAAGATGAGAAGTGAAGACTGAAGATATGTCTCTTAGTACTCATATTTAGACATGCGGTTTAAATCTTAAGCTTAACACAAATTGTGCCAATCCTAATATGTAGCTTACTTTCACAAAATGTTCTCTGCGAATGTATGTATAGAAGACCCCTACAGGAAGAATGAATTAAAGCAAAACAATATTGTTCTGTCCAAGTTTGCTGTATTCATAAAACATTTTTCATGCTGAAAATAAAACTAATTGTATCACGTTTTGGTTAAGATTTCAACTAAAACAAAATGGCAGCAAATGCCAAAATTGGAATAAAATATGTAAGTTTTATCAAACTAAGAAATAACATCAATGTCTGAATTTTAAATAAATGTTGGAGGAAATTTAAAACTTATAGATAAGATGCATGGAATTCACCCACTACACCTTGGAGTTGAAGTTCAACTGAAATTGTGCACAATCAATATGAATCAAAGATGCAATACAAAACATAATATTACAGTATTTGATATTTCTACCTAAACTTCATTCTTTTTACACAAGGAAAGAAAAAACAAAGAGATGAATTGCCAAATCAATTTCCTTTCCACTTATATGTTTACCGGAAAGTGCTTCTAATACGTATAGATGACTAATAGCCAGCATCAGCAACACATCATACATATCTGCATAAATGAAAGGCAAGCTTTAGAGTGGTAAAATAACCAAAAACCTTATTGATGGAACAATCTTACGAAATAACGGCATATTAAATATTTTTTTGTAACACTGATATGTTTAACTTAAACGGATCATAACAATCACTACATTATCATATTAGAAAACAATAATGAATTACTAGTTATTGCCACATTAATTCATTATAATCTTAGGAGGCTAATACCGTTTTAGATTACGATTTAATAAATTAATACACTATATATATAAAGAATGAATATTATTCATGAAATGAAAATTGCAAAAGAGGCCGCTATTCATAAAAGGAACATAAGTTAAGATTAAAACAATTTAAGTCAACCAAAATAGAAGTAATAATCCATGAGGTATATCGTTAGTAAAACCCAAAAGCAATTAATAAAAATGTTCTGAATCTTAGCCTTGGCATGCAAAGTCAAAATGGAAACAATAAGGAAAAAAGTCATGGTACAGCTCAACATTTAAAGTCAATTGTTAATTCCACAAGTACACTAACCAATCTAGACAAAAATCATTAATGTTAATGCAGAACATAAATTATGAAATGATATATAATACATAATGAAAATAGATGCACAACAAAAGAATTAACTGTTAAATTGATAGGCACCCAAATTTAATTACTTCATTCATATTCCCTTTAATTATTTCATTCATATTCCCTCCGGCACGTTGATATATAATAACTATGCTCATGGAAAAAAGAGCTGAAATCTAGCACAAAGCATTCATTTATTTCTACATCAGTACATACTGCCATGATCATTTTTTCTTTTCTTTTAGGGAACATATATATAAAGCAAGATAAATTGTACTTATTCAATGTATACTAAATCATAACCAAGGCATGAAATAAAAATAAGGATAATCTTAACTACAAAGTAGTTTCAGTCGTAATGTGTTATTACCTTCTTTAAATATAGATATTTTATGATGATACCATATTAAAAAAGTCTGAAGAAAGGCATACATAAATGGCAATAACATTATGAAAATATTAATGAAAGATACAAAGTACTTAAATCAAGAAAATTCATATATTTAGATTAGGAACACCAATAATCAATCCACATAATGAAAAATAAAGGAAATAATGTGTTTTATTTTACTTTTAATTTTGCCAACATTAGGATTCATGATGATAGGATAGTAAAAGGGATACTGATTATAGTACATATAAATCAAGGATCACCACCATGGATATGAGAAGCAATAGTGTATCCATGTATACGTAATATGGATTTTTAGCATGTCTTTCGGGATATTAGAAAACGAAAACCCGAGCACGAAAATAGCATGTGCAAAGTATTGACACTGGTTGAAGATTTAAAGAATAAGGAAAGGTTGCAAACACTAAGACAAATATTCTTCGTCATATTCATTTCATTTAATAAATGTAACAAATTATTTGTCTCCATAGTTTCAACTATAATATGTTTTTTCTACTTTAAGGGTATGTCTCCATGATAGCATACAACGCGGCTTAAGTAGACAGAGACATAAACAAATATTCTTCTTAGAATATATCTATCAAAAGCACAAATAGCAATCAAGAAAATTAAACTTCCATATTTGAAGTAGAAAATATAACAATCAACATAATGGTAGGTAAATGAAATATGAAGGAAACAATGTTTTTTAATTTTAAATTTGCATCAATCATGGTTCATGAAATCAAGCGCATAAGCAGTTTAAAAAATAGTTTATGCCTCTATATTTTCAATCGTAATTTCCTCTTTAAATAAGAATTTGTCTCGGTGAAACAATATAAAGCAACTTAAAACAAATATATATAAATAAATATAGTTTTGATAAAATATTTATGTAAAATAAAAATGGTAATCAATTGAAGGATATTACATATTTAAATTAGAATAATAATCAACGAATGTAATTACGTATAGAGGAAAGTAAGTATTTTATTTGTTTTCAAATGTTCATCCATCAGGTTTCATGAATATACAAAATAATAAATGGAATATATGTGTCTATGTACATATACACACACACACGCACATATATATACACATATATATGTGTGTAATCAAATAGTTGTGTGCTAGTTATAAGAAACAGTGGCATATGCATATACATCTAAACTCAAATTGCAGTATGTCTTCACGTGATCTTACAAAATGAAAATATAAGCTTGCAAATAATGTGTATAAACTATGCGAAGCATTAATTTTTTTGAAAAAGGTCCCTGGGGCTCCCATGATAGATGATAAGTTGTACATATTGCTATGAGTAAGGAAAATCTTGTCCATATGTGAAGCTTTAACAGTAAAATATACTTGGCATAAAGAAAAAGGATTTAAATCTACAATTTAGGATGAAAATTAAGTAAATGGGAATTTAAAAATTATGCATGCAACTGTTATTTCCAAAAGCTTCAAAATCAATGGTCTTGGATTTATCAGATGTATATCATCATTTAAAAGATTTCAATCCATAATTTTTTTATAGGATAACCTATAAAGCATTAGAAGTAAATAAAGGTTAAATATATTGAGATAAATGAGATTCAATACATAGGCTGAAAGACAATTAAGTCTTATATTGGGTATCTACCAGCTAAAAGGGACTCAACTACAATCTAAATTTATGCATGCCGTTGGCTGTTGATTATTTTCATTACTAAGAAGAGAGTACCATTCTTAATCATGGTTGACAATTATCGTTGGTTTTCTAGCTAGAATTCGTGAAAACTCAGATGCATAATGATGCAAAAAGGTATAATACGTGTATGTTTTTTGTTTAGTTGTATTACTTTTATTGCTTTGTTTACACTTATATAAGAGTTCAAGACATAGATTGTCAAAGAAATTTCCTAAAAATGACAGAAACCATCATCTACTTATGATAGTGATTGCTGTTATAGATTTAAATAGTGGGGGAAATAATATGGGTCTAGATTTTTAGTCTCCATGCCAATCAACTAAAGCACATAGATTTTGGCATAAAAACCCATTCGATCTCAATGTGAGAGGTTTTTCTACAAAATATTTAATTATGTTTGTAAATGTTGATTGATAGGGCTCATTAGGTTATATAATGCTGAGGCCAGGTGATTTGTCCCTAAAACAAAAGGAAGTTATATGTATAACAAAGCGTATGCACCAAACTGGTGAAAAAGGTGTTATAAAAAGCAAGCAAATATATATTTTGCATCGGGAAAAAGATAAAAGAAAAGAAACATCGATCTATTTTAGAGTCTTAAAGTGAAAACATGTTAGATATAATTTTAAATTCGTATTCCTATTATTCATTACATTAATTAGGATTCATATTCCTATTATTCATTGCATTAATTAGGAGTTATTTTGATTTGTATTAATTGTATTAATAATTGTATTAATGTATAGATTCAAATTCAAATATGCTCTTGAAGTTGTCCATCTATAAATATGTAATATTATGTAATTATGTAATCAAGGAAAGGAATACAATTTTATTTCCTGTTTTCTCATGGTATCAGAGCCAGGTTAAATAAATTACACTCTTGTATTTCTCAATATCTTATCATGGCTAATGATAACAATCCTTCTAATGTTTCTATCAGAGTTGATCCTTATGCTATCCATCACTTTGATAGTCCCTCTACTGTTCTTGTCACACCTCTCTTAACTAGTGATAATTATGGCTCTTGGAGTCGTGCTATTACAATGGCGTTATGAGCCAAGAACAAATTCGGTTTTGTCAACGGTTCCTTGCCGATCCCATCGGTGGAAACCGACGTTGTCAATTGGCACCGCTGCAACGATCTTGTTGGCAGCTGGATACTCAATTCCGTATCTCTGGAAATCAGGCCAAGTATTCTCTATGCCAATAGCACTGCCCAGATATGGATGGATCTCAAAGAGCGCTTCTCTCAGTCTAATGCGCCGAAGATATATCAGTTAAAACTCACGGCTAACTTAGCAGCTACAATTATGTCATGTATATCTTCTTGTTGGATTATAGATTCAGGTGCGTCAAATCATATATGCACATCACTATCAATTTATCTTCATATGTTCCATTGCAGAAACATAAGTCTGTTCAATTACCTGATGCCACTTTCGCATCAGTGACTCACATTGGGATTGTTAAACATTCAAAATCTCTTATTCTCAAAGATGTATTTTTATCCCATCATTCAAATTCAATTTATTATCTGTCTCACAATTTACAAAACGACTTAATTGTGAAGTAATTTTTTCTAAATCTCAATGTCGTTTCCAGAACCTGTTGACGAACAGGACGATTGGTCGGGGTAGAATTTATTGTGGTCTCTACTACTTGGAGGATATTCCCCATTTGAATTCGCTTTTTCATTTCAGCAATCAGATAATTTTGAACTTTGGCACTCTTGCCTTGGTCACCCTAGTAGTTCTCGTTAATAATTTTCCGGATATATCCACGAACAATAATTTTATTTGTGATCTTTGTCCACAAGCTAAGCAATCTCGTGCTTCATTTCCGCAAAGTTTATCTTACTCTTCTGTATGTTTTGAATTATTACATGTTGATGTTTGGGGACCATTTAATGTTCCATTTAAAAATGGTTCACGTTTTTTTCTCACCATTGTTGATGATTATTCAAGATGCACTTGGGTCTATTTAATGAAATTCAATTCTCAAAATTTTATATGATAAAACATTTTTTTAATCAAGTTAATCGACAATTTGGACTGTCAATCTCCAATATACGATCTGGAGATGGTGATATTTTTATTCCACAACTTCAAGCTCTTCGATCTGACAATGGAACTGAATTTCTTTCATTAGAGTTTCAAAATTGGTTTCATTCTCTTGGTATAATCCATCATCGAAGTTGTGTAGCCACTCCTCAACAAAATGGGATAGTGGAACGTAATCATCGACACTTACTTGATGTTGCTCGCTCACTACGATTTCAAGCTAATCTTCCCCTCTCTTTTTGGGGCGAATGTGTTCTCACCGCTGCATTTCTCATAAATAAATTACCCACACGTCCTCTTGATTTCAAATCTCCTCATGAAGTTTTATTTTCCGTCTTATTCATCTTTACGTGTGTTTGGATGTCTATGTTTTGTGAAAAATATGCATATTAAAAATAAATTTGACGCACGAGGTAAGCCACACATTTTTGTTGGTTATCCATATGGTTAAAAAGGATATCGACTTTATGTTCCTTATTCTCATCGCATAATAGTCTCACATGACGTTTTTTTCATGAATCAGTTTTTCGGTATAAAAACATTTCAGATCATAGATCTAAGACATTTCCATCACTCCACTAGATGATGATTCACCTACAAATTTCACACCATTTCAAAATGATTCATCAGTACCAACTAATATTTCTTCATCTAATACAACTGAAAATGGTGAAAATTCACTTCAAAATCAGTCTACAAATCTGATTCCAACAGAAATCGCTGATTCAAATCAGTCTCAGCAAACTAATAATAATTCTTCAATTATAATTCCCACGAATACTGCTGATTTAAATCGTACTCAGCGAATTCGACGAAGGCCGTTGCATCTCAATGATTATGCGTGCCACATCTCTCCTTCATCTACTTTTTTTCCTTTATCCAAATATTTCTCTTTGGAAAAGTTTAGTTATTCTCATCATGTTTTTTTGTCCAAAATTATTAATCATGATGAACCTCAAACTTATTCTCAAGCAGTTCAATCTTCTGCTTGGCGTGATGCAATGTCTGTTGAAATTCGTGCTCTCGAAGCAAACCAAACATGGACTGTTTGCTCATTACCACCAAATAAAACACCAATTGGTTGCAAATGGGTATATAAAACTAAATATTACTCTGATGGTTCTATTGAACGATATAAAGCACTTTTAGTAGCCAAAGGTTACACCCAAGTTGAAGGAATTTATTACCATGATACTTTTGCTCCGGTAACAAAATTGGTCACCATTCGTCTACTTCTTTCTATCGCTGCAATTAAAAATTGGTCTCTTCATCAATTAGACGTAAATAATGCTTTCCTCCAAGGTGATCTAAATGAGGAAGTTTATATGAAACTTCCTCCTAGTTTTCCTCGTCATGGTGACAATCAAGTTTGTAAGCTCCATAAATCGATTTATGGACTTAAACAAGCTTCGCATCAATGGTTCTCTAAGTTTTCTTCTACTTTAATTCAACGTGGTTTTCATCAATCTAATTCCGATTACAGTCTCTTCACGTATATTCGTGATCATTTTTCAATATTTGTTCTTGTTTATGTAGATGATATTATCATTACAGCAAACAATGAATCTTTTATTTCCATGACAAAACAATTTCTCTCCAAATCTTTCTCCATTAAAGATCTTCGGCGTCTAAGTTATTCTCTTGGTATTGAATTTTCTCGTTCCAAAAAGGGATTATTTTTGTGTCAACGTAAATACACACTTGACATATTAAAGGATTCAGGTATGCTTGGTTCTCGTACAACTCCAATTCCTATGGAACAACATTGTAGACTTCTTCCAGAAGACGGCAATCCTTTGCCTGATTCATCTCTATATCGACGACTCATCGGTCGTCTCTTATATCTTACCGTTATTCGTCCTGACATTCAATATATTGTCAACAAACTTAGCCAAATTATGCAAAGCCATCGTTCCACACATCTTGATGCCGCAAATAAAGTCCTTCGATATCTCAAAGGTTCTATTGGTAAAGGTTTATTCGTATCGGCAAAGAGTTCTCTTTCTCTGGTCGGTTTTGCTGATTCTGACTGGGCAGGTTGCCTTGCCACTCCCGTTATACTACCGGTTATTTTACAATGCTTGGTTCTAGTCCCATCTCCTGGAAATAAAAGAAACAACCGACTATTTCTCGATCATCTGCTGAAGCTGAGTATCGGTCTCTTGCTGCTATTACTGCTGAAGTCCAATGGTTACATTCAATCTTATCATAACTTGGTTTTCCACCATCTGGTCCTATATCAATACATTGTGATAGCCAAGCTGCAATTCATATTGCATCAAATCTCGTCTTCCATGAACGAACTAAGCACATCGAAATAGATTGTCATTTTGTTTGTGAAAAGATTCTCTCCGGTATTATTACTCCTTCCTATATTCGTTCTTGTGACCAACTAGCGGATATTTTCACAAAACCACTAAGTGCTGATAATTTCAAACGATTGCTTAGCAAGTTGGGCGTGATCAACATTTCTCTCCCGGCTCCAACTTGAGGGGGGGTGTTAGAGATAATTTCAAATTCACATTCCTATTATTCATTGCATTAATTAGGATTCATATTCCTATTATTCATTGCATTAATTAGGAGTTATTTTGATTTGTATTAATTGTATTAATGTATAGATTCAAATTCAAATATGCTCTAGAAGTTGTCCATCTATTAATATGTAATATTATGTAATTATGTAATCAAGGAAAGGAATAAAAATTTATTTCCGGTTTTCACAAATCATTTTTCCTTTTATAGTTTAGAAACCACTTAACATGAAACTGCATAATTAAGGCAAAAAGGTGTAAGTTCACTTCTCTTGAACATAAAATATTTTACGTTTATACACGACTATGTATAAACTTAGTTTTGGAGTCAAAGAAGGCAAATGTTGAATACTCATATAAACATTAAGTTTTTCTATCATAGGATTTGCATGCCTCAATGGCCAGTTACATTATTTGCCTGCATTGTCACATGAATCATTGAATTGTGAACTTAAAATTATGTAAAAAAATAATAATGAAATTTTTGTAATAATAGATATTTCATATAAACAATGAAATGCATAATTCAGAAAAAATATTTTAATATGAAGTAAATTGCATCATTTTATTTTAAATATATCAATTTATGGTGCTTACCAGAAAATGGCTGTTAGTGATAGACTAATATAGTTAACATGAAATTGCAGTAAAAAAAATTGTAGTAATTCTTACAAATTTATGTTAACCAAAACCCATAATTTTTTAAGTATAGGACCGGTTATTTGAACACTAGATCACAAGCAAATTGGAAGACACAAAGCCTCCATCATTGGATCTTTTTGTCTTTATATGAAGAGGTAGAATTCAAGTGGAGATCCAACAGTTGGGATCAATTGTGCCACCAAGTGTTTTCTAATATTGTGTCTAAATAGGCTTTTCCTTTAAGTATATAAATGGTGGGATAAAGTTACCAAAGTTAATAATATTAGCTTCACATATACATCAGGTTTTTAAATGTTAGAATATTCGTGTTCATGTCTAACTACGTTTTTTTTTTTTTTTTTTTTTTTGAATACTCATTTGAACTGTCTAATTGAGATTTTCAGAAGAATAAGGAAAGAATTACAAAACCTTTCTGTAAAGAAACATTTCAAACAAAAAAATGAGTGCATATTAAGAATATATTTTAAACCTACAGAAAACAACATTTTATTTAAAGAAAAAACCATTCTATATTATTCCGTAGGAGCGCGCATATCGAACATATTTGAACTACTTAACATTCTATTGCTAAGATGCCAAGAATAATTTAATCAAATAACCCAAACAAATATAATGTACTCCTTTAGATATAATTTAAATGATCGATAAGATTGCTTAATATGACTCAATTTTCATTGAATTTTGTTTTTAATGGTGGGGAATAAAGCTCAAATAAAATACATGATCTAAAGAACTGTAAGTAGAGTTCACTTAACATCAAAAATTCAACCAAAAAATAAAGCCTCCAAAGCTTACACTTATCTTAATCCATAAATAACTACAAAATCCATGTTCCATTGGGAAGTTAGAGATAGATAAATTCTATTATCAGGAAACTACATACATGAATACACATACCCATCTAGAAATAGAAGAAAACATATTCAAGATAATATATACAAATAAAATATTATTATAGTATTAGATGCATCCAAAATTTAATGTCCAAAAGGCAATAAAGTTATGATATAATGGGCAATTACATTACTAACTTACATAGTATCCATAGTATTTATATGCACGTATGATATTAGTACCAATCCCATTAGTATCCATAGTGTTCGTATGCATGTCATTTACACTTTTACGATTATCCACAACTGTTGAACAATATCAAATCGATAATGCATATACTGTTAAACTTCAAAGAAGATAATACCTTGCTAATTATTTCATACTTTATTTTCAAACCGTATGACTCCTGAGACTTTTTTAACTTATTAGACTGCAATAATAACATGCTTACAATGATGTAAATTCATAATAATTAGTTATGCCATTTAGTAAATAGTTGCTATATTTAAAAAAATTGAAAATTTCTAAACTCAATCTGAAGAATCGACCAATTTAATGTAAAATAAATGACTCTGCAGCATTAATAGGTTTCTGCTTCTACAAAGATATACGTTTCTAAAAATTTAACCATGGAATGTTAATTTTCTTTTCAAAATAAGATAGGTAGCAAATTCAAAAATTTTCTGTGACAACAAGGAATTTCGCTCGATCTGAATCAGTCGCTAAACCGATCTAGACCGTTTGAAACGCCTGATTGTTTTGAGAACACGACAAAATAGAGCGCAGACAGAAGAACATTTCATTGTTTATTACAACAATTCCATCAGAATACAAGAATATACAGAGTATGAATGAATAAAATACATTCGATAAATATCAGAGATTACAATAAATTACATAGCAGCAGAAAAATAGTACAAAACACAACTGAAAGTAATACACGGACACAGAGCTTTCCGAGCATCGTTCCAGCTGTAAATCAGGATCCTGTGAATATAAATCTACAAAACCAAAACTACTAGCAGTCCGTGTCGAAATAAGGGCACCCAGAGTTTAGGTTAAAACAAAAAACTCCAGGCCAGTCTTGGGACTGGTGTGAGAACTAAAACGGTTATTTATCTTTATTTTCAAAGTTAGGTAAATCAAGGGACCACGCCGTATAACACGGAACGGGTTTCCTTCCAAGAACACCAGTGCATAAAACAACAGCGCAATGCTAAATAAAGAAAATCGAAGCTATTATAAGACCCAGGTCCCATCACACAATGCAACGCAAGCCGGAGGATAGGGTTTTTTCCTTATAATAGCCAAGAATGCTTGATACTTTTAAAACAAATCATTCGATACAATTATAAGTGCATATTGTATAAAACATCATCATATCAAAAGTATCAATCATAGACGGCATAAGCGCCCCATCCCACAATGTCGTCATACTAGGCTCTACAAATAAAACCGAAATACACGTATTGGAAAGTTGGATTTCCATCATGGTGGCTCTTGATTCGAATGATCAATCGCGTAGTGCAATTCCCCACGGCTTACACCCAGCAAGAGAAAACACCGTAATGCACATCCGCAATTTTGGGAACCGAGTATCACCGCGTCTTACGTCCCAGCGAGAGAAAACACCGCTTAATCTATCCCTCTGAGCACTAAGCTCATCTCAGTCAACCGAATCCACGACACCACTAAGGTGCTCATCCACTAAAAAAGCATACTGATTAAACCATCAGTTTACCACCATACCGGGGTGTGAGGCTCGTGAATCAATGCTATACACAAAGCCAAGCTATATTAAAGCTGCGCTTTGACCATCATCCACCAAACTTTGCTTTTCAACAAAAGTATGGATCACTGCATCTCAGCATGCCACACTATCAATCCATATCGTATCACTGATTTCTGCCAATATATAACCTCTGAGCTCGTACGTCTCAGAGAAGGGCGTTAAGCAAGAGAATAAATTCTCCACCGCCAAACAGATATATATTTAGTAGAGATCAACGAATACAATATAAAGGAATACAATGTCAGGCACACCATCCATTTACAAGTCCGTTCTAGGTCTGAACGAAACCGGAGGCACTTTCATCGCATATTCGTCGATCTCGAAGTACGTCTAGACGACCACCAACTATTTCCCTCCTCTTGGGTGTATAGCCCAATCCGGATCATCAGTATTTATCCAAACGATGTGAAGACTTCCGGTCTTCGACCACCGTCATCATCTTCGACTTATCGTTGAATCGGTTATCCAGAATGGGTATAAACCCGGCCTTTCTGAACAACCCGCGTATATTATAAACAAATGTTACACAAACACAACATACGCCCCATTCCAATTCATTAGTCACTAACCGTAAATTAGCAAGAGAACAATTCCCCAAATATTAACCCCGAAGACTGAAACCAACATCAGATCAATATCCAGGAAACCATCCTTCTTAGCTAACCTACAATTAGTTTCTAAATTTCACATTCTTAGGGAAAGGTTCCCATTAATTTTATCAAAGATAAATTATTCTAAATTTATTCTTTAATCTTCCTTTGGATATCATTTCAAACCAAATTATGGTTTTCCAAACTAGTCGAGATTAGCGAACCATACCGAAGTAATTATTTTATTTTATGTCCCCATCCCAACCTATTCATCCGATGAAGCAAAACTGGTAATACTCCATGTCTAACACCACGGTGTTATTGGTAAAATTAATTACCATTTCATGTTCAAATCTAATTAAAGATTTAGCTATCGCTTTGGAGCAAAACTGGTGATACTCCATTCTCGCTCACTTTCCAAATTTGATAATTTTCATTATCAATTCACATTTCAATCTAATTACAGGTTCATTAAAGCTCCTTTTACTGGGTTAAAGAACTAATGTCATTTAAAACACAGTTCACGATAAACCCAAATCACGTTCTATTTATTATCGGGTTAAAGAACAAGTGTTATTTAAAACACTGTTCACGATAAACCCATAGATCAATTCTAATTCAATTCCAATCAAATATATTAGAAATTCCAATTATTTTAAACCCCTTTCAAATCCAATTTATTTATTTAAAATATATTTGGGTTTTAAATTTAGTTCAAAACTAGTTCATTTCGATAAAAATCCATTTTTACCTTTACAAATGTGGGATTTTTCATCCCCGTTCTTCATAAATCATTTTTTATGATTTTACACAAATTATTACTATTTTTAATAATTTTATCGAGGCCCGTACAGTCGATTTCCAACAACGGCCAACGAACTGCACTTACAACGCCTTTTCCAAATTTGATTTGGACGTATCTCCAAATCCATCCATTAGATTTCAAATTTCTAATATTTGTTAGAAAGCTCTTTACGATACGAACCCAAAGGTTCCGGTTTTTGGAGAATCCGACGGTCGGATCTCCCGTAATGTCCGTTCGAAGTCAATGGTCGAAATTTACGAGCTACCGCGGCGCGGCGCATTCTATTCAGGCCATTATATATATAATATATATATTTTATATATTTCGTCGATTTTCTTTTTAAAAAGTATTTTATAAATCATTTTAAATTCGTTTCAAAACAATTTCAACTTCCAATTCAATTTCAAATCAGAATTGAATTTTTTTTCTTATAAATTCGGTTTACCTTCATTTCTATTTGATTTCTATTCAAATCGATTTCAATTCTTTTCAATTGAATTCAATTCAATTTTGAATTCATTTTCTATTCAATTCAATTCGAATTCGTTTTCTATTCAATTCAATTCGAATTCGTTTTCTATTCAATTCAATTCGAATTCGTTTTCTATTCAATTCAATTCGAATTTATTTTCTATTCAATTCAATTCGAATTCCTATTATAAATATTTGATTTTTATCTCTTTTCAATATTCGTTATAAAAACGAATATAATCGATATAAATATTGTTCGCGTCAAAATAGCGCATCTCTAATCAACACGTCTTTTTATTTTTCAATAACTTCGTTATTCTATTCAACAAATGAATTTATATTTCTTTCAATACATGACTCTATATTTTTGTCAACACATGACTAATCTCAACGAATGAGTACTGTCCACGTGTGACTATTTTTGTTATTTAATATATTTTATAAAAATTAGGGTATCTATCGTTTGATTTCAAATCAGACTCCAACCGTAAATTAGTAAGAGAACGATCCCTAAAAATTTATCCCGAAGGCCAAAACCAACATCAGATCAATATCCAGGAGACCACTCATCTTATCTATTTTCCAGTTAGTTTCTAATTTTATATATGATAAAGATGTAAATCTTATTGTTAAAATATTTCGTTCAACACATGACTAATCTCAACGAATGAGTACTGTCAACACATGAACCTTTATTTTATAAAGAAGTTAGTTTCTAATTTTATATATGATAAAGATGTAAATCTTATTGTTAAAATATTTCGTTTAACACATGACTAATCTCATCGAATGTGACGAGAAGTAATTCAGCTCGGTCCGAACCAGTCGCTAAACCGACCCAGACCGTTCGAAACGCCCTATCATTTGAGAACATGACAAATCAGAACGCAGACGGAAGAACATTTCATTGTATATTACAACAATGCATCAGATTACAAGAATATACAGAGTATAAATGAATATTATACAACACAGATTATCAGAGATTACAATAAATTACATAGCAGCGGAAAATAATACAATACACAACTAGAAGAGATATACGGATACAAAGCTTTCCGGATATCGTTCCAGCTGTAAACCAGGATCCTGTGAATATAAATCTGCAAAACCAAAACTACTAGCTGCCCGTGTCAAAATAAGGGCACCCAGAGTTTAGGTTAAAACAATAAACTCCAGGTTAATCATGGGACTGGTGTGAGAACTAAAACAGTTGTAAATCTTTTTTTTAAAGTTAGGTAAATCAAGGGACCACGCCGTATAACACGGAACGGGTTTCCTCCCAAGAATACCAGTGCATAAAACAAACAGCGCCATGCTAAATAAAGAAAAATGAAGCTGTTATAAGACCCAGGTCCTATCACACAATGCAACGCAAGCCGGGGGATAGGGTTTTCCCTTATAACGCCAAAGAATGCTTGATCCATTTTAAACAAATCATTTGATACTATTATAAGTGCATAGTGTATAAAACAACTTCAAATCATAAGTATCAATCATAGGCAGCATGGGTACCATATATCATGTCGCCATATATAGGTTATACAATCAAAATCGCGAAGTCACGTATTTGGAAATTGGATTTCCATCTATGAACCGAGGCAAAGGATAGTCCTCAACTGATTCGAGACGCTCTAGCCCGTGTCTCAGGCAAGTACTCAGTCAAGCCTTTGGATTGTCAGTGCCGGTCCACCGATGTGGATTAAAATTCCTGAACACTGCGTTTCCCCACACTTTGGGGCGTCAATGAGCCAACGAATGACTCCATCGGACCCGGATCGTCCGATCAAACCGAGGCGCCTCGCAACAGCAACAACCACACAGGTGAAAACTATATAAATGTCAGGGCTGGTAGGTCACTGACACCACCCTAGCTAGAAGGAAACGCATGCCCTCCCTGATGTCCTCTCCCATTTCTGGTTCACAACCGGGGTGTGAGGCTCGCGAATTCACGTTACACAAAGCTGTGCCACACAGGCTGTGCTTTGATCATCACCACAAGACTTTGCTTTTCAATAGAAGCCTCGATCAATTACCACTTAGGCATGCCACATAGGCAATTCACTCCATGCGTTTGATATCCATCAATATATAACCCCTGAGCTCGTATGCCTCAGAGAAGGGCGTTAAGCAAGAGAATAAATTCTCCACCTCCAAACAGATGTATATTTAATAGAGATCAATCACACGGACTAAAATCCAATGTCAGACACACAGTCCATTAACAAGTTCGCTCTGGGTCTGAACGAAACCGGAGGCACCTAGTACCCCGCATATCCATCGATCTCCAAGTACGTCTGGACGATCACCAACTGTTTCCATCTTCTTGGGTGTACAGCCCAATCAAGATCATCAGTAATCACCCAAACGACGTGAAGACTTCTGGTCTTCGACTACTGTCTTCATCTTCGACTTATCGTCGTATCAGTAATTCAAAATGGGATAAACCCGGTCTTTCCGAATAACTCGCTTATATTTTAAATAAGTGTTACACAAACACAACATATGCCTCATTCCAATTTATCAGTCATTAACCGTAAATTAATCAAGAGAATAATTCCCCAAATAATAACCCCGAAGGCCGAAACCAACATCAGATCAATATCCAGAAAACCATTCTGCTTGGCTAACCGACAGTTAGTTTCTAAATTTCACATTCATAGGGAAAGGTTCCCATTAATTTTATCGAAGATAAATCATTAAAATTCATTCTTTAATCTACCTTTGAATATCAATTCAAACTAGTCGAGATTAACGAACCTTACCGAAGTAATCATTTGTTTTAATCTCCCAATCCCAACCTATTCATCCCATGAAGTAAAACTGGTAATACTTCATATCTAACACCACGGTGTTATCGGTAAATTCAATTACCATTTCAAGTTTAAATCTAATTAAAGATTTTACTATCGCCTGGAGCAAAACTGGTGGTACTCCATTCTCGATCATTTCAATCTAATTAAAGATTCATTAAAACTCCACTTAGTTTTAATCGTTAACTGGGTTAAAGAATCAGTGTCATTTAAAACACGCTTCACGATAAACCAAAAATCGCATTCCATTAATTATCGGGTTAAAGAACGAGTGTTATTTAAAACACTGTCCACGATAAACCCAAAAATCAATATCAATTCAATTCCGATAAAATATTATTTAATTGGTACACTTCATTAAATCTAAATAAAAAGATTTAATCTTTTCTCAACTGGGTTCAAGAACAGTGTTAGTCAAGACACCATTCACGACAAACCCAAATCACATTTGATATTAAATACAAGGCTCTGAATAGAAAATATCCCGGCTTATATCTATATCCAATTCTACGACCAACAAATATCGTATTGGAAATAACGATATATAAATCTATATCTTTCAAATTTCCATAACAACATCTGTATAGTCATGAAATCCAACATCGAAATATTCCGAAGACGATTTCGATTCAAATCCATTCCAATGTAATCAATGGAAATTTTGGTTATTTTCAAAACCATTTCAAATTCAATTTATATATTGAAAAATAAATAGAATTATAATTCTAGTTCAAAACTAGTTCATTTCGATAAAAATCTATTTTTATCTTTTCAAATATGGAGTTTTTCATCCAATTCTTTCTAAATCATTTCTTATGATTTTACACAAATTATTACTACTTTAATAATTTTATCAAGGCCTGTACAGTCGATTTCCATCAACGGCCATCGAACTGCACTTACAGCGACCTTTTTCAAATTTGATTTGGACATAATTCCAAATCCAACCGTTAGATTTCAAATTTCTAATATTCGTTAGAAAGCTCTTTTCGATACGAACCCAACGGTCCCGGTTTTAGGAGAATCCGACGGTCGGATCTCCCGCAATATCCGTTCGAAGTCAATGGTCGAAATTCAAGAACTGCCGCGGCGCGGCGCGTTCTATTCAGGCCATTATATTATATATATATATAATATATACTTCGTCGATTTCAATTTAAAGCGTGCTTTATAAATCGTTTTAAATTCATTTCAAATCGATTTCAATTCAAATTGATTTCTAATTCAATTTCAGTTCGTTTTCAATTCAATTCAATTTCAATTCGAATTCATTTCTATACCATTTCAATTCGAATTCATTTATATTCAATTTCAATTCGAATTCATTTATATTCAAATTTCAATTCGAATTCATTTATATTCAATTTCAATTCGAATTCATTTATATTCAAATTTCAAATCATTTCATTATAGTTCGAATTTCAAATCTATTCAATTTCAAATCTATTCAATTTTCATTGAAGAATGAATTAAATCGATATAAATATCGTTCACGTCAAAATGGCGTCAATCTAACCAACACGGCTTCATATGTTTCTATTTTCAAATATTTCTATTTCAAATATTTTTATTTCAAATATTTCTTTTCAAATATTTCCTTTTTCAAATATTCTATTTTCAAATATTTCTATTTCAAATATTTTTTCAAAACTGGAATGAGGCCCAATCAATTACCATATAATGTTGATTACATGGATTTTCTACAACACATGTACATATCAACAACGATGAATAATCAACCATCATCCAAAGTGCATTATACACTATATAAGCATCAAATATAAATATTCAATGCTTATAACAGTCTGTCAATCAATCGATCGACATACAACTAAACAATCGGGATTAGTGTACGTCAAATATCATCCCAATACCCGTGTGGGGTTTCAAACAATCAAACACAGATTTTATTTGTGCAGTTGGGCGATGTGTAAAATTTATCGTCCCAATCAATGTCCTTCAAATAGGTGTACATAAACAAACCGTCAGGTTTGTAAATGAATATTTATTTGTTCACATTCACGTTGAAAATTATATTTTTAATGATCAAACTATTTTATTCAACCTATGAATATTCTATTCGATTCATTTATTAAATAAAATGTTATCTTTATTTTTCTAACTTATTTTTAGAAAATTTCGGCGGCATAACGGCACGATACTAGAAACGGGACAAGGCCTAGCCTTATCCCCGGTCTAGTGAAGGCCCACGCCATTCACACATCAATCAAATCAATTTCATTTCACCAAACAATTCAATTCATATCAAATAATCTAACCAACTACACAACCAAACTGTTAAACAAACAAGCCATCCATGGTCTGTGGATGATGGGTGTCGGGTGCTACTAAACACCGTCTCCATCCTAGTATATATATATAACTAGAAAAAGAAATTGAAAGGTGAGAAATTCTCAACGATAGCTATCCTAATTCCACGGCACTTCGAATGCAGGAAATCTTCACTGTTCTCGTCTCTTATCACTTTCTTCGCCCGTAGCCACTACATATGTAAAAATTGAATTTTTTACTTCGCTATTCAATATATAAAAATCGAATTTTTACTTTGATGTTCAATATATAAAAATCATAATTTTACTTCGTTGTTCAATATATAAAAATCATATTTTTACTTCGTTGTTCAATATATAAAAATCGAATTTTTTCTTTGCAATTCAATATATAAAAATCGAGTTTTTACTATCACGCTATATGGATAAAAATTCTATTTTTACACGCTATCCTCTATATAAAGTTTCCGCCTTTTCAAAAATAGATCTTTCACCTTTTCTACAATAAAGATTTCGCCTTTTCTAAAATAAAGATTTCGCCTTTATAAAAAATATAGATTTCGCCTTTATAAAAAATAAAGATTTCGCCTTTATAAAAAATAAAGATTTCGCCTTTTCTAAAATAAAGATTTCGCCTTTTCTAAAATAAAGATTTCGCCTTTTCTAAAATAAAGATTTCGCCTTTATAAAAAAATATAGAAAAATTATATTTCACTTCATTCTAAAAATCAAATTTTTATTTTTATACACATATAAAGATGTTATCTTTAATATTCCTATCATGTAAAAATTATATTTTTAATTCTCTACATAAACAAGAGTCATATTTTTACATCTGCTATATAATAAAAATTACTTTTTTATTATTCCTATCATATAAAAAATTACATTTTTAGTTCTCTACCTATATAAAAATCGCATTTTTATACTTTCTATACTATAAAAATCATAACTTTATCACTTCTTTCCAACATAAAAAATTATACCTTTCATATATATTCTTAAACTGAAGTTAAACCTTATTTTTATATATGAATTAGCTAGACAAAACTAAACGAAATAAATAAACTAAAATTGAAAATAAAATAAAGGAAACTCACTGTAATTCCTTTGGTGGAGTGTTGTTGGGCCTGGCTGTCAGCGTCGGGGTCGAGAGGGTAGTGGGGAGGGGAAACAGGCCGGTGGTGGCGCCTGTAGGGTTCGTGGTCTCGAATTGGGGGTTTAGGGTTCGGCGGGTTCGGGCTTTAACGGAGGCAAGACAGAGAAGGGAGGAGAGAGAACGTCGAGGGGGGGTCTCGATGGCGTCGGTGGTGCCACTTCAACGGCGGCGGAGGTAGTTGAGGTGGAGGGCGACGCGGTTCAACTGTCGGTTTTTTTTTCTTCTTTCGGTTTTGACAGAGTGAGGAGAAAGGGAAAGGAGAGGGGGCTATGGCTAAATATATATATATATATATAATATATTATTAAATATTTTTTTTTTATTCTCTTAGATGTTGACTTTTTATCCGAACCCCAAACAAAACCCAATGACTGTCGCCCTTAGCTAATTACCCCAATTCCGAACACAATGGGATTTGTATCACAAGCTGATTCGATTGTTATGATCAGTTTCCCTTGAATTTACATTTAAATCACTATATTGAATTTTAAACGTACATTTCGAATTACCGGGGCCACATACTAACTCAAAAAAATCTCAAAAAATATTTTCTAGCTTCGTATTGACGATACGGTCCTAACAAAACTAGTTTCATCGAATTCTGAGATCGTTGGAAAAATGGCCATTTTCCGGTCGATTAAAATCAACTGAAACTGGTCAAACGCGTTTTCCTTTGCCACGCTTACATATTTATTCGAAAAATTATGAAATTTGGAATCTAACAATAACTTGACACTGCGGATCCAACAAAAGTGATTTCGTCGAAATCCGAGGTCGTTTGCAAAATGTCCATTTTTAAGGGCCTGAATTCCATAGCGACTATTCAGAATTTCCAACCGGACATATCTTTTGATTCCCGTTATGAAATTTCGATTGGTAGGATTCGTTAGAAAGTTATTCTCAATTAAATCCCATTATTTTTTGTTTCACTAAAATCCGGATTGTTTTGCACCCGGTACATTCAATTAAAGTTTGAAATCGAATTATCGAACTACCGCGCCATTTTCAATTCTATTTATAAATATAAATAAATATTTATATTCTAACGATGACGAATATAAATATATACCTTCTAAATATATTCAAAATAAATTTCTCGTCGATATTATTTAAAATAATTCATTTTAAATAATCAAAATTCGCTGAAATCGCCAAAATAAAAATTTTAAACTGGCCCAGATTTTCGGATTGTTACAATCTCCCCCACTTAAAACTTTTCTTCCCCGAAAAGGAACAAAGTCGAAAGTGGTTTGATTAATCAACTCTACGTTCGATCTGGCTTCCATCCTCTAACTTTTCAGTTTCTGAGAATTTTCAAATTCTTCAAAAATTTGGCTAACACCCTAAATTTTCGAAAAATTTCGCCATAACCTCCCCTGCACCGGGAGCCACGGGAAAATCCCGAAATTGTCATATAGGCCTTCTGATCTCAAAAAGAAAAAGAAAAAGCCAAGCGTCTAGCCAATAGGATCATAAAATCATCATCACCCAAACAAAACAGTAAATTATGTAGTAAACATGTAACTATTTGTTGGGCAAACAAATTTTATTCTCTACTCTAGCCTCCTTGCTATGACCTGTTCAATGTAAGCACATGTATATGCAAGCAAATATGACCAATTTTCAATATAATTCAATATTTGGTTCAATTAGGCTAAATGGATAAAAATTAGCAAACAAATAAACAAACAACACAAACATCAATCAATTAGTTAATTAGAGTTTCAAATTCATAATTTTGATACATATACAAAAATCATGTTTTTGATGCCAAATCACAACGATAAGCCCTATCTAGTTTTTGGTTCTCACACCAGTCAATAGGAAATATATAGATATTACACGTTCGTCACTCGAATATAAATTCTGATGATGATATATCAATCATCAGAATCATCCCCGGGCAACTAGAGTGTAATTCTATATCTATCCAGTATATTAAAACTTCAAATACACGTTTGCAAGGCGTATATGCAAAAATTTAATATACTGGACTGTACTAATCAATATAAAATAAATATTCAAATACGTATACAATGATTTAAATTTTTAAAACAAAAATTGTTTTCACTTTAAAAATATACTCTTCACACTCGTTCTAGGATACTACTGATCCCATTTATAACGAGTCATTCTCATTAGATATTACTAATCCAATACCTGATGAATTCTTTCGTATGGTTCTAATGTGCCTTGTTCTCTGAGCTTTGTAAACCAAAGTTCTGATTCCAACTGTGACGAAAAGGAATTCCGCTTGGTCCGAACCAGTCGCTGAACCGACCCAGATCGTTCAAAACGCCCTATCGTTTGAGAACATGACAAAACAGAACGCAGATGGAAGAACATTTCATTGTATATTACAACAATGCATTAGATTACAAGAATATACAGAGTATAAATGAATATTATACAACACAGATTATCAGAGATTACAATAAATTACATAGCAGCGGAAAATAATACAATACACAACTAGAAGAGATATACGGATACAAAGCTTTCCGGATATCGTTCCAGCTGTAAACCAGGATCCTGTGAATATAAATCTGCAAAACCAAAACTACTAGCTGCCCGTGTCAAAATAAGGGCACCCAGAGTTTAGGCTGAAACAATAAACTCCAGGTCAGTCATGGGACTGGTGTGAGAACTAAAACAGTTGTAAATCTTTATTTTAAAGTTAGGTAAATCAAGGGACCACGCCGTATAACACGGAACGGGTTTCCTCCCAAGAATACCAGTGCATAAAACAAACAGCGCCATGCTAAATAAAGAAAAATGAAGCTGTTATAAGACCCAGGTCCTATCACACAATGCAACGCAAGCCGGGGGAAAGGGTTTTCCCTTATAACAGCCAAAGAATGCTTGATACGTTTTAAACAAATCATTTGATACTATTATAAGTGCATAGTGTATAAAACAACTTCAAATCATAAGTATCAATCATAGGCAGCATGGGTACCATATATCATGTCGCCATATATAGGTTATACAATCAAAATCGCAAAGTCACGTATTTGGAAATTGGATTTCCATCTATGAACCGAGGAAAAAGATAGTCCTCAACCGATTCGAGACGCTCTAGCCCGTGTCTCAGACAAGTACTCAGTCAAGCCTTTGGATCGTCAGGGCCGGTCCACCGATGTGGATTAAAATTCCTGAACACTGCGTTTCCCCGCCCTTTGGGGCGTCAATGAGCCAACGAATGACTCCATCGGACCCGGATCGTCCGATCAAACCGAGGCGCCTCGCAACAGCAACAACCACACAGGTGAAAAGTATATAAATGTCAGGGCTGGTAGGTCACTGACACCACCCTAGCTAGAAGGAAACGCATGCCCTCCCTAATGTCCTCTCCCGTTTCTGGTTCACAACCGGGGTATGAGGCTCGCGAATTCACGTTACACAAAGCTGTGCCACACAGGCTGTGCTTTGATCATCACCACAAGACTTTGCTTTTCAACAGAAGCCTCGATCAATTGCCACTTAGGCATGCCACACAGGCAATTCACTCCATGCGTTTGATATCCATCAATATATAACCCCTAAGCTCGTACGTCTTAGAGAAGGGCGTTAAGCAAGAGAATAAATTCTCCGCCGCCAAACAGATATATATTTAATAGAGATCAATCACACGGACTAAAATCCAATGTCAGACACACAGTCCATTTACAAGTTCGTTCTAGGTCTGAACGAAACCGGAGGCACCTAGTACCCCGCATATCCATCGATCTCCAAGTACGTCTGGACGATCACCAACTGTTTCCATCTTCTTGGGTGTACAGCCCAATCAAGATCATCAGTAATCACCCAAACGACGTGAAGACTTCTGGTCTTCGACCACCGTCTTCATCTTCGACTTATCGTCGTATCAGTTTTTCAAAATGGGATAAACCCGGTCTTTCCGAATAACTCGCGTATATTTTAAATAAGTGTTACACAAACACAACATACGCCTCATTCCAATTTATCAGTCACTAACCGTAAATTAATCAAGAGAATAATTCCCCAAATAATAACCCCGAAGGCCGAAACCAACATCAGATCAATATCCAGAAAACCATTCTGCTTGGCTAACCGACAGTTAGTTTCTAAATTTCACATTCATAGGGAAAGGTTCCCATTAATTTTATCCAAGATAAATCATTAAAATTCATTCTTTAATCTACCTTTGAATATCAATTCAAACTAGTCGAGATTAACGAACCTTACTGAAGTAATCATTTGTTTTAATCTCCTAATCCCAACCTATTCATCCCATGAAGTAAAACTGGTAATACTTCATATCTAACACCACGGTGTTATCGGTAAATTCAATTACCATTTCACGTTTAAATCTAATTAAAGATTTAACTATCGCCTGGAGCTAAACTGGTGGTACTCCATTCTCGATCATTTCAATCTAATTAAAGATTCATTAAAACCCCACTTCGTTTTAATCGTTAACTGGGTTAAAGAATCAGTGTCATTTAAAACACGGTTCACGATAAACCAAAAAGCGCATTCCATTAATTATCGGGTTAAAGAACGAGTGTTATTTAAAACACTATCCACGATAAACCCAAAAATCAATATCAATTCAATTTCGATTAAATATTATTTAATTGGTACACTTCATTAAATCTAAATAAAAAGATTTAATCTTTTCTCAACTGGGTTCAAGAACAGTGTTAGTCAAGACACCATTCACGACAAACCCAAATCACATTTGATATTAAATACAAGGCTCTGAATAGAAAATATCCCGGCTTATATTCAATATCCAATTCTACGACCAACAAATATCGTATTGGAAATAACGATATATATATCTATATCTTTCAAATTTCCATAACAACATCTGTATAGTCACGAAATCCAACATCGAAATATTCCGAGGACGATTTCGATTCAAATCCATTCCAATGTAATCATTGGAAATTCTGGTTATTTTCAAAACCATTTCAAATTCAATTTATTTATTTAAAAATAAATAGAATTATAATTCTAGTTCAAAACTAGTTCATTTCGAAAAAAATCTATTTTTATCTTTTCAAATATGGAGTTTTTCATCCCAATTCTTTCTAAATCATTTCTTATGATTTTACACAAATTATTACTATTTTAATAATTTTATCAAGGCCTGTACAGTCGATTTCCATCAGCGGCCATCGAACTGCACTTACAGCGACCTTTTTCAAATTTGATTTGGACATAATTCCAAATCCAACCGTTAGATTTCACATTTCTAATATTCGTTAGAAAGTTCTTTCCGATACGAACCCAACGGTCCCGGTTTTAGGAGAATCCGACTGTCGGATCTCCCGCAATATCCGTTCGAAGTAAATGGTCGGTATTGGCGAACTGCCGCGGCGCGGCGCGTTCTATTCAGGCCATTATATTATATATATAATATATAATATATACTTCGTCGATTTCAATTTAAAACATGCTTTATAAATCGTTTTAAATTCATTTCAAATCGATTTCAATTCAAATTGATTTCTAATTCAATTTCAGTTCATTTTCAATTCAATTCAATTTCAATTCGAATTCATTTCTATACCATTTCGATTCGAATTCATTTATATTCAATTTCATTTCGAATTCATTTATATTCAAATTTCAATTCGAATTCATTTATATTCAATTTCAATTCGAATTCATTTATATTCAAATTTTAATTCATTTCAATATAGTTCGAATTTCAAATCTATTCAATTTCAAATCTATTCAATTTTCATTGGAGAATGAATTAAATCGATATAAATATCGTTCACGTCAAAATGGCGTCAATCTAACCAACATGGCTTCATATGTTTCTATTTTCAAATATTTCTATTTCAAATATTTTTATTTCAAATATTTCTTTTCAAATATTTCCTTTTTCAAATATTCTATTTTCAAATATTTCTATTTCAATTTTTTTTTTCAAAACTGGAATGAGGCCCAATCAATTACCATATAATGTTGATTATATGGATTTTCTACAACACATGTACATATCAACAACGATGAATAATCAACCATCATCCAAAGTGCATTCTACACTGTATAAGCATCAAATATAAATATTCAACGCTTATAACAGTCTATCAATCAATCGATCGACATACAACTAAACAATCGGGATTAGTGTACGTCAAATATCATCCCAATACCCGTGTGGGGTTTCAAACAATCAAACACAGATTTTATTTGTGCAGTTGGGCGATATGTAAAATTTATCGCCCCAATCAATGTCCTTCAAATAGGTGTACATAAACAAACCGTCAGGTTTGTAAATGAATATTTATTTGTTCACATTCACGTTGAAAATTATATTTTTAACGATCAAACTATTTTATTCAACCTATGAATATTCTATTCGATTCATTTATTAAATAAAATATTATCTTTATTTTTCTAACTTATTTTTAGAAAATTTCGGCGACATAACGGCACGATACTAGAAACAGGACAAGGCCTAGCCTTATCCCCGGTCTAGTGAAGGCCCACGCCATTCACACATCAATCAAATAAATTTCATTTCACCAAACAATTCAATTCATATCAAATAATCTAACCAACTACACAACCAAACTGTTAAACAAACAAGCCATCCATGGTCTGTGGATGACGGTTGTCGGGTGCTACTAAACACCGTCTGCATCCTAGTATATATATATATATAACTAGAAAAAGAAATTGAAAGGTGAGAAATTCTCACCGATAGCTATCCTAATTCCACGGCACTTCTAATGCAGGAAATCTTCACTGTTCTCGTCTCTTATCACTTTCTTCGCCCGTAGCCACTACATATGTAAAAATTGAATTTTTACTTCGCTATTCAATATATAAAAATCGAATTTTTACTTTTATGTTCAATATATAAAAATCATATTTTTACTTCGTTGTTCAATATATAAAAATCATATTTTTACTTCGTTGTTCAATATATAAAAATCGAATTTTTTCTTCGCTATTCAATATATAAAAATCGAATTTTTACTATCACGCTAT
This sequence comes from Allium sativum, assembly GCA_030737875.1. Lineage (NCBI taxonomy): Eukaryota > Viridiplantae > Streptophyta > Magnoliopsida > Asparagales > Amaryllidaceae > Allium > Allium sativum. Next base: position 181,108,116 of record CM060915.1, on the reverse strand, counting down.
ATGGATAAAAATTCTATTTTTACACGCTATCCTCTATATAAAGTTTCCGCCTTTTCAAAAATAGATCTTTCACCTTTTCTACAATAAAGATTTCGCCTTTTCTAAAATAAAGATTTCGCCTTTATAAAAAATATAGATTTCGCCTTTATAAAACATATAGATTTCGCCTTTATAAAAAATATAGATTTCGCCTTTCCTAAAATAAAGGTTTCGTCTTTTCTGAAATAAAGATTTCGCCTTTATAAAAAAATATTGAAAAATTATATTTCACTTCATTCTAAAAATCAAATTTTTATTTTTCTACACATATAAAGATGCTATCTTTAATATTCCTATCATGTAAAAATTATATTTTTAATTCTCTACATAAACAAGAGTCATATTTTTACATTTCCTATAATATAAAAATTATTTTTTTATTATTCCTATCATATAAAAAATTACATTTTTAGTTCTCTACCTATATAAAAATCGCATTTTTATACTTTTTATACTATAAAAATCATAACTTTATCACTTCTTTCCGACATTAAAAATTATACCTCTCATATATATTCTTAAACTGAAGTTAAACCTTATTTTTATATATGAATTAGCTAGACAAAACTAAACGAAATAAATAAACTAAAATTGAAAATAAAATAAAGGAAACTCACTGTAATTCCTTTGGTGGAGGTGAGACGACCCGATTTCCCGTTCTCACGGAAACAAGGTTATCTTTTGGAATATAACACAGAAACAGATAATAGCAGAACAGAATTAAATAATTCACCAGAATGAACAACAAAAATATACTGGATAAAAGTAATCATCAGAGTTACACAGTATACAGGATCTTACTTAGTACAAATACAGTTCAGCTATACATAAATGTCTACAGCGGAAATAAACAAAATATGTACAATAGGAGCTGAACAGCATAAAAAGAAATAAATGATAGAATCCATCTTCAGCTCCAGCTATCCAGAAAGAACCAGCTAAACCTGAATACAAGGCTGCCCGTGCGGAAAAAGGGGCACCCGAGTTTGAGAGTGAAACAAACTACGAGTCAGTCATGGGACTGGTATGAGAAATCTACTCAACACATATATAATTGGCTAATCACAGGACCACGCCACTTTCGTGGAACGGGTTTACTCCAGTGGATTGCCAGTGCTTTAAAACAAATCCTTCTTTTAAACATCGCTATGCTTTTTATAAAAATGAAGCCGTTATAAGACTCAGTTCCCATCACACAATGCAACGCAAACCGGAGGATAGAGTTTTTACCTTATAACGGCCAAATATGCTTGATACGAATAAAACAAAGGCATTTGATATTATTGCTAGTGTTTATATGTTTTGAAAACAATTTCAAATCATAACTATCAATCATAGACGGCATGGGTACCATATATCATGTCGCCATATATATATACAATCAAAACCGCACGATCACGTATTTGGAAATTGGATTTCCGTCATGAACCAAGGCAAAAGATAGTCCTTACCGAATTCGTGACTCTCTAGCCCGAGCCACAGGATCAGAGCTCGAGTGACCCTAGGAGCGACAGGGCCGGTCCACCGATGTGGATTAAAATGCCTGAACAATACGTTTCCCCGCCCTTTGGGGCGTAAACGAGCCAACGAATGACTCCATCGGACCCGGATCGTCCGATCAAACCGAGGCGCCTCGCAACAGCAACAACCACATAGGTGAAAAGTATATATAAATGTCAGGGCTGGTAGGTCACTGACACCACCCTAGCTAGAAAGAAACGCATGTCCTCCCTGAGGTCCTTCCTCCCGTTTTAGGTTCCTACCGGGGTGTGAGGCTCGCGAATTCAACGTTATACACAAAGCTACGCCACACAGGCGGTGCTTTGATCATCACCACAAGACTTTGCTTTTCAACAGAAGCCCTGATCACTGCATCTTAGCATGCCACACAGAATAAATCCTATGTCAGACACACAGTCCATTTACAAGTCCGTTCTGGGTCTGAACGAAACCGGAGGCACTAAATACCTCGCAAACCCTTCGACCAACACGTACGTCCGGACGATCACCACTCATTATCCATATTTCGGGATGCCTCCCAATCAGGACCTCGGTTACCATCCAAACGAGGTGAAGATCTCCGGTCTTCGACCATCGTCTTCATCTTCGACTTTCAATCGTCGATCGATTATTCGAAATGAGAATTAACTCGGCCTTTTCAAATAATTCACGTATATTTCGAATTTCAAATCGATTTATTTCAATGGTTAAATTATTCGACAACACTAATTGTGTTCTTTAATATAGTTTTCACACCAAACACATTCAACCATCAAACATCACATAAATCAAGCAAATTCAGTTTATTTCCATTCCATATCGCTTACGATATTTTATAACTATTTATCGCTATTTTTATTTATTTTAAAATAGCCATTTTATTCAAAACGACGCTTCGGGCCATAAGGCGGCCGTGGCGCTGTTTTTCTTCAGATTTGATTTACACATATCTGAAAATCTAACCGTTGGATCTTCGCAAAATTTACATCATTAGAAAGGTCTTTTCAAAACGAATCCAACGGTTCCACTTTCGGGAAAATCCGACGGTCGGATCTCCCGGTACAATCGTTTGAAATTTCGATTTCAAAATACGAACTGCAGCGTCGTTATTCGATTAAATATAATTATATTTATATTTATATATAAATATAATCGTTTCTGGCGCTGTTTTTCTTCAGATTTGAATTAAACATTCCAGACAATCCAACCGTTGGATTTTTACAAGGTTGGTGCCGTTGGAAAGATTATTCCAAGGCGAACCCGACGGTTGAGATTTCGGGAAAATCCAATGGTCGGATTTCCCGTACTAATCGTTTGAAATCACGGTTTCGAAATACGAACTGCACGGCCTCGTTTCGTTTTAATTTTATTTATATTTATATAGTTATATAAATATAGTTCATTCAAGGATTTCTATATCGTTTTCACTTCAAAAATTTTTCTAACACCTTAAATTTTGGAAAAATTTCGCCATAACCTCCCCTGTACCGGGAGCGTCGGGAAATCGCAAATAGCGTCCCGGTCCTTCTAATCTCAAAAAAGAAAAAGAAAAAGCCAAGCGGCTAGCCAACAGGCTCAAAATCATCACCCAAACAAATCAGTAAATGTGTACCTATTTGTCGGGCACAAATTTTATTCCTCTTCTCTAGCCCCTTTGCTATAACCTGTTCAATGAATATGCATGTACATATATATACAGTCCATATCATTTTTCATTTTCTATTCAACTTCCTATTTGATTTCTATTTGGTTTAAAAACACCATTCATTCTAATGTTACATAAATAGGTGCAAATCACTTCATTAGCTAATTAATGAATATTTCAACTCATATATGTTTATTTTGAACAAGTGGCTATTTTCAACATTTCATATTTTAACGATTTATGCATACAACAAAAAGGTGATTTTTATTGTAAAACAACTCATTTCGAAACACTATTTTTTTTCTATATAGTTCATGTAGGTGATAAAATAGAATTTTTATCATAAAACAATTTATTTCAAAATATGAATACCATTCAACCCATGAATTTCTAAACAACGAATGAATATCAATTCAACACATGAATGTTTTCAATAGTTTTTAGATATAGATAGAAATGTGATTTTTATTATCTAACAGTTTATTTCAAAATATGAATACCATTCAACACATGAATTTCTAAACAACGAATGAATATCAATTCAACACATGAATGTTTTCCATAGTTTTTAGATATAGATAAAAATGTGATTTTTATTATCTAACAGTTTATTTCAAAATATGAATACCATTCAACACATGAATTTCTAAACAACGAATGAATATCAATTCAACACATGAATGTTTTCAATAGTTTTTAGATATAGATAAAAATGTGATTTTTATTATCTAACAGTTTATTTCAAAATATGAATACCATTCAACACATGAATTTCTAAACAACGAATGAATATCAATTCAACACATGAATGTTTTCAATAGTTTTTAGATATAGATAAAAATGTGATTTTTATTATCTAACAGTTTATTTCAAAATATGAATACCATTCAACACATGAATTTCTAAACAACGAATGAATATCAATTCAACACATGAATGTTTTCTATATAAGGAATAAATATAGTTTAAGCATATGAAAATAATTCAAACACACAAATATTATTCAAAATTTCGGCAGCATAACGGCAGGGTAGTTACACCGGCACCGTCCCTAGTACGGCTCCTCGCTCTACCTTAAAACCTCGCGGTTTTTGACAATGGGAAACATGCATCTAGTTCGCACGCAGGCGGCATGTATATATATTTATTCATTTCCACAAACTAATCCTAAGTGGTTTCAACCAAATATTTCACAACCACAAATGGGTATTTTTCAACCACAATCAACCAATAACAATCACAAACAATCCCAAACAATCATTCGCTATCAATCAAATTTCCACAACAATTTCAACCAATAAATATCGTCCATGGTTTGTGGACGAGGGGGCGTATATATATATATATATAGATATATATTTATTTATATATAGCAGTTCACTTTTACTTTCAACACATATATATATAAATTTTAAATCAGAAATCTCACCAATAGCTATCCAACTGCACGACTCTTCTTAATAGAAATCTTCGCCTATTTGTCGCTTTCACCCGTATTCTCTGCATATGTAAAAATAGAATTTTTACTATGCTATTCAATATATAAAAATCGAATTTTGACTTCGCTATTCAATATATAAAAACATGATTTTTACTTTCGCTTTCAACATATAAAAATATGATTTTTACTTTTGCTTTCAACATATAAAAATATGATTTTTACTTTTGCTTTCAATATAAAAATATGATTTTTACTTTTGCTTTCAATATAAAAATATGATTTTTACTTTTGCTTTCAATATAAAAATATGATTTTTACTTTTGCTTTCAATATAAAAATATGATTTTTACTTTTGCTTTCAATATAAAAATATGATTTTTACTTTTGCTTTCAATATAAAAATATGATTTTTACTTTTGCTTTTAAAATCAGTTTTTCCTTATTTTTTTCTTTCTTTAAAAACAAAATCAGATTTTATTTTAAAAACAAAAATCAGTTTTTACACTTTATAAAATTCAGTTTTATTTCTTTATATTTTAAAACAGTTTCAGTTTTAAACTTTATTTAAATTTCTGTTTTAACTTTAACAAAATGGGTTTTTAAATTTTAAACAAATCAGTTTTTAACTTTTAAAAACATAAAACAGTTTTTAACTTTTAAAAACATAAAACAGTTTTTAACTTTCTAAAATAAAAATCAGTTTTAAATTTTTAAAACCTAAATCAGTTTTTATCTTTATTTAGAAAACAGTTTTTACTTTATTTTCAAAACAGTTTTTCTTTATTTTCAAAACAGTTTCACAGATTAAAACAGAATAAAATAAAAAAGAAAATAAAATACATATATATAAAAAAAAAAAAACGCTCACCGATCAGCTGCGAGGGGGCTGCTTCGTCGGTGCGGCGGTCTCGAGGGGGAGGGGGCTGCTTCGTCGGTGCGGCGGTCTTGAGGGGGAGGGGTCTGCTCCGTCGGTGATCGTGCGATGGGGGGGGGGGGGCTTCGCAGTACGAGGAAGAGGGGGGTAGAAGCTTCGTCGGCGTTCGAGGTTGGGGGGGCGGCTCCGTCGGCGTTCGAGGTTAGGGGGGGGGCGGCAGCGATTAGATTTAGGTTTTGGTTTTTTTTTTTTTTTTTTCTGTTGAATTGAAGAATGAAATCGGGGGGGGGGCCAGGAAGAAAATAAAGGGGAGGGAGGAATTAAAGTTTTTTTTTTTTATTATTTTATTAATTTAAATTTGCAAAAGGGTTGACTTTTACACACGATCTCGAAACGAGGCCCACCGCCTGTCGCCCATAGCGTTTCACCCCCATTCCGAACACAATGGGATATGTATCGCAAGCTGATTTGATCGTTACAACCCGTTTCCGTTTGAATTTACATTTAAATCTATATATTGAATTTTAAACGCACATTTCAAATTACCGGGGTCACATACTAACTAGAAAAATTCTAGAAAAATATTTTCTAGCTTTGTATTGACGATACGGTCCTAACAAAACTAGTTTCGTCGAATTCTGAGACCGTTTGAAAAATGGCCAATTTCCAGTCGATTAAAATCAACTGAAACTGGTCAAACGCGTTTTCCTTTGCCACGCTCACATATTGATTCGAAAAATTATGAAATTTGAAACCTAGCAATAACTTGACACTGCGGACCCAACAAAAGTGGTTTCGTCGAAATCCGAGGTCATCTGCAAAATATCCATTTTTAAGGGCCTTATATATATATAAATATATATAAATTCCACAGCGACTATTTCTAATTTTAAACTGGACATATCTTATCATTTCTAAGATGAAATCTCAGTTTGTTAACTTCGTTATAAAGATATAGTTATACAGATTCAAATATTTCTTGTTTCGTTCAATTCTGACTTATATTGAATTCTGTATATTCATTTGAAATTAGAAATCGAATTTTCGAACTACCGCGCTATTTTCAATTCTATATATAATTATATTTAATTATATTGGTTTTCAAATGTCGATTCAACTCAGTTTTCATCGCCATTACTTAAAATATTTATTTTAAATATTTAAAATCCATTATTTTAGCCAATTTAAAAATTTTAAATTGGTTCAGATTTTTCTGGGTCGTTACAATCTCCCCCACTTAAAACTTTTCGTCCCCGAAAAGGAATAAAGTCGAAAGTGGTTTGATAAATCTACAATCCCACAATACAACAACCAATTTGTTTTTAATATTCTGAGTATAGAATAAACAATACACATCCATGGGAAGAAAATAGCAACAGAATAGAGAATTAAATGGTAATGCAAGGTAAAGTAAATGTACCTTGCACCAGAGTCAATCAGAGATATCAACTCGGCATCTGGGGTAAGCTTTCTGAATGCTCTCCTCAGTTTCCCAAGTACAATCTCGCGGATCTCCACTCCATTGCACTTTGACTAAGTGAACCTTCTTGTTCCTCAGTTCTTTGGTTTCTTTGCCGATAATCTTTAGCGGCTCTCGCCTCACAGCTAATTCTGGAGTAATTTCAATATCCTGCTGAGCCGCTTCTTCCACGATCAAGTCTGGATCATGAACGTGCTTTCGGAGTTGAGATATATGAAATACATCATGAACACCAGGCAACCAGTCAGGCAGTTTGACCCTATAAGCGAGAGTTCCAATCCGTTCCAGAATAGGAAACGGACCAATAAATTTAGGTGCTAACTTTCCAGTTTTACCGAACCTGATAACTCCTCTCATCGGCGATACTTTCAAATATACATAGTCGCCAACCTCAAAGGATATATCTCTTCTTCTTTTATCGGCATAGCTCTTTTGTCGGTTTTGAGCGGCGAGCAATCGTTTCTTAATAAAATCGACTTTGTCGGCCGCTTCTCGAATCATATCAGGACCCAACACAAGTCTATTTCCAGGCTCGACCCAACAAGCAGGAGATCGGCACGGTCTACCATACAATGCTTCGAATGGCGACATTGTCAGACTCGCCTGGTAGCTGTTGTTATAAGAGAACTCAGCCAAATGTAGATTGTCTTCCCATGATCCACCGAAATCTATAACACAAGCCCGCAATAGATCTTCTAGAATGCGATTCACCCTCTCAGTCTGACCGTCTGTCTGAGGATGATAAGCGGTGCTCAAGTTTAACTTCGTTCCGAGCTCGACTTGAAATGCTTCCCAGAATTTGCTAGTGAATATCGTATCTCTATCACTGACTATACTGAGCGGCACTCCATGTAGTCTAACTATTTCCCTGAAGTACATCTGCGCCAGACTCTGAGCGGTTCTGTTTGATCTGACAGGTATGAAATGGGCGGTCTTCGTGAAACGATCTACGATCACCCAAATACTGTCATTTCCTTTTCTGGTTCTGGGCAGACCATCGATGAAATCCATAGAAATATGCTCCCACTTCCAACCAGGAACTTCTAGTGGTTGTAATAGTCCAGCCAATTTCTGTTGGTCGCTTTTAACTAGCTGGCAAGTAGGGCATCGGCTGACATATAAAGAAATGTCCCTTTTCATCGACTTCCACCAGAAAGTGCGTTTGATGTCATTATACATTTTGTTTACTCCCGGATGGATACTGAGTTTTGACTTGTGGCATTCATCCAGTACTTCCTTTCGAAGTTCAGGAATGTTAGGGACACATATTCGACCTTTAAGCCTTAGAATCCCATCGTTGTCTATTTGAAAACTCGAGGGTTCGCCTTGTTGAATTATCCTTCTGATCTTCTGAATGAAGTGATCATCCTCCTGAAGAGCAGATATCTTATCTAGCAATGAAGTCGTGATAATAAAACTGGCGATCATTACATTCTTTCTGCTTAACGCATCGGCCACGACATTGGCTTTTCCTGGAGTATATATAATTTCGAAGTCATATGCTGCAAGAAACTCCAGCCAACGCTGTTGCCTCAGATTCAAGTCCTTCTGAGTGAACAGATACTTTAACGACTGGTGGTCTGTAAACAGTTCAAACCTCTCGCCCAGAAGATAGTGTCTCCAGATTTTCAAAGAGAATATGATAGCCAATAACTCAAGATCATGAGTTACGTAGTTCTTCTCGTGTGGCTTCAGTTGACGGCTAGCATAAGCAATTACTTGGCCTCTTTGCATTAACACTGCTCCAAGGCCTTCTCTAGAAGCATCAGTCCAGACTTTTAGATCCTGGTTGCCATCAATGATGGTTAACACTGGAGCTGTTGTTAATCTTAACTTTAGCTCTTCAAAAGCCTCCTCACTCTCTTCAGTCCATTTGAACTTAGAATGCTTCTTTGTAAGCTTCGTTAAGTGGCCAGATATCTTCGAAAAGTCTTTAACGAACTTCCGATAATAGCTAGCCAATCCAAGAAAACTGCGAACTTCAGTGGGAGTACTGGGCTGTTTCCAATTTTGAATGGCTGTGATTTTGCTTGGATCCACAGCGATTCCATCTTTCGATACGACATGGCCCAGAAATTTCACTTCATCTTGCCAGAATATACATTTGGAAAACTTGGCTTTTAATACATTCCGTCTGAGAATTTCTAACACTTGTTCCAGATGCTTTTCATGTTCGGCCTTTGATTTAGAGAAGATTAGAATATCATCAATAAAAACCAGAACAAATTTATTCAATACTCCTCTGAATACTCTGTTCATCAGATCGACGAAGTAAGCTGGAGCGTTACATAAGCCGAACGGCATTACTAACCACTCGTAGAATAAGTCGGGGCCTCTGAACGCTGTCATTGGAACACACTCTTCGGCAATTCGAAGTTGATGGAAACCTGTAGCTAGGTCCATTCGTGAGAATACCTGTGCTCCATTTAATCGATCTAACAAATCATCAATCCGCGGCAATGGATACTTGTTCTTTATAGTCTGCTTGTTTAAATCACGATAATCCACACATAGTCGTAGAGTACCGTCTGATTTTGGGACAAATACCACTGCTGCACCCCAGTCAGAGAAACTAGGCCTGATCAGACCTTTCCATACTAGCTGTCGTGTTTGATTGTCTAATTCCTCCTTCTCTTTCAAGGACATTCTTCGAATAGCGTGAACTACCGGCCTTGCATTGGGAACTAAAGCAATCTTGAAATCTATTTCTCTCTGCGGAGGTAAGCGAACAACTTCCTCGAACACATCCGCATAATCCTTGACGACAGGAATATCTTTAATGAGGTCAGGAATATTCTCAGTGATTTCAGGGATATTTTCTATTTGAGCTGGAGAAACATCGAGAGCTGACCAGAAATCTTTTCTATTTGAAGTCGGGCCTTCACATGGTATGGTTATATAATTCCCCGATTGGGCCTTTGCTTTAACCACTCTCTCGGCGCATTTAACTTCAGCTTCATATTTGGTTAGCCAATCCAATCCCAGAATAAGATCGAATTCATTAAAATTCATGATGATAGAGACAATGGGGAATTTATAGCAAGAAAAAGAGACGGGCACTGCACAAATCCAACTGAGATTGATGGAACCTCCAACTGGATTCTGAACAGTCATGGGCTCTTTGAGCTTTTTCAAATTCAAATCCAACTTCTTGACTGCACTCTTTGCAATAAAGCTTCGTGACGCGCCTGTGTCAAACAGTACTTTAACTGGGATGTTTTTGACATTGAGCGTGCCTTCTAAAACATCAGACCTTTCCTGAGCAGACGAAGAGGCAGGTACTTCTACCACTTCATTTATATGTATTGCTTTAGGTTTTCTGAATAGCGGGCAGGCCTTTGAAAGATGTCCGGACTGATGGCATTGACTGCACTTTCTATTCTCTTGGAACTTCTTGCCGGATTTAGATCCTTCCTTTCTTTGTTTCTTAAGAGATCGGCAACTCATCGAGAGATGTCCTTGCTTATTGCAGTTAGAGCATATAGCAGTCGTTGCTGGTTCTTTTTCGGATCTGGCCCTTTTTCGATTTACTTCGGGCTCCTTACTGACTTCAGACATTGTACTGGCCTCAGGACGATCAGTTTCAGACTCAATTCTATTACTAGAGCTGACTTCCTCTTCGTACTGTAACATACCTTTCTTATCTAGATCTTCATATTGATAAGCCATATAAATCATTTCTGAAAAAGGAAGCTTCACATGCCCCAATACTTTATTCTGGTATTTCCTTTGAAGCCCGTGAATAAATCTCATATTTTTACTCTTCAGATTTTGAATTAGATGAGGAGCAAAGTGAGCTAGTTCGTTGAATTTCTTATGATATTCGGGAATTGTCATGTCTCCTTGTATCAGATAAGAAAATTCGTCACATAGTCGCTCGGTCGCTTCGGGAGGAGTAAATCTTTCTAAGAAAATCACTTTGAATCTATCCCAGGTGATATCACCTTCCGGATTATCTTTAATAACTGAATCCCACCAAAACAAAGCTTCGTCTTCGAGTGCCCAGGAGGCCAGTAATCTTTTCTGGTCATCCCTAAGTTTTAATGCTTCGAATATTTTCTCAACCGAACGAATCCAAGCTTGTGTTCTCATAATAGATTCTTCGCCCGAGAACGGCTTTCCACCCAGATTCCTATACTTCTTGAATAGAGCTTCTATATCCGGGTCAGTATTACTTCTTCTGTTTCTGGCACTCATTTTCTAGTTCTTCTGCAAATAGCAGATCAAGTGTCAGGTCACAGAAAAGGTATTTTAAAATATAGAGACAGATACTTGAAGTGTAAATGTGTCTATCGAAGTGTATTCATTCTGCTTTACTCATACTAGGATATTGCTGATCCTATCTGTATTGAGTTGCCCGTCCTAGAACACTACTGGTTCTATTTCTGACGAGTTCGTTCAAATGTTATATTCCAGAACTAAGCTTAACCAAAGCTCTGATACCACGTTGAGACGACCCGATTTCCCGTTCTCACGGAAACAAGGTTATCTTTTGGAATATAACACAGAAACAGATAATAGCAGAACAGAATTAAATAATTCACCAGAATGAACAACAAAAATATACTGGATAAAAGTAATCATCAGAGTTACACAGTATACAGGATCTTACTTAGTACAAATACAGTTCAGCTATACATAAATGTCTACAGCGGAAATAAACAAAATATGTACAATAGGAGCTGAACAGCATAAAAAGAAATAAATGATAGAATCCATCTTCAGCTCCAGCTATCCAGAAAGAACCAGCTAAACCTGAATACAAGGCTGCCCGTGCGGAAAAAGGGGCACCCGAGTTTGAGAGTGAAACAAACTACGAGTCAGTCATGGGACTGGTATGAGAAATCTACTCAACACATATATAATTGGCTAATCACAGGACCACGCCACTTTCGTGGAACGGGTTTACTCCAGTGGATTGCCAGTGCTTTAAAACAAATCCTTCTTTTAAACATCGCTATGCTTTTTATAAAAATGAAGCCGTTATAAGACTCAGTTCCCATCACACAATGCAACGCAAACCGGAGGATAGAGTTTTTACCTTATAACGGCCAAATATGCTTGATACGAATAAAACAAAGGCATTTGATATTATTGCTAGTGTTTATATGTTTTGAAAACAATTTCAAATCATAACTATCAATCATAGACGGCATGGGTACCATATATCATGTCGCCATATATATATACAATCAAAACCGCACGATCACGTATTTGGAAATTGGATTTCCGTCATGAACCAAGGCAAAAGATAGTCCTTACCGAATTCGTGACTCTCTAGCCCGAGCCACAGGATCAGAGCTCGAGTGACCCTAGGAGCGACAGGGCCGGTCCACCGATGTGGATTAAAATGCCTGAACAATACGTTTCCCCGCCCTTTGGGGCGTAAACGAGCCAACGAATGACTCCATCGGACCCGGATCGTCCGATCAAACCGAGGCGCCTCGCAACAGCAACAACCACATAGGTGAAAAGTATATATAAATGTCAGGGCTGGTAGGTCACTGACACCACCCTAGCTAGAAAGAAACGCATGTCCTCCCTGAGGTCCTTCCTCCCGTTTTAGGTTCCTACCGGGGTGTGAGGCTCGCGAATTCAACGTTATACACAAAGCTACGCCACACAGGCGGTGCTTTGATCATCACCACAAGACTTTGCTTTTCAACAGAAGCCCTGATCACTGCATCTTAGCATGCCATACAGAATAAATCCTATGTCAGACACACAGTCCATTTACAAGTCCGTTCTGGGTCTGAACGAAACCGGAGGCACTAAATACCTCGCAAACCCTTCGACCAACACGTACGTCCGGACGATCACCACTCATTATCCATATTTCGGGATGCCTCCCAATCAGGACCTCGGTTACCATCCAAACGAGGTGAAGATCTCCGGTCTTCGACCATCGTCTTCATCTTCGACTTTCAATCGTCGATCGATTATTCGAAATGAGAATTAACTCGGCCTTTTCAAATAATTCACGTATATTTCGAATTTCAAATCGATTTATTTCAATGGTTAAATTATTCGACAACACTAATTGTGTTCTTTAATATAGTTTTCACACCAAACACATTCAACCATCAAACATCACATAAATCAAGCAAATTCAGTTTATTTCCATTCCATATCGCTTACGATATTTTATAACTATTTATCGCTATTTTTATTTATTTTAAAATAGCCATTTTATTCAAAACGACGCTTCGGGCCATAAGGCGGCCGTGGCGCTGTTTTTCTTCAGATTTGATTTACACATATCTGAAAATCTAACCGTTGGATCTTCGCAAAATTTACATCATTAGAAAGGTCTTTTCAAAACGAATCCAACGGTTCCAGTTTCGGGAAAATCCGACGGTCGGATCTCCCGGTACAATCGTTTGAAATTTCGATTTCAAAATACGAACTGCAGCGTCGTTATTCGATTAAATATAATTATATTTATATTTATATATAAATATAATCGTTTCTGGCGCTGTTTTTCTTCAGATTTGAATTAAACATTCCAGACAATCCAACCGTTGGATTTTTACAAGGTTGGTGCCGTTGGAAAGATTATTCCAAGGCGAACCCGACGGTTGAGATTTCGGGAAAATCCAATGGTCGGATTTCCCGTACTAATCGTTTGAAATCACGGTTTCGAAATACGAACTGCACGGCCTCGTTTCGTTTTAATTTTATTTATATTTATATAGTTATATAAATATAGTTCATTCAAGGATTTCTATATCGTTTTCACTTCAAAAATTTTTCTAACACCTTAAATTTTGGAAAAATTTCGCCATAACCTCCCCTGTACCGGGAGCGTCGGGAAATCGCAAATAGCGTCCCGGTCCTTCTAATCTCAAAAAAGAAAAAGAAAAAGCCAAGCGGCTAGCCAACAGGCTCAAAATCATCACCCAAACAAATCAGTAAATGTGTACCTATTTGTCGGGCACAAATTTTATTCCTCTTCTCTAGCCCCTTTGCTATAACCTGTTCAATGAATATGCATGTACATATATATACAGTCCATATCATTTTTCATTTTCTATTCAACTTCCTATTTGATTTCTATTTGGTTTAAAAACACCATTCATTCTAATGTTACATAAATAGGTGCAAATCACTTCATTAGCTAATTAATGAATATTTCAACTCATATATGTTTATTTTGAACAAGTGGCTATTTTCAACATTTCATATTTTAACGATTTATGCATACAACAAAAAGGTGATTTTTATTGTAAAACAACTCATTTCGAAACACTATTTTTTTTCTATATAGTTCATGTAGGTGATAAAATAGAATTTTTATCATAAAACAATTTATTTCAAAATATGAATACCATTCAACCCATGAATTTCTAAACAACGAATGAATATCAATTCAACACATGAATGTTTTCAATAGTTTTTAGATATAGATAGAAATGTGATTTTTATTATCTAACAGTTTATTTCAAAATATGAATACCATTCAACACATGAATTTCTAAACAACGAATGAATATCAATTCAACACATGAATGTTTTCCATAGTTTTTAGATATAGATAAAAATGTGATTTTTATTATCTAACAGTTTATTTCAAAATATGAATACCATTCAACACATGAATTTCTAAACAACGAATGAATATCAATTCAACACATGAATGTTTTCAATAGTTTTTAGATATAGATAAAAATGTGATTTTTATTATCTAACAGTTTATTTCAAAATATGAATACCATTCAACACATGAATTTCTAAACAACGAATGAATATCAATTCAACACATGAATGTTTTCAATAGTTTTTAGATATAGATAAAAATGTGATTTTTATTATCTAACAGTTTATTTCAAAATATGAATACCATTCAACACATGAATTTCTAAACAACGAATGAATATCAATTCAACACATGAATGTTTTCTATATAAGGAATAAATATAGTTTAAGCATATGAAAATAATTCAAACACACAAATATTATTCAAAATTTCGGCAGCATAACGGCAGGGTAGTTACACCGGCACCGTCCCTAGTACGGCTCCTCGCTCTACCTTAAAACCTCGCGGTTTTTGACAATGGGAAACATGCATCTAGTTCGCACGCAGGCGGCATGTATATATATTTATTCATTTCCACAAACTAATCCTAAGTGGTTTCAACCAAATATTTCACAACCACAAATGGGTATTTTTCAACCACAATCAACCAATAACAATCACAAACAATCCCAAACAATCATTCGCTATCAATCAAATTTCCACAACAATTTCAACCAATAAATATCGTCCATGGTTTGTGGACGAGGGGGCGTATATATATATATATATAGATATATATTTATTTATATATAGCAGTTCACTTTTACTTTCAACACATATATATATAAATTTTAAATCAGAAATCTCACCAATAGCTATCCAACTGCACGACTCTTCTTAATAGAAATCTTCGCCTATTTGTCGCTTTCACCCGTATTCTCTGCATATGTAAAAATAGAATTTTTACTATGCTATTCAATATATAAAAATCGAATTTTGACTTCGCTATTCAATATATAAAAACATGATTTTTACTTTCGCTTTCAACATATAAAAATATGATTTTTACTTTTGCTTTCAACATATAAAAATATGATTTTTACTTTTGCTTTCAATATAAAAATATGATTTTTACTTTTGCTTTCAATATAAAAATATGATTTTTACTTTTGCTTTCAATATAAAAATATGATTTTTACTTTTGCTTTCAATATAAAAATATGATTTTTACTTTTGCTTTCAATATAAAAATATGATTTTTACTTTTGCTTTTAAAATCAGTTTTTCCTTATTTTTTTCTTTCTTTAAAAACAAAATCAGATTTTATTTTAAAAACAAAAATCAGTTTTTACACTTTATAAAATTCAGTTTTATTTCTTTATATTTTAAAACAGTTTCAGTTTTAAACTTTATTTAAATTTCTGTTTTAACTTTAACAAAATGGGTTTTTAAATTTTAAACAAATCAGTTTTTAACTTTTAAAAACATAAAACAGTTTTTAACTTTTAAAAACATAAAACAGTTTTTAACTTTCTAAAATAAAAATCAGTTTTAAATTTTTAAAACCTAAATCAGTTTTTATCTTTATTTAGAAAACAGTTTTTACTTTATTTTCAAAACAGTTTTTCTTTATTTTCAAAACAGTTTCACAGATTAAAACAGAATAAAATAAAAAAGAAAATAAAATACATATATATAAAAAAAAAAAACGCTCACCGATCAGCTGCGAGGGGGCTGCTTCGTCGGTGCGGCGGTCTCGAGGGGGAGGGGGCTGCTTCGTCGGTGCGGCGGTCTTGAGGGGGAGGGGTCTGCTCCGTCGGTGATCGTGCGATGGGGGGGGGGGGGCTTCGCAGTACGAGGAAGAGGGGGGGGGGTAGAAGCTTCGTCGGCGTTCGAGGTTGGGGGGGCGGCTCCGTCGGCGTTCGAGGTTAGGGGGGGGGGCGGCAGCGATTAGATTTAGGTTTTGGTTTTTTTTTTTTTTTTTTCTGTTGAATTGAAGAATGAAATCGGGGGGGGGGGCCAGGAAGAAAATAAAGGGGAGGGAGGAATTAAAGTTTTTTTTTTATTATTTTATTAATTTAAATTTGCAAAAGGGTTGACTTTTACACACGATCTCGAAACGAGGCCCACCGCCTGTCGCCCATAGCGTTTCACCCCCATTCCGAACACAATGGGATATGTATCGCAAGCTGATTTGATCGTTACAACCCGTTTCCGTTTGAATTTACATTTAAATCTATATATTGAATTTTAAACGCACATTTCAAATTACCGGGGTCACATACTAACTAGAAAAATTCTAGAAAAATATTTTCTAGCTTTGTATTGACGATACGGTCCTAACAAAACTAGTTTCGTCGAATTCTGAGACCGTTTGAAAAATGGCCAATTTCCAGTCGATTAAAATCAACTGAAACTGGTCAAACGCGTTTTCCTTTGCCACGCTCACATATTGATTCGAAAAATTATGAAATTTGAAACCTAGCAATAACTTGACACTGCGGACCCAACAAAAGTGGTTTCGTCGAAATCCGAGGTCATCTGCAAAATATCCATTTTTAAGGGCCTTATATATATATAAATATATATAAATTCCACAGCGACTATTTCTAATTTTAAACTGGACATATCTTATCATTTCTAAGATGAAATCTCAGTTTGTTAACTTCGTTATAAAGATATAGTTATACAGATTCAAATATTTCTTGTTTCGTTCAATTCTGACTTATATTGAATTCTGTATATTCATTTGAAATTAGAAATCGAATTTTCGAACTACCGCGCTATTTTCAATTCTATATATAATTATATTTAATTATATTGGTTTTCAAATGTCGATTCAACTCAGTTTTCATCGCCATTACTTAAAATATTTATTTTAAATATTTAAAATCCATTATTTTAGCCAATTTAAAAATTTTAAATTGGTTCAGATTTTTCTGGGTCGTTACAGGAGGGTTGTTGGGCCTGGTTGTCAGCGTCGGGGTCGATAGGGTAGTGGGAAGGGGAAACGGGCCGGTGGTGGCGCCTGTAGGGTTCGCGGTCTCGAATTGGGGGTTTAGGGTTCGGCGGGTTCGGGCTTTAACGGAGGCAAGACAGAGAAGGGAGGAGAGAGAACGTCGAGGGGGGGGGTCTCAATGGCGTCGGTGGTGCCACTTCGACGGCGGCGGAGGTAGTTGAGGTGGAGGGCGACGCGATTCAACTGTCAGTTTTTTTTTCTTCTTTCGGTTTTGACAGAGTGAGGAGAAAGGGAAAGGAGAGGGGGCTACGGGTAAATATATATATATATATATTATATTATTATATATATATTTTTTTATTCTCTTAGATGTTGACTTTTTATCCGAACCCCAAACAAAACCCAATGACTGTCGCCCTTAGCTAATTATTCCCATTCTGAACACCATGGGATTTGTATCACAAGCTGATTCGGTTGTTACGATCAGTTTCCCTTGAATTTACATTTAAATCACTATATTGAATTTTAAACGTATATTTCGAATTACCGGGGCCACATACTAACTCTAAAAATTCTTGAAAAATATTTTCTAACTTCGTATTGACGATACGGCCCTAACAAAACTAGTTTCGTCGAATTCTGAGATCGTTGGAAAAATGGCCATTTTCCAGTCGATTAAAATCAACTGAAACTGGTCAAACGCGTTTTCCTTTTCCACGCTCACATATTGATTCGAAAAATTATGAAATTTGGAATCTAACAATAACTTGACACTGCGGATCCAACAAAAGTGATTTCGTCGAAATCCGAGGTCGTTTGCAAAATGTCCATTTTTAAGGGCCTGAATTCCATAGCGACTATTCAGAATTTTCAGCCGGACATATCTTTTGATTCCCGTTATGAAATTTCGATTGGTCGGATTCGTTAGAAAGATATTCTCAATTAAATCCCATTATTTTTTGTTTCACTAAAATCCGGATTGTTTTGCACCCGGTACATTCAATTGAAGTTTGAAATCGAATTATCGAACTACCGTGCCATTTTCAATTCTATTTATAAATATAAATAAATATTTATATTCTAACGACGACGAATATAAATATATACCTTCTAAATATATTCAAAATAAATTTCTCGTCGATATTATTTAAAATAATTCATTTTAAATAATCAAAATTCGCTGAAATCGCCAAAATAAAAATTTTAAACTGGTCCAGATTTTCGGGTTGTTACAACGAATGAGCACTATCAACAAGTGAACCTTTATTTTATAATATTCTTTATTTTCCCAATTGGAATGAGGCCCAATCAATCACCATATAAAGTTAATTATATGGATTCCATACAACACATGTATATAATAGCAACGATAAATAATCAATCATCATCCAAAGTGCACTACTCTGTATAAGCATCAAATATAGATATCTAACGCTTGTAACAGCCTGTCAATCGATCGATCGACATACAACTAATTATTGGGATTGGTGTATGCCGTATTTTATCCCAATACCTGTGTGGGGTTTCAAACAATCAAACACAGATTTTATTGTGCAGTTGGGCAATGTGTAAAATTTATCATCCCAATCAATATCAGTCAAATTTGTGTATATAAACCAATCATCTGATTTGTTTATATTTATTTATTTCATTTCATATACACATTAAAAATTCCATTTTTAACTTTACAATATTTATTTTCTATATAAATATTTTATTTCATTTCAAATCACACAATCAACTACACATCAAAATCAATCAAACAAACAAGCCGTCCATGGTCTGTGGACGACGGGTGTCGGGTGCTACTAAACACCGTCTGCATCCTAGTATACATTTATGTAACTAGAAAAGAAAAGTTAAAGTGAGAAGTTCTCACCGATTAGCTAATCCAAACGCCTCGTCTCTTCTTATGTAGAAGTCAACGTTGTTCTCGCCTTTTGTCTATTTTGTCGTCCGTAGCCACTACATATATAAAAATCACATTTTTATATTGTTGCTATGTATATAAAAATCAAATTTTTATAATCACTCCATTTGGATAAAAATTCTATTTTTACATCGCTACTATATAGATAAAAATTCTATTTTTATAACGGTGTTCATATAATAAAGATTATATTTTTGTCACGCTATTCTCTATATAAAGACTTCGCCTTTTCAAATATAAAGATTTAATTTTTATTTCATCACTATAAAAATCACCTCTTTATTTCAACATATATATAATAAAAATCAGATTTTTATTTTGCTATCTTTATAAAGATGATATTTTTACTATCTTACCTATATAAAAATTATATTTTTATATTTCTACTTTAATAAAAATCATATTTTTAATATTATACCTAAGTAAAAATCATATTTTTATTATGCCACTAGTATGAAAATTATATTTTTAACATTTCTAACTATAAGATTTTTTTTTAAATTCCATCTTTCTATTCGCTAGGCTACAATAAAAATCAAAACTTTCATAACATAAAAAATCAAACTTTTATAACGTAAAAATCGAACTTTTATATACACTAAAAATCATATAAATTAAAAAGGCTAAAAAAAACTTATAATGGTTTTTTTCTTAACGAGAGGGGGGTTTTGGGGTTGCGTCGGGGGGGGGGGGGGGGGGGGGAAAGGGGGGTTCGCTGTGCTGGAACGGGTTTCTCGAACTAGGGCGGTCGCGGTTTCATGGAACGAGGAGGAGGAGATGAAGAGCGGAGGGCGTGGCGTCCTGAGGTAGGGCGTCCACATGGCTCGATTTAGGGTTTTGACAGTGGGTTGATTTTGGCGCGATGGGGTTGGGTTTTCGTTCGGGAGGGGCGAAGGTGAAGAAGGCTGAGGCGTAGTGTGGGGATGGCTGGAGAATCGGAGGTCCGACGAGCGGCAAGTCGTCGTGGGGAGGAGCGGCTTCCAGCTTCCATAGATCCCCTTTATTTATTTTATTTTTTTAATATCGGTTTTGAAATGGGGGGCGTTGACTGTGAAGGTATGGGGAGGGAGAGAGAAAGGATTTTATAATTTATTTATATTTTAAACCCCCTAAAAGCAGCTTTTTATTTCGACCTCCAAACGAGGCCCACCACCAGTCGTCCATAGCTAATTACACCCATTCCGAACACAATGGGATATGTATCATAGGTTGATTCGATCGTTTCGATCAATTTTCGTCAAAACCAACATATAACTCTATATATTAAATTTGAACGCGCATTTCAATTTACCGGGGCCATATACTAACTCGAAAAATTCCCAAAAAAATTTTTCTAGCTTCGTATTGACGATACGGTCCTAACAAAACTAGTTTCGTCGAATTCTGAGATCTTTTGAAAAATGGCCATTTTCTAGTCGATTAAAATCAACTAAAACTGGTCAAACGCATTTTCCTTTGCCACGCTCACATATTGATTCGAAAAATTATGAAATTTGGAATCTAGCAATAACTTGACATCACGGATCCAACAAAAGTTGTTTCGTCGAAATCCGAGGTCATTTGCAAAATTTCCATTTTTAAGGGCCTGAATTTCATAGCGACTATTCAAAATTTTCAACTGGGCGTATCTTTTGATTTTCGCTATGAAATTTCAATTTTTCGGATTCGTTGGAAAGATATTCTCAATTAGATCCTATTATTTTTGGTTTCGCTAAAATCAGGTTTGTTTTGCACCCAGTATGTTCAATTGAAGTTTGAAATCGAATTATCGAACTACCGCGCCATTTTCAATTCCTTTTATAATTATAAATAATTATTTATATTCTAACGATGATCTATATAAATATATTGGTTTGAATTATATTCAAAATAAATTCCTTGTCGATATTATTTAAAGTAATCTATTTTAAATATTAAAAATACATTAAAATTGCCAAAATAAAAATTTTAAACTGGCTCAGGTTTTCGGGTTGTTACAATCTCCCCCACTTAAAACTTTTCGTCCCCGAAAAGGAATGAAGTCGAAAGTTGTTTAACAAATCAACTCAACTTCCATTCTTTTGATTACGGCTTAAGTTCTTCAACTTTTCAGTTTCTAAGAACTTTTCAAATTTTTCAAAAATTTGGCTAACACCCTAAATTTTCGAAAAATTTCGCCATAACCTCCCCTGCACTGGGAGCACCGGGAAAATCCCGAAATTGCCATATTGGCCATCTGATCTCATAAAGAAAAAGAAAAAGCCAAGCGGCTAGCCAATCAGCTCATAAAATCATCATCACCCAAACAAAACAGTAAATTATGGTAAACATGTACCTATTTGTCGGGCAAACAAATTTTATTCTCTGCTCTAGCCTCCTTGCTATGACCTGTTCAATGTAAGTACATGTATATGCGAGCAAATGCGACTAATTTTCGATACAATTCAATATTTGATACAATTAGGCATAATAGTTCAAAATTATCAAACAAATAAACAAACAACACAACCATCAATCAATTAGTAGATTATCGTTTCAAATTCATAATTTTGATACATATACAGAAAATCATGTTTTTGATGCCAATTCACAACAATAAACCTATCTAGTTTTGGTTCTCACACCAGTCGATGGAAATATATAGATATCACACCTTCATCACTCGAAAATAAATGCTGATGATGTTTCGAACCACCATCAGAACATCTCCTGGATACTAGAGTGCGGTTCTATATCTATCCGGTATATTAAAACTTCGATATACGTTCATGATGCGAATATGCAAAATCTTTATATATCGGATTGTCCAAATTCAAAATAAATAAATATTCAAATACGTATAAAACGATTTAAATTTCAAAACAAAATTTGTTTTCATTTGAAATATATACTCTTCACACTCGTTCTAGGACACTACTGATCCCATCTCTAATGAGTCACTCTAATTAGATATTACTAATCCAATATCTGATGAATTCTTTCGTTCGGTTCTAATATGTCTTGTTCTCGAGCTCTGTAAACCAAAGCTCTGATGCCAACTGTGACAACAAGGAATTTCGCTCGATCTGAAACAGTCGCTAAACCGATCTAGACCGTTCGTAACGCCTGATTGTTTTGAGAACACGACAAAATAGAATGCAGACAGAAGAACATTTCATTGTTTATTACAACAATTCCATCAGAATACTAGAATATACAAAGTATGAATGAATAAAATACATTCGATAAATATCAGAGATTACAATAAATTACACAGCAGCGGAAAAATAGTACAAAACACAACTGAAAGTAATACACGGATATAGAGCTTTCCGAGCATCGTTCCAGCTGTAAATCAGGATCCTGAGAATATAAATCTGCAAAACCAAAACTACTAGCTGCCCGTGTCGAAATAAGGGCACCTAGAGTTTAGGTTAAAATAATAAACTCCAGGTCAGTCATGGGACTGGTGTGAGAACTGAAATGGTTATTTATCTTTATTTTCAAAGTTAGGTAAATCAAGGGACCACGCCGTATAACACGGAACGGGTTTCCTCCCAAGAACACTAGTGCATAAAACAACAGCGCAATGCTAAATAAAGAAAAATGAAGCTATTATAGGACCCAGGTCCCATCACACAATGCAACGCAAGCCGGAGGATTGGGTTTTTTCCTTATAATAGCCAAGAATGCTTGATACGTTTAAAACAAATCATTTGATACTATTATAAGTGCATATTGTACAAAACATCTTTAAATCATAGGTATCAATCATAGACGGCATAAGCACCCCATCCCACTATGTCGCCATACTAGGCTCTACAAATAAAACTGAAATACACGTATTGGAAAGTTGGATTTCCATCATGGTGGCTCCTGATTTGAAAGATCGATCGCGTAGTGCAATTCCCCACGGCTTACGTCCCAGCAAGAGAAAACACCGTAATGTACATCCGCACTTTTGGGAACCGAGTATCATCGCGGCTTACGTCCCAGCGAGAGAAAACACCGCTTACTCTATCCCTCTGAGCACTAAGCTCATCTCGGTCGACTGAATCCACGACACCACTAAGGTGCCCATCCACTAAAAAAGCATACTGATCAAACCATCAGTTTACCACCATACCGGGGTGTGAGGCTCGTGAATCAATGCTATACACAAAGCCATGCTATATTAAAGTTGCGCTTTGATCATCATCCACCAAACTTTGCTTTTCAACAAAAGTATGGATCACTACATATCAGCATGCCACACTATCAATCCATATCGTATCGCTGATGAAGCGACCCGAACTTCCCCGGTCTCCGAAGAGAT
The DNA here is from genome assembly GCA_030737875.1 of Allium sativum. Taxonomy (NCBI): domain Eukaryota; kingdom Viridiplantae; phylum Streptophyta; class Magnoliopsida; order Asparagales; family Amaryllidaceae; genus Allium; species Allium sativum. Next base: position 181,084,459 of record CM060915.1, on the reverse strand, counting down.
GAGAAAGAACGAATTACTGTGAGGACAAGACAAAACAGAACGCAGACGGAAGAACATTTCATTGCTATTACAACAATTCCATCAGATACAAGAATATACAGAGTATAAATGAATAAATTACATTCGATAAATATCAGTGATTACAATAAATTACATAGCAGCGGAAATTAATACAAGCACAACTGAAGGTGATATACGGATACAGAGCTTTCCGGATATCATTCCAGCTGTAAACCAGGATCCTGTGAATATAAATCTGCAAAACCAAAACTACAAGCTGCCCGTGTGGAAAATAGGGGCACCCAGAGTTTAGGTTAAAACAATAAACTCCAGGCCAGTCATGTGACTGGTGTGAGAACTAAAACAGATATTTAAAACTTTACTTAAAAAGAGAGTAATTCAAGGGACCACGCCGTATAACACGGAACGATTTTCCTCCCAAGAATACCAGTGCATAGAATAAACAGCGCAATGTTTTTCGAAAAATGAAGCTATTATAAGACCCAGGTCCCATCACACAATGCAACGCAAGCCGGAGGATAGGGTTTTCCTTTATAATAGCCAAACATGCTTGGTACTTAAAAAACAAATCATTTGATACTATAATAAGTGTATAGTGTCAAGACAATTTCAATCATAAATATAAATCATAGACGGCATAGCATCCCATGCTACTATGTCGCCATACTAGGCTCTACAAATAAAACCGAGATACACGTATTGGAAATTGGATTTCCGTCATGAGTCGAGGCAAGGGGCAAGCTCCTCTCCGCGTTCGAGACACTCTAGCAAATGTCTCAGGACTACACACTCTGGGCAATCCTGGATTCGGCTGGGCCGGTCCTCAGTTACGTTAAAGGATTAGTTATGCCTGAACACACGTTTCCCGGTCCTTACAGACCTATAATCGAGGCGCCTCATTCCAACAACCACAAAGGTGAAAAGTATATAAATGTCAGGGTTGGTAAGTCACTGACACCACCAAAGCTAGAAAGAAACGTCGTGCTCTCCCAGGGGTCCGTATCCCGTTTTTGACTCATACCGAGGTGTGAGTCTCGCGAATCCACACTATACACAAAGCTGCCACGTAGGCCGTGCTTTGATCATCAACCACAAGACTTTGCTTTTCAACAGAAGCCTTGATCCATGCAACTCAGCATGCCACACAGGCAATTCATGCCATGCGATTGATATCTATCGATACATAACCTCTAAGCTCGTACGTCTCAGAGAAGGGAGTTAAGCAAGAGAATAAATTCTCCGCCGCCAAACAGATATATATTTAATAGAAATCAATCAACACAGAATAAAATCCAATGTCAGACACACAATCCATTTACAAGTTCGTTCTGGGTCTGAACGAAACCGGAGGCACTTTGCTCGCATCTCCATCCATCTCCAAGTACGTCTGGACGACCACCAACTATTTCCATCCTCTTGGGTGTACAGCCCAATCAGGATCATTAGTAATTATCCAAATGATGTGAAAACTTCTGGTCTTCGACCACCATCTTCATCTTCGACATATCGTCGAATCGGTTATTCAGAATGGGTATAAACCCGGCCTTTCCGAACAACCCGCGTATATTAAAAACAAATGTTACACAAACACAACATACTCCTCATTCCAATTCAGAATATTCTTTTACTCATAAAATCACATTTTTAGGGAAAGGTTCCCATTAATTTTATCCAAGATAAATTCTTTAAAATTTATCCTTTAATCTTCCACCGGATGACATTTCAAACCAAATTATGGTTTTTTCCAAACTAGTCGAGATTAGCGAACCACATCGAAGTAATTATTTTATTTTATTTCCCAATCCCAACCTATTCATCCCATGAAGCAAAACTGGTAATACTCCATATCTAACACCATAGTGTTATCGGTAAAACTAATTACCAATTCACGTTCGAATCTAATTAAAGATTTAACTATCGCTTTGGAGCAAAACTGGTGATACTCCATCCTCGCTCATTTTCTAAAGTTGATAATTTAAATTATCAATCCACATTTCAATTTAATTGAAGATTCATTAAAACTCCTTTTATTGGGTTAAAGAATTAATGTCTTTTAAAACACAGTTCACGACAAACCCAAATCACATTCTATTTATTATCGGGTTAAAGAACTGGTGTTATTTAAAACACTGCTCACGATAAACCCACAAATCAATTCTATTTCAAACCCATTTCAATTTAATTTATTTATTTAAAAATAAATGGATTTTAAATTTCAGTTCAAAACTAGTTCATTTCGATAAAAATCTATTTTTATCTTTTCAAATATGGAGTTTTTCATCCCAAATTTTCCCAAATCATTTCTTATGATTTTACACAAATTATTACTATTTTTAATAATTTTATCAAGGCCCGTACAGTCGATTTCCAACAACGGCCATCGAACTGCACCTATAGCGACCTTTTTCGAATTTGATTTGGACGTATCTCCAAATCCAACCGTTAGATTTCAAATTTCTAATATTCGTTGGAAAGATCTTTTCGATACGAACCCAATGGTTCCGGTGTTAGGAGAATCCGATGGTCGGATCTCCTGTAATGTCCGTTTGAAATAAATGGTCGAAATTCACGAACTGCCGCGGCGCGTTCTATTCAGGCCATTATATTATATATATAACATATATAATATATATATCGTCGATTTCTATTTAAAACGAATTTTATAAATAGTTTTGAATTCGTTTCAAAAACAATTTCAACCTTTGTTTCAAATTCAAATCAAAATTGAATTTCCTATTATAAATCCTTTTTACTTTCATTTCTATTTGATTTCAATTCAAATCGATTTTTAATTCGATTCGAATTCATTTCGTTTTCTATTCAATTCGAATTCAATTCATTTTCTACTCAATTTGAATTCAATTCGTTTTCTATTCAATTCAAATCAAATTCATTATATATTCAATTGAAATCAAATTTGTTTTCTATTCAATTCAATTCGAAATCGTTTTCAATTCAATTCATTTCGAAATCGTTTTATATTCAATTCATTTCGAAATCGTTTTCAATTCAATTCCTTTCGAAATCGTTTTCAATTTAATTCATTTCGAAATCGTTTTATATTCATTTCAAAATCGTTTTATATTCATTTCATTTCAAAATCGTTTTATATTCATTTCATTTCGAAATCGTTTTATATTCATTTCATTTCGAAATCATTTTATATTCATTTCAACATCGTTTTATATTCATTTCATTTCGAAATCGTTTTATATTCATTTCATTTCGAAATCGTTTTATATTCATTTCATTTCGAAATCGTTTTATATTTATTTCATTTCGAAATGAATAAAATCGATATAAATATCGTTCACGTCAAAATGGCGTCAATCTAATCAACACGGCTTCATATATTTCTATTTTCAAATATTCTATTTCAAATATTTCTATTTCAAACATTTCGATTTCAAATATCTCGTTCAACACATGACTAATCTCAACGGATGAGTCCAGTCAACACATGAACCTTTATATTATATTGATAAAGATGTAAATTTTATTATTAAAATATTTCGTTCAACACATGACTGATCTCAACGGATGAGTACAGTCAACACATGAACCTTTATATTATATGTGTAAAGATGTAAATTTTATTATTAAAATATTTCGTTCAACACATGACTGATCTCAACGGATGAGTACAGTTAACACATGAACCTTTATATTATATTGATAAAGATGTAAATTTTATTATTAAAATATTTCGTTCAACACATGACTGATCTCAATGGATGAGTACAGTCAACACATGAACCTTTATATTATATTATTCTTTATTTTCTAAATTGGAATGAGGCCCAATCAATCACCATATAATGTTAATTATATGGATTTTCATACATCACACGTATATAATAGCATTGAAAAATAATCAACCATCAACCAAAGTGCACTACACTGTATAGCATCAAATATAGATATCTAACGCTTATAACAGCCTGTCAATCAATCGATCGACATATTTAATCAATCCGGATGAGTGAACTTCAAATTTCATCCCAACACCCGTGTGGGGTTTCAAACAATCAAACACAAATTTTATTTGTGCAGTTGGGCGATGTGTAAAACTTATCGTCCCAATCAATGTCCTTCAAATAGGTGTACATAAACAAACCGTCCGGTTTGTAAATGAATATTTTATTTTATTCACTTCACGTTAAAAATTATATTTTTAATGATAAAACATTTTATTTCATCCCATGAATTTCTATTCAGTTCATTCTTTAAATAAAATGATATTTTTATTTTTCTAACTTATTTTAGAAAATTTCGGCGGCATAACGGCACGCTACTAGAAACGGGACGAGGCCTAGCCTTATCCCTGGTCTAGTGAAGGCCCACGCCATTCACACATCAATCAAATCAATTCCATTTCACCAAACCATTAAATTCAAATCAAATAATCTAACCAACTACACAACCAAACAATTTAACAAACAAGCCATTCATGGTCTTTGGATGACGGGTGTCGGGTGCTACTAAACACCGTCTGCATCCTAGTATATATATATAACTAGAAATAGAAATTGAAAGGTGAGAAATTATCACCGATAGCTATCCCAACTCCTTGACTCTTCTTTTGTAGAAGTCTTTATCGTTCTCGCCTTTTTATCACCTTCGTTGCCCGTATTCTCTACGTATGTAAAAATCGAATTTTTACCTTACTATTCAATATATAAAAATCAAATTTTTACTTCGTTATTCAATATATAAAAATCGAATTTTTACTATGCTATTCAATATATAAAAATCGAATTTTTACTATGCTATTCAATATATAAAAATCGGATTTTAACTATGCTATTCATTATATAAAAATCGTATTTTTACTTTGCTATTCAATATATAAAAATCGAATTTTTACTATGCTATTCATTATATAAAAATCGAATTTTTACTATGCTATTCAATATATAAAAATCGAATTTTTACTATGTTATTCAATATATAAAAAATCGAATTTTTACTATGCTATTCATTATATAAAAATCGAATTTTTACTATGCTATTCAATATATAAAAATCGAATTTTTACTATGCTATTCAATATATAAAAAATCGAATTTTTACTATGCTATTCATTATATAAAAATCTCGCCTTTTCAAATATAAAGATTTCGCCTTTTCAAATATATCATTATAAAAATCAAATTTTTATTTTTCTACACATATAAAGATGATATTTCTAATATTCCTATCAAGTAAAAATTATATTTTTAATTCTCTACATAAACAAAAATCATATTTTTACATCCTCTACATAGTAAAGATAATATTTTTAATACTTAAAAAATATAAAAATCATATTTTTAACCTTCTACTAATATAAAAATCATATCTTTATATTCGCTACTATATAAAAATTATATCTTTAACATTTCTATAATGTAAAAATCGAATCATTTTTAATTTTAAAAATCTAACCTTTTCTATTTTAAAAATCTAACCTTTTCTATTTTAAAAATCTAACCTTTTCTATTTTATTAATCTAACCTTTTCTATTTTAAAAATCTAACCTTTTCTATTTCATTATTTATTTTAAAATCCGAAAATAAAACAATGTATATAATTTAAATTAAAATAAAACAACACAAAACTAAACTTACAGCGTTCAATCGGAAGAAGGGGGTTCGGATTTGCGGTTGGAGGAGGGTCTGGAGGCGACGCGCCGGTGTAGGGTCGTCGGAGGTTGGGGCGGCGCAGCATCAGGTGGTGGCGGCTTCTGGGGTTCGACGGAGGGGGATGTGGGGTCATCGATGGTGGGGGTTTCGAGGGGAGCGGCTGGGGTTCGGGGGTATCGCGGAGGGGTTCAAGGGCTTCGGGGAAGGCTGCGTCTCGATTCGAGGTGGAGTAGAAAGGAGAGAGAGAAGCGGCAGAAGGGGGGACCGGAGCAGCGGTGGGGATGGCGATCGGAGGCGGCGCGCGATGGTGGTGGAGGGGCGATTAGGTCTGTAGGGTTTTTTTTCTTTTTTTTTTCTTCGAACTGAATTATAACCGAGGGGGGGGGGGGGGCAGAGAGGTAACGGGGGAGGAAAGAGAATTTTTAATTTTTAATTTTTAAATTTTAATTATTTAATTATTTTATTTACTAAAAGTTGACTTTTGCATACGACCTCTAAACCAGGCCCACCGCCTGTCGTCCATAGCATATTACCCCCATTCCGAACACAATGGGATATGTATCGTAAGCTGATTCGATCGTTTCGATCGGTTTCCATTAAAATCAACATATAACTTTATATATTGAATTTGAATGCGCATTTCAATTTACTGGGGTCACATACTAACTCTATAAATTGCAGAAAAATATTTTCTAACTTCATATTGACGATACGGTCCTAACAAAACTAGTTTCGTCGAATTCTGAGACCGTTTGAAAAATGGCCAATTTCCAGTCGATTAAAATCAACTGAAACTTGAGACGACCCGAACTTTCCCGTGAAGGAAAGCACGGATAGAATTGAGGACAAGACAAAATAGAACGCATACAGAAGAACATTTCATTGTTATTACAACAATTCCATCAGATACAAGAATATACAGAGTATAAATGAATAAATTACATTCGATAAATATCAGAGATTACAATAAATTACATAGCAACGGAAAATAATACAAAAGCACAACTAGAAGTGATACACGGATACAGAGCTTTCCGAGCATCGTTCCAGCTGTATATCAGGACCCTGTGAATATAAATCTGCAAAACCAAAACTACTAGCTGCCCGTGCGGAAAATAGGGGCACCCAGAGTTTAGGTTAAAACAATAAACTCCAAGTCAGTCATGTGACTGGTGTGAGAACTAAAACAGTTATTATTCTTTATTTTAAAGTTCGGTAAATCAAGGGACCACGCCGTATAACACGGAACGGGTTTCCTTCCAAGAATACCAGTGCATAAAACAAACAGCGCAGTGCTAAATAAAGAAAAATGAAGCTGTTATAAGACCCAGGTCCCATCACACAATGCAACGCAAGCCGGAGGATAGGGTTTTTACCTTATAACAGCCAAAGCATGCTTGATACGTTTAAAACACATTATTTGATACTAATATAGGTGCATAGTGTCAAAACAATTTCAATCATAAATATCAATCATAGGCGGCATGAATGACCCATACCACTATGTCGCCATACTAGGTTCTACAAATAAAACCGCACTATCACGTATTGGAAACTGGATTTCCGTCATGAGCCGAGGCAAGGGGCAAGCTCCTCTCCGATTCGAGACATTCTAGCAAATGCCTCAGGACCCCACTATGATCCTTGGATCTTCAGGGTCGGTCCTCTCTTACTTTTGAGGATCGGCAATTCCTGAACACACGTTTCCCGGTCCTTACAGACGTATATCGGAGGCGCCTCGTATCTAACAACCACACAAGTGAAAAGTATACAAATGTCAGGGCTGGTAGGTCATTGACACCACCTTAGCTAGAAAGAAACGTCTTGCTCTCCCTGCAGTCACTATCCCGTTTTTGACTCATACCGAGGTGTGAGGCTCGCGAATTCACGTTATACACAAAGCTACACCACACAGGCCGTGCTTTGATCATCAAACACAAGACTTTGCTTTTCAACAGAAGCCCTGATCAATTGCCACTTACGCGTGCCACATTGGCAATTCACTCCATGCGACTGATGTCCATCGATATACAACCTCTGAGCTCGTACGTCTCAGAGAAGGGCGTTAAGCAAGAGAATAAATTCTCTGCCGCCAAACAGATGTATATTTAATAAAGATCAATCAACACAGAATAAAATCCAATGTCAGACACACAATCCATTTACAAGTTCGTTCTGGGTCTGAACGAAACCGGAGGCACTTTCCTCGCATATCCATCCATCTCCAAGTACGTCTGGACGATCACCAACTGATTCCCTCATCCTGGGTGTACATCCCAATCAAGATCATCAGTAATCACCCAAACGATGTGAAGACTTCCGGTCTTCAACCACAGTCTTCATCTTCGACATCTCGTCGAATCGGTTATTCAGAATGGGTATAAACCCGGCCTTTCTGAATAACCTACGTATATAATAAACAAATGTTACACAAACACAACGAACGCCTCATTCCAATTCAGAATATTCTTTTATTCATAAAATCACATTCTTAGGGAAAGGTTCCCATTAATTTTATCCAAGATAAATTCTTCTAAATTTATTCTTTAATCCTCCTTTGGATATCATTTCTAACTAGTCGTGATTAACGAACCACACCGAAGTAATTATTTGTTTTATTTCCCAATCCCAACCTATATATCCCATGGAGCAAAGCTGGTGATACTCCATTCTTAACACCATGGTGTTATCGGTAAAATTAATTACCATTTCACGTTCAAATCTAATTAAAGATTTAACTATCGCTTTGGAGCAAAACTGGTGATACTCCACTCTCGATCACTTTTCAGATTTGATAATTTAAATTATCAATTCACATTTTTAATCTAATTAATGATTCATTAAAACTCCACTTAGTTTTAATCTTTTCAAAAATCGATATCTTGCCTTTAACTAGGTTAAAGAACCAATGTCATCTAAAACACGATTCACGATAAACCCAAATCACATTTTATATTAAATACAAGGCTCTGAATAGAAAATATATCGGCTTATATTCAATACCAAATTCTGAAACCAACAAATATCGTATTGGAAATAACGATATAAAATATATCTTTCAAATTCCCATAACAATATCTGTATAGTCACGAAATCCAACATCGAAATATTGCGAAGATAATTTCGATCCAACTCCAGTCCAATTCACATATTGGGAATATTGGTTATTTTTAAAATCACTTTCAAATTCAATTTATTTATTTCAAAAATAAATTGATTTTAATTCTAGTTCAAAACTAGTTCATTTCGATAAAAATCTATTTTTATCTTTTTAAATGTGGAATTCTCCAGCTCAATTCTTTCGAATCCATATATTATGATTTTATACAAATTATAGATATTTTTAATAATTTTATCAAGGCCCGTACAGTCGATTTCCATCAACGGCCATCGAACTGCACTTACAGTGACCTTTTTCGAATTTGATTTGGACATAATTCCAAATCCAACCGTTAGATTTCAAATTTCTAATATTCATTGGAAAGCTCTTTTCGATACGAACCCAACGGTTCCGGTTTTAGGAGAGTCCGACGGTCGGATCTCCCGCAACGTCAATTCGAAGTTAATGGTCGAAATTGACGAACTACCGCGGCGCGGCGCGTTCTATTCAGGCCATTATATTATATATATATATATATATATATATATATATATATAATATATATAATATATATTTCGTCGATTTCTATTTAAAACGAATTTTATAAATCGTTTTAAATTCGTTTCTAAAACAATTCAACTTCTATATTCAATTTCAAATCGATTTGATTTCAATTCAACTCGAATTCATTTCAATTTTATTTAATTCGAATTCAAATCCGTTTCAATTCAATTCAAATTCAAATTCGTTTCAATTCAAATTGATTTCAATTTAATTTCGATTCGAATTCAATTAAATTTCAGTTCGTTTTCAATTCAACTTGAATTTGTTTTATATTCAATTCCATTCGAAGTCCTTTTATATTCAATTCAAATTCGTTTTCTTTTCAATTCGAATTCGCTATAATATTCATTTCAATTTGAATAAAATCGATATAAATGTCGTTCCCGTCAAAATGGCGCAAAACTAATCAACACGGCTTTATATTTTTCAATAATTCGTTATTCTATTCAACAAATGAATATTTATCCTATTCAACACATGAATATATATTTCTTTCAACACACGACTAATCTCAACACATGAGTACTGTCAACACATCACTATTTTCGTTGTGTAAAATATTTTATAAAACTAAGGTATCTATCATTTGATTTTTAATTAGACTTCTACTGGGAAGTAGTTCTAATTTTAAATATGATAAAGATGTAATTTTTATTTAAAATATTTCACTCAACACATGAATAGATTCAACACATGAATTTTCTTTTATAATATTCATTATTTTCCCGATTGGAATGAGGCCCAATCAATCACCAGATAATGTTCATTATATGGATTTTCATACATCACACGTATATAATAGCATTGATAAACAATCAACCATCATCCAAAGTGCACCACACTACTGCATAAGCATCAAATATAAATAATCGTCGCTTACACAGTCTGTCGACCAATCGATCGACAATAATTAAATAATTGGGATTAGTGTACGCCAAATATCATCCCAACACCCGTGTGGGGTTTCAAATCAACAAACACATATTTTTGTTTGTGCAGTTGGGCGATGTGTAAAATTTATCGACCCAATCAATATCAGTCAAATCAGTGTATATAAACAAATCGGTCAATTTGTTTATAAATATTTATTTATTCACATTCACGTTAAAATTTATATTTTTAACGATAATATATTTTATTTTAACACATGAATTTCTATTCATTTCATTTACACAATAAAAATGATATTTTTATTTTTCTAACATATTTTAGAAAATTTCGGCGGCATAACGGCATGATACTAGAAACGGGACGAGGCCTAGCCTTATCCCCGGTCTAGTGAAGGCCCACGCCATTCACACATTAATCAAACCCATTCCATTTCACCAAACAATTCCATTCAAACCAAATAGACTAACCAACTACTCAACCAAACAATTTAACAAACAAGCCATCCATGGTCTGTGGATGACGGGTGTCGGGTGCTACTAAACACCGTCTGCATCCTAGTATATATATAACTAGAAAAAGAAATTGAAAGGTGAGAAATTCTCACCAATAGCTATCCAACTTCACGACACTTCTTTGATAGAAATCTTCATCGCTATCGCATCTTCGTCATCTTCGTTGCCCGTAGCCACTACATATATAAAAATCACATATTTTTATATTCGCTGATGTCTTTAAAATAAAAATCATATTTTTATAATCGCTTCCTACATTTAAAAATCGAATTTTTATTCCGTTATTCAATATATAAAAATCGAATTTTTACTACTATGTTATTCAATATATAAAAATCAAATTTTTACTACGATGTTCAATATATAAAAATCATATTTTTACTACGATGTTCAATATATAAAAATCATATTTTTAATCCATTACATATGTAAAAATCTCACCTTTCTCCATTTTAAAAATATCGTCTTTCTTCCTTTAAAAATCTAATCTTTTCTATTTTGAAAAAAAAATCACGTCTTTTATATTTTAAAAACTGATTTTCCTACTATGTAAATACACACAAAACTGATTTAAATTAAACATAAAAACTGATTTAAATTAAATATAAAAATAGATTTAAATTAATCATAAAAGAAAGAACTCACTTTTCGAAGAGAGGGGGTGGTCTCAGCAACGTCGCGGTGGAAGGGGGAGGGATCGGCGGCTTAGGGTTTAGGGGGCGGCGGCTTTTCAGACAGAAGAAGGAGGAGATGGAGGCAAGAGAGGGAGGAAGAAGAAGAGAGGGAGGCGGAGGTGGTCGAACGCGGGTTTGGGGGGCTGCTTGCATCGCGCGGCGCTTGGGGGTGGGGGGGGGGGGGGGGGTTCGATGGAGGAGATGGAAACGGAGGAAGGGAAGAAGGAAGGAGGAAGAAGAGGAAGCAGCGGCGGCGGCAGCGTCGCTGGGGGGGCGCGATGTGGTGGCGGCGGCTCTCCCCCCCGTCGCCCTCCTCTTTCCATATTTTTTTTCTCTCAGTCGAAAATGATTTCTGAAAAAGGGGGGGGCAACGTATAAAGGAAGAGATTTATTTTTTTTTTAATTAATTTAATTATTTTATTTTTCAAAAAGTTGACTTTCACATACGACGTCTAAACGAGGCCCACCGCCTGTCGTCCATAGCGTTTTACCCCCATTCCGAACACAATGGGATATGTATCGTAGGTTGATTCGACTGTTACAATCTGTTTCCGTTAAATTTACATTTAAATCACTTTATTGAATTTTAAACGTACATTTCAAATTACCGGGGTCACATACTAACTCTAAAAATTCTCGAAAAATATTTTCTAGCTTCGTATTGACGATACGGTCCTAACAAAACTAGTTTCGTCGAATTCCGAGACCGTTGGAAAAAATGGCCATTTTCCAGTCGATTAAAATCAATTAAAACTGGTCAAACGCGTTTTCCTTTGCCACGCTCACATATTGATTCGAAAAATTATGAAATTTGGAAACTAGCAATAATTTGACACTGCGGACCCAACAAAAGTGGTTTCGTCGAAATCCGAGGTCATTTGCAAAATGTCCATTTTTAAGGGCCTGAATTCCATAGCGACTATTCAGAATTTTCAACTGGACATATCTTTTGATTCCCGCTATGAAATTTTGATTTTTCAGATTCGTTGGAAAGATATTCTCAATTATATCCTAATGTTTTTGGTTTCACTAAAATCCGGATTGTTTTGCACCCGGTATGTTCAATTGAAGTTTGAAATCGAATTATCGAACTACCACGCCATTTTCAATTCCTATTATAATTATATATAAATATTTATATTCTAACGATGACGTATAAAAATATATATGTTTGAATTATATTCAAAATAAATTTTTCTCGTCGATATTATTTAAAATAATCTATTTTAAATCTTCAAAATTCGCTAAAATAGCCAAAATAAAAATTTTAAACTGGCCCAGATTTTCCGGGTTATTACAATCTCCCCCACTTAAAACTTTTCGTCCCCGAAAAGGAACAAAGTCGAAAGTGGTTTGATTAATCAACTCTACGCTCGATCTGGCTTCCATTCTCCAACTTTTCAGTTTCTGAGAATTTTCAAAAATTTCAAAAATTTGGCTAACACCCTAAATTTTCGAAAAATTTCGCCATAACCTCCCCCGCACCGGGAGCATCGGGAAATTTCAAATAGCTTCCCCGGTCCTTCAGATCTCAAAAAGAAAAAGAAAAAGCCAAGCGGCTAGCCAATAGGCTCATAAAATCATCATCACCCAAACAAAACAGTAAATTATAGTAAACATGTACCTATTTGTCAGGCAAACAAATTTTATTCTCTGCTCTAGCCTCCTTGCTATGACCTGTTCAATGTAAGTATATGTATATGCAAGCAAATGCGACCAATTTTCAATACAATTCAATATTTGATACAATTAGGCTAAATGGTTCAGAATTATCAAACAAATAAACAAACAACACAAACATCAATCAATTAGTGAATTAGAGTTTCAAATTCATAATTTTGATACATATATACAAAAAAAATCATGTTTTTGATGCCAATTCACAACAATGTGTTCTAGCTATATTAGTTTTGGTTCTCACACCAGCCTAATGGAAATATATAGAAGTCACACCTTCGAAACACGAATATAAATACTGATGATGTGGCCACATCATCAGAATTATCCCCGGGTGTCTAGAATGTGATTCTATATCTATCCAGTATATTAAAACTTCGACTATACGTTCATGACGCGTATACGCGAAATCTTTATATACTTGATTGTCCATATTCAAAATAAATAAATATTCATATACGTTTAAAACGATTTAAATTTTCAAAACAAAATTGTTTTCATTTGAAAAATATACTCTTCACACTCATTCTAGGATACTACTGATCCTATCTCTAACGAGTCATTCTAATTGGATATTACTAATCTAATATCTGATGAATTCTTTCGTATGGTTCTAATGTGTCTTGTTCTCGAGCTCTGTAAACCTGAGCTCTGATACCAAACTGAGACGACCCGAACTTCCCCGTGAAGGAAAGCACGGATAGAATTGAGGACAAGACAAAATAGAACGCATACAGAAGAACATTTCATTGTTATTACAACAATTCCATCAGATACAAGAATATACAGAGTATAAATGAATAAATTACATTCGATAAATATCATAGATTACAATAAATTACATAGCAACGGAAAATAATACAAAAGCACAACTAGAAGTGATACACGGATATAGAGCTTTCCGAGCATCGTTCCAGCTGTATATCAGGACCCTGTGAATATAAATCTGCAAAACCAAAACTACTAGCTGCCCGTGCGGAAAATAGGGGCACCCAGAGTTTAGGTTAAAACAATAAACTCCAGGTCAGTCATGTGACTGGTGTGAGAACTAAAACAGTTATTATTCTTTATTTTAAAGTTCGGTAAATCAAGGGACCACGCCGTATAACACGGAACGGGTTTCCTTCCAAGAATACCAGTGCATAAAACAAACAGCGCAATGCTAAATAAAGAAAAATGAAGCTGTTATAAGACCCAGGTCCCATCACACAAAGCAACGCAAGCCGGAGGATAGGGTTTTTACCTTATAACAGCCAAAGCATGCTTGATACGTTTAAAACACATTATTTGATACTAATATAGGTGCATAGTGTCAAAACAATTTCAATCATAAATATCAATCATAGGCGGCATGAAAGACCCATACCACTATGTCGCCATACTAGGTTCTACAAATAAAACCGCACTATCACGTATTGGAAACTGGATTTCCGTCATGAGCCGAGGCAAGGGGCAAGCTCCTCTCCGATTCGAGACACTCTAGCAAATGCCTCAGGACCCCACTATGATCCTTGGATCTTCAGGGCCGGTCCTCTCTTACTTTTGAGGATTGGCAATTCCTGAACACACGTTTCCCGGTCCTTACAGACCTATATCCGAGGCGCCTCATATCCAACAACCACACAGGTGAAAAGTATATAAATGTCAGGGCTGGTAGGTCACTGACACCACCTTAGCTAGAAAGAAATGTCGTGCTCTCCCTGCAGTCACTATCCCGTTTTTGACTCATACCGAGGTGTGAGGCTCGCGAATTCACGTTATACACAAAGCTACGCCACACAGGCCGTGCTTTGATCATCAAGCACAGGACTTTGCTTTTCAACAGAAGCCCTGATCAATTGCCACTTACGCGTGCCACATTGGCAATTCACTCCATGCGACTGATGTCCATCGATATACAACCTCTGAGCTCGTACGTCTCAGAGAAGGGCGTTAAGCAAGAGAATAAATTCTCTGCCGCCAAACAGATGTATATTTAATAAAGATCAATCAACACAGAATAAAATCCAATGTCAGACACACAATCCATTTACAAGTTCGTTCTGGGTCTGAACGAAACCGGAGGCACTTTCCTCGCATATCCATCCATCTCCAAGTACGTCTGGACGATCACCAACTGATTCCCTCATCCTGGGTGTACAGCCCAATCAAGATCATCAGTAATCACCCAAACGATGTGAAGACTTCCGGTCTTCAACCACCGTCTTCATCTTCGACATCTCGTCGAATCGGTTATTCAGAATGGGTATAAACCCGTCCTTTCTGAATAACCCACGTATATAATAAACAAATGTTACACAAACACAACGAACGCCTCATTCCAATTCAGAATATTCTTTTATTCACAAAATCACATTCTTAGGGAAAGGTTCCCATTAATTTTATCCAAGATAAATTCTTCTAAATTTATTCTTTAATCCTCCTTTGGATATCATTTCTAACTAGTCGGGATTAACGAACCACACCGAAGTAATTATTTGTTTTATTTCCCAATCCCAACCTATATATCCCATGGAGCAAAGCTGGTGATACTCCATTCTTAGCACCACGGTGTTATCGGTAAAATTAATTACCATTTCACGTTCAAATCTAATTAAAGATTTAACTATCGCTTTGGAGAAAAACTGGTGATACTCCACTCTCGATCACTTTTCAGATTTGATAATTTAAATTATCAATTCACATTTTTAATCTAATTAAAGATTCATTAAAACTCCACTTAGTTTTAATCTTTTCAAAAATCGATATCTTGCCTTTAACTAGGTTAAAGAACCAATGTCATCTAAAACACGATTCACGACAAACCCAAATCCCATATGATATTAAATACAAGGCTCTGAATAGAAAATATATCGGCTTATATTCAATACCAAATTCTGAAACCAACAAATATCGTATTGGAAATAACGATATAAAATATATCTTTCAAATTCCCATAACAATATCTGTATAGTCACGAAATCCAACATCGAAATATTCCGAAGATAATTTCGATCCAACTCCAGTCCAATTCACATATTGGGAATATTGGTTATTTTTAAAATCACTTTCAAATTCAATTTATTTATTTCAAAAATAAATTGATTTTAATTCTAGTTCAAAACTAGTTCATTTCGATAAAAATCTATTTTTATCTTTTCAAATGTGGAATTCTCCAGCTCAATTCTTTCCAATCCATATATTATGATTTTATACAAATTATAGATATTTTTAATAATTTTATCAAGGCCCGTACAGTCGATTTCCATCAACGGCCATCGAACTGCACTTACAGCGACCTTTTTCGAATTTGATTTGGACATAATTCCAAATCCAACCGTTAGATTTCAAATTTCTAATATTCATTGGAAAGCTCTTTTCGATACGAACCCAACGGTTCCGGTTTTAGGAGAGTCCGACGGTCGGATCTCCCGCAACGTCAATTCGAAGTTAATGGTCGAAATTGACGAACTGCCGCGGCGCGACGCGTTCTATTCAGGCCATTATATTATATATATAATATATATAATATATATTTCGTCGATTTCTATTTAAAACAAATTTTATAAATCGTTTTAAATTCGTTTCTAAAACAATTCAACTTCTATATTCAATTTCAAATCGATTTGATTTCAATTCAACTCGAATTCATTTCAATTTTATTTAATTCGAATTCAAATCCGTTTCAATTCAATTCAAATTCAAATTCGTTTCAATTCAAATTGATTTCAATTTAATTTCGATTCGAATTCAATTAAATTTCAGTTCGTTTTCAATTCAACTTGAATTTGTTTTATATTCAATTCCATTCGAAGTCCTTTTATATTCAATTCAAATTCGTTTTCTTTTCAATTCGAATTCGCTATAATATTCATTTCAATTTGAATAAAATCGATATAAATGTCGTTCACGTCAAAATGGTGCAAAACTAATCAACACGGCTTTATATTTTTCAATAATTCGTTATTCTATTCAACAAATGAATATTTATCCTATTCAACACATGAATATATATTTCTTTCAACACACGACTAATCTCAACACATGAGTACTGTCAACACATCACTATTTTCGTTGTGTAAAATGTTTTATAAAACTAAGGTATCTATCGTTTGATTTTTAATTAGACTTCTACTGGGAAGTAGTTCTAATTTAAATATGATAAAGATGTAATTGTTGTTTAAAATATTTCACTCAACACATGAATAGATTCAACACATGAATTTTCTTTTATAATATTCATTATTTTCCCAATTGGAATTAGGCCCAATCAATCACCAAATAATGTTCATTATATGGATTTTCATACATCACACGTATATAATAGCATTGATAAACAATCAACCATCATCCAAAGTGCACCACACTACTGCATAAGCATCAAATATAAATAATCGTCGCTTACACAGTCTGTCGACCAATCGATCGACAATAATTAAATAATTGGGATTAGTGTACGCCAAATATCATCCCAACACCCGTGTGGGGTTTCAAATCAACAAACACATATTTTTGTTTGTGCAGTTGGGCGATGTGTAAAATTTATCGACCCAATCAATATCAGTCAAATCAGTGTATATAAACAAATCGGTCAATTTGTTTATAAATATTTATTTATTCACATTCACGTTAAAATTTATATTTTTAACGATAATATATTTTATTTTAACACATGAATTTCTATTCATTTCATTTACACAATAAAAATGATATTTTTATTTTTCTAATATATTTTAGAAAATTTCGGCGGCATAACGACACGATATTAGAAACGGGACGAGGCCTAGCCTTATCCCCGGTCTAGTGAAGGCCCACGCCATTCACACATTAATCAAACCCATTCCATTTCACCAAACAATTCCATTCAAACCAAATAGACTAACCAACTACTCAACCAAACAATTTAACAAACAAGCCATCCATGGTCTGTGGATGACGGGTGTCGGGTGCTACTAAACACCGTCTGCATCCTAGTATATATATATAACTAGAAAAAGAAATTGTAGGTGAGAAATTCTCACCAATAGCTATCCAACTTCACGACACTTCTTTGATAGAAATCTTCATCGCTATCGCATCTTCGTCATCTTCGTTGCCCGTAGCCACTACATATATAAAAATCACATATTTTTAAATTCGCTGATGTCTTTAAAATAAAAATCATATTTTTATAATCGCTTCCTACATTTAAAAATCGAATTTTTATTCCGTTATTCAATATATAAAAATCGAATTTTTACTACTATGTTATTCAATATATAAAAATCAAATTTTTACTACGATGTTCAATATATAAAAATCATATTTTTACTACGATGTTCAATATATAAAAATCATATTTTTACTACGATGTTCAATATATAAAAATCATATTTTTAATCCATTACATATGTAAAAATCTCACCTTTCTCCATTTTAAAAATATCGTCTTTCTTCCTTTAAAAATCTAATCTTTTCTATTTTGAAAAAAAAAATCACGTCTTTTATATTTTAAAAACTGATTTTCCTACTATGTAAATACACACAAAACTGATTTTAATTAAACATAAAAACTGATTTAAATTAAATATAAAAACAGATTTAAATTAATCATAAAAGAAAGAACTCACTTTTCGAAGAGAGGGGGTGGTCTCAGCAACGTCGCGGTGGAAGGGGGAGGGATCAACGGCTTAGGGTTTAGGGGGCGGCGGCTTTTCAGACAGAAGAAGGAGGAGATGGAGGCGAGAGAGGGAGGAAGAAGAAGAGAGGGAGGCGGAGGTGGTCAAACGCGGGTTTGGGGGGGGCTGCTTGCATCGCGCGGCGCTTGGGGGTGGGGGGGGGGGGTTTCGATGGAGGAGATGGAAACGGAGGAAGGGAAGAAGGAAGGAGGAAGAAGAGGAAGCAGCGGCGGCGACAGCGTCGCTGGGGGGGCGCGATGTGGTGGCGGCGGCTCTCCCCCCCGTCGCCCTCCTCTTTCCATTTTTTTTCTCTCAGTCGAAAATGATTTCTGAAAAAGGGGGGGGCAACGTATAAAGGAAGAGATTTAATTTTTTTTTAATTAATTTAATTATTTTATTTTTCAAAAAGTTGACTTTCACATATGACCTCTAAACGAGGCCCACTGCCTGTCGTCCATAGCGTTTTACCCCCATTCCGAACACATACTAACTCTAAAAATTTAATCTAATGTTTTTAATTAATTTAATTATTTTAATCTGTTTCCGTTAAATTTACATTTAAATCACTTTATTGAATTTTAAACGTACATTTCAAATTACCGGGGTCACATACTAACTCTAAAAATTCTCGAAAAATATTTTCTAGCTTCGTATTGACGATACGGTCCTAACAAAACTAGTTTCGTCGAATTCTGAGACCGTTGGAAAAAATGGCCATTTTCCAGTCGATTAAAATCAAGCAAAACTGGTCAAACATGTTTTCCTTTGCCACGCTCACATATTGATTCAAAAAATTATGAAATTTGGAAACTAGTAATAATTTGACACTACGGACCCAACAAAAGTGGTTTCGTCGAAATCCGAGGTCATTTGCAAAATGTCCATTTTTAAGGGCCTGAATTCCATAGCGACTATTCAGAATTTTCAACTGGACATATTTTTTGATTCCCGCTATGAAATTTTGATTTTTTAGATTCGTTGGGAAGATATTCTCAATTAGATCCTAATGTTTTTGGTTTCACTAAAATCCGGATTGTTTTGCACCCGGTATGTTCAATTGAAGTTTGAAATCGAATTATCGAACTACCGCGCCATTTTCAATTCCTATTATAATTATATATAAATATTTATATTCTAACGACGACGTATAAAAATATATATGTTTGAATTATACTCAAAATAAATTTTTCTCATCGATATTATTTAAAATAATCTATTTCAAATCTTCAAAATTCGCTAAAATAGCCAAAATAAAAAATTTAAACTGGCCCAGATTTTCCGGGTTATTACAAAACTGGTCAAACGCATTTTCCTTTGCCGCGCTCACATATTGATTCGAAAAATTATGAAATTTGGGATCTAGCAATAACTTGACATCACGAATCCAACAAAAGTGGTTTCGTCGAAATCCGAGGTCTTTTGCAAAATCCCCATTTTTTAAGGGCCTGAATTCCATAGCGACTATTCAGAATTTTCAACTGGACATATCTTTTGATTCCCGCTATGAAATTTTGATTTTTCGGATTCGTTGGAAAGATATTATCAATTAGATCCTATTATTTTTGGTTTCACTAAAATCCGGATTGTTTTGCACCCGGTATGTTCAATTGAAGTTTGAAATCGAATTATCGAACTACCGCGCCATTTTCAATTCTATTTATAATTATATATAAATATTTATATTCTAACGACGACGCGTATAAATATATACGTTGAATTCTATTCAAAATAAATTTCTTGTCGATATTATTTAAAATAATTCATTTTAAATATTCAAAATGCGCTAAAATTGCCAAAATAAAAATTTTAAACTGGTTCAGAATTTCCGGGTTATTACAATCTCCCCCACTTAAAACTTTTCGTCCCCGAAAAGGAACGAAGTCGAAAGTGGTTTGATTAATCAACTCTACATTCGATCCGGCTTCCATTCTCCAACTTTTCAGTTTCTGAGAATTTTCAAATTTTCAAAAATTTGGCTAACACCCTAAATTTTCGAATTTTTTTGCCATAACCTCCCCTGCATCGGGAGCCACGGGAAAATCCCAAAATTGCCATACAGGCCTTCTGATCTCAAAAAGAAAAAGAAAAAGCCAAGCGGCTAGCCAATAGGCTCATAAAATCATCATCACCCAAACAAAACAGTAAATTATAGTAAACGTGTACCTATTTGTCGGGCAAACAAATTTTATTCTCTGCTCTAGCATCCTTGCTATGACCTGTTCATTGTAAGTACATGTATATGCAAGGAAATGCGACCAATTTTCGATAATATTTGATTCTATTAAGCATAGTGGTTCAAAATTATCAAACAAATAAACAAACAACACAAACATCAATCAATTAGTGAATTAGAGTTTCAAATTCATAACTTTGATACATATATACAGAAAATCTTGTTTTGGTGCCAATTCACAACAAATAAATCTATCTATCTAGGTTTTGGTTCTCACACCAGTCTAATGGAAATATATAGATATCATAACTTCGAAACACGAACATAAATACTGATGATGCACGTGCTATCATCAGTACCATCTCCGGGCGATTAGAATGTGATTCTATATCTATCCAGTATATTAAAACTTCGAATATACGTTCATGACGCGTATATGCAAAACCTTTATACACTAGATTGTCCAAATCAATAATAAATAAATATTCAAATACGTGTATATCGATTTAAATTTTCTAAACAAAATTGTTTTCATTTGAAAAATATACTCTTCACACTCGTTCTAGGATACTACTGATCCTATCTCTAACGAGTCATTCTAACTGGATATTACTAATCCAATATCTGATGAATTCTTTCGTATGGTTCTAATGTGTCTTGTTCTCGAGCTCTGTAAACCAAAGCTCTGATACCAAATGAAGCGACCAGAACTTCCCCGGTCTCCGAAGAGATGAGAAAGAACGAATTACTGTGAGGACAAGACAAAACAGAACGCAGACGGAAGAACATTTCATTGCTATTACAACAATTCCATCAGATACAAGAATATACAGAGTATAAATGAATAAATTACATTCGATAAATATCAGCGATTACAATAAATTACATAGCAGCGGAAATTAATACAAGCACAACTGAAGGTGATATACGGATACAGAGCTTTCCGGATATCATTCCAGCTGTAAACCAGGATCCTGTGAATATAAATCTGCAAAACCAAAACTACAAGCTGCCCGTATGGAAAATAGGGGCACCCAGAGTTTAGGTTAAAACAATAAACTCCAGGTCAGTCATGTGACTTGTGTGAGAACTAAAACAGTTATTTAAAACTTTACTTAAAAAGAGAGTAATTCAAGGGACCACGCCGTATAACACGGAACGGGTTTCCTCCCAAGAATACCAGTGCATAGAATAAACAGCGGAATGCTTTTTCGAAAAATGAAGCTATTATAAGACCTAGGTCCCATCACACAATGCAACGCAAGCCGGAGGATAGGGTTTTCCCTTATAATAGCCAAACATGCTTGGTACGTTTAAAACAAATCATTTGATACTATAATAAGTGTAATAACCCGGAAAATACGAGCCAATTTAAAATTTCCAAATTGGTGATTTCATAGGAATTTGAACAATTGAAATAGAATATTTCAATAAAATTGTGAATTAGAAATAGTGAGTCAGTTTGAAAATTTGAATTCAAACTTTGACTGACAGTACAGGGTGGTAAATATAACGGATTTTAGCGAAACCAAAAATATTTAAATCTGTTAGTCAATACCTTTCTAACGAATCTGAAAAATCGAAGTTTCATAACGGGAATTAAAAGTTATGGCCGAATGAATTTTCAGAAGGGTCGGTATATGGAATATATAGCCCTGGAAAATTGATATTTTGCATACGACCTCGGAATTCGATGAAACCACTTTTGTTGGGTCCGGGATGTCAAACTATTGCTAGGTTTCAAATTTCATAATTTTTGAAGCTAGTATGTTAGCGTGGCAAAAGAAAATGTGTTGGGTCAATTTCTGTTAAATTGGATCGACCAGAAAATGGCCATTTTTCAAACGACCTCAGAATTCGACGAAACTAGTTTTGTTGGGACCGTAGCGTCAAAACATAGCTAGATTTATTTTTCTGGAATTTTTCGAATCAGTTTGTGGCCCTGGCAAATTGAAATGTACGTTGAAAGTTAAAAATTAAATGTTTTATACTTTAATTTGAAAAATAACTGACTGTAACAGTCGAATAGGCCTACGAAACATATCTCATTGTGTCCGGAATGGGGGTATTTAGCTAGGGGCGACAGTCGTTGGGTTTAAAAAGGAGTTCGTTTGAGAAAACACTATTTAAAAATTTAATATAGTCCTCGGCCAATCAGAATTTTCCTTTCATAAATTTTAAAAATAAAAAAAATGAAACCCCCCCCCCCCCCGATCAACGGCGAAACCCGTCCTGACCTTCTCTCCTCCGCCGCCGCCGCCACAGTCGCTTCCAGACTTCGCCACCGCCACCATTCGACGCGTCTCAGCCCCCTCTTCAAATCCGACCCCAGCATCGCCACCCTCGTCGCCTCCTCCGCCTGAATCGAGGCCAGGAAGTCCCGACCTTCCCAGCGCCGCCGCCGCTCCGATCTGCCACCGCACCCTCTCAAACCACCAGCGCCGTGAAGCCCTCGCTGTCCTCTTCCACGTCAGCACCCCCGATCGTCCCCACGTGCCACGGATTTCGCGAAAACTGTAAACCTAGTTTTGAAGCTTCGTGAAAGTGAGTTTTTCTTTGATCTTTGCACTTTGAAAAATCATATCTTTTTGGTGTGTTGACGAAATTCGATGAAACAGGAAACATCGGCACCGCAAGGAAGCTCTCTACCCAATAGAAGAAGCCGCAGATTTTTTTGACATCTTATCGATTTTTAGCGCTCCGAAAACCAATGTGAGAAATTTAAATTAACGTGAAATTGAATGGAAAATGTCGTGTATAATTTATATTAGCAAAATATAAATTACATACGGGTTGTATACCTTATGTACATACGTAGTGTAAGCTATATAAGCGAAGTATGAATTTTACATGCATATAATATTGGACATATGTGTTGAAATGCAAGTAAAATATAGCAAATATATATATACATATATACTCCCCTCGTCCACAAACCATGGACGATATTTATTGTTGTGAATTGGTGTGAAACATTGGATGAAAAATATGAATGGTTGAATAATTGTTTGTGGTTGATATTGTTTGGTTGTGGTTGAAAAATACCCATTGGTGATTGAAATGAATTGAAAATATTTGTGGAAATAAAAATAAACATGCCGCCTGCGTGCGAATTAGATGCATGAATCCCCATTGCCAAAAACCGCGAGGTTTTAAGGTAGAGCGAGGAGCCGTACTAGGGACGGTGCCGGTTTAACTACCCTGCCGTTATGCTGCCGAAATTTTGAATAATCTTTGTGTGTTAGAATTATTTTCATATGTTGAAATTATTTTCATGCGTTGAAATTAAAGCCATATGTTGAAACTATATCCATGTGTGGAAAATGTTCATGTGTTGAAAAGTGTTGTGTGAAAATTAAATTCGTTTATGAATGAACGAAGTGTTTAAACAATAAAAATCACATTTTAATATATATATGAAGTATGAAAAATATTCGCCTTATATAAATAGTTTCAACAATAAAAATCCCATCTTTCTAATATGAACAACATAAATAAAATGTCCATGTGTGGAAATGCTCATTTATTGAGAAGTGTGTGTAGTGGAAAAGTTCATGTGCTGAATAAAAAGATCGAACAATAAAAATTACATTATTATTAAAACTATGAAGTGTTGAAAACATCCATTGGTCGAATAAATATTTTGAATGATAAAAATGTCATTTTTATCATATTTGTGATATGCTAAAGATATGCGGACGTTGAAATAAATATTTGTGAAAAAAATATTCTTTTTAACATGCATAGGAACCAAATAAAATAGTCATGTGTTCAAATATATTTTAGTTCGCCAAAACTATCATCTTTGAAATGTGAAGTGTTAAAAATAGCCACTTGTTCAAATAAACGTGCATGAGTTGAAATATACATTAATTAGCTAATGATATGATTTTAGCCTATGCATGCAACATTAGAAGGAATGGTGTTTTTAAACCAAAGTAAATCAAATATGAAATTGAATGGAAAATGATAAGTGATAGAAATTGTATATATGTACATGCATATCTATTGAACAGGTTAAAGCAAAGGGGCTAGAGAAGAGAAATAAAATTTTGTGCCCGACAAATAGGTACACATTTACTACTTTGTTTGGGTGATGATTTTATGAGCCTATTGGCTAGCCGCTTGGCTTTTTCTTTTTCTTTTTGATATGAGACGCCCGTGTGGCTATTTGGGAATTTTCCCAGACCCTCCCGTACAAAGGAGGTTATGGCGAAATTTTCCGAAATTTAAAGGCGTTAGTGAAATAATTGAAGTGGAAACGATATAGGAATTTTTGAATGAACTATATTTATATAAATATATAAAATATTAATAGAATTAAAACGAAACGTAGCCGTGCAGTTTGTTTTTTGAAACCGTGATTTCGAATGACTAGTGCGGGAAATCCGACCATTGGATTTTCCCGAAACCGCAACCGTTGGGTTCGCCTTGGAAATATCTTTCCAACGACACCAACTTTGTGAAGATCCGACAGTTGGATTGTCTGGAATGTTTAATTCAAAACTGAAGAAAAACAGCGCCAGAAACGATTATATTTATATATATGTATAAATATAATTAAATTAAATCGAATAACGACGCTATAGTTCGTAAATTGAAATCGTAACTTCAAATGGCTAGTGTGGAAGATCCGACTGTCGAATTTTCCCAAAACTGAAACCATTGGATTCGTTTTGAAATGACATTCCTAATGATGTAAAATTTGTGAAGATCCAACGGTTAGATTTTTAGATATGTGTAAAACAAAATTAGTGAAAAGCAGCGCCAGTGCATCGACACGACCTGAAACGTCGTTTAATTAAATATGGCCGTTTTAAATTAAATAAAAATGGCGATATATCGTTATAAAATACTATAGACGATATAGAGTGGAAATAAACCAATTTTGTTGTGTTTGCTTGATATGTGATGGTTGAATGTATCTGACATGAAAATTATAACTAAATAACTGAAATGTGAATGTTGAATAGTCCAACCATGTGATTAATTGATTTGAAAATCTAAACATACGTGGGTTATTTGAAAAGGCCGAGTTTATCTCATTTCAAATAATTGATCGACGTTGAGAAGTCGAAGACGGCTGAAGAGCGACGATCTCCACATTGGATGGATGGGCGCTACTGATGCTCGTGACTGGAGTAGCTACCATGAAGGAATTGAAGTAGTAGCCATCCAAACGTACTGTTGATTGTACGGATATGTGAGGAATTGGTGCCTCCGGTTTCGTTCAGACCCAGAACGGACTTGTAAATGGACTGTGTGTCTGACATTGGATTTTGTTTTGTGTTGATTGATCTCTGTTAAATATATATCTGTTTGGCGGCGGAGAATTTATTCTCTTGCTTAACGCCCTTCTCAGAGACGTACGAGCTCAAAGGTTATACATTGACAGAAATCAGTCGCATGGAGTGGATTGCCTGTGTGGCACGCCTAAGTGGCATATGATCAAGGCTTCTGTTGCAAAGCAAAGTCTTGTGGTTGATGATCAAAGCATGGTCTGTGTGACGTAGCTTTGTGTATAACGTGAATTCGCGAGCCTCACACCTCGGTATGAGTCAAAAACGGGAGAGCGACTTTAGGGAGAGCACGACGTTTCTTTCTAGCTAAGGTGGTTTCAGTGACCTACCAGCCCTGACATTATATATACTTTTCACATGTGTAGTTGTTGGAATGCGAGGCGCCTCGATATAGGTCTGTAAGGAACGGGAAACGTGTGTTCAGGAATAACTAATCCTCAAAAGTAAGAGAGGACCGGCCCTGAAGATCCAAGGATCATAGTGGGGTCCTGGGACATTTGCTAGAGTGTCTCAAATCGGAGAGGAGCTTGCCCCTTGCCTCGACTCATGAAGGAATCCAATTTCCAATACGAAATATGCGAATGTGATTGTATTACTAGTATGGCGACATGATATATGGTACCCATGCCGTCTAGGATTGATATTTATGATTGAATTTGCTTTTGAAACATATATGCACTAGTAATAATATCAAACACTTTTGTTTTATACGTATGAAGCATTTTTGGCCATTATAAGGTAAAACTCTATCCTCCGGCTTGCGTTGCATTGTGTGATGGGACCTGAGTCTTATAATGGCTTCATTTTATAAAATGCATTGCGTTGATTTAATTATTTATTTTATTTCATGCACTAGCATTCATTGGAGTAAACCCGTTCCGCGAAAGTGGCGTGGTCCTTTGATTTGCCTTATTATTGTTGTTGATAAGTTGAGTAGATTTCTCATACCAGTCCCATGACTGACTCGTAGTTTGTTTCACCTTGCAAACTCGAGTGCCCTCATTTTCACACGAGCAGCCTAGTTATAGGTTTCTGACGCACCATTTGGCTCATGGCGAGGCTTGACTACACTGTGCTGACTTGGATTTTCTCCGCCATTATTGTATCTATATTATGATTCCACCATTGGCGATGTAGACTGATATTCCTTTTGTGTACCCTTTATGTATGATTCTGCCTCAGGCGATGGTGACTGATTATGTATCATTATGCACTAAGTTGTATCCTGTACTGTGCTTCTCTGATTTGATGATATCTATATGATTCCGCTGTCATATGTGTGTAAATTATTCTATTTTCTGTTTATGCTATTATCTGTGATCTGCTAATGATGATTAATGTGTTATATACCAATGATTATCCTTAACACCGTGTCACGGGGTTTTGGGATCGTCACAGCTGGTATTAGAGCTTTGGTTAACCTTAGTTCTGGAGTCTAACACATTAAACACTTTGTCAAAATAGAATTAGTAGTATTCTAAGGCGAGTCGCTCATTAGAGATAGGACTAGTAAAGTCCTAGAATGAGCCGAGCAGAATAGCAAAAACAATTGATCAGTCCATCGTTATCTTTCTGTAAAATTTTCTGCTTAACTATGCAATAGACTATCATTTCTGTTAGCTGACTTTTTCGTTGCTTATACAGAATTTGAAAAATGGCTACCAGAGCAGCCGCCGCTAGAGGAGGCCGTGCCGGCCGAGGCCGAGGAAGGGGAGAAGTCCCAGCTCAAGAAGGACCTTTGATACAACCTCCGGCAGCTCAATACTTCGAGCTTGACCGTGTAGCTAAGAGATATAAGAACTTAGGAGGCAAGACCTTCTCAGGAACTGGCACCGTAATAGAGGCCCTTGCATAGCTCAAAACATTCGAGAAAATTCTTGAAGGCCTAAGGCTAGGAGACGAAGACAAAGCTATTATGGGCGCCTGGCTTATGCGGGAACAAGCTGAATTATGGTGGGAATCTCTTACCGCCGGGAATAGAGAAGCTGGAAGAACATGAGATGGATTCAAAGAACTCTTCAAGGAGAAATATGTCCCAGAACAAGCTCTAGAAAGAATGCACGATGACTTCGCCAATCTCCAGCAAGGGGATCTTTCCGTGCAGGATTATCTGAATAAATTTACAATGTTGTCGCCCTATGCTCCAGATCTCGTCGCCACTGCGAAATCTAAAAATAAGAGGTTTATCCTTGGGCTAAGACGACAATATCATGATAGGGCCATGGCCCATGTCAAGCTGGAATTCAACGAGCTGGTGGAAATGACATGCAACTATGAAGACCTTGATCAAAGGCATCTGGATCAGGATCGCGCTAGAAGCCAAGCCGGAAACAAGCGCAAGCCTGCTGTAAATCAAGGCGAGTCAAGCCAAGCAGCATCTTCAAAACCTCAGACTGACAAGCCGCCAAGAGGAAATTGCTTTAATTGTGGTAAGCCGGGGCACTACTCAAACGTCTGCACAACATTCCGAAGAGGCAGAAAACAAACTTTCAAGGCTCGAGCCAAGGCTCTCAGAACCCTCGCTCGTGCTTCAACTGTCGCAAGACCGATCATCTTGTCAAAGACTGTCCTTTGCTGAAGAAAGCTACAGTAGCTCATGTCTATGACGGGTCTAGCCCGCCGGCTTCTTCCGATGGAGCAGGTAAACCTGATGTTTTGGGAGGTACCCTTACAATTAAAAATATTCCTGTTTCTGTATTGTTTGACACAGGTGCGTCGCGTAGTTTCATTGCTAAAAACACAGTGCACAAATTAAAGTTAAAACAGCGAAAGCTCAAAGAATCGGTTGAAGTTCATAACCCGATAGGGGGTCCTATTACTCTCGGTTCATATTGTAGAGTGCCAGCCTCTTATTCTTCCTACAAGTTTCCTTTCAATTTAATCGTTATGGATTTTCCCGAATTCGATATCATTCTCGGGCTAGATTGGTTAACGAAATATGAAGCCGAAGTGAATTGTGCGGAAAGAATCGTTAAAATTCGAATGAAGCTTGGATATATTACGGTACCATGTCATGGTTCGAATCCGAATAGAGAAGAATTTTGGTCAGCATTAGAACTTATCCCCACTTCCATAGAAAAGATTCCGATTGTTAGAAACTATGCGGATGTGTTTGAAGAAGTTGAAAACTTACCTCCGCAAAGAGAAATAGAATTCCGAATCGATCTAATTCCCAATGCCAGACCAGTGGTGCATCCAATTCGCAAAATGACTCCGAAAGAAAAAGAAGAATTAGGCGATCAAACTCGTCAACTGTTGTGGAAGGGTCTAATCAGACCTAGTTTTTCTAATTGGGGTGCAGCTGTTGTGTTTGTCCCAAAGTCAGACGGTACTCTTAGATTATGTGTTGATTACCGAGACCTTAACAAACAGACGCTCAAAAACAAATATCCATTACCCCGCATTGATGATTTGCTAGACCAATTGACTGGGGCGAAAGTATTTTCCCGAATGGACCTAGCTACAGGTTTTCATCAATTGAGAATAGAAGAAGAGTGTGTTCCTTTGACAGCTTTCAGAGGTCCAGACATATTTTATGAATGGTTAGTAATGCCGTTTGGCCTATGCAACGCTCCAGCATACTTTGTCGATCTAATGAATAGAGTGTTCAGGGGAGTTCTGAATAAATTTGTCCTCGTATTCATCGATGATATTTTAATCTACTCCAAATCAAAACCCGAGCATGAAAAACACTTAGAACAAGTATTGGAGATTCTAAGGAAGAACGTCTTCAAAGCCAAATTCTCTAAATGTGTCTTCTGGCAAGAAGAAGTCAAATTTCTCGGCCATGTCGTGTCAGAGAAAGGAATTTCTGTTGACCCAAGCAAAATAACAGCGATTCAAGACTGGAAACAACCCACTACTCCCACAGAAGTTAGAAGTTTTATGGGGTTGGCTAGTTATTATCGAAAGTTCGTTAAGGATTTTTCGAAGATATCCGGTCCGTTAACGAAGCTCACAAAGAAACATGAGAAGTTTAAGTGGACTTCCGACTATGAAGAAGCTTTCCAGGAATTGAAATCGAAGCTGACCACCGCTCCAGTGTTAACTATTATTGATGGCAATAAGGATTTAACGGTTTGGACAGATGCTTCTATTAGAGGTCTTGGTGCAGTGTTAATGCAGAGAGGCCAAGTAGTCGCTTATGCAAGCCGCCAACTGAAACCGCATGAGAAGATTTATGTAACTCATGATCTTGAGCTGCTAGCTATCGTTTTTGCATTGAAAATCTGGAGGCATTATTTATTGGGCGAGAAATTTATACTGTACATAGATCATCAATCGTTGAAGTATTTATATACCCAGAAAGATCTGAATCTGAGACAGCAGCATTGGCTAGAATTTCTTGCAGCGTATGATCTTGATATCCTGTATACGCCGGGGAAGGCTAACGTGGTAGCGGATGCACTTAGTAGGAAAACCGCAATTGTTGCCCACCTTATAATTACACCTATCTTGATCGATAAGATTTGTGCTCTCCAGAAGAATGATTATTTCATTCAAAAGATCAAAGAAAGAATCCAGAAAGGAGAACCCTCAAGCTTTCAAGTAGATAAAGAAGGAGTTCTGAGGCTGAATGGGAGAATTTGTGTTCCCAACCTTCCTGAGCTCAAAAGAGAAGTGCTGGACGAATGCCATAAATCCAAATTTTGCATCCATCCTGGGGTGAGTAAAATGTACAACGATATCAAACGCACTTTTTGGTGGAAGGCAATGAAAAGTGATATTTCTTTGTATGTTAGCAGATGCCCTACTTGTCAATTGGTCAAGAGTGACCAACAGAAGCTAGCTGGACTGTTGCAACCGTTGGAAGTCCTAGGCTGGAAATGGGAACAGATTTCCATGGATTTCATAGATGGGTTGCCGCGAACCAAGAAAGGTAATGACAGCATTTGGGTAATCGTAGATCGCTTCACGAAGACTGCCCATTTTATACCTGTCCGATCCAATAGAACCGCTCAAAGTCTAGCACAGATATATTTCAGAGAAATTGTTAAGCTGCATGGAATTCCCATCAGCATAGTCAGTGATAGAGATCCCCTATTTACTATCAAATTCTGGGAGGCTTTCCAGACAGAATTGGGAACAAAACTGAATATGAGCACCGCTTATCACCCACAAACAGATGGCCAAACTGAGAGGGTGAATAGAATTCTAGAAGATTTATTGCGGGCTTGTATAATTGATTTTGGTGGGTCGTGGGAAGATCATTTGCATTTGGCAGAATTCTCATATAACAATAGCGATCAGGCAAGTTTGAGAATGTCGCCATTTGAAGCATTATATGGCAAACCCTGCAGATCTCCAGCATGTTGGGTAGAACCTGGCAACAGACTTGTACTAGGACCCGATATGATTAGAGAAGCATCTGATAAAGTGGACTTCATCAAGAAGCGTTTGAAAACTGCCCAAAGCTGACAGAAAAGTTATGCAGACTCTAAAAGGAGAGATTTGACATTTGCTGTTGGTGATCATGTTTATTTGAAGGTTTCTCCGATGAGAGTAGTAATCAGATTTGGCAAGACTGGGAAGTTGGCACCGAGATTTATTGGTCCCTTTCCTATACTTGAGCGAATTGGAACTCTTGCTTATAGGGTTCAATTGCCAGATTGGTTGCCTGGAGTGCACAATGTATTTCACGTATCTCAACTTAGAAGACATGTTCATGATCCGGATCTTGTTGTAGAAGAAGCAGCGCAACAGGATGTGGAGATAACTCCAGAATTAGCACTCAGAAGGGAGCCATTAAAGATTGTTGGCAAAGAAACTAGAGAACTCAGAAGCAAAAAGGTTCATTTAGTTAAAGTGCAGTGGAGTAGTGATCCTAGAGACTGTACTTGGGAAACTGAGGAAAGCATTAAGCAAGCTTACCCCAAATGCAGAGTGGATATCTCTGACTAACTCCGGTGCAAGGTACCTTTACAATACTTTGCATTTACATTTTATTTCCTACTTTACTGTTGTTTCGTTATCGAGGACGAAAAGTTTTAAGTGGGGGAGATTGTAATAACCCGGAAAATACGAGCCAATTTAAAATTTTCAAATTGGTGATTTCATAGGTATTTGTACAATTGAAATAGAATATTTCAATAAAATAGTGAATTAGAAATAGTGAGTCAGTTTGAAAATTTGAATTCAAACTTTGACTGGCTGTACAGGGTGGAAAATATAACGGATTTTAGCGAAACCACAAATATTTAAATTTGTTAGTCAATACCTTTCTAACGAATCTGAAAAATCGAAGTTTCATAACGGGAATCAAAAGTTATGGCCGAATGAATTTTCAGAAGGGTCGGTATATGGAATATATAGCCCTGGAAAATTGATATTTTGCATACGACCTCGGAATTCGACGAAACCACTTTTGTTGGGTCCGGGATGTCAAACTATTGCTAGGTTTCAAATTTCATAATTTTTGAAGCTAGTATGTGAGCGTGGCAAAAGAAAATGTGTTGGGTCAATTTTTGTTAAATTGGATCGACTAGAAAATGGCCATTTTTCAAACGACCTCAGAATTCGACGAAACTAGTTTTGTTGGGACCGTAGCGTCAAAACATAGCTTGATTTATTTTTCTGGAATTTTTCGAATTAGTTTGTGGCCCTGGCAAATTGAAATGTACGTTGAAAGTTAAAAATTAAATGTTTTATACTTTAATTTGAAAAATAACTGACTGTAACAGTCGAATTGGCCTACGAAACATAACCCATTGTGTCCGGAATGGGGGTATTTAGCTGGGTGCGACAATCGTTGGGTTTAAAAAGGAGTTCGTTTGAGAAAACACTATTTAAAAATTTAATATAGTCCTCGGCCAATCAGAATTTTCCTTTCATAAATTTTAAAAATAAAAAAAAAGAAACCCCCCCGATCAACGGCGAAACCCGCTCCTGACCTTCTCTCCTCCGCCGCCGCCGCCACAGTCGCTTCCAGACTTCGCCACCGCCACCATTCGACGCGTCTCAGCCCCCTCTTCAAATCCGACCCCAGCATCGCCACCCACGTCGCCTCCTCCGCCTGAATCGAGGCCAGGAAGTCCCGAACTTCCCAGCGCCGCCGCCGCTCCGATCTGCCACCGCACCCCCTCAAACCACCAGCGTCGTGAAGCCCTCGCCGTCCTCTTCCACGTCAGCACCCCCGATCGTCCCCACGTGCCACGGATTTCGCGAAAACTGTAAAACTAGTTTTGAAGCTTCGTGAAAGTGAGTTTTTCTTTGATCTTTGCACTTTGAAAAATCATATCTTTTTGGTGTGTTGACGAAATTCGATGAAACAGGAAACATCGGGACCGCAAGGAAGCTCTCTACCCAATTGAAGAAGCCGCGGATTTTTCTGACATCTATCGATTTTTAGCGCTCCGAAAACCAATGTGAGAAATTTAAATTAACGTGAAATTGAATGGAAATGTCGTGTATAATTTATATTAGCGAAATATAAATTACATACGTGTTGTATACCTCATGTACATACGTAGTGTAAGCTATATGAGCGAAGTATGAATTTTACATGCATAGAATAATGGACATATGTGCTGAAATGCAAGTAAAATATAGCATATATATATATATATACATACATATATACTCCCCTCGTCCACAAACCATGGACGATATTTATTGTTGTGAATTGGTGTGAAACATTGGATGAAAAATACGAATGGTTGAATAATTGTTTGTGGTTGATATTGTTTGGTTGTGGTTGAAAAATACCGATTGGTGATTGAAATGAATTGGAAATATTTGTGGAAATAAAAATAAACATGCCGCCTGCGTGCGAATTAGATGCATGAATCCCCATTGTCAAAAACCGCGAGGTTTTAAGGTAGACCGAGGAGCCGTACTAGGGACGGTGCCGGTTTAACTACTCTGCCGTTATGCTGCCGAAATTTTGAATAATCTTTGTGTGTTAGAATTATTTTCATATATTGAAATTATTTTCATGCGTTGAAATTAAAGCTATATGTTGAAACTATATCCATGTGTGGAAAATGTTCATGTGTTGAAAAGTGTTGTGTGAAAATTAAATTCGTTTGTGAATGAACGAAGTGTTTAAACAATAAAAATCATATTTTTATATATATATGAAGTATGAAAAATATTCGCCTTATATAAATAGTTTCAACAATAAAAATCCCATCTTTCTAATATGAACAACATAAATAAAATGTCCATGTGTGGAAATGCTCATTTATTGAGAAGTGTGTGTAGTGGAAAAGTTCATGTGTTGAATAAAAAGATCGAACAATAAAAATTACATTATTATTAAAACTATGAAGTGTTGAAAACATCCATTGGTCGAATAAATATTTTGAATGATAAAAATATCATTTTTATCATATTTGTGATATGCTAAAGATATGCGGACGTTGATATAAATATTTGTGAAAGAAATATTCTTTTTAACATGCATAGGAACCAAATAAAATAGTCATGTGTTGAAATATATTTTAGTTCGCCAAAACTATCATCTTTGAAATGTGAAGTGTTAAAAATAGCCACTTGTTCAAATAAACGTGCATGAGTTGAAATATACATTAATTAGCTAATGATATGATTTTAGCCTATACATGCAACATTAGAAGGAATGGTGTTTTTAAACCAAAGCAAATCAAATATGAAATTGAATGGACAATGATAAGTGATAGAAATTGAATATATGTACATGCATATCTATTGAACAGGTTAAAGCAAAGGGGCTAGAGAAGAGAAATAAAATTTTGTGCCCGACAAATAGGTACACATTTACTACTTTGTTTGGGTGATGATTTTATGAGCCTGTTGGCTAGCCGCTTGGCTTTTTCTTTTTCTTTTTGATATGAGACGCCCGTGTGGCTATTTGGGAATTTTCCCAGACCCTCCCGTACAAAGGAGGTTATGGCGAAATTTTCCGAAATTTAAAGGCGTTAGTGAAATAATTGAAGTGGAAACGATATAGGAATTTTTGAATGAACTATATTTATATAAATATATAAAATATAAATAGAATTAAAATGAAACGTGGCTGTTCAGTTCGTATTTTGAAACCGTGATTTCAAAAGACTAGTGCGGGAAATCCGACCATTGGATTTTCCCGAAACCGCAACCGTTGGGTTCGCCTTGGAAATATCTTTCCAACGACACCAACTTTGTGAAGATCCGACGGTTGGATTGTCTGGAATGTTTAATTCAAACTGAAGAAAAACAGCGCCATAAACGATTATATATATATATATTTATATATATATATATATATTTAAATTAAATCGAATAATGACGCTGCAGTTCGTAAATTGAAATCGTAACTTCAAATGGCTAGTGTGGAAGATCAGACCGTCGGATTTTCCCAAAACTGAAACCGTTGGATTCGTTTTGAAATGACCTTCCTAATGATGTAAAATTTGTGAAGATCCAACGGTTAGATTTTCAGATATGTGTAAAACAAAATTAGTGAAAAGCAGCGCCAGTGCATCGACACGACCAGAAACGTCGTTTAATTAAATATGGCCGTTTTAAATTAAATAAAAATGGCGATATATCGTTATAAAATACTATAGACAATATAGAGTAGAAATAAACCAATTTTGTTGTGTTTGCTTGATATGTGATGGTTGAATGTATCTGACATGAAAATTATAACTAAATAACTGAAATGTGAATGTTGAATAGTCCAACCATGTGATTAATTGATTTGAAAATCTAAATATACGTGGGTTATTTGAAAAGGCCGAGTTTATCTCATTTCAAATAATCGATCGACGTTGAGAAGTCGAAGAGTCGAAGACGGCTGAAGACCGACGATCTCCACATTGGATGGATGGGCGCTACTGATGCTCGAGATTGGAGTAGCTACCATGAAGGAATTGAAGTAGTAGCCGTCCAAACATACTGTTGATTGTACGGATATGCGAGGAATTGGTGCCTCCGGTTTCGTTCAGACCCAGAACGGACTTGTAAATGGACTGTGTGTCTGACATTGGATTTTGTTCTGTGTTGATTGATCTCTGTTAAATATATATCTGTTTGGCGGCGGAGAATTTATTCTCTTGCTTAACGCCCTTCTCGGAGACGTACGAGCTCAGAGGTTATACATTGACAGAAATCAGTCGCATGGAGTGGATTGCCTGTGTGGCACGCCTAAGTGGCATATGATCAAGGCTTCTGTTGCAAAGAAAAGTCTTGTGGTTGATGATCAAAGCATGGTCTGTGTGACGTAGCTTTGTGTATAACGTGAATTCGCGAGCCTCACACCTCGGTATGAGTCAAAAACGGGAGAGTGATTGCAGGGAGAGCACGACGTTTCTTTCTAGCTAAGGTGGTGTCAGTGACCTACCAGCCCTGACATTATATATACTTTTCACCTGTGTGGTTGTTGGAATGCGAGGCGCATCGATATAGGTCTGTAAGGACCGGGAAACGTGTGTTTAGGAATAACTAATCCTCAAAAGTAAGAGAGGACCGGCCCTAAAGATCCAAGGATCATAGTGGGGTCCTGGGACATTTGCTAGAGTGTCTCGAATCGGAGAGGAGCTTGCCCCTTGCCTCGACTCATGAAGGAATCCAATTTCCAATACGAAATATGCGAATGTGATTGTATTACTAGTATGGCGACATGATATATGGTACCCATGCCGTCTAGGATTGATATTTATGATTGAATTTGCTTTTGAAACATATATGCACTAGTAATAATATCAAACACTTTTGTTTTATATGTATGAAGCATTTTTGGCCATTATAAGGTAAAACTCTATCCTCCGGCTTGCGTTGCATTGTGTGATGGGACCTGAGTCTTATAATGGCTTCATTTTATAAAAAGCATTGTGTTGATTTAATTATTTATTTTATTTCATGCACTAGCACTCATTGGAGTAAACCCGTTCCGCGAAAGTGGCGTGGTCCTTTGATTTGCCTTATTATTGTTGTTGATAAGTTGAGTAGATTTCTCATACCAGTCCCATGACTTACTCGTAGTTTGTTTCACCTTGCAAACTCGGGTGCCCTCATTTTCACACGGGCAGCCTAGTTACAGGTTTCTGACGCACCTTTTGGCTCATGGCGAGGCTTGACTACACTGTGCTGACATGGATTTTCTCCGCCATTATTGTATCTATATTATGATTCCGCCATTGGCGATGTAGAATGATATTCCTTTTGTGTACCCTTTATGTATGATTCCGCCTCAGGCGATGGTGACTGATTATGTATCATTATGCACTAAGTTGTATCCTGTACTGTGCTTCTCTGATGTGATGATATCTATATGATTCCGCTGTCATATGTGTGTAAATTACTCTATTTTCTGTTTATGCTATTATCTGTGATCTGCTAATGATGATTAATGTGTTATATTCCAATGATTATCCTTAACACCGTGTCACGGGGTTTTGGGATCATCACAGCAAGTGTATAGTGTCAAGACAATTTCAATCATAAATATAAATCATAGACGACATAGCATCCCATGCTACTATGTCGCCATACTAGGCTCTACAAATAAAACCGAGATACACGTATTGGAAATTGGATTTTCGTCATGAGTCGAGGCAAGGGGCAAGCTCCTCTCCGCGTTCGAGACACTCTAGCAAATGTCTCAGGACTACACACTCTGGGCAATCCTGGATTCGGCTGGGCCGGTCCTCACTTACGTTAGAGGATTAGTTATGCATGAACACACGTTTCCCGGTCCTTACCGACCTATAATCGAGGAGCCTCATTCCAACAACCACAAAGGTGAAAAGTATATAAATGTCAGGGCTGGTAAGTCACTGACACCACCAAAGCTAGAAAGAAACGTCGTGCTCTCCCAGCGGTCCGTATCCCGTTTTTGACTCATACCAAGGTGTGAGGCTCGCGAATCCACGCTATACACAAAGCTGCCACGTAGGCCGTGCTTTGATCATCAACCACAAGACATTGCTTTTCAACAAAAGCCTTGATCCATGCAACTCAGCATGCCACACAGGCAATTCATGCCATGCGATTGATATCTATCGATATATAACCTCTAAGCTCGTACGTCTCAGAGAAGGGTGTTAAGCAAGAGAATAAATTCTCCTCCGCCAAACAGATATATATTTAACAGAAATCAATCAACACAGAATAAAATCCAATGTCAGACACACAATCCATTTACAAGTTCGTTCTGGGTCTGAACGAAACCGGAGGCACTTTCCTCGCATCTCCATCCATCTCCAAGTACGTCTGGACGACCACCAACTATTTCCATCCTCTTGGGTGTACAGCCCAATCAGGATCATCAGTAATTATCCAAACGATGTGAAGACTTCCGGTCTTCGACCACCGTCTTCATCTTCGACATATTGTCGAATCGGTTATTCAGAATGGGTATAAACCCGACCTTTCCGAACAACCCGCGTATATTAAAAACAAATGTTACAAAAACACCACATACGCCTCATTCCAATTCAGAATATTCTTTCTCATAAAATCACATTTTTATGGAAAGGTTCCCATTAATTTTATCCAAGATAAATTCTTTAAAATTTATCCTTTAATCTTCCTTTGGATGACATTTCAAACCAAATTATGGTTTTTTCCAAACTAGTCGAGATTAGCGAACCACATCGAAGTAATTATTTTATTTTATTTCCCAAACCCAACCTATTCATCCCATGAAGCAAAACTGGTAATACTCCATATCTAACACCATAGTGTTATCGGTAAAACTAATTACCATTTCGCGTTCGAACCTAATTAAAGATTTAACTGTCGCTTTGGAGCAAAACTGGTGATACTCCATCCTCGCTCATTTTCTAAAGTTGATAATTTAATTTATCAATCCACATTACAATTTAATTGAAGATTCATTAAAACTCCTTTTATTGGGTTAAAGAACTAATGTCTTTTAAAACACAGTTCACAACAAACCCAAATCAAATTCTATTTATTATCGGGTTAAAGAACTGGTGTTATTTAAAACCCTGCTCACGATAAACCCACAAATCAATTATATTTCAAACCCATTTCAATTTAATTTGTTTATTTAAAAATAAATGGGTTTTAAATTTCAGTTCAAAACTAGTTCATTTCGATAAAAATATATTTTTATCTTTTCAAATATGAAGTTTTTCATCCCAAATTTTCCCAAATCATTTCTTATGATTTTACACAAATTATTACTATTTTTAATAATTTATCAAGGCCCGTACAGTCGATTTCCAACAACGGCCATCGAACTGCACATATAGCGACCTTTTTCGAATTTATTTGGACGTATCACCAAATCCAACCGTTAGATTTCAAATTTCTAATATTCGTTAGAAAGCTCATTTCGATACGAACCCAACGGTTTTGGTTTTAGGAGAATCCGACGGTCGGATCTCCCGTAATGTCCGTTTGAAATAAATGGTCGAAATTCACGAACTGCCGCGGCGCGGCGCGTTCTATTCAGGCCATTATATTATATATATAATATATATAATATATATATATCATCGATTTCTATTTAAAACGAATTTTATAAATAGTTTTGAATTCATTTCAAAAACAATTTCAACCTTTATTTCAAATTCAAATCAAAATTGAATTTCCTATTTATTTTTTTTGAAAAAGAAAAATGTCTGATCTTCTGAAAAGAAGAGAGCACACACATATATATAATAAAAACCAAAGGTACAGAGTCTGGCTATAGAACATAAGAATACAAGAAAAACCTAACAATGCTCTAGGTAAGAATCGTAGATAGATGAGCTCCGGATAAACCACCGCCCATCTACTCCAATATCGAATTCCGGCAAGGCCACCACCCGATATTAAAGTATATCTACTCCCATACAATAACCCATACTCTCAAACTAATAACAAAAATATAAAGATACAACATCAAAAAAAACTCTCTAACGATAAGCCGTCATGTAAAACGAATCATCAATCCAAACAGCAATCCTCATAGATACATAGCTGCTACTAATCCATCCAGCTATCCGCAAATCACCAACACTTAATCAACAGCCTGAATCTGCGAAAAGCTGAACAAACTATAAGTAATTTGTTACACACATATATATATGGGGATATATGTGTCTAAATATATATATATATTTTATAAACATATATATATATATATATATATTCATACGTATATGTTAACCATACATATATGTGTAAAAGAAAATACAATGAAGAACTAATAAGAGAAATTAACAACCAATACGATATCTATTATGAAAAAAACTGCTAATTCTAATAAATAGATACAAATTCAGCCTAACCTTAATCAATAAATTTTCAAAGTCCGATTTCCCAAAAAGTTTGTAATGTGAATTAGACATCCAATTCAAACAATAATAAACTATTTTAACGATTAAATTATCAGTAGAAACAGAAATAGAATGGAAAGATCTCTTGTTTCTCTCGGACCAAATGAACCAACATACAATAGTGACTAAAGAATCTAAAATGTACCTTTTACTATTATTATAAACAAATCTATAAGAATCCCAATACTTCGCACAACAATTGAAAGAATACTGATAATCAAAAACAAATAGCCTTAATACCATACTAAGTATATAGTTAGTGATATTGCAAGAGAAAAACAAATGATCAACATCCTCATTCATAATATTACAAAAATAACATTTAACGTCAAAAATGATATTCTTCCTCTTAAGTAACTCCATAGTGTTAAGTTTCTTATGAGCGATTAACCACATTATAAATTTAGCTTTAGGAGGAGAATTTGATTTCCAAATATATTTAAAAGACCGAAATGAGATTCCCGAAAAATTAATGAATTTATACATAGAATTAACCGAATAAACTTGACTTTTATCCATACCCCAACTAATAAAATCTTTACTTTCATCGATGTGATATAATGATAACTTAGCATAAAGTAGAGCTAATTGACTTAACGTTTCCCCTTCTAGAATATTATCAAAAGAAAATTCCCATGGGGGATCCAACTCTCTTCTAAATATATCTTTTATCAAAGCATTTTTAAAATTAAAGAGCTCCCTAAATTCATTTTTAAGTGGTGAACGAGAAATCCACCTATCATGCCAAAAATAAGTTGTATTACCAGAATGAACAATTACCTTATAACCTAAATTAAAAAAATCAAAGCACTTTAAAACTGACTTCCAAAAGTGAGATAATATATTATACCAACTACCACTAGATCCTACAATGAATTCTCCTCCTGAATAATAAAATTTTAATATAATACCTTTCCACGTTGTAGATACCTCAGGAGACCTAAATTTCCACAACCATTTGGTTAATAAGGAAGAATTAAAATTAGTTAAATTAATTATCCCCAAACCCCCATCTTTCTTTGCCTTACAACACACCTCCCAATTTACTAAACATTTGAATCCCCTACAAAAAGAATCTCTACCCCCACCCCATAGATAATTATGTCTTATTCAATCAATCCTATCGATAACCCATGGGGGAAATCTGTGTACTGACATCCAATACATAGGAATAGCCGATAAGACTGAATTAACCAAAACTAATCTACCTGCTCTGGATAA
The DNA here is from genome assembly GCA_030737875.1 of Allium sativum. Classification (NCBI taxonomy): domain Eukaryota; kingdom Viridiplantae; phylum Streptophyta; class Magnoliopsida; order Asparagales; family Amaryllidaceae; genus Allium; species Allium sativum. The sequence continues at coordinate 181,042,814 of CM060915.1, read as the reverse complement.
AAATCTATTGTTCCAACTAGATAATCTACTATTAATCTTATCAATTATGACTAGCCAATCCTCCTTCTTTAATTTAGATTGCCTAATCTTGAAACCTAAATAATCAAAAGGAAATTTCATGACTGAACAATTTAAAGTGTTTGCAACCATAGACTCGACATTATAAAAATCGTTAATGACCATAACAGAGATCTTATCAAAATTAATTTTAAGACCTGATAACATCTCAAAACAATAGAGTATGAATTTAAGAGCAATAATGTGTTTAGGACGATGGGAAGAAAATAATAAAGTATCATCCGCAAATTGAAGTATAGATAGTTCATTGTTAAATACATCATTACCAACATGACCCAAAACACCTAATCTCCCAGCTCTCTTAATGATTCTAGAAAAAACATCAACTGCTAAATTAAAGAGTAAAGGTGACAGGGGATCCCCCTGTCTAAGACCCCTCTTAGATTGGATCTTCTTTCCCACCACCCCATTAACTACAATATTAGAACTACCAGACCTAAGTAAAAGCATAATCCAGTTAGTCCATTTAATACTAAAACCTCTAGCAAGACATATTTCACAAATGTAATCCCAGTCAATAGAGTCAAAAGCTTTCTCAAAATCTAGCTTCAAAATAGCACACGGAAAATTATTTTTAACACACAAATTAATGTACTCCTGTACCGCTGTCACTCCATCTACTATTTGCCTTCCTTTAATAAATGCAGTTTGTGAATGATCTATAAGATCATTCATCTTCCCACTTAGCCTATTCGCTAGAACTTTAGAAATGATCTTAACAGATACATTAATCAAGGAGATAGGTCTAAAATCCATTAAATATTTAGCTCCCTCTATCTTCTTAATAAGAATAACATTAGCAAAATTAAAATTACCCAATAACAAATCACCACTATAAAAATCATAAAATAATCTAATAATGTCAGATTTCAAGACCTCCCAAAACTGTTTGTAAAATAGAACAGAAAAACCATCAGGCCCCGGAGCTTTGTCACTATGCATATCACAAATTGCCTTCCAAATCTCCTGTTCAGAAAAAGGTTTATCTAAATCTAATAACTCTCCCTTAAAATCATTAGGATAAACTTACTTCCAATTAACATTAATTCTTCTCTTTAACCTAGTCCCAAAAATTTGTTTATAATAGTTAGTGAAAGCTTCATTTAAATCCCGCTGCACAGCCAATTCCTCATTATTTAAAAAAATAGAGTGAATTAGATTATCACTTCTCCTCTTATTAGCTATACTATGAAAAAATTTCGTATTATTATCCCCTTCCTTGATCCATTGAACACGTGATCTTTGTTTCCACATTATTTCTTCTTTTTCCAAAATCAACTTAAGATTATTTCTGAGATCGTATAGTCTATCTCTTTCACCTAGATTAAGAGTCCTAGATTCACTTAGCTTATCTAAGTCTAACATCTCACATAGGATCTTATCCTTCTTAATTCTAACACTTCAAAAAACAAATTTATTCCACCTCTTAAGAAAAAATATTAATTTACCAAGTTTAGACACAAAAATCTTTGCCGAATTACCATTGTACAATTTATTAAAATAACATAACGAAATCCACTTAACGGCAACAAGATTAATAAAACTGATGTCTAGTAGCCACATCTTTACAAATTTGAAGCTGTTACTAATTAACACATTCAAATCACACGAAAGGATTAAAGGACAATGATCCAAATATAAAAAAGGTAACCCTTTTACTTTACAATTTGGGAATCTTTCGTCAACCTCTGTACTTATAAAAAATCCATCTAATAAGGCAAAAGTCGGACTGTCACTAATATTAGACCTAGACCAAGTAAAGGACCTATTGTTAAGCGGGATCTCAATCAAATTATTATCTAATATGAAATCATTGAATTCTTGCATATCTGAAAAATCTCCTTCCCTTGGTGACCTCTCCCCTAAAAACCTAGTGACATTAAAATCTCCTCCCATAATCCAAAGATATGGGGAAAGAATCCTAAAATCAGAACATTCTTCCCACAGAAGTCTCCTCTCTACCTTTGTGTGAGGGCCATACACATTAGTGATGCCCAAGGAGGAATTATCCAAAAGGGAAGCTAAGATAATGTGTAACGAATGTGACTTAGGAAACTCCTGCAAAAGTCTATAATGGTTATCTTTCCATCCAATCATAAGTCCCCCGGCAGTACCAATTGCCGGAAGACAAACCAAATTACTAAAATGGGTCCCACCTAACCTAGCATAGAAACTTGAATCAGGGTTCTCAATTTTAGTCTCTTGAAGCAAAACAATATCTATATGTTGGTCTCTAAAAAAAGCCCTTACTTTAGCACATTTATTAGGATCATTTAGACCCCTTATATTCCAACTAAGGATCCTCATCTACATAAAGAAGAAACTCTCTCTAATTCCCTACTCCTAATGTACTCCGTATCAATCTCAATATTAGAAAAAAATAAAGGCAGTATCATTAGCAAGTTGAAATAACTGACTAGACGAAAGACTACCTAAAGCAAAAGGAGTATAATCACTACCAAAAATCGGAGGCGTACCTGAGCCCAAATCCGAACTACTACTACTAGCATTCGAATTTGGGAACTTACCTCGAGAAAAATATGAACCATATCTGATCCTAGCACTACGCCAAATCAGTCCTGAACTGGGCAAAAAACTCCTACGTCTCCTCCTCCTAGATGTAGAAGTGGATACATCACTACTGTGAGAGTGGTCATCACCTAACTCACTCAATCCATTGCAATCTGTAAAACTGGACCCAACAACAGATGTAAACCCTGATCGAGGCAAATCAAACTCTAAAAGAGACACACCAAAGCACAGCCTCACAGACATAGAGCAGAGTCTCACATCCGTCCTACTAATCAAAATCGAACCAACAACACAGTCCCACGAAAGCGATAAGTCGTACCAGTCATTACCAGTCCACGACAATTCAAAGATTGTCCAACCCCCGTCAATAATCCCTATACGGTTAACCACGTTCTTCATTGCATCCGAACCTCCCAGTCTACCATACTCTCTTCTTCTAACAACCCTTTGTTCGATACAACAATCAGATGGCTGCACGTCACCCCCAACCATTTCTTTACTCACGAAGACAGCAAAGGGATAACACATCATTTCCTTACTTACAGAGGTATGGGCCTCAATACTAGCACAACAGCATGAATTCCTGTTAGCTTGCCTTACTACTTTAACTCTCCCCACTCTGAACCCTTTCCTCTTTAAGAAATAAAAATTCGGTGCAGACCCATTACTTACAACAGAAACCGACGCCACCAGTGGATCATTAACTGACATCTCCTGATGAGATTTATCCCCATCCTCATAATCCTCCAACAATTCAAAAGAATTCGACAACACAACATCGCCAGCCACTTTCCAATCAACCCCCTTCGCAAAAACTGAATTGGAAAGTGTCTCCCCATCATCATCAACAGCTATATATCCGCTCCTGTCGGTCAAGACATCAACTGACATCAAGTCCCTTACCCTTTTTCTCAAACAGGCAGGAACCCGAGGGACTTCGGCGAGACCCATACAATATAATACACCAGGATCCAAGAGCAAAGGATCAACACGCCACAAATCCCCAACAAACCCCTCAGAACTCGCCAAAAATTCATCACAGGTACACCCTATTTCATCGACCAAAACCTCTTTCTCAATCTGGCCATTTTCTGACATTGACATATTAAACTGCATATTATCCAACACCTCTGCCTGAGCAATACCCGAGTGAAGAGAGTCATCCCAAACTGCAGACTTCTGATAAGCAACGGTTCTTCTCTCACAGTTAATAACAGTATTAACAATGTCAAAGTGATTCAAAATCTGATTCAAAATCAAGATAACTTTCCTCTTATTATCTGAGATCACATCAACGTATACCCTTCTAAATTTCAACAGATTTAGACAAAATGAAAGAGCATGATCCTTTCTGTCTAATGGGCGAGGCAGCGGCGGGAAAATAACATTGTTATCAAACCGCTTACTCCATAAAATACCATCAATAATTCCTTCCAAATGCCATCCCATCAACAACAGCATGTAAGCCCCTCCATTCAGATCTTCAGAAAAATCCGAACTATAAATGTCCGCCAGCAAAATTATATTTTGGCATATTCTCAAACAATCGAAGTGCAATAAATCTAGAACTGAATTCCCTCTAAATATCACTGGACAATTAAACTTTCGATGCCCCAAACCTCCACAAACAAAGCATCGGATTCCATTTCGACAATCCTTCGCAAAGTGAGAAGATTCTCCACATTTAAAACAACATCGATCACTAACCTTTTTACTATGAAAAGGATTTTTTACTGTAATTGAATCCCAGTCCGAAATAGAAGCAGGCTTTCTAACAATATCAGCGAAAGAAACAGTACCTGAGTTCTTGGGATTACTAACATGAGAGAAAGAATTCTGATTTAGATCACCACTTTTTATATGCGCTCGCGAACTTTTATGAATCTCTATGGTGAAATTTCCTCTTGACAAAACAGAACAGGAATCCCTAATTGTAATCTGATCTGGACGAGAGATCCAATTCACCCTATGCCTCTTTTCATTTTGATTAATTTTACCCAGAGAAGATTGCAAAGTCAGGAAATTTGGACGATATCTAGTCCAAGAAGAAGAGGACGCCATTCTTGGACGTTAAATTGCGTTTTGTACAAAATTGAATTTCCTATTATAAATCCTTTTTACTTTCATTTCTATTTGATTTCAATTCAAATCAATTTTTAATTCGATTCGAATTCATTTCGTTTTCTATTCAATTTAAATTCAATTCATTTTCTATTCAATTGGAATTCAATTCGTTTTCTATTCAATTTGAATTCAATTCATTTTCTATTCAATTTGAATTCAATTCGTTTTCTATTCAATTCAAATCAAATTCATTATATATTCAATTGAAATCAAAGTTTTCTATTCAATTCAATTCGAAATCGTTTTCAATTCAATTCATTTCGAAATCGTTTTATATTCAATTCATTTCGAAATCGTTTTCAATTCAATTCATTTCGAAATCGTTTTATATTCATTTCAAAATCGTTTTACATTCATTTCATTTCGAAATCGTTTTATATTCATTTCATTTCGAAATCGTTTTATAATCATTTCATTTCGAAATCATTTTATATTCATTTCATTTCGAAATCGTTTTATATTCATTTCAACATCGTTTTATATTCATTTCATTTCGAAATCGTTTTATATTCATTTCATTTCGAAATCGTTTTATATTCATTTCATTTCGAAATGAATAAAATCGATATAAATATCGTTCACGTCAAAATGGCGTCAATCTAATCAAAACGGCTTCATGTATTTCTATTTTCAAATATTCTATTTCAAATATTTTGATTTCAAATATCTCGTTCAACATATGACTAATCTCAACAGATGAGTACAGTCAACACATGAACCTTTATATTATATTGATAAAGATGTAAATTTTATTATTAAAATATTTTGTTCAACACATGACTGATCTCAACGGATGAGTATAGTCAACACATGTACCTTTATATTATATTGATAAAGATGTAAATTTTATTATTAAAATATTTCGTTCAACACATGACTGATCTCAACGGATGAGTACAGTCAACACATGAACCTTTATATTATATTGATAAAGATGTAAATTTTATTATTAAAATATTTCGTTCAACACATGACTGATCTCAACGGATGAGTACAGTCAACACATGAACCTTTATATTATATTATTCTTTATTTTCTAAATTGGAATGAGGCCCAATCAATCACCATATAATGTTAATTATATGGATTTTCATACATCACACGTATATAATAGCATTGAAAAATAATCAACCATCAACAAAAGTGCAATACACTGTATAGCATCAAATATAGATATCTAACGCTTATAACAGCCTGTCAATCAATCGATCGACATGTTTAATCAATCAGGATGAGTGAACTTCAAATTTCATCCCAACAACCGTGTGGGGTTTCAAACAATCAAACACAGATTTTATTTGTGCAGTTGGGCGATGTGTAAAATTTACGTCCCAATCAATGTCCTTCAAATAGGTGTACATAAACAAACCATCCGGTTTGTAAATGAATATTTTATTTTATTCACTTCACGTTAAAAATTATATTTTTAATGATAAAACATTTTATTTCATCCCATGAATTTCTATTCAGGTTATTCTTTAAATAAAATGATATTTTTATATTTCTAACTTATTTTAGAAAATTTCGACGGCATAACGGCACGATACTAGAAACGGGACGAGGCGTAGCCTTATCCCCGGTCTAGTGAAGGCACACGCCATTCACACATCAATCAAATCAATTCCATTTCACCAAACCATTAAATTTGTAAAAACCCGTATTTTTGAATAACATGTTATAACATAAATGGAGGCAGAATTAAACTGTAAAATCTGAATCAAGGTAAACGGGCTATGCCATTGCGTTCGTCTCGGAAAAATACGCGAAATAGAGTCCGAGTTTTCGAAAATCGGAGTCCGTATGACCAAGATATGGCCTCGCGAAGTTTCACGAAAAATTCCCAAATTAAAGTATACTTAATTAAGTGAAATGGGTTGCGCAGAGAAATATATATATATTGATATATATATATATATATATATATATATAATTGGAAATTAAATAAATAAATATGCAAAAATGTTCAAAACAGCGAATTGGGAGAGGGGAATAACCGAACCGGCCGATTTTTGAGGTCGACCCGAGCTCGCTGGGTCGACTAGGGGTTAATCCAGGGTGTTTGGCTGTCAACCCGTGGGCCGATTCGCTCAAATGCAGATTTTGCATTTGAATGGTTCTCATGGTCCATCTTTAATCTAAAGGCCCTAGATTGTTCCTACACTTGACTTCTTCCCCAAGACATGCTTTGATGGCTTGGATTGAATCTAGGGTTAATCCTATGGCCTAAAACACTTGCCTAATCTATAAATAAGACCCTAACCTACCCTAAATCATCATTATTCATTCATACAACTAAACTATGGCAAAATCAATCCTCTCATGGCCTCCACTCTCTTCATAAAATTCCTAAATAAATTCCTAAGTGATTTTCCATGCATACAAGTGTTTTCAAACTTGTATGAGCATCATTAGCTTGCATTCAAGTCAAGTTTATATATTTGCATCATAAAGAAAGAGTCTTGATCATTTTGGCTCAAGGGTTTCGCTTGCATTTTAGGTTTAATTGATTTCATAAGGGCTTTGTCATATTTTTGTGACTTCTTAAGCATTGTAAGCCCTATTCTACTTTCATACTTAAACTCTAAAGTTAAATGTATGATATGCAAGTTTATATGCAAGTTTATCATGTTGTGATATGCAAGTTTATATGCAAGTTTATCATGTTGTGATATGCAAGTTTATATGCAAGTTTATCATGTTGTGATATGCAAGTTTATATGCATGTATGCCAAGTTATGTTATGCAAGTTTGGGTTGAACATTTTGTTCATGCTATCATGTTATGCAAGCTTATTTTGGGTTTATGAACATAAAGCTTTAAGCTTTATGCCAAAGGTTGCATTTTAGCAACATGTAAGTTATCATATCTCTTATGATAACTTGCATGTGAGGCTAAATGCAAACTTATGGCCATCTCTACATGTCATTTAGCACCATGTATCACCAATATGCTAAGTTTGGTTTTATGCATGCTTTTGAGGCCTAAAAATGTAATATGCAAGTGTATGAACATATGAACATTTCATATGCCACCATGTTAAGCTTGTGGCTTCAATACCTTTATGTCATGATTATGCCAAGTTCGCTCTTTCTATCCTTTATGCGCTATTGCGATATGTAAGCGATGGGATTGCGTTTGGGGTTGGGTAAACTTAAAAGACATAAAACATAAGCTTGGGAATTTACCTATTAAGTTAGGTCTACCCATTAGGAATTTACCTATTAAGTTAGGTCTACCCAATTGCTTGAAAACTTGTAACATGTTTTGGAAACATGATGGACATGACACTTAGAAAAGATAAGTGTGGCCAACTCGAGGTTGGGTTGAGTTTGTAGCGTAAACCTACCCGGAACCGACCGGCTTAACTAGTTCCTACAAACAATAGGACCCAATGTGAGAAGTTGGTCATGTTGTACCTTGAACCCGTGGTTAGACCAAGTTGTGGTGTAAAGCTACCCGGACCCGCCCGGCTTAACTAGTAACCGCAACAAAGTCTAATGTGAGAGGTTAAGGCGCATTAAATTAATTAATGCCTCGTGATTAGGGTTAAGTCATGGTCCACTTAATACTTAACCAATTTGGGCTTGGTAGATTAATCGGGGTTAAGTCGTGAACTCATCGTTACACTTAACCAAGTTAATCCAGGATTAGCAAGAGGGTTAAACCGTACTTAACCCACTAGAAAAATCCTAGCAATGGGGGCCCACTCCAGCAGTAATCCCAAGTTAGTATCATCATGACCCTAGGGACTAGGCTAGGGTGGGGGCACGATTACTGGACTGGAGGTAAGTGACCAAAAGCGACGGCAGAGGGTACGCCGGTGTAGTTCCGGGCGGACTCTGGTCGTGCACATAGTCCTTAGCCAGAGAAAACATGCACGGGTACTGTGACGACCCGTAACTTCCCCGTAAAGGAAAGCGTCGGATAGTTCGAGAACAAACCACAACAGAACGCAAACAGAAGAACATTTCATTGTATATTACAACAATGCATCAGATTACAAGAATATACAGAGTATAAATGAATATTACACAGAAATATCAGAGATTTAAATTACATTTAAATACATCGCAGCGGAAAATAATATAATACACAACTAGAAGAGATATACGGATACAAAGCTTTCCGGATATCATTCCAGCTGTAAACCAGGATCCTGTGAATATAAATCTACAAAACCAAAACTACTAGCTGCCCGTGTCAAAATAGGGGCACCTAGAGTTTAGGTTAAAACAATAAACTCCAGGTCAGTCATGTGACTGGTGTGAGAACTAAAACAGTTAATCTTTATTTTAAATCATTCGGTAAATCAAGGGACCACGCCGTATAACACGGAACGGGTTTCCTCCTAAGAATACCAGTGCATAAAACAAACAGCGCAATGCTAAATAAAGAAAAATGAAGCTGTTATAAGACCCAGGTCCCATCACACAATGCAACGCAGCCGAGGATAGGGTTTTCCCTTATAACATCCAAAGAATGCTTGATACGTTTAAAACAAATCATTTGATACTATTATAAGTGCATAGTGTATAAAACACTTCAAATCATAAGTATCAATCATAGGCGGCATGAGCGTCCCATGCCACTATGTCGCCATATATAGGTTTACAAATAAAACCGCAAATGTCACGTATTTGGAAATTGGATTTCCATCTATGAACCGAGGCAAAAGATAGTCCTCAACCGATTCGTGACTCTCTAGCCCGAGCCACAGGAACAGCCGCAACTGCCCCTTGGATCGTCAGGGCCGGTCCACACGGAGTGGATTATTATACCTGAACAATACGTCTCCCCACCCTATGGGGTGTAAGTCTGGTCCGTCAGCCGACCAGAATGCATTCGGCCGAAACCGATATAACCGAGGCGCCTCGCAACCGCAACAACCACATAAGTCAAACTCGTCAGGGCGTGAAAAAACACTGACGCCACTTCTAGCTAGAAAGAAACGCAAGTCCTCCCTGAGGTCCGTCTCCCGTTTTTGGTTCATACCGGGTGTGAAACACGCGAGGTAAACGTTACACAAAGCTACGCCACAAAGGCCGTGCTTTGATCATCACCACAAGACTTTGCTTTTCAACAGAAGCCTTGATCATTTGCATCTTAGCATGCCACACAGGCAAACCATCCTATGCAACCGATATCAGTCACACAGAATGAAATCCGGTGTCAGACACACAGTCCATTTACAAGTCCGTTCTGGGTCTGAACGAAACCGGAGGCACCTAGTACCCCACATATCCATCGATCTCCAAGCACGTCTGGACGATCACTAACTGTTTCCATCTTCTTGGGTGTACAGCCCAATCAAGATCATCAGTTATCACCCAAACGACGTGAAGACCTCCGGTCTTCGACCATCGTCTTCATCTTCGACTTATCGTCGTATCAGTTATTCAGAATGGGATAAACCCGGTCTTTCCGAATAACTCGCGTATATATTATAAAAGTGTTACACAAACACAACATACGCCTCATTCCAACTCATTAGTCATTAACCGTAAATTAATCAAGAGAATAATTCCCCAAATATTAATCCCGAAGGCCGAAACCAACATCAGATCAATATCCAGAAAACCATTCTACTTAGCTAACCGACAGTTAGTTTCTAAATTTCACGTTCAAATCTAATTAAAGATTTAACTATCGCCTGGAGCAAAACTGGTGATACTCCATTCTCGATCTTTTCAATCTAATTAAAGATTCATTAAAACTCCACTTAGTTTTAATCTGTGACTGGGTTAAAGAATCAGTGTCATTTAAAACACGGTTCACGATGAACCCAAAGTCACATCCCATTAATTATCGGGTTAAAGAACAAGTGTTATTTAAAACACTGTTCACGATAAACCCAAAAATCAATATCCATTCAATTCCAATTAAATATTATTTAATTGGTACACTTCATTAAATCTAAATAAAAAGATTTAATCTTTTCTCAACTGGGTTCAAGAACAGTGTTAGTGAAGACACCATTCACGACAAACCCAAATCACATTCATTAATTATCGGGTTAAAGAACAAGTGTTATTTAAAACACTGTTCACGATAAACCCAAAAATCAATATCAATTCAATTCCAATTAAATATCATTTAATTGGTACACTTCATTAAATCTAAATAAAAAGATTTAATCTTTTCTCAACTGGGTTCAAGAACAGTGTTAGTGAAGACACCATTCACGACAAACCCAAATCACATTCGATATTCAATACAAGGCTCTGAATAGAAAATATATCGGCTTATATTCAATATCAAATTCTACGACTAACAAATGTCGTATTTGAAATAACGATATAAATATATATATCTTTCAAATTTCCATAACAACACCTGTATAATCACGAATTCCAACATCGAAATATTCCGAAGACAATTTCGATTCAAATCCACTCCAATGCAATCATTTGAAATTTTGGTTATTTTTAAAACCCTTTTTAAATTCAATTTATTTATTTAAAAATAAATAGAATTATATTTCTAGTTCAAAACTAGTTCATTTCGATAAAAATCCATTTTTATCTTTTCAAATATGGAGTTTTTCATCCCAATTCTTTCTAAATCATTTCTTATGATTTTACACAAATTATTGCTATTTTTAATAATTTTATCAAGGCCCGTACAGTCGATTTCCATCAACGGCCATCGAACTGCACTTACAGCGACCTTTTTCGAATTTGATTTGGACATAATTCCAAATCCAACCGTTAGATTTCAAATTTCTAATATTCGTTAGAAAGCTCTTTTCGATACGAACCCAACGGTTCCGGTTTTAGGAGAATCCGACGGTCGGATCTCCCGTAATGTCTGTTTGAAATAAATGGTCGAAATTCGCGAACTGGCGCGGCGCGTTCTATTCAGGCCATTATATTATATATAATATATATAATATATATTTCGTCGATTTCTATTTAAAACGAATTATATAAATAGTTTTAAATTCGTTTCAAAATCAATTTCAACTTCCTTTTCAATTCAAATCAAAATTGAATTCTTCTCCATAAATTCGTTTTAAAATTCATTTCTATTCAATTCAAATTTCAATTCAATTTGAATTCATTTCAATTTGCTTTCAATTCATTTTGAATTCGTTTTCAATTCAATTCATTTCGAAATCACTTTCAATTCAATTCATTTTGAATTCGTTTTCAATTCAATTCATTTCGAAATCACTTTCAATTCAATTCATTTTGAATTCGTTTTCAATTCAATTCATTTCGAAATCACTTTCAATTCAATTCACTTTGAATTCGTTTTCAATTCAATTCATTTCGAAATCACTTTCAATTCAATTCACTTTGAATTCGTTTTCAATTCAATTCACTTTGAATTCGTTTTCAATTCAATTCATTTCGAAATATTTGATTTCAAAATTACTTTTTAATATTCATTTTAAAATGAATAAAATCGATATAAATATCGTTCACGTCAAAATGGCGTCACTCTAATCAACACGGCTTCACATATTGACATTTTCAAATATTCCATTTCGAATATTTCTATTTTAAATATTTCTATTTTAAAACTGGAATGAGGCCCAATCAATTACCATATAAAGTTAATTATATGGATTTTCATACAACACATGTATAATAGCCTTGAAAAATAATCAACCATCAACCAAAGTGCACTACACTGTATAAGCATCAAATATAGATATCTAACGCTTATAACAGCCTGTCAATCAATCGATCGACATATTTAATCAATCAGGATGAGTGAACTTCAAATTTCATCCCAACACCCGTGTGGGGTTTCAAACAATCAAACACAGATTTTATTCGTGCAGTTGGGCGATGTGTAAAATTTATCGTCCCAATCCATATCAGTCAAATCAGTGTACATAAACAAACCGTCTGGTTTGTAAATGAATATTTTATTTTATTCACATTCACGTTAAAAACTATATTTTTAACGATAAAATATTTATTCCAACACATGAATTTTCTTTTCAGTTCATTTATTCAATAAATGACATTTTTATTTTTTTTCTAACATATTCTAGAAAATTTCGTCGGCATAACGGCACGATACTAGAAACGGGACAAGGCCTAGCCTAATCCCCGGTCTAGTGAAGGCCCACGCCATTCACACATCAATCATATCAATTTTATTATGCAAACCACAAAATTTGGAGTAAGAGTCTAACCTAGCCTTACTCCTTCGCCTTATAACGGCGCACGTCTAATCCTAACCAATTTATCGATTTGATTTTTCACACCACAAACCACATTCAAACCAATATCACAATCAATAACCAAACAGCCAAACAAACAAGTCCATGGTCTGTGGACGATTGTGTCGGGTGCTACTAAACACCGTCTGCATCCTAGTATATATATATAACTAGAAAATAAATTTGAAAGGTGAGAAATTCTCACATATAGCTATCCTAGCTCCCCGGCACTTCATTTGCAGAAGTCTTCGTCGTTTCGCCTTTTTGTCACCTTCGTTGCTGCTTTCGCTACATACGTAAAAATCACATTTTTACTTCGCTATTCAATATATAAAAATCATATTTTTATTTCGAAGTTCAATATATAAAAAATCCTATTTTTATTTCGAAGTTCAATATATAAAAATCCTATTTTTATTTCAAAGTTCAATATATAAAAATAAGCATATTTTCACAACGCTACTATATAGATAAAAATTATATTTTTATCACCTTATTCTTCATATAAAAATTTCACCTTTTCAACAATAAAGTTTTCACCTTTATAAAAACAAAGTTTTCGCCTTTCTAAAAAACAAAGTTTTCGCCTTTCTAAAACAAAGTTTTCGACTTTCTAAAACAAAGTTTTCAACTTTTCAATTTAAAGTTTTTACTTTTAAACAAAATCAGTTTGTTTTAAAACATAAAAATCAGTTTTTAAAAACATAAAAAAAATCAGTTTTTTTTTCTTATATAAAAATCAGTTTTCTAAAAACATAAAAATCAGTTTTTAAACTTTTATAAAAATCAGTTTTTAAACTTTATAAAAAGAAAAAACCAGTTTTCTAAAAACTTAAAAATCAGTTTTCTAAAAACTTAAAAATCAGTTTTTCTAAAAACTTAAAAATCAGTTTTTAAACTTTTATAAAAATCCCGTTTTTAAACAAAATAAAATTCAGATTTTAATAAAATAAAATTCAGTTTAGAAATATAAAACAAATTTACTTACAGCGGGGTTTTTTTTTTTTTTTAAGAGGGAGGGGGTTCGGCTTGCGGAGGATGGCGCAACGAGGAGGAGGGCGTCAGCAGGGTGGGCGGCGCAGTCTGGAAGGGGGCGATGGAAGAAAGGGGGAGCGGTTCAGCTATGGGGTTCGATGGTGTGGGGTAGGGGTTCAGCGATGGAGGAGAGGGATCGATATCGGGGTGCGGGGTGGAACGGTGGAGGCGAAGGCGGAGGGAGGCGTGGTGGCCGGTCGCCGACCGCCAATTTTTTTTTTATTTTTTTTTTATTTCCTCTGATAGCTCGATTTAGTTTTGAAAGAAAAGGGGGGGCCAGAACGGAATTAAGGGGAAGAGGGAGAGATTTTTTTTTTTATTTATTTAATTATTTTATTCATTAAAAGTTGACTTTTACATACGTCATCAAAACGAGGCCCACCACCTGTCGTCTATAGCGTTTCACCCCCATTCCGAACACAATGGGATATGTGTCGCAAGCTGATTTGATCGTTGCAATCAGTTTCCTTTTGAATTTTCATTTAAATCACTATATTGAATTTTAAACGTACATTTCAATTTACCGGGGTCACATACTAACTCTAAAAATTCCAGAAAAATATTTTCTAGCTTCGTATTGACGATACGGTCCTAATAAAACTAGTTTCGTCGAATTCTGAGACCGTTGGAAAAATGGCCATTTTCCAGTCGATTAAAACCAACTGAAACTTGTCAAACGCGTTTTCCTTTGCCACGCTCACATACTGATTCAGAAAATTATGAAACTTGGAATCTAGCAATAACTTAACATCACGGACCCAACAAAACTGGTTTCGTCGAAATCCGAGGTCGTTTGCAAAATGTCCATTTTTAAGGGCCTGAATTCCATAGCGACTATTCAGAATTTTCAACTGGACATATATTATCATTTATAAAGTGAAATCTCAGTTTGTTAACTTCGTTGGAAAGATATTCTCAAAGAGATCCTATGATTTTTGGTTTCACTAAAATCCGGGTTGTTTTGCACCCGGTACATTCAATTGAAGTTTGAAATCGAATTATCGAACTACCGCGCCATTTTCAATTTCTTTTATAATTATATATAAATTTTTATATTCTAACGACGACGCGTAATATATATACGTTGAATTATATTCGAAATAAATTTTCTCGTCGATTTTATTTAAAATAATCTATTTTAAATGATCAAAATTCGCTATAATTGCCAAAATAAAAATTTTAAACTGGCCCAGAATTTGCGGGTTGTTACAATCTCCCCCACTTAAAACTTTTCGTCCCCGAAAAGGAACAAAGTCGAAAGTGGTTTGATTATTCAACTCTACCCTCGACCTGGCTTCCATTCTCCAACTTTTCAGTTTCTGAGAATTTTCAAAATTTCAAAAATTTGGCTAACACCCTAAATTTTTGAAAAATTTCGCCATAACCTCCCCTGCACCGGGAGCATCGGGGAATTTCAAATAACTTCCCCGGTCCTTCAGATCTCAAAAAGAAAAAGAAAAAGCCAAGCGGCTAGCCAATAGGCTCATAAAATCATCATCACCCAAACAAACAGTAAATTATGTAGTAAACATGTACCTATTTGTCGGGCAAACAAATTTTATTCTCTGGCTCTAGCCTCCTTGCTATGACCTGTTCAATATAAGTACAAGTATATGCAAGCAAATGCGACTAATTTTCAGTATAATTCAATATGTGATTCAATTAGGCTAAATGGCTAAAAATTAGCAAACAAATAAACAAACAACGCAAACATCAATCAATTAGTGGATTAGAGTTTCAAATTGATAATTTTGATACATAGTCAAAAGTCAGATTTTTGATGTCAAATCACAACAATGTGTTCTAGCTACATAAGATTTGGTTCTCACACCAGTCTAATGGAAATATATAGAAAATCACACCTTCGAAACTCGAACATAAATGTTGATGATGCGATCGCTATCATCAATATCATCTTCGGGCGACTAGAGTGTGATGCTATATCTATCCAATATATTAAAATTTCGAATACACGCGGATCAGACGTATACGCAAAATCTATATATACTGGATTGTCCACATCAATATAAATAAATAATCAAATACGAATAGTTGATTTAAATTTTCAAAACAAAGATGGTTTTCATTTGAAAAATATACCCTTCACACTCGTCCTAGGATACTACTGATCCCATCTCTAACGAGTCATTCCCGTTGGATATTACTAATCCAATATCTGATGAATCCTTTCATATGTTTCTAATGTGTCTTGTTCTCTGAGCTTTGTAAACCAAAGCTCTGATACCAACTGTGACGACCCGTAACTTCCCCGTAAAGGAAAGCGTCGGATAGTTCGAGAACAAACCACAACAGAACGCAAACAGAAGAACATTTCATTGTATATTACAACAATGCATCAGATTACAAGAATATACAGAGTATAAATGAATATTACACAGAAATATCAGAGATTTAAATTACATTTAAATACATCGCAGCGGAAAATAATATAATACACAACTAGAAGAGATATACGGATACAAAGCTTTCCGGATATCATTCCAGCTGTAAACCAGGATCCTGTGAATATAAATCTGCAAAACCAAAACTACTAGCTGCCCGTGTCAAAATAGGGGCACCCAGAGTTTAGGTTAAAACAATAAACTCCAGGTCAGTCATGTGACTGGTGTGAGAACTAAAACAGTTAATCTTTATTTTAAATCATTAGGTAAATCAAGGGACCACGCCGTATAACACGGAACGGGTTTCCTCCCAAGAATACCAGTGCATAAAACAAACAGCGCAATGCTAAATAAAGAAAAATGAAGCTGTTATAAGACCCAGGTCCCATCACACAATGCAACGCAGCCGAGGATAGGGTTTTCCCTTATAACAGCCAAAGAATGCTTGATACGTTTAAAACAAATCATTTGATACTATTATAAGTGCATAGTGTATAAAACACTTCAAATCATAAGTATCAATCATAGGCGGCATGAGCGTCCCATGCCACTATGTCGCCATATATAGGTTTACAAATAAAACCGCAAATGTCACGTATTTGGAAATTGGATTTCCATCTATGAACCGAGGCAAAAGATAGTCCTCAACCGATTCGTGACTCTCTAGCCCGAGCCACAGGAACAGCCGCAACTGCCCCTTGGATCGTCAGGGCCGGTCCACACGGAGTGGATTATTATACCTGAACAATACGTCTCCCCACCCTATGGGGTGTAAGTCTGGTCCGTCAGCCGACCAGAATGCATTCGGCCGAAACCGATATAACCGAGGCGCCTCGCAACCGCAACAACCACATAAGTCAAACTCGTCAGGGCGTGAAAAACCACTGACGCCACTTCTAGCTAGAAAGAAACGCAAGTCCTCCCTGAGGTCCGTCTCCCGTTTTTGGTTCATACCGGGTGTGAAACACGCGAGGTAAACGTTACACAAAGCTACGCCACAAAGGTCGTGCTTTGATCATCACCACAAGACTTTGCTTTTCAACAGAAGCCTTGATCATTTGCATCTTAGCATGCCACACAGGCAAACCATCCTATGCAACCGATATCAGTCACACAGAATGAAATCCGGTGTCAGACACACAGTCCATTTACAAGTCCGTTCTGGGTCTGAATGAAACCGGAGGCACCTAGTACCCCGCATATCCATCGATCTCCAAGCACGTCTGGACGATCACTAACTGTTTCCATCTTCTTGGGTGTACAGCCCAATCAAGATCATCAGTTATCACCCAAACGACGTGAAGACCTCCGGTCTTCGACCATCGTCTTCATCTTCGACTTATCGTCGTATCAGTTATTCAGAATGGGATAAACCCGGTCTTTCCGAATAACTCGCGTATATATTATAAAAGTGTTACACAAACACAACATACGCCTCATTCCAACTCATTAGTCATTAACCGTAAATTAATCAAGAGAATAATTCCCCAAATATTAATCCCGAAGGCCGAAACCAACATCAGATCAATATCCAGAAAACCATTCTACTTAGCTAACCGACAGTTAGTTTCTAAATTTCACGTTCAAATCTAATTAAAGATTTAACTATCGCCTGGAGCAAAACTGGTGATACTCCATTCTCGATCTTTTCAATCTAATTAAAGATTCATTAAAACTCCACTTAGTTTTAATCTGTGACTGGGTTAAAGAATCAGTGTCATTTAAAACACGGTTCACGATGAACCCAAAGTCACATCCCATTAATTATCGGGTTAAAGAACAAGTGTTATTTAAAACACTGTTCACGATAAACCCAAAAATCAATATCCATTCAATTCCAATTAAATATTATTTAATTGGTACACTTCATTAAATCTAAATAAAAAGATTTAATCTTTTCTCAACTGGGTTCAAGAACAGTGTTAGTGAAGACACCATTCACGACAAACCCAAATCACATTCATTAATTATCGGGTTAAAGAACAAGTGTTATTTAAAACACTGTTCACGATAAACCCAAAAATCAATATCAATTCAATTCCAATTAAATATCATTTAATTGGTACACTTCATTAAATCTAAATAAAAAGATTTAATCTTTTCTCAACTGGGTTCAAGAACAGTGTTAGTGAAGACACCATTCACGACAAACCCAAATCACATTCGATATTCAATACAAGGCTCTGAATAGAAAATATATCGGCTTATATTCAATATCAAATTCTACGACTAAAAAATGTCGTATTGGAAATAACGATATAAATATATATATCTTTCAAATTTCCATAACAACACCTGTATAATCACGAATTCCAACATCGAAATATTCCGAAGACAATTTCGATTCAAATCCACTCCAATGCAATCATTGGAAATTTTGGTTATTTTTAAAACCCTTTTTAAATTCAATTTATTTATTTAAAAATAAATAGAATTATATTTCTAGTTCAAAACTAGTTCATTTCGATAAAAATCCATTTTTATCTTTTCAAATATGGAGTTTTTCATCCCAATTCTTTCTAAATCATTTCTTATGATTTTACACAAATTATTGCTATTTTTAATAATTTTATCAAGGCCCGTACAGTCGATTTCCATCAACGGCCATCGAACTGCACTTACAGCGACCTTTTTCGAATTTGATTTGGACATAATTCCAAATCCAACCGTTAGATTTCAAATTTCTAATATTCGTTAGAAAGCTCTTTTCGATACGAACCCAACGGTTCCGGTTTTAGGAGAATCCGACGGTCGGATCTCCCGTAATGTCTGTTTGAAATAAATGGTCGAAATTCGCGAACTGCCGCGGCGCGGCGCGTTCTATTCAGGCCATTATATTATATATAATATATATAATATATATTTCGTCGATTTCTATTTAAAACGAATTATATAAATAGTTTTAAATTCGTTTCAAAAGCAATTTCAACTTCCTTTTCAATTCAAATCAAAATTGAATTCTTCTCCATAAATTCGTTTTAAAATTCATTTCTATTCAATTCAAATTTCAATTCAATTTGAATTCATTTCAATTTGCTTTCAATTCATTTTGAATTCGTTTTCAATTCAATTCATTTCGAAATCACTTTCAATTCAATTCATTTTGAATTCGTTTTCAATTCAATTCATTTCGAAATCACTTTCAATTCAATTCATTTTGAATTCGTTTTCAATTCAATTCATTTCGAAATCACTTTCAATTCAATTCACTTTGAATTCGTTTTCAATTCAATTCATTTCGAAATCACTTTCAATTCAATTCACTTTGAATTCGTTTTCAATTCAATTCACTTTGAATTCGTTTTCAATTCAATTCATTTCGAAATATTTGATTTCAAAATTACTTTTTAATATTCATTTTAAAATGAATAAAATCGATATAAATATCGTTCACGTCAAAATGGCGTCACTCTAATCAACACGGCTTCACATATTGACATTTTCAAATATTCCATTTCGAATATTTCTATTTTAAATATTTCTATTTTAAAACTGGAATGAGGCCCAATCAATTACCATATAAAGTTAATTATATGGATTTTCATACAACACATGTATAATAGCCTTGAAAAATAATCAACCATCAACCAAAGTGCACTACACTGTATAAGCATCAAATATAGATATCTAACGCTTATAACAGCCTGTCAATCAATCGATCGACATATTTAATCAATCAGGATGAGTGAACTTCAAATTTCATCCCAACACCCGTGTGGGGTTTCAAACAATCAAACACAGATTTTATTCGTGCAGTTGGGCGATGTGTAAAATTTATCGTCCCAATCCATATCAGTCAAATCAGTGTACATAAACAAACCGTCTGGTTTGTAAATGAATATTTTATTTTATTCACATTCACGTTAAAAACTATATTTTTAACGATAAAATATTTATTCCAACACATGAATTTTCTTTTCAGTTCATTTATTCAATAAATGACATTTTTATTTTTTTCTAACATATTTTAGAAAATTTCGGCGGCATAACGGCACGATACTAGAAACGGGACAAGGCCTAGCCTAATCCCCGGTCTAGTGAAGGCCCACGCCATTCACACATCAATCATATCAATTTTATTATGCAAACCACAAAATTTGGAGTAAGAGTCTAACCTAGCCTTACTCCTTCGCCTTATAACGGCGCACGTCTAATCCTAACCAATTTGTCGATTTGATTTTTCACACCACAAACCACATTCAAACCAATATCACAATCAATAACCAAACAGCCAAACAAACAAGTCCATGGTCTGTGGACGATTGTGTCGGGTGCTACTAAACACCGTCTGCATCCTAGTATATATATATAACTAGAAAATAAATTTGAAAGGTGAGAAATTCTCACATATAGCTATCCTAGCTCCCCGGCACTTCATTTGCAGAAGTCTTCGTCGTTTCGCCTTTTTGTCACCTTCGTTGCTGCTTTCGCTACATACGTAAAAATCACATTTTTACTTCGCTATTCAATATATAAAAATCATATTTTTATTTCGAAGTTCAATATATAAAAAATCCTATTTTTATTTCGAAGTTCAATATATAAAAATCCTATTTTTATTTCAAAGTTCAATATATAAAAATAAGCATATTTTCACAACGCTACTATATAGATAAAAATTATATTTTTATCACCTTATTCTTCATATAAAAATTTCACCTTTTCAACAATAAAGTTTTCTCCTTTATAAAAACAAAGTTTTCGCCTTTCTAAAAAACAAAGTTTTCGCCTTTCTAAAACAAAGTTTTCGACTTTCTAAAACAAAGTTTTCAACTTTTCAATTTAAAGTTTTTACTTTTAAACAAAATCAGTTTGTTTTAAAACATAAAAATCAGTTTTTAAAAACATAAAAAAAATCAGTTTTTTTTCTTATATAAAAATCAGTTTTCTAAAAACATAAAAATCAGTTTTTAAACTTTTATAAAAATCAGTTTTTAAACTTTATAAAAAGAAAAAACCAGTTTTCTAAAAACTTAAAAATCAGTTTTCTAAAAACTTAAAAATCAGTTTTTCTAAAAACTTAAAAATCAGTTTTTAAACTTTTATAAAAATCCCGTTTTTAAACAAAATAAAATTCAGATTTTAATAAAATAAAATTCAGTTTAGAAATATAAAACAAATTTACTTACAGCGGGGTTTTTTTTTTTTTTTAAGAGGGAGGGGGTTCGGCTTGCGGAGGATGGCGCAACGAGGAGGAGGGCGTCAGCAGGGTGGGCGGCGCAGTCTGGAAGGGGGCGATGGAAGAAAGGGGGAGCGGTTCAGCTATGGGGTTCGATGGTGTGGGGTAGGGGTTCAGCGATGGAGGAGAGGGATCGATATCGGGGTGCGGGGTGGAACGGTGGAGGCGAAGGCGGAGGGAGGCGTGGTGGCCGGTCGCCGACCGCCATTTTTTTTTTTATTTTTTTTTTATTTCCTCTGATAGCTCGATTTAGTTTTGGAAGAAAAGGGGGGGGCCAGAACGGAATTAAGGGGAAGAGGGAGAGAATTTTTTTTTTATTTATTTATTTAATTATTTTATTCATTAAAAGTTGACTTTTACATACGTCATCAAAACGAGGCACACCACCTGTCGTCTATAGCGTTTCACCCCCATTCCGAACACAATGGGATATGTGTCGCAAGCTGATTTGATCGTTGCAATCAGTTTCCTTTTGAATTTTCATTTAAATCACTATATTGAATTTTAAACGTACATTTCAATTTACCGGGGTCACATACTAACTCTAAAAATTCCAGAAAAATATTTTCTAGCTTCGTATTGACGATACGGTCCTAATAAAACTAGTTTCGTCGAATTCTGAGACCGTTGGAAAAATGGCCATTTTCCAGTCGATTAAAACCAACTGAAACTGGTCAAATGCGTTTTCCTTTGCCACGCTCACATACTGATTCAGAAAATTATGAAACTTGGAATCTAGCAATAACTTAACATCACGGACCCAACAAAACTGGTTTCGTCGAAATCCGAGGTCGTTTGCAAAATGTCCATTTTTAAGGGCCTGAATTCCATAGCGACTATTCAGAATTTTCAACTGGACATATCTTATCATTTATAAAGTGAAATCTCAGTTTGTTAACTTCGTTGGAAAGATATTCTCAAAGAGATCCTATGATTTTTGGTTTCACTAAAATCCGGGTTGTTTTGCACCCGGTACATTCAATTGAAGTTTGAAATCGAATTATCGAACTACCGCGCCATTTTCAATTTCTTTTATAATTATATATAAATTTATATATTCTAACGACGACGCGTAATATATATACGTTGAATTATATTCGAAATAAATTTTCTCGTCGATTTTATTTAAAATAATCTATTTTAAATGATCAAAATTCGCTATAATTGCCAAAATAAAAATTTTAAACTGGCCCAGAATTTGCGGGTTGTTACAGGTACCAGTAGATCGGGACTGTGCACTCATGTTCATGGTGTCCAGGGGTTGACACCCTAGGGCTTGATACACCCGAAGGGTGGACCCGGCACAGTTCGACTACAATATTGATTGGGCCGTATTGACACCAACACGTGACGGGTTAGGCTTAGGGAGCCGATCGACTAGACCGTGGGGTTGGACGTTGTATTAGGGTCATTTCATGTTATTGGGCCAAAGCTTGGGCCAAGGGATCAATACTTGTTTATTCAAGTCATGTTAGTTTGCTAGTACACCTGTGGTGCAAAACCTTAATCATGATTATGCGATGACACCTTTATCTACCTTGTTAGTTAATCATCATGCTAGTATGTGGTTATCCTTATGTTCATCCCTGCTGCTCATGCCAGTTAACTTTATCAGTTTACATTGATTGTAGTAGGGCTTACTCAGTCTTTTTGACTGACCTGTTTTCTTTCGCCTCTTTTCTTCCGTTCCCCTCCCCCAGGTTCTCAGGGAGGGAATACTGGAGCTTAGCTTGGATTTCGGACTGCTTGCTTGTGGGATTTAGCTCATGTACGGTTTGGACATGAAGCTAGCTGTGGCTATCACTTCTTTTGGGGATTAGTACTTATGTATTTCAGTTTTATTTCAGTTGATGTTGTTTTATCTAGACTTATTTATTTGGAAAGCTATGTTGTACTAAACTGGTTTTGGAATGTTTTGAAATCTTCCGCTGTTTTATCTATGTTATTTACTCTGTTTACATATATACATATGTTCTTTTTCTGCCTTGATATATCATTATGCATGTTTACCTGATTCAAACGCCCCTCCAAAGTCAGAGTGCTTGCAAGAGTCACCCTGGCGGAGGTGGGCTGTTACATTTGGTATTAGAGCATATGGTACGAGAAGTAACAAAAAAAAAGCTTTTAGAAAACTTTTGGAAAACTATTTTCAAAACCAAGTATAAAGTATTTTCCAAAGAAAAGTCTAGTTTATTTTAAAGGTTATTCCCCAAAAAGCTATTAGCAAAATTCCTTCGTTTTTCTCCATTCTGAATCTGTCTTTTTCTTCGTTTTCAGTATGGCCGATAACTTTGCTATTCCGGAGGGAGTACACGTACCTGTTTGGTATAGGAGACTTTTGGAGGCTAGGGCGACCGAAGCCGGCCCCGCAGATGTTCCTCCTCCTCCTCCTCCAGTTGTTAATGTTCCTCCTCCTCCTCCTCCGGTGGTTAATGTTCCTCCTCCTCCTGTCGCTGAGGTTCCTCTTCCTCCTCCCCCTCAGCATCCTCAAGTGGACTTCGCAAAGACTTGCAAAGATTTCAAAGCAATGGGTGGCAAGAACTTTCAAGGCACTGAGACTTTTGTAGAGGCCAGAAATTGGTTGAAAGAGACCGAGGATTTATTTGCTATCTTTGGGATAGACGATCAGAGGAAGCTCTTGTTGGCGGTTTGGCTTATGAAGGATGAAGCCGCTTATTGGTGGGAAGTCACCAATGGTACTAGGCCTGTTGAGACTTGGGCCGATTTCAGGGCAAGGTTCATGCTTAAGTTTCTATCTTCTGCTGAGGAGAATCTGCAAATGGAGAGGTTCATAACTTTGAAACAAGGAGATATGTCTGTCAAAGAATATGTGAACAAGTTCAATCAGTTAGCTCGTTTTGGCTTGGATATGGTGAATACTCCTCAGAAGAAGGCTCTTCGTTTTGCTAGAGGATTGAATGAGCCGTTGCAGGGATTGGCTATGTCACATATTCCCCATGGGGCCACGTTTGAGAGTTTGGTTGATATGGCGTTACTTCAGGGAGATGTCAAGAAAGAAACCAAGATGAATGATACTCAAGCCAAGAAGACTGATTCCCAGGGAAAAGGAAATCAGGGTAATCTAAGTGGTCAGAGCAGTCAAGGCAATCATAACAAGAACAAGAGTCAAGGCAACAAGGGGAACAACAACAAGGACAATAACAACAAGGGCAAGAACAACAAGGGGAAGTGCCATTATTGCGGTTCAGTTGGGCATCTTATTAAGGATTGTAAGAAGAGGAAAAGGAAGAATGGTGAATGCTTTTTCTGCGGTGAGACTGGACATTTCAGTAAGGATTGCCCGAGGAAGCAAGGGCAAGGCCAGGGTCACACTCAGCGTGCTGGACCTTCAGGAGGGCAAGTTCATGCTCTCAATGTCGCTCCAGTTCCCGATCGAGGTAGTATTTCTGTTGAGAGCCTTGTATATATTTCTGATTTTCCAGTTCGTACCTTGTTTGATTCTGGTGCATCGCATAGCTTTATCTCATCTGATCTTGTTGATAGTTTGCTCCTTAGTACTAGCTTGGTAGATGATCCCGTCTGTGTCTCAAATCCTATTGGAGGTTCCGCCCATTTGTCTATGATATGTGGGGATTTGAGGATCTCTATACTGAGTGTAGAGTTCTTGTGCAGTGCTTATGTTCTTGGTTTTAGGGGATACGGATTGATACTGGGCATGGATTGGCTGTCCAGATATGGAGCCATTCTTGATTGTGAGCATAGGGTTGTGAGGCTCGTGACTCGCCTCGGAAACACCCTAGAGATTTCTTGTGATCCGAGAGGTCCCGTCATGTTGTGCTATCTGGAATCACTCGACTCGTCAATGGAAACTCTTCAGTCTGTGAGAGTGGTTCGAGAGTATCCGGATGTTTTCGATGAAGTTAGGGGGTTGCCCCCTAAGCGAGAGATTGATTTCCGCATTTATCTGGTGGATAATGCAAAGCCTGTTTCTTTGCCCGTTCGGCACATGGCTCCGCGTGAAAGGCGGGAGCTAACTAAGCAAGTGAAAGAGTTGCTTGAGAAGAACTTCATTAGACGAAGTATATCTGAATGGGGAGCGCCTGTGGTATTTGCTACCAAGGCGGATGGTTCTCTCCTACTTTGCGTTGACTATCGAGAGTTGAATAAGCTGACTAAGAAGAACAGACACCCGTTACCGAGGATTGATGATCTCTTTGACCAGCTTGTCGGTGCTTCTGTTTTCTCTCAGCTTGATCTTGCTACGGGGTTCCATCAGCTCAGGGTAGCTGAAGATAGTATAGACAAGACTGCGTTCAGAACGCCAGCTGGATTCTTCGAATGGCTTGTCATGCCGTTCGGCTTGACTAATGCACCCGCATATTTCGTGGACTTGATGAGTAGGGTGTTCAGGGAGTTCTTGAACAAGTTTGTCGTGGTCTTCGTAGATGATATTCTGATCTTCTCTAAGGATGAGGAAGAGCACGCAAGGCATCTCATGGAGGTGATGGATACGCTTAGAGCGCATCAGTTGAAGGCCAAGTTCTCTAAGTGTCACTTTTGGAGAAGGGAAGTTTGATTCCTTGGGCATATAGTATCTAAGCAAGGCTTAGCGGTGGATCCCGTTAAGGTAGTGGCAGTTCAGGATTGGAAGACTCCAAGGAATGCAACCGAAGTGAGAAGTTTTCTAGGTCTTGCGGGTTTTTACCGGAAGTTCATCAAGGACTTCACAAAGATATCCGCTCCTCTCACTAAATTGACGAAGAAGAATTTAGTTTTTGCTTGGAGCATAGAATGCGAGCTTGCTTTTCAGAAGCTCAAGAGAGCCCTCACATCAGCACCTGTTCTAGCTTTGCCCGATGGACGGAAGTTATTTACCGTATACACCGATGCATGTGGCACGGGGTTAGGAGCTGTTCTTATGCAAGAAGGAAGAGTGATATGCTTTGGCGGTAGACAACTCAAAGTGCATGAGAAGAATTATCCCACTCATGACTTAGAGTTGGCAGCAATAGTATATGCACTCAAGGCTTGACGCCATTATCTTCTGGGAGAAAGATTTGAGCTTTATACCGATCACAAGTCATTGAAGTATCTCTTTTCTCAGAAGGATCTGAATCTGAGGCAACAAAGATCGATGGAATTCTTGGCGTCCTACGATTTTGAGATAGCTTATACCCCTGGCAAGGGGAATGTGGTAGCAGATGCATTGAGTAGAAGAAGGTTGACCCTAAGTCCTCTATTCGTTGAGATGAAGAATTTAGAGTATGTGGCAACCTTTGATTTCTCTTTGGCGATTGAGTCGATGACCGGTTCTTTAGCATCTCTGGAACTCAGACCTACCCTTCTTGATCAAGTTGGGGCTTCGCAGAGAGAAGACCCTCAGATAGTTGAGATTATGGATAAGCTAATTCGAGGAGAGACGTCTAGTCATCTCGCTCGATATTCTATTGATGACAAGGGTTGGCTGAGGAGAGACGGAAGGTTATGTGTTCCAATGGTAGAAGATCTAGTAAGAAGAGTTCTTGAGGAAGCGCATCGCTCTAAGTTGACTATACATCCGGGCGGAGATAAGATGTATAAAGATATGAAGCGCATTTTCTTTTGGCCTGGGATGAAGAAGGATGTGGCAGAGTTTGTCTCTAGATGTATCATTTGCCAGCAAGTTAAGGCCGAGTCGAAGAAGCCCGGTGGGCTATTGCATCCTCTAGACATTCTACTATGGAAGTGGGAGAGTATTTCCATGGATTTTATCGATGGGCTACCAAGGTCAAGGAAAGGGAATGCGAGCATTTGGGTTATTGTGGATAGACTTACGAAGAGTGCTCATTTCATTCCGGTGAAGAGCAAGAGGACCGCATCTTGGCTAGCGTCTGTATATCTTCGTGAGATTGTGAGACTACATGGAGTCCCTTCTAGTATAGTCAGTGACCGTGACCCAATCTTTACAAGTCAATTCTGGAATAGCTTGCAAGAAGCCATGGGCACGAGGTTGAATCTAAGTACTGCTTATCACCCACAGACGGACGGTCAAACCGAAAGGGTGAATAGGGTACTCGAGGATCTGTTGAGGCTTTGTATTCTGGATTTTGGTGGTACTTGGGAAGACCATCTTCCTCTTGTTGAGTTTGCATATAATAACAGTTATCAGGCAAGCATAGGGATGGCACCATTTGAAGCTTTATATGGGAGGTCGTGCAAGTCGCCTACATGTTGGTGGGAGACTACAGATAAGCTTATACTTGGGCCTGATATGATCAGAAATACATCCGAGAAGGTCGAGTTGATTAGGAGACGGATGAAAGCGGCCCAAGACCGACAGAAATCCTAAGCTGATAAGCGAAGAACGGATTTGGAGTTTGATGTTGGGGATATGGTTTTCGTGAAGGTTTCTCCTTTGCGGAATGTGGTCCGATTTGGAGCTGTTGGGAAGTTGGCACCGAGGTTTGTTGGACCATTCCCTATTATAGAGAGGATCGGGCAGATGGCTTATAGAGTGAAGTTGCCCGAGAAGCTTGCTGGAGTACACGATGTTTTTCA
This sequence comes from Allium sativum, assembly GCA_030737875.1. NCBI lineage: Eukaryota > Viridiplantae > Streptophyta > Magnoliopsida > Asparagales > Amaryllidaceae > Allium > Allium sativum. The sequence continues at coordinate 181,014,790 of CM060915.1, read as the reverse complement.
TGTCTCGCATCTCCGGAAGTATTTACATGAATCAGCAGAGGTTGTTGAGCCAAGTGTTCTAAAAGATGTAGAAGTGGAGAAAGAGGCTGCCTTGAGGAGAGCTCCGATTCGTATCTTGGGGACGGAGACCAAGAAGCTGAGGAATCGAGAGGTCAAATTGGTGAAGGTTCAATGGGGTGAAGCCGAAGAAGACGCAACTTGGGAAACCGAGGAGAAGATGCGTGGGCTTTATCCATTCCTTTTTGAGGGTACACTCTCAATCTCTTTTCTTTGTTAGCATATCTTTCTCTTTGCTATCCATGTTTATCTAGTTTATCGTGTTAATCTTGTCATGAGAACCTTAGGTAGAAACCCTTTGGATGAAACATGTGTTTGAAACATGTTATGCTTGATGGTTGCAAGTGGTTGTAAGTGTTTGCAAGTGGATACTCGTGGATGCATAATACACGTTAGGCACTAAGATCGGCTCACACACTTTCATACTGCATATGCATGAGTGTTTATGCTTATTCATGGATGAAAACTTGTTATTCTATCACGTGGATGTTGCATATGGATGAATGTTATGTGCACTCATGTAGAGATTATAAATTATGTTAGGAATTTGCATACATATGGACTCATTTCACTAACATATTTTGCATTAAGGGGGTTTACTGAATCAGTAACCTCCTGATTTTCGCATTAGATAAGTACATATACACACACCTTTGCATATGATCATACAGCATTTAGAACCTTTTAAGGACAATGATTGCTCGTGGATGATGTTTTGAGTAGATGGATGATGGATGGTAGGATACGTTCTTCCTAACTTGGAGATTTCGGGGACGAAATCCTTTAAGGAGGGAAGAATGTAACAACCCGTATTTTTGAATAACATGTTATAACATAAATGGAGGCAGAATTAAACTGTAAAATCTGAATCAAGGGAAACGGGCTATGCCATTGCGTTCGTCTCGGAAAAATACGCGAAATAGAGTCCGAGTTTTCGAAAATTGGAGTCCGTATGACCAAGATATGGCCTCGCGAAGTTTCACGAAAAATTCCCAAATTAAAGTATACTTAATTAAGTGAAATGGGTTGCGCAGAGAAATATATATATATATTGATATATATATATATATATATATATAATTGGAAATTAAATAAATAAATATGCAAAAATGTTCAAAACAGCGAATTGGGAGAGGGGAATAACCGAACCGGCCGATTTTTGAGGTCGACCCAAGCCCGCTGGGTCGACTAGGGGTTAATCCAGGGTTTTTGGCTGTCAACCCGTGGGCCGATTCGCTCAAATGCAGATTTTGCATTTGAATGGTTCTCATGGTCCATCTTTAATCTAAAGGCCCTAGATGGTTCCTACACTTGACTTCTTCCCCAAGACATGCTTTGATGGCTTGGATTGAATCTAGGGTTAATCCTATGGCCTAAAACACTTGTCTAATCTATAAATAAGACCCTAACCTACCCTAAATCATCATTATTCATTCATACAACTAAACTATGGCAATATCAATCCTCTCATGGCCTCCACTCTCTTCATAAAATTCCTAAATAAATTCCTAAGTGATTTTCCATGCATACAAGTGTTTTCAAACTTGTATGAGCATCATTAGCTTGCATTCAAGTCAAGTTTATATATTTGCATCATGAAGAAAGAGTCTTGATCATTTTGGCTCAAGGGTTTTGCTTGCATTTTGGGTTTAATTGATTTCATAAGGGCTTTGTCATATTTTTGTGACTTCTTAAGCATTGTAAGCCCTGATTCTACTTTCATACTTAAACTCTAAAGTTAAATGTATGATATGCAAGTTTATATGCAAGTTTATCATGTTGTGATATGCAAGTTTATATGCAAGTTTATCATGTTGTGATATGCAAGTTTATATGCAAGTTTATCATGTTGTGATATGCAAGTTTATATGCAAGTATGCCAAGTTATGTTATGCAAGTTTGGGTTGAACATTTTGTTCATGCTATCATGTTATGCAAGCTTATTTTGGGTTTATGAACATAAAGCTTTAAGCTTTATGCCAAAGGTTGCATTTTAGCAACATGTAAGTTATCATATCTCTTATGATAACTTGCATGTGAGACTAAATGCGAACTTATGGCCATCTCTACATGTCATTTAGCACCATGTATCACCAATATGCTAAGTTTGGTTTTATGCATGCTTTTGAGGCCTAAAAATGTAATATGCAAGTGTATGAACATATGAACATTTCATATGCCACCATGTTAAGCTTGTGGCTTCAATACCTTTATGTCATGATTATGCCAAGTTCCCTCTTTCTATCCTTTATGCGCTATTGCGATATGTAAGCAATGGGATTGCGTTTGGGGTTGGGTAAACTTAAAAGACATAAAACATAAGCTTGGGAATTTACCTATTAAGTTAGGTCTAACCATTGGGAATTTACCTATTAAGTTAGGTCTACCCAATTGCTTGAAAACTTGTTACATGTTTTGGAAACATGGTGGACATGACACTTAGAAAAGATAAGTGTGGCCAACTCGAGGTTGGGTTGAGTTTGTAGCGTAAACCTACCCGGAACCGACCGGCTTAACTAGTTGCTACAAACAATAGGACCCAATGTGAGAAGTTGGTCATGTTGTACCTTGAACCCGAGGTTAGACCAAGTTGTGGTGTAAAGCTACCCGTACCCGCCCGGCTTAACTAGTAACCGCAACAAAGTCTAATGTGAGAGGTTAAGGCGCATTAAATTAATTAATGCCTCGTGATTAGGGTTAAGTCATGGTCCACTTAATACTTAACCAATTTGGGCTTGGTAGCTTAATCGGGGTTAAGTCGTGAACTCATCGTTACACTTAACCAAGTTAATCCAGGATTAGCAAGAGGGTTAAACCGTACTTAACCCACTAGAAAAATCCTAGCAATGGGGGCCCACTCCAGCAGTAATCCCAAGTTAGTATCATCATGACCCTAGGGACTAGGCTAGGGTGGGGGCACGATTACTGGACTGGAGGTAAGTGACCAAAAGCGACGGCAGAGGGTACGCCGGTGTAGTTCCGGGCGGACTCTGGTCGTGCACATAGTCCGTAGCCGGAGAAAACATGCACGGGTACCAGTAGATCGGGACTGTGCACTCATGTTCATGGTGTCCAGGGGTTGACACCCTAGGGCTTGATACACCCGAAGGGTGGACCCGGCACAGTTCGACTACAATTTTGATTGGGCCGTATTGTCACCAACACGTGACGAGTTAGGCTTAGGGAGCCGATCGACTAGACCGTGGGGTTGGACCTTGTATTTGGGTCATTTCATGTTATTGGGCCAAAGCTTGGGCCAAGGGATCAATACTTGTTTATTCAAGTCATGTTAGTTTGCTAGTACACCTGTGGTGCAAAACCTTAATCCTGATTATGCGATGACACCTTTATCTACCTTGTTAGTTAATCATCATGCTAGTATGTGGTTATCCTTATGTTCATCCCTGCTGCTCATGCCAGTTAACTTTATCAGTTTACATTGATTGTAGTAGGGCTTACTCAGTCTTTTTGACTGACCTGTTTTCTTTCGCCTCTTTTCTTCTTCTTCCCCCCCCGCCCAGGTTCTCAGGGAGGGAATACTGGAGCTTAGCTTGGATTTCGGACTGCTTGCTTGTGGGATTTAGCTCATGTACGGTTTGGACATGAAGCTAGCTGTGGCTATCACTTCTTTTGGGGATTAGTACTTATGTATTTCAGTTTTATTTCAGTTGATGTTGTTTTATCTAGACTTATTTATTTGGAAAGCTATGTTGTACTAAACTGGTTTTGGAATGTTTTGAAATCTTCCGTTGTTTTATCTATGTTATTTACTCTGTTTACATATATACATATGTTCTTGTTCTGCCTTGATATATCATTATGCATGTTAACCTGATTCAAACGCCCCTCCAAAGTCAGAGTGCTTGCAAGAGTCACCCTGGCGGAGGTGGGGTGTTACAAAATTCAAACCAAATAATCTAACCAACTACACAACCAAACAATTTAACAAACAAGCCATCCATGGTCTGTGGATGACGGGTGTCGGGTGCTACTAAACACCGTCTGCATCCTAGTATATATATATATATATATAACTAGAAAAAGAAATTGAAAGGTGAGAAATTGTAACACCCCACCTCCGCCAGGGTGGCTCTTGCAAGCACTCTGACTTTGGAGGGGCGTTTGAATCAGGTAAACATGCATAATGATATATCAAGGCAGAACAAGAACATATGTATATACGTAAACAGAGTAAATAACATAGATAAAACAGCGGAAGATTTCAAACCATTTCAAAACAAGTTTGGTACTACATAATGTCGACTTTCCAAATAAACAAGTCTAGATAAATACAACATCATCTGAAAAACTGAAATACATAAGTACTATCCCCAATATAAGTGATAACCATAGCTAGCTTCATGTCAAATCGTACATGAGCTAAATCCCACAAGCAAGCGATCAGAAATCCAAGCTAAGCTCCAATATTCCCTCCCTGAGAACCTGGGGGGGGGGGGGGAAACGGAAGAAAAGAGGCAAAAGAAAACAGGTCAGTCAAAAAGACTGAGTAAGCCCTACTACAATCAATGTAAAGTAATAAAGTTAACACGCATGAGAAGCAGGGATGATCATAAGGATAACAACATACTAGCATGATGATTAACTAACAAGGTAGCTAAAGGTGTCATTGCATAATCAGGTTCTAGGTTTTTCACCACAGGTGTACCAGCATTCTAACATGTCATGTATAATCAAGAATTTATCCCTTGTCCTAAACTTGGCCCAGTATCAGGTGTTTGACTTAAATCAAGATCCAACTTCTTAGTACCAATTCTAGTATAACAGGATTAGGTGTTACCCCAATGTTCACATCGAAACAGGACGGAACAGAATGGCCCATACAGAAATAGAGTTTGGGAAAAATGGGCTTTTACCATCCTAACAGATAAAGTACAGAAACGGAATGCTAACAATAATGGGCATTTACCACCCTAACAGATAAAGTACAGAAACGGAATGCTAACAATAATGGGCCTTAACCACCCTAACAGATAAAGTACAGAAACGGAATGCTAACAATAATGGGCCTTTACCACCCTACCGAACAGTACCACGCAGAAACAGACGGGTGTTGCCACCCAACAAAACAGACGGTACCAACAGAATCAGACAGAGCTAAGTGTACCCTAAATCCTACCCAAGCGATCGGCTCCCTAATACATAAATACCCTGCGTCGGCCCCACGATAGGGTGTATCACTCCCTAAAGTGGCAACCAATTGGCATAGGCATATTTACAGATGTCACGGCATCTTACATCCTCAGAGGCAGACCGGGATCCATGCACGCACATGACCCGGTTGGAACGCACCATCAACACCCATCGCCATTATCAGAATGAACCACTTATAATTAGTTCAGTAAGCGTGCCCGGACCCTACCTACAGTTGGGTCAAAGTTTTGATACCAGAAAGGGTTACTGACTAATATGGGTCCCAAACAACAAATGACACAAGTATTCCCCCTTGTGTCCCCAGACTATCAGATTCAGATTAACTTATTAACAGAGTTCAGACATACAAAGTTTAGACGATTAGTTTTCAGACTAACGGATCAGATAATAGATTTACTAACTTGCCTAACTTAGTGTGGGTCCTACAGATCCACAAAATAGGTTCGTTTAATTTATCAATCAAGTTTGTTTATCCAGACCAGGTATCAAATTGGTTCTCAGCCTTACCAAATTACTGAGCTGATTTGGTTAAGTATAGTTCATCTTAACCCCGTTAAATTACCGAGTTCAGATTGGTTAAGTGTAGGTTAACTGAACCCCGTTAATTTACCGAGTTCAGATTGGTTAAGTGTCATAAGTCAAATTTACTTAACCTTATCATGTAGCATTAATTAATTAATGCGCCTTAACCTCTCACATTAGACTTTGTTGTGGTTACTAGTTAAGCCGGTCGGTTCCGGGTAGCTTTACAGCACAACTTGGTCTAACCTCGGGTTCAAGGTACCACATGACCAACTTCTCACATTGGGTCCTATTGTTTGTAGCAACTAGTTAAGCCGGTCGGTTCCGGGTAGGTTTACGCTACAAACTCAACCCAACCTCGAGTTGGTCACACTTATCTTTTCTAAGTGTCATGTCCATCATGTTTCCAAAACATATTACAAATTTTCAAGCAATTGGGTATACCTAACTTAATAGGTAAATTCCCAATGGGTAGACGTAACTTAATAGGTAAATTCCCAATCTTGTGTTTTTATGTCTTTTAAGTTTACCCAACCCCAAACGCAATCCCATCGCTTACATATCGCAATAGCGCATAAAGGATAGAAAGAGGGAACTTGGCATAATCATGACATAAAAGTGTTGAAGCCACAAGTTTAACATGGTGGCATATGAAATGTACATATGTTCATATACTTGCATATTACATTTCTAGGCCTCAAAAGCATGCTTAAAACCAAACTTAGCATATTGGTGATACATGGTGATAAATGACATGTAGAAATGGCCATAAGTTCGCATTTAGCCTCACATGCAAGTTATCATAAGAGATATGATAATCCTACATGTTGCCAAAATGCAACCTTTAGCATAAAGCTTGAAGCTTTATGTTCATATACTCAAGGTAAGCTTGCATAACATGATAACATGAGTAAAACGATCAACCCAAACTTGCATAACATACATGGCAAACTTGCATATCATAACATTGCAAACTTGCATAACATAACATGGCAACCTTGCATATAAACTTGCATATCATAGCATGATAAACTTACATATCATAACATGGCAAACTTGCATAACATAACATGATTAACTTGCATATCATAACATGGCAAACTTGCATAACATAACATGATTAACTTGCATATCATAACATGGCAAACTTGCATAACATAACATGATTAACTTGCATATCATAACATGGCAAACTCGCATAGCATAACATGATTAACTTGCATATCATAACATGGCAAACTTGCATAGCATAACATGGTAAACTTGCATATCATAACATGGCATTCTTGCATAACATAACATGATAAACTTGCATATCATAACATATCAAACTTGCATAACATAACATGATTAACTTGCATATCATAACATGGCAAACTTGCATATCATACATTTAACTTTAGAGTTTAAGTATGAAAGTAGAATAGGGCTTACAATGCTTATGAAGACACAAAAATATGACAAAGCCCTTATGCAATCAATTAAACCCAAAATGCAAGCTCCAATAGAAAAACCCTTGAGCAAAAATGATCAAAACCCTTGCTTTATGATGCAAATGTAGAAACTTGACTTGAATGCAAGCTAATGATGCTCATACAAGCTTGAAAACACTTGTATGCATGGAAAATCTCTCATAGAAATAACTTAGGAATTTTATGAAGAGAGTGGAGGCCATGAGAGGAATGATTTTGCCATAGTTTAGTTACTTGAATGAATAATGATGATTTAGGGTTAGGTTAGGGGCTTATTTATAGAGATTAGGACTAGTTCTAGCCTTAGGATTAAACCCTAGTTCCAATCTCAGCCCTTAAAACCGAATCTGGCACCCAAGCTCAACACAAACCCAAAATGGTGCACCAGGCAGAACTGCCCGGCTGGACCAAGTCGACAGCCAAGTCGACAGGGCTGCCGACTTGGGTCCAACCAAGTCGACAGGGCTGTCGACTTGGGTACTCTGGCGGGAATTTTCCCGCCTGTGCCCCTCTGCCCTAATTTTCAAATTCAAACTTGAATTTGAAATCTGTTTTTACTTTGAAATTTTCTGAAAACTTCGTTGGGCCTTAATCGGGTCATACAAACTCCGATTTTCAAAAACTCGGACTCTATTTCGCATATTTTTCCGAGATGAACGCAATGGCATAGCCCGTTTCCCTTGATTCAGATTTATAAATCAAATTCTGCCTCGATTTACGTTATAACCGGTTATCAGAAATACGGGTTGTTACATTCTCCATTCCTTAAAGGATTTCGTCCCCGAAATCTTCAAGTTAGGAAGAACGTATCCTATCCAATCATCCATCTACTCAAAACATCATCCACGAGCAATCATTGTCCTTACAAGATTCTAAATGTTGTATGAACATATGCAAAGGTGTGTGTATATGTACTTATCTAATGCAGATATCATCAATGCAAATTATGTTAGTGAAATGAATCCATATGTATGCAAATAGTCCTAATCCTATCATACTATATGTGTGCACAAACATTCGTCCATTTGCAACATCCATGTGCTGAATTAACCATCTTGCAACCATAAGAATTGAAAATGTACACACGTCCATATGCAATATGAGAGTGTATTTCAAGCCGATCTAGTGCCTAGTGTGTGTTTATGCATCCACGAGCAATCACTAGCAACCACTTGCATCCACTTGCAACCATCAAACATAACTTGTGTCAAACACATGTTTACATTCATAGGATTCCTATCTCAACAAGATACAGTCGAGTGATGGAAGCGAGTACAGATAAAACAAAAAATTGGTACATATACTTACAGACTACTAGTACAGATCAGATTTCCCCAAATGATTCTTAGGAAACTAAGCATGGTAGAAACCCAGAATGTATTCGTCATAGTCACCCTCATGCCCAACACAGATACTCTCAAATCCCAATTTATCACAAACAGATGAGTTATAACTCTCAGGGAGTTTGAGACTATTACCAGATCAGAAGCAAGACTAGCATTAAAGTACCGAGTTTCCATTACAGAATCAAAATACCAGAAAAAGGGTTTCAAACTGAAAATCAGACAAGGAAAATTAAACATCCTACAGACAAATTATTCTAGCCCTAATCAATTCACCCGCCATGCGAGTATTCACCATTCCTTCCGATGTAGTCCCTTTCTTCTTCGGGCAGTCCCTAGTGAAGTGTCCCATCTCTCCACAGTTAAAGCAAGTGCCCTTCCTCTTTTTGCAATCCTTGTTTAGATGAGTTGAGCTTCCACAAGTAAAGCACTTCTTTTCCTTCTTATCTTCAGACTTCTCCTCCTTCTTTTGCATTTCCTTTTTGGGCCCCGTTTTCTTGTTTTGAGACTCATTCACCTTGACCTCCTTCTTTGCACTCTTGTTCTCTTCATTGAGTAGGGCCATATCTACCAAACTCTCAAACGCGGCCCCCATGGGCACATGAGACATAGCTAACTCCTGTAACGGCTCATTCAATCCTCTAGCAAAACGAAGAGCCTTCTTCTGAGTAGTACTCACCATATCCAAGCCAAAACGAGCTAATTGATTGAACTTGTTCACATATTCTTTGACAGACATGTCTCCTTGCTTCAAAGCAATAAACCGTTCCATTTGCAAATTCTCTTCAGTAGAAGACAGAAACTTAAGCCCGAATCTTGTCCTGAAATCGGCCCAAGTCTCAACGGGCCTAGTCGCGGTGGTGATCTCCCACCAATAAGCGGCTTCATCCTTCATAAGCCAAACCGCCAACAAGATCTTTCTCTGATCATCTAATCCAAAGATAGCGAATAAATCCTCGGTCTCTTTCAACCAATTCCGGGCCTCTACAAAAGTTTCGGTACCTAGAAAGTTCTTGCCACCCATTGCTTTGAAGTCCTTGCAAATCTTCGTGAACTCTACTGGAGGATGCTGAGGGGGAGGAGGAGGAACCTCAGCGACAGGAGGAGGAGGAACATTAACCACCGGAGGGGGAGTAACATTTGCGGGGCCGACTTCGGTCGCCGTAGCCTCCATAAGTCTCCTATACCAAACAGGAACTTGCACTCCCTCTGGGATAACAAAGTTATCTACCATACTGAAACGAAGGAAAAGATAGATTCAAAACGAGGAAACTAAGAATAGATAACTAGGGTCTGTGCTAATGGATTCTGGGGAATAGCCTTTTAAAATAAACTAGACTTTTATTTGGAAAATACTTTATACTTGGTTTTGAAAATAGTTTTTCAAAAGCTTTTGTTCCTTCTCGTAAACCGTATGCTCTGATACAAAATGTAACACCCAACCTCCGCCAGGGTGGCTCTTGCAAGCACTCTGACTTTGGAGGGGCGTTTGAATCAGGTAAACATGCATAATGATATATCAAGGCAGAACAAGAACATATGTATATATGTAAACAGAGTAAATAACATAGATAAAACAGCGGAAGATTTCAAACCATTTCAAAACAAGTCTTGTACTACATAATGTCGTCTTTCCAAATAAACAAGTCTAGATAAAAACAACATCATCTGAAAAACTGAAATACATAAGTACTATCCCCAATATAAGTGATAACCATAGTTAGCTTCATGTCAAATCGTACATGAGCTAAATCCCACAAGCAAGCGATCAGAAATCCAAGCTAAGCTCCAATATTCCCTCCCTGAGAACCTGGGGGGGGGGGGAACGGAAGAGAAGAGGCGAAAGAAAACAGGTCAGTCAAAAAGACTGAGTAAGCCCTACTACAATCAATGTAAAGTAATAAAGTTAACAGGCATGAGAAGCAGGGATGATCATAAGGATAACAACATACTAGCATGATGATTAACTAACAAGGTAGCTAAAGGTGTCATCGCATAATCAGGTTCTAGGTTTTTCACCACAGGTGTACCAGCATTCTAAAATGTCATGTATAATCAAGAATTTATCCCTTGTCCTAAACTTGGCTCAGTATCAGGTGTTTGACTTAAATCAAGATCCAACTTCTTGGTACCAATTCTAGTATAACAGGATTAGGTGTTACCCCAATGTTCACATCGAAACAGGATGGAACAGAATGGTCCATACAGAAATAGAGTTTGGGAAAAATGGGCTTTTACCATCCTAACATATAAAGTACAGAAACGGAATGCTAACAATAATGGGCATTCACCACCCTAACAGATAACGTACAGAAACGGAATGCTAACAATAATGGGCCTTAACCACCCTAACAGATAAAGTACAGAAACAGAATGCTAACAATAATGGGCCTTTACCACCCTAACAGAACGGTACCACGCAGAAACAGACGGGTGTTGCCACCCAACAAAACAGACGGTACCAACAGAATCAAATAGAGCAAAGTGTACCCTAAATCCTACCCAAGCGATCGGCTCCCTAATACATAAATACCCTGGTCGGCCCCACGATAGGGTGTATCACTCCCTAAAGTGGCAACCAATTGGCACATGCATATTTACAGATGTCACGGCGTCTTACATCCTCAGAGGCAGACCGGGATCCATGCACGCACATGACCCGGTTGGAACGCACCATCAACACCCATCGCCATTATCAGAATGAACCACTTATAATTAGTTCAGTAAGCGTGCCCGGACCCTACCTACAGTTGGGTCAAAGTTTTGATACCAGAAAGGGTTACTGACTAATATGGTTCCCAAACAACAAATGACACAAGTATTCCCCCTTGTGTCCCCAGACTATCAGATTCAGATTAACTTATTAACAGAGTTCAGACATACAAAGTTCAGACGATTAGTTTTCAGACTAACGGATCAGATAACAGATTTACTAACTTGCCTAACTTAGTGTGGGTCCTACAGATCCGCAAAACAGGTTCGTTTAATTTATCAATCAAGTTAGTTTATCCAGACCAGGTATCAAATTGGTTCTCAGCCTTACCAAATTACTGAGTTGATTTGATTAAGTATAGTTCATCTTAACCCCGTTAAATTACCGAGTTCAGATTGGTTAAGTGTAGGTTAACTTAACCCCGTTAATTTACCGAGTTCAGATTGGTTAAGTGTCATAAGTCAAATTTACTTAACCTTATCATGTAGCATTAATTAATTAATGCGCCTTAACCTCTCACATTAGACTTTGTTGCGGTTACTAGTTAAGCCGGTCGGTTCCGGGTAGCTTTACACCACAACTTGGTCTAACCTCGGGTTCAAGGTACCGCATGACCAACTTCTCACATTGGGTCCTATTGTTTGTAGCAACTAGTTAAGCCGGTCGGTTCCGGGTAGGTTTACGCTACAAACTCAACCCAACCTCGAGTTGGTCACACTTATCTTTTCTAAGTGTCATGTCCATCATGTTTCCAAAACATATTGCAAATTTTCAAGCAATTGGGTAGACCTAACTTAATAGGTAAATTCCCAATGGGTAGACCTAACTTAATAGGTAAATTCCCAATCTTGTGTTTTTATGTCTTTTAAGTTTACCCAACCCCAAACGCAATCCCATCGCTTACATATCGCAATAGCGCATAAAGGATAGAAAGAGGGAACTTGGCATAATCATGACATAAAGGTGTTGAAGCCACAAGTTTAACATGGTGGCATATGAAATGTACATATGTTCATATACTTGCATATTACATTTCTAGGCCTCAAAAGCATGCATAAAACCAAACTTAGCATATTGGTGATACATGGTGATAAATGACATGTAGAAATGGCCATAAGTTCGCATTTAGCCTCACATGAAAGTTATCATAAGAGATATGATAATCCTACATGTTGCCAAAATGCAACCTTTAGCATAAAGCTTGAAGCTTTATGTTCATATACTCAAGGTAAGCTTGCATAACATGATAACATGAGTAAAACGATCAACCCAAACTTGCATAACATACATGGCAAACTTGCATATCATAACATTGCAAACTTGCATAACATAACATGGCAACCTTGCATATAAACTTGCATATCATAGCATGATAAACTTACATATCATAACATGGCAAACTTGCATAACATAACATGATTAACTTGCATATCATAACATGGCAAACTTGCATAACATAACATGATTAACTTGCATATCATAACATGGAAAACTTGCATAACATAACATGATTAACTTGCATATCATAACATGGCAAACTCGCATAGCATAACATGATTAACTTGCATATCATAACATGGCAAACTTGCATAGCATAACGTGGTAAACTTGCATATCATAACATGGCATTCTTGCATAACATAACATGATAAACTTGCATATCATAACATATCAAACTTGCATAACAACTTGCATATCATAACATGCCAAACTTGCATATCATACATTTAACTTTAGAGTTTAAGTATGAAAGTAGAATAGGGCTTACAATGCTTATGAAGACACAAAAATATGACAAAGCCATTATGCAATCAATTAAACCCAAAATGCAAGCTCCAATAGAAAAACCCTTGAGCAAAAATGATCAAAAACCTTGCTTTATGATGCAAATGTAGAAACTTGACTTGAATGCAAGCTAATGATGCTCATATAAGCTTGAAAACACTTGTATGCATGGAAAATCTCTCATAGAAATAACTTAGGAATTTTATGAAGAGAGTGGAGGCCATGAGAGGAATGATTTTGCCAAAGTTTAGTTACTTGAATGAATAATGATGATTTAGGGTTAGGTTAGGGGCTTATTTATAGAGATTAGGACTAGTTCTAGCCTTAGGATTAAACCCTAGTTCCAATCTCAGCCCTTAAAACCGAATCTGGCCCCCAAGCTCAACACAAAACCAAAATGGTGCACCAGGCAGAACTGCCCGGCTGGACCAAGTCGACAGCCAAGTCGACAGGGCTGCAAACTTGGGTCCAACCAAGTCGACCCCCAAGTCGACAGGGCTGTCGACTTGGGTACTCTGGCGGGAATTTTCCCGCCTGCGCCCCTCTGCCCTAATTTTCAAATTAAAACTTGAATTTGAAATCTGTTTTTACTTTGAAATTTTCTGAAAACTTCGTTGGGCCTTAATCGGGTCATACGGACTCCGATTTTCAAAACCTCGGACTCTATTTTGCATATTTTTCCGAGACGAACGCAATGGCATAGCCCATTTCCCTTGATTCAGATTTATAAATCAAATTCTGCCTCGATTTACGTTATAACCGGTTATCAGAAATACGGGTTGTTACAGAAATTCTCACCAATAGCTATCCCAACTCCTTGACTCTTCTTTTGTAGAAGTCTTTATCGTTCTCGCCTTTTTATCACCTTCGTTGCCCGTATTCTCTACATATGTAAAAATCAAATTTTTACTTTACTATTCAATATATAAAAATCGAATTTTTACTTCGTTAATCAATATCGAATTTTTACTATGCTATTCAATATATAAAAATCGAATTTTTACTATGCTATTCAATATATAAAAATCGAATTTTTACTATGCTATTCATTATATAAAAATCGAATTTTTACTTTGCTATTCAATATATAAAAATCGAATTTTTACTATGCTATTCATTATATAAAAATCGAATTTTTACTATGCTATTCAATATATAAACATCGAATTTTTACTATGCTATTCAATATATAAAAAATCGAATTTTTACTATGCTATTCATTATATAAAAATCGAATTTTTACTATGCTATTCAATATATAAAAATCGAATTTTTACTATGCTATTCAATATATAAAAAATCGAATTTTTACTATGCTATTCATTATATAAAAATCTCGCCTTTTCAAATATAAAGATTTCGCCTTTTCAAATATATCATTATAGAAATCACATTTTTATTTTTCTACACATATAAAGATGATATTTCTAATATTCCTATCATGTAAAAATTATATTTTTAATTCTCTACATAAACAAAAATCATATTTTTACATCCTATACATAGTAAAGATTATATTTTTAATACTTAAAAAATATAAAAATCATATTTTTAACCTTCTACTAATATAAAAACCAAATCTTTATATTCGCTACTATATAAAAATTATATCTTTAACATTTCTATAATGTAAAAATCGAATCCTTTTTAATTTTAAAAATCTAACCTTTTCTATTTTAAAAATCTAACCTTTTCTATTTTAAAAATCTAACCTTTTCTATTTTATTAATCTAACCTTTTCTATTTTAAAAATCTAACCTTTTCTATTTTATTATTTATTTTAAAATCAGAAAATAAAACAAGGTATATAATTTAAACTAAAAGAAAACAACACAAAACTAAACTTACAACGTTCAATTGGAAGAAGGGGGTTCGGATTTGCGGTTGAAGGAGGGTCTGGAGGCGACGCGGCGGTGCAGGGTCGTCGGAGGTTGGGGCGGCGTAGCATCAGGTGGTGGCGGCTTCTGGGGTTCGACGGAGGGGGATGCGGGGTCATCGACGGTGGGGGTTTCGAGGGGAGCGGCTGGGGTTCGGGGGTATCGCGGAGGGGTTCAAGGGCTTCGGGGAAGGCTGCGTCTCGATTCGAGGTGGAGTAGAAAGGAGAGGGAGAAGCGGCAGAAGGGGGTACCGGAGCAGCGGTGGGAATGGCGATCGGAGGCGGCGCGCGATGGTGGTGGAGGGGCGATGAGGTCTGTAGGTTTTTTTTTCTTTTTTTTTTCTTCGAACTGAATTATAACGGCGGGGGGGGGGGGGGGCAGAGGGGTAATAGGGGGAGGAAATAGAATTTTTAATTTTTAATTATTTTATTTACTAAAAGTTGACTTTTGCATACGACCTCTAAACGAGGCCCACCGCCTGTCGTCCATAGCGTATTACCCCCATTCCGAACACAATGGGATATTTATCGTAAGCTGATTCGATCGTTTCGATCGGTTTCCATTAAAATCAACGTATAACTTTATATATTGAATTTGAACGCGCATTTCCATTTACTGGGGTCACATACTAACTCTATAAATTGCAAAAAAATATTTTCTAACTTCGTATTGATGATACGGTCCTAACAAAACTAGTTTCGTCGAATTCTGAGACCGTTGGAAAAATGACCAATTTCCAGTCGATTAAAATCAACTAAAACTGGTCAAACACGTTTTCCTTTGCCACGCTCACATATTGATTCGAAAAATTATGAAATTTGGAATCTAGCAATAACTTGACATCACGGATCCAACAAAAGTGGTTTCGTCGAAATCCGAGGTCGTTTGCAAAATCCCCATTTTTAAGGGCCTGAATTCCATAGCGACTATTCAGAATTTTCAACTGGACATATCTTTTGATTCCCGTTATGAAATTTTGATTTTTCGGATTCGTTGGACAGATGTTATCAATTAGATCCTATTATTTTTGGTTTCACTAAAATCCGGATTGTTTTGCACCCGGTATGTTCAATGGAAGTTTGAAATCGAATCATCGAACTACCGCGCCATTTTCAATTCTATTTATAATTATATATAAATATTTATACTAATGACGACACGTATAAATATATACGTTGAATTCTATTCAAAATAAATTTCTCGTCGATATTATTTGAAATAATTCATTTTAAATATTCAAAATGCGCTAAAATTGCCAAAATAAAAATTTTAAACTGGTTCAGAATTTCCGGGTTAATACAACTGATTTCTGCCAATTTATAACCTCTGAGCTCGTACGTCTCAGAGAAGGGCGTTAAGCAAGAGAATAAATTCTCCGCCGCCAAACAGATATATATTTAGCAGAGATCAACGAATACAATATAAAGAAATACAATGTCAGGCACACCATCCATTTACAAGTTCGTTCAAGGTCTGAACGAAACCGGAGGCACTTTCCTCGCATATCCGTCGATCTCCAAGTACGTCTGGACAACCACCAACTATTTCCCTCCTCTTGGGTGTACAGCCCAATCCGGATCATCAGTAATTATTCAAACGATGTGAAGACTTCCGGTCTTCGACCACCGTCATCATCTTCGACTTATCGTCGAATCGGTTATTCAGAATGGGTATAAACCCGGCCTTTCCGAACAACCCACGTATATTATAAACAAATGTTACACAAACACAACATACGCCCCATTCCAATTCATCAGTCACTAACCGTAAATTAGCAAGAGAACAATTCCCCAAATATTAACCCTGAAGGCCGAAACCAACATCAGATCAATACCCAGGAAACCATCCTTCTTAGCTAACCTACAATTAGTTTCTAAATTTCACATTCTTAGGGAAAGGTTCACATTAATTTTATCAAAGATAAATTCTTCTAAATTTATTCTTTAATCTTCCTTTGGATATCATTTCAAACCAAATTATGGTTTTCCAAACTAGTCGGGATTAGTGAACCACACCGAAGTAATTATTTTATTTTATGTCCCCATCCCAACCTATTAATCCCATGAAGCAAAACTGGTAATACTCCATATCTAACACCACGGTGTTATTGGTAAAATTAATTACCATTTCACATTCAAATCTAATTAAAGATTTAGCTATCGCTTTGGAGCAAAACTGGTGATACTCCATTCTCGCTCACTTTCCAAATTTGATAATTTTAATTATCAATTCACATTTCAATCTAATTACAGGTTCATTAAAACTCCTTTTACTAGGTTAAAGAACTAATGTCATTTAAAACACAGTTCACGATAAACCCAAATCACGTTCTATTTATTATAGGGTTAAAGAACAAGTGTTATTTAAAACACTGTTCACGATAAACCCACAGATCAATTCTAATTCAATTCCAGTCAAATATATTAGAAATCCGATTATTTAAAACCCCTTTCAAATCCAATTTATTTATTTAAAATATATTTGGGTTTTAAATTTAGTTCGAAACTAGTTCATTTCGATAAAAATCCATTTTTACCTTTACAAATGTGGGATTTTTCATCCTCGTTCTTCACAAATCATTTCTTATGATTTTACACAAATTATTACTATTTTTAATAATTTAATCGAGGCCTCTATAGTCGATTTCCAACAACGGCCATCGAAGTGCACTTACGGCGACCTTTTCCAAATTTGATTTGGACGTATCTCCAAATCAAACCATTAGATTTCAAATTTCTAATATTCGTTAGAAAGCTCTTTACGATACGAACCCAACAGTTCCGGTTTTTGGAGAATCTGACGGTCGGATCTCCCGTAATGTCCATTCGAAGTCAATGGTCGAAATTTACGAACTACCGCGGCGCGGCGCATTCTATTCAGGCCATTATATATATAATATATATATATATATATTATATATATTTCGTCGATTTCCTTTTTAAAAGGTATTTTATAAATCGTTTTAGATTCCTTTCAAAACAATTTCAACTTCCATTTCAAATTCAAATCAAAATTGAATTTTTTCTTATAAATTCGTTTTACCTTCGTTTCTATTTGATTTCAATTCAAATCGATTTCAATTCTTTTCAATTGAATTCAATTCAATTTTGAATTCATTTTCTATTCAATTCAATTCAAATTCATTTTCTATTCAATTCAATTCGAATTCGTTTTCTATTCAATTCAATTCGAATTCGTTTTCTATTCAATTCAATTCGAATTCGTTTTCTATTCAATTCAATTCGAATTCGTTTTTTTATTCAATTCAATTAGAATTTATTTTCTATTCAATTCAATTCGAATTCCTGTTATATATATTCGATTTTTACCTCTTTTCAATATTCGTTATAAAACGAATATAATCGATATAAATATTATTCGCGTCAAAATAGCGCATCTCTAATCAACACGGCTTTTTAATTTTCAATAACTTCGTTATTCTATTCAACAAATGAATTTATATTTCTTTCAATACATGACTCTATATTTTTGTCAACACATGACTAATCTCAACGAATGAGTACGGTCCACATGTGACTATTTTTGTTATTTAATATATTTTATAAAAATTATGGTATCTATCATTTGATTTCAAATCAAACTCCAACCGTAAATTAGTAAGAGAACGATCCCTAAATATTAACCCTGAAGGCCGAAACCAACATCAGATCAATATCCAGGAGACCATTCATCTTATCTATTTTCCAGTTAGTTTCGAATTTTATATATGATAAAGATGTAAATCTTATTGTTAAAATATTTCGTTCAACACATGACTAATCTCGACGAATGAGTAATGTCAACACATGAACCTTTATTTTATAAAGAAGTTAGTTTCTAATTTTATATATGATAAAGATGTAAATCTTATTGTTAAAATATTTCATTCAATACATGACTAATCTCAACGAATGAGTACTGTCAACACGTGAACCTTTATTTTATAATATTCTTTATTTTCCCAATTGGAATGAGGCCCAATCAATCACCATATAAAGTTAATTATATGGATTCCATACAACACATGTATATAATAGCAACGATAAATAATCAATCGTCATCCAAAGTGCACTACTCTGTATAAGCATCAAATATAGATATCTAACGCTTATAACAGCCTGTCAATCAATCGATCGACATACAACTAATTACTGGGATTGGTGTATGCCGTATTTTATCCCAATACCCGTGTGGAGTTTCAAACAATCAAACACACATTTTATTTGTGCAGTTGGGCGATGTGTAAAATTTATCGTCCCAATTAATATCAGTCAAATGTGTGTATATAAACCAATCGTCCGATTTGTTTATATTTATTTATTTCATTTCATATACATGTTAAAAATTCCATTTTTAACTATACAATATTTATTTTCTATATAAATATTTTATTTCATTTCAAATCACACAATCAACTACACATCAAAATCAATCAAACAAACAAGCCGTCCATGGTCTGTGGACGACGGGTGTCGGATGCTACTAAACACCGTCTACATCCTAGTATATATTTATATAACTAGAAAAGAAAAGTTAAAGTTAGAAGTTCTCACCGATTAGCTAATCCAAACGCCTCGACTCTTCTTATGTAGAAGTCATCGTTGTTCTCGCCTTTTGTCTATTTCGTCGTCCGTAGCCACTACACATATATAAATAACATTTTTATATTGTTGCTATGTATATAAAAATCATATTTTTATAATCACTCCATATGGATAAAAATTCTATTTTTACATCACTACTATATAGATAAAAATTCTATTTTTATAACGATGTTCATATAATAAAGATTATATTTTTATCACGTTATTCTCTATATAAAGACTTCGCCTTTTCAAATATAAAGATTTAATTTTTATTTCATCACTATAAAAATCACCTCTTTATTACAACATATATATAATAAAAATCAGATTTTTATTTTGCTATATTTATAAAGATGATATTTTTACTATCTTACCTATAAAAAATTATATTTTTATATTTCTACTTTAATAAAAATCATATTTTTAATACTCTACCTAAGTAAAAATCATATTTTTATTATGCCACTAGGATGAAAATTATATTTTTAACCTTTCTAACTATAAGAACATTTTTTTAAATTCCATCTTTCTATTCGCTAGGCTATAATAAAAATCTAAACTTTCATAACATAAAAAATCGAACTTTTATAACGTAAAAATCGAACTTTTATATACACTAAAAATCTTATAAATAAACAAGGCTAAAAAAAATTACAGTGGTTTTTTTCTTAATGAGAGGGGGGTTTTGGGTTGCGACGAAGGGGGGAAAAAGGGGCGGTTCGCTATGCTGGAACGGGTTTCTCGTACTAGGGGGTCGCGGTTTCTTGGAACGAGGAGGAGGAGATGAAGAGCGGAGGGCGTGGCGTCCTGAGGTAGGGGGTCCACATGGCTCGATTTAGGGTTTTGATAGTGGGTTGATTTTGGCGCAAGGGGGTAGGGTTTTAGTTTAGGAGGGGCAATGGTGAAGAAGGCTAAGGCGCGGCGTGGAGATGGCTGGAGATCCGAGGTCCGACGAGCGGCAAGTCGTCGTGGGGAGGAGCGGCTTCCAGCTTCCGTCGATCCCCTTTATTTTATTTTTTATTTTTATTTTATTTTTTATATCGGTTTTGAAATTGGGGTGCGTTGATTGTGATGGTATGGGGAGGGAGAGAGAAAGGATTTTATAATTTATTTATACTTTAAACACCCTAAAATCAACTTTTTATTTCGACCTCGAAATGAGGCCCACCGCCTATCGTCCATAGCCGATTACCCCTATTCCGAACACAATGGGATATGTATCGTAGGTTGATTCGATCGTTTCGATCAGTTTTCGTCAAAACCAACATATAACTCTATATATTGAATTTGAACGCGCATTTCAATTTACCGGGGCCACATACTAACTCGAAAAATTCCCAAAAAATATTTTCTAGCTTCGTATTGACGGTACGGTCCTAACAAAACTAGTTTGGTCGAATTCTGAGATCTTTTGAAAAATGGCCATTTTCCAGTCGATTAACATCAACTAAAACTAATCAAACGCATTTTCTTTTGCCACGCTCATATATTGATTCGAAAAATTATGAAATTTGGAATCTAGCAATACCTTGACATCACGGATCCAACAAAAGTGGTTTCATCGAAATCCGAGGTCGTTTTCAAAATTTCCATTTTTAAGGGCCTGAATTCCATAGCGACTATTTAGAATTTTCAATTGGGCGTATCTTTTGATTTCCGCTATGAAATTTCAATTTTTCGGATCGTTGGAAAGATATTCTCAATTAGATCCTATTATTTTTTGTTTCGCTAAAATCCGGTTTGTTTTGCACCCGGTATGTTCAATTGAAGTTTGAAATCAAATTATCGAACTACCGCGCCATTTTCAATTCCTTTTATAATTATAAATAATTATTTATATTCTAACGACGATCTATATAAATATATTGGTTTGAATTATATTCAAAATAAATTCCTTGTCAATATTATTTAAAGTAAACTACATATGTAAAAATCACATTTTTACTTCGCTATTCAATATATAAAAATCGAATTTTTACTATGCTATTCAATATATAAAAATCGAATTTTTACTATGCTATTCAATATATAAAAATCGAATTTTTACTATTATGTTATATAGATAAAAATTATATTTTTATCACGCTATTTTCCATATAAAGATTTCGCCTTTATAAAAATCTCATTTTTATTTTTCTACACATATAAAGATGATATTTTTAATATCCCGATCATGTAAAAATTATATTTTTAACTCTCTACATAAACAAAAATCATATTTTTACATCATATATATAGTAAAGATTATATTTTTAATACTTTAAAAATATAAAAATCATATTTTTAATCCTTTAAAAATCTAAAAATCATATCTTTTCAATTTTAAAATCTTAAAATAAAATCAGTTTTAATAACTATGTAAAATCAGTTTTAACAAGCAAATAAAAATCAGTTTTTAATTAGCAAATAAAAATTAGAAAACTTACTGTATAAATCGATGGAGGGGGGTGGGGCTCGCTGAGGGGAGGGAGGAGCTTCGGCACGGCGGTGGGACCCTGGTGCGGCGGCGGGCCCTCTGACAGTCGGAGGCGGCGGTTTTGAAGAGTAGGAGGAGAGAGAATCGAGTAGAGAAGCGGGGGTATGGAACAACGGCGAGGGGGAGGGGGGTGCGGTGGTCGTTGGGGGCCAGGCGGAGGACGTGGGGGGGTGCGAGGCTCGGCGGTGGCTCGAGCGGCGATCCCGCTGGCGGAGCGATTTGTTTTGTTTTGTTTTTTCTTTTTTTTTCTTTTTTGATCGATTGAAAATATGAGGGGGGGGGCCAGAACGGTTAAAGGGGGAGAGGGTTTTTTTTTTTATTATTTTATTATTTTTAAAAGTTGACTTTTACATACGTCATCTAAACGAGGCCCACTACCTGCCGTCCATAGCGTTTAACCCCCATTCCGAACACAATGGGATATGTATCGCAAGCTGATTCGATCACTTTGATCAGTTTCTGTTGAATTTACATTTAAATCATTATATTGAATTTTAAACGTACATTTCAAATTACCGGGGCCACATACTAACTAGAAAAATTCCCGAAAAATATTTTCTAGCTTCGTATTGACGATACGGTCCTAACAAAACTAGTTTCGCCGAATTCTGAGACCGTTGGAAAAATGGCCAATTTCCAGTCGATTAAAATCAACTGAAATGGTCAAACGCGTTTTCCTTTGCCACGCTCACATATTGATTCGAAAAATTATGAAATTTGGAATCTAGCAATAACTTAACATCACGGACCCAACAAAACTGGTTTCGTCGAAATCCGAGGTCATTTGCAAAATGTCCATTTTTAAGAGCCTGAATTCCATAGCGACTATTCAGAATTTTCAACTGGACATACCTTTTGATTCCCGCTATGAAATCTTGATTTTTCGGATTCGTTGGAAAGATATTATCAATTAGATCCTATCATTTTTGGTTTCACTAAAATCCGGATTGTTTTGCACCCGGTACATTCAATTGAAGTTTGAAATCGAATTATCGAACTACAGCGCCATTTTCAATTCTATTTATAATTATATATAAATATTTATATTCTAACGACGACGCGTATAGTATATACGTCGAATTCCATTCAAAATAAATTTCACGTGATTTTATTTAAAATAATCTATTTTAAATATAGAAAATTCGCTATAATTGCCAAAATAAAAATTTTAAACTGGCCCAGATTTTCGGGTTGTTACAATCTCCCCCACTTAAAACTTTTCGTCCCCGAAAAGGAACAAAATCGAAAGTGGTTTGATTATTCAGCTCTACTTTCGATCTGGCTTCCATTCTCCAACTCTTTAGTTTATGAGAATTTTCAAAATTTCAAAAATTTGGCTAACACCCTAAATTTTCGAAAAATTTCGCCATAACCTCCCCTGCACCGGGAGCATCGGGGAATTTCAAATAGCTTCCCCGGTCCTTCAGATCTCAAAAAGAAAAAGAAAAAGCCAAGCGGCTAGCCAATAGGCTCATAAAATCATCATCACCCAAACAAAACAGTAAATTATGTAGTAAACATATACCTATTTGTCGGGCAAACAAATTTTATTCTCTGGCTCTAGCCTCCTTGCTATGACCTGTTCAATGATATATATGTATGCAAGCAAATGCGACCAATTTTCAATACAATTCATTATTTGATTCAATTAGGCATAATGGTTCAAAATTAGCAAACAACTAAACAAACAACACAAACATCAATCAATTAGTGGATTAACGTTTCGAAATTGATAATTTTGATACATAGTCAAAAATCAGATTTTTGATGCCAAATCACAACAATAGGCCCTATCTAATTTTGGTTCTCACACCAGTCTAATGGAAATATATAGAAATCTCACTTTCGTCACTCGAATATAAATACTGATAATGTGATCACAATTATCAGCATCATCCCCGGGCGACTAGAGTGTGATGCTATATCTATCCAATATATTAAAACTTTGAATATACGTTTGCAAGGCGTATATGCAAATTCTTTATATACTGAATTGTCCAAATCAATATAAATATATAATCAAATACGAAAAATTGATTTTAAATTTTCAAAACAAAATTTGTTTTCATTTGAAAAATATACTCTTCACACTCGTTCTAGGATACTACTGATCCCATCTCTAACGAGTCATTCCCGTTGGATATTACTAATCCAATATCTGTTGAATTCTTTCGTATGGTTCTAATGTGTCTTGTTCTCTGAGCTTTGTAAACCAAAGCTCTGATACCAATTGTGACGGCAAGGAATTTCGCTCGGTCCGAGCCAGTCGCTAAACCGACCCAGACCGTTCGAAACGCCCTATCGTTTGAGAACACGACAAAATAGAACGCATACAGAAGAACATTTCATTGTATATTACAACAATGCATCAGGTTACAAGAATATACAGAGTATAAATGAATAAACATAGAAATATCAGAGATTTAAATTACATTTAAATACATAGCAGCGGAAAATAATACAATACACAACTAGAAGTAGATATACGGATACAAAGCTTTCCGGATATCGTTCCAGCTGTAAACCAGGATCCTGCGAATATAAATCTGCAAAACCAAAACTACTAGCTGCCCGTGTCAAAATAAGGGCACCCAGTGTTTAGGTTAAAACAATAAACTCCAGGTCAGTCATGTGACTGGTGTGAGAACTAAAACAGTTATTAATCTTTATTTTCAAAGTTAGGTAAATCAAGGGACCACGCCGTATAACACGGAACGGGTTTCCTCCCAAGAATACCAGTGCATTAAACAAACAGTGCAATGCTAAATAAAGAAAAATGAAGCTGTTATAAGACCCAGGTCCTATCACACAATGCAACGCAAGCCGGGGGATAGGGTTTTCCCTTATAACAGCCAAAGAATGCTTGATACGTTTAAAACAAATCATTTGATACTATAATAAGTGCATAGTGTATAAAACAACTTCAAATCATAAGTATCAATCATAGGCGGCATGAGCGCCCCATCCCACTATGTCACCATATATAGGTTTACATATAAAACCGCAAAGTCACGTATTTGGAAATTGGATTTCCGTCTATGAACCGAGGCAAAAGATAGTCCTCAACCGATTCGAGACAATCTAGCCTACCATGTCTCAGGATCAGAGCTCGAGTGACCCTAGGAGCGACAGGGCCGGTCCACCGATGTGGATTAAAATGCCTGAACACTACGTTTCCCCGCCCTTTGGGGCGCAAATGAGCCATCAAATGACTCCATCGGTTCGAGAACGACCGATCAATCCGAGGCGCCTCGCAACAGCAACAACCACATAAGTCAAACTCGTCAGGGCGTGTAAAACCACTGACGCCACTTTTAGCTAGAAAGAAACGCAAGTCCTCCCTGAGGTCCGTCTCCCGTTTTTGGTTCATACCGGGTGTGAAACACGCGAGGTAAACGTTACACAAAGCTACGCCACAAAGGCCGTGCTTTGATCATCACCACAAGACTTTGCTTTTCAACAGAAGCCTCGATCAATTGCCACTTAGGCACGCCACACAGGCAATTCACTCCATGCGTTTGATATCCATCAATATATAACCCCTGAGCTCGTACGTCTCAGAGAAGGGCGTTAAGCAAGAGAATAAATTCTCCGCCGCCAAACAGATATATATTTAATAGAAATCAATCACACAGACTAAAATCCAATGTCAGACACACAGTCCATTTACAAGTCCGTTCTGGGTCTGAACGAAACCGGAGGCACCTAGTACCCCGCACATCCATCGATCTCCAAGTACGTCTGGACGATCACCAACTGTTTCCATCTTCTTGGGTGTACAGCCCAATCAAGATCATCAGTTATCACCCAAACGACGTGAAGACCTCCGGTCTTCAACCATCGTCTTCATCTTCGACTTATCGTCGTATCAGTTATTCAGAATGGGATAAACCCGGTCTTTCCGAATAACTCGCGTATATTTTAAATAAGTGTTACACAAACACAACATACGCCTCATTCCAATTCATCAGTCACAAACCGTAAATTAATCAAGAGAATAATTTCCCAAATATTAACCCCGAAGGCCGAAACCAACATCAGATCAATATCCAGAAAACCATTCTGCCTAGCTAACCGACAGTTAGTTTCTGATTTCACATTCATAGGGAAAGGTTCCCATTAATTTTATCCAAGATAAATTTCTTGAATTTATTCTTCTTTTGAATTTCGATTCAACTAGTCGGGATTAACGAAACTTACCGAAGTAATCATTTGTTTTAATTTCCCAATCCCAACCTATTTTTCCCATGAAGTAAAACTGGTAATACTTCATATCTAACACCACAGTGTTATCGGTAAATTCAATTACCATTTCACGTTCAAATCTAATTAAAGATTTAACTATCGCCTGGAGTAAAACTGGTGATACTCCATTCTCGATTATTTCAATCTAATTAAAGATTCATTAAAACTCCACTTAGTTTTAATCGTTAACTGGGTTAAAGAATCAGTGTCATTTAAAACACGGTTCACGATAAACCCAAAATCACATCACATTTCAATCAGTCCCTAATTGTAAATTAGCAAGTGAGCAATTCCCTAAGTATTAATCCCGAAGGCCGAAACCAACATCAGATCAATGCCTCGGAAACTATTCAACTTAACTAATCTCCAGTTAGTTTCTAATTTTCTTAACTCCTTTAGGTCTAAGAACTGTATTATTGAAGATACCGTTCACGACAACCCAAAATCACATTTCATTAATGATCGGGTTAAAGAACGAGTGTTATTTAAAACACTGTCCACGATAAACCCAAAAATCAATATCAATTCAATTCCAATTAAACATTATTTAATTGGTACACTTCATTAAATCTAAATAAAAAGATTTAATCTTTTCTCAACTGGGTTCAAGAACAGTGTTAGTGAAGACACCATTCACGACAAACCCAAATCACATTTGATATTCAATACAAGGCTCTGAATAGAAAATATACCGGCTTATATTCAATATCAAATTCTACGACTAACAAATATCGCATTGGAAATAACGATATATATATATCTTTCAAATTTCCATAACAACATTTGTATAATCACGAAATCCAACATCGAAATTTTCCGAAGACAATTTCGATTCAAATCCATTCCAATGCAATCATTGGAAATTTTGGTTATTTTCAAAACCATTTCAAATTCAATTTATTTATTTAAAAATAAATAGAATTATAATTCTATTTCAAAACTAGTTCATTTCGATAAAAATCTATTTTTATCTTTTCAAATATGGAGTTTTTCATCCCAAATCTTCACAAATCATTTCTTATGATTTTACACAAATTATTACTATTTTTAATAATTTTATCAAGGCCCGTACAGTCGATTTCCTTCAATGGCCATCGAACTGCACTTACAGCGACCTTTTTCAAATTTGATTTGGACATAATCCCAAATCCAACCGTTAGATTTCTAATTTCTAATATTCGTTAGAAAGCTCTTTTCGATACGAACCCAACGGTTCCGGTTTTTAGGAGAATCCGACGGTCGGATCTCCCGTAATGTCCATTTGAAATAAATGGTCGAAATTCACGAACTGCCGCGGCGCGGCGCGTTCTATTCAGGCCATTATATTATATATATAATATATATTTCGTCGATTCCTATTTAAAACGAATTATATAAATAGATTTAAATTCGTTTCAAAAGCAATTTCAACTTCCATTTCAATTCAAATCAAAATTGAATTCTTCTTTATAAATTCGTTTTAAAATTCATTTCTATTCAATTCAAATTTCAATTCAATTTGAATTCATTTCAATTCATTTCGAAATCGTTTTCAATTCAATTCACTTCGAACTCGTTTTCAATTCATTTCATTTCGAAATCGTTTTCAATTCAATTCATTTCGAAATCGATAAAATCGATATAAATATCGCTCACGTCAAAATGGCGTTAATCTAATCAACACGGCTTCATAAATTTCTATTTTCAAATATTCTATTTCAAATATTTCTTTTTCAAAATAGTTGTTATTATCAAAATATTTCGTTCAACACATGACCAATCTCAATGGATGAGTATTGTCAACACATGAACTTTTATTTTATATTGATAAAGATGTAAATTTTATTATTAAAATATTTCGTTCAACACATGACCAATCTCAATGAATGAGTACTGTCAACACATGAACTTTTATTTTATAATATTCTTTATTTTTCAAATTGGAATGAGGCCCAATCAATTACCATATAAAATTAATTATATGGATTTTCATACAACACATGTATATAATAGCATTGAAAATAATCAACCTTCAACCAAAGTGCACTACACTGTATAAGCATCAAATATAGATATTCAACGCTTATAACAGCCTGTCAATCAATCGATCGACAAATTTAATCAATCAGGATGAGTGAACTTCAAATTTCATCCCAACACCCGTGTGGGGTTTCAAACAATCAAACACATATTTTATTTGTGCTGTTGGGCGATGTGTGAAATTTATCGTCCCAATCCATATCAGTCAAATGGGTGTACATCAACAAATCGTTTTGATTTGTAAATGAATATGTTATTTTATTCATTTCTAATAAAAATGATATTTTTATTTTTCTAACATATTTTAGAAAATTTCGGCGGCATAACGGCGCTATGCTAGAAACGGGATAAGGCCTAGCCTTGTCCCCGGTCTAATAATGGCCACCGCCATACCCATATCAATCAAATCACTTTCGTTATGCAAACCACAAAATTTGGAGTAAGAGTCTAACCTAGCCTTACTCCTTCGCCTTATAACGGCGCACGTCTAATCCTAACCAATTTATCGATTCGATTTTTCACACCACAAACCACATTCAAACCAATATCGCAATCAATCACCAAACAGTCAAACAAACAAGTCCATGGTCTGTGGACGATTGTGTCGGGTGCTACTAAGCACCGTCTGCATCCTAGTATATATATATATAAATAGAAATGAGATTGAAAGGTGAGAAATTCTCACCGATAGCTATCCAACTCCACGACACTTCATTGATAGAAATCTTCGTTGCTATCGCATTTTTGTCATCTTCGTTGCTGCTTTCACTACATATGTAAAAATCACATTTTTACTTCGCTATTCAATATATAAAAATCGAATTTTTACTATGCTATTCAATATATAAAAATCGAAGTTTTACTATGCTATTAAATATATAAAAATCGAATTTTTACTATGCTATTCAATATATAAAAATCGAATTTTTACTATTATGTTATATAGATAAAAATTATATTTTTATCACGCTATTTTCCATATAAAGCTTTCGCCTTTATAAAAATCTCATTTTTATTTTTCTACACATATAAAGATGATATTTTTAATATCCCGATCATGTAAAAATTATATTTTTAACTCTCTACATAAACAAAAATCATATTTTTACATCATATATATAGTAAAGATTATATTTTTAATACTTTAAAAATATAAAAATCATATTTTTAATCCTTTAAAAATCTAAAAATCATATCTTTTCAATTTTAAAATCTTAAAATAAAATCAGTTTTAATAACTATGTAAAATCAGTTTTAACAAGCAAATAAAAATCAGTTTTTAATTAGCAAATAAAAATCAGAAAACTTACTGTATAAATCGATGGAGGGGGGTGGGGCTCGCTGAGGGGAGGGAGGAGCTTCGGCACGGCGGTGGGACCCTGGTGCGGCGGCGGGCCCTCTGACAGTCGGAGGCGGCGGTTTGGAAGAGTAGGAGGAGAGAGAATCGAGCAGAGGAGCGGGGGTATGGAACAACGGTGAGGGGGAGGGGGGTGCGGTGGTCGTTAGGGGCCAGGCGGAGGACGTGGGGGGGTGCGAGGCTCGGCGGTGGCTCGAGCGGCGATCCCGCTGGCGGAGCGATTTGTTTTGTTTTGTTTTTTCTTTTTTTTTCTTTTTTGATCGATTGAAAATATGAGGGGGGGGGGGGGCCAGAACGGTTAAAGGGGGAGAGGGTTTTTTATTTATTTATTTATTTTTTTTATTATTTTATTATTTTTAAAAGTTGACTTTTACATACGTCATCTAAACGAGGCCCACTACCTGCCGTCCATAGCGTTTAACCCCCATTCCGAACACAATGGGATATGTATCGCAAGCTGATTCGATCACTTTGATCAGTTTCTGTTGAATTTACATTTAAATCATTATATTGAATTTTAAACGTACATTTCAAATTACCGGGGCCACATACTAACTAGAAAAATTCCCGAAAAATATTTTCTAGCTTCGTATTGACGATACGGTCCTAACAAAACTAGTTTCGCCGAATTCTGAGACCGTTGGAAAAATGGCCAATTTCCAGTCGATTAAAATCAACTGAAATGGTCAAACGCGTTTTCCTTTGCCACGCTCACATATTGATTCGAAAAATTATGAAATTTGGAATCTAGCAATAACTTAACATCACAGACCCAACAAAACTGGTTTTGTCGAAATCCGAGGTCATTTGCAAAATGTCCATTTTTAAGGGCCTGAATTCCATAGCGACTATTCAGAATTTCCAACTGGACATACCTTTTGATTCCCGCTATGAAATCTTGATTTTTCGGATTCGTTTATCAATTAGATCCTATCATTTTTGGTTTCACTAAAATCCGGATTGTTTTGCACCCGGTACATTCAATTGAAGTTTGAAATCGAATTATCGAACTACCGCGCCATTTTCAATTCTATTTATAATTATATATAAATATTTATATTCTAACGACGACGCGTATAATATATACGTCGAATTCCATTCAAAATAAATTTCCGTGATTTTATTTAAAATAATCTATTTTAAATATAGAAAATTCGCTATAATTGCCAAAATAAAAATTTTAAACTGGCCCAGATTTTCGGGTTGTTACAAAAAATGAATGCAATGCAGACTCCCACCACACTAGAACTAAATAGAGTCCACATCGTAACATGTTTCCTAAATTTGTAAGATCGTACCCAAAGGTGAATGAGATGCAAAATTATTTGTAGAATGAAATGCAATTTAACAACTATATGCAAAAGAAAATGGTATGTGGAATGAAACCTACGATGATGATCCGTATAATGTGAAAAATGAGATTTCTTTTTCCCCTCACACTTGCCTCTATCGAAAATGATGTATGACGATTTTGTATCTGAATTTTTAGATACACGAGGCATGTCAATTTCTCTCGATGAAATGGGCTTAAAATTACCTTTGATATGTTCCATATATTCATTCTCGTCATTTAAAAGTTTGAGTTCATCTTCAAAAAGAACTTCAAAAGATATAGTAGATATGTCTAGTGAAGTGTGAGAGACTTTCTGAATTAGTAAATCTATCGTGTCATCAACAACGGTTTCTATCATGTCGACTTGTCCTATTTGGGAATTTTGGTCATTCGAAGAAGAAGATGTCGACAAAGGAAGTGGAGGAGGTAAAGTTATAGAAGATGAGGTGTTGGGGTTGCCAACATTAGAGCAAGATATATTGTCGGGGATGCCGACATCAGAAGAAGAGATGTCTGGATTGCCAACATAAGAAGATGGAGATTTGAAAGATTCAAAATAATTGGCCTTGGGTGCCAAAGGAAGAGTGTCAAGCTTTTTGGTTGAGGTAGAAATCGAAGGATTGTTGGGATTTCTGACATTGTTGTAAATCGATTGTCCGGACCTAAGATTGGTGACAAGGTTGACCAAATTATAACTTTC
This sequence comes from Allium sativum, assembly GCA_030737875.1. Taxonomy (NCBI): domain Eukaryota; kingdom Viridiplantae; phylum Streptophyta; class Magnoliopsida; order Asparagales; family Amaryllidaceae; genus Allium; species Allium sativum. The sequence continues at coordinate 180,983,133 of CM060915.1, read as the reverse complement.
GTCCTCATTTGGCAACTCATCCTCATGCAATCAAAAAAATTCATGTTCATTAAAATCTTTGTCCAATTTTGAGCTTTTGAAAAATTTAGCATTTTTATTCTGTACAATTTCTAAAATTTCAAGTTTCTCGCATCCTGAAAGACGAAGATCAATGCCTGAGCTTAAATCTTTTTCCTGAAAAGAATTGAATTCCAAATCTTTTGTTGAATTTTGATCAACTTCATTTAGATCGTTATTCTCAATTTCCACAGTCGTAATCTGAAAATTTTAACTATCAATAAAGAATGGATTATTTTCTGATTCATCGCTTGTTTGAATTTGATTTTGTTGCTGGAATTGTTCTTTAAAAGACATCATTAAACAAAGAAGTTCATCAGGTTGTCTATCTTGCTTTTCTACCCTCTCTTTAATATTTTTAAGATGATATTCTTCAGAATCATTGATTTGAGAGCTCTCGTTTTGAATTTCTTGATTCTCAAAATTATAGTCCACATCAATTTCACAATCAATATCATTTCCAAGTGGTGGTTGTTCGAATTTTCAGAAAAATGACAGCGATATTGTAAATCATTTTGATTATATAAATTATGTTCGTAACCAAAACTATAGAAATTCGAGGAAAAATTGTAATTTTGGTTATTTTCAAGATGTTTATATGGGCTATAATTTTGAAAATTTTGGTTTTCAACCCCATATTGATGTGGATCAAAACCATATTTAGATTCAGAGTTATTTTGACGTGGATGTGGCCACTAATCGAAATTATTGAAATTTGAATTGAAATCGCAATTTCGATTATTTCTATGATGTTTGAAATATTGTTCAGTTGGAGAATTTTGAAAATTGTTGGTATTCAGCTCATGAAATTTCAGAAAATTTTGCCTTATGAGTTGTAATTCATACTCATACTCTTCCATGGAACGTCTTCTCAGGTTATTATCCCATAATTCTCTCAAAGATTTTTTTGAATATGACATTCGAATGAAATCAAGGAAAGACAAAAATTATTCTTAGTTTAGAATAGTATAAAATAATTAGTTGTGCTCTATTAATTAACTGACTCAATTAGAAGGGGGAAGAGGGTCTTATGGCCGTTCACGTATAGTATAAATACTAAGGGATACGACCAATGTTTTACGGGTAGTATGCAACCTCTTTTGCTAATAGTTCAATAAATTGAACTAATATATATCCGCAATCCAATTATACAAGACAATCAACATCACAGAGCACCACTTTTGAATTATATTATTTTGCAACGTCTTTGTTTATTGTTGAAAACGATGAGAATGAAGATTTCATTTATGAAAATAACAGCCAACCGCACCATTCAAACAATAATAATTGCAGCAATTAAAAATTGTACAAGCAAGCTGCTGCCCCTGCAGAAGACTTTTACACACAATCTCTATTTATTATTTTTGCAGCAAAGCACCTGTGGAGTTCAAAAAATATTACAATAGTTATGGAAGACCATCAAGATTATTTGAGTAGGTAGAACCTTTCAAACTCCACTGTTTGTGAATCAGATGACCTTTGAATTTCCTTTTTGATGCTCGAATTTTTTTCCTTCACTTTGGCCTTTTATTTTTTTTCTTTGAGTCAAAGCAAAACAAATCTGAACAAAAAAAAACTTACAACTCAATTAGAAGAATGGGAAAATAAGAAAAGTTAGATTAAACACCCCTAATTTGAACCAAACAATTAAATGGAACACACCCTAAAAAATTTCACACGCCACCTAAAACAAACACTCACGTTCCTTTTATAAAGGAACCGTTCCACCAATAAATCAATCTTACAAGCTAACGCTCAGTAAGAAATTTCAGCAAAACAAAATGAAATTCAAGCCCCCTTTTTTTGACTAATTCTATTACCCCCCTCCCCCACTATTTACAGTCCACACCCATCATTTATTTATTTTAGTTAATTACTACAATACCCCCATGATTTTAGTTTAGGAAATGGGGTGGGAAGAGAAGAAGCTAGGGTGGGAAAGGGAAAAGGAGATTGGCAGGGTGTGTAAGGAGGAAAGAGTGGGGCTTATAGAATTAGTCAGAATTCGATTTCGGGTTTATGTGGGTTCGAGAATCTATCTCCGGTGTTTCAATTGGAGTATGGGTGAGGCTATGGTTTTTCGTGACTGTGGGTAGTAGAAGGGTTTCGAAAGAAGGGCGATTCCTCGTGGAGTGGTTGCGAAGTTAACGGTGTATGCGAGATGAAGAAGATGAAGTGCGTTGGTGATGATACTGGAGGTAGGCTTTAAAGTACGGTTGATGTATGTAGATGGACTGCGTGTGTATCGTGGTTGAGGATGGCGGTTCAGCTATGGAAATGGATATTTCCTAGAGGGCTTGTGAACCGTTTGAGGAAGAAGTGGATTGGCAGCAGTGATGAAGAGGATTCTTTTTTTAGGGTGCGGTTGTTGTGTGATGGGGATGACAGTGCGTGAAGATTGACATGAGGCGCTGTGATGTTTTTGTATAGAAGCAGATGTTTGTGAAGGAATTCGGTGATTGTCGGTTGGTTTGAACGTGGGTTATGATATGAAGATGAGGGAAAAGGGTGGTGTAAGATGGTATGTAGTGGCTGGGGCAGTCTGTACGTATGAGGGCTGAGTGTTTGTAGTGGAAAGGCTGAACTAAGTGTATGGGTTTTGTTGCAGTTTGTTAGTGGACGATGAATTTGGTAATGGCAGATGACTGGTGTTGCTTGCTATTTTGTAATTGATTTGCAGATGGTTTGTGCGAATTTGGGGATGACCTATATGTGTTGATGTTGGTTTATGGTTGGCAGGGAATGTTTATGGTGATGAATATGATGTTGATTTGGTTTAAGCAATCTTTGAGGTAGAGAAGACTACAGAAGAAAGGAAAATAGCAGAACAGAAAGAAAGTTGTTTTTTTTGTAAATGAAGGAAATGAATGTATAAGATTGGGAAGAAAGTGATGGAAAGAAATAAAGGAAAATTGAAAGTTCTTTTTTTAGTGCAGAAAGAGAAGAGATGGTAGAAATTTGAAATTTGGTGGGAAGGAAAAGAAAATTGAAATTGGGAAGAAGTAAATGAAAATTGCAAGTATTTTTTTTTTGTTTTTTTTTAAAGTTGTAAGAAGAAGAAAATGGATGCACAAAGAAAGAAAAGAAATAAATGGGAGAAGGGAAAAAAAAGGAATCAAAATGAGAAAGAAATAATAAAAATAAAATGGCAAGATTTTTTTTCTTATTAGAAGATTGTAGTATCAATATTTTAAGACTCAATCAACCAATCAAGATTTTTTTTATATATATACAAGAACACAAAAAAGGAAAAAAAGTAAATTAAAAAGTAACACGAAAAAGAAATTAAATAAATAATAAAATTTAATTGTTGCCTCCCCGGCAACGGCGCTAAAAACTTGATCGCTACTTTTCTATGAACTAGAAAAGCTTGAATTTTAAAATAAATTCTGCAAGCGCACAGATCGTGTAATATGCAGGTCGAATCACAAGGAGGCAAATTAAAAATTATTATTTATAAAACTTCGTGTGCGAGTTAGACGACTTTTGAGATTTTGTAATGACCCGCATTTTTAGAGATATATAATTAATTTATTTAATTATATAATTGGTGATTTAGAGAAGTTAATGATCGTTTAATTAAACAATATTGAATATTTAATTAATAATTATAATATAATAATATATTATAATGTCGAAATAGTCGGAAATAGTGAAATTCACAATATCATGTGAATTGAATAGCATACGAGATTTGGTGGAGTTTCGATTCGAAATATAATAACGATTATATTGAATCGACGACAGTTGAACATATAGTTTATAATATATTTATAAACGAGCTCGAAATGGCACGGCAGTTCGCTATTTGGCGATTTGAACTTCAACTGAATGTAAAGGGTTCGTTTTAAGTCGGATTTCTGTGAAACAAGAAACGTGTGGAGCTGATGGAGTATATCTTTCTAGTGGAAGAGAAAAATCGGGATTTCGTCGTGTAGATTTTGAGATATGTCCAAATCAAAATTTTAAAATAGTCGCTATAGAATCGTTTATCGACCGTATCAATTTATTCGATATAACTAGAGATCGGTTTTGAATTTAAATGAGGTCCTTTTGGGAAATAGTGATAAAATAATTTTTAGAATTTTACTGTAATTTTTAATTAATTAAATAAGCAACTTTTTATTTGGAGTATTTTGCACCTTGTAATCAACAAGTTGGGGTTTCACAGTATGAGTCAACCTACCGATATTATTACACTTTTGGAATCGTGACACATTGCTGAGCAATGGTATTTGTCCGTATCAGTTCGTGCATGAATGGAATTTTTCATAACGGGGTATGCTACTTTATAACTTAGGACAAAACTAAATAATGTATGTCATGCGTATATATATAAGTGCACGACTACTATTTCATGGTATTATCACGTCGCGCACAACCACCCTGTTATGTACGTGAGAAAGTGACATGGATATTATCCCATCATCCTTATATAAACACGTTGGGTATTCCTTTCCCAGAATATATCTCGAGCCTTCTTCACTATTTAGACCACACGCATGAATACCGTGTTTGGAAGGTGGAAACAAGCACCAGGAGAGTTGCGAAAGTGGACGTACAGTTTTGTGCCAGGTGTCATCATCAACGTGGACCAACCAATGCCAAGGAAAACCCTATATCTAATACCCTTAATGTTCCCTTTCTTAAGACCTAATGCTTCTGTTCTCAGCAAACTCAAAGAACAGGCCGCCACTTTCAAAAATCCTTCAAACTTTTCTCTAAAATCAAATAAGCAATGAAATCACTTCATGCTTAACTCGTTGAGATGGTGTGGGAAGGGGCTTCATCTCAGTAGTATTCATGTTTTGTGCGATTTCCCATTGGAGCAGTTCAACTTCCTCCAGTCGACGTCAAAACAGGCGGTCGGATTTTACTAGTTGGATTCGAGTTCAACTTTGAGGTGCTGAGCGTGGAGCCGGGAAGATGAGGAAGCCAAGGGTGGTGGTTTCGATGGAGGTGGGTGGCCAAGGAAGCGGTGGTCAACTGTAAGAAGGAGCGGACTAGTTTACTGGTGCAAAAAGGGGTGAACGGAAATATGGGTTGATCTGGAAACTAGAAAAAAAACATAGAAGGGGAAAGAATTAAGAGGAGGGCAGAAATGGTGTTCACGAGTTTAGAGGTTCTATAGTTTTCCTGAAGTGCGGTTTTTCATTTGGGGAAGAAGGTCACTGTAGCGGGCCTGGTTAGAAATGAAAGGGTATGGGCCTTAGTAAATAATGAAGCCCAAGTGAATTTAATTAATTTAGTTAAGTCTAGTTTAAAATACGTTCACTTGTGAATATCATAACTTTTCAGTATATTATCAGAATCAAGCGAAACAAGATCCGACAGGATCGTATGGACGGGAACAACACAACGGGAGTGGCCGGGAGTGAATCCGAGATCGTTGCAATTTATGGCGAAATAAATTGTCCAACTGAGTCAAATAACGCAAACCGATTATTTAACGGTTAACGCGTCAATGTGAGTAAAACTCACCAACTCTGAACAGTTTATAATTTCACGTTGTATTGTTAGAACTGTTAAAATTGTCTGTTTGACTGTGTGTTGATTGTTTGATTGAACTGCTAGTCAGTTAGTTAAATTTCTATATTGATTCTGTTTAACAGAATATATCATATGGAACTGAAAGTGATGTTATCTATATTGTCTAACATCTGTGATGAATGGAAACAGGTTGGAGGAATCCGACTGGATTCCTCAACAGTTATTTTATTGTTTTTCATATATTTTAGTATATGATGTGAATTATAACCTGTTGTTGATTGTGTGTGTATGGACGATATTGAACATCGTGATTTGATATGATTGAATACCATAACATACAAAATGTTGATAAGGGGATTTTCAAAGTGATATTGAAACCAGAATATTTATAAATTGGAATATTTATAAATAAGAGATATTTATAAATTTAAATATTTATAAATAAGGAATATTTATAAATTGGGATATTTATAAATAAGAGATATTTTAAAAAGGAATAAATTCAAAACATTTCTTTTTGAATGGAAAGGCCTGTGTGGCGAGTTTGGGGATTTTCCCGATGCTCCCAATACAAAGGAGGTTATGGCGAATTTTCCCGAGAATTTAAGGAGTTAGAATATTCCAAGAATAAATTTGAAAAGGGAATATTTGTAAACCATTTACAAGTAGAATTGGAAAGGAAACATTATAAAAAGGGAAATCATTTTTAAAGTGTAGAACCGTTATTTAAAAGTAAATCTTTTCAAATGAATAAAACGTTGTTAAAAAGGAAATCTTTATAAAGTGAATAAAGTAAATCAAATATGGTATTCGAAAGGAGAAATCGAATAGGGTATTCGAAGTTAGTTAATCGAATATGGTATTCGAAAGGAGAAATCGAATATGGTATTCGAAGTTAGTTAATCGAATATAGACATTCGAAGTTAGTTAATCGAATATAGACATTCGAAGTTAGTTAATCGAATATAGACATTCGAAAGGAGAAATCGAATATGGTATTCGAAGTTAGTTAATCGAATATAGACATTCGATAGGAGAAATCGAATAGGGTATTCGAAGTTAGTTAATCGAATATGGTATTCGAAAGGAGAAATCGAATATGGTATTCGAAGTTAGTTAATCGAATATAGACATTCGAAGTTAGTTAATCGAATATAGACATTCGAAGTTAGTTAATCGAATATAGACATTTGAAAGGAGAAATCGAATATGGTATTCGAAGTTAGTTAATCGAATATAGACATTCGAAAGGAGAAATCGAATAGGGTATTCGAAGTTAGTTAATCGAATATGGTATTCGAAAGGAGAAATCGAATATGGTGTTCAAAGTTAGTTAATCGAATATAGACATTCGAAAGGAGAAATCGAATATGGTATTCGAAGTTAGTTAATCGAATATGTTATTCGAAAGGGGTTAGTCAAGTCGAGTTAGTCAAATAGAGTTAATTAGTAGAGTTAATCAAATAGAGTTAACCAGTTGGAGTTAATTAGTTAGAGTTAATCGATTAGAGTTAAAACAAACTAGAGTTAATCAAATATAGTTATTTGAGACAGAGTTAGTCAAACATAGTATTCGGGGTAAGTTGCCATCTTGTACGACTGCTAACGTAATTCGCATGGCTGTAAATAGCCTACGGCGGTCGGATGTTTCCTGAGGGAGTCAGGCGTAACCATTGTGATCGCTGCGATCTAGAGTCAAGCGAATGGAGTTTAATCGAATATTAGTTATTCGATAGGAGTTAATCGAGTTGATCAAGTTGAGAAATAAGTTAAGTTAAATAAGTTGAGTTGATCGGGTGGTTCGACCAAGTTAGTCGAGCCTAGTTAATCGAATTGAATTGGTCGAACCAAGTAAGTCGAGTTAAGTTAGTTAAGTTAGTCGAGTTAAGTTCGTCGAGTTAAATAAATCGATGTTAGTTTCATCGAAAGGAGTTATCGATGTTAGTTTCATCGAAAGGAGTTATCGATGTTAGTTTCATCGAAAGGAGTTATCGATTTTAGTTTAATCGAAGTGAGATTTTCAAATATGAGATATTTGAAAAGGAAGAGTTATCGAATATTAGTTATTCGAAGAGAGATTTTCGAATATCGTTTATTCGAGAAGGAGTTAATCGAATATAGGTTATTCGAAGAAGAGTTAATCAAATAGAGATTTCTCGAAGAGAGTTAATCGGCAAATTCGATTATATAGAATTCGGGAAAGTACTTATACTTTCCAGTGTTTAAATAGAGATTTATTTATTTATAAATAAATAGGTGTTAGGTTAATTATTCACTAATAAGAATAGAAGTTATAATTAAAGTTAGATAATTCGAAAGTAGGGATTATAACGTTATCGTTAAAACCAATGTTTTAAATATAGAAGTGGATTAGTAAAAATTGAATCTGAGAAAGGCATAAAGAAGTTGTTAAAGATTAAAAGATAAACTTTGACCATTTCGAAGTTATAACGTTGTTCAGTTAAGGTCTGAGAGGTAATTATACCCCAACTTGAGTGACTTCCTTCTTGACTAAGAAATGGTAAGGTTTTATCGTAAAGAACTTTTTGAAATGTTTTCCAAACGAGAATCAGAAATGTTTTCTGATAAAAGAAAATAAGAATTTAGAATATAGGGAAACAGGAGATAAGTAAATGAATGAACTAAAGAGATTAATGTTAAATGATGTTTGTTCGATATAATTTCCATTTGGAAATAATATCGTTGTTTGCACACTTGTTCTTCTTTGATAGTTAACTCACCGACTATCGAAGTTTTGACCATTTTAACGTTGTTAATATGGAGAGACCGGTTGGATTATTATCCATAGAACCACTCTGTATTGGCATAAGCGTCGCGAATCATATATGCCAAAGATAATTGAAGACGGAGTAAAATGCAAGGGCTGTTGTATAAGTCTTAGATAACAGTGACTAAGATGGATATACTGAATAGTGCCTTCGGCTTGTCCAGTCCCAGGACAACTTGTATGGACGAAGGTCTGACAGAGTATATCCAATGGATCGCGTAAGTTGATCTGTTCAAACGTATTCACGTTTGGTGGCGGAGGAATTCGTTTCTCTTAGCTGTATACCCGTGTTATTTTTGAATAAATCAATTTGTGATTTGGCGGGTATGACGATGTGACATTCTAAGTGAATGAAGTTGGATGTCTGACATAGTATTCCCAGACGGTCACGTACATTGATTTCTTCAACCGTACCAAGAGTGGAAGCGGAGAAGGAAACTTCTGTTAGCTGACACGTAATGTATGGTTGTAGACGTCAATTAGTGATTTTCGATGGACCTAACAATGTGGCATTCGAAGTGAATCTGATGTGATGATAAAGCGTAGCTTCTAGCCTCATCAACCGGTAAATGACAGAAATCGGGCAGGCAGCATGGCTAAGTCGGTCGCACCAAAGTAGGGTGTATAATCACCTATCTAGTGAATATTCATTTGTTTCTTAAATCTATCAATGCTGTCCCATATATATATGGGAACGGTTGCTGATCCCAACCGTTGGTGATGTACATTCGATACACTCAAGCGAAATGAGTGGTCGGTCATGTGTGGCTGAGTTGCAAGATGTTCTTGTTGAACTCCAGTGTATCGTTCCTAGAGTACACTGATCGGAAGGTGGTTCCATACCTTGTCATAGTTGGAAACCCATTATCCAATACGTGCTTGCGATTTTGATGGTATACTATATATGTAGAACGTGAGATGAAAGCATTTCTGCTAGTTGATATCTATTTGTACATAGGCATTATTATAATATCAAAAGGTTTTTGATATAAAGATATTTTGGATTCTCATAAGGGAAAAACCCGTTCCGTTCTGCGGCGTGGTCTTATGAGATATCGTTTACTTGTTCATATACCTGTTTAAACCGTTTTACTCATACCAGTCCCATGACTGACCCGGAGTTTACTTTGTTATTTTCCCTAAACTCTTGGGTGCCTAAATTTGTACGGGCAGTCAAGTAGTCGGGATTTGCAGATACATTGAAGAGCTGGAGCAGGAGGCTTCAGAATCATATAACTATAGTTTATTTCCGCTGTGTTGTAAGTGCTGTACTCTGATAAGTGCTATTGTATACATAACTGTTATATTTCAAAGTTATATTATCTATTATATGTTATTCGTTCCGCTGTGAGGTTCGTGTTACTCTGATGTTGTGTTCTTCTTCTTCTATTCTAAGTTTCTATCTTATCTATTCTCACCTTCTAATTTCTTTCATTAATTACCGGGATTTTTCGATGTTTTGGTTATCGACATCGTGCTTATGTCGATAACCAAAGTCGCCGAAAATCCGGGTCGTTACAGATTTGGTTGAAAATAGAACAATTGAAATTGCAATTAGGATTATCATTGAAACTAATCAAACGATTAATCACTAATGAGAGCAAATTGTAAAATAAGAACAAAAATGCAGAAAATAAAAGTACAGAATGGAAATAACAACAGAAATAAAATTAGGATTATCGTTGAAACTAGTCAAACGATTAATCACTAATGAAAATAAATGTAAAATACAACTAGTACTCTATCAAATCTAATTGTGTAGATGGCACTAAATGCTAAGAAATAGAAAATTGCAGAAAATAAAAAGAAGAAGAACTTTGTTAATGGAGAAGAAGATAAAAAATGGAATGGTGGCTACAATGAGAGTACATGGGTATTTATAGGAGATAGCCAACCTAAACCCTAATTACAAATGGGCCTCAGTTATTTCAAGTAAGTTCTAGGCCTTTGTTAAATGAAGTGAGTTTTAGTCCTTTCCTCCTTTCCTCTTGCAAGCCTCCTTTGATTTGTAATGTGCATGACCTTTCTACTAATTATTTTCTTGTCTAACAGCAACTAGATGTGAGATATACATATGCAAATATTCAAATATAAGTATACAACAGTTTGATCTCAATTTCTCTACTTTTCTGTTTGCATGCGGCTTGGTTGGAATATCTATAAAAGTGACATAACAATAACCAAGTTATATTTATTTATATTCAAAAGATAAGATATAAGAGCATAAAATAAACACATTTCTATGTTAATCAAATACCTCCACACTTATCTACTCGTCCTCAGTAAAACAAAAATTAAAAACTTACTAGATAGGTCACACTTTAGTAGGAAACATGATTGCATTAAGTGTATGCAACACGCCGTTAAACTCTAGGTGTCCCCTGTAGGACGAGTGGTGTATCGTGTGGGTTTTCAGTGGATACTATCCACAAAATCCAAATGCGATATGCTATGACTCTAATGTATCTACATGAATGCAGATGACTTATGCAATTGAAAAAAAAAATTGAAAACATGACTTGTTTTAGGAAAGTGGTACAACAAATTAAGTTAACAATTTCCAGTCAGTTGATTGTATTTTAGTTATCTCAACTTAACACAAATTTTCAATATAAATCAAGTTTTCAAATGTTATGTTCTAGTTTGGCCGGTTAGTTCAGTTGATAACATAGTGCAGCCATGAAATAAATTCCTAGTTTGCTTGTCACAGTTTGTAAAGTGGTATTCTAATTTCATTATGTATGGCTAGTCAAATCAATAAGGTCAAGAAGTGCTTGGGCTTCATCGCTTATTCTCTATCTCTATAAAAATTAAAATTTATGATTAATTACATACACCTAACTTAAAAGACCAAGGTAAACCACCCATACACTGTCTTGCGGAGTGACGGAGAGTTGGGACAGAGCTTGGCGGATTGTGCAGACCGACGCTGACTTTGTCAACAACATGTCAGTGATCCTTAGGTGTCCAACTCATAAAATGAGACCAAGATATACCAATGCTAAATTTGTCAACAACATGTCAGATAGAGCTTGGCGGGTTCACACACCAACGCTAGATATACAAGCAATGTCAGATACCCTTGGATTGCACTTATTATTATTGAAAATATAAGAAAAGAGAGAGTTACACAATTTCAGTTTAACACAACTTAGTTTTAAAGATTCGAAAAGCCAATATAAGTATTTTAAGTCCTCCACTAATTAAACAAAGACTACAATTTAGAATAAACTTCATGGCCATCACCTAAGAATCTCCCTACGTACCAGTTACACTATTATCCTTCAAAATTCAAATTTTCATCATATTTCTTATTTGATATTAGTTGAGAGAAAAAAATACTATCTACTGATTAACAATCGTTAACTTATTTTGTTGTATCAATCTAAAATGGGTCGTATTTTTGAAAAAAGAAAAAAAATTAGTATGTTCCTATGATCTAGAATGCATGATGGTCCCATTTAAATGCATGAAAATGAAAAGGAAAAATTAAAGAAGAATAAAAATGAATGCAATGCAGACACCCCCCACACTAGAACTAAACAGTGTCCACACTGTAACACGTTTCCTAAATTTGAAAGATCGTACACAAAGGTGAATGAGATGCAAAATTATTTGTAGAATGAAATGCAATTTAGCAACTATATGCAAAAGAAAATGGTATGCGGAATGAAATCTACAATGATGATGAGTGTCATGTGAAAAATGAGATTTTGTTTTCCCTTCACACTTGCCTCTATCGAAAATGATGTATGACGATTTTGTATCTGAATTTTTAAATACAAGAGGCATGTCAATTTCTCTCAACGAAATGAGCTTAAGATAATCTTTGAGACATTCTATATATTCATTCTCGTCATTTAAAAGTTTTAGTTCAGCTTTAAAAAAATTTCAAAAGATATAGTAGTTACGTCTAATGAAGTGTGAGAGACTTTCTGAATTAGTAAATCTATCGTGTCATCAACAACAGTTTCTATCATGTCGACTTACCTTGTTTGGGAATTTTGGTCATTCGAAGAAGAAGATGTCGACATAGGAAGTTGAAGGAGGTAAAGTTATAGAAGATGAGGTGTTGGGATTGCCAACATTAGAGCAAGATATATTGTCGGGGATGCCGACATCAGAAGAAGAGATGTTGGGATTGCCAACATAAGAAGACGGAGATTTGAAATATTCAGAATAATTGGCATTGGGTGCCAACGGAAGAGTGTCAAGCTTTTCGGTTGAGGTAGAAATCGAAGGATTGTCGGGATTTCCGACATTGTTGTAAATGGATTGTCCGGACCTAAGATTGGTGACAAGGTTGACCAAATTATAGCTTTCATCTTCATTTGGCAACTCATCCTCATACAATAAAAAAAATCATGTTCATTACAATCCTTCTCCAATTTTGAGTTTTTGGAAAATTCAGCATTTTTATTCTGTTCAATTTCTAAAATTTCAAGTTTCTCACAGCCTGAAGGAGGAAGATCAATGTCTGAGCTTAAATCTTTTTCCTAAAAGAATCGAAGTCCAAATCATTTGTTGAATTTCGAACAACTTCATATAGATCGTTATTCTCAATTTCCAAATTTGTAATCTGAAAATTTTCACTATCAATAAAGAATGGATTATTTTCTGATTCATCGCTTGTTTGAATTTGATTTTGTTGCTAGAGTTGTTCTCTAAAAGACGTCATTAACAAAGAAGTTCATCAAGTTGTCTATCTTGCTTTTCTACCCTCTCTCTAATAATGTTGAGATGATATTCTTCAGAATCATTGATTTGAGAGCTCTTGTTTTGGATTTCTTGATTCTCAAAATTATAGTCCACATCAATTTCACAATCAATATCATTTCAAATGTGGTGGTTGTTTGAATTTTCAGAAAAATGTCAATGATATTGGTAATCATTTTGATTATATAAATTATGTACGTAACCAAAACTGTTGAAATTCAAGGAAATATTACAATTTTGGTTATTTTCAAGATGTCTATATGGGCTATAATTTTGAAAATTTTGATTTTCAACCCGATATTGATGTGGATCAAAACCATATAGAGATTCAGAGCTATTTTGATGTGGATGTTGCCCATAATCGAAATTATAGAAATTTGAATTGAAATCGCAATTTTGATTATTTCTATGATTTTTGAAATGTTGGTCAGTTGGAGAATTTTGAAAATTGTTGGTAATCGGCTCATGAAATTTCGGAAAATTTTGCCTCATGAGTTGTAATTCATACTCATACTCTTCCATGGAACGTCTTCTCCGGTTATTATCCCATAGTTCTCTCAAAGATTTTTTTGAATCAGAAATTTGACTGAAATCAAGGAAAGACAGAAATTATTCTCAGTTCAAAATAGTATAAAATACTAAGTTGTGCTCTATTAATAAACTGACTCAATTAGAAGGGGGAAGAGGGTCTTATGGTCGTTCACGTATAGTATAAATCCTAAGGGATAGGACCAATGTTTTACGGTTAGTATGCAACCCCTTTCGCTAATAGTTCAAAAAATTGAACTACTATATATCCGCGATCCAATTATAGAAGACAGTCAACATCACAGAGCACCACTTTCGAATTATATTATTTTGCAACGACTTTGTTTATTGTTGAAAACGTTGAGATGGAAGATTTCAGTTATGCAAATAACAGCAAACCACAACAATCAAACAATAATAATTGCCGAAATTAAAAATTGTACGAGCAAGCCGCTGCCCCTGCAGAAGATTTTTACACACAATTTCTATTTTTTTTCTTTGTAGCAAAGCACCTATAGAGTTTAGAAAATATTACAATGGTTATGGCAGATCGTCGGGATTATTTGAGTAGGTTGAACCTTTCAAACTCCACTATTTGTGAATTAGATGACCTTTGAAATTCCTTTTTGGTGCTCGAAATTTTTTCCTTCACTTTGGCCTTTGATTTTTTTTCTTTGAGTCAAAGCAAAACAAATCCGAATAAAAAACCTTACAACTCAACAAGAAGAATGGGTAAACAAGAAAAGTTAGACTAAACACCCCTAATTTGAACCAAACAATTAAATGGAACGCACCCTAACAAATTTCACACGCCACCTAACACAAACACTCATGTTCCTTTTATAAAGGGACCCTTCCACCAATAAATTAATCCGAAAAGCTAATGCTCAGTAAGAAATTTCAGCAAAACAAAATGAAATTCAATCCCCCTTTTTTTGACTAATTCTATTGCCCACCCCCCCACTATTTATTGTCCACCCCCCCCCCCCCATTTTTTATTTATTTTGGTTAATTACTACAATACTCCCGTGATTTTAGTTTGGGAAATGGGGTAGGAGAGGAGAAACCGGGGTAGGAAAGGGAAAAGGAGATTGGCGGGGTGTGTAAGGAGGAAAGAGGGGGCTAATAGAATTATTCAGAATTCGATTTCGGGTTTGTGTGGGTTCGAGAATCGATCTCCGGTGTTTTAATTAGAGTACGGGTGAGGCTATGGTTTTTTTGTGACTGTGGGTAGCAGAAGGGTTTCGAAAGAAGGGCGACTCCTGGTGGAGTTGTTGCGAAGTTAATGGTGTATGCGAGATAAAGAAGATGAAGTGCGTTGGTGATGGTACTGGAGGTAGGCTTTGAAGTCCATTGATGTATGTAGATGGAGTGCATGTGAATCGTGGTTGAGAATGGCGGTTCAGCTATGGAAATGGATATTTTCGAGAGGGCTTGTGAACGGTTTGAGGAAGGAGTGGATTGGCAGCAGTGATGAAGAGGATTCTTTTTTTTAGGGTGCGGTTGTTGTGTGATGGGGATGACAGTGCGTAAAGATTGACATGATGCACTGTGATGTTTTTGTATAAGAAGTAGATGTTTGTGAAGGAATTTGGTGATTGCCGGTTGGTTTGAACGTGGGTTATGATATGAAGATGAGGGAAAAGGGTGGCGTAAGATGGTACGTAGAGGGTGGGTCAGTCTGTACGTATGATGGCTCAGTGTTTGTAGTGGAAAGGCTGAACTAGGTGTACGGGTTTTGTTGGAGTTTGTTAGTGGATGATGAATTTGGTAATGGCAGATAACTTGTGTTGCTTGCTATTTCGTAATTGATTTGCAGATGGTTTGTGCCAATTTAGGGATAACCGATATGTGTTGATGTTGGTTTATGGTTGGCAGGGAATGTTTATGGGGATGAATATGATGGTGATTTGGTTAGAGCAATATTTGAGGTACAGAAGACTACAGAAGAAAGGAAAATAGCAGAACAGAAAGAAAGTTGTTCTTTTTTGTAAAAGAAGGAAAATTAAAAATTATTATTTATAGAACTTCGTAGGCAAATTAGACGAATTTTGAGTTTTGTTTTAAAATAGAACAACTGAAATTGCAACAATTAGGATTATCGTTGAAACTAATCAAACGATTAGTCACTAATGAAAGCAAATTGCAGAATAAGAATAAAAATGCAGAAAATAAAAGTGCAGAATAGAAATAACAACAGAAATCAAATTAGGATTATCATTGAAACTAATCAAACGATTAATCACTAATGAAAATAAATGTAAAATACAACTAGTACTCTACCAAATCTAATTGTGTAGATGGCACTAGTTGCTAAGAAATAGAAAATTGCAGAAAATAAAAAGAAGAAGAACTTTGTTAATGGAGAAGAAAATAAAAAATGGGATGGTGGCTACAATGAGATTATATGGGTATTTATAGGAGATAGCCAACCTAACCCCTAATTACAAATGGGCCTCAGTTATTTCAAGTAAGTTCTAGGCCTTTGTTAAACCAAGTGAGTTTTACGCCTTTCCTCCTTTGATTTATAATCCGCATGCCTTTCTACTAATTATTTTCTTGTCCAACAGCAACTAGATGTGTGATCTTCATCTGCAAATCTTCAAATGTAAATATACAACAGTTTGATCTCAATTTCTCTACTTTTCTGACTGCATGTGGCTTGGTTGGAATATCTGTAAAAGTGACATAACAATACCCAAGTAATATTTATTTATATTCAAAAGATAAGATATAAGAGCATAAAATAAACACATTTCTATGTTAATCAAATGATTAAGGGAAAACAATAAATGAGATTACCTAAATGCAGCGACATTTCCTTACATAGGCAACAACTTTCCAAAAGTTTGAATAAAAGTGGTAATCGTTGATGATGGGGCAAAAATCAGCAAACTGGACAAACTCAATCCGGTAGTTGTTATATAAAGCAGAAATTAGACTAGGAAGAAAAGAAGCAGATATAAAAATTAAAATTGTGTTTGATGCTTGACTTTTAGAATATATGTGACACTGACAGTAAATCTCCCCAAGGAATTGGAGGAGACTTCTGATCCATGACAATCATACTGGGTACTTATAGTTTAGTATAGATTTATAGGAGTATTACTATAATAAATGTTAACTTAATCGCTTCCATTCATATTATTTCTTTGCGTATGATTCATTTTTCTTCTATTCAGAAACACTAAAAAAATTAATCTTCAAATCACAGCAGGAAAAATTGAAATATTAAGGATTAATCACTTGATACTACCTAGTGCAATTCACCTTACATATAATAAACGCAACATAAAATGAAAGGAACTCTCCATATTACAAAACTAAACCAAAACATATATCTTTTATAAGATGACCCATCTAAATTTTAATTAAAGTAAAATTTTACTTCTTTTGTTTTACCTGCAACATTTTGATCACATATTAGAAAGAGGTAAGAACATAGTTATTTCGCATTTAGCTATTTCCATCGTTTATGCCATGATTTCATCTCATAATACGAAATTTATATGTACCATTAATATTTCTTCTTTCTCCCCTGCTAATTAACATAAGCCATTTTAGTACGGAGATGTTTATGTTTTAGGCGTCAACTGTTGTCACATAAGCATGCCTCTATGTTTCTTTTTTCTTTCCTTCTGTTAAGTAGATATTCTCTAAGGAGATCTATTTTTTATGTTGTCGCTTGTCTATCCTGTTTTGCACAAACATAGAGTCATTTTATGATAATAAAGTCATCCATTTGCATATATTATAAAACTATAACTTTTAAATATAAACAAATGAAAATTTTTACATTTTCGCAACTTCATTGGATAGAACAAAAATTTACATTTTTTCTTGTTTCCATCTTTCCAAAACCCGCATGACGTTTAAAATAATAACTTAGAAACAATGCAAAAATTTACATTCTTTTTTTTTCATCTTTCCAAAACATGTCTTTGACGTTTAAATAGAAACTTATGAACAATGTCTTTTCAAATATTAAATTTGTAATCATCCTTGCAATGAATATTTTGATGCCAAAATAAAAATAGAAGTACAAAATATAGATAAATTAAAGTTACAATTTTCGATGTTGAAACACATAAATTTCCAATCTTTGAATTCAATGCTTCAATAACTTGACAATCAATTATTAGAAATAAGCCTATATTGTTCAAAATTACATCAGATTCATTCGTTACAAATGAACCCATTAAAGAATTCTGAAATTAAAATTCATATAATTTTATAAAAATTATATGTACCTGCTATAGTTGAAGGTATTGTACCAGCCACGTATAGATATCATTTCCAATATCCTACAAAAGCCAAAATAGATGACCCAAGATGAGTTTGATTGGGATGGATTTCTTGAAAAGACTTTAAGGGTCATGATAGAAACTGATGGATATGATACTTCATAGCCATTTGATGGATATGATACTTCATCCATAACGCTACTAATGTTCTTTGTAAATGGGATCACTACTGCATGACAAATCCCTTGTAAGAAATCGATGGATTGAAATTGATATACAATAATAAAATACTTATACTTGTTGTACAACAGTCTTGATGTGTTCTTTCACTTCAAAATACACTTAAGTAAACATTTGTTTCTAAAGCAACAGTAGGAACCCTGAAATTTAAACTAAAATGTTGTTTAGTGCTGGACTAAGTTAACTTTCTAAAGCAATATTGGTACATCGTGTAATGGATTTTCATTAAATTTTAATGCCTGTTCCATAATCATTAATTCCTAAGGTTTTGAATAATATCTCACAAATAATAAATGAATTGTTGTTTTTATATCTGTTTACTATGTAGCTGTAACGACCCGGAAAATCTGAACCAATTTAAAATTATTAAATTGGCTAAAATAGTGGATATTTAAAATAAATATTTTAAATAATAGCAATGAAAAGTGAGTTTGAATCGACGTTTGAAAATAAATATAATTACTTTGAATTATAAACAAGGCCTGAAATGGCGCGGTAGTCTCAAAATTTGAATTCAAACTTCGACTGACTGTACCGGGTAAAAATCAAAACGGATTTGAGTGAAACCAAAAATATTTAAATCTGCTATTGAATACCTTTCTAACAAATCTGAAAAATCGAAGTTTCATAGCGGGATGCAAAAGTTATGGCCAAATGAATTTTTAGAAAGGTCGCTATGGAAATTATATAGCCCGTGAAATTGGCCATTTTGCAAACGACCTCGGAATTCGACGAAACCACTTTTGTTGGATCCGAGATGTGAAGTTATTGCTAGGTTTCAAATTTCATAATTTTTGAAGCTATTATGTGAGCATGCCAAAGGAAAATGTGTTTTGGTCAATTACAGTTAAATTGGATCGGCCAGAAATGGGCCTTTTTGCAAAAGGTCTCAGAATTTGACGAAACTAGTTTTGTTGGGACCGTATCATCAAAACATAGCTAGATTTATTTTTCGGGAATTTTTAGAATCAATATATGGCCCTGACAAATTGAAATGTACGTTCAAATTAAATATTGAATGTTATATATTTTAAATTGAAGGAAAACTGATTGAAACAATTGAATGGGCCTACGAAACATATCCCATTGTGTTCAGAATGGGGGTAAAACGCTGGGGACAACAGTCGTTGTTTTTGGATTGTAGTTCGTGTGCGAAAACCCTATTTTTCGAATTAATATAAATATCGGCCAATCAGATTTTTATAAAATAAAAAAAAGGGAAAATTCCGCTTTCTCTCTCCTCGACGTCGATTAAAGGTGGAAAGCCATTCAAACCTTCCCCCTCATTTTCCGATCAATCCACGCCGAATTAGCTCGTGCCACAGTTGAACTTTCTGAAGATCTTCTCGAGATGTTCAAATCCATATAAAGTTTGGATTTTTTCATTGAGTGGTTTGGGAGAATCGAGCTCGGGAAATTCAGATGTTTCTACCGCCGCCGCGCCGCCTCTAGGCCACCGAAGTGGGCCCCGCTCAAGCGCCCGCGCGCCTCTCCTCCCTCTTCGTCGCTGCGAAGGTCGATCGTCCAACCACTTCACCGTTTGCACGAAAATTCAAAACCAAGTTTTGAACGAAACAGCTGAGGTACGGCCTTGTTTATTTTCAACTGTTTTAACACTTTTAAACCGTTGCAAACTTGTAAAAATCATATCTTTTTCATGTGTTGACGAAATTCAGTGAAACAAGAGACAGTGGACTCGTGTGGACGCCTTCTACATTTTAGAAGAGACCGCATATTTTTCTGAGCCTTCTACTATTTTTGGTGGAGTGGAACCCAATGTGAGATTTCTAATTTATAAACGATATGGAAAACGACGATGTATAAATTATATAGTCGATGTATGAGTTATATAAGCATTGTACACCTCTTGTATAAGCGTTGTATAAGTTGTACGTTCAATGTATAAGTTGTATATGCGTTGTAAAAATTATATATGTGTTGAAATAAATGTGAAGTGCTATATATATATATATATATATATATATATATATATACACACACGCCCCTCGTCCACAAACCATGGACGATATTTATTGGTTGTGATTGGTGTGAAAATTGATTGATAGCGAATGGTTGATTGATATTGTTTGTGGTTGAAATTGATTGATTGTGGTTGAAAAATACACGTTTGTGGTTGAGAAATATTTGGTTGAAACCACACAGGATTAGTTTGTGGAAATGAAATAAATATACATGTCGCCTGCGTGCGAACTAGATGCATGAATCCCCATTGTCAAAAACCGCTAGGTTTTAAGGTAGAGCGAGGAGCCGTACTAGGGACGGTCCCGGTTTTAACTACCCTATAGTTATGCTGCCGAAATTTTGAATAATATTCATGTGTTAGAATTATTTTACTTTGTTGAAATTATATTCGTCTGTTGAATAGAAAACCTTCATGTGTTGAATAGAAATTCATTCGTTGAATCATATTCATGTGTTGAATGGTATTCGTGTTTTAAATATTAAAATCACCTTTTTATCGATATATACAAACTATAGAAAACCTTCATGTGTTGAATCGATATTCATTCGTTGAATTGAAATTCATGTGTTGAATGGTATTCGTGTTTTAAATATAAAAATCACCTTTTTATCTATTTATACAAATTATAGAAAACCTTCATGTATTGAATCGATATTCATTCGTTGAATTGAAATTCATGTGTTGAATGGTATTCGTGTTTTAAATATAAAAATCACCTTTGTATCTATTTATATAAACTATAGAAAACCTTCTTGTGTTGAATCGAAATTCATTCGTTGAATTGAAATTCAAGTGTTGAATGGTATTCATATTTTGAAAGAAATTGTTTTATAATAAAAATCCCATTTTTAACATCAATATGAAATGTATAAAATAATCTTGTTTTGAAATAAATTGTTTTATAATAAAAATCCTATTTTTATCACCTATATTAACTATATAAAATAGTCGTGTTTTGAAATAAATTGTTTTACATTAAAAATCACATTTTTATTATATACATGAATTTTTAAAAATAGTGAAGTGTTGAAATAGAAGACAGTTAGATAAAAATATCATTTTTATCAAATGTATAAAAAGAATATAGCTTTGAAATTGAAGAATCGATATATATATATATAAATAGAATTAAAATATATCGAATAACGACGTTGCAATTCGTATTTTGAAACCTTGATTTCAAACGATTATACCGGGAGATCTGACCATTGGATTTTCCCGAAATCGCAACCATTGGGTTCGCTTTGGAAATACCTTTCCAACGACACCAACTTTGTAAAAATCCAACGGTTGGATTGTTTGGAATGTTTAATTCAAATCTGAAGAAAAACAGCGCCAGAATCGATTATATTTATATATAGATGATTATATTTAATCGAATAACGACGCTACAGTTTGCATTTTGAAATCGAAACTTCAAACGATTATACCGGGAGATCCGACCGTCGGATTTTCCCGAAACTGGAACCATTGGATTCGTTTTGAAAAGATCTTTCTAATGATATAAATTTTGTGAAGATCCAACGGTTAGATTTTCAGATATGTGTAAATCAAATCTAAAGAAAAACAGCGCCATGGTCGCGTTATGGCCCGAAGCGTCGTTTTGAATAAATTGGCTATTTTAAAATAAATGAAAATAGCAAAAAATCGTTATAAAATATTATAAACGATATGGATGTGAAATTTAGAAACTAACTGAAGGTTGGCTAAGTCGAATGGTTTCTTGGGTATTGATCTGGTGTTGGTTTCCGCCTTCGGGGTTAATATTTGGGAAATCGCTCTCTTACTGATTGACGGTTAGTGACTAATGAATTGAAATGATGCGTATGTATGTTAGTGTTGCACTTGTTTATTATATACGCGAGTTGCTCAGAAAGACCGGGTTTATCCCATTCTGAATAACTGAATCGACGATAAGAAATCGAAGATGAAGACGGTGGTCGAAGACCGGAGATCTTCACCTCGTTTGGATGGTAACCGAGGTCCTAATTGGGAGGCATCCCGAAATATGGATAATGAGTGGTGATCGTCCAGACGCACGTGGTGATCGATGGGTTTGCGAGGTATATAGTGCATCCGGTTTCGTTCAGAACCAGAACGGACTTGCAAATGGACACTGTGTCTGACATTGGAATTTATTCTGTGTGATTGATAGCCATCAGTTGCACGGTATGAATTGCCTGTGTGGCATGCTAAGATGCAGTTATCAAGGCTTCTGTTGAAAAGCAAAGTCTTGTGGTGATGATCAAAGCACCACCTGTGTGGCATAGCTTTGTGAATAACATGAAATCGCGAGCCTCACACCCCGGTATGAACCAGAAACGGGAGAAAGGACCTCAGGGAGGGCCTGTGTTTCCTCCTAGCTAGAAGTGGCATCAGTGGTTTTACACGCCCTGACGAGTTTAACTTATGTGGTTGTTGTTGTTGCAAGGCGCCTCGGTTATATCGGTCGATCCGGGATCGATGGAGTCATTTGTTGGCTCGCTTACGCCCCAAAGGGTGGGGAAACGTAGTGTTCAGGCATTTTAATCCACTCCGTGTGGACCGGCCCTGACTATCCAAGGGTCGATGCGTTCTGATCATGAGACTCGAACTAGGCAGTCTCAAATTCGGTAAGGACTATCTTTTGCCTTGGTTCACGACGGAAATCCAATTTCCAAATGCGACATCGTGCGGTTTTGATTGTTTACCTATATTTGGCGACATAGTGGCATGGGATGCTCAAGTCGTCTATGATTGATAGTTATGATTTGAAATTGTTTTTGAAACATACAAACACTAGTAATAATATCAAATGCTTTTGTTTTATTCGTATCAAGCATATTTTGGCCATCGCAAGGTAAAACTCTATCCTCCGGTTTGCGTTGCATTGTGTGATGGGAACTGAGTCTTATAATAGCTTCATTTTTATAAAAAGCATTGCGATGTTTAAAAGAATGATTTGTTTTAAAGCACTGGCAATCCAATGGAGTAAACCCGTTCCACGAAAGTGCCGTGGTCCTGTGATTATCCATATTTTAAGTGTATTGAGTTGATTTCTCATACCAGTCCCATGACTGACTCGTAGTTTGTTTCACTTTCAAACTCGGGTGCCCCTTTTTCTACACGGGCAGCCTTGTATTCAGGTTTAGCAGGCTTTTCTGGATAGCTGGAGCTGAAGATGGATTCTATCATTTATCTCTTTTTATGGTGTTCAGCTCCTATTGTACATTATGTTTGTTTTTCCGCTGTAGACATATATGTATAGTTGAACTGTATCTGTACTAAGTATGATCCTGTATACTGTGTAACTCTGATGACTACATTTATCCAGCATATTTTTTTGTTCATTTTCTGATGTATTTGTTTATTTCTGTTCTGCTATTATATGTTTCTGTGTTATATTCCAAGGATTACCCTTGCCACCGTCATTACGGGGTTTGGGGTCCTCTCAATAGCTTCATATTTTGCTGTTTCATTCATCAAATCGCTACATCATTTATTAATAAAGTGAGCTTTTAAACCGTGACGTCTCCAAACTCATTTTGATTAACACAATTTCTGCATTGTGTATTATACAACTTAAATGGCTTATAATAAAGTCAAAGAGGAAGTGAGCAACTAAATGATTTTCATCAATTTGGAATGAGGAATGCAAATATTTTTTATCCCTCTCTTTCTGGAAAAATAATAATAGAAAGGTAACTTAAACGCAGTCAGTTATATTGCTTGTGAAATTCAATTACACAACACAAATAAATACCCAACAAATAGTGATATGAACATTTAACTGTAGTTTCTTATTTAATACAGAATCAGAAAAATTAGGCACTTACACCTAATGCGCAATCCAGATTCCAAAATGAAAATGAAGGGAATATAAACTGGAACTACGACCCAAATTTTCGACAATTATTAAATAAAGTATATTGCATTCTCGAATCAGAATAAATGTTTTAACTAGAAAACACGTGAATTGATTAAACTATAAATTTATTGGAAACTTAAGTGGGATTAATACAAGTTAACTTAGTAATAAAACAATTATGGTTAAAGAGATGCAAGCATGTCCTTTTGAAAAAAACCAGGAAACAGATGCAAGCAAGGCAATATCTGCTTCCAAAACCTATTTGTTTAACTTTGATCAGAATAATTGATTGTATTATATGAAATGTTATTGGTATTTATTATTTTATTAAGATAGTAAAAACTAAAGCATATTTGCTATTAAAAAGGATGTTGACTGTCATACTACCCAGTTTTAGTGTTAGTATTGAAACAACATTGAATAGAAATTCTATTTATCTTTTGAGAAACGCTAATTTCATGTGGATAGATCAAATAATATATCCATCCACTACATGCAAATATACATATTCATTATTCAATATTCAAAACAAACTTTTGGAAAATACTAACGTATCACAATAGCAATTAGCATTATTCATTACCGTTGTTGGTATCAAATAGAAAAGTAGCTTTGGATAAAAAAATCAGTTAAGAATGCAAGGTTTTCTGGGGATAAGTTAGAAAAGGTAGACAGACCCTTATGTGATACAATTATTAAGTTACCAGATAAAAAACTACTGTGACACAATTGTCAAGATATCAAAACAATAACAGTGACCAAATATTGGAAAACGGAAACCATCCATTTTGAGCATACCCATTACTCCAGGTCAAATGCATATTCAGCTTCTTCTCTTCAGTTATACTTCCAAATGTGGACTGTACATAAAAAAGAATGACTATTTAACTGAAAAGACCAATTTAACAATAAATCATACACATTTAATTTGTTTGAATATTGGAACAATCTGAATTAAAACAAATAAGATGGGAAAGAATTGAGATGTGAATCCTTTCTCGAGCACTCACTATTTCAAGTACTGTAATCGTTAACGGTGAAACCCAAATAATCTAAATGGTCATTCATTTAAATTGCAGTTTTTCCTATAAAATTCCTTGTGCTTTACCAATTCCAATAACCATATCCGACAATAAGAGTGTTATTGGTTACAACTGTAAATTTCGCATTCATCCATATTTTCTTACGTTTCTAAAGATCGATATTCCAATACCAACAAAATTGTAACAACCCGGAAAATCTGAACCAGTTCAAAAATTTTAATTTGGCTATTTATTGGATTTTAAATATTTAAAATAAATTATTTTAAATAATGATGACGAAAATTAAGTTCGAATCGATGTTTGAAAATAAATATAATTATTTTTAATTATAAACAAGGCCTTAAATGGCGCGGTAGTTTCAAAATTTGAATTCAACCTTTGACTGACCATACCGGGTGCAAATTAAAACGGATTTTAGTGAAACCAAAAAAAAATTAAATCTGTTTATTTATATCTTTCTAACAAATCTGAAAAATCGAAGTTTCATAGCGGAAGTCAAAAGTTATGGCCAAATGAATTTTCAGAAAGGTCGCTATATAATTTATATAGCCCATGAAAATAGTCATTTTGCAAACGACCTCAGAATTCGACGAAACCACTTTTGTTGGATCTGGAATGTCAAATTATTGCTAGGTTTTGAATTCCATAATTTTTGAAGTTAATATGTGAGCGTGGCAAAGGAAAATGTGTTTGGTTGATTTTAGTTAAATTGGATCGACCAGAAAAGGGCCATTTTTCAAACGGTCTCAGAATTCAATGAAACTAGTTTGGTTGGGTCCGTATCTTCAAAAAATAGCTAGATTAATTTTTCTGGAATTTTAGAATCAGTATATGGCCCCGGCAAATTAAAATGTACGTTCAAAATAGGGTTTGAATGTTTTATACTTTAGTTTGAAGAATAACTGACTGTAACAGTCGAAATGGCTTACGAAACATATCCCATTGTGTTTGGAAAGGGGGTATTTAGCTAGGGGTGACAGTTGTCATGTTTGAATTGGGGTTTGTATGGAGCGAAGGGTATTTTTGGATTTAAAGAAATTAAAAATAAAAATAAAAATCCTGGCCAATCAAAATTCACTTTCTCTCTTGTTGAAAACCCGCTACCCCCTCAAACCGACGACGGAAACCCCTATCCACCTTCTCTCTTCGATTCCTCTCCAACCACACACCAAAATCTCTTGTTTCTGTGGAACTTTTTGTAGAGCTTCACGTCCTCTTTAAATCCATACCTGGCATGCTTTTTTTCGTGTTGCGTGGAGGGAGATTCACCTCGTCAAAGTCCAGCGTTTCGAGCCTCCGCCGTGCTTCAGATTCGCCACCGAATTGGACCACCCCACCATCGATTTGGGCGCCTCTCCTAGCCCGTCAAGGTGGCGTAGGATGATCGCGTTCAAGTGCTTCAGATTTTGCGAAAAATCAAAACCTAGATTCGAACAATTTCTGAAAGGTACGGGCTTTGTTAATTTAAACTCAATATAACATTTAAAAGTATTGCAAACTAATAAAAATCATATCTTTTTGCTATGTGGTCGAAATCCAGTGAAACAAGAGACACCAGGACTGTGAGGACGTCTTCTACATTGTAGAAGAGTCCGGGGATTTTTCTGAGCTCGCTACTGTTTTTAGCAAAGAGACAAATTAATGTGAGACTTTTGAATTATAAACGATATGAAAATAACGATGTATAAGTATATAGTCGATGTATGAGTGATATAAGCGTTGTACACCTTATGTATCAGCATTGTATAAGTTGTATGTTCGATGTATAAGTTATATATGCGTTGTAAAAATGATATATGCGTTGAAATGAATTGAAATGAAATCAAAATATAGTTATATACGTATATATATTTATATATATATATACTCGCCTCGTCCATAGACCATGGAAGATATATATTGGTTGTGATATTGCTTGGATTATTGGTTGATGTGAAATTTGGTGAATATCATGAATGGTTGATTGGAAATGATTGATTGTGGTTGAAATCCCAACAGGATTAGTATATGGGAAAATTCATCTGTGTACGAACTAGATATTGAAATCCCCATTGTCAAAAGCTGCGAGGCATTAAGGTAGAGCGAGGAGCCATACTCGGGACGGTGCTGGTTTTAACTACCCTGCCGTTATGCTGCCGAAATTGTCTGAAATTTTCATGTGTTGAAACCATACTCATGTGTTGAAACTATATTCATGTGTTTAATAGAAATTCATGTATTGAATAAAATTCATGTGTTAAATGATATTCATGTATTCAATAAATTCTTTGAAAGATAAAAATAACATTTTTATCATATAATAAACTATATAAAATATTAGTGTTTTAAATAAATTGTTTTAACACCAAAAATAACATTTTTACCTTATGTATGAACTGTATAAAATAATCGTGTCTTGAAATAAATTGATTTACAATAAAAATCACATTTTTATGATATATATGAACGGTTAAAAATAGTGATGTGCTGAAATAAACATCTATTGGATAAAAATCTCGTTTTATCAAACATATGAAATGAATATGGTTTTGAAATCGAAGAATGAATTATAGTTATATATATATAAATATAATTAAAATAAACTGAATAACGAAGCTGCAGTTCGTATTTTAAAACTGTGATTTCAAACGATAATGGCGGGAGATCCGACCATTAGAATTTCCCGAAACCGAAACTGTTGGGTTCGCTTTGGAAATATCTTTCCAACGACACCTACTTTGTAAAGATCCAATGGTTGGATTGCCTGGAATGTTTAATTCAAATATGAAGAAAAATAGCGCCAGAATCGATTATATTTATATATATATAATTAAAATAAATCGAATAATGATGCTGCAGTTCATATTTTGAATTTGTAATTTCAAACGATTGTACCGGGAGATCCGACCGTCGGATTTTCCCAAAACTGGAACTATTGGATTCATTTTGAAAAGATCTTTCTAAGGATATAAAATTTGCGAAGATCCAACGGTTAGATTTTAAGATATGTGTAAATCAAATCTGAAGAAAAACAGCGCCACGGCCGCGTTATGGCCTGAAGCGTCATTTGAATGAATTGGCTATTTTTAAATAAATAAAAATAGCGATAAATCATGATAAAATATTATAAACGATATGGAATGGAAGTAAACCGAATTTACCCGGTTTATTGGATATTTGATGGTTGAATGTGTTTGACGTGAAAATTATATTAAAGAACAAAATTATTGGTGTCGAATAATTTAACCATTGAAATGAACAGATTTGAAATTCTAAATATACGTGGATTACTTGAAACGGCCGAGTAAATTCTCATTTCAAATAATTAATCGACGATTAAAAGTCGAAGATATGAAGACGGTTAAAGACCGATGATCTTCATGTCAAATGGAGTGGTGCTACTGATGCTCATTATAGGAGTAGCTACCTTGAAGGGGCTGAAGTGGTAGCCGTCCGGACGTACTTGTTGATTGCACGGATATGCGAGTTATAAAGTGCCTCCGGTTTCGTTCAGACCCAGGACGGACTTGTAAATGGACTGTGTGTTTGACATTGGATATCATTCTGTGTGATTGATGGATATCGGTTGCATGGAGTGATTATCCTGTGTGGCATGCTAAGATGCAAATGATCAAAGCTTTTGTTGCAAAGCAGTGCTTTGTGGTTGATGATCATAGCACGGCTGTGAATAGCTAGCTTTGTGTTTAGCGTTGTTTCGCGAGCCTCACACCCCGGTATGAGCCAGAAACAGGAGAAGGACCTCAGGGAGAACATGCGTTTCCTTCTAGCTAGGAGTGGTGCTTTGGGTTTTACACGCCCGGGTATTTTACTTATGTAGATGATGGAAAGTGAGGCCTCGGTTAGTTCGGTCTCTTCGGAGCCGATGGTTTGGTCGGATATGAACGGTGACGCCCCATAGGGCGGGGAAACGCAGTGTTCAAGCATTTTAATCCACATCGAGCGGACCGGCCCTAACGATCCAAGGCTTTCCTACGCGCTTGCCTGAGACACGGGCTAGAGCGTCTCGAATTCGGTAAGGACGATCCCTTGCCTTGGTTCATGACGAAAATCCAATTTCCAAATACAATATCGTGCGGTTTTGATTGTATACCTATATATGGCGACATGATATATGGTACCCATGCCGTCTATGATTGATGCTTATGATTGAAATTGTTTTTGAAACATCTAAACATTAGTAATAATATCAAATGCATTTTTTTTCGTATCAAGCATATTTTGGCCATTATAAGGTAAAACTCTATCCTCTGGCTTGCGTTGCATTGTGTGATGGGACCTGAGTCTTATAATGGCTTCATTTTTATAAAAAGCAATGCGATGATTTGCCATATTATTGTTGTCTAAATATGTTAAGTAGATTTCTCATACCAGTCCCATGACTGACTCGTAGTTTGTTTCACTTGCAAACTCGGGTGCCCCTTTTTCTACACGGGCAGCCTTGTATTCAGGTTTTAGCACGCTCTTTCTGGATTGCTGGAGCTGAAGACGGATTCTATCATTTATCTCTTTTTATGATGTTCAGCTCCTATTGTACATATTATGTTTAGATTCCACTGTAGACATTTATGTAAAGCTGAACCGTATTTTGTACTAAGTATGAATCTTGTATACTGTGTAACTCTGATGATTATGTTTATCCAGTGTATTCTATTGTATATTATTTGGTGTATTTATATATTTCTGTTCTACTGTTATCTGTTTATGTGTTATATTCCAAAGATTACCCTTGCCAACGTGGAACGAGGTTTGGGGTCGTCGTAATAAATGTTGATTACCATAATTATCCTAAAAATGAACATAAAAAAATCGAGTGCCTATTCAGAGCTGAACATTTTACCTGAACTTGTTACTCGGGAAAGAAGCAGTCCCAGAGCATACATACCACAATCGAAATAGGAGATACAAATTTAGATAATACCATACTCCTAACCCAATTCACACCTCTAAATATATCGTCTCATATATGGGCTTATCGAACATGGTCATCGATCCTACCGTGCTCAATTTGGTATCTATTAGGAACTGAAAATATCTTGGAACGATGGTAGGTTCGTAGATCTGAGAATCCAAATGATGTGGAATTGGATGGCGTCATGCGGCATCTTTATCCGATGTCCTCCACATGCCTAGTTAGTCATCCATTTTCGCAGATCCAGGTTTTCTTTGAGATTTGGTTGTTGGATAAGAACTGGGTTATCGAATAAGGGAAATGAATGTTCAAGTTAAGGTTAAAAAAAGGAAGGGGTAAGGGAGAACGATTATGAAGCATTCGTATGTACGGAGGGGCAAAAGACGATTAAGTTGATTTTTTGCGAAGAGATATCGATGTATGCTCTTACACATACACGTGGCATACATATATTGAATTCCATGAGAAGGCCTGAGAGCAAAGAAAACAAAACTCAGCTTTAATAGTATAGTATAGATAACATAATTACTCTACAAATTACCAAAGGAAGAACCTAATTTCATTTACTTATAATAATATAGCTTATGGTAATTGCTACATAATTTATTTCTACTATTTTCTCTTAGAATCTCATAACTTGCCAGGGTTAGAAAATTTGAATTAGTTGATTTAAAAAATGTGAATTCTTATCTAAATTGGCATATCCTAATAATTAAAAACTTATAACATACCCTTCACAAGGAAGATTATTTATAATACACCCTCATCTCCATCTGACTTTAAGTTAATAGAAATGCTAACACACCATTATTGTAATATTAATTTCTCCAATCATCAGCTGCTAATTTGTTTGTAATATCAAATAGCCTTGCCATTTCATCGATTTATATTGCCATCTTGATGGCTGCAAACATTCCTTATCTCAATTATAAGAGTGGGTATTCTAAAAATACTGCATTTACTGAAAATTATTTCAAATTTCAAAGCACATTTATTTTATGAAACACTAACATTAATTTGCCTTACCCTTTTCAAAGCACAAATTTCACAAAATAATTCTTTTAATTCATTAAAAATAATATCATCATAATTTATCACATTATTTAGTTGCGATGTCAACACAAGATCATAATTACCTCACCATCTAGTTTTAATATTCCCGTTAATATAGTTGTTTAATACCATTCTCATAAATTTTATCATTATTATTTCCAGAAAATTATTTTATAATCCACAGTATAATATGCTCGATCATCTCGTATAAGCATTTTAGTAATTCTTATCAATATCATGTTGTATATATTGTTGTTGTATATAACAATTAATGACTTTTGTTTGATGATAACAACCAAATATATATTATTATAAATGTGTTTGTTATTGTACTACTATAATACATCACAGAAAGAAATAAAATATTTATATTTAAGTAGAATACTACTGTACACGAATTTAAATATTCAAAGAGTATTTTATTTAAATATAATATATTATTTCAATATTTAAAACAATACAATCTACAACCCCACTATTTGTACAACACTGTAATTCACTGAAATACATTTCATTTCATATACAATTTCATACAATGTTTCTCATTACAACACTCTATCTCTCAGTCACTCAGTTGCATCTCATATACGGTATACATACACATTCATTGACTAATACATTCGCTGACACACAGACACAGTCTTCTGTCTTCACAGCTTTCCAGTCAGTCCAGTCATCCACACCAGTCACATACAGAAACACACACAATATCTGGAATAAAAATAATATTCTAAATTGTAGCAGATATAATTTTTATTTTAAAAATTTATTTTCCTCAGAATTTTGGTGTGTTTCTCATCATTTTTCATGACTTGATCTAATTTTTATATCCATCAATCTGTGTCTAAACAGCTTGTGATATTCACAGTGTTTCACTGTAAATACCACAAGGTAGATTGCATACTCTAGTACTCACAGATTAGCCTCAACACACTTGTAAAACCCCACTTCCATTAATGTCGCCCACAAAGGAAATGCATTAACTTCCATGGAGCATTTTATGTGTGTATAGAACAGAAACTTAACAACAAGATAGTTATAAACAGTACTTGAAAATTTAAAACTTCATTTCATTGCAGCGGTAAATACATAAGTTTGATTACATCATCAAAAACCGAAGTCAAAGTACATAATATCCATCTTCACTAAATCAGAGTACATAAATTTAAAGGCATAACCCCAATACAAAATAGCCATAAATAAGATAGGCTGAACTTTTACTTCAACGATCCAAGCAACTTCTAAAAGCAAGAGATACAGTTGTCCAAAATCAAGCTCCACTGGTGGTAGTTCCATCCTGAGCACCTCGGGGGGGGGGGGGGGGGGGGAGGAAGAAAAGAGGTGGAAACAAAGGGGGTAAAACATAAAGTATGGCGAGTGCGAAAACTTTAACAATATAATTACCAAAATAACTAGGCTAAGGCATAAGTTGGAAAATAAGGAAATGACTGTGAATCAAATGGGTATGGCAGAGTAAACAAGGAAATAAGACGATCAAAGATAACGTTAAAGGCGCACCGAAACCACTATAAGATATTTACTATACTGCACCACCACCACTAGTCACCCTAAGGTTAATCCTGCCTACGAAACTTAATAATCATAATGGTAGTTTCGTGCACCCCTAGTTGCCTTCATAGGTGTTGCCTGCCCCTATCTCCACTAGGTGTACCCACTACCCCCATGCGATCAGCTCCCTAACTCGTTGATACCCGTGCTGGCCCCACAGTGGGGTGTATCACTCCCCAAAGTGGCAACCCGATACTACCAATAATGCACGACTTATACCTACACGATGCAACAACGTCTTACCTACCAGCCCGGGCCCACAATCGCACATGAACTGTTGGACTTGCGTTGCCACCGCGAACCCGCTTTGGCCTCTTACAGTCAAGCCCAGTACGCGTGTCCTGTCCTCGACTTGGGTCGAGCCCACAAAGATACTTATGGGTTACTGGTTGGAACGGGCCCTCATTACTTGACACAAGCAATCCACCTAAGCTTGGTCCCCTCTAGTACATCCCACTTAACCCTCTTCTTAATCATGTTTACTTACATGTTTCAATTTTGGTTAAGTGTTTCTAATCGTATTTCAATTGCCACCCAAGGCATCACTTAATTCCACATGCCAACCAGGGCACCCACTTAACCCCCTCATGTCCCACTACATGTTTATCTGGTTAAGTTTTTCTTAATTCATTAAGACCGTAACCTTATAAAGACCTCCCACATTAGACTGACATATGTGGCAGCTGGATTTGCCGGGCGGGTCCGGGCAGTCTTACACCACAAAAGAGCCTAACCTCGTGTCCTTACAACTGTTACGCATTTAGTTTATGCCTAAGACCTCTCACATTAGACTGGCATTTGTGGCAGCTGGATTTGTCGGGCGGGACCGGGCAGTCTTACACCACAAAAGAGCCTAACCTCGTGTCTTAGGCGATTAATTACACAAAATTAATTATCCCCCAATTTGAATTAATTTCCCTATTCAAATTATCAATCCATTCCAAATTTAACTATGGCCATAATTGACTCAATTATGTCCATCTATTTATGGTATGCAAAATCATACCAATTATCTTCACATATTTATTTTATGCCATTTAAGGCATTTATGCCAATTCTCAATATTAAATCTTTTAATATTATCCCATTGTCCCATGTTGTTCGTTCGTTCGTTTAACGTAAAATATATGTTAGACTCAAATAGTCTAACTCATGGAATAAAGAGAAAACATCACAACATACATATAGATAAAACTAGATCTAAACATAAGGGGTGAACTTGCATGTGTGAATGAGGTTCTACATCTAAAACTTGCATAGGCCAAACTTGCATAAAATTACATATGTCATAGATCTAAATCTAAAGGTGTGAACTTGTTTAATAGTCACAAACTTGCATAAATCATGTATGTCATAGATCTAATCATAAGGTGTAAACTTGCATAGGCAATAACTACAAACTCACATTACATGATTCACACTCCAGACATATACTTGCATATGTAATTTATGCAACATAACGATGGTGCAAACTTACATCTAAACACGTAAACTAGCATGTAGAATTTAGCATATAACTCACACATGTCATAGCCTAACTTTAGTCCTAAAATAGATGTCATGAAACATGTAAGGTTATACATAAAATTTTCACTAACTTGCATATGATCTATGTCTTAATTAACATCCTAACTTGCATACATACATATGATTTATCATATGAATCAACATAACCAAACTAGCATATGAAACATCATTATGAATACATAATCATAGAATTAAAACATAGATGATAACGTCACAACTTTACAACATAGATGATAACATCATAGAATTTACAACATAAATGATAACATCACAATTTTACATCATAGATGATAACATGCAGTCAATAATTCACAAAATAACCATATAATCCGCATCATAGCTTAATCCAATTAAAATGTTAATTATTTTATTAAAGAAATCAAACTCACAACTCAAAGAAGGTCTTGAGTTCTGAATTCTAAGTTCTGAAGTTGAATTAGCTTTCCTCCTCTCTAATTGGTGGCGGCTATTCTTGGTTGCAAGGTGACGACATGGAGGCCATGGCTCTAATTTTAATTTTATTTTAGGGTTTGAGTCTACATGTCTTTTTATAGAGTTTAGAATTAATTCAAGCCGTCCGATCAACCCAGAATTAATCCCAGCCAATCAGAGCAGATCAGAAACCCTAATGAGTCAGCACACAGTCATAAACAGTTCACCAATCAATTCTGCCTAGGGTGGGGGGGGGGGGGGAGGGGCAGGTCGACCCTATGGTCGATCTGGTGAGGGTAGGTCGACCTGGACCTGGCGGGAAATTTCCCGCCTAGCCCATCTAACTTTGAAATTTGAATTTTCAAAATCTGTTTTGAATTCTCTAAAACTTCCGATGGCCATAACTTCTTCATACGAAGTCCAATTCACGCAAACTCGGACTCTATCTCAACCAGAATTCCAAGACGAACAAAATGATGCAACCCGTTTCCCTTAATTTTCAAATCTGAGATGAGTTATTCTTTAATTTGTGAATATTAACATTGAAAATTACGGGGTGTTACATTACACTGGTCTGCTGATCAGAACCAGCGTCACATTTAGCTGATTCTCAACGACCACAACATAGTTTAACGGTTTGCTATTAAATATTCATTAAAATAGCCGCACATACACACACACATATATATATATATACACATATATGTATACATGCAGTCAACACAGAGATGATTATGGTCGAGCAACAATTAGCATGTGATATGGTGGTAATACAACAATGAAGAGCATGTATGCAACTCAGGTCAAGAACAATTCAAACTACATCATGTTCATTTCAGCAACAACAATGTCACCATGTCAACAAAGTGCCAAATGCAACAAGTCAAAAGCTGACACAAATGCAAGATCAACACAGTGTGCACAAGGAATGATACAACAGTGTACAACTCAAGAATGACATGGCAAGTTCATGCCATCAATACAGGAGTATAGAAGGTAACAAAATGGCAACAAGTCCATAAGCATGAGTGAGCAAGAGAAATGGTATATGCTATACCGAAATCAGGGCCTAACACCCAAATGCGGTGTGAAATCCTCATAATCACAGAATAAATGCAGAAAAGCAGTAAATAATAGGAGACACACAAGATTTTTATAGTGGTTCGGCTCAATCCAAGCCTATGTCCATTTTATAGTTTCTTAAATCCTAAGAAGCTATTACAATGTTGCTTGCTTGCGATTTATACACGAAATCCTCGTGTTTACAATGAAAAGAAGTGAGAAAAGTGGAGATTATGCACGAAATCCTCGTGCTATAATGTGGGAATCGGCTTCCTTATTGAGCAATGGCCTTGCGTGAAGTAATGGTGGAAGCCATGATGAGTGAGAGCCAAAAGATCAAAAGTCCAAAAGTCCTTTCAAATGGCCATGGAGCGGTGTATTTATAAGCATAGAGGCACCCTTGGGAGCTCCGGAGTGGTTCGGATCGGGTGTGCCACTTGGCGAGCGCCGAGGAGATCTCGGAAGTAGTGGAGAAGTGGTCACCAGATCGTGTGGAGACAGGTGGAGTTTGATCCATGATAGTAGGAACGGTTGTTGCCTTATGAATAGGTCAACGCTGCAGCCCAGAGTTCGCTACAGGTGGTTCGGTTCGGGTTCTCTCCCTTCCGAATCGATCCAAAGCCTTCCAACCGAAGACTTCAAGCACCAATGCAGAATTCATGGCGGGTCGGGTCTGCCTCATCCCGATCCAAACTGAGGATTCCGATCCGAGCCTACACCTATACGTGGAAGAGAGGATGCTAAGTTTGTGAAGGTGTGATGCCGCAATCCAATCCGGTCCGTCTAGACCGATCCGATCCGAAAGGGTTGTGCTAATTCAAAATCCAAGTTTCCGGTTCTGCAGATGTTCACGGAAACGAGCGTAACTTCCAAACCGTAGGTCCGTTTTGCCCAAACGAAAGCTCGACTTGAAGGCGATTCAGAGGGCTACAAAACTTACAAAGGCTAGCTCTATAATTGATGTTTTCGGGCCCAAAAGAGGTCGTCTGATAGGAGTTTTCGGCCAATCTTTATTTGTGATGCGACTTCAATCAAATCGCTACCTGTCTTCTACTTTGAATTCTCTGAAACTTCTGATGGCCATAATTGTTGTATATAACGGTGTTGTATACACAATTATATGATTTTTGTTTGATGATAACAACCAAATATATATTATTATATATGTGTTTGTAATTGTACTGTTTCATATACTACACAGCATACATGAGCATAATATTTCTATTTAAATAAAATAAAACTGTACAGAAATCTAAATATTCACAGTATTTTGTTTGAATAGAATATTTTATTTCCATATCAAACAGTACAAATTTTATACTCCATTATTTGTACATCACTGTATTACATTTCATGTCATACCAGAGTTCATATACGCAGCTCCTCACTCACTCTATCGCTCATTTCATGTATATTTTCTTTCATTGTTTCATACATTCTGTTATACAGACACATTGACACTTATATATTTCACTGATACACATTCATCCTTTGTCTTTTATCTTCTGTCTTCACAGCTTACAAGTCAGTCCAGTCTTCATACCTGTCATACAAATGAATACACGCACAGTACACTGCAATAGAATTTAAACTGAATATATGCAAATATAAATTTTAATTTTAAAATTTTATTTTCCTCAGATTTCTGGTGTGTTTCTCATCATTTTTCATAACTTGATCTGATTTATTTGTGTCTAGTCAGTTTGTATAGTACGGGGACAGAAAACTTGACTGATGGCTGCATGTATACACGTGCATGAATATACACGTGTGCACTGCCTCACCAATCAGTGTACCATTGAGGAGTAGCCACGTGGACCATATCGACTCAGTGCACAGTCATCTGTGGGAAAATCAAATCAAAGAAGAAAGACGAAAATCGGCTTAGCAATAAAAGCAAGTGGCAGATCACAAATCACACAAAATCAATTATTTTATCTTGGCAAATCAAGCAAAATACTAGTGATTAACATGGCAGATCAATGATCAGCAAAATCATGGGTCAAAGACACAAATATAGTTCAGCATGAATGTGAATGGTGTATGTATACATGAGTTTAAATGTGGCCGAGCAACATGCTCAAAGTGAACACAAACAAACGTGATCAAAACACAAATGAGTCAACATGTACATGATAATCAGTTCAGACAATACGCATGCATGGTCGAGCATGGCATAAACATAGGAGTTCACAAATATATACACAGCATGGTTGTAGTAATGGTTCAGCAACTCAAGATACAAGAAAATCAAAACTGCATGTCAGCAAAGGGATGGTACAACTTCAGGTCAGCTCACAAATATACATAACATGAAAATGCAGAATGGTCGAGGCTAAAGTACAAGCATGGTCATGCTCAGCTAGATGAATGAAAGCATCAAAAAATCTATGCAGCATAAATACATGTCATAGAACATGGTGAAGCATGGTGAAAATGGTTGAGTTCATAACAGTCCAAGTTGTCGAGCACAAGTATATACATATTCAGTCAAGAAATGGAATACAAAAATCTCTACATACATAGAAATCTGATTTGTATTTCTAAATTCATATATGGACAAAGAGTAAAATTGCAAATTAGATTTTCCAGAAATGATGCAAGTATTTTTGGCAATAGTTTTTGAAAGGGGCAAAGAATTTATTTCCTGATTTTACCGCCAAGTTCTAGTTCATATCAAACAATGACCAAGCGGATAAGTATCAAGGGATCAAGCATAGAAGTTCATACATGGAATGGTGCTCTTGCATATATCAAACATGGCATGTTTGGAAAGACATCGCAAATCAAATCATCTCAGCAATTATCACAAATTAGTTTTCATAAATGAATATGAAAAATGGGGAAGAAAAATTCAGTGATCAAATGTTTTGGCAATCAATCAACTCGGCAACAATGAATCAAATATTGCCATAAAAACGTTCAAGGCAATCAATCCATAAATCTCGCTAAGGGGAAATTAAATTCTTTTTCATAAATGTCCAAATTCATTTGAAGCAACAAAGAGAAACTTTCATTTAATCTCGTCACCACAAAAGGCAATTTTTTCACGCAACAAAATCAATGCTGAGTAAATCATGGATCAATTCAGAATTCATTTCAAGTAACAAATCAGCAAGCATTTGTTTGGAATTTTTTTTAAGGAGCAACAAATTATTATTCACACAAAAGGGCCACAAGAATATCCTTCCAAAATTTAATCAATTCAAGGCAACAAAGGCAACTTCATTCAAGAATTTAAAAGGGGGAAACTACAAATTATCAGATAAAATCACTATATGCGAAATCAGAGTGACTAGCGTTTTGGTTTTGTACCCTGTAAACACCTATCATCACAGGAAGCTGAGCATAAAAATCAGACAACGATAATCCATCGAAACCACAACCATTTTGAAAGCAAATAGAATTCAAAATCAAAATTACTCACATGGTTTCGATCAAGAGAGAGCTCAAGACAATCAACAAAGCACGCCACGAATTTGCTCAAGTTCAGAGAACCATTCTTCTTTAAACAGTATCGATTTGATTTGGAGAGCTCAGAGAAAATCCTAGAATTATTTTTCCACGCCGCCATTTTTGATCTAGAGGAAAGCGATTGGAACAAAAGAAAAGCGGGTGCACCAATATGAAAGTGGCCGGCCTGTTCTTTGAATGGAAAGGGGATGACCCTTTAGTTTTTTAAATCCTAGGGTTTCTCATTGTTTTTCTTTTATTTTTGGTATTATTTATTTTTATTTTGTGTTGTTGTCATCTGTAAAACAAACGAACAGTTTTCTAGAGTCTGTAAAAACTAGAGAAATCAGTCAGGGTGTTGACTGATAGTTGCTAGAGTTTGTAAAATCTTGGTTACGTGTTACGGGTTTGTAATACGGGAAATCTGATCGAGGGATATCGGACAGTCTAGGGTCTTGAGCGTAGGGTTAGAATAGGAGCAGGGTTTGCTAGTGTACACGGTCTTGTATGCGGGATCTGTTCTATCACCTAGTAGAAACCTTAGAAATGCAGCAGTAGGCAGGGTTTTGCCGAAGCTGGGTATATCTATGTGTGATTTATTTTCTGCATTTCTGTTTCTGCTATATTTTGTAATCAGTTTATTAATATATATCTCACTAGATTTTTAATTCTGTTAAAAACTATGATAAACACTATTCACCCCCCATCTAGGGTTAATCCTGATCCAACAAGTGGTATCAGAGCAGGTATTTTCTTTAGCTCTAGAGTCATGGATCATCTTAGTTGTCAGCCTAGTGAGAGTCGGTCCATTAATATTCCAACTATTTTCAATGGATCAGATGTTTTAAATTGGAAAATAAAGATGAAAATTTATATAAAATCTGTTCAAATTAAATATTGGGATATTATTATTAATGGAGTTGATTTGTCAGATAAAAGGAATATTGTTATCAATACTAGTGCTAAGGACATTATTTATTTTTGTCTTAGTATTGATCAATTTAAGCTTATCTCTCATTGTTTATCTACACAGGATATCGGGAAAAATCTAAATGCGCTATATGGACAAAAAGTTGACAACTGCTCCAAACCTACAAAGATCAACTCAGATACAAATTTATGCTTAACAGGTCTTACAGATGATAATTCAGATGGATCAGCTAATGGAGACTCAACAGACAATGAAGTAGAAAATTTCTCTTATGAAGATCTGGTTTATTTTTGTGCTGATCTAACTAAGTCTGTTGATAAACTCAAATCTAAAAACAAATTTTTGAAAACTAAAAATCATGAGTTGACCAGCAAAATCAGTGATTTGGAACACAACTTGAATATTTTAAAAACTCCTCGAATTCAGACTACAAAAATTGTTTGAAATTGGAAACCAATCTTGTTCATCTCAATAAAAATATTCAAATGTTTGAAAAAGAAATTTTGATCTTAAAAGATAGCAAGATTGAGTTATCAAGTTCGAATAATTTTCTACAAAAGGAATTTGAAAGTTTTAAGACTGCCATAAATCCTAAACTTGAAACTGCTGAAAATGAAAATTGGGTGAAAAGTGATTTGATTTTGAAAGAATTTGAAAATGAGATTGAAAAATCCAGGAATTTTGAGTCTGAAAAACAAAAACGATTTGAATTTGAAATCTCGGAATCCCAAGCCAAAAATTAAATTTCTTGAAGATAAAAAATTAGTTTTGAAAACTAATTTTGGAAAGAGTAAGATCACCGAAAACCGTTGTTCAGATTTAATGAAAGAAAATGGTGATCTTAAATCTAAAATTCAACAACTTGAAACAACATTGACAAAATTTTCTGATGGAGAAAAAACTCTAAATATGTTGTTGAAAAACAAATTTTCTTCAGGAAATAAAAACGGTCTTGGCTTTGGGAATCAATGCGTTTGGAAAACGAGATTTAGGTGTTTTTAAAAATTTCCCAAACTGCTTTGAAAGAATAGACTAGAAAATCTGAACTTTGAAAATTGCAAAGGATTCTTGAAACAAAAACAAAATAAAAACTTGTTTTATAATAAACCAATTAAATATATTTGGAGCCCAAAAGGAAATAAAATGAATTCAGTTAAATTCAAACAAATATGGGTTTCTAAAGGCAAAAAAATAGATTCGAATGGTTTGTTGTATAAACAAGTCTGGATACCAAAATGTGTGAATAAGATTGTGAGTGGTTTTGCAAATTTTGTTAGACCACTCCATGCTATAAATTCATAGGTACCGAAGGGTGGCTGAGGAACTACTGTGCTGAAAAGAAATTTGAAATCAAGCTGGTTTATACTTCTGTATCATTTACAGTTCCTTCAGCCAAAATCTGTTGAGTTAGAGATTTTGAGTTACATTGGATTCCGGTATGATCTCTAAACTCACTTCTGTAAATATTTTTCCTTGTCTATTTCTCTTTCTATCTCCTTTTTTTGATTTATCACTGCCATATTTTTTTGGGCTTCATTAACTTCCAATTGCAGAAGTTATGTTTTTCTGGAAATTTGCTTTCTGTGGATAAAACTCTCTTGTTTTAATCATTTCCAGATATTGAATTTAAATTTGTAATTATCTGCAATTGTTTTGAAGTTTAATTTTTTTTTTTGGAATTCTTAGCAGTGCTGAAGCATTAATATCATATCTTGAACAGTGTTATTTTGAATTCTAAATTTTTGAAGATTTGAATAATTAATGAAATTTCACACACTTATGTTGTTTTGAGTTTCTTCCAATTCATTTTGGGAACGCTTAAAATATTATACTCATTACAGTACACTCTGTTACTTATCATTTGTGATAATTTCACAAATTTTCAGATTGGCTTGGACATTTTTGATTTGTCTTGAATCATTACTTATACCTTGATATTCACTGTTATTCATGATCGTCTGGTTTAGATCTTTGTTTGTTTGAGATCATTTGAAATTTCTGATATGTTGAATCTCACACACCTCTCAGATCTGAAATTATTAATTCTCGATGATTGATTCATTATATCTCATGATCAACATCCATTCAAGTGATTTCAAATAAATAATTTTTATTTTTATTTGGATCATGATTATGTCTTCAAACTTCATGTAAATATTCGGAAAAATTCCTTGTGTATGTCAGAAATAATTTGGAAAAACTCTTTGAGAAAATGGTCTTAATCTCTTTATTATTTCATGGTTATTTGATTTAAATATTTGTTTGTTTAAAATCGTTTGAAATTATTGATTTACTGAATCACACACATATCTAGAATCAAAATTTATAATCTGGTATGATTGATTCATTAAATTCTGATATTTTCATATTCCTTCAAATGATTTAAAATAAACAATATTTTAAAATCTGGGATCATGAATCATTTTTTTGTGACCATCTGAAACTTCTATGAAACATTTTCTGACAAGTCTGCTGTGATATTTGTTTCAATGCTGCTCTGATACCGTTCTTAAATAACTGCTTATTTCTGATCTGTCTACTGTTCTGTGCAAAATTTGTCTGCTTGGGCTTTAAATTTCTGTTGTCTGCGATATCATTGTTTTTTTCTAGTATCTTGTTACATTTTTCATTAATAGAGACACCATGTGGTATCAGAACTGCCTAATATTTGTCTCACTCATCTGTACTTAGATTCTAATCTTCACCTTGTATAGATCTACACATTTTTTTTGCCTTGTACAAATTTATCCCTCTTGGCATGTATAGATCTTCATATTCCTCTTGTAATTGATTTTCAATTTTAAAATTATTTATTGATTATTCATTGAGAA
Organism: Allium sativum; assembly: GCA_030737875.1. NCBI lineage: Eukaryota > Viridiplantae > Streptophyta > Magnoliopsida > Asparagales > Amaryllidaceae > Allium > Allium sativum. Next base: position 180,940,429 of record CM060915.1, on the reverse strand, counting down.
ATTGAAATCAATATCCAAATTGAACTGTATTTATAATTCATCAAAAATTTTACCAGATTTTGAAATTGTGATGAATTATGACTGTAGTATATTTCACAACAAGAGGAGATTTTATTCAAATTTTTATGATGGTTGAACATCTATTATAATATCTTTGAATTGGCAACTATTTCACGATCATCTCCTTTTTCTATCATCATTCTGCCATCCATGATTTTTTGTACATTATTATGGAGAGTTTAATATTTTAAAAAAAATTAAATAAACAATGAAAATATTTGTGACAGAAATTGGACTATATTATTATTCATAATTGGTGATAATTGAAAATTTTTAATGATCCCGGTACATTCGAGCATATTTTATAATATAATTAATTTAGAAATTTATTTCATAGTCTATTTCTACCATTCATATTAGTTGTATATACCAGGGAGTTTTTCTATTTAAAGCTGAAAATGATAAATTATATTAATACATAAGTGTGTCTCTAACCTCATTTAAAAATCCAAGCTCTGGTCATGCATGGTTAAGAGACAACTTATAATTTAAGCTGTGACTGACCTCATTTAAAAATCCAAGCTCTGGTTATGCATGGTCAGTGTGCTCTTAAATAAAAAAATAAAGGAAAAAGGAAATATTGTGCTATAAATTGAAATTTATTTCAAATTCTCCTTAGTGTATAAAAACCAGCCTATCGATCCATCTTTCTAATCTGTGAAGTGTGTTAATATTTTATGACGTATTATGGTTGATTGATAGCTATTGGGATTTTGGAGTATTTGATTTTTTCACTTAAATTGAATTATTAATTATAGTCCAAATCTGTCACTGTTTTTGAACTTTATTTTTATAAAATTCTTTCGAAAATAATTGGAAAATCATTTATTTTAAAAATTATCTCTCCATTTATATAAATTTCATTGTAAATCCGTTATTCTCTACAATGTGAAATATGCCACTAGTTCTAAGAATATTATGATTTTTGTTTGATTGAATGAGATTTATGACGACTATTCTTCCTCTTAAGCTGATATTATATTTTAGTCATTTTTCAACTATATTTTAATTTCTTTGTCCTTTTTATAATAAGAAAAGGGCGAGAATGGGTTGAGACTTTGATTTATGAGTGAATATTTTATAAATATTTTTATTTCTGAAAATTTATCCATTTCACTCATGCACAGTTATAGGGGGAGCTTTCTGCTGTAGGGGGAGCATTCAAATAGGCGAGTAATATATATTTCATTTTTTTTCAAACACATTTATGCTCAAAATCTTATATTTGTTTGTCATCATCAAAAGGGGGAGATTGTTGTATATAACGGTGTTGTGTACACAATTATATGATTTTTGTTTGATGATAACAACCAAATATATATTATTATATATGTGTTTGTAATTGTACTGTTTCATATACTACACAACATACATGAACATAATATTTCTATTTAAACAAAATACAACTGTACATAAATCTAAATATTCATAGTATTTTTTTTGAATAGAATATTTTATTTCAATACCAAACAATACAAATTTTACACTCCACTATTTGTACATCACTGTATTACATTTCATGTCATATCAGAGTTCATATACATAGCTCCTCACTGCAGAATCACTCTGTCACTCATTTCATATATATTTTCTTTCACCGTTTCATACATTCTGTTATACAGACACATTGACACTTATACATTTCACTGACACACATTCATCCTCTGTCTTTTATCTTCTGTCTTCACAGCTTACAAGTCAGTCCAGTCTTCATACCTGTCATACAAATGAATACACGCACAGTACACTGCAATAGAATTTAAACTGAATATATGCAAATATAAATTTTAATTTTAAAATTTTATTTGCCTTAGATTTCTGGTTTGTTTCTCATCATTTTTCGTGACTTGATCAGATTCATTTATGTCTAGTCAGTTTGTATAGTACAGGGAAGAAAACTTGACTCATGGCTGCATGTACGCACGTGCACAAATATACATGTGTGCACTGCCTCACCAATCAGCGTGCAACCGAGGAGTAGCCACGTGGATCATCTCGACTCAGTGCACAGTCATCAGTGGGAAAATCAAATCAAAGAAGAAAGATGAAAATCAGCTCAGCAATAAAAGCAAGTGGCAGATCACAAATCACACAAAATCAAGTGTTTTATCTTGGAAAATCAAGTATTTTAACATGGCAGATCAATGATCAGCAAAATCATGGGTCAAAGACACAAATACAGTTCAGCATGAATGTGAATTCTGTATGTATACATCAGTGTAAATGTGGCCGAGCAACATACTCAAAGTGAACACAAACAAACATGATCAAAACACAAATGAATCAGCATGTACATGATAAGCTGTTCAGACAATATGCATGCATGGTCGAGCATGGCATAAACATAGGATGTAACACCCCGTAATCCTGTAACACTAAGATTCACAAATCAGGGTATAATTAATTTTTAAACGAAGAATTAAGGGAAAAGGGTTGCGCCATTGCGTTCGTCTCGAAATTCTGCTTGAGATAGAGTCTTAGTTTGCATAAATCGGACTCCGTATGAAGGAGATATGGACGAACGAAGTTAGGTAGAGAAACCGGAAACAGACCATAATGCACTGGCGCACTTGTGAAGTGCGCCCGTACAAAAATGCACTGGCGCACCTGCCAAGTGCGCCCATACTAATCCAGCACCGAATTCTAGAGTGTTCTGTGCTGACGTGTCTCCTTTTGAGTGGTTGGATGATGTGTATTCGACCTGTGCGATTCTAATGGCTTCTATGATGATCTAAGGGCCCTAAAACACTCTCTACACCGATAAAAGAATGCCTAGACCTAAGGGTTCCACCACACAAATTCTCTAAGGCATCTACATACTGCTTCTCTCTACTCTAGCCTCCACCATTAAAATAAATCTAATCCTCCACTAAAACAAGTTATAGTTCTTCTTCTAATTGGAGATTCAAATCAAGATTAAAGCTTCAAGAAGGGAATCAAAAGCTGATTCAACGGTTTCAAGCAACGTCGCACGAATCATAGCAACGCCATCTTTCTTTTCTAGTCTAAATCTATATAAGTCAGTTATTTTTAGATTTGAACGTTTAATTTTTATTCGTGACATGAAATTAAAGGGATAAAAGACTATGCCTAATCTTTCTACTTGAATCTGTGCTTGTACCTTTGGGCCTAATTAAGAACTGTTGAGATTCGATGACCAATAAGACTGTGACTGTGAAACTATGGACTTTGGAACCATATGTCTTGGAACTATGAACATTGCCTATGACTATGAACATTGCCTATGACTACGAACATTGCCTATGACTATGGACATTGCCTATGACTACGAACATTGCCTATGACTATGACTGTGACTGTGACTATGAGAATTATTTCCTTGACTAAACCTATGCCTTTGATTAGAAAACATAAACTATTACCTATGACATAACAAGGACGTCTGTGATTAAACACCTATGATTCATGACTAGGAAAGTGTTGCTTAAGTTTTGTGATTATGAGATTGGGTCTAAACCCGATTATTTATTCTACCTGTCCTTGGTTTTCTTTGGTTTTAGACCGTGGGAATTTACCTATTAAGTTAGGTCTACCCATGTTCTGGAACCTACTCTGTCTATTCTTGGTTTTAGACCTTGGGAATTTACCTATTAAGTTAGGTCTACCCATGTTCTTGAACCTACGTCGTTATTCAAAACGATTTTATGCCAGTTGTTATATCTATCCTTTTCATAGCAATCTTTGGTTCATTCCCTATTTGCTACGAATCTAGATTTATCTATAATCTAGATTGAAACACGATTATACGAACGGTGGGAATGCTATTTAGGGCAAAATGTGAAATTTACTAAAACATAGTTATAAACTTGGAAATTGGCATAAATTGGGAACATGTATTATGGCATGTTCATAGAAATGCAAATGGGATAAATTTGCCAGGAATTATAGGATTGTGTAATTTGAATCTAGTATTGACATGTAAACCTGGCATTTACATGAATTGTGAACTAGAGTAATAAGTCTAGTTTGACATGAATTAGAATGTTAAATCAGAATTGGATTAGCTAATTTGGCTCGAAAAGTATATTGGCATAAACTTGAAATTGGCCATAATTGGGAGTAATTGTCAGGATTAGCAAAATCATGGTTAGTGACACTTCATTTGGTATGGTTTACATACCAAAAAGCATAAACATGATATAGAGGGGAAAATGGGCCGTAAGAATAAATATTGACAATTTACATTAAAGAGTAATTGGGAAATAAGTAAATTAGGATTAATTTACTTATAGAATTTGTCCTAAGTGAGAAATGTAAATTTAGACAAATTAAAGATTTATTAACGACATCTCTTTTAATGAAACACCAGAAAGTTCTAGGGTGACAGAGAGGATAGTGTCTAGGCTTGGGTTTGGAAAATACAAGTTTCCTGCTCTCCCTAGCTATCCCTAACTGATCCGATGGACGGGATGGTTACTTTCAAAACCTGATTTGAAAATTAATCAAAACCCTTTGAACTTAGAAAACACGAATATGCCTAACCCGAGGTTAGACTGAGTTGCGATGTAAACCTGCCCGGAACCAACCGGCACATCCAGTATTCGCAACAATATCTGTCTAATGTGAGTGGTCACGGCTTTAATCTATTTAATTAAAGCTAGAACAAGAATGGTAGGGTTAAGTTAACTAAGACACTTAACCAGTTCAACATGATAACTAGACTGATGGGTGGGGTTAGGTTCAGACTGACACTTAACACAGTTAAGCTAGAATGGGAGGGTTAAGTCCATAAGAACACTTAACCAACTTAACACAGTTAAGCTAGAATGGGAGGGTTAAGTCCATAAGAACACTTAACCGACTTAACACAGTTAAGCTAGAATGGGAGGGCTAAGTCCATAGAGACACTTAACCAAACTCAAGGTAGCAAAACGAGACTTGTAGGGGTTAAGTAAAGTTAATACACTTAGCCAAATTAATATGTTAACTAGGCTAGAGGTTGGGGTTAAGTAAAATCTAATACACTTAGCCAATTTGATATGTTAGCTGGGCTAGACCGTAGGGTTAAGTAAACCTGAGCACTTAACCATCAGGTTGTGAAAAAGGAATGGGGTTAAGTCTAAAACATTAAGGGATAATACTTAACCATTAATAACATGTTAGTTAAAACAGACGGGCAAGGTTAAGTTAAAATGGAACACTTAACCAATACAGGATGAAGGGGTAGGGTTAAGTAACAAGAAATATTTAACCAATATAACTTGGTTTGTGGTAGGGTTAAGTCAATGTGAATTGCTAATGATACTTAACCAGCTTAACAGGATAAATGAAGAGGGTTAAGTTAGCTTGTATTGACTAATGACACTTAACCAATCCAAATTGATGGGAAAGGGGACTAAGTAGTAAACCTTAGAAAACAACGATTCTGGAAACTAAGTGGTAAATCTTAGTTAGTAAAACTAAGTAGTAATTCTTAGTATAACACGGGAAGGAGCGAATGTCCGTCTGAGTAGAGAGAAGGCTCCAACGAATTGGGTTACAAAGCCTGAGGCTTCGAGGGGACGTGAGGGTACTCTTGGTATCCCTCTGTGAGGCTGCAGATGATCCTCCTGGGCTCACAGAGGTTAAGGTCTGCGTAGAAGAACCAGGGATATGCCTTGGTTGCAATACATGGCAACCTAAAGACCAAGACGGGCCGACGTGATTCGGCGAGCAAACGGTAGCCCTGTGATAGCGACTCGTCGTCTACCATCCATCTTGAGTCAATCGAGATACGTGAAGTGGAAAGGCGGAGAACTCCAAAAGACCATATACTTGCTATCTAGTTATGGTTGCGGATGGCCATAGGATAGTGGGGCACTGGGGGCCGGCGTATAGTTCTCATTTTACAAGGTGTGCCTTTCATTAGTTGAGGGAGGGGTCAAGTGGGACCATAACCACTGGAATAAAAACATACCTTAGCATCTGCATCGGCAGATATCTGAAAGCTCCCGACCGAGTTCTGTATTCCTTGATTTGCCCTGTCACAGGACTTTGACCGCACATTACAGGACATGTGCATCTAGACAAGCGATAACGATTCGCGATACATGCGTGGGGAAGTATAGGAACATATACCACTCTAGGTAGTGTGTCCTAGACCTTGGGGCATCGTACGACAGGTAGCATAATCCCTAATTGAACTAGGTGGCATAAATCCTGAATCCGAGAAGCGTTCAGCAGACAGCGTAAAGCTCAACTTGAATCTAGAAAGCACTGGATAGAAAATCCTAGATTAGATCTAGGTAATAAATAATAAATGGATGCTCGAAGGCAAGGGAAAATACAGTGATTGGGATCACGTTATCGTTACTAGTTGGAACACTAGTTAGGTGGTGCAGAGATATAGAAACTAGTATAAAAAGGAAATAGCGAAGCGGAAAAAGTATTAGAGCATATCCATTTTATCTTATCTTAGCATATCTTGTGATTATCTTGTCTAATCTTGCTGACCCTATCGTCATGGTGTAATCTTATATTCAGTTAATTCATGTCGTTTTGTTTTTCCATGTTCATTGCTAGAAGTTACTGAACTTACTCAGGCTTTATGTCTGACTCTGTTTTTCTTTCGTCTTCTTTTCTTCCGTTCCCCGCCACCCCAGGTAGTAAAGGAGGGAATAGTTTAGCTCATGTTAAGCTGGATTGCCACTCTTTCCCAGCTTGAAGATTTGTCGAAGTTTGCTTGGATTCTCTTTTCAAATGCTATGGCTGGCTCTTGCAAAAATCGGGGGATATAAATGTTGTTTTTATGCTTCTTTATTTTGTAAGACAGATGATACTCTGATATTGTAAAGAAACCATTGTACAAACTATTTTATCAATAAAGCAAAGTTTTATTTTCCGCTGTTTAATTTCTGTCTGTCTTGTAATTTATCTGCATCTTTTACCCTAAATGCTCCACAGAACTTAGTGCATTACCTTTGTGAGTGACACTAACGGATGTGGGGTGTTACATAGGAGTTCACAAATATATACACAGTATGGTTGTAGTGATGGTTCAGCAACTCAAGATACAAGAAAATTAAAACTGCATGTCAGCAAAGGGATGGTACAACTTCAAGTCAGCTCACAAATATACATAACATGAAAATGCAGAATGGTCGAGGCTAAAGTACAAGCATGGTCATGCTCAGCTAGATGAATGAAAGCATCAAAAAATCAATGCAGCACAAATAAATGTTAGAGAACATTGTGAAGCATGGTGAAAATGGTTGAGTTCATAACAGTCCAAGTTGTCGAGCACAAGTATATACATATTCAGGCAAGAAATGGAATACAAAAATATCTGCATACATGGAAATCTGATTTGTATTTCTAAATTCATATATGGACAAAGAGTAAAATTGCAAATCAGATTTTCCAAAAATGATGCAAGTATTTTTGGCAACAGTTTTTGAAAGGGGCAAAGAATTTATTTCTTGATTTTACTGCCAAGTTCTAGTTCATATCAAACAATGACCAAGTGGATAAGTATCAAGGGATCAAGCATAGCAGTTCATACATGGAATGGTGCTCTTGCATATATCAAACATGACATGTTTGCAAAGAGATCGCTAAACAAATCATTTCAGCAATTATCACAAATTAGTTTTCAGAAATGAATATGAAAAATGGGCAAGAAAAATCCAGTGATCAAATGATTTGGCAATCATTCAACTCGGCAACAATGAATCAAATATTGCCAGAAAAACATTCAAGGCAATCAATCCATATATCTCGCAAAGGGGAAAGTAAATTCTTTTTCAGAAATGTCCAAATTCATTTTAAGCAACAAAGAGAAACTTTCGTTTAATCTCGCCACCACAAAAGGCAAATTTTTCATGCAACAAAATCAATGATGAGTAAATCATGGATCAATTCAGAATTCATTTCAAGTAACAAATCAGCAAGCATTTGTTTTGAATTTTTTTAAAGGAGAAACAAATTATTATTCACACAAAAGGGCCACAAGAATATCCTTCCAAAATTTAATCAATTCAAGGCAAAAAAGGCAACTTCATTCGAGAATTTAAAAGGGGGAAACTACAAATTATCAGATAAAATCACTATATGTGAAATCAGAGTGACTAGCGTTTTGGTTTTGTACCCTATAAACAACTATCATCACAGGCGGGTGAGCATAAAAATCAAAAACAATAATCCATCGAAACCACAACCATTTCGAAAGCAAATAGAATTGAAAATCAAAATTACTCACACGGTTTCAATCAAGAGAGAGCTCAAGACAATCAACAAAGCACGCCACGAATTTGCTCAAGTTCGTAGAACCATTCTTCTTTAAACAGTATCGATTTGATTTGGAGAGCTTAGAGGAAACCCTAGAATTATTTTTCCATGCCGCCATTTTTGATCCAGAGGAAAGCGATTGGAGTAAAAGAAAAGCGGGTGCACCAATATGAAAGTGGCCGGCCTATTCTTTGAATGGAAAGGGGATGACCCTTTAATTTTTTAAATCCTAGGGTTTTCTCATTGTTTTTATTTTATTTTTGGTATTATTTATTTTTATTTTGTGTTGTTGTCATCTGTAAAATAAATGAACAATTTTCTAGAGTCTGTAAAATCTAGAGGAATCAGTCAGGGTGTTGATTGACATTTGCTAGAGTTTGTAAAATCTAGGTTATGTGTTACGGGTTTGTAATACCGGAAATCTGATCGAGAGATATCGGACAGTCTAGGGTCTTGAGCGTAGGGTTAGAATATGAGCAGGGTTCGCAAGTGTACACGGTCTTGTATGCGGGATCTGTTCTATCACCTAGTAGAAACCTTAGAAATGCAGCAATAGGCAGGGTTTTGTCGAAGCTGGGTATATCAGTGTGTTGTTTATTTTCTGCATTTCTTTTTCTGCTATATTTGGTGATCTATTTATTAATATCTATCTCGCTAGATTTTTAATTCTGTTAAAAACTGTGATAAACCCTATTCACCCACCTCTAGGGTTAATCTTGATCGAACAATAACTTCTTCATACGAAGTCCAATTCACGCAAACTCGGACTCTATCTCAACCAGAATTCCGAGACGAACACAATGGCGCAACCCGTTTCCCTTAATTCTCAAATATGATATGAGTTATTCTTTAATTTGTGAACATTAACATTGAAAATTACGGGGTGTTACATTCTCCCCTCCTTAAAGGATTTCGCCCTCGAAATCTCCAAGTTAAGCAGAATGCATATCCTAACATCCAAACAACCATCTACTCAACCATCAAACACAGGCATCCATTGTCCTTATAAAATTCTTAATGTTGTATCAACATATGCAAGAAGTGTGTGTATACGTTCCTTATCTAATGCAAAATCAGGCGGTCTACTGATTCAGTTGACCTCCTTAATGCAAACCATGATAGTGCCATGCGTCCATTATGTATGCAAAAGAATCCTATCAATACATATTATTTCTACATGTGTGCACAACCATTCACAAAAATGCCACATCCATATGATAGTACAACGATTATACATCCATTAACTTAAATATGTACACAAATTTATATGCAATATGCAATATGAAGCGACTGAGCCGATCTAGTGCCTAAAGTGTGTGTATATGCATCCACGAGCAACCACTAGCAAACACTTGCTTCCACATGCATCCATCATACATAAAATGTCTCAAACACATGTTTCAACCATAGGATTACCCTATCTAAAGGTCAAAGATACTAGCGAGAGGACATACTAAAGATAAAACAAGTACAAGCTAAGCGATAAAGGAGAAATTAAAAGACATACCCTCGAAAAGAAAAGGGTACAATGAACGTATCTTCTCTTCCATCTCCCAAGTAGCGTTGCTCTCATCATCTCCCCATTGCACTTTGACTAGCTTGACCCCTCGATTCCTCAACTTCTTAATCTCTGACCCAAGAATGCACGTAGGAGCCCGTCGAATCGTCGCATCACGCTCTATCTCCACCACTCTATGCAAGCTCGGCTCTACCACTTCCGCGGTCTCATGCAAGCACTTCCTCAAATGTGACACATGGAATACATCGTGTACACCACTAAGTCTCTTGGGCAACTCCACTCAATACGCCATCTGTCCAATCCTCTCCTTAATAGGAAACGACCCTACGAACCTTGGTGCTAACTTCCCAATGGACCCAAAGCGAACGACATTCTATAATGGAGACACCTTGACAAAGACCATGTCCCTAATATCAAACTCAAGATTTGTCCTCCTCTTGTCTGCATAAGATTTCTGTCTATCTCGCGCCGTCTTCATCCTCCTTAGAATCAAATCGATCTTTTCTGAAGTCTCTCTAATCATATCGGGCCCGAGCAAGATCTTATCTATAGATTCCCGCCAACATGTAGGCGAATGACACGGCCGTCCATAAAGAGCCTCGAACGGTGCCAAGCCAATGCTAGACTGAAAGCTATTATTATACTCAAACTCCACCAATGGAAGATGTTCCTCCCATGTACCTCCTAAGTCTAAGACACACAACCTCAATAGGTCTTCTAGAATACGATTCACCCTCTCGGTCTAGCAGTCCGTCTGAGGATGATATGCGGTGCTCAAACATAACTGAGCCCTACCGCCTCTTGTAAGCCCTTCCAAAACTCGCTAGTGAAGATAGGATCGCGGTCGCTCACTATGCTTGAAGGAACACCATGCAAACGAACTATTTCTCGAATGTATATAGAGGCTAAACATAGAGCAGTCCTCTTACTCTTTATGGGAATGAAATGAGCGCTCTTAGTAAGTCTGTCTACTACGACCCAAATCCCCGTACTAACCTTCCTCGATCTCGGTAACCCATCAATAAAGTCCGTTGAGACACTTTCCCACTTCCATTGTGGGACCTCCAATGGGTGAAGCAACCCACCTGGCTTCTTTTGCTCTGCTTTTACTTGTTAGCATACCAAGGATCTAGCGACAAACTTAGCCACATCCCTCTTCATGCCGGCCCAAAAGTAAACTCGTCTCATGTCCATGTACATCTTGTCCCCGCTGGGCTGGATGGTCATCTTCGAACGATATGCATCATCAAGAATGGTCTTCCTCAAATTCTCGTCTCGTGGTACACAAAGTCTACCATCCCTACACAACCAACCCTTATCATCTAGGGTATACCTACTGAGATGGCTCGATGACTCTCCCCTTTTGAGCTTCTCTACTAACTCAACCAACTGTGGGTCATCTCGCCGTGCCTCACCAATCCGTCTCGAAAGCGTAGGTCTGACCTCTAAGGATGCTAGCAAACCGGGGACAAAGTCAATGAAAGGTTTACAGTCAAGTGTAGAGATGAACTCTAAGCTTCGCCACTCAACAAACAACGAAATCAAGGACAACCTTTTCCTACTTAATGCATCTGCCACCACGTTACCCTTGCCAGGGGTACATGCTATCTCGAAATCGTAGGACGCTAAGAATTCCATGTGAAAACCCGTAACTTCCCCGTAAAGGAAAGCGTCGGATAGTTCGAGAACAAGCCACAACAGAATACATACAGAAGAACATTTCATTGTATATTACAACAATGCATCAGATTACAAGAATATACAGAGTATAAATGAATATAACACAGAAATACCAGAGATTTAAATTACATTTAAATACATCGCAGCGGAAAATAATACGATACACAACTAGAAGGAGATATACGGATACAAAGCTTTCCGGATATCGTTCCAGCTGTAAACCAGGATCCTGTGAATATAAATCTGCAAAACCAAAACTACTAGCTGCCCGTGTCAAAATAAGGGCACCCAGAGTTTAGGTTAAAACAATAAACTCCAGGTCAGTCATGTGACTGGTGTGAGAACTAAAACAGTTATTAATTTTTATTTTAAATCATTAGGTAAATCAAGGGACCACGCCGTATAACACGGAACGGGTTTCCTCCCAAGAATACCAGTGCATAAAACAAACAGCGCAATGCTAAATAAGGAAAAATGAAGCTGTTATAAGACCCAGGTCCCATCACACAATGCAACGCAGCCGAGGATAGGGTTTTCCCTTATAACAGCCAAAGAATGCTTGATACGGTTAAAACAAATTGTTTGATACTATTATAAGTGCATAGTGTATAAAACAACTTCAAATCATAAGTATCAATCATAGGCGGCATGAATGGCCCATAACACTATGTCGCCATATATAAGTTTACAATCAAAACCGCAAATGTCGTATTGGAAGTTGGGTTATCATTTATGGTATGAACCGAGGCTAGGGGCAAGATCCTCTCCGATTCGAGACGCTCTAGTCCGCCCCTCAGGCAAGCACGCAGGCAATCCTTGGATCGTCAGGGCCGGTCCACCGATGTGGATTATTATGCCTGAACACTACGTTTACCCACCCTATGGGGTGTAAATCTGGCCCGTCAGCCGACCAGAAGCATCGGCCGAAACCGATATCACGAGGCACCTCGCTTTTCAGCAAGTAATAATAAGTAACATCCACATGAGTCAAACTCGTCAGCCAGTTCAAGCACTGACGCCACTCCTAACTAGAAAGAAACGCATGTCCTCCCTGATGTCCGTCTCCCGTTTTTGATTCATACCGGGTGTGATACTCGCGAATCAACGTTACACAAAGCTACGCCACAAAGGCCGTGCTTCGATCATCACCACAAGACTTTGCTTTTCAACAGAAGCCTTGATCATTTGCATCTTAGCATGCCACACAGGCAATTCACTCCATGCGATTGATATCCATCAATATATAACCCCTGAGCTCGTACGTCTCAGAGAAGGGCGTTTAAGCAAGAGAATAAATTCTCCGCCGCCAAACAGATATATATTTAATAGAGATCAATCACACGGACTAAAATCCAATGTCAGACACACAGTCCATTTACAAGTCCGTTCTGGGTCTGAACGAAACCGGAGGCACCTAGTACCCCGCATATCCATCGATCTCCAAGTACGTCTGGACGATCACTAACTGTTTCCATCTTCTTGGGTGTACAGCCCAATCAAGATCATCAGTAATTACCCAAACGACGTGAAGACCTCCGGTCTTCGACCATTGTCTTCATCTTCGACTTATCGTCGTATCAGTTATTCAGAATGGGATAAACCCGGTCTTTCCGAATAACTCGCGTATATTTTAAATAAGTGTTACACAAACACAACATACGCCTCATTCCAATTCATTAGTCACTAACCGTAAATTAATCAAGAGAATAATTCCCCAAATATTAACCCCGAAGGCCGAAACCAACATCAGATCAATATTCAGAAAACCATTCTGCTTGGCCAACCGACAGTTAGTTTCTAAATTTCACATTCATAGGGAAAGGTTCCCATTAATTTTATCCAAGATAAATTCCTTGAATTTATTCTTTATTCTATTCTTTTGAATTTCGATTCAACTAGCCGGGATTAATGAAACTTACCGAAGTAATCATTTGTTTAATTTCCCGATCCCAACCTATTTATCCCATGAAGTAAAACTGGTAATACTTCATATCTAACACCACAGTGTTATCGGTAAATTCAATTACCATTTCACGTTCAAATCTAATTAAAGATTTAACTATCGCCTGGAGCAAAACTGATGATACTCCATTCTCGATTATTTCAATCTAATTAAAGATTCATTAAAACTCCACTTAGTTTTAATCGTTAACTTGGTTAAAGAATCCGTGTCATTTAAAACACGGTTCACGATAAACCCAAAATCACATTCATTAATTATCGGGTTAAAGAACAAGTGTTATTTAAAACACTGTTCACGATAAACCCAAAAATCAATATCAATTCAATTCCAATTAAATATTATTTAATTGGTACACTTCATTAAATCTAAATAAAAAGATTTAATCTTTTCTCAACTGGGTTCAAGAACAGTGTTAGTGAAGACACCATTCACGACAAACCCAAATCACATTTGATATTCAATATAAGGCTCTGAATAGAAAATATATCGGCTTATATTCAATATCAAATTCTACGATTAACAAATGTCGTATTGGAAATAACGATATAAATATATATCTTTCAAATTTCCGTAACAACATTCGTATAATCACGAATTCCAACATCGAAATATTCCGAAGACAATTTCGATTCAAATCCACTCCAATACAATCATTGGATATTCTGGTTATTTTTAAAACCCTTTTTAAATTCAATTTATTTACTTAAAAATAAATAGAATTATAATTCTAGTTCAAAACTAGTTTATTTCGATAAAAATCTATTTTTATCTTTTCAAATATGGAGTTTTTCATCCCAATTCTTTCTAAATCATTTCTTATGATTTTACACAAATTATTATTATTTTTAATAATTTTATCGAGGCCTGTACAGTCGATTTTCATCAACGGTCATCGAACTGCACTTACATCGACCTTTTTCAAATTTGATTTGGACATAATTCCAAATCCAACCGTTAGATTTCTAATTTCTAATATTCGTTAGAAAGCTCTTTTCGATACGAACCCAACGGTTCCGGTTTTAGGAGAATCCGACGGTCGGATCTCCCGTAATGTCCGTTTGAAATAAATGGTCGAAATTCACGAACTGCCGCGACGCGGCGCGTTCTATTCAGGCCATTATATTATATATATAATATATATAATATATTTCGTCGACTTCTATTTAAAACGATTTATGTAAATAGTTTTAAAATCGTTTCAAAAGCAATTTCAACTTTCTTTTCAATTCAAATCAAATTTGAATTCTTCTTTATAAATTCGTTCTAAAATTCATTTCTATTCAATTCAAATTTCAATTCAATTTGAATTCATTTCAACTCGCTTTCCATTCAATTCGAATTCGTTTTCAATTCAATTCATTTCGAAATCGTTTTCAATTCAATTCATTTCGAAATCGTTTTCAATTCAATTCATTTCGAAATCGTTTTCAATTCATTTCATTTCGAAATCGTTTTCAATTCAATTCATTTCGAAATCGTTTTCAATTCAATTCATTTCGAAATCGTTTTCAATTCAATTCATTTCGAAATCGTTTTCAATTCAATTCATTTCGAAATCGTTTTCAATTCAATTCATTTCGAAATCGTTTTCAATTCAATTCATTTCGAAATCGTTTTCAATTCAATTCATTTCGAAATCGTTTTCAATTCATTTCGAAATCGTTTTCAATTCAATTCATTTCGAAATCGTTTTCAATTCAATTCATTTCTAAATCGTTTTCAATTCAATTCATTTCGAAATCGTTTTCAATTCAATTCATTTCGAAATCGTTTTCAATTCAATTCATTTCGAAATCGTTTTCAATTCATTTCATTTCGAAATCGTTTTCAATTCATTTCATTTCGAAATCGTTATAAAATCGATATAAATATCGTTTACGTCAAAATGGCGTCAATCTAATCAACACGGCTTCATATATTCCTATTTTCAAATATTCTATTTCAAATATTTCTTTTTCAAAATAGTTGTTATTATCAAAATATTTCGTTCAACACATGACCAATCTCAATGAATGAGTACTGTCAACACATGAACTTTTATTTTATATTGTTCTTTATTTTTCAAATTGGAATGAGGCCCAATCAATTACCATATAAAGTTAATTATATGGATTTTCATGCATTACACACATATAATAGCATTGAAAAATAATCAACCATCAACCAAAGTGCACTACACTGTATAAGCATCAAATATAGATATCTAACGCTTATAACAGCCTGTCAATCAATCGATCGACATATTTAATCAATCAGGATGAGTGAACTTCAAATTTCATCCCAACACCTGTGTGGGGTTTCAAACAATCAAACGCATATTTTATTTGTGCAGTTGGGCGATGTGTAAAATTTATCGACCCAATCAATGTCCTTCAAATAGGTGTACATAAACAAACCGTCTGGTTTGTAAATGAATATTTATTTATTCACATTCACGTTAAAAATTATATTTTTAACGACAAAACATTTTATTTCAACATATGAATTTCTATTCAGTTCATTCTTTAAATAAAATGATATTTTTATTTTTCTAACATATTTTAGAAAATTTCGGCGGCATAACGGCACGATACTAGAAACGGGACGAGGCCTAGCCTTATCCCCGGTCTAGTGAAGGCCCACGCCATTCACACATCAATCAAATCAATTTCAATTCACCAAATAATTCAATTCAAACCAATAACCTAACCAACTACACAATCCAACAATTTAACAAACAAGCCATCCATGGTCTGTGGATGACGGGTGTCGGGTGCTACTAAGCACCGTCTGCATCCTAGTATATATATATAACTAGAAAAGAAATTTAGAGTGAGAAGTTCTCACCGATAGCTATCCAATCATTTTGACTCTACTTTGATAGAAATCTTCATCGTCGTCGCATCTTCGTTGCTGTAGCCACTACATATGTAAAAATCGAATTTTTACTTCGTTATTCAATATATAAAAATCACATTTTTAATTCGAAGTTCAATATACAAAAATCATATTTTTAATTCGAAGTTCAATATATAAAAATCACATTTTTACTTCGAAGTTCAATATATAAAAATCACATTTTTACTTCGAAGTTCAATATATAAAAATCATATTTTTAATTCGAAGTTCAATATATAAAAATCACATTTTTAATTCGAAGTTCAATATATAAAAATCACATTTTTACTTCGAAGTTCAATATATAAAAATCATATATTTTTTTTCTTCGCTAAAATCATGCCGTTTTTTATTGTAAAAACAAAGTTGTTTTTATTGTAACAAGGTATATTTTTATATTCATGAAAAATGATTTTAACAATGCTAATTATATTTTAAAATCATTTCTAATTATATTTTAAAATCAGATTTTTATTACTGCTTATTTACTAATTTAAATAAACTAACTATATATATAAAAAAAAATTAGCTTACTGATTTTTCTTCCAAGCGCGTTTCTCAGCAGACATCGAACCAATTTACTCCTTCGAACCCATCGCTAGGGTTCCCCTTTGTCACCGACGTGCTCAGCCGGACTTCGATCGCCAGGCGCCACACAATGCGCCTCGTTGCCACCCACCTCCGCCGTGAGCACCTTTGAATTCGGCCTCTCCGTCGATCCCATATCAGTGACCGAACGTGAGCTGATTGAGTCTCGAATTCGCCTCGAACCCGAATCAAAACATGATCTTAACCGTATCATCTTCTAGAGCTTACCAATCTCTTCAAATTTTGATTTACGATTGTTTGGAAATATTGAGGGGATTGGAAATGAATTTTGTTTTTATTTACGTGCGTTTCTAGCCGCTGAGAGGTAGTTGACGGCGGTTCACAGTGAATTAGGGTTTGGATTGAAAATAGGGGATATTTATATATTTTTTTTTATTTTTTTTTATTCTTTTAATTTGTAAATGACGTGTTTATCATTACGAACACCAAATCAAACCTAACAACCGTCGCCCCTAGCCAATTACCCCCATTTCGAACACAATGGGATATGTTTCGCAGCCCAATTCGCTTGTTACGATCAGCTTCGTTCAATTTAAAACATAAATCTTTATATATTCAATTTGAACGTACATTTCAAATTACCGGGGTCACGTACTGACACCGAAAATTTCCGAAAAATTATTTCTAGCTTCGCATTGACGATACGGTCCTAACAAAACTAGTTTCGTCAAATTCTGAAATCGTTTGAAAAATGGCCAATTTCCAGTCGATTAAAATCAACTGAAACTGGTCAAACGCGTTTTCCTTTGCCACGCTCACATATTGATTCGAAAAATTATGAAATTTGAAACCTAGCAATAATTTGACATCACGGACCCAACAAAACTGGTTTCGTCGAAATCCGAGGTCGTTTGCAAAATGGCTATTTTTAAGGGCCGAAATTCTATAGCGACTATTCAGAATTTTCACTTGGACATATCTTTTGATTCCCGCTATGGAATTTCGATTTCCCGGATTCGTTGGAAAAATATTATCAATTAGATCCTAATGTTTTTGGTTTCACTAAAATCCGGATTGTTTTGCACCCGGTACATTCAATTGAAGTTTGAAATTGAATTATCGAACTACCGCGCCATTTTCAATTCTATTTATAATTATATATAATTATTTATATTCTACCGACGACGTATATAATATATACGATCGAATTATATTCAAAATAAATTTTCTCGTCGATATTATTTAAAATAATCTATTTTAAATATTCAAAATTCGCTAAAATTGCCAAAATAAAAATTTTAAACTGGCCCATATTTTCGGGTTATTACAATCTCCCCCACTTAAAACTTTTCGTCCCCGAAAAGGAACAAAGTCGAAAGTGGTTTGATTAATCAACTCTACGCTCGATCTGGCGTCCATTCTCCAACTCTTTAGTTTCTGAGAATTTCCAAAAATTTCAAAAATTTGGCTAACACCCTAAATTTTCGAAAAATTTCGCCATAACCTCCCCTGCAATGGGAGCATCGGGGAATTTCAAATAGCTTCCCCGGTCCTTCAGATCTCAAAAAGAAAAAGAAAAAGCCAAGCGGCTAGCCAATAGGCTCACAAAATCATCATCACCCAAACAAAACAGGAAATTATGTAGTAAACATGTACCTATTTGTCGGGCAAATAAATTTTATTCTTCGGCTCTAGCCTCCTTGCTATGACCTGTTCAATAATATATATGTATATGCAAGCAAATGCGACCAATTTTCAATACAATTCAATATTCGATCAAATTAGGCATAATGGTTCAAAATTATCAAACAACTAAACAAACAACACAAACATCAATCAATTAGTGGATTAACGTTTCAAATTCATAATTTTGATATATATAAAGAAAATCATGTTTTGATGCCAAATCACAACAATAGGCCCTATCTAATTTTTGGTTCTCACACCAGTCTAATGGAAATATATAGATATCACACCTTCGTCACACGAATATAAATTCTGACGATGAGTACTCAACCATCAGAATCATCTTCGGGCCACTAGAGTATGATTCTATATCTATCCAGTATATTAAAACTTTAAATACACGTTTGCAAGGCGTATATGCAAAATCTTTATATACTGGACTGTCCAAAGTCAATATAAATAAATAATCAAATACGAATAATTGATTTAAATTTTCAAAACAAAATTTGTTTTCATTTTAAAAATATACTCTTCACACCCGTTCTAGGATACTACTGATCCTATCTCTAACGAGTCATTCTCATTGGATATTACTAATCCAGTATCTGATGAATCCTTTCATATGGTTCTAATGTGTCTTGTTCTCTAGCTTTGTAAACCAAAGCTCTGATACCAACTGTGAAAACCCGTAACTTCCCCGTAAAGGAAAGCGTCGGATAGTTCGAGAACAAGCCACAACAGAATACATACAGAAGAACATTTCATTGTATATTACAACAATGCATCAGATTACAAGAATATACAGAGTATAAATGAATATAACACAGAAATACCAGAGATTTAAATTACATTTAAATACATCGCAGCGGAAAATAATACGATACACAACTAGAAGGAGATATACGGATACAAAGCTTTCCGGATATCGTTCCAGCTGTAAACCAGGATCCTGTGAATATAAATCTGCAAAACCAAAACTACTAGCTGCCCGTGTCAAAATAAGGGCACCCAGAGTTTAGGTTAAAACAATAAACTCCAGGTCAGTCATGTGACTGGTGTGAGAACTAAAACAGTTATTAATTTTTATTTTAAATCATTAGGTAAATCAAGGGACCACGCCGTATAACACGGAACGGGTTTCCTCCCAAGAATACCAGTGCATAAAACAAACAGCGCAATGCTAAATAAGGAAAAATGAAGCTGTTATAAGACCCAGGTCCCATCACACAATGCAACGCAGCCGAGGATAGGGTTTTCCCTTATAACAGCCAAAGAATGCTTGATACGGTTAAAACAAATCGTTTGATACTATTATAAGTGCATAGTGTATAAAACAACTTCAAATCATAAGTATCAATCATAGGCGGCATGAATGGCCCATAACACTATGTCGCCATATATAAGTTTACAATCAAAACCGCAAATGTCGTATTGGAAGTTGGGTTATCATTTATGGTATGAACCGAGGCTAGGGGCAAGATCCTCTCCGATTCGAGACGCTCTAGTCCGCCCCTCAGGAAAGCGCGCAGGCAAGCCTTGGATCGTCAGGGCCGGTCCACCGATGTGGATTATTATGCCTGAACACTACGTTTCCCCACCCTATGGGGTGTAAATCTGGCCCGTCAGCCGACCAGAAGCATCGGCCGAAACCGATATCACGAGGTGCCTCGCTTTTCAGCAAGTAATAATAAGTAACATCCACATGAGTCAAACTCGTCAGCCAGTTCAAGCACTGACGCCACTCCTAACTAGAAAGAAACGCATGTCCTCCCTGATGTCCGTCTCCCGTTTTTGATTCATACCGGGTGTGATACTCGCGAATCAACGTTACACAAAGCTATGCCACAAAGGCCGTGCTTCGATCATCACCACAAGACTTTGCTTTTCAACAGAAGCCTTGATCATTTGCATCTTAGCATGCCACACAGGCAATTCACTCCATGCGATTGATATCCATCAATATATAACCCCTGAGCTCGTACGTCTCAGAGAAGGGCGTTTAAGCAAGAGAATAAATTCTCCGCCGCCAAACAGATATATATTTAATAGAGATCAATCACACGGACTAAAATCCAATGTCAGACACACAGTCCATTTACAAGTCCGTTCTGGGTCTGAACGAAACCGGAGGCACCTAGTACCCCGCATATCCATCGATCTCCAAGTACGTCTGGACGATCACTAACTGTTTCCATCTTCTTGGGTGTACAGCCCAATCAAGATCATCAGTAATTACCCAAACGACGTGAAGACCTCCGGTCTTCGACCATCGTCTTCATCTTCGAGTTATCGTCGTATCAGTTATTCAGAATGGGATAAACCCGGTCTTTCCGAATAACTCGCGTATATTTTAAATAAGTGTTACACAAACACAACATACGCCTCATTCCAATTCATTAGTCACTAACCGTAAATTAATCAAGAGAATAATTCCCCAAATATTAACCCCGAAGGCCGAAACCAACATCAGATCAATATTCAGAAAACCATTCTGCTTGGCCAACCGACAGTTAGTTTCTAAATTTCACATTCATAGGGAAAGGTTCCCATTAATTTTATCCAAGATAAATTCCTTGAATTTATTCTTTATTCTATTCTTTTGAATTTCGATTCAACTAGACGGGATTAATGAAACTTACCGAAGTAATCATTTGTTTAATTTCCCGATCCCAACCTATTTATCCCATGAAGTAAAACTGGTAATACTTCATATCTAACACCACAGTGTTATCGGTAAATTCAATTACCATTTCACGCTCAAATCTAATTAAAGATTTAACTATCGCCTGGAGCAAAACTGGTGATACTCCATTCTCGATTATTTCAATCTAATTAAAGATTCATTAAAACTTCACTTAGTTTTAATCGTTAACTGGGTTAAAGAATCCGTGTCATTTAAAACACGGTTCACGATAAACCCAAAATCACATTCATTAATTATCGGGTTAAAGAACAAGTGTTATTTAAAACACTGTTCACGATAAACCCAAAAATCAATATCAATTCAATTCCAATTAAATATTATTTAATTGGTACACTTCATTAAATCTAAATAAAAAGATTTAATCTTTTCTCAACTGGGTTCAAGAACAGTGTTAGTGAAGACACCATTCACGACAAACCCAAATCACATTTGATATTCAATATAAGGCTCTGAATAGAAAATATATCGGCTTATATTCAATATCAAATTCTACGATTAACAAATGTCGTATTGGAAATAACGATATAAATATATATCTTTCAAATTTCCGTAACAACATTCGTATAATCACGAATTCCAACATCGAAATATTCCGAAGACAATTTTGATTCAAATCCACTCCAATACAATCATTGGATATTCTGGTTATTTTTAAAACCCTTTTTAAATTCAATTTATTTACTTAAAAATAAATAGAATTATAATTCTAGTTCAAAACTAGTTTATTTCGATAAAAATCTATTTTTATCTTTTCAAATATGGAGTTTTTCATCCCAATTCTTTCTAAATCATTTCTTATGATTTTACACAAATTATTATTATTTTTAATAATTTTATCGAGGCCTATACAGTCGATTTTCATCAACGGCCATCGAACTGCACTTACAGCGACCTTTTTCAAATTTGATTTGGACATAATTCCAAATCCAACCGTTAGATTTCTAATTTCTAATATTCGTTAGAAAGCTCTTTTCGATACGAACCCAACGGTTCCGGTTTTAGGAGAATCCGACGGTCGGATCTCCCGTAATGTCCGTTTGAAATAAATGGTCGAAATTCACGAACTGCCGCGGCGCGGCGCGTTCTATTCAGGCCATTATATTATATATATAATATATATAATATATTTCGTCGACTTCTATTTAAAACGATTTATGTAAATAGTTTTAAAATCGTTTCAAAAGCAATTTCAACTTTCTTTTCAATTCAAATCAAATTTGAATTCTTCTTTATAAATTCGTTCTAAAATTCATTTCTATTCAATTCAAATTTCAATTCAATTTGAATTCATTTCAACTCGCTTTCCATTCAATTCGAATTCGTTTTCAATTCAATTCATTTCGAAATCGTTTTCAATTCAATTCATTTCGAAATCGTTTTCAATTCAATTCATTTCGAAATCGTTTTCAATTCATTTCATTTCGAAATCGTTTTCAATTCAATTCATTTCGAAATCGTTTTCAATTCAATTCATTTCGAAATCGTTTTCAATTCAATTCATTTCGAAATCGTTTTCAATTAAATTCATTTCGAAATCGATTTCAATTCAATTCATTTCGAAATCGTTTTCAATTCAATTCATTTCGAAATCGTTTTCAATTCAATTCATTTCGAAATCGTTTTCAATTCAATTCATTTCGAAATCGTTTTCAATTCATTTCATTTCGAAATCGTTTTCAATTCAATTCATTTCGAAATCGTTTTCAATTCAATTCATTTCGAAATCGTTTTCAATTCATTTCATTTCGAAATCGTTTTCAATTCATTTCATTTCGAAATCGTTATAAAATCGATATAAATATCGTTTACGTCAAAATGGCGTCAATCTAATCAACACGGCTTCATATATTCCTATTTTCAATTATTCTATTTCAAATATTTCTTTTTCAAAATAGTTGTTATTATCAAAATATTTCGTTCAACACATGACCAATCTCAATGAATGAGTACTGTCAACACATGAACTTTTATTTTATATTGTTCTTTATTTTTCAAATTGGAATGAGGCCCAATCAATTACCATATAAAGTTAATTATATGGATTTTCATGCATTACACACATATAATAGCATTGAAAAATAATCAACCATCAACCAAAGTGCACTACACTGTATAAGCATCAAATATAGATATCTAACGCTTATAACAGCCTGTCAATCAATCGATCGACATATTTAATCAATCAGGATGAGTGAACATCAAATTTCATCCCAACACCCGTGTGGGGTTTCAAACAATCAAACGCATATTTTATTTGTGCAGTTGGGCGATGTGTAAAATTTATCGACCCAATCAATGTCCTTCAAATAGGTGTACATAAACAAACCGTCTGGTTTGTAAATGAATATTTATTTATTCACATTCACGTTAAAAATTATATTTTTAACGACAAAACATTTTATTTCAACATATGAATTTCTATTCAGTTCATTCTTTAAATAAAATGATATTTTTATTTTTCTAACATATTTTAGAAAATTTCGGCGGCATAACGGCACGATACTAGAAACGGGACGAGGCCTAGCCTTATCCCCGGTCTAGTGAAGGCCCACGCCATTCACACATCAATCAAATCAATTTCAATTCACCAAATAATTCAATTCAAACCAATAACCTAACCAACTA
This sequence comes from Allium sativum, assembly GCA_030737875.1. Classification (NCBI taxonomy): domain Eukaryota; kingdom Viridiplantae; phylum Streptophyta; class Magnoliopsida; order Asparagales; family Amaryllidaceae; genus Allium; species Allium sativum. The sequence goes on along the minus strand of CM060915.1, from coordinate 180,916,540 downwards.
CACAATCCAACAATTTAACAAACAAGCCATCCATGGTCTGTGGATGACGGGTGTCGGGTGCTACTAAGCACCGTCTGCATCCTAGTATATATATATAACTAGAAAAGAAATTTAGAGTGAGAAGTTCTCACCGATAGCTATCCAATCATTTTGACTCTACTTTGATAGAAATCTTCATCGTCGTCGCATCTTCGTTGCTGTAGCCACTACATATGTAAAAATCGAATTTTTACTTCGTTATTCAATATATAAAAATCACATTTTTAATTCGAAGTTCAATATACAAAAATCATATTTTTAATTCGAAGTTTAATAAATAAAAATCACATTTTTACTTCGAAGTTCAATATATAAAAATCACATTTTTACTTCGAAGTTCAATATATAAAAATCATATTTTTAATTCGAAGTTCAATATATAAAAATCACATTTTTAATTCGAAGTTCAATATATAAAAATCACATTTTTACTTCGAAGTTCAATATATAAAAATCATATATTTTTTTTCTTCGCTAAAATCATGCCGTTTTTTATTGTAAAAACAAAGTTGTTTTTATTGTAACAAGGTATATTTTTATATTCATGAAAAATGATTTTAACAATGCTAATTATATTTTAAAATCATTTCTAATTATATTTTAAAATCAGATTTTTATTACTGCTTATTTACTAATTTAAATAAACTAACTATATATATAAAAAAAAATTAGCTTACTGATTTTTCTTCCAAGCGCGTTTCTCAGCAGACATCGAACCAATTTACTCCTTCGAACCCATCGCTAGGGTTCCCCTTTGTCACCGACGTGCTCAGCCGGACTTCGATCGCCAGGCGCCACACAATGCGCCTCGTTGCCACCCACCTCCGCCGTGAGCACCTTTGAATTCGGCCTCTCCGTCGATCCCATATCAGTGACCGAACGTGAGCTGATTGAGTCTCGAATTCGCCTCGAACCCGAATCAAAACATGATCTTAACCGTATCATCTTCTAGAGCTTACCAATCTCTTCAAATTTTGATTTACGATTGTTTGGAAATATTGAGGGGATTGGAAATGAATTTTGTTTTTATTTACGTGCGTTTCTAGCCGCTGAGAGGTAGTTGACGGCGGTTCACAGTGAATTAGGGTTTGGATTGAAAATAGGGGATATTTATATATTTTTTTTATTTTTTTTTATTCTTTTAATTTGTAAATGACGTGTTTATCATTACGAACACCAAATCAAACCTAACAACCGTCGCCCCTAGCCAATTACCCCCATTTCGAACACAATGGGATATGTTTCGCAGCCCAATTCGCTTGTTACGATCAGCTTCGTTCAATTTAAAACATAAATCTTTATATATTCAATTTGAACGTACATTTCAAATTACCGGGGTCACGTACTAACACCGAAAATTTCCGAAAAATTATTTCTAGCTTCGCATTGACGATACGGTCCTAACAAAACTAGTTTCGTCAAATTCTGAAATCGTTTGAAAAATGGCCAATTTCCAGTCGATTAAAATCAACTGAAACTGGTCAAACGCGTTTTCCTTTGCCACGCTCACATATTGATTCGAAAAATTATGAAATTTGAAACCTAGCAATAATTTGACATCACGGACCCAACAAAACTGGTTTCGTCGAAATCCGAGGTCGTTTGCAAAATGGCTATTTTTAAGGGCCGAAATTCTATAGCGACTATTCAGAATTTTCACTTGGACATATCTTTTGATTCCCGCTATGGAATTTCGATTTCCCGGATTCGTTGGAAAAATATTATCAATTAGATCCTAATGTTTTTGGTTTCACTAAAATCCGGATTGTTTTGCACCCGGTACATTCAATTGAAGTTTGAAATTGAATTATCGAACTACCGCGCCATTTTCAATTCTATTTATAATTATATATAATTATTTATATTCTACCGACGACGTATATAATATATACGATCGAATTATATTCAAAATAAATTTTCTCGTCGATATTATTTAAAATAATCTATTTTAAATATTCAAAATTCGCTAAAATTGCCAAAATAAAAATTTTAAACTGGCCCATATTTTCGGGTTATTACAATCTCCCCCACTTAAAACTTTTCGTCCCCGAAAAGGAACAAAGTCGAAAGTGGTTTGATTAATCAACTCTACGCTCGATCTGGCGTCCATTCTCCAACTCTTTAGTTTCTGAGAATTTCCAAAAATTTCAAAAATTTGGCTAACACCCTAAATTTTCGAAAAATTTCGCCATAACCTCCCCTGCAATGGGAGCATCGGGGAATTTCAAATAGCTTCCCCGGTCCTTCAGATCTCAAAAAGAAAAAGAAAAAGCCAAGCGGCTAGCCAATAGGCTCACAAAATCATCATCACCCAAACAAAACAGGAAATTATGTAGTAAACATGTACCTTTTTGTCGGGCAAATAAATTTTATTCTTCGGCTCTAGCCTCCTTGCTATGACCTGTTCAATAATATATATGTATATGCAAGCAAATGCGACCAATTTTCAATACAATTCAATATTCGATCAAATTAGGCATAATGGTTCAAAATTATCAAACAACTAAACAAACAACACAAACATCAATCAATTAGTGGATTAACGTTTCAAATTCATAATTTTGATATATATAAAGAAAATCATGTTTTGATGCCAAATCACAACAATAGGCCCTATCTAATTTTTGGTTCTCACACCAGTCTAATGGAAATATATAGATATCACACCTTCGTCACACGAATATAAATTCTGACGATGAGTACTCAACCATCAGAATCATCTTCGGGCCACTAGAGTATGATTCTATATCTATCCAGTATATTAAAACTTTAAATACACGTTTGCAAGGCGTATATGCAAAATCTTTATATACTGGACTGTCCAAAGTCAATATAAATAAATAATCAAATACGAATAATTGATTTAAATTTTCAAAACAAAATTTGTTTTCATTTTAAAAATATACTCTTCACACCCGTTCTAGGATACTACTGATCCTATCTCTAACGAGTCATTCTCATTGGATATTACTAATCCAGTATCTGATGAATCCTTTCATATGGTTCTAATGTGTCTTGTTCTCTAGCTTTGTAAACCAAAGCTCTGATACCAACTGTGAAAACCCGTAACTTCCCCGTAAAGGAAAGCGTCGGATAGTTCGAGAACAAGCCACAACAGAATACATACAGAAGAACATTTCATTGTATATTACAACAATGCATCAGATTACAAGAATATACAGAGTATAAATGAATATAACACAGAAATACCAGAGATTTAAATTACATTTAAATACATCGCAGCGGAAAATAATACGATACACAACTAGAAGGAGATATACGGATACAAAGCTTTCCGGATATCGTTCCAGCTGTAAACCAGGATCCTGTGAATATAAATCTGCAAAACCAAAACTACTAGCTGCCCGTGTCAAAATAAGGGCACCCAGAGTTTAGGTTAAAACAATAAACTCCAGGTCAGTCATGTGACTGGTGTGAGAACTAAAACAGTTATTAATTTTTATTTTAAATCATTAGGTAAATCAAGGGACCACGCCGTATAACACGGAACGGGTTTCCTCCCAAGAATACCAGTGCATAAAACAAACAGCGCAATGCTAAATAAGGAAAAATGAAGCTGTTATAAGACCCAGGTCCCATCACACAATGCAACGCAGCCGAGGATAGGGTTTTCCCTTATAACAGCCAAAGAATGCTTGATACGGTTAAAACAAATCGTTTGATACTATTATAAGTGCATAGTGTATAAAACAACTTCAAATCATAAGTATCAATCATAGGCGGCATGAATGGCCCATAACACTATGTCGCCATATATAAGTTTACAATCAAAACCGCAAATGTCGTATTGGAAGTTGGGTTATCATTTATGGTATGAACCGAGGCTAGGGGCAAGATCCTCTCCGATTCGAGACGCTCTAGTCCGCCCCTCAGGAAAGCGCGCAGGCAAGCCTTGGATCGTCAGGGCCGGTCCACCGATGTGGATTATTATGCCTGAACACTACGTTTCCCCACCCTATGGGGTGTAAATCTGGCCCGTCAGCCGACCAGAAGCATCGGCCGAAACCGATATCACGAGGTGCCTCGCTTTTCAGCAAGTAATAATAAGTAACATCCACATGAGTCAAACTCGTCAGCCAGTTCAAGCACTGACGCCACTCCTAACTAGAAAGAAACGCATGTCCTCCCTGATGTCCGTCTCCCGTTTTTGATTCATACCGGGTGTGATACTCGCGAATCAACGTTACACAAAGCTATGCCACAAAGGCCGTGCTTCGATCATCACCACAAGACTTTGCTTTTCAACAGAAGCCTTGATCATTTGCATCTTAGCATGCCACACAGGCAATTCACTCCATGCGATTGATATCCATCAATATATAACCCCTGAGCTCGTACGTCTCAGAGAAGGGCGTTTAAGCAAGAGAATAAATTCTCCGCCGCCAAACAGATATATATTTAATAGAGATCAATCACACGGACTAAAATCCAATGTCAGACACACAGTCCATTTACAAGTCCGTTCTGGGTCTGAACGAAACCGGAGGCACCTAGTACCCCGCATATCCATCGATCTCCAAGTACGTCTGGACGATCACTAACTGTTTCCATCTTCTTGGGTGTACAGCCCAATCAAGATCATCAGTAATTACCCAAACGACGTGAAGACCTCCGGTCTTCGACCATCGTCTTCATCTTCGAGTTATCGTCGTATCAGTTATTCAGAATGGGATAAACCCGGTCTTTCCGAATAACTCGCGTATATTTTAAATAAGTGTTACACAAACACAACATACGCCTCATTCCAATTCATTAGTCACTAACCGTAAATTAATCAAGAGAATAATTCCCCAAATATTAACCCCGAAGGCCGAAACCAACATCAGATCAATATTCAGAAAACCATTCTGCTTGGCCAACCGACAGTTAGTTTCTAAATTTCACATTCATAGGGAAAGGTTCCCATTAATTTTATCCAAGATAAATTCCTTGAATTTATTCTTTATTCTATTCTTTTGAATTTCGATTCAACTAGACGGGATTAATGAAACTTACCGAAGTAATCATTTGTTTAATTTCCCGATCCCAACCTATTTATCCCATGAAGTAAAACTGGTAATACTTCATATCTAACACCACAGTGTTATCGGTAAATTCAATTACCATTTCACGCTCAAATCTAATTAAAGATTTAACTATCGCCTGGAGCAAAACTGGTGATACTCCATTCTCGATTATTTCAATCTAATTAAAGATTCATTAAAACTTCACTTAGTTTTAATCGTTAACTGGGTTAAAGAATCCGTGTCATTTAAAACACGGTTCACGATAAACCCAAAATCACATTCATTAATTATCGGGTTAAAGAACAAGTGTTATTTAAAACACTGTTCACGATAAACCCAAAAATCAATATCAATTCAATTCCAATTAAATATTATTTAATTGGTACACTTCATTAAATCTAAATAAAAAGATTTAATCTTTTCTCAACTGGGTTCAAGAACAGTGTTAGTGAAGACACCATTCACGACAAACCCAAATCACATTTGATATTCAATATAAGGCTCTGAATAGAAAATATATCGGCTTATATTCAATATCAAATTCTACGATTAACAAATGTCGTATTGGAAATAACGATATAAATATATATCTTTCAAATTTCCGTAACAACATTCGTATAATCACGAATTCCAACATCGAAATATTCCGAAGACAATTTTGATTCAAATCCACTCCAATACAATCATTGGATATTCTGGTTATTTTTAAAACCCTTTTTAAATTCAATTTATTTACTTAAAAATAAATAGAATTATAATTCTAGTTCAAAACTAGTTTATTTCGATAAAAATCTATTTTTACTTTTCAAATATGGAGTTTTTCATCCCAATTCTTTCTAAATCATTTCTTATGATTTTACACAAATTATTATTATTTTTAATAATTTTATCGAGGCCTATACAGTCGATTTTCATCAACGGCCATCGAACTGCACTTACAGCGACCTTTTTCAAATTTGATTTGGACATAATTCCAAATCCAACCGTTAGATTTCTAATTTCTAATATTCGTTAGAAAGCTCTTTTCGATACGAACCCAACGGTTCCGGTTTTAGGAGAATCCGACGGTCGGATCTCCCGTAATGTCCGTTTGAAATAAATGGTCGAAATTCACGAACTGCCGCGACGCGGCGCGTTCTATTCAGGCCATTATATTATATATATAATATATATAATATATTTCGTCGACTTCTATTTAAAACGATTTATGTAAATAGTTTTAAAATCGTTTCAAAAGCAATTTCAACTTTCTTTTCAATTCAAATCAAATTTGAATTCTTCTTTATAAATTCGTTCTAAAATTCATTTCTATTCAATTCAAATTTCAATTCAATTTGAATTCATTTCAACTCGCTTTCCATTCAATTCGAATTCGTTTTCAATTCAATTCATTTCGAAATCGTTTTCAATTCAATTCATTTCGAAATCGTTTTCAATTCAATTCATTTCGAAATCGTTTTCAATTCATTTCATTTCGAAATCGTTTTCAATTCAATTCATTTCGAAATCGTTTTCAATTCAATTCATTTCGAAATCGTTTTCAATTCAATTCATTTCGAAATCGTTTTCAATTCAATTCATTTCGAAATCGTTTTCAATTAAATTCATTTCGAAATCGATTTCAATTCAATTCATTTCGAAATCGTTTTCAATTCAATTCATTTCGAAATCGTTTTCAATTCAATTCATTTCGAAATCGTTTTCAATTCAATTCATTTCGAAATCGTTTTCAATTCATTTCATTTCGAAATCGTTTTCAATTCAATTCATTTCGAAATCGTTTTCAATTCAATTCATTTCGAAATCGTTTTCAATTCATTTCATTTCGAAATCGTTTTCAATTCATTTCATTTCGAAATCGTTATAAAATCGATATAAATATCGTTTACGTCAAAATGGCGTCAATCTAATCAACACGGCTTCATATATTCCTATTTTCAATTATTCTATTTCAAATATTTCTTTTTCAAAATAGTTGTTATTATCAAAATATTTCGTTCAACACATGACCAATCTCAATGAATGAGTACTGTCAACACATGAACTTTTATTTTATATTGTTCTTTATTTTTCAAATTGGAATGAGGCCCAATCAATTACCATATAAAGTTAATTATATGGATTTTCATGCATTACACACATATAATAGCATTGAAAAATAATCAACCATCAACCAAAGTGCACTACACTGTATAAGCATCAAATATAGATATCTAACGCTTATAACAGCCTGTCAATCAATCGATCGACATATTTAATCAATCAGGATGAGTGAACATCAAATTTCATCCCAACACCCGTGTGGGGTTTCAAACAATCAAACGCATATTTTATTTGTGCAGTTGGGCGATGTGTAAAATTTATCGACCCAATCAATGTCCTTCAAATAGGTGTACATAAACAAACCGTCTGGTTTGTAAATGAATATTTATTTATTCACATTCACGTTAAAAATTATATTTTTAACGACAAAACATTTTATTTCAACATATGAATTTCTATTCAGTTCATTCTTTAAATAAAATGATATTTTTATTTTTCTAACATATTTTAGAAAATTTCGGCGGCATAACGGCACGATACTAGAAACGGGACGAGGCCTAGCCTTATCCCCGGTCTAGTGAAGGCCCACGCCATTCACACATCAATCAAATCAATTTCAATTCACCAAATAATTCAATTCAAACCAATAACCTAACCAACTACACAATCCAACAATTTAACAAACAAGCCATCCATGGTCTGTGGATGACGGGTGTCGGGTGCTACTAAGCACCGTCTGCATCCTAGTATATATATATAACTAGAAAAGAAATTTAGAGTGAGAAGTTCTCACCGATAGCTATCCAATCATTTTGACTCTACTTTGATAGAAATCTTCATCGTCGTCGCATCTTCGTTGCTGTAGCCACTACATATGTAAAAATCGAATTTTTACTTCGTTATTCAATATATAAAAATCACATTTTTAATTCGAAGTTCAATATACAAAAATCATATTTTTAACTCGAAGTTCAATATATAAAAATCACATTTTTACTTCGAAGTTCAATATATAAAAATCACATTTTTACTTCGAAGTTCAATATATAAAAATCATATTTTTAATTCGAAGTTCAATATATAAAAATCACATTTTTAATTCGAAGTTCATTATATAAAAATCACATTTTTACTTCGAAGTTCAATATATAAAAATTATATATTTTTTTTCTTCGCTAAAATCATGCCGTTTTTTATTGTAAAAACAAAGCTGTTTTTATTGTAACAAGGTATATTTTTATATTCATGAAAAATGATTTTAACAATGCTAATTATATTTTAAAATCATTTCTAATTATATTTTAAAATCAGATTTTTATTACTGCTTATTTACTAATTTAAATAAACTAACTATATATATAAAAAAAATTAGCTTACTGATTTTTCTTCCAAGCGCGTTTCTCAGCAGACATCGAACCAATTTACTCCTTCGAACCCATCGCTAGGGTTCCCCTTTGTCACCGACGTGCTCAGCCGGACTTCGATCGCCAGGCGCCACACAATGCGCTTCGTTGCCACCCACCTCCGCCGTGAGCACCTTTGAATTCGGCCTCTCCGTCGATCCCATATCAGTGCGCGAACGTGAGCTGTTTGAGTCTCGAATTCGCCTCGAACCCGAATCAAAACATGATCTTAACCGTATCATCTTCTAGAGCTTACCAATCTCTTCAAATTTTGATTTACGATTGTTTGGAAATATTGAGGGGATTGGAAATGAATTTTGTTTTTATTTACGTGCGTTTCTAGCCGCTGAGAGGTAGTTGACGGCGGTTCACAGTGAATTAGGGTTTGGATTGAAAATAGGGGATATTTTTTTTTTTATTCTTTTAATTTGTAAATGACGTGTTTATCATTACGAACACCAAATCAAACCTAGCAACCGTCGCCCCTAGCCAATTACCCCCATTTCGAACACAATGGGATATGTTTCGCAGCCCAATTCGCTTGTTACGATCAACTTCGTTCAATTTAAAACATAAATCTTTATATATTCAATTTGAACGTACATTTCAAATTACCGGGGTCACATACTGACACCGAAAATTTCCGAAAAATTATTTCTAGCTTCGCATTGACGATATGGTCCTAACAAAACTAGTTTCGTCAAATTCTGAGATCGTTTGAAAAATGGCCAATTTCCAGTCGATTATAATCAACTGAAACTGGTCAAACGCGTTTTCCTTTGCCACGCTCACATATTGATTCGAAAAATTATGAAATTTGAAACCTAGCAATAATTTGACATCACGGACCCAACAAAACTGGTTTCGTCGAAATCCGAGGTCGTTTGCAAAATGGCTATTTTTAAGGGCCGAAATTCTATAGCGACTATTCAGAATTTTCACTTGGACATATCTTTTGATTCCCGCTATGGAATTTCGATTTCCCGGATTCGTTGGAAAAATATTATCAATTAGATCCTAATGTTTTTGGTTTCACTAAAATCCGGATTGTTTTGCACCCGGTACATTCAATTGAAGTTTGAAATTGAATTATCGAACTACCGCGCCATTTTCAATTCTATTTATAATTATATATAATTATTTATATTCTACCGACGACGTATATAATATATACGATCGAATTATATTCAAAATAAATTTTCTCGTCGATATTATTTAAAATAATCTATTTTAAATATTCAAAATTCGCTAAAATTGCCAAAATAAAAATTTTAAACTGGCCCAGATTTTCGGGTTATTACATTCCATCCACCTTTTCTGCCTTAAGTTCAAGTCCTTCTAAGAGAACAAGTATTTTAGTGATTTGTGGTCAGTGAAAAATTCGAATTTCTCGCCAAGAAGATAATGGCGCCAAGACTTAAGCGCGAAAACAATAGCGGCCAACTCTAGGTCCTGTGTAGGGTAATTTCTCTCATGCACTCTCAACTGTCTTCCTCCCTAGGCTATTACCCTCCCCTCTTGCATTAAGACTACGCCTAGTCCTGTCCCACAAGCATCGGTATAAACGGTAAATGGCTTAATCCCATCTGGCAACACTAAGACTAGGGCTGTGGTCAAAGTTCTCTTTGAACGTTCGAACGCATCACCATAATCTACGTCCCATGTGAAAACTAGGTTCTTCTTCGTCAAGCTTGTTAATAGGGCTGATATTTTTGCGAAGTCTTTGATAAACTTCCTATAGTAGCCAGCCAACCCTAAGAAACTCCTCGCCTCGGTAGCATTTTTAGGGACCTTCCAATCTTGGATGGCCACTACCTTCGTGGGATCCACAACTATTCCTTCTTTGGAAACCACATGCCCTAAGAATCTCACTTCCTTCCTCCAAAAGTGACATTTAGAAAATTTAGCTTTAAGGCTATGCGCTCGAAGGGTCTCCAACACTTCCCTAAGATGTAGGGCATGCTCTTCCTCGCTTTTAGAAAAGATCAAGATGTCGTCCACAAAGACTACCATGTATTTATTAAGGTACTCCCTAAATACCCTACTCATTAAGTCAACAAAGTATGCGGGGGCGTTTGTCAAACTGAAGGGCATCACAAGCCACTCGAAGAAGCCGTATGGAGTCCTAAAGGCAGTCTTGTCTATGCTATCCTCAGCCACTCTCAACTGATGGAAACCCGTGGCTAAGTCCAACTGCGAAAACACTGAGGCGCCAACTAACTAATTGAAGAGATCGTCAATCCTCGGCAGTGGGTGCCTATTCTTCTTAGTAAGCTTATTAAGTTCTTTATAGTCCACACAAAGTCTAAGGGACCCATCTGCCTTCGTGGAAAATACTACTGGAGCACCCCACTCCGATATACTACGTCCAACGAACCCCTTCTCAAGCAATTCTTTCACTTGCTTATTGAGTTCTCTTCTCTCTCTTGGAGCCATGAGGCGCACTGGCAATGCAACTGGCTATGCATTATCTAATATATATATTAGAAAGTCTATCTCACGTCTTGGGGGTAAACCCCTCACCTCATCAAAGACGTCAACGTATTCACGGACTATACGAATAGAATGTAAATCATCATCGAATGCGTCAAGTGATTCTAGGTAGCTAAGCATTACTGGACCGCTAGGGTCACAAGAAATATCAATCGTCTTTCCACAACGAGTCAACAATCTAACTACCCTTCTTTCATAATCTAGGATGGCCCCATACCTAGTTAGCCAATCCATATCTAGAATCAAGCCGTAGCCCATGAAGCCAAGAATGAAGGTGTAGCATTCAAACCCAATGCCCAAGATAAACACTCTCAAATCCCGACAAATCACAGAAAGATGAGCCGAACCACCAATAGGATTTGAGACTACTAAGGGATCTGTAACTAAACTAGTATATAGGTGCAGTATTTCAACTAATGATGTAGATATAAACGAATGTGATGCGCTAGAATCGAATAAAGTACGGACAGGATGATCAAACAGAAAAACTAAACTTTCAACGGAAACTGCTCTACCTCGTTCTTGCAGCGGTGGGACCACAAGAGCTAGAACTTGTCCCCTTGCCTGCCCTGGTGCCATAAGAGCTTGCACCTGTCCTCCCGAGGTAGACCCTACCCTATGGCCTTTCCTTGGGCAGTCCTTGTAATAACCCGAAAATCTGGGCCAGTTTAAAATTTTTATTTTTGCAATTTTAGCGAATTTTGAATATTTAAAATAGATTATTTTAAATAGTATCGACGAGAAATTTATTTTGAATAGAATTCGACGTATATATTATATACGTCGTCGTTAGAATATAAATATTTATATATAATTATAAATAGAATTGAAAATGGCGCGGTAGTTCGATAATTCGATTTCAAACTTCAATTGAATGTACCGGGTGCAAAACAATCCGGATTTTAATGAAACCAAAAACATTAGGATCTAATTGTGAATATCTTTCTAACGAATCCGAAGAATCAAAATTTCGTAGCGGGAATCAAAAGATATGTCCAGTTGAAAATTCTGAATAGTCGCTATGGAATTCAGGCGCTTAAAAATGGACATTTTGCAAATGACCTCGGATTTCGACGAAACCAGTTTTGTTGGGTCCGGGATGTGAAGTTATTGCTAGGTTTCAAATTTCATAATTTTTCGAATCAGTATGTGAGCGTGGTAAAGGAAAACGCGTTTGACCAGTTTCAGTTGATTTTAATCGACTGGAAATTGGCCATTTTTCAAACGGTCTCAGAATTCGACGAAACTAGTTTTGTTAGGACCGTATTGTCAATACGAAGCTAGAAAATATTTTTATAGAATTTTTCGAGTTAGTATGTGACCCCGGTAATTTGAAATGTACGTTTAAAATTCAATATAGCGATTTAAATGTAAATTCAAAGGAAACTGATTGTAACAGCCGAATCAGCTTACGATACATATCCCATTGTGTTCGGAATGGGGGTGAAACGCTATGGACGACAGGCGGTGGACCTCGTTTAGGGGTCGTTTGAAAAAGTTGACTTTTTGAATTAAAATAAAATAATTAAATAATTAAATTAATAAAAATAAAACTCTCCCCCTTTTAACCCAGGCCCCCCCGATTAAAACAGAATCAATTTCAAAATTAAAAAAAAAAAAAAACAAACGAAGGCGACGGGGGGGAGAGAGCGGCCGCCGCAACCGCATCGCCCCCCCCCCGATGGGCCTCCGCCGCGAAACCCCCCCTCCTCTTCTCCTTCCCCTATCGCTCCTCCTCCCGCTCCCTCTTCCCACCGCGACAGCCCCTCTACCCAAACCCTGCGCCCTACCTCCACCGCACCCGCCTCCCTTCGACTCCGACCAAGCCCCTTCCTCCCTCTTCTCCTCCGACGCAGCCACTCCCCGCCTCCCACCTGAAGGCCGACGCTCCCACAAACCCCCCCTGTAAGTTTTTAGCTTATTTATTTTATTATTTATTTTATTTAAATGAATAGAAAACTGATATTTTTTTTTATATATAATGTTAAAACTGTTTTTTTTATTTACTTTAAACTGTGAATTTTATTTATTTTAAACACTGTTTTTTTAATTTTACTTTAAACTAAATTTTCTTTACTTAAAAACCGATTTTTTTTATTTACTTTAAAAACTGTTTTATTTATTTATTTATGTTGTAGAGTGTTAAAAATGTAATCTTTTACATTGTAGAAAGATAAAGGTATGATCTTTATATTTTTAAAGTGTTAAAAATATGTTTTTTATACTTTTAAAGTATTAAAAATATAATCTTTACTATTTAGAAGTGTTAAAAATATGATTTTTATATTTTTAAAGTATTAAAAATATAATCTTTATGGGATAGAGAATATAAAAATATAATCTTTGTATACGTAGCGAAATAAAAATCTGATTTTTATTTTATATACGTTGAAATAAAGTGGTGATTTTCATAACGATGAAAACTTTATTTTTATAAAGGCGAAAACTTTATTTTTATAAAGGCGAAAACTTTATTTTTATAAAGGCGAAAACTTTATTTTTATAAAGGCGAAAACTTTATTTTTATAAAGGCGAAAACTTTATAGTTGAAAAGGCGAGATCTTTATATATAGAATAAAGATGTAAAAATAGAATTTTTATCTATATAGTAGCGGTGTAAAAATAGCAGTTTTATCCATATAGCGTCAAAATAAAAACTCGATTTTTATATGTTGAACTTTGAAATAAAAATTCGATTTTTATATGTTGAACTTTGAAATAAAAACTCGATTTTTATATGTTGAACTTTGAAATAAAAATTCGATTTTTATATATTGAATAGCGAAATAAAAATTCGATTTTTATATATATAGTGGCTACGGGCGACGAAGCTGACGAAGATGCGAAAACGGCGAAGACTTCTGCAAATGAAGTGCCGTGGAGCTTGGATAGCTTTTGGTGAGAACTTCTCACTCTTAATTCTCTTTTTCTAGTTATATATATATATACTAGGATGCAGACGGTGCTTATTAGAAGCACCCGACACCCGTCCACATACCATGGACTTGTTTGTTTGGATGTTTGGTGATTGATTGAGATATTGGTTTGAATGTGGTTTGTGGTGTGAAAAATCGAATCGATAAATTGGTTAGGATTAGACGTGCGCCGTTATAAGGCGAAGGAGTAAGACTAGGTTAGACTCTTACTCCAAATTTTGTGGTTTGCATAACGAAAGTGATTTGATTGATGCGTGAATGGCGTGGGCCTTCACTAGACCGGGGATAAGGCTAGGCCTTGTCCCGTTTCTAGTATCGTGCCGTTATGCCGCCGAAATTTTCTAAAATATGTTAGAAAAATAAAAATATCATTTTTATTGTGTAAATGAACTGAATAGAAATTCAAGTGTTGAAATAAATATTTTTGACGTTAAAAATATAATTTTTAACGTGAAAGTGAATAAATAAATATTTATAAACAAATCGGCCGATTTGTTTATTTACACTGATTTGACTGATATTGATTGGGTTGATAAATTTTACACATCGCCCAACTGCACAAACAAAAATGTGTGTTTGTTGATTTGAAACCCCACACGGGTGTTGGGATGAAATTTGAAGTTCACTCATCCTAATTGATTAAATATGTCGATCGGTGGATTGACAGGCTGTTATAAGCGTCGGATATCTATATTTGATGCTTATACAGTGTAGTGCACTTTGGTTGATGGTTGATTATTTTTCAATGCTATTATATACATGTGTTGTATGGAATCCATATAATTAACACTATATGGTGATTGATTGGGCCTCATTCCAATCGGGAAAACGATGAATATTATAAAAGAAAATTCATGTGTTGAATATAAAAATAGTCATGTGTTGACGATGATCATGTGTTGAAACTATTCATGTGTTGAGTAGAATATTTTAAATAAAATAAATTACATCTTTATCATATTTACGATTAGAATCTACTTTACGGTGGAGCCTAATTAAAATCAAACGATAGATACCATAGTTTTATAAAATATTTTACATAACAAAAATAGTGAGGTGTTGACAGTACTCATGTGTTGAGATTAGTCGTGTGCTGAAAGAAATATAGGTTCATGTGTTGAATTGAATAGAAGTTTTTGAAATATATAAAGCCGTGTGGATTAGAGATGCGCTATTTTGACGTGAACGATATTTATATCGATTTTATTCGTTTTACAACGAATATTGAAAAGTGATTTCAAAACTAAATATTTTGAAATGAAATTCAATTGAATTAGATTAAAATTCGAATTGAATAGGAAGTGAATTTGAATTTGAATAAAATAGGAATGAATTGAATTGAAAACGATTTCGAAATGAATGGAGTTGAAAACGAATTCAAATTGAATTGAAAGTGAATTGAAATGAATTCAAATTGAATTAAAATTTGAATTGAATAGAAATAAATTTTAAAACGGATTTATAAAGAAGAATTCAATTTTGATTTGAATTGAATATAGAAGTTGAATTGTTTCAGAAACGAATTTAAAACGATTTATAAAATTCGTTTTAAAAGGAAATCGACGAAATATATAATATATATATATTATATATATATAATGGCCTGAATAGAACGCGCCGCGCCGCGGTAGTTCGTGAATTTCGACCATTTATTTCAAACGGACATTGCGGGAGATCCGACCGTCGGATCCTCCTAAAACCGGAACCGTTGGGTTCGTATCGAAAAGAGCTTTCCAATGAATATGAGAAATTTGAAATCTAACGGTTGGATTTGGAATTATGTCCAAATCAAATTCGAAAAAGGTCGCTATAAGTGCAGTTCGATGGCCGTTGTTGGAAATCGACTGTACGGGCCTTGATAAAATTATTAAAAATATCTATAATTTGTGTAAAATTATAATATGTGAATTGGAAAGAACTGGGGTGAAAAATTCCACATTTGAAAAGATAAAAATAGATTTTTATCGAAATGAACTAGTTTTGAACTAGAATTGAAATCAATTTATTTCTAAAATAAATAAATTGAATTTGAAAGTGATTTTGAAAATAATCGATAATTTCCAATACGTGGATTGGACTGGAGCTGAATCGAAATTATCTTCGGGATATTTCGATGTTGGATTTCGTGACTATACAAATATTGTTATGGGGATTTGAAAGATATTTTATATCGTTATTTCCAATACGATATTTGTTGGTTTCAGAATTTGATATTGAATATAAGCCGATATATTTTCTATTCAGAGCCTTGTATTTAATATCAAATGTGATTTGGTTTGTCGTGAATCGTGTTTTTGATGACATTGGTTCTTTAACCCAGTTAAAGGCAGAATATTGATTTTTGAAAAGATTAAAACTAAGTGGAGTTTTAATGAATCTTTAATTAGATTGAAAAGTGAATTGATAATTTAAATTATCCAATCTGAAAAGTGATCGAGAGTGGAGTATCACCAGTTTTGCTCCAAAGCGATAGTTAAATCTTTAATTAGATTTGAACGTGAAATGGTAATTAATTTTACCGATAACACCGTGGTGTTAGATGGGGAGTATTACCAGTTTTCTCCATGGGATATATAGGTTGGGATTGGGAAATAAAATAAATAATTACTTCGGTGTGGTTCGTTAATCCCGACTAGTTGAAATGATATCCAAAGGAGGATTAAAGAATAAATTTAGAAGAATTTATCTTGGATAAAATTAATGGGAACCTTTCCCTAAGAATGTGATTCGGTGAATAAAGGAATATTCTGAATTGGAATGAGGCGTTTGTTGTGTTTGTGTAACATTTGTTTATTATATACGTGGGTTATTCAGAAAGGCCGGGTTATACCCATTCTGAATAACCGATTCGACGAGATGTCGAAGATGAAGACGGTGGTTGAAGACCGGAAGTCTTCACATCGTTTGGGTGATTACTGATGATCTTGATTGGGCTGTACACCCAGGATGAGGGAAACAGTCGGTGATCGTCCAGACGTACTTGGAGATCGATGGATATGCGAGGAAAGTGCCTCCGGTTTCGTTCAGACCCAGAACGGACTTGTAAATGGACTGTGTGTCTGACATTGGATTTTAGTCCGTGTGATTGATCTCTATTAAATATATATCTGTTTGGCGGCGGAGAATTTATTCTCTTGCTTAACGCCCTTCTCTGAGACGTACGAGCTCAGGGGTTATATATTGATGGATATCAAACGCATGGAGTGAATTGCCTGTGTGACATGCGTAAGTGGCAATTGATCAAGGCTTCTGTTGAAAAGCAAAGTCTTGTGGTTGATGATCAAAGCACGGCCTGTGTGGCATAGCTTTGTGTGTAACGTGGATTCGCGAGCCTCACACCTCGGTATGAGTCAAAAACGGGAGATGGACCGCTGGGAGAGCATGACGTTTCTTTCTAGCTAGGGTGGTGTCAGTGACCTACCAGCCCTGACATTTATATACTTTTCACCTGTGTGGTTGTTGGAATGCGAGGCGCCTCGGATATAGGTCTGTAAGGACCGGGAAACGTGTGTTCAGGAATTGCCAATCCTCAAAAGTAAGAGAGGACCGGCCCAGCCGATTCCAAGGATCATAGTGGGGTCCTGGGACATTTGCTAGAGTGTCTCGAACGCGGAGAGGAGCTTGCCCCTTGCCTCGGCTCATGACGGAAATCCAATTTCCAATACGTGATAGTGCGGTTTTATTTGTAGAACCTAGTATGGCGACATAGTGGTATGGGTCATTAATGCCGCCTATGATTGATATTTATGATTGAAATTGTTTTGACACTATACACCTATTATCGTATCAAATAATGTGTTTTCAACGTATCAAGCATGCTTTGGCTGTTATAAGGTAAAAACCCTATCCTCCGGCTTGCGTTGCATTGTGTGATGGGACCTGGGTCTTATAACAGCTTCATTTTTCTTTATTTAGCATTGCGCTGTTTGTTTTATGCACAGGTATTCTTGGGAGGAAACCCGTTCCGTGTTATACGGCGTGGTCCCTTGATTTACCGAACTTTAAAATAAAGAATTATAACTGTTTTAGTTCTCACACCAGTCACATGACTGACCTGGAGTTTATTGTTTTAACCTAAACTCTGGGTGCCCCTATCTTCCGCACGGGCACCTAGTAGTTTTGGTTTTGCAGATTTATATTCACAGGGTCCTGATTTACAGCTGGAACGATGCTCGGAAAGCTCTGTATCCGTGCATCACTTCTAGTTGTGTTTTGTATTATTTTCCGCTGCTATGTAATTTATTGTAATCTCTGATATTTATCGAATGTATTTTATTCATTTATACTCTGTATATTCTTGTATCTGATGGAATTGTTGTAATAACAATGAAATGTTCTTCCGTATGCGTCCTTTTGTGTGTTGTTCTCAAAGTATTCGTGCTTTCCTTCACGGGGAAGTTACGGGTTCTTACAGTCCTTAATCAGATGTCCCGCTTCGCCACAGTGGAAACAACCAGTCTTCTTTTTCTTCCTACAATCTTTGCTTAGATGGCCGGGTGTCGCACAGTTAAAGCATCTTTTCTTTCCCTTACCATTGTTTCCTTTACCACCATTCTTGTTCTGTTGTTGCTGTTGCGGTTTCTTTTGATCCCCTTTCTTCTCGGGTGCCTTATTAGCATTGGCGCCTTTCTCCTCTTCATGCATAAGCGCCATGTCAACTAGTCTCTCTAAGGTAGCCCCCATAGGGATGTGGGTCATAGCTAACTCATGAAGCGGCTCGTTCAAACCCTTAACAAATCTCAGGCCCTTCTTTTCTGGTGTATTCACCAAGTCCAAGCCAAATCTCGCCAACTGATTGAATTTGTTGACGTATTATTTCACTGATAGATTGCCTTGCTTCAACGCCAAATTTTTTCCATACATAGATCCTCTTAAGCTCGTGAGACGGACTTTGCTTCAAACCTCCGCCTGAAATCTGGCTATGTATCAACTGGACGCTCTCCATTTGTGACCTCCCACCAAAACGAGGCCTCATCCTTCACTAGCCTGGCAGCTAACTAGACCTTTCTTCCATCTTCCACTTCAAAGATCCCAAACAATACTTCCACCTCCTTTAGCCAATTACGAGCTTCAACAAATGTCTCCATCCAGTGAAAAGGTTTTCCACCCATTTCTCGAAAGTCCTTACATATCTTTGCAAAAGTATCGACACGAGGAGGAGGAGGATTTGCTGGACCTGCGGTGGTGGCCCTAGTCTCCAAATACCTCCTAAACCACCCTGGTATCGGTATTCCCTCGGGTATCTTGGGAATTCCAGACATGCTGAAATGAAAAAGGAAAGATTCAATACAAAAGAACCGAAGGAAAGATATATGGCTGCTCTTGAGGTTATGCTTTCTAAAATAATCTTTTCTCTGAAAATACTTTCCTTAAAACATACTTTTGAAAGTACTTCTTTATAAATGTGTTTTTGAAAAACAGTTTTTCAAAATTCATATCTTTTCTGGTAACCTTCAGCTCTGATACCCTGTGTAACACCCCACTTCCATTAATGTCACTACAAATTGAATGCCTTAACTTTTATGGAGCGTTTTAAGTGTGTATAGAATAGAAACTTAACAACAAGACAGACATATATAGTACTTGGAAATTTAAAACTTCATTTCATTGCGGCGGTAAATACATAAGTTTGATTACATTATCAAAAACCAGAGTCAAAGTACATAATATCCATCTTGACTAAATCACAGTACATAAATTGAAAGACATAACCCCAATACAAAATAGCCATAAATAAGATAGGCTAAACTTTTACTTCAGCGATCCAAGCAACTTCTAAAAGCAAGAGATACAGCTGTCCAAAATCAAACTCCACTGGTGCTAGTTCCACCTTGAGCACCTGGGGGGGAGAAAGAAAAGAGGTGGAAACAAAGAGGGTCAGACATAAAGTATGGCGAGTGCAATAACTTTAACAATATAAAGACCAAAATAACTAGGCTAAGGTATAAGTTAGAAAATAAGGAAATGACTGTGAATCAAATGGGTATGACAGAGTAAACAAGGAAATAAGACGATCAAAGATAACGTTAAAGGTGCACCTAAACCACTATAAGATAATTACTATACTACACCACCACCACTATACTGCACCACCATTAGTCACCCTAAGGTTGATCCCGCCCACAGAATTTAAAAATGATAATGGTAGTTTCGTGCACCCCTAGCCGCCTTCATAGGTGCCGCCTACCCCTATCTCCACTAGGTGCACCCACTACCACCATGCGATCGGCTCCCTAACTCGTAGATAACCGTACTGGCCCCACAGTGTATCACTCCCCAAAGTGGCAACCCGATACCACCAATATTGCACGGCCTATACCTACACGATGCAACAACGTCTTACCTACCAGCCCGGGCCCACACATGCACATGAACCCATTGGACTTGCGTTGCCACCGCTAATCCGTTTGGCCTCTTATAGTCAAGCCCAGTACGTCTGTCCCGTCCTCGACTTGGGTCGAGCCCACAAAGATTCTTATGGGTTACTGGTTTAAACGGGCCCCCATTACTTGACACAAGCAATCCACCTAAGCTTGGTCCCCTCTAGTACATCCCACTTAACCCTTTTCTTAATCATGTTCACATACATGTTTCAATTTTGGTTAAGTGTTTCTAATCGTATTTCAATTGCCACCCAAGGCACCGCTTAATTCCACATGCCACCCAAGTCACCCACTTAACCCCCTCATGTCCCACTACATGTTTATCTAGTTAAGTGTTTCTTAATTCATTAAGACCGTAACCTTATAAAGATCTCCCACATTAGACTGACATTTGTGGCAGCTAGATTTGCCGGGCGGGTCCGGGCAGTCTTACACCTCAAAAGAGCCTAACCTCGTGTCTTTACAACTGTTACGCATTTAATTTATGCCTAAGACCTCTCACATTAGACGGGCATTTGTGGCAGCTGGATTTACCGGGCGGGTCCGTGTAGTCTTACACCACAAAAGAGCTTAATCTTGTGTCTTAGGCGATTAATTACACAAAATTAATTATCCCCCAATTTGAATTAATTTCCCTATTCAAATTATCAATCAATTCCAAATTTAACTATGGCCATAATTGACTCAATTATGGCCACCTATTTATGGTATGCAAAATCATAACAATTATCTTCACATATTTATTTTATGCCATTTAAGGCATTTATGCCAATTCTCAATATTAAATCTTTTAATATTATCCCATTGCCCCACGTTGTATGTTCATTCGTTTAACGTAAAATATACGTTTGACACGAATAGTAAAACCAATGGAATAAAGAGAAAACAACACAACATACATGTAGATAAAACTAGATCTAAACATAAGGGGTGAACTTGCGTGTGTGAATGAGGTTCTACATCGAAAACTTGCATAGGCCAAACTTGCATAAAATTACATATGTCATAGATCTAAATCTAAAGGTATGAACTTGTTTAATAGTCACAAACTTGCATAAATCATGTATGTCATAGATCTAATCATAAGGTTTAAACTTGCATAGGCAATAACTACAAACATACATTACATGATTCATACTCCAGACACATACTTGCATATGTGATTTATGCAACATAACGATGGTGTAAACTTGCATCTAAACATGTAAACTAGCATGTAAAATTTAGCATATAACTCACACATGTCATAGCCTAACTTTAGACCGAAAATAGATGTCATGAAACATGTAAGGTTATACATAAAATTTTCACTAACTTGCATATGATCTATGTCTCAATTAACATCCTAACTTGCATACATACATATGATTTATCATATGAATCAACATAACCAAATTAGCATATGAAACATCATTATGAATACATAATCATAGAATTACAACATTGATGATAACAGCATAGAATTTACAACATAAATGATAACATCACAGTTTTACAACATAGATGATAACATGCGGTGAATAATTCACAACATAACCATATAATCCGCATCATAGCTTAATCCGATTAAAATGTTAATTAGTTTATTAAAGAAATCGAACTCACAACTCAAAGAAGGTCTTGAGTTCTGAATTCTGAGTTCTGAAGTTGAATTAGCTTTCCTCTTCTCTAATTGGTGGCGGCTATTCTAAGTTGCAAGGTGACTGCATGGACGCAATGGCTCTAATTTTAATTTGATTTTAGGGTTTGAGTCTACATGTCTTTTTGTAGAGTTTAGAAATAATTTAAGCCGTCCGATCAACCGAGAATTAATCCCAGCCAATCAGAGCAGATCAGAAACCCTAATGAGTCAGCACACAGTCATAAACAGGTCATCAATCAATTCTGCCCGGGGGGTGCAGGTCGACCCTACGGTCGATCTGGTGAGGGTAGGTCGACCCTTTGGTTGACCTGGCCCTGGCAGGAAATTTCTCGCCTAGCCCATCTGACCCTGAAATTTGAATTTTTGAAATCTGTTTTGAATTCTCTGAAACTTCTGATGGCCATAACTTCTTCATACGAAGTCCAATTCATGCAAACTCGGACTCTTTCTCAACCAGACTTTCGAGACGAACACAATGGCGCAACTCGTTTCCCTTAATTCTCACATCTGAGATGAGTTATTCTTTAATTTGTGAATATTAACATTGAAAATTATGGGGTGTTACATTACACTAGTCTGCTGATCAGAACCAGCGTCACATTTAGCTGATTCTGAACGGCCACAACATAATGCAACGGTTTTCTATTAAATATTCAATAAAATAGCCACACATACACACACACACATATATATATACATATATGTATACATGCAGTCAACACAGAGATGATTATGGTTGAGTAACAATCAACATGTATATGGTGGTAACACAACAATGAAGAGCATGTATGCAACTTAGGTAAAGAACATTTCAAACTACATCATGTTCATTTCTGCAACAACAATGTCACCATGTCTACAAACATCAATGGGGGCGAGCACAATATAGCATTGAACTATGTAAATGGCTAAGCATATGGCAACAAAGTGCTAAATGCAACAAGTGAAAAGCTGGCACAAATGCATGATCAACACAATGTGCACAAGGCATGATACAATAGTGCACAACACAAGAATGACATGGCAAGTTCATGCCATCAATACAGGAGTACAGAAGGCAACAAAATGGCAACAAGTCCATAAGAATGAGTGAGCAAGAGAAATGGTATATGCTAGGCTGAAATCAGGGCCTAACACCCAAATGCGGTGTGAAATCCTCACAATCACAGAATAAAAGCAGAAAAAGCAGTAAATAACAGGAGACACACAAGATTTTTATAGTGGTTCGGTTCAATCCAAGCCTACGTCCACTTTATAGTTTCTTAAATCATAAGAAGCTATTACAATGTTGCTTGCTTGCGGTTTATACACGAAATCCTCGTGTTTACAATGAAAAGAAGTGAGAAAAGTGGAGATTATACACGAAATACTTGTGTTATAATGTGGAAATCGGCTTCCTTATTGAGCAATGGCCTTGCGTGAAGTAATGGTGGAAGCCATGATGAGTGAGAGCCAAAATATAAAAAGACCAAAAGTCCCTTTAAATGGCCATGGAGCGGTGTATTTATAGGCATAGAGGCACCCTAGGGAGCTCCGGAGTGGTTCGGATCGGGTGTGCCACTTGGCGAGCGCCGAGGTGATCTCGGAAGTAGTGGAGAAGTGGTCACCAGATCGTGTGCAGACAGGTGGAGTTCGATCCATGATAGTAGGAATGGTTGTTGCCTTAAAAATAGGTCAACGCTGCAGCCAAGAGTTAGCTACAGGTGGATCGGTTCGGGTTCTCTCCCTTCGGAACCGATCCGGAGCCTTCCAACCGAAGACTTCAAGCTCCAATGCAGAATTCATGGCGGGTCGGGTCTGCCTCATCCCGATCCAAACCGGGGATTCCAATCCGAGCCGACACCTATGCGTGGAAGGGAAGATGATGAGTTGGTGAAGGTGTGATGCCTCAATCCAATCTGGTCCGTCTAGACCAATCCGATCCGAAAGGGTTGTGCTAATTCAAAATCCAAGTTTGCGGTTCTGCATATGTTCATGGAAACGAGCGTAACTTCCAAACAGTAAGTCTGTTTTTCCCAAACCAAAGCTCGACTTGAAGCCGATTCAGAGGGATACAAAAATTACAGAGCCTAGCTCTAAAATTGATGTTTTCGGGCCCAAAAGAGGTCGTCTGATAGGAGTTTCGGGCCAGTCTTTATTTGTGATGCGATTTCAACCAAATCGCTTCCTGTCTTCTGACGATAATCCCCATACTTGTGCGTATTGTTAACCAGAGATTTCATGTGTGACGACTTTGACTAAAAAGCAGGTCAACAATTTGCCCCCCAGAACATATCTTGCTGGTTGAAGGAAGATGTGTTCTGGATAATCCAAAGTCACGTCGGGCCTGCCAGCTGCAAGTATAATCCATACTTGCGAAGAAAAGAGAGCAAAAAGGTGTGTCAAATCCTGACAAAACTGATTACACTTTCGAGCATAAACCATGCTTGGGCGTTTGTTTGAGCATAAATCATACTCGAGGGACGTTCGAATCATCCTGCCGAGGGACGTAACCTTCCGGGTATAAGCCATACCAGGAAGTTCAAACTGAGCATAAGCCATACTCGAGTTTTATTGAGTTCCTGTGCCCAATCCTGACAAGATCGTTCGTCGTTCCTGAGTATAATCCAAACTTTAGCATCCTAGTGAATACAATCCATACTCATGTTGGGTTAGAGCTATACTTGCCAAAACCCGACAAGACAGTCTGTGCCTAGGCATAATTTATGCCTAGGGGTCCGAGATAAGTATAAGCCATACTTTAATTGAGATTGAGAATCCTGCCACAACATGAGAAGGCACTTAAATTCACCAAACATAATCCATGTTCAGAAAGTCCTTCCTTATTCAATTCAAAGTACAAAACCAAAGCAAATCTTGATTGGTTTGTCATTGGGTGCAGAGCAAGCTTTGGAGCAAACTCCTAACCCCGAACGTGTGTACTTCGATTTAGCCAATCAGAAAACCTAAAGAAACCAAAGAGACATATCTTAAATCCTAATAAATGCTGAAAATTCAGAGTGATCCAATCCAAATCAGTTGATGATGAGCCCACGGTAGCTCGATCCAGGGTCATTCCCTCTCCAGGGAGCAGTTGGTGGCAGCGCGGGTGCAGGCACTGTTGGTTGTTTCACATACTCGTGTAGCTTTCCATGTCAAACCCGTTCCTCAATCAAGTCTCGCAAGTGCCTACAGTCATTTGTGTCATGTTCGTTCATATCATGAAATATGCAGTATTTTCCAGAATCACGTTCTCTATGCGATGGCTCCCTCCTGGGAGGCTTTGGATAGGAGACGTCGTAGTTTGCGTTCATGTAGATGTCATTCAAGGTCGAATTGAGTTCGATGTCCATTTCATATTTCGGCCCTCTCCGGGGCTGAGCATTGTGGTCATTCTTGATAGCAGCTTTCACTTTTCCTTTTCCAGAATCAGACGATTCTCCGTCTTTGAGCATGTTGACATCGATAATTTTCTTTTTGGACGTTGCGTCTTCTTCACGCAGAAATCTATCCGATTCAAGGTAGAATTCGTTGATATTCCGTGTGGGGTCTCGATACAAGGAATTTTTGAACTCTGAGTTGTCCAGAACGCTGGATACTGCCACCATTAATACCATAGATGGCTTAGGTCGATCAACTGATGCTTCTTCAATGTTGAACCATTCCAAAAATGAGCGCAGAGTTTCTCTGGGCCTTTACTTGATTGTAGTGAGTGACATTACATTCTTGGGTCGAGCGATATGGACCCGAAACTGTTCAATAAAGCGAGCGACCAACATGTTCCAGCTGTTTATCGATTCAGATTCCAGCTGCCGAATCCACATAGCAGCAATATCAGTCAAGAAGAGAGGGAAGCATTTTGCAATGACATTTTTCGACACCGCGTTTGTAGGGCATGAGATGCACGGTAGGATCCGTCCTACTATTGTATGGTTCCAGAACTGGAAGTTTGAAATCCGGTAGGTTGCGAGAATTCCTGATTTCTCGTGTGAACGGATTGTGGTTGACATCATCCATGTCATTCTAATAGGTGCGACCTCTCGAGAGGTATTCAACGAGGTTAGCGAGCCGATCGCGTTCAAAGTGCAATTGTAAGCTGCTAAGGTCAGAGCTGGTGCCCCCAGCGTTAAATCTAGAAGAGTACAGAAAAGTATAGGGAGCTCGGAAGACCATTCGGGTCGGGTCGGAGGTGCCCCCAGCGTAGCCTTCAGCAGAGTGATGTGGCACCTGGAATGCAATCAGGTTCGAATCGGTGGTGTTCAGATCGAATGGGCCGAACCGAACCGAACCTAGTTCTCTGCTTCGAGCCACATTAGGTTGCGGTTGAGCTGAAGGGGGTGGCTGAATGTCCATTCGGACCGGAGCGGAGGAAGGTCGTGCTCGACCTGAGCCTGTGTTTCCATCAAAAACACTAGGTGTTGCAGCTGCAGAATGTTGAGGGAGTTGCCCCTTGTTCCCTCCGTGCCCCCGGTTCGGATTTCGCTATGTGATCCGGATTGGATACGAACCGATCCGGTTTGCTGCTCCTGTTAGGGTTGACTCCATGTTATTTCCAGTGAGTTGTGTATCACCGCTCAGCCTGCCTTCCATCCGAGCAAAGAACGCATCCATCATCCCCTGTTGTTTGCGGAGGAGATCATTTTGCCTTGCCATTTGAGTTCTCAATTCAGTAAGAACACCATCCATGTCTTCTCTGGTTAAGTATGCCAATTGATCACCATGAGAGGAAGCCTCCTGGCTTGCCTCATTCCTCGCGCCTTCCGTACCAACGTCCTCAGTACGAGAGAAGGTTCCATCTTTCTTTCGTTTAACCATTGATCCAATAGCCGAGCAATCCGATTCCTTTCAAGCTAGAGATTGAAGTAATATCGTGTGCCCCCTTCCTAGCGCGCCAAAATGTTAGAACGAAATCTGGGCCTAACACCCAAATGCGGTGTGAAATCCTCACAATCACATAATAAATGCAGAAAAAGCAGTAAATAACAGGAGACACATCAGATTTTTATAATGGTTCGACTCAATCCAAGCCTACGTCCACTTTATAGTTTCTTAAATCCTAAGAAGTTATTACAATGTTGTTTACTTGCGGTTTATACACAAAATCCACATGTTTACAATGAATAGAAGTGAGAATAGTGGAGATTATACACGAAATCCTCGTGCTATAATGTGGAAATCGGCTTCGTTATTGAGAAATGGCCTTACGTGAAGTAATGGTGGAAGCTATGATGAGTGAGAGCCAAAAGACCAAAAGTCCCTTCAAATGGCCATGGAGCAGTGTATTTATAGGCGTAGAGGAGCCATAGGGAGCTCCGGAGTGGTTCGGACTGGGTGTGCCATGTGGCGAGCGCCGAGGGGGTCTTGGAAGTAGTGGAGAAGTGGTCACCAGATCATGTGGAGACAGGTGGAGTTCGATCCATGATAGTAGGAACGGTTTTTGCCTTAAGAATAGGTCAATGCTGCAGCCCAGAGTTCGCTACAGGTGGTTCGGTTTGGGTTCTCCCCCATTCGAACCGATTCGGAGCCTTCCAACCAAAGACTTCAAGCTCTAATGCAGAATTCAAGGCGGGTCGGGTCTGCCCTATCCCGAGCCGAGACCTATGCGTGGAAGGGAAGATGCTGACTTGGTGAAGGTGTGATGCCTCAATCCGATCCGGTCCGCCTAGACCGATCTGATCCGAAAGGGTTATGCTAATTGCAAATCCAAGTTTCCGGTTCTGCATGTGTTCACGGAAATGGGCATTACTTCCAAACGTAAGTCCATTTTGCCCAAACGAAAGCTTGATTTGAAGCCGATTCAGAGGGCTACAAGAGTTGCAGTGGCCAGCTCTATAATTGATGTTTTCGGGCCCAAAAGAGGTCGTCTAATAGGAGTTTCGGGCCAATCTTTGTTTGTGATGCGACTTAAACCAAATCTCTTCCTGTCTTCTGATGATATTCCCATACTTGTGCGTATTGTTAACCAGAGATTTCATGTGCGACGGCTTTGACTAAAAAGCAGGTCAACAGTATATGAGTGAATCAATGTCAAATGTACAAGTTCATAGTCAAGCCAGAAAAACACATGCAGCAGTAGCAATGGAATATGCAAACAGTGAAGTTAAAGTACACCAAATATAACTCAAGGCAGGGGTATACACACAAATGCATGTATACACAAATCAGTGTGCGAAACAAGGCTGCAGCAGTTCATAGACTACTGCATGGTGGAGCTAGAATGATCAATGAGACATTGTGAAACAGCAAGTTCAAAAATATATGGACATCCACAAATGATCAACCATATGCAACTGTACATGGGTGCAACAGCATACAAAAGTATGGTATGATTATATACACAAGTGTGGGATGATGCATATATGCCAGCTATATAAGTACAAATACAAAGCTGTATGTGTGCAAAGTTTCAAAGAAATGCAAGTATACAAATTCGGCAATAATTTTAAACTGATTCTAGATTTCTACAAGCCAGTTTGAATAAGTTCCAGAAAATCAGCAGTAACGAAATATTTTAGGAAAACTCAATCAAGTTCAAGTTACAGCAAGAGGTTAAAACATTTCCTAAAATCACATGATGCAATTTTGGGAATTAAAGGATATTATCTTTGCCTCTAAAATTTCCCGAAATGTTCATGCTGATTTCACATGGGAATGTGAATAAATGTTTTCAATCAACAGAGCATATATGGTATGGCTTCCAGCATTGATCGGCTTCTTTAGAAAAATGGATATAATTCGAATGTTTTGGCAATAATTCAAATAGGCAGCAATTTTAATTTCCATAAACCTGTTTCTTGAAATGGTTTAATGCCATAATATCGAGAGGGACAAAGGCCTATATCTTGTATTGATTCATCAACAAATTCACAACAAGTAATCAAGCCGATTTTATCAAGAAAACAATTTGGCAAAAACTTTCTTTCTGGATAAAATCAATTTCGAAATCTATTCTTTTATTCCAGAAATACACGAGACAATTTTTGGGCAAGATTCCTTCATTTACAAGCTAATAAACCGACCAAATTCAGAGAGGGACAAAGTTCATATTTGGATTCATTTCAAATCGAGGTAACAAAATGCATGAAATCACGCAATCAATCAGACCAGTCATATGGTGAAATTAGAGAATAGTTTAGGGATTTGGTAATCCTATAAGTAACACCATTTACATCATAGGTAATGGAATCGAAAACCAATCAAAAATTCAAAGAGAAAACATTCAAAATCAATTCAAATAACTCATAAAGTTTTCGATCAGAAGTATTCCAAATCGCAACATTAGTAAGCCACAAAGACTCAAGCATTAGAGGAACAAACTCGATTCAATCAAGCATCTTGATTTGGGATTTGCTAAAAACCCTAATTCCAAGAGATCGGCCACCATCTTAATTCTAGAAAGAAAAGGGATCTGGATTTACAAATAAATGTAAGTGGGTCGGCCTAGCGTGCATTGTTAAAAAGGGGGTTATAAATTCAATTTATTTTTAAGGGTTTTTAGAATTGTTTTTTATATTGTTTTGTTGTGCTTTCATTTGTAAATAGTTTAGTCAGTTTCTAGAGTCTGTAAATTTTGGTCATCCAGTTATGGTTTAAGTGGAAGTTTACTAGAGTCTTTAAAAACTAGGGTCACTAGCTATGGGTTTGTAGCTAGGGGAAAATCTAATCTACGGGGTATAGACTAGTCTAGGGTTTTGAGTGTAGGATTAGAATAAGAGTGAGGGGTTCACAAGTTTACAGGGTATTGTAAGCGGGATCTGTTCTATTACCTAGTAGAAACCTTAGTGAATGCAGCAGTAGGCAGAGTTTGCCAAAGCTGGGTAAAATCCGTGTCATTTACATTCTGCATTTACTTACTCTGCTATTATCTATGCTATGATTATTTTTAATATATTGATAAAATTCAATAAACCATATTCACCCCCTCTAGGGTTAACCTAGATTCAACAAGTGGTACCAGAGCTTGGTATTTTATTAAGTGTAGAGATGGTGTTCCCTAGTTGTCAGTATAGCGAGAGTCAGTCCAGTGATATTCTAATTATTTTCAATGAGACAGATTTTTTAATTTGGAAATCAAAATCTATTTGAAATCTGTTAATTTTGAATATTGGAACATTATTGAAAATTTGGGAGATATGATAGATAAGAAAAATAAAGTTGTCAATGCTCGTGTTATGCATGTTCTGTATTCTTATCTCAGTAATAATCAGTTAAACTTATCTCACATTGTTTAACTGCATAGGATATCTTGAAAACTCTTGACAAGTTGTATGGAATAGACAACAACTGCTCAAAATCCCAGAATATCAACTAAGATTCAGATCTGTGCTTGAAAGGAGAAACAGATGAAAATTCAAGTAGATCAGACGATGGAGATTCAACGGACAGAGAGACTGAAAGTTTCTCATATGAGGATTTACATGTATGCTGATTTATCTAAAACTGTTGATAACTCCAACGGAAAAATAAAACTCGAAATCAAACCATCTTGTGTTGACTAAAAAAAAATCATGATTTGGAGTTAAAGCTTGAAAACTTCAGGAAATTGGAAAATTCTAATTGTAAAAATTGTCTGAAATTGAAAACTGATCTCGTTTATCTCAATAAAAATATTCAAAACTTGAGAATGAAATTCTGATCTTAAAAGAGAACGAGATTGGGTTATTAAGTTCGAACAATCTTCTACAAAAGGAATTTGAAAATTTTAAGGCTACCAAAAATTCCAAACATGAAATTGCTGAAAAAGAAAGCTTACTTAAAACTGATTTGATTTTGAAAGAGTTAGAAAATGAAATTGTGAAATTCAAGATTTTGAAAAACTTGAGTTTGAGAAGCAAAATCATTTAGAATTTGAAATCTCTGAGTCTCAAGCCAAAATGAAATTACTTGAATCGGAAAATTTGGCTTTAAACAACATGATACTAAAAGAAAGATCAGTAATAATTGTTTTTCAGATTTAATCAAAGAAACAGTGATCTTAAATCCAAAATTCAATGATTAGAATCAACTTTTGAAAAATTCTCTAATGGGGAAAATCATTGAACATGTTTTTGCAGAATCAGGTTTCTATTGGAAATAAATATGGTATTGGCATTGGGAAGAATAATGTTTTTGGAAAACGAAACTCAAATGATTTCAGAAATCCTGCAAATTGCTTTGAAAAGAATCACTTTGAAAAATTAAATTCTGATAATTTGAAAGGAATTTTTTATCACAAACAATATGTGAAGTTGTTGTATAACAATCTGTTTAAACAATCCTGGAACCCAAAAGGAAATAAAAGAATTTTGACTAAATTCAAATAGATATGGGTTCCTAAGGGTACAAAGGTAAATTCAGATGGATTGTTGTATAATAAAGTCTGGATACCAAAATGTGTGAATAAAACTACAAGTGGTTTTACAAATTTTGTTAGAGCACTCGATTCTATAAACTGATTAGGTACTGGAGGAGGCTGAGGAACTGCTTTGCTAAAAAGAGATTTGATTTCAAGCTGGTCTATAATTTTGTATCATTCACATTACCTTAGCCAAGTATGCTAAGTTAGAGATTCATTTGCTCACACCATATTCTGGTATGATCTCTAAACTCATCTCTATTAATATTTCTTTTATTTATCTCTCCTTCTACCCCTTCAATTTATTATTTTTCTTTGATTTGAGTTGTCACTTCCATATTATTTTTTCTTTTATTTTGAGCTTTCTTACTTCAAACTACATAATTTCAGATCTTCTGGACAATCGCTTCATTTTTATAAAACTCTGATGTTTTAATGATCTTCAGATCTTGAATTTAAACTTGTAATTTTCTGCAATTGTTTTGAAGTTTGATTGTTCTCTGAATTCCTAACTGTGTTGAAGCATTCTTGTTTTATCTTGAACACGGTTAATTGTGAATTCTAATTTTTTTGAATATCTGATAAATTAATGAAATTTCACACACATCTGCTGTTTTGAGATTCTTCCAATACATTTTGGAAAGACTTGAAATATTATACTCATTGCTGCACATTAGTGTTTTTCAGTTGTGATAATTTCATTTGTTTTTGGATTGGCTTGAACATTTCTGAACTGCATTACATTTTGCTTGAATCGCCGTGTTACGTCTTGAAATTAATTATTATTCATTATCATCTTTTATTGAACATTTGGTTATTTGAAATCATCTGAAATTTTTGATATTCTGAATCTCACAAACTTCTAAGAATTTTTTTAAAACCCTATGTGATTGATTCATTGAATCTCAAAACATTACATCCATTCAGGTGATTTCAAATAAATTATTTTTTTTGGATCATGAATATCTTTCAAACTTGATACAAATAATCTGAAATCTTTCTTGTGCTTGTCAGAAAAATTTGTGTAAAATTCTTTGATAAAATCTGGTCCTTAAAACTCACTGTTATTTCAGGATTATTTGATTTAAATATTTGTTTGAAATCATTTGAAACTATTGATTTCTTGAATCTCACACAAATCTTGGATTTGGAACTTATAAGCTGGTGTGATCGATTAACAAAATCTAAAGATTTTCATATTTCTTCAAATGATTTGAAACAAACTATATTTTTAATCTTGGATCAAGAATCATCTTTTCTAACTGTCAGAAATATCTCTGAAACATCCACTTGACAAGTCTTCTTTTGCTGCTCTGATATTGATTTGAAAAAGTTTTTTTAATTACTGCTTGTTTTGTAAAAATTCATCGGCTGCTCTGATAAAAGAAATCGTGTTGAAAATATTTTGATGACTTTTGTTTCTGGTAAAAATTGTTCACTGCTCTGATTGATGTAATTGATTTAACTGCTTGGGATTTGTAATCCTTTTCCAAAAATTTTGTGTCGAGTGGAAGAACGTAAAATCAGTCTCTGAGATATCTTTGTTTAGCCACCAGGATGGTATTTAAAATCCTCGTTAATGGAGACAACAAATGGTATCGGATTAGGAAGTACTGAATTTTTTATTGATCTTATTCTCATTCTGTATATACATATTTTTCTTTGTGTCTTGATATCTGTAACAACCCGGTAACTCTGAGCCAATTTAAAATTTTTATTTTGGTGATTTTAGTAAATTTTGAATATTTAAAATAATCTGTAAGAACCCGTAACTTCCCCGTTGAAGAAACCCTCCACCGTGACCCAAAATCCCCCCTCTCCCCCCAGAACGTCGCCACCGTCAACATTGAGGACCCCCGACCACCGCGTGCCGCCTCCCCTTACCTCAGACCGCCATCCCCTACCTCAAGAACCAACTGTAAACTTTTTTCTTCTTATTTTATTTATTTATGTTTATTTAAGGTAATCAACTTATAAAAATATAGTTTTCAGTTTATAAAAATAAGATTTTTATTTGTATGAACAACGATTGAAAAATGTTTTTTCTTTGATCAAGAAGATATGATCTTTAGCATAGTAAAGGTACGATTTTTAATTAGTATAAAGTTTATATTTTTATCATAGAAAAGAATAGAAGAATATAAAAATTAGATTTATATATATGAAGTAGCGGGATAAAAATATGATTTTTATATCATAGATATAATAAAAATATGATTTTTATATTATAGAGATAATAAAAATATGATTTTTATATTATAGAAGATATAAAAATATGATTTTTATATTACAAAGATAATAAAAATAAGATTTTTATATTATATGGATAGTAAAAATTTGATCTTTATTTATGTAGCGATAGGATAAAAGTACGATTTTTATATATGAAGTGACGATATGAAAATGTGATTTTTATCATATATGCAGCAAAGTAAAAATATGATTTTTACAGTTTGAATGGCAATGTAAAAATGTGATTTTAATATATCCATTAGCGGTAGAAAGATAGAATTTTTATCCATATAGTAGCGGTATAAAAAATGTGATTTTTATATATATAGCGAAGTTATAAAAATGTGATTTTTAAAATAAACTTCATAAAATAGACTGCGTTGGAAACAAGATGAAGATTTCCTACATATGAAGAGTCGCGGCGTTTAGTTTAGCTTCTCGATGAGAATTTCTCAATTTAAATCTTGTTTTCTAGTTAAAAATATATACTAGGATGCAGACGGTTCTTAGCAGCACCCGACACCCGTTGTCCACAAACCATGGACGACTTATTTGATTTTGTTGTGTGGTGAAAATTGATTGTGATGTGATATGAATGGAAATATATTCATGTGTTGAAATAAATTCTTTATAGTTAAAAATATAATTTTTAGCATGAATGTGAATAAATAAATATTCATTTACAAATCGGACGATTTGTTTATGTACACTGATTTGACTGATATGGATTGGGACGATAAATTTTACACGTCGCCCAACTGCACAAATAATATTCAGTGTTTGTGGATTGAATCCCCACACGGGTGTTGGAATGATATTTGGCGTACACTAATCCCAATTAATTAGTTGTATGTCGATCAATAGGTTGACAGACTGTGTAAGCGTTAATTATTTATGTTTAATGCTTATGCAGTTGTATGGTGCACTTTGGATGATGGTTGATTATTTATCGTTGTTATTATATACATGTGTTGTATGGAATCCATATAATTAACATTATATGATAATTGATTGGGCCTCATTCCAATTTGGAAAATGAAGATTCATGTGTTGAATAGAATAAATAGTCATGTGTTGACGATACTCATGTGTTGAGAATATTCATGTGTTGAAACTTATCATGTGTTGAACGAAATATTTTAACAATAAAATTCACATCTTTATCATACATAAAATTAGAAACTAACTAGAAACTAGTTAAGATGAGTGGTTTCCTGGGTATTGATCTGATGTTGGTTTCGGCCTTCGGGGTTAATACTTAGAGAATCGTTCTCTTACTAATTTACGGTTGGAGTCTGATTTAGATTAAAAGATAGAAATCATAATTTTATGAAATATATTAAATAGCAAAAATAATCATGTGTTGATGATACTCATGTGTTAAGAATATTCATGTTTTGAAAGAAATATATATTCATGTGTTGAAGAAAATATTCATTTGTTGAATAGAATAACGAACTTATCGAATTATATAAAGCCGTGTTGATTAGAGATGCACCATTTTGATGCGAATGATATTTATGTCGATTATATTCGTTTTTATAATGGATATAGAAAAGGAAGTGATTCCAAAATATAATATTTTGAAAATATTATCATTTATATATTAATGATATGGAATATTCAATTTTGATTTAAAATTGAATATGAAGTTGAAATTGTTTTCAAAATGAATTTAAAACGATTTATAAAATACGTTTTGCAATGAAATCGACGAAATATATATAATATATATTATATATATTAAATGGCCTGAATAGAACGCGCCGCGCCGCGGCAGTTCGCGAATTTCGACCGTTGACTTCGAATTGACGTTACGGGAGATCGGACCGTCGGATTATCCCGAAACCGGAACCGTTGGGTTCGTATCGAAAAGGGCTTTCCAATGAATATTAGAAATTTGAAATATAACGGTTGGATTTGGGATTATGTCCAAATCAAATTTGGAAAAGGTCGATGAAGTGCTGTTCGGTGGCCGTTATTGAAAACTGACTGTACGGGATTTGATAAAATTATTAAAAATGTTAATAATTTTTGTAAAAGCATAATATATGAATTGGATAGAATTGGGATGAAAATTTCCACATTTGAAAGGATAAAAATATATTTTTATCGAAATGAACTAGTTTTGTACTAGATTTGAAGTGGTTTTAAAAATAATCAGAATTTCCAATTTACGAATTGGAATGGATATGAATCGAAATTACCTTCGGAATATTTCGATGTTGGATATCGTGATTATACAGATATGGTTGTGTAAATTTGAATGATATATTTATATCATTATTTCCAATACGATATTTATTGGTTTCAAAATTTGATATTGAATATAAGCCGATATATTTTCTATTCAGAGCCTTGTATTTAATATCAAATGGGATTTTGGGTTCGTCGTGAATGGTGTCTTAAATAACACTGTTCTTGAACCCAGTTTAGAAAATAATAAATCTTTTAATTAAGATTTAATGAAATTGTCCAGTTAATTAGTATTTAATTGGAATTGAATTTAAATTGGTTTTTGGGTTTATTGTGAGCGGTGTTTTGAATAACACCTGTTCTTTAACCCGATTAACAATGGAATGGGATTTTGGGTTTGTCGTGAACCGTGTTTTTAAATGACATTGGTTTTTAACCCAGTTAAGATAAGATTAACTTCTTAGCTTTGAATAACCATTAATATTGATTTGTGGGAAGATTAAAACTAAGTGGAGTTTTAATGAATCTTTAATTAGATTGAAGTGATCGAGAATGGAGTATCACCAGTTTTGCTCCAAGCGATAGTTAAATCTTTAATTAGATTTGAACGTGTAATGGTAATTAATATTTACCGATAACACTGTGGTGTCAGATATGGAGTAATAACATTTTTGCTCCATGGGATGAGTAGGTTGGGATTGGGAAATAAAATAAATGACTACTTCGGTGTGGTTCGCTAATCCCGACTAGTTTGAAAAACCTTGACATGGGTTGAAATGATATCCAAAGGAAGATTAAAGAATAAATTTAGAAGGATTTATGTTTAATAAAATTAATGGGAACCTTTCCCTAAGAATGTGAATATTTGAATAAAAGAATATTCTGAATTGGAATGATGCGTATGTTGCGTTTGGGTAACACCCAAGAGGACTTCACATCGTTTGGATGATTATTGATGATCTTGATTGGGCTGTACACCCAAGAGGAGGTAATCAGTTGGTGATTGTCCAGGCGTACTTGGAGATTGATGGATATGCGAGGAATAAGGTTCCTCTGGTTTCGTTCAGACCCAGAACGAACTTGTAAATGTACTGTGTGTCTGATATTGGATTTTATTCTGTGTGAATGATTTTTCTATTAAATATATATCTGTTTGGCGATGGAGAATTTATTCTCTTGCTTAACGCCCTTCTCTGAGACGTATGAGCTCAGAGGTTATATATTGATAGATATCAATCGCATGGCACGAATTGCCTGTGTGGCATGCCTAAGTGGAAAATGATCAAGGCTTTTGTTGAAAAGAAAAGTATTGTGGTTGATGATCAAAGAACGACCTATGTGGCATAGCTTTGTGTGTAGCGTTAATTCGCGAGCTTCACACATCGGTATGAGTTAAAAACGGGATAAGGACCGTTGGGAGAACACAACGTTTCTTTCTAGTAATAGGTGATGTCAATGACCTAACAGTCCTGACATTTATATACTTTTTACCTGTGTGGTTGTTGGAATGCGAGGCGCCTTGGATATAGGTCTGATAGGACCGGGAAACGTGTGTTCAGGAATAACTAATCCTCAAAAGTAAGAGAGGACTGGCCCAATCGATTCCAAGGATCGTTGTGTGTGGTCCTGAGACATTTGCTAGAGTGTCTCGAACGGATAGGAGCTTGTCCCTTGCCTCCACTCATGACGGAAATTCAATTTCCAATACGACCTTTGCGGTTTTAATAGTAGAACTAGTATGGCGACATGATATATGGTACCCATGCCGCCTATGATTGATACTTATGATTGAAATTGTTTTGACACTATACACTTATAGTAATATCAAAATAATCTGTTTTTAAAAGTATCAAGCATTCTTTGGCTATTATAAGGTAAAACCCAATCCTCCGGCTTGCGTTGCATTGTGTGATAGGACCTGTGTAACACCCCACCTCCGCTAGGGTCACTCACAAAGGGAATGCACTAGTTTTGGTGGAGTATTATCTAGGTAAACATACACAAAGATATCACAAGGCAAAACATAAATAAAGCAGCGGTAGAAATTAAAAACCAAATTTTTATTAATTTCAAGAAAAGAGTCAAAACCCCATGTATCTAAGGTACAAATTATTCCATTACATCAAGTTCCAAATAAAGAAGCATAAACTTAAGATAACAAAAGTAAATTATTCCCCATAAATAGCAAAAGCAGCCATAGCATAGCTCAAGACCAAACCGTACATGAGCTGTCAGAAAGCAAGCTAAATCCAAGCTAAGAGCTAGTGTTTCCTCCCTGAGAACCTGGGGGGAAAACAAAGAAAAAGAGGTGAAAGGAAAAGGGTCAGTCATAAGACTGGTAAGCCCTAGTGACTTTCAATATAAAAACTAGTAAAGGTAGTATGACATGTGAAAACTGGAATTAAACATAAGGATGATAACAAGACTAGTATGACAATTAAGATAACATGATAAGTCAAGTCTAGCATCGCATATTCAAGGTTCGCTGCACCAACTATACTAGTGTTCTAACCCATGTCAAGTATTAATCATGAAATGATCCCCTTTGCCCAGTATCATGAAGTGACCCATTACGGGGCCCTACGGTACGATCTACTAATCGATCGACTCCCTTCAAGTTCTAGCTCGTCATGTGTCTGTGTCATAAGGCCCTATCCTGAAATGTAGTTACCTGTGCTAGGTCCACCATAGGGTGTATCAAGCCCTATAGTGCCAACCACCGACACGAATCAAGCACGCACAGTGTAAACCTACGGGTGCCCAATGCCTGCTTTTTCAACTCCGGACTACGTTCACGACCATAGTCCGCCTGAACCTACAATGGCGCACTTACTCAGCCGTTTTTCTGGTCGCTTACAATCAGCACAATAATCGTGCCACACCCTGCCTAGTCCTAGGGTATCGTGATACATCTAAGTGGTTTACTGCTGAAAAGGACCGCGTAACTAGGGTTTCTAATGGGTTAAGTGTTGTCATTCAAATTTGTGATTTAACCCTATCCAAATCATGTATCAAGTTGGTTAAGTGTGTTCAAGCGGTTCATGACTTAACCCTATCAAATCATCGTGTCAAGTTGGTTAAGTATTTTCAAGTGGTTCATGACTTAACCCTATCATGTGGCACCAATTCATTGATGCACCCCAACCTCTCAAATTAGACTAATTGTTGTGGTCACTAGATTTGCCGGGCGGTTCCGGGCAGAATTACACCACAACATAATCTAACCTCGGGTTTTGCGTGCGATATGACCAACTACCCACATTGGATCCTATTGTTTGCAGTCACTGGATTCGTCGGGCGGTTCTGGGCAGATTTACACTGCAAACTCAACCCAACCTCGAGTTGGCCATTTTCAAATTTATCTAAGTGTCATGCCCAGATTCAAGTTTCGAGTCTAAATTCATGTCAAGTTTTCAGGTCATGTTTCATGTCAAATCGTGTCAAGTTCATGTCCATATCCAGGTTCAAGTTATAATAACTTTCAAGTTCAAAGCCAATTGATGTTTTACCTAATCTACCCAAATCGTATTCCCATCGCACATAAACTCGAATTGATACAAATAAATCTAATTAGGGAATAACATAAAAAGGGACGGGTATAAGGTGGCAAAAGTGATTACTAGCATAGCGTAGTATGACTTGAGATGAAAGATTATAACAATACTGGCATATGGAATATCGACCTCAAACATAAAGACTCCAAATCTAGCAAAATAAGGTACTAGTCAAGATAACAGTGACATAAGGTGATAGTCATGGTAACGGTTGACATAAAGTGATAGTCATGGTAACGGTTGACATAAGGTGATAGTCATAAACTTCTGACTAATAGCAGATTCAACATGATAATATGCGGGGTTTTTCTTTTTGATTTACAACATGAATAGGCCCCAAATCAATGTCATAGTAATATACTCAAAAGTCAAGATCCAAGATGAACAAGCATGGATGTAAAACAGTCATCATACACAGGTCCAATTTCAATTTACAACATATTCATATTACATTTATAGTTTAAATCTAAAAGTAACTGGGGCTTACAGATCGTGGTTCGAGAATTAGAAAAAGAGAGTCGATGTTGAATCTTTATATGCTTAGTCAAGTCCTAACATAAATCCCCAAATCAGCAATTCTCTTAACGTAGTCTCGACGTAGAAGAAGTAGTCCCTTTCTCTAACTTTTCAACCAGAATTAGAGAAGCATAACGTCAGAGAGAATTTTGTGTAGAGAGACAAGTGTTAGGGGCTGTTTATATAGGGTCAGGTCAACGAATGTAGACAGAAACAAGGTCAGAAACATCAAAGTGAATCCAGCTTCAAAAGTGGGCTCAGCCATCAGGTCGACCCCCAGGTCGATACTATGGTCGACCTGGTCCTTGGCAGGTCGACTCCATGGTCGACCCCCAGGTCGACCTGGTCCTGGGCGGGAAATTTCCCGCCCAGTCGATTCTGTGGTTTGAATTCGAAATTCGAATTCTGAGCTGTTTTGAACTTGAAATTTTCTGAAAACTTCGAAGGGTCATAATCTGGTCATACGGACTCCGATTTTCGAAAATTCAGCCTCGTTTCCAAGCAGAATTTCGAGACGAACGCAATGGCATAACCCATTTCCCTTGATTCTTGTTTTAAAAATTAATTCTGCCTTGATTTATACTTATAATACATTATAAAAATATTGGTTGTTACATTCTCCCCCCCCCCCTTAAAGGATTTCGTCCCCGAAATCTCTAAGTTAGGGAGGATGTGTCCTACCATCCATCATCCATCTACTCAAAGCATCATCCACAAGCAACCATTGTCCTTAAAAGGTTTCTAGTGTTGTATGAACATATGCAGAAAGTGTGTGTGTATATGTACTTATCTAATGCAGAAGATCAGGCGGTTACTGATTCAGTCAACCTCCTTAATGCAAAATATGTAAGTGTAATGAATCCAACATGTATGCAGGTTCCTAACATAATTTATAATCTCTACATGAGTGCACATAACATTCATTCATATGCAACATCCAAGTGATAGCACAACAAGTTCCATCCATGTATAAGTATAAGCACTCATGCATATGCAACATGGAAATGTGACTGAGCCGATCTAGTGCCTAGTGTGTGTCATGCATCCACTAGCAATCATTTGCAAACATCAACCATAACATGTTTCAATCACAAGTTTACATCCATATGGTTCTACCTAAGGTTCTCAAGATAAGATCAAGAAGATAACAAGACAAACGTAGGTAGTAGAAGCATGATACGAAAAGGTTTTCAAGTATATAGGAAAAAGAGATCGAGAATGTTTCCTTAAGAAGAAATGGGTAAAGCGCGCGTATCTTCTCTTCGGTTTCCCAAGTTGCGTCTTCTTGGGCTTCACTCCACTGCACTTTAACTTGCTTGACTTCTCGATTCCTTAGCTTTTTAATCTCCGTCACCAAGATACGAATCGGAACTCGCCTCATTGTTGCCTCTTTTTCTACTTCTACATCTTCAAGGATGCTTGGCTCAACCACTTCGGCCGACTCATGCAAGCACTTTCAGAGATGCGAGACATGAAAGACATTGTGTACTCCAGTTAACTTCTCGGGTAAGTCTACCTTATAGGCCATCCGTCCAATCCTCTCAGTGATAGGGAATAGTCCTACGAACCTTGGTGCTAGCTTTCCAACTGCTCCAAAATGAACTGCATTGCGTAACGGAGAAACTTTTATAAAGACCATATCTCCGACTTCGAACTCTAGGTATGTACTTCTGTTGTCCGCATAAGATTTCTTTCTATCTTGGGCCGTTTTCATCCGTCTTCGTATCAACTCAACCTTCTTAGAAGTGTCTCTTATCATGTCAGGGCCAAGTATAAGCCTGTCTGTCGTCTCCCACCAACAAGTTGGCGATTTGCATGGTCTTCCATACAGGGCTTTGAACGGTGTCATTCCGATGCTAGCTTGGTAACTATTATTATATGCAAACTCCACGAAAGGAAGATGGTCTTCCCAAGTACCACCAAAGTCAAGAATGCATAGCCTCAGGAGATCTTCTAGTACCCTATTTACCCTTTCGGTTTGTCCATCCGTCTGTGGGTGATAGGCCGTGCTTAAACTCAGTCGTGTACCCATTGCTTCTTGCAGACTTGTAACACCCCGTAATTTGAACATAAAAATTCACAAATTAAAGTATACTTAATTAAGTGAAATGGGTTGCGCAGAGAAATATATATATATATATTGATATATATATAATTGAAAATTAAATAAATAAATATGCAAAAATGTTCAAAACAGCGAATTGGGAGAGGGGAATAACCGAACCGGCCGATTTTTGAGGTCGACCTGAGCTCGCTGGGTCGACTAGGGGTTAATCTAGGGTGTTTGGCTGTCAACCCGTGGGCCGATTCGCTCAAATGCAGATTTTGCATTCGAATGGTTCTCATGGTTCAACTTTAATCTAAAGGCCCTAGATGGTTCCTACACTTGACTTCTTCCCCAAGACATGCTTTGATGGCTTGGATTGAATCTAGGGTTGATCCTATGGCTAATACTATCTTAATCCTCTATAAAAAGACCCCTAAACCTAGCCTAAATCACCATTATTCAATCCTACAACTAAACTATGTCAAATTTGTTCCTCTCATGGCCTCCACTCTCATGCTAAAATTCCTAAGCCTATTTCTATGAGAGATTGTGAGTTCATACAAGTGCTTTCAAACTTGTATGAGAGTTCATAAGTTGCATTCTAGCCAAAGTTGCAACCTTTTCTTGACCAAAAAGCAAGGATCTTGCATGAGAGCTCATAAGCTTCATTCAAAGCCAAAGTTGAAACCTTTCTTCTTCAAAGCAAGGATTTTTATTGATATTTGCTCAAGGGTTTCGTTTGGAGCTTGTTCTTTTGGGGTTTTTGGGTGATAGCATGAATGGCTTCGTCTCAATCTTTGTTTTATATGTTGATTTTTGCCTTCATAGCATTGTAAGCCCCCTCCTACTCTTAGATATTAACTATAAAGTTAAATGAATGTTGCAAGCTTGAGTTTGATCATTAAGTATGATACATGCTATCATGTTATGCAAGTCTATAAAGTCATTACCTTGATCTTGTGGGTTAAAAGCTATAACCTTTATGTTGAAATGTTGCGTTATGCAACATGAGAACCCTCATAACCTTTAGGTTAACTTGCATATGAAGTCATAACCCTTATGTGATGTTATATGCGAGTTACTTGTCATCATTTCATGTCATCTATGACCATGTATCACCTATTTGCCAAGTTTGAATGTTATGCATGTTTTTGAGGCTTGACAATGTAACATGCAAGTTTGTGAGCACATTTATGCCTCATTTCCACCATGTTTAACTTGTGGCCTTATACCCCTTTTTTTTCATGCCTTTGCCAAGTTCCTTCTTTTAAAACATTATACGTTGTTGCGAAAGTATATGCGAGTTTAAAAGCGTTGGGGTTATGTTATGGGTAAACTTTAATGACATAAAACATGATTTGGGTTAATTGGTATAAACGTGACAACATGTAACTTTGGCTATGAGCATGGGACTTGGAAACTTGACACGTATGGGTTGTAAGTGTAACAAGACACTAGACCAAACATGAAAATGGCCAACTCGAGGTTGGGTTGAGTTTGTAGCATAAATCTACCCG
This sequence comes from Allium sativum, assembly GCA_030737875.1. Lineage (NCBI taxonomy): Eukaryota > Viridiplantae > Streptophyta > Magnoliopsida > Asparagales > Amaryllidaceae > Allium > Allium sativum. The sequence goes on along the minus strand of CM060915.1, from coordinate 180,873,199 downwards.
GACCCGCCCGGCTTAACTAGTGGCTACAAACAATAGGATCCAATGTGAGAAGTTGGTCATGTCGCGCTTAAGACCCGAGGTTAGACTAGGTTGTGGTGTAAAACTACCCGGACGCGCCCGGCTTAACTAGTAACCACAACAAGGTCTAATATGAGAGGTTAAGAGTGCATTAATTAAATTAATGCCACATGATAAGGTTAAGTAAATTTGACTAATGACACTTAACCGATATGACACGAATGGGTAGGCTAAGTGGGACCGGGCTTGATTTCTTAATGACACTTAACCATACAAGACAATTAGGGGATGGGGTTAAGTAATTTACGCTTAACTAATCTGACTGGGTAATTAGATGGGGTTAAGTAATCACACTTAACTAATCTAACCCCGGTAATTAGATGGGGTTAAGTAACTTAGACTTAACTAATCTAAACACGGTAATTAGATGGGGTTAAGTAATTTAGACTTAACTAATCTAAACACGGTAATTAGATGGGGTTAAGTAACCTTCACTTAACTAATCCTAACACGGTAATTCGGTGGGGTTAAGTTAAACACTTAACCAATCTAAATGCGTTAATTCAATGAGGTTAAGTAACCAATACTTAACCAATTTAACACGGTAATTTAATGGGGTTAAGTAACTTATACTTAACCAATTATACGTGATGATTTGATGAGGTTAAGTAACCTATACTTAACCAATCTAATAGGTGGACCTGATAGGGTCAAGTCACAAGGCCTTTCAAAATTAGGCTTAACCATTGTAATACGATTAGTGGATGGGGTTAAGCTAACCCGTACTTAACCAATCCGACTCGATAATCTGATGGGATTAAGATAATCTATGCTTAATCAATCTAACATGATAATCTGATAGGGTTAAGACAAATAAATACTTAACCAATTTGACTTGATAGGGTTAAGTCACGAGCTTCTTGGTACACTTAACCAACTTGTAGGGCTAAGCCTTGAACTTGAGTACTTAGCCAATCTTGACATGATTCATAGGCGGGTTAAGTCATGAACTTGGATAACAACACTTAACCCATTTGACAAAACCCTAGCTCAGGGGACTAGGCTGGAAATCGTAGTTAACAAGGATAGCGGAAAGAGGGGCTAAGTGGTAAACCTTAGTTAAGGGTAACTAAGTAATAATTCTTAGCTAAGGACATGGGACTAGTTCATAAAGAGATGAGTAACCTGGTACGGTAGGTCATCGCTTAGTATACGAGGAGGAGCAAGTTATCTGACTTGGATAAAAGCTCCAGCGAACTGGGTAACGAAGCGGAAGCTTCGGGGAACGTGAGGGTACTCTTGGTATCCCTCTGTGAGGTGGCGTGTGGTCCATGAAACCCGGCCTCACAGAGGTTAAGGTCTGCGGTAGAAGAGCCAAGAGTATGCCTTGGTTGCTATGCGAGCGACCTAAAGACTGGGATGGATTAGCGTGGAGTCAACGATACCTGATTTTGCCCCGGGATAGCAAGTCGCCGACTACCTACCATCTTTAGTCAATCGTGTACGTACGGAAAGGCAGGGAACTCCCAAAAGACCATATACTAGCTATCAAGTTATGGGTGAGGTTGGCTATCTGGAAGTGGGCATCGATGGGCCTTAGTGTAGTTCTCATACATGATTTTTCTTGGATTGCCTTTCAGTAGTTGAGGGAGGGGTCACGTGGGACCATAGCCACGGGTACAAAAGCAGACCTTGATATCTGCATCAGCAGACGACTTAAAGCTCCCGACCGAGTTCCGTATTTCTTGATTTGCCCTGGCACGGAACTCGGATGGCACATTGAGGAACATGTGCATCTAGACATGGAAAACGATTCACGATACATACGTGGGATAAAGGGCGCGGTTGACGGGTGGCATAATCCCTAGTGGCCCTAGGTGATTGAACCCAAACCGAGACACGGAAACGTTCATTAGGTAGCATAATCCCTAGTGGTCCTAGGTGGCATAAATCCTAAGTGGACACGCGATAGTTCATGGTAAGGAAACATACCTAGATCGAGGGTAGCAGTCCAAAATAACTTCAAGGATAAAACGTTTACATGGGAAAGCCCGTATGGTCTACGGCAAAGGACTGAACTTATACATGGAAGGAAACATACGAGTTGGAAAAACCTACATATGCTATATATATTAGGGTGACATGGACCATTACATGACATTGGGCAAGGGACATTCATAGTTGACACATGACACGGGTTGGGATATTAGTACGAGGGGTGCAGAGCAAATATACATGATACATACCTTAGGATGTTATACATGGTAGATACCTTGGGATAGTATACTTGATAGAAACCTGACGATGTGGTACCTTGATTTATCTTGACACCGTAGTTTATCATGACATACTCATTTATCTTGGTACAGTAGTTCATCCTGTTATTTTGGTTTAGCTTATCTATCTTGTCATCATACTTATGTTCATCTCAGTTCCTCATGCCAGTTAACTTTACTAGTTTATATACTGATAGTAGATAGGGCTTACCGGTCTTTATGACTGACCCTGTTTTCTTTCGCCTCTTGTCTTCCGTTTCTCTCCCCCCCCAGGTTACAGGGAGGAAATGCTATTGTTAGTTTGGACTTCTTCTGTTTGAAGGTCATCTCGCATGGCTTGGACTTCTCTTGGCTATGGCTACTTTACTGTTTTACTTGGGGAATAATTTATTAAATGGCTTTATGCTTCTTTATTATTGCAAGACAGGTTTTGATGTATTTTGATGTAAAAGGCTTTGGACCTTATTTTACAAGGTAATGAAATTTGTTTTACTTCCGCTGTTTTATATATATATATATATATATATGTTCCGTCTTGTAATATTTCTGTACATGTTTACCAATAATACCCCTCTAAAGCTAGTGCATTCCTTTGCGAGTGACCCTAGCGGAGGTGGGGTGTTACAAGACTATTCCAAAACTGGCTAGTGAAAATCGGGTCACGATCACTAACTATACTAGAAGGAACCCCGTGCAACCGTACTACTTCTCGAAGGTAAATAGACGCTAGCCATGATGCGGTCCTCTTGCTTTTCACCGGAATGAAGTGAGCACTTTTCGTGAGTCTATCAACTATGACCCATATGCTAGTATTTCCCTTCCTTGACCTGGGCAGTCCATCCACGAAATCCATCGAGATACTCTCCCATTTCCATTGCGGAACCTCCAAAGGATGTAATAGCCCACCGGGCTTCTTCGACTCGGCCTTTACTTGTTGGCACACCATGCACTTTGAAACGAACTCTGCCACGTCCTTTTTCATTCCATCCCAAAAGAAAATGCATTTCATATCTCTGTACATCTTATCCCCTCCAGGATGTATGGTCATCTTCGAGTGATGCGCCTCTTCGAGAACTTTCCTTACTAAGTCTCCCACTTGTGGGACACATAGCCATCCATCGCGCCATAGCCATCCCTTGTCATCTATGGCATACCTACTGAGGTGACTTGACGTCTCAACACTAATTAGCTTGTCCATGATTTCGACTATCTGTGGGTCTTCCTTCTGTGAAGTCCCTACTTGATCTAGAAGTGTAGGTCTTAACTCAAGAGATGCTAATGTAGCAGTCAATGACTCAACAACAGGTGTAAAATCAAAGGTTTCTATAAACTCAAGGCTTTTCCTTTCAACAAACAAGGGGCTCAAAGTCAACCTTTTTCTACTTAGCGCGTCCGCCACCACGTTACCCTTGCCAGGGTTATAAGCTATATCGAAGTCATATGATGCCAAGAACTCCATCCACCTCTGTTGTCTCAGATTCAAATCTTTCTGTGAGAAGAGGTACTTAAGCGATTTGTGGTCGGTATACAGCTCGAACCTCTCCCCTAGAAGATAATGGCGCCAAGCTTTAAGTGCAAAAACAATCGCGTCCATCTCCAAGTCAGGCGTGGGATAGTTTTTCTCATGAACTTTAAGTTGTCTGCCCCCGTAGAATATTACTCTTCCATCTTGCATTAGGGCAGCGCCTAATCATGTGCTGCACGCATCTGTGTATACGGTAAACATCTTACCTCCATCGGGTAATGCCAAAATTGGAGCTGTGGTGAGGGCTTTCTTAAGTCTCTGAAAAGCAGTGTCACACTCTATGTCCCATGCAAAGCCTAGGTTCTTTTTTGTTAACTTAGTAAGAGGGGCTGAAATCTTAGCGAATTCCTTGATGAACTTCCTGTAGTAGCCTGCCAAACCGAGAAAGCTCCTCACCTCCATTGTATTCTTAGGAATTTTCCAGTCTTGTAGCGCGACTACCCTTGCGGGATCCATGGCTATGCCTCGCTTAGAAACTACATGTCCAAGGAACCGAACTTCCTTCCTCCAAAAATGGCATTTGGAGAAATTAGCTTTTAACTGGTGTGCTCTAAGTGTTTCCATGACTTCCTTGAGATGTCTTGCATGCTCTTCTTCATCTTTTGAGAAGATCAAAATATCATCCACGAAAACTACCACAAACTTGTTAAGGAACTCCCGAAACACCCTACTCATCAAATCTACAAAGTATGCGGGTGCATTCGTTAACCCAAATGGCATGACGAGCCATTCGAAGAATCCATCTGGAGTCCTAAACGCAGTTTTTTCAATGCTATCCTCAGCCACTCTAAGCTGATGGAATCCTGTGGCTAGATCGAGTTAAGAGAAAACAGATGCTCCCACAAGCTGGTCAAACAAATCGTCGATTCTTGGTAGTGGGTGCCTATTCTTCTTTGTCATCTTGTTTAACTCACGATAATCTACGCACAGACGAAGGATCCATCCGCCTTAGTAGCGAATACCACCGGAGCACCCCATTCAGAAATGCTTCGTCTTATGAAATTTTCTCAAGGAACTTGTTAACTTGTTTACTGAGCTCTCTTCTTTCTCGCGGGGCCATGTGCCTAACGGGCAATGAAACTGGCTTGGCATTATCAACAAGATAAATTCGGAAGTCTATCTCGCGTTTAGGAGGTAACCCCCTCACTTCATCAAAGACATCTGGATATTCTCGAACCACTCTTACAGATTGCAAATTATCGTCGGACGAATCAAGGGATTCAAGATAACACAACATGACCGAACCCTTAGGGTTACAAGAAATTTCAAGTGTATTACCGAGGCGAGTCATGAGCCTCACTACCCTTCATTCAAAATCAAGAACGACTCCATAATTGGACAGCCTATCCATACCTAGGATCAAACCATATCCCATAAATCCGAGAACATAAGCATTACACGTGAATTCAACGCTTAAGATAGAGATCCTCAAATCTACATACATCATAGATAAATGGGCGGAGCCCCCAATTGGATTTGAAACTATAATGGGATCCTCAACCAGACTAGTACTTAGGTGTAGATTTTCAACAATATCAGAAGAAATAAAAGTATGCGATGCGCCAGAGTCAAATAAGGTTCGAACAGGAAAGTCAGAAATGTAAACAAGGCTTTCTACGGAAATATTACTACCTCGGTCAAGAGCTGGAGTGGTGTTGAGAGCATGCAACTGCCCTCCATAAGGCCCTGCTCGCTGGGTCTGCCCTTGCCCCTGTCCTTGCTTCTTAGGGCAATCCTTGCTGATGTGTCCAGTATCTCCACAATGAAAGCATTCACCGAACTTCCTCTTCTTCTTTCTACAATCTTTTGCTAGATGTCCCATAATACCATAAAAGTTGCACTTCCTCGTCTCACGTGGTTTGTTGTTGCTCTTGTTATTCTTGTTGTTCTTGTAGCCCCCCTTCTTGGATTCAACTTTCTTATTCTGAGTCTCATTAGGCTTAACCTCCTTCTTGCTATTCTTGTCTTCCTCTTGAAGTAGAGCAATATCCACCAAGCTTTCAAAGGTCGCCCCCATGGGTATATGAGTTATGGCCAAACTGTGTAGTGGCTCGTTCAATCCTCGAGCAAAGCGAACAGCCTTTTTCTGGGCGGTGTTGACCAAATCCAAACCAAACCGAGCAAGCTGATTAAACTTATTCACGTACTCCCTAACAGACATGTCCCCTTACTTGAGTGCTAGGAACCTCTCCATCTGAAGGTTCTCTTCTACTGACGATAAGAACTTAAGCCCAAACCTCTCTCTAAAGTCTGCCTAAGTCTCAACTGGCCTGGTAGCGTTGGTGACTTCCCACCAAAATGCAGCTTCCTCTTTCAACAACCATGTTGCCAACTGAACTTTCCTATGGCCCTACACATCAAAGATAATAAACAAGTCTTCAGTCTCCTTCAGCCAGTTTCGTGCTTCAACAAAGGTTTCAGTTCCAATGAAGTTCTTATCGCCCATTGCTTTAAAGTCTTTGGATATTTTGGAAAAGGCAGTAACAGGAGGGGGAGGAACCGCGGCCACTGGGGGAGGAGGAGGAGGGATGTCTGCCGGGCCCGCGCCATTGACCCTGGCTTCTAAGTACCTTCGGAACCATCCAGGTACGGGTATTCCCTCAGGCAGGTTAAGATCAGCCATGCTGAAAAACAAAAACAAAAAGATTCAAACGAGGAAACAAAGGAAAGTGCTAATTGCTTTTTGGGGAATAGCCTTTTTTAAACATAAAACTTTTCTTGAAAAATGCTTCTTTATAAATGGTTTTGAAAATAGTTTCAGAAGGTTTTTAAAACTTTTGCCCAGCCTGGTAACCTTCTGCTCTGATACCAAATGTAACACCCCACCTCCGCTAGGGTCACTCACAAAGGGAATGCACTAGTTTTGGTGGAGTATTATCTAGGTAAACATACACAGATATATCACAAGGCAGAACACAAATAAAGCAGCGATAGAAATTAAAAACCAAATTTTTATTACTTTCAAGAAAAGAGTCAAAACCCCATATATCCAAGGTACAAATTATTCCATTACATCAAGTTCCAAATAAAGAAGCATAAACTTAAGATAACAAAAGTAAATTATTCCCCATAAATAGCAGAAGCAGCCAGAGCATAGCTCAAGACTAAATCGTATATGAGCTGTCAGAAAGCAAGCTAAATCTAAGCTAAGAGCTAGTGTTTCCTCCCTGAGAACCTGGGGGGAAAAGAAAGAAAAAGAGGTGAAAGGAAAAGGGTCAGTCATAAGACTGGTAAGCCCTAGTGACTTTCAGTATAAAAACTAGTAAAGGTAGTATGACATGTGAAAACTGGAATTAAACATAAGGATGATAACATGACTAGTATGACAATTAAGATAACAAGATAAGTCAAGTCTAGCATCGCATATTCAAGGTTCGCTGCACTAACTGTACTAGTGTTCTAACCTATGTCAAGTATTAATCATGAAATGATCCCTTGGCCCAGTATCATGAAGTGACCCATTACGGGGTCCTACGGTATGATCTACTAATCGATCGGCTCCCTACAAGTTCTAGTTCGTCATGTGTCTATGTCATACGGCCCTATCCTGAAATGTAGTTACCTGTGCTAGGTCCACCATAGGGTGTATCAAGCCCTATGGTGCCAGCCACCGACACGAATCAAGCACGCACAGTGTAAACCTACGGGTGCCCAATGCCTGCTTTTTCAACTCCGGACCACGTGCACAACCATAGTCCGCCTGAACCTACAATGGCGCACCTACTAAGCCGTTGTTTTGGTCGCTTACAATCAGCCCAGTAATCGTGCCCCACTCTGCCTAGTCCTAGGGTATCGTGATACATCTAAGTGGGTTACTTCTGAAAAGGACCGCGTAATTAGTGTTTCTAGTGGGTTAAGTGTTGTCATTCAAATTCGTGACTTAATCATATCCAAATCATGTATCAAGTTGGCTAAGTGTGTTCAAGCGGTTCATGATTTAACCCTATCAAATCATCGTGTCAAGTTGGTTAAGTATTTTCAAGTGGTTCATGACTTAACCCTATCATGTGGCATTAATTCATTGATGCACCCCAACCTCTCACATTAGACTAATTGTTGGGGTCACTGGATTTGCCAGGCGATTCCGGACAGATTTACACCACAACATTGTCTAACCTCGGGTTTTGCGTGCGATATGACCAACTACACACATTGGATCCTTTTGTTTGCAGTCATTGGATTCGTCGGGCGGTTCCAGGCAGATTTACACTGCAAACTCAACACAACTTCGAGTTGTCCATTTTCAAGTTTATCTAAGTGTCATGCCCAGATTCAAGTTTCGAGTCTAAATTCATGTCAAGTTTTCAGGTCATGTTTCATGTCAAATCGTGTCAAGTTCATGTCCATATCCAGGTTCAAGTTATAATAACGTTCATGTTCAAAGCCAATTGATGTTTTACCTAATCTACCCAAATCGTATTCCCATCGCACATAAACTCGAATTGATACAAATAAATCTAATTAGGGAATAACATAAAAAGGGACGGGTATAAGGTGGCAAAAGTGATTACTAGCATAGCGTGGTATGACTTGAGATAAATGATTATAACAATACTGGCATATGGAATATCGACCTCAAACATAAAGATTCCAAATCTAGCAAAATAAGGTACTAGTCAAGATAACAGTGACATAAGGTGATAGTCATGGTAACGGTTGACATAAGGTGATAGTCATGGTAACGGTTGACATAAGGTAATAGTCATAAACTTGTGACTAATAGCAGATTCAACATGATAATATGAGGGGGTTTTCATTTTGATTTACAACATGAATAGGCCCCAAATCAATGTCATAGTAATATACCCAAAAGTCAAGATCCAATATGAACAAGCATGGATGTAAAACAATCATCATACACAGGTCCAATTTCAATTTACAACATATTCATATTACATTTACAGTTTAAATATAAAAGTAACCGGGGCTTACAGATCGTGGTTCGAGAATTAGAAAAAGAGAGTCGATGTTGAATCTTTATATGCTTAGCCAAGTCCTAACAGAAATCCCCAAATCGGCATTTCTCTTAAAGTAGTTTCAACGTTGAAGAAGTAGTCCCTTTCTCTAACTTTTCAACCAGAATTAGAGCGGCATAAGGTCAGAGAGAATTTTGTGTAGAGAGACTAGTGTTAGGGGCTGTTTATATAGGGTTAGGTCAACGAATGTAGAGAGAAACGAGGACAGAAATATCAAAGTGAATCCAGCTTCAAAAGTGGGCTCGGCCACCAGGTCGACACTATGGTCGACCTGGTCCTGAGCAAGTCGACTATATGGTCGACCCCCTGGTCGACCTGGTCCTGGGCGGGAAATTTCCCGCCCAGTCTGTTCTGTGGTTTGAATTCGAAATTCGAATTCGAATTCTGAGCTGTTTTGAAATTGAAATTTTCTGAAAACTTCGAAGGGTGATAACTTGGTCATACGGACCCCGATTTTTGAAAACTCGGACTTGTTTCCAAGAAGAATTTCGAGACGAACGCATTGGCATAACCTGTTTCCCTTGATTCTCATTTTAAAAATTAATTCTGCCTTGATTTATAGTTATAATACGTTATAAAAATACGGGTTGTTACAACCTGGGTCTTATAATAGCTTCATTTTTCTTTATTTAGCATTACACTATTTGGTTTATGCACTGGTATTCTTGGGAGGAACCCATTCCGTGTTATACAACGTGGTCCCTTGATTTATCTTACTTTATAAATAAAGATTAATAATAGTTATAGTTCTAACACCAGTCACATGACTGACCGGGAGTTTATTGTTTTAACCTAAACTCTGGGTGCCCTTATTTTCCGCACGGGCAGCTAGTAGTTGGGTTTGCAGGTTTATATTCACAGGATCCTGGTTTACAGCTGGAATGATACTCGGAAAGCTCTGTATCAGTATATTTCTTTTAGTTGTGTGTTGTATTATTTTTTCGCTGCTATGTATTTAAATGTAATTTAAATCTCTGATATTTGTCAAATGTGTAATATTTATTCATACTCTGTATATTCTTGTATTCTGATAGTATTGTTGTAATAAACAATGAAATGTTCTTCTGTTTGCTTTCCGATGTGTGTTGTTTTCAAAGCAATTCGTTCTTTCCTTCATAGGGAAGTTACGGGTTCTTACAGTCCTGGCCACTGCTTAACCAACCCTCAAGAGGGACATATGGAGGTAAGAGTCTCCCGTTCGCCACTAAACCGCAAAGCGAGAACCCCCCATCATGACTTCCCCTTGCCTCGAATGGAGAGGAGCTTGCCCCTTGCCTCGACTCATAACGAAAATTCAATTTCCAATACGACCTTTGCGGTTTTAATTGTAGAACTGGTATGGTGACATGATATATGGTACCCATGCCGCCTATGATTGATACTTATGATTGAAATTGTTTTGACACTATACACTTATAGTAATATCAAAATAATCTATTTTTAAATGTATCAAGCATTCTTTAGCTATTATAAGGTAAAACCCTATCCTTCGGCTTGCGTTGCATTATGTGATTGGACCTGGGTCTTATAATAGCTTCATTTTTCTTTATTTAGCATTGCGCTGTTTGTTTTATGCACTAGTATTCTTGGGAGGAGACCCGCTCCGCGTTATATGACGTAGTCCCTTGATTTATCTAACTTTAAAATTAAAGATTAATAACAATTTTAGTTCTCACACCAGTCACATGACTGGCCTGGAGTTTATTGTTTTAACCTAAACTCTTAGTGCCCTTATTTTCTGCACGGGCAGCTAGTAGTTGGGTTTTGCAGATTTATATTCACAGGATCCTGGTTTTCGGTTGGAACGATACTCGGAAAGCTCTGTATTCGTGTATTTCTTTCAGTTGTGTGTTGTATTATTTTTCCGCTGCTACGTATTTAAATGTAATTTAAATCTCTGATATATGTCAAATGTGTAATATTTATTCGTACTTTGTATATTCTTGTTTTCTGATGGAATTGTTGTAATAAACAATGAAATGTTCTTCTGTTTGCGTTCCGATGTGTGTTGTTTTCAAAGCAATCCGTTCTTTCCTTCACGGGGAAGTTACGGTTTCTTACAATATCTTTTAAATTCCCTCTTGTAATTGATTTTCAATTTTAAAATTATTTATTGATTATTCATTCAAAATTGAAATCAGTAACCAAACATAACTGTATTTATAATTCATCAAAATTATTATCAGATTTTGAAATTGTGATGAATTTTGACTATAGTATATTTCACAACAAGAGGAAATTTTATTTAGATTTTCATGATGGTTGATCAATTATTATAATATCTTTGAATTGGCGATTATTTCAAGGCCATCTCTTTTATTTATCATCATTCTTCCATCCATCATGATTTTATATTAATGTAGAGAGTTTATTTTTTTTCTGAATCATCTTGAATAAACAATGGAAATATTTGTGATAGAAATTGGACTATGTTATTATTCAGAATTAGTGATAACTGAAAATTTTCAATGATCCTGGTACAGTTGAGCATATTTCATAATGTGATTAATTTAGAAACTTATTTCACAAAACATTTCTGTACCTACCACATTTCTATCATCCATATTGGTTTTATATACCGAGTAGTTTTTCTTTTGAGCTGAAATGATAAATATATAACATGCATAAGTGTTTCTCTAACCTCACTTAAAAACCAATATCTGGTTATGCATGGTTAAGAGATTGCTTATTATTTAAGCTGCGACTGACCTCATTTAAAAATCCAAGCTCTGGTTATGCGTGGTCAGTGTACTCTTAAAGAAAAAGAAAGAGGAATAAATTGCTAAATAATTTTATTATGAAATCCTCCTTGGTGTGTAAAAACCAGTCTATCAATCCATTCTTCTAGTCTGTGAAATGTGTTAATACCTTATGATATATTATGATTTGTTGATTGATAGCTACCGGGATTCAAGACTATCTGATTGCGTCAATTAAGTTGAATTTATAATTATATTCCAAACCCATCACTGTTGTTATGCTAAATTTTAGTAACGTTCTTTTGAAAATAATTGGAAATCATTATGTTTTGAACTCACTCTATTTTTATGAATTCATCATAAATCCATCATTTCTACAATATGAAATACGCCACTTGTTCTTAAAATATTATGATTTTTGTTTGATTGATTGAGATTTATGATGATCGTTCTTCCTCTTAAGCTGAAATTATGTTTAGTCTATTTTTCATCATTATTTTCTGCATCCTTTTGATGATAAGAAAAGGGGGAGAATGGGTTGAAATTTTGATTTATGAGTGAATATTTTATAAATATTTAATTATTGAAAATTCAATTCAATTTTCAATCTTTTCACTCATGCATAGTTATAGGCGGAGTTTCTATTGTAGGGGGAGCAACCAAATAGGGGGAGTTCTATACTTCACCGTCAAACACATTTGTTATGCTCAAAATATGGTATTTGTTTGTCATCATCTAAAGGGGGAGATAGTTGTATATATCGTTGTTGTATATAACAATTAATGATTTTTGTTTGATGAAAACAACCAAATATATATTATTATAAATGTGTTTGTTATTGTACTGTTATACCACATCACAGACAGAAATATAATATTTATATTTAAATAGAATACTACTATACATGAATTTAAATATTCAAAAAGTATTTTATTTAAATATAATATTTTATTTCAATATTTAAAACAATACGGATTTACAACTCCACTATTTGTACAACACAATGTAATTCACTGAAATTCATTTCATTTCATATACAATTTCATACAATGTTCCACATTACAACATTCGATCTCTCAGTCACTCAGTTACATCCCATATACAGTATACAGACGCATTCATTGACTCATATTGACACACTGACATAGTATTCTGTCTTCTGTCTTCACAGCTTCCAATCAGTCCAGTCATTGACACCTGTCACATACAGAAACACACACAGTATCTGGAACAGAAATAATATTCTAAATTCTAACAGATATTATTTTTATTTTAAAAACTTATTTGCCTCAGAATTTTGGTGTGTTTCTCATCATTTTTCATGACTTGATCTGATTTTTATATCCATCAATCTGTGTCTAAATAGCTTGTGATAATCACGGTGATTCACTGTAAATACCACAAGGCAGACTGCATACTCTAGTCCCCACAAATCAGCCTCAACACACTACATTAGTCTGCTGATCAAAACCAACGTCACATTTAGCTGATTCTAAACAGCCACAACACAGTGCAGCGGTCTGCTGATAAATATTGATTAAATAGCCACACATACACACACATATATATACATATATGTATACATGCAATCAACACAGAGATGATTATGGTCGAGCAACAATCATCATGTGATATGGTGGTAACACAAAAATGAAGAGCATGTATGCAACTCAGGTCCTGAAACGACCCAAACTCGCCCCTACGGGAAAGCCCGGATTGAGTTGAGAACACGACAAACCAGAACACAAATAGAAGAACATTTCATTGCTTATTACAACAGTTTCCATCAGAGTACAAGAATATACAGAGTATGAACAAATAATATACATTTGATAAATATCAGCGATTTACAAATTATTATTCGGTGGAAAGTAATACAATACACAACTGAAAGAAATACACGGATATAGAGTGTTCTGAGTATAGTTCCAGTTGTAAACCTAGATCCTGTGAATATAATGTCTACAAAACCAAAACTACTAGCTACCGGTGCGGAAAATAGGGGCACCCAGAGTCTAGGTTAAAACAATAAACTCCAGATCTGTCATGTGACTGGTGTGAGAACTAAAAAAGTTATTAAATCTTTACTTTAAAATAAAGTAAATCAAGGGACCATGCCATATAACACGGAATAGGTTTCCTCCCAAGAATACCAGTGCATAAAACAAACAGCACAATGCTTTTTGGAAAAATGAAGCTATATTAAGACCCAGGTCCCATCACAAAATGCAACGCAAGCCGGATGATAGGGTTTTCCCTTATAATAGGCAAACATGCCTAGTACGTTTAAAACAAATCATTTGATACTATTATAAGTGCATAGTGTATAAAACAACTTCAAATATGAATGTATCAATCATAGACGGCATGGGTACCATATATCATGTCGCCAATACTAGGCTCTATATTCAAAACTGAAATGTCACATATTGGAAATTGGATTTTCATCAAGAGTCGAGGCAAGGGATGTACTCCTCGCCGTCTTCGAGACACTCTAGCAATTGTCTCAGGATCCCCCACAAAAGACCCCTGGATCCTCCAAGCCCGGTCCACACTTAGATTAGTTATTCCTGAACACACGTTTCCCGGTCCTATAGGACCTATATTCATCTTCTCCATAGTAACTGATATATTCGAGGCGCCTCGCAATCCATCATCCACATAGGTAAAAATATAATAAATGTTTGGGCTTCATACCGTGACACCACCAATAGCTATAAATAAACATCATGTCCTCGTTGGGTCCCTTATCCGTTTTTAACTTATACCAAGGTGTGAGGCCCACGAATTAACACTATACACAAAGCTATGCTATTTTAATGCCGTTCTTTGATCATCAACCACAAGACTCTGCTTTTCAATAGAAGCCTTGATCATCTGCAACTCAGCATGCCACATAGGCAATTCACGTCGTGCGACCGATGTCTATCGATATATAACCTCTGAGCTCGTACGTCTCAGAGAATGGCGTTAAGCAAGAGAATAAATTCTCCGTCGCCAAACAGATATTTATTTAATATAGATCAATCAACATAGAATAAAATCCAATGTCAGACACACATCCATTTACAAGTTTGTTCCGGGTATGAACGAAACCGGAGGCACCTTATTCCTCGTCCCATATGTCCAAAACAGGAGAGAGGTCCTCGCATATTCGGTTGAACTTCAAGTACGTCCGGAAGATCAACACTTATTACCATGTCTTGGGTGTACAGCCCAATCAAGACATCAGTAATCATCCAAACGTTGTGAAGACGTCCGGTCTTCAACCACCGTCTTCATCGTTGACTTATCGTCGAACTAGTTACTCAAAATGGGTATAAACTCGGCCTTTCAAAATAACTAGCGTATATAATAAACAAGTTCTACAAAAACACAACACACGCCTCATTCCAATTATGAATATTCTTTTATTCAAATATTCATATCTTTTGGGAAAGGTTCCCATTAATTCTATCAAAGATAAATTCTTTAAATTTGTTCTTTAATCTTCCTTTGAATATAAATTCTAAACCAAATTAAGGTTTATCAACTAGTCGGGTGTAACATCCCGCATTTTTATCAATTTATATTTGAATATTTAAATTAGTTTAAATACTGAATTCTGAATATAAATGAATTTATATACTAATTAAAACGAAGTTGAACGTATATAAATATATATTAATTATAATCGAGCTCAGAACGACCATACAGTTCCTAATTTAACGTTCTGAACTTCAACTGAGTGTACCGGACTCGTTTTGAATCGGATTTCTTCGAAAACGAGAAACGTTGGAATCTGTTGAACTGTATCTTTCTAACAGAAGTGAAAAATCAAGATTTCACGTCATATATTGCAAGATATGTCCAAATCAAATATTCGAAAAGTCGCTATGAAATCGTATATCGACCGTAACAGTTTATTTGAAATAACTAGATATCGGTTGCAAATTTGAACAAGGTTCTTTTGAGGCGCAGCGATAATTTAATTTTTAGAATTTTACTGTAATTTTTAGTTAATTAAATATGCAACTTTTTATTTGTAGTATTTTGCACCCTGTATCGATATTTCGGGGTTTCAAAATATGAGGTAACCTACCGGTATTATTATATTTTTGGAATCTTGGTACCTTACCCGATATAACAGTATTTTTATTCCTGTCTATAGTGGTCCGTGTAACAAATGAGGTTGTGTATAATGAAGACCATAAAACTCTTCACTTTGGAAAACAAACCATATATAAAAATCTTTACTTCTCAACTAAGAAATAGGACGCCGTCTTCCACTAATCTAAGCCTTCGAATATAAAACACCTTATATCAATGTCAACATCTGACATAGCCATGCTTTACTCCTAAACAGAAGCCATACCCTAAACATTGGCACAGTAGTCTACCTACCCCATTTTTCTACGCAAGTATGGATTAATTAAAATCACCATACCGCTAATCTATCCTACCAACACAGATCATACTCATTGGAAATATTCCCCTACTCTATACTGCTATAGACACTACACCTTTACTTCGCTGCTAAGGCTAAGGATATAGGATTAGAAGTCTATTCACGTCCTCTCTTCAAGATAAATGCTAAAATCTTTCAACCCCATACGCTATAGTATCCGAACTCATACACCTACGTGCCTACCCTATAATCTCTATCGCTTAACTTCGAAGCTTTCTTCTCGTATAAAATGCCACTTCTCACTCTTCAGAAAAACAAACAAGAACGAACAAAAAAAAGCCGAGCCTGGGAAACTCATTAAAATTCTTAACTCCGTGAAAGTTTTACAAACTGAGATTTACTAATCTATAAAACAAAAAGAAGACTCCAACTTTTGGAGTTCGAACGTTTAGCTGCGGTTAGAGCCAATGCCACGATGAGGAGAGAGAAGCAAAAAGCTTGGCATGAAAACGTGGACACCGGAAGTTTGAATAAGGGAGAAGTGAATGTGTAAGCTTGATAACATGGCATGGGGACTGTTTTGCACGTGGAGAGAAACGTTCTGTTATTCTTAACATGGAGGCAAGGAGCGTGAGCATGCATGTGGGATAGGGATGACGTGGAGCAATGCATGGGGGAAAGGTCATGTTCTTCTCATAAGGGGCGAAAGGGAAGACACGTGCATGTCTTGGTACTGGTGCCATACAAGATAAACTATGGGAAAAAGGGGATTCAAAATGTAAAGGAGACGCTATAAGCGAGCTGAAACTCCGAGCTAGTGGGAGAAGGAGAGTATGAAGTGGAGCTTTGAATTGACGTGAGGCTTGCATGGTGTAAGAGGTTTACAAACGCAATGCATGGCGAAAGGCAGGGGAGTGGATTGTTAATTAGGGATGAGATGAGGACAGTATAATGGACTATGGGCGGAAGTTAAAAGAAGATGTTTTAAAAAGGGCTTATTCCAAAATATGGAAATAAAGGATGAGTGGGAACACTTGAAAAAGTGGGGACGTCAGAAGAGAAGTGTGCGGATGTTGAAAGCATGGAAGGGAGTAATGGAGAGCAAATGGTAGACTTAAGATCTGTGAAGTCGTGATATACTTGAACTGGGAAGGCTCGATGCCGTATGGTCAGAGAGAAGGAATTGCGATGGGTTTAAATGGATAAACACCATGGGGTGAGGATGTTTCATATCTTTGTTATCACAGCAAGTAACGCTGGTAAAGGAATGATTGAACGGATCGCGATCGGATCTGCTAAAAGCGTAATGACCGGATCTACATTGTGGAACATATTGCACGGAGAACAGAGCCACTGAGATTTCATAAAAATCAACCGACGTAAATCATTATTTAACGGTTAACGCGCAAAGGTGAGTAAATTCACTCACTCTGATCTTTTTAAAATATTTTAATTATATTTTAAGGTTGTTTGAATGTTGTATGATGGTCGATTAGGTAGATTACAATTAAATTGGTTGAATATTATATACCGTTACATATGTACACATCACCGGTTAGATACTGATTCCATCGATTAGGATATCCCTTGGTATAAAGTTAGTGTAAATTGTGTTGACTGACATCTATGGATGCGGAAACCGGTTGGAGGAATCCGGCCGGATTCCTTGATAATTATATGTACTGTTTGTTTTGTATGAACCCGAATTCTTATTTAAAACCCCATGTGAATATAGATGTTGAACGGAAATTCAACATATGTTTAGATAAATCAATAAACGATATCAAATTAGAAAGTGATAACATGCGGCCGTAAAACCCGTCGTTTTGAAGTTGATTGGCCGTCAGGCAAATCAACGAAGTTAATTATAAAAAATTATATTTTTATAATTAAAGTGAAGTTTTAAATTATAATAGAAGTTCTATTATAAATCAGTATGTTAAAGTTCGTTTTATAAAATAAATAAAAACGATTGTCGATATTTAAATAAGTTTATAAAGCAGAAATTATCCGACGATTAAGTATTTGGATAATTATATTTAGAAAATATTATTAGATTAATTATATTAATCTAATGTTAAGAAGTAATTTGAAATCAGTTAACGAAGTTACTGATGAAATGAAGTTGATTTAATCAACTGTTATTTGGGAAAATGATTTTAGATTAATTGGTCTTTAATTAATCTAATGAAACAGTTTAGAAATAAATTAATCCAAATTAATGAGATTTAATTACCTTTTGGTTAATAAATTATAAATAGAACTGTGGGATGGAGAAAGCGAAATATAAATAATCATAAACACCAGAGATTTTAAAGTAAGGATATGGTGTTATAAAACCATAGTGAAAAACAAACATGAAAATACGATCTGGTAGGTATTATAAGTAATAAGGAATTAGAGTGCAGACTTGTATCGGTTCTAAGGTAAGAACGTTGTCGATCAAGGTCTGAGAGGTAAATAGAATACCCCAACTTGAGCGGCTTCACTATTATCGAGGAACGATAACAGTTTGTAACGGAAAGAGATGTCAAGATGTGTATAAAAGGAATACGGCAGCATATTGCCAGCCTTAGAATTATAGCGATAAAATAATGATGTTGATAAGATAAGTGTGACTGTTATGTCAAGATTAGTTATAACAAAGAATATTACAGCGTATGACAAGTTGAACTATAGCAATAAAATAACGCTGTTGATAAGGTAAGTGTGACTGTAATGTTGAGATTAGTTATGAGGAGAATATTACAGCGTATGATAAGTTTAGAACTATAGCGACAAATTAACTGCTGTTGATTAGACTTAAGCGTGACTTTTATATATAGCAGCACTTCCTAGGAAATGAAACAGTTTAGTTGAAAATCCGCTTATTCAAAAGTGATAAATAACGGTGTCGTAAGAAAATATAAGAATCGGTTTTAGAAAGAGAAATTGGAGAATCGTGTTAGAAACGATGACAGCATTTCGATGTTCGAAATGTGGTTAGAATTAAACCATTAGGATTTGGAACTAGAATTTGACGATGTCGAATGTATTAAAAGTAAATCATTTTTAGGGATTATATTCTGATAGGATAATTAACATTTAGTTTAGAACAAATAAATGTTAATAGGATAGGAATCAGTATTTGGTTATCAGCTGGATATTGTTTTGATAAGAAGTTGACATAGGAATAGAGTTTATAAAGTGGAATAGGAATATAAAGGTAAGAAAGAGATTTCGGTAAACAAGATAAGGGTAATTATTACTTGAATAAAGAGTTATCCGATAAAGGAGTTCAGATTTCGGTGATTAGAAATGATATTCACATTTAAAAGAGAATAAGTGTTTAAAAGTGAACTTTGGGCCGATTAAAAGGTAAAAATGAAATTGGAAATATTTTTCCAATGAAGTTAGGATAGGTTATCCAAGTATAAGGATGTGAAATTAATGGAAATAGTTCGAACGTTAATAACGTATGTTTCTGGAACATGAAAGAATAAGAGTTTATAATAACTGGAAATGTTTTCCAAGAAGTGTAAAAAGACTAAAACGGGATTTGAGAAATATCTGGTAAGATATGAGAATTCGAATAATAAAGCCGAATGTTAAAATTAAAAATACCCGTGATTGTGTGATGTTAGTTATACATTAGAATGGATGTTGTTTTTACTTCGATAGTTAAATAACCGACTATCGAAGTGTTTTGACCATCGTTGTCAATATGGAGAGACCGGTTGGATTTATTATCCGAAAACCACTACGTATAGGCATAAGCGCTGCGAATTAGATATCCTGAAATCAATTGAAGACGGAGTAAAATGCAAGGGTCATCCAGTTCCAGAATGGTATCTTCTGTTTGTCCAGTCCCAGGACAACTTGTATGGACGAGTGTCTGACAGAGTATTTCCAACGGTCACGCCGTTGATTTTACGAATATACCAAGTTGGTGGGGAGAAGATAACTTCTCTTTATTCTACACCCAGTGTGCATTTGTGTAATCAATGTGTGATTACGGATTTGACGATGTGACATTCAAAGTGAATGGTGATCAGATGTTCTAAAGATAGACGTAGCCTCTAGCCTCACAACCGAGAATGACAGAAGTTAGGCTATGCAGCATGGCTAGTTGGGTCATCCCCAAGCAGGGTGTATTGTCACCGATCTAGAGAAAAATCATATTTATACTTCTTTTCGATTCTGTATCTTCGGATTGACGGTTGGATGGCCTGCAACCGTGGTGGCAATATATTCGCGACACTCAAGCTAAATGAGTGAGCGGTCATGTGTGGCCGGGTTGCAAGACGTTCTTGTTGAACCCTGAGTGTATCCCCTCTAGAGTACACTATTCAGAAGGTGCTCCCATACCTTGTCTGTTGAAAACCATTCTCCGATAAGCGCCCTACGGTTTACGATTTTATACTATGTATATGTGGAACGTGAGATGCAAGCGTTCTGCTACTTGGATAATTATTTGTTTAGACATTATCATAATATCGTTGTTTTTGATATCAAAGTAATTTGGGTTATAGTGAGGTAAAAGCCGTCCATGTTTATGTGTGGGCTGGTCTTACTATCATCCTTTTGTTTCAAAAGAATTTTCTTCAAAGTAAAACCATATGGTTAGAATTTACTCACACCAGTCCCATGACTGACCCAGAGTTTATTTTGTTTTTTCCCTAAACTCTTGGGTTCCCTAATTTGTACGGGAAGTCAAGTGTTTCAGGCTTTGCAGATCAACTTGGAGGAGCTCAAAGCAGGAGACTTCGCCATTAGTTATGTAGAGTTATTTCCGCTGTGATATGATGTATTGTACTCTGATATATGGTATGTATATACAATACAGTTTTGTAATTCAAAGTTATGATATATAATGGATTTATTTCGTTCCGCTGCGAGTTTCGTGTTACTCTGATTCTATTTAGTTGTGATCTTCTTCTTCTTCTATTCTATTAGTTCTATCTTTTCTTTCTCACCCTCTAAATTCTTCTATAAATGTCCCGGTATTTTCGATGCTTAAATAATCAACAGTGTGTTTTTATGTTGATTTTCTGGGTCGAAAATTTCCCGCCATTACAGTTGGTATCAGAGCATAAGGTTAAGTGATTACCTTGGCTCTGTGGCGTAACTCAATAGAGATGGAGTTAGAAATACTCTAGATTGAGTTGAGTGTATATATATATATATGAGCGCGTATTTATAATTAATATAAAAATTGTTTTATATTGTGTTGACTGGTCAGTCGAGTGGTTTATAAATTCTGGTCGAAACAGTAATGCAAACTGCGTCGATAGGTGTTTCTAAACTCTTGAACAGAGTAATTCGACACAGTATGTGTTGAAAAATAGTAAATAAAAATATTTTACCCGAAAAATATATTTTGATATAAAAGAAATATATATCTTGAGATTATTATAGTATTGATCATTGTTATGATCAAATAAGATATATAATTGAGTTGGTTATATAAATAACCGGTTGAAATATTATATTAGTATAATATGAAAAATCAGATGAACTGAATCTGAAGTTAAAACCAGAATTGAAATAAAACTCTAAAAATTTGGAAAAGAGTTGGAAATAATATTTGGATTAAATATATGGAAATTTTAAGATCCTGGGTGAATTTAGAAATGTTTTCTAAACGTTGTATATTTTGTAGGGATATCAAAATGAAAATATTTGAAATTGTTTTCCAAGTGTTATGAAAGATATTTTGAAGTAATTTCAAAAATAGAGTGATTATAAATGAGTTTTTAAAGCAATATAGTATTGAACTCACTTCGATGGTTGGAAAATAAATTCCGATGATGATCGTGACATTATCGGTGTTCATTTTCGAGCTGGTAAGTGACGGATTACTACCAAAGATTTTGTTTTGTATTGTTCGAGAAACAAGTTGTCAGAAATTCAAATATTTTGAATTATATATGATTTCAAACTGATTTGAAATAAATCCCAGGAATTTGAATTCTGAAATTAAAATTTAACTTGTGGAGTTAAAATGAAAAAGTGGAATTTAAACTAAGATATACAAAATTTGATTGAATTTGGAACGATCCAAAATGAAATTTGTAAAAATTAAATATTGGAGATTTGAGTTATTAAAAATGAATTGATTCTTGAGAATAAAAATCGAATTTTGAATTTGGAGATGAAGATAACTGATTTGAGAAACAAATCAGTAAATGGAACGGGAGTTGAAATAGAAATTTGTCTTAGTAAAAGCAAATGATTGGATTTGAAAATAAATTGATTGGAGATCAGTTGGAAATGTTTGGATATATGCTGGTTTGATAGCAGATGGCAGAGATAGAGTTGAATGCCCAAAGAAAGTGTACACCGTTATATACGAGTATGAGATTTTTATGAGTCAGTTTGGGAAAGTCGTTTGGCTGTTTGATTTTCTTTTGAATTGGAGAAGGCCCAGGATGACAAGTTGTAGTAATACCAAATGAACCGTGCAGAGGAGATACTGGCGAATTCCGCCAAAAATTAAGCTGTTAGGAAATTTTCCGAATTTCTGAAAGTATTCGATAATAAAGAGTTAATATATTAATTAGAATTAATCAGTCCAGTTGAAATTGAAATTATGAAGTAAACCAAAAATTATTTTTAACCTGTTTATAACAGAGATTTTAGCATTTTCCCTATCTTAGCAATTTCGAGGACGAAATTATTTTAAGGGGGAAGGACTGTAACGTCCCGCATTTTTATCGATTTATATTTGAATATTTAAATCAGTTTAAATACTGAATTCTGAATATAAATGGATTTATATATTAATTAAAATGAAGTTGAACGTATATAAATATATATTAATTATAATCGAGCTCAGAACGACCCTGCAGTTCGTAATTTAACGTTCTGAACTTCAACTGAGTGTACCGGACTCGTTTTGAATCGGATTTCTTCGAAAACGAGAAACGTTGAAATCTGTTAAACTGTATCTTTGTAACAGAAGTGAAAAATCAAGATTTCGCGTCATATATTGCAAGATATGTCCAAATCAAATATTCGAAAAGTCGCTATGAAATCATATATCGACCGTAATAGTTTATTTGAAATAACTAGATATCGGTTGCAAATTTGAACAAGGTTCTTTTGAGGCGCAGCGATAATTTAATTTTTCGAATTTTACTGTAATTTTTAGTTAATTAAATATGCAACTTTTTATTTGTAGTATTTTGCACCCTATATCGATATTTCGGGGTTTCAAAATATGAGGTAACCTACCGGTATTATTATATTTTTGGAATCTTGGTACCTTACCCGATATAACAGTATTTTTATTCCTGTCTATAGTGGTCCGTGTAACAAATGAGGTTGTGTATAATGAAGACCGTAAAACTCTTCACTTTGGAAAACAAACCATACATAAAAATCTTTCCTTCTCAACTAATAAATAGGACGCCGTCTTCCACTAATCTAAGCCTTCGAGTATAAAACACCTTATATCAATGTCAACATCTGACATAGCCATGCTTTACTCCTATACAGAAGCCATACCCTAAACATTGGCACAGTAGTCTACCTACCCCATTTTTCTACGCAAGTATGGATTAATTAAAATCACCATACCGCTAATCTATCCTACCAACACAGACCATACTCATTGGAAATATGCCCCTACTCTATACTGCTATAGACACTACACCTTTCCTTCGCTGCTAAGGCTAAGGATATAGGATTAGAAGTCTATTCACGTCCTCTCTTCAAGATAAATGCTAAAATCTATCAACCCCATGAGTGCAATTTTGTTGACACCCAAAAAGGGATGTCAACAAAACTTCCACCCCTGATTGGTGGAAATCAGGGGGGCCCATATGGGTCCCCCTGATTTCCACCAATCAGGGGTGGAAGTTTTGTTCACACCCCTTTTTTGGGTGTGAACAAAATCGTATTCTCAACCCCATACGCTATAGTACCCGAACCCATACAACTACGTGCCTACCCTATAATCTCTATCGCTTAACTTCGAAGCTTTCTTCTCGTATAAAATGCCACTTCTCACTCTTCAGAAAAAAAAACAAGAACAAAAAAAAAGCCGAGCCTGGGCAACTCATTAAAATTCTTAACTCCGTGAAAGTTTTACCAACTGAGATTTACTAATCTATAAAATGAAAAGAAGACTCCAACTTTTGGAGTTCGTACGTTTAGCTGCGGTTAGAGCCAATGCCACGATGAGGAGAGAGAAGCAAAAAGCTTGGCATGAAAACGTGGACACCGAAAGTTTGAATAAGGGAGAAGTGAATGTGTAAGCTTGATAACGGGCGTGGGGATTGTTTTGCGCGTGGAGAGAAACGTTCTGTTATTCTTAACATGGAGGCAAGGAGCGTGAGCATGCATGTGGGATAGGGATGACGTAGAGCACTGCATGGGGGAAAGGTCCTGTTCTTCTCAGAAGGGGCGAAAGGGAAGACACGTGCATGTCTTGGTACTGGTGCCGTACAAGCTAAACGATGGGGAAAAGAGGATTCAAAATGTAAAGGAGACGCTATAAGCGAGCTGAAACTCCGAGCTAGTGGGAGAAGGAGAGTATGAAGTGGAGCTTTGAATTGACGTGAGGCTTGCATGGTGTAAGAGGTTTACAAACGCAATGCATGGCGAAAGGCAGGGGAGTGGATTGTTAATTAGGGATGAGATGAGGACAGTATAATGGACTATGGGCGGAAGTTAAAAGAAGATGTTTTAAAAGGGCTTATTCCAAAATATGGAAATAAAGGATGAGTGGGAACACTTGAAAGAGTGGGGAAGTCAGAAGAGAAGTGTGCAGATGTTTAAAGCATGGAAGGGAGTAATGGAGAGCAAATGGTAGCCTTAAGATCTGTGAAGTCGTGATATACTTGAACTGGGAAGGCTCGATGTCGTATGGTCAGAGAGAAGGAATTGCGATGGGTGTAAATGGATAAACACCATGGGGTGAGGATGTTTCATATATTTGTTATCACAGCAAGTAACGCTGGTAAAGGAATGATTGAACGGATCGCGATCGGATCCGCTAAAAGCGTAATGACCGGATCTACATTGTGGAACATATTGCACGGAGAACAGAGCCACTGAGATTTCATAAAAATCAACCGACGTAAATCGTTATTTAACGGTTAACGCGCAAAGGTGAGTAAATTCACTCACTCTGATCTTTTTAAAATATTTTAATTATATTTTAATGTTGTTTGAATGTTGTATGATGGTCGATTAGGTAGATTACAAATAAATTGGTTGAATATTATATATCGTTACATATGTACACATCACCGGTTAGATACTGATTCCATCGATTAGGATATCCCCTGGTATAAAGTTAGTGTAAATTGTGTTGACTGACATCTGTGGATGCGGAAACCGGTTGGAGGAATCCGACCGGATTCCTTGATAATTATATGTACTGTTTGTTTTGTATGACCCCGAATTTTTATTTAAAACCCCATGTGAATATAGATGTTGAACGGAAATTCAACATATGTTTAGATTAATCAATAAACGATATCAAATTAGAAAGTGATAACAGGCGGCCGTAAAACCCATCGTTTTGAAGTTGATTGGCCGTCAGGCAAATCAACAAAGTTAATTATAAAAAATTATATTTTTATAATTAAAGTGAAGTTTTAAATTATAACAGAAGTTCTATTATAAATCAGTATGTTAAAGTTCGTTTTATAAAATAAATAAAAACGATTGTCGATATTTAAATATGTTTATAAAGCAGAAATTATCCGACGATTAAGTATTTGGGTAATTATATTTAGAAAATATTATTAGATTAATTATATTAATCTAATGTTAAGAAGTAATTTGAAATCAGTTAACGAAGTTACTAATGAAATGAAGTTGATTTAATCAACTGTTATTTGGGAAAATGATTTTAGATTAATTGGACTGAAATAGTTTAGAAATAAATTAATCCAAATTAATGAGATTTAATTACCTTTTGGTTAAGAAGTTATAAATAGAACTGTGGGATGGAGAAAGCGAAATATAAATAATCATAAACACCAGAGATTTTAAAGTAAGGATATGGTGTTATAAAACCATAGTTAAAAATAAACATGAAAATACGATCTGGTAGGTATTATAAGTAATAAGGAATTAGAGTGCAGACTTGTATCGGTACTAAGGTAAGAACGTTGCGATCAAGGTCTGAGAGGTAAATAGAATACCCCAACTAGAGCGGCTTCACTATTATCGAGGAACGATAACAGTTTGTAACGGAAAGAGATGTCAAGATGTGTATAAAAGGAATACGGCAGCATATTGCCAGCCTTAGAATTATAGCGATAAAATAATGTTGTTGATAAGATAAGTGTGACTGTTATGTCAAGATTAGTTATAACAAAGAATATTACAGCGTATGACAAGTTGAACTATAGCAATAAAATAACACTGTTGATAAGGTAAGTGTGACTGTAATGTTGAGATTAGTTATAAGGAGAATATTACAGCGTATGATAAGTTTAGAACTATAGCGACAAATTAACTGCTGTTGATTAGACTTAAGCGTGACTTTTATATATAGCAGCACTTCCTAGGAAATGAAACAGTTTAGCTGAAAATCCGCTTATTCAAAAGTGATAAATAACGGTGTCATAAGAAAATATCAGAATCAGTTTTAGAAAGAGAAATTGGAGAATCGTTTTAGAAACGATGACAGCATTTCGATGTTCGAAATGGGGTTAGAATTAAACCATTAGGATTTGGAACTAGAATTTGACGATGTCGAATGTATTAAAAGTAAATCATTTTTAGGGATTATATTCTGATAGGATAATTAACATTTAGTTTAGAACAAAAAAATGTTAATAGGATAGGAATAAGTATTTGGTTATTAGCTGGATATTGTTTTGATAAGAAGTTGACGTAGGAATAGAGTTTATAAAGTGGAATAGGAATATAAAGGTAGGAAAGCGATTTCGGTAAACAAGATAAGGGTAATTATTGCTTGAATAAAGAGTTATCCGATAAAGGAGTTCAGATTTCGGTGATTAGAAATGATATTCACATTTAAAAGAGAATAAGTGTTTAAAAGTGAACTTTGGGCCGATTAAAAGGTAAAAATGAAATTGGAAATATTTTTCCAATGAAGTTAGGATAGGTTATCCAAGTATAAGGATGTGAAATTAATGGAAATAGTTCGAACGTTAATAACGTATGTTTCTGGAACATGAAAGAATAAGAGTTTATAATAACTGGAAATGTTTTCCAAGAAGTGTAAAAAGACTAAAACGGGATTTGAGAAATATCTGGTAAGATATGAGAATTCGAATAATAAAGCCGAATGTTAAAATTAAAAATACCCGTGATTGTGTGATGTTAGTTATACATTAGAATGGATGTTGTTTTTACTTCGATTGTTAAATAACCGACTATCGAAGTGTTTTGACCATCGTTGTCAATATGGAGAGACCGGTTGGATTTATTATCCGAAAACCACTCCGTATAGGCATAAGCGCTGCGAATTAGATATCCTGAAATCAATTGAAGACGGAGTAAAATGCAAGGGTCATCCAGTTCCAGAATGGTATTTTCTGTTTGTCCAGTCCCAGGACAACTTGTATGGACGAGTGTCTAACAGAGTATTTCCAACGGTCACGCCGTTGATTTTACGAATATACCAAGTTGGTGGGGAGAAGATAACTTCTCTTTATTCTACACCCAGTGTGCATTTGTGTAATCAATGTGTGATTATGGATTTGACGATGTGACATTCAAAGTCAATGGTGATCAGATGTTCTGAAGATAGACATAGCCTCTAGCCTCACAACCGAGAATGACAGAAGTTAGGCTAGGCAGCATGGCTAGTTGGGTCATCCCCAAGCAGGGTGTATTGTCCCCGATCTAGAGAAAATTCATATTTATACTTCTTTTCGATTCTGTATCTTCGGATTGACGGTTGGATGGCCTGCAACCGTGGTGGCAATATATTCGCGACACTCAAGCTAAATGAGTGAGCGGTCATGTGTGGCCGGGTTGCAAGACGTTCTTGTTGAACCCTGAGTGTATCCCCTCTAGAGTACACTATTCAGGAGGTGCTCCCATACCTTGTTTGTTGAAAACCATTCTCCGATATGCGCCCTACGGTTTATGATTTTATACTATATATATGTGGAACGTGAGATGCAAGCGTTCTGCTACTTGGATAATTATTTGTTTAGACATTATCATAATATCGCTGTTTTTGATATCAAAGTAATTTGGGTTATAGTGAGGTAAAAGCCGTCCATGTTTATGTGTGGGCTGGTCTTACTATCATCCTTTTGTTTCAAAAGAATTTTCTTCAAAGTAAAACCATATGGTTAGAATTTACTCACACCAGACCCATGACTGACCCAGAGTTTATTTTGTTTTTTTCCCTAAACTCTTGGGTGCCCAAATTTGTACGGGCAGTCAAGTGTTTCAGGCTTTGCAGATACACTTGGAGGAGCTCAAAGCAGGAGACTTCGCCATTAGTTATGTAGAGTTATTTCCGCTGTGATATGATGTATTGTACTCTGATATATGGTATGTATATACAATACAGTTTTGTAATTCAAAGTTATGATATATAATACATTTATTTCGTTCCGCTGCGAGTTTCGTGTTACTCTAATTCTATTCAGTTGTGATCTTCTTCTTCTTCTATTCTATTAGTTCTATCTTTTCTTTCTCACCCTCTAAATTCTTCTATAAATGTCCCGGTATTTTCGATGCTTAAATAGTCAACAGTGTGTTTTTATGTTGATTTTCTGGGTCGAAAATTTCCCGCCATTACATCGGGGTTAGCGAACCTTACCGAAGTAATCATTTGTTTAATTTCCCAGTCCAAACCTATTCATCCCGTGGAGCAAAACTGGTAATACTCCATATCTAACACCACAGTGTTATTGGTAAATTTAATTAACATTTCACATTCAAATCTAATTAAAGATTTAACTATCGCTTGGAGTAAAACTGGTGGTACTCCATTCTCGATCATTTCCCAAATTTGATAATTTAAATTATCACATTCTCTTTTCAATCTAATTAAAGATTTATTAAAACTCCACTAGGTTTTAATCTTCCCAAAAATCAATATTAATGATTATTTAACTTTAGAAAGTCAAACATGCCACATTGATAATCTACACCGCACTGTTGATTTCTGCCTATATATAACGTCTAAGATCTTACGTCTTAGAGAAGGGTGTTAAGCAAGAGAATGAATTCTCTGCCACCAAAAAGATATATATTTAGTAGAGATCAACCATACAGTTCGAAATACAATGATAGATATGCAATCCTCTTTAACTGGGTTAAAGAACCAATGTCATTTAAAACACAGTTCACGATAAACCCAGAATCACATTCCATTAATTATGGACTCTTCACGGAAAACAGATCAATATATAATCGATATCAATTTCCGTATCCGACTAATAATATAAATGGAATAGCAGCAAAAGCCTTTTAAATTCCATAAATATTAACAGTCTTCCTCCATAGAAGCGCACTTTGTTTATTACCAAATCGAATTCCATTCCATTCTAGTTTATTTTATTAAATTGGAAAAACTTTACTTTGGAAAATTCCATTAATTCTTAATAAAAGATTCGTAAATTCCAAATTTTAACTTCACTGTAAATCGGGTTAAAGAACAAGTGTTATTTAAAACACCGTTCACAATAAACCCGAAAATCCAATTCTTAATTCAATTCCAATTAAATATTAATTGATTGGCAAAGTTTTCTAAATCTTAATTAAAAGATTTATTCTTTTCTCAACTGGGTTTTAGAACAGTGTTAATGAAGACACCATTCACGACAAATCCACAATCCAATTCTTTTATTCAATTCCAATTAAATATTAATTTATTGGAAAAACTTCACTAAATCTTAATCAAAAGATTTATTCATTTCTCAACTTGGTTTAAGAACTATGTTAATGAAGACACCATTCACGATAAACCCAAAATCTAATTTGATATTAAATACAAGGCTTTGAATAGAAATTATATCGATTATATTCGATAACAAATTATGAAACCAACGGATATAGTATTGGGAAAAACGATATCTGTATCTTCCAAATTCCTATAACAATATCTGTAACATCATGGAATCCAATATCGAAACGTTCCAAAGATTATTTCGATTCAAATCCATTCCAGTTCATATATTTAAAATTCTGGTTATTTTTAAAACCATTTAAAATCCAATTTATTTATTTAAAAATATTGGATTACAGTTCTAGTTCATAACTAGTTCATTTTGATAAAATATATTTTTTATCTTTACAAACGTGGAATTTTTCATCTAAATTCTTTCCAAATCATTTATTATGATTTTACACAAATTATTAATATTTTAATAATTTTATCAAGGCCCGTTCAGTCGATTTCCATAAACGGTCATTGAATTGCAATGACAACACCTTTTTCAAATTTGATTTGGACATAATTCCAAATCCAACCGTTAGATTTCAAATCCCTTGTATTTGTTGGAAATCTCTTTTCGATAAGAACATAATGGTTCCGGTTTTACGAGAATCCGATGGTCAGATCTCCCGTAATGTCCATTTGAAGTCAATGGCCGAAATTCACGAACTGCCGCGACGCGGAGTGTTCTATTCAGGCCATTAAATATATATAATATTTGTATTATATATATTTCATCGATTTCCATTTAAAACATATTTTATAAATTTGTTTTAAAATGATTCTAACTTCATTTTCAGTTTTAAATCAAAATTGAATTTTCCTTATCATTAAAATGTATAAATGATAATATTTTCAAAATATCAGATTTTGAAATCATTTCATTTTCGATATTCATTATAAAAATGAATAAAATCAATATATAAATATTGTTCATGTCAAAATGGAGTTAATCTAATCAACACGGCTTCTTATATTTCAATATTATCGTGTCCATCCCAAATCGGACATCAAAATCATATTTCGATCTTTCACCGAATATTATTTTAAAATATTCGTTATTTTATTTTATTCAACTTATGAATATTTTTAATCCTTTTATGAATGTTAATTTAAAATATTCTTTATTTTTCAAATTGGAATGAGACCCAATCAATTACCATATAATGTTATTTATATGAATTCCATACAACACATGTATTTAATAATAATGATATATAATCAACCATTATCCAGAGTGCATTACACAATTGCATAAGCATTAAATATAAATAGTTAACGCTTACAATAGTTTGTCAACCAATCGATTGACATACAACTAAACAATTGGGATTAGTGTACGTAAATTATCATCCCAATACCCGTGTGGGGTTTCAATAAACAAACTCATATTTTCTTTGTGTAGTTGGGCGATGTGTTAAATATATCGTCTCAATCAATGTCAGTCAAAAGGGGTGTACATAAACAAATCGTCGGATTTGTAAATGAATATTTATTTTATTCATATACACGTTAAAAATTATATTTTTAACGATAAAATATTTATTTTAACACATGAATATTTTATATATTTCATTTATACAATAAAAATGATATTTTTATTGTTCTAACATTTTTAGAAAATTTTGCCAGCGTAACGACATGATACTAGAACCGAGATAAGGTCTAGCCTTATCCCTTGCCTAATAATGGCTCGCGCCATATACAAACCAAATTCTAATCAATTCAATTTACATCCCGAATCAAATTCAAGCAAATAAATCACTCAATCCAAAAATCAACCAAACATCCATGGTTTGAAACAAAGGTGTCAAGTGCTACTAAGCACCATCTACATCCTAGTATATATATTAAACTACAAAATAATTATAGTGAGAAGTTCTCACCTTTGAGATCCACTCCGTCATTCCTTAATTGGCAGATTTTGTCGTCGCGCTCTGTTTTCTCGCTTTCTCGCACTTGAATTCTCCTCTTTGGATCTAGAATTTGCACATGGCCACCAATCTTCACCAAACTTTATCACTAGCCTAAATGCGCCATTCCGAACAACTTTTGCCTAGTGGACTTTCTTCCGAAACTGCCCAAATTCGCTGGAAATCGTGAAAAACAGCAGTAGATCCACGATCTACAGACACATTTTTCGGACAGCTCCGCAGTCCAAAGCAGGATTTCCATATACCCAAATCGAAGAGAAAATCATGAACTGCAATTTTTGTAGAGATTTGCCTATAAATGCACGGTTTGGGAGTTATTGGAGAAATAGTGACAGGGTGTTATTTGCAAATCAAGAGTTTTGGAGAAAATGAGTTTTTGGGTGAAATGGGGCCCACGGTCGGAGCTGGGTTGAGCGGGGGCGGTGGCGGACCTGACTGGACGTGGGGAGGCCGCTGGCGGTTGCGGTAGGGCGCGGGAGGTGGTGGTGGTGATTTGGGGCTTGGGGTTTGCAATTGGTAGAGAGAAAGAGAAGGAGAGAGAGGAGAGGAGGAAGAGGAGGAGGAGAAAGGGAGGAGGAGGAGAAGGGAGGAGGAGGAGTCGCGGAGCGAAGAGAGGAGGACGGTAGTGGCAGCGATGGGGGAGGGGGCTGGAGCGACGGAGATTTTCTTTTTCTTTTTTTATATGGTGAACGAATGAGAGAGAGTAGAACGGGAAGAGTTGACCAATTTATATAATTTAATTATTTTATTTCAAAAAGTTACTTTTCGTTTTGGATTCCAAATCAAACCCAACGACTGTCGCTCCCAGCTAATTACCCCATTCCGGACACAATGGGATATGTTTCGTAAGCCAATTCGGCCGTTACGACCAATTTTCATTTAAATTAATAAAAAATTTAATATGATGTTCAAAATTGATTTCAACGTACATTTTAGTTTACCGGGGCCACATCAGACTCCAAAATTCCCGAAAAATAAACCTGGCCATGTTTTGACGATACGGTCCTATCAAAACTAATTTCATCGAATTTGGAGACCGTTTGAAAAACGGTCATTTTCCAGTCGATTAAATTCAAACATAAAGTACCAAACGCGTTTAAATTCTCCACGCTCACATATTAGTTCCAAAAATTCGGAAAATTGGAATCTAGCAATAATATGACATTCCGGATCCAACAAAAGTGGTCTCGTCGAAATCGGAGGTCGTTTGAAATTGGCTATTTTTAAGGGTTATATATATATATATATATATTCCATTGCGACTATTCTGAATTTTCAACTGGACATAACTTTTTATTCCCGTTATGAAATCTGGATTTTTCACATTCGTATTTTCAAATAGATTCAAATATTTCCGGTTTTACTGAAATCAGATTTATTTTGAATATGGTACATTCATTTGAAATTTGAAATTGAATTTTCAAACTACCGCGCCATTACAGGCTCGTTATATAATTAAAATAAATTTATTCGTTCTAACTTCGATTTAAATAAATTTTTAGTCGTTATTATTTAAAATAAATCATTTTAAATATTCAAAATCCATTAAAATTGCTAAAATAAAAATTTTAAATTGGTTTCGATTTTCCGGGTTGTTACAATCTCCCCCACTTAAAATCTTTTCGTCCTCGAAAAGGAACGGAGCTGAAAGTTGTTTAATTAATCAATTCAACTTTCATTCTGGTTTTCATTTTTCAACTTTTTAGTTTCTAAAATTTTTCCAATTCTTCAAAAATTTGATTAATACCCTAAATTTTTGAAAAATTTAGCCATAACCTCCTTTGTACGGGGAGACATTTAAAACCGCAACTAGCCACGCAGGGCCCTCATCATCTAAAAAGAAAAAGAAAAAGCCAAGTGGTTAGCCAATCGGCTCATAAAATCATCGAAACCCAAGAAAATATTAAACATGTACCTATTTGTCGGGCATACAATTTAATCCTCTTCTTAGGTTCCCTGCTATGACCTGTTCACACACATATATTTGTACATGTATGAGATTTCAATCAAATTCCTATTCAGTTCGATATTTAATACCATTTGGCTAAATTTACCTTTCATTCATGTATTGGTTTTATTAGTTAACAAATAATCATAAAACACAACCAGCAATCAATTAGTTGATTAGATTTTCAAACATATAATTTTCTATATATTTATAAAAATCATATTTTGTATGTCAAATCACAACAATAAATCCTATCTAGTTTTGGTTCTCACACCAGTCAATTGGAAATATATAGAAATCCCACTTTCGAAACTCGAACACAAAAATTGATGATGTCCGGACATCACCAGAATTGTCCCCGAGCGACTAGAGTGTGCCTCTATATCTATCTAGTATATTGAAACTTCAAATATATGTTTGCAAGGCGTATATGCAAAATCTTTATATACTCGATTGTCCAAACTAATTTAAAATAAATATTCAAATACGTATAATATTATATAAAATTTCAAAACAAAAATTTCTTTTCATTTTTATTTTAAAATCACTACTCTTCACACACGTTCTAGTATACTACTGATCCTATCTCTAATGAGTCATCCTCATTGCATATTGCAAATCCAATCTCTGATGAATTCTTTCGTTTGGTTCTATTATGTCTTGCTCTCGAGCTCTGTAAACCAAAGTTCTGATACTAAGCTAAAATGACCCAAACTCGCCTTTACCTGAAAGCCTGGATTGAGTTGAGACGAAAAATAAGAACACAAACAGAAGAACATTTCATTGCTTATTACAACAATTTCCATCATAGTACAAGAATATACAGAGTATGAACAAATGATATACATTTGATAAATATCAGATATTTACAAATTATTATTAAGCGGAAAATAATACAAAACACAACTGAAAGAAATACACGGATACAGAGCATTCCGCGTATAGATCCAGCTGTAAACCAGGATCCTATGAATATAATATCTGCAAAACCAAAACTACTAGTTGCTCGTGTGGAAAATAGGGGCACCCAGAGTTTAGGTTAAAACAATAAACTCCAGGTCAGTCATGTGACAGGTGTAAGAACTAAAACAGTTATTAAATCTTTACTTTAATAATAAAGTTAATCAAGGGACCACGCCGTATGTAACGGAACCGGTTTCCTCCCAAGAATACCAGTGCATAAAATAAACAGGGCAATGCTTTTTGGAAAAATTAAGCTGTTATAAGACCCAGGTCCCATCACACAATGCAACACAAGACAGAGGATAGGGTTTTCCATTATAATAGCCAAACATGCTTGGTACTTTTAAAACAAATCGTTTGATACTATTATAAGTTTATATGTATAAAAAAAATTCAAATATAAATGTATCAATCATAGATGGCATGAGTACCATATATAATGTCGCCAATACTAGGCTCTACAATTAAAACCGAAATGTCATGCATTGGAAATTGGATTTCCGTCATGAGTCGAGGCAAGGGATGTACTCCTCGTCGTCTTCGAGACACTCTAGCAAATGCCTCAAGATCCCCCGCAGAAGACTCCTGGATCCTCCAAGGCCAGTCCACACTTACGTTTGTGGATAAGTTATTACTGAACACACATTTTCCGGTCCTATAGGACCTATATCCATCGGCTCCGTAGTAACCGATATATCCGAGGCGCCTCGCAATCCATCATCCACATAGGTAAAAATATAATAAATGTTTGGGCTCCATACCATGACACCACAAATTGCTAGAAAGAAACGTTATGTCCTCCTTGGGTCCCTTATCCCGTTTTTAACTCATACCGAGGTGTGAGGCCCACGAATTAACGCTATACACAAAGCTATGCTATATTAAAGTCGTGCTTTGATCATCAACCACAAGACTCTGCTTTTCAACAGAAGCCTTGATCATTTGCATCTCAGCATGCCACACAGGAAATTAACTCCATGCGACTGATGTCTATCGATATATAACCTCTGAGCTCGTACTTCTCAGAGAAGGGCGTTAAGCAGGAGAATAAATTCTCCACCGCCAGACAGATATATATTTAATAAAGATCAATCAACACAGTGTAAAATCCAATTTCAGACACACGTCCATTTACAAGTTTGTTCTGGGTCTGAACGAAACTGGAGGCACATTATTCCTCGTTCCATATGTCTAATACGGGAGAGAGGTCCTTGCATATCCAGTCGATCTCGAAGTACGTCTAGACTATCACCACTTATTAACTTATCTTGGGTGTACAGCCCAATCAAGACATCAGTTTTCATCCAAAAGATGTGAAGTCCTCCGGTCTTCAACCACCGTCTTCATCGTCAACTTATCGTCGAATCAGTTATTCAAAATGGGTATAAACCCGGCCTTTCCGAATAACTCGCGTATATAATAAACAAGCGCTACAAAAACACAACATACGCCTCATTCCAACTCTGAATATTCTTTTATTCAAATATTCATATCTTTTGGGAATGGCTCCCATTAATTTTATCAAAGATAAATTCTTTAATTTATTCTTTAATCTTCCTTTGGATATCAATTCTAAACCAAATTAAGGTTTATCAACTAGTTGGGATTAGCGAACCTTACCGAAGTAATCATTTGTTTAGTTTCCCGATCCAAACCTATTCATCCTATGGAGAAAAACTGGTAATACTCCATATCTAACACCACGGTGTTATCGCTAAATTTAATTACAATTTCACGTTCAAATCTAATTAAAGATTAAACTATCGTTTGGAGTAAAACTGGTGCTACTCCATTCTCGATCATTTCCCAAATTTGATAATTTAAATTATCATGTTCTCTTTTCAATCTGATTAATGATTCATTAAAACTCCACTTGGTTTTAATCTTCCCAAAAATCAATTTTAATGATTATTTAACTTTAGGAAATCAAACATGCCACATTGACAATCTACACCGCACTATTGATTTCTGCCTATATATAACCTCTAAGCTCATACGTCTTAGAGAAGGGTGTTAAGCAAGTGAATAAATTCTCTGCCACCAAACAGGTATACACTCAGCAGAGATCAACCATATGGTTCGAAATACAATGATAGACATGTAATCCTGTCTTTTACTGGGTTAAAGAACCAATGTCATTTGAAACACAGTTCACGATAAACCCAAAATCACATTCCATTAACTATGGTATCTTCACAAAAAACAGATCAATATATAATCGATATCAGTTTCTGTATCTGACTAATATTATAAATGGAAAAGCGGAAAAAGCCTTTTATTCCATAAACATTAACAGTCTTCCTCCACAAAAGCTCACTTCGATTATTACCAAATCGAATTCCATTCCATTACAATTTATTTTATTAAATTGGAAAAACTTTACTTTGGAAAATTCTATTAAATCTTAGAAAAAGATTCATAAATTCCAAATTTTAACTTCACTATTAATTGGGTTAAAGAACAAGTGTTATTTAAAACACCGTTCACGATAAACCCAAAAATCCAATTCTTAATTCAATTCCAATTAAATATTAATTAATTGGCAAATTTTTCTAAATCTTAATTAAAAGATTTATTCTTTTCTCAAATGGGTTTAAGAACAGTGTTAATGAAGACACCATTCACGACAAACCCAAAATCCAATTATTTTATTCAATTCCAATTAAATAATAATTTATTGGAAAAACATCACTAAATCTTAACTAAAAGATTTAAACTTTTCTCAACTGGACTTAAGAGCAGTGTTAATGAAGAAACCATTCACCACAAACCCAAAATCCAATTTGATATTAAATACAAGGCTTTGAACAGAAATTATATCAGCTTATATTCTATACCAAATTCTGAAACCAGCTGATATCGTATTGGGAATAACGATATCTGTATCTTCCAAATTCCCATAACAATACCCGTAATATCACAGAATCCAATATCGAAACATTCCAAAGATTATTTCGATTCAAATCCATTCCAATTCAAATATTTTAAATGTTGGTTATTTTTAAAACCATTTCAAATCCAATTTATTTATTTAAAAATATTGGATTATAATTCTAGTTCATAACTAGTTCATTTTGATAAAATATTTTTTTATCTTTACACACGTGGAATTTTTCATTCAAATTCTTTTCAAATAATTTATTATGATTTTACCCAAATTATTAATATTTTTAATAATTTTATCAAAGCCCGTTCAGTCGATTTCCATAAATGGTCATCGAACTGCACTTACAATGACCTTTTCCAAATTTGGTTTGGAAATAATTCC
This sequence comes from Allium sativum, assembly GCA_030737875.1. NCBI lineage: Eukaryota > Viridiplantae > Streptophyta > Magnoliopsida > Asparagales > Amaryllidaceae > Allium > Allium sativum. The sequence continues at coordinate 180,835,338 of CM060915.1, read as the reverse complement.
AAATCCAACCGTCAGATTTCAAATCTCTTGTATTTGTTGGAAAGCTCTTTTCGATACGAACCCGTCGGTTCCAATTTTAGGAGAATCCGACGGTCGGATCTCCCGTAATGTCCATTCGAAGTCAATGGTCGAAATTCGCGAACTTCGGTGGCGCGATGCGTCCCATTCAGGCCATTAAATATATATAATATATATATTTTTCGATTTCCATTTAAAACGAATTTTATAAATTCATTTTAAAACGATTCTAACTTCATTTTCAATTTTAAACCACAATTGAATTTTCCTTATCATTATAGTATATAAATCATAATATTTTCAAAATATCAGTTTTTGAAATCATTTCTTTTTCAATATTCATTATAAAAATGAATAAAATCGATATAAATATCATTCACATCAAAATGGCGTTAATCTAATCAACACGGCTTCATATATTCCAATATTTTCGTGTCCATCCCAAATTGGGCATCAAAATCATATTTCGGTCTTTCACCGAATATTATTATAAAATATTCGTTATTTTATTTTATTCAATTCATGAATATTTTTAATCCTTTTCTGAATATTATTTTAAAGTATTCTTTATTTTCCATATTGGAATGAGACCAATCAATTTCCGTATAATGTTATTTATATGGATTCCATACAACACATGTATTTAATAATAGTGATATATAATCAACCATTATGTAGAGTGCATTACACAACTGCATAAGCATTAAATACAAATAATTAACGCTTACAACATTCTGTCAACTAATCGATTGACATACAACTAAAAAATTGGGATTATTGTATGTCAATTATCATCCGAATACCCGTGTGGGGTTTCAATCAACAAACACATATTTTCTTTGTACAGTTGGGCGATGTGTAAAATTTATCGTCTCAATCAATGTCAGTCAAAAGGGGTGTACATAAACAAATCGCGTGATTTGTAAACGAATATTTATTTTATTCATACACACGTTAAAATTTATATTTTTAACGATAAAATATTTATTTCGACACATGAATATTTTATACAGTTCATTTATACAATAAAAATGATATTTTTATTATTCTAACATTTTTAGAAAATTTTGGCAGCATAACGGCGCGATACTAGAACTGGGATAAGATCTGCATCCTAGTATATATATTAAACAAGAAAATAATTAGAGTGAGAAGTTCTAACCTTTGGGATACACTCCGTCATTCTTTAATTGGCGGATTTTGTCATCACGCTCCGTTTTGTCGATTTCTCGCACTTGAACTCACCTCTTTTTCTCTAGAATTTGCATACGACCCCCAATCTTCACCAAACTTTGTCACAAGCCTAAACGTGCCATTCCGGACAACTTTTGCCTAGTGGACTTTCTTCCAAAACTGCACCAGTTCGTCGAAAATCGCGAAAAATAACATCATATCCGCGATGTTCGGACGCGTTTTACGGATAGCTCCGCAATCCAAAATAGGACTTCCATATATCCAAATCGAAGAGAAAATCGTGGACTATAATATTGGTATATTGGAGATTTGGCTAGAAATGCACAGTTTGGGAGTTATTGGCGAAATAATGATAGGGTGTTATTTGCAAAACGGGAATTTTGGAGAAAATGAGTTTTTGGGTGAATTGGGGCCCACAGCCGGAGTTGTGCTGAGTGAGGGTGGCGTTGGACCTGAATGGACGTAGGGAGGCCACTGATGGTGGTGGTGGTGGGGCGTGGGAGGAGGTGGTGGTGATTTGTAATTGGAAGAGAGAAAGAGGAGGAGAGAGAGGAGAGGAGGAGGAGAAAGGGAGGAGGTGGGGGACCGGCGGCGCGAAGGGAGGGATGGTGGTGGCAGCGACGGGGGAGTGGGCTAGAGCGACGGAGGTTTTTTTATACGGTGAATGAATGAGAGAGAGGACAGAGAGAGGAAAGGGGGGAGTTGACCAATTTATATAATTTAATTATTTTATTTCAAAAAGTTACTTTTTTTTGGGACTCCAAATCAAACCCAACGACTGTCACCACCAGCTAATTATCCCCATTCCGAACACAATGGAATACGATCAGTTTTCATTTAAATTAAAATATAAATTAATATAACATTTAAAATTTATTTCAATGTACATTTTAATTTACCAGGGCCACATACTGACTCCAAAAATTCCCGAAAAATAAATTGGGCTATGTTTTCAAGAAACGGTCCTATCAAAACTAATTTCGTCGAATTTGGAGACCATTTAAGAAATGGTCATTTTCCAGTCGATTAAATTCAAACTAAAAGTACCAAACGCGTTTGAATTCACCACACTCACACATTAGTTTAAAAAATTCTGAAAATTGGAATCCATCAATAATTTGACATTCCGCATCCAACAAATGTGGTCTCATCGAAAACGGAGGTCGTTTGCAAAATGGCTATTTTTAAGGGCTATATATATATATATATTCCATAGCGAATATTCTGAATTTTCAACTGGACATAACTTCTTATTCTCATTATGAAATCTGGATTTTTCACATTCGTTGCAAAGATATTTTCAAACAGATTCAAATATTTCTGGTTTTACTGAAATCAAATTTATTTTGAATCCTCTACATTCATTTGAAATTTGAAATCGAATTTTCAAACTGCCGTGCCATTTCAGTCTCATTATATAATTAAAATAAATTTATTCATTCTAACTTTGATTTAAATAAATTTTTAGTCATTATTATTTAAAATAAATCATTTTAACTATTCAAAATCCATTAAAATTGGTAAAATAAAATTTTTAAATTGGTTCCGATTTTCTGGGTTGTCACAATGTCAACCAACATCAATGGGGGCGAGAATAATACAGCACAGAACTATGTAAATGGCCAAGCATATGGCAACAAAGTGTCAAATGCAACAAGTCAAAAGCTGGCACAAATGCATGATCAACATAGTGTGCACAAGACATGATACAACAATGTACAACTCAAGAATGACATGGCAGGCTCATGCCATCAATATAGGAATAAAAAAGTCGACAAATGGCAACAAGTACATAAGCATGAGTGAGCTAGAGAAATGGTATATAAGTGAATCAAGGTCAAATGTGCTAGTTCATAGTCAAGCCAGAAAAACACATGCAGCAGGGGCAATGGAAAATGCAAATAGTGAAGCCATAATGTGCCAAATATAACTCAAGGCAGGGGTATACACACAAATGCATGTATACACAAATCTGTGTACAAAACCAGGAAATAGCAGTTCAAAGACAAATGCACGGTGGAGCCAGAATAATCAATGAAACGTAGTGAAACAACATGTTCAATAATATATGGACATCAACATATAATCAACCACATGCAACGGTATATGGGTGCAGCAGCATACACAAGTATGGTCTGATTATATACACAAGTATGGGATGATGCACATATGCAAGCTATACAAGTACAAATACAACGTTGTATGTGTGCAAAATTTCAAAGAAATGCAAGCATACAAATTTGGCATTAATTTTAAACTGATTCCAAATTTCTACATGCTAGTTTGAATTAGTTCCAGAAAATCAGCAGTAAAGAAATATTTCAGGAAAAACTCAATCAAGTTCAAGTTACAGCAAGAGATTAAAACATTTCCCAAATCACATGATGCAAAAGTGGGAATTAATGGATATTATCTCAGCCTCTAAAATTTACCGAAGTGTTCAAGTTGAATTCACAAGGGAAAGTGAATAATTTTTTTCAATCAACAGAGCATATGTAGTATGGTTTCCAACATTGATCAGCTTCCTTGGAAAAATGTATTCAGTTCGAATGCTTTGGCAACAATTCAAATAGGAAGCAATTTTAATTTCCATAAATCCATTTCATGAAATGGTTTCATGCCATAATATCGAGAGGGACAAGGGCCTATATCTTGTCTAGATTCATCAACAAATTCACAACAAGTAATTAAGTCGATTTTATCAAGAAATCAATTTGCAAAAACTTTCTTTTTGGATAAAATCAATTTCGAAATCTATTCTTTCATTCCAGAAATACATGAGACAATTTTTGGGCAAGATTCCTTCATTTACACTCCAATAAACTAACCAGAATTAGAGAGGGACAAAGTTCATACTTGGATTCATTTCAAATCGAGGCAACAAAAAGCATGAAATCACGCCATCAATCGACTAGTCATGCGGTGAAATCAGAGAGTATTTTAGGGATTTTGTAATCCTATAAGTAACACCGTTTACATCATAGGCAAGGGGATCGAAAACCAATCCAACAATTCAAAGAGAAAACATTGAAAATCAATTCAAACAACTAATAAAGTTTTCAATCAGAATTATTCCAAATCACAGCATCAGGATGCCACAAAGACTCGAGCATCAGAGGAATAAATTCGATTCAATCAAGCATCTTGATTTGGGATTTGATAAAAACCCTAATTCCAAGAGATCGGCTACCATCTTAATTCCGGAAAGAAAAGGGATCGGGCTTTACAAATAAATGAAAGTGGACCGGCCTAGTGTGCATTGTTAAAAAGGGGGTTATAAATTCATTTTATTTTTAAGGGATTTTAGAATTATTTTTCATATTGTTTTGTTGTGATTTCATTTGTAAACAGTTCAGTCAGTTTCTAGAGTCTGTAAAATCTTGTTCATCTAGTTAAGGTTTAACTGGCAGTTTACTACAGTCTGTAAAAACTAGTGTTAATAGCTATGGGATTGTAGCTAGGGGAAAATCTGATCTAGGGGATACAGATCAATCTAGGGTTTTGAGCATAGGATTAGAACAGGTGCAAGCGGTTCGAGAGTTTACAGGGTATTGTAAGAAGAATATGTTCTATTACCTTGAAGAAACCTTAGTGAATGCAACAGTAGGCAGAGTCTGCAGAAACTAGGTAAAATCTGTGTCATTTACATTCTGCATTTACTTATTCTTCTATTATCTACATTGTGATTATTTTTAATATCTCGATATAATTCAATAAACCCTATTCACTCCCCTATAAAGTTAATATAGATCCAACATATCATTGATTAGAAGTATGTATTAGAACCCCTTAAAATACCCATAGGATAACCTGTCACGTAAGAAGATCAACAAATTTTCAGATTACCCATGGTTGTTTCTATTATTCATTATTACAAATATTTACATGTAGAAACATCCCAATGTTAAGTTTCACTAGTTATTCACTTGATTTATATTAACTAATAAGATAACTCTTAATCCACCCATAACTATTAATGTTTACTATCCCTTAATCCCTCTTATCAATTTATTAAATTTTGCACAGTTGAAACAATTCACCTATTTCCGCTGCGCGACTCTGATTTATTCTCAAATTAATGCACTTCTGCACCAACATGAGTTTAACTTTTGCTATCTTAGGTTTTATTCATTTACCCGTCACAAATAAATTTCAATTCAATAATCAACCCAAACACAAAAGGATGGGATTTAAATTGTGCTCGAAAATTATGGACCAGAGGATTCATCATCCAAAGGATCAGAGGATGGAAATTTCCCATCAATATAGACTACATATGATAAGACACCACATTTGGAATACTACAGAATGAAATACATTCCTGGACGTATTCCCAAATCTAATATCCACACAAGCTTGACTAATAGGGATCACGAGAAAAGGATAACAATGAAAGTGAGTAAGTAGACACATGCTTTCTCCTTCTGTATTGTAACACATGTACTATTCCATTTCTATTCTATGTTTATTGTATTTTATTTTGAACCCCCACGCTGATACCAAATGTAACACCCCTCCTAGAGACCCTCTATAATAAAGAGCATCACTAAGTAATACTGTCTATTAGAGCGAAGAATTGGGCTGGTTAGTGGCTATCATCCATAACTTCATATTAGACGAGTGTTGAATACATTGACTGGGTGTATAAATTTTTCTTTCTTTATTTCAAGTGGATCGACATACTCAATACATCTAATATACAATTATGATGGCTAAGGATCATATTCAGATTAAATTATGAAACATAACGGATAACAGATCACATAATAGAATATATATAAATACAACAGTAGAGTACAACAAATACATGTGCTACAAACTCAAACAGTTAAACAAATACAACATCATTCAAGGAATAAGAATTCAACAACTCGAATTCACAATTACTCAACTAGGAAATGGCTTCAAGAGATAATCCAAAATGGATCAGCAAGCCATGAATCCACCACAACCTATAACTTAAACAACTCGGTCATACCCAAGTATTACATACATGGATTAGTCTACTTTACATATCAGTTAAAATAAAATATGTGGAATATGAAGCCATATTGATAATAATTCCTTTTGAACATAAATAATTTATATGAGTGTTCAACGGTACGGAAATTTTTATCAAATTAGAAATCCGTCGCGTGGATTATTGTGGTAAAATCGCAAGCACATAGAATAGTAGTACGGTGTAAATATGGGTCGATCCGCGGAGAAGGAATTAATTACAATTTTTTTCTCAATCAAATTAAATCATCTAGAGATTGTGATTAAAAGAAATATAAACAAAAAGTAAATAGAGATTAAAAACTATGGATTAACAATCAATTTAGCGGCAAATCCACTTTACACTATCATATAAATAATTCATAAAATAAAATCATGATCTCTCTTTAATCTAGGTCGGAATAGAAATGTATTTATCATAAGCATAACCGATTTGCATTATTAATTAACACAACATGGGCTATCAAACTATAATACACAAAAATACCACTTATCACTATCATGAAACATGACATAAATTATGAAACTAAAATCTGCTTTAAGTACAATCTAATTACTATTAATTAGTTGACATCAATAGCCCAGCAGTTAAGGACTTGCGCCATGGTAATAGTGGCTTGGGTTCAAAACCTAGAACGGCATGCTAAGAGCTTACCATGTGCATACGCTAAGATCAGACACTTATGTGGTGCTCTCGGACCAGACTAGGTGCACTAGGGAGGGTTTTACGACTCCGGTCGGTTTCCTTCTTGAAAAAATTCAAAAAAAAATTGAATTAACTTTCACTTCATTGCCATGATATATTTAGATGAAAAGGCAATTTGTGATTAATGAGAAAGGCATAACTATTTGTTTTGAACAACATAGGCTATCAAATGCAACACGAAACGCAAAACTACTTAATCACTATTTTTTCATGAGGCACAAAGAGATAAGAAAAAGATATTATGTTGAATCTACTTGTTTTGAGAAAGCTTCATTACCCCTAAATTGGAGGGGTTTAGCTAACTGATGTAGCATGCAACATAAAAGAAAAGAGAAGGAAAAATAGAGCAAAATAAAGGAAAATCTATTCTACATGCATAAAATAAATGAGATCTACACTACAACAAGAAGTAAGAAGCATGTAAATAAAAGATAACTAATTAACTAACATTGCATAAAAGAAATAAATTACATAAAAATGGCTAAATAGCCATGGAAAGAAAAGAGAGCTTTGATCCTTTAATAAAAACTAATTAAAAGAGAGAATATATTTACATGAACATATGGGGGTACTTATACATGTTTTAACCCTAACCCTAATCCATATTTTTGGGGACTACCCAAAATGCCCTCTTCATGAAGCTTCCATTTTGTTTTTAACGAATAATGATACATTAAAAGTGCATTATGACAATTTTTTTCTCATTAGCCAATGCATTAGCCTCTAATAATTGTGTTGACGGGCAAAATTTTCGCACGCCAACACCCAATGTGCGAGTGTGAACAATTATCAGAACAAGCAGTAGATAATGTAAATGCAAGGAGACACAGCTTTTATAGTGGTTCGGCACTAACGCCTATGTCCACTTTATAATTCTCATTCATAATATCTTTGATCGATTACAAAAGATGTTACAATATTTGTGTAGAAATTTGTATGTATGGTGAACTTTGACTAAGTTGTCCTTCTTCTTCCTTGGAGTGGGTTGACTTGGTCGACTATAGGCAAGCTAGGCTTTAGTGTCCAAAAGGTCTAGAGGCGGTGTAGCAAGGCTTGCTAGTGCTCAAGTGTTGAAGGAAAACATGCATGCCAAGTTTTAATTGCTTATCTCATCTCCTATGGCTATGTTGGAGGTGTTGGAAGCCATTAATGAGCTTTTGGATCTCTTAAGGTCCAAAAATTCCAAGGGAGAAGCCTCTGTTTGAAGGCCAAGGCTTGGGATATTTATAGGAAGGAGGTTAGGTGGGAGTAGGTGAGTAGCGGGGCCCACAACATTAATTTTCGCACCCAGAACGAGCCATGTGCAGGAAATTCGTACCTCTTGGTGCAGGTTCGAAATTTCGCACCCCTGCCCGGGGGTCGAAATTTCGAACACACAAGGGGGTTCGAAATTTCGAACCCACTGGTTGGGCTCGAAATTTCGAACCCACTGGCGGGGTTCGAAATTTCGACCCCACAGGTGGAGTCCGAAATTTCGACCCCACGGGTAGGTTCGAAATCTCGACCCCACTGGTGAGGTGCGAAATTAATAGTGGATGAGGCAAAAATCCAGTTGTCGAGGGAGTCGAAGTCTCTGAATGTGAAGTGAAGGAATCCGCAGTTCTGCTGGCCCGAAGTGAAGGAATCTGAGCTTCCGTCATGGAGAAAATCGGATGAATCGGGCGGTGCCCATAGTTTTGACCTAACTAGTTAGGTCGATCGCCGCCGGGACTATGAGGCCCAGGACACCCTACCGGCGCTGCACCCGGACCCGCTGGACGGCTCGCCTTCGGCTCGGAGCACGGCTCGCCTTCGGCTCGGATGATGACTTGACTAAGAATCCATTGGTCCCGACAGGAGCCATCTGATAAAGGCTTCGGGTTTCTATGTGTTTGCGACGTGACTTCGACCCAACTGCTTTATGCTTTTTGACGCTTGAGCATGTCCTTCGCCAAATACTTAGCGTGTGACAGCTTTGGCAAAAAAGCATGTCAACAAGTTGCTTTAAGGAAACACGGATAAATATGTAGATCGGGTCCTCCACTAAGTGGTGCGTGAATTAATTCCTTCTTCATTATTTTATCTCCTCTTTGTGCATGTATATCTTCTTGATCCTTCTTCATATTTGCACCCAAATTTTTACAAAACAACGTAAAAATGAACAAGTAAATTTTATCAAAAATTAATAAATACACAAATGACGGCTTTGCCCCCAATATGAAGATGAATGTATGGATATAAATGTACATATTTACATGTGCATCAATAAGCCTTAATCCATGAGATAATTAAGGCTAAACAACCTATGATATCTCAAGGACAACACAGATTACCACCTAAAGGACGCTAAGCATCATGCTAAGTACAAAGATACAATACCAAGAAATATTATGAAACTCCATTAAAAGGCAACATATAACTCATATATGATTTTATTTAACTCAAAGAAATAACTATTTTTAAAAGAGGTTTTCAGCCTTAAGGACAAAATGAAAAAAAATGTGTCATAAGGACAAGAGGGTAAAATTTTATCAATAAATAAAAAATTTAGTGTAAAGGAAGGAATTCAAGGGGCCACTATAATTCCACCCTTTATACTAAAAATTTGTCCTTATGGACAAAATTTTATCCTTTTGTCCTTATGGAACAATTTTTCGTTCATTTTGTCCTTCAAGGTATTTTTCCTGTTTGAAATAGCACCAAAATAATTCTAAGGCTAGGACCAATATGTTATTAGAAAATTGAATTCAAAACATCAAATAACCATTAAATAAAAAAAATAAAAAAATGGACCCGAGCCACCCAATTACATACGTGTCAACAAAAGAAGGCTATTTATCCAACTACCATGATATTGGATCTACTCGAAAATTCAATATTTGGATTTACCAAGAAATTACAAATTTATGATCTACCCAGAAGTTTAGTATTCAGATCTATCCATAAATTACAACATTTGGATCTACCCATAAGTTGCCACATTTGGATGTACCCAGAATTACAACTACAGATCTATCTAGAATTATAACATTTGTATCTACCCAAATTCCAACTATTGGATCTACCAAAAATTACAATGTTTAGATCTACCAAGAACTTACAATGTAGGATCCAACCAGAATTTAGAACATTGGAATCTACCCAAAATTTTAGCATGATCGACCCGAAGGTTTGATTCTGGCTTAACAACATAAACGTGTCACTAACTTACAATCAATAACGCAAATAGTGGTAACCGTGCCACCCATGCCACACGTTCTAACTACTAGTTCATTACCTGCTAGTCAACTCCACACTAGAAATCAACAAACTTGTTCGATCGACGAGTCAAGAATTAACCGATCTCTTATACCTTTGTGTCCTATAACACGAGGATTACGACATCATTTATTTTTCTAAGGGTACAAAATCATGTGACTTTATACATAGAAAATACTTGGTTTTGTGAAAAAGGAATTATAAACAATTTTGAAATGGTTTAAATTATTTTTTTGAAATCCTTTAAATTTCGGAATATAAATATATATATATATATTTTCCTTGAGACGGTTTATCTTTTAAAACTTCAAACAAGGAAATCGATTCATCTCGAGGTTATAATAAAAACTTATATGCATAGCTGATTCTAAAATAATGTTTTTTAAAATGTGCATGTGTCACAAATTCATCAAAATTCAACATGGAACTTAGTCCTCATAATCATCACAAACCAAGGATTCAAAATATGAATTCGATGACAATATTGGCTTTCAGTATCTAGATTGAAGCTATAAGAAGTTCATCAATAAAACCATCATAAAAGTACATCAACGGACCAAGTATCAACCACAAAACACACCAAAACAATACCCTGCAACCAAAGAGTTTCTTGCGAAACTCTCTATTTGTAGATTGACCTTGCTTTCAAAGTCGCCGAACAGGGTATCGACCCCCTGCACGCAAATGCTACATGCTTAATGTCTGTTTCTGACTGCAAATTCGATGAAAGATTTAACCAAGTTATAGTGGTCAGATCGACCTGAAACCGGACATAGGCGAAGATTAAAGTCTCTACTCTAATTCAAAGAAAGAAAGACACAAATCCATGAAGTATTGATCGAGATGTAATAGCCCAAAGTAGCCACTAGGTCTCTTTTACACAATTAAGGGTAATTAGAAACACAACATCTAGACTACTATATTTTTTGATAGACTCAGCACAGATAAACTCAAAAACAATGTAAACTAGAAAGTGTGAGTTGAACAATTCATTTGAGATTGGATTAGTTAAAGGATTTGAGAATTTGGACCTTTGTTTCAGTTGCAAAATGAGAGCTTGAAGCCTTAAATACTAAGTTAAAGGAAAATAAGTGATATGTAGCACAAGGGATTTACTAAAACACTGATTTCAGATATTTATTGATTATTTCTCCAATATTATTTCTAATTTTTTGCAGGGGAGAAAGATTAAAATCCTCTTTTCTTTCTTTCATTATTTGAGTGTGAAATCTAGGCTTCTCAATTAAGAAAGTCATGGTTTTTATTTTTCCAGCAGCCTCTTTTTCAGAAGGAAGAAAAGAAAATAATAGTAAGTAGAATGGTAATGTTCCAAAAAATGAAAGTACTAAATTTTGTTACCAGAAGCTTCCGTTTTTGGTCTTGGATTAAAAATCCTTCAACCCTCGACCCACTAAAGTATCACATAATCATCTATATTGAAACATCACACAAATCCTTGTTAAAATCTCATTGTTTAAATACTAAAATTATAAAAACATGCCAAAAAACTATTAACCCCTTAAACATACAAATTTTAAGAAAATAAAAAATCACTTTAATGTAACACACAAAATTAATAATTATAAAATACACATTTTCCATTTTATTTATTCAAATCCAACATCGTTTGAAATCTACATTTCATACAAATTTTTACTTTCTTGAAAAATGAACATTAAGCCTTAACAAAAAAATTCAGCATACCCAAATATTGATTTCCACTTAATATCTTCTCCTTTATATTTTTATTTATCACATACATAATTTTCAAGGTGCGTTTTCCAATAAAATCTATTCTTTACAAAATTCAACAAATAATTGTATTTTCATTATTATATATTTTATCACAAAATTTCCATATAGACGCCTATAATAAGATTTCAACATGGTATTTAAAACAAACTGTATTCTTATTTTATACTTCCAATAATATACATTTGACTAAATAACCTTCCAAATTATAAACTACCATGTTAAAAGGACTTAACACTTAATATTGAAAATATGCTTCTCACAGTAGTGTTGATTGTTGATTAATATTTTATATTTTTAATATTCATTGGAATTACCAAAATATAATTTATTAATGTGGATCGAAAAATATTTCCTATTATATCAAAGATATTTAATTTATTCTGAAACATACAATTTGTAGATATCACCCTTTCTCTATTTTCATATTTAGTTCAGTACAAAAATCAGTCTGATGAATTCGTATTATTAACTTCTTTGTTTCATATTCCCATAACATATTTAATCTGTTGACCCCGAGTGACCAAAAATTTGGGTTACTACATGCAAAATTTATCAAACATAAATAAAATAATCTTATGGTTTATTATTAATTTTGGAGGTTTCACATTGAAAGTGGGTTCATATCTCCATATATTTTTATCATTTTCATATATTTGGAAATTAATATGCAAGATCAATAATAATTATTGGCAAGTTTGAAATAATTGGCAGCCAATGCCAGTATTTGTTGTGTTAAGCTATTATTGATTAGAATGATTTTTTTTTCTTAACGGTTTACACTTTATACTACTTAAAAACTTATAAATAATTATCGATAAATTTTTAACCATATCATATAGAGAAATGATTAATTTAATAAATTGTAATATGTAATCTACGTGTTTCCTCCATTTAACGAAATAAATTTAAAACATATTAGCACCAAATAACACGGTGAACTTCGTGAGCATAGCATAAGTTCATGCATTTTATGATTGAAATTCATATATTATTGGTCGGTTTGGTAAGTAGCTGGAGATTATTTTTAGTTTACTTCATAAGGGATCTATCTTTTACATGGAAAATATCTAGAAAAATTAGTAATTAAAATTCTTATATTCTAGTTATATTATAGGAAAATCAATTAAAATTGATAAGGATAAAATCATGAACAAATTCCTTGCAACAAAATATTTACAGACTAATTCATTCTTTGAGACCCTAAAAATATTCCAATTGGTTGCAAAGGTGATAGTTCAAACTATTTGTACTATTTAACATGCATTCTAAATGTGAACATAGAATGCATAAATGATGGTATTTTGGAAGTGTTGTACATTTATATCACTAAAATTTGTTAAACTAATCATTTTAAATATATTATTTTATTTCCTGGCTTAACTTGCACCATAATTATGTTTTAACCCAAGCACAAACTAGATGGTTGTGCTATAAAATAACCAAGTAAGTTTCTGTGAAAATACATTACTACTAATGGTTTATAATATCAGAAAAATCCTTCATTTAACATGCTATTTTATTACATAGTTCGAGGATTTTCCCATAATATAACAACCAGTGATAATTCGACGCCCGAGTTCAACAATACTACACAAATCCTTTATCACTTGCTAGAACTCGAGTATCGAAAACACCAAATAAGTAATAACCCAAAAACCTGAGCCAATTTAAAAAATTTATTTTGGCAATTTTAGCGAATTTTGGATATTTAAAATGAATTATTTTAAACAATAACGAGGACAAATTTGTTTTGAATAAAATTCGAACGTATATATTTATATAGATCGTCGTTAGAATATAAATATTATATTTTAAATATAAAAGGAATTGAAAATGGCGCGGTAGTTTGAAAATTCGATTTCAAAGTTCAATTGAATGTACAGGATTCAAAATAAACCGGATTTTAGTTAAACCAAAAATATTTGAATCTAAATGAGAATATCTTTCTGACGAATCCGAAAAATTGAAATTTCATAGCGGGAAAAAAAGTTATGCTCAGTTGAAAATTCAGAAAAGTCGCTATGGAATTCTGGCCCTTAAAAATGAAAATTTTGCAAACGACCTCGATTTTCCACGAAACCACCTTTGTTGGATCCGTGATGTCAAGTTATTGCTAGATTCCAAAATTCGTAATTTTCTGAATCAATATGTGAGCGTGGCAAAGAAAAACGCGTTTGACCAGCTTCAACTAATTTTAATCGACTGGAAAATGGCCATTTTTCAAACGGTCTCAGAATTCGATGAAGTTAGTTTTGTTAGGACCGAGTTGTCAATATGAAGCCAGAAATAATTTTTTAGTAATTTTTAGAATCTGTATGTGGCCTCAGTAAATTGGAATATACGTTTAAAATTGAATATTTAAATTTTAATTTAAATGAAAACTGATCGTAATAGCCGAACTGGCTTACGAAACATATCCCATTGTGTTCAGAATAGGGGTATTATGCTAGGGGCAACATTCGTTGGGTGTAGATTGGTGTTTGAAATAAAATTCAACTTTTGTGGATTAAAAAGGAAATAAAATAAATATATTTATTTACTTAAACCCCCTCCCTCGTTTTCTTTCTCCCCCGTTCAGTTTTCAAATGGAAAAATAAATAAATATAAAACCCCGATCTCAAATGCGCCGCCACCCACCGCGACCTTCCACCAGCCATCGCCGTCGGTCCGACCACCCTTCCTCCTCCCGTCACCCCTCTCTTACTCCCCAATCTCCGATGCAGTCCCCTCCCCAAACCGTGGACCACCGAACCCCCGAGCCCTAGAAACCCTAGATCCGCCACTACCTAGTCCTAGCCCACCGCCAGACCTCTGCCCCGCCTCTCCCTTGGCCTGCAAGCCGGCGCCGACCATCCTTTGTCCCTATTCCGACCAGCAGGCCCCCATTCAGCATAAAACCCTTTGCCATAACCACCACCGACTGTTCGCAACCCCACCGCTGCTCCGACGACCACAGATGCCACCTTGCGCCGCCATAGCAACCCTCTTCCATTCTAAAATCAGTGAGTTTCTTTGTATTGTTTTGATTGTTTTATAAATTTTCTTTAGGATAAAAATTGAATTTTAAGTGAACGAAGTTTTGAATTTTTATGTGAACAAAGTTTTGAATTTTTATATAAACAAAGATTGGATTTTTATAAAGTTAACTACATAGAAAAGGTCGGATTTTTTCTAAGTAGAAAAGATCGGAATTTTAATGTAGGAAGTAGCGAAGGAAAATATAACTTATATATATAGCGTTGAAAAAATGTAATTTTTATAGCGTTGAAATAAAAATGTGATTTTTATATATGTAGCGAACACGGACAACGAAAGTGTCAAAAGGTGAGCACGACGAAAGATTTTCTACATATGAAGAGTCACGGTGTTTGGTTTAGCTCTCAGTGAGAACTCCTCACTTTTATTTCCATTTCTAGTTGAAATATATACTAGGATGCAGAAGGTGTTTAGTAGCACCTGACACCCGTCGTCCACAGACCATGGATGACTTGTTTTTGTTGTGAAATTTGACTACTGATTGTGATGTGAAATAAAATATATATTCATGTGTTAAAATAAAATATATATTCATGTGTTGAAGTAAAATATATATTCATGTGTTGATATAAAAAAAATATTCATGTATTGAAATAAAATATATATTCATATGTTGATATAAAATAAATATTCATTTACAAATCGAACGATTTGTTTATGTACACCGATTTGACTGATATTGATTGGCACGATAAATTTTACACATCGCCCAACTGCACAAATAAAAATATGTGTTTGTTGATGTGAAACCCCACACAGGTATTGGGATGATATTTGACGTACACTAATCCCGATTGTTTAGTTGTATGTCAATCGATGGGTTGACAGACTGTGTAAGCGTTAATTATTTATATTTAATGCTTATGCAGTTGTGTGGTGCACTCTGGATGATGGTTGATGGTTTATCGTTGCTATTATATACTTATGTTATAGAAAATCCATATAATTAACCTTATATGGTAATTGATTGGGCCTCATTCTGATTTGGAAAATAAGGAATAATATAAAAATAAATTCATGTGTTGAATAGAATAAATATTCATGTATTGAATAGAAAATATATTCATGTGTTGAATAGAAATAAATTCATGTGTTGAATAGAATAAATATTCATGTGTCGAATAGAAAATAAATTCATGTGTTGAATAGAAAATATATTCATGTGTTGAATAGAAAATATATTCATGTGTTGAATAGAAATAAATTCATGTGTTGAATAGAAAATAAATTCATGTGTTGAATAGAAATAAATTCATGTGTTGAATAGAAAATAAATTCATGTGTTGAATAGAAAATATATTCATGTGTTGAATAGAAAATATATTCATGTGTTGAGTGGAAACAAATTCATGTGTTGAATAGAAACAAATTCATGTGTTGAATAGAAATAAAAATTCATGTGTTGAATAGAATAAATATTCATGTGTTGAATAGAATAAACATTCATGTGTTGAATAAAAGCCGTGTTGACTAGATTGACGCCATTTTGACGTGAACGATATTTATATCGATTTTATTCATTTTTATAATGAATATAAAAAAGAAAGTGATTTCAAAATATAATGTTTTGAAAATATTATCATTTGTATATCGATGACGTGGAATATTCAATTTAGATTCAAAATTGAATATGAAGTTGATATCGTTTCGAAAACGAATTTAAAACGATTTATAAAATACTTTTTGAAAGGAAATCGACAAAATATATATAATATATATATTATATATATAATGTCCTGAATAGAACGCACCGCGCTGCGGTATTTCACGAATTTCGACCATTGACTTCGAATGGATATTACGGGAGATCCAACCGTCGGATTCTCCTAAAACCGGAACCGTTGGGTTCGTATCGAAAAGAGCTTTGTAACGAATATTAGAGATTTGAAATCTAACAATGGGATTTGGAATTATGTCCAAATCAAATTTGGAAAGGGTCGCTGTGAGTGTAGTTCGATGGCCGTTGATGGAATTCGACTGTACGAGCCTTTATAAAATTATTAAAAATATTAATAATTTGTGTAAAATCATAAGAAATGATTTGTGAAGAATTGAGGTGAAAAATTCCAAATTTGAAAAGATAAAAATAGATTTTTATCGAAATGAACTAGTTTTGAACTAAAATAATAATTTATTTATTTTTAAACAAATAAATTGGATTTGAAAGGGTTTTAAAAGTAACCAGAAGTTTCAATAATTGAATTGGAATGGAATGTGATTTTGGGTTTATAGTGATCCGTGTTTTAAATGACATTGGTTCTTTAACCCAGTTAAGGACAGGATATTGATTTTTGGGAAGATTAAAACTAAGTGGAGTTTTAATGAATCTTTAATTAGATTGAAGTGATCGAGAATGGGGTATCACCAGTTTTGCACTAGGCGATAGTTAAATTTTTAGTTAGATTTGAACGTGAAATGGTAATTGAATTTACCGATAACACCATGGTGTTAGATATGAAGTATGACCTGTTTTACTTCTGGGATGAATAGGTTGGGATTGGGAAATAAAATAAATGATTACTTCGGTGTGGTTCGCTAATCCCGACTAGTTTGAATTGATATTCAAAAGAAGATTAAAGAATAAGTTTAAAGAATTTATCTTTGATAAAATTAATGGGAATCTTTCCCAAAGTGTAAGAATATTTGAATAAAAGAATATTCTGAATTGGAATGAGGCGTATGTTGCATTTGTGTAACACTTGTTTATTATATACGCGAGTTATTCAGAAAGACCGGGTTTATCCCATTCTGAATAACTGATTCGACGTGGTGTCGAGGATGAAGACGGTGGTTGAAGACCGGAGGTCTTCACATCGTTTGGGTGATTACTGATGATCTTAATTGGGCTGTGCACCCAAGAGGAGGGAATCAGTTGGTGATCGTCCAGACGTACTTGGAGATCGATGGATATGCGAGGTACAAGGTGCCTCCAGTTTCGTTCAGAACCAGAATGAATTTGTAAATGGACTGTGTGTCTGACATTGGATTTTATTCTGTGTGACTGATTTCTATTAAATATATATCTGTTTGGCGGTGGAGAATTTATTCTCTTTCTTAACGCCCTTCTCTAAGACCTATGAGCTCAGGGGTTATATATTGATGGATATCAATCGCATAGAGTGAATTGCCTATAGGCATGCCTAAGTGGCAATTGTTCGAGGCTTTTGTTGAAAAGCAAAGTCTTGTGGTCGATGATCAAAGCATTTCCTGTGTGGCAAAGCTTTGTGCAGCGTTGATTCGCGAGCCTCACACCACGGTGGTGAACCAAAAACGGGAGAGGACCTCAGGGAGGGCATGCGTTTCCTTCTAGCTAGGGTGGTGTCAGTGACCTACCAGCCCTAACATTTATATTATTTTCGCCTGTGTGGTTGTTGTTGTTGCGAGGCGCCTCGGATATATCGGTGACTATCTGGAGCCGATGGAGTCATTTGGCTCATTGACGTTCCAAAGGGCGGGGAAACGCAGTGTTCAGGCATTTTAATCCATATCGGTGGACCGACCCTACCGCTCCAACAAATATCGTATTGGAAAGATCTGGGTGCCCTTATTTTGACATGGGCAGCTAGTAGTTTTGGTTTTGCAGATTTATACACAGGATCCTGATTTACAACTGGAACGATACTCGGAAAGCTCTGTGAATATAAATCGGTCACATGACTGACCTGGAGTTTATTGTTTTAACCTAAACTCTGGGTGCCCTTATTTTGACACGGGCAGCTAGTAGTTCTGGTTTTGCAGATTTATATTCACAGGATCCTGATTTACAGCTAGAACGATACTCGGAAAGCTCTCTATCCGTGTATTACTCCTAGTTGTGTATTGTATTATTTTCCGCTGCTATGTATTTAAATGTAATTTAAATCTCTGATATTTTTTGTGTAGTATTGATTCATACTCTGTATATTCTTGTATTCTGATGGAATTGTTGTAATTAACAATGAAATGTTCTTCTGTTTGCATCCCGATTCGTCTTGTCCTCAAAGTATCCGCTCTTTCCTTAGCATGGAAGTTACGGGTCGTAACAAAATAGTTATTAGAAATTATCTAGAGGGTGAGATAAGAAAGAAAGGAATATCAGAGTTGAATAAAAAGAAGAACGAACACAGAATAAGAGTCTCACATCGTAGCGGAACAAAATATAATATAAGAATAAATCTTTATTGAGAGCTTGAAAAATACTTACAATCATCAGAGTACCTCAACACATCTGGACAGTTATAATAATTTGTCCTCATATACAACACATAGTAGAATAATAACTAGATATCATACGTCTAGACTTCTCCAACTCGTCTCTTCACTGCATCTGATAACTTGCACCTATACAATCCGGTCTAACCCGATCATTACAAATGCCGGATCGGTCTGGTAACCAGAGTGAGAAAAACACACCAAGTTTAAAGGTATCACTCAACTTGATTTTAAAGTTAAAATCTTTTCAAAAGAGAAGGATAATCATAAGACTAAATCCACACATAAATACGGACGATTTTTACCTTACAATAACCCAAAACATTTTTGAAATCAATATCTTTTCTGATATTATAATAGTGTCTGTTAGATCAAAATTTGGACCTAACACCCAAATTGTTCTGATTCTTAAAGGATTTTAACTGGAGAAAGAAGAAAAAGCAGAAAACACACAGAATTTATAGTGGTTCGGCGTTAACGAGCCTACGTCCACTTTATATGTTATCGATTATACTTTAAATGCTAGTACAATCAATGATTTCTCTCAAGATCACTTTTACAATTGTGATTTCTCTCAGTAATCTAGTCATAAAACTGATAAGAGATAGTGGTATGACAGTAATGGTGGAATCAGTTCTCAATACTGCCAAAAGATCCTGAAAAATGCCAAGCTCTGGGCTATTTATAGCTGATTTTATCAGGCGGATCGCGGTCACATGTGGCATAAATCCCGAGAATATCGGATCGTATCGCAGCTTGATGAAGAATTAGTCAAATTAGCCGTTGTGGACAGGTGTCCCGATCCCCTTAAATATCGGATCGAGCAAGAGGGAGGAATTAGTCAAAGTGACAGTTGGGGACACGTGTCATTGGATCCATGCATCTCGGATCGCCGAAGACTAGCTTGCGCTTGAACAGGTCAGAGGCTTCGCTATGCATCAGGGGATCGGATCGATCTGTGCTGGGTAGTAGCGTATATACGGATCGAGTCATGTAGAAGTAGTCGGATCGCTGATGCAACAGGGGCGATCCGATGGGGGGCGATCTGACGAGAGGCGATCCGTGAGGGGCGATCCTCTGGTGCGATCCGATCCTTTATGGACTTAAGGAACGCAGCTTCATACTTTCTTCTTGTGAGTGAACCTTGGTGGCTTGGTCAAAAAGCTAGCCTACATTTTTCCCCCTCGAAGTATGTTTTATCAGCGATGGAACATGCTTCGAAATGTCTTTTCACAAAGAGATGCAAATCAGTGGTAGCGTCTATTCGATCTATCAGAGTCTTCATCATCAGATCTATCAGGTGTATTTTTGAATTTTCATTCCAGTCGGTCATTTATCGGTTCGTGTCGCATGCGCGAGTCACGGTCCGTTAGCAAGTCATTCGCCTCGTCCTTTGGTGAGCACTTGGGCCTCTTTACGGATCGAGGTGGGCTTCTCTTCGAGATGAGGTGGGCTTTTGGTTCATGGCCCGCCTATTTTCACGGATCGAATAAAACAAAACGAAGGAGACTAACGGTCGCCCTTTTGCCTATATAAATCGATCCTCACCCTTATTCTTCTCTTCTTCTTTTTCTTTCGCAGCCGCCACCAATTTTCCTGAGAGAAAACCCTAACTTTGATTCCCAAATTTCCAACTAATTTCAAACTTTAAGAAGGTAATTAAACAGCTTTTCTTTAGTTTCTAGCGTGTTCGCACTGGTTTAGAGAGTGGAGATAGCGGTGTTTTGTAGGATTTGATGATAGTTAACGCGAGCGTGCTTGGTACGATTCCATGGACTTTAGGGTGAAGAGGAGAGTTGAGGAAGAAGAAGGAAGGGATGACCAGGTCGGTTCGTGGGCGAGGCCCGAGTTTGAAGCGATGGTGAGGCGAGGGGATAGGGAACAGAACTGGGAAGTTGATTTGGCTAGTGGATTGGATCGCGGAAACGGCAAGGCTACGGCTCGTGGGGAACTAGACGCGAGTGTCAGATCGCGAAGATACCAGAGCTTTGGGTCGTGGAGGATGGGGGCGATGCGGATCGCCAAGATACCATCGCGATCTGTCTGGATGAATTGGTGTGCTTCACGATTCGAAGCCTTTCCATGATCTAATACCCTTCCGCGTACCAAGTCCTTCACCACGATCCGTCCAAACATCGCGATCAGAACCTGCCCTGCGATCCGAACCTGCCCTGCGATCCGACTGACGAACGATCTGATGCACACGCTGACTAAATAATATGATGCAACTCTAACAAATCGATGAACAGTTAGGTTAGAGCCTTTGAGATGAACATTCCGGATTGAACAAGTGCATAATCTATCAACCGAACAACGACCAATGTCTAGATGATTTTGTTGACCTTTGTACTTTTCTTTAATGCATGCACAAGCACACACACCGGCACTTGCACACACAGGGAGGACAGGTAGTTTTAATCTTATTTCTCATGTTTTCTCACCTAAACAGTAATGTTGGATAATCATTCCTCTTCAAGATCCGACACAGAAATGGAGTCCGAGGTGCCTGAGCGCCACAACCCTGAGGTCCCTCCAATTAACCCAGGGGGTGAAGATTCTGGATCCGAGTATGAGGCAACGGAATCGGATCCATCTGAAAGTACTTCACTTAGTGAAGGGTCTGAAGTAGACGGGCGAGCTCCCGACGAGATTCCTGGCACACTCGGGATAGAGAAATTTACTGATTCTTTAGCCTCCAAAGTCGACGACATAAAGCTTAAAAGAATTTGCCTGAGACATGGGATCCTTTGGGATGATGTGAGGACACCCGGTAGCGAAGATAGACCCCACTTAGCTCCGGAAGGGTATATGGCAGTCAGCCGAATCATGTGCTTGGTAGGAGCTATTCCTCCGTTTCCTCCAATCGTCATTGAGACCTTAAAACGATTGGGTATCGCTCCGATGCAGCTTCATCCTAACGCCTACGTGGCTCTATACACTCTATATATCGCATACGCGGAGATCTTGCATACCGAGCTCACATTCAAAGATTTAACATTCTTTTATCTTTTCAAGCATCGCTCCTCGGCAACCACAAAATTCTCTTTCTTTGAATCAGTAGCGAATAGGAAGGTTCTGTATGACGGATACAACAATATAGGGGATCCCAAGTCTGATTGGTTCTATATAAAGAGACAGGCTGGGAGCTCAAGAAGATGGCTTAAATCAAGTAAACTTTAATCTTTTGACTGAATATCTCGCTTAAGAAATCGAAGCATTAACATCGCCCCTTTTTTTGTTTTAAGCAGATCACATTTTTCCCAAGACGAAAGGCTTGGTATACAATAATCGATTGTCTATTCTTCTACAAAGCAGATCCGATTTTCTAAGGATCAAGAAGTGCATCACTGACGAGAATCTTCATAAGCATCGCCTTATGGATATAAGGTTTGGACTCGGTGCAGGCGGCAAACCTTACAAATACGTGCCCCCAACGGAGAGAGAGGGAACATCACGGGCCGCAGAAACAACTAAATTCCGTAAGAGTCCTTCCCCGATAATCATCCAAGACGACGAGGACCTGAACATATATACAGGAGATGAAGCCCATTGTGACAAGTCCAAGGAAATCCCAGTTTCTCTGGGGGGTTTCCCCTCAAGGACTTCTCTTCCGACCGAACCTGCTGCTCCCGATGATTTGACAGAAGAATAGCTATTTAAAGAGCTAGGCAAAATTCCTTTGCCCGATGATGTATACACAGAGGGGGACTTTGAAGGGGAGCCATTTTTTCCTGCTTCTGAGGAGACCACCGTTCCAATTGGAGGACAAGAAACTACTCAGATGAGCTTAACTTCAGGCCCGGGTCTGTTAGGGGAATTATATGGGATGCACAAATCACACGCACTGCTTGACCCCACACTTTTATGTCAACAGTATCCAAGGTTTTAATATGCTCTTTTCTCCTTTGCAGGAAAGATGTCTCGTAGGCGGTCTTATTCTTATCGCTCTCTTCGTGAAGGCACACCCAGTCTTCATCCGAATCCCGAGCGCTCTCGCGGCCTTTCTCACAAGCCTACTTCTTCGCAATCCCGGTCTCCACCAAAATCAACTTCTGGCAAGCTTCCCAGTTACTCGGTACCACCTACAGGGGGAAAACAACTTCCTAAAGAGTTAACTCCTCCGAAGAGCGCACCCTCTCACAGCAAATCATCAAAAAGGCACTACGAGTCCAAGGATAAAAACAAGGATCCAATCAAGGATTCTGAGAAGGAGAGAAGTGACATTGTCCCTTCCAGCCGGCAAGATTTGGTTGCCCCCGGGTCACAAGACTACATCCATGGTCCCGAGACTCAAGCTAGGCTGGAAAAGTTGCGAGAACAATTCCCTAACATTTTCTTCGAAAGGATGATGTTTGTTCCAGCTTTGGAACCAGTCCCTAGGAACTAGGATACTGAAGTCATCGGGCACATTCGCCATGTAGCCAGGCAGTATGAAATGATGAAGAAACATGTTGTTAACCTTTCAGAAGTCATCCGAACGCTCGAGATGGAAGCACATAGATCCAAGGTGAAGATAGATAATAATGAAAGGGCTAGGACAAAGATGGAGAAGGACTTGGAAGATGCTCAATCCCAACATGCCTTAGCGCGGAGAGATGCTGAAAATTATAAGACCGAATTGGAGAATGCTAAGAAACGCTTTCATTCTGAACTTGACTCAAATAGTCAAGAGAAAATGGCCTTAAAGAAAGAGGTAGAAGATCTTAAAATGACCAATATTGAGTTGAAGACAGCGCAGGGCCATTTTGAAGCTGAGAGAGCTGCTTGGAAAGAAGAAAAAGCAAGTATGAGAGAAAGTCTAGCTTTGGCTGAAGCGGAAAAGGTGATTTTAAATGATCAAGTCGCGGATGCGGAGAGGCGCGCGGCTCTTTTCGAAAAGAATGTTGAAAGTGCCATTGAAATGGCTACTGCTTCTAACAACAAGCTCCTCGAGAGAGAAAAAGATATCGAAGGGTTCGAAGAGATGATTTTTGACTTCCTCGGCCATGTCCTCAAAACCCGTAACATCTCGTGGATCCCGGACTACCACGTTACTTTAGCCAATTTATGGGATTCCATCGTTGAGGGTGAGAAGCAGAGATTGGGAGTTGAAGAGATTGACGAAGATGAGCTGATGAAGACCATCCTGAGGGATAACGAGCCCGAGGATCTGGCAGAAGGCCGTCGTCTAATTCAAGAAGAAATGGAGAAGGAGAGGGCCCTGGCTAAGGGCAAAAACAAGGTTGACGAAGGTTCGAGCTCAGCTGTAGAGCCTAAGACCACCGGAGTTGAGGGATACCATCCTGATAATCCATTAATTCCTATGGGCCTAACTCCTGTGGTTGTCGGAGCTTCTGCAGCTAGCTTAGATGGAGGATCAGTGGAAGGTATCTCCCTTTTTTCCCCACAGTTTGTCAAAGTAATTGTGAGTCGTCGTCGTTTGGTAGAGCAACCAATCGAATTAATAACATGTGTTCCCCAGAATACAGGTGGCGAGCCCGTCGACAAGGATGCCGAGAAGAGGAAAGAGGCGGAGAAGATTATCGTCTCGCCTAGCACTGGTGTTGATATACCGAAGCAGGCTGAGGGTACAACAACAGAGAAAAGCGTCCTGGCATCCAGTGCTGATGCTCCCAAGGATAATGAAACCATCGAGGCCTTAAAAGATATAGACGGGCGCCATGTAGAGGAAGAGGAGGATATCTTTAGCACCAAAGAAGCCGAAGACGATGAAACTCTGGCTAATAGAAAAGCTAGGCAGGAAAAGGAGCTGGCTTTAAAGAAGGTGGGACAAGAGCCTTTGAACATAGCCCCTATCTCGGAGTTTAATCCCAAAACTGGGATGGTTTTGAAACTCCAGCCCAAATCCATCAGCAAACAGCTTCATTTTGCGAACCCTGATGATTTCCCAGCTTCCCTTATTGATAAAAGAAAGAGAAAGGAGGTGGAGGAGGAATCTTCTGAAGAGTCGGACGTTCCTCTTATAGACAAAAGGAAAAGAAAGAAGGGTGATCAACCCGATACTGACAGGGCGAGGCTGGAGAAGCAGAAACAGGATTAGAAGTCCAAGCGTAAATAGGGTACCGTCGCTTGTCTATATTTTGTCTTTAGGCTTCCCACTGGCCAGGAAATGTAATTATGAGACTGGCCCACATTTTGCTTTTTAGGTTGTTTTTCACTTTGTAGGCTTGCAGTATATAAATGAAAGTTTATTTCTTTTTGCATCATTGTGTACCTGCATTCAATAAACTTTTCATGCTTAGTGATAGATTATCTGATTATAACCACAAATGAATCTAGCAACAGAAAGAAAATTTTTAAAAATTTCGTGCTGCATCAAGGTTGTATATGTTTATGGCCCCCAATCAATCGTTAATGTAGCGCTTAACTAGGGCTTATTAAAGATTGATTAGTATTGTTTGCATGTTGCCCCCTATTTCTGAATATGGGGGACTTAGAAAATTTAATAAGATAACTGTTCTTGTGGTACTGAATTTCTGGCACCTTTCAGTGCTTAATCATAGGCTCTTTTATACTCTCCTGGCAGCCGCCGAGGTTAGAGTTCGAATTCAGTAGTTCAGTCGCTCCCCGTTCCTTCAGCGGGGAAGGAGTTCTTTCTCAACACTCAATCGGAGACGCTTTTATAATCTCTCTCTGCTCTGGAGAGTTAGAGTTCGAGCTCAGCAGTTCAATCGCTCCCCGATCCTTCAGCGGGGCAAGAGCTCTTTCTCAGCGCTCAATCGGAGACGCTTTTATACTCTCTCTCTGCTCTGGAGAGTTAGAGTTCCGTCAAGGCAGTTCCGATCATGGTACACCGCCATAACTTATGGACATCGCCTTCATGCCCGTTATGCTTTCTCTCGACTTTGGAGAGTTAGAGCGCTATCGATGATATGATTTACTTTATCGCACCCTCAGAGTTTGACTGGTGATTGCATTCCATTTTGATGGAAGGCACCTATAATTATATGCTTCTGGGATCGTTGCATGATTCACAACAATTTCCATAAAAATAGAAAGGCAGATAAATAATAGTGCAGTAAAGGTAAACGACACACAATATTTTATAGTGTTTCGGTCGAATCATGACCTACGTCCACTTTATAATTTTTTGCTTTAAGAAATCGGACTATTCTAGGCAAGTCGTGCCTTGTACATGGTTCTCAACAAAGCAAAAGAACAGAACTGACATTTTTATGTTTGGTATGGCCGTAAATGTTGGGCATTCCACACTCTGGGGATTTCCTTTCCATCTACCGTTGCGAGCTTGAAGGTTTCATTATCAAGCTTGCACAGAATGGAGTACGGTCCTTCCAACTTCGCACCCATATGAGTTGGGGCTGGAAAGACACGCTTCAGAACCAAGTCTCCGGGTTCCAAGGTTCGGGCTCGAACCTTTTTGTTGTAGTATCGGGCGACCTGTTGTTTGCATCTCAAGGCACGCAGGTCTGCTTCATCCCTCTTTTCTTCGATCATATCCAGGGATTCAAGGAGCAATTCGTTATTAGTCATCGGATTGTAATAAGTCACTCGGTGAGAAGGTACTTTTATCTCAACCGGGATGACTGCTTCTGCTCCAAAAGCAAGAGAGAAGGGGGTATGCCCTGTTGCCGATTTATACGTTGTCCTGTAGGCCCATAGTGCTAAGGGTAATTCATCAGCCCACATGGCTCTGGCCCGTTTCAGCCTTCTTTTCAGAATGGACTTAATCACTTTATTCGCCGCTTCGACTTGTCCGTTCGATTGCGGGTGCGCCACAGAGGTGTACCGTTTCTCAATGTGGTATTTCTGGCAGAAGTTTCTGAATTCTGTGCTATCAAACTGAGTTCCATTATCAGTTATAACAATCTTTGGAATCCCAAATCCACAGATGATGTTTCTAACGACAAAATTGATCAGTCGTTTGGTTGTGATTGTAGTCAGTGGCTCAGCCTCGACCCACTTAGTGAAATAATCTACGGCTACAATAGCGAACTTCGCTCCGCCCCTAGCTATGGGGAGACTTCCGATGATATCAATTCCCCACATAGCGAAAGGCCATGGGCTCGTCATCGTTTTTAACTGATTAGAAGTTGCTCTAGGTATCTTTGAAAATCTCTGGCACGCATCACACCGTCGTGCGTATTTTGCCGCATCCTTGTTTATGGTAGGCCAGAAATAACCATGTCGCAACACCTTTTTCGCCAATGTTTGCCCTCCAGTGTGATCGCCACATTCACCTTCATGTACTTCCTGCAGCACACGCTTGATGTCGTCATGAGCTATACACCGGAGAAGAGGCATTGAAAATCCCAGTCTGTAAAGAACTCCGCCTTGTAGAACGTATCGGGAAGCTTTACGAATTACTTTACGCCTCTCGCTTTTCTTGGTCGGAAGCGCTCCATTCATCAAGAAATTCTTTAGAGGGGTCATCCATGACTCCCTTTCTGGTTCCGTCTCTAGTACTGGATCAATTTCCATCTGATATATACTAGGAGACCGAAGTACTTCAACGGGGGCTAGCCCGGTCTCTTCAGGATCGCTGGAACTAGCCATCTTTGCCAACTTATCCGCCTGCTGATTCTCTGACCGTGGAATGTGAGATATGTTGTAGTGATCAAAGCCGTTCAGCAACTCCTTCACTTTCTTTAAGTATAAAATCAATCTTGCACTTTTGGCTTGGAATTTTCCTGTAACCTGGTTCACAACTAACATGGACTCGCAAAAGATGTCCAGCTTTGTGACTTCCAACTCCTTTGCGATCCTTAGTCCAGCTATCAGGGCTTCATATTCGGAGTCGTTGTTATTGGCGTGAAACTCCATCCGGATAGCATAGGATATCAGCCGTTTCTCGGGAGTTTCAAGCACTACTCCAGCGCCGGCTCTCTTGTCATTCCTAGCGCCATCAGTATAAAATCTCCAGGCACTGGGGTCAAGAAGTAATTTTGAGGGGTCAACTTCTTCGTTTGCTACATCTTCCTCCGGGATTGTAAACTCTGCTATGAAGTCGGCTATCACTTGCCCCTGAATTGACCGTCGGGGTTGAAAGTTCAGATCAAATTGGCTTAACTCAATGTTCCATTTGAGTAATCTTCCAGACGCTTCTGGTCTCTGTAGAACTTGCTTGAGTGGATGATCAGTGTATACGGTAATGGGATGCGCCTGAAAATAATGTCGAAGCTTTCTAGAGGCAATCAGCAAACTATACGCCAACTTTTCTATCCTTGGATAATTACGCTCTGCTGCAGTCAATTTTTTGCTCACGTAATACACAGGTCTTTGGACCTTATCTTCTTCTCTTACCAATGCCGAGCTGATCGCGTGGGATGACACTGCCAAGTACACGAATAAGTCCTCGTGATCCATCGGCTTAGATAGTATCGGAGGTTTCTCCAGGTGTCTCAGCAAGTTCTGAAACGCTTCTACGCAGTCGGTCGTCCATTTGAAGTGGTGTTTTCCTCGCTTTATCAATTCAAAGAATGGGATGCATTTGTCCGTAGCCCTGGAGATAAATCTGCTTAGTGCGGCTACTTTCCCTGCAAGGCTTTGCACATCTTTAATTTGCCTAGGTTCCTGAATGTCTCTGATTGCTGCGATCTGGTCTGGATTAATCTCAATCCCTCGAGAACTGACGATGAACCCCAAGAATTTTCCAGAGGCGACCCCGAATGAACATTTTGTTGTGTTGAGCTTCATCCCATACTTTCGAAGAATGCTGAACATCTCTGCAAAGTCCGTAGTGTGATTGGAGGATTGCCTGGACTTAACCAACATGTTGTCGACGTAAACTTCCATTGTTTTCCCAATCTGGTTATAGAACATTATGTTCACTAACCATTGATATGTAGCGCCTGCGTTCTTCAAGCCAAAGGGCATTACTACATAGCAATATAATCCCAGATCCGTAATAAAGCTAGTGTGTTCTTGATCTGGAACGTGCATTGGAAACTGGTTATATCCTGAATAAGCATCCATAAAGGAGAGAAGTTCATGGCCCGCCGTTGAGTCCACCAACTGATCGATCCTGGGTAACGGAAAGCTGTCTTCCGGGCAGGCTTTATTCAAATCCGAGAAATCGATACATGTTCGCCACTTCCCGTTAGCCTTCTTTACCAGAACTGGATTCGAAATCCAGTCTGGGTAGATTGAGTCTCTGATAAATCCATTACTCTTTAGCTTTCCAACTTCTTCTTTCAAAGCAGCGGACCTCTCTGGGCCCAGCATTAACCTTTTTTGTTTTACCGGAGGATGTCTAGGGTTAATGCTTAATAAATGGCTCATGATTGATGGAGATATCCTGCACATGTCTGCGTGGATCCAAGCAAATACATCCAAGTTATTTTTTAAGAAATTCGTCAGTTCTTTAGCTAGATTAGGATTTAACTGGGATCCAATCTTAAGGACCTTCTCTGAGTCACTATCATCGATCGGTACATCCACAGTTGTCTCGTTGGGAGTCGCCATTCTGCCCCCAGGTTCTTTGTCCTCTCTGGGATCCATATCCTCGAGCAACTCTCTGGGCGACTCTCCTACTATTTTCCTCTTTAATTGCTATAAGGTCTCCGCCTGTACGGGGGGAGAAGTGCCCTTGGTTTCTATGTCCCCTCCATTGCGGAGTAGCTTTAGCTCTGCAACATAACATGCTCGTGCGGCAAACTGATGTCCTCTGACAATACCAACACCAGCTTCCGTAGGAAATTTCAATAATAAGCACCAGGGGGCTATACAGGCTCTAAACTTTGCGAGGGTCGGTCGGCCCAAGAAGGCATTATAGGGTGATTCAATATCCAAAACCACGAAGGGAAGGATTCTCACTCTCTGGCGTTCTCCTTCCCCAAGCGTAACTGGTAGCTCTACATAACCCATTGGAGTGGTGGATGCTCCGTTAAATCCACGGATCCATCCCTGACAGGGCTTCAAGTCTTTTATCTTGAGGTTCATCTGGTCGAATGTCCTTTTGAAAAGAATATTGATGGAACTCCCGTTATCCACCAAAACTTTATGAACAATGGCCGGGCCAATAGGTACTGTGATTACAAATGGATCTTCAGTCAGAGCATGGACTCCAATGCTTTCTCGTTCGCGGAAAACGACATCGTCGGACATCATTTTTTGTTGCTTTACCGGGACGTTGTCCTCGGGGTTGCTACACTCCCCAACCTCGAGGTGCTGCTTGGCTGCATTGACATACTGATCCAATGCCTCGGAACCGTGTCCGGTGAGATAAAGCCCTCCGATTATGGTATTGATAACAAGGTCCTTTCCCTTTTGCTGGGCAGTTGGCCTGACAGCAGGTTGATTCAGGTTCTGATTTGGGGCCTGTACGGCTTGCCCCCTGTCTCTGGGCGTTACTCTGTATTCATCCAATTTTCCTTCTCGGAGAAGCCTCTCGACTACATCTCTTAGCTGACGGCATTCATTTGTCGAATGGCCATGAATCTGATGAAAGAGACAAAACTTCCCCGTTTCACGTTCTTTCTCCGTCGACTCTCTAAGAGGAGGCCTTTTATTTTGGAGGACGTTGTACGAATCTATGAAGATATTTTCCGAAGTATCGTTTATTGGCGTATAACTCTCGAAAGACCTGGGACGAGTCCTTCTCTGGGAGTCGTTCCCTCGATTCCTCTTCCGGTTGTTGCCATTACTGTTATTATCATTGTTTCCTGACTGACGACCACCCTGATTCCGATTTCCGACATTAACCTCAACCTTCCCCGAGCTGTCTCCTTCCTGCTTGATGGCGACATTGCTCTGGATTTCCTCTTTATCGGCCGTTTTTGCCTTTCGGTTAGCATATACTTCATCCCGGCATAAGTGTACGTTAGCTTTTTCGTAGAATAACTCTCTAGTATGGGGTGTCTTGCCGGCCAGATATCTCCCAAATTCGGTGTCTTTATCTACCCCATCAATTAGGGCTACCACAACAGTTGGCTCATGAGGATCTTTGACTTCAGTAGCGGCCAGGTTGAAACGGTCTAGATACACCCTCAAACTCTCGCCTGGTCGTTGCTTAACAAGGAATAAGTCAATCACACTCTTCGTCTTTTGTGCATAGATGCGTAACTGTTCCATGAACCTTTCACTCAACTCCCTGAAGTTGGAAATTGATCTTGCTGGTAAGCGAGTAAACCATAATAATGCTACATCCTCCAAGAATATGGGAAATGCTTTGCACCTGACAGCGTCAGAGGCTACGGCAGCGGTCATTGACCAAGAATATCTCATCAGATGCTGGACGGGATCAGATCTACCCATGTAACGATTCATCTGCGGCATGTTGAAGCGCCTCGGGAAACGTTGCATCTAAAATGTCATCAGTGAAAGGGGTCTGACTACGGTCAATTCACCAATCTTCATTCCGTTGTCCACGGCTATCTGCCAGAATTTGATGGATCGTAGCTGCAACATTTGCACTGGTCAGCGGAGGTTCGGGGTCAGCGCTTCTTGCTCGGTGGGGATCTCTAATCTCTCTTCCGGGAGCGGCCATGAAATCCGGGACTCGGATTGGGCTTCATTGCCCCCTGTTACCATGAGCATTTGCACGGCGACAGGGCTGAGGTAGTATGTTATGTCCAGGGTTGTCCACACCTCGAGCTCTGGGAGTTGCGGTGTGATCGTTCACATTGCGGTTTGAGGGCCCTACACCCAGTGCCTCTTCTTCCCGTGATGGCAGGGTTCCAAATCGAAGCTGCTCTATATTTTCGAGCCTCTCATACGGTCGCCGCGGAGGCCTCGGCGATTCCTCTGACGAAGAAGAGTATTCTGGGGTGAGCGGACGAACTGGTGGCGTCCTTTGCCTTGCGAGATCATTAAGCCTTCTATCCATAGCGGTCAAATTTTGTCGTAGAACGGAGCTTTCCTTCCTTTGAGCAGCCAATTCATCAAACAGCCTTTCCCACATTTCAAAAAAGCGAGAGAGATCCCCCTCAGTAACGGGAGCAGAAGGGTCATATTGATCATCATCATTTTCTCTTATGCGCAAAGAGCTTGAGCCAGGTCGAGCGGAGGGGCCAGGACGGTAGGAGCGAGCCATAGGTTCCTTTCCGGGTCGAGTTGTAGTCTGGTCATCAATTCGGATCGCTGTGGATCGAGATCGGCGATTCGTTACGCCCCTCTGGGGTAGGTTCGTGGTCATGGCATGAGGAGGATTCGAGGCGTTATCACGGGATCGAGTAACAACCCCTTCAACAGTCCGGATCGCCTCGTCCTCGTCGACTCGGAGCGTGGCACCTTCATCGGATCGGTTCGCCCCCGGCGCTCCGCGATCTAACGATCCCTCATTGCCCAGCTCGTGCACACTTTCTTCAAATGCTTCATTCGCGATTTCATTTGTTCGTGAAGCTCGTACTTCCTTAGACTTCTTTCCAGCCATGATATCAGATGTCGCTGGGATCTTCGAAAATATGAACAGTGAAGTTTTGGGACTGTTTTCTCAGTTAAAGCACCAAAAATGTTAGATCAAAATTTGGACCTAACACCCAAATTGTTCTGATTCTTAAAGGATTTTAACTGGAGAATGAAGAAAAAGCAGAAAACACACAGAATTTATAGTGGTTCGGCGTTAACGAGCCTACGTCAACTTTATATGTTATCGATTATACTTTGAATGCTAGTACAATCAATGATTTCTCTCAAGCTCACTTTTACAATTGTGATTTCTCACAGTAATCTAGTCATAAAACTGATAAGAGATAGTGGTATGACAGTAATGGGGGAATCAGTGCTCAATACTGCCAAAAGATCCTGAAAAATGCCAAGCTCTGGGCTATTTATAGCTGATTTTATCAGGCGGATCGCGGTCACAGGTGGCACAAATCCCGAGAATATAGGATCGTATCGCAGCTTGATGAAGAATTAGTCAAATTAGTCGTTGTGGACAGGTGTCGCGATCCCCTTAAATATCGGATCGAGCAAGAGTGAGGAATTAGTCAAAGTGACAGTTGGGGACATGTGTCGTTGGATCCGTGCATCTCGGATCGCCGAAGACTACCTCGCGCTTGAATAGGTCAGAGGCTTCGCTATGCATCAAAAGATGGGATCGATCAGTGCTGGGTAGTAGCGTATGTACGGATCAAGTCGTGTAGAAGTAGTCGGATCGCTGATGCAACGGGGGCGATCCGATGGGGGGCGATCCGACGAGAGGCGATCCGTGAGGGGCGATCCTCTGGTGCGATCCGATCCTTCATGGACTTAAGGAACACAGTTTCATACTTTCTTCTTGTGAGTGAACCTTGGTGGCTTGGTCAAAAAGCTAGCCAACAGTGTCTAAATACAAATAAATATCAATCTAACAAAACGCTTGCATCTCACGCTCTACATACATAGTATACGAATAAAACCCAAGAGCTTTTATTAGAGAATGGATTTCCTAGAAAGTTATAGGACCACCTTCCCAACAATGTACCTCCGGAGATGAATACATTGGGGTTCAATAAAAACATCTTGCAACCCAGGTAAAACATGATCGGTCCCTCACTTCGCTTGAGAGTACTGAATATATCATTACCACAGTTGGGGGTTAGCCAACTAAACCGATAGCACACATACAAAAATAAAACGGGACAACCGAAGGCCTTTGAGTTCACCAGATCATGCAATGATATACCCTTTTGATGTTTGTGACCTACATAGCCATACGACCTACACGATTTTGTGCCATTTCCTGGTTGATGAGGCTGGAGGCTAAGCTTTATCCTTCAGAACAGCGCATCTCCATCCACTTTGAATGCCACATCATTAAATCCATCAAATCACAAATTCATGTACACAAAAATACTCTGAGTGTTAGCTTTCCACAAAAAAAGTATGTTTTTAAAAATCAATGTACGTGATTGTTAAGGAATACCATGTCAGACAATTGTCCATACAAGTTATCCAGGAATAGGATGAACCTAAGGCACCCTCCTTCCACATCCTATATAGGTATCAACCCAAGGATCAGTAACAAGTAGTCCTTGCAATCCGAAGATTTCACTCACGACAGAATCACTGCCGAATATATCTCTGGCCGCTAAACATGAGAAATGTAACAAGTGGTTTGTGATGACCCCAAACTCCAGTAGTACGAAAGCAAGGATAATCATTGGAATATAACACATAAACAGTAACAGTAGAACAGAAATATAGCATTACAGCAGAAAATGTATCTCAAATTACACTGGAAATAATACCATCAAAGTTACACAACATAATAGGATCATACTTAGTACATAATAAAGTTTTCAAGTTAACATAAAATATCTATAGCGGGATAAACATAATATACTAAGTGAATTTTGAACAACATATTAGAAATTATAGTGTCCATCTTCAGCTCCATTGCTATCCAGAATGAGCCTACTAAAACCTGTATACAAGGCTTCCCATGTGGAAAGAGGGCACCCGAGTTTGCAAAGTAAAAAAAACTACGAGTCAGTCATGGGACTGGTATGAGAAATCTTCTGTAACTTATTTAATAATAAGGCTAATCACAGGACCACATCGCTAACACGGAACGGGTTTACTCCATTGGATTGCCAGTGCATATATAAAGTAAATCACTGAACAATGCAATGCTCTTTAGAAAAATGAAACCATTATAAGACTCAAGTCCCATCACACAATGCAACGCAAACCGGAGGATAGAGTTTTACCTTATAATGGTCAAAAATGCTTAATACGATAAAAACAGATTTGATATTATTATTAGTGTGTATATGTTTCAAAAACATTCAATCATAATATATCAATCATAGGAAGCATAGCTACCGTATACTATGCCGCCATGCTAGTAATACAATCAAAACCGAATGGTGTCGTATTGGAAGTCGGATTTCCATCATGAACCAAGGCAAGGGACCGTCCTCACCGAATTCGAGACAATCTAGCTCATGTCTTAGGACTCAGACTCAGGTGGGCCCTTAGCAGCGGTAGGGACGGTCCACAAATAATGTTAGTAGATAAGTAATGCCTGAACAATACGTCTCCCCGCCCTATGGGACGTAAATAGAGCCACTAGGGACTCAAATTCGAGGTATCTCGCTTCCATCATCTACATAAGTAAAAATATCAGGGCTTGTAAAACACAAACACCACTTCTAGCTAGAAAGAAACGCATGTTCTCCCTGGGGTCCTTCTCCCGTTTTTGGTTCATACCGGGGTGTGAGGCTCGCGAAATAACGCTATACACAAAGTTGTGCTACAATAAAGTTGTGCTTTGATCATCAACCACAAGGCTTTGCTTTTCAATAATAAGCCTTGATCATTTGCATCTCGGCATGCCACACTGACAATTCACGCCATGCGATCGATAACTATCAATATATAACCTCTGAGCTCGTGCGTCTTAGAGAAGGGTGTTAAGCAAGAGAATGAATTCTCCGCCACCAACAGATATATATTAAATAGAAATCAATTTACATGGAATGAAACCCAATGTCAGACACACATCCATTTACAAGTCCATTCTGGGTCTGAACGAAACCGGAGACACCTTATTCCTCGTCCCATATGTCCAATACGGAAGAGAGGTGCTCGCATATCCGGAATGTAACACCCCAGAAAATACGAGCCAATTTAAAATTTTTAAATTGGTTATTTCAAAGGAATTTGAACAATTGAAATAGAATATTTCAATAAAATAGTGAATTAGAAATAGTGTGTCAGTTTGAAATTTTGACTTCAAACTTTGACTGACTGCACCAGGTGCAAAATATAACGGATTTTCATGAAACCAAAAATATTTAAATCTGTTAATGAATATCTTTCTAACGAATCTGAAAAATCAAAGTTTCATAGCGGGAATCAAAAGTTATGGCCAAATGAATTTTCAGAAAGGTCGTTATATAAAATATATAGCCCTTGAAAATAGACATTTTGCAAACAACCTCGGAATTCGACAAAACCACTTTTGTTGGGTTCGGGTTGTCAAACTATTGCTAGGTTTCAAATTTCATAATTTTTGAAACTAGTATGTGAGCGTGGAAATAGAAAATGTGTTTAGTCAATTTCTGTTAAATTGAATCGACCAGAAAAGGGCCATTTCTCAAATGATCTCAAAATTCGACAAAACTAGTTTTGTTGAGACCGTAGCATCAAAACATAGCTAGATTTATTTTTCTAGAATTTTTCGAATCAGTTTGTGGCCCTGGCAAATTGAAATGTACGTTCAAATTTAATATAAAATGTTTTATACTTTAATTTGAAAAATAACTGACTGTAACAGTCGAATTGGCCTACGAAACATATCCCATCGTGTCCAGGATGGGGGTATTTAGCTAGGGGCGACAATCGTTGGGTTTGAATTGGGGTTCGTAAGTGAAAACCCTAATTTTCTGAATAATATATATATCGGCGAATCAGAAAATTCCATTCATAAATTAAAAATAAAAAAACGCGCAGAACCCTCGTTATCAACGGCGACGTATGCTCCTTTCTTCCCGACCAGATTCCGATCGCGGCAGCCCCCTACCGACGCCGCCACCACCAGCAATCGACGTCGCCGCCTCCCCTCTACAGATCCGACCAAACCCCGACCCCCCTCGTCGCCTGTGTCGCCCGAATTGCCTCTCCAAAGTCCGACGCTTCCCATCGCCGCCCTGACCAGATCCGACCACCGAACTGCCCCCAACCACCACAGATCGACTCCCCTCTCTTCCCTCTTCCACGTTGTATCCTCTGATCATCGTATCGTGCCTCGGTTTTCGCAAAAACTGCAAACCTAGTTTTGAACCATCGTGAAAGGTGAGTCCTTTATTACATTTGAACTTTGAAAAATCGTATCTTTATGGTGTGTTGACGAAATTCGATGAAGCAGGAAACGCTGGGACCGCAAGGAGGCTCTCTACCACAAAGAAGAGACCCCGGATTTTTCGGAGCCATCTACGATTTTTAGCACTCCGAAAACCTAAGTGAGAAATCTAAATTAAATGAAATTTGAATGGAAAATGTCATGTATAAATTATACAAGCGAAATATAAATTATACACGTGTTGTATACCTCATGTACATGCGTTGGGTAAGCTATATGAGCGAAGTATGAATTATACATGCATAGTATAATTGATATATGTGTTGAAATGCAAGTGAAATATAGAAATATATATATACTCCCCTCGTCCACAAACCAAGGACGATATTTGTTGTTGTGAACTGGTGCGAAAAATTGGGTGAAAAATGCGAATGGTTGAATAATTGTTTGTGGTTGATATTGTTTGGTTTTGGTTGAAAAATACCCATTGGTGATTGAAACAAATTGGAAATAATTGTGAAATGAATATAAAACATGCCGCCTGCGTGCGAATTAGATGCATGAAATCCGCATTGTCAAAAACCGCGAGGTTTTAAGGTAGAGCAAGGAGCCGTACTCGGGACGGTGCCGGTTTTAACTACCCTGCCGTTATGCTGCAGAAATTTTGAATAATATTCATGTGTTAGAATTATTTTCATGCGATGAAACTAAAGTCATGTGTTGAAACTATATCCATGTGTGGAAATGCTCATGTGTTGAGAAGTGATGTGTGAAAATTAAATTCATGTGTGAATGAATAAAGTGTTCAAACCATAAAAATCACATTTTTATAATATATATGAAGTATGTAAAATATTCGCCTTATATATAAATAGTTTCAACAATAAAAATTTCATCTTTCTTATATGAACAAACTATAAAAAATATCCATTTGTGGAAATGCTCATGTGTTGAGAAGTGAGTGTGTTGGAAAGGTTCATGTGTTGAATAAAAGATTGGACAATAAAAATTACATTTTTATTGAAACTATGAAGTGTTAAAAACATTCATGTGTCGAATAACTATTTTAGATGATAAAAATACAATTTTTATCATATATGTGATTTGCTAAAAATATGCGAGCGTTGAAATAAATATTTGTGAAAGAAATATTATTTTTAACATGCATAGGAACTAAATAAAATAGTCATGTGTTGAAATATATTTTAGTTCGCCAAAATTATCGTTTTTGAAATGTGAAGTGTTAAAAATAACCACTTGTTCAAATAAATATGCATGAGTTGAAATATTCGTTAATTAGCTAATGATATGATTTTTGCCTATGTATGCAACATTAGAATGAATGGTGTTTTTAAACCAAATTGAATCAAATATGAAGTTGAATAGAAAATGATAAATGATAAGAATTGCATATATGTACATGCATATTTATTGAACAAGTTAAAGCAAAGAGGCTAGAGAAGAGGAATAAAATTTTGTGCCCGACAAATAGGTACATGTTTACTATTTTTCATGGGTGATGATTTTATGAGCCTGTTGGCTAGCCGCTTGGCTTTTTCTTTTTCTTTTTGAGATGAGACGCCCGTGCGGCTATTTGGGAATTTTCCCAGCCCCTCCCGTACAAAGGAGGTTATGGCGAAATTTTCCAAAATTTAAAGGTGTTAGTGAAATATTTGAAGTGAAAACGATATAGGAATTTTCGAATGAACTATATTTACATAAATATGTAAATATAAATAAAATTAAAACGAATCGTGGTCGTGCAGTTCGTGTTTTGAAACCGTGATTTCAAACGACTAGTGCGGGAAATCCGACCATTGGAGTTTTCCGAAGCCGCAACCATTGGGTTCGCCTTGGAAATATCTTTCCAACGGCACCAATTTTGTAAAGATCCGACGGTTGGATTGTCTGGAATGTTTAATTCAAATCTGAAGAAAAACAGCGCCAGAATCGATTATATTTATATATAAATATAATTAAATTAAATCGAGTAACGACGCTGCAGTTCGTAATTTGAAACTGTGATTTCAAATGACTAGTGTGGGAGATCCGACCGTCGGATTTTCCCAAAATTGAAACCGTTGGATTCGTTTTGAAATGATCTTCCTAATGATATAAAATTTGTGAAGATCCAACGGTTAGATTTTCAGATATGTGTAAAACAAATTTAGTGAAAAACAGCGCCAGTGCCTCGGCACGACCTGAAACGTTGTTTAATTAAATATGGTCGTTTTAAATAAATAAAAATGGCGATATATCGTTATAAAATACTATAGACGGCATAAAGTGGAAATAAACCAACTTTGTTGTGTTTGCTTGATATGTGATGGTTGAATGTGTGTAACATGAAAATTATACTAAGGAACTGAAATGTGAATGTTGAATAGTTTAACCATGTGAAAAATTGATTTGCAAAATCTAAATATACGTGGGTTATTTGAAAAGGCCGAGTTCATTCTCATTTCAAATAATCGATCAACGTTGAGAATTCGAAGACGGTTGAAGACCGACGATCTTCACATTGGATGGATGGGCGCTACTGATGCTCGTGATTGGAGTAGCTACCTTGAAGGGGCTATAGTAGTAGCCATCCGGACGTATTGTTGATTGTGCGAATATGCAAGGAATTTGGTGCCTCCGGTTTCGTTCAAACCCAGAACGAACTTGTAAATGGACTGTGTGTCTGACGTTGGATTTTATTTTGTGCTGATTGATCTCTGCTAAATATATATCTGTTTGGCGGCGAAGAATTTATTCTCTTGCTTAACGCCCTTCTCTGAGACGTACGAGCTCAGAGGTTATGTATTTATAGAAATCTGTCGCATGGAGTGGATTGCCTGTGTGGCACGCCTAAGTGGCATATGATCAAGGCTTCTGTTGCAAAGCAAAGTCTTGTGGTTGATGATCAAAGCATGGTTTGTGTGACGTAGCTTTGTGTATGACGTGGATTCGCGAGCCTCACACCCCGGTATGAGTCAAAAACGGGAGACGGACTGCTGGGAGAGCACGACGTTTCTTTCCAGCTATGGTGGTGTCAGTGACCTACCAGCCCTAACATTTATATCTACTTTTCACCTATGTGGTTGTTGGAATGCGAGGCGCCTCGATTATAGGTCTGTAAGGACCGGGAAACGTGTGTTCAGGAATTACCAATCCTCAAAAGTAAGAGAGGACCGGCCCAGCCGATTCCAAGGACTGCTGTGTGCGATCCTGGGACATTTGCTAGAGTGTCTCGAACGGAGAGGAGCTTGCCCCTTGCCTCGACTCATGATGGAATCCAATTTCCAATACGAAATTGCGGATGTGATTGTATTACTAGTATGGCGAAAAAGTAGATGGTAGCTATGCCGCCTATGATTGATATTTATGACTGAATTTGCTTTCGAAAACATATATACACTAGTAATAATATCAAACACTTTTGTTTTATATGTATGAAGCATTTTTGGCCATTATAAGGTAAAGCTCTATCCTCCGGCTTGTGTTGCATTGTGTGATGGGACCTGAGTCTTATAATGGCTTCATTTTATAAAAAGCATTGCGATGATTTAATCATTTACTTTATTTCATGCACTAGCACCCATTGGAGTAAACCTGTTCCACGAAAGTGGCGTGGTCCTTTGATTTGCCTTATTATTGTGGTTTAATAAGTTAAGTAGATTTCTCATACTAGTCCCATGACTGACTCATAGTTTGTTTCACCTTGCAAACTCGGGTGCCCTCATTTTCACACGGGCAGCCTAGTTACAGGTATCTGGTATATTTTGGCATGGCACCGCAGTAGAGGTGCACTTTTGGCTCATGGCGAGGCTTGACTACACCGTGATGACTATGAATTTTTCCGCCATTATTGTATATGTATTATGATTCCACCACTGGCGATGTAGACTGATGTTTAGTTTGTGTACTCTTTATGTATGATTCTGCCTCTGGCGATGATGACTGATTATGTACTATTATGCACTAAGTTGTATCCTGCACTATGCTCTCTGATGTGGTGATATCTATATGATTCCGCTGTCATATATGTGTAAATTATTCTATTTCATGTTTATGCTATTATCTGTGATCTGCTAATGATGATTAATGTGTTATATTCCAATGATTATCCTTAACATCGTGAAACGGGGTTTTGGAATCGTCACACGGAAGATCAATAAGTACGTCTAGACAACTACCACTGTAACCCTTTACTGGGAGATAACCAATGCTAGCCATTAGTAGTTATCCATTCGATGTGAAGATCACCGGTCTTCAATCGCCGTCTTCAGATCTTCGACTTCCAATCGTCTTATAATTATTTGAAATGAGAGTTAACTCGGACTTTCCAAATAATTCTCGAATATGTATCATTTAAATCATTTCTTTTCATTCCATATCGTTTATAATATTTTATAATGATTTATCGCTATTTTTATTTATTTAAAAATAGCTATTTTCAATTAAACGACGCTTCGGGTCATTAGATGGCCTTGGCGTTGTTTTCATTAAAATTTTTACACATTTCTCAAAATCTA
The DNA here is from genome assembly GCA_030737875.1 of Allium sativum. Lineage (NCBI taxonomy): Eukaryota > Viridiplantae > Streptophyta > Magnoliopsida > Asparagales > Amaryllidaceae > Allium > Allium sativum. The sequence continues at coordinate 180,794,000 of CM060915.1, read as the reverse complement.
ACCATTGGATCTTAGCGAATTTTATATCATTGGAAAGATCTTTCCAAAACGAGCCCAATGGTTCCAGTTTTGGGAAAATCTGATGGTCGGAACTTTTGGTATAATCATTTGAAGTAACGATTTCAATACGCGAACTGCAGCGGCGCGATTCGTTTTATTTTAATTTATATTTATATATAAAAATATATAAATATAAATCGTTCGATGATTTCAACACCATTTTCAATTCATCATTGATTCCTTTTATATATGAAATCATATACAACATTAAAAATGTAATTTTAATGTTAAAACATATCTTATCACATCTCGAATCTTTCCTATGATTCACACTTTTATAAAATGTGAAATTTTATTTCAACCTGTCATTACATTAGAAAATGCCATTTTTTATTTCGATGTATTTTAACATTTCCAAATGAAATCTTTTATTACAATGTATTTTATCATTGCAAAAATGATATCTTTAATTTCAATGTATTTTATCATTGCAAAAATGATATCTTTTATTTCAATGTATTTTATCATTGCAAAAATGATATCTTTTATTTCAGTGTATTTTATCATTGCAAAAATGATATCTTTTATTTCAATGTATTTTATTTACATTAAAAATGTAATTTTTATTCTTTCCTTTGATTACATTAGACATGTAATCTTTATTCTTTTCTTTGATTACATTAAACATCTAATCTTTATTCTTTCTTTATTTACATTTGAAAAATGTAACTTTTCTATCATTCTTTAATTTACAAAGAAAAATGTAAATTCCTATTCATTCTTTTAGTTACCAAAAAAAATGTAAATTTCTATACATTCTTTTATTTATCAAGAAAAATGTTAATTTTTGTTCATTACTTTAATTACATTGAAAAAAAGTAATTTTCTGTTCATTACTTTAATTATAAAGAAAAAAATGTAATTTTTCCTTTATTCTTTGTTTACATTGAAAATGTGAATTCCTATTTCATACTTTGTTTACATTGAAAAATGTAAACTACTATTTCAATGTGTTATTTACATTGAAAATTTAACTTTCTACTTCACTATTTATCACACTAAAAATGTAAACTATTTATTTCAATGTTTATTTACATTAAAAATGTAACTTTTTATTTCACTGTTTATTTACATTGAAAATGTAACTTTTTATTTCAATGTTTAATCACATTGAAATTGTAACTTTTTATTTCTACTATTTAATCACATTGAAAATGTAACTTTTTATTTCTAATGTTTAATCACATTGAAAATGTAACTTTTTATTTCTAATGTTTATCTAAAATGTAAGTCTCAATATTTATACATTTCTATTTCAAAATGCTGATTTTTAATATTACATTCACATTAAAAATAGGATGTGTTTGACACAGGTCCCTATTATGTTTTAAAATTAGGCTCACATCCGGTCATAAACTTATTGTAAATTTAGTCCCTATTTTTCAAAAATTCAATAAAAAATATAAAAAATACAAAAAGAAAATCACATAAATTCGTATTTAATTAAAACATGTAAATGTAAAAAAAATCAGGTGAAAAAACCATCATTAACCACGTCAAAACAAAACGGCGAAAATGCAGTTAAATGCTTAATAGTATACATATATTTGAATTTTCCTTCATACATCTGTGCAAGTATTCCAGTTATGTATCTTTGTTGATTTTATTACATACATATGTGCGAGTATTGCATAATTCGTGCATACAAGTGTGCAATAATTCGCAGCCTTGCAATTCAGTTTACATTTATTTGCATTCAAGCGTGCACTAAAATAGAAAAGTGGCACACATGTTTGCAACAATCCGCAGACAAAATTTCACATAAGTTTCCTTCATGCAATACTTGCATATACATGTGCAAGTATTTCAAAATAGTTGTACATATGTATGCAAGTTTCTGCCTAGATTTTCAATAGAAACAGCATATGCAATAGTTGCATATATGTATGCAACTTTTTTTTTTGATTTGTGCAGACTACTGAGAACATTTCCAGAATTTAGATTATTATTTTTTTACCTGACAACGCTTTTTTCTTGGCATAAAAACGTAAAAGGCGAAAGTTTCAAAAAGAGGGACCAGGATTGCAATGAAAACATGGGAGGGACGTGAGCCTAATTAAGTTTCAAAATGGGGATTTGTGCCTAATATTCACTTAAAAATATAAGTTGAATATCAATGCATTTCTATAGAACAATGACCAATATTATCTTACAACAAATATAAGAATTTAATGTTTACATCTGATGATCATTTCCCCATTCATATAAATATGAAAAATCAAATTTTCACGTTAAACAATTAATATATAATAACATGAACATTTTGTAACACAAAAATATTTCAGAAAATTTCGGCAGCATAACGGTAGGGTAATTAAAACCAACACTGTCCCGATGTACGGCTCCTCGCACTACCTTAGGCCTTGCGACGTTTACAAGGGGTTTAATTTCCTAATACATTTTTCTAGGCAGTCTAATGCCATAATATCAATCAATTTCATTTTTCAATCTCAAACAAACACCAAAATTCAACCAATCACATACCACAAATCAATCAAGTCGTCCATGGTCTGTTGACGATGGGTGTCGGGAGTTTCTAAATTCCGTCTGCATCCTAGTATAATTTTATTTAAATTTATTCGGATTCATAAATCTCACTTTGCTGTTTAATTCTTCTAAATGGTAAAAGACTCCACAAATTCTCCGGTCAGATCTAAAATGTAGATCTCGATTTTACGATCCCAATGAATCATGTTTCATCGAATTTTGTTAATGTATGACCGAGATATGAATTTATGAAGCTCATTAACAATTTGAGTAAAATAATTAAATTAATTAAATAATTTAGAAAACCTTTTTCTACCTCAAACTCGACACCGATAGTTTCATGAATTGTTCGATCCTAGGGTTCAATTTGCTGCAAATTTCAGCACGTCGTACACCAATCAGAGATCACCATGACCTCGGGCTACGCGTGAGCTCCTCCCGGCACCCCTCCTTAGCCCACTCGATCGCCAGGAGAAGACGATAATCACCACGAGGTGGCGGTTCTTCGAGGGTCAATTTTGATCCAAAAACTAAATGAAAACCGATCTTTCCCGTATGATTTTAAAGAGCTTGAACAAATCTTCGATTTTTGCTTTTGGTTGATGTTCTAATTAGAATCCGATTCGGAGAATTTTAGAAATCAAATCGGGATGTTTTCAGCCATTGAAAGGCTTGGCGGCGGCTATGTAGAAGGGGTACTGTACGTTAAGGTTTTGTGAGGAATATGGTGTATTTATGCCGTATACTATTTTGTTTTATTTTATTTTATTCGAATATAATTTCTATAATGCTCCTAACTCCAAATTTGTAACGATACGCATTTTGCCCTCATATGACGAAGTTTTGATGAGTTATACATTTGAATACCTTAATTATAAAATTAATTATAATTAATAAACTAAATACTCTTTTGTAATTGTTAAAAACGTGGCCACTCTCTAATTAATCTCTTCCCAGAACCATCGTCTTCTTCATCAGGAAATAGGAACCCAAACCGCAAACCTATGGCTCCAACATGCTCCATCGTTGATGCGTCGGCCTCCGGTCAAAGGGTACCACCTCGCCGCCCCTGACAACCCCCCCCCCCCCCCCCCGACGTCGACAGTCTGGTCAAAGTAGGTGGACCAGGTCGGCCTAGAAAGGCGCGCTAATGTTGCAGCTTTATGCCCCAATTCCTCTCGATGCTTGCAACCAGGGACGATCATACCCGCATAGTATTGTATATTGGAGAAATCTCTACCATTTCCTTTCTGGTTACATCATTTAATTCATTTTAGATTATGGGAAAAATTGAATCAAAAACGGGAGCAATTCGGCCATAGATTTCAATGGGAGGTAGCGGCTATAGTATTCCAATTAGTGTTAGCGTATAGGCCATATTACTAGGGTATTTATACTGTATACCATTTTTTTTATTTTAATTCTATTTAATTTCAATTCAATTTCTATATCGCTCTTAAACCCAAATCAAACCCAATGAGTGACGCCCGCAGCTATATACCCCCATTTCGGACACAATGGGATATGTCCCGTAAGCCAATTCAATTGTTTCGATAGGTTTTTCTTTAAATTTAAATATAAAACATTTAATTATTAAATTTGATCTTACATTTTAAATTACCGAGGCCACATACTGACTCTAAAAATAACAGAACAATTATTTCTAGTTATGTTTTGACGATACGGTTCTAACAAGACTAATTTCGTCGAATTCCGAGACCGTTTGAAAAATGGCCATTTTTTGGTCGATCGGAATTGACTGAAACTGACAAAACACATTTTCTTTTACTGCGCTCACATATTAATTCGAAAAATTATGAAAATTGAAACCTAGCAATAATTTGGCATTCCGGTTCCAACAAAAGTGGTTTCGTCGAAAACAGAGGTCATTTGAAAAATGGCTATTTTTAAGGGTTATATATTATATTAAAATATATATATTATGCACCGACTTTTCTAGATTTTAAACTGGACATAACTTTCAATTTATAAAGTGAAATTTCAATTTTTCGGATTCGTTAGAAAGATATGATTAAACAGATCCAAATATTTCTTGTTTCTCTTAATTCTGATTTATATTGAATTATGTATATTCGTTTGAAATTTAAAATCGAATTTTCAAACTGCCGCGCCATTTCAACTCCTTTTATATTTAAAATAAATTTATTCGTTTAACTTCGATTTAAAATAAATTTTTAGTCATTATAATTTAAAATAAATCATTTTAAAAATTCAAAATTCATTAAAAAATTTAAAATAAAAATTTTAAATTGGTTCAGAATTTCCGGGTTGTTACAATCTCCCCCACTTAAAATCTTTTCGTCCTCGAAAAGGAGCGAAGCTAAAAGTTGTCTAATTAACTACTAAATTTTCATTCTTTTATTGGTTTTAATAATTTTATTAGTTGAATTAGTAATCACACAATACAATCATCAATCAATCAGTTGATTGGCTTTTATATATAACTTTTATATTTCAAAAATCATATTTTCTACGAATGGATTATATATATAATCACAAATACGTTAATTATAGACTTGTCACTCTCAACTCATTCTAGGGCATTACTAACCCCATCTCTAATGAGTTTTCTCATTCTAGGATACTACTGATCCTATCTCTAATGAGTATTCTTATTGGATATTATTAATCCAATCTCTAATGAGTCTTTTGTTCAGTTCTAACGAGTTGTATCCCAAAGATTTGAGCTAACCAGAGCTCTGATACCAACTGTAACGATACGCATTTTTCCCTTATATGATGAAGTTATGATGAGTTATACATTTGAATACCTTAATTATAAAATTAATTATAATTAATAAACTAATTACTCTTTTGTAACTATTAAAAAAGTGGCCATTCTCTAATTAATCTCTTCCCAGAACCATCATCTTCTTCATCAGGAAATAGGAACCCAACCCGCAAAACTAGGGCTCCAACATGCTCCATCGTTGATGCGTCGGCCTCCGATCAAAGGGTACCTCCTCACCGCCCCTGACAAACCCCTCCGACTCCGACAGTCTGGTCAAACTCGGTGGACCGGGTCAGCCTAGAAAAGCGCGCCAACGTTGCAGCTTTTTGCCCTAATTCCTCTCGATGCTTGCAACCAGGGACGATCATACCCGCATAGGATTGTAAATCGGAGAAATCTCTACCATTTCCTTTCTGATTCCATCATTTAATTCGTTTTAGACTCTGGGAAAAATTGAATCAAAAATTGAAGCAATTCGGCCATAGATTTCAAAAGGAGACGGCGACTATAGTATTCCAATTAGGGTTAGCGTATAGGCCGTATTACTAGGGTATTTATACTGTATACCATTTTTTTTATTTTAATTCTATTTAATTTCAATTCAATTTCTATATCGCTCTTAAACCCAAATCAAACCCAATGAGTGACGCCCGCAACTAAATACCCCCATTCTGGACATAATGGGAAATGTCCCGTAAGCCAATTCAATTGTTTCGATAGGTTTTTCTTTAAATTTAAATATAAAACATTTAATTATTAAATTTGATCTTACATTTTAAATTACCGAGGCCACATACTGACTCTAAAAATTACAGAAAAAATATTTCTAGTTATGTTTTGACGATACGGTTCTAACAAGACTAATTTCATCGAATTGCGAGACCGTTTGAAAAATGGCCATTTTCTGGTCGATCGGAATTGACTGAAACTGACAAAACACATTTTCTTTAGCCACGCTCACATATTAATTCAAATAATTATGAAAATTGAAACCTAGCAATAATTTGACATTCCGGTTCTAACAAAAGTGGTTTCGTCGAAAACAAAGGTCGTCTGAAAAATGGCTATTTTTAAGGGCTATATATTATATTAAAATATATATAAATTATACAGCGACTTTTCTGGATTTTAAACTGGACATAACTTTCAATTTATAAAGTGAAATTTCAATTTTTCATCTTTGCTAGAAAGATAAGATTAAACAGATTCAAATATTTCTTGTTTCGCTTAATTCTGATTTATATTGAATTATGTATATTCACTTGAAATTTAAAATCGAATTTTCAAATTGTCGCGCCATTTCAACTTTTTTTATAATTAAAATAAATTTATTCGTTTTAACTTCGCTTTAAAATAAATTTTTAGTCATTATTTTAAAATAAATCATTTTAAATATTCAAATTTCATTAAAAATTCTATAAAAAAAATTAAGTTGGTTCAGAATTTCTGGGTTGTTACAAAATCAAACCCAACAAGTGATGCCCCTAGCTAAATACCCCCATTCTGGACACAATGGGATATGTCATGTAGGCCCATTCGACTGTTTCAGTCAGTTATTCTTCAAATTAAATAATAAAACATTTAAATATTTAATTTGATCGAACAGTTTAATTTACCGGGACCACTTACTGACTCTAGAATTCCCAAAAAATAAATCTAGCTATGTTTTGACGATACGGTCCTAACAAAACTAATTTCGTAGGATTTGGAGACCGTTTGAAAAATGGCCATTTTCTGCTCGATCGAAATTGACTGAAATTGAAAAAACACATTTCTTTTGCCACGCTCGCATATTGATTCCAAAAATTATGAAAATTGGAATCTAGCAATAATTTGACATTCTGGATCCAACAAAAGTGGTTTCATTGAAAACGGAGGTCGTTTGCAAAATGGATATTTATACGAGCTATATATTATATTAAATTCCATAGCGACTATTCTGAAAATTCAACTGATCATAACTTTTGATTTCCGCTATCAAATTTCAATTTTTCGGATTCCTTGGAAAGATATTCTTAAACTGATTTAAATATTTTGGTTTCACTAAAATACGATTTATTTTGCATCCTGTACAGTCAGTCAAAGTTTGAATTCAAATTTTCAAACTGTCGCGCTATTTCTAACTCCTTCTGAAATGAAAATAAATATATTCATTCGAACTTCGATTTAAATAAATTTGTAATCGCAATTATTTAAAATAAATTATTTTAACTATTCAAAATTTAGTCAAATCGCCAAAATAAAAATTTTAAATTGGTTCTTATTTTTCGGGTTGTTACATGATTCTTCCATTTAGGAAGATCCACGGTCTTCAATTGCTCCATCTTTAATCTTTATCTTTACGAATTTTTCGGTTCGGAATGGTTTTCGAATATTCATCCGATGCTGGCCTTTCCATACCAACAATCGTATTGGCCAGATTTAATAGTCGGTTATTTAACTATCAAAAAAATAATCATGAGAATAAAATGGGTTTACTGATTCAGTACTCGGCTTTACTTGGCCTTTTTAATTGAACATTTGTTAATTATATTCTTAAAGTCTTCCAATATTTGGAGTTTATCTTTTACTTCTTATTACAAATAAGAATATTCAAAAAATTGTTTCATTTGCTTATTTCGAATAAAGTTTATAATATTATTTACGGAAATCATAACTAATGTTTCCCTCAATTGCCCTCATTTATAAATTAATACCATTCTTGGATCATCGTGAAGTCATCCAAGTTGGGGCATTTTATCTACCTATCAGACCATGACCCATAACATTCATATCTTCAGAATAGATAAAAGTTTATTAACTACACGTTTTCCTTTGAAAACCTTATTTAGATCTCAACAATGTTTAATTAATTATTAAGTAAACTATTATTATACTTCTCTATTAATCTTTAATAATCCTTTATAATGTTATACTCGAGCTTCAATTCAATTATAATAGAATTCTTTATAATATTTCTCCAATATCTCTTTATGAATATTCTTCAAACAAGAATACTATATTGTTTTTAAATCATACATAACTATTTTTAACAAATCTAATATAAATATCTTTACCAATCTATAATATATATCGTTTATAACTCTTATATTGTGATTCCTTATGAATCCTTATATTTATTTTTATCACAACAAATTCACTTATCACCTGTAACAAACGTTACATATTTTATTTCAATTCGTTTTATTTTCCTTTATTGTACCTTTTTCAAATCATTCCGACAACTTATGCATTGTCTAAAATCACATAGCAAACCTTTTTAAGATATTCAGTTTATAAATCAAATGGTTCAATTTATTATTTGTAACAGTTGTTACAGAATTCATACTTCATTTACAAATTCCATTTTGTAAATTATGGTCGACAACTAATATACGTTGCCATTTCCAAAACCTTTTATTTAGATTATACTCTCGCCTTTGATTAACATTCCGAATTTCAGAACATAACATTCTGAACTTCGGAATAATTTCAACTTCGCTTAACATTCCGAACTTCGGAATATGAGCCTTGGAATAAATCTCACCTAGCCATTTAATACCATTTTCTCATTTCTAAATTTCCTTTTTTCTAACTTCAAATATTGGATAAATATTTGATTTAAGCTACCAGATTCACATGAATTCATTTTATAACTTCGTTATAAAAACTCGGTTTTAATATAAAACCCGTTCATAAACTCCTTTCACATTTCGATTAGATTCATTTCAACTTCGATCAATCTTTAAATGAATTTCAATTAGAAAGTAATCTCCTAAATTATTATTAATTAAAATAATAACTTGCTTTATCATTAGAAGTAGTTATCTTCTCTAATTAACTAAAAATAGTTAGTAAATTTCCTTTTAAAATTAAAAAAAATATTTGTTAACTATTCCATTAGATTAATTCAAACCGAATAATTTAATAATTATTCTCAGTTAAAACCGGTTGACGTAGTTAACTCAAAACACGGTTGTCTCGTTAACCGATTCCAATTAGTTATCGTTTTAATTAATTTATAATATAATTAATATAAATAATTCCATTTAATTATTTCTTTAAAAAAAACATTATCCAACTCTTAACCGTTAGGTTAATTCCTGCTCATTTGCTTATAAATCTTCTTAGCCTAAGAATCTACTTTATAAAATCATTTATTTCTCGCTCATAAAGTTAAAAAATAAATAATAAATATTTATTCTCTTTTAATAAACTTTTATTTGAAATAATAGATTTAAAAATCTATCTTCAATTATAAAATAAATTTTATAACTACATTACCGTCGATTTATTTGGCGGTAAATCAATATTTATAAAACGATTGATTTATAGGCTATATACTGCCAATTACTCAACCAATATTACCCATTGGTTCAAACAAATGTTGAATTTCAGGTCAACGATCAACAACCAAATCAATCCAATCAGAACAGTTCATATGATGATAATATAAAAATAAGTAACGTCTAATATATTTGAGGAATCCAGTTGGATTCCTCCAACCTGTTCTTCCCTGTATGCAAATATGTTATCTCAATATAATCATTCAATTCAAATAAATAATTGTTTCATAACAGTCAATAACGACAATTTAATATCAACCAATTTTTTTAGCACAACCATAACAATTCAAAAAAATTCATTAAATTAAACACGTTTATTTTATAAACGTGACCAATAAGGTAAGTTACCTTAATTGGGACCAATCGTTAAAATAACGATTTGGTGTTTCACTAAAATTAAACAACCGTTTAATTTCATGGGTTCAATCAATATATGAATATAAAACTAACAAATAGTCAACCATTAGCAACCATGCACATAAAAAAATCCGACTTATATAAAATATAAGTGGGAAGAAACTAAGTGAGTTTAACTCACCTTGATTAAGTTGCCACTAGAACGGTTCGGTTCTAGTTAAATTAAACAGATGTTTAAATTAACTAGAAATTCCAACAACTTCCAACACTGTCCCAGCTGTCTCCACAACATAGCATTCGTAACACGGCTGTAATGTCATTTATTCGGTTCCATTCAATTGATTAATGCACGAGAATTATAACCATTACAATATGCAATTTTAATTAATATAAATGTAAAAAAACTAATTTCCTTAATTAGCTTTATTACGTTAATTACCCTAGGTTAGACAAATTAATAGCCTGTCCAATTCACGAGACTTGTTTTCCCTTTGCTATTTGTTCTACATGAAAAATTTCCGATTTAATTTTAATAACTGCTTTTTTTTATTAAATAATAATAAACATACTTAATTACTTTGTAAATTAGTTTGACTTTTTAATATTTATTTCATTCCCCCCAGTAATACAGCTGCTTTGTTCCCTTCTTTGTTTCCTTACGCTGTAAAATTTCGTTGTTCAATTCCTGTAAAAATCAATATCAGCGCAAGCATAACTTCCTTTTACTTAATATTAACTAAATTTTTAATTAAATTAATTACTCATAGTAGACAAATTTTGGCTGATAATGTCATGGTTCCTTTGCTCCCTATATGCTGCTTACATTCCCCGTTCAGTATCGACTTCAACTCAACGCGTTAGATAATTGCCACCGCACCACCGTAGGATCGATCGGACTATGATCTAAAATTTCCACTGTCTTCGCCACAACATCATGTTCCTCCTCCAGTAGTATCATCAATCCTGATGCCCTCCATCACCTATGATAGCCCTCAATCCGCCGCGACTTTCAGAGCAATTTCTAGCGAACTAGATTACATAAAACAAATCGTGACCGGCCAAGTAACCGATAGTTGAAGGGTTTTGATGTTAGGAGATTATCATATTATTGAGTGGATCGAAATGTATTTAGGGTGAAATGATCGAATATGGCTGTCGTCCATTTTGATAATGGCGGCACAATTCTGGTTGACCGCGAAGAAGACAAAAGCTAGGGTTTGACCCATATACGTGTATTTATAGATTAAGGTTTATAATAATATTTTATTTTAATGAAACTTCATTGCGAAGTAACACATAAAAATCACCTAAAACGGTCTATAATCAAGACGAAACACTTAATCCTAGCATATAAAAATATTCCGAGCACGATGGGATAGGTTTCGTTGAATTCCGAGGTCGTTTGTAAAAAGTCCTTTATAAATCACAAGCTAAAAATCACGTGTTTTAATTTCACACGGTCACAAAATAAATCCAATCAACTTGAAACTTTGAAATTCTACTAGAACTTTTCCTTACAGATCATTGAAATTTGTTTCATTAAAATCGGATTTCTTTTGGCCAGTCATTTATTCCTTCAAAGTTACCCCTGTCCAAATTGGCCAAAATAATATAAATGATTACAGGCGTTTATCTTTGCCACAATCAAATGGTAAGTCCGATTAACAAGAAAATCAAAATCTTATAATAATTAATTAATACAAATCCAATGGAACAAGTTTCGTCGCATTTTTATATGTCAAACAATGCTATTTTGGATACCAAAATATCCGATGTCCAAAAATAAGAAACTACCTGCCTATTCTGACTCTAAATGTCGATACGAACTCAACAGAATTAGTTTTGTGGCTTAATTCAATCGTCGGCTCAAGTTATACACAAATACCCTTCTATTAAATTAATATAATTTAATTACGCGCTATAGGAAATGACTGGGCGTTTATGGTCGTCGTTGTCACATACGACATCGGTTTGCCACGAAATTTAATATCATACAATAATTTAATGTTACGATTCCAATGAAACTAATTTCATCTAAAACTGACGTCGTTTTCAAAATGGCTATTTTTAAACCTAATAAAATATTGATACTAAATTCCAAAATAATTTAATTAAATAAAAATAAATCATTATAATCACAAATACCCAACTAAAAATATCATATAGCTTCAACTATAAATTATACAATTTGATATCATCAATTTCGAGTTAAACAATGTCCAAATTATATTAAAACTCTTTTAATAATTAAACGTTATATTTTAATAACAATTTCCATAACGACTATTTTAAAATTTGAACTGGATATAACTAACAATCTATAACACGAAATCTGGATTTTTCTCTTCCATATGAAAATTATAATCAACAAAATTCAAACGTTTATTATTTCACAAAAATCCAACTTATATTAGAACCTGTATATTCAATTGAAGTTTAAAACTCTATATTACGAACTACCATGCCATTACAAGCTCGATTTATATTATATATAAATTTAACGTTCAAATCTTTGTTTTAATAAACAGATTAAATATTAAATCTATTAATATACCAATATAATACTTAAAATAAAATTAAAATACTCGAATTCAAATAGTTAAAAAATCCGTGTCGTTACACATTAAAATAAATAAACTCAAAATTGTGTATAGTTTGCAATGTAGGAGAAAGCCAAGGAATTGATAAACATAAAAATTACTTTGAAACTTAACTATTTACATCATTTGTCATCTAAGAATATTTTACTTAATAATACAATGCAAGAAATTTCAGTGGATGAAACAATCCTTTTCCATTACACTGTATAGAGAATAAAAAGTAAGGCTTGTTTAGAAGTGGAAAATAGACATAAAGTCAAACTTTGAAAATGTTTTTCCCGAAGGACACTAAGTTTTGTTTTTAGGATGTTGGACAAACATTGGAAGTAGTTATACTCAATGACAGTGCTAAATAGATCTAGCATTTTGTACACTACAAAATTGAATATAATGCTAGTTATTGCTAGCACTTCATAGTGTATGAACTGAGTATATTACTAGTTACATTTAGCATTTTCCTTCAGCTCATTTTTTCTTTCAAAATTTGTCCTTCGACCTAAAAATAGAACATTTGTCTTTTGCATAACTTTTTTCCAGTATTTTTCCTTCTCTCTAATTACCTCTTTTTAGAAATAGAAATTAAGGGTTGTTTTAAAATTTTAAAGGAAAAGGGATTGATTTTAATATTCTAAATCGAGATAGGTATTTCATAAATTTTAAGGATGTGCACACAATCTCTTATTAATGAAATCAAGTGTATCCTCACAAACTAGTATTTTGATTATCATTAATTATGTTAATTCTCTGCTAATCGTTGGCTTGTACCATATATCTCATTATATTTGCAAGTAAGATTATAAATAGCATGGATATATAAACTTGTGAACTATTAACACTAAGACTTTAATTAGTTGGTATAAAAAGGAAATTAACTAAAACTGGATATCATACTCAATGGATATACAATAACCATTGCACACATTACTTTCCATATATCTTATTGGTATTTTCGGTATGCAATATCACACATTAAATTTTATTATACAGTAATATAATTATATTATATCGTAATAAATTTAAGTTAAAATACATTCAACGAACTTAATGTAAAAATACATTCTATTATTTGGTAATTAATATGAAAATATGTAATCCTAAGAGAAATAGTTTCTTTTTTTATTATCACATTAATTATGAGAATATACATTATCATATTTTCTTAGACTAAATCAATAACCTACTATCCGTCACTTATATATAATAGCGTCAATAAAACAAAAATCACATAAAGGCTTGTATAGCATTTAAAAGAATAAAGAGAAAAACATGTCGAATTTCTACATGTGCTTGATGAATTGTTTTATTGTAGTATTACTAATGGCTCCATCCATAGTTCATGTTAGCAGCACACATTTACATCATGATGAATGCCTGGATTCATGTCTGAATTCTTTCAAATCATGTTCAGGCCATTGCTTCAAGCATCTATCATCTGATTGCTTACTTAAATGTGCTAAGCAAAAGATAAAATGCTCTACTGCTTGTAGAGGCACTTCTCCTCCAGCTAAACCACCTGTTGCCATGTAGTTTCAGTGAGTTTACTGGTTGTCAATTTGTTGTCATGATCATTAAATGATGAATAATGTGTTAATCAATAAAGCTTCTATTTTTTGATTTTTTTTTCTTCCCCTTATGTTTTCACTTAATTTTTTTTTTAATATTTATTATGTGACGTTGTTGAGATCTCCATATATATTCCATAAATTAGATGATTCGGTGGGTATTAAAAACATCAAACTAAATATTATGAGATATAATTGTTTTATTTAGTAACATTCTAATTGTAAATGAAAAATTACTCCTTTGAAGTTGTGGGTTTCTTAAGTAAACCAAATCTACATTGAAATGTGACATAATTTCTAGGGAAGATCAACCAAAGAATACCATAAGGATATTTTGTTAAATTAGGGGATACATATCACAAATTGGTGGAAAAAATATGCAAAGTGAGAAGTAATTACATGTGTTCAATTATGGAAATGAATAATTATTGGATATCATTTATATGAGATGAAGGGGAAATAAATGCATATGAAGATTAAGGAACAATATATGCAAGAAGATTTTCATATTATTCTTTCTTGGTAATTGTTAGTCTGGTTTGTGATCAGGCTATACAAAGCTAAGAAATCAAGTGACAAGTGTATTCAAGGATAAGAATGCAGTGGTTAGGCTCTTGGATTAGATCGTTAATCGAAACCGAACCCCAAATATCCCAACCGATCTAGACTGAGTCCGCTGCCACGAAATAATTGCTCCCTACGTCCCTACAAACCCAGACGGTTTCAACCCACTGTCCTACGTCATTAATGCACTATCCACATCTTAGAACATCTGAACCCGAGGTTTACGGGATGGGACCCATGTGGTACCTGAAGTGAATGGACTTTCAGCCTATAAATACGCCACAATACTCCATCACCAATGAAAATTTTCTATCATTTTAGATTGTACTTAGAATCTTTGAGTATTTGAAGGAAATTGAGAGAAATTATCGATTGTACTTATGAGATTGAGTGGATATCGTCATTGTACTTGTATTCAATTCATTAATTAAACCAATATAGTGGACGTAGGCTCATTAACGCTGAACCACTACAAATCTTGTGTTCTCATTGTATTTTGTTTCATTTTCTTTAGAATTATCGTCTATTTCGGTATTAGAACCACTTTTTGTTCTCATTGACATTTGGATCATTGGGATCGCATGAAGACGCTGCTCGTGTTTTGGGACCTAACAACCCGATCCTGAGGGAACCAATGTCGTTGCCAATGAGAGGATCTCATGTCCTTCCCAGAGATCCCAACATCACTAACCCTACTCAAGGGTAACTCCTCTAACCCACTCGTCCCATGAACGACCGGGATCGTAGAGGGAAAGGATGTTCAGATACTACCAGACACCAAAGAGCATCAACTGATATAGGAACTGGACGTATCAGGAGAACTAGATGTGTAGATCATAAGCCAGCACTGACCAACGCTGGGGTGGAAGCGATGGTGCGCCAGATTATGGCTGATAGAAGATATTACACCAACGAAGATTGGGGCTTTGAGCATTGTTGTACCCCTTTCACTGATGACATCCTGGATTTCCAATTTCCCTAGCGATTTAACCATCCCCAAATGGATCGATATAGAGGAAGAACTGATCCAGGGCCGCATTTAATGAGGTATTCGTGGAACATGAATGTTGCAGCAGCTCCCATTGCCGTAAAATGCAAAGCTTTTCCCATTTATCTTGAGGAAGTCGCGCTGATGTGGTTTACTCGACTCCCTCCTCGATCAATTTCCAATTTCAAAGAGCTAGGTGAGAGCTTTATGAACCAATTTCGACTCCGTTCACGGAAGTCCAAGTGTGTCATCGAACTATCCGGGATCAAGCAAGCTCCTGGTGAATCTTTGAAGTTGTATTCGGATCGCTTTAACCTGGCGGTAACTGAAGTAAGTGACCCACATGAACCGACCATCTTGATGGCACTCATAGATGGGGTTGATAAGGACACTGAGTTCGGAGGATACCTAGCCTGAAAACCACCTCTAACAAGGGAATTGTTCTATGAAAAAGCGAATATTTGCCTACAGCGAGAAGAAATGTATGCTAATCGAAAAAGAAAACCTAAAGCAGTTTCCAGAGAGGACATTCAGAGAAATGTTGCCATCAAGCAATCTGGAGACAGTGTAGGAAAGGTTAAAGTAAATGTTGGTAATAAAAATGGAGGAAATGGTAACCATGGTGGAAACGGTGGAAAAAGAAACAGGAATCGAAGGAACAATTCTAGAAAGAGACCTCGATTCCAGACCTTTGAGAATTATACGCCGCTAAGCGACACTTTGGAAAACATTTGTTTGGATACTTATAACGTCGTCCAATACAAGAAACCTCCGCCTAGGATTCGACCGAGAAAGAACGTGAAACTATGAAATTTTGTTTGTTCCACGAGACTTATGCCACTCCACGAACGAGTGTCGCCACCTAAGAAATGTCGTAGAGAAACTTCTTCGTGCGGTATAGTAAGATGAGTACAAATTCACCCCAAAGGACATGGGGCAAGGAGGGAAAGCTCTGAATCAGAACTAGCCTGCTTCCAAACCCACTGCCCAGCAGAAGGGAAAGAATATTGTCATCAACACCATAATTGGGGGACCACATCTAGCTGGATCTAGCAACATAACAATGGAGTAGTATGTTAATGCAGCCAAACATCCTAAAATTGGAGAACATGGTAATCTTAAAGGAACTGCGCCAGTGAAACAGCAAAAGGCAACTACGGATGATGTTGACTTCCGAGGCAGAGAGAGTGTTGTTGTCGAAGCGCCCAACACCGATGCATTAGTGATAACTACTATTATCGGACCTACAGTGGTTAAGAAAGTCCTTGTGGATAACAGAAGTTCCGTCAACATCCTATTCAAAAAGGCTTTTGATCAGATGAAAATAGAAATGAAGGATTTAAAGCCATGTGGAGGATGGATACATGGCTTAAATGGATCTTCAACCGCTTCAATTGGAATGATAAACTTATCGGTAGAGTTAGGGGAAGGAGAGTGTCGAAGAGTAAGGATCCTACAATTCATGATCATGAATATTGATTCACCTTACAATTCTTTCCTAGGTCGACTGATCCTTATAGAGTTTAGAGTCTGCATATGGTGCATATTAATGAAATTCCTTACTGGAGCTAGAGTGGGAATGATTCGTGATGACCAAGTCACTGGAAGAGCCTGCCATATGGCAGAATTAAAGATGATGCACAATGGAAAAGAGGAAGAACCTAAGAATACTTCTTCTCTTGTTAAGGAGAACTCAACATAGCAACTAAAGACAATATCGTCAAGGGAGTCGCCTGACGACTAGCCTGAAGATATCAATCCTAGAAAGGGTGAAGAACCAGGAAGCATGAAGGCAACAAATAACGAAGCAACCGTAGATATTCTGATTGATAACAATGACCCGACACAGGTCTTGAAGATCAAATCTCATTTGGATCCCCTCCGAACGAGGGAATTAACATACTTTTTGAAAGAGTGACGTGTTTGCTTGGACCCACGCGGACATGTGCGGAATTTCTCCTTCGATCATGAGCCATTCACTAAGCATAAACCCAAAGCATCCTCCTGTGAAACAAAAAAGGCATATGTTGGGCCTAGAAAGGTTGGTAGCCTTGAAAGAGGAAGTGAAGAAGTTAAGAGATAATGGGTTCATCAGTGATTCAAAATATCCTGACTAGATATAAAACCCTGTCCTAGTTAAGAAATCCAATGGGAAGTGGCGAATATGTGTTGATTTTTCTGATCTAAACAAAGCCTGCCCGAAGGACAGCTTTCCACTCCCCAGAATTGACTAACTAGTAGATGCAATAGCGGTACACGAACTTCTCTCCTTCATTGATGCATATTTAGGATACAACCAGATTCTTATGCATGTGTCCAACCAGGAACATACTAGTTTTATCACGTTCTTGGGGTTGTACTATTATGTGATAATGCCTTTTGTGCTAAAGAATGCTGGAGCTACTTATCAACGCTTAGTGAACCAAATGTTTTGCAACCAGATTGGGAAAACAATGGAAGTTTACATTGACGATATGCTTGTAATGTCCAAGCAATCGTCCGATCACACAAAATACTTGGCGGAGATGTTTGGAATCTTACGACGATACAGGATGAAGCTCAACCCCTTGAAATGCTCATTCGGGGTTGCATCAAGAAAATTCCCCTGTTTCATAGTCAGTTCTCGTGGAATCGAGATTAACCCTTACCAAATTGCGGAAATTAGGAACATAGAAAAGCCACGAAAGACCATGGATGTTCAAAGCTTGGCGGGGAAGGTTGCGGCCTTGAGCAGGTTTATTTCCAAAGCCACAGACAAATACGTTACTTTCTTCAATTTGATCAAATGAGGGAAATGCAATTTGGAGTGGATCCTACAGTGTGTGGAAGCCTTTCAAAACTTGTTGGATCTATTAGAGAAGCCCCGGATATTATCCAATCCGGTAGACCATGAGGATTTGTTTGTATATTTGGCAGTGTCATCTCATGCCATTAGTTCATCTCTGGTATGCGAGGAAGACAAAGTTCAGACGGCAGCATAATATGTAAGAAAGAAGTTAGTGGCAGTAGAATGCAATTATCCAAAGAAAGAGAGACTTGCTTATTGCATCCTAATTACATCCCAAAAACTACGCCAATGTTTCCAAGCTCGTCCAATTGTTGTGTATACTGATCAATCACTTCTACAGGTCCTACAACGGCCTCAAGCATCCGGGAGATTTCTAAAATGGAATATTGAGTTAAGCCAGTTTGACTTAAACTTCCAACCCAGAAGATCAATAAAGGGGCAAGCATTGGCTGACTTCATCGCTGAATTTACGATCCCCAAGGAGGATGTATTAGATGAAGAGGCTGGCCCCTCAGAACAGAAGTTAGAACTTAGTCTCTGGAAATTATATATAGATGGGGCTAAGAATGATCAACGATCCAACGCTAGAGTTGTTTTAATAACTCCTAAAGGGCGATTGATTTACTATGCTTTGAGGTTAAAATATTCCACGAAAAAATAATGATTCTGAATACGAGGCCCTGATTAGTGGGTTGAAACTCGCTAAGGAACTAGGTGTAACAACATTGGACATTTTCCGTGATTCAAAGATTAACGTTTTAAAGGTTTGGAAGGAATTCCAGGCTAAGGGACCTCGACTAGTCACTTGCCTAGAAAGGGTAGAGGAGTTTTTAGACTACTTAGAGCATTATAACATAACTCACATTCTGTGGATGGAGAATCAAAAAGCGTATAGATTAGCCAAGTTAGCAAGCTCCAGCAATCCAGAAGAGACCGAGATAGTTCCGATTGAGTTATTAGGATCCCCAAGCATTGACCAGATGGACGTTGATCCGGTGCTGGAAACTAAACCAGAAAATGAATCATGGATGACACAAATAAAGAACTTTCCACAAACCGGAACCCTCCCGACAAAAAACAGAGAGAGACGGGCCGTGGTTCATAAAGATGCAAGGTATGTTATGCAAGATGAAGCTCTCTATCATCAAGGATTTTCAATGTCTTCCCTCTATGTATAGCACACGACGATATCAAGCGTCTACTGAGAGAAGTTCATGAGGGTGGGTGTGGAGATCACACCGAAGGTCAAACACTGACAAATAAAATATTGCGATGTGGCTACTTCTGGCCAACCATAAATCGAGATGCAGCTGATTATTCA
This sequence comes from Allium sativum, assembly GCA_030737875.1. Taxonomy (NCBI): domain Eukaryota; kingdom Viridiplantae; phylum Streptophyta; class Magnoliopsida; order Asparagales; family Amaryllidaceae; genus Allium; species Allium sativum. The sequence continues at coordinate 180,774,196 of CM060915.1, read as the reverse complement.
TGACGCTGCGACAGGTGCCAGAAATTGGCAAAGATTCCAAGAGCACCTCCCAGTCGGCTTACGTCAATGATGAGCCCGTGGCCATTTTCTACGATGAGAATAGAAATCATAGAAAGTCTGCCAATCGCCAAAGGTGGAGCAAAATATGCAATCGTGGCCGTAATTACTTTACAAAGTGGGCAGAAGCTGAGCCATTAACTACGATCACAACAAAGCGAGTGGTTAATTTTGTGGTTAGGAACATCATTTGTCGATTTGGCATTCCCAAAACCATTATAACTGATAATGGAACCCAGTTTGATAGTTCTGAGTTCCAAGGTTTCTACCAAAAATACAAGATTGATAAAAGATACACCACAGTGGCTCACCCTCAATCAAACAGACAAGTCGAAGCAATAAATAAAATCATTAAGTCGATTTTGAAAAAGTGATTGGAGCAGACAAAAGCCATGTGGGTCGATGAGTTACCATTAGCATTATGTGCTTACCGAACGACGTACAAGATAACAACGGGTCATACTACCTTTTCACTTTCTTTCAGAGCAGAAGCAGTCATTCCATTGGAGTTGAAAGTTCCCACTCCGAAGAGAAGTAATGGATGAATGTCATAAATCCAAGCTTTGTATTCATCCAGGAGTGAGCAAGATGTATCATGATCTTAAGCACATGTTCTAGTGTAAGTCTATGAAAAGAGACATTTCCATTTATGTCAGTAGGTGTTCTACTTGCCATCAAGTCAAAAGTGATCAGCAAAAACCTGCTGGCTTGTTACAACCACTACCAGTTCCAAGTTGGAAATGGGATCAAATTTCCATGGATTTTATTGATGGCTTGCCCTGAACCAGAAAAGGCAATGACAGTATATGGGTGATTGTTGATCGTCTCACAAAAACCGCCCATTTTATTCTTATCAAATCAACTAGAACAGCACGAAGTTTGGCAAAGATTTATTTCAAAGAAATTGTCCGACTGCATGGAGTCCCTAGTAGCATTGTAAGTGATTTTGACCCTATATTCGTTAGTAAATTCTGGGAAGCATTCCAAGATGAACTGGAGACAACATTACACTACAACAAAATAGACTTTCTACAATGGATAATGCCCATTGTAATGAGATTTTTGCAACGGGCACTGCAGCCCGTTGTATTAGCCCATATTGCCATAGGTCTCTTTTACAACGGTCAATGTCTGTTGTAAATACCCCTTTTACAACGGGCATTGTTCGTTGTAATATCGATCCTGCAACTAGCATACACCCGTTGTATTAGACCATGTTGTAATAATCAAGATTTTACAACGGGCAATAAACATTGTAAAAGATATGTTTCACAACATGCATAGCCCATTGTAATAAGTTTCTATTACAACTATTTTTGCCCGTTATTAAATACATGCCCAAAAAAAATCATTGATGCAACATATATATAAAATATACTTGCAATTGTCAAATACAAATTATATATTCACATTATTTATAAAATCACACATCAAATACAAATTATATATTCAGATTATTTATAAAATCGCATGTTTATTTCTTTTTATATGTATTGTCACATTTACAAGAAATAACAAAGAATATACTTCATGTCAAATAATAACAATAACAACTATTGGTCGGATACAGATATGATACAAGCATCCGCGTAAATCACATCCATGCCATGCTTCGATAAAAACACTTATGGAGATAGTATACAAAATCTTATTTCTCTAAAGAAGAGTACAAGTGCAATTTCAGCCAAGTTTGTATCAAACGTAGTGATGTTGAGATGATGTGAGCGATGCTACAAAAATAGCACAAGTTTGTAACAAACGCAGTTCATTAATAGGAAATTAAAACAGATTACAAAAACGAACATATTAGCCAAAAATACCTTATGCCATGTCGTTACTCCGGGCAAAAACTAGAACATATCAGCCAACAACTAGAGTTAGAAAAACAACAGTAAATATCTACTCTCTCCTCCTTTCTCCACCTGTAACGAACATATCACCCCACAACCGAGTTTTATTTTTGCAACAGAGTGTAATGAACATATCAGCTACAACCGAGTGTAATGAACATATATCAATCCACCTTACTAATATAATTATAGTGTGGACTGGGGAGCCAACAACCAAGTGCAATGAACATATCAGCCAACAAGGTTCTCTAGAAAACATGAATTTTTATAAATTACGAACTTAATTTACAAATACCTTACGCTGTTACTCCTAGCAAAAGCCTCTGCAACTTTTCCATCCCTTTCTCCAACTGCCAATAAGTTAACAGTATTGCATCACCAATTACTAAATTTTATAGCAAAATTGGTACTGATAAGGTTTATAAAAATTTCACATCACATTTCGTGATCAAACCTGCAACTCCATAGCTCCTAAAGAAAATGTTATATTTAACCAAAGAAAACAAAAGCCTGGACGATGCTTGCATTTCTCTAAGACCAATTCTCATAATTGTTGTCTGGCAAGTATTTATATGGCATTTCAGATTAAATGTCACTGGAGAGGTGTGTGTGGCAACTCCATAGTATAGATTCATTTCACGTTATCCAGCTAAAAGAAAAGAAAAGTAGAACATTAGAATATGTGTATTGTTACATAATGAATAATACATGTACACGCAACCATTGTATATAAAAGTAGAACTTTAGAATTCATGTCAACATTTTATTAATACATAAAAGTATTTTAATCATATTACTAGTAATCGCTACAACTTAATCATACATATACATATTTCAGTCTATTAAGCACTCAGAAATCTGTTGGGACACTGTCCTATTCACGAAAATCAACAGTTGAATGTCATCCTAGAAATTTAGGTGACAGCAACTTTCATAAAAATAAGACATTAATAGATATCGTTGAGTTATCAAACTGAGATGTAATAACAAAACTCTCAAATTCACCTTATGCTGCCAAATACAAGCACGATAAAATGACCGTTCTTTTAAGCAACAACAACAAATAAGAGGAAATTATCAACTATAATGCTGTAATAGAAAATATTAGCGATAATCCCAATGATACAAACATAATCCTATAATACAACAAGTTCATACATTTATGTAGATTTTTGACTGATAATATGATAAATTAATTAATTTGGACCCTCATGTTTGATGAGTTTGATTTTTCTAAGTCAATATTTACTTTGGGCTCAAGTTTCCATTCAGACTAATTTATCTTTCCATTTTATGGAGTACATCTCAGATAATAATTTATAGTTGGAACCTGAATTAATCAATTTAGAGAAAGCAAGAATGTTTTTGTATTATTATCAAAAAGAACTGAACTGTTACACAGCTTTGTACAATCTTATATAGACTTGAAACGCTAATACTTGTGGGCTTCGTGTGTGGGCTGAGGACAAGGCCCGTTGTACATTTACAATGTTGAGAGATAAGCGGGTATCAAATGAAGCGCTAATACACTTCACTTAATACCCCCCGTCAAACCCTAGTTTTGAAGCTAGGGTTTGGAGAAAAAATATGGCGGACAAAACTAGCCGCAATCACCACAGCTTCTCATTTCTTTGTTGAAATTTCTTCACTTCGCTTGAGCTCTTTCTCTTTCCACTCTTTCTTCTTCAGATTCAGGTTTGCAAGTTCAGTTGTGGGCTTGAAAGCGATCGATCTGATGCCTCTGTGAGCATGCTGAAGGTGATTGCTACTTCTAGATTGATTTTCATCAGCTATCTGGGAAGTATTTTTCTTCTCGTTAATTATCATAGAGTTTTTGGCTTTAGGGTTTCTGACACTTTGTTCCTTATTTGCAGATGTCTTCAGATCTTCTTGAGATTGGATCCTACTTGCTTCGGCTACGCAGAGTTTACTTCGAAGTTCTTCAAATCTGAGTCTGGAAAGAGGCTTGGTTAAGATGTCAGCTATCTGGTAAGTTGAAGGTACGTGATTGAAACGACCCGCAAATCCGTGCTATCCGAGTTGACTAAATACAACACACGTCCAACCCAAATAACACAGAAATACGAACCATTAATAGAAAGAAGTTAGAAGATGAGAAATAGGAAGAAAGAAATATTAGAATAGAAGGAAAACGAAGATCACAACTCACAGCGGAACGAATAAAATATATTATATAACATAAGCTTTGAAATACAAATCTGTTTGGTACATATATACATACCATCATCAGAGTACACATGACATTTGATTCAGCGGAAGTAACTCTAAATAACTAACGTTGAAGCCTCCTGCTTCAAGCTCCTCCAAGTGTATCTGTAAAAGCCTGAAACACTTGACTGCCCGTACAAATTTGGGCACCCAAGAGTTTAGGAAAACAAAACAAAACAAACTCTGGGTCAGTCATGGGACTGGTGTGAGTAAACTCCAACCACTTGTTTAACTTTAAAAATCCTTTCAAAGAAAAGATAATAGTAAGACCAGCCCACACATAAACACGGACGGTTTTTACCTTACTATAACCCAAAACACTTTGATATCAAATCCAATGATATTATAATAATGTCTACATCAAATAAATAACCAAATAGCAGAACGCTTGCATCTCACGCTCCACATATATAATATAAAATCAAAACCCGCATGGCGCTTATTGGAGATTGGATTTCCAACATGACAAGGTATGGAACCACCTTCCAATGATGTATCTCTAGAGGCGAATACACCTGGGTTCAACAAGAACGTCTTGCAACCCGGCCCACACATGACCGACCACTCATTTCGCTTGAGTGTATCGAATGTATATCACCAACGGTTGGACTCAAACCACCGTTTCCCGAATGGGCAGAATCGATAGATTAAGAAACAAAAGGAATTTCTCTAGATAGGTGATTATACACCCTAATGGGTGCGACCCACATAGCCATGCTGCCTGCCCGATTTTTGTCCTTTCCCGGTTGTTGAGGCCTGAGGCTACGATTACTTACCATTCATTGATAACACAATCACTTTGAATGCCACATTGTCAGATCCGTTAATCACTAATAGATTTGCACAAATATTCTGGATATTATGCTAAGGGATAAATCCGTTGCAACCATATATATTTATACAGACCAACCCTTTTTGATCATTGGAAATACTCTGTCAGACATTCGTCCATTTACGTTCGTTCTGGGATTGAACGAAACCGAAGGCACTATTTCTATTTAATAGAAAGAGTCCTTGCACTTTACTCCGTCTTCAATATATTCAGCATACTTGGTTCGCAACGCTTATGCCGATACGGAGTGGTTCTTCGGATAATAATCCAACCGGTCTCTCCATATTGACAACGATGGTCAAAACTTCGATAGTCTGTGATTTAACTATCGAATAAAAACAAGTGTTCACCCAAACATATCAAACAAACCACTGGGCTCTTTAATTAATATCCATTAATTAAATCACTTCCCCATTTCCTTATCAATATTTGTTAACCAAATATTTTCAATAACCATATTGGCTCTTTACGCTATTTGGAAAGCATCAACTTCTTTTATTTTATATATATTAGAAAATATCTCTATTTGCAATTGGAAACAATTCCAATCACTTATCTCTATCCCTTTTTGTTTACAATATTCGATTTTTATATTCACTTTCCTATCGAATATTCAATACGTCGATACAATGATTTCAAATTATCAAAATATCTTAAAAATATTCTAACTCCTTAAATTTCCGGAAAATTTCGCCATAACCTCCCCTGTATCGGGAGCATCGGGAAATTTCAAATAGCTTCCCGGTACCTTCTCATCTCAAAAAGAAAAAGCCAAGCGGCTTGCCGATACGGTGCATAAAATCTCATATATGAATTAAATATGTACCTTTTTGTTGGGCACACAAATTAAAATCTTCATATACTTCATATCAAACCTGCTTACACATGTTCACCTGTTTTCAATTCAATTCAACACTATCCAATCGTTTGAATTCAGTTCCGCCCGTTTATTCTTTAATTAGTCATTTTGCCTATTTCACTTCTTTGTTGAACATAACATGCTCAAATTTGATTCCACTTGCTTATACAAATCAAATCCCTTTTTTTTCTATTTCTAGTTTCATATTTGGTTTGAATATGAAATCACAAGTTAATTTACTTATTCACAGTTTGCTCGATTCAATCGTTTTAACTAATTCATTTGTCAGTTTGCAAATTAACTCTTTTGCCTATATCACTTTGATATTTGAATATAACCTATCCAAATATATTTCAACTTGATTATACTAATTGAATTTCATTTTCAATTCACGTTCTATATTCGATTTCAAATATATATTTACAAATTCCCTTCACCTTTCAAAGTTCATCTTCAAAATTCGATTAACTAATTTCTCTTTGTCTTAGTCAACTCTATTCAATAATCAAAATATGATTATTGATTTTAAAAAAACATTTCTTTCACTTCACTTAAGTTCGCATATATTTTATAACTCAAATCTGAGATTTTCTAAATAGAAATTCGGATTTTTATTGGTTTAAAATCCCTTTATAAAATGAAATAACCCGTTATGGTTTTTAAATAGTTCTGGCGCTGTTTTTCTGAAAATTTGATTTTGACATAACTCAAAATCTATACGACGAAATTCATATTTTTCTCTTTCATTAGAAAGCTATTATCAAATCGGTCCTGACGTTTCTTGTTTCAAAGAATTTCGACTTCAATTGAGTTCTGTGTATTCAATTGAAGTTCGAGTCGCCAATTTACGAACTGCAGCGCTGCGGCGAGTTCGTTTTAATTATATTTATATATATAAACTTTTAAACTTCGTTAAATGAATTCAACTCCCTTCTAATATACATATATATATATATATTCCAAATTCCATTTGAATCTTTACATTTCAAATTCCATAAGTTTAAATCCTGTATTCAAATCCCATTTGAAATCCTTTATTCGAATTCCATTTCAAATCCTTTATTCGAATCCCATTTTCAAATCCTTTATTTAATTCCCACTTTAATTCAACTCCTTTTTGAATTTCTATATTTGAAATTCATACTTGAATTTAAATATCCAAACTCCATTTAAATTTCTATTTGAAATTCTAAATGTTTCAAATTCCATTTTTCTCTCATTTGAAACTCCAAATATTTCAAATTACATTTTCTTTTATATTGAAATTCCATTTTTGAATTTCCTTTATTCCAATCCCATTTGAATTCCTTTGAATTCAAATTCTATTTCAGAACTATTTGGATTTCCTATTTTGAAATCCTATTTCAATCCTACTTTGAAATCCTATTTTCAAAGTTTATTTCGAATTCTATTTTGAAATTCTATATTCAAATCTCTATTTGAATTTGTGAAGACCCGTAACTTCCCCGTAAAGGAAAGCGTCGGATAGTTCGAGAACAAACCACAACAGAACGCATACAGAAGAACATTTCATCGTATATTACAACAATGCATCAGATTACAAGAATATACAGAGTATAAATGAATATTACACAGAAATATCAGAGATTTAAATTACATTTAAATACATCGCAACGGAAAATAATACAATACACAACTAGAAGAGATATACGGATACAAAGCTTTCCGGATATCGTTCCAGCTGTAAACCAGGATCCTGTGAATATAAATCTGCAAAACCAAAACTACTAGCTGCCCGTGTCAAAAATAGGGGCACCCAGAGTTTAGGTTAAAACAATAAACTCCAGGTCAGTCATGTGACTGGTGTGAGAACTAAAACAGTTATTAATCTTTATTTTAAATCATTAGGTAAATCAAGGGACCACGCCGTATAACACGGAACGGGTTTCCTCCCAAGAATACCAGTGCATAAAACAAACAGCGCAATGCTAAATAAAGAAAAATGAAGCTGTTATAAGACCCAGGTCCCATCACACAATGCAACGCAGCCGAGGATAGGGTTTTCCCTTATAACAGCCAAAGAATGCTTGATACGTTTAAAACAAATCATTTGATACTATTATGAGTGCATAGTGTATAAAACAACTTCAAATCATAAGTATCAATCATAGGCGGCATGAGCGTCCCATGCCACTATGTCGCCATATATAGGTTTACAAATAAAACCGCAAAGTCACGTATTTGGAAATTGGATTTCCATCTATGAACCGAGGCAAAAGATAGTCCTCAACCGATTCGAGACTGCCTAGTCCGAGTCTCAGGATCAGAGCTCGAGTGACCCTTGGATCGTCAGGGCCGGTCCACACGGAGTGGATTAAAATGCCTGAACATGCGTTTCTCCGCCCTATGGGGCGTAAATGAGCCAACTAAATGACTCCATCGGTTCGAGAACGACCGATCAATTCGAGGCGCCTCGCAACAGCAACAACCACATAAGTCAAACTCGTCAGGGCGTGTAAAACCACTGACGCCACTTCTAACTAGGAAGAAACACATGTCCTCCCTGATGTCCCCTCCCGTTTTTGGTTCATACCGGGCGTGAAACTCGCGAAGCAAACGTTACACAAAGCTACGCCACAAAGGCCGTGCTTTGATCATCAACCACAAGACTTTGCTTTTCAACAGAAGCCTTGATCATTTGCATCTTAGCATGCCACACAGGCAAGCCATCCTATGCCACCGATATCAGTCACACAGAATGAAATCCGATGTCAGACACACAGTCCATTTACAAGTCCGTTCTGGGTCTGAACGAAACCGGAGGCACCTAGTACCCCGCATATCCATCGATCTCCAAGTACGTCTGGACGATCACTAACTGTTTCCATCTTCTTGGGTGTACAGCCCAATCAAGATCATCAGTTATCCCCCAAACGACGTGAAGACCTCCGGTCTTCGACCATCGTCTTCATCTTCGACTTATCGTCGTATCAGTTATTCAGAATGGGATAAACCCGGTCTTTCCGAATAACTCGCGTATATATTATAAAAGTGTTACACAAACACAACATACGCCTCATTCCAACTCATTAGTCATTAACCGTAAATTAATCAAGAGAATAATTCCCCAAATATTAACCCCGAAGGCCGAAACCAACATCAGATCAATATCCAGAAAACCATTCTACTTAGCTAACCGACAGTTAGTTTCTAAATTTCACGTTCAAATCTAATTAAAGATTTAACTATCGCCTGGAGCAAAACTGGTGATACTCCATTCTCGATCTTTTCAATCTAATTAAAGATTCATTAAAACTCCACTTAGTTTTAATCTGTGACTGGGTTAAAGAATCAGTGTCATTTAAAACACGGTTCACGATAAACCCAAAGTCACATCCCATTAATTATCGGGTTAAAGAACAAGTGTTATTTAAAACACTGTTCACGATAAACCCAAAAATCAATATCAATTCAATTCCAATTAGATATTATTTAATTGGTACACTTCATTAAATCTAAATAAAAAGATTTAATCTTTTCTCAACTGGGTTCAAGAACAGTGTTAGTGAAGACACCATTCACGACAAACCCAAATCACATTCATTAATTATCGGGTTAAAGAACAAGTGTTATTTAAAACACTGTTCACGATAAACCCAAAAATCAATATCAATTCAATTCCAATTAGATATTATTTAATTGGTACACTTCATTAAATCTAAACAAAAAGATTTAATCTTTTCTCAACTGGGTTCAAGAACAGTGTTAGTGAAGACACCATTCACGACAAACCCAAATCACATTCATTAATTATCGGGTTAAAGAACAAGTGTTATTTAAAACACTGTTCACGATAAACCCAAAAATCAATATCAATTCAATTCCAATTAGATATTATTTAATTGGTACACTTCATTAAATCTAAACAAAAAGATTTAATCTTTTCTCAACTGGGTTCAAGAACAGTGTTAGTGAAGACACCATTCACGACAAACCCAAATCACATTCGATATTCAATACAAGGCTCTGAATAGAAAATATATCGGCTTATATTCAATATCGAATTCTACGACTAACAAATGTCGTATTGGAAATAACGATATCAATATATATCTTTCAAATTTCCATAACAACACCTGTATAATCACGAATTCCAACATCGAAATATTCCGAAGACAATTTCGATTCAAATCCACTCCAATGCAAACATTGGAAATTTTGGTTATTTTTAAAACCCTTTTCACTTTCAATTTATTTATTCAAAAATAAATAGAATTATATTTCTAGTTCAAAACTAGTTCATTTCGATAAAAATCTATTTTTATCTTTTCAAATATGGAGTGTTTCATCCCAAATCTTCACAAATCATTTCTTATGATTTTACACAAATTATTACTATTTTTAATAATTTTATCAAGGCCCGTACAGTCGATTTCCATCAATGGCCATCGAACTGCACTTACAGCGACCTTTTTCGAATTTGATTTGGACGTATCTCCAAATCCAACCGTTAGATTTCAAATTTCTAACATTCATTAGAAAGCTCTTTTCGATACGAACCCAACGGTTCCGGTTTTAGGAGAATCCGACGGTCGGATCTCCCGCAATGTCCGTTTGAAATAAATGGTCGAAATTCACGAACTGCCGCGGCGCGGCGCGTTCTATTCAGGCCATTATATTATATATATAATATATACTTCGTCGATTTCTATTTAAAACGAATTATATAAATAGTTTAAATTCGTTTCAAAAGCAATTTCAACTTCCATTTCAATTCAAATCGAAATTGAATTCTTCTTTATAAATTCGTTTCAAAATTCATTTCTATTCAATTCAAATTTCAATTCAATTTGAATTCATTTCAATTCGCTTTCAATTCAATTTGAATTCGTTTTCAATTCATTTCGAAATCGTTTTCAATTCAATTCATCTCGAAATCGTTTTCAATTCGATTCATTTCGAAATCGTTTTCAATTCAATTCATCTCGAAATCGTTTTCAATTCGATTCATTTCGAAATCGTTTTCAATTCGATTCATTTCGAAATCGTTTTCAATTCAATTCATTTCGAAATCGTTTTCAATTCAATTCATTTCGAAATCGTTTTCAATTCAATTCATTTCGAAATCGTTTTCAATTCAATTCATTTCGAAATCGTTTTCAAATCGATTCATTTCGAAATCGTTTTCAATTCAATTCATCTCGAAATCGTTTTCAATTCGATTCATTTCGAAATCGTTTTCAATTCAATTCATTTCGAAATCGTTTTCAATTCAATTCATCTCGAAATCGTTTTCAATTCGATTCATTTCGAAATCGTTTTCAATTCAATTCATTTCGAAATCGTTTTCAATTCAATTCATTTCGAAATCGTTTTCAATTCAATTCATTTCGAAATCGTTTTCAATTCAATTCATTTCGAAATCGTTTTCAATTCAATTCATTTCGAAATCGTTTTCAAATCGATATAAATATCGATCACGTCAAAATGGCGTCAATCTAATCAACACGGCTTCATATATTCCTTTATTTTCAAATATTTTATTTCAAATATTTCTTTTTCAAATATTTCTTTTTCAAATATTTCTTTTTCCAAATATTTTCATTTCTAAACTGGAATGAGGCCCAATCAATTACCATATAAAATTAATTATATGGATTTTCACACAACACATGTATATAATAACATTGAAAAATGATCAACCATCACCCAAAGTGCACTACACTGTATAAGCATCAAATAAAGATATCTAACGCTTATAACAGCCTGTCAATCAATCGATCGACATATTTAATCAATCAGGATGAGTGAACTTCAAATTTCATCCCAACACCCGTGTGGGGTTTCAAACAATCAAACACAGATTTTATTTGTGCAGTTGAGCGATGTGTAAAATTTATCGTCCCAATCAATGTCATTCAAATAAGTGTACATAAACAAACCGTCTGGTTTGTAAATGAATATTTATTTATTCCCATTCACGTTAAAAATTATATTTTTAACGATAAAACATTTTATTCCAACATATGAATTTCTATTCAATTCATTTATTCAATAAAAATGATATTTTTATTTTTCTAACATATTTTAGAAAATTTCGGCGGCATAACGGCACGATACTAGAAACGGGACAAGGCCTAGCCTTATCCCCGGTCTAGTGAAGGCCCACGCCATTCACATATCAATTTTAATCAATTTCCAATTCAACCAATCAATCAAATCCAAATCAATTAACCTAACCAACTACACAACCAAACAAACAAGTCCATGGTATGTGGACGGGTGTCGGGTGCTTCTAATAAGCACCGTCTGCATCCTAGTATATATATATATATATATATAACTAGAAAAGTAGAATTTGAGTGAGAAGTTCTCACCTATAGCTATCCTAGCTCCACGACACTTCATTTGCAGAAACCTTCGTCGCTACCGCATCTTCGTCCTCTTCGTTGTCCGCTTTCACTACCTATGTAAAAATCGAATTTTTACTTCGCTATTCCATATATAAAAATCATATTTTTATTTCGAAGTTCAATATATAAAAATCCTATTTTTAGTTTGCTATTCAATATATAAAAATCGAATTTTTATTTCGAAGTTCAATATATAAAAATTCTCTTTTTCCATCGAAGTTCAATATATAAAAATTCTCTTTTTCTATCGAAGTTCAATATATAAAAATTCTCTTTTTCTATCGAAGTTCAATATATAAAAATTCTCTTTTTCTATCGAAGTTCAATATATAAAAATTCTCTTTTTCTATCTCGAAAACAAATGCAAAATTCCTTTTTAAAAACAAAGCTAACTTCATTTTCAAAACCAATGTATGTATTTTATTTTCTTTAAAAATCAGTTTTTATATTCTTTTAAAATCAGTTTTTATGCATTTTTTTAAAAAAACAGTTTTTGCATCTTTTAAAAAAAAACAGAAATTAGTTTTTAAATCATTTTTAAATTGGTTTTTAAATTCTTATAAATCAGTTTTTATGCATTTTTTTAAAAAAACAGTTTTTGCATCTTTTAAAAAAAAACAGAAATTAGTTTTTAAATCATTTTTAAATTGGTTTTTAAATTCTTATAAATCAGTTTTTATATTCATTATAAAATCAGTTTATAAATCTATTAAAATAAAAACAGAAATAAAATAATAAAAAAATAAAAAAAAAGAAAATGGACTTACAGAGAGAGGGGGGGTGCTAATGTTCGGCGCCCGATGTCTGGAGGCAAGGAGATGGAGTTGCGGTGGCGAGGTGGTGGTCCAAGGGAGAGTGGCGGCGGCGGATCTGAAGGGGGAGGGGCAGCGCTCGATGACTTGGCGGTTTGGGGCGAGGGCTTGCGACTGGAGCGAGGAAGAGGGGATCGAAGAGGAGGGAGGGCGGCGATCTTGGAGGCGGAGGTGGGCGCGCTCCGACGAGCGGAGGTGAAGGCGACGAAAGCTGGAAGAGGGGGGCGACGGATTTGAAGTAGTCGGGGGCTTTTTTTTATATATATTTTTTCTCTGTTGACCGATTCAAAGAAGGGGGGTATAAGGGAGAAAGGTATTATATTTTTTTTATTTATTTATTTTTAATTGCAAAAAGTTGACTTTCACAAACGACCTCTAAACGAGGCCCACCGCCTGTCGTCCATAGCGTTTAACCCCCATTCCGAACACAATGGGATATGTACCGTCAGCTGATTCGGCTGTTTGAATCAGTTCCTGTTAAATTTACACTTAAATCGCTATCTTGAATTTTAAACGTACATTTCAAATTACCGGGGTCACATGCTAACTCTAAAAATTCTCGAAAAATATTTTCTAGCTTCGTATTGACGATACGGTCCTAACAAAACTAGTTTCGTCGAATTCTGAGACCGTATGAAAAATGACCAATTTCCAGTCGATTAAAATCAACTGAAATGGTCAAAACACGTTTTCCTTTGCCACGCTCACATATTGATTCAGAAAATTATGAAATTTGAAACCTAGCAATAATTCGACATCACGGACCCAACAAAACTGGTTTCGTCGAAATCCGAGGTCATTTGCAAAATGTCCATTTTTAAGGGCCTGAATTCCATAGCGACTATTCAGAATTTTCAACTGGACATATCTTTTGATTCTCGATATGAAATCTCAGTTTGTTAACTTCGTTACAAAGATATAGTTATACAGATTCAAATGTTTCTTGTTTCGTTCAATTCTGACTTATATTGAATTCTGTATATTCATTTGAAATTAGAAATCGAATTTTCGAACTACCGCGCCATTTTCAATTCCTTTTATAATTATATATAATTATTATATATTCTAACGACGACGTATATAATATATACGTTCTAATTATATTCAAAATAAATTTCTCGTCGATATTATTTAAAATAATCTATTTTAAATATTCAAAATTCGCTAAAATCGCCAAAATAAAAATTTCAAACTGGCTCGCATTTTACGGGTTGTTACAATCTCCCCCACTTAAAACTTTTCGTCCCCGAAAAGGAACAAAGTCGAAAGTGGTTTGATTATTCAACTCTACGTTCGATCTGGCTTCCATTCTCCAACTTTTCAGTTTCTGAGAATTTTCAAATTTTCAAAAATTTGGCTAACACCCTAAATTTTCGAAAAATTTCGCCATAACCTCCCCTGCACCGGGAGCATCGGGGAATTTCAAATAGCTTCCCCGGTCCTTCAGATCTCAAAAAGAAAAAGAAAAAGCCAAGCGGCTAGCCAATAGGCTCACAAAATCATCATCACCCAAACAAAACAGGAAATTATGTAGTAAACATGTACCTATTTGTCGGGCAAACAAATTTTATTCTCTGCTCTAGCCTCCTTGCTATGACCTGTTCAAAAGATACACATGTATGCAAGCAAATGCGACCAATTTCAATACAATTCAATATTTGGTTCAATTAGGCTAAATGGCTAAAAATTAGCAAACACATAAACAAACAACGCAAACATCAATCAATTAGTGAATTAGAGTTTCAAATCCATAACTTTGATACATACACAAAAAATCATGTTTTTGATGCCAAATCACAACAATAAGCCCTATCTAATTTTGGTTCTCACACCAGCCTAATGGAAATATATAGATATCACACCTTCGTCACTCGAAAATAAATACTGGTAACGCTGCAGCATTATCAGAATCATCCTCGGGCAACTAGAATGTGATTCTATATCTACCCAATATATTAAAACTTTGAATACACGCGGATCAGACGTATACGCAAAACCTATATATACTGGATTGTCCAACTCAATATAAATAGATAATCAAATACGTATAATTGATTTAAATTTTCAAAACAAAACTTGTTTTCATTAGAAAAAAATATACCCTTCACACTCGTTCTAGGATACTACTGATCCCATCTCTAACGAGTCATTCCCGTTGGATATTGCTAATCCAATATCTGATGAATTCTTTCGTATGTTTCTAATGTGTCTTGTTCTCTAGCTTTGTAAACCAAAGCTCTGATACCAACTGTGAAGACCCGTAACTTCCCCGTAAAGGAAAGCGTCGGATAGTTCGAGAACAAACCACAACAGAACGCATACAGAAGAACATTTCATCGTATATTACAACAATGCATCAGATTACAAGAATATACAGAGTATAAATGAATATTACACAGAAATATCAGAGATTTAAATTACATTTAAATACATCGCAGCGGAAAATAATACAATACACAACTAGAAGAGATATACGGATACAAAGCTTTCCGGATATCGTTCCAGCTGTAAACCAGGATCCTGTGAATATAAATCTGCAAAACCAAAACTACTAGCTGCCCGTGTCAAAAATAGGGGCACCCAGAGTTTAGGTTAAAACAATAAACTCCAGGTCAGTCATGTGACTGGTGTGAGAACTAAAACAGTTATTAATCTTTATTTTAAATCATTAGGTAAATCAAGGGACCACGCCATATAACACGGAACGGGTTTCCTCCCAAGAATACCAGTGCATAAAACAAACAGCGCAATGCTAAATAAAGAAAAATGAAGCTGTTATAAGACCCAGGTCCCATCACACAATGCAACGCAGCCGAGGATAGGGTTTTCCCTTATAACAGCCAAAGAATGCTTGATACGTTTAAAACAAATCATTTGATACTATTATGAGTGCATAGTGTATAAAACAACTTCAAATCATAAGTATCAATCATAGGCGGCATGAGCGTCCCATGCCACTATGTCGCCATATATAGGTTTACAAATAAAACCGCAAAGTCACGTATTTGGAAATTGGATTTCCATCTATGAACCGAGGCAAAAGATAGTCCTCAACCGATTCGAGACTGCCTAGTCCGAGTCTCAGGATCAGAGCTCGAGTGACCCTTGGATCGTCAGGGCCGGTCCACACGGAGTGGATTAAAATGCCTGAACATGCGTTTCTCCGCCCTATGGGGCGTAAATGAGCCAACTAAATGACTCCATCGGTTCGAGAACGACCGATCAATTCGAGGCGCCTCGCAACAGCAACAACCACATAAGTCAAACTCGTCAGGGCGTGTAAAACCACTGACGCCACTTCTAACTAGGAAGAAACACATGTCCTCCCTGATGTCCCCTCCCGTTTTTGGTTCATACCGGGCGTGAAACTCGCGAAGCAAACGTTACACAAAGCTACGCCACAAAGGCCGTGCTTTGATCATCAACCACAAGACTTTGCTTTTCAACAGAAGCCTTGATCATTTGCATCTTAGCATGCCACACAGGCAAGCCATCCTATGCCACCGATATCAGTCACACAGAATGAAATCCGATGTCAGACACACAGTCCATTTACAAGTCCGTTCTGGGTCTGAACGAAACCGGAGGCACCTAGTACCCCGCATATCCATCGATCTCCAAGTACGTCTGGACGATCACTAACTGTTTCCATCTTCTTGGGTGTACAGCCCAATCAAGATCATCAGTTATCCCCCAAACGACGTGAAGACCTCCGGTCTTCGACCATCGTCTTCATCTTCGACTTATCGTCGTATCAGTTATTCAGAATGGGATAAACCCGGTCTTTCCGAATAACTCGCGTATATATTATAAAAGTGTTACACAAACACAACATACGCCTCATTCCAACTCATTAGTCATTAACCGTAAATTAATCAAGAGAATAATTCCCCAAATATTAACCCCGAAGGCCGAAACCAACATCAGATCAATATCCAGAAAACCATTCTACTTAGCTAACCGACAGTTAGTTTCTAAATTTCACGTTCAAATCTAATTAAAGATTTAACTATCGCCTGGAGCAAAACTGGTGATACTCCATTCTCGATCTTTTCAATCTAATTAAAGATTCATTAAAACTCCACTTAGTTTTAATCTGTGACTGGGTTAAAGAATCAGTGTCATTTAAAACACGGTTCACGATAAACCCAAAGTCACATCCCATTAATTATCGGGTTAAAGAACAAGTGTTATTTAAAACACTGTTCACGATAAACCCAAAAATCAATATCAATTCAATTCCAATTAGATATTATTTAATTGGTACACTTCATTAAATCTAAATAAAAAGATTTAATCTTTTCTCAACTGGGTTCAAGAACAGTGTTAGTGAAGACACCATTCACGACAAACCCAAATCACATTCATTAATTATCGGGTTAAAGAACAAGTGTTATTTAAAACACTGTTCACGATAAACCCAAAAATCAATATCAATTCAATTCCAATTAGATATTATTTAATTGGTACACTTCATTAAATCTAAACAAAAAGATTTAATCTTTTCTCAACTGGGTTCAAGAACAGTGTTAGTGAAGACACCATTCACGACAAACCCAAATCACATTCATTAATTATCGGGTTAAAGAACAAGTGTTATTTAAAACACTGTTCACGATAAACCCAAAAATCAATATCAATTCAATTCCAATTAGATATTATTTAATTGGTACACTTCATTAAATCTAAACAAAAAGATTTAATCTTTTCTCAACTGGGTTCAAGAACAGTGTTAGTGAAGACACCATTCACGACAAACCCAAATCACATTCGATATTCAATACAAGGCTCTGAATAGAAAATATATCGGCTTATATTCAATATCGAATTCTACGACTAACAAATGTCGTATTGGAAATAACGATATCAATATATATCTTTCAAATTTCCATAACAACACCTGTATAATCACGAATTCCAACATCGAAATATTCCGAAGACAATTTCGATTCAAATCCACTCCAATGCAAACATTGGAAATTTTGGTTATTTTTAAAACCCTTTTCACTTTCAATTTATTTATTCAAAAATAAATAGAATTATATTTCTAGTTCAAAACTAGTTCATTTCGATAAAAATCTATTTTTATCTTTTCAAATATGGAGTGTTTCATCCCAAATCTTCACAAATCATTTCTTATGATTTTACACAAATTATTACTATTTTTAATAATTTTATCAAGGCCCGTACAGTCGATTTCCATCAATGGCCATCGAACTGCACTTACAGCGACCTTTTTCGAATTTGATTTGGACATATCTCCAAATCCAACCGTTAGATTTCAAATTTCTAACATTCATTAGAAAGCTCTTTTCGATACGAACCCAACGGTTCCGGTTTTAGGAGAATCCGACGGTCGGATCTCCCGCAATGTCCGTTTGAAATAAATGGTCGAAATTCACGAACTGCCGCGGCGCGGCGCGTTCTATTCAGGCCATTATATTATATATATAATATATACTTCGTCGATTTCTATTTAAAACGAATTATATAAATAGTTTAAATTCGTTTCAAAAGCAATTTCAACTTCCATTTCAATTCAAATCGAAATTGAATTCTTCTTTATAAATTCGTTTCAAAATTCATTTCTATTCAATTCAAATTTCAATTCAATTTGAATTCATTTCAATTCAATTTGAATTCGTTTTCAATTCATTTCGAAATCGTTTTCAATTCAATTCATCTCGAAATCGTTTTCAATTCGATTCATTTCGAAATCGTTTTCAATTCAATTCATCTCGAAATCGTTTTCAATTCGATTCATTTCGAAATCGTTTTCAATTCGATTCATTTCGAAATCGTTTTCAATTCAATTCATTTCGAAATCGTTTTCAATTCAATTCATTTCGAAATCGTTTTCAATTCAATTCATTTCGAAATCGTTTTCAAATCGATTCATTTCGAAATCGTTTTCAATTCAATTCATCTCGAAATCGTTTTCAATTCGATTCATTTCGAAATCGTTTTCAATTCAATTCATTTCGAAATCGTTTTCAATTCAATTCATCTCGAAATCGTTTTCAATTCGATTCATTTCGAAATCGTTTTCAATTCAATTCATTTCGAAATCGTTTTCAATTCAATTCATTTCGAAATCGTTTTCAATTCAATTCATTTCGAAATCGTTTTCAATTCAATTCATTTCGAAATCGTTTTCAAATCGATATAAATATCGATCACGTCAAAATGGCGTCAATCTAATCAACACGGCTTCATATATTCCTTTATTTTCAAATATTTTATTTCAAATATTTCTTTTTCAAATATTTCTTTTTCAAATATTTCTTTTTCCAAATATTTTCATTTCTAAACTGGAATGAGGCCCAATCAATTACCATATAAAATTAATTATATGGATTTTCACACAACACATGTATATAATAACATTGAAAAATGATCAACCATCACCCAAAGTGCACTACACTGTATAAGCATCAAATAAAGATATCTAACGCTTATAACAGCCTGTCAATCAATCGATCGACATATTTAATCAATCAGGATGAGTGAACTTCAAATTTCATCCCAACACCCGTGTGGGGTTTCAAACAATCAAACACAGATTTTATTTGTGCAGTTGAGCGATGTGTAAAATTTATCGTCCCAATCAATGTCATTCAAATAAGTGTACATAAACAAACCGTCTGGTTTGTAAATGAATATTTATTTATTCCCATTCACGGTAAAAATTATATTTTTAACGATAAAACATTTTATTCCAACATATGAATTTCTATTCAATTCATTTATTCAATAAAAATGATATTTTTATTTTTCTAACATATTTTAGAAAATTTCGGCGGCATAACGGCACGATACTAGAAACGGGACAAGGCCTAGCCTTATCCCCGGTCTAGTGAAGGCCCACGCCATTCACATATCAATTTTAATCAATTTCCAATTCAACCAATCAATCAAATCCAAATCAATTAACCTAACCAACTACACAACCAAACAAACAAGTCCATGGTATGTGGACGGGTGTCGGGTGCTTCTAATAAGCACCGTCTGCATCCTAGTATATATATATATATATAACTAGAAAAGTAGAATTTGAGTGAGAAGTTCTCACCTATAGCTATCCTAGCTCCACGACACTTCATTTGCAGAAACCTTCGTCGCTACCGCATCTTCGTCCTCTTCGTTGTCCGCTTTCACTACCTATGTAAAAATCGAATTTTTACTTCGCTATTCCATATATAAAAATCATATTTTTATTTCGAAGTTCAATATATAAAAATCCTATTTTTAGTTTGCTATTCAATATATAAAAATCGAATTTTTATTTCGAAGTTCAATATATAAAAATTCTCTTTTTCCATCGAAGTTCAATATATAAAAATTCTCTTTTTCTATCGAAGTTCAATATATAAAAATTCTCTTTTTCTATCGAAGTTCAATATATAAAAATTCTCTTTTTCTATCGAAGTTCAATATATAAAAATTCTCTTTTTCTATCTCGAAAACAAATGCAAAATTCCTTTTTAAAAACAAAGCTAACTTCATTTTCAAAACCAATGTATGTATTTTATTTTCTTTAAAAATCAGTTTTTATATTCTTTTAAAATCAGTTTTTATGCATTTTTTTAAAAAAACAGTTTTTGCATCTTTTAAAAAAAACAGAAATTAGTTTTTAAATCATTTTTAAATTGGTTTTTAAATTCTTATAAATCAGTTTTTATGCATTTTTTTAAAAAAACAGTTTTTGCATCTTTTAAAAAAAACAGAAATTAGTTTTTAAATCATTTTTAAATTGGTTTTTAAATTCTTATAAATCAGTTTTTATATTCATTATAAAATCAGTTTATAAATCTATTAAAATAAAAACAGAAATAAAAAAATAAAAAAAAAAGAAAATGGACTTACAGAGAGAGGGGGGGTGCTAATGTTCGGCGCCCGATGTCTGGAGGCAAGGAGATGGAGTTGCGGTGGCGAGGTGGTGGTCCAAGGGAGAGTGGCGGCGGCGGATCTGAAGGGGGAGGGGCAGCGCTCGATGACTTGGCGGTTTGGGGCGAGGGCTTGCGACTGGAGCGAGGAAGAGGGGATCGAAGAGGAGGGAGGGCGACGATCTTGGAGGCGGAGGTGGGCGCGCTCCGACGAGCGGAGGTGAAGGCGACGAAAGCTGGAAGAGGGGGGCGACGGATCTGAAGTAGTCGGGGGCTTTTTTTTATATATATTTTTTCTCTGTTGACCGATTCAAAGAAGGGGGGTATAAGGGAGAAAGGTATTATATTTTTTATTTATTTATTTATTAATTTATTTATTTTTAATTGCAAAAAGTTGACTTTCACAAACGAACTCTAAACGAGGCCCACCGCCTGTCGTCCATAGCGTTTAACCCCCATTCCGAACACAATGGGATATGTACCGTCAGCTGATTCGGCTGTTTGAATCAGTTCCTGTTAAATTTACACTTAAATCGCTATCTTGAATTTTAAACGTACATTTCAAATTACCGGGGTCACATGCTAACTCTAAAAATTCTCGAAAAATATTTTCTAGCTTCGTATTGACGATACGGTCCTAACAAAACTAGTTTCGTCGAATTCTGAGACCGTATGAAAAATGACCAATTTCCAGTCGATTAAAATCAACTGAAATGGTCAAAACACGTTTTCCTTTGCCACGCTCACATATTGATTCAGAAAATTATGAAATTTGAAACCTAGCAATAATTCGACATCACGGACCCAACAAAACTGGTTTCGTCGAAATCCGAGGTCATTTGCAAAATGTCCATTTTTAAGGGCCTGAATTCCATAGCGACTATTCAGAATTTTCAACTGGACATATCTTTTGATTCTCGATATGAAATCTCAGTTTGTTAACTTCGTTACAAAGATATAGTTATACAGATTCAAATGTTTCTTGTTTCGTTCAATTCTGACTTATATTGAATTCTGTATATTCATTTGAAATTAGAAATCGAATTTTCGAACTACCGCGCCATTTTCAATTCCTTTTATAATTATATATAATTATTATATATTCTAACGACGACGTATATAATATATACGTTCTAATTATATTCAAAATAAATTTCTCGTCGATATTATTTAAAATAATCTATTTTAAATATTCAAAATTCGCTAAAATCGCCAAAATAAAAATTTCAAACTGGCTCGCATTTTACGGGTTGTTACAGAATTTTTATATTCAATTCCCTGTTCAAATTCAATACTTGAATTTCTATTTCAAATCTCTATTCAAATTTCATATTTCAATTCTTCTTTGAAATTCTATATTTCAAATTCTATTCAATTCCTCTTTGAAATTCTATATTTCAAATTCTATTTTCTATTTGAACTCTTATATCCAATTTCTTTAAACAAGTCTCGACTTCAATTCCTTTTGAAATCGATATTTCTATTTTTCTTTTGAAGATAGATTTCTCATTCCAATTTCACATTTGTATTTCTATTTCTGAATTATCAAATGATAATCCTTTTCTCTTCATTTTATAACTTCGTTATAAACGAACTATTTATAAACTTCGTTTATAAAGGAACTACTTGTTATATTTTTCAAAAACAAGTTTTATATTTCTATTTCCATTTAAAATTCAAATTCTATTTAAAAATAGAATTTTCCCTTTTAAATCTCAAATATCCTTCCACGATATTTTAAATACATTAACACTTAGCCCAGTGATATTTAAAACAATCAAATCACCCAATTTTCAATCATTTGATTTTTAACACATCATATATGAAAAATATATATGAAATCAAACAAACAACAAACAAACAGATAATATATTTTTGAGGAATCCAGTTGGATCCCTCCAACCTGTTTCCTGCATCCACAGATGTTAGCACATAAATAATACCCATTCTGCTTCGTGGCAGAATATCGCGGTATAGAAGGTCATCCACTAATCATAGCGTGGGGCGTATAGGGTAATCATCCGCTATGAAACTGCGGGCATCCGCTAATGAGACTGCGGGAATCCAACCAATCAATCAACCCAATATATATATATAATAGCCTAAATAACTAATATATATATAACAACCAGAAAACATTCACACAAGCAACAAACAATTATTTTTAATGAAATAAAAATAATTCAAAAGGTGAGTGAGATTTACTCACCGGGATTTTTGCTTATCGAATATCCATTTTGATTCTGATATTTTTGAATAAACTTCCAGATGGTATGATACGTAATTACGAATCCAACTTTATGATTTTCCTGCCTTGCATAAATTAAATATATTGCATATAAAATTTTTGATTATATAAAAATTATTCGATTTAACTAAAATTAAATATTTAATTATACCTTAATTCATGTTTTACCACCCTCCTCGTTTGAAAATTTCCAATGTCTCATCTTTGTAGCTAAACGAACTATAGCCGAACCCCATCCTTTGCCACTCTTGCCTCCTCACTTCTGTAAAAAGCTCAAGTTCCTTCTCCTAATGGTGATGCTAGATTTTGCTTACTGTTTCGAGCAACGCTCATCTTATACTGCCCTGAGTTGCTCCAAAACTTCGATTATCACTAACCATCCGAAATTCACTATCAAACCAAATGCAGTCCCCAAAGAACAGATCCAACTCCCACCATCTCCCCACTGTCGAACCCAATAACACTGCTCCAGTCACCTTCCACATTGCGACCTTTTCCCTTCTCTCTAACTCGACTTCCACCTTCATTGGTAGTTCGGCTCTTAACTGGTACCATGAAATAGGGCGCTTCAACTGTCATCGCTCAACCAAATGATTGGTATAAACTTCCGTTGAAACCCACTTCTACCATGGCAACATTAGTCGCGGCTTCCTCAATCGCGATCCTCGATGTCTTCGAATGCTGCCAATTTCGCGACAACCAACTTTAGCCCTAAATCGCAAATTCGCGATTTCCAGTCACGAACTCGATAGACCCTACTGCTCATGAATCTTGCTTTAAAATTGGATTCGAATTCGATCCTGCTCTTTTTTTTTTCAGCATCGGTGGCTCGCTTTGGGTTCACTTGGAAGAATGGGGGAACGAAGAAAATGGTTTCAGTTGATTTTAGAAAGAGGATTGAAAAATTATGAAGGCTAATGCTTGCTTTATAGTTGCGAGCAGCAGACCAACGTACAGAGGGCATTGAATTTCTTCTCCTTTGATATAGAAGATGGAAGACAAATTATTTGGCTCGAGGAATGAATAGTATCAGAGATGTAATGGTTTAGGGTGGCGCTGTTTGTTTTTAGGCTGGCTGATTTACAATTGAAAAGATTTTGAAGTGATTTTAATTATTAAAATAATCAAAATATCTCGTGTCCTTTAACTCGAAATCCCGACCCGTTATTCAATTGTAATGACTGATATTCCCAACGTTATCTGGTATTCTGGTCTCAATGAAGTGGGTTCTGAAATAAATTTTGACTATATAAAGAAGATGACTAATTTATTGATGATTAAAAATAAATTCAATTAATATAAATTGATTTCAAAAAAAATTAATCCATTGATAATATATTATTATTATCGTCCCAATTCAACTAGAGTTTATGCTAATCAATTGAATTGTTTCAATTTAGTTTTGTATCTGAATTCAATTATTACCGTTTTCGTATTACGATAATTCGATATATTCGATATTAAATCGAAATTGATTTTTTTTTTAAATCGATAACTTAATATAAAAATTCATTTATATCATCGATTCAATAATTAAAACGATATTAAATATTTAAAATAAACTGACAAAGATCCGGGTCGTTACATTCTTCCCCCCTTAAAAGAATTTCGTCCCCGAAATTACTAAGGTAGAAAAAGTGTTACAAACCCATTAACTTTCCAAAATTCACTTATGTTGAAACTCAACATTTTATATTTCTATAAATTTTGGTTCCACCAAAACTTTTGGTTTCTCATTCACATGCATTCAAATTGATTCTAAATCAATTCATTCACTTGATTTATTTAACTTGTTTTAAGTTAAATTTTTAAATTCCAGAATTCAAATTCCCGGGTTTCTATTTCAAATTCTTTTGAAATAAATATATACATATATTTATAACCCATCTCAAATTCAAAACATTTGAATATTCAAACCAATTTTTTTTCTTTCAAACAAATTTCCATCAAAACTTTTCTAAGGTAGCAATTTCATCACTTAGAAACTTGGAATTGAACACTGATGATGTTGCAATCATCATCAGAATTATTTCCTAGCCACTGAAGTGAGTTCAGTGCTTTATCACTTCTAAAATCCATTCAAAAATGGTATTTATTCAAAACCTTTATAAAACAAAGCTATATTATTTAATATACTTTGAAAATATTTTCCCAATTTCTAGGATTAAAATTCCAAATTCTGGTTTGAATTTCAATTCTAATTCATCTCATTTGTATATTTAATTCCTATACAAATTCTACTCTGGTTATAAATAACCATTCTAAATTTATAATCTCATTTGATTATAAAGTCAACATCCAACACATCCATATAATAATAATTCTAGAAAATTATTCTTTCTATATCAAAATAGAAATTTTGAGTAAAATTATTTCATTCACCCATTTTAAAACTATATCGTGTTCAATCTTCTGTTCAAGTATTTACAAACTCTTATCGACGTCGTGGCGTCCCACGATTCGACCAGAATTCATAAACCACTCTACAGACTAGCCAACACAATATAAAACAATTCTATTTCAATTTACAAATACGTGCTCTCGTATATACCTGCACTCAACTCATTCTAGGGTACTGCTGACCCTGTCTCTAATGAGCACATTCCACCAAAGCCTAGGTATTCACTCAACCTAAGCTCTGATACCACCTGAAACGACCCGCAAATCCGTGCTATCCGAGTTGACTAAATACAACACACGTCCAACCCAAATAACACAGAAATACGAACCATTAATAGAAAGAAGTTAGAAGATGAGAAATAGGAAGAAAGAAATATTAGAATAGAAGGAAAACGAAGATCACAACTCACAGCGGAACGAATAAAATATATTATATAACATAAGCTTTGAAATACAAATCTGTTTGGTACATATATACATACCATCATCAGAGTACACATGACATTTGATTCAGCGGAAGTAACTCTAAATAACTAACGTTGAAGCCTCCTGCTTCAAGCTCCTCCAAGTGTATCTGTAAAAGCCTGAAACACTTGACTGCCCGTACAAATTTGGGCACCCAAGAGTTTAGGAAAACAAAACAAAACAAACTCTGGGTCAGTCATGGGACTGGTGTGAGTAAACTCCAACCACTTGTTTAACTTTAAAAATCCTTTCAAAGAAAAGATAATAGTAAGACCAGCCCACACATAAACACGGACGGTTTTTACCTTACTATAACCCAAAACACTTTGATATCAAATCCAATGATATTATAATAATGTCTACATCAAATAAATAACCAAATAGCAGAACGCTTGCATCTCACGCTCCACATATATAATATAAAATCAAAACCCGCATGGCGCTTATTGGAGATTGGATTTCCAACATGACAAGGTATGGAACCACCTTCCGATGATGTATCTCTAGAGGCGAATACACCTGGGTTCAACAAGAACGTCTTGCAACCCGGCCCACACATGACCGACCACTCATTTCGCTTGAGTGTATCGAATGTATATCACCAACGGTTGGACTCAAACCACCGTTTCCCGAATGGGCAGAATCGATAGATTAAGAAACAAAAGGAATTTCTCTAGATAGGTGATTATACACCCTAATGGGTGCGACCCACATAGCCATGCTGCCTGCCCGATTTTTGTCCTTTCCCGGTTGTTGAGGCCTGAGGCTACGATTACTTACCATTCATTGATAACACAATCACTTTGAATGCCACATTGTCAGATCCGTTAATCACTAATAGATTTGCACAAATATTCTGGATATTATGCTAAGGGATAAATCCGTTGCAACCATATATATTTATACAGACCAACCCTTTTTGATCATTGGAAATACTCTGTCAGACATTCGTCCATTTACGTTCGTTCTGGGATTGAACGAAACCGAAGGCACTATTTCTATTTAATAGAAAGAGTCCTTGCACTTTACTCCGTCTTCAATATATTCAGCATACTTGGTTCGCAACGCTTATGCCGATACGGAGTGGTTCTTCGGATAATAATCCAACCGGTCTCTCCATATTGACAACGATGGTCAAAACTTCGATAGTCTGTGATTTAACTATCGAATAAAAACAAGTGTTCACCCAAACATATCAAACAAACCACTGGGCTCTTTAATTAATATCCATTAATTAAATCACTTCTCCATTTCCTTATCAATATTTGTTAACCAAATATTTTCAATAACCATATTGGCTCTTTACGCTATTTGGAAAGCATCAACTTCTTTTATTTTATATATATTAGAAAATATCTCTATTTGCAATTGGAAACAATTCCAATCACTTATCTCTATCCCTTTTTGTTTACAATATTCGATTTTTATATTCACTTTCCTATCGAATATTCAATACGTCGATACAATGATTTCAAATTATCAAAATATCTTAAAAATATTCTAACTCCTTAAATTTCCGGAAAATTTCGCCATAACCTCCCCTGTATCGGGAGCATCGGGAAATTTCAAATAGCTTCCCGGTACCTTCTCATCTCAAAAAGAAAAAGAAAAAGCCAAGCGGCTTGCCGATACGGCGCATAAAATCTCATATATGAATTAAATATGTACCTTTTTGTTGGGCACACAAATTAAAATCTTCATATACTTCATATCAAACCTGCTTACACATGTTCACCTGTTTTCAATTCAATTCAACACTATCCAATCGTTTGAATTCAGTTCCGCCCGTTTATTCTTTAATTAGTCATTTTGCCTATTTCACTTCTTTGTTGAACATAACATGCTCAAATTTGATTCCACTTGCTTATACAAATCAAATCCCTTTTTTTTCTATTTCTAGTTTCATATTTGGTTTGAATATGAAATCACAAGTTAATTTACTTATTCACAGTTTGCTCGATTCAATCGTTTTAACTAATTCATTTGTCAGTTTGCAAATTAACTCTTTTGCCTATATCACTTTGATATTTGAATATAACCTATCCAAATATATTTCAACTTGATTATACTAATTGAATTTCATTTTCAATTCACGTTCTATATTCGATTTCAAATATATATTTACAAATTCCCTTCACCTTTCAAAGTTCATCTTCAAAATTCGATTAACTAATTTCTCTTTGTCTTAGTCAACTCTATTCAATAATCAAAATATGATTATTGATTTTAAAAAAACATTTCTTTCACTTCACTTAAGTTCGCATATATTTTATAACTCAAATCTGAGATTTTCTAAATAGAAATTCGGATTTTTATTGGTTTAATATCCCTTTATAAAATGAAATAACCCGTTATGGTTTTTAAATAGTTCTGGCGCTGTTTTTCTGAAAATTTGATTTTGACATAACTCAAAATCTATACGACGAAATTCATATTTTTCTCTTTCATTAGAAAGCTATTATCAAATCGGTCCTGACGTTTCTTGTTTCAAAGAATTTCGACTTCAATTGAGTTCTGTGTATTCAATTGAAGTTCGAGTCGCCAATTTACGAACTGCAGCGCTGCGGCGAGTTCGTTTTAATTATATTTATATATATAAACTTTTAAACTTCGTTAAATGAATTCAACTCCCTTCTAATATACATATATATATATATATTCCAAATTCCATTTGAATCTTTACATTTCAAATTCCATAAGTTTAAATCCTGTATTCAAATCCCATTTGAAATCCTTTATTCGAATTCCATTTCAAATCCTTTATTCGAATCCCATTTTCAAATCCTTTATTTAATTCCCACTTTAATTCAACTCCTTTTTGAATTTCTATATTTGAAATTCATACTTGAATTTAAATATCCAAACTCCATTTAAATTTCTATTTGAAATTCTAAATGTTTCAAATTCCATTTTTCTCTCATTTGAAACTCCAAATATTTCAAATTACATTTTCTTTTATATTGAAATTCCATTTTTGAATTTCCTTTATTCCAATCCCATTTGAATTCCTTTGAATTCAAATTCTATTTCAGAACTATTTGGATTTCCTATTTTGAAATCCTATTTCAATCCTACTTTTAAATCCTATTTTCAAAGTTTATTTCGAATTCTATTTTGAAATTCTATATTCAAATCTCTATTTGAATTTTTATATTCAATTCCCTGTTCAAATTCAATACTTGAATTTCTATTTCAAATCTCTATTCAAATTTCATATTTCAATTCTTCTTTGAAATTCTATATTTCAAATTCTATTCAATTCTTCTTTGAAATTCTATATTTCAAATTCTATTTTCTATTTGAACTCTTATATCCAATTTCTTTAAACAAGTCTCGACTTCAATTCCTTTTGAAATCGATATTTCTATTTTTCTTTTGAAGATAGATTTCTCATTCCAATTTCACATTTGTATTTCTATTTCTGAATTATCAAATGATAATCCTTTTCTCTTCATTTTATAACTTCGTTATAAACGAACTATTTATAAATTTCGTTTATAAAGGAACTACTTGTTATATTTTTCAAAAACAAGTTTTATATTTCTATTTCCATTTAAAATTCAAATTCTATAAAAATAGAATTTTCCCTTTTAAATCTCAAATATCCTTCCACGATATTTTAAATACATTAACACTTAGCCCAGTGATATTTAAAACAATCAAATCACCCAATTTTCAATCATTTGATTTTTAACACATCATATATGAAAAATATATATGAAATCAAACAAAAAACAAACAAACAGATAATATATTTTTGAGGAATCCAGTTGGATCCCTCCAACCTGTTTCCTGCATCCACAGATGTTAGCACATAAATAATACCCATTCTGCTTCGTGGCAGAATATCGCGGTATAGAAGGTCATCCACTAATCATAGCGTGGGGCGTATAGGGTAATCATCCGCTATGAAACTGCGGGCATCCGCTAATGAGACTGCGGGAATCCAACCAATCAATCAACCCAATATATATATATAATAGCCTAAATAACTAATATATATATAACAACCAGAAAACATTCACACAAGCAACAAACAATTATTTTTAATGAAATAAAAATAATTCAAAAGGTGAGTGAGATTTACTCACCGGGATTTTTGCTTATCGAATATCCATTTTGATTCTGATATTTTTGAATAAACTTCCAGATGGTATGATACGTAATTACGAATCCAACTTTATGATTTTCCTGCCTTGCATAAATTAAATATATTGCATATAAAATTTTTGATTATATAAAAATTATTCGATT
Source organism: Allium sativum (assembly GCA_030737875.1). Taxonomy (NCBI): domain Eukaryota; kingdom Viridiplantae; phylum Streptophyta; class Magnoliopsida; order Asparagales; family Amaryllidaceae; genus Allium; species Allium sativum. The sequence continues at coordinate 180,743,930 of CM060915.1, read as the reverse complement.
TAACTAAAATTAAATATTTAATTATACCTTAATTCATGTTTTACCACCCTCCTCGTTTGAAAATTTCCAATGTCTCATCTTTGTAGCTAAACGAACTATAGCCGAACCCCATCCTTTGCCACTCTTGCCTCCTCACTTCTGTAAAAAGCTCAAGTTCCTTCTCCTAATGGTGATGCTAGATTTTGCTTACTGTTTCGAGCAACGCTCATCTTATACTGCCCTGAGTTGCTCTAAAACTTCGATTATCACTAACCATCCGAAATTCACTATCAAACCAAATGCAGTCCCCAAAGAACAGATCCAACTCCCACCATCTCCCCACTGTCGAACCCAATAACACTGCTCCAGTCACCTTCCACATTGCGACCTTTTCCCTTCTCTCTAACTCGACTTCCACCTTCATTGGTAGTTCGGCTCTCAACTGGTACCATGAAATAGGGCGCTTCAACTGTCATCGCTCAACCAAATGATTGGTATAAACTTCCGTTGAAACCCACTTCTACCATGGCAACATTAGTCGCGGCTTCCTCAATCGCGATCCTCGATGTCTTCGAATGCTGCCAATTTCGCGACAACCAACTTTAGCCCTAAATCGCAAATTCGCGATTTCCAGTCACGAACTCGATAGACCCTACTGCTCATGAATCTTGCTTTAAAATTGGATTCGAATTCGATCCTGCTCTTTTTTTTTTCAGCATCGGTGGCTCGCTTTGGGTTCACTTGGAAGAATGGGGGAACGAAGAAAATGGTTTCAGTTGATTTTAGAAAGAGGATTGAAAAATTATGAAGGCTAATGCTTGCTTTATAGTTGCGAGCAGTAGACCAACGTACAGAGGGCATTGAATTTCTGCTCCTTTGATATAGAAGATGGAAGACAAATTATTTGGCTCGAGGAATGAATAGTATCAGAGATGTAATGGTTTAGGGTGGCGCTGTTTGTTTTTAGGCTGGCTGATTTACAATTGAAAAGATTTTGAAGTGATTTTAATTATTAAAATAATCAAAATATCTCGTGTCCTTTAACTCGAAATCCCGACCCGTTATTCAATTGTAATGACTGATATTCCCAACGTTATCTGGTATTCTGGTCTCAATGAAGTGGGTTCTGAAATAAATTTTGACTATATAAAGAAGATGACTAATTTATTGATGATTAAAAATAAATTCAATTAATATAAATTGATTTCAAAACAATTTAATCCATTGATAATATATTATTATTATCGTCCCAATTCAACTAGAGTTTATGCTAATCAATTGAATTGTTTCAATTTAGTTTTGTATCTGAATTCAATTATTACCGTTTTCGTATTACGATAATTCGATATATTCGATATTAAATCGAAATTGATTTTTTTTTAAATCGATAACTTAATATAAAAATTCATTTATATCATCGATTCAATAATTAAAACGATATTAAATATTTAAAATAAACTGACAAAGATCCGGGTCGTTACAGTGATAGACTTCTAGTCTCACCTTTTGAACCAGTTCACTTACAAAGTATAGATCCTGTTCCAGATGCTTGGTTCTAGAGTGCAATACAGGATTAGCAGTAAGTGCAATAGCACTCATATTGTCACACCATATTATTGCCTTGTCATTAGTGTTGAATTTGATTTCACTTAGTAAAGATTGAACCCACATAATCTCTGCTGTTGTGCTGGCAATACTTCTGTACTCAGCCTCTGTGCTAGATCTTGATACAGTGTTCTGTTTTTTTGCACGCCATGATATTGGATTTTTTCCTAGAAATATACAGTAGCCACTTGTTGATTTTCTGTCATCATAATCGTTTGCCCAGTTTGCATCTGCATATGCACTGATGTTTAGATTCATGCTTGGCTTCAAAACAAGACATTGATTAATTGTGCCTTTTAGATATCGTAGAATTCTTTTGACAGCTTGCTAGTGATCACTTAATGGTTTTTGCATAAACTGGCTTGCCTTATTAACACTGTATGAAATGTCTGGTCTGGTTATGGTTACATATTGTAGAGCTCCAATGATGCTTCTGTATAATTTTTCATTGCATGTTGGCTCTCCTTTGTTTTTACTTAAGTGAATGTTTGTAATCATTGGAGTAGGTAAAGCTTTGGCATCCTACATCTTAGCCCTAACCAGAATTTCTGAAATGTATTTTCTCTGACATAATTGAAGTTCATTCTCTCTAGTTCTGTGGACTTTAATTCCTAGAAAATAGGATAGATCACCCAAGTCTTTCACTGAGAATTCTTTGTTCAGTTTACTTGTGATGCTCTTTATCTCTGTGATGTTGTTTCCTGTTATTATGAAGTCATCCACATAGATTAGGACGTAGGTGGTTGAGTCTTCAGTGAACTTTGTGAAGAGTGAATTGTCAGACTTTGTAGGCATGTATCCCAATTTTGATAGGGTTGTCTTCAATTTATTGAACCATATTCGAGGAGCTTGCTTTAGACCATATATTGCCTTGTTTAATTTGCATACCATTCCTGTATTAGTCTTTTCATCAAGTCCTTGTGGCAACTCCATATACACCTCTTCCTGCAGTTCATCATTCAAGAAAGCATTATTGACATCAATTTGTTTGATGGTCCAATTCTTATACAAGGCTATGGTTAGTATGATTCTAACAGTGGTTGGTTTCACAACAGGTGAGAATGTCTCATTGAAGTCAATTCCACACTGTTGTGAATATCCTTTTGCCACTAACCTAGCCTTGTATTTTGATATTGTACCATCAGCATGTCTTTTTATCCTGTAAGTCCATTTGCACCCAATTATATTTTTATATTTGGGTGTCTGAACTAGATGCCAAGTTTGATTTTTTTGTAATGCATCTAGCTCTTCTTTCATGGCACACCTCCACTTATCATTTTGCACAGCTTGATGATAAGTGGTTGGTTCAGTATTGTCAAAGTCAATGTGATAAATTTTTGGTTTAAAAAAACCACTTTTTGCCCTAGTTGTCATATGATGCTGATTATAAGTTCTAGTGGATTCCCTGTTTTCATCTGAGTGTGTGCTTTCCTCCTGGCTGCCTGTGTCCTGATCTTGAGAGTTTGCATCATTTTCTTCAGAACTGTTTTGATTATTTTCACTACTTGTTGCCGTATTTTGAGATGTTCTTGTACTTTTTGGACTTTGAGTGCATGTCATATTGTCACTTGAGTGTGGCACATGCTCAGTCTCATTTATAATTTCAGGATCAGGTAAAATAACAGTTTGAGGATTGTAATTTTTTCTTGTTGGCTTGACAGTCTTACTTTTGAATGGGAACACCTTCTCATTAAATATGACATGTCTGGAGATGTATACTTTGCCATAATTGTCTAAACACTTATAACCCTTATGATTAGGGGAGTACCCCAGAAATGTACATGGTTTGGACCTATAGTCAAGTTTATGTGTGTTGAATGGCCTTGTATGAGGAAAACATAGACATCCAAAAATCTTTAGGTCATTGTAATTTGGTTTGCGTTTGTTCAGTACCTCAAAAGGGCATTTTAGATCAAGCACCTTTGTTGGTAATCTGTTGATTAAGTATACTGCTGTAGTAAAGGCATCTGGCCAAAATTTTAGTGGCAATTATGCCTGTGCTAGCCGTGTCAACCCAGTCTCTACAATGTGTCTATGTTTTCTTTCAATAAGACCATTCTGTTCTGAGGTATGTGGACATGTTAGTCTGTGTGTTATTACCTTTTTAGCAAAGTAGTGTTTTAAGGGCAAGAATTCCTTACCACCATCACTTTGAATAGTCTTGACTTTATGATTTAACTGGTTTTCAACATTAGCTATAAACTGCATGACTATATTATAAGTGTCAGATTTTGATTTTAAAAAATAAATCCAGACATATCTTGAGTGAGCATCAATGAAGGAAATATAGTAATTATATCCATAGTCACTATTTATTGGTGCTGGACCCCATAGGTCAACAGCAACTAGTTCTAGAAGGTTTAGATAATTAGTTTCTGAATTTGTGAATGGCAGTTTGTGACTTTATCCCATTTGGCAGTATGTGCACACATAATTATTGGGAATGTCAACAGAGATATCACTGTCATTTAGAATTTTTTTCATAATTTTGAGACTTGGATGTCCAAATTTAAAATGCCACATATCAAAAACAGTATAGTCACTCTGGCTATCTAATACAGTCATATTATAGACATTTTTCCTGAAACACCCCACCTCCGTTAGGGTCACTCTCAAAGGGAATGCCCTAATTTTGGTGGAGGTTTATAAGTACAAGTCACAGATATACAAGACAGATATAAGAACACATATTTGTAAACAGCGGAAGAACAACAAACTTTTATTTCATGAAGTCAAATACGTGTCACAAAACATCGCCATGATTGTCTTACATCCTTTCCAAAAACATAACATAACATTTTCATAATCTGTCTTGAGTACATTATTTAAAGAAGCATGAATAAAACATAGATAAACTGCCAAAGCCCCATAGTGGATTGTCCAAAACCATAGTTCAAAACAGGAAAGTCCAAGCAATACATTTCTCTTCTTCAAGCTGGATGTTGAGGTAGGTCAAGCTGCTGTGTTCCCTCCCTGAGGACCTGGGGGGGAAACGGAAGAAAGAAGACGAAAGAAAAATAGAGTCAGACATAAAGCCTGAGTAAGTCTAGTACTACTTTGTCTATGAATAAAGAACTGGGTATGATAAGTAAACAGGAAGTGGGCAACATTATAAACTTGGTTAAGTTATCTAGGGTCGAATATACTATCGTACCCCATGTTAATCTCTGAACCCATATAAACTAGTTTCCAATTTGCACCCCATAATCAGGGTAGTGTGATCCATTCTACGATGATCGGCTCCTACTCGCATAGTTACATGTGTCTTACGGCCCCCGATGTCTGTAGTTACCTATGCTGGTCCCACCATGGGGTGTATCAAGTCCCATAGTGGCAACCCGACACAACCTTAGAGTGCAAAGGTATGCTACTGGTGCCCAGTGCTTTATTTTTTCTGCGCCGGAGTGCGTGCACGCCCGCACACCGTTAGAACCTACACTGCTACACCACCGCCGTCGATTTGACCTCTTACAATCAGCCCAGTAATCGTGCCCCACCCTGCCTAGCTTCAGGGTATCCTGATACACCTTCTAGGGTTACTGCTGAAAAGGGTCCCCCGTTGCTAGGTTTTCTATCTCTAGCCAACATGCTAAGTTGGTTAAGTGTTTCCTAACCTAACCCCACCAGTCCGTTTAGTTTAGCATGTTCCATTTTGATTAAGTCTTTAGTTCACTTAATCCTAACAATCCTGACTCAGCCTTAATTGTCTTATTAAGGCCCTGACCTCTCACATTAGACAGGTATTGTTGTGGCTGCCTGTTGCCGGTTGGTTCCGGGCAGTCTTACGCCACAACTCAGTCTAACCTCGGGTCCTTGCTGGGCTCCATGTTTAACCTCCCACATTGGATAGGTATTGTTGTGACTACTGGACAGCCGGGCGGTTCCGGGCAGGTTTACATCACAACTCAATCCAACCTCGGGTTAAACACATCGTCTTTTCTACATTTACATATTTTGTCATTCTTCTTTATTTCTTATATGTAAATATTTGCGGCCCATTATTATGTTAATGGTGTAATGGTTACACCAACCATGGGCCCAACCCATACTTGACTTTGGGCCCTTCTATTTCATATTTTCATTCATTAATTCATTTTAACCCAACGTTGTTTTCCCCCGTTTTACACGTCCGTTCATATATATTGGGCTTAGCCTTTTAAAGCCCAATTTAGCCATGCGAAAGGGGAGGCTTATGGCGTATACACAAAGAGGGGAAAGTGAGCGCATGAACTTGCATATGACGTTGGAAAATACATAATAGAAATTGGTGTACTTGCATAGGGGTGACATGTATTTTGGTCATACAACATAGGTGACATAAATCAAGGCATGTAAACTTGCATAGGTTTAACTACAACATGAACCTATATTCTTATTTAGGCATAATGTCAAACATAAGCATGGCCTAAATACTTCTAGCATAAACATGGCATATTGTCAAACATAAGCATGGCATAAAATACTTCTAACATAAACATAGCATAATTCAACTTAATCATGATTTAAGCCTAATCACATAACGATGGTATAAACATACTTATGCATAAATATTCCTAAACATGGTGTTTGCTTTAAACTTGCAAAAATGGATTTTTGAGTCTAACCTAGCCATGTCATCATATAATCCTTTAAAACAAGATAGACTTAATAACAGATTTCAATTATGCCAAATATCATTCCTAGCCATATTCATAAGTTTGCAAAAGCATGACTAATACATGGTGTCAAAATTCCACATAGTTTCATATGAACTATAATAACCAAACTTGTTTCAATTACTTGCAAAATGATTTATACATAAAAACATACATCATAATGGCATAATAACAAAGCCCCAAACTTGCATAAATTTCACTCAACTATATACATGTAGCTTCAACATAGACTACATAATTTGCGCAATATTCCAAACGTATATTTGCATAGAACTACCGCATGTAGTTCTTTATAATGAATAATATAATTCAAGAGTATCCAAACGTATATAAATTGATAAGAACGCACAAATATGAATTACTTCCATTGCCACAATTCAAGCATACACATCAACACAGTTGTTTATTATACCAAAGTAATACTCTACTTACAATGGTTTGATGAATTCTCTAGTTTAGGGATTGAAGACGCAAATTCCTTTGTTGAATTGATTAGCTTTAGGTTGCTTGAATTGCTTTAGGCCTTAGAACTTCCTCCCTAATCCTCTCTTTAGTTGGCGGCTATGCTTTGTCGTTCCTCAGCAACATGGCGGCTATGTTCTTAATTTTTAATGAATAGATTAGGGTTTAGTCTAGGGTTGTTTATATAGAGGTTAGGAACTAATTAGGACCCTTGATGTTGCTAGGTTAGATCATAGCCATTCATTAGGAAGAGAGACCAATAAAAACCCGCCACCTAGCCCTAATGACAAAGCAGACCACTGAAATTCGACCAAACACAGACCTGGCCAGCCAGGTTGACTGGGCTCGACCAGGTCGACACCCCTGTCGACAGGGCTGTCGACAGCCCTGTCGACATGGGTAGCCCAGGTCGACAGCCCAGTCGACCTGGGTGGCTAGGCGGGTGTTTTATTCGCCTGGCCCGTTGGGCCCCATTTCAAATTATTATTTTATTCTGTTTGAATTTTAAATTTAATTCAAAACTTCCGAAGGCCATATCCTCTTCATACGGACTCCGTTTTTCGAAAACTCGGACTCTATTTCGCGTATTTTTCCGAGACGAACGCAATGGCGTATCCCGTTTCCCTTAGTTCTTTGATTTCAGATTAATTATACTTTAATTTGTTAATTTCACAGTTATAGAATTTTCGGGGTGTTACATTCTCCCCCACTTAAAAGGATTTCGTCCCCGAAATCTTCAAGTGTAGGAAAACGTATATCCTAACATCCAATCATCCATCTACTCATCCATCAAACACGAGCATCTATTGTCCTTAAAAGACTTCTAATGCTTCATGATCATATGCAAAGTGTGTGTGTACATGTACTTATCTAATGCAAAATCAGGCGGTCTACTGATTCAGTTGACCTCCTTAATGCGAATTATGTAAGTGCCATGCATCCATTATGTATGCAAAATTTTCCTATTCTTGATTCTACATGAGTGCACAACCATTCAATACAAATGCAACATCCACATGACAACACATTATAGTTCAACCACATACGAATACAAACATATATGCATATGCAATATGAAGTGACTGAGCCGATCTAAAACCTAGATTGTGTGTGTATATGCAACCACGAGCAACCACTAGCAATCACTTGCAACCACTTGCAACCATCATCCATAACATGTTTCAACTACATGTTTCCATCCAAAAAGATTCTATCTAAAAGATACGGTCGAGGAAATATACCTAAAAAAGATAGATAAAAGCGCAACTTAAGGAAAAAGAAAGATCAAGGATGTACCCTCGAACAGAAAAGGGTAAGCAGTGCGGATTCTAGCTTCAGTTTCCCAAGTCGCGTCTCCCTCGGCGTCGCTCCACTGGACTTTAACAAGCTTGACTTCGCGGTTGCGTAGCTTCTTCACTTCCGTTCCTAAGATGCGGGTAGGAACTCTCCTTATGGTTGCTTCGCGTTCCACTTCGGCCTCTTCGAGGATGTTTGGCTCTACCACTTCAGCTGACTCATGCAGACATTTTCGGAGATGTGAAACGTGAAAAACGTTGTGGACTCCAGCCAACTTCTCGGGTAGCTCTAATCTATAAGCCATTTTCCCAATTTTCTCGATAATAGGGAATGGCCCTACGAATCTTGGCGCTAGCTTTCCTGTGGTTCCAAAACGAACAACGTTTCTTAGTGGTGATACCTTGAGAAAAACTCTGTCTCCAACCTCGAATTCAAGGTCGGTCCTTCTCTTGTCGGCATAGGACTTTTGTCTGTCTTGGGCCGTCTTCATCCTTCTTCGTATTAAGTCCACTTTCTCTGAAGTCTCTCGGATCATGTCTGGTCCAAGTATGAGCTTATCCGTGGACTCCCACCAACAAGTGGGCGATCGGCACGGTCTTCCGTATAAAGCTTCGAAGGGCGCTATTCCTATGGTTGCTTGATAGCTGTTGTTGTAGGCAAATTCCACCAAAGGAAGGTGGTCTTACCATGTCCCTCCGAAGTCAAGGACGCACAGTCTTAAGAGGTCTTCCAAAACTCTGTTCACTCTCTCTGTTTGGCCGTCGGTTTGGGGATGATAGGCCGTGCTCAAGCATAACTGCGTTCCTACTGCTTCTTGCAGACTCCGCCAAAACTCGCTGGTGAAGATGGGGTCTCGGTCACTAACAATGCTAGATGGTATTCCATGGAGTCGCACGATTTCCTTGAGGTAAAGTGATGCTAGGGATGAGGCAGTTCTTTTACTTTTGACAGGTAAAAAGTGGGCGCTTTTAGTAAGCCTATCCACTATTACCCAAATACTGGTGTTGCCTCTCCTAGACCTAGGCAGCCCATCGATGAAGTCCATTGAGATGCTATCCCACTTCCACTGTGGGACCTCCAGAGGATGTAGCAGTCCGCCAGGCTTTTTCTGTTCCGCCTTAACCTGTTGGCACACCATACACTTAGAAACGAATTCTGCCACGTCCTTTTTCATGCCGTTCCAAAAGAAAGTCCTTTTTATGTCTTTGTACATTTTATCCCCGCCGGGGTGTATCGTCATCTTGGAGTGATGTGCTTCCTCGAGAACCTTCTTTATTAAATCGTTTGTCTGTGGGACGCATAGTCTTCCATCTCGCCTTAGTACACCCTTATCGTCAATGGAGTATCTGTTGAGGTGACTTGAAGTCTCACCCCTAATTAGCCTATCAATTATTTCCACAAGCTGAGGGTCTTCGCGTTGTGCTTCCCCTACTGAATCTACTATAGTTGGGCGCACTTCGAGAGATGCAAGCAAGCCCGGTACGAAATCGGAGGAGGGCCTAAAGTCGAAGCTGGCTATAAACTCTAGGCTTTGTCTTTCAACAAACAACGGGCTTAGGGTCAATTTCTTTCGGCTCAACGCGTCTGCCACTACGTTGCCTTTGCCCGGAGTGTAGGAGATTTCGAAATCGTACGAGGCAAGAAACTCCATCCATCTTTGTTGCCTCAAGTTAAGATCTTTCTGCGAGAAAAGATATTTCAACGATTTATGGTCAGTGTAAAGTTCGAACTTCTCACCTAGGAGATAGTGTCGCCAAGACTTGAGTGCAAAGACGATGGCGGCTAACTCTAGATCGTGGGTTGGGTAGTTCTTTTCGTGCACCTTTAACTGTCTCCCGCCATAAGCTACCACCCTTCCTTCTTGCATTAAGACGGCGCCTAGCCCTGTCCCACATGCATCCGTATAAACAGTGAACATCTTGCTCCCATCTGGCAGCGTCAAAACTGGGGCTGTTGTGAGAGCCCTCTTCAGTCGTTGGAAAGCAAACTCGCAATCCAAATCCCAATTGAATACTAGATTCTTCTTGGTCAACTTCGTGAGCGGAGCTGAAATTTTCGCAAAATCCCTTATGAATTTTCGATAGAAACCTGCTAGTCCTAGGAAGCTTCGGACCTCAGTTGCATTCCTTGGTGTCTTCCAATCTTGTACCGCCACTACCTTAGCAGGGTCCACCGCTAACCCTTGTTTGGATACTATGTGCCCAAGGAACCTCACCTCTTCCCTCCAAAAGTGGCATTTGGAGAATTTGGCTTTTAGTTGATGGACTCGCAAAGTTTCCATGATTGCCCTTAAGTGCTGAGCATGTTCCTCTTCACTCTTTGAGAAGATAAGGATATCATCTACGAAGACCACTACGAATTTGTTGAGGAAATCTCTAAATACCCTACTCATCAGGTCCACGAAGTAAGCAGGTGCATTTGTCAAGCCGAAAGGCATGACAAGCCATTCAAAGAAACCGTCTGGGGTTCTGAAAGCCGTTTTATCGATGCTATCTTCAGCCACCCTTAGCTGATGAAAACCGGTTGCTAAATCGAGTTGGGAGAAAACAGACGCTCCTACAAGCTGGTCAAATAAATCGTCAATTCTAGGGAGAGGGTGCCTAATCTTTTTCGTTAGCTTGTTGAGCTCCCTATAGTCAACACATAGACGGAGTGAACCATCCGCCTTTGTAGCGAACACCACTGGAGCGCCCCATTCTGAAATGCTCCTCCTAATGAACCCCTTTTCTAGAAGCTCTTTAATCTGTTTACTGAGCTCTTTCCTTTCTCGTGGAGCCATATGTCTAACGGGCAATGCAACGGGCTTTGCATTATCTACAAGATATATGCGGAAGTCTATTTCCCGCTTCGGAGGCAAGCCCTTCACCTCTTCGAAGACATCCGGATATTCCCGGACCACTCTAACTGATTTCAAATTTTCAACAGAGGCATCTAGCGATTCAAGATAACTAAGCATAACCGCATACGAGGGATTACAAGAAATTTCCAAAGTATTACCGAGCTGGGTTAGGAGCCTAACAACCCTTTTCTCACAATCAAGGATGGCCCCATTACTGGATAGCCAATCCATTCCCAAAATCAAACCATACCCCGAAAAGCCCAAAACAAAGGCACTACATTCAAATTCTACACTTAGAATAGAAATTTTCAAATCCAGACAGATCATAGACAAATGAGCTGGGCCCCCAATTGGGTTTGAAACAATTAAGGGGTCCTCTACCATACTAGTTTTTAGGTGCAGAGATTCTACTAAAGCAGACGAGATAAAGGAGTGTGATGCGCCAGAATCAAATAAAGTGCGAACGGGGTGATCATAAAGATAAACTACACTTTCTACAGAAGTATTTATACCTCGCTGTTGCAATGGTGGCGCTTCTAGCACATGAACCTGTGCCCCTGGGGTGGTTCCAGCCCCCTGCCCCTGCCCTTATTTCCTTGGGCAGTCCTTAGCCCTGTGGCCTGTCTGTCCGCATGAAAAGCACCCACCATTTTCCTTAGCCTTCTTCTTCCGGCAGTCCTTTACTAAGTGCCCCTCTTTGCCACAGAAATTACACTTCCTCTTCTCTTTGTTGCCCTTTCCGCCCTTCTTGAAGTCTGTCTTCTTAGGCTGCAAACCCTCTTTCTTCCCTTGAGAGCTTTCTGCCTTGGTCTCCTTCTTGCCCTTGTCCTCTTCGTTCAGCAATGCCATATGCACCAATCTTTCATACGTGGCTCCCATGGGTATATGGGTCATGGCCAAACTATGTAATGGCTCATTTAACCCCTTGACGAAACGGAGAGCCTTCTTGTGCGGGGTGTTGACTAGGTCAAGCCCAAACCTAGCCAGCTCATCAAACTGATTCACATACTCCCTAACAGTCTTGTCTCCTTGCTTAAGGAATAAGAATTTTTCCAACTGCAAACTTCTTTCTGCATCTGAGAGAAACTTAGTCTCAAACCTTGCCCTAAAGTCCTCCCATGTATCCACTGGTCTTTCAGCATTGGTGACTTCCCACCAGTAGGAAGCCTCGCCCTTCAATAGCCACACCGCTAGTTGTACCTTTTGTCTATCTTCTACCTCAAAGATGATGAATAGGTCCTCCGTTTCTTTTAGCCAATTCCTAGCTGCTACGAAGGACTCAGTTCCATGGAAATCCCTTCCTCCCATAGCTTTAAAATCTTTACATATCTTAGCGAATGTGTTTCCCCGTGGAGGAGGTGGAGGAAAAGGTGCTGCTGCGGCTGGATGACTCCCTTCAGCTGGAGGAGGAGGAACGGTAGGACCTGGCTGAGTGGCCCTTGCCTCTAAGAAACGTCTAAACCAACCAGGTATGGGTACTCCTTCAGGCAAGTTAAGTTCTTGGGACATGCTGAAACAAAAAGGATAGATTCAAAATGAAGGATAAGAGATAATACCTATGGCTTTGGGGAGTGGACTTTGCCTTTTTTAAAATAAAATAATATTTTTCTTTTAAAAATGCTTCTTTAAATTTCCTTTTTGAAAATAATTTTTCAAAACTTTTTATCTTATCTGGTAAACCTCGCTCTGATACCAAGTGAAACACCCCACCTCCGTTAGGGTCACTCTCAAAGGGAATGCCCTAATTTTGGTGGAGGTTTATAAGTACAAGTCACAGATATACAAGACAGATATAAGAACACATATTTGTAAACAGCGGAAGAACAACAAACTTTTATTTCATGAAGTCAAATACGTGTCACAAAACATCGCCATGATTGTCTTACATCCTTTCCAAAAACATAACATAACATTTTCATAATCTGTCTTGAGTACATTATTTAAAGAAGCATGAATAAAACATAGATAAACTGCCAAAGCCCCATAGTGGATTGTCCAAAACCATAGTTCAAAACAGGAAAGTCCAAGCAATACATTTCTCTTCTTCAAGCTGGATGTTGAGGTAGGTCAAGCTGCTGTGTTCCCTCCCTGAGGACCTGGGGGGGAAACGGAAGAAAGAAGACGAAAGAAAAATAGAGTCAGACATAAAGCCTGAGTAAGTCTAGTACTACTTTGTCTATGAATAAAGAACTGGGTATGATAAGTAAACAGGAAGTGGGCAACATTATAAACTTGGTTAAGTTATCTAGGGTCGAATATACTATCGTACCCCATGTTAATCTCTGAACCCATATAAACTAGTTTCCAATTTGCACCCCATAATCAGGGTAATGTGATCCATTCTACGATGATCGGCTCCTACTCGCATAGTTACATGTGTCTTACGGCCCCCGATGTCTGTAGTTACCTATGCTGGTCCCACCATGGGGTGTATCAAGTCCCATAGTGGCAACCCGACACAACCTTAGAGTGCAAAGGTATGCTACTGGTGCCCAGTGCTTTATTTTTTCTGCGCCGGAGTGCGTGCACGCCCGCACACCGTTAGAACCTACACTGCTACACCACCGCCGTCGATTTGACCTCTTACAATCAGCCCAGTAATCGTGCCCCACCCTGCCTAGCTTCAGGGTATCCTGATACACCTTCTAGGGTTACTGCTGAAAAGGGTCCCCCGTTGCTAGGTTTTCTATCTCTAGCCAACATGCTAAGTTGGTTAAGTGTTTCCTAACCTAACCCCACCAGTCCGTTTAGTTTAGCATGTTCCATTTTGATTAAGTCTTTAGTTCACTTAATCCTAACAATCCTGACTCAGCCTTAATTGTCTTATTAAGGCCCTGACGTCTCACATTAGACAGGTATTGTTGTGGCTGCCTGTTGCCGGTTGGTTCCGGGCAGTCTTACGCCACAACTCAGTCTAACCTCGGGTCCTTGCTGGGCTCCATGTTTAACCTCCCACATTGGATAGGTATTGTTGTGACTACTGGACAGCCGGGCGGTTCCGGGCAGGTTTACATCACAACTCAATCCAACCTCGGGTTAAACACATCGTCTTTTCTACATTTACATATTTTGTCATTCTTCTTTATTTCTTATATGTAAATATTTGCGGCCCATTATTATGTTAATGGTGTAATGGTTACACCAACCATGGGCCCAACCCATACTTGACTTTGGGCCCTTCTATTTCATATTTTCATTCATTAATTCATTTTAACCCAACGTTGTTTTCCCCCGTTTTACACGTCCGTTCATATATATTGGGCTTAGCCTTTTAAAGCCCAATTTAGCCATGCGAAAGGGGAGGCTTATGGCGTATACACAAAGAGGGGAAAGTGAGCGCATGAACTTGCATATGACGTTGGAAAATACATAATAGAAATTGGTGTACTTGCATAGGGGTGACATGTATTTTGGTCATACAACATAGGTGACATAAATCAAGGCATGTAAACTTGCATAGGTTTAACTACAACATGAACCTATATTCTTATTTAGGCATAATGTCAAACATAAGCATGGCCTAAATACTTCTAGCATAAACATGGCATATTGTCAAACATAAGCATGGCATAAAATACTTCTAACATAAACATAGCATAATTCAACTTAATCATGATTTAAGCCTAATCACATAACGATGGTATAAACATACTTATGCATAAATATTCCTAAACATGGTGTTTGCTTTAAACTTGCAAAAATGGATTTTTGAGTCTAACCTAGCCATGTCATCATATAATCCTTTAAAACAAGATAGACTTAATAACGGATTTCAATTATGCCAAATATCATTCTTAGCCATATTCATAAGTTTGCAAAAGCATGACTAATACATGGTGTCAAAATTCCACATAGTTTCATATGAACTATAATAACCAAACTTGTTTCAATTACTTGCAAAATGATTTATACATAAAAACATACATCATAATGGCATAATAACAAAGCCCCAAACTTGCATAAATTTCACTCAACTATATACATGTAGCTTCAACATAGACTACATAATTTGCGCAATATTCCAAACGTATATTTGCATAGAACTACCGCATGTAGTTCTTTATAATGAATAATATAATTCAAGAGTATCCAAACGTATATAAATTGATAAGAACGCACAAATATGAATTACTTCCATTGCCACAATTCAAGCATACACATCAACACAGTTGTTTATTATACCAAAGTAATACTCTACTTACAATGGTTTGATGAATTCTCTAGTTTAGGGATTGAAGACGCAAATTCCTTTGTTGAATTGATTAGCTTTAGGTTGCTTGAATTGCTTTAGGCCTTAGAACTTCCTCCCTAATCCTCTCTTTAGTTGGCGGCTATGCTTTGTCGTTCCTCAGCAACATGGCGGCTATGTTCTTAATTTTTAATGAATAGATTAGGGTTTAGTCTAGGGTTGTTTATATAGAGGTTAGGAACTAATTAGGACCCTTGATGTTGCTAGGTTAGATCATAGCCATTCATTAGGAAGAGAGACCAATAAAAACCCGCCACCTAGCCCTAATGACAAAGCAGACCACTGAAATTCGACCAAACACAGACCTGGCCAGCCAGGTTGACTGGGCTCGACCAGGTCGACACCCCTGTCGACAGGGCTGTCGACAGCCCTGTCGACATGGGTAGCCCAGGTCGACAGCCCAGTCGACCTGGGTGGCTAGGCGGGTGTTTTATTCGCCTGGCCCGTTGGGCCCCATTTCAAATTATTATTTTATTCTGTTTGAATTTTAAATTTAATTCAAAACTTCCGAAGGCCATATCCTCTTCATACGGACTCCGTTTTTCGAAAACTCGGACTCTATTTCGCGTATTTTTCCGAGACGAACGCAATGGCGTATCCCGTTTCCCTTAGTTCTTTGATTTCAGATTAATTATACTTTAATTTGTTAATTTCATAGTTATAGAATTTTCGGGGTGTTACATTTCCTTAATTCATTAGTCTTGGTAGTTCCAGAGTCAAACTTGTACAATCCATTTTGTTGATTACCCTGCAATAGAATGGTTTTGGTTGTCAGATCCCTAACAACACAGTGGTTTGGGTAAAATTCAAAGAACACTTGGTTGTCCTTTGCACACTGTGACACAGTAATTAGATTTTTTCTTATATGTGGTGCACACAATAAATTATTTAAGTAAAGTTGTTTGGCACCTTTAATAGTGGCATGTCCAGTGTGAGAAAAGATTATAGAGTTACCATTACCCATAATTAAAGATTTTTTACCTTTGTATTCACGATTGCCAAGGTTGAGATTGTTTAGATTGTTGGTAACATGATGAGTTGCTCCTGAATCTGGATACCATGCATCATCTTGAATATCTTCACTACTGGCAGTGTTTGATGTTGAATCTTGAGTGCCTTTGCTTTCAGTCTGACTGTTAACCATATTTGCATTGGGATAGTTATTTTTGTTATTGTTGTTTCCTTGCTGACTTGTGCTGAAGTTGTTGTCAAATCTGAAGTAGCATTTGTTGGCTGTGTGGCCAAGTTTGTCACAAATCTGGCACTTTGGTCTGTTGTTGGTGTTCCATCTTCCACCTCTGCCTCTTGCACGGTTAGATTGACCTCCTCTTGGGTAAGAATTCTGACTTCTTTGAGTGTTTTGTTGGTTCTTGGCCTTGTTAGTAGTAGTGTAATTGATGTTGAATTCAGAACCTTGATCTTTCTTTTGCATGAGTCTTCCTTCATGAGCAAGAAGTGTGTTATAGACACTTTGTAGTGAGGGAGTAGGTTCAATAGATGTAATGAATGCTATGACTGCCTCGTATTTTTCTTCCAGACCCCCAACAATGTACAACACCTGTTCTTTTTCTTCAATTTTGTTGCCAGTGCTTGCACGTTGATCACACAAGTTTTTGACTTTCATAAGATACTCATTCATGCTAGAATTTTCTTTCTTAATATTCTGAAGTTGTTTCTTGAAATGTAACACTCTAGCAGATGATTGACTTGTAAATGATCTCTCTAACGCTGTCCAGACTTCATGTGCAGTTTTTGTGCCTATTAACTGTAGCATAAGAGAAGCACTAACAGATGACATTAACCATGCACTGATCAAATTGTCTTGCCTCTGATAAACTGTGAATTCTTGATTAGGAATAAGACTGTTATTTGTGTCTCGTGTGTATTTTGCTGGAACAGGTTTAGTTCCATATATGAATTCTTCAAGACCGTAACCCTTAGCTGCTGTTTCAACTTGCAATTTCCACAAGAGATAGTTTGATTCATCGAGCTGAATCGAGATCAATTGTCTTTGAGGTTTTACGATGGTCTTAATAAGATCTTCAGTGGTTGCTATACCTGTCCGATTTGATGTGGATGATGATGTTTGTGGTGTTGAAGGATCTCCTTCAACCATGATGTCAGGATGTTGTGTTGCTGCTGTACCACGAGAAAGGTAAACTTTCCTGAACCTTTAAATTCTTGAATTGAGGAGTTTTTGATTTCTTTTACTGAATTGAGATAGCAACCAGACTAATGCTTGACTGGTTTTGATCTTGGATTGGTTTCAGTCCAGATTACTAAGAAAAATGATGTCAGACTGACTTCTTGGATGGCTTCTCAAATTGATAACTGTTTTTACCAAAATTCCTTGATCGAATTTAAAGGTTTTGACGATGTTTACCACCAAGATGTGGTTCAAGAATTGATGCAGCCACTCAGTATTGGCGAGGCACTGTTCTTGAATTACAGCCTCAACTCTCAAGTGAAAAGATCAAAGATCTTGGATGAGAGGTACCCAAATGATGATAATATTCTGATGGGTAATCTATCTTCTTAGATAGATTTGTAGAGATTACAATATATGGATCGAATTTGATTGCAGTTAGCAAATTAGCTCTGATACCATAATCGATATAGAGAAAGCAAGAATGTTTTTGTATTATTATCAAAAAGAACTGAACTGTTACACAGCTTTGTACAATCTTATATAGACTTGAAATGCTAATACTTGTGGGCTTCGTGTGTGGGCTGAGGACAAGGCCCATTGTACATTTACAATGTTGAGAGATAAGCGGGTATCAAATGAAGCGCTAATACACTTCACTTAATATGAATAATCTGTCAAGTTCATTTATCTCCTTTGGTTCGATTTAGCTGGAGAATCCGTCATTGATTATGATGCTTCTACCCAAAACTTCATAGAAACAAACTTCGACTATTCACGTTAAAGTCCGCAAAGATCTATGGCGAAGCCGCGCCTCCCTCTTTGCTCGCCTTAGCCTCGACAACGCCTCGACATGCGGAGCTTTCCTTATGCCACCGATTGTTGATAAGCCAAGAGTACGTGATTTCAATTTTTTCCTTGAAAGAATTGGATTTTCATTTAGGCTTTAGGCAAAATAATAAGGCGTACATGGGAGTTGAGGATAAGGAGAGTGGACGGGATTTGAGGAATCAGGGTACACGCAATTTGAGGCAAGGGAATATATGAGGGAGGTGAAGCAGAAGGAGGAAGGTTACTTGGATCTGATATGAGAATGGATTTTGTACGTGTAAAATGAAAATTTGGGTTTTGGAGCCAAAATTTTGAGTGTTGGAGCCAAAATTTTGAGCGTTGGAGCCAAAAGTATTGTTTTGTAGCCGAATATCTATTTACATCTTTGGATTATTTTAAACGTTGAACACAATTAGACATGAGTACACTGTGATTGAAAACATAATATTATATTTTTCAAATACATCAAAGGTCTAGCAAAGTGATCAGTTAAAACTTATGCGTTTTGGTTAACACATTAAACTTGCTTCTACGCTTTAGAAAATTCTATTCTAGTGAAATATGAAATATAAATATTAATTATAATTATTAATTATCAAATACAAAATAAAAAAATACAACTTGTTAAATGTTAATATTGATTATTGACTAATAGTTACTAAATATTAGTTTTAATTATCAATTATTTGATATAAATTATTTAAATGCATTTTATCAACTATTTATTATCGATTGTTACTTTTTACCTGTTAATTTTATTTGAATATTGATTATTAAGTACTAATTGTTACGTGCATAATATTAATTATTGACAGCTACTTGTTATTTCTTAGTTACAAACAAATATTAATTATTAATTAATAATTATTGATTGCCACTAATTGTAGCATTTGGATTTTATGTGAATGCTAAGAGCGAAAATTAAGAGGGAACGCAGAAATTTTAACTATTCCAGTAGCGCGAGAATGAAAATGCAAAGCGAGAACTGTTTCCAAATGTCTAATACTCCGTTAGTCTAATCATAACTATAAAAACTTATTAAATATTAATTGTACATCATTACATATATATTATTATTTATACATTATTATTTATAAATTATTAATTATAAGTTATCAATACTAATAAGTAATTACTGATTATAAATTATTTAATATTAAGTGTATATTATTATTTATTTGTTTTTATTAATTATTTAATAGTATTTATTAATTAGTTAAATTTATTATTTATACATTATTAATAATATTTATTTTTAATTATAAAATATTATATGTTTAATATTTATTACTCAATATTACTTGCTAATAACTAAAAAGTAAAATTAAACCTGTTGGAATAATGATTGTGTATAATAATTAGTAATTAGTGATTAATTACTTATAATCATTAATTATTATAAGTTATAAATGACTAATATAATATTATTAATGATTAATTGTTAAATTTTAATAAACAATATAATATTATTAATTATTAGTGTCATATAATATTTTAATTAGTAATTACTAATAGTATATTATAATTAGTAATTATTAACATATGATTAATATAATACTATTAAAGATTAATTATGAAATATTAATAAATAACAAGTATTATTTTTAAGACAGCATTGTAATTATCAATTATTGATTGTCACCTATTACAACGAACGTTTTTAGCACGTTGTAATAATCATTAATTATTACAAGTTACAAATGATTAATGTAATTTGATTAATTATTAAATATTAATAAATATATAGTATTATTAATGATCAGTAATTATTAATGCAATATTATAGTTATAGGCAATAATATAAAATATAACATCGTGAATGAAATTTAATATGTATATATAATAATATAAATAAACCATTATTTAAAACTTTTTTACAACTATTTGGGTAGACATTGTAGATATTATTACTTTTACAACGATAATATAAATAATATTTTATTACTATTAATAATAAATAATGATTCATTATTAAATATTAATTAATAATATAATATTAATAATGATTAGTAACATAATATAATAGTTAATAGTTAGTAATAATATTACAATTGACATATATTACAATGGACATTTTGTGAACGTTGTAAAATTGACATATATTACAACGGGCCTGAAATGACCATTTGTAATAACACACTATTACAACTTGCAGTTTTTACCTATTGTAAAAATAGCGTTGTCAATGATATCTATTACAACTGTCCAAAAACGACCGTTATAATAACATTCTATTACAAGGGGAAGCCTGTGCCCGTTATAAAAGAGTGTTGTACAAGCATCTATTACAACGGTTCAGGAAGTGACAGTTGTAATAGCAATCTATAACAATGGTCAGCAAACTCCCGTTGTAAAATGGACGTTGTAATAGGGTATTTTTGTTGTAGTGTTAAATCTGAGCACCACTTATCATCCTCAAACAGATGGCCAGACTGAGAGGGTGAACCGTATATTGGAAGACTTGTTGCGGGCTTGTATTCTTGACTTTGGCGGATCATGGGAAGACCACTTGCATTTGGTCAAGTTCTCTTATAATAACAGTTACCAAGCAAGCTTGAAAATGTCTCCATTTGAAGCATTATATGGCAAGCCATGAAGATCTCCCGCATGTTGCGTTGAACCAGGCAATAGGCTAGTATTGGGTCTTGACATGATCTATGAAACTTCGGACAAGGTTGATTTTATTAAGAAGAGATTACTAGCAGCTCAGAGCCGACAGAAAAGTTATGCAGACTCAAGAAGAAAGATTTATAATTTGTTGTTGGCGATCATGTGTACTTGAGAGTTTCCCCATTAAGAGGAGTTGTCTGCTTTGGAAAGACTAGGAAGTTGGCTCCTAGGTTCATTGGTCCTTTCCCTATTCTAGAAAGAATTGGAACTCTCACTTACAGGGTTCAGTTGCCTCATTGGTAGCCAGGAGTACATGATGTGTTCCATGTGTCTCAACTTCGAAAGCATGTGCATGATCCAGACTTGATTATGGAGGAAGCTGCACAACCAAATTTGGAGATTACCCCGAACATGGCAGTAAGAAAGGAGCCGGTAAAGATCATTGGCAGAGAAACCCGAGTTCTGAGGAACACAAGAATTCATCTAGTCAAAGTGTAGCGGAGCGAAGATCCCAGAGACTGTACATGGGAGACCGAGGATAGCATCAAACAAGCTTATCCCCAGTGCAGAGTGGATATCTTTGACTAGCTCTAGTGTAAGGTACATTTACCGTATTTACATTTTCCGTTTTGTTTCCTACTTTACTCTAGTTTCCTATTCGGGGAAAAAAAGTTCTTAAGTGGGGGAGATTGTAACAACCCGGAAAATCAGAGCCAATTTAAAATTTTTATTTTAGTTATTTTATTGAATTTTGAATAGTTGTAATAATTTATTTTAAATAAAAATGATTAAAAATTTATTTAAATTGATGTCTGAACGAATATATTCATTTTCATTTCAAAAGGAGTTAGAAATAGCACGGTAGTTTGAAAATTTGAATTCAAACTTTGACTGACTGTACAGGATGCAAAATAGATCGAATTTTAGTGAAACCAAAAATATTTAAATCTGTTTGAGAATATTTTTCCAACGAATCTGAAAATTTGAAATTTCATAGCGGGAATAAAAAATTACGGTTAGTTGAATTTTCAGAATAGTCGCTATGTAATTTAATATAATATATGGCCCGTATAAAGATCCATTTTTCGAATGACCTCCGTTTTCGACGAAACCACTTTTGTTGGAACTGGAATGTCAAATTATTGCAGGACTCCAATTTCCATAATTTTTGGGATCAATATGTGAGCGTGGCAAAAGAAAATGTGTTTTGACAATATTTGTCAATTTCGATCGACCAGAAAATGGCCATTTTTCAAATGGTCTTCAAATTCGATGAAATTAGTTTTTTTGGGACCGTATCGTCAAAATATAGCTAGATTTATTTTTCTGGAATTTTTAGAGTCAGTCTGTGGCCTCGGTAAATTAAAATGTACTACCAAATTAAATAATTGAATGTTTTATTGTTTAATTTGAAGAAAAACTGACTGAAACAGTCGAATGGGCCTACGAGACATATCCCATTGTGTTTGGAATGGGGGTATTTGGCTCGGGGCGTCACTCGTTGGGTTTGATTTGGAGTTAAGAGCGATATAGAAATTTAATTGAATTTAGAAGAATTAAGTAAAATTAAAATACACATAAATACCATACAAAAAACGGTACACAGTATAAACCCTATTCATCTCCTACATCAGCCGCCGTATATCGATTTATATGGCTATCATTGCTCCTTCACTCCTCCTCAAATAAATCCAAATCCAATCAACGAAACACCATAGTGCTTTGGATGATTTTGTAGAGCCGAACCCCCTCTTCAAAACCATACCTAGTTCGCAACCTCTCATGGAGTATCCAGGGAGAACCGAGGCCAAGAAGTGGGCCTGAACAGACCGCCCCCGTGCCTGCTCCGAGCTGGGGCCCCTTGCCGACGAAGTCGCGCCTCCCCTAGCCCCTCCACGCCGCGTAACCTAATCGCCTTCTCGTGCCCTGTATCGTGCGAAAAATCAAATCCTAGGTTTGAAGAACCATTGAAAAAACGTCGGCCCTGTGTTCCTGAGGTAGAAGAAGAGTATATTTTAATTAAATAAATAATTTATTTTATTTAAAATTGTTTATGACCTTTGTAAAATCATAACTCGTTTGTTTCTTATCAGAATTCGACGCCTTCGTATACGTCAGGAGTCCATTGATGAAAAGGGGCTGGGGAAAGCTTGAACCCAATTCCTACAGTGATGGATATAAGTGCAATTGAAATTCCTGGGGAGTTATACATTTGTGTATTGATAAGACCATTCACTATTTCTTGAAGCTCGATCTCCCCGTTGGAATCGCAACAACGAGATCTACATTTCAGAACTGACCGCAGAAGTTTTAGAGCTCGCTACAATTTTTGGAATCATCAAATCAATGTGAGATATCTGAATTTAGAATGAAAATAAATAAAATATTATTAGGATGCAGACGGAGTTTAGAAACTCCCGACACCCGTCGTCCACAGACTATGGACGACTTGATTGAGTTGTGATTTGTGATTGATTGAATTTTTGTATTTGTTTGTGGTTGAAAAAGAAAAAGAAACAGAAATTGAAATTGATTGATATTGTGAAAAATTCGTCTGCGTACGAAATAGATTATTGAAATCCCCCTTGTCAAAAGCTACAAGGCTTTAAGGTAGAGCGAGGAGCCGTACATCGGGACGGTGCCGGTTTTAATTACCCTGCCATTATGCTGCCGAATTTTTTTGAAATATTCATTATGTTGTGAAATATTCATATATGAAGTGAAATATGTTTTAACATCAAAAATTCACCATTTTTATTGAATATAGAAATTTGGAAAATATACATTGTTTGAAAATGAAAATAAGTTAAACAATAAAAATTTACATTTTTATTGTATATGAAAATTGTTAATGTTTTTATAATATGATCACATTAAAAATCTCATTTTCTAATGTAAATTAGCATACAAGGAAAATGTACATATTTTGAACATGAAATTATGATTACATTGTGTGACAACCCGGAAATTCTGAGCCAATTTAAAAAATTTATTTTGGCAATTTTAGCGGACTTTGAATATTTTAAAATGAATTATTTTAAATAATAACGACGAGAAATTTATTTTTGATAGAATTGGAATGCATATATTTATTTGAATAGACGTTAGAATATAAATAATTATTTTTAATTATAAAAGGAATTGAAAATGGCGCTGTAGTTTGAAAATTCGATTTAAAATTTCAAATGAATGTATAGGATTCAAAATAAACTAGATTTTAGTAAAAAGAAAAATACTAGAATCTATTTGAGAATATCTTTCCAACGAATCCGAAAAATTGAAATTTCATAGCGGGGATAAAAAGTTATGCCCAGTTGAAAATTTAGAATAGTCGCTATAGAATTTTGAGCCCTTAAAATGGAAATTTTGCAAATGACCTCGGTTTTCGACGAAACCACTTTTGTTGGATCCGGGATGTTATGTTATTGCTAGATTCCAAAATTCATAATTTTCTGAATCAATATGTGAGGGTGGCGAAGTAAAACGTGTTTTAACAGTTTAAGTCAATTTCAATCGACCAGAAAATGGCCATTTTTCAGATGGTCTCAGAATTCGACGAAATTAGTTTTGTTAGAACCGTATCGTCAATACGAAGCTAGAAAATATTTTTCGAGAATTTTTAGAGTCCGTATGTGGCCCTGATAAATTGAAATATACGTTTAATTTGAATATATATTGATTTATATTTTAATTTGAAGGGAAACTGATCGTAACAGTCGAATTGGCTTACCGGACATATCCCATTGTGTTTGGAATGGGAGTATTTGGCTAGGGGTGACAGTCGTTGGGTTTGATTTGGAGTTCGTTTGTGATTTTGACATTAAAATTAATTAAAATAATAATTTAATTTCCTATAAAGGGTCATAGTCAAACCCTAGTCAACCCCCTCTCTCTCAGCCGCCATTCTCGAATAGAAGGCGGAAAATGCTCAGATTTTTTAGCTCGAAAATCTTCCAATCCGCGCAAAATTAACCCACGGTTCTTTGGAGGAAATCAAAGTACTTCTCACCAGCTTTACATCCATACCAGAATCACCCTCCATCGCTATGTATTTTGCTCGAAATCTCGCCACCAACAACCACCGTATCACATCGATTTTCGCCTCCCTCCTCAGTTCGAGTTCAACATTGCGGGGACCAGGGGCGCGCCACTCAACGGTCTTCGAGATGGCGCTGGTGGATCGACTTCTGGTGTCATCAATTTCGAGATAATCGCAACCCTATGTTGGAGCTTTTGGCGATATATGGGTTTTCTCATTCAGGCTTGTAACGAAGAAGAAGGGGGAAGGATTAATTAAAGGGTAATTAAGGAAATAAATTTTATGTTAATAATTTAATTATGTAATTAACACTGATATCATCGTATCTTTTACGTACAAGGTCGAAAAAATGTGAAACTGGATTCATTGCGATCGTCGGGACAAGGGCTTCATAGCAAGACTAACTGAGTTCAATTTGGGGCACGCTAGAATTTTAGATAAATTCAGACCCGGACGGTGGTAAAATTCAAAAATAACATAATCAATGTGAGAACTTCTCACTACAATTTTCTGTGTTCAGTTATTTATTTTATAACTGCATATATGAATTGTTTCCCTGTCGTCAACAGACCGTGGAAGACTTGTTTGTTTGATTGCGCTTGCATTGATTTGTTTGTGTGAAAATTGATTGTGAGGTGGAATGGAAATTAAAAATTCATGTGTTGAATAGAGTAAAAATTCATGTGTTGAATAGAATAAAATTCATGTGTTGAATAGAGTAAAATTCATGTGTTGAATAGAGTAAAAATTCATGTGTTGAATAGAATAAAATTCATGTGTTGAATAGAGTAAAATTTCATGTGTTGAATAGAGTAAAAATTCATGTGTTGAATAGAGTAAAAATTCATGTGTTGAAATAAAATATATACTCATGTGTTGAAATAAAATATATACTCATGTGTTGAAATAAAATAAATATTCATTTACAAATCGAATGATTTGTTTATGTACAGCGATTTGACTGATATTGATTAGGACGATAAATTTTACACATCGCCCAACTGCACAAATAATATATGTGTTTGATTGTTTGAAACCCCACACGGGTGTTGGGATGAAATTGGACATACACTAATCCGAATAATTAGCTGTATGTCGATCAATTGATTGACAGGCTGTTATAAGCATTGAATATTTATATTTGATGCTTATACAGTGTAGAATGCACTCTGGATGATGGTTGATTATTTATCGTTGCTATTATATACATGTGTTGTATGGAATCCATATAAGTAATATTACATGGTAATTGAGTGGGTCTCATTCCAATTTAGAAAATAATTATATTCATGTGTTGAATAAACAAAATAGTCATGTGTTGACAATACTCATGTGTTGAGAATATTCATGAGTTGAAACCATTCATGTGTTGAATAGAATATATATTCATGTGTTGAATAGAATAAAATTCATGTGTTGAATAAAAGAAAATTCATGTGTTGAAGAAAATATTCATTTGTCGAATAGAATAACGAAGTTATTGAAATATATAAAGCCGTGTTAATTAGATTGACGCCATTTTGACATGAAAGATATTTATATCGATTTTATTCATTTTTGTAATGAATATAGAAAAGGAAGTGATTTCAAAATATAACGTTTTAAAAATATTATCATTTATAGATTGATGATATGGAATATTCAATTTTGATTAGAAATTGCATATGAAGTTGAAATCGTTTCGAAAATGATTTATAAAATACGTTTTGAAAGGAAATCGACAAAATATATATAATATATATTATATATATAAAAGCCAGAATAGAACGCGCCGCGCTGCGGCAGTTCATGAATTTCGACCATTGACTTCGAATGGTTATTAAAGGAGATCCGACCGTTGGATTCTCCTAAAACCGGAACCGTTGGGTTCGTATTAAAAAGGGCTTTCTAATGAATATTAGAGATTTGTAATCTAACGGTTGGATTTGGAACTATGTCCAAATAAAATTTGGAAAAGGTCGTTGAAAGTGCAGTTCGATGGCCGTTGATGGAAATCGACTGTACGGGCCTTGATAAAATAATTAAAAATAGTAATAATTTGTGTAAAATCATAAGAAATGATTTGTGAAGAATTGAGATGAAAAATCCCAAATTTGAAAAGATAAAAATCGATTTTTATCGAAATGAACTAGTTTTGAAGTGGAATTATAATCCCATTTATTTTTAAAATAAATAAAGTGGATTTGAAATGGTTTTGAAAATAACCAGAATTTCCAATATATAAAGTGGAAATGGATTTGAATCGAAATTGTCTTTGGAATATTTCGATGTTGGATTTCGTGATTATACAGATATTGTTATGGAAATTTGAAAGATATATTTATATCGTTATTTCCAATACGATATTTGTTGGTCGTAGAATTTGATATTGAATATAAGCCGATATATTTTCTATTCTGAGCCTTGTATTTAATATCAAAGGGGATTTGGGTTTGTCGTGAATGGTATCTTCATTTACACTGTTCTTAAACCCAGTTGAGAAAAAGATTAAATATTTTTATTTAGATTTAATGAAGTATACCAATAAAATGGTATTTAATTGGAATTGAATTTGAATTTATTTTTGGGTTTATCGTGAACCGTGTTTTAAATGACATTGGTTCTTTAACATAGTTAAAGACAGGATATGATTTCCCAAGTTAAATAATCATTGATAGTGATTATTGGGAAGATTAAAACCTAGTGAAGTTTTAAGAATCTTTAATTAGATTAAAATAATCGAGAATGGAGCATCACTAGTTTTGCTCCGGGTAATAGTTAAATCTTTAATTAGATTTAAAGGTGAAATGGTAATTGAATTTACCGATAACACCCTGGTGTTAGATACGAAGTATGACCAGTTTTACTTCATGGGATGAATCGGTTAGGATTGGGAAATAAAATAAATGATTACTTCGGTGTGGTTCGCTAATCCCGACTAATTTGAAATGATATTCAAAAGAAGATTAAAGAATAAATTTAAAGAATTTATCTTTGATAGAATTAATGGGAACCTTTCCCAAAGTATAAGAATATTCGAATAAAAGAATATTCTGAATTGGAATGAGGTGTATGTTGCGTTTGTGTAACACTTGTTTATTAAATACGCGAGTTATTCAGAAAGACCGGGTTTATCCCATTTTGAATAACTGATTCGACGATGTGTCGAGGATAAAGACGTGGTTGAAGACCGGAGGTCTTCACGTCGTTTGGATGATTCCTGATGATCTTGATTGGGCCATACACCCAAAAGGAGGGAATAAGTTGGTGATCGTCCAGACGTACTTGGAGATCGATGGATATGCGAGGTACAAGGTGCCTCCGGTTTTGTTCAGACCCTGAATGGACTAGTAAATGGACTGTGTGGCTTACATTGGATATCATTCTGTGTGATTGATGGATATCGATTGCATGGAGTGGTTTCCCTGTGTGGCATGCTAAGATGCAAATGATCAAGGCTTCTGTTGAAAAGCAGAGTCTTGTAGTTGATGATCAAAGCATAGCCCGTGTGGCACAGCTTTGTGTAGCGTTAATTCGCGAGCCTCACACCGCGATGTGAACCAGAAACGGGAGAAGGACCTCAGGGAGGACATGCGTTTCTTTCTAGCTAGAAGTGGCATTAGTGGTTTTACATGCCCTGACGAGTTTGACTTATGTGGTTGTTGGATTGCGAGACGCCTCAGATATATCAGTGACTATATGGAGCCGATGGAGTCATTGGACTCATTTACGCCCCCAAAGGGCGGGGAAACGCAGTGTTCAGGCATTTTAATCCACATCGGTGGACCGGCCCTGATGATCCAAAGGCTTGACTGAGTACTTGCCTGGGGGTGGGCTAGAGGCTCTCGAATCGGTAAGGACTATCTTTTGCCTTGGTTCACAGATGGAAATCCAATTTCCAATACGTGACTTTGGTGATTTGATTGTAGAACCTATATATGGTGACATAGTGGTATGGGGCACTTATGCCGTCTATGATTGATACTTATGATTGAAATTGTTTTGACACTATACACTTATAGTAATAATAAAACATGAAATTTCACGTACCAAGCATTCTTGGCTATTATAAGGTAAAAACCCTATCCTCCGGCTGGTGTTGCATTGTGTGATGGGACCTGGGTCTTATAATAGCTTCATTGTTCTTTATTTAGCATTGCGCTATTGTTTTTATGCACTGGTATCCTTAGGAGGAAACCCGTTCTGTGTTATACGGCGTGGTCCCTTGATTTACCTAACTTTAAAATAAAGATTAATAACTATTTAAGTTCTCACACCAGTCACAAGACTGACCGAGAGTTTATTGTTTTAACCTAAACTCTGGGAGCCCTAATTTTCACACAGGCAGCTAGTAATTTTGGTTTTGCAGATTTATATTCATAGGAACCTGGTTTACAGCTGGAATGATATCCGGAAATCTCTGTATCCATGTATTACTTTCAGTTGTGTTTTGTATTATTTTTCCGCTTCTATGTATTGTATTGTAATCTCTGATATTTATCAAATGTATATTATTTGTTTATACTTTGCATATTCTTGTATTCTAGTGAATTGTTGTAATAAGCAATGAAATGTTCTTCTGTTTGTGTTCTGATTTTCGTTTTCTCAACGGTCTTGGTCGGTTTAGCGATCGGCACGGATCGAGCGAAATTCCTTATCGTTTCATTTGGTATCATAGCTTAGGCTTACAAAGCTTGGACAACAAGACACATTAGAACCATACGAAAGAATTCATCAGAGATTGGATTAGTAATATCCAATAAGAATGACTCATTAGAGATGGGATCAGTAGTATCCTAGAATGAGTGTGAATAGTATATTTTTAAAATGAAAACAATTTTTGTTTTGAAAATTTAAATCAATTATTCGTATTGGACTATTTATTTTGTATTGAATTTGGATAGTACAGTATATAAAGATTTTGCGTATATATCTGATCCATGTATATTCGAAGTTTTAATATACTGGATAAATATAGAATCACACGCTAGTCGCTCGGACATGATTCTGATGATTGACGCGTCATCATAAGAATTTATTTTCGTGTTTCGAAAGTGGGATTTCTATATGATTCCAATTGACTGGTGTGAGAACCAAAGCTAGATAGGGCTTATTGTTGTGATTTGGTATCAAAAACTGATTTTTTGGATATGTATTAAAGTTATGTGATTGAAAAGATAATCAACTAAATGATTACTGGTTGTGTAGTTTGATTATTGTTTGATTAATTAAATGTTGAACCTTTAGTCAAATTGTATCAAATTGTGAATTGTATTGAAAATTAGTCGCATTAGCATGCATATACATGTACTTACATTGAACAGGTCATAGCAAGGAGGCTAGAGCAGAAGAATAAACTAGTTTGCCCGACAAATAGGTACATGTTTACAAATTTGTTGGGTTTTCGATGATTTTATGAGCCGCTTGGCTGTTTCTTTTTCTTTTTGGATTGGTGAGGGCCATGGGAGGCTATTTGAAATATCCCGAAGCTCCCGGTGTAGGGGGGTTATGGTGAAATTTTTCGAAAATTTAGGGTCTTAGCCAAATTTTAAAAAAATTTGAAAAGTTCTTAGAAACTAAAAAGTTGAAGAACTTAAGCCATAATGAAAATAATGAAAGTTGAGTTGATTAGTTAAACAACTTCCAGCTTCGTTTCTTTTTGGGGACAAAAAGTTTTAAGTGGGGGAGAATGTGAGAACCCGGAAATTCTGAGCCAATTTAAAAAAATTTATTTTGGCAATTTTAGCGAATTTTGAATATTTAAAATGAATTTTTTTAAATAATAACGACGATAAATTTAATTTTGATAGAATTAGAATGCATAAATTTATTTGAATCGATGTTAGAATATAAATAATTATTTTTAATTATAAAAGGAATTGAAAATGGCGCGGTAGTTTGAAAATTCGATTTCAAATTTCAAATGAATGTATAGGATTTAAAATAAACCATATTTTGGCAAAACGAAAAATACTAGAATCTATTTGAGAATATCTTTCAACGAATCCGAAAAATTGAAATTTCATAGCGGGGATAAAAAGTTATACCCAGTTGAAAATTTAGAATAGTCGCTATAGAATTTTGAGCCCTTAAAAATGGAAATTTTGCAAACGACCTCGGTTTTCGACGAAACCACTTTTGTTGGATCCGGGATGTTAAGTTATTGCTAGATTCCAAAATTCGTTATTTTCTGAATCAACATGGGAGCGTGGCGAGGTAAAACGTGTTTTAACAGTTTAAGTCAATTTCGATCGACCAGAAAATAGCCATTTTTCAGATGATCTCAGAATTCGACGAAATTAGTTTTGTTAGAACCGTATCGTCAATACGAAGCCAGAAAATAATTTTTGGGAATTTTTAGAGTCCGTATGTGGCCTCGATAAATTGAAATATACATTTAATTTGAAAATATATTGATTTATATTTTAATTTAAAGGGAAACTGATCGTAACAGTCGAATTGGCTTGCCGAGCATATCCTATTGTGTTCGGAATGGGAGTATTTGGCTAGGGGCGACAGTCGTTGGGTTTGATTTGGAGTTCGTTTGCGATTTTGACATTAAAAATAATTAAAATAATAATTTAATTTCCTATAAAGGGTCATAGTCAAACCCTAGTCAACTCCCTCTCTCTCAGCCGTCATTCTCGAATAGAAGGCGGAAAAAGCTCAGATTTTTTAGCTCGAAAATCTTCCAATCCGCGCAAAATTAATCTACGGTTCTTTGGAGGAAATCAAAGTACATCTCACCATCTTTATATCCATACCAGAATCACCCTCCATCGCTATGTATTTTGCTCAAAATCTCGCCACCAACAACCGCCGTATCGCCTCGATTTCCGCCTCCCTCCTCAGTTCGAGTTCAACGTTGCGGGGACCCAGAGGCGCGCCTCTCGACGCTCTTCAAGGTGGCGCTGGTGGATCGACTTCTGGCGTCATCAATTGCGAGGTAATCGCAACCCTAAGTTGGAGCTTTTGGCGATATATGGGTTTTCTCGTTCAGGCTTGTAACGAAGAAGAAGGGGGAAGGATTAATTAAAGGGTAATTAAGGAAATCAATTCTATGTTAATAATTTAATTATGTAATTAACACTGATATCATCGTATCTTTTACATACGAGGTTGGAAAAATGCGAAAATGGATCTGTTGTGATTGTGGGGACGAGGGCTTCACAACAAGAGTTACCGAGTTCAATTTGGGGCACGCTAGAATTTTATACAAATTCAGACCCGAACGGTGGTGAAATTCAGAAATAACAGAACCAATGTGAGATCTCCTCACTACAATTTTCTGTGTTCAGTTATTTATTTTATAACTGCATATATGAGATATTTCCCCGTCGTCCACAGACCATGGATGACTTGTTTGTTTATTGCGTTTGGATTGATTTGCTTGTGTGAAAATTGATTGTGAGGTGGAATGGAAAGTTAAAATTCATGTGTTGAATAGAATAAAATCCATGTGTTGAATAGAGTAAAAATTCATGTGATGAATAGAATAAAATTCATGTGTTGAATAGAGTAAAAATTCATGTGTTGAATAGAATAAAATTCATGTGTTGAATAGAGTAAAAATTCATGTGTTGAAATAAAATATATATTCATGTGTTGAAATAAAATAAATACTCATTTACAAATCGAACGATTTGTTTATATACACCGATTTGACTGATATTGATTAGGACGATAAATTTTACACATCGCCTAACTACACAAATATAATTTGTGTTTGATTGTTTGAAACCCCACATGGGTGTTGGGATAAAATTGGACATACACTAATCCGAATAATTAGTTGTATGTCGATCAATTGATTGACAGGCTGTTATAAGCATTGAATATTTATATTTGATGCTTATACAGTGTAGAATGCACTCTGGATGATGGTTGATTATTTATCGTTGCTATTATATACATGTGTTGTATGGAATCCATATAAGTAATATTATATGGTAATTGAGTGTGTCTCATTCCAATTCAGAAAATAAATTATATTCATGTGTTGAATAAACAAAATAGTCATGCGTTGACAATACTCATGTATTGAGAATATTCATGTGTTGAAACCATTCATGTGTTGGATAGAATATATATTCATGTGTTGAATAGAACAAAATTCATGTGTTGAATAAAAGAAAATTCATGTGTTGAAGAAAATATTCATTTGTTGAATAGAATAACGAAGTTATTGAATTATATAAAGCCGTGTTGATCAGATTGACGCTATTTTGACGTGAACGATATTTATATCGATTTTATTCATTTTTATAATGAATATAGGAAAGGAAGTGATTTCAAAATATAACGTTTTGAAAATATTATCATTTATAGATTAATGATATGGAATATTCAATTTTGATTAGAAATTGAATATGAAGTTGAAATCGTTTCGAAAACGAATTTAAAATGATTTTTAAAATACGTTTTGAAAGGAAATCGACGAAATATATATAATATATATTATATATAATGGCCAGAATAGAACGCGCTGCAGCAGTTCGCGAATTTCGACCATTGACTTCGAATGGATATTACGGGAGATCCGACCGTCGGATTCTCCTAAAACCGGAACCGTTAGGTTCGTATCGAAAAGAGCTTTCTAACGAATATTATAGATTTGAAATCTAATGGTTGGATTTGGAATTATGTCCAAATCAAATTTGAAAAAGGTCGCTGTAAGTGCAGTTCGATGGTCGTTGATGGAAATCGACTGTACGGGCCTTAATAAAATTATTTAAAATAGTAATAATTTGTGTAAAATCATAAGAAATGATTTGTGAAGAATTGAGATGAAAAATCCTAAATTTGAAAACATAAAAATAGATTTTTATCGAAATGAACTAGTTTTGAACTAGAATTATAATCCCATTTATTTTTAAAATAAATAAAGTGGATTTGAAAGTTTTGAAAATAACCAGAATTTCCAATATATAAAGTGGAAATGGATATGAATCGAAATTGTCTTTGGAATATTTCGATGTTGGATTTCGTGATTATACAAATATTGTTATGGAAATTTGAAAGATATATTTATATCGTTATTTCCAATAAGATATTTGTTAGTTGTAGAATTTGATATTTAATATAAGCCGACATATTTTCTATTCTGAGCCTTGTATTTAATATCAAATGGGATTTGGGTTTGTCGTAAATGGTGTCTTCATTTACACTGTTCTTAAACCCAGTTGAGAAAAAGATTAAATCCTTTTATTTAGATTTAATGAAGTATACCAATTAAATGATATTTAATTAGAATTGAATTTGAATTGATTTTTGGGTTTATCGTGAACTGTGTTTTAAATGACATTGGTTCTTTAACCCTGTTAAAGATAGGATATGATTTCCCAAGTTAAATAATCATTGATAGTGATTATTGGGAAGATTAAAACCAAGTGGAGTTTTAATGAATCTTTAATTAGATTAAAATTATCGAGAATGGAGTATCACCAGTTTTTCTCCAGGAGATAGTTAAATCTTTAATTAGATTTGAACGTGAAATGGTAATTGAATTTACCAATAACACCGTGGTGTTAGATATGAAGTATGACCAGTTTTACTTCATGGGATGAATAAGTTGGGATTGGGAAATAAAATAAATGATTACTTCCGTATGGTTCGCTAATCCCGACTAATTTGAATTGATATTCAAAAGAAGATTAAAGAATAAATTTAAAGAATTTATCTTTGATAAAATTAATGGGAACCTTTCCGAAAGTATAAGAATATTTGAATAAAAGAATATTCTGAATTGGAATGAGGCGTATGTTGTGTTCGTGTAACACTTGTTTATTATATACGCGGGTTATTCAGAAAGATCGGATTTATCCCATTCTGAATAACTGATTCGACGATGTGTCAAGGATGAAGACGGTGGTCGAAGGACGGGGGTCTTCACATCGTTTTGATGATTCCGGATGATCTTGATTGGACTGTACACCCGAAAAGAGGGAATAAGTTGGTGATCGTCCAGACGTGCTTGGAGATCGATGGATATGCGAGGTACAAGGTGCCTCCAGTTTCGTTCAAGCCTAGAACGGAATTGTAAATGGACAGTGTGTCTGACATTGGATATCATTCTGTGTGATTGATGGATATCGGTTGCATGGAGTGGTTTGCCTGTGTGGCATGTTAAGATGTAAATGATCAAGGCTTATGTTGAAAAGCAAGTCTTGTGGTCGATGATCAAAGCACAGTCTGTGTGGCAAAGCTTTGTGTAGCGTTAATTCGCGAGCCTCACACCGCGGTGTGAACCAGAAACGGGAGAAGGACCTCAGGGAGGACATGCGTTTCTTTCTAGCTAGAAGTGGCGTCAGTGGTTTTACACGCCCTGACGAGTTTGACTTATGTGGCATTGGATTGCGAGGCGCCTTGGATATATCGGTGACTATGTGGAGTCGATGGAGTCATTGGACTCATTTACGCCCCAAAGGGCGGGGAAACGCAGCGTTCAGGCATTTTAATCCACATCGGTTGACCAGCCCTGACGATCCAAAGGCTTGACTGAGTACTTGCCTGAGGGGCGGGCTAGAGGCTCTCGAATTGGTAAGGACTATCTTTTGCCTTGGTTCACAGATGGAAATCAAATTTCCAATACGTGACTTTGGTGAATTGAATTGTAGAACCTATATATGGCAACATAGTTGTAACACCCCGCATTTTTATGATTTAAAAATAAGAAATTTATAATATATATATATTTCGAGATATTAAAATATAATGGTGATATGCGAAATGAATTAATCAAGAACGATGGGAAATAAAGAATACTTAATTTAAAACTGAGAATTAAGTTAAACGGATTTCACCATTGTGTTCGTCCCGGAATTCTGCATGAAATTGAGTCCGAATTTTCGAAAATCGAGCTCCGTACGAAGAAGTTATGACCTTCCGAAGTTGCGGTATATTAAAACAATCAAAAACAGCTCAAACGAAAGTAATACTTCGAAATTCAAACTCAGAAAGGAAGGGTGGGATTTTTCCCGCCCAACACCCAGGTCGACCTGGGAGTCGACTGGGTAGTCGACCTACCCCTGATCAGGTCGACCATGTAGTTGACCTGGGGGTCGACCTGGTCACTTTCCCAGAATCTGTTCTAGGTAGATTTTTGATGTATTTGGGCCGTTTTTTGGGTGAGATTCGTAGCTTGGCACCTATAAATAAACCCCCTAAGCTCTTTATACTCCACAGCAATTCATGGCGAAGCCATGCCTCTCTTTTCTCTCATTATCTTCTTCAAAAGATCTTGGATCTATTCTTCCCTCTTTCCTCTACATCATCTGTTCTTAAAAATTAAAAGAATGAGATCTGGAACAACGAATGAAATAGAAAAGAAATCTAGAGAGAAAAGATAATGGATTCAGGTTCGCAGATTCGCGCCGCAAGGAGGAGTCAAATATGATTCAAAACAGTAATTCAATGAAAGAGGGGAAAACAATCCAAGAATTATCTAGTCCCTATTCTGAAGATGACAAACAAGGTGAGTGGAGTTATAATACACTTTTTGTGTAAAATTATGATTTATCGTTCAAACATTCCCTATGTAAACGTGAAATGAAATTATTATGGGAATTGGATCTGTAATGTTCAATATTGTCATGTGTTTGCTTTTAATTATTATGCCTACGATTATGTCCTCTTTTATTCTCCCTCTTTTATCTTTTTATGACTAGGCTATCACGAGCCTAGCTATCTTATTGAAATGAATACGACGGAATGATTATTGCGAACTAAAAAGGGGAACGCTTGATTTTGGGTCATGACATGAATTGGAAGGCTTAGTAATAAATTACAATGGGTTTTGAGTATAATATAATCTGAAGTAAGAATTGAATGGGTGGACCAAGTTGGAAAACTATAAGCATGAACATGATTTAGGATATGTCATATATTTGACATCACTGAAACGGCTTAAACATGAATTTGCTTATAAAATTGTTCATGGGTACGTGACACTTGAATAAGACATGAATTGTGAGTTGGACATGAATAAGAGCATGGGATTTATATGTAACAACCTGTATTTCAATAACATGTTAAAACGAGAATCAAGGCAGAATTTAATTTTAAATTCAGAATCAAGTAAAACGGGCTATGCCATTGCGTTCGTCTCGAAAAAATACGCGAAATAGAGTCCGAGTTTTCGAAAATCGGAGTCCGTATGACCCGGTTAAGGCCCAAAGAAGTTTTCGGGAAATTTGAATTTCGAAACATGCAAAAATGGGGCCAGGCGGGAAAATTCCCGCCCAGACAAGTCGACAGGCATGTCGACAGGCATGTCGACAGGGCTGTCGACTTGCCCTGTCGGCTGATTCTGATCTGGTGCACCTATTTTCTATCTTGGCTAGGTTTTTGGGCCTGGTTTGAAATCTGACGGTTCAGGTTGGTCCTAGGGTTAATCTAAGGGCCTAAAACTATCCTAATCTCTATAAAAAGACCCTAAACCTACCCCTAAACCCTCATTATTCACTCATGTAACTAAACTATGGCCAAATTTCTACTCTCATGGCCTCCATCTCAAATCCCTAGAGCCTATGCATTCAAATCGGGTTCAAATCAAAAGATGCAAGCTTGCTACACCAAAGAGAGGCAAAAATCAACGTTGCTATGCGAGTTCCATGACGATTCTTCAACAAAGGAGGCACCTTTCTTAGCCAAGATGATTCATGCTTCTTTCCCTAGGCCAAACTATGTAAGTTCTAGCTACTTTTAGATGAAAACGGTAGTTTTGATAATGACATGGGATAAAATGAGGCTAAACATGATTATGCGAACCTATATGAACCTTACCATGCCTCTTGTGTTCATATTTATGATCTTAGGCCATGTGAGTGACTTAATCATGCCTCTCATGCTATGCATAACCTAGTTTAACTTGCAAGTTTGGATCTTTATGCATGAAACGCTAGCATGAACCTTTAGGAACCACTTTACTTGTGAAACATTGGCTAAGACAAGATTTTGGGGCTTATGCATGCATATGAACACAAACCCCTTATGATTCATGCACGTTTGTGGCAAAACCTCCTTATGATATTATGCAAGTTTGTGGCCAAATCCTATATGATAGTATGCATGCTTATGGTCAATCCCTACATGGCTCTATCATGCATGTTTTAAGGCCAAACCCCCTTATGATGCCATGCATGTTTGGAGCAAATCCCTTTTTGTGGCATCGTGCATGTTTTGGGGTCTACATGTAGCCATAGTATACCTACTATATTGACTCGCTTTGCTTGCGTTGGGAAAACACGATTTTGGGTAGTTAGATAAACATGAACATGTCGCGAAATCTTAACTTGATTATGACATGTGTTTATACTTGAAAATATGACTTGGAAGATAACATGGAAGTTGGCATGTAAGTATGCATAAAAACATGAGCTTGGGAATTTACCTATTAAGTTAGGTCTACCCTTTGGGAATTTACCTATTAAGTTAGGTCTACCCAAATGCTTGAAAACTTGTAACATGTTTTGGAAACATGATGAACTTAGATAATATAAGTGTGGCCAACTCGAGGTTGGGTTGAGTTTGCAACGTAAAACTACCCGGAACCGACCGGCCTAACTAGTAGTTGCAAACAATAGGACCCAATGTGAGAAGTTGGTCATGTCGCGCTTAAGACCCGAGGTTAGACTAGGTTGTGGTGTAAATCTACCCGGACCCGCCCGGCTTAACTAGTAACCACAACAAGGTCTAATGTGAGAGGTTAAGAGTGCATTAATTGAATTAATGCCACATGATAAGGTTAAGTAAATTTGACTAATGACACTTAACCGATATGACACGAATGGGTAGGTTAAGTGGGACCGGACTTGATTCCTTAATGACACTTAACCATGCAAGATGATTAGGAGATGGGGTTAAGTAATTTACACTTAACTAATCCGACTGGGTAATTAGATGGGGTTAAGTAATTAAGACTTAACTAACCTAACCACGGTAATTAGATGGGGTTAAGTAATCCACACTTAACTAATCTAAACACGGTAATTCGATGGGGTTAAGTTAAACACTTAACCAATTTAAACTTGGTAATTCAATGAGGTCAAGTAACCCATACTTAACCAACTTAACTTGGTAATTTAATGGGGTTAAGTTAAACACTTAACTAATTTAACACGATGATTTGATGAGGTTAAGTGGCCTATACTTAACCAATCTAACTCGTTAATTTGATGAGGTTAAGTTAACCTATACTTAACCAATCTAACGTGAAAACATGATAAGGCTAAGTCACGAATCACTTGAATACGCTTGACCGATTTGACTCGGTAATCTGACAAGGTCGAGTTAATTAACCAATCTAAAATGATAATTAGACGAGGTTAAGTTATGGATTGCTTAATATACTTAGCCAACTTGACACATGGTTTGTAGGGTTAAGTCTTGGACTTGGATACTTAGCCAATTTTGACATGGTTTGTAGACGGGCTAAGTTATGAACTTAAGTGACACCTAACCCATTAGGTAAACCCTAATTCGGAGGATTAGGTAAATAACCATAGTTAACAAGGATTATGGAAATAAGGCTAAGTGGTAAACCTTAGTTAAGGGAAACTAAGTAATAATTCTTAGCCAAGGAAATTTGGACCACCTCTTAGATAGATGAGTAACCCGATACGGTAGGTCATCGTTTAAGTATACGTGT
Source organism: Allium sativum (assembly GCA_030737875.1). NCBI lineage: Eukaryota > Viridiplantae > Streptophyta > Magnoliopsida > Asparagales > Amaryllidaceae > Allium > Allium sativum. The sequence continues at coordinate 180,704,593 of CM060915.1, read as the reverse complement.
AGGAGCAGGCTATCTGATTTAGATAAAGGCTCCAGCGAACTGGGTAACGAAGCAGCGGCTTCGGGGAACGTGAGGATATTCTTGGTATCCCTCTGTGAGGTCGCAGATGATCATCCTGGGCTCACAAGAGGTTAAGGTCTGCGTTAGAAGAACCAAGAGTATGCCTTGGTTGCTATACGAGCGACCTAAAGACTGGGATGGATAGCAGTGAGTCAACGAATACATGATAGTGCCCTAGATAGCAAGTTCGTCGATCATCTACCATCTTGAGTCAAGCGTGTACGTACGGAAAGGCAGGGAACACCCAACAGACCATAATTGCTATCTAATTATGGGTGAGGTAGGCCGTAGGATGTGGGCTGGCCGGAGTGTAGTTCTCATGCAAGATTTTCTCTTGTGTTGCCTTTCACTAGTTGAGGGAGGGGTCTCGTGGGACCATAGCCACGTGTAGAAAAGCAGACCTTAGTATCTGCATCGGCAGATAAATCTAAAGCTCCCGACCGAGTCCTGTATTTCTTGTTTTTCCCTGTGACAGGACTCGGATGGCACGATGTGATACATGTGCATACAGTTATAGAAAAACGATTCACGATGAATGCGTGGGAAAAAGGGCGCGGTTGAGGGTTAGCGTAATCCCTAGTGGCCTAGGTGGTTTAACCCAAACCGAAATACGAAAGCGTGCAATAGGTAAGCATAATCCCTAGTGGTGCTAGGTCGTGTAAGTCCTAGTAGTTCAAACGATGATTCATATGGAAGAGCCTAGCTAGAACAAGGGTGACAGTCCAAACGATTTCAAGGATAATACGCCATGAGGAAGCCCGTACGAGGTACGGCAAAGGACTGAACTTATATACATGGAAAGAAACATATGATTTGAGTAACCTATATATGCGATATTAGGTTGACATGGACCATTACACGACTTTGAGCACGGGACATTCATGGTTAACACATGACGCGGGTAGGGATACTAGTACGAGAGGTGCAGAGCAAATATACATGTTAGAACTAGGAAGAATATACATAATAGATACCGTGGGATGTTAGACGGGGTAGATACCTTGGGATAATGTACTCGATAGAAATCTGACGATGTGATACCTAGACTTATCATAACACCGTAGTTTATCATGATACCTTAGTTTACCTTGCCGCAGTAGTTCAACCGGCTACCCTGGTTTATCTATCTTGTAGTTATCCTTATGTTTACTTTCAGTTTATGCATGTCATGTTACCTTTACCTGTTTTTATACTGGAAGTAGATAGGACTTACTCAGTCTTTTTGACTGACCCGTTTTGTTTCGCCTCTTTTCTTCCGTTCCCCCCCCCCCTAGGTTACAGGGAGGAAACAATGTTGTTTAGTTCGGACTTCTTCTGCTTGAAGGTCATCATGGATGGCTTGGACTTCTCTTGGCTATGGCTACTTTACTGTTTTACTTGGGGAATAATTTATTAAAAAGTCTTTATGCTTCTTTATTATTGCAAGACAGGTTTTGATGTACTCTGATGTAAAAGGCTTTAGACCTTATTTATTCATGTTATGAAAGTTTGATTTTACTTCCGCTATTTATATATGTTCTGTCTTGTGATATTTCTGTGCATGTTTACCAATAATTCCCCTCTAAAGCTAGTGCATTCCTTTGCGAGTGACCCTAGCGGAGGCGGGGTGTTACATTTGGTATCAGAGCCAGGTTACCAGACTGGGCAAAAGTTTTTAAAACCTTCTGAAAACTATTTGGAAAACCGTTTATAAAGAAGCAATTTTCAAGAAAAGTTTGTTTTAAAAGGCTATTCCCCAAAGGCCATTAGCACTATCCTTGTTCCCTTGATTGAATCTATTTTCCTTCCTTTTCTCCATCTGTAGTCACAGTGGTTTTAACTGCGACTAGTCTTTTCTATCTTCGAAAGTGCTTCCATGTGATGGAGGCTGTTCTCGGGAGACCAGTGGCCGCGTTATAAGAAAGGATAGTGAGAAAGAGGATAAAGGATACGAGTTTAACTTGTTGGTATGGCTCAACCCAGAATGAGAGAGAAAGATGAACAATGAAACCCATGACGAGAGAGTACCTTTGGCATGGTGGAACGGGACGGATAGTTGAGTATCATGGGACAAGGACAAGATCATCGGGAGGGCAGTAGTATGCTCTCATTTCTAGGGTACCTCAGAAGGAGGGTAACGATCTTGTTAAAGGTTTAGCTTTTCTTCTCTATCGTCCTGTCGGGACTTTGTTTTGATCATCGCATCTTTTAAGTCCGCTTCGATAGTTGAGTCTCTGCACCTTAGTACTAGCGTAGTAGAGGATCCCGTTTTTGTCTCAAGTCCTATTGGAAGATCGGTCCATTTACTCATGGCTTGTTTGGATTTGAGAATGTCTATATCAAGTGTTGAGCTTGGAAATAATGCTTATGTTTATAAGTTATGGATGGATTCTAGGGATGAAGTGGTTATCCAGTAAGGGGTGCCACTCTCGGTTTTAGAAGGAGGGTAGTTAGACTCTTGGCTTGCTTTGGTAATACCCTTGAAGTATCGCGTAACCTTTTGGGTTCTGTCATGATTTGTTACTTAGAATCCCTAGATGCCTTTGTTGGAAATTAGAAACCCGATCGAATGGTGTTCGCTAATAAGACGGATGGTTTACTTCGATTATGTATGGGTTATGGGAATTACCCTAGTAAGTGCGCACGGTAACTTGTTTACTTTCAAGAGAAAGTTTTTCTACGTGGAATACCTTATGGTACAAGGTCCAGGATTCACTAGTGAATTTTGAGGGCTCGCATGAAATAATGAGTACGCAGTCCTGTTTACGCCAAGTATTCTAGAAGGAGAATAAGTGCAGGTGGAACGAGAGGCGACGAGGAAATGAGTTCCAACTCATGTTATGGAAACAGGAAATAAGAAGCTGCGAAATCGTGAAGTAAAAGGGGCGGTCAAGGCACGATGGAACTAAGCTCAAGGTAATGCGACTCAGGAGACTGAAGACTAAATACGTGCATGATATCTCTTTTGGGAATATATCCTCGATCCCTGTTTTTCTGTTGAGCTTGCTTGTAGGCTATCTTTTATGGATATCCTCTCGGTCCTGTCTCTGTTACAAACCCCGTACGGAGTTTGTTTTGTTTATCTTCTCGACCCTGTTTCAGGGAATCTTAGGTAGAACCCTATGGATGTAAACATGTATTTGAAACATGTTATGATTGATATGGTTGCAAGTGGTTGCAAGTGGTTGCTCGTGGATGCGCGAATACACATTAGATACTAGCTCGACTCGGTCACATTTCATATTGCATATGCACGAGTATTTATACTTGTTTATGGATGAAATCGAATGTGTTATCATGCGGTTGTTGCATATGAATGAATGATTGTGCACGCATATAGTATCTATATGGATAGGACTATTTGCATACATGTTGGATTCATGGCACTATACATATTTTTGCATTAGAAAGATTATCCAGGCCTGATCATTAGCATTAGCTAAGGAACATGTACACACACGTTTTGCATATATTCATACAGCATTAGAAATCATCTAAAGACAATGGTTGCTTGTGGATGATGTTTTGAGTAGATGGATGATGGATGGTAGGATATGTTCTTCCTAACTTAGAGATTTCGGGGACGAAATCCTAAAAGGTAGGGAGAATGTAACAACCCGTATTTCAATAACATGTTAAAACGAGAATCAAGGCAGAATTTAATTTTAAATTCAGAATCAAGTAAAACGGGCTATGCCATTGCGTTCGTCTCGGAAAAATACGCGAAATAGAGTCCGAGTTTTCGAAAATCGGAGTCCGTATGACCCGGTTAAGGCCCAAAGAAGTTTTCGGGAAATTTGAATTTCGAAACATGCAGAAATGGGGCCAGGCGGGAAAATTCCCGCCCAGACAAGTCGACAGGCATGTCGACAGGCATGTCGACAGGGCAGTCGACTTGCCCTGTCGGCTGATTCTGATCTGGTGCACCTATTTTCTATCTTGGCTAGGTTTTTGGGCCTGGTTTGAAATCTGACGGTTCAGGTTGGTCCTAGGGTTAATCTAAGGGCCTAAAACTATCCTAATCTCTATAAAAAGACCCTAAACCTACCCCTAAACCCTCATTATTCACTCATGTAACTAAACTATGGCCAAATTTCTACTCTCATGGCCTCCATCTCAAATCCCTAGAGCCTATGCATTCAAATCGGGTTCAAATCAAAAGATGCAAGCTTGCTACACCAAAGAGAGGCAAAAATCAACGTTGCTATGCGAGTTCCATGACGATTCTTCAACAAAGGAGGCACCTTTCTTAGCCAAGATGATTCATGCTTCTTTCCCTAGGCCTAACTATGTAAGTTCTAGCTACTTTTAGATGAAAACGGTAGTTTTGATAATGACATGGGATAAAATGAGGCTAAACATGATTATGCGAACCTATATGAACCTTACCATGCCTCTTGTGTTCATATTTATGATCTTAGGCCATGTGAGTGACTTAATCATGCCTCTCATGCTATGCATAACCTAGTTTAACTTGCAAGTTTGGATCTTTATGCATGAAACGCTAGCATGAACCTTTAGGAACCACTTTACTTGTGAAACATTGGCTAAGACAAGATTTTGGGGCTTATGCATGCATATGAACACAAACCCCTTATGATTCATGCACGTTTGTGGCAAAACCTCCTTATGATATTATGCAAGTTTGTGGCCAAATCCTATATGATAGTATGCATGCTTATGGTCAATCCCTACATGGCTCTATCATGCATGTTTTAAGGCCAAACCCCCTTATGACGCCATGCATGTTTGGAGCAAATCCCTTTTTGTGGCATCGTGCATGTTTTGGGGTCTACATGTAGCCATAGTATACCTACTATATTGACTCGCTTTGCTTGCGTTGGGAAAACACGATTTTGGGTAGTTAGATAAACATGAACATGTCGCGAAATCTTAACTTGATTATGACATGTGTTTATACTTGAAAATATGACTTGGAAGATAACATGGAAGTTGGCATGTAAGTATGCATAAAAACATGAGCTTGGGAATTTACCTATTAAGTTAGGTCTACCCTTTGGGAATTTACCTATTAAGTTAGGTCTACCCAAATGCTTGAAAACTTGTAACATGTTTTGGAAACATGATGAACTTAGATAATATAAGTGTGGCCAACTCGAGGTTGGGTTGAGTTTGCAACGTAAAACTACCCGGAACCGACCGGCCTAACTAGTAGTTGCAAACAATAGGACCCAATGTGAGAAGTTGGTCATGTCGCGCTTAAGACCCGAGGTTAGACTAGGTTGTGGTGTAAATCTACCCGGACCCGCCCGGCTTAACTAGTAACCACAACAAGGTCTAATGTGAGAGGTTAAGAGTGCATTAATTGAATTAATGCCACATGATAAGGTTAAGTAAATTTGACTAATGACACTTAACCGATATGACACGAATGGGTAGGTTAAGTGGGACCGGACTTGATTCCTTAATGACACTTAACCATGCAAGATGATTAGGAGATGGGGTTAAGTAATTTACACTTAACTAATCCGACTGGGTAATTAGATGGGGTTAAGTAATTAAGACTTAACTAACCTAACCACGGTAATTAGATGGGGTTAAGTAATCCACACTTAACTAATCTAAACACGGTAATTCGATGGGGTTAAGTTAAACACTTAACCAATTTAAACTTGGTAATTCAATGAGGTCAAGTAACCCATACTTAACCAACTTAACTTGGTAATTTAATGGGGTTAAGTTAAACACTTAACTAATTTAACACGATGATTTGATGAGGTTAAATGACCTATACTTAACCAATCTAACTCGTTAATTTGATGAGGTTAAGTTAACCTATACTTAACCAATCTAACGTGAAAACATGATAAGGCTAAGTCACGAATCACTTGAATACGCTTGACCGATTTGACTCGGTAATCTGACAAGGTCGAGTTAATTAACCAATCTAAAATGATAATTAGACGAGGTTAAGTTATGGATTGCTTAATATACTTAGCCAACTTGACACATGGTTTGTAGGGTTAAGTCTTGGACTTGGATACTTAGCCAATTTTGACATGGTTTGTAGACGGGCTAAGTTATGAACTTAAGTGACACCTAACCCATTAGGTAAACCCTAATTCGGAGGATTAGGTAAATAACCATAGTTAACAAGGATTATGGAAATAAGGCTAAGTGGTAAACCTTAGTTAAGGGAAACTAAGTAATAATTCTTAGCCAAGGAAATTTGGACCACCTCTTAGATAGATGAGTAACCCGATACGGTAGGTCATCGTTTAAGTATACGTGTAGGAGCAGGCTATCTGATTTAGATAAAGGCTCCAGCGAACTGGGTAACGAAGCAGCGGCTTCGGGGAACGTGAGGATATTCTTGGTATCCCTCTGTGAGGTCGCAGATGATCATCCTGGGCTCACAAGAGGTTAAGGTCTGCGTTAGAAGAACCAAGAGTATGCCTTGGTTGCTATACGAGCGACCTAAAGACTGGGATGGATAGCAGTGAGTCAACGAATACATGATAGTGCCCTAGATAGCAAGTTCGTCGATCATCTACCATCTTGAGTCAAGCGTGTACGTACTGAAAGGCAGGGAACACCCAACAGACCATAATTGCTATCTAATTATGGGTGAGGTAGGCCGTAGGATGTGGGCTGGCCGGAGTGTAGTTCTCATGCAAGATTTTCTCTTGTGTTGCCTTTCACTAGTTGAGGGAGGGGTCTCGTGGGACCATAGCCACGTGTAGAAAAGCAGACCTTAGTATCTGCATCGGCAGATAAATCTAAAGCTCCCGACCGAGTCCTGTATTTCTTGTTTTTCCCTGTGACAGGACTCGGATGGCACGATGTGATACATGTGCATACAGTTATAGAAAAACGATTCACGATGAATGCGTGGGAAAAAGGGCGCGGTTGAGGGTTAGCGTAATCCCTAGTGGCCTAGGTGGTTTAACCCAAACCGAAATACGAAAGCGTGCAATAGGTAAGCATAATCCCTAGTGGTGCTAGGTCGCGTAAGTCCTAGTAGTTCAAACGATGATTCATATGGAAGCGCCTAGCTAGAACAAGGGTGACAGTCCAAACGATTTCAAGGATAATACGACATGAGGAAGCCCGTACGAGGTACGGCAAAGGACTGAACTTATATACATGGAAAGAAACATATGATTTGAGTAACCTATATATGCGATATTAGGTTGACATGGACCATTACACGACTTTGAGCACGGGACATTCATGGTTAACACATGACGCGGGTAGGGATACTAGTACGAGAGGTGCAGAGCAAATATACATGTTAGAACTAGGAAGAATATACATAATAGATACCGTGGGATGTTAGACGGGGTAGATACCTTGGGATAATGTACTCGATAGAAATCTGACGATGTGATACCTAGACTTATCATAACACCGTAGTTTATCATGATACCTTAGTTTACCTTGCCGCAGTAGTTCAACCGGCTACCCTGGTTTATCTATCTTGTAGTTATCCTTATGTTTACTTTCAGTTTATGCATGTCATGTTACCTTTACCTGTTTTTATACTGGAAGTAGATAGGACTTACTCAGTCTTTTTGACTGACCCGTTTTGTTTCGCCTCTTTTCTTCCGTTCCCCCCCCCTAGGTTACAGGGAGGAAACAATGCTGTTTAGTTCGGACTTCTTCTGCTTGAAGGTCATCATAGATGGCTTGGACTTCTCTTGGCTATGGCTACTTTACTGTTTTACTTGGGGAATAATTTATTAAAAAGTCTTTATGCTTCTTTATTATTGCAAGACAGGTTTTGATGTACTCTGATGTAAAAGGCTTTAGACCTTATTTATTCATGTTATGAAAGTTTGATTTTACTTCCGCTATTTATATATGTTCTGTCTTGTGATATTTCTGTGCATGTTTACCAATAATTCCCCTCTAAAGCTAGTGCATTCCTTTGCGAGTGACCCTAGCGGAGGCGGGGTGTTACATTTGGTATCAGAGCCAGGTTACCAGACTGGGCAAAAGTTTTTAAAACCTTCTGAAAACTATTTGGAAAACCGTTTATAAAGAAGCAATTTTCAAGAAAAGTTTGTTTTAAAAGGCTATTCCCCAAAGGCCATTAGCACTATCCTTGTTCCCTTGATTGAATCTCTTTTCCTTCCTTTTCTCCATCTGTAGTCACAGTGGTTTTAACTGCGACTAGTCTTTTCTATCTTCGAAAGTGCTTCCATGCGATGGAGGCTGTTCTCGGGAGACCAGTGGCCGCGTTATAAGAAAGGATAGTGAGAAAGAGGATAAAGGATACGAGTTTAACTTGTTGGTATGGCTCAACCCAGAATGAGAGAGAAAGATGAACAATGAAACCCATGACGAGAGAGTACCTTTGGCATGGTGGAACGGGACGGATAGTTGAGTATCATGGGACAAGGACAAGATCATCGGGAGGGCAGTAGTATGCTCTCATTTCTAGGGTACCTCAGAAGGAGGGTAACGATCTTGTTAAAGGTTTAGCTTTTCTTCTCTATCGTCCTGTCGGGACTTTGTTTTGATCATCGCATCTTTTAAGTCCGCTTCGATAGTTGAGTCTCTGCACCTTAGTACTAGCGTAGTAGAGGATCCCGTTTTTGTCTCAAGTCCTATTGGAAGATCGGTCCATTTACTCATGGCTTGTTTGGATTTGAGAATGTCTATATCAAGTGTTGAGCTTGGAAATAATGCTTATGTTTATAAGTTATGGATGGATTCTAGGGATGAAGTGGTTATCCAGTAAGGGGTGCCACTCTCGGTTTTAGAAGGAGGGTAGTTAGACTCTTGGCTTGCTTTGGTAATACCCTTGAAGTATCGCGTAACCTTTTGGGTTCTGTCATGATTTGTTACTTAGAATCCCTAGATGCCTTTGTTGGAAATTAGAAACCCGATCGAATGGTGTTCGCTAATAAGACGGATGGTTTACTTCGATTATGTATGGGTTATGGGAATTACCCTAGTAAGTGCGCACGGTAACTTGTTTACTTTCAAGAGAAAGTTTTTCTACGTGGAATACCTTATGGTACAAGGTCCAGGATTCACTAGTGAATTTTGAGGGCTCGCATGAAATAATGAGTACGCAGTCCTGTTTACGCCAAGTATTCTAGAAGGAGAATAAGTGCAGGTGGAACGAGAGGCGACGAGGAAATGAGTTCCAACTCATGTTATGGAAACAGGAAATAAGAAGCTGCGAAATCGTGAAGTAAAAGGGGCGGTCAAGGCACGATGGAACTAAGCTCAAGGTAATGCGACTCAGGAGACTGAAGACTAAATACGTGCATGATATCTCTTTTGGGAATATATCCTCGATCCCTGTTTTTCTGTTGAGCTTGCTTGTAGGCTATCTTTTATGGATATCCTCTCGGTCCTGTCTCTGTTACAAACCCCGTACGGAGTTTGTTTTGTTTATCTTCTCGACCCTGTTTCAGGGAATCTTAGGTAGAACCCTATGGATGTAAACATGTATTTGAAACATGTTATGATTGATATGGTTGCAAGTGGTTGCAAGTGGTTGCTCGTGGATGCGCGAATACACATTAGATACTAGCTCGACTCGGTCACATTTCATATTGCATATGCACGAGTATTTATACTTGTTTATGGATGAAATCGAATGTGTTATCATGCGGTTGTTGCATATGAATGAATGATTGTGCACGCATATAGTATCTATATGGCTAGGACTATTTGCATACATGTTGGATTCATGGCACTATACATATTTTTGCATTAGAAAGATTATCCAGGCCTGATCATTAGCATTAGCTAAGGAACATGTACACACACGTTTTGCATATATTCATACAGCATTAGAAATCATCTAAAGACAATGGTTGCTTGTGGATGATGTTTTGAGTAGATGGATGATGGATGGTAGGATATGTTCTTCCTAACTTAGAGATTTCGGGGACGAAATCCTAAAAGGTGGGGAGAATGTAACAACCCGTATTTCAATAACATGTTAAAACGAGAATCAAGGCAGAATTTAATTTTAAATTCAGAATCAAGTAAAACGGGCTATGCCATTGCGTTCGTCTCGGAAAAATACGCGAAATAGAGTCCGAGTTTTCGAAAATCGGAGTCCGTATGACCCGGTTAAGGCCCAAAGAAGTTTTCGGGAAATTTGAATTTCGAAACATGCAGAAATGGGGCCAGGCGGGAAAATTCCCGCCCAGACAAGTCGACAGGCATGTCGACAGGCATGTCGACAGGGCAGTCGACTTGCCCTGTCGGCTGATTCTGATATGGTGCACCTATTTTCTATCTTGGCTAGGTTTTTGGGCCTGGTTTGAAATCTGACGGTTCAGGTTGGTCCTAGGGTTAATCTAAGGGCCTAAAACTATCCTAATCTCTATAAAAAGACCCTAAACCTACCCCTAAACCCTCATTATTCACTCATGTAACTAAACTATGGCCAAATTTCTACTCTCATGGCCTCCATCTCAAATCCCTAGAGCCTATGCATTCAAATCGGGTTCAAATCAAAAGATGCAAGCTTGCTACACCAAAGAGAGGCAAAAATCAACGTTGCTATGCGAGTTCCATGACGATTCTTCAACAAAGGAGGCACCTTTCTTAGCCAAGATGATTCATGCTTCTTTCCCTAGGCCTAACTATGTAAGTTCTAGCTACTTTTAGATGGAAACGGTAGTTTTGATAATGACATGGGATAAAATGAGGCTAAACATGATTATGCGAACCTATATGAACCTTACCATGCCTCTTGTGTTCATATTTATGATCTTAGGCCATGTGAGTGACTTAATCATGCCTCTCATGCTATGCATAACCTAGTTTAACTTGCAAGTTTGGATCTTTATGCATGAAACGCTAGCATGAACCTTTAGGAACCACTTTACTTGTGAAACATTGGCTAAGACAAGATTTTGGGGCTTATGCATGCATATGAACACAAACCCCTTATGATTCATGCACGTTTCTGGCAAAACCTCCTTATGATATTATGCAAGTTTGTGGCCAAATCCTATATGATAGTATGCATGCTTATGGTCAATCCCTACATGGCTCTATCATGCATGTTTTAAGGCCAAACCCCCTTATGACGCCATGCATGTTTGGAGCAAATCCCTTTTTGTGGCATCGTGCATGTTTTGGGGTCTACATGTAGCCATAGTATACCTACTATATTGACTCGCTTTGCTTGCTTTGGGAAAACACGATTTTGGGTAGTTAGATAAACATGAACATGTCGCGAAATCTTAACTTGATTATGACATGTGTTTATACTTGAAAATATGACTTGGAAGATAACATGGAAGTTGGCATGTAAGTATGCATAAAAACATGAGCTTGGGAATTTACCTATTAAGTTAGGTCTACCCAAATGCTTGAAAACTTGTAACATGTTTTGGAAACATGATGAACTTAGATAATATAAGTGTGGCCAACTCGAGGTTGGGTTGAGTTTGCAACGTAAAACTACCCGGAACCGACCGGCCTAACTAGTAGTTGCAAACAATAGGACCCAATGTGAGAAGTTGGTCATGTCGCGCTTAAGACCCGAGGTTAGACTAGGTTGTGGTGTAAATCTACCCGGACCCGCCCGGCTTAACTAGTAACCACAACAAGGTCTAATGTGAGAGGTTAAGAGTGCATTAATTGAATTAATGCCACATGATAAGGTTAAGTAAATTTGACTAATGACACTTAACCGATATGACACGAATGGGTAGGTTAAGTGGGACCGGACTTGATTCCTTAATGACACTTAACCATGCAAGATGATTAGGAGATGGGGTTAAGTAATTTACACTTAACTAATCCGACTGGGTAATTAGATGGGGTTAAGTAATTAAGACTTAACTAACCTAACCACGGTAATTAGATGGGTATAAGTAATCCACACTTAACTAATCTAAACACGGTAATTCGATGGGGTTAAGTTAAACACTTAACCAATTTAAACTTGGTAATTCAATGAGGTCAAGTAACCCATACTTAACCAACTTAACTTGGTAATTTAATGGGGTTAAGTTAAACACTTAACTAATTTAACACGATGATTTGATGAGGTTAAGTGACCTATACTTAACCAATCTAACTCGTTAATTTGATGAGGTTAAGTTAACCTATACTTAACCAATCTAACATGAAAACATGATAAGGCTAAGTCACGAATCACTTGAATACGCTTGACCGATTTGACTCGGTAATCTGACAAGGTCGAGTTAATTAACCAATCTAAAATGATAATTAGATGAGGTTAAGTTATGGGTTGCTTAATATACTTAGCCAACTTGACACATGGTTTGTAGGGTTAAGTCTTGGACTTGGATACTTAGCCAATTTTGACATGGTTTGTAGACGGGCTAAGTTATGAACTTAAGTGACACCTAACCCATTAGGTAAACCCTAATTCGGAGGATTAGGTAAATAACCATAGTTAACAAGGATTATGGAAATAAGGCTAAGTGGTAAACCTTAGTTAAGGGAAACTAAGTAATAATTCTTAGCCAAGGAAATTTGGACCACCTCTTAGATAGATGAGTAACCCGATACGGTAGGTCATCGTTTAAGTATACGTGTAGGAGCAGGCTATCTGATTTAGATAAAGGCTCCAGCGAACTGGGTAACGAAGCAGCGGCTTCGGAGAACGTGAGGATATTCTTGGTATCCCTCTGTGAGGTCGCAGATGATCATCCTGGGCTCACAAGAGGTTAAGGTCTGCGTTAGAAGAACCAAGAGTATGCCTTGGTTGCTATACGAGCGACCTAAAGACTGGGATGGATAGCAGTGAGTCAACGAATACATGATAGTGCCCTAGATAGCAAGTTCGTCGATCATCTACCATCTTGAGTCAAGCGTGTACGTACGGAAAGGCAGGGAACACCCAACAGACCATAATTTCTATCTAATTATGGGTGAGGTAGGCCGTAGGATGTGGGCTGGCCGGAGTGTAGTTCTCATGCAAGATTTTCTCTTGTGTTGCCTTTCACTAGTTGAGGGAGGGGTCTCGTGGGACCATAGCCACGTGTAGAAAAGTAGACCTTAGTATCTGCATCGGCAGATAAATCTAAAGCTCTCGACCGAGTCCTGTATTTCTTGTTTTGCCCTGTGACAGGACTCGGATGGCACGATGTGATACATGTGCATACAGTTATAGAAAAACAATTCATGATGAATGCGTGGGAAAAAGGGCGCGGTTGAGGGTTAGCGTAATCCCTAGTGGCCTAGGTGGTTTAACCCAAACCGAAATACGAAAGCGTGCAATAGGTAAGCATAATCCCTAGTGGTGCTAGGTGGCGTAAGTCCTAGTAGTTCAAACGATGATTCATATGGAAGAGCCTAGCTAGAACAAGGGTGACAGTCCAAACGATTTCAAGGATAATACGACATGAGGAAGCCCGTACGAGGTACGGCAAAGGACTGAACTTATATACATGGAAAGAAACATATGATTTGAGTAACCTATATATGCGATATTAGGTTGACATGGACCATTACACGACTTTGAGCACGGGACATTCATGGTTAACACATGACTCGGGTAGGGATACTAGTACGAGAGGTGCAGAGCAAATATACATGTTAGAACTAGGAAGAATATACATAATATATACCGTGGGATGTTAGACGGGGTAGATACCTTGGAATAATGTACTTGATAGAAATCTGACGATGTGATACCTTGACTTATCATAACACCGTAGTTTATCATGATACCTTAGTTTACCTTGCCGCAGTAGTTCAACCGGCTACCCTGGTTTATCTATCTTGTAGTTATCCTTATGTTTACTTTCAGTTTATGCATGTCATGTTACCTTTACCTGTTTTTATACTGGAAGTAGATAGGACTTACTCAGTCTTTTTGACTGACCCATTTTGTTTCGCCTCTTTTCTTCCGTTCCCCCCCCCTAGGTTACAGGGAGGAAACAATGCTGTTTAGTTCGGACTTCTTCTGCTTGAAGGTCATCATGGATGGCTTGGACTTCTCTTGGCTATGGCTACTTTACTGTTTTACTTGGGGAATAATTTATTAAAAAGTCTTTATGCTTCTTTATTATTGCAAGACAGGTTTTGATGTACTCTGATGTAAAAGGCTTTAGACCTTATTTATTCATGTTATGAAAGTTTGATTTTACTTCCGCTATTTATATATGTTATGTCTTGTGATATTTCTGTGCATGTTTACCAATAATGCCCCTCTAAAGCTAGTGCATTCCTTTGCGAGTGACCCTAGCGGAGGCGGGGTGTTACATTATATCTAGAACTTGACACGGAACTTGGCACCTAAAATTTGAACATGTACATGACGCGTAGATAAACTTAACCTGGCCAACTCGAGGTTGGGTTGAGTTTGCAGTATAAACCTGCCCGGAACCGCCCGGCGAATCCAGTAACCGCAAACAATAGGACCCAACGTGAGTAGTTGGCCATATCGCGCTTGAAACCCGAGGTTAGAGTAGGTTGTAGTGTAAATCTGCCCGGATCCGCCCGGCTTGTCCAGTAACCACAACAAAGTCTAATGTGAGAGGTTGGGGTGCATTAATTTATTTAATGCTACAGGTTAGGGTTAAGTCATAAACTTGGGAAGCAATGCTTAACCAAAACAGACATAGGGAATGTTAACTTCATACTATAAACCAAAGGTTGGGTAATCGAAGGATTAAATATCGGGTAAACCTATCCTAGGGGCGGGAAAAAAAACTAAGACTTAAGGTAAGACCAGTAAGGGTGGGATAAACTATAATATGGATAAGCGAAACTAGAACGGAGGGATAACACCCATTTGTTACCACCAAATGAAAGGGAACTTAAGTCATGCTTGTATTCATTGGAAAACCTTAGACAAACAAGTTGAATCATAAAGTGAGAATGCGCGGTCTGATGACTAAGGTAACGAGAATTGGTTAAGTAAAACAAATGAGAATGAAGACTAAACAATAAGCCTCAGTTAATAGTAAATAAGCAATAAACCTTAGTTAATAAAAACAAAAGAGAAACAATCGAGAACGGGAGCTAAGTTGAAACCCCCAGTTAAAGAAACTAAGTGATAAACCTTAGTTAACAAGATATATGGGAAAAGAAACTAAAGTGATAAACCTTAGTTGAGAACAACTAAGTAATAATTCTTTGTCAAGAAAACTGAGCCGGTCCATAATAGATGAATAACCCGATATGGTAGATCATCGCTAAACAAGTACATGAGGAGGAGCAAACGTTTATCTGATTTCGAAAAAGGCTCCAGCGGACTGGGTTTAGAAGCACGTAGCTTCGGGGGACGTGAGTGTACTCTTGGTATCCCTCTGTGAGGTTGCAGATGATCCGCCTGGGCTCACAGAGGTTAAGGTCTGCAGTAGAAGAACCAAGGGTATGCCTTGGTTGCAGTATGAGCAACCTAAAGACTAGGGTGGATCAGCGTGGGTCGGCGAAACTTAGTTTAGCCCTGTGATAGCACATCGTCGACTACCTACCATCTTTAGTCAATCGTAGTACGTATACAGAAAGGTAGAGAACTACCAACAGACCATATACTTGCTATCTAGTTATGGGTGAGGCTGGCCAATAGGAAAGTGGGGCATAGGTAGCAGGAGTACAGTTCTCGTGCTTGATTTTGTTGGATTGCCTTTCGTTAGTTGAGGGAGGGGTCACGTGGGACCATAACCACTGGTAGAAAAATAGACCTTAGCATCTACATCGGCAGATAACTTAAAGCTCCCAACTGAGTTCCGTATTTCTTGATTTAGCCCTGTCACGGGACTCGGGCCGCACATATAGTGTACATGTGCACCTAGACATCGGAAACGATTCGCGATACATACATGGGAAAAGTGTGATGTTCGACAGGTAGCATAATCCCTAGTAGTCCTAGGTGGCATAAACCCTAATCGAATCTAGAAAACGTTCAATAGGTAGCATAATCCCTAGTGGTCCTAGGTGGCATTAATCCTAGTTGAACACTCGATAGTTCATGATAAGGAAACCTAGCCAGATCAGGGGTGGCAGTCCAAACGATTTCAAGAATGGTGGCACTACGTTGAAGTAGTATAGAATTACGTGATAAAGCCCGTACGATATACGGAAAGGGACTGTACGTATACATGGAAAGGATTATACGAGTTGGGAAAAAAACATAACGATGTACTAGGTTAAGTCTACTAGTAAGTGGACGAGAATGACATGGGTTTGGCCTTGGGTGCTAATATTGTGAATAACCTAATAAACAAGAAATTATAACTGAACGGTATATGTGGGGTTACACAAGAGTTTATTATAGTTTAGTCACACAGAACTTATGTTCTGACTCCCTCCTCGCAACATGCGCAGGTTAGGTTTATGACAGAGACAGTATTGCTTGACAACTGGCTTGGCAGTATTATTATTAAGGTAATGCTATTTTGATTAAATTATATTTTATTCCTTCCGCTGTGAGCTGCTTTTCGAACTCTGACATGTTTCTTTCTCTCTGTCTTTTCTGCAGGATACCAGAGCACCCAATCGGGGTCCGATGGGTTGGATTTTGAAAAATTCGGTCTGTCGAAACCCGGGTTGTTACAATAGTGGTATGGGGCACTTATGCCATCTATGATTGATACTTATGATTGAAATTATTTTGACACTATACACTTATAGTAATAATAAAACATGAAATTTCACGTACCAAGCATTCTTGGCTATTATAAGGTAAAAACCCTATCCTCTGGCTTGTGTTGCATTGTGTGATGGGACCTGGGTCTTATAATAGCTTCATTGTTCTTCATTTAGCATTGCGCTATTGTTTTATGCACTGGTATCCTTGGGAGGAAACCCGTTCTATGTTATATGGCGTAGTCCCTTGATTTACCTAACTTTAAAATAAAGATTAATAAATGTTTAAGTTCTCACACCAGTCACAAGACTGACCTGGAGTTTATTGTTTTAACCTAAACTTTGGGTGCCCTTATTTTGACACAAGCGGCTAGTAGTTTTGGTTTTGCATATTTATATTCACAGGAACCTGGTTTACAGCTGGAATAATATTCGGAAAGCTCTGTATCCGTGTATTACTTTTAGTTGTGTTTTGTATTATTTTTCCGCTGCTCTGTATTGTATTGTAATCTCTGATATTTATCAAATGTATATTATTTGTTTATACTCTGCATATTCTTGTATTCTGATGAATTGTTGTAATAAGCAATGAAATGTTCTTCTGTTTGTGTTCTGATTTTTCGTGTTCTCAAAACAATCAAGGGTTTCGAACGGTCTTGGTCGGTTTAGCGATCGACTCGGATCGAGCGAAATTCCTTATCGTTTCACATTGAAACTCTCATTTTTTATGTAATGTCAGCAAACTAGAAAAATTATCTTGTAGTGAAAACAAAATTAGTTTACATTAAAACTCATTTTAATGTAATGGATGAAAATAGGAAAATGAACATTGTTTGATAATAAAACAATGTTTACATAAAAAAAATCTCATTTTTATGTCATGAATGAAAATTAGCAAATTGTACATATTCAAATATAAAATCATGTTTACATTGAAATTTTCATTTTAATGTAATATTAGAGAAACAGAAAAATGATCATAACCTTGAAATTGAAAACTTGATTGCATTAAAATTCTCAATTTCAATGTACAGTAGAAAATTAGGAAAATGATCATAACTTCACAATGAAAATATGATTACATTGAAGAATCTCATTTTTAATGTAAATACAGGATTATATGAAGGTGTTCATGCATTGAAATTAATAATTATATTTTATTTGCATTCTTTGATGCAAATATACATTGAAATAAAAAGTTATACTTTTAGTTGCATTCTTTGATACAAATAAAAGGGTTGAAATTGGAAGTTAAATTCTTGTATGTATTTCTTGATGCATATAAGACATAGTTTTAAAAGTTTATATTTTTATTTGCATATTTAGATGCAAATAAACATTGTAGTTAAAAGATTATATTTTTATTTGCATATTTAGATGCAAATAAACATTGTAGTTAAAAGGTTATATTTTTATTTGCATATTTAGATGCAAATAAACATTGTAGTTAAAGGATTATATTTTTATTTGCATATTTAGATGCAAATAAACATTGTAGTTAAAGGATTATATTTTTATTTGCATATTTAGATGCAAATAAACATTGTAGTTAAAAGGTTATATTTTTATTTGCATATTTAGATGCAAATAAACATTGTAGTTAAAGGATTTTATTATTATTTGTATATTTAGATGCATATGAAGTGAAAATTTACATTTCAATGTAAATAGAATATGAAGTGAAAGTTTAATAGAACATAGAAATGTACATTTTTCAATGTAAATAAATGTATGAAGTAAAAGTTTACAGTTTCAATGTAAATAAAATATTGAAATAAAAGTTGCATTTCCAATGTAAAACCTATTGAAATAAGAGAATACATTTTTTTTCAATGTAATATTTTATTGAAATAAAATATTACAACTATAATTCTATAGATGAATGATAAAACATATTACATTTCCATGTGATATATATATGAATCATATAAAAGATTCAATGTAGAAAGATAATGATATTAACATTAAAATTTTCATTTTTAATGCAATATAGGATTTCATATATAAAAGATATCAATGTTAATTTGAAATGGTTTGAAATCGTTGAGCGAATTATATTTATATATAAATATAAATTATAAATAAAACGAATCGCGCTGCTGCAGTTTGTGTTTTGAAATCATAACTTCAAACGATCATACCGAGAGATCCGACCGTCGGATTTTCCCAAAACTGGAACCATTGGGTTCGTTTTGGAAAAATCTTTCCAACGATATAAAATTTATCAAGTTCCAACGGCTATATTTGGAGAAATGTGTAAATCAAATTTTGATGAAAACAGTGCCAGGGCCATGTAATGACCCGAAGCGTCGTTTAATTAAAAATGGCTATTTTATATAAAGAAAAATAGCGATAAATCGTTATAAAATATTATAAGCGATATGGAATGAAAAGAAATGATTTTGAACTATATATATTCGAGAATCATTTGAAAAGACCATGTTAAATCTCATTTCAAATAATTATACGATGATTGGAAGCCGAAGATTTGAAGACGGTAGTTGAAGACCGACGATCTTTACATCGAATGGATGTGTGGCTACTGATGCCCATGATTGGAGTAGCTACCTTGAAGGGGCTACAGTGGTAACCGTCCGGACGTATTATTGATTGTTCGAATATGTGAGGTATAAGGTGCCTTCGGTTTCGTTCAGACCCAGAACGGACTTGTAAATGGATTGTATGACTGATGTTGTATTCCTTTATACTGTATTCATTGATCTCTACTAAATATATATTTGTTTGGTGTTTAACACCCTTCTCTAAGACGTATGACTCAGAGGTTACATATTCGCAGAAATTAATGGTATGGTATGGATTGACAATGTGGCATGCCAAGATGCAAATGATCAAGACTTATTGTTGAAAAGTAGAGCCTTGTGGTTGATGATCAAAGCACAACCTATCTAGGCTCAGCTTTGTGTGTAGAATTACTTCGCGGGCCTCACACCCCGGTATGAACCAGAAATGGGAGAAGGATCCAGGGAGGACATACGTTTCTTTCTAGCTAGAAGTAGTGTCATCGACTTACCATCCCTGACATTTTTACTAATGTGGATGATGGAATGAGGCGCCTCGGTTATTTGAGCCCCTAGTGACTCTATTTATGCCCCATAGGGCGGGGAAACGTATTGTCCAAGCATAACAAATCCACTAACATATTTGTGAGCCTTCCCTGAAGATCCAAGGGTCACTCAAGTTCTGATCCTAAGGCACGGGCTAGAGTGTCTCGAATTTGGTAAGGACTATATTTTGCCTTGGTTCATGATGGAAATCCAACTTCCAATACGACCCTTGCGGTTTTGATTGTATTGCTAGTACGGCTACATAGTATATGGTAGTTATGCCGTCTATGATCGATATTATGATTGAAATGTTTTTGGAAACATATATACACTAATAATAATATCAAATTCGTTTTATCGTATCAAGCATATTTTGACCATTATAAGGTAAAACTCTGTCCTCCGGTTTACGTTGCATTGTGTGATGCGACTTAAGTCTTATAATGGTTTCATTTTCATAAAAACCATTGCGTTGTTTGACAATTTACTTTATTTATGCACTGGCAATCCAATGGAGTAAACCCTTTCCGCGTTAGCGGCGTGGTCCTGTGATTAGCCTTATTATCAAATAGGTTAAATAAGATTTCTCATACCAGTCTCATGACTGACTCGTAGTTTGTTTCAATTTGCAAACTCGGGTGCCCACTTTCCCACAAGGACAGCCTTGTTTACAGGTTTAGCAGATTCATCCTGGATAGCTGTGGAGCTGAAGATGGATATTCTCGTTTCTATTTTGCTGTTCAGACTTCACTTAGTATATTATGTTTTTATTCCGCTGCAGACATTTTATATTGAGCTAAAACTATATTCTATGCTTAACATGATCCTTTTATGCTGTGTAACTCTTATGATGTATTATTCCCAGTGTAATTTGATGAACCTTATCTGTTGTAGTTCTCTATTTCTGTTCTGTTGTTATTGTTATGTGTTATATTCCAATGATTATCCTTGCTTTCGTACTGCGAAAGTTTGGGGTCATCACAATGGCAGTACACTCCCAAATCCATGATGAAGCCGGTATGCTCTTGGTCTAGAACATGCATGGTAATTTGGTTATATCGGGAATACACATCCATGAAGGAGAGGAGTTCGTGACCCGTTGTCGAATCCACCAGTTGATCAATTCTAGGAAGTGGAAAACTGTCTTTTGGACAAGCCTTATTCAAATCTGAGAAATCAATGCACGTTCGCCATTTCCCATTGGCCTTCTTTACCAAAACCGGATTTGAAATCCATTCTGGGTAAGTTGAATCTCTAATGAATCCATTGCCCCTCAACTTCTCAATTTCTTCCTTAAAGGCAGCTGACCTCTTCAGACCAAGCATTCTCCTTTTCTTCTTAATAGGTGGATGCTTTGGGTTGATGCTCAACGAATGGCGCATGATTGGTGGGGATATTCCACACATGTTAGCATAGGTCTAGGCAAACACATTTAGGTTGGATTTTAGGAAGTCTGTCAATTCTTTTGCACAAAGAATGTCTAATTGGGATTCTATTTTCAAGACCTTCGTTGGGTCATTATCATCGATTGGAATATCCTCAGTTGTTTTGTTAGGAGTCGCCATTCTTCCCCGGGGTTCCTCATCCTCTTTGGAATCTATATCTTCGGGCAGTTCTCTGGGCGGCTCCTTCAGGGCTATCTCTAATTATTTTGTTGAATTCTCCTTTGCAGGTGGAGAAGTGCCCTTTGGTTCTATGTTCAACCCTTTGAGCAACAATTTCAACTCTGCTATATAGCAGGCTCGCCCACCGATTTGTTCACCTCTGACTACCCCCACTCCTGCATCTGTTGGGAATTTCAACAATAGACACCAAGGTGCAATGCAGACCCTGAATTCTGCTAAGGCTGGTCAGCCCAAAATGGCGTTATAAGGTGATTCGATATCCAATACCACAAAGGGAAGAATTCTCAGTCTCCAGCGATCTCCTTCTCCCAGAGTTATTAATAATTCCACGTATCCGATCGGGGATGTCGAGGCTCCATTGAAGCCATGTATCCATCCATCACAGGGTTTCAAATATTTTGCTTCAAGATTCACTGATCAAATACTTTGTTAAATAGAATATTGAGTGAACTTCCATTGTCCACCAAAACCTTGTGGACCAACGCGGGACCAATAGTTGCTGTAATAACTAAAGGGTCTTCAGTAGGGGCATGAACTCCAATACTATCTCTATCACGAAAGATGAGAATCCGACATTGTTTTGTCCTGCGTTACCTGGGATGCAACTTTAAGACTACTACATTCCCCTACTTCGAGGTGTTTGGCCGCATTCACATAATGATCCATTGCCCTAAAGTTGTGCATGGCAGGATGAGGTCCTCCTACTATGGTGTGATGACAATGTTTTTTCTTTTCTGCTGAGAAATAGGCCTAGCTGCGGGTTGGTTTGGATTCGGGGCCTACCTAGCCTACCCTCTGTCTCTCGAGGCAAACTTATATTTGTCCAACTTCCCTTCACGAAGTAGTTTTTCAATGGCGTCCCTCAAATGACGACATTCATTGGCGGAGTGGCCGTAGGCCTGATGAAAAAGGCAAAACTTTCTTGTATCACGTTCATTCTCCATCGAAGCCCTTTGTGGAGGCCTCTTATACTGAAGAACGTTATAGGTATCCAAGAATATATTCTCAAATGTATCATTTAATAGTGTGAAGTTTTCAAATGCCTTGAACCGAGGTCTCCCCCGAGAATCATTCACCCGATTTTTCTTCCTTCTGCTATTCCCAAATTGGCGGCCATTGCCCTAATTCTTATTTCCAACGTTAGCCTCTGCCTTTCCTAAACTGTCGCCAGATTGTTTGATGACCGTGTAACTATATTTATCTTCTTTATCGGCAGCTTTTCTCTATGATTGTCGTATATCTCTTCCTGACGTAATCGGATGTTAGCTTTTTCACATAATATTTCTCTGGTTAGGAGCAGCTTGTCGGCTAATTATATTCCAAACTCGGTGTTTTTCCCCACTCCGTCAATCAAAGCCATTAAGACAGTCTGTTTGTGAGGATCCCTAACCTCCGTAACCGCTAAGCGGTCTAAGTATGACCTCAGAATTTCATCAGGGCGCTGTTTAATAAGGATAACTCAGTGACATTCTTAGACCACTGAGCATGAAGCCGGAATTGATTTATGAATTGTTCAGTCAATTCCCTGAAACTGGAGATCGATCATGCTGGCAAGCGGGTAAACCACATTAATGCCACATCCTCTAGGAATATCGGGAATGCCTTACACTTTATTGTGTCAGGAGCGGCGGAGGCATCCTCATTAGACTGGAATCGTCCTACCCGAATAGCGGTTCATAGTCGGCATGTTGAATTTCCTCTGAAATCGGACGTCTAATATATCATCAATAAAGGGCGTATGACTGCGGTCTATACCCCAATCCTCGTTTCTCTGTCCACGGCTATTTGCCATGATTTTCCTAACCATTACTTCAACATCAACATTGGTCAATGTAGATTTAGGATCAGCACTTGTTGCCCTGTGGGGTCCTCTAATGTCTCTTCGACATGCTACCGCGAAGTCTGGGGCCCAAGCAGAACTTCCTTATCCCATGTTGCCACGGTCAATCACACGGCGAAGGGTTGGTAATGGTTGATTCTTAACAAAGTCAACAATGTCTCCATTCCTAGGTAACGGAGCGGGGTCATTCAAGTTACGATTATCAGGTCCTAGATTGCGGACCACCACTTATCGAGAAGGAAGTGATCCAAATCGAAGTTGTTCCACATTTTCAGCCCTTTCCAACGGTCGTCGTGGAGATCTTGGAGGCTCCTCCGACGAGGATGAGTACTCTGAAGTAGGAGGATAAGCCGACGGAGGTGTCCTCTGCCTTTGGAGGTCATCAATTCGTCTATCCAATGCAATAATATTTCATTGTAACAAGGAACTCTCTTGCCTTTGTGCCGCCAACTCATCATTCGTCCTATCCAACATATCAAGCACACGAGAAAGATCTTCTTCAGTTACTAGAGCAGAGGCATGTAGCTAGTCATCAACAGTCGCTCTTGGATGTAGAGCACTTGAACTAGGTCGACAAGAAGCTCCAGTACGAGCATAACGTGGCATAATCTCCTTTCTAGGTCGAGTTGTGGTCCCTTGGCGAGGGCGGTTCGTGACCCCCTCTGGTTCATGGTTCATGGCTCATGACATGCTCCTATGGTTGGCTCGTGATTGGGTCCTGAGACTGTTTCATGGTGATCTCTGTAGGGCGTCTTGTGGCACCTTAAACAAGTCGGCTCGTGATGACTATCTGAGATCAGACCGTGACCCCCTTTGTAGGTTGGTTCGCCCCCTGCGAGCCGTGAGCCGGGGACTCCACGTCAGCCTGCTCGTGAACACTTACTTCGTTAGCTTCGTTTGCAGCTTCATTTGTTCACGAAGCTCGTAAATCCTTAGATTTCCTTGCAGCCATAACGTCTTGACTTTGCTGAAATCTTCAAAAATCAAAACAATGGAAGTTCGGACTATTTTCTTCGGACTTGAATATCCAAATAGTAGAGAAATAATCCGATATGCTGAGACTTCAGATTCTCAGCGAAAGCACCAAAATGTTGGACCAAATTATGGCTCTAACACCCAAATTGTCTAAAATTGCAGAGAATAATAACTTGAAATGAAAGGAAATGCAACATACACACCAAATTTATAGTGGTTCGGCATTAACGAGCCTATGTCCACTTTATGTGTCTTTGATTATACGTTGAATGCAAGTACAATCAATGATTTCTCTCAATCTCACTCTTACAATGATGATTCATTCAATGATTTTGAGATAATACAGATTAGAAGTAATGTAGAAACAATAATGATGAAAGCAATACTCAGAATTGCCAAAAAGATCCTGAAAAATGGCAAGTATTGGGCTATTTATAGGTGATTTCTATAGGCGGTTCATGAAGACACATGGCACAAATCCCGAAAATCTCGGATCCGTTCGTGGCTTGATGGAGAATGGTCAATATGACGGTTATGGACAGGTGTCATTAGATACTGAATATGCGGCTCGTGGAGGACTAGGTCATGACCATCATCTCTTGAACTTGTGGACGGGTCATGATGGTTCATTACGAACGGGTCGTGATGGTTCATCATGAACGGGTCGTGATGGTTATTCACGAGCGGATCGCAGCTTATCCTCCATGAGCGGGGTTGGTCTTGATATGTCACGAGAAGATGGAGAAAGTGGCCATAAGTCGATGGGGAAGGTAGTTCACGAGTCGGATTTGTTCAAGTCCGATCGTCCTAGTTCACGAAATATGAGTCTTCATGTTCTTGGTGGCTTGCTTCAAAAAGCTAGCCAACTATAGATAAGCATAGGAATTGGGATGGAGTTGCATGAGGGTAATTTGCATTCGTCTCAGAAAATCGACATCGAATGGCCAAAACCGAGGGGTTGCCCCGACAAAGCACATTAATCGGCTAATCGCCATATATCCTTCGGGTCGATTATTAGGCCGATCTGTTTCTGTAGCCAGCTTGGTATCTCTTCGAAGAATTCCATGTTTTAAACACAGTCATGTCAGCTTGGGATCATCAATTGTTAATTCAATCGAGTCGTTAGGAGATTCTAAGATAGTGGCACTCTCGAGTTCATCGAGAGAATGATTGTCTCCCACTCCTCCATCCTCTTCTTTATCCATAGAAACTTCACTTCCAGACGATTCTACACTTTCATGGGTTTCAATCTCGTAGTCTGAACTTGTACAATCCCAGTCTGGGTACGAATTAGTTGAAACATTTTCAGGAATGGGGTTTTCAGATGGCCCTACATCTCTTTTTTCTCTGCCAATTTGGCTGAACGTCTTTCAAATGCGATCGCTGTACTATCCAGGAAATAATAGAAATTAGAGTGTAGTTGCCTGTGCCCCCTATATGAATATGTGTTAATTTGTGTTGGTGTATGCAATACTATAGTCAAAAATATATAAAAGAAAACATAACGTAATGAAGTACGGAGAAATGTTAGCAGTCATTCGCTCGTTAAGTCCAAAAATGTCCAATTATAGGGGCTATATCCTAACTATCCGTTAGTTTATAAGACACTTCAGCTTCCAATTGAGTTATGTGCAAAGTCAGATGCTGCAGATTTATACCTTAAAAGTTTTAGTTTCAAACCAAGTCGATATGATAAGATTAAATTATGCATGTGTTCAATTTGATATGTGTTTGATTGATTCAAATGTCTTAGTACTGAGGCATCGGTTCGGTTCGAGTGTTCACATATATGCAAAGGTATCGAATCGAAGACTTTCAAGAAAATGAGTCAGGCTAGTTTAAGGCTGATGGAGAAGCAAGTTCTGATCGGGTTAGCGCCTCATAAACTATCATATTGGTTCGGACCGGTAAATCATGAACTAATCCGACCATACTCGAAATCACCAGCTTCCACATTCAAAACATCTTCACCATCTAAGCCGATCCAACCCATTCCTGCACCTCCAACTTCATTGACCCCTTCCACCTCATCACACCAAGAACTGAACTCCCTTCGTCGTTCCTTTACCATTAAAATTGGGAAACTGATATTAATACAAGGCACATCAACGGTGAGCCTACCTAGCTAGCGCCACCACCTGAAAACATAATGGCATTGCCATCGACGGAGGTGGCTAAGGCAATTCTGATACTGACTTATTCATAAATCTAGCTAAGGCGACATGAAATACGGTAGAGATCCAGATACTGTTAACTTAAAATCAAATATTAACAACAAGTAAAGAAAAATTCTAACCTACCAAAATTCGAATTGGGAATTTGATATAAAGTTGATCAAGAGGAAATTAGGGTTTCTAAAGAGTGAAAGAATAATGACGGAAGTAAAAGTAAAAAAGAAAAAGGGAGAATAAGAATTGAAGTTGTGTACATTTATATAAGAGGAAGAAGACTGTTCGTGTTCCAGTGGACCCAATGGTCCAAACCGATCCGCTTAGAAAACGGACCCAAGGCCCTTCTGCCTAGTAATGCAGTAGCGGACCGAAGACGAAACAAATCAGATTGAATCAGTCCGAACCTGAACATGATAGTTGATTTATACTTATGAAAAATGAATAGATAAAGCTAAAAGAAATTATCATAATTTATGCATGTGTACATCAAGAAGTTTACCTGGAAAAGTTGCTTTAGACCTTAATCGAAAATTTGAAGTTATTGAGAGTAACAAAAATAGTTCGTGATCCCATGATGTATTTATAGGCCTTGCAGATACCAGAAGACATGACTTTATGAAGCAACGCAACACTATTAAAAGGCACAACTGCTGATTGACACTGATTCGTGAATAAACAGGTTGACTATTTCGAAGCACGCCTCATCTCCAATAAAAACATACTTCGAGGGGGCAAAATGTTAGCATGCTTTGTGATCACGCTATACACAGCTAAGGGATCAAGTGACAAGTGTATTCAAGGATAAGGAATGTAGTGGTCAGGGTCTCGGATCTGATCGGTAATCTGAACCGAACCCGAAATATCCCAACTGATCCGGACCGAGTCCCCTACCACGAAACAATTGCTGACCACATCCTTACAAACCCGGACAGTTTCAACCCACTATCTTACATCATTGATGCGTTGTCCTCATCTCAGAACATCCGAAATCGATGTTTATGGGATAGGACCCACGTGGAACCCGAATCGAATGGACTTTCAGCCTATAAATACGCCACAACACTCCATTTGGAAGGATCTTTTGGCCAATTATACACTCCTACACTATCACCAACGAATTTCTTCTATAATTTCATATTTTACTTAAAATCTTTGAGTATAATTCAAGGAAATTGAGAGAAATTATCGATTGTACTTGTGAGATCGAGTGGATATCGTCATTGTACTTGTATTCAATTCATTAATCAAACAAGTATAAGGTGGACGTATGCTCATTAACGCCGAACCACTATAAGTCTTGTGTTCTCGTTGTATTTTGTTTCATTTTCCTTAGAATTTTTGTCTATTTGGGTGTTAGAACCACTTTTTGGTCTAACAGTAATTGCATCGATATGTGCTTATTTTTTCTATCTTTGCTGAAAGGAATGGGAGAATAACTTGCTATGTTTTCATAATTGGTTGTTGTTATAATTTGCCTCTATTTTTTTCTTATCATATATTGGTAAGATAATTGATGATTCATGTATATTTCACTGGTTATATATTGGGGGTAGACTTCATTGTAAACTCCCCCTGACATGGAGATAGTGAACCCCAAATGGAGTGTCTCTTCTTGTTAAGCCTAATTTGAGGTTTGGACATGTTAACTCTTATTTTATAATCTCTTGTAATTCTCTCATGTGAAATAAAATCTCTCGCTTTAAGACTGGACGTATGTTGTCTCGATCGTAGTGGAACCAATATAAATAGTGTGGTGCTAAGGACACCCTTATTTCCTCTTCCTATTACTACAACTAAAAAATACAACAAAAATTACCCTTTTAATCTTCCTAGCACCTCACATTAAAAACTGGGGCTACAACCGTTTATACCTATTTCTCCCTCTAAGCTTTACTTCATTTGTTCTCTCTTTCAAAAACCCTAGATTTAACTCTGATCATCATGAAACCGTTCATCACCGTTAACCGAGGAAGAAGAAAGCTGCAAATGCATCGTTGTCTCAACCTTAATTAACTCAATTAATCAAGTTATTAACCCTAGTTTCGGTTTGGTTGAATACTGTACCAAGTGTTATTTGATGTGGATGAAATTGATGGAACAACGCTTTCTTTCCAAGAACAGTAATTTCAAATTGTGGTTAATTGACGTATGTATATTGTTTCGGCAGTGGTTGATCTCTATTTGTTCGGCTGACTTTATTTGTTATAAGAACAGTGTGGTATTAGGAAGCATAGAGAATTTACTGTGTTTTAATTTTTTAGTTGTGGTAGTAGGAAGAGGAAATTAGGGTGCCCTTAGCACCATACTATAAATATTATGCATCTCATTGTTTCTTCGTTATAGTTATTTACTAGTTGTTTGAAGTAATACAATAATTGTTATACGATTAGACTGATGTTCAATTGGCAAATCTAGGTCTTGTTTATTGTTCTCCACATTTGGGCAATTTTTGCACAATAGACTGGTATCAGAGCTTTTTATGAAATTTTTGCACAATATATTGGTACTAGAGTAACGCGATTTGTTTTAAATTGTGCCTCAATTATTTCTACAAAGGTTGGTATATTCAATGTTGATTATGTTATTACTATATTGGGGGAAAAGGAGACTTTAGTGGAGAGGATTATGTTTTGAGAGAAGAGTGTTTCAAAATTGGAACTTTGATGTAGCTTGAGCTCTAAATTCTCATTAAGGCGGAGTTATGTGTTAGAACGCGACCTAACCAACCATAGAAAAGGGATCTTTGTTGAAAATATATTAACGAAACTACTTAGAGGTGGTAGCGACCTAAGTCGAACCGTTGGAGGTGTTAGCAACCTTTCCAAGTGTTTGAGACTCCATGTAACTTCAATTTCAGTTGAGAAATTCTCTCCGAAGTGGAGATATATTATGTAACACCCCGTATTTTTCTCGCCGAAGTGGAGATCTATTATGTAACGCCCCGTATTTTCTGTAAATTTAAAATTAGCAAATCTAAGAGAACTTAATTTTTCGAAGAAGATTTAAGGGAAACGGGTTATGCCATTGCGTTCGTCTCGGAATTCTGCTTGAGATAGAGTCCGAGTTTGCGTGAATCGGACTCCGTATGAAGAAGTTGTGGAGTTTAGAAAATTTCAAGTATAAACAGAAAATAATAAGTTTAGTTTGAAATTCAAAATTCATCCAAAACAGCTGGGCGGGAAATTTCCCGCCCAGGGGTGTCGACCCCTCCAAGGGGAGTCGACATAGGTGTCGACCCTCCCCCACCCCCCCCCCCTTCCCCCGGCGTAGGAGTCGACCCCTTTGGGATCCAATTCCTATGACAAATTTTTATAGTCTTGAGCTGATGTGGCCTTCTCTGATTGGCCGATGACTAATTTCTGAGGTATTGGGGTTATATGTCGTGCTATGATTGGCTGGATGACACATCTCTTTGGTTTGATAGCTCTGATTTCTCCTAGACTAATCTAAAGGCTAGAATAAATTCTAGACTTCTATATAATCACCCCAAACCTCAATCCTAGACCTCACAATCTCATTCTATGAAACCGTCATGCTGTCCATCCCTAAGCTAGCCTAGCTTTCGTCTTCTCCAAATTAGAAAACAAGTTAGAAAGCTCCAAACAAAATCCAAACTAGAGAATCAAATGTCTACATCAAAGGATAGCTTAACAAATTCAGAAATCAGATTCCAGAATACAAGATCCGTCCTTTTTCTGTAAGTTCAGTTATTATTTAGATTTAAACACCTAATAGAAATCATGACTGTAATAATCGGATCTAGAACAATGCCTAATTCTGATTCGTGCCTATCCTTTTGTCAAATCTGAATTGCTTATGCCTATGAGACTGTTGGACTGACACAATAGAACCTATCATGCCAATGAGACTGTTGGACTGACATAATAGAACCTATCATGCCTATGAGACTGTTGTGACTGACATAATAAAACCTATCATGCCTATGAGACTGTTGGATTGACATAACGGAACCTATCACGCCAATGAGACTGTTGTGATTTATATGATGGAACCTATCATGTTGTACATCCTATACCTATGAGACTATTGTGATTGGTATAGTAGGACTTATCATGTTGTACATAAAAATTAGTGATTCTCTTAAGTCCAATTCTATCTAATCTTTATACCTATGGTGTAAATTGCTTAGCTTGTCTACACATATTGTTAACGTACAACATTGAAACATGATTCTTGAATTGCGTACATCTTTAAATGCCTATTTTTCCTTATGTCAATTCTTATGCTCCTTCTCAATTTCCTCGTTTTACTTGCTTTTGTGAATACTAAGTTCATTCGGAACTTAGATTGAATCTCGTTGTACGTGCGATTATAACACAGGGAAAATTTGGTATAATTTAATTGAGCAAATTTTGGGCATAGCATGGGAATGTGGCATAAGCTTGTATTAGCTAGACTTGTGGAAAATTTGACACATAGATTTGGACACATAAGACAAATATGTAAACTGGCTAAAGATGAACATGCCTAACCCGAGGTTAGATTGAGTTGCGGTGTAAGATTGCCCAGAACCGCCCGGCACATCCAGCAACCGCAACAATATAGATTTAATGTGGGAGGTTAGTGCATTAATCCCAAAAACCCGAGGTTAGATTGTGTTGCGGTGTTAGACTGCCCGGAACCGCCCGGCACATCCAGCGACCGCAACAATATAGATCTAATGTGAGATGTTGGTGCGTTAATGAATGAATTAAAGCTAAAGAACAAACTGGCTAAGAATGGTAGGGTTAAGTTAACTAAGGCAACACTTAACCAATACAATAGTTAGTTAAACAGATGCGTATGGTTAGGTAAATTTGAGAACACTTAACCGTTATAACATGTTGATTAGGAAACCCTAGTAACGGGAACCCATTTCAGCAGTAACCCATGTAGATGTATCAACGGTACCCTGAACTAGGCATGGTAGGGCACAGTTACTGGGCTGATTATAAGCAGTCAAAATAGCGGCGGGTAGTGCAGCAGTGTAGGTTCCGGCAGAGTATGGGCATGCACCTACTCCAGAGTGGATAAAGCAAGCACTGGGCATCAGTAGTATACACTGTGCATCTAGAATTTGTGTCAGGTTGCCACCATAGGAATTGATACACCCTATGGTGGGACCAGCACAGGTGTCTACAATCGAGCGGAGCTGAATGACACTAGTAATAAATACATGCGAGCAGAAGTCGATCGGAAAAGGGATCACTTTGTTATGAACATATGATAGTAGTTGAAACATTCGTTAGTAGGTGCAGAGAAATGGAAATGAGTGCGATAAGTATATTCAATTTATCTTGCCTTATCTTATGTTATCTTATTTCAATGGTATTGTCCTATGTTCAGTTTATTCATGTCATCATCCTTTTACCTGTTTGCATGTTGAATAATCACTGGACTTACCAGACTTATGTCTGACCTGTTTTCTTTTGCCTTCTTTTCTTCCATTCCCCCCCCCCCCCCCCCACCAAGATCCGTAGGGAGGGAATACTTCATCTTAGTGCAAACATTTTCCATCTTGAAGAGAGTAGATGTATTTCTTGGATTCTCTTTTCTTGGGCTATGGCTGTGGTTACACTTTTATAGGGGATTTATGCTGCTATACTATTGTTTTATGCTTCTTTATGTACTTGAAGTTTTTAATCAAGACAGATGTTTTATTGTAATAATTTAGAAGTTGGGTTTTGAGACAATGCTTGTAATGTTTTGACTAAACCATGCTATTTATGAAATGATTTCAGATTTCCGCTGTTTATATGCCTGTCTTGTAAATTATCTGTGCATTTTACCTAAAAATGCTTCACCAAAGTTAATGCATTCCCTTTGTGAGTGACCTTAACGGAGGTGGGGTGTTTCACTTGGTATCAGAATGACGATTTACCAAATCAGATAAAAGTTTTTGAAAATTATTTTTCAAAAAGAAATTTAAAGAAGCATTTTCAAGAAAAGTTGTTTTATTTTAAAGGCATAATCCCCAAAGCCATATGCATTATCTTTCTATCCTTTGTTTTGAACCTTTTCTTTTCGTTTCATCATGTATGGGGATCTTAATCTTCCCGAGGGCGTACCGATACCTAGCTGGTTCAGAAGGTATCTGGAGACTAGGGCTAATGACGCAGGCCCAACAGACGTTCCTCCACCCCCAGCTGCAGCCATTCCTCCTCCTCGTCCACGGGTGAATGCTTCCTCGAAGATATGTAGAGACTTTCGAGCTATGGGTGGAAAGAACTTTAATGGGACTGGGTCATTTATGGAAGCAAGAAATTGGCTCAAGGAAACAGAAGATTTGTTTGTTATCTTCGAAGTGGACGATAGGCAGAAGATATAGTTGGTTGTATGGTTACTTAAGGACGAAGCCTCTTACGAGTGGGAAGTTACTAATGCTGAGAGACCGGTTGAAACTTGGGAGGATTTCAGAAGGAGATTTGAAATGAAGTTCCTCTCGCAAGTTGAATGAAGCCTACAGATGGAGAAGTTCTAAGCACTCAAACAAGGAAGCCTATCGGTTAAGGAATACGTCAACCAATTCAACCAACTGGCTAGATTCAGATTAGAGTTGGTAAACACTCCACATAAAAAGGCTCTCCGTCTCGTGAAAGGGTTGAATGAGCCACTGCACAGCCTAGCTATGTCCCATATACCTATGGGTGCGACTTTTGAGAGACTGGTGAACATGGCACTGTTATAGGAGGAAGAAAAGGATGGAAAGAAAGAGGCAAAGGTGGAAGAACCTCTAAACAAGAAAGTGGAGGGATCGCAGAATAAGAAGATGGATTCCAAGAAAGGCGGGAAGAATAACAAACCCCATGACAAGAGGAAGTGCAAATTTTGTGGCATACCTGGACATCTAATTAAAAACTGCAGGAGGAAGAAGAGGAAGATGGGTGGTTGCTTTCAATGCGGCGAGAAAGGATATATGGCTAAGGATTGCCCGAAAAGGCAAGTGCAAGGGCAGAGGACTGGATCCACTTCTTGAGGGCAGATTCACGCTCTCATGGCACCTCCGCAAGAAAGAGGTAGAAATATTTCTGTTGAGAGTTTAGTTTATCTTTCTGATCATCCAGTTCGTACTCTTTTTTATTCTGGTGCATCGCACTCTTTTATATCTACTGCTTTAGTTGAATCTCTCCACCTAGATACCAGTATAGTAGATGATCCCATGGTTGTTTCAAATCCAATTGGGGATTCGTCTTATTTATCAATGATTTGTTTGGATTTGGAAATTTCTATACTAAGCGTTGGGTTTAGATGTAATGCTTATGTTTTGGGCTTCACGGGCTATGGGTTGATTCTATGCATGGATAATGGTGCCATCCTTGATTGTGAAAGGAGAGTGGTTAGACTTATGACTTGCCTCGGTAACACTCTCGAAATCTCTTGTAATCCCATGAATTCTATTATGCTTAGTTACGTAGAATCTCTTAATGCGTCTGTTGAAAACATGCAATCTGTTAGAGTAGTCCGTGAATACTCGGATGTATTTGAAGAGATGAAAGGCTTTCCTCCAAAGCGAGAGATAGACTTCCGCATATACCCTATTGATAATGCAAAACCTGTTGCTTTACCTGTTAGACACATGGCTCCAAGGGAAAGGAAAGAGCTCAGCAAGCATGTTAAAGAGTTTCTTGAAAAGGGCTTCGTAAGGTGGAGTATTTCTGAATAGGGTGCTCCAGTGGTGTTTGCAACCAAAGCAGATGGTTCACTTCACATGTGCATGGACTATAGGGAGCTAAACAAACTGACCAAGAAGAATAGGCACCCACTTCCTAGAATATACGACTTGTTCGACCAGCTCGTAGGTGCCTCGGTTTTCTCCCAACTAGATCTGGCCACCGGATTTCATCAGTTAAGAGTGGCTGAGGAGGACAGCATAGATAAGACCGCGTTCAGGACCCCGGATGGTTTCTTCGAATGGCTTGTCATGCCTTTCGGCTTGACAAACGCACCTGCCTATTTCGTAGACTTGATGAGTAGGATGTTCAGAGAGTTCCTTAATAAATTTGTAGTGGTCTTCGTGGATGACATTTTGATTTTCTCAAAAAGTGAGGAAGAACATGCTTTGCATTTAAGGGGGGTCATGGATATTCTTCGTGCACATCAGCTGAAAGCAAAATTCTCCAAATGTCATTTTTGGAGAGATGAAGTAAGGTTTCTTAGAAATGTGGTGTCCAAAGAAGGGATAGCTGTTGATCCCGCAAAAGTAGTTACGGTGCAAGATTGGAAGATCCCATGGAATGCAATCGAAGTACGAAGTTTTCTCGGGCTAGCGGGCTTTTACAGAAAGTTTATTAAGGACTTTGCGAAGATCTCAGCCCCACTTACTAGGTTGACAAAGAAGAACCTAACTTTTTCCTGAGATTTGGATTGTGTTGTTGCTTTCCAACGACTGAAAGGGCTCTGACAACAACCCCGGTTCTAACATTGCCTGATTGGAGTAAGATGTTTACTACATACATAGACGCATGCAGTACAGGATTGGGCGTTGTCTTGATGCAAGAGGGAAGAGTAGTTTGTTATGGAGGAAGGCAGTTGAAGGTACATGAGAAGAACTATCCAACTCATGATTTAGAACTAGCTGCCATTGTTTTCGCTCTTAAGTCATGGCATCATTACCTGCTAGGAGAAAGGTTTGAATTGTTTACTGACCATAAATCGTTAAAGTACCTTTTCTCATAGAAAGATCTTAACTTAAGACAACAAAGGTGGATGGAATTTCTTGCCTCATAAGATTTTGAGATTGCTTATACCCCTGGCAAGGGAAATGTGGTAGCAGATGCCTTAAGTAGGAAAAAGCTGACCTTAAGTCCTCTCTTTGTAGAAAGGAAAAGCTTGGAGTACATATCAAACTTTGACTTTAGACCCTCCTTTGAATTTGTACTTGGTTTGTTAGCACCGCTAGAGGTGCGGCCTACTCTTTTGGACTCAATAGGAACTGCGCAACGTGAAGACCCTCAGTTAGTTGATGTGATGGATAAGCTAATTAGAGGTGAGACTTCTAGCCACCTCAATAAATACTCCATCGATGACAAGGGTTGGTTAAGACGGGATGGAAGACTTTGCGTCCAACAAGTAAGGGATTTGGTGAAAACCAATCTCGAAGAAGCACATCATTCTAAGTCGACCATACACCCAGGTGGAGATAAGATGTATAAGGACACAAAAAGGGTTTTCTTCTGGAATGGCATGAAGAAGGATGTAGTTGAGTTTGTCTCTAAATGCTTGATATGCCAGCAAGTCAAGGCAGAGCAGAAGAAGCTTGTTGGTCTGCTTCATCCTCTCGAGGTCCCACAGTGGAAATGGGATAGCATTTCGATGGATTTTATTGATGGGTTGCCTAGATCAAGAAGGGGCAATACCAGTATTTGGGTAATAGTGGACATGCTCACTAAAAGCGCTCAGTTTATACATGTTAAGAGTAGGAGGACTACCTCATCGCTAGCATCCATTTATCATAAAGAGGTAGTTCGACTGCATGGGATACCCTCCAGCATAGTAAGTGATCGAGACCCTATCATTACGAGCGAGTTTTGGAAGAGTTTACAAGAGGCTGTAGGCACACAGCTATGCTTAAGCACTGCCTATCACCCTCAAACCAATGGTCAGACGGAAAGGGTGAATAGAGTGTTAGA
This sequence comes from Allium sativum, assembly GCA_030737875.1. Lineage (NCBI taxonomy): Eukaryota > Viridiplantae > Streptophyta > Magnoliopsida > Asparagales > Amaryllidaceae > Allium > Allium sativum. Next base: position 180,668,737 of record CM060915.1, on the reverse strand, counting down.
AGATCTCATGAGATTGTGAATTCTTTATTTTGGGGGAACATGGGAGGATCACCTTCCTTTGGTGGAGTTCGCCTACAACAATAGCTACTAAGCCACCATAGGCATGGCACCCTTTGAGGCTTTATATGGAAGACTATGCCGATCACCAACTTGTTGGTGGGAGTCTACAGACAAGCTCGTACTTGGGCTTGACATGATCAGAGAAACTTCAGAGAAGGTGGACTTGATACGAAGACGAATGAAGAATGCACAAGATAGACAGAAGTCTTACACTGATAAAAGAAGGACCGACCTTGAGTTTGAGGTTGGAGACAGAGTTTTTCTTAAAGTATCTCCTTTGAAGAATGTCATTCGCTTTGGGTCCGTAGGAAAATTGGCACCAAGATTTGTAGGGCCATTTCCTATCATTGAGAGGATTGGGAAGATGGCTTACAAAGTAGAGCTGCCCGAATGATTGACTGGAGTTCATAATGTTTTTCATGTCTCTCATCTACGGAAGTGCTTACATGAGTCTGCGAAAGTTGAGGATCCGAGTACACTGGAGGAAGTAGAAGTGGAGCGAGAAGCGACGGTGAGAAGAGTTCCAACTCGTATCTTGGGTACAGAAGTTAAGAAGCTACGCAATCGTGATTTCAACCTAGTTAAAGTACAATGGAGTGATGCTGAGGAAGATGCGACTTGGGAGACTGAGGACAAAATACGTGCAGCCTACCCTTATCTTTTTGAACATCCTTGATCTCTTTTTCATAATTTTATGCATGCTTGTATCTATCTCTTAAGTATATCTCCTCGGTCCTATTCTTGATCCTTAGGTATAAAATAATGAATGTAAACATGTATTTGAAAAAATATATTATGATTGATGGTTGCAAGTGGTTGCAAGTGGTTGCAAGTGGTTGCAAGTAGATGCATATACACACACACTGGGTACTAGATCGGCTCAGTCGCTTTCATATTGCATATGCATATATGTATTTATATATGGATTGAAACTTGACATGTTATCATGTGGATGTTGCATTTGTATGAATGATTATGCACTCATGTAGAAGTTACAAAATACGATTAGGAATAATTGCATACATGATGGACTCATAGCACCAACATGATTCGCATCATAGAGGTCAACTGAATCATAGACCGCCTGATTTTGCATTAGATAAGGACATATACACACACTATGCATATGATCATGAAAACATTAGAAATCTTTTAAGGACAATGGATGCCTATGATTGATGGTTGAGTAGATGGATGTTGGATGTTAGGATAGATTCTTATTAACTTAGAGATTTCGGGGACGAAATCCTTTAAGGAGGGGAGAATGTAACACCTCATATTTTCTATGAATATTAAAATTGGCAAAGCTAAGAACAATTAATTTTTAGAAGAAGAATTAAGGGAAACGGGTTATGCCATTGCGTTCGTCTCGGAATTCTTCTTGAGATAGAATACGAGGTTGTGTGAATCGGGCTCCATATGAAGAAGTTATGGAGTTCAGAAAATTTAAAGTATAAATAGAAAATAATAATTAAATAATAAACTCAGTTTAAATTCGAAACTCAGCCAGAATAGCTGGGCGGGAAATTTCCCGCCCAGGGGTGTTGATCCCCCCAGGGGGAGTCGATATAGGTGTCAACCCCCCTATAGGGGTGTCGACATAGGTGTCGACCCCCCCATAGGGAGTCGACTCCTTTGAGATCCAATTCCTGTGACGAATTTTTATAGTCTTGAGCTGATGTAGCCTTCTCTGATTGGCCGATGACTAATTTCTGAGGTATTAGGGATTATGTGTCATGTTATGATTGGCAAGATGACACATCTCTTTTGTTTGATGGCTCTGATTTCTCCTAGACTAATCTAAAGGCTAGAATTGATCCTAGACTTCTATATAATCATCCCAAACCTCAACTCTAGACCTCACAATCTCATTCTATGAAGCCATCATGATGTCCATCCCTAAGCTAGCCTAGCCTCCATCTTCTCCAAATTAGAAATCAAGTTAGAAAGCTCCAAACAAAATCCAAACTAGAGAATTAAAGGTCTATATCAAAGGATAGCTTAACAAATTCAGTAATCAGATCCCAGAATACAAGATCCGTCCTTTTTCTTTAAGTTCAGTTATTATTTAGATTTAAACACCTAATAGAAATCATGACTGTAATAATCGGATCTAGAACAATGCCTAATTCTGATTCGTGCCTATCCTTTTGTCAAATCTGAATTGCTTATGCCTATGAGACTGTTGGACTGACATAATAGAACCTATCATGCCTATGAGACTGTTAGACTTACAAAATAGAACATATCATGCCTTTGAGATTGTTGTGACTGACATAATAAAACCAATCATGCCTATGAGATTGTTGGATTGACATAACGGAACCTATTATGCCTATGAGACTGTTGTGATTTATATGATGGAACCTATCATGTTGTACATCCTATATCTATGAGACTATTGTGATTGATATAGTGGGACTTATCATGTTGTACATAAAAATTAGTGATTCTCTTAAGTCCAATTCTATCTAATCTTTATACCTATGGTGTAAATTGCTTAGCTTGTCTACACATATTGTTAAAGTACAATATTAAAACATGATTCTTTAATTGGGTACATCTTTACATGCCTATTTTTCCTTATGTCAATTCTTATGCTCCTTCTCTAGTTTTCCCCTTTTTACTTGCTTTTGTGAATACTAAGTTCATTCGGAACTTAGATCGAATGTCGTTGTACGTGCGATTATAATGCGGGGAAAATTGGGCATAATTTAATTGAGCAAATTTTGGGCATAGCATGGGAATGTGGCATAAGCTTGTATTAGCTAGACTTATGGAAAATTTGACACATAGATTCGGACACATATGACAAATATGTAAATTGGATAAAGATGAACATGGCTAACCCAAGGTTAGATTGAGTTGCGGTGTAAGACTGCCCGGAACCGCCCGGCACATCCAACGACCTCAACAATATAGATCTAATGTAGGAGGTTAGCGCATTTAGCCCAAAAACCCGAGGTTAGACTGAGTTGCGGTGTAAGACTGTCCGGAAACGGATCTAATGTGAGAGGTTGGTGCGTTAATGAATGAATTAAAGCTTAGGAACAGACAGGCTAAGCATGGTAGGGTTAAGTTAATTAAGACAACCCTTAACCAATACAAGATGTTAGTTAAACAGATGGGTGGGGTTAGGTAAATTTGAGAACACTTAACCGTTATAACATGTTGATTAGGAAACCTTAGTAACGTGGACCCATTTCAGCAGTAACCCATGTAGATGTATCAACGTTTCCCTGAACTAGGCAGGGTGGGGCACGATTACTGGGCTGATTATAAGCGGTCAAAATAGCGGTGGGTGGTGTAGCAGTGTAGGTTCCGGCGAAGTATGAGCATGCACGTACTCCAGAATGGATAAAGCAGGCATTGGGCATCAGTAGTACACACTGTGCATCTACAATTTGTGTCGGGTTGCCACCATAGGAATTGATACACCCTATGGTGGGACCAGCACAGGTATCTACAATCGGCGGGGCCGAATGACACAAGTAATAAATACATGCGAGTAGAAGCCGATCGGAAAAGGGATCACTTTGTTATGAACACGTGATGGTAGTTGAAACATTCGTTGGTAGGTGTAGAAAAATGGAAATGAGTGTGATATCTATATTCAGTTTATCTTGTCGTATCTTATGTTATCTTATTTCTATGGTATTGTCCTATGTTCAGTTTATTCATGTCATGAACCTTTTACCTGTTTGCATGCTGAATAATCGCTGGACTTACCAGACTTATGTCTGACCCATTTTCTTTCGCCTTCTTTTATTACGTCCCCACCCCCCCCCCCCCCCAAGGTCTGCAGGGAGGGAATACTTCAGCTTAGTGCAGACATTCTCCAGCTTGAAGAGAGTAGATGTATTGCTTGGATTCTCTTTTCTTGGGCTACGGCTGTGGTTACACTTTTATTGGGGATTTATGCTGCTATACTATCGTTTTATGCTTCTTTATGTACTTGGAGTTTTTAATCAAGATAGATGTTTTATTTTAATAATTTAGAAGTTGGGTTTTGAGACAATGCTTGTAATGTTTTGACTGAACCACGCTGTTTATGAAATGATTTCTGTTTTCCGCTGTTTATATGCATGTCTTGTAAATTATCTATGCCTTTTACCTAAAAATACTTCACCAAAGTTAATGCATTCCCTTTGTGAGTGACCTTAACGGAGGTGGGGTGTTTCATATTAGTTGTTGCTCACATTGTACGAAATTTACGTAATAAAGAGTTTAGTGTGTTGAAGGGACCATAGGATTTAGAAACTTTATTTTATCTAGCTGATTTTGTGAAGGATTTGATGTCGTTGAGGCTTATCAATTTGTGATTCAGTCTTGGAGAGTTCAGGTCATAGAGCTGATTTTGGCGGATTTAGTGCCATTGTGGTACGTCATCAATTTTGTGACGTAGTCTTAAAGTAATGGTGCTACATGCAGGTATGTGGAAGTAGAGAGATTTATCTTGCATACATAGATTTGGATTTTGACCCTGTATTTGAATTGGTGGTTGAGAGAATTATTTTTGGCGTAGGTGGTGTTGAGATTACTTTGGAATCTGCCTTCTTTTGATTTTAATATTTGCAACGTTTCATTGGCGAACGGGGACATAGTCTGAGCTCTTTTACAAGGGGTGATGGAGGGGTAGCTGTAATGAACCAGAAACTTTAGCATTTAATTTTTGGATTTAATTTAATTCAGTGTCGAAAATTTATGTTTATGCTTGATATTTGATTTTAATCTTGAAATCTAGTTTATTTTTAACTCGGTTTTGAAATTTATTTTAAAAGTGTGAATTTATATTTTTAATATTGGAATCTGAATAGTTCATTTAAATTTAATGTTGTAAATATTCTAACTAATGGAAATTTATTTGTTAAATAGCTTAATTAATTTTGAAATACAAATTGAAAGGATAATCTACGAACTTAAATAATATACTTTATTTATGTATTGTGAACTTGGATAAATGAAAAATGTATGATTAAGTTGATTTTCACTTCTTTAAGTTATAGAACTTTTCACACCAGTGAATATCTCCAAAACTTTGAAACCACGTTGGAATTTTTAGCTGGAAACAAATCCAACACTTGTCCATTTCTTTTTCTATTTAATGGCTTGTGTTAAAGTATCTCTGAAGCGTGCACCCCGCGTTCATTTTTTTTCCCTTTCCCACTATATTTCGTGAAATGTAAAAAAAAACTACTCTCCTTAAATTCATTTCGTGCCTCCTCATCCATTACCGAAAACAATGGCCTCCTACTATTTTCTTTTATCATCCGAAAATCAATCTTCGAAAATCAAGATTAATGTCCTCCTCCAGGAAATTTAATCCACCCCCTTCCACGAAATTAAGGGCAACTCTTCGCCTCCACTGCCTCCATCGTCACCGCGTTCGCCTCCTCCACTGGCTTACTTGACTCACCACTATCAAGCTCGAGTCTCGCTTCTGAATTCGAAAAACTTGTTTCCCAGAATCATGTTCCCAAATCACCTCCGTGAAAACTGCAGATTTCTCTGATGTTGGGCCCATCATTTTTAACCCCATCTCGGCGCGATTTAATGTAAGTTTCACTTACGATTAGCTATATTCTCAAGTATCTTAGCTTCAGTAAATACTGAGTATAAAATGGGATTTTGGTTGATTGGTTGTTGACTGTGTTTGGAAATTTTGGAGAACATTGCATGTTTTATTAAGTTGTTGTAATTAACCCACACTCGTAAGCAGAAATTTACACGCAACCAAGAACTGCTTCGGTACCCAATGAACCGAATGCATTTGACCATGTTTATTTGTTTTAAATCTAGAACTATATACGTACATGTTGTTTAACCCATGCTGAAATTATGCACCACCTTAGATTGTAGTAGTTGTAGCATTTTGATGAAGTTAGGCCTCTATTTTGATTGTTTTAAGTCATTTACGTTTGTATTCCCTTGCTTTATCTTGGCTTAGTAAATAATCGCAATAAACGTGAAGGATGGATTCTTATTTTTTCCAGACTAGACTCATATATGTATTACCACTTTAGGAAAAAAATTCAACTCATTCACTTGCACACGAATTTGCTGCGTATACCCCTTGTGTATGCATGGATGTCCTATTTGTTTGGTTTGTCGTTGTTCCACTTTCTCTCCCAGTAAGACTAACATAATAACGATGTGAACCTCTTAAATTAAACTGCTGTTATGTTGCCTTAGTGTAACAACCCGGATTTTCAAAACTAATTTAGAATTTTTATTTTAGCTATTTTAATAGATTTTGAATATTTAAAATGCTTTATTTTAAATGATAAAGACTTAATTTTTTTTAAAATCGAAGTTAGAACGTATAAATTTATTTTAATTATAAAACGAGCCTGAAATGGCGAGGTAGTTTGAAAATTCGATTTTAAATTTCCAGTGAATGTATAGGATTCAAAATAAATCGGATTTCAGTAAAACCAGAAATATTTGAATCTGTTTAATTATTTCTTTCTAATAAATGTGAAAATTTCAAATTTCATAACGGGAATAAAAAGTTATGTCCAGTTTAAAATTTAGAATATTCGCTATGGAATATATATATATTTTTTATAATATATAGCCCTTAAAAATAGCCATTTTGCAAACGACCTCTGTTTTCGACGAAACCACTTTTGTTGGATCCGGAATGTCAAATTATTGTTAGATTCCAATTTTCAGAATTTTTGGAATTAATATGTTAGCGTGGTGAATCGAAACGCGTTTGGTAATTTCATTTTAAATTTAATCGACTAAAAAATGACCGTTTTTCAAACGGTCTCCAAATTCGACGAAATTAGTTTTGTTAGGGCCGTATCGTCAATACATAGCTAGATTATTTTTCTAGAACTTTTGGAGTCAGTATGTGACCCCGGTAAATTAAAATGTATGTTGAATTCAATTTTGAAGGTTATATTAATTTATAATTTAATTTGTGTAACACCCCACACCCGCTACGGTCACTCACTAAGGGAATGCCATAACATCGGTGGAGTATTTTAAGTGAATATAGAACAGAAAAATTACAACAAGACAGATATAAGTAATACTTGAGAATTTAAAACGTCCTTTCATTCCAGCGGAAAGTATAACATGTTTGGTTACACCAAAACCATAAATAAGAGTCAAGTACATAATATCCATCCTGATAAAAACAAAAGTACATAATCCCACTACACAACCTAATAGCCATAATAGAAAAGGTAAACTGAGCTTTACATCCACGGTCCAAGCTCCAAAAGATAGATAAAGCAGTCTGATCAAAGCCCACTAGTGCTAGGCCCACTCTGAAAACCTGAGGGTTGGGAAAAAGATAAAGAAACAACGGGGTCAGACATAAGTCTGAGTGAGTCCTATAACCCTAACAATACAATCATTAAAGTAATTAGGGTATGATATAAACAAGGTACGGTACCTCTGGGGATAATGACTACACTAAGTAGCCAACTAAACACAGGATGTACTAAGATAACCGAAAAGACGCATTTATCCACCCAAGGATAATTACTAGATTGCACCACCCAGATCTACCCACCTAAGGGTAATTCCTACACTGCACCACACCAGTTCTACCCACCCAAGGGTGATTCCTACTTAAAGGTTGATCCCACTAAGTGTACTTAGTAATTTTACCCAGTAGTTTCTTGTACCCCTAGCTGACTACATAGGTGCCGTCTGCCCCTGTCTCCACTAGGTATACCCACTACCCCCAAGCGATCGGCTCCCTACCGTAGATACCCGTGTTGGCCCCACAGTGGGGTGTATCACTCCCCAAAGTGGCAACCTGATAATCAATGGTGCACGGCTTATACCTACACGATGCAACAACGTCTTACCTACCAGCCCGGGTCCACACACGCATATGAAACCCGTTGGACTTGCGTTGCCACCGCTACCCCGTTTTGGCCTCTTATAGTCAAGCCCAATATGCGTGTCCCGTCCTCGACTTGGGTCGAGCCCACAAAGATACGTTTGGGATATTGGTTGAAATGGGCCCCCACAAGCTACTACTTAAGCTTGCCATTTTATCTAGTGCGTCCCACTTAACCCCTTTTATAATCATGCCCACTTACATGTTAAGGTTTGGTTAAGTCATCTAATCATATTTCAATTGCCACTTAAGGCCCCCACAAGCTACTACTTAAGCTTGTCATTTAATTGTATTTCAATTGCCACTTAAGGCCCCCACAAGCTACTACTTAAGCTTTTCATTTAATTATATTTTAATTGCCACTTAAGGCCCCCGCAAGCTACTACTTAAGCTTGTCATTTAATTATATTTCAATTGCCACTTAAGGCACCCACTAGATTTCTGCATGCCACCCAAGGCACTTACTTGATTCCCACATGCCACCCAAGGCACTTACTTAATTCCCACATGCCACCCAAGGCACTTACTTAATCCTTTAATCATGTTTAATTACATGTTCCACTTTGGTTAAGTATTCTAATCGTATTTTCTATTGCCACCCAAGGCAACCCACTAGTTTCCTCATGCCACCCAAGGCATCCCCACTAGTTACTACATGCCACCCAAGGCACCCACTTAACCCCTCATGCCCCTTTACATGCTAATTTGGTTAAGTGTTTATTAATTAATTAAGATCGTAACCTTTGTAAAGACCTCTCACATTAGACTGTCTTTTATGGCAGCTGGATATGCTGGTTGGTTCCGGGCAGCCTTACACCACAACAGAGTCTAACCTCGTGTCTTTACACTTGTCACGTATTTAGTTTATGTCTAAGACCTCTCACATTGGGCCAATCATTTGTAGCCGCTGGATTTGCCGGTCAGTTCCGGGCAGTCTTATGCTACAAAAGGGTCCAACCTCGTGTCTTAGTAGATTAATTACACCTAATTAATCACCCCCATAATTTGTATTAATTATCCCTAATTAATTACAAATATTTAAGAATATGGGTAGACCTAACTCAATAGGTAAATTCCCAATTCCATAATATGGGTAGACCTAACTTAATAGGTAAATTCCCAATTATGTCCATCCACTTTACGGTATGTTTAATCATACCCACTTTACACAATTTTTATGTGTTCATTAATTTTTACCCCATCGTCCCCACGTAAATACGTTAACATGACATACTTCAAAAGAGAAGATTCATCATACACACCATGGGTTCAACTTAGCATATCATTAGCATTATCATGGGTTTAAAAGGTGTCAACTTGTATATATGACCATAAACCCAACTTGCATAAATAACCAACCCCAAACTTGCATGAATCATATATGTCATGAAGGTGGTAACTTGCTTAAATGTTCATGTCATAGACCTGTCATAAAAGGTGTCAACTTGCATACATGTCATAGGTCTAAAAGGGATGAACTTGCACATGTACTTATGTCATACATAGAGGCGGACTTGCATATGAACTTGCATCATAACTTGCATATGAACTTGCATCATAACTTGCATATGAACTTGCATCATAACTTGCATAAAACCAAACACTTAGTATGCATAAAACCAAGTACTTAGCATGCACAAAACCAAATACTTAGCATGCATAAAACCAAATACTTAGCATGCATAAAACCAAATGCATAACTTGCATATCATGTTACATATAACTTGCATATACTCTCACATATAGTTTGCATAACATGTTACATATGCATAAATGTTCAACATAGTGTTTTGCATCATAAAACATGGCATTAAACTTGCATATAGCATAAAACTTGCAAAACACATAACATACACTATACTAAACTTGCATAAACACATTTATCCACAAACATAGCCATCTCTTATCATATCCTACCATAATCAATTTAACAATTGATTATTAAAGCTATAGGAACTCACCACTAAGCTCCCATAAGCAAACCCTTGCCACAAATTACCCAAAAACTCTAGCCTTGAACATAAAGCTTGCAACTTGATGATGAATGCAAGCTAATGATCGCTTAAACAACTCAAAGATGCTTGTATGAACATGAAAGCCTTCATAGAAATAGTTTCATAAGAGGATGGAGGCTAGGGTTTTGGGTGGAGGCCATGATCATAGAAAATTTTGGCATAGTTTAGTTAGGAGATAGGATTATGATCATTTAGGGCTAGCTTAGGGTCTTATTTATAGGATTAGGCAAGTGTTTTAGGCCCTTAGATCAACCCTAGGTTAGATTAGGACCATCAGATCCCGGAAGCTTCTAGAGAACAGCCCAAAACACAGCCAATCCCTAAAATGGTGCACCAGGTTAAACCTGTCGAGCACCCCCTGTCGACACCCAAGTCGACAGGGCTGTCGACTTGGTCCTAGCCAAGTCGACTGCCCAGTCGACAGGCCTGTCGACTTGGGTAGCTAGGCGGGAATTTTCCCCGCCTGCGCCCAGTGGCCCCGATTTTGAAATTTGAACCTGAATTTTTAAATCTGTTTTGAACTTTGAATTTTTTGTAAACTTCATTGGGCCATAACAGGGCCATACGGACTCCGATTTTCGAAAACTCGGACTCTATTTCGTGTATTTTTCCGAGACGAACGCGATGACGCAACCCGTTTCCCCCAATTCTCACATCTGAGATTATTAATTCTGTGATTAGTGAATTTTAGCATTAACCGAAATTCGGGGTGTTACATTCTCCCCTCCTTAAAGGATTTCGTCCCCGAAATCTCTAAGCTAAGGAGAATGCATATCCTACCATCCAAACAACCATCTACTCACTCCATCAAACACGAGCATCCATTGTCCTTAAAACAATTTCTAATGATGTATGAGCATATGCCAAAAGTGTGTGTATATGTTCCCTATCTAATGTACGAACATATGCAAACCATGATAGTGCCATGCATCCATTATGTATGCGAGAGAACCCTATCGGCACATACAATATCTACATGAGTGCACAATCATTCACCAAAATGCATCATCCATGTGATAACACAACCATTATACATCCATTAATATAGTTACCTACACACAATTTTATGCAATATGCAATATGAAGTGATTGAGCCGATCTAGTGTCTAGAGTGTGTGTATATGCATCCACGAGCAACCACTAGCAAACACTTGCATCCACATGCATCCATCAATCATAACATGTCTCAAACACATGTTTCAGCCATAGGTTTACCCTATCTAAAGGTCAAAGATACTAATGAGAGGACATACTAAAGATAAGATAAGCACTAGACAAACGATAAAGGAGACGTTTAAAGGACATACCCTCAAAAAGGAATGGGTATTACGAACGCATCTTCGCTTCTGTCTCCCAAGTAGCATTGCTCTCTCCTTCTCCCCTTTTTCACTTTGACCAGTCGAACCTCTCTGTTTCTCAACTTCCTAATCTCTGACCCAAGGATGCGAGTAGGAGCTCGTCGAATAATCACATCACGCTCTACCTTTACTTCTTTAAGCAGGCTCGGCTCTACCGCCTCTGCGGTCTCATGTAGGCACTTCCTCACATGGAATACATCATGTACACCACTAAGTCTGTCGGGCAACTCCTCCAATGGAAGATGCTCTTCCCATGTACCTCCAAAATCCAAGAAACATAGCCTCAAAAGGTCTTCTAAAATGCGATTCACCCTCTCGGTCTGGCCGTCCGTCTGAGGATGATATGCGGTACTCAAACACAACTGAGTCCCTACCGCCTCTTGCAAACTTTTCCAAAACTCTCTAGTGAAGATAGGATCTCGATCGCTCACTATACTGGAAGGTACACCATGCAATCTAACAATCTCTCGAATGTAAATTGAAGCTAGCCATGGAGCAGTTCTCTTACTCTTCACGGGTATACAATGGGCGCTCTTAGTAAGTCTGTCTACTACCACCCAAATTCCCGTATTACCCTTCCTCGATCTTGGTAATCCATCGAGACACTATCCCACTTCCATAGCGGAACCTCCAATGGGTGAAGCAACCCACCGGGTTTCTTCTGCTCCGCTTTCATTTGCTAGCACACCAAGCATTTAGCGACATACTCGGCCACATCTTTCTTCATACCGACCCAAAAGAAAACTCGCTTCATGTCTTGGTACATCTTGTCCCCACCGGGATGAATGGTCATCTTCGACCGATGTGCATCTTCAAGCATAGCCTTCCTCAAACCCTCGTCTTGCGGTACACAAAGTCTACCGTCTCTACGCAACCACCCCTTACCATCTAGGGTGTACCTACTCAAATGGCGGGACGACCCCCTCCTCATGAGCTTCTCTACTAACTCATCCAACTGTGGGTCATCTCGCTGTGCCTCGCCAATTCGTCCCAAAAGAGTAGGCCTAACCTCCAAGGAGGCTAGCAAACCGGGTACAAAGTCAACGGAAGGTCCAAAGTCAAACATAGAAATAAACTCTAAGCTCCGTCGTTCAACGAACCATGAACTCGAGGACAACCTTTTTCTACTTAAGGCGTCCGCTACCACGTTACCCTTGCCAGGGGTATACGCTATCTCAAACTCATAGGATGCTAAGAATTCCATCCACCTTTGTTGTCTTAAGACAATGCGCTCAAAGAGTCTCCAACACTTCCCTAAGATGTAGGGCATGCTTTTCTCCACTTCTAGAGAAAATCAGGATATTCTCCCATGCAACGTCATCACAACTATCCATCTCTCGCGCAGACCTCCTTAGTCGAACTCGACATCCCCCAAATGCAAGCCCCAAAGGCCTGAACCAATATCAGACAAACACCCAAGGGATGCCTCCTTCGAATTCAGACGACCTACGTGAGATGATATTAGTAAAAATGGCTAAACAATTTAAGCCCTTGTCCAACTCTGGATGTCCTCGCCAGTTTCGCTCCAAAACCACCGTTTACCCCATAACTGGCTTTGCTCAACCTATTGAGCACATACGAAAACTTATTTCGCCCCTAGAAAAGACCAAGATGTCATTTACAAAGACCATCACGAACTTATTTAGGTACTCCCTGAACACCCTTCTCATCAAATCACTAAAGTATGCGGGGGCGTTTGTCAAACCAAATGGCATCACCAGCCACTCATAAAAAAAACCATCCGGAGTCCTAAATGCAGTCTTCTCTATACTATCCTCAGCCACTCTCAACTGACGAAACCCTGTGGCTAAGTCCAACTGCGAAAATACTGAGGCGGCAACTAACTGATCAAAAAGATCATCAATCCTCGGCAATGGGTGTCTATTCTTCTTTGTGAGTTTATTTAGTTCTCCTTAGCCTACACAAAGTCTGAGGGACCCATCCGCCTTCGTGGCAAAAACTACTGGAGCACCCCACTCCGATATACTTCGTCTTATGAACCCCTTCTCAAACAAATCGCCTACTTGCTTATGGAGTTCCCTCCTCTCACGAGGAGCCATGTGGCACCCTGGCCAAGATACTGGTTTGGCATTGTCTACCAGATATATTCGGAAGTCATTCTCCCGCTCCGGAGGTAAGCCCTTTACCTCCTCCAACACATCCCTAACAGATCGCAAACTCTTGACCGACGTGTCAAGCGATTCTAGATAACTTAGCATAACAGATTCCATGGGATTACAAAAGATCTCGAGAGTGTTACCCAAGCGGGTCATAAGCCTAACAACTCTCCCTTCAAAATCAAGAACGGCACCCCTACTGGATAACCAGTCCATGCCCAAAACTAACCCATAACTCGTGAAGCCCAAAAAGCATCACATCTAATCTCAACGCTAAGTATAGCAACTTTCAAACCCAAACACATCATGGAGCCCCAACTGGGTTTGAAACAACTAAGGGATCATCTACTAACTGGTGTCTAAGTGCAGTGACTCAACTAACAATGATGAGATAAACGAACTCGATGCGTCAGAATCAAATAAAGTTCGAATCGGATAATAAAGAAATCCAAATTCCAACCTAGACGGTCCTATCCCCATCTGGTACCCTAGTCGTGAGGGAATACAACCACCCTCCAGGAGATTCTGTACCTTGCCCTTGCCTCTTCGGACAATCCTAATAAGGTGTCCTATTCCTCCCAAAAGGATAACTACTAGCCCTCTCCTTCCCATTCTCCACTCGTAACCTCCCACCAATGAGGTTTCATCCTTCATTAACCAAACAACTATTTGAGCCTTCCTCCCATCGTCTATCTAATAGGTACCTACCAGTCCTCCTCCTTCTTGAACCAACTTCTAATCCGACTAATGTCTAAGTCCCTTGAAGTGGTTCTCCATTCTTATCTATCTTAGAAAGATCATCCATACGCGGAGGGTAAACTCAAAACGAGAGAGGAAGAGATTCAAAACGGAGAATTCGAAAGATATAGATATGGCTATTGGGGATTATGCTTTTCTTTCAAAAACTTTTCTCTTAAAAGACATGTTTTTGAAAATACTCCTTTCAAAAATATTCTTAGAAAATAGTTTTTCTAAAAATTTTATCTGTTCTGGTAACCTTAAGCTCTGATACCACGTGTAACACCCCACACCCGCTACGGTCACTCACTAAGGGAATGCCATAACATCGGTGGAGTATTTTAAGTGAATATAGAACAGAAAAATTACAACAAGACAGATATAAGTAATACTTGAGAATTTAAAACATCCTTTCATTCCAGCGGAAAGTAAAACATGTTTGGTTACACCAAAACCATAAATAAGAGTCAACTACATAATATCCATCCTGATAAAAACAAAAGTACATAATCCCACTACACAACCTAATAGCCATAATAGAAAAGGTAAACTGAGCTTTACATCCACGGTCCAAGCTCCAAAAGATAGATAAAGCAGTCTGATCAAAGCCCACTAGTGCTAGGCCCACTCTGAAAACCTGAGGGTTGGGAAAAAGATAAAGAAACAACGGGGTCAGACATAAGTCTGAGTGAGTCCTATAACCCTAACAATACAATCATTAAAGTAATTAGGGTATGATATAAACAAGGTACGGTACCTCTGGGGATAATGACTACACTAAGTAGCCAACTAAACACAGGATGTACTAAGATAACCGAAAAGACGCATTTATCCACCCAAGGATAATTACTAGATTGCACCACCCAGATCTACCCACCCAAGGGTAATTCCTACACTGCACCACACCAGTTCTACCCACCCAAGGGTGATTCCTACTTAAAGGTTGATCCCACTAAGTGTACTTAGTAATTTTACCCAGTAGTTTCTTGTACCCCTAGCTGACTACATAGGTGCCGTCTGCCCCTATCTCCACTAGGTGTACCCACTACCCCCAAGCGATCGGCTCCCTACCGTAGATACCCGTGCTGGCCCCACAGTGGGGTGTATCACTCCCCAAAGTGGCAACCTGATAATCAATGGTGCACGGCTTATACCTACACGATGCAACAACGTCTTACCTACCAGCCCGGGTCCACACACGCATATGAAACCCGTTGGACTTGCGTTGCCACCGCTACCCCGTTTTGGCCTCTTATAGTCAAGCCCAATATGCGTGTCCCGTCCTCGACTTGGGTCGAGCCCACAAAGATACGTTTGGGATATTGGTTGAAATGGGCCCCCACAAGCTACTACTTAAGCTTGCCATTTTATCTAGTGCGTCCCACTTAACCCCTTTTATAATCATGCCCACTTACATGTTAAGGTTTGGTTAAGTCATCTAATCATATTTCAATTGCCACTTAAGGCCCCCACAAGCTACTACTTAAGCTTGTCATTTAATTGTATTTCAATTGCCACTTAAGGCCCCCACAAGCTACTACTTAAGCTTGTCATTTAATTATATTTTAATTGCCACTTAAGGCCCCCGCAAGCTACTACTTAAGCTTGTCATTTAATTATATTTCAATTGCCACTTAAGGCACCCACTAGATTTCCGCATGCCACCCAAGGCACTTACTTGATTCCCACATGCCACCCAAGGCACTTACTTAATTCCCACATGCCACCCAAGGCACTTACTTAATCCTTTAATCATGTTTAATTACATGTTCCACTTTGGTTAAGTATTCTAATCGTATTTTCTATTGCCACCCAAGGCAACCCACTAGTTTCCTCATGCCACCCAAGGCATCCCCACTAGTTACTACATGCCACCCAAGGCACCCACTTAACCGCTCATGCCCCTTTACATGCTAATTTGGTTAAGTGTTTCTTAATTAATTAAGATCGTAACCTTTGTAAAGACCTCTCACATTAGACTGTCTTTTATGGCAGCTGGATATGCCGGTTGGTTCCGGGCAGCCTTACACCACAACAGAGTCTAACCTCGTGTCTTTACACTTGTCACGTATTTAGTTTATGTCTAAGACCTCTCACATTGGGCCAATCATTTGTAGCCGCTGGATTTGCCGGTCGGTTCCGGGCAGTCTTATGCTACAAAAGGGTCCAACCTCGTGTCTTAGTAGATTAATTACACCTAATTAATCACCCCCATAATTTGTATTAATTATCCCTAATTAATTACAAATATTTAAGAATATGGGTAGACCTAACTCAATAGGTAAATTCCCAATTCCATAATATGGGTAGACCTAACTTAATAGGTAAATTCCCAATTATGTCCATCCACTTTACGGTATGTTTAATCATACCCACTTTACACAATTTTTATGTGTTCATTAATTTTTACCCCATCGTCCCCACGTAAATACGTTAACATGACATACTTCAAAAGAGAAGATTCATCATACACACCATGGGTTCAACTTAGCATATCATTAGCATTATCATGGGTTTAAAAGGTGTCAACTTGTATATATGACCATAAACCCAACTTGCATAAATAACCAACCCCAAACTTGCATGAATCATATATGTCATGAAGGTGGTAACTTGCTTAAATGTTCATGTCATAGACCTATCATAAAAGGTGTCAACTTGCATACATGTCATAGGTCTAAAAGGGATGAACTTGCACATGTACTTATGTCATACATAGAGGCGAACTTGCATATGAACTTGCATCATAACTTGCATATGAACTTGCATCATAACTTGCATATGAACTTGCATCATAACTTGCATAAAACCAAACACTTAGTACGCATAAAACCAAGTACTTAGCATGCACAAAACCAAATACTTAGCATGCATAAAACCAAATACTTAGCATGCATAAAACCAAATGCATAACTTGCATATCATGTTACATATAACTTGCATATACTCTCACATATAGTTTGCATAACATGTTACATATGCATAAATGTTCAACATAGTGTTTTGCATCATAAAACATGGCATTAAACTTGCATATAGCATAAAACTTGCAAAACACATAACATACACTATACTAAACTTGCATAAACACATTTATCCACAAACATAGCCATCTCTTATCATATCCTACCATAATCAATTTAACAATTGATTATTAAAGCTATAAGAACTCACCACTAAGCTCCCATAAGCAAACCCTTGCCACAAATTACCCAAAAACTCTAGCCTTGAACATAAAGCTTGCAACTTGATGATGAATGCAAGCTAATGATCGCTTAAACAACTCAAAGATGCTTGTATGAACATGAAAGCCTTCATAGAAATAGTTTCATAAGAGGATGGAGGCTAGGGTTTTGGGTGGAGGCCATGATCATAGAAAATTTTGGCATAGTTTAGTTAGGAGATAGGATTATGATCATTTAGGGCTAGCTTAGGGTCTTATTTATAGGATTAGGCAAGTGTTTTAGGCCCTTAGATCAACCCTAGGTTAGATTAGGACCATCAGATCCCGTAAGCTTCTAGAGAACAGCCCAAAACACAGCCAATCCCTAAAATGGTGCACCAGGTTAAACCTGTCGAGCACCCCCTGTCGACACCCAAGTCGACAGGGCTGTCGACTTGGTCCTAGCCAAGTCGACTGCCCAGTCGACAGGCCTGTCGACTTGGGTAGCTAGGCGGGAATTTTCCCCGCCTGCGCCCAGTGGCCCCAATTTTGAAATTTGAACCTGAATTTTTAAATCTGTTTTGAACTTTGAATTTTCTGTAAACTTCATTGGGCCATAACCGGGCCATACGGACTCCGATTTTCGAAAACTCGAACTTTATTTCGCGTATTTTTCCGAGACGAACGCGATGACGCAGCCCGTTTCCCCCAATTTTCACATCTGAGATTATTAATTCTGTGATTAGTGAATTTTAGCATTAACCGAAATTCGGGGTGTTACAATTTGGATGAAAACCGATCGTAACAGTTGAATTGGCTTACAAAACAGATCTCATTGTATTTTGAATAGGGGTAATTGGCTAGGGTGACAGTCGTTTGGTCTGATTTGGAGTTTGAATTAAAAATTTACTTCTTGGAATTAAATTGAATTAAATATATATACATATATATATATATATATTCATGTAAGCCCTCACCCTACATTCTCTCTCCTTACTCAGTCAACCCCCTCCCCCGTCGTTCATAACATAACGAAATTAAAAAAAATGCACAACCCCCTCCCCCTTCGTTCAGCTAGTATCGGAGCGTTGGTTTACACAACTCGAGAATAAGACATATTAGAACTGCACGAAAGAATTCATTAGAGATTGGATTAGTAATATCCAATGAGAATGACTCGTTAGAGATGGGATCAGTAGTATCCTAGAACAAGTGTAAAGATTGTTGTGTTTTAAAAATAAAAAATGAAAGCAAATATTTTTTTGAAAATTTAAACCTTATAATGTGTATTTAAATATTTATTTTGTATTGAATTTGGACAATCAAGTATATGAAGATTTTGAATATACGTCTGATCCACGTGTATATGAAGCCTCGAATATACTGGATGGATATAGAATCACACTCTAGTTGCCCGGAGATGATTCTGATGATTGTAGCTACATCATCAGAATTTATATTCGAGTTTCGAAAGTGGGAGTCTATATATTTCCAACTGACTGTTGTGAAAACCAAAACTATATAGGGTTATTTGTTGTGAATTGACAACAAAAACATGATTTTTGAGTATATAAAAATTATGAATTTGAAAAGATAGTCAATTAATAGATTGCTAGTTGTGTTGTTTGATTATTAGTCTGATTAATAAAAATATATTGGAATAACAAAAACAATAAGGGAATGTAAGGTAATTTAGCCAAATCGAATCAAATATTGAACCGAATTTAAAATTGTTTTAAATTGCATACATGTACATATATATATGTGTGTGTGTGTGTGCGTGAACAGGTCATAACATGGAAGCTAAGAAGAGGAATAAAATTGTATGCCCGACAAATAGGTACATGTTTACTAATTTATTGGGTTTTGATGATTTTATGAGCCGATTTGCTTTTTCCTTTTCTTTTAGATTGATGAGGGCCGTTCTG
The DNA here is from genome assembly GCA_030737875.1 of Allium sativum. Classification (NCBI taxonomy): domain Eukaryota; kingdom Viridiplantae; phylum Streptophyta; class Magnoliopsida; order Asparagales; family Amaryllidaceae; genus Allium; species Allium sativum. The sequence goes on along the minus strand of CM060915.1, from coordinate 180,649,494 downwards.
AGGCAAGTTGCGGTTTTAAAGGTCTCCCCGTACAAAGGAGGTTATGGCGAAATTTTTCGAAAATTTAGGGTGTTAGCCAAATTTTTGAAAGATTTGAAAATTCTTAGAAACTAAAAAGTTGAAGAATTAAAGCCAGAATGAAAGTTGAGTTGGTTAGTTAAACAACTTTCACCTCCGTTCCTTTTCGAGGACAAAAAGATTTTCAACAGGGGAGATTGTAACAACCCGGATTTTCAGGACCAATTTTAAAATTTTTATTTTAGCTATTTAATGGATTTTGAATATTTAAAATGATTTATTTTAAATATTTACGACTAAAAATTTATTTAAATTGAAGTTAACATATTATTTTATTTTAATTATAAAACGAGCCTGAAATGGCGCGGTAGTTTGAAAATTCGATTTTAGATTTCCATTGAATGTATAGGATTCGAAATAAATCGGATTTCTGTAAATCCAGAAATATTTGAATCTATTTAATCATATCTTTCGAATGAATGTGAAAATTTTAGATTTCATAATGGGAATAAAAAGTTACGTACAATTTAAAATTCAAAATAATTGTTATGGAATTTATATATATTTTATATAATATATAGCCCTTAAAAATAGTCATTTTGCAAACGACCTCCGGTTTCAACGAAACCACTTTCGTTGGATCCGGAATGTCAAATTATTGTTAGATTACAATTTTCAGAATTTTTGGAATTAATATGTTAGATCTAAATGCGTTTGGTAATTTCAGTTTGAATTTAATCGACTGAAAAATGACCGTTTTTCAAACAGTCTCCAAATTCGACCAAATTAATTTTGTTAGGACCTTATCATCAAAATATAGATAGATTTATTTTTCTGGAATTTTTGGAGTCAGTATGTGGCCCCGGTAAATTAAAATGTCCGTTGAATTCAATTTTGAAGGTTATATTAATTTGTATTTTAATTTGGATGAAAAATGATCGTAACAGTCGAATTAGCATATGAAACGTATCCCATTGTGTTCAGAATAGGGGTAGTTAGTTAGGGCAACAGTCGTTGGGTCCGATTTGGAGTTTGAATTAAAAATTTACTTTTTGGAATTAAATTGAATTAAATATATATTTTTTCATATAAACCCTCACCCTACATTCTCTCTCCTTACTAAGTCAACCCCCTCGGTCGTCGTTCATAACATAATAAAATAAAAAAAATGCACAAACCCCCTTCCCCCGTCGTTCACATAGGTAAAAATATAATAAGACTCAGGTCCCAACACACAATCCAACGCAAGCCAGAGGATAGAGTTTTCCTTTATAATAGCAAAACATGCTTGGTATGTTTAAACAAATCATTTTGATATTACTATAAGTGTATAGTGTCAAAATCAACTTCTAATATAAATGTATCAATCATAGACGGCATAGTACCCCATCCTATTATGTCATCATACTAGTTCTACAACTAAAACCGAAAGGTCACGTATTGGAAATTGAATTTCCATCATGAGTCGAGGTAAGGGATGTACTCCTCGCCGACTTTTAGACACTCTAGCAAATGCCTCAGGATTACACACTCTGGGCAACCCTTGGATCCTCCAAGGCCGGTCCTCTCTTACGTTTGAGGATTGGCAATTCCTGAACACACATTTCCCGGTCCTGTAGGGCCTATCCATTGGCTCCATAGCAACCGATATATCCGAGGCGCCTTGCTATCCATCATCCACATAGGTAAAAATATAATAAATGTATGGGCTCCATACCATGACACCACCCATAGCTAGAAGGAAACGTCATGCACTCCTTGGGGCCCTTATCCCGTTTTTGACTCATACCGATGTGTGAGGCTCGGGAATTAACGCTATACACAAAGCAATGCTATTTAAAGTTGTGTTATGATCATCAACCATAAGACGCTGCTTTTCAATAGAAGCCTTGATCATTTGCTTCTCAACATGCCACACAGGCAATGACCAAGGCTTCTGTTGAAAAGCAGAGTCTTGTGGTTGATGATCAAAGCACGTCTTTAAATATCATAGCTTTGTGTATAGCGTTAATTCGCAAGCCTCACACCTCGGTATGAGTTAGAAACGGGATAAGGGACCCAAGGAGTGCATGACGTTTCCTTCTATCTATGGGTGGTGTCATGTTATGGAGCCTAGACATTTATTATATTTTTACCTATGTAGATGATGGATAGCGAGGTGCTTTGGATATATTGGTTACTACAGAGCTGATGGATAGGTCCTATAGGACCAGGAAACGTGTGTTCAAGAATTGCCAATCCTCAAACGTAAGAGAGGACCGACCTTGAAGGATCCAAGAGGTGCCCAAAGTGTGTAATCCTGAGGCATTTGCTAGAGTGTCTCGAAGCCGGCGAGGAGTACATCCCTTGCCTCGACTCATGACAAAAATCCAATTTTCAATACATGACCTTTCGGTTTTAATTGTAGAACTAGTATGGCGACATAGTCGGATGGGGTACTATGCCGTCTATGATTGATACATTTATATTTGAAGTTGATTTTGACACTATACACTTATATTAATATCATGATTTGTTTTAAATGTACCAAGCATGTTTGGCTATTATAAGGGAAAACTCTATCCTCCGGCTTGCATTGCATTGTGTGATGGGACCTGAGTCTTATAATAGCTTCATTTTTCGAAAAGCACTGCGCCATTTATAAACTATTTCATGCACTGGTATTCTTGGGAGGAAACACGTTCCATGTTATACGACGTGGTCCCTTGATTTACTTTACTTTTAAAGTAAAGTTTTAAATAACTGTTTTAGTTCTCACATCAGTCACATGATTGACCTGGAGTTTATTGTTTTAACCTAAACTCTGGACACCCCTATTTTCCACATGGGCAGCTTGTAGTTTGGTTTTTGCAGATATTATATTCATAGGATCCTGGTTTACAGCTGGAGCTATAATCGGAAAGTTCTGTATCCGTGTATTTCTTTCAATTGTGTTATGTATTATTTTTCCGCTGCTTTGTAATTTTAGTCTCTGATATTTATCAAATGTATATTATTTATTCATACTCTGTTATATTCTTATACTGTGATGTAATTGTTGTAATAGTAATGAAATGTTCTGTCGTTTGTGTTCTGATTTGTCGTGTTCTCAACTCATTCCGGGCTTTTCCGTAATAGCAAGTTTCGGGTCGTTTCACTTAGGAATCTCTATTCATGTTGCTTTGAATTATGAACTTGTTTTAATAAATACACTACTTTGGTTGTACGCTAACTATTGAACTGGTGTATGCCTTTCGATTGGCACATTCATTCTTTATTCACGTTTTTGCCTCCTGACATGGAAAGATCCAAACATTATTTGATGGCCACTTGCAAATCATATCCCTTTGACATTTCATATCAACCACTTTCTTTCTAACTCATAGTTTCTATTTTCCCTTCCACGCTTTTCTTTCTTTTTCTAAACACAATAACCTTCATATAGTATACAATTTCCCATTTTTTTCCTCTCCGGCAACTCTTCTTTCACAATATAAACATGTGTGTGTTTCCAGTTGGGTCCATGCATTCATGTTATGTGTGTGTTTTCTGGAGTGTGTTGTGCATATATGCTTGTTTTTGTGTGTGTGAGCATGTCATTTACAACATGCATGTGGTACTGTGTGTGACTTCATCGGTTCATGATAATGTGTGTTTCATGCATGTGTGTGTGTGGAGTTCCCTGTGTGTATATCTATGTGTAAGTGCATATATATATTTGTGTGAGTTGTGCTGTCAAAGTATATATATATATATATGTATATGTATATGTATATGTATATGTATATGTATATGTACATGTATATGTATATGTATATGTGTATATATATATATATGTGTGTGTGTGTGTGTTTGTGTGTGTGTGTGTTTAGCTATGACTACGCATGAGTCGGTTGGAAGTTTCATGGGTGTAGTATGGTTGGCTTCATTTTATTATGCATTCAAACCCATAAGTATGCGGTACCTGTCATGCTTATTTGCTAGAAAAATGTAGAGTAGATTGTACTGAAAATTAGTTTCAAAATTGGGTACCCTTGCCGTGTTTAACAAATGGGTTGCCTTATGTTATCTTCTTATGAAATTCCATTATTACATACATATAGAAATCATTACATATTGAGGTTTAAGTCAATAATTGCCTTAATATGTTAGACCGTGAACACCATCATGTGGAATAAATTATGAATTAGTGATTGTATTCAAGTTAGAATTGGCATATATGTTTAAATTAGAATGATGCATTTAAAATATAATTATAGTTGATTTACCTAAATACAACCAGACTCGAGTTTTTGTTTTGCTCGGGTTGGGGTCAAGCCGGAGTAATTACAGCTTAGATTTGAAGCACATGACGATAAGGATTCATGAAGATTCGTGAAGACGCGCCCGCTTTGGTTCGTTCTTCCGTTTTATTTATTTTATCAAAAAGCTATGTATGTATATTAGTCTTCTGCTGTATTATAAAATTCTATTTGTAAAACTCTGTTGTTTTTTTATAAATTTATTCTGTTATGAGATGTTGTATTTATTCTGTGTTGTGATTATGTGTGTATATTCTGTAACACCCCACCTCCGCTAGGGTCACTCACAAAGGGAATGCACTAGTTTTGGAGGGGTATTATCGAGGTAACATCACAGAATTATCACAAGACAGTACATAAATAAATAATTAAGTAAACAGCGGAAGAATTTTTGTGCAAAACAGAACTTCATTTTATTCCAAAGTAAACCATGTCTCTTACAAACATTTCAAATAACAACTTCATTATAACTGTCTTGTAATAATAGCCAAAGAAGCAATAACTTAAAACATAAAATCAGCTTATTCCCCAAGTGCAGTAAAAAGAAGCAGCCATAGCAAACCGTACGTGCTGAGCCAAAGCAAGTGATGTCCAAGCTAAGAGCTAGTGTTTCCTCCCTGAGAACCTGGGGGGGAAACGAAAGAAAAAGAGGCGAAAGGAAAAGGGTCAGTCATAAAGACTGAGTAAGTTCTAGTGACATTCAGTGTAAAGACGGTTAAAACAACAGGTCATGTATGGACTGGAACTAACTTAAGAATGGTGTCAAGGTGAGCAAGATAACTATGGTGATCATGATAAGTCAAGACAAGTCAAATAAAGCATCACATGTTCAAGATTCTTTGCATCGACTATACTAGTATACTAAGTCCATGTCACAAGTTAATCATGAAATAAATCCCACGGCCCAATATCATGAAATGACCCTGAAACGGGGTCTGACCCAAGTACGGGGTCCTACGGAGCGATTATCAAGTCGATCGGCTCCCTACAAGTTCTAGCTCGTAAAGTGTCCGTGTCATACGGCTAATCACGAATGTAGTCACCAGTGCTGGGTCCACCTTCGGGTGTATCAGCCCTAGGGTGTCAACCCCTGACATGATTCAAGATGCACAGATAAATCTACGGATACCCAGTGTCTGCCCCGGAATACGTGCACGACCGTAGCCCACCGAACCTACATTGGCGTACCCCACTGCCGTCGTTCACCTCTTACAATCAGCCCAGTAATCGTGCCCCACCCGGCCTAGCCCCAGGGTACCTTGATACATCTAGAGGGTTACTGCTGAAAAGGGTCGTGTCTAGGGTTTCGCCTACAGATTAGGTCATGTAATTCGTGACCTAACCCGCCTAACCGATTAAGTCATGTAATTCGTGACTTAATCCTTTTCCAGTCTAATCATGTCAAGATGGTTAAGTATGTCATTTAAATTCGTGACTTAACCCGCCTACATGCCATGTCAATTTGGCTAAGTGTTGTCGTTTCAAGTTCATGACTTAGCCCTACAAATCGTGTTCAAGTTGGTTAAGTTGTCTTTTCATGTTCATGACTTAACCCTAATTGGCATTAATTGATTCGTTAATGCACCGAACCACTCACATTGGATCCTATTGTTCGTAGCCACTGGATTTGCCGGGCAGTTCCGGGCAGGTTTACGCTACGAACTCAACCCAACCTCGGGTTTCAAGTGCGATGCGACCAACTACCCACATTGGATCCTATTGTTTGTAGCAACTGGATTTGTCGGGCGGTTCCGGGCAGATTTACACTACAAACTCAACCCAACCTCGAGTTGGCCACTTTCTTGTTTTCTAAAGTCATGCCCATGTTCTTATCAAATTCGTGTTATTTTCATAGCATGTTCATATGTCAATTTCGTGCCCAACTAAGGCATGTTTCAAGTCAAGTTATGGCATGTTCAAGTCAAGTTTTCGTGCCATATTTCATGTTCCACTTATGCCAAATTTCACGATTTATGATTATAATCAATTCAAGTTTTGCCTATTCTACCCAATCGTATCCCCAACGCATATAAACGTACTTCGTTCACAAGCATAAACAATTCAAGAGATAAAGGGGTATAACACCAAACATGTGATAGGCATATGTGACAATTCCACCATCACTTGCATAATAAACAGGCTATAACATATCACATGGTTTCAATACTAGCATGATGATAACTTGGCATAGTAATGGTTCCAACTTAGTTTAGCATGATGATTTCAACTTTACATCATAGGCATAATAATCATTGCGGGCATAATAATAATTTTATTACAAACATGAAACATTAAAGGCATGGTAATTCTAATAGGCATAGTGGATTCCAATTTAGTATTTTTAACATAATGATTCTCATCTAGCGTTATAAACATAATGATTCTAACTTTTCATCATAACCTAGCCATTCCCAATTTGTCATTAACATGATAGGTATATTAACATCACATGCATAGTTTCATTAACATCATAGACATAGTTCAATTAGCATCATAGGCATGGTTTAATCAACATAAAGATTTCAATAAACATAGTGATTCCATGGACATGTATTAGTCCAACTTGCCATACAATTAAGCCCAAGTGATTCATAACCACATCAAAATCATGATAAGTTTAACTTGCAACATTGACATAGCAGTATTTCCAAATTATGATTCAAAGTTAAACAATATAAACATGGATTAATAATAGTTCTTAAATCCGGTTTCAATTCATAGCATGTCCATGTTATTTTAGTGTTTTTGCCTAAAAAGTGACATAGAACTTACAATATGAAGCAAGTAATCCAAATCAAAACTTTAAATCAAATAGCCCCAAATCCATTGTCTAAAGCGTCGTAGTTGTTGTAGCTTCTAGTTGTAGCCTTCAAGAATCATCCTTCGTCTTCTTTAATTTTGTTCTTTGTATTTTTAATTTAGAGTTCTAGGTTTAATGGCGGCTGCATGAGGCTAAAATGAAATAGTATGATTTAAGCTAGGTCTTAGGGTCTTTTTATAGTGTTTAGAATTAGTTTTAGCCATAGGATAAACCCTAGGATAGATCTGAGCCATCTAAAATCGTCACAAGCCCCCAAAACAAGACCCAGGAGCCAAAACAGGTGCACCGGGCCGACCTGGCCGACCAGGGAGGTCGACCCCCAGGTCAACACCTAGGTCGACTCCCCAGTCGACCTGGGGGGGAGGTCGACCCCCAGGTCGACTCTAGTGTCGACCTGGTTGGGGGAGGTCGACCCTAGTGTCGACCCTCCTGTCGACCTGTCTGGGCGGGATTTTTCCCGCCTACCCTGAATTCTGAAAATTTGAATCTGTTTTTGAATTTGAATTTTTCGTGAAACTTTGCGAGGCCATATCTTGATCATACAGACTCCGATTTACGAAAACTCGGACTCAATTTCGCATATTTTCCAAGACGAACGCAATGGCATAGCCCGTTTCCCCTGATTCAGACTTTTTAATTCTGCCCTGTTTTAAGTTATAACGTGTTGTTTAAAATACGGGTTGTTACATTCTCCCCTCCTTAAAGGATTTCGTCCCCGAAATCTTCAAGTTAGGAAGAACGTATCCTTCCATCCATCATCCATCTACTCAAAGCATCATCCACAGGCAGTCATTGTCCTTAAAAGATTTCTAATGCTGTATGAACATATGCAGAAAGTGTGTGTATATGTTCCTTATCTAATGCAAATGATCAGGCCTGATTGATCTTCTCAAATGCAAAATATGTTTAGTGAAATGAATCCAATATGTATGAAAAATTTTCCTATTATAATTCATAATTTCTACATGAGTGCTCAAACATTCAATCATATGCAACAACGAAATGATAGCACAACCAAGTTTCCAAAATAAACACTCATGCATATGCAACATGAAAATGTGTCTGAGCCGATCTAGTGCCTAATGTGTATTCATGCATCCACGAGCAACCACTTGCGACCACTTGCAACCATTTCGCAATCATAACATGTTTCAATTACATGTTTACATCCAAAAAGATTCTACCTATGGTTCTCAAGATAGGATCGAGGAGATAACAAGATAAAACAAAGCATCTAGAAAAAGAAGTTAAAGATGTACCCCCAGAAGGTCCGGCCTGCTTCTTAGGGCAGTCCTTGCTGATGTATCCAGTCTCCCCACAATGAAAACATTCACCTTGCTTTCTCTTCCTCTTTCTACAATCCTTGGCTATGTGCCCTTCCGTACCACAGAAATTGCATTTCCTTTTATCACGTGAGTGGTCGTTCTTGCCTCCTTTCTCGGAGTCTACCTTTTTATTCTGAGAATCGTTGGGCTTGACCTCTTTCTTGCCCTTCTTATCTTCCTCATATAGTAGGGCCACATCCACCAAGCTTTCAAAGGTCGCCCCCATGGGCACAAGAGTCATGGCCAAACCATGTAGTGGCTCGTTCAAGCCTCGTGCAAAACGTAGCGCCTTTTTCTGAGGAGTGTTGACTAACTCCAATCCGAAGCGAGCAAGCTGATTGAAACGGTTCACGTATTCTTTAACCGTCATATTTCCTTGTTTAAGGGCCAGAAACCGTTCCATTTGGAGACTCTCCTCTACCGATGACAAGAACTTAAGCCCAAATCTCCCTCTAAAGTCCGCCCAAGTCTCAATGGGCCTAGTAGCGTTGGTGACTTCCCACCAATAAGAAGCTTCCTCTTTCATGAGCCACGCCGCCAACTGTACTTTCCTATTGTCCTCTACCTCAAAGATAACAAACAAGTCTTCGGTTTCCTTCAACCAATTACGTGCCTCAACAAAAGTCTCAGTTCCTAGGAAATCCTTTCCGCCCATGGCCTTAAAGTCCTTGCATATCTTTGAAAAAGCGGTTTCTCGCGGAGGTTGAGGAGGATGAGGAGGAGGGTTGGCTGGACCTGCCATATTAGCCCGAGCCTCGAGGAAACGACGGAACCAAGTGGGTATATTGACACCCTCGGGAAGATTAAGATCGTCGGCCATGATAAGCTGAAAACGAAAAAGGAAAAGATTCAAACGAGGAAACAAAGATAGTGCTAATGGCTTTTTGGGGAATAGCCTTTTGAAATAAACCAACTTTTCTTGAAAAGTGCTTCTTTGTAAATGGTTTTGAAAAAATTCAAAAGGTTTTCAAAACTCTTGCCCAGTCTTGGTAACCTTCTGCTCTGATACCAAGTGTAACACCCCACCTCCGCTAGGGTCACTCACAAAGGGAATGCACTAGTTTTGGAGGGGTATTATCGAGATAACATCACAGAATTATCACAAGACAATACATAAATAAATAAATAATTAAGTAAACAGCGGAAGAATTTTTGTGCAAAACAGAACTTCATTTTATTCCAAAGTAAACCATGTCTCTTACAAACATTTCAAATAACAACTTCATTACAACTGTCTTGTAATAATAGCCAAAGAAGCAATAACTTAAAACAGAAAATCAGCTTATTCCCCAAGTGCAGTAAAAAGAAGCAGCCATAGCAAACCGTATGTGCTGAGCCAAAGCAAGTGATGTCCAAGCTAAGAGCTAGTGTTTCCTCCCTGAGAACCTGGGGGGGAACGAAAGAAAAAGAGGCGAAAGGAAAAGGGTCAGTCATAAAGACTGAGTAAGTTCTAGTGACTTTCAGTGTAAAGACGGTTAAAACAACAGGTCATGTATGGACTGGAACTAACTTAAGAATGGTGTCAAGGTGAGCAAGATAACTAAGGTGATCATGATAAGTCAAGACAAGTCAAATAAAGCATCACATGCTCAAGATTCTTTGCATCGACTATACTAGTATACTAAGTCCATGTCACAAGTTAATCATGAAATAAATCCCACGGCCCAATATCATGAAATGACCCTGAAACGGGGTCTGACCCAAGTACGGGGTCCTACGGAGCGATTATCTAGTCGATCGGCTCCCTACAAGTTCTAGCTCGTCAAGTGTCTGTGTCATACGGCTAATCACGAATGTAGTCACCTGTGCTGGGTCCACCTTCGGGTGTATCAGCCCTAGGGTGTCAACCCCTGACACGATTCAAGATGCACAGATAAATCTACGGATACCCAGTGTCTGCCCCGGAATACGTGCACGACCGTAGCCCACCGAACCTACACTGGCGTACCCCACTGCCGTCGTTCACCTCTTACAATCAGCCCAGTAATCGTGCCCCACCCGGCCTAGCCCCAGTGTACCTTGATACATCTAGAGGGTTACTGCTGAAAAGGGTCGTGTCTAGGGTTTCGTCTACAGATTAGGTCATGTAATTCGTGACCTAACCCACCTAACCGATTTAGTCATGTAATTCGTGACTTAATCCTTTTCCAGTCTAGTCATGTCAAGATGGTTAAGTATGTCATTTAAATTCGTGACTTAACCTGCCTACGTGTCATGTCAAGTTGGCTAAGTGTTGTCGTTTCAAGTTCATGACTTAGCCCTACAAATCGTGTTCAAGTTGGTTAAGTTGTCTTTTCATGTTCATGACTTAACCCTAATTGGCATTAATTGATTCGTTAATGCACCGAACCACTCACATTGGATCCTATTGTTTGTAGCCACTGGATTTGCCGGGCGGTTCCGGGCAGGTTTACGCTACGAACTCAACCCAACCTCGGGTTTCAAGCGCGATGCGACCAACTACCCACATTGGATCCTATTGTTTGTAGCAACTGGATTTGTCGGGCGGTTCCGGGCAGATTTACACTACAAACTCAACCCAACCTCGAGTTGGCCACTTTCTTGTTTTCTAAAGTCATGCCCATGTTCTTATCAAATTCGTGCTATTTTCATAGCATGTTCATATGTCAATTTCGTGCCCAACTAAGGCATGTTCAAGTCAATTTTTCGTGCCATATTTCATGTTCTACTTATGCCAAATTTCACGATTTATGATTATAATCAATTCAAGTTTTGCCTATTCTACCCAATCGTATCCCCAACGCATATAAACGTACTTCGTTCACAAGCATAAACAATTCAAGAGATAAAGGGCAATAACACCAAACATGTGATAGGCATATGTGACAATTCCACCGTCCCTTGCATAATAAACAGGCTATAACATATCACATGGTTTCAATACTAGCATGATGATAACTTGGCATAGTAATGGTTCCAACTTAGTTTAGCATGATGATTTCAACTTTACATCATAGGCATAATAATCATTGCGGGCATAATAATAATTTTATTACAAACATGAAACATTAAAGGCATGGTAATTCTAATAGGCATAGTGGATTCCAATTTAGTATTTTTAACATAATGATTCTCATCTAGCGTTATAAACATAATGATTCTAACTTTTCATCATAACCTAGCCATTCCCAATTTGTCATTAACATGATAGGTATATTAACATCACAGGCATAGTTTCATTAACATCATAGACATAGTTCAATTAGCATCATAGGCATGGTTTAATCAACATAAAGATTTCAATAAACATAGTGATTCCATGGACATGTATTAGTCCAACTTGCCATACAATTAAGCCCAAGTGATTCATAACCACATCAAAATCATGATAAGTTTAACTTGCAACATTGACATAGCAGTATTTCCAAATTATGATTCAAAGTTAAACAATATAAACATGGATTAATAATAGTTCTTAAATCCGGTTTCAATTCATAGCATGTCCATGTTATTTTAGCGTTTTTGCCTAAAAAGTGACATAGAACTTACAATATGAAGCAAGTAATCCAAATCAAAACTTTAAATCAAATAGCCCCAAATCCGTTGTCTAAAGCGTCGTAGTTGTTGTAGCTTCTAGTTGTAGCCTTCAAGAATCATCCTTCGTCTTCTTTAATTTTGTTCTTTGTATTTTTAATTTAGAATTCTAGGTTTAATGGCGGCTGCATGAGGCTAAAATGAAATAGTATAATTTAAGCTAGGTCTTAGGGTATTTTTATAGTGTTTAGAATTAGTTTTAGCCATAGGATAAACCCTAGGATATATCTGAGCCATCTAAAATCGTCACAAGCCCGCAAAACAAGACCTAGGAGCCAAAACAGGTGCACCGGGCCGACCTGGCCGACCAGGGAGGTCGACCCCCAGGTCGACACCCAGGTCGACACCCAGGTCGACTCCCTAGTCGACCTGGGGGGGAGGTCGACCCCCAGGTCGACTCTAGTGTCGACCTGGTTGGGGGAGGTCGACCCTAGTGTCGACCCCCCTATCGACCTATCTGGGCGGGATTTTTCCCACCTACCCTGAATTCTGAAAATTTGAATCTGTTTTTGAATTTGAATTTTTCATGAAACTTTGCGAGGCCATATCTTGATCATACGGACTCCGATTTACGAAAACTCGGACTCTATTTCGCGTATTTTTCCGAGGCGAACGCAATGGCATAGCCCGTTTCCCCTGATTCAGACTTTTTAATTCTGCCCTGTTTTAAGTTATAACGTGTTGTTTAAAATACGGGTTGTTACATATTCTATTTAAACCCGTGTAATCTAAATAACAATCTGTTCGTTTGAACGTTTCGAGTTAGTTTAATTACCGACTCGGAGCTGTCAAAATGGCAGGTCGTTACAGGTTGTATCAAAGCTTTGGTTTTTATAAAGCTTTGCTTATTAATTTTTAACTCATTAGAGGTAGGGTGGCAATACCCTAAAATGGGTGGAATTATCACCAGAATTATGATAGAGGGGTCGTATTTTGAAAAATAAACTACTTTGAAAATATAAATTATTTTGAAATGTAAGGTTTTTTCAATTTAAATCCTTTTGAAATCCCATTCTTCGAATCTGTTCTCTTCGACAACTTTCTTTCTTAAGGCCTTCCTAGACTTGAATCTTGAACCCATTCGAAATCCATCTTGGAGTTGTTGTGGTTTATGGGAAATGTAAGAATAATGTAAGTTAAGTGACGTAATAAAAATTAGTTATTCACTAATGAAATTTGAATCAAGTATTTGAAAAATACTTGTTGTAAGAACAAATGGTTGTTGAAATTCAGGAAATGTTAACTTACAATGTATATATGATGAATGGATGAATAAATTGAAGAATGTCGAACCATTAAAATAAAATAAGAAGTGTAAACCAAATAAAGATCAATTGTGGAATAAAACGAATTTAGTTATAACTAAGGAAATCGTTTGACTAAACTTGAAAGTCTAATTCTGGAAATTTTTGAAATTGATTTCTAGGTATTTTTTTAAAAATATAGTAGTTTATACAAGTATATTTGTATAAAAATTATTAAAGAAATTTTCTGAAATATTTTCAAAAAAAGGGAAATATATGAATGGAGAACCCATTATTGTCACTAGAAAATAATTTCAATGATAATTTTACATCATTGGATTTTATTTTCGAGTCTCAAAGTGGGGGAGACCACTTTGATAGCTTTACTACTTGTTTATCTTGATTAGACAATTTTTGGTTTATGAAGCATGGTTTGATATACAATTATATGTATATTCTGAATGATTGAAAGAAAATCCGAAATTGATTCTCGAGGTTGGTCGTATGATAATCCAATGTATTAGGATAATGTAATTGTACATCTGAAAGACATGTCTTGAATGAAATGATTGAATTCATGATTTCCAATTATTGAATTGAAAGATAAATATTTTAAACTATTTGAATAATCCAACTTTTTATGAACGAGATTTAATTTTTAAGTTGAGTATAATCTAAATAGCTCAAAGGAATTATATATTGAAATGGAAAAAAAATATAAGTTTGAAAATTTGAAATATCATGAATAATTTTTTTTTAAGGAATATTTTAATATATGTAATAATTGAGGAAAATTTATTTCACCTTGACTATATGAATCAAATGTTTTTGATATTAAATTGGAAGTTTGATTGATGTGTTTAAATATTTAAATTGAGGGTATGAATTTACTTTACTAATTCAAATGGTTTTAATTTATTGAAATTTAGTTAGTGTTTTGACAGCAGAAGATAAATGAAAAATTAAATGGCTTTTAAATTTAAAAATTTGAATTGGTTAACTTAAGGGCTCTATTAAGCTAATGGTTTAGTGGATTAAAAGGATAAAATTTAACTTATGGAAAATTGATTTATAAGATAAACTAGATGCCTGAAAATTTGAAGATTGGCTTAAAACCAATGATATGAAATGAACGTAAAATTCAAACTCCAAATGAAAACTGAAGATGAGAAATTGAATGGAGAAATTTTCGTTGTGATCTAATTTGAACACTGGGTCCAAACTGAAATGTTTCAAATTTAATCTTGAGTTAAATTTGAGTTTGGTTTCGACATTGGAATCTAAGTTAACTAAAAATGTGAAAGTTCAGAAATTGATTTGGATTGGAATATTTCTTGAGATTAATATTATTTATTTTATTATATGTTTTACCATAGGTTTTTATTTGAATTAAATTTATCTATCTTCTTTACTTTTCTATACCAAATCTATTTTATTCTGAGAAATTTTGCAAACTATTATGTATCAAAACATATTTATTTTATTCAAACCTACTGTATAAAACTTGTCTAATTTATTTAAACTGTTTTAGACAAAAAGCTATAAGTTTTATTTTTTCAAACCTATTTTATCAAATCCATCTAATATTTTTTAAACAAATTTCACCAAAAATCTATCTAATTTGCTCAAACTTATTTGACTAAAACTTACCTTATTTCAAGCTTACTATTTAAACTATTCTGTATCTAGCTATTTTGAGATAAAAATACATTTCCGATCCAAGCAATTTAAGTCCGAAATGAATTGTGTATAAAGATTCAATTGGATAATGTTATTTGTGATATGTAATCCAAAAATTTTGTAATGATGTTTTGAAAATGAATTGATTTTGAATATTAACTAGATTTGAAATGATATTGGAAGGGAAATTTCGAGAATATTTGGTTTGAATTATTTGATATGAAATTTTCAAACTTTATATATGGAAGTTTTTTATAAAAATGATGATTAATTTGAAAAATATTGACTTGGATGGTAATGTATCTGAAATTAAATCTTATATAATGGAATTTATATAAGAATGATATCTTCGAAAAAATGATTTGGAAATGAAAAACATCTTATGTAAATTGATATTTATATAAGTGCAATATATGCGAGATGAAATGAAGTACTATATGTACATAGTATCTTATGTTGTTAAAATCAAAGATATGAGGAAGTACCTTCTAGTGCGTGCATACTCAATAGGTAACGTGTGGGACCTCGGGTCCATGGAAAACCACAGTTGCGTTGGAGCTTCAATATTTGGAACCTCCATCGAAATCGATGGTCATGCGATGGGAACATGTATTACGAATCATAATTAATATTGAAAACCTAATACCACTGTTATAAACTAATATTGCAACAAAAAAAAGAATAAATAAAAATAGCGCGGTTGTAATGCAAAAGTTTACCAATAAGGGTCCTAGTATATGTTGTGCAAAAATCGCACAAATGCGGAAGCAATACAAAATACAAGATCTAGCTTGTCGATTAGTTATCAACCACTAACTCAATAAAAATAATCACCAAACAAAAGAACAAAAATAGAAGAGAATAAGAAGACACAAAGATTTAATGTGGTTCGGCTATGCCTACGTCCACGGACCCAACAACTATTCTTTATTTCACTGAAGAAATGAGTACATAATAGAGGAATACAAAAAACACTCAATATATTTCTCACCCTATAATTTATACAGAAATAGGGATCTTATTGAGGATATGAAGAAGAGAGCACTATTGGCATGTTATTCAAAAGATGAGCGAGCCTCTCTGTTTATATAGAGGGATTTCTTGACCTCCAAGTATACTTCATGCCCAAGTTTTCTTGACCTCCAAGTATACTTCATGCTCAATTTTTCTTAACTTCCAAGTAAACTTGGTACCCAAGTTATTCCATATAAAGCTAATTACTTGATTGACAATCAATCTTTTCTTCTCCACAAATATTTGAATCATCAATTTCAACACTCCACCTTGATTCAAATATGACAGTCTTTCTTCATCATTCATCTCAACAAATTGTTAGGTCTACACCATCAAGCTCAATGTGAACTACTTTGGGCAATTGCCCAAAGTAGTTCACATTGAGTTTGATGGTGTAGACCTAACAATTTGTTGAGATGAATGATGAAGAAAGACTGTCATATTTGAATCAAGGTGGAGTGTTGAAATTGATGATTCAACAGTATAAAGAAATTTAAGGCCGAGAACGTGGAGTATCATCACTTTTTTTTTAGCTATTACGGTAGGTTTGAATTAATGCAGTTTATTAATAAACCAAAGTGAAATACAAAATTATTGTAAACATATATATATATATATATATATATAATTAAAGAACCAGAAAATACAAACCTATCCACAAAGGCTCATGCAATTTACATTTTGCTCCTTTCGTTGGCAATATAACCATTTAAGAACATGCCCATAATTAACTCTATGTGTAATGCTCTGTTTCGGTGGTTTCAGCATCTTGCCGACAGCCTAGCCCCATAAATAGAAGCATATCCTTATATTACGCCACAATAATATCATCAGTTTGCCTCAACTATAGATAATATTGTCTCAATCATCTCCACGGAGAATGGGGAATCCATCCAGCACATCTCATACTGGTGACATCTCTGGGCTTTTGTCACTTCAGCCTACCAGTGCATAGTTGATTGCCATATAAAGAAATCATCATATAAGTGCAAAGAAATAACACAAGTGAGCAAGATGAAGACAAAGAATATATCCAATGATCAAAATTTAGCAACCGCTTGGGAAGCAGGCTTTGATAGCAGTGCTATTGAGAATAATGCATCTGTTGTGAGTAATTTTCAGCCTAGTGCACTGTAACAGAAAGAATAGAAGTACATAAAGTAGTCCAAGTCTTGTACTTGATCCAATTAATTTATAATTGGAACCAAAAATCAAAATCTAGACCAAATGCGTTTCGATTTTTCCATTATGAACTTGACTGTGGTGAACTGGACATATTATTATCTTGAAATACTTTAGCTTTGTCAAATATGAGTAGCAACTTTCTAAAACGCAATGCCGATCCTTCCAAATGACAGATGGGGTACATATAATTGAAAAATTCCGCTCGATTTATCTGGCCCACTAGGTGCATCTGGAAATTCAGTACATTCTTAATCGACACAGATCAAAATCGCCATTGATTTGACTTTTAGGGATACAACAATATGAAAAAGAACAAATAGTAGATCCCATATACTAAGCATTATCTGATAACCACTGTTTGCAAGCTTTGAATTCTATGCCAAAACAGTGTCACACAACTCATAAGGCACTGTAAAGTTGGATTTTTGTGCATACCCAAAATACCAAATCACATCGAAAATTAAATTAATTTGGGTACCTAAAATCAAATGATTCAAATCTTGCCCTGCTCCTTCGTCAGTTGCGTGTATCTTCAGCCTTCTTCTCCTTATGTCTGTGCGCTTCTTCGCGATTTCACCTTCAGTTTTTTTTTTTCTGTTTACGCAGTAGAAATTTTATGCCCTCGGTTCCATTGCTGCCCTGTGCCTAAGCCCCGTTTGCCCTGGTCCAGGGCCGACACTGGTATTATACATTATGATTGATTTTTTCTAACATAATTCGATGGGTGTGATGCCTACAGTTACAAGTGATTCTACTGGTATAGTGGCGTAACCGCCGCGTAACAGCGATCTAGAAGCCATAGCGAAATTTGATGGGGCGCGATGTCTTCAGTACAAGCGTTTCTAGTGGGATAGTAGCGTAACCGCCGTATAACCGTGATCTATGGAAAACAACCAAAGCGAAATTGGAGAGGTGTGATACCTATGGACACAAGCGATTCTATTGGGATAGTAGCGTAACCGTCGTGTGTCTGCGATCCATGGGGGAAGTGAAGTACTTTCCATATCTACTTTTTTTAAAAGACTTTAAAGTATTTTCACTGGAAGTTGAAACAAGTATATTTAAGTAGTTGGAGATTTTAGTCATTCGCCTAGCCAGCATATGTCTAATGTCTGTAAGAACGACAATAACTTGTTAAACCTTGAGTTATCAAGTATTTTTAAACTTTAAATAACAAATCAGTAATCTAAATTTAAAACTTGTATAACCTCAACAAATAAATTAAGAAAGAGGGTTTTAAATGTTTTACGAATCCACAACTTTGGAATATAACAAAATACACTTTTCCTTACTTTGTTCTTTCAAAAGTTATTCCAACACAAATTGCAAGTTTAAATTTAAGTTTTACAGTAATAAAGGTTTTAATAAAAAGAAGAGTTATGACATTTAAATAAATTTATCAAGGCATAATAAATTTAATATCAAATGAGTATTATAAAAGTTGTATAACCAAAAGAACACAAACTGAGGTGATTCACTAATGAATTCAACATTTAATGGAAATATGAATTATGGATGGAAACCAATATAAACGAAATTGAATGAGATTAATCCAAATGAAATAGCTGGAATTTATGTTGTAAATGGATGTAATAATTTAATTTTAATTCGATGAATGCGAATCCATTAAGCGAATGAGAACACGAAGGATGATAACTCTGTAAGTGAAATGGAAATGGATTGAAAAAATAAATAAAAATTAATTAACTATGTATTTGATGGTAAGTGAATATAATAAGAATGAATCGCCATGTAAATAATTTGTATGGTGAATTTAATATGATGACAAGTATATGGAATAATAATGATAGAAATAATAAAGTGAGTGTGATTGGTATGAATGATGTTAATGTGGATGTTTATAAAAATGATGTTTATAAAAAATTAATCTTGTTTCATGTATGTTGAAGTTTACATACCGATATATATATATATATATATATATATATATATATATATATATATATATATATATATATATATATGTCTGTCTATATTATATGTAATAGAAAATAGAATAGACAAACACATGGGTGGCACATCTATTTTTGTTTTACATTACGTCCGTTTCACTTGCCTCTTTATTACGAAGAGGAGCGCTGTGGGTGCTTAATTTCTCCATCTTGTAACTTCCAACGGTTTCACCTCTTCTTCCCCCAAATCTTCCCCGAATCAAAATTATTTCGAATTAATCGGTTTCCGATATCATCTAACCTGTGGTTCTACAGTCGTTTGTTGATTGTCACTATTTACAGGATTGGGATTGATTTCTCTGCCGATTCCGTCCACCATAATTTAAACGCCCGCAACTGTCTTATCGATTGAACAGTATCTCCTACTTCTACAGGTATTGCGTGCATCGTCTTCCAACCCTCTGCCTTCAATCATTTTGACGAGGTACCTTTTTTTTCGTAGTACCCAACTTTTTTGATAAATTTACTTATCCTTCCAATTTCATTCAGGGATACTGTGTTCATATGACATACGGCAGTCCACCTTCTATCTTAGTACCGTGTGCTGTCTTTATGTGAGCAGACAGTCCACTGTAAGCCATTTGGTGTTCTTATTATGTTATATATATGGTCCACTTCATGTTGTCCACTGATATTTATCACTTCCGATCAGTTTTCTGGTTGAAATCCGATGGAGATTTGGGTGTTGAATTTCCCCACTTATTTGTGCTACGCTTTGATTGATTTATTGCACAGTATGTTAGTTTGTTGGTAAACTAGCAAATATGTTGTTTGATATCGTGCTTAGGTAATTGGAAAAACATGGTAAGTTATGATTGCCTAGCATATATTTTGTTGACAGTGTATTGGTCATGTTACTGATCTTATGGACAGAAACGTTTATGTCATATATTCGTCGATGGCTGGGGCAAGAATCGACACAAAAGTGAAATTCCTGTTTTTATAAGAAGAAAGTGTCTCGTATCATGGATATCGATGATATCGCTCTCGCCTCAGCGATTAAATGAAGTATTACATTGTTACTATATTTTTAATTTATCAACTGCTTGATTTTGGTTTTAATTCACCAAATATGCAGAATAAATGATAGAACACAATATTACTATGAAACTTTACACATAAAGTGTAAAGTTTATCATTTAATTACACCTTTTTATTTAATTTCTTTATTTAATTATCTATTACAGATCTGATCCAAGGCTGTCCCATTATCATCATTCTTACCTTAATCAATAAACATAGTTATGCTCATGGGTATCTGGGTATCCACCGTGGACTATATACTACATTTTATTTTACGGTAGTATGATAAAACTCATTATTCTTTTAATGCATGTGACTATTGGAGATGGAGCGGTGAGGTAGACGATTCAGTAAGTGAATTATTGAATATATAAGTAGATACAATATAGAAGTACAAAAATACCGCCATCACAAATGTTAGAGGTATATTCAACTTATGATTTTTGTCCACGTGAATATTTAAAGTAGCAAGCTTTTGTTTGCTTAATTGATAATTAGATTAAAATATTTCTACTAAGTTAAATATCGCCTTATAAAACATTAATTAGCATAATTCATGAAAATTGACGATTGAATTATGATTTATCTTAGATTTAGACATGTGGTTTGTTACTTGGTATTTTATCATAGCTAAATTTGTGTTGTGTTTCTTTATGCTTATAGATAGATTAATTGTGATATGATCTACGTGTTTGAACTACCGTTATTGGCAACAAAAGCATGGAGGAGCCTATGTGCAATTAAATCACTTTTCTTCACTTATTTACATTACATTAAATGTTGGAAGGCAACATTAACGCTTAATTCACTTCTTGATTTGAACTAGATTTTCAGTTTGTGCATCCCTTTCATGTGTTAATGCCCTTAGCTGTATCATCCAAATTGTAAAATTGTAGGTACATTATGTCAGATGCAAGTTTTTATTCAAATAAATATCAAAATTTATATGCAGTAATTATGAATGATAATTATTATAAATTACAATATACATGCATACTATCACAACTTTGTTGCACTAATCGCTTTGTAAAGGTTATAAAAGATCATTATATATTCTTCTGATTTTTTTTCATGTAAATTAAAATTTAAAATTCAATTTGGCTTTTTTTTTTTCATTTGCTATTTTTTACCTGCGAAAGCCTGTGTGCACATAAAGTTGAATTTAATTTGCTTATAGTTTCATATCGTTTCATCGCCACAGAACTCACACTACAAGCTAGGGCCATTTTTTTATTCCAAATATGTAATCTTGAGAATATCCTTAATATTAATCATAAATGAGCCAGTGGTTTACTATATTTCATTCATCCATGGGCATCCATGTCATGGCTTTTATCAATCCAATGTGTAACACCCCGCCTCCGCCAGGGTGTCTCTTGCAAGCACTCTGACTTTGGAGGGGCGTTTGAATCAGGTAAACATGCATGATGATATATCAAGGCAGAACAAGAACATATGTATATATGTAAACAGAGTAAATAACATAGATAAAACAGCGGAAGATTTTAAACCTTTTCAAAACAAGTCTGGTACAACATAAATGTCAATTTTCCAAATAAACAAGTCTAGTACATAAAACTGGAAACTGAAAAGGAAAACATAAAGTAGCTATCCCCAAAGTGGAAAACCATAGCGAGCTCAAGTCCAAAGCATACATGAGCTATCCAAGAAAAGCAGCTAAGATCCAAGCTAAGCTCCTGTATTCCCTCCCTGAGAACCTGGGGGGGGGGGGAACGGAAGAAAAGAGGCGAAAGAAAACAGGTCAGTCAAAAAGACTGAGTAAGCCCTACTACAATCAATGTAAACTGATAAAGTTAACTGACATGAGCAGCAGGCATGAACATAAGGATACTAGCATGATGATATACTAACAAAGTAGATAAAGGTGTCATCGCATAATCAAGATTAAGGTTTTGCACCACAGGTGTACTAGCAAACTAACATGACTTGAATACGCAAGTATTGATCCCCTGGCCCAAGCTTTGGCCCAATAACATGAAGTGACCCTCATACGAGGTCCAATAACATGAAGTGACCCTACCACGAGGTCCAACCCAACGGTCTAGTCGATCGGCTCCCTAAGCCTAACTCGTCACGTGTTGGTGTCAATACGGCCCAAACATGAATGTAGTCGAACTATGCCAGGTCCACCCGTCGGGTGTATCAAGCCCTAGGGTGTCAACCCCTGGACACCATAAACATGAGTGCACAGTCTCGATCTACCGGTACCCGTGCTTGTTTTCTCCGGCTACGGACTATGTGCACGACCAGAGTCCGCCCAGAACTACACCGGCGTACCACGGCCGTCGCTTTTTGGCCCCTTACCTCCAGTTCAGTAATCGTGCCCCCACCCTAGCCTAGTCCCTAGGGCCATGATGATACAAACTAGGGATTACTGAAGGAGTGGACCCCATTGCTAGGATTTTTCTAGTGGGTTAAGTACGGTTTAACCCCTTCACTAATCATGGATTAACTTAGTTAAGTGTAACGATGAGTTCACGACTTAACCCGATTAATCTACCGAGCCCAAATTGGTTAAGTATTAAATGGTCCATGACTTAACCCTAATCATGAGGCATTAATTAATTAATGCGCCTTAACCTCTCACATTAGACCTTGTTGTGGTTACTAGTTAAGCCGGGTGGGTCCGGCTAGCTTTACACCACAACTTGGTCTAACCTCGGGTCCAAGGTACAACATGACCAACTTCTCACATTGGGTCCTATTGTTTGTAGCAACTAGTTAGGCCGGTCGGTTCCGGGTAGGTTTACGCTACAAACTCAACCCAACCTCGAGTTGGCCACACTTATCTTTTCTAAGTGTCATGTCCATCATGTTTCCAAAACATGTTACATATTTTCAAGCAATTGGGTAGACCTAACTTAATAGGTAAATTCCCAATGGGTAGACCTAACTTAATAGGTAAATTCCCAAGCTCATATTTTTATGTCTTTTTAAGTTTACCCAACCCCAAACGCAATCCCATCGCTTACATATCGCAATAGCGCATAAAGGATAAAAAGAGGGAACTTGGTATAATCATGACATAAAAGTGTTAGAGCCACAAGTTCAACATGGTGGCATATGAAAGGTTCATGTGTTCATACACTTGCATATTACATTTTTAGGCCCAAAAGCATGCATAACATGATAACATGAACCACATGACCATCCCAAACTTGCATAACATACTTGCATAACATATGACAACTTGCATATCAAACTTGCATAAACAAACTTGCATAACATATGACAACTTGCATATCATACTTGCATAAACAAACTTGCATAACATATGTCAACTTGCATATCATACTTGCATAAACAAACTTGCATAATATATGTCAACTTGCATATCATACTTGCATAAACAAACTTGCATAACATATGACAACTTGCATATCATGCATTTAACTTTAAAGTTCAAGTATGAAAGGAATAGGGCTTACAATGCTTATGCGAACTCAAATGAGTATAGCAAATGTAAGAAAACCCTTATGCAACCAATTAAACCCCAAAAATGCAAGCAAACTTGATCAAAACTCTTTCTTTGTGGTGCAAATAGAAGAACTTGACTTGAATGCAAACTAATGATGATCATACAAGTCTAAAAACACTTGTATGCATGGAAAATCACTTAGAAATTTATTTAGGAATTTGATGAAGAGAGTGGAGGCCATGAGAGGATTGATTTTGCCATAGTTTAGTTGCTAGGATGAATAATGAGGATTTAGGGTAGGTTAGGGTCTTATTTATAGATTAGGCAAGTGTTTTAGGCCATAGGATTAACCCTAGATTCAATCCAAGCCATCAAAGCATGTCTTGGGGAAGAAGTCAAGTGTAGGAACCATCTAGGGCCTTTAGATTAAAGATGGACCATGAGAACCATTCAAATGCAAAATCTGCATTTGAGCGAATCGGCCCACGGGTTGACAGCCAAACACCCTGGATTAACCCCTAGTCGACCCAGCGGGCTCGGGTCGACCTCAAAAATCGGCCGGTTCGGTTATTCCCCTCTCCCAATTCGCTGTTTTGAACATTTTTGCATATTTATTTATTTAATTTTCAATTATATATATATATATATATATATCAATATATATATATTTCTCTGCGCAACCCATTTCACTTAATTAAGTATACTTTAATTTGGGAATTTTTCGTGAAACTTCGCGAGGCCATATCTTGGTCATACGGACTCCGATTTTCGAAAACTCGGACTCTATTTCGCGTATTTTTCCGAGACGAACGCAATGGCATAGCCCGTTTCCCTTGATTCAGATTTTACAGTTTAATTCTGCCTCCATTTATGTTATAACATGTTATTCAAAAATACGGGTTGTTACCTTCTTCCCTCCTTAAAGGATTTCGTCCCCGAAATCTCCAAGTTAGGAAGAACGTATCCTACCATCCATCATCCATCTACTCAAAACATCATCCACGAGCAATCATTGTCCTTAAAAGGTTCTAAATGCTGTATGATCATATGCAAAGGTGTGTGTATATGTATTTATCTAATGCAAAAATCAGGAGGTTACTGATTCAGTAAACCCCCTTAATGCAAAATATGTTAGTGAAATGAGTCCATATGTATGCAAATTCCTAACATAATTTATAATCTCTACATGAGTGCACATAACATTCATCCATATGCAACATCCACGTGATAACATAACAAGTTTTCATCCATGAATAAGCATAAACACTCATGCATATGCAGTATGAAAGTGTGTGAGCCGATCTTAGTGCCTAACGTGTATTATGCATCCACGAGTATCCACTTGCAAACACTTGCAACCACTTGCAACCATCAAACATAACATGTTTCAAACACATGTTTCATCCAAAGGGTTTCTACCTAAGGTTCTCATGACAAGATTAACACGATAAACTAGATAAACATGGATAGCAAAGAGAAAGATATGCTAACAAAGAAAAGAGATTGAGAGTGTACCCTCAAAAAGGAATGGATAAAGCCCACGCATCTTCTCCTCGGTTTCCCAAGTTGCGTCTTCTTCGGCTTCACCCCATTGAACCTTCACCAATTTGACCTCTCGATTCCTTAGCTTCTTGGTCTCCGTCCCCAAGATACGAATCAGAGCTCTCCTCAAGGTAGCCTCTTTCTCCACTTCTACATCTTTTAGAACACTTGGCTCAACAACCTCTGCTGATTCATGTAAACACTTCCGGAGATGCGAGACATGAAAAATATCGTGTACTCCAGCAAGCTTCTCGGGCAACTTCACTCTATAAGCCATCTGCCCGATCCTCTCTATAATAGGGAATGGTCCAACAAACCTCGGTGCCAACTTCCCAATGGCTCCAAATCGGACCACATTCCGCAAAGGAGAAACCTTCACGAAAACCATATCCCCAACATCAAACTCCAAATCAGATCTTCGCTTATCAGCATAGGATTTCTGTCGGTCTTGGGCCGCTTTCATCCGTCTCTGAATCAACTCGATCTTCTCGGATGTATCTCTGATCATATCAGGCCCAAGTATGAGCTTATCTGTAGTCTCCCACCAACATGTAGGGGACTTACACGGCCTCCCATATAAAGCTTCAAATGGTGTCATCCCTATGCTTGCCTGATAACTGTTATTATATGCAAACTCAACAAGAGGAAGATGGTCTTCCCAAGTACCACCAAAATCCAGAATACAAAGCCTCAATAGATCCTCGAGTACCCTATTCACCCTTTCGGTTTGACCGTCCGTCTGTGGGTGATAAACAGTACTTAGATTCAGCCTCGTGCCCATAGCCTCTTGCAAGCTATTCCAGAACTGACTTGTAAAGATTGGGTCACGGTCACTGACAATACTAGAAGGGACTCCATGTAGTCTCACAATCTCACGAAGATATACGGACGCTAGCCAAGATGCGGTCCTCTTGCTCTTCACCGGAATGAAATGAGCACTCTTCGTAAGTCTATCCACAATAACCCAAATGCTCGTATTCCCTTTCCTTGACCTTGGTAGCCCATCAATAAAATCCATGGAGATACTCTCCCACTTCCAAAGTGGAACGTCTAGAGGATGCAATAGCCCACCGGGCTTCTTTGACTCGGCCTTAACTTGCTGGCAAATAATACATCTAGAGACAAACTCTGCCACATCCTTCTTCATCCCAGGCCAAAAGAAAATACGCTTCATATCTTTATACATCTTATCTCCGTCTGGATGTATAGTCAACTTAGAGCGATGCGCTTCCTCAAGAATTTTTCTTACTAAATCTTCTACCATGGGAACACATAACCTTCCATCTCTCCTCAGCCAACCCTTGTCATCAACAGAATATCGAGCGAGATGACTAGACGTCTCTCCTCGAATCAGCTTATCCATAATCTCAACTATCTGAGGGTCTTCTCTCTGCGAAGCCCCAACTTGATCAAGAAGGGTAGGTCTGAGTTCCAGAGATGCTAAAGAACCGGTCATCGACTCAACCGCCAAAGAGAAATCAAAGGTTGCCACATACTCTAAATTCTTCATCTCAACGAATAGAGGACTTAGGGTCAACCTTCTTCTACTCAATGCATCAGCCACCACATTCCCCTTGCCAGGGGTATAAGCTATCTCAAAATCATAGGACGCCAAGAATTCCATCCATCTTTGCTGTCTCAGATTCAGATCCTTCTGAGAAAAGAGATACTTCAATGACTTGTGATCGGTATAAAGCTCAAATCTTTCTCCCAGAAGATAATGGCGCCAAGCCTTGAGTGCATATACTATTGCTGCCATCTCTAAGTCATGAGTGGGATAATTCTTCTCATGCACTTTGAGTTGTCTACCGCCAAAGCATATCACCCTTCCTTCTTGCATCAGAACTGCTCCCAACCCCGTGCCACATGCATCGGTGTATACTGTAAATAACTTCCCTCCATCGGGCAAAACTAGAACAGGTGCTGATGTAAGAGCTCTCTTGAGCTTCTGTAAAGCAAGCTCGCACTCTATGCTTCAAGCAAAAACTAAATTCTTCTTCGTCAATATATAGTGAGAGGAGCAGAAATCTTCGCGAAGTCCTTGATGAACTTCCGATAAAAACCCGCAAGACCTAGAAAACTTCTGACTTCGGTTGCATTCCTTGGAGTCTTCCAATCCTGAACTGCAACCACCTTAGCGGGATCCACCGCTAAGCCTTGCTTAGATACTATGTGCCCAAGGAATCTAACTTCCCTTCTTCAAAAATGACACTTGGAGAACTTAGCCTTCAACTGATGCGCTCTAAGCGTATCCATCACCTCCACGAGATGCCTTGCGTGCTCTTCCTCATCCTTAGAGAAGACCAAAATATCATCAACGAAGACCACGACAAACTTGTTAAAGAACTCCCTGAACACCCTACTCATCAAGTCCACGAAATATGCGGGTGCATTAGTCAAGCCGAATGGCATGACAAGCCATTCGAAGAATCCATCTGGAGTTCTGAACGCAGTCTTGTCTATACTATCCTCAGCTACCCTGAGCTGATGGAATCCAGTAGCAAGATCAAGCTGAGAGAAAACAGAAGCACCGACAAGCTGGTCAAAGAGATCATCAATCCTCGGTAACGGGTGTCTGTTCTTCTTAGTCAGCTTATTCAACTCTCGATAGTCAACACAAAGTCGGAGAGAACCATCCGCCTTGGTAGCAAATACCACAGGCGCTCCCCACTCAGATATACTTCGTCTAATGAAGTTCTTCTCAAGCAACTCTTTCACTTGCTTGCTCAGCTCTCGCCTTTCACGCGGAGCCATGTGCCGAACTGGCAAAGAAACCGGCTTTGCATTATCCACCAGATAAATGTGGAAATCAATCTCTCGCTTAGGTGGCAACCCCCTAACTTCATCGAAAACATCGGGATACTCTCGAACCACTCTCACAGACTGAAGAGTCTCCACTGACGAGTCGAGTGATTCAAGATAGCACAACATGACGGGACCTCTCGGATCACAAGAAATCTCTAGGGTGTTCCCGAGGCGAGTCACGAGCCTCACAACCCTATGCTCACAATCAAGGATGGCTCCATATCTGGACAGCCAATCCATGCCCAATATCAATCCGTATCCCCTGAAACCAAGAACATAAGCACTGCACAAGAACTCTACACTCAGTATAGAGATCCTCAAATCCCCACATATCATAGACAAATGGGCGGAACCCCCAATAGGATTTGAGACACAGACGGGATCCTCTACCAAGCTAGTACTAAGGTGCAAACTATCAACAAGATCAGATGAGATAAAGCTATGCGATGCACCAGAATCAAACAAAGTACGAACTGGAAAATCAGAAATATATACAAGGCTCTCAACAGAAATACTACCTCGATCGGGAACTGGAGCGGTAGTGAGAGCATGAACTTGCCCTCCTGAGGGTCCAGCACGCTGAGTCTGACCCTGGCCTTGCCCCTGTTTCTTCGGGCAATCCTTGCTGAAATGTCCAGTCTTCCCACATAAAAAGCATTCACCATTATTCCTTTTTCTCTTCTTACAATCCTTAATAAGATGCCCAACTGAACCGCAATAATGGCACTTCCCCTTGTTGTTCTTTCCTTTGTTGTTGTTCCCCTTGTTGCCTTGACCCTTGTTCTTGGTCTGATTGCCTTGACTGCTTTGACCACCAGTATTACCCTGATTTCCCTTTCCCTGGGAATCAGTCTTCTTGACTTGAGCATCATTTTTCTTAACATCTCCCTGAAGTAACGCCATATCAACCAAACTCTCAAACGTGGCCCCATGAGGAATATGCGACATGGCCAATCCCTGCAACGGCTCATTCAACCCTCTAGCAAAACGAAGAGCCTTCTTCTGAGGAGTATTCACCATATCCAAGCCAAAACGAGCTAACTGATTGAACTTGTTCACATATTCTTTGACAGACATATCTCCTTGCTTCAAAGCTATGAATCTCTCCATTTGCAGATTCTCCTCAGCGGAAGATAGAAACTTAAGCATGAATCTTGCCCTGAGATCGGCCCAAGTCTCAACAGGCCTAGTACCATTGGTGACCTCCCACCAATAAGCGGCTTCATCCTTCATAAGCCAAACCGCCAACAAGATCTTCCTCTGATCGTCTATCCCAAAGATAGCAAATAAATCCTCGGTCTCTTTCAACCAATTTCTGGTCTGTACAAAAGTCTCAGAGCCTTGAAAGTTCTTGCCACCCATTGCTTTGAAATCCTTGCAAATCTTTGCGAAGTCAGCTTGAGGGTGCTGAGGGGGAGGAGGAAGAGGAACCTCAGCGACAGGTGGAGGAGGAACATTAGCAACGGGAGGAGGGGGAATATTAACTACTGGAGGAGGAGGAGGGACATCTGCGGGGCCGGCTTCGGTCGCCCTAGCCTCCAAAAGTCTCCTATACCAAACATGTACGTGCACTCCCTCCGGAATAGCCAAGTTATCAGCCATACTGAAAAAGAAAAAGACAGATTCAAAATGGAGAAAAACGAAGGGATTTTGCTAATGGCTTTTTGGGGAATAGCCTTTTAAAATAAACTAGACTTTTCTTTGGAAAATACTTTATACTTGGTTTTGAAAATAGTTTTCCAAAAGTTTTAAAGACCTTTTTGTTCCTTCTCGTAAACCATATGCTCTGATACCAAATTGTAACACCCCGCCTCCGCCAGGGTGTCTCTTGCAAGCACTCTGACTTTGAAGGGGCGTTTGAATCAGGTAAACATGCATGATGATATATCAAGGCAGAACAAGAACATATGTATATATGTAAACAGAGTAAATAACATAGATAAAACAGCGGAAGATTTTAAACCTTTTCAAAACAAGTCTGGTACAACATAAATGTCAATTTTCCAAATAAACAAGTCTAGTACATAAAACTTGAAACTGAAAAGGAAAACATAAAGTAGCTATCCCCAAACTGGAAAACCATAGCGAGCTCAAGTCCAAAGCATACATGAGCTATCCAAGAAAAGCAGCTAAGATCCAAGCTAAGCTCCTGTATTCCCTCCCTGAGAACCTGGGGGGGGGGGGGGACGGAAGAAAAGAGGCGAAAGAAAACAGGTCAGTCAAAAAGACTAAGTAAGCCCTACTACAATCAATGTAAACTGATAAAGTTAACTGACATGAGCAGCAGGCATGAACATAAGGATACTAGCATGATGATATACTAACAAAGTAGATAAAGGTGTCATCGCATAATCAGGATTAAGGTTTTGCACCACAGGTGTACTAGCAAACTAACATGACTTGAATACGCAAGTATTGATCCCCTGGCCCAAGCTTTGGCCCAATAACATGAAGTGACCCTCATACGAGGTCCAATAACATGAAGTGACCCTACCACGAGGTCCAACCCAACGGTCTAGTCGATCGGCTCTCTAAGCATAACTCGTCACGTGTTGGTGTCAATACGGCCCAAACATGAATGTAGTCGAACTGTGCCGGGTCCACCCGTCGGGTGTATCAAGCCTTAGGGTGTCAACCCCTGGACACCATAAACATGAGTGCACAGTCTCGATCTACCGGTACCCGTGCTTGTTTTCTCCGGCTACGGACTATGTGCACGACCAGAGTCCGCCCAGAACTACACCGGCGTACCACGGCCGTCGCTTTTTGGCCCCTTACCTCCAGTTCAGTAATCGTGCCCCCACCCTAGCCTAGTCCCTAGGGCCATGATGATACAAACTAGGGATTACTGAAGGAGTGGACCCCCATTGCTAGGATTTTTCTAGTGGGTTAAGTACGGTTTAACCCCTTCACTAATCATGGATTAACTTGGTTAAGTGTAACGATGAGTTCACGACTTAACCCCGATTAATCTACCGAGCCCAAATTGGTTAAGTATTAAATGGTCCATGTCTTAACCCTAATCATGAGGCATTAATTAATTAATGCGCCTTAACCTCTCACATTAGACCTTGTTGTGGTTACTAGTTAAGCCGGGTGGGTCCGGCTAGCTTTACACCACAACTTGGTCTAACCTCGGGTCCAAGGTACAACATGACCAACTTCTCACATTGGGTCCTATTGTTTGTAGCAACTAGTTAGGCCGGTCGGTTCCGGGTAGGTTTACGCTACAAACTCAACCCAACCTCGAGTTGGCCACACTTATCTTTTCTAAGTGTCATGTCCATCATGTTTCCAAAACATGTTACATATTTTCAAGCAATTGGGTAGACCTAACTTAATAGGTAAATTCCCAATGGGTAGACCTAACTTAATAGGTAAATTCCCAAGCTCATATTTTTATGTCTTTTTAAGTTTACCCAACCCCAAACGCAATCCCATCGCTTACATATCGCAATAGCGCATAAAGGATAAAAAGAGGGAACTTGGTATAATCATGACATAAAAGTGTTAGAGCCACAAGTTCAACATGGTGGCATATGAAAGGTTCATGTGTTCATACACTTGCATATTACATTTTTAGGCCCAAAAGCATGCATAACATGATAACATGAACCACATGACCATCCCAAACTTGCATAACATACTTGCATAACATATGACAACTTGCATATCAAACTTGCATAAACAAACTTGCATAACATATGACAACTTGCATATCATACTTGCATAAACAAACTTGCATAACATATGTCAACTTGCATATCATACTTGCATAAACAAACTTGCATAATATATGTCAACTTGCATATCATACTTGCATAAACAAACTTGCATAACATATGACAACTTGCATATCATGCATTTAACTTTAAAGTTCAAGTATGAAAGGAATAGGGCTTACAATGCTTATGCGAACTCAAATGAGTATAGCAAATGTAAGAAAACCCTTATGCAACCAATTAAACCCCAAAAATGCAAGCAAACTTGATCAAAACTCTTTCTTTGTGGTGCAAATAGAAGAACTTGACTTGAATGCAAGCTAATGATGATCATACAAGTCTAAAAACACTTGTATGCATGGAAAATCACTTAGAAATTTATTTAGGAATTTGATGAAGAGAGTGGAGGCCATGAGAGGATTGATTTTGCCATAGTTTAGTTGCTAGGATGAATAATGAGGATTTAGGGTAGGTTAGGGTCTTATTTATAGATTAGGCAAGTGTTTTAGGCCATAGGATTAACCCTAGATTCAATCCAAGCCATCAAAGCATGTCTTGGGGAAGAAGTCAAGTGTAGGAACCATCTAGGGCCTTTAGATTAAAGATGGACCATGAGAACCATTCAAATGCAAAATCTGCATTTGAGCGAATCGGCCCACGGGTTGACAGCCAAACACCCTGGATTAACCCCTAGTCGACCCAGCGAGCTCGGGTCGACCTCAAAAATCGGCCGGTTCGGTTATTCCCCTCTCCCAATTCGCTGTTTTGAACATTTTTGCATATTTATTTATTTAATTTTCAATTATATATATATATATATATATATATATATCAATATATATATATATTTCTCTGCGCAACCCATTTCACTTAATTAAGTATACTTTAATTTGGGAATTTTTCGTGAAACTTCGCGAGGCCATATCTTGGTCATACGGACTCCGATTTTCGAAAACTCGGACTCTATTTCGCGTATTTTTCCGAGACGAACGCAATGGCATAGCCCGTTTCCCTTGATTCAGATTTTACAGTTTAATTCTGCCTCCATTTATGTTATAACATGTTATTCAAAAATACGGGTTGTTACACAATGTATGAAGATACTTTCACGACTGTCATGTTATAGAATATGTGACAAAGCATCAGATATTGAAGGTAACTTCAATAATTCTTTGTATTTACCATATGTTTATCTATATTTAAAATTTTCAAAAGCTGATTATTTGTTTTTATCAAATTATATGTTATAGTTTCAACTTCATTGTTCTCGGTTGCTATGCTTTTTTTTGACGCAGTTATAGTTAAGAAGTCTCAAATAAATTTTAGCTGGTAGATTAAATTTGTATTGTAGATGGATCCTTATGTACTTCTAATGGAAACAACAACTAGGAGAACTGATGATGCAAAATATCATTTATTTCTTATATATCTCATTCGACTACTTGAGACTAACTTTTGGCTTTAACTATCAATATTTACGGATAAACATATAATAGCTATCATATTTCTCACAACTATATGTTTGTTATTATAAAATTTTAATTAAGGTAGCTTTTAGGTAGGTGTTAGTTTTGAACTCCATTAGTATCGTTCACTTCAGTGTAAAGCCAGTGTTTATTATATTTATAGCAATCAAATCAGCTTTGTAAACTTTTTGATGCATATATGGTATTGGCCACGTGGTTATAGCTCATTTAAATCTTCATAGTATCCCCATAATTTGTTAACCTTAGTGACTTATTTACTATAGTGTTATATATACATACATATATATATATATATATATATACATATATATATATATATACATATATATATGTGGGAGCGTCTATTTTGACACAATTTGGTGACACAAATGGTGACACAAAAGATCTGCACCATTGGATCTTTTTGTCTTTACATGGGAAGGTGGAATTCAAGGGGGAATCCAATGGTGAGAATTCATTGTGTCACTATCACCAAATTGTGTCAAAATAGACTTTCCATATATATATATATATATATATATATATATATATATATATATTGATTTGAAGTCTTATCAATCGTATCGATAAATTATCCTTTGAAACTGGTGTAAAGCTCTTTCAATTGTGCAGAATGTTGATATTCTCGCATAATTGGTTCTCTTTGTCTTACCAAGTTATAGCAGTTCAATAAGAATCTTAACTCAAAATTCTAGGAGTTCATCTTTATGAAATAATTTGTTTTAACTATACTACTATTTTCATATGAATATTCTAACCTAACTGTTGATTACTATGCATATTAAGGTCAATGGTTTTCCTAGAATCAGCCCAGAGCTTCCAGAATCATAAAAAAACCAAGCACTTACTTTACCAAATTATCCAGTTTATATCACTGTTTGTTTTTATAAAACAGTTTCTCATGTTTTGCTTGAAGGTTGGTGTTTTTTTTCCTCTTTCTTTCTTTTCTGGAAATATTTGGTGTCTAGCCCTTGATAGATTTCAATGCGAAAGGGGATGTGCAAGCTTTCTAAAACAGGTTTTACAATAAATGATTTACATATCCATTTTCAAATGAAATGTTTTTCTTTGCTACAGCAATGGATGACTATGTTTCTATTTCCTAATACACATTGTGTGCAAATTTTATGGCATATTAGAGACACAGATTCATAGCCATAGCAATTTAATGATCTGACAAATGTTCATATTCGATCATTTATATATAGAAGAAATGATATCCCCAAATTGCTAAATAACAAAAAGCATGCAATGATTATCTAATTATCTCATTATTATTTCTATGTTTGATTTTTTGGTAGACTAGGATGAATAATCATGTATGTGAATACGGTAACCTTTAATACAAATTATGTCAATTTATGCAGTGTCAATAAAATGAGATGTTATGTGAGTTGCAGTTTGTCAATAATGGCAGTATCATACTCAAATATTTGTAGAGTTCCCTGTAAAATATTTATAGATTTTTCTATAAATATTTTTCATAGTTTTTGTAAAAAAATATCCCAATACTTATAAGTATGGTTCTTTCATAACATGTTTTTGTGGAGGGACGTCTTTGATTTTTGAAATTCGAGAAGGGTGTTTTTTTATAAGTTTAAATCTATTAATGGATATGTAAAAATTTGAAATCCATCTGCATTCATATCCGAAAAGCGAATAAGTATTCGATCTTTGGAAAAGTATCCACATTCGAAAAATATTCAATCGATCTTTGTGAAGATTATAACTTATTAATGTGTATTTTAGTAAAATAAAAATCCAATATTTATTGTTTTATTAATTAATGGTTTATATTATAAGAATTTATTGCCTGTTAACTATTCAAAACTATTTATGACCATCATATCTGTTGATTTTGCATTTATTTTATAATCAAAGTAACTGAAAAAAATTAGATCTAAAATTTTAATTTTAATTTTTGATATACCTATTGTTGGCATATATGATAATTATCTGATTACGTTAATATTCGCGGTTACGGATATCTAAAATTTGAAATCGTTTCTAAATATGATGAAGATATAAAACTATTTGCATCCGAATGTATCCATTAGCATGCCTATAGAAGTTTCCTTATTTTATTGGATTACAAATGTAGATTAATATGAATACTTAATTATTTCCCCATATTTATCTATTACTTAAGATAGAAAACAGGAACCGACTTCTGCTGAGTTTGACAATCTGATCTCGCACCATTTCAAAATACTGTATGCTTCATTGCTTCTCAGTGCATTCTCCCTTTTTCGTTTATTTCTTTACCAACCGTTCCCCTTTCTCCCATTTTAATTCCCCTGTCTCACCTTCCTCCTTCTCAAGTACCTCCGTAGCTTCCTTTTAACCCCCCCCCCCCCCCCCCCCCCCCCACACACACACACACACTTTTTCGACTCCTGTAATCATGCCTTCTACAGCCTGCAATTCTGTGAATATCTGCCTGACGTCCATTTATTAATTTTCTTTGTAATGTCCTCGCAGAGACTCACTAAGTTTTTCTAATTAAATTGCCTGTATTTCCTATGTAGGGTATTCAACTTAAAACAATTATGCTACTACTCTATATCTTAGTTGATATTTTTAAATTCGGTTTGTGAGGATTTACAAGAATTGTGTTGTCTCGCAATTTCATGATATGCCCTAGATCAGTTTGCATATCACTTTATTGTAGTTTTTTTTTTTTTTTTCTAAAACTTGATTGTAGTCAAACAGTAGAATGGGAGATCATCAAACAGAACAACATTATATTACTTTCATCTGACGAAATGATAAACTGATTGAGTTTCCACCTTCCTTTATTTAGCATGAAGATAATTATCATGTTATATAATGCATCGAATACAAACCCAAAATTCATTGGTTACCACACTATATTAGTCTTCACAATGGCCACTACAGGAACGAAAGTCCTTCATTTTTTAACATTCTGCCTTTTCTTCACATCATCCTTACCCAATAGTAGATATGAAAATTTATGAATAGACAGTTTCATGTTGATATAGCTTTTCTAAGATTTAATGCCTTGACCAAATACTTATTTGGTATGTCATATAAAAGATTGTAAGGAAAACTTTCCTTAGAAAGGAGAGAGAAAACATTCGCTAACCACTTTTAAATTAGGCATTAAACCATGTTGATGAAAAAGTGGCAAGTTCCAATAACCATTCTATCATATATAAAAGAGAATTTATAACCTTTAGGTTCTTAGCATCTTTAATTGTGATTTTGACTTTACATGTACATGGACTAATCTACAATGATATATATATATATATATATATATAGATCGACGTTTTCCTATGAATTAGAAAAGCGCAATTTATGAAATAATACTGCAAGCGTACAGGTCGCGTAATATGCAGGTCGAATCACAGAGATGTGTTTTAAATCTTATTATTTATCTATTCTTAGGCGAGTTAGGCAAAATCTGGAGATGTTTTTTGAATTAATGTATTGAATTTACTATTGATCTGAATCTAATCAGATCAATATCAAATTCAACAACTGAAAAGAAAAGAACCAATTAGAAAAAGAAAATAACAACTAGAACAATAATAGAAAATTAAAAGTAGGACTGTCGTTGAATCTAATCAACGATCAATCGCTAACATGCAGTAATAAAAGAAAATAACAATATGTGTTCTACCAAAACTAATTGCGTAGACACACAAATTGTTATGAAAGAAAAAGACAATCAATGAAGAAGAATTTTGTTATTCATAAACGAGAACACAGAATTAAAAAATGGCATGAACATTTACAATGAGTACAACGTATATTTATAGGTGGGATAGACCAAACCCTAATCAGATCTATGATTGAATAGGCCTCTTTTCCTAAGAATTCTTATCATATCTCATGTCTTTCTTGACCAAGCTTGTTTGGAAATAATCTTTAAGAATATCTGAGCATATCATGGTGAATATCTTCCATATCTTCCAAATCTTCCATGTGGCTAATTGATTGACAAAAGATTTGCATGTGATTAATGCTTCCAAACATGGACTCTGATTAGACTCCAAAAGCACATGAGATAAAATCTTTGAAGTTGATCTTTTTCTTGTGTAATATCTTGCTTTTCGGGGTGCATGAAGATTGATGAATGGCCTGTGAAAATATACGAAAAATACCCAATGTAAAATTTATTTATTTACAATAAAGATAAGATAGCATAAAAATTAACACTTTTACATGTTAATCATATATATATATATATATATATATATATATATATATATATATATATATTTGTGTGTGTGTGTACGTGTGTGCGCGCGTGTCGCGTGCACATGTGTGTTGTTAGAAAATATAGTACTGCTATAAACTGAATACATTGATTATATCTTCTGTTTACAACTGTATTATAATACTGCCATTGTTGATAGGGAAATTCCATATATATTTTCTACCAAATATAATACTGAAGAAAAATTGTAAACTAAAATAATTAAAATTTATTACATAATATAACACTGCCATACATTTTCTAAAGATATAATCAATGTATTCAGTTTATAATACCATATTTTCTGAAGATATAATCAATGATTTCGTTTATAATACTGCTATGTTGGATCATATCTTCAAAAGAAGGTATAATATTACTATAAACATTTGTTTCCATATATATTTTCAGATTATAATCAAATGATGAAAACATATAATACTGCATTACTGCTATAACTTGAATACATTGATTATATCTTCTGTTAATAGAAGTATTATATTTTGTGCTCTAAACTGAAGAAAATAATGAACCTCTGCTAGAAAATATATATTGATAGAATATGTTACTTTGGATAATTAAATGCATTACTTGATCCTTTTTTGTCTTCCGTTTATTTGTTAAGTTTTTTTATTCATCCATTATTCTTACAGAGGTAGAACAATCCAATGGTTGAAGTTTTAAGTACATTAGATTTCATCCGCTCCAAATATTTTATGTAAATTGCCTTATAGGTAAACGTTCTACAAATAATATTTTGGTTGTATATACAGTATAGTTTTTGCTTCATGCTGAAGTTAATAGATTCAATCTTTTTATTTATTAGTTTACCGATGACCTTTTGAAGGATTCAACTAAGTTGGCAAAAGCCTACTGAAGGAGCAAGGGAAAGGAGAGAGGTCGGATGTAATGGTTAATACTACTTACAAAGCTGTTTGTAATCACGGGTTGCTGCATTGCATGTTAATGCTGGGTGAGTTCTTCATTTTGGCCATGCATGTATGAGCGTGTAAGTTATTTTATTAAAGGGATAGTAGCCTATTTACTACTATTTTTAAACTGGTCTGATTTTGACAAAACGTATGCCTAATGGCAGGACTCCATTTTACCTTAAACTTCCACGCCAGATAACCTGTTAATCATCCTGATTCAAGCACATTTGTGTATAATTGTTTTTCTAATTATTGCAATTCTATCAAAGAACTAACTACTATATCATCTTTGAAGTGGTGTTTGAAGAAATGGTAAACGAAAAAGGCAGGTCTTTATTGAATTAGACAGAAGCTCTGGATTCCCAAGAAAATTGCAAGTTGAAATATAAGAATACAGTCCTATTACTTTAATATTTTTATTGCACCTTTACTTTATATTATATATCTGATATTTTTATATTTGTCACATTGATTATTCCCTTTGTTAATACATTATTTATAATTTGCAGGTTGCTTAACTAATATGGTAACCTATAAAAGTACAGGTTAGTGATGTATTTGAAAGAGCTTTGGACATGTTATTGCAGTTGAATAACATAACAGCATTGATCATATAGATTTGAATAAAAACAGTTTGACTAGTGAATCATTGTGATTGTTCAACCAATCAAAAGGGCGAGAGGCATTGGGTATTATCAACGCAGACTGGCTTTAAAATTTTAAATCAATTGATTGCAAGTTTTTATCTTAAGCGTGAGTTGTTTGTTTTCAGTCTGTTATGTCCTCAAGGGGTATAAAGAGGGAAGAGAGAGAGAGAGCAGTGTTCCATATGTATAGATTTTTATGTAACGTCCCGTATGTACAGATTTTTATGTAATGTACCGGATTATTTCAGAGTATGGCAAGATTCCTTTAACCAGCTGCTTTCGTTGGTCTATTTCGTACATATTTTCTTTCGGAAATGCTACTTGGACCGAAAATTACTACGTCAAATCAACCGAAAGTGAAACGTGCGGTTGGATTATGCATCCCCTGAATTGCGTGATTCCAATCCTACGCACCATGTTCTTCCCGTATATGAATCGGTTGATTTTCACCGGTTGAAGTAGAAGAGTCCATTCTTTTCACACCATGATCATACTTTATATTTACCGTTATTTAATTTTCAAAAGTAGAGCAATTATAAATTGAACAAATAATTGCATGTCATAATATCAACAAAAATGAAATTGCAACGATTTCATTTAATCAACTAGCAACAATCCATAAATATGTTTATTGAAAATTACTTCTCAGTAGTGTCCAATGCAAAAATTATTTTTAGAACTACAATCTATAAACATGGGTTATCAGCTTCATTTAACTAAAAAATCTGAAAAATACATTGAAAGAAAAATTATATGGCATACTCCGGGTGTACGGGTTCACACTTTTTTTGATCAACTATCCTACTTAACAAAAAAAAGATGGAAGGTGACTTCCATTAATGAAGGGGATATGGCAGCATGGGTATGCTAGACAGAAGCTCGGGGGACAACTTGGTTCACACTCCCTAAAGACCCATGTAAGCGTTAGACATAACATCGTCTTCCAAAGATTGAACAAGGGAGAATTGTTTGATCAATCAAGCTCCAATCCTTAAAATAATTATGTTGTGATTCGCAAAATACAAACATGAGGGTTTGTAATGGCATAGTTTATGTTCATTACAAAGATTTGTTGTAATGGAATTAACTTTCTTATTCAATTAGTCTTGCATCTACTTATAATAACAATATTTCTCTTTTGTTACTACTCGATATTTACCCGTGTGAGTAAATATAAAGTTTGCTGTTTCCATATTTATTGTGTTTGATCCCACACCGAATAAAATAAACATGACTTTCTACTATTGTGTGCAAATCGGATTGTCAAAATTCAGTTAAAAATAGTGTAAATTAGGCAACAATATTTTCATTATACAAAATTGACCATTATGAATCAAGCAATAGTGTGTGTGTGTGTGTCTATATATATATATATATATATATATATATATATATATATATATGAAAATATAATGCCTGAAAACTATCAGTTGGAGGGAGCAGTAAATCTGTAAATGTATTTCCATGTACAAATAATACACACAGACACGTAGTCTCCTTGCTAAAAAAAATCTAATTCAAATGATTATAGGTGTGAAAAATTGAGTTGGTCATAATTTAAATGATATGAAAAAAACTATGATGTGGATCCCTCCCTTTTTTTGCACACGTTCAAAGGATTTCAAATGAGAATACTCACATTTATATATTTTGAAAAACTCAAAATACCCTTCCAAATATATGCTACAATGCATACAGAGATACTTTTGTAATATACATTTTTATAGTTCTCAAACTCATAGTTATACTAATTTAACAGAAAAATCAATCATCTAGATAAAGAGGGTAAGGTTGACGATAAGTTTCTGGAGAGAATATATAATAAGTAAACGTAATATATATTTTCTCAACAGCTTTGTTATTTTAGTTTTGTTATTTTAGGTTTTTCATGATATGCTTTAAATTTTAATCGTTTTACATTAGAAACAAATATTTGTTGCAGAAGATAAAAGCACAGACTAAACCAGAAAGAGAAGAAATTGCAAAATCAATTCCTTTATGAGAATAGTTCAATGTAGCGTAGCCGGAAGACATAGACAACTAAAATCGAGTTTCTCTTTTTTAATTTGATATCATTTAAGTTATTTTCTTATTCACTACGATTACTCAGGTCCATATTTGAATAGTTCCGATCTATTTTTGTCTTATCTGAAGTAAGTTCTATTTTTAGCTTTGATTTGGATAGTGTAATCTTGAATTCGTACAAAAGTTTATTTAAACTCCAATGAATGGATTTGAAGCTCATTAGAAATTAGGGAAGAAAACTGCAAATCTTTGATGCAATCGGATGAGGGCGAGACATTATAAGGAGAATTAAAAGACATGAGAAGATTGATAACTTGAGGTCAACAAAGGAAAATTGCAGGTTTTCATTTTTCATATTTTACTATTGTTGTGGGTATGCCCTATCTGAAGTTTGCGTTCTATTTATGTAGATTGAAATTATAGAGATTAATTTCTTTTTTCTTTCCTCAATTGAACAGTAGCTGCGGGCTGACGAATAATAAATTTAAGTTCTTCTTCTTTTTTTTTTTTCTTTTTTTTTTTCCTTTTTGGTGACAGTGAAAACCAATTAACTACCGCGTATATCTATGGTGGTTAAAAAGGTCTACTAAATTTTGCAGAATCAGTTGATGCAAAGATTGTATATCTAACAACAATCTTGCATACCAAAATTAAAAAAATTAAAGGCACTTAGCATATGCCTCTAATACTGCTATTAGAGGCCAAAATCAATATTGAATTGCCCCAATAGTTATGAGAGGCAAATTAAAAGTTGCCTCTAAAAGTCATGCCTCTAATAATAAATAGAGGCGTATAGGTCTCTTAAATAGCCTCTAATAAAAAGCATTCCACGTCAGCAACAAGCAAGAGGATTCTAATAGAAACAATAAAAATTGCCCCAAAAAGCTGTAATATAGGCAATAAGAAACGCCTGTAATGCAATGTAAAATACGAACAGAATTTTAACAGACGTATAACAAAATGCCCCAAATGACATGCTTATAATTAATCAAAGATTAAATTGAAGAATTATGCTACTTCAAACTTGACAGATAACAGCATATACTTGCATCACAATATATTTAAACAAGTTATATTACGCATATAGATAAATCCAAATAAAAAATGGAGTAAAAATCTAAAATACATTTCACATAACAAGTTTGATTGCACAGTCAATTTATCACAAAACATGTACAAAGTTTTGTGCTTAAATATGTGCAAATTGCACTCAAACATAGCACAGAGTTTACAACTATAAATACAATCGAAATGTTTTCTACCAATAGAAAGGAACATAATGCTGAGTCGAACCAAATTCCTGCAATAACAAGTACAAAGTTGTAAATGTTCTTTCAACATTTTTTCCAGCTTTACCTCACATGTGAAGAAAAACCAAAATTCCAACCAATAAAAAAAGGACTTCGATAGTTTGATTAGAAGAAAGAGACAGTGAAAACCCTTCCATAGTTGCTCAATATAGCTATAGATAGTGCCTGCAAACTATTGCAAGACACGGCGATTAGCTTCTGCTAACTATTGCAACATATGTGCCCGCAAAATTTGGTATCAATATTGTAAGAAAGTATTACAATGACCGATAATGGATGACTACAAACAAAAGAAGCTTTAATGTAACGTTTGTTAGTTATTAGTTATTATACATGTAAGTTAAATGTTGGATTTATAATCTAGAATAAACATGTACCTGACAACAAGTATTATTTATCTAAAAGCTTACACAATAAAATATTTAGTGCTGAGCCTATAATATAATTGAAATATTTGGATATGCAAGAAATCAAATGTGGTTAACCCACAATATCAAGTAAAATGTGAGCCTGGAAAGGAAACAAATTCCCTGCCACAATGACAAGCTTCATTGCAGGCATTAATCCCAATTTGGTTCGACAATTTAGCACTATCAATAAAACATCCAAGGATCTTCTATTAGTTTGAGTACCAAATTAAGTAACATAAAATCTACAAGTTGTTTGCATGTTGTGCAGTAAATTAACACCTTTTATTTTGTACCCCGCTTTGATACAAAAAGAACACAAAAAGGTAGAAAAATATTATATGATATAGAGGTTGGTTGTTAAATTACAATACTTCACTACAACATAAACAGTCTTTATTTCAAAATGAAATGTTATATCTTATATTTACATATATATATGTATACATAATGCTACCATGGAAAATAATCATCTGATTCAATAATGTAAAGTTGATTTGAATATACATATAGCTTCAGTAGTAGTTCTTAAACCAGTTAACAAATGATAAAATCAAGCCAAAATTCAGTTATTAATAATGAAAGTATAATTGATTTGAAAGTAACACAAAACCATAAAAACACATAGCTTACGGTGTGTACCAAAACATGGTTGAGGTAGTCAAGGTAATCGCTTATAAGGAACAAATAATAAAATTTTGAAGAACGATAACAAGCGAAGTCAAACGTGTATGAATGTGTGCAATCTTGGAGCCAATGTGTAAGCATGTGAAATTTTGGGAGCTGAAAAATGATTTAAATGGCTTCAGTTTAATGTGGAACTTAAAAGTTATTTATCGAGTATGATCAATTTGGTAAGCATCAGCTGAGGGAGGTAGCTTCTAGTTTGTAGTAAGAAATATATCATATGGCAAAATTTGCCGAATTTAATGAACCAAGTTGACGGAAGACCCAAAAAATACAAAAGACTGTTGTGATGTAAAGTTGTAATAATATAAAATGGTGCAGGAGTGGATAGTTCATCGTATTATATACATACATATATATATATATATATATATATATATATATATATATATATATATATATATAAACATACACATATATATATATACACACATACATACATACATATATATATATACATACATACATACATATATATATATATATAAAGACATTAGCTTAAACAACATAAGTGTATCCAATTTCCCTATATATATATATATATATATATATATATATATATATATATATATATATATATATAAAGACATTAGCTTAAAAGACATAAGTGTATCCAATTTCCCTTCAATGCGTTACCTCCTTACACCCATGTAATCATCTCCAATTCCGCATAAACAACATAAGCTTAAACAACTCTTTCTATTAATGCTACCCATGATTCAGTTCAGCATCATATGCAAGTTAAAGATTTTAGCGC
Source organism: Allium sativum (assembly GCA_030737875.1). Taxonomy (NCBI): domain Eukaryota; kingdom Viridiplantae; phylum Streptophyta; class Magnoliopsida; order Asparagales; family Amaryllidaceae; genus Allium; species Allium sativum. The sequence goes on along the minus strand of CM060915.1, from coordinate 180,605,391 downwards.
TTGAATGCAATTGATGAGTTATGTTTACAAAACCTCATAACATTTGAATGTAATATGTCTACTAAAAATTTATCAATGAATATCTTTGGCATTCTTTTATATGGTATACGTTCAATTTTTATAGATTTTCGATCATATTTTAGTGCATAACTCACAGTAAAGTTGCACTTTTGACTAGGAAATGATAAATATGTGGAAATTAAGGTTGATATAGACCAATATTGAGCATGTTACTCTTGATATATTTTTGTTATGCTTCTAATGTGAAATATATATTTTCTATAAGTTGATGGTTAAAATATATTTTTCTATAAGTTGAAAAGTGGATTCAATGGAAATTTACCTTGATATCGTGTTTTTATGTTCTCTTGTAAATTGTAATCCGTAATATAAAAGCAAGAAACCAAAATGTAACTTTAAAATACTTCTAATGTGAAATCTAAATATTATGTTTTAATTGGCAGTTAGGCATACTTAGGCAGATGTTGGTGTGAAATTAGAAACAAGTAAACTAATACCACTACATTCACAAATAGCACAACATACTTGCACAAATTTTTTCTCAGTAGAAATTGGTCCCAATCTTAAAAAATAACCGCATAGTTAAATCATAATTTAGAGACAACAATAACAAACACCATATTGTCGTAATTCTAGTAAAGTAAAAAATTATAATAGAAGTATTACCTGTGTCATAATCAATTATCAAAAGCTTATGTCCCTGCTTCATGATGATTCGCGCAACCTACATCCATCAACATTTTCAATTTCTTCGCTGCTTTCCAGACCAACATAACGAACGTCTATCATGAAATTACTCTCCAATCTGGAGTTTATGGATCTAGCGTTGAAGAAGCGGGTAGGTTTTGCATAAGAAATAGGCTTAGTTGATAAAAAAAGTGGTTAAAAATAAAAGATAATTTTGATTATTTTTTGTGGGTGTTATTATAATTTCAGTTTAATTAATGGGGATATGATATTTATCTATATACAATTGAAACTCTCCTACATATCAGATAATTCATAAATGTTATTTTAATTTATTGATATTTATTTATGTTTTGGTGCATGATAACTTATAAGAACAGATTTTTGTTTGAAAACACTCGGACCTTTTCTAAGATGGCAAGCAGCAATCACCAATGTTTTCTTACAAGCAATGATTGCAGGTATAAATTAGAGCATTAAATTCAAGCATAATTTACAGTGTAGTGATCTTTAGAAAAGTGTTATGTAGCATGCTTGCTAATTTTAACTGTATATCCTTCCAAATTATCTTCAACAAGAAAGGTATATATATGAAAGTTTATTTGCTATATTCACCAAGGAAGTGCATGTATATTTTGTCCATAGTGGCGATTAGAACGCATGTAAAAAAAGTTATTTGATATACATGAGCAATCCCCTAGGTGTGTACTAGAGATTAACGTGCACTTGATAAAAGCAACATAAATGGCAAATATTTCTATTTGTTGCACACCAAAAATGGCTAGTGGATCATACATGGCCATGCTGTAAAAAATCTGACAAGTCATATGGACAACATGGGCACTTCTTCACCACTTTCTGTTAAAACATATGGACATATGTTTATACAAACCGATCCTATAAACCACAAAGCCTTGGGCTGAACTGTTTTTCATTTCTAGGCTTCACTTCTGGCCCATTTTTCTTCTCCGCTATATTTATATATAGCGTGCATTATGTACATTGAATCATTCATTCAACATATACAAAAGTTCTTCTGTTTCCAATATTACAATATTAGCAGAAAACTTACATGGTATCAGAGCCGTAAAAGCCAAACGGCAAAATCAAAATAAGAAAGAAAAGAAGAAAAATCAAGATAAATAAATTTCAGATTCAGAAAGAAGGATAAAGTGCAAGTCTCCTTAGAGAATTTTCATCATAGGAGATCATCCCCTTCTGATCGTATAGATCTGTTCTTATCAGATCAGAACTGTGTCGTGCCTGGCCGGAATTTCATTCACGGCGGCTGCAGCAGTCCTTTCACCGACCATCAGAAATCGTAATTTCGTCATTTGGATTTTTCGTTTCCCCTCTGTGTGAGAAACAACGATTCTTGAATCTTGAAAAGAAACAAGAACCCCTGAGTTCACTTGTTTCCTTTCTTTTTTACCATCTTGAATAGGCTGTCACTTTTAAAAGCAGTGACCTCGCCATATTCCTCTTTCATCAACTTCTGATAATCATCTTCCAGTATAATGGCCGGAAGAAATACTGAGCAGTCATCTGCCTCATCAAGAATAGACAACAATGGTCCACCACCACTTTTTTCTCAGCCCCTGGTCAAGCCAAAGAGCCAAGTTATTACCATTCCTCTCGATGAAGATAATTACTTGATGTGGAAGTTCCAAGTTGAGACAGCCTTGAAGGGATATGACCTTCAAGATTATGTCAAAGGAACTAAAATCACACCACCTGCAATGATCACAGATGCACAAAACAATATGGTCAGCAACCCAGATTATATTCATCATCAAAAGCAAGACAACTTAGTGTCTTCTTGGCTATTATCTTCAATTAGTGCCAATTTGTTATCACAAGTCGTAGGGTGCAATTCATCTTATGAAATTTGGTCTACAATTCAACAAATTTTTAACTCTCAATCTGCAGCAAGAATCATGCACTACAGGAGAGAATTTCAAAATGCAAGAAAGGGTGATATGAGCATGCGTGAATACATTTCCAAAGTTAAGACCCTATGTGACAAACTTAAGGCTGTTGGGCATCATGTTTCAGACAGTGAGCAGATTTTAACACTAACTAATGGACTTGATGAAGAGTATGAGTCTCTTGTCACTTAATTGCCACACAGACTACTCTACCTGATATACAAGCAGTATACTCAGCTTTGTTGGCACATGAAGGGAGAGTGGAACAAAGAAAGGCCACACAGGGTGAATTTAGCATAAATTTAGCCTCAAATTCAAGAAATGTCAATGTGAATCAACCAAGGAGTGTACCTGGCTATGGCAGAGGCAATCAGCAAGGACCCAGAGGTAATCCCAGTCAGAGAGGCAGGGGAAGAGGCAGATCAAACAACACAAACAGAGTGAAATGTCATATATGTGACAAACCAGGACACACAGCAAACAGATGCTATTTCAGGTTTAATACTGATGTTAACTATGTCCAGCAAGGTCAAAGAGGCATTAATGTCAACATGGCACAAGCAAATCATCAAGGAAAAACAAATTCAGAAGGTTCTACATCACAAAATGCATGCAGTGATGACAACATCAAAACTGATGACATAAATACTGAAGACTGGTTTCCAGACTCAGGGGCAACCAATCACTTAACCAACAACCTTCAGAACTTGAATCTTGGCAACAAAAATTATTCAGGTACGCAAGTTATTCATACGTGTAATGGTGAAACTATGAATATATCTCATGTTGGGACAGGATATGTCAAAGGGAAAAGAAAACTTTGTTTAAATAACCTTCTTAGGGTTCCCACTGTTAAGAAAAATTTAATTAGTGTGTCCCAATTCACTAATGATAATAAGGTATATTTTGAGTTTCACCCCAAGTATTGCTTAATTAGAGACTTGCTAAGCAAGGATATATTGTTACAGGGTAGGCTGAATAATGGTCTATGCACTTTCAACAACATGCAATCAAGATTGGGTAAAGAAGGCAACACATGGTGTTGTAATGCCAATATACATATTGGTGACATTAATGAAAATGTTTCTGTTAGCAATGTTAATGAAAATGATTCTGTTAATTCTGATATTAGCAACTGTGTCCAAAATGATTTGAATACTTGGCATTGTAAACTTGGACACCCCAGCTATGATATTGTAATGCAAATATTAAAAAACTATAATATTCCTTTTAAGTGCTCACCTGGTTCTAACATTTGCACACATTGTCAACTGGGCAAAAGCCATAAGTTACCCTTTAGCAAATCTGAAACTGTTTACTCTAAACCACTTGAATTAGTTACAGCAGATTTATGGGGTCCTGCACCATTATGTTCAAGACAAGGACACAGGTATTATCTTTCTATTGTGGATGCATGCACCAGGTATACCTGGATTTTCTTTCTCAAAGCCAAATAAGATACATATAATATAATGCTACAGTTTATGAATTTTATTGAAAAACAAATAAACTGCAGCATTAAAACTGTTCAAACAGATGGGGGCAGTGAGTTTTTGCCACTTAAGCAGATTTTTAATCAAAAAGGCATCATTCATAGGACCACTTGCCCATATACATCTGAACATAATGACATAGTAGAAAGAAAACAAAGGCATATAGTTGAGACAGGGTTAACATTATTATCAATGTCCTCTTTACCCCTAAAATACTGGAATGAGGCATTTAACACATGTGTCTATCTAATAAATAGGATGCCAACTAAAGTTTTACACAACAAATGCCCTCATGAAATTCTGTATGGCAATAAACCAGACTATAGATTCTTGAGGACATTTGGGTGCTTGTGTTTTCCATGCCTCAGACCTTATAATAACCATAAACTTTCCCTAAGATCAAGTCCTTGTACCTTTTTAGGATATGCAGATAACCAAAAAGTATACAAGTGTCTTGATGAAAGAGGAAAGATCTTTATATCTAGACATGTTTTTAATGAACATGTTTTTCCCTTTGCAGAAAATAAAAGCAAAGGTAAAGCAAATGATGATCAGTCTAGAACCACCATGGGACCAATTCCTACATTAACAGAAATCACTGTGCAACATGAAAAAAATGGTGAACCCCAGATGATAATAGCTACACCAACAGTCTCTAGCACTAGATCTGGGTACATCACAAGTGAGCACTTGAGTGATGATGACAATCTACATCAGAATTATGACAATAACAGTAACAATAACAGGCAAGATCAAACTAGTGAGGGTGACACATCAGACACAGGGAGTGATAAAAACAATGCCCCAAGACAAACACCAGGACATCATATGATCACAAGAGCCAAGAGTGGCATCTTCAAACCAAAGGTCTACAGTGCAACAACAGAAAATGCAGACACAATTTAACCACTTACATATGAGGAAGCAGTCAAACATGAGTCCTGGTGCAAGGCAATGAATGAGGAATATGAAGCATTAACAAGAAACAAAACATGGGATCTTATCACTGCACCAAAAGGTCAAAATATTGTGGGGGTGTAAATGGACCTACAAATTAAAAAAGGATGCAGATGGGAACATAAGCAAACACAAAGCTAGGTTGGTTGCAAGGGGTTTTTCCCAACAATACGGTTTTGATTTCAATGAGACTTTCTCTCCTGTGGTTAAACCCACAACCATCAGGATAATACTGACCATAGCCATTCAGAATGGATGGAACATCAAACAGTTAGATGTGTGCAATGCATTCCTGAATGGGGATCTACATGAAAGGGTCTATATGCAACAACCTAAGAGTTTTGTATGTAAAGGCAAAGAGAATCATGTTTGTAACAACCCATATTTTGAATAACAAGTTATAACATAAATCAAGGCAGAATTCAATGATAAAATCTGAATCAAGGGAAACGGGCTGTGCCTTTGCGTTCATCTCGGAAAAATACGCGAAATAGAGTCTGAGTTTTCGAAAATCGGAGTCCGTATGACCCAGTTAAGGCCCATGGAAGTTTTCAGAAAATTTAAATTTAAAAACAGATTTCAAAATTCAGCTGGGCAGGTAGGCGGGAAAAGATCCCGCCAATTCCCAAGTTGACAGGGGTGTCGACTTGGGAGTCGACACACCCAAGGCTGTGTCGACTGCCCAGTCGACACCCCTGTCGACTTGGGTGGTCGGCCAGTCTGGCCTGGGTGCACCTGACTTGTTTCTCAAGACATGTTTGGAGGCTAGTTACGTGAATTGATGGCCCAGATCTGAATTAGGGTTAATCCTATGGTCAAAACTAACCTAATCACCTATAAAAAGACCCTAATACCTAGCCTAAGTCATCATAAATCAATCCTACAACTAAACTATGCCAAAATGTCTAATCATGGCCTCCACCCTCTTGTCATAGCCTCCATCTTCATTCATATGAGAGTTCCTAAACTTGTTTGAGAGTTTCTAAGGCCAAAGTTCAATCTTTCTTCATCAAAGCAAGGGTCTTCTTCTAATTTCTCAAGGGTTTTCATTGAAGCTTGCTATTTGGGGGTCTTTAGAGTTGCTAGTGGCTTCGTCTCAATCTTATTTATATTTTATAAGTCTTCATAGCATTGTAAGCCCTATACTACTCTTAGATTCTAACTATGAAGTTAAATATGACATGTTGCAAGTTGAGTTTGGGCCTAAGTATGATATGTGCTTTGATCCTATCATGTTATGCATAAATATATTCTATGCATGTTTATAAAGCTATCACCTTTACCTTATGCATAGAAAGCTATGAGCTTTGATTGGAAGTGTTGCATAAAGCAACATAGAAACTCTCATAAACCTTGTGTTATCTTGCATATGATGTTATATGCGAATCACTAGCCACCATCCTATGTCATTTATGATCATGTTTCACCTATTTGCTTAAGTTTGATATCATGCATATTTTGAGGCTTATGATGTAATATGCAAGTTGCTATCTTGCATATGGTGTTATATGCGAATCACTTGCTATCATCCTATGTCATCTATGACCATGTTTCACCTATTTTGCTAAAGTTGATATTATGCATGTTTTGAGGCCTATGATGTAATATGCAAGTTTATGAACACCTTTGTCTCATATGCCACCATGTTTAACTTGTGACCCAAAACCTTATTAGTTATGTCATGCTTCTAAGTTTCCCCTTTTGAGATCTATTTGCGTTTATGCGAACTTACATGCGATGGGGTTACGTTATGGGTAAACTAAAATGACATAAAAACATGACTTGAAAAGATGACATGAAATATGACATGTGATTATGCTTGAAACATGAATTTGGACATGACTTCTAGAAAACATGAGAATGGCCAACTCGAGGTTGGGTTGAGTTTGTAGCATAAATCTACCCGGAACCGACCGGCTTAACTAGTGGCTACAAGCAATAGGACCCAATGTGAGTAGTTGGTCATGTCGCACTTGAAACCCGAGGTTAGACCAAGTTGTGGTGTAAAGCTACCCGGACCCGCCCGGCTTAACTAGTAACCACAACAAGGTCTAATGTGAGAGGTTGGGTGCATTAAATTAATTAATGCCACATGAAAGGGTTAAGTCATGGACCACTTGAATACTTAACCAATTAAACACGATGGGTTGATAGGGTTAAGTCATGAACCTTGGGTACACTTAACCAACTTGATGGGGAAGGGTTAACCACATTTAACCCGTTAGAAACCCTAGTTACGTGGTCCTTTTCACCAGTAACCCTCTTGATTGTATCATGATACCCTAGGGACTAGGCTAGGGTGGGGCACGATTACTGGGCTGACATGTAAGCGACCAAAACGATGGCTGAGTAGGTGCGCCGGTGTAGGTTCAGGCGGACTATGGTCGTGCACATGGTCCGGAGTTGAAAAAGCAGACACGGGCACCCGTAGGTTTAGACTGTGCGTGCTTGATTTGTGTCCGTGGTTGGCACCCTAGGGCTTGTTACATCCTAGGGTGGACCTAGCACAGTTTGACTACACTTCGTGACACCGACACTTGACGAGTTAGGCTTTTAGGGAGCCGATCGACTAGACCGTGTTATTGGACCTTGAACTAGGTCATCTCGAGATATTGGGCCAAGATTGGGCCAAGGGATCTTTTCTTGTTGATACTTGACATAGATTACTAGTACACACTTGGTGCAACTTAACCTTGTATATGCGATGCCACACTTGATCTGTCTCTTCACCATGCCAGTTATCACCCCATGTTTCATCTCTGCTTTACATGTCCAGTTAACTTTATTAGTTTTTATACTAATAGTAGATAGGACTTACCAGTTTTTTTGACTGACCCGTTTTCTTTTGCCTCTTTTCTTCCGTTCCTCCCCCCCAGGTTTGTAGGGTGGGAACACTGTTACCTAGCTGGATCTTTAGCTGCTCTTCTGGATAGCTCTTGTATGGTTTGGACTTGAGCATGCTATGGCCTTATGCTACTTTGGGGATAGTTACTTTATGTTTTTTCCAGTTTTCAGTTTATGTTCTAGACTTTGTTTTATGGGAAAATAATGACCAAGTACTTTGATGTAACTTGACTATGGTTTTGAAATGCTAGTTTTATCCGCTGCTTTACTACTCTGTTTTACTTATATGTTCTGCCTTGTGATATCTGCATGCATGTTTACCTTGTCTAACACCCCTCCGAAGCTAGTGTACTTGCAAGAGTGACCCTGACGGAGGTAGGGTGTTACATTTGGTATCAGAGCATAAGGTTTACAAGATTTGAGCAAAAGTGTTTTTAAAACTTACCTTTTTGGAAAACTATTTTCAAAACCAATTAAGTATTTTCCAAGAAAAGTCTAGTTATTTTAAAAGGCTATTCCCCAAAAGCCATTAGCACTATCCTTCGTTTCCTCGTTCTTAATCTATCTTTTCCTTTTTCAGCATGGCCGATCTTAACCTTCCCGAGGGAGTAACCATTCCCGGATGGTTCCGGAGGTATTTGGAAGCTAGGGCCAACGATGCGGGCCCAGCAAATACCCCCACCGTAACTGAGGTTCCTCCTCCTCCTCCCCCTCCTCAGCATCCACAAGCGGATTTCGCAAAGGTTTGCAAGGACTTTAAGGCGATGGGTGGCAAGAATTTCATTGGGACGGAGACTTTTGTGGAGGCACGAAATTGGTTGAAAGAAACTGAAGATCTTTTCGCTATCTTTGATGTGGAAGACCATAGAAAGGTTTTATTAGCAGCATGGCTATTAAAAGAAGAAGCTGCTTATTGGTGAGAAGTCACCAATGCTACAAGGCCTATAGAGACTTGGGCCGACTTTAGGACGAGGTTTGGGCTTAAGTTTCTATCATCAGCTGAGGCGAATCTGCAGTTGGAGAAGTTTATATCTTTGAAGCAAGGGGACATGACAGTGAGGGAGTATGTGAATAAGTTTAACCAGCTCGCTCGATTCGGGTTGGACATGGTTAATACTCCCCAGAAGAAGGCTTTACGCTTTGCACGAGGGTTGAATGAGCCATTACAAGGTTTAGCCCTATCTCATATACCCATGGGGGCCACTTTTGAAGGCCTAGTAGACATGGCATTTCTTCAAGGAGACGATAAGAATGGCAAGAAGGAAGTCAAGACTAATGAGACTCAAACCAAGAAGACGGACTCCAAGTGGGGAGGAAATCAGGGCAATCAGAACAACAAGAACAACAAGAACAACAAGGGCAACAAGGCCAAGGCAAAGGACCCAAGAAAATGCAACTTCTGTGGGATTGTTGGGCACATAGCCAAGGATTGCAGAAAGAAGAAGAGGAAGTTGGGCGAATGCTTTAACTGTGGAGAAGCTCGGCACCTTAGCAAGGATTGCCCCAAGAAGCAAGGACAAGGGCAAGGGCAGAATCAGCGTGCAGGACCTTCTGGAGGGCAAGTGCATGCTCTCAACACTGCTCCAGTTCAGGACCGAGGTAGTATTTCTGTAGAAAGTCTTGTTTATATTTCTGACTTTCCTGTTCGCACTTTATTTGATTCTGGCGCATCGCATACCTTTATTTCTTCTGACATTGTTGAAAGTTTGCACCTAAGTACTAGTCTAGTTGAGGATCCCGTCAGTGTTTCAAATCCAATTGGGGGTTCCGCCCATTTATCTATGATTGTGTGGATTTGAAGATTTCTATCTTGACCGTAGAATTCACGTGTAATGCTTATGTTCTCGGGTTCACGGGATACGGGTTGATCTTGGGCATGGATTGGTTGTCCAGTTATGGAGCCATTCTTGATTGTGAGCATAGGGTGGTGAGGCTCATGACTCGCCTCGGTAATACTCTAGAGATTTCTTGCAACCCGCTGGATCCCGTCATGTTATGTTATCTTGAATCTCTTGACTCGTCCATCAATGATCTGCAATCTATAAGGGTGGTTCGAGAATATCCTGGTGTCTTTGAAGAGGTTAAGGGGTTACCCCCTAAACGAGAGATAGATTTTCGCATTTATCTTGTTGATAATGCCAAGCCAGTATCATTGCCCGTTAGGCACATGGCCCCGCGAGAAAGAAGAGAGCTCAGTAAGCAAATCAAGGAGCTGCTTGAGAAAAATTTTATTAGGTGAAGCATTTCTGAATGGGGTGCTCCGGTGGTATTCGCTACTAAGGCGGATGGTTCGCTTCATCTATGTGTTGATTATCGAGAGTTGAACAAGCTGACAAAGAAGAATAGGCACCCGTTACCAAGGACTGATGACCTCTTTGACCAGCTTGTTGGTGCTTCTGTTTTCTCTCAGCTCGATCTAGCCACCGGATTCCATCAGCTTAGAGTGGCTGAGGATAGTATTGATAAGACTGCGTTTAGTACTCCAGATGGATTCTTTGAATGGCTTGTCATGCCATTCGGCTTGACTAATGCACCCGCCTACTTCGTAGATTTGATGAGTAGGGTGTTCAGGGAGTTCCTTAACAAGTTCGTGGTTGTCTTCGTGGATGATATTCTGATCTTCTCAAAGGATGAGGAAGAACATGCTAGACATCTCAAGGAAGTGATGGATACGCTTAGAGCTCATCAGTTGAAAGCCAAGTTCTCCAAATGCCATTTTTGGAGAAGGGAAGTTCGGTTTCTTGGACATATAGTTTCTAAGCAAGGCATAGCGGTGGATCCCGCGAAAGTGGTTGCAGTTCAAGACTGGAAGACTCCTAGGAATGCAACCGAAGTAAGAAGCTTTCTCGGTCTGGCGGGCTACTATAGGAAGTTCATCAGGGACTTCACTAAGATTTCAGCCCCTCTTACTAAGTTGACGAAGAGGAACTTAGTCTTTGCATGGGACTTAGAGTGTGAGCTTGCTTTTCAAAGGCTCAAGAGGGCCCTTACTACAGCCCCAGTTTTGGCATTACCCGATAGTGGTAAGATGTTTACCGTGTACACAGATGCATGTGGCACGGGGTTAGGTGCTGTTCTGATGCAAGAGGGAAGAGTAATATGTTATGGGGGTAGGCAACTTAAAGTTCATGAGAAGAACTATCCCACTCATGATTTGGAGTTGGTGGCGATCGTCTTTGCACTCAAATCCTGGCGCCACTATCTTCTAGGCGAAAGGTTTGAGTTGTATACTGATCACAAGTCACTCAAGTACCTCTTCTCGCAGAAAGATCTGAATCTAAGGCAGCAAAGGTGGATGGAATTCCTGGCATCATATGACTTCAAGATAGCTTATACCCCTGGCAAGGGTAATGTTGTGGCAGATGCATTAAGCAGAAGTAGATTGACCTTGAGTCCCTTGTTTGTTGAAATGAGGAGCCTAGAGTTCTTGGCAACCTTTGATTTCACAACAGCCGTTGAGTCGATGACGGGTTCATTGGCATCCCTTGAGCTTAGACCCACACTTCTTGATCAAGTTGGGGCTTCCCAGAAAGGAGACCCGCATATAGTCGAGGTCATGGACAAGTTGATTCGTGGTGAGACGTTTAGTCACCTTGCTAGATATACTATTGATGACAAGGGTTGGCTAAGGCGTGATGGAAGGCTATGCGTTCCACAAGTAGGAGACTTGGTGCATAAAGTTCTCGAAGAAGCACATCACTCGAAGATGACTATACATCCTGGAGGAGATAAGATGAATAGGGATATGAAGCGCATTTTCTTCTGGGCCGGAATGAAGAAGGATGTGGCAGAGTATGTTTCAAAGTACATGGTGTGCCAACAAGTGAAAGACGAGTCAAAGAAACCCGGTGGGCTATTACATCCATTGGAGGTCCCGCAATGGAAGTGGGAAAGTATCTCAATGGATTTTGTGGATGGACTGCCTAGGTCAAGGAAAGGGAATACGAGCATATGGGTCATAGTTGATAGACTTACGAAGAGTGCTCATTTCATCCCAGTGAAGAACAAGAGGACCGCATCATGGCTAGCATCTATTTATCTTCGAGAGATAGTGCGGTTGCATGGAGTTCCTTCTAGCATAGTTAGCGATCGTGACCCAATTTTCACTAGCCAGTTCTGGAATAGTTTGCAAGAAGCGATGGGTACGCGATTGAATCTGAGTACAGCCTATCACCCTCAGACGGATGGCCAAACCGAAAGGGTGAATAGAGTGCTAGAAGATCTTTATAGGCTATGTGTTCTTGACTTTGGTGGTACTTGGGAAGACCACCTTCCTCTTGTAGAGTTTGCTTATAATAATAGCTATCAAGCCAGCATAGGGATGGCACCATTTGAAGCTTTGTATGGGAGGCCGTGTAGGTCACCATCTTCTTGGTGGGAGACAACGGATAGGCTTATAGTTGGGCCCGATATGATACGGGACACATCCGAGAAAGTTGAATTGGTGAGAAGACGGATGAAAGCGGCCCAAGACAGACAGAAATCCTATGCTGACAAGCGAAGGACAGGTTTGGAATTCGAAATTGGGGATATGGTTTTCGTGAAGGTTTCTCCTTTGCGTAATTTGGTACGTTTTGGAGCAGTTGGGAAACTGGCACCAAGGTTCGTAGGACCCTTCCCTATTATAGAGAGAATTGGAAAGATGGCTTATAAGGTGGAATTGCCCGAGAAGCTAGCCGGAGTGCATAATGTCTTTCATGTCTCGCATCTCCGAAAGTGCCTACATGAGTCCGCTGAGGTGGTTGAACCAAGCATTCTTGAAGACGTGGAGGTAGAGAAAGAGGCAACCTTGAGGAGAGCTCCGATTCGTATCTTGGGAACAGAGATCAAGAAGCTAAGAAATCGAGAAGTCAAATTGGTAAAAGTTCAGTGGAGTGAAGCCGATGAAGATGCAACTTGGGAAACCGAGGAGAAGATGCGTGGGCTTTATCCATTCCTTTTTGAGGGTACATTCTCGACCTCTTTTCCTTTTACATGTCTTCCTTTTTGCTATCCATGTTTATCCTATTTATCTTGTTATCTCGTTAACCTTGTCATGAGAACCTTAAGTAGAAACCCTTTGGATGAAACATGTATTTGAAACATGTTATGCTTGATGTTTGCAAGTGGTTACAAGTGTTTGCAAGTGGATACTCGTGGATGCATGATACACATTAGGCACTAAGATCGGCTCACACACTTTCATATTGCAAATGCATGAGTGCTGATACTTATTCATGGATGAACTTGTTATGCTATCACGTGGATGTTGCATATGGATGAATATTATGTGCACTCATGTAGAGATTATGAATTATGTTAGGATTTTGCATACATATGGATTCATTTTACTAACATACTTTGCATTAAGGGGGTCTACTGGATCAGTAACCGCCTGATTTTTGCATTAGATAAGTACATATGCACACACCTTTGCATATAATCATACAGCATTTATAATTTGTTAAGGACATTGACTGCACGTGGATGATGTTTTGAGTAGATGGATGATGGATGGTAGGATACGTTCTTCCTAACTTAGAGATTTCGGGGACGAAATCCTTTAAGGTGGGGAGTATGTAACAACCCATATTTTGAATAACAAGTTATAACATAAATCAAGGCATAATTCAATGATAAAATCTGAATCAAGGGAAACGGGCTGTGCCATTGCATTCGACTCGGAAAAATACGCGAAATAGAGTCCGAGTTTTTGAAAATCGGAGTCCGTATGACCCAGTTATGGCCCATGGAAGTTTTCAGAAAATTTAAATTTAAAAACAGATTTCAAAATTCAGCTGGGCAGGTAGGCGGGAAAAGATCCCGCCAATTCCCAAGTCGACAGGGGTGTCGACTTGGGAGTCGACACACCCAAGGCTGTGTCGACTGCTCAGTCGACACCCCTGTCGACTTGGGTGGTCGGCTAGTCTAGCCTGGGTGCACCTGACTTGTTTCTCAAGACATGTTTGGAGGCTAGTGACGTGAATTGATGGCCCAGATCTGAATTATGGTTAATCCTATGGTCTAAACTAACCTAATCACCTATAAAAAGACCCTAATACCTAGCCTAAGTCATCATAAATCAATCCTACAACTAAACTATGCCAAAATGTCTAATCATGGCCTCCACCCTCTTGTCATAGCCTCCATCTTCATTCATATGGGAGTTCCTAAACTTGTTTGAGAGTTTCTAAGGCCAAAGTTCAATCTTTCTTCATCAAAGCAAGGGTCTTCTTCTAATTTCTCAAGGGTTTTCATTGAAGCTTGCTATTTGGGGGTCTTTAGAGTTGCTAGTGGCTTCGTCTCAATCTTATTTATATTTTATAAGTCTTCATAGCATTGTAAGCCCTATACTACTCTTAGATTCTAACTATGAAGTTAAATATGACATGTTGCTAGTTGAGTTTGGGCCTAAGTATGATATGTGCTTTGATCCTATCATGTTATGCTTAAATATATTCTATGCATGTTTGTAAAGCTATCACCTTTACCTTATGCATAGAAAGCTATGAGCTTTGATTGGAAGTGTTGCATAAAGCAACATAGAAACTCTCATAAACCTTGTGTTATCTTGCATATGATGTTATATGCGAATCACTAGCCACCATCCTATGTCATTTATGATCATGTTTCACCTATTTGCTTAAGTTTGATATCATGCATATTTTGAGGCTTATGATGTAATATGCAAGTTGCTATCTTGCATATGGTATTATATGCGAATCACTTGCTATCATCCTATGTCATCTATGACCATGTTTCACCTATTTTGCTAAAGTTGATATTATGCATGTTTTGAGGCCTATAATGTAATATGCAAGTTTATGAACACCTTTGTCTCATATGCCACCATGTTTAACTTGTGGCCCAAAACCTTATTAGTTATGTCATGCTTCTAAGTTTCCCCTTTTGAGATCTATTTGCGTTTATGCGAACTTACGTGCGATGGGGTTACGTTATGGGTAAGCTAAAATGACATAAAAACATGACTTGAAAAGATGACATGAAATATGACATGTGATTATGCTTGAAACATGAATTTGGACATGACTTCTAGAAAACATGAGAATGACCAACTCGAGGTTGGGTTGAGTTTGTAGCATAAATCTACCCGGAACCGACCGGCTTAACTAGTGGCTACAAGCAATAGGACCCAATGTGAGTAGTTGGTCATGTCGCACTTGAAACCCGAGGTTAGACCAAGTTGTGGTGTAAAGCTACCCGGACCCGCCCGGCTTAACTTGTAACCACAACAAGGTCTAATGTGAGAGGTTGGGTGCATTAAATTAATTAATGCCACATGATAGGGTTAAGTCATGGACCACTTGAATACTTAACCAATTAAACACGATGGGTTGATAGGGTTAAGTCATGAACCTTGGGTACACTTAACCAACTTGATGGGGAAGGGTTAACCACATTTAACCCGTTAGAAACCCTAGTTACGTGGTCCTTTTCACCAGTAACCCTCTTGATTGTATCATGATACCCTAGGGACTAGGCTAGGGTGGGGCACGATTACTGGGCTGACATGTAAACGACCAAAACGACGGCTGAGTAGGTGCGCCGGTGTAGGTTCAGGCGGACTATGGTCGTGCACATGGTCCGGAGTTGAAAAAGCAGACACGGGCACCCGTAGGTTTAGACTGTGCGTGCTTGATTTGTGTCCGTGGTTGGCACCCTAGGGCTTGATACACCCTAGGGTGGACCTAGCACAGTTTGACTACACTTTGTGATTGGGCCGTATGACACCGACACTTGACGAGTTAGGCTTTTAGGGAGCCGATCGACTAGAATGTGTTGTTGGACCTTGAACTAGGTCATCTCGGGATATTGGGCCAAGATTGGGCCAAGATTGGGCCAAGGGATCTTTTCTTGTTGATACTTGACATAGATTACTAGTACACACTTGGTGCAACTTAACCTTGTATATGCGATGCCACACTTGATCTGTCTCTTCACCATGCCAGTTATCACCCCATGTTTCATCTCTGCTTTACATGTCCAGTTAACTTTATTAGTTTTTATACTAATAGTAGATAGGACATACCAGTCTTTTTGACTGACCCGTTTTCTTTCGCCTCTTTTCTTCCGTTTCCCCCACCCAAGGTTTGCAGGGTGGGAACACTGTTACCTAGCTGGATCTTTAGCTGCTTTTCTGGATAGCTCATGTATGGTTTGGACTTGAGCATGCTATGGCCTTATGCTACTTTGGGGATAGTTACTTTATGGTTTTTCCAGTTTTCAGTTTATGTTCTAGACTTTGTTTTATGGGAAAATAATGACCAAGTACTTTGATGTAACTTGACTATGGTTTTGAAATGCTAGTTTTATCCGCTGCTTTACTACTCTGTTTTACTTATATGTTCTGCCTTGTGATATCTTCATGCATGTTTACCTTGTCCAACACCCCTCCGAAGCTAGTGTACTTGCAAGAGTGACCCTGGCGGAGGTAGGGTGTTACAATGTTTGTCAACTAAACAAGGCCATTTATGGACTGAAGCAAGCTTCAAGGGCTTGGTATGTCAAGTTAAAAAACACATTGGCAGACATGGGTTACACAGCCCCAAAATCTGATAATTCCCTATATACCAGAATTCACAATCAGGAATATGTGTATATACTTGTCTATGTTGATGACATCCTCATAACAGGGAATGATAACACAGAAATCAACAGAGTCATATCACACTTGAACAAAGTTTTTGCCATTAAGGACATGGGGGAGCTGGATTATTTCCTAGGCATTTAAGTTCAAAGAAGGTCAAAGTCAGAAATTTTCTTATCTCAGAGAAAATACATATGTGAAATACTCAAAAGAGCTAACATGGACAAAGCCAAACCCATTTCTACTCCCATGACCAGCAATTTAAGACTATCTAAATACAGTGGAGATGCTATAGACAATGACAAACAATATCGAAGTATAGTTGGAGCACTACAGTATCTAACTATCACAAGACCTGAAATTTGTTTCAGTGTAAACAAAGTCTGTCAATTCATGGCCAACCCTCTAAGTGAACATTGGAAGGCAGTCAAGAGAATTCTACGCTATCTACGAGGAACTATGGACTACGGAATATCAATCAAAGCTGGAAAAAACATGAATTTAAACTCTTACAGCGATGCAGACTAGGCCAATGACCCAGATGACAGGAGATCCACTTCTGGCTACTGCTTATTCATGGGATCGAATCCAGTGTCGTGGTGTACAAAGAAGCAGCCAACGGTTTCCAGATCAAGCACTGAAGCTGAATATAGAGCGATTGCATCGGCCACGGCTGAAGTCATTTGGGTTGAAACCCTAATCAAGGAATTAGGGATTTCGTCTACGAGAAAGCCAGTACTTTGGTGTGACAACAAAAGCACCATCGCCTTATCTAACAACCTCGTCCATCACTCAAGAATGAAGCATGTGGAAATCGACCTTCACTTCATCAAAGAGCGAACGGAAGCTGGTAAACTTGCAATTAATCATGTACCAGCCTTCTATTAGAAATTAGACATTCTGACGAAGGCATTATCAAGGAATAATTTTGAAAGATTAAGATATGAGTTAAAGGTGGTTGGAGGCGGCGTAGAGCTGAAGACATTGAAACCCTAGATCGGTTTGAGGCGGGGTGTTAAAACATATGGACATATGTTTATACAAACCGATCCTATAAACCACAAAGCCTTGGGCTGAACTGTTTTTCATTTCTGGGCTTCACTTCTGGCCCATTTTTCTTCTCCGCTATATTTATATATAGCGTGCATTATGTACATTGAATCATTCATTCAACATATACAAAAGTTCTTCTGTTTCCAATATTACAATATTAGCAGAAAACTTACACTTTCTATGCGCTAAAGGTACGATATTCTCTTATTATCTAATGGATAAATGATTAATCATCATAAGCGGTATGAGGACACACATCGTAGAAGCAAAGGGCGTATGATGCTGTGAGAGGAAGATTCGTTACCATATGGCAAATAAGACATGAATTTTGGATAAAAATATCAGTTAAACTGTTCAAAAAAGAAATTTTCTTATTAAATGTGTTAATGATAATAAAAGGTAGCTGAAATTTCCTAAACGTAAGATGAAATTATACCTCGAAAAAGCTTCTCCTTGTTGGTTTCCCTTTCTTTTAGTAAAGTCAGCTGCTTTATTCAATTCTTATGTTCCAAGTGAATGCTGGGACAACCTACGTGTTCATCGCTGAATATTACAAAGTGTGAAATCTTAGGTATTGAAATTTTTTTAACAGTGAAGTAACATCCATATATAGCATCAAAATATAATGGATAGAGCTACCAGAAAGATATGTATGATTACATTGAGATAGAGCCATGGCTTTGCAAGTAAAAAAAAAAACTCGAGAAATGAAAAAAAAAAGCATCAGAACATTAGTAATGTTGAATGTTGTAACAAACTAATGAAAAGATAAACACACAAATGAAATTCAATTCATTAGTAATTGCATGAAAGTCATAGATCAAAGTCACCGTTTGAAATTTAGAACAAATTCCTAAATCGAAACTCCAAACAAAAATCCTAACAGGTGAAGGGAGAAGATCACTAAATATTTAATTAAATTAAATAAATTAGAAGACGACAAGATTGACATACGTTGACATTCGAAAGGAAGATCATATGCATTTGAGACGAATTGCGGAGATTTTCCCTTCTTTTGAAAGACAGAAGCCAAGAAATATTACGTCAGTTTTATCGAGGAATGATTCCTCTAATATACATGAATCAACATCCATCACTCATTAAATCAAACGATAAAAGAAGCATCAAACATTCGGATACACTTGGACAGAGGCATATTCGTTAGATAACATAGGCTACAATCAACCGATGCAAAATTCAACGACTAACCGAGTGCGTAGTGAATCTTTCAAGCCTTAGATTAATTTCTATAATAGATTTGGCTATATGATAGGTAAATATTTCAACGTTGCTTTAACCAATGACTTTTTATAGTAATAAAAGGTTTGTTTCATCAAGCAAAAAATATTAAAAAAAATTAGTAACCATAAATTAGCTTACGCAACAAATTTATTTTGATGCCTGGCCAAAATGCCACTGATTATGCGTATAATATAGTTATTAGAGAAAATTTGATCTAGTTATCAAAATGCTTGAGAAAGCACGTTCAGGGGTCTACAAAAATCAAATTAATTTTTGACATTTAGTGCTAAAATTGGAGTCAAGGTTTTGTCGCTAGATACAAAATTATTAACCGCATTCACCAACCTTTTGTGCAAAACAGCAAGCTTCAGACTAATAATGATATGTTTAGAATAAAGCTGCAAATTATATCATGTTTTGTAAGTTCACAAACAAATTAAAGCTCCAAATTTACCCAATCAGCAATTTGCATGTTTATTACGTTTTGAGTAAATAAATGACCAAACCAAATGAATTTTATGAAGAACTAGGCTTCATCCTACAATCAATACAAGAAAATAATAATATAAAAAGCAGTTCAACTTACCATACATGAGATCTAAGTCTGAATCGACATAAATACCCACATTTGAATCATCGTTCGAGTCAAAACTAGAGTCTCCTTCAATTTCTGAGAAAAAAGGAGTTACTATCTAACAACTATGACGGAGCATAAACAGTGCCCTAGCCCGCACTAATTGATCGAAGTGCCTGAATGAAAAATTAGGGCAGGATAAAATTGAAAAACGAAGGAATTAGGGAACGGTGAAATTGATTAAACCCATACCAATTAAATCATTCAGATTTCAAATGGATTGGATCTGCTTACCTTACCGCCTCCCATTTGTCTACATGAAGCGATGAAATAGGGTTCCCGACTTAAGATTGAAAGATGACAGCAGATTTCAGCGTCGGTTGTAATTCGTCAATTAGGAGAAAATTTTGGTTAGGTTTTGTTGCTAGTTGCAACAAGGAGGATGAATTGATTTGGAATTTTGTATAGAGATAGGGTTTAAGACGTGGCACGAGCAGAAAATTAACAATGCATTAGGAGTCCGATTTTGTTCACACTTTTTAGCAAGTGTGAACAAAACACTCGACTCCTATTGGAGGAATTCAGGGGGGTCCATGTGTGAGCCACCTGATTCCTCCAATAGGAGGAAAATGTTTTGTTCACACTTAGAAAAAAAGTGTGAACAAAATTCTATTCATGCATTAGGGGCGTATCCTGTAAATCCACTTTAGCCCTTACATATAAATGAACAGAGGCGGTAGACTTATTTTGCCTCTGATCCAGCGCCTCTAATACCAACAATTTTAGTGGTGTTTGGCTATTGCAAATTATTTGTTTGCTCCAAATTGACTATCTTATTCTATCACTCTTACTACTCTCATTTTGTAGGTCTTTCATTCTATTATTTATTTCTTTTGTTCCCTTTTGTAGCTTGGTTCGAAGGTCACTATGCAATACCAACAATTGTATACTCACATGTCATGAGCCAAAATCACTATATTTATATCATCCATGTATGATAATATTTTACTCGGATTTAGCTTGAATTAACCCTTCCTTCCCATCCACGTCATGTCAGAAGTTTATCATGCTAATACCAAAGTGTATATTGGCCAACGGAGAAGCGTTGTTCTTCATGGAACCAAGAGGTAACAAAAACATTTTGCATGTGAAAAAAAGTTTATTCGTTCATGCTTCAAAGCTTTAAACTATACTTAATTTGATTCAGCTGCAGCTGTCATAGTATGAAAGATATAAGATGCCTACAGAATAAACGGTATATATAATTTGGTATCAGTGCCGGCCTCGGCTAACGGTGGGCCCTAGGCCAATTTTTTTTTTGAGGCCCAAAGTTTTGAATAGAATTTTATGGAAGGTGCAAAGTTGGCAGTAGGAGAAGAAAAATTGCAAAATGAACGAGGTAGGAATCAAACCAAGGTTGCATGTGAGGTAGTCGCATGCATTACCATGCAACCAACCCAATTTTACATGTCAAATGTTAATTGAGAAACCATTTTTACCTAAAGAATTTGAAACTTTGAGGCCCCCTACCTCCTTTCCCCTTCTCCTACCGGACCCGAGGCCCTAGGCCACCGCCTAGGTAGCCTATGCCCAGAGTCGGGCCTATTTGGTATGTAAAATCTACCTGAACCTTTTTTGTATGCAAATAAGCTATTATGTTTCAATGCATTACTGAACAAATTTGGTATTTTATAAGTAGTGCAGGCCCATATAATGTTATTAAACGCTAAAATAACAGGAGTTTTGCTTTCTAATATTACTATTTTTAGACATATAGAATGCGAAGTTATTAAAAAATAAAAATGGTTGACATTAGTGTGAGCTCTTCCCAGTTTTCTGTTGCTTATTAAATTTTGTGCATCAATACAGGTATTACCAATTTGGGAAGAACCTGAGCATGCAATAGATTTCAAATGCAAAAATTCTTTGAAAACTCAGACAAAAGTAATATCTATATCAAACTTTAAAATTATATTAGTAACTAATAAAAATATTTATTAAGATATATAGTTATTATAATAGGAGATCCACATTATGTTAGTAACATTGATAATTTGATAGTAATATATGTAATTATTTTATTCCTAGACCAGTATAAGTAATATTTGACTTGATTTGCAAAGCTATTTTTACATTTCATCATTTGTGTAATGCATTCTTGCACCTTCACTTCCTGTTACCTCTAGATTCTACTGGTTTTCTTGCTTCTAAATTCAATTGTACTAATCTTTAATATCTTGAAGTTCTTGCTTGGATACTAATGCTGCATTAGAATAGAGGCACAAAGGTTACAATATGACTAATTGTAGGTTTATATGTCAAGGATGAGGAACATACACTTTCGAGGGAATATCAGTACAGTGGTTTTAACTTTTACAACAAAATTTCACCAGACTTGGATATAAATAAAATGACTACATTTGGTTGATTGTTGCAAAACGAGACAAAATACATTAGTCATGTTGACATAAAACTAAACTCAAATATTATTGTTGTGCAACATAGTTCCTACCAAACAACATCATTCTCTTACCTCGTGAACTCATACTACATCAACTGAACTTTGTATAACTTCTTACCTATACATTACTGTTATCCAAACGCTTTTGATCCTCCTGCATGACCATCACAAGACAATTTCCTAATTTATCCGTGTGCGTAGCACGGGCTCCAACCTATTATATGTATATATATATATAATTTTGTTATATATACGATTCTCATTATTTGTTAAGTGGTTTATTAGAAAACCATGGCGCGCGCTTCGCATGAGAGCTCGTTTTTGCGCTAAATTTTAAAATTAAGCAAACATGCTTATAAACTCTAATATAAGGTACGCATCTCGGATTTAATACCCCACTTGGTTTTTTTGTGTTGTTTTCCCCTGGTTTGGGATGCCTCATCGTGAGGATGAGATTCATATTCTTATATTTATGTTTCGTAAATTTTTCCGATCGATCCGTATAAAGGAGACGCTGCCGAAATAAACCGTAAAATCGAGCATTAGGAAAAATTTCGAGTTTAAAATTCTATAACATAATTTGTTCCAAAATTGGTTCTTTTAAGCTATGTAAAAGTTTATGCATAAGTATGATTTTTACTTCTCCTTTTCGAGGTCGAAAAGCCTTAAGCGGAGGGAGGAGAGATTGTAACGAACTAGAAATTTTGGCATTTAAAATTCTTAGAGTTAATTTAATTCAGTGTCAAAATTTTGTTTATAGTTGATATTTGATTTTAATTTTGAAATCTAGTTTATTTTTAACTCGGTTTTGAAATTTATTTTAAAAGTGTGAATTTATATTTTAATATTGAAATCTAAATAGTTCGTTAAAATGTAATGTTGTAAATATTCTAACTAACGAAAATTTATTTGTTGAATTGCTGAATTAATTTTGAAATACAAATTTAAAGGCTAATCTACGAACTTAAATAATCTAATTTATTTATGCATTTTGAACTCGGCTTAATGAAAAATGTATTATTAACATTGGTTTGCAATTCTTTAAGTAATAGAACTTTTTACATTTGTGAATTTCTCCAACACTTTGAAATCACATTGGAATTTTTAGCAGGAAACAAATCCAATACTTGTCTGTTCATTTTTCCATTTATTGGCACGTGTTAACGTATCTCTAGAACGTGCACCACGGGATCATTTCATTTATTTTTTTCCTTTCCCAGTTTATTTTGTGAAATGAAAAAAAAAAAAAATTGTCTCTCTAAATTCAGTTCGTGCCGCCTCCTCCATTACCAAAAACAACTATTTTCTTTTATCAACCAAAAACCACTCTTCGAAAATCAAGATTAATGTCCTCCTCCAAAAAATCGAAGCCACCCCCTTCCACGAAATCAAGGGCTTCTCTTTTCCTCCACTGCCTCCGCCGTAACCCCCTTCGCCTCCTCCAATGGCTTCCTTAACTCACCGCTATCAAGCCCGAACCCTCTTTTAAATTCGAACAACTCGTTTCCTAGAATCGTGTTCCCAAATCACCACCATGAAATTGAAGACTGCAAATTTCTCCGATGTCGTGCCCATCGTTTTCAACCCCAATTCGATGCGATTTAATATAAGTTTCTCTTACGATTAACTACGTTTTCAAGTATCTTAACTTCAATAAATACTGAGTATAAAATAGGATTTTGGTTAATTGGTTGTCGACTGTGTTTGGAAATTTTGGAGAACACTGCCTGTTTTATTAAGTTTCTGTAATTAACCCGCACCCGTAAGCAGAAATTTACACGCGACCAAGAACTTCTTCGGTACCCATTGAACCAAGGCTAATTCTATTTCAACCCGAGTTTTTAGTTAGTAGCCCCCCTTAATAACTTCAAAATTTTAAAGACAAAATTACCCTTGGAAAAGTTTTCTTCTCATCTGTTATGAATATCACGTAGTATTCCATGATTCCCTAAAACATCAAACTTCCAAAACCCTAATATTTAAATCATTGAAAAATAATAATTTATAACCAAGTATATGATGAATTATGAAGAAGAAGATGATTTCTTATCTCAATCATAACAAATAATCAATTTTTTATTTTTTACTATTTTAAATTTGAGAACAACAGCGTGGAAGGCATGTAATCCACGTAGGCTTCCTGCGTGATTTACTTATTATTCACATATCACCCTATTTTACACGCACAAAATTAAAAAAACCCTAAACTGGATTCAAAGAAGATGCCGTGCGTATTAATGATGAAGATGATGCTCCTGTTTGAGAAGACGAGCGCGCTTGATTTTCAAATGCAGTTTATATTTTAGAACATGATTGATTGTTGGAAGAGAAGAAGCCAATTTATTTTTGAAGGTGAAGGGCAATTGTGGAAAGCATGGGGGGCTACTAACTAAATTTCTGGGTACGCAAGAATTTTTGTATTTAGGGGGGCTACTACTCAATTTTGTGGGTTGAAATAGAATTAGCCTTGAACCAAATGCATTTGACCATGTTTATTTTTTTAAATCTGGAACTATATATGTACATGTTGTTTAACCCATGCTGAAATTATGCACCACTGTAGATTGTAGTAGTTGTAGCATTTTGATGAAGTTAGATCTCTATTTTGATTGTTTTAAGTCATTTACTTTAGTATTCTGATACGGCATTGGCCTAGGCAGACTACAAGTAGCATGCACACTGTGAAGAATAATACTAGCATAGGATATCCAGTGCATTTTCGTTGCCAGCAAATGCAACTTGCTAACTTTAGTAACAAACCTTTGCTTTATTACAAATGAATATGTGGCTAGTAATGTTTTCACAATTTGGTTGGACCACGTGTCATTAGTCTGTTATAGGAATTCTCTAGAATGATTGTATGAATTCTATATATTTGGCTGTAGGGTAATGAAAGGTAGACAATGAATTAATGAAATGTTTCTTTCCAGCTTTACTGTTTCTACGTTTCTTCCTCCTCAAAGCTAATTTTCTTCCTCTTCCTCATATTCTAGTACCAACCTCTTATCATTTGGTGCTTTCACCGATGTTCTCACCTCCTTTATTTTAATTCCCTTCTCACTTCAGATCTGCTTTCCTACCTCTCATCCCTTTTTCGCCAGTTCACCCAAGTTACCGCTGAAATCATGGCCGAAACCACTCTCATTCACCCTCAAGTTATCGCTGCAATCAAAGCAACATTACCATCATCATATCCCATTAAACATCTCACCTACTTGGAGATGCAGCAGCTCCGTGATCAAGGTTTATGCCTCGGCTGCAACAACAAAGACTTCCCTGGCCATCGCTGTCTTGTTAAGAGAATCGTTCTTGTACTTCCTGATGAAGATCTAAGTATCGAGCAGCAATCCATAGAGATACAGGCACCTGCAATTTCAGTTGCTCCTCCTTTGCTCGAATCCCCTACATCTCCACCTTCCCTTGCTGTCGCTGCTAGATCTATACTTCGTCCACTACCAAGGAATTCATCTCCAATGCCACTTTATCCTACTTTTGCACCTATGAAAAATAATATTCATTTCCAGTCAGATGTTTATTACGCGAGAGCTGCACTTTACAAAGGTTTGTGTGCGGCACAGAATTCTTCATGGCATATTGAGCCAAAAGAGATTGGTGCACACCACATGTTTGCTGAAATGAACAAGCTGGGACTGGTATGGACTAGTGCACCAATAGTGTTTGTTAAAATGAATAAGCTGAAACGTGAAAGAAAAATTCTCATTTTTGATCCCGGTGGCGACGTACTTAATGCTAATGAATTCCTTAGTATATGGTCTAACCATATCGAACAACTTAATAAAGGGTTGTAGAAAGAAGTTTCCCAATAAGTTTAGCAAGTGTTTTTCCGACCACCACCTTACGACTTTGAGGACAAAGTCAATTTCGAGGGGATGGTAATGATACGGCATTGGCCTAGGCAGACTACAAGTAGCATGCACACTGTGAAGAATAATACTAGCATAGGATATCCAGTGCATTTTCGTTGCCAGCAAATGCAACTTGCTAACTTTAGTAACAAACCTTTGCTTTATTACAAATGAATATGTGGCTAGTAATGTTTTCACAATTTGGTTGGACCACGTGTCATTAGTCTGTTATAGGAATTCTCTAGAATGATTGTATGAATTCTATATATTTGGCTGTAGGGTAATGAAAGGTAGACAATGAATTAATGAAATGTTTCTTTCCAGCTTTACTGTTTCTACGTTTCTTCCTCCTCAAAGCTAATTTTCTTTCTCTTCCTCATATTCTAGTACCAACCTCTCAATGAAAGCACCAAATGATAAGAGGTTGGTACTAGAATATGAGGAAGAGGAAGAAAATTAGCTTTGAGGAGGAAGAAACGTAGAAACAGTAAAGCTGAAAAGAAACATTTCATTAATTCATTGTCTACCTTTCATTACCCTACAGCCAAATATATAGAATTCATACAATCATTCTAGAGAATTCCTATAACAGACTAATGACACGTGGTCCAACCAAATTGTGAAAACATTACTAGCCACATATTCATTTGTAATAAAGCAAAGGTTTGTTACTAAAGTTAGCAAGTTGCATTTGCTGGCAACGAAAATGCACTGGATATCCTATGCTAGTATTATTCTTCACAGTGTGCATGCTACTTGTAGTCTGCCTAGGCCAATGCCGTATCATATTCCCTTGTTTTATCTTGGCTTAGTAAATAATTTCCATAAACGTGAAGGATGGGTTCTTTATTTTTTCAAACAAGACTCATATATGTACTGTCACTTTAGGACAAATTTCAACGAATTCACTTGCACACGAATTTGTTGCATATACCCCTTGTGTATGCATGGATGTCCTATTTGTTTGGTTTGCCGTTGTTTTACTTTCTCTCATAGTAAGACTAATGTAATAAAGGTGTGAACCCCTTGCGTGAAACTGTTGTTATGCTGCCTTAGGAATCTCTGTTCCTGTTGCTTTGAATTATGAACTTGTTTTAATAAACACACTACTTTTGTTGTATGTTAACTGTGGAACTGGTGTATGCCTTTCGATTGGCACATTCATTCATTATTCACATTTTCGCCTCCTGACATTGAAAGACCCAAACATTATTCGATGGCCACTTGCAAATATCTCCCTGTAACATTTCCTATCCTCCATTTTCTTTCTAACTCATAGTTTCTATCTTCTCTTCCACACTTTTCTTTCTTTTGCTAAACACAGTAACCTTCACGCAATATACAAGTTCCCATTTTTTTTTCCTCTCCAGCAACTTTTCTTTCACAATATAAATATGTGTGTGTTCCAGTTGGGTCCGTGCATGCGTGTAATGTGCGTGTTTTGTGGAGTGTGTTGTGCGTATATGCTTGTTTATGTGTGTGTGAGCATGCCATTTACTGCATGCATGTGGTACTGTGTCTGACTTCATCGGTGCATGATAGTGTGTGCTTCATGCATATGTGTGTTTGTGGAGTGCCTTGTGTGTATATTTATGTGTAAGTGCATATATATATATGAGAAAGTCTATTTAGGCACAAAGCGATGACACAAAATTGCACACAATGAATTTCAACCATTGGATCCTCCCATTAATTCCACTCTCCACATAAAGACAAATAAATCCAACGGTGCAGGTTGTGTGTCTCTCTCTTTGTGTTTAATTTTGTGTCCAAATAGCCGGCCCATATATATATATATATATATATATATATATATATATATATATATATATATATATATATATATATATACACACACACACACACATACATACATGGGAAAGTCTAAATGAACACAAAATGTGGACACAAAATCTGAACCATTAGATCTTGAACAATATATGTATGTGTGTGTGTGCACGCACGCGCGTTTGAACTATAACTACGCATTAGTCGGTTGGAGGTTTCATGGGATATGGTTGGCTTCATTTTGTTGTGCATCCAGACCCATAAGTATGCGGTTCCTCTCAGCTTATTTGCTTAAAAAAGGCACAGTAGATTGCACGGAAAATTAGTTTCGAAATTGGGTACCCTTGCTTTGTTTAACAAATGGGTTGCCTTATGTTATCTTCTTATGAAATGCCATTATATACCTACATATAGAACTCATTGTATACTGAGGTTTTAAGTCATCAATTGACTTAACATGTTAGACCGCAAAGACTGTCATGTGGAATAAATTATGAATTAGTGACCGTATTCAAGTTAGAATTGGCATATATGTTTAAATTGGAATGATGCATTTAAATATATAATTATAGTTGATTTACCTGAATACAACCTGACCCGAGTTTTTGTTTTTCTCAGGTCTGGTTCAAACCTGAGTAATTACAACTTAGATTTGAAGTCGATGACGATAAGGATTCGTGATGACGCGCCCGTTATGGATCGTTCTTTAGTTTTAATTATTTTATCAAAAATCTATGTATGTATATTAGTTGTTTATTCGTAGAAATCACACGCATATCGATAGATTGAGTTTAAACAAAACTTAAGGATCAGTCGCTCATAGCATATGTGGCTTCATTATTGTCTAATTCACGGGTCGTTCACACATTGTATAGGTCGCTCGCACAAGATCTAATAGCACGGTCGTTCGCTTGTATGTTTTACATAGGGTTGCTCGCACGCACTCTCCTGGTCAGGAAATTTGGTCGGTCGAGCATCCAAGGTTCGAGCATTATCCAACACTATTTAGACGTACATCATCTTTTGGTCGAGCATAGGAGGGATCATGTAACTTCCTGGTCGATCCCTTACCCTCTGGGTTGGTCGTGCACCATCTTCTAGTCAAGAAAAATGGGGCTTGCACATCACTCTAGTCGTTCGCACACTCTCCTAATCATTCGTACCATGGTCTTTAATGCAGTCTTGGTCGGTCGCTCGCTCGTGCCTTGATCGCTCACATACTACCTGGTCGTTCATCTGGGACAGAACAACTTGCAACAGTTAGTAACAGCTGTTGGCAACTGGCAATGACATTTTCGTAATTACTGAGCGAAGAACCCAAATTCTACACACTATATTTTAGGGCCTCCTCACTCCTATAAATAGGGGATGAACACATTAATGGGGATCGATTTCCAAGACCCCGAAGGGCTATCCAACAGTTTTCTCCACCATTCCAAGTGATTCAAATGTCATTAATCATCTCCAAGCAGAGATCTAACGCCAAATCCGCCATGGAATCCACCAAAATCAATCAAGTGTCCGAAAGATTGTAGATACACCTTCATACTCTTCGCGCTTAGAGAGGTTCAACCATTCCTTCGCTAATTTGTAAAGATCAAAGTGAAATCCTTGTATGAAAGAGAGAATGAATGTACTTAGAGATAATTCAAGCCTTGTAAATCTCAAAATGATATTGAATACTCTTGCCATAGTGGATGCAGGCTTTTCCCTAGCCGAACCACTCTAAACTTTGTGTTCTCTACTTTTTCCTTTCTATTGTGTGATTGTGGTCACTTTTACTCATTTCTAACCATTTGGCGAAGTGCTCTCGAAGTACCTTTGGTGTTGTGGCCATTTTGTGGTTACAACATTTGCCGCCTACTGTAGGGCCACGTCCACACTTCCATTTTCTAAGTGATTTGTGGAGATATAGTTTGGACTCGTTCCTACTATAGATTTTTCGAATCTAAAGTTTGGGCCAATCGATGAACTCTCTACAAAGTTTAAAGCCTTGTCCGAAGTCATGGGAAGACGGAAGAAAGCCGCGAGTAAAACCAATGAAGAAACCTATAATCTTGTCAATTTAGCTATGCCACAAACCAACCGCTTTTATGTTGGTGAATCCTCTAGAGCCGGAGCTTCCGTAACTAGGGAAGAATTGGATAAGTTTGTGGCTGGATTGACAAATCAGATGGAAATTTCAACAAATGCCATGATGAAGAAGCTAGAAGCCATGTTTGCTCTTCAAGCCACCACATCGAAAATTACCGCTAATGTCACCTGTACCGAAGCTGCTAATTCTTCCACTACGACTCCAAATCAAAATCAATCGTTTCATGAGATTGAAGACTCAGATGGAGTCAATCATGAAGAGCCAAAACCGCTAGTTCAGAATCATATCGAGAAAGCAACTTCTCATAAAGCAACAAGCTCCGCCAAAGGGGCACCTCCCCACGAGGGGGGCACTGGGCCCCAGATCCTTAACCAAGATTATTCACGTAAGCGAAGATCTGGTAAAGGTGACGACATCTGCCCCGCGGATCAATGCGATGAGAAAGAGCCTCTCGAGGATTGGTCCGACAGATCATGAAGGAGAGTACTGATCGGAAGGATGATGCAAGAGAGTGGGAGTTCAATCCGTCAAATACTCCGCTCATAAAGAGAATCAAGTTTACTAAGTTCCCACGCAAATTCAACCCACAACCATCTAAGCATATAATGGAACTAAAGATCCTAACCTTTTCCTGTATAAGTACGACCAGCATATGGTCAGGGCAAGGGACACGGATGAGCTTAAGTGTCTCTACTACCCTGTGTACTTAGAGGGGGTAGCCTCACTCTGGTTCACAAAGCTCCTACCGAGATGAATAAATACTTCTCTACTTTGGCTAAGAAATTTAGAGAACAGTTTAAGCTGCAGTCTACTAAATTCAAAGATGTCATGTCATTGAATGACATGGAGCAATGGTCAGGAGAATCAATTAAATCTTTCCTTGATTGATTCAATGCTACAGCGGCGGAAGTGGCAGATCCGGAGCCACGATTAGTTCTAATAGCATTAAAAGGTGTTATCATTAAGAAGTCAAAATTCGGGAAGTGGCTCAAGATGAAAAAGCCAAATACCTTGGAAAGATTTTATGCAAAGGTCGAGGAATTTATTGATGTAGAAGACGAACCTATGCTATGGACGAAGCTGAGGAAAGCGAGGCTCCGTAAAAAAAACATAACAATATTCCGGGTAATCCAAAAAATCCTGGTGGTCAGAAAAGGGGCAACGATGGAAGAGACAACCATCCTAAAAAGAAATTCTGCTTCTTTAAGAGCTCTAAGTTGACACCTTTGAATGAAACTGTAGAAAACATCTTTATGCTAACTAAGGATATCGAGGGATACTTGACGCCAAAGCAGATAAAGGTCAGTGATGCTAGGATAAGTTCGGGCAGGTTTTGTAGGTTCCACAACAAACCTGGCCACAATACAAATGAATGCAGACACTTGAAGAACCTGATTGAGGAGTTAATAAAGAAGAGTAGTCTCCTACAGTATGTGAAGAACCCACAAAATACTCAAGCTGCTCAAGAGTAGAGTACATCTATGGGACAACCCAGTCCGGGAGTGAGCGCTCCAGCTGCTGCTAAACCAAGGCAAATCATTAACACGATTTCAGGTGGACCCCACCCAACAGAAAAAAGCTGGGGGGACATTGTGACGTATACTGATGAGATGAAAAGTCCCCTAAGGGAGAAAGGATGCATGGTCTTGAGCAATGCCTTTCTCGTGAAAATGCCAAGGATTTCGGGGGATGATGTTGTGTTCCAAGATAGAGATATAGACGGAATGCTGACACCAACGGTTGATCTCGTGGTTGTTACCATCGGTTTAGGTCCATCTATAGTAAGGGGGTCTTGGTGGATAGTAGGGCATCTGTCAACATTATTTTCATTATTGCATTTAATAAGATGGAGCTCTCTATGGATGACGTAAGAGCAAGCCCGAATAAGATCCATGGGTTCACGGGACAACCCATTCAGCCAATCGGTGTCATCGACCTGCTTGTAGAACTCGGAGAAGGAGAGCAAAGAGTTGCTATGAAGCAAACTTTTGTTATGGTCGACGAGCTTTCGGCTCACAATGCTTTCCTCTGGAGGCCAACCCTTGCCGCATTCAAGATAGCACTGGCTCCATGGTGCCTAACCATGAAGTTTCCAACTGAGAATGGGGTCGGTGTGATTAAAGGCGATCAGAAGGCGGCTAAAGAGTGTTACATGACAGAGTTGGTCGAAGCCAGGAAGAAAGAAAAGGGAAAGAGTGTGGAGGTTCCGCTCTACATTCGCGACAACCCTTTATAGCAATTAGGGAGGGGCACTTGTACTGGTGAACACAACGAGGACCTAGAAGAGATGGATCCATGAAAGACCAATACAGGGGAGGATCGTGCAACCCCAGCAGAAGCCACAATCTTAATTCAACTCCATGACGATGATCCAGATAAAGCATTGAAGATCGCTTTCAGCTGGGCCTTAAGCTGCAAAAAGAATTAACTATGTTTTTAAAGGAAAATTTGGATATTTTTGCTTGGAATCATTCAGATATGTGTGGAATTTCACCTAATGTAATAGTACACGAATTAAATATTGATCCAAGTATGACTCCAATAAAACAATAAAGACGAACTCAAGGACCCGATAGATCTAGAGCATTAAAAGAAGAAGTGGATAGGTTACTTGAAAATAACGTTATATGAGAATCCACATATCCGAACTGGGTCTCCAATCCGGTACTTATCAAAAAATCCAACGGAAAATGGTGTGTGTGTATCAATTATTCTGATCTGAATAAAGCGTGCCCGAGGGACAGTTTTCCATTGCCCAGAATCGATCAACTTCTCCATGCTATCTTTCACGGATGCTTATTCTGGGTATAACCAAATAATGATGCACATGCCAGAGCAGGAAAACACAAGTTTCATAACAGATCTAGGTTTATATTATAACAAGGTCATGCCATTCGGATTGAAAAATGCGGGACCGACTTGCGTCTTGTATATGCAATGTTCAAAGCACAAATTGGTAAAACCATGTAGGTGTATGTTGACGACATGTTGGTCAAGTCGAAGAAAGAAGAAAGTCATATGGATAATCTCGCTAAAAATTTTCACATTCTCAGGAAGTATGGGATGAAACTAACCCACTTAAATGCTCATTTGGAGTCGCATCTGGAATTTTTTTTGATTTATGGTCAATGCCGGGGCATTGACGCCAATCCCACTCAAATCTTAGCTTTGCGAGAGATGTGCGCTCCTAAAACAAATAAAGAACTTCAAAGCTTAAATGACAAAGTAGCTGCTTTTAGTCGGTTCATTTTAAAGGCGACGGATAGGTGCATTCCACTGTTCAATGCATTAAAGAAGGGGAAGAAAGATTTCCAATGGACTCCCTAATGCCAAGTAGCTTTCGAGGAGATAATT
Source organism: Allium sativum (assembly GCA_030737875.1). Classification (NCBI taxonomy): domain Eukaryota; kingdom Viridiplantae; phylum Streptophyta; class Magnoliopsida; order Asparagales; family Amaryllidaceae; genus Allium; species Allium sativum. Next base: position 180,572,441 of record CM060915.1, on the reverse strand, counting down.
AGACACATGGTATCACAACCGATGTTATCGAAGCCCAAAGATGAAGAGAGCTTATTCCTATATCTCGCAATATCACCTCATGCCTTGACGGCAGCTCTCGTCCAAGAAGATGATAAGGTTCAAAGGACAGTATATTACATTAGCGAACGACTAATCGGGGAAGAACAAAATTATCCTAAATTGGAGAAGCTTGCATACAGTTTGCTCATCACCTCAAAGAAACTCCGTCCATATTTCTGATCCCACTCTATCAAAGTCCTCACAGATCAACCTGTAAAGCAAGTCTTATTCCGTCCAGAGACTTCGGGATGATTATTAAAGTGGAATATTGAACTTAGTCAATATGATATCACTTACCATCCTCTAAGAGCAATCAATGGGCAAGCTTTAGCAGATTTTTATCATAGAATTCATATATATAGGGGAAGAGAAGGAAGAACCTATAAAAGCAATTACCAAATGGAAGTTATTTGTCGACGGAGCTAGAAATGATTACTGCGCTAGGGCAGGGATAGTTCTAGAAACTCCCGAAGGTCGATCAATATGTTGTGCTCTGAGATTGGAGTTCCCTACAACTAACAATGAGACATATTATGAGGCACTAATTGCTGGGCTAAAAATCACGAAAGAGTTGAGCTTGAGAGCCTTACAAATTTTTCGCGACTCGTAGCTAGTGGTATCTCAGGTTCGAGGAGAATTCCAAACCAACCCACTGACGTTGCTGTAATGTCTTCTCATGGTGAGCTTGCATCACATCTCGCCGTCCCTTGCCCCTTACCTCGTTCTGACAACACCACTCCTCTCTTTGTCTCTGCCGCTTCAACGCAAACTCCAACCATTCCTTTGCCTAATCCTCGCCCTAACCCTCCTCCTCCGATGCCACCTCCCGTTCCTCCTGTCTCAACCTCCATTCGTCCATCTCATCCTCCTTTTGTCTCTTCTAATTCTTCAGTGAATTTTTCTTCCTTATTTTATTCAAAACCAAGAAATGCTGGGAATTATTTCCCCATTCAGTTTGAGGTTAATTACTCTGGTAAATCGGTTTCACCTCCAAAAGTGGTAATTGATGAAGGATCGAAATCATGGATAGACTGTCTTGTTAGGTCCTTCCTGGCTGGTGATGTGAACTACATGGCTGTCAAGTAGCATCTTGATAGTGTGTGGAAGCTAAGTGGTGATTATGAAATGTTTTATGAAAAGAAAAATTACTTTTTCAAATTCGTAAACCATGAAGATAAGATGTTTGTGCTTAAGAGAGATCCAATGCTCATAAGAGGCCAAATGTTTATTAAATCGAACCGGACTCCTTTATTTTCATCTGCTAAAGCTGCAGTTAGGGATGTTCCAATATGGATACACTTTTATAGAATATCCATGATGCTATGGTCGTTAGAAGGTATTAATTGGATAGCATGTCACATTGGAAAGGCCTTGTCTTATGATGAAAATAGATGAAACGTTTTGAGTATGCTAAATTTTCGGTGGAAGTTAGCCTAGATAAAGTTCTGCCTGAATATCTAGTAGTAGGATATGAAATTTATCCAAATATTCAGCTAAAATACTCCTGGAAGCCTTTAATTTGTACGCGTTACATGATATTTGGACATGACACAAAGCGTGAGAAACATATAATGGAGAAGGAAGTTGAGACAGTAAAGAAGCCAGATGTAAGGGAGAATAAACATGAAGGAGAAGCATTTGACGATGGGTATGAAGATAATTAGAATGATGGGCAAAATAACTTTACTGTTTATCACAGGAAGAGGAGTAGAAATTGTAAACAAGGGTGGAGAAAAGTGCTGAAAGAGAAAGTGAATGTGGACAAAAATGCGGAGGGAATAACAAAAGAGAATGATCATAATATTGACAATGTTATTGATGTGGATAATCTAAACTCTAACAAGGATAAGTCCTTGTCTCTGGTTGATGAAAGTAATGCAAATGAAGAATCCAGTTTGAATGCTCAGACATGTCAAACATCCCACTTCCCTTTCTTTGCTCAAACAAAATCATCTTCTCACAACAAAAATTCCATTGAATCATCGTCTAAATCTAAGCTATTCAACGATCCCCACCCAATTCCTTCTAGCCCTTTAACCATTAATAATCCTTTTGATAACCTCAATGATATGAACGATGGTTCTGATTCTATTGTTGGTGCAAGTTCTGCTACACTTAATCTGCATTATACGAATAAGAATTCTGCTACTGAGAATGAGTTGCTCTCTTCTCACAAAGCTGATCCCAGCACCCCTATTGTAATTCAAAGCCATAATGTTTCTCCTTACAATTATCTATCTTTGCCCACTCATATCTTTGGAGACATTAATCTTATGTCTTCCTTAGCTGTATCACCTTCTCATAATCCTCTTCCAATTTCACCATCTTCTCTGCCAAAATTCCAAAAGCTCCAAACTTCCTTCTTCCTAGGAACACAGTGGTTAAAAGAGGTAGATGTAGGCCTAACAAAGTGGGGTCTACTGCTCTTGATCTTGATTCAACTCTTGATTTCTCTCTTGATCGGTCTGTCCTCAACTTGCCTTCCGAATAGCCTCATCCTTGTTTTCTTCTGGTATCAAAACCAAAGCTTCATCATCCCTATCATTTTAATGATAGACAAAATGGCATTTTGGAATATTAGGGGTGCAAATCCCCTAGAAAATAACTTGAAATCTCAAACCTCATCTCTGTCTATAAAACTCACCTTATGGCAGTTGCAGAAACGAAGTTAAACCATTTGACAACAAAGAGATCCATGCTAAATATTCATCCATCATGGAAATACATTCATAATTTATCTCAAGCTCCTTTTGGAAGACTGCTGTTAATGTGGAATCCTAATATTTTTTCTGTTTCTCCAGTCTTAGTTCATCACTAGTTTATTCACTCAGAAATCTCCCATGTCCCTTCAAACTCCACCTTTTTCCTAATTTTGGTCTACGTAGAAAACTGTGCCGCATTTAGACAAACTTTTCTTGACACTCTTCCCTCATTACAACATTATAACACTCCATGGATTTGTTTAGGAGATTGGAACAGTAGGCAATTATCAACTGACAAATCTGGTGGCTCTCCTCTTACCTTTAGTCAGACTGGGCCTATAAAAAAAATGCTATTTTTGACTCTTATCTTTTTCCCCTTCCCACTAGAGCTGAATTTACTTGGAATAATTCATCTAGAAATAGCATTAGGACCTTTTGCAAGCTTGACAGACCTTACCAGAATTTCAATGTTATATCTTCATGGCCTAACTTATGTTGCTTTATCCCTTCTTTATATCTGTCTGATCACTGCCCTTTGGTGCTTGATTGGGGCAAGACCATCATGAGAAAACAATCCTCATTTTTGTTTTTTAACAAATGGGTTGAACACCCTAATTTTTTTTACCTCGTAACCGAATGTTGGAAAACTCGTGTGTTTGGTAACCCTATGTTTGTTGTGCAGGAAAAACTAAAGAAATTAAAAGGGGTTCTGAGATTATATGCAAAACAAAATTTTGGAGATGGAGAAAGCCTATCTAAGACAATCAGGAAGAAATTATTTCGAGTGCAAAATTCTAGAATGAAATGTCAAGACAATTCACTTATGGAGCTTCTCTCCCGTCAAGAAAGATTATTAATTTCTGATCTAACAAAAGCAATAACAACAGAAGCAAACGTGGCTAGGCAGAAGTTAAAGCGCAAATGGAAGACTCGTGGTGATAAAAATAATTTAGTTTTCCATAATATTCTCAAGATTCAGCAGATGGCGACAACTATCACTTCTATTACTGATATGAATGTTGGTTTATGCTTTGAAACTAATTCCATTCATAGTGCATTTCTGGAATACTTCACTTCCACTTTGGGTAATTCTGTACAAGCTCTAATACATTTGAATTTGTTTTCTCATGTTAGCCTTCCAAGCATCTCTGATGAACAATAATTTAATATTATTAAAGAGGTTACTTCTGAACACATTTATCAATCCATATTTTCTACGAAGTCCTCTAGTTCACTAGGTCCCGATGGATTTAATGCTCATTTTTTTAAAGTGTGTTGGTCGGTAGTAGGTGATGATGTCATTAAGGCCATTAAAAACTTTTTCATGCATAGTAAAATGTTGGGTGGTATCAATGCAACTAGGCTTGCGCTAATTCCTAATGTGGATATGCCAACTAAAGATGCACAATTTAGGTTGATACCTTGCTAGAATGTTATATACAAATGCATTGTTAAAATCATTGTTGATCAAATGAAATTTTCTCTTGTTAATATCATTTCCCCAAATCAAAGTGCATTTCTTCCCAATAGAGATATTGTAGATAATATTCTTCTTGTTTCTGAGCTAATGAAAGGATACAATAGAAGATACATATCCCTAAGAACTGTTTTAAAATGGGATATTCAAAAAGCCTATGACTCGATTAGATGGGATGCAATTATATACATATTGTTCGAAATGAATTTCCCCATCCCTTTTCTATACTGGATTCATACATGTATATCTACTGTGACTATCTTACTTAGTGCTTGAAACACCCCACCTCCGTTAGGGTCACTCTCAAAGGGAATGCCCTAATTTTGGTGGAGGTTTATAAGTATAAGTCACAGATATACAAGACAGATATAAGGACACATATTTGTAAACAGCGGAAAAACAACAAACTTTTATTTCATAAAAGCAAATACGTGTTACAAAACATCACCATGATTGTCTTACATCTTTTTTTCCAAAATCATAACATAACACTTTCATAATCTGTCTTGAGTACATTATTTAAAGAAGCATAAATAAAACATAGATAACTGCAAAAGCCCCCATAGTGATTCGTCCAAAGCCATAGTTCAAAACAGGAAAGTCCAAGCAATACATTTCTCTTCTTCAAGCTGGATGTTAAGGTTGGTCAAGCTGCTGTGTTCCCTCCCTGTGGACCTGGGGGGGGGGGGGGGGGAAACGGAAGAAAAGAAGACGAAAGAAAAGTAGAGTCAGACATAAAGCCTGAGTAAGTCTAGTACTATTTTGTCTATGAATAAAGAACTAGGTATGATAAGTATAAACAAGAAGTGGGCAAGCACTATAAACTTGGTTAAGTTGTCTAGGGTCGAATATACTATCGTACCCCATGCTAATCTCTGAACCCATATAAACTAGTTCCCAACTGGCACCCCATAATCAGGGTGAAGTGATCCATTCTTCGATGATCGGCTCCTACTCGCATAGTTGCATGTGTCTTACGGTCCCCGATGTTGTAGTTACCTATGCTGGTCCCACCATGGGGTGTATCAAGTCCCATGGTGGCGGCCCGACACAACCTTAGAATGCACAGGTATGCTACTGGTGTCCAGTGCCTTATTTTTCTGCGCCGGAGTGTGTGCACGCCCGCACCCCGTTAGAACCTACACTGCTACACCACCGCCGTCGATTTGACCTCTTACAATCAGCCTAGTAATCGTGCCCCACCCTGCCTAGTTTCAGGGTATCCTGATACACCTTCTAGGGTTACTGCTGAAAAGGGTCCCCCGTTACTAGGTTTTCTATCTCTAGCCAACATGCTAAGTTGGTTAAGTGTTTTCTGACCTAACCCCCACCAGTCCGTTTAGTTTAGCATGTTCCGTTTTGATTAAGTCTTTAGTTCACTTAATCCTAGCAATCCTGACTCAGCCTTAATTGTCTTATTAAGGCCCGGACCTCTCACATTAGACAGGTATTGTTGTGGCTTCCTGTTGCCGGTTGGTTCCGGGCAGTCTTACGCCACAACTCAGTCTAACCTCGGGTCCTTATTGGGCTCCATGTTTAACCTCCCACATTGGATAGGTATTGTTGTGACTACTGGACAGCCGGGCGGTTCCGGGCAGGTTTATATCACAACTCAATCCAACCTCGGGTTAAACACATCGTATTTTCTACATTTACATATTTTGTCATTCTTCTTTATTTCTTATATGTAAATATTTGCGGCCCATTATTAAGTTAATGGTGTAAAGGTTACACCAATCATGGGCCCAACCCATACTTGAACTTGGGCCCTTCTATTTTATATTTTCATTCATTAGTAATTTTAACCCAACGTTATTTTCCCCCGTTTAACACGTCCGTTTATTATATATATATTGGGCTTAGCCTTTTAAAGCCCAACTTAGCCATGCGAAAAGGGGAGGCTTAAAGCGTGATTACATACACAAAGAGGGGAAGGTGAGCGCATGAACTTGCAATATGACGTTGGAAATACAAAATAGAAACTGGTGTACTTGCATATATACTTTGGTCATAAAGCATAGGTGACATGAATCAAACCATGTAAACTTAAGATAAGAATCTAAATTAGGTGTCACATAGTCTTAACTACAACATAGACCTATGTTCTTATTTAGGCATAATGTCAAACATAAACAAATCATGTCCATAAGGTCTCTACATGTTTACAAAGGGGATACTTTGTTACTAACACAAAAGCATAGTTCAACTTAATCATGATTTAAGTCTAATCACATAACGATGATATAAATATACTTATGCATAAATATTCCTAAACATGGTGTTTGCTTTAAACTTGCAAAAAGGGATTTTTGAGTCTAACCTAGCTATGTCTCACATATGTCATCATATAATTCTTGCTAACAATATAGAACTAACATGGTCAAATATCAATCATAGCCTAGTCATATTCATAAGTTTGCACATAGGTTTTCTAATACAAAGCATGGCTTAATACATAGACCATGATGCCCAATTATCAACATAATTTCATATGGATTATAACAACCTAAACTTATTCCAATTTCCTCACCAAAATGATGTTTGTGTAAAAATACACATTATGATGGCATAGTAGCAAAACCCCAAACTTGCATGATTTTCAATTTAACAACTACATACATGTAGCTTCAACATAAATTACATATTTTGCGAATATCCAAACGTCATACTTGCATAAAACTACCGCATGTAGTTTTTCATAATGAACAACATAATTCAAGAATATCCAAACGTATACAATATTCCAACGCACAAATATGAATTACTTTATCGCCACAAATCAAGTATACATATCTACACAATCATTTGTTCATACCAAAGTAATACTCTACTTACAATGGTTGCGGCGAATTCTCTAATTTAGGAATAAGAAGATGCGGTTTGATTTGATTTTCTTGAATTGCTTTAGGCTTTAGAATTTTCCTCCTAATCTTCTCTCCAATTTGGTGGCTACTCCTAGACGCTCCTCAGCAACATGGCGGCTTTGTTTTTATTTATGAATGAATAGATTAGGGTTTAGTCTAGGGTCCTTTTTATAGGGTTTATGAATTGATTAGAGCCATTGATGTTGCCTGGATTGATCATAGCCATTCATCCTAAGGAGAGACCAATTAGAGCTTGCCACCTAGCCCTAATGACAAAGCAGACCACAGAAAATCGACCAACATAGAATAGGCCAGCCAGGTTAGACTGGGCTCGACCTGGTCTGGACCAGGTCGACACCCCTGTCGACAGCCCTGTCGACAGGCCTGTCGACCTGGTTAGACCAGGTCGACAACCCAGTCGACCTGGGGGCGTCAGGCGGAACTTTTTCCGCCCTGGCCCATTGGGCCCCATTTTTGTTTTCTGAGCTTATTTTATTCTGTTTGAATTTTAAATTTAATTTAGAAACTTCCGAAGGCCATATCTTCTTCATACGGGCTCCGTTTTTCGAAAACTCGGACTCTATTTCGCGTATTTTTCCGAGACGAACGCAATGGCGTATCCCGTTTCCCTTATTTCTTTGATTCAAATTAATTATACTTTAATTTGTGAGTTTCACAGTTATAGAATTCGCGGGGTGTTACATTCTCCCCCACTTAAAAGGATTTCGTCCCCGAAATCTTCAAGTTAGGAGGAATGTATATCCTAACATCCAATCATCCATCTACTCATCCATCAAACACGAGCATCCATTGTCCTTAAAAGACTTCTAATGCTTCATGATCATATGCGAAGTGTGTGTGTACATGTACTTATCTAATGCAAAATCAGGCGGTCTACTGATTCAGTTGACCTCCTTAATGCGAATTATGTAAGTGCCATGAATCCATTATGTATGCAAATTTTCCTATTCATGATTCTACATGAGTGCACAATCATTCAATTCAAATGCAGCATCCACATGACAACACATTAAAGTTCAACCACATATGAATGCAAGCATATATGCATATGCAATATGAAGTGACTGAGCCGATCTAATACCTAGATTGTGTGTGTATATGCAACCACGAGCAACCACTAGCAATCACTTGCAACCACTTGCAACCATCATACATAACATGTTTCAACTACATGTTTCCATCAAAAAGATTCTACCTAAAAGATAAGGTCGAGGAAATATACCTAAAAAGATAGATAAAAGCGCAATTTAAGGAAAATGAAAGATCAAGGATGTACCCTCGAACAGAAAAGGGTAGGCTGTGCGTATTCTAGCTTCAGTTTCCCAAGTCGCGTCTCCCTCGGCGTCGCTCCACTGAACTTTGACGAGCTTGACTTCACGGTTGCGTAGCTTCTTCACTTCCGTTCCTAATATGCGGGTTGGAACTTTTCTTATGGTTGCTTCGCGTTCCACTTCGGCCTTTTCGAGGATATTTGGCTCTACCACTTCAGCAGACTCATGTAGACATTTTCGGAGATGTGAAACGTGAAAAACGTTGTGGACTCCAGCCAATTTCTCGGGTAGCTCTAATCTATAGGCCATTTTCCCGATTTTCTCGATGATAGGGAATGGCCCTACGAACCTTGGCGCTAGCTTTCCTGTGGTTCCAAAACGAACAACGTTTCTTAGCGGTGATACCTTTAGAAAAACTCTGTCTCCAACCTCGAATTCAAGGTCGGTCCTTCTCTTGTCGGCATAGGACTTTTGTCTGTCTTGGGCCGTCTTCATCCTTCTTCGTATTAAGTCTACTTTCTCTGAAGTCTCTCGGATCATATCTGGTCCAAGTATGAGCTTATCAGTAGACTCCCACCAACAAGTGGGCGATCGGCACGGTCTTCCATATAAAGCTTCGAAGGGCGCCATTCCGATGGTTGCTTGATAGCTGTTGTTGTAGGCAAATTCCACCAAAGGAAGGTGGTCTTCCCATGTCCCTCCGAAGTCAAGGACGCATAGTCTTAAAAGGTCTTCCAAAACTCTGTTCACTCTCTCTGTTTGGCCGTCGGTTTGGGGATGATAGGCTGTGCTTAAGCATAACTGCGTTCCTACTGCTTCTTGCAGACTTCGCCAAAACTCGCTGGTGAAGACGGGGTCTCGGTCACTAACAATGCTAGATGGTATTCCATGGAGTCGAACGATTTCCTTAAGGTAAAGTGATGCTAGGGATGAGGCAGTTCTTTTACTTTTGACGGGTAAAAAGTGGGCGCTTTTAGTAAGCCTATCCACTATTACCCAAATGCTAGTGTTGCCTCTCCTAGACCTAGGCAGCCCATCGATGAAGTCCATTGAGATGCTATCCCACTTCCACTGCGGGACCTCCAGAGGATGTAGCAGTCCACCAGGCTTTTTCTGTTCCGCCTTAACCTGTTGGCACACCATACACTTAGAAACGAACTCTGCCACGTCCTTTTTCATGCCGTTCCAGAAGAAAGTCCTTTTTATGTCTTTGTACATTTTATCTCCGCCTGGGTGTATCGTCATCTTGGAGTGATGTGCTTCCTCGAGAACCTTCTTTACTAAATCTTTTGTCTGTGGGACGCATAGTCTTTCGTCTCGCCTTAGCAAACCCTTATCGTCGATGGAGTATCTGTTGAGGTGACTTGAAGTCTCACCCCTAATTAGCCTATCAATTATTTCCACGAGCTGAGGGTCTTCGCGTTGTGCTGTCCCTACTGAATCCACTAAAGTTGGGCGCACTTCGAGAGATGCTAGCAAGCCTGGTACGAAATCGGAGGAAGGCCTAAAGTCGAAGCTGGCTATAAACTCTAGGCTTTGTCTTTCAACAAACAACGGGCTTAGGGTCAATTTCTTTCGGCTCAACGCGTCTGCCACTACGTTGCCTTTGCCCGGAGTGTAGGAGATTTCGAAATCGTACGAGGCAAGAAACTCCATCCATCTTTGTTGCCTCAAGTTAAGATCCTTCTGCGAGAAAAGATATTTCAACGATTTATGGTCAGTGTAAAGTTCGAACTTCTCACCTAGGAGATAGTGTCGCCAAGACTTGAGTGCAAAGACGATGGCGGCTAACTCAAGATCGTGGGTTGGGTAGTTCTTTTCATGCGCTTTCAACTGCCTCCCGCCATAAGCTACTACCCTTCCTTCTTGCATTAAGACGGCGCCTAGCCCTGTCCCACATGCATCCGTATAAACAGTGAACATCTTGCTCCCATCCGGCAGCGTCAAAACTGGGGCTGTTGTAAGAGCCCTTTTCAGTCGTTGGAAAGCAAACTCGCAATCCAAGTCCCAATTGAACACTAGATTCTTCTTGGTTAATTTCGTGAGCGGAGCTGAGATTTTCGCAAAATCCCTTATAAACTTTCGATAGAAACCCGCTAGTCCTAGAAAGCTTCGGACCTCAGTTGCATTCCTTGGTGTCTTCCAATCCTGTACCGCCACTACCTTAGCAGGGTCCACTGCTAACCCTTGTTTGGATACTATGTGCCCAAGGAACCTTACCTCTTCCCTCCAAAAGTGGCATTTGGAGAACTTGGCTTTTAGTTGATGGACTCGCAAAGTTTCCATGATTGCCCTTAAGTGTTGAGCATGTTCCTCTTCACTCTTTGAGAAGATAAGGATATCATCTACGAAGACCACTACGAATTTGTTGAGGAAATCTCTAAATACCCTACTCATCAGGTCCACGAAGTACGCAGGTGTATTTGTCAAGCCGAAAGGCATGACAAGCCATTCAAAGAAACCGTCTGGGGTTCTAAATGCCGTTTTATCGATGCTATCTTCAGCCACTCTTAGCTGATGAAAACCGGTTGCTAAATCGAGTTGGGAGAAAACAGACGCTCCTACAAGCTGGTCAAATAAATCGTCAATTCTAGGGAGAGGGTGCCTATTCTTTTTCGTTAGCTTGTTGAGCTCCCTATAGTCAACACATAGACGGAGTGAACCATCCGCCTTTGTAGCGAACACCACTGGAGCGCCCCATTCTGAAATGCTCCTCCTAATGAACCCCTTTTCTAGAAGCTCTTTAATCTGTTTACTGAGCTCTTTCCTTTCCCGTGGAGCCATGTGTCTAACGGGCAACGCAACGGGCTTTGCATTATCTACAAGATATATGCGGAAGTCTATTTCCCGCTTCGGAGGCAAGCCCTTCACCTCCTCGAAGACATCCGGATATTCCCGGACCACTCTAACTGATTGCAAATTTTCAACAGAGGCATCTAGCGATTCAAGATAACTAAGCATAACCGCATACGAGGGATTACAAGAAGTTTCCAAAGTATTACCGAGCTGGGTTAGGAGCCTAACAACCCTTTTCTCACAATCAAGGATGGCCCCATTACTGGATAGCCAATCCATACCCAAAATCAAACCATAACCCGAAAAGCCCAAAACAAAGGCACTACATTGAAATTCTACACTTAGAATAGAAATTTTCAATCCCACACAGATCATAGACAAATGAGCTGGGCCCCCAATTGGGTTTGAAACAATTAAGGGGTCCTCTACCATACTAGTTTTTAGGTGCAGAGATTCTACTAAAGCGGACGAGATAAAGGAGTGTGATGCGCCAGAATCAAATAAGGTGCGAACGGGGTGATCATAAAGATAATCTACACTTTCTACAGAAGTATTTATACCTCGCTGTTGCAGAGGTGGTGCTTCCAGCACATGAACCTGTGCCCCTGGGGTGGATCCAGCCCTCTGCCCCTGTCCTCGTTTCTTTGGGCAGTCCTTAGCCCTGTGGCCCGTCTCACCGCAAGAAAAGCACCCACCATTCTCCTTGGCCTTCTTTTTCCGGCAGTCCTTAACTAAGTGCCCCACTTTTCCACAGAAATTGCACTTCCTCTTCTCTTTGTTGCCTTTCCCGCCCTTCTTAAAGTCTGTCTTCTTGGGCTGCAAACCCTCTTTCTTCCCTTGAGAGCTTTCTGCCTTCGTCTCCTTCTTGCCCTTATCCTCTTCATTCAGCAATGCCATTTGCACCAATCTTTCATACGTGGCTCCCATGGGTATATGGGTCATGGCCAAACTGTGTAATGGCTCATTCGACCCTTTGACGAAACGGAGAGCCTTCTTGTGCGGGGTGTTGACTAGGTCCAGCCCAAACCTAGCCAGCTCATCAAACTGATTCACATACTCTCTGACTGTCTTGTCCCCTTGCTTAAGAAATAAGATTTTTTCCAACTGCAAACTTCTTTCCGCATCTGAGAGAAATTTAGTCTCAAACCTTGCTCTAAAGTCCTCCCATGTCTCCACTGGTCTTTCAGCATTAGTGACTTCCCACCAGTAGGAAGCCTCGCCCTTCAATAGCCACACCGCCAGTTGTACTTTTTGCCTATCCTCTACCTCAAAGATGATGAATAGGTCCTCCGTCTCTTTCAGCCAGTTTCTAGCTGCCACGAAGGACTCAGTTCCATGGAAATCCCTTCCTCCCATAGCTTTAAAATCTTTACATATCTTAGCGAATGTGTTTCCCCGAGGAGGAGGTGGAGGAAAAGGTGCCGCTGCAGCTGGATGATTTCCGGCAGCTGGGGGAGGAGGAATGGTAGGACGTGGCTGAGTGGCTCTTGCTTCTAAGAACCGTCTAAACCAACCAGGTATTGGCACCCCTTCCGGCAAGTTAAGATCTTCGGACATGCTGAAACAAAAAGGGTAGATTCAAAACGAAGGATAAGAGATAGTACCTATGGCTTTGGGGAGTGGACTTTGCCTTTTTTAAAATAAAATAATATTTTTCCTTTAAAAAATGCTTCTTTAAATTTCCTTTTTGAAAATAATTTTTCAAAACTTTTTATCTTATCTGGTAAACCTATGCTCTGATACCAAGTGAAACACCCCACCTCCGTTAGGGTCACTCTCAAAGGGAATGCCCTAATTTTGGTGGAGGTTTATAAGTATAAGTCACAGATATACAAGACAGATATAAGGACACATATTTGTAAACAGCAGAAAAACAACAAACTTTTATTTCATAAAAGCAAATACGTGTTACAAAACATCACCATGATTGTCTTACATCTTTTTTTCCAAAATCATAACATAACACTTTCATAATCTGTCTTGAGTACATTATTTAAAGAAGCATAAATAAAACATAGATAACTGCAAAAGCCCCTATAGTGATTCGTCCAAAGCCATAGTTCAAAACAGGAAAGTCCAAGCAATACATTTCTCTTCTTCAAGCTGGATGTTAAGGTTGGTCAAGCTGCTGTGTTCCCTCCCTGTGGACCTGGGGGGGGGGGGGGGGGGAAACGGAAGAAAAGAAGACGAAAGAAAAGTAGAGTCAGACATAAAGCCTGAGTAAGTCTAGTACTATTTTGTCTATGAATAAAGAACTAGGTATGATAAGTATAAACAAGAAGTGGGCAAGCACTATAAACTTGGTTAAGTTGTCTAGGGTCGAATATACTATCGTACCCCATGCTAATCTCTGAACCCATATAAACTAGTTCCCAACAGGCACCCCATAATCAGGGTGAAGTGATCCATTCTTCGATGATCGGCTCCTACTCGCATAGTTGCATGTGTCTTACGGCCCCCATGTTGTAGTTACCTATGCTGGTCCCACCATGGGGTGTATCAAGTCCCATGGTGGCGGCCCGACACAACCTTAGAATGCACAGGTATGCTACTGGTGTCCAGTGCCTTATTTTTCTGCGCCGGAGTGTGTGCACGCCCGCACCCCGTTAGAACCTACACTGCTACACCACCGCCGTCGATTTGACCTCTTACAATCAGCCCAGTAATCGTGCCCCACCCTGCCTAGTTTCAGGGTATCCTGATACACCTTCTAGGGTTACTGCTGAAAAGGGTCCCCCGTTACTAGGTTTTCTATCTCTAGCCAACATGCTAAGTTGGTTAAGTGTTTTCTGACCTAACCCCCACCAGTCCGTTTAGTTTAGCATGTTCCGTTTTGATTAAGTCTTTAGTTCACTTAATCCTAGCAATCCTGACTCAGCCTTAATTGTCTTATTAAGGCCCGGACCTCTCACATTAGACAGGTATTGTTGTGGCTGCCTGTTGCCGGTTGGTTCCGGGCAGTCTTACGCCACAACTCAGTCTAACCTCGGGTCCTTATTGGGCTCCATGTTTAACCTCCCACATTGGATAGGTATTGTTGTGACTACTGGACAGCCGGGCGGTTCCGGGCAGGTTTATATCACAACTCAATCCAACCTCGGGTTAAACACATCGTATTTTCTACATTTACATATTTTGTCATTCTTCTTTATTTCTTATATGTAAATATTTGCGGCCCATTATTAAGTTAATGGTGTAAAGGTTACACCAATCATGGGCCCAACCCATACTTAACTTGGGCCCTTCTATTTTATATTTTCATTCATTAGTAATTTTAACCCAACGTTATTTTCCCCCGTTTAACACGTCCGTTTATTATATATATATTGGGCTTAGCCTTTTAAAGCCCAACTTAGCCATGCGAAAAGGGGAGGCTTAAAGCGTGATTACATACACAAAGAGGGGAAGGTGAGCGCATGAACTTGCAATATGACGTTGGAAATACAAAATAGAAACTGGTGTACTTGCATATATACTTTGGTCATAAAGCATAGGTGACATGAATCAAACCATGTAAACTTAAGATAAGAATCTAAATTAGGTGTCACATAGTCTTAACTACAACATAGACCTATGTTCTTATTTAGGCATAATGTCAAACATAAACAAATCATGTCCATAAGGTCTCTACATGTTTACAAAGGGGATACTTTGTTACTAACACAAAAGCATAGTTCAACTTAATCATGATTTAAGTCTAATCACATAACGATGATATAAATATACTTATGCATAAATATTCCTAAACATGGTGTTTGCTTTAAACTTGCAAAAAGGGATTTTTGAGTCTAACCTAGCCATGTCTCACATATGTCATCATATAATTCTTGCTAACAATATAGAACTAACATGGTCAAATATCAATCATAGCCTAGTCATATTCATAAGTTTGCACATAGGTTTTCTAATACAAAGCATGGCTTAATACATAGACCATGATGCCCAATTATCAACATAATTTCATATGGATTATAACAACCTAAACTTATTCCAATTTCCTCACCAAAATGATGTTTGTGTAAAAATACACATTATGATGGCATAGTAGCAAAACCCCAAACTTGCATGATTTTCAATTTAACAACTACATACATGTAGCTTCAACATAAATTACATATTTTGCGAATATCCAAACGTCATACTTGCATAAAACTACCGCATGTAGTTTTTCATAATGAACAACATAATTCAAGAATATCCAAACGTATACAATATTCCAACGCACAAATATGAATTACTTTATCGCCACAAATCAAGTATACATATCTACACAATCATTTGTTCATACCAAAGTAATACTCTACTTACAATGGTTGCGGCGAATTCTCTAATTTAGGAATAAGAAGATGCGGTTTGATTTGATTTGCTTGAATTGCTTTAGGCTTTAGAATTTTCCTCCTAATCTTCTCTCCAATTTGGTGGCTACTCCTAGACGCTCCTCAGCAACATGGCGGCTTTGTTTTTATTTATGAATGAATAGATTAGGGTTTAGTCTAGGGTCCTTTTTATAGGGTTTATGAATTGATTAGAGCCATTGATGTTGCCTGGATTGATCATAGCCATTCATCCTAAGGAGAGACCAATTAGAGCTTGCCACCTAGCCCTAATGACAAAGCAGACCACAGAAAATCGACCAACATAGAATAGGCCAGCCAGGTTAGACTGGGCTCGACCTGGTCTGGACCAGGTCGACACCCCTGTCGACAGCCCTGTCGACAGGCCTGTCGACCTGGTTAGACCAGGTCGACAGCCCAGTCGACCTGGGGGCGTCAGGCGGAACTTTTTCCGCCCTGGCCCATTGGGCCCCATTTTTGTTTTCTGAGCTTATTTTATTCTGTTTGAATTTTAAATTTAATTTAGAAACTTCCGAAGGCCATATCTTCTTCATACGGACTCCGTTTTTCGAAAACTCGGACTCTATTTCGCGTATTTTTCCGAGACGAACGCAATGGCGTATCCCGTTTCCCTTAGTTCTTTGATTCAAATTAATTATACTTTAATTTGTGAGTTTCACAGTTATAGAATTCGCGGGGTGTTACAGTGCTAATGGATCAACGTTTGGCTACTTCAAAGCAAAGAAGGGATTAAGGCGGGGGGATCCTCTATCCCCATATGTTTTTGTTTGTGGTATGGAGCTCTTTTTAGTTCTATCTAGTAATGCATTGATTTCTAAGAGTATTGATTACCATCCACTATGCAAAGGCTTTAGAATTTCATCTCTACTTTTTGTGGATGATCTTTTGCTGTTCACTGAACCTAATTTTAAGTCAATTAATGGTGTATTTGCTGTTTTAGAAGAGTTCAATGTATTAACTGGTATGACTATCAATAGAAATAAATCCAAGATAAAATGTGCTAGGGTTACTAATCAGATGAAGTCTACCTTATATATTCTTTATGGCCTATCACCCATGGATGATGATGAAGTTTATCTTGATGCACCTTTGTGCACTTCTAGGTTGAAGTCTTCCCAGTGTCTACCAATGTTGAAAGATTTATTTCCAAGATACCCTCATGGCCTACATCGAAATTTTCAATGGCAGGCAGAATAGTTATGGTTAAGTCAATAATTTTTTCTGTGTGTACTTACCATGCTAGATTGTTTATCCTTCCGAGGAAGATTATTGACATGATAAATTCAGCTTTAAATCACTTTCTTTGGCATGGTAAGCCATACTCCAAAAAATGATTCCTATAGCATTCAAGAAAGTGTGTTACACAAAAAGAATGGTGGATTGGGTGTGATGGACATGAAAATGTGGAATAGAGTTGCACTTTCTTCAAGAATTGATAAACTGACTCAATATGATTCAAATTTATGGGCTACATGGTGTAGAAATAACCTAATCAAGGATAAGTTTTTCTGGATGATGGATGTTCCTGCTGATTGCAGCTGGTCATGGAGGAATCTATTGAAACATATGGACTTACTTCTACCTTTCTATCGAAGTGGCTTCTAGCATGCTGATCATTTATCGTTCTGGAATGATCCGGGGACCTCTGAAGGTAGCATTCCTGCTTATTCAATTGATTATAATTGAAGGTGTTTGACTGGCATTCATGAAAATGCTTTAGTGGCTACTTTGTTATCAAGTGATGTTATCTCTTTTCCTAATTGCAGTTTCTTTTTAGTTACTAAAGTGTGAAATGGTATTCTCAACTCTCCTATCCCTTCTATAGCTAATCATGCAACCTGGAATGGTAAGACTCATTCAATCTCTTTGGCGTATGATAATTTAATGATGAGCAATGTTCTATTCCCTTGGCATTTAAGAGTTTGGTTGTCTTCCTTGATGCCTTAAGATAATGTTTTTATGTGGAGAATCCTAATGAATGTTGTCCATAGTAGAAGAAAACTGAAATTGCATGGAATTATTGATGATGACTCATGTATCCTCTGTGGTAACTATGTTGAAACTATGCCCCATGTATTTTTTGAATGTGACTACCCGGCATATGCGTGGACTCATGTCCTGTAACACCCCACCTCCATTAAGGTCACTCACAAAGGGAATGCCTTAACTTCAGTGGAGCATTTTTGGTAAACAGACACAGAATATCACAAGACAGATATAAAAATTTTGCAGCGGAAAATAAACAACTTTATTAAATCAGCAAAATACTTTGTTACATGATACCATGAGTCATAAAACTCTTACAACAAAACACTTCTGTCTTATATTATCAGAGTACATAGGTATTTAAAAGAGAAACATCATTCCCCAAATTAAAGAGCAAGCCATATAAGAGACAGAGACTCTAGCCATACTTCAGAAGAAGCTCCTAGAAGATGATATCCAAATGCTGACTAAACCTGGGTGTTTCCTCCCTGAGAACCTTGGGGGAGGGGGAACGGAAGAAAAGAGGCGAAACAAACTAGGTCAGACATACATCTGGTGAGTCCAGTAACTTTTAGCCAGTAAATAAATAAAGGTAAACATGATAGGCATACAAAGTGGATAAGGGGATTCACGGTACAGATGACAGGTATGACAGGACAAATAAGGTAAAGTGTATGCAAGCTTCACTACTAACTACTCTTCACTATTACTAGTCAAATCAAGATGGGATGATCCCTTCCGCTAACCATAATAACGATAATGATGGTGGTAGTTTCGTGTACTCCTAGCCGCTGTCATAGGTGCCGCCTGCTCCTATCTCAATTAGTCGTACCCACTAACCTACTACTGTAAATTGGTAGACTTAGGGCATACGTCCGGGTATACCCTAACCACTACCCTAATCGATCGGCTCCCTACTCTGTAGATACCCTGTGCTGGTCCCACAACTAGGGGGTATCACTTCCCTAAAGTGGCAACCCAAGGTGTGCACAGTTATACCTACTGGTGTCACGGTCGTCTTGTCCCCCTCTGCCCGGCCCATGCACGCACATGTCCCCGGTCGGTTTGCGCCGCCCACACCATCCGTCTCGTTTTGGATCTCTTACAATCAATCAGTAAGCGTGCCCCTTCCCCGCCTAGTACAGAGTTCTTTACCTTGATACCCCTCTGGGTTACTGACTGAAATGAGTCTCACACAACATGATACAAGCTCTCCCCTATGTCTTGTATCCCCACTAGGTTTTCTACTGATTATGTATACCCTAAGGTGTCTTTAATTACATAGCCCTCAATCAGTTATGCGTACCTATAGGTGTCTTTAATACATAACCCCTATTCTACCTATCGGTTATGCGTACCTATAGGTGTCTTTAATACATAACTCTATCTATTCCCATTAGTTATGCGTACCCCTAAGGGTGTCTTTAATACATAACTTTACTATTTTTCCCAGGTTATGTATACCATTAGGTGTCTTTAATTACATAACTCTTTTTATCCGGTTAAGTTTGTGGGCCTATATATTTTAATATTACCCACCTACCCTTCTGTTGTACTTAACCCTCCCACTGATTTAATCCTATTTATTTAATGGGTAAGTTTGTGGGCCTATATATATTAATATTACCCACCTACCCATCAGTTGTACTTAACCCTCCCACTGATTTAATCATATTTATTTAATGATTAAGTTTGTGGGCCTATATATATTAATATTACCCACCTACCCATTTATTAATTTATTGGTTAAGCTGGTCTTAACCCTTTAGCTTAGTTTATGATTAGGTTCTTCTTAGTCCACAGATACATTGGTTAAGAGGATAACTCCCTAAGTACCAACCCCGAAGACCGAGATCAACATCAGATCGTTACCCAGAGAATCACTCACTCAACCAAACTTCTGTTTATCATCCATATTTGTCTTTAATCAGCATTGATTAATTATTGAGACACCTAATCGTATTTCACATGCCACCCAAGGCACCCACTTAATTCCACATGCCACCCAAGGCACCCACTTAACCCCTCATGTCCCACTACATGTTTATCTGGTTAAGTGTTTCTTAATTTATTAAGACTGTAACCTTATAAAGACCTCCCACATTAGACTGACATTTGTGGCAGCTGGATGTGTCGGGCGGGTCTGGGCAGTCTTACACCATAAAAGAGACTAACCTCGTGTCTTAGACGATTAATTACACAAAATTAATTATTCCCCAATTTGAATTAATCTCCCTATTCAAATTATCAATCAATTCCAAATTTAACTATGGCCATAATTGACTCAATTACGTCCATCTATTTATGGTATGCAAAATCATACCAATTTCATCACAAATTTATTTTATGCCATTTAAGGCATTTATGCCAATTCTCAATATTAAATCTTCAGACTTTAGTTGCTTAAACATTCCTCTTTTGATTAATTAAGTTAATTAATCCTTTTCTTTTTATAGGTGTCAATACCTATCTTATTAACAATTTGAATTTCCTATCCATAAATGGTCATATTCAAATTATACCATTTTTACCTAATTTTACGCATGTCATAATAGGTAATTATTTATATGTTTCCATACTAGAATCATGTGTCCAATTTACATAATCACTATGTAAATTATGCCTATTACAAATTCCCCTTTTTCCCCGTTTTTTAACTAGCGTAATCGTTTACGTTTTTGGCGTCATCGTGGCTACAAGGTAGCTTCGCCATAACAACAAATAAAGGGAATGACAAGGTGATCGTTTTTCGTACAATTTTTGGCATAAGCATGACAACTAGGGAAAATGACATGATAACTTCGCATATAATTATGATTCACCACATAATTAACAACTTGCATAGATTCATGATTTTGCAACATAACAACTTGCATAGGTTCACGAATTAACAACATAATTAACAACTAACATAGGTTCATGATTCACAACATAACAACTTGCATAGGTGACTTGCATAGGTTCATGAATTAACAACATAATTAACAACTCACATAGATTCATGATTTACAACATGTTTAACAACTTGCATAACATAACAACTTGCATATTTTCATGAATAATAACTTGTATAGGTGACTTGCATGATCTCATAACAATTTGCATAGATTCATGATTACAGCTTACATAGATTCATAATAACGACTTGCATAGATTCATAATAACAACTAGCATAATTTCGTGATCCACAACAACAATAAACTTGCATAACTACAAACAACATATACCCAAATCGTAGTCTACCACGATTCACTTTTATTTATTTAAACCTAAAAGTGACTAGAACTCACCGAAAAAGGGGTCTTGAGTTCTGGGATCTGAATTCTCTAACTGATTAGCGTTCCCTTGTTGTAGACAATTTCGTAGTTGTAGTTTTAGGCTTGATTTGAATTGAATTGTTGTCTTTAATTTGCTTCTAGTTGGTGGAGGCTATTCTAGGGTTTTGGAAAGACAGTATGACGACCATTGATCTAATTTTGATTTTATTCTAGGGTTTGAGTCTATATGTGTTTATATAAAATTTCAATTTAATTATAGCCGTCGGATGACCCTAGAGTTAAGCACAACCATTCAGTCTAGATTATAACTATCCAGAAACCCTAATGACTCATTAACTAGTCAGAAATGACTCAGCAATGACTCACCTTTCGAATCAGAGCCTCAGAAATCTGTGCAGGCTTTTATCTCAGCCTGGGCGCACCTGCCAAGTGCACCAGTGCAACTTTCCATGGGCGCACTTCCCAAGTGCGCCAGTGCATTCTGGCTCGTTTCTGGTTTTTTTGCCTAACTTCGTTCGTCCATATCTTCTACATACGGTATCCGTTTTACGCAAACTCGGACTCTGTCTCAAGCAGAATTCCGAGATGAACGCAACGGTGCGACCCGTTTCCCTTAATTCCCACATTTGAAATTAAGTATTCTTAAATTTAGTTAATATGATTATTCAAAAATTCGGGGTGTTACATTCTCCCCTACTTAAAGGATTTCGTCCCTGAAATCTTCAAGCTAAGAAGAATGTGTCCTACCATCCAACCACACATCTACTCAACCATCAAACACAGGCATCCATTGTCCTTAAAAGATTTCTAATGCCGTATGAACATATGCAAAAAGTGTGTGTATATGTTCCTTATCTAATGCAAAATCAGGGGGTCTACTGATTCAGCTGACCTCCTTAATGCAAACCATGATAGTGCCGTGCGTCCATTATGTATGCGAAAGAATTCTATCGATACATACTATTTCTACATGTGTGCTCAACCATTCATCATATTGCAGCATCCATATGATAACACAACCATTGTTCATCCATTAACCTAAATATCCATACACATTTATATGCAGCATGAAAGTGATTTGAGCCATTCTAGTGCCTAATGTGTGTGTAAATGCATCCACGAGCAACCACTAGCAAATACTTGCATCCACTTGCAACTATCAAACATAACATGTCTCAAACACATGTTTACATCCATGTATTTCCTATCTAAAGGTCGAAGATTCGGTTGATGGGATACAAAAAAATGATATAACTAAAACAAAAAGCTCTGTTCCCATTTGACATCGGTTAAGAGAATAATTCCCTAAGTCTCAGCCCCGAAGACCGAAATCAACATCAGACTGCCACTCACAGAATTACCCCATTAAACAATGTCAAAACTTGAAATCTACTTCATGCTTCGAGTAGAAACGCCTATCCATCAGAAATATTCAGATACTTACAGACTACTGGTACAGATCAGATTACAGAATGGTTCTCAGAAAGCTAAACATAACAGACCCTTGCGGGTCACATGAAACTTTGGGGGTCTTCCCATGACAAGTTAGAAACTTGACGACCTTCCTCTCAAAATCTAGAACGACCCTCTACATAGAATGCTGGTCCATTTAGGACCAACCCATACCCCATAAACTTGAGCACACAAATATCACATTCAAATTTTTGACGCCTAACACAGATAATTTCAAATCCTTACAAACCACCAATAAATGAGCAGAACCACCAAAGGGGTTTGAAACAACTACGGGATCAAAAATAAGACTAGTATTAAAGTGCAGAGTCTCAATTACAAAATCAAAATGCCAGAATTCAAAAGAGTCTTAACTTCATAAGGAAATTAAACCTTTTACATAAATTTTTCTACACCTATCTTATCCATCAGCCGTGAAAGCATTCGCCTATCCAATCAAAGGAAGAGATTTTAGACAAAGGACCAAAGGACACTACATATGGCTTTTCGGGGAATGTTTTTCAAAACAGGCTTTCCTTTTTGAAAATACTTTTTTTTAAAACCTTTTTGAAAAATATTTTCAAAACTTTTATCTAATCTGGTAACCTTCAGCTCTGATACCAAGTGCAGCACCCCACCTCCATTAAAGTCACTCACAAAGGGAATGCCTTAACTTCAGTGGAGCGTTTTCGGTAAACAGACACAGAATATCACAAGATAGATATAAAAATTTTGCAGTGGAAAATAAACAACTTTATTAAATCACCAAAATACTTTGTTACATGATACCATGAGTCATAAAACTCTTACAACAAAACACTTCTGTCTTATATTATCAGAGTACATAGGTATTTAAAAGAAAAACATCATTCCCCAAATTAAAGGGCAAGCCATATAAGTGACCGAGACTCTAGCCATACTTCAGAAGAAGCTCATAAAAGATGATATCCAAATCCTGACTAAACCTGGGTGTTTCCTCCCTGAGAACCTGGGGGAGGGGGAATGGAAGAAAAGAGGCGAAACAAACTAGGCCAGGCATACGTCTGGTGAGTTCAATAACTTTTAGCCAGTAAATAAATAAAGGTAAACATGATAGGCATACAAAGTGGATAAGAGGATTCACGGTACAGATGACAGGTATGACATGACAAATAAGGTAAGGTGTATGTTGCTTCACTACTAACTACTCTGCACTATTACTAGTCAAATCAAGATGGGATGATCCCTTTTGCTAACCATAATAACGATAATGATGGCAGTAGTTTCATGTACTCCTAGTCGCTGTCATAGGTGCCACCTGCTCTTATCTCAACTAGTCGTACCCACTACCCTCTTACTGTAAATTGGTAGACTTATGGCATACGTCCGGGTATACCCTAACCACTACCCTAATCGATCGGCTCCCTACTCTGCAGATACCCTGTGCTGGTCCCACAACTAGGGGGTATCACTTCCCTAAAGTGGCAAACCAAGGTGTGCACAGTTATACCTACTGGTGTCACGGTCGTCTTGTCCCCCTCTGCCCGGCCCATGCACGCACATGTCCCCGGTCGGTTTGCGCCGCCCACACCATCCGTCTCGTTTTGGATCTCTTACAATCGATCAGTAAGCGTGCCCCTTCCCCGCCTAATACGGAGTTCTTTACCTGGATACCCCTCCGGGTTACTGACTGAAATGGGTCTCACACAACATGATACAAGCTCTCCCCTATGTCTTGTATCCCCACTAGGTTTTCTACTGACTATGTATACCCTAAGGTGTCTTTAATTACATAGCTCTCAATCAATTATGCATACCTATAGGTGTCTTTAATACATAACCCCTATTCTACCTATCGGTTATGCATACCTATAGGTGTCTTTAATACATAACTCTATCTATTCTCATTAGTTATGCGTACCCCTAAGGGTGTCTTTAATACATAACTTTACTATTTTTCCCCAATTATGTATACCATTAGGTGTCTTTAATTATATAACCATTTTTATTCGGTTAAGTTTGTGGGCCTATATATTTTAATATTACCCACCTACCCTTCAGTTGTACTTAACCCTCCCACTGATTTAATCCTATTTATTTAATGGTTAAGTTTGTGGGCCTATATATGTTAATATTACCCACCTACCCATCAGTTGTACTTAACCCTTCCACTGATTTAATCATATTTATTTAATGGTTAAGTTTGTGGGCCTATATATATTAATATTACCCACCTACCCATTTATTAATTTATTGGTTAAGCTGGTCTTAACCCTTTAACTTAGTTTATGATTAGGTTCTTCATAGTCCACAGATACGTTGGTTAAGAGAATAACTCCCTAAGTACCAACCCCGAAGATCGAGATCAACATCAGTTCGTTACCCAGAGAATCACTCACTCAACCAAACTTCTGTTTATCGTCCATATTTGTTTTTAATCAACATTAATTAATTATTGAGACACCTAATCGTATTTCACATGCCACCTAAGGCACCCACTTAATTCCACATGCCACCCAAGGCACCCACTTAACCCCTCATGTCCCACTACATGTTTATCTGGTTAGGTGTTTCTTAATTCATTAAAACCGTAACCTTATAAAGACCTCCCACATTAGACTGGCTTTGTGGCAGCTGGATTTGCCGGGCGGGTCCGGGCAGTCTTACACCACAAAAAAGCCTAACCTCGTGTCTTCACAACTGTCACGCATTTAATTTATGCCTAAGACCTCCCACATTTGACTGGCATTTGTGGCAGTTGGATTTGCCAGGCGGGTCCGGGCAGTCTTACACCACAAAAGAGCCTAACCTCGTGTCTTAGACGATTAATTACACAAAATTAATTATTCCCCAATTTGAATTAATCTCCTTATTCAAATTATCAATCAATTTCAAATTTAACTATGGTCATAATTGACTCAGTTATGTCCATCTATTTATGATATGTAAAATCATACCAATTTCATCACAAATTTATTTTATGCCATTTAAGGCATTTATGCCAATTCTCAATATTAAATGTTCAGTCTTTAGTTGCTTAAACATTCCTCTTTTGATTAATTAAGTTAATTAATCCTTTTCTTTTTATAGGTGTCAATACCTATCTTATTAACAATTTAAATTTCCTATCCATAAATGGTCATATTCAAATTATACCATTTTTACCCAATTTTACGCATGTCATAATAGGTAATTATTTATATGTTTCCATACTAGAATCATGTGTCCAATTTACATAATCATTATGTAAATTATGCCTATTACAAATTCCCCTTTTTCCCCGTTTCTTAACTAGCATAACCGTTTGCGTTTTTGGCGTCATCGAGGCTACAAGGTAGCCTTGCCATAACAACAAATAAAGGGAATGACAAGGAGATCGTTTTCAGTACAATTTTTGGCATAAGCATGACAACTAGGGAAAATGACATGATAACTTCGCATATAATTATGATTCACCAATAATTAACAACTTGCATAGATTCATGATTTTGCAACATAACAACTTGCATAGGTTCATGAATTAATAACATAATTATCAACTAACATAGGTTCATGATTCACAACATAACAACTTGCATAGGTGACTTGCATAGGTTCATGAATTAACAACATAATTAACAACTCACATAGAATCATGATTTACAACATGTTTAACAACTTGCATAACATAACAACTTGCATATTTTCATGAATAATAACTTATATAGGTGACTTGCATGATCTCATAACAATTTGCATAGATTCATGATAACAACTTGCATAGATTCATAATAACGACTTGCATAGATTCATAATAACAACTTGCATAATTTTGTGATCCACAACAACAATAAACTTGCATAACTACAAACAACATATACCCAAATCGTAGTCTACCACGATTCACTTTTATTTATTTAAACCTAAAAGTGACTAGAACTCACCGAAAAAGGGGTCTTGAGTTCTGGGATCTGAATTCTGTAACTGATTAGCGTTCTCTTCTTGTAGACAATTTCGTTGCTGTAGTTTCAGGCTTGATTTGAATTGAATTGTTGTCTTTGATTTGCTTCTAGTTGGTGGACGCTATTCTAGGGTTTTGGAGAGACAGTATGACGGCCATTGATCTAATTTTGATTTGATTCTAGGGTTTGAGTCTATATGTGTTTATATAAAATTTCAATTTAATTATAGCCGTCGGATAACCCTAGAGTTAACCACATCCATTCAGTCTAGATTAGAACTATCTAGAAACCCTAATGACTCATTAACTAGTCAGAAATGACTCAGCACTGACTCAGCGTTCGAATCAGAGCCTCAGAGATCTGTACAGACTTTTATCTCGGCCTGGGCGCACCTGCCAAGAGCGTCGGTGCAACTTTGCATGGGCGCACTTCCCAAGTGCGCCAGTGCAATTTTGTTCTGGCGCACTTCCCAAGTGCGCCAGTGCATTCTGGCCCGTTTCTGTTTTCTTGCCTAACTTCGTTCGTCCATATCTTCTTCATACGTTATCCGTTTTACGCAAACTCATACTCTATCTCAAGCAGAATTCCGAGACGAACGCAAAGGTGCGACCCGTTTCCCTTAATTCCCACATTTGAAATTAAGTATTCTTAAATTTAGTTAATTTAATTATTCAAAAATTCGGGGTATTACATTCTCCCCTACTTAAAGGATTTCGCCCCTGAAATCTTCAAGCTAAGAAGAATGTGTCCTACCATCCAACCACCCATCTACTCAACCATCAAACACAGACATCCATTATCCTTAAAAGATTTCTAATGCCGTATGAACATATGCAAAAAGTGCGTGTATATGTTCCTTATCTAATGTAAAATCAGGGGGTCTACTGATTCGGCTGATCTCCTTAATGCAAACCATGATAGTGCCGTGCATCCATTATGTATGCGAAAGAATCCTATCGATACATATTATTTCTACATGTGTGCTCAACCATTCATCATAATGCAACATCCATATGATAACGCAACCATTGTTCATCCATTAACCTAAATATGCACACACATTTATATGCAATATGAAAGTGATTTGAGCCGATCTAGTGCCTAATGTGTGTGTAAATGCATTCACGAGCAACCACTAGCAAACACTTGCATCCACTTGCAACCATCAAACATAACATGTCTCAACCACATGTTTACATCCATGGATTTACTATCTAAAGGTCGAAGATTCGATTGATGGGATATAAACAAATGATATAACTAAAACAAAATGTCTATTCCCGTTTGACATCGGTTATGAGAATAATTCCCTAAGTCTCAACCCCGTAGACCGAAATCAACATCAGACTGCCACTCACAGAATTACCCCCATTAAACAATGTCAAAACTTGAAATCTACTTCATGCTTCGAGTAGAAACGCCTATCCTTTAGAAATATTCAAATACTTACAGACTACTGGTACAGATCAGATTACAGAATGGTTCTCAGAAAGCTAAACATAACAGACCCTTGCGGGTCACATGAAATGTTGGGGGTCTTCCCATGACAAGTTAGAAACTTAACGACCCTCCTCTCAAAATCTAGAATGGCCCTCTACATAGAAGATGGTCCATATAGGACCAACCCAGAGCCCATAAACTTGAGCACACAAATGCACATTCAAATTTTTGACGCCTAACACAGATAATTTCAAACCCTTACAAATCACCAATAAATGAGCCGAACCACTAAAGGGGTTTGAAACAACTACGGGATCAGAAAGAAGACTAGTATTAAAGCGCAGAGTCTCAATTACAAAATAAAAATGCAAGAATCCAAAAGAATCTTAACTTCATAAGGAAATTAAACCTTTTACATAAATTTTTCTACCCCTATCCTATCCATCAGCCGCGAGAGCATTCGCCTATCCTATCAAAGGAAGAGATTTTAGACAAAGGACCGAAGGATCCTACATATGGCTTTTCGGGGAATGTTTTTCAAAACAGGCTTTCCTTTTTGAAAATAGGATTTTTTAAAACCTTTTTGAAAAATATTTTCAAAACTTCTATCTAATCTGGTAACCTTCAGCTCTGATACCAAGTGCAACACCCCACCTCCATTAAGGTCACTCACAAAGGGAATGCCTTAACTTCAGTGGAGCGTTTTTGGTAAACAGACACAGAATATCACAAGACAGATATAAAAATTTTGCAGCGGAAAATAAACAACTTTATTAAATCACCAAAATACTTTGTTATATGATACCATGAGTCATAAAACTCTTACAACAAAACACTTCTGTCTTATATTATTAGAGTACATAGGTATTTAAAAGAAAAACATCATTCCCCAAATTAAAGAGCAAGCCATATAAGAGACAGAGACTCTAGCCATACTTCAGAAGAAGCTTCTAGAAGATGATATCCAAATCCTGACTAAACCTGGGTGTTTACTCCCTGAGAACCTGGGGGGGGGGGACGGAAGAAAAGAGGCGAAACAAACTAGGTCATACATACGTCTGGTGAGTCCAGTAACTTTTAGCCAGTAAATAAATAAAGGTAAGCATGATTGACATACAAAGTGGATAAGAGCATTCACAATACAGATGACAGGTATGACAGGACAAATAAGGTAAGGTGTATGCAAGCTTCACTACTAACTACTCTGTACTACTACTAGTCAAATCAAGATGGGATGATCCCTTCCACTAACCATAATAACGATAATGATGGTTGTAGTTTCGTGTACTTCTAGCCGTTTTCATAGGTGCCACCTGCTCCTATCTCAACTAGTCATACCAACTACCCTCCTACTATAAATTGGTAGACTTAGGGCATATGTCTGGGTATACCCTAACCACTACCCTAATCGATCGACTCCCTACTCTGTAGATACCCTGTGCTGGTCCCACAACTAGGGGGTATCACTTCCCTAAAGTGGCAACCCAAGGTGTGCACATTTATACCTACTGGTGTCACAGTCGTCTTGTCCCCCTCTGCCCAGCCCATGCACGCACATGTCCCCGGTCGGTTTGCGCCGCCCACACCATCCGTCTTGTTTTGGATCTCTTACAATCAATCAGTAAGCGTGCTCCTTCCCCGCCTAGTACGGAGTTCTTTACCTTGATACCCATCCGGGTTACTAACTGAAATGGGTCCCACAAAACATGATACAAGCTCTCCCCTATGTCTTGTATCCCCACTAGGTTTTCTACTTACTATGTATACCCTAAGGTGTCTTTAATTACATAGCCCTCAATCAGTTATGCGTACCTATAGGTGTCTTTAATACATAACTCCTATTCTACCTATCGGTTATGCGTACCTATAGGTGTCTTTAATACATAACTCTATCTATTCCCATTAGTTATGCGTACCCCTAAGGGTGTCTTTAATACATAACTTTACTATTTTCCCCCGGTTATGTGTACCATTAGGTGCTTTAACTACATGACCCTTTTTATCCAGTTAAGTTTGTGGGCCTATATATTTTAATATTACCCACCTACCCTTTAGTTGTACTTAACCCTCCCACTGATTTAATCCTACTTATTTAATGGTTAAGTTTGTGGGCCTATATATATTAATATTACCCACCTACCCATCAGTTGTACTTAACCCTCCCACTGATTTAATCATATTTATTTAATGGTTAAGTTTGTGGGCCTATATATATTAATATTACCCACCTACCCATTTATCAATTTATTGGTTAAGCTGGTCTTAACCCTTTAACTTAGTTTATGATTAGGTTCTTCTTAGTCCACATATACATAGGTTAAGAGAATAACTCCCTAAGTACTAACCCCGAAGATCGAGATCAACATCAGATCGTTACCCAGAGAATCACTCACTCAACCAAACTTCTGTTTATCATCCATATTTGTCATTAATCAGCATTAATTAATTATTGAGACACCTAATCGTATTTCACATGCCACCCAAGGCACCCAATTAATTCCACATGCCACCCAAGGCACCCACTTAACCCCTTATGTCCCACTACATGTTTATCTGGTTAAGTGTTTCTTAATTCATTAAAACCGTAACCTTAAAAAACCTCCCACATTAGACTAGCATTTGTAGCACCTGGATTTGCCGGGCGGGTCCGGGTAGTCTTACACCACAAAAGAGCCTAACCTCGTGTTTTTACAATTGTCATGAATTTAATTTTTGCCTAAGACCTCGCACATTAGACTTCGTGGCAGTTGGATTTGCCGGGCGGGTCCGGGCAGTCTTACACCACAATAGAGCCTAACCTCGTGTCTTAGACGATTAATTACACAAAATTAATTATTCCCCAATTTGAATTAATCTCCCTATTCAAATTACCAATCAATTCCAAATTTAACTATGGCCATAATTGACTTAATTATGTCCATCTATTTATGGTATGTAAAATCATACCAATTTTATCACAAATTTATTTTATGCCATTTAAGGCATTTATGCCAATTCTCAATATTAAATCTTCAGACTTTAATTGCTTAGACATTCCTCTTTTGATTAATTAAGATAATTAATTATTCCTTTCCTTTTTATAGGTGTCAATACCTATCTTATTAACAATTTGAATTTCCTTTCCATAAACGGTCATATTCAAATTATACCATTTTTACCCAATTTTACCCATGTCATAATAGGTAATTATTTATGTGTTTCCCTACTAGAATCATGTGTCCAATTTACATAATCACTATGTAAATTATGCCTATTACAAATTCCTCTTTTTCCCCGTTTCTTAACTAGCGTAACCGTTTGCGTTTTTGGCGTCATCGAGGCTACAAGGTAGCCTCGCCATAACAACAAATAAAGGGAATGAAAAGGTGATCGTTTTCAGTACAATTTTTGGCATAAGCATGACAACTAGGGAAAATGACATGATAACTTCGCATATAATTATGATTCACCACATAATTAACAACTTGCATAGATTCAAGATTTTGCAACATAACAACCTGCATAGGTTCATGAATTAACAAATTAATTAACAACTAACATAGGTTCATGATTCACAACATAACAACTTGCATAGGTGACTTGCATAGGTTCATGAATTAACAACATAATTAACAACTCAAGTAGATTCATGATTTACAACATGTTAACTTGCATATTTTCATGAATAATAACTTGTATAGGTGACTTGCATGATCTCATAACAATTTGCATAGATTCATGATAACAACTTGCATAGATTCACAATAACGACTTGCATAGATTCATAAATAACAACTTGCATAATTTCGTGATCCACAACAACAATAAACTTGCATAACTACAAACAACATATACCCAAATCATAGTCTACCACATTCACTTTTATTTATTTAAACCTAAAAGTGATTAAAACTCAACGAAAAATGGGTCTTGAGTTCTGCGATCTGAATTCTGTAATTGATT
Source organism: Allium sativum (assembly GCA_030737875.1). Lineage (NCBI taxonomy): Eukaryota > Viridiplantae > Streptophyta > Magnoliopsida > Asparagales > Amaryllidaceae > Allium > Allium sativum. The sequence continues at coordinate 180,540,877 of CM060915.1, read as the reverse complement.
AGCATTCCCTTGTTGTAGACAATTTCGTTGTTGTAGTTTTAGGGTTGATTTGAATTGAATTGTTGTGTTTAATTTGCTTCTAGTTGGTGGCGGCTATTCTACGGTTGTGGAGAGACAGTATGACTGCCATTGATCTAATTTTGATTTGATTCTTGGGTTTGAGTCTATATGTGTTTATATAGAATTTCAATTTAATTATAGCCGTCGGATGACCCTAGAGTTAACCACAACCATTCAGTCTAGATTAGAACTATCCAGAAACCTTAATGACTCATTAACTAGTCAGAAATGACTCAGCACTGATGTAACAACCCGTATTTTCAATAACCTGTTATAACATAAATGGAGGCAGAATTAAACTGTAAAATCTGAATCAAGGGAAACGGGCTATGCCATTGCGTTCGTCTCGGAAAAATACGCGAAATAGAGTCCGAGTTTTCGAAAATCGGAGTTCGTATGACCAAGATATGGCCTCGCGAAGTTTCACGAAAAAATTCCCAAATTAAAGTACATTTAATTAAGTTAAATGGGTTGCACAGAGAAATATATATATATTGATATATATATATATATAATTGAAAATTAAATAAATAAATATGCAAAAATGTTCAAAACAACGAATTGGGAGAGGGGAATAACCGTACCGTCCGATTTTTGAGGTCGACCCAAGCCCGCTGGGTCGACTAGGGGTTAATCCAGGGTGTTTGGCTGTCAACCCGTGGGCCGATTCGCTCAAATGCAGATTTTGCATTTGGATGGTTCTCATGGTTCATATTTAATCTAAAGGCCCTAGATGGTTCCTACACTTGACTTCTTCCCCAAGACATGCTTTGCTGGCTTGGATTGAATCTAGGTTTAATCCTATGGCCTAAAACACTTGCCTAATCTATAAATAAGACCCTAACCTATCCTAAATCCTCATTATTCATTCATGCAACTAAACTATGGCAAAATTTTACCTCTCATGGCCTCCACTCTCTTCATAAAATTTCTAAATGGTTTCTATGAGAGATTTTCCATGCATACAAGTGTTTTCAAGCTTGTATGAGTGTCATTAGCTTGCATTCAAGTCAAGTTTCTATCTTTGCATCATAAAGCAAGGGTTTTGATCATTTTGGCTCAAGGGTTTTTATGTTAGAGCTTGCATTTTGGGTCTATTTGATTGCATAAGGGCTTTGTCATATCTTTTGTGCCTTCATAGCAATGTAAGCCCTTTCCCTACTCTTAGATATTAACTATGAAGTTAAATGTTCATGTTGCAAGTTTGGGTTTGATCATTGAGTATGATACATGCTATCATGTCATGCAAGTTTATGAAGTCATTATCTTGATCTTGTGAGCTAAAAGCTACAACCTTTATGTTGAAATGTTGCATTAGGCAACATGAGAACCCTCATAACCTTTATGTCAACTTGCATATGAAGTCATAACCCTTATATGATGATATATGCGAGTTACTAGTCATCATTCCATATCTTTTATCACCATGATTCGCTTATGTGCCAAGTTTGGGTTTATGCATGTTTTGAGGCTTAAGAATGTAACATGCAAGTTAATGAACACATTTGTGCCTCATTTGCCACCATGATTAACTTGTGGGTTAATATCCATTTTTGTCATGCCTTTGCCAAGACTCTTCTTTTAATCCATTACGTTGTCGCGAACGTATATGCGAGTTTAAAAGCGTTGGGTTATGTTATGGGTAATTTCTAATGACATGAAAATACAACTTGAAAACATGACTTGAAATATAACATGGAAGTTGACATGTAAGTATGCATAAAAACATATGCTTGGGAATTTACCTATTAAGTTAGGTCTACCCTTTGGGAATTTACCTATTAAGTTAGGTCTACCCAAATGCTTGAAAACTTGTAACATGTTTTGGGAAACATGATGGACATGACACTTAGATAATATAAGTGTGGCCAACTCGAGGTTGGGTTGAGTTTGCAACGTAAAACTACCCGGAACCGACCGGCCTAACTAGTAGTTGCAAACAATAGGACCCAATGTGAGAAGTTGGTCATGTTGTGCTTGAACCCGAGGTTAGACCAAGTTGTGGTGTAAAGCTACCTGGAACCTACCGGCTTAACTAGTAACCACAACAAAGTCTAATGTGAGAGGTGAAGGTGCATTAAGTAATTAATGCCACATGATAGGGTTAAGTTAATTTGATTAATGACTCTTAACCAAATATGACATGGACAAATGGGTTAAGTAATTTGATTAGGCTAATGACACTTAACAAAACATGACAAGGTTGGGTAGGTTAAGTAACTTGATTTGCCTAATGACACTTAACCATTTTTATATGACTAGTGGATGGGGTTAAGTTAACCAACACTTAATCAATCCAACGCGATAACTTGGTAAGGTTAAGTAAGTTTTCTTAATGACGCTTAACCGAAAAATAAGGTTAACGAATGGGGTTAAGATTAGACTCAACTAGTCTAAACATGGAAATCGGATGGGGTTAAGTTAGCCTAGACTTAATTAATCCCACTTGGTAGTTTAATGGGGTTAAGTTAAACACTTAACTAATCTAAACATGATGAATTGATGTGGTTAAGTGACCTATACTTATCCAATCTAACTCGTTAATTTATTGTGGTTAAGTTAACCAATATAACGTGAAAACATGATAAGGCTAAGTCACGAATCGCTTGAATAAACTTGACCGATTTGACTAAGTAAATTGATAGGGTCAAGTTAATATATACTTAACCAATCTAGAATGATAATTGGACGAGGTTAAGTCGTGAATTGCTTAATATACTTAACCAACTTGAGCATGGTTTGTAGGGTTAAGCCTTGAACTTGGATACTTAGCCAATTTTGACAGGATTTGTAGACGGGTTAAGTCATGAACTTAAGTGACACTTAATCCATTATGTAAACGCTAGTTCTGAGGATTAGGTGGATAACCGTAGTTAACAAGGATAACGGGAACAATGCTAAGTGGTAAACCTTAGTTGAAGAATAACTAAGTAATGATTCTTAGTCAAGGAAATTTAGACCAGTTCATAGATAGATGAGTAACCTGATACGGTAGGTCATCGTTTAAGTATATGAGTAGGAGCAAGTATCTGATTTAGATAAAGGCTCCAGCGAACTGGGTAACGAAGCAGCGGCTTCGGGGAACGTGAGGATATTCTTGGTATCCCTCTATGAGCTGCCAGGTGATTATACTATGCTCATGAGAGGTTAAGGTCTGCGTTAGAAGAACCAAGAGTATGCCTTGGTTGCTATACGAGCGACCTAAAGACGGGGATGGATAGGGGATAGTCGACGATACACGGTCGTACCCTAGATAGCATTTCGTCAGGCTACCTACCATCTTTGGTCAAGCGTGTACGTACGGAAAGGCAGAGAACACCCAAAAGACCATAATTGCTATCTAATTATGGTTGCGGTAAGGCTTGGATGTGGGTTGGCCAGTGTTGTGTTCTCATACAGGATTTATCCTGTCTTGTCTTTCACTAGTTGAGGGAGTGGTCTCGTGGGACCATAGCCACGTATAAGAAAAACAGACCTTAGCATCTGCATCGGCAGATAAATCGAAAGCTCCCGATCGAGTCCTGTATTTCTTGATTTTCCCTGTGACAGGACTCGGATGGCACGATGTGATACATGTGCAACAGTCATGGAAAAGCGATTCACGATGAATGCGTGGGAAAAAGGGCGCGGTTGGCGGTTAGCGTAATCCCTAGTGGCCCTAGGTGGTTGAACCCAAACCGAGATACGAAAACGTGCAATAGGTAAGCATAATCCCTAGCAGCCCTAGGTAGCATAAGTCCTAGTTGTACAAACAATAATTCATGTTGGAAGACCCTAGCTAGGTTTAGGGTAACAGTCCAAACCGATCTTAAGGATCATGGAACTATGTTAAAGTAATATAGAATCTCATGGGAAAGCCCGTATGGTCTACGGCAAGGGACTGAACATTTACATGGAATAAAACATACAAGTTGAGTAACCTATATATGCGATATATTAGGTTGACATGGACCATTACACGACTTTTGAGTGAGGGTCATTCTTGGTTAACACATGACACGGTGGGGATACTAGTACGGTAGATGCAGAGCTAAAATACAGGATAGATATCACGGGGCGTTATACGTGACAGATATCTTGGGGATATTATACTTGATAGAAACCTGACGATGTGATACCTTGTTTTATCTTGACATCGTAATTTATCATGACACCTTAGTTTATCTGAGTTCAGTAGTTCATCCTGTTATTTTGATTTAGCTTATCTATCTTGTTATCATGCTTATGTTCATCTCAGTTTCTCATGTCAGTTAACTTTACTAGTTTTTATGCTAATAGTAGATAGGGCTTACTCAGTCTTTTTGACTGACCCGTTTTGTTTCGCCTCTTTTCTTCCGTTTCCCCCCCAGGTTACAGGGAGGAAATACTGTTGTTTAGTTCGGACTTCTTCTGCTTGAAGGTCATCATGGATGGCTTGGACTTTTCTTGGCTAATGGCTACTTTACTGTTTTTACTTGGGGAATAATTTATGAAAATGTCTTTATGCTTCTTTACTATTGCAAGACAGGTTTTGATGTACTCTGATGTAAAAGGCTTTAGACCTTATTTATTCATGTTATGAAAGTTTGATTTTACTTCCGCTATTTTATATGTTCTGTCTTGTGATATTTCTGTGCATGTTTACCAATAATGCCCCTCTAAAGCTAGTGCATTCCTTTGCGAGTGACCCTAGCGGAGGCGGGGTGTTACACGTGGTATCAGAGCAGAAGGTTACCAGACTAGGCAAAAGTTTTTAAAGACCTTCTGAAAACTATTTGAAAAAAAAAATCGTTTACAAAGAAGCATTTTTCAAGAAATTTTCTTTTAAAAGAAAAAGGCTATTCCCCAAAGGCCATTAGCACTATCCTTGTTTCCTTAATTGAGTCTCTTTTCCTTTCTTTCCTCCATCTGTAGTCACAGTAGTTTTAACTGCGACTAGTCTTTTCTACCTACGAAAGTGCTTTCCATACGATGGAGGTGGTTCTCGAGAGACCAGTGGCCGCGTTATAAGAAAGGATCGTGAGAAAGAAGGATAAAGGATACGAGCTTAAGGATGAGCAACTTGTTGGTATGGCTTAGTCCCCAAAGGAGGGAGAAAGATGAACAATGAAACCCATGACGAGAGAGTACCTTTGGCATGGTAAAACGGGGCGGATAGTTAAGTATTATGGGACAAGGACAAGATCATCGGGAGGGCAGTAGTATGCTCTCATTTCTAGAGTACCTCGGAAGGAGGGTAACGATCTTGTTAAAGGTTTAGCTTTTCTTCTCTATCATCCCGTTAGGACTTCGTTGTTCGTATCATTTAAGTCTGCTTCGATAGTTGAGTCTCTGCACCTTAAGTACTAGCGTAATAGAGAATCCCATTTTTGTCTCAAAGTCCTATTGGAGAATCAGTCCATTTATACATGACTTGTTTGGATTTGGGAATGTCTATGCCAAGTGTTGAGTTTGGAAATAATGCTTATGTTTATAAGCTATGGATGGATTCTAGGGATGAAGTGGTTATCCAGTAGGGGGTGCCACTCTCGGTTTTGATAGGAGGGTAGTTAGACCTTTTGACTAGCCTTGGTAATGCCCTCGAAGTATCGGGTAACCTTTTTGAGGTTCTGTCATGACTAGTTACTTAGAATCCCTTGATGCCTTTATTGGAAATTTGAAGCCCGATCGAGTGGTGTTCGCCAATAAGACGGATGGTTTACTTCATTTATGCATGGGTTATAGAGATCACCCTAGTAAGTGCGCATGATAACCTGATTGACATCTGTTTACTTTCAAGAGAAAGTTCTTCTACATGGAATGCCTTATAGTATATAAACGAGATCCAAGATTCACTAGTGAATTTTGGAAAGCTTGCATGAGATCATGAGTACGCAGTCATGTTTGCGTCAAGTATTCTAGGAAAAGGATAAGTGCAAGTGGAACGAGAGGCGACGAAGAAATGAGTTCCAGCTCATGTTATGGAAACAAGAATAAGAAGCTACAAAATCGCAAAGTTAAAAGACGACTTTGATGGTCAAAGACTAGATACGCGCATGATATCTCTTTTTGGGAGTATATCCTTGATCCCTGTTTTCTGTAGAGCTTACTTGTAGGCTATCTTTTGTGGACATCCTCTCAGTCCTATTCTCCGTTACAAACCCTGTAAGGAGTTTGTCCTGTTTATCTTCTCGACCCTGTTTCAGGGAATTCTAGGTAGAACCCTATGGATGTAAACATGTATTTGAAACATGTTATGATTGATATGGTTGCAAGTGGTTGCTCGTGGATGCGGGAATACACATTAGATACTAGCTCGACTCGGTCACATTTCATATTGCATATGCACGAGTATTTATACTTGTTTATGGATGAAATCGAATGTATTATCATGCGGTGTTGCATATGAATGAATGATTGTGCACGCATATAGTATCTATATGACTAGGACTATTTGCATACATGTTGGAATCATGGCACTATACATATTTTGCATCAGAAAGATTATTCAGGCCTGATCATTAGCATTAGCTAAGGAACATGTACACACACATTTTGCATATATTCATACAGCATTAGAAATCATCTAAGGACAATGGTTGCTTGTGGATGATGTTTTGAGTAGATGGATGGTAGGATATGTTCTTCCTAACTTGGAGATTTCGGGGACGAAATCCTAAAAGGTGGGGAGAATGTAACAACCCGTATTTTCAATAACCTGTTATACCATAAATGGAGGCAGAATTAAACTGTAAAATCTGAATCAATGGAAACGGGCTATGCCATTGCGTTCGTCTCGGAAAAATACGCGAAATAGAGTTTGAGTTTTCGAAAATCGGAGTCCGTATGACCAAGATATGGCCTCGCGAAGTTTCACGAAAAAATTCCCAAATTAAAGTATACTTAATTAAGTGAAATGGGTTGCGCAGAGAAATATATATATATATATATATATTGATATATATATATATAATGGAAAATTAAATAAATAAATATGCAAAAATGTTCAAAACAGCGAATTGGGAGAGGGGAATAACCGAACCGGCCGATTTTTGAGGTCGACCCGAGCCAGCTGGGTCGACTAGGGGTTAATCCAGGGTGTTTGGCTGTCAACCCGTGGGCCGATTCGCTCAAATGCAGATTTTGCATTTGGATGGTTCTCATGGTTCATCTTTAATCTAAAGGCCCTAGATGGTTCCTACACTTGACTTCTTCCCCAAGACATGCTTTGATGGCTTGGATTGAATCTAGGTTTAATCCTATGGCCTAAAACACTTGCCTAATCTATAAATAAGACCCTAACCTATCCTAAATCCTCATTATTCATTCATGCAACTAAACTATGGCAAAATTTTACCTCTCATGGCCTCCACTCTCTTCATAAAATTTCTAAATGGTTTCTATGAGAGATTTTCCATGCATACAAGTGTTTTCAAGCTTGTATGAGTGTCATTAGCTTGCATTCAAGTCAAGTTTCTATCTTTGCATCATAAAGCAAGGGTTTTGATCATTTTGGCTCAAGGGTTTTTATGTTAGAGCTTTCATTTTGGGTCTATTTGATTGCATAAGGGCTTTGTCATATCTTTTGTGCCTTCATAGCAATGTAAGCCCTTTCCCTACTCTTAGATATTAACTATGAAGTTAAATGTTCATGTTGCAAGTTTGGGTTTGATCATTGAGTATGATACATGCTATCATGTCATGCAAGTTTATGAAGTCATTATCTTGATCTTGTGAGCTAAAAGCTACAACCTTTATGTTGAAATGTTGCATTAGGCAACATGAGAACCCTCATAACCTTTATGTCAACTTGCATATGAAGTCATAACCCTTATATGATGATATATGCGAGTTACTAGTCATCATTCCATATCTTTTGTCACCATGATTCGCTTATGTGCCTGTAACACCCCACGTCTATTAATGTCACTCACAAAGGGAATGCATTAACTTCCATGGAGGTTTTAAGTGAATATAGAACAGTAAAATTACAACAAGACAGATATAAAATAGTACTTGGAAATTCAAAAACTTTATTTCATTGTAGCAGAAGTCAAAACATGTTTGATTACATCATAACACCATATTCAATGTCAAGTACAATATCTATCTTGATAAAACAAGTACATAATCCCATTACATGAATAGCCATTAAAAAGAAAGATAACAAGCTGGACTTTACTTCAGCAGTCCAAGCTTTCCAGAAGATAAGCGATCCAACTAGACTCCACTAGAACTTGGCCCAACCTGCGGACCTGAAGGGAGAAAAAGGATGGAAAAGAGGGGGTCAGACATAAAGTCTGGTGAATATGATAATTCTACAATACTATTACCAAAATAACTGGACTAAGGCATAAGCTGGAAAACAAGAAAATGTCTATGAAGAGCAGATTAAGGACATAGACAATCGCTAAAGGCAACGTTATAGGCGCTCCTAAATACTAAAGGATAAACACTATACTGCACCACACCAGTCACCCTAAAGATTCATCCCACTTAGCTTCACTTAGAAACTTTCCCAATGGCTTTACGTACCCCTAGCTGACTACATAGGTGCCTCCTGCCCCTATCTCCACTAGGTGTACCCTACTTCCCATTATTCGATCGACTCCCTAACTCGTAGATACCCGTGCTGGCCCCACAGTGGGGTGTATCACTCCCCTAAAGTGGCAACCTGATACAACGGACATGCACGGCTTATACCTACACGATGCAACAACGTCTTACCTACCAGCCCGGGTCCACACACGCATATGAAACCCGTTGGACTTGCGTTGCCACCGCTCCTTGTTTTGGCCTCTTATAGTCAAACCCAGTATGCGTGTCCCGTCCTCGACTTGGGTCGAGCCCACAAAGATACGTTTTGGGATACTGGTTGAAATGGGCCCCCACTATTTACCACAAGCATTCCACCTAAGCTTGTCCCCATTAGTCCATCCCACTTAACCCACTTAGTCATGTTCATTTACAAGTGTGTTTGGTTAAGTCTAATCGTATTTCAAATGCCTCTAAAGGCAACCACCAGATTCCTCATGCCACCCAAGGCACCTACTTAACCCCCATGTCCCACCTTACATGATTATCTGGTTAAGTATTTCTTAGTTCATTAAGGCCATAACCTCATAAAGACCTCTCACATTAGACTGGCATTTATGGCAGCTGGATTTGCCGGGCGGGTCCGGGCAGTCTTACACCATAAAAGAGTCTAACCTCGTGTCTTTACAACTGTTATGCTTTAGTTTGGGCCTAGGACCTCTCACATTGGGCCGACATTTGTGACTACTGGATTTGCCGGGCGGGTCCGGGCAGGTTTACATCACAAACGGGTCCAACCTCGTGTCCTAAGCATTGATTATTAATAATAATCCACTTTCCCCCAATTTTAATAATTCCCTACTTGAATTATTAATTACTTCCAATTTTTAACAATGTCCATAATTGACTCAATTATGGACATCCATTCATGGTATGCAAAATCTTACAAAATTGCACCCAATTTATTAATTCCTAATCTTACCCCTACCCCACGTTTGAACGTTTATTCGCAAAATATATGTTAGACTCGAATAGCCTAACTCATAGCATAAAAGAGATTATCATAATAACAACATGTATATGTGACCAAATGAATCATAATAAGGGGTGAAACTTGCATATGTCCAACTTGCATAGATTATACATGTCATGGACCTAAAGGTGTCAACTTGTTCAAAATTCACCTAATATAATCTCAATCAATTTTCATAAACTTACATATGAACATGTGTGAATCAACATCATCTAATTTTTTAACAACATGGTTTTATATGGGTACACCTAACTCAATAGGCAAATACCCATATTCAAGTTTTATTTAATTATAGTTTCAAGTTTATGGGTACACCTAACCTAATAGGCAAATTCCCATAAACAAGATCCATTTAAATTAAAAAAAAACATAACTTCAAGCATGTTCCAACAACATCATGATTTTACAACATAATATAGCATGATTTATAACATGGCATAGTATGATAGTATAACATAGCTTGACATGATTCTCAACATAGCACGACATAGCATAAGAGAATTTACAACATAGCATGACATATCATATATAATTTACATCATACGACAACATAATAACATAATAAGAGATCCACAATATATAGAATTTACAATTACAAATCACATCACTTTCTTGTTATCCATTTATAATTGAGTCAAATTAGTTTGTAATAGTCTTGTGAGAATCATCATACTCACCAACAAAAGAAAAGAATTAGAGAAAGAGAGATCTTTTGATTTGATTTGTGTAGATTTAGTTGTAGATGATTAGGCTTCCTCTTCTTAGTTTGTGACGGCTACGCTGAACTCCATGGCAGCAGCATGACGGTAGCTTCTCTAATTTTACAAGTGATTTAGGTTTAGGGTCTACCCACTTATTTATAGATTTTAGAATGCATTTAGGCCATTAGATTTAACCTAGAAATAACCGCAGCCGTTCAGACAAGATGGGGTTTATCTTGTTGACTCAGCAATGAGTCAGAAGTGACTCAGCAAACACTCAGCATATTAATAAACTTCTATTCATGTCATAAATATATATATTTTTTCTACAATGTACATATTAGATACATCCCCCTTTACTTATTATTGTTTTTATATACATATTAGATACATCCCCTCTCTCACACACTTATTAATATTTTTATATTCATATTAGATACATCCCCTCTCTACACACTTATTATTATTTTAGCAACTTTAGTGTTAATAGAAAATTCGGGGTGTTACATTCTCCCCTCCTTTTAGGATTTCGTCCCCGAAATCTTCAAGTCTGGAAGAATGTATATCCTACCATCCAAACGTCCATCTACTCATCCATCATACACAGGCATCCATTGTCCTTACAGACTTCTAATGCTTTCATGTTTAAATGCACAGTGTGTGTATATGTCCGTATCTAATGCAAAATCAGGCGGTCCACTGATTCAGTTGACCTACTTAATGCAACTATGATCGTGCCATGCATCCATTATGTATGCAAAAGATTCTTAATGCTACATAATACTTCTATATGCGTGCACAACCATCATCTGAATGCAGCATCCACATGATAATACAACCATCGTTCATCCATTTTACTAAATACATCCATATATATATGCAATATGCAATATGTAGTGACTGAGCCGATCTAGTGCCTAAAGTGTGTGTATATATGCATCCACGAGCAACCACTATCAAACACTTGCATCCATTTTGCATCCATCATACATAAAATGTCTCAAACACATGTTTCAACCATAGGATTATCCTAACTAAAGGTCAAAGATACTAATGAGAGGACATACTAAAGATAAGATAAGATAAGCTAAGCGATAAAGGAGAAATTAAAAGACATACCCTCAAAAAGAAAAGGGTACAACGAACGCATCTTCTCTTCTGTCTCCCAAGTTGCGTTGCTCTCATCATCTCCCCATTGCACTTTAACCAGTCTGACCTCTCGATTCCTCAACTTTTTGATCTCCGACCCAAGAATGCATGTAGGAGCTCGTCTAATTGTTGCATCACGCTCTATTTCCACCTCTTTAAGCAAGCTCGGCTCTACCACCTCCGCGGTCTTGTGCAAACACTTCCTCAAATGTGATACATGGAATGCGTCGTGTACTCCACTAAGTTTCTCAGGCAACTCCACCCTATATGCCATCTTCCCAATCTTGTTTTTTACAGGAAACGACCCTACAAACCTTGGTGCTAATTTCCCCACGGACCCAAAGCGAACAACATTCTGTAACGGAGATACTTTGATAAAAACCATGTACCCAATGTCAAACTCAAGATCTGTCCTCCTCTTATCAGCATACGATTTTTGCCTATCTTGTGCTGCTTTCATCCTCCTTCGAATCAACTCAATCTTCTCCGAGGTTTCCCTAACCATATCGTGCCCAAGTAGGATTTTATCGGTAGATTCCCACCAACATGTAGGCGAACGGCAAGGCCTTCCATAAAGAGCTTCGAAAGGTGCCATGCCAATACTAGACTGAAAGCTATTATTATATGCGAATTCTACTAACGGAAGGTGCTCTTCCCATGTACCCCCAAAGTCTAGGATACAAAGCCTTAAAAGATCCTCTAGAATGCGATTCACCCTCTCGGTCTGGCCGTCTGTCTGAGGATGATATGCGGTGCTCAAACATAGCTGAGTCCCTACCACCTCTTGTAAACTCTTCCAAAATTCGCTAGTAAAGATGGGGTCACGGTCGCTTACTATACTAGAAGGAATACCGTGCAAACGAACTATCTCCTTAATGTATACAGAAGCCAACCACGGAGCAGTCCTCTTACTTTTCACGGGAATAAAATGGGCGCTTTTAGTAAGTCTATCTACTATAACCCAAATCCCCGTGTTACCCTTCCTTGATCTTGGTAATCCATCCACAAAATCCATTGAGATGCTTTCCCATTTCCATAGTGGAACTTCTAATGGGTGAAGCAACCCACCGGGTTTCTTTTGTTCTGCTTTAACTCGTTGGCACACCAAGAATCTAGCGACGTACTCGGCCACATCCTTTTTCATACCGGCCCAAAAGAAAACCCGCTTCATATCTTTGTACATCTTATCCCCGCCGGGATGAATGGTCATTTTTGAGCGATGAGCATCATCAATAATGGCCTTCCTTAAGTCTTCGTCTTGTGGTACACAAAGTCTATTATCCCTTCGTAACCAACCCTTATCGTCTAGGGTATACCTACGAAGATGGCTTGACGACTCCCCCCCCTTTGAGCTTTTCTACTATCTCAACCAACTGTGGGTCGTCTCGCTGTGCCTCACCAACCCGTCCTAGAAGTGTAGGTCTAACCTCCAAGGATGCTAACAGACCGAGTACTAAGTCAACGGAGGGTCTAAAGTCAAACATAGAGATGAATTCTAAGCTTTGTCGTTCAACAAACAACGGACTCAAGGACAACCTTTTCCTACTTAAGGCGTCTGCCACCACGTTACCCTTGCCAGGGGTATATGCTATTTCAAAATCATAGGAGGCTAAGAATTCCATCCACCGTTGCTGCCTTAAATTCAAATCCTTCTGAGAGAATAAGTATTTTAATGATTTGTGGTCAGTGAACAGTTCGAATTTCTCACCAAGAAGATAGTGACGCCAAGACTTAAGCGCGAAAACAATTGCGGCTAGCTCTAAGTCATGCGTGGGGTAATTATTTTCATGAACCCTCAACTGCCTTCCACCATAGGCTATTACTCTTCCCTCTTGCATAAGGACCGCGCCAAGTCCCGTCCCACAAGCATCAGTATAGATGGTAAACGGTTTATTCCCGTCTGGCAGCACTAAGACTGGGGCTGAAGTTAAGGCTCTCTTTAAACGTTGGAACGCATCATCACAATCTTTGTCCCACGTAAAAACCAGGTTCTTCTTCGTTAACCGTGTTAATGGAGCTGATATTTTTGCGAAGTCTTTGATAAACTTCCTATAATAGCCAGCCAACCCAAAGAAACTTCTTACTTCGGTTGCATTTTTAGGGACCTTCCAATCTTGGATGGCCACCACCTTTGCGGGATCCACTGCTATCCCTTCTTTAGAAACCACGTGCCCTAAGAACCGTACTTCCTTCCTCCAGAAGTGACACTTAGAAAATTTTGCCTTAAGGTTATGTGCTCGAAGGGTTTCCAACACTTCCCTAAGATGTAGGGAGTGTTCTTCTTTATTCTTAGAAAAGACTAAGATGTCATCCACAAAGACTACCACGAATTTGTTAAGGTATTCCCTAAACACCCTACTCATCAAATCAACAAAATATGCAGGGGCGTTTGTCAAACCAAAGGGCATCACTAGCCATTCATAGAATCCGTCAGGAGTCCTAAAAGCAGTCTTATCTATACTATCCTCAGCCACTCTCAGTTGATGAAAGCCAGTGGCTAAGTCCAACTGCGAAAACACTGAGGCCCCAACTAACTGATCAAAGAGATCGTCAATCCTCGGCAGTGGGTGTCGGTTCTTTTTAGTAAGCTTGTTTAGTTCTCTATAGTCCATACAAAGTCTAAGAGACCCATCCGCCTTTGTGGCAAAAACTACTGGAGCACCCCACTCCGATATACTACGTCTTATGAACCCCTTCTCAAGCAACTCCTTTACTTGCTTATTGAGTTCCCTCCTTTCACGAGGAGCCATGTGGCGCACTGGCAAAGATACGGGTTTAGCATTATCCACAAGATAAATTCGAAAGTCTATCTCCCACTTTGGAGGTAAGCCCTTCACCTCCGCAAACACATCCGGATATTCCCGGACCACTTCTACCGATCGCAGGTTCTCTACAGACGCGTCAAGCGATTCAAGATAACTTAGCATAACGGAATTTATGGGATTACAAAAGATGTCGAGAGCATTACCAAGGCGAGACACAAGCCTAACTACTCTCCTTTCACAATCAAGAATGGCCCTATTTCTAGACAACCAATCCATTCCTAAAATTAGCCCATAGCCCGTGAAGCCCAATACATAAGCATCACATCTAAATTCAACGCTAAGTATAGAGATTTTCAAATCCAAACATATCATGGTCAAATGAGCCGAACCCCCAATTGGATTTGAAACGACCAAGGGATCCTCTACTAAACTGGTGTTCAAGTGCAGTGATTCAACTAATGATGCAGAGATAAACGAATGAGATGCGCCAGAATCGAATAAGGTACGGACATGATGATCAAACAGAAAAACTAAGCTTTCAACAGAAATTGTTCTACCTCTTTCTTGCAGCGGTGGGGCCGCAATAGCCTGAACTTGCCCCCTTGTCTGCCCTGGTGCCATAAGAGCCTGCACCTGTCCTCCCGAGGTAGACCCTGCCCTCTGCCCCTTCTTTGGACAGTCCTTCACTAGATGTCCCGCATCTCCACAATGAAAACAACCAGTCTTCTTTTTCTTTCTACAATCTTTGCTGAGATGGCCAGGCGTCCCACAATTGAAGCATTTCTTCTTCCCTTTGCCATTATTGTTTTTACCACCCTTCTTATTTTGCTGTTGGGGTTTCTTCTGATCCCCTTTCTTTTCAACTGCCTTATCCTCATGCATAAGTGCCATTTCTACTAGCTTTTCAAAGGTGGCTCCCATAGGGATGTGGGTCATAGCCAACCCTTGCAACGGTTCATTCAAGCCTCTAACGAACCTCAAAGCTTTCTTCTCTGGCGTGTTCACCAACTCCAAGCCAAACCTTGCTAACTGATTAAATTTATTGACATATTCCTTTACTGATGAGCTCACTTGCTTTAGTGCCAGGAATTTTTCCATATTTAAGTTCTCCTCTGCCCTTGAAAGAAACTTTGCCTCAAACCTTCGTCTGAAATCCGCCCATGAGTCAACTGGACGTTCCCCGTTAGTGACCTCCCACCAAAACGAGGCCTCTCCCTTCATTAACCAAGCAGCTAAACGGACTTTCCTCCCATCTTCCACTTCAAAGATATCCAATAATTCCTCAGTCTCCTTAAGCCAATCTCTGGCCTCCACAAACGTCTCAGTCCCTTGAAAAGTTTTTCCTCCCATAGCCTTGAATTCCTTGCACGTCTTTGCAAAAGTGTCAACACGAGGAGGAGGAGGAGGAGGAGGAATGGGTGCAACTAGGGGTGGAGGAGTATCCGCTGGGCCTGCAGTGGTGGCCCTAGCCTCCAAGTATCTCCTAAACCACCCTGGAATCGTCACACCTTCTGGGAGATTAAGATCTTCATCCATGCTGAAACGAAAAAGGAAAGATTCAAAATGGAGAATTCGAAAGATAAAGATAAGGATGTGGCTATTTGGGATTATGTTTTTCATAAAAACTCTCTTTAAATAACATGTTTTTTTTTTTTTTGAAAGCACTTCTTCCAAAAATACTTTAGAAAAAAAATATTTTTCTAAAATTTTTTTTATCTGTTATGGTAACCTTATTCTCTGATACCACGTGTAACACCCCACGTCCATTAATGTCACTCACAAAGGGAATGCATTAACTTCCATGGAGGTTTTAAGTGAATATAGAACAGTAAAATTACAACAAGACAGATATAAAATAGTACTTGGAAATTCAAAAACTTTATTTCATTGTAGCAGAAGTCAAAACATGTTTGATTACATCATAACACCATATTCAATGTCAAGTACAATATCTATCTTGATAAAACAAGTACATAATCCCATTACATGAATAGCCATTAAAAAGAAAGATAACAAGGTGGACTTTACTTCAGCAGTCCAAGCTTTCCTGAAGATAAGCGATCCAACTAGACTCCACTAGAACTTGGCCCAACCTGCGGACCTGAAGGGAGAAAAAGGATGGAAAAGAGGGGGTCAGACATAAAGTCTGGTGAATATGATAATTCTACAATACTATTACCAAAATAACTGGACTAAGGCATAAGCTGGAAAACAAGAAAATGTTTATGAAGAGCAGATTAAGGACATAGACAATCGCTAAAGGCAACGTTATAGGCGCTCCTAAATACTAAAGGATAAACACTATACTGCACCACACCAGTCACCCTAAAGATTCATCCCACTTAGCTTCACTTAGAAACTTTCCCAATGGCTTTACGTACCCCTAGCTGACTACATAGGTGCCGCCTGCCCCTATCTCCATTAGGTGTACCCTACTTCCCATTATTCGATCGGCTCCCTAACTCGTAGATACCCGTGCGGGCCCCACAGTGGGGTGTATCACTCCCCTAAAGTGGCAACCTGATACAACGGACATGCACGGCTTATACCTACACGATGCAAAACGTCTTACCTACCAGCCCGGGTCCACACACGCATATGAAACCCGTTGGACTTGCGTTGCCACGGCTCCCTGTTTTGGCCTCTTATAGTCAAACCCAGTATGCGTGTCCCGTCCTCGACTTGGGTCGAGCCCACAAAGATACGTTTTGGGATACTGGTTGAAATGGGCCCCCACTATTTACCACAAGCATTCCACCTAAGCTTGTCCCCATTAGTCCATCCCACTTAACCCACTTAGTCATGTTCATTTACATGTGTGTTTGGTTAAGTCTAATCGTATTTCAAATGCCTCTAAAGGCAACCACCAGATTCCTCATGCCACCCAAGGCACCTACTTAACCCCCATGTCCCACCTTACATGATTATCTGGTTAAGTATTTCTTAGTTCATTAAGGCCATAACCTCATAAAGACCTCTCACATTAGACTGGCATTTATGGCAGCTGGATTTGCCGGGCGGGTCCGGGCAGTCTTACACCATAAAAGAGTCTAACCTCGTGTCTTTACAACTGTTATGCTTTAGTTTGGGCCTAGGACCTCTCACATTGGGCCGACATTTGTGACTACTGGATTTGCCGGGCGGGTCCGGGCAGGTTTACATCACAAACGGGTCCAACCTCGTGTCCTAAGCATTGATTATTAATAATAATCCACTTTCTCCCAATTTTAATAATTCCCTACTTGAATTATTAATTACTTCCAATTTTTAACAATGTCCATAATTGACTCAATTATGGACATCCATTCATGGTATGCAAAATCTTACAAAATTGCACCCAATTTATTAATTCCTAATCTTACCCCTACCCCACGTTTGAACGTTTATTCGCAAAATATATGTTAGACTCGAATAGCCTAACTCATAGCATAAAAGAGATTATCATAATAACAACATGTATATGTGACCAAATGAATCATAATAAGGGGTGAAACTTGCATATGTCCAACTTGCATAGATTATACATGTCATGGACCTAAAGGTGTCAACTTGTTCAAAATTCACCTAATATAATCTCAATCAATTTTCATAAACTTACATATGAACATGTGTGAATCAACATCATCTAATTTTTTAACAACATGGTTTTATATGGGTACACCTAACTCAATAGGCAAATTCCCATATTCAAGTTTTATTTAATTATAGTTTCAAGTTTATGGGTACACCTAACCTAATAGGCAAATTCCCATAAACAAGATCCATTTAAATTAAAAAAAACATAACTTTAAGCATGTTCCAACAACATCATGATTTTACAACATAATATAGCATGATTTATAACATGGCATAGTATGATAGTATAACATAGCTTGACATGATTCTCAACATAGCACGACATAGCATAAGAGAATTTACAACATAGCATGACATAGCATATATAATTTACATCATACGACAACATAATAACATAATAAGAGATCCACAATATATAGAATTTACAATTACAAATCACATCACTTTCTTGTGATCCATTCATAACTGAGTCAAATTAGTTTGTAATAGTCTTGTGAGAATCATCATACTCACCAACAAAAGAAAAGAATTAGAGAAAGAGAGATCTTTTGATTTGATTTGTGTAGATTTAGTTGTAGATGATTAGGCTTCCTCTTCTTAGTTTGTGACGGCTACGCTGAACTCCATGGCAGCAGCATGACGGTAGCTTCTCTAATTTTACATGTGATTTAGGTTTAGGGTCTACCCACTTATTTATAGATTTTAGAATGCATTTAGGCCATTAGATTTAACCTAGAAATAACCGCAGCCGTTCAGACAAGATGGGGTTTATCTTGTTGACTCAGCAATGAGTCAGAAGTGACTCAGCAAACACTCAGCATATTAATAAACTTCTATTCATGTCATAAAAATATATATTTTTTCTACAATGTACATATTAGATACACCCCCCTTTACTTATTATTGTTTTTATATACATATTAGATACATCCCCTCTCTCACACACTTATTAATATTTTTATATTCATATTAGATACATCCCCTCTCTACACACTTATTATTATTTTAGCAACTTTAGTGTTAATAGAAAATTCGGGGTGTTACAGTGCCAAGTTTGGGTTTATGCATGTTTTGAGGCTTAAGAATGTAACATGCAAGTTAATGAACACATTTGTGCCTCATTTTCCACCATGATTAACTTGTGGCTTAATATCCATTTTTGTCATGCCTTTGCCAAGTCTTTTCTTTTAATCCATTACGTTGTCGCGAACGTATATGCGAGTTTAAAAGCGTTGGGTTATGTTATGGGTAATTTCTAATGACATGAAAATACAACTTGAAAACATGACTTGAAATATAACATGGAAGTTGACATGTAAGTATGCATAAAAACATAAGCTTGGGAATTTACCTATTAAGTTAGGTCTACCCTTTGGGAATTTACCTATTAAGTTAGGTCTACCCAAATGCTTGAAAACTTGTAACATGTTTTGGGAAACATGATGGACATGACACTTAGATAATATAAGTGTGGCCAACTCGAGGTTGGTTTGAGTTTGCAACGTAAAACTACCCGGAACCGACCGACCTAACTAGTAGTTTCAAACAATAGGACCCAATGTGAGAAGTTGGTCATGTTGTGCTTGAATCCGAGGTTAGACCAAGTTGTGGTGTAAAGCTACCCGGAACCGACCGGCTTAACTAGTAACCACAACAAAGTCTAATGTGAGAGGTGAAGGTGCATTAAGTAATTAATGCCACATGATAGGGTTAAGTTAATTTGATTAACGACTCTTAACCAAATATGACATGGACAAATGGGTTAAGTAATTTGATTAGGCTAATGATACTTAACAAAACATGACAAGGTTGGGTAGGTTAAGTAACTTGATTTGCCTAATGACACTTAACCATTTTTATATGACTAGTGGATGGGGTTAAGTTAACCAACACTTAATCAATCCAACGCGATAACTTGGTAAGGTTATGTAAGTTTTCTTAATGACGCTTAATCGAAAAATACGGTTAACGAATGGGGTTAAGATTAGACTCAACTAGTCTAAACATGGAAATCGGATGGGGTTAAGTTAGCCTAGACTTAATTAATCCCACTTGGTAGTTTAATGGGGTTAAGTTAAACACTTAACTAATCTAAACATGATGAATTGATGTGGTTAAGTGACCTATACTTATCCAATCTAACTCGTTAATTTATTGTGGTTAAGTTAACCAATACTTAACCAATATAACGTGAAAACATGATAAGGCTAAGTCACGAATCGCTTGAATACACTTGACCGATTTGACTAAGTAAATTGATAGGGTCAAGTTAATATATACTTAACCAATCTAGAATGATAATTGGACGAGGTTAAGTCGTGAATTGCTTAATATACTTAACCAACTTGAGCATGGTTTGTAGGGTTAAGCCTTGAACTTGGATACTTAGCCAATTTTGACAGGATTTGTAGACGGGTTAAGTCATGAACTTAAGTGACACTTAATCCATTATGTAAACGCTAGTTCTGAGGATTAGGTGGATAACCGTAGTTAACAAGGATAACGGGAACAATGCTAAGTGGTAAACCTTAGTTGAAGAATAACTAAGTAATGATTCTTAGTCAAGGAAATTTAGACCAGTTCATAGATAGATGAGTAACCTGATACGGTAGGTCATCGTTTAAGTATATGAGTAGGAGCAAGTATCTGATTTAGATAAAGGCTCCAGCGAACTGGGTAACGAAGCAGCGGCTTCGGGGAACGTGAGGATATTCTTGGTATCCCTCTATGAGCTGCCAGGTGATTATACTATGCTCATGAGAGGTTAAGGTCTGCGTTAGAAGAACCAAGAGTATGCCTTGGTTGCTATACGAGCGACCTAAAGACGGGGATGGATAGGGGATAGTCGACGATACACGGTCGTACCCTAGATAGCATTTCGTCAGGCTACCTACCATCTTTGGTCAAGCGTGTACGTACGGAAAGGCAGAGAACACCCAAAAGACCATAATTGCTATCTAATTATGGTTGCGGTAAGGCTTGGATGTGGGTTGGCCAGTGTTGTGTTCTCATACAGGATTTATCCTGTCTTGTCTTTCACTAGTTGAGGGAGTGGTCTCGTGGGACCATAGCCACGTATAAGAAAAACAGACCTTAGCATCTGCATCGGCAGATAAATCGAAAGCTCCCGATCGAGTCCTGTATTTCTTGATTTTCCCTGTGACAGGACTCGGATGGCACGATGTGATACATGTGCAACAGTCATGGAAAAGCGATTCACGATGAATGCGTGGGAAAAAGGGCGCGGTTGGCGGTTAGCGTAATCCCTAGTGGCCCTAGGTGGTTGAACCCAAACCGAGATACGAAAACGTGCAATAGGTAAGCATAATCCCTAGCAGCCCTAGGTAGCATAAGTCCTAGTTGTACAAACAATAATTCATGTTGGAAGACCCTAGCTAGGTTTAGGGTAACAGTCCAAACCGATCTTAAGGATCATGGAACTATGTTAAAGTAATATAGAATCTCATGGGAAAGCCCGTATGGTCTACGGCAAGGGACTGAACATTTACATGGAATAAAACATACAAGTTGAGTAACCTATATATGCGATATATTAGGTTGACATGGACCATTACACGACTTTTGAGTGAGGGTCATTCTTGGTTAACACATGACACGGTGGGGATACTAGTACGGTAGATGCAGAGCTAAAATACAGGATAGATATCACGGGGCGTTATACGTGACAGATATCTTGGGGATATTATACTTGATAGAAACCTGACGATGTGATACCTTGTTTTATCTTGACATCGTAATTTATCATGACACCTTAGTTTATCTGAGTTCAGTAGTTCATCCTGTTATTTTGATTTAGCTTATCTATCTTGTTATCATGCTTATGTTCATCTCAGTTTCTCATGTCAGTTAACTTTACTAGTTTTTATGCTAATAGTAGATAGGGCTTACTCAGTCTTTTTGACTGACCCGTTTTGTTTCGCCTCTTTTCTTCCGTTTCCCCCCCAGGTTACAGGGAGGAAATACTGTTGTTTAGTTCGGACTTCTTCTGCTTGAAGGTCATCATGGATGGCTTGGACTTTTCTTGGCTAATGGCTACTTTACTGTTTTTACTTGGGGAATAATTTATGAAAATGTCTTTATGCTTCTTTACTATTGCAAGACAGGTTTTGATGTACTCTGATGTAAAAGGCTTTATACCTTATTTATTCATGTTATGAAAGTTTGATTTTACTTCCGCTATTTTATATGTTCTGTCTTGTGATATTTCTGTGCATGTTTACCAATAATGCCCCTCTAAAGCTAGTGCATTCCTTTGCTAGTGACCCTAGCGGAGGCGGGGTGTTACAACTGACCTACCGTTCGAATCAGAGCCTCAGAAATCTGTGCAGGCTTTTACCTCGGCTTGGGCGCACCTGCCAAGTGCGCCAGTGCAACTTTGCATAGGCGCACTTCCAAAATGCGCCAGTGCAATTTTGTTCTGGCGCACTTCCCAAGTGCACCAGTGCATTCTGGCCCGTTTCTGGTTTTTCTGCCTAACTTCGTTCGTCTATATCTTCTTCATACGGTATCCGTTTTACGCAAACACGGACTCTATCTCAAGCAGAATTACGATATGAACGCAATGGCACGACCCATTTTCCTTAATTCCCACATTTGAAATTAAGTATTCTTAAATTTAGTTAATTTGATTATTCAAAAAATCGGGGTGTTACATGTCCTATCTCACTTTGGGCAGCATACTCCAGCAATGATTTCGGCGGATGAACGGTACATCATTTTTAAAGCAACGCGATGGAAAAGCATAAATGGAATACTTCTTTTGAAATTATTCAAGAAAGCTTTATATTAATTATGTCGGAAAGGAACGCTAGGGTTTTTGGTTGTGCTTCTACTTCTAAACATGTAATGGTCCTATCTATCGTTAGATGTACGTCTTGAATACACTACACCTTATCAGTCAGTTTGGCACATATGGATGCGGACATGTAATACGGGTAAAAGCCGTATCATATTTGATGGTGCTCAGATCCGTATCAAATTATATTTTGCGATCCGCGTCACCCCAAATGCCCTAAGTCCGACCGTCCATTAACGAAGCCCCGGATTAGTTATTTTGGTACGGCTTTGGGCCAAATTGAATCTGTATCATATTGTGCATCCCATTAGGCACTCCGAATAAAAGTTTTGGCCGCTCCCTTTTCCATTTGTTTTACTTTAATGGTGACCGAAAACCCATCGAAAACCCAAATAGGGTTTTCGGTCACCAAATCGTGCCTCCACCTTCGACATGGACGAACAACCCTGTCCTTCGCCAAAAACGCAGCAATCCTACGTCTCCCTAGCCCTCCTTCGATAGCGCAGGTATGTGTTCCAATTGAATTTTGGCATGCATGACTGATAGTAGGGAACAAATTGAAATCTTTATGTGATAGTTGATTGCTACTTTGTGTTAGTACTTCGTGTGTTAGAAGTTTCGATTGAATTCGTTTGTGTAAGTGTGTTTGTGTTAGTGTGTTAGGGACGGATCTGTGGTTATACCCTAAAATCAGAGAAATCAAATTTGAATCATGTTTTGTGATAATGTAAAAAACATCTGAATGTTTGTTAGATTGCGGTATAATTTTTGTTATAATTGTCATTGGATGTATGATATAATTTTAGATTATACAGTGGTGGAGCTAGGACCAGAATTTTGCGAGGGAACTATCTAAATAGTCAGGGTTTCAAGGGAGGTAGCCTAAAAAAAAAAAGGTATTCTGTAGGTAGTCTGCAAATCTGGATATAAACTTAATGTTGGGAAATATTCGATATATGTTCCGATACAACATCTCGATGCAAAATACATACTAGCAACAGTCAAATTTTTTTATGGTGATCTATGCATCATCTATATTCTTTAACAAAAGAATGCACTCATTTATAACCCTTTTATCTGATGTTAATTTAACAGGTTTGTTGAAAAATTTGGTCGATGGATTATTACTTGACTTTCTGGTTAATATTTTAATAGGCAATCCACTAGGTGGATGCATTTTAGCTCACATGTAGGGTCGGGTATACACGCTTATTAGCTTTTTCCAAATGTTGGATGCTGCTGCACTTAACCTTAGTAAAAAGCTGCTTTCACTAGCAACTTTTCCCTTACTTTGTAGCAGAGACTTTAGTGTAAGTAATCTTGCACTACACAGTCTGCTTCAAAAAAAAACTGAAAGTTGCAAGTGAAAGCAGCTTTTTCCAAAGGTTAAGTGAAGCGGCATTCGACATTTGAATAAAGCTAATAAGCATGGAATACTGACCCTGCGCGTGAGCTAAAATGCATCCACCTGGTGGATCGCCCAGTAAATTCTTAATTAGAAAAAGTCGAGTATGTGTGTCATCCTACGATGATGATTCGATATCTTTAGACGTTGGAGCAGGTATATATTATTTTACACTTATCTCTACGTAGTATCTTACATAAGAATTGAATAGACATGTATTTGTGTGCACATCTTGAATATTCTTTTCGTTTGTTTGTTCATTTTTTTGTGTATAGGAGGATGGTCTGTAGTCTAGGGTACGAACTACCAGTGTTGCACATGAACTATAGTTCAGGTGATTCTTCTTTTAGGTTTGCATTTTTAATGACTACCAATTTTCCACTCCTATGTAGTATGTACTGTTAATTTCATTTAAATGATATGGTCACATAGCAAAACCAGTTTACAATGTGTATTCATTAATTTTTGAGACATATACTGATCGACTACTCAAACACATGGACGACGCTCGACTAGTCGCGACTAGTCTACTAATCGAGATCAAACCATCGACATGAAGTCTGGACTTGCGTTTTGTATGAATTTAGGCCGTATGGGTAGAAATTAGTCGACTAATCGACTAGTCGATTCGACTAGGTTGTTATTGGGACAGTGAAGTATTTGTACACAAACACACTGATCGACTACCGTTAAATTACACAAACACACTGATCGACAACCGTCAACTATACATCCAACTCTGATTCCCTCAACTATATACCCTGCGACATTGATTTTTTGTTACCATTGTTGTTATCACTTTTTCTACCAGAATTAACATTCAATGGCTCATTCTGAACGTACTCTGCTGAATACAGATCTTGTAAAGAAGAGTTCTTGTAAAGAAGAGTTCTTGTATTTCATATTTTGGACTGATTCTACAACAGGATAAATCTTTGGAAAACAAAACTCAATTAGTTTCATTTTATATTTGTATTAACATACAGTACTTAGCTCTTTATTCATGCTTGCATCTCGGTCACAGTGAGTTACAATGTCGATCTACTGTCCAGCTGTGAAGTATTTGTAACTTGTTTCTTGTATTTTATAGGCAGTCCTGTTGGAGAGTATGGTGCTTTTGTGTTGCTGGAACTCAGGCTGCAGGCTATATATCACGATTCAGTTTTGCTGCCAAAGGAAACTTGAACTCCAGGCCGCTGACTATCGCGCTTAATCTTCCTGCCCGCGACTGGAGTTTTATCAAGCTGTTATCTTTTTACCTCATTTTTGATACTACGTAATGTGATGAAAATCTTTGACAGTTTCCTTTTATTGTATATGTTTGTATGTACATCGTGTTATATGACAAACCTTGTAAATCTTTAAGTGTATATATATATATATAAATTGTGTTACTTTGTGGTATGTATGCTCTGTGTTATGAAACATATGCGATACAATTTGTGTTTTATATACACACACACAGATATATATATATATATATATATATATATATATATGCTCACACACATATAATTAGACACGGTCAAAGACCGTGTCTTATTAGACTTTAGATACGGCTAAAAGCCGTATGATAATATACTGAGATACGGTTGGTAGCTGTATCTAATAATTAGACGCGCCACTTTTTGATACGGCTTTTTACCGTGCCCAACGGCTTTAGATACGACTAAAAACACAGCCTAATCAGCATATATGGTGTAATGATACTGTTTGTATTGTTATCATTTGGTGTATAATAAAATGGTAGGGGCCATTCAACCCCGCTTGTTATGCAGTAAAAAAGAGAATTCCGAACCAAAGGAGGAAATCTTCCGGCTTATCTGACTAAGGCTAAGGAACTCCTCGATGACTTGGAGTACTACGTGATATCTCATATTCCTAGTGAAGAGAACAAGAAAGCAGATTCACTTGCCAAACTTGCTAGTATATGAGATGCTCGGATGTTGGGACTAGTTCCTATCAAAGTCCTCTCAAATCCCAGCACTGACTATCATGACGTAGATTGGATCATGGAAGCTGCAATTGAACTAGTCTCTTGGATGGCTGCGATCAAAAACTATCTAATAAACGAGGTACTCCCAAATGATGCGAAGAAGTGAAAGAGGCTCCTTCGAAAAGTATCCTTATATCTCACTCAAGTCGGTCGCTTGTATAGGAGGGGATTCTCCATGCTTTTCCTTCGATGTGTAAGTAAACAGGAATCCAGGGCCATCTTAGCGGAACTTCATGAGGGAGAGCGCGGAGATCATACAGAAGGACAAACATTGGCCATAAAGATTCTATGATATGGCTATTTCTGGCACGATTTAAACTCAGACTATGCAATTTATACCAAGAAATGCGATCAATGTCAAATGTTCATGAAGATTCCTAGAGCACCCTCTACAGAATTGACCCAAATGGTCAGTCCATGGCCATTTGCAGTCTTGGTCATTGACTTGATTGGAATCCTCCCAATCGCAAAGTCTAACTTTAAATATGCCATTGTCGCCGTAGATTTCTTCACAGAATTTGTGAAAGCAGCGGCATTGGATAACATCACTTCAAAGAAGGTGATCAACTTCATCTTGAAGAGTATCGTATGCCGATTCGGTGTGCCATAGAAGATAATCACAGACAATGGAACGCAATATGGATTCAAAAGTTTCTGCGCCAGGTACAAGATTCAGAATTTTTTTGCAGTAGTTGCACATTCGCAGTACAACGGGCAAGTTGAAGTAGCAAACAAGATCATAAAGTCAACTATCAAGAAGCGTCTCGAGAAAGTCAAAGGTAGTTAGGTAGATGAGCTTTCACTTGCACTATGGGCATACCGTATGAATCGCAAAACTGCGACAGCGCATACTCCATTCTCTCTTGCCTTTGGATCTGAATCAATGATTCCAGTAGAGCTAGAAGTGCCCACTCACTGCCAATCCATTTCAATCAGGTAAAAAAGGAGAAGCTGCAGCTCAAAGCACTTGACATGTTGGAGGAAAGAAGTTCTGAAGCGGAACTTAGAGTCATTCCCCACTAGAGGAAGGTTGCTAGACACTTCAATCCGAAAGTCAGATCGAGAAACTTTGGAGTGGGAGTTCTGGTATTGAAGAAGATAATGACCGGGATAGGAGTTTTCGTACCTAACTAGGAAGGACCATTGGTTATAAGTCAGAAACTCCTAGACGATGCTTTCAAATTGGAGACAACAGATGGAACAAAAAACCAGAGGGTGTGGAATAACATTCATCTGCAACACTACTATACTTAACTTTTCATCCATATTTCAGTAATAATTATAAAAACTCTTCATACATAGTAGTCAAACTTCGTGTACATATGAATGAAGAAGTGAAGTTGCCTGCCTAAATCTTTTTTACATGCAGACTTTTGTTTGATTATTCAAAGTTGCTAAGAATGATTTTTGATTGCAGGCCATCGAAAGATTGCCTACTAACAACCTGAACAAAATCTGGTGGCCTTTACAGCAAATTCCGATGGGGACAACTTAAGCAACGTGTTCCATAAACATCCCAGTAGATACAGATATGTGAAACACCGTCTTGCAAGGGAAGATGAGGACCACCAAGACTTAGACGGTTAAATAGAACAACATTAGATTTAAAGGCAGAAAAATTGCCGGTTCCACCAAAGGGGTAACTCCTTAAAAGGGGAGTTTAACGACCCTAATCTCATACTAGATTAGCTTGTTACAACAGGCATCTGGTAATGGTACCAGCGTCTAGCTCATGGAACTGTGCAATAACCAAGCCCTTCTTAATGAACTAATTAAAGACCTCTTCGAGCCGCCCGATCAGTTTGTTAGGGTCTGCTGATCACAGACTCGGCAATCAGTGGGTTACAAAGACTTCTTCACAGGCACCTGATTAATTCGTTAGTGACTGCTGGTCACAGACTTAACGCTTAACAGGCTCCAAAAGACCCCTTAGGGAAAAAGACCTCTCCGGGGGCACCTAGTTGATCGTTAGTAACAGGAATTACCTGGCCCGATTACGACAAATATTGGGGCAAAAATAAAAGACCTCTTCGGGGGTACCCTAATCGATCGTCAGTACCAGGAATGACCAGTCGGATAACAACAAACATTTGGTTTCAAAGACCTTTATGGAGTGTCCGACCAGGTTAGAGAGAAATTATTTCAGACTCGTCGATCGGTAGATTCAAAAGACCTTTTCAGTGGCATCCAATCGTTTAAGTAACATTTGATGATCCCAAATGTGAAGAAGTTAGCCAAAAGACCTCTTCGAGGGCGTCTGACAAATTCAACAAGTGTCTGAATTATTCGGGCACATCGAATAACAGATTTCAATGACCTCTTTAAAGGCACCCAATGAAATCACCGATGTTAGAATACATCAGCCTAGTGAGTATCTCCTATGTCTGAGTTAACTAGTCGGAAAAAGATAAGCATTGGGCCCAAAAATATAAGACCTCTCAAGCAAGGGTACAAAAAAATCCTATTTCATTAAAGGCATGAGTTGATCAGCTAAGTTAAAAATCCATGGGTTATGTGCGAACTAGGAATTCCCCTATGTGACGGAAAAAGCAATAGACTTAGCCACTATGGTAGGAATTTTTGGCATTTTAATCATAACTGAGAGATTCTAAATATGGTCGATTACACCATACCTATAAAAGTCCATGGAGAACTTTGGTATGAGTGCATCACCACTGCATTAAGATAAATCAATAATGCTCACTAAAACATACCATAAGCTCGTCACAACTTTACACCAAACAAATAAGCGGCTCATCGAGCTCGGAAGAATCGCTCATCTCAGCTGACCGAATTTATCGTTCCCATCAAAGTAGGATTGACTAAATATCTCGGAATTCATTTAGAAATATCCAGCTGAGTCATTTAATACTCAGCCCGACTCTCAAGGCAATAAAGGCTGTCAACCACTCCTAGACAAAGCTCTACTTTTGATACACCTCACCTCGAGTTCCATCTAAGCCACTATTTCCGAGGATACTATTAATCAGCAGTGGATCGGGTCTCATGCCGCAAATACAACCAATAATCGAGCTCCACACGTCCAAGCTCCGAAAAGGAGGAAGGCCATGTGGTGGCCCGCTCAGCCCACCTCTTCACCTATATGTACCTCCAAGCCCAAAATGGAAAGGACCTCCCCAGACTTCTTTTCAACTTATGCTCTCAGAATTCTTTCGGCCACTTCACTTTTTGGCTGAACTTCTCTTCTACGGCTAAGTCTAAAAATAGCCAGTTCTTCTTCCTTTCTCAAAAAAAAACATTGTACTTGTAACTAAAAATGAATCAATATATATATATATATATATATATATATATATATATATATATAAAGTGGACATAGGCACCATCTTTGTTGAACCACTATAAAAAGTCTTGCGTGTTCCCCGTTTTCTTTACTTACTTACACTTTGTGATCAACATTCATGTGTTCTCCACACGATTGGAGGTTGACTGTCACTAGTGACCAACTTTTTGATGTCAACATGTGCCTATACATGGAATAAGTGTTTGTATTAAATATTTGGTTCATCATTCAACAGAGTATATAAAGGTCAGATATGGTGTCCTAAATTTCTTAGTTTTGACTAAAAGATGTGATGAGAATATGATAAAAGCTAATGATTTCAAAAGTTTATAGAAACAATAATATCACATGAAAAAAATATAATTTAATTTTATATTTAATCAAATTAAATAATATTTTGTCAATAAAATTAAGTGAGTCAAAATTTTATCCCCAATAAGTAAGAATGAAAAAAACATTAAACGGAATGTAGTAAATAGTTAATAATTTGAATTCTCAAATTTGAGAATTCTTAAGTAATGAAATGTTAGATGTTAGCCCAAATATTAGCCCAAATATTAGTCCATATAAGGTTTTAAGAACCAGTGTTATAAGTGGATTTGAGTCTCAAGTCCGTTTGTATTCACTTCTCCTTATTAGATCTCAAGATATAATGGATCTAAATTTGTAGGAGCAAAGAAAAATGAAAACACACAAAAATTTATTATAGATTGGAAAAGCCTTTGTTCACCTTAACCAATTTACAGATTTTCACTAGTTTTAAAATTAGTTACAATTTCATATCCTTGACCAAAAATATGTTTGAGTTAGATGTATAATCCCCGCTAGTGGAAAAAGAGTTGATCCACTTTGGTAGTTGTACTTATATGCATAAAAAAAGATGTTTGGAACCCTCATTCATTCAGCGCTACTAGATCATTTTGACTAAAATGGATCTCATATAGATCGAAAATATATGTCAAGGTAATAGGGTTACATTGACTGAGTATATAATGTAATTACCTTATTAATTAGCGTACTTAGATGATTTTTGTAACAACCAAAATTCCGACAGATCGAATTTTTTTCTTCAAAAACCCAATCCATCGAAACCCGAGTTGGTTTGCTTTGGTATCCTGCAGAAAAAACAGAGACATAAAACATGTCAGAGTTCGGAAAATATCTCACAGTGAAAGGAATAAAATATAATGTAATTAAAACATAGAATTACCTTAATAACAATACTACTAAACCAGTATCCAAAGCTATACAGTCTCTGTCATGAACCTAACCTACGAATGTTATGAGGAGGGGGGGGGGGGTCAGAACAGAAGTTCTAGTGACTGGACTAAAATTACACTTCTGGATAATCCTACATATATCGTTCAATCACATTTCTTATTTATTCGTTTATTTGTGTTATTAGCACTCAAGGCTTACACACATACGTCGCACCCATCTACTCAATAGTAGATTAACCTAATATAATGTATATGTAGCTATCCCCAAACTGAGGTACACCCCATGGTACCCCACTCGCACGGTCTCCTCCGTAACACCACATTTATGTGCGCAGTCCCTCATCATATGCCATAGTAACGTACGTATCTCTTTACATATATAACGACGCTACATCCGCATAGAACCACTATCGTTGTACTACGTAAGCGTACCAACTGCTATCCTCGGACTTTTTCATCGAGTTAGATTCGTTCATCGAGTAATGCCCCAAAGTCTATGATACACCACCTAGAGTAGACATGCATGTATCTAGACTTTCCCACGTACGTATCATCAAACGTATTCGATGCCTAACCCGCACACCTATCGTGTGCGTGTCCGAGTTCTGTGGCAGGGCTACATAAGAAACAAGGAACTCGGTTGGGAGCTATCCTAATATCTGTGCAGGCCCGCCTTTAAGAGCCTCTCACACAAATATCCCTAGGATCTGTTTTCTATGGTGGCTATGGCCCCACCTCATCCCCTCCCTCGACTAGTAAAGACTACAAGAGCTAAGCTACAAGCCCCAAAGCAAACAATCTAAACATCCATGCAGTGTCTCCCCTCAACCACCATCCCACTATAGTGAATGGTTAATGGTATCTTGGGACTAGCTCTAGTCTTTCCGCATCCTACTGGCTGTGGTGACAGGAACTCGACGACCTACTATTCCTATTTGTCCTGACCCACCGCCTCCGTTGAGGCAGCCGCCGAATCATCTTTTTCGTCACTGTGTACAGCATTCTGACTGCCAAGTTATTCTTGCAGTCAAGGCTCACCCACCTAGTAGTTACACGCAGACCCAACCTCTGCGGGCACAGCCTTAAACATCTGCCACCACGTAGAGGACTACTAGGAGCACCTTTAACGTCTCAGGAAGCCGCGTGCTTCCCCTTCCAGTCCGTCGAAGCCGCCAGAATAATCAGATGAACGCGCGCTCCCCTCGTGCCTTATGACACCGTGATGATCTACCTTGTTCGGCTATTCATCCTATAACGTACGGACTGCTCCAAGCGCCTCTATTTAATATGTCATTAGACCCCACGTCTAATCATTAGTTACACACTTACGCCACCTCTTCAGTCTTCTCATTTAACTTTGTTATTATCATTCACATTGACTTCCTTTTCAAGTTTACCAAGTTACCCTTGCTTATTAATTCCATTTATAAATTAAGCCATTTAAGTTTATTAATAAGCCTACAACATGTTATTCTCATAATCTATTCATTGTTCCATCTCATGGTTACCATAACATGTCCTACTTAATTTAAAATTAAGTACATCTTAATTCACAGATACATTGGTAAGAGAATAATTTCCTAAGTATCAACCCCGAAGACCGAAATCAACATTAGATTGACACTCAGAGAATTACTCAACTCAACCAATCTCCTATTATGTTATTCATATAACTTGTGTTATCTTAATTGGTAGATTTATTCTTTCCTTTACAAATTACTTAATTTACAATTAAGTACATCTTACCTTATTACATAAGTTATTTCATTTTCTCATATCATTCCTTATAACTTATCTTGTTCCATAAGTTATAATTCTCACTTGTCTCTAGGACAAGCCTACCTATTATCTTTTTTATTCAAGTTCATTAATAATAGGTTATTATCATCATTCCCCATTTTGGCATTAATTAAGATTAACTTAACCTTTCACATTTCTTTAGCAAATTTTCTTAACCCCTACTCAATTCAACTTGTTCGTGACACCACTACAGACTTAATTAGGTTAAGCATTCCAATTTAACAAATTATCCATGATACCCATGTTACCCACTTAACCCCTTTTATTATATCCATGTCACCCTCACATGTGTCGTCTTGGTTAAGTGTTCATTATTATTTATTATGTCCGTAAACGGCAAGACCTCTCACATTAGATTGTTTTTTGCGGTTGTTGGATATGCCGGTCGGTTCCGGGCAGACTTCTACCGCATTCGAATCTAACCTCGTGTCTTGACACTATTACAGGTCCAATTTCTATCTAAGACCTCTCACATTAGATTACCGTTTGTGGTTGCTGGATATGTCGGGCGATTCCGAGCAGACATCCACCGCAAACCAAATCTAACCTCATGTCTTAGGCGTTCATTATCTTTTTCTTAATTCATGCCCAATTTCAAATCTTGGATTTTAATTTGTTCCAATTACCCATAATTTCTAACTCAAATATTATGCTTACAATTCTAAATCAAGTTATGCCTATTTATCCATGTATACAAGTTACACCAAATTATTCCCAAACCAACTTCATAATTATTATCAATCTTATGCCAATTACTTTTATTTACATATTTCCCAAACCATTCCAATTTCTCATATTTATTGCAATTATGCCCCAAATTCCAATTATTAATTTTTTCCCCAAATTACAATCTTATACTCTTAATTAAGCGATATTCCCGTATTCCCTTTTTCAATTTCATATCCAAAATTTTTCAATTATCTCAATTTCATTCGTGCGCATATTTTGGCAAGATTGGCCTAGGCTCGAAGGTAGTATAGTCTTAAAATAAAAAGGGAAATAGAGAATAGAATGGACATAAAATTAAGACTGAAATTAAAGCATGTTAAATGGGGAATGTCGAACGATAGGTATACTATTATTCAAAATTATAATTTAACCTCACTTACCTTAATTTGCTTTCCCAATTCTGAATTTAGAACCTCACTTGTAGCGTAAATCTAGGCGTTGTTGTTGTAGATCCAATCTCTGCACAATCCTAATTTGATTTGTTGATCTTTAATTTTGCCTAATTTTTAATTTTAGAATAGGTTTTGGAGGAGAAGAGAAAAGAATTGCTTATGGAAGAAAAGAGCAGAGTTTTGACGTCTCTTCTGAAATTATGAGTGGAAGAAAACCTAGCCATCTATTTAGGTGGGTTAGAAGAACTGGGCCCTTAGGATTAAATAAAAACTCATCTAAACTGTCCACCTCACCGTAGAAAAGAACATTCCAGAACACACCCAACACAGCCAGGGTGCATTGCACCCATAGACAATGCGCAGGGGCATATGCTATTATTATTATAATTTTTTTTCTCCTTTTGATTTGAAATTTTATTCATTGTACATAAATAAAATTTCAAGACAATCTTTTCTTTCTTTATTTGGTTGCTCCTTTGTTCGCATGCAATGCTTGTTCTAACTTATATTTATTTATATTCCACCTTTGTGCGTATAATAAGTAATTGTATGTGAACAACTATTTGTCTTATTCTTCCTCTAATCAATTAGATGATTTAATTCTCTTTTTAACCACTGAATGCTCTTAAAAGAAACCGCCTTAACCCTTTTAACACTTAGTGCTCTTTTAAAAAGAAATCTCCATAACCCTTTTCACAATTAGTGCTCCTTTAATTAAAAAGAAACCGCCTTATTTCTTTCTAATTAATGCATTACTATACTATTTTTATTTTAATTTATGTTCATGCACATGTATGATTTCATGCATAAACAATACAAACTTCCATTTACTAATTTTATTCTTAATTATGCATATATTCATATGCACGTAATTAATTGCATGCGTTAAATTCTTAACTGTCATGTGTATGTATGTATGTATACACACATCTTTCTTATTTTTACGCAATTAAATTTATTTATTAATTGCTCATTACCTTCTTCTTCTTTTTTACACATCATCTTTTAATTAAACTGCGTTCACACTAAGCAACTTTTAGCCATTCCCCTAAAACAAAAAAAAATATGGAGCTGGTGGAGATCAAGCTCTATACCTCTTGTATGCAAGTCACATGCTCTAACCAATTAGACTACTTAGTATTTTGTTAACAAGGCTTAGGAAAATGGTAACCATTATTCTTTTCTCATTCCTCTTTTTCATGTTTTGTTGCAATATTTTTTTCATCTTAAATTAGATTTCTGCAACCCATAGGTCTAAATTGACTAGAAAGTTGCCACGAACATAATGACGCTAATTCCGTGATCAAATTCTAGAAGCTCTTCAAATTTTCCTTTTTGTTTTCAAATGTTCGCATGCATTTCTTCGCATTTCATGTATTGGATGTAATTTCTTTTATTAATCTTTTTCTTCATTTCACTGCATTAACTTATTACATGCAATTTTATTGTCATTATTTAATTTTTCTCTTAAATATATCTATGTATATAATATATATACATATTTCCACATTTTTAATTTCATTAAAAATGCGGGGTGTTACATTCTCCCACCCTTAAGAAATTTCGTCTCCGAAATTTGATAGGGATTAAATAGCTAATCCCTTGTATAATATACATCCATCATGTGTGAATCCAATTTTTGCAAACATTGTGCGTATGTGCAAAGTGAAATACATCATAGTAATGCATGTATGCTTAATTTGGTACCACCTATATGTATGCAAACTTTTAAAATCTCTTTCAAAACATGATGCTCACATCCTTAATACACTTGCAGTTCTATATGAATGCAATTTTTTTGAAAACCAAAACAGCTTTTCATCTAAATTTTCCCACATTCTTATAGAATAAGAGCATAGTTCATCCAATTGTTGCATCCAAAACCCTACCAACCATCATTAAATTTCGAAATTTAGAAAAATCTATTTTCCTAAATTTGATCTCTTATGTTACCAAAAAGGTATAAAACGGAAATATCCACATCTTCTGTTTTTCTTTTATGTACTTTTCTAATTGTACTTGAATTTTATGTAACTACTCTATAAAAATTTCCTAATTTTCTATCCAAGCACAACCCACGTAAGAAAAATTTCTTTTCTTTTTCAACTTAACTTTTCCATTTTTATTCATCTTTTCTTAAGATTTTCATTTTCTTTTCCAATCACGTTTGTTGCTTCACTGAATTTGTTGTTTTCTTTTTAGTTAGGCTATTTTCTTTCTTAGCTTATTTTTCAATTAAGCCTTTCCATCTCTCAACATCCTACACCGCTATTACCAAGGGCCAAGAATCATAAGACTATTTCACTAAAGAAAAGTCCAACCACAAACTCTGAACAATTACTTGCCCTTCCACTATCTAGTAGTCACTACTAGTCCTTGCTGTGTATTACTAGCCTACACTATTTTTTCAAGCAACAATCCCAGGCCTCACAATGCTTATGCATTCTAGGGGAAATTTTCCATTATTCCAAGATAACCCTTGCTATTTACTTTTTAGCCTCAAACTTTTTCTCGTTCTTTCTAGGCACTAATCCTTACCTACTTGATTCTTTTCAAAACATGGTTTAACCACTTTTTTTTTAAACATTTTCCTTCCAAAAATTAAAAGTGTTAAAATTTTATTCTTTTCTCCAAAACTTGCTTTTGCCAAACCATAAAAACATGTCGCAAAATAAAATTGCAAAACATTTTTTTTCAAATCGCAAAACCGGAGTAGTCAAGGACAATTATAGGGTTACATTGTTTCTGCCTACAATGTTTATTTGGCTGCTCCCTACAAGGTGCAAACATCTACTCTATTCTTGCTTTCTACAACTTATTTTGTCCACCCAACAAAATTTCCTTTATAAAACAATAAACTAAATTTATTGTTAACAGAAAAGAGATTTCAAAACTTTCTTTCACAAAATGCAACATTTTGTATGCTTTACTTTTTAATCCTTTCATATATTATAATATGAAAATTGGTGAGCTATGCATGCTCTATAATATGCACCTTCTCATGAGACAATTCTATTAAAACAAGAAATCATTATTTTACAAAGTATACCCCACTTTACATTTAAACGCAATATGCATTTTTCAAATATGTTTCTGACATATCTCTTTCAAACATCAAAAAAAAAAAAAAAAAATTTAAAATTAAAATTTGAAAACACCACAAATTCTTTTGCCAAAACTTTTATAATTTCAAGTTCTTAAAAGTTAATCATTGGGTTAGACTCAAAGTGGGTCTCCAACTCAACTAGGCTTTCCTAGATACCCCCAAAAATTCAATTCTCTCATCTATATATATTCCTAATCCATTTTCCTCTTTCTATTTAGTGGGTTCCTCTATGGATCTAGGTTTTTATATATATATATATATACACACACACACACATAATATTTATGTTTTGAAAATACAAATACATTCACTTACTATCTATATAGGATCCAAAACCGAAGTTCTGATACCAAGTGTAACAACCCGAATTCTGACGGACCGATTTTTTTTAAAACCCAATACATCGAAGCCTGAGTTGGTTTGCTCAAGTATCCTGCAGAAAAGACAGAGACATAAAACATGTCAGAGTTTGAAAAATATCTCACAGCAGAAGGAATAAAATATAATGTAATTAAAACATAGCTTTACCTTAATAATAATATTGTTAAACCAGTATTCCAAGCTATACAGTCTCTGTCATGAACCTAACCTGCGTATGTTATGCGGAGGGGGGGGGGGGTCAGAATACAAGTTCTAGTATCTGGACTTAAATTACACTTCTGGATAATCTTACATATGCCGTTCAATCACATTTATTATTATTAGGTCATCTGTGTTATTAGCGCTCAAGGTTTACAAGCACACACATCACACCCATCTACTCCCTAGTAGATTAACCTAATATAATGTATATGTAGCTACCCCCAAACTGAGGTACACCCCATGGTACCCCACTTGCACGGTCTCCTCCGTAACACCACATTTACGTGCGCAGTCCCTCATCTTGTGCCATAGTAACATAAATATCTCTCTAAATATAACAATGTTACATCTGCATAGAACCACTATCGCTATACTACGTAAGCGTGCTGATTGCTACCATCAAACTTTTTCATCGAGTTAGATTCCTTCATCGAGTAATGCCCCAGAGTCTACGATACACCACCCAAAGCAGACATGCATGTATCTAGACTTTCCCACGTACGTGTCGTCAAACGTATTCGATGCCTAACCCGCACACCTATCGTGTGCGTGCCCAAGTTCCGTGGCAGGGAAACACAAGAAACACGTAACTCGGTCGGGAGCTTTCCTCATATCTGTGCAGGCCCGCCTTTAAGAGCCTCTCACACAAATATCCCTAGGGCCTACTTTCTATGGTGGCTATGGCCCCACCTCAGCCCCTCCCTGAACTAGTAAAGACTACAAGAGCTAAGCGACAAGCCCCTAAGAAAACAATCTAAACATCCATGTGGCGCCTCTCCTCAACCACCGTCCTACGATAGTGAATGGTTAATGGTATCTTGGGTCTAGCTCTAGTCTTTCCGCATCCTACTGGCTGTGGTGACAGGCACTCGACGACCTACTATACTTATTTGTCCTGACCCTCCTCCTTTGTTGAGGCAGCCGCCAAATTACCTTTTTCGTCACTACCTACAACATTCTGATTGCCAAGTTATTCTTGTAGTCAAGGCCCACCCACCTAGTAGTTACGCGCAGACCCGACCTCTGTGGGCACAGCCTTAAACATCAGCCACCACACAGAGGACTACTAGGAGCACCTTTAACGTCTCAGGAAGCCGCGTGCTTCCCCTTCCAGTCCGTCGGAGCCGCCAGAATAATCAGATTAACGTGCGCTCCCCTCATGCCTTATGACACCATGATGATCTACCTCGTTGGGCTATTCATCCTGTAACGTACGGACTGCTCCTAGCGCCTTAGTTTAATATGTCATTTGACCCTACGTCTAATCATTAATTACGCGCTTGCACCCCCTCTTCAGTCTTCTCATTTAACTTTATTATTCTCATTCACATTGACTTCCTTTTCAAGTTTACCAAGTTACCCATACTTATTAATTTCATTTATAACATAACCAATTTAAGTTTATTAATAAGCCTACAACATGTTATTCTCATAATCTATTCATTATTCCATCTCATGGTTACCATAACATGTTCTACTTAATTTATATTTAAGTACATCTTAATTCACAGATACATTGGTAAGAGAATAATTTCCTAAGTATCAACCCCGAAGACCGAAATCAACATTAGATTGATGCTCAGAGAATTACCCAACTCAACCAATCTCCTATTATGTCATTCATATAACTTATGTTGTCTTCATTTGTAAATTTATTCTTGCCTTTACAAATTACATAATTTATAATTAAGTACATCTTACCTTATTACATAAGTTATTTCATTTTCCCCATCGTTCCTTATAACTTATCTTATTCCATAAGTTATAATTCCCACTTGTCCCTAGGACAAGCCTACCTATTATCTTTCTTATTCAAGTTCATTCATAATAGGTTATTATCATCATTCCCCATTTTGGTCGTAATTAAGATTAACTTAACCTTTCCCATTTCTTTAGCAAATTTTCTTAACCCCTACTCAATTCAACTGGTTCGTAACACCACTACAGACTTAATTAGGTTAAGTATTCCAATTTAACAAATTATCCATGCTACCCATGTTGCCCACTTAACCCATTCTATTATATCCACGTCACCCGTACATGTGTCATCTTGGTTAAGTGTTAATTATTATTTATTATGTCCGTAAACGCGCAAGACCTCTCACATAGATTGCCGTTTGCAGTTGCTGGATATGTCGGGCGGTTCCAGACAGACTTCTACCGCATCCGAATCTAACCACGTGTCTTGACACCATTACGGGTCCAATTTCCACCAAAGACCTCTCACATTATATTACCGTTTGCGGTTGCTGGATATGCGGAGCAGTTCCGGGCAGACTTCTACCACAAACCAAATCTAACCTTATGTCTTAAGCGTTCATTATCTTTTTCTTAATTCTTGCTCAATTTCAAATCTTGGATTATAATATATTCCAATTACCCATAATTTCTAATTCAAATGTTGTGCTTACAATTCTAATCCATGTTATGCCTATATTTCCAAGTATACAAGTTATACAAAATTATGCCCAAACCAACTTCATAATTATCATCAATCTTATGCTAATTACTTTATTTTACATATTTCCAAAACCTTTCCAATTGCTCATATTTATTGCAATTATGTCCCCCAAATTCCAATCATTAATTTTTCCCCCAAATTACAGTCTTATATTATTAATTAAGCGATATTCCCATATTCCCTTTTTAAATTTCATACCCAAAAATTTTCAATTATCTCAATTTCATCCGTGCGCATATTTGGGCGAGATTGGCCTAGGCTAGAAAGTAGCCTAGTCTTAAAATAAAAAGGAAAATAGAGGGAGAAGAACAGAATGGACATAAAAGTAAGACTTAAATTAAAGCATGTTATCAAATTAATCATTACATAAATGGGGAACGTCGAACGATAGGTATACTACTATTCAAAATTATAATTTAAACCCACTCACCTTAATTTGCTTTCCCAATTCTGAATTTAGAACCTCACTTGTAGCGTAAATCTTGGCGTTGTTGTTATAGATCCGATCTTTGCATAATCCTACTTTGATTTGTTGATCTTTGATTTTGCCTAATTTTTATTTCTAGATTAGGTTTTGGAGGAGAAGAGAAAAGAATTGCTTGAGGAAGAAAGGAGCAGAGTTTTGACATCTCTTCTGAAATTATGAGAGTGGAAGAAAAGTTAGCCATCTATTTATAGGTGGGTTAGAAGAACTGGCCCTTAGGATTAAATAAAAACACATCTAAACCATCCACCTCACCCTAAAAAAGAACATTCCAGGACCCAGCCAACACAGCTAGGGTGCGTTGCACCCATAGACCATGCGCATGGGCATATGCTATTATTATAATATATATATTTTTCTCTTTTTGATTTGAAATTTTATTCATTGTACATAAATAAAATTTCAAGACAATCTTTTCTTTCTTTGTTTGGTTGCTCCTTTGTTCGCGTGCAATGCTTGTTCTAACTTATATTTATTTATATTCCACCTTTGTGCGTAAACTAAATAATTGTATGTGAACAATTATTTGTCTTATTCTTCCTCTAATCAATTAGATGATTTAATTCTCTTTTTAACCACTGAATGCTCTTAAAAGAAACCACCTTAACCCGTTTCACACTTAGTACCCTTTTAAAAAGAAACCGCCTTAACCCTTTTCACACTTAGTGCTCCTTTAATTAAAAAGAAACCACCTTATTTCTTTCTAATTAACGCATTGTTATACTATTTTTATTTTTATTTATGTTCATGCACATGTATGATTGCATGCATAGACAATACAAACTTCCATTTATTAATTTTATTCTTAATTATGCACATATTCATATGCACGTAATTAATTGCATGCGTTAAATTCTTAACCATCATGTGTATGTATATATATACACACACATCTTTCTTATTTTTACGCAATTAAATTTATTTATTAATTGCTCACTAACTTCTTCTTATTTTTTACACATTATCTTTTAATTAAACTGCGTTCGCACTAAGCCACTTTTTAGCCATTCCCCTAAAACAAAAAAATATGGCACTGACGGAGATCGAACTCTGTACCTCTTGTATGCAAGTCACATGCTCTAACCAATTTGGCTACTTATTGTTTTGTTAACAAGGCTTAGGATAATGGTAACCACTATTCTTTTCTCATTCCTCTTTTTCATGTTTTGTTGCAATATTTAATTTAAATACATCCTTTTCATCTTAAATCAGATTTCTGCAACCTATAGGTCTAAATTGACTAGAAAATCGCCACTAACGCAATGACGCTAATTTCGTGACAAAATTCTAGAAGCTCTTCAAATTTTTCTTTTTCTGTTCAAATGTTCGCATGCATTTCTTCACATTTCATGTATTGCATGTAATTTCTTTTATTAATCTTTTTCTTCATTTCACTGCGTTAACTTATTACATGCAATTTTATTGTCGTTATTTAATTTTTCTCCTAAATATATCTATGTATATAATATATGTACATATTTCTACATTTTTAATTTCATTAAAAATGCGGGGTGTTACAATTTTTCAGTAGTCTACCAACCAATTTTGGTCGTTGGACTTGCACTAACTAGTCGAATTTACTCCAGAATGTTTCTTGCTCGCTTGTGATCCATTGCTTCTTTAAGACATAGTTTGGTACTTGGATTAAAAGTTCACTTTAGTCAATTTCTTGCAAAATTTTACAAAGCTATATATAGTTTATAATTTGCTATATTTTTCGGATTCATTAAACCATTTCTATGTACCGTCTTAACTTCTCTTGTGCTCGATAATCCATGTGCTTTGAATTCACACATGTATCATTCCAATATTACTTATTATTGTATTTTCAAGTAGAAAATTTAGAGATAGCACTTGTCCTCAAAGTATAGGTATATTATTAAAAAGTGTGCTTTTTAAAGATAAATATTTGAATCTTGATTAACATATCATATTTGTAAGTCAAAGAATTTCTACAATAAAACGCTTTAAGATGAATAAATTTGTTTTAAGAGTGATAACTGATTTGTAGTAAAAAGAGAAGAAGTAGAATTCTTATTATTTATACGAAGAAAATTGTGACGACCCAGATTTTTAGACATTTGATTTTGAACATTTAAATTTATTTTAAATGTTGTACTGGAAATGTAAAAGGAATTTTATAAGGAATTTATTAATTAAACGACGTTTGAACATATAAATTTGAATCAATTTAAAAACGTGCCCACAACGTCGTGGTAATTAATAATTTTTACGTTTTGAACAGAATAAATTTGATAAAATCTACTAGTCATAGTAAGATTTCCAGTTTGGAGTCGATTGGAGTTATTATGTGAGCTTGCGCAATATGAACGCGTATCGTTTTATATTATGAATTTAAAATAAGAGTTTTTCAAATGATCTCGGAATTTGACGAAACTAATTCCATCGTGTCTACAATATTAAGTTATCGTAGGATATCAAATTTTAAGCTAATCGGAGTTGTTATGTAAGCATGAGAAAAATAAACGCAAATGAATTAACGATTTAATATTCAAAAAGCACTATTTTTGCAAACGGACACGGATTTTGATGAAATAAATTTTATTGGGTCTGTAATGTCAAACTATAGCTTGATGTCCAGTTTCATACCAATCGTAGCTTGTAGGTGATCGTACGGTTTTAAAATGTTCAAAGCGAAATAGCGATGGAAGAAAATTAAATAAAATAATCATGTAAATTAAATATTAATTTACTTCATGTATACACGGTATCTCTCAGCTAACCCTTCTTCGTGTTTTCCCTGCTAAAAATGATTTCATGGCCACCACATAAAATTCATTTAAAAAATTCATATAAAATAAAAATTTAACGAAATCCGATTTCATATGATCCATTGAGTTTCTACAAACAGGAGCTTAACACTCATATTATTTTCATTGAGTTCGATGTAAATGTCATTGTTAGGTTTTTTCGTACAACACCTAGGGCTGGAGTTTGTCGATGATGTAGGAGGCCGGTGGGTAGCTCGATGGTGAAGAGTTGTTCATGGTGAAGTGGCACTTTGATTTGCAAACTTTAGGGGAATTTCGACAAAAAAATTATCGCTTTTTTTTTGCTTGGTCGTGAGTTACTAGAGGTCGCGGCTTCCTTGGGGGTTCCGAGTTTATGGAGATGACAAAAGATGGTTAGGGTTTTTGATGAGAAGAAATACAATGTTTATCTCTTGGCTTTTCATTATAGGCAGGTAGAAAACGAGGTGATGCAAGTTACAGTGCTGGGTTTCGAAAGTTTCAGGCTGTGCAATTTTGATCGGGGAGGATGAGTTAGCAAACATGATTAAGGTGTAATTATAATTAAGGGCTAATTATGTTTCAAGTTATATTAAAATGTATTTAAATCTTACAAAATGCATGTCTTGCTCAAAAGAGAACAAAATCTAACAAAACAATATCTGCTGGGATCGGGGCGATGAATACATCACGATTAAGAAGGGATGGACTAATTCGGATACAATTGGACTTTTCTATAATTTCAAACGCTTGTTTGAAGTTATATAAATCGACCAGAATCGATAATTGAAATAAAATGTTAACCAACTCTCTTGTTTTCTGAAATACTATGATGTGATAAAATTCATATTATTATAATTTATCATTGCTTGTATTAATTTTATGATTGGTATTTTTTTGTTTGTTTGTTTGTTTGTTGATGGTTGATGACTTTTACATTTTCATCATTTAGATTATCTAAATTAGATTATCTAATTCATATGCATTTATTAAATGATATTATTAGTTGTGATGTAGGGAAAAATAGGGTGGAGGGCGTATTGACCCGCATTTTACGTATCGGAGGATAGTAAAATATTTTTTATTTAATTCCCTGAGGGTTGAATCATTCTCATATTTTGATATGTTAGTTATGGGGATGTGAGACATATCCGTTATTTTTATCAATTTTATATGTGACCATTTGTAACACCCCGTGTATTATATTACAGTGAAATTCACAAATTAAAGTATAATTAATTTCAAATCAAATAATTAAGGGAAACGGGATAAGCCATTGCGTTCGTCTCAGAATTCTGCTTGAGATAGAGTCCGAGTTTGCGTAAAACGGACTCCGTATGAAGAAGATATGGC
The DNA here is from genome assembly GCA_030737875.1 of Allium sativum. Classification (NCBI taxonomy): domain Eukaryota; kingdom Viridiplantae; phylum Streptophyta; class Magnoliopsida; order Asparagales; family Amaryllidaceae; genus Allium; species Allium sativum. The sequence goes on along the minus strand of CM060915.1, from coordinate 180,496,702 downwards.
CTCCGGAAGTTTCAGAATTCAGTTTAAAATTCAAACAGACCAAAACAGCTCAGAAAAACCAATTCAAAATTCAAAATCGGGCCCAATTGGCCAGGGCGGGAAAATTCCCGCCCAAGGCACCCAGGTCGACTTGGCAGTCGACCTGGGGCTAACCAGGTCGACTGGGCAGTCGACCTGGGTCACCCGTGTTGACTGCCAAGTCGACACGGTGTCGACTGGCATGTCGACCTGGCTCTTGAGCCAGGTCGAACCCAGCCCCCCTGGCTGGCCTGGTCTGTGTTTGGTCGATTTTCTGAGCCTTGCCTTGTCACTAGGGCTAGGTGTCAGCTCCTGGTTGGTCGCTCCTTCAAATGAATGGCTATTATTAGAACAAGCTCCATCGACGGTCCTAATCAACTCACAAACACTATAAAAAGACCCTAAGACCTAGCCTAAATCATACTATTTCATTTTAGCCTCATGCCGCCACCATTAAACCTAGAGCTCTAAATTAAAAATACAAAGAACAAAATTATAGAAGACGAAGGACGATTTTTGAAGGCTACAAATAGAAGCTACAACAACTACGACGTTTTAGACAACGGATTTGGGGCTATTTAATTTGGAATTTTAATTACTTGCTTCATATTGTAAGTTCTATGTCACTTTTTAGGCAAAAACGCTAAAATAACATGGACATGCCATGAATTGAAACCGGATTTAGGAACTATTATTAATCCATGTTTATGTTGTTTAACTTTGAATCATAATTTGGTAATATTGCTATGTCAACGTTGCAAGTTAAACATATCATGATTTTGATGTTGTTATGAATCACTTGGGCTTAATTGTATGGCAAGTTGGACTAATACATGTCCATGGAATCACTACGAAATCTTTATGTTGATTAAACCATGCCTATGATGCTAATTAAACCATGTCTATGATGTTGATGGAACTATGCCCGTGATGTTAATATACCTATCATGTTAATGACAAAATGGGAATTGCTAGGTTATGATGAAAAATTGGAATCATTATGTTTATAATGCTAGATGAGAATCATTATGTTAAAAATGCTAAATTGGAATCCACTATGCCTATTAGAATTACCATGCCTTTAATGTTTCGTGTTTGTAATAAAATTATTATTATGCCCGCAATGATTATTATGCCTATGATATAAAGTTGAAATCATCATGTTAAACTAAGTTGGAACCATTACTATGCCAAGTTATCATCATGCTAGTATTGAAACCATGTGATATGTTATAGCCTGTTTATTATGCAAGTGATGTTGGAATTGTCACATATGCCTATCACATGTTTGGTGTTATTCCCCTTTATCTCTTGAATTGTTTATGCTTGTGAACGAAGTACGTTTATATACGTTGGGGATACGATTGGGTAGAATAGGCAAAACTTGAATTAATTATAATCATAAACCTTGAAATTTGGCATAAGTAGAACATGAAATATGGCACGAAACCTTGACTTGAACATGCCATAACTTGACTTGAAACATGCCTTAGTTGGGCACGAAGTTGACATATGAACATGCTATGGAAATAGCACGAATCTGATAAGAACATGGGCATGACTTTAGAAAATAAGAAAGTAGCCAACTCGAGGTTGGGTTGAGTTTGTAGTGTAAATCTGCCCGGAACCGCCCGGCAAATCCAGTTGCTACAAACAATAGGATCCAATGTAGGTAGTTGGTCACATCGCGCTTGAAACCCGAGGTTGGGTTGAGTTCGTAGCGTAAACCTGCCCGGAACCGCCCGGCAAATCCAGTGGCTACGAACAATAGGATCCAATGTGAGTGGTTCGGTGCATCAACGAATCAATTAATGCCAATTAGGGTTAAGTCATGAACATGAAAAGACAACTTAACCAACTTGAACACGATTTGTAGGGCTAAGTCATGAACTTGAAACGACAACACTTAGCCAACTTGACATGACACGTAGGCGGGTTAAGTCATGAATTCAAATGACATACTTAACCATCTTGACATGACTAGACTGGAAAAGGATTAAGTCACGAATTACATGACTTAATCGGTTAGGCGGGTTAGGTCACGAATTACATGACCTAATCGGTTAGGCGAAACCCTAGACATGACCCTTTTCAGCAGTAACCCTCTAGATATATCAAGGTACCCTGGGGCTAGGCCGGGTGGGGCACAATTACTGGGCTAATTGTAAGAGGTGAACGACGACAGTGGGGTACGCCGGTGTAGGTTCGGTGGACTACGGTCGTGCACGTATTCCGGGGAAGACACTGGGTATCCGTAGATTTATCTGTGCATCATGAATCGTGTCAAGGGTTGACACCCTAGGGCTGATACACCCGAAGGTGGACCCAGCACAGGTGACTACATTCGTGATTAGCCGTATGACACGGACACTTGACGAGCTAGAACTTGTATGGAGCCGATCGACTAGATAAGCGCTCCGTAGGACCCCGTACTTGGGTAAGACCCCGTTTCAGGGTCATTTCACGATATTGGGCCGTGGGATTTATTTCGTGATTAACTTGTGACCTGAGCTTAGTATACTAGTACAGTCGATGCAACGAATCTTGAACATGTGCTGCTTTATTTGACTTGTCTTGACTTATCATGATCACCTTAGTCTATCTTGTCCACCCTGACACCATTCTTAAGTTTAGTTCCAGTTCATACATGACATGTTGTTTTAACCGTTTTTACACTGAAAGTCCCTAGGACTTACTCAGTCTTTATGACTGACCCTTTTCCTTTCGCCTCTTTTTCTTTCGTTTCCCCCCCAGCTTCTCAGGGAGGGAATACCGCAGCTTGACCAGCTTTCACATCCAGCTTAAAGAGAAAGAATGTATTGCTTGGATCTTTTTCGTTTTGGACTATGGCTTTGGACATCAATTATGGGACTTATGCAGTTTATTTATGTTTTCTTTAAATAATGTAATCAAGACAGTTATGAAGATGTTATGTTTTTGGAAGAATTGTAAGACAATTATGGCATGGTTTGTGTAACACGTATTTTGATGAAATAAAAGTTGTTGTTTTCCGCTGTTCAAAAATATGTGTTATTATATCTGTCTTGTATATCTGCGATTTATACTTATAAACCTCCACCAAAATTAGGGCATTCCCTTTGAGGGTGACCCTAACGGAGGTGGGGTGTTTCACCATTTTTCCCTTATCAATTTTGTACTGGGCATTACTTTTGATTGAGATTGAAACAGGTGCTGGGATCGATTTCATTGGAAACAAAATGGTGTTTCTCATTCCGTAGAGTGGTCACATTAAAGATTTGGTTTAGCCGTTTGTGAAGAATCATTGTTTTTGTATTACACAATTTCTGGATAGGTTAATTAGTCATTAGTAGGCTGATTTGGTGTTCCCCATCAGTAGACTGGTTAGATGGCTATAAATAGGGGGTAGAGGCAAGGCAAATAGTTTACTTTCTCCATTTTTATTAGGTTGGGGTTTCATATTCTCCCTATTCCAATCAAATACATCTCTCCTCCACTAAAATCTTATATCTACATTAGAAGATTGAAGATCTAAATGAAGGAAGGTTAGATCAACATCAAGAGAGAGTAGGTCTCATCAAATTGAGGGGTTTGAAGATCGTTCTTCGTTGTCTGGATTTGGAGATCATCGTTTTAAAGCGAAATTGTGGATTTAATGAGTGATAAGCATCTCTCGCACAGATTCAATCGAGTATATTGGTTGTTAGATCTTATTTTCACCGTTTCAAGTTGTTTTCACCTAAATCGACATCATGGTATGTATATTTTCATTTGAATCACCACAAGATCTAATCTGGCAACTTAAATTGGTAAATTTTTATGTTAATTCATGTGCTATTACAAGTTAGATCAATTTGTTTAATTCGTTTATTGTTTATCATGAATTTGGTGAATTTCTTTTGTTTGGATGATGAATAATCATTGTGTTAATGCTTGTTGATGTTTTGGTTAGATCTGTTGGTGAAATTGAATGTTTTGCATGAGTTTTGGATCGAATTCGAGTTGGATCGGGCGAGTTTTGGTGATGGATCGGGAGAGTTTTGGGATGGATCGGACTATTTCTGGCCATGGATCGGGCTGGTTTGGATGGATTGGATTCACATGAATCGGGCAAGGATCTAGTATGGATCAGGCACGTTTTACTGAAGTCTGAATAAGGGCTGAATTTTAAGGAATTGACAGCGTTTCAGAAACTTTGTCAAAAGTATGGATGAGGCTGAATTTTCCGGTATTGACAGCATTTCAGAAACACTGTGAATTGAATATTGACCAAACAATGTATGTTTTTGGTTCGATGTTGATCGTGGCTTCGAAGTGTTGTGAAGTGTTCGTTAATCTTCGTAATGCAACGAATGTGAAGACGTCTCAAGATGATTCGAGCTCGTGGATAATGGCTGTTCAAGATGATTTGAGCTTATGAATTGTTGTCGATGATGATATCGAGGGCCGAGGAATTATTGTTGTCGTAGGTTCTAGCGGACTCAAAGAATAGGTATAATAGGGAGGCCTAAAAGACTAGATGATTAGTCGAGTACCCTGGGTAATAATGAAAGGCCTAGATACTTAGAGATAAAAAGCGTATGGAGTTTTTGCTAGAACCGGGTTACCATTAACTCTTGACGGATGGCATGATGAAGTTGCCAATCATACGACTAACAATGGTTTCAAGGTAGGATTGGGGGTGACAGCCAAAGTCATGGATTATGATTGTTTTGCTTGTATCATCTTGTGTAGATTGTCTAATATCGAAGGTGATGTCTGTTGGGTGCCTATCTGATGTTGGTTTAGGCCTTGTGCTTAGGAGATGTCAAATTTTATTAGGATGGTTTACACTTGATAACTGGTTGCCATAAGTGTAATGATTGTTTTTATCTAGTTATATTGTAAAGGCTATCACTGACGGATGTCAAGGAGATGGGTTGGGTTCTTCTCTGATGATATGATTGGTAGATTAGATGATTAGTCTACCTATTCTCATATATTTTATTGATGATGTTTGATTGTTGTTTTATCACTAATTAAGACTGTTGTCTGAGTCTAAGGGTTTATGTTTCCCCTTATTACCTTGGGTTGTTTTATCCATTCTGTGGAATGGCAAACTGAGTAGCAGGTGACAGGTAGTTGATCTTGATGAAGACGATGTTGCTGAGCAACAACAAGCTGGAGGCTTACGTATTAATTTCATATTACCTAGTATATGTTGTTTTCCGCTGTTATGTTTGATTTATTCTTTGAGTGGCCTGTAGTGAGGCAATTTGTACAGAATTTTATATTTTATCCAGTTTGATGTTTTCGATAGTTCATGAGGACATGAACGTTTTAATTTTTGCTCAATTATGCTTCCACTATTATTTCCTATTGTATATGTTATGTTACATTTTATCCTTGCGTTGTGAGTTATACAACAGGTTCTGCGTGTAATTTTCTACTCTGTTGATCGTTCATTGCTTCCTGGCACGTCTTTAAGTGCATTATTCCTCTTGTTAAATGCGGGAGTTATGGGTGGTCGTCACATTTGGTATCAGAGATTTGGTTAATCGATTTTAGCCAAAGTTCGAAGATGTAATGACGTATGAGAGACGTATTTGTAAATTTTTGATGGATATATACTATATATTAGTGCATATTATAATAGCGCTTGAACTCCATTTGCAGTTTTCTCGTGTGTGGACTAGTCATTCTATTTTTCAGGTTTAGAATGATTCATCGAACTTCGAGACATACTTCTAGGGAGGAGACTATTCTTGGAGGGGAAAATGGCAGTATACAAAATTACCTAGCTATGTTCGAGGCCATGGAGACAACAATCATGAGGAGGGTACCCGCTCCAAAGACAACTGCGGTGGATGTGGGGGTTCAAGTGCAGGTGCCTAGGGACGTGTACTTCTCGAAGTTATGCAAAGACTGCACTACTCTACGAGGGAAGTTGTTTAAAGGGATGGAGTTGATTGTAGAGATGTAAGGGTGGCTTGAAACTTGCATTCAGATTTTGGAGACTTAGGAATTGACGATGTAACGAAGAGGATGCTTGCATCGAGACAGCTATAAGGCAGAGCTATGGATTGCTGGAACTCTATCACTCTAGAGACTCCAGAAGATGAGATTTCATGGTAGTAGTTCCAAGTCAAGTTTGAGATGAAGTTTGTCTCTACCATTCAGAAGTCTAATATGTTTAAGTGGTTTATCGAGCTTAAGAAGAAAGGTCGACCGATGCTGGAGTATGTTTCAAACTTTGAAGCCTTGTCCAAGTATGCTCGTTCATATGTTGAGACTCCTTATCAGAAGAACGAGAAGTTTGTCATGGGCTTGAACAAATATCTAGGGAATTAGCTGGTTGATCATTTGGATGGTACTTATGACAAAATCGTGGAGAAAGCTCTGAGGCATGAGAGTTTGTTTCCCAAGGAAAAGACTATAGTTACAGCTAAAGAAGAACCGAAACCACAACAGGGTGGTAATAACAAAAAGAGGAAGCAACGGCAACAGAAATGAAAAGATGGCCAGAAGAACCCGAAATGCGAAGTGACTTGCTTTAACAACCAGTAGAAGGTCCATTATTCCAAGGTTTGCAAGAATATGAAATTTGAGAGGAAGTGATACAAATGTGGCAAGCCTGGGAATAACAAAAAGAATTGTCTAGAACCGACTAAGGCAAATTAGATTGTGAAGGCGTATGCTTTGGAAGTTGTTCCATCTTCTTCGAGAGCTACTATGGTGGAGGAGGAAGGGAGGAGTGTCATCGTTCAAGGTATTCTTTCTGTTAGAGTTGTTTCAGTTCAAGTTTTGTTTGCTACTTGAGCATCGCATTCTTTCATTTGTAATGATCTTTTGTGCAGCTTGGGTTTGGAACCCGAGATTTGTAATAGACCATTGATTGTGACTAATCCGGTTGGTGGTTCGTCCAGTTTTTGTATGATTTGTCATAGTCTAGTGTTGTCGAGTCATTGTTTTGAACTTCGCTGGGTTTAGGATATACTGGATATGGACTGACTCAAGAGGTATGAGGCAAAAGTGGATTGCGAGAAGCTCGAGATGATAGTCCGGAATGTGGAAGAGCGAATGGTTCTGATTCGATGTAAGCCAAAAGATAGTGTATTCGTAAACTATTTATATTCGCATATGATTCCACATGAAGTCTTGTCATTTATGTCGATCGTAGTGAGTATGATGATCTCTTTTACGAGGTCAAAGGGTTGCTGCCGTATAACTAGATTGAGTTCAGGATCGATTTGGTCGAAGGTGATAGACCTATCGTCATGCCTTTTAGGTGGATGGTGCCTAAGGAAGAACGAGTGTGAGAGGTGCAATATAATGACATCTTGGGAAAATGGTTCATCCAGAGAACTGTATCCGAGTGGAGTGCACTAGTTGTGTTTGCAACCAAGGCTGATGGATCTATGAGATTGTGTATAAACTATCATGAGATGAATAAGGTGACCAAAAAGAACAAGTATTCGTTGCCTAGGATAGATGAATTGTTCGATCAGCTTCACGAGGTAAAGGTGTTTTCTCAGATGGATTTGTTAATGGGATTCGGCCAGTTAAGGATGGCTAAGGATAGTGTGCCAAAGACTGCTTTTAGGACACCATCCGGTTTCTTCGAATGGTTGGTGATTCCATTTCGGCTGAGTAACGCTCCAAGGTATTTTGTGGATCATATGAATAGGGTTTTCAGAGATCAGTTGAACAACTTCATGCTTGTATTCGTGGATGATATTTTGGCCTACTCCCGGAATAAGGAAGAGCAAAAGACGCAGTTGCGAGTTGTTTTGGAAATCTTGCGAAAGCATCAGCTGGGATCTAATTTTTCGAAATGCCACTTCTGGAAAAGTGAAGTGAGATCCTTAGGCCATGTTGTTTCTGGAAATGGAATAGCGGTTGACCCAGTGGCAGCTATCCAGGACATGGATAGATCTTAGAATGCGACGGATGTTCAGAGTTTCCTTCGGTTCGCGGGATATTATTATCGTTTTATCAAGGAATTCTCCAAGCTAGCTTCACCGTTAACAGGATTGACGAAGAAGAACCAAGTGTTCACATGAGAAGCGAAGTGAACAAGCTTTCGGAACCCTGAAAGAGAGACTAACGAGTGCTCCTGTTTTGACCATTCCAAGCGGGAATGCAGATATGGTGGCATACACCGATGCATGTTGTACTGGATTTGGAGCAGAATTGATGCAGAAGGGTAGAGTTGTGGCCTACGCGAGTCGAAAGCTATAGTCACATGAAAGGAATTAACCAACTCATGATTTAGAGTTGTCTGTGATTGTGTTTTCTCTGAAGTTGTTGAGACATTACTTTTTGGGAGTTCGATTCGATTTGTTTACGGGCCATAAGTCATTCAAGTTTCTTTTCTCCCAATAGGGTTTGAATCTTCGGCAGCAACGGTGGTTAGTGTTTTTGGCATCTTATGATTTTGGTATAGCTTATACTCCTGATAAAGGTAACGCAATTGCCGATGCATTGAGTTGAAGACACGCAAGTTTGGGAATGATCTTTTCGGAATGGAAGCACCTTGAGTACTTGGCAAGATTTGATTTCAGGTCAAGTTGCGAGTTAGAGCCTGAGATGTTGGCAAGCTTATTGATAAGACCTACTCTAATCGAAAGAATTGGCGAACGCCAAAAGCGTGATGCAAAGCTTGCCGCGATCATGCAGAAGTTGGAACCAAAGGATAAGAAATTTGGGGTCGATCGAGACGGTTGGCTTCGGAAACAAGGACGACTGGTTGTTCCTGATATTGATGGAATGAGAGATGAGGTTCTGAGAGAATGTCAACACTCAAAGTTAATGATTCATCCTGGTGGTAATAAGATGTACCAGGACATGAGTTCGGCCATTGGAAGTCCCTACGTGGAATCGGGAGCAGATATCTATGGATTTTATCGATGGATTACCTAGAACCATTGCATAAAACAAGGGAATTTGGGTCATAGTGGATCGCTTGACCAAAGTGCAGGATTTATTTCTGTCAGATTGACTAAAACAACATCGAAGTTGGCTGAGCTATATATAAAATGGATTGTTCAATTCCATGGTATCCCAAAGAGCATAGTGAGTTATCGAGATCCATTGTTCACAAGTGGAATTTGGAAGAGTTTGCAAGAGACTTTGGGAACAAAGTTGTGTTTGAGTATGGCTTATCATCCCCAAACTGATGATCAAATCAAGAGGGTTAACCGAATATTGGAAGATCTCCTTAGAGCTTGTATATTGGACTTCGGAGGATCGTGGGAAGACTATCTACATCTGGTTGAGTTTGCGTATAACAACAACTACCAATCGAGCATTGGGATAGCACCATATGAGGCATTGTATGGTAAACCGTGTAATTCTCCGGCATTGGTTAAAGACTGGAGATAACTTGATACTTGGGCCAGAGATGATAAGAGAGACATCGGATTGTATCGAGATCGTTCGACAACGAATGAAGGAAGCCCAAGACCATCAAAAGAATTATGCTAATAAACGTCGAAAGGATTTGGTGTTTGACGTTGGTGACATGGTTTTTGTAATGATTTCGCCATTGAAGAAATTTGTTCAATTCGAAAGTAAAGGAAAGTTATCTCCAAGATTCGTTGGACCATTTCCGATAGTCGTGCAGATTGGAAAGCTCGCGTATAAATTGGATTTATCCGAGAAGATGTCGAGTGTGCAAAATATTTTTCATATGTATTTTCTACGGAAATGTGTGTAGGATTCGAATGTGGTGGTATCTCCGGAACTATACGAAGAACTAGAAGTCGAGTCCTTAGTTACGTGGCCTCGTATGCCACTTCGCGTTGTGGAGACTAGCACGAAATAGCTTAGGAGAAGATGGTTAAGGTAGTCAAAGTGCAGTGGAGTGAGGATGATGACTATAGTGCGTGGGAAACATAAGAGAGTATGAAGATGATCAATCTAGAACTATTCGTTGGTATGACCCATTTATATCCTGTCACCTTACCCTATTGTAACTTGCACTATCGTTGTTAGAATTCCGCATGCTAGGATAAGGCTATGGATGCATGAATTGATGGATGCAAATTTCTATGGTAAATTGGCTGCTCGTGGATGATAGGCATGCAGAATTGTTTGTGGTTCTTGTATTTGCTTGGAATATCGAGGACGAAATTTCTAAGGAGGGAAAAATATAATGACCCGCATTTTACATATCGGAGGATCTTTAAATATTTTTTTTTATTCCCCTGAGGGTTGGATCATTCTCATATTTGATATGTTGGTTACGGGAATGTGATACATGTCCATAATTTTTATCAATTTTATTTGTGACCATTTTGCCCCTAACAGGTACAGGGTATAACTTTTGACTTGGATCGAATCGGGTGATGAGACTGATTTCATTGGAAAGAAAATTATATTTTTGATCCCGTAAAGTGGTCACATTAAAGATTTTGTTCAGCGGTTTGGGAGGAATCGTTGTTTTTGTGTTACATAATTTCTGGATAGGTTAATTAGTCATTAGTGGGATGATTTGGTGTAGCCCCAGTAGTGGGCTGGTTAGATGGCTATAAATAAAAGGTAGAGGAAAGGAGAATGGTTTACTTTCTTCATTTCTTATTTGATCATGGTTTGAGATTCTCCCTACTTCAATCAAAACATCTCTCCTCCATTAAAATCATAGATCTACATTAGAAGATTGAAGATCTACATCAAGGAAGGCTAGATCTATATCAAGGGAGAGTAGATCGCATCAAATTGAGAGATTTGAATATCATTCTTCATTGTCTATATTTGTAAATCATCATTATAAAGCTAATTTGTAGATTTGGTCAGTGATAAACATCTCTCGTACGGATTCAATCGAGTATATGGGATGTTAGATCTTATTTTCACAATTTCAAGTTGTTTTCACCTAAACTTACATCATGGTATGTATACTTTCATTTGAAGCACCACAATATCTAATCAAGCAACTTAAATTGGTAAATTTCTATGTTAATTCATGTGTAATTAAAAGTTAGATTCATTTGTTTAATTCGTTTACGGTTTATCACGAATTTGCTGAATTTCTTATGTTTGAATGATGAATACTCACTGTGTTAATGCTTGTTGATTGTTTGGCTTGATTGATTGGTGAAATTGAATGTTTTGCACGAGTTTTGGATCGAATTCGAGTTGGATCAGACGAGTTTTGGTGACAGATTGAGAGAGTTTCGGGATGGAACGCGAGAGTTTTAGGATGGATTAGATAGTTTCTGGCCATGGATCGGGCTGGTTTTGTATGGATTGGATTAGCATGGATCGGGCACGTTTTCTTAAGTATGGATCGGGCTGAATTTTTAGGGATTTACAACATTTCAGAAACGTTGTAAAATACATGGATCGGGATGAATTTTCAGGCATTTACAACATTTCCAGAAACGCTGTGAGGGTAGATCGGGAAACGTTTTATGGGTGGATCGAGCTCAAAAACATGGATCACGCAAGCTTTTTCAGATGGATCGGGCACTCTAGACCACAATGTTTAGGAAATGTTGTAAAGAGTCCATAGATCGGGCGTGACTTCTAGAGATGGATCGGCCACAATTTTCATGGATCGGGCAAGACAAGATTTTATGGATCAGTGGTAGAGAACTACAACATTTTTAAACGCTATGGAAAGCAAAATGAAACGCTGTGAATCTGGGACGGTCCATGGTGTATTGAATATGTATATATTGAACCACATCGTTTTGGAAATGATGTGAAAGAGGGAATAAAATGTTGTGAATTGAATGTCAACCAAACGATGTATATTTTTGGTTCGATGTTGGTCATGGCTCCGAAGTGAGTTCAAGAAGGAATATTCGAAGTGTTGTGAAGTGTTCGTTGATCTTTGTAATGCAATGAATGTGAAGACGACTCAAGATGATTTGAGCCGATGTATAATGGTTGCTCATGATGATTTGAGCTTATGAATGGTCGTTGATGACGACGACTAGAGGTATCGAAGGACGAGGAATCATTGTTGTCGTATGTTCTAGCGGATTCAAAGAAGGGTATAATAGGTACACCTAAAAGACTAGATGATTAGTCGAGTACCCTGGGTAGCGATGAGAGACCTAGATACGTAGCGATGAAAGGTGTATTGATTTTTTGCTAGAAAAGGGGATACCATTAGCCCTTGATAGATGGCATGATGATATGGCCATTCATACGATTAACGATGGTTTCAAGGTAGGATTGGCGATGATAGCCAGATTCATGGATGATGATTGTTTTGCTTGTATCATCTTGTGTAGATCATCCAACATCGAAGGAGATGTCTCTAGGGTGCCTGTCTGATGTTGGTTTAGGCCTTCGGGGCTTGTTCTTAGGAGATGGCGAATTCGATTAGGATGGTCTACGCTTGATAACTAGTCGCCATGAATGTACTCATTGTTTTTACCTGATTATATTGTAAAGGTTATCACTGTCGGATGTGGGGGAGATAGGTTGGGTTCTTCACTGATGATATGATTGGTAGATTAGATGATTAATCTGCATATTCTCATATACTTTATTGATGATTTTAGATAGTTGTTTTATCGCTCATTAAGAATGTTGTCTTGCTCAAGGTTTTATGTTTCCTATTATTACCTTGGGATGTTCATCCATTGTGTGAATGGGCAGACTAAGTAGCAGGTGACAGGTAGTTGATCTTGACGAGGACGATGCTGCTGAGCGATGAAGAGATGGAGGCTTACGTATTAGTTTCCTATTACCTACTAAATGTTTGTAACAACCCGTATTTTTCGATAACATGTTAAAACGAGAATCAAGGCAGAATTTAATTTTAAATTCTGAATCAAGTGAAACAGGCTATGCCATTGCGTTCGTCTCGGAAAAATACGCGAAATAGAGTCCGAGTTTTCGAGAATCGAAGTCCGTATGACCAAGTTATGATCCGTCAAAGTTTTCAGGGTTTTCAAGTTTGAAAATCACCTAGGAAGTTCAAGTTTTGGGGTAGGCGGGAATTTTCCCGCCAAAGCCCATGTCGACAGGGGAGTCGACAGGGCTGTCGACACCCCTGGACCCCAAGTCGACAGGGCTGTCGACTTGGGTGTCGACTGGGTCCAAAAGCACAACTCCGTGTTTTGTGGCCTGGTGCACCTGGATGCAGTCTTGGTCTGGTCTGATGGGCCTGTGACGATTTCTGTGGCCTAGATTAATCCTAGATCTAATCCTAGGGCCTAAAACTATCCTAATCTCTATAAAACGACCCTAAACCTAACCTAAATCCCTAAAAATCAAACCTAGCAACTAAGTGCTGCCAAAATCTTCATTGATCATGGCCTCCATCTCAAATCCCTAGAGCCTATGCATCCAAATCAAGTTCAAATCAAAAGGTGCAAGCTTGCTACACCAAATCAAGGCCAAATCAACATTGCTATGCGAGTTCCATGACGATTCTTCAAAAAAGGAGGCACCTTTCTTAGCCAAGATGATTCATGCTTCTTTCCCTAGGCCTAACTATGTAAGTTCTAGCTACTTTTGGATCAAAACGGTATTTTTAATGTTGACATGGGATAAAATGAGGCTAAACATGATTATGCGAACCTATAGGAACCTTACCTTGCCTCTTGTGTTCATGTTTATAATTTTAGGCCATGTAAGTGACTTAATCATGCCTCTCATGCTATGCATAACCTAGTTTAACTTGCAAGTTTGGATCTTTATGCATGAAATGCTAGCATGAACCTTTAGGAACCACTTTACTTGTGAAACATTGGCTAAGACAAGATTTTGGGGCTTATGCATGTTTATGAACCCAAACCCCTTATGCTAACATGCAAGTTTGTGGCCAAATCCTTTATGAGATTATGCATGCTCGTGGCCAATCCACTCTTTTAAGTTGTGCATGTTTATGGCCAAACCCTTTTTGATAATATGCATGTTTGTGGCCAAATTACCTTATGACACTATGCATGTTTATGGCCAATCCCTTCATGATGTTATGCATGTGGAAGCCAAGCCCTTTTTGGCATCATGCATGTTTTGAGACCAATATGTGACATAGTATCCTTACTATGTTGACTCGCTTTGCTTGCGTTGGGAAAACACGATTTTGGGTAGTTAGATAAACATGAACATGTCGCAAAATCTTAAATTGAATATGACATGTGTTTATACTTGAAAATATGACTTGAAAGATAACATGGAGGTTGGCATGTAAGTATGCATAAAAACATGAGCTTGGGAATTTACCTATTAAGTTAGGTCTACCCTTTGGGAATTTACCTATTAAGTTAGGTCTACCCAAATGCTTGAAAACTTGTAACATGTTTTGGAAACATGATGAACTTAGATAATATAAGTGTGGCCAACTCGAGGTTGGGTTGAGTTTGCAACGTAAAACTACCCGGAACCGACCGGCCTAACTAGTAGTTGCAAACAATAGGACCCAATGTGAGAAGTTGGTCATGTCGCGCTTAAGACCCGAGGTTAGACTAGATTGTGGTGTAAATCTACCCGGACCTGCCCGGCTTAACTAGTAACCACAACAAGGTCTAATGTGAGAGGTTAAGAGTGCATTAATTAAATTAATGCCACATGATAAGGTTAAGTAAATTTGACTAATGACACTTAACCGATATGACACGAATGGGTAGGTTAAGTGGGACCGGGCTTGATTTCCTTAATGACACTTAACCATGCAAGATGATTAGGAGATGGGGTTAAGTAATTTACACTTAACTAATCCGATTGGGTAATTAGATGAGGTTAAGTAATTAAGACTTAACTAACCTAACCACGGTAATTAGATGGGGTTAAGTAATCCACACTTAACTAATCTAAACACGGTAATTCGATGGGGTTAAGTTAAACACTTAACCAATTTAAACTTGGTAATTCAATGAGGTTAAGTAACCAATACTTAACCAACTTAACGTGATAATTTAATGGGGTTAAGCAACTTATACTTAACCAATTATACATGAAGTTTTGATGTGGTTAAGTGACCTAAGCTTAACTAATCTAACTCGTTAATTGGATGTGGTTAAGTGACCTATACTTAACCAATCTAACGTGAAAACATGATAAGGCTAAGTCACGAATCACTTGAATACGCTTGACCGATTTGACTCGGTAATTTGACAAGGTCAAGTTAATTTATATAATTAACCAATCTAAAATGATAATTAGACGAGGTTAAGTTATGGATTGCTTAATATACTTAGCCAACTTGACGCACGGTTTGTAAGGTTAAGTCTTGGACTTGGATACTTAGCCAATTTTGACATGATTTGTAGACGGGCTATGTTATGAACTTAAGTGACACTTAACCCATTAGATAAACCCTAATTCGGAGGATTAGGTAAATAACCATAGTTAACAAGGATTACGGAAATAAGGCTAAGTGGTAAACCTTAGTTAAGGGAAACTAAGTAATAATTCTTAGTCAAGGAAATTTGGACCATTTCTTAGATGGATTAGTAACCCGACACGTTAGGTCAACGTTTAAGTATGCGTGAAGGAGCAGGCTATCTGATTTAGATAAAGGCTCCAACGAACTGGGTAACGAAGCAGCGGCTTCGGGGAACGTGAGGATATTCTTGGTATCCCTCTGTGAGCTGCCAGGTCATTATACTAGGCTCACGAGAGGTTGAGGTCTGCGGTAGAAGAACCAAGAATATGCCTTGGTTGCTATGCGAGCGACCTAAAGACTGGGGTGGATAGCAGTGAGTCGACGAATACATAAGGTGCCCGAGATAGCAAGTTCGTCGATCATCTACCATCTTGAGTCAAGCGTGTACGTACGGAAAGGCAGGGAACACCCAATAGACCATAATTTGCTATCTAATTACGGGTGAGGTAGGCCGTAGGATGTGGGCTGGCCGGAGTGTAGTTCTCATGCAAGATTTTCTCTTATGTTGCCTTTCATTAGTTGAGGGAGGGGTCTCGTGGGACCATAGCCACGTGTAGAAAAGCAGACCTTAGTATCTGCATCGGCAGATAAATCTAAAGCTCCCGACCGAGCCCTGTATTTCTTGTTTTGCCCTGTGACAGGACTCGGATGGCACGATGTGATACATGTGCATACAGTTATAGAAAAACGATTCACGATGAATGCGGGGGAAAAAGGGCGCGGTTGAGGGTTAGCGTAATCCCTAGTGGCCTAGGTGGTTTAACCCAAACTGAAATACGGAAACGTGCAATAGGCAAGCGTAATCCCTAGTGGTGCTAGGTGGCGTAAGTCCTAGTAGTTCAAACGATGATTCATATGGAAGAGCCTAGCTAGAACAAGGGTGACGGTCCAAACGATTTCAAGGATAATACGACATGAGGAAGCCCGTACGAGGTACGGCAAAGGACTGAACTTATATACATGGAAAGAAACATCTGATTTGAGTAACCTATATATGCGATATATTAGGTTGACATGGACCATTACACAACCTTGAGCAAGGGACATTCATGGTTAACACATGACGCGGGTAGGGATACTAGTACGAGAGGTGGAGAGCAAATATGCATGTTAGAACTAGGAAGAACATACATAATAGATAACGTGGGATGTTAGACGGGGTAGATACCTTGGGATAATGTACTCGATAGAAATCTGACGATGTGATACCTTGACTTATCATAACACCGTAGTTTATCATGATACCTTAGTTTACCATGCCACAGTAGTTCAACCGGCTACCCTGGTTTATCTATCTTGTAATTATCCTTATGTTTACTTTCAGTTTATGCATGTCATGTTACCTTTACCTGTTTTTATACTGGAAGTAGATAGGACTTACTCAGTCTTTTTGACTGACCCGTTTTGTTTCGCCTCTTTTCTTCCGTTTCCCCCCCAGGTTTCAGGGAGGAAACAATGCTGTTTACTTCGGACTTCTTCTGCTTGAAGGTCATCATGGATGGCTTGGACTTCTCTTGGCTATGGCTACTTTACTGTTTTACTTGGGGAATAATTTATGAAAAAGTCTTTATGCTTCTTTACTATTGCAAGACAGGTTTTGATGTACTCTGATGTAAAAGGCTTTAGACCTTATTTATTCATGTTATGAAAGTTTGATTTTACTTCCGCTATTTATATATATATGTTCTGTCTTGTGATATTTCTGTGCATGTTTACCAATAATGCCCCTCTAAAGCTAGTGCATTCCCTTGCGAGTGACCCTAGCGGAGGCGGGGTGTTACATTTGGTATCAGAGCAGAAGGTTACCAGACTGGGCAAAAGTTTTTAAAGACCTACTGAAAACTATTTGAAAAATCGTTTATAAAGAAGCATTTTTCAAGAAAATTTTCTTTTAAAAAGAAAAAGGCTATTCCCCAAAGGCCATTAGCATTATCCTTGTTTCCTTGATTGAATCTCTTTTCCTTTCTTTCCTCCATCTGTAGTCACAGTGGTTTTGACTGCGACTAGTCTTTCTAGCTGCGTAAGTGTTTCCCGTACGATGGAGGTGGTTCTCGAGGGACCGTTGCAGAGTTATGCATGAAAGGATAGTAAGAACAAGGATAAAGGATACGAGCTCAGGGATAAGCAACATGTTGGCATGGCTGAGTCCTAAAAGGAGGAAAAAAGATGGACAATGAAACCAATGACGAGAGAGTACCTTTGGCATGGTGAAACGGGACGGATAGTTAAATATCATGGAACAGGGACAAGATCATTCGGAGGGCAATAGTATGCTCTCTTTTCTAGGGTACCTCAGAAGGAGGGTAACGATCTTGTTAAAGGTTTATCTTTTCTTCTCTATCATCCTGTCGGGACTTTGTTTTGATCACCGCATCTTTTAAGTCCGCTTCGATAGTTGAGTCTCTGCACCTTAAGTACTAGCGTAATAGAGAATCCCATTTCTGTCTCAAAGTCCTATTGGAGAATCAGTCCATTTATGCATGACTTGTTTGGATTTGGGAATGTCTATGCCAAGTGTTGAGTTTGGAAATAATGCTTATGTTTATAAGCTATGGATGGATTCTAGGGATGAAGTGGTTATCCAGTAGGGGGTGCCACTCTCGGTTTTTGATAGGAGGGTAGTTAGACCATTTGACTAGCCTTGGTAATACCCTCGAAGTATCGTATAACCTTTTGGGTTCTGTCATGGCTAGTTACCTAGAATCCCAGGACGCAGTTGTTGGTAATCCGTTTGAGTATAATTCGCCGTTAAGGCGGATGGTTCGTTTCGATTATGCATGAATTATGGGAATCACCCTAGTAAGGACTCTTGGCCATTTGGATTGGCATCGGAAGACGAGATCCAGAATTCACTAGTGAATTTTGGGGAGCTGGCTTGGGTACGTGGATATGGTTGAGCCAAGTATACTAGGGAAAGAATAAGTGAAAGTGAAACGAGAGGCGACAGCGACATGAGTTTCACTCGCACCTTGGAAATAGGAGTCAAGGAGCTACGAAATCATGAAGTCAAAGGCAGTCAAGGCACGATGGAACTAAGCTCAAGGTAATGCGATTCAGGAGACTGCAGACTAAATACGTGCATGATATCTCTTTTGGGAATATATCCTCGATCCCTGTTTTCTGTTGAGCTTGCTTGTAGGCCATCTTTTATGGATATCCCCTCGGTCCTGTCTCTGTTACAAACCCCGTGAGGAGTTTGTTTTGTTTATCTTCTCGATCTTATTTTGGGAATCTTAGGTAGAACCCTATGGATGTAAACATGTATTTGAAACGTGTTATGGTTGATATGGTTGCAAATGTTTGCAAGTGGTTGCTCGTGGATGCGCGAATTTACATTAGATATTAGCTCGACTCGGTCACATTTCATATTGCATATGCACGAGTATTTATACTTGTTTATGGATGAAATTGAATGTGTTATCATGTGGACGTTGCATATGGATGAATGTTTGTGCACGCATATAGTATCTATATGACTAGGACTATTTGCATACATATTGGATTCATGGCACTATACATATTTTGCATTAGAAAGATTATTCAGGCCTGATCATTAGTATTAGCTAAGGAACATGTACACACACGTTTTGCATATATTCATACAGTATTAGAAATCATCTAAGGACAATGGTTGCTTGTGGATGATGTTTTGAGTAGATGGATGATGGATGGTAGGATATGTTCTTCCTAACTTGGAGATTTCGGGGACGAAATCCTAAAAGGTGTGGAGAATGTAACAACCCGTATTTTTCGATAACATGTTAAAACGAGAATCAAGGCAGAATTTAATTTTAAATTCTGAATCAAGTGAAACAGGCTATGCCATTGCGTTCGTCTCGGAAAAATACGCGAAATAGAGTCCGAGTTTTCGAGAATCGGAGTCCGTATGACCAAGTTATGATCCGTCAAAGTTTTCAGGGTTTTCAAGTTTGAAAATCACCTAGGAAGTTCAAGTTTTGGGGTAGGCGGGAATTTTCCCGCCAAAGCCCATGTCGACAGGGGAGTCGACAGGGCTGTCGACACCCCTGGACCCCAAGTCGACAGGGCTGTCGACTTGGGTGTCGACTGGGTCCAAAAGCACAACTCCGTGTTTTGTGGCCTGGTGCACCTGGATGCAGTCTTGGTCTGGTCTGATGGGCCTGTGACGATTTCTGTGGCCTAGATTAATCCTAGATCTAATCCTAGGGCCTAAAACTATCCTAATCTCTATAAAAAGACCCTAAACCTAACCTAAATCCCTAAAAATCAAACCTAGCAACTAAGTGCTGCCAAAATCTTCATTGATCATGGCCTCCATCTCAAATCCCTAGAGCCTATGCATCCAAATCAAGTTTAAATCAAAAGGTGCAAGCTTGCTACACCAAATCAAGGCCAAATCAACATTGCTATGCGAGTTCCATGACGATTCTTCAACAAAGGAGGCACCTTTCTTAGCCAAGATGATTCATGCTTCTTTCCCTAGGCCTAACTATGTAAGTTCTAGCTACTTTTGGATCAAAACGGTATTTTTAATGTTGACATGGGATAAAATGAGGCTAAACATGATTATGCGAACCTATAGGAACCTTACCTTGCCTCTTGTGTTCATGTTTATAATTTTAGGCCATGTAAGTGACTTAATCATGCCTCTCATGCTATGCATAACCTAGTTTAACTTGCAAGTTTGGATCTTTATGCATGAAATGCTAGCATGAACCTTTAGGAACCACTTTACTTGTGAAACATTGGCTAAGACAAGATTTTGGGGCTTATGCATGTTTATGAACCCAAACCCCTTATGCTAACATGCAAGTTTGTGGCCAAATCCTTTATGAGATTATGCATGCTCGTGGCCAATCCACTCTTTTAAGTTGTGCATGTTTATGGCCAAACCCTTTTTGATAATATGCATGTTTGTGGCCAAATTACCTTATGACACTATGCATGTTTATGGCCAATCCCTTCATGATGTTATGCATGTGGAAGCCAAGCCCTTTTTGGCATCATGCATGTTTTGAGACCAATATGTGACATAGTATCCTTACTATGTTGACTCGCTTTGCTTGCGTTGGGAAAACACGATTTTGGGTAGTTAGATAAACATGAACATGTCGCAAAATCTTAACTTGAATATGACATGTGTTTATACTTGAAAATATGACTTGAAAGATAACATGGAGGTTGGCATGTAAGTATGCATAAAAACATGAGCTTGGGAATTTACCTATTAAGTTAGGTCTACCCTTTGGGAATTTACCTATTAAGTTAGGTCTACCCAAATGCTTGAAAACTTGTAACATGTTTTGGAAACATGATGAACTTAGATAATATAAGTGTGGCCAACTCGAGGTTGGGTTGAGTTTGCAACGTAAAACTACCCGGAACCGACCGGCCTAACTAGTAGTTGCAAACAATAGGACCCAATGTGAGAAGTTGGTCATGTCGCGCTTAAGACCCGAGGTTAGACTAGGTTGTGGTGTAAATCTACCCGGACCCGCCCGGCTTAACTAGTAACCACAACAAGGTCTAATGTGAGAGGTTAAGAGTGCATTAATTAAATTAATGCCACATGATAAGGTTAAGTAAATTTGACTAATGACACTTAACCGATATGACACGAATGGGTAGGTTAAGTGGGACCGGGCTTGATTTCCTTAATGACACTTAACCATGCAAGATGATTAGGAGATGGGGTTAAGTAATTTACACTTAACTAATCCGATTGGGTAATTAGATGAGGTTAAGTAATTAAGACTTAACTAACCTAACCACGGTAATTAGATGGGGTTAAGTAATCCACACTTAACTAATCTAAACACGGTAATTCGATGGGGTTAAGTTAAACACTTAACCAATTTAAACTTGGTAATTCAATGAGGTTAAGTAACCAATACTTAACCAACTTAACGTGATAATTTAATGGGGTTAAGCAACTTATACTTAACCAATTATACATGAAGTTTTGATGTGGTTAAGTGACCTAAACTTAACTAATCTAACTCGTTAATTGGATGTGGTTAAGTGACCTATACTTAACCAATCTAACGTGAAAACATGATAAGGCTAAGTCACGAATCACTTGAATACGCTTGACCGATTTGACTCGATAATTTGACAAGGTCAAGTTAATTTATATAATTAACCAATCTAAAATGATAATTAGACGAGGTTAAGTTATGGATTGCTTAATATACTTAGCCAACTTGATGCACGGTTTGTAGGGTTAAGTCTTGGACTTGGATACTTCGCCAATTTTGACATGATTTGTAGACGGGCTAAGTTATGAACTTAAGTGACACTTAACCCATTAGATAAACCCTAATTCGGAGGATTAGGTAAATAACCATAGTTAACAAGGATTACGGAAATAAGGCTAAGTGGTAAACCTTAGTTAAGGGAAACTAAGTAATAATTCTTAGTCAAGGAAATTTGGACCATTTCTTAGATGGATTAGTAACCCGACACGTTAGGTCAACGTTTAAGTATGCGTGAAGGAGCAGGCTATCTGATTTAGATAAAGGCTCCAACGAACTGGGTAACGAAGCAGCGGCTTTGGGAAACGTGAGGATATTCTTGGGATCCCTCTGTGAGCTGCCAGGTCATTATACTAGGCTCACGAGAGGTTGAGGTCTGCGGTAGAAGAACCAAGAATATGCCTTGGTTGCTATGCGAGCGACCTAAAGACTGGGGTGGATAGCAGTGAGTCGACGAATACATAAGGTGCCCGAGATAGCAAGTTCGTCGATCATCTACCATCTTGAGTCAAGCGTGTACGTACGGAAAGGCAGGGAACACCCAACAGACCATAATTTGCTATCTAATTATGGGTGAGGTAGGCCGTAGGATGTGGGCTGGCCGGAGTGTAGTTCTCATGCAAGATTTTCTCTTGTGTTGCCTTTCATTAGTTGAGGGAGGGGTCTCGTGGGACCATAGCCACGTGTAGAAAAGCAGACCTTAGTATCTGCATCGGCAGATAAATCTAAAGCTCCCGACCGAGCCCTGTATTTCTTGTTTTGCCCTGTGACAGGACTCGGATGGCACGATGTGATACATGTGCAGACAGTTATAGAAAAACGATTCACGATGAATGCGGGGGAAAAAGGGCGCGGTTGAGGGTTAGCGTAATCCCTAGTGGCCTAGGTGGTTTAACCCAAACCGAAATACGGAAACGTGCAATAGGCAAGCGTAATCCCTAGTGGTGCTAGGTGGCGTAAGTCCTAGTAGTTCAAACGATGATTCATATGGAAGAGCCTAGCTAGAACAAGGGTGACGGTCCAAACGATTTCAAGGATAATACGACATGAGGAAGCCCGTACGAGGTACGGCAAAGGACTGAACTTATATACATGGAAAGAAACATATGATTTGAGTAACCTATATATGCGATATATTAGGTTGACATGGACCATTACACGACCTTGAGCAAGGGACATTCATGGTTAACACATGACGCGGGTAGGGATACTAGTACGAGAGGCGGAGAGCAAATATGCATGTTAGAACTAGGAAGAACATACATAATAGATAACGTGGGATGTTAGACGGGGTAGATACCTTGGGATAATGTACTCGATAGAAATCTGACGATGTGATACCTTGACTTATCATAACACCGTAGTTTATCATGATACCTTAGTTTACCATGCCACAGTAGTTCAACCGGCTACCCTGGTTTATCTATCTTGTAATTATCCTTATGTTTACTTTCAGTTTATGCATGTCATGTTACCTTTACCTGTTTTTATACTGGAAGTAGATAGGACTTACTCAGTCTTTTTGACTGACCCGTTTTGTTTCGCCTCTTTTCTTCCGTTTCCCCCCCAGGTTTCAGGGAGGAAACAATGCTGTTTACTTCGGACTTCTTCTGCTTGAAGGTCATCATGGATGGCTTGGACTTCTCTTGGCTATGGCTACTTTACTGTTTTACTTGGGGAATAATTTATGAAAAAGTCTTTATGCTTCTTTACTATTGCAAGACAGGTTTTGATGTACTCTGATGTAAAAGGCTTTAGACCTTATTTATTCATGTTATGAAAGTTTGATTTTACTTCCGCTATTTATATATATATGTTCTGTCTTGTGATATTTCTGTGCATGTTTACCAATAATGCCCCTCTAAAGCTAGTGCATTCCCTTGCGAGTGACCCTAGCGGAGGCGGGGTGTTACAATGTTATTTTCCGCTGTTATGTTAGATATATTCTCTGAGTGGCCTATAGCGAGGCAGTTTGTACAGAATTTGATATTGTATCCATTTTAATGTTTTGGATAGTTCATGACGATATGAAAGTTTTATATTCTTCTTAATTTTGCTTCACTATTATTGCCTGTTGTATATGTTCTATTATATGTTATCCTTGTGCTGTGAGTTGTTTTGCGTGCATTTTTCTACTTTGATGATCGTGCATAGCTGCCCGGCATGTCTTTCAGCGCATTATTCCTATTGTTAAGTGCGGGAGTTATGGTCGGTCGTCAAAGAATGATCCAACCGGATTCCTTAATATTTTATAAGTTACTTGTTTTTCATATTATTATATATGAACTACTTAACCCAAGTAACGTTAAATAATGTTTGGATGTTGATTGTTGATTTAGATGGATTGTTGAATTGAATTCAACGTTGATGTTTTATTAATCAATAGAAGGTATTGATTGAGTGATTGGCAGAAGATGACCTAAAATTCATCTTTTTAAGATGTTGATTTGCCGTCAGGCGAATTGACGAAGCATAAGTTATAAAAATTATTTTTATAACTGAAGCAAGGTTTTAACTTATAATTTTACAAGTTATTGAAAATAGAAGTTTTACGAATAAATTGATATTTATACTTGGTTTTTATAAAGTAATTACAAAATATTTTTTATAGCGAATTCTTATGTTTTAATAGGTTTTAAGTCTACTGTTTAATAATCTGGAATAACTGTTTCTATGAAACAATTAAGCGATATTTTTAAATTAATTATATTATTAATTAATTTAAGAGGAAGGATGGGTTGAAATCAGTTAATAAGTCAACTTACATTTTCAAGTTGACTAAGTCAACTGTTTTATTTGGAATTGGGTATTAGATTAATTTGTTATCGATTAATCTAATAGCAATAGTTTTGACAAATGATTGTTTAAAACGTTACTCGACTTCTTAAAAGTAAATTATTTTTTAATTAACGGTAGTTAAAGATAATTATCAAGTTATTTATTAGAAACAAAATTAGTTATTATTCTAATAAGGTTTTAAAAGAGATTAACTATTTTTTTTCTAAATTGTGAAGTAAACTAATTTTACTTTAGTTAAATGATGAAGTCAATTATTATTTTAGTTTATAATAATTGAAGTGATTACCTTTGTAATTGGAATTCAATTAATGAAGTAATCAAATTTGAAGTTGAATCGGATATAGGGTTATTGAAGGGATTTGATAAATCCAACTTTTTAAAAATAATAGTTTGTAAAAAGGGATGCAAAGCAAATGCTATGATTTGAACAAACATTTACTTAGCAATTGTATTAAGTAAACGATTGAAATTGAAAAGTGGTATAAAGAATAAAAAGGAAAATATTTATCGGATTTGGGTAAAGAATTTAGTAAAAGGATTTTTAGTAATTAAATCCAAATCAAGTTATATATTAAGATGCACAATGGGTTTTGGGTAAAGGATGTGATTAGTTGATTTTTGGTCATAAATTCAAGATAAAAATGGATTGGGGGTAAACGGTTTAAAGCCAATAGTTGTAGTTTTTAATAAGGGTTTACTTATTAAACGAATTAAGTAAAATTAATTTCATATTTGAAGGAGATGTGAAAATGTAAAGGATTTGATAATGGATTTTTAAAAAAAATCCGAGTTACAAATAAATTTTATTAAAGAAGTTCATAAAAACTATGGGTTGTGTTTAGCTAGAATTACTTATCATGGATCGAAATCACCAGCTGACCAAGACCAAATGAGAACATGGATTGTATGAGAACACGACGCATTGGAAAAAAGAACAGTATAATTTTTCATTGTTATTACAACAATTTACATAAGAGTACAAATAAATATTACTGTGACGACCCCAATCCCCGTTCCACGGTGGCAAGTGTAATCTTTGGAATGTAACACATAAACAAATAATAGCAGAACATAAATAAATAAATACACTAGATAATGTACAATAGAAAACACTGGATATATATAAACATCAGAGTTACACAACATACAAGATCATACGTAGTACAAAATACAGTTCAGCTTTACATAAATGTCTACAGCGGAAAACAAAACATAATATGTACAATAGGAGCTGAACAACATAAAAAGAGATAAATGATAGAATCCATCTTCAGCTCCAGCTATCTAAAAAGAGCCTGCTAAAACCTGAATACAAGGCTGCCCATGTAGAAATAGGGGTACCCGAGTTTGCAAGTGAACCAAACTACGAGTCAGTCATGAGACCGGTATGAGAAATCTACTTAACATATTTTCCAATATGGCTAATCACAGGACCACGCCGCTAACGCGGAACGGGTTTATTCCATTGGATTGCAAGTGCTTTAAAACAAGTAAATCTTTTAAACATCGCAATGCTTTTTATAAAAAATGAAGCCATTATATGACTCGGTTCCCATCACACAATGCAATGCAAATCGGAGGATAGAGTTTTAGCTTATAATGGCCAAAATATGCTTGATACGAGCAAAACAAATCATTTGATATTATTGCTAGTGTTTGTATCTTTCAAAAACAATTTCAATCATAAGTATCAATCATAGACGGCATGGGTACCATATATCATGTCGCCATATATAGGTATACAATTGAAACGGCACGGTGTCGTATTTGGAAATTGGATTTCCATCATGAACCAGGGCAAGGGATCGTCCTCACCGCTTCGAGACGCTCTAGCCCGTGTCTCAGGACCTAGACTCGGGTGGGCCCTTGGATCGTCAGGGCTGGTCCACTCGATGTTGATTAAAATGCCTGAACACTGCGTTTCCCCGCCCTATGGAGCGTCACTGGTCATATCCGACCAAACCATCGGCTCCGAAGAGACCGAACTAACCGAGGCATCACTTTCCATCATCCACATAAGTAAAATGCCCGGGTGTAACACCCCGTATTTTCTGTAAACATAAGAGTTAAAAATCAAGGTATAATTAATTTTTAGGAGAAGAAATAAGGTAAACGGGTTGCGCCATTGTGTTCGTCTCGGAAAAATACGCGAAATAGAGTCCGAATTTGCGTAAATCGGAGTCCGTATGAAGAAGATATGGATGAACGAAGTTAGGCAGAAAAACCGGAAACAGGCCAGAATACACTGGCGCACTTGTGAAGTGCGCCAGTACAAAAATACACTGGCGCACCTGCCAAGTGCGCCCATACAAATCCAGCACCGAATTCTGGAGTGTTCTGAGGTGACGTGTCTTCTTTTGAGTGGTTGGATGATGTGTATTCGAGCTGTGCGATTCTGATGACTTCTGGACTGATCTGAAGGCTCTAAATCACCCTATCCTCCTATAAATACATCCCTAACCTAAACCTAGGTTTCTTACACAATTCTCTAGCCTCCATTGCTCTCTTCTTCTAATTAAAAATAAAAATGGCGTCGCTACTCTGCTGGAATAAAAAACTAGAAGCTAATCAACATCAGCCTAAGCAACTCAATTCAAACAAGAGATTAAAGTTTCTGCAAAGATTCTACAACAAGTTAAAGTTCTTTCTTTAATCCAATCAAGGCAAGTACAGTTATTTTCCGATATAAACGTTAATTCTGATTGTGACATGAATTGTAAATCTGAATATGAGATTATATCTGTTCTTTTCTGTTCTGTTTGGATCTATCTTATCTCTTTCCTCTTTTTGTTCTATAGCCAGGCTACCACGAGCCTGAGCAAATCTCATAAGAGATTAACATACGCTAAAATATTTGGGACAATAAAATGAATGATGCATAATTGGACTGATTTGTGACTGATTTGAGTGAAGGACATAGGTTGTAAACTAGATCTAGATCTATGCATATATGACAATTTGGGATTATCATATGATAATATATGACTTGTAAATCTGGAATATAAGGAATGTTAAAAATTAAGATCTGAATAGAAAGACATAATACAGGTTAGATCTAGATCCTTGGGCATATTTTATATAATGGACTATGACTTTAAAAATAAGGGAATATGGCTTAGGTAGAAAGATTTACATGGAAGTAGGATATCTATTATGTAAATAAACACCTAAGTAAGGGATCTTTGGGATATATGACATGCATAGTAATCTATGGTTATATTTGGTATAATCTATATATGGATCTTCTGTACTTTGCAAGTTTAATAAAAAGGGGAACATATGATATATGGTAAATTATGACCATAATCTGTGCTATGTGAATTTAATGCAAACATGGGATAAATGATCATATTGGGAATCATGACTATTATTTATGCATGTGAACTTAGGCAAGATTTATATTTAGGCAAGATATGTTGTGAAACCTTAAGGAATGATTAAATCTAATATATCTGCCTAATTTGCTAGTTCTAATCTTCCAATTCTGCCTAAACTGCTAATTAGATTGAGATGCCTAGTCTGTTAAATTTGTCTGTTGAGATGCCTAATCTGTTATATGCTAAAATCTGCCAGTTTGTTTAATCGGCTAAATCCGTTAAGTCGCCTAATCTGCAAAATTTGTTATCTGCTATATCCGTTAAGTTGATATATTCATTCTGTTGTTGTCATTAGCTATGAATAATTGACATGTGTATTAGGCATGAGTATAAATGGTAAATCGTTAATTAATTGGCCGCAAAGATAAACATGGCTAACTCGAGGTTAGAATGAGTTTGCGATGTAATTCTGCCCGGAACCGCCCGGCATATTCCAGTGGTCGCAAACAATAGGTTCTAATGTGAGAAGTTAGTCATAACGTGCTTGAAACCCGAGGTTAGACTCAGTTTGCGACAGAAACCTGCCCGGAACCAACCGGCCTAACCGGTAGCCGCAAACTGTCAGTCTAATGTGAGAGGTTTGGGCATTAATATTTAATTAATGAAAATATGAGATAACTGTGATGTCTAAAACGTGTTGGGTAAGGTTAAACCAATTGGACCAATGAATCTGATAAACCCGTTTCGTGAATCCATAGGCCCAATACAAAGTTAGATAATCTGGAACCAGTTAATCTATAAGCCTGTTAATCCGAACATCTGATCCGTTAGTCTGAAAACCTGTTAACTTGATTGCCTGATCAGTGAACTAGTTAATCTAAATTTTGTATGTCTGAAACTTGTAGACAAGTTAAACTGAAATCTGTTAGTCTGGGGACACAAGGTTAGGAGGGGAATTACTTGTGTCATCTGTTGTTTGGGACCCATATTAGTCAGTAACCCTTTCTGGTATCAAAACTTTGACCCAACAGGAAGTAGGGTCCGGGCACGCTTACTGAACTAATTATAAGCGGTTCATTCTGATAATGGCGAGGGGTGTTGATGGTGCGTTCCAACCGGGTCATGTGCGTGCATGGATCCCGGTCTGCCTCTGAGGATGTAAGACGCCGTGACATCTGTAAATAGGTCTGTGCCAATTGGTTGTCACTTTAGGGAGTGATACACCCTATTGTGGGGCCGACACAGGATATTTATGTATTAGGGAGCCGATCGCTTGGGGTAGGGTTTTAGGGTACACTTAGTTCTGTCTGTTTCTGTTGGTACCGTCTGTTTCTGTTGGGTGGTAACACCTGTCTGTTTCTGCGTGGTACCGTCTGTTCGGGTGGTAAAGGCCCATTACTAGTGTACACCTAATTCTACATTCTGTTTCCGTAGGGACTAATCTGTTTATGAATCTGTCTGTTTCTGATCGGGTAGTAAAGGCCCATTATTAGCATCCTGTTTCTGTTAAATTATTCTGTACCCGTTTCTATTTCAGTTTAGACATTAGGGTGACACCTAATTCTGTTATACTAGTATTAGTGCAGAGAAGTGTAAAGCAATAGTCTATGTCATTCTGTTCTTCCGCTATATCTGCTACACCTGTTACAGTTATCTCTCATCCAGTTTTATGTTCATGTCATATTATTATTATCTGTTCATATGCTGAAAGTCACTGGACTTGCCAGACTTTTTGTCTGACCCTTGTTGTTTCGCCTCCTTTCTTCCGTTCCCCCCCAGGTTATCCAAGTAGGGAATACTTTATCTTGATCCGGATTTCTCTCTGCTTGAAGTGCTTAAAGTATGGCTTGGCTCTGTATAGCTCCCGTTCTATGGGGATTATGATTTTAAAACATGCATTTTGAAGGCTTTTGTACAAGACTGATATTTGTACTTGAATCCTGAGATTTGAAAGGATGTGACCATATTGATTTCTGTTTCTACTGTAATAAAGTTAAAAATTTTCAAGTACTGTTTTATTTGTCTTGTAAGTTTCTGTTCTGTTTACTAAAATGCTCCACCAAAGTTAAGGCATTCCCTTTGTGAGTGACCTTAACGGAGGTGGGGTGTTACACTTGGTATCAGAGCTGAAGGTTACCAGATTGGGTAAAGTTTTTGAAAACTATTTTCAAAAAGGTTTTGGAAGGAAGTATTTTCAAAAATAAAGCTTATTTTGAAAAACATGATCCCCAAGAGCCATACATCTTTCTTTCAGTCCTTTTTGTATTGAACCTTTCCTTTTTCGTTCCAGCATGTCTGAAGCATCTGAGATACCAGAGGGTGTTCATGTACCCGGTTGGTTTCGTCAATATCTTGAGGCTAGGACCGCCGCTGCAGGTCCAGCAAATGATCCCCCTCCTCCACCCCCTCCTCGTGCAATTGCTTTCTCAAAGATCTGTAGAGATTTTAGGGCCATGGGTGGGAAGGATTTCAAAGGAACTGAATCATTCGTAGAAGCAAGGAATTGGCTCAAAGAAACTGAGGATCTATTCGTTATCTTCGAGGTGGACGATAAGCAGAAGGTACAGTTGGCAGTATGGCTGCTCAAAGACGAAGCTTCCTACTGGTGGGAAGTCACTAACGCCGAGTGGCCGGTTGAGACATGGATGGATTTCAGAACAAGGTTTGAGACAAAATTCCTCTCGCAAGCTGAACGAAGTTTACAATTGGAAAAGTTCTTATCTCTTAAGCAAGGAAGTATGACGGTCAAGGAATACGTCAACCAGTTCAACCAACTAGCAAGATTCGGATTGGATTTAGTCAACACTCAGCATAAAAAGGCTCTCCGCTTTGTTAAAGGATTGAATGAGCCACTGCACAGCCTAGCCATGACCCATGTACCCATGGGAGCAACTTACGAGAAATTGGTGGATATGGCACTACTGCACGAGGAAGACAAGGGCCCGAAAGAGACAAAGAAGGAAGAACCACAGAATAAGAAAGCGGGACCCAAAAAGGAAACACAAAAGAAGGATGAGAAGTCTGAAGATAAGAAGGGGAAAAAGTGCTTTACTTGTGGGAGCTCGACTCATCTGAACAAGGATTGCAGAAAGAGGAAAGGCACTTGCTTTAACTGTGGAGAGATGGGACACTTCACTAGGGACTGCCCGAAGAGACGAGGGCAAGGAGGGCTGGCAAACACTCTCGAGGCTAGTGGCTAGGATAGGAATAGGATAATTTCTATAGTAGGTTTAATTTCTTTATCTGATTATGGAGTTAAGACTTTTTCTGATTCTGGTATTTTGATTTTGTAATCGATACTCTGCACTTTAATACTAGTATTATTTCTGAATTCCGCTGTAGACTCAGACCCATAAGGGTTATGGCTCATCTGTTTGAGATTGGGGTTTGAGGGATATCTGTGTTAGGCGTCAAGTATGATGCATACATTCTGAGTTTTCGTGGGGTATGATTTTATCATGCTTAGCTTCCTAAGAATCATTAGGGAACCTGATCTGTACCAGTAGTCTGTAAATATCTAAATACTTTTGATAGGATTTCCAGTTTTGACATTGTCTAAAGAAGGTAATCCTCTGGGTGTCAATTTGATGTTGGTTTCGGTCTTTGGGGCCGATACTTAGGACCCATGTCTAATGGGAACCAAATTTTCGTTCTATCTGTACTCGCTTCCATCATTCGACTGTATCCTATCGATTGAATCTTCGAACTTTAGGTAGAAACTAATGGGTGTAAACATGTGTTTGAGACATGTTATGTTTGATGGTTGCAAGTGGATGCAAGTGGTTGCTAGTGGTTGCCCGTGGATGCATATACACACACTAGGCACTAGATCGGCTCGAAAACACTCTCATACTGCATATGGACGGGTGAGCATTTTTCAATTCTTGTGGATGCAAAATGATTGATTCAGCACATGGATGTTGCATTTGAGTGAATGATTGTGCACTCATATAGAAATAATATATATCATTAGAATTCTATTGCATACATGTTGGACTCATGGCAATGACATAATTCGCATTAAGGAGGTCAACTGAATCAGTAGACCGCCTGATCTTTGCATTAGATAAGGAACATATACACACACTTTTGCATATGTTCATACAACATTAGAAGTTTTCTAAGGACAATGGATGCTTGTGGATGATGGTTGAGTAGATGGGTGATTGGATGGTAGGACACATTCTTCTTAACTTGAAGATTTCGGGGACGAAATCCTCTAAGGAGGGGAGAATGTAACACCCCGTATTTTCTGTAAACATAAGAGTTAAAAATCAAGGTATAATTAATTTTTAGGAGAAGAAATAAGGTAAACGGGTTGCGCCATTGTGTTCGTCTCGGAAAAATACGCGAAATAGAGTCCGAATTTGCGTAAATCGGAGTCCGTATGAAGAAGATATGGACGAACGAAGTTAGGCAGAAAAACCGGAAACAGGCCAGAATACACTGGCGCACTTGTGAAGTGCGCCAGTACAAAAATACACTGGCGCACCTGCCAAGTGCGCCCATACAAATCCAGCACCGAATTCTGGAGTGTTCTGAGGTGACGTGTCTTCTTTTGAGTGGCTGGATGATGTGTATTCGAGCTGTGCGATTCTGATGACTTCTGGACTGATCTGAAGGCTCTAAATCACCCTATCCTCCTATAAATACATCCCTAACCTAAACCTAGGTTTCTTACACAATTCTCTAGCCTCCATTGCTCTCTTCTTCTAATTAAAAATAAAAATGGCGTCGCTACTCTGCTGGAATCAAAAACTAGAACTAATCAACATCAGCCTAAGCAACTCAATTCAAACTAGAGATTAAAGTTTCTGCAAAGATTCTACCACAAGTTAAAGTTCTTTCTTTAATCCAATCAAGGCAAGTACAGTTATTTTCCGATATAAACGTTAATTCTGATTGTGACATGAATTGTAAATCTGAATATGAGATTATATCTGTTCTTTTCTGTTCTGTTTGGATCTATCTTATCTCTTTCCTCTTTTTGTTCTATAGCCAGGCTACCACGAGCCTGAGCCAATCTCATAAGAGATTAACATACGCTAAAATATTTGGGACAATAAAATGAATGATGCATAATTGGACTGATTTGTGACTGATTTGAGTGAAGGACATAGGTTGTAAACTAGATCTAGATCTATGCATATATGACAATTTGGGATTATCATATGATAATATATGACTTGTAAATCTGGAATATAAGGCATGTTAAAAATTAAGATCTGAATAGAAAGACATAATACAGGTTAGATCTAGATCCTTGGGCATATTTTATATAACGGACTATGACTTTAAAAAAAAGGGAATATGGCTTAGGTAGAAAGATTTACATGGAAGTAGGATATCTATTATGTAAATAAACACCTAAGTAAGGGATCTTTGGGATATATGACATGCATAGTAATCTATGGTTATATTTGGTATAATCTATATATGGATCTTCTGTACTTTGCAAGTTTAATAAAAAGGGGAACATATGATATATGGTAAATTATGACCATAATCTGTGATATGTGAATTTAATGCAAACATGGGATAAATGATCATATTGGGAATCATGACTATTATTTATGCATGTGAACTTAGGCAAGATTTATTTTTAGGCAAGATATGTTGTGAAACCTTAAGGAATGATTAAATCTAATATATCTGCCTAATTTGCTAGTTCTAATCTGCCAATTCTGCCTAAACTGCTAATTAGATTGAGATGCCTAGTCTGTTAAATTTGTCTGTTGAGATGCCTAATCTGTTATATGCTAAAATCTGCTAGTTTGTTTAATCGGCTAAATCCGTTAAGTCGCCTAATCTGCAAAATTTGTTATCTGCTATATCCGTTAAGTTGATATATTCATTCTGTTGTTGTCATTAGCTATGAATAATTGACATGTGTATTAGGCATGAGTATAAATGGTAAATCGTTAATTAATTGGCCGCAAAGATAAACATGGCTAACTCGAGGTTAGAATGAGTTTGCGATGTAATTCTGCCCGGAACTGCCCGGCATATTCCAGTGGTCGCAAACAATAGGTTCTAATGTGAGAAGTTAGTCATAACGTGCTTGAAACCCGAGGTTAGACTCAGTTTGCGACAGAAACCTGCCCGGAACCAACCGTCCTAACCAGTAGCCGCAAACTGTCAGTCTAATGTGAGAGGTTTGGGCATTAATATTTAATTAATGAAAATCTGAGATAACTGTGATGTCTAAAACGTGTTGGGTAAGGTTAAACCAATTGGACCAATGAATCTGATAAACCCGTTTCGTGAATCCATAGGCCCAATACAAAGTTAGATAATCTGGAACCAGTTAATCTGTAAGCCTGTTAATCCGAACATCTGATCCGTTAGTCTGAAAACCTGTTAACTTGATTGCCTGATCAGTGAACTAGTTAATCTAAATTTTGTATGTCTGAAACTTGTAGACAAGTTAAACTGAAATCTGTTAGTCTGGGGACACAAGGTTAGGAGGGGAATTACTTGTGTCATCTGTTGTTTGGGACCCATATTAGTCAGTAACCCTTTCTGGTATCAAAACTTTGACCCAACAGGAAGTAGGGTTCGGGCACGCTTACTGAACTAATTATAAGCGGTTCATTCTGATAATGGCGAGGGGTGTTGATGGTGCGTTCCAACCGGGTCATGTGCGTGCATGGATCCCGGTCTGCCTCTGAGGATGTAAGACGCCGTGACATCTGTAAATAGGTCTGTGCCAATTGGTTGTCACTTTAGGGAGTGATACACCCTATTGTGGGGCCGACACAGGATATTTATGTATTAGGGAGCCGATCGCTTGGGGTAGGGTTTTAGGGTACACTTAGTTCTGTCTGTTTCTGTTGGTACCGTCTGTTTCTGTTGGGTGGTAACACCTGTCTGTTTCTGCGTGGTACCGTCTGTTCGGGTGGTAAAGGCCCATTACTAGTGTACACCTAATTCTACATTCTGTTTCCGTAGGGACTAATATGTTTATGAATCTGTCTGTTTCTGATCGGGTAGTAAAGGCCCATTATTAGCATCCTGTTTCTGTTAAATTATTCTGTACCCGTTTCTATTTCAGTTTAGACATTAGGGTGACACCTAATTCTGTTATACTAGTATTAGTGCAGAGAAGTGTAAAGCAATAGTCTATGTCATTCTGTTCTTCCGCTATATCTGCTACACCTGTTACAGTTATCTCTCATCCAGTTTTATGTTCATGTCATATTATTATTATCTGTTCATATGCTGAAAGTCACTGGACTTGCCAGACTTTTTGTCTGACCCTTGTTGTTTCGCCTCCTTTCTTCCGTTCCCCCCAGGTTATCCAAGGAGGGAATACTTTATCTTGATCCGGATTTCTCTCTGCTTGAAGTGCTTAAAGTATGGCTTGTCTCTGTATAGCTCCCGTTCTATGGGGATTATGATTTTAAAACATGCATTTTGAAGGCTTTTGTACAAGACTGATATTTGTACTTGAATCCTGAGATTTGAAAGGATGTGACCATATTGATTTCTGTTTCTACTGTAATAAAGTTAAAAATTTTCAAGTACTGTTTTATTTGTCTTGTAAGTTTCTGTTCTGTTTACTAAAATGCTCCACCAAAGTTAAGGCATTCCCTTTGTGAGTGACCTTAACGGAGGTGGGGTGTTACACCGGGCGTGTAAAACCCAAAGCACCACTCCTAGCTAGTAGGAAATGCATGTTCTCCTTGAGGTCCTTCTCCCGTTTCTGGCTCATACCGGGGTGTGAGGCTCGCAAAACAACGCTAAACATAAAGCTAGCCATTCAAAGCCGTGCTTTGATCATCAACCACAAAGCTCTGCTTTTCAACAAAAGCTTTGATCACAGCATCTCTGCAGGCCACGTTGTCAATATACAATGTCAGTTACACATCCATTTATAAGTCCGTTCTGGGTCTGAACGAAACCAGAGGCACCTTATACCTCGCATGTCCGTACAATCAACAAGTACGTCCGGACAGCTGCCACTTCAGCCCCTTCAAGGTAGTTACTCCTATCATGAGCATCAATAGCACCCATCCATTCGACGTGAATATCATCGGTCTTGCACCGTCTTCATGTCTTTCACTTTTAATCGTCGATCAATTATTTGAAATGAGAATTAACTCGGCCTTTTCAAATAATTCACGTATATTTAGAATTCCAAATCAATTCATTTCAATGGTTAAATTATTCGACACCAATAATTCAATTCATTAATGTAATTTTCACGTCAAACACATTCAACCATCAAATATCCAATAAACCGAGAAAATTCAGTTTATTTCCATTCCATATCGTTTATAATATTTTATCACGATTTATCGTTATATTTATTTATTTAAAAATAGCCAATTCATTCAAACGACGCTTCAGGCCGTAACGCGGCTGTAGCGCTGTTTTTCTTCAGATTTGATTTACACATATCTGAAAATCTAACTGTTGGATCTTTGCAAATTTATATCATTAGAAAGATCCTTTCAAAACGAATCCAACGGTTCCAGTTTTGGGAAAATCCGACGGTCGGATCTCCCGGTACAATCGTTTGAACTTACGATTTTAAAATATGAACTACAACATTGTTATTCGATTTATTTTAATTATATATATATATAATCGATTCTGGCGCTGTTTTTCTTCATATTTGAATTAAACATTCCAGACAATCCAACCGTTGGATCTTTACAAAGTGGGTGTCGTTGGAAAGATATTTTCAAAGCGAACCTAACGGTTTCGGTTTCGGTTTCGGGGAAATCCGATGGTCGGATCTCCCGCAAGAATCGTTTGAAATCACGGTTTCAAAATACGAACTGCAGCTTCGTTATTCAATTTATTTTAATTAACGATATTTTTATCTAACTGATATTTATTTCAACACATCACTATTTTTAACAGTTCATATATATCATAAAAATGTGATTTTGATTGTAAAACAATTTATTTCAAAACACGATTATTTTTTATAGTTCATACATAAGGAAAAATGTTATTTTTGGTGTTAAAACAATTTATTTAAAACAAAAATATTTGATATAGTCTATATATATGATAAAAATGTTATTTTTGTCTTTCAAAGAATTTATTCAACACATGAATGTCATTCACACATGAATTTTATTCAATGCATGAATTTCTATTCAACATATGAATATAGTTTCAACACATGAATATAAATCAAATATAGGAATATTTCAGAAAATTTTCGGCTGCATAACGGCAGGGTAGTTAAAACCGGCACCGTCCCGTGTACGGCTCCACGCTCTACCTTAAAGCCTCGCATCTTTTGACAGTGGGGATTTCAATATCTAGTCCGTACGCAGATGAATTTTCCCATATACTAATCCTATTGAGATTTCAACCCCAATCAATCATTTCCAGTCAATCATTCATGATATTCACCAAATTTCACATCAACCAATAATCCAAACAATATCACAACCAATATATATCGTCCATGGTCCGTGGATGAGGGGAGTATATATATATATATAGATATACGTACACAAATATATTTCGATTTCATTTCAATTCACTTCAATATCATTTCAACGCATATATAATTTTTACAACGCATATATAACTTATACATCGAACATACAACTTATACAACGCTTATACATGAGGTGTACAATGCTTATATAACTCATACATCGGCTATATAATTTATACATCGTCTTTTCCATTTCGTTTATAGTTGAGAAATCTCATATTGGGTTCCACTCTTCCAAAAATTGTAGAAGGCTCAGAAAAATATCCGGTCTCTTCTAAAATGTAGAAGACGTTCGCCCTAGTCCAA
The DNA here is from genome assembly GCA_030737875.1 of Allium sativum. NCBI lineage: Eukaryota > Viridiplantae > Streptophyta > Magnoliopsida > Asparagales > Amaryllidaceae > Allium > Allium sativum. The sequence goes on along the minus strand of CM060915.1, from coordinate 180,459,253 downwards.
TGCCTCCTGTTTCATCGAATTTCGTCAACATAGCAAAAAGATACGATTTTTATTTGAAAATCAAGATTTGTTGCGCTTAGAAGCGTTATAAACTATTTATTTTATCACTGTCGTTACCTTCTGAAATAGCTCGAAACTAGGTTTCCACTTTCCGAGCAACACGGCTATCGAGACGCTGATCGGAGGGTTTCACACGCTCGGCCTTGGAATCAGCTTTCCGGCTATGGTAATCTCCCTCAGTTCGACGGCGAGACCAAGTGGAACGGCGGCTCAAACCGCGGAGCTTTGAAGCGATGGATCTCGATGTAGGAGCGATGAGACGGGGTGTAGTCGGGGGTTGATTTGAAGAGGGAGAGAGGAGCTTCAAAAAGTTGAACTGGAGTGGGGGTCAACGATGAACGAGGCGGTCGGAAAATGGGCGGGAAGCGGTGAAGTGGGTTTCGCCGTCGATTGTGTTTAACCCGGGGGGGGGGGGGGAGGGGTTCTGATTTTTTTATATTTTTATTTTATGAAAGAAAATATATGATTGGCCGATATATATATATATATTATTCAGAAAATTAGGGTTTTCATAAACTAACACCAATTCAAACCCAACGACTGTCGCCCTTAGCTAAATACCCCCATTCTGAACACAATGGGATATGTTTCGTAGGCCCATTCGATTGTTTCAATCAGTTTTTCTTCAAATTAAAATATAAAACCTTCAATATTTGATTTGAACGTACATTTCAATTTGCTGCGGCCACATACTGATCCCAAAAATTCCAAAAAAATAAATCTAGCTTTTTTATGATGATATGGTCCCAACAAAACTAGTTTCGTTGAATTCTAAGACCGTTTGAAAAATGGTCATTTTTTGGTCGATCCAATTTAACAGGAATCAACCAAACACATTTTCCTTCGCCACGCTCACATATTAACTTCAAAAATACTGGAATTTGGAACCTAGCAATAATTTAACATCCCGGAACTAGCAAAAGTGGTTTCGTCTAAAACAGAGGTCGTTTGCAAAAATGTCTATTTTAAAGGGCTATATATACTCTAGCGACCTTTCTGAAAATTCATTTGGCCATAACTTTTGATTCCCGCTATGAAACTTCGATTTTTTCAGATTCGTTAGAAAGATGTTCATAAACAGATTTAAATATTTTTGGTTTCACTAAAGTCCGTTTTATTTTGCACCCGGTACAATCAGTCAAAGTTTGAATTCAAATTTTGAAACTGCCGCGCCATTTCATGCCTTGTTTATAATTAAAAATAATTATATTTATTTTCAGACATCGATTCAAACCTACTTTTCATCATTATTACTTAAAATAATTTATATTAAATATTTAAAATCCACTAAAATAGCCAAATTAGAAATTTTAAATTGGTTCTGATTTTCCGGGTTGTTACAATCTCCCCCACTTAAAATCTTTTCGTCCCCAAAAAGGAACGAAGTCGAAAGTTGTTTAATTAACCAACTCAACTTTCATTCTGGCTTTCATTCTTCAACTTTTCAGTTTCTAAGAATTTTCTAATTCTTCAAAATTTTGGCTAACACCCTAAATTTTTGAAAAATTTCCCCATAACCTCCTTTGTACGGGGAGGGGTTTGGAAATTTATTAGGCCGTATTAGGTACCCAATAAATCCTAATAAGTATGCACATACAATATATTCTGGTGTCCACAGGGGAGTGTGTATAGATCGTAACTCCAGAGAATAAATTCTCGTCACCCTATAAATGGTTTTTGTGCCTTAATGACCAGAGAGACGTGTTTGTTGTCATCTCCAGACCTGTATGGGGGATTTTATTCATCTTGCAATTTACCGTTACATTTTATATAGTCCATATCGGTCATCAGTTCAGCCTATAATATATAGTCATCGCCATACAAGCCTCTCGCTCGTATGGTAAATCTTCAACATCGTCATACAAGCTCCAAATGCTTATGTGGTATATGATGAAGTATGCCTATCTTCAAGAAGTATGCCATGTAGTGTAGTTCAAAATTAATTGTTAATATTCTATGTCGACGTTTATTATTACACACAGAACAACCAACACTCCACATCCAATGGCATTAACAGGAGTTGATATAATAACAAAATTACGCATCCAACTCATTAACGTTTACCTATTTGTCGGGCACACAAATAAATTCTTTACTCAACGGCTAATCCATTTACCTATTCAAACATATATAATGCACATGTATATATTTCTATCTATTTTTAAATCAGTTCAATACTTGATTCACTTGCATACATTTAACTTCATTCTCAAATTGATTAAATTAACTATCATTCTAATAATTTAGTTAATCAAATCCACAATCACACAACACAAACAATAATCAATTTGTTTTTTAACTTTTCAAAAATATACTAATTAATTCATATACTCTTTTGAAAACATTCAGACTATATAATTAAAAAGTTTACATGCATGAAAAGAAAACAACAGCAAAGTAGAGAACAAAATGGGAATGCAAGATATGGTATCTGTACCTTGCACTAGAGTCAATCAGAGATATCCACCCTGCACTTGGGATAGGCTTTCTTAATGCTCTCCTCAGTTTCCCGAGTACAATCTCGCGGATCTCCACTCCATTGCACTTTGACTAAGTGAACCTTCTTGTTCTTCAGCTCTTTTGTTTCCTTGCCAATTATCTTTAGCGGTTCTCTTCTCACAGCCAATTCTGGAGTAATTTCTATATCCCATTGCGCTGCTTCTTCCACGATCAAATCTGGATCATGAACATGCTTTCGAAGTTGAGATACATGAAACACATCATGTACTCCAGGCAACCAGTCTGGTAATTGAATCCTATAAGCAAGAGTTCCAATCCGTTCAAGAATAGGAAACAGGCCAATAAATTTGGGTGCCAATTTCCTTGTTTTACCGAACCGGATTATTCCTCTCATCGGAGGTACCTTCAAATACACGTGGTCACCAATAGCGAATGATAAATCTCTTCTTCTCTTATCTGCATAGCTCTTCTATCGGCTTTGAGGGGCTAGTAATCGTTTTTTAACAAAATCGACTTTATCCGCAGCTTCGCGAGTCATATCGGGTCCCAATACGAGTCTATTGCCAGGTTCTACCCAACAAGCAGGAGATCGGCATGGTCTACCATACAATGCTTTGAATGGTGACATTGTCAGGCTCGCTTGGTAGTTGTTGTTGTATGAGAACTTGGCCAAATGCAAATGGTCTTCCTATGATCCGCCAAAATCAATAACACAAGCCCGCAATAAATCTTCTAAAATATGATTCACCCTCTCAGTTTGACCATCTGTTTGAGGATGATATGCGGTGCTCAAGTTCAATTTCGTTCCCAATTCTGCTTGGACTGCTACCCAGAATTTACTAGAAAAAATCGGGTCACGATCGCTAACGATAGTCATGGGAACTCCAAGAAGTTTAACAATTTCTCTAAAGTAAATCTGCGCCAGACTTTAAGTAGTTCTATTCGATCTGATAGGTATGAAATGGGCGGTCTTCGTGAGACAAGCTACGATCACCCAAATACTGTTATTTGCCTTCCTAGTTCTGGGCAAACCATGTATGAAATCCATAGAAATCTGTTCCCACTTCCCACCGGGAATTTCCAAAGGTTACAACAATCCAGCGAGTTTCCGCTGATCGCTTTTGACTTGTTGACAAGTAGGACACCGGCTAACATATAAAGAGATGTCTCGTTTCATAGATTTCCACCAGAAAGTGCATTTGATATCATTATACATCTTGCTCACTCCTGGATGGATACTAAGTTTGGCTTTGTGACATTCATCCAATACTTTTCTCCGGAGTTCAGAAATGTTCGAAACACAAATCCGACCCTTTAACCTCAAAATCCCATCGTTATCAATCTGAAAACTCGAGGGCTCGCCTTTCTGAATTCGCTCTCTAATCTTCTGAATGAAGTGATCATCCTTTTGAAGAGAAGATATGTTATCAATCAATGAAGGCGTGATGATAAGACTGGCGATAATTACATTCTTTCTGCTGGGCGGATGAGCCACAACATTGGCTTTCCCCGGAGTATATAAAATATCAAGATCATATGCTGCAAGAAATTCTAACCAATGCTGCTGCCTCATATTCAGATCCTTCTGGGTGAATAAATACTTCAATGATTGATGATCAGTATATAATTCCAACTTCTCACCCAATAGATAATGCCTCTAGATTTTCATAGCAAACACGATGGCTAACAATTCAAGATCGTGAGTTGCATAATTTTTTCATGTGGCTTCAATTGACGGCTAGCATAAGCAACTACTTGGCCTCTTTGCATTAATACTGCACCAAGACCTTCTTTAGAAGCATCGGTCCAGACTTTCAAGTCTTGATTGCCATCAATAATTGTGAGCACTGGAGTAGTCGTCAATTTTAACTTCAGCTTCTGAAAAGCTGCCTCACATTCGGGAGTCCAGTTGAATCTCGAATGCTTCTTAGTAAGATTTGTCAAGTGACTGGATATCTTTGAACTTAACGAAATTCCGATAATAACTGGCCAATCCGAGAAAACTTCGGAATTCTGTGGGTGTAGGCTGTTTCCAATTCTGAATAGCAGTGATTTTACTAGGATCCATAGAAATTCCTTCCTTTGACACTGCGTGGCCAAGGAATTTGACTTTTTCTTGCCACAATATAAATTTGGAAAACTTTGCTTTTAAAACATTCTTTCTCAGAATCTCTAACACTTATTCCAAATGTTTTTCATGCTCACTTTCTGACTTAGAGAAGATCAAAATATCATCAATGAAAACCAGAACAAATTTTTTCAATACTTTTCTGAATACCCGGTTCATTAGATCGACAAAATATGTTGGAGCGTTACATAAGCCGAACGGCATTACTAACCACTCATAGAATAAGGTTGGACCTCTGAATGCTGTCAAAGGAACACACTCTTTGGCAATACGAAGCTTATGGAAACCTGTAGCTAGGTCCATTCATGAAAATACTTGCGCGCCATTCAATCGATCCAACAAATCATCAATCCGCGGCAATGGATATTTGTTTTTCAATGTCTACTTATTCAAGTCATGATAATCTGCACATAGTCTGAGAGTACCGTCTGACTTCGGGACAAATACCGCAGCTGCTCCCCAATCAGAGAAATTAGGGCTGATCAGACCCTTCCATACTAGCTGTCGTGTTTGATTGTCTAACTCTTCTTTTTCCTTCAAGGTCATTCTTCGAATAGCGTGAAATACTGGCCTTGCATTCAGAACTAAAGAGATTTTAAAATCAATTTCTCTTTGCGGAGGTAAGCTAACAACTTCTTCGAACACATCCGCATAGTTCTTGACAACTGGGATATTTTCAATGTCGACCGGAATATTCTCCGGAACGACAGGAACAAGTTCTATTTGAGCAGGAGAAACATCTAAAGCTGCCCAGAAATATTTTCTATTCGAATTCTGACCTTCACAGGGAATGGTTATATAGTCACCTGATTTATTCTTCGCATTAACGAATCTGTCGGCGCATTAAACCTCAGCTTCATATTTGGTCAACCAGTCTAACAACAAGATAAGATCAAATTCAGTAAAATTCTTGACGATCGCGATGGTAGGGAACCGATAATGGGAAAAAGAGACAAGCACCCCACAAATCCAACTAAGATCGAGGGAACCCCCAACCGGCTTATGGACAGTCATCGGTTTTTTGAGCTTTTTCAAATTCAAATCCAGTTTCTTAACCGCATTCTTTGCAGCAAAGCTTCGCGATGCGCCTGTGTCAAATAATACCTTTACCGGAATATCTTTGACAGTAAGCGTGCCTTCTAAAACATCTTGCCTTTCCTGACTAGCTGAGGGCTCAGAAGTTTCTGCCACTAATTTACCTGAACTACTTCAGATTTCTTTGATAGTCGGCAATTTTTCGCAATATGACCAGCTTGTGGCACTTATGGCATCCCCTACTCTCTTGAAGCTTGTTCTTCGATTTAAATTCACTCTTTAATCGCTTCTTTAAGGGTCCGCGGTTTATCGCTAAATGCCCTGGCTTTTTGTAGTTATTGCATATTGCAGTCGTTACTAGTCCTTTCTCAAATATAATCTTTACCCGATTGAATCTAGGCTTCTTTCTGACTCCAGACGTCGTGCTTGACTCTGGCTGTGTACTTGTCTCTGGGCTATCAGTTTCAGTTTTCCATTTGTTGCTCAAACTGTAATTTAACGATTTATGATCGGTAAACAACTCAAATCTTTCTCCCAAGAGATAGTGTCTCCACATCTTCAGCGCAAACATGATCGCTGCTAATTCCAAATCATGGGTAGGATACTTCTTCTCATGCGGCTTTAGCTGTCGACTAGCATAAGCTACAACCCTACCTCTTTTCATCAATACAGTACCCAGTCCGGTACCACAAGCATCTGTGTATACCGTCATCTCTTCATTCCCTTTAGGAATGACTAACACTGGCGCACGCGTCAACTTCTCTTTTAGACTCTTGAAGGCATCCTCACACACTCCGTCCCAGACGAAGGACTGATTCTTCTTAGTCAATTAAGTCAACGGTGCTGCTATCTTGGAGAAGTCCTGGATAAACTTTCGATAATATCCAGCTAACCCCAAGAAACTTCTTAGATCTGTTGCATTCTTGGGCGTACGCCAATCCTGTACCGTAGCCACCTTCGCAGGGTCCACAGCAATACCACTCTCTGAAACAGCATGACCCAAGAATCTCACCTCCCTTCTCCAAAAGTGACACTTAGAGAATTTCGCTTTCAATTGGTGTTTCCTCAACACCTCCATCACTATCCTCAAGTGTCCCTTGTGCTCCTCCTCTGTCCGTGAATAAACAAGGATATCATCCACGAACACAAGAACAAACTTATTCAACTGATCTCTGAATACTCGATTCATAAGATCCACAAAATAGGCTGGTGCATTGGTCAACCCAAATGGCATGACCAACCACTCATAAAATCCAGACGGCGTCCTAAATGTCGTTTTCGGAACAACCTCATCCGCTACTCGTAGCTGATGAAATCCTGTCGCGAGGTCCAACTGGGAGAACACTCTTGCTCTTTCCAGTTGATCAAACAAATCATCTATAAGTGGTAGAGGATACTTATTCTTCCTCGTTACCTTATTCAACTCGCGATAGTCCACACATAAATGAAGGGAACCATCTGCCTTAGTGGCAAACACAACTGGTGCTCCCCACTCGGAGACACTCCTTCTAATAAATCCCTTCTTCAAAAGATTGCTGACTTGCACCCCGAGCTCTCGCTGCTCCCTTAGTGCCATGCGACGAAGTGGCATCACTATAGGTCTGGCATCTTTCACTAAATCAATATGGAACTCAATCTCTCGGTATGGTGGAAGCCCGGTCACCTCCTCGAAGACGTCCGGATACTGGCCAACCACAGGCACATCTGACAACTCATCCTGCGGGATGTCGAGGGAATTTACAAAACTAGCCATAAACCCATCACTAGGTAGACTGCCAAACACTACCCTCCGCCCATCATCCGCCCTCACTGTCACCAAAAGGCCCTCACAGTCTACCACCACCCTGTATCTTTGCAGCCAATCGACTCCCAATATAATGCCATACCCAGTAAAGCCCAAAACAAAGCAATCACATACAAACATACATCCATGACTCGATAAGACCAAATTTCTGCAAATCATACTAAGGCTAGTCGAGCCGCCAATTGGGTTCGTCACAACCAATGGTCTATCGACTATCTCGGGTTCCAGTCCCAACCTATCTACCAGGTCACTAGATATAAAGGAACGGGAAGCCCCAGTATCAAACAAAACTCGAACTGGTACATCATAAATAGAAAGCATACCTTGAATAACAACATTCTTTCCTTTCTCGGCGCAGTTGGGGCATTCGACGAAGAAGGAACAACATCAATAGCATATACTTTCACAATCTGCTTCTCTTTAAGAGGTTGCGAACACTTATCCTTGAAATGTCCCACTTGACCACAATTGAAGCACTTCTTGTCCGCTGGCTTGGCCCGACAATCTTTAGCATAATGGCCCTTCTTACCACAGCTGAAGCACTCAACATCCTTCTTGCTCTTTTTCTGGCCACCTTTAGATTGGTCCTGCTTCCTCTTATTCTGAGAGTTATTCTTGCCTCCACCGCCTGCTTGCGGCTTTGGCCCTTCTACAGATGCAGTCGCAGTCTTTGACTTAGGGTAAAGACTTTCTGATCTTAAAGCCTTCCCCACAATCGATTCAAAAGTCTCATCGATGTGATTGATAGGCCTTTTCCCCCAAGTATCCATCCAAACCAGTAATGAACTTCTCATTCTTCTTCTCAGGAGTGTCAATGAGAGAGTCCATACTTCGACAAAGTGTCGAACTCAGCAATATAGTCAGAAACTGCCCTTCCGTTCTGCTTGAGTTCCAAGAACCTCTTGAACAACACTGACTTCTGGGCAGCTGGAATAAACTTCTCGCTAAAGCGAGCCTTGAACTGAACCTAAGTAACCTGGTCCTCTGGGGTAGCTGTTCTAATGGCATTCCACCAATTCATCGCTCGCCCTTGCAGCTGACGAGACACTAGCCTTCTCTTCATCGCATCCTCAAGACCCAAGTCATCAAAGATACGATCACAGCTATCCATCCAATCTTAAACGTCTGTGGCCGACTCCGTCCCATGGAACGGCTTTCCACCAAGGTTAGTGTAATCCTTGCACAACTTGGCGAAATCGACCCTAGGCGCCTGCACTACTGGGCCAACACCAACTCCGGGATTGGGAGCTGCCCCTTGCACTTCTCTAAGCATGTCTCTCACGAGGTCAGTAAATATCGCACTCATGTCAGCAGCATTCCCATTATGGGCTCCCCTTTCGGCACCTCTAGCATACCGGCTCATCGTCAATCTGAAAAAGGGAAACGATTAACGACCCCATAGTGGTGCTAGTGCAGTACGACTTCATTCTTATACTATCAATAGTATATATATATAGCTTTTGAAAACCAAAGTAATCACAAATACGCGCTCTCATATACGTACTATCTCTCCCTAGTGTCTTTCCCTAGGTTAACTACGTAACCTAGAGCTCTGATACCAAGTGTGACGGCCCGCCCCGCACCAACCGACATTTACTCCAAAGGTGCGCTATACACATGTCCAGTTAGCACGGAACGGGTCGCCAGAAGGAAAGGGAAGAAGGAAATGAACATACAAAGAACCTGTAGAATGTCTCACAGCGCATAGAACAAAATATAATAATAACATACTTGACATAAAACAGGAGAGACAGTGCATAAGCTAAAAACCAGAACTAAGCATCATAGCAGCGGAAATCCAAAATATAGCTTATTACAACTTTCAACTGTCTCAAAGCAAAAGCAAGATTAAGGAGGTACACTACTAATGCCCAAGTAGCGACCACCAACGACACAGGGAGAATGTGTATATATATATCATACGTGGAAGCCTCCTGCCCGCCTCCGAATCAGCTACCCGTGCATCACCAGCTAACCTGTCTCTAGTCTGCTCATGTGAGCACCCAGAGTAATAAGAGGAGACATAAAACTCTGGGTCAGACATAAAGCCTGGCATGAGCGATAATCATCTAAAGTGAACAATGACAGGTAGACTAAAACATACCTGAACCTGGACCTACAACCAAAGAGTTAGCACTACATACTGTACAACAATCTAAGGTGCCATATCAAACGGTATAAAGATACGGAGGTGGGGGAGGTGTACATGTCATAGTGATGGCAAACAATTAAACATAGCATCCATCCTCACATCTCTCACTCAGTGCGTAAATCATACAATATTCACCACTTCGATCACCCACCCTTGCTACGATCACTTTGCCCCATGAAGTCATAAATGGCTTCACTACACTTATAACGTAGTCACTAATCCTTTGCTTTGTCCACTTGCCCCATGGAGTTATTCACCCCATCTGCGCTGGCTCATAGCCTTACCAATCCTCACTATATCCACTTGCCCCATGGAGTTATTCACCCCATCTGCGCTGGCTCATAGTCTTACCAATCCTTACTATGTCCACTTGCCCTATGGAGTTATTCACCCCATCTGCGCTGGCTCATAGTCTTACTACGTATCACCTTGCCCCTCGAGTTGTATTGACTCTACTGCACTGATAACGTAGTCTTGCTACCATCACCTTGCCCCTCGAGTCATAATGACTCTACTGCACTGATAAGTAGCCCATCATTCATTTTTAGTGGTGAATCGAAGTTATGAACGTCGACAACTCCTTAGCATACGTCCCGCAGCGAAGCCCAACCATGAAGTGAACTCATTGGTTCCCAACTGGATCCTGAGCTCTAACTTCCCATATTGGACTACCTTTGCATCTCGGGGTATTGGTCAATACTGGGTCGGGTCGGATCCCCTTCAAGCCATCGGTTCGGGTCTTGCTCTGGTACGGTTCGGGTCGGGTGTCCCCCTTCGGGTCGGGTCGGGTGTCTCCCTTCGGGTCGGGTCGGGTGTCTCCCTTCGGGTCGAGTCGGGTGCCATCTCCCATCTAGTTCGTGCCTCCGCTCCGATTCGCTCCCTCGTTCTTCACGTGCTCCGATCCGATCCCTCCTTCTCTATTCGATCTGATCCCAGTTCAGTTAGCGTGGCCTTCCTTTTTGCCACTTTTCTCAAGTGTCAGTTTCCGATCTGATCGAATCCCTTGCTCAGTTCAACATATCCGATCCGAGCCCCCTTATTCGATCCAATCCGGAACCTGCACTGCTTTCTGAAACTGTTCCAGCAAGTGTTTACGCCATTCGACAATGTTTTCGACCATTCTAAATATTGAAATCAATCAGAAAGCATATCATACAGTCATAGTAACATGCATAATCAACCACAAACATCAAAACATCAATATGATAGGTTAAAATGGATCAAACATACCCAAAACCCCATATTTTCCCCTTAAGCATGTTTATGTGAAACTAATGATAGGATTAGCAAAACTTAACCAAATTAACCCAAATTCATATCAGAGGTCTAAAACATCATTTAGGAATTTATGAACATTTTTCCCGAATTTTATCACGTTTAAATTCGCTAATTAACACTAATTACCCTTAATTAGCCATAATTAGTGCAAAACTATGCAAATCACTAACCTTAGCCACAAATAAACTAAGATCTGAAATAAATATCTGATTTGATGCAAATCCCAATACTAAACAGAAGCTCCAGTGTTGATTCGGTCTAGATCTCCCTTGATTAGATGTTGCTAAGCTTAATCCTTGACCAAAAGATGATTTGGAGGTGATTTAGAGGTTGGAGGCCATTTTTAGGGTTCCTTGGTGATAAGTGGAGGCTAGAAAACTGAAACGGAATGATTCTCCATCTCATTTCAGCCTTCCCATAACCCCAATCCCGAAATGGGTTATGGGCCTACTGACTAATCACCCGATTTGGCCCGGTTAAGCAGTTTTTCACCCTCCAAACCTTATTTTAGCCATATCTCCCAAACGGTAAGTCCGTTTGGCCATTATGACCACTCTACGGAAAGGTAAACCATCAAACGAATCCAATGGAAGTGGTTTCAGGTCAAAATTCCTTTCCAATCAAAAGTTACGGACAAAACAGTACCAACTAGGGGCAAAATGGTCATTTAAAAATCGACAAAAATCACGAACATGAGAAATGACTCTAATAGATGTTTCCCAAAGTTACATGACCATATGACTTCACATGGGAAAGAAATAAATATTCTACGATCCTATGATGTGTAGAATACGGGTCGTTACATATTTCTTCTTTGAATCTTAATTAAAAGATTATTCTTTTCACACTGAGTTTAAGAACGGTGTTAATAAAGAGACCATTAATGACAAACCCAAAATCTAATTCTATTCAATTCCAATTAAATATTAATTAATTGGTAAACTCTTCTAAATCTTCTTTAAAAGATTTAATCTTTTCTCAACTGGACTTAAGAATAGTGCCATTTAAAACACAGTTCACGACAAACCCAAAATCCAGTTCTATAAAATACAAGGCTCTAAATAGAAATAATATCGGCTTATATTCAATATCAAATTCTGAAATCAACAAATATCGTATTGGGAATAACGATATATATATCTTCCAAATTCCACCACAATATCCGTATAATCACGAAATCCAATATCGAAATATCCCGAAGATAATTTCGATTCAAATCCATTTCAATTTATGTATTTGAAATTCCGGTTATTTTTAAAACCATTTCAATCCAATTTATTTATTTAAAAATATTGGATTATAATTCTAGTTCATAACCAATTCATTTCGATTAAAATATATTTTTATCTTTTCAAATATGGAATTTTTCATCCTAATTCTTTCCAAATCATTTATTATGATTTTACACAAATTATTAATATTTTTAATAATTTCATCATGGCCCGCACAGTCGATTTCAAGACCTTTTCAAAATTTGATTTGGACATAATTCCAAATCCAACCGTTAGATTTCAAATCTCTTATATTTGTCGGAAAGCACTTTTCGATATGAACCCAATGGTTCCAGTTTTAGGAGAATCTGATGGTCGGATCTCCCGAAATGTCTGTTCGAAGTCAATGGTCTAAATTCACGAACTTCCACGGCGCTGCGCGTTCTATTCAGGCCATTATGTATATAATATATATATTATATATATTTCGTCGATTTCCATTTAAAACGTAATTTATAAATCGTGTTAAATTCGTTTTCAAAACGATTTCGACTTCATATTCAATTTCAAATCAAAATTGAATATTCCATATCATCGATATATAAATGATAGTATTTTCAAAACATTAGATTTTGAAATCACTTCCTTTTTTATATTCATTATAAAAATGAATAAAATCGATATAAATATCGTTCACAACAAAATGGCGTTAATCTAATCAACATGGCTTCATATTTTTCAATATTTTCGTGTCCATCCCAAATCGGACATCATAATCGTATTTTGATACAATACTGAATATTAGTTTAAAATATTATTTATTTTAAAATATTCGTTACTCGCTATTTTAAAATATTTGTTAATTTAAAATATTTGTTCTTTCCGAATTGGAATCAAACCCAGCCAATTACCATATAATGTTATTTATATGGATTTCATACAACACATGTATAGAACAACAATGATAAACAATCAACCATCATCCAGATTTCATTCTACACTTCGCTTACAACAGTCTGTCAACCAATCAATGGATATACAACTAAACATCGGGATTAGTGTATGCCCAATATCATCCCAATGCCTATATGGGGTTTTCAAACAACAAATAATGATTATTATTTGTGCAGTTGGGCGATGTGTAAAATATACCGTCCCAATCAGTATCAGTCAAATGTGTGTACATAAACAATTCTTCCGATTTGTTTATGAATATTTATTTTATTCCTATACACGTTAAAAATTATATTTTTAACTATAAAATATTTTATTCAACACATGAATATTTTTATTTTTCATTCCACATCACAAACCAAATTCGCACAAACAAATCAATCCAAACACACAACCAAACAAGTCCTCCATGGTCTGTGGACGACAGGGAGCAGTTCATATACGCAGTTATAAAATAAATAATCTGTACAAAAATAATTTTAGTGAGGAATTCTCACCTTTGGTTACCACTCCACCATTCCTTTTTTCTGAACGACTCAGATTTGTCCGAAATTCCAACTCAAACTTTTCCACGCTGTTCATAGTAAAAAATCACATTTTTAATATGATGTTTATATATTAAAAATCATATTTTTACTTCGCTATATATATAATAAAAATCGTATTTTTACAGGGCTAAAAATTATATTTTTACTTTGCTAAAAATTATATTATAAAAATCATATTTTTATAACTCTTCACTTATATAAAAATTATAATATTTAATATAATTAAAAATCTTACCTTTGTTTAATTAAAAATTAAATCTTTTTATTTTGAAAATCAAATCCTTTCATTTATAAAAATCTAATCCTTTCGTTTATAAAAATCTAATCTTTTCATTTAGAAAAATCTAATCTTTTTACTTAGAAAAATATAATATTTTCACCATTAAAAGTCCTATTTTTACACGATTAAAAATCCTACTTTAACACGATTAAAAATCCTATTTTTACATGATTAAAAATCCTATTTTTAACCGAAGAAAATAAATGAAATAATGAATATAAAAATCTACCTTTCCAATTGAAGGAGGGGGTGGGATTCTGTGCTTCTAGAGGGAGGAGGGGCAGTGGGGCGTTGGGATGAGCAGAGGAGTGGCGTGGCTAGTCAGCGGTGGGGACAGGGGTGGTCAATGGCTCAACTGGGTCGATTTAGGGTTCGGAGATTGGGGGGTTTGCGCGCTGGCCTGTAGGGCTCGACGTGGGTGGGCTAGGTGGAGGCGGGGATGAGGAGAGAGGGGGAGAATGGTTGCCAGAGGGGCGGCGCCCGAGGAGGAGGGGAGACGATCGATTTGAGGGGGAGGGTGGAAGCACGGGGTCAACGGATATTTTTTATCCTAATGTGAACGATGGAGAGAAGGGGGCCAAGTGTATATTTAGTGTAGCGCTAAAAGCTCCCAGAAATATGCTGCCTAATACGATTATAAAAATTAATTAGTGTTAATTAATCCATATGCTTCTAAATACCACTCCTAATTCTCCATTCTGTGCCTAATCACCGATAAAAACGTTTCGTTTCTTCTCCATCACGACAAAAAACAATCGTAATTAAATTTAGATCACGACATGAAACAACCGCGAGTCAATAATTTCAATATTTTTAAAGAAACTCTAGGTTTAAATCAAAAATCATTTTTGACTTACGTATTTTAGATGTGAAGATGGTTTTTTGAGATTCTTTGGATAATCACGTCGGCTTCTTGTATGCTCTTGTGGATTTTCTCATCGCATTATTCGAACCAAATTGAAGACGAAAATGGTTCATAGAAGGTAGAAGCTGATATATTTGATGAAGCAGAAAATTATATTTTTTAGGGTTTATGGTAGCCTATGTATGGTATCAAGTAGCATGTTTAAGTTTTTCCTAAGGTGGTGTAATGGTATTAAGCAGCATATTTCTGGGTGCTTTCAGCACTACACTATATTTATATATTTTATTATTTTAATTATCATAAAGTTACTTTTTCTTTCGGACACCAAATCGAACCCAACGATTGTCGCCCCTAGCTAAATACTCCCATTCCGAACATAATGGGATATGTTTCGTAAGCCAGTTCGGCTGTTACGATCACTTTTCTTTTAAATTAAAATATAAATCGGTATATAATCAATTTAAACGTATATTTCAATTTACCAGGGCCACATGCTGACTCCAAAATTTCCAGAAAAATAAATCTAACTATGTTTTGACGATATGGTCCTAACGAAACTAATTTCGTCGAATTTGGAGACCATTTGAAAAACTGTCATTTTCCAGTCGATTAAATTCAAACTGAATTGACCAAACACGTTTAAATTCACCACGCTCACATATTGATTCTAAAAATTATGAAAATTGGAATCTAGCAATAATTTGACATTCCGAATCCTACAAAAATGGTCTCGTCGAAAACGGAAGTCGTTTGCAAAATTGCTATTTTTAAGGGATATATTTCCATAGCGACTATTCTGAATTTTCAATTGGACATAACTTTTTATTCCCGCTATGAAACCTGGATTTTTCAAATTCGTTGGAAAGATATTTTCAATCAGATTCAAATATTTTTAGTTTCACTAAAATCTAGTTTAACTGAATCCTGTACATTCATTTGAAATTTGAAATCGAATTTTGAAACTACTGCGTCACTTCCAATTCCTTTCAAGATTGAAATAAATATTTATATTCTAATTTCGATTTAAATAAATATATATGTTCTAATGCTATTCAAAATAAATTTCTAGTTGTTATTATTTGAAATAAATCATTTTAAATATTTAAAATTAAATAAAATTGCCAAAATAAAAATTTTAAATTGGTTCTGATTTTTCGGGTTGTAACAATCAGCCTGCAGGATATAAAATTGAAAAGTTTTATACCAGTTAGAACAATAATCGAAATTCAATGTGAAGTCACGATTGGAGAAAAATAGTGAGAAGAAGATATGGTAAGTTGCTGAATAGATCATGAGAAGCATCATGGAGTAAAATTATGGAATTAAATGGGATAACTGTAGTCCCTTGCTATAACCACTTTTTGTGTTTGTATTCAATTACTGACCTCTTTTCTTATATATTTAATACTTCTTATATATGAAGCTGTATATTAATTTATCACAGATTAGCAACAAATAGTGATTAGGATACATCTTCGTGTAATATATTGCGTACTTATGAGCTAAAAGATTAGTAGTAACCTATGCTACTTAGGTAATCCCCCATATCCTTCATCTATGAAAAGATGCTTGTCAACTAACAGATATAGCACCATGCCCTTTAGATGCTATAGGTACATCAGGCACTATCATACTTGGGTGATCTTCAGAAAATCTAAAGATCTACTGCTTAAAATAGTTGATCATGCATACCAAGTTGCAATTAATTTCAATTTAAAAGGTGACCAAAAAGAAGATTTTAATGAAATTCAGCATAATCATGTCTATAATGTTTCAATGCTTGTTGTAATATAATTTTTTAAGTTGGACTGCAATAATCTTGCAAATCAATTAGCAAGGAAGCATGTATATTAGCGTAACATAAACTTCAACTTAAATGAAAACATGTGCCACCGTAGATCCAACATATAAGAAAAAAAATCATGTAATGGATGTGTTGTGATATGATGCAATTTGATGACGTAAGGGTAAAATTGCATGCGTATAAGGTAAACTCCTAGTTTCCCACACCCAAGGGCACAATCAAATTTCATGTACGCATAATCGGTCATTTGAGAGAAATGAAAAAAAAAACATCGGAGTATCAAAAATGTAAGGTTGACGAAAATTACTATGTCAAATCTGCATACTACACATATTTCTGTTGCAAAATTTAGGAAAAAGGATACTTGCAGTTGAGGATTTTAAAAGGGTTATAGTGTAGGTTTTTTTTTATTTTGAATAATTTGGATGGGTTGGTAAAAATCATTTTGCAAAATGGGACCGCATGTTATTATAAAAAAAGGAGAGGTCTAGGGATGTAATATTTTAAAATATAGAGTGTAGGAGCTTACATATAAGTAAATTTTATGTCTTGTATTTTAATTCATGTAATAGAATGGATTCAAGAAAATGAGAGGTCCCAAGTTTGAACATCTAGAATGAAGAATGGAAGGCATATATGAAATTTTCGAAAATCTGCAATGAAATGTTACAAAATAGAATGACATTGGTTGTATGTATAAAGGAAATGAATACACAAAATTATATGTGTACTGAAAAACTAACCTTCATACTGTCATAGATGTTCCAATCAACCTTATTAGATAGCTATTCCGTGAGGCGGTACTTGTACCAGGCCTGAAACCACAACACCCTAAATTAACAGTTAGAAGACCGAGTATATTAATTAACAAAATTATTTTCTAAAGAAGATTCAAAAGTTTTATCGGATTGTGTGCTATAAATATGACATAGGGAATTCACGATAAATTTGCACCACTGCAGTTAATGGCTTAAATTTATATCAACTGAGCATGATACTACATATTAACATCATATAATTACAATAGCAGATGAATAAGTATCATGGTTTTTAAAATGAAGTCTAAATTGTAAATTACAAACTCTTAAACTAAAACAGGCTTCCGCTCCTAAATCATGGGTTCGAAAGGTCTATATCTTAGGGCATATACGTTGAAACTGATTGTTATGTCAATAACATATTCAATGCTATGAAAATGAATTCGTTTGCATACAGGATGTAACTAAATTTATCCTAAGATGACCCCATACAAAGTCTAAGACTCAGGTATCTGTAAAAGATATTTAAATAAAATCATTTGTTGTCCTTATAAGTCCTAACTAAGCAGCTGTCATCCTTTATTTTCCCCTATTCTTCAAAGTTATCAATATAGATAAAAAAGTTGCTAAATAATTGGCCTTTACTATATTACTCTATGAACAATTCCATAAGAAAATTGAAAATAAAAACATTCCAAACATGCACCATCTTAAATTTAAATAATTAACTTGTCAACTTAAGCCACACATTTAAAGTAATATCAAACAAGTAATTTAATCTGAATGCATTTTAAAATACCCAACGAATCTGGACATGAATTCAATATAAATATCCCCAAATTCATTGTGAATGTTATTGAAAAAGTGAAGAACAAAAAGGGTGCTGTTTTTTGAGTAATGGGGTATTTGAGGCGGAAGTTTTTATTTTTCTCAAAAACCTAGAGGGGCTTTCGTTGCGCGCCACGTAGGATTTAAAACAAAGAAAACCATTCCAACTATGCTTTTTCTTTATTTTACTTTCTATTATAGGTAATAGATACTCCCTCCGGTTCATATTATAGGATGTTTTGTAAAGTTCTTTGTTTTTCAAAATATAAGACATTTTCAACCATAATAAATTGTACCTACTTTATTGACTTGGCATGAAGTAATTCTATTGGCTTATGTGGGTAGCCGACTCCTTGGGAAATCCTAACAACCACTTTTTTGTATTTGGAAATAGAAAAAGTAACTTAATTTTGCATGAAAAAATGAGCCAACCACCAAAAAGAAGCATTTGAATTTTTTCTTAATTCCTGTGCAAATCTCTAAAACGACTTATATTATGAATCGGAGGGAGTATTATTTAAACTAAAACTTTTTTTTTTTAATTTTAAGTGGGTTTTGCCTAGCCCCTTTACCTAGGCAAAAATTTCCTGCACAACATATTGCACCCATTTACTTTCCTGTACATTTGTTCCACCCATCCGCTATTCTTTCCCTGCGTTTTGTTCTTACTTTTTTTTGATGGTCCAAGCCTAAGATTAATGCAACCACAAAATATTAATTTTTTTTAATTTATAATATGGCCCAAACTCCAAACCTAGACCCTAATGTCCCATGCTGGAAGTCGCGTGCTTCTTCAGCCAAACCAAGATGCCTCTTTTTACCCTTTCTGTTTTGTTACCTTTCGAGTGTTTTTTTTAAAACAATGGACCTAGGCATCACGTATAACTCACTGCACTACTTTCTACACCTCACCTTCATTCTTTTTGTTTCCGCCTATTCTTTCCAGTATGCATGTTTCGAAAAGAAGAGCTGCTCTAACTTATTCCCAAGTACACGACCTCCCTTCCATGCATATGCACACAACTCCAGTTACCGTAGTTTTGCAAGAACGCAGCCAAGCGCTGTATCGATTCTCCACTACGAGTCAGACATGTCTTCGACGGTATATAGTGTCAATCATCAAAACCTCCGCCTAACTCCCCTTATACCTTGTGGAAGCAAATACTAGAAGTGCTAACTTAGACAAGCAACAATTTTTAGCAAGATTACTGTGTTAGATGTTTACTACATAATTATGCGGTTCCCTGTTGACTTCTTATTTACAAGTACAAATTCATTTTCCAATATGGTGATTTTAGTTCAAAGTACATATTATGGTGAGTGACAAATGCACTTCTCATTGCTATTATTATTTGACTTTTATAAAATCATTCTATGGCAAAGGTGGAGATCAAACGGTAAATGGGGCAAAGGTGGAGATCAAATGGTAAATGGTAGGCTGAGAAAAGTGAATCCATCAGCTTAACTATATTATTCACTATTTTGTACATTTTTAGTTAATTTAACGTAGATGCAGTCTATTGTGAAGAAATTTGATTCAAGACCGCTCAAATCAAAAATCCCCAACACCGCGGAAAATGAGATCGTGGTAATTGTGCAAAAACAACCAATCGATATATCAAAACAATCTCAATCCCATCCAAGCCAATCAAAATCACCAAACAATGAAAATTATAGAGCAATAACGAGAAACTAAATCACACCAAGATTTTTAGTGGTTCCACCGATGTCTTGTCAGTATACACTTTGAGAGAGAAATCTTTATTAATATCAATAGAAGAGCACAAGAGATTTATCACAATGATCAAATTTACAAGAAAAAATTGATTTTGTGGAGAAAGGAATTGAAGAAGATTAAGATTGCCTAAACCCTAATTAGAATAAACCTTGATCTACTCTCTTGATTTTGTTGTCCGTCCTCTTTTTGGATCCGATGTAGCTTATATAGTCATAGGGAAGTATATGGAAATTCCCAAAATTTCCTCTAGATCTGAAATATCCTCTACATCCGAAATATCCTCCAGATCTGAAAATATCCTCTAGTTCCTAAATATCCGAAATATCTTTCAGATCTGAAAATATCCCCCAAATCCTAAATATCCGAAATATCGTGAAATAACCTTCAGATCCAAAAATATCCTCCTCAATCTAACGCATAGTATCGCATACTTCAACACTCCACCCCGATACAATATCCATCTACATCACAAACTTCAATGCACCCATGCATTTCCTTCTATCTTCAATCAATAAAGCTTGAATTTTACCCCAATGAACTCTGGCATAGCCACCTCCCATTGCACTTCACTAACGAGTTCAGGCATAGCCCCCATTCGTCAATGAAGTATTGAAATATCCTACTCCTAAACTAGTCTTACCAAAAGACAATGTACTCGGGAGTGAAAACGAGTAATTACCATGAAGATAGAACACCAACCTCTCACCGATACTCTTTTACATCTAGGTTTCTTTCTCAACTGCGCCACCCCGTGGCACCTAACATCTCTCCTAGCGAATTAAGTTCGAGCAATGCTCGAACTTCCCAACCGGAAATGTCTTAGTGAACATGTCCGCCACGTTATCCTTTATGCGTACTTTTCGAAGGCATACTTTCTTGTCTTCATCCATGGCTACTAGAAATGACTCCCTCACTTCAATATGCTTCATTCGTAAGCTAAACACCAAATTCTCCGCCAAATGGATAGCACTTTGGCTATCACATTGAACATCAACAATGTCATGTTCAAACCCCAAGTCACATAACAATCGCTTCAAATAGAGTGCTTCCTTTGCTGCCTCTACCGCAGCTATCAACTCCGCCTCCGTAGTGGATAAAGCAACCACAGTCTGCAATCTCGATCTCCAACTTATGGCTGTACCGCCAAAAGTGAAAACATATCCTGTAACACCCCACGTCCATTAATGTCACTCACAAAGGGAATGCATCAATGTCCATGAAGCGTTGTTGTTTGTATAGAACAGATAAATTACAAGGATAAATAAATAAAACAACACAGCGGAAGATAAAACTTATTTTATTTCATCATAACTCAAAACGATTTTAGATAAGTAGTTTCCAAAACAATTACAACAGGATCAGTAGTCTTTTCCAAAAACTTCAAAGTACATAAAGAAGCAAACACTTAAATAACATAAATGCAAAAATCCCGACTGAGTACAAGCAAAGCTATAAAGATGAGAGAGTCCCAAGCGATACATCTACTATCTTCAAGCAACTGAAAGAAATCGGCACTAAGCTGTTGTATTCCCTCCTTGCAAACCTGGGGGGGGGGGGAAGGAAGAAAAGAGGTGGAAAGAAAAGGGTGCCAGACATAAAGTCCGGTGAGTGCGATAACTTTAACAATATAATTATCAAAATAATTAGGCTAAGGCATAAGCTAGAAAATAAGGAAATGACTGTGAACAATTGGGTATGACAGAACAAAACGAGGAAATAAGATGAACCAAGATAATGTTAAAGGCTCCCCTAATCACTGTAAGATAATTACTACACTGTACCACCACTAGTTACCCTAAAGGTTGACCCCACCCACAAAACTTAATAATGATAATGGTAGTTTAGTGTACCCTTAGCTACCTTCATAGGTGTTGTCTACCCCTATCTCTACTAGGTGTACCCACTACCCCCATTCGATCGGCTCCCTGTAGACACCCACGCTGGCCCCACAGTGGGGTGTATCACTCCCCAAAGTGGCAACCCGATACAACCAAAAATGCATAGCTTATATCTACACGATGCAACAACGTCTTACCTACTAGCCCGGGCCCACACACGCATATGAACCCGTTGGACTTGCGTTGCCACCACTAACCCGTTTTGACCTCTTACAAACAAATACAGTACGCGTGTCCCTTCCTCGACTTGGGTCGAGCCCATAAAGATACTTAATGGGTTACTGGTTTGAAAAGGGCCCCCATTCATGAGACAAGCTTTCCACCTATGCTTGGTCCCCTCTTAGGTTTTCCCCAGTTAACCCTATTCTTATTCATGTCTTCTTACATGTTTTAATCTTGGTTAAGTGCATCTAATCGTATTTCAGAATGCAACCCAAGGCACCCACTTAATTCCACATGCCACCCACTACATGTTTATATGGTTAAGTGTTTCTTCATTCATTAAGACCGTAACCTTGTAAAGACCTCCCACATTAGGCTGGCATTTGTGGTAGCTGGATTTGCTGGGCGGGTCCGGGCAGTCTTACACCACAAATGAGCCTAACCATTTGTCTTTACGACTGTTACGCATTTAATTTGTGCCTAAGACCTCCCACATTAGACTGGCATTTGTGGCAGCTAGATTTGCCGGGCGGGCCCGGGCAGTCTTACACCACAAAAAGGTCTAACCTTGTGTCTTAGGCGTTTAATTACACCTAATTAATTACCCCCAATTTGAATTAATTTCCCTATTCAAATTGCCAATCAATTACAAATTTAACCATGTCCATAATTGGCTCAATTATGTCCATCTATTTATGATATATAAAATTATACCAATTAACATCACATTTAAGGCATTTAAGCCAATTCTCAATATTAAATCTTTTAATATTATCACATTGCACCATGTTGTACATTCGTTCCTTTAACGTAAAATATAAGTTAGACTCGAATAGTCTAACTTATGGAATAAAGAGGAAACATCACAACATGCATAGAATAAAAAAACTAGATCTAAACATAAGGGGTGAACTTGCATGTGTGAATAAGGTGTTTCATCTAAACTTGCATAGGCCAAAGTTACAAACTTGCATAAACTATGGATGTCATCGATCCAATCATAAAGTGTAAACTTGCATAGGCAATAGTCACAAACTTGCATAAACTATGGATGTCAATGATCTAATCATAAGGTGTAAACTTGCATATGTGATTTATACAACATAGACTATGGTGTAAACTTGCATCTAACTCACATATGTCATAGCCTAACTTTAGATCCAATTTACACATAAAATAGATGTCTTGAAACATGTAAGGTTGTACATGATTCTCACTAACTTGCATATGATTCATATCTAAATTAACATCTAAGCTTGCATACCTACATATGATTAAACATATGAATTAGTTCCAACAACATAACCAAATAGCATATGAAGCATCATTATGAATTGACTGTACATAAGCCAATCATAGATTTACAACATAGATGATAACATCATAGAATTTACAACATAGATAATAACATCATAGAATTTACAACATTGATAATAACATCATAGAATTTACAACATAGATAATAACATACGACCAATGATTCACAACATAACCATATAATCCAAATCATAACTTAATCCAATTAAATTGTTAATTATCTTATTAAAGAAATCGAACTCACAAAAAGAAGGTTTTGCGTTCGGAAATCTGAGTTCTGAAATTGATATAGCTCGCCTTTGTAGTGGACTCATTTTTGTTTAGATTAGAGTTGAATAGAACTGAATTGAGTGGCGGCTACTCTAGGTTACAAGATGACAGCATGACGACCATGATTCAGATTTTAATTTGATTTTAGGGTTTGAGTCTACCCATGTTTGTATAGAATTTTAATTTAATTATAGCCGTCGGATGATCTAAGGGATAATCAAAACCACTCAACAAGGATAGTGTGACACCTCAGCCCTAATGACTCAGCAAGGAATCAGAAAGGACTCAGCAATGAGTCACAATATAGATCAGATTGACCAGAAAGCTATGCAGGCTTGCTGCTCGGCCTGGGCGCACTTGGCAGGTGCGCTAGTGCCTCTTTTGTACTGGTGCACTTCCCAAGTGCGCCAGTGCAAATATTTTCTTTCCTCTTTGATTCTTCTGCCTGACTTCGTTATTCCATATCTCCTTCATCCGGTATCCGTTTTACGCAAACTCGGACTCTGTCTCAACCAGAATTCCGAGATAAACACAATGGCGCAACCCGTTCCCCTTAATTCTCACATTTGAGATTAATTATTCTTGAATTTAGTTAATTCGATTATTCAAACACTCGGGGTGTTACATTCTCTCCTACTTAAAGGATTTCGTCCTCAAAATCTCTAAGTCAAGAAGAACGTATTCTGCCATCCAATCATCCATCTACTCAACCATCCACCACTAGCAACCATGGTCGTTAAAAGATTTCTAATTCTTTTCACGTACATATGCATAGTGTGTGTATATATCTGTATACTAATGCTAAATCAGGCGGTCCACTGATTCAGTCGACCTCCTTAATGCAAATAATGATAGTGCCATGTATCCGTCATGTATGCAAAGAACACTATACATATCGTTACTACATGTGTGCACAACCATCCATATAAATGCAATATCCATATGATACACACATCCAATTTACTAAATACATCCATTTATATGCAATATGCAATATGAAAGTGACTGAGCCGATCTAGTGCCTAAAGTGTGTGTATATGCATCCACGAGCAACCACTAGCAAACACTTGCATCCACATGCATCCATCATACATAACATGTCTCAAACACATGTTTCAACCATAGGACTACCCTATCTAAAGATCAAAGATACTAGCGAGAGGACATACTAAAGACAAAACAAGTACAAGCTAAGCGATAAAGGAGAAATTAAAAGACATACCCTTGAAAAGAAAAGGGTACAATGAACGCATCTTCTCTTCCGTCTCCCAAGTAGCGTTGCTCTCATCATCTCCCCATTGCACTTTGACTAGCTTGACCTCTCGATTCCTCAACTTGTTAATCTCCGACCCAAGAATGCACGTAGGAGCTCGTCGAATCGTCACGTCACGCTCTATCTCCACCTCTCTAAGAAAGCTCGACTCTATCACTTCCGCGTCTCGTGCAAGCACTTCCTCAAATGTGATACATGGAATATGTCGTGTACACCACTAAGTCTCTCGGGCAACTCCACTCTATACGCCATCTGTCCAATCCTCTCTTTAATAGGAAACGGCCCTACGAACCTTGGTGCTAACTTGCCAATGGACCCAAAGAGAACTACATTCCGTAATGGAGACATCTTGATAAAGACCATGTCCCCAATATCAAACTCAAGATCTGTCCTCCTCTTGTCCACATAAGATTTCTGCCTATCTTGCGCAGTCTTCATTCTCCTTCGAATCAAATCGATCTTTTTCGAAGTCTCTCTAATCATGTCGGGCCCAAGTAAGATATTATCTGTAGATTCCCACCAACATGTAGGCGAACGACACGGCCGTCCATAAAGAGCCTCGAAAGGTGCCATGCCAATGCTAGACTGAAAGCTATTATTTTATGCGAACTCCACCAAAGGAAGATGCTCCTCCCATGTACCTCCGAAGTCTAAAACACATAGCCTCAAAAGGACCTCTAGAATACGGTTAACCCTCTCAGTCTGGCCGTCCGTCTGAGGATGATATGCAGTGATCAAACATAACTGAGTCCCTACCGCCTCTTCCAAGATCTTCCAAAACTCGCTAGTAAAGATAGGATCGCGATCGCTCACTATGCTAGAAGTAACACCTTGCAAACGAACTATCTCTTGAATGTATACAGAGGCTAACTATGGAGCAATCCTCTTACTCTTCACGGGAATGAAATGGGTGCTCTTAGTAAGTATGTCTACCACAACCCAAATCCCTGTATTACCCTTCCTCGATCTCGGTAACTCGTCAACAAAGTCCATCGAGACATTCTACCACTTCCATTGTGGGATATCCAATGGGTGAAGCAACACACCGGGCTTCTTTTGCTCTGCTTTTACTTGTTGGCAGACCAAGCATCTAGCGACAATCTCGGCCACATCCTTCTTCATTCCGGCCCAAAAGTAAAGTTGTCTCATGTCCATGTACATCTTGTCCCCGCCAGGATGAATGGTCATCTTCGAACGATGTGCATCATCAAGAATGGTCTTCCTCAAGTCCTCGTCTCGTGGTACACAAAGTCTACCGTCCCTACGTAACCAACCCTTATCATCTAGGGTATACCTACTGAGATGGCTCGATGACTCCCCCCTTATGAGCTTTTCTACTAACTCAACCATCTGTGGGTCATCTCGCTGTGCCTCACCAATCCATCCCAAAAGCGTAGGCCTGACCTCTATAGATGCTAGCAAACCGGGTACAAAGTCAATGGAAGGTCTAAAGTCAAACATAGAGTTGAACTCTAGGCTTCGCCGCTCAACAAACAACAGACTCAAGGACAACCTTTTCCTACTTAAGGCGTCTGCCACCTCGTTACACTTGCCAGGGGTATATGCTATCTCGAAATCGTAGGACGCTAAGAATTCCATCCACCTTTGCTGCCAAGAGTTTAAATCCTTCCAAGAGAACAAATATTTTAGTGATTTGTGGTCTGTAAACAATTCGCATTTCTCACCAAGAAAATAATGGCGCCAAGACTTAAGCGCAAAAACAATAGCGGCCAACTCTAGGTCATGGGTAGGGTAATTTCTCTCATGCACTCTCAACTGCCTTCCCCCATAGGCTATTACCCCTCCCTCTTGCATTAAGATTGCGCCTATTCCGGCCCCCAAGCATCGGTATAAACGGTAAATGGCTTACTCCCATCTGGCAACACTAAGACTAGGGCTGTGGTCAAAGCTCTCTTTAAACGTTGGAACGCATCATCACAATCTACGTCTCACGTAAAAACTAGGTTCTTCTTTGTCAAGCGTGTTAATGGGGCTGATATTTTTGCGAAGTCCTTGACAAACTTCCTATAGTAGCCTGCCAACCCTAAGAAACTCCTCACCTCAGTAGCATTTTTAGGGACCTTCCAATCTTGGATAGCCACCACCTTCACGGGATCCACGGCTATCCCTTATTTGGATACAACGTGCCCTAGAATCGCACTTCCTTCCTCCAAAAGTGACATTTAGAAAATTTAGCTTTAAGGTTATGCGCTCGAAGGGTCTCCAATACTTTCCTAAGATGTAGGGCATGCTCTTCCTCGCTCTTAGAAAAGACCAAGATGTCATCCACAAAGACCACGACGAATTTATTAAGGTACTCGCTAAACACCCTACTCATCAAGTCAACAAAGTATGCAGGGGAGTATGTCAAACCGAAGGGCATCACAAGCCATTCATATAAACAGTCCGGAGTCCTAAAGGCAGTCTTGTCTATGCTATCCTCATCCACTCTTAACTGATGGAAACCAGTGGCTAAGTCCAACTGCAAAAACACTGAGGCACCAACTAACAAATCGAAGAGATCGTCAATCCTCGGCAGTGGGTGCCTATTCTTCTTAGTAAGTTTATTAAGCTCTCTATAGTCCACACAAAGTCTAAGGGACCCATCCGCCTTCGTGGTAAATACTACAAGAGCACCCCACTCCGATATACTGCGTATTATGAACTCTTTCTCAAGCAACTCCCCTACTTACTTATTGAGCTCCCTCCTCTCACGAGGAGCCACGTGGCACACTGGCAGAGATAATGGTTTTGCATTGTCTATAAGATAAATATAGAAGTCTATCTCCCGTTTTGGGGGTAGGCCCCTCACCTCATCGAAGACATCGACATATTCATGGACTATACGAACAAAATGTAAATAATTATTGGATGTGTTAAGTGACTCAAGATAACTAAGCATCACCGGTCCTCTAGGGTCACAAGAAATGTCAAGGGTATTTCCACTATGAGTCAACAATTTTACTACCTTCGTTCACAATCTAGGATGGCACCATATCGGGCTAGCCAATCCATCCCTAGAATCAACCCATAGCCCATGAAACCAAGCACAAAAGCATTACATTCAAAACCAACGCCTAAGATAGACAATCTCAAATCCCTACAAACCATGTATAAGTGAGCCGACCCACCAATAGGATTTGACACTACAATGGGATCCACAACAAGACTAGTATCTAAGTGCAATGTTTCAACTAATGATGTAGAGATAAATGAATGTGATGCGCCATAATCGAATAAGGTATGGACAGGATGATCAAATAGAAAAACTAAACTCTCAACGGAAATGTTTCTACCTCGTTCTTGCAGCGGTGGGACCGCGAGAGCCTGGACCTGCTCCATAGCCTGCCTTGGTGCCACTAGAGCCTGAAGCTGCCCTCCAGAAGTTCTTTGCCCTTGTCCCTGTTTCCTTGGGCAGTCCTTAACTAGATGACCTGCCTCTCCACAGTGGAAACAGCCAGTCTTCTACTTTTTCCCGCAGTATTTACTCAGATGGCCTGATGTCCCACAATAAAGACATTTCCTCTTGTCACGGCGTTTATTATTCTTTGCACCCTCCTTGGGTTCTACTTTCTTACCCTGTGCCCTATTCGTGCCTCCACTATACCTTATCCATTCGTGACCTCCGACCTGCAGGAAACTTTGTCCTCCCCTCGTCTATCCCAAAGATACTGACAAGTCCTCTACTTTCTTGAGCCAAATTCTAGCCCCGACAAACGTCTAAGTCCCATGAAGTGGTTTTCCGCCCATTATACGAAAGTCCTCATATCTCTTAGGAAAAAGCATCTATACGCGGAGGAAGTGATTCAAAAGGGAAAGAGGAAGAGAATCAAAATGGTGAATCGAAGGAAGGATATATGTCTCTTGTGGTTTTTGCTCTTTTAAGTAAACTTTCCTTGAAAATAACTTCTTTAAGACAAGTTCTTGAAAATACTTTCTAGGAAAATAATACTTTTGAAAACACTTTTCAAAACTTTTTATCTGTTCTTGTAACCATAGCTCTGATACCATGTGTAACACCCCATGTCCATTAATATCACTCATAAAGGGAATGCATCAATGTCCATGAAGCGTTATTGTTTGTATAGAACAGATAAATTACAAGAATAAATAAATAAAACAACACAACAGAAGATAAAACTTACTTTATTTCATTATAAATCAAAACGAGTTTACATAAGTAGTTTCCAAAACCATTACAACAGGATCAATAGTCTTTTCCAAAAACTTCAAAGTACATAAAGAAGCAAACACTTAAATAGCATAAATGCATAAATCCCCACCGAGCACAAGCAAAGCCATAAAGATGAGAGAGTCCCAAGCGATACATCTACTATCTTCATGCAACTGAAAGAAATCAGCACTAAGCTGTGGTATTCCCTCCTTGCAAACCTGAGGGGGGGGAGGGGAGGAAGAAAAGAGGTGGAAAGAAAAGGGGGTCAGACATAAAGTCTGGCGAGTCCGATAATTTTAACAATATAATTATCAAAATAACTAGGCTAAGGCATAAGCTGGAAAATAAGAAAATGACTGTGAACAATTGGGTATGACAGAACAAAACGAGGAAATAAGATGAACCAAGATAACATTAAAGGCGCCCCTAATCACTATAAGATAATTACTACACTACACCACCACTAGTTACCCTATAGGTTGACCCCACCCACAAAACATAATAATGATAATGGTAGTTTAGTGTACCCCTAGCTACCTTCATAGGTGCCGTCTGCCTCTATCTCCACTAGGTGTACCCACTACCCCCATTTGATCGGCTCCCTAACTCGTTGATACCCGTGCTGGCCCCGCAGTTGGGTGTATCACTCCCCAAAATGGCAACTCGATACAACCAAAAATGCACGGCTTATATCTACACGATGCAACAATGTCTTACCTAACAGCCCGGGCCCACACACACATATGAACCCGTTGGACTTGCATTGCCACCGCTGACCCGTTTTGACCTCTTACAATCAAATTTAGTACGCGTGCCCGGTCCTTGACTAGGGTCGAGCCAACAAAGATACTTAATGGGTTACTGGTTTGAAAAGGGCCCCCATGCATGACACAATCTTTCCACCTATGATTGGTCCCCTCTTAGGTTTTTCCCCAGTTAACCCCATTCTTATTCATGTCTTCTTACATGTTGGTTAAGTGCATCTAATTGTATTTCAGAATGCCACCCAAGGCACCCTCTTAATTCCACATGCCACCCACTACATGTTTATCTAGTTAAGTGTTTCTTAATTCATTAAGACCGTAATCATGTAAAGACCTCCCACATTAGACTGGCATTTGTGGCAGCTGGATTTGCCGGGCGAGTCCGGGCAGTCTTACACCACAAACGAGCTTAACCTCGTGTTTTTACAACTGTTACGCATTTAATTTATGCCTAAGACCTCCCACATTAGACTGGCATTTGTGGCAGCTGGATTTGCCGGACAGGTCCGGGCAGTCTTACACCACAAAAGAGCCTAACCTCGTGTCTTAGGCGATTAATTACACCTAATTAATTACCCCCAATTTGAATTAATTTCCCTATTCAAATTGCCAATGAATTACAAATTTAACCATGTCCATAATTGACTCAATTATGTCCATCTACTTATGGTATATAAAATTATACCAATTAACATCACATTTAAGGCATTTATGCCAATTCTCAATATTAAATCTTTTAATATTATCCCATTGCCCCACGTTTTACGTTCATTCGTTTAACCTAAAATATACGTTAGACTCGAATTGTCTAACTTATGGAATAAAGAGGAAACATCACAAAATGCATAGAATAAAAAAACTAGATTTAAACATAAGGGGTGAACTTGCATGTGTGAATAAGGTTTTTCATCTAAACTTGCATAGGCCAAAGTTACAAACTTGCACAAACTATGGATGTCATAGATCCAATCATACAGTGTAACACCCCACACCCGCTACGGTAACTCACTAAGGGAATGCCATAACATCGGTGGAGTATTTTAAGTGAATATAGAACAGAAAAATTACAACAAGACAGATATAAGTAATACTTGAGAATTTAAAACATCATTTCATTGTAGCGGAAAGTAAAACATGTTTGGTTACACCAAAACCATAAACAAGAGTCAAGTACATAATATCCATCCTGATAAAACAAAAGTACATAATCCCACTACATAACTTAATAGCCAAAATAGAAAAGATAAACTGAGCTTTACATCCACGGTCCAAGCTCCAAAAGATAGATAAGGCAGTCTGATCAAAGCCCACTAGTGCTAGGCCCACCCTGATAACCTGAGGGTTGGGAAAAAGATAAAAACAACGGGGTCAGACATAAGTCTGAGCGAGTCCTATAACTTTAACAATACAATCAATAAAGTAACCAGAGTAAGACATAAGCTTGATATACGGTAACGACTGGGGATAAATGGCTACACTAAGCAGCCAACTAGACTTAGGATGAACTAAGATAACCGTAAAGACGCATTTACCCACCCCAAGGATAATTACTACACTGCACCACACCAGTTCTACCCACCCAAGGGTAATTCCTACTTAAGGTTGATCCCACTAAGTGTACTTAGTAATTTTTAATAGTAGTTTCGTGTACCCCTAGCTGACTACATAGGTGTCGTCTGCCCCTATCTCCACTAGGTGTACCCACTACTCCCCAAGCGATCGGCTCCCTAACGTAGATACCCGTGCTGGCCCCACAGTGGGGTGTATCATTCCCCAAAGTGGCAACCTGATAATATCAACGGTGCACGGCTTATACCTACACGATGCAACAACGTCTTACTTACTAGCCCGGGTCCACACACACATGTGAAACCCGTTGGACTTGCGTTGCCACCGCTAACCCGTTTTGGCCTCTTACAGTCAAGCCCAATATGCGTGTCCCGTCCTCGACTTGGGTCGAGCCCACAAAGATACGTTTGGGATATTGGTTGAAATGGGCCCCCACAAGCTACCCACCTAAGCTTGTCATTTCTAGTGAATCCCACTTAACCCTTTAACCATGTCCACTTACATGTTATAAATTTTGGTTAAGTCTTTTAATCATATTTTAATTGCCACTCAAGGCACCCACTAGAATTCCACATGCCACCCAAGGCACTTACTTGATTCCCATATGCCACCCAGGGCACTTACTTAACCCTTTAATCATGTTTAATTACATGTTCCACTTTGGTTAAGTATTCTAATCGTATTTTCTATTGCCACCCAAGGCAACCCACTAGTTTCCTCATGCCACCCAAGGCACCCCTACTAGTTACTACATGCCACCCAAGGCACCCACTTAACCCCTCATGCCCCACTACATGCTAATTTGGTTAAGCGTTTCTTAATTAATTAAGACCATAACCTTTGTAAAGACCTCTCACATTAGACTGTCTTTTATGGCAGCTGGATATGCCGGTTGGTTCAGGGCAGCTTTACACCATAACAGAGTCTAACCTCGTGTCTTTACACTTGTCACGTATTTAGTTTATGACTAAGGCCTCTCACATTGGGCCAATCATTTGTAGCCGCTGGATTTGCCGGTCGGTTCCGGGCAGTCTTATGCTACAAAAGGGTCCAACCTCGTGTCTTAGTCGATTAATTACACCTAATTAATCACCTCCACAATTTGTATTAATTATCCCTAATTAATTACAAATATTTAAAAATATGGGTAGACCTAACTCAATAGGTAAATTCCATATTCCATAATATGGGTAGACCTAACTTAATAGGTAAATTCCCAATTATGTCTATCCACTTTATGGTATGTTTAATCATACCAACTTCACACAATTTTATGTGTTCATTAATTTTTACCCCATCGTCCCCACGTAAATACATTAACATGACATACTTTAAAAGAGGAGATTCATCATACACACAATGGGTTCAACTTAGCATATCATTAGCATTATCATGGGTTTAAAAGGTGTCAACTTGCATATATGACCATAAACCCAACTTGCATAAATAACCAGCCCAAACTTGCATGAATCACACATGTCATAAAGATGGTAACTTGCATAAATTTTCATGTCATAGACCTATCATAAAGGTGTCAACTTGCATACATGTCATAGGTCTAAAAGGGATGAACTTGCACATGTACTTATGTCATACAAAGGGGTAAACTTGCATATGTATGTATGACATACAAAGGTGTAAACTTGCACATGTAACTTGCATATAATCAACCACCAAACTTGCATAACATGTCATATATAGACTTGCATATAATCAAACACCAAACTTGCATAACATGTTACATATGAACTTGCATATGTATGTATGACATACAAAGGTAAACTCGCATATGTTATGCATATCACTAATCCAAACAACTTGCATAGATTATACATATTATAGACCCAAACTCATAGGTTAAACTTGCATGTCATGTCACTTATTTCACACATGATTCTAGCATAAAACCAAGCATTTAACTTGCATAAAACCAAACACTTAGCATGCATAAAACCAAATACTTAGCATGCATAAAACCCACCACTTAACATGCATAAACCCAAACACTTAACTTGCATAAACATAGTGTCATCATGAATAAGTGTTAAACATAATGATTAGCAAACTAGCATCATAACATATGACCTAAAACCCATTGATCCGCAAGCAAAACCATATGATCTCATCACATCTCATCTACTTAGTTTAGCAATTGGTTATTAAAGTGATAGAAACTCACAAATTCCAAGATTAGCTCCTTAGATAGTTGCTAGAGTTGAAGTAGAGGTGGATTAGTAGTTGATTAGCTTGCAATCCTCTTCTCTAATTAGTGGAGGCTCCTTCTAAGTTGCATTTTGGCGGCATGATGGCATAGATTCTATTTTTAGTATGGATTAGGGTAGTCTTAGGGTGTATTTATAGGATTAGGTTGTGTTTTAGACCCATAGATTAACCGTAGGTTAGTTTAGGTCCGTCAGATTTCGTCCCAAACCCTCCAGCCCAGCCCAAAACTCAACCAGGTGCACCCAGGCCAGAATCAGCCGACAGGGCAAGTCGACAGCCCTGTCGACTGCCAAGTCGACAGGCATGTCGACAGGCAAGTCGACAGCCCTGTCGACAGCCAAGTCGACTTGGCTGGGCGGGAGTTTTCCCGCCTGGCCCCCCATTTCTGCATGTTTCGAGATTCAAATTTCCCGAAAATTTCTTTGGGCCTTAACCGGGTCATACGGACTCCGATTTACAAAATTTCGGACTCTATTTCGCGTATTTTTCCGAGATGAACACAATGACGTAACCCGTTT
Organism: Allium sativum; assembly: GCA_030737875.1. Lineage (NCBI taxonomy): Eukaryota > Viridiplantae > Streptophyta > Magnoliopsida > Asparagales > Amaryllidaceae > Allium > Allium sativum. The sequence goes on along the minus strand of CM060915.1, from coordinate 180,425,182 downwards.
CCCCTGATTCTCAAAACTAAGATTATTAATTCTGTAATTAGTGAATATCAGTGTTAACTGAAATTCGGGGTGTTACATTCTCCCCTCCTTAAAGGATTTCGTCCCCGAAATCTCCAAGTTAAGGAGAATGCATATCCTACCATCCAAACAACCATCTACTCAATCCATCAAACATGGGCATCCATTGTCCTTAAAACAATTTCTACTGATGTATGAGCATATGCAAAAAGTGTGTGTATATGTTCCCTATCTAATGTATGAACATATGCAAACCGTGATAGTGCCATGCATCCAATATGTATGCGAAAGAACCCTATCGACACATACTATATCTACATGAGTGCACAATCATTCACCAAAATGCATCATCCATATGATAACACAACCATTATACATCCATAAATATAGCTACCTACACACAATTATATGCAATATGCAATATGAAGTGATTGAGCCGATCTAGTGTCTAGAGTGTGTGTATATGCATCCACGAGCAACCACTAGCAAACACTTGCATCCACATGCATCCATCAATCAAAACATGTCTCAAACACATGTTTCAACCATAGGTTTACCCTATCTAAAGGTCAAAGGCACTAACAAGAGGACATACTAAAGATAAGATAAGTACTGGACAAACGATAAAGGAGAAGTTAAAAGACAAACCCTAAAAAAGGAATGGGTATAATGAACGCATTTTCGCTTCCGTCTCCCAAGTAGCGTTGCTCTCATCTTCTCCCCATTGCACTTTGACTAGTTGAACCTCCCTGTTTCTCAACCTCTTAATCTCTGACCCAAGGATGCGTGTAGGAGCTCGTCGAATAGTCGCATCACGCTCTATCTCTACTTCTCTAAGCAAGCTCGGCTAAACCACCTCTGCGGTCTCATGTAGGCACTTCCTCAAATGTGACACATGGAATACATCATGTACACCACTAAGTCTGTCGGGAAACTCCACTCTATAGGCCATCTGTCCAACCCTTTCCTTAATAGGAAACGGTCCAACAAACCTTGGTGCTAACTTCCCAACAGATCCAAAGTGAACCACATTCCGTAACAGAGATACTTTGACAAAGACCATGTCCCTAACATCAAACTCAAGCTCTGTTCTCCTCTTGTCCGCATAAGATTTCTGTCTGTCTTGCGCCGCTTTCATCCTTCTTCGAATCAAATCAATCTTTTCCGAAGTCTTCCTAACCATATTGGGCCCAAGCAAGATCTTATTCGTAGATTCCCACCAACATATAGGTGATCGACAAGGCCTTCCATAAAAAGCTTCGAAAGGAGCCATGCCAATACTAGACTGAAAGCTGTTATTATATGCGAACTCCACCAATGGAAGATGCTCTTCTCATGTACCTCCAAAATCTAAGATACATAGCCTCAAAAGGTCTTCTAAAATGCGATTCACCCTCCCGGTCTGGCCGTCCGTCTGAGGATGATTTGCGGTGCTCAAACACAGCTGAGTCCCTACCGCCTCTTTCAAACTCTTCCAAAACTCGCTAGTGAAGATAGGATCTCGATCACTCACTATGCTGGAAGGTACACCATGCAATCTAACAATCTCTCGAATGTAGATTGAAGCTAGCCATTGAGCAGTCCTCTTACTCTTCACGGGTATAAAATGGGCACTCTTAGTAAGTTTGTCTACCCCAACCCAAATTCCCGTATTACCCTTCCTCGATCTTGGTAATCCATTGACGAAATCCATTGAGACACTATCCCACTTCCATAGTGGAACCTCCAATGGGTGAAGCAACCCACCGGGTTTCTTTTGCTCCGCTTTTACTTGTTGGCACACCAAGCATCTAGCGACATACTCGGCCGCGTCTTTCTTCATACCGGCCCAAATGAAAACTCGCTTCATGTCTTGGTACATCTTATCCCTACCGGGATGAATGGTCATCTTCGAATGGTGTGCATCATCAAGTATAGCCTTCCTCAAACCCTCGTCTTGTGGTACACAAAGTCTACCGTCTCTACGCAACCACCCCTTACAATCTGGGGTGTACCTACTCAAATGGTTGGACGACTCCCCCTCCTCATGAGCTTCTCTACTAACTCAACCAACTGTGGGTCGTCTCGCTGCGCTCCGCCAATCCGCCCCAAAAGAGTAGGCCTAACCTCCAAGGAGGCTAGCAAACCGGGTACAAATCAACGGAAGGTCTAAAGTCAAACATAGAAATAAACTCTAAGCTCCGTCGTTCAACGAACAATGAACTCAAGGACAACCTTTTTCTACTTAAGGCGTCCGCTACCACGTTACCCTTGCCATGGGTATACGCTGTCTCAAACTCATAGGATGCTAAGAATCCCATCCACTTTTGCTGCCCTAAGACTATGCGCTCGAAGAGTCTCCAACACTTCCCTAAGATGTAGGGCATGCTCTTCTCCACTTTTAGAGAAAACAAGGATATTATCCCATCCAAAATCATCACAACTGTCCATCTCTCACGCAGACCACCCTAGTCGAACTCGACATCCCCTAAATGCAAGCCCCAAAGGCCTAAACCAATATCAAACAAACACCCAAGGGATACCTCCTTCGAATTCAGACGACCTACGTGAGATGATACTAGTAAAAACGGCTAAATAATTAAGCCCTTGTCGAACTCTGGATGTCCTCGCCAGTCTCGCTCCAAAACCACCGTTTATCCCATAACTGGCTTTGCGCAACCTATTGAGCACATACGAAAACTTATTTCGCTCCTAGAAAAGACCAAGATGTCATTTACAAAGACCATCACGAACTTATTTAGGTACTCCCTGAACACCCTTCTCATCAAATCAACCAAGTATGCGGGGGCGTTCATCAAACCAAATGGCATCACCAGCCACTCATAAAAACCATCCGAAGTCCTAAAGGTAGTCTTCTCTATACTATCCTCAGCCACTCTCAACTGATGAAACCCCGTGGCTAAGTCCTACTACGAAAACACTGAGGCGCCAACCAACTGATCAAAGAGATCATCAATCCTCGGCAATGGGTGTCTATTGTTCTTTGTTATCTTGTTAAACTCCCTATAATCTACATAAAGTCTGAGGGACCCATCTGCCTTCATAGCAAAAACTACTGGAGCACCCCACTCCGATATACTTCGTCTTCTAAACCCCTTCTCAAGCAAATCGCCTACTTGCTTATGGAGTTCCCTCCTCTCACGAGGAGCCATGTGGCACACTGGCCAAGATACTGGTTTGGCATTGTCTACCGGATATATTCGGAAGTCATTCTCCCGCTCCGGAGGTAAGCCCTTCACCTCCTCAAACACATCCGAGTATTCCCGGACCACTCTAACAGATCGCAAACTCTAGACCGACGTGTCAAGCGATTCTAGATAACTTAGCATAACAGATTCCATGGGATTACAAGAGATCTCGAGAGTGTTACCCAAGCGGGTCGTAAGCCTAACAACTCTCCTTCCACAAACAAGAACGGCACCATTACTGGATAACCAGTCCATGCCCAAAACTAACCCATAGCCCGTGAAGCCCAAAAAGCATCACATCTAAACTCAACGCTAAGTATAGAAACTTTCAAACCCAAACACATTATGGAGCCCCCAATTGGGTTTGAAACAACTAAGGGATCATCTACTAAACTGGTGTCTAAGTGCAGCGACTCAACTAACAACGATGAGATAAACGAACTCGATGCGTCAGAATCAAATAAAGTTCGAACCGGATAATAAAGAAATCCAAATTCCAACCTAGACGGTCCTATCCCCATCTGGTACACTAGCCGTGAGGGAATACAACTACCCTCCAGGAGATTCCGTACCTTGCCCTTGCCTCTTTGGACAATCCTAATAAGGTGTCCTATTCCTCCCAAAAGGATAACTACTAGCCCTCTTCTTCCCATTCTCCACTCGTAACCTCCTATCAAAATGAGCTTTCGCTCTTCATTAACCAAACAACTATTTGAGCTGTCCTCCCATCGTCTATCCAATAGGTACCTACCAGCCCTCCTCCTTCTTGAGCCAACTTCTAATCCGACTAACGTCTAAGTCCCTTGAAGTGGTTTTCCATTCTTATCTATCTTAGAAAGATCATCTATACACGGAGGGGAAACTCAAAACGAGAGAGGAAGAGATTCAAAACGGAGAATTCGAAAGATAAAGATATGGCTATCGGGGATTATGCTTTTCTTTCAAAAACTTTTCTCTTAAAAGACATGTTTTTGAAAACACTCCTTTCAAAAATATTCTTAGAAAATAGTTTTTCTAAAAATTTTATCTGTTCTGGTAACCTTAAGCTCTGATACCACGTGTAACACCCCAAACCCGCTACGGTCACTCACTAAGGGAATGCCATAACATCGGTGGAGTATTTTAAGTGAATATAGAACAGAAAAATTACAACAAGACAGATATAAGTAATACTTGAGAATTTAAAACATCATTTCATTGCAGCGGAAAGTAAAACATGTTTGGTTACACCAAAACCATAAACAAGAGTCAAGTACATAATATCCATCCTGATAAAACAAAAGTACATAATCCCACTACATAACTTAATAGCCATAATAGAAAAGATAAACTGAGCTTTACATCCACGGTCCAAGCTCCAAAAGATAGATAAGGCAGTCTGATCAAAGCCCACTAGTGATAGGCCCACCCTGATAACCTGAGGGTTGGGAAAAAGATAAAAACAACGGGGTCAGACATAAGTCTGAGCGAGTCCTATAACTTTAACAATACAATCATTAAAGTAACCAGAGTAAGACATAAGCTTGATATACGGTAACGACTGGGGATAAATGGCTACACTAAGCAGCCAACTAGACTTAGGATGAACTAAGATAACCGTAAAGACGCATTTACCCACCCAAGGATAATTACTACACTGCACCACACCAGTTCTACCCACCCAAGGGTAATTCCTACTTAAGGTTGATCCCAGTAAGTGTACTTAGTAATTTTTAATAGTAGTTTCGTGTACCCCTAGCTGACTACATAGGTGCCGTCTGCCCCTATCTCCACTAGGTGTACCCACTACTCCCCAAGCAAACGGCTCCCTAACGTAGATACCCGTGCTGGCCCCACAGTGGGGTGTATCATTCCCCAAAGTGGCAACCTGATAATATCAACGGTGCACGGCTTATACCTACACGATGCAACAACGTCTTACTTACCAGCCCGGGTCCACACACGTATATGAAACCCGTTGGACTTGCGTTGCCACCGCTAACCCGTTTTGGCCTCTTACAGTCAAGCCCAATATGCGTGTCCCGTCCTCGACTTGGGTCGAGCCCACAAAGATACGTTTGGGATATTGGTTGAAATGGGCCCCCACAAGCTACCCACCTAAGCTTGTCATTTCTAGTGAATCCCACTTAACCCTTTAACCATGTCCACTTACATGTTATAAATTTTGGTTAAGTCTTTTAATCATATTTTAATTGCCACTCAAGGCACCCACTAGATTTCCACATGCCACCCAAGGCACTTACTTGATTCCCACATGCCACCCAAGGCACTTACTTAACCCTTTAATCATGTTTAATTACATGTTCCACTTTGGTTAAGTATTCTAATCGTATTTTCTATTGCCACCCAAGGCAACCCACTAGTTTCCTCATGCCACCCAACACACCCCTACTAGTTACTACATGCCACCCAAGGCACCCACTTAACCCCTCATGCCCCACTACATGCTAATTTTGTTAAGCGTTTCTTAATTAATTAAGATCGTAACCTTTGTAAAGACCTCTCACATTAGACTGTCTTTTATGGCAGCTGGATATGCCGGTTGGTTCCGGGCAGCCTTACACCATAACAGAGTCTAACCTCGTGTCTTTACACTTGTCACGTATTTAGTTTATGACTAAGACCTCTCACATTGGGCCAATCATTTGTAGCCGCTGGATTTGCCGGTCGGTTCCGGGCAGTCTTTTGCTACAAAAGGGTCCAACCTCGTGTCTTAGTCGATTAATTACACCTAATTATTCACCCCCATAATTTGTATTAATTATCCCTAATTAATTACAAATATTTAAAAATATGGGTAGACCTAACTCAATAGGTAAATTCCCAATTCCATAATATGGGTAGACCTAACTTAATAGGTAAATTCCCAATTATGTCCATCCACTTTATGGTATGTTTAATCATACCAACTTCACACAATTTTATGTGTTCATTAATTTTTACCCCATCGTCCCCACGTAAATACGTTAACATGACATACTTTAAAAGAGGAGATTCATCATACACACAATGGGTTCAACTTAGCATATCATTAGCATTATCATGGGTTTAAAAGGTGTCAACTTGCATATATGACCATAAACCCAACTTGCATAAATAACCAACCCAAACTTGCATGAATCACATATGTCATAAAGATGGTAACTTGCATAAATGTTCATGTCATAGACCTATCATAAAGGTGTCAACTTACATACATGTCATAGGTCTAAAAGGGATGAACTTGCACATGTACTTATGTCATACGAAGGGGTAAACTTGCTTATGTATGTATGACATACAAAGGTGTAAACTTGCACATGTTACTTGCATATAATCAACCACCAAACTTGCATAACATGTCATATATAGACTTGCATATAATCAAACACCAAACTTGCATAACATGTTATATATGAACTTGCATATGTATGTATGACATACAAAGGTAAACTCGCATATGTTATGCATATCACTAATCCAAACAACTTGCATAGATTATGCATATTATAGATCCAAACTCATAGGTTAAACTTGCATGTCATGTCACTTATTTCACACATGATTCTAGCATAAAACCAAGCATTTAACTTGCATAAAACCAAACACTTAGCATGCATAAAACCAAATACTTAGCATGCATAAAACCCACCACTTAACATGCATAAACCCAAACACTTAACTTGAATAAACATAGTGTCATCATGAATAAGTGTTAAACATAGTGATTAGCAAACTAGCATCATAACATATGACCTAAAACCCGTTGATCTGCAAGCAAAACCATATGATCTCATCACATCTCATCTACTTAGTTTAGCAATTGGTTATTAAAGTGATAGAAACTCACAAACTCCAAGATTAGCTCCTTAGATAGTTGCTAGAGTTGAAGTAGAGGTGGATTAGTAGTTGATTAGCTTGTAATCCTCTTCTCTAATTAGTGGAGGCTCCTTCTAAGTTGCATTTTGGCGGCATGATGGCATAGATTCTATTTTTAGTATGGATTAGGGTAGTCTTAGGGTGTATTTATAGGATTAGGTTGTGTTTTAGACCCTTAGATTAACCCTAGGTTAGTTTAGGTCCGTCAGATTTCGTCCCAAGCCCTCCAACCCAGCCCAAAACTCAACCAGGTGCACCCAGGCCAGAATCAGCCGACAGGGCAAGTCGACAGCCCTGTCGACTGCCAAGTCGACAGGCATGTCGACAGGCAAGTCGACAGCCCTGTCGACAGCCAAGTCGACTTGGCTGGGCGGGAGTTTTCCCGCCTGGCCCCCATTTCTGCATGTTTCGAAATTCAAATTTCCCGAAAACTTCTTTGTGCCTTAACCGGGTCATACGGACTCCGATTTACAAAATTTCGGACTCTATTTCGCGTATTTTTCCGAGACGAACACAATGACGTAACCCTTTTCCCCTGATTCTCACATCTGAGATTATTAATTTTGTAATTAGTGAATATCAGTGTTAACTGAAATTCGGGGTGTTACATACAGTGTAAACTTGCATAGGCAATAGTCACAAACTTGCATAAACTATGGATGTCATAGATCTAATCATAAGCTATAAACTTGCATATGTGATTTATACAACATAGACTATGATGCAAACTTGCATCTAACTCACATATGTCATAGCCTAACTTTAGATCCAATTTACACATAAAATAGATGTCATGAAACATGTAAGGTTGTATATGATTCTCACTAACTTGCATATGATTCATATCTAAATTAACATCTAAACTTGCATACCTACATATGATTTAACATATGAATTAGTTCCAACAACATAACCAAACTAGCATATGAAACATCATTACGAATTGATTGTACATAAGCCAATCATAGATTTACAACATAGATGATAACATCACAGCTTTACAACATAGATGATAACATCATAGAATTTACAACATAGATAATAAAATCATAGAATTTACAACATAGATAATAACATATGGCCAATGATTCACAACATAACCATATAATCCAAATCATAGCTTAATCCAATTAAATTGTTAATTATCTTGTTAAAGAAATCGAACTCACAAAAAGAAGGTCTTGCATTCTGAAATCTGAGTTCTGAAATTGATTTAGCTTGCCTTTGTTATAGATTCGTTATCGTTTAAATTAGAGTTGAATAGAAATGAATTGACTAGCTTTGATTTCCCTCTAGTTGGTGGTGGCTACTCTAGGTTACAAGATGACAGCATGACGACCATGATTCAGATTTTAATTTGATTTTAGGGTTTGAGTCTACCCATGTTTATATGGAATTTTAATTTAATTATAGCCGTCAGATGATCTTAGGGTTATTCAAAACCACTCAGTCAGGACAGGGCGACACCTCAGCCCTAATGACTCATCAAGGAGTCAGAAAGGACTCAGCAATGAGTCAGAATATGGATCAGATTTCACCAGAAAGCTGTGCAGGCTTAATACTCAGCCTAGGCGTACTTAGCAGGTGTGCCAGTGCCACTTTTGTACTGGCGCACTTCCCAAGTGCGCCAGTGTAAATATACATATATATATATATATATATTCTCTTTGATTCTTCCGCCTGACTTTGTTCGTCCATATCTCCTTCATCTGTTATCCGTTTAACGCAAACTCGGACTCTATCTCAACCAGAATTCCGAGACGAGCACAATAACACAACCCGTTCCCCTTAATTCTCACATCTGAGATTAATTATTATTGAATTTAGTTAATTTGATTATTCAAAAATTCAAGGTGTTACATATCCAGAAGTTGATTTTCTTTGATCCTTATCACCAGCGTAGTCTGAATCATAGTAACCAACCAACATGCAATTCTTCTCTTTACTACCCCCAAAAACAAGGCCATGAGATGTTGTACCTTTCAAGTATCTCAAGATAAGCTTCAGTGCTTCCCAATGCGATTCACCGGATTAGCCATGAACCGACTAACCATCCCGACGACATTTGCAATATCAGGTCTTGTACACACCATGGCATACAACAAACTTCCAACCGCACTAGCATATGGCACATTTGCCATGTAAGCCTTGTCTTTCTCCTCGATTGGTGATCCCTCACTCGAATGATTTATGTGCAAAGGTAAAGGTGTATTTGATGCCTTTGCATCCTTCATGCTAAACCGGCATAGCACTTTCTTAATGTACTCCTTTTGAGTTAATTTCAACTCCAAATGCTTTCGATATCTTTCAATTTCCATGCCCAAAATCTTCTTTGCTTCTCCAAGGCCTTTCATCTCGAACTCTGCCTTTAATTTCTCTTTCAACTTGTTGATTTCTGCCTTGTTCTTAGAAGCAATGAGCATATCGTCCACATACAAGAGTAAATACACCCAACAATCATTTCCTAACCTCTTGAAATATACGCAAGCATCCTTGATGCTTCGATGGAAGCCACTTTCAAGCACGAAATGATCAAATCTCTTGTACCATTGCCTAGGTGATTGCTTCAAACCATACAGTGATTCTTCAGCTTGCAAACTAGTTTTGACTTACCTTCTGCAACAAACCCTTCCGGTTGCTCCATGTAGTTGTTTTCATCAAAGTCTCCATGCAAGAAGGCGGTTTTCACATCTAGCTACTCCAACTCCAAGTCGTGAGTAGCAACTGTGGCAAGTAATATTTGGATAAAAGTATGCCTCACAACCAGTGCAAAGATCTCATCATACTCCTTTCCTTTCCCCTGTGCAAACTCCTTAGCCATTAGCCTAGCTTTGTATCTTCCATCGTCCTTCACCTTATATATCCATTTGCACCCAATAGCATGGTTTCCTTAAGGAAGTGGAACCTACTCCTAAGTCTGGTTCTTCATCAACGATTGCATCTCTTCCTCCATAACGCAAATCCACTTCGAGCTATTATTCAAATACATGACGTCATCAAGGTACATCGGCTCATCTTGGACTACATGAAGAGCATAGTCCACATTCTCACAAAAGCTAAGATAGTTCCAATCACCATATCTTTCGGGTGGCCTTATAGAACGACGATCAACTTGAGTAGCAATACCATCACCCGATCTTCCTTCAACTTCACCTTGAACTGAATCTTCTCAAGGTTCGTGCACATCACCAGCACTACTAGAGGAACCCTGTGGACTACGTGATGTAACATCAACCGCATTCACCTCGCAAGCACCTCCAATAACTCTACTTTCTCTAAGCATGAAAGTGGGAATAACATCCTTCTCCTTTGATTCACCATGAACCAAATCCGGAACATCTAATGAGCCCTCATTCTCCTTGAACATAGCTAACTCATCAAAAGTAACATGACCATAAACCATAGCCTTCTTCGTTTCCGGATTCCAAATCCGATAGCCTTTGGTGCCATCCGTATAACCGAGAAAAATCCCTTTGAAAGCTCTAGGTGAGAGCTTATCATTCCCCGGATCATGCACATAAATTGGACTTCCAAACACACGAAGATAACTCAAGTCAATGCTCTTCCCTTTCCACACTTCCTCCGGAATTTTGTTATCAATAGCCAAGCACGGAATTTGATTAATAATATGCACTGCGGTTGACAAAGCTTCGGCCCAAAATTTCTTAGACAAACCCGATGTCAATCTCAAGCATCGAGCTTCCTCTAGTAGAGTCTGGGTCATTCTTTCTGCCACTCCATTAGATTGCGGATCTCCCGGTGTAGTAAAATGGCTCCAAATACCATGATGCTTGCAAAAATTTAGAAATTCTCTGAAAACATATCCGCCGCCATTATCGGACCTAAGAACCTTCAAAGTGTTTCCACTCTCCTCAACAAGAGCTTTTCATTCTTTGAATCTTGCAAATGCCTCCGACTTGGCCTTCATTACATACACCCAAACTTTCCGAGAAAAATCATCAATGAAAGAAATATAATATCTTGCTCCTCCCAAAGAAGCTACAGGCACTGGTCCCCAAACATCTGTGTGCACATACTCAAGAATCTTTCTTGAATCATGTTTTCCATCACCGAATGACACTCTAGTTTGCTTCCCCATGACAAATTCCTTGCAAAACTCCAACTTACTGAAACTCTGACCATCAATCATCTCCCTTCGACGAAGAACATCTAAACTCTTCTCCGAGACATGACCCAATATCAAATGCCACAGCTGTGTCGCATCTAAGCCACGAGAACTACCAACACTGACACAAATTTCGCCTTCCACAGTCACTCCTTGAAGCAAATAAATACCATGAGTTCTAACACCCTTCATAACCACAAGTGCACCCTTCGAAACTCTCAAGCTATCACTCTCAATAGTGATCTTGCAACCTAAAGAATCCAACTGTCCCAAGGAGATATGTGACTTCCGTAGTCCCGGAACATAGCGCACATTAGTGAGAGTACGAACCGCTTCGTCAAACATTTGAATTTGCACGGAACCAATGCCTTTCGATTTGCAAACTGCACCATTTCCCATAACAATTGATTTTCCTTCCCGTTCAACATAAAAAGAAAAACAATTCCTATTAGGAATATGTGATATGAAGCCCCCGAATCAAGCACCCAATCGCTGCTCGAAACATCTGATGTTACTACCGACAAAACATCAACGTCTCCCTCACCAACATCTCTCTCCACCGCAACTGATGAAGATGCTAATTCTTCTTCCCCTTGTATGGACAATCATTCTTCCAGTGACCAGGTTTATTACACATAAAGCACTTGCCATTTCTTTCCTTTGATTTTCCTCTTCCACCAGGCTTCTTAGACTTAGAACGCCCCTGGTTTCCCTTCTTCTCTGACTTTTCTTTATCCCCAAATAAACCTTGACCATTACCAGCACCACTACTACCATCACTCAGCTCCTTCATCTAATCTCGTAATTCCTCACTAAGAAGACCCATCTTGACATCATTTAGAGTCAATGTATATCGGCCATAGATCAAGCTGTTTGAGAACCCAGTATAACGCTCGGGCAATGAACATAGCAATATCATCGCCTTTTGATCCTCCTCAATCTTCAAATCTACCGCCTTCATCTTTATTAGCAAATCATCAAACACATTTAAATGCGGCTTTAGGGAAGTTCCTTCCTTCATCATATAGGTAAAGAATGTCCGCAACAAGATCAGTCGATTTGTGAGTGACTTCTTCATATACAACTCCTCCAACATGTTCCAAATACCTTTAGCAATCGTCTCACCACTAATTTCGGAAATAACATTCTCCCCCATGGCAGGTTGAAGTGTAGTGAATGTCCACTCTTCCATTTCTTCTTTCTCCACATCTGAGATGTCCTTTGGCAATAAATGTGTATCAAACACCACCCGATGTACTCGATTTCGCCTAAGAACCGCTTTCATCTTCCATTGCCACTTTTCGAAATCATTATCGCCATTCCATTTGTCGATAACCATAGTGAACCATCAGCTGCATACTACCCATTCACATAAGGAGCCACACCACTTGGACCAACTGTTGAGGCACTGTTTGAATCTGATTCCGGCATTTTTTACAGCTATTTACCAACACCAATGCTCTGATACCAAATGTTGTGAAGAAATTTGATTCAAGACCACTCAAATCAAAAATCCCTAACGCCGCGGAAAACGAGATCATGGTAATAGTGCAAAAACAACCAATCGATATATCAAAACAATCTCAATGTCATCCAAACCAATCACCAAACAATGGAAATAATAGAGCAATAACGAGAAATTAAATCACACATTGATTTATAGCTGTTCCACCGATGTCTTGTCAGTGTACGTCCACTTTGAGAGAGAAACCTTTATTAATATCAATAGAAGAGTACAAGAGATTGATTACAATGATCAAATTTACTAGAAAACTTTGATTTTGTGGAGAAAGGAACTGAATAAGATTAGGATTGTCTAAATCCTAATTAGAATAAACCTTGATCTAATCTCTTGATTTTGTTGTCCATCCTCCTTTGGGATCCAATGTAGCTTATATAGGCATTGGGAAGCATATAGAAATTCCAAAAATTCCCTCTAGATCCGAAATATCCCCCAGATCCGAAATATCCTCCAGATCTGAAAATATCCTCCAGATACTAAATATCTAAAATATCCTAAAATATCCTTTAGATCTGAAAATATCCTTTAGATCTGAAAATATCCTTTAGATCCGAAATATCCGAAATATCCTGAAATAGCCTTCAGATCCGAAAATATCCTCCACAATCTAACACATAGTATCGCATACTTCAACACAGTCGCAAAGTAATACAACTTTGTTTGGAAAGTGCATTATTGAATCTCTGAATTTCACTAATTTAAATATGAAATATAGGAATTTGTCAGTGCTATTCCGCTACTAAAAGTTTCCACTTTCCCCGTTTTGGGATAAATGAATTTATGAACAATTTCAAGTAAAAGGTTCATCTAAACATAACAAAATGTGACATGAAAATGGCGATTGTACCATTCTTGAATGACTTTTTAAAACGTGCGGTAAAATATCGTTATGCTAAAAATAAGTGGAGTTTCTCACCTTCTTACTCTGTGTCTTATTGATTTTAGTTCCAGGATATTATTCAAAGAATATCAACTATTTAACTTCAACAACCATTCTTGTTTGCCACATAAATTCATATAGCATAATATATATACGACATATATACAACATGGAAAAATTACATGAAAACAGAGGATAGAAGAGTATTTACTCACCTTGGTTGTTCACTGGTTTTCAAGTTACCGTCTTTGTCCCCGTAGTTAGCTTCCTGGGTTTTCTTTTACCTTCTTAGGCTTTTATTTCTTTTCTATTTTGTTTCCAAGTTTTTTTTGGCTTCCTATTATCTTCCATTTTTAGTGCAGTTTTGGTTCGAATGGATTTATACTTGTATGTAGCAGCTAGGATGTATTTATAGGAGCAAAGAAATATAAACTAATGTGGTCTTCAGGATTTTGCATGTGAAATATACTTGATGGAATGTATATATCTGCCTGCCTAAGTGATGCAAAGAGTAGCTCTATGCTGCTACGATTTGAAAATAGGAAAGCTATATTATTTAGATGTGCACAGTTTTGATTGGAAATAACGTAGCTATGTGCTTGTATATATAGCCATGTGCAATAGCAGTAGCTAGTTCATATAACTTCTCTAGACAAGAAATGCATGGCTAGTGTTGTGTATAGGTAGAAAATCTGTTGATTTGAACAAAAATCTGCCAAGATACAATCTAATTTGATGTCTTTCAAACTAGATTCATAAGTAAAATTCTTTCTGTACACAACATATGCCCAAGCTCTTTATAAGCTAAGCTTAGGTGTTATTTTAGGCTGCAATATTTCTATTTGATTTGAGAGAAAAGTGATGGGTATAAAGCATGTGATTGTGCACAGCAAGCTATCTTGTAGCCTTGAATTTATGTGCATATGTGTGTACTAAAGGGAAGCCATGTGCTAGTGTGCAACCTATATGCATATGCAGAAATGATGTACTAAATGCTTATATATCCCTATATTCAACATCTATGTAATCTTAAGCTATTAAATGTTTTGATTCTATCTATCCTAATCAATCTAATGTCATGTCTTTATATACTTCACGGTGAAGATATAATTTTAACATAAATATTTTTATTTGTTTATTCAATGTGAACTTATTAAAACAAATTTGAATGCAATATGGTGTTAAAATAATATTTACCATATATATATGAATACATATATAACCAAATAAATATATAAATAGGATATTATAAATTCTAATTTTCTATAATATTTCAAATCCAATGTTAACTATATTTTTATAAGAGTTAAAAAAAATAAAAGTATAAAAAATATAACAAGACACATTTCTTACATGATTTATAAACATATATCCATCAATATATATTCTTGAAATTGCCTAAAATTTATTATATAAATCAACTACTGAAATAGCCCATAACGAACTATATTACAAACTCAGTAAAAAACTGGGACGTTACCGGAAATGTTCCCAATAATTTTATCAAGGACTTACATCATTTGAACATTTGTTTAATTTTCCTTTGGATATCATTTCAAACAGTTTTATTATATCTTTTCACTACTTAAACCAAAGTATGGTTTATATAACTAGTCGGGATTATCGAGCCTTGTCGAAGTAATCTTATATTTCATTTATCCCAATCTCAACCTATTCATCCTACAGAGCAAAACTGGTGGTGCTCCATATTTAGCACCCATAGTGTTATTGGTAAATTTAATTACCACTTATCGTTTCAAATCTAATTAAGGATTTAAATTTCGCATAGAGTAAAACTGGTGGTACTCCATCTCGAATACTTCTCGTGTTTGGTAAATTTAATTACCCTTTAACTATCAATCTAATTAAAGATCCATTAAAACTCCAACTTAGTTTTAATCTTCAAAAATCATTACTTAATGATTGTTCAACCTTAGGAAATTAATCATATCTTTACTTGGATCAAAGAACAATTGCCATGTAAAAACACCGTTCACAATAAACCCAAAATCATCTTCCATTTATATTGACTCTTCACAGAAATCTAAACAATTTATAATCGATATAAATTTTCGTATCGGACTAATAGTATAAGTGGAATAATGGCGAATCCTTTTAAATTCCATAAATAGTAAAGGCTTTCCTTTACAGAAGCTCATTTTGATCATTATTAACTCGAATTCCATTGAATTCCAATTTAATTAAATAAATCAGAATACTTCTCTAAACCATAACTAGAAGATTTATTCCATTCATAAATTGGTTCAAGAACAATATTATTGAAGATACTATTCATGACAAACCCAAATCTCATTTTCCATTTGATTCCAATTTGATTAAACAAATTGAAAAAATTCATTAAATCTTACTTAAAAAAATTTATTCTATAACTTTCATTTCAAATGGTTTTAAGAATAGTGTCTTTAAGAACACCATTCACAACAAACCCAAAATCCATTTAACATCCAATTTAGTATTACTAAAAACTATTGGATTATTATTCTAGCTATTAACTAGTTCATTCAGATAAAAATATCTTTTATCATTTCAAATATGGAATATTTCATCCAAAATATTTCCAAACCATTTATTATGATTTTACATGATTTATTTATATTTTTTATAATTTTATTAAGGCCTTTATAGTCAGTTTCCAATATCGGGCCACAAAACTACATCCATAACGACCTTTTCCAAAACTGATTTGGACTTAAATTAAAATCAATATATTGAATTCCAAAAATTCTCATTTTATTGGAAATCTCATTTCATTATGGTTCCAACGGTTCTAATTTCAGGAGAATCCGATGGTCGGATCTCCCGGTACGTCAATTCGAAGTTACAGGTTGATGTTCGTGAACTATCGCTGTGCAATGCATTCTATTCAATCCCGAATTCGTTTTGTAAATTTTAATTATAAATCGAAACGCTTCAAAACCATATTTACAAATTATATAAAATATTTATAATCATCTTAGAAAACTCGTTTCAGTCGTTTATCTTTAAAATTTCATATTTCACTATTCAGTAAATTTTAATATTTTTGTGTCCATCCAAAATCGAACATCAAAACCAAACTTCAATTGTTAAATGAATATTATATTAAAATATTCATTTTATTCTAGATTGAAATGATATTCAACCAATTCCCATAGAATTTCAGTTATATGGATTTCATACATCACATGTGTAACGACCCTGATTTTTGTCAATTTATTTTAAATATTTAGTATGGTTTTTAAATATTGAATTTATAATATAAATGGTATTTTATTGGGTTATCAATTAAATAATCGAAATATGATTTATTTTGATTATCATCATAATACGAGAATTTAAAATAATTCAATTCGAAGTTAGAATTAAATCAGAACAATTCAGATGACCAGTATTAATTATATTTGAATATAGATGATAATAAAAATATTTTATTATTGGAGAATTTATTTGTTTTTGAATTTAAATTATTTTATATCAAGTTAATATTGTTATTTTATATATACGTTCGAATTAAAATTTATAATCTATTCTGTTGAGTTCAGAATAGTGTTATAACGTTGAAACGGCAGTGGTTACATTAAAATAGCGGTCCGCGGTCTAAGTAATGAACCCCAGTTTTGTTTCAGTGGATAAGCACGAGATCAAATCGATATTTGTTTAAATAGAATAAAAGATCTCTTTATATCGAATCAGAATCAAATCAAATTAATTAGAAAATCTTTTAAAATAAATACAAAGATTTGTGTGTACTTCTAGTTCCCTCTCCACCATTTATAAATACGCGCCTGCCCCTTTCTTTCTTCGTTTCCTTTCTGAGAGAAACTAAAGCCGATATCCTCCTCAATTCTTTCAAACACAAAACGAACCAAATCCTTCAAATCAAATCGCGAGACCAAATCCATCAGATCTTTGTATCGTGATGGTTATCCTCGGATCTGGGAAGGAAAACTCGAATTGGCTGTCGCACTAGTGTAAGTCGAGGGTGATGCTGGGATCGTGGTTCTCTGCAGTCGCGATGGGGAGAAAAGGTTGTGCCTTTCCCTGATGTTGCGAAGTAAAGGCTGAGGTCGTGATGATAGTGAAGGGCTGCAGAGCGATCAGTATGGTAAGGCGAGACATGAATGGAGTTTCGAAGAAGTTTTGGGGGTTCATGGAGGCGTTGGATTGATTGATGGGGGACTGCGTTCAGGCGCAGTAACTGGTGAAAACTATTGGCGATCAGTGATAAAAAGGAAAGTCTCTGTTTGTATGGGGGTAGGTTAATGTAATCGTGGGGAGGGGCCATTGATCTGGGAAAATTGGAGGTAGGCAGGAGGCAAGCCGATAGGATTTGGCGTGGTAACAAATCTGATGGTAGTCTGACTTTCAATAAATTAGGGAAGAGGTTTACATGAATTTGTTGGGGAATACGAGCTACCAAATGTCATACAAAACAAAATTCTAGAGCTACTGCGTGAGTTTGTGTTGAGAAGAAAGGGAAAACTAGTAATTTAACTAAGGTAATTCATTTAATTGAGTAATTAGAATTTTAATGATAAGTGAATGGTCTGGTTGCTTATAAAACAAATTTCTAATTCAAACAAAATCATATGCGAACATTTTTAGATTTGTTGGACTCATATCCTGTAACACCCCATGAATTCTATAACGTTAAGACTCACAAATTAAAGTGTAATTAATTCTAAATGAAAGAATTAAGGGAAATGGTTAAGCCATTGCGTTCATTTCAGAATTCTGCTTGAGATAGAGTCCGAGTTTGCGCGAATTGGACTCCGTACGAAGGAGTTATGGCCTTCGGAAGTTTCAGAATAAAGTTTAAAATTCAAATAGCTCAGTTTTAAATTCAAAATTCGAATTTCAGGTTCAAACTGGGCTGGGTGGGAAAATTCCTGCCCAGAGACCAGGTCGACCATGGTGTCAACCTGGCCATCCCAGGTCGACCATATTGTCGACCTGGTCCCCCCCAGGTCGACCATAGTGTCGACCTGCCTGGTTGACCTGGATGGCTAGGTCTGGCTCTGGCTCGAATTTCTGTGGCCCTGTGTGTCACTAGGCTGACGTGTCACATCTTGATTGGATCTTTGAACTTTGTATGGCCTAGATTCCTCATGTCTTCATCTGACGGCTCAAAACAAATTAAAAATCTATAAATACACCCTAAGTCTCAACTGGAAATTCACACAAAAAAATAAGAAAGGAGTCGTCATGCTGCCAGGGAGGGATTGAACATAGCCGTCAAGAGAGAAAGGCCTAAGAGACGAATCAAATTAAGAAGAAGATAAAAGTTAAATCAAATTAATCGACACAACATTAGTCTACCCAAAGGAGCGCATCTCAATTTCAGAATTCAGAATCCAGAATTCAAGATTCTGCATTCGTTGTAAGTATAGTGACTTTT
This sequence comes from Allium sativum, assembly GCA_030737875.1. Taxonomy (NCBI): domain Eukaryota; kingdom Viridiplantae; phylum Streptophyta; class Magnoliopsida; order Asparagales; family Amaryllidaceae; genus Allium; species Allium sativum. The sequence continues at coordinate 180,406,192 of CM060915.1, read as the reverse complement.
CAGAATATGAAATAAAATTGTGATGTGATTCGATGTAAATGAAAATAGAATTGTGTTATTGTATAAATTCTATGTATTGTGATTGTTCTATCATGACTTATGTATTGATGTTTGTGGCATAAATTTATTGATGCAAGCCTATTGAACAATTGTATATGAAAACAATTGCACTTGTAATTTTGTGGAAAAAACTAAAAATTATCCCTTTTTGTTTATGCCTATGACATGGACCTTATACATTCACTAAGTCTAAATTAAGGCTTATGTAAACATGATTTAGACTTGAAACCTTTTATGCCTACATGACCCAAAACCTATGATATCACTTCCATGTTTATTTGGATCTATGTTAAGTATCGTTTGTGTTTCATAAACTATGCAAGTTCATGTTTATTTGCAAGCGTAATTGGATCTATGTTAAGTATCGTTTGGGTTTCAAAAACTATGCAAGTTCATGTTGAAATAGGCTATGTGATTAAATGTTGTAATTGGACCTTTTGGTGAATATACGTCATGCTAGTTTTGTGTTTGACATTATGCCAAGTTAAACATGTTTAAACACAAGTTTGTGTAAACCTAAACTATGCCATTTCATATGTCACCTACTTAGCTATATTTTGATTTGAATGCAAGTTCACATAACCCATCATCCATGTTAGTATTGCTAAATTGCAAGTTCATGCGCCGCACACACTTATATGTTGTAAAATACTGCATGTTATTGATTTTCCCCTTTTTCTTACGTTTATAAAGTTGGGCCGAATTGTGTCGAGCCCAACATTTGTTATAACGTTGCGAACGTATAAACGGGGGTAATAACGTTGGGTGTAAAACATTGAAAATATATATTGGCATGTATGGCACATGCCAATGACAATGACATTTAAAGCGGTATGAATTGTTATACCCAAAAATAAAAGACATGACATTTACATATATAATTGAGAAATAATAAAATATGTAAATTCAGAAAACACGATATGCTTAACCCGAGGTTGGATTGAGTTGTGATGTAAACCCTCCCGGACCCGCCCGGCTGTCCAGTAGTCACAACAATACCTATCCAATGTGGGTGGTTAAGCATTGAGCCCAATAAGGACCCGAGGTTAGACTGAGCTACGGTGTAAACCTGCCCGGAACCGACCGGCATATCCAGTAACCGTAGTAATACCTGTCTAATGTGAGTGGTCTTGTGCTCCTAAGAGGCTACAGACAGATGGTAGGGTTAAGTCAACTATAACACTTAACCAAATTCAACATGTTAACAAGAATTGATGGGTTGGGTTAGGTAATACAGACACTTAACCAGTTAACATGTTTGACTAGAAAATCCTGGTAACGAGGGACCCGTTTCAGCAGTAACCCAAGTATGGTATCAACGGTACCCTGAAACTATGCACGGTGGGGCACGATTACTGGGCTGATTGTAAGCGGTCAAACGACGGCGGTGGGTGCACAGTGCAAGTCTAACGAGGTGCGGGCGTGAACACACTCCGGAGCAGACAACCAGGGCACTGGGGACACCAGTAGTATAACCTATGCCTTCTAGAATTTGTGTCGGGGCCGCCACCATGGGTCTTGATACACCCCATGGTGGGACCAGCATAGGTATCTACAATTCTTTGGGGTCGTATGACACATGTTAACGCGAGTAGGAGCCGGATCACTTCACCCTCACCATGGGGTGCCAGTTAGAATAAACTCAAGTAGATTCAGAGATATAGCACGGGTGCGATAGTACATTCGACACTTCCTTAGCTTGTGACACTTTCCTATTTTCAGTTATATCTATCATGCCCTTTTCTTATTCATATACTGAAGAGTTACAAGATTTACTTAGGCTTTATGTCTGACCCTATTTCCTTTTCGTCTTCTTTTCTTTCGTTTCCCCCCCAGGTCCACAGGGAGGAAACAACTCAGCTCAGTCAGACTCTTTACCAGCTCCAAGACCGTAGATGTATGATTTGGATCTCTTTTGCTCGGATTATGGCTTTGGATATCACTATGGGGATTTTTGTCACTTTATTTATGTTTTATGCTTCTTTAAAAATCAAGACAGAAATGAGGTTGTAATGTTGGAAGCATTTTGAGACAATTATGGAATGTTTTGTTTTGAACACGTATTGATGAAATAAAATGTCTGTTTGGTTTCCGCTGTTTAAAATATGTGCATTTATATCTGTCCTGAGTTTATCTGTGGCAATTACTTATAAACCGCCACCAAAATTAAGGCATTCCCTTTGTGAGTGACTTAACGTAGGTGGGGTGTTTCATATCCTCAGTAACTTCACGATGAACTTGGATTCAAATAGTCTAGAGGCAGTTGGGATTTTCGATCGAATTAAACATTGTTTAATTAAATCGAAGACAAATCACTATTTCGACAACTGCAAATTTCGGTGAGCAAATATCACTCACCTTTTATTTTAAAATTTATTTTTATCAGTTAAAAATAATTGTTTGTTGCTTGTTTGGTTGCATTTAGTATTTCCGTGCATCTTAAATATATTAGTTATTTAGGCTTGGTGGTTGCTGTTACACATATATATTGGTGGTTGGATTTCTCGCAGCCTCATTAGCGGATGCCCGCAGCTTCATAGCGGATGATTTTCCTATGCGCCCCACAAATATATATTAGTGGATGACCTTCATACCGCGATATCCTGCCTCGAAGCAGGATGGGTATTATTTATGTTGACTAACGACCGTGGATGCAGGGAAAAACCAGGTTGGAGGGATCCAACTGGATTTCTCAAAAATATATTACCTGTTTGTTAGTTTGATTGTACCTATACTGTCATATATGATGTGTTATAAAAATAATTATTTGGTTGTTTGGTGTTTAAATATCACTGGGCTTAAATGTTGATATTTTAAAAATTTCGAAAAAGGAAATTTCCATAGTTAAAAGGGGAAATTATATATTTTTCAAAAATAGAATTTGAAATTTGAATAGAATCAAAATATTAATTGTTTTAAAAGAATAAAAACAGGTAGTTCCTTTATAAATGAAGTTCATAAATAGTTCATTTATAAACGAAGTTTATAAATAAACTGAAAAGAATTATCATTGGATAATTCAGAAATAAAAATACAAGTGTGAATTTGAAAAGGGAAATTTATTTTTTTCCAAATAGAAATTTTATTTCAAATAAATTTGAAATGGACTTGTTTAAATATATAAACAAGTAAATTAATTGGTGCTTGTAAATGAAAAGGGAAATTATCATTTGGATAATTTGAATATTTAAATTCAAATGTGAATTTAAAAATAGAAATGGGGAAAATTGTTCAAAAGAAATAAATGATGGAATTTATTATGATGTTCAGAATATAAATTGAACTAAAATAAATTCGTAAGGATTTATGATTTTTGAATTCGATTAATTCGAATTTATTTAAATAGAAGTTAAATTGAATACAGAAATTTCAAAGGAAATTCAAATATAGAATTGGAATATAGAATTCAAATGGAATTTTAAATAATAGAATTTGAATATAAGAAATTGAAATAGAATTTGGATATAAGAAATTGAAATAGAATTTGAATTCAAAGGAATTCAAATGGATTTGAATAATGAAAAGTCAAATAGAGATTTGAATATAGGATTCAAATGAAGTTTAACTATGGATTTTGAAAATAGAATTCAAATGGAGTTCTAATATAGGAAATTCAAATAGAATTGAAATGAAATTTGAATATAGAAGATCGGAAATATTGTGTTGAATTGGAAAAATGGATTTGATATATATTAAAATATATCAGAATAGAGTTGAATTTAGTTTAAACGAAGTTTAAACGTTTATATATATAAACAAAATTAAAACGAACTCACCGCAGCGCTGCAGTTCGTAAATTGGCGATTCGAACTTCAATTGAGTACACAGAACTCAATTGAAGCCGAAATTCTTTGAAACAAGAAACGTCAGGACCGATTTGATAATAGTTTCCTAATGAAAGAGAAAAATCTAGATTTCGTTGTATAGATTTTGAGTTATGTCAAAATCAATTTTTCAGAAAAACAGCGCCATAACCATTTAAAAACCCTAACGGTTTATTTAATTTTATAAAAGGATTTTAGCCGAAAAAAAATCCAAATTTCTATTTAGAAATCCCAGATTTGAGTTGTAGATTATATGTGAACTTAAGTGGAGTAATGAATTGCTTTTTGAAACAGAAATCAGATTTTTGATTATTAAATAGAATTAACTAATTTGAATAGGAATTAGTTAATGAGATTTTGAATGGATATTGGGCTTTGAATAGTGAATTCGATTTGAAAATTTATATTCGAAATCGAAAAGGAAACTAGAATTGAAATTGAAATTCAATTTGGTTATGAGCAAGTTAAATATTTTGTTTGAACATGTTATGTTCAAACAAGAAGTGGAATAGGCAAAATAGCTAATTAAAGAATAAATGGGCGAAACTGAATTCAAACGAATGGATTGAGTTGAATTGAATTGAAAACGGGTAAGCATGTGTTAGACAGGTATGGGATGGAGTATATGAAGATTTTAATATATGTCCCGACAAAAAGGTACATGTTTAAATTCATATATATGATTTTATGTGTCGTATCGGCAAGCTGCTTGGCTTTTTCTTTTTCTTTTGGATTGGTGAGGGCCATGGGAGGCTATTTGAGATATCCCGATGCTCCCGGTACAAGGGAGGTTATGGCGAATTCTTCTGGGAATTTAAGGTGCTAGAATATTTTTAGGAAATTTTGATAGTTAGAAATCAATATATTAATATACATGGAATCCGATAATGAAACGAAATTTAAAATAGAATGTTATAAACAAAAAGGAAATCGATAGGCTGGTAATAGAAAGAGAAACATATATACGTTTAAAAATGAGTAATTGGTTTTTATAATGTTAATGATTCAGGGTAAGTGGTTTTGTCTGTTTTGAAGTTAATGATGGTTTCAGTCAAGGTCTGAGAGGTAATTTACCCCAACTTGATTGATTTCATTTTTAATTGATAAATAGCAGGATCCTGTCTCGAAGAGAAGTGTTGGATAATAGTTAGTTGAATAAAATATTTTGGGTTGTTGTGACGATGTTTTACACCGCATTTGTTTTAACCCGGGTGATGGAATTTTGGAAATATAAAAGTAAATATTTCCTTAGTATAATTATAGTAGACGGCAAAGAGATAAGTGATTGAAATAGTTCTAATTTCAAATAGAATATATTTTCTAAGTGTAGAAAATAGAAGAAGGCGAGATGTAAAAATGTTTTCCAAAGAATGTAAGAGACCGAGATGATAATTGAAAATATTTGTTTAACAAATATTGATAAGGAAATGGGAAGGGTGATTTAATTAATGAAATATAAATTAAATGGCCCAGTGATTGTTTGATGCTATGAATGTTTGTTTGTTTTTCTTCAATAGATAAATAACCGACTATCGAAGTGTTTGCCAATATCGTTGTCAATATAGAGAGACCAGTTGGATTATTATCCGAGAACCACTATGTATTGGCAGTAGCGTTGCGAATCAGATTATATAAAGATAATCGAAGACGAAGTAAAGTGTAAGGGCTTTTCTATTAATAGAAATTGTGCCTTCGGTTTCGTTCCATCCCAGAACGAATGTATATGGATGAATGTCTGACAAAGTATTTCCAATGATCGAATATGTTAATCTGTACAAGTATATATGGTGGCAACGGATTTATACCCTTAGCATAACATCCGGAATATTTGTGCAAATCAATTAGTGATTAACGGATCTGACAATGTGGTATTCAAAGTGATCGTGCTATCAATGAAGGGCAAGCAATCGTAGCCTCAGGCCTCAACAACCGGGAAATGACAAAAATCGGGTAGACAGCATGGCTTTGTGGGTCGCTCCCATTAGGATGTATAATCACCTATCTAGAGATCCATTTAATTCCTTATTCTATTCGATGTTGTCCCATTCGGGAAACGGTTGCTGATCCCAACCGTTGGTGATATACATTCGATACACTCAAGCGAAATGAGTGGTCAGTCATGTGTGGGCCGGTTTGCAAGATGTTCTTGTTGAATCCCAGTGTATCGCCTCTAGAGTCCACTGATCGGAAGGTGGTTCCATACCTTGTCATGTTGGAAATCCAATCTCCAATAAGCGCCCTGCGGTTTTTGATTTTATACTATGTATGTGCAGCGTGAGATGCAAGCGTTCCGCTAGATTCTATTTATTTGATGTAGATATTATTATAATATCACTGGATTTTCGTATCAAAGTGTTTTGGGTTATAGTAAGGTAAAAACCGTCCATGTTTATGTGTGGGCTGGTCTTACTATTATCTTTCCTTTCGAAAGGATTTTGAAAGTTAAATAAATGGTTGGAGTTTACTCACACCAGTCCCATGACTGACCTAGAGTTTATTTTGTTTATTTTCCCTAAACTATTGGGTGCCCAAATTTGTACGTGAAGTCAAGTAGTCGGGATTTTTCAGATTCACTTGGAAGAGCTGGAAGCAGCAGGCTTCACCAGTTAGCTATGGACTTTCATTTTTCCGCTGTGTACTATGTTGTATCTGGAAACATGTGTTTATAACTGTTCCAGGAATAACTGTTGTGCTCTGATGATGGTATGTATATAAAGTTACTGATTTGTATTTCAAAAGTTATGTTATATAATATATTTTATTCGTTCCGCTGTGAGATTTGTCTTCTTTATTTCTTCTATTCTAATATTTCTTTCTTTCTATTTCTCATCCTCTAACTTCTTTTTAATAATGATTCGTATTTCTATGCAATTTGGGTCGGACGTGTTGTGTTATTAGTCGACTCGGATAATATGGATTTGCGGGCCTTTACAGTTGGTATCAGAGCTTAGGTTGAGCAAATACCTAGGCTTTGGTGGCATGTGCTCATTAGAGACAGGGTGAGTGGTACCCTAGAATGAGTTGAGTGTATATACGAGAGCGCGTATTTGTAAATTGATATAAAAACTATTTTATATTTTGTTGGCTAGTTTGTTGAGCTGTTTATGAATTCTGATCAAATTATGGGACACCACGATGTCGATAAGAGTTTGTAAATACTTGAACAGAGAAATTGACATAGTATTGTTTTAAAGTGGGTAAATGAAATAATTTTTGAAAATTATTGGATGTGTTGGTTGATAATATTATAATCAAACGTGATTATAAAATTGAATTGGTTATATAGAACCGAATAGAACTTGTATATGAATAAGATATACAAATTGGATGAATTAAAATTGAATTCAAACCTTAATTCAGAATTTAAAATCTTGGGAGATTGAAAATATTTTTTGAAGTATATTAGAATAATATAGCTTTGTTTTAAAAGGAGTTCTGAAATGAAAAACATTTTTAGATGGGTTTTGAAATTGTTTAAGCACTGAACTCACTTCAGTGGCTGGAAAATAATTCTGATGATGACTGCAGCTTCATCAGTGTTCAGTTTCGAGTTCTAAGTGATGGATTGCTACCTTAGAAAAGTTTTGATAGACATTTGTTTGGAAGAAAACAAGTTGGGTTTGAAAATTCAAATGTTTTGAATTTGAGATGGAAAGGAATATAGGTATATATTTATGTGATTTCGAAAGGATTTAAAATGAAAACCCTGGGATTTGGATTCTGGAATTTAAATTTAACTTAAGCTAGTTAAATGGATTGAACTGAATCAATTGACCAAAATCAATTTGAATAGGTTTATTGGAATATAGGTTGGATATAAATGGATTGATCGTAGATCATTCGAATTAAATGATGGAAAACCAAAAGTTTTGGTGGAATTAAATTTTGTTGAAATATGAGGAGTTGAGTTTCAACATAAGTGAGATTTTGAAAAATAAAGTATTTGTACCATTTTTTCTACCTTAGCAATTTCGAGGACGAAATTATTTTAAGGGGGGAAGAATGTAACGACCCGGATTTTGGTCAGTTTATTTTAAATATTTAGTATGGTTTTTAATTATTGAATTTATAATATAAATGGTATTTTATTGGGTTATCGATTAAATAATCGAAATAAGATTTATTTTGATTATCATTGTAATACGAGAGTTTAAAATAATTCAATTTGAAGTTAGAATTAAATCCGAATAATTCAGATCACCAGTATTAATTGTATTTGAATATAGATGATAATAAAAATATTTTATTATCAAAGAATTTATTTGTTTTTGAATTTAAATTATTTTATATCAAGTTAATATGGTTATTTTATATATATATGTTCGAATTAAAATTTATAACCTATTCTGTTGAGTTCATAATAGTGTTATAATGTTGAAACGGCAGTGGTTACGTTAAAATAGCGGTTCTCGGTCGAAGTAATGAACCCCGATATTATTTTAGTGGATAAGCACGAGATCAAATCGATATCTGTTTAAAAAGAATAAAATATCTCTTTATATCGAATCAGAATCAAATCAAATTAATTAGAAAATCTTTTTAAATAAATACAAAGATTTGTGTGTACTTCCAGTTCCCTCTCCACCATTTATAAATACGCGCCTGCCCCTTTCTATCTTCATTTACTTTCTGAGCGAAATTAAAGCCGATATCATCCTCAAATCCTTCAAACACAAACCGAACCAAATCCTTCAAATCGAATCGCGAGACCAAATCCATTAGATCTTTGTATCGTGATGGTTATCCGCGGATTTGGGAAAGAAAACTCGAATTGGCTGTCGCACTAGTGTAAGTCAAGGGTGATGCTGGGATTGTGGTTCTCTGCAGTGGCGTTGGGGAGAAAAGGTCGCGCGTTTCCCTGATGTTCCGAAGTAAAGGTTGAGGTCGCGATGATAGTGAAGGGGTGCAGAGTGATCAGTATGGTAAGGCGAGACATGAATGGGGTTTTGAAGCAAATTTTGCGGGTTCATGGAGGCGCTGGATTGATTGATGGGGGACTGCGTTCAGACGCAGTAATTGGTGAAAACTATTGGCGATCAATGATAAAAAGAAAAGTTGATGTTTGTATGGGGGTTGGTTAATGTAATCGAGGGGAGGGGCCATTGATCTGGGCAAAATGGAGGTAGGCAGGAGGCAAGCCGACAGGATTTGGCATGGTAACAAATCTAATGGTAGTCTGACTTTCAATAAATTAGGGAAGATGTTTACATGAATTTTTTGGGGAATACAAGCTACCAAATGTCACACAAAACAAAATTCTGGAGCTACCGCGTGAGTTTGTGTTGGGAAGAAAGGGAATACCAGTAGTATAACTAAGGTAATTCATTTAATTTAGTAATTAGAATTTTAATGATATTTGAATGGTCTGGTTACTTATAAAACAAATTTCTAATTCAAAAAAATCATATGCGAACATTTTTAGATTTGTTGGACTTATATCCTCAGTAACTTCGCGATGTACTTGGATTCAAATAGTCTAGAGGCAATTGAGATTTTCGATTGAATTAAACATTGTTTAATTAAATCGAAGGCAAATCACTATTTCGACAACTGCAAATTTCGGTGAGTAAATCTCACTCACCTTTTATTTAAAATTTATTTTTATAAGTTAAAAATAATTGTTTGTTGCTTGTTTGGTTGCGTTTAATATTTTTGTGCATCTTAAATATATTAGTTATTTAGGCTTGGTGGTTGCTATTATATATATATTGGTGGTAGGATTTCTCACAGCCTTATTAGCGGATGCCAGCAGTTTCATAGCGGATGATTTACCTATGCGCCCCACAAATATATATTAGTGGATGACCTTCATACCGCGATATCCTGCCTCGAAGCAGGATGGGTATTATTTATGTTGACTAACGACTGTGGATGCAGGGAAAAAACAGGATGGAGGGATCCAACTGGATTCCTCAAAAATATATTATTTGTTTGTTTGTTTGATTGTACCTATACTATCATATATGATGTGTTATAAAAATAAATATTTGGTTGTTCGGTGTTTAAATATCACTGGGCTTAAATGTTGATATTTTAAAAATATCGAAAAAGGAAAATTCCAGAGTTAAAAGGGGAAATTCTATTTTTCAAAAAAAGAATTTGAAATTCGAATAGAATCAAAATATTAATTGTTTTACAAGGATAAAAACAAGTAGTTCCTTTATAAACGAAGTTTATAAATAGTTCATTTATAAACGAAGTTTATAAATAAAGTGAAAAGAATTATCATTGGATAATTCAGAAATAAAAATACAAGTGTGAATTTGAAAATGGATTTTTTTTTTAAAAATAGACATTTTATTTCAAATAAATTTGAAATGGACTTCTTTAAATATATAAACAAGTGAAATAAATGGTTCTTGTAAATGAAAAGGGAAATTATCATTTGGATAATTTGAATATTTAAATTCAAATGAGAATTTAAATATAGAAATGGGGAAAATTGTTTAAAATAAATAAACGATGGAATTTATTCTGATGTTCAGAATATGAATTGAACTAAAATAAATCCGTAAGGATTTTTAATTTTTGAATTCGATTAATTCGAATTTATTTAAATAAAAGTTAAATTGAATATAGAAATTTCAAAGAAAATTCAAATATAGAATTGGAATATAGAATTCAAATGGAATTTTAAATAATAGAATTTGAATATAAGAAATTGAAATAGAATTTGGATTTAAGAAATTGAAATAGAATTTGTATTCAAAGTAATTCAAATGGATTTGAATAAAGAAAAGTCAAATACAGATTTGAATATAGTATTCAGATGAAGTTTAACTACGGAATTTAAAAATAGAATTCAAATGTAGTTTAAATATAGGAAATTCAAATAGAATTGAAATGAAATTTGAATATAGAAGATTGGAAATATTGTTTTGAATTGGAAAAATGGATTTGATATATATTAAAATATATCAGAATAGAGTTGAATTTAGTTTAAACGTTTTTAAATATAAATATAATTAAACGAACTCGCCGCAGCGCTGAAGTTCGTAAATTAGCGATTCGAACTTCAATTGAGTATACATAACTCAATTGAAGTCAGAATTCTTTGAAACAAGAAACGTCAGGACCGATTTGATAATAGTTTTCTAATGAAAGAGAAAAATTTAGATTTCGTCGTATAGATTTTGAGTTATGTCAAAATCAAATTTTCAGAAAAATAGCGCTATAACCATTTAAAAACCATAACGGTTTATTTAATTTTAAAAAATGATTTTATGTGAAAAAAAATCCAAATTTCTATTTAGAAAATCCCAGATTTGAGTTGTAGATTATATGTGAACTTAAGTGGAGTAATGAATTGCTTTTTGAAATAGAAATCAGATTTTTGATTATTAAATAGAATTAACTAATTTGAATAGGAATTAGTTAATGAGATTTTGAAATGATATTGGGCTTTGAATAAGTGAATTCGATTTGAAAATTTATATTCGAAATCGAAAAGGAAACTAGAATTGAAATTGTAATTCAATTTGGTTATGAGCAAGTTAAATATTTTGTTTGAACATGTTATGTTCAAACAAGAAGTGGAATAGGCAAAATAGCTAATTAAAGAATAAATGGGCGAAACTGAATCCAAACGAATGGATTGAGTTGAATTGAATTGAAAACAGGTAAGCATGTGTTAGACAGGTATGGGATGGAGTATATGAAGATTTTAATATATGTGCCCGACAAAAAGGTACATGTTTAAATTCGTATATGAGATTTTATGTGCCGTATCGGCAAGCCGCTTTGCTTTTTCTTTTTCTTTTGGATTGGTGAGGGCCATGGGAGGCTATTTCAAATATCCCGATGCTCCCGGTACAAGGGAGGTTATGGCGAATTTTTTCGGAAATTTAAGGAGTTAGAATATTTTTATGAAATTTTGATAGTTAGAAATCAAGATATCAATATATATGGAATCTGATAATGAAACGAAATTTGAAATAGAATATTATAAACAAAAAGGAAATCGGTAGGCTGGTAATAGAAAGAGAAACATATATACGTTTAAAAATGAATAATTGGTTTTTATAATGTTAATGATTCAGGGTAAGTGGTTTTGTCTTTTTTGAAGTTAATGATGGTTTTAGTCAAAGTTTGAGAGGTAATTTTACCCCAACTTGATTGATTTCATTTTTAATTGATAAATAGCAGGATCCTGTCTCGAAGAGAAGTGTTGGATAATAGTTAGTTGAATAAAATATTTTGGGTTGTTGTGACGATGTTTTACACTGCATTCGTTTTATACCTAGTGATGGAATTTTGGAAATATAAAAGTAAATATTTCCTGAGTATAATTATAGTAGTCGGGAAAGAGATAAGTGGTTGAAATGGTTTCAATTTCAAATTGAATATATTTTCTAAGTGTAGAAAATAAATGAAGGCGAGATGTAGAAATGTTTTCCAAAGAATGTAAGAGACCGAGATGATAATTGAAAATATTTGTTTAACAAATATTGATAAGGAAATGGGAAGGGTGATTTAATTAATGAAACATAAATTAAATGGCCCAGTGTTTGTTTAATTCTATGAATGTTTGTTTATTTTTCTTCGATATTTAAATAAACGACTATCGAAGTGTTTGCCAATATCGTTGTCAATATAGAGAGACCCGTTGGATTATTATCCGAGAACCACTCTGTATTGGTAGTAGCGTTGCGAATCAGATTATATGAAGATAATCAAAGACGGAGTAAAGTGCAAGGGCTTTTCTATTAATAGAATTTGTGCCTTTGGTTTCGTTCAATCCCAGAACGAATGTATATGGACGAATGTCTGATAAAGTATTTCCAATGATCGAATATGTTGATCTGTACAAGTATATATGGTGGCAACAGATTTATTCCCTTAGCATAACATCCAGAATATTTGTAACACCCCGAATTTTTGAATAATCAGATTAACTAAATTAAAGAATACTTAATTTCAAATGTGGGAATTAAGTGAAACGGGTTATGCCATTGCGTTCGTCTCGGAATTCTGGTTGAGATAGAGTTCGAGTTTGCGTAAAACGAATGTCGTATGAAGAAGACATGGACGAACGAAGTTAGGCAGAAAAACCCGAAACCGGCCAGAATGCACCGGCGCACTTGGGAAGTGCGCCAGAACAAAATTGCACTGACGCACTTGGGAAGTGCGCCCATGCAATATTGCACTGGCGCACTTGGCAGGTGCGCCCAGGCCGAGGTAAAAATCTGCATAGATTTCCGAGGCTCTAGTTCGAACGGTGAGCCAGTGCTGAGTCAATTCTGACTAGTAAATGAGTCATTAGGGTTTCTGGATAGTTCTAATCTGGACTGAATGGTTGCAGTTAACTCTAGGGTCATCCGACTATGATTTAGGTTTAAATAAATAAAGTGAATTGTGGTAGACTATGATTTGGGTATATGTTGTTTGTAGTTATGCAAGTTTATTATTGTGAATCATGAAATGATGCAAGTTCCTTATTATTGTGAATCATGAAGTTATGCAAGTTCATTATTGTTGTGAATCATGATATGATGCAAGTTTATTATTGTTGTGAATCATGAAGTTATGCAACTTATTATGTTGAGAAACTATGAACCCATGCAAGTTACTTATGCAAGTTGATAGGTTGTTAATTCATGGACCTATGCTAGTTGTTATGTTGTGGATCATGAACCTATGTAAGTCACCTATGCAAGAGGTTATGTTATGAATCATGCAAGTTTTTATGTTGTGAATCGTGAACCTATATAAGTTGTTAATTATGTTGAGAATCATGAACCTATGCAAGTTGTTATGTTGCAAAATCATGAATTTGTGCAAGTTGTTAATTATGTGGTGAATCACACTTATATGTGAAGTTATCATGTCATTTCCCCTAGTTGTCATGATTATGCCAAAAATTGTACTGAAAATGATAACCTTGTCATTCCCTTTATTTTATTGTTACGGCGAGACTATTTTGTAGCCTCGATGACAAAAAAAGGGAAACAGTTACGCTAGTTAAGAAACGGGGAAAAAGGGCGAATTTGTAATAGGCATAATTTACATAGTGATTATGTAAATTGGACACATGATTCTGGTAGGGAAACATATAAATAATTACCTACTATGACATGGGTAAAATTGGGTAAAAATGGTATAATTTGAATATGACCATTTATGGATAGGAAATTCAAATTATAAATAAGATAAGTATTGACACCTATAAAAAGGAAAGGATTAACTAATTAACTTAATTAATCAAAAGAGGAATGTTTAAGCAATTAAAATCAGAAGATTTAGTATTGAGAATTGGCATAAATGCCTTAAATAGCATAAAATAAATTTGTCAAGAAATTGGTATGATTTTACATACCATAAATGGATGGACATAATTGAGTCAATTATGGCCATAGTTAAATTTGGAATTAATTGATAATTTGAATAGGGAAAGTAATTCCAATTAGGGAATGATTAATTAGGAGTAATTAATCGTCTAAGACACGAGGTTTGGCTCTTTTGTGGTGTTAGACTTCCCGGACCCGCCCGGCAAATCCAGCTGCCACAAATGCCAGTCTAATGTGGGAGGTCTTAGGCATAAATTAAATGCGTGACAGTTGTAAATACACGAGGTAACGCTCTTTTGTGGTGTAAGAATACCCGGACCCGCCCGGCAAATCCAGCTACCACAAATGCCAGTCTAATATGAGAGGTCCTTATAAGGTTACAGTCTTAATGAATTAAGAAACACTTAACCAGGTAAACTTGTAGTGGGAGATGAGAGGTTATGTGGGTGCCTTGGGTGGCATGTGAAATATGATTAGATGTCTCAATAATAAATTAATTCTACTTAACCTAACTTAATACATATGGACTGTATGATGGTTGATAGAAGTTAGGGTTAAGCAAAGCGAATTGGATTGTGGGTGGGTTAAGTACAACTGAAGGGTAGATGGGTAATATTAATATATATATATATAGGCCCACAAACTTAACCGTTAAATAAATAGGATTAAATCAGTGGGAGGGTTAAGTACAACTAAAGGGTAGGTGGGCAATATTAATACATATAGGCCTACAAACTTAACCAGATAAAAAGGGTTACGTAATTAAAGACACCTAACTGTATACGTAACCAAGGAAAAATAGTAAAGTTATGTATTAAAGACACCCATAGGGGTACGCATAACTAAAGGGAATAGATAGAGTTATGTATTAAAGACACTTATATGTACGCATAACCAATAGATAGAATAGGGGTTATGTGTAATGACCCGGGGTTTGGCCAAATACTTTTATGGTTTTAAATATTTAGTTGACAATATAAATTTATATTTATATTGAGTTATATATTTTATAATCGAAACACAGCTTATTTCGAATATATTTATCGAAATACGAGCTGTAATAATTCAATTCGAATTTAAAACGAAGACAAATTATTTTAAATAATTTATTAGAATTCTGTTTTGAATTTATATAACGGTAATATTAATTTATTATCGAAGAAATAAATTGTTTTGAAATTAAATTTATATCAATTTAAATTTATATCTGTTCGGGATGATCGAATTGGACACCGTAACCTATCCCAGTATGTTCAGAGCAGTGGTATAACGCTAGAAATGTCACTTCTTGAGTTCAGAAAGGGGTTTGAAATCAAGTGATAATTTAATTTTTGGATATCGGTTTAAAAGCTAATTTAAAACCAATTAAATTAAAATAAAGAAATTCCTTTCCTTTTGGTGGACGGAAGACAGACAATGTGGAAGAGAAAATACATGGCCAAATTGAATCTGCATCTCCTCCTTTATCTCCACAAAACCATGACCACTCTGTTCAATTAAAGACCGCACCTCCCCCTTTTAATACTCCTGCCTCCATCCTCTTTTTCCAGTTCAAAATCGAACACCGCTCTCTCTTTTTCTTCTTCTTTTCTTCATTCGAATCAGCGGAGGGGAAATCACTAAATAGGATCGAACTCGATTTCAGACTGTGAGTGTAGAAGTGACGCGAAGATGATGTCAAGGTCAGGGTTCAACTCGCGATCGATTTTGGGATTTGTAGTGATTGCTGGAACTAGGGTTTCGCTCTTATGTTGTTTTATTGGGTGCGATCTGTTTTGCCTTGACTCTCGACCTCGACGGTGGCAAGTTTGAGGGGCGAGATTGAATGGGGAGGTGCTGATGAGTGCGACAATGTGAAATGGGAGTTCGACAATGGAAAAGGGGGTGAGTGGGTGTTGTTCGATCAGGATTGGGGGTTGCGGTGAAAATCTGGGTGGTTGAGGGATGTCGGAGGAATACTGATGTCGAAAGGGAGGCAGCCGGTGCTGAAATGGATGCTGATTTTGGTGACTGTCGTAGTTAGAAGAGGGCGCTGCTATGTTAACGGTTAGGAGAACGACGAAGTATGTGTGGTGTTCGGTGAAATGCCGAAGAGAGTGAAGGAAATGGCGGGGTGGTCCAAGTGTTCGATAAAATGTCTGAATATGGAGAAGAAGTGTTAATGAAAAGTAGTTAAGGTATATTTTGATTTTTGCTTTTAAATTTAATTGGAATTTTATTTAGGCAAATTAGTAATTAATTTAAGGAATTTGTTCAATCTTAGATACTTAGTTAGTAAAGAATAAAATTCTAAACTAATTTATTGAGTAGGAAATTAAGTTTAAATTTGGGCTTAGTTACATGGAAAACTAATTTTTATTCAAATTAGTATATTAATTACAACCAAGATTTGTATACTTTTAGAAAATAAAGGTCATTTGACTGTTAAACTGGAATTTGGAAGTTTAGGAAATTAAATTAAATTTTAATACATTCTTAACACAGTACTGTGTTAAGAAGCTTCATCAGCCTATTTATAAAGTTTAGAATTTTCTTATGCAAGGTTAAATCGAATGAAATCATCCTTATGGAGTTCGGAGACTCGGGAATCAATAAAAGAGAAATTGAAATTGATACCAGTGCAAATAAAAATCGTCGGTGAGTAAACCTCACTCACCATTTAATTAGAATTATTTCTAGTTGTTAAAAATAATTGCTATGCTTGTTTGAATATTGTTTGGTTGATTTAAAATATATATTAGTTATTTAGGACTATTATATATATATATATTGGGTTGATTGATTGGTTGGATTCCCGTAGTCTCATTAGCGGATGCCCGCGGTACCATAGCGGATGATTACCCTATACGCCCCACGCTATGATTAGTGGATGACCTTCATACCGCGATATCCTGCCTCGAAGCAGGATGGGTATTACTATGTTGACTAACGTCTGTGGATGCAGGAAAACAGGTTGGAGGAATCCAACTGGATTCCTCAAATATATATATTATCTGTTTGTTGTTTGTTTGATTTCATATATATTCATATATGATGTGTAAAAAATCAAATGATTTAAAATTGGCTGATTTGATTGTTTAAATATCACTGGGGCTTGGGATATTGATTTATAAAAATATCAAAAAGGGTATTTGAAATTTAAAAGGGGAATTCTATTTTTATAAATAGAATTTGAATTTTTAATGAAGTATAGAAACATTAATTTGTTTGAATACATATGAACAAGGAATCTAATTTATAAACTTTGTTTATAAATGGAAATATGGAATTTGAATCGAATTTATAAAGTTGTTTATAAATGAAAAGATGGAACTTGAATCGAATTTATAAACGTTGTTTATAAATAGAAAGGTGGGATTTGTATTGAAGTTATAAACGTTGTTTATAAATAATACAGAGAAATTCAAATAGACTTTGAATATAGAATTTGAAAAGAGAATTCAAAATAGAATTTGAATATAGTATTTCAAATGGAATTTGAAAAGAGAAATTCAAGTAGACTTTGAAAAAAAGAAATTTGAATATAGAAATTCAAATGGAGTTTAACTATAGATTTGAATATAGAAATTCAAATGGAGTTTAACTATAGATTTGAATATAGAAATTCAAATGGAGTTTAACTATAGATTTGAATATAGAAATTCAAATGGACTTTAAACTATAGATTTGAATATAGAAATTCAAATGGACTTTAAACTATAGATTTGAATATAGAAATTCAAATGGACATTAAACTATAGATTTGAATATAGAAATTCAAATGGACTTTAAACTATGGAATTTGAATAATAGAAGCGAATTGGAGTTTGAATATAGAATTCAAATATTAAAAGAGAAATGGACTAAAGAGATAATTAACAAATTGAGTTAAAACGATTTGGTATAGTTAAATAGATTGGACAGGCATAAATATACAAGAGACAAGTATGGAATAAAGTATAGAAGTGAAATAAATAGAATGCCCGACAAAAAGGTACGTATTTAAATTCATATATGAGATTTTATGCGCCGTATCGGCAAGCCGCTTGGCTTTTTCTTTTTCTTTTTGAGATAAGAAGGACCGGGAAAGCTATTTGAAATTTCCCGATGCTCCCGGTACAAAGGAGGTTATGGCGAATTTTTCCGGGAATTTAAGGAGATAGAATATTTTTAAGATATTTTGATAGTTAGAAATTTACATATCAAAATATATAGAAGTCGATAAGAAAACGAACATAGAAATAGAATAGTATAATCAAAGGGGAAGTATAAGAATAAAATCTCGTAGTAATAGAAAGAGAAAATATATATGTGTTTAAAGGTGAATAATCAGTTGTATGGTATTGATTATTCGAGTAAGTAGTCTTGTCTGTTTTGACGTTAAATGTTATTCAGTCAAGGTCTGAGAGGTAATTATACCCCAACTTGGTTGATTTCATGATATACCGATAAGTAGCAAGATTCAGGCTCGAAGATCAATGTGGAATACGAATTAGTTAAATACTGTATTTGGGTTGTCGTAACGATGTTTTACACAACATCTGTTTTAACCCAAATATGTGCAAAGCTTGGAAATAGAATAACGAATATTTCCTAGTATAGAAAATAAAGGAAGGCGATATATGGAAATGTTTTCCAAATAACGTAAAATACCAATATGGTTATTGAAAATATTTGGTTAACAAATATTGATAAGAAATAGAGAAGAGATTTAATTAATGGAATATTAATTAAAGGTTCAGTGATTGTTGGATGTTTGGATGAACACTTGTTTTTATTCGATAGTTAAATCACAGACTATCGAAGTTTTGACCATCGTTGTCAATATGGAGAGACCGGTTGGATTATTATCCGAAGAACCACTCCATATCGGCAGTAGCGTACGAATCAGATTATATAAAGATAATCGAAGGCGGGGTAGAGTGCAAGGACTTTTTCTATTAATAGAAATAGTACCTTCAGTTCATTCTGTTCCTGGGTGACTTGTATGGATGAATGTCTGACAGAGTATTTCCAGAATGGTCACGTACATTGATTTCTTCAACCGTACCAAGAGTGGAAGCGGAGAAGGAAACTTCTTTTAGCTAACACATAATGTATGGTTGAGGACGTCAATCGGTGATTTGATGGATTTGACGACGTGGCATTCAAAGAGAATCTGGTGTGATGATAAAGCGTAGCTTCTAGCCTCATCATCCGGTAAATGACAGAAATCGGGCAAGTAGCATGGCTATGTAGGTCGCACCTATTAGGGTGTATAATCACCTGATCTAGAGTTTCATTTACTTCTAAAAATCTATTGTCGATGCTGACCCATTCGGGAAACGGTTGCTGATCCCAATCGTTGGTGATATACATTCGATACACTCAAGCGAAATGAGTGGTCGGTCATGTGTGGCTGAGTTGCAAGATGTTCTTGTTGAACTTGGTGTATTCTCCTCTAGAGATATACCAGCGGAAGGTGGTTCCATACCTTGTCATAGTTGGAAATCCATTACCCAATACGTGCTTGCGGTTTTGATTGTATATATATGTGGAACGTGAGATGCAAGCGTTCCACTAGATTGTTATTTACTTGATTTAGACATTATTATAATATCAAAAGAGTTTTGATATAAAGATAAATCAAGTGTTTGGATTCTCATAAGGGAAAAACCCGTTCCGTGTTATACGGCGTGGTCTTATGAGATATCATTTAGTTTTCTGAAACTGTTTTAACTGTTTACTCATACCAGTCCCATGACTGACCCGGAGTTTACTTTGTTGTTTTCCCTAAACTCTTGGGTGCCTAAATTTGTACGGGCAGTCAAGTAGTTCAGGATTTTTCAGATATATCTACAGGAGCTTGGAGCAGGAGGCTTCAGCGTTATCTAGTTATAGTTTGTTCCGCTATGTTGTAAGTGTTGTACTCTGATAAGTGTATGTTATACAGTTAAGATTTTGTATTTCAAAGATGTGATATATTATATTTTGTTCCGCTGCGATGTGAGATTTTGTGTTGTTATTTCTGTTCTTCTTCTACCTCTTTCTTCTAAAAAAAATGTCTCGTATTTTCGTGATATTTGGGTTGGACGTATGATGTATATAGTCAATTCTGATGTTACGGAAATCTGGGTCATTACAGTTGGTATCAGAGCTTAGGTTGAGCGAATACCTAGGCTGTGTGGAAATGTGCTCATTAGAGATAGGATCAGTAGTATCCTAGAATGAGTTGAGTGTATATGTATATACGAGAGAGCGTACTTGTTATTTGATATAAAAACTATTTTATATTGTGTTGACTAGTCTGTTGAGTGGATTATAAATTTTGGTCGAATCGTGGGACGCCGCGATGTCGATAGGAGTTTATAAACAATTGAACAGGAGATTGGACACGATATTGTTTTCAAATAGTTAAGTTGATTGTTAGGATTATAATCGAATTAGATTATAAAACAGAAATAGTTATATATATAACCAATGGAATTTGTATATGAAATCAAATATACAAATGTGATAAATTGAAATTGAATTCCAACCAGAATTCAGAATTTAAAATCCTGGGAGTTGGGAAAATATTTTGTCTAAATGGAGTTTGAAAGAAATATAGCACTGAACTCATTCAGTAGCTGGGAAATAATTCTGATGATGGTCGCAACATCATCAGTGTTCATTTTCGAGTTTCTAAGTGACGAATTGCTGCCTTAGAAAAGTTTTGATGGAAATTTGTTTGAAAGGAAACAAGTTGTTTGAAAATTCAAATGTTTTGAATTTGAGATAGATATAAATATATGTATATATATTACTTCAGAGGAATTTTGAAATGGGGATTGGAATATAGATTTCAAATAGAAGTAAAATAAAGGAATTTGAATATATATATAATTCAAATAGAAGGGAAATAGAATTTGAATTCAAAGGAAATCAAATGAATTTGAATAGAAGAAAATTCAAATAGAAATTGTATAAGAAAAATTGAAATGGAATTTGAATTCAAAGGAATTCAAATGGATTTGAATAAAGAAAAGTCAAATAGAGATTTGAATATTAGAATTCAAATGGAATTTGGTTAAATAGAATTTCAAAGAAAATAAAAGGAGTTTAAATAGAATTTGAATTCAAAGTGAAATTTAAAATAGAATTTAAATTGAACAAAAGATTTCAGATGGATTTTGAACAAAGGAATTCAAATAGAAATTGAAGATAAGAAATTCAAATAGAATCTGATGATAAGGAAATTGAATTAGAATTTGAATCGAAGGAAATTCAAATAGAAATTGAATAGAAGGAAATTCAAATGAGTTGGAATAAAGAAATTCAAATGGAATTTGAATATTTTAAATTAATATATAGGACTTGAATATTTGAAGAGAAATAGATCGGGAATATTATGAAATGGATTTGATATATATTAAAATATATCAGAATGGAGTTGAATTTATTATAAACAAAGTTAAAACATTTATATTTATAAATATAATTAAAACGAGCTCGCCATAGCGCGGTAGTTCGTAAATTGGCGACTCGAACTTCAATCGAGTATACAGGACTCAAATTAAGTCGAAATTCTTTGAAACAAGAACCGTTAGGACTAGTGAGATAATTGTTTTCTAATAGAAGAGAAAAATCTGGGTTTCGTCGTATAGATTTTGAGATAGGTCAAAATCAAATTTCAAAAAGTGCAGCGCCAGAAACCATTTAAAACCACAATGGTTTATATATATATATATATATATATATATATATAAGTAAAAGGATTTTTAGGAAATAAAATCCGAATGGCCATGAGAAAAATATAGACTTGAGTTATAAAATGAGTGTGAACTCAAGTGAAGTAGATAAAATGATTTGGGAAACAATGATCATATTTCTGATTATTGAATAGAATTAACTAAATTGGAGAATAATTAGTTAAAGGAATTTTGAATCGAAATTGGGGTTTTTGGATAAGTGAAAGAGATTGAGAATTTATATTCGAAATCGAATATATAACTCGAGTTGAAAATATAATTAGATTAGTCTATAATTGAGTTGACATCTATTTGAACAAGTTATATTCAAATAAAAATGGTGAAATAGGCAAAACGGTTAATTGGCAACTAGTTAATGGGAATTTGAACGATTGAAATTAAATTTAACTTAAGTAAGTTAAATGGGTCGAAATGAATAAACTGAGTAAAATCAATGTGAATGAAATATGAATTGGGTGTGAATAAAAGGAAAAACCAAAAGAGTTCATGTAACACCCCGGATTTTTCCGTTAACAGTAAATTAACAAATTAAAGTATAATTAAATTGTAACAGAAAAATTAAAGGAAACGGACATCACCATTGCGTTCGTCTCGGAATTCTGCTTGAGATAGAGTCCGAGTTTGCGCAAAACGGATAACGTATGAAGAAGATATCTTTAATTTAAATATTACAGCAAAACATGAAAAAGAGAAGTAAGGAGAGGACAATAATTATTATTATTCTAAGACTTATTAACAAAAGCCTCTGTAGCTCAGTTGGTTAAGGCATTGGATTTGTAGCATGGAGGTCGGGGGTTCGAACCCCGGCGGCGACATAATTTTTATCTCTGTTTTAGAGAGGGCCAACTGAGCATGCAAATACATGTACGTATACAAATTCAAATTTTGAAAGGATAAGAACATACATATAAGGAAATAAAGAAAATATATGTATATATATGAGAATATATATATATATATATATATATATATGCAAAAATATATGTATACAATAGATAAAATTCAAACAGACTAAAACAACTCAATTTAAAGTTTAATTTTTGAAAATCGAACCCAGTCCCTCCTGGCTGGCCTGGTCTGTGTTTGGTCGAATTTCTGTGGGTTGCTTTGTCATTAGGGCTAGGTGGCAAGTTTTAATTGGTCTCTCTATCGAATGAATGGCTACGATCTAACCTAGCAACATCAATGGTCCTAATCAATTCCTAACCTCTATATAAACAACCCTAGACTAAACCCTAATCTATTCATTCAAATTAAGAACATAGCCGCCATGTTGCTGAGGAACGACTAAGAGTAGCCGCCATCTAGAGAGAGAGGATTAGGGAGAAAGTTCTAAAGCCTAAAGCAATTCAAGCAACCTAAAGCTAATCAATTCAACAAAGGAATCATATCTCTTAATTAGAGAATTTGCCGCAACCATTGTAAGTAGAGTATTACTTTGTTATGAACAAATAATTGTGTTGATATGTATACTTGATTTGTGGCGATAAAATAATTCATATTTGTGCGTTGAATTATGTTATTCATTATGAAAAACTACATGCGGTAGTTTTATGCAAGTATGACGTTTGGATTATGTTATTCATTATGAAAAACTACATGCGGTAGTTTTATGCAAGTATGACGTTTGGATTATGTTATTCATCATGAAAAACTACATGCGGTAGTTTTATGCAAGTATGACGTTTGATTATTCGCAAAATATGTAATTTATGTTGAAGCTACATGTATGTAGTTGTTGAATTGAAAATCATGCAAGTTTGGGATTTTGTTACTATGCCATCATAATGTGTATTTTTTTATGCAAAACATCATTTTTGTGAAGTAATTGGAATAAGGTTGGGATTATCATAATTCATATGAAATTATATTGACAAGTTTGGCACCATGATCTATGTATCAAGCCATGTTTTGTACTAGAAACCTATTTGCAAACTTATGAATATGGCTAGGCTATGAATGATATTGGGCATAATTGAAATTCATGATTAAGTCTATCTTGTTTAAAAAAAAAAATTATATGATGACATATGTGAGACATGGCTAGGTTAGACTCAAAAATCCCTTTTTGCAAGTTTGTAAACACCATGCGTAGGAATATTTATGCATAAGTATATTTGTACCATCGTTATGTGATTAAATTTAATTAAGTTGAACTATGCTTTTGTGTTAGTAACAAAGTATCCTCTTTGTAAACATGTAGAAACCTTATAAACAAATTTAACTATACTTATGCCATGCTTATGTTTGACATTATGCCATGTTTATGCTAGAAGTATTTATGCCATGTTTATGTTTGACATTATGCCATGTTTATGCTAGAAGTATTTATGCCATGTTTATGTTTGACATTATGCCATGTTTATGCTAGAAGTATTTATGCCATGCTTATGTTTGACATTTTGCCATGTTTATGCTAGAAGTATTTATTCCATGTTTATGTTTGACATTATGCCATGTTTATGCTAGAAGTATTTATGCCATGCTTATGTTTGACATTATGCCATGTTTATGCTAGAAGTATTTATGCCATGCTTATGTTTGACATTATGCCATGTTTATGCTAAAAGTATTTATGCCATGCTTATGTTTGACATTATGCCTAAGTAAAAATATAGGTTCATGGGTCAATAATGATATCTCAATTACAAGTTCACATGCTTTGATTCATGTCACCTATGTTACCACTATGCAAGTACACCAGTTTCTATTATGGATTTCCAACGTCATATGCAAGTTCATGCGCTCACCTTCCCCTCTTTGTGTATGTAATCATGCTTTAAGCCTCCCCTTTTCGCATGGCTAAATTGGGCTTTAAAAGGCTAAGCCCAATATATATAAACGGACGTGTAAAACGAGGGAAAATAACGTTGGGTTAAAATTACTAATGAATGAAAACTAAAGTAGAAGGGCCCAAATTCAAGTATGGGTTGGGCCCATGATTGGTGTAACCTTTACACCATTAACTTAATAATGGGCCGCAAATATTTACATATAAACAAAGAAGAAAGACAAAATATGTAAATGTAGAAAATACGATGTGTTTAACCCGAGGTTGGATTGAGTTGTGATGTAAACCTGCCCGGAACCGCCCGGCTGTCCAGTAGTCACAACAATATCTATCCAATGTGAGAGGTTAAACATGGAGCCCAATAAGGACCCGAGGTTAGACTGAGTTGTGGCGTAAGACTGCCCGGAACCAACCGGCAACAGGCAGCCACAGCAATACCTGTCTAATGTGAGAGGTCAGGGCCTTAATAAGACAATTAAGGCTGAGTCAGGATTGTTAGGATTAAGTGGACTAAGACTTAATCAAAATGGAACATGCTAAACTAAACGGACTGGTGGGGGTTAGGTTAGAAAACACTTAACCAACTTAGCATGTTGGCTAGAGATAGAAAACCTAGTAACGGGGGACCCTTTTCAGCAGTAACCCTACACGGTGTATCATGATACCCTGAAACTAGGCAGGGTGGGGCACGATTACTGGGCTGATTGTAAGAGGTCAAAAAACGACGGCGGTGGTGTAGCAGTGTAGGTTCTAACGGAGTGCGGGCGTGCACACACTCCGGCACAGAAAAATAAGGCACTGGACACCAGTAGCATTCCTGTGCACTCTAAGGTTGTGTCGGGTTGCCACTATGGGACTTGATACACCCCATGGTGGGACCAGCATAGGTAACTACAGACATCGGGGGCCGTAAGACACATGTAACTATGCGAGTAGGAGCCGATCATCATAGAATGGATCACATCACCCTGATTATGGGTGCCAGTTGGAAACTAGTTTATATGGGTTCAGAGAATAACATGGGGTACGACAGTATATTCGACCCTAGACAACTTAACCAAGTTTATAGTGCATGCCCACTTCTTGTTTATACTTATCATACCCAGTTCTTTATTCATAGACAAAATAGTACTAGACTTACTCAGGCTTTATGTCTGACTCTATTTTTCTTTCGTCTTCTTTCTTCCGTTTCCCCCCCCCCAGGTCCTCAGGGAGGGAACACAGCAGCTTGATCAGCCTTGACATCCAGCTTGAAGTAGAGAAATGTATTGCTTGGGCTTTCCTATTTTGAACTATGGCTTTGGACAATCACTATGGGCCTTTTGCAGTTTATCTATGTTTTATTTATGCTTCTTTAAATAATGTACTCAAGACAGATTATGAAAGTGTTATGTTATGTTTTTTGGAAAGGATGTTGTTGTAACACGTATTTGACTTTATGAAATAAAGTTTGTTGTTCTTCCGCTGTTTACAAATATGTGTTCTTATATCTGTCTTGTATATCTGTGACTTGTACTTATAAACCTCCACCAAAATTAGGGCATTCCCTTTGAGAGTGACCCTAACGGAGGTGGGGTGTTTCACTTGGTATCGGAGCATAGGTTTACCAGATAAGATAAAAAGTTTTGAAAAATTATTTTCAAAAAGGGAATTTAAAGAAGCATTTTTAAAAGATAAAAATATTATTTTATTTTAAAAAGGCAAAGTCCACTCCCCAAAGCCATAGGTACTATCTCTTATCCTTCGTTTTGAATCTATCCCTTTTGTTTCAGCATGTCCGAAGATCTTAACTTGCCGGAAGGAGTACCAATACCTGGTTGGTTTAGACGATTCTTAGAAGCTAGGGCCACTCAGCCAGGTCCTACCGTTCCTCCTCCCCCAGCTGCAGGAAATCATCCAGCTGCAGCAGCACCTCTTCCTCCACCTCCTCCACGAGGAAACGCGTTTGCTAAGATATGTAAGGATTTTAAAGCTATGGGAGGAAGGGATTTCCATGGAACTGAGTCCTTCGTAGCAGCTAGAAATTGGCTGAAGGAAACTGAAGACCTATTCATCATCTTTGAGGTAGAAGATAGACAAAAAGTACAATTGGCAGTGTGGCTATTGAAGGGCGAGGCTTCCTACTGGTGGGAAGTCACTAATGCTGAAAGAACAGTAGAAAAAGGTTCCAACTCATATTTTGGAAACAAGAATTAAGAAGCTACGAAATTGTGAAGTTAAAGACGGACAAAGCATAATGGAGTTAAGCTCAAGGAAATGCAATTTAGAAGATCGAAGACTAGATTCGTGCGTCATATCTCTTCTTAAGAGTATATCCTTGGTCCCTCTCTTCCTGTAGAGCTTACTTGCATGCCATCTTTTGTGTTTATCCTCTCGGTCCCATTTTCAATCCAATTTCTGTTGCAAACCCCATAGGGAGTATGACTCATCTGTTAGTAACACATGTTGGGGCTCGAGGGTGTTCATTGGTTTGACTAAAGTTTTTGGGTTTTATAGGATACGGATTGGTCTTAGGAAAGGACTCCCTTGTGACCTAAAAGGAGTCAATCATGCTTAGTTTCCTAGAATCATATATGGTGGTTGGGTTGAGTAATTCTTTGGGTGTCAGTCTGATGTTGATTTCGGTCTTCGGGGCTGATGCTTAGAGAGTTCTTCTCCTAATCAATATATATGTGGCATAGATTTCCAGTTTTGACATTGCCTAATGGGCACAAAATTTTTACTTGCTTCTATCATTCGACTATACCTTAAAGTAGGACCATTTCCTATCATTGAGAAAATTTGGAAAATGACCTATAGATTAGAGCTACCCGAAAAATTGGCCGGAGTCCACAACGTCTTTCACGTTTCACACCTCCGAAAATGTCTACATGAGTCTGCTGAAGTGGTAATGCCAGATATCCTAGAAGAAGCTGAAGTGGAGCGAGAAGCAACCGTGAGGAAAGTTTTAACCTGCATATTAGGAACGGAAGTGAAGAAGCTACGCAACCGTGAAGTCAAGCTCGTCAAAGTTCAGTGGAGCGACGCCGAGGGAGACGCGACTTGGGAAACTGAAGCTAGAATCCGCACTGCCTACCCTTTTCTGTTCGAGGGTACATCCTTCGTCTTTCTTTTTCTTTAAGTTGCGCTTTTATCTATCTTTTTTTTTTAGGTATATTTCCTCGGCCTTATCTTTTAGGTAGAAACCCTTTTGGATGAAAACATGTAATTGAAACATGTTATGTATGATGGTTGCAAGTGGTTGCAAGTGATTGCTAGTAGTTGCTCGTGGCTGCATATACACACACAATCTAGGTTTTAGATCGGCTCAGTCACTTCATATTGCATATGCATATATGTTTGCACTCGTATATGGTTGAATTGTAATGTGTTGTCATATGGATGTTGCATTTGTATGAAAGATTGTGCACCCATGTAGAATCATGAATAGGAAAAATCTGCATACATAATGGATACATGGCACTTACATGATTCGCATTAAGGAGGTCAACTGAATCAGTAGACCGCCTGATTTTGCATTAGATAAGTTCATGAACACACACACTTCGCATATGATCATGAAGCATTAGAAGTCTTTTAAGGACAATGGATGCTCGTGTTTGATGGATGAGTAGATGGATGATTGAATGTTAGGATTTACATTCTTCCTAAACTTGAAGATTTCGGGGACGAAATCCTTTTAAGTGGGGGAGAAAAACACCCACCTCCGTTAGGGTCACTCTCAAAGGGAATGCCCTAATTTTGGTGGAGGTTTATAAGTACAAGTCACAGATATACAAGACAGATATAAGAACACATATTTGTAAACAGCGGAAGAACAACAAACTTTATTTCATAAAGTCAAATACGTGTTACAACAACATCCTTTCCAAAAAAAAACATAACATAACACTTTCATAATCTGTCTTGAGTACATTATTTAAAGAAGCATAAATAAAACATAGATAAACTGCAAAAGCCCCATAGTGGATTGTCCAAAGCCATAGTTCAAAATAGGAAAGTCCAAGCAATACATTTCTCTTCTTCAAGCTGGAGGTTGAGGTAGGTCAAGCTGCTGTGTTCCCTCCCTGAGGACCTGGGGGGGAAACGGAAGAAAGAAGACGAAAGAAAAGTAGAGTCAGACATAAAGCCTGAGTAAGTCTAGTACTATTTTGTCTATGAATAAAGAACTGGGTATGATAAGTATAAACGAGAAGTGGGCATGCACTATAAACTTGGTTAAGTTGTCTAGGGTCGAATATACTATCGTACCCCATGTTAATCTCTGAACCCATATAAACTAGTTTCCCACTGGCACCCCATAATCAGGGTGATGTGATCCATTCTATGATGATCGGCTCCTACTCGCATAGTTACATGTGTCTTAGGCCCCCGATGTCGTAGTTACCTATGCTGGTCCCACCATGGGGTGTATCAAGTCCCATAGTGGCAACCCGACACAACCTTAGAGTGCACAGGTATGCTACTGGTGTCCAGTGCCTTATTTTTCTGCGCCGGAGTGTGTGCACGCCCGCACTCCGTTAGAACCTACACTGCTACACCACCGCCGTCGATTTTTGACCTCTTACAATCAGCCCAGTAATCGTGCCCCACCCTGCCTAGTTTCAGGGTATCATGATACACCGTGTAGGGTTACTGCTGAAAAGGGTCCCCCGTTACTAGGTTTTCTATCTCTAGCCAACATGCTAAGTTGGTTAAGTGTTTTCTAACCTAACCCCACCAGTCCGTTTAGTTTAGCATGTTCCATTTTGATTAAGTCTTAGTCCACTTAATCCTAACAATCCTGATTCAGCCTTAATTGTCTTATTAAGGCCCTAACCTCTCACATTAGATAGGTATTGCTGTGGCTGCCTGTTGCCGGTTGGTTCCGGGCAGTCTTACGCCACAACTCAGTCTAACCTCGGGTCCTTATTGGGCTCCATGTTTAACCTCCCACATTGGATAGGTATTGTTGTGACTACTGGACAGCCGGGCGGTTCCGGGCAGGTTTACATCACAACTCAATCCAACCTCGGGTTAAACATATCGTATTTTCTACATTTATATATCTTGTCATTCTTCTTTATTTCTTATATGTAAATATTTGCGGCCCATTATTAAGTTAATGGTGTAAAGGTTACACCAATCATGGGCCCAACCCATACTTGAATTTGGGCCCTTTTACTTTAGTTTTCATTCATTCAATTAATTTAGCCCAACGTTATTTACCCCCGTTTTTACACGTCCGTTTTATGTATATTGGGCTTAGCCTTTTAAAGCCCAATTTAGCCATGCGAAAGGGGAGGCTTATGGCGTAATTACATACACAAAGAGGGGGAAGGTGAGCGCATGAACTTGCATATGACGTTGGAAATACATAATAGAAACTGGTGTACTTGCATAGTGGTAACATAGGTGACATGAATCAAAGCATGTGAACTTGTAATTGAGATATCATTATTGACCCATGAACCTATATTTTTACTTAGACATAATGTCAAACATAAGCATGGCATAAATACTTTTAGCATAAACATGGCATAATGTCAAACATAAGCATGGCATAAATACTTCTAGCATAAACATGGCATAATGTCAAACATAAGCATGGCATAAATACTTCTAGCATAAACATGGCATAATGTCAAACATAAGCATGGCATAAATACTTCTAGCATAAACATGGCATAATGTCAAACATAAGCATGGCATAAATACTTCTAGCATAAACATGGCATAATGTCAAACATAAGCATGACATAAATACTTCTAGCATAAACATGGCATAGGTATAGTTAAATTTGTTCATGGCATAAATATAAACAAGTCATGTTCATAAGGTTTCTACATGTTTACAAAGAGGATACTTTGTTACTAACACAAAAGCATAGTTCAACTTAATTAAATTTAATCACATAATGATGGTATACTTATGCATAAATATTCCTAATCATGGTGTTTGCTTTTAACTTGCAAAAAAAGGGATTTTTGTGTCTAACTTAGCCATGTCTCACATATGTCATCATATAATTCTTTTAAACAAGATAGACTTAATCATGAATTTCAATTATGCCCAATATCATTCATAGCCTAGCCATATTCATAAGTTTTGCAAAAGCATGACTTAATACATGGATTATGGTGTCAAAATTCCAACATAGTTTCATATGAACTATAACAACCAAACTTGTCTCAATTACTTGCAAAATGATTTATGCACAAAAATTGACATCATGGTGGCATAATAACAAAGCCCCAAACTTGCATGAATTTCAATCAACTACATACATGTAGCTTCAACATATACTACATAATTTGCGAATATTCCAAACGTATATTTGCATAGAACTACCGCATGTAGTTCTTTATAATTGAATGACATAATTCAGAATATCCAAACGTATATAAATTGATAAGAACGCACAAATATGAATTCTATTGCCACAATTCAAGCATACATATCTACACAATCATTTGTTCATACCAAAGTAATACTCTACTTACAATGGTTGCGGCAAATTCTCTAATTAAGAGATATGATTCCTTTGTTGAATTGATTAGCTTTAGGTTGCTTGAATTGCTTTAGGCTTTAGAACTTTCTCCCTAATCCTCTCTCTCTAGATGGCGGCTACTCTTAGTCGTTCCTCAGCAACATGGCGGCTATGTTCTTAATTTGAATGAATAGATTAGGGTTTAGTCTAGGGTTGTTTATATAGAGGTTAGGAATTGATTAGGACCATTGATGTTGCTAGGTTAGATCGTAGCCATTCATTCGATAGAGAGACCAATTAAAACTTGCCACCTAGCCCTAATGACAAAGCAACCCACAGAAATTCGACCAAACACAGACCAGGCCAGCCAGGAGGGACTGGGTTCGATTTTCAAAAATTAAACTTTAAATTGAGCTGTTTTAGTCTGTTTGAATTTTATCTATTGTATACATATATTTTTGCATATATATATATATATATATATATTCTCATATATATACATATATTTTCTTTATTTCCTTATATGTATGTTCTTATCCTTTCAAAATTTGAATTTGTATACGTACATGTATTTGCATGCTCAGTTGGCCCTCTCTAAAACAGAGATAAAAATTATGTCGCCGCCGGGGTTCGAACCCCCGACCTCCATGCTACAAATCCAATGCCTTAACCAACTGAGCTACAGAGGCTTTTGTTAATAAGTCTTAGAATAATAATAATTATTGTCCTCTCCTTACTTCTCTTTTTCATGTTTTGCTGTAATATTTAAATTAAAGATATCTTCTTCATACGTTATCCGTTTTGCGCAAACTCGGACTCTATCTCAAGCAGAATTCCGAGACGAACGCAATGGTGATGTCCGTTTCCTTTAATTTTTCTGTTACAATTTAATTATACTTTAATTTGTTAATTTACTGTTAACGGAAAAATCCGGGGTGTTACATTCTCCCCCACTTAAAAGGATTTCGTCCCCGAAATCTTCAAGTTTAGGAAGAATGTAAATCCTAACATTCAATCATCCATCTACTCATCCATCAAACACGAGCATCCATTGTCCTTAAAAGACTTCTAATGCTTCATGATCATATGCGAAGTGTGTGTGTTCATGAACTTATCTAATGCAAAATCAGGCGGTCTACTGATTCAGTTGACCTCCTTAATGCGAATCATGTAAGTGCCATGTATCCATTATGTATGCAGATTTTTCCTATTCATGATTCTACATGGGTGCACAATCTTTCATACAAATGCAACATCCATATGACAACACATTACAATTCAACCATATACGAGTGCAAACATATATGCATATGCAATATGAAGTGACTGAGCCGATCTAAAACCTAGATTGTGTGTGTATATGCAGCCACGAGCAACTACTAGCAATCACTTGCAACCACTTGCAACCATCATACATAACATGTTTCAATTACATGTTTTCATCCAAAAGGGTTTCTACCTAAAAGATAAGGTCGAGGAAATATACCTAAAAAGATAGATAAAAGCGCAACTTAGGGAAAAAGAAAGATCAAGGATGTGCCCTCGAAAAGAAAAGGGTAGGCAGCGCTTATTCTAGCTTCAGTTTCCCAAGTCGCGTCTCCCTCGGCGTCGCTCCACTGAACTTTGACGAGTTTGACTTCGCGGTTGCGTAGCTTCTTCACTTCCGTTCCTAGTATGCGGGTTGACACCTTTCTTATGGTTGCTTCGCGTTCCACTTCGGCTTCTTCGAGGATATTTGGCTCTACCACTTCAGCAGACTCATGTAGACATTTTCGAAGATGTGAAACGTGAAAAACGTTGTGGACTCCGGCCAATTTTTCGGGTAGCTCTAATCTATAGGTCATTTTCCAAATTTTCTCAATGATAGGAAATGGTCCTACCTAAAGGTATAGTCGAATGATAGAAGCAAGTAAAAATTTTGTGCCCATTAGGCAATGTCAAAACTGGAAATCTATGCCACATATATATTGATTAGGAGAAGAACTCTCTAAGCATCAGCCCCGAAGACTGAAATCAACATCAGACTGACACCCAAAGAATTACTCAACCTAACCACCATATATGATTCTAGGAAACTAAGCATGATGGACTCCTTTTAGGTCACAAGGGAGTCCTTTCCTAAGACCAATCCGTATCCTATAAAACCCAAAAACTTTAGTCAAACCAATGAACACCCTCGAGCCCCAACATGTGTTACTAACAGATGAGTCATACTCCCTATGGGGTTTGCAACAGAAATTGGATTGAAAATGGGACCGAGAGGATAAACACAAAAGATGGCATGCAAGTAAGCTCTACAGGAAGAGAGGGACCAAGGATATACTCTTAAGAAGAGATATGATGCACGAATCTAGTCTTCGATCTTCTAAGTTGCATTTCCTTGAGCTTAACTCCATTATGCTTTGTCCGTCTTTAACTTCACAATTTCGTAGCTTCTTAATTCTTGTTTCCAAAATATGAGTTGGAACCTTTTTCTACTGTTGCCTCTCGTTCCACTTTCACTTACTCTACTTCTAATATACTTGGCTCAAGCCTAACTGCGTACTCATGGTCCCATGCAAGCTCTCCAAAATTCACTAGTGAATCTTGGATCTTGTCCACTCACTATTAGGTATTCCACGTAGATGAATTATCTCTTGAAAATAAACAAATGTCAACTATGTTGCCAAATGTACTTACTAAGGTGATTCTTTACAACTCATGCATAAGCGAAATGAACCTTCCACCTTAGTGGCGAACACTACTGGAGCGCCCCATTCTGAAATGCTTCTTCCAATGAACCCCTTTCCTAGAAGCTCTTTAATCTGTTTACTGAGCTTTTTCCTTTCTCGTGGAGCCATGTGTCTAACGGGCAACGCAACGGGCTTTGCATTATCTACAAGATATTTGCGGAAGTCTATTTCCCGCTTCGGAGGCAAGCCCTTCACCTCTTCGAAGACATCCGGATATTTCCGGACCACTCTAACCGATTTCAAATTTTTAACAGAGGCATCTAACGATTCAAGATAACTAAGCATAACCACATACGAGGGATTACAAGAAATTTCCAAAGTATTACCGAGCTGGGTTAGGAGCCTAACAACCCTTTTCTCACAATCAAGGATGGCCCCATTACTGGATAGCCAATCCATGCCCAAAATCAAACGATATCACGAAAAGCCCAAAATAAAGGCACTACACTTAAGTTCTACGCTTAGAATAGAAATTTTCAATCCCAAACAGATCATAGACAAATGAACTGGGCCCCCAATTGGGTTTCAAACAATTAAGGGGTCCTCTACCATACTAGTTTTTAGGTGCAGAGATTCTACTAAAGCAGACGAGATAAAGGAGTGTGATGCGCCAGAATCAAATAAAGTGCGAACGGGGTGATCATAAAGATAAACTACACTTTCTACAGAAGTGTTTGTACCTCGCTGTTGCAAAGGTGGCGCTTCCAGCACATGAACCTTTGCCCCTGGAGTGGATCCAGACCCCTGCCCCTGTCCTCGTTTCTTTGGGCAGTCCTTAGCCCTGTGGCCTGTCTGACCACAAGAAAAGCACCCACCATTCTCCTTGGCCTTCTTTTTCCGGCAGTCCTTTACTAAGTGCCCCACTTTGCCACAGAAATTACACGTCCTCTTCTCTTTGTTGCCTTCCCCGCCTTTCTTAAAGTCCGTCTTCTTAGGCTGCAAACCCTCTTTCTTCCCTTGAGAGCTTTCTGCCTTTGTCTCCTTCTTGCCCTTATCCTCTTCATTCAGCAACGCCATTTGCACCAATCTTTCATACGTGGCTCCCATGGGTATATGGGTCATGGCCAAACTGTGTAATGGCTCATTTAACCCTTTGACGAAACGGAGAGCCTTCTTGTGCGGGGTGTTGACTAGGTCAAGCCCAAACCTAGCCAGCTCATCAAATTGATTCACATACTCTCTAACAGTCTTGTCTCCTTGCTTAAGAAATAAGAATTTCTCCAACTGCAAACTTCTTTCCGCATCTGAGAGAAATTTGGTCTCAAACCTTGCCCTAAAGTCCTCCCATGTTTCTACTGGTCTTTCAGCATTAGTGACTTCCCACCAGTAGGAAGCCTCGCCCTTCAATAGCCACACTGCCAATTGTACTTTTTGTCTATCTTCTACCTCAAAGATGATGAATAGGTCTTCAGTTTCCTTCAGCCAATTCCTAGCTGCTACGAAGGACTCAGTTCCATGGAAATCCCTTCCTCCCATAGCTTTAAAATCTCTACATATCTTAGCGAACGTGTTTCCCCGTGGAGGAGGTGGAGGAAAAGGTGCTGCTGCAGCTGGATGATTCCCTGCAGCTGGGGGAGGAGGAACGGTAGGACCTGGTTGAGTGGCCCTAGCTTCTAAGAATCGTCTAAACCAACCAGGTATTGGTACTCCTTCCGGCAAGTTAAGATCTTCGGACATGCTGAAACAAAAGGGATAGATTCAAAACGAAGGATAAGAGATAGTACCTATGGCTTTGGGGAGTGGACTTTGCCTTTTTAAAATAAAATAATATTTTTATCTTTTAAAAATGCTTCTTTAAATTCCCTTTTTGAAAATAATTTTACAAAACTTTTTATCTTATCTGGTAAACCTATGCTCCGATACCAAGTGAAACACCCCACCTCCGTTAGGGTCACTCTCAAAGGGAAGAACTATATGATTATAGTAGGAACGGAAGTATAATTTAAATATTATCCTTTTAAAGTATAATTAAATTGTAACAGAAAAATTAAAGGAAACGGACATCACCATTGCGTTCGTCTCGGAATTCTGCTTGAGATAGAGTCCGAGTTTGCGCAAAACGGATAACGTATGAAGAAGATATCTTTAATTTAAATATTACAGCAAAACATGAAAAAGAGAAGTAAGGAGAGGACAATAATTATTATTATTCTAAGACTTATTAACAAAAGCCTCTGTAGCTCAGTTGGTTAAGGCATTGGATTTGTAGCATGGAGGTCGGGGGTTCGAACCCCGGCGGCGACATAATTTTTATCTCTGTTTTAGAGAGGGCCAACTGAGCATGCAAATACATGTACGTATACAAATTCAAATTTTGAAAGGATAAGAACATACATATAAGGAAATAAAGAAAATATATGTATATATATGAGAATATATATATATATATATGCAAAAATATATGTATACAATAGATAAAATTCAAACAGACTAAAACAGCTCAATTTAAAGTTTAATTTTTGAAAATCGAACCCAGTCCCTCCTGGCTGGCCTGGTCTGTGTTTGGTCGAATTTCTGTGGGTTGCTTTGTCATTAGGGCTAGGTGGCAAGTTTTAATTGGTCTCTCTATCGAATGAATGGCTACGATCTAACCTAGCAACATCAATGGTCCTAATCAATTCCTAACCTCTATATAAACAACCCTAGACTAAACCCTAATCTATTCATTCAAATTAAGAACATAGCCGCCATGTTGCTGAGGAACGACTAAGAGTAGCCGCCATCTAGAGAGAGAGGATTAGGGAGAAAGTTCTAAAGCCTAAAGCAATTCAAGCAACCTAAAGCTAATCAATTCAACAAAGGAATCATATCTCTTAATTAGAGAATTTGCCGCAACCATTGTAAGTAGAGTATTACTTTGTTATGAACAAATAATTGTGTTGATATGTATACTTGATTTGTGGCGATAAAATAATTAATATTTGTGCGTTGAATTATGTTATTCATTATGAAAAACTACATGCGGTAGTTTTATGCAAGTATGACGTTTGGATTATGTTATTCATTATGAAAAACTACATGCGGTAGTTTTATGCAAGTATGACGTTTGGATTATGTTATTCATCATGAAAAACTACATGCGGTAGTTTTATGCAAGTATGACGTTTGGATATTCGCAAAATATGTAATTTATGTTGAAGCTACATGTATGTAGTTGTTGAATTGAAAATCATGCAAGTTTGGGATTTTGTTACTATGCCATCATAATGTGTATTTTTTTATGCAAAACATCATTTTTGTGAAGTAATTGGAATAAGGTTGGGATTATCATAATTCATATGAAATTATATTGACAAGTTTGGCACCATGATCTATGTATCAAGCCATGTTTTGTACTAGAAACCTATTTGCAAACTTATGAATATGGCTAGGCTATGAATGATATTGGGCATAATTGAAATTCATGATTAAGTCTATCTTGTTTAAAAAAAAAAAATTATATGATGACATATGTGAGACATGGCTAGGTTAGACTCAAAAATCCCTTTTTGCAAGTTTGTAAACACCATGCGTAGGAATATTTATGCATAAGTATATTTGTACCATCGTTATGTGATTAAATTTAATTAAGTTGAACTATGCTTTTGTGTTAGTAACAAAGTATCCTCTTTGTAAACATGTAGAAACCTTATAAACAAATTTAACTATACTTATGCCATGCTTATGTTTGGCATTATGCCATGTTTATGCTAGAAGTATTTATGCCATGTTTATGTTTGAAGTTATGCCATGTTTATGCTAGAAGTATTTATGCCATGTTTATGTTTGACATTATGCCATGTTTATGCTAGAAGTATTTATGCCATGCTTATGTTTGACATTTTTCCATGTTTATGCTAGAAGTATTTATGCCATGTTTATGTTTGACATTATGCCATGTTTATGCTAGAAGTATTTATGCCATGCTTATGTTTGACATTATGCCATGTTTATGCTAGAAGTATTTATGCCATGCTTATGTTTGACATTATGCCATGTTTATGCTAAAAGTATTTATGCCATGCTTATGTTTGACATTATGCCTAAGTAAAAATATAGGTTCATGGGTCAATAATGATATCTCAATTACAAGTTCACATGCTTTGATTCATGTCACCTATGTTACCACTATGCAAGTACACCAGTTTCTATTATGGATTTCCAACGTCATATGCAAGTTCATGCGCTCACCTTCCCCTCTTTGTGTATGTAATCATGCTTTAAGCCTCCCCTTTTCGCATGGCTAAATTGGGCTTTAAAAGGCTAAGCCCAATATATATAAACGGACGTGTAAAACGGGGGAAAATAACGTTGGGTTAAAATTACTAATGAATGAAAACTAAAGTAGAAGGGCCCAAATTCAAGTATGGGTTGGGCCCATGATTGGTGTAACCTTTACACCATTAACTTAATAATGGGCCGCAAATATTTACATATAAACAAAGAAGAAAGACAAAATATGTAAATGTAGAAAATACGATGTGTTTAACCCGAGGTTGGATTGAGTTGTGATGTAAACCTGCCCGGAACCGCCCGGCTGTCCAGTAGTCACAACAATATCTATCCAATGTGAGAGGTTAAACATGGAGCCCAATAAGGACCCGAGGTTAGACTGAGTTGTGGCGTAAGACTGCCCGGAACCAACCGGCAACAGGCAGCCACAGCAATACCTGTCTAATGTGAGAGGTCAGGGCCTTAATAAGACAATTAAGGCTGAGTCAGGATTGTTAGGATTAAGTGGACTAAGACTTAATCAAAATGGAACATGCTAAACTAAACGGACTGGTGGGGGTTAGGTTAGAAAACACTTAACCAACTTAGCATGTTGGCTAGAGGTAGAAAACCTAGTAACGGGGGACCCTTTTCAGCAGTAACCCAACACGGTGTATCATGATACCCTGAAACTAGGCAGGGTGGGGCACGATTACTGGGCTGATTGTAAGAGGTCAAAAAACGACGGCGGTGGTGTAGCAGTGTAGGTTCTAACTTAGTGCGGGCGTGCACACACTCCGGCGCAGAAAAATAAGGCACTGGACACCAGTAGCATACCTGTGCACTCTAAGGTTGTGTCGGGTTGCCACTATGGGACTTGATACACCCCATGGTGGGACCAGCATAGGTAACTACAGACATCGGGGGCCGTAAGACACATGTAACTATGCGAGTACGAGCCGATCATCATAGAATGGATCACATCACCCTGATTATGGGTGCCAGTTGGAAACTAGTTTATATGGGTTCAGAGAATAACATGGGGTACGACAGTATATTCGACCCTAGACAACTTAACCAAGTTTATAGTGCATGCCCACTTCTTGTTTATACTTATCATACCCAGTTCTTTATTCATAGACAAAATAGTACTAGACTTACTCAGGCTTTATGTCTGACTCTATTTTTCTTTCGTCTTCTTTCTTCCGTTTCCCCCCCCCCCCCAGGTCCTCAGGGAGGGAACACAGCAGCTTGATCAGCCTTGACATCCAGCTTGAAGTAGAGAAATGTATTGCTTGGGCTTTCCTATTTTGAACTATGGCTTTGGACAATCACTATGGGCCTTTTGCAGTTTATCTATGTTTTATTTATGCTTCTTTAAATAATGTACTCAAGACAGATTATGAAAGTGTTATGTTATGTTTTTTGGAAAGGATGTTGTTGTAACACGTATTTGACTTTATGAAATAAAGTTTGTTGTTCTTCCGCTGTTTACAAATATGTGTTCTTATATCTGTCTTGTATATCTGTGACTTGTACTTATAAACCTCCACCAAAATTAGGGCATTCCCTTTGAGAGTGACCCTAACGGAGGTGGGGTGTTTCAGTTCAAGAGGAAATATATTTGTAAAATCAAATACAAAGGAAGTTATGTGCAAACAAATGGAAGGAGAAATATTTGTGAAAAACATTTACAAATAGAATTTAGAACGAAATATTTGTAAAACATTTACCAATAGATTCAATGGAAATATTTATTTGTTAAATAAATTGAATGTTATAGATGAGATATTTATTTGTTAAATAAATAGAATTTTATTAAAGGAATATTCAGAAGATGAATAGAAAATGGAAATCTGTTTTTAACAGATAAGTAGAAAAGATTAATTTATAAATAACAGTTTATAAATTAAATTAAATATTTATCATTCGATAAATGGAAATATAAGTCTGAACTTATATAGAGAAGAGATATTGGTTTTTAACACCGATAGTTTTAAATAGAAGGGGTACACAACACCTGTATAGGTGAAGTAATGTTATTAAAGAGAACATTTATAAGTGAAGAACCGTTACTAAAAGTAAATCTTTATAAATGAAGAAACGTTATCCAATAGGAGTTATTCGGATAGGAGAAGTCGATTAGAGTTAGAAATAATCAATTAGAGTTAGAACAAATCGATTAGAGTAAGAATTAACTAGTTAGAGTTAATCAGTTAGGATTAATCCGTAGAGTTAATTGAATATTAGTTATTCAATTAGAATTTATCGAATATTTGTAGTTCAAATAAGAGTTAACAAGATAAAGTTAATTGAACATAATTAATCGAATTAGAATTTAATTGAATGTTAGTTATTCAATTTAAGTTGATCGAATATAGTATTGAGATAGAATGAGTCAAACATAGTTACTCAGGATAAGTTGCCATTTCGTACGACTGCTAGCGTAATTCGCAGGGCTGCAGATAGCCTAGGACGGTCGGATGTTTCCTGGGGGGAATCAGGCGTAACCATTGTGATCGCTGCGATCTAGAGTCAAGCGAATGGAGTTAAATCAAATGTTAGTTTATTCGAATAGAACTAAAGGAGTTATCGAATTTAGTTAATCGAAGGAGTTATCGATTATTAGTAAATTAAAGAAATTATCGAATATAGTTAATCGAAGGAGTTATCGAATATAGTTAATCGAAGGAGTTATCGATTATTGGTTATTCGAAAGGAGTTATCGAATTTAGTTAATCGAAGGAGTTATCGATTATTAGTAAATTAAAGAAGTTATCGAATATAGTTTAATCGAAAAGAGTTATCGATTAGTTTAATCGAAGTGAGTTATAGAATATTGGTTATTCGAAGGAGTTAATTGAATATTAGTTTATTCGAATAGAATTAAAGGAGTTAATCGAATATAGTTTATTCGAAGAAAGGTCTTCGAATCTAGTTATTCGAAAGAGAGATTATCGAATATAGTTATTCGAAGGGAAGAGTTATCGAATAGGGATTTATTCAAAGAGAGTTACGTAAGGAAGTTTGAAATGTTGAGTATCAACATAAATAAGTTTTGAAAAGATAAATGGGTTTGTAGCACTTTTTCTACCTTAGCAATTTCGAGGACGAAATTATTTTAAGTGGGGAAGATTGTAATGACCCGGGGTTTGGCCAAATACTTTTATGGTTTTAAATATTTAGTTGACAATATAAATTTATATTTATATTGAGTTATATATTTTATAATCGAAACACAGCTTATTTCGAATATATTTATCGAAATACGAGCTGTAGTAATTCAATTCGAATTTAAAACGAAGACAAATTATTTTAAATAATTTATTAGAATTCTGTTTTGAATTTATATAACGATAATATTAATTTATTATCGAAGAAATAAATGGTTTTGAAATTAAATTTATATCAATTTAAATTTATATCTGTTCGGGATGATCGAATTGGACATCGTAACCTATCCCAGTATGTTCAGAGCAGTGGTATAACGCTAGAAATGTCACTTGTTGAGTTCAGAAAGGGGTTTGAAATCAAGTGATAATTTAATTTTTGGATATCGATTTAAAAGCTAATTTAAAACCAATTAAATTAAAATAAAGAAATTCCTTTTCTTTTGGTGGACGGAAGACAGACAATGTGGAAGAGAAAATTCATGGCCAAATTGAATCCGCATCTCCTCCTTTATCTCCACAAAACCATGACCACTCTGTTCAATTAAAGACCGCACCTCCCCCTTTTAATACTCCTGCCTCCATCCTCTTTTTCCAGTTCAAAATCGAACACCGCTCTCTCTTTTTCTTCTTCTTTTCTTCATTCGAATCAGCGGAGGGGAAATCATTAAATTGGATCGAACTCGATTTCAGACTGTGAGTGTAGAAGCGACGCGAAGATGATGTCAAGGTCAGGGTTCAACTCGCGATCAATTTTGGGATTTGTAGTGATTGCTGGAACTAGGGTTTCGCTCTTATGTTGTTTTATTGGGTGCGATCTGTTTTGCCTTGACTCTCGACCTCGACGGTGGCAAGTTTGAGGGGCGAGATTGAAGGGGGAGGTGCCGATGAGTGCGACAATGTGAAATGGGAGTTCGACAATGGTAAAGGGGGTGAGTGGGTGTTGTTCGATCAGGCCTGGGGGTTGCGGTGAAAATCTGGGTGGTTGAGGGATGTCGGAGGAATACTGATGTCGAAAGGGAGGCAGCCGGTGCTGAAATGGATGCTGATTTTGGTGACTGTCGTAGTTAGAAGAGGGCGCTGCTATGTTAACGGTTAGGAGAACGAAGAAGTATGTGTGGTGTTCGGTGAAATGCCGAAGAGAGTGAAGGAAATGGCGGGGCGGTCCAAGTGTTCGATAAAATGTCTGAATATGGAGAAGAAGTGTTAATGAAAAGTAGTTAAGGTATATTTTGATTTTTGCTTTTAAATTTATTTGGAATTTTATTTAGGCAAATTAGTAATTAATTTAAGGAATTTGTTCAATCTTAGATACTTAGTTAGTAAAGAATAAAATTCTAAACTAATTTATTGAGTAGGAAATTAAGTTTAAATTTGGGCTTAGTTACATGGAAAACTAATTTTTATTCAAATTAGTATATTAATTACAACCAAGATTTGTATACTTTTAGAAAATAAAGGTCATTTGACTGTTAAACTGGAATTTGGAAGATTAGGAAATTAAATTAAATTTTAATACATTCTTAACATAGGACTGTGTTAAGAAGCTTCATCAGCCTATTTATAAAGTTTAGAATTTTCTTATGCAAGGTTAAATCGAATGAAATCATCCTTAGGGAGTTCGGAGACTCGGGAATCAATAAAAGAGAAATTGAAATTGATACCAGTGCAAATAAAAATCATCGGTGAGTAAACCTCACTCACCATTTAAT
This sequence comes from Allium sativum, assembly GCA_030737875.1. Taxonomy (NCBI): domain Eukaryota; kingdom Viridiplantae; phylum Streptophyta; class Magnoliopsida; order Asparagales; family Amaryllidaceae; genus Allium; species Allium sativum. Next base: position 180,363,247 of record CM060915.1, on the reverse strand, counting down.
TAGAATTATTTCTAGTTGTTAAAAATAATTGCTATGCTTGTTTGAATATTGTTTGGTTGATTTAAAATATATATTAGTTATTTAGGACTATTATATATATATATTGGGTTGATTGATTGGTTGGATTCCCGCAGTCTCATTAGCGGATGCCCGCGGTACCATAGCGGATGATTACCCTATACGCCCCACGCTATGATTAGTGGATGACCTTCATACCGCGATATCCTGCCTCGAAGCAGGATGGGTATTACTATGTTGACTAACGTCTGTGGATGCAGGAAAACAGGTTGGAGGAATCCAACTGGATTCCTCAAATATATATATTATCTGTTTGTTGTTTGTTTGATTTCATATATATTCATATATGATGTGTAAAAAATCAAATGATTTAAAATTGGCTGATTTGCTTGTTTAAATATCACTGGGGCTTGGGATATTGATTTATAAAAATATCAAAAAGGGTATTTGAAATTTAAAAGGGGAATTCTATTTTTATAAATAGAATTTGAATTTTTAATGAAGTATAGAAACATTAATTTTTTTGAATACATATGAACAAGGAATCGAATTTATAAACTTTGTTTATAAATGGAAATATGGAATTTGAATCGAATTTATAAAGTTGTTTATAAATGAAAAGATGGAACTTGAATCGAATTTATAAACGTTGTTTATAAATAGAAAGGTGGGATTTGAATTGAAGTTATAAACGTTGTTTATAAATAATACAGAGAAATTCAAATAGACTTTGAATATAGAATTTGAAAAGAGAATTCAAAATAGAATTTGAATATAGTATTTCAAATGGAATTTGAAAAGAGAAATTCAAGTAGACTTTGAAAAAAGAAATTTGAATATAGAAATTCAAATGGAGTTTAACTATAGATTTGAATATAGAAATTCAAATGGAGTTTAACTATAGATTTGAATATAGAAATTCAAATGGAGTTTAACTATAGATTTGAATATAGAAATTCAAATGGAGTTTAACTATAGATTTGAATATAGAAATTCAAATGGACTTTAAACTATAGATTTGAATATAGAAATTCAAATGGACTTTAAACTATAGATTTGAATATAGAAATTCAAATGGACTTTAAACTATAGATTTGAATATAGAAATTCAAATGGACTTTAAACTATAGATTTGAATATAGAAATTCAAATGGACTTTAAACTATGGAATTTGAATAATAGAAGCGAATTGGAGTTTGAATATAGAATTCAAATATTAAAAGAGAAATGGACTAAAGAGATAATTAACAAATTGAGTTAAAACGATTTGGTATAGTTAAATAGATTGGACAGGCATAAATATACAGGAGACAGGTATGGAATAAAGTATAGAAGTGAAATAAATAGAATGCCCGACAAAAAGGTACGTATTTAAATTCATATATGAGATTTTATGCGCCGTATCGGCAAGCCGCTTGGCTTTTTCTTTTTCTTTTTGAGATAAGAAGGACCGGGAAAGCTATTTGAAATTTCCCGATGCTCCCGGTACAAAGGAGGTTATGGCGAATTTTTCCGGGAATTTAAGGAGATAGAATATTTTTAAGATAATTTGATAGTTAGAAATTTACATATCAAAATATATAGAAGTCGATAAGAAAACGAACGTAGAAATAGAATAGTATAATCAAAGGGGAAGTATAAGAATAAAATCTCGTAGTAATAGAAAGAGAAAATATATATGTGTTTAAAGGTGAATAATCAGTTGTATGGTATTGATAATTCGAGTAAGTAGTCTTGTCTGTTTTGACGTTAAATGTTATTCAGTCAAGGTCTGAGAGGTAATTATACCCCAACTTGGTTGATTTCATGATATACCGATAAGTAGCAAGATTCAGGCTCGAAGATCAATGTGGAATAAGAATTAGTTAAATGCTGTATTTGGGTTGTCGTAACGATGTTTTACACAACATCTGTTTTAATCCAAATATGTGCAAAGCTTGGAAATAGAATAACGAATATTTCCTAGTATAGAAAATAAAGGAAGGCGATATATGGAAATGTTTTCCAAATAACGTAAAATGCCAATATGGTTACTGAAAATATTTGGTTAACAAATATTGATAAGAAATAGAGAAGAGATTTAATTAATGGAATATTAATTAAAGGTTCAGTGATTGTTGGATGTTTGGATGAACACTTGTTTTTATTCGATAGTTAAATCACAGACTATCGAAGTTTTGACCATCGTTGTCAATATGAAGAGACCGGTTGGATTATTATCCGAAGAACCACTCCATATCGGCAGTAGCGTACGAATCAGATTATATAAAGATAATCGAAGGCGGGGTAGAGTGCAAGGACTTTTTCTATTAATAGAAATAGTACCTTCAGTTCATTCTGTTCCTGGGTGACTTGTATGGATGAATGTCTGACAGAGTATTTCCAGAATGGTCACGTACATTGATTTCTTCAACCGTACCAAGAGTGGAAGCAGAGAAGGAAACTTCTTTTAGCTAACACATAATGTATGGTTGAGGACGTCAATCGGTGATTTGATGGATTTGACGACGTGACATTCAAAGAGAATCTGGTGTGATGATAAAGCGTAGCTTCTAGCCTCATCATCCGGTAAATGACAGAAATCGAGCAAGTAGCATGGCTATGTAGGTCGCACCTATTAGGGTGTATAATCACCTGATCTAGAGTTTCATTTACTTCTAAAAATCTATTGTCGATGCTGACCCATTCGGGAAACGGTTGCTGATCCCAATCGTTGGTGATATACATTCGATACACTCAAGCGAAATGAGTGGTCGGTCATGTGTGGCTGAGTTGCAAGATGTTCTTGTTGAACTCGGTGTATTCTCCTCTAGAGATATACCAGCGGAAGGTGGTTCCATACCTTGTCATAGTTGGAAATCCATTACCCAATACGTGCTTGCGGTTTTAATTGTATATATATGTGGAACGTGAGATGCAAGCGTTCCACTAGATTGTTATTTACTTGATTTAGACATTATTATAATATCAAAAGAGTTTTGATATAAAGATAAATCAAGTGTTTGGATTCTCATAAGGGAAAAACCTGTTCCGTGTTATACGGCGTGGTCTTATGAGATATCATTTAGTTTTCTGAAACTGTTTTAACTGTTTACTCATACCAGTCCCATGACTGACCCGGAGTTTACTTTGTTGTTTTCCCTAAACTCTTGGGTGCCTAAATTTGTACGGGCAGTCAAGTAGTTCAGGATTTTTCAGATATATCTACAGGAGCTTGGAGCAGGAGGCTTCAGCGTTATCTAGTTATAGTTTGTTCCGCTATGTTGTAAGTGTTGTACTCTGATAAGTGTATGTTATACAGTTAAGATTTTGAATTTCAAAGATGTGATATATTATATTTTGTTCCGCTGCGATGTGAGATTCTGTGTTGTTATTTCTGTTCTTCTTCTACCTCTTTCTTCTAAAAAAAAATGTCTCGTATTTTCGTGATATTTGGGTTGGACGTATGATGTATATAGTCAACTCTGATGTTACGGAAATCTGGGTCATTACAGTATGTATTAAAGACACTTATAGATACGCATAACTATTGAGGGCTAATTAATTAAAGACACCTTAGGGTATACATAGTCAGTAGAAAACCTAGTGGGGATACAAGACATAGGGGAGAGCTTGTATCATGTTGTGTGGGACCCATTTCAGTCAGTAACACGGAGGGGTATCAAAGTAAAGAACTCCGTACTAGGCGGGGAAGGGGCACGTGTAACGCCCCGCATTTTTTTAGCTTTGAAAATAAGAGATTTATATATATTTATAAATAGGGATACGCGAGCGGGTTAATTAAAAAACTATGGTAATAAAAGATATTCTATTTATATTCTAAGAATTTAGTTAAACGAATTTCAACATTCCGTTCGTCTCGGAAAAATACGCGAAATAGAGTCCGAGTTTTCGAAAATCGGAGTCCGTATGACCAAGTTATGGCCCGTCGAAGTTTTCAGAAAATTCCAAGTTCAAAACAGTTTAAAACTAGGGAAGAATTTAAAATTCAAACGCATAGGGGGGAGGGCAGGAGAATTCCCGCCCAGGTCAAGTCGACAGGGGCGTCGACTGTGCAGTCGACACCCCCCCCCCCCGTGTCGACTGCCCAGTCGACACGGGTGTCGACCTGCCTGGTCGAGCCCAGGCAACCTGGGTGCACCTGCTTGCTGTTTGGACTAATTTTGGGGGCTTGTGACGAATTCTTACGGTTCTGATCTATCCTAGGGTTAATCCTATGGCCTAAACTAACCTAAACTCCTATAAAAAGACCCCTAGACCTAGCTTAAACCCTCACAAATCACTCTTGCCACGAAGTGCTGCCCAAATCTCTCTTGATCATGGCCTCCACCTTCATCTTCAAAAGCTTATGCATGCAAACTAGATTCAAGGCAAAGGAGCAAGCTTTCTACACCGAATCAAGAGTTTTGATCATCATCTCAACATGGGTTCTACGACAAGACGATTCATGCTCTTAATCCCTTAGCCACGCTATGTAAGTTCTAGCTACTTCTAGATCTAAACGGTAGTCTTAATGATGGCATGGAATGAAACGAGATTAAACTAAGTATGCTAGCCTATATGAACCTTGTCATGTCTCTTTTGTTTGAATCTACGACTTTAGGCTATGTTTAGTGACTAAATCAAGTTACTCATGTTGCATCGGACTTAGTTTGCCATGCAAGATTGAACCTTTACTTGTGGGATGTTGGCATGAACACTTGGAACCACTTTGACTTGTGAAATATGTGCATGAACATGACTTGGGGGCTTATGCATATAAATGAGACCAAAACCCCTCATGATATTATGCATGTTTGAGACCAAAACCCCCTTATGTTGCTTTGCATGCTTGAGGCCAAATCCTTTATGATATTATTCACGTTTTTGGCCAATCCCTTTATGACATCGTGCATGTTTAGAGGCCAATATGCAATATGCTAGTTATGTGAACACCTTTGCCTCAATTTTCACCATGTTTATCTTGTGATTCATCTTTGCCATCTTGTACCCATCTTTGTCATATTATCCCAAATATGTTTCGCTTTCATGTGCGTTGGGGACACGCTTTGGGTAGCGTAGGCAAACTTGAAAATTGGCTATGATTTTGACGTGAAATTACATGTAACATGAAATGATAAATAACGTGAATATGACACGAAAACTTGACATGGGGCTACATGAAAACATGGACTTAAAAAGGGGTCTAAATTTGACATGAACATGACACGTAGAAAAACATGAAAGTGGCCAACTCGAGGTTGGGTTGAGTTTGTAGCATAAGTCTACCCGGACCCGCCCGGCTTAACTAGTGGCTACAAACAATAGGACCCAATGTGAGTAGTTGGTCATATAGCACTTAAAACCCGAGGTTAGACTAGGTTGTGGTGTAAAGCTACCCGGACCTGCCCGACTTAACTACTAACCACAACGAAGTCTAATGTGAGAGGTTGGGGTGCATTAATTTAATTAATGCCACATGAAAATGTTAAATAAATTTGACTAATGACACTTAACCAATATGACACGAATGGGTAGGTTAAGTGGAACCGGACTTGATTTCTTAATGACACTTAACCATATAAGACAATTAGGGGATGGGGTTAAGTAATTTACACTTAACTAATCTAAACACGATACTTAGATGGGGTTAAGTAACCTAGACTTAACTAATCTAACACGGTGAGGTGATGAGGTTAAGTAACCTACACTTAACCGATCTAAAATGATAAGTGGATAAGGTTAAGTCGTAAACCGTTTGATATACTTAGCCAATTTGACATACGGGTTGTAGGACTAAGCCTTGAACTTGAACACTTAGCCGATTATGACATGGTTGGTAGGAGGGTTAAGTCATGGGCTTGAATAACAACACTTAACCCAATAGACAAAACCCTAGTTAGAAGAACTAGGTAGAAAATCGTAGTTAATCAAGGATAACGGGAAAAGAAGCTAAGTGGTAAACCTTAGTCAAGAATAACTAAGTAATAATTCTTAGCCAAGGACATGGGACTAGTTCATAAATAGATGAGTAACCTGATACGGTAGGTCATCGCTTAGTATACGAGGGGGAGCAACATATCTGACTTGGATAAAAAGCTCCAGCGAACTGGGTGACGAAGCGGTAGCTTCGGGGGACGTGAGGGTACTCTTGGTATTCCTCTGTGAGGTGGCAGATGGTCCATGAAACCTGGCCTCACGGAGGTTAAGGTTTGCGGTAGAAGAGCCAAGGGTATGCCTTGGTTGCTGTGCGAGCAACCTAAAGACGGGGATGGATTAGCGTGGAGTCGACGATACTTGATTTTTGCCCTAGATAGCGCGTCGTCGACTACCTACCATCTTTAGTCAATCGTGTACGTACGGAAAGGCAGAGGACTCCCAACAGACCATATACTTGCTATCGAGTTATGAGTGAGGTTGGCCAATAGGAAAGTGGGGCTATAGTGGGGCCGGGATGTAGTTCTCATACATGATTTTTCTTGGATTTCCTTTCAGTAGTTGAGGGAGGGGTCACATGGGACCATAGCCACAGATACAAAAACAGACCTTGATATCTGCATCGGCAGATGACTTAAAGCTCCCGACCGAGTTCCGTATTTCTTGATTTTCCCTGGCACGGAACTCGGATGGCACATTGAGATACATGTGCGTCTAGACATGGAAAACGATTCACGATACATACATGGGATAAGGGGCGTGGTTGACGGGTGGCATAATCCCTAGTTGCCCTAGGTGGCTTGAACCCAAACCGAGACACGGAAACGTTCATTAGGTAGCATAATCCCTAGTGGTCCTAGGTGGCATAAAACCTAAGTGAGCACGCGATGGTTCATGGTAAGAAAACATAACCAGATCAAGGGTAGCAGTCAAAAACAACATCAAGGAAAAATGGTACTACGTCGAGGTGGTATAGATTAACAGGGGAAAACCCGTACGGCCTACGACAAAGGACTGAACTTATACATGGAAAGAAACGTACGAATTGGGAAAACCTACATAGGATATATATATATAAGGTTGACATGGACCATCACATGACATTGGGAAAGGGACATTCGTAGTTAATACAGGACGCGGGTTGGGATACTAGTACGAGAGGTGTAGAGCAAATATACATGTTAGAACCATGAGGAATATAATTGATAGTAACCTCGGGATGTTATACATGATAGATACCTTGGGTTAGTATACTTGATAAAAACCTGACGATGTGATACCTTAACTTATCTTGACACCGTAGTTTATCATGATACCTTAGTCTATCTTGATACTGTAGTTCAGCCTGTTATCTTGGTTTAGCTTATCTATCTTGTAGTTATCCTTATGTTTACTTTCAGTTTATGCATGTCATGTTAACTTTACCTATTTCTATACTGGAAGTAGATAGGACTTACCAGTCTTTATGACTGACCCCGTTTTGTTTCGCCTCTATGTCTTCCGTTTTCCCCTCCAGGTTTTCAGGGAGGAAACACTATTGTTTAGTTCGGACCTCTTCTGCTTGAAGGTCATCATATATAGCTTGGACTTCTTTTGGCTATGGCTGCTTTACTAGTTTGCTTTGGGGGAATAAATTATGAAAAGGTTTTATGCTTCTTTACTATTTGCAAGACAGGTTTCTATGTACTCTGATGTAAAATGGCTTTAGACCTTGATGTTTTATAAAGTAATGAAATTTGTGTTACTTCCGCTGTCTTATATATTCTGTCTTGTAATATTTCTGTGCATGCTTACTAATAATGCCCCTCCAAACCTAGTGCATTCCTTTGTGAGTGACTCTGGCGGAGGTGGGGTGTTACATTTGGTATCAGAGCAGAAGGTTACCAGACTGGGTGAAAGTTTTTAAAACCTTCTGAAAGACTATTTGAAAACCGTTTGCAAAGAAGCATTTTTCAAGAAAAGTTTTATTTTAAAAAGCTATTCCCCAAAAGGCCATTAGCACTATCCTTGTTGAATCTCTTTTCCTTTCTTTCCTCCATCTGTAGTCACGGTGGTTTTAACTACGACTAGTCTTTTCTAGCTACGAAAGTATTCTCTGTAAGATGGAGGTAGTTCCCGAGAGGCCTGTGGCAGTGTTATGAGAAGGGATGGTAAGAAAAAGGATCGCTGTGCAAGAAAGAAAAAAAAATTCTGAAGGAGGCAAGTCGACAGGGGTGTCGCATGCGCAGACAACACAACCCCCCTAAGTCGACTGCCCTGTCGACACCACCCCCTGTAGCAGAAAAAAAAGGCACGAAGGCCGACGGCCTTTAGCTTCAAAGCACATTTTGTGCGTTTCCCTTCCAGCCACCAAGAAACCCAAAAACCCCTTAACTTCCTTCACCTCCCACCGCTTCGTTTCTCCGCTATTTTTTGTAAAACCAGTCTCAAATCGAGAGCTAAATCCATCCTCTATCCAGATCTATAATTTTCCTCTCTCAATTTGTGCTCAAATCGCCATGGAAAACCTTCTTGAGCTTTACCCTCAATTAACACCACAAGAGATAGAATGGTGCGATGAGCGACAGGAGATAGTTGAGCAATATGCGAAGAGTGCCAACATGAAGTTACTATTAGGTCGTCCGGTGAGATTTGCTGATTTTGCGGGGACCCCCGTGGAAAGTTTATTTGCGGAAGCGGGTTTGATTTCTATCTTGGACACACGCACCGCCGAGAGAAAGGGCCTCAAGCGTTTGGTAAGGCTTTTTGACGCATTTTTAGAAACTGGTGAGGATGATGAGGGCTTAGTAACCTATAGTTCAGAGGTTAAGGGTACTCATGTTTATATTAATGAGGTCCAGTTTGGTGAAATGTTAAATATCCGCGGTACGGGAATGGATACAGCGGATCTTGAGATGAATGATAATACTATATGGCGTAGGATTTTCTTTAATGAGCTTGAAAGACAATGGGATTATGATCATCAACGCCCATTAGCTAGATTTGTTATTAGGATATTGCAGTATAATCTTGCGGGGCAGAATGCTGGGTTCGATAGAATTCCACATGTCATTAAGATTGCTACCTATGCTATATTTGGGGGTATACAGATGAACTGGGCACGAACTATCTTACAGCAGTACCATACCACTAGGGAAGTAAGGATTTCCAATATTTGCTTTGGAAATTTATGGACTACGGTTTTTATGCGGAGTGGCGTTGATCTACACGACGAGGATTTTGTAGTACTTTCCTCTCATCCCTCTAGTATTATTAGCATGGCTGCACTGACAAGGATGGGTATACAATTGCAACAACTGCAAGAGCCACAGCCTATGGAACATGATGGAGAGGATGAGGGTGACGAGGAGGAAGAACAAGAGGACGAGCCACATGATAGTCAGCTCAGATATTTCGAGGAACCCCAGCAGACGACAACAGAGGGGTTTGGGCAAGCCCATGCAGAGCAGGCTTGGGAAGGAGCTTGGACTTCCCAGACCCCGGCACAGGGGGATACAGATACGTCCGGGTGGGACCCATGGGTTAGCAGGGATCCAGATTGGAGTTCTGAGTTGAGGTATGTTTCGGAGCAGCAAGCTCGTATAGTTAGGGGCAACCATGACATACTGAGGACACAGCAGGAGATGCTACAGGCACAGGTAGACCTAGCTCAGACTCAGCAGCAGATGCTACACGATATGGGTACCTCCTATGATCAGTTAGGAGCCGGACTTTCGGACTTACAGTTAGAGGTTAGGCAGGGGAATCGACGACAGGGAGAGAGGCTTGATAGCATAGAGGAGCTCATTCGTAGCTACTTCCGTTAGGCTTGACCTCTATTAGTGTATCCGTAGGGTAGTATTTTATTATTATCTAGTTGTAACCATGTACTGAAATTATCTTAATGTAATCCGCACATTGTTTGCTTAATTAAAACTGTTGTGCTTGAAATAACCCAGAAAATATTACACAGTAATATATATAGACGAAGAAAAACGGGAAAGTAAATAAACGGGAAAAAGGTAAATTTTTCCGTTGTGTAAGATTTAGAAAATTAGATTTTTCTAAAATTAAAAATGGATGGTAGGATCTTGGATGCGCCAATTGGATGAACTTCACTCTTATTCTATAAGTGTATGGGAAAATTTGGATGAAAATGTTTTCGTAAATTTTTGCATTCATTTAGAACTGCAAGTATATTTAGTGTGAGAGCATCATGTTTTGGAAAAGAAATTTTCAAGGAAATTGCATCCATATAGGTGGTACCACAAGTTAAACATACATATTTTACTACAATGTAATTCACTTTGCACATGTGCACATGGTTGCAACAATTGGTTGAACACTTTTGGGTGGTAATGTGGGGACATAAATCCTACTCTTATTGAATTTCGGGAATGAAATTCTTTAAGGGTGGGAGAATGTAACGCCCCGCATTTTTTTTAGCTTTGAAAATAAGAGATTTATAAATAGGGATACGCGAGCGGGTTAATTAAAGAACTATGGTAATAAAAGATATTATGTTTATATTCAAAGAATTAAGTTAAATGGATTTCACCATTCCGTTCGTCTCGGAAAAATACGCGAAATAGAGTCCGAGTTTTCGAAAATCGGAGTCCGTATGACCAAGTTATGGCCCGTCGAAGTTTTCAGAAAATTCCAAGTTCAAAACAGTTTAAAACTAGGGAAGAATTCAAAATCCAAACACACAGGGGGGAGGGTGGGAGAATTCCCACCCAGGTCAAGTCGACAGGGGTGTCGACTGTGCAGTCGACACAACCCCCCGTGTCGACTGCCTAGTCGACTCGTGTGTCGACCTGCCTGGTCGAGCCTAGGCAACCTGGGTGCACCTGCTTACTGTTTGGACTGATTTTGGGGGCTTGTGACGAATTCTGACGGTTCTGATCTATCCCAGGGTTAATCCTATGGCCTAAACTAACCTAAACTCCTATAAAAAGACCCCTAGACCTAGCTTAAACCCTCACCAATCACTCTTGCCACGAAGTGCTGCCCAAATCTCTCTTGATCATGGCCTCCACCTTCATCTTCAAAAGCTTATGCATGCAAACTAGATTCAAGGCAAAGGAGCAAGCTTTCTACACCAAATCAAGAGTTTTGATCATCATCTCATCATGGGTTCTACGACAAGACGATTCATGCTCTTAATCCCTTAGCCACGCTATGTAAGTTCTAGCTACTTCTAGATCTAAACGGTAGTTTTAATGATGGCATGGAATGAAACGAGATTAAACTAAGTATGCTAGCCTATATGAACCTTGTCATGTCTCTTTTGCTTGAATCTATGACTTTAGGCTATGTTTAGTGACTAAATCAAGTTACTCATGTTGCATCGGACTTAGTTTGCCATTCAAGATTGAACCTTTACTTGTGGGATGTTGGCATGAACACTTGGAACCACTTTGACTTGTGAAATATGTGCATGAACATGACTTGGGGGCTTATGCATATAAATGAGACCAAAACCCCTCATGTTATTATGCATGTTTGAGACCAAAACCCCCTTATGATGCTTTGCATGCTTGAGGCCAAATCCTTTATGATATTATTCACGTTTGTGGCCAATCCCTTTATGACACCGTGCATGTTTAGAGGCCAATATGCAATATGCTAGTTATGTGAACACCTTTGCCTCAATTTTCACCATGTTGAACTTGTGATTCATCTTTTCCATCTTGTACCCATCTTTGTCATATTATCCCAAATATGTTTCGCTTTCATGTGCGTTGGGGACACGCTTTGGGTAGCTTAGGCAAACTTGAAAATTGGCTATGATTTTGACGTGAAATCACATGTAACATGAAATGATAAATAACGTGAATATGACACGAAAACTTGACATGGGGCTACATGAAAACATGCACTTAAAAAGGGGTCTAAATTTGACATGAACATGACACGTAGAAAAACATGAAAGTGGCCAACTCGAGGTTGGGTTGAGTTTGTAGCATAAGTCTACCTGGACCCGCCGGCTTAACTAGTGGCTACAAACAATAGGACCCAATGTGAGTAGTTGGTCATATAGCACTTAAAACCCGAGGTTAGACTAGGTTGTGGTGTAAAGCTACCTGGACCCGCCCGGCTTAACTAGTAACCACAACAAAGTCTAATGTGAGAGGCTGGGGTGCATTAATCTAATTAATGCAACATGAAAAGGTTAAATAAATTTGACTAATGACACTCAACCGATATGACACGAATGGGTAGGTTAAGTGGAACCGGACTTGATTTCTTAATGACACTTAACCATATAAGACAATTAGGGGATGGGGTTAAGTAATTTACACTTAACTAATCTAAACACGGTACTTAGATGGGGTTAAGTAACCTAGACTTAACTAATCTAACACGGTGAGGTGATGAGGTTAAGTAACCTACACTTAGCCGATCTAAAATGATAAGTGGATAAGGTTAAGTCGTAAACCGTTTGATATACTTAGCCAATTTGACATACGGGTTGTAGGGCTAAGCCTTGAACTTGAACACTTAGTCGATTATGACATGGTTGGTAGGCGGGTTAAGTCATGGGCTTGAATAACAACACTTAACCCAATAGACAAAACCCTAGTTAGAGGAACTAGGTAGAAAATCGTAGTTAATCAAGGATAACGGGAAAATAAGCTAAGTGGTAAACCTTAGTCAAGAATAACTAAGTAATAATTCTTAGCCAAGGACATGGGACTAGTTCATAAATAGATGAGTAACCTGATACGGTAGGTCATCGCTTAGTATACGAGGAGGAGCAACTTATCTGACTTGGAATAAAAGCTCCAGCGAACTGGGTGATGAAGCGGTAGCTTCGGGGGACGTGAGGGTACTCTTGGTATTACTCTGTGAGGTGGCAGATGGTCCATGAAACCTGGCCTCACAGAGGTTAAGGTCTGCGGTAGAAGAGGCAAGGGTATGCCTTGGTTGCTGTGCGAGCAACCTAAAGACGGGGATGGATTAGCGTGGAGTCGATGATACTTGATTTTTGCCCTGGATAGCGCGTCGTCGACTACCTACCATCTTTAGTCAATCGTGTACGTAAGGAAAGGCAGAGGACTCCCAACAGACCATATACTTGCTATCGATTTATGGGTGAGGTTGGCCAATAGGAAAGTGGGGCTATAGTGGGGCCGGGATGTAGTTCTCATACATGATTTTTCTTGGATTGCCTTTCAGTAGTTGAGGGAGGGGTCACGTGGGACCATAGCCACGGATACAAAAACAGATCTTGATATCTGCATCGGCAGATGACTTAAAGCTCCCGACCGAGTTCCGTATTTCTTGATTTGCCCTGGCACGGAACTCGGATGGCACATTGAGATACATGTGCGTCTAGACATGGAAAACGATTCACGATACATACGTGGGATAAGGGGCGTGGTTGACGGGTGGCATAATCCCTAGTGGCCCTAGGTGGCTTGAACCCAAACCGAGACACGGAAACGTTCATTAGGTAGCATAATCCCTAGTGGTCCTAGGTGGCATAAATCCTAAGTGAGCACGCGATGGTTCATGGTAAGAAAACATAACCAGATCAAGGGTAGCAGTCAAAAACAACATCAAGGATAAAATGGTACTACGTCGAGGTGGTATAGATTAACAGGGGAAAACCCGTACTGCCTACGGCAAAGGGCTGAACTTATACATGGAAAGAAACGTACGAGTTGGGAAAACCTACATAGGATATATATATATATATATATATATATATTAGGTTGACATGGACCATCACATGACATTGGGCAAGGGACATTCGTAGTTAATACAGGACGCGGGTTGGGATACTAGTACGAGAGGTGCATAGCAAATATACATGTTAGAACCATGAGGAATATACTTGATAGTAACCTCGGGATGTTATACATGATAGATACCTTGGGATAGTATACTTGATAAAAACCTGACGATGTGATACCTTGACTTATCTTGACACCGTAGTTTATCATGATACCTTAGTCTATCTTGATACTGTAGTTCAGCCTGTTATCTTGGTTTAGCTTATCTATCTTGTAGTTATCCTTATGTTTACTTTTAGTTTATGCATGTCATGTTAACTTTACCTATTTCTATACTGGAAGTAGATAGGATTTATCAGTCTTTATGACTGACCCTGTTTTGTTTCACCTCTCTGTCTTCCGTTTTCCCCACCAGGTTTTCAGGGAGGAAACACTATTGTTTAGTTCGGACCTCTTCTGCTTGAAGGTCATCATATATAGCTTGGACTTCTTTTGGCTATGGCTGCTTTACCAGTTTGCTTTGGGGGAATAAATTATGAAAAGGTTTTATGCTTCTTTACTATTTGCAAGACAGGTTTCTATGTACTCTGATGTGAAATGGCTTTAGACCTTGATATTTTATAAAGTAATGAAATTTGTGTTACTTCCGCTGTCTTATATATTCTGTCTTGTAATATTTCTGTGAATGCTTACCAATAATGCTGCTCCAAACCTAGTGCATTCCTTTGTGAGTGACTCTGGCGGAGGTGGGGTGTTACATTTGGTATCAGAGCAGAAGGTTACCAGACTGGGCAAATGTTTTTAAAACCTTCTGAAAGACTATTTGAAAACCGTTTGCAAAGAAGCATTTTTCAAGAAAAGTTTTATTTTAAAAAGCGATTCCCCAAAAGGCCATTAGCATTATCCTTGTTTCATTGTTGAATCTCTTTTCCTTTCTTTCCTCCATCTGTAGTCACGGTGGTTTTAACTACGACTAGTCTTTTCTAGCTACGAAAGTATTCTCTGTAAGATGGAGGTAGTTCCCGAGAGGCCTGTGGCCGTGTTATGAGAAGGGATGGTAAGAAAAAGGATCGCTGTGCAAGAAAGAAAAAAAAAATCTGAAGGGGGCAAGTCGACAGGGGTGTCGAATGCGCAGTCAACACAACCCCCCCCTAAGTCGACTGCCCTGTCGACACCACCCCCTGTAGCAGAAAAAAAAGGCACGAAGGCCGACGGCCTTTAGCTTCAAAGCACATTTAGTGCGTCTCCCTTCCAACCACCAAGAAACCCAAAAACCCCTTCACTTCCTCCACCTCCCACCGCTTCGTTTCTCCGCTATTTTTTGTAATACCGGTCTCAAATCGAAGCTAAATCCATCCTCTATCCAGATCTATAATTTTCCTCTCTCAATTTGTGCTCAAATCGCCATGGAAAACCTTCTTGAGCTTTACCCTCAATTAACACCACAAGAGATAGAATGGTACGATGAGCGACAGGAGATAGTTGAGCAATACGCGAAGAGTGCCAACATGAAGTTACTATTAGGTCGTCCGGTGAGATTTGCTGATTTTGCGGGGACCCCCGTGGAAAGTTTATTTGCGGAAGCGGGTTTGATTTCTATCTTGGACTCACGCACCGCCGAGAGAAAGGGCCTCAAGCGTTTGGTAAGGCTTTTTGACGCATTTTTAGAAATTGGTGAGGATGATGAGGGCTTAGTAACCTATAGTTCAAAGGTTAAGGGTACTCATATTTATTTTAATGAGGTCCAGTTTGGTGAAATGTTAAATATCCGCGGTACGGGAATGGATACAGCAGATCTTGAGATGAATGATAATACTATATGGCGTAGGATTTTCTTTAATGAGCTTGAAAG
The DNA here is from genome assembly GCA_030737875.1 of Allium sativum. Classification (NCBI taxonomy): domain Eukaryota; kingdom Viridiplantae; phylum Streptophyta; class Magnoliopsida; order Asparagales; family Amaryllidaceae; genus Allium; species Allium sativum. The sequence continues at coordinate 180,347,740 of CM060915.1, read as the reverse complement.
ACAGTGGGATTATGATCATCTACGCCCATTAGCTAGATTTGTTATTAGGATATTGCAGTATAATCTTGCGGGGCAGAATGCTGGGTTTGATAGAATTCCACACGTCATTAAGATTGCTACCTATGCTATATTTGGGGGTATACAGATGAACTGGGCACGAACTATCTTACAGCAGTACCATACCACTAGGGAATTAAGGATTTCCAATATTTTCTTTGGAAATTTATGGACTACGGTTTTTATGCGGAGTGGCGTTGATCTACACGACGAGGATTTTGTAGTACTTTCCTCTCATCCCTCTAGTATTATTAGCGTGGCTGCACTGACAAGGATGGGTATACAATTGCAACAACTGCAAGAGCCACAACTTATGGAACATGATGGAGAGGATGAGGGTGACGAGGAGGAAGAACAAGAGGACGAGCCACATGATAGTCAGCTCAGATATTTCGAGGAACCCCAGCAGACGACAACAGAGGGGTTTGGGCAAGCACATGCAGAGCAGGCTTGGGAAGGAGCTTGGACTTCCCAGACCCCGGCACAGGGGACTGCAGATACGTCCGGGTGGGACCCTGAAACACCCCACCTCCGTTAGGGTCACTCTCAAAGGGAATGTTCTAATTTTGGTGGAGGTTTTATAAGTACAAGTCACAGATATACAAGACAGATATAAGAACACATATTTTTGAACAGCGGAAAACAACATCTTTTATTTCATCAAAATACGTGTTACACAAACCATGCCATAATTGTCTTACAATACTTCCAAAATCATAAATGTCTTGATTACATTATTTAAAGAAGCATAAAGAAAACATAAATAAACTGCAAAAGTCCCATAATTGCTGTCCAAAGCCATAGTCCGAAACGAAAAGATCCAAGCAATACATTCTTTCTCTTCAAGCTAGATATGAAGGTTGGTTAAGCTGCGGTATTCCCTCCCTGTGGACCTGGGGGGAGGGAGGGGGAAACGGAAGAAAAGAAGACGAAAGAAAAGTAGAGTCAGACATAAAGCCTGAGTAAGTCTAGGACTATTCAGTCTATGAATAAAGAACTGGGTATGATAAGTATAAACTAGAAATGGGAAAGCACCATAAACTAAGTTAAGTTGTCTAGGGTCGAATATACTATCGTACCCCATATTAATCTCTGTACCCATATAAACTAGATCCCAACAGGCACCCCATAATCCGGGTGAAGTGATCCTTTTTCTGATGATCGGCTCCTACTCGTATAGTTACATGTGTCTTACGACCCCGGATGTTGTAGTTACCTATGCTGGTCCCACCATGGGGTGTATCAAGTCCCATGGTGGAGGCCCGACACAATCCTAGAATGCACAGGTATGCTACTGGTGCCCAGTGACTCATTTTTCTGAGCCGGAGTGTGTGCACGCCCGCACCCCGTTAGAACCTACGCTGCTGCACCACCGCCGTCGATTTGACCTCTTACAGTCAGCCCAGTAATCGTGCCCCACGCTGCCTAGTTTCAGGGTATCATGATACCTTGTAGGGTTACTGCTGAAAAGGGTCCCCCGCTACTAGGTTTTTCTATTTCTAGCCAACATGCTAAGTTGGTTAAGTGTTTTATAAACCTAACCCCCAATCAGCCTGTTTAGTTTAGCAAGTTCCATTTTGATTAAGTCTTAATCCACTTAATCCTATCAATCCTGACTCAGCCTTAATTGTCTTATTAAAAGCCTTGACCTCTCACATTAGACAGGTATTGTTGTGGCTGCCTGTTGCTGGTTGGGTCCGGTGTAACACCCCACGCCCGCTATGGTCACTCACTAAGGGAATGCCATAGCATCGGTGGAGTATTTTAGTGAATATAGAACAGAAAAATTACAACAAGACAGATATAAATAGTACTTGAAATTTAACACATCATCTCATAACAGCGGAAGTAAACATGTCTGGTTACATCATAAAACCAAAATAAAAGTCAAGTACAATATCCATCAAAATAAAGAAGTACATAATCCCACTCTCTCATACAATAGCCAGGACAAAAGAAAAGATAACTGGGTAACTGGAGCTTTACATCTATCCAAGCTCCTAAAGACTGGAACAGCAATCCGATCAAGCTCCACTACTGCTAGGATCCATCGTAGGACCTGAGGGTTGGGAAAAAGATAAAAACAACGGGGTCAGACATAAGTCTGAGCGAGTCCTATTACTTTAACAATACAATCATTAAAGTAACCAGAGAAGACATAAACTTGACATACGGTAATGTCTGGGGATGAATGGCTACACTAAGCAGCTTGGTAGACTTAGGATAAACTAAGATTACTATAAAGACGCATTTACCCACCCAAGGATAATTACTACACTGCACCACACCAGTCATTCCTACTCAAAGATTGATCCCACCCAAGGACTTAAAAGAAAGATATAACTAGTAGTTTCATGTACCCCTAGCTGACCACATAGGTGCCGTCTGCCCCTATCTCCACTAGGTGTACCCCACTACTCCCCAAGCGATCGGCTCCCTACCGTAGATACCCGTGCTGGTCCCACAATGGGGTGTATCATTCCCCAAAGTGGCCACCTGATAATATCAACGGTGCACGGCTTTATATCTACACGATGCAACAACGGCTTATCTACCAGCCCGGGCCCACACACGCATATGAAACCCGTTGGACTTGCGTTGCCACCGCTAACCCGTTTTGGCCTCTTATAATCAAGCCCATTACGCGTGTCCCGTCCTCGACATGGGTCGAGCCCACAAAGATACAAATGGGTTACTGGTTGAAATGGGCCCCCACAAGCTACCCACCTAAGCTTGTCACTTATCTAGTGTATCCCACTTAACCCTTTAATCATGTTTAATTACATGTTTCCACTTGGTTAAGTATTCTAATCGTATTTTCTATTGCCACCCAAGGCAACCCACTAGATTTCCACATGCCACCCAAGGCACCCACTTAACCCCTTATGTCCCTCTACATGCTAATATGGTTAAGTGTTTCTTAATTAATTAATTAAGATCATGACCCCATAAAGACCTCTCACATTAGACCGTCTTTTATGACTGCTGGATATGCCGGTTGGTTCCGGGCAGACTTCTGTCATCAAAAGGGTCTAACCTCGTGTCTTTACTTTAATCACGTATTTAATTTATGACTAAGACCTCTCACATTGGGCCAATCATTTGTAGCCGCTGGATGGCCGGTCGGTTCCGGGCAGACTTCCGCTACAAAAGGGTCCAACCTCGTGTCTTAGTTGATAAATTACACCTAATTAATCACCCCCGTATTAATTATCCCTAATTAATATCAAGTTTTTCATAACATGGGTAGACCTAACTCAATAGGTAAATTCCCATGGGGTAGACCTAACTCAATAGGTAAATTCCCACTTATGTTAATTTATTTTTATGGTATGCTTAATCATACGCAATCATACTTTTATTAACATATTTATTAACCCCATCGTTCCCCACGTAAATCGTTCTCATTTCATGACATAATAAAGGGAAGATCCATCACAAATATCATGGGTTTAACCAAATCTTAGCATATAACTTTGTCATGGGTTAAGAGGATGTCAACTTGCATATATGAGCATATATTCACCCAACTACATTTAACCCAAACTTGCATATTATCATACATATATCTTGCATAACATGTTGAACTTGCATATAAGCATTCTAATAACTTGCATAACATGTTAAACATGCATTTAAGCATACACATAACTTGCATAAGCATTCACATTCTTGCATAAGCATTCACAAACTTGCATAAGCATGCATAACTTGCATATCATGTTAAACTTGCATTTAAGCATACACATAACTTGCATAAGCATTCACATACTTGCATAAGCATCCACATACTTGCATAAGCATGCATAACTTGCATATCATGTTAAACTTGCATTTAAGCATATACATAACTTGCATAAGCATTCACATACTTGCATAAGCATGCATAACTTGCATATCATGTTAAACTTGCATTTAAGCATACACATAACTTGCATAAGCATTCACATACTTGCATAAGCATGCATAACTTGCATAACTCACTTGTTAAACATGCATAAACCCACTTATTAGGTATGCATAAACCCACTTATTAAACATGCATAAACCCACTTGTTAAACATGCATAAACCAACTTATTAAACATGCATAAACCCACTTATTAAATATGCATAAACATAGGAAAACATAGAGTAGCATATCATTACAAATGATTCAAACTCACTAATCCGCATTTAAGACCATAAGTCTCATTACACCCAATCTACTTACTTTAGCAATTGATGTTAAAGTGATAGAAACTCACCAAACCCAAGATTAGCAAACTTATGAAGTGGAATTAGTTGCTAAATATGAAGAAGATGATGATTAGAGGTTGATTAGCTTGCAACTTCCTTCATAAATTAGTGGAGGCTCCCTCTAAGATTTAATTTGGCGGCATGAGGCCATCATTTCTATTTTTAGTAAGGATTAGGGGGGTTTAGGGTGTATTTATAGATTAGGTGAGTTTTTTAGGCCCTTAGATTAACCCTAGATTAGATTAGGTCCGTTAGATTTAGGAAATCTCTAGAACCCAGCCCAAGACTCAACCAAAAACCAGATCTGGTGCACCCAGATCAACAGGGCCGACACCCTGTGTCGACACCCCTGTCGACAGGGCTGTCGACACCCCTGTCGACATGCCTGTCGACACCCCTGTCGACATGCCTGTCGACATGGGGCTAGGCGGGAACTTTCCCGCCACCTCCGCTTTTGGCTCCAATTATGTTTTAAAACTGAACTTTAAATCTGTTTTTAATTTTGAATTTTCTGAAAAATTCTTTGGGCCTTAACTGTGTCATACGGACTCCGATTTACAAAATTTCGGACTCTATTCTGCGTATTTTTCCAAGACGAACGCAATGACGCAGCCTGTTTCCCCCAATTCTCACATTTGAGATTATTTATTCTGCAATTAATGAATTTCAGCATTAACTGAAATACGGGGTGTTACATTCTCCCCTCCTTAAAGGATTTCGTCCCCGAAATCTCTAAGCTAAGGAGAATGCATATCCTACAATCCAAACAACCATCTACTCAATCCATCAAACACGGGCATCCATTGTCCTTAAAACAATTTCTAATGATGTATGAGCATATGCAAAGAGTGTGTGTATATGTTCCCTATCTAATGTATGAACATATGCAAACCATGATAGTGCCATGCATCCATTATGTATGCGAGAGAACCCTATCGACACATACAATATCTACATGAGTGCACAATCATTCACCAAAATGCATCATCCATATGATAACACAATCATTATACATCCATAAATATAGCTTCCTACACACAATTTTATGCAATATACAATATGAAGTGATTGAGCCGATCTAGTGCCTAGAGTGTGTATATATGCATCCACGAGCAACCACTAGCAACCACTTGCATCCACTTGCATCCATCAATCATAACATGTCTCAAACACATGTTTCAACCATAGGTTTACCCTATCTAAAGGTCAATCAGTACTAACGAGAGGATATACTAAAGATAAGATAAGTACTAGACAACGATAGAGGAGAAAGTAAAGACATACCCTCAAAAAGAAATGGGTACAATGAACGCATCTTCGCTTCCGTCTCCCAAGTTGCGTTGCTCTCCTCTTCTCCCCATTGCACTTTGACTAGTTGAACCTCTCTATTTCTCAAATTCCTAGTCTCTGACCAAAGGATGCGGGTAGGAGCTCGTCGAATAGTCGCATCACGCTCTACTTCCACTTCTTTAAGCAAGCTCGGCTCTACCACCTCTGCGGTCTCATGTAAGCACTTCCTCAAATGGGACACATGGAATACATCATGTACACCATTAAGTCTGTCGGGCAACTCCACTCTATATGCCATCCGTCCAATTCTTTCCTTAATGGGAAATGGCCCTACGAACCTTGGTGCTAACTTCCCAACAGATCCAAAGCGAACCACATTTCGTAACGGAGACACTTTGACAAAGACCATGTCCCCAACTTCAAACTCAAGATCCGTCCTTCTCTTGTCCGCATAAGACTTTTGCCTATCCTGCGCTGCTTTCATCCTTCTTCGAATCAAGTCAATCTTCTCAGAAGTCTCCCTAATCATATCAGGCCCAAGCAAGATCTTATCCGTAGATTCTCACCAACATGTAGGTGATCGACAAGGCCTTCCATAGAGAGCTTCGAAAGGAGCCATGCCAATACTGGACTGAAAGCTATTATTATATGCGAACTCCACCAATGGAAGATGCTCTTCCCATGTACCTCCAAAATCTAAGATACAAAGTCTCAAAAGGTCTTCTAGAACACGATTCACCCTCTCAGTCTGGCCGTCCGTCTGAGGATGATATGCGGTGCTCAGACACAATTGAGTCCCCACTGCTTCTTGCAAACTTCTCCAGAACTCGCTAGTGAAGATAGGATCTCGATCACTCACTATGCTAGAGGGTACCCCATGTAATCGAACTATCTCTCGATGATATACTGAAGCTAGCCATGGAGCAGTCCTCTTGCTCTTCACAGGTATGAAATGGGCGCTCTTAGTAAGTCTGTCTACCACCACCCAAATTCCCGTATTACCCTTTCTTGATCTGGGTAACCCGTCAATAAAATCCATCGAGACGCTATCCCACTTCCATTGCGGAACTTCCAATGGGTGAAGCAACCCACATGGTTTCTTTTGCTCCGCCTTTACTTGTTGGCACACCAAGCATCGAGCGACATACTCGGCCACATCTTTCTTCATACCGGCCCAGAAGAAAACCCTCTTCATGTCTTGGTACATCTTGTCCCCACCGGGATGAATGGTCATCCTAGAACGGTGTGCATCATCAAGAATAACCTTCCTCAAACCCTCGTCTTGCGGTACACAAAGTCTACCGTCTCTACGCAAGCACCCCCTATCGTCTAGGGTGTACCTACTCAAATGGCTGGACGACTCCCCCCTTATGAGCTTCTCCACCAACTCAACCAACTGTGGGTCGTCCCTCTGTGCTTCTCCAATCCGCCCCAAAAGAGTAGGTCTAACCTCCAAGGAAGCTAGCAAACTGGGTACATAATCAATGGAAGGTCTGAAATCAAACATCGAGATAAATTCCAAGCTTCTTTGCTCCACGAACAATAGACTCAAGGACAACCTTTTTCTGCTCAAGGCGTCCGCCACCACGTTACCCTTGCCAGGGGTATACGCTATCTCGAAATCATAGGATGCTAAGAACTCCATCCACCTTTGCTGTCTCAAATTCAAATCCTTCTGAGAAAACAAGTATTTTAATGATTTGTGGTCAGTGAACAATTCGAATCTCTCACCAAGAAGATAGTGGCGCCAAATCTTAAGCGCAAAAACAATAGCGGCCAACTCTAAATCATGGGTAGGGTAATTTTTCTCATGCACTCTCAACTGCCTTCCACCATAGGCTATCACCCTTCCCTCTTGCATTAAGACTGCGCCTAGTCCTGTCCCACAAGCATCGGTATAAACAACAAATGGCTTGCTCCCATCTGGCAACACTAAAACTGGAGCAGTGGTTAAAGCTCTCTTTAACCGCCAGAACGCATCATCACAATCTACGTCCCATGTAAAAACAAGATTCTTCTTCGTTAAGCGGGTTAATGGGGCTGATATCTTCGCGAAGTCTTTGATAAACTTCCTACAGTAACCCGCCAACCCCAAGAAACTTCTTACTTCGGTAGCATTCTTCGGAACCTTCCAATCCTGAATTGATACTACCTTCGCGGGATCCACAGCTATCCCTTCCTTGGAGACCACGTGCCCCAAGAACCGCACCTCCTTCCTCCAGAAGTGACATTTAGAGAATTTAGCCTTAAGGCTACGTGCTCGAAAAGGCTTCAATACCTCCCCAAGATGTAGGGCTTGCTCTTCTTCACTCTTAGAAAATACTAAGATATCATCCACAAAGACCACCACGAATTTATTAAGGAACTCCCTGAACACCCTACTCATCAAATCCACAAAGTATGCAGGGGCGTTCGTTAACCCAAATGGCATCACCAGCCACTCATAGAAACCATCCGGAGTCCTAAAGGCAGTCTTGTCTATGCTATCCTCAGCCACTCTCAACTGATGAAACCCCGTGGCTAAGTCCAACTGAGAAAATACTGAAGCGCCAACCAACTGATCGAAAAGATCATCAATCCTCGGCAATGGGTGTCTATTCTTCTTTGTGAGCTTGTTGAGTTCTCTATAGTCAACACAAAGTCTGAGGGACCCATCCGCCTTTGTAGAAAATACTACTGGAGCACCCCACTCCGATATACTTCGTCTTATGAACCCCTTCTCAAGCAACTCCCCTACTTGCTTATGGAGTTCCCTCCTCTCACGAGGAGCCATGTGGCGCACTGGTAAAGATACAGGTTTAGCATTATCCACCAGATATTTTCAGAAGTCAATCTCCCGCTTCGGAGGTAAGCCCTTCACCTCCTCAAACACATCCGGATATTCCCGGACCACTTTAACAGATTGCAAACTCTCGACAGAAGCGTCAAGCGATTCAAGATAACTTAGCATAACAGAATCCATGGGATTACAAGAAATCTCGAGAGTGTTACCCAAGCGGGTCATGAGCCTAACAACTCTCCTTTCGCAATCAAGAACAGCACCATTACTGGATAACCAGTCCATGCCCAAAATCAACCCATAGCCCGTGAAGCCCAACACAAAAGCACCACATCTAAACTCAATGCTAAGTATAGAAATCTTCAAACCCAAACATATCATGGAAAAATAAGTGGAGCCCCCAATTGGGTTTGAAACAACCAAGGGATCATCTACCAAACTGGTGTCTAAGTGCAGTGACTCAACTAATGATGATGAGATAAACGAATGCGATGCGCCTGAATCAAACAATGTACGGACATGATGATCAAATAGAAAAACCAGACTTTCAACGGAAATAGTTCTACCTCTCTCCTGAATCGGTGGGACTGCGAGAGCCTGTACTTGCCCCCTAGCCTGACCTGGTGCCATAAGAACTTGCACCTGTCCTCCTGAGGTAGACCCCGTCCTTTGCCCCTTCTTAGGACAGTCTTTCACTAGATGCCCAGCTTCGCCATAGTGGAAGCAGCCAGTCTTCTTCTTCTTGCGACAATCCTTGCTTAGGTGGCTAGGTGTCCCACAATTGAAACACTTCTTCTTCTTGCCCATGCCACCATTGCCTTTCCCACCTTTATTTTGCTGTTGTTGCTGAGGTCTCTTTTGATCTCCCTTCTTCTCGGGTGCCTTATTAGCATTGGGACCCTTCTCTTCTTCATGCATGAGTGCCATGTCAACTAGCTTCTCAAAGGTGGCCCCCATAGGGATATGAATCATAGCTAACCCGTGCATTGGTTCATTCAAGCCTTTCACGAACCTCAAAGCCTTCTTTTCCGGTGTATTCACCATGTCTAGGCCAAACCTTGCCAATTGATTAAACTTGTTGACATATTCCTTCACTGAGAGATTTCCTTGCTTTAGAGTCAAAAATCTTTCCATATACAAGTTTTCCTCTGCCCTTGAGAGAAACTTTGCCACAAATCTTTGCCTAAAATCCGCCCAAGAGTCAACGGGGCGTTCTCCATTAGTGACCTCCCACCAGAATGAGGCCTCTCCTTTCATTAACCAAGCAGCTAACTTGACTTTCTTTCCTTCTTCCATCTCAAAGATATCTATCAACTCTTCCACCTCCTTAAGCCAATCTCTAGCCTCCACAAAAGTTTCAGATCCTTGAAAAGGTTTCCCTCCCATAGCTTTAAATTCCTTGCAAGTTTTAGCAAAAGTATCTGTGCGAGGAGGAGGGGGAGGAGGAAGATCGGGTGCTACGGTTGGTGGAGGAACATTTGCTGGACCCGCAGTGGTGGCCCTAGCCTCCATCAATCTCCTATACCATACTGGTAACGTCACACCCTCCGGAAAGTTAAGATTCTCAGCCATGCTGAAACGAAAAAGGAAAGATTCAAAACGTAGAATTCGAAAGATAAAGATATGGCTATTGGGGATTATGCTTTTCTTTCAAAAACTTTCCTCTTTAAAGACATGTTTTAGAAAATATCTCTTCCAAAAATGTTTTTATAAAAATAGTTTTCTAAAAATTTTATCTTTTCCGGTAACCTTTGCTCTGATACCACGTGTAACACCCCACGCCCGCTATGGTCACTCACTAAGGGAATGCCATAGCATCGGTGGAGTATTTTAGTGAATATAGAACAGAAAAATTACAACAAGACAGATATAAATAGTACTTGAAATTTAACACATCATCTCATAACAGCGGAAGTAAACATGTCTGGTTACATCATAAAACCAAAATAAAAGTCAAGTACAATATCCATCAAAATAAAGAAGTACATAATCCCACTCTCTCATACAATAGCCAGGACAAAAGAAAAGATAACTGGGTAACTGGAGCTTTACATCTATCCAAGCTCCTAAAGACTGGAACAGCAATCCGATCAAGCTCCACTACTGCTAGGATCCACCGTAGGACCTGAGGGTTGGGAAAAAGATAAAAACAACGGGGTCAGACATAAGTCTGAGCGAGTCCTATAACTTTAACAATACAATCATTAAAGTAACCAGAGAAGACATAAACTTGACATACGGTAATGTCTGGGGATGAATGGCTACACTAAGCAGCTTGGTAGACTTAGGATAAACTAAGATTACTATAAAGACGCATTTACCCACCCAAGGATAATTACTACACTGCACCACACCAGTCATTCCTACTCAAAGATTGATCCCACCCAAGGACTTAAAAGAAAGATATAACTAGTAGTTTCATGTACCCCTAGCTGACCACATAGGTGCCGTCTGCCCCTATCTCCACTAGGTGTACCCCACTACTCCCCAAGCGATCGGCTCCCTACCGTAGATACCCGTGCTGGTCCCACAATGGGGTGTATCATTCCCCAAAGTGGCCACCTGATAATATCAACGGTGCACGGCTTTATATCTACACGATGCAACAACAGCTTATCTACCAGCCCGGGCCCACACACGCATATGAAACCCGTTGGACTTGCGTTGCCACCGCTAACCCGTTTTGGCCTCTTATAATCAAGCCCAGTACGCGTGTCCCGTCCTCGACATGGGTCGAGCCCACAAAGATACAAATGGGTTACTGGTTGAAATGGGCCCCCACAAGCTACCCACCTAAGCTTGTCACTTATCTAGTGTATCCCACTTAACCCTTTAATCATGTTTAATTACATGTTTCCACTTGGTTAAGTATTCTAATCGTATTTTCTATTGCCACCCAAGGCAACCCACTAGATTTCCACATGCCACCCAAGGCACCTACTTAACCCCTCATGTCCCTCTACATGCTAATATGGTTAAGTGTTTCTTAATTAATTAATTAAGATCATGACCCCATAAAGACCTCTCACATTAGACCGTCTTTTATGACTGCTGGATATGCCGGTTGGTTCCGGGCAGACTTCTGTCATCAAAAGGGTCTAACCTCGTGTCTTTACTTTAATCACGTATTTAATTTATGACTAAGACCTCTCACATTGGGCCAATCATTTGTAGCCGCTGGATGGCCGGTCGGTTCCGGGCAGACTTCCGCTACAAAAGGGTCCAACCTCGTGTCTTAGTTGATTAATTACACCTAATTAATCACCCCCATATTAATTATCCCTAATTAATATCAAGTTTTTCATAACATGGGTAGACCTAACTCAATAGGTAAATTCCCATGGGGTAGACCTAACTCAATAGGTAAATTCCCACTTATGTTAATTTATTTTTATGGTATGCTTAATCATACCCAATCATACTTTTATTAACATATTTATTAACCCCATCGTTCCCCACGTAAAACGTTCTCATTTCATGACATAATAAAGGGAAGATCCATCACAAATATCATGGGTTTAACCAAATCTTAGCATATAACTTTGTCATGGGTTAAGAGGATGTCAACTTGCATATATGAGCATATATTCACCCAACTACATTTAACCCAAACTTGCATATTATCGTACATATATCTTGCATAACATGTTGAACTTGCATATAAGCATTCTCATAACTTGCATAACATGTTAAACATGCATTTAAGCATACACATAACTTGCATAAGCATTCACATTCTTGCATAAGCATTCACAAACTTGCATAAGCATGCATAACTTGCATATCATGTTAAACTTGCATTTAAGCATACACATAACTTGCATAAGCATTCACATACTTGCATAAGCATCCACATACTTGCATAAGCATGGATAACTTGCATATCATGTTAAACTTGCATTTAAGCATATACATAACTTGCATAAGCATTCACGTACTTGCATAAGCATGCATAACTTGCATATCATGTTAAACTTGCATTTAAGCATACACATAACTTGCATAAGCATTCACATACTTGCATAAGCATGAATAAATTGCATAACTCACTTGTTAAACATGCATAAACCCACTTATTAGGTATGCATAAACCCACTTATTAAACATGCATAAACCCACTTGTTAAACATGCATAAACCAACTTATTAAACATGCATAAACCCACTTATTAAATATGCATAAACATAGGAAAACATAGAGTAGCATATCATTACAAATGATTCAAACTCACTAATCCGCATTTAAGACCATAAGTCTCATTACACCCAATCTACTTACTTTAGCAATTGATGTTAAAGTGATAGAAACTCACCAAACCCAAGATTAGCAAACTTATGAAGTGGAATTAGTTGCTAAATATGAAGAAGATGTTGATTAGAGGTTGATTAGCTTGCAACTTCCTTCATAAATTAGTGGAGGCTCCCTCTAAGATTTAATTTGGCGGCATGAGGCCATCATTTCTATTTTTAGTAAGGATTAGGGGGGTTTAGGGTGTATTTATAGATTAGGTGAGTGTTTTAGGCCCTTAGATTAACCCTAGATTAGATTAGGTCCGTTAGATTTAGGAAATCTCTAGAACCCAGCCCAAGACTCAACCAAAAACCAGATCTGGTGCACCCAGATCAACAGGGCCGACACCCTGTGTCGACACCCCTGTCGACAGGGCTGTCGACACCCCTGTCGACAGGGCTGTCGACACCCCTGTCGACATGCCTGTCGACACCCCTGTCGACATACCTGTCGACACCCCTGTCGACATGCCTGTCGACATGGGGCTAGGCGGGAACTTTCCCGCCACCTCCGCTTTTGGCTCCAATTATGTTTTAAAACTGAACTTTAAATCTGTTTTTAATTTTGAATTTTCTGAAAACTTCTTTGGGCCTTAACTGGGTCATACGGACTCCGATTTACAAAATTTCGGACTCTATTCTGCGTATTTTTCCGAGACGAACGCAATGACGCAGCCCGTTTCCCCCAATTCTCAAATTTGAGATTATTTATTCTGCAATTAATGAATTTCAGCATTAATTGAAATATGGGGTGTTACATCCGGGCAGTCTTACGCCACAACTCAGTCTAACCTCGGGTCCTTATTGGGCTCCATGTTTAACCACCCACATTGGATAGGTATTGTTGTGACTACTGGACAGCCGGGCGGTTCCGGGCAGGTTTACATCACAACTCAATCCAACCTCGGGTTAAACACATCGTATTTTCTACATTTACATATTTTGTCTCTTTTCTTTTTATATGTAAATATTTGCCGCCCATTATTCCAATTCATCTTTATTGATTAAGATTTATTCATGCCACTTAATTTTTTTTCAAGGTTGTTGGCATGCGTCAAACATGCCAACACATATGTTCTATATTTTAGCCCAAACGTCATTACCCCCATTTTATACGTTCGCTCCAATGTAAGGTGTGTTGGGTTTAACACTTAAACCCAATTTAGCCATATGAAAAGGGGAGGCTTATAACATGGTGTTTATAAGGTAACATAAAAAGGGGAGTGTGAACGCATGAACTTGCAACATAACGACTCAATTAACATAAGGTAGGCACATGTAAACTTGCAATTGTAACAACATATAACATAAGCAATACTTAGACATGAATCATTCTATTCACATAATCATGGCATAAATAAAACATGAACCATTCTATTCATGTAGTCATGGCATAAATAATACTTAAACATGAACCATTCTAATCATATAGTTATGGCATAATCATGATTGAACATGAATCCTACTATTCATATAATCATGGTTTTTATCCTATCTATGTAACTTGCAAGTGGGATGTAATTCTAGTGTAATTCTAATGTAACTTATGTGTCACATATATTATCATATGATTATGATAACAACATAAGCCTACAAACATGTTTTCAACTAGGCATAATAACAAACATAGTTTAGTCATGTTCATATAATTAATACAAGCTTACAAAGATGTTTTCTTTTGTCACTATCACAAAAGCATGATTTTTATACTTGAACTATAATGCCAATTCCAACATAACTTCATATGAATCATAATACTCAAATGGACCAAATTACACTAAAGATGACCATAGAATTATACATCATGTTGCATAATAATAAATCGTAGACTTGCATGAATTTCAAATAAACTATTACAACATATAGTTGTTATTTTCAACATGAATCATATACTTGCAATTATCAAATGGGTGTTGTAAATAACTACCACAAACATGTAGTTTTCAATATGAATCATATGCTTGCATGAATCCCAATTAAAATTCCAAAACATATGGTTGTCAACATAAACCATATACTTGTATGAATCCAATCATACACCATAGCATTGCCAAATCGTTTAGAATCAAAATAACATACAAATATAGGTTATTATTGCCACAATTCCATTTCGTTGTTAACTTCCAACGCAAATCGCATACTTGCAAATATCCAATCGTATACTATAATATTCCCAAATCGTTTAGCATCAAAGCAGCATACAAATATAGATTATTATCGCCACAATTCCATTTCTTACTTTACTCAAATCAACACAATTATTTAATTCACATCGGAATAGTACTCTACTTACAACGTATGGCGAATCTTCAATTCAGGAATCTGAATTCTGAATTTGGAGATGCTATCCTTTTTTGTAGGCGTTGTTTTGATTGATTTGACGTTGCTTTAAGCTCTGAATTATCTCCTAATTGTCTCTCTATTTCTGACGGCTATCCTCAGTCTCTCCTTAGCATCATGACGGTCTCATCTCCATTTTAGTTTGTGTAAATTAGGGTTAGTCTTAGGTCCTTTTTATAGAGTTTGAGAGTTGATTTAGACCGTCGATGGAGCTTGGTTTAATAATAGTCGTTCGTTCAAAGGAGAGGCCAATCAGGAGCTGACACCTAGCCCTAGTGACAAGGCAAGGCTCAGAAAATCGACCAAACACAGACCAGGCCGGCCAGGGTGGGCTGGGTTCGACCTGGCTCAGGGGCCAGGTCGACTCCCCAGTCGACCCCCAGGTCGACTCTAGAGTCGACCTGCCTGGGGCAGGTCGACGTCTAGGTCGACTCCCAGGTCGACCTGGCCTGGCAGGTCGACCTGGTGGGTTTGGGCGGGAATTTTCCCGCCTACTCTGATTGGGCTGAAATTCAAATCTGTTTTCGAAATCTGAATTTTCTGAAACTTCATCGGGCCATAATTTGGTCATACGGGTTCCGTTTTTCGAAAACTCGGACTCTATTTCGCGTATTTTTCCGAGACGAACGCAATGGCATATCCCGTTTCCCTTAATACTTTAATTTAAAATTTATTATACTTTAATTTGTGAATTTCACTGTTATAAAAAGCACGGGGTGTTACATTCTCCCCAACTTAAAAGGATTTCGTCCCGAAATCTTCAAGTTCAGGAAGAATGTACATCCTAACATCCAAACATCCATCTACACATCCATCAAACAGTAGCATCCATTGTCCTTAAAAGACTTCTAATGCTTCATGATAATATGCGAAGTGTGTGTGTACATGTACTTATCTAATGCAAAATCAGGCGGTCTACTGATTCAGTTGACCTCCTTAATGCGAATTATGTAAGTGCTATGAATCCATTATGTATGCAAAACCTCCTATTCATGATTCTACATGAGTGCACAATCATTCATACAAATGCAACATCCATATGACACATATTAAAGTTCAACCATATAAGAATGCTAACATATATGCATATGCAATATGAAGTGATTGAGCCGATCTAAAACCTAGATTGTGTGTGTATATGCAACCACGAGCAACCACTAGCAATCACTTGCAACCACTTGCAATCATCATCCATAACATGTTTCAATTACATGTTTTCATCCAAAGGGTTTCTACCTAAAAGATAGGGTCGAGGAGATATACCTAAAAAGATAGATAAAAGTGCAACTTAAGGAAAAAGGAAAGATCAAAGATGTACCCTCGAAAAGAAAAGGGTAGGCAGCGCGTATTTTAGCTTCAGTTTCCCAAGTTGCATCTCCTTCGGCATCGCTCCACTGAACTTTGGCGAGCTTGACTTTGCGGTTGCGTAGCTTCTTCACTTCCGTTCCTAATATGCGTGTTGGAGCTTTCCTTATGGTTGCTTCGCGTTCCACTTCAGCTTCTTCTAGGATATTTGGCTCTACCACTTCAGCAGACTCATGTAGACATTTTCGGAGATGTGAAACGTGAAAGACGTTGTGAACTCCGGCCAATTTTTCGGGTAGCTCTAATCTATAGGCCATTTTCCCAATTTTCTCAATGATAGGGAATGGCCCTACGAACCTCGGTGCTAGCTTTCCTGTGGTTCCAAAACGAACAACGTTCCTTAGCGGAGATACCTTAAGAAAAACTCGGTCCCCTACCTCAAATTCAAGGTCGGTCCTCCTCTTGTCGGCGTAGGACTTTTGTCTGTCTAGGGCCGTCTTCATCCTTCTTCGTATTAAGTCTACTTTTTCTGAAGTCTCTCGGATCATATCTGGTCCAAGTATGAGCTTATCAGTAGACTCCCACCAACAAGTAGGCGATCAGCACGGTCTTCCATATAAAGCTTCGAAGGGCGCCATTCCGATGGTTGCTTGATAGCAGTTGTTGTAGGAAAATTCTACCAAAGGAAGATGGTCTTCCCACGTCCCTCCGAAGTCAAGGATGCACAGTCTTAAAAGGTCCTCCAAAACTCTGTTCACTCTTTCTGTTTGGCCGTCGGTTTGGGGATGATAGGCTGTGCTCAAGCATAACTGTGTGCCTACCGCTTCTTGCAGACTCCGCCAAAACTCACTGGTGAAGATAGGGTCTCGGTCGCTAACAATGCTGGATGGTATTCCATGGAGTCGAACGATTTCCTTGAGGTAAAGAGATGCTAGGGATGAGGCAGTTCTTTTAATTTTGACGGGTAAAAAGTCGGCGCTTTTAGTAATCCTATCAACTATTACCCAAATGCTAGTGTTGCCTCTCCTAAACCTAGGCAGCCCATCGATGAAGTCTATTGAGATGCGATCCCACTTCCACTGTGGGACCTCTAGAGGATGTAGCAGACCGTCAGGCTTTTTCTGTTCCGCCTTAACCTATTGGCACACCATACACTTAGAAACGAATTCTGCCACGTCCTTCTTCATGCCGTTCCAAAAGAAAGTTCTTTTTATGTCTTTGTACATTTTATCTCCGCCTGGGTAATCGTCATCTTGGAGTGATGTGCTTCCTCGAGAACCTTCTTTACTAAATCCCTTGTTTGTGGGACGCATAGTCTTCCGTCTCGCCTTAGCCAACCCTTATCGTCGATGGAGTATCTGTTGAGGTGGCCTGAAGTCTCACCCCTAATTAGCCTATCAATCGTTTCCATAAGCTGAGGGTCTTCGCGTTGTGCTGTCCCTATTGAGTCCACTAAACTCGGGCGTACCTCGAGAGATGCCAGCAAGCCTGGTACAAAATCGGAGGAGGGTCTAAAGTCAAAGCTGGCTATAAACTCTAGTGTAACACCCCGCCTCCGCTAGGGTCACTCGCAAAGGAATGCACTAGCTTTAGAGGGGCATTATTGGTAAACATGCACAGAAATATCACAAGACAGAACATATATATAAATAGCGGAAGTAAAATCAAACTTTCATAACATGAATAAATAAGGTTTAAAGCCTTTTACATCAGAGTACATCAAAACCTATCTTGCAATAGTAAAGAAGCATAAAGACTTTTTCATAAATTATTCCCCAAGTAAAACACTAAAGTAGCCATAGCCAAGAGAAGTCCAAGCCATCCATGATGACCTCCAAGCAGAAGAAGTCTGAACTAAACAGCATTGTTTCCTCCCTGAAACCTGGGGGGGGGGAAACGGAAGAAAAGAGGCGAAACAAAACAGGTCAGTCAAAAATACTGAGTAAGTCCTATCTACTTCCAGTATAAAAACAGGTAAAGGTAACATGACATGCATAAACTGAAAGTAAACATAAGGATAACTACAAGATAGATAAACCAGGGTAGCCGGTTGAACTACTGTGGCAAGGTAAACTAAGGTATCATGATAAACTACGGTGTTATGATAAGTCAAGGCATCACATTGTCAGATTTCTGTCGAGTACATTATCCCAAGGTATCTACCCCGTCTAACATCCCACGGTATCTATTATGTATATTCTTCCTAGTTCTAATATGTATATTTGCTCTGCACCCCTCGTACTAGTATCCCTACCCGCGTCATGTGTTAACCATGAATGTCCCTTGCCCAAAGTCGTGTAATGGTCCATGTCAACCTAATATACCGCATATATAGGTTACTCAAAATCGTATGTTTCTTTCCATGTATATAAGTTCAGTCCTTTGCCGTACCTCGTACGGGCTTCCTCATGTCGTATTTTCCTTGAAATCGTTTGGACTGTCACCCTTGTTCTAGCTAGGCTCTTCCATATGAATCATCGTTTGAACTACTAGGACTTACACCACCTATCACCACTAGGGATTACGCTTACCTATTGCACGCTTTCGTGTTTCGGGTTGGGTTAAACCACCTAGGCCACTAGGGATTACGCTAACCCTCAACCGCGCCCTTTTTCCAACGCATTCATCGTGAATCGTTTTTCTATAACTGTATGCACATGTATCACATCGTGCCATCCGAGTCCTGTCACAGGGCAAAACAAGAAATACAGGACTCGGTCGGGAGCTTTAGATTTATCTGCCGATGCAGATACTAAGGTCTGCTTTTCTACACGTGGCTATGGTCCCACGAGACCCCTCCCTCAACTAGTGAAAGGCAACACAAGAGAAAATCTTGCATGAGAACTACACTCCGGCCAGCCCACATCCTACGGCCTACCTCACCCATAATTAGATAGCAAATTATGGTCTGTTGGGTGTTCCCTGCCTTTCCGTACGTACACGCTTGACTCAAGATGGTAGATGATCGATGAACTTGCTATCTCGTGCACCTTATGTATTCGTCGACTCACTGCTATCCACCCCAGTCTTTAGGTCGCTCGCATAGCAACCAAGGCATATTCTTGGTTCTTCTACCGCAGACCTCAACCTCTCGTGAGCCTAGTATAATGACCTGGCAGCTCGCAGAGGGATCCCAAGAATATCCTCACGTTCCCCGAAGCCGCTGCTTCGTTACCCAGTTCGTTGGAGCCTTTATCTAAATTAGATAGCCTGCTCCTACACGCATTCTTAAACGTTGACCTAACGTATCGGGTTACTAATTCATCTAAGAAATGGTCCAAATTTCCTTGACTAAGAATTATTACTTAGTTTCCCTTAACTAAGGTTTACCACTTAGCCTTATTTCCATAATCCTTGTTAACTATGGTTATTTACCTAATCCTCCGAATTAGGGTTTATCTAATGGGTTAAGTGTCACTTAAGTTCATAACTTAGTCCGTCTACAAACCATGTCAAAATTGGCTAAGTATACAAGTCCAAGACTTAACCCTACAAACCATGTGTCAAGTTGGTTAAGTATATCAAGGAATCCATGACTTAACCTCGTCTAATTATCATTTTAGATTGGTTAATTATATAATTTAACTTGACCTTGTCATCAAATCGGTCCAGCGTATTCAAGTGATTCGTGACTTAGCCTTATCATGTTTTCACGTTAGATTGGTTAAGTATGGATTTACTTAACCTCATCAAATTAACGAGTTAGATTGGTTAAGTATAGGTCACTTAACCTCATCAAATCATCGTGTTAAATTAGTTAAGTGTTTAACTTAACCCCATTAAATTACCAAGTTGGATTAATTAAGTCTAGGCTAACTTAACCCCATCCGATTACCATGTTTAGATTAGTTAAGCCTAATCTTAACCCCATCCATTAACTGTATTATACGGTTAAGTGTCATTAAGAAAATTTACTTAACCTTATCGCGTTATCGTGTTGGATTGATTAAGTGTTGGTTAACTTAATCCCGTCCACTAGTCGTATAAAAATGGTCAAGTGTCATTAGGCAAATCAAGTTACTTAACCTACCCAAGCTTATCATGTTTTGTTAAGTATCATTAGCCTAATCAAATTACTTAACCCATTTGTCCATATCATATTTGGTTAAGCCTCATTAATCAAATTAACTTAACCCTATTATGTGGCATTAATTTAATTAATGCACCCTCAACCTCTCACATTAGACCTTGTTGTGGTTACTAGTTAAGCCGGGCGGGTCCGGGTAGATTTACACCACAACCTAGTCTAACCTCGGGTCTTAAGCGCGACATGACCAACTTCTCACATTGGGTCCTATTGTTTGCAACTACTAGTTAGGCCGGTCGGTTCCGGGTAGTTTTACGTTGCAAACTCAACCCAACCTCGAGTTGGCCATACTTATATTATCTAAGTTCATCATGTTTCCAAAACATGTTACAAGTTTTCAAGCATTTGGGTAGACCTAACTTAATAGGTAAATTCCCAAAGGGTAGACCTAACTTAATAGGAAAATTCCCAAGCTCATGTTTTTATGCATACTTACATGCCAACCTCCATGTTATCTTTCAAGTCATATTTTCAAGTATAAACACATGTCATATTCAAGTTAAGATTTTGCGACATGTTCATGTTTATCTAACTACACAAAATCGTGTTTTCCCAACGCAAGCAAAGCGAGTCAACATAATAAGGATACTATGTCACATATTGGTCTCAAAACATGCATGATGCCAAAAAGGGCTTGGCTTCCACATGCATAACATCATAAAGGGATTGGCCATAAACATGCATAGTGTCATATGGTAATTTGGCCACAAACATGCATATTATCAAAAAGGGTTTGGCCATAAACATGCACAACTTAAAAGAGGGGATTGGCCACGAGCATGCATAATCTCATAAAGGGTTTGGCCACAAACTTGCATGTTAGCATAAGGGGTTTGGGTTCATAAACATGCATAAGCCCCAAAATCTTGTCTTAGCCAATGTTTCACAAGTAAAGTGGTTCCTAAAGGTTCATGCTAGCATTTCATGTATAAAGATCCGAACTTGCAAGTTAAACTAGGTTATGCATAGCATGAGAGGCATGATTAAGTCACTCACATGGCCTAAGATCATAAATATGAACACAAGAGGCATGGTAAGGTTCATATAGGTTCGCATAATCATGTTTAGCCTCATTTTATCCCATGTCATTATCAAAACTACCGTTTCCATCTAAAAGTAGGTAGAACTTACATAGTTAGGCCTAGGGAAAGGAGCATGAATCATCTTGGCTAAGAAAGGTGCCTCCTTTGTAGAAGAATCGCCATGGAACTCGCATAGCAATGTTGATTTGGCCTTGATTTGGTGTAGCAAGCTTGCACCTTTTGATTTGAACTTGATTTGAATTCATAGGCTCTAGGGATTTGAGATGGAGGCCATGAGAGTAGAAATTTGGCCATAGTTTAGTTACATGAGTGAATAATGAGGGTTTAGGGGTAGGTTTAGAGTCTTTTTATAGAGATTAGGATAGTTTTAGGCGCTTAGATTAACCCTAGGACCAACCTGAACCGTCAGATCTCAAACCAGGCCCAAAAACCTAGCCAAGATAGAAAATAGGTGCACCAGACCAGAATCAGCCGACAGGGCAAGTCGACAGCCCTGTCGCCATGCCTGTCGACATGCCTGTCGACTTGTCTGGGCGGGAATTTTCCCGCCTGGCCCCATTTCTGCATGTTTCGAAATTCAAATTTCCCGAAAACTTCTTTGGGCCTTAACCGGGTCATACGGACTCCGATTTTCGAAAACTCGGACTCTATTTCGCGTATTTTTCCGAGACGAACGCAATGGCATAGCCCGTTTTACTTGATTCAGAATTTAAAATTAAATTCTGCCTTGATTCTCGTTTTAACATGTTATTGAAATACGGGTTGTTACATTCTCCCCACCTTTTAGGATTTCGTCCCCGAAATCTCTAAGTTAGGAAGAACATATCCTACCATCCATCATCCATCTACTCAAAACATCATCCACGAGCAACCATTGTCCTTAGACGATTTCTAATGCTGTATGAATATATGCAAGACGTGTGTGTACATGTTCCTTAGCTAATGATAATGATCAAGCCTGAATAATCTTTCTAATGCAAAATATGTATAGTGCCATGAATCCAACATGTATGCAAATAGTCCTAGTCATATAGATACTATATGCGTGCACAATCATTCATTCATATGCAACAACCGCATGATAATACATTCGATTTCATCCATAAACAAGTATAAATACTCGTGCATATGCAATATGAAATGTGACCGAGTCGAGCTAGTATCTAATGTGTATTCGCGCATCCACGAGCAACCACTTGCAACCATATCAATCATAACATGTTTCAAATACATGTTTACATCCATAGGATTCTACCTAGAATTCCCTGAAACAGGGTCGAGAAGATAAACAGGACAAACTCCTTACAGGGTTTGTAACGGAGAATAGGACCGAGAGGATGTCCACAAAAGATAGCCTACAAGTAAGCTCTACAGAAAACAGGGACCAAGGATACACTCCCAAAAAGAGATATCATGCGCGTATCTAGTCTTTGACCATCAAAGTCGTCTTTTAACTTCGCGATTTTGTAGCTTCTTATTCCTGTTTCCATAACATGAGCTGGAACTCATTTCTTCGTCGCCTCTCGTTCCACTTGCACTTATCCTTTTCCTAGAATACTTGACGCAAATATGGCTGCGTACTCATGATCTCATGCATGCTTTCCAAAATTCATTAGTGAATCTCGGACCTCGTACCACAAGGTATTCCACATAGAAGAACTTTCTCTGGAAAGTAAACAGATGCCAACCAGGTTATCAAGCGCACTTACTAAGGTGATTTCTATAACCCATGCATAAGTGAAATAAACCATCCGTCTTATCGGCGAACACCACTCGATTGGGCTTCCAATTTCCCATAAAGGCATCAAGGGATTCTAAGTAACTAACCATGACCGAACCCAAAAGGTTACACGAGACTTCGAGGGTATTACCAAGGCTAGTCAAGAGTCTAACTACCCTCCTATCAAAACCGAGAGTGGCACCCCTTACTTGTTAACCAGTTCATCCCTAGAATCCATCCATAGCTTAAAAACATAAGCATTATTTCCAAACTCAACACTTGGCATAGACATTCCCAAATCCAAACAAGTCATGTATAAATGGACTGATTCTCCAATAGGACTTTGAGACAAAAACGGGATTCTCTATTATGCTAGTACTTAAGGTACAGAGACTCAACTATCGAAGCAGACTTAAGTGATACGATGATCAAAACAAAGTCCTAACGGGATGATAGAGAAGAAAAGCTAAACCTTTAACAAGATCGTCACCCTCATTCCGAGGTACCCTAGGAATGAGAGCATACTGCTGCCCTCCCGATGATCTTGTCCCTGTTCCATGATACTTAACTATCCGTCCCGTTTCACCATGCCAAAGGTACTCTCTCGTCATGGGTTTCATTGTTCATCTTTCTTCCTCCTTTTAGGACTCAGCCATACCAACATGTTGCTTATCCCTGAGCTCGTATCCTTTATCCTTGTTCTTACTATCCTTTCATGCATAACTCTGCAACGGTCTCTCGAGAACCACCTCCATCGTACGGGAAACACTTACGCAGCTAGAAAGACTAGTCGCAGTCAAAACCACTGTGACTACAGATGGAGGAAAGAAAGGAAAAGAGATTCAATCAAGGAAACAAGGATAATGCTAATGGCCTTTGGGGAATAGCCTTTTTCTTTTTAAAATAAAATTTTCTTGAAAAATGCTTCTTTGTAAACGGTTTTTCAAATAATTTTCAGAAGGTCTTTAAAAACTTTTGCCCAGCCTGGTAACCTTCTGCTCTGATACCAAATGTAACACCCCGCCTCCGCTAGGGTCACTCGCAAAGGAATGCACTAGCTTTAGAGGGGCATTATTGGTAAACATGCACAGAAATATCACAAGACAGAACATATATATAAATAGCGGAAGTAAAATCAAACTTTCATAACATGAATAAATAAGGTTTAAAGCCTTTTACATCAGAGTACATCAAAACCTGTCTTGCAATAGTAAAGAAGCATAAAGACTTTTTCATAAATTATTCCCCAAGTAAAACAGTAAAGTAGCCATAGCCAAGAGAAGTCCAAGCCATCCATGATGACCTCCAAGCAGAAGAAGTCCGAACTAAACAGCATTGTTTCCTCCCTGAAACCTGGGGGGGGGGGGAACGGAAGAAAAGAGGCAAAACAAAACGGGTCAGTCAAAAAGACTGAGTAAGTCCTATCTACTTCTAGTATAAAAACAAGTAAATGTAACATGACATGCATAAACTGAAAGTAAACATAAGGATAACTACAAGATAGATAAACCAGGGTAGCCGGTTGAACTACTGTGGCAAGGTAAACTAAGGTATCATGATAAACTACGGTGTTATGATAAGTCAAGGCATCACATTGTCAGATTTCTATCGAGTACATTATCCCAAGGTATCTACCCCGTCTAACATCCCACGGTATCTATTATGTATATTCTTCCTAGTTCTAATATGTATATTTGCTCTGCACCCCTCGTACTAGTATCCCTACCCGCGTCATGTGTTAACCATGAATGTCCCTTGCCCAAAGTCGTGTAATGGTCCATGTCAACCTAATATACCACATATATAGGTTACTCAAAATCGTATGTTTCTTTCCTTGTATATAAGTTCAGTCCTTTGCCGTACCTCGTACGGGCTTCCTCATGTCGTATTTTCCTTGAAATCGTTTGGACTGTCACCCTTGTTCTAGCTAGGCTCTTCCATATGAATCATCGTTTGAACTACTAGGACTTACGCCACCTAGCACCACTAGGGATTACACTTACCTATTGCACGCTTTCGTGTTTCGGGTTGGGTTAAACCACCTAGGCCACTAGGGATTAAGCTAACCCTCAACCGTGCCCTTTTTCCCACGCATTCATCGTGAATCGTTTTTCTATAACTGTATGCACATGTATCACATCGTGCCATCCGAGTCCTGTCACAGGGCAAAACAAGAAATACAGGACTCGGTCGGGAGCTTTAGATTTATCTGCCGATGCAGATACTAAGGTCTGCTTTTCTACACGTGGCTATGGTCCCACGAGACCCCTCCCTCAACTAGTGAAAGGCAACACAAGAGAAAATCTTGCATGAGAACTACACTCCGGCCAGCCCACATCCTACGGCCTACCTCACCCATAATTAGATAGCAAATTATGGTCTGTTGGGTGTTCCCTGCCTTTCCGTACGTACACGCTTGACTCAAGATGGTAGATGATCGACGAACTTGCTATCTCGGGCACCTTATGTATTCGTCGACTAACTGCTATCCACCCCAGTCTTTAGGTCGCTCGCATAGCAACCAAGGCGTATTCTTGGTTCTTCTACCGCAGACCTCAACCTCTCGTGAGCCTAGTATAATGACCTGGCAGCTCGCAGAGGGATCCCAAGAATATCCTCATGTTCCCCGAAGCCGCTGCTTCGTTACCCAGTTCGTTGGAGCCTTTATCTAAATCAGATAGCCTGCTCCTACACGCATTCTTAAACGTTGACCTAACGTATCGGGTTACTAATTCATCTAAGAAATGGTCCAAATTTCCTTGACTAAGAATTATTAATTAGTTTCCCTTAACTAAGGTTTACCACTTAGCCTTATTTCCATAATCCTTGTTAACTATGGTTATTTACCTAATCCTCCGAATTAGGGTTTATCTAATGGGTTAAGTGTCACTTAAGTTCATAACTTAGCCCGTCTACAAACCATGTCAAAATTGGCTAAGTATACAAGTCCAAGACTTAACCCTACAAACCATGTGTCAAGTTGGTTAAGTATATCAAGGAATCCATGACTTAACCTCGTCTAATTATCATTTTAGATTGGTTAATTATATAATTTAACTTGACCTTGTCATCAAATTGGTCCAGCGTATTCAAGTGATTCGTGACTTAGCCTTATCATGTTTTCACGTTAGATTGGTTAAGTATGGATTAACTTAACCTCATCAAATTAACGAGTTAGATTGGTTAAGTATAGGTCACTTAACCTCATCAAATCATCGTGTTAAATTAGTTAAGTGTTTAACTTAACCCCATTAAATTACCAAGTTGGATTAATTAAGTCTAGGCTAACTTAACCCTATCCGATTACCATGTTTAGATTAGTTAAGCCTAATCTTAACCCCATCCATTAACTGTATTATACGGTTAAGTGTCATTAAGAAAATTTACTTAACCTTATCGCGTTATCGTGTTGGATTGATTAAGTGTTGGTTAACTTAATCCCGTCCACTAGTCGTATAAAAATGGTCAAGTGTCATTAGGCAAATCAAGTTACTTAACCTACCCAAGCTTATCATGTTTTGTTAAGTATCATTAGCCTAATCAAATTACTTAACCCATTTGTCCATATCATATTTGGTTAAGCCTCATTAATCAAATTAACTTAACCCTATTATGTGGCATTAATTTAATTAATGCACCCTCAACCTCTCACATTAGACCTTGTTGTGGTTACTAGTTAAGCCGGGCGGGTCCGGGTAGATTTACACCACAACCTAGTCTAACCTCGGGTCTTAAGCGCGACATGACCAACTTCTCACATTGGGTCCTATTGTTTGCAACTACTAGTTAGGCCGGTCGGTTCCGGGTAGTTTTACGTTGCAAACTCAACCCAACCTCGAGTTGGCCATACTTATATTATCTAAGTTCATCATGTTTCCAAAACATGTTACAAGTTTTCAAGCATTTGGGTAGACCTAACTTAATAGGTAAATTCCCAAAGGGTAGACCTAACTTAATAGGTAAATTCACAAGCTCATGTTTTTATGCATACTTACATGCCAACCTCCATGTTATCTTTCAAGTCATATTTTCAAGTATAAACACATGTCATATTCAAGTTAAGATTTTGCGACATGTTCATGTTTATCTAACTACCCAAAATCGTGTTTTCCCAACGCAAGCAAAGCGAGTCAACATAGTAAGGATACTATGTCACATATTGGTCTCAAAACATGCATGATGCCAAAAAGGGCTTGGCTTCCACATGCATAACATCATAAAGGGATTGGCCATAAACATGCATAGTGTCATATGGTAATTTGGCCACAAACATGCATATTATCAAAAAGGGTTTGGCCATAAACATGCACAACTTAAAAGAGGGGATTGGCCACGAGCATGCATAATCTCATAAAGGGTTTGGCCACAAACTTGCATGTTAGCATAAGGGGTTTGGGTTCATAAACATGCATAAGCCCCAAAATCTTGTCTTAGCCAATGTTTCACAAGTAAAGTGGTTCCTAAAGGTTCATGCTAGCATTTCGTGTATAAAGATCCAAACTTGCAAGTTAAACTAGGTTATGCATAGCATGAGAGGCATGATTAAGTCACTCACATGGCCTAAGATCATAAATATGAACACAAGAGGCATGGTAAGGTTCATATAGGTTCGCATAATCATGTTTAGCCTCATTTTATCCCATGTCATTATCAAAACTACCGTTTCCATCTAAAAGTAGGTAGAACTTACATAGTTAGGCCTAGGGAAAGGAGCATGAATCATCTTGGCTAAGAAAGGTGCCTCCTTTGTAGAAGAATCGTCATGGAACTCGCATAGCAATGTTGATTTGGCCTTGATTTGGTGTAGCAAGCTTGCACCTTTTGATTTGAACTTGATTTGAATGCATAGGCTCTAGGGATTTGAGATGGAGGCCATGAGAGTAGAAATTTGGCCATAGTTTAGTTACATGAGTGAATAATGAGGGTTTAGGGGTAGGTTTAGAGTCTTTTTATAGAGATTAGGATAGTTTTAGGCCCTTAGATTAACCCTAGGACCAACCTGAACCGTCAGATCTCAAACCAGGCCCAAAAACCTAGCCAAGATAGAAAATAGGTGCACCAGACCAGAATCAGCCGACAGGGCAAGTCGACAGCCCTGTCGACATGCCTGTCGACATGCCTGTAGACTTGTCTGGGCGGGAATTTTCCCGCCTGGCCCCATTTCTGCATGTTTCGAAATTCAAATTTCCCGAAAACTTCTTTGGGCCTTAACCGGGTCATACGGACTCCGATTTTCGAAAACTCGGACTCTATTTCGCGTATTTTTCCGAGACGAACGCAATGGCCTAGCCCGTTTTACTTGATTCAGAATTTAAAATTAAATTCTGCCTTGATTCTCGTTTTAACATGTTATTGAAATACGGGTTGTTACATCTAGGCTTTGTCTTTCAACAAACAACGGGCTTAGAGTTAGTTTCTTTCGACTCAACGCGTCTGCCACTACGTTGCCTTTGCCCGAAGTGTAGGAAATCTCGAAATCGTACGAGGCAAGAAACTCCATCCATCTCTGTTGCCTCAAGTTAAGGTCCTTCTGCGAGAAAAGATATTTCAACGATTTATGGTCAGTGTAAAGTTCGAACTTCTCACCTAGGAGATAGTGTCGCCAAGACTTGAGTGCAAAGACGATGGCAGCTAACTCAAGATCGTGGGTCGGGTAGTTCTTTTCATGCACTTTTAATTGTCTCCCGCCATAAGCTACTACCCTTCCTTCTTGCATTAAGACGGCGCCTAACCCTGTCCCACATGCATCTATATAAACGGTGAACATCTTGCTTCCATCTGGCAACGTCAAAACTGGGGCTGTTGTAAGAGCCCTTTTCAGTCGCTGGAAAGCAAACTCGCAATCCAAGTCCCAATTGAACACTAGATTCTTCTTGGTCAACTTTGTGAGCGGAGCTGAGATTTTCGCAAAATCCCTTATGAACTTTCGATAGAAACCTGCTAGTCCTAGAAAACTTCGGACCTCAGTTGCATTCCTTGGTGTCTTCCAATCCTGTACCGCCACTGCCTTAGCAGGGTCCACTGCTAACCCTTGGTTGGATACTATGTGCCCAAGGAACCTCACTTCTTATCTCCAAAAGTGGCATTTGGAGAATTTGGCTTTTAGCTGATGGACTCGCAGAGTTTCCATGATTGCCCTTAAGTGCTGAGCATGTTCCTCTTCACTCTTTGAGAAGATAAGGATATCGTCTACGAAGACCACTACGAACTTATTGAGGAAATCTCTGAATACCCTACTCATCAGGTCCACGAAGTAAGCAGGTGCATTTGTCAAGCCGAAAGGCATGACAAGCCATTCAAAGAAGCCATCTGGGGTTCTGAATGCCGTTTTATCGATACTATCTTCAGCCACCCTTAGCTGATGAAAACCGGTCGCTAAATCGAGTTTGGAGAAAACAGACGCTCCTACAAGCTGATCAAAAAAATCGTCAGTTCTGGGGAGAGGGTGCCTATTCTTTTTCATTAGCTTGATGAGCTCCCTATAGTCAACACATAGACGGAGTGAACCATCCGCCTTTGTAGCGAACACCACTGGAGCACCCCATTCTGAAATGCTCCTCCTAATGAACCCCTTTTCTAGAAGCTCTTTAATCTGTTTACTGAGCTCTTTCCTTTCCCGTGGAGCCATGTGTCTAATGGGCAACGCAACGGGCTTTGCATTATCTACAAGATATATGTGGAAGTCTATCTCCTGCTTCGGAGGCAAGCCCTTCACCTCTTCGAAGACATCCAGATATTCCCGGACCACTCTATCCGATTGCAAATTTTCAACGGAGGCATCTAGCGATTCAAGATAACTAAGCATAACCGCATACGAGGGATTACAAGAAATTTCCAAAGTAATACCGAGCTGGGTTAGGAGCCTAACAACCCTTTTCTCACAATCAAGGATGGCCCCATTACTGGATAGCCAATCCATGCCCAAAATCAAACCATATCCCGAAAAGCCCAAAACAAAGGCACTACACTTAAATTTTACGCTTAGAATAGAAATTTTCAATCCCAAACAGATCATAGACAAATGAGCTGGGCCCCCAATTGGGTTTGAAACACTTAAGGGGTCCTCTACCATACTAGTTTTTAGGTGCAGAGATTCTACTAAAGCAGGCGAGGTAAAGGAGTGTGATGCGCCAGAATCAAATAAAGTGCGAACGGGGTGATCATAAAGATAAACTACACTTTCTACAAAAGTATTTATACCTCGTTGTTGCAGAGGTGGCGCCTCTAGCACATGGACTTGTGCCCCTGAGGTGGATCCAGCCCTCTGCCCCTGTCCTCGTTTCTTTGGGCAGTCCTTAGCCATGTGGCCTGTCTCACCACAAGAAAAGCACCCACCATTCATCTTGGCCTTCTTTTTCAGGCAATCTTTTACTAAGTGCCCCACTTTGCCACAGAAATTACACTTCCTCTTCTCTTTGTTGCCTTTCCCACCCGTATTAA
This sequence comes from Allium sativum, assembly GCA_030737875.1. Taxonomy (NCBI): domain Eukaryota; kingdom Viridiplantae; phylum Streptophyta; class Magnoliopsida; order Asparagales; family Amaryllidaceae; genus Allium; species Allium sativum. Next base: position 180,317,152 of record CM060915.1, on the reverse strand, counting down.
AGTCTGTCTTCTTAGGCTGCAAACCCTCTTTCTTCCCTTGAGAGTTTTCTGCCTTTGTCTCCTTCTTGCCCATATCCTCTTCGTTCAGCAACGCCATCTGTACCAACCTTTCATACATAGCTCCCATGGGTATATGGGTCATGGCCAAACTGTGTAATGGCTCATTCAACCATTTGACAAAACGGAGAGCCTTCTTGTGCAGGGTGTTGATTAGGTCCAGTCCGAACCTAGCCAGCTCATCGAACTGATTAACATACTCTTTGACTGTCTTGTTCCCTTGCTTAAGAAATAAGAATTTTTCCAACAGCAAACTCCTTTCCACATCTAAGAGAAATTTAGCCTCAAACCTTGCCCTAAAGTCCTCCCATGTTTCCACTGGTCTTTCTGCATTAGTGACTTCCCACCAGTAGGAAGCCTCGCCCTTTAGTAGCCACACTGCCAGTTGTACTTTCTGCCTATCTTCTACCTCAAAGATGATGAATAAGTCCTAGGTTTCTTTCAGCCAATTTCTAGCTGCCACGAAGGACTCAGTTCCATGAAAATCCTTTCCTCCCATAGCTTTAAAATCTTTACATATCTTAGCAAAGGTGTTTCCCCGTTGAGGAGGTGGAGGAAGAGGTGCTGCTGCAGCTGGATGATTTCCTGCAGTTGGGGGAGGAGGAACGGTAGGACCTGGCTGAGTGGCCCTTGCTTCTAAGAACCGTCTAAACCAACCAGGTATTGGTACACCCTCTGGCAAGTTAAGTTCTTCGGACATGCTGAAACAAAAAGGATAGATTCAAAACGAAGGATAAGAGATAGTTCCTATGGCTTTGGGGGGACTTTGCCTTTTAAAATGAAATAATATTTTATCTTAAAAATGCTTCTTTAAATTTCCTTTTTGAAAATAAATTTTCAAAACCTTTTATCTTATCTGGTAAACCTATGCTCTGATACCAAGTGAAACACCCCACCTCCGTTAGGGTCACTCTCAAAGGGAATGCCCTAATTTTGGTGGAGGTTTTATAAGTACAAGTCACAGATATAAGAACACATATTTTTGAACAGCGGAAAACAACATCTTTTATTTCATCAAAATACGTGTTACACAAACCATGCCATAATTGTCTTACAATACTTCCAAAATCATAACTGTCTTGATTACATTATTTAAAGAAGCATAAAGAAAACATAAATAAACTGCAAAAGTCCCATAATTGTTGTCCAAAGCCATAGTCCGAAACGAAAAGATCCAAGCAATACATTCTTTCTCTTCAAGCAGGATATGAAGGTTGGTTAAGTTGCGGTATTCCCTCCCTGTGGACCTGGGGGGGGGGAGGGGAACGGAAATAAAGAAGACGAAAGAAAAGTAGAGTCAGACATAAAGCCTGAGTAAGTCTAGGATTATTCAGTCTATGAATAAAGAACTGGGTATGATAAGTATAAACTAGAAATGGGAAAGCACCATAAACTAAGTTAAGTTGTCTAGGGTCGAATATACTATCGTACCCCATATTAATCTCTGTACCCATATAAACTAGTTCCCAACAGGCACCCCATAATCCGGGTGAAGTGATCCTTTTTCTGATGATCGGCTCCTACTCGTATAGTTACATGTGTCTTACGGCCCCCGATGTTGTAGTTACCTATGCTGGTCCCACCATGGGGTGTATCAAGTCCCATGGTGGAGGCCCGACACAATCCTAGAATGCACAGGTATGCTACTGCTGCCCAATGCCTTATTTTTCTGCGCCGGGGTGTGTGCAAGCCCGCACCCCGTTAGAACCTACGCTGTTGCACCACCGCCGTCGATTTGACCTCTTACAGTCAGCCCAGTAATCGTGCCCCACCCTGACTAGCTTCAGGGTATCATGATACCTTGTAGGGTTACTGCTGAAAAGGGTCCCCCGCTACTAGGTTTTTCTATTTCTAGCCAACATGCTAAGTTGGTTAAGTGTTTTATAAACCTAACCCCCAATCGGTCTGTTTAGTTTAGCATGTTCCATTTTGATTAAGTCTTAATCCACTTAATCCTATCAATCCTGACTCAGCCTTAATTGTCTTATTAAAGCCTTGACCTCTCACATTAGACAGGTATTGTTGTGGCTGCCTATTGCCGGTTGGGTCCGGGCAGTCTTACGCCACAACTCAGTCTAACCCCGGGTCCTTATTGGGCTCCGTGTTTAACCACCCACATTGGATAGGTATTGTTGTGACTACTGGACAGCCGGGCGGTTCCGGGAAGGTTTACATCACAACTCAATTCAACCTCGGGTTAAACACATCTTATTTTCTACATTTATATATTTTGTCTCTTTTCTTTTCATATGTAAATATTTGCGGCCCATTATTCAAATTCATCTTTATTGATTAAGATTTATTCATGCCACTTAATTGTTTTTCAAGGTTGTTGGCATGCGTCAAACATGCCAACACATATGTTCTATATTTTAGCCCAAACGTCATTACCCCCGTTTTATACGTTCGCTCCAATGTAAGGTGTGTTGGGTTTAACACTTAAACCCAATTTAGCCATATGAAAAGGGGAGGCTTATAACATGGTGTTTATAAGGTAACATAAAAAGGGGAGTGTGAACGCATGAACTTGCAACATAACGACTTAATTAACATAAGGTAGGCACATGTAAACTTGCAATTGTAACAACATATAATATAAGCAATACTTAGACATGAATCATTCTATTCACATAATCATGGTATAAACAAAACATGAATCATTCTATTCATGTAGTCATGGCATAAATAATACTTAAACATGAACCATTCTAATCATATAGCTATGGCATAATCATGATTGAACATGAATCCTACTATTCATATAATCATGGTTTTTATCCTATCTATGTAACTTGCAAGTGGGATGTAATTCTAGTGTAATTCTAATGTAACTTATGTGTCACATATATTATCATATGATTATGATAACAACATAAGCCTACAAACATGTTTTCAACTAGGCATAATAACAAACATAGTTTAGTCATGTTCATAAAATTAATACAAGCTTACAAAGATGTTTTCTTTTGTCACTATCACAAAAGCATGATTTTTATATTTGAACTATAATGCCAATTCCAACATAACTTCATATGAATCATAATACTCAAATGGACCAAATTACACTAAAGATGACCATAGAATTATACATCATGTTGGCATAACAATAAATCATAGACTTGCATGAATTTCAAATAAACTATTACAACATATAGTTGTTATTTTCAACATGAATCATATACTTGCAATTATCAAATGGGTGTTGTAAATAACTGCCACAAACATGTAGTTTTCAATATGAATCATATGCTTGCATGAATCCCAATTAAAATTCCACAACATGTGGTTGTCAACATAAACCATATACTTGTACGAATCCAATCGTACACCATAGCATTGCCAAATTGTTTAGAATCAAAATAACATAAAAATATAGGTTATTATTGCCACAATTCCATTTCGTTGTTCACTTCCAACGCAAGTCGCATACTTGCAAATATCCAATTGTATACCATAATATTCCCAAATCGTTTAGCATCAAAGCAACGTACAAATATAGATTATTATCGCCACAGTTCCATTTCTTACTTTACACAAATCAACACAATTATTTAATTCACATCGGAATAGCACTCTACTTACAACGTATGGCGAATCTTCAATTCAGGAATCTGAATTCTGAATTTGGAGATGCTATCCTTTGTTGTAGGCGTTGTTTTGATTGATTTGACGTTGCTTTAAGCTTTGAATTATCTCCTAATTGTCTCTCTATTTCTGACGGCTTTCCTTTGTCTCTCCTTAGCAGCATGACTGTCTCATCTCCATTTTAGTTTGTGTAAATTAGGGTTAGTCTTAGGTCCTTTTTATAGAGTTTGAGAGTTGATTTAGACCGTCGATGGAGCTTGGTTTAATAATAGCCGTTCGTTCAAAGGAGAGGCCAATCAGGAGCTAACACCTAGCCCTAGTGACAAGGCAAGGCTCAGAAAATCGACCAAACACAGACAAGGCCAGCCAGGGTGGGCTGGGTTCGACCTGGCTCAGGGGCCAGGTCGACTCCCCAGTCGACCCCCAGGTCGACTCTAGAGTCGACCTGCCTGGGGCATGTCGACACCTAGGTCGACTCCCAGGTCGACCTGGCCTGGAAGGTCGACCCTAGGGTCGACCCCCAGGTCGACCTGGTGGGTTTGGGCGGGAATTTTCCCGCCTACTCTGATTGGGCTGAAATTCAAATCTGTTTTCGAAATCTGAATTTTCTGAAACTTCATCGGGCCATAATTTGGTCATACGGGCTCCGTTTTTCGAAAACTCGGACTCTATTTCCCGTATTTTTCCGACACAAACACAATAGCATATCCCGTTTCCCTTAATACTTTAATTTAAATTTTATTATACTTTAATTTGTGAATTTCACTGTTATAAAAAACACGGGGTGTTACAGACCCAAGGGTTAGCAGGGATCCAGATTGGAGGTCTGAGTTGAGGTATGTTTCGGAGCAGCAAGCTCGTATAGTTAGGGGCCACCATGCCATACTGAGGACACAGCAGGAGATGCTACAGGCACAGGTAAACCTAGCTCAGACTCAGCAGCAGATGCTACACGATATGGGTACCTCCTATGATCAGTTAGGAGCCGGACTTCAGGACTTACAGTTAGAGGTTAGGCAGGGGAATCGACGACAGGGAGAAAGGCTTGATAGCATAGAGGAGCTCATTCGTAGCTACTTCCGTTAGGCTTGACCTCTATCAGTGTATCCGTAGGGTAGTATTTTATTGTTATCTTGTTGTAACCATGTACTGAAATTATCTTAATGTAATCCGCACATTGTTTGCTTAATTAAAACTGTTGTGCTTGAAATAACCCTGAAAATATTACACAGTAATATATATAGATGAAGAAAAACGGGAAAGTAAATAAACGGGAAAAAGGTAAATTTTTCCGTTGTGTAAGATTTAGAAAATTAGTTTTTTCTAAAATTAAAAATGGATGGTAGGATCTTGGATGCGCCAATTGGATGAACTTCACTCTTATTCTATAAGGGTGTGGGAAAATTTGGATGAAAATGTTTTCGTAAATTTTTGCATTCCTTTAGAACTGCAAGTATATTTAGGGTGAGAGCATCATGTTTTGGAAAAGAAATTTTCAAGGAAATTGCATCCATATAGGTGGTACCACAAGTTAGGCATACATATTTTACTACAATGTAATTCACTTTGCACATGTGCACATGGTTGCAACAATTGGTTGAACACTTTTGGGTGGTAATGTGGGGACATAAATCCTACTCTTATTGAATTTCGGGGACGAAATTCTTTAAGGGTGGGATAATGTAACGCCCCGCATTTTTTTTAGCTTTGAAAATAAGAGATTTATATATATTTATAAATAGGGATACGCGAGCGGGTTAATTACAGAACTATGGTAATAAAAGATATTATGTTCATATTCTAAGAATTAAGTTAAACGGATTTCACCATTTCATTCGTCTCGGAAAAATACGTGAAATAGAGTCCGAGTTTTCGAAAATCGGAGTCCGTATGACCAAGTTATGGCCCGTCGAAGTTTTCAGAAAATTCCAAGTTCAAAACAGTTTAAAACTAGGGCAAAATTCAAAATTCAAACACACAGGGGGAGGGTGGGAGAATTCCCACCCAGGTCAAGTCGACAGGGGTGTCGACTGTGCAGTCGACACCCCCCCCCCCCCGTGTCGACTGCCTAGTCGACTCGTGTGTCGACCTGCCTGGTCGAGCCCAGGCAACCTGGGTGCACCTGCTTGCTGTTTGGACTAATTTTGGGGGCTTGTGACGAATTCTGACAGTTCTGATCTATCCTAGGGTTAATCCTATGGCCTAAACTAACCTAAATTCCTATAAAAAGACCCCTAGACCTAGCTTAAACCCTCACAAATCACTCTTACCACGAAGTGCTGCTCAAATCTCTCTTGATCATGGCCTCCACCTTCATCTTCAAAAGCTTATGCATGCAAACTAGATTCAAGGCAAAGGAGCAACCTTTCTACACCAAATCAAGAGTTTTGATCATCATCTCAACATGGGTTCTACGACAAGACGATTCATGCTCTTAATCCCTTAGCCACGCTATGTAAGTTCTAGCTACTTCTAGATCTAAACGGTAGTTTTAATGATGGCATGGAATGTAACGAGATTAAACTAAGTATGCTAGCCTATATGAACCTTGTCATGTCTCTTTTGCTTGAATCTATGACTTTAGGCTATGTTTAGTGACTAAATCAAGTTACTCATGTTGCATCGGACTTAGTTTGCCATTCAAGATTGAACCTTTACTTGTGGGATGTTGGCATGAACACTTGGAACCACTTTGACTTGTGAAATATGTGCATGAACATGACTTGGGGGCTTATGCATATAAATGAGACCAAAACCCCTCATGATATTATGCATGTTTGAGACCAAAACCCCCTTATGATGCTTAACATGCTTGAGGCCAAATCCTTTATGATATTATTCACGTTTGTGGCCAATCCCTTCATGACATCGTGCATGTTTAGAGGCCAATATGCAATATGCTAGTTATGTGAACACCTTTGCCTCAATTTTCACCATGTTTAACTTGTGATTCATCTTTTCCATCTTGTACCCATCTTTGTCATATTATCCCAAATATGTTTCGCTTTCATGTGCGTTGGGGACACGCTTTGGGTAGCTTAGGCAAACTTGAAAATTGGCTATGATTTTGACGTGAAATCACATGTAACATGAAATGATAAATAACGTGAATATGACACGAAAACTTGACATGGGGCTACACGAAAACATGGACTTAAAAAGGGGTCTAAATTTGACATGAACATGATACGTAGAAAAACATGAAAGTGGCCAACTCGAGGTTGGGTTGAGTTTGTAGCATAAGTCTACCTGGACCCGCCCGGCTTAACTAGTGGCTACAAACAATAAGACCCAATGTGAGTAGTTGGTCATATAGCACTTAAAACCCGAGGTTAGACTAGGTTGTGGTGTAAAGCTACCCGGACCCGCCCGGATTAACTAGTAACCACAACTAAGTCTAATGTGAGAGGTTGGGGTGCATTAATCTAATTAATGCCACATGAAAAGGTTAAATAAATTTGACTAATGACACTTAACCGATATGACACGAATGGGTAGGTTATATGGAACCGGACTTGATTTCTTAATGACACTTAACCATATAAGACAATTAGGGGATGGGGTTAAGTAATTTACACTTAACTAATCTAAACACGGTACTTAGATGGGGTTAAGTAACCTAGACTTAACTAATCTAACACGGTGAGGTGATGAGGTTAAGTAACCTACACTTAACCGATCTAAAATGATAAGTGGATACGGTTAACTCGTAAACCATTTGATATACTTAGCCCATTTGACATACGGGTTGTAGGGCTAAGCCTTGAACTTGAACACTTAGCCGATTATGACATGGTTGATAGGCGGGTTGAGTCATGGGCTTGAATAACGACACTTAACCCAATAGACAAAACCCTAGTTAGAGGAACTAGGTAGAAAATCGTAGTTAATCAAGGATAACGGGAAAAGACGCTAAGTGGTAAACCTTAGTCAAGAATAACTAAGTAATAATTCTTAGCCAAGGACATGGGACTAGTTCATAAATAGATGAGTAACCTGATACGGTAGGTCATCGCTTAGTATACGAGGAGGAGCAACTTATCTGACTTGGATAAAAAGCTCCAGCGAACTGGGTGACGAAGCGGTAGCTTCGGGGAACGTGAGGGTACTCTTGATATTCCTCTGTGAGGTGGCAGATGGTCCATGAAACCTGGCCTCACAGAGGTTAAGGACTGCGGTAGAAGAGCCAAGGGTATGCCTTGGTTGCTGTGCGAGCAACCTAAAGACGGGGATGGATTAGCGTGGAGTCGACGATACTTGATTTTTGCCCTGGATAGCGCGTCGTTGACTATCGAGTTATGGGTGAGGTTGGCCAATAGGAAAGTGGGGCAATAGTGGGGCCGGGATGTAGTTCTCATACATGATTTTTCTTGGATTGCCTTTCAGTAGTTGAGGGAGGGGTCACGTGGGACCATAGCCACGGATAAAAAAACAGACCTTGATATCTGCATCGGTAGATGACTTAAAGCTCCCGACCGAGTTCCGTATTTCTTGATTTTCCCTGGCACGGAACTCGGATGGCACATTGAGATACATGTGCGTCTAGACATGGAAAACGATTCACGATACATACATGGGATAAGGGGCGTGGTTGACGGGTGGCATAATCCCTAGTGGCCCTAGGTGGCTTGAACCCAAACCGAGACACGGAAACGTTCATTAGGTAGCATAATCCCTAGTGGTCCTAGGTGGCATAAATCCTAAGTGAGCACGCGATGGTTCATGGTAAGAAAACATAACCAGATCAAGGGTAGCAGTCCAAAACAACATCAAGGATAAAATGGTACTACATCGAGGTGGTATAGATTTACAGGGGAAAACCCTTACGGCCTACGGCAAAGGACTGAACTTATACATGGAAAGAAACGTACGAGTTGGGAAAACCTACATAGGATATATATATTAGGTTGACATGGACCATCACATCACATTGGGCAAGGGACATTCGTAGTTAATACAGGACGCGGGTTGGGATACTAGTACGAGAGGTGCAGAGCAAATATACATGTTAGAACCACGAGGAATATACTTGATAGTAACCTCGGGATGTTATACATGATTGATACCTTGGGATAGTATACTTGATAAAAACCGGACGATGTGATACCTTGACTTATCTTGACACCGTAGTTTATCATGATACCTTTGTCTATATTGATATTGTAGTTCAGCCTGTTATCTTGGTTTAGCTTATCTATCTTGTAGTTATCCATATGTTTACTTTCAATTTATGCATGTCATGTTAACTTTACCTGTTTCTATAATGGAAGTAGATAGGACTTACCAGTCTTTATGACTGACCCCGTTTTGTTTCGCCTCTCCGTCTTCCGTTTCTCCTCCCCCCCTAGGTTTTCAGGGAGGAAACACTATTGTTTAGTTCGGACCTCTTCTGCTTGAAGGTCATCATATATAGCTTGGACTTCTTTTGGCTATGGCTGCTTTACCAGTTTGCTTTAGGGGAATAAATTATGAAAAGGTTTTATGCTTCTTTACTATTTGCAAGACAGGTTTCTATGTGCTCTGACATAAAATGGCTTTAGACCTTGATGTTTTATAAAGTAATGAAATTTGTGTTACTTCCGCTGTCTTATATATTCTGTCTTGTAATATTTCTGTGCATGCTTACCAATAATGCCCCACCAAACCTAGTGCATTCCTTTGTGAGTGACTCTGGCGGAGGTGGGGTGTTACAGCACGCTTACTGATTGATTGTAAGAGATCCAAAACGAGATGGATGGTGCGGGCGGCGCAAACCGACCGGGGACATGTGCGTGCATGGGCCAGGCAGAGGGGGACAAGACAACCGTGACACCAGTAAGTATAACTGTGCACACCTTAGGTTGCCACTTTAGGGAAGTGATACCTCCTAGTTGTGGGACCAGCTCAAGGTATCTATAGATTAAGGAGTCGATCAATTAGGGTAGTGGTTAGAGTATACCCGGACGTATGCCCTAAGTCTACCAATTTATAGTAGGAGGGTAGTGGGTACGTTTAGTTGAGATAGGAGCAGGCGGCACCTATGACAGCAGCTTGGAATACACACAACTACCACCATCGTTATCATTAGTGGAAGGGATCATCCCATCTTTATTTGACTAGTAATAGTGCAGAGTAGTTAGTAGTGAATCATGCATACACCTTACCTTATTTGTCCTGCATACCTGTCATTTGTACCATGATCCTCTTATCCACTATGTATGCCTGTCATGTTTACCTTTATTTATTTACTGGCTAAAAGTTACTGGACTTGCCAGACGTATGTCTGACCTAGTTTGTTTTGCCTCTTTTCTTCTGTTTCCCCCTCAGGTTCTCAGGGAGGAAACACACAACTTTAGTCAGGATTTGGATATCATCTTCTAGGAGCTACTTCTGAAGTATGGCTCGAGTCTCTGTCTCTTATATGGCTTGCTCTTTAATAGGGGGAATGATGTTTTCTTTTAAATAACCATGTACTCTGATAATATAAGACAGAAGTGTTATGTTGTAAGGGTTTTATGACTCATGGTATTATGTAACAAAATATTTTGGTGATTTAATAAAGTTTTTTATTTTCCGCTGCAAAAATTTTATATTTGTCTTGTGATATTCTGTGTCTGTTTACCAAAAACGCTCCACTGAAGTTAAAGCATTCCCTTTGTGAGTGACCTTAATGGAGGTGGGGTGTTACACTTGGTATCAGAGCTGAAGGTTACCAGACTTGATAAAAAGCTTTTGAAAAACTATTTTCAAAGAGGTTTTAAAAGAAAGTATTTTCAAAAAGGAATGCCTGTTTTGAAAAACATTCCCCAAGAGCCATAAATCTTTCCTTCGGTTCTTTGTATTGAATCTTTCCTTTTTCGTTTCAGCATGTCTGGAGCATCTGAGATACCAGAGGGTGTTCATGTACTTGGTTGGTTTCGTCAATATCTCGAGGCTAGGGCCGCTACCATGGGTCCGGCCAACGTTCCTCCTCCTCCTCCCCCGACTCCAGTCATTCCTCCGTGTGGAGATACTTTCTCCAAGATATGTAAGGACTTTCGTTCGATGGGTGGAAAATCTTTTAACGTTTATTGAAGCTAGAAATTGGTTGAAGGAAGTGGAGGATCTGTTTGGCATTTTCGACTAAGACAACTGTAAGAAGGTCCAATTGGTTGCTTGGTTGATGAAAGACGAAGCTTCGTTTTGGTGGGAGGTCACTAATGGAGAGCGTCCAGTTGATACATGGCCGGATTTCAAACATAGGTTTGAGGCGAAATTTCTCTCACGAGCAGAAGAAAATCTATATATGGAAAGGTTTTTGGCATTGAAGCAGGGGGATCTGTCAGTAAAAGAGTACGTCAACAAGTTCAGTCAGTTGGCGAGGTTCGGCTTAGACTTAGTGAACACACCTGAGAAGAAGGCTCTGAGATTTGTTAAAGGTTTGAATGAGCCGCTACACGGATTGGTATGACCCACGTTCCCATGGGGGCCACTTTTGAAAAGCTGGTGGATATGGCCGTAATGCATGAAGAGGACAAAGGAGCAAAGAAAGAGGAAAAAGTTGAAGGGACACTGAAAAATGAGAAGGCGGGACCCAAGAAAGGACAGCAACAACAACAGCAGAAGAAAGGCAAGAAGGATGACAAGGGAAAGGATAAGAGGAAATGCCACTATTATGGGAAAGAAGGACACTTTGTCAAAGAATGTAAAAGGAGGAAGTCCAATTGCTTTAAGTGTGGAGAGGTCAGACAATTTTCCAAGGAATGCCTGAAGGCGCAGGGATCGCAATGGACTTCTGGATGGCAGGCGAATGCTCTCGTGGCAGATGGATAGGATAGAGATAGGAAAAATTTATGTTAAAGGTTTAATTTACTTATGAAGTTAAGAATCTTTTGGATTCTGGCATTTTAATTTTGTAATTGACTCTGCACTTTAATACTATTCTTGTTTCTGATCCCGTAGTTGTTTCAAACCCCTTTTGTGGTTCAGCTCATTTTTTTGTGATTTGTAAGGGATTGAAATTATCTGTGTTAGGCGTCAAATATTTGAATGTGACATTTGTGTGCTCAAGTTAATGGGCTATGGGTTGGTTCTAAATGGAACAGCTTTCTATGTAGAGGATTGTTCTAGATTTTGAGAGGAGGGTTGTTAATTTTCTAACTTGTCATGGGAAGACCCCCAAAATTTCTTATGACTAGCAAGGGTCTGTTACGCTTAGCTTTCTGAGAATCATTTTGTAATCTGATATGTACTAGTAGTCTGTAAGTATATGGATATTTCTGAAGGATACGGGTTTCTACTCGAAGCATGAAGTAGATCTCCAGTTTTGACATTGTTTAATGGGGGTAATTCTTTGGGTGTCAGTCTGATGTTGATTTCGGTCTTCAGGGCTGTAACTTAGGGAATTATTCTTTAAACCGATGTCAAATGGGAACAGAGCTTTTGTTTTAGTTATATCATTTGTTTATATCCCATCGACCGGATCTTCGACCATTAGATAGGAAATCCATGGATGTAAACATGTGCTTGGGACATGTTATGTTTGATGGTTGCAAGTGGATACAAGTGTTTGCTAGTGGTTGCTCATGGATGCATTTACGCACACATTAGGCACTAGATCGACTCAATCACTTTCATATTGCATATAAATGTGTGTGCATATTTAGGTTAATGGATGAACAATGGTTGTGTCATCATATGGATGCTGCATTTTGATGAATGGTTGAGCACACATGTAGAAATAATATGTATCGATAGGATTCTTTCGCATACATAATGGACGCATGGCACTATCATGGTTTGCATTGAGGAGGCCAACTGAATCAGCAGACCGCCTGATTTTGCATTAGATAAGGAACATATACACACAATTTTTGCATATTTTCATATCGCATTAGAAATCTTTTAAGGACAATGGATGCCTGTGTTTGATGGTTGAGTAGATGGATGATTGTATGGTAGGATGCACATTCTTCTTGACTTGAAGATTTCGAGGACGAAATCCTTTAAGGAGGGAAGAATGTAACACCTCGAATTTTTGAATAATCATATTAACTAAATTAAAGAATACTTAATTTCAAATATGGGAATTAAGGGAAATGGGTTATGCCATTGTGTTCGTCTCGAAATTCTGGTTGATATAGAGTCTGAGTTTGCGTAAAACGGATGCCGTATGAAGAAGATATGGACGAACGAAGTTAGGCAGAAAAACCAGAAACGGGCCAGAATGCACGGGCGCACTTGGGAAGTGCGCCAGAACAAAATTGCACTGGCGCACTTGGGAATTGCGCCCATGCAACATTGCACTGGCGCACATGGCAGGTGCGCCTAGGCCCAGGTAAAAATCTGCAAAGATTTCTGAGGCTCTGGTTCGAATGGTGAGTCAGTGCTGAGTCATTTCTGACTAGTTAATGAGTCATCAGGATTTCTGGATAGTTCTAATCTGGACTGAATGGTTGCGGTTAACTCTAGGGTCATCCGACGGCTATAATTAAATTGAAATTCTATATAAACATGTGTAGACTCAAACCCTAGAATCAAATCAAAATTAGATCAGTGGCCGTCATGTTGTCACTCCAAACCCTAGAGTAGCCGCCACCAACTAGAAGCAAATTAAAGGCAACAATTCAATTCAAATCAAGCCTAAAACTACAACAACGAAATTGTCTACAACAAGGGAACTCTAATCAATTACAGAATTCAGATCCCAGAACTCAAGACCCCTTATTCGGTGAGTTCTAGTCACTTTTAGGTTTAAATAAATAAAAGTGAATTGTGGTAGACTATGATTTGGGTATATGTTGTTTGTAGTTATGCAAGTTTATTTTTGTGAATCGTGAAATGATGTAAGTTCCTGAAGTTATGCAAGTTCATTATTTTTGTGAATCATGATATGACGCAAGTTTATTATTGTTGTGAATCATGAAGTTATGCAACTTATTATGTTGAGAAACTATGAACCCATGCAAGTTACCTATGCAAGTTGATATGTTGTTAATTCATGGACCTATGCTAGTTGTTATGTTGTGGATCATGAACCTATGTAAGTCACCTATGCAAGAGGTTATGTTATAAATCAAGCAAGTTGTTATGTTGTGAATCATGAACCTACATAAGTTGTTAATTATGTTGAGAATCATGAACCTATGCAAGTTGTTATATTGCAAAATCATGAATCAATGCAAGTTGTTAATTATGTGGTGAATCACAATTATATGTGAAGTTATCGTGTCATTTTCCCTAGTTGTCATGATTATGCCAAAAATTGCACTGAAAATGATAACCTTGTCATTCCCTTTATTTTATTGTTATGGCGAGACTATTTTGTAGCCTCGATGACGCCAAAAACGCAAACAGTTACGCTAGTTAAGAAATGGGGAAAAAGGGGAAATTTGTAATAGGCATAATTTACATAGTGATTACGTAAATTGGACACATGATTCTGGTAGGGAAACATATAAATAATTACCTATTATGACATGGGTAAAATTAGGTAAAAATGGTATAATTTGAATATGACCAATTATAGATAGGAAATTCAAAATGCTAATAAGATAAGTATTGACACCTATTAAAAGGAAAGGATTAATTAATTAACTTAAATAATCAAAAGAGGAATGTTTAAGCAATTAAAGTATGAAGATTTAATATTGAGAATTGGCATAAATGCCTTAAATGGCATAAAATAAATTTGTGAAGAAATTGGTATGATTTGACATACCATAAATGGATGTAGATAATTGAGTCAATTATGGCCATAGTTAAATTTGTAATTAATTGATAATTTGAATAGGGAAAGTAATTCAAATTTGGGAATGATTAATTAGGAGTAATTAATCGTCTAAGACACGAGGTTAGGCTCTTTTGTGGTGTAAGACTGCCCAGACCCGACCGGCAAATCCAGCTGCCACAAATGCCAGTCTAATGGGGGAGGTCTTATGCATAAATTAAATGCGTGACAGTTGTAAAGACACGAGGTTAGGCTCTTTTGTGGTGTAAGGCTGCCCGGACCCGCCCGGCAAATCCAGCTTCCACAAATGCCAGTCTAATATGAGAGGTCTTTATAAGGTTACGGTCTTAATGAATTAAGAAACACTTAACCATATAAACATGTAGTGGGACATGATGGGTTAAGTGGGTGCCTTGGGTGGCATATGGAATTAAGTGGGTGCCTTGGGTGGCATGTGAAATACAATTAGATGTCTCAATAATAAATTAATGCTACTTAACCTAACTTAATACATATGGACTGTATGATGGTTGATATAAGTTAGGGTTAAGCAAAGAAAATTGGATTGTGGGTGGGTTAAGTACAACTGAAGGGTAGGTGGGTAATATTAATACATATATATAGGCCCACAAACTTAATCGTTCAATAAATAGGATTAAATCAATGGGAGGATTAAGTACAACTGAAGGGTAGGTGGGCAATATTAATACATATAGGCCCACAAACTTAACCAGATAAAAAGGGTTATGTAATTAAAGACACCTAACGGTATATATAACCGGGGAAAAATAGTAAAGTTATGTATTAAAGACACCCATAGGGGTATGCATATCTAATGGGAATAGAGAGTTATGTATTAAAGACACCTATAAGTACGCATGACCGATAGGTATAATAGGGGTTATGTATTAAAGACACCTATAGGTACGCATAACTGATTGAGGGCTATGTAATTAAAGACACCTTAGGGTATACATAGTCAGTAGAAAACCTAGTGGGGATACAAGACATAGGGGAGAGCTTGTATCATGTTGTGTGGGACCCATTTCAGTCAGTAACCCGGAGGGGTATCAAAGAAAAGAACTCCGTACTAGGCGGGGAAGGGGCACGCTTACTGATTGATTGTGAGAGATCCAAAACGAGACGGATGGTGTGGGCAGCGCAAACCGATCGGGGACATGTGCGTGCATGGGCCGGGCAGAGGGGGACAAGATGACCGTGACACCAGTAGGTATAACTGTGCACACCTTAGGTTGCCACTTTAGGGAAGTGATACCCCCTAGTTATGGGACCAGCACAGGGTATCTACAGAGTAGGGAGCCGATCGATCAGGGTAGTGGTTAGGGTATACCCACACGTTTGCCCTAAGTCTACCAGTTTATAGTAGGAGGGTAATGGGTACGACTAGTTGAGATAGGAGCAGGCAGCACCTATGACAACAGCTAGGAATAAACGAAACTACCACCATCGTTATCATTAGCGGAAGGGATCATCCCATCTTGATTTGACTAATAATAGTGCACAGTAGTTAGTAGTGAATCATGCATACACCTTACTTTATTTGTCCTGTCATACCTGTCATCTGTACTGTGATCCTCTTATCCACTTTGTATGCCTGTCATGTTTACCTTTATTTATTTACTGGCTAAACGTTACTGGACTCACCAAACGTATTTCTGACCTAGTTTGTTTCGCCTCTTTTCTTCCGTTTGCCCCCCTCTCCCAGGTTCTGAGGGAGGAAACACACAAGTTTAGTCAGGATTTGGATATCATCTTCTAGGAGCTACTTCTGAAGTATGGCTCGAGTCTCTGTCTCTTATATGGCTTGCTCTTTAATATGGGGAATGATGTTTTCTTTCAAATACCTTGTTCTCTGATAATATAAGATAAAATTGATTTATTATAAGGATTTTATGACTCATGGTATTATGAAACAAAATACTTTGGTGATTTGATAAAATTGTTTAGTTTTCGCTGCAAAATTTTTATATCTGTCTTGTGATTTTCTGTGTCTATTTACCAAAAACGCTCCACTGAAGTTAAGGCATTCCCTTTGTGAGTGACCTTAATGGAGGTGGGGTGTTACAATATTTGTGCAAATCAATTAGTGATTAACGGATCTGACAATGTGGCATTCAAAGTGATCGTGCTATCAATGAAGGGCAAGTAATCATAGCCTCAGGCCTCAACAACCGGGAAATGACAAAAATCGGGCAGACAGCATAGCTATGTGGGTCGCACCCATTAGGATGTATAATCACCTATCTAGAGATTCATTTTATTCCTTATTCTATTCGATGCTGTCCCATTCGAGAAACGGTTGCTGATCCCAATCGTTGGTGATATACATTCGATACACTCAAGCGAAATGAGTGGTCGGTCATGTGTGGGCCGGTTTGCAAGATGTTCTTGTTGAACCCTAGTGTATCGCCTCTAGAGTACACTGATCGGAAGGTGGTTCCATACCTTGTCATGTTGGAAATCCAATCTCCAATAAGCGCCCTGCGGTTTTTGATTTTATACTATGCAAGTGGAGCGTGAGATGAAAGCGTTCCGCTAGATTCTATTTATTTGATGTAGACATTATTATAATATCACTGGATTTTCGTATCAAAGTGTTTTGGGTTATAGTAAGGTAAAAACCGTCCATGTTTATGTGCGGGCTGGTCTTACTATTATCTTTCCTTTCGAAAGCATTTTGAAAGTTAAACAAATGGTTGGAGTTTACTCACACCAGTCCCATGACTGACCCAGAGTTTATTTTGTTTGTTTTCCATAAACTCTTGGGTGACCAAATTTGTACGGGCAGTCAAGTAGTCGGGATTTTTCAGATTCGCTTGGAAGAGCTGGAAGCAGGAGGCTTCACCAATTAGCTATAGACTATCATTTTTCCGTTGTGTACTATGTTGTATCTGGAAACATGTGTTTATAACTTTTCCAGGAATAACTGTTGTGCTCTGATGATGGTATGTATATAAAGTTACTGATTTGTATTTCAAAAGTTATGTTATATAATATATTTTATTCGTTCCGCTATGAGATTTGTCTTCTTTGTTTTCTTCTATTATAATATTTCTTTCTTTCTATTTCTCATCCTCTAACTTCTATCTAATAATGATTCGTATTTCTGTGCAATTTGGGTCGGACGTGTGGTGTTATTAGTCGACTCAGATAGTATGGATTTGCGGGCCTTTACAACATGTATTCAACAGTAGTTATAAACAACTATTAAAAATCCAATTCTCATCCAAAGTTTGCTTACATCCATATAAGCCTTAAATAATTATTAAACGCTTATATCGGTCTATCAATCAATCGTTTAATGTTCAATCTAAACACTTCGGATTAGTGTAAATCAAATATCATTCCAATACCCGTATGGGGTTTTCAACCAATAATTAATTAATTAATTAATTATTCCCTCTGATTAATATTATTTAAATAGGTGAACATAAACAAGTCGTTTGACTTGTAAATGGATTTTTTAATCCAATTTCAACTACCACAAATAATTTAACATCGTTTTCAACATGTTAATCATTTCCAATTCACATTCAAATAATAACATAAATATTCATCCATTCATCCATGGGTTTGCTAACTACTATGATGTGAGCTACTCGGCACCGTATACAATTTTGGTATAACAACATAACAAAAATAATTGAGTGAGAGAGTTGTCATTGAGATTTTTGATCATTATAATAACAATCGTTTTTGAGTTTAATTAAACGCGGGTTTAATTTAACCTAAATTTCCAACTAGCTCCAAATTTGACCAAATTAGTTTTTTTGCGAAGCTCTTGACTCCAGGATCGCAACGGATCTAGTTTCGCACGTTCTGAGTTCGTAGCAAAAAGATACTAACATAAGAACTTTAAATACACAGATCAAATTACAATACAAATCAACCTTCTTCTCCAAATGACACCCTCCACTATAAACGCTCACCATGGCCAAACCGTAGCTCGGAATCGCATGAACCAGCATCATTGTCTTCGGCATCTCCTCCTCTTTCAACATAGGGTGGTTCCCCCTTTAGATCGCCAAGTGGGCCCTATCGTCGTTAGTTGAACGGAAAACTACATTTTCTGGTCATCTAAGCGCTGCGACCACCTCGTTGCTCCAAACGCCACCAAATTTTACCAATAGTTCGGCCTTGACCTCCCGAACAACTTTTCTTTTGGACACTTTGCCTGAAAATGGATGAATCAGTGGGAAATTGCACATTTCCGTGATTGTCTCGTTTTCCAGCAACATTCCCGCCAACTGTGACCACCAAAGACCTTGCCACTACTACCAAAAGTTCCGTATGCTTCCCCTCTACCATCCCATAAAATCACTCGGCTAACACTCCACGTGGACCCCACAGCAAGCCAAAAACCAAAAGTGAACATTTTCTGTTATTCTCTGATAACTCTCGACTCCGACCTCCAATGACCCCCAAATTTTAGGCGTGCGTACCTCTCTTCATGCTCTACAAACCCATTAAATTTCATAGCCTAAATCCTTACGGATTGAGAGATATAAATTATTTAGTGTTGATGGGCTTTTTTGCAAAATGTTTAAGAAAGGAGAAGGGGTGGCTGCTACTTCGATTTGGTAAGAAGAGGAATAAGGTTTTGGAAGAGATAAAAATAATATATAGGTGGGGTTTATTATTTTATTAATTCTTTAGTTAACACTCTCTTTGATTGACATTTAGCGATGCCTCGATCACACACGAACTCCGTTGGCGATGAAAATTAACACAAAACTATGTTTTGATGATACGATCCTAGTGAACTTGTTTCGTTGAATTCCTAATCCGTTTGGTCAAAAAGCTCTATTTCGGGCTGAAATGACTGATTGATTCACAATTTATTGCACATGGCAACATACTAACTCGAAAAATTTCAAAATTGGGAGTCTAGCAATAATTTAATATTCTAGATCCAACAAAATTGGTTTCGCCAAAAACGGAGGTCATTTGCAAAATCATTATTTTTAAGGGCTTTAATAATATTAAAATATTAATAAATTCCATAGCGACTATTTGAAATTTTAAATTGGACATGACTTACAATTTATAAAGTGAAATCTCAATTTCTTACATTTGTTAGAAATATATGGTTAATTAGATCCTAACATTTCTTGTTTCATCAAATTCTGATTTATAATGAACACTGTACATTCATTAAAAGTTTAAACTAAATTTCCAAACTACCGCGCAATTAGGACTTCGTTTTAATCAAATTATAAATTTATACGCTCAAATTTTGTTTTAAATAAATTCTTAGTTGTTTATTCTCAAAATTAATTGTTCACAACATTTAATTTCCATTAAAATCAATTAAAAAAAAAAATTTAAATTGTTTTAAAATTCCGGGTTGTTACAGTCTCCCACACTTAAAACTTTTTCATCCTCGAAAAAGGAATGAAGTTGAAAGCCGTTTAACTAAACAACTCAACTTTCATTCTGGTTTGAGTTCTTCAACTTTTCAGTCTCTAGGAACTTCCAAATTTCCCTGAAATTTGGCTAATGCCTTAAATTTATGAAAAATTTCTCCACAACCTCCTTTGTACGAAGTGCTCAAAAAATCACAAATGGCCTTAAAAGGCTCCAATATATATATATATATATATATATATATATATATATATATATATTGGAGCCTTTTAAGGCCATTTGTGATTTTTTGAGCACTTCGTACAAAGGAGGTTGTGGAGAAATTTTTCATAAATTTAAGGCATTAGCCAAATTTCAGGGAAATTTGGAAGTACCTAGAGACGGAAAAGTTGAAGAACTCAAACCAGAATGAAAGTTGAGTTGTTTAGTTAAACTCATTGTTGGCGAAATTCTAACTTTAATTTGCAAATTTTTGATCAGGATGACAACAATGTGGTGGATCTATTGAAGTTTGAGGATGAAGCATGCAAATATTTTTCAGAACTATACAATGGCGAGTGTTCAAATGACTTACCCCATGTTGTGCCCAGAAGAACTCTTAATGCCAATGGCAGAAGGTTGATGAGCATACCCATCAAGGAAGCCGAAGTCACTGCTGCTGCCAAATCCATCCATTATGACTCCTCCCCCGGCCCCGACGGCTTCGGGTCCTGCTTCTATGGCACCCACTGGAGCGATCTAAAAAACAAAGTCTTAGCAGCAATAATTGACTCATTCAGGTCAGGAAAATTTTTAAAAGAAATTAACCACACGTTTTTGTGCTTGATCCCAAAGGTTGATAAGCCAACTAGAATTGCTGACTACAGACCAATTGCTTGTTGCAATGTATTTTACAAAATTTTAAGTAAAGTCATTTGCAATAGGTTGAAAAAAGTGTTACCAGATTTGATAGTAGAATGCCAGAGTGCTTTCATAAAAGGGAGACACATATCAGAAAACTCATTGTTGGCGCATGAATTGATAAGAAACTTCAACAAAAAAGGCGCGGACAAATTTTGCCTGAAAGTGGACCTCCACAAAGCATATGATAAAATAAACAAACAATTTATAATTCACATGCTCAAGGCTATGGGGTTTCCAGAGAAGATTGTTAGACTTATTTCAGAATGCATTAATTCACCTACTTTCTCTATTCTGATAAATGGTGTACCCAAGGGTTACATTACCAGTACTCGAGGCATAAGACAAGGTGATCCTCTGTCTCCGTACCTTTTCGCAGTAGCTATGGAATATTTCTCTCTTCAGATGGAGCTTGAAGTTCACAGACAGACAATTATGCCAGTTCACAATTTTCAACCATCTATAAGCCATCTGCTTTATGCTGATGATTTGATAGTGTGCATTAAAGCAACATGTACTGCAGCCCATACAATTTTAATTTTTTTTGACAATTTAGATAAATTTGTGGGTCTGAAAATGAATGAACAAAAAACCAAATGCTATTTCAACAAATTTTGTCGTGCCAAACAGCATGTGCTTGAAATACTGAAAGTGAAAGAGGGTGAGCTACCAGTGAAATACTTGGGTGTACCATTATCATCGAATAAAATAACTAACAGAGAATGTGCAGACTTAATCTCTAAAATAAGAGAGAAGTTGCAAGGTTGGAATTCTAAATTACTTTCCTTCGCTGGACGCATTGAATTGGTTCATACTGTAATTCAAGCAAAAGTTAACTTTTGGTTACAAACATTTCAACTACCTGATACATCGATAAACAAGATTGAGCAAGTTTGCGCGGATTTTATTTGGAAAGGTAAATTTCATAAGATCAAGTACCATGACCTATGCAGACCCAAAGACGAAGGTGGGGTAGGCCTACGAAAACTCACAGATATGAGAGAAGCTTTTACTTTGAAACAAGGATGGCAGATTATAGCAGACAATGGACTGTGGTCTAGATGGATGAGGAAAAGATATATCAAAGAAAACTTCTGGACAATGGCGAGCGATAATAATGCTTCGGCCATATGGAAAGCAATTCTTAGAGTGAGGCACAAACTTGCTAGCTGTTGTGAGATTGAATTAGCAAATGGCAATGAAATTGATCTTTGGCGAGACCCTTGGATAAAAGGAAAATCTCTAATAGACATATGAGGATGGGATACTTATTCTGCTTATGGTTGTCCTAATCTAAAGGTGAATAACATCATTCGTGCAGGCAGACTGAAATGTGACAGTATTCCATGCACAGAAGAGCAAAAAAACCACATTGAGTATATTCCTTTATACGTCGATAGAGAATTTGACATATGGAAATGGGGCTCAGGAAAAGAATTCACAATCAAAAACGCTTGGAATGTGTGCAGAGATACTCAGAGGAAAAATAAATGGCATAAAGTTGTTTGACATAGACTTATTCCACCCAAAATCTCGTTTACGATGTATAAAGCCTTGTTGCACAGATTGCCAACTAAAGACAGACTTAAAAAGTGGGGAGTTTTAAACAATAGTGACAGTGTTTTGTGTAATGAAACGGAGGAATCTCATAATCATCTGTTTTTCGAATGCTCATATACAAAATGGGTGCTTAACATAGTAAGGACCAAACACAATTTAAACTTAGGTACTAATGTTGAGCAATTACAACCATTAATTGATCACCTGAGCGAGCAGAAAACGGGTGTAAACTCTATAAGTGAAGACAGCTGTGTTGGCTTGGAAACTTCCATTTGGTTGATTTGGAAGGAACAGAACCGAAGGAAATTTCAAAGCAAGCAAAGAAAGGAAGAGGAAATTAGTAAGCTGATTGAAGTGGACATGCAATTAACTATGAAATTGAGGAAGAAAACACTTACGTCAGATGAGGCAAGATTACGGTTTGCATGTGGAAGTTCGGATCAAGTGGGAAGGCAGGTACCTCGTAATGAAGCTGGAAACCATTATCCGCCATGAATTCTTCGTCGAATTGCAGAGCGCCGCCATTTGTGGTCATTTGGGAACGGAGATGAAGATGAATTTGGGAATAACGGTTTGGCTGGGTGCTTATGTGCACTTGTATTTAATTTTTTCCCTTTTTTAATCATTTTGTCTGTACGTGAGATGTGTTGTCAATTGGATAACGTATACTCTTCTTTTGGGCTGGATATAAGCCTTAATAAAGTATACCCATTTTCCAAAAAATATATATATATGTATATGTATATATAGAGAAAGTAGCTAATAATGGTGGCTGCTGACACTAATGGGGTGCAGAACCCAAGCTCTGCAGTGGCGGATGGATGGAATGAATTCAGGAAAAAGAAAAGTGGGTAGCTGGCGCCAGGGTCTGCGAACACGATTTTTTTAAATCACTTTAAGAAAACACTGAACACGAACCGCCATTCCCCAAAAAGGCAGGGACCAATGATTTCAACATGAATGGGCCACACACGTGGGTAGATGCATGTGTTGTAAATAATAATATTAACGGCGGCATGGAAAAATTTGAAGCTAAAGTGGACGATTATGGGGAATGTGCGATTTTGGATGATGAAGTGTTCATGTAGGATGGATCTATGTGGTGTAACGCGAATTACATTTACTTGGTGGGTAAAAGACCTTATTATGTCCATTTAAATGCATTTATCCGTAGGAAGTGGAAGCCTACAGGTAAATGGGAAGTTTTTACACGTGAAAATGGGTTTTACCTTATCAAATTGAACATGAAGTTGAAAGTAACAAAGCTTTAGACAAAGGACCTTGGTTTATGGACAACTAATTGATGTTTATTAAGAAGTGGGAACCTAATTTAGGTTGGAGAGAGACACATTAGAATCTCACCCAATTTGGATTAAATTGCTAAATCTGGACTTATCCTTTTGGAATGCTAGAGGCATTAGTAAATTAGAAAGTCTAGAGGGTGTTCCCCTTGTCATGGATGAAAACACTAAAATGTTAAAAGATTTAAATTTTCTCGTGTGTTAGTAGACATATCACTAGTGATGAACTTAAAATGCAAGTGTGTGGTAAAGATGGCAAATGCAACGTGTACGTGTAGATATTGAGTATGAATTTGTGCCACCCATGTGTAAAAGTTGTGTGTGCATTTTGTCATTCACATGACCAATGTGAAGTGACAATTAAGCCAGTGAAGCAAGTGTGGAAAGAGGAAGGCAAAGCCATAGCTAGTGAGACTTATATACAAAAAGATATACAAAGAAAAATGGTGGAAGTAGCTTCTACATCACTAACTGCAGTACCCATGTTGACCCCCTAGTAGCTACTAGTCATAATGTACAAATAATTATTGGGCAGTGTAGGCCAGTTACATCCCAGGCATAGGGCTGGGAGGAGGTGGGTGTTGTCCATGATACGGCCCAAGAAGTGCAGGATCCAACCCAACCAAGTACAGCATCACCAAAGAAGCAAGCATCTGAAACATCACACAACAAACGAAGTTAGACGAAATGGAACTTTCAGACAGTGAAACTCCATCAAATAAGTACTCTAAAGATAATGCTAAGAACGATGCCCACTTTATCAGACAAAAAGGCATAGCCTCTGTGGCCAACGTGCAGGATAACCCTCCTACCTTGTTGAGGAGCAACTCTCAACTTCATAAGTGTCTGTAGTCAGTTATAATGTGAGAGGTATTAACATTGATGCTCAAAGTTAGACCTTTGTAATCTAAGAAGGAATTTATCTCCTTCTATATTGAGCATTTTGGAAAATAAATTTAACGACGATAACATAAAGTACTTTGATATGACCATGGGTGATGAATGGTTGTCAACAAACAAGAATGATATGAGTGAGAAAGGTAGAATAATGCTAATGTGGAAAAACATGTCTGAGATACTCAAATAGTAGAGAATAATGAACATTAAACTACTATTAGGGCTTCTAATCATGGGGGATTAGTTATCATTGTTACTGCAGTTTATGCAAGTAATTTAGCTTCCAAAAGAGTTCATCTTTGGAACAAAATAAGTGACATAAGTAAGAGC
Source organism: Allium sativum (assembly GCA_030737875.1). Taxonomy (NCBI): domain Eukaryota; kingdom Viridiplantae; phylum Streptophyta; class Magnoliopsida; order Asparagales; family Amaryllidaceae; genus Allium; species Allium sativum. The sequence continues at coordinate 180,292,447 of CM060915.1, read as the reverse complement.
ATGTGTTCATCGTGGTTGGTAATGGGATACTTTAATGTTATGCTTAAAAATTATGGAAAATGGGGGCTCACTCTAAGAGTCTCCCAGCTAGCAGAGTTCAACGCCTGCGTGGTAGCATCTGGGCGGCTGGAGCCATTCCACAAAGGTTTGAAATACACATGGCGAAGTGGGGAATGTAGAAAAATCTCATGCAAATTGGATAGAGTGTTAGTAAATGCAGACTGCATAAACAAGTTTTCAGACATTACAGTTAACATTTTACCTAATTCTACAAGTGACCATAGTCCTCTGCATATTTTGCTAACAGAAAAACGTGAAATAGCCAAAGGTAAACCGTTCCAATACTGCAAATCTTGGCATCAGTTGCAAGGTTATGATGAAGCTACATAACTTAATATGGGGCTACAGGTGGAAGGGACTTGGTTTTACAAACTCGCATACTTGCTCAAAATGGCTAAGCAAAGACTAAAGGAATGGAACAGGCTAAGACCCAAAGATCAAGACAACATTACTGCACTTCCGAATCAGTGTGAAGAACTTTTGACAAAACTTAATGAAGACAATGAAGAAGACGACCTATGGAGAGCATATTATAATTTGCAAGGGCAACTAAAAAATGATCTCAAAATCAAGGCAATTGAACTTAAACAAAAAGCCAAAGAATGTTGGATTACTGAAGGTGATGAATGAACCAAATTCTTTTATAAAAAAATGTCTATTATAAAAAACTTAATGTCTAACATGCAATTTTTTGAACAGGATGGTTCTCCTAGTAACAATAACCAAGTGATCGAAGAGGAAGCAATCAAACATTACTCAGAATTGTACAATGGCCGAACAGAAAGTGACTTACCCAGCATCCACTACAGGCGTCTACTAAATGCTGCTAACAATCGGAAGCTCTGCCAACCAGTCATCTCTGAAGAAGTTTGGATCGCTTTTGCTAGTATTCATGAGGACGCTAGCCCCGAGCCAGATGGTATGACCTCCGAATTCTTCCGACGGCAGTGGGAAGAACTAAAAACACAAGTGGTTAGTGTAATTCAATAATAGCATTTCGAACTAGCAAAATTCTTAAAGAAATAAACCACACTTTCATTTGTCTTATTCCTAAGAAAGATAATCCCTCAAGAACAGAAGTTACAGGCCAATTGCATTTTGTAATGTGGTGTACAAGATTCTCTCTAAGGTTATCTTTAACAGAATTAACCTCATATTGCCATATTTCATTGTTGAGTGCTGGAGTATATTTATTAAAGGCATAAGCATTTCCGATAATTCTTTTCTGGCTCATGAATTGGTAAGAAATTTCAGTAAAAAAGGTGCGGATAAACTTTGTTTGAAAGTGGATTTACACAAACCATACGATAAAATAAACCGCAAATTTATCATTCATATGCTTCAAAATATGTGATTCCCGGAAAAATTACTACTCTAATTGAAGAATGCATTACTACCTACATTTTCCTTAATTGTCAATGGCATCCCTAAGGGGCACATAAGCATTATTAGGGGTATCAGACAAGGGGATCCGCACTCCACTTACTTATTTGCGATTGCGATGGAATTCTTCACGTTACAAATGGAAATTGCATGTTTCAAGAAAGAAATCACAACTATTTACGAATTCCAGTCACATCCCATTCATCTTTTATATGCAAACAATTTTATTATATGCATACGTTCATCCAAAGGGGAAGAGATAACTATAAGTAGAATTTTTGATGCATTGGAGCAATATGCTGGTTTAAAAGTTAATGAACTCAAAACCAAATGCTATTTCAATAAGTTCAATATGAAGAAAGAAGAAGTTTAGATGTGTTAAAAGTTCACGAAGGAACTCTTCCAGTCAAATACCTTCGGGTGCCATTGTCTTCGAATAAAATTACTGATGTGGAATATACAGAGTTAATTACGAGAATAAGGGACAAACTACAGGGGTGGAGCTCAAATTTACTATCGTTTGTGGGTATAGTCGAACTTGTACACATGGTCATACAAGAAAAAGTGAATTTCTGGTTGCAAACATTTCAATTGCCTGATGCTTCTATTGACAAGATAGAGGAAGTGTGTGTGGAGTCTATTTGGAAAGGCAGCCTACATAACATTTAGTATTCAGGTTTATTGTAACGAACTGTCATTTTCCCGATCCTAATTATCGATACAATACCATATCAACTATGAAAACACCAGAGATTACCGAATCATTAATAAAAAGAAGTTAAAGAATGAGAAATAAAAAGAAAGAAATTAGAATAGAAGAAAACAGATAGAAGAAGAACTGAAACAATAACATAAAATCTCACAACGCAACGGAATATAGTATAATATATAACAGCTTTTGGAATACAAAATTTTCTGTATACATATACGTACCATCATCAGAGTGTCATTATCATAGTACAACACTTACAACATAGCGGAAATAACAATAACTAGATAATGTTGAAGGCTCCTGCTCGAAGCTCCTCCAAATATCTGTAAACACCTAAACTACTTGACTGACCATACAAATTTGGGCATCCAAGAGTTTAGGGTAAAACAAAACAAAATAAACTCTGGGTCAGTCATGGAACTGGTGTGCGTAAACTCCAACCACTTGGTTTAACTTTTAAAAATCCTTTTAAAGAAAAGGGTAATCGTAAGACCGATTCACTCATAAACAAGGATGGTTTTTACCTTACGATAACCTAAAATATTTTTTGAAATTAATATTTTTATAATATTATAATTGTGTCTAAACAAATAAATATCAATCCAGCAGAATGCTTGCATCTCACGCTCTGCATACATGGTATACAATCAAAAAAGAGGGCTCTTATTGGATAATGGAATCCAACTGACAAGGTATGGTACCACCTTTCGACAGTGTATCTCTAGAGGGGAATACACGGGGTTCAACAAGAACATCTTGCAAGCTAGGCTAAACATGACTGGCCCCTCACTTCACTTGAGAGTACTGAATGTATTCTCACCAGTGGTTGGGATCAACAACCATTTCACGAAAGCGACAACATCTAAAGATTTAAGAAGCAAACGGAATTTCTCTAGATCAGGTGACAATACACCCTACTTGGGTGCGACCTACTTAGCCATGTGACCTACCCGATTTTATACCATTTCCCAGTTGCGAGGCTTGAGTTTACAATTACTTATCTTTGAATGATAGCACAATTACTTTGAATGTTACATTGTCAGATCCATTAATCACTAATTGGTTTGCATAAAGATATTCTGAATATTATGCTAAGAGAATAAATTCTCCGCCACTAGATGTACATTTGTACAGACCAACATATGTGATCATTGGAAATACTGTGTCAGACATTCGCCTCTACACGTTCGTTCTGGGACTAAACGAAAATGAAGGCACAATTTTCATTAATCCATCTTAGGCAATTTCTACCTAGGATTATGTAACGACCCGAAAGTTCGTACCCTTTGAGCTGACTGAGCACAACGCACGTCCAACCCAAATTGCACGAAAATACGAATCATTAATAGAAAGAAGTTAGTGGATAAGAAATGGAAAGATATAAAGTTAGAATAGGAGAAAATAGTTAGGAGATCAAACTGAACAACAAGATAGAGTCTCACAATCGAAGCTGAATAAAATATAATATATAAATAATCACTTTTGAAATACAACAGTATTTGAACTTACATACATCATCAGAGTGCATCATATATATACAATACAACAGAAATAAACTCTAAATATCTAATGTTGAAGCCTCCTGCTCCAAGCTCCTCCTTATAAATCTGTAAAATCCTGAACTATTGGACTACTCGTACAAATTTGGGCACCCAAGAGTTTAGGGAAAACATAGAAAAATAAATTCTAGGTTAGTCATAGGACTGGTATGAGTAGACAATTTTAAAACAACCTGATTTGATAAAGGATATCTCATAATACGACGTCGTAAAAACGAAACGGGTTTTTCCTTTATGAGAATCCAATCCACCTGTTTAACTTATCAAAACGTTTTGAAAGAAAAGATAATTGTTATACTGATCCACACATAAACATGGATGGTTTTTACCTTACAATAACCCAAAACATTTTGAAATCAAATATGTCTTCTGATATTATAATAGTGTCTAAATACAAATAAATATCAATCTAGTGGAACGCTTGCATCTCATGCTCCACATATATAGTATACAATCAAAACCGCGGGCTCTTATTGGAGATTGGATTCTGACTATGACAAGGAGTGACGAGCCCAAAACCCCGTGCTACAGTGTTAAGGATAATCAATGGAATATAACACATTAATCATCATTAGCACAGTACAGATAATAGCATAAACAAGAAATAGAATAATTTACACAAATATGACAGTGGAATCATATATATCACCACATCAGAGAGCACAGTGCAAGACTACTTAGTGCATAATAATACATAATCAGTTAACATTGCCAATGGCGGAATCGTAATACATAGAGAGTACATAAACTAAACATCAGTCTACATCTCCTGTGGCGGAATCATAATACATATACAATAATGGCGGAAAAAGTCATAGTCATCACGGTGTAGTCAAGCCTCGCCATGAGCCAAAAGTGCACCTCTACTGCGATGCCATGCCCAAAATATGTCAGCAACCTGTAACTAGGTTGCTCGTGTGAAAATAAGGGCACCCGAGTTTGCAAGGTGAAACAAACTACGAGTCAGTCATGGGACTGGTATGAGAAATCTACCTAACTTATTAAACAACAATAATAAGGCAAATCAAAGGACCATGCCACTTTCGCGGAAAGGGTTTACTCCAATGAGTGCTAGTGCATGAAATAAAGTATATGATTAAATCATGGCAATGCTTTTTATAAAAATGAAGCCATGATAAGACTTAGGTCCCATCACACAATCCAACGCAAGCCGGAAGATAGAGTTTTACCTTATAATGGCCAAAAATGCTTCATACGTATAAGGCGAAAGTGTTTGATATTATTACTAGTGCGTATATGTTTCAAAAGCAAATTCAATCATAAATATCAATCATAGATGGCATGGGTACCATATATCATGTCGCCATACTAGTAATACAATCACATCCGCATATTTCGTATTGGAAATTGGATTCCACCACGAGTCTAGACAAGGGGCAAGCTCCTCTCCGTTCGAGACACTCTAGCAAATGCCTCAGGACCGCACACAACAATCCCTGGATCCTCCAAGGCCGGTTCTCTCTTACTTTTGAGGATTGACAATTCCTGAACACATGTTTCCCGATCCTTACAGACCTATAATCGAGGCGCCTCGCATTCCAACAACCACACAGGTGAAAAGTATATATAATGTCAAGGCTGGTAGGTCACTGACACCACCATAGCTAGAAAGAAACGTCGTGCACTCCTAGGGTCCTTCTCCCGTTTTTGACTCATACCGAGGTGTGAGGCTCGCGAATCCACGCTATACACAAAGCTATACCACACAGACCATGCTTTAATCATCAACCACAAGACTTTGCTTTGCAACAGAAGCCTTGATCATATGCCACTTAGGCGTGCCACACAGGCAATCCACTCCATGCGACTAATTTCTATCTATATATAACCTCTGAGCTCATGCGTCTCAGAGAAGGGCGTTAAGCTAGAGAATAAATTCTCCGTTGCCAAAAAGATATATATTTAATAGAGATCAATCAGCATAGAACAAAATCCAATGTCAGACACACAGTCCATTTACAAGTTCATTTTGGGTTTGAACGAAGCCGGAGGCACCAAATTCCTCGCTTATCCGCACAATCAACTATACATCCGGACGGCTAATACTTCAGCTCCTTCAAGGTAGCTACTCTAATCATGATCATTAGTAGCGCCCATCCAACCAATGTGAAGATGGTCGGTCTTCAACCGTCTTCAACTCTTCCTCTTCTCACCATCGATCGATTATTTGAAATGCGAATGAACCCGGCCTTTTCAAATAATCCACGTATATTTAGATTTTCAAATCAATTCTTCACATGGTTAAATCACTCAACATTCACATTTCAGTCCCTTAGTATAGTTTTCACGTTAAATACATTCAACCACCACATATCAAGCAAACCAAGAAAAATCGGTTTATTTCCATTCTATATCGTCAATAATATTTTATAACGATATGTCGCCATTTTTATTTATTTAAAAACGGCCATATTTAATAAACTACGTTTCAGGTCGTGCCGAGGCACAGGCGCTGTTTTTCACCAAAATTTGTTTTACACATATCTGAAAATCTAACCGTCGGATCTTCACAAAGATTATATCATTAGAAAGATCATTTCAAAACGAATCCAACGGTTTCATTTTTGGGGAAATCCGACGGTCGGATTTCCCACACTTGTCGTTTGAAGTCACGATTTCAAAATACGAACTGCAGCGTCGTTATTCGATTTAATTTAATTATATTTATATTTATATATAAATATAATCGATTCTGGCGCTATTTTTCTTCAGATTTGAATTATACATTCCAAACAATCCAACCGTCGGATCTTTACAAAGTTGGTGCCATTGGAAGGATATTTTCAAGGTGAACCCAACGGTTGCGGTTTTGGGAAAATCCGATGGTCGGATCTCCCGCACTAATCATTTGAAGTCACGGTTTCAAAATACGAACTGCACGGCCACGATTCGTTTTAATTATATATATATATATATATATATATTGATATAGTTCATTCGACGATTTCAATATCGTTTTCACTTCAAATATTTCACTAATGCCTTTAAATTTTGGAAAATTCCGGCATAACCTCCTTTGCACGGGAAGGGCTGGGAAAATTCCCAAATAGCGACATAGGCGTCTCATCTCAAAAAGAAAAAGAAAAAGCCAAGCTCCTAGCCAATAGGCTCATAAAATCATCACCCAAGCAAAATAGTAAACGTGTACCTATTTGTCGGGTACACAATTTTATTCCTCTTCTCTAGCCTCTTTGCTATAACCTGTTCAATAAATATGCATGTACGTATGTGCAATTCGTATCACTTATCATTTTCCATTCAATTTCATATTTGATTCAATTTGGTTTAAAGTTGCCATTCATTCTAATGTTGCATACATGAGCAAAAATCATATCATTAGCTAATTAATGAATATTTCAACTCATGCATATTTATTTGAACAAGTGGTTGTTTTTAACACTTCACAATTCAAAAATGATGTTTTTGGCGAACTAAAGTATATTTCAACACATGACTATTTCATTTAGTTCCTATGCATGTTAAAAATAATATTCGTAGCAAACAAATATTTATTTCAACACTCGCATATTTTTAGCAAATCACATACATGATAAAAATGATATTTTTATCATCTAAAGTATTTATTCAACACATGAATGTTTTTAACACTTCATATTTTCAATTAAATGTAATTTTTATTGTTCAATCTTTTTATTCAACACATGAACCTTTTCCACACACGCACTTCTCAACACATGAGCATTTCCACACATGGATAGTTTATATAGTTTGTTCATATTAGAAAGATGTAATTTTTATTATTGAAATTTTTTATTTATAACTCGAATATTTCACATACTTCCTATATATTATAAAATTGTGATTTTTATTGTTCAAACATTTTATTCATTCAACACATGAATTTAATTTTCAACACATGACTTCTCAACACATGTGCATTTTCCCCAAATGGATATAGTTTCGACACATGACTTTGGTTTCAACACATGAAAATGATTTCAACATATGAAAATAGTTCTAACACATGAATATTATTCGAAATTTCGGCAGCATTACGACAGGGTAGTTAAAACCAGCACCGTCCCGAGTACGGCTCCTCGCTCTACTTAAAACCTCGTGGTTTTTTACAATGGGGATTTCATACATCTAATTCGCATGCAAGCGAGTATGAATTTTCTTTTCCATAATTATTTCAAATTTGTTTCAATCACCTATGGGTATTTTTCAACCACAACCAAACAATATCAACCACAAACAATCCTATCAATCATTCGCATTATTCACCAAAATTTTCACACCAATTCACAAACAATAAATATCGTCCATGGTTTTTGGATGAGGGGAGTGTGTGTGTGTGTGTATATATATATACATATATATATATATATATATATTTTATTACCATTCCAACACACATATCATTTATACAATGCATGTATAATTCATACTTCGCTCATATAACTACACAAAGCATGTACATGAGGTATACGACACGCGTATAATTTATATTTCGCTTATGTAATTTATACATGACATTTCCATTCACATTTCAGTTTAGAAATCTCACATTGCTTTTAGTGATGCTAAAAATCGTAGATAGTTCAGAAAAATCCGCGGTCTCTTATAGGATGTAGAGAGCCTCCTTGTGGTCACGATGTTTCATGTTTCACAGAATTTCATTAGCACATCATAAAGATATGATTTTTCAAAGTTGGTAACACTTAAAAGCGTTAATTTCTATTTAAAATAACTAAAGCCGATACCTTTCAAAATTATTCAAAACTAGGTTTTGAAAATTCGTAAAATCCGTAGCACTTCGTCCCGATCAGGTTGTATGACATCGAAGGGGGAGGAAAGGGCTTCAGGCGTTGGGGGATTTCATCGGGATCGGTGGTCGGAGGAAGCGGCGGCGGCGCTGGAATGTCGCCGACTTTGAGGGCGTCGTTCTCATCGATGGGGCGACAGGGGGGTCGAGGGTTGGTCAGATTTGAAGAGGGGAGGCGGGGTTGTCGAGTCTGCGTGGTGGCGAGATCGGGCGTAGGCTGTGTTAATCGGAAATCGCCTAGGAAGGGGGGAGCGATGTGCGTCGTCGATGTCGAGGGGGTTTCTGATGTTTTTTTATTATTTTTTTATTTCAATGAATGGAGAGATTCTATTGGTCAAGGGTCTTATTAAATTTTAAAATACTGTTTCCCCACAAGAACACCAAGTCAAACCGAACGACTATCGCCCCTAGCTAAATACCCCCATCCCAGACACAATGGGATATGTTTCGTAGGCCAATTCGACTGTTACAGTCAATTATTTTTCAAATCAAAGTATATAATATTTTATATTCACTTTGAACGTACATTTCAATTTTCCAGGGCCATAAACTGATTTAAAAATTCCAGAAAAATAAACCTAGCTATGTTTTGATGCTGCGGTCCCAACAAAACTAGTTTCGTCGAATTCTGAGATCGCTTCAAAAATGGCCATTTTCTGGTCGATCCAATTTAACAGAAATTGACCAAACACATTTTCTTTTGCCACGCTCACATACTAGCTTCAAAAATTATGAAATTTGAAACCTAGCAATAGTTTGCATCCTAGACCCAATAAAAGTGGTTTCGTCGAATTCCGAGGTCGTTTGCAAAATGTCTATTTTCAAGGGCTATGTATTCTATATAGCGACCTTTCGAAAAATTCATTTGGCCATAACTTTTGATTCCCACTATCAAACGTCGATTTTTAGATTCGTTAGAAAGGTATTCATAAACAGATTTAAATATTTTTTGTTTCACTAAAATCCGTTATATTTTCCACCCAATATAGTCAGTCAAAGTTTGAATTCAAATTTTCAAACTGCCACGCTATTTCCAATTCATTATTTTATTGAAATATTTTATTTCAATTGTTTAAATTTCTTTTAAATATCCAATTTAAAAAATTTAAATTGGCTCGTATTTTCTGGGTTTTTACACAAGGTATGGAACCACTTGCTGATCATTTATCTCTAGAGGGGGATACACCGGGTTCAATAAGAATGTCTTGCAACCTGGCCCGCACATGACCGACCACTCATTTCGCTTGAGTGTATCAAATGTATATCATCAATGGTTGGGATAAGGAATCATTTCCCGAAAGGGACAACATCGAATAGAATAAAGAAGGAAAGGAAATTTCTCTAGATAGGTGATTATACATGCTAATGGGAGAGACCCACATAGCCATGCTGCCTGCCCGATTTTTGTCATTTCCCGATTGTGAGGCTTGAGGCTGAACTTACCCTTGGATATAACACGTCTTCATTCACTTTGAATGCCACATCATTAAACCCACCAAATCACAAATTGATTTCCCAAAAAATACCATTGGTATTAACCTAAGAGAAACAAATTTCTCCGCCACCAAACATAGATAGGTTTGAAGAGATCGGTCTTACGCAATTTATTTGGCATACTCTGTCAGGCACTCGTCCATACGAGCTGTCCTGGGACTGGACAAACTGAAGGCACTATCCTATAAACAGGTTATCCCTTGCAATACTCCGACTTCAGTGATCTTCAATAAAATTTCTGAATCGTAACGTATATCGAATCGAAGTGGAATTTAGATTCCGGTCTCTTCAAAAACGATAACGGAAAGTTCCAGATTTGATAGTCGGTGATTTAGCTATCAAATATAAAGTAAAATAAAATTTAACTCTATTGGATCTGCTAATCAAAGTTTAAATAAAACTTTGATTATTCAAAAACAAATATTAACTTTATTTGAAAAAACATAATTAATAACAAAACTCTTATTTTCAATCCTACACGATAGTCTCACTTTCGGACGTCCCAATGAGACGTTACCGCGAAATCCGGTAGGCTTTGCAACCATCCCTCCATCCTGCAGTACAGCAGGTAAAACACATCGCGGTTCCCAATGGTCCACCAGCCCCTTGTTTTACGGCGACTCTCTCGAGTCTCGCGGCTACTGCCGAACCAACCCTCTAAACTGGGACATGTAGGGGTAAGAGTCTCCCGTTCGCCACCAAATCGCGAAGAGAGAACCCCCTATCATGCAAACCTGGCCTACTCAGGGCCAGCAACAAGGACTGGTATGAGAAATCTACTCAACACTTTTAAAATATGGCTAATCACAGGACCACGCCACTTTCGTGGAACGGGTTTACTCCATTGGATTGCTAGTGTTTTAAAACAAATCATTCTTTTAAACATCGCAATGCGTTTTATAAAAATGAAGCCATTATAAGACTCAGTTCTCATCACACAATGCAACGCAAACCGGAGGATAGAGTTTTACCTTATAATTGCCAAAATATGCTTGATACGAATAAAACAAAAGCATTTGATATTATTACTAGTGTTTACATGTAACAAAACAATTTTGAATCATAACTATCAATCCTAGACGGCATGGGTACCATATATCATGTCGCCATATATATATATATATATATATATATATATATACAATCAAAACCGCACAGTCACGTATTTGGAAATATGCGGTCTCTTCTAGAATGTAGAAGACGTCCATACATGTCCATTGTCTCTTGTTTCACTGAATTTCGTCAACACATGAGAAAGATACGATTTTTCAAAGTTTGCAACACTAAAAAGTGTTATTTTTAATTCAGAAAATTCAATCCGTATACCTCCTTTATTTCTTCAAAACTAGGTTTAAGATTTTCGCCAAATCCGCGAAGTTGCAGCTCGATCAAACCATACAGCGTTGAAGAGGGAGGAGGGGGCTTTGCGGCGCCGGTGGTGGGGTCCGGTTCGACGCTGGCATGGAGGCGTGGCGGCGCGACGAAGTTGCTGACTTCTCGGGGTCAGATTTCCTCCAACTCGACACGATAAATCACGAAATGGGTATGGATTTGAAGGTGGAAGAAAACTCTACAAAAACCTCCAAAGGAGCATGCGGTTTTATTACGTGGATTTGAAGAAAAAGAGGGGAGAAGGATTGAATAGCTTTCTGCCATCGTTCTGGGTGCTATCGGGGAGAGAGAAAATGCAACGACCAATGAATTTTTTTATTTATTTATAAATTTTAAAATCTCTAAATACCCTCTTCCACACACGAACACCAATTCAAACCCAACGACTGTCATCACTAGCGTTTTACCCCCATTCCAAACACAACGGGATATGTTTCGTAGGCCCATTCGACTGTTTCAGTCAGTTTTCCTTCAAATTAAAATATAAAACATTTAATATTTGATTTGAACGTACATTTCAATTTGCCAGGGCCACAAACATATTCAAAAAATTCCAGAAAAATAAATCAAGCTATGTTTTGACGATACGGTCCCAACAAAACTAGTTTCATCGAATTCTGAGACCATTTGAAAAACGGCCCTTTTTTGGTTGATCCAATTTAACTGTAATTGACCAAAACACGTTTTCCTTTGCCACGCTCACATACTAGCTTCAAAAATTATGAAATTTGAAACCTAGCAATAACTTCACATCCCGGATCCAACAAAAGTGGTTTCGTCGAGTTCCGAGGTCGTTTGCAAAATGGCCAATTTCCCGGGCTATATAAATTCCATAGCGACCTTTCTGAAAATTCATTTGGCCATAAATTTTGCTTTCTGCTATGGAACTTCGATTTTTCAGATTTGTTAGAAAGATATTATTCACTAACAGATTTAAAAAATTTTGATTTCACTCAAATCCGATTTGTTTTGCACCCGGTACAGTCAGTCAAAGTTTGAATTCAAGTTTTGAAACTACCGCGCCATTTCAGGCCTTGTTTATAATTCAAAGTAATTATATTTCTTTTCCATTGTCGATTCAAACTCAGATTTCATCGTTATTATTTAAAATATTTATTTTAAATATTTAAAATCCATTATTTTAGACAATTTAAAATTTTAAATTGGTTCAGATTTTCCGGGTCGTTACAATCTCCCCCACTTAAAACTTTTCATCCCCGAAAAGGAACAAAGTCGAAAGTGGTTTGATTTATCAACTCTACGTTCAATCTGGCTTCCATTCTCCAACTTTTCAGTTTCTGAGAATTTTCAAATTCTTCGAAAATTTGGCTAACACCCAAAATTTTCGAAAAATTTCGCCATAACCTCCTTTGTACAGGGAGATGTTTGGAAATTTATTGGGCCGTATTAGGTACCCAATAAATCCTAATATGCATACACATATTTATAGTGATATAATCTGGTGTTTACAGGGGAGCATGTATAGATAATAACTCCAGAGAATAAATTCTCGTCACCCTGTCAAAGCCTGAGGGAATGTGTATTTTAATTGCTCCAGAGGATAAATCCTCGTCACCTCGTCCCGTGTGGGAAATAAATAATCCATGTGCTGTATCTAATAACTAGAGAGACGTGATTATTGTCAACTCCAGACCCGTGTGGGTTTTTTTATTAATCTAGCAATTTTATCGTTACAATTTATATGGTCATATCAGTCATCAGTTCAACCTGTAAAATAAAGTCATCGCCATACAAGCCTCTCGCTCATATGGTAAATCTTCCACCTCGTCACACAAGCTCCAAATGCTTATGTGGTATATGATGAAGTATGCATATCTTCATAAGTATGCCATGCAGTGTAGTTCAAAATTAATTGTTACTATCCTATGGCGATGTTTATTATTTCACACAGAATAACCAGCACTCCGCATCCAATGGCATTCATAGGAGTTGATATAATAATATTTCGCATCCAACTCATTAAGGTTTACCTATTTGTCGGGCACGCAAATAAATTCTTTACTCAACAGCTATCCATTTACCTGTTCAAACATATATAATGCACATGTATATATTTCTATCTATTTTCTAATTTTTACCCCCCAGATTTCTATATTTCATAAATAGAGCTTTTATATCCGGATCAGTATCCCTTCTTCTATTTCTGGCACTCATTTTCTAGTACTTCTGCAAACAGCAAATCAAGTGCCAGGTCACAGAAAAGATATTTTAAAGCATAAAAACATATACTTGAATGAAAATGTATCTATCGAGGTGTTATTTCATTCTGCTACTCATACTAGGATATCATTGATCCTATCTGTAATGAGTTACTCGTCCTAGAACACTACTGGTTCTATTTCTGACGAGTTCGTTAGTATGTTATATTCCAGAACTAAGCTTAACCAAAGCTCTGATACCAAATGAGACGTTACCGTGAAATCCGGTAGGCTTTGCAACCATCCCTTCATCCTCCAGTACAGCAGGTAAAACCCATCGCGGCTCCCAATGGTCCCCCAGCCCCTTGTTTTACAGCAACCCTCTCGAGTCTCGCGGCTAGTGCCGAACCAACCCTCTAAACTGGGACATGTAGGGGTAAGAGTCTCCCGTTCGCCACCAAACCGCGAAGCAAGAAACCCCTACCATGCGTACCCAGCCTACTCAGGGCTAGCAACAAGGACTGGTATGAGAAATCTACCCAACACTTTTAAAATATGGCTAATCACAGGACCACGCCACTTTCGTGGAACGGGTTTACTCCATTGGATTACCAGTGCTTTAAAACAAATCATTCTTTTAAACATCGCAATGCTTTTTATAAAAATAAAGACATTATAAGACTCAGTTCCCATCACACAATGCAACGCAAACCGGAGGATAGAGTTTTACCTTATAATGGCCAAAATATGCTTGATACGAATAAAACAAAAGCATTTCATATTATTACTAGTGTTTACATGTTTCAAAAAAAATTTGAATCATAACTATCAATCCTAGACGACATTGGTACCATATATCATGTCGCCATATATATATATATATATATATATATATATATATATATATACACAATCAAAACCGCACAATCACGTATTTGGAAATTGGATTTCCATCATGAACCAAGGCAAAAGATAGTCCTTACCGAATTCGAGACACTCTAGCCCACCCCTTAGGATCAGAACGCATCGACCCTTGGAGAGACAGGGCCGGTCCACCGATGTGGATTAAAATTCCTGAACACTATGTTTCCCCTCCCTATGGGGCGTAAATGAGCCAACGAATGGCTCCATCGGTCCTGGATCGACCGATATATCCAAGGCGCCTCTCTATCCATCATCCACATAAGTAAAATGTCAGGCCGTGTAAAAACATCGACACAACTCCTAGCTAGAAAGAAACGCATGCCCTCCCTGAGGTCCTTCTCCCGTTTCTGGTTCATACCGAGGTGTGAGGTTTGCGAATTCACCTTATACACAAAGCTACACCACACAGGCGGTGCTTTGATCATCACCACAAGACTTTGCTTTTCAACAGAAGCCATGATCATTTGCCGCTTAGGCCTGCCACACTAGCAATTCATGCCATGCGACTGATATCCATCGATATACAACCTCTGAGCTCGTGCGTTTCAGAGAAGGGCGTTAAGCAAAAGAATAAATTCTCTGCCGCCAAACAGATGTATATTTAATAGAGATCAATAAACACAGAATAAAATCCAATGTCAGACACACAGTCCATTTACAAGTCCGTTCTGGGTCTGAACGAAACCGGAGGCACTATATACCTCGCAAACCCATCGATCTCCACGTACGTCTGGACGATCACCACTCATTATACATATTTCGGGACGCCTCCCAATCAGGACATCAGTTGCCATCCAAACGAGGTGAAGATTTCCGGTCTTCAACCACCGTCTTTATCTTCGATTTCTTATTGTCGATTCAGTTACTCAGAATGGGATAAACCCAGTCTTTCTGAGCAACTCGCGTATATAATAAACACGTGCTACATAAACACTACATACGCATCATTTCAATTCATTAGGCACTAACCGTAAATCAGTAAGAGAAAGATTTCCCAGATATTAACCCCGAAGGTCGAAACCAACATCAGATCAACATCCAGGAAACCATTCGACTTAGCTAACCTTCAGTTAATTTCTAAATTTCACATCCATATCGTTTATAATATTTTATAACGAATTATCCCTATTTTTATTTATTTTAAAATAGCCAATTTATTTAAACGACGCTTCGGGCCATAACGCGGCCGTGGCGCTGTTTTTCTTCAGATTTGATTTACACATATCTGAAAATCTAACCGTTGGATCTTCACACAATTTACATCACTAGAAAGATCTTTTCAAAACGAATCCAACGGTTCCAGTTTCGGGAAAATCCGACAGTCGGATCTCCCGGTATAATCGTTTGAAGTTTCAATTTCAAAATACGAACTGCAGCGTCGTTATTCGATTGAATATAATTATATATATATATAATTGATTCTGGCGCTGTTGTTCTTCAGATTTGAATTAAACATTCTAGACAATCCAACCGTTGGATTTTTACAAAGTTGGCGCCGTTGGAAAGATATTTCCAAAGCGAACCCAACGGTTGCGATTTCAAGAAAATCCGATGGTCGGATCTCCCGCACTAATCGTTTGAAATCACGGTTTCAAAATACGAACTGCAGCTTCGTTATCCGATATATTTCAATTATATATATATATATATATATATATATATATATATATCGATTCTTCGATTTCAAAACCATATGATTTTCATACATTTGATAAAAATGATGTTTTTATCTAACTGTCTTCTATTTCAACACTTCACTATTTTTAATAATTCATGTATATAATAAAAGTGTGATTTTTAATGTAAAACAATTTATTTCAAAACTCGACTATTTTATATAGTTAATATAGGTGATAAAAATAGGATTTTTATTATAAAACAATTTATTTCAAAACAAGATTATTTTATATAGTTCATATTGATGATAAAAATAGGATTTTTTATTATAAAACAATTTCTTTCAAAATATGAATACCATTCAACACATGAATTTCAATTCAACGAATGAATTTCAATTCAACGAATGAATTTCGATTCAACACATGAAGGTTTTCTATAATTTATATAAATAGATAAAAAGGTGATTTTTATATTTAAAACACGAATACCATTCAACACATGAATTTCAATTCAACGAATGAATTTCGATTCAACACATGAAGGTTTTCTATAGTTTATATAAATAGATAAAAAGGTGATTTTTATATTTAAAACACGAATACCATTCAACACATGAATTTCAATTTAACGAATGAATTTCGATTCAACACATGAAGGTTTTCTATAGTTTACATATATAGATAAAAAGGTGATTTTTATATTTAAAACACGAATACCATTCAACACATGAATTTCAATTCAACGAGTGAATTTCAATTCAACGAATGAATTTCGATTCAACACATGAACGTTTTCTATAGTTTATATATATAGAAAAAAGGTGATTTTTATTACAAAACAATTTATTTTAAAACATGAATGTCATTCAATAAAGGAATTTCTATTCAACACAAGATTATAGTTTCAACACATGAAAATAATTCTAACACATGAATATTATTCAAAATTTAGGTAGCATAACGGCAGGGTAGTTAAAACCGGGACCGTCCCTAGTACGGCTCCTCGCTCTACCTTAAAGCCTCGCAGCTTTTGACAATGGGGAATCATGCATCTAGTTCGCACGCAGGCGGCATGTATATTTTTTTCATTTCCACAAACTAATCCTATGTGGTTTCAACCAAATATTTCTCAACCACAAACCGGTATTTTTCAACCACAATAAATCAATTTCAACCACAAATAATTTCAATCAACCATGCGTAATCAACCAATTTTCACACCAATCACAACCAATAAATATCCTCCATGGTTTGTGGACAAGGGGCGTATATATATATACATATATATATCATATATATATATATAGCATTTCACTTCTATTTCAACACATATATAATTTTTACAACGCATATACAACTTATACATCGAACGTACAACTTATACAACGCTTATACAAGAGGTATACAACGCTTATATAACTCATACATCGATTATATAATTTATACATCGTCGTTTTCCATATCGTTTATAAATTAGAAATCTCACATTGGGTTTGTAAAAACCCGTGACTTCCCCGGTGAGGAAAGCGCGGATAGTTCGAGAACAAGCCACAACAGAACGCAGACGGAAGAACATTTCATTGTTATATAACAACAATTCCATCAGATTACAAGAATATACAAAGTATAAATGAATATTACACAGAAATATCGGAGATATAATTACATTTAAATACATAGCAGCGGAAATAATACAATACACAACTAGAAGAGATATACGGATACAAAGCTTTCCGGATATCATTCCAGCTGTAAACCAGGATCCTATGAATATAAATCTGCAAAACCAAAACTACTAGCTGCCCATGTCAAAATAAGGGCACCCAGAGTTTAGGTTAAAGCAGTAAACTCCATGTCAGTCATGTGACTAGTGTGAGAACTAAAACAGTTATTAATCTTTATTTTTAAAGTTAGGCAAATCAAGGGACCATGCCGTTTAACATGGAACGGGTTTCCTCCCAAGAATACCAGTGCATAAAACAAACAGCGCAACGCTAAATAAAGAAAAATGAAGCTATTATAAGACCCAGGTCCCATCACACAATGCAACGCAAGCCGTAGGATAGGGTTTTTACCTTATAATAGCCAAGAATGCTTGATACGTTTAAAACAAATCATTTGATACTATTATAAGTGTATAGGGTACAAAACAACTTCAAATCATAAGTATCAATCATAGACGGCATAAGTGCCCCATCCCACTATGTCGCCATACTAGGCTCAACAAATAAAACCGCAAATATCACGTATTTGGAAATTGGATTTCCGTCTGTGAACCGAGGCAAAAGATAGTCCTCACCGACTTCGACACAATCTAGCCCATGTCTCAGGGTCAGAGCGCATCGACCCTTGGATCGTCAGGGCCGGTCCACCGATGTGGATTAAAATGCCTAAACAATACGTATCTCTGCCCTATGAGGCGTAAATGAGCCAACAAATGACTCCATCAGACTCGGATCGTACGATCAAACTGAGGCGCCTCGCAACAGCAACAACCACATAAGTCAAACTCGTCAGGGCGTGTAAAACCACTGACGCCACTTCTAACTAGAAAGAAATGCATGTCCTCCCTGAGGTCCTCTCCCATTTTTGGTTCACCGCCGGGGTGTGAAACTCGCGAAGTAAACGTTACACAAAGCTACGCCACAAAGGTCGTGCTTGATCATCAACCACAAGACTTTGCTTTTCAACAGAAGCCTTGATCATTTGCATCTTAGCATGCCACACAGGCAAACCACTCCATGCAACTGATATCGATCACATAGAATGAAATCCAATGTCAGACACACAATCCATTTACAAGTCCGTTCCAGGATTGAACGAAACCGGGGGCACCTAGTACCCCGCACATCCATCGATCTCCAAGTACGTCTAGACGATCACCAACTGTTTCCATCTTCTTGGGTGTACGACCCAATCAAGATCATCAGCAATTATCCAAACGATGTGAAGACCCCTGTTCTTTAACCACCATCTTCATCTTCGACTTATCGTTGTATCAGTTATTCAGAATGGGATAAACCCGGTCTTTCCGAATAACTCACGTATATTATAAACAAGTGTTACACAAACACAACATACGCCTCATTCCAATTCATCAGTCACTAACCGTAAATTAACAAGAGAATAACTCCCCAAATATTAACCTCGAAGGCCGAAACCAACATCAGATCAATATCCAGGAAACCATTCTGCTTAGCTAACCGACAGTTAGTTTCTAAATTTCACATTCATAGAGAAAGGTTCCCATTAATTTTATCAAAGATAAATTCCTTGAATTTATTCTTTAATCTTCTTTTGAATATCGACTCAACTAGTTGGGATTAACGAAACTTACCGAAGTAATCATTTGTTTTAATTTCCCAACCCCAACCTATTCATCCCATGAAGTAAAACTAGTTATACTTCATATCTAACACCACGGTGTTATTGGTAAATTCAATTACCATTTCACGTTTAAATCTAATTAAAGATTTAACTATCGCCCGGAGCAAAACTGGTGATACTCAATTCTCTATCTTTTCTATCTAATTAAAGATTCATTAAAACTCCACATAGTTTTAGTCTTTAACTGGGTTAAAGAATCAGTGTCATTTAAAACACGATTCACGATAAACCCAAAAATCAATATCAATTCAATTCCAATTAAATATTATTTAATTGGTACACTTCATTAAATCTAAATAAAAAGATTTAATCTTTTCTCTGCTGGGTTTAAGAACAGTGTTAATGAAGGCACCATTCACGACAAACCCAAATCACATTTGATATTAAATACAAGGCTCTGAATAGAAAATATATCGGCTTATATTCAATATCAAATTCTACGACCAACAGATATTGTAACACCCCACGTCCATTAATGTCACTCACAAAGGGAATGCATTAACTTCCATGGAGGTTTTAAGTGAATATAGAACAGAAAAATTACAACAAGACAGATAATAAGTAGTACTTGGAAATCTAAAACTTTATTTCATTGCAGCGGAAACTAAACATGTTTGTTACATCATAAAACCATAAATCAGAGTCAAGTACAATATCCATCTTGATAAAACAAAATACATAACCCCATTACATAAATAGCCATTAAAGAAGATAACATGCTGGAATTTACTTCAGCGGTCCAAGCTTTCCAAAAGAGAGATAAAGCAATCCATTCAGACTCCGCTAGAGCTGGGCCCACCCTGAGGACCTGGAGGGGGAAAAAGATAGAAATAGAGGGGGTCAGACATAAAGTCTGGCGAGTATGATAATTCTAACAATACTATTATCAAAATAACTAGACTAAGGCATAAGCTAGAACACAAGGAAATGTCTATGAACTATTGGGTATGGAAGAGCAGATGAAGATAACGTTAAAGGCACACCTAATACTAACGAATAATTAATACACTGCACTACACCAGTCACCCTAAAGGTTGATCCCACTTGCTTGTAACGGCGCGATTTTCGACCTTCCGAAAACCGTGTCGTTATTGAAAGAAATTAGAAGATGAGATAGAAAAGATAGAACTAATAGAATAGAAGAATAAGAAGTTATCAGAAATCTCACAGCGGAATTTAAAAATACAAATATATTACATCATAGGGTCTGATACATCATAATACATCAACAACTTACATCATCATAGTACATAATAATACATCATGATATGGAAATACAAATCTAACTGGATACATAGGTGTAGTAAACTACTAGACTTGTCCTGCAACTTCAACTTCGTAAGGTTCCATTTGCCAACCTGAATTACTTGCCTACTCATAATAAATATTATGAGTACCCAAGAGTTTAGGGAAAACACAGAAAATAAACTCCAGGCCAGTCAGGGGACTGGTGTGAGTAAACACAGTTAAAAAGATGTAAACAGGGAAATAAGGAATAAGGTGTTCCGTTATTTATAGATTCAATTACTTAGAAATCTTAAGCCCAACTCCATAACTAACATATGGAAAATGACCCTTGTATTTTGATATCAAAACGTTTGATATTTACTATAGTATTTATCAAATAAATAATAATCTAGTGAATCGCTTGCATCTCAAGTTCACGTACATAGAATAAGATCTAAACCGTTGAGCGCTTATGGAAATTTAGTTTCTAACTGACAGGGTATGGGAGCACCCACCGATCAGTGTACTTTAGAGAAGATACACTGGGGTTCAACAAGAACATCCTGCAACCCGGCCACACATGACCGTCCACTCATTTAGCTTGAGTGTAATGAATATATTACCACCTCCACGGTTGGGAATGACCCACCGATTACCGAAGGTAACAGGAGTGAAAATAGATTAAGAAACAAAAGGAGTTTACTCTAGATGGTGATAATATACCCTGCTTGGGTATGACCCAACTAGCCATGCTGCCTAGCCCAACTATTGTCTTCCTCGGTTGGTGAGGTTTGAAGTCACGTTACCGTTTGACAGGTTATTCTTCAATGTCTTTGAATATCACACCGTCCTATCTGACAGATCACTCATTTGTTTCCACAAACATATTCTGGGTATAAGGCTAAAGAAACGAATCTCTCCGCCACCAGCATAATAAACTTGTGTAAAGTCCATGTGTACAATCTGATCGATATACGTTGTCAGACATCCGACTGTTCGGATCTGTTCAGGGATTTAACAGACCGTAGACACTATTTTGAAATAGTCCTTGCATTCTTCATCCTTATCGATTTCCGGTATACGTCGTAATATTCGAGTCGAAGTGGAGATGTGAAATTCCGGACTCTTCGAAACGATGTACAAAAATATCTTTTATAGTCGGTAATTTATTATCAGCTTAACCGTCTTTAATTCAGTTGCACATCCTGTATTTCTGATTATATAAATAGTATATAATTCTCTGGTTCATATCTGGATATCTTAAATATCATTTACAATTGTATAGTTAAAGTTTGTGCGACGCACACAAGATGTTATACAGTTTTTATCAATATTTGAAAGTGTATAGAAAAAGCCCATGCTACGCACACGGTGTTTTATCTTGCTTATCATCGACTGTCAGACGATGTTCTATACTCCGATTTGATTTGTCAAATATTTATTTCTTTTATTTAAACTTAAATAAATTGTTTTATAATTTATTTAAATTGGGTTATCCTTTAAAACTCAGGTTCTAACTCGACGAACTTCTTCGAACAACTTCGATTCTGGGACCTCACTGTCGTCTTGACTGTTCCAATGGTTTACGCCATATTAAATAAAAACTATATTTTTATTTAATTTAATTAATTACTGAATAATTATATTTATTTATTTAATTTAATTAAATTTGATTTAATTAAATTCTTGCTTTGAAAATCGGTTCTCGCTTGTATTTGCCAAGCCGAATGTTGGCATCTCAAAATCGTGTGGTCACCATGGGGTGATCATCGATTTCTCCTTGCCCAAACACTCTTTTTCTTGCTTGCCAAAAACTCGTGCCATGCCACTTGATCCGCCTCGAAATCCATGGTGAATCCATACGATTTCCCTTTGCCAAACTCTCGTGCCAAGCCATCGTGCCAAGCCTTCGATCCGCCTCAAAAACATGGTGATCCACCGATGGATCACTCGAAAATCAACGTGCCAAGTCTTCCCCTTGCTTCTCCATTTTGCCTTCGACTTACTATGCAAACGTGCACAGCTGTGCACGTGCACAACCTTCCCCGCCACCAGATCAACGTCGAACCTCCACCCACAAACCCCACTTCATCAACCGATCACCACTGACCCATCGCCACCCCCTAACGTCGCCTTCTCCTCGAAATCATCACTCCACCCAACTTCCAGTAAACAGCATCGAAAAGGACTCCCCCTAAACCGACCTTGTCTGACCATCTCTGACCACCTGGAGACCTCGCACCGCCGCCGATAGCTGCCCCAGCTTCCGACGCCGCTTCCCCCCAAGTTCTGGCCAACTCGATCGACTGTGGGCCCCGTACGACTCCTTCAAATGCCTGAACCCATTTTTTCTTTCAAAACCTAAATCGAGTTCGTCAGCTTAAACCCCTCGTTGGAAACATCATTGGGTATTTTTCCCATGATCACCGATGTCTCCCCTTCCTCCATGCTCCACGACTTGGCCATTACCGACGTCGATCGTCGGAATTTGGTGAAAATGCCAATTCAGTCCATCTCGAGCTTTCTCCCTCGTCCCATTGTTTAAAATCGTGAAACCACTTTTAAAAATCATATTTTGGCACTACGATTACATTCATATCTCTGTATTTCGATTTCGTGATGTTTGAAATTTTGGTGAGTTTGGTTGAGACAGAGAATCATCTGTTCTCTGTTGTCTGTGTTTCAAAACATGAACTGATGAGGTTTGTTCTTGCTCCAATGTTCATATATATTTTCGTATACAAGTTTAACTCATAAATACACTTGTATAGTTTGTGTTTTTAGATCATCAAGGTATAGTTGCAAATCAACAGGAGTATTTGTTTAAACAGGGGACAATAGCAGTATTTTCTTTGATCAAGTTTTAATGATGAACTCATTAACAAATCTATTATTACTTGTATACATGTTTTTTTACTGATGACATAACTTGATGTTTTAGCATCTATAAGGTGATATAACATGGTATACTTGCAGTAGCATATAATACATTAATGTATAAACTGTTTACAGTAAACGACAAATCAAACTTGAAACTAGTGAGGGTTTACTCACTTGAAAAGCTTTCACAAATTTCTTGCTGTAGATGGTTTTTGTTTCAGCAAAGTGTTCTTGTGTTTGTGGAAGACGATTTGCATGGATATGGTGGTGTATTTATAGGCCAAATTTTCTCTTTAAACAATAGTTTTTCCCTTATGCTTTTAACAGTAAAAAGCCACGTCTTCTACCTACCCCTTTCTCTCTCATTCGAATGACCTAAACATTATACAGCATGTTTTAAAGTACTTTCCAGAAGAGATATTTCTACCAACGTCTCCTTGGTCTCTTCTAAGTACAAGACTATATGCTTTCATTAAATGCTCCCCTTGCTTGCATTAAATGCTCTCAATACTTACCATCACAAAACTTAAGAGAAAAATAGTTTTCCTCTTTGATATTTGTTTGCTCTCATCATTACTTCAGCCGCACATATTTGAGTAGGTGATTAGGCCCTAATCTACTTACTAAATGATGGAGTTTGGACTTGATTTGGTTTTGGTTTAGACTATACTTTCAGTAAATGATTTGGTGTATATACATGCTTATATACATTCTTGGCCGTAGTATATATATGTATATATATATACCTATACTTTTCATGCTATACTTATATATATAAAAATATATATATATGTAAGTGTTAATCTCATTACTTGTTTGCCTAGTTTTTATTTCCTTTCCTGCATTTGATTTTATGTATACTTCATATACATGTATAGACCGTGGTATATATATATATATGTATATATATTGATATATATATATACCCTTATGTACTTTAAAAAAATATAAAAAGTTTATACTTTTAGGGTTTTTCTATGTATATGACAACTTATACATGTTAGTTGTAAAATAGGAATTTCCATACTTATTTCATGTTGCCAACTTCCCTACACTTCCTAGTGTTATAAAATGTGTTGCTATTATTTTCTTAAGTTGTTAAACATTTATTTTTAATATATCCTGTATATATTAATTACAGTGTAAATCATATACGTATATACGTACATATAAGTGATTATACCTATTTTAATTGGTTGAGTCTTCTAGATACATTTTAATTTCCTTATTAAAATGAATATCAGAAACTTGAAAAAAAACCAGCCATTACAGACTACCCCACTTAAAAGAATTTCGCCCCGAAATTACATAAGAAAGATAGAAGTTTCCAAAAGAAAATATTTCATAAACTGGTTGCTTTAGTACACATACACATACGACTAGTTTTATACTAACACTAGTCTCGATACATACAATAATACTAGACTTGACTACTCAAGTTCTAAACTGCCCCAAAATATACATACGTAACTATCCTCCTCCAGTCTGTCCTACTACTCGTCGTCAGAGATATCTATTATCTCTATGACCTCCTCGTCATCAGATATATTAAGGACCTCAACTACGTCCTCTGCATCAGTCTCCTCCTCGTCATCCTCTATATAAATCAGACCCACTGGTGGTATTAAATATAGCCTCACCACGGGATATCCATACTCACCGAATACTTGTACTCCTCCTCCTGCCATGCGAAACTCGACGAGAACTTGTTCCAATCTATTCCATATCGCTGTCCTTTGGGCTACTTGCTCTTCTTGCTGGTTTCCCGTAGCAATGACTGGGGTTCCCGGAACAACTTGGTCTTCTTCCTCCTCTTCTTCTTCTTCTTCGTATTCTTCCTCTTCTTCCTCTTCAGCGTCCATATACTCAACTTCTTCCTCCTCCTCGTCACCCTCATCTCCTTCACCATAACCGTCAACTCTTCCTTCATCTCCTATCACTTCATCCTCATCAGTAAAGTCTTGGTGTCCTCCGTCTTGTTCTATTGGTTTGTTCCTGCCAAGCACTGATCCTTCTGATGATATGTGTGTACCTTCGTCGTCGATGGGTGATCTCTCTTGGTTGTTGTCAGAATCTCCTACTCTTTGTCTCTTTGCTTGAAGCATAAGGAACTGGAGTGGTGTCACCCTCTTTCTTGCCGTGGTCTTCCACACTGGAGCCATCTAACACGTAAGCAAGAATACAGAACTCATCAGTGATGTAAACATACAAGAGAGTTCATAAGTCCAAATAAACTGAATCCATAAAACACACATGCAAATGCTCACAGAAATGTAGAAATCGAACTTTCTTTACATTTTACCCATACCATAGTAAATCATACTTAACTCGTAGGAAAATCTGGGTATAATTTCTTTATCTGCTTCTCGGTCTCCCACGTACAGTCTTTCGGGTTTTCGCTCCACTGGATCTTTAGTAACCTCACCATTTTGTTGCGAAGTTGCTTTCCCTCTCGGTCAATAATACTGAATGGATGTCTAATCACTGTCAGGTCTGGTTCAATCTCTATCTCTTGCTGAACAGAGGGTTCCAGAATTAATGATGGATTGTGCATACATTTTCTCAAGTGTGATACGTGAAATACATTGTGAATTCCCGCCATATATTCTGGTAATTCAACTTTATATGCTTGAAAACCAATTCTTTCTAAGACGCGGAAAGGTCCAACATACCTTGGTGCTAACTTTCCATATTTTCCAAATCTTACTACTCCCTTCATTGGTGAGATCTTCACAAAAACTAGATCTTCTATTTTGAATACTAAATCTCTTCATCTTTGATTGGCATAACTTTTCTGGCGATCCTGGGCTTCTTTCATTCTCAGTTTCACTAATTCCACTTTTGTTGTCGCTTCTAGTATCATATCCGGACCAAGTACCAATTTGTTTCCGGACTCTATCCAACATGCTGGCGCTTTACAAGGTCTTCCATATAATGCTTCATATGGTGCCATCTGTATACTCGCCTGGTAACTGTTATTATATGAAAATTCTACTAGGTGTAAATGATCTTCCCACGATCCTCCAAAATCTAAAATACATGCTCTTAGAAGATCCTCCAATATAAGATTAACTCTTTCCGTCTGACCGTCCGTTTGAGGATGGTAAGCTGTACTGAAATTTAATCTCGTTCCCAACGTTCTCTGCAAAGCTTCCCAAAATCTACTTGTGAAAATGGTATCTCTATCGCTTACAATGCTCGTTGGAATACCGTGCAGTCGTACTATCTCTTTCATGAATACTTCGGCTAATGTTATGGCAGTGCGCGTTGGTTTCACTGGAATAAAGTGCGCACTCTTAGTTAACCGATGTACGATTACCTAAATCCCTTCGTAGCCTCTCCTTGTTCTTGGCAAACCATCGATGAAGTCCATCGATATCATTTCCCACTTCCAGTTGGGAATCTCTAATGGTCGTAATAGTCCAGCAGTCTTTTGATGGTCTCCCTTGACTTGCTGACAACATAGACATTCATTTACGAAAGTAATGATATCTTTATTCATTCCTGACCACCAGAATACTCGTCTCATATCGTGATTCATTTTATGAATTCTTGGATGAATGCTCAACTTTGATGCATGGCATTCTTTTAAAACCTCCCGTCTTATCCCATCCACGTTAGGTACGCATAATCTGCCGTTTATTCTCAATACTCCTTGATTTTCCAACTCGAAGTCAGTCTCTTTTCCGTTTGTGACTCCTCGAATAATCTTTTCCAGTTTGGGATCCCTTTTCTGATTACTCATTATCCTTTCTTGGAGAGTCGGTGTGACTTCCAAAAATGATAATATCGCATTTCTACTCAAGGCATCTGCCACTACGTTCGCTTTACCCGGTGTATAAATGATATCTAGGTCATATGATGCAAGAAATTCCAACCACCGCTGTTGTCTTAGATTTAAATCTTTTTGAGCGAACAGATACTTCAATGGTTTATGATCGGTGAAAAGTTCGAATCTCTCACCCAGAAGGTAATGTCTCCACATCTTTAATGCGAAAACAACTGCCAATAACTCTGGGTCATGAGTTGCGTAATTCTTCTCGTGAATCTTTAATTGCCTACATGCATATGCAATCACTTGTCCCTTCTGCGTTAGCACCGCTCCTACTCCCTTTCCACAAGCATCGGTGTAAACTGCACATCCGCTCGTTCCATCGGGAACAGCTATTACTGGTGCTTCCGTTAATCTTTTCTTTAGTTCTTGAAACGATTCTTCACACTTTGGGTCCCAAATAAACTTTTGGCCCTTCTTTGTTAACTTGGTCAGATGTGACGATATTTTGGAGTAGTCTCGGATAAATCTTCGATAGTATCCCGCCAGTCCTAGGAAACTACGAATATCTGTTGGTGTTTGAGGTTGTTTCCATAGTTGTACTGCATCTACTTTAACTAGGTCTACTGATATCCCATCTCCGTTTACTATGTGCCCCAAAAATCTCACTTCCGATTTCCAAAAGTGACATTTTGAAAACTTTGCCTTCAACATGTGCTTCCTTAGAGTTTCTAGCACTACTCTAAGATGACCACGGTGCTCTTCTTCGGTTTTTGAAAAGATTAAGATATCGTCAATGAAAACGAGAACGAATTTATTAAGAATTTTCCTAAAAACTCTGTTCATCAGATCTACGAAGAAAGCTGGTGCGTTGGTTAATCCGAACGGCATAACCAACCATTCATAAAAGAAATCTGGGCCTCTGAGTGCTGTTAAAGGAATACAATCTTCAGAGATTCTCAATTGGTGAAATCCTGTTGCTAAATCCATTTGGGAGAATACCGTTGCTCCGTGCAATTGGTCGAAAAGGTCATCAATTCTAGGTAATGGATATCTATTTCGGATGGTTACTTTATTCAACTCTCTATAGTCTACACACAGTCGCAAAGATCCATCCGACTTCACTAAAACCACCGCAGAGCCCCAACTAGAAAAACTTGGTCGGATTAAGCCTTTACTCAGCAAATCCCGAGTTTGTTTCTCTAATTCCTGAACTTCCTTGGGAGCCATCCGTCTCTTTGGTTGAATCATTTGTTTAGCTCCTGGGACTAAATCATTTCGGAATTCGATCTCTCGATGCGGAGGTAAACTTCCGACTTCCTCGAATACGTCCTTGAATTCTCTTACTACTTCCAAAGTGTCAAGACTTTCTTGAGGTGCTTCTAAAGCGTATATAAAACTACAGGTGTGAATTCCCGGTTTCCCACAAGTTATTCTAGCTTTTCGCTCTAAGCTAGTTATAAGGGTTATGATTTCTTTATCACATTTTATCTTGGCTTGGAACTTGCTTAACCAGTCTAATCCAAGTATAAAATTGAAACTTTTGAAGTCTAGAACATAGAAGTCAAATCGAAAAGAGTGTGAGAGATATAAGAAAGTTATATCCTCACAACACATTTTAAGCTCAGTTTCCCCCCTATGGGGTTTGATACGCAAATGGGGCTTGGTGATATAATTGGTTTAAGGTCAAACTGATCTACGGTTTCGGCTGAAATAAAACTGTGTGAAGTGCCGGTATCAAATAAAACACGAAGGTAAATTCAATTAAACTGTAAAGTACCTTCCAGCACTCCCTTCCCTTTCACATTCTGAGAAGTAGACGGTTCATCTTTGATTGTAAAAACCCTAGGCTGTGGTGCCCTCTTCATCAATGGACAGTCTTTCACCATGTGTCCTGGTTGATGAAAGTTGAAACACAGATTCTTCACTACTATCTCGTTCCTCTGATTCTGGTTCTGGTTCTGATTCTGTTGCTGAGGTTTCTGTTGCTGTCTCGGGTATTGCTGGGGTTTCTGTTGCTGTCTCGGGTATTGCTAGGGTTTCTGGTTCCCTTTTTGTTTACAGAATCGTGCTATGTGTCCCTTTTGTTTGCAGTTGTGACACACCACATTCTTAAATTTACCTTCCACATCCTGTTGCCCCGTCTTAGCTTGGCCCTGATTAGCATTCCAATCTGGGTTGACCTTTCTTTTCATGACATTCACTCCACTCGTCTCCCCAGTCGGGATCCTCGCTCCTGGTTTCTTTGTATCTAGTGCTTCATATCTGAGTGCTAGGTCTACTAGTTCCACAAATGGATCCTTCAAATGTCCCATCATCCTTCCTTGTAGATTAACTCTAAGACCAGCAACAAACATCTCGTTCTTTTTCAAAAGAGTATTTATCAGCTCCGGTCCAAAGATTGAAAGTGCGTTGAACTGGCTTTCGTACTCAGCGACATACATGCTTTCCTGCTTTAAGTCAATGAAGTCTCGGTACATCCTTGTCCTTCCAGTAGCAGGTAGATACTGACCTTCAAAAGCTTCTTTTAACATGGGCCAAGTAAAGTTTTCCTCAGGAGTGTTAGCAGTCTGGGCATCCCACCATATTGTTGCGGCTCCTTCCAGATTCCATGAAGCTAAGAGACGCTTATGCTCGTCATCCAACCTTAGTCCTTTAAAAATCTTCTCACATGATCTAATCCATGCTTGGACTCCGACCAGTGATTCAGTACCTCTGAAAATCTTTCCTCCCAGAGTTGTGTAATTCTTACAGACCATAGCAAAGTTAGGCTGAGTTGGTGCTCGGATTACTTCAGTAGTATCCACTTGGGTCTGGTTAACAGTGTGTCCGTTTGTCGTAGTTGCTCCGCTTGCTCCTTGGCCTCTTCCTCCACAAGAACTCATTTTCAACTCCCTGAGTACACGGATTGAAAATAAATGTCTCATCAGAAAAATATGTCAAACGATTACCTAAGTAACTACGATCTACCTATACTAAAATATAGTTTTTAGTAACAATACGCTCTCTCACTATTCCAAAGCCTAAACGTTTCCGAAGAACATAGGCTCTGATACCAACTGTAACGGCACGATTTTCGACCTTCCGAAAACTGTGTCGTTATTGAAAGAAATTAGAAGATGAGATAGAAAAGATAGAACTAATAGAATAGAAGAATAAAAAGTTATCAGAAATCTCACAGCTGAATTTAAAAATACAAATATATTACATCATAGGGTCTGATACATCATAATACATCAACAACTTACATCATCATAGTACATAATAATACATCATGATATGGAAATACAAATCTAACTGGATACATAGGTGTAGTAAACTACTAGACTTGTCCTGCAACTTGAACTTCGTAAGGTTCCATTTGCCAACCTGAATTACTTGCCTACTCATAATAAATATTATGAGTACCCAAGAGTTTAGGGAAAACACAGAAAATAAACTCCAGGTCAGTCAGGGGACTGGTGTGAGTAAACACAGTTAAAAAGATGTAAACAGAGAAATAAGGAATAAGGTGTTCCGTTATTTATAGATTCAATTACTTAGAAATCTTAAGCCCAACTCCATAACTAACATATGAAAAATGACCCTTGTATTTTGATATCAAAACGTTTGATATTTACGATAGTATTTATCAAATAAATAATCATCTAGTGAATCGCTTGCATCTCACGTTCACATACATAGAATAAGATCTAAACCGTTGAGCGCTTATGGAAATTTTGTTTCTAACTGACAGGGTATGGGAGCACCCACCGATCAGTGTACTCTAGAGAAGATACACTGGGGTTCAACAAGAACATCCTGCAACCCGGCTACACATGACCGTCCACTCATTTAGCTTGAGTGTAACGAATATATTACCACCTCCACGGTTGGGAATGACCCACCGATTACCGAAGGTAACAGGAGTGAAAAAAGATTAAGAAACAAAAGGAGTTTACTCTAGATGGTGATAATATACCCTGCTTGGGTATGACCCAACTAGCCATGCTGCCTAGCCCAACTATTGTCTTCCTCGGTTGGTGAGGTTTGAAGTCACGTTACCGTTTGACAGGTTATTCTTCAACGTCTTTGAATATCACACCGTCCTATCTGACAGATCACTCATTTGTTTCCACAAACATATTCTGGGTATAAGGCTAAAGAAACGAATCTCTCCGCCACCAACATAATACACTTATGTAAAGTCGATGTGTACAATCTGATCGATATACGTTGTCAGACATCCGACTGTTCGGATCTGTTCTGGGATTTAACAAACCGTAGACACTATTTTGAAATAGTCCTTGCATTCTTCATCTTTATCGATTTCCGGTATACGTCGTAATATTCGAGTCGAAGTGGAAATGTGAAATTCTAGACTCTTCGAAACGATGTACAAAAATATCTTTTATAGTCGGTAATTTATTATCAGCTTAACCGTCTTTAATTCAGTTGCACATCCTGTATTTCTAATTATATAAATAGTATATAATTCTCTGGTTCATATCTGGATATCTTAAATATCATTTACAATTGTATAGTTAAAGTGTGTGCGACGCACACAAGATGTTATACAGTTTTTATCAATATTTGAAAGTGTATAGAAAAAGCCCGTGCTACGCACACGGTGTTTTATCTTGCTTATCATCGACTGTCAGACGATGTTCTATACTCCGATTTGATTTGTCAAATATTTATTTCTTTTATTTAAACTTAAATAAATTGTTTTATAATTTATTTAAATTGGGTTATCCTTTAAAACTCAGGTTCTAACTCGACGAACTTCTTCGAACAACTTCGATTCTTGGACCTCACTGTCGTCTTGACTGTTCCACTGGTTTACGCCATATTAAATAAAAACTATATTTTTATTTAATTTAATTAATTACTGAATAATTATATTTATTTATTTAATTTAATTAAATTTGATTTAATTAAATTCTTGCTTTGAAAATCGGTTCTCGCTTGTATTTGCCAAGCTGAATGTTGGCATCTCAAAATCGTGTGGTCACCATGGGGTGATCATCGATTTCTCCTTGCCCAAACACTCTTTTTCTTGCTTGCCAAAAACTCGTGCCATGCCACTTGATCCGCCTCGAAATCCATGGTGAATCCATACGATTTCCCTTTGCCAAACTCTCGTGCCAAGCCATCGTGCCAAGCCTTCGATCCGCCTCAAAAACATGGTGATCCACCGATGGATCACTCGAAAATCAACGTGCCAAGTCTTCCCCTTGCTTCTCCATTATGCCTTCGACTTCATGTGCAAACGTGCACAGCTGTGCACGTGCACAACCTTCCCCGCCACCAGATCAACGTCGAACCTCCACCCACAAACCCCACTTCATCCACCGATCACCACTGACCCATCGCCACCCCCTAACGTCGCCTTCTCCTCGAAATCATCACTCCACCCAACTTCCAGTAAACAGCATCGAAAAGGACTCCCCCTAAACCGACCTCGTCTGACCATCTCTGACCACCTGGAGACCTCGCACCGCCGCCGATAGCTGCCCCAACTTCCGACGCCGCTTCCCCCCAAGTTCTGGCCAACTCGATCGACTGTGGGCCCCGTACGACTCCTTCAAATGCCTGAACCCATTTTTTCTTTCAAAACCTAAATCGAGTTCATCAGCTTAAACCCCTCGTTGGAAACATCATTGGGTATTTTTCCCATGATCACCGATGTCTCCCCTTCCTCCATGCTCCACGACTTGGCCATTACCGACGTCGATCGTCGGAATTTGGTGAAAATGCCAATTTAGTCCATCTCGAGCTTTCTCCCTCGTCCCATTGTTTAAATTCGTGAAACCACTTTTAAAAATCAAATTTTGGCACTACGATTACATTCATATCTCTGTATTTCGATTTCGTGATGTTTGAAATTTTGGTGAGTTTGGTTGAGACAGAGAATCATCTATTCTCTGTTGTCTGTGTTTCAAAACATGAACTGATGAAGTTTGTTCTTGCTCCAATGTTCATATATATTTTCGTATATAAGTTTAACTCATAAATACAGTTGTATAGTTTGTGTTTTTAGATCATCAAGGTATAGTTGCAAATCAACAGGAGTATTTGTTTAAACAGGGGACAATAGCAGTATTTTCTTTGATCAAGTTTTAATGATGAACTCATTAACAAATCTATTATTACTTGTATACATGTTTTTTTACTGATGACATAACTTGATGTTTTAGCATCTATAAGGTGATATAACATGGTATACTTGCAGTAGCATATAATACATTAATGTATAAACTGTTTACAGTAAACGACAAATCAAACTTGAAACTAGTGAGGGTTTACTCACTTGAAAAGCTTTCACAAATTTCTTGCTGTAGATGGTTTTTGTTTCAGCAAAGTGTTCTTGTGTTTGTGAAAGACGATTTGCATGGATATGGTGGTGTATTTATAGGCCAAATTTTCTCTTTAAACAATAGTTTTTCCCTTATGCTTTTAACAGTAAAAAGCCACGTCTTCTACCTACCCCTTTCTCTCTCATTCGAATGGCCTAAACATTATACAGCATGTTTTAAAGTACTTTCCACAAGATATATTTCTACCAACGTCTCCTTGGTCTCTTCTAATTACAAGACTATATGCTTTCATTAAATGCTCCCCTTGCTTGCATTAAATGCTCTCAATACTTACCATCACAAAACTTAAGAGAAAAATAGTTTTCCTCTTTGATATTTGTTTGCTCTCATCATTACTTCAGCCGCACATATTTGAGTAGGTGATTAGGCCCTAATCTACTTACTAAATGATGGAGTTTGGACTTGATTTGGTTTTGGTTTAGACTATACTTTCAGTAAATGATTTGGTGTATATACATGCTTATATACATTCTTGGCCGTAGTATATATATGTATATATATAGATACCTATACTTTTCATGCTATACTTATATATATAAATATATATATATATATATATATGTAAGTGTTAATCTCATTACTTGTTTGCCTAGTTTTTATTTCCTTTCCTGCATATGATTTTATATATACTTCATATACATGTATAGACCGTGGTGTATATATATATATATGTATATATATAGATATATATATACCCTTATGTACTTTAAAAAAATATAAAAAGTTTATACTTTTAGGGTTTTGCTATGTATATGACAACTTATACATGTTAGTTGTAAAATAGGAATTTCCATACTTATTTCATGTTGCCAGCTTCCCTACACTTCTTAGTGTTATAAAATGTGTTGCTATTATTTTCTTAAGTTGTTAAACATTTATTTTTAATATATCCTGTATATATTAAGTTACAGTGTAAATCATATATGTATATACGTACATATAAGTGACTATACCTATTTTAATTGGTTGAGTCTTCTAGATACATTTTAATTTCCTTATTAAAATGAATATCAGAAACTTGAAAAAAAACCAGCCATTACATTGCTTCACTTAGAAATCGTACAAATAGCTTTGTGTACCCCTAGCTGACTACATAGGTGCCGCCTGCCCCTATCTACGCTAGGTGTACCCCACTACCCACTTGTGATCGGCTCCCTACTCGTAGATACCCGTGCTCGTCCCACAGTGGGGTGTATCACTCCCCTAAAGTGGCAACCCGATACAACTTAAGGATGCACGGCTTATACCTACACGATGCAACAACGTCTTACCTACCAGCCCGGGTCCACACACGCATATGAAACCCGTTGGACTTGCGTTTCCACCGCTAACCCGTTTGGCCTCTTATAGTCAAGCCCAGTATGCGTGTCCCGTCCTCGACTTGGGTCGAGCCCACAAAGATACGTTTGGGTTACTGGTTGAAATGGGTCCCCAATTACTTACCACAAGCTATCCACCTAAGCTTGTCCCCACTAGTATATCCCACTTAACCCTCTTAGTCATGTTCATTTACATGTGTGTTTGGTTAAGTCTTACTAATTGTATTTCAAATGCCACTAAAGGCACCCACTAGATTCCTCATGCCACCCAAGGCACCTACTTAACCCCCATGTCCCACCTCACATGTTTATCTGGTTAATTATTTCTTAATTCATTAAGGCCATAACCTTATAAAGACCTCTCACATTAGACTGGTATTTATGGCAGCTGGATTTGCCGGGCGGGTCCGGGCAGTCTTACACCATAAAAGAGTCAAACCTCGTATCTTTACAACTTTTATGCTTTAATTTGGGCCTAGGACCTCTCAAATTGGGCTGACATTTGTGACTACTGGATTTGCCGGGCGGGTCCGGACAGTTTTACATCACAAACGAGTCCAACCTCGTGTCCTAAGCATTGATTAACACTTATAATCTTTTACCCCAGTTTTAAATATATCCCTATTCAAATCATTAATTAATTCCAATTTTAATGATGTCCATAATTGACTCAATTATGGTTATCCACTTACGGTATGCATCATATCAATTGCACCCCAATTTCTTAATATTAAATCCTTAATATTACCCCTACCCCACGTTATATGTTCGCTTATTCAACGCAAAATATATGTTAGACCCGAATAGTCTAACTCATAGAACAAAGATAAATTATCACAACATATAGACAAATAAAATAGATCTAATCATAATAAGGGTGAAACTTGCATAAAACTACACATGTCATGGATCTAAAGGTGTCAACTTATTTGGTTAAATGTCACAACTTACATAATATGATCATAATCCAAATTCGTGTATAAACTTGCATATGTGGTTTATGCAACATAATGATGGTGTAAACTAGCATCTAACCCATAGAACTCACACATGTTATAACCTAATTTTATATCTAAATAGATGTCATAGGATATGTGTGATTATACATACTAATCAATCTAAACTTGCATAGGTACATGTGATTTATCATGTGAATCATCATAGCCCGAATATATATAATCAACATCATGATCTGATCAAGCATAAGCTAACTACAACATAGATAATAACATCATGACTTTGTAGCATCGCAACTTGGCATAGAAACTTGCAACATATATAATATCATCATAGCATGATTTACAACATATAGGATATCATCATCACATAACATAGGATTTACAACATACATGATAGCATAAGATTTACAATATATATAATCAATAATTCACATCATCCTCTTATAATCCATATCACAACTTAATCTAATTAGTTTGCTAATAATATTATTAAAATCATCATACTCATAATTAGAAAAGAAAGAGAGTCTTGATTTGCTTTAGAGTTGAGTAGAATTAGAGTTTTGATTAGCTTTCTTCCTTCTTAGTTGGCAGCGGCTACACTGAGTTCCATGGCGATGGCATGACGGCGGCTATTCTATTTTTCATGTGAATTTAGAGTGAGAGACTACCTAGGTATATATAGAGTTTAGGATTTATTTAGACCGTCAGATCAACTGAGAACTAACCTGAACCATTAAATTAGCCATATCAGCCCTAAAGACACATCAGCAGCTCAAGATTGGGCTCTGCCAAAACCTGGCCGACTGGACCAGGTCAACACCCAAGTCGACTGCGCAGTCGACCTGGTCCTGGGGGTGTCGACTACCCAGTCGACTCCCCGGTCGACCTGGATGCTGGGCGGGAAATTTCCCGCCTGGCCTATTTGACTTCGAATTTTGAATTTTGAGTTTTCTGAAACTTCCGATGGCCATATCTCCTTCATACGAAGTCCAAATCACGCAAACTCGGACTC
The DNA here is from genome assembly GCA_030737875.1 of Allium sativum. Taxonomy (NCBI): domain Eukaryota; kingdom Viridiplantae; phylum Streptophyta; class Magnoliopsida; order Asparagales; family Amaryllidaceae; genus Allium; species Allium sativum. The sequence goes on along the minus strand of CM060915.1, from coordinate 180,255,420 downwards.
TATTTCAACCAGAATTATGAGATGAACACAATGGCTCAACCCATTTCCCACAATTATCATGTCTGAGATTAGTTATTCTTTAATTTGTGAATATTAATATTAACATAATTACGGGGTGTTACATTCTCCCCTCCTTAAAGGATTTCGACCCTGAAATCTTCAAGTCAAGAAGAATGTATATCCTAACATCCAATCGTCCATCTACTCAACCATCAAACACAGGCATCCATTGTCCTTATAGACTTCTAATGCTTTCATGTTTAAATGCACAGTGTGTGTATATGTCCATATCTAATGCAAAATCAGGCGGTCCACTGATTCAGTTGACCTCCTTAATGCAAATCATGATAGTGCCATGCGTCCATTATGTATGCAAAAGTTTCTTAATGCTACATATTATCTCTATATGCATGCACAATCATCATCTGAATGCAGCATCCATATGATAAATAAAATCCGCATACATCCATTTTACTAAATACATCCATATATATGCAATATGCAATATGAAGTAACTGAGCCGATATAGTGCCTAATAGTGTGCGTATATGCGTCCACGAGCAACCACTAGCAAACACTTGCATCCATTTTGCATCCATCATACATAACATGTCTCAAACACATGTTTCAACCATAGGATTATCCTAACTAAAGGTCAAAGATACTAGCGAGAGGACATACTAAAGATAAGCACAAGCTAAGCGATAAAGGAGAAATTAAAAGACATACCCTCAAAAAGGAAAGGGTACAACGAACGCATCTTCGCTTCTGTCTCCTAAGTAGCGTTGCTCTCATCATCTCCCCATTGCACTTTGACTAGTCTGACCTCTCGAGTCCTCAACTTCTTGATCTTCGACCCGAGAATGCATGTAGGAGCTCGTCGAATCGTCGCATCACGCTCTATCTCCACCTCTCTAAGTAAGCTCGGCTCTACCACTTCCGCAGTCTCGTGCAAGCACTTCCTCAAATGTGACACATAGAATACGTCGTGTACACCACTAAGTCTCTCAGGCAACTCCACTCTATACGCCATCTGTCCAATCTTCTCCTTAATAGGAAACGACCCTACGAACCTTGGTGCTAATTTCCCAACGGACCCAAAGCAAACAACATTCCGTAATAGAGACAGTTTGATAAAGAACATGTCCCGAACATCAAACTCAAGATCTGTCCTCCTCTTATCCGCATAAGATTTCTGCCTATCTTGCGCTGTTTCCATCCTCCTTCGAATCAAGTAGATCTTTTTCGAAGTATCTCTAATCATATCGGGCCCAAGTAAGATCTTATCCGTAGATTCCCACCAACATGTAGGTGAACGACAAGGTCGTCCATAAAGAGCTTCGAAAGGTGCCATGCCAATGCTAGATTGAAAGCTGTTATTATATGCGAACTCTACCAATGGAAGATGCACTTCCCATGTACCACCAAAGTCTAGGATACATAGCCTCAAAAGATCCTCTAGAATGAGATTCACCCTCTCAGTCTGGCCGTCCGTCTGAGGATGATTCGCGGTGCTCAAACATAACTGAGTCCCTACCGCCTCTTGCAAGCTCTTCCAAAATTCGCTAGTGAAGATAGGATCGCGGTCGCTTACTATGTTAGAAGGAACACCATGCAAACGAGCTATCTCTCGAATGTATACAGAAGCTCACCATGGAGCTGTCCTCCTACTCTTCACAGGAATGAAATGGGCGCTCTTAGTAAGTCTGTCTACTATAACCCAAATCCCCGTATTACCCTTCCTTGATCTTGGTAATCCATCCACAAAGTCCATCGAGACACTTTCCCATTTCCATAGTGGAACCTCCAATGGGTGAAGCAACCCACCGGGTTTCTTTTGCTCCGCTTTTACTTGTTGGAACACCAAGCATCTAGCAACATACTCAGCCACATCCCTCTTCATACCGGCCCAAAAGAAAACTCGCTTCATGTCTTTGTACATCTTGTCCCCGCCGGGATGAATGGTCATCTTCGAATGATGTGCTTCGTCAAGAATAGCCTTTCTCAAACCTTTGTCTCGAGGCACACAAAGTCTACTATCCCTACGTAACCATCCCTTATTATCCAGGGTATACCTACGGAGATGGCTTGATGACTCCCCTCTTTTGAGCTTTTCTACTAACTCAACCAACTGTGGGTCGTCTCGCTGTGCCTCACCAATCAATCGCAAAAGTGTAGGTCTAACCTCTAAGGATGCTAGCAAACCGGGTATAAAGTCAACGGAAGGTCTAAAGTCAAACATCGAAATGAATTCTAGGCTTCGCCGCTCAACAAACAACGGACTCAAGGACAACCTTTTTCTACTTAAGGCATCTGCCACCACGTTACCCTTGCCAGGGGTATATGCTATTTCGAAATCGTAGGACGCTAAGAACTCCATCCCCCTTTGCTGCCTTAAGTTCAAGTCCTTCTGAGAGAATAAGTATTTTAAAGATTTGTGGCCAGTGAACAATTCGAATTTCTCGCCAAGAAGGTAATGACGCCAAGACTTAAGCACGAAAACAATTGCGGCTAACTCTAGGTCATGTGTAGGGTAATTTTTCTCATGCGCTCTCAACTGTCTTCCCCCATAGGCTATTACCCTTCCCTCTTGCATTAAGACTGCACCTAGTCCTGTCCCACAAGCATTGGTATAAACAGTAAATGGCTTACTCCCATCAGGCAACAATATGACTGGGGCTTTGGTCAAAGCTCTCTTTAAACGTTGGAACGCAACATCACAATCTATGTCCCATGTGAAAACTAGGTTCTTCTTCGTCAAATGTGTTAATGGAGCTGATATCTTTGCGAAGTCTTTGATAAACTTCCTATAGTAGCCAGCTAACCCCAAGAAACTCCTTACTTCGGTAGCATTTTTAGGGACCTTCCAATCTTGGATGGCCACCACCTTCGTGGGATCCACCGCTATCCCTTCTTTGGAAACCACGTGCCCTAAGAATCGCACTTCCTCTCTCCAGAAGTGACACTTAGTAAATTTAGCTTTAAGGTTATGTGCTCGTAGAGTCTCCAACACTTCCCTAAGATGTAGGGCATGCTCTTCTTCATTCTTAGAAAAGATCAAGATGTCGTCTACAAAGACCACCACGAATTTATTAAGGTACTCCCTAAACACCCTACTCATCAAATCAACAAAGTGTGCGGGGGCGTTTGTCAAACCGAAGGGCATCACTAGCCATTCATAGAAACCATCCGGAGTCCTAAAGGCAGTCTTGTCAATGCTATCCTCAGCCACTCTCAACTGATGGAAACCAGTGGCTAAGTTCAACTGCGAAAACACTGAGGCGCCAACTAACTGATCGAAGAGATCGTCAATCCTCGGCAGTGGGTGTCTGTTTTTCTTAGTAAGCTTATTAAGTTCTCTATAGTCCACACAAAGTCTAAGGGACCCATCCGCCTTCGTGGCAAATACTACTGGAGCACCCCACTCCGATATACTACATCTTATGAACCCCTTCTCAAGCAACTCCTTCACTTGCTTATTGAGTTCCCTCCTTTCACGAGGAGCCATGTGGCGTACTGGCAAAGATACTGGTTTTGCATTATCCACAAGATATATTCGAAAATCTATCTCCCGCTTCGGAGGCAAGCCCTTCACCTCCACAAACACATCCGAGTATTCTCGGACCACTCTAACAGATCGTAGATTCTCCACAGATGCGTCAAGCGATTCTAGATAACTTAGCATAATGGAATTTATGGGATTACAAAAGATTTCGAGAGTGTTGCCGAGGCGATTCATGAGCCTAACTACTCTCCGTTCACAATCAAGAACAGCCCCATTTCTGGATAACCAATCCTAAAATTAGCCCATAGCCCGTGAAGCCCGAAACATAAGCATCACATCTAAACTCAACGCTAAGTATAGAAATTTTCAAATCCAAACACGTCATGGACAAATAAGCTGAGCCCCCAATTGGATTTGAAACAACTAAGGGATCCTCTAATAAACTGGTGTTTAAGTGCAGTGATTCAACTAATGATGTAGAGATAAACGAATGCGATGCGCACGAATCGAATAAGGTACGGACAGGATGATCAAACAGAAAAAATAAGCTTTCAACAGAAATGGTTCTACCTCGTTCTTGCAGCGGTGGGACCGCGAGAGCCTGAACTTGTCCCCTTGCCTTCCATGGTGCCATAAGAGCCTCTACCTGTCCTCCTGAGGTAGACCCTACCCTCTGCCCCTTCTTTGGGCAGTCCTTCACTAGATGTCCCGCTTCACCATAGTGAAAATAGCCAGTCTTCTTTTTCTTTCTGCAATCCTTGCTGAGATGGCCTGGTGTCCCACAGTTAAAGCATCTTTTCTTTCCTTTGCCATTATTGCCTTTACCACCCTTCTTATTTTGCTGTTGTGGTTTCTTCTGATCCCCTTTCTTCTCGGGTGCCTTATTAGCATTAGCGCCTTTCTCCTTGTGCATGAGTGCCATGTCTACTAGCTTCTCAATGGTGGCCCCCATAGGGATGTGGGTCATAGCCAACCCCTGCAATGGCTCATTCAAGCCATTAACGAACCTCAGAGCCTTCTTCTCCTGTGTGTTCACCAAATCTAAGCCAAACCTTGCCAATTGGTTAAATTTGTTGACGTACTATTTCACTGATAGATTTCCCTGCTTCAATGTCAAGAACCTTTCAATGTATAGATTCTCTTCTGCCCTTGAGAGAAACTTTGCCTCAAACCTACGTCTGAAATCCGCCCAAGAATCAACAGGACGCTCCCCATTAGTGACCTCCCACCAAAACGAGGCCTCTCCCTTCATTAACCAAGCTGCTAATTTGACTTTCCTCCCTTCTTCTACTTCAAAGATTTCTAGCAATTCTTCCACCTCCTTAAGCCAATCTCTAGCTTCCACAAACGTTTCTGACCCTTGAAACGGTTTTCCACCCATAGCATTAAATTCCTTCCATGTCTTTGCAAAAGTATCAGCGCGAGGAGGGGGAGGAGGAGGAGCGAGTGCAACTGGTGGTGGAGGAACATTGGCTGGACCTGCAGCGGCCCTAGCCTCTAATAACCTCCTATACCATCCTGGTATCGTTACACCATCCGGAAGGTTAAGATCTTCAACCATGCTGAAACGAAAAAGGAAAGATTCAAAATGGAGAATTCGAAAGTAAAAAATAAATGGCTATTAGGGATTATGTTTTCCATAAAAACTTTCCTCTTTAAATTACTCATCAAGACATGTTTTTGAAAACACTTCTTCCAAAAATACTTTAGAAAAATAGTTTTTCTAAAAAAAATATCTGTTCGAGTAACCTTAAGCTCTAATACCACGTGTAACACCCCACGTCCATTAATGTCACTCACAAAGGGAATGCATTAACTTCCGTGGATGTTTTAAGTGAATATAGAACAGAAAAATTACAACAAGACAGATAATAAGTAGTACTTGGAAATCTAAAACTTTATTTCATTGCAGCGAAAATTAAACATGTTTGTTACATCATAAATCCATAAATCAGAGTCAAGTACAATATCCATCTCGATAAAACAAAATACATAACCCCATTACATAAATAGCCATTAAAGAAGATAACAAGCTGGACTTTACTTCAGCGGTCCAAGCTTTCCAAAAGAGAGATAAAGCAATCCAATCAAACTCCGCTAGAGCTGGGCCCACCCTGAGGACATGGAGGGGGAAAAGATAGAAATAGAGGGGGTCAGACATTAAGTCTGGCGAGTATGATAATTCTAACAATACTATTATCAAAATAACTAGACTAAGGCATAAGCTGGAACACAAGGAAATGTCTATGAACTATTGGGTATGGAAGAGCAGATGAAGATAACGTTAAAGGCACATCTAGTACTAACGAATAATTACTACACTGCACTACACCAGTCACCCTAAAGGTTGATCCCACTTGCTTCACTTAGAAATCATAAAAATAGCTTTGTGTACCCCTAGCTGACTACATAGGTGCCGCCTGCCCCTATCTCCGCTAGGTGTACCCCACTACCCACTTGCGATCGGCTCCCTATGTAGATACCCGTGCTGGTCTCACAGTGGGGTGTATCACTCCCCTAAAGTCACAACCCGATACAACTTAAGATGCATGGCTTATGCCTACACGATGCAACAACGACTTACCTACCAGCCCGGGTCCACACACGAATAGGAAACCCATTGGACTTCCGTTACCACCGCTAACCCGTTTGGTCTCTTATAGTCAAGCCTAGTATGCGTGTCCCGTCCTCGACTTGGGTCGAGCCCACAAAGATACGTTTGGGTTACTGGTTGAAATGGGCCCCCAATTACTTACCACAAGCTATCCACCTAAGCTTGTCCCCACTAGTATATCCCACTTAACCCTCTTAGTCATGTTCATTTACATGTGTGTTTGGTTAAGTCTTACTAATCGTATTTCAAGCCACTAAAGGCACCCACTAGATTCCTCATACCACCCAAGGCACCTACTTAACCCCCATGTCCCACCTCACATGTTTATCTGGTTAAGTATTTCATAATTCATTAAGGCCATAACCTTATAAAGACCTCTCACATTAGACTGGCATTTATGGCAGTTGGATTTGTCGGGCAGGTTCGGGCAGTCTTACACCATAAAAGAGTCTAACCTCGTGTCTTTACAACTGTTATGCTTTAATTTGGGCCTAGGACCTCTCACATTGGGCTGACATTTGTGACTACTGGATTTGCCGGGCGGGTCCGGGCAGTTTTACATCACAAACGAGTCCAACCTCGTGTCCTAAGCATTGATTAACAATTATAATCTTTTACCCCAGTTTTAAATATATCCCTATTCAAATCATTAATTAATTCCAATTTTAATGATGTCCATAATTGACTCAATTATGGTCATCCACTTACGGTATGCAAAATCATATCAATTGCACCCCAATTTCTTAATATTAAATCCTTAATATTACCCCTACCCCACGTTATATGTTCGCTTATTCAACGCAAAATATATGTTAGACCCGAATAGTCTAACTCATAGCACAAAGATAAATTATCACAACATATAGACAAATAAAATAGATCTAATCATAATAGGGGTGAAACTTGCATAAAACTACACATGTCATGGATCTAAAGGTGTCAACTTGTTTGGTTAAACGTCACAACTTACATAATATGATCATAATCCAAATTCATGTATAAACTTGCATATGTGGTTTATACAACATAATGATGGTGTAAACTAGCATCTAACCCATAGAACTCACACATGTTATAACCTAATTTTAGATCTAAATAGATGTCATAGGATATGTGAGATTATACAAACTAATCAATCTAAACTTGCATTGGTACATGTGATTTATCATGTGAATCATCATAGTTCGAATATATATAATCAACATCATGATTTGATCAAGCATAAGCTAACTACAACATCGATAATAACATCATGACTTTGCATCGCAACTTAGCGTAGAAACTTGCAACATATATAATATCATCATAGCATGATTTACAACATATAGGATATCATCCTCACAAAACATAGGATTTACAACATACATGATAGCATAAGATTTACAATATATATTATCAATAATTCACATCATCCTCTTATAATCCATATCACAACTTAATCTAATTAGTTTGCTAATAATCCTATTAAAATCATCATAATCACAATTAGAAAAGAAAGAGAGTCTTGATTTGCTTTAGAGTTGAGTAGAATTAGAGTTTTTATTAGCTTTCTTCCTTCTTAGTTGGCGGCGGCTACACTGAGTTCCATGGCGATGGCATGACGGCGGCTATTCTATTTTTCATGTGAGTGAGAGACTACCTAGGTATATATAGAGTTTAGGATTTATTTAAACCGTCAGATCAACTCAGAACTAACTTGAACCGTTAAATTTGCCAACTCAGCCCTAAAGACACATCAGCAGCTCAAGATCGGGCTCTGCCAAAACCTGGCCGACTGGACCAGGTCGACACCCAAGTCGACTGCGCAGTCGACCTGGTCCTGGGGGTGTCGACTGCCCAGTCGACTCCCCAGTCGACCTGGGTGCTAGGCGGGAAATTTCCCGCCTTGCCTGTTTGACTTCGAATTTTGAATTTTGAATTTTCTCAAACTTCCGATGGCCATATCTGCTTCATATGAAGTCCAAATCACGCAAACTCAGACTCTATTTCAACCAGAATTCCGAGCCGAACACAATGGCGCAACCCGTTTCCCACAATTCTCACGTCTGAGATTAGTTTTTCTTTAATTTGTGAATATTAATATTAACAGAATTACGGGTGTTACAGATATCGTATTGGAAATAACGATATATATATCTATATCTTTCAAATTTCCATAACAACATCTGTATAATCACGAAATCCAACATCGAAATATACCGAAGACAATTTCGATTCAAATCCATTCCAATGCAATCATTGGAAATTCTGGTTATTTTTAAAACCCTTTTCAAATTCAATTTATTTATTTAAAAATAAATAGAATTTTAATTCTAGTTCAAAACTAGTTCATTTCGATAGAAATCTATTTTTATCTTTTCAAATATGGATTTTTTCATCCCAATTCTTCCCAAATCATTTCTAATGATTTTACACAAATTATTGATATTTTTAATAATTTTATCAAGGCTCGTACAGTCGATTTCCATCAATGGCCATCGAACTGCACTTACAGCGACCTTTTCCAAATTTGATTTGGACATAATTCCAAATCCAACCGTTAGATTTCAAATTTCTAATATTCGTTAGAAAGCTCTTTTCGATGCGAACCCACGGTTCCGGTTTTAGGAGAATCCGATGGTCGGATCTCCCGCACTATCCATTTGAAGTCAATGGTCGAAATTCATGAACTACCGCAGCGCGGCGCGTTCTATTCTGGCGATTATTTTATATATATAATATATATAATATATACTTCGTCGATTTCTATTTAAAACTAATTTTACAAATCGTTTTAAATTCGGTTTCAAAAACAATTTCAACTTTCTTTTCAAATTCAAATCAAAATTGAATTTTCCAAGATAAATTCATTTTGAATTCATTTCAAATCGATTTCAATTTAATTCGAATTTCAATTCATTTCAATTTAATTCAAATTTCAATTTGAATTCAATTCCTTTCAATTTCAATTCGGGTTCAATTCTATTCAATTTGATTCGAATTTCGATTATATTCAATATAATTCAAATTTCGAAAACACTTTCAATATAATTCAAATTTCGAAATCACTTTCAATATAATTCAAATTTCGAAATCACTTTCAATATAATTCAAATTTCGAAAACATTTTCAATATAATTCAAATTTCGAAATCATTTTCAATATAATTCAAATTTCGAAATCATTTTCAATATAATTGAAAATTGAATAAAATCGATATAAATATCGTTCACGTCAAAATGGCGTCAATCTAATCAACACGGCTTCATATATTTCTATTTTCAAATATTCTATTTCAAATATTTCTTTTCAAATATTTCTATTCAAATATTTATTTTTCAAAACTGGAATGAGGCCCAATCAATTACCATATAATGTTAATTATATGGATTTTCTACAACACATGTATACAATAACAACGATGAATAATCAACCATCATCCAAAGTGCATTCTACACTTTATAAGCATCAAATATAAATATTTAACGCTCATAACAGTCTGTCCATCAATCGATCGACATAAAACTAATTATTGGGACTAGTGTATGTCATATATCATCACAATACCCGTGTGGGGTTTCAAACAATCAAACACAGATTTTATTTGTGCAGTTGGGCGATGTGTAAAATTTATCGTCCCAATCAATATCAGTAAAATGTGTGTATATAAACAAATCGTCCGATTTGTTTATTTTTATTTATTTTATATATACGTTAAAAATTCTATTTTCAACTATAAAATATTTTAACTATATAAATATTTTATTTTATTTCACATCACATCAAACAATCAACCATACATCAAAATCAAACAAACAAGCATACAAGCCATCCATAGTCTGTGGACGACGGGTGTCGGGTGCTACTAAACACCGTCTGCATCCTAGTATATATTTTAACTAGAAAATAGAAAATTTAAGGTGAGAAGTTCTCACCGAGGGTTCCACTCAGCAATGCTTTGCTTTTGAACTGCTGAACCGTCTGGATTCCTTTGAAATTCCTATGCAGTCCTTGTCCTGCTGTTTATAATAAAAATTATATTTTTATTGCTTCTACTTTATAAAAAATCATATTTTTATATCTCCTACATAATAAAGATCGAATTTTTATTTCGCTAACCATATAAAAATCAAATTTTCATTATCTCTACTATATAAAGATAATATTTTTAATTTGCTACAAGTGTAAAAATCATATTTTTATACTTCTAAAAATATTTTCAACTTGCCAACAATGTTTTCTTTCAACAATAAAAATCATAGATTTATGCTATTAAAAATCTGATCTTTAACTTTAGAAATCAAATCTTTTATATTTTTAAAAATCGAAGCTTTCATATATTAAAAATCCCATCTTTCCTTTGTTAAAGTTTTCGCCTTTTCCTACGTATAGTTTTCGCCTTTTCCTATATAAAATTCCTAGCTTTTTAAATATAAAATTCCTATTTATATGATTTAAAAATCAGAATTCTTTTTATAAACTAAAATAGCATAAATCGAGATAGGTAAAAGGGGCTTACATCGTTCGGAAAAGGAGGGGGTTTGCTCGCCGTTGTGTGTGGCTCTTCGGATCTGACGTAGGGCGCCTGGCGTCAGTGGGGGAAGGCGGCGCAGGAGGCGGGGTCGGCGATCCAAGGTGGTGGCGGCGTTGCTGTGGTGTCAGGAGCGGCGGTCTCCCTCGATTCGGAGGATTGAAGCGTCGATTTGAGGAAGAAGAAAGGAGAAGGAGGGCAGAGTAGGAGAATGGGGGTCGGAGGGGTTGCGATGCCAGCCAGAGGGGAGGCGGAGGAGCGGTCGCGGTGATGAGGAGGGTGGCGCGGAGGGCGATGGCCGATGCAATGGGTCTGGGTGTCGATTGATTTTTAGTTTAGGGTTTTTTTTCTTTCGGGTTTGACTGTAAAGGAAAAGGGGTAGGGACCTTTTATAATTATATATTGTTAGCCTACTTTGTGAACTAGGCAACACAAAGTCAAGATGTCAAACATTGAAGAGCATTTTTAATTAGAAAACTTCGGTTCGGATCGGAGAGACCATCACTACTCAGATCGGAGAAGACACTACAGCCTAGATCGGACAGTTGCAATCGTTCGGGTCGGGTCAAAGCAACGTATCGGTTCGGATCGGATAAAATCTCCTGTTCGAATCGGTGAGCTATTGCTGTTGAAAGCAGAGAGCGCATGTTCGGATCGTAGGGCAGTCCTCTTAAAGACGGATCGGAAAGCCACCCAATTGCTACGGAGATAGATCGGAGCGGAGCGGAGCAGACTAAAGAGGAGAGAGCGTTGTTTTCAAGCCAATCCGGGTCGGATCGGGTATCCCGATCCGAACCCCTTATACGTGTCCCTCCGACCCGAACCCATTTTCCATATCATTCTCCAGCATAAGCGCCTGGATACTCGGATCGGCTATGACCAGTTCCTGCCAATAACGTCCATTATTCTGATGCGTTGTCAACATAGAAATCAATCCGAATCCGATACTGATGGGATGAGTGACATGTGGCTCCGATCCGGATCGGACTCTGAGCAAATTCACGCCTATAAATACCCCGTCTGGAGACAAAGAAAATGATCTTTTTTGGGCACTTCGAGAATTCAACCACCTCCATAATCCGAACTCCAGTACTCCCGGAGAATCCAAATCTTCTTTCATTATTTGTTTTAGTCAATTGAGTGAATATAAGTGATTTGTGAGTGGAATCAAGTGAATATTACATTGTATTTGCAACTGAATCATTGAATATAGTGAAAAAGAAGTGGACGTAGGCATTTCTTCGCCGAACCACTATAAATCCTGTGTGTTCATTTTCATTTTTATCTCATTTCATTTGCTTTTAATCAATTTGGGTGTTAGAACCACTTTTTGGTCTAACATTTTGGTGCTTTCACTGAGAATCCTCATCTGAATTCTTTATTTTCCGGGATTTCTTTCAACTTTTTGGACCGTTGAGTTCAAAGAAGTTAATCCTTAAGTTTCTCCGCTCTTTTATATTTGTTGAAGTGATTGTCAAAGAATCATGGCCAAAGGAAAAGGCAAAGAAGTTCAATCTGGTCGAGGAAATGGAGCTGGCGAAGATCAGCAAAATGCGGTTGTAACAGGGTCTCGGGGGCAGAGTTCAGCAGCAGGAAGAACCAATGCAGGAAATCCGAGCCACCAACAGGGGGAGAGCTCCGATCCGATCCGGGTAGGAGATTCTGAAGCAGTGCATTCCCCCAATCTGAACCGACCCGAGCAGCTTGCCATGTACCGATCCGACCAGGCTCCCCAGCTCCGAACCGACCCGACCTCCTACCTCCGATCTGATCCGATGCTTGGTGAAGCTGGAACCTCCACTCGAGTCCCTACGAATGCTCAGATTCCAGCCACCAGGGTTAGTGATCAGGTTAATCCATCTGCGTCCATCACACAAGGAGATTTCTCGCGCTTACTTGACATGCTTAAGAGCACAAGGGAGGCTATGAAAGTCCACGAGCGCACTAATCTCATGATGCAGGAAAATATGAGGCTTATGAGTCGGGAGATTAGTGAACTCCGTCGACAGAGAACTCCATCACCGGTTCGTCACACACCAGTGGATCAATCTTCATCTTCCGAGGAAGAGCGGCCCCGTGAACGAAGGTCGCTCGAACGACCTCAGAATATGGAGCAGCTGACATTTGGATCTTTGGGATCTCGTGAGGATATTGCACGAGCGCTAGGAAACAATGACCCCACTCGGGGGCAAAGACTCCAGTCCCCTCCTCTTGAGATCGACCGGGAGCGCAGGGAACGGAATCGAGCAGAAGCAGCTCGAAGAAGAAGGGCATCTCCTGAACAAGAGCCCAGAAGGAACTCGGATACTAGGGCCAGGGAACCTGAGCGGCCCCTAACTAATGCTGATGTACAGGCAATGGTTCGCCAGATCATGTCCGAGAGCCGGAACTATACAAATAAGGATTATGGCATTGAGCGAAGCCATACTCCTTTCACCGACGATATCCTCGACTTCCAAATTCCTCGGCGCTTTAACTTGCCACAGATGGACAAGTACAATGGAAGGACTGATCTGGGACAGCATTTGATGCGATACTCGTGGCTCATGAATGTTACTGCTGCCCCTGATGAAGTGAAGTGCAAAGAATTCCCAATCTACTTAGAAGATGTGGCGCTGTTCTGGTTTACCCGACTTCCTCCTCGTTCGATTTCGAATTACAAGGAACTAAGCGAGCGTTTTATGAACTAGTTCCGACTCCATGCCCGAAAGTCCAAAAGTGTTATTGAATTATCGAGAATCAAGCAGGCACTAGGAGAGTCTTTAAGGGCATATCTTGACCGTTTTAACCAAGCTGTGACTGAGGTCAGTGACCCGCACGAGCCCACTATTCTGATGGCATTGAAGGAAGGAGTCGATCCTGAATCTGAGTTTGGAGATTACCTTTCTGGGAAAACACCCTCCACAAGGGAGATATTCTACGAAAAAGCCGATATTTATCTAAGGCGAGAGGAGGCCAGGGCAAACCGAAAGAGAAAGTCTGAAACGGCTTCAAAAGAAAATGTGCAGAGTAATATCGCCGTGAAGCAGTCTGGGGAAAGTTCTGGCAAGGTTGAAGTAAATGTAGGAAACAAGGGTGGAAACAACAATGCTGGAAGCGGGGGTAACAACAACAATAACCGTAATCCGAACGGTAATAGAAGAAACAGAAATAGGGGAAGTGATCCTAACAAAAGACCCCGATTCCAGACCTATGAGAATTATACACCATTGAACGACACCCTGGAGAATATTTACCTAGATACGTACAATGTTTTGCAGTACAAAAGACCGCCACCTCGTGATTCGACCGAGAAAGAAATGGCAACAGGGAAATTTTGTTTGTTTCATGGAACTCATGGGCATTCAACCAATGAATGTCGGCATTTGAGGGATGTGATTGAGAAGCTGCTGCGTGAAGGGAAGTTGGATGAATACAAGGTTGCCCCGAGGGACAGGGGGCAAGGAGAGCAGGCTCCAAAACAGATTCTACCTGCTCCCAAGCCTACAGCGCAGCAGAAAGGTAAAGGAATTGTTATCAACTCCATAGTAGGCGGACCTCACCCGGAAATCCGAAGTTTCAGATCAATGGATCAATATGTAAATGCTGCCAAGCACCTAGATGTGAATGAAGGTGATGATTTGGAAGATATTACCCCCGTAAAACAACAGAAGACCATGTTCGACGACGTGGTATTCCGCAGCCGAGACAATACTGGGATCCAATCACCCACTGATGATCCGTTGGTTATTACTACCACTATTGGGCCGGCCTTGGTCCATAAGATATTAGTAGACAACGGAAGTTCTGTCAATATTTTATTTAAAAAGTCATTCGATCAGATGAAGCTTGAATCTGAAGATTTGAAGCCATGTGAAGGATGGATCAGAGGCTTCAACGGGGCGTCGACAGCTCCCATGGGATACATAGAGTTGCCCGTGACCCTGGGGCAAGGAGAACGAAGAAGAGTGCGGATGCTTTAGTTCGTAGTATTGGACGTAGATTCGCCTTATAATGCATTTTTGGGGAGGCCTGCCCTTGCTGAATTCAGAGTTTGTATCGCCCCTTGGTGTTTGTTACTTAAGTTCCCAACCGAAGCCGGAACTGGAGTAATGAGAGGGGATCAAGTTTCCGGACGGGCCTGCTATGTGGTCGAATGAAAGATGTTGATGAAAGGACTTAACGTTGAGAGTAAAGATGCCTCGTCTCCCTCAAAGGGGGGCTCAGCATAGCAATTAGAGAGATTGACCCCAAAGGAGTTGCCCAAAGGAACGCCTGAAGACCTGGATCCCAGAAAAGACGAGGAACCAGAGGCTAGGAATGCAACTCCTAATGAAGCGACAGTGGAAATTCCCATTGATGAAGCTGATCCGACAAAAGTTTTGAAGATTGGTTCTCAATTGGATCCACGTTGAGCTAAAGAACTAACGGACTTCTTGAAGGCAAACTTAGACGTGTTTGCCTGGACCCATGCTGACATGTGTGGAATATCGCCATCCATTATAAGTCACAAATTGAATGTAAACCCGAAACATCCGCCTGTGAAGCAAAAGAGACGCATGCTGGGCCCAGAGAGGTTGGCTGCTCTCAAAGAGGAAGTAGAGAAGTTGAAGCAGAATGGATTTATTCGAGATTCGACATATCCCGACTGGATATCGAATCCCGTCTTGGTAAAGAAGCCAAACGGAATGTGGCGGACTTGCATTGACTTTTCAGATTTGAACAAAGCTTGCCCAAAAGATAGTTTCCCACTTCCCAGGATTGACCAGCTTGTAGATTCGACAGCAGGTCATGAACTTCTCTCTTTCATGGACGCATATTCTGGATACAACCAAATTACTATCCACGTGCCAGACCAAGAACACACGAGCTTCATTACGAATTTGGGATTATATTGTTATGTTGTAATGCCATTCGGATTGAAAAACGCCGGAGCTACTTACCAGCGATTGGTGAACAGAATGTTTTATAATCAAATAGGAAAGACTATGGAAGTTTATGTGGATGATATGCTTGTCAAATCGAAACAGTCCTCCAGCCATACGCAAGACTTGGCGGAAATGTTTGGTATCCTGCGGAAGTATCGGATGAAATTGAATCCTCTGAAATGCTCATTTGGAGTGGCATCGGGAAAGTTCCTTGGCTTCATTGTGAGCTCCTGAGGAATTGAAATCAACCCTAGCCAGATAGCAGCGATTAGAAATATCGAAGAGCCGAGGAGAATTAAAGACGTCCAAAGTCTTGCAGGGAAAGTAGCGGCGCTGAGTAGATTCATCTCCAAAGCCACAGACAAATGCGTTCCGTTTTTTGATCTGATTAAAAGAGGAAAGAAGAACTTCGAGTGGACTCCGGACTGTGTTGAGGCCTTTCGAAATTTATTGGAACTGCTAGAGAAACCGCCGATTTTATCAAAGCCCGTAGATCACGAAGAATTGTTTGTTTACTTGGCAGTCTCGGCTCACGCCGTCAGCACAGCCCTGGTTCGAGAAGAAGACAAAGTACAAAGGCCAGTGTATTATGTAAGCAAGAAATTAGCAGCGGCAGAGCGCAACTACCCAAAGATTGAGAAGCTCGCTTACAGCCTCCTGATCGCATCCCGAAAACTACGTCACTATTTCCAAGCTCATCCAATAACCATATACACCGACCAGCCCTTAAGGCAGGTGTTGCAGAGACCCGAAGCATCGGGAAGGTTGATCAAATGGAACATAGAACTAAGTCAGTTTGATTTGAATTTTCAACCACGAAAGTCAATCATGGGGCAAGCTCTAGCAGACTTTATTGCGGAGTTCACCATTCCAGAGGAGGAAGTAATCGATGACGGAGTGGTTAAGTCCGAGGATGAGTTAAAGATAGATCCGTGGAAACTATATACAGATGGAGCCAAGAACGACCGAAGGTCCGGAGTTGGAATCGTCTTAGTCGCTCCCGAAGGACGGTCGTTATATTACGCTCTGCGATTAGAATTTTCGGCGACTAACAATGACTCTGAATATGAAGCCCTGATTGCCGGGCTGAAGCTTGCTAAAGACCTCGGAGTAAAAATGTTAGACGTATTCTGTGACTCTAAAATTGTTGTTTGCCAAGTGCAAGGGAAATTTGTGGCTCGAGGACCTCGACTTATCGCCAACCTCTGGAAAGTGAGAGAGCTATTGAATAGCTTAAAGCGGTACAACATAACACACATTCCCAGAGTTGAAAACCAGAAAGCAGATAGGCTGGCAAAGCTGGCTAGTTCCGACAATCCAGAAGAGACTGAAATAATTCCAATTGAAACGTTGGAATCGCCAAGCTTTGAGTCAACGGAAATTGAATTCGCTTTTGAAGCGGAACCAGAGAAGGAGTCGTGGATGACTCCAATTAAGAATTTCCTTAAGAATGGGACACTCCCGTCAAAGAAGAGTGAGAAAAGAGCTGTAGTTCGCAAAGCTACCGGATATGTTATACAAGATGATACTCTTTATAGGCAAGGATTTTCTATGCCCCTGTTACGATGTATAGCACACGACGACATCAAGCGTGTAATAAGAGAAGTACACGAAGGTGAGTGTGGAGATCATACAGGAGGTCAAACTTTAGCAAAGAAGATATTGCGATACGGATACTTCTGGCCTACGATTAATAAAGATGCAGCTGATTATTCACGACGCTGCGATAAGTGCCAGAGATTCGCCAAAATCCCCAGGGCACCGTCGACCCAACTTAAATCAATGGTGAGTCCTTGGCCATTTGCCACATGGGGAAATGATATCATTGGAGTTCTACCAATTGCTAAAGGAGGAGCTAAGTATGCAATAGTGGCCGTGGACTATTTTACGAAGTGGGTGGAAGCTGAGCCCTTGACCAAGATCACGGCAAGAAAGGTGATAAGTTTTGTGGTCAGAAATATTATATGCCGGTTCGGGATCCCAAGGACGATTATAACTGACAACGGAACCCAATTTGATAGTACTGAATTCAGAAATTTCTGCCAGAAGTATAAGATAGACAAACGATATACTGCAGTTGCCTATCCGCAATCGAATGGGCAAGTAGAGGCAATAAACAAAGTAATAAAATCCATCCTCAAGAAACGGTTAGAGCGTGCAAAGGCAAAATGGGTTGACGAATTGCCCCTAGCTTTGTGGGCATATCGAACAACATTTAAAACAACCACCGGTCATACCCCTTTCTCTCTCTCCTTTGGCTCAGAAGCTGTAATTCCAGTTGAACTGGAAGTTCCTTCCCACAGGGTGACATATTATGACCCGATGACGAACCGGGCACTCTTACTTGAGTCTCTTGATGAAGTCGAAGAAAAAAGGGACGAAGCAGATTTGCGTGCGGCAAGACATCGACGTCAGATGGCACGCTATTACGACAAAAAAGTTCGCCTCAGGACTTTTGAACCAGGAGATTTGGTGCTAAAGAGAGTCTTTCCATCCCTTCCTCACCTCGGTCCAAAATGGGAAGGACCCTTTGTCATCCAACGGAAACTTGAAAAAGGAACCTTCAAGTTAACGACCGTAGATGGCGAAGAAGTCCCCAGAGCATGGAATGCCCAACACTTAATGTGATATTTGGATTAGAAATGATGTACTTTGTGTTATTTTTCTTATGAACTCTGTAATAAGGCACGACTTGCCTTGGGAAAATCTGACGATATGAATGAAGAACTATAAAGTGGATGTAGGCTACGACTTAGCCGAACCACTATAAAAATATTGTGTGTTATTTACTTTTATGCATTACATATATACATTCATCAGTTATTCTGTTGTGATTATAAAATACAGGATGACTCAGAGCCTAAAAAGGCTGAAAATAGTTTAGACATAAAAAGAAGCACAACGACTATTTGTGCGATAAGACATAAAAGAATGAGAAAACGACATTTTTAACTCTAACTCTCCAGAGAGAGAGAGAGTATAAAAGCGTCTCCGACTGAGTGCTGAAAAAGAAATTCTTCTCTTAACTCTAACTTTCCAGAGAGAAAGAGAGTATAAAGGCGTCTCCGACTGAGCGCTGAGAAAGAAATCTTTCCCCGCTGAAAGACCGGGGAATGAATAGATTACTGAGCTCGAACTCTAACTCTCAAGAGAAAGAGAGAGAGTATAAAAGAAATGCCAGAAAAAACGACAAGTACTGACGACACAGGAAGTGCTATCCCGTCAGAGAATCGGGAGCATTCAGATTGCTTGATTAAGCATTAAATAATTTGTGGGAATTGACTGGGGACACGTATGTATACGCATATTCCCCCCCTCCACAACTTCGTTTCATAACTATAGACATGCATTTTTACATAAGTGCATAACTACTAACAAACAAACATTGCAGAAAATGAGTTATTTTTATTTACAAATGAATGAATTTGTACAGGAAAATAGCTAAAAAAGAAAGTGCAGGAGCTACTCTTGTAGCAGCAATTATTGGTTCACTAAATGCTAAAATGATACAAGGCAATCCACTATTTAGATTTTGAATGAGCCTTGGATTTCTTGGCGGCTTTCTCTGCGTCCTTTGCTTCTTTCTCAGCCTTTGTCAAGATTCGTTTTGACTTCTTTTTTCCTGAAGATGCGGTGCTGGAGCCAGTAGACTTCTTCCCGGAGGGCGGGGCGCTGGAATCAAGAGAAGATTTTTTAGCGAGTTCTTCTGTAATAGATCTAGTTGAGAGCTTAACAACTAACCTTGATCCCGCATCCACAACTGCGAGGGGCTTGAGGGCTTCAGGGTCTAGTTCTTCGGCTTTTAATTGCAGGCGCTTGTCTCGATCAACCTTCATTGCAGCCAAGGTAACGTCATCAGCACTTTTTGACTCCCCGATTATTGCAACTTCTGGTTCCTCTTCCTGACCCCCGTCACCGCCATCATCCCTTAAAGCCGCTATCATTTCTTCATCATGGGGAGTGGCGGCCTTAGTCGGCTCACTTCTTTCTCCAAAGTCTATAGAAGCAGCCTTGTCTTCCCCTCTTTTGGCCTTTTCTGCGGGCTTTGTCCCGGCGGTGGCTCCTTGAGTCACATCTGTCTTTTCGGATGACTCAACACCTACAGAATGAGAAGCAACGGTTATCAACTCAGGCGAAAACAATGGGTCTTTCATAGATTGTTCAATCACGTGGCGAAAGGTAGAAATAGCCTTGGCAAATTGAGGAGAAAAGGTAGGGATACCTTCCGAAGACCTCTCGGCAGGGGTGACTACTACCTCTGGTGCTGTTTCAGGAATAGGGGATAGCAGAGTTGTTCGGGGAATTCCCGGATTTTCAGGATCATACCCCTCTACTTCAGAAGTTGCAGGGGCAGAAGAAGAGGAACCAGCTTTGAGAACAGTTTTTTGTTTAGACTTCCGTCTCTCTTCTTCCATGGTCTCAGCAATAAGGCGGCGCCCTTCAGCTAGGCGCTCCGCCTCTGATAATTGCTTGCGGGCTTCCTCCGCAGATTTGATGGCACACTCCACATTGCCCTCGGCCAGGGAAGCTCTATTCTCTGCCTCCAACAGCTTTGAAGCCAAGTCAGCGTTCTTCTTTTCTAGTTCAGCGCTCCTCTTTGCTAACTCGGCGTTTTTCCGTTCGAGCTCAGCATAAGCAAGGCGTGTCTTAGCAGCTTCTGACTTGGCCTCATCAGCTTGCTTTTTTAACTCAGAACGCTCTTGAGTATGAGATTCAAGCAAGTCGTGATAACGTTTTTGCATGTCCTCAAATTGTTGTTTGAAATTAGAAGCGTCCCTTTGAGCGACAGCTAGCTGAGCTTGAGTGTCTTCCAAATCTTTTCCTAGGGCTTTTAAAGCCTTGGCATCCTCCTCCGTGGTCTTTTGCATTGAGTCGGTATTTGTGATTAGAGTGCGGATGATTCTGGAAAGATTGCGTGAATATTTAAACATCTCAGTATAATGTTTTTCCACCGCATCTATCTTTTCTTTGGCCTCGTCTGCCCATTTAGAAGAAACAGGTTCAAGGGCAGGTAAAAAAGTCAAAGTCTCGAAGTAGTGTTCGGGAAATTGCTCCTTCAAATATGGTCTATTTACTGCAGTTTCCGCATCTAGTGGGGGAGGAGCGGGGATTGTCAGTTCGGTTTCCCTGTGTGAAGAGGATTCGGTAGATTCTTTGTCTGTCCTAGGTCGTTTAGTAGCAGGGACCTTGTGCTTACTTCGAGACCCAGTCTCTTTTGGAGGAGTTCTCTCTCTACTGCGCTTTTCATGGGAAGAAGTGGAGTCTTTAGATTGTGGTCTGTCCTCTTCCCTACGGCTCTGATAACCCTTGTATTTCTCTTGTTCCGGCCGAACTGGTGAGCGAGAGCGTGAGGGTCGAGAACGATAGGGATCGTAAGGCCTTCTCTCATCCCTACCACGATCATCACGACGATCATACTCGACATCCTGAGGAGGATTGGACATGTTGCGGCGAAGCTTCCTGATATCGTAGTAGGATCGAGACATCGTACCTGCACGATAAAACAATCGAAATTTAGAATTAATGGATTCACGAAGAAAGAGGTGCAATGAATGCTAATGCCGTTATATAAAGTGTATCCTAAGTGGTGTGTTTCCCCACAACCAACCCGGGTCTGAAGCTAGACTAGTACGGGCAGGCTCTTTGGCCTTAGCAGGAGTGGTCTCTTCAGAAGAGGTGAAGGCTAAAGGATCCTTCCTGAAATCCTCTGAAGTGTATATAGTCTCAGGTAAGGGGAGATCCCCCAAACCCTAAAATATTTGCTCATCAGTACTAGGGACATCCCCCTCGGAAGCATGAAGTGACGATTCTTGGGAGGATTTTGACTTTTCCAGAGAAGTAGCCTCCTCGGGGGCAGTATATCCTTCACGATGCTTTTCGGCCAGATTAGCCAATTCGTCATCTTGTGTAGAAGATGGAGAAGGTGAAGTTTGAAGAGGCGTTGTAGGAACTCCTGAGCCTTCTCCTGTCTCTGGGACTACCTCCACTGGAGGAATGTATGCGTATGGAGCCGTCCCATGGCCGATGCTACGAAAAACGGATAACAGCCCATGAAAGTGAAGGTATTCGTCTTTAAGGACTTCGTCGATAGTCAAGAATTTCTGATCGCCATTAAGAAGTCGGTGCATCCGGTCAAAGAACACCTGATCTGATATCTGTTTGGGATTGTCGACTGCAAACAAAAAGGAAAACAAGTTAAGGTGATGATTCAAGTGTATAGAGCCCGGATTTAGAAAATCAGTGCTTTACTTGATTTTGGCCACCTCCTGGCGCATCCAGGCTGTCGCTTCACGTAGAACCATTCTAGTCTGGAATCTCCAGCTTTACTACTGAATGTTGCTGAGATTATCTTCCTTTTTGGAACTGACTCAAAGTAGCAGAAAGATGGAGTCTCTCGAGTCCAATGCTTGAAATTATAGAAGAAGTGAACGTCATCGAACGTGAGCTCTATGCCTAAGATTTCACGATATGCTATGTACAAGGTGTGCAAATAGGCATATGAATTGGGATGCAACTGCATGGGGGCAATCCGCATTTGTCTTAAAAAGTCAACGATGAAGGGAGAGAATGGAGGAATGGCGCCGACCATGCACATCAATCGAGTGACCGCCATATATCCTTCTGGAGGGTTGTGGGGACGGTCGGAGCGTGAAGGCACTAGAGTGTCCCTTTTCATTATCCCGTACTTTAAGCAAATTCGGACAAGTCGATCGTTGTCGATTGTTGATTCAATGGAGTCTGGAGGTGATTCCAATATAATGGCCAATTCAAATTCATCAGGGGCTCGATCGTCACCAATCCCTCCTTCCTCCTCAAAACCTAGAGAAACTTAATTCTCTGAAGACACCTCGTTGCTTTCTCGATTTCCAACCCCGTAGTCTGGACCCTCACTGTCCCATTCTGGATCCGAAGGAGAAGATATATCCTCGAGAGTGATTTTGTTAGAGGTTTCCGGGGCTTCTTTCCTCTCAGCTAGTCTGGAAGAGCGTCTGGGTCTCATTGTCATAGAACTATTGAAGAAGCAATAGCACGAATTAGAGTAAATTAGCCCGTACCCCCCTGTGCATGTGTGTGAACTAAAATGTGTGCAGCGAATGTGAGAAATGCAAAGTAAAGGTGCAACAATGTAAGACGAAACTTTGAAGAGAAAGTGATAGTCAGAGTAGTTCTTAATGTTCATTTATGTCCGCAAGGCACTATCCTAACTGGTCATGAAGTTGGAAGCAATATCTAGCATTGTTTTAAATAGTTGGACAAAAGTTTGTGCTTTGGATTGAGTAGTTTTCGGTTCGGATGTATACATCAGGTTCAGATCGGATAGGCAAGGTCACATGTCAGCTTAAAGCAAAGGCTCACACTCAGTGAGATATACCCGGATCGGTTCGGGGATTGACTTTCGGGGCAGGTCGGATTGACCTAAATAACAATGCCCTTATTCTCTCTTTGTTTCACAACCCGGTCCGATCCGAGCGCATAAGTATTGACCTCCATTTTATTCATAGGTCCGACCCGACCCGGTCAAACAAGTTAAGTCCCATTTCTTTGCCTTATTGCTCCGACCCGGTCCGGTTCTGTGAATTTCTCTCTTTTCCTTTTTCTCCTACTATTCACCCACTCAAACCGATCTCCTTCAATTTCCTTCCTCTTCCTCCTCTTAAGTAGCGAACCCAACTCGATATCCAAAGCCTTAATTAAAATCAAGTGCTTAAGCACTCAAGTATTCAACGACGAATCTCAACACCCTCCGCCAACGCCTCGAAATGGCGTCGATGCCATCAACGACGAAGGCGGAGGATGAAGGAAGCCATGGCGATGGAATTAGTCAAATACCTTGCTAGAATCGTTCAACTTAACTGCGAACGTAAATTAAAAACAATTATAGCAACGAGATTCGAGATTGTAAGACTACCTATGTATTTGATTCAAAGATTGAAGCGAGAATTTTGTATTTTTTTGGAAAGACTAGGGTTTCGATGTGAAATCGGTTGGGCAAGAACAATGAATAAAAGAAAAGAAGAAAAGCGAAGTAGATTTATATAAAAAACAAGCTGACTATTCGTATTCCCGCTCGGACCGGCTCGAAAAGTCCAGTGACGCAGCTTGGCCCACTAATCCATTGCAGAGTACAGGAAGAAGGAGATCCGTCCGGGTCGGAACCCGAACCAGAAATCCGTTCGGGTCGGAATCCGAACCGAACAGGATGCAGTACGACAGCTTGGCATGTGAATTCAAAGGGAAGGATGAAGGCGTTGTGCAACAGCAGTCAAAGCATGCTCCGTTTCCAATAGAAGCATCCTTTGAGGGGGCAAAATGTTAGCCTACTTTGTGAACTAGGCAACACAAAGTCAAGATGTCAAACATTGAAGAGCATTTTTAATTAGAAAACTTCGGTTCGGATCGGAGAGACCATCACTACTCAGATCGGAGAAGACACTACAGCCTAGATCGGACAGCTGCAATCGTTCGGGTCGGGTCAAAGCAACGTATCGGTTCGGATCGGATAAAATCTCCTGTTCGGATCGGTGAGCTATTGCTGTTGAAAGCAGAGAGCGCATGTTCGGATCGGAGGGCAGTCCTCTTCAAGACGGATCGGAAAGCCACCCAATTGCTACGGAGATAGATCGGAGCGGAGCGGAGCAGACTAAAGAGGAGAGAGCGTTGTTTTCAAGCCAATCCGGGTCGGATCGGGTATCCCGATCCGAACCCCTTATACGTGTCCCTCCGGCCCGAACCCATTTTCCATATCATTCTCCAGCATAAGCGCCTGGATACTCGGATCGGCTATGACCAGTTCCTGCCCATAACGTCCATTATTCTGATGCGTTGTCAACATAGAAATCAATTCGAATCCGATGCTGATGGGATGAGTGACATGTGGCTCCGATCCGGATCGGACTCCGAGCAAATTCAGGCCTATAAATACACCGTCTAGAGACAAAGAAAAGGATCTTTTTTGGGCACTTCGAGAATTCAACCACCTCCATAATCCGAACTCCAGTACTCCCGGAGAATCCAAATCTTCTTTCATTATTTGTTTTAGTCAATTGAGTGAATATAAGTGAGTTGTGAGTGGAATCAAGTGAATATTACATTGTATTTGCAACTGAATCATTGAATATAGTGAAAAATAAGTGGACGTAGGCATTTTTTCGCCGAACCACTATAAATCCTGTGTGTTCATTTTCATTTTTATCTCATTTCATTTGCTTTTAATCAATTTGGGTGTTAGAACCACTTTTTGGTCTAACATATATTAAATTAATTAGTTTATTTCCAAAAAGCAACTATTATTTTCGAACTCGGAACGAAACTCACTGCCTGTAGCTTCTAGCTAATTACCCCCATTCTGAACGCAATATTATATGTTACATAGGCCAATTTGATCGTTACGATCAGTTTTCGTTAGATTTTATAATATAAATCTATATATATTCAGTTTAAACGCACATTTCAATTTACCGGGCCACAAATTAGCTTGAAAAATTCCCGAAAAATATTTTCTAGCTTCGTTTTGACGATACGGTCCTAACAAAACTAGTTTCGTCAGATTCTGAGACCGTTTGGAAAACGTCCATTTTCCAGTCGATTAAAATCAATTGAAACTGGTCAAACTCGTTTTCCTTTGCCATGCTCACATATTGATTCAAAAAATTATGAAAATTGGAATCTAGCAATAACTTGACATAACGGATCCAACAAAAGTGGTTTCGTCAAAAACCGTGGTCGTTTGCAAAACATCCATTTTTAAGGGCCAGAATTCCGTAGCGACTATTCTGAATTTTCAACTGGGCATATCTTTTGATTCCCGCTATGAAATTTCGCTTTTTCGGATTCGTTGGAAAGATATTATCAATTAGATTCGAATATTTTTGGTTTCACTAAAATCCGGTTTATTTTGAATCTTGTACATTCATTTGAACTTTGAAATCGAATTATCGAACTACCCGCCATTTTCAATTCCTTTTATATATATAAATAAATATTTATATTCTAACGACGATTCGAATAAATATATACGTTCGAATTATATTCAAAATAAATTTCTCATCGATAGTATTTTAAAATACTTCATTTTATATAATCAAAATTCATTAAAATTGCCAAAATAAAAATTTCAAACTGGCTTAGATTTTCAGGTTGTTACAATCTCCCCCACTTAAAACTTTTCGTCCCCGAAAGGGAGCGAAGCCAAAAGTTGTTTAATTAATCAACCCAACTTCCAGTATTTTCACTACGGCTTAAGTTCTTCAACTTTTTAGTTTCTAAGAACTTTTCAAATTTTTCAAAAATTTGGCTAACACCCTAAATTTTCGAAAAATTTCGCCATAACCTCCCCTGCACCGGGAGCACCGGGAAAATCCCGAAATTGCCATATAGGCCCTCTGATCTCAAAATGAAAAAGAAAAAGCCAAGCAGCTAGCCAATCGGCTCATAAAATCATCATCACCCAAACAAAACAGTGAATTATGGTAAACATGTACCTATTTGTCGGGAAAACAATTTTATTATTTTTCTCTAGCCTCTTTGCTATGACCTGTTCAATGTAAGTACGTATATATGCAAGCAAATGCGACAAATTTTCAATACAGTTCACTATTTGATTCAATTGGGCTATATGGTACAAATTTTAATAAATCAACCAACAACACAACCATCAATCAATTAATTGGTTATCATTTCAAATTCATAACCTAGATATATAGTCCAAAAATCATATTTTTGATGCCAAATCACAACAATAAGCCCTCTCTAATTTCGGTTCTCACACTAGTCATTTGGAAATTTATAGAAATCTCACTTTTGAAACTCGAAAATAAATATTGGCTATGGTGCCCCGTCACCAGAATTATCCCCGGGCACTAGAGTGTGATTCTATAACAATCCAATACATTAAAACTTCGAATACACGTTTGCAAGACATATATGCAAAATCTCTATATATTGGATTGTCCAAATTCAATATATAAATAAATAATCAAATAAGAATAATTGATTTAAATTTTCAAAACAAAAATTGTTTTTACTTTAAAAATATACTCTTCACAATCGTTCTAGGATACTACTGATCCCATCTCTAACGAGTCATTCTATTTGGATATTACTAATCCAATATCTGATGAATTCTTTCGTATGGTTCTAATGTGTCTTCTTCTCTGAGCTTTGTAAACCAAAGCTCTGATACCAACTGTAAAAACCCGTGACTTCCCCGGTGAGGAAAGTGCGGATAGTTCGAGAACAAGCCACAACAGAACGCAGACGGAAGAACATTTCATTGTTATATAACAACAATTCCATCAGATTACAAGAATATAAAGAGTATAAATGAATATTACACAGAAATATCAGAGATTTAAATTACATTTAAATACATAGCAACGGAAATAATACAATACACAACTAGAAGAGATATACTGATACAAAGCTTTCCGGATATCATTCCAGCTGTAAACCAGGATCCTGTGAATATAAATCTGCAAAACCAAAGCTACTAGTTGCCCGTGTCAAAATAAGGGCACCCAGAGTTTAGGTTAAAACAATAAACTCCAGGTCAGTCATGTGACTGGTGTTAGAACTAAAACAGTTATTAATCTTTATTTTTAAAGTTAGGCAAATCAAGGGACCACGCCGTATAACACGGAACGGATTTCCTCCCAAGAATACCAGTGCATAAAACAAACAGCGCAATGCTAAATAAAGAAAAATGAAGCTATTATAAGACCCAGGTCCCATCACACAATGCAACGCAAGCCGGAGGATAGGGTTTTAACCTGATAATAGCCAAGAATGCGTGATACTTTTAAAACAAATCATTTGATACTATTATAAGTGTATAGGGTATAAAACAACTTCAAATCATAAGTATCAATCATAGACGGCATAAGCGCCCCATCCCACTATGTCGCCATACTAGGCTCTACAAATAAAACCCCAAATGTCACGTATTTGGAAATTGGATTTCCGTCTGTGAATCGAGGCAAAAGATAGTCCTCAACGACTTCGAGACAATCTAGCCCATGTCTCAGGGTCAGAGCGCATCGATACTTGGATCGTCAGGGCCGGTCCACCGATGTGGATTAAAATGCCTGAACAATACGTCTCTCCGCCCTATGGGGCGTAAATGAGCCAACAAATGACTCCATCGGACCCGGATCGTCCGATCTAACCGAGGCGCCTCGCAACAGCAACAACCACATAAGTCAAACTCGTCAGAGCGTGTAAACCACTGACGCAACTTCTAACTAGAAAGAAACGCATGTCCTCCCTGAGGTCCTCTCCCTTTTTGGTTCACCACTGGGGTGTGAAACTCGCGAAGTAAACATTACACAAATCTATGCCACAAAGGCCGTGCTTTGATCATCAACCACAAGACTTTGCTTTTCAACAGAAGCCTTGATCATTTGCATCTTAGCATGCCACACAGGCAAACCACTCCATGCAACCGATATCGATCACATAGAATGAAATCCAATGTCAGGCACACAGTCCATTTACAAGTCCGTTCTGGGTCTGAACGAAACCGGAGGCACCTAGTATCCCGCACATCCATCGATCTCCAAGTACGTCTGGACGATCACCAACTGTTTCCATCTTCTTGGGTGTACGGCCCAATCAAGATCATCAGTAATTATCCAAACGACGTGAAGACCTCCGGCCTTCAACCACTGTTTTCATCTTCGATTTATCGTCGTATCAGTTATTCAGAATGGGATAAACCCAGTCTTTCCAAATAACTCGCGTATATTATAAACAAGTGTTACACAAACACAACATACACCTCATTCCAATTCATCAGTCACTAACCGTAAATTAACAAGAGAATAATTCCTCAAATATTAACCCCGAAGGCCGAAACCAACATCAGATCAATATCCATGAAACCATTCTGCTTAGCTAACCAACAGTTAGTTTCTAAATTTCACATTCATAGGGAAAGGTTCCCATTAATTTTATCAAAGATAAATTCCTTGAATTTATTCTTTAATCTTCTTTTGAATATCGATTCAACTTGTCGGGATTAACGAACCTTACCGAAGTAATCATTTGTTTTAATTTCCCAACCCCAACCTATTCATCCCATGAAGTAAAACTGGTTATACTTCATATCTAACACCACGGTGTTATCGGTAAATTCAATTACCATTTCACGTTTAAATCTAATTAAAGATTTAACTATCGCCCGGAGCAAAACTGGTGATACTCCATTCTCAATCTTTTCAATCTAATTAAAGATTCATTAAAACTCCACTTAGCTTTAATCTTTAACTGGGTTAAAGAACCAGTGTCATTTATAACACGGTTCACGATAAACCCAAAAATCAATATCGATTCAATTCCAATTAAATATTTATTTAATTGGTACACTTCATTAAATCTAAATAAGAAGATTTAATCTTTTCTCTACTGGGTTCAAGAACAGTGTTAATGAAGACACCATTCACGACAAACACAAATCACATTTGATATTAAATACAAGGCTCTGAATAGAAAATATATCGGCTTATATCCAATATCAAATTCTACGACCAACAGATATCATATTGGAAATAACGATATATATATCTATATCTTTCAAATTTCCATAACAACATCTGTATAATCACGAAATCCAACATCGAAATATTGCAAAGACAATTTCGATTCAAATCCATTCCAATGCAATCATTGGAAATTCTGGTTATTTTAAAAACCCTTTTCAAATTCAATTTATTTATTTAAAAATAAATAGAATTTTAATTCTAGTTTAAAACTAGTTCATTTCAATAGAAATCTATTTTTATCTTTTCAAATATGGAGTTTTTCATCCCAATTCTTCCCAAATCATTTCTTATGATTTTACACAAATTATTGATATTTTTAATAATTTTATCAAGGCCCGTACAGTCGATTTCCATCAATGGCCATCGAATTGCACTTACAGCGACCTTTTCCAAATTTGATTTGGACATAACTCCAAATCCAACTGTTAGATTTCAAATTTCTAATATTCGTTAGAAAGCTCTTTTCGATACGAACCCAATGGTTCTGG
Organism: Allium sativum; assembly: GCA_030737875.1. Taxonomy (NCBI): domain Eukaryota; kingdom Viridiplantae; phylum Streptophyta; class Magnoliopsida; order Asparagales; family Amaryllidaceae; genus Allium; species Allium sativum. The sequence continues at coordinate 180,225,858 of CM060915.1, read as the reverse complement.
TTTTAGGAGAATCCGACAGTCGGATCTCCCGCACTATCCATTTGAAGTCAATGGTCGAAATTCACGAACTACCGCAGCGCGGCGCGTTCTATTCTGGCCATTATATTATATATATAATATATATAATATATACTTCGTCGATTTCTATTTAAAACAAATTTTACAAATCGTTTTAAATTCGTTTCAAAAACAATTTCAACTTTCTTTTCAAATTCAAATCAAAATTGAATTTTCCAAGATAAATTCGTTTTAAATTCATTTCAAATCGATTTCAATTCAATTTCAATTTAATTCGAATTTCAATTCATTTCAATTGAATTCGAATTTCAATTCGAATTCAATTCCTTTCAATTTCAATTCGGGTTCAATTGTATTCAATTTGATTCGAATTTCGATTATATTCAATATAATTCAAATTTCGAAAACACTTTCAGTATAATTCAAATTTCGAAATCACTTTCAATATAATTCAAATTTCGAAAACATTTTCAATATAATTCAAATTTCGAAATCATTTTCAATATAATTCAAATTTCGAAATCATTTTCAATATAATTCAAAATTGAATAAAATCGAATTAAATATCGTTCACGTCAAAATGGCGTCAATATAATCAACACGGCTTCATATATTTCTATTTTCAAATATTATATTTCAAATATTTCTTTTTCAAATATTTCTATTCAAATATTTCTTTTTCAAAACTGGAATGAGGCCCAATACATTACCATATAATGTTAATTAAATGGATTTTCTACAACACATGTATACAATAACAACGATGAATAATCAACCATCATCCAAAGTGCATTCTACACTGTATAAGTATCAAATATAAATATTTAACGCTCATAACAGTCTGTCCATCAATGGATCGACATACAGCTAATTATTGGTACTAGTGTATGTCATATATCATCCCAATAACCGTGTGGGGTTTCAAACAATCAAACATAGATTTTATTTATGCAGTTGGGCGATGTGTAAAATTTATCGTCCCAATCAATATCAGTCAAATGTGTGTATATAAACAAATCGTCCGATTTGTTTATTTTTATTTATTTTATATATACGTTAAAAATTCTATTTTCAACTATAAAATATTTTAACTATATAAATATTTTATTTCATTTCACATCACATCACACAATCAACCACACATCAAAATCAAACAAACAAGCGTACAAGCCGTCCATGGTCTGTGGACGACGGGTGTCGGGTGCTACTAAACACCGTCTGCATCTTAGTATATATTTTAAATAGAAAATAGAAAATTTAAGGTGAGAAGTTCTCACCGAGGGTTCCACTCCGCCGTGCTTTGCTTTTGAACTACTGAACCGTCTGGATTCCTTTGAAATTCCTATGCAGTCCTTGTCCCGCTGTTTATAATAAAAATTATATTTTTATTGCTTCTACTTTATAAAAAAATCATATTTTTATATCTCCTACATAATAAAGATCGAATTTTTATTTCGCTAACCATATAAAAATCGAATTTTAATTATCTCTACTATATAAAGATAATATTTTTAATTTGCTACAAGTGTAAAAATCATATTTTTATACTTCTAAAAATATTTTCAACTTGCCAACAATGTTTTCTTTCAACGATAAAAATCATAGCTTTATGCTATTAAAAATCAGATCTTTAACTTTAGAAATCAAATCTTTTATATTTGTAAAAATCGAAGCTTTCATATATTAAAAATCCCGTCTTTCCTTTGTAAAAGTTTTCGCATTTTCCTATATAAAGTTTTCTCCTTTTCCTATATAAAATTCCTAGCTTTTTAAATATTAAATTCCTATTTATATGATTTAAAAATCAGAATTCTTTTTATAAAATAAAATAGCATAAATCGAGATAAGTAAAAGGGGCTTACATCATTTGGAAAAGGAGGGGGTTTGCTCACCGTGGTGCGTGGCTCTTCGGATCTGATGGATGGCGCCTGGCGTCAGTGGGGGAAGGCGGCGCAAGAGGCGGGGTCGGCGATCCAAGGGGGTGGCGGTGTTGCTGTGGTGTCAGGAGCGGCGGTCTCCCTCGATTTGGAGGATTGAAGCGTCGATTTGAGGAAGACGATAGGAGAAGGAGGGCGGAGGAGGACAATGGGGGTCGGGTGGTTGCGACGCCAGCCAGGGAGGAGGCGGAGGAGCGGTCGCGGTGATGAGGAGGGTGGCGCGGAGGGCGATGGCCGATGCAACGGGTCTGGGCGTCGGTTGATTTTTAGTTTAGGGTTTTTTTTTCTTTCGGGTTTGACTATAAAGGAAAAGGGGTAGGGGCCTTTTATAATTATATATTAATTTAATTAGTTTATTTTCAAAAAGCAACTTTTATTTTCGAACTCGAAACGAAACCCACCGCCTATCGTTCCTAGCTAATTACCCCCATTCTGAATACAATGGGATATGTTACATAGGCCAATTCGATCGTTACGATCAGTTTTCATTAGATTTTAAATATAAATCTATATATATTCAGTTTAAACGCACATTTCAATTTACCGGGGCCACATATTAGCTCGATAAATTCCCAAAAAATATTTTCTAGCTTCGTATTGATGATACGGTCCTAACAAAACTAGTTTCGTCAGATTCTGAGACCGTTTGAAAAACGGCCATTTTCCAGTCGATTAAAATCAACTAAAACCGGTCAAATGCGTTTTCCTTTGCCACGCTCACATATTGATTCGAAAAATTATGTAAATTGGATTCTAGCAATAACTTTACATCACGGATCCAACAAAAGTGCTTTCGTTGAAAACTGAGGTCATTTGCAAAACTTCCATTTTTAAGGGCCTGAATTCCGTAGCGACTATTCTGAATTTTCAACTGGGCATATCTTTTGATTCCCGCTATGAAATTTTGCTTTTTCGGATTCGCTGGAAAGATATTATCAATTAGATTCGAATATTTTTGGTTTCACTAAAATCCGGTTTATTTTGAATCCTGTACATTCATTTGAACTTTGAAATCGAATTATCGAACTACCGCGCCATTTTCAATTCCTTTTATATATATAAATAAATATTTATATTATAACGATGATTCGAATAAATATATACGTTCGAATTATATTCAAAATAAATTTCTCGTCGTTAGTATTTTAAAATAATTCATTTTAAATAATCAAAATTGCCAAAATAAAAATTTCAAACTGGCTCAGATTTTCGGGTTGTTACAGGGTTCCACTCCCCCAAAAATAGTAGAAGGCTCAGAAAAATATGCGGTCTCTTCAAGAATGTATAAGACGTCCACACGGGTCCACTGTCTCTTGTTTCATTGAATTTCGTCAACACATGAGAAAGATAAGATTTTTCAAAGTTTGCAACACTAAAAAGTTTTATTTTTAATTCAGAAAATTCAATCCGTATACCTCCTTTATTTCTTCAAAACTAGGTTTAAGATTTTCGCCAAATCCGCGAAGTTGCAAATCGATCAAACCATATAGCGTTGAAGAGGGAGGACGGGGCTTTGCGGCGCCGGTGGTGGGGTCCAGTTCGACGCTGACATGGAGGCGCGGCGGCACGACGAAGTTGCTGACTTCCCGGGGTTAGATCTCCTCCAACTCGACACAATAAATCACGAAATGGATATGGATTTAAAGGTGGAAGAAAACTCTACAAAAACCTCCAAAGGAGCATGCGGTTTTATTGCGTGGATTTGAAGAAAAAGAGGAGAGAAGGATTAAATAGCTTTCCGCTGTCGTTTTGGGTGCTATCGGGGAGAGAGAAAATGCAACGATCAATGAATTTTTTTATTTATAAATTTTAAAATCTCTAAAATACCCTCTTCCACACACGAACACCAATTCAAACCCAACGACTGTCGTCCCCAGTGTTTTACCCCCATTCTGAACACAATGGGATATTTTCGTAGGCCCACTCGATTGTTTCAGTCAGTTTTCCTTCAAATTAAAATATAAAACATTCAATATTTGATTTGAATGTACATTTCAATTTGCCAGGGCCACAAACTGATTCGAAAAATTCCAGAAAAATAAATCTTGCTATGTTTTGATGATACGGTCCCAACAAAACTAGTTTTGTCGAATTCTGAGACCGTTTGAAAAATGGCCCTTTTCTAGTCTATCCAATTTAACTATAATTGACCAAAAACACGTTTTCCTTTTCCACGCTCACATACTAGATTCAAAAATTATGAAATTTGAAACCTATCAATAACTTCGCATCCTAGATCCAACAAAAGTGGTTTCGTCGAATTCCGAGGTCGTTTGCAAAATGGCCAATTTCATGGGCTATATAAATTCCATAGCGACCTTTCTGAAAATTCATTTGGCCATAACTTTTGCTTTCCGCTATGGAACTTTGATTTTTCAGATTCTTTAGAAAGGTATTCACTGACATATTTAAATATTTTTGATTTCACTCAAATCCGTTTTGTTTTGCACCCGGTACAGTCAGTCAAAGTTTGAATTCAAATTTTGAAACTACCGCACAATTTCAGGCCTTGTTTATAATTCAAAGTAATTATATTTCTTTTCCGTTGTCGATTCAAACTCAGTTTTCATCGTTATTATTTAAAATATTTATTTTAAATATTTAAAATCCATTATTTTAGCCAATTTAAAATTTTAAATTGGTTCAGATTTTCCGGGTCGTTACACTTTCATAACTGAAATGATATTTAACTCTAACACTCATTTTGAATACAAACTAATACAATCAACCGAATAATAGTGAAATCGTTTAAGCTAGGGTATTTTAATTACCTTTCATGCCTTGAATTGAAATCATACTCATCGTCAAGATTCATAGAAGTTCAATATCCAAAATATTCAACAAACCAGCCTTTGTAAATCCAATTGATTTTCCAAATCTTCAATCACTTCAAAACAACGTTTTAAACAGTTATCCAGTTCACTTGGTTGACTTTAAATATTAAATCGGGGAATTTTAATCTAGATAATCAACTTGAATTTTCTTATCCTTTGACAATTAGGTTATCTTTAACCTTACTTAATTAAAATATTAATTAAGTTAAAACATTATCTTGGATAACTTATCCAATTTTAACTTCTTTATTTACTACACCATTAAACTACCCAAATCTGTTAATTTAAAATATTATTAAGTCTTTAAACATCCCTTTCAAACCTCGTTTATTAAATTAATTGAAACCAAATATTTTAAATAATCAAATCCCATTTAAACAGTTGATTTACATCAAACAAGCCGTTTAACTGATTACAATTAATCTTTTACTTTTAAATTAATTAAAAATAAAATTAATTTAAAATAATCTAATCAATTTTTTCTTTAAACAATTTATATTAAATTTTCCAGACTCGAGTATATTTCGGAGTTGCTTTATAGAAAATGGCTTAGCAGCTCCAAAGGTATATATAACAGTTCTTATAACAGACAACATTTAAGCCATTAACCCAATTTGCACAAACAATCTTATAAACACAATTCAATATTACCTATTGATAATATAATAACTTAACAACATATATCTACTGATAAAATCTATCAAACTGATATGATAGCAAAACGGTGTTTATTTCTGCTAACAGGGTGTTCAAACAATTCAGTCAATCAAATTTATAGTTGAATGGTGTATATTTCCACTAACAGGTTTCAATAAAATATGATTAACACAATATAGTTAATCCATCAATTAAATTCCGAATTTACCAAATTACATATCGTTATTGGATAATGATTTACATGTTAATTTAGTGCAAAAATAAATCTACGCTCGATAACTTTCAAATGATATTTGGTATTAAAATATTTTTTAATTAATAAATCAATTCCTCTTTTTTTTCAATTCGATAACTTATGTTAGGTTGCTTGCTGACACAATTTGTTGACCCAACTATACAAACAAGTGCCAAACCGATCGATCGTATCTCTTTGATCTAACTCAATATATATATAAGTTAAATCATGAATATGTTTTATTTATTTTCAAATTTTAACTCAAATATTTTCTTTCATGTTAATTATAAGAAACGGGCCAAGCCCGAGATATCAGCCCACACCTATCAATATAACCATTTTATATAGATTAAATTAATTTAAGTTTAACATTTAACCCTCTTTTTTTTTAAATATATAGGCCTAAGGCTAAAGCTCACTACTGAAATGAAACTACACTTCTGTCTTGATACAAACAACACCCATCCTCTCCACTTTTCCAATTCTTTCTTTTCCTTTCTCCCTTTCTATTGCTTCTCCTGTAACCTTACATGCATGACTGTTCAACTGGTGCACCGACGCCATCGATTACCTGGCCAACTCCTTCCTCTTACTATCCCTTCAGATGTCGCTCCTCCACTGTGCCTGACCTTACCTTCGAGAAACCCTACAACCACATGGAACACAAACCGATAGTTTGAACCTGCTTCAACACCACACCCAGATCAAAGAAACCATCTCGCACCTCCTCCTCTGACCACCTGGCAAATTTCCATCTTCACCGGGTTGAATCCCACACTCGTGCGCTTCTCCTAACCCAATATCTCAACGTTCGATCCACTTCATAGCCTCAGCGATCGAGCCAAAAAGAATCCATGGCCAGAAACTATCAAAAACCTGAACCACCTTTTACGGATCCCCTCCAACCATTTAAATCCATGAAAAAGTTGTCCCAACGTTCTAAAAGATTCAATCGAAATAGTTTCCCATTTCATCGATCCAAATTCATGATATAAATTTTTTACACTCAAACCCAACTCTTGACCATTACTCGAACTACAAGGCACTAATTTTTTGTTTTTGATCTTTGCTTTATAAATCATGGTGAAGGATATATATTTAGGTGGTGAAACCTATTTATCAGAATTTGAATATAAATTTTGGGTAGAAAGATTTTGATTTACTGTATTTTGCGAAAAATATAAATGCGTATTCAACTATAAATTCTCCAACTATTTTTAATTCAAACTACAGGTGTATCAAAACATTTTTGCAGTTGGTTTCATCCCCTGAAATCATATGGAATTTGAGAACTTGAATTTTCTAATTATCTCAAGTCATAGTTTTGGAAGACATCAAGCTTATGTATAGAGCCCTCCCAGGCTACAGTACTAGATTTTCACTTTCAGGCCTTTGACAGGGATTACATTATGAAAGTACATATAAATATCTTTTTCCTTAAAATGTAACAACAATGAACAAGGAAAATATCTTCTCACCCCTATTTTCATAATTAAATTGGTCATTTGTTTACTGCCTTTTTTTGTTTTCTTTTATGCATTCCAGTTTCCAGTTTTTATGTGTTTACAGTTTGGATTTCCAGTTTTTATGTTTTAGTTCTGAAATGAATTCTTAAATCTACTAAATACACATTCAAGATCCTATATGCACACATATATAATCTAAACAGTAAATAATTGGAATGGTTTACTCACAATGTCTTCACATCTTTGGAACATATGTTCACTTTTTTTAACATATCCCGTTTGATACATCATTCAAGACGTAAATCAATTATTTTCAGTGATTATAACTATCATCAGGATGACATGCCTTTAGATTTATATAAACAAACATCCAATTTACTAGAATTTAACCACATATATAATAAACAGTATGAAAGAATGAGTGTTTACTCATAGTTTTAAGTCCTCTATTTTCTTCTTTTCATTGTTTCTAGGTTTTTGGTTTCTGTTCACTAGTTTCTTGCCATTTCTTCTTGTATTTTGTTTCAGATTTTTAACCCAAATGTGTGATCGACATGGCAAGTGTCATCATGTATTTATAGATGCCAACAACTGGTAAAATATGGTGTAGAATCCATAGATTTTTAGGGAAAGTTAGAGGTAGATTGATGTATGTAGCTGATGTTGGTGGATTGGGAAAGAATTCAGCTATGTACCTAGCTCGAGTGAAAAGAATGCATCTGTGTTTGTGCGTAGTCGATTTCAACAGTGCAGCTATAGGTATCTATTTCTCAGATAACGATGTAAAATGAGGTACATAACTGTTTGTATAGCCATGTGCAACTGAAATGGTTAGCTACAGTTCCTGTTTATTGATTGAAAAGAGATATTATTTTAAGGCTAATCACATCCAATCCCTCTCATATTTTTCAGACGCATGGCCATAATTGTATGCACGTAAAACTGTACAAAGCCACGTGCAAAGTGGGAAAACTTATGCTTAGCTATTAAGAAACACAGGCTATGAATTCCTATGTAGTAGAAAATGCATAGGCTATCTACATATTTATTGAGGGAAGTGTGCTGAATTGTTATCAAACTAGGCTTTTGTTTAGGCTAGCTATATATTTAATGGAGAGGATGTTAAGGCCATTACTTCATTCAATCTTCTCTGGTTATATGCTGGCCTGATACAGTGAAAAGATATGGTGTTAAGTCACTTTCATCTATCATTTCTAGTGTCAAATATGCACAACAAGTGTACATACGTATTGGTTTGAAATGGGAGTATTAAAGGCTGCCTAGTAGTAGGAAAAGACAAGTGCAAAATATTGATTTCTGGTTTTCGGCTCATGTATTTTGCGCTAGTTGTGTACAAGCCATGTAAAGAAAAATAATGGTTTAAAAGCAACAACTTAGCTTCTAAGGTAAATGAAAACTATTTAGTTATTAACGTCATTGATTCAAAATAGTAACTCAATGTAAAAAACAATTCTTATTATTATTAAATAAATTTTGGACCAATTTTATATCTATATGTATTTAGAAAAAGTTTTAATACGACCAAAATATTAAAAATCATTTACTCGTATATATTTAATATAACAAGTAAAATATATACAACAATTATTATCTGTATTTTTAACCAAACAAAATGATCAATCATTTCTTGCAGTATTAACATACATATATACATTGGTCAATAAATTTTAAATTAAAATAAAAAATCTTGGGAATTTCCCAATATTTAGTCCCCACAATTTATTATTTAAATTAGATAAAACAATCTAAAATAAATTGTACTACAAACTCAATCAAAAACTGGGACGTCACAATCTACCCCCCTTAAAATAATTTCATCTTCGAAATTGAAGAGTAACGAAAAGATTCTAGTTATATCTAGTTATAGGAAAAACGTATACATGGGTCGTTTCCTTACAATCACCGTAAACAAGGCAACCAAAACAAAATATTTACAAAAACATTTCATGGCAACCAAATTATTCCATACATCAACAATTTGCTATCAATTACCATTGTTTTCATAACCAGAAATATTTGTTGTTTATAGTTGGAAAGTATTTCCATTTCTTATTTATACTTCTACTTCTCAACAGTCATTAATCCCAAGACGTAAATCGATAAGAAAAATAATCCTCTAAGTATCAACCCTGAAGACTGAAATCAACATTCAGAAAATCATTCAACTCAACCAATCTCCAGTTAGGTTCTAATTTCTTAACTTTAGTTAAATTTTCAAATTCCAGAATCCAAATTTCCAGTTTTTATCCCAAGCCGATTTGAAATTGTATATCTCAACTCTAATTAAAATTCAAAACCTTTGACTTTTCTCAAACACTTTGTTTTACCAAACAATTTTTTTCCAATTTGTCTCATTTGTATATTTTATTCTTATACAAACTTATTTAGACCAATATCTAGTATCTCAGTGTTTATAATCTTATTTGATTATAACAATAACCATCGACACATTTATATATAATAATTTCAGAAAATATTACTTTTATATCGAAATATAAATTTTGGGCAAAATTATCCATTTACCCATCTTAAAACAATATCGTGTCGAATTGTTCTACTTGAGAGTTCCGAAAAACTTTTTGACCCAGTGTTCGACGACTGTATCGACCATAAATTTTAAACCACTCGACAAACCAATCATCACTGTATAAAACAGTTTTTATACAATCTACAAATACGCGCTCATAAATATATATATATATATATACATACATACACTCAAACTCAATCTAGAAATTACTAACCCCATCTCTATTGAGTCAAACCACAGAGCCAAGGTTACTACTCAACCTTCAGCTCTGATACCAAGTGTAATGACCCGAAAATCCGTACCCTTTAAGCTTACTAAATACAACGCATGTCCAACCCAAATTGCATGAAAATACGAATCATTAATAGAAAGAAGTTAGAGGACAAGAAATAGAAAGATAGAAAGTTAGAATAGAAGAAAATAGTTAGGAGATCAAACTGAACAACAACATAGAGTCTCACAATCGTAGTAAAATAAAATATAATATATAAATAATTACTTTTGAGGTACAATTGTATTTGAACTTACATACATCATCAGAGTGCATCATATATACAATACATCGGAAATAAACTCTAAATATCTAATGTTGAAGCCTCCTACTCCAAGATCCTCCATATAAATCTGTAAAATCCTGAACTATTGGACTGCCTATATAGATTTTGGGCACCCAAGAGTTTAGGGAAAACATAGAAAATAAACTCTGGGTCAGTCATGGCACTGGTATGAGTAAACGATTTTAAACAACTTGATTTGATAAAGGATATCTCATAAGACCAAGCCGTAAAAACGGAACGGGTTTTTCCCTTGTGAGAGTCGCATCCACTTGTTTAACTTATCAAAACGAAAAGATAATCGCAAGACCGATCCATACATAAACATGGATGGTTTTTACCTTACGATAACCCAAAACATTTTGAAATCAAATATATCTTCTGATATTATAATATTGTCTAAATACAAATAAATATCAATCTAGCGGAACGCTTGCATCTCACGCTCGACATATATAGTATACAATCAAAACCGTGGGCTCTTATTGGAGATTGGATTCTAACTATGACAAGGTATGGAACCACCTACTGATAGTGTATGTCTAGAAGGGGATACACAGGGTTCAACAAGAACGTCTTGCAACCCGGCCCACACATGACCGGCCACTCATTTCTCTTAAGTGTATCGAATGTATATCACCAACGGTTGGGATCAGCAACAATTTCCCGAAAGGGACAACATCGAATAGAATAAAGAAGGAAACAAAATTTCTCTATAGGTGATTATACATCCTAATGGGAGAGACCCATATAGCCATGCTTCTTGCCCGATTTTTGTCATTTCCCGGTTGTGGGGCTTGAGGCTGAACTTACCCTTGGATATAACATGTCTTCATTTATTTTGAATGTCACATCGTCAAACCCGCCAAATCACAAATTGATTTCCCAAAAATACCATGGGTATAAAGATATGAGAAATAAATTTCTCCACCACCAAACGTAAATACGTTTGAAGAGATCAATCTTACGCAATTTATTAGGCATACTCTGTCAGACACTCGTCCATACGAGTTGAACTGGGACTGGACAAACCAAAGGCACTATCCTATAAACAGGTCAACCCTTGCAATACTCCATCTTCGGTGATCTTCAATAAATTTTTTGACTCATAACCTATATCGAATCGAAGTGGAATTTAGATTCCAGACTTTTTGAAAATGGTAACGGAAAGGTCCAGATTTGATAGTTGGTGATTTAACTATCAAATATAAAGTAAAATAAATCGATTTAACTCTATTGGATCTGCGAAGCATAATTTAAATAAAACTTCGATAATTCAAATACAAATATTAACTATATTTGAAAAACATAATCAATAACAAAACTCTTATTTTCAATCCTACATGATAGTCTCACTTTCTGACGTCCCTTTCATAACTGAAATGATATTTAACTCTAACACTCATTTTGAATACAAACTAATACAATCAATCGAATTACAGTGAAATCATTCAAGTTGGGGTATTTTAATTACCTCTCATACCTTGAAATGAAATCATTCTCATCGTCAAGATTCATACAAATTCAATATCCAAAATATTCAACAAACCAGCCTTTGTAAATCCAATTGATTTTCCAAATCTTAAATCACTTCAAAACAACGTTGTTATTTTTGGAAAACAGTTATCCAGTTCACTTGGTTGACTTTAAATATTAAATCGGGGAATTTTAATCTAGATAATCAACTTGATTTTTCTTATCCTTTGATAATTAGGTTATCTTCAACCTTACTTAATTAAAAGATTAATTAAGTTAAAACATTATCTTGGATAACTTATCCAATTTTAACTTCTTTATTTTTTACACCATTATACTACCTAAATCTGTTAATTTAAAATATTATTATGTCTTTAAACATCGCTTTAAAACCTCATTTATTAAATTAATTGAAACAAATTAATTTAAATAATCGAATCCCATTTAAACAGTTGATTTACATCAAACAAGCCATTTAACTGATTACAATTAATCTTTTCCTTTTTAAATTAATTAAAAATAAAATTAGTTTAAACTAATCCATTTAATTATTTCTTTAAACAATTTATATTCAATTTTCCAGACTCGAGTATATTTCGGAGTTGCTTTACGGAAAATGGCTTAGCAGCTCCAACGGTATATATAACAGTTCTTATAACAGATAACATTTAAGCCATTAATCCAATTTGCACAAACAATCTTATAAACACAACTCAATATTACCAATTGATAATATAATAACTTAACAACATATATCTACTGATTAAGTCTATCAAACTGATATGATAGCAGAACAGTGTTTATTTCTGTTAATAGGATGTTCAAACAATTCAGTCAATCAAATTTATAGTGGAATGGTGTTTATTTCCACTAACAGGTGTCAATAAAATAGGATTAACACAACAGAGTTAATCCATCAATTAAATTCCGAATTTTCCGAATTACATATCATTATTGATTGATGATTTACATGTTAATTTAGTGCACAACTAAATCTACGTTTGGTAACTTTCAAATGATATTTGGTATTAAAATAATTTTTTAATTAATAAATCAATTCCTCTTTTTTTTCAATTCAATAACTTATGTTAGATTGCTTGCTTACACCGTCTTTTGACTCAACTATACAAACATGAGCCAAACTGTTCGATTGTATCTCTTTGATCTAACTCAATATATATATATATATATATATATATATATAAGTTAATCATGAATATGTTTTATTTATTTTCAAATTTTAACTCAAATATTTTCTTTCTTTTTTAATTATAAGAAACGGGCCAAGATCGATATATCAGCCCACACCTATCAATATACCCATTGTATATAGATTAAATTAATTTAAGTTTAACATTTAACCCTCTTTTTTATAAATATATGGGCCAAGCCCAAAGCCCACAACTGAAATGAAACCGCACTTGTGTCTTATACAAACCGCACCCATCCTCTCCACTTTTCCCATTCTTTCTTTTCCTTTCACCCTTTCTATTGCTTCTCCTGTAACCTAACATGAACGAGTGTGCAACTTGTGCACCGACACCGTCGATTCCCATGCCAACTCCTTCTTCCAACTATCCCTTCAGATGTCGCTCCTCCACCTACACCCGACCCCACCCTCGAGAAACCCAACAACCACATGGAACACAAACCGACAGTTTCAACCTGCTTCGACACCATACCCCGATCCAAGAAACCATCTCGCACCTCTTCCTCTAACCACTTGACAAATTTCAATCTTCACTGCGTTGAATCCCCACACTCGTACGCTTCTCCTAACCCAATATCTCAACGTTCAATCCACTCCACAGCCTTAGCGATCGATCCAAAAAGAATCCATGGCCAGAAACTATCAAAAACCTAAACTACCTCTTATAGATCCCCTCCAACCATCTAAATCCACGAAACTCCATTCATAAGTCGCCACAACATTCTAGAAGCTTCAGCCCAAACAGTTTCCCATTTCATCGATCCAATTTCATGATATAAATTTTTTACACTCAAACCCAACTCTTGACCACAACTCAAACTACAAGGCACTAATTTTTTGTTTTTGATCTTTTCTTTATAAATCATGGTGAAGGATATAGATTTAGGTGGTGAAACCTATTTATCAAAATTTGAATATAAATTTTGGGTAGAAAGATTTTGATTTACTGTATTTTGCGAAAAATGTAAATGCATAATAAACTATGAATTCTCCAACTATTTTTAATTCAAACTACAGGTGTATCAAGACATTTTTGCACCTGGTTTCATCCCCTGAAATCAATTGGAATTTGAGAACTTGATTTTTCTAATTATTTCATGTCATTGTTTTGGAAGACATCAAGCTTATGTATAGACCCCTCCCAGGCTACAGTACTAGATTTTCCCTTTCAGGCCTTTGACAGGGATCACACTATGAAAGCACATATAAATATCTTTTTCCTTAACATATAACAACAATGAATAAGGGAAATATCTTCTCACCCCTGTTTTCATAATTAACTTGGTCATTTGTTTACTATCTTTTTTTTTGTTTTCTTTTATGCATTCCATTTTCCAATTTTTATGTGTTTACAGTTTGGATTTCTAGTTTTTGTTTCAGTTCTGATATGAATTCTTAAATCTACTAAATACACATTCAAGATCCTATATGCACACATATATAATCTAAATAATAAATAATTGGAATGGTTTACTCATAATGTCTTCACTTTTTTGGATCATATTTCACTAATTTTAACATATACCGTTTGATCCATCATTCTAGACATAAATCAATTATTTTTTGTGATTATAACTAACATCAGGACGACATGCCTTCAGATTTATATGAACAAACATCCAATTTAACAGAATTTAACTACATATATAATAAACAATATGAAAGAATGAGTGTTTAATCATAGTTTTAAGTCCTCTGTTTTCTTCTTTTCATTGTTTCTAGGTTTTTGGTTTATGTTCAATAGTTTCCTGCCAGTTCTTCTTACAATTTGTTTCATATTTTTGACTCAAATGTGTGATCGAAGTGGCAAGTGTCCTCGTGTATTTATTGGCGCCAATAAATAGTAAAATATGGTGTAGCATCCGTATATTTTTATGGAAAGTTAGAGGTAGATTGATGTATGTAGTTGCACTTGGTGGATTGGGGAAGAATTCAGCTATGTACCGAGCTCGAGTGAAAAGAATGTAGCTGTGTTTGTGTGTAGTCAATTTCAACTGGGTAGCTATCGGTTCTATTTCTCAGATAACAATGTAAAATGAGGTACATAAATGTTTGTATAGCCATGTGCAACTGAAATGGTTAGCTATAGTTCTTGTTTATTGATTGAAAAGAGATATTGTGTTAAGGCTTATGTGACGACCCCAAACCCCGATAAGACGGTGCAAGGGTAATCTTTGGAATATAACACATAAACAGATAACAGCAAAACAGAAATAAATAAATACACCAGATAATGTACGATAGAATACACTGGATAAATATAATCATCAGAGTTACACAGTACATAGGATCATACTTAGTACAAATACAGTTCAGCTATACATAAATGTCTATAGCGGAAAAGAAAACAAAATATGTACATAAGGAGCTGAACAACATAAAAAGAGATAAATGATAGAATCCATCTTCAGCTCCAGCTATCCAGAAAGAGCCTGCTAAAACCCGAATACAAGGTTGCCCGTGTAGAGAAAGGGGCACCCGAGTTTGCAAGTGAAACAAACTACGAGTCAGTCATGGGACTGGTATGAGAAATCTACTTAACACGCTTTACAATATGGCTAATCACAAGACCACGCCACTTTCGTAGAACGGGTTTACTCCATTGGATTGCCAGTGCTTTAAATCAAGTAATTCTTTTAAAACATCTCAATGCTTTTTATAAAAATGAAGCCATTGTAAGACTCAGTTCCCATGACACAATGCAATACAAACCGGAGGATAGAGTTTTACCTTATAATGGCCAAAATATGCTTGATACGAGCAAAGCAAATCATTTGATATTATTGCTAGTGTATATATGTTTCAAAAACAATTTCAGTCATAAGTATCCATCATAGATGGTATTAATGCCCTATACCACTATGTCGCCATATATAGGTATACAATCAAAACCGCACGATGTCGTATTTGGAAATTGGATTTCCGTCATGAACCGAGGCAAAAGATAGTCCTTACCGAATTCGAGACAATCTAGCCCATGTCCCATGCAAGCACGCAGGCAAGCCTTGGATCGTCAGGGCTGGTCCACCGATGTGGATTAAAATGCCTGAACACTGCATTTTCCCACCCTATAGGGCATAAACTGGTCATATCTGACCACACCATCGGCTTCGAAGAGACCGAAGCAAACCGAGGCCTCGCTTTCTATCATCCACACAAATGAAATGCCTGGGCGTGTAAAACCCAAAGCACCACTCCAAGCTAGAAGGAAAAGCATGTCCTCCCTGATGTCCGTCTCCCGTTTCTGGCTCATACCGAGGTGTGAGGCTCGCGAAATAACGCTATATACAAAGCTATGCCACACAGGCCGTGCTTTGATCATCAACCACAAGACTTTGCTTTTCAACAGAAACCTTGATCATCAACTACTTAGGCATGCTACACAGGCAATTCACTCAATGCGACTGATTTCTATCGATATATAACCTCTGAGCTCGTACGTCTCATAGAAGGGCGTTAAGCAAGAGAATGAATTCTCCGCTGCCGAGCAGATATATATTTAATAGAGATCAATCAGCACAGAACAAAATCCAATGTCAGACACACAGTTCATTTACACGTTTGTTCTGGGTCTGAACGAAACCAGAGGCACTAAATACCTCACATATCTGTATAATCCACAAGTACGTCCTGACGGCTACTACTTCATCCCATTCAAGGTAGCTACTCCTATCATGAGCATCAGTAGCACCCCTACATTCGATGTGAAGATCATCGGTCTGGCACTGTCTTCATATCTTCGACTTTCACTCGTCGATCAATTATTTGAAATGAGAATTAACTCGGCCTTTTCAAATAATTCACGTATATTTAGAATTTCAAATCAATTCATTTCTATGGTTAAATTATTCGATATCACTCATTTTGTTCTTTAGTGTAATTTTCATGCCAAACACATTCAATCATCAAATATCACATAAACCGAGCAAATTCAGTTTATTTCCACTCCATATCGTTTATAATATTTTATCACAATTTATCGCTATTTTATTTATTTAAAAATAGCCAATTCATTCAAACGACGCTTCAGGCCATAACGCGGCCGTGGTGCTGTTTTTCTTTAGATTTGATTTACACATATCTGAAAATCTAACAGTTGGATCTTCACACATTTTATATCATTAGAAAGATCTTTTCAAAACGAATCCAACGGTTTCAGTTTTGGGAAAATCCGACAGTCAGATCTCCCGCACTAATCGTTTGATGTTACGATTTCAAAATACGAACTGTAGCGTCGTTATTCGATTTAATTTAATTATATTTATATGTATATATATATAATTGATTCTGGCGTTGTTTTTCTTTAGATTTGAATTAAACATTCCAGACAATCCAACTGTTGGATCTTTACAAAGTTGGTGCCGTTGGAAAGATATTTCCAAGGCAACCCAACGGTTGTGGTTTCGGGAAAATCCGATGGTCGGATCTCCCGCACTAACCATTTGAAATCACGGTTTCAAAACACGAACTGCAGCTTCGTTATTCACTATATTTTAATTATATTTATATAAATATATATAAATATAATTCTTTCTTCGATTCCAAAACCATATCCACTTTATATATTTGATAAAAATGATATTTTTGTCATCAAAAATATTTATTTCACGTATCACCATTTTTAACACTTCATATTCACAATAAAAATGTAGATTTTATTGTTCAATCCATATATTCAGCACATGAATGTTTTCGACTTCACACGCACGATATAAATACGATTTTTATCGTTCTAGTCCTTTATTCAACACATGAATATTTTCTATAGTTTATATATATAATAAAAGTTTGATTTTTATTGTAAAACATTTTATTTCAAAACACGATTATTTTATATAGTTTATACATAAGGTAAAATGTTATTTTTGGTGTTAAAACAATTTGTTTAAAATACTAATATTTTAAATATGCTATATATATAATAAAAATGTGATTTTTTTTATCTTTCAAATAATTTATTCAATAATGAACTTCATTCAACACATGAATTTCTATTCAACACATGAATTTCTATTCAACACACGAATATAGTTTCAACACATGAAAATAATTCTAACACATGAATATTATTTAAAATTTCGGCAGCATAACGGTAGGGTAGTTAAAACCGGGACCGTCCCTAGTACGACTCCTCGCTCTACCTTGAAACCTTGCGGTTTTTGACAATGGGGATTTCATGCATCTAATTCGCACGCAGGCGGGCATGTTTTCTTTCATTTCCACAACCTTTTCTAATTCTGTTTTCAACCACAAATGGGTATTTTTCAACCACAGTCAATCATTCTCAACCACAAACAATTCTATCAACCATTCGCATTATTCACCAAATTTCACATCAACCAAATAATCCAAACAATATCACAACCAATATATATCGTCTATGGTTTGTGGACGAGGGGAGTATATATATATATATTCGTATATAAATATATTTCAATTCATTTCAATGTCATTTCATCGCATATATAATTTTTACAATGCATATATAACTTATACATCGAACATACAACTTATACAACGCTTATACATGAGGTGTACAACGCTTATATAACTCATACATTGACTATATAATTTATACATCGTTGTTTTCCATATCATTTTTATATTAGAAATCTCACATTGGGTTCCACTCCACCAAAAATTGCAAAAGGCTCACAAAAATATGCGGTCTCTTCTAGAATGTAGAAGACGTCTACACGAGTCCACTGTCTCTTATTTCACTGAATTTCGTCAATAAATGAGAAAGATATGATTTTTATTGTGAAATCAAAAACCATAGTGTTTTAAAGTGCTATAGAATAGTTTAAAATAATATAAACCGTACCTTTCTGAAGTTGTTCAAAACTAGGTTTTCGATTTGCGACCAAACCGTGCAATGATTCGTCGATCGGTCTTCACCACGTGGAGGAGGGAGGAGAGGCGCACAAGGGGGTGGGGGTTTCGTCGAACTCGACGGCGGTGGGTGGCTGGCAGCAGTCTAAAGGCGGCGACTTCGAGCAAGTGGATCTCGAGCTACGGGGGACGAGGAGGGGCATGGCTTAGATGTATTTGAAGAGCTCGGGAAGATCTACAAAAAACCCAACTGGGCCATGGTGTTTTATTGAGTGTAGGAGGAGGAAGCTTAGAAGAAGTTTCCGCCGTTAATCGCGATCGGGGAGAAAGAAAGCGGATGTTTAATATATTTTTTATGAAGGAATTTTCTGATTGGTCGATATATATATTGAATTGAAAAATAGTGTTTTCACAAACGAACTCCAAATCAAACCCAATAACTGTCGTCCGTAGCTAATTACCCCCATTCCGAACACAATGGGATATTTTTCGAAGGCCCATTCGAATGTTTCAGTCGGTTTTCCTTCAAATTAAAATATAAAACATTCAATATTTAATTTGAACGTATATTTCAATTTGCCGAGGTCACGTACTGATTCTAAAAATTCCCGAAAAATAAATCTAGCTATGTTTTGACGATACGGTCCCAACAAAACTAATTTCATCAAATTTTGAGACCGTTTGAAAAATGGCCATTTTATGGTCGATCAAATTTAATAGAAATTCACCAAACACATTTTTCTTCGCCACGCTCACATATTAACTTCAAAAATTATGAAATTTGAAATCTAGCAATAAATTCACATCCCGAATCCAACAAAAGTGGTTTCGTCGAATTCCGAGGTCGGTTGCAAAATGTCTATTTTCACGGGCTATATAAATTCTATAACGACCTTTCTGAAAATTCATTTGGCCATAACTTTTGACTCCCACTACGAAACTTCGATTTTTCAGATTCTGTAGAAAGATATTTACTAACAAATTTAAATATTTTTAGTTTCACTAAAATCCGTTTTATTTTGCACCTGGTACAGTCAGTCAAAGTTTGAATTGAAATTTTGAAACTGCCGCGCCATTTCAGGCCATGTTTATAATTCAAATTAATTATATTTATTTTCAAACTTTGATTCAAATATACTTTTCTTCGTTATTATTTAAAATATTTATTTTAAATATTTAAAATTCACTAAAATAGCCAATTTAAAAAAATTTAATTGGTTCAGATTTTCCGGATTGTTACAGCTTATCACATCCAATCCCTCCCATATTGTTCGGACATAATTGTATGCACGTAAAACTATACAAAGCCATGTGCGAAGTGGGAAAACTTATGCTTAGCTATTTAGAAACTCGGGCTATGAATTACTATGTAGTAGAAAATGTATAGGCTGTCTACATTTTGACTGAGGAAAGTGTGCTGAATTGTTATCAAACTAGGCTTTTGTTTACACTAGCTGTACTATTTAATGGAGAGGATTTTAAGGCTATTACTTCATTCAATCTTCTCTGGTTATATGCTGGCCTGATACAGTGAAAAGATATGGTGTTAAGTCACTTTCATCTATCATTTCAAGTGTCAAATATGCACAGCTAATGTACATATGTATGGGTTTGAAATGGGAGTATTAAAGGCTGCCTATTAATAGGAAAAGACAAGTGCAAAATATTGATTTCTAGTTTCCTGCTCATGTATTTTGCGCTAGTTGTGTACAAGCCATATGAAGAAAAAAATTGGTTTAAAAGCAAGAACTTAGCTTCTAAGGTAAATGAAAACTATTTAGCTATAAACATCATTGATTCAAAATAGTAACTCAATGTATAAAACAATTCTTATTATTATTAAATAAATTTTGAACCAATTTTATATCTATATGTATTTAGAACAAGTTTTAATACGACCAAAATATTAAACAACATTTACTCGTATATATTTAATATAACAAGTAAAAATATATACATCAATTATTACCTGTATTTTTAACCAAAAAAAATGATCAATTATTTCTTACAGTATTATATACACTGGTCGATAAACTTTAAAATAAAAAAAATCTTGGCAATTTCCTAATATTTAATCGCCACAATTTATTATTTAAATTAATTAAAATAATCTAAATTAAATTGTATTACAAAATCAATCGAAAATCGGGACGTTACCGATTAACAGAAAAACCCTTGCACTTTACTCCGTCTTCGATTGTCTTTATATAATCTGATTCGCAACGCTACTGCCAATACAGAGTGGTTCTCGGATAATAATCCAACCGGCTCTCCATATTGACAACGATGGTCAAAAATTTCAATAACCGGTTATTTAACTATCAATGAAAAACTAACATCCATCCAAAGCATCAATCACTAGGCCTCTTAATTAATATTTCATTAATTAAATCACTTCTCCATTTCCTTATTAATATTTGACCCAATACTTTTAACAATCATCTTGACCACTTATACTATTTGGAAAACATTTTTCATATATCACCTTCTTTTATTTTCAGTACTTAGAAAATATCTTCTATTTATACTTGGAAAATATTCCAATTACTTATCTTTTTCCAAATTCATTTATTTCTATACTCAGGAAATAATTATTATTATATTTCCAAACTTCCATTTACTTGGGTTAAAACGAATATTGTGTAAAACATCGTTACAACAACCCAAAATACTTCATTCAACTAAATCTTATTTAAACATTGATATTCAAGTTTGAATCTTCCTATTTATCGGTTAATAATGAATTCAATCACGTTGGGGTATAATTACCTATCAGACCTTGACTGAAAACATCCTTAACTTTAAAACAGACATGACCACTTATCTCGAATAATTAATACGCTAAAATGTATATACGTTTCTCTTTCTATGTTTACCCAATTAAATTTATAGATTTCCTTTTTTATAATATTCTATTTTTAGTTCATTTCCTTATCACATTCTATGTCTATTGATATATTGATTTCTAGTTATCAAATTTTCTTAAAAATATTCTAACTCCTAAAATTTTTACGAAATTTTGCTAGCACCTACTTTGTAATAACCCAAAAATCTGGGACGGTTTAAATTTTTTTGTTTTGGCAATTTTAGCCAATTTTGATTACTTAAAATAGATTATTTTAAATAATAGTTGGTGGTCGTCCAGACGTACTTGGAAATCGATGGATATGCGAGGAAAGTGCCTCTGGTTTCGTTCATACCCAGAACGAACTTGTAAATGGATTGTGTGTCTAACATTGGATTTTATTGTGTTGATTGATTTCTATTAAATATATATCTGTTTGGCGGCGGAGAATTTATTCTCTTGCTTAACGCCCTTCTCTGAGACGTACGAGCTTAGAGGTTATATATCGATAGATATCAATCGCATGGCATGAATTGCCTGTGTGTCACGTTGAGTTGCATGGATCAAGGCTTTTGTTGAAAAGCAAAGTCTTGTGGTTGATGATCAAAGCACGGCCTACGTGGCGTAGCTTTGTGTATAACGTGGATTCGCGAGCCTCACACCTCGGTATGAGTCAAAAATGGGATATGGACTGTTGGGAGAGCACGACGTTTCTTTCTAGCTTTGGTGGTGTCAGTGACTTACCAGCCCTGACATTTATATACTTTTCACCTTTGTGGTTGTTGGAATGAGGCGCCTCGATATTAGGTCTGATAGGACCGGGAAACATGTGTTCAGGAATAACTAATCCTCAAACGTAAGAGAGGACCGGCCCAACCGATCCAAGTCAATGCCCAGAGTGTGTAGTCTTGAGCATTTGCTAGAGTGTCTCGAAGCGGAGAGGAGCTTGCCCCTTGCCTCGACTCATGACGAAAATCCAATTTCCAATACGAGATATTTCGGTTTTATTTGTAGAGCCTAGTATGGCAACATGATAGATGGTACCCATGCCGCCTAGGATTGATATTTATGATTGAAAATGTTTTGACACTATACACTTATTATAGTATCAAATGATTTTTTTTTAAACGTACCAAGCATGTTTGGCTATTATAAGGGAAAACCCTATCCTCTGGCTTGCGTTGCATTGTGTGATGGGACCTGGGTCTTATAATAGCTTCATTTTTCGAAAAAGCATTGCGCTGTTTTGTTAGATGCACTAGTATTCTTGGGAGGAAACCCGTTTCGTGTTATACAGCATGGTCCCTTGAATTACTCTCTTTTAAAGTAAAGTTTTAAATAACTGTTTTAGTTCTCACACCAGTCACATGACTGACCTAGAGTTTATTGTTTTAACCTGAACTCTGGGTGCCCTTATTTTCGACACGGGCAGCTAGTAGTTTTGGTTTTGCAGATTTATATTCACAGGATCCTGGTTTACAGCTGGAATGATATCCGGAAAGCTCTGTATCCGTATATCACCTTCAGTTGTGCTTTGTATTATTTTCCGCTGCTATGTAAGTTATTGTAATCTCTGGTATTTATCAAATGTAATTTATTCATTCATACTCTGTATATTCTTGTATCTGATGGGATTGTTGTAATATACGATGAAATGTTCTTCTGTTTGTGTTCTATTTTGTCCTGTTCTCAAAACGATCAGGGGTTTCGAACGGTCTTGATCAGTTTAACGACTGATTCGGATCGAGCGAAATTCCCGGCCGTCACATCCTTTGTACCGTTCAATAGTTTAAACCTCAACTCACCTCTCTAGGCCCTTTCCATTCAAAAAGAAAATCAAAAAGCCAAGTGGCTTGCAGATTCGGTGCATAAAAACTCATATGGAACTAAAACGTGTACCTTTTCGTTGGTACTCAAAATAAAACTTCATACACTTCATTCCAACTTTCTTAACACATATCCAAATATTCCCATTTTGTTTCAACTCAATCCATTCGTCTTAACCCAATTCGCTAATTTATTTTCTAACTAGCTATTTTTCCTGTTTCACTTATATTTGAAAATAACATGCTCAAATACAATACTAACTTCCTTATAAACAAATTGAATTCTATTTCCAATTCAAGTTTCCTATTTGATTTCGAATATAAATTCTCAAATCACATTCACTTATTTGAAGCCCAATTTTGCATCAAAAATCGATTAACTATTATTTTTCAAATTAGTTAACTCTATCTAATAATTAAAAATCTAATTTTTGTTTCAAAAATCAGTTCACATAAATCCACTTGAGTTCATATTTATTTTATAACTCAAATCTGGAATTTTCTAATGGAAATTCGGATTTTTTTTTACTTAAACTCCTTTTATTAATTTAAATAAATCATTGTGGTTTTTAACGATTATGGCGCTGTTTTTCTGGAAATTTGATTTTGCCATAACTCAAAATCTATAAGACGAAATCCAGATTTTTCTCCTCTATTAGAAAATTATTATCAAATCGGTCCTGACAATTCTTGTTTCAAATTAAATTTTAATATAAACGTTTAAACTTCATTTAATATAAATTTCAGTATCATTCTAATATATATATATATTAAATCCAGTTCTCAAATCCAACATAATATTTTCGATTATCTCCAATTGTCGGTTTTTCATTACTCGGTTATAAATTTATTTAAAACTCAATTTGCTATTTTAAATTCCAATTGGGTTTATAAATAAATTATTTATAAAATTCGATATAATTGAATTCTAATTATAAATTCTTCGATTTATCCCAATTCTATTTATATTCCAAATTCCAAAATAACATCTTCCATCCCCTTTTTGAAACAATTTCCAATTCACTTTTAAATTCATACTTGAATTTATACTTATAAATTATCTACTAATAATTTATCCCACTTGATTTATAAACGTCGTTTATAAATTCAACTTCCTTGTTTTATAATTTAAAACAAGTTTCCATTTCAAAATCTATTTGAAACTCAATTTATTTTATAATCCGAATTTCAGAATAAAAACCATTGTTTCCTTTTCGAAAAGATTTCTAATTCTATTTTTTTAATTCATACTTGAATTTAATATTTCAAATTATCTATTGAAAACAAATTCATTACATTTATAAACACCATTTATAAATTTTCTTGTTTTATACACTTAAACAAGTTCCATTTCGAAATCTATTTAACTAAAATCTTATTTCAAAATATTCTATTTGTTATAACTTATCTATATAAATATAGAATCTATTTTCATTTTTATTTCAGTATCTATTTGATATAATTTAAAAATCCTATTTGGGAATAATTTATTTTTATAAATCCGACATAGTCGAATTCAAATATAAATCGTATGGATTTATTCAATTCCATTTACAATCCTAATATCGGAATATATTTCATCGTTTCTCTTCTTAACTCGATTCCAAATTCTCATTTTAAATTCATATTTGAACTGAAATATTTAAATTAACCAAATGATAATTTTTCACCTTTCTTTAAAATCAATGTTTACATTACTTATTTATATATTTAAACATGTCTCGATTTCAAATCTGTTTGAAATTAAATTTCTACATTGGAAATATTATTTTTCCTCTTTAAATTCACCCTTGTATTTATATTTATCGAATTATTCAATGATAATTCATTTCACTTTATTTATAAACACCGTTTATAAATTCTTTTCAATTCCCCTCGTTACCCAATGAAAATTATCCCATTTAATTTATAAACAACGTTTATAAATTCACCACTTATTTTTATTATTCAAAACAAGTTAATATTTTTATAGCCCATTCAAAATTCAAATTCTATTTAAAAAAATAGAATTCCCCTTTTTAATTCGCAAAATTTCCATTCGCGATATTTTTATAAATCAACATTTAGGCCTAGTGATGTTTAAACATTCAAAAACACCCAATTATCAATCATAGGTTTTCTAACATAATATATATGATAATATATATGAAAACAAACAAATAATAATATTTTTAAGGAATCCAGTTGGATACCTCCAAACCCGTTTTCCTGCGTGCACAGACGTTAGTTAACATAAATAATACCCATCCAGCTTCGAGGCAGGATATAGCTGAAGGTCATCTACTATCATATTTTGGTGGCATATAGGGTCATTCGCTAATGATACTATAGGCATCTGCTAATGGAACTGTAGGAAATATCCAACCACCAATATATATATATAATAGCAATAATCACCAAGCCTAAATAACTAATATATATATATATAATAACTACAATTTATCAATAAATGGCAATGCAACCAATCAACCAACAAACATCATATAAATAAATAAATATTCGATTATAATAAATTATAATCAAACCACAGAGTGAGTTTACTCGCTGCGATTTTATTTCACTGAATATCCACAGTTTGAATTTTCTAAATTCTCAGCTGACTCTGTAAAATTCCAAACCATCTTGAAAACATAGCCGACGTTCTTACGAATTCAACGCTTCTGACGATGTTTAAATCTGATTTCATATGTGGGAGTTAAATTGTTTACACGTTTTTATTTTAATTAAAATAAAATAAATAGCATCATAAACATATAATTACCTTACTAATCTGTTTCTCCAACTTTTCTTCCCGCCATAAACCAAAAAAATTCACTTCTGAACTCTTCCTTGCCTGAAGTGGTATCCTCCCTTCACCTTTCAACAGCTTCCTGAAACTCCACTAATAGCAAAACCTACTGTGCCAAATCCCTTATTTCTCTCCCTCATTTCCCAAATAAACCCATTATCATCCTTAACAATTAACTGAATCAACCCAAAAACCCGTACAAACTGTCCTCGAGCTCTCCCATACACATCAATAGTGAAGACGCGACGATCAAATACCACCCAATTTTATCCACCGAAGGTCCTTAGCCTCATTAATACGAAACTCATCTACATATAGTTAATCGCATTAATTCGAGTTTGAAATGGGTTTAAACGTAGATGCCACTGTACGATTTCGAGTGATGGAGAAGATTTCACTCTCGAGCCATCCAACCCTTATCGCACGTGATAAAGAACTTAGAACAATCCAATTCATGGTTTCATAATTTCATTGGAATTTGTTTTGGAGGATCCGGTTTCGTATTTCTTCCCTTCGAAGGATTTAGATCAGGAAGGAAACGGCTTTGAATTATTTCATGAAATGAAAAATAGAGAGGAAAGCGGCGGAATTTATATAGATCGTTTAATTCGAAGAGTAGTAGAAATTTGATTTTCTTCTTCTGGTTTGCATAGAAAATGAAATAAGGGGAGGTGCGTGCAATTAATAGAAGACGAATGTTTAGGCACTAAGAAAGCAGTCAGCGCAAGGTACTATCCTAGGTGATAGGTTAGGGTAGTATATTAATTATATTTGACCTAGTACTTATCCGTTAAAATTTAAAATAACATAATTCGCAGTTTCGAACTCCTATTCGAACGCAACAACCGACGTTTCTAGTGTTATAACACTATTCTAAACACAATGGGCATGTTTCAAAGTCCAGTTCGGTCATATCGGGAAGATATTAATTTAGATCGATATAAATTTAATTCAAAACAATTAATTCCTTGATAATAAATATTTATTATCGTCGTTTCTATTTAAATGGAATTTCGATTAATCATTTGAATTAATTTGACTCCGTTTTAATTTCGAATTGAATTATTCCAGGTTCTCATATTACGTTAATTATTATATTCGAAATAAATCGTATTTCGATTATTAAATCGATAACTCAATATTAAATACCATTTATATTATCAACTCAATATTTAAAACCATATTAAATATCTAAATTAAATCGACCAAAAATCCGGGTCATTGCATTTATGCCGAACCAAGATGGAAGGTGTGGTTGGACTCTGCAATCTAAGAGGAATGACAAAAGCGTTTACAGTGAAGCAGGGTGTGACGACCCCAAACCCTATAGGACGGTGGCAAGGGTAATCTTTGGAATATTACACATAAACAGATAATAGCAGAACAGAAATAAATAAATCCACCGAATAATGTATAATAGAATACACTGGATAAATGTAATCATCAGAGTTACATAGTATACAGGATCATACTTAGTACAAATACAGTTCGGTTATACGTAAATGTCTACAGCGAAAAACAAACATAATATGTACAATAGGAGCTGAACAGCATAAAAAGAGAAAAATGATAGAATCCATCTTCAGCTCTAGCTATCCAGAAAGAGCCTGCTAAAACCTGATGACAAGGCTGCCCGTGTAGAAATAAGGGCATCTAAGTTTGCAAGTGAAACAAACTACGAGTCAGTCATAGGACTGGTATGAGAAATCTACTTAACACATTATATAATTTGGTTAATCATAGGACCACGCCACTTTCGCGGAACGGGTTTACTCCATTGGATTGCCAGTGCTCAAAACAAGTAAATCTTTTAAACATCGCAATGCTTTCTATAAAAATGAAGCCAATATAAGACTCAAGTCCCATCACACAATGCAACGCAAACCGAAGGATAAAGTTTTGCCTTATATCGACCAAGATATTCTTAATATGTGTAAAGTAAAATCAGTCAAAATGTAAATTTTATCATTTAATTCTTAATCAGACTCCAATTGTAAGTTAGTAAGAGAACGATTCCCTAAGTATTAACCCCGAAGGCCGAAACCAACATCAAAACAATACCCAGGAAACCACCCATCTTAGCTCGTTTCCAGTTAGTTTCTAATTTTATAAACAATCATAAATATCAATCATAGACGACATGAGCGTCCCATGCCAATATGTCGCTAAATATAGGTTTACATTCAAAACTGCACGATGTCGTATTTGGAAATTGGATTTCCGTCATGAACCAAGGAAAAAGATAGTCCTTACCGAATTCGAGATGCTCTAGCCCGTGTCTCAGGATCAGAACGCATCAACCCTCGGATCGTCAAGGCCGGTCCACCGATGTGGATTATTATGCCTGAACACTGCGTTTCCCCGCCCTTTGGGGTGTAAATGAGCCAATGAATGACTCCATCGGTCCCGGATCGACCGATATATCTGAGGTGCCTCGCAACAGCAACAATCACACAAGTGAAAATAATATAAATGTCAGCCGGTTTAAGCACTGACACCACCTCTAGCTAGAAAGAAACGCATGTCCTCCCTGATGTCCTCTCCCGTTTCTGGTTCATACCGGGGTGTGAGGCTCGCGAATTCACGTTATACACAAAGTTATGCCACATAGGTCGTGCTTTGATCATCAACCACAAGACTTTGCTTTTCAACAGAAGCCTTGATCACTACATCTTAGCATGCCACACAGGCAATTCACGCCATGTAACTGACATCTATCAATCACACAGAATGAAATCCAATGTTAGACACACAGTCCATTTGCAAGTCTGTTCTGGGTCTGAACGAAACCGGAGGCACTATATACCTCGCATACCCATCGATTTCCAAGTACGTCTGGACGATCACCACTTATTATCTATATTTCGGGATGCCTCCCAATCAAGACATCAGTTACCATCCAACCGAGGTAAAGATCTCCAGTCTTCAACCACCATCTTCATCATCGACTTCTTATCGCCGATCAATTATTTGAAATGAGATTTAACTCAGCCTTTTCAAATAATTCACTTATATTTAGAATTTAAATCAATTCATTTCAATGGTTGAATTATTCGACAAAAATTCAAGCCAAACACATTCAACAATCAAATATCCACTAAACCGTGTCAATTCGGTTTATTTCCATTCCATATTGTTTATAATATTTTATAATGATTTATCGCTATTTTTATTTATTTAAAAATAACCATTTCATTCAAACGACGCTTCAGGCCATAACGCGGCCGTGGCGCTGTTTTTCTTCAAATTTGATTTACACACAACTAAATATTTAACCATTGGATCTTCACAAATTTTATATCATTAAAAAGATCTTTTCGAAACGAATCCAACGGTTTCAGTTTTGGGAAAATCCGATGGTCGGATCTCCCGGTACACTCGTTTGATGTTTCGATTTCAAAATACGAACTACAACGTCGTTATTCGATTTAATTTAATTATATATATATATATATTTTTATATATATATATAATCGATTCTGGCGCTATTTTTCTTCAGATTTGATTTAAACATTCCAGACAATCCAACCGTTGGATCTTCACAAAGTTGGTGTCGTTGGAAAGATATTTCCAAAGCAAACCCAACGGTTTCGGTTTCGGGAAAATCCGATGGTCGGATCTCCCAAACTAATCATTTGAAATCACGGTTTCAAAACACGAACTACAGCTTCGTTATTCGATTTATTTTAATTATTTATATATATATAATCTATTCTTTAATTTCAAAACCATATTCTTTTCATACATTTGATAAAAAATGATATTTTTACACAATAGACATTTATTTCAACACTTCACTATTTTTAACGCTTCATGTATATAATAAAAATGTGATTTTTATTGTAAAACAATTTATTTCAAAACACGACTATTTTATATAGTTCATATAGATGATAAAAATATAATTTATATTATAAAACAGTTTCTTTCAAAACACAACTATTTTATATAGTTCATATAGATGATAAAAATGGGATTTTTGTTATAAAACAATTTCTTTCAAAACACGACTATTTTATATAGTTCATATAGATGATAAAAAATATGATTTTTATTATAAAAAAAATTATTTCAAAACATGAATGTCGTTCAACACATGAATTTCTATTCAACATATGAATTTCTTTTCAACACACGAATATAATTTCAACACATGAAAATAATTCTAACACATGAATAATATTGAAAATTTCGGCAGCATAACGGCAGGGTAGTTAAAACTGGGACCGTCCCTAGTACGGCTCCTCGCTATACCTTAAAGCCTCGCAGCTTTTGACAATGGGGATTTCATGCATCTAGTTCGCACGCAGGCGGCATGTTTATTTTCTTTTCCACAAACTAATCCTGTGTGGTTTCAACCAAATAATTCTCAACCACAAATGGGTATTTTTCAACCACAATCAATCAATTTCAACCACAAACAATTCTAATCAACCATTCGCTATCAACCAATTTTCACACCAATCACAACCAATAAATATCGTCCATGGTTTGTGGAAGAGGGGCGTGTGTGTGTGTGTGTATATATATATATATATATATATATATAATTATATTTCACTTCTATTTCAACACATATATAATTTTTACAACGCATATATAACTTATACATCGAACATACAACTTATACAACGCTTATACATGAGGTGTACAACGCTTATATAACTCATACTTCGAATATATAATTTATACATCGTCATTTCCATATCATTTATAATTCAAAAATCTCATATTGGGTTCCACTCCACCAAAAATTGCAGAAGGCTCAAAAAAATATGCGGCCTCTTCTAGAATGTTGAAGACGTCCGCATGAGTCCACTGTCTCTTGTTTCGCTGAATTTCGACAAAACACGAAAAAGATATCATTTTTATTGTGTTCATCAAGTTTGTAACGTTTTAAAGTGTAAAAAACCCTTTAAATTATAAAACAGCCGTACCTCTCAGCATACTTTCCAAACTAGGTCTTCGATTTTCTCACAAACCGTGCAGCGATGCGAGGATCGGGCGGTGCGTCGTTGAAGTGGAAGGAGGGGCACACATGCGCAGCCCAGTGGGGTCTACTTCGATGGTCCCTGTTGATGGCGGCGGCGCTTCAAACAGGCCAACTTTGACGAGGTGGTTCATCCAAACCAGGAGACGAGGTGAGACTTGTATGGATTTGAAGAGTGGAGAAAGTTCTTCAAAAAGTTCAACTGGAGCTCCTGATTTTATTGCGTGGTTATGGAGAAAACGAGGAGAGAAGGGAGGAGCTTGTAACACCCCGTATGTTGAATAACTTGCTATAATATAAAACAGGGCAGAATTAAATTTTAAAATCTGAATCAGGGGAAACGGGCTATTCCATTGCGTTCGTCTTGGAAAAATACGTGAAATAGAGTCCGAGTTTTCGAAAAACATAGTCCGTATGACCCAGATAAGGCCCAAAGAAGTTTCAGAAAATTTAAAACAGATTTTAAATAGTAAAATTTCAAATTTAAGAAGTGGCGGGAAAATTCCCGCCAGACCCAGTGAGTCGACCTGGGGGTCGATTGGGGAGTCGACCTGCCCACCAGGTCGACTGGGGAGTCGACCCTAGTGTCGACCTGGGGGTCGACCTCCCTGGTCGAGCCCAGGTGACCTGGGTGCACCAGTTTGGCTTTTGGGCTGTGTCTGGTGGCTTGTGACGAGATCTGACGGCTCTAACCTAATCTTGGGTTAATCTAAGGGCCTAAACTACATCCTATTTCTATAAATACACCGTAAGACTACCCTAATTCATACTAAAATTGGAGACAACGTCGTTATGCCGTCAAAATGCAACTAGGAGGAGCCACCAACAAATTAAAGAGGAGGGAAGCTTCTCAAATCAACCTCTAATCAACTCTAGCAACTTAATCTTCTTCTTAGGAGTGCTAATCAACAAATTGTGAGTTTCCGATAGCCTTAATGACCAATTGTTGAAATGATTATGATAGGAAATAATGAGGTTATGGCTATGAATGTGGATCAATGCAAGATTGTGTTATCATATGCTATGTTTTTTGATGTTATGCAAGTTATGCAAGTTATGTGTTATGTGTTCATGATGTTATGCAAGTCATATGCTATGTGATCATGATGTTATGCAAGTCATATGCTACATGTTCATGATGTTATGCAAGTTATGCAAGTTATATGCTACATGATCATGATGTTATGCAAGTTATGCAAGTGTTAGGCTATGTGTTCATGATGCTAGTTATGCAAATTGCTATGATAAACATTGATCCATTATGACACCATGATTATGCAAGTTCATATATGATATGTTATGCAAGTTTGGTGAATGATTATATGCAAGTTCATATATGACAAGTTATGCAAGTTTGGGGCATGATTATGCAAGTTCATATATGATATGTTATGCAAGTTCGGTGTTTGATTATATGCATGTTCATATATGACATGTTATGCAAGTTTGGTGTTTGATGATATGCAAGTAACATGTGCAAGTTTACACCTTAGTATGATATGCATACATATGCAAGTTAACCCCTTTGTATGTCATACATACATATGCAAGTTTACCCCTTTGTATGACATAAATAACTTATGCAAGTTAACCTCTTTATGACATATGTGATTCATGCAAGTTTGGGTTGATTATTTATGCTAGTTGGGTTGATGCTATATGCATGTTGACACCTTTAAACCCATGTTGATGCTAATGTTATGCAAGTTGAACCCAATGTATTTGTGATGAATCTTCCCTTTTATGTCATGTTGGCGAATTACGTGGGGAACGATGAGGTTAATATACATGTTAATGAAATGGTGTGAAGTTGGTATGATTATGCATACCATAAAGTGGATGGACATAATTGAGTCAATTATGTACATCGTTAAAATTGGAATTAATTAGGGAAAATTAATTCGAAATATGGGGGTGATTAATTAGGTGTAATTAATCGACTAAGACACGAGGTTGGACCCTTTTGTAGCATAAGACTGCCCGGAACTGACCGGCAAATCCAGCGGCTATAAATGATTGGCCCAATGTGAGAGGTCTTAGGCACAAACTAAATACGTGACAAGTGTAAAGACATGATGTTAGACTCGGTTATGGCGTAAGGCTGCCCGGAACCAACCGGCAAATCCAGCTGCCATAAAAGATAGTCTAATGTGAGAGGTCTTTACAACGGTTACGTTCTTAATCAATTAAGAAACACTTAACCAGATTAGCATGTAGGGGACATGATGTGTTAAGTGGGTGCCTTAGGTGGCATGTGGAAAAATCTAGTGGTTGCCTTGGGTGGCAATAGAAAATACGATTAGAATACTTAACCAAAGTGGAACATGTAATTAAACATAATTAAAGGGTTAAGTAAGTGCCTTTGGTGGCATGGGGAAAATCTAGTGGTTGCCTTGGGTGGCAATGGGAGATAAGATTAGAATACTTAACCAAAGTGGAACATGTAATTAAACATGAGTAAAGGGTTAAGTAAGTGCCTTGGGTGGCATAGGGAAAATCTAGTGGTTGCCTTGGGTGGCAATGGAAGATAAGATTAAAATACTTAACCAAAGTGGAACATGTAATTAAACATGATTAAAGGGTTAAGTAAGTGCCTTGGGTGGCATGTGGAGATCAAGTAAGTGCCTTGGGTGGCATGGGGAAATCAAGTGGGTGCCTTGAGTGGCAATTGAAATATGAGTAGATGACTTAACCAAATTTTAAACATGTAAGTGGACATGATTATCAAAAAGGGTTAAGTGGGATGCACTAGAAAAAAATGACAAGCTTAGGTGGGTAGCTTGTGGGGGGCCCCATTTCAACCAGTAACCCATATGTATCTTAGTGGGCTCGACTCATGTCGAGGACGGGACACGCGTACTGGGCTTGACTATAAGAGGCCAAAAACCGGTTAGCGGTGGCAACGCAAGTTCAACGGGTTTCATATGCGTGTGTGGACCCTGGCTGGTAGGTAAGACGTTGTTGCATCGTGTAGGTATAAGCCGTGCACCATTGATTGTATCGGGTTGCCACTTTGGGGAGTGATACACCCCACTGTGGGGCCAGCACGGGTATCTACGTTAGGGAGTCGATCGAATGGGAGTAGTGGGTACACCTAGTGGAGATAGGGGCAGACGGTACCTATGTAGTCAGCTAGGGGTACACGAGATTACTATTAAAAATTACTAAGTTGTGGGTACACCTAGTGGAGATAGGGGCAGACGGCACCTATGTAGTCAACTAGGGGTACACGAAACTATTATTAAAAATTACTAAGTACACTTAGTGGGATCAACCTTTAAGTAGGAATTACCCTTGGGTGGGTAGATCTGGTGTGGTGCAGTGTAGGAATTACCCTTAGGTGGGTAGATCTGGGGTGGTGCAGTGTAGTATTTATCCTTGGGTGGATAGGCGCGTCTTTACCGTTATCTTAGTTCATCCTAAGTCTAGTTGGCTGCTTAGTGTAGTCATTTATCCCCAGTCGTACCGTACCAGGTTTATATTGTACCCTAATTACTTTAATGATTGTATTGTTAAAGTTATAGGGCTCACTCAGACTTATGTCTGACCCCGTTGTTTTTATCTTTTTCCCTCCACCCTCAGGTTATCAGTGTGGGCCTAGCACTAGTGGGCTTTGATCGGATTGCTTTATCTATCTTTTGGAGCTTGGACTCTTGAAGAAAAGCTCGGTTATCTTTTCTATTATGGCTATTAGTATGTAGTGGGATTATGTACTTATGTTTTAACAAGATGGATATTTTGTACTTGACTCTTGTTGGTTTTGATATGTAACCAAACATGTTTACCTTCTGCTGTAATTAAATGATGTTTTAAATATCTAGTATTACTTATATCTGTCTTGTTGTAATTTGTCAGTTCTATATTCACTTAAATACTCCACCGAAGCTAAGGCATTCCCTTAGTGAGTGACCTTAGCGGGTGTGGGGTGTTACACGTGGTATCAGAGCTTAAGGTTACCAGAACAGATGAAACTTTTAGAAAATTATTTTTTTTAAAAACATTTTTGGAAGATGTATTTTCAAAAACATGTTTTTAAGAGAAAAGTTTTTGAAAGAAAAGAACATAATCCCGAAGAGCCATATATCCTTCCTTCGATTCTCCGTTTTGAATCTCTTCCTCTTTCTCTTTTTGAATTTCCCCTCCGCGTATAGATGTCTTTTTAAGGTAAGTAAGGACTTCCGTATGAAGGACGGAAGAACCACTTCAAGGGACTAAGTCGTTTGCCAGGCTAAGAAGTTAGTCCAAGGAGGTGGAGAGCTTATGGGTACCGTTAAGATGGACGAGAGAGGAAGGTTCAAATAGCTATTAGGTAAATAAGGGACGAAACCTCATCGTGGTAAGAAGGCCACGAAAGGAGAATGTGAAGGGGAAGGCTAGTTGTTTTGGAGAAATAGGACACCTTGGGGTTGTCCAAAGTGGTAAGGACGAAGTACAGGATCTTCTGGAGGGTAGATGTATTCCCTCACGACGAGTATACCTGATGGGGGTAGGACCGTCTAAGTTGAAATTTGGTTCTCTCGATCATCCTGTTCGAACTTTATTCGACTCTGGCGCACCACATTCGTTTATCTCATCATCATTAGTTGAGTCACTGCACCTAGACACCAGTTTAGTAGATGATCCCGTGGTTGTTTCAAACCCAATTGGGGGCTCCACTTATTTGTCCATGATATGTTTGGGTTTGAAGATTTCTATACTTAGCGTTGAGTTTAGATGTGATGCTTTTGTTTTGGGCTTCACGGGCTATGGGTTGATTTTGGGCATGGACTGGTTATCCAGTAATGGTGCCGTTCTTGATTGCGAAAGGAGAGTTGTTAGACTCATGACCCGCTTGGGTAACACTCTCGAGATCTCTTATAATCCCATAGATTTTTTTATGCTAAGTTATCTTGAATCGCTTAACACTTCAGTCGAGAGTTTGCGATCTGTTAGAGTGGTCCGGGAATACTCGGATGTGTTAGAGGAGGGAACTCCATAAGCAAGTAGGGGAGTTGATTGAGAAGGGGTTCATAAGACGAAGTATATCGGAGTGGGGTGCTCCAGTAGTTTTTGCCACGAAGGCGGATGGGTCCCTCAGACTTAGTGTAGACTATAGAGAACTCAACAAGCTCACAAAGAAGAATAGACACCCAATGCCGAGGATTGAGGATCTCTTTGATCAGATTGGTTGGCGCCTCAGTGTTTTCGAAGTTGGACTTGGCCACGGGGTTTCATCAGTTGGGAGTGGCTGAGGATAGTATAGAGAAGACCGCCTTTAGGACTCCGGATGGTTTCTATGAGTGGCTTGTGATGCCATTTGGTTTGACGAACGCCCCTGCATACTTTGTTGATTTGATGAGTAGAGTGTTCAGGGAGTACCTAAATAACTTCGTAGTGGTCTTTGTGGATGACATCTTGGTCTTTTCTAAAAGCGAAATAAGTTTTCGTGTGTGCTTAATAGGTTACGCAAAGCCAGTCATTTGATCAACGGTGGTTTTGGAGCGAGATTGGCAAGGACATCCAGAGTTGGACAAGGGCTTAATTATTTAGCCGTTTTTACTAGTATCATCTCACGTAGGTCGTCTGAATTCGAAGGAGGTGTCCCTTGGGTGTTTGTCTGATATTGGTTTAGGCCTTTGGGGCTTGCACTTGGGGGATGTCGAGTTCGACTAGGATGGTTTGCGTGAGAAATGGATAGTTGTGACGATTTTGTATGGGAGAATATCCTGGTTTTCTCCAGAAGAGGAGAAAAGCATGCCCTATATCTTAGGGATGTGTTGGAGACTCTTCGAGCGCATAGTCTTGAGACAGCAAAGGTGGATGGAGTTCTTAGCATCCTAAGATTTCGAGATAGCGTATACACCTGTCAAGGATAACGTGGTGGCGGACGCCTTGAGCAGAAAAAGTTGTCCTTGAGTCCATTGTTCGTGGAACGACGAAGCTTGGAATTTATCTCGATGTTTGATTTCAGACCTTCTGTTGACTTTATACCCAGTTTGCTAGCATCCTTGGAGGTAAGACCTACTCTTTTGAGACGGATTGGCGAGGCACAGCGGGACGACCCATAGTTGGTTGAGTTGGTAGAGAGGCTCATAAGGGGGGAAGTCGTCCAGCCATTTGAGTAGGTACACCCTAGACGATAAGGGGTGCTTGCGTAGAGACGGTAGACTTTGTGTACCGCAAGATGAGGGTTTGAGGAAGGCTATACTTGATGATGCGCATTGTTCGAAGATGACCATTCATCCCGGTGGGGACAAGATGTACCAAGACATGAAGCGAATTTTCTTTTGGGCCGGTATGAAGAAAGATGTAGCCGAGTATGTCGCTAGATGCTTGGTGTACCAACAAGTGAAAGCGGAGCAAAAGAAACCTGGTGGATTGCTTCACCCATTAGAAGTTCCGCAATGGAAGTGGGATGGCGTCTCGATGGATTTTATTGATGGGTTACCTAGGTCGAAGAAGGGTAATACGGGAATTTGGGTTGTGGTAGACAGACTTACTAAGAGTGCCCATTTCATACCCGTGAAGAGCGAGAGGACTGCTCCATGGCATATAGAGTGGATTTACCCGAGAGACTTAGTGGGGTACATGGCGTATTCCATGTGTCACATTTGAGGAAGTGCCTACATGAGACCGTAGAGGTGGTAGAGCCGAACTTGCTTAGAGAGGTGGAGGTAGAGCGTGATCCGACTATTCGACGAGCTCCTACCCGCATCCTTGGGTCAGAGATTAGGAAGTTGAGAAACAGAGAGGTTCGACTAGTCAAAGTGCCAAGGGGAGAAGATGAGAGCAATGCTACTTGGGAGACAGAAGCGAAGATGCGTTCATTGTACCCATTCCTTTTTGAGGGTATGTCTTTTAACTTCTCCTTTATCGTTTGTCTAGTACTTATCTTATCTTTAGCATGTCCTCTCATTAGTATCTTTGACCTTTAGATAGGGTAAACCTATGGTTGAAACATGTGTTTGAGACATGTTATGATTGATGGATGCGAGTGGATGCAAGTGGTTGCTAGTGGTTGCTCGTGGATGCATATACACACACTTTAGGCACTAGACCGGCTCAATCACTTCATATTGCATATTGCATAAAATTGTGTGTAGGTAGCTATATTAATGGATGTATAATGGTTGCGTTATCATATGGATGATGCATTTTGGTGTATGGTTGTGCACACATGTAGAAATAGTATGTGTCGATAGGGATCTTTCGCATACATATTGGATGCATGGCACTATCATGGTTTGCATTAAGGAGGTCAACTAAATAAGTGGACCGCCTAATTTTGCATTAGACAGGGAACATATACACACACTCTTTGCATATGTTCAAACAGCATTAGAAACTTTAAGGACAATGGATGCCAGTGTTTGATGGTTTGAGTAGATGGTTGTTTGGTTGGTAGGATACGTTCTTCTTGACTTATAGATTTCGGGGACGAAATTCTTTAAGTAGGGGAGAATGTAACACCCCGTATGTTGAATAACTTGCTATAATATAAAACACGGCAGAATTAAATTTTAAAATCTGAATCAGGGGAAACGGGCTATTCCATTGCGTTCGTCTCGGAAAAATACGCGAAATAGAGTCCGAGTTTTCGAAAAACGGAGTCCGTATGACCCAGATAAGGCCCAAAGAAGTTTCAGAAAATTTAAAACAGATTTTAAATAGTAAAATTTCAAATTTCAGAAGTGGCGGGAAAATTCCCGCCAGACCCAGTGAGTCGACCTAGGGGTCGACTGGGGATTCGACCTGCCCACCAGGTCGACTGGGGAGTCGACCCTAGTGTCGACCTGGGGGTCGACCTCCCTGATCGAGCCCAGGTGACCTGGGTGCACCAGTTTGGCTTTTGGGCTGTGTCTGGTGGCTTGTGACGAGATCTGACGGCTCTAACCTAATCTAGGGTTAATCTAAGGGCCTAAACTACATCCTAATTCTATAAATACACCCTAAGACTACCCTAATTCATACTAAAATTGGAGACAACGTCGTTATGCCGTCAAAATGCAACTAGGAGGAGCCACCAACAAATTAAAGAGGAGGGAAGCTTCTCAAATCAACCTCTAATCAACTCTAGCAACTTAATCTTCTTCTTAGAGGTGCTAATCAACAAGTTGTGAGTTTCCTATAGCCTTAATGACCAATTGTTGAAATGATTATGATAGGATATAATGAGGTTATGGCTATGAATGTGGATCAATGCAAGATTGTGTTATCATATGCTATGTGTTTTTGATGTTATGCAAGTTATGCAAGTTATGTGTTATGTGTTCATGATGTTATGCAAGTCATATGCTATGTGATCATGATGTTATGCAAGTCATATGCTACATGTTCATGATGTTATGCAAGTTATGCAAGCTATATGCTATATAATCATGATGTTATGCAAGTTATGCAAGTGTTAGGCTATGTGTTCATTATGCTAGTTATGCAAATTGCTATGATAAACATTGATCCATTATGACACCATGATTATGCAAGTTCATATATGATATGTTATGCAAGTTTGGTGTATGATTATATGCAAGTTCATATATGACAAGTTATGCAAGTTTGGGGCATGATTATGCAAGTTCATATATGATATGTTATGCAAGTTTGGTGTTTGATTATATGCATGTTCATATATGACATGTTATGCAAGTTTGGTTTTGATGATATGCAAGTAACATGTGCAAGTTTACACCTTAGTATGATATGCATACATATGCAAGTTAACCCCTTTGTATGTCATACATACATATGCAAGTTTACCCCTTCGTATGACATAAATAACTTATGCAAGTTAACCTCTTTATGACATATGTGATTCATGCAAGTTTGGGTTGATTATTTATGCTAGTTGGGTTAATGCTATATGCATGTTGACACCTTTAAACCCATGTTGATGCAAATGTTATGCAAGTTGAACCCAATGTATTTGTGATGAATCTTCCCTTTTATGTCATGTTGGCGAATTACGTGGGGAACGATGGGGTTAATATACATGTTAATGAAATGGTGTGAAGTTGGTATGATTATGCATACCATAAAGTGGATGGACATAATTGAGTCAATTATGTACATCATTAAAATTGGAATTAATTAGGGAAAATTAATTCGAAATATGGGGGTGATTAATTAGGTGTAATTAATCGACTAAGACACGAGGTTGGACCCTTTTGTGGCATAAGACTGCCCGGAACCGACCGGCAAATCCAGCGGCTACAAATGATTGGCCCAATGTGAGAGGTCTTAGGCACAAACTAAATACGTGACAAGTGTAAAGACACGAGGTTAGACTCGGTTATGGCGTAAGGCTGCTCGGACACAACCGGCAAATCCAGCCGCCATAAAAGATAGTCTAATGTGAGAGGTCTTTACAACGGTTACGTTCTTAATCAATTAAGAAACACTTAACCAGATAAGCATGTAGGGGACATGAGGGGTTAAGTGGGTGCCTTGGGTGGCATACGGAAAAATCTAGTGGTTGCCTTGGGTGGCAATAGAAAATACGATTAGAATACTTAACCAAAGTGGAACATGTAATTAAACATGATTAAAGGGTTAAGTAAGTGCCTTGGGTGGCATGGGGAAAATCTAGTGGTTGCCTTGGGTGGCAATGGGAGATAAGATTAGAATACTTAACCAAAGTGGAACATGTAATTAAGCATGATTAAAGGGTTAAGTAAGGGCCTTGGGTGGCATGGGGAAAATCAAGTGGTTGCCTTGGGTGGCAATGGAAGATAAGATTAAAATACTTAACCAAAGTCGAACATGTAATTAAACATGATTAAAGGGTTAAGTAAGTGCCTTGGGTGGCATGTGGAGATCAAGTAAGTGCCTTGGGTGACATGGGAAAATCTAGTGGGTGCCTTGAGTGGTAATTGAAATATGAGTAGATGACTTAACAAAATTTTAAACATGTAAGTGGACATGATTATCAAAAAGGGTTAAGTGGGATGCACTAGAAAAAAATGACAAGCTTAGGTGGGTAGCTTGTGGGGGGGGGCATTTCAACCAGTAACCCATATGTATCTTAGTGGGCTCGACTCATGTCGAGGACGGGACACGCGTACTGGGCTTGACTATAAGAGGCCAAAAACAGGTTAGCGGTGGCAACGCAAGTCCAACGGGTTTCATATGCGTGTGTGGACCCGGGCTGGTAGGTAAGACGTTGTTGCATCGTGTAGGTATAAGCGGTGCACCACTGATTATATCAGGTTGCCACTTTGGGGAGTGATACACCCCACTGTTGGGCCAGCATGGGTATCTACGTCAAGGAGCCGATCGAATGGGAGTAGTGGGTACACCTAGTGGAGATAGGGGCAGACGGCACCTATGTAGTCAGCTAGGGGTACACAAGACTACTATTAAAAATTACTAAGTTGTGGGTACACCTAGTGGAGATAGGGGCAGACGGCACCAATGTAGTCAGCTAGGGGTACATGGAACTACTATTAAAAATTACTAAGTACACTTAGTGGGATCAACCTTTAAGTAGGAATTACCCTTGGGTGGGTAGATCTGGTGTGGTGCAGTGTAGGAATTACCCTTGGGTGGGTAGATCTGGGGTGGTGCAGTGTAGTATTTATCCTTGGGTGGATAGGTGCGTCTTTACCGTTATCTTAGTTCATCCTAAGTCTAGTTGGCTGCTTAGTGTAGTCATTTATCCCCAGTCGTACCGTACCAGGTTTATATTGTACCCTAATTACTTTAATGATTGTATTGTTAAAGTTATAGGGCTCACTCAGACTTATGTCTGACCCCGTTGTTTTTATCTTTTTCCCTCCACCCTCAGGTTATCAGTGTGGGCCTAGCACTAGTGGGCTTTGATCGGATTGCTTTATCTATCTTTTGGAGCTTGGACTCTTGAAGAAAAGCTTGGTTATCTTTTCTATTATGGCTATTAGTATGTAGTGGGATTATGTACTTATGTTTTAACAAGATGGATATTTTGTACTTGACTCTTGTTGGTTTTGATATGTAACCAAACATGTTTACCTTCTGCTGTAATGAAATGATGTTTTAAATATCAAGTATTACTTATATTTGTCTTGTTGTAATTTTTCAGTTCTATATTCACTTAAATACTCCACCGAAGCTAAGGCATTCCCTTAGTGAGTGACCTTAGCGGGTGTGGGGTGTTACAGAGCTCCTATCTCCATCGCGCGCCTGAATGTATCGAGGAGAGAGGGAGCAAGCGTGTCGAGTTGTGATTGGCTGGGGGGTTTTATTTTAATTTATAATTTATTTAAAATCCGAAAATACCCCTTATCACATACGAACTCCAATTCAAACCCAACGATTGTCTTCCCTAGCTAAATACCCCCATTCCGAACACAATGGGATATGTTTCGAAGGCCCATTCGACTGTTTCAGTCAGTTTCTCTTCAAATTAAATTATATAACATTCAATATTTAATTTGAACGTACGTTTCAATTTGCCGGGGCCACATACTGATTCCTAAAATTCAAGAAAATTAAATCTAGCTATGTTTTGACGATACGGTCCCAACAAAACTAGTTTCGTCGAATTCTGAGACCGTTTGAAAAATGGCCCTTTTCTGTTCGATCCAATTTAACAAATATCGACCAAACACATTTTCCTTTGCCACGGTCACATACTAACTTAAAAAATTATGAAATTTGAAACCTAGCAATAATTTGACATCCCGGATCCAACAAAAGTGGTTTCGTTGAATTCTGAGGTCGTTTGCGAAATGGCCATTTTCACGGGCTATATAAACTC
Source organism: Allium sativum (assembly GCA_030737875.1). NCBI lineage: Eukaryota > Viridiplantae > Streptophyta > Magnoliopsida > Asparagales > Amaryllidaceae > Allium > Allium sativum. The sequence goes on along the minus strand of CM060915.1, from coordinate 180,182,926 downwards.
TATAGCAGCCTTTCTAAAAATTCATTTAGCCATAACTTTTGCTTCCCGCTACGAAACTATGATCTTTCAGATTCATTAGAAAGATATTCACTAGCAGATTTAAATATTTTTGGTTTCACTAAAATTCATTTTGTTTTGCTCCCAGTACAGTCAGTCAAAGTTTGAATTCAAATTTTGAAACTACCGCGCCATTTCAGGCCTTGTTTATAATTAGAAATAATTATATTCATTTTCAAACATCGATTCAAACTTACTTTTTTGTCGTTATTATTTAAAATATTTATTTTAAATATTTTAAATTTACTAAAATAACTAGTTTAAAATTTTTAAATTGGCTCAGATTTTCTGGGTTGTTACACAGGGGTGGAAAATTATTAAGTCATGTGGGCTATGGGCTAAGTGGATGAGAAGTAGATATTTGAAGGGTAACTTTTGGCAAATGCACATTGACAACAATGCTTCCCCTTCGTGGAAGGCTATCCTGAGAAAAGGGATAGGTTGGCCGAAATTATACGAAAGAGATAACTAAAGGTAAAGAGACTGGCATGTGTAAAGATCCATGGATCGATGACAATTCATTGGTGGACATTCTTGGATGGGACACATATTCGGCATTTGGTTGTCCAAATAAAATAATGGAGGAGCTAATTACTAATAACAAGTGAAACTACAACAGCTTCCATTGTAGTGAGGATCTTAAGGCCAAAATTGAATACATGCCGCTGTTTTACAATAGGGAGTAGGACATATGGTCATGGAAACATGCAAAAGACTTTTAGACTCGTTCAGCATGGGAAGCAATAAGGGTGAAGCGTCAAACTAAGGATTGGCATGACTTTGTATAGGATAGGTTTAACTACACTAAAATAACTGCTACTACGTATAAAGCTATCCTTAATCGCTTATCTACCAAAGATAGGCTAATTTCATGGGGGATTATTCAAGAAAACATATGTGTGTTATGCAGTAAAGAAACGGAAAAGCATCAGCATTTACATTTTGAGTACGACTTTTCGAAGAGACTATTGAGTAATTGCCTGGACAAAATGAACATCAGTAACCGTGGATGCAATTTAACTGCACGCATTGAAAACCAAAAAGATGGAAGGAAGATGGTAAACCAAGAAGCCAAGTTGTATAAGATTTCCATCACTAGTACTGTGTGGTCAATTTTGAGGGAGCGGAATGCCAGAATTTTCAAACGTACAGACAATCCCCAAAACAAAGTTAGCTACTTGAATTGGGTTAAAGTGAAAGTAACGGTGAAGAGGATTAGAGGAAGAAGATTTACAAATAGTCAGGCATCAGGAGTAGCGGAGTTGCTAGCAACAGATCAAAGGGATGAAGTGGCAGAAAGCCGATTCGGGGGTAATAATTTTTCCTGCCAAGACCAAATTTACCCTACTTTAGTTTACTGAAGATAAAGAACTTTTGAGAACATTGCAGCGTAAAGATGGTTTTTTTATGTGCTAGATTTTCTTCGTATGTGGGCTTGGACTTGCTTGTTCAAGTGATGCATTGTTTGTAAGGGTCACGTTTGGGCCATATCTCTTTTGGGTTGGGGAAGCCATAATAAAAAAATTACCCATCTTCCATATATATATATATATATATTAAACAAATGCCCATTGGGAGATGTGCAAAAATTTATCATCCCCATAACCGTGAGTGGGATTTAAAAATCATGTGAACATCCATTGTGACTTATATACACCCAAGGGAGATTTGTAAAAATTTATCATCCCGAGACCCATGTGGGGGATTAGTCATGATCCATGTGTCTTATTTACAACAAGAGTGACATGTATATTTTTGTCATTTTAAGACCTATGTAGTGTTTGTTTTTTAATCCTGCCAGCTTCGTTATACTTTTATTAAGTCCATAATCAGTCCTTGGTTCAACATGCAATTCAGTCCTCGCCATACAAGTGCATGCTCATATGGTAATCCAAACCTCGTCATATAAGCATCAAATGATTGCTTGCTTATGTGGAAATGCTATACTATGTTGTCCTCTGTATACGCTATGCGGTGTAGTCCATACCTGTTTACTATCCTATGGTGTATGTTTAATTTCATACAAGGATCCATCACAGCGCATCCAATTCACTCACAGCAATAACAATAACTAAATTGTGCAACCAACTAAATAAGGTGCACCTATTTGTCGAGTACATAATTTATTTCTTTATTCAGCTTTAAATCAATAACCTGTTCAGCATACATACATACGTACATACATACATATATATATATATATGTATGTATATGTATATTGTAACTACCTGGCTTTTTAACCGATTATTGCCGGTAATTAAACCAACTTAAATCGTTCAATAAAGGCGGATGGTTATGGGTACTAACATATTTGAAAGCAAATAACATAATTTTTTTTTTCATTACAAAACTTTACATCAGAGTTACAATGAATCAGAGTCCAACATCAGCCCAGCGGAAAAACAAAATGCACACAGTGAAAGAAGTAAACCATAACAAACTCTAGCTCCAAACTGAAATCCAGCTCTAAACTAAACCTGCAAACTAAACTACTAGCTTCCTGTGCCAAATTTTGGGTACCCAGAGTTTAGGTGGGGGAACAATAAACTCCAGGTCAGTTGTGGGACTGGTGTGAGAACTCAAAACAGTTATTATTTTGGGTTTTTTATAAAGTTGTGAAAATTCACCGACCACGTAGCTAACGTAGAACGGGTTTACTCCATGTGAATTCCCATGCATAGAAATCCGCAATGACTTTGGAAAATGAAGCTATCATAAGCTCATCCCATATCACACAATGCAAACGCACGCCAAATGGGTGAGTGTTGTCTTATGATAGCCAATAATGCTTTAATATGTGAAAATCCTCTTTTAATACTATAATCAGTGCATAGTGTTGAAAATTGTGTCATAAATAAATATATTAATCTTAGGGAGCATAGTGACTATGCCCACATACATAGTTTACAAATAGGTCGAACGACTCATATTAGTTATTGGGTTTCCAGCACGACAGTTCCTTGCATGAAAGATCAATCAAGGACAAAGCTAAGCATCTCCTAGTTAACATCAAGATACGGACACTAATTACATAGTGCAAAGTATATATCCTGGTTTTCATCTAGACATCGAACACCATATATTCTTTATTCTCTAAGGTTTCGAGGGAGATCTTCTACCACAGCTTTCACTTTCACTAGAGATTATGTATACAACCTAACTGCCAGTTTACCATCAATCCAGGGTGTGAGGTTCGTCGATGTCACAATATACACAAAGCTGCGCTTCAGCAAGCCATTCTTTGACCATCACTAGCTCAATTCATAACTTTAGTATGCCACATTGACAATTCACGACATGCCACTAATTTCTATCCATACATAACCTCTAAGCTCATATGTCTTAGAGATGAGAATAATGTATTGCCAAAAATTCGATATGAATTAACATAAATTGGTGCTACACAGTCAATTTCAATGTTAGACACATAATCCAAACAAGTCTGTTCTAGGTCTGAACGCAACAACAATCCGAAAATCTCCAAATATATTCAGATCTCATGCCACTTATAACCTCGTATCGGGTGATCGACTCAATCAAGACATCGACAATCAATCAAAACTATTCGAAGATTCTCAATCTTTGCTTATCGATTTCCATGTCTTCAATTTCTTTATAATGTCGTATTATTACTTGGAATGGTTTTCGAAAATTCGATCCCGGTCTTTCCAAGTAATAGGTGCATTTTTAAAACAATGGTTAGGGATTATTCCGGATTTTCAGTATAAACCTCCTTCCATATCGTTATCAATTTATTTACAAGACAAGGTTGGATTCATTCCAAATTCCATAAATCTCATATCATTTTAACTCTTCTTATGAGATTCTACAATTTCATTTCCCAACTTACATTTCAAACATAATTCTATCATTCATCATTATCCTTTCCATAAGTTTTCTCAACTACCAAATATTAATTTGATTTCAAATTCCATTCACGATAATTCAACATCGATATTTCAAATAGATTTCAAATCGAATTATTATTCGATATCAATTCACCAACTCATGCACAATATTAGATTTCCATAATGACTTATTGTTATCTTCTCCTATCGAGAGTTCGACTAATCCTAATCGAACTCGTTTCTTTTTATATTTTCAAACTTTTAAAATCCATAATATTCCAATAAAATTTCATACAAAAATAATCTTAGCTCCTTAAAATCTTTCAAAATATTTAATAAACTCCTTTCTATAGTTTTAAACAATAATTCATGGTTTAAAATCTTCAAACCATATTCATTCCAAAGAAAAATTATAGTAACGTTAAAAGCGTTACCGAAGGCAATGAAAATGGATCTTCAGATCAAATAGATTCAAAAATGTCAAATTTCAAATATTTCAACTCATACCACCCTTAATTAATTAAATATGATTTATTATAATTTTTCCAATTTTTTTGTAATTTTTATAAACCCATTTTATTCGATTTCCTTTCCGTTCGCCGAACTGCACGTATAGCGACCTTTTTAAATTTCGATTTAAACAAAACTTGAAAACTGTAACACCCCGTGTATTTTACAATAGTGAAATTCACAAATTAAAGTATAATAAATTTTAAATTAAAGTATTAAGGGAAACGGGATATGCCATTGCGTTCGTCTCGGAAAAATACGCGAGATAGAGTCCGAGTTTTCGAAAAACGGAGCCCGTATGACCAAATTATGGCCCGATGAAGTTTCAGAAAATTCAAATTTCGAAAACAGATTTGAATTTCAGCCCAATCAGAGTAGGCGGGAAAATTCCCGCCCAAACCCACCAGGTCGACCTGGGGGTCGACCCTAGGGTCGACCTGCCAGGCCAGGTCGACCTGGGAGTCGACCTAGGTGTCGACCTGCCCCAGGCAGGTCGACTCTAGAGTCGACGTGGGGGTCGACTGGGGAGTCGACCTGGCCCCTGAGCCAGGTCGAACCCAGTCCACCCTGGCTGGCCTGGTCTGTGTTCGGTCGATTTTCTGAGCCTTGCCTTGTCACTAGGGCTAGGTGTCAGCTCCTGATTGGCCTCTCCTTTGAACGAACGGCTATTATTAAACCAAGCTCCATCGACGGTCTAAATTAACTCAAAAACTCTATAAAAAGTACCTAAGACTAACCCTAATTCACACAAACTAAAATGGAGATGAGACTGTCATGTTGCTGAGGAGAGACCAAGGATAGCCGTCAGAAATAAACAGACAATTAGGAGATAAATCAAAAGCTTAAAGCAACGTCAAATCAATCAAAACAACGCCTACAACAAAGGATAGCATCTCCAAATCCAGAATTCAGATTCCTGAATTGAAGATTCGTCATACGTTGTAAGTAGAGTGCTATTCCGATGTGAATTAAATAATTGTGTTGATTTGTGTAAAGTAAGAAATGGAATTGCGGCGATAATAATCTATATTTGTATGTTGCTTTGATGCTAAACGATTTGGGAATATTATGGTATACGATTGGATATTTGCAAGTACGTGATTTTCTTTGGAAGTTAACAACGAAATGGAATTGTGGCGATAATAATCTATATTTGTATGTTATTTTGATTCTAAACGATTTGGCAATGCTATTGTGTACGATTGGATTCATACAAGTATATGATTTATGTTGACAACCACATGTTGTGGAATTTTAATTGGGATTCATGCAAGCATATGATTCATATTGAAAACTACATGTTTGTGGTAGTTATTTACAACACCCATTTGATAATTGCAAGTATATGATTCATGTTGAAAGTAACAACTATATATTGTAATAGTTTATTTGAGATTCATGCAAGTATATGATTTACTGTTATGCCAAAATGAGGTATAATTCTATGGTCATCTTTAGTGTAATTTGATCCACTCGAGTATAATGATTCATATGAAGGTTATGTTGGTATTGGCATCACAGTTCAAGTATAAAAATAATGATTTTGTGATAGTGACAAAAGCAAGCGTCTTTGTAAGCTTGTATTAATTTTATGAACATGACTAAACTATGTTTGTTATTATGCCTAGTTGAAAACATGTTTTTAGGCTTATGTTTTTATCATAATCATATGATAATATATGTGACACATAAGTTACATTAGAATTACATTAGAATTACATTCCACTTGCAAGTTTACATAGATAGAATAAAAACCATGATTTAAGTTTGGGTATGTTTATGCTATAATCCTATAAATGGATTAAAAACCATGATTCATATAAGAATTAGGTTGGGATAATTCTAGTTGAACCATACTTTTGTATAAGTGACAAAAGTAAGTACCTTTTTGTTAGCATGTAGTGATTTTATGAACATGATTAGTTTATATTATGCCTAAATAAAGATATAGGCTTATATTTCTAGTCAAGACCATGGGCCAATAATAATGATATCTAATTTAGTTAGATTCTTAATTTCAAGTTTACATGGTTAGTTGAACCTATAATTCATGTTTAAGTATTGTTTATGCCATAATCATATGAATAGGATGATTCATGTTTAAGTATTGTTTATGCCATAATCATATGAATAGAATAATTCATGTTTAAGTATTGTTTATGCCATAATCATATGAATAGAATGATTCATGTTTAAGTATTGTTTATGCCATAATCATATAGAATGATTCATGTTTAAGTATTGTTTATGCCATAGTCATATGAATAGGATGATTCATGTTTAAGTACTGTTTATGCCATAATCATATGAATAGAATAATTCATGTTTAAGTATTGTTTATGCCATAATCATATGAATAGAATGATTCATGTTTAAGTATTGTTTATGCCATAGTCATATGAATAGAATGATTCATGTTTAAGTATTGTTTATGCCATAATCATATGAATAGAATAATTCATGTTTAAGTATTTAATCATATGAATAGAATGATTCATGTTTAAGTATTGTTTATGCCATGATTATATGAATAAAACGATTCATGTTTAAGTATTGTTGTGCCATGATGTTACAATTGCAAGTTCACATTTGCCTACTTTATGTTAATTGAATCGTTCGTTGCAACTTCCTGCGTTCACACTTCCCTTTTTCATGTTATCTTATAAACACCATGTTATAAGCCTTCCCTTTTCATTTGGCTAAATTGGGTCTAAGTGTTAAACCCAACACACCTTACATTGGAGCGAACGTATAAAACGGGGGTAATGACGTTTGGGCTAAAATATAGGACATATGTGTTGGCATGTTTGACGCATGCCAACAACCTTGAAAAACAATTAAGTGGCATAAATAAATCTTAATCAATAAAGATGAATTTGAATAATGGGCCGCAAATATTTACATATAAAAAGAAAAGAGACAAAATATGTAAATGTAGAAAATACGATGTGTTTAACCCGAGGTTGGATTGAGTTGTGATGTAAACCTGCCCGGAACCGCCCAGTTGTCCAGTAGTCACAACAATACCTATCCAATGTGCGTGGTTAAACACGGAGCCCAATAAGGACCCGAGGTTAGACTGAGCTGTGGCATAAGACTGCCCGGACCCAACCGGCAACAGGCAGCCACAACAATACCTGTCTAATGTGAGAGGTCAAGGCTTTAATAAGACAATTAAGTCTGAGTCAGGATTGATAGGATTAAGTGAATTAAGACTTAATCAAAATGGAACATGCTAAACTAAACAGACTAATTGGGGGTTAGGTTTATAAAACACTTGACCAACTTAGCATGTTGGCTAGAAATAGAAAAACCTAGTAGCGGGGGACCCTTTTCAGCAGTAACCCTACAAGGTATCATGATACCCTGAAACTAGGCAGGGTGGGGAACGATTACTGAGCTGACTGTAAGAGGTCAAATCGATGGCGGTGGTGCAGCAGTGTAGGTTCTAACGGGGTGCGGGCGTGCACACACTCCGGCGCAGAAAAATAAGCCACTGGGCACCAGTAGCATACCTGTGCATTCTAGGATTGTGTCGGGCCGCCACCATGGGACTTGATACACCCCATGGTGGGACCAGCATAGGTAACTGCAACATTGGGGGCCGTAAGACACATGGAACTATGCGAGTAGGAGTCGATCATCATAAATGGATCACTTCACCCTGATTATGGGGTGCCTGTTGGGATCTAGTTATTATGGGTACAGAGATTAATATGGGGTACGATAGTATATTCGACCCTAGACAACTTAACTTAGTTTATGGTGCTTTTGCATTTCCAGTTTATACTTATCATACCCAGTTCTTTATTCATAGACTGAATAGTCCTGGACTTACTCAGGCTTTATGTCTGACTCTACTTTTCTTTCGCCTTCTTTTCTTTCGTCCCCCCCCCCATGTCCACAGGGAGGGAATACCGCAGCTTGACCAGTTTCCGCATCCAGCTTGAAGAGAAGAATGTACTGCTTGGATCTTTTCCGTTTTGGACTATGGCTTGGAACAGCAATTATGGGACTTTTGCAGTTTATTTATGTTTTCTTTATGCTTCTTTAAATAATGTAATCAAGACAATTATGATTTTGGAAGTATTGTAAGACAATTATGGCATGGTTTGTGTAACACGTATTTTGATGAAATAAAAGTTGTTGTTTTCCGCTGTTCAAAAATATGTGTTATTATATCTGTCTTGTATATCTGTGACTTATACTTATAAACCTCCACCAAAATTAGGGCATTCCCTTTGAGAGTGACCCTAATGGAGGTGGGGTGTTTCACTTGGTATCAGAGCATAGGTTTACCAGATAAGGTAAAAAGTTTTGAATTTTTTTTTTCAAAAAGAAATTTAAAGAAGCATTTTTAAAAGATAAAATATTATTTTGTTTTAAAAGGCAAAGTCCCCCCAAAGCCATAGGTACTATCTCTTATCCTTCGTTTTGAATCTATCCTTTCTGTTTCAGCATGTCTAGAGACCTTACTCCCCAGCTGCTGACGCTTTCACTCCTCCTCCTCCATGTGAACCAGCAAGCGGAAGAGTCCCAGAGCAGGAAGACGAATAATAGTCAAACAAGAAAGGATCGTAACAGTAATAACGAGAAACGAGAAAAAAGGAAATGCAATTTTTGCGGTACGGAAGGGCACATAGCCAAGGATTGTAGAAAGAGGAAAAGAAAGCAAGGAGAATATTTTCATTGTGGGGAGACTGGACACATCAGCAAAAACTGCCCTGAGAAGACAGACTTCAAGAAGGACGGGAAAGACAACAAGTCCCAAGAGAAGAGGAAGTGTAAATTCTGTGGCAAAGTAGGGCACTTAGTGAAAGATTGCCGGAAAAAGAAGGCCAAGATGAATGGTGGGTGTTTTTCTTGCGGTGAGGTAGGCCACATGGCTAAGAACTGCCCAAAGAAACGAGGACTGGGGCAGAGGGCTGGATCCACCATAGGGGCACAGGTTCATGTGCTAGAGGCGCCACCTCTGCAACAGTGAGGTATAGATACTTCTGTAGAAAGTGTAGTTTATCTTTATGATCACCCCGTTCGCACTTTATTTGATTTCGGCGCATCACACTCCTTTATCTCGTCTGCTTTAGTAGAATCTCTGCACCTAAGAACTAGTATGATAGAGGACCCCTTAATTGTTTCAAACCCAATTGGGGGCCCGGCTCATTTGTCTATGATCTGTGTAGGATTGAAAATTTCTATTCTAAGCGTAGAGTTTAATGTAGTGCCTTTGTTTTGGGCCATTGGTTGATTCTAGCGATGGAGTGGTTATCCAGTAAGGGTGACCATCTCGGTTTCGAAAAGAGGGTAGTTAGACTCTTGACTTGCCTCGGTAATACCCTCGAAGTCGCAGGTAACCTTTAGGGTTCTATCATGATTTGTTTCCTAGAATCTCTTGACACATTTATTGGTAATTTGTAATCCGATCGGGTAGTGTTCGCCACTAAGGCAGAAGGTTCATTTTGCTTATGCATGAGTTGTGGAGAATCACCTTAGTAAGTACATTTGGTAGCATGGTTGGCATTTATTTCCAAGTGATAGTTCTTCTACGTGGAATACCCGATAGTAAGTGGACGAGATCCAAGATTCACTAGTGAATTTTGGAGAGCTTGCATGAAACCATGAGTACGCCGTTATGTTTGAGCCGATTATACTAGAAGTAGAGTAAGTGAAAGAGGAATGAGAGGCAACAGTGAAATAGGTTCCAACTCATATTTTGGAAACAGGAATTAAGAAGCTACGAAATTGTGAAGTTAAAGACGGACAAAGCATAATGGAGTTAAGCTCAAGGAAATGCGACTTAGAAGATTGAAGACTAGATTCGTGCATCATATCTCTTCTTAAGAGTATATCTTTGATCCCTCTTTTCCTGTAGAGCTTACTTGCTTGCTATCTTTTGTGTATATCCTCTTGGTCCCATTCTCAATCCAATTTCTATTGCAAACCCCATAGGGAGTATGACTCATCTGTTAGTAACACATGTTGGGGCTTGAGGGTGTTCGTTGGTTTGACTAAACTTTTTGGGTTTTATAGGTTGGTCTTAGGAAGGGACTCCCTTGTGACCTAACGGAGTCCATCATGCTTAGTTTCCTAGAATCTAGTGGTTCGGTTGAGTAATTCTTTGGGTGTCAGTCTGACGTTGATTTCGGTCTTCGGGGCTGATGCTTAGAGAGTTCTTCTCCTAATCAATATATATGTGGCATAGATTTCCAGTTTTGACATTGCCTAATGGGCACAAAGTTTTTACTTGCTTCTATCATTCGACTATACCTTTAGGTAGGACCATTTCCTATCATTGAGAAAATTGGGAAAATGGCCTATAGATTAGAGCTACCCGAAAAATTAGCCGGAGTTCAGAACGTCTTTCACGTTTAACATCTCCGAAAATGTCTACATGAGTCTGCTGAAGTGGTAGAGCCAAATATCCTAGAAGAAGCTGAAGTGGAACGCGAAGCAACCGTAAGGAAAGTTCCAACCCACATATTAGGAACGGAAGTAAAGAAGCTACGAAACCGCGAAGTCCAGCTCGTCAAAGTTCAGTGGAGCAACGCCGAAGGAGATGCAACTTGGGAAACTGAAGCTAAAATACGCGCTGCCTACCCTTTTCTTTTAGAGGGTACATCTTTGATCATTCCTTTTTCCTTAAGTTGCGCTTTTATCTATCTTTTTAGGTTTATCTCCTCGACCTTATCTTTTAGGTAGAAACCCTTTGGATGGAAACATGTAATTGAAACATGTTATGGATGATGGTTGCAAGTGGTTGCAAGTGATTGCTAGTGGTTGCTCGTGGTTGCATATACACACACAATCTAGGTTTTAGATCGGCTCAATCACTTCATATTGCATATGCATATATGTTTGCATTCGTATATGGTCGAACTTTAATATGTGTCATATGGATGTTGCATTTGTATGAATGATTGTGCACTCATGTAGAATCATGAATAGGAGGATTTGCATACATAATGGATTCATAGCACTTACATAATTCGCATTAAGGAGGTCAACTGAATCAGTAGACCGCCTGATTTTGCATTAGATAAGTACATGTACACACACACTTCGCATATTATCATGAAGCATTAGAAGTCTTTTAAGGACAATGGATGCTCGTGTTTGATGGATGAGTAGATGGATGCTGGGATGTTAGGATGTGCATTCTTCCTGAACTTGAAGATTTCGGGACGAAATCCTTTTAAGTGGGGGAGAATGTAACACCCCGTGTATTTTACAATAGTGAAATTAACAAATTAAAGTATAATAAATTTTAAATTAAAGTATTAAGGGAAACGGGATATGCCATTGCGTTCGTATCGGAAAAATACGCGAGATAGAGTCCGAGTTTTCGAAAAACGGAGCCCGTATGACCAAATTATGGCCCGATGAAGTTTCAGAAAATTCAAATTTCGAAAACAGATTTGAATTTCAGCCCAATCAGAGTAGGCTGGAAAATTCCCGCCCAAACCCACCAGGTCGACCTGGAGGTCGACCCTAGGGTCGGCCTGCCAGGCCAGGTCGACCTGGGAGTCGACCTAGGTGTCGACCTGCCCCAGGCAGGTCGACTCTAGAGTCGACCTGGGGGTCGACTGGGGAGTCGACCTGGCCCCTGAGCCAGGTCGAACCCAGTCCACCCTGGTTGGCCTGGTCTGTGTTTGGTCGATTTTCTGAGCCTTGCGTTGTCATTAGGGCTAGGTGTCAGCTCCTGATTGGCCTCTCCTTTGAACGAACGGCTATTATTAAACCAAGCTCCATCGACGGTCTAAATTAACTCAAAAACTCTATAAAAAGGACCTAAGACTAACCCTAATTCACACAAACTAAAATGGAGATGAGACCGTCATGTTGCTGAGGAGATACTAAGGATAGCCGTCAGAAATAGAGAGACAATTAGGAGATAAATCAAAAGCTTAAAGAAACGTCAAATCAATCAAAACAACGCCTACAACAAAGGATAGCATCTCCAAATTCAGAATTCAGATTCCTGAATTGAAGATTCGTCATACGTTGTAAGTAGAGTGCTATTCCGATGTGAATTAAATAATTGTGTTGATTTGTGTAAAGTAAGAAATGGAATTGCGGCGATAATAATCTATATTTGTATGTTGCTTTGATGCTAAACGATTTGGGAATATTATGGTATACGATTGGATATTTGCAAGTACGTGATTTACGTTGGAAGTTAACAACGAAATGGAATTGTGGCGATAATAATCTATATTTGTATGTTATTTTGATTCTAAACGATTTGGCAATGCTATGGTGTACGATTGGATTCATACAAGTATATGATTTATGTTGACAACCACATGTTGTGGAATTTTAATTGGGATTCATGCAAGCATATGATTCATATTGAAAACTACATGTTTGTGGTAGTTATTTACAACACCCATTTGATAATTGCAAGTATATGATTCATGTTGAAAGTAATAACTATATATTGTAATAGTTTATTTGAGATTCATGCAAGTATATGATTTACTGTTATGCCAAAATGAGGTACAATTCTATGGTCATCTTTAGTGTAATTTGATCCACTTGAGTATAATGATTCTTATGAAGGTTATGTTGGTATTGGCATCACAGTTCAAGTATAAAAATCATGATTTTGTGATAGTGACAAAAGCAAGCGTCTTTGTAAGCTTGTATTAATTTTATGAACATGACTAAACTATGTTTGTTATTATGCCTAGTTGAAAACATGTTTTTAGGCTTATGTTGTTATCATAATCATATGATAATATATGTGACACATAAGTTACATTAGAATTACATTAGAATTACATTCCACTTGCAAGTTTACATAGATAGAATAAAAACCATGATTTAAGTTTGGGTATGTTTATGCTATAATCCTATAAATGGATTAAAAACCATGATTCATATAAGAATTAGGTTGGGATAATTCTAGTTGAACCATACTTTTGTATTAGTGACAAAAGTAAGTACCTTTTTGTTAGCATGTAGTGATTTTATGAACATGATTAATTTATACTATGCCTAAATAAAGGTATAGGCTTATATTTCTAGTCAAGACCATGTGCCAATAATAATGATATCTAATTTAGTTAGATTCTTAATTTCAAGTTTACATGGTTATTTGAACCTATAATTCATGTTTAAGTATTGTTTATGCCATAATCATATGAATAGGATGATTCTTGTTTAAGTATTGTTTATGCCATAATCATATGAATAGAATAATTCATGTTTAAGTATTGTTTATGCCATAATCATATGAATAGAATGATTCATGTTTAAGTATTGTTTATGCCATAATCATATAGAATGATTCATGTTTAAGTATTGTTTATGCCATAGTCATATGAATAGGATGATTCATGTTTAAGTATTGTTTATGCCATAATCATATGAATAGAATAATTCATGTTTAAGTATTGTTTATGCCATAATCATATGAATAGAATGATTCATGTTTAAGTATTGTTTATGCCATAATCATATAGAATGATTCATGTTTAAGTATTGTTTATGCCATAGTCATATTAATAGAATGATTCATGTTTAAGTATTGTTTATGCCATAATCATATGAATAGAATAGTTCATGTTTAAATATTTAATCATATGAATAGAATGATTCATGTTTAAGTATTGTTTATGCCATGATTATATGAATAAAACGATTCATGTTTAAGTATTGTTATGCCATGATGATACAATTGCAAGTTCACATTTGCCTACTTTATGTTAATTGAATCGTTCGTTGCAAGTTCATGCGTTCACACTTCCCTTTTTCATGTTATCTTATAAACACCATGTTATAAGCCTTCCCTTTTCATTTGGCTAAATTGGGTCTAAGTGTTAAACCCAACACACCTTACATTGGAGCGAACGTATAAAACGGGGGTAATGACGTTTGGGCTAAAATATAGGACATATGTGTTGGCATGTTTGACGCATGCCAACAACCTTGAAAAACAATTAAGTGGCATAAATAAATCTTAATCAATAAAGATGAATTTGAATAATGGGCCGCAAATATTTACATATTAAAAGAAAAGAGACAAAATATGTAAATGTAGAAAATACGATGTGTTTAACCCGAGGTTGGATTGAGTTGTGATGTAAACCTGCCCGGAACCAACCGGCTGTCCAGTAGTCACAACAATACCTATCCAATGTGGGTGGTTAAACACGGAGCCCAATAAGGACCCGAGGTTAGACTGAGCTGTGGCGTAAGACTTCCCGGACCCAACCGGCAACAGGCAGCCACAACAATACCTGTCTAATGTGAGAGGTCAAGGCTTTAATAAGACAATTAAGTCTGAGTCAGGATTGATAGGATTAAGTGAATTAAGACTTAATCAAAATGGAACATGCTAAACTAAACAGACTGATTGGGGGTTAGGTTTATAAAACACTTAACCAACTTAGCATGTTGGCTAGAAATAGAAAAACCTAGTAGCGGGGGACCCTTTTCAGCAGTAACCCTACAAGGTATCATGATACCCTGAAACTAGGCAGGGTGGGGCACGATTACCGGGCTGACTGTAAGAGGTCAAATCGACGGCGGTGGTGCAGCAGTGTAGGTTCTAACGGGGTACGGGCGTGCACACACTCCGGCGCAGAAAAATAAGGCACTGGGCACCAGTAGCATATCTGTGCATTCTAGGATTGTGTCGGGCCGCCACCATGGGACTTGATACACCCCATGGTGGGACCAACATAGGTAACTACAACATCGGGGGCCGTAAGACACATGTAACTATGCGAGTAGGAGCCGATCATCATAAATGGATCACTTCACCCTGATTATGGGGTGCCTGTTGGGAACTAGTTTATATGAGTACAGAGATTAATATGTGGTACGATAGTATATTCGACCCTAGACAACTTAACTTAGTTTATGGTGCTTTCCCATTTCCAGTTTATACTTATCATACCCAGTTCTTTATTCATAGACTGAATAGTCCTGGACTTACTCAGGCTTTATGTCTGACTCTACTTTTCTTTCGCCTTCTTTTCTTTCGCCCCCCCCCCCCAGGTCCATAGGGAGGGAATACCGCAGCTTGACCAGTTTCCGCATCCAGCTTGAAGAGAAGAATGTATTGCTTGGATCTTTTCCGTTTTGGACTATGGCTTGGAACATCAATTATGGGACTTTTGCAGTTTATTTATGTTTTCTTTATGCTTCTTTAAATAATGTAATCAAGACAGTTATGATTTTGGAAGTATTGTAAGACAATTATGGCATGGTTTGTGTAACACGTATTTTGATGAAATAAAAGTTGTTGTTTTCCGCTGTTCAAAAATATGTGTTATTATATCTGTCTTGTATATCTGTGACTTATACTTATAAACCTCCACCAAAATTAGGGCATTCCCTTTGAGAGTGACCCTAATGGAGGTGGGGTGTTTCAAAAACCATACATTAAAATTTGAAAAATTTCTTTTCTATTCAAAAATTATCATTAATAGAATTCCTACGTTTCTCGTTTCATGTCAATCCGTTTTAAAATGCTTAAATTATAGTTGTTTGGAAACAAAATCGATATTTGCGAGCTGTCGCTACATGGCGTGTTCGATTCAGGTTATATAACGGGTTTAAATATAAATAGTACCATCTTTTCCCAATATAAATTCCCATACTTAAATCAAAATCTCCTTTTCAATTTAAATTAAATAATATTTTTTGAACTTAACCATAACTCGATTCAAACGTTTATGGCTTGAAAATATTTCCAAAACTCCATTTCAATTTAAGTGAAAACTTAATAAAATCACTACTACAAAATAGGTTAGTTGCTTCGCCTCATTTTCTTCTGTTGTGCTCACAACCGAAGCAAATACTATCATTTGCTTCGGTTTTTCACACAGCAGAAGCAAGTGTGCCGAAGCAAATGTGTTAATTGCTTCTGTGGTGCTCATAACGGAAGCAAATAATATCATTTGCTTCTGTTGTGCTAAAGTCTGAAGCAAATGCGCTGAAGCAAATAATGTTATTTGTATCGGTTCCTTATGAACCGAAGCAAATGCACTGAAGCAAATGCACTGAAGCAAATAATGTTATTTGCTTTGTTCCCTAAGAACAGAAGCAAATGCATTATAACAATAAACAATTTATTTTGATTAGTGAGTAGCAACAAGTAATTTAAAATTATTAAATATTGTAATTAATCAATAACTATTAGTTTCATTTAATTGTATATTATAATTAACATTAATACTTATTAATTACATATAATAATTAATGATCAATATTAAATAACTACTATTGAATAATTAACAATTAGTACTCGATAAGTAATGCTTGACATTTAATATTAAATCAATAATTAATATTTATTAATTAGGAATTGGTGTTCAGTACGTATTCAATAATCAGTATGTAGTCATTATCAATTAATAATTATTGTTATTGGTTAATTCTCAAAAATTATGTTAGTAATTATTATTAAATAATTAATTTTCAGTAATTATGTAATAATTAATACTATTAGTTATTACTAAAATTTAATACTTGTGAAGTGATATTTAATATGTACGAAATTAATTAAATAATGACAATCTAAAGATTAATAATTTATAAATGGAAAATTTTGTACGTACTCAACTTTAATTTACCACCAATGATTATCAATAAATAATTCTAATTATGAATTATTATCTTAAATTATTTTTTACACTTAATTATTTAATATAATTAAATATTTATAATTATTAAATTTATAGTTAATATGGTTTAATTATTAATAATTAATAAATAACTTACTAAATAATAATATCAAATATTTAATAATTAATATTCAATTACAATTAAAAAGTTGTATTTAATAATTAATAAGTATGAAGTGATAATTAATATTTACTATTAAGTGAATAACAATCTTAGAGATGGAATTT
Source organism: Allium sativum (assembly GCA_030737875.1). NCBI lineage: Eukaryota > Viridiplantae > Streptophyta > Magnoliopsida > Asparagales > Amaryllidaceae > Allium > Allium sativum. The sequence continues at coordinate 180,165,648 of CM060915.1, read as the reverse complement.
CAATGAAATTTAAAATTTTATGTGATAAATCTAGAATTTTATGTAATAAATATAAAGCTATTCTTAAATTTTTTATGAAAAAAATCAAAAAGTTCCAAACTGAAAGAAAATGGGAACTTAGAAATTTTAAAATTTTATTATATTTAATAAGTTATGTATAATTCATACATAAGTAATAATCAATACATAAGTAATAAATATATTTAATTATCCATTATGTTCATTATTGGCACGTTAAAAATGCTTATTTTGAGTGTCACTAACGTCGCTGCACATTAATAACTATTTTAAACAAATTATCTCTGTTTATTCCTTGCGTTGCCATGTATATAATAAAATCTGTTGATAGACAAACCAAGGGACAAAGAGCGGTATAGATTTACCTTGGAAGACATCAAACGGACGTCATCTTGCCATTCGGGAATAAAAAAGATGCGCATTAACCCCACTAACATATGCCGTCAAATGCTCCACTACAACAGTTTAATCTCATTCGTACGCTTCTTTTCTTTATAGACCATAAACAGTTACAGCCCTCATCCCCTCTTCTTCCACTTCTTTTCTTTTTATCGAAATTTACATTCACGAATTTCATTTTTTCCATCCTAACTCCCTTCTCTGCCTTCTTTTCACTGATTCCACTCTCACCACAAGTTGAAACCTTAAATTTGTTCTCCCACTTCCTCATGAAAATTGAGAAGAGGCTAAGAAGGAACTTTAGACGGTGGATGTAAGGCACTAAAACATATCAAAGTTATTGTCTCCGACTTCTCTTTATGTACAAAATTTTAATGTGCATTACTGTTTGGATTTTGATGCTTTCTGTTCGTTCTACGATGGATCGGTTATTAGTTGAGGTTAGAAACCTGTTATGTACACTTCTTTACTCTTTTACTCTTTTTCATATGTTTGCTTATGATCTGTTTGACTAAATGTGTATAACAAGTAACTCATTATTGATTTTGGTTTCTCTCTCACATGGCGGGTGTCATTAGCTGGAGGCTACTAATGTACTTATTCGGTTTAAGTACTGTTTTATCTAATCTCCAAATTAATTTACTTGATAGTTAATAACTATGTGTTTTACTTACTAGGTTCTATATTGGTTTATTCGTTTAACAAACTGAGAAGAATGGTTCTTGAGAATGTATCCAAGGTTAGCTTATCAATGATACCCCTTTTTATGTTATTTTGTTCATAATTATTTTGTTTGCCAGTGTATTTGGATTGTAAAAAGCATCCTACTTTGTAATATAGCGGTCCCTTCCGTGAAAACATAAGAAAGATGAGCTTTGTGAACTTTAGATATGGAAAAAAAAAAAATTGACGTACTGGCTCCTTTCAGCTGATTTTTTTCCAATATTATTTGTATAATGCCTTTAATTTATTGATATATTGCAAATTAGGGATCAGATTTATAAATGTTTGTGGTTATGGTTTGTATGCTTCTACGTTTGTTTAGTTCTGCACTTTTTTCCAATTTGACAACCATACACTTAAACTGTTTGATTATATTCCTTAGTGGGTTTCACCTCTAATACATAAAACTTTTTTTGGCAGAGCAACCTCTAATACATAAAACTTGATTATTGCTGGAGTTACTATTGTGTACAATTTATCGTTATGGCATTAATATCAAATTCCTTTCATTCTTTCATATTCATATTCATATGCAAATAAGTGTTAAGAGGCCGAAAATATGAACGACTAAATGAGTGTGGAACAAGTTTCATTTTGTACTCTACATCTTATGTGATCTCCTGTTGATTCTTTTTCTATTCAAACTCTATAATATCTACATATTTGTGGCCTTCCCAAATTTTTTTTAGCTTTTTCCTAAGTTCGCATATGTTTTTTTTTGTCATGATGTACCATTTCTTCTCTCCTCTGACTTAGTAAACTCTAAAAATTAGTTTAATATATATATATATATATATATGAAAAATGTTAACAAAAACCATTCAAAATTCTACCTGTTGATATTTGGCTGATTTTATATTAAAAATAGGCAAGGAAAAAATGTAAACTGCTGGAGAAAGTACACTTTTGGCGTATTATTCTTCATGGAGTGATGCCTGGATTGCCTTCATCAAGAAATTATGATTGTGGCTTTTCATCCAAGCTTATGTTCAGTTGATCTCCCTTGTATTTTCACAGCTCGATACTATTTTGTTTTTGTTTAATATTGCCAGGTTTGATTTAAATCCATTTCATGCAAATTTCAATTATACCTAACTTTTAAAATTATGGCCCCTTGTCGCTAATTTCTGGTCCCCCCTCCCTCTATCCACATCTGAACATGTGTTTCTATCTTGTAATGTAAATTTGGTCACTGACTGTTGCATGTAATCTTAAAACTACACTATTTTTTATTAGTTATCATAATTATAAAAACAGTTTCTGCTTTTTTAAATAAATATCACAAAATAATATCAAACTTAAGCATAATGATAAAATGTTGTTATTGTTACAAAAAATCAGTAAGTTAGGCCTAAGTATTGAACATGTAAAAATCACTCATACAACGTCCTCCATACAAAAATGTAAAATTCAAAAAGTGATGATATGAAATTATGCATTCAATTTGCACTGAAGTGTTATAAAGCAATCTTCTTTGTAATTACGCATTCAATATTCCGAAGTTCCTTCGTTTTCTCCATTATCTTAAAATCAATAGGATAATTAATATATATCTTTTTGTTGTGTTCAAGTTCTTCTATATTTTCAACCATGAAATTGCAGTGTACACCTAAAGAAAAACAACCATTCAGATTCATGAAATTGTTGAACTGACTTATATGCCAGTGATATTATAATGCATTCAGGATTTAACTATAGCTGATATGGTTTTTCTAATGTTAGTTTGATTATTTTTGTTTGAAAAAAACTGCAACCATTGCAGTTCTTGACTAACATTTAAATTAATGTTCAAATGTTACAAATGATGCATTTTTGAATGATAATTTCAGTTTATGTATTGGAGTTATGTGTCCAAGAATAACATTGAAGTGCTCTCACCATTACCATCTTAGCTGCATGTACGAATGGAAAGAAAGAAGCGAGCTCTGTCCAGTTGTTGCAACTAGGTAACTCAAAACTGTTTCTTTTTCGTCAATTTACCATACTTTTCATTGTTAGCCGGCTATAAACTTTTAACTATAAGAATGGATATGACAAAATGTAGCACAACGCCGTCGTTATTTTATGACACTGCCGTTCTGACCATTGAACGCTTATGTGATCATGTTATATGTTAACATATGTCGATCAGACGTGTAATGGAATCTATTGTACATAAGCGGACGCTATGCTGCTGCAGCTAGCAGCGTTAGTTGTGCTGCTGTTGCTACGCTGCTAGCTGTTAGCGACGGCGGTGGCTGTGCAACACAGCTGTTGCAGCGCTGCACAGCAGCTGCCGCTGCTACAGCTACCGCTGCTGCAGCTAACGGCTGCAGCAGCATAGCTGCTGCTGCTAGCGCCTGTAGCATAGCCGTTGCGCTTTGTGCATGGATGTGTGTCGCGTATAAATTTTAATTATGTATACTATCAACTATCGTGTTTTTCAATGATACATGTGATTTCATCCACACATTGTTTTATTGAGTAACCGAATGCTGCAACATGCTGATGTGAGTTAGGTGGATATTATTTATCTTTACATAATGTTGCAGCAAGTGTTTAAATGCATGGATGTGAGTTAGGTGGATGTTATGTCTATTTACAGAATGCTCCAGCAGATGCATAATCCGTTATTTCTTTGTTTATCGAAGTTTTACCATTACATAATGTTTGCGATTCTTACATGTAAACTATAATGTGCAGGTGATGGAACATATTGATGCAGCTCGTATTATGCTTACGGTGGGAGCTATATTATGTAAATACCGCATTGTCTTCATCTTTCGAAAGCTATGATTTTTGTGACGATCCCAAAACCCCGTGACACGGTGTTAAGGATAATCATTGGAATATAACACATAAATCATCATTAGCAGATCACAGATAATAGCATAAACAGAAAATAGAATAATTTACACACATATGACAGCGGAATCATATAGATATCATCACATCAGAGAGCACAGTACAAGATACAACTTAGTGTATAATGATATATAATCAGTCACCATCGCCTGAGGCGGAATCATACATAAAGAGTACACAAAAGGAATATCAGTCTACATCGCCAGTGGCGGAATCATAATATAGATACAATAATGGCGGAGAAAATCCAAGTCAGCACGGTGTAGTCAAGCCTCGCCATGAGCCAAAAGGTGCGTCAGAAACCTGTAACTAGGCTGCCCGTGTGAAAATGAGGGCCCCGAGTTTGCAAGGTGAAACAAACTACGAGTCAGTCATGGGACTGGTATGAGAAATCTACTCAATTCATTAACAACAATAATAAGGCAAATCAAAGGACCACGCCACTTTCGCGGAACGGGTTTACTCCAATGAGTGCTAGTGCATGAAATAAAGTAAATGATTAAATCAACGCAATGCTTTTTATAAAATGAAGCCATTATAAGACTCAGGTCCCATCACACAATGCAACGCAAGCCGGAGGATAAAGTTTTTACCTTATAATGGCCAAAGATGCTTCATACGAATAAAACAAAAGTGCTTGATATTATTACTAGTGCATATATGTTTCAAAAGCGATTTCAATCATAAATATCAATCATAGGCGGCATAAATGACCCATACCACTATGTCGTCATACTAGTAATACAATCACTACCGCATATTTCGTATTGGAAATTGGATTCCTTCATGAGTCGAGGCAAGGGGCAAGCTCCTCTCCGTTCGAGACACTCTAGCAAATGCCTTGGGACCGCACACAGCAATCCCCTGGATCCTCCAAGGCCGGTCCTCTCTTACTTTTGAGGATTGGCAATTCCTGAACACACGTTTCCCGGTTCTTACAGACCTATAATCGAGGCGCCTCGCATTCCAACAACCACACAGGTGAAAAGTAGATATAAATGTCAGGGCTGGGAGGTCACTGACACCAACATAGCTAGAAAGAAACGTCATGCACTCCTTGGGTCCTTCTCCCGTTTTTGACTCATACCGGGGTGTGAGGCTCGCGAATTCACGTTATACACAAAGCTACGTCACACAGACCATGCTTCGATCATCAACCACAAGACTTTGCTTTGCAACAGAAGCCTTGATCATATGCCACTTAGGCGTGCCACACAGGCAATCCACTCCATGTGACTGATTTCTGTCAATACATAACCTCTGAGCTCGTACGTCTCAGAGAAGGGCGTTAAGCAAGAGAATAAATTCTCCGCCGCCAAACAGATATATATTTAACAAAGATCAATCAACATAGAACAAAATCCAATGTCAGACACACAGTCCATTTACAAGTCCGTTCTGGGTCTGAACGAAACCGGAGGCACCAATTCCTCGCATATCCGTACAATCAACAATATGTTTGGACGGCTACTACTTCAATTCATTCATGGTAGCTACTCCAATCACGAGTATCAGTAGCGCCCATCCATCCAATGTGGAGATCGTCGGTCTTCAACCGTCTTCGACTCTTCGACTTCTCAACGTCGATCGATTATTTGAAATGAGATAAACTCGGCTTTTTCAAATAACCCACGTATATTTAGATTTTCAAATCTATCAATCACATGGTTGGACTATTCAACAATCACATTTCAGTTATTTAGTTATAATTTTTATGTCAAATACATTCAACCATCACATATCAAGCAAACACAACAAAATTGGTTTATTTCCACTCTATATCGTCAATAGTATTTTATAACGATATATCGCCATTTTTATTCAATTTAAAACGGCCATATTTAATTAAACGACGTTTCAGGTCGTGTCGATGCACTGGCGCTGCTTTTCACTAATTTTGTTCTACACATATAGGAAAATCTAACCGTTGGATCTTCACAAATTTTACATTATTAGGAAGGTCATTTCAAAACGAATCCAACGGTTTCAGTTTTGGGAAAATCCGACGGTCGGATCTTCCACACTAACCATTTGAAGTTACGATTTCAATTTACGAACTGCAGCGTCGTTATTCGATTTAATTTAATTATATATATATATATATATATATATATAAAAATATAATCGTTTCTGGCGCTGTTTTTCTTCAGTTTTGAATTAAACATTCCAGACAATCCAACCGTCGGATCTTCACAAAGTTGGTGCCGTTGGAAAGATATTTCCAAGGCGAACCCAACGGTTGAGGTTTCGGGAAAATCCAATGGTCGGATCTTCTGCACTAGTCGTTTGAAATCACGGTTTCAAAACACGAACTGCCCGGCCACGTTTCGTTTTAATTCTATTTATATTTATATATTTATATAAATATAGTTCATTCAAAAATTCCAATATCGTGTCCACTTCAATTATTTCACTAACGCCTTTAATTTTTGGAAAATTTCGCCATAACCTCCTTTGTATGGGAGGGTCTGGGAAAATTCCCAAATAGCCACACGGGCGTCTCATATCAAAAAGAAAAAGAAAAAGCCAAGCGGCTAGCCAACAGGCTCATAAAATCATCACCCAAACAAAGCGGTAAATGTGTACCTATTTGTCGGGCACAAAATTCTATTTCTCTTCTCTAGCCCTTTTTGCTTTAACCTGTTCAATAGATATGCATGTACATATATACAATTTCTAACATTTATCATTTTCCATTCAATTGCATATTTGCCTTGCTTTGGTTTAAAAACACCATTCATTCTAATATCGCATGCATAGGTTAAAATCATATCATTAGCTAGTTAATGTATATTTCAACTCATGCACGTTTATTTGAACAAGTGGCTATTTTTAACACTTCACATTTCAAAGATGATAATTTTGGCGAACTAAAATAGATTTCAACACATGACTATTTTATTTAATTCCCATGCATGTTAAAAATAATACTTCTATCACAAATATTTATTTCAACGTCCGCATCTCTTTAGCATATCACACATATGATAAAAATTGATATTTTTATCATTTATAATATTTATTCAACAAATAGACGTTTCAACACTTCATAGTTTCAATAAAAATGTAATTTTTTTATTGTTCGATCTTTTTATTCAGCACATGAATATTTCCACTACATACACTTCTCAACAAATGAGCATTTCCACACATGGACATTTTATTTATGTTGTTCATATTAGAAAGATGAAATTTTGATTGTTGAAACTATTTATATAAGGCGAATATTTTGCATACTTCATATATATATAAAAATGTGGTTTTTATTGTTTAAGCACTTCATTCATTCACAAATGAATTTAATTTTCATACAACACTTTTCAACACATGAATATTTCCACACATGGACATAGTTTCATATATGACTTTAATTTCTATGCATGAAAATAATTTCAACATATGAAAATAATTCTAACACACAAAGATTATTCAAAATTTCGGCAGCATAACGGCAGGGTAGTTAAAACCGGCACCGTCCCTAGTACGGCTCCTCGCTCTACCTTAAAACCTCGCGGTTTTTGACAATGGGGATTCATGCATCTAATTCGCACGCAGGCGGCATGTTTATTTTTATTTCCACAAATATTTCCAATTCATTTCAATCACCAATGGGTATTTTCCAACCACAACCAAACAATATCAACCACAAACAATTATTCAACCATTCGTATTTTTCACCCAATATTTCACACCAATTCACCACAATAAATATCGTCCATGATTTGTGGACGAGGGGAGTATATATATATATATATAATATATATTTGCTATATTTCACTAGCATTTCAACACATATATCAATTATTCTATGCATGTAAAAATTCATACTTCGCTTATATAACTTACACTACGCATGTACATGAGGTATACAACACGTATGTAATTTATATTTCGCTTATATAAATTATACACGACATTTTCTATTCAATTTCACGTTAATTTAGATTTCTCACCGTGGTTTTCTGAGCGCTAAAAATCGATACGATGTCAGAAAAATCCGCAGCTTCTTCTATTGGGTAGAGAGCTTCCTTGCGGTCTCGATGTTTCCTGTTTCATCGAATTTCGTCAACACACCAAAAAGATATGATTTTTCAAAGTGTACAGATCAAAGAAAAACGCACTTTCAGAAAGCTTCAAAACTAGGTCAGCGATTTTTGATCAAACCGTGTAGCGGTTGGATGATCGGCCAGTGCAGGGTTGTAGGCGGAGGAGAGGCGCACGTGCGGGCCCCACGGCGTTGAACTCGACGGCCTCTGGGCGGCGGAATCGACCTCCGAACGGCTGGACTTTGGAGGAGCGGATCCGGCGAAATACTCGACGATGCTGGGCGAGGTTGGTATGGATTTGAAGCTCGTCTCGAGCTCTACGAAAAACTCCAAAGCGCCCTGGTGTTTTGATGAGCGGATATGGAAATTTGGAGGAGAGAAGGCGGAGAAGGAAGCCGCCGTTCGATCTGGGGGGGTCGGGGGTTTTCCGCGTTTTTTTATTTTTAAAATTTATGAAAGAAAAAATATGATTGGCCGAGACTATATTAAATTTTTAAATAGTGTTTTCTTAAACGAACTCCTTTTTAAACCCAACGACTTTCGCCTCTAGCTAAATACCCCCATTCCGGACACAATGGGATATGTTTCGTAGGCCAATTCGACTGTTACAGTCAGTTATTTTTCAAATTAAAGTATAAAACATTTAATTTTTAACTCTGAACGCACATTTCAATTTGCCAGGGCCACAAACTGATTCGAAAAATTCCAGAAAAATAAATCTAGCTATGTTCTGACGCTACCGTCCCAACAAAACTAGTTTCATCGAATTCTGAGGTCGTTTGAAAAATGGCCATTTTCTGGTCGATCCAATTTAACAGAAATCGACCAAACACATTTTCTTTTGCCACGCTCACATACTAGCTTCAAAAATTATGAAATTTGAAACCTAGCAATAGTTTGACATCTCGGACCCAACAAAAGTGGTTTCGTCGAATTCCGAGGTCGTTTGCAAAATATCCATTTTCCAGGGCTATATTCTATATACCGACTCTTCTGAAAATTCATTCGGCCATAACTTTTGATTCCCGTTATGAAACTTCGATTTTTCAGATTCGTTAGAAAGGTATTGACTAACAGATTTAAATATTTTTGGTTTCACTAAAATCCGTTATATTTTCCACCCTGCATAGTCAGTCAAAGTATGAATTCAAATCTTCAAACTGACTCACTATTTCTAATTCACTATTATATTGAAATATTCTATTTCAATGGTTCAAATTCCTTTGAAATAATCAATTTAAAAATTTTAAATTGGCTCGTATTTTCCGGGTTATTACAATTTTGTTAGTAAGCTAGAATTTTATTTTTTATTTGGTTCTTCCTTGTAAATTGTTGATATATTGTTTTGTACAACTTCTATTCTACTAGATGTTCCATTTTGTTGTACTAAGATCGGATTATTAACATTATCAATGAATTATATTGTTTTCTATTATGTTTCTCTTGAATGTGTAGATTATTAATGCTATCGATAAAATGTTTTATTCATTTGTGTAGTGTATTTTCCAATTTATATTATTATTCAGTGATTATTATCTGCGACCATTATATGTTATATGTATGTATGTATGTATGTGTGTGTGTGTGTGTGTGTATATATATATATATAATGTTGTACATTTGGGAATTATGGTGAATTGAAAGGGGTATTATTTTCTTGGTAAGGAGGGTGTTTTGCTTCGATTGTAACAACATCAGAAGCAAGAAGTAGGCCATTTCTTTGTTAATGCTGCACTTTTTTGCTTGTGGTGTGCAAACAATCGAAGCAAAAAAAGTAGTTTTTGCCAACTGAAGCAACAAATTTTGGTTTGTTGTGTCTTCTGACCGAAGCAACAAGGGGTAAATAACCGAAGCAACTGACCTGTTTTGTAGTAGTGAATATTTTTCTGAATTATATCAAGGTTTATAGATAACTTTTATAACAATAAAAGGTATAGAATGTTTACATAAAACCCAATGTAACTAAAATTAAAATTTTGAAACATGTTTCCAACTTCGAGAGTCCAAAATTATTTAAACATTTCTGAAATCATTTTCCTCTTTAACGAAGGTCCCATTTTCCATTTATAACTTAGATTTACAAATCATTTGAAATCTAAATTCAAAACTAACTTTCCATCATTATTATAATATTTAAATAATAAAATTTTCATGGAAGCGAGATTTAAACCGACTATCCGCATAACTTTACAATTACTGTGTATGTGTGATATCACCAAAATCAACCAATAATAAACTATATAACATTAATTAATCCATTGACATTTCAACAATCATCTAATCATGTGCAAGTATTATGTGCTCAGTAACGCTTTGTGTCTAGGTTGTTTTAATAATCTAAATATCCATCCAAACATCACATTTAACAATCAACATCCACAAGCCACTAATTTATGCCAGTTAATTATAATCATTGTTATAAAGACCGGACCTGACCATCGATCGGACCCCCAGAACCGCCGACCTTCAGCCATTATGGTCCGGAGGTGATTCAAGCCGCTACTGACAGCGGACATGGGTGGATCTCTTGAAATCAAGCCAACCCCTCACGTAACCGCGATTTTGGAATATTTTTACAGAATTATGAAGTGTTTCTACAGATTCTAATGGAGTATTTTCTTTTTTTGTATGGGTTTATTCGGAGGAAGAAGATGACGTTGTGATGAAGAAGATTAGAAGCTCGCAAGCAGTCAGGCTTAAAGCTTTTTTAGCATATAAACCCATACTTTATTTCATTTTATTTGACAACATTTTTCCATTAGACCCTTGTTTTATTTCACTTTAGATGTGTGACCTGTGCCATTTTATTTTATACTCATATTTTATACTAATTTTATATCTAACACAGTTATTCGTTTATAAATAAAACATGCACGGTTCTGATGGTTCAAGAGGTCGGACACCCGAAAACTTGAAGCTTAGGTAACTACGGTTGGGTTGACGGTTCGGTCATGATAACATTGATTATAATTATCAGCTAACTATAATTAACCATTTGTATAAATTTTAAATTAAATGTTCTCACCTTTGCATTTCGCAATCCAGTAATTCCTTCGAATGGATTGGCGTGACATGAACAACCCACGCCTTTTGACCATGCCAACTCTGCGGCTACGACATAAGAGCAACTCCAACAAATGATTAGATTTCACAAAATATGAAATCTACACTCAAAACAGCTCTCAACGGCGTGTTGAAAGAGCAGTGAGTTCGGATTTCAGGGGGAAAAGTTCCGGAATGTGCAAACTGCCTGTGAGCATGTTGAACAAACGCCTAACTCTAGGCATTTGTTCAACATACACCTGGTTTATTTCAGGCCCACATGCAGGAATTTTTAATTTTTCAAATAACGTTAATTTGGCTTGTGGGGACACATAATTATTTCCTTCCTGACGAAAAAGCATTCATCCTACTTATCACGTTGCAAGTTATGCAAACAATCCTTACATTTGTGTCCATTTTTTACGCATGCTGGCCCAATTAACTACCTTAAACCAACGCTTTGATGCCACGTTCCCTACTTTGCTGCCCAATTTTAACATTTTAAAGTATGTGGCCCACATACTTATTTTAGTATATTCGGATAATTTTAATTTATTCTGGGCACTTGTTCAACAAACGCCTGTTATTCGGGCGTTTGTTAAACAACCGCCTGAATTTAAAACTATTGGGATATTTCCTCGTTACGATTATTCGGAGTGTGGAAAATTGAAATTCCACACCCGATTTGTTGGAGTTTCTCTAAGTATTAAACGTAGGATAGTCCAGAATCCGAATCACAAGGTAGAAACAGCCTGTACGCAAGTGAACACAGTTTCAAAGTAAGTGGATGAAAAAAATCAAATGAACCACTTCCTTACTTCTCTCAGCAACAGTGTAAGCTTCACTTGGCTCACTCCATCCATATTACTTTCTGGTGGCAGTCACAGAATGCCTTTCGTAACTATATGTGTGAAGTGAAGGCTAGCCAAACTCTTCGCCAATCCAAACTCAACAATTTAATTTTGTCTGGTTTCCATCATACGTGGGCAGCAACGCTCTAAAATTCCAAACTGAGATTTTTTTTCAATGTTAACATTTAGAATTAACCAAATTGTTGTATATACAATTATATGATTTTTGTTTGATGATAACAACCAAATAAATATTATTTTAAATGTGTTTGTTACTGAACTGATATACATTACAGACAGGAATATAATATTTATATTTAAATAGAATACGGCTGCTGTAACACCCCACACCCGCTATGGTCACTCACTAAGGGAATGTCATAGCATCGGTGGAGTATTTTAGTGAATATAGAACAGAAAAATTACAACAAGACAGATATATATATAGTACTTGAAAATTTTAAACATCATCTCATAACAGCGGAAATAAACATGTCTGGTTACATCATAAAACCACGATAAAATTCAAGTACAATATCCGTCAAAATAAAGAAGTACATAATCCCACTCTCTCATACAATAGCCAGAACAAAAGGAAAGATAACTGGAGCTTTACATCTATCCAAGCTCCTAAAGACTGGAACAGCAATCCGATCAAGCTCTACTACTGCTAGGATCCACCGTAGGACCAGAGGGTTGGGAAAAAGATAAAAACAACGGGGTCAGACATACGTCTGAGTGAGCCCTATAACTTTAACAATACAATCATTAAAGTAACCAGAGAAGACATAAACTTGACCTACGGTAATATATGGGGATGAATGGCTACACTAAGCAGCTTGGTAGACTTAGGATAAACTAAGATAACCGTAAGGACGCATCTACCCACCCAAGGATAATTACTAACTGCACCACACCAGTCATTCCTACTTAAAGGTTGATCCCTTCTAAGGACTTAGAAAATTTCCCCAGTAGTCTCGTGTACCCCTAGCCACTACATAGGTGCCGTCTGCCCCTATCTCCACTAGGTGTACTCAGTAATTCTTACCCAGTAGTTTCGTGTACCCCTACATAGGTGCCGTCTGCCCCTATCTTTATTAGGTGTACCCACTACTCCCCATCGATCGGCTCCCTACCGTAGATACCCGTGCTGGTCCCACAATGGGGTGTATCACTCCCCTAAAGTGGCTACCCAATACTATCAACGGTGCACGACTTTATATCTACACGATGCAACAACGGCTTATCTACCAGCCCGGGCCCACACACACATATGAAACCCGTTGGACTTGCGTTGCCACCGCTAACCCGTTTTGGCCTCTTATAATCAAGCCCAATATGCGTGTCCCGTCACTCGACATGGGTCGAGCCCACAAAGATACGTTTGGGATATTGGTTGAAATGGGCCCCCACAAGCTACCCACCTAAGCTTGTCATATATCTAGTGTATCCCACTTAACCCTCTAATCATGTTTAATTACATGTTTCCACTTGGTTAAGTATTCTAATCGTATTTTCTATTGCCACCCAAGGCAACCCACTAGATTCCACATGCCACCCAAGGAAACCACAAAATTTCCACATGCCACCCAAGGCACCCACTTAACCCCTCATGTCCCACTACATGCTAATATGGTTAAGTGTTTCTTAATTAATTAAGACCGTGATCTCCCATAAAGACCTCCCACATTAGACTGGCTGTTATGACCGCCTGGTTAAGCCGGTAGAGTCCGGGTTGTCTTACGTCATAACAGAGCCTAACCTCGTGTCTTTACTTTAATCACGTATTTAATTTATGGCTAAGACCTCTCACATTGGGCTGACATTTGTAGCAACTGGTTAAGCCGGTCGGGTCCGGGCAGTTTTACACTACAAATGAGTCCAACCTCGTGTCTTAGTCGATTAATTACACCTAATTAATCACCCCCATATTAATTATCCCTAATTAATATCAAGTTTTCCATAACATGGGTAGACCTAACTCAATAGGTAAATTCCCATGGGGTAGACCTAACTCAATAGGTAAATTCCCACTTATGGTAATTTATTTTTATGGTATGCTTAATCATACCCAATCATACTTTTATTAACATATTTACCAACCCCATCGTTCCCCACGTAAATCGTTCTCATTTCATGACATAAATAAGGGGAAGATCATCACAAATATCATGGGTTTAGCATACAACTTTGTCATGGGTTAAGAGGATGTCAACTTGCATATATGAGCATATATTAACCCAACTACATATAACCCAAACTTGCATATTATCACACACATGATTTGCATAACATATGACATATGAGCTTGCATATTATCATACACATATCTTGCATAACATGTTGAACTTGCATATAAGCATTCTCATAACTTGCATAACATGTTAAACATGCATTTAAGCATACTCATAACTTGCATAAGCATTCACATACTTGCATAAGCATTTACATACTTGCATAAGCATTCACTTACTTGCATAAACATTCACATACTTGCATAAGCATGCATGACTTGCATATCATGTTAAACTTGCATTTAAGCATATACATATATTGCATAAGCATTCATATACTTGCATAAGCATTCATAACTTGCAAATCATGTTAAACTTGCATTTAAACATATACATAACTTGCATATGAACTTGCATAACTCACTTTGTTAAACATGCATAAATCCACTTATTAAATATGCATAAACCCACATATTAAACATGCATAAATCCACTTGTTAAATATGCATAAACCAACTTGTTAAGCATGCATAAACCAACTTATCAAACATGCATAAACTCACTTATTAATTATGCATATACATAGAAACATGGAATAGCATATCATTACAAATGATTCAAACTCACTAATCCGCATCTAAGACCATAAGTCTCATTACACCCAATCTACTTACTTTAACAATTGATGTTAAAGTGATAGAAACTCACCAAACCCAAAATTAACCAACTTATGAAGTGGAATTAGTTGTTAAATATGAAGATGGTGATGATTAGAGAATGATTTGAGAGGGATTAGCTTGCAACTTCCTTCTTAGATTAGTGGAGACTCCTTCTAGGATTTAATTTGGCGGCATGAGGCCATTATTTCTATTTTTAGTATGGATTAAGGTAGGTTTAGGGTGTATTTATAGATTAAGAGAGTGTTTTAGGCCCTTAGATTAACCCTAGATTAGATTAGGTCCGTTAGATTTAGGAAATCTCTAGAACCCAGCCCAGCCCTAGCCAGAAAACCAGATCTGGTGCACCCAAGCACCCTGGTTCGACACGCCGTGTCGACAGGCAAGTCGACAGGCAAGTCGACACCCCTGTCGACAGGCCTGTCGACAGCCCTGTCGACATGCTTAGGGCGGGAATCTTCCCGCCTGGCCCCGCTGGTTCTAATTTAAAATCTGAATTTAAGTTTCTAAATCTGTTTTTAGCTCTAAATTTTCCGCAAACTTCTTTGGGCCATAACCGGGCCATACGGACTCCGATTCTCAAAAACTCGGACTCTATTTCGCGTATTTTTCCGAGACGAACGCAATAACGCAGCCCGTTACCCCCAATTCCCATGTCTGAGATTATTTATCCTGTAATTAGTGAATTTTAGTATTAACTAAAATTCGGGGTGTTACATTCTCCCCTCCTTAAAGGATTTCGTCCCCGAAATCTCTAAGCTAAGGAGAATGCATATCCTACCATCCAAACAACCATCTACTCAAATCATCAACCACGGGCATCCATTGTCCTTAAACAGTTTCTAATGATGTATGAGCATATGCAAAAAGTGTGTGTATATGTTCCCTATCTAATGTATGAACATATGCAAACCATGATAGTGCCATGCATCCATTATGTATGCGAGAGAACCCTATCGACACATACAATATCTACATGAGTGCACAATCATTCACCAAAATGCATCATCCATATGATAACACAATCATTATACATCCATAAATATAGCTTCCTACACACAATTTTATGCAATATGCAATATGAAGTGATTGAGCCGATCTAGTGCCTAGAGTGTGTGTATATGCATCCACGAGCAACCACTAGCAAGCACTTGCATCCACTTGCATCCATCAACCATAACATGTCTCAAACACATGTTTCAACCATAGGTTTACCCTATCTAAAGGTCAAAGGTACTAACGAGAGGACATACCAAAGATAAGATAAGTACTAGACAAGCGATAAAGGAGAAAGTAAAGACGTACCCTCAAAAAGAAATGGGTACAATGAACGCATCTTCGCTTCCGTCTCCCAAGTCACGTTGCTCTCATCTTCTCCCCATTGCACTTTGACTAGCTGAACTTCTCGATTCCTCAATTTCCTAGTCTCCGACCCAAGGATGCGAGTAGGAGCTCGTCGAATCGTCGCATCACGCTCAACCTCTACATCTCTAAGCAAGCTCGGCTCTACCACCTCTGCGGTCTCATGTAAGCACTTCCTCAGATGTGATACATGGAATACATCATGAACACCACTAAGTCTGTCGGGCAACTCCACCCTATATGCCATCCGTCCAATCCTTTCCTTGATAGGAAACGGCCCAACAAACCTCGGTGCTAACTTCCCAACGGATCCGAAGCGAACAACATTTCTCAACGGGGATACCTTAACAAAAACCATATCCCCAACCTCAAACTCAAGATCAGTCCTTCTCTTGTCCGCATAAGATTTTTGCCTATCATGCGCTGCTTTCATCCTTCTTCGAATCAAGTCAATCTTCTCAGAAGTCTCCCTAACCATATCAGGCCCAAGCAAGATCTTGTCCGTAGATTCCCACCAACATGTAGGTGATCGACAAGGCCTTCCATAGAGAGCTTCGAAAGGAGCCATACCAATACTGGACTGAAAGCTGTTATTATATGCGAACTCCACCAATGGAAGATGCTCTTCCCATGTACCTCCAAAATCTAGGATACAAAGCCTCAAAAGGTCTTCTAGAACACGGTTCACCCTCTCAGTCTGGCCGTCTGTCTGAGGATGATATGCGGTGCTCAGACACAATTGAGTCCCCACTGCTTCTTGCAAACTTCTCCAGAACTCGCTAGTGAAGATAGGATCTCGATCACTCACTATGCTAGAGGGTACCCCATGCAATCGAACTATCTCTCGAAGATATACTGAAGCTAGCCATGGAGCGGTCCTCTTGCTCTTCACAGGTATGAAATGGGCGCTCTTAGTAAGTCTGTCTACCACCACCCAAATTCATGTATTACCCTTCCTCGATCTGGGTAACCCGTCAATAAAATCCATCGAGACGCTATCCCACTTCCATTGCGGAACCTCCAATGGGTGAAGCAACCCACCTGGTTTCTTTTGCTCCGCCTTTACTTGTTGGCACACCAAGCATCGAGCGACATACTCGGCCACATCTTTCTTCATACCGGCCCAGAAGAAAACCCTCTTCATGTCTCGGTACATCTTGTCCCCACCGGGATGAATGGTCATCCTAGAACGGTGTGCATCATCAAGAATAGCCTTCCTCAAACCCTCGTCTTGCGGTACACAAAGTCTACCGTCTCTGCGCAAGCACCCCCTATCGTCTAGGGTGTACCTACTCAAATGGCTGGACGACTCCCCCCTTATGAGCTTCTCTACTAACTCAACCAACTGTGGGTCGCCCCTCTGTGCTTCTCCAACCCGCCCCAAAAGAGTAGGTCTAACTTCCAAAGAAGCTAGCAAACCGGGTACATAGTCAATGGAAGGTCTGAAATCAAACATCGAGATAAATTCCAAGCTTCGTCGTTCCACGAACAATGGACTCAAGGACAACCTCTTCCTACTCAAGGCGTCCGCCACCACGTTACCCTTGCCAGGGGTATACGCTATCTCGAAATCATAGGATGCTAAAAACTCCATCCACCTTTGCTGTCTCTGATTCAAATCCTTCTGAGAAAACAAGTACTTCAATGATTTGTGGTCAGTGAACAACTCGAATCTCTCCCCAAGAAGATAATGACGCCAAATCTTAAGCGCAAAAACAATAGCAGCCAGCTCTAGATCATGGGTAGGGTAATTTTTCTCATGTGCCCTCAACTGCCTTCCACCGTAGGCTATTACCCTTCCCTCTTGCATTAAGACTGCGCCAAGTCCTGTCCCACAGGCATCGGTATAGACAACAAATGGCTTGCTCCCATCTGGCAACACTAAAACTGGAGCGGTGGTTAAAGCTCTCTTTAACCGTCGGAACGCATCATCACAATCTACGTCCCATGTAAAAACAAGAATCTTCTTTGTTAAGCGGGTTAATGGGGCTGATATCTTCGCGAAGTCTTTAATAAACTTCCTATAATAACCCGCCAACCCCAAGAAACTTCTTACTTCGGTAGCATTTTTCGGAACCTTCCAATCCTGAATTGATACTACCTTCGCGGGATCCACAGCTATCCCTTCCTTGGAGACCACGTGCCCCAAGAACCGCACATCTTTCCGCCAGAAGTGACATTTAGAGAATTTAGCCTTAAGGCTATATGCTCGAAGAGTCTTCAATACCTCCCCAAGATGTAGGGCATGCTCTTCTTCACTCTTAGAAAATACTAAGAAATCATCCACAAAGACCACCACGAATTTATTAAGGAACTCCCTGAACACCCTACTCATCAAATCAACGAAGTATGCAGGGGCGTTCGTCAACCCAAATGGCATCACTAGCCACTCATAGAAACCATCAGGAGTCCTAAAGGCAGTCTTGTCTATGCTATCCTCAGCCACCCTCAACTGATGAAACCCCGTGGCTAAGTCCAACTGAGAAAACACTGAAGCGCCAACCAACTGATCGAAAAGATCATCAATCCTCGGCAATGGGTGTCTATTCTTCTTTGTGAGCTTGTTGAGTTCTCTATAGTCTACACAAAGTCTGAGGGACCCATCCGCCTTTGTAGCAAATACTACTGGAGCACCCCACTCCAATATGCTCCGTCTTATGAACCCCTTCTCAAGCAACTCCCCTACTTGCTTATGGAGTTCCCTCCTCTCACGAGGAGCCATGTGGCGCACTGGTAAAGATACAGGTTTAGCACTATCCACCAGATATATTCGGAAGTCAATCTCCCGCTTCGGAGGTAAGCCCTTCACCTCCTCAAACACATCCGGATATTCCCGGACCACTCTAACAGATTGCAAACTCTCGACCGAAGCGTCAAGCGATTCAAGATAACTTAGCATAACAGAGTCCCTGGGATTACAAGAAATCTCGAGAGTGTTACCCAAGCGGGTCATGAGCCTAACAACTCTCCTTTCGCAATCAAGAACGGCACCATTACTGGATAACCAGTCCATGCCCAAAATCAACCCATAGCCCGTGAAGCCCAACACAAAAGCATCACATCTAAACTCAATGCTAAGTATAGAAATCTTCAAACCCAAACATATCATGGACAAATAAGTGGAGCCCCCAATTGGGTTTGAAACAACCAAGGGATCATCTACCAGACTGGTGTCTAGGTGCAGTGACTCAACTAATGATGATGAGATAAACGAATGCGATGCGCCTGAATCAAACAATGTACGGACAGGATGATCAAATAGAAAAACCAGACTTTCAACGGAAATAGTTCTACCTCTCTCCTGAATCGGTGGAACCGCGAGAGCCTGTACTTGCCCCCTAGCCTGACTTGGTGCCATAAGAGCTTGCACCTGTGCTCCTGAGGTAGATCCCGTCCTTTGCCCCTTCTTAGGGCAATCCTTCACTAAATGCCCTGCTTCACCACAGTGGAAGCAGCCAGTCTTCTTCTTCTTGCGACAATCCTTGCTTAGGTGGCCAGGTGTCCCACAATTGAAACACTTCTTCTTCTTGCCCTTGCCACCGTTGCCTTTCCCACCTTTGCTTTGTTGTTGTTGCTGAGGTCTCTTTTGATCTCCCTTCTTCTCGGGTGCCCTATTAGCATTGGGACCCTTTTCTTCTTCATACATGAGTGCCATGTCAACTAGCTACTCAAAAGTGGCCCCCATAGGGATATGAGTCATAGCCAACCCATGCATCGGTTCATTCAAGCCTTTCTGAAACACCCCGCCTCCGTTAGGGTCACTCTCAAAGGGAATGCCCTAATTTTGGTGGAGGTTTATAAGTACAAGTCACAGATATACAAGACAGATATAAGAACACATATTTGTAAACAGCGGAAGAACAACAAACTTTATTTCATAAAGTCAAATACGTGTTACAACAACATCCTTTCCAAAAACATAACATAACACTTTCATAATCTGTCTTGAGTACATTATTTAAAGAAGCATAAATAAAACATAGATAAACTGCAAAAGCCCCATAGTGGATTGTCCAAAGCCATAGTTCAAAACAGGAAAGTCCAAGCAATACATTTCTCTTCTTCAAGCTGGATGTTGAGGTAGGTCAAGCTGCTGTGTTCCCTCCCTGAGAACCTGGGGGGGGCAACGGAAGAAAGAAGACGAAAGAAAAGTAGAGTCAGACATAAAGCCTGAGTAAGTCTAGTACTATTTTGTCTATGAATAAAGAACTGGGTATGATAAGTATAAACAAGAAGTGGGCATGCACTATAAACTTGGTTAAGTTGTCTAGGGTCGAATATACTATCGTACCCCATGTCAATCTCTGAACCCATATAAACTAGTTCCCAACTGGCACCCCAAAATCAGGGTGATGTGATCCATTCAATGATGATCGGCTCCTACTCGCATAGTTACATGTGTCTTTCGGCCCCCGATGTCGTAGTTACCTATGCTGGTCCCACCATGGGGTGTATCAAGTCCCATAGTGGCAACCCGACACAACCTTAGAGTGCACAGGTATGCTACTGGTGTCCAGTGCCTTATTTTTCTGCGCCGGAGTGTGTGCACGCCCGCACTCTGTTAGAACCTACACTGCTACACCACCGCCGTCGATTTGACCTCTTACAATCAGCCCAGTAATCGTGCCCCACCCTGCCTAGTTTCAGGGTATCCTGATACACCTTCTTGGGTTACTGCTGAAAAGGGTCCCCCGTTACTAGGTTTTCTATCTCTAGCCAAAATGCTAAGTTGGTTAAGTGTTTCCTAACCTAACCCCACCAGTCCGTTTAGTTTAGCATGTTCCACTTTGATTAAGTCTTTAGTTCACTTAATCCTAACAATCCTGACTCAGCCTTAATTGTCTTATTAAGGCCCTGACCTCTCACATTAGACAGGTATTATTGTGGCTGCCTGTTGCCGGTTGGTTCCGGGCAGTCTTACGCCACAACTCAGTCTAACCTCGGGTCCTTATTGGGCTCCATGTTTAACCTCCCACATTGGATAGGTATTGTTGTGACTACTGGACAGCCGGGCGGTTCCGGGCAGGTTTACATCACAACTCAATCCAACCTCGGGTTAAACATATCGTATTTTCTACATTTACATATTTTTGTCTTTCTTCTTTATTGATATATAAATATTTGCGGCCCATTATTAAGTTAATGGTGTAAAGGTTACACCAATCATGGGCCCAACCCATTCTTGAATTTGGGCCCTTTTACTTTAGTTTTCATTCATTAAATTACTTTAGCCCAACGTTATTTACCCCCGTTTTTACACGTCCGTTTATATATATTGGGCTTAGCCTTTTAAAGCCCAATTTAGCCATGCGAAAGGGGAGGCTCAAAGCATAATTACGTACACAAAAAGGGGAAGGTGAGCGTATGAACTTGCAAAATGACGTTGGAAATACAAACTAGAACGGGTGTACTTGCATAGTGGTAACATAGGTGACATGAATCAAAGCATGTGAACTTGTAATTGAGATATCATTATTGACACATGAACCTATATTTTTTTATTTAGGCATAATGTCAAACATAAGCATGGCATAAATATTTCTAGCATAAGCATGGCATAATGTCAAACATAAGCATGGCATAAATACTTCTAGCATAAACATGGCATAAACATAAACAAGTCATGTTCATAAGGTTTCTACATGTTTACAAAGGGGATACTTTGTTACTAACACAAAAGCATAGTTCAACTTAATCATGATTTAAGTCTAATCACATAACGATGGTATAAATATACTTATGCATAAATATTCCTAATCATGGTGTTTGCTTTAAACTTGCAAAAAGGGATTTTTGAGTCTAACCTAGCCATGTCTCACATATGTCATCATATAATTCTTTTAAACAAGATAGACTTAATCATGGATTTCAATTATGCCAAATATCATTCATGGCCTAGCCATATTCATAAGTTTTGCAAAAGCATGACTTAATACATGGATTATGGTGTCAAAATTCCAACATAGTTTCATATGAACTATAACAACCAAACTTGTTTCAATTACTTGCAAAATGATTTATGCACAAAAATATACATCATGATGGCATAATAACAAAGCCCCAAACTTGCATGAATTTCAATCAACTACATACATGTAGCTTCGACATAGATTACATAATTTGCGCAATATTCCAAACGTATACTTGCATAGAGCTACCGCATGTAGTTCTTTATAATGAATAACATAATTTTGCATAAATATGAATTACTTTATTATCTCAATTCAAGCATACAAATCAATACAGTTGTTTATTCATACCAAAGTAATACTCTACTTACAATGGTTGCGGCGAATTCTCTAATTAAGAGATATGATTCCTTTGTTGAATTGATTGGCTTTAGGTTGCTTGAATTGCTTTAGGCTTTAGAACTTTCTTCCTAATTCCCTCTCTAGTTGGCGGCTACTCTTAATCGTTCCTCAGCAACATGGCGGCTATGTTTTTATTTTTGAATGAATAGATTAGGGTTTAGTCTAGGGTTGTTTATATAGAGGTTAGGAACTGATTAGGACCATTGATGTTGCTTGGATTGATCGTAGCCATTCATTCGCAAGAGAGACCAATTAAAACTTGCCACCTAGCCCTAATGACAAAGCAGACCACAGAAATTCGACCAAACACAGACCTGGCCAGCCAGGTTGACTGGGCTCGACCAGGTCGACACCCCTGTCGACAGGGCTGTCGACAGCCCTGTCGACATGGGTAGCCCAGGTCGACAGCCCAGTCGACCTGGGTGGCCTAGGCGGGTGTTTATCCGCCCTGGCCCATTGGGCCCGATTTTTAATTATTTTATTCTGTTTGAATTTTAAATTTAATTCAAAACTTCCGAAGGCCATATCTTCTTCATACGGACTCCGTTTTTCTAGAACTCGGACTCTATTTCGCGTATTTTTCCGAGACGAACGCAATGGCGTACCCTTAGTTCTTTGATTTCAGATTAATTATGCTTTAATTTGTTAATTTCACAGTTATAGAATTTTTCGGGGTGTTACATTCTCCCCCACTTAAAAGGATTTCGTCCCCGAAATCTTCAAGTTAGGAGGAATGTATATCCTAACATCCAATCATCCATCTACTCATCCATCAAACACGAGCATCCATTGTCCTTAAAAGACTTCTAATGCTTCATGATTATATGCAAAGTGTGTGTGTTCATGAACTTATCTAATGCAAAATCAGGCGGTCTACTGATTCAGTTGACCTCCTTAATGCGAATTATGTAAGTGCAATGAATCCATTATGTATGCAAATTTTCCTATGATTCTACATGAGTGCACAATCATTCAATACAGATGCAACATCCATATGACAACACATTAAAGTTCAACCATATACGAATGCAAACATATATGCATATGCAATATGAAGTGACTGAGCCGATCTAAAACCTAGATTGTGTGTGTATATGCAACCACGAGCAACCACTAGCAATCACTTGCAACCACTTGCAACCATCATACATAACATGTTTCAATTACATGTTTTCATCCAAAAAGGGTTTCTACCTAAAAGATAAGGTCGAGGAAATATACCCTAAAAGATAGATAAAAGCGCAACTTAAGGAAAAAGAAAGATCAAGGATGTACCCTCGAACAGAAAAGGGTAGGCAGTACGTATTCTAGCTTCAGTTTCCCAAGTCGCGTCTCCCTCGGCGTCGCTCCATTGAACTTTGACGAGCTTGACTTCACGGTTGCGTAGCTTCTTCACTTCCATTCCTAAGATGCGGGTTGGAGCCTTTCTTATGGTTGCTTCGCGTTCCACTTCGGCCTCTTCGAGTATATTTGGCTCTACCACTTCAGCAGACTCATGTAGACATTTTCGGAGATGTGAAACGTGAAAAACGTTGTGGACTCCAGCCAACTTCTCGGGTAGCTCTAATCTATAGGCCATTTTCCCAATTTTCTCGATAATAGGGAATGGCCCTACGAACCTTGGTGCCAGTTTTCCTGTGGCTCCAAAACGAACAACGTTCCTTAGCGGTGATACCTTGAGAAAAACTCTGTTTCCAACTTCAAATTCAAGGTCGGTCCTCCTCTTGTCGGCATAGGACTTTTGTCTGTCTTGGGCCGTCTTCATCCTTCTTCGTATTAAGTCTACTTTCTCTGAGGTCTCTCGGATCATGTCTGGTCCAAGTATGAGCTTATCCGTGGACTCCCACCAACAAGTGGGCGATCGGCACGGTCTTCCATATAAAGCTTCGAAGGGCGCCATTCCGATGGTTGCTTGATAGCTGTTGTTGTAGGCAAATTCCACCAAAGGAAGGTGGTCTTCCCATGTTCCTCCGAAGTCAAGGACGCATAGCCTTAAAAGGTCTTCCAAAACTCTGTTCACTCTCTCTGTTTGGCCGTCGGTTTGGGGATGATAGGCTGTGCTCAAGCATAACTGCGTTCCTACTGCTTCTTGCAGACTCCGCCAAAACTCGCTGGTGAAGATGGGGTCTCGGTCACTAACGATGCTAGATGGTATTCCGTGGAGTCGAACGATTTCCTTGAGGTAAAGTGATGCTAGGGATGAGGCATTTCTTTTACCCTTGACAGGTAAAAAGTGGGCGCTTTTAGTAAGCCTATCCACTATTACCCAAATGCTAGTGTTGCCTCTCCTAGACCTAGGCAGCCCATCGATGAAGTCCATTGAGATGCTATCCCACTTCCACTGCGGGACCTCTAGAGGATGTAGTAGTCCACCAGGCTTTTTCTGTTCCGCCTTAACCTGTTGGCACACCATACACTTGGAAACGAACTCTGCCACATCCTTTTTCATGCCGTTCCAAAAGAAAGTCCTTTTTATGTCTTTGTACATTTTATCTCCGCCTGGGTGTATCGTCATCTTGGAGTGATGAGCTTCTTCGAAAACCTTCTTTATTAAATCGTTTGTCTGTGGGACGCATAGCCTTCCATCTCGCCTTAGTAAACCCTTATCGTCGATGGAGTATCTGTTGAGGTGACTTGAAGTCTCACCCCTAATTAGCCTATCAATTATTTCTACAAGCTGAGGGTCTTCGCGTTGTGCTGTCCCTACTGAATCCACTAAAGTTGGGCGCACTTCGAGAGATGCTAGCAAGCCCGGTACGAAATCGGAGGAAGGCCTAAAGTCGAAGCTGGCTATAAACTCTAGGCTTTGTCTTTCAACAAACAACGGGCTTAGGGTCAATTTCTTTCGGCTCAACGCGTCTGCAACTACGTTGCCTTTGCCCGGAGTGTAGGAGATTTCGAAATCGTACGAGGCAAGAAACTCCATCCACCTTTGTTGCCTCAAGTTAAGATCCTTCTGCGAGAAAAGATATTTCAACGATTTATGGTCAGTGTAAAGTTCGAACTTCTCACCTAGGAGATAGTGTCGCCAAGACTTGAGTGCAAAGACGATGGCGGCTAACTCTAGATCGTGGGTTGGGTAGTTCTTTTCGTGGGCTTTCAACTGCCTCCCACCATAAGCTACCACCCTTCCTTCTTGCATTAAGACGGCGCCTAGCCCTGTCCCACATGCATCCGTATAAACAGTGAACATCTTGCTCCCATCTGGCAGCGTCAAAACTGGGGCTGTTGTAAGAGCCCTCTTCAGTCGTTGGAAAGCAAACTCGCAATCCAAGTCCCAATTGAACACTAGATTCTTCTTAGTCAATTTCGTGAGCGGAGCTGAAATTTTCGCAAAATCCCTTATGAATTTTCGATAGAAACCCGCTAGTCCTAGAAAGCTTCGGACCTCAGTTGCATTCCTTGGTGTCTTCCAATCCTGTACCGCCACTACCTTAGCAGGGTCCACCGCTAACCCTTGTTTGGATACTATGTGCCCAAGGAACCTCACCTCTTCTCTCCAAAAGTGGCATTTGGAGAATTTGGCTTTTAGTTGATGGGCTCGCAACGTTTCCATGATTGCCCTTAAGTGTTGAGCATGTTCCTCTTCATTCTTTGAGAAGATAAGGATATCATCTACGAAGACCACTACGAATTTGTTGAGGAAATCTCTAAATACCCTACTCATCAGGTCCACGAAGTAAGCAGGTGCATTTGTCAAGCCGAAAGGCATGACAAGCCATTCAAAGAAGCCGTCTGGGGTTCTGAATGCCGTTTTATCGATGCTATCTTCAGCCACCCTTAGCTGATGAAAACCGGTTGCTAAATCGAGCTGGGAGAAAACAGACGCCCTTACAAGCTGGTCAAATAAATCGTCAATTCTAGGGAGAGGGTGCCTATTCTTTTTCGTTAGCTTGTTGAGCTCCCTATAGTCAACACATAGACGGAGTGAACCATCCGCCTTTGTAGCGAACACCACTGGAGCGCCCCATTCTGAAATGCTCCTCCTAATGAACCCCTTCTCTAGAAGCTCTTTAATCTGTTTACTGAGCTCTTTTCTTTCTCGTGGAGCCATGTGTCTAACGGGCAACGCAACGGGCTTTGCATTATCTACAAGATATATGCGGAAGTCTATTTCCCGCTTCGGAGGCAAGCCCTTTACCTCTTCGAAGACATCCGGATATTCCCGGACCACTCTAACTGATTGCAAATTTTCAACAGAGGCATCTAGCGATTCAAGATAACTAAGCATAACCGCATACGAGGGATTACAAGAAATTTCCAAAGTATTACCGAGCTGGGTTAGGAGCCTAACAACCCTTTTCTCACAATCAAGGATGGCCCCATTACTGGATAGCCAATCCATACCCAAAATCAAACCATAACCCAAAAAGCCCAAAACAAAGGCACTACATTGAAATTCTACACTTAGAATAGAAATTTTCAATCCCACACAGATCATAGACAAATGAGCTGGGCCCCCAATTGGGTTTGAAACAATTAAGGGGTCCTCTACCATACTAGTTTTTAGGTGCAGAGATTCTACTAAAGCAGACGAGATAAAGGAGTGTGATGCGCCAGAATCAAATAAAGTGCGAACGGGGTGATCATAAAGATAAACTACACTTTCTACAGAAGTGTTTGTACCTCGCTGTTGCAAAGGTGGTGCTTCCAGCACATGAACCTGTGCCCCTGGAGTGGATCCAGACCCCTGCCCCTGCCCTCGTTTCCTTGGGCAGTCCTTAGCCCTGTGGCCTGTCAGACCGCAAGAAAAGCACCCACCATTCTCCTTGGCCTTCTTTTTCCGGTAGTCCTTTACTAAGTGCCCCACTTTGCCACAGAAATTGCACTTCCTCTTCTCTTTGTTGCCTTTCCCGCCTTTCTTAAAGTCCGTCTTCTTAGGCTGCAAACCCTCTTTCTTCCCTTAAGAGCTTTCTGCCTTTGTCTCCTTCTTGCCCTTATCCTCTTCATTCAGCAACGCCATTTGCACCAATCTTTCATACGTGGCTCCCATGGGTATATGGGTCATGGCCAAACTATGTAATGGCTCATTTAACCCCTTGACGAGACAGAGAGCCTTCTTGTGCGGGGTGTTGACTAGGTCAAGCCCAAACCTAGCCAGCTCATCAAACTGATTCACATACTCTCTAACAGTCTTGTCTCCTTGCTTAAGAAATAAGAATTTCTCCAACTGCAAACTTCTTTCCACATCTGAGAGAAATTTGGTCTCAAACCTTGCCCTAAAGTCCTCCCATGTCTCTACTGGTCTTTCATCATTAGTGACTTCCCACCAGTAGGAAGCCTCGCCCTTCAATAGCCACACCGCCAATTGTACTTTTTGTCTGTCCTCTACCTCAAAGATGATGAATAGATCCTCAGTTTCCTTCAGCCAATTTCTAGCTGCTACGAAGGACTCAGTTCCATGGAAATCCCTTCCTCCCATAGCTTTAAAATCCTTACATATCTTAGCAAACGTGTTTCCTCGTGGAGGAGGTGGAGGAAGAGGTGCTGCTGCAGCTGGATGATTTCCTACAGCTGGGGGAGGAGGAACGGTAGGACCTGGCTGAGTGGCCCTTGCTTCTAAGAACCGTCTAAACCAACCAGGTATTGGTACCCCTTCCGGCAAGTTAAGATCTTCGGACATGCTGAAACAAAAAGGATAGGTTCAAAACGAAGGATAAGAGATAGTACCTATGGCTTTGGGGAGTGGACTTTGCCTTTAAAAATAAAATAATATTTTTATCTTTTAAAAATGCTTCTTTAAATTTCCTTTTTGAAAATAAATTTTCAAAACTTTTTATCTTATCTGGTAAACCTATGCTCTGATACCAAGTGAAACACCCCACCTCCGTTAGGGTCACTCTCAAAGGGAATGCCCTAATTTTGGTGGAGGTTTATAAGTACAAGTCACAGATATACAAGACAGATATAAGAACACATATTTGTAAACAGCGGAAGAACAACAAACTTTATTTCATAAAGTCAAATACGTGTTACAACAACATCCTTTCCAAAAACATAACATAACACTTTCATAATCTGTCTTGAGTACATTATTTAAAGAAGCATAAATAAAACATAGATAAACTGCAAAAGCCCCATAGTGGATTGTCCAAAGCCATAGTTCAAAACAGGAAAGTCCAAGCAATACATTTCTCTTCTTCAAGCTGGATGTTGAGGTAGGTCAAGCTGCTGTGTTCCCTCCCTGAGAACCTGGGGGGGGGGGGGGGGGGGAAACGGAAGAAAGAAGACGAAAGAAAAGTAGAGTCAGACATAAAGCCTGAGTAATTCTAGTACTATTTTGTCTATGAATAAAGAACTGGGTATGATAAGTATAAACAAGAAGTGGGCATGCACTATAAACTTGGTTAAGTTGTCTAGGGTCGAATATACTATCGTACCCTATGTCAATCTCTGAACCCATATAAACTAGTTCCCAACTGGCACCCCAAAATCAGGGTGATGTGATCCATTCAATGATGATCGGCTCCTACTCGCATAGTTACATGTGTCTTTCGGCCCCCGATGTCGTAGTTACCTATGCTGGTCCCACCATGGGGTGTATCAAGTCCCATAGTGGCAACCCGACACAACCTTAGAGTGCACAGGTATGCTACTGGTGTCCAGTGCCTTATTTTTTCTGCGCCGGAGTGTGTGCACGCCCGCACTCCGTTAGAACCTACACTGCTACACCACCGCCGTCGATTTGACCTCTTACAATCAGCCCAGTAATCGTGCCCCACCCTGCCTAGTTTCAGGGTATCCTGATACACCTTCTAGGGTTACTGCTGAAAAGGGTCCCCCGTTACTAGGTTTTCTATCTCTAGCCAACATGCTAAGTTGGTTAAGTGTTTCCTAACCTAACCCCACCAGTCCATTTAGTTTAGCATGTTCCACTTTGATTAAGTCTTTAGTTCACTTAATCCTAACAATCCTGACATAGCCTTAATTGTCTTATTAAGGCCCTGACCTCTCACATTAGACAGGTATTGTTGTGGCTGCCTGTTGCCGGTTGGTTCCGGGAAGTCTTACGCCACAACTCAGTCTAACCTCGGGTCCTTATTGGGCTCCATGTTTAACCTCCCACATTGGATAGGTATTGTTGTGACTACTGGACAAACGGGCGGTTCCGGGCAGGTTTACATCACAACTCAATCCAACCTCGGGTTAAACATATCGTATTTTCTACATTTACATATTTTTGTCTTTCTTCTTTATTGATATATAAATATTTGCGGCCCATTATTAAGTTAATGGTGTAAAGGTTACACAAATCATGGGCCCAACCCATTCTTGAATTTGGGCCCTTTTACTTTAGTTTTCATTCATTAAATTACTTTAGCCCAACGTTATTTACCCCCGTTTTTACACGTCCGTTTATATATATTGGGCTTAGCCTTTTAAAGCCCAATTTAGCCATGCGAAAAGGGAGGCTCAAAGCATAATTACGTACACAAAAAGGGGAAGGTGAGCGTATGAACTTGCAAAATGACGTTGGAAATACAAACTAGAACGGGTGTACTTGCATAGTGGTAACATAGGTGACATGAATCAAAGCATGTGAACTTGTAATTGAGATATCATTATTGACACATGAACCTATATTTTTTTATTTAGGCATAATGTCAAACATAAGCATGGCATAAATATTTCTAGCATAAGCATGGCATAATGTCAAACATAAGCATGGCATAAATACTTCTAGCATAAACATGGCATAAACATAAACAAGTCATGTTCATAAGGTTTCTACATGTTTACAAAGGGGATACTTTGTTACTAACACAAAAGCATAGTTCAACTTAATCATGATTTAAGTCTAATCACATAACGATGGTATAAATATACTTATGCATAAATATTCCTAATCATGGTGTTTGCTTTAAACTTGCAAAAAGGGATTTTTGAGTCTAACCTAGCCATGTCTCACATATGTCATCATATAATTCTTTTAAACAAGATAGACTTAATCATGGATTTCAATTATGCCAAATATCATTCATAGCCTAGCCATATTCATAAGTTTTGCAAAAGCATGACTTAATACATGGATTATGGTGTCAAAATTCCAACATAGTTTCATATGAACTATAACAACCAAACTTGTTTCAATTACTTGCAAAATGATTTATGCACAAAAATATACATCATGATGGCATAATAACAAAGCCCCAAACTTGCATGAATTTCAATCAACTACATACATGTAGCTTCGACATAGATTACATAATTTGCGCAATATTCCAAACGTATACTTGCATAGAGCTACCGCATGTAGTTCTTTATAATGAATAACATAATTTTTCATAAATATGAATTACTTTATTATCCCAATTCAAGCATACAAATCAATACAGTTGTTTATTCATACCAAAGTAATACTCTACTTACAATGGTTGCGGCGAATTCTCTAATTAAGAGATATGATTCCTTTGTTGAATTGATTGGCTTTAGGTTGCTTGAATTGCTTTAGGCTTTAGAACTTTCTTCCTAATTCCCTCTCTTGTTGGCGGCTACTCTTAGTCGTTCCTCAGCAACATGGCGGCTATGTTTTTATTTTTGAATGAATAGATTAGGGTTTAGTCTAGGTTTGTTTATATAGAGGTTAGGAACTGATTAGGACCATTGATGTTGCTTGGATTGATCGTAGCCATTCATTCGCAAGAGAGACCAATTAAAACTTGCCACCTAGCCCTAATGACAAAGCAGACCACAGAAATTCGACCAAACACAGACCTGGCCAGCCAGGTTGACTGGGCTCGACCAGGTCGACACCCCTGTCGACAGGGCTGTCGACAGCCCTGTCGACATGGGTAGCCCAGGTCGACAGCCCAGTCGACCTGGGAGGCCTAGGCGGGTGTTTATCCGCCCTGGCCCATTGGGCCCGATTTTTAATTATTTTATTCTGTTTGAATTTTAAATTTAATTCAAAACTTCCGAAGGCCATATCTTCTTCATACGGACTCCGTTTTTCGAGAACTCGGACTCTATTTCGCGTATTTTTCCGAGACGAACGCAATGGCGTATCCCGTTTCCCTTAGTTCTTTGATTTCAGATTAATTATGCTTTAATTTGTTAATTTCACAGTTATAGAATTTTTCGGGGTGTTACACTTTCACGAACCTCAAAGCCTTCTTCTCCGGTGTATTCACCATGTCTAGGCCAAACCTTGCCAATTGATTAAACTTGTTGACATATTCCTTCACCGAGAGATTCCCTTGCTTTAGAGTCAAGAATCTTTCCATATACAAGTTTTCCTCCGCCCTTGAGAGAAACTTTGCCACAAATCTTTGCCTAAAATCCGCCCAAGAGTCAACGGGGCGTTCTCCATTAGTGACCTCCCACCAGAATGAGGCCTCTCCCTTCATTAACCAAGCAGCCAACTTGACTTTCTTTCCTTCTTCCATCTCAAAGATATCTATCAACTCTTCCACCTCTTTAAGCCAATCTCTAGCCTCCACAAAGGTTTCAGATCCTTGAAAAGGTTTCCCTCCCATAGCTTTAAATTCCTTGCAAGTCTTAGCAAAAGTATCCGTGCGAGGAGGAGGGGGAGGAGGAAGATCGGGTGCTACGGTTGGTGGAGGAACATTTGCTGGACCCGCAGTGGTGGCCCTAGCCTCCATCAATCTCCTATACCATACTGGTACCGTCACACACTCCGGAAGGTTAAGATTCTCGGCCATGCTGAAACGAAAAAGGAAAGATTCAAAACGAAGGATTCGAAGGATATAGATATGGCTATTGGGGATTATGCTTTTCTTTCAAAAACTTTTCTCTTAAAAGACATGTTTTTGAAAATAACTCTTTCAAAAATGTTTTAGAAAAATAGTTTTCTAAAAATTTTATCTGTTCCGGTAACCTTTGCTCTGATACCACGTGTAACACCCCACACCCGCTATGGTCACTCACTAAGGGAATGCCATAGCATCGGTGGAGTATTTTAGTGAATATAGAACAGAAAAATTACAACAAGACAGATATAAATAGTACTTGAAAATTTTAAACATCATCTCATAACAGCGGAAATAAACATGTCTGGTTACATCATAAAACCACGATAAAATTCAAGTACAATATCCGTCAAAATAAAGAAGTACATAATCCCACTCTCTCATACAATAGCCAGAACAAAAGGAAAGATAACTGGATAACTGGAGCTTTACATCTATCCAAGCTCCTAAAGACTGGAACAGCAATCCGATCAAGCTCTACTACTGCTAGGATCCACCGTAGGACCTGAGGGTTGGGAAAAAGATAAAAACAACGGGGTCAGACATACGTCTGAGTGAGCCCTATAACTTTAACAATACAATCATTAAAGTAACCAGAGAAGACATAAACTTGACCTACGGTAATATCTGGGGATGAATGGCTACACTAAGCAGCTTGGTAGACTTAGGATAAACTAAGATAACCGTAAGGACGCATCTACCCACCCAAGGATAATTACTAACTGCACCACACCAGTCATTCCTACTTAAAGGTTGATCCCTTCTAAGGACTTAGAAAATTTCCCCAGTAGTCTCGTGTACCCCTAGCCACTACATAGGTGCCGTCTGCCCCTATCTCCACTAGGTGTACTCAGTAATTCTTACCCAGTAGTTTCGTGTACCCCTACATAGGTGCCGTCTGCCCCTATCTTTATTAGGTGTACCCACTACTCCCCATCGATCGGCTCCCTACCGTAGATACCCGTGCTGGTCCCACAATGGGGTGTATCACTCCCCTAAAGTGGCTACCCAATACTATCAACGGTGCACGGCTTTATATCTACACGATGCAACAACGGCTTATCTACCAGCCCGGGCCCACACACGCATATGAAACCCGTTGGACTTGCGTTGCCACCGCTAACCCGTTTTGGCCTCTTATAATCAAGCCCAATATGCGTGTCCCGTCACTCGACATGGGTCGAGCCCACAAAGATACGTTTGGGATATTGGTTGAAATGGGCCCCCACAAGCTACCCACCTAAGCTTGTCATATATCTAGTGTATCCCACTTAACCCTTTAATCATGTTTAATTACATGTTTCCACTTGGTTAAGTATTCTAATCGTATTTTCTATTGCCACCCAAGGCAACCCACTAGATTCCACATGCCACCCAAGGCAACCACAAAATTTCCACATGCCACCCAAGGCACCCACTTAACCCCTCATGTCCCACTACATGCTAATATGGTTAAGTGTTTCTTAATTAATTAAGACCGTGATCTCCCATAAAGACCTCCCACATTAGACTGGCTGTTATGACCGCCTGGTTAAGCCGGTAGAGTCCGGGCAGTCTTACGTCATAACAGAGCCTAACCTCGTGTCTTTACTTTAATCACGTATTTAATTTATGGCTAAGACCTCTCACATTGGGCTGACATTTGTAGCAACTGGTTAAGCCGGTCGGGTCCGGGCAGTTTTACACTACAAATGAGTCCAACCTCGTGTCTTAGTCGATTAATTACACATAATTAATCACCCCCATATTAATTATCCCTAATTAATATCAAGTTTTCCATAACATGGGTAGACCTAACTCATTAGGTAAATTCCCATGGGGTAGACCTAACTCAATAGGTAAATTCCCACTTATGGTAATTTATTTTTATGGTATGCTTAATCATACCCAATCATACTTTTATTAACATATTTACCAACCCCATCGTTCCCCCACGTAAATCGTTCTCATTTCATGACATAAATAAGGGGAAGATCATCACAAATATCATGGGTTTAGCATACAACTTTGTCATGGGTTAAGAGGATGTCAACTTGCATATATGAGCATATATTAACCCAACTACATATAACCCAAACTTGCATATTATCACACACATGATTTGCATAACATATGACATATGAGCTTGCATATTATCATACACATATCTTGCATAACATGTTGAACTTGCATATAAGCATTCTCATAACTTGCATAACATGTTAAACATGCATTTAAGCATACTCATAACTTGCATAAGCATTCACATACTTGCATAAGCATTTACATACTTGCATAAGCATTCACATACTTGCATAAACATTCACATACTTGCATAAGCATGCATGACTTGCATATCATGTTAAACTTGCATTTAAGCATATACATATCTTGCATAAGCATTCATATACTTGCATAAGCATTCATAACTTGCAAATCATGTTAAACTTGCATTTAAACATATACATAACTTGCATATGAACTTGCATAACTCACTTTGTTAAACATGCATAAATCCACTTATTAAATATGCATAAACCCACATATTAAACATGCATAAATCCACTTGTTAAATATGCATAAACCAACTTGTTAAGCATGCATAAACCAACTTATCAAACATGCATAAACTCACTTATTAATTATGCATATACATAGAAAAACATGGAATAGCATATCATTACAAATGATTCAAACTCACTAATCCGCATCTAAGACCATAAGTCTCATTACACCCAATCTACTTACTTTAACAATTGATGTTAAAGTGATAGAAACTTACCAAACCCAAAATTAACCAACTTATGAAGTGGAATTAGTTGCTAAATATGAAGATGGTGATGATTAGAGAATGATTTGAGAGGGATTAGCTTGCAACTTCCTTCTTAGATTAGTGGAGACTCCTTCTAGGATTTAATTTGGCGGCATGAGGCCATTATTTCTATTTTTAGTATGGATTAAGGTAGGTTTAGGGTGTATTTATAGATTAAGAGAGTGTTTTAGGCCCTTAGATTAACCCTAGATTAGATTAGGTCCGTTAGATTTAGGAAATCTCTAGAACCCAGCCCAGCCCTAGCCAGAAAACCAGATCTGGTGCACCCAAGCACCCTGGTTCGACACGCCGTGTCGACACCCCTGTCGACAGGCCTGTCGACAGCCCTGTCGACATGCTTAGGGCGGGAATCTTCCCGCCTGGCCCCGCTGGTTCTAATTTAAAATCTGAATTTAAGTTTCTAAATCTGTTTTTAGCTCTAAATTTTCCGCAAACTTCTTTGGGCCATAACCGGGCCATACGGACTCCGATTCTCAAAAACTCGGACTCTATTTCGCGTATTTTTCCGAGACGAACGCAATAACGCAGCCCGTTACCCCCAATTCCCATGTCCGAGATTATTTATCCTGTAATTAGTGAATTTTAGTATTAACTAAAATTCGGGGTGTTACAGCTGCACAGACATTCATATATTCATACAATATATATTTAAATTGAATATTATATTTCAAACATTCAAACAGTACAACTATTTATAACTCCACTATTTATTCAATTCACATGAGATTGTACTTGTAAATAAATTGAATACTATAGACAAGTTTGTTTGACAATAATAAAATAATATTTGATTTCAATCAAATTTGTTTATTACATATATCAGTACAATTCTCTCATAGCTCCTCACTACAGTTCATTCATCACTAAGTACATTTTCAATACACTACACTCAGTTTACAGACTCACTCATATACAAATATTCTTATACATTTTTCTCTATCATCTTTAGTCTTCCGTCTTCACAGCTTTTAGTCAATCCATTCTACTTACCTGTCATATGAAACACACACAGAGTATACTGCAATAGAAATGAAACGGAATACAAGCAAATAAAAATTTATTTTTAAATTTTATTTTCCTCAAAATTACGATGTGTTTCTCATCATTTTTCTAGACTTGGTATGATATGCAGGGACAAGAAAACTTGTTTGGATGACTGCATATACACACGTGTATATATATACACATGTGCACTGCCTCGCCAATCCAGTGTGCAACTAAGGAGTAGCCACGTGGATCATCTCGACTCAGTGCAACAATAATCAAAGTGGTCGAGGCAGTTCAACATACATGGTCGAACCGGACCAAACAAAAACAAGATCAAACAAAGTACCAAAGTTTATAGATCGAAACAGGAACAAAGTTTATAGGAAGGTTTAAAATAGAAGAAATACATGCATGTTCAAAAACCGGTACCAAAGTTGATAGGCCATTCCAAAACGATATGGCGATGTAGCTCAAGTACAAAGGAGCATTTACAAGTGCAGTCACAAAAAGGAGCTTTCAAGTGTGTCCATAACAAATGCGTATACTCAACTCAATATGGGCATAGAAGATCAGGGGTGTACAAGTATTAAAGTGAAACAGGAGCAGCAATAATCAAGTACGAGACAAGCAAGTTTAAAAATGAATGCTAAACAGAGTGGATCAACATGAATGAAAGCATGACACATGTATAAGTGCATTGGTCAAGCCATAGAGAAAACATTTTGGTCAACGAAAATCAAGTGAAGCATCTGTTCTTTTTCATGAACTAAAAAGCAGCAAAATCAGTATAGAAAAATCAGGAGAAAACGGTTTGGTACAGCCACACAGTGTGTCAACATGAGAGTGCACGGAAAACTTCGAGTAGGTAATGCAGTTTTAACATGGGGCAGTACGGCATAATCAAGTATGGCATAAAACACAAAGACAGTTTCAAATGAAATAGTCCAGGCACAAATTGAATTGACACAAACACAAGTCTGGATAGCATAATGATACATGAAGACAGGTTAAAAAAAAGGGCCGAGCACAAAGCATGTGCATAGATGAAGAGTTAACTAATGTAATTGGTTGCGGCACAGGTGAAATGCACTGCTCAAGTATGGTGCATAGCAAAGTGGTGTATGTCACACAAATAAGCCAGCAAATCAAAGGGTAGTATTTGCTTTTATATAAGTATTCAAGACTAGGTGCTAGAGCTTCAGAAGTTCAAAAGGAATTAAAGATTTCATATGAAGCATCAAAAAGTCCATTCTACTTTATAGGTGAACTTTAATTTTTAAAATGGTCGAGCCAAAGTCAAGCTGTGTTAAAGTTCAAAAGAAAGCAAACAATTTGTACAAAGCAGTATGGACATAGCAACCATCAGCCAAGCCAATAAACATAGCTGTACATATATCAAAATGATAAAGTGTTGTGACTATTTTAGAATAGCAACGGTTCAAAGTCTAGTGTGAAATGGAAAGTCGGGCAGTACAAACATTCTAAGGGATGTTCAAGTACAATAATTGTTCTTATCAGTTCAAAGTATGATAACTGGCAAGTTCAAGTGTTGTTTATATACAAAAGGAATCAAATGCAGACCAAACAAGTATATGGTTCGAGTACAAGTACAAGGCAATATCAAGCATAGTACCAGTTCTTTTTAAAGGAGCAGTTTTTGGTCAAGAAATTACGGCGGTTATTTTAAGGGACCAATTAAAAGATAAAAAAAATATAGCAAATAAAGTCACACGCAAGTTGAAGATTTCCAAAAAATATATACTGTTTTGATTAAATAAGGACCAATTAAAAATAATAAAAATCTCAATCATATTCCAGAATTCAAGTTCAAATACGAAGAAATCTCCAGAAACTATGAAGAATTCAACCCAATAATTTCATGAATATCAAACCAGGTCTAATATGAAATCAGAGCACAAATTTAGGATTCTTAATCCTATAAATACACCTACATCATCATCGGCTCCAGATCATCCAAGTTCAAAAAAAAAATCAAAGAAAAATTCGATTTGAAATAACATACCAGAGATGACGGTAGCTTGGATCGAACCATCCCAAATCGATAAAACAACAAGGGCAACGCGAGAATACAGAGAACAACAAATTCCAGGAGTCATCGAAGACGAGATTTGGACAAAGAATCAAAACACTAGGAGCCACCATTTCTATTTCCAGAGAGACAAAGGAGATCGGGCCAAAAAGTGAAGTGGTGAAGCAAATAAAAAAATTGGCCGGCCAAGTTTTCAAATAAAAGGGGATAACCCTTATTTTAAATCTAGGGTTTTTCTTTGTTTTTTAGTTTGAATTATTTTTTCAGTTTATAAACCATCAATCAGTTTCTAGAGTCTATAAATATCTAGCAGTTTTCTAGTTTGTCTATAAAACTTAGGAGACGAATTACGGGATTTGTAATTCCCGGAAATCTAGTTTCGGGGATAGAAACCAGTGCAGAGTTTTGAGCGTAGGGTTAAGAACAGTTGGGAGCGAGTGTCGCGAGTTTACAGGGGATTGTAAGCGTAGAGATTGTTTTAACTCCTAGTAGAAACCTTAGGGAATGCAGCAGTAGGCGGGGTTTTGCCGAAGCTAAGTACATCTGTGTGTTATTTATTTTCCGCATTCATTCTGATTATTATTTGTGTTGTTATAATTTAATTACTCTGCGAAAATCTGTGATAAACCCTATTCACCCCCCTCTAGGGTTAATTTAGATCCTACAAAAATGATTCGTCTTTGGGTTCATCAATAACAACGTCGAACCTATAGGAAATAAATCATATCTTGTCTCCAGTGGGTGTTGCTTGATGCATTCAAGGGTCACGTTAAGGCTCCTGTGGCATGGAGTAACCAGGTGGTGCAGGCCAACGGGTTGCGGGTATGGGTTCGAACTATTTCAAGAGGAAGGGACAGGCTTACATTAGTGGTTTAAGAAGGGGTCGGTGCTTTGCATGAGGAGCAGTGGAGGTTAAATGGGGATGCTGTAGTGGAGGTTCAACGCATTTGGAAAGGAAGGGTAGAACTAGCAGAACGATGGGAAAGGGGGGCTTGGAAAGAGGAGCTGGCGGTAGTTGAAGTGGCTAAGAGGAGATGGTTAAGAGACAATGATGGTTTCGGGAGAGGAGAGGGAAGGCATCGTGGCCGTAGTGAGTGGTTGGTGGAGATTGGCTATGGTGAGGGGGAGCTCTTGGGGAAGGAGGATAGCCGACGAGGTGTAATGAAGATGGAGGAGGTCGAACGTGGAGGGGTGTTGGAGTGAGAGGCAATGGCTGCGACCAATATGCAGGTGGGTGGCGGAAAAATGATGGACCTATATTTTTTTCTCGATGGAAGATGGTGTCGGTGGAGAAAAAACAATGGATTGGGAGAAGAAACATGGTGAAGAGAAGGAAATATTGGCATGCGTTAAAAGATCAATTACAATTAAGCTGAACCAAGCAGCACGTGTCCAAAATTGTGGACGAATGTCCTTTAATAACCTTGTCTTCCCTACACATGTTTATATTATAACTTTATTTTTAATTTTTGTTTACTTTTTCCATTTCAAATCATGTAAGGCGAAATGTAAGAATATCTAATGCATGTATAAAGCTTCAATTCTATATGTATAATGTGCACATGATCAAACCATGTCATTGTTTAAAATTTTCTCATTGACTGTGAATGGCACCAAACTAACAATAAAATCGTGTACCGCGATGTGTCACGGTCCCAAAACAATAATAAATTAGACATCAATTCTGTAAAGTGTCAAAAGGACCACGGTTACCCTAAAATACGTTAGAAAGATATGTGCTTATTCTAAATCGATATTTAATTATAATCAATATTCAAACACTGATCATTTTGTTAACTATATTGCAAACCGGTTTGACAATTCGACCAACAACGAACTGCTTTGCGAAATAGATCTTGTTTTTAACTAAATTAATTCCAATCAAACATTATCATCTTTAAATTTTTATTTAATCAAACAATTTTTAAATCTTTATAAAATTCATACATATATAACACTTTTAATCCTATTATTAAAAATAGATTTGTAAAGTCTTATGCACTACATTAAATAACATTTGAATGAATCATATAAAATAATCTGTAATTAAATCTTAAATATACATTAAACATATTCTTAAATAAGTTTCCTTTTACAAAATCGTATTTATAAAATAGAACAAAATATTTACTTAAACTAATATATGAAATATTATTAATCAATATTTATATTTATACCATATTAAATTAAATTTATATTCAAAAAAATCCAAATAAATTTAATTTATATATATAAACATACATATATTCAATTCCAACTAACTTCAAATCAATTCAATATTAATTTTTATTTAGTTCAATTTACCATTCACATTCATATTGGTTTTATCATCCCAATTTTATTTAACTTCATTTAAGTTAAATTTTAATTCGTTTGATTCACTTTTTCCTTCTTTTCAATTTATTTAACTAATATAAGTTAAATTTAAAGCTCGATTAATTTCCAAATACTTACTTAAATTAGTTTAAGCATATTTTGATGTTTCAGTTGGAATTATATAGTTGTCTCACTTTCGAAACTCGAAAATAAACACTTATGATGTAGCTACAATCACCAGAATCATCCTCAAACGACTAGAGTGTGTGTAACGTCCCACCTCTATACTTGTATTATCCAAGAGTATTACTAAGTGATACCGTCAGATCATACGGAGAATGAGGTTGTTGGGGCACATACATGAAAATTATCTTGGACTAACACTGGTACGTATTGAAAATTTCTAAAATATTATTTTCTTTTACGTACTCAATGTCTGTACAAAACAATTACACGTGTGTCTCCAGGACAGAACAATACAGAATATACATGAATACAGAGATCATAGATTCAATCGCAAGGATAAAATATAATACAATATTTACATCAATATACATATTAATTCATACAACACAAGATAGTAAGTAATATGCTAATTAATAAACTATAATCCTCTAAGCCCAGTGAAACACGAGTTAGTCTCAATGTCCCTGCACTTGAAATGTCTCGGTCTGACTTGAGTATTATAATGATAATAAACAGATCAGTCTATGTCTAAATCCGTTATAGTTACTATAAAATGTGTGGGTGCTCTAAACTCGAAAGATTATTCAAAATATAAACCTAATCATTAGTGTAACAACCCGGAAAATCAGAACAAATTTAAAATTTTATTTTAAGGATATTTTATTAGAAAATGCGTCAAAATTTAAAAATTCCATTTTTAAATTAAATTATTGAATATAAATTGGTCCTAAACAAAATTATGATGTTATTAACGAACAATTTAAAATTTTAAATGTGATAAACAACAATTTATAATTTCATAAATTGTGGTTGATAATAAAGGAAATTATTAAATTTGTTTATACATTTGGACTTGATAACTTTAAACTATTGTTGAGAAAAATTAGCAGTTTAACCCTTGATTTTATTTTAAAGGTTCAATATAGGCATCAATGAGATAATTGAAAATAAATTCATGAATGTTTCCAAATTAATTTATATCGGAAGAACTGTATGTCTTAACTATCGCAGTTAATGAAATTTATGTTAACATTTATAAAACACAAACAAAATGTAAAACATATTTATATGTAATGCCCATGCATGATTTCTGGAATAAAAACAAAACTTTTGTCCCACTGTCGAATTTATAATTGCCTTGAATTCTCACATATATTTTTTGAAATGATTTATTCGTGAAAAAATTGCCTTGTTGGCTACATGCTGAAAATGGTTGATATACATACTCGCCAAATAATAGACTTGCTGAATTTTTTCGCATAATAAAAAAGGTGTTACAGAAAGATAGATAATTAAAATTAATACGTTTTCCTATTTTGGTTTCATAACTTTAAAAAAATATGAGTTGTGATTTGTTTGAAATGGTCTTAATCTACTATAGATAAAATTTATTTAAATATGGAATACATTCTTAAGTATATAAGTTGTTACATAATAACATGAAAATTTATATTTTCTAACAAAACTATCTGTGACTTGATTTGAAAAAAAAAACTAAGCACAATTTTTGAGAACTTTTACCAAAATTTCTATTCTCATTGAAACATTCTGAATTGTGAAATGATAGGAAACATAATAGCTTTATATTAAAGCAAATATACACACGATTTAATTGGAAAGATGTAAATGAAAAATTTAGGCAGTTCAAAAATATTTCAAATATATTAAGGAATAAGATATTAATTTATCCATGTTGTGATTAGACATGGAAAGCAAGTGAAAAGCGTAAACAATTAATTTAATAAGATATATTACTTAATAAAGAAAAATCAATCAAATATGGTTATGGATGGAAATGAATATTGGCGGAAGTAAATACACATATTACAAAACCCTAATTCACTCTATAACGTAGCCGCCACTATCTGAAATCCATGGCCGTGCTACTCCGATCTTCTTTCTCCTTTCTCTTCCAATCTACTCTGAATTAACATATAATTCAAAAGGAAAAATTTAAGATCTACGTGAGATTTAAACATTCAATGGTCAAGATCGAATGTGGTGCTACTGATTTCTCGAATTCTGTGCTCCATTCACTGCCGTTCACAGTGGTTTCTGGAATGCCATGGGGAACCGAGCTTGGAGCTTCTATTACTGGTGATGGCGCACGTGAAGGCGGAGGGTAGGGCGGCTTCTGATCGGAGCCTGGATGGACGGTTTCAGGAAATAACGATGTAGAA
This sequence comes from Allium sativum, assembly GCA_030737875.1. Taxonomy (NCBI): domain Eukaryota; kingdom Viridiplantae; phylum Streptophyta; class Magnoliopsida; order Asparagales; family Amaryllidaceae; genus Allium; species Allium sativum. The sequence continues at coordinate 180,122,900 of CM060915.1, read as the reverse complement.
GAGAAGCGTGAGCGGCCTAAGTATGTAATCAGTGTTAAATTAAAAATAAATAGAAGTTAATTATATTTAATTAAACCATGTTACTATAACTGTGATAACTTTTTACTGGATTATCAGAACCGAACGATTTTTGGTGCATAGGAATCACAACAATGAGATCTACAACATGGAACTGACCAGAGCTTAAACGTAGCATGTTGAAAATTCAGACAAAAATCAATGTGAGATATCTGATCTTATAAATAAAATTGAATTATTTATCGTTATATGAAATCCATGTATGTACGATTTTATAAATCATATATGTGATGTATGGAATTAGAACGGGTTAATTTTGATTGCGATGTATGAATGGGTTGGATTTTGATATTCATGTCTGAAGATCTGATTTTATAATAAAGATTTTTCTTTATTTTAATCCATGAATTCTGATTTGGTTTTTGAAATAAAAATCTCATCTTTATCGAACCCATGAACTTTGATTTGGGTTTTGAAATAATAAGAATATATTTTTATTGAATCTATGAACATGGTTTTTGTTTAGATTTTGTTTAACAATAAAATATCATTTTTATAGATTCTGTGAATATAGAATACATTAGATTTATTTTACAATAAAAATATCCTTTTTATTGAATCCATGAACTTGTCACTTAACAAGTTTCATTATATTAGGAAGAAGAACATTTTTTTTATGGTTATTGTCACTTGTTTCAATTAAAATGATTAAAATAAAAAGTTCACATTTTTATTTTCATTTGGTTGCAATATAACAAATATAATAAAAAGAGTTGAAACAAAATATCATATTTCTATTGTCAATTTGTTACAATAAAAAAAGAGTTAAAATAAAAGAACATATTTTTATTGCCATTTTGTCATAATAAAAGATTTGTTATTAAAGATCATATTTTTATCGTCATTTTGTTTCATTAAAAAGATTAGAATAGGAATATATCATTTTCATAGTTCATTGTTTTCAATAAAAAGACTGCACATTAAAAATTACATTTTTAATATAGTTTAGTTTTCAATAAAAACGATTGAACATTAAAAAAATTATATTCTTAATGTAGTTTAGTTTCTTAAAGAATGAATTACAAAAAAACATCATATTGGAAAAAAATGTCATTTTATTTAGGAATGTCATATTGGATAGAAAAAACGTCATTTTATTTAGAAATGTCGTATTGGATAGAAAAAAATGTCATTTTATTTAGATATGTCATATTGGATAAAAAATGTCAATTTACTTAGACATGTCATATTGGATTAAAAATGTCATTTTATTTAGAAATGTCATATAAAAATAAAAATGTCATTTATGTTAGAGTATTAGTTTGTAATTTATGTTAGAGAATTAATTTGTCATTTATGTTAGGGAGTTAATTTGTCATTTACGTTAGAGTATAAATAGGTCATTTATACAGAAAACATATTGTATAAATGAATATCTCCTTTATGTAGAAAACATATTCGGTAAATAAAATATGTCATTTAGTTAGAATCATATTTTGTAAATAAAGTATGTCATTTAGTAAGAATCATATTTTGTAAATAAAAATGTCATTTTTAGATAATGTCATGTTAGATAAAAACATCACTTTATTTAGATAATGTCATGTTAGATAAAAATATCACTTTATTTAGATAACGTCATGTAAGATAAAAGCATAATCAATGTTATGTGAAATAAAATTGTTATTTATTTGGATAATGTCATGTTATGGTAAAATGTCATTTTTATTAGAAAACAATATGTTAGAATTAAAATGCCATTTTATTAGAAAATGTTATGTTAAAATATAAATGTCATCTTGTTAGAGAAAATGTCACTTTATCATGGTAGATAAGAACAAGAATAATTATGTGTTAAGGATTATGTTTTGTTGAAATAAATTATTACAATAATAAAAATTTCATTTTTACCACATGTAGGGATCATTATTCATATTTGAAAATGGAATTTTGCTCGACCCATAAAAATCACACTTTTATTATATTTATAAAATATGTAAAATACCCATTGTTTGAAATGAAAAATATGTTTCCAATAAAATTCCATTTTTATTGTATACATAAAAATGACCGTTGTTTGAAATTAAAAGATTAAATTTTTAACGTATGATAGAAAGATTGAAAAGATTCAAAAGTAATAAAGTTGTTAACATTAAAATTACATTTTTAATGTCATAAAGATTTATTAAAAAGATCACACTTTGATAAGAATGTATTAGCTTTAAAATTACACCTTTAATGTAATAAAGGATTGATTAAAAAGATTAAACTTTGGAAAAAATGTGTTAACATATAAAAGTACATTTTTAATGTAAAAATGATTATATAAAAAGACTAAAATTTGATTATAATATGTTTACATTAAAAAGTTCATTTTTAATGTATAAAAGGATTCAATAAAAAGATCATTGTTTGATAAAAATGTTTTTACACTAAAAATTACATTTTTAATGTAAGTAGGAATAATTAAAATATGCATTTTTTAATATTAACATTTACATGTTGTAGAAGTAGAAATGTTCATTTGTTCAATATCAACATTAACACGTTAGAGAAGTAGAAAGATGTACATTGGTAAAACATTATCATGAATATGTTAGCGTTATTAGAAAATAATTCAAACTGAATTATAATTGGTTAAATTTAATTACCAATGATTTATGTATGTAAAATTTGTTGTTTGAAAACCCCACACGGGTATTGGGATGGCATTTGTTATACACTAGTCCCAATATTTAGTTGAGTGTCAACCGATAGATTGACAGTCTGTGATGAGCATTATTTATTTATTTATTTATTTATTTTAATGCTCACACAGTTATAAATTTCACCCTGGATGTGAATGGATTGTTTATTGATTATTTCTCATTATTGTTATATACATGCGATGTGTGAAATCCATATAATTGAAATTATATGCCAACTGGTTGAGTCGCATTCTGATTCAGAATATCTTTTAAATAAATATATATTTTTATCGAAATGAACTAGTTATTAATTAGAATAGATCATTAAATTAAGATTTAATGAAGTTTTCCAATAAATTTAATATTTAATTGGAATTTAATAAATAAATTGGATTTTTGGGTTGTCATGAATGGGGTCTTCAATAACACCGTTCTTAAACCCAGTTGAGAAAAGAATAAATCTTTTAATTAAGATTATTAAAGTTTCCAATTATATTTAGTAATTAGAATAAAATGATATGTGAATTGGGTTTATTGTGAACTGTGTTTTTTAACGACATTTGTTCTCTAACCCAATTAACAGTGAAAATATAATTTGGAAGTTATAAATATTTTTATTAAGATTTAATGGAAATTCTCCAAAGTAAAGTTTTTCAATTTAATATATTAAATTGGAATTGAATGGGATTCGATTTAATAATAATTGAGATGAGATTCTGTAAAAGAAGACCATACTATATATGGAATTTAGAAGGCTTTGTCGTTATTCCATGTATATTATTAGTCTGATACAGAAATTTATATCGATTATATATTGATTTGTTTTCTGTGAAAATTCCATATTTAATGGAAGATGATTTTCAGTTTATCGTGAACTGTGTTTTAAATGACATTAATTCTTTAACCCAGTTAAAGACAAGATTAGTTTCTTAAAGTTGAATAATCATAAAGTAATGATTTTTGATATTAAAACCAAATTAGAGTTTTAATGAATCTTTGAAAAGAAGATTAAAGAATGAATTTAAGGAATTTATCTTTGATAAAATTGATAGGAACCTTTCCCCAATAATTTGAATATTTTGTTAAAAGAATATTCTGAATTGGAATGAGGCATATGATGTGTTTCTATATCACTTAATTATGGATTATAAAATATGTGAGTTATTCAGAAAGACCAGGTTCAACCCATTCTGAATAATTACTATAACGATAAAAAGTTGAAGATGAAGACGGTGATTGAACATCAGAGGTCTTCACATCGTTTGGATGATTACTGATGTCTTCATTGGGAGGCATCTCAAGACAAGGTAATAAGTGGTGATCGTCCAAACGTACTTGGAGATCGAAGGATATGCGAGAACCTCTCTCCTGTATTGGACATATAAGATGAGGAATAAGGTGTCTCCGGTTTCGTTCAGACCCAGAACGGACTTGTACATGGATGGTACGTCTGACGTTGTATTCCTTTATGCTGTATTCGTTGATCTCTACTAAATATATATCTGTTTGGCGGCGGAGAATTTATTCTCTTTCTTAACACCCATCTCTGAGACGTACGAGCTTAGAGGTTATATATTGGCAGAATTCAATGGTATGGTATGGATTGGAAATGTGGCATGCTAAGATGCAAATAATCGAGGCTTTTGTTGAAAAGCAGAGTCTTGTGGTTGATGATCAAAGCACAACTTCATTTATCATAGATTTTTGTATAGCGCTACTTCGCGAGCCTCACACCCCGGTAAGAGTTAGAAACGGGACAAGGGAACGTAGTGAGTGCACACGTTTCTTTCTAGCTAGAAGTGGTGTCAGCGTTTATAAGCCCCGATATTTTTACTTATGTGGATGATGGATTATGAGGCCTCGGTTATATTGGTCGATAGTGACCAATTTTTAGGTTCAATGGTACTGGGAAGTGTGTGTTCAGGAATTGCCAATCCACTAAAGTATTTGTGGACCGGCCCTGCAGGATCCAAGGGTTCGCCAGCGTTCGAATCCTGAGACATTTGCTAGAGTATCTCGAATTGGTAAGGAGAACGTCCCTAGCCTTGACTCATGATGGAAATCCAATTTCCAATACGGATCATGCGGTTTTGATTGTAGAACTAGTATGGCGACATAATTGGATGGGGTACTATGCTGTCTATGATTGATACCTTAGGATTGAAAATGTTTTCAAAACATATATACACTAGTAATAATATCAAATTCTTTTTATCATATCAAGCATTTTTGACCATTATAAGGTAAAACTCTATCCTATGGTTTGCGTTGCATTGTCTGATGGGACTTGAGTCTTATAATGGTTTAATTTTTCTAAAAAGCATTGCGTTGTTTAACGATTTACTTTATTTCATGCACTAGCAATCCGATGGAGTAAACTCATTCCCCGTTAGCGGCGTGGTCCTATGATTAGCCTTATTATTAAATAAGTTAAGTAAGATTTCTCATACCAGTCCCATGACTGACTCGTAGTTTGTTTCACTTGCAAACTCGGGTGCCCATATTTTCCACATGGGAAGGTTAGTAACTTATTTTGTAGATATATTGAGCAGGATTCTGGATCGAAGCCTAAAGCTGTGTCCAAAGCATTGATTGTCTTCCTTGTATTTTTGTTTTGGCCGCATTGTATAAAATCTATTGTAATTTAATCTTCCGTTGTAATATAATTCGATGTACTCTGATATATTCTATACTCTGATGTAACATTATTATGATGTTTATAAAAGTCTACTGTTATTCGTTCTGATGTGTTGTATGCCCAGAGTTAGCGTATGCGGGTTTTGAACGGCCTTGGTTGATTTAACGATTGATTAGGTCCAGGCGAAGTCCGAATCATTATAGTTGGTATTAGAGCTTTGGTTAACTCAAATCTTTGGGGTACAACTCGTTAGAACTAAACAAAAGACTCATCAGAAGTAGGATTAGAAATATCCTATAAAAGAATACTCATTAGAGATAGGATCAGCAGTATCCTAGAATGAGAAAACTTGTTAGAGATGGGGTTAGTAATTCCCTAGAAAGAGATGAGAGTAACAAGTTTATAATTAACGTATTTTTGATTAAATATGTAATCTGACCTTAGAAAATATGATTTTTGAATATATAAAAGTTATATATATTCGAAAAGTTAATCAACTAATAAAAATTATGGAAACCAATAAAAGAATGAAAGTTGAGGTAGTAAGTTAAACAACTTTCAGCTCTGTTCCTTTTCGAGGAAGAAAAGATTTTAAGTGGGGGGAGATTGTAACAACCCAGAAAATCAGAACTAATTTAAGATTTATTTTAAGGAAATTTTGTTAGAAAATGCGTCAGAATTTAAAAATTCTTTTTTTAAATTAAATTATTGAATATAAATTGATCCTAAATAAATTTATGATGTTATTAACGAACGATTTAAAATTTTATTTGTGATAAACAACAATTTGTAATTTGTTAAATTGTGATTGATAATAAAGGAAATTATTAAATTTGTTTATACATTTGGACTAGATAACTTTAAACTATTCTTGAGAAAAATTAACAGTTTAACCCTTAATTTTATTTTAAAGGTTCAATATATATATTAATGAGATAATTGAAATTAAAGTTATGAATGTTTCCAAATTAATTTTATGTAGGAAGAATTGTAAGACATTGAATGCTAAAGGTATATAATGTAAGTTTTAACTATTGTAGTTAATGAAATTTATGTTAACATTTATAAAACACAATCAAAATATAAAACATATTTATTCATAATGCCATGCATGATTTCTGGAATAAAAACAAAACTTTGTCCCATTGTCGAATTTGTAATTGCCTTGAATTCTCATATATATTTCTGGAAATGATTTATTCGTAAAAACATTGCCTTGTTGGTTACATGCTGAAAATGGTTGATATACATACTCGCCAAATAATAGAGTTGCTGAATTTCTTTGCATAATAAAAAAAGGTGTTACTGTAACGATTAGGAATTTCGCTCGATCCGAATCGATCGCTAAACCCACCATGACCGTTCGAAACCCCTGATTGTTTTGAGAACAAGCCACATCGGAACACAAACAGAAGAACATTTCAATGTTTATTACAACAATTCCATCAAAATACAAGAATATACAGAGTATAAATAAATATTACACATCGGAAAAATATCAGAGATTCAATTTACATTACATAGAAGCGAAAAATAATACAAAACACAACTGAACGAGATATACGGATACAGAGCTTTTCGGATATCATTCCAGCTGTAAACCAGGATCCTGTGAATATAAATCTGCAAAACCAAAACTACAAGCTGCCCTTGTGAAAAATAGGGGCACCCAGAGTTTAGTTTAAAACAATAAACTCCAGGTCAGTCATGTGATTGGTGTGAGAACTAAAACAGTTATTAATCTTTAATTTAAATCATATATATCAAAGGACCACGCCGTATAACATGGAACGTGTTTTGTCCCAAGAATACCAGCGCATATAACAAAACAGCGCGATGCTTTTTGGAAAAATGAACCTATTAAAAGACCCAGGTCCTATCACATAATGCAACACAAGCCGGAGGATAGGGTTTTCCCTTATAATAGCCAAACATGCTTTGTACGTTAAAAACAAATCATTTGATACAATTATAAGTGCGTAGTGTATAAAACAACTTCAAATATAAATGTATCAATCCTAGACGGCATGGGTACCATATATCATGTCGCCAATACTAGGCTCTACAATCAAAACGCAACATCACGTATTAGAAGTTGGGTTTTCCGTCTGTGAACCGAGGCAAGGGATCGTCCTCTACCGATTCTAGACAATCTAGCCCATGTCTCAGGCTACAGCCGCAACTGCACCTAGGAGCCACAGGGCCGGTCCACACGTAGCGGATTAAAATGAAACCCTGAACAATATATCTCCCCGCCTTATGGGGCGTAAATGAGCCAAATGACTCCATATCCGAGGCGCCTCGAATTCCAACAACCACACAGGTGAAAAATATATAAATGTCAGGGCTGGTAGGTCACTGACACCCCCTCTAACTAGAAAAAGACGCATGTTCTCCGTAGATCCTCTCCCGTTTTTGGTTCACAACCGGGGCGTGAGGCTCGCGAATTAACGTCATACACAAAGCTATGCCACACAGGCCGTGCTTTGATCATCAACCACAAGACTTTGCTTTTCAACAGAAGCATTGATCATTTGCCACTTAGGCATGCCACACAGCCAATTCACTCCATGCGATTGATATCCATCAATATATAACCTATGAGCTCGTATGTCTCAGAGAAAGGCGTTAAGCAAGAGAATAAATTCTCCGCTGCCAAACAGATATATATTTAATAGAAATCAATCACATAGAATAAAATCCAATGTTAGACACAGTCCATTTACAAGTTCGTTCTGGGTCTAAACGAAACCGGAGGAACCTTATTCCTCGCATATCCATCGATCCCCAAGTACGTCTGAACGATCACCAACTGATTCCCTCCTCTTGGGTGTACAACCCAATCAAGATCATCAGCAATCATCCAAGTGATGTGAAGACCTCCGGTCTTCGACCACCGTCTTCATCCTCGACACATCGTCGAATCTGTTATTCAGAATGGGATAAACCTGGTCTTTCTGAATTACTCGCGTACATAATAAACAAGTGTTACACAAACATAACATACGCCTCATTCCAATTCATAATATTCTTTTATTCGAATATTCGTATACTTTGGGAAAGGTTCCCATTAATTTTATCAAAGATAAATTCTTTAAATTTATTCTTTAATCTTCTTTTGAATATCAATTCAAACCAAAATTATGGTTTATCCATACTAGTCTGGATTAACGAACCTTACCGAAGTAATCATTTACTAAATTTCCCAATCCCAACTTATTCATCCTATAAAGTAAAACTTGTAATACTTCATATCTAACACCACATTGTTATCGGTAAATTCAATTACCATTTCACCTTCAAATCTAATTAAAGATTTAACTATTGCCTGGAGCAAAACTGGTGATACTCCATTCTCGATCATTTCATGTAACAACCTGGAAATCCAAACCAATTTAAAAAATTTATTTTGGCAATTCTAGTGATTTTGAACATTTAAAATGAATTATTTTTAATAAAAACGACGGGAAATTTATTTTGAATAGAATTAGAACATATATATTCATTTGAATCATCGTTAGACTATAAATATTTATTTATAATTATAAAAGGAATTGAAAATGGCGCGGTAGTTTGAAAATTCGATTTCAAAGTTCAAATGAATGTACAGGATTCAAAATAAACCGGATTTTAGTGAAACCAAAAATATTTGAATATAATTGAGAATATCTGTACAATGAATCTGAAAAATTGAAATTTCATAACGGGAATCAAAAGATACGTCCAGTTGAAAATTCAGAATAGTCGCTATGGAATTCTGGCCCTTAAAAATAGCCATTTTGCAAACGGCCTCGTTTTTTGACGAAACCACTTTTGTTGGATCCGTGATGTTAAGTTATTGCTATGTTTCAAAATTCGTAATTTTTCGAATCAATATGTGAGCGTGGCAAAGGAAAACGAGTTTGACCAGTTTCAGTTGATTTTAATCGACTGGAAAATGGCCATTTTTCAAACGGTCACATAATTCGACGAAATTGGTTTTATCGTCAATACGAAGTTTGAAAATATTTTTCGAGAATTTTTAGAGTCAGTATGTGACCCCAGTAAATTGATATGCGCGTTCAAATTCAATATATAGAGTTATATTTTGATTTTGATGAAAACTAATCGAAACGATCGAATCAGCTTACGATACATATCCCATTGTGTTCGGAATGGGGGTAATTAGCTTTGGGCGATAGTCAGTGGGTTCGATTTTGAGTTGAGAATAAAAAGTTGCTTTTTTTAGAATTTAAATAAATTAAATATATGTTAAACCCCCCCGCCTCTAAAGTTTTCTCTCTCCCCCTTTCCAAGTCAACCCCCTACCCCCGTTCATTCTCAGATCCAAATCGAAAAAAAAGGAGCGACGGGAGGACAACCGCGCCTCCACGCCCCACGCCGGACATTGCCTCCACCGCCGGAGCACCCCACTGTCAGCCACTCGACCCCGCTCCTCCCTCCTTTGAACGACGCGCCCCCCAAACTCGAGACGATCGCCGCAAATGCCCTGGAGCCCGCCGCCGTGATGACAGACGCCCCCCCACCTCCGCAGACCGACGCCAGCGCACAGAAGGACCCCTCCTCCCTCGATTATAGTATTTTTTATATTTTTTCTTATTCATATATATATAATCTGATTTGTTTTGTTTATATAAAGTTTAACTAATTTAAATAACATTGTTTAAAATAAGTTTATAAAAAATATAAAAATAAAATCTTTGTTTGAATAAAAAGAATAAAAATGAAATCTTTGTTAGAATAAAAATGTAAAAGGTATGATTTTATTCATATGGAACACATGGTTTTTAACAAAGTATAAAAATATGAATTTTCTTTATGTAAACAAAGGATAAAAATATGATTTTTATTCATGTAGAGTTAAAAAAAATATAATTTTTATTATATTACTAACATGATAAAAATATAATTTTTATCATGGAGGTAGCGGTGTGAAGGAGTGATTTTTAAATATGTAGAAGCGATATATTTCTATATATATAGCGTTGTAAAAATATAATCTTTTCAATATATATAGCATGATAAGAATATAATCTTTTCTATATATAGCGTGATAAAAATATAATCTTTTCTATATATATAGCGTGATAAAAAATAATCTTTTCTATATATATAGCGTTGTAAAAATATAATATTTTCTATATATATAGCGTTGTAAAAATATAATCTTTTCTATACAAGTAGCATTGTTAAAAATGTGATTTTTAACATGTACTGCGTGAAATAGATCTCGTGGAAAACACGACGAAGATTTTCTACATATGAAGAGTCGTGGCGTTTGGTTAAGCTAGTCGGTGAGAACTCCTCACTTCTAATTTATTTCTAGTTGAATTGTATACTAGGATGCAGACGGTGCTTAGCAGCACCCGACACCCGTCGTCCATAGACCATGGATGACTTGTTTGTTTGATTGTTGTGTAGTGAAACTTGATTGTGTGATGGTGAATGAAATAAAATATTTTAGAGTGGAAAATATTTTATAGTTAAAAATATAATTTTTAACGTGTATATAAAATAAATGTTTATAAACAAATCGGCCGATTTGTTTATAAACACTGATTTGACTGATATTGATTAGGACGATAAATTTTACACATCACCCAACTGTACAAATAAAATCTGTGTTTGTTGATTTGAAACCTCACACGGGTATTGGGATGGTATTTGATGTACACTAATCCCGATTGTTTAGTTGTATGTCAATCGATCGGTTGACAAACTGTGTAAGCATTAATTATTTATATTTAATGCTTATGCAGTTGTGTGGTGCACTCTGGATGATTGTTGATTGTTTACCGTTGCTATTATATATATGTGTTGTAGAAAATCCATATAATTAACTTTATATGGTAATTGATAGGGCCTCATTCCAATTTAGAAAATAAATTCATGTATCGAATTGAAAATAAATTCATGTGTTGAATTGAAAATATATATTCATGTGTTGAATAGAAATGTAAATTTAAGTGTTGAATAGAAATATAGATTCATGTGTTGAATAGAAAATATTCATTTGTTGAATAGAATAATGAAGTTATTGAGATATACAAAGCCGTGTTGATTAGATTGATGCCATTTTGACGTGAACGATATTTATATCGATTTTATTCATTTTTATAATGAATATAGAAAAGAAAGTGATTTCAAAATGTAACAATTTGAAAATATTATCATTTGTATATCGATGATGTGGAATATTCAATTTTGATTAGAAATTAAATATGAAGTTGAAATCGTTTTGAAAACGAATTTAAAATGATTTATAAAATACGCTTTAAAAGGAAATCGACGAAATATATAATATATATATTATATATATAATGGCCTGAATAGAACGTGCAGTGCTGCGGTAGTTCGTGAATTTCGACCATTGACTTCGAATGGATATTGCGGGAGATTCGACCATTGGATTCTCTTAAAACTGGAACCATTGGGTTCGTGTCGAACAGAGCTTTCTAACAATATTGGAAATTTGAAATCTAACAGTTGGATTTGGAATTATGTCCAAATCAAATTTGGAAAAGGTCGCTGTAAGTGCAGTACGATGGCCGTTGATGGAAATCGACTGTACGACACTTGATAAAATTATTAAAAATAGTAATAATTTGTGTAAAATCATAATAAACGATTTGTGAAAAATTGGGATGAAAAACTCCATATTTGAAAAGATAAAAGTAGATTTTTATCGAAATGAACTAGTTTCGAACTAGAATTATAATTCTATTTATTTTTAAAATAAATAAATTGGATTTGAAATGGTTTTGAAAATAACCAGAATTTCCAATAATTGAATTGGAATGGATTTGAATCGAAATCGTCTTTGGAATATTTCGATGTTGGATTTCGTGAGGATACAGATATTGTTATGGGAATTTGAAAGATATATTTATATCGTTATTTCCAATACGATATTTGTTGGTCGTAGAATTTGATATTGAATATAAGCCGATATATTTTTTATTCAGAGCCTTGTATTTAATATCAAATGTGATTTGGGTTTGTCGTGAATGGTGTCTTCATTAACGCTGTTCTTAAGCCCAGTTGAGAAAAAGATTAAATCTTTTTATTTAGATTTAACGAAGTGTACCAATTAAATAATGTTTAGTTGGAATTGAATTGGTATTGATATTTGGGTTTATCATGAACAGTGTTTTAAATAACACTTGTTCTTTAACCCGATAATTAATGGAATGTGATTTTGGGTTGTCGTGAACGGTATCTTCAATAATACTGGTCTTAGACCCAACGGAGTAAGAAAATTTAGAAACTAACTATAGGTTAGCTAAGCAGAACGGTTTCCTGGGTATTGATCTGATGTTGGTTTCGGCCTTCGGGGTTAATACTTAGGGAATTGCTCACTTTCTATTTTACGGTTAAAAGCTGATAGAACGGAATGTGATTTTGGGTTTATCATGAACCGTGTTTTAAATCACATTGATTCTTTAACCCAGTTAATGATTAAAACTAAGTGGAGTTTTAATGAATCTTTAATTAGATTGAAAAGATCGAGAATGGAGTATCACCAGTTTTGCACCAGGCAATAGTTAAATCTTTAATTAGATTTGAACGTGAAATGGTAATTGAATTTAACGATAAAACCATGGTGTTAGATATGAAGTATTACCAGTTTTACTTCATGGGATGAATAGGTTGGGATTGGGAAATTAAAATAAATGATCACTTCGGTGCGGTTCGCTAAGTGATATTCAAAGGAAGATTAAAGAATAAATTTAAAAAAATTATCTTTGATAAAATTAATGGGAACCTTTCCCTAAGAATGTGAAATTTAGAAACTAACTGTAGGTTATCTAGGCAGAACGGTTTCCTGGGTATGGATCTGATGTTGGTTTCGGCCTTCAGGGTTAATATTTGGGGAATTATTCTCTTGTTAATTTACGGTTAGTGACTGATGAATTGGAATGAGGCGTATGTTGTGTTTGTTAACACTTGTTTATTATATACGCAAGTTATTCAGAAAGACCTAGTTTATCCCATTTTGAATAACTGATTCGACGATGAGTCGAAGATGAAGACGGTGGTTGAAGACCGGAGGTCTTCACGTCGTTTGGATAATTAATGATGATCTTGATTTGGTCGTACACCCAAGAGGAGGGAATCAGTTGGTGGTCGTCTAGACGTACTTGGAGATCGATGGATATGCGGGGTACTAGGTGCCTCCGGTTTCGTTCAGACCTAGAACAGACTTGTAAATGGACCGTGCGTCTGACATTGGATAACATTCTGTGTGATTGATGGATATCGGTTGCGTGGAGTGGTTTGCCTGTGTGGCATGCTAAGATGCAAATAATAAAGGCTTCTATTGAAAAACAGAGTCTTGTTGTTGATGATCAAAGCACGACCTATGTGGCATAGCTTTGTGTAGCGTTGATTCGCGAGCCTCACACCCCGTTTGTGAACCAGAAACGGGAGAAGGACCTCAGGGGGGACATGCGTTTCTTTCTAGTTAGAAGTGGTGTCAGTGGTTTGACACGCCCTGACGGGTTTGACTTATGTGGTTGTTGCTGTTGCGAGGCGCCTCGAATATATCGGTGACTATGTGATGCCGATGGAGTCATTTGTTGGCTCATTTACGCCCCAAAGGACGGGGAAACATAGTGTTCAGGCATTATAATCCACATCGGTGGACCAGCCCTGACGATCCAAGGGGCAGTTGCGGCTGTTCCTAAGGCTCGGGCTAGAGAGTATCGAATCGGTTGAGGACGATCCCTTGCCTCTGTTCACAGATGGAAATCCAACTTCCAATATGTGACGTTTCGGTTTTAGTTGTAATCCTATATATGGCGACATAGTAGGATGGGGCGCTCATGCCGTCTATGATTGATATTTATGATTGAAATTGTTTTGACACTATGCACTTATAATAGTATCAAATGATTTGTTTTAAACGTATCAAGCATTCTTGGCTATTATAAGGTAAAAACCCTATCCTCCGGCTTGCGTTGCATTGTTTGATGGGACCTGGGTCTTATAATAGCTTCATTTTCCTTTATTTAGCATTGCGCTATTATTTTATGCACTAGTGTTCTTGGAAGGAAACCCGCCCCGTGTTATATGGCGTGGTCCCTTGATTTACCTAACTTTGAAAATAAAGATTAATAACTGTTTTAGTTCTCACACTAGTCCCATGACTGACCTGGAGTTTATTGTGTTAACCTAAAATCTGGGTGCCCTTATTTTGACACGGTCAGCTAGTAGTTTTGGTTTTGCAGATTTGTATTCACAGGGTCCTGATTTATAGCTGGAATGATATCCGGAAAGCTTTGTATCCGTTTATCTCCTTCATTTGTGTTTTGTATTATTTTTCTGCTGCTACGCAATGTATTGCAATCCCCTGTTATTTTATAATGTATATTATTTGTTAATACTCTGTATATTCTTGTATTCTGATAAATTGTTGTAATAAGCAATGAAATGTTCTTCTGTTTGCGTTCTAATTCGTCTTGTCCTCAAAGTATCCGCTCTTTCCTTACCGGGGAAGTTTCGGGTCGTTTCATTTTGGTATCAGAGCTTTGGTTTACAAAGCTCAGAGAACAAGACATGTTAGAACCACACGAAGGAATTCATCAGAGATTGGAATAGTAATATCCAATAAGAATGACTCGTTAGAGATGGGATCAGTAGTATCCTAGAACGAGTGTGAAGAGTATATTTTTAAAGTGAAAACAATTTTTGTTTTGAAAATTTAAATCAATTATTCGTATTTGATTATTTATTTGTATTGATTTGGACAGTCCAGTATATAAAGATTTTACGTATACGTCTGATCCGCGTGTATTCGAAGTTTTAATATACTAGATAGATATAGAATCACACTCTAGTCGCCCGGAGATGGTTCTGATAATCGCTATAGTATGTACATCATCAGAATTTATATTCGAATTTCGAAAGTAGGACCTCTATATGATTCCAATTAACTGGTGTGGGAACCAAAATTAGATAGGGCTTATTGTTGTGATTTGGCATCAAAAATCTGATTTTTGACTATATATCAAAATTATGAATTTGAAAAGCGAATCAACTAATTGATTGCTGGTTATGTTGTTTGATTATTGGTTGAGTAATTTAAATTTGAACCATATAGCCAATTTGAACCAAATAGTAAATTGTATTAAAAATTTATCGCATTTGCATGCATGCACATGTACTTACATTGAACAGGTCATAGCAAGGAGGCTAGAGCAGAAGAATAAAATTGTTTGCCCGACAAATAGGTACATGTTTACCATAATTTACTATTTTGTTTGGGTGATGTTGATTTTATGAGCCGATTGGCCAGCCGCTTGGCTTTTTCTTTTTCTTTTGGATTGAAGAAGGCCATGGGAGGCTATATGAAATATCTCGAAGTCCCCGGTGCAGGGGAGGTTATGACGAAATTTTTCGAAAATTTAGGGTGTTAGCCAAATTTTTGAAAAATTTGAAAAGTTCTTAGAAATTAAAAAGTTGAAGAACTTAAGCCATAGTGAAAATTATGAAAGTGGAGTTGGTTTGTTAAACAACTTTCGGCTTCGTTCCTTTTCGGGGATGAAAAGTTTTAAGTGGGGGAGATTGTATCAACCCGGAAATCTGAGCCAATTTAAAATTTTTATTTTGGCAATTTTAGTGAATTTTGAACATTTAAAATGAATTATTTTAAATAAAAACAAGAAGTTTATTTTGAATAGAATTAGAATGTATATATTCATTTGAATCATCATTAGAATATACATATTTATTTATAATTATAAAAGTAATTGAAAATGGGGCGGTTGTTTGAAAATTCGATTTCAAAGTTCAAATGAATGTACAAGATTCAAAATAAACCGGATTTTAGTGAAACCAAAAATATTTGAATATAATTGAGAATATCTTTCCAACGAATCCGAATAATTGAAATTTCATAGCGGGAATCAAAAGACACGTCCAGTTGAAAATTCAGAATAGTCGCTATGGAATTCTGGCCCTTAAAAATAGCCATTTTGCAAACGACCTCGGTTTTCGACGAAACTACTTTTGTTGGATCCGTGATGTCATTATTGCTAGGTTTCAAAATTCGTAATTTTTCGAATCAATATGTGAGCGTGGCAAAGGAAAATGCGTTTGACCAGTTTTAGTTGATTTTAATCGACTAGAATATGGTCATTTTTCAAACGGTCTCAGAATTCGACGAAATTAGTTTTGTTGGGACCGTATCGTCAATACGAAGTTAGAAAATATTTTTTGAGAATTTTTAGAGTCAGTATGTCCCCCCAGTAAACTGAAATGCGCATTCAAATTTAATATATAGAGTTATATTTTGATTTTGACGAAAAATGATCGAAACGATCGAATCAGCTTACGATACATATCCCATTGTGTTCGGAATGGGGGTAATTAGCTATGGGTAATAGTTGGTGGGTTCGATTTCGAGTTGAGAATAAAAAGTTGCCTTTTTTAGAATTTAAATAAATTAAATATATGTTAAACCCCCCTCTAACGTTTTCTCTCTCCCCCCTTTCCAAATCAACCCCCTACCCCGTTCATTCTCAGATCCAAATCGAAAAAAAGGAGCGATGAGAGGACAACCGCACCTCCACGCCCCACGCCGGACATCGCCTCCACCGCCAGAGCACCCCACCGTCAGCCACTCGACCTCGCTCCTCCCTCCTTTGAACGAAGCCTCCCCCCAAACTCAAGACGATCGCCGCCAATGCCTTGGAGCTCGCCGCCGTGATGATAGACTCCCCCCACCTCCGCAGACCGACGCCAGCGCACAGAAGACCCCCTCCTCCCTCGTTTACAGTAAGTTTTTATATTTTTTTTCTTATTCGTATATATAAAATCCGATTTGTTTTGTTTATATAAAGTTTAACTAATTTAATTTAAATAAAATTGTTTAAAATCAGTTTATAAAAAATATAAAAATGAAATCTTTGTTTGAATAAAAAGAATAAAAATGAAGTCTTTGTTAGAAAAAAACGTAAAAGGTATGATTTTATTCATATGGAACACATGGTTTTTAACAAAGTATAAAAATATGAATTTTCTTTATGTAAACAAAGGATAAAAAATATGATTTTTATTCATGTAGAGTAATAAAAATATAATTTTTATTATATTACTAACATGATAAAAATATAATTTTTATCATGGAGGTAGTGGTGTAAAGGAGTGATTTTTAAATATGTAGAAGCGATATAAAAATATAATCTTTTCTCTATATATAGCGTTGTAAAAATATAATCTTTTCTATATATATAGCGTGATAAAAATATAATATTTTCTATATATATAGTGTGATAAAAATAGAATCTTTTATATATATAGCGTTGTAAAAATATAATCTTTTCTATATATATAGCATTGTAAAAGTATAATCTTTTCTATACAAGTAGCGATGTTAAAAATGTGATTTTTAACATGTACTGCGTGAAACAGATCTCGTGGAAAACACGACGAAGATTTTCTACATATGAAGAGTCGTGGCGTTTGGTTAAGCTAGTCGGTGAGAACTCCTCACTTCTAATTTATTTCTAGTTGAATTATATACTAGGATGCAGACGGTGCTTAGCAGCACCCGACACCCGTCGTCCACAGGCCATGGATGACCTGTTTGTTTGATTGTTGTGTAGTGAAATTTGATTGTGTGATGGTGAATGAAATAAAATATTTTATAGTGGAAAATATTTTATAGTTAAAAATATAATTTTTAACGTGTATATAAAATAAATATTTATAAACAAATCGGCCGATTTGTTTATATACAGTGATTTGACTGATATTGATTGGGACGATAAATTTTACACATCGCCCAACTACACAAATAAAATCTGTGTTAGTTGATTTGAAACCCCACACGGGTATTGTGACGATCCCAAAATCTGAGGGGCGGTATTAATGATAATCATTAGGAAATAACACATTAATCATCATAGCAGAGTACAGATAATAGCAGAAACAAAATAAAATAAATTTTACATGGATATGACAGCAGAATCACAACATGTAGGAATATCAGAATAGCATAACGTGGGATATACTTAGTGAATAAAAAGAAAGTGATCAGTCATCATCGCCAGAGGTGGAATACATACATGCAGTGAGACATAATAAGAGTATCAGTCTACATCGCCGAAGGCGGAATACATATACATATAGTGAGAAATACGGAAAGTAAATCAGTCTGCATCGCCAGTGGCGGAATCATAATGTAAGTACAGTAATCGCGGAAAATATCAAGTCATCTCTACGAAGTCAGCCTCGCCATGAGCCAAAAGTGCACGCTATGCAGCTGTGCAGAACCAAAAAGCACCTGTCACCTGTGTACTAGGCTGCCCGTGTGAAAATAAGGGCACCCGCGTTTGCAAAGTGAAACAAACAACGAGTCAGTCATGGGGACTGGTATGAGGAATCTATTTAACAGTTAAACAACAGTAAATAGCAAATCATAGGACCACGCCACTTTCGCGGAACGGGTTTACTCCAGTGATTGCTAGTGCATTTAAAACAAAGTAAATTCTTTTAAAACAACGCAATGCTTTTAGAAAGAATGAAGCCATTATAAGACTCAGGTCCCATCACACAATGCAACGCAAGCCGGAGGATAGAGTTTTACCTTATAATAGCCAAATATGCTTGATACGTATAAAGCAAAATCATTTGATATTATTACTAGTGCATATATGTTTCGAAACCGAATAGCATCATAAATATCAATCATAGGCGACATGAGCGTCCCATGCCACTATGTCGCCATATATAAGTTACAATCGAATCCGTTATCTCGTATTGGAAATTGGATTTCCGTCATGAGTCGAGCCAAGCTCCTCTCCGCTTCGAGACACTCTAGCAAATGCCTCGGGACTACGCACTCTGGGTAACCCCTGGATCCTCCAAGGCCGGTCCTCTCTTACATTTGAGGATTGGCAATTCCTGAACACACGTTTCCTGGTCCTTACAGACCTATAATCGAGGCGCCTCGCATTCCAACAACCACATAGGTGAAAAATAGATATAAATGTCAGGGCTGGTAAGTCACTGACACCACCTTAGCTAGAAAGAAACGTCATGCTCTCCTTGGGTCCTTATCCCGTTTTAGACTCATACCGAGGTGTGAGGTTCGCGAATCTACGAAATACACAAAGCTAGGTCACGTAGACCTTGCTCTGATCATCTGTGACGACCCGCAACTTCCCCGTAAAGGAAAGCGTCGGATAGTTCGAGAACAGGACACAACAGAACGCATACAGAAGAACATTTCATTGTATATTACAACAATGCATCAGATTACAAGAATATACAGAGTATAAATGAATATTACACAGAAATATCAGAGATTTAAATTATATTTAAATACATAGCAGCGGAAAATAATACAATACACAACTAGAAGAAGATATACGGATACAAAGCTTTCCGGATATCGTTCCAGCTGTAAACCAGGATCCTGTGAATATAAATCTGCAAAACCAAAACTACTAGCTGCCCGTGTCAAAATAGGGGCACCCAGAGTTTAGGTTAAAACAATAAACTCCAGGTCAGTCATGGGACTGGTGTGAGAACTAAAACAGTTAATCTTTATTTTAAAGTTAGGTAAATCAAGGGACCACGCCGTATAACACGGAACGGGTTTCCTCCCAAGAATACCAGTGCATAAAACAAACAGCGCAATGCTAAATAAAGAAAAATGAAGCTGTTATAAGACCCAGGTCCCATCACACAATGCAACGCAGCCGAGGATAGGGTTTTCCCTTATAACAGCCAAAGAATGCTTGATACGTTTAAACCAAATCATTTGATACTACTATAAGTGCATAGTGTATAAAACAACTTCAAATCATAAGTATCAATCATAGGCGGCATGAGTACCATATATCATGTCGCCATATATAGGTTTACAAATAAAACCGCAAATGTCACGTATTTGGAAATTGGATTTCCATCTATGAACCGAGGCAAAAGATAGTCCTCAACCGATTCGAGACGCTCTAGCCCGTGCCTCAGGATCAGAGCTCGAGTGACCCTTGGATCGTCAGGGCCGGTCCACCGATGTGGATTAAAATGCCTGAACACTGCGTTTCCCCACCCTTTGGGGTGTCAATGAGCCACAAATGACTCCATCGGACCCGGATCGTCCGATCAAACCGAGGCGCCTCGCAACAGCAACAACCACACAGGTGAAAAGTATATAAATGTCAGGGCTGGTAGGTCACTGACACCACCCTAGCTAGAAAGAAACGCATGCCCTCCCTGAGGTCCTCTCCCGTTTTTGGTTCACAACCGGGGTGCGAGGCTCGCGAATTCACGTTACACAAAGCTGTGCCACACAGGCTGTGCTTTGATCATCACCACAAGACTTTGCTTTTCAACAGAAGCCTTGATCATTTGCATCTTAGCATGCCACACAGGCAAACCACTCTATGCAACCGATATCAGTCACACAGAATGAAATCCAATGTCAGACACACAGTCCATTTACAAGTCCGTTCTGGGCCTGAACGAAACCGGAGGCACCTAGTACCCTGCATATCCATCGATCTCCAAGTACGTCTGGACGATCACCAACTGTTTCCATCTTCTTGGGTGTACAGCCCAATCAAGATCATCAGTAATCACCCAAACGACGTGAAGACTTCCGGTCTTCGACCGTCGTCCTCATCTTCGACACCACGTCGAATCAGTTATTCAGAATGGGATAAACCCGGTCTTTCTGAATAACTCGCGTATATATTATAAAAGTGTTACACAAATACAACATACGCCTCATTCCAATTCAGAATATTCTTTTATTCAAATATTCCTATACTTTGGGAAAAGTTCCCATTAATTTTATCCAAGATAAATTCTTTAAATTTATTCTTTAATCACCTTTGAATATCAATTCAAACTAGTCGGGATTAGCGAACCACACCGAAGTAATCATTTATTTTATTTCCCAATCCCAACCTATTCATCCCATGAAGTAAAACTGGTGATACTTCATATCTAACACCACAGTGTTATCGGTAAATTCAATTACCATTTCACGTTCAAATCTAATTAAAGATTTAACTATCGCCTGGAGCAAAACTGGTGATACTCCATTCTCGACCATTTCAATCTAATTAAAGATTCATTAAAACTCCACTTAGTTTTAATCATTAACTGGGTTAAAGAATCAGTGTCATTTAGAACACGGTTCACGATAAACCCAAAATCACATTCATTAATTATCGGGTTAAAGAACGGGTGTTATTTAAAACACTGTTCACGATAAACCCAAAAATCAATATCAATTCAATTCCAATTAAATATCATTTAATTGGCACACTTCATTAAATCTAAATACAAAGATTTAATCATTTCTCAACTGGGTTCAAGAACAGTGTTAGTGAAGACACCATTCACGACAAACCCAAATCACATTCGATATTCAATACAAGGCTCTGAATAGAAAATATATCGGCTTATATTCAATATCGAATTCTACGACTAACAAATGTCGTATTGGAAATAACGATATAAATATATATCTTTCAAATTTCCATAACAACACCTGTATAATCACGAATTCCAACATCGAAATATTCCGAAGACAATTTCGATTCAAATCCACTCCAATGCAATCATTGGAAATTCTGGTTATTTTCAAAACCATTCCAAATTCAATTTATTCATTTAAAAATAAATAGAATTATAATTCTAGTTCAAAGCTAGCTCATTTCGATAAAAATCTATTTTTATCTTTTCAAACATGCAGTTTTTCATCCCAAATCTTCACAAATCATTTCTTATGATTTTACACAAATTATTACTATTTTTAATAATTTTATCAAGGCCCGTACAGTCGATTTCCACCAATGGCCATCGAACTGCACGTATAGCGACCTTTTTCAAATTTGATTTGAACATAATTCCAAATCCAACCGTTAGATTTCAAATTTCTAATATTCGTTAGAAAGCTCTTTTCGATACGAACCCAACGGTTCCGGTTTTAGGAGAATCCGACGGTCGGATCTCCCGTAATGTCCGTTTGAAATAAATGGTCGAAATTCACGAACTGCCGCGGCGCGGCGCGTTCTATTCAGGCCATTATATTATATATATAATATATATAATATATACTTCGTCGATTTCTATTTAAAACGAATTATATAAATAGTTTTAAAATCGTTTCAAAAACATTTTCAACTTCCATTTCAATTCAAAACAAAATTGAATTCTTCTTTATAGATTCGTTTCAAAATTCATTTCTATTCAATTCAAATTTCAATTCAATTTGAATTCATTTCAATTCACTTTCAATTCAATTCGAATTCGTTTTCAATTCAATTCATTTCGAAATCACTTTCAATTCAATTCACTTCGAAATCACTTTCAATTCAATTCACTTTGAATTCGTTTTCAATTCAATTCACTTTGAATTCGTTTTCAATTCAATTCACTTTGAATTCGTTTTCAATTCAATTCACTTTGAATTCGTTTTCAATTCAATTCACTTTGAATTCGTTTTCAATTCAATTCACTTTGAATTCGTTTTCAATTCAATTCACTTCGAAATCACTTTCAATTCAATTCATTTCGAAAACACTTTTAAAATCGATATAAATATCGTTCACGTCAAAATGGCGTCAATCTAATCAACACGGCTTCATATATTCCTTTATTTTCAAATATTCTATTTCAAATATTTCTTTTTCAAATATTTCTTTTTCAAATATTTCTTTTTCAAAACTGGAATGAGGCCCAATCAATTACCATATAAAATTAATTATATGGATTTTCATACAACACATGTATATAATAGCATTGAAAATAATCAACCATCAACCAAAGTGCACTACACTGTATAAGCATCAAATATAGATATTCAACGCTTATAACAGCCTGTCAATCAATCGATCGACATATTTAATCAATCAGGATGAGTGAACTTCAAATTTCATCCCAACACCCGTGTGGGGTTTCAAACAATCAAACACATATTTTAGTTGTGCAGTTGGGCGATGTGTAAAATTTATCGTCCCAATCAATGTCAGTCAAATCAGTGTACATAAACAAACCGTCCGGTTTGTAAATGAATATTTTATTTTGTTCACTTCACTATTTTCATATTCACGTTAAAAATTATATTTTTAACGATAAAACATTTTATTTCAACATATGAATTTCTATTATTCATTTACACAATAAAATGATATTTTTATTTTCTAACTTATTTTAGAAAATTTCGGCGGCATAACGGCACGATACTAGAAACGGGACGAGGCCTAGCCTTATCCCCGGTCTAGTGAAGGCCCACGCCATTCACCCATCAATCAAATCAATTCGTTATGCAAACCACAAAATTTGGAGTAAGAGTCTAACCTAGCCTTACTCCTTCGCCTTATAACGGCGCACGTCTAATCCTAACCAATTTATCGATTCGATTTTTCACACCACAAATCACATTCAAACCAATATCGCAATCAATCACCAAACAGTCAAACAAACAAGTCCATGGTCTGTGGACGATTGTGTCGGGTGCTACTAAGCACCGTCTGCATCCTAGTATATATATAACTAGAAAAAGAAAGTGAAAGGTGAGAAATTCTCACGTATAGCTATCCTAGCTCCACGGCTCTTCATTTGCAGAAGTCTTCGTCGTTTCGCCCTTTTGTCACCTTCGTTGCTGCTTTCACTACATACGTAAAAATCACATTTTTACTTCGCTATTCAATATATAAAAATCGAATTTTTAGTTCGCTATTCAATATATAAAAATCGAATTTTTAGTTCGCTATTCAATATAAAAAGATTTCGCCTTTATAAAAACGTGGACTTTGCTTTTTTCAAATTTAAAGATTTCATCTTTATAAAAATCTCATTTTTATTTTTCTACATATATAAAGATGACATTTTTAATATCCCGATCATGTAAAAATTATATTTTTAACTCTCTAAACCCATAAAAATCACATTTTTACTCTTCTACTATATGAAAGATTATATTTTTAATACTTTAAAAATATAAAAATCATATTTTTATTACTTTAAAAATATAAAAAACATGTCTTGCTCCTTTTACATAATAAAAATCCCGTCTTTTCTCCTTTTAAAAGTATGATTTTTATTTTCATTTTAAATCAGTTTTTAAAATCATTTATAAATTTCAGTTTTAACATTATATATAAAAAAAATCAGTTAAACATTATATAAAAAAACAGTTAAACATTATATATAAAAAAACAGTTAAACATTATATAAAAAACAAAAAAAATCAGATAAAATAAATAAGCAGAAAACTCACAGGGGGGGTTTTCTCTATCGCAACAGGCTTGGGGGGGGGGGGTTCCTCACCGATCGCGGGTTCGTGAGGGAGGAGGCGCTGCCGTCGGAGAGGTGGCAGGTCGGAGGGGATAGGGGGCGACGCGGTGGCTTTTCTGGTGGAGGGGGGGGGGGTCGCGGTTCTTCACGTCAAGGGGGAATCGAGGAGGGGGAGGAGGAGAGGGAGGTGCGATGGGGGTGGGGCCAGCCTGGACGGTGGCGCGCACGCCCCTGGGGCGGCGGCGTGGATCTACGGGCTACATCCCCCTTTTGTTTTTTTTTTCTTTTTCTATTTCTGTATCGAATGAAATTGGGGGGGCCATCGGTTAAAAGGGGGAGAAGATATTATATATATATATATATTTTTTTTAATTATTAAAAAGTTGACTTTTTCATACGACCTCTAAACGAGGCCCACCGCCTGTCGTCCATAGCGTTTTACCCCCATTCCGAACACAATGGGATATGTATCGCAAGCCGATTTGATTGTTACAATCAGTTTCCTTTTGAATTTTCATTTAAATCATTATATTGAATTTTAAACGTACATTTCAAATTACTGGGGCCACATACTAACTAGAAAAATTCTCGAAAAATATTTTCTAGCTTCGTATTGACGATACGGTCCTAACAAAACTAGTTTCGTCGAATTCCGAGACCGTTAGAAAAGTGGCCAATTTCCAGTCGATTAAAATCAACTGAAACTGGTCAAACGCGTTTTCCTTTACCACGCCCACATATTGATTCGAAAAATTACGAAATTTGAAACCTAGCAATAACTTGACACTGCTGATCCAACAAAACTGGTTTCGTCAAAATCCGAGGTCATTTGCAAAATGTCCATTTTTAAGGGCCTGAATTCCATAGCGACTATTCAGAATTTTCAACTGGACATATCTTATCATTCCTAAGATGAAATCTGGATTATTCGGATTCGTTGGAAAGATACTATAAATTAGATCCTATGATTTTTGGTTTCACTAAAATCCGGATTGTTTTGCACCCGGTACATTCAAATGAAGTTTGAAATCGAATTATCGAACTACCGCGCCATTTTCAATTCTATTTATAATTATATATAATTATTTATATTCTAACGACGACGCGTATAATATATACGTTTGATTTATATTCAGAATAAATTTATCGTCGATATTATTTAAAATAATTCATTTTAAATAATCAAAATTCGCTAAGATTGCCAAAATAAAAATTTCAAACTGGCTCGCATTTTACGGGTTGTTACAATCTCCCCCACTTAAAACTTTTCGTCCCCGAAAAGGAACAAAGTCGAAAGTGGTTTGATTATTCAGCTCAACTTCCATTGTTTTGATTACGGCTTAAGTTCTTCAACTTTTTAGTTTCTAAGAACTTTTCAAAAATTTCAAAAATTTGGCTAACACCCTAAATTTTCGAAAAATTTCGCCATAACCTCCCCTGCAATGGGAGCATCGGGGAATTTCAAATAGCTTCCCCGGTCCTTCAGATCTCAAAAAGAAAAAGAAAAAGCCAAGCGGCTAGCCAATAGGCTCACAAAATCATCATCACCCAAACAAAACAGTAAATTATGTAGTAAACATGTACCTATTTGTCGGGCAAACAAATTTTATTCTCTGCTCTAGCCTCCTTGCTATGACCTGTTCAATGTAAGTATATGTATATGCAAACAAATGCGACCAAATTTCAATACAATTCAATATTCGATTAAATTAGGCATAATGGTTCAAAATTAGCAAACAATTAACCAAACAACACAAACATCAATCAATTAGTGAATTAGAGTTTCAAATTCATAATTTTGATACATATACAAAAATCAGATTTTGATGCCAAATCACAACAATGTATTCTAACTATATTAGTTTTGGTTCTCACACTAGTCTAATGGAAATATATAGAAATCACACCTTCGTCACTCGAAAATAAATGCTGATGATGTTTCGAACCACCATCAGAACATTGTCGGGCTACTAGAGTGCGGTTCTATATCTACCCGGTATATTAAAACTTCGAATATACGCGGATCAGACGTATACGCAAAATCTATATATACTGGATTGTCCAAATCAATATAAATAAATAATCAACTACGAATAATTGATTTAAATTTTCAAAACAAAAATTTGTTTTCATTTGAAAAATATACTCTTCACACTCGTTCTAGGATACTACTGATCCTATCTCTAACGAGTCATTCTCGTTGGATATTACTAATCCAATATCTGATGAATTCTTTCGTATGGTTCTAATGTGCCTTGTTCTCTGCTTTGTAAACCAAAGCTCTGATACCACGTGTGACGACCCGCAACTTCCCCGTAAAGGAAAGCGTCGGATAGTTCGAGAACAGGACACAACAGAACGCATACAGAAGAACATTTCATTGTATATTACAACAATGCATCAGATTACAAGAATATACAGAGTATAAATGAATATTACACAGAAATATCAGAGATTTAAATTATATTTAAATACATAGCAGCGGAAAATAATACAATACACAACTAGAAGAAGATATACGGATACAAAGCTTTCCGGATATCGTTCCAGCTGTAAACCAGGATCCTGTGAATATAAATCTGCAAAACCAAAACTACTAGCTGCCCGTGTCAAAATAGGGGCACCCAGAGTTTAGGTTAAAACAATAAACTCCAGGTCAGTCATGGGACTGGTGTGAGAACTAAAACAGTTAATCTTTATTTTAAAGTTAGGTAAATCAAGGGACCACGCCGTATAACACGGAACGGGTTTCCTCCCAAGAATACCAGTGCATAAAACAAACAGCGCAATGCTAAATAAAGAAAAATGAAGCTGTTATAAGACCCAGGTCCCATCACACAATGCAACGCAGCCGAGGATAGGGTTTTCCCTTATAACAGCCAAAGAATGCTTGATACGTTTAAACCAAATCATTTGATACTACTATAAGTGCATAGTGTATAAAACAACTTCAAATCATAAGTATCAATCATAGGCGGCATGAGTACCATATATCATGTCGCCATATATAGGTTTACAAATAAAACCGCAAATGTCACGTATTTGGAAATTGGATTTCCATCTATGAACCGAGGCAAAAGATAGTCCTCAACCGATTCGAGACGCTCTAGCCCGTGCCTCAGGATCAGAGCTCGAGTGACCCTTGGATCGTCAGGGCCGGTCCACCGATGTGGATTAAAATGCCTGAACACTGCGTTTCCCCACCCTTTGGGGTGTCAATGAGCCACAAATGACTCCATCGGACCCGGATCGTCCGATCAAACCGAGGCGCCTCGCAACAGCAATAACCACACAGGTGAAAAGTATATAAATGTCAGGGCTGGTAGGTCACTGACACCACCCTAGCTAGAAAGAAACGCATGCCCTCCCTGAGGTCCTCTCCCGTTTTTGGTTCACAACCGGGGTGCGAGGCTCGCGAATTCACGTTACACAAAGCTGTGCCACACAGGCTGTGCTTTGATCATCACCACAAGACTTTGCTTTTCAACAGAAGCCTTGATCATTTGCATCTTAGCATGCCACACAGGCAAACCACTCTATGCAACCGATATCAGTCACACAGAATGAAATCCAATGTCAGACACACAGTCCATTTACAAGTTCGTTCTGGGCCTGAACGAAACCGGAGGCACCTAGTACCCCGCATATCCATCGATCTCCAAGTACGTCTGGACGATCACCAACTGTTTCCATCTTCTTGGGTGTACAGCCCAATCAAGATCATCAGTAATCACCCAAACGACGTGAAGACTTCCGGTCTTCGACCGTCGTCCTCATCTTCGACACCACGTCGAATCAGTTATTCAGAATGGGATAAACCCGGTCTTTCTGAATAACTCGCGTATATATTATAAAAGTGTTACACAAACACAACATACGCCTCATTCCAATTCAGAATATTCTTTTATTCAAATATTCCTATACTTTGGGAAAAGTTCCCATTAATTTTATCCAAGATAAATTCTTTAAATTTATTCTTTAATCACCTTTGAATATCAATTCAAACTAGTCGGGATTAGCGAACCACACCGAAGTAATCATTTATTTTATTTCCCAATCCCAACCTATTCATCCCATGAAGTAAAACTGGTGATACTTCATATCTAACACCACAGTGTTATCGGTAAATTCAATTACCATTTCACGTTCAAATCTAATTAAAGATTTAACTATCGCCTGGAGCAAAACTGGTGATACTCCATTCTCGACCATTTCAATCTAATTAAAGATTCATTAAAACTCCACTTAGTTTTAATCTTTAACTGGGTTAAAGAATCAGTGTCATTTAGAACACGGTTCACGATAAACCCAAAATCACATTCATTAATTATCGGGTTAAAGAACGGGTGTTATTTAAAACACTGTTCACGATAAACCCAAAAATCAATATCAATTCAATTCCAATTAAATATCATTTAATTGGCACACTTCATTAAATCTAAATACAAAGATTTAATCATTTCTCAACTGGGTTCAAGAACAGTGTTAGTGAAGACACCATTCACGACAAACCCAAATCACATTCGATATTCAATACAAGGCTCTGAATAGAAAATATATCGGCTTATATTCAATATCGAATTCTACGACTAACAAATGTCGTATTGGAAATAACGATATAAATATATATCTTTCAAATTTCCATAACAACACCTGTATAATCACGAATTCCAACATCGAAATATTCCGAAGACAATTTCGATTCAAATCCACTCCAATGCAATCATTGGAAATTCTGGTTATTTTCAAAACCATTCCAAATTCAATTTATTCATTTAAAAATAAATAGAATTATAATTCTAGTTCAAAGCTAGCTCATTTCGATAAAAATCTATTTTTATCTTTTCAAACATGCAGTTTTTCATCCCAAATCTTCACAAATCATTTCTTATGATTTTACACAAATTATTACTATTTTTAATAATTTTATCAAGGCCCGTACAGTCGATTTCCACCAATGGCCATCGAACTGCACGTATAGCGACCTTTTTCAAATTTGATTTGGACATAATTCCAAATCCAACCGTTAGATTTCAAATTTCTAATATTCGTTAGAAAGCTCTTTTCGATACGAACCCAACGGTTCCGGTTTTAGGAGAATCCGACGGTCGGATCTCCCGTAATGTCCGTTTGAAATAAATGGTCGAAATTCACGAACTGCCGCGGCGCGGCGCGTTCTATTCAGGCCATTATATTATATATATAATATATATAATATATACTTCGTCGATTTCTATTTAAAACGAATTATATAAATAGTTTTAAAATCGTTTCAAAAACATTTTCAACTTCCATTTCAATTCAAAACAAAATTGAATTCTTCTTTATAGATTCGTTTCAAAATTCATTTCTATTCAATTCAAATTTCAATTCAATTTGAATTCATTTCAATTCACTTTCAATTCAATTCGAATTCGTTTTCAATTCAATTCATTTCGAAATCACTTTCAATTCAATTCACTTCGAAATCACTTTCAATTCAATTCACTTTGAATTCGTTTTCAATTCAATTCACTTTGAATTCGTTTTCAATTCAATTCACTTTGAATTCGTTTTCAATTCAATTCACTTTGAATTCGTTTTCAATTCAATTCACTTTGAATTCGTTTTCAATTCAATTCACTTTGAATTCGTTTTCAATTCAATTCACTTCGAAATCACTTTCAATTCAATTCATTTCGAAAACACTTTTAAAATCGATATAAATATCGTTCACGTCAAAATGGCGTCAATCTAATCAACACGGCTTCATATATTCCTTTATTTTCAAATATTCTATTTCAAATATTTCTTTTTCAAATATTTCTTTTTCAAATATTTCTTTTTCAAAACTGGAATGAGGCCCAATCAATTACCATATAAAATTAATTATATGGATTTTCATAAAACACATGTATATAATAGCATTGAAAATAATCAACCATCAACCAAAGTGCACTACACTGTATAAGCATCAAATATAGATATTCAACGCTTATAACAGCCTGTCAATCAATCGATCGACATATTTAATCAATCAGGATGAGTGAACTTCAAATTTCATCCCAACACCCGTGTGGGGTTTCAAACAATCAAACACATATTTTAGTTGTGCAGTTGGGCGATGTGTAAAATTTATCGTCCCAATCAATGTCAGTCAAATCAGTGTACATAAACAAACCGTCCGGTTTGTAAATGAATATTTTATTTTGTTCACTTCACTATTTTCATATTCACGTTAAAAATTATATTTTTAACGATAAAACATTTTATTTCAACATATGAATTTCTATTATTCATTTACACAATAAAATGATATTTTTATTTTCTAACTTATTTTAGAAAATTTCGGCGGCATAACGACACGATACTAGAAACGGGACGAGGCCTAGCCTTATCCCCGGTCTAGTGAAGGCCCACGCCATTCACCCATCAATCAAATCAATTCGTTATGCAAACCACAAAATTTGGAGTAAGAGTCTAACCTAGCCTTACTCCTTCGCCTTATAACGGCGCACGTCTAATCCTAACCAATTTATCGATTCGATTTTTCACACCACAAATCACATTCAAACCAATATCGCAATCAATCACCAAACAGTCAAACAAACAAGTCCATGGTCTGTGGACGATTGTGTCGGGTGCTACTAAGCACCGTCTGCATCCTAGTATATATATATAACTAGAAAAAGAAAGTGAAAGGTGAGAAATTCTCACGTATAGCTATCCTAGCTCCACGGCTCTTCATTTGCAGAAGTCTTCGTCGTTTCGCCCTTTTGTCACCTTCGTTGCTGCTTTCACTACATACGTAAAAATCACATTTTTACTTCGCTATTCAATATATAAAAATCGAATTTTTAGTTCGCTATTCAATATATAAAAATCGAATTTTTAGTTCGCTATTCAATATAAAAAGATTTCGCCTTTATAAAAACGTGGACTTTGCTTTTTTCAAATTTAAAGATTTCATCTTTATAAAAATCTCATTTTTATTTTTCTACATATATAAAGATGACATTTTTAATATCCCGATCATGTAAAAATTATATTTTTAACTCTCTATACCCATAAAAATCACATTTTTACTCTTCTACTATATGAAAGATTATATTTTTAATACTTTAAAAATATAAAAATCATATTTTTATTACTTTAAAAATATAAAAAACATGTCTTGCTCCTTTTACATAATAAAAATCCCGTCTTTTCTCCTTTTAAAAGTATGATTTTTATTTTCATTTTAAATCAGTTTTTAAAATCATTTATAAATTTCAGTTTTAACATTATATATAAAAAAAAATCAGTTAAACATTATATAA
Organism: Allium sativum; assembly: GCA_030737875.1. NCBI lineage: Eukaryota > Viridiplantae > Streptophyta > Magnoliopsida > Asparagales > Amaryllidaceae > Allium > Allium sativum. Next base: position 180,090,999 of record CM060915.1, on the reverse strand, counting down.
AAAAAACAGTTAAACATTATATATAAAAAAACAGTTAAACATTATATAAAAAAACAAAAAAAATCAGATAAAATAAATAAGCAGAAAACTCACAGGGGGGGTTTTCTCTATCGCAGCAGGCTTGGGGGGGGGGGGTTCCTCACCGATCGCGGGTTCGTGAGGGAGGAGGCGCTGCCGTCGGAGAGGTGGCAGGTCGGAGGGGATAGGGGGCGACACGGTGGCTTTTCTGGTGGAGGGGGGGGGGGGTCGCGGTTCTTCACGTCAAGGGGGAATCGAGGAGGGGGAGGAGGAGAGGGAGGTGCGATGGGGGTGGGGCCAGCCTGGACGGTGGCGCGCACGCCCCTGGGGCGGCGGCGTGGATCTACGGGCTACAGCCCCTTTTTTTTTTTTTTTTCTTTTTCTATTTCTGTATCGAATGAAATTGGGGGGGGGGCATCGGTTAAAAGGGGGAGAAGATATTATATATATATATATATATATATTTTTAATTATTAAAAAGTTGACTTTTTCATACGACCTCTAAACGAGGCCCACCGCCTGTCGTCCATAGCGTTTTACCCCCATTCCGAACACAATGGGATATGTATCGCAAGCCGATTTGATTGTTACAATCAGTTTCCTTTTGAATTTTCATTTAAATCATTATATTGAATTTTAAACGTACATTTCAAATTACTGGGGCCACATACTAACTAGAAAAATTCTCGAAAAATATTTTCTAGCTTCGTATTGACGATACGGTCCTAACAAAACTAGTTTCGTCGAATTCCGAGACCGTTAGAAAAGTGGCCAATTTCCAGTCGATTAAAATCAACTAAAACTGGTCAAACGCGTTTTCCTTTACCACGCCCACATATTGATTCGAAAAATTACGAAATTTGAAACCTAGCAATAACTTGACACTGCGGATCCAACAAAACTGGTTTCGTCAAAATCCGAGGTCATTTGCAAAATGTCCATTTTTAAGGGCCTGAATTCCATAGCGACTATTCAGAATTTTCAACTGGACATATCTTATCATTCCTAAGATGAAATCTGGATTATTCGGATTCGTTGGAAAGATACTATAAATTAGATCCTATGATTTTTGGTTTCACTAAAATCCGGATTGTTTTGCACCCGGTACATTCAAATGAAGTTTGAAATCGAATTATCGAACTACCGCGCCATTTTCAATTCTATTTATAATTATATATAATTATTTATATTCTAACGACGACGCGTATAATATATACGTTTGATTTATATTCAGAATAAATTTATCGTCGATATTATTTAAAATAATTCATTTTAAATAATCAAAATTCGCTAAGATTGCCAAAATAAAAATTTCAAACTGGCTCGCATTTTACGGGTTGTTACATCATCATCCACAAGACTTCGCTTTGCAACAGAAGCCTTGATCACATCATCTTGGCATGCCACATAGGCAGTCCACTCCATACAATTGATTCCCATCGATATATAACCTCTGAGCTCGTACGTCTCAGAGAAGGGCGTTAAGCAAAAGAATAAATTCTCCGCCGCCAAACAGATATATATTTAACAGAGATCAATCGGTACAGAACAAAATCCAATGTCAGACACACAGTCCATTTACAAGTCCGTCCTGGGTCTGAACGAAACCGGAGGCGTCAAATTCCTCGTATATCCGTCCAATCAACACATACGTTCAGACGGCTACTACTTCCGTCCCCTTCCGGTAGCTACTCCGGTTAGGAACCTCAGTAGCGCTCATCCAACCGATACGAAGATCGTCGGTCTTGAATCGTCTTTGCATTTTCCAATTCGAATCGCTCGATAAATTATTTGAAATGAGTGTTAGCTCGGCCTTTTCAAATAATTCACGTCATTAGAATTTAAATTGATTCATTTTATGGTTATATTATTCGACATCCATCTTTCGGTTATTTAGTGTTATTTTCATGTCATACACGTACAACCATCAAATATCAAACAATTCAAGCCCAATTGATTTCTTTGCAACCTATGTTGCTTATAATATTTTATAACGATTTTTCGCCATTTTTATTTATTTAAAAATGGCCATATTTAATTAAACGACGTTTCAGGTCGTGCCGTGGCACTGGCGCTGTTTTTCTCCTAATTTGTTTTACACATATCGGAAAATCTAACCGTTGGATTTCTACAAAGTCTATATCAGTGGGAAGGTATTCCCAAAGCGAACCCAACGGTTCCAGTTTCTTGAGAATCCGACGGTCGGATCTTCCACACTAGTCGTTTGAAATTACGGTTTCAAAATTCGAACTACAGCGTCGTTATTCGATTAAATTTAATTATATTTATATTTATATATAAATATAAACGATTCTGGCGCTGTTTTTCTTCAGATTTGAATTAAACATTTTGGACAATCCAACCGTTGGATTTTTACAAGGTTGGTGCCGTTGGAAAGATATTTCCAAGGCGAACCCAGCGGTTGCGGTTTCGGGAAAATCCGATGGTCGGATTTCTCGTACTAATCATTTCAAATTACGATTCCGAAACGCGAACTGCACGGCCTCTATTCCTTTTAATTATATTTATATTTATATATATAAATATAGTTCATTCCATAGTTTCAACTATAGTTCATTTTATATTTTCAACTTCGTTTTCACTTCAAATATTTTACTAACGCCTTAATATTTCGAAAAATTTCGCCATAACCTCCTTTGTACGGGGAGGGGTTTGGAAATTTATTGGGTCGTATTAGGTACCCAATAAATCCTAAAAAGCATTCACATATTTTTAGTGATATATTTTGGTGTTTACGGGGGAGCATGTACTGATAATCACTCCAGAGAATAAATTCCTGTCACCCCGTTTCCGTGTGGAGATAAATAGTCCATGTGCCGTATCTAATAACTAGAGCGACGTGATTATTGTCAACTCCAGACCCGTGTGGGGTTTTTATTAATCTGGCAATTTATCGTTATAATTTATATAGTCCATATCAGCCATCAGTTCAACCTGTAGTATATAGTCATCGCCATACAAGCCTCTTGCTCGTATGGTAAATCTTCCACCTCGTCACACAAGCTCCAATTGCTTATGTGGAATATGATGAAGTATGCCTATCGTCAAGAAGTATGCCATGTAGTGTAGTTCAAAATTAATTGTTACTATCATATGGCGTTGTTTATTATTTCACACAGAAAAACCAGCACTCCGCATCCAATGGCATTCACAGGAGTTGATATATAAATAAAATTGCGCAGCCAACTCATCAAGGTTTACCTATTTGTCGGGCACGCAAATAATTTCTTTACTCTACAGCAAATCCATTTTTCCTGTTCAACACATGAATATTCTACATCGTTTATATATATATATAAATGTGATTTTTATTGATAAAGCCATTTGTTTAAATTCGAATTATATTCAACACATGAATTTCAACTCAACGAATGAATTGCAACTCAACACATGAATATTCGATATAGTTTGTATATATATAAAAATGTGATTTTTATTGCTAAAGCCATTTGTTTAAATTCGAATTATATTCAACACATGAATTTCAACTCAACGAATGAATTGCAACTCAACACATGAATATTCGATATAGTTTGTATATATATAAAAATGTGATTTTTATTGCTAAAGCCATTTGTTTAAATTCGAATTATATTCAACACATGAATTTCAACTCAACGAATGAATTGCAACTCAACACATGAATATTCGATATAGTTTGTATATATATAAAAAATTTGATTTTTATTGCTAAAGCCATTTGTTTAAATTCGAATTATATTCAACACATGAATTTCAACTCAATGAATGAATTGCAACTCAACACATGAATATTCGATATAGTTTGTATATATATATATATAAAATGTGATTTTTATTGCTAAAGCCATTTGTTTAAATTCGAATTATATTCAACACATGAATTTCAACTCAACGAATGAATTGCAACTCAACACATGAATATTCGATATAGTTTGTATATATATATAAATGTGATTTTTATTGCTAAAGCCATTTGTTTAAATTCGAATTATATTCAACACATGAATTTCAACTCAACGAATGAATTGCAACTCAACACATGAATATTCGATATAGTTTGTATATATATAAAAATGTGATTTTTATTGCTAAAGCCATTTGTTTAAATTCGAATTTTATTCAACACATGAATTTCAACTCAACGAATGAATTACAACTCAACACATGAATATTCGATATAGCATATGTAAATAGTTTCAATGAATGAAAATTATTCTAACACATAAATATTTCAGAAAATTTCGGCAGCATAACGGCAGGGTAGTTAAAACCGGGACCGTCCCTAGTACTGCTCCTCGCTCTACCTTAAAACCTCGCGGTTTTTGACAATAGGGATCATGCATCTAGTTCGCACGCAGGCGGCATGTTTTATTTTCAATTCCACAATCCTATTCTATTTTGTTTCAACCACAAGAGGGTATTTTTCAACCACAAAGGTATTTTTCAACCATAAAGGTATTTTTCAACCATAATATCAACCACAAACAATTATTTCCAACCATTCGTCAAACCATATGATATCACGTCAATCACAAGCAATAAATATCGTCCATGGTCTGTGGACGAGGGGAGTATATATATATATATATATAATAATTCACTTGCATTTCATCACAATTTAAAGCATATATGTTTCAAACAACGCTTGTATAATTTATACATTGCTAATATAACTTATACAACACATGTACATGAGGTATACAATGCGTATATAATTTACACTTCGCTTATATAATTTATACAACGCGATTTCATTCACACAGATAATTTAGATTCCTCACATTGGTTATTGCGTTGCTAAAAATCGTAGGAAGGTCAGAAAAATCCGTGGCTTTTTCTAGAATGTAGAGAGCCTCCTTGCGGTCACGGTATCTCCTGTTTCATCGAATTTCGTTGAAGAACGAAAAAGATATTATTTTTCAAAGTTTTGCAACGCTTTAAAGTGTTAAAACAGTTTAAAATTATATAAGCCGTTAGTTTACAAACCTGTTCAATTCTAGGTTTGGATTTTTCTTTTGATTCGTAGCTCTGTGGGATGATCGGGCTGTTGGACGTCGTCGAGGGAGGGAAGAGCTTTCCGGCGCTGGTTGTCTGAGGCGATGCGATGGCGAATCCAGGCGGCGGCGGCTCCAGGAAGGCGGCGACTTTGAAGCGGCAGAACTCGACGGCGGCGGCTCTGTTGGTGGCGAGGCTGGGTCGGATGTGGAGAGGAGGCGTAGGGCTGTCGACTGACGGTGGTGGCGCGGCCTAGCGTCGCCTGTGGCGATCGGAAAAGAGAGGGAAAGCGGCGAGCTATGGGGGTCGTTCGTTTCGACTAGCGGCTAGGGTTTTTTAGGGTTTTCTATTTTTTTTTAAAGAAAATTTCCTATTGGCCGGTATTTATAGAAAAATTTTAAATAGTGTTTTTGCAAACGGACTCCTTTTTAAACCCAACGACTGTCGCCCCTAGCTAAATACCCCCATTCCGGACCCAATGGGATATGTTTCGTAGGCCATTTCGACTGTTATAGTCAGTTATTTTTCAAATTAAAATATAAAACATTCGATATTTAATTTAAACGTACATTTCAATTTGCCAGGGCCACAAACTGAATCGAAAAATTCCAGAAAAATAAATCTAGCTTTGTTTTGACGATACGGTCCTAACAAAACCAGTTTCGTCGAATTCTGAGCTCGTTTGAAAAACGGCCATTTTTAGGTCGACCCATTTTAACAGAATTTGACCAAACACGTTATCTTTTGCCCCGCTCACATACTAGCTTCAAAAATTATGAAATTTGAAACCTAGCAATAATTTGACATCCCGGACCCAACAAAAGTGGTTTCGTCGAATTCCGAGGTCGTATGCAAAATCTCAATTTTCAAGGGCTATATATACTATATAGCGACCTTTCTGAAAATTCATTTGGCCATAACTTTTGATTTCCGTTATGAAATTTCGATTTTTCAGATTCGTTAGAAAGGTATTGATGAACAGATTTAAATATTTTTAGTTTCGTTAAAATTCGTTATATTTTCCACCCGGTACAGTCAGACAAAGTTTATGTTCAAAATTTCAAACTGCCATATTATACACAATTCTATATTTTATTGAAATATACTATTTCAACTATTCAAATTTCTTGTTAATAACCAAATTTAAAATTTTTAAACTGGTTCACATTTTCCGGGTTATTACAATCTCCCCCACTTAAAACTTTTCGTCCTCGAAAAGGAAATAACAGCTAAGCAGGAAATAAAATGTAAATGCAAAGTATTGTAAAGGTACCTTGCACCGGAGTTAGTCAGAGATGTCCACTCTGCATCTGGAATAGGCTTGTTTAATGCTTTCCTCAGTCTCCCAAGTACAGTCTCTAGGATCACTACTCCACTGCACTTTGACTAAATGAATCTTTTTCCTCCTTAGCTCTCTAGTTTCTTTGCCAACTATCTTTAATGGATCCCTCTTGAGTGCTAATTCTGGAGTTATGTCAATATCCTGTTGTGCTGCTTCTTCTACAACAAGATCTGGATCATGAACATGTTTTCTGAGTTGAGACACGTGGAACACATCATGTACACCAGGCAACCAATCAGGTAATGAAACCCTATATGCAAGAATTCCAATCCGTTCAAGTATAGGAAAGGGACCAATAAATCTCGGTGCCAACTTCCCAGTCTTGCCAAATCTGATTACTCCTCGCATTGGAGAAACTCTTAAGTAAACATAATCGCCAACGGCAAACGATATATCCCTTCTTCTCGCATCAGCATAACTTTATGTCGGCTCTGTGCGGTTTTTAATCGTTTCTTAATGAAATCGACTTTATCCGATGCTTCTTGAATCATATCGGGCCCTAACACAAGTCTGTTGCCAGGTTCTACCCAACATGCGGGAGATCTGCACGGTCTACCGTATAATGCTTCAAATGGAGACATTCCCAAACTTGCTTGATAGCTATTGTTGTAAGAGAATTCGGCTAAATGTAAATGATCTTCCCATGAGCCTCCAAAACCGATAACGCAAGCCCGCAGTAGATCTTCTAAAATTCTATTCACCCGCTCAGTTTGGCCGTCTGTCTGAGGGTGATAAGCGGTGCTTAGATTTAATTTGGTCCCCAATTCTTCCTGGAATGCTTCCTAGAATTTGCTAGTAAATAGGGGATCTCTATCGCTGACTATATTGAGCGGTACTCCATGAAGTTTAACAATTTCTTTGAAGTAAATCTGTGCTAGACTTTGAGCCGTTCTGTTGGATCGGACAGGTATGAAATGGGCAGTCTTCGTGAAGCGATCTATGATTACCCATATACTGTCGTTTCCTTTTCTAGTTCGAGGCAAACCATCGATGAAATCCATCGAGATTTGTTCCCACTTCCATCCTGGTATTTCTAAGGGTTGTAATAATCCAGCCAATTTCTGCTGATCACTCTTAACTAGCAGACAAGTGGAGCATCTGCTAACATATATTGAAATATCTCTTTTCATCGCCTTCCACCAGAATGTGCGTTTGATATCGTTATACATTTTGCTTACACCGGGGTGGATACTTAACTTGGACTTGTGGCACTCATCAAGTATTTCTCTTCTAAGCTCTGGGATTCCAGGCACACAAATTCTCCCTTTTAATCTTAGGACTCCTTGGCTATCAAGGCTAAAATCTGAGGGTTTTCCTTCTTGGATCCGCTGGCTAATCCTTTTAATGAATTCATCGTCCTTCTGAAGAATAGTTATCTTATCTTGCAAGGAAGAAGTAATGATAAAACTGGCAATGATTTCATTCTTTCTGCTGAGTGCATCTGCTACAACATTGGCTTTCCCTGGAGTGTATATAATTTCAAAATCATATACTGCTAGGAATTCTAACCAACGCTGTTGTCTCAAGTTTAAATCCTTCTAGGTGAACAGGTATTTCAAGGGTTGATGATCGGTAAATAGTTCGAATTTCTCGCCCAGTAAATAATGCCTCCATATTCTTAAAGCAAACACGATGGCTAATAACTCAAGATCATGAGTAGCATAGTTTCTTTCATGCGGCTTTAGTTGACGGCTGGCATAAGCGATCACTTGGCCTTTTTGCATTAACACTGCGCCTAGCCCTCTAATAGAAGAATCTGTCCATACAGTCAAGTCTTGATTACCTTCTATTATTGTTAATACTGGAGCAGTTGTCAACTTCAGTTTTAGTTCTTGGAAAGCTCCTTCACATTCGGGAGTCCATTTGAATTTCTCATGCTTCTTTGTAAGCTTTGTCAATACTCCTGATATCTTTGAAAAATCCTGAATAGAGAGGTCTCCCTGCTGGAGATTAGCAAATTGCTCCCGCATCCTCTCTAGAGCTTGTTCCGGTACAAACTTCTCATTGAACAAAGTCTTGAACTGCTCCCAAGTCCGGATAGTACCAGCTGCATCCCCAGAAGTAATGGCATCCCACCACAGCTCTGCTTCTTCCTGAAGGAGCCAAATGCCAAGTCGGGCTTTGTTGTTAGTTCCCATACCCATACCCATACCCTCGAAGATTTTCTCACAGGTTTTCAGCAAAGCGATAGCTTCGGTCACTGTGCCAGTGCCAGTAAAAGGTTTCCCTCCAAGATTTCTGTACCTCTTAGCTACTTTGTCGAGCTCAAAGTCTTCTGGTGCTGGTGGCGGAATGATAGGACCTTCCACTACTACGGGGATATTCCCCCGTCCTCCTGCTGCATCTCCTCGGCCTCTACGGCCTCCTCTAGCTGCTGCTCCTCTCGTAGCCATCTAAGAGAACTGTATCAGCAAGAAAAGGGTCAAGCTCACAGATTTGATAATTTTCATAAATGATAAAGCAAGGGAATACAAGGAAAGATAATGATGATGTACTGATCAAATTGTTTTGCTAATCTGCTTAGCTCATTCTAGGACATTGCTAATCCTATCTCTAATGAGCTACTCGCATTAGAACACTACTGATTCTATTCTGACGAGGTGTTTAATGTGTTAGATCCCAGAACTAAGGTTAACCAAAGCTCTGATACCAACTGTGACGATCCCAAAATCCGAGGGGCGGTATTAAGGATAATCATTAGGAAATAACACATTAATCATCATAGCAGAGTACAGATAATAGCAGAAATAAAATAAAATAAATTTTACATGGATATGACAGCGGAATCACAACATGTAGGAATATCAGAATAGCATAACGTGGGATATACTTAGTGAATAAAAAGAAAGTGATCAGTCATCATCGCCAGAGGCGGAATACATACATGTAGTGTAACGACCCAGAAAATCTGAACCAGTTTAAAATTTTTAAATTGGCTAAAATAATGGATTTTAAATATTTAAAATAAATATTTTAAATAATGGCGATGAAAACTGAGTTTGAATCGACAATTGAAAACGAATATAATTAATTATAATTATATATAGAATTGAAAATGGCGCGGTAGTTCGATAATTCGATTTCAAACTTCAATTGAATATACCGGGTGCAGAACAATCCGGATTTTAGTGAAACCAAAAACATTAGGATCTAATTGATGATATCTTTCCAATGAATCCGACCAATCGAAATTTGATAGCGGGAATCAAAAGATATGTCCAGTTGAAAATTCTGAATAGTCGCTATGTAATTCAGGCCCTTAAAAATGGACATTTTGCAAATGACCTCGGATTTCGACGAAACCACTTTTGTTGGATCCGCAGTGTCAAGTTATTGTTAGGTTTCAAATTTCATAATTTTTCGAATCAATATGTGAGCGTGGCAAAGGAAAACGCGTTTGATAGGTTTTAGTTGATTTTAATCGACTGGAAATTGGCCATTTTTCAAACGGTCTCAGAATTCGACGAAACTAGTTTTGTTAGGACCATATCGTCAATACGAAGCTAGAAAATATTTTTCTGGAATTTTTCTAGTTAGTATGTGGCCCCGGTAATTTGAAATGTGCGTTTAAAATTCAATATAATGATTTAAATGAAAATTCAAAAGGAAACTGATTGTAACGATCAAATCAGCTTGCGATACATATCCCATTGTGTTCGGAATGAGGGTAAAACGCTATGGGCGACAGGCGGTGGGCCTCGTTTCGAGGTCGTATGCAAAAGTCAACCTATTTGCGAAATTAAATAATTAAATAATAAAAAAAAAAAATTTTCCCTCCTATATCTCCTTCTTGGCCCCCCCCCGATTCAGTAAACATAAAACAAAAAAAAAATAAAAAAAAAGGGGAAGAAAGCAGCAGCAGCCGCCAGCGCCACGACCGCCTCCACCAAGCTCCAGCCACCTCCGATCTTCTTCCCCCCCTTCCTTGCACTCGCTCCCTCCTCCTCCTTCAATCCGACACCCCCCCCGAAGCCGTTCGAGACCTCGAAGTCGCCTCCCGTTCGAAACCCTAGCCACCGCCTGCTCCGCCTCCTGCCGCGAGCCTGGCCGTCATCTCCCCCCCTTCTTCGCAGAAAGGTAAATTGTTTTATCTTATTTTATTTTCATTTTAAAATTCCGATTGAAAAAGATTTTAAAACAGATTTTAAAACTGATTTTAAAAGAAATAAAAACTGATTTGTTTTAGAAATAAAAACTGATTTGTTTTAAAAATAAAAACTGATTTGTTTTAAAAATAAAAACTGATTTGTTTTAGAAATAAAAACTGATTTGTTTTAAAAATAAAAACTGATTTGTCTTAAAAATAAAACTGATTTTTAAAGGATGCTCAAACTGATTTTTAAAGGTTGCTCAAACTGATTTTTAAAGGATGTAAAAACTGATTTTCAAAAGAATTTCAAAAGGATTTTTAAACTGATTTTAAAAAAAAAATTTGAACATGGAAAAAAATAAAGATCATATTTTTAAAATAGAAAAGACGGAATTTTTGTTAAGTAGAAGAAGTAAGATATGATTCTTATATTTTTAAAGCAATAAAAATATAATTTTTACATCATAGGAATATTAAAAATATAATCTTTATTTTTGAAAGGACGGAATTTATATTTTTGAAATTCGATTTTTATATATTGAATAACATAGTAAAAATTCGATTTTTACATATGTAGAGAATACGGGCAACAAAGCGACAAAAGGCGAGATAGGCAAAGATTTCTGTAAAGGAAGTGTCGTGCAGTTGGATAGCTATTGGTGAGATTTCTGATTTAAAAATATTTTATATGTGTGAAATGAAAGTGAATTGCTATCTATAAATATATATCTATATATATATATATATACACGCCCCCTCGTCCACAAACCATGGACGATATTTATTGATTGAAATTGGTGTGAAAATTGATTGATAGCGAATGGTTGTTTGGGATTGTTTGTGATTGATATTGGTTGATTGTGGTTGAAAAATACCCGCTTGTGATTAAGAAATATTTGGTTGAAACCACATAGGATTAGTTTGTGGAAATGAAATAAATATATACATGCCGCCTGCGTGCGAACTAGATGCATGATCCCCATTGTCAAAAACCGCGAGGTTTTAAGGTAGAGCGAGGAGCCGTACTAGGGACGGTCCCGGTTTAACTACCCTGCCGTTATGCTGCCGAAATTTTGAATAATATTTGTGTGTTTGAATTATTTTCATATGCTTAAACTATATTTATTCATTGTATAGAAAACATTCATGTGTTGAATTGATATTCATTCGTTGTTTAGAAATTCATGTGTTGAATGGTATTCATATTTTGAAATAAATTGTTCGATAATAAAAATCACATTTTTATCTATATATAGAAACCATAGAAAACATTCATGTGTTGAATTGATATTCATTCGTTGTTTAGAAATTCATGTGTTGAATGGTATTCATATTTTGAAATAAATTGTTCGATAATAAAAATCACATTTTTATCTATATATAGAAACTATAGAAAACATTCATGTGTTGAATTGATATTCATTCGTTGATTAGAAATTCATGTGTTGAATGGTATTCATATTTTGAAATAAATTGTTCGATAATAAAAATCACATTTTTATCTATATATAGAAACTATAGAAAACATTAATGTGTTGAATTGATATTCATTCGTTGTTTAGAAATTCATGTGTTGAATGGTATTCATATTTTGAAATAAATTGTTTGATAATAAAAATCACCTTTTATCGACTATATGAACTGTGTAAAATAATCTCGTTTTAAAAAGAAATTGTTTTATGATAAAAATCCTATTTTGTCACCTATATGAACTATATAGAAAAATAGTGTTTTGAAATGAATTGTTTTACAATAAAAATCACATTTTTATTATATGCATAAATCGTTGAAATGTGAAGTGTTAAAAATAGCCACTTGTTCAAAATAAACATATATGAGTTGAAATATTCATTAATTAGCTAATGAAATGATTTGCACCTATTTATGTAACATTAGAATGAATGGAGTTTTTAAACCAAATAGAAATCAAATATGAAGTCGAATAGAAATTGATAAATGATAAGAACTGTATATATATGTACATGCAATATTCATTGAACAGGTTATAGCAAAGGGGCTAGAGAAGAGGAATAAAATTTTGTGCCCGACAAATAGGTACACATTTACTGATTTGTTTGGGTGATGATTTTGAGCCTGTTGGCTAGCCGCTTGGCTTTTTCTTTTTCTTTTTGAGATTAGAAGGACCGGGAACGCTATTTGCGATTTCCCGATGCTCCCGGTGCAGGGGAGGTTATGGCGAAATTTTCCAAAAATTTAAGGTGTTAGAAAAATATTTGAAGTGAAAACGATATGGAAATCATTGAATGAACTATATTTATATAAATATATAAATATAAATAAAATTAAAACGAAACAAGGCCGTGCAGTTCGTATTTTGGGACCGTGATTTCAAACGACTAGTGCGGGAAATCCGACCATTGGATTCTCCCGAAATCTCAACCGACGGGTTCGCCTTGGAAATATCTTTCCAACGGCACCAACTTTGTAGAAATCCAACGGTTGGATTGTCTGGAATGTTTAATTCAAATCTGAAGAAAAACAGCGCCAGAATCGATTATATTTATATATAAATATAAATAGAATTATATTTAATCGAATAACGACGCTGCAGTTCGTATTTTGAAATCGAAAATTCAAACGATTGTACCGGGAGATCCGACCGTCGGATTTTCCCGAAACTGGAACCGTTGGATTCGTTTTGAAAAGACCTTTCTAATGATGTAAATTTTGTGAAGATCCAACGGTTAGATTTTCAGATATGTGTAAATCAAATCTGAAGAAAAACAGCGCCACGGCCGCTGTATGGCCCGAAGCGTCGTTTTGAATAAAATGGCTATTTTAAAATAAATAAAAATAGCGATAAATAGTTATAAAATATCGTAAGCGATATGGAATGGAAATAAACTGGATTTGCTTGATTTATGTGGCTTTTGATGGTTGAATGTGTTTGGTGTGGAAATTACATTAAAGAACGAAATTGGTGTTGTCGAATAATTTAACCATTGAAATAAATTGATTTGAAATTCTAAATATACGTGAATTATTTAAAAAAGCCGAGTTAATTCTCATTTCAAATAATTGATCAACGATTGAAAGTCGAAGATGAAGACGATGGTCGAAGACCGGAGATCTTCACCTCGTTTGGATGGTAACCAAGGTCCTGATTGGGAGGCATCCCGAAATATGGATAATGAGTGGTGATCGTCCAGACGTACGTGGTGATCGAAGGGTTTGCGAGGTATTTAGTGCCTCCGGTTTCGTTCAGACCTAGGACGGACTTGTAAATGGACTGTGTGTCTGACATTGGAGTTTATTCTGTGTTGATTGATTTCTGTTAAATATACATCTGTTTGGCGGCAGAGAATTTATTCTTTTGCTTAACGCCCTTCTCTGAGACGCACGAGCTCAGAGGTTGTATATCGATGGACATCAGTCGCATGGCATGAATTGCCTGTGTGGCATGCAAAGATGCAGTGATCAGGACTTCTGTTGAAAAGCAAAGTCTTGTGGTGATGATCAAAGCACCGCCTGTGTGGCGTAGCTTTGTGTATAACGTGAATTCGCGAACCTCACACCCCGGTATGAACCAGAAACGAGAGAAGGACCTCAGGGAGGGCCTGCGTTTCCTCCTAGCTAGGGTGGTGTCAGCGACCTACCAGCCCTGACATTTATATACTTTTCACCTATGTGGTTGTTGCTGTTGCGAGGCGCCTCGGTTTGATCGGACGATCCGGGTCCGATGGAGTCATTCGTTGGCTCGTTTACGCCCCAAAGGGCGGGGAAACGCATGGTTCAGGCATTTTAATCCACATCGGTGGACCGGCCCTGACGATCCAAGGGTCACTCGAGCTCTGATCCTGAGACTCGGGCTAGGCAGTCTCGAATTCGGTGAGGACTATCTTTTGCCTCGGTTCATGACGGAAATCCAATTTCCAAATACAACATCGTGCGGTTTTGATTGTATACCTATATATGGCGACATAGTGGTATGGGGCATTAATGCCGTCTATGATTGATAGTTATGATTTGAAATTGTTTTCAAAACATATAGACACTAGCAATAATATCAAATGCCTTTGTTTTATTCGTATCAAGCATATTTTGGCCATTATAAGGTAAAAACTCTATCCTCCGGTTTGCGTTGCATTGTGTGATGGGAACTGAGTCTTATAATGGTTTCATTTTTATAAAAAGCATAGCGATGTTTAAAAGGAAGATTTGTTTTAAAGCACTGGCAATCCAATGGAGTAAACCCGTTCCACGAAAGTGGCGTGGTCCTGTGATTAGCCAAATTATATATATGTGTTGAGTAGATTTCTCATACCAGTCCCATGACTGACTCGTTGTTTGTTTCACTCTCAAACTCGGGTGCCCCTTTTTCTACACGGGCAGCCTTGTATTCAGGTTTAGCTGGTTCTTTCGGGATAGCTGGAGCTGAAGATGGATTCTATCATTTATTTCTTTTTATGCTGTTCAGCTCCTATTGTACATATTTTGTTTATTTCCGCTGTAGACATTTATGTATAGCTGAACTGTATTTGTACTAAGTAAGATCCTGTATACTGTGTAACTCTGATGATTACTTTTATCCAGTATATTCTATTGTTCATTATCTGGTGTATTTATTTAATTCTGTTCTGCTATTATCTGTTTCTATGTTATATTCCAAAGATAGCCCTGTTTCCGTCTGAACGGGAATTCGGGTCGTCTCATCGTGGTATCAGAGCTTTGGTTAAGCTTAGTTCTGGAATATAACATTTGAACGAACTCGTCAGAAATAGAACCAGTAGTGTTCTAGGACGGGTAACCCCATACAGATAGGATCAGTAATATCCTAGTATGAGTATAGCAGAATCAGAACAACTCGTTAGAGACGGGGTCAGAAGTGCCTCAGAACGAGTCGAGAGTAATATGTTTTTAAATAACGTATTTGTGATTATATATATATAGTCTGGTTTTAGAAATATAATTTTTGAATATATAAAAGATATATATTTAAAAGTTAAGAAGGTTAAAAACAATTGGATTGGTTGTTGTGTTGTGTGATTGTAGATTTATCAAACCACTTTCGACTTTATTCCTTTTCGGGGATGAAAAGTTTTAAGTGGGGGAGATTGTAACGACCCAGAAAATCTGAACCAGTTTAAAATTTTTAAATTGGCTAAAATAATGGATTTTAAATATTTAAAATAAATATTTTAAATAATGGCGATGAAAACTGAGTTTGAATCGACAATTGAAAACGAATATAATTAATTATAATTATATATAGAATTGAAAATGGCGCGGTAGTTCGATAATTCGATTTCAAACTTCAATTGAATATACCGGGTGCAGAACAATCCGGATTTTAGTGAAACCAAAAACATTAGGATCTAATTGATGATATCTTTCCAATGAATCCGACCAATCGAAATTTGATAGCGGGAATCAAAAGATATGTCCAGTTGAAAATTCTGAATAGTCGCTATGTAATTCAGGCCCTTAAAAATGGACATTTTGCAAATGACCTCGGATTTCGACGAAACCACTTTTGTTGGATCCGCAGTGTCAAGTTATTGTTAGGTTTCAAATTTCATAATTTTTCGAATCAATATGTGAGCGTGGCAAAGGAAAACGCGTTTGACCGGTTTCAGTTGATTTTAATCGACTGGAAATTGGCCATTTTTCAAACGGTCTCAGAATTCGAAGAAACTAGTTTTGTTAGGACCGTATCGTCAATACGAAGCTAGAAAATATTTTTCTGGAATTTTTCTAGTTAGTATGTGGCCCCGGTAATTTGAAATGTGCGTTTAAAATTCAATATAATGATTTAAATGAAAATTCAAAAGGAAACTGATTGTAACGATCAAATCAGCTTGCGATACATATCCCATTGTGTTCGGAATAAGGGTAAAACGCTATAGGCGACAGGCGGTGGGCCTCGTTTCGAGGTCGTATGTAAAAGTCAACCTATTTGCGAAATTAAATAAAAAAATATATATATTTTCCCTCCTATATCTCCTTCTTGGCCCCCCCCCGATTCAGTAAACATAAAACAAAAAAAAAAGGGAAGAAAGCAGCAGCAGCCGCCAGCGCCACGACCGCCTCCACCAAGCTCCGGCCACCTCCGATCTTCTTCCCCCCCCCCTCTTCCTTGCACTCGCTCCCTCCTCCTCCTTCAATCCGACACCCCCCCGAAGCCGTTCGAGACCTCGAAGTCGCCTCCCGTTCGAAACCCTAGCCACTGCCTGCTCCGCCTCCTGCCGCGAGCCTGGCCGTCATCTCCCCCCCTTCTTCGCAGAAAGGTAAATTGTTTTATCTTATTTTATTTTCATTTTAAAATTCCGATTGAAAAAGATTTTAAAACAGATTTTAAAACTGATTTTAAAAGAAATAAAAACTGATTTGTTTTAGAAATAAAAACAGATTTGTTTTAAAAATAAAAACTGATTTGTTTTAAAAATAAAAACTGATTTGTTTTAGAAATAAAAACTGATTTGTTTTAAAAATAAAAACTGATTTGTCTTAAAAATAAAACTGATTTTTAAAGGATGCTCAAACTGATTTTTAAAGGATGCTCAAACTGATTTTTAAAGGATGTAAAAACTGATTTTCAAAAGAATTTCAAAAGGATTTTTAAACTGATTTTTAAAAAAAAAATTGAACTTGGAAAAAAATAAAGATCATATTTTTAAAATAGAAAAGACGGAATTTTTGTAAAGTAGAAGAAGTAAGATATGATTCTTATATTTTTAAAGCAATAAAAATATAATTTTTACATCATAGGAATATTAAAAATATAATCTTTATTTTTGAAAGGACGGAATTTATATTTTTGAAATTCGATTTTTATATATTGAATAACATAGTAAAAATTCGATTTTTACATATGTAGAGAATACGGGCAACAAAGCGACAAAAGGCGAGATTGGCAAAGATTTCTGTAAAGGAAGTGTCGTGCAGTTGGATAGCTATTGGTGAGATTTCTGATTTAAAAATATTTTATATGTGTGAAATGAAAGTGAATTGCTATCTATAAATATATATCTATATCTATATATATATATATATATATACGCCCCCTCGTCCACAAACCATGGACGATATTTATTGATTGAAATTGGTGTGAAAATTGATTGATAGCGAATGGTTGTTTGGGATTGTTTGTGATTGATATTGGTTGATTGTGGTTGAAAAATACCCGCTTGTGATTAAGAAATATTTGGTTGAAACCACATAGGATTAGTTTGTGGAAATGAAATAAATATATACATGCCGCCTGCGTGCGAACTAGATGCATGATCCCCATTGTCAAAAACCGCGAGGTTTTAAGGTAGAGCGAGGAGCCGTACTAGGGACGGTCCCGGTTTAACTACCCTGCCGTTATGCTGCCGAAATTTTGAATAATATTTGTGTGTTTGAATTATTTTCATATGCTTAAACTATATTTATTCATTGTATAGAAAACATTCATGTGTTGAATTGATATTCATTCGTTGTTTAGAAATTCATGTGTTGAATGGTATTCATATTTTGAAATAAATTGTTCGATAATAAAAATCACATTTTTATCTATATATAGAAACCATAGAAAACATTCATGTGTTGAATTGATATTCATTCGTTGTTTAGAAATTCATGTGTTGAATGGTATTCATATTTTGAAATAAATTGTTCGATAATAAAAATCACATTTTTATCTATATATAGAAACTATAGAAAACATTCATGTGTTGAATTGATATTCATTCGTTGATTAGAAATTCATGTGTTGAATGGTATTCATATTTTGAAATAAATTGTTCGATAATAAAAATCACATTTTTATCTATATATAGAAACTATAGAAAACATTCATGTGTTGAATTGATATTCATTCGTTGTTTAGAAATTCATGTGTTGAATGGTATTCATATTTTGAAATAAATTGTTTGATAATAAAAATCACCTTTTATCGACTATATGAACTGTGTAAAATAATCTCGTTTTAAAAAGAAATTGTTTTATGATAAAAATCCTATTTTGTCACCTATATGAACTATATAGAAAAATAGTGTTTTGAAATGAATTGTTTTACAATAAAAATCACATTTTTATTATATGCATAAATCGTTGAAATGTGAAGTGTTAAAAATAGCCACTTGTTCAAAATAAACATATATGAGTTGAAATATTCATTAATTAGCTAATGAAATGATTTGCACCTATTTATGTAACATTAGAATGAATGGAGTTTTTAAACCAAATAGAAATCAAATATGAAGTCGAATAGAAATTGATAAATGATAAGAACTGTATATATATGTACATGCAATATTCATTGAACAGGTTATAGCAAAGGGGCTAGAGAAGAGGAATAAAATTTTGTGCCCGACAAATAGGTACACATTTACTGATTTGTTTGGGTGATGATTTTGAGCCTGTTGGCTAGCCGCTTGGCTTTTTCTTTTTCTTTTTGAGATTAGAAGGACCGGGAACGCTATTTGCGATTTCACGATGCTCCCGGTGCAGGGGAGGTTATGGCGAAATTTTCCAAAAATTTAAGGTGTTAGAAAAATATTTGAAGTGAAAACGATATGGAAATCATTGAATGAACTATATTTATATAAATATATAAATATAAATAAAATTAAAACGAAACGAGGCCGTGCAGTTCGTATTTTGGGACCGTGATTTCAAACGACTAGTGCGGGAAATCCGACCATTGGATTCTCCCGAAATCTCAACCGTCGGGTTCGCCTTGGAAATATCTTTCCAACGGCACCAACTTTGTAGAAATCCAACGGTTGGATTGTCTGGAATGTTTAATTCAAATCTGAAGAAAAACAGCGCCAGAATCGATTATATTTATATATAAATATAAATAGAATTATATTTAATCGAATAACGACGCTGCAGTTCGTATTTTGAAATCGAAAATTCAAACGATTGTACCGGGAGATCCGACCGTCGGATTTTCCCGAAACTGGAACCGTTGGATTCGTTTTGAAAAGACCTTTCTAATGATGTAAATTTTGTGAAGATCCAACGGTTAGATTTTCAGATATGTGTAAATCAAATCTGAAGAAAAACAGCGCCACGGCCGCTGTATGGCCCGAAGCGTCGTTTTGAATAAAATGGCTATTTTAAAATAAATAAAAATAGCGATAAATAGTTATAAAATATCGTAAGCGATATGGAATGGAAATAAACTGGATTTGCTTGATTTATGTGGCTTTTGATGGTTGAATGTGTTTGGTGTGGAAATTACATTAAAGAACGAAATTGGTGTTGTCGAATAATTTAACCATTGAAATAAATTGATTTGAAATTCTAAATATACGTGAATTATTTAAAAAAGCCGAGTTAATTCTCATTTCAAATAATTGATCAACGATTGAAAGTCGAAGATGAAGACGATGGTCGAAGACCGGAGATCTTCACCTCGTTTGGATGGTAACCAAGGTCCTGATTGGGAGGCATCCCGAAATATGGATAATGAGTGGTGATCGTCCAGACGTACGTGGTGATCGAAGGGTTTGCGAGGTATTTAGTGCCTCCGGTTTCGTTCAGACCCAGGACGGACTTGTAAATGGACTGTGTGTCTGACATTGGAGTTTATTCTGTGTTGATTGATTTCTGTTAAATATACATATGTTTGGCGGCAGAGAATTTATTCTTTTGCTTAACGCCCTTCTCTGAGACGCACGAGCTCAGAGGTTGTATATCGATGGACATCAGTCGCATGGCATGAATTGCCTGTGTGGCATGCAAAGATGCAGTGATCAGGACTTCTGTTGAAAAGCAAAGTCTTGTGGTGATGATCAAAGCACCGCCTGTGTGGCGTAGCTTTGTGTATAACGTGAATTCGCGAACCTCACACCCCGGTATGAACCAGAAACGAGAGAAGGACCTCGGGAAGGGCCTGCGTTTCCTCCTATCTAGGGTGGTGTCAGCGACCTACCAGCCCTGACATTTATATACTTTTCACCTATGTGGTTGTTGCTGTTGCGAGGCGCCTCGGTTTGATCGGACGATCCGGGTCCGATGGAGTCATTCGTTGGCTCGTTTACGCCCCAAAGGGCGGGGAAACGCATGGTTCAGGCATTTTAATCCACATCGGTGGACCGGCCCTGACGATCCAAGGGTCACTCGAGCTCTGATCCTGAGACTCGGGCTAGGCAGTCTCGAATTCGGTGAGGACTATCTTTTGCCTCGGTTCATGACGGAAATCCAATTTCCAAATACAACATCGTGCGGTTTTGATTGTATACCTATATATGGCGACATAGTGGTATGGGGCATTAATGCCGTCTATGATTGATAGTTATGATTTGAAATTGTTTTCAAAACATATAGACACTAGCAATAATATCAAATGCCTTTGTTTTATTCGTATCAAGCATATTTTGGCCATTATAAGGTAAAAACTCTATCCTCCGGTTTGCGTTGCATTGTGTGATGGGAACTGAGTCTTATAATGGTTTCATTTTTATAAAAAGCATAGCGATGTTTAAAAGGAAGATTTGTTTTAAAGCACTGGCAATCCAATGGAGTAAACCCGTTCCACGAAAGTGGCGTGGTCCTGTGATTAGCCAAATTATATATATGTGTTGAGTAGATTTCTCATACCAGTCCCATGACTGACTCGTTGTTTGTTTCACTCTCAAACTCGGGTGCCCCTTTTTCTACACGGGCAGCCTTGTATTCAGGTTTAGCTGGTTCTTTCGGGATAGCTGGAGCTGAAGATGGATTCTACCATTTATTTCTTTTTATGCTGTTCAGCTCCTATTGTACATATTTTGTTTATTTCCGCTGTAGACATTTATGTATAGCTGAACTGTATTTGTACTAAGTAAGATCCTGTATACTGTGTAACTCTGATGATTACTTTTATCCAGTATATTCTATTGTTCATTATCTGGTGTATTTATTTAATTCTGTTCTGCTATTATCTGTTTCTATGTTATATTCCAAAGATAGCCCTGTTTCCGTCTGAACGGGAATTCGGGTCGTCTCATGTAGTGAGACATAATAAGAGTATCAGTCTACATCGCCGAAGGCGGAATACATATACATATAGTGAGAAATACGGAAAGTAAATCAGTCTGCATCGCCAGTGGCGGAATCATAATGTAAGTACAGTAATGGCGGAAAATATCAAGTCATCTCTACGAAGTCAGCCTCACCATGAGCCAAAAGTGCACGCTATGCAGCTGTGCAGAACCAAAAACCACCTGTCACCTGTGTACTAGGCTGCCCGTGTGAAAATAAGGGCACCCGCGTTTGCAAAGTGAAACAAACAACGAGTCAGTCATGGGGACTGGTATGAGGAATCTATTTAACAGTTAAACAACAGTAAATAGCAAATCATAGGACCATGCCACTTTCGCGGAACGGGTTTACTCCAGTGATTGCTAGTGCATTTAAAACAAAGTAAATTCTTTTAAAACAACGCAATGCTTTTAGAAAGAATGAAGCCATTATAAGACTCAGGTCCCATCACACAATGCAACGTAAGCCGGAGGATAGATTTTTACCTTATAATAGCCAAATATGCTTGATACGTATAAAGCAAAATCATTTGATATTATTACTAGTGCATATATGTTTCGAAACCGAATAACATCATAAATATCAATCATAGGCGACATGAGCGTTCCATGCCACTATGTCGCCATATATAAGTTACAATCGAATCCGTTATCTCGTATTGGAAATTGGATTTCCGTCATGAGTCGAGGCAAGGGGCAAGCTCTCTCTGCTTCGAGACACTCTAGCAAATGCCTCGGGACTACGCACTCTGGGTAACCCCTAGATCCTCCAAGGTCGGTCCTCTCTTACGTTTGAGGATTGGCAATTCCTGAACACACGTTTCCCGGTCCTTACAGACCTATAATCGAGGCGCCTCGCATTCCAACAACCACATAGGTGAAAAATAGATATAAATGTCAGGGCTGGTAAGTCACTGACACCACCTTAGCTTGAAAGAAACGTCATGCTCTCCTTGGGTCCTTATCCCGTTTTAGACTCATACCGAGGTGTGAGGTTCGCGAATCTACGAAATACACAAAGCTAGGTCACGTAGACCTTGCTCTGATCATCATCCACAAGACTTTGCTTTGCAACAGAAGCCTTGATCACAGCATCTTGGCATGCTACATAGGCAGTCCACTCCGTACAATTGATTCCCATCGATATATAGCCTCTGAGCTCGTACGTCTCAGAGAAGGGCGTTAAGCAAAAGAATAAATTCTCCGCCGCCAAACAGATATATATTTAACAGAGATCAATCATTACAGAACGAAATCCAATGTCAGACACACAGTCCATTTACAAGTCCGTCCTGGGTCTGAACGAAACCGGAGGCGTCAATTTCCTCGTATATCCGTCCAATCAACACATACGTTCAGACGGCTACTACTTCCGTCCCCTTCCGGTAGCTACTCCGGTTAGGAACCTCAGTAGCGCCCATCCAACCGATACGAAGATCGTCGGTCTTGAATCGTCTTTGCATTTTCCAATTCGAATCGCTCGATAAATTATTTGAAATGAGTGTTAGCTCGTCCTTTTCAAATAATTCACGTCATTAGAATTTAAATTGATTCATTTTATGGTTATATTATTCGACATCCATCTTTCGGTTATTTAGTGTTATTTTCGTGTCATACACGTACAACCATCAAATATCAAATAATTCAAGCCCAATTGGTTTCTTTGCAACCTATGTTGCTTATAATATTTTATAACGATTTTTCGCCATTTTTATTTATTTAAAAATGGCCATATTTAATTAAACGACGTTTCAGGTCGTGCCGTGGCACTGGCGCTGTTTTTCTCCTAATTTGTTTTACACATATCGGAAAATCTAACCGTTGGATTTCTACAAAGTCTATATCAGTGGGAAGGTATTCCCAAAGCGAACCCAACGGTTCCAGTTTCGTGAGAATCCGACGGTCGGATCTTCCACACTAGTCGTTTGAAATTACGGTTTCAAAATTCGAACTGCAGCGTCGTTATTCGATTAAATTTAATTATATTTATATATAAATATAAACGATTCTGGCGCTGTTTTTCTTCAGATTTGAATTAAACATTCCGGACAATCCAACCGTTGGATTTTTACAAGGTTGGTGCCGTTGGAAAGATATTTCCAAGGCGAACCCAGCGGTTGCGGTTTCGGGAAAATCCGATGGTCGGATTTCTCGTACTAATCGTTTCAAATTACGATTCCGAAACGCGAATTGCACGGCCTCTATTCCTTTTAATTATATTTATATTTATATATATAAATATAGTTCATTCCATAGTTTCAACTATAGTTCATTTTATATTTTCAACTTCGTTTTCACTTCAAATATTTTACTAACGCCTTAATATTTCGAAAAATTTCGCCATAACCTCCTTTGTACGGGGAGGGGTTTGGAAATTTATTGGCCGTATTAGGTAACCAATAAATCCTAAAAAGCATTTACATATTTTTAGTGATATATTTTGGTGTTTACGGGGGAGCATGTACTGATAATCACTCCAGAGAATAAATTCCCGTCACCCCGTTTTCGTGTGGAGATAAATAGTCCATGTGCCGTATCTAATAACTAGAGCGACGTGATTATTGTCAACTCCAGACCCGTGTGGGGTTTTTATTAATCTGGCAATTTATCGTTATAATTTATATAGTCCATATCAGTCATCAGTTCAACCTGTAGTATATAGTCATCGCCATACAAGCCTCTTGCTCGTATGGTAAATCTTCCACCTCGTCACACAAGCTCCAATTGCTTATGTGGAATTTGATGAAGTATGCCTATCGTCAAGAAGTATGCCATGTAGTGTAGTTCAAAATTAATTGTTACTATCCTATGGCGTTGTTTATTATTTCACACAGAAAAACCAGCACTCCGCATCCAATGGCATTCACAGGAGTTGATATATAAATAAAATTGCATAGCCAACTCATCAAGGTTTACCTATTTGTCGGGCACGCAAATAATTTCTTTACTCTACAGCTAATCCATTTTTCCTGTTCAACACATGAATATTCTATATCGTTTATATATATATATATATATATATATATATATAAATGTGATTTTTATTGCTAAAGCCATTTGTTTAAATTCGAATTATATTCAACACATGAATTTCAACTCAACGAATGAATTGCAACTCAACACATGAATATTCGATATAGTTTGTATATATATAAAAATGTGATTTTTATTGCTAAAGCCATTTGTTTAAATTCGAATTATATTCAACACATGAATTTCAACTCAACGAATGAATTGCAACTCAACACATGAATATTCGATTTAGTTTGTATATATATAAAAATGTGATTTTTATTGCTAAAGCCATTTGTTTAAATTCGAATTATATTCAACACATGAATTTCAACTCAACGAATGAATTGCAACTCAACACATGAATATTCGATATAGTTTGTATATATATAAAAAATGTGATTTTTATTGCTAAAGCCATTTGTTTAAATTCGAATTATATTCAACACATGAATTTCAACTCAACGAATGAATTGCAACTCAACACATGAATATTCGATATAGTTTGTATATATATAAAAAATGTGATTTTTATTGCTAAAGCCATTTGTTTAAATTCGAATTATATTCAACACATGAATTTCAACTCAACGAATGAATTGCAACTCAACACATGAATATTCGATATAGTTTGTATATATATAAAAATGTGATTTTTATTGCTAAAGCCATTTGTTTAAATTCGAATTATATTCAACACATGAATTTCAACTCAACGAATGAATTGCAACTCAACACATGAATATTCGATATAGTTTGTATATATATAAAAATGTGATTTTTATTGCTAATGCCATTTGTTTAAATTCGAATTATATTCAACACATGAATTCCAACTCAACGAATGAATTGCAACTCAACACATGAATATTCGATATAGCATATGTAAATAGTTTCAATGAATGAAAATTATTCTAACACATAAATATTTCAGAAAATTTCGGCAGCATAACGGCAGGGTAGTTAAAACCGGGACCGTCCCTAGTACGGCTCCTCGCTCTACCTTAAAACCTCGCGGTTTTTACAATGGGGATCATGCATCTAGTTTGCACGCAGGCGGCATGTTTTATTTTCAATTCCACAATCCTATTCTATTTTGTTTCAACCACAAGAGGGTATTTTTCAACCACAAAGGTATTTTTCAACCATAAAGGTATTTTTCAACCATAATATCAACCACAAACAATTATTTCCAACCATTCGTCAAACCATATGATATCACGTCAATCACAAGCAATAAATATCGTCCATGGTCTGTGGACGAGGGGAGTATATATATATATATATATATATATATATATATATATAATAATTCACTTGCATTTCATCACAATTTAAAGCATATATGTTTCAAACAACGCTTGTATAATTTATACATTGCTAATATAACTTATACAACACATGTACATGAGGTATACAATGCGTATATAATTTACACTTCACTTATATAATTTATACAACGCGATTTCATTCACACAGATAATTTAGATTCCTCACATTGGTTATTGCGGTGCTAAAAATCGTAGGAAGGTCAGAAAAATCCGCGGCTTTTTCTAGAATGTAGAGAGTCTCCTTGCGGTCACGGTGTCTCCTGTTTCATCGAATTTCGTTGAAGAACGAAAAAGATATTATTTTTCAAAGTTTTGCAACGCTTTAAAGTGTTAAAACAGTTTAAAATTAAATAAGCCGTTAGTTTACAAACCTGTTCAATTCTAGGTTTGGATTTTTCTTTTGATTCGTAGCTCTGTGGGATGATCGGGCTGTTGGACGTCGTCGAGGGAGGGAAGAGCTTTCCGGCGCTGGTTGTCTGAGGCGATGCAATGGCGAATACAGGCGGCGGCAGCTCCAGGAAGGCGGCGACTTTGAAGCGGCAGAACTCGACGGCGGCGGCTCTGTTGGTGGCGAGGCTGGGTCGGATGTGGAGAGGAGGCGTAGGGCTGTCGACTGACGGTGGTGGCGCGGCCTAGCGTCGCCTGTGGTGATCGGAAAAGAGAGGGAAAGCGGCGAGCTACGGGGGTCGTTCGTTTCGACTGGCGGCTAGGGTTTTTTAGGGTTTTCTATTTTTTTTAAAGAAAATTTCCTATTGGCCGGTATTTATAGAAAATTTTTAAATAGTGTTTTTGCAAACGGACTCCTTTTTAAACCTAACGACTGTCGCCCCTAGCTAAATACCCCCATTCCGGACCCAATGGGATATGTTTCGTAGGCCATTTCGACTGTTACAGTCAGTTATTTTTCAAATTAAAATATAAAACATTCGATATTTAATTTAAACGTACATTTCAATTTGCAAGGGCCACAAACTGAATCGAAAAATTCCAGAAAAATAAATCTAGCTTTGTTTTGACGATACGGTCCTAACAAAACAAGTTTCGTCGAATTCTGAGCTCGTTTGAAAAACGGCCATTTTTAGGTCGACCCATTTTAACAGAATTTGACCAAACACGTTATCTTTTGCCCCGCTCACATACTAGCTTCAAAAATTATGAAATTTGAAACCTAGCAATAATTTGACATCCCGGACCCAACAAAAGTGGTTTCGTCGAATTCCGAGGTCGTATGCAAAATCTCAATTTTCAAGGGCTATATATACTATATAGCGACCTTTCTTTAAATTCATTTGGCCATAACTTTTGATTTCCGTTATGAAATTTCGATTTTTCAAATTCGTTAGAAAGGTATTGATGAATAGATTTAAATATTTTTAGTTTCGTTAAAATCCGTTATATTTTCCACCCGGTACAGTCAGACAAAGTTTATGTTCAAAATTTCAAACTGCCATATTATACACAATTCTATATTTTATTGAAATATACTATTTCAACTATTCAAATTTCTTGTTAATAACCAAATTTAAAATTTTTAAACTGGTTCACATTTTCCGGGTTATTACAGGTATTGGGATGATATTTGACATACACTAATCCCGATTGTTTAGTTGTATGTCAATCGATGGGTTGACAGACTATGTAAGCGTTAATTATTTTTATTTAATGATTATGCAGTTGTGTGGTGCACTCTGGATGATGGTTGATTGTTTATCGTTGCTGTTATATACATGTGTTGTAGAACATCCATATAATTAATTTTATATGGTAATTGATTGGGCCCCATTCCAATTTAGAAAATAAATTCATGTGTTGAATTAAAAATAAATTCATGTGTTGAATTGAAAATAAATTCATGTGTTGAATTGAAAAATATATATTCATGTGTTGAATTAAAATGTAAATTCATGTGTTGAATAGAAATATAGATTCATGTGTTGAATAGAAAATATTCATTTGTTGAATAGAATAATGAAGTTATTGAGATATACAAGGCCGTGTTGATTAGATTGACGCCATTTTGACGTGAACGATATTTATATCGATTTTATTAATTCTTATAATGAATATAGAAAAGAAAGTTATTTCAAATATAACATTTTGAAAATATTATCATTTGTATATCGATTATGTGGAATATTCAATTTTGATTAGAAATTGAATATGAAGTTGAAATCGTTTTGAAAACGAATTTAAAATGATTTATAAAATACGTTTTAAAAGGAAATCGACGAAATATATAATATATATATATATATATATTATATATAATGGCCTGAATAGAACGCGCCGCGCTGCGGCAGTCCATGAATTTCGACCATTGACTTCGAATGGATATTGCGGGAGATTCGACCGTCGGATTCTCCTAAAACCGAAACCATTGGGTTCGTATCGAAAAGAGATTTCTAACGAATATTGGAAATTTGAAATCTAATAGTTGGATTTGGAATTATGTCCAAATCAAATTTGGAAAAGGTCGCTGTAAGTGCAGTTCGATGGCCGTTGATGGAAATCGACTGTACGAGCGTTGATAAAATTATTAAAAATAGTAATAATTTGTGTATAATCATAAGAAATGATTTGTGAAGAATTGGGATGAAAAACTCCATATTTGAAAACATAAAAATAGATTTTTATCGAAATGAACTAGTTTCGAACTAGTATTATAATTCTATTTGTTTTTAAAATAAATAAATTGGATTTGAAATGGTTTTGAAAATAACAAGAATTTCCAATAATTGAATTGGAATGGATATGAATCGAAATCGTCTTTGGAATATTTCAATGTTGGATTTCGTGATGATACAGATATTGTTATGGGAATTTGAAAGATATATTTATATCATTATTTCCAATACGATATTTGTTGGTTGTAGAATTTGATATTGAATATAAGCCAACATATTTTCTATTCAGAGCCTTGTATTTAATATCAAATGTGATTTGGGTTTTTCGTGAATGGTGTCTTCATTAACACTGTTCTTAAGCCCAGTTGAGAAAAAGATTAAATCTTTTTATTTAGATTTAATGAAGTGTACCAATTAAATAATGTTTAATTGGAATTGAATTGGTATTGATTTTTGGGTTTATCGTAAACAGTGTTTTAAATAACACTTGTTCTTTAACCCGATAATTAATGGAATGTGATTTTGGGTTGTCATGAATGGTATCTTCAATAATACTATTCTTAGACCCAACGGAGTAAGAAAATTTAGAAACTAACTATAGGTTAGCTAAGCAGAACGGTTTCCTGGGTATTGATCTGATGTTGGTTTCTGCCTTCGGGGTTAATACTTAGGGAATTGCTCACTTGCTATTTTACAATTAAAAGCTGATAGATTGGAATGTGATTTTGGGTTTATCGTGAACCTTCTTTTAAATGACATTGATTCTTCAACCCAGTTAATGATTAAAACCGGTGGAGTTTTAATGAATCTTTAATTAGATTGAAAAGATCGAGAATGGAGTATCACCAGTTTTGCTCCAGGCGATAGTTAAATCTTTAATTAGATTTGAACGTGAAATGGTAATTGAATTTACTGATAAACCATGGTGTTAGATATGAAGTATTACCAATTTTACTTCATGGGATGAATAGGTTGGGATTGGGAAATTAAAATAAATGATTACTTCGGTGTGGTTCGCTAATCCCGACTAGTTTGAAGTGATATTCAAAGGAAGATTAAAGAATTAATTTAAAAGAATTTATCATTGATAAAATTAATGGGAACCTTTCCCCAAGAATGTGAAATTTAGAAACTAACTGTAGGTTATCTAGGCAGAACGGTTTCCTGGGTATTGATCTGATGTTGGTTTCGGCCTTCAGGGTTAATATTTGGGGAATTATTCTCTTGTTAATTTACGGTTAGTGACTGATGAATTGGAATGAGGCGTATGTTGTGTTTGTTAACACTTGTTTATTATATACGCAAGTTATTCAGAAAGACCTAGTTTATCCCATTTTGAATAACTGATTCGACGATGAGTCGAAGATGAAGACGGTGGTTGAAGACCGGAGGTCTTCACGTCGTTTGGATAATTACTGATGATCTTGATTTGGTCGTACACCCAAGAGGAGGGAATCAGTTGGTGGTCGTCTAGACGTACTTGGAGATCGATGGATACGCGGGGTACTAGGTGCCTCCGGTTTCGTTCAGACCTAGAACAGACTTGTAAATGGACTGTGCGTCTGACATTCAATAACATTCTGTGTGATTGATGGATATCGGTTGCGTGGAGTGGTTTGCCTGTGTGGCATGCTAAGATGCAAATAATCAAGGCTTCTATTGAAAAACAGAGTCTTGTGGTTGATGATCAAAGCACGGCCTATGTGGCATAGCTTTGTGTAGCGTTGATTCGCGAGCCTCACACCCCGTTTGTGAACCAGAAACGGGAGAAGGACCTCAGGGGGGACATGCGTTTCTTTCTAGTTAGAAGTGGTGTCAGTGGTTTGACACGCCCTGACGGGTTTGACTTATGTGGTTGTTGCTGTTGCGAGGCGCCTCGAATATATCGGTGACTATGTGATGCCGATGGAGTCATTTGTTGGCTCATTTACGCCCCAAAGGGCAGGGAAACGAGTGTTCGGGCATTATAATCTACATCGGTGGACCGGCCCTGACGATCTAAGGGGCAGTTGCGGCTGTTCCTGAGGCTCAGGCTAGAGAGTCTCGAATCGGTTGAGGACGATCCCTTGCCTCGGTTCACAGATGGAAATCCAACTTCCAATATGTGACGTTTCGGTTTTAGTTGTAATCCTATATATGGCGACATAGTGGGATGGGGCGCTCATGCCGTTTATGATTGATATTTATGATTGAAATTCTTTTGACACAATGCACTTATAATAGTATCAAATGATTTGTTTTAAACGTATCAAGCATTCTTGGCTATTATAAGATAAAAACCCTATCCTCCGGCTTGCGTTGCATTGTGTGATGGGACTTGGGTCTTATAATAGCTTCATTTTTCTTTATTTAGCATTGCGCTGTTGTTTTATGCACTGGTATTCTTGGGAAGAAACCCGTTCCATGTTATACGGCGTGGTCCCTTGATTTACCTAACTTTGAAAATAAAGATTAATAGCTGTTTTAGTTCTCATGCCAGTCCCATGACTGACCTGGAGTTTATTGTATCAACCTAAACTCTGGGTGCCCTTATTTTGACATGGGCAGTTAGTAGTTTTGGTTTTGCAGAATCATATTCACAGGATCCTGGTTTACAGCTGGAATGATATCTGGAAAGCTCTGTATCCGTATATCTCCTTTAGTTGTGTTCTGTATCATTTTCCGTTCTACGTAATGTATTGCAATCCCTGATATTTTATAATGTATATTATTTGTTAATATTTTATATATTCTGGTATTCTGATGAATTGTTGCAATAAGAAATGAAATGTTCTCTTGTTTGCGTTCTAATTTGTCGTGTTCTCAAAACAATCAGGCGTTTCGAACGGTCTTGGTCGATTTAGCGACTGATTCGTATCGAGCGAAATTCCCGGTCATTACATTTCAATCTAATTAAAGATTCATTAAAACTCCACTTAGTTTTTATCTTCCCAAGAATCAATATCATGTCTTTAACAGGGTTAAAGAACCAATGTCATTTAAAACACGGTTCACGATAAACCCAAAATCACATCCATTGTTAATCGGGTTAAAGAACAGGTGTTATTCAAAACACCGCTCACGATAAACCCAAAAACCAATTTAAATTCAGTTCCAATTAAATACTAATTAACTTGACTATCTAACTAAATCTTAATTAAAAGGTTTATTCTTTTCTAAACTGGGTTCAAGAACAGTGTTATTTAAGACACCATTCACGACGAATCCAAAATCCCATTTGATATTAAATACATGTTTCTGAATAGAAAATATATCAGCTTATATTCAATATCAAATTCTGAAACCAACAAATATTGTATCGGAAATAACGATATAAATATATCTTTCAAATTTCCACAACCATATCTGTATAATCACAAAATCCAACATCGAAATATTCCGAAGATAATTTCGATTCAAATTCATTCCAATTCATATATTGGAATTTCTAATTATTTTTAAAAGCACTTTAAATCCAATTTATTTATTAAAAAATATTGGATTATAATTCTATTTCAAAACT
This sequence comes from Allium sativum, assembly GCA_030737875.1. Lineage (NCBI taxonomy): Eukaryota > Viridiplantae > Streptophyta > Magnoliopsida > Asparagales > Amaryllidaceae > Allium > Allium sativum. Next base: position 180,059,106 of record CM060915.1, on the reverse strand, counting down.
AGTTCATTTGGATAAAAAATTATTTTTATCCTTTCAAATATGGAATTTTTCATACCAATTCTTTCCAAATCATTTCTTATGATTTTACACAAATTATTGCAATTTTTTATAATTTTATCAAGGTCCGTACAGTCGATTTCCATCAGAGGCCATCCAACTGCACTTACAGTGACCTTTTCCAAATTTGATTTGGAAATAATTCTAAATCCATCCATTAGATTTCAAATCTCTAATATTATTTAGAAAGCTCTTTTCGATATGAACCCAATGGTTCTGGTTTTAGGAGAATCCGACGGTTGAATCTCCCGTAATGTCCATTCGAAGTCAATGGTCGAAATTCGCGAACTGCCATAGCAAGGCGCATTCTGTTCAGGCCATTATATATATATATAATATATATATATTATATATATTTCGTCGATTTCCTTTTAAAGCGTATTTTATAAATCGTTTCAAATTCGTTTTCAAAACGATTTCAACTTCATATTCAATTTCAAATCAAAATTGAATATTCCATATCATTAATATATAAATGATAATAATTTAAAAACATTATATTTTGAAATCACCTCCTTTTCTATATTCATTATAAAAACGAATATAATCGATATAAATATCGTTTGCGTCAAAATGGTGCATATCTAATCAACACAGCTTTATATATTTCAATAACTTCATTATTCTATTCACAAATGAATATTTATTCTATTCAGCACATGAATCTATATTTCTTTCAACACATGAATATTCTCAACACATGAGTATCTTCAACACATAACTATTTATTCTATTTAGTATATTTTATAAAATTTTGATTTCTATCGTTTAATTCTTAATCAGGTTCCAACCGTAAATTAGTAAGAGAACGGTCCCCTAAGTATTAACCCCGAAGGCCAAAACCAACATCAGATAAATATCTAGGAAACCTCTCATCTTAACTAGTTTCCAGCTAGTTTCTAATTTTATAAATGATAAAAATGTGAATTTTATTGTTAAAATATTTCGTTCAACATATGATAAGTTTCAGCACATGAATATTCTCAACACATGAGTATCGTTAACACATGACTATTTATTCTATTCAACACATGAATCTTTATTTTATAATATTCTTTATTTTCCCAATTGGAATGAGGCCCAATAAATAACCATATAATGTTAATTATATGGATTCCATACAATACATGTATATAATAGCAATGATAAATAATCAACCATCATTCAAAGTGCACAACACAACTGCATAAGTATTAAACATAAATAATTAACGCTTACACAGTCTGTCAACCTAACGATTGACATACAACTATACAATTGGGATTAGTGTACGCCAAATATCATCCCAACAGCCGTGTGGGGTTTCAACCAACAAATACTGTATTTTATTTGTGCAGTTGGGCGATGTGTAAATTTTTATTGTCCCAATCGATGTCAGATAAATGTGTGTATATAAACAGAGTGTCTGATTTATTTATAAATATTTATTTCGACACATGACTATTTTCTATAGTTCGTATATACAATAAAAATGTCATTTTTATCGTTCGAATAATTTATTCAACACATGATATTTTCTACAGTTCGTATATACAATAAAAATGTTATTTTTATTGTTCGAATAATTTATTCAACACATGACTATTTTCTATAGTTCGTATATACAATAAAAATGTTATTTTTATTGTTCGAATAATTTATTCAACACATGACTATTTTATACAGTTCAGTTACAAAATAAAAACGATATTTTTATTAATCAAATATTTTTACACAATCCATTTCTCATCACAAACAATTTCCAACCACACAATACAATCAAACAAACAAGTCGTCCATGGTTTGTGGACGACGGGGAACAATTCATATATGCAGTTATAATTTAAATAACTGTGTAGGAATAATTTTGGTGAGTAACTCTCACATTGGGATCCACTCTATCATTTTTTATCTGAATTAGTGTTCTGTTCAAGTTTAAATTTTCCCGAAATTCAAACGTGCTCTATTTTGTACGCGATCAGTTTTGTTGTGAAGCTCCCGTCTCGCAATGGATCTTATTTCGCGCGATTCCGACCTCGTATGAGAAAGTTATTAGAGTTAACGCGTTAATGACATTTCAAATTAATTAAAATGGAATTAATTTAATTAAATTACCCTTAATTACCTTCTCACCCCTAATTACTTTCCCCTTCAGTAAACCCGTATATCGTTGAACCTAACTCTTGGCCAAAAAGAAGCCGCCGCCGCCCCTTGTTCTTCACGTCGGGCCTCGATTGGAGTATCCCCCTCCGACTGCCTCAACGGTGCCCGTCACCAGCCAGGTGGCATGCAAATCGGTGGCACCCCGTGTCTAAAATCTAAGCTCAAACGCGAGTGCCATGCCCTAGAACTCGTGATTCTCGCGATGGTAATTGATCAAACTTAGATCAATTTAAAGATCTGAAAACCCTCTTCAATCTTTGCTTTAGAACCTCCTTTTAATTCTCAATTAGATTCTAATATTTTTGGTTTCACTAAAATCCGGTTTATTTTGAATCATGTACATTCATTTGAAATTTGATATTGAATTTTCAAACTACCACGACATTTTCAATCCCTTTTATAATTAAAATTAATACTTATATTCTAACGTCGATCCATATAAATATATACGTTCTATTTCTATTCAAAATAAATTTCTTGTCGTCATTATATAAATAATTCATTTTAAATATTCAAAATTCAATAAAGTTTCCAAAATAAAATTTTTAAATTGGCTCGGATTTCCAGGTTATTACAATCTCCCCCACTTAAAACTTTTCGTTCCCGAAAAGGAACGAAGCTGAAAGTTGTTTTACAAATCAACTAAACTTTCATTGTTTTCTTTATGGCTTAAGTTCTTCAACTTTTCAGTTTCTAAGAACTTTCAATTTTTTTAAAATTTGGCTAACACCCTAAATTTGCGAAAAATTTCGCCATAATCTCCCCTACACCGGGAGCTTCAGGATATTTCAGATAGCCTCCCATGGCCCTCACCAATCCAAAAAGAAAAGGAAGCAGCCAAGCGGCTAGCCAATCGGCTAGCCAATCGGCTCATAAAATCATCCAAAACCCAAGAAATACAATAAACATGTACCTATTTGTTGGGAAAACAATTTTATTCTTTTGTTCTAGCCTCCTTGCTATGACCTGTTCAATGTAAGTACATGTATATGCATGCAAATGTGACAAATTTTCAATACAATTCACTATTTGGTTCAATTTGGGATAAAGGGTCAACACTTAATTAATCGAACAATAATCAAACAACACAACCAACAATCAATTAGTTGATTATCATTTCAAATTCATATCTTTGATAAATAGAAAAAAAATAACATTTTTGGTGCCAAATCACAACAATAAGCCCTATCTAGTTTTGGTTCTCACATCAGTCTATGAAAATATATAAATATCACACTTTTGGTACTCGAATATAAATACTGATGATGCGGCCGCATCACCAGAGTTATCCCTGGGCGACTAGAGCGCGACTCTATATCCATCTAGTATATTCTAGGCTTCCAATATATGTGGATCAGACGTATATTAAAATCCCTATATACCTGATAGTCCAAATCAATATAAATAAATAATCAAATACGAATAATTGAATTAAATTTTCAAAACAAAACTTGTTTTCAATTTTATTTTTCAAAACAACACTCTTTACACTCGTTCTAGGATACTACTGATCCTCTCTCTAACGAGTCATTCTCATTGGATATTACTAATCCAATCTCTGATGAATCCTTTCATTTGGTTCTAACGTGTCTTGTTCTCCGAGCTCTGTAAACCAAAGCTCTAATACCAAATGTAACGATTAAGAATTTCGCTCGATCCAAATCGATCGTTAAACCGACCAAGACCGTTCGAAACCCCTAATTGTTTTGAGAACAAGCCACATCGGAACATAAAAAGAAGAATATTTCATTGTTTATTACAACAATTCCATCAGAATACAAGAATATAGAGTATAAATAAATTTTACACATTAGAAAAATATCAGAGATTCAATTTACATTACATAGCAGCAGAAAATAATAAAAACCACAACTGAACGAGACATACGGATACAGAAATTTTCGGATATCATTCTAGCTGTAAACAAGGATCCTGTGAATATAAATCTGCAAAACGAAAACTACAAGCTGCCCGTGTGGAAAATAGGGGCACCCAGAGTTTAGGTTAAAACAATAAACTCCAAGTCAGTCATGTGACTGGTGTGAGAACTAAAACAGTTATTAATGTTCACTTTATATAAGATATATCAAGGGACCAAGCCGTATAACACGGAATGGGTTTCCTCCCAAGAATACCAGTGCATATAACAAAACATCACGATGCTTTTTGGAAAAATGAAGCTATTATAAGACCTAGGTCCCATCACACAATGCAACACAAGCCGGAGGATAGGGTTTTCCCTTATAATAGCCAAACATGCTTGGTACGTTAAAAACAAATCATTTGATACTATTATAAGTGCACAGTGTATAAAACAATTTCAAATATAAATGTATCAATCCTAGACGGCATGGGTACCATATATCATGTCGCCAATACTAGGCTCTACAATCAAAACCACAAAGTCACATATTGGAAGTTGGGTTTTCCGTATGTGAATCGAGGCAAGGGATCATCCTCTACTGATTCGAGACAATCTAGCCCATGACTCAGGCTACAACCGCAACTGCACCTAGGAGCCACATGGTCGGTCCACACGTAGCGGATCAAAATGAAACCCTGAACAATATGTTTCCCCGCCCTATGGGGCATAAATGAGCCAAATGACTCCATATCCAAGGCGCCTCGCATGCCAACAACAACACAGGTGAAAAATATATAAATGTCAGGGCTCGTAGGTGACTGACACCACCTCTAACTAGAAAGAGACGCATGTTCTCCCTTGATCCTCTCCCGTTTCTGGTTCACAACCGGGGCGTAAGGCTCGCGAATTAACGACATGCACAAAGCTATGCCACATAGGCCGTGCTTTGATAATCAACCACAAGACTTTGCTTTTCAACGAAAACCTTGATCATTATCCACTTAGGCATGCCACACAGGAAATTCACTCCATGCGATTGATATCCATCAATATATAACCTGTTAGCTCGTACATCTCGGAGAAGGGTGTTAAGCAAGAGAATAAATTCTCCACCGCCAAACAGATATATTTTAATAGAAATCAATCCCATAGAATAAAATCGAATGTCAGACACACAGTCCATTTACAAGTTCGTTCTGGTTCTGAACGAAACCGGAGGAACCTTATTCCTCGCATATCCATCGATCTCCAAGTACGTCTGGACGATCACCAACTGATTCCCTCCTCTTGGGTGTACAGCCCAATCAAGATCATCAGCAATCATCCAAACGATGTGAAGACCTCCGGTCTTCAACCACTGTCTTCATCCTCGACACATCGTCGAATCAGTTATTCAGAATGGGATAAACCTGGTCTTTCTGAATAATTCGCGTATATAATAAACAAGTGTTACACAAACACAACATACGCCTCATTCCAATTCAGAATATTCTTTTATTCAAATATTCTTATACTTTGGGAAAGGTTCCCATTAATTTTATCAAAGATAAATTCTTTAAATTTATTCTTAAATCTTCTTTTGAAGATCAATTCAAACCAAATTATGGTTTATCCAAACTAGTCGGGATTAACGAACCTTACCGAAGTAATCATTTATTAAATTTCCCAATCCCAACTTATTCGTCCCATGAAGTAAAACTGGTAATACTTCATATATAACACCATGGTGTTATCGGTAAATTCAATTACCATTTCACGTTCAAGTCTAATTAAAGATTTAACTATCGCCTGGAGCAAAACAGGTGATACTCCATTCTCGATCATTTCAATCTAATTAAAGATTCATTAAAACTCCACTTAGTTTTAATCTTCCCAAAAATCAATATCCTGTCTTTAACTGGGTTAAAGAACCAATGTCATCTAAAACACGGTTCACGATAAACCCAAAATCACATTCCATTGTTAATCGGGTTAAAGAACAGGTGTTATTCAAAACATCGCTCACGATAAACCCAAAAACCAATTTAAATTCAATTCGAGTTAAATACTAATTAACTGGAAAATCTTACTAAATCTTAATTAAAAGATTTATTCTTTTCTAAACTAGGTTCAAGAAAAGTGTTATTTAAGACACCATTCACGACGAACCTAAAATCTCATTTGATATTAAATACATGGCTCTGAATAGAAAATATATCGGCTTATATTCAATATCAAATTCTGAAACCAACAAATATCGTATCAGAAATAACGATATAAATATATCTTTCAAATTTCCACAACCATATCTGTAAAATCACGAAATCCAACATCTAAATATTCCGAAGATAACTTCGATTCAAATCCATTCCAATTTATATATTGGAAATTCTGATTATTTTTAAAACCACTTCAAATCCAATTTATTTATTCAAAAATATTGGATTATAATTCTAGTTCAAAACTAGTTTATTTCGATAAAAGTATATTTTTATCCTTTCAAATATGGAATTTTTCATCCTAATTCTTTCCAAATCATTTCTTAAGATTTTATGCAAATTATTGATATTTTTAATAATTTTATCAAGGCTCGTACAGTCGATTTCCATCAACGGCCATCAAACTACACTTACAACGACCTTTTCCAAATTTGATTTGGACATAATTCCAAATCCAACAGTTAGATTTCAAATCTATAATATTCATTAGAAATCTCTTTTCGATATGAACCCAACGGTTCTGGTTTTAGGAGAATCTGATGGTCGGATCTCCCGTAATGTCCATTCGAAGTCAATGGTCGAAATTCGCGAACTACAGCAGCGCGGCGCGTTCTATTCAGGCCAATATATATATATATATATATATATATATATATATATATATATATATATATATATATTCATCGACTTCCTTTTAAAGACGTATTTTATAAATCGTTTTAAATTCGTTTTTAAAACGATTTCAACTTCATATTCAATATCAAATCAAAATTGAATATTCCATATCATTAATATATAAATGATAATTTTTTCAAAACATTATATTTTGAAATCACCTCCTTTTCTGTATTCATTATAAAAACAAATATAATCTATATAAATATCGTTCGCGTCAAAATAGCGCATATATAATCAACACGGCTTTATATATTTCAATAGCTTCGTTATTCTATTCACAAATGAATATTTATTCTATTCAACACATGAATCTATATTTCTTTCAACACATGAATTTTCTCAATACATGAGTATCGTCAACACATGACTGTTTATTCTATTTAATATATTTTATAAAATTTGATTTCTATCATTTAATTCTTAATCAGGCTCTAACCGTAAATTAGTAAGAGAACGATCCCCTAAGTATTAATCCCAAAGGCTGAAACCAACATCAGATCAATACCCAGGAAACCACTCATCTTAACTAGTTTCCAACTAGTTTCTAATTTTATATATGATAAAAATGTGAATTTTATTGTTAAAATATTTCGTTCAACACATGATAAGTTTCGTTACATGAATATTCACAACACATGGGCATCATCAACACATGACTACTTATTCTATTCAACGCATGAATCTTTATTTTATAATATTCTTTATTTTCCCATATGGAATGAGGCCCAATCAATTACCATATAATGTTAATTATATGGATTCCATGTATATAGTAGCAATGATAAATAATCAACCATCATAGAAAGTGCACCACACAACTGCATAAACATTAAACATAAATAATTAATGCTTACACAGTCTGTCAACCTATCGATTGACAAACAACTATACAATTGGGATTAGTGTACGCCAAATATCATCACAACACCCGTGTGGGGTTTCAACCAACAAATACTGTATTTTATTTGTGCAGTTGGGTAATGTGTAAAATTTTATCGTCTGAATCGATGTCAGATTAACGTGTGTACATAAAAAGATCGTCTGATTTGTTTATAAATATTTATTTCGACACACGACTATTTTCTACAGTTCGTATACACAATAAAAATGTTATTTTTATTGTTCGAATAATTTATTCAACACATGACTATTTTCTACAGTTCATATCTACAATAAAAATGTTATTTTTATTGTTTGAATAATTTATTCAACACAAGACTATTTTCTGCAGTTCGTATATACGATAAAAATGTTATTTTTATTGTTCGAATAATTTATTCAACACATGACTATTTTCTACAGTTCAGTTACATAATAAAAATGATATTTTTATTATTCAAATATTTTTACACAATCATTTCTCATCACAAACAATTTCCAACCACATAATACAATCAAACAAACAAGTCGTCCATGGTCTGTGGACGACGGGGAACAGTTCATATATGCAGTCATAATTTAAATAACTGTACAGGAATAATTTTGGTGAGAAATTCTCACATTGGGATCCACTCCATCAGTTTTTATCTGAATTACTGTTCTGTTCGGGTTTGAATTTTCCCGAAATTCCAACGTACTCTATTTTGGACGTGGTCAGTTTTGTTGTGAAGCTCTCGTCCCCACGATCGCAATGGATCCAGTTTCGCGTGATTCCGACCTAGTATGAGAAAGTTATTAGAGTTAACGCGTTAATGACATTTCGAATTAATTAAAATGGAATTAATTTAACTAAATTACCCGTAATTACCTTCTCCCCTCCCTAATTACTTTCCCCTTCAGTAAGCCCTTATATCGTTGAACCCAACTCTTGGCCAGGAAGAAGCTGCCGCCGCCCCTTGTTCTTCGCGTCGGGCCTCGATAGGAGTGTCCCCTCCGACCGCCTCGACGGTGTCCGTCACCAGCCAAGGTGGCACACAAATCGGTGGCACCCCGTGCCTGAAATCTAAGCTCGAACGCGAGCGCTTCCACCCCCTAGAACTCTTGATTCTCGCGATGATAATTGATCAAACTTAGATCAATTTAAAGATCCTAAAACCCTCTTCAATTTTTGCTTTAGAACCTCCTTTTAATTCACACAGGATTTCAAGAGTTGGGGGATTTGTTTTGGAGATTTTGGATCGTTAATTTGAGCTAGCGATGGCCCCTTGAGGAATTAGGGTTTCGAATGGCCAATGGGGTATTTATAAAAATATTTATTTAATTATTTAATTTCAGAAAATGTGTATTGCGTACAAATTCAAATAAAACCCTACGACTGTCGCCCCTAGCTAAATACCCCCATTCCGAACGCAATGGGATATGTTTCGTAACTCAATTCGACTGTTTCGGCCAGTTTTTCCCAAATTTAAAATATAAATCTATATATTTTAAATTTAAACACACATTTTATTTTACTGCGGCCACATACGGATTCTAAAAATTCCAGAAAAATTATTTCTAGCTTCGTATTGATGACGCGGTCCTAACAAAGCTAATTTCGTCAAATTATGAGACTGTTTGAAAAATGGCCATTTTCTGGTCGATCGAAATTATCTGAAACTGTTGAAATACGTTTTCATTCGCCACACTCACATATTGCTTTCAAAAATTACGAATTTTTGAATTTAGCAATAAATTGACAATCCGAATCCAACAAAAGTGGTTTCGTCGAAAACAGAGGTCGTTTGAAAATTTTCCATTTTTAAGGGCTATATTTTCTACTGCGACTATTCTGAAATTTCAACTGGGCATAACTTTTTATTCCTGCTATGAAATTTTAATTTTCTGAATTCGTTGGAATGATATTCTTAATTAGATTCTAATATTTTTGTTTTCGCTAAAATCCGGTTTATTTTGAATCCTGTACATTCATTTGAAATTCGAAATCAAATTTTCGAACTACCGCGCCATTTTCAATCCCTTTTATAATTAAAAATTAATATTTATATTCTAATGTTGATCCATATAAATATATCCATTCTATTTCTATTCAAAATAAATTTTTCGTCATCATTATATAAAATAATTCATTTTAAATATTCAAAATTCAATAAAATTGCCAAAATAAAATTTTTAAATTGGCTCGGATTTCTGGATTATTACAGTTACAAAAAGATAAATAATTAAAATTGATATGTTTTCCTATTTTGGTTTCATAGCTTTAAAAAAATATGAGTTGTGATATGTTTAAAATGGTTTTAATATACTATAGATAAAATTTATTTAAATATGGAATACATTCTTGAGTATATATGTTGTTACATAATAGCACGAAAAATTATATTTTCTAACAAAACTATCCATGACCTAATTTGGAAAAAAAAAATAAGCACATTTTTTGAGAACTTTTACCAAAATTTTTGGTCTCTTTGAAACATTCTGAATTGTGAGATGATAGGAAACATAATAGCTTTATATTAAAGCAAATATACACACTATTTAATAGGAAAGATGTAAATGATAAATTTGGGCGATTCAAAAATATTCCAAATATACTAGGGAATAAGATATTAATTTATCCATGCTGTGATTAGACATGGAAAGCAAGTGAAAATCGAAAAAAAATTAATTTAATAAGATATATTAATTAATAAAGAAAAATCAATCAAATATGGATATGGGTGGAAATGAATATAGGCGGAAGTAAATACACATATTACAAAACCCTAATCCACTCTATAACTTAGCCGCCACTGTCTGAAATATATGGCCATGCTACTCCGATCTTCTTCCTCCTTTCTCTTCCAATCTGCTCTAAATTAACATATGATTTTAAAGGGAAATTTTAAGATCTACATGAGATCTAAACATTCAATGGTCAAGATCGAATGTGGCGCTACAGATTTCTTGTATTTTGTGCTCCATTCGCTGCCATTCGCGATGGTTTCTGGAATGCCATGGAGAACCGATCTTGGAGCTTCTCCTAATGGTGATGGCACACATGAAGGCGGAGGGTAGGGCGGCGTTTGATCGGAGCTTGGATGGACGGTTTCAGGAAATAAGGATGTAGTAGAGAAGCGTGAGCGACCTAAGTATGTAATTAGTATTAAATTAAAAATAAATACAAGTTAATTATATTTAATTAAACCATGTTCCTATAACTATGATAACTTTTTACTGGATTATCAGAACTGAACGATTTCCATTGCATTGGAATCACAATGATGAGATCTACAATATGGAACTGATTAGAGCTTAGACGGAGCACGTTGAAAATTCAGATAAAAATTAATGTGAGATAACTGATCTTATAATTAAAATTGAATTATTTATCGTTATATGAAATCCATGGATGTGCGTTATTATAAATCATATATGTGATGTATGGAATTAGAATGGGTTACTTTTGATTGCGATGTATGAATGGGTTGGATTTTGATATTCATGGCTGTAGATCTAATTTATAATAAAGATTCTTCTTTATTTGAATCCATGAATTCTGGTTTGGTTTTTTAAATAAAAATCTCGTCTTTATCGAACCCATGAACTTTGATTTGGGTTTTGAAATAATAAGAATATATTTTTATTGAAACTATGAACATGGTTTTTGTTTAGATTTTGTTTAACAATAAAATATCATTTTTATTGATTCTATGAACATAGAATACATTAGATTTGTTCAACAATAAAAATATCCTTTTTATTGAATCCATGAACTTGTCACTTAAAATGTTTCAATAGATTAGAAAGAAGAACATTTTTTATGGTTATTGTCACCTTGTTTCAATTAAAAAGATTAGAATAAAAAGTTCACATTTTTATTTTCATTTGGTTGCAATATAAAGAATAGAATAAAAAGAGTTGAAATAAAAGATTATATTTTTATTGTCAATTTGCTACAATAAAAAAGAGTTAACATAAAGAACATATTTTTATTTCCATTTTGTTACAATAAAAGATTAGTTATTAAACTTTATATTTTTGTCGTCACTTTGTTTCATTAAAAAGATTAGAATTGAAAAATATCATTTTCATTGTTCATTTTTTTCAATAAAAAGATTACACATTAAAAATTACATTTTTGATGTAGTTTGTTTTCAATAAAAAAGATTGAACATTAAAAAAATTACATTCTTAACATAGTTTAGTTTCTTAAAGATTGAATTATAAAAAAATGCCATATTGGAAAATAATTTGTCGTTTTATTTAGGAATGTCATTTTGGATTAAAACGACCCGAGCTTTCCCGGTAAGGAAAGCCCGGGTCGTTTTAGTTTGGTATCAGAGCGGCATTTTTTTTCCTTCTTTCGATCTGGGTTCTGAAGCGTGAGGGAGGGAGAGAGAAATGGAGTGGAGAGGATTATATATAATAATGATATTATTTTATTATTATTTTCCCATATAAAGTTGACTTTGTATACACACTCCAAACGAGACCCACCGACTGTCGTCCCTAGCGTAATACCCCCATTCTGAACACAATGTGATATTGTAATAACCCGGAAAATCTGGGCCAGTTTAAAATGTTTATTTTGGCGATTTTAGCGAGTTTTGATTATTTAAAATGGATTATTTTAAATAATATCGACGAGAAATTTATTTTGAATATAATTTGAACGTATATATTTATACGCGTCATCGTTAGAATATAAATATTTATATATAATTATAAATAGAATTGAAAATGGCGCGGTAGTTCGATAATTTGATTTCAAACTTCAATTGAATGTACCGGGTGCAAAACAATCCGGATTTTAGTGAAACCAAAAATGATAGGATCTAATTGATAATATCTTTCTATCGAATCCGAAAAATCAAAATTTCGTAGCGGGAATCAAAAGATATGTCCAGTTGAAAATTCTGAATAGTCGCTATGGAATTCAGGCCCTTAAAAATGGACATTTTGCAAATGACCTCGGATTTCGACGAAACCAGTTTTGTTGGGTCCGTGATGTCAAATTATTGCTAGGTTTCAAATTTCATAATTTTTCGAATCAATATGTGAGCGTGGCAAAGGAAAATGCGTTTGACCATTTTCAGTGGATTTTAATCGACTGGAAATTGGCCATTTCTCAAACGGTCTCAGAATTTGACGAAACTAGTTTTGTTAGGACCGTATCGTCAATACGAAGCTAGAGAATATTTTTCGAGAATTTTTAGAGTTAGTATGTGACCCTGGTAATTTGAAATGTACGTTTAAAATTCAATATAATGATTTAAATGTAAATTTGACGAAAACTGATCGAAACGATCGAATCAGCCTACGTTACCTATCCCATTGTGTTCGGAATGGGGGTAATACGCTAGGGACGACAGTCGGCAGGTTCGATTTCGAGTTTGTATGGTAAGTGTACTTTATAGAATTTGAAATCCAAAGTAAATATTAAATAAATAATATAATTTTCCTATACCCCCTTTCCTTTTGACTAGGTCAAAGCAGCCCCCCCTGTCGTTATTATCAGAATGAAATCGAAAAAAAAGAGGAAAAGGGAAGAAGAGGGGATCGGAGGACATCGAAGCCCCCCTCCGATCGTTCGCCGCCGCCTAGGGCAGGCGCCCTCCTCCCCGTGCCAACCCGCGTCAGCCTCCACTTCCCCCCCTTCTGCTCGACACGCGAGACCACCCCGCTACCCATGACCGCCTCCACCACCCGTTGCCCTGCCCCCCCTTTACCTCCTGCCGCCGACATCGACGCCCCCCTGGAAGCCAACTCCGACGAAGCCGACGCCCCCCATCTTCGCTTACAGTAAGTTTTTTTTATTTTACTTTTATTTTTATTTTAAAGTTTAAAACTGATTTCGATTTTAGAGTTTAAAACTAATTTCGATTATTAGGAATTAAAAACTGATTTTTGAAAAGATTAAAAACTGAATTTTAAAAAAAAAAAAGATTATAAATTGAATTTGAAAAGGGTTTGAAAACTGATTTTATTTTGAGGTTTAAAAAGAAAAATCAGATTTTTATATATTGAAAGTCGAAGAAAAATCAGATTTTTATATATTGAAAGTCGAAGAAAAATCAGATTTTTATATATTGAAAGTCAAAGAAAAATCAGATTTTTATATATTGAAAGTGGAAGTAAAAATCAGATTTTTATATATTGAATAGCATCGTAAAAATTCGATTTTTACATATGTAGAGAATACGGGCGAAAGCGTCAAAAAGGCGAGTTGGCGAAGATTTCCTGCATTATAAGTGCCGTGGGGCTAGGATAGCAATCGGTGAGAACTTCTCACCTTTCAATTTAATTTTTCTAGTTATATATATACTAGGATGCAGACGGTGTTTAGTAGCACCCGACACCCGTCATCCACAGACCATGGATGGCTTGTTTGTTAAATTGTTTGGTTGTGTAGTTGATTAGATGATTTGATTTGAAATTGAATTGTTTGGTGATTTTGATTGATGTGTGAATGGCGTGGGCCTTCACTAGACCGGGGATAAGGCTAGGCCTCGTCCCGTTTCTAGTATCGTGCTGTTATGCCGCCAAAATTTTCTAAAATAAGTTAGAAAAATAACAATATCCTTTTTATAGAAGAAATGAATTGAATAGAAATTCATATGTTGAAATAAAATGTTTTGTCGTTAAAAATATAATTTTTAACGTGAAGTGAATAAAATAAATATTCATTTACAAACCCGACGGTTTGTTTATGTACACCTATTTGAAGGACATTGATTGGGTCGATAAATTTTACACATCGCCCAACTGCACAAATAAAATATTTGTTGGATTGTTTGAAACCCCACACGGGTGTTGGGATGAAATATGAAGTTCACTCATCCTGATTGATTAAATATGTCGATCGATCGATTGACAGGCTGTTATAAGCGCTAGATATCTATATTTGATGCTTATACAGTGTAGTGCACTTTGGTTGATGGTTGATTATTTTTCAATGCTATTATATGTGTGTAATGTATGAAAATCCATATAATTAACTTTATATGGTAATTGATTGGGCCTCATTCCAATTTAAAAAAATAAAGAATATTATAAAATAAAGGTTCATGTGTTGACAGTACTCATCCATTGAGATTGGTCATGTGTTGAACGCAATATTTTGATAATAACAACTATTTTGAAAAAGAAATATTTGAAATAGAATATTTGAAAATAGAAATTTATGAAGCCGTGTTGATTAGATTGACGCCATTTTGACGTGAACGATATTTATAACGATTTCAAAGTGAATTAAAAACGATTTCGAAATGAATTGAATTGAAAACGAATTCAAAGTGAATTGAAAACGATTTCGAAATGAATTGAATTGAAAACGAATTCAAAGTGAATTGAAAACGATTTCGAAATGAATTGAATTGAAAACGAATTCAAAGTGAATTGAAAATGATTTCGAAATGAAGTGAATTGAAAACGATTTCGAAATGAATTGAATTGAAAACGATTTCGAAATGAATTGAATTGAAAACTAATTCAAATTGAATTGAAATTTGAATTGAATAGAAATGAATTTCAAAACGAATTTATAAAGAAGAATTCAATTTTGATTTGAATTGAAAAGGAAGTTGAAATTGCTTTTGAAACGAATTTAAACTATTTATATAATTCATTTTAAATAGAAATCGACGAAATATATATTATATATATTATATATATAATATAATGGCCTGAATAGAACGCGCCGCGCCGCGGCAGTTCGTGAATTTCGACCATTTATTTCAAACGGACATTACGGGAGATCCGACCATCGGATCCTCCTAAAACCGGAACCGTTGGGTTCGTATCAAAAAGAGCTTTCTAAGGAATATTAGAAATTTGAAATCTAACGGTTGGATTTGGAGTTACGTCCAAATCAAATTTGAAAAAGGTCGTTGTAAGTGCAGTTCGATGGCCATTGATGGAAATCGACTGTACAGGCCTTGATAAAATTATTAAAAATAGTAATAATTTGTGTAAAATCATAAGAAATGATTTAGAAAGGATTGGGATGAAAAACTCCATATTTGAAAGGATAAAAATAGATTTTTATCGAAATGAACTAGTTTTGAACTAGAATTATAATTCTATTTATTTTTAAATAAATAAATTGAATTTGAAAAGGGTTTTGAAAATAACCAAAATTTCCAATGATTGCATTGGAGTGGATTTGAATCGAAATAGTCTTCGGAATATTTCGATGTTGGAATTCGTGATTATACAGATGTTGTTATGGAAATTTGAAAGATATATATTTATATCGTTATTTCCAATACGACATTTGTTAGTCGTAGAATTTGATATTGAATATAAGCCGATATATTTTCTATTCAGAGCCTTGTATTGAATATCAAATGTGATTTGGGTTTGTCGTGAATGGTGTCTTCACTAACACTGTTCTTGAACCCAGTTGAGGAAAAAAAATTAAATCTTTTTATTTAGATTTAATGAAGTGTACCAGTTAAACGATATTTAATTGGAATTGAATTGGTATTGATTTTTGGGTTTATCGTGAACAGTGTTTTAAATAACACTTGTTCTTTAACCCGATAATTAATGGAATGTGATTTTGGGTTTATCGTGAACCGTGTTTTAAATGACACTGATTCTTTAACCCAGTTAAAGACTAAAACTAAGTGGAGTTTTAATGAATCTTTAATTAGATTGAAATGATCGAAAATGGAGTATCACCAGTTTTGCTCCAGGCGATGGTTAAATCTTTAATCAGATTTGAACGTGAAATGGTAATTGAATTTACCGATAACACTGTGGTGTTAGATATGAAGTATTACCAGTTTTACTTCATGGGGTGAATAGGTTGGGATTGGGAAATAAAACAAATGATTACTTCGGTGTGGTTCGCTAATCCCGACTAGTTTGAATTGATATTCAAAGGAGATTAAAGAATAAATTTAAAGAATTTATCTTGGATAAAATTAATGGGAACTTTTCCCAAAGTATAGGAATATTCGAATAAAAGAATATTCTGAATTGGAATGAGGCGTATGTTGTGTGTGTGTAACACTTTTATAATATACACGCGAGTTATTCAGAAAGACCGGGTTTATCCCATTCTGAATAACTGATTCGACGTGGTGTCGAAGATGAAGACGGTGGTCGAAGACCAGAAGTCTTCACGTCGTTTGGGTGGTTACTGATGATCTTGATTGGGCTGTACACCCAAGAAGATGGAAACAGTTAGTGATCGTCCAGACGTGCTTGGAGATCGATGGATATGCGGGGTACTAGGTGCCTCCGGTTTCGTTCAGACCCAGAACGGACTTGTAAATGGACTGTGTGTATGACATTGGATTTTAGTCCGTGTGATTGATCTCTATTAAATATATATCTGTTTGGCGGCGGAGAATTTATTCTCTTGTTTAACGCCCTTCTTTGAGACGTACGAGCTCAGGGGTTATATACTGATGGATATCAAACGCATGGAGTGAATTGCCTGTGTGGCATGCCTAAGTGGCAATTGATCGAGGCTTCTGTTGAAAAGCAAAGTCTTGTGGTGATGATCAAAGCACGGCCTTTGTGGCGTAGCTTTGTGTAACGTTTACCTCGCGTGTTTCACACCCGGTATGAACCAAAAACGGGAGACGGACCTCAGGGAGGACTTGCGTTTCTTTCTAGCTAAAAGTGGCGTCAGTGGTTTTACACGCCCTGACGAGTTTGACTTATGTGGTTGTTGCTGTTGCGAGGCGCCTCGGATTGATCGGTCGTTCTCGAACCGATGGAGTCATTTGATGGCTCATTTGCGCCCCAAAGGGCGGGGAAACGTAGTGTTCAGGCATTTTAATCCACATCGGTGGACCGGCCCTGTCGCTCCTAGGGTCACTCAAGCTCTGATCCTGAGACATGGTAGGCTAGATTGTCTCGAATCGGTTGAGGACTATCTTTTGCCTCGGTTCATAGATGGAAATCCAATTTCCAAATACGTGACATTTGCGGTTTTATTTGTAGAGCCTAGTATGGCGACATAGTGGGATGGGGCACTTATGCCGCCTATGATTGATACTTATGATTTGAAGTTGTTTTATACACTATGCACTTACAATAGTATCAAATGATTTGTTTTTAAACGTATCAAGCATTCTTGGCTATTATAAGGTAAAAACCCTATCCTCCGGCTTGCGTTGCATTGTGTGATGGGAACTGGGTCTTATAACAGCTTCATTTTTCTTTATTTAGCATTGCGCTGTTTGTTTTATGCACCGGTATTCTTGGGAGGAAACCCGTTCCGTGTTATACGGCGTGGTCCCTTGATTTACCTAACTTTCAAAATAAAGATTAATAACTGCTTTAGTTCTCACACCAGTCCCATGACTGACCTGGAGTTTATTGTTTTAACCTAAACTCTGGGTGCCCCTATTTTCGACACGGGCAGCTAGTAGTTTTGGTTTTGCAGATTTATATTCACAGGATCCTGGTTTACAGCTGGAACGATATCCGGAAAGCTTTGTATCCGTATATCTCTTCTAGTTGTGTATTGTACTATTTTCCGCTGCGATGTATTTAAATGTAATTTAAATCTCTGATATTTCTGTGTAATATTCTTTTATACTCTGTATATTCTTGTAATCTGATGCATTGTTGTAATAAGCAATGAAATGTTCTTTTATATGAGTTCTGTTGTGGCTTGTTCTCGAACTATCCGCCGCTTTCCTTTACGGGGAAGTTACGGGTCGTCTCATTTGGTATCAGAGCTTTGGTTTATAGAGCTCGAGAACAAGACACCTTAGAACCATACGAAAGAATTCATCAGATATTGGATTAGAAAAATCCAATGAGAATGACTCGTTAGAGATGGGATCAGTAGTATCCTAGAACGAGTGTGAAGAGTATATTTTTAAAATGAAAACAATTTTGGTTTTGAAGATTGAAATCAATTATTCGTATTTGATTATCTATTTATATTGAGTTGGACAATCCAGTATATAAAGATTTTGCATATACGTCTGATCCACGTGTATTTGAAAATTTAGTATATTGGATAGATATAGAATTACACTCTAATCGCCCGAAGATGATTTTGATGATGGAGCTCCGTCATTAGAATTTATGTTCGAGTGACGAAAGTGGGATTTCTATATATTTCCTATTGACTGGTGTGAGAACCCAAAATTAGATAGGGCTTATTGTTGTGATTTGGCATCAAAAATCTGATTTTTGACTATATATCAAATTATGAATTTGAAACTCTAATCAACTAATTGATTGATGTTTGTGTTGTTTGTTTATTTGGTTGATAATTTTGAACCATTTAGCCTAATTGAATCAAATATTGAATTGTATTGAAAATTGGTCGCATCTGCTTGCATATACATGTATATCATTGAACAGGTCATAGCAAGGAGGCTAGAACAGAGAATAAAATTTGTTTGCCCGACAAATAGGTACATGTTTACTACATAATTTACTGTTTTGTTTGGGTGATGATGATTTTATGAGCCTATTGGCTAGCCGCTTGGCTTTTTTTTTTTTTTTGAGATCTGAAGGACCGGGGAAGCTATTTGAAATTCCCCGATGCTCCCGGTGCAGGGGAGGTTATGGCGAAATTTTTCGAAAATTTAGGGTGTTAGCCAAATTTTTGAAATTTTGAAAATTCTCAGAAACTAAAGAGTTGGAGAATGGAAGCCAGATCGAGCGTAGGGTTGATTTATCAAACCACTTTCTACTTTGTTCCTTTTCGGGGACGAAAAGTTTTAAGTGGGGGAGATTGTAATAACCCGGAAAATCTGGGCCAGTTTAAAATTTTTATTTTGGCGATTTTAGCGAGTTTTGATTATTTAAAATGGATTATTTTAAATAATATCGACGAGAAATTTATTTTGAATATAATTTGAACGTATATATTTATACGCGTCGTCGTTAGAATATAAATATTTATATATAATTATAAATAGAATTGAAAATGGCGCGGTAGTTCGATAAATTGATTTCAAACTTCAATTGAATGTACCGGGTGCAAAACAATCCGGATTTTAGTGAAACCAAAAATGATAGGATCTAATTGATAATATCTTTCTATCGAATCCGAAAAATCAAAATTTCGTAGCGGGAATCAAAAGATATGTCCAGTTGAAAATTCTGAATAGTCGCTATGGAATTCAGGCCCTTAAAAATGGACATTTTGCAAATGACCTCGGATTTCGACGAAACCAGTTTTGTTGGGTCCGTGATGTCAAATTATTGCTAGATTTCAAATTTCATAATTTTTCGAATCAATATGTGAGCGTGGCAAAGGAAAATGCGTTTGACCATTTTCAGTGGATTTTAATCGACTGGAAATTGGCCATTTCTCAAACGGTCTCAGAATTTGACGAAACTAGTTTTGTTAGGACCGTATCATCAATACGAAGCTAGAGAATATTTTTCGAGAATTTTTAGAGTTAGTATGTGACCCTGGTAATTTGAAATGTACGTTTAAAATTCAATATAATGATTTAAATGTAAATTTGACGAAAACTGATCGAAACGATCGAATCAGCCTACGTTACCTATCCCATTGTGTTCGGAATGGGGGTAATACGCTAGGGACGACAGTCGGCAGGTTCGATTTCGAGTTTGTATGGTAAGGGTACTTTACAGAATTTGAAATCCAAAGTAAATATTAAATAAATAATATAATTTTCCTCTACCCCCTTTCCTTTTGACTAGGTCAAAGCAGCCCCCCCTTGTCGTTATTATCAGAATGAAATCAAAAAAAAAAAGAGGAAAAGGGAAGAAGAGGGGATCGGAGGACATCGAAGCCCCCCTCCGATCGTTCGCCGCCGCCTAGGGCAGGCGCCCTCCTCCCCGTGCCAACCCGCGTCAGCCTCCACTCCCCCCCCTTCTGCTCGACGCGTGAGACCACCCCGCTACCCATGACCGCCTCCACCACCCGTTGCCCTGCCCCCCTTTACCTCCTGCCGCCGACATCGACGCCCCCCTGGAAGCCAGCTCCGACGAAGCCGACGCCCCCCCATCTTCGCTTACAGTAAGTTTTTTTATTTTACTTTTATTTTTATTTTAAAGTTTAAAACTGATTTCGATTTTAGAGTTTAAAACTAATTTCGATTTTTAGGAATTAAAAACTGATTTTTGAAAAGATTAAAAACTCAATTTAAAAAAAAAAGATTATAAATTGAATTTGAAAAGGGTTTGAAAACTGATTTTATTTTGAGGTTTAAAAAGAAAAATCAGATTTTTATATATTGAAAGTCGAAGAAAAATCAGATTTTTATATATTGAAAGTCGAAGAAAAATCAGATTTTTATATATTGAAAGTCGAAGAAAAATCAGATTTTTATATATTGAAAGTCGAAGAAAAATCAGATTTTTATATATTGAAAGTCGAAGAAAAATCAGATTTTTATATATTGAAAGTCAAAGAAAAATCAGATTTTTATATATTGAAAGTGGAAGTAAAAATCAGATTTTCATATATTGAATAGCATCGTAAAAATTCGATTTTTACATATGTAGAGAATACGGGCGAAAGCGGCAAAAAGGCGAGTTGGCGAAGATTTCCTGCATTAGAAGTGCCGTGGGGCTAGGATAGCTATCGGTGAGAACTTCTCACCTTTCAATTTAATTTTTCTAGTTATATATATACTAGGATGTAGACGGTGTTTAGTAGCACCCGACACCCGTCATCCACAGACCATGGATGGCTTGTTTGTTAAATTGTTTGGTTGTGTAGTTGATTAGACGATTTGATTTGAAATTGAATTGTTTGGAGATTTTGATTGATGTGTGAATGGCGTGGGCCTTCACTAGACCGGGGATAAGGCTAGGCCTCGTCCCGTTTCTAGTATCGTGCCGTTATGCCGCCAAAATTTTCTAAAATAAGTTAGAAAAATAACAATATCCTTTTTATAGAAGAAATGAATTGAATAGAAATTCATATGTTGAAATAAAATGTTTTGTCGTTAAAAATATAATTTTTAACGTGAAGTGAATAAAATAAATATTCATTTACAAACCCGACGGTTTGTTTATGTACACCTATTTGAAGGACATTGATCGGGTCGATAAATTTTACACATCGCCCAACTGCACAAATAAAATATTTGTTGGATTGTTTGAAACCCCACACGGGTGTTGGGATGAAATATGAAGTTCACTCATCCTGATTGATTAAATATGTCGATCGATCGATTGACAGGCTGTTATAAGCGCTAGATATCTATATTTGATGCTTATACAGTGTAGTGCACTTTGGTTGATGGTTGATTATTTTTCAATGCTATTATATGTGTGTAATGTATGAAAATCCATATAATTAACTTTATATGGTAATTGATTGGGCCTCATTCCAATTTAAAAAAATAAAGAATATTATAAAATAAAGGTTCATGTGTTGACAGTACTCATCCATTGAGATTGGTCATGTGTTGAACGCAATATTTTGATAATAACAACTATTTTGAAAAAGAAATATTTGAAATAGAATATTTGAAAATAGAAATTTATGAAGCCGTGTTGATTAGATTGACGCCATTTTGACGTGAACGATATTTATAACGATTTCAAAGTGAATTGAAAACGATTTCGAAATGAATTGAATTGAAAACGAATTCAAAGTGAATTGAAAACGATTTCGAAATGAATTGAATTGAAAACGAATTCAAAGTGAATTGAAAACGATTTCGAAATGAATTGAATTGAAAACGAATTCAAAGTGAATTGAAAACGATTTCGAAATGAAGTGAATTGAAAACGATTTCGAAATGAATTGAATTGAAAACGATTTCGAAATGAATTGAATTGAAAACGAATTCAAATTGAATTGAAATTTGAATTGAATAGAAATGAATTTCAAAACGAATTTATAAAGAAGAATTCAATTTTGATTTGAATTGAAAAGGAAGTTGAAATTGCTTTTGAAACGAATTTAAACTATTTATATAATTCGTTTTAAATAGAAATCGACGAAATATATATTATATATATAATATAATGGCCTGAATAGAACGCGCCGCGCCGCGGCAGTTCGTGAATTTCGACCATTTATTTCAAACGGACATTACGGGAGATCCGACCGTCGGATCCTCCTAAAACCGGAACCGTTGGGTTCGTATCAAAAAGAGCTTTCTAAGGAATATTAGAAATTTGAAATCTAACGGTTGGATTTGGAGTTACGTCCAAATCAAATTTGAAAAAGGTCGGTGTAAGTGCAGTTCGATGGCCATTGATGGAAATCGACTGTACAGGCCTTGATAAAATTATTAAAAATAGTAATAATTTGTGTAAAATCATAAGAAATGATTTAGAAAGGATTGGGATGAAAAACTCCATATTTGAAAGGATAAAAATAGATTTTTATCGAAATGAACTAGTTTTGAACTAGAATTATAATTCTATTTATTTTTAAATAAATAAATTGAATTTGAAAAGGGTTTTGAAAATAACCAAAATTTCCAATGATTGCATTGGAGTGGATTTGAATCGAAATTGTCTTCGGAATATTTCGATGTTGGAATTCGTGATTATACAGATGTTGTTATGGAAATTTGAAAGATATATATTTATATCGTTATTTCCAATACGACATTTGTTAGTCGTAGAATTTGATATTGAATATAAGCCGATATATTTTCTATTCAGAGCCTTGTATTGAATATCAAATGTGATTTGGGTTTGTCGTGAATGGTGTCTTCACTAACACTGTTCTTGAACCCAGTTGAGGAAAAAAAATTAAATCTTTTTATTTAGATTTAATGAAGTGTACCAATTAAACGATATTTAATTGGAATTGAATTGGTATTGATTTTTGGGTTTATCGTGAACAGTGTTTTAAATAACACTTGTTCTTTAACCCGATAATTAATGGAATGTGATTTTGGGTTTATCGTGAACCGTGTTTTAAATGACACTGATTCTTTAACCCAGTTAAAGATTAAAACTAAGTGGAGTTTTAATGAATCTTTAATTAGATTGAAATGATCGAAAATGGAGTATCACCAGTTTTGCTCCAGGCGATGGTTAAATCTTTAATCAGATTTGAACGTGAAATGGTAATTGAATTTACCGATAACACTGTGGTGTTAGATATGAAGTATTACCAGTTTTACTTCATGGGGTGAATAGGTTGGGATTGGGAAATAAAACAAATGATTACTTCGGTGTGGTTCGCTAATCCCGACTAGTTTGAATTGATATTCAAAGGAGATTAAAGAATAAATTTAAAGAATTTATCTTGGATAAAATTAATGGGAACTTTTCCCAAAGTATAGGAATATTCGAATAAAAGAATATTCTGAATTGGAATGAGGCGTATGTTGTGTGTGTGTAACACATTTATAATATATACGCGAGTTATTCAGAAAGACCGGGTTTATCCCATTCTGAATAACTGATTCGACGTGGTGTCGAAGATGAAGACGGTGGTCGAAGACCAGAAGTCTTCACGTCGTTTGGGTGATTACTGATGATCTTGATTGGGCTGTACACCCAAGAAGATGGAAACAGTTAGTGATCGTCCAGACGTGCTTGGAGATCGATGGATATGCGGGGTACTAGGTGCCTCCGGTTTCGTTCAGACCCAGAACGGACTTGTAAATGGACTATGTGTCTGACATTGGATTTTAGTCCGTGTGATTGATCTCTATTAAATATATATCTGTTTGGCGGCGGAGAATTTATTCTCTTGCTTAACGCCCTTCTCTGAGACGTACGAGCTCAGGGGTTATATACTGATGGATATCAAACGCATGGAGTGAATTGCCTGTGTGGCATGCCTAAGTGGCAATTGATCGAGGCTTCTGTTGAAAAGCAAAGTCTTGTGATGATGATCAAAGCACGGCCTTTGTGGCGTAGCTTTGTGTAACGTTTACCTCGCGTGTTTCACACCCGGTATGAACCAAAAACGGGAGACGGACCTCAGGGAGGACTTGCGTTTCTTTCAAGCTAAAAGTGGCGTCAGTGGTTTTACATGCCCTGACGAGTTTGACTTATGTGGTTGTTGCTGTTGCGAGGCGCCTCGGATTGATCGGTCGTTCTCGAACCGATGGAGTCATTTGATGGCTCATTTGCGCCCCAAAGGGCGGGGAAACGTAGTGTTCAGGCATTTTAATCCACATCGGTGGACCGGCCCTGTCGCTCCTAGGGTCACTCGAGCTCTGATCCTGAGACATGGTAGGCTAGATTGTCTCGAATCGGTTGAGGACTATCTTTTGCCTCGGTTCATAGATAGAAATCCAATTTCCAAATACGTGACATTTGCGGTTTTATTTGTAGAGCCTAGTATGGCGACATAGTGGGATGGGGCACTTATGCCGCCTATGATTGATACTTATGATTTGAAGTTGTTTTATACACTATGCACTTACAATAGTATCAAATGATTTGTTTTTAAACGTATCAAGCATTCTTGGCTATTATAAGGTAAAAACCCTATCCTCCGGCTTGCGTTGCATTGTGTGATGGGAACTGGGTCTTATAACAGCTTCATTTTTCTTTATTTAGCATTGCGCTGTTTGTTTTATGCACCGGTATTCTTGGGAGGAAACCCGTTCCGTGTTATACGGCGTGGTCCCTTGATTTACCTAACTTTCAAAATAAAGATTAATAACTGCTTTAGTTCTCACACCAGTCCCATGACTGACCTGGAGTTTATTGTTTTAACCTAAACTCTGGGTGCCCCTATTTTCGACACGGGCAGCTAGTAGTTTTGGTTTTGCAGATTTATATTCACAGGATCCTGGTTTACAGCTGGAACGATATCCGGAAAGCTTTGTATCCGTATATCTCTTCTAGTTGTGTATTGTACTATTTTCCGCTGCGATGTATTTAAATGTAATTTAAATCTCTGATATTTCTGTGTAATATTCTTTTATACTCTGTATATTCTTGTAATCTGATGCATTGTTGTAATAAGCAATGAAATGTTCTTTTATATGAGTTCTGTTGTGGCTTGTTCTCGAACTATCCGCCGCTTTCCTTTACGGGGAAGTTACGGGTCGTCTCATTTGGTATCAGAGCTTTGGTTTACAGAGCTCGAGAACAAGACACCTTAGAACCATACGAAAGAATTCATCAGATATTGGATTAGAAAAATCCAATGAGAATGACTCGTTAGAGATGGGATCAGTAGTATCCTAGAACGAGTGTGAAGAGTATATTTTTAAAATGAAAACAATTTTGGTTTTGAAGATTTAAATCAATTATTCGTATTTGATTATCTATTTATATTGAGTTGGACAGTCCAGTATATAAAGATTTTGCATATACGTCTGATCAACGTGTATTTGAAATTTTAATATATTGGATAGATATAGAATTACACTCTAATCGCCCGAAGATGATTTTGATGATGGAGCTCCGTCATTAGAATTTATGTTCGAGTGACGAAAGTGGGATTTCTATATATTTCCTATTGACTGGTGTGAGAACCCAAAATTAGATAGGGCTTATTGTTGTGATTTGGCATCAAAAATCTGATTTTTGACTATATATCAAATTATGAATTTGAAACTCTAATCAACTAATTGATTGATGTTTGTGTTGTTTGTTTATTTGGTTGATAATTTTGAACCATTTATCCTAATTGAATCAAATATTGAATTGTATGGAAAATTGGTCGCATCTGCTTGCATATACATGTATATCATTGAACAGGTCGTAGCAAGGAGGCTAGAGCAGAGAATAAAATTTGTTTGCCCGACAAATAGGTACCTGTTTACTACATAATTTACTGTTTTGTTTGGGTGATGATGATTTTATGAGCCTATTGGCTAGTCGCTTGGCTTTTTTTTTTTTTTTTTTTGAGATCTGAAGGACCGGGGAAGCTATTTGAAATTCCCCGATGCTCCCGGTGCAGGGGAGGTTATGGCGAAATTTTTCGAAAATTTAGGGTGTTAGCCAAATTTTTGAAATTTTGAAAATTCTCAGAAACTAAAGAGTTGGAGAATGGAAGCCAGATCGAGCGTAGGGTTGATTTATCAAACCACTTTCTACTTTGTTCCTTTTCGGGGACGAAAAGTTTTAAGTGGGGGAGATTGTAATAACCCGGAAAATCTGGGCCAGTTTAAAATTTTTATTTTGGCGATTTTAGCGAGTTTTGATTATTTAAAATGGATTATTTTAAATAATATCGACGAGAAATTTATTTTGAATATAATTTGAACGTATATATTTATACGCGTCGTCGTTAGAATATAAATATTTATATATAATTATAAATAGAATTGAAAATGGCGCGGTAGTTCGATAATTTGATTTCAAACTTCAATTGAATGTACCGGGTGCAAAACAATCCGGATTTTAGTGAAACCAAAAATGATAGGATCTAATTGATAATATCTTTCTATCGAATCCGAAAAATCAAAATTTCGTAGCGGGAATCAAAAGATATGTCCAGTTGAAAATTCTGAATAGTCGCTATGGAATTCAGGCCCTTAAAAATGGACATTTTGCAAATGACCTCGGATTTCGACGAAACCAGTTTTGTTGGGTCCGTGATGTCAAATTATTGCTAGGTTTCAAATTTCATAATTTTTCGAATCAATATGTTAGCGTGGCAAAGGAAAACGCGTTTGACCATTTTCAGTGGATTTTAATCGACTGGAAATTGGCCATTTCTCAAACGGTCTCAGAATTTGACGAAACTAGTTTTGTTAGGACCGTATCATCAATACGAAGCTAGAGAATATTTTTCGAGAATTTTTAGAGTTAGTATGTGACCCTGGTAATTTGAAATGTACGTTTAAAATTCAATATAATGATTTAAATGTAAATTTGACGAAAACTGATCGAAACGATCGAATCAGCCTACGTTACCTATCCCATTGTGTTCGGAATGGGGTTAATACGCTGGGGACGACAGTCGGCAGGTTCGATTTCGAGTTTGTATGGTAAGGGTACTTTATAGAATTTGAAATCCAAAGTAAATATTAAATAAATAATATAATTTTCCTCTACCCCCTTTCCTTTTGACTAGGTCAAAGCAGCCCCCCCTTGTCGTTATTATCAGAATGAAATCGAAAAAAAAAGAGGAAAAGGGAAGAAGAGGGGATCGGAGGACATCGAAGCCCCCCTCCGATCGTTCGCCGCCGCCTAGGGCAGGCGCCCTCCTCCCCGTGCCAACCCGCGTCAGCCTCCACTTCCCCCTCCC
Source organism: Allium sativum (assembly GCA_030737875.1). Taxonomy (NCBI): domain Eukaryota; kingdom Viridiplantae; phylum Streptophyta; class Magnoliopsida; order Asparagales; family Amaryllidaceae; genus Allium; species Allium sativum. Next base: position 180,031,211 of record CM060915.1, on the reverse strand, counting down.
CCTTCTGCTCGACGCGTGAGACCACCCCGCTACCCATGACCGCCTCCACCACCCGTTGCCCTGCCCCCCCTTTACCTCCTGCCGCCGACATCGACGCCCCCCTGGAAGCCAGCTCCGACGAAGCCGACGCCCCCCATCTTCGCTTACAGTAAGTTTTTTTTATTTTACTTTTATTTTTATTTTAAAGTTTAAAACTGATTTCGATTTTAGAGTTTAAAACTAATTTCGATTTTTAGGAATTAAAAACTGATTTTTGAAAAGATTAAAAACTGATTTTTTTTTAAAAAAAAGATTATAAATTGAATTTGAAAAGGGTTTGAAAACTGATTTTATTTTGAGGTTTAAAAAGAAAAATCAGATTTTTATATATTGAAAGTCGAAGAAAAATCAGATTTTTATATATTGAAAGTCGAAGAAAAATCAGATTTTTATATATTGAAAGTCGAAGAAAAATCAGATTTTTATATATTGAAAGTCGAAGAAAAATCAGATTTTTATATATTGAAAGTCAAAGAAAAATCAGATTTTTATATATTGAAAGTGGAAGTAAAAATCAGATTTTTATATATTGAATAGCATCGTAAAAATTCGATTTTTACATATGTAGAGAATACGGGCGAAAGCGGCAAAAAGGCGAGTTGGCGAAGATTTCCTGCATTAGAAGTGCCGTGGGGCTAGGATAGCTATCGGTGAGAACTTCTCACCTTTCAATTTAATTTTTCTAGTTATATATATACTAGGATGCAGACGGTGTTTAGTAGCACCCGACACCCGTCATCCACAGACCATGGATGGCTTGTTTGTTAAATTGTTTGGTTGTGTAGTTGATTAGATGATTTGATTTGAAATTGAATTGTTTGGTGATTTTGATTGATGTGTGAATGGCGTGGGCCTTCACTAGACCGGGGATAAGGCTAGGCCTCGTCCCGTTTCTAGTATCGTGCCGTTATGCCGCCAAAATTTTCTAAAATAAGTTAGAAAAATAACAATATCCTTTTTATAGAAGAAATGAATTGAATAGAAATTCATATGTTGAAATAAAATGTTTTGTCGTTAAAAATATAATTTTTAACGTGAAGTGAATAAAATAAATATTCATTTACAAACCCGACGGTTTGTTTATGTACACCTATTTGAAGGACATTGATTGGGTCGATAAATTTTACACATCGCCCAACTGCACAAATAAGATATTTGTTGGATTGTTTGAAACCCCACACGGGTGTTGGGATGAAATATGAAGTTCACTCATCCTGATTGATTAAATATGTCGATCGATCGATTGACAGGCTGTTATAAGCGCTAGATATCTATATTTGATGCTTATACAGTGTAGTGCACTTTGGTTGATGGTTGATTATTTTTCAATGCTATTATATGTGTGTAATGTATGAAAATCCATATAATTAACTTTATATGGTAATTGATTGGGCCTCATTCCAATTTAAAAAAATAAAGAATATTATAAAATAAAGGTTCATGTGTTGACAATACTCATCCATTGAGATTGGTCATGTGTTGAACGCAATATTTTGATAATAACAACTATTTTGAAAAAGAAATATTTGAAATAGAATATTTGAAAATAGAAATTTATGAAGCCGTGTTGATTAGATTGACGCCATTTTGACGTGAACGATATTTATAACGATTTCAAAGTGAATTGAAAACGATTTCGAAATGAATTGAATTGAAAACGAATTCAAAGTGAATTGAAAACGATTTCGAAATGAATTGAATTGAAAACGAATTCAAAGTGAATTGAAAACGATTTCGAAATGAATTGAATTGAAAACGAATTCAAAGTGAATTGAAAACGATTTCGAAATGAAGTGAATTGAAAACGATTTCGAAATGAATTGAATTGAAAACGATTTCGAAATGAATTGAATTGAAAACGAATTCAAATTGAATTGAAATTTGAATTGAATAGAAATGAATTTCAAAACGAATTTATAAAGAAGAATTCAATTTTGATTTGAATTGAAAAGGAAGTTGAAATTGCTTTTGAAACGAATTTAAACTATTTATATAATTCGTTTTAAATAGAAATCGAAGAAATATATATTATATATATTATATATATAATATAATGGCCTGAATAGAACGCGCCGCGCCGCGGCAGTTCATGAATTTCGACCATTTATTTCAAACGGACATTACGGGAGATCCGACCGTCGGATCCTCCTAAAACCGGAACCGTTGGGTTCGTATAGAAAAGAGCTTTCTAAGGAATATTAGAAATTTGAAATCTAACGGTTGGATTTGGAGTTACGTCCAAATCAAATTTGAAAAAGGTCGCTGTAAGTGCAGTTCGATGGCCATTGATGGAAATCGACTGTACAGGCCTTGATAAAATTATTAAAAATAGTAATAATTTGTGTAAAATCATAAGAAATGATTTAGAAAGGATTGGGATGAAAAACTCCATATTTGAAAGGATAAAAATAGATTTTTATCGAAATGAACTAGTTTTGAACTAGAATTATAATTCTATTTATTTTTAAATAAATAAATTGAATTTGAAAAGGGCTTTAAAAATAACCAAAATTTCCAATGATTGCATTGGAGTGGATTTGAATCGAAATTGTCTTCGGAATATTTCGATGTTGGAATTCGTGATTATACAGATGTTGTTATGGAAATTTGAAAGATATATATTTATATCGTTATTTCCAATACGACATTTGTTAGTCGTAGAATTTGATATTGAATATAAGCCGATATATTTTCTATTCAGAGCCTTGTATTGAATATCAAATGTGATTTGGGTTTGTCGTGAATGGTGTCTTCACTAACACTGTTCTTGAACCCAGTTGAGGAAAAAAAATTAAATCTTTTTATTTAGATTTAATGAAGTGTACCAATTAAACGATATTTAATTGGAATTGAATTGGTATTGATTTTTGGGTTTATCGTGAACAGTGTTTTAAATAACACTTGTTCTTTAACCCGATAATTAATGGAATGTGATTTTGGGTTTATCGTGAACCGTGTTTCAAATGACACTGATTCTTTAACCCAGTTAAAGATTAAAACTAAGTGGAGTTTTAATGAATCTTTAATTAGATTGAAATGATCGAAAATGGAGTATCACCAGTTTTGCTCCAGGCGATGGTTAAATCTTTAATCAGATTTGAACGTGAAATGGTAATTGAATTTACCGATAACACTGTGGTGTTAGATATGAAGTATTACCAGTTTTACTTCATGGGGTGAATAGGTTGGGATTGGGAAATAAAACAAATGATTACTTCGGTGTGGTTCGCTAATCCCGACTAGTTTGAATTGATATTCAAAGGAGATTAAAGAATAAATTTAAAGAATTTATCTTGGATAAAATTAATGGGAACTTTTCCCAAAGTATAGGAATATTCGAATAAAAGAATATTCTGAATTGGAATGAGGCGTATGTTGTGTGTGTGTAACACTTTTATAATATATACGCGAGTTATTCAGAAAGACCGGGTTTATCCCATTCTGAATAACTGATTCGACGTGGTGTCGAAGATAAAGACGGTGGTCGAAGACCAGAAGTCTTCACGTCGTTTGGGTGATTACTGATGATCTTGATTGGGCTGTACACCCAAGAAGATGGAAACAGATAGTGATCGTCCAGACGTGCTTGGAGATCGATGGATATGCGGGGTACTAGGTGCCTCCGGTTTCGTTCAGACCCAGAACGGACTTGTAAATGGACTGTGTGTCTGACATTGGATTTTAGTCCGTGTGATTGATCTCTATTAAATATATATCTGTTTGGCGGCGGAGAATTTATTCTCTTGCTTAACGCCCTTCTCTGAGACGTACGAGCTCAGGGGTTATATACTGATGGATATCAAACGCATGGAGTGAATTGCCTATGTGGCATGCCTAAGTGGCAATTGATCGAGGCTTCTGTAGAAAAGCAAAGTCTTGTGGTGATGATCAAAGCACGGCCTTTGTGGCATAGCTTTGTGTAACGTTTACCTCGCGTGTTTCACACCCGGTATGAACCAAAAACGGGAGATGGACCTCAGGGAGGACTTGCGTTTCTTTCTAGCTAAAAGTGGCGTCAGTGGTTTTACACGCCCTGACGAGTTTGACTTATGTGGTTGTTGCTGTTGCGAGGCGCCTCGGATTGATCGGTCGTTCTCGAACCGATGGAGTCATTTGATGGCTCATTTGTGCCCCAAAGGGCGGGGAAACGTAGTGTTCAGGCATTTTAATCCACATCGGTGGACCGGCCCTGTCGCTCCTAGGGTCACTCGAGCTCTGATCCTGAGACATGGTAGGCTAGATTGTCTCGAATCGGTTGAGGACTATCTTTTGCCTCGGTTCATAGATGGAAATCCAATTTCCAAATACGTGACATTTGCGGTTTTATTTGTAGAGCCTAGTATGGCGACATAGTGGGATGGGGCACTTATGCCGCCTATGATTGATACTTATGATTTGAAGTTGTTTTATACACTATGCACTTACAATAGTATCAAATGATTTGTTTTTAAACGTATCAAGCATTCTTGGCTATTATAAGGTAAAAACCCTATCCTCCGGCTTGCGTTGCATTGTGTGATGGGAACTGGGTCTTATAACAGCTTCATTTTTCTTTATTTAGCATTGCGCTGTTTGTTTTATGCACCGGTATTCTTGGGAGGAAACCCGTTCCGTGTTATACGGCGTGGTCCCTTGATTTACCTAACTTTCAAAATAAAGATTAATAACTGCTTTAGTTCTCACACCAGTCCCATGACTGACCTGGAGTTTATTGTTTTAACCTAAACTCTGGGTGCCCCTATTTTCGACACGGGCAGCTAGTAGTTTTGGTTTTGCAGATTTATATTCACAGGATCCTGGTTTACAGCTGGAACGATATCCGGAAAGCTTTGTATCCGTATATCTCTTCTAGTTGTGTATTGTACTATTTTCCGCTGCGATGTATTTAAATGTAATTTAAATCTCTGATATTTCTGTGTAATATTCTTTTATACTCTGTATATTCTTGTAATCTGATGCATTGTTGTAATAAGCAATGAAATGTTCTTTTATATGAGTTCTGTTGTGGCTTGTTCTCGAACTATCCGCCGCTTTCCTTTACGGGGAAGTTACGGGTCGTCTCAGATATGTTTCATAAGCCAATTCCCTCATTTCGATCAGTTTCCATTCAGATTAAAATTTAAATCTATATATCCAATTTTAAATGCACATTTCAATTTACTAGGGCCACATACTAATTCTAAAAATTCTAGAATTTTTTTTTCTAACTTCGTATTGACGATAAGGTCCTAACAAAACTAATTTCGTCAAATTTGAAGACCGTTTGAAAAATGGTCATTTTCTGGTCAATCGATATTGACTAAAACTATCAAAACACGTTTAACTTCGCCACACTCACATATTGATTTCAAAAATTATGAATTTTGGAATCTAGAAATAACTAGACATCCCAGATCCAAAAAAAGTGGTTTCGTCTAAAACCAAGGTAGTTTGCAAAATTTCCATTTTTAAGGGCCAGAATTCCATAGCGATTATTTTGAATTTTCAACTGGACGTAACTTTTTATCCCCGCTTTGAAATTTTGATTTTTCGGATTCGTTGGAAAGATATTCTCATATAGATTCCAATATTTTTGATTTCTCCAAAATCCGGTTTATTTATAGTCTTGTACATTCATTTGAAATTTGAAATCGAATTTTCGAACTATTGCGCCATTTTCAATTCCTTTTATAATTAAAATAAAATATTTATATTCTAACGATGATCTATATAAATATATACGTTCGAATTTTATTCAAAATGAATTTCTCGTCGATATTATTTAAAATAATTCATTTTAAATATTCAAAATTCATCGAAATTGCCAAAATAAATTTTTTAAATTGGCTCGGATTTCCGGGTTATTACATGGATAAAAAAATTGTCATTTTATTTAGAAATGTCATATTGTATAAAAAATGTCATTTTATTTAGAAATGTCATATTGGATTAAAAATGTCATTTTATTTAGTAATGTCATATTGGATAAAAAATGTCATTTTATATAGAAATGTCATATTGGATTAAAAATGTCATTTTATTTAGAAATGTCATATCGAAATAAAAATGCCATTTATGTTAGAGAATTAGTTTGTAATTTATGTTCGAGAATTAATTTGTCATTTATATTATGGAGTTAATCTGTCATTTATGTTAGAGTATAAATAGGTCATTTATGTAGAAAACATATCGTATAATTGAATATGTACTTTATGTAGAAAACATATTCGGTAAATAAAATATATCATTTAGTTAGAATCATATTTTGTAAATAAAATATGTCATTTAGTTAGAATCATATTTTTTTAAATAAAATGTCATTTTTAGATAATGTCATGTTAGATAAAAACATCACTTTATTTAGATAATGTCAAGTTAAATAAAAATACCACTTTATTTAGATAACGTCATGTAGGATAAAAGTATAATCCATGTTATGTGAAACAAAATTGTCATTTATTAGGATAATATCATGTTATGTTAAAATGGCATTTTTATTAAAAAAATGTTATGTTGGAATTAAAATGCCATTTTATTAGAAAATGTTATGTTAAAATATAAATGTCATCTTGTTGGAGAAAATGTTACCTTTATCATGGTAGATAATAACAAGACTAATCATGTGTTAAGGCTTATGTTTTGTTGAAATAAATTATTTCAACAATAAAAATTTCATTTTTACTACATGTAGGGATCATTATTCATATTTGAAAATGGAAATTTGCTCGACCCATAAAAATCACACTTTTATTATATTTATAAAATATGTCAAAATACCCATTGTTTGAAATGAAAAATATGTTTCCAATAGAAATTCCATTTTTATTGTATACATAAAAATGACCATTGTTTGTAATTAAAAGAATACATTTTTAATGTATGATAGAAAGATTCAAAAGTAATAAAGACGTTAACATTAAAATTACATTTTTAATGTAGTAAAGATTTACTAAAAAGATCACACTTTGATAAGAATGTATTAGCATTAAAATTACACCTTTAATGTAATAGAGGATTGATTAAAAAGATTAAACTTTGGCATTTACATTTTTAATGTAAGTAGGAATAATTAAAAATATGCATGGTTTAATATTAACATTTACATGTTATAGAAGTGTTCATTTGTTTGACATCAACATTAACATGTTAGGGAAGTAGTGTAATAAACCGAAAATCCGAGCCAGTTTAAAATTTTTATTTTGGCAATTTTAGCGAATTTTGAATATTTAAAATGAATTATTTTAAATAATATCGACGAGAAATTTATTTTGAATATAATTCGAACGTATATATTTATACGCGTCGTCGTTAGAATATAAATAATTATATATAATTATAAATATAATTGAAAATGGAGCGGTAGTTCGATAATTCGATTTCAAACTTCAATTGAACATACCGGGTGCAAAACAATCCGGATTTTAGTGAAACCAAAAATCGCAGGGTCTAATTAAGAATATCTTTCCAACGAATCCGACAAATCGAGATTTCATCGCGGGAATCAAAAGATATGTCCAATTGAAAATTCTGAATAGTCGCTATGGAATTCAGGCCCTTAAAAATGGGAATTTTGCAAACGACCTTGGATTTCGACGAAACCACTTTTGTTGGGTCCGTGATGTCAAATTATTGCTAGATTACAAATTTCATAATTTTCCGAATCGATATGTGAGCGTGGCAAAAGAAAACGTGTTTGACCAGTTTCAGTTGATTTTAATCGACAGGAAAATGGCCATTTTTCCAACGATCTCAGAATTCGACGAAACTAGTTTTGTTAGGACCTTATGGTCAATACGAAGCTAGGAAATATTTTTTCTGAATTTTTAGAGATTGTATGTGGCACCGGTAAATTGAAATGTGCGTTTAAATTGAATATATATAGATTTATATTTTAATTTAAACAGAAACTGATCGAAACGTTAAAATTGGGTTACGAAACATATCCCATTGTGTTCGGAATGGGGGTAATTAGCTAGGGGCGACAGTCGTTGGGTGTGATTTAGGATTCGAAATAAAAGTCAACCCTTTTGTGGATCAAAAAGAAAATAATAAAAAAAAATATAAAACTTTTGCATATACCCCCCTTGTTCAGTCTCTCGTTCAACCCCCAGACCCCAAATCGAAAAACTAATCCCGTCGCCTCTCAACCCTAGAGCCACCGTCGTCCATGGCCTTCCCCCCTTTTTCCGCGCCGCCACCTCTCCAGGCGGAGCAGCCGATCCCCCAACCTCCGTCCTCCTCCTTTCTCCTCTCCTTCTCCCTCACGGATGCGCAAGGACCAAGCCCAAAACCCCCCCACTCCACTGGAAACCCGCCGCAGATCATTTCTGGGCCCGCCTCTGACTTGCCACATTGTACCCCGACCCTCCGCAGTCCGGCGCCACCCACCAGCAGCCGTGGCCTCCCTCTCCTCTTCAATCCAACACCCTATAACCCCCAAACAGCCGCTAAAATGAACCGGAGCACGATGGAGTTGAAGACTAGGACATGGATTCGAACAAGTTCAAACGGGAAAGAGAGGGAGCGCAATGTACAAGTTTAAGGTGATTAATTTAATTTTAAATTTATAAAGATATGGTCTTTTTTTTACATATGTCTGTCACTAGATTAAAAAGGTAATCTTTATATAAATGATTTTGTATAAGAACAAGATTAGATTTTTAGTTTTATAAAGTTATAATTTTTATCATGTAAAAGAAATAATTTTTATAACATATAAAGAGGTGATTTTGATCTGTTTGAAATGGCGATAAAGATGTGATTTTGATTTGTTTAAAATAACAAAAAAAAATGTGATTTTTACTTGTTAGTTTGCAAAATAAAAATATAATCTTTGTCATGAAAAAGTAGTCATCTTTAAACTAGAAAAGATATGATTTTAAAATAGAAAAGATATGATTTTTAAAATAGAAAATATTAGATTTTTGAAATAGAAAAGGCGAAATCTTTATATTTGAAAAGGCGAAATCTTTATATTTGAAAAGGCGAAATCTTTATATTTGAAAAGGCGAAATCTTTATATTTGAAAAGGCGAAATCTATATTTTTGAAAAGGCGAAATCTTTATATTTGAAAATAGCGAAGTAAAAATTCGATTTTTATATATTGAATAGCAAGGTAAAAATTCAATTTTTATATATTGAATAGCAATGTAAAAATTCGATTTTTATATATTGAATATTGAAGTTAAAATTCGATTTTTATATATTGAACAGCAAGGTAAAAATTCGATTTTTATATATTGAATAGCAAGGTAAAAATTCGATTTTTATATATTGAATTGCAAAGTAAAAATTCGATTTTTATATATTGAATAGCAAAGTAAAAATTCGATTTTTATATATTGAATAGCAAGATAAAAATTCGATTTTTATATATTGAATAGCGTAGTGAAAATGTGATTTTTATATATATAGTGGCTACGGGCAACGAAAGCGACAAAAGGCGAGAATGACGAAGACTTCTACATTTGAAGTGTCATGAAGTTGGAATAGCTTTGGTGAGAATTTCTCACCTTTCAATTTCTTTTTCTAGTTATATATATATACTAGGATGAAGATGGTGTTTAGTAGCACCCGACACCCGTCATCCACAGACCATGGATGGCTTGTTTGTTAAATTGTTTGGTTGTGTAATTGGTTAGTTTATTTGGTTTGAATTGAATTGTTTGGTGAAATGGAATGGATTTGATTGATGTGTGAATGGCGTGGGCCTTCACTAGACCGGGGATAAGGCTAGGCCTTGTCCCGTTTCTAGTATCATGCCGTTATGCCGCCGAAATTTTCTAAAATAAGTTAGAAAAATAAAAATATCATTTTATTTAAAGAATGAACTGAATAGGAATTCATATATCAAAATAAAATGTTTTATCGTTAAAAATATAATTTTTAACGTAAATATGAATATAGTGAATGTGAATAAATAAATATTCATTTACAAACCGGATGGTTTGTTTATGTACACTGATTTGACTGACATTGATTAGGACGATAAATTTTACACATCGCCCAACTGCACAAATAAAAATCTGTGTTTGAAACCCCACACGGGTATTGGGATAAAATACGGTATACACTAATCCCAATAATTAGTTGTATGTCGATCGATTGATTGACAAGCTGTTATAAGCGTTAGATATCTATATTTGATGCTTATACAGTGTAGTGCACTTTGGATGATGGTTGATTATTTATCGTTGCTATTATATACATTTGTTGTATGGAATCCATATAATTAACTTTATATGGTAATTGATTGGGCCTCATTCCAATCGGAAAAATAAAGAATATTATAAAATAAAGGTTCATGTGTTGACAGTACTCATCCGTTGAGATTAGTCATGTGTTGAACGAAATATTTTAATAATAAAATTTACATCTTTATCAATATAAAATAAAGGTTCATGTGTGGACCGTAATCATCCGTTGAGATTAGTCATGTGTTGAACGAAACATTTTGATAATAGAAATATTTTGAAATAGAAATATTTGAAATAGAAATATTTGAAATAGAATATTTGAAAATAGAAATATATGAAGCCGTGTTGATTAGATTGATGCCATTTTGACGTGAACGATATTTATATCGATTCTATTCATTTTAAAATGAATATTGAAAAGTGATTTCGAAATCGAATATTTTGAAATGAAATTCGAATTGAATTGAATAGAAAACGAATTGAATTCGAATTAAATATATAACGAAATGAATATTGAAAAGTGATTTCGAAATAGAATATTTTGAAATGAAATTTGAATTGAATCGAATAGAAAACCAGTTTGAATTGAATCGAATAGAAAACCAATTTGAATTGAATCGAATAGAAAACCAATTCGAATTGAATTGAATAGAAAACGAATTCGAATTGAATTGAATAGAAAACGAATTGAATTCGAATTGAATATATAACAAAATGAATTCGAATTGAATATATAACGAATTGAATTCGAATTGAATATATAACGAAACGAATTCGAAATGAATTGAATATGAAATGAATTTGAAAGAATTTAAAACTCTTTATAAAATTCATTTTAAATAGAAATCCATGAAATATATATTATATATATTATATATATATAATATAATGGCCTGAATAGAACGCGCCGCACCGCGGCAGTTCGCGAATTTCGACCATTAACTTCGAACGGACATTACGGGAGATCCGACCGTCGAATTCTCCTAAAACCAGAATCGTTGGGTTCGTATCGAAAAGAGCTTTCTAACAAGTATTAGAAATTTGAAATCTAACGGTTGGATTTGGAGATATGTCCAAATCAATTTTGGAAAAGGTCGTTGTAAGTGCAGTTCGATGGCCATTGTTGGAAATCGACTGTTCGGGCCTTGATAAAATTATTAAAAATAGTAATAATTTGTGTAAAATCATAAGAAATGATTTGGGAAAAATTGGGATGAAAAACTCCTTATTTGAAAAGATAAAAATAGATTTTTATCGAAATGAACTAGTTTGAACTGAAATTAAAACCCATTTATTTTTAAATAAATAAATTGGATATGAAATAGGTTTAAATAGAATTGATTAATGGGTTTATCATGAAGGGTGTTTTAAATAACACTTGTTCTTTAACCCGATAATAAATAAAATGTGATTTGGGTTTATCGTGAACTGTGTTTTAAATAACACTAGTTCTTTAACCCAGTAAAAGGAGTTTTTAATGAATCTGCAATTAGATTGAAATGAGGATTGGTAATTTAAATTATCAAATTTAGAAATTGAGCGAGAATGGAGTATCACCAGTTTTGCTCCAAAACGATAGTCAAATCTTTAATTAGATTTGAACGTGAAATGGTAATTAATTTTACCGATAACACCGTGGTATTAGATATGGAGTATTACCAGTTTTTCTTCATGGGATGAATAGGTTGGGATTGGGAAATACAATAAATAATTACTTCGGTGTGGTTAGCTAATCTCGACTAGTTTGGAAAAACCATAATTTGGTTTGATACGACATCCAATGGAAGATTAAAGAATAAATTTTAAAGAATTTATCTTGGATAAAATTAATGGGATCCTTTCCCTAAGAATTGAAATTTAGAAACTAGCTGTAGGTTAGTTAAGAAGGATGGTTTCCCGGGTATTAATCTGATGTTGGTTTCGGCCTTTGGGGTTAATATTTGGGAAATTGTTCTCTTGCTGATTTATGGTTAGTGACTTATGAATTGGAATGAGGCGTATGTTGGGTTTGTCTAACATTTTCTTTAATATACGCGGGTTGTTCGGAAAGGCCGGGTTTACACCCATTCTAAATAACCGATTCGACGATAAGTCGAAGATGAGGACGGTGGTTGAAGACCGGAAGTCTTCACATCGTTTGGGTGATTACTGATGATCTTGATTGGGCTGTATACCCAAGATGAGGGAATCAGTTGGTGGTCGTCCAGACGTACTTGGAGATCGATGGATATGCGAGGAAAGTGCCTCCGGTTTCGTTCAGACCTAGAACGAACTTGTAAATGGATTGTGTGTCTGACATTGGATTTTATTCTGTGTTGATTGATTTTAGTTAAATATATATCTGTTTGGCGGAGGAGAATTTATTCTCTTGCTTAACGCCCTTCTCTGAGAAGTACGAGCTTAGAGGTTATATATCGATAGATATCAGTCGCATGGCATGAATTGCCTGTGTGGCATGCTGAGTTGCATGGATCAAGGCTTCTGTTGAAAAGCAAAGTCTTATGGTTGATGATCAAAGCATGGCCTACGTGGCAGCTTTGTGTATAGCGTGGATTCGCGAGCCTCACACCTCGGTATGAGTCAAAAACCGGATAAGGACCTAAGGAGTGCATGACGTTTCTTTCTAGCTATGGTGGTGTCAATGACTTACCAGCCCTGGCATTTATATCTAATTTTCACCTATGTGGTTGTTGGAATGCGAGGCACCTCGATTATAGGTCTGTAAGGACCGGGAAATGTGTGTTCAGGAATAACTAATCCTCAAACGTAAGAGAGGACCGGCCTTGGAGGATCCAGGGTTGCCCAGAGTGCGTAGCCCTGAGACATTTGCTAGAGTGTTTCGAACGCGGAGAGGAGCTTGCCCCTTGCCTCGACTCATGACGGAAATCCAATTTCCAATACGTGTATTGCGGTTTTAATTGTAGAACTAATATGGCGACATGATATATGGTACCTATGCCGTCTATGATTTATATTTATGATTGAAAGTGTTTTGACACTATACACTTATTATAGTATCAAATGATTTGTTTTAAACGTACCAAGCATGTTTGGCTATTATAAGGGAAAAACCCTATCCTCCGGCTTGCGTTGCATTGTGTGATGGGACCTGGGTCTTATAATAGCTTCATTTTTCGAAAAAGCATTGCGTTGTTTATCCTATGCACTGGTATTCTTGGGAGGAAACCCGTTCCGTGTTGTACGGCGTGGTCCCTTGAATTACTCTCTTTTAAAGTAAAGTCTTTAAATAACTGTATTAGTTCTCACACCAGTCACATGACTGACCTGGAGTTTATTGTTTTAACCTAAACTCTGGGTGCCCCTATTTTCCGCATGGGCAGCTAGTAGTTTTGGTTTTGCAGATTTATATTCACAGGATCCTAATTTACAGCTGGAACGATGCTCGGAAAGCTCTGTATCCGTGTATTACTTTCAGTTGTGTTTTATATTGTTTTTTCACTATTATGTAATTTATTGTAATCTCTGATATTTATCGAATGTAATTTATTCAATTATACTCTGTATATTCTTGCATCTGATGGAATTGTTGTAATAACAATGAAATGTTCTTCTGTTTGCGTTCTGATTTGTCCTGTTCTCAAAATGATCAAGGGTTTCGAACGGTCTAGATCGGTTTAACAACTGATTCGGATCGAGCGAAATTCCCGACCATCACATTTGGTATCAGAGCTTTGGTTTACAGAGCTCGAGAACAAGACACATTAGAACCATACGAAAGAATTCATCAGATATTGGATTAGTAATATCCAATTAGAATGACTCGTTGGAGATAGGATCAGTAGTATCCTAGAACGGGTGTGAAGAGTATATTTTTCAAATGAAAACCAATTTTTGTTTGAAATTTAAATCGTTTTATACGTATTTGAATAATTTATTTATTTTGAATTTGGACAATCCAATATATAAAGATTTTGCATATACGCGTCATGAACGTATATTCGAAGTTTTAATACATTGGATAGATATAGAATCACATTCTGGTCGCCCGGACATGATTCTGATGATGGCGCGCCATCGCCAGTATTTATTTTCGTGTTTCGAAGGTGTGATTTCTATATATTTCCATTTAGACTGGTGTGAGAACCAAAACTAATATAGCTAGAACACTTTGTTGTGAATTGGCATCAAAAACACGATTTTTGTATATATGTATCAAAATTATGAATTTGAAACGTTAATCCAATAATTGATTGATGCTTGTGTTGTTTGTTTATTTGTTTGATAATTTTGAACCATTATGCCTAATAGAATCAAATATTTAACTGTATTGAAAATTGGTCGCATTTGCTTGCATATGCATGTACTTACATTGAACAGGTCATAACAAGGAGTCTAGAGTAGAGAATAAAATTTGTTTGCCCGACAAATAGGTACATGTTTATCATAATTTACTGTTTTGTTTCGGTGATGATGATTTTATGAGCCTATTGTCTAGCTGCTTGGCTTTTTCTTTTTCTTTTTGAGATCAGAAGGCCTGTATGGCAATTTCGGGATTTTCCCGTGGCTCCCGGTGCAGGGGAGGTTATGGCGAAATTTTTCGAAAATTTAGGGTGTTAGCCAAATTTTTGGGAATTTGAAAATTCTCAGAAACTGAAAAGTTGGAGAATGGAAGCCAGATCGAACGTAGAGTTAATTAATCAAACCACTTTCGACTTTGTTCCTTTTCGGGGACGAAAATTTTTAAGTGGGGGAGATTGTAATAAATGAATATTAGGCACACATCCCTAAAACGAAACTTAATTAGGCTCACCCCCGTTCATAAACTTATTGTAAATTTAGTCCCTATTTTTTGAAAATTCATCAAAAAAATACAAAAAAATATATTAAAAAACCATGTAAATTCGTATTTAATTAAAACAATTAATCGTGAAAAAAATCAGATCAAAAAAACATTAAAAACAACGTCAAAATCATGAAATACAGAAAATCAACGAAATGCAGTAAATTGCATCAAAACATGCATATAAATCGATTATTTGCATACATGTATGCATTTATTTCAAATCTGCGTCGAAACTGCAGTATAAATGCATACATGTATGCACATATTGTTAAAACATGCATCTGCCGATGCATTTATTTAAAAACTGCATACCTACGTGCAACTTATTCACGTTTGCATATATTTTGACATATATGCACACATGTATGCAGTTATATAGAAAAACTACATACATGTATGCAATTTTTCAAACAGGCGTGCATAAATATATGCATGTGTATTTGAATAGTTGCATAAATGTATGCAACTATTCGTAAAAGTTGCATACATTTATGCAACTTTTTTTTTTTTAATTTCTGTGGACTTCCGAGAATATTTGTAGATTTTAGAATTTTTTTTTAAGTGATAGCGCCTGAAAATTTGGACAGAAAACGAAAGAGGCGGAGGTATGGAAAGTTGCAGGCGGAAGATTCCAGGCGGCAGCTAAAATAGGGGGCGGGTTTACAGAGAAAACATTACAGGGATGTGGTGTGAATTTAAAACTATAATAGGGATGTGAGCCAAAAGTACCCTTGTAATAACCCGAAAATCCGAGCCAGTTTAAAATTTTTATTTTGGCAATTTTAGCGAATTTTGAATATTTAAAATGAATTATTTTAAATAATATCGACGAGAAATTTATTTTGAATATAATTCGAATGTATACATTTATACGCGTCGTCTTTAGAATATAAATAATTATATATAATTATAAATAGAATTGAAAATGGCGCGGTAGTTCGATAATTCGACTTTAAACTTCAATTGAACATACCAGGTGCAAAACAATCCGGATTTTAGTGAAACC
This sequence comes from Allium sativum, assembly GCA_030737875.1. Classification (NCBI taxonomy): domain Eukaryota; kingdom Viridiplantae; phylum Streptophyta; class Magnoliopsida; order Asparagales; family Amaryllidaceae; genus Allium; species Allium sativum. The sequence goes on along the minus strand of CM060915.1, from coordinate 180,015,186 downwards.
AAAAATCATAGGATCTAATTGAGAATATCTTTCCAACGAATCCGACAAATCGAGATTTCATAGCGGGAATCAAAAGATATGTCCAATTGAAAATTCTGAATAGTCGCTATGGAATTCAGGCCCTTAAAAATGGGAATTTTGCAAACGACCTCGGATTTCGACGAAACCACTTTTGTTGGGTCCGTGATGTCAAATTATTGCTAGATTCCAAATTTCATAATTTTTCGAATCGATATGTGAGCGTGGCAAAAGAAAACGTGTTTGACCAGTTTCAGTTGATTTTAATCGACTGGAAAATGGCCATTTTTCCAACGATCTCAGAATTCGACGAAACTAGTTTTTTTAGGACCGTATCGTCAATACGAAGCTTGAAAATATTTTTTCTGAATTTTTAGAGATTGTATGTGGCACCGGTAAATTGGAATGTGCGTTTAAATTGAATATATACAGATTTATATTTTAATTTAAATAGAAACTGATCGAAACTTTAAAATTGGGTTACAAAACATATCCTAATGTGTTCGGAATGGGGGTAATTAGCTGGGGGCGACAGTCGTTGGGTGTGATTTTGGATTCGAAATAAAAGTCAACCCTTTTGTGGATCAAAAAGAAAATAAAAAAAAATAAAAAAAAATATAAAACTTTTGCATATACCCCCCTTGTTCAGTCTCTCGTTCAACCTCCAGACCCCAAATCGAAAAACAAATCCCGTCGCCTCTCAACCCTAGAGCCACCGTCGTCCATGGCCTTCCCCCCCTTTTCCGCGCCGCCACCTCTCCAGGCGGAGCAGCCGATCCCCCAACCTCCGTCATCATCCTTTCTCCTCTCCTTCTCCCTTCTCGGATGCGCAAGGACCAAGCCCAAAACCCCCCACTCCACTGGAAACCCGCCGCCGATCATTTCTGGGACCGCCTCTGACCTGCTACATCGTACCCCGACCCTCCGCAGTCCGGCGCCACCCACCAGCAGCCGTGGCCTCCCTCTCCTCTTCAATCCGACACCCTATAACCCCAAACAGCTGCTAAAATGAACCGGAGCACGATGGAGTTAAAGACTAGGACATGGATTCGAACAAGTTCAAACGAGAAAGAGAGGGAGCGCAATGTACAAGTTTAAGGTGATTAATTTAATTTTAAATTTATAAAGATATGGTCTTTTTTTTTACATATATCTGTCATTAGATTAAAAAGGTAATCTTTATAGAAATGATTTTGTATAAGAACAAGATTAGATTTTTAGTTTTATAAATTATAATTTTTATCATGTAAAGGAAATAATTTTTATAACATATAAAGAGGTGATTTTGATCTGTTTGAAATGGCGATAAAGATGTGATTTTGATTTGTTTAAAATAACGAAAAAAATGTGATTTTTACTTGTTAGTTCGCAAAATAAAAATATAATCTTTGTCATGAAAAAGAAGTGATCTTTAAACTAGAAAAGATATGATTTTTAAAATAGAAAAGATATGATTTTTAAAATAGAAAAGATTAGATTTTTGAAATAGAAAAGGCAAAATCTTTATATTTGAAAAGGCGAAATCTTTATATTTGAAAAGGCGAAATCTTTATATTTGAAAAGGAGAAATTTATATTTTTGAAATGGCGAAATCTTTATATTTGAAAATACCGAAGTAAAAATTCGGTGTTTATATATTGAATAGCAAGGTAAAAATTCGATTTTTATATATTGAATAGCAAGGTAAAACTTCAATTTTTATATATTGAATAGCGAAGTAAAAATTCGATTTTTATATATTGAATAGCAAGGTAAAAATTTGATTTTCATATATTGAATAGCAAGGTAAAAATTCGATTTTTATATATTCAATAGCAAAGTAAAAATTCAATTTTTATATATTGAATAGCAAAGTAAAAATTCGATTTTTATTGAATAGCAAAGTAAAAATTCGATTTTTATATTTCGAATAGCAAGGTAAAAATTCGATTTTTATATATTGAATAGAAAAGTGAAAATGTGATTTTTATATATATAGTGGCTATGGGCAACGAAAGCGACAAAAGGCGAGAATGACGAAGACTTCTACATTTGAAGTGTCGTGAAGTTGGAATAGCTTTGGTGAGAATTTCTCACCTTTCAATTTTGTAACAACCCGTATTTTCAATAACCTATTATAACGTAAATCGAGGCAGAATTTAATGCTAAAATCTGAATCAAGGGAAACGGGCTATGTCATTGCGTTCGTCTCGGAAAAATACGCGAAATAGAGTCCGAGTTTTCGAAAATTGGAGTCCGTATGACCCGATTAAGGCCCAATGAAATTTTCATAAATTTCCAAGTTAAAAACAGATTTGGATTTCATGTTCAAATTTCGAATTTCGGGCCTGGAAGGCTAGGCGGGAAATTTCCCGCCAAGCCAACCAAGTCGACAGGCCTGTCGACTTGGCAGTCGACTTGGTGGGACCCAAGTCGACAGCCCTGTCGACTTGGCTGTCGACTTGGTTCAGCCGGGCAGTTTTGCCTGGTGCACCATTTTGGGGTTTTGGTTAGGTTTTGGGGCCAAATTCGGTTTTAAGGGCTGAGATTGGAATTAGGGTTTAATCCTAAGGTTGAAACTAATCCTAATCTCTATAAATAAGCCCCTAACCTAACCCTAAATCATCATTAATCAACCCTACAACTAAACTATGGCAAAATCATTCCTATCATGGCCTCACTCTCTTCATAAAATTCTAAGTTATTTCTATGAGATATTTTCCATGCATACAAGTGTTTTCAAGCTTGTATGAGTGTCATTAGCTTGCATTCAAGTCAAGTTTCCATATTTGCATCATAAAGCAAGAGTTTTGATCATTTTGGCTCAAGTGTTTTTCTATTGGAGCTTTCATATTGGGTTTATTTGATTGCATAAGGGCTTTGTCTCAATCTTATATTTGCTTATACTCATTTGAGTCTTCATAAGCATTGTAAGCCCTTTTCTACTTTCATATTTAAACTCTAAAGTTAATGAATGATGCAAGTTGTGTTTGATCATTATGATATGCAAGTTTATCATGTTATGTTACTCAAGTATGCCATGTTATGATATGCAAGTTTACCATGTTATGTTATGCAAGTTTGCCATGTTATGATATGCAAGTTTATCATGTTATGTTATGCAAGTTTGCCATGTTATGATATGCAAGTTTATCATGTTATGTTATGCAAGTTTGCTATGTTATGATATGCAAGTTTGCCATATGATATGCAAGTTATGTTATGCAAGTTTGGGTTGATCATTTTGCTCATGTTATCATGTTATGCAAGCTTATCTTGGGTTTATGAGCTTAGAGCTTCAAGCTTTATGCTAAAGGTTGCATTTTGGCAACATGTAAGTTATCATATCCCTTATGATAACTTGCATGTGAGGCTAAATGCGAACTTATGGCAACTTCTACATGTCATTTAACACCATGTATCACCAATATGCTAAGTTTGGTTTTATGCATGCTTTTGAGGCCTAAAAATGTAATATGCAAGTATAGGAACATATATACATTTCATATGCCACCATGTTAAACTTGTGGCTTCAACACCTGTAACACCCCGTGAATTCTATAACTGTGAAACTCACAAATTAAAGTATAATTAATTTCAAATCAAAGAACTAAGGGAAACGGGAAACGCCATTGCGTTCGTCTCGGAAAAAAATACGCGAAATAGAGTCCGAGTTTTCGAAAAACGGATATCGTATGAAGAAGTTATGGACGAACGAAGTTGGGCGAAAAACCGGAGAAGGGTCAGAATGCACTGGCGCACTTGGGAAGTGCGCCAGAACAAAAATGAACTGGCGCACCTGTGAAGTGCGCCAGTACATTTTTGACCTGGCGCACCTGCCAAGTGCGCCCAGGTCAAAAATGACCTGCTGGCCAGGTCTGGTCTAGCCCTGGCTGGCCAGGTCTGTGTTTGGCCGATTTTCAGAAGCTTGCTTTGTCATTAGGGCTAGGTGGCAGGCTCTAATTGGTCTCTTTTTCGAATGAATGGCTACGATCAATCCAGGCAACATCAATGGTCCTAATCAGTTCATTACCCCTATAAAAATGACCCTAGACTCAACCCTAATCTATTCATTCAAAAATAAGAACAAAGCCGCCATGTTGCTGAGGAACGACTAGGGGTAGCCGCCAATTGGAGAGAGGATTAGGAGGCAAATTCTAAAGCATAAAGCAACCTAAACAAATCAAATCAACAAGAAATCGCATCTCCAAATCCCTAAATTGGAGAATTCGCCATACCATTGTAAGTAGAGTATTATTTTGGTATGAACAAATAATTGTGTTGGTTTGTATACTTGAATTGTGGCGATAAAGTAATTCATATTTGTGCGTTACTATGATTCTTATCGATTTGGGATATTGTATACGTTTGGATATTCTCGAATTATGTTATTCAATTATGAAAAACTACATGCGGTAGTTCTATGCAAGTATACGTTTGGAATATTCGCAAATTATGCAATCCTTGTTGAAGCTACATGTATGTAGTTGATTAATTAAAATTCATGCAAGTTTGGGGCTTTGCTATTATGCCATCATAATGTGTATTTTTATACAAACATCATTTTTGTGAAGTAATTGGAATAAGTTTGGGTTATCATAATCCATATGAAATTATGTTGAAAATTTGGCATCATGTATTAAGCCATGCTTTTGTACTAGAAAACCTATTTGCAAACTTATGGATATGACTAGGCTATGATTGATATTTTGCATAATTGAAATCCATATTCTTAACAAGAATTTTATGATGACATATGTGGTACATAGCTAGGTTAGATTCAAAAATCCCTTTTTGCAAGTTTGCATGACTAAAGTAAAAATCACGATTTCATGTTAGAAATATTTATGCCATGGTTATGTGAACAAATTTAACTATACTTATGCCATGCTTATGTTTGACATTATGCCATGCTTATGTTTGACATTATGCCATGCTTATGTTAGAAATATTTATGCCATGCTTATGTTTGACATTATGCCTAAATAAAAATATAGGTTCATGTTGTAGTTATGACTATGTGTCAATAATGATACCCAATTTAGATTCTTATCTCAACTACAAGTTTACCATGTTATGTTATGCAAGTTTGCCATGTTATGATATGCAAGTTTATCATGTTATGTTATGCAAGTTTGCCATGTTATGATATGCAAGTTTATCATGTTATGTTATGCAAGTTTGCTATGTTATGATATGCAAGTTTGCCATATGATATGCAAGTTATGTTATGCAAGTTTGGGTTGATCATTTTGCTCATGTTATCATGTTATGCAAGCTTATCTTGGGTTTATGAGCTTAGAGCTTCAAGCTTTATGCTAAAGGTTGCATTTTGGCAACATGTAAGTTATCATATCCCTTATGATAACTTGCATGTGAGGCAAAATGCGAACTTATGGCAACTTCTACATGTCATTTAACAGCATGTATCACCAATATGCTAAGTTTGGTTTTATGCATGCTTTTGAGGCCTAAAAATGTAATATGCAAGTATAGGAACATATGTACATTTCATATGCCACCATGTTAAACTTGTGGCTTCAACACCTTTATGTCATGATTATGCCAAATTCCCTCTTTCTATCCTTTATGCGCTATTGCGATATGTAAGCGATGGGATTGCGTTTGGGGTTGGGTAAACTTAAAAGACATAAAAACATAAGATTGGGAATTTACCTATTAAGTTAGGTCTACCCATTAGGAATTTACCTATTAAGTTAGGTCTACCCAAATTATTGAAAACTTGTAATATGTTTTGGAAACATAATGGACATGACACTTAGAAAATATAAGTGTGACCAACTCGAGGTTGGGTTGAGTTTGTAGCGTAAACCTACCCGGAACCGACCGACTTAACTAGTTGCTACAAACAATAGGACCCAATGTGATAAGTTGGTCATGTTGTACCTTGAACCCGAGGTTAGACCAAGTTGTGGTATAAAGCTACCCGGAACCGACCGGCTTAACTAGTAACCGCAACGAAGTCTAATGTGAGAGGTTAAGGCACATTAATTAATTAATGCCTCATGATTAGGGTTTAAGTCATGGTCCACTTAATACTTAATCAATGTGGGCTTGTTAGATTAATCAGGGTTAAGTCGTGAACTCATCGTTACACTTAACCATGTTAATCCATGATTAGCAAGAGGGTTAAACCGTACTTAACCCACTAGAAAATCCTAGCAATGGGGGTCCACTCCAGCAGTAATCCCAAGTTTGTATCATTAGGACCCTAGGGACTAGGCTAGGGAGGGGGCACGATTACTGGACTTGAGGTAAGTGACCAAAAACGATGGCAGAGTGGTACGCCGGTGTAGTTCCGGACGGACTATGGTCGTGCACATAGTCCGTAGCCGGAGAAAACATGCACGGGAACCAGTAGATCGAGACTGTGCACTTATGTTTATGGTGTCCAGGGGTTTACACCCTAGGGCTTGATACACCCGAAGGGTGGACCCGGCACAGTCCGACTACAATTTTGTTAGGGCCGTATTGACACCAACACGTGACGAGTTAGGCTTAGGGAGCCGATCGATTAGACCGTTTGGTTGGACCTCGTATTAGGGTCACTTCATGTTATTGGACCTCGTATTAGGGTCACTTCATGTTATTGGGCCAAAGCTTGGGCCAAGGGATCAATACATGTTTATTCAAGTCATGTTAGTTTGCTAGTACACCTGTGGTGCAAAACCTTAAACCTGATTATGCGATGACACCTTTTATCTATCATGCCAGTATGTAGTTATCCTTATGTTCATCTCAGTTTTCATCATGCCAGTTAACTTTATCAGTTTACATTGATTGTAGTAGGGCTTACTCAGTCTTTTTGACTGACCTGTTTTTCTTTCGCCTCTTTTCTTCCGTCCCCCCCCCCCCCCCAGGTTCTCAGGGTGGGAATATTGGAGCTTAGCTTGGATTTCTGATCGCTTGCTTGTGGGATTTTAGCTCATGTACGGTCTTGACATGAAGCTAGCTATGGTTATCACTTATTTTGGGGATAGTACTTATGTATTTCAGTTTTTCAGTGATGTTGTGTTTATTTAGACTTGTGTATTTGGAAAGTTGACATTATGTTGTACCAGACTTGTTTTGAAATAGTTTGAAATCTTCCGCTGTTTTACTTATCTTATTTACTCTGTTTACATATATACATATGTTCTTGTTCTGCCTTGATATATCATTATGCATGTTTACCCGGTACAAACGACCCTCCAAAGTCAGAGTGCTTGCAAGAGCCACCCCGGCGGAGGTGGGGTGTTACATTTGGTATCAGAGCATATGGTTTACGAGAAGGAACAAAAAGGTTTTTAAAACTTTTGGAAAACTATTTTCAAAACCAAGTATAAAGTATTTTCCAAAGAAAAGTCTAGTTTATTTTAAAGGCTATTCCCCAAAAAGCCATTAGCAAAATTCCTTCGTTTTTCCCCATTCTGAATCTGTCTTTTTCTTCGTTTTCAGTATGGCCGATAACTTTGCTATTCCGGAGGGAGTACACGTACCTGTTTGGTATAGGAGACTTTTGGAGGCTAGGGCGACCGAAGCCGGCCCCGCAGATGTTCCTCCTCCTCCTCCTCCGGTAGTTAATGTTCCTCCTCCTCCTGTCGCTGAGGTTCCTCTTCCTCCTCCCCCTCAGCATCCTCAAGCTGACTTCGCAAAGACTTGCAAAGATTTCAAAGCAATGGGTGGCAAGAACTTTCAAGGCACTGAGACTTTTGTAGAGGCCAGAAATTGGTTGAAAGAGACCGAGGATTTATTTGCTATCTTTGGGTTAGACGATCAGAGGAAGATCTTGTTGGCGGTTTGGCTTATGAAGGATGAAGCTGCTTATTGGTGGGAAGTCACCAATGGTACTAGGCCTGTTGAGACTTGGGCCAATTTCAGGGCAAGGTTCGTGCTTAAGTTTCTATCTTCTGCTGAGGAGAATCTGCAAATGGAGAGGTTCATAACTTTGAAACAAGGAGATATGTCTGTCAAAGAATATGTGAACAAGTTCAATCTGTTAACTCGTTTTGGCTTGGATATGGTGAGTACTCCTCAGAAGAAGGCTCTTCGTTTTGCTAGAGGATTGAATGAGCCGTTGCAGGGATTGGCTATGTCACATATTCCCCATAGGGCCACGTTTGAGAGCTTGGTTGATATGGCGTTACTTCAGGGAGATGTCAAGAAAGAGATCAAGATGAATGATACTCAAGCCAAGAAGACTGATTCCCAGTGGAAAGGAAATCAGGGTAATCCAAGTGGTCAGAGCAGTCAAGGCAATCAGAACAAGAACAAGAACAAGAGTCAAGGCAACAAGGGGAACAACAACAAGGGCAAGAACAACAAGGGGAAGTGCCATTATTGCGGTTCAGTTGGGCATCTTATTAAGGATTGTAAGAAGAGGAAAAGGAAGAATGGTGAATGCTTTTTTCTGCGGTGAGACTGGACATTTCAGTAAGGATTGCCCGAAGAAGCAAAGGCAAGGCCAGGGTCAGACTCAGCGTGCTGGACCTTCAGGAGGGCAAGTTCATGCTCTCAATGCCGCTCCAGTTCCCAATCGAGGTAGTATTTCTGTTGAGAGCCTTGTATATATTTCTGATTTTCCAGTTCGTACCTTGTTTGATTCTGGTGCATCGCATAGCTTTATCTCATCTGATCTTGTTGATAGTTTGCACCTTAGTACTAGCTTGGTAGATGATCCCGTCTGTGTCTCAAATCCTATTGGGGGTACCGCCCATCTGTCTATGATATGTGGGGATTTGAGGATCTCTATACTGAGTGTAGAGTTCTTGTGTAGTGCTTATGTTCTTGGTTTTAGGGGATACAGATTGATATTGGGCATGGATTGGTTGTCCAGATATGGAGCCATCCTTGATTGTGAGCATAGGGTTGTGAGGCTCGTGACTCGCCTCGGAAACACCCTAGAAATTTCTTGTAATCCGAGAGGTCCCGTCATGTAACAACCCGTATTTTCAATAACCTGTTATAACATAAATGGAGGTAGAATTAAAATTTAAAATCTGAATCAAGGGAAACGGGCTATGCCATTGCGTTCGTCTCGGAAAAATACGCGAAATAGAGTCGGAGTTTTCGAAAATCGGAGTCCGTATGACCAAGATATGGCCTCGCGAAGTTTCACGAAAAATTCCCAAATTAAAGTATACTTAATTAAGTGAAATGGGTTGCGCAGAGAAATATATATATATTGATATATATATATATATAATTGAAAATTAAATAAATAAATATGCAAAAATGTTCAAAACAGCGAATTGGGAGAGGGGAATAACCGAACCGGCCGATTTTTGAGGTCGACCCGAGCTCGCTGGGTCGACTAGAGGTTAATCCAGGGTGTTTGGCTGTCAACCCGTGGGCCGATTCGCTCAAATGCAGATTTTGCATTTGGATGGTTCTCATGGTTCATCTTTAATCTAAAGGCCCTATATGGTACCTACACTTGACTTCTTCCCCAAGACATGCTTTGATGGCTTGGATTGAATCTAGGTTTAATCCTATGACCTAAAACACTTGCCTAATCTATAAATAAGACCCTAACCTATCCTAAATCCTCATTATTCATTTATGCAACTAAACTATGGCAAAATTTTACCTCTCATGGCCTCCACTCTCTTCATAAAATTTCTAAATGGTTTCTATGAGAGATTTTCCATGCATACAAGTGTTTTCAAGCTTGTATGAGTGTCATTAGCTTGCATTCAAGTCAAGTTTCTATCTTTGCATCATAAAGCAAGGGTTTTGATCATTTTGGCTCAAGGTTTTTTATGTTAGAGCTTGCATTTTGGGTCTATTTGATTGCATAAGGGCTTTGTCATATCTTTTGTACCTTCATAGCAATGTAAGCCCTTTCCCTACTCTTAGATATTAACTATGAAGTTAAATGTTCATGTTGCAAGTTTGGGTTTGATCATTGAGTATGATACATGCTATCATGTCATGCAAGTTTATGAAGTCATTATCTTGATCTTGTGAGCTAAAAGCTACAACCTTTATGTTGAAATGTTGCATTAGGCAACATGAGAACCCTCATAACCTTTATGTCAACTTGCATATGAAGTCATAACCCTTATATGATGATATATGCGAGTTACTAGTCATCATTCCAAATTTTTTGTCACCATGATTCGCTTATGTGCCAAGTTTGGGTTTATGCATGTTTTGAGGCTTAAGAATGTAACATGCAAGTTAATGAACACATTTGTGCCTCATTTGCCACCATGATTAACTTGTGGCTTAATATCCATTTTTGTCATGCCTTTGCCAAGTCTCTTCTTTTAATCCATTACGTTGTCGCGAACGTATATGCGAGTTTAAAAGCGTTGGTTTATGTTATGGGTAATTTCTAATGACATGAAAATACAACTTGAAAACATGACTTGAAATATAACATGGAAGTTGACATGTAAGTATGCATAAAAACATAAGCTTGGGAATTTACCTATTAAGTTAGGTCTACCCTTTGGGAATTTACCTATTAAGTTAGGTCTACCCAAATGCTTGAAAACTTGTAACATGTTTTGGGAAACATGATGGACATGACACTTAGATAATATAAGTGTGGCCAACTCGAGGTTGGGTTAAGTTTGCAACGTAAAACTACCCGGAACCGACCGGCCTAACTAGTAGTTGCAAACAATAGGACCCAATGTGAGAAGTTGGTCATGTTGTGCTTGAACCCGAGGTTAGACCAAGTTGTGGTGTAAAGCTACCCGGAACCGACCGGCTTAACTAGTAACCACAACAAAGTCTAATGTGAGAGGTGAAGGTGCATTAAGTAATTAATGCCACATGATAGGGTTAAGTTAATTTGATTAATGACTCTTAACCAAATATGACATGGACAAATGGGTTAAGTAATTTGATTAGGCTAATGATACTTAACAAAACATGACAAGGTTGGGTAGGTTAAGTAACTTGATTTGCCTAATGACACTTAACCATTTTTATATGACTAGTGGATGGGGTTAAGTTAACCAACACTTAATCAATCCAACGCGATAACTTGGTAAGGTTAAGTAAGTTTTCTTAATGACGCTTAACCGAAAAATACGGTTAACGAATGGGGTTAAGATTAGACTCAACTAGTCTAAACATGGAAATCGGATGGGGTTAAGTTAGCCTAGACTTAATTAATCCCACTTGGTAGTTTAATGGGGTTAAGTTAAACACTTAACTAATCTAAACATGATGAATTGATGTGGTTAAGTGACCTATACTTATCCAATCTAACTCGTTAATTTATTGTGGTTAAGTTAACCAATACTTAACCAATATAACGTGAAAACATGATAAGGCTAACTCACGAATCGCTTGAATACACTTGACCGATTTGACTAAGTAAATTGATAGGGTCAAGTTAATATATACTTAACCAATCTAGAATGATAATTGGACGAGGTTAAGTCGTGAATTGCTTAATATACTTAACCAACTTGAGCATGGTTTGTAGGGTTAAGCCTTGAACTTGGATACTTAGCCAATTTTGACAGGATTTGTAGTCGGGTTAAGTTATGAACTTAAGTGACACTTAATCGATTATGTAAACCCTAGTTCTGAGGATTAGGTGGATAACCGTAGTTAACAAGGATAACGGGAACAATGCTAAGTGGTAAACCTTAGTTGAAGAATAACTAAGTAATGATTCTTAGTCAAGGAAATTTAGACCAGTTCATAGATAGATGAGTAACCTGATACGGTAGGTCATCGTTTAAGTATACGAGTAGGAGCAAGTATCTGATTTAGATAAAGGCTCCAGCGAACTGGGTAACGAAGCAGCGGCTTCGGGGAACGTGAGGATATTCTTGGTATCCCTCTATGAGCTGCCAGGTGATTATACTAGGCTCATGAGAGGTTAAGGTCTGCGTTAGAAGAACCAAGAGTATGCCTTGGTTGCTATACGAGCGACCTAAAGACGGGGATGGATAGGGGATAGTCGACGATACACGGTCGTACCCTAGATAGCATTTCGTCAGGCTACCTACCATCTTTGGTCAAGCGTGTACGTACGGAAAGGCAGAGAACACCCAAAAGACCATAATTGCTATCTAATTATGGTTGCGGTAAAGCTTGGATGTGGGTTGGCCAGTGTTGTGTTCTCATACAGGATTTATCCTGTCTTGTCTTTCACTAGTTGAGGGAGTGGTCTCGTGGGACCATAGCCACGTATAAGAAAAACAGACCTTAGCATCTGCATCGGCAGATAAATCGAAAGCTCCCGACCGAGTCCTGTATTTCTTGATTTGCCCTGTGACAGGACTCGGATGGCACGATGTGATACATGTGCATACAGTCATGGAAAAGCGATTCATGATGAATGCGTGGGAAAAAGGGCGCGGTTGGCGGTTAGCGTAATCCCTAGTGGCCCTAGGTGGTTGAACCCAAACCGAGATACGAAAACGTGCAATAGGTAAGCATAATCCCTAGCAGCCCTAGGTAGCATAAGTCCTAGTTGTACAAACAATAATTCATGTTGGAAGACCCTAGCTAGGTTTAGGGTAACAGTCCAAACCGATCTTAAGGATCATGGAACTATGTTAAAGTAATATAGAATCTCATGGGAAAGCCCGTATGGTCTACGGCAAGGGACTGAACATTTACATGGAATAAAACATACAAGTTGAGTAACCTATATATGCGATATATTAGGTTGACATGGACCATTACACGACTTTTTAGTGAGGGTCATTCTTGGTTAACACATGACACGATGGGGATACTAGTACGGTAGGTGCAGAGCTAAAATACAGGATAGATATCACGGGGCGTTATACGTGACAGATATCTTGGGGATATTATACTTGATAGAAACCTGATGATGTGATACCTTGTTTTATCTTGACATCGTAATTTATCATGACACCTTAGTTTATCTGAGTTCAGTAGTTCATCCTGTTATTTTGATTTAGCTTATCTATCTTGTTATCATGCTTATGTTCATCTCAGTTTCTCATGTCAGTTAACTTTACTAGTTTTTATGCTAATAGTAGATAGGGCTTACTCAGTCTTTTTGACTGACCCGTTTTGTTTCGCCTCTTTTCTTCCGTTTCCCCCCCAGGTTACAGGGAGGATATACTGTTGTTTAGTTCGGACTTCTTCTGCTTGAAGGTCATCATGGATGGCTTGGACTTTTCTTGGCTAATGGCTACTTTACTGTTTTTACTTGGGGAATAATTTATGAAAATGTCTTTATGCTTCTTTACTATTGCAAGACAGGTTTTGATGTACTCTGATGTAAAAGGCTTTAGACCTTATTTATTCATGTTATGAAAGTTTGATTTTACTTCCGCTATTTTATATGTTCTGTCTTGTGATATTTCTGTGCATGTTTACCATTAATGCCCCTCTAAAGCTAGTGCATTCCTTTGCGAGTGACCCTAGCGGAGGCAGGGTGTTACACGTGGAATCAGAGCAGAAGGTTACCAGACTGGGCAAAAGTTTTTAAAGACCTTCTGAAAACTATTTGAAAAAAAAACCGTTTATAAAGAAGCATTTTTCAAGAAAATTTTCTTTTAAAAGAAAAGGCTATTCCCCAAAGGCCATTAGCACTATCCTTGTTTCCTTAATTGAGTCTCTTTTCCTTTCTTTCCTCCATCTGTAGTCACAGTAGTTTTAAATGCGACTAGTCTTTTCTACCTACGAAAGTGCTTTCCATACGATGGAGGTGGTTCTCGAGAGACCAGTGGTCGCGTTATAAGAAAGGATCGTGAGAAAGAAGGATAAAGGATACGAGCTTAAGGATGAGCAACTTGTTGGTATGGCTTAGTCCTCAAAGGAGGGAGAAATATGAACAATGAAACCCATGACGAGAGAGTACCTTTGGCATGGTAAAACGGGGCGGATAGTTAAGTATTATGGGACAAGGACAAGATCATCGGGAGGGCAGTAGTATGCTCTCATTTCTAGAGTACCTCGGAAGGAGGGTAACGATCTTGTTAAAGGTTTAGCTTTTCTTCTCTATCATCCCGTTAGGACTTCGTTGTTCGTATCATTTAAGTTTGCTTCGATAGTTGAGTCTCTGCACCTTAAGTACTAGCATAATAGAGAATCCCATTTTTGTCTCAAAGTCCTATTGGAGAATCAGTCCATTTATACATGACTTGTTTGGATTTGGGAATGTCTATGCCAAGTGTTGAGTTTGGAAATAATGCTTATGCTTATAAGCTATGGATGGATTCTAGGGATGAAGTGGTTATCCAGTAGGGGGTGCCACTCTCGGTTTTGATAGGAGGGTAGTTAGACCTTTTGACTAGCCATGGTAATGCCCTCGAAGTATCGGGTAACCTTTTTGAGGTTCTGTCATGACTAGTTACTTAGAATCCCTTGATGCCTTTATTGGAAATTTGAAGCCCGATCGAGTGGTGTTCGCCAATAAGACGGATGGTTTACTTCATTTATGCATGGGTTATAGAGATCACCCTAGTAAGTGCGCATGATAACCTGATTGACATCTGTTTACTTTCAATAGAAAGTTCTTCTACATGGAATGCCTTATAGTATATAAACGAGATCCAAGATTCACTAGTGAATTTTGGAAAGCTTGTATGCGATCATGAGTACGCAGTCATGTTTGCGTCAAGTATTCTAGGAAAAGGATAAGTGCAAGTGGAACGAGAGGCGACGAAGAAATGAGTTCCAGCTCATGTTATGGAAACAGGAATAAGAACTACAAAATCGCGAAGTTAAAAGACGACTTTGATGGTCAAAGACTAGATACGCGCATGATATCTCTTTTTGGGAGTATATCCTTGATCCCTGTTTTCTGTAGAGCTTACTTGTAGGCTATCTTTTGTGGACATCCTTTCGGTCCTATTCTCCGTTACAAACCCTGTAAGGAGTTTGTCCTGTTTATCTTCTCGACACTGTTTCAGGGAATTCTAGGTAGAACCCTATGGATGTAAACATGTATTTGAAACATGTTATGATTGATATGGTTGCAAGTGGTTGCTTGTGGATGCGCGAATACACATTAGATACTAGCTCGACTCGGTCACATTTCATATTGCATATGCACAAGTATTTATACTTGTTTATGGATGAAATCGAATGTATTATCATGCGGTTGTTGCATATGAATGAATGATTGTGCACGCATATAGTATCTATATGACTAGGACTATTTGCATACATGTTGGATTCATGGCACTATACATATTTTGCATTAGAAAGATTATTTAGGCCTGATCATTAGCATTAGCTAAGGAACATGTACACACACGTTTTGCATATATTCATACAGCATTAGAAATCATCTAAGGACAATGGTTGCTTGTGGATGCGGTTTTGAGTAGATGGATGATGGATGGTAGGATATGTTCTTCCTAACTTGGAGATTTCGGGGACGAAATCCTAAAAGGTGGGGAGAATGTAACAACCCGTATTTTCAATAACCTGTTATAACATAAATGGAGGTAGAATTAAACTGTAAAATCTGAATCAAGGGAAACGGGCTATGCCATTGCGTTCGTCTCGGAAAAATACGCGAAATAGAGTCCGAGTTTTCGAAAATCGAAGTCCGTATGACCAAGATATGGCCTCGCGAAGTTTCACGAAAAATTCCCAAATTAAAGTATACTTAATTAAGTGAAATGGGTTGCGCAGAGAAATATATATATATTGATATATATATATATATATATAATTGAAAATTAAATAAATAAATATGCAAAAATGTTCAAAACAGCGAATTGGGAGAGGGGAATAACCGAACCGGCCGATTTTCGAGGTCGACCCGAGCCCGTTGGGTCGACTAGGGGTTAATCCAGGGTGTTTGGCTGTCAACCCGTGGGCCGATTCGCTCAAATGCAGATTTTGCATTTGGATGGTTCTCATGGTTCATCTTTAATCTAAAGGCCCTAGATGGTTCCTACACTTGACTTCTTCCCCAAGACATGCTTTGATGGCTTGGATTGAATCTAGGTTTAATCCTATGGCCTAAAACACTTGCCTAATCTATAAATAAGACCCTAACCTATCCTAAATCCTCATTATTCATTCATGCAACTAAACTATGGCAAAATTTTACCTCTCATGGCCTCCACTCTCTTCATAAAATTTCTAAATGGTTTCTATGAAAGATTTTCCATGCATACAAGTGTTTTCAAGCTTGTATGAGTGTCATTAGCTTGCATTCAAGTCAAGTTTCTATCTTTGCATCATAAAGCAAGGGTTTTGATCATTTTGGCTCAAGGTTTTTTATGTTAGAGCTTGCATTTTGGGTCTATTTGATTGCATAAGGGCTTTGTCATATCTTTTGTGCCTTCATAGCAATATAAGCCCTTTCCCTACTCTTAGATATTAACTATGAAGTTAAATGTTCATGTTGCAAGTTTGGGTTTGATCATTGAGTATGATACATGCTATCATGTCATGCAAGTTTATGAAGTCATTATCTTGATCTTGTGAGCTAAAAGCTACAACCTTTATGTTGAAATGTTGCATTAGGCAACATGAGAACCCTCATAACCTTTATGTCAACTTGCCTATGAAGTAATAACCCTTATATGATGATATATGTGAGTTACTAGTCATCATTCCATATCTTTTGTCACCATGATTCGCTTATGTGCCAAGTTTGGGTTTATGCATGTTTTGAGGCTTAAGAATGTAACATGCAAGTTAATGAACACATTTGTGCCTCATTTGCCACCATGATTAACTTGTGGCTTAATATCCATTTTTGTCATGCCTTTGCCAAGTCTCTTCTTTTAATCCATTACGTTGTCGCGAACGTATATGCGAGTTTAAAAGCGTTGGTTTATGTTATGGGTAATTTCTAATGACATGAAAATACAACTTGAAAACATGACTTGAAATATAACATGGAAGTTGACATGTAAGTATGCATAAAAACATAAGCTTGGGAATTTACCTATTAATTTAGGTCTACCCTTTGGGAATTTACCTATTAAGTTAGGTCTACCCAAATGCTTGAAAACTTGTAACATGTTTTGGGAAACATGATGGACATGACACTTAGATAATATAAGTGTGGCAAACTCGAGGTTGGGTTGAGTTTGCAACGTAAAACTACCCGGAACCGACCGGCCTAACTAGTAGTTGCAAACAATAGGACCCAATGTGAGAAGTTGGTCATGTTGTGCTTGAACCCGAGGTTAGACCAAGTTGTGGTGTAAAGCTACCCGGAACCGACCGGCTTAACTAGTAACCACAACAAAGTCTAATGTGAGAGGTGAAGGTGCATTAAGTAATTAATGCCACATGATAGGGTTAAGTTAATTTGATTAATGACTCTTAACCAAATATGACATGGACAAATGGGTTAAGTAATTTGATTAGGCTAATGATACTTAACAAAACATGACAAGGTTGGGTAGGTTAAGTAACTTGATTTGCCTAATGACACTTAACCATTTTTATATGACTAGTGGATGGGGTTAAGTTAACCAACACTTAATCAATCCAATGCGATAACTTGGTAAGGTTAAGTAAGTTTTCTTAATGATGCTTAACCGAAAAATACGGTTAACGAATGGGGTTAAGATTAGACTCAACTAGTCTAAACATGGAAATCGGATGGGGTTAAGTTAGCCTAGACTTAATTAATCCCACTTGGTAGTTTAATGGGGTTAAGTTAAACACTTAACTAATCTAAACATGATGAATTGATGTGGTTAAGTGACCTATACTTATCCAATCTAACTCGTTAATTTATTGTGGTTAAGTTAACCAATACTTAACCAATATAACGTGAAACCATGATAAGGCTTACTCACGAATCGCTTGAATACACTTGACCGATTTGACTAAGTAAATTGATAGGGTCAAGTTAATATATACTTAACCAATCTAGAATGATAATTGGACGAGGTTAAGTCGTGAATTGCTTAATATACTTAACCAACTTGAGCATGGTTTGTAGGGTTAAGCCTTGAACTTGGATACTTAGCCAATTTTGACAGGATTTGTAGACGGGTTAAGTTATGAACTTAAGTGACACTTAATCCATTATGTAAACCCTAGTTCTGAGGATTAGGTGGATAACCGTAGTTAACAAGGATAACGGGAACAATGCTAAGTGGTAAACCTTAGTTGAAGAATAACTAAGAAATGATTCTTAGTTAAGGAAATTTAGACCAGTTCATAGATAGATGAGTAACCTGATACGGTAGGTCATCGTTTAAGTATACGAGTAGGAGCAAGTATCTGATTTAGATAAAGGCTCCAGCGAACTGGGTAACGAAGCAGCGGCTTCGGGGAACGTGAGGATATTCTTGGTATCCCTCTATGAGCTGCCAGGTGATTATACTAGGCTCATGAGAGGTTAAGGTCTGCGTTAGAAGAACTAAGAGTATGCCTTGGTTGCTATACGAGCGACCTAAAGACGGGGATGGATAGGGGATAGTCGACGATACACGGTCGTACCCTAGATAGCATTTCGTCAGGCTACCTACCATCTTTGGTCAAGCGTGTACGTACGGAAAGGCAGAGAACACCCAAAAGACCATAATTGCTATCTAATTATGGTTGCGGTAAGGCTTGGATGTGGGTTGGCCAGTGTTGTGTTCTCATACAGGATTTATCCTGTCTTGTCTTTCACTAGTTGAGGGAGTGGTCTCGTGGGACCATACCCACGTATAAGAAAAACAGACCTTAGCATCTGCATCGGCAGATAAATCGAAAGCTCCCGACCGAGTCCTGTATTTCTTGATTTGCCCAGTGACAGGACTCGGATGGCACGATGTGATACATGTGCATACAGTCATGGAAAAGCGATTCACGATGAATGCGTGGGAAAAAGGGCGCGGTTGGCGGTTAGCGTAATCCCTAGTGGCCCTAGGTGGTTGAACCCAAACCGAGATACGAAAACGTGCAATAGGTAAGCATAATCCCTAGCAGCCCTAGGTAGCATAAGTCCTAGTTGTACAAACAATAATTCATGTTGGAAGACCCTAGCTAGGTTTAGGGTAACAGTCCAAACCGATCTTAAGGATCATGGAACTATGTTAAAGTAATATAGAATCTCATGGGAAAGCCCGTATGGTCTACGGCAAGGGACTGAACATTTACATGGAATAAAACATACAAGTTGAGTAACCTATATATGCGATATATTAGGTTGACATGGACCATTACACGACTTTTGAGTGAGGGTCATTCTTGGTTAACACATGACACGGTGGGGATACTAGTATGGTAGGTGTAGAGCTAAAACACAGGATAGATATCATGGGGCGTTATACGTGACAGATATCTTGGGGATATTATACTTGATAGAAACCTGACGATGTGATACCTTGTTTTATCTTGACATCGTAATTTATCATGACACCTTAGTTTATCTGAGTTCAGTAGTTCATCCTGTTATTTTGATTTAGCTTATCTATCTTGTTATCATGCTTATGTTCATCTCAGTTTCTCATGTCAGTTAACTTTACTAGTTTTTATGCTAATAGTAGATAGGGCTTACTCAGTCTTTTTGACTGACCCGTTTTGTTTCGCCTCTTTTCTTCCGTTTCCCCCAGGTTACAGGGAGGAAATACTGTTGTTTAGTTCGGACTTCTTCTGCTTGAAGGTCATCATGGATGTCTTGGACTTTTCTTGGCTAATGGCTACTTTACCATTTTTACTTGGGGAATAATTTATGAAAATGTCTTTATGCTTCTTTACTATTGCAAGACAGGTTTTGATGTACTCTGATGTAAAAGGCTTTAGACCTTATTTATTCATGTTATGAAAGTTTGATTTTACTTCCGCTATTTTATATGTTCTGTCTTGTGATATTTCTGTGCATGTTTACCAATAATGCCCCTCTAAAGCTAGTGCATTCCTTTGCGAGTGTCCCTAGCGGAGGCGGGGTGTTACATGTCATGTTGTGCTATCTTGAATCACTCGACTCGTCAATGGAAACTCTTCAGTCTGTGAGAGTGGTTCGAGAGTATCCGGATGTTTTCGATGAAGTTAGGGGGTTGCCCCCTAAGCGAGAGATTGATTTCCGCCTTTATCTGGTGGATAATGCAAAGCCGGTTTCTTTGCCCGTTCGGGACATGGCTCCGCGTGAAAGGCGGGAGCTAAGTAAGCAAGTGAAGGAGTTGCTTGAGAAGAACTTCATTAGACGAAGTATATCTGAATGGGGAGCGCCTGTGGTATTTGCTACCAAGGCAGATGGTTCTCTCCGACTTTGTGTTGACTATCGAGAGTTGAGTAAGCTGACTAAGAAGAACAGACACCCGTTACCGAGGATTGATGATCTCTTTGACCAGCTTATCGGAGCTTCTGTTTTCTCTCAGCTTGATCTTGCTACTGGATTCCATCAGCTCAGGGTAGCTGAAGATAGTATAGACAAGACTGCGTTCAGAACGCCAGATGGATTCTTCGAATGGCTTGTCATGCCGTTCGGCTTGACTAATGCACCCGCATATTTCGTGGACTTGATGAGTAGGGTGTTCAGGGAGTTCTTGAACAAGTTTGTCGTGGTCTTCGTAGATGATATTCTGATCTTCTCTAAGGATGAGGAAGAGCAAGCAAGGCATCTCGTGGAGGTGATGGATACGCTTAGAGCGCATCAGTTGAAGGCCAAGTTCTCCAAGTGTCACTTTTGGAGAAGGGAAGTTAGATTCCTTGGGCATATAGTATCTAAGCAAGGCTTAGCGGTGGATCCCGCTAAGGTAGTTGCAGTTCAGGATTGGAAGACTCCAAGGAATGCAACCGAAGTGAGAAGTTTTCTAGGCCTTGCAGGCTTTTACCGGAAGTTCATCAAGGACTTCGCGAACATTTCCGCTCCTCTCACTAAATTGACGAAGAAAAATTTAGTTTTTGCTTGGAGCATAGAATGCGAGCTTGCTTTTCAGAAGCTCAAGAAAGCTCTCACATCAGCACCTGTTCTAGCTTTGCCCGATGGAGGGAAGTTATTTACAGTATACACCAATGCATGTGGCACGGGGTTAGGAGCTGTTCTGATGCAAGAAGGATGAGTGATATGCTTTGGCGGTAGACAACTCAAAGTGCAAGAGAAGAATTATCCCACTCATGACTTAGAGTTGGCAGCAATAGTATATGCACTCAAGGCTTGGCGCCATTATCTTCTGGGAGAAAGATTTGAGCTTTATACCGATCACAAGTCATTGAAGTATCTCTTTTCTCAGAAGGATCTGAATCTGAGGCAACAAAGATGGATGGAATTCTTGGCGTCCTACGATTTTTAGATAGCTTATACCCCTGGCAAGGGGAATGTGGTAGCAGATGCATTGAGTAGAAAAAGGTTGACTCTGAGTCCTCTATTCGTTGAGATGAAGAATTTAGAGTATGTGGCAACCTTTGATTTCTCTTTGGCGATTGAGTCGATGACCGGTTCTTTAGCATCTCTGGAACTCAGACCTACCCTTCTTGATCAAGTTGGGGCTTCGCAGAGAGAAGACCCTCAGATAGTTGAGATTATGGATAAGCTGATTCAAGGAGAGGCGTCTAGTCATCTCGATCGATATTCTATTGATGACAAGGGTTGGCTGAGGAGAGACGGAAGGTTATGTGTTCCAATGGTGGAAGATTTAGTAAGAAAAGTTCTTGAGGAAGCGCATCGCTCTAAGTTGACTATACATCCGGGCGGAGATAAGATGTATAAAGATATGAAGCGCATTTTCTTTTGGCCTGGGATGAAGAAGGATGTGGCAGAGTTTGTCTCTAGATGTATCATTTGCCAGCAAGTTAAGGCCGAGTCGAAGAAGCCCGGTGGGCTATTGCATCCTCTAGACGTTCCACTATGGAAGTGGGAGAGTATTTCCATGGATTTTATTGATGGGCTACCAAGGTCAAGGAAAGGGAATACGAGCATTTGGGTTATTGTGGATAGACTTACGAAGAGTGCTCATTTCATTCCGGTGAAGAACAAGAGGACCGCATCTTGGCTAGCGTCTGTATATCTTCGTGAGATTGTGAGACTACATGGAGTCCCTTCTAGTATCGTCAGTGACCGTGACCCAATCTTTACAAGTCAATTCTGGAATAGCTTGCAAGAAGCTATGGGCACGAGGTTGAATCTAAGTACGGTTTATCACCCACAGACGGACGGTCAAACCGAAAGGGTGAATAGGGTACTCGAGGATCTGTTGAGGCTTTGTATTCTGGATTTTGGTGGTACTTGGGAAGACCATCTTCCTCTTGTTGAGTTTGCATATAATAACAGTTATCAGGCAAGCATAGGGATGGCACCATTTGAAGCTTTATATGGGAGGCCGTGCAAGTCGCCTACATGTTGGTGGGAGACTACAGATGAGCTTATACTTGGGCCTGATATGATCAGAGATACATCCGAGAAGGTCAAGTTGATTCGGAGACAGATGAAAGCGGCCCAAGACCGACAGAAATCCTATGCTGATAAGCGAAGAACTGATTTGGAGTTTGATGTTGGGGATATGGTTTTCGTGAAGGTTTCTCCTTTGCGGAATGTGGTCCGATTTGGAGCCGTTGGGAAGTTAGGACCGAGGTTTGTTGGACCATTCCCTATTATAGAAAGGATCGGGAAGATGGCTTATAGAGTGGAGTTGCCCGAGAAGCTTGCCGGAGTACACGATGTTTTTCATGTCTCGCATCTCCGGAAGTGTTTACATGAATCAGCAGAGGTTGTCGAGCCAAGTGTTCTGAAAGATGTGGAAGTGGAGAAAGAGGCTACCTTGAGGAGAGCTCTGATTCGTATCTTGGGGACGGAGACCAAGAAGCTAAGGAATCGAGAGGTTAAGTTGGTGAAGGTTCAATGGGGTGAAGCCGAAGAAGACGCAACTTGGGAAACCGAGGAGAAGATGCGTAGGCTTTATCCATTCCTTTTTGAGGGTACACTCTCAATCTCTTTTCTTTGTTAGCATATCTTTCTCTTTGCTATCCATGATTATCTAGTTTATCGTGTTAATCTCGTCATGAGAACCTTAGGTAGAAACCCTTTGGATGAAACATGTGTTTGAAACATGTTATGCTTGATGTTTGCAAGTGGTTGCAAGTGTTTGCAAGTGGTTACTCGTGGATGCATTATACACGTTAGGCACTAGATCGGCTCACATACTCCTCATATTGCATATGCATGAGTGTTTATGCTTATTCATGGATCAAAATTTTTGTTTTATCACATGGATGTTGCATACGGATGTATGTTATGTGCACACATATAGATGTTATACATTATGTTAGGAATTGCATACATATGGATTCATTTCACTAACATAATTTGCATTGATGATATTTGCATTAGATAAGTACATATACACACACCTTTGCATATGTTCATACAACATTTAGAATCTTTTAAGGACAATGATTGCTCGTGGATGATGTTTTGAGTAGATGGATGTTGGATGGTAGGATACGTTCTTCCTAACTTGAATATTTCGGGGACGAAATCCTTTAAGGAGGGGAGAATGTAACAACCCGTATTTTCAATAACCTGTTATAACGTAAATCGAGGCAGAATTTAATGCTAAAATATGAATCAAGGGAAACGAGCTATGCCATTGCGTTCGCTCGGAAAAATACGCGAAATAGAGTCCGAGTTTTCGAAAACCGGAGTCCGTATGACCCGATTAAGGCCCAATGAAGTTTTCAGAAATTTCCAAGTTAAAAACAGATTTGGATTTCAAGTTCAAATTTCGAATTTCGGGCCTGGAAGGCTAGGCGGCCAAGCCAACCAAGTCGACAGGCCTGTCGACTTGGCAGTCGACTTGGTGGGACCCAAGTCGACAGCCCTGTCGACTTGGCTGTCGACTTGGTTCAGCCGGGCAGTTTTGCCTGGTGCACCATTTTGGGGTTTTGGTTAGGTTTTGGGGCCAGATTCGGTTTTACGGGCTGAGATTGGAATTAGGGTTTAATCCTAAGGTTGAAACTAATCCTAATCTCTATAAATAAGCCCCTAACCTAACCCTAAATCATCATTAATCAACCCTACAACTAAACTATGGCAAAATCATTCCTCTCATGGCCTCCACTGTCTTCATAAAATTCTAAGTTATTTCTATGAGAGATTTTCCATGCATACAAGTGTTTTCAAGCTTGTATGAGTGTCATTAGCTTGCATTCAAGTCAAGTTTCCATATTTGCATCATAAAGCAAGAGTTTTGATCATTTTGGCTCAAGTGTTTTTCTATTGGAGCTTTCATATTGGGTTTATTTGATTGCATAAGGGCTTTGTCTCAATCTTATATTTGCTTATACTCATTTGAGTCTTCATAAGCATTGTAAGCCCTTTTCTACTTTCATATTTAAACTCTAAAGTTAATGAATGATGCAAGTTGTGTTTGATCATTATGATATGCAAGTTTATCATGTTATGTTATGCAAGTATGCCATGTTATGATATGCAAGTTTACCATGTTATGTTATGCAAGTTTGCCATGTTATGATATGCAAGTTTATCATGTTATGTTATGCAAGTTTGCCATGTTATGATATGCAAGTTTATCATGTTATGTTATGCAAGTTTGCTATGTTATGATATGCAAGTTTGCCATATGATATGCAAGTTATGTTATGCAAGTTTGGGTTGATCATTTTGCTCATGTTATCATGTTATGCAAGCTTATCTTGGGTTTATGAGCTTAGAGCTTCAAGCTTTATGCTAAAGGTTGCATTTTGGCAACATGTAAGTTATCATATCCCTTATGATAACTTGCATGTGAGGCTAAATGCGAACTTATGGCAACTTCTACATGTCATTTAACACCACGTATCACCAATATGCTAAGTTTGGTTTTATGCATGCTTTTGAGGCCTAAAAATGTAATATGCAAGTATAGGAACATATATACATTTCATATGCCACCATGTTAAACTTGTGGCTTTAACACCTGTAACACCCCGCGAATTCTATAACTGTGAAACTCACAAATTAAAGTATAATTAATTTCAAATCAAAGAACTAAGGGAAACGGGATATTCCATTGCGTTCGTCTCGGAAAAAAATACGCGAAATAGAGTCCGAGTTTTCGAAAAACGGATATCGTATGAAGAAGTTATGGACGAACAAAGTTGGGCGAAAAACCGGAGAAGGGTCAGAATGCACTGGCGCACTTGGGAAGTGCGCCAGAACAAAAATGAACTGGCGCACCTGTGAAGTGCGCCAGTACATTTTTGACCTGGCGCACCTGCCAAGTGCGCCCAGGTCAAAAATGACCTGCTGGCCAGGTCTGGTCTAGCCCTGGCTGGCCAGGTCTGTGTTTGGCCGATTTTCAGAAGCTTGCTTTGTCATTAGGGCTAGGTGGCAGGCTCTAATTGGTCTCTCTTTCGAATGAATGGCTATGATCAATCCAGGCAACATCAATGGTCCTAATCAGTTCATTACCGCTATAAAAATGACCCTAGACTCAACCCTAATCTATTCATTCAAAAATAAGAACAAAGCCGCCATGTTGCTGAGGAACGACTATGGGTAGCCGCCAATTGGAGAGAGGATTAGGAGGCAAATTCTAAAGCATAAAGCAACCTAAACAAATCAAATCAACAAGGAATCGCATCTCCAAATCCCTAAATTGGAGAATTCGCCATACCATTGTAAGTAGAGTATTATTTTGGTATGAACAAATAATTGTGTTGGTTTGTATACTTGAATTGTGGCGATAAAGTAATTCATATTTGTGCGTTACTATGATTCTTATCGATTTGGGATATTGTATACGTTTGGATATTCTCGAATTATGTTATTCAATTATGAAAAACTACATGCGGTAGTTCTATGCAAGTATACGTTTGGAATATTCGCAAATTATGCAATCCTTGTTGAAGCTACATGTATGTAGTTGATTAATTAAAATTCATGCAAGTTTGGGGCTTTGCTATTATGCCATCATAATGTGTATTTTTATACAAACATCATTTTTGTGAAGTAATTGGAATAAGTTTGGGTTATCATAATCCATATGAAATTATGTTGAAAATTTGGCATCATGTATTAAGCCATGCTTTTGTACTAGAAAACCTATTTGCAAACTTATGGATATGACTAGGCTATGATTGATATTTTGCATAATTGAAATCCATATTGTTAACAAGAATTTTATGATGACATATGTGGTACATAGCTAGGTTAGATTCAAAAATCCCTTTTTGCAAGTTTGCATGACTAAAGTAAAAATCACGATTTCATGTTAGAAATATTTATGCCATGGTTATGTGAACAAATTTAACTATACTTATGCCATGCTTATGTTTGACATTATGCCATGCTTATGTTAGAAATATTTATGCCATGCTTATGTTTGACATTATGCCTAAATAAAAATATAGGTTCATGTTGTAGTTATGACTATGTATCAATAATGATACCCAATTTAGATTCTTATCTCAACTACAAGTTTACATGTTTTGATTCATGTCACCTATGCTTTATGACCAAAGTATATGTTACCACTATGCAAGTACACCAGTTTCTATTTTGTAGTTCCAACGTTATGTTGCAAGTTCATACGCACACATTTCCCTTTTTGTGTATGTAATCACGCTTTAAGCCTCCCCCTTCGCATGGCTAAGTTGGGCTTTAAAAGGCTAAGCCCAACATATAGATAATAAACGGACGTGTTAAACGGGGGAAAATAACGTTGGGTTAAAATTACTAATGAATGAAAATATAAAATAGAAGGGCCCAAATTCAGGTATGGGTTGGGCCCATGATTGGTGTAACCTTTACACCATTAACTTAATAATGGGCCGCAAATATTTACATATAAGAAAATAAAGAAGAAAGACAAAATATGTAAATGTAGAACATACGATGTGTTTAACCCGAGGTTGGATTGAGTTGTGATGTAAACCTGCCCGGAACCGCCCGGCTGTCCAGTAGTCACAACAATACCTATCCAATGTGGGAGGTTAAACATGGAGCCCAATAAGGACCCGAGGTTAGACTGAGTTGTGGCGTAAGACTGCCCGGAACCAACCGGCAACAGGCAGCCACAACAATACCTGTCTAATGTGAGAGGTCAGGGCCTTAATAAGACAATTAAGGCTGAGTCAGGATTGTTAGGATTAAGTGGACTAAAGACTTAATCAAAATGGAACATGCTAAACTAAACGGACTGGTGGGGTTAGGTTAGGAAACACTTAACCAACTTAGCATGTTGGCTGGAGATAGAAAACCTAGTAACGGGGGACCCTTTTCAGCAGTAACCCTAAAAGGTGTATCAGGATACCCTGAAACTAGGCAGGGTGGGGCACGATTACTGGGCTGATTGTAAGAGGTCAAATCGACGGCGGTGGTGTAGCAGTGTAGGTTCTAACGAGGTGCGGGCGTGCACACACTCCGGCGCAGAAAAATAAAGCACTGGGCACCAGTAGCATACCTGTGCACTCTAGGATTGTGTCGGGCCGCCACCATGGGACTTGATACACCCCATGGTGGGACCAGCATAGGTAACTACAACATCGGGGGCCGTAAGACACATGTAACTATGCGAGTAGGAGCCGATCATTATAAAATGGATCACTTCACCCTGATTATGGGGTGCCAGTTGGAAACTAGTTTATATGGGTTTAGAGATTAACATGGGGTACGATAGTATATTCGACCCTAGACAACTTAACCAAGTTTATAGTGCTTGCCCGCTTTTGTTTATACTTATGGCACCCAGTTCTTTATTCATAGACAAAATAGTACTAGACTTACTCCGGCTTTATGTCTGACTCTACTTTTCTTTCGTCTTCTTTTCTTCCGTTTCCCCCCCCCCCCCAGGTCCACAGGGAGGGAACACAGCAGCTTGACCAACCTTAACATCCAGATTGAAGAGGAGAAATGTATTGCTTGGACCTTTTCATTTTGAACTATGGCTTTGGACAACCACTATGGGGGCTTTTGCAGTTTATCCATGTTTTATTTATGCTTCTTTAATAATGTAATCAAGACAGATTATGAAGGAGTTATGTTATGTTTTTTGGAAAAGATGTAAGACAATCATGGTGATGTTTTGTAGCACGCATTTGCTTTTATGAAATAAAAGTTGTTGATTTTCCGCTGTTTACAAATATGTGTTCTTATATCTGTCTTGTATATATGTGACTTATACTTATAAACCTCCACCAAAATTAGGGCATTCCCTTTGAGAGTGACCCTAACGGAGGTGGGGTGTTTCACTTGGTATCAGAGCATAGGTTTACCAGATAAGATAAAAAGTTTTGAAAAATTATTTTCAAAAAGGAAATTTAAAGAAGCATTTTTAAAAGAAAAATATTATTTTATTTTAAAAAAGGCAAAGTCCACTCCCCAAAGCCATAGGTACTATCTCTTATCCTTCGTTTTGAATCTATCCTTTTTGTTTCAGCATGTCCCAAGAACTTAACTTGCCGGAAGGGGTGCCAATACCTGGTTGGTTTAGACGGTTCTTAGAAGCAAGAGCCACTCAGCCAGGTCCTACCGTTCCTCCTCCCCCAGCTGCCGGAAATCATCCAGCTGCAGCGGCACCTTTTCCTCCACCTCCTCCTCGGGGAAACACGTTTGCTAAGATATGTAAAGATTTTAAAGCTATGGGAGGAAGGGATTTCCATGGAACTGAGTCCTTCGTGGCAGCTAGAAATTGGCTGAAAGAAACTGAGGACCTATTCATCATCTTTGAGGTAGAGGATAGACAAAAAGTACAATTGGCAGTGTGGCTATTGAAGGGCGAGGCTTCCTACTGGTGGGAAGTCACTAATGCTGAAAGACCAGTGGAGACATGGGAGGACTTTAGGGCAAGGTTTGAGACTAAATTTCTCTCAGATGCAGAAAGAAGTTTGCAGTTGGAAAAATTCTTATTTCTTAAGCAAGGGGACAAGACAGTCAGAGAGTATGTGAACCAGTTCGATGAGCTGGCTAGGTTTGGGCTTGACCTATTCAACACCCCGCACAAGAAGGCTCTCCGGTTCGTCAAAGGGTTGAATGAGCCATTACACAGTTTGGCCATGACCCATATACCCATGGGAGCCACGTATGAAAGATTGGTGCAAATGGCATTGCTGAATGAAGAGGATAAGGGCAAGAAGGGGACAAAGGCAGAAAGCTCTCAAGGGAAGAAAGAAGGTTTGCAGCCTAAGAAGACAGACTTTAAGAAGGGCGGGAAAGGCAACAAAGAGAAGAGGAAGTGCAATTTCTGTGGCAAAGTGGGGCACTTAGTAAAGGACTGCCGAAAAAAGAAGGCCAAGGAGAATGGTGGGTGCTTTTCTTGCGGTGAGACAGGCCACAGGGCTAAGGACTGCCCAAAGAAACGAGGACAGGGGCAGAGGGCTGGATCCACCCCAGGGGCACAGGTTCATGTGCTGGAAGCACCACCTCTGCAACAGCGAGGTATAAATACTTCTGTAGAAAGTGTAGTTTATCTTTATGATCACCCCGTTCGCACTTTATTTGATTCTGGCGCATCACACTCCTTTATCTCGTCTGCTTTAGTAGAATCTCTGCACCTAAAAACTAGTATGGTAGAGGACCCCTTAATTATTTCAAACCCAATTGGGGGCCCAGCTCATTTGTCTATGATCTGTGTGGGATTGAAAATTTCTATTCTAAGCGTAGAATTTCTATGTAGTGCCTTTGTTTTGGGCTTTTCGGGTTATGGTTTGATTTTGGGTATGGATTGGCTATCCAGTAATGGGGCCATCCTTGATTGTGAGAAAAGGGTTGTTAGGCTCCTAACCCAGCTCGGTAATACTTTGGAAATTTCTTGTAATCCCTCGTATGCGGTTATGCTTAGTTATCTTGAATCGCTAGATGCCTCTGTTGAAAATTTGCAATCAGTTAGAGTGGTCCGGGAATATCCGGATGTCTTCGAAGAGGTGAAGGGCTTGCCTCCGAAGCGGGAAATAGACTTCCGCATATATCTTGTAGATAATGCAAAGCCCGTTGCGTTGCCCGTTAGACACATGGCTCCACGAGAAAGGAAAGAGCTCAGTAAACATATTAAAGAGCTTCTAGAAAAGGGGTTCATTAGGAGGAGCATTTCAGAATGGGGCGCTCCAGTGGTGTTCGCTACAAAGGCGGATGGTTCACTCCGTCTATGTGTTGACTATAGGGAGCTCAACAAGCTAACGAAAAAGAATAGGCACCCTCTCCCTAGAATTGACGATTTGTTTGACCAGCTTGTAGGAGCGTCTGTTTTCTCCCAACTCGATTTAGCGACCGGTTTTCATCAGCTAAGGGTGGCTGAAGATAGCATCGATAAAACGGTGTTCAGAACCCCAGACGGCTTCTTTGAATGGCTTGTCATGCCTTTCGGCTTGACAAATGCACCTGCTTACTTCGTGGACCTGATGAGTAGGGTATTTAGAGATTTCCTCAACAAATTCGCAGTGGTCTTCGTAGATGATATCCTTATCTTCTCAAAGAGTGAAGAGGAACATGCTCAGCACTTAAGGGCAATCATGGAAACTTTGCGAGTCCATCAACTAAAAGCCAAATTCTCCAAATGCCACTTTTGGAGAGAAAAGGTGAGGTTCCTTGGGCACATAGTATCCAAACAAGGGTTAGCAGTGGACCCTGCTAAGGTAGTGGCGGTACAGGATTGGAAGACACCAAGGAATGCGACTGAGGTCCGAAGTTTTCTAGGACTAGCGGGTTTCTATCGAAAGTTTATAAGGGATTTTGCGAAAATCTCAGCTCCGCTCACGAAATTGACTAAGAAAAATCTAGTGTTCAATTGGGACTTGGATTGCGAGTTTGCTTTCCAACGACTGAAAAGGGCTCTTACAACAGCCCCAGTTTTGACGCTGCCAGATGGGAGCTAAATGTTCACTGTTTATACGGATGCATGTGGGACAGGGCTAGGCGCCGTCTTAATGCAAGAAGGAAGGGTAGTAGCTTATGGCGGGAGGGAGTTGAAAGTGCACGAAAAGAACTACCCAACCCACGATCTTGAGTTAGCCGCCATCGTCTTTGCACTCAAGTCTTGGCGACACTATCTCCTAGGTGAGAAGTTCGAACTTTACACTGACCATAAATCGTTGAAATATCTTTTCTCGTAGAAGGATCTTAACTTGAGGCAACAAAGATGGACGGAGTTTCTTGCCTCGTACGATTTCGAAATCTCCTACACTCCGGGCAAAGGCAACGTAGTGGCAGACGCGTTGAGCCGAAAGAAATTGACCCTAAGCCCGTTGTTTGTTGAAAGACAAAGCCTAGAGTTTATAGCCAGCTTCGAATTTAGGCCTTCCTCCGATTTCGTACCAGGCTTGCTAGCATCTCTCGAAGTGCGCCCAACTTTAGTGGATTCAGTAGGGACAGCACAACGCTAAGACCCTCAACTTGTGGAAATAATTGATAGGCTAATTAGGGGTGAGACTTCAAGTCACCTCAACAGGTACTCCATCGACGATAAGTGGTTGCTAAGGCGAGACGGAAGACTATGCGTCCCACAGACAAAAGATTTGATAAAGAAGGTTCTCGAGGAAGCACATCACTCCAAGATGACGATACACCCAGGCGGAGATAAAATGTACAAAGATATAAAAAGGACTTTCTTCTGGAACGGCATGAAAAAGGACGTGGCAGAATTCGTTTATAAGTGTATGGTGTGCCAACAGGTTAAGGCGGAACAGAAAAAGCCTGGCGGACTGCTACATCCTTTGGAAGTCCCGCAGTGGAAGTGGGATAGCATCTCAATGGACTTCATCGATGGGCTGCCTAGGTCTAGGAGAGGCAACACTAGCATTTGGGTAATAGTGGATAGGCTTACTAAAAGCGCCCACTTTTTACCTGTCAAAAGTAAGAGAACTGCCTCATCCCTAGCATCACTTTACCTCAAAGAAATCGTTCGACTCCATGGAATACCATCTAGCATTGTTAGTGACCAAGACCCCATCTTCACTAGTGAATTTTGGCGGAGTCTGCAAGAAGCAGTAGGAACGCAGTTATGCTTGAGCACAGCCTATCATCCCCAAACCGACGACCAAACAGAGAGAGTGAACAGAGTTTTGGAAGACCTTTTAAGGCTATGCGTCCTTGACTTCGGAGGGACATGGGAAGACCACCTTCCTTTGGTGGAATTTGCCTACAACAACAGTTATCAAGCAACCATCGGAATGGCACCCTTCGAAGCTTTATATGGAAGACCGTGCCGATCGCCCACTTGTTGGTGGGAGTCTACTGATAAGCTCATACTTGGACCAGATATGATCCGAGAGACTTCAGAGAAAGTAGACTTAATACGAAGAAGGATGAAGACGGCCCAAGACAGACAAAAGTCCTATGCCGACAAGAGAAGGACCGACCTTGAATTTGAGGTTGGAGACAGAGTTTTTCTCAAGGTATCACCGCTAAGAAACGTTATTCGTTTTGGAACCACAGGAAAACTGGCGCCAAGGTTCGTAGGGCCATTCCCTATCATCGAGAAAATTGGGAAAATGGCCTATAGGTTAGAGCTACCAGAGAAGTTGGCTGGAGTCCACAACGTTTTTCACGTTTCACATCTCCGAAAATTTCTACATGAGTCAGCCGAGGTGGTAGAGCCAAATATCCTCGAAGAGGCCGAAGTGGAACGCGAAGCAACCATAAGAAAAGATCCAACCGCATCTTAGGAACGGAAGTGAAGAAGCTACGCAACCGCGAAGTCAAGCTCGTCAAAGTTCAGTGGAGCGACGACGAGGGAGACACGACTTGGGAAACTGAAGCTAGAATACGCACCGCCTACCCTTTTCTGTTCGAGGGTACATCCTTGATCTTTCATTTTCCTTAAGTTGCGCTTTTATCTATCTTTTTAGGTATATTTCCTCGACCTTATCTTTTAGGTAGAAACCCCTTTGGATGGAAACATGTAATTGAAACATGTTATGGATGATGGTTGCAAGTGGTTGTAAGTGATTGCTAGTGGTTGCTCGTGGTTGCATATACACACACAATCTAGGTTTTAGATCGGCTCAGTCACTTCATATTGCATATGCATATATGTTTGCATTCGTATATGGTTGAACTCTAATGTGTTGTCATATGGATGTTGCATTTGTATTGAATGATTGTGCACTCATGTAGAATCATGAATAGGAAAATTTGCATACATAATGGATTCATGGCACTTACATAATTCGCATTAAGGAGGTCAAACTGAATCAGTAGACCGCTTGATTTTGCATTAGATTAGTACATGTACACACACACTTCGCATATGATCATGAAGCATTAGAAGTCTTTTAAGGACAATGGATGCTCGTGTTTGATGGATGAGTAGATGGATGATTTGATGTTAGGATATACATTCCTCCTAACTTGAAGATTTCGGGGGCGAAATCCTTTTAAGTGGGGGAGAATGTAACACCCCGTGAATTCTATAACTGTGAAACACACAAATTAAAGTATAATTAATTTCAAATCAAAGAACTAAGGGAAACGGGATACGCCATTGCGTTCGTCTCGGAAAAAAATATGCGAAATAGAGTCCGAGTTTTCGAAAAACGGATATCGTATGAAGAAGTTATGGACGAACGAAGTTGGGCGAAAAACCGGAGAAGGGTCAGAATGCACTGGCGCACTTGGGAAGTGCGCCAGAACAAAAATGAACTGGTGCACCTGTGAAGTGCACCAGTACATTTTTGACCTGGCGCACCTGCCAAGTGCGCCCAGGTCAAAAATGACCTGCTGGCCAGGTCTGGTCTAGCCCTGGCGGGCCAGGTCTGTGTTTGGCCGATTTTCAGAAGCTTGCTTTGTCATTAGGGCTAGGTGGCAGGCTCTAATTGGTCTCTCTTTCGAATGAATGGCTACGATCAATCCAGGCAACATCAATGGTCCTAATCAGTTCATTACCCCTATAAAAATGACCCTAGACTCAACCCTAATCTATTCATTCAAAAATAAGAACAAAGCCGCCATGTTGCTGAGGAACGACTAGGGGTAGCCGCCAATTGGAGAGAGGATTAGGAGGCAAATTCTAAAGCATAAAGCAACCCAAACAAATCAAATCAACAAGGAATCGCATCTCCAAATCCCTAAATTGGAGAATTCGCCATACCATTGTAAGTAGAGTATTATTTTGGTATGAACAAATAATTGTGTTGGTTTGTATACTTGAATTGTGGCGATAAAGTAATTCATATTTGTGCGTTACTATGATTCTTATCGATTTGGGATATTGTATACGTTTGGATATTCTCGAATTATGTAATTCAATTATGAAAAACTACATGCGGTAGTTCTATGCAAGTATACGTTTGGAATATTCGCAAATTATGCAATCCTTGTTGAAGCTACATGTATGTAGTTGATTAATTAAAATTCATGCAAGTTTGGGGCTTTGCTATTATGCCATCATAATGTGTATTTTTATACAAACATCATTTTTGTGAAGTAATTGGAATAAGTTTGGGTTATCATAATCCATATGAAATTATGTTGAAAATTTGGCATCATGTATTAAGCCATGCTTTTGTACTAGAAAACCTATTTGCAAACTTATGGATATGACTAGGCTATGATTGATATTTTGCATAATTGAAATCCATATTGTTAACAAGAATTTTATGATGACATATGTGGTACATAGCTAGGTTAGATTCAAAAATCCCTTTTTGCAAGTTTGCATGACTAAAGTAAAAATCACGATTTCATGTTAGAAATATTTATGCCATGGTTATGTGAACAAATTTAACTATACTTATGCCATGCTTATGTTTGACATTATGCCATGCTTATGTTTGACATTATGCCATGCTTATGTTAGAAATATTTATGCCATGCTTATGTTTGACATTATGCCTAAATAAAAATATAGGTTCATGTTGTAGTTATGACTATGTGTCAATAATGATACCCAATTTAGATTCTTATCTCAACTACAAGTTTACATGTTTTGATTCATGTCACCTATGCTTTATGACCAAAGTATATGTTACCACTATGCAAGTACACCAGTTTCTATTTTGTAGTTCCAACGTTATGTTGCAAGTTCATACGCACACATTTCCCTTTTTGTGTATGTAATCACGCTTTAAGCCTCCTCCTTCGCATGGCTAAGTTGGGCTTTAAAAGGCTAAGCCCAACATATAGATAATAAACGGACGTGTTAAACGGGGGAAAATAACGTTGGGTTAAAATTACTAATGAATGAAAATATAAAATAGAAGGGCCCAAATTCAGGTATTTGTTGGGCCCATGATTGGTGTAACCTTTACACCATTAACTTAATAATGGGCCGCAAATATTTACATATAAGAAAATAAAGAAGAAAGACAAAATATGTAAATGTAGAACATACGATGTGTTTAACCCAAGGTTGGATTGAGTTGTGATGTAAACCTGCCCGGAACCGCCCGGCTGTCCAGTAGTCACAACAATACCTATCCAATGTGGGAGGTTAAACATGGAGCCCAATAAGGACCCGAGGTTAGACTGAGTTGTGGCGTAAGACTGCCCGGAACCAACCGGCAACAGGCAGCCACAACAACACCTGTCTAATGTGAGAGGTCAGGGCCTTAATAAGACAATTAAGGCTGAGTCAGGATTGTTAGGATTAAGTGAACTAAAGACTTAATCAAAATGGAACATGCTAGACTAAACGGACTGGTGGGGGTTAGGTTAGGAAACACTTAACCAACTTAGCATGTTGGCTAGAGATAGAAAACCTAGTAACGGGGGACCCTTTTCAGCAGTTACCCTAGAAGGTTTATCAGGATACCCTGAAACTAGGCAGGGTGGGGCACGATTACTGGGCTGATTGTAAGAGGTCAAATCGACGACGGTGGTGTAGCAGTGTAGGTTCTAACGGGGTGCGGGCGTGCACACACTCCGGCGTAGAAAAATAAAGCACTGGGCACCAGTAGCATACCTGTGCACTCTAGGATTGTGTCGGGCCGCCACCATGGGACTTGATACACCCCATGGTGGGATCAGCATAGGTAACTACAACATCGGGGGCCGTAAGACACATGTAACTATGCGAGTAGGAGCCGATCATTATAAAATGGATCACTTCACCCTGATTATGGGGTGCCAGTTGGAAACTAGTTTATATGGGTTCAGAGATTAACATGGGGTACGATAGTATATTCGACCCTAGACAACTTAACCAAGTTTATAGTGCTTGCCCGCTTCTTGTTTATACTTATCGCACCCAGTTCTTTATTCATAGACAGAATAGTACTAGACTTACTCAGGCTTTATGTCTGACTCTACTTTTCTTTCGTCTTCTTTTCTTCCGTTTCCCCCCCCCCCCCCCAGGTCCACAGGGAGGGAACACAGCAGCTTGACCAACCTTAACATCCAGATTGAAGAGGAGAAATGTATTGGTTGGACCTTTTCATTTTGAACTATGGCTTTGGACAACCACTATGGGGCCTTTTGCAGTTTATCTATGTTTTATTTATGCTTCTTTATTAATGTAATCAAGACAGATTATGAAGGAGTTATGTTATGTTTTTTGGAAAAGATGTAAGACAATCATGGTGATGTTTTGTAGCACGCATTTGCTTTTATGAAATAAAAGTTGTTGATTTTCCGCTGTTTACAAATATGTATTCTTATATCTGTCTTGTATATCTGTGACTTATACTTATAAACCTCCACCAAAATTAGGGCATTCCCTTTGAGAGTGACCCTAACGGAGGTGGGGTGTTTCAACACCTTTATGTCATGATTATGCCAAGTTCCCTCTTTCTATCCTTTATGCGCTATTGCGATATGTAAGCGATGGGATTGCGTTTGGGGTTGGGTAAACTTAAAAGACATAAAAACATAAGATTGGGAATTTACCTATTAAGTTAGGTCTACCCATTGGGAATTTACCTATTAAGTTAGGTCTACCCAAATGCTTGAAAACTTGTAATATGTTTTGGAAACATAATGGACATGACACTTAGAAAATATAAGTGTGACCAACTCGAGGTTGTGTTGAGTTTGTAGCGTAAACCTACCCGGAATCGACCGGCTTAACTAGTTGCTACAAACAATAGGACCCAATATGAGAAGTTGGTCATGTTGTACCTTGAACCCGAGGTTAGACCAAGTTGTGGTATAAAGCTACCCGGAACCGACCGGCTTAACTAGTAACCGCAACGAATTCTAATGTGAGAGTTTTAGGCACATTAATTAATTAATGCCTCATGATTAGGGTTTAAGTCATGGTCCACTTAATACTTAATCAATATGGGCTTGGTAGATTAATCAGGGTTAAGTCGTGAACTCATCGTTACACTTAACCAAGTTAATCCATGATTAGCAAGAGGGTTAAACCGTACTTAACCCACTAGAAAATCCTAGCAATGGGGGTCCACTCCAGCAGTAATCCCAAGTTTGTATAATTAAGACCCTAGGGACTAGGCTAGGGAGGGGGCACGATTACTGGACTTGAGGTAAGTGACCAAAAACGACGGCAGAGTGGTACGCCGGTGTAGTTCCGGACGGACTATGGTCGTGGACATAGTCCGTAGCCGAAGAAAACATGCATGGGTACCAGTAGATCGAGACTGTGCACTTATGTTTATGGTGTCCAGGGGTTTACATCCTAGGGCTTAATACACCCGAAGGGTGGACCCGGCATAGTCCGACTACAATTATGTTTGGGCCGTATTGACACCAACACGTGACGAGTTAGGCTTAGGGAGCCGATCGATTAGACCGTTTGGTTGGACCTCGTATTAGGGTCACTTCATGTTATTGGACCTCGTATTAGGGTCACTTCATGTTATTGGGCCAAAGCTTGGGCCAAGGGATCAATACATGTTTATTCAAGTCATGTTAGTTTGCTAGTACACCTGTGGTGCAAAACCTTAAACCTGATTATGCGATGACACCTTTTATCTATCATGCCAGTATGTAGTTATCCTTATGTTCATCTCAGTTTTCATCATGCCAGTTAACTTTATCAGTTTACATTGATTGTAGTAGGGCTTACTCAGTCTTTTTGACTGACCTGTTTTTCTTTCGCCTCTTTTCTTCCGTTTCCCCCCCTCCAGGTTCTCAGGGTGGGAATATTGGAGCTTAGCTTGGATTTCTGATCGCTTTCTTGTGGGATTTTAGCTCATGTACGGTCTTGACATGAAGCTAGCTATGGTTATCACTTATTTTGGGGATAGTACTTATGTATTTCAGTTTTTCAGTGATGTTGTGTTTATCTAGACTTGTGTATTTGGAAAGTTGACATTATGTTGTACCAGACTCGTTTTGAAATAGTTTGAAATCTTCCGCTGTTTTACTTATCTTATTTACTCTGTTTACATATATACATATGTTCTTGTTCTGCCTTGATATATCATTATGCATGTTTACCCGGTACAAACGCCCCTCCAAAGTCAGAGTGCTTGCAAGAGCCACCCTGGCGGAGGTGGGGTGTTACAAATTTCTTTTTCTAGTTATATATATATACTAGGATGAAGACGGTGTTTAGTAGAACCCGACACCCGTCATCCACAGACCATGGATGACTTGTTTGTTAAATTGTTTGGTTGTGTAGTTGGTTAGTTTATTTGGTTTGAATTGAATTGTTTGGTGAAATGGAATGGATTTGATTGATGTGTGAATGGCGTGGGCCTTCACTAGACCGGGGATAAGGCTAGGCCTTGTCCCGTTTCTTGTGTCGTGCCGTTATGCCGCCGAAATTTTCTAAAATAAGTTAGAAAAATAAAAATATCATTTTATTTAAAGAATGAACTGAATAGGAATTCATATGTTAAAATAAAATGTTTTATCGTTAAAAGTATAATTTTTAACGTGAATATGAATATAGTGAATGTGAGTAAATAAATATTCATTTACAAACCGGACGGTTTGTTTATGTACACTGATTTGACTGACATTGATTGGGACGATAAATTTTACACATCGCCCAACTGCACAAATAAAAATCTGTGTTTGATTGTTTGAAACCCCACACGGGTATTGGGATAAAATACGGTATACACTAATCCCAATAATTAGTTGTATGTCGATCGATTGATTGACAGGCTGTCATAAGCGTTAGATATCTATATTTGATGCTTATAACGTGTAGTGCACTTTGGATGATGGTTGATTATTTATCGTTGCTATTATATACATTTGTTGTATGGAATCCATATAATTAACTTTATATGGTAATTGATTGGGCCACATTCCAATCGGAAAAATAAAGAATATTATAAAATAAAGGTTCATGTGTTGACAGTACTCATCCGTTGAGATTAGTCATGTGTTGAACGAAATATTTTAATAATAAAATTTACATCTTTATCAATATAAAATAAAGGTTCATGTGTTGACCGTACTCATCCGTTGAGATTAGTCATGTGTTGAACGAAACATTTTGATAATAGAAATATTTTGAAATAGAAATATTTGAAATAGAAATATATGAAATAGAATATTTGAAAATAGAAATATATGAAGCCGTGTTGATTAGATTGATGCCATTTTGACGTGAACGATATTTGTATCGATTCTATTCATTATAAAATGAATATTGAAAAGTGATTTCGAAATCTAATATTTTGAAATGAAATTCGAATTGAATTGAATAGAAAACGAATTGAATTCGAATTGAATATATAACGAAATGAATATTGAAAAGTGATTTTGAAATCAAATATTTTAAAATTAAATTTGAATTGAATCGAATAGAAAACCAATTTGAATTGAATCGAATAGAAAACCAATTTGAATTGAATCGAACAGAAAACCAA
Organism: Allium sativum; assembly: GCA_030737875.1. NCBI lineage: Eukaryota > Viridiplantae > Streptophyta > Magnoliopsida > Asparagales > Amaryllidaceae > Allium > Allium sativum. The sequence goes on along the minus strand of CM060915.1, from coordinate 179,975,667 downwards.
TTTGAAGTGAATTGAATAGAAAACGAATTCGAATTGAATTGAATAGAAAACGAATTCGAATTGAATTGAATAGAAAACGAATTCGAATTGAATAGAATAGAAAACGAATTGAATTCGAATTGAATATATAACGAAATGAATTCGAATTTAATATATAACAAATTGAATTCGAATTGAATATATAACGAAACGAATTCGAAATGAATTGAATATGAAACGAATTTGAAAGAATTTAAAACTATTTAAAAAATTCGTTTTAAATAGAAATCGACGAAATATATATTATATATATATATTATATATATAATATAATGGCCTGAATAGAACGCGCCGCGCCGCGGCAGTTCCCAAATTTCGACCGTTAACTTCCAACGGACATTACGGGAGATCCGACCGTCGAATTCTCCTAAAACCGGAACCGTTGGGTTCGTATCGAAAAGAGCTTTCTAACGAGTATTAGAAATTTTAAATCTAACGGTTGGATTTGGAGATACGTCCAAATCAAATTTGGAAAAGGTCACTGTAAGTGCAGTTCGATGGCCATTGTTGGAAATCGACTGTACGGGCCTTGATAAAATTATTAAAAATAGTAATAATTTGTGTAAAATCATATGAAATGATTTGGGAAAAATTGGGATGAAAAACTCCATATTTGAAAAGATAAAAATAGATTTTTATCGAAATGAACTAGTTTGAACTGAAATTAAAACCCATTTATTTTTAAATAAATAAAGTGGATTTGAAATAGGTTTAAATAGAACTGATTTATGGGTTTATCGTGAAGGGTGTTTTAAATAACACTTGTTCTTTAACCCGATAATAAATAAAATGTGATTTGGGTTTATCGTGAACTGTGTTTTAAATAACACTAGTTATTTAACCCAGTAAAAGGAGTTTTTAATGAATCTGCAATTAGATTGAAATGAGGATTGGTAATTAAAATTATCAAATTTAGAAATTGAGCAAGAATGGAGTATCACCAGTTTTTCTCCAAAACGATAGTCAAATCTTTAATTAGATTTGAACGTGAAATGGTAATTAATTTTACCGATAACACCGTGGTATTAGATATGGAGTATTACCAGTTTTGCTTCATGGGATAAATAGGTTGGGATTGGGAAATAAAATAAATAATTACTTCGGTGTGGTTCGCTAATCTCGATTAGTTTGGAAAAACCATAATTTGGTTTAATACGACATCCAATGGAAGATTAAAGAATAAATTTTAAAGAATTTATCTTGGATAAAATTAATGGGAACCTTTCCCTAAGAATTGAAATTTAGAAACTAGCTGTAGGTTAGTTAAGAACGATGGTTTCCTGGGTATTGATCTGATGTTGGTTTCGGCCTTCAGGGTTAATATTTGGGAAATTGTTCTCTTGCTGATTTACGGTTAGTGACTTATGAATTGGAATGAGGCGTATGTTGTGTTTGTCTAACATTTGCTTTAATATACTCGGGTTGCTCGGAAAGGCCGGGTTTACACCCATTCCGAATCACCGATTCGACGATAAGTCGAAGATGAAGACGGTGGTCGAAGACCGGAAGTCTTCACATCGTTTGGGTGATTACTGATGATCTTGATTGGGCTGTACACCCAAGATGAGGGAATCAGTTGGTGGTTGTCCAGACGTACTTGGAGATCGATGGATATGCGAGGAAAGTGCCTCCGGTTTCGTTCAGACCCAGAACGAACATGTAAATGGATTGTGTGTCTGACATTGGATTTTATTCTGTGTTGATTGATTTCAGCTAAATATATATCTGTTTGGCGGTGGAGAATTTATTTTCTTGCTTAACGCCCTTCTATGAGACGTACGAGCTTAGAGGTTATATATCGATAGATATCAGTCGCATGGCATGAATTGCCTGTGTGGCATGCTGAGTTGCATGGATCAAGGCTTCTGTTGAAAAGCAAAGTCTTGTGGTTGATGATCAAAGCACGGCCTACGTTGCAGCTTTGTGTATAGCGTGGATTCGCGAGCCTCACACCTCAGTATGAGTCAAAAACGGGATAAGGACCCACGAAGTGCATGAACTTTCTTTCTAACTATGGTGGTGTCAGTGACTTACCAGCCCTGACATTTATATCTATTTTTCACCTATGTGGTTGTTGGAATGCGACGCGCCTCGATTATAGGTCTGTAAGGACCGGGAAACGTGTGTTCAGGAATAACCAATCCTCAAACGTAAGAGAGGACCGACCTTGGAGGATCCAGGGTTGCCCAGAGCGCGTAGCCCTGAGACATTTGCTAGAGTGTCTCGAATGCAGAGAGGAGCTTGCCCCTTGCCTCGACTCATGACGGAAATCCAATTTCCAATACGTGTATTGCGGTTTTAATTGTAGAACTAGTATGGCGACATGATATATGGTACCCATGCCGTCTATGATTTATATTTATGATTGAAATTGTTTTGACACTATGCACTTATTATAGTATCAAATGATTTGTTTTAAACGTACCAAGCATGTTTGGCTATTATAAGGGAAAACCCTATCCTCCGGCTTGCGTTGCATTGTGTGATGGGACCTGGGTCTTATAATAGCTTCATTTTTCGAAAAAGCATTATGTTGTTTATCCTATGCACTGGTATTCTTGGGAGGAAACCCGTTCCGTGTTATACGGCGTGGTCCTTTGAATTACTCTCTTTTAAAGTAAAGTCTTTAAATAACTGTTTTAGTTCTCACACCAGTCACATGACTGACCTGGAGTTTATTGTTTTAACCTAAACTCTGGGTGCCCCTATTTTCCACACGGGCAGCTAGTAGTTTTGGTTTTGCAGATTTATATTCACAGGATCCTGATTTACAGCTGGAACCATGCTCGGAAAGCTCTGTATCCATGTATTACTTTCAGTTGTGTTTTATATTGTTTTTCCGCTGCTATGTAATTTATTGTAATCTCTGATATTTATCGAATGTAATTTATTCAATTATACTCTATATATTCTTGTATCTGATGGAATTGTTGTAATAACAATGAAATGTTCTTCTGTTTGTGTTCTGATTTGTCCTGTTCTCAAAACGATCAGGGGTTTCGAACGGTCTAGATCGGTTTAACGACAGATTCGGATCGAGCGAAATTCCCGGCCGTCACAAGTAGGAAGATGTACATTGGTAAAACATTATCATGATTATGTTAGCGATATTAGAAAATAATTCAAACTGAATTATAATTGGTTAAATTTAATAAACAATGATTTAAGTATGTAAACTGTTGTTGTTTGAAAACCCCACACGGGTATTGGGATGACATTTGTCATACACTAGTCCCAATATTTAGTTGAATGCAACCGATGGATTGACAGTCTATGATGAGCATTATTTATTTATTTATTTTAATGCTCATACAATTATAAATTTTACTCCGGATGTGAATGGATTGTTTATTGATTATTTCTCATTATTGTTTTACACATGTGATGTATGAAATCCATATAACTGAAATTATGTGGTAATTGAGTGAGTCGCATTGCGATTTAGAATAACTTTTAAATAAATATATATATTTTTATCGAAATGAACTAGTTGTTAATTAGAATAAATCTTTAAAATAAGATTTAATGAAGTTTTCCAATAAATAAATATTTAATTGGAATTTAATAAATAAATTGGATTTTTGGGTTGTCATGAATGTTGTCTTCAATAACACCATTCTTAAACCCAGTTGAGAAAAGAATAAATCTTTTAATTAAGATTATTAAAGTTTCCCATTATATTTAGTAATTAGGATAAAATGAAATGTGAATTGCGTTTATTGTAAACTGTATTTTTTTAACGACATTTGTTCTTTAACCCAATTAACAGTGAAAATATAATTTGGAAGTTATAAATCTTTTATTATGATTTAATGGAAATTCTCCAAAGTAAATTTTTTCAATTTAATATATTAAATTGGAAATGAATGGGATTCGATTTAATAATAATCGAGATGAGATTCTGTAAAAGAAGACCATTAATATATATGGAATTTAAAAGGCTTTGCCATTATTCCATGTATATTATTGGTCTGATACAAAAATTTATATCGATTATATACTGATTTGTTTTTTTGTGAAAATTCCATATTTAATGGAAGATGATTTTGGGTTTATCATGAACTGTGTTTTAAATGACATTGGTTGTAACACTCCACCTCCGTTATTGTCACTCACAAAGGGAATGCATTAACTTCAGTGAAGTATTATAGGTAAGAGATGCAGATAAATTACAAGACAACCAAATAAAGCAGCGAAAAATAAAGTCATTTTATAAGCAACGTTGTTCAGTCAAGCTTTTACAATAATTGACTCAATCATTTTTAAAATTATTACATAAAACTTCTGTCTTGATTAAAAAACTTCCATGTATATAAGAAGCACAAAACATAGCATAAATCCCCAAATTAAAGTGCACTCACAGCCGTAGCCAAAGATAAGAGGTTCCAAGCCATACATCATAGAGACTCTAACCTCGGAAAGAGAAATAGTCCAAACTAAGCTGAGCTATTCCCTCTTTTACTACCTTGGGGGGGGGGGGGGGGGGGGGACGGAATAAAAGAAGAAGAAAGAAAACAGGTCAGACATAAGTCGGGTAAGTTCAGTGATTTTTCAGCATGTAAACAAGATAAAGGATCATGACATGAATAAACTTAAAATAGGACAATACCATAAAACAAGATAACTTAAGACGAGATAAGGCAAGGTGAACTGAATGCGCTTCTACTCTTTCTCTGCTTCGCTACGACCCCATTATTCTGATTTCTATATCTCTACACCGCCTAACTAGTGTCCCAACTAGTAATCTGTATAAAATGATAATATTACAACGTTATCCCAATTCCCGCAATTGTGGTAGCCTTCAGGTGTACATCTAGTATGAGGATCTTACCTCAATCAGCCTAATTTCCATGAAGATTTTAGATGTACCCTGACTACCCTGTCAATCGGCTCCCTGCTTGTATTAAAGTTCCATGTGTCTGTGTCAATCAGCCCTCTCTTGCGTGTAGATACCCTGTGCTATTCCTACCATAAGGTGTATAATTCCTTATGATAGCAACCCGACATGATTCAAGATGCAAAGTGTATAACTACGGGTACCCAGTGCCTGCTTTTTCCCACTCCGGAGTACGTGCACGCCCCTAAATCGTCAGAACCTAATTGATGTACCCCTGCCGCTATTTTGACTGCTTATAATCAGCACAGTAATCGTGCCCCAACCTTCCTAGTTCAGGGTACCATGATACATCTATGTGGGTTACGGCTGAAATGGGTCCCCGTTACTTGGATTTCCTACCGGTTAAGTTTGTGGGCCTATATATACAAATATTACCCACCTACACGAGTTGTACATAAACCTCCCATCGATTCAAGCATGTTTATTTAACGGTTATGTTTGTGGGCCTCTATATACTAATATTACCCACCTACATGGGATCTACTTAACCCTCCCTCTGTTCATGTCAATACGTATTATTAGTTAAACTTGTCTTTACCCTATCTGCTTCGTTCATGTAATATTGGTTAAGTGTTGTCCATTCATGCTAACTTAACCCACCCACACATCATGTTGTATTGGTTAAGTGTTTTCTATTAACTTAACCCCACTCCTTCATCATGTTATATTGGTTAAATGTTGCCCTCTTGTGTTAGTTAACCCTACCATACATCATGTTATATATATTGGTTAAGTGTTTCCTTCTTGTGTTACTTAACCCTACCATACATCATGTTATATATTGGTTAAGTGTTGCATTCTTTTGTTACTTAACCCTACCATACATCATGTTATATATTGGTTAAGTGTTGCCTTCTTGTGTTACTTAACCCAACCATACAGCATGTTATATATATATTGGTTAAGTGTTGACTTCTTGTGTTACTTAACCCTACCATACATCATGTTATATCGGTTAAGTGTTACCTCAGTTAACTTAACCCTACCATTTGTTTAGTTAACATGTTGTACTGGTTAAGTGTTGCCTTAGTTAACTTAACTCTACCATTTGTTTAATTAACATGTTGTACTAGTTAAGTGTTGCCTTAGTTAACTTAACCCTACCATTCTTAACATGACTTGTTCATTAGCATTAATTGATTTATTAATGCACCAACTTATCACATTAGATCTATGTTGTTGCGGTTACGGGATGTGCCGGGCGGTTCTGGGCAGTTTTACACCACAACTCAATCTAACCTCGGGTTTTTCTTGGCCATGATGCACTAAAATCTCACATTAGATAGGTGTTGGTGCAGTTACTGGATGTTCCTGGCGGTTCCAGGTAGTTTTACACCACAACTCAATCTAACCTCGGGTTAGGCATGTTCATCCTTTATTTAATTTACATATTCGTCATTTATGTCAAGTTTATATGTAAATTATCCACAAGTGTTGTCATGTCACATTTACTAGTTAAATTATGTTCATACTTAATGTCATACAAATTATACCATTTCATGCTATTAATCATTTACATGATTATGAGCCAATCTATGCCATTTGCATGTAATTTAATGTTTTACCTCAACGTTTCCCCCCGTTATTTGTTCGCTTAATTTACATAGAACCTTAGGCTCACAAATTAGCCTAACTCATAAACAAAAGGGAAAAGAAAGGGACATGTAGCTTTCCGACAACACAAAATAATATGAATCTAACTAAGCATGTGTAATACAAATTTTTCATGAACAATATAAACTTAATCCAGCATATCAATGTGAACTTGTACTTGAGTTAGATCCAATTAATGTAGATCTTAAGCATATGAACTGGAATTTACATAGATCTTAAACATATGTATTAACTTGGATCTATACATGTAAGCATGTAGATCTAAACTTATAAGCATATATGAACATATCTTAGTTTATGAACATGTACGTAACATAACATGAAAGCAAGCATGTAGATCGAAATATATAAGCACATATGAACATGACTTAGCTTATGATCTTGCACATAACATATCATAAAAGGACCACCAAATTTATATACAACATGATAGGTTCATCACCAAATTAATATACAACATGATAGATTCATCACCAAATTAATATACCACATGACAGGTTCATTGCCTAATTGATATACAACATGATAGGTTCATTACAAAATTAATATACACATGATAAGTTGTATCAATCACAATAGCCACGTTGACATAGGTAATTTCAGAATTGCTACAGGGATAAACATGAATCAAAATACGAATATCTTACAACTAGGCACAATTCTAGTTTCACTTCATTACAAGTCATGACTTTTATTTGTTTAAAGCTAAAGAATAACTGAACTTACAAACAGAAGAAAAAATCTTGTTTTCTGGGATCTGAATTCTGAAATTTGAAAGCTATCCTTTGATGTAGACTACTGATTCTCTAGTTTTTACTTGATTTGGGACTTCCTAACTTGATTTTCAGTTTAGGGAAAAAATGGAGGCTATGCTAGTTTGGCCATGGAAAATATGACGACTTCAGAGAGAAATTTTATGAGGTTTCAGGGTTGAGGGTTAGGGTTGTTTATATAGAAGTTTAGATTAATGGGAGCCGTTAGATCATCCTAGGAGAAATCAGAGCCATCCAGACCAAATAAAGCCAATTGGAAGTCACCACATATTCCCTAATGACTTAGAAAAACATCACTAGACAAAACAACCCAGATCTGGCCGGGGGGGTCGACCCCTACAGGGGGGTCGACACCCCAGTCGACACCCCTCTTGGGGGGTCGACACCTATGTCCACCCACCCCATGGTGGAGTCGACCCCTATGGGCGGGAATTTTCCCGCCTAGCTGATCCTCGGAATTTTTCAATTTCGAACTGCTTTTTAATTTAATTATTATTTATATTTAATTACTATTTAAACTTGAAAACTTCTGAACTCCATAACTTCTTCATACGGAGTCCGATTCATGCAAACTCGAACTCTATCTCAAGTAGAATTCCAAGATGAATGCAATGGCGTAACCCGTTTCCCTTAATTCCCAATTTTAAAATTATGTATTCTTTAATTCGTTACTTTAAAAATACGGGGTGTTACATTCTCCCCTCCTTAAAGGATTTCGTCCCCGAATTCTTCAAGTCAAGAAGAATGTATATCCTACCATCCAATCGTCCATCTACTCAATCATCGTAAACAAGCATCCATTGTCCTTAAACAGATTTCTAATGCTTTCATAACTATATGCATAGTGTGTGTATATGTCCTTATCTAATGCAAAATCATGTGGTCTACTGATTCAGCTGACCTCCTTAATGCAAATCATGATAGTCCCATGAGTGTATTATATAAGCAATTATTCCTAATCGTACCTTATAACTTCCACATGAGTGCACAATAATTCATACAAATGCAACGCCCCCATGATAACACATCAAGATTCAATCCATACATATACACATATATGCATATGCAATATGAAAGTGATTGAGCCGATCTAGTACCTAGTGTGTGTGTGTATTTATATCCACAAGCAACCACTTGCAACCATCAATCATAACATGTTTCAAATACATGTTTACATCCATTGGTTTCTACCTAAGGATCGAGGACTGGACCGAAAGGATATACTTAAAAGATAAAGACTAGCAAATAAACTTTATAGAAAAAGAGAGAACAACGATATACCCTCGAAAAGGGTATGATGCGCGTATCTAGTCTTCAGTCTTCTAAGTCGCATCTTCTCGAGCTTCACTCCATATTTCTCTGACTGTCTTAACTTCACGATTGAGTAGCTTCTTAATTTCTATTTCCAGAATATGCATGGGAAATCATTTCACTGTCGCCTCTCATTCCACCTTTTCTACTTATAGTATACTTGGCACTACAACTTCTGTTGTGTCATGCTTACATTCCCAGAACTATCTCTTGAAAATAAATAGATGCTAACAATGTTACCAAGTGTATATACTAAGATGATTAGATGTCTCACCTCTACTAAGCTTACCCATCATGTCACAAATCTGAGGGTCTTCATGTTATGCCGCTCCTATCTGATCCAAGAGCGTAGGCGCTCTTCTAGCGATGCTAACTAACTTAACCGTATGTTTTAAAATCAAAGGTTGATATGCATTCTGAACTTTTCCTTTCCACATGAAGAGGACTTGAAGTCTACCCTTTTCTTCTTAAGGCATCTGCTACGACCTTACCCTTCCTTCTTACATCAATATGACGCCTAGTCTCGTGCCGCATGCATCCATCTATACCATAAACCTTTTTTTACTACCGTTAGGTAAAAGTCAAAACTGGGGCCGTTGTAAGAGCCCTCTTCGATCGTTGGAAAGCGATCCAAAGCAAACGTTAGATTCTTCTTCGTCAATCTAGTAAGTGGGGCTGATACCTTCACAAAGTCCTTAATTAACTTCCTGTACTAGCCCGCTAATCCAAGAAAATTTCTTACTTCTGTTGCACTCCTTGGGACCTTCCGGTCTAGCACCACATCTAATTTTGCGGGATCTGCTGCTATCCCTTCTTTGGATGCCACATGTCTTAGAAACCTTACTTCTTCTCTCCAAAAATGGCATTTTTGGAGAACTTCGCCTTAAGTTGCTGCACTTGGAGGGTATCCGAGACTTCCCTTAGATGCAATGCATGTTCTTCCTCACTCCTAGAGAAAACCAAAATATCATCTATGCACAAGCGAAGTGAAACATCTGCCTTTGTAGCAAAAACAACTGGAGCACCCCATTTAGAAGTACTTCGCATTACGAACCCTTTCCCACGTAACTCTTTTACTTGTTTACTGAGCCCTTCCTTTCCCTTGGAATCATGTGTCGTACAGGTAATGCATCTGGCTTTGCATTGTCAGCTAGATATATGCAGAAGACTATCTCGTAGTTTAGGGGAAAACCCCTAACCTAATCAAAAACATCTGCGTACTCATTGACTACTCCAATGGATTGCAAATTGTCGATAGATGCATCAAGTGATACTAGGTAGCTAAGACAAACTGATCCCTTAGGATCACACGAAATCTCGAGGGTATTCGTGAGGCAAGTTAAAAGTCTAACTACCCTCCTTTCACAATTACTAGCTAACCAATCCATGCCTAGAATCAACCCATAGCCCATGAAACCAAAAACATAAGCATTGCACTTAGACTCAATACTTAATATAGCTATTCTCAAATCCTTACAAACCAATGATAAATGAGCCTAACCACCAATTGGATTTGAGACGATAATGGGATCTTCTACTATACTAGTACTAAGGTGTAGAGACTCAACTATGGAAGCAGATATAAACGAATGTGAAGCGCTAAAATCAAAAAGAGTACTAATAGGATGATCAAAAAGAAAATATAAACTTTTTCAACATAACCTCTACTACCTCTCTCTCAGGTACGCTGGCGATGAGAGCATGCACTTGCCCTCCTGAAAATATGGTCCTTTTTTCTTGCCCTTGTTCTTAATTATGTGACCCGTTATACCATAATAACGACACTTCCTCTTGTCTTAGATTTTTCTATTCTTTCCTCCTTCGTGAACCAAGTCCATATCCATGAGTTTCTCATCCTTGGGTTGTGTCCCTTAACCAAACTCCCTTATTCTCATCTTTCTCATCTTTTTGTAACTTGTTGACAAGTCTCTTGAAAGTTGCCTCCATCGCATGGAAAACCCTACAAAGCTTGATAGGAAATTAGCCGCAGGTGAAACTACTGCTGCTATGTATGAAAGTTAGGCATTTCTTCACCCTTTGACTGGTGTCGTAGTCTCATCAAGCCTACAGAACCATGCCGCGATTGGGTTACCTCCTAGAAAGCCAGGAGCCCAGGACACACAGCAAAGAAGGAAAACAAGGATTCAAACAGAGGATCAAAAGATAATGCATATTGCTGTGGGGAATATGCCTTTAAAACAAAACTTTTCTTTTGAAAACGCCTCTTTCATAATTGTTTTGAAAATAATTTTTCAAATCTTTTATCTGATCCGGTAACCTTCAGCTCTGATACCATGTGTAACACCCTACCTCCGTTAATGTCACTCACAAAGGGAATGCATTAACTTTAGTGGAGCGTTATAGGTAAGAGATGCAGATAAATTACAAGACAGACAAATAAAGAAGCGGAAAATAAAGTCATTTTATAAGCAACGTTGTTTAGTCAAGCTTTTACAACAATTCACTCAATCATACTTAAAAGTATTACATAAAACTTCTGTCTTGATTCAAAAACTTCCATGTATATAAGAAGCGTAAAACATAGCAAAGTAGCATAAGTCCCCAAATTAAATTGCAATCACAGCCATAACCAAAGATAAGTGGTTCCAAGCCAAAAATCACAGAATTTCTAAGCTTGGAAAGGGAAACGGTCCAAACTAAGCTAAGCTATTCCCTCCCTGACTATCTTGGTGTGGGGTGGGGGGGGGGAACGGAAGAAAAGAAGAAGAAAGAAAACAGGTTAGACATAAGTCGGGTAAGTCCAGTGATTTTTCGGCATGTAAACAAGATAAAGGATCCTGACATGAATAAACTGAAAATAGGACAATACCATAAAACAATATAAGGCAAGGTAATCTGAATGTGCTTATACTCTTTCTTTGCTTCGCTACTACACCGTTATTCTGATTTCTATTTATCTGCACCGCCGAACTAGTGTCCTAACTAGTAATCTATATAAAATGATAATATTACAATGTGATCCCAATCCCCGCAATTGTGGTAGCCTTCAGGTGTACATCTAGTATAAGGATGTTACCTCAGTCAGCCTAATTTCCATGAAGATGTTAGATGACCCTTACTACCCTATCAATCGGCTCCCTACTTGTATAAATGTTCCGTATGTTTGTGTCAATCGGCCCGCTCTTGCGTGTAGATGCCCTGTTCTGGTCCCACCATAAGGTGTATCAATCCTTATGATAGCAACCCGACACGATTCAAGATGCACAGTGCATAACTACTGATACCCAGTGCCTGCTTTTTCCCACTCCGGCGTACGTGCACGCCCATAAACCGTCGGAACCTACATTGACGTACCCCCTGCCGCTATATTGACCGCTTATAATTAGCCCAGTAATCATGCCCCACCCTGCCTAGTTTAGGGTACCATGATTCTTCTATGTGGGTTACTGCTGAAATGGGTCCCCGCTACTAGGGTTTCCTAATTGTTAAGTTTGTGGGCCTATATATATACAAATATTACCCACCTACACGTGTTGTACTTAACCCTCCCACCGATTCAAGCATGTTTATTTAGCGGTTAAGTTTGTGGGCCTATATATACTAAAATTACCCACCTACACGGGATGTACTTAACCCTCCCACTGATCAAGTCAATACGTATTATTAGATAAGCTTTCCTTAACCCAATCCGCTTCATTCATGTAATATTGGTTAAGTGTTGTCCAACTAACCCACGCATCATGTTGTATTGGTTAAGCGTTTTCTATTAACTTAACCCCACTCATTCATCATGTTATATTGGTTAAGTGTTGCCCTCTTGTGTTACTTAATCCTACCATACATCATATTATATATTGGTTAAGTGTTGCCTTCTTGTGTTACTTAACCCTACCATACATCATATTATATATTGGTTAAGTGTTGCCTTCTTGTGTTACTTAACCCTACCATACATCATGTTATATACTGGTTAATTGTTGCCTTCTTGTGTTGCTTAGCCCTATCATACATCATGTTATATATCGGGTAAGTGTTGCCTTCTTGTGTTACTTAACCCTACCATACATCATGTTATATCGGTTAAGTGTTGCCTTAGTTAACTTAATCCTACCATTTGTTTAATTAACATGCTGTACTGGTTAAGTATTGCCTTAGTTAACTTAACCCTACCACTTGTTTAATTAACATGTTGTACTGGTTAAGTGTTTCCTTAGTTAACTTAACGCTACCATTCTTAGCATGCCTTGTTCATTAGCATTAATTGATTTATTAATGCACCAACCTCTCACATAAGATATGTGTTGTTGCGGTTACTAGATGTGTCGGGCGGTTCCAAGCAGTTTTACCCCACAACTCAATCTAACCTCGGGTTTTTTCTTGGGCATGATGCACTAACCTCTCACATTAGATAGGTGTTGTTGCGGTTACTGGATGTGCCGGGCTGTTCCAGGCAGTTTTACACCATAATTCAATCTAACCTCGGGTTAGGCATGTTCATCCTTTATTTAATTTACATATTCGTCATTTATGTCAAGTTTATATGTAAATTATCCACAAGTGTTGTCATGTCATATTTACTATTTAAATTATGTTCATAATTAATGGTATACAAATTATACCATTTCATGCTATTAATCATTTACACGATTATGAGCCAATCTATGCCATTAGCATATAATTTAATGTTTTACCCCAACGTTTCCCCCATTATTCATTCGCATAATTTACATAGAATGTTAGGCTTGCAAGTTAGCCTAACTCATAAACAAAAGTGAAAAGAAAGGGACATGTAGCATTCCAACAGCACAAAATAATATGAATCTAACTAAGCATGTGTAATACAAATTTTTCGTGAACAATATAAACTTAATAAGGCATATCAATGTGAACATGTACTTAAGTTAGATCCGACTAACATAGATCTTAAGCATATGAACAGGAATTTACATAGATCTTAAACATATATATTAAATGGAACTAAACATGTAAGCATGTAGATCTAAACAAATAAGCATATATGAACATGACTTAGTTTATGAACATGTACATAACATAACATAAAAGCAAGCATGTAGATCTAAATATATAAGCATATATGAACATGACTTAGCTTATGATCTTGCATATAACATATAATAAAAAAACCACCAAATTTATATATACAACATGATAGGTTCATCACCAAATTAATATACAACATGATAGGTTCATGACCAAATTAATATACAACATGACAAGTTCATTGCCAAATTAATATAAAACATGATAGGTTCATCACCAAATTAATATACAACATGATAAGTTGTATCAACCATAATAGTCACGTAGACATAGGTAATTTCAGAATTGCTACAGGGATAAACATGAATCGGAATACGATTATCTTACAACTAGGCATAGTTCTAGTTTCGCTTCATTACAAGTCATGATTTTTATTTATTCAAATCTAAAGAATAACTGAACTTACAAACAAAAGAACAAATCTTGTTTTCTCGGATCTGAATTCTAAAATTGAAAAGTTATCCTTTGATGTAGACTACTGATTCTCTAGTTTGGACATGATTTGGGACTTCCTAGTTTGATTGTTAGTTTAGAGAAAAATGGAGGCTACGCTAGTTTGGCCATGGATAGCATGACGGCTTCAGAGAGAAATTTTATGAGGCTTTAGGGCTGAGGGTTGGGGTTGCTTATATAGAAGTTTAGATTAATGAGAGCCGTTAGATTATCCTAGGACAAATCAAAGCCATACAAACCAAATAGAGCCAACCGGAAGTCGCCACATATGCCCTAACGACTCAGAAAAACGTCACTAGACAAAACAGCCTAGATCTGGCCGAGGGGGTCGACCCTTACAGGTGGGTCGACACCCCTCTTGGGGGTTCGACACCTATGTCGACCCCCTTATGGGAGAATCGATCCCTATGGGTGGGAATTTTCCCGCCCAGCTGATCCTCGGAAATTTTCAATTTCAAAATGCTTTTTGATTTAATTATTATTTATATTTAATTACTGTTTAAACTTGAAAACTTCTGAACTCCATAACATCTTCATACGGTGTCCGATTCACGCAAACTCGGACTCTGTCTCAAGAAGAATTCCGAGACGAATGCAATGGCGTAACCCATTTCCCTTAATTCCCAATTTTAAAATTAAATATTCTTTAATTTGTTACTTTAATGTTCGTAGAAAATACGGGGTGTTACATTGGTTCTTTAACCCAGTTAAAGACAAGATTAATTTCTTAAAGTTGAATAATCATAAAGTAATGATTTTTGATATTAAAACAAAATTAGAATTTTAATGAATCTTTGAAAAGAAGATTAAAGAATGAGTTTAAGGATTTATCTTTGATAAAATTGATGGGAACCTTACCCTAATAATATGAATATTTTATTAAAAGAATATTCTGAATTGGAATGAGGTGTATGATGTGTTTCTATAACACTTCATTATTGATTATAAAATACGCGAGTTATTCGGAATGACCAGGTTCAACCCATTCCAAATAATTACTACGACGTTTAAAAGTCGAAGATGAAGATGGTGATTGAAGACCGGAGTTCTTCACATCGTTTAGATGATTACTAATGTCATGACTGGGAGGCATCCCAAGACAAGGTAATAAGTGGTGATCATCCAGATGTACTTGGAGATCGAAGGATATGCAAGAACCTCTCTCCTGTATTGGACATATGGGACTAGGAATAAGGTGTCTCCGGTTTTGTTCAAACCTAGAACGGACTTGTAAATGGATGGTATGTCTGACGTTGTATTCCTTTATGCTGTACTCGTTGATCTCTGCTAAATATACATCTGTTTGGTGGCGGAAAATTTATTCTCTTGCGTAACAACCTTCTCTGAGATGTTTGAGCTTAGAGGTTATATATTGGCAGAAATCAATGGTATGGTATGGATTGACAATGTGGCATGCTAAGATGCAAATGATCAAGGCTTTTGTTGAAAAGTAGAGCCTTGTGGTTGATGACCAAACCACATCTTCGTTTAGCATAGCTTCATGTATAGCGCTACTTCGCGAGCCTCACACCCCGGTAAGATTCACAAATGGGACAAGGGAACGCAGGGAGTGCATACTTTTCTTTCTAGCTAGAAGTGATGTCAGCGTTTTCAAGCCCTAACATTTTTACTTATGTGGATGATGGATTACGAGGACTCGGTCATATTGGTCGATAGTGACCAATTTTTAGGTTCAATAGGACCGGGAAGTGTGTGTTTAAGAATTGCCAATCCACTAAAGTATTTTTGGACCGGCCCTGCAGGATCCAAGGGTTCGCCTGCGACCGAATCCTAAGACATTTGCTAGAGTGTCTCTAATCGATAAGGATATCGTCCCAAGCCTTGAATCATGATGGAAATCAACCTTCCAATACGATATCATGCGGTTTTGATTGTAGCACTTGTGTGGCAACATAGTAGGATGGGGTACTATGCCGTCTATGATTAATACATTATGATTGAAAATGTTTTTGAAATATATATACACTAATAATAATATCAAATCCGTTTTATCGTATCAAGCATTTTTGACCATTATAAGGTAAAACTCTATCCTCCGGTTTGCGTTGCATTGTGTGATTGGATTTGAGTCTTATAATGGTTTCATTTTTCTAAAAAGCATTGCGTTGTTTAACTATTTACTTTATTTCATGCACTGGCAATCCAATGGAGTAAACTCGTTCCGCGTTAGCGACGTGGTCCTAAGATTAGCCTTATTATTAGATAAGTTAAGTAAGATTTCTCATACCAGTCCCATGACTAACTCATAGTTTGTTTCACTTGAAAACTCAGGTGCCCATATTTTCCATACGGGCAGTTGAGTAACTTATTTTGCAGATATATTGTGAAAAACCGTAACTTCCCCGTAAAGGAAAGAGCGGATAGTTCGAGAACAAGCCACAGAATAACGCAGACGGAAGAACATTTCATTGTATATTACAACAATGCCTCAGAATACAAGAATATACAGAGTACAAATGAATATACATTACACAGAAATATCAGAGATTTAAATTACATTTAAATACATAGTAGCGGAAATAATACAATACACAACTAGAAGGAGATATACGGATACAAAGCTTCCCGGATATCGTTCCAGCTGTAAACCAGGATCCTGTGAATATAAATCTGCAAAACCAAAACTACTAGCTGCTCGTGTCAAAATAGGGGCACCCAGAGTTCAGGTTAAAACAATGAACTCCAGGTCAGTCATGGGACTGGTGTGAGAACTAAAGCAGTTGTTAATATTTATTTTAAAGTTAGGTTAATCAAGGGACCACGCCGCTAATGCGGAACGGGTTTCCTCCCAAGAACACCAGTGCATAAAACAAACAACGCAATGCTAAATAAGGAAAAATGAAGCTATTATAAGACCCAGGTCCTATCACACAATGCAACGCAAGCCGGGGGATAGGGTTTTTACCTTATAATAGCCAAGAATGCTTGATACATTTAAAAGAAATCATTTGATACTATTGTAAGTGTATAGTGTATAAAACAACTTCAAATCATAAGTATCAATCATAGGCGGCATGGGTACCATATATCATGTCGCCCTACTAGTTCTACAATTAAAACCGCAAATGTCACGTATTTGGAAATTGGATTTCCGTCTGTGAACTGAGGCTAGGGATTGTCCTCACCGTCTTCAAGACTCTCTAGCCCGAGCCTCAGGGTCAGAGCGCTTCGACCCTTGGATCGTCAGGGCCGGTCCACCGATGTGGATTAAAATGCCTGAACACTGTGTTTCCCCGCCCTTTGGGGCGTAAATGAGCCAACGAATGGCTCTATCGGACCCGAATCGTCCGATCTAACCGAGGCGCCTCGCAACAGCAACAACCACATCGGTGAAAAGTATATAAATGTCAGGGCTGGTAGGTCACTGACACCACCCTAGCTAGAAAGAAACGCATGCCCTCCCTGATGTCCTCTCCCGTTTCTGGTTCACAACCGGGGTGTGAGGCTCGCGAATCAACGCTACACAAAGCTACGCCACCAAGGCCGTGCTTTGATCATCAACCACAAGACTTTTCTTTTCAACAAAAGCCTCGATTAATTGCCACTTAGGCATGCCACACAGGCAATTTACTCCATGCGTTTGATATCCATCATTATATAACCACTGAGCTCGTACGTCTCAGAGAAAGGCGTTAAGCAAGAGAATAAATTCTCTGCCGCCAAAGAAATATATATTTAATAGGAATCAATCACACGGACTAAAATCCAATGTCAGACACACAGTCCATTTACAAGTCCGTTCTGGGTCTGAACGAAACCGGAGGCACCTAGTACCCCGCATATCCATCGATCTCCAAGTACGTCTGGACGATCACCAACTGTTTCCATCTTCTTGGGTGTACAACCCAATCAAGATCATCAGTAATCACCCTAATGACGTGAAGACCTCTGGCCTTCAACCACTGTCTTCATCTTCGACTTATCGTCGTATCAGTTATTCAGAATGCGATAAACCCGGTCTTTCCGAATAACTCGCGTATATTTTAAATAAGTGTTACACAAACACAACATACGCCTCATTCCAATTTATCAGTCACTAACCGTAAATTAATCAAGAGAATAATTCCCCAAATATTAACCCCGAAGGCCGAAACCAACATCAGATCAATATCCAGAAAACCATTCTGCTTGGCTAACCGACAGTTAGTTTCTAAATTTCACATTCATAGGGAAAGGTTCCCATTAATTTTATCAAAGATAAATTCCTTGAATTTATTCTTTAATCTATTTTTAAATTTCGATTCAACTAGTCGGGGTTAACGAACCTTACCGAAGTAATCATTTGTTTTAATTTCCCAACCCCAACCTATTAATCCCATGAAGTAAAACTGGTTCTACTTTATATCTAACACCACGGTGTTATCGGTAAATTCAATTACCTTTTCACGTTCAAATCTAATTAAAGATTTAACTATCGCCTGGAGCAAAACTGGTGATACTCCATTCTTGATCATTTCAATCTAATTAAAGATTCATTAAAACTCCACTTAGTTTTAATCTTTAACTGGGTTAAAGAATCAGCGTCATTTAAAACACAGTTCATGATAAACCCAAAATCACATTCCATTAATTATCGGGTGAAAGAACGAATGTTATTTAAAACACTGTCCACGATAAACCCAAAAATCAATATCAATTCAATTCCAATTAAATATTATTTAATTGGTACACTTCATTAAATCTAAATAAAAAGATTTAATCTTTTCTCAACTGGGTTCAAGAATAGTGTTAGTCAAGACACCATTCACGACAAACCCAAATCACATTTGATATTAAATACAAGGCTTTGAATAGAAAATATCCCGGCTTATATTAAATATCAAATTCTACGACCAACAAATATCGTGTTGGAAATAACGATATATATATATCTATATCTTTCAAATTTCCATAACAACATCTGTATAATCATTGAATCCAACATCGAAATATTCCGAAGACCATTTCGATTCAAATCCATCCCAATGCAATCATTGGAAATCATGGTTATTTTCAAAACCATTTCAAATTCAACTTATTTATCTAAAAATAAATAGAATTATAATTCTAGTTCAAAACTAGTTTATTTCGATAAAAAATTATTTTTATCTTTTCAAATGTGGAGTTTTTCATCCCAAATCTTCACAAATCATTTCTTATGATTTTACACAAATTTTTACTATTTTTAATAATTTTATCAAGGCCTGTACAGTCGATTTCCATCAATGGCCATCGAACTGCACTTACATCGACCTTTTTCAAATTTGATTTGGACATAATTCCAAATCCAACCGTTAGATTTCTAATTTCTCACATTCGTTAGAAAGCTCTTTTCGATACGAACCCAACGGTTCCGGTTTTAGGAGAATCCGACGGTCGGATCTCGCGCAATATCCATTCGAAGTCAATGGTCGAAATTCGCGAACTGCCGCGGCGCGGCGCATTCTATTCATGCCATTATATCATATATATATAATATATATACTATTTACTTCGTCGATTTCAATTCAAAACGTGCTTTATAAATCGTTTTAAATTCATTTTCAAAACGGTTTTAACTTCATATTCAATTTCAAATCGAAATTGAATATTCCAATACAAATTCGTTTTAAATTCTTTTCAATTCGAATTCATTTATATTCAAATTCAATTCGAATTCATTTCTATTTATTTTCAATTTGATTTCATTTCTATATATATTCAATTTGAATTCATTTCTATATAGTTCGAATTTCAAATCTATTCAATTTCAAATCTATTCAATTTTCATTGAAGAATGAATAAAATCGATACAAATATCGTTCACGTCAAAATGGCGTCAATCTAACCAACACGGCTTCATATGTTTCTATTTTCAAATATTCTATTTCAAATATTTCTATTTCAAATATTTCTATTTCAAATATTTCTATTTTGAAACTGGAATGATGCCCAATCAATTACCATATAAAGTTAATTATATGGATTTTCTACAACACATGTATACAATAACAACGATGAATAATCAACCATCATCCAAAGTGCATTCTACACTGTATAAGCATCGAATATAAATATTCAACGCTTATAGCAGCCTGTCAATCTATCGATCGACATACAACTAATTATTGGGATTAGTGTACGTCAAATATCATCCCAATACCCGTGTGGGGTTTCAAACAATCAAACACAGATTTTATTTGTGCAGTTGGGCGATGTGTAAAATTTATCGTACCAATCAATGTCCTTCAAATAGGTGTAAATGAATATTTATTTATTTACATTCACGTTAAAAATTTATATTTTAAACGATCAAACTATTTTATTCAACCTATGAATATTCTATTCGGTTCATTTATTAAATAAAATGTTATCTTTATTTTTCTAACTTATTTTTAGAAAATTTCGGCGGCATAATGACACGATACTAGAAACGGGACAACGCCTAGGCTTACCCCCGGTCTAGTGAAGGCCCAAGCCATTCACACATCAATCAAATCAATTTCATTTCACCAAAACAATTCAATTAAAACCAAATAATCTAACCAAGTACACAACCAAACAATTAAACAAACAAGCCATCCATGGTCTGTGGATGACGGGTGTCGGGTGCTACTAAACATCGTCTGCATCCTAGTATATATTTATATAAGTAGAAAAATAAAATTAAAGAGTGAGAAATTCTCACAGAATAGCTAATCCAACGCCACGACTCTTCTTAGGTAGAAATCTTCGTCGTTCTGCCTCTTGTCACTTTCTTTGCCCGTATTCTCTACATATATAAAAATCACATTCTTATTTCGCTATTCGATATAAAAATCGAATTTTTACTTCGCTATTCAATATATAAAAATCGAATTTTTACTTCGCTATTCAATATAGAAAAATCGAATTTTTACTTCGCTATTCAATATAGAAAAATCGAATTTTTACTTCGCTATTCATATATAAAAATCGAAATTTTTCTTTGCTATTCAATATATAAAAATCGAATTTTTACTTCGCTATTCAATATTGAAAAATCAAATTTTTACTTCGCTATTCAATATATAAAAATCGAATTTTTACTTCGCTATTCAATATATAAAAATCGAATTTTTACTTCGCTATTCAATATAGAAAAATCGAATTTTTACTTCGCTATTCAATATATAAAAATCGAATTTTTTCTTCGCTATTCTATATATAAAAATCGAATTTTTACTTCGCTATTCAATATAGAAAAATCGAATTTTTACTTCGCTATTCAATATATAAAAATCGAATTTTTTCTTCGCTATTCAATATATAAAAATCGAATTTTTTCTTCGCTATTCAATATATAAAAATCGAATTTTTACTTCGCTATTCAATATATAAAAATCGAATTTTTTCTTCGCTATTCAATATATAAAAATCGAATTTTTTCTTCGCTATTCAATATATAAAAATCGAATTTTTACTTCGCTATTTAATATATAAATAAGGGGGGGGGCAGAGAGAAATAAGGGGGAAGAGAGAGGGAATTTTATTTTTAATTATTTAATTAATTTATTTTCCACCAAAAAGCAACTTTTATTATCGACCTCAAAACGAGGTCCACCGCCTGTCGTCCATAGCGTTTTACCCCCATTCCGAACACAATGGGATATGTATCGTAGGCTGATTCGATCGTTTCGATCAGTTTTCGTCAAATTTACATTTAAATCATTATATTGAATTTTAAACGTACATTTCAAATTACCGGGGCCACATACTAACTAGAAAAATTCCCAAAAAATATTTTCTAGCTTCATATTGACGATACGGTCCTAACAAAACTAATTTCGTCGAATTCTGAGAATATTTGAAAAATGGCCATTTTCCAGTCGACTAAAATCAACTGAAATTGGTCAAACGCGTTTTCCTTTGCCACGCTCACATGCTGATTCGAAAAATTATGAAATTTGAAACCTAGCAATAACTTGACATCACGGACCCAACAAAAGTGGTTTCGTCGAAATCCGAGGTCGTTTGCAAAAATTCCATTTTTATGGGCCTGAATTCCATAGCGACTATTCAGAATTTTCAACTGGACATATCTTTTGATCCCCGCTATGAAATTTTAATTTTTCGGATTCGTTGGAAAGATATTCACAATTAGATTCCATTATTTTTGGTTTCACTAAAATCCGGATTGTTTTGCACCCGGTACATTCAATTGAAGTTTGAAATCGAATTATCGAACTACCGCGCCATTTTCAATTCTATTAATAATTATATATAATTATTTATATTCTAACGTCAATCTATATAACTATATACGATTGTATTTTATTCAAAAGAAATTTTCTCATCGATATTATTTAAAATAATTCATTTTAAATGTTCAAACTGCGCTAAAATTGCCAAAATAAAAATTTTAAACTGGCCCAGATTTTCGGGTTGTTACATATATTGATCAGGATTCTGGATCGAAGCTTAAAGCTGTATCCAAAGCATTGATAGTCTTCCGCTATATTTTTGTTTCCGCTGCATTGTATAAAATCTATTGTAATTTAACCTTGCACTATAATATAATTCTTTGTACTCTAATATATTATGTACTCTGATGTAACATTATTATGATGTTTAAAAAAGTCTTTGTTATTCGTTCTGATGTGTTGTATGCCCAGAGTTAGCGTATGCGGGTTTTGAATGGTCTTAGTCGATTTAACGATCGATTAGGTCCGGGCGAAATCCGAATCGTTACATTTCGGTTCACTCAAACATCAACACTAAAGATTCATGCCTCATGGCTAAATATTATGGAAGCATTACCATATATGATTCATGTACATGTGCAAATGACAACATAATCTTATTCAAATGAATCTCATTTAAGAGTTATAACGCATTATGAAATCACCAAAATATCACAATCACACAATAGCTCCACCAAAATACAATAACATGAGGAAATCATAAACAAGAATCATTTATGTAAACCACATCAAAATATAAGAAAATCATAAAAGGTTATATGGATCCATAACAATATTGGTGAGAATAAACAATGCCGCATGTGCGATGGAAATATCATATACTAGTACTAAACCATTTTTGGCGCGTATAATGGAACATACTCAGATCAACATAAGCTAGAATCTCTGGTCTAGTATAGGATAGTCACTTAGGACTACCTCGACAACCGCTCAGGACTATCTAGTACAGGTAAGGAGATAGTCGCTCATGACTTCTCAGTATATACCATGGTTTATATACGCCATCAGCTGACAAGTAGTAACCCGAACAATGGTAGTAATGCGTCCTATACCACATATTCTCGCATGTCAGTTTACTTATCTGTTTATTTAACGCTTGTACACTATACTCATCATTCGATACTTTATATAACAAGTCTAGTGAATAACCAGAAAGGCGATACCGAAAGCCCCATACCAAACAGTTTCAACAAACCGTTTATTCAAATTTCTCATCACATAGAATATAAATAATATAAGTCGTATACAAAATGTCATCACTTTATCATATTCAAATCATCAATCAAATTAGATCAATAATATATCATACACAATATAAGAATTCACACAAGAAGTACAATTAGAAGTCATTCAATCAATAACCGCATTCAAGAATAGTTTGTGAAAATACACTACCAGAATTACTGAATTTAGTGACGCTGCTTTTTGTGATAGAACTTTCCATCTGAATTGCAACGGATGTCCTATGGATAAGTTACGACTTTTATTTATAGAATAAAAGCTTGAAAGTAAGAAGTAATGGTGACGGAAATCAATTCCATGGCAAATCCATCACTAAATTTCTACGGATTTGCTTTAGACTGTTAAACAATAGATGAATTTGGCATTGAATTCAGTAAAAAAAAGTAGCATAAGATTTCCATTGCCAATCTGTCACAATTCTGTGGTGGATTTACAATGGAATTTAAAATTGTAGCCAAATTTTGCTATAAAATATGTAGGTAAATATGAGTGTTGGAGGGAAAAATTTTGTTGCTAATCTATCACAAATCAACCGCGGATTTGCGATGGAATATAAGACAATGGCTAATTTCAGCTATAAAATATGGAGGAAAATAGGAATGGTTGGAGTTGTAGCTAATGCATCGCAAATTAGCTAAGTATTTGTGACAGAATTTAATACCATGGCTAAATCTAACTGTATAACGTTAAAGAATTAAATATAAGAATTCAGTACAACATTCGACTTAAACGATAGGGCACCCTCCCATATTTTCCTAGCTGTCGTTAACAGTGTACCCTCCCTTATTTTCCTTTTTTCACGTCATAGTGTAACCTCCCTTGTCTTCCCATCTACCTCTATATTTTCCCGTCTTTTCTTTCCCTTTCCCTCGTTAATTTTTATTTGCTGCCCTTTCATAATATCTCTAAACCTAAATCGCAGCTCTCACTTCATAATATCCCCAAAAATAAATCGCCGCTTCTCGGTTTGATTATTTTGCTCTCGAGTTGCAACTATCAAATTAGGGAAGATGTGGGATTGGTAGAGTAGAAACAGTAGGACCAACTGGTAAGAATCATTTATCTTAAACAATTCACTAATATTTCATAGTTTCTCAGTTTTATTTTTGTTCGTTTATCATATTTTGGATCAGGTTTTGCATGTACTTTGAAACTTCGGCTCAAAACTGGATCTAAGTTCAATTTTACTTCAAACAAACGGTATATATGTTATGTCCTTGATACATTATTTCCTTTTTCTTATATTTTGTGTACTGATAAAAATTTAGATGTTGTAACTATTCACATATGTTGGGCTTCGACCTTTTAAAACATTATTGCTGGTTCTTCGATTCAAGAAGTCACCAGTCTGCTGTAGCATAATTTTTTTTTTAAATTTATATTTTGGTGTTTTTCAGTATGAATAAATGAAGAACCACATGATTTAACAGTTGTGACACCCCGAATTTTCTATTAACACTAAAGTTGCTAAAATATTAATAAGTATGTAAGAGAGGGGATGTATCTAATATGAATATAAAAATATTAATAAGTATGTAAGAGAGGGGATGTATCTATTATGAATATAAAAATATTAATAAGTATGTAAGAGAGGGGATGTATCTATTATGAATATAAAAATATTAATAAGTCTGTAAGAGAGGGGATGTATTTAATATGAATATAAAAATATTAATAAGTGTGTAAGAGAGGGGATGTATCTAATATGAATATAAAAATATTAATAAGTGTGTGAGAGAGGGGATGTATCTAATATGTATATAAAAACAATAATAAGTGTGTAAAAGGGGGGGGATGTATCTAATGTGTACATTGTAGAATATATATATATATATATATATTGCTGAGTGTTTGCTGAGTCACTTCTGACTCATTGCTGAGCAACAAGACAAACCCCATCTTGTCTGAACGGGTGCGGTTATTTCTAGGTTAAATCTAATGGCCTAAATGCATTCTAAAATCTATAAATAAGTGGGTAGACCCTAAACCTAAATCACTTGTAAAATTAGAGAAGCTACCGTCATGCTGCTGCCATAGAGTTCAGCGTAGCCGTCACAAACTAAGAAGAGGAAGCCTAATCATCTACAACTAAATCTACACAAATCAAATCAAAAGATCTCTCTTTCTCTAATTCTTTTCTTTTGTTGGTGAGTATGATGATTCTCACAAGACTATTACAAACTAATTTGACTCAGTTATGAATGGATCACAAGAAAGTGACGTGATTTGTAATTGTAAATTCTATATATTGTGGATCTCTTATTATGTTATTATGTTGTCGTATGATGTAAATTAAATATGCTATGTCATGCTATGTTGTAAATTCTCTTAGGCTATGTCGTGCTATGTTGAGAATCATGTCAAGCTATGTTATACTATCATACTATGCCATGTTATAAATCATGCTATATTATGTTGTAAAATCATGATGTTGTTGGAACATGCTTAAAGTTATGTTTTTTTTTAATTTAAATGGATCTTGTTTATGGGAATTTGCCTATTAGGTTAGGTGTACCCATAAACTTGAAACTATAATTAAATAAAACTTGATTATGGGAATTTGCCTATTGAGTTAGGTGTACCCATATAAAACCATGTTGTTAAAAAATTAGATGATGTTGATTCACACATGTTCATATGTAAGTTTATGAAAATTGATTGAGATTATATTAGGTGAATTTTGAACAAGTTGACACCTTTAGGTCCATGACATGTATAATCTATGCAAGTTGGACATATGCAAGTTTCACCCCTTATTATGATTCATTTGGTCACATATACATGTTGTTATTATGATAATCTCTTTTATGCTATGAGTTAGGCTATTCGAGTCTAACATATATTTTGCGAATAAACGTTCAAACGTGGGGTAGGGGTAATATTAGGAATTAATAAATTGGGTGCAATTTTGTAAGATTTTGCATACCATGAATGGATGTCCATAATTGAGTCAATTATGGACATTGTTAAAAATTGGAAGTAATTAATAATTCAAGTAGGGAATTATTAAAATTGGGGGAAAGTGGATTATTATTAATAATCAATGCTTGGGACATGAGGTTGGACCCGTTTGTGATGTAAACCTGCCCGGACCCGCCCGGCAAATCCAGTAGTCACAAATGTCGGCCCAATGTGAGAGGTCCTAGGCCCAAACTAAAGCATAACAGTTGTAAAGACACGAGGTTAGACTCTTTTATGGTGTAAGACTGCCCGGACCCGCTCGGCAAATCCAGCTGCCATAAATGCCAGTCTAATGTGAGAGGTCTTTATGAGGTTATGGCCTTAATGAACTAAGAAATACTTAACCAGATAATCATGTAAGGTGGGACATGGGGGTTAAGTAGGTGCCTTGGGTGGCATGAGGAATCTGGTGGTTGCCTTTAGAGGCATTTGAAATACGATTAGACTTAATCAAACACACATGTAAATGAACATGACTAAGTGGGTTAAGTGGGATGGACTAATGGGGACAAGCTTAGGTGGAATGCTTGTGGTAAATAGTGGGGGCCCATTTCAACCAGTATCCCAAAACGTATCTTTGTGGGCTCGACCCAAGTCGAGGACGGGACACGCATACTGGGTTTGACTATAAGAGGCCAAAACAGGGAGCGGTGGCAACGCAAGTCCAACGAGTTTCATATGCGTGTGTGGACCCGGGCTGGTAGGTAAGACGTTGTTGCATCGTGTAGGTATAAGCCGTGCATGTCCGTTGTATCAGGTTGCCACTTTAGGGGAGTGATACACCCCACTGTGGGGCCAGCACGGGTATCTACGAGTTAGGGAGCCGATCGAATAATGGGAAGTAGGGTACACCTAGTGGAGATAGGGGCAGGCGGCACCTATGTAGTCAGCTAGGGGTACGTAAAGCCATTGGGAAAGTTTCTAAGTGAAGCTAAGTGGGATGAATCTTTAGGGTGACTGGTGTGGTGCAGTATAGTGTTTATCCTTTAGTATTTAGGAGCGCCTATAACGTTGCCTTTAGCGATTGTCTATGTCCTTAATCTGCTCTTCATAGACATTTTCTTGTTTTCCAGCTTATGCCTTAGTCCAGTTATTTTGGTAATAGTATTGTAGAATTATCATATTCACCAGACTTTATGTCTGACCCCCTCTTTTCCATCCTTTTTCTCCCTTCAGGTCCGCAGGTTGGGCCAAGTTCTAGTGGAGTCTAGTTGGATCGCTTATCTTCTGGAAAGCTTGGACTGCTGAAGTAAAGTCCAGCTTGTTATCTTTCTTTTTAATGGCTATTCATGTAATGGGATTATGTACTTGTTTTATCAAGATAGATATTGTACTTGACATTGAATATGGTGTTATGATGTAATCAAACATGTTTTGACTTCTGCTACAATGAAATAAAGTTTTTTGAATTTCCAAGTACTATTTTATATCTGTCTTGTTGTAATTTTACTGTTCTATATTCACTTAAAACCTCCATGGAAGTTAATGCATTCCCTTTGTGAGTGACATTATTGGACGTGGGGTGTTACACGTGGTATCAGAGCATAAGGTTACCAGAACAGATAATTTTTTTTTTTTTTAGAAAAATATTTTTTTCTAAAGTATTTTTGGAAGAAGTGCTTTCAAAAAAAAAAACATGTTATTTAAAGAGAGTTTTTATGAAAAACATAATCCCAAATAGCCACATCCTTATCTTTATCTTTCGAATTCTCCATTTTGAATCTTTCCTTTTTCGTTTCAGCATGGCTGAAGATCTTAATCTCCCAGAAGGTGTGACGATTCCAGGGTGGTTTAGGAGATACTTGGAGGCTAGGGCCACCACTGCAGGCCCAGCGGATACTCCTCCACCCCTAGTTGCACCCATTCCTCCTCCTCCTCCTCCTCGTGTTGATACTTTTGCAAAGACGTGCAAGGAATTCAAGGCTATGGGAGGAAAAACTTTTCAAGGGACTGAGACGTTTGTGGAGGCCAGAGATTGGCTTAAGGAGACTGAGGAATTGTTGGATATCTTTGAAGTGGAAGATGGGAGGAAAGTCCGTTTAGCTGCTTATTTAATGAAGGGAGAGGCCTCGTTTTGGTGGGAGGTCACTAACGGGGAACGTCCAGTTGATTCATGGGCGGATTTCAGACGAAGGTTTGAGGCAAAGTTTCTTTCAAGGGCAGAGGAGAACTTAAATATGGAAAAATTCCTGGCACTAAAGCAAGGGAGCTCATCAGTAAAGGAATATGTCAATAAATTTAATCAGTTAGCAAGGTTTGGCTTGGAGTTGGTGAACACGCCAGAGAAGAAAGCTTTGAGGTTCGTTAGAGGCTTGAATGAACCGTTGCAAGGGTTGGCTATGACCCACATCCCTATGGGAGCCACCTTTGAAAAGCTAGTAGAAATGGCACTTATGCATGAGGATAAGGCAGTTGAAAAGAAAGGGGATCAGAAGAAACCCCAACAGCAAAATAAGAAGGGTGGTAAAAACAATAATGGCAAAGGGAAGAAGAAATGCTTCAATTGTGGGACGCCTGGCCATCTCAGCAAAGATTGTAGAAAGAAAAAGAAGACTGGTTGTTTTCATTGTGGAGATGCGGGACATTTAGTGAAGGACTGTCCAAAGAAGGGGCAGAGGGCAGGGTCTACCTCGGGAGGACAGGTGCAGGCTCTTATGGCACCAGGGCAGGCAAGGGGGCAAGTTCAGGCTATTGCGGCCCCACCGCTGCAAGAAAGAGGTAGAACAATTTCTGTTGAATGCTTAGTTTTTCTGTTTGATCATCCTGTCCGTACCTTATTCGATTCTGGCGCATCTCATTCGTTTATCTCTGCATCATTAGTTGAATCACTGCACTTGAACACCAGTTTAGTAGAGGATCCCTTGGTCGTTTCAAATCCAATTGGGGGTTCGGCTCATTTGACCATGATATGTTCGGATTTGAAAACCTCTATACTTAGCGTTGAATTTAGATGTGATGCTTATGTATTGGGCTTCACGGGCTATGGGCTAATTTTAGGAATGGATTGGTTGTCTAGAAATAGGGCCATTCTTGATTGTGAAAGGAGAGTAGTTAGGCTTGTGACTCGCCTTGGTAATGCTCTCGACATCTTTTGTAATCCCATAAATTCCGTTATGCTAAGTTATCTTGAATCGCTTGACGCGTCTGTAGAGAACCTGCGATCGGTAGAAGTGGTCCGGGAATATCCGGATGTGTTTGAGGAGGTGAAGGGCTTACCTCCAAGGCGGGAGATAGACTTTCGAATTTATCTTGTGGATAATGCTAAACCCGTATCTTTGCCAGTGCGCCACATGGCTCCTCGTGAAAGGAGGGAACTCAATAAGCAAGTAAAGGAGTTGCTTGAGAAGGGGTTCATAAGACGTAGTATATCGGAGTGGGGTGCTCCAGTAGTTTTTGCCACAAAGGCGGATGGGTCTCTTAGACTTTGTATGGACTATAGAGAACTAAACAAGCTTACTAAAAAGAACCGACACCCACTGCCGAGGATTGACGATCTCTTTGATCAGTTAGTTGGCGCCTCAGTGTTTTCGCAGTTGGACTTAGCCACTGGCTTTCATCAACTGAGAGTGGCTGAGGATAGTATAGATAAGACTGCTTTTAGGACTCCTGACGGATTCTATGAATGGCTAGTGATGCCCTTTGGTTTGACAAACGCCCCTGCATATTTTGTTGATTTGATGAGTAGGGTGTTTAGGGAATACCTTAACAAATTCGTGGTATTCTTTGTGGATGACATCTTAGTCTTTTCTAAGAATAAAGAAGAGCACTCCCTACATCTTAGGGAAGTGTTGGAAACCCTTCGAGCACATAACCATAAGGCAAAATTTTCTAAGTGTCACTTCTGGAGGAAGGAAGTACGGTTCTTAGGGCACGTGGTTTCCAAAGAAGGGATAACAGTGGATCCCGCAAAGGTGGTGGCCATCCAAGATTGGAAGGTCCCTAAAAATGCAACCGAAGTAAGAAGTTTCTTGGGGTTGGCTGGCTATTATAGGAAGTTTATCAAAGACTTCGCAAAAATATCAGCTCCATTAACATGGTTAACGAAGAAGAACCTGGTTTTTACGTGGGACAAAGATTGCGATGATGCGTTCCAACGTTTAAAGAGAGCCTTAACTTCAGCCCCAGTCTTAGTGCTGCCAGACGGGAATAAACCGTTTACCATCTATACTGATGCTTGTGGGACGGGACTTGGCGCGGTCCTCATGCAAGAGGGAAGAGTAATAGCCTATGGTGGAAGGCAGTTGAGGGTTCATGAAAAGAATTACCCCACGCATGACTTAGAGCTAGCCGCAATTGTTTTCGCGCTTAAGTCTTGGCGTCACTATCTTCTTGGTGAGAAATTCGAACTGTTCACTGACCACAAATCATTAAAATACTTATTCTCTCAGAAGGATTTGAATTTAAGGCAGCAACGGTGGATGGAATTCTTAGCCTCCTACGATTTTGAAATAGCATATACCCCGGGCAAGGGTAACGTGGTGGCAGACGCCTTAAGTAGGAAAAGGTTGTCCTTGAGTCCGTTGTTTGTTGAACGACAAAGCTTAGAATTCATCTCTATGTTTGACTTTAGACCCTCCGTTGACTTAGTACCCGGTCTGTTAGCATCCTTGGAGGTTAGACCTACACTTCTAGGACGGGTTGGTGAGGCACAGCGAGACGACCCACGGTTGGTTGAGATAGTAGAAAAGCTCAAAGGGGGGAGTCGTCAAGCCATCTTCGTAGGTATACCCTAGACGATAAGGGTTGGTTACGAAGGGATAATAGACTTTGTGTACCGCAAGACGAAGACTTAAGGAAGGCCATTCTTGATGATGCTCATCGCTCAAAAATGACCATTCATCCCGGCGGGGATAAGATGTACAAAGATATGAAGCGGGTTTTCTTTTGGGCCGGTATGAAAAAGGATGTGGCCGAGTACGTCGCTAGATGCTTGGTGTGCCAACGAGTTAAAGCAGAACAAAAGAAACCCGGTGGGTTGCTTCACCCATTAGAAGTTCCACTATGGAAATGGGAAAGCATCTCAATGGATTTTGTGGATGGATTACCAAGATCAAGGAAGGGTAACACGGGGATTTGGGTTATAGTAGATAGACTTACTAAAAGCGCCCATTTTATTCCCGTGAAAAGTAAGAGGACTGCTCCGTGGTTGGCTTCTGTATACATTAAGGAGATAGTTCGTTTGCACGGTATTCCTTCTAGTATAGTAAGCGACCGTGACCCCATCTTTACTAGCGAATTTTGGAAGAGTTTACAAGAGGCGGTAGGGACTCAGCTATGTTTGAGCACCGCAAATCATCCTCAGACAGACGGCCAGACCGAGAGGGTGAATCGCATTCTAGAGGATCTTTTAAGGCTTTGTATCCTAGACTTTGGGGGTACATGGGAAGAGCACCTTCCGTTAGTAGAATTCGCATATAATAATAGCTTTCAGTCTAGTATTGGCATGGCACCTTTCGAAGCTCTTTATGGAAGGCCTTGCCGTTCGCCTACATGTTGGTGGGAATCTACCGATAAAATCCTACTTGGGCCCGATATGGTTAGGGAAACCTCGGAGAAGATTGAGTTGATTCAAAGGAGGATGAAAGCAGCACAAGATAGGCAAAAATCGTATGCTGATAAGAGGAGGACAGATCTTGAGTTTGACAATGGCGACATGGTTTTTATCAAAGTATCTCTGTTACAGAATGTTGTTCGCTTTGGGTCCGTGGGGAAATTAGCACCAAGGTTTGTAGGGCCGTTTCCTGTAAAAAACAGGATTGGGAAGATGGCATATAGGGTGGAGTTGCCTGAGAAACTTAGTGGAGTACACGACGTATTCCATGTATCACATTTGAGGAAGTGTTTGCACAAGACCGCGGAGGTGGTAGAGCCGAGCTTGCTTAAAGAGGTGGAAATAGAGCGTGATGCAACAATTAGACGAGCTCCTACATGCATTCTTGGGTCGGAGATCAAAAAGTTGAGGAATCGAGAGGTCAGACTGGTTAAAGTGCAATGGGGAGATGATGAGAGCAACGCAACTTGGGAGACAGAAGAGAAGATGCATTCGTTGTACCCTTTTCTTTTTGAGGGTATGTCTTTTAATTTCTCCTTTATCGCTTAGCTTATCTTATCTTATCTTTAGTATGTCCTCTCATTAGTATCTTTGACCTTTAGTTAGGATAATCCTATGGTTGAAACATGTGTTTGAGACATGTTATGTATGATGGATGCAAAATGGATGCAAGTGTTTGCTAGTGGTTGCTCGTGGATGCATATATACACACACTTTAGGCACTAGATCGGCTCAGTCACTACATATTGCATATTGCATATATATGGATGTATTTAGTAAAATGGATGAACGATGGTTGTATTATCATGTGGATGCTGCATTCAGATGATGGTTATGCACGCATATAGAAGTATTATGTAGCATTAAGAATCTTTTGCATACATAATGGATGCATGGCACGATCATAGTTGCATTAAGGAGGTCAACTGAATCAGTGGACCGCCTGATTTTGCATTAGATACGGACATATACACACACTGTGCATTTAAACATGAAAGCATTAGAAGTCTTTAAGGACAATGGATGCATGTGTATGATGGATGAGTAGATGGACGTTTGGATGGTAGGATATACATTCTTCCAGACTTGAAGATTTCGGGGACGAAATCCTAAAAGGAGGGGAGAATGTAACACCACGAATTTTCTATTAGCACTAAAGTTGCTAAAATATTAATAAGTATGTAAGAGAGGGGGTGTATCTAATATGAATATAAAAATATTAATAAGTATGTAAGAGAGGGGATGTATCTATTATGAATATAAAAATATTAATAAGTATGTAAGAGAGGGGATGTATCTATTATGAATATAAAAATATTAATAAGTATGTAAGAGAGGGGATGTATTTAATATGAATATAAAAATATTAATAAGTGTGTAAGAGAGGGGATGTATCTAATATGAATATAAAAATATTAATAAGTGTGTGAGAGAGGGGATGTATCTAATATGTATATAAAAACAATAATAAGTGTGTAAAAGGGGGGGATGTATCTAATGTGTACATTGTAGAATATATATATATATATATATATATATATATATTGCTGAGTGTTTGCTGAGTCACTTCTGACTCATTGCTGAGTCAACAAGATAAACCCCATCTTGTCTGAACGGGTGCGGTTATTTCTAGGTTAAATCTAATGGCCTAAATGCATTCTAAAATCTATAAATAAGTGGGTAGACCCTAAACCTAAATCACTTGTAAAATTAGAGAAGCTACCGTCATGCTGCTGCCATGGAGTTCAGCGTAGCCGTCACAAACTAAGAAGAGGAAGCCTAATCATCTACAACTAAATCTACACAAATCAAATCAAAAGATCTCTCTTTCTCTAATTCTTTTCTTTTGTTGGTGAGTATGATGATTCTCACAAGACTATTACAAACTAATTTGACTCAGTTATGAATGGATCACAAGAAAGTGACGTGATTTGTAATTGTAAATTCTATATATTG
The DNA here is from genome assembly GCA_030737875.1 of Allium sativum. Lineage (NCBI taxonomy): Eukaryota > Viridiplantae > Streptophyta > Magnoliopsida > Asparagales > Amaryllidaceae > Allium > Allium sativum. The sequence goes on along the minus strand of CM060915.1, from coordinate 179,941,647 downwards.
TGAATCTCTTATTATGTTATTATGTTGTCGTATGATGTAAGTTATATATGCTATGTCATGCTATGTTGTAAATTCTCTTATGCTATGTCGTGCTATGTTGAGAATCATGTCAAGCTATGTTATACTATCATACTATGCCATGTTATAAATCATGCTATATTATGTTGTAAAATCATGATGTTGTTGGAACATGCTTAAAGTTATGTTTTTTTTTAATTTAAATGGATCTTGTTTATGGGAATTTGCCTATTAGGTTAGGTGTACCCATAAACTTGAAACTATAATTAAATAAAACTTGATTATGGGAATTTGCCTATTGAGTTAGGTGTACCCATATAAAACCATGTTGTTAAAAAATTAGATGATGTTGATTCACACATGTTCATATGTAAGTTTATGAAAATAGATTGAGATTATATTAGGTGAATTTTGAACAAGTTGACACCTTTAGGTCCATGACATGTATAATCTATGCAAGTTGGACATATGCAAGTTTCACCCCTTATTATGATTCATTTGGTCACATATACATGTTGTTATTATGATAATCTCTTTTATGCTATGAGTTAGGCTATTCGAGTCTAACATATATTTTGCGAAAAAACGTTCAAACGTGGGGTAGGGGTAATATTAGGAATTAATAAATTGGGTGCAATTTTGTAAGATTTTGCATACCATGAATGGATGTCCATAATTGAGTCAATTATGGACATTGTTAAAAATTGGAAGTAATTAATAATTCAAGTAGGGAATTATTAAAATTGGGGGAAAGTGGATTATTATTAATAATCAATGCTTGGGACACGAGGTTGGACCCGTTTGTGATGTAAACCTGCCCGGACCCGCCCGGCAAATCCAGTAGTCACAAATGTCGGCCCAATGTGAGAGGTCCTAGGCCCAAACTAAAGCATAACAGTTGTAAAGACACGAGGTTAGACTCTTTTATGGTGTAAGACTGCCCGGACCCGCCCGGTAAATCCAGCTGCCATAAATGCCAGTCTAATGTGAGAGGTCTTTATGAGGTTATGGCCTTAATGAACTAAGAAATACTTAACCAGATAATCATGTAAGGTGGGACATGGGGGTTAAGTAGGTGCCTTGGGTGGCATGAGGAATCTGGTGGTTGCCTTTAGAGGCATTTGAAATACGATTAGACTTAACCAAACACACATGTAAATGAACATGACTAAGTGGGTTAAGTGGGATGGACTAATGGGGACAAGCTTAGGTGGAATGCTTGTGGTAAATAGTGGGGGCCCATTTCAACCAGTATCCCAAAACGTATCTTTGTGGGCTCGACCCAAGTCGAGGACGGGACACGCATACTGGGTTTGACTATAAGAGGCCAAAACAGGGAGCGGTGGCAACGCAAGTCCAACGGGTTTCGTATGCGTATGTGGACCCGGGCTGGTAGGTAAGACGTTGTTGCATCGTGTAGGTATAAGCCGTGCATGTCCGTTGTATCAGGTTGCCACTTTAGGGGAGTGATACAGCCCACTGTGGGGCCAGCACGGGTATCTACGAGTTAGGGAGCCGATCGAATAATGGGAAGTAGGGTACACCTAGTGGAGATAGGGGCAGGCGACACCTATGTAGTCAGCTAGGGGTACGCAAAGCCATTGGGAAAGTTTCTAAGTGAAGCTAAGTGGGATGAATCTTTAGGGTGACTGGTGTGGTGCAGTATAGTGTTTATCCTTTAGTATTTAGGAGAGCCTATAACGTTGCCTTTAGCGATTGTCTATGTCCTTAATCTGCTCTTCATAGACATTTTCTCGTTTTCCAGCTTATGCCTTAGTCCAGTTATTTTGGTAATAGTATTGTAGAATTATCATATTCACCAGACTTTATGTCTGACCCCCTCTTTTCCATCCTTTTTCTCCCTTCAGGTCCGCAGGTTGGGCCAAGTTCTAGTGGAGTCTAGTTGGATCGCTTATCTTCTGGAAAGCTTGGACTGCTGAAGTAAAGTCCAGCTTGTTATCTTTCTTTTTAATGGCTATTCATGTAATGGGATTATGTACTTGTTTTATCAAGATAGATATTGTACTTGACATTGAATATGGTGTTATGATGTAATCAAACATGTTTTGACTTCTGCTACAATGAAATAAAGTTTTTTGAATTTCCAAGTACTATTTTATATCTGTCTTGTTGTAATTTTACTGTTCTATATTCACTTAAAACCTCCATGGAAGTTAATGCATTCCCTTTGTGAGTGACATTAATGGACGTGGGGTGTTACAACAGTTATTAACGTAAAAGTAATATCTTTTAGGTCATAATTTCTTACTCCGGTTTTTTGGCTCAAAACTAAAAAGAAAATGGGTAACTTATCCATGTTGATTTAAGTAGGATCACTCTCCTAAGCTAAAAGTCAATTTTGAAAATGTACAATCTAAAAGAAAAGTTAAAGAGAAGAAATTTGTTAGAGGATAATTATTTCCTACTGCTTAATAAAGCCTATAGGATCTTAAGAATATTTATGTTACAGAAATTAGTAATTGATTACAAAAGCAAATATTTTTATTACTTAAAAAATCTTCCAATAACACATTTTATACATTCAAAATACATAAAAAAGTAATAAAAAGATGCATTAAATATTGTTTGCTCAACCATTTTTCATTCAAATATAATCTGGATATACCAATATAGGTGCGAGGGATTCAATGTACCGAGCCATATTCGGTTTTAAGCCTCATCTATCAGTATTAATTTGCTGAATGGTTTCACAAAGTTGGTTAGTGATTGGTAGTTGTGATTTCTACATTAATAAATAAGAAGTCCAAGTGGTACTGCAAGTCAATATTATACTAGCAAAGATCACACATTAATAAATACCAAGTTAAAAGCGGCAAGGCCATATTTTCCCACTTGAACTAAAGGTTCATGCTTACATATTTTAATTAATGCAGCACAATAGGTTCTCGAGTGTCCATTAAAATCTACAGGTGAATCTATCAGTTATGTAAACCTACGACCGAGACAAAGTAAAAATAGTAATAGAACATCACCCTAATATTGATTAGAGCCAAACAATTATCAGAATCATTACACATCTTTCATGTGATCTATTCCATCATTTAACGTTAACCTTCATTTTCATTACAAATGATGACAATGATTCTTCGCATAATTGCCTTAATGGGGCTAGCACAGTCACGTCTCTCATCCAGAACTCTGAGGAGGAGGAGGAGGGGGGAGGGGATTTAATAGAGATGATATGACATTTATACAAAGAAGTTAAGCAAATTGAGTGGTTACAACGATTCAGCCTATAATATATATAATTTGATTCCATGTACAGGTTTGCATGCAGTCCAAAATGATTGAAACCTTTAGGCCTATTTATTTTTTTGCATTAAATAATTTGGCATGTTAAATGAAAATGTAAATTAAATGTTCATGAGATTGCATTTTTTTGTAAATTTGGTTATGTTGTTTTGAGTTGTCTTTTTTTTTTACCAAACAACCTACATATTCAGTTTAGTTCATCAAATTAATATATTGCAAGGTATACAAAGATTTTTAATAATACAGATTATATTTATAGAATTAGTGAAATATTTAATGCAGTGACATAAAAGTACAAAGTATTTTAAACTATGTCAATTGCTTACTTTTGTTTGCCTACCCTGCACTAAATTAGAAAGTTCAAGAAATACTCGAATCATCCTCATTAAAGATTTTAGATTTAGGTTTATGATTTATGTTACAAGTTTTCAATTATGATGAATTGGTACGCTAGATTATTATCGGGCCCTTCGGATGACATACCTCCCTAAATATTCACGAAAATCAAACCTTTAATTGATATTCTGTTGATAGCTTGCTATTATTCTCACACGGTCATATCATTACTACACCCCTTAATTTAGTTCACATATTCAGAAAGTAATAGAAGTAACGCAATAACCATGCCGCTTCTACCATTGAACCACATACTTTATGATCTTTATAAGTACAAATTTTGCTTACAGGTTCGATTAAAAAAAGAAAATCTATTTCAGTTTTAAGCCTCATTCAAAACTTATGATAAAAGCATGCTTCTTTTTTCTTATAAAACAACATTTCATACTTGTGCAATTCTATTTTACGCAAATACAACATTTTTTATTAATTGCGCTTTTGGAAATTAAATTTACGAAATCGTAATTTTTTATTTTAAATAAATTACACTTGAGGTATCCAAATTTTCTCAAGCATAGTTTTTTTTTCTTTACTTAAAGAATACACTCGTACAATTGAAATTAGTGCAAGTGCAGATCCCAACGTTGCAAAAACTATGCATATTTACGCAGTAAGTTTTGTTTGTGATTGAAAATTAAAATAAAATTTTGTTAGATTTATGTGCTAATTTTGTCCTCTTTTTAATTTATGTCCATGTGAAAATCGAAGTTCTATATATTCTATCTGTTTTTTAATTCTACTGTGAATTATTTATTTCTTTTGAATCATACCGTCAATTGCTGAACTAGACTACATTTATCTGTATGGTTGAGTTTGAGTTGGTGAGTGATTTCTCTTACTAATAATTATTAACATTATAATTGTAAACGTTGTTTTATATGTTCTACAATATTAACCCAAATTTTTGGTTAATGTAGACATGGATTATATTATAGATCGTAGCTGGATACGTTTGCAAAAATAGTTATGTTGAAGTGCAAAAAACTTTCTTGAAGGAGTGGATGAATTTTTGACATTTGCTGCCAAATATTTAGACAACACATTGATTCATTGTCCTTGTTCAAAATGTAAAAATATTAAACTTTTTACAAACAATGATAGAAAGATGTAGTTTAAAAACATAATACTGGTTCGATATCTATGGAGAAGACTACTTATAAAATGGTAGTATAAGTATATTTAAATATATGATAGTTAAATATATTCAAATACAGTTGCATATGAATAACTTATTTAATGTAATTTAGAATAGAGTTTGGAACTTGGAAGCCAGTGTCAATGCTCAATGTGTTTAGAATGACCCATATAAATAACAAGAGAGAGATAGCAATGGCGGATAATTCGGCAACCGTTACGGAGCAATGGGTAAATGCTAATACTGAAAATTTACAGGTAATATTTTTATTTTTTTTATTTTTATAAAGTGCAATGCCTTCTGGCAGTGCAAAAATTTGCGTTGCCTCGGCCGTGCAAATTTTTGCACTTCCTGAAGGCAGTGCAAACTTGCACGACCAAGGCAGTCCAAATTTTTGCAATGCTTTCAGACAGTGCAAAAATTTGCACTGCTAGAAGGCAATGCAGATTGCAAATTTTTGCACTGCCACAAGGCAGTGCAAAGGCGCACTGCCTTCAGGCAGTGCAAGCGCGCACTGCCAGAAGGCAGGGCAAGTCCGCACTACCTGAAGGCTGTGAAACAAGATTTGCACTGCCTACTGGCAGTGCAACAAGATTTGCACTGCCTTCAGGTTGTGCAAACGCGCACTGCGTTCAGGCAGTGCAAGTCTGCACTGCCTAAAGGCAGTGCAAACGCGCTGCTCACTTCAGGCAGTGCAAACTTAATGTATTGCTTTTTAGAGGACACAACAAACGAAACACACTACATTTTCATGTATATTTGAGTTGTTTATTTTTGATGTAAATTAATACAATTATTTTTGCATTCATAAATTAAATATAAAGCGGCATGTGATGACCGATTGACTGTTATTAGAGCCGAAATGGAAGAAGAGGTGGTTGTGCTTCCACCAGAGCAGGAGATTGGGATTTTTCATTCCCTTACTCCAACAAATGCAAAAGGACGTGCATATCATATGGGCAGCCTCTCTGATGATGTAAGTAAATTAAGCAGTAATATCTTCTAACGTATTTGATAATTTTATTTTGGTAAGTAGACATGTAGTATATATATACGTTTTTATATGTTAAATCATCCTTATTGCTTGTATAACATGTCTCGAACATCATGTTTATTAACAATCACTTCTTTAAAATTATATGTGGGTTCTGTTATATAATGACGAAGGTCGACATATAGTAGTAGTGACAGTTATTCACATGTTTCAACTACAATGGATCATATATCATAAAAGTTTCATGCAATGGAGGAAGACGTACAACGTGTCAATGAAAAGCTTGAGGAGGAGAGTCTAAGATTTGAACATGAGCGTCTATGAATGGAAGAGGAGCGCCGACACGAGATAGAGGCATTAGAGTGGAGAATGATTTGAACCGAGCAAAGATTATTACTTCCTTCGCCTTCGTCATGATTACGTCCATGAGGGACTAATATAAGTATTTATTTACTACTTTCTATATTATTATTGCATTACAATATTTTTTTGGTTCACTAATAGTACATGTATTAGATTTTTGGTTATGTAATAGTATATAATATTGCATTCTGATTGTGTTATGATTATCTTTGATTGTATCATGTATTTTCTTAGTTGGATAAATTAACATAAATGCATATTATTGAAACATATGATGATTGGATCAAGTAAAACAATATTATTAGTTTGTAATGGATTCGCGTTGATAGTTTTATGATTTTGCAATAGATTTGTAATGGATTTTAATGTTTTTGCAATGGTTTTGTGATGGATTTGTGTGGATGCTTTAATGTTTTTGCTGTGGATAGGTTTAAAATATTTTTAGAAATAATCAATCTAGTGACGGATTTGCATTAGAATTCCAAGTCAAGCATGTAATGCACCATATGTTATTTTTCCATTGAAAATCCATCACAAAGTAAAATGTTAAAAACATAATAAATTCCATCACAATTTTGTTTCCATTCCATCACAAATTCCATCATTATTTTTTAGTGATGGATCTTACACACGTTTATTAAGACGAAAAATTCCATTATAGATCCATCGCAAATATGGGTTTAGTGATAGATTTGTGACCGATTTTGCCGTCACAAAATCAGCTTTTTCTAGTAGTGATAAGTAAATCCCATGTCGTTAAAATGTAAGACAGAATAAAATTGCAATAATCAAAGAACCATTCAAGCCTTTGAAAAACATAGAAAATCATTGCAAAGTTGGTATAAGTCAATAAAAATATTATGTAATATAAAATAAACATAATAACATGTCATGCATTGTCAAAAACATTCAGTATTACAATAAAATGAAAAATCCTCAAACAGGTTATTCTATAATTGTAAAATATTTTAGGTAGCCAAACGAACCAAATAACATTATTATAAAAAGAAATATTTATTTAAAAGTTCAACCCCGATACAATACATACAATTAAATCATGTTATAATTTTGATATGATTATCCATATTATCAACTAAAAGACTAATGTTCATTTAAATAGATTTATTGTAACACCCCGCCTCCGCTAGGGTCACTCGCAAGGGAATGCACTAGCTTTAGAGGGGCATTATTGGAAAACATGCACAGAAATATCACAAGACGGAACATATAAAATAGCGGAAGTAAAATCAAACTTTCATAACATGAATAAATAAGGTCTAAAGCCTTTTACATCAGAGTACATCAAAACCTGTTGTAATAACCCGGAAAATGCGAGCCAGTTTGAAATTTTTATTTTGGCGATTTTAGCGAATTTTGATTATTTAAAATGAATTATTTTAAATAATATCGACGAGAAATTTATTTTGAATATAATTCGAAAGTATATATTTATACGCGTCGTCGTTAGAATATAAATGTTTATATATAATTATAAAAGGAATTGAAAATGGCGCGGTAGTTCGATAATTCGATTTCAAACTTCAATTGAATGTACCGGGTGCAAAACAATCCGGATTTTAGTGAAACCAAAAATGATAGGATCTAATTGATAATATCTTTCTATCGAATCCGAAAAATCAAGATTTCATAGCGGGAATCAAAAGATATGTTCAATTGAAAATTCTGAATAGTCGCTATGGAATTCAGGCCCTTAAAAATGGAAATTTTGCAAATGACCTCGGATTTCGACGAAACCACTTTTGTTGGGTCTGTGATGTCAAATTATTGCTAGATTCCAAATTTCATAATTTTTCGAATCAATATGTGGGCGTGGCAAAGGAAAACGCGTTTGACCGGTTTCAGTTGATTTTAATCGACTGGAAAGTGGCCATTTTTCAAACGGTCTCAGAATTCGACGAAACTAGTTTTGTTAGGACCGTTTCGTCAATACGAAGCTAGAAAATATTTTTAGGGAATTTTTCTAGTTAGTGTGTGACCCCGGTAGTTTAAGATGTACGTTCAAATTAAATATATACTGATTTATGTTTTAAATTTGATGAAAACAGATCGTAACAGTCGAACTGGCTCACAAAACATATCACATTGCGTTCGGAGGTGGGGTAATTAGCTAGGGGCGACAGTCGTTGGATAAGAATTGGAGATCAAATGAAAAAAAGCAATTTTATTGGAGAATAAAATAAAATAAAATAATTATATAATAACCCTTAACCCTATCCCCAACTCTATTTCTCTCTCTCCTGGTTGGAAATCGGTTTTCAAAAGAAAAAAAAAACCCGATCGAGATGAATGGAGGCCGCTCCTCCTCAGGCCATCATGTCGCGCCCCCATCGCCTGACGTCGGAGGCCGACCACCCCACACCGCCCACCTCCCTACAGCCACCGCCGACGCTTTGGCCTACCCCCACCTCACGAATCCGACCACTCGAGCCCCCAAATCGAAGAAGGGCATCGCCGTGGACCCCCTTGGCCTCGTCTCCGCCAGCCAACCCTGGCCACCCACCACCTGCGACGACACCGCACCACCCCCGCTCGCTTCTCCCATCCAACTCGAGCCAAATCCCTTCAAACACCCAAAACAGCGACTGTGGGCCCATTTCTGCCACTGCCGGCAGTGCAGCGACGCCCCACCACCTCCTCGAACACCTCATGCCGCCATCTCCACCCCCAAGGCAGCGGTATGTTTAAATACGATTTTTGTTCATTTACATAGGATGAAAAGCTTTGGTTTTTCAAATATAAAAGGCTTAGATTTTTGTAAGTTAAAGGATGGAATTTTATATGAGGAAAGATTTTATTTTTATTGTAGGAAAGACTATATTTTTACTAATGAAAAGAAAAGATTCTTGTATAACATAAAGAGGAGATTTTTATTTATATATATGACATATAAAGACTAGATTTTTATATGTTGAACTTCGAAATAAAAATAGGATTTTTATATTGTTGAACTTCGAAATAAAAATAGGATTTTTATATTGTTGAACTTCGAAATAAAAATAGGATTTTTAGATGTTGAACTTCGAAATAAAAATAGGATTTTTAGATGTTGAACTTCGAAATAAGAATAGGATTTTTTAGATATTGAACTTCGAAATAAAAATTCGATTTTTATATACTGAGTAACGAAGTAAAAATTCGATTTTTACAAGTATGAAACAATTATAAAAATATGATTTTTAAATTTAAAGTGAATAAATAAAAATGTGATTTTTATTTTAAAGACATCAAAATATAAAAATGTGTGATTTTTATATATGTAGTGGCTACGGGCAACGAAGATGACGAAGATGAGATAGCAATGAAGATTTCTATCAATGAAGTGCCGTGGAGCTAGGATAGCTATTTGTGAGAATTTCTCACCTTTCAATTTCTTTTCTAGTTATATATATATATACTAGGATGCAGACGGTGCTTAGTAGCACCCGACACAATCGTCCACAGACCATGGACTTGTTTGTTTGATTGCAAAAATTAGTTAGATTATTTGGTTTGAATTGAATGGTTTGGTGAAATGAAATTGATTTGATTGATGTGTGAATGGCGTGGGCCTTCACTAGACCGGGGATAAGGCTAGGCCTTGTCCCGTTTCTAGTATCGTGCTGTTATGCCACCGAAATTTTCTAAAATAAGTTAGAAAAATAAAAATATCATTTTATTTAAAGAATGAACTGAATAGAAATTCATATGTTGGAATAAAATGTTTTATCGTTAAAAATATAATTTTTAACGTGAATGTGAATAAATAAATTTTCATTTACAAACCAGACGGTTTGTTTATGTACACCTATTTGAAGGACATTGATTGGGTCGATAAATTTTACACATCGCCCAACTGCACGAATAAAATCTGTGTTTGATTGTTTGAAACCCCACATGGGTGTTGGGATGAAATTTGAAGTTCACTCATCCTGATTGATTAAATATGCCAATCGATTGATTGACAGGCTGTTATAAGCGTTAGATATCTATATTTGATGCTTATACAGTGTAGTGCACTTAGGTTGATGGTTGATTATTTTGCAATGCTATTATATGTGTGTAATGTATGAGAATCCATATAACTAACATTATATGGTGATTGATTGGGCCTCATTCCAATTTAGAAAATAAAGAATAATATAAAATAAAGGTTCATGTGTTGACAGTACTCATCCATTGAGATTGGTCATGTGTTGAACCAAATATTTTAGTAATGAAATTTACATCTTTATCAATATAAAATAAAGGTTCATGTGTTGACAGTACTCATCCATTGAGATTGGTCATGTGTTGAACGAAATATTTTGATAATAACAACTATTTTGAAAAAGACATATTTGAAATAGAATATTTGAAAATAGAAATTTATGAAGCCGTGTTGATTAGATTGACGCCATTTTGACGTGAACGATATTTATATCGATTTTAAAACGATTTCCAAATGAAATGAATTGAAAACGATTTCGAAATGAAATGAATTGAAAACGATTTGAAATTGAATTAGAAATCAATTTGAATTGAAATCAATTTGAAATGAATTTAAAATGAATTTAAATTGGAATATTCAATTTTGATTTGAAATTGAATATGAAGTTGAAACCGTTTTGAAAACGAATTTAAAACGATTTATAAAATTCATTTCGAAAGGAAATCGACGAAATATATATTATATATTATATATATAATATAATGGCCTGAATAGAACGCGCCGCGCCGCGGCAGTTCGTGAATTTCGACCATTTATTTCAAACGGATATTACGGGAGATCCGATCGTCGGATTCTCCTAAAACCGGAACCGTTGGGTTCGTATCGAAAAGAGCTTTCTAATGAATGTTAGAAATTTGAAATCTAACGGTTGGATTTGGAGATACGTCCAAATAAAATTCGAAAAAGGTCGCTGTAAGTGCAGTTCGATGGCCGTTGAAGGAAATCGACTGTACGGGCCTTGATAAAATTATTAAAAATAGTAATAATTTGTGTAAAATCAAAAGAAATGATTTGTGAAGATTTGGGATGAAAAACTCCATATTTGAAAAGATAAAAATAGATTTTTATCGAAATGAACTAGTTTTGAACTAGAATTATAATTCTATTTATTTTTAAATAAATAAATTGAATTTGAAAAGGGTTTTAAAAATAACCAGAATCTCCAATGATTGTATTGGAGTGGATTTGAATCGAAATTGTCTTCGGAATATTTCGATGTTGGAATTCGTGATTATACGGATGTTGTTATGGAAATTTGAAAGATATATATTTATATCGTTATTTCCAATGCGACATTTGTTAATCGTAGAATTTGATATTGAATACAAGCCGATATATTTTCTATTCAGAGCCTTGTATTGAATATCAAATGTGATTTGGGTTTGTCGTGAATGGTGTCTTCACTAACACTGTTCTTGAACCCAGTTGAGAAAAGATTAAATCTTTTTATTTAGATTTAATGAAGTGTACCAATTAAATAATATTTAATTGAAATTGAATTGATATTGATTTTTGGGTTTATCGTGGACAGTGTTTCAAATAACACTCGTTCTTTAACCCGATAATTAATGGAATGTGACTTTGGGTTTATCGTGAACCGTGTTTTAAAAGACACTGATTCTTTAACCCAGTCACAGATTAAAACTAAGTGGAGTTTTAATGAATCTTTAATTAGATTGAAATAATCGAGAATGGAGTGTCACCAGTTTTGCTCCAGGCGATAGTTAAATCTTAAATTAGATTTGAACGTGAAATGGTAATTGAATTTACCGATAACACCGTGGTGTTAGATATGAAGTATTACCAGTTTTACTTCATGGGATGAATAGGTTGGGTTTGGGAAATTAAAACAAATGATTACTTCGGTAAAGTTCGTTAATCCCGACTAATTTGAATTGATATTCAAAAGTAGATTCAAGAATAAATTAAAGAATTTATCTTTGATAAAATTAATGAGAACCTCTCCCTATGAATGTGAAATTTAGAAACTAACTGTCGGTTAGCCAAGCAGAATGGTTTTCTAGATATTGATCTGATGTTGGTTTCGGCCTTCGGGGTTAATATTTGGGGAATTATTCTCTTGATTAATTTACGGTTAGTGACTGATAAATTGGAATGAGGCGTATGTTGTGTTTGTGTAGCACTTATTTAAAATATAAGCGAGTTATTCGGAAAGACCGGGTTTACCCCATTCTGAATAACTGATACGACGATAAGTCGAAGATGAAGACGATGGTCGAAGACCGGAGGTCTTCACGTCGTTTGGATAATTACTGATGATCTTGATTGGGCTGTACACCCAAGAAGATGGAAACAGTTAGTGATCGTCCAGACGTACTTGGGGATCGATGGATATGCGGGGTACTAGGTGCCTCCGGTTTCGTTCCGACCCAGAACGGACTTGTAAATGGACTGTGTGTCTGACATTGGATTTTAGTCCGTGTGATTGATCTCTATTAAATATATATCTGTTTGGCGGCGGAGAATTTATTCTCTTGCTTAACGCCCTTCTCTGAGACGTACGAGCTCAGGGGTTATATATTGATGGATATCAAATGCATGGAGTGAATTGCCTGTGTGGCATGCCTAAGTGGCAATTGATCGAGGCTTCTGTTGAAAAGCAAAGTCTTGTGGTGATGATCAAAGCACGGCCTTTGTGGCGTAGCTTTGTGTAACGTTTACCTCGCGAGTTTCACACCTGGTATGAACCAAAAACGGGAGACGAACGTCAGGGAGGGCATGCGTTTCTTTCTAGCTAGAAGTGGCGTCAGTGGTTTTACACGCCCCGACGAGTTTGACTTATGTGGTTGTTGCTGTTGCGAGGCGCCTCGGTTATATCGGTTTCGGCCGATGCATTCTGGTCGGCAGACGGACCAGACTTACACCCCATAGGGTGGGGAGACGTAGTGTTCAGGCATAATAATCCACATCGGTTGACCGGCCCTGAGGATCCAGGCGGCAGTTGCGGCTGTTCCTGAGGGGCGGGCTAGAGCGTCTCGAATCGGTTGAGGACTATCTTTTGCCTCGGTTCATAGATGGAAACCCAATTTCCAGATACGTGACATTTGCGGTTTTAATTGTAGAACTAGTATGGCGACATGATATATGGTACCCATGCCGCCTATGATTGATACTTATGATTTGAAGTTGTTTTATACACTATGCACTTATAATAGTATCAAATAATCTGTTTTAAACGTATCAAGCATTCTTTGGCTGTTATAAGGGAAAACCCTATCCCCCGGCTTGCGTTGCATTGTGTGATAGGACCTGGGTCTTATAACAGCTTCATTTTTCTTTATTTAGCATTGCGCTGTTTGTTTTATGCACTGGTATTCTTGGGAGGAAACCCGTTCCGTGTTATATGGCGTGGTCCCTTGATTTACCTAACTTTAAAATAAAGATTAACTGTTTTAGTTCTCACACCAGTCCCATGACTGACTTGGAGTTTATTGTTTTAACCTAAACTCTGGGTGCCCCTATTTTGACACGGGCAGCTAGTAGTTTTGGTTTTGCAGATTTATATTCACAGGATCCTGGTTTACAGCTGGAATGATATCCGGAAAGCTTTGTATCCGTATATCTACTTCAAGTTGTGTATTGTACTATTTTGCGCTGCTATGTATTTAAATGTAATTTAAATCTCTGATATTCATTTATACTCTGTATATTCTTGTAATCTGGTGCATTGTTGTAATAACAATGAAATGTTCTTCTGTTTGTGTTCTGTTGTGGCTTGTTCTCGAACTATCCGCCGCTTTCCTTTACGGGGAAGTTGCGGGTTTTCACACCTGTATTGCAATAGTAAAGAAGCATAAAGACATTTTCGAAAATTATTCCCCAAGTAAAACAGTAAAGTAGCCATAGCCAAGAAAAGTCCAAGCCATCCATGATGACCTTCAAGCAGAAGAAGTCCGAATTAAACAACAGTATTTCCTCCCTGTAACCTGGGGGGGGAACGAAAGACAAGAAGTGAAACAAAACGGGTCAGTCAAAAAGACTGAGTAAGCCCTATCTACTATCAGCATAAAAACTAGTAAAGTTAACTGACATGAGAAACTGAGATGAACATAAGCATGATGACAAGATAGATAAGCTAAATCAAAATAACAGGATGAACTACTGAACTCAGATAAACTAAGGTGTCATGATAAATTACGATGTCAAGATAAAACAAGGTATCCCATCGTCAGGTTCCCATCAAGTATAATATCCCTAAGATATCTATCACGTATAATGTCCCATGGTATCTATCCTGTATTTTAGCTCTGCACCTACCATACTAGTATCCCCACCGTATCATGTGTTAACCATGAATGACCCTTACTCAAAAGTCGTGTAATGGTTCATGTCAACCTAATATATCGCATTTATAGGTTACTCAACTCGTATGTTTCTTTCCATGTAAATGTTCAGTTCCTTGCCGTAGACCGTACGGGCTTTCCCATGAGGTTCTATACTACTCCAATGTAATTCCATGATCCTTAAGCTCGTTTGGACTGTTACCCTAGACCTAGCTAGGCTTTCCCAACATGAATCATCGTTTGTGCAGCTAGGACTTATGCCACCTAGGACCACTAGTGATTATGCTTACCTATTGCACATTTTCGTATTTCGGTTTGGGTTCAACCACCCAGGGCCACTAGGAATTACGTTAACCGTCAACCGCACCCTTTTTCCCACGCATTCATCGTGAATCGTTTTTCCATGACTGTATGCACATGTATCACATCGTGCCATCCGAGTCCTGTCACAGGGCAGATCAAGAAATACAGGACTCGGTCGGGAGCTTTCGATTTATGTGCCGATGCAGATGCTAAGGTCTGTTTTTCCTATACGTGGCTATGGTCCAACGAGACCACTCCCTCAACTAGTGAAAGACAAGACAGGATAAATCCTATATGAGAACACACTACTGGCCAACCCACAATCCTAGCCTTACTGCAACCATAATTAGATAGCATTATGGTTTTTTGGGTGTTCTCTGCCTTTCCGTATGTACACGCTTGACCAAAGATGGTAGGTAGCCTGACGAAATGCTATCTAGGGCACGACCGTGTATCGTCGACTATCCCCTATCCATCCCCGTCTTTAGGTCGCTCGTATAGCAACCAAGGCATACTCTTGGTTCTTCTAACGCAGACCTTAACCTCTCATGAGCCTAGTGTGATCACCTGGCAGCTCACAGAGGGATACCAAGAATATCCTCACGTTCCCCGAAGCCGCTGCTTCGTTACCCAGTTCGCTGGAGCCTTTATCTAAATCAGATAACTTGCTCCTACTCGTGTGCTTAAACGATGACCTACCGTATCAGGTTACTCATCTATCTATGAACTGGTCTAAATTTTCTTGACTAAGAATTATTACTTAGTTATTCTTCAACTAAGGTTTACCACTTAGCCTCATTCCCGTTATCCCTGTTAATTACGGTTTATCCACCTAATTCTCCGAACTAGGGTTTATATAATGGATTAAGTGTCACTTAAGTTCATGACTTAACCCGTCTACAAATCATGTCAAAATTGGCTAAGTATCCAAGTTCAAGACTTAACCCTACAAACCATGTGTCAAGTTGGTTAAGTATATTAAGCAATTCACGACTTAACCTCGTCCAATTATCATTCTAGATTGGTTAAGTATATATTAACTTGACCTTACCAATTTACTTAGTCAAATCGGTCAAGTGTATTCAAGCGATTCGTGACTTAGCCTTATCATGTTTTCATGTTATATTGGTTAAGTATTGGTTAACTTAACCACATCAAATTAACGAGTTAGATTGGTTAAGTATAGGTCACTTAACCACATCAAATCATCGTGTTAGATTAGTTAAGTGTTTAACTTAACCCCCTTAAACTACCAAGTGGGATTAATTAAGTCTAGGCTAACTTAACCCCATCCGATTTCCATGTTTAGATTAGTTAAGTCTATGTTAACTTAACCCCATCCGATTTCCATGTTTAGATTAGTTAAGTCTAAGTTAACTTAACCCCATCCATTAACTATATTATACGGTTAAATGTCATTAAGGAAACTTACATAACCTTATCATGTGGCATTTATTACTTAATGCACCTCAACCTCTCACATTAGATTTTGTTGTGGTTACTAGTTAAGTCGGTCGGTTCTGGGTAGCTTTAACCACAACTTGGTCTAACCTCGGGTTCAAGCACAACATGACCAACTTCTCACATTGGGTCCTATTGTTTGCAACTACTAGTTAGGCCGGTCGGTTCCGGGTAGCTTTATGTTGCAAACTCAACCCAACCTCGAGTTGGTCACTTTCATGTTTAGTCTAGTGTCGTGTTCATATTCAAGTTTTCTTAAGAATATGGGTAGACCTAACTCAATAGGTAAATTCCCAATTCCATAGTATGGGTAGACCTAACTTAATAGGTAAATTCCCAATTTCATATTTTCAAGCATACTTACATGTCAACCTCCATGTTATATTTCAAGTCATGTTTTTAAGTTATATTTTCATGTCATTAGAAATTACCCATAACATAACCCAACGCTTTTAAACTCGCATATACGTTCGCAACAACGTAATGGATTAAAAGAAGAGACTTGGCAAAGGCATGACAAAAATGGATATTAAGCCACAAGTTAATCATGGTGGCAAATGAGGCACAAATGTGTTCATTAACTTGCATGTTACATTCTTAAGCCTCAAAAACATGCATAAACCCAAACTTGGCACATAAGCGAATCATGGTGACAAAAGACATGGAATGATGACTAGTAACTCGCATATATCATCATATAAGGGTTATGACTTCATATGAAAGTTGACATAAAGGTTATGAGGGTTCTCATGTTGCATAATGCAACATTTCAACATAAAGGTTGTAGCTTTTAGCCCACAAGATCAAGATAATGACTTCATAAACTTGCATGACATGATAGTATGTATCCTACTTAATGATCAAACCCAAACTTGCAACATGAACATTTAACTTCATAGTTAATATCTAAGAGTAGGGAAAGGGCTTACATTGCTATGAAGGCACAAATCGAAATGCAAAACAAAGATTGAGACGAAGCTCTTATGCAATCAAATAAACCCAATATGAAAGCTCCAAATCAATAAAACCATTGCTTTGAAATAGAAATGTTGCAACTTGGCTTGAATGCAAGCTAACAACATCCATTCATGCTTGAAAACACTTGAATGAACATGAATCTCTCATAGGAATTTACTTAGGAATTTTAGAATGAGAGTGGAGGCCATGAGAGTAATAATTTTGCCATAGTTTAGTTGCATGAATGAATAATGAGGATTTAGGGGTAGGTTAGGGGCTTATTTATAGAGATTAGGAGTGATTAGGACCTTAGGATTAACCCTAGGATCAACCTGAACCATCAGATTTCGAACCAGGCCCAAAAACCAAGCCAAAACAGAAAACAGGTGCACCAGGCAAAACTGCCCGGCCACCATAAGTCGACACCCAAGTCGACAGGGCTGTCGACTTGGGTCATGACATGTCGACTCCCAAGTCGACAGGGCTGTCGACTAGGGGTGGCTGGCGGGAATTTTCCCGCCTAGCCTTCTAGGCCAAATTTTCGAAATTAGAACTCGTTTTTGAACTTGAATTTTCTGAAAACTTCGTCGGACCATAACTTGGTCATACGGACTCCGATTCTCGAAAACTCAGACTCTATTTCGCGTATTTTTCCAAGATGAACGCAATGGCATAGCCCGTTTTACTTGATTCAGAATTTAAAATTAAATTCTGCCTTGATTCTCGTCTTAACATGTTATCGAAATACGGGTTGTTACATTCTCCCCACCTTTTAGGATTTCGTCCCCGAAATCTCCAAGTTAGGAAGAACATATCCTACCATCCATCATTCATCTACTCAAAACATCATCCACAAGAAACCATTGTCCTTAGATGATTTCTAATGCTGTATGAATATATGCAAAACGTGTGTGTACATGTTCCTTAGCTAAAGCTAATGATCAGGCCTGAATAATCTTTCTAATGCAAAATATGTATAGTGCCATGAATCCAACATGTATGCAAATAATCCTAGTCATATAGATACTATATGCGTGCACAATCATTCATTCATATGCAACAACCGCATGATAATACATTCGACTTCATCCATAAACAAGTATAAATACTCGTGCATATGCAATATGAAATGTGACCGAGTCGAGCTAGTATCTAATGTGTATTCGCGCATCCACGAGCAACCACTTGCAACCACTTGCAACCATATCAATCATAACATGTTTCAAATACATGTTTACATCCATAGGGTTCTACCTAGGATTTCCTGAAACAGGGTCGAGAAGATAAACAAGACAAACTCCTTACGGGGTTTGTAACAGAAAATAGGACCGAGAGGATGTCCACTAAAGATAGCCTACAAGTAAGCTCTACAGAAAACAGGGATCAAGGATATACTCCCAAAAAGAGATATCATGCGCGTATCTAGTCTTTGACCATCAAAGTCGTATTTCCTTGAGCTTAATTCCATTGTGCCTTGACCGTCTTTTAACTTCGCGATTTCGTAGCTTCTTATTTCCTGTTTCCGTAACATGAGCTGGAACTCATTTCTTCGTCGCCTCTCGTTCCACTTGCACTTATCCTTTTTCTACAATACTTGGCGCAAACATGACTGCGTACTCATGATCTCATGCAAGCTTTCCAAAATTCACTAGTGAATCTTGGATCTCGTTTATATGCTATAAGGTATTCCATGTAGAAGAACTTTCTCTTGAAAGTAAACAGATGTCAACCAGGTTATCAAGCGCACTTACTAGGGTGATCTCTATAACCCATGCATAAATGAAGTAAGCCATCCGTCTTATCGGCGAACACCACTCGACCGGGCTTCAAATTTCCAATAAAGGCATCAAGGGATTCTAAGTAACTAGTCATGACAGAACCTCAAAAAGGTTACACGATACTTCGAGGGTATTACCAAGGCTAGTCAAAAGGTCTAACTACCCTCCTATAAAAACCGAGAGTGGCACCCCCTACTGGATAACCACTTCATCCCTAGAATCCATCCATAGCTTATAAACATAAGCATTATTTCCAAACTCAACACTTGGCATAGACATTCTCAAATCCAAACAAGTCATGTATAAATGGACTGATTCTCCAATAGGACTTTGAGACAAAAATGGGATTCTCTATTACGCTAGTACTTAAGGTGCAGAGACTCAACTATCGAAGCAGACTTTAATGATACTAAAAACGAAGTCCTAACGGGATGATAGAGAAGAAAAGCTAAACCTTTAACAAGATCGTTACCCTCCTTCCAAGGTACCCTAGAAATGAGAGAATACTATTGCCCTCCCGATGATCTTGTCCTTGTCCCATAATACTTAACTATCCGCCCCGTTTTACCATGCCAAAGGTACTCCCTCGTCATGGGTTTCATTGTTCATCTTTCTCCCTCCTTTGAGGACTAAGCCATACCAACAAGTTGCTCATCCTTAAGCTCGTATCCTTTATCCTCTTTCTCACTATCCTTTCTTATAACGCGGCCACTGGTCTCTCGAGAACCACCTCCATCGTATGGAAAGCACTTTCGTAGATAGAAAAGACTAGTCGCAGTTAAAACCACTGTGACTACAGATGGAGGAAAGAAAGGAAAAGAGATTCAATTAAGGAAACAAGGATAGTGCTAATGGCCTTTGGGGAATAGCCTTTTTCTTTTAAAAGAAACTTTTCTTGAAAAATGCTTCTTTGTAAACGATTTTCAAATAGTTTTCAGAAGGTCTTTAAAAACTTTTGCCTTGTCTGGTAACCTTCTGCTCTGATACCACGTGTAACAACCCGCCTCCGCTAGGGTCACTCGCAAGGGAATGCACTAGCTTTAGAGGGGCATTATTGGTAAACATGCACAGAAATATCACAAGACGGAACATATAAAATAGCGGAAGTAAAATCAAACTTTCATAACATGAATAAATAAGGTCTAAAGCCTTTTACATCAGAGTACATCAAAACCTGTCTTGCAATAGTAAAGAAGCATAAAGACATTTTCGAAAATTATTCCCCAAGTAAAACAGTAAAGTAGCCATAGCCAAGAAAAGTCCAAGCCATCCATGATGACCTTCAAGAAGAAGAAGTCCGAATTAAACAATAGTATTTCCTCCCTGTAACCTGGGGGGGAACGGAAGACAAGAAGCAAAACAAAACGGGTCAGTCAAAAAGACTGAGTAAGCCCTATCTACTATCAGCATAAAAACTAGTAAAGGTAACTGACATGAGAAACTGAGATGAACATAAGCATGATGACAAGATAGATAAGCTAAATCAAAATAACTGGATGAACTACTGAACTCAGATAAACTAAGGTGTCATGATAAATTACGATGTCAAGATAAAACAAGGTATCCCATCGTCAGGTTCCCATCAAGTACAATATCCCCAAGATATCTATCACGTATAACGTACCATTGTATCTATCCTGTATTTTAGCTCTGCACCTACCATACTAGTATCCCCACCGTATCATGTGTTAACCATGAATGACCCTTACTCAAAAGTCGTGTAATGGTTCATGTCAACCTAATATATCGCATTTATAGGTTACTCAACTCGTATGTTTCTTTCCATGTAAATGTTCAGTTCCTTGCCGTAGACCGTACGGGCTTTCCCATGAGGTTCTATACTACTCCAATGTAATTCCATAATCCTTAAGCTCGTTTGGACTGTTACCCTAGACCTAGCTAGGCTTTCCCAACATGAATCATCGTTTGTGCAACTAGGACTTATGCCACCTAGGACCACTAGTGATTATGCTTACCTATTGCATGTTTTCGTATTTCGGTTTTGGTTCAACCACCCAGGGCCACTAGGAATTACGTTAACCGTCAACCGCACTCTTTTTCCCACGCATTCATAGTGAATCGTTTTTCCATGACTGTATGCACATGTATCACATCGTGCCATCCGAGTCCTGTCACAGGGCAGATCAAGAAATACAGGACTCGGTCGGGAGCTTTCGATTTATCTGCCGATGCAGATGCTAAGGTCTGTTTTTCCTATACGTGGCTATGGTCCCACGAGACTACTCCCTCAACTAGTGAAAGACAAGACAGGATAAATCCTGTATGAGAACACACTACCGGCCAACCCACAATCCTAGCCTTACTGCAACCATAATTAGATAGCAATTATGGTTTTTTGGGTGTTCTCTGCCTTTCCGTACGTACACGCTTGACCAAAGATGGTAGGTAGCCTGACGAAATGCTATCTAGGGCACGACCGTGTATCGTCGACTATCCCCTATCCATCCCCGTCTTTAGGTCGCTCGTATAGCAACCAAGGCATACTCTTGGTTCTTCTAACGCAGACCTTAACCTCTCATGAGCCTAGTGTGATCACCTGGCAGCTCACAGAGGGATACCAAGAATATCCTCACGTTCCCCGAAGTCGCTGCTTCGTTACCCAGTTCGCTGGAGCCTTTATCTAAATCAGATAACTTGCTCCTACTCGTGTGCTTAAACGATGACCTACCGTATCAGGTTACTCATCTATCTATGAACTGGTCTAAATTTTCTTGACTAAGAATTATTACTTAATTATTCTTCAACTAAGGTTTACCACTTAGCCTCATTCCCGTTATCCCTGTTAATTACGGTTTATCCACCTAATTCTCCGAACTGGGGTTTATATAATGGATTAAGTGTCACTTAAGTTCATGACTTAACCCGTCTACAAATCATGTCAAAATTGGCTAAGTATCCAAGTTCAAGACTTAACCCTACAAACCATGTGTCAAGTTGGTTAAGTATATTAAGCAATTCAAGACTTTACCTCGTCCAATTATCATTCTAGATTGGTTAAGTATATATTAACTCGACCCTACCAATTTACTTAGTCAAATCGGTCAAGTGTATTCAAGCGATTCGTGATTTAGCCTTATCATGTTTTCACGTTATATTGGCTAAGTATTGGTTAACTTAACCACATCAAATCAATGAGTTAGATTGGTTAAGTATAGGTCACTTAACCACATCAAATCATCGTGTTAGATTCGTTAAGTGTTTAACTTAACCCCCTTAAACTACCAAGTTGGATTAATTAAGTCTAGGCTAACTTAACCCCATCCGATTTCCATGTTTGGATTAGTTAAGTCTAAGTTAACTTAACCCCATCCGATTTCCATGTTTAGATTAGTTAAGTCTAAGTTAACTTAACCCCATCCATTAACTTTATTATACGGTTAAGTGTCATTAAGGAAACTTACTTAACCTTATCATGTGGCATTAATTACTTAATGCACCTCAACCTCTCACATTAGACTTTGTTGTGGTTACTAGTTAACCCGGTCGGTTCCGGGTAGCTTTACACCACAACTTGGTCTAACCTCGGGTTCAAGCACAACATGACCAACTTCTCACATTGGGTCCTATTGTTTGCAACTACTAGTTAGGCCGGTCGGTTCCGGGTAGCTTTATGTTGCAAACTCAACCCAACCTCGAGTTGGTCACTTTCATGTTTAGTCTAGTGTCGTGTTCATATTCAAGTTTTCTTAAGAATATGGGTAGACCTAACTCAATAGGTAAATTCCCAATTCCATAGTATGGGTAGACCTAACTTAATAGGTAAATTCCCAATTTCATATTTTCAAGCATACTTACATGTCAACTTCCATGTTATATTTCAAGTCATGTTTTTAAGTTATATTTTCATGTCATTAGAAATTACCCATAACATAACCCAACGCTTTTAAACTCGCATATACGTTCGCAACAACGTAATGGATTAAAAGAAGAGACTTGGCAAAGGCATGACAAAAATGGATATTAAGCCACAAGTTAATCA
The DNA here is from genome assembly GCA_030737875.1 of Allium sativum. Lineage (NCBI taxonomy): Eukaryota > Viridiplantae > Streptophyta > Magnoliopsida > Asparagales > Amaryllidaceae > Allium > Allium sativum. The sequence goes on along the minus strand of CM060915.1, from coordinate 179,918,677 downwards.
TGGTGGCAAATGAGGCACAAATGTGTTCATTAACTTGCATGTTAGATTCTTAAGCCTCAAAAACATGCATAAACCCAAACTTGGCACATAAGCGAATCATGGTGACAAAAGACATGGAATGATGACTAGTAACTCGCATATATCATCATATAAGGGTTATGACTTCATATGCAAGTTGACATAAAGGTTATGAGGGTTCTCATGTTGCATAATGCAACATTTCAACATAAAGGTTGTAGCTTTTAGCCCACAAGATCAAGATAATGACTTCATAAACTTGCATGACATGATAGCATGTATCCTACTTAATGATCAAACCCAAACTTGCAACATGAACATTTAACTTCATAGTTAATATCTAAGAGTAGGGAAAGGGCTTACATTGCTATGAAGGCACAAATCGAAATGCAAAACAAAGATTGAGACGAAGCTCTTATGCAATCAAATAAACCCAATATGAAAGCTCCAAATCAATAAAACCCTTGCTTTGAAATAGAAATGTTGCAACTTGACTTGAATGCAAGCTAACAACATCCATTCATGCTTGAAAACACTTGAATGAACATGAATCTCTCATAGGAATTTTAGAATGAGAGTGGAGGCCATGAGAGTAATAATTTTGCCATAGTTTAGTTGCATGAATGAATAATCAGGATTTAGGGGTAGGTTAGGGGCTTATTTATAGAGATTAGGAGTGATTAGGACCTTAGGATTAACCCTAGGATCAACCTGAACCATCAGATTTCGAACCAGGCCCAAAAACCTAGCCAAAACAGAAAACAGGTGCACCAGGCAAAACTGCCCGGCCACCATAAGTCGACACCCAAGTCGACAGGGCTGTCGGCTTGGGTCATGCCATGTCGACTCCCAAGTCGACAGGGCTGTCGACTTGGGGTGGCTGGCGGGAATTTTCCCGCCTAGCCTTCTAGGCCAAATTTTCGAAATTAGAACTCGTTTTTGAACTTGAATTTTCTGAAAACTTCGACGGACCATAACTTGGTCATACGGACTCCGATTCTCGAAAACTTAGACTCTATTTCGCGTATTTTTCCGAGACGAACGCAATGGCATAGCCCGTTTTACTTGATTCAGAATTTAAAATTAAATTCTGCCTTGATTCTCGTCTTAACATGTTATCGAAATACGGGTTGTTACATTTATACACATTCATACTCGTATAGAAAAATTCAGTCCATTTTTAACTTGTAGAACGAATTAATATTTGAAATTACATACCCTATAATTATAATTTATCTCAAAAGCATCAAGTTATTATCATTACTACATAAATATATATAAGCTTTATCGACTTATTTAAAGCCACATGACTGAGAAATTGTTAAATGAAACAATTTTCACAAATGTAACATGAGTATAAATTAGGTAACATAAATTAGACAACATCCCCTCTATGTACTCAACATAAAATTTCATTATCAAATCTTAATTCATGAACGCTTGTGTGACGGCCAAGTCAATATCTTATAGCAACAAATTTAATTATAATAGTTTAAGTTTAATTTTCATGTGACTCAAGCAAAGAAAAGATAAACGAATTGGAATATAAATATTTATAACTAAAACGAAAGAAGATATAGATGTGAGTAAGGGGAAACTCACCAAAATGACACTTGAACTGTTTAATTTACGACTGCAACACTGCTAGTGAAACGACCCGAACTTCCCTGTGAAGGAAAGAACGAATTGTTATGACGACAAGACGAATCAGAACGCAAACAGAAGAACATTTCATTGCTTATTACAACAATTTACATCATAGTACAAGAATATACATAGTATGAACAAATAAAATAAATTTGATAAACATCAGAGACTTACAAATTACAACGCAGCGGAAAAATAATACAGAACACAACCGAAAGTGATACACGGATATAGAGCTTTCCGAATATCATTCCAGCTGTAAACCAGGATCCTATGAATATAAATTTGCAAAACTTAAACTACTAGCTGCTTGTATGGAAAATAGGGGCACCCGGAGTTTAGGTTAAAACAACAAACTCCAAGTCAGTCATGTGACTTGTGTGAGAACTAAAACAGTTATTAAACTTTAATTTAAAATGGAGTAAATAAAGGGACCATGCCGTATAACACGGAACGGGTTTCCTCCTAAGAATACCAGTGCATAAAACAAACAACTCAATGCTTTTTGGAAAACTAAAGCTATTATAAGACTCAGGTCTCATCACATAATGCAACGCAAGCCGGAGGATTGAGTTTTACCTTATAATAGCCAAACATGCTTGATACGTTTAAAACAAATCATTTTGATAATATTATAGTGTAAAGTGTATGAAAGCAACTTCAAATATAGATGTATCAATCATAGAAGGCGTAGTGCCCCATCCCACTATGTCTCCATACTAGGCTCTACAAATAAAACCGAAATGTCATGTAATGGAAGTTGGATTTCCATCTGTGAACAAAGGAATGGGATCGTCCTTATCGCTTCGAGACAATCTAGCCCGTGTCTAAGGTAAGTACTCAGTCAAGCCTTTGGATCGTCAGGGCCGGTTCACTCGATGTGGATTAAAATTCCCGAACACTACGTTTCCCCGCCCTACGGGCCGTAAAATCGGTATGTATAAAGACCATACCATCCATCGGCCCCCCTGTACCGATATATCCGATGCGCCTCACTATCCATTATCTACATAAGTAAAACGTCTGGGAATGCAAAACCTAGACACCTCTCTAGCTAGAAGGAAATGCATGTCCTCCCTGATGTCCTCTCCCATTTCTGGTTCACACCGCGGTGTGAGGCTCGCGAATTAATGTTATATACAAAGCTATGCTATATTAAAGCCGTGCTTTGATCATTAACCACAAGACTCTGCTTTTCAACAGAAGCCTTGATCATTTGCATCTTAGCATGCCACACAGGCAATTCACGCTATGCAACCGATGTGTATCAATCACACAGAATGAAATCCAATGTCAGACAACACATCCATTTACAAGTTCGTTTTGGGTCTGAACAAAACTGGAGGCACCTTATTCCTCGTCCCATTTGTCCAATATAGGAGAGAGGTCCTCGCATATCTGGTCGATCTCCAAGTACGTCTGGCCAATCACCACTTATTACCTTGTCTTGGGTGTACAGCCCAATCAAGACTTCAGTAATCATCCAAATGATGTGAAGACCTCCGGTCTTCAACCACTCCCTTCATCGTTGACTTATCATCGAATCAGTTATTTAGAATGGGTATGACCTAGCCTTTTCGAATAACTCGCGTATATAATAAACAAGTGCTACACAAACACAACATATGCCTCATTCCAATTAAGAATATTCTTTTATTCAAATATTCACATTCATAGGGAAAGGTTCTCCTTAATTTTATCGAAGATAAATTCTTTAAAATTTATTCTTTAATCTTCCTTTGGATATCATTTCAAACCATATTAAGATATTCCAAACTAGTTGGGATTAACGCTCCTTACCAAAGTAATTATTTGTTTAATTTCCATATCCTAACATATTCATCCCATGGAGCAAAACTGGTATTACTCCATATCTAACACCACAGTGTTATCGTTAAATATTAATTACCATTTCACGTTCAAATCTAATTAAAGATTTAGCTATCGCCTAGAGTAAAATTGGTGGCACTCCATTTTCGATCATTTTCTTGAATTGATAATTTTAATTATCACAATCACTTTTCAACCTAATCAAAGATTCATTAAAACTCCATTTAGTTTTAATCTTCCCAAAAATCAATATTAATGATTATTCAAAGCTAAAAAATTAATCTTATCTTTAAGTGGGTTAAAGAACTTATGTCATTTAAAGCACGGTTCACGATAAACCAAAATTCACATTCCATCAGTCTCTAACCGTAAATCAGTAATAGAACAATTCCATAATTATTAATCTCTAAGGCCAAAATCAACATCAGATCTATACCCAGGAAACCATTCAACTTAGCTAATCTCCACTTAGTTTCAAATTTTATTAACTCCATTGGGTTTAACAACAGTAGTATTAAAGATACCATTCATGAAAACCCAAAATCATATTCCACTGTTAATCGGGTTAAAGAACAAGTGTTATTCAAAACACCGTTCACGATAAACCCAAAAATCAATTCCAATTCAATTCCAATTCAATTCCAATTAAATATAAATTAATTGGTATACTTCAATATATCTAAATAAAAAGATTTAATCTTCTCTCAATTGGGTTTAAGAACAGTGTTAATGAAGATACCATTCACGACAAATCCAAAATTCCATTTAATATTAAATACAAGGCTCTGAATAGAAAATATATTGGCAATATCAAATTCTGAAATCAACAAATATCGTATTGGAATAACGATATATATATCTTCCATATTCCTCCACAATATCTGTATAATCACGGAATGCAATATCGAAATATTGCGAATATAATTTCGGTCAAAATCCACTCCAATTCGTATACTGGAAATTCATGTTATCTTTAAAACCATTTCAAATCGAATTTTTTATTTAAAAGTATTGGAATTTTTCATCCCAATTCTTTCCAAATCATTTATTATGATTTTACACAAATAATTAATATTAATAATTTTATCAAGGATCGTATAGTCAATTACCATGAGCGGTCATCGAACTGCACTTACAGTGACCTTTTCCAAATTTGATTTGGACATAATTCCAAATCCAACTGTTAGATTTCAAATCTCTTATATTCGCTGGAAAGAGCTTTTCGATACGAACCCAACAGTCCCAGTTTCAAGATAATCCGACGGTCGGATCTCCCATAACGTCAATTCGAAGTCAATGGTCGAAATTCGCGAACTGCCGCGACGCGGCGCGTTCTATTCAGGCCATTAAATACATATATATATATATAATATATTATATATATTTCGTCCATTTCCTTTTAAAATGTATTTTATAAATCATTTTAAATTTGTTTTCAAAATGATTTCAACTTCATATTCAATTTCAAATCAAAATTGAATATTCCATATCATTAATATACAAATGATAATATTTTCAAAACATTAGATTTTGAAATCACTTCCTTTTCGATATTCATTATAAAAATGAATAAAATCGATACAAATATCGCTCGCATCAAAACGGCGCATAACTAATCAACACAGCTTTATATATTTAAATACATCGTGTCCATCCAAAATCGAACATCAAAATCAGATTTTGATCTTTTACTGAATATTATTTTAAAATATCATTATTTTAAAATATTCGTTATTTTAAAATATTCATTCTTTTTGGACTGGAATCAGGCACGGTCAATTACCATATAATGTTATTATATGGACTTCATACAACACATGTATACAACAGCAGTGATAAATAATTATCCATCAACCAGAGTGCGTTCTACACTGTATAAGCATTAAATTAAATATTTAGCGCTTACAATGGCATGTCAACCAATCGATCGACATACAACTAAACAATTGAGATTAGTGTACGTCAAATATCATCCTAACACCCGTGTGGGGTTTCAACCAACAAATATTGAATATTATTTGTGCAGTTGGGTGACGTGTAAAATTTATCGTCCCAATCCATATCAGTCAAATTAGTGTACATAAACAAATCGTCTGATTTGTAAATGAACATTTATTTTATTCATATCTGCTTTAAAAATTATATTTTTAACGATAAAATATTTATTCGGTTCATTTACACAATAAAAATGATATTTTTATTGTTCTAACATATTTTAGAAAATATTGGTGGCATAACGACACGATACTAGAACCGGAATAAAGTCTAGCCTTATCCCTCGCCCAATAATGTTTCACGCCATACACAAACCAAATCACGTCAATTCATTTTAATTCACAAACAAATTCAACCAAATAATCCAATCAACCAAACCAAACAATCAAACAAGACGTCCATGGTTTGTGGACGACGGGGATCAGTTCATATAGGTAGTTATAAAATAAATAACTATATAAGAAATTATGGTGAGGAGTTCTTACCTTTGGGATCCACCCCGTCATTCTTCAATTTGCGGATTTTATCGTCGCGCTACATTTTGTCTCTTTCTCGCACTTAAATTTGCCTCTTTGGTTCTAGAATTTGCATACGGCCTCCAATCTTCAACAATCCTTGTCACTAGCCTAAACGCGCCATTCCGGAGAACTTTTGCCTTGTGGACTTTCTTCCAAAACTGCACCAATTCGCCAGAAATCGCGAAAAATAGCGGCAGGTCTGTTGACTTCGGACGCGATTTCCTGACAGGTCCGCAATCAAAAATAGGACTTCCATATACCAAATCAAAGAGAAATTCGTGCTCGACAACTTTGGTCTAGTGGAGTTTTGGCTAGAACTGCACGGTTTGGTAGTTATTGGCGAAATACTGGCAGAGGGTTATTTGCAAAACAGGATTTTTGTTGAAAATTGGTTTTTGGCGAAGGGGGCCCACGGCCGGAGTTGGGTGGTGCTGCAGGCGGCGTGGGGCCTGACTAATGTGGGGAGCCCGCGGATGGCGGTGGTGTGTCCGATAGTGGTGGTGGTGTTTGGGTCTAAGGTTTAGGTTTCTGAAGGGAGAGAGAAAAAGAGAGAAGAGAGAAGAGGGGGAGGAGAAGGGTGGCTGGAGGGGGTGCGGCGGCCTGAGGTGGTGCGGCGGTTGCTGAGGGGGGTGCGGCAGCAACATGGTGGAGGAGGAGGCCATTTTTTTCTTTTTTGAAGAGGAAGAGAGAAGTGAAATAATGAAGAGAGAAATGGAGCAAAAGTTATTATATTCTAGTTTCTCGCCCATCATGCGAATACAAAAGATCTCCATTTACCGCGTATTTCGGACATGAGACAGTAGATGTGAAGACGAGTCCAACAAAACAAGTTTCGTCGAATTCCGAGTTCATTTGACCTTCCGTTAAAATTGTCAAAGATGCTCAGGTATTGTTCAAAAATGCGATTTTGGAGAACCTTTTCTTCTTGTATGCTCACAAACTAACTCCAAAAAATTATTTCCTTTTGGATTTAACCTTTATTAGACGATACAAACCCAAAAAAAAACAGAATCGAATTCTGAGATCGTCACAATAATGCTCCTTTGTAAAATGACTACCTGTTTTACACTGAACTATTTTAGCTCGCACGACCACATACTAACTCCGTTCGACGAGCATTTTGGAATTCAACAATGATTTGTCATTATGAATCAAGAAAAATTTATCTCATCGAATTCTGAGCTCATGTGCAAAATTTCACTTTTTAAGGCTATGTATTGCTAAGCGAAAACCCCATCCAATTCTAACTATTCCAGATCTAGGAATATATCGAAGCTTATACTTTTTGGAGTCGCAAACGGAATTTTGAACTCAACGGAAGTGGCTTCGAGTCCAAATTCATTCGTATGCAAAATGTGACTTTTTGGGCTATATTTCTATAGCGACTATTGTAACAACTCGGAAAATGTGAGCCAATTTAAAAATTTTATTTTGGCAATTTTACTGAATTTTGAATATTTAAAATGAATTATTTTAAATAACATCGATGGGAAAATTTATTTTGAATATAATTCGAACGTATATATTTATATACGTCGTCGTTAGAATATAAATATTTATTTTAATTACAAAAAGGAATTGAAAATGGCGTGGTAGTTCGATAATTCGATTTCAAATTTCAATTGAATGTACCGGGTGCAAAATAGACCGGATTTTAGTGAAACAAAAAATAATGGAATCTAATTGAGAATATCTTTCCAACGAATCCGAAAAATTGAAATTTCATAGCGGGGATAAAAAGATATGCCCAGTTGAAAATTCGGAATAGTCGCTATGGAATTTCGGGCCATAAAAATAACCATTTTGCAAACGACCTCGGATTTCGACGAAACCACTTTTCTTAGATCCGTGATGTCAAGTTATTGCTAGGTTCCAAATTTCATAATTTTTTGAATCAGTATGTGAGCATGACAAAGGAAAACGCGTTTGACCTGTTTCAGTTGATTTTAATCGACTAGAAAATGGCCATTTTTCAAACAGTCTCAGTATTTGATGAAACTAGTTTTGTTAGGACCGTCTCATCAATACGAAGCTAGAAAGTATTTTTCTGGAATTTTTCAAGTTCGTATGTGACCCCAGTAAATTGAAATGTACGTTCAAATTCAATATATACAGATTTATATTTTGAATTTGATGGAAACTGATCGAAACGATAGAACTGGCTTACGAAACATATCCCATTGTGTTCGGAATGGGGGTAATTAGCTAGAGGCGACAGTCGGTAGGTACGATTTGGGGTTCGAAACATTAACAAAGTAAATTTGAAATTAAATATTATTATATAAAATCCTATCTCCCCTTTATAACCCTAGGTCAATGCTTATACGGGGTCAACCTGTAACAACCCGTATTTCTCGATAACATGTTAAAATGAGAATTAAGGCAGAATTTAATTTTAAATTCTGAATCAAGTGAAACAGGCTATGCCATTGCGTTCGTCTCGGAAAAATACGCGAAATAGAGTCCGAGTTTTCGAGAATCGGAGTCCGTATGACCAAGTTATGATCCATCAAAGTTTTCAGGGTTTTCATGTTTGAAAATCACCTAGGAAGTTCAAGTTTTGGGGTAGGCGGGAATTTTCCCGCCAAAGCCCATGTCGACAGGGGAGTCGACAGGGCTGTCGACACCCCTGGACCCCAAGTCGACAGGGCTGTCGACTTGGGTGTCGACTGGGTCCAAAAACACAACTCCGTGTTTTGTGGCCTGGTGCACCTGGATGCAGTCTTGGTCTGGTCTGATCGGCCTGTGACGATTTCTGTGGCCTAGATTAATCCTAGATCTAATCCTAGGGCCTAAAACTATCCTAATCTCTATAAAAAGACCCTAAACCTAACCTAAATCCCTAAAAATCAACCTAGCAACTAAGTGCTGCCAAAATCAATCTTGATCATGGCCTCCATCTCCAATCCCTAGAGCCTATGCATTCAAATCGGGTTCAAATCAAAAGGTGCAAGCTTGCTACACCAAATAGAGGCCAAATCAACGTTGCTATGCGAGTTTCATGACGGATCTTCATCAAAGGAGCCACCTTTCTTCGCCAAAACGATTCATGCTCCTAGTCCTCTTGCCATACTATGTAAGTTCTAGCTACTTTTGGATCAAAACGGTATTTTTAATGTTGACATGGGATAAAATGAGGCTAAACATGATTATGCGAACCTATATGAACCTTACCTTGCCTCTTGTGTTCATGTTTATGATTTTAGGCCATGTGAGTGACTTAATCATGCCTCTCATGCTATGCATAACCTAGTTTAACTTGCAAGTTTGGATCTTTATGCATGAAATGCTAGCATGAACCCTTAGGAACCACTTTACTTGTGAAACATTGGCTAAGACAAGATTTTGGGGCTTATGCATGTTTATGAACCCAAACCCCTTATGCTAACATGCAAGTTTGTGGCCGAATCCTTTATGAGATTATGCATGATCGTGGCCAATCCCCTCTTTTAAGTTGTGCATGTTTATGGCCCAACCCTTTTTGATAATATGCATGTTTGTGGCCAAATTACCTTATGACACTATGCATGTTTATGGCCAATCCCTTTATGATGTTATGCATGTGGAAGCCAAGCCCTTTTTGGCATCATGCATGTTTTGAGACCAATATGTGACATAGTATCCTTACTATGTTGACTCGCTTTGCTTGCGTTGGGAAAACACGATTTGGGTAGTTAGATAAACATGAACATGTCGCAAAATCTTAACTTGAATATGACATGTGTTTATACATGAAAATATGACTTGAAAGATAACATGGAGGTTGGCATGTAAGTATGCATAAAAACATGAGCTTGGGAATTTACCTATTAAGTTAGGTCTACCCTTTGGGAATTTACCTATTAAGTTAGGTCTACCCAAATGCTTGAAAACTTGTAACATGTTTTGGAAACATGATGAACTTAGATAATATAACTGTGGCCAACTCGAGGTTGGGTTGAGTTTGCAACGTAAAACTACCCGGAACCGACCGGCCTAACTAGTAGTTGCAAACAATAGGACCCAATGTGAGAAGTTGGTCATGTCGCGCTTAAGACCCGAGGTTAGACTAGGTTGTGGTGTAAACCTACCCGGACCCGCCCGGCTTAACTAGTAACCACAACAAGGTCTAATGTGAGAGGTTGAGGGTGCATTAATTAAATTAATGCCACATAATAGGGTTAAGTTAATTTGATTAATGAGGCTTAACCAAATATGATATGGACAAATGGGTTAAGTAATTTGATTAGGCTAATGATACTTAACAAAACATGATAAGGTTGGGTAGGTTAAGTAACTTGATTTTCCTAATGACACTTGACCATTTTTATATGACTAGTGGACGGGATTAAGTTAACCAACACTTAACTAATCCAACACGATAACGTGATAAGGTTAAGTAAATTTTCTTAATGACACTTAACCGTATAATACAGTTAATGGATGGGGTTAAGATTAGGCTTAACTAATCTAAACATGGTAATCGGATGGGGTTAAGTTAAACACTTAACTAATTTAACACGATGGTTTGGTGAGGTTAAGTGGCCTATACTTAACCAATCTAACTTGTTAATTTGATGAGGTTAAGTTAACCTATACTTAACCAATCTAACGTGAAAACATGATAAGGCTAAGTCACGAATCGCTTCGAATACGCTTGACCGATTTGACTCGGTAATTTGATAGAGTCAAATTAATGTATACTTAACCAATCTAAAATGATAATTAGACAAGGTTAAGTCATGGATTGCTTGATATACTTAACCAACTTGACACATGGTTTGTAGGGTTAAGTCTTGGACTTGGATACTTAGCCAATTTTGACATGGTTTGTAGACGGGCTAAGTTATGAACTTAAGTGACACTTAACCCATTAGATAAACCCTAATTCGGAGGATTAGGTAAATAACCATAGTTAACAAGGATTATGGAAATAAGGCTAAGTGGTAAACCTTAGTTAAGGGAAACTAAGTAATAATTCTTAGTCAAGGAAATTTGGACCATTTCTTAGATAGATTAGTAACCCGATACGTTAGGTCAACGTTTAAGTATGCGTGTAGGAGCAGGCTATCTGATTTAGATAAAGGCTCCAATGAACTGGGTAACGAAGCAGCGGCTTCGGGGAACGTGAGGATATTCTTGGGATCCCTCTGTGAGCTGCCAGGTCATTATACTAGGCTCACGAGAGGTTGAGGTCTGCGGTAGAAGAACCAAGAATATGCCTTGGTTGCTATGCGAGCGACCTAAAGACTGGGGTGGATAGCAGTGAGTCGACGAATACATAAGGTGCCCGAGATAGCAAGTTCGTCGATCATCTACCATCTTGAGTCAAGCGTGTACGTACGGAAAGGCAGGGGACACCCAACAGACCATGATTTGCTATCTAATTATGGGTGAGGTAGGCCGTAGGATGTGGGCTGGCCGGAGTGTAGTTCTCATGCAAGATTTTCTCTTGTTTTTCCTTTCACTAGTTGAGGGAGGGGTCTCGTGGGACCATAGCCACGTGTAGAAAAGCAGACCTTAGTATCTGTATCGGCAGATAAATCTAAAGCTCCCGACCGAGTCCTGTATTTCTTGGTTTGCCCTGTGACAGGACTCGGATGGCACGATGTGATACATGTGCATACAGTTATAGAAAAACGATTCACGATGAATGCGTGGGAAAAAGGGCGCGGTTGAGGGTTAGCGTAATCCCTAGTGGCCTAGGTGGTTTAACCCAAACCGAAATACGAAAGCGTGCAATAGTTAAGCGTAATCCCTAGTGGTGCTAGGTGGCGTAAGTCCTAGTAGTTCAAACGATGATTCATATGGAAGAGCCTAGCTAGAACAAGGGTGACAGTCCAAACGACTTCAAGGATAATACGACATGAGGAAACCCGTACGAGGTACGGCAAAGGACTGAACTTATATACATGGAAAGAAACATATGATTTGAGTAACCTATATATGTGATATATTAGGTTGACATGGACCATTACACGACTTTGAGCAAGGGACGTTCATGGTTAACACATGACGCGGGTAGGGATACTAGTACGAAAGGTGCAGAGCAAATATACATGTTAGAACTAGGAAGAATATACATAATACATACCGTGGGATGTTAGACGGGGTAGATACCTTGGGATAATGTACTCGATAGAAATCTGACGATGTGATACCTAGACTTATCATAACACCGTAGTTTATCATGATACCTTAGTTTACCTTGCCGCAGTAGTTCAGCCGGCTACCCTGGTTTATCTATCTTGTAGTTATCCTTATGTTTACTTTCAGTTTATGCATGTCATGTTACCTTTACCTGTTTTTATACTGGAAGTAGATAGGACTTACTCAGTCTTTTTGACTGACCCGTTTTGTTTCGCCTCTTTTCTTCCGTTTCCCCCCCCCCCCCAGGTTTCAGGGAGGAAACAATGCTGTTTAGTTCGGACTTCTTCTGCTTGAAGGTCATCATGGATGGCTTGGACTTCTCTTGGCTATGGCTACTTTACGGTTTTACTTGGGGAATAATTTATTAAAAAGTCTTTATGCTTCTTTACTATTGCAAGACAGGTTTTGATGTACTCTGATGTAAAAGGCTTTTAGACCTTATGTATTCATGTTTATGAAAGTTTGATTTTACTTCCGCTATTTATTTATATATGTTCTGTCTTGTGATATTTCTGTGCATGTTTACCAATAATGCCCCTCTAAAGCTAGTGCATTCCTTTGCGAGTGACCCTAGCGGAGGCTGGGTGTTACATTGGTATCAGAGCAGAAGGTTACCAGACTGGGCAAAAGTTTTTAAAGACCTTCTGAAAATTATTTGAAAAACCGTTTACAAAGAAGCATTTTTCAAGAAAATTTTCTTCTAAAAAGAAAAAGGCTATTCCCCAAAGGCCATTAGCATTATCCTTGTTTACTTGATTGAATCTCTTTTCCTTTCTTTCCTCCATCTGTAGTCACAGTGGTTTTGACTGCGACTAGTCTTTCTAGCTGCGTAAGTGTTTCCCGTACGATGGAGGTGGTTCTCGAGAGACCATTGCAGAGTTATACAAGAAAGGATAGTGAGAAAGAGGATAAAGGATATGAGCTTATGGGTGAGCAACGTGTTGGTATGGCTTAGTCCTCAAGGAGGGAGAAAGGTGAACAATGAAACCCATGACGAGAGGGTACCTTTGGCATAGTGAAACGGGGCAGATAGTTAAGTATCATGGGACAAGGACAAGATCATTCGGAGGGCAATAGTATGCTCTCATTTCTAGGGTACCTCAGAAGGAGGGTAACGATCTTGTTAAAGGTTTAGCTTTTCTCCTCTATCATCCTGTCGGGACTTTGTTTTGATCACCGCATCTTTTAAGTCCGCTTCGATAGTTGAGTCTCTGCACCTTAGTACTAGCATAGTAGAGGATCCCGTTTTGTCTCAAGTCCTATTGGAAGATCGGTCCATTTACTCATGGCTTGTTTGGATTTGAGAATGTCTATATCAAGTGTTGAGCTTGGAAATAATGCTTATGTTTATAAGTTGTGGATGGATTCTAGGGATGAAGTGGTTATCCAGTAAGGGGTGCCACTCTCGGTTTTAGAAGGAGGGTAGTTAGACTCTTGGCTTGCTTTGGTAATACCCTTGAAGTACCGCGTAACCTTTTTGGGTTCTGTCATGATTAGTTACTTAGAATCCCTAGATGCCTTTGTTGGAAATTAGAAACCCGATCGAATGGTGTTCGCTAATAAGACGGATGGTTTACTTCGATTATGTATGGGTTATGGGAATTACCCTAGTAAGTGCGCACGGTAACTTGGTTACTTTCAAGAGAAAGTTTTTCTACGTGGAATACCTTATGGTACAAGGTACAGGATTCACTAGTGAATTTTGAGGGCTTGCATGGAATAATGTGTACGCAGCCCTGTTTGCGCCAAGTATACTAGGGAAAGAATAAGTAAAAGTGAAACGAGAGGCGACAGTGAAATGAGTTTCACTCGCACCTTGGAAATAGGAATCAAGGAGCTACGAAATCATGAAGTCAAAGGCAGTCAAGGCACGAGGGAACTAAGCTCAAGGTAATGTGACTCAGGAGACTGAAGACTAAATACGTGCATGATATCTCTTTTGGGAATATAACCTCGATCCCTATTTTTCTGTTGAGCTTGCTTGTAGGCTATCTTTTATGGATATCCTCTCGGTCCTGTCTCTGTTACAAACCCCGTAAGGAGTTTGTTTTGTTAACTTCTCGACCCTGTTTCAGGGAATCTTAGGTAGAACTCTATGGATGTAAACATGTATTTGAAACATGTTATGGTTGATATGGTTGCAAATGGTTGCAAGTGGTTTCCCGTGGATGCGCGAATTTACATTAGATATTAGCTCGACTCGGTCACATTTCATATTGCATATGCACGAGTATTTATACTTGTTCATGGATGAAATTGAATGTGTTATCATGCGGATGCTGCATATGGTTGAATGTTTGTGCACGCATATAGTGTATATGACTAGGACTATTTGCATACATGATGGATTCATAGCACTAAACATATTTTTGCATTCAAAAGATTTTTCAGGCCTGATCATTAGCATTAGCTAAGGAACATGTACACACACGTTTTGCATACATTCATAAAGCATTAGGAGTCGTCTAAGGACAATGGTTGCTTGTGGATGATGGTTTGAGTAGATGGATGATGGATGGTAGGATATGTTCTTCCTAACTTGGAGATTTCGGGGACGAAATCCTAAAAGGTGGGGAGAATGTAACAACCCGTATTTCTCGATAACATGTTAAAACGAGAATCAAGGCAGAATTTAATTTTAAATTCTGAATCAAGTGAAAAAGGCTATGCTATTGCATTCGTCTTGGAAAAATACGCGAAATAGAGTCCGAGTTTTCGAGAATCGGAGTCCGTATGACCAAGTTATGATCCGTCAAAGTTTTCAGGGTTTTCAAGTTTGAAAATCACCTAGGAAGTTCAAGTTTTGGGGTAGGCGGGAATTTTCCCGCCAAAGCCCATGTCGACAGGGCTGTCGACACCCCTGGACCCCAAGTCGACAGGGCTGTCGACTTGGGTGTCGACTGGGTCCAAAAACACAACTCCGTGTTTTGTGGCCTGGTGCACCTAGATGCAGTCTTGGTCTGGTCTGATGGGCCTGTGACGATTTCTGTGGCCTAGATTAATCCTAGATCTAATCCTAGGGCCTAAAACTATCCTAATCTCTATAAAAAGACCCTAAACCTAACCTAAATCCCTAAAAATCAAACCTAGCAACTAAGTGCTGCCAAAATCAATCTTGATCATGGCCTCCATCTCCAATCCCTAGAGCCTATGCATTTAAATCGGGTTCAAATCAAAAGGTGCAAGCTTGCTACACCAAATAGAGGCCAAATCAACGTTGCTATGCGAGTTTCATGACGGATCTTCATCAAAGGAGCCACCTTTCTTCGCCAAAACGATTCATGCTCCTAGTCCTCTTGCCATACTATGTAAGTTCTAGCTACTTTTGGATCAAAACGGTATTTTTAATGTTGACATGGGATAAAATGAGGCTAAACATGATTATGCGAACCTATATGAACCTTACCTTGCCTCTTGTGTTCATTTTTATGATTTTAGGCCATGTGAGTGACTTAATCATGCCTCTCATGCTATGCATAACCTAGTTTAACTTGCAAGTTTGGATCTTTATGCATGAAATGCTAGCATGAACCCTTAGGAACCACTTTACTTGTGAAACATTGGCTAAGACAAGATTTTGGGGCTTATGCATGTTTATGAACCCAAACCCCTTATGCTAACATGCAAGTTTGTGGCCGAATCCTTTATGAGATTATGCATGATCGTGGCCAATCCCCTCTTTTAAGTTGCGCATGTTTATGGCCAAACCCTTTTTGATAATATGCATGTTTGTGGCCAAATTACCTTATGACACTATGCATGTTTATGGCCAATCCCTTTATGATGTTATGCATGTGGAAGCCAAGCCCTTTTTGGCATCATGCATGTTTTGAGACCAATATGTGACATAGTATCCTTACTATGTTGACTCGCTTTGCTTGCGTTGGGAAAACACGATTTGGGTAGTTAGATAAACATGAACATGTCGCAAAATCTTAACTTGAATATGACATGTGTTTATACTTGAAAATATGACTTGAAAGATAACATGGAGGTTGGCATGTAAGTATGCATAAAAACATGAGCTTGGGAATTTACCTATTAAGTTAGGTCTACCCTTTGGGAATTTACCTATTAAGTTAGGTCTACCCAAATGCTTGAAAACTCGTAACATGTTTTGGAAACATGATGAACTTAGATAATATAACTGTGGCCAACTCGAGGTTGGGTTGAGTTTGCAACGTAAAACTACCCGGAACCGACCGGCCTAACTAGTAGTTGCAAACAATAGAACCCAATGTGAGAAGTTGGTCATGTCGCGCTTAAGACCCGAGGTTAGACTAGGTTGTGGTGTAAACCTACCCGGACCCGCCCGGCTTAACTAGTAACCACAACAAGGTCTAATGTGAGAGGTTGAGGGTGCATTAATTAAATTAATGCCACATAATAGGGTCAAGTTAATTTGATTAATGAGGCTTAACCAAATATGATATGGACAAATGGGTTAAGTAATTTGATTAGGCTAATGATACTTAACAAAACATGATAAGCTTGGGTAGGTTAAGTAACTTGATTTGCCTAATGACACTTGACCATTTTTATACGACTAGTGGACGGGATTAAGTTAACCAACACTTAACTAATCCAACACGATAACGTGATAAGGTTAAGTAAATTTTCTTAATGACACTTAACCGTATAATACAGTTAATGGATGGGGTTAAGATTAGGCTTAACTAATCTAAACATGGTAATCGGATGGGGTTAAGTTAAACACTTAACTAATTTAACACGATGGTTTGGTGAGGTTAAGTGGCCTATACTTAACCAATCTAACTTGTTAATTTGATGAGGTTAAGTTAACCTATACTTAACCAATCTAACGTGAAAACATGATAAGGCTAAGTCACGAATCGCTTCGAATACGCTTGACCGATTTGACTCGGTAATTTGATAGGGTCAAATTAATGTATACTTAACCAATCTAAAATGATAATTAGACAAGGTTAAGTCATGGATTGCTTGATATACTTAACCAACTTGACACATGGTTTGTAGGGTTAAGTCTTGGACTTGGATACTTAGCCAATTTTGACATGGTTTGTAGACGGGCTAAGTTATGAACTTAAGTGACACTTAACCCATCAGATAAACCCTAATTCGGAGGATTAGGTAAATAACCATAGTTAACAAGGATTATGGAAATAAGGCTAAGTGGTAAACCTTAGTTAAGGGAAACTAAGTAATAATTCTTAGTCAAGGAAATTTGGACCATTTCTTAGATAGATTAGTAACCCGATACGTTAGGTCAACGTTTAAGTATGCGTGTAGGAGCAAGCTATCTGATTTAGATAAAGGCTCCAACGAACTGGGTAACGAAGCAGCGGCTTCGGGGAACGTGAGGATATTCTTGGGATCCCTCTGTGAGCTGCCAGGTCATTATACTAGGCTCACGAGAGGTTGAGGTCTGCGGTAGAAGAACCAAGAATATGCCTTGGTTGCTATGCGAGCGACCTAAAGACTGGGGTGGATAGCAGTGAGTCGACGAATACATAAGGTGACCGAGATAGCAAGTTCGTCGATCATCTACCATCTTGAGTCAAGCGTGTACGTACGGAAAGGCAGGGGACACCCAACAGACCATGATTTGCTATCTAATTATGGGGGAGGTAGGCCGTAGGATGTGGGCTGGCCGGAGTGTAGTTCTCATGCAAGATTTTCTCTTGTGTTGCCTTTCACTAGTTGAGGGAGGGGTCTCGTGGGACCATAGCCACGTGTAGAAAAGCAGACCTTAGTATCTGCATCGGCAGATAAATCTAAAGCTCCCGACCGAGTCCTGTATTTCTTGGTTTGCCCTGTGACAGGACTCGGATGGCACGATGTGATACATGTGCATACAGTTATAGAAAAACGATTCACGATGAATGCGTGGGAAAAAGGGCGCGGTTGAGGGTTAGCGTAATCCCTAGTGGCCTAGGTGGTTTAACCCAAACCGAAATACGAAAGCGTGCAATAGGTAAGCGTAATCCCTAGTGGTGCTAGGTGGCGTAAGTCCTAGTAGTTCAAACGATGATTCATATGGAAGAGCCTAGCTAGAACAAGGGTGACAGTCCAAACGACTTCAAGGATAATACGACATGAGGAAGCCCGTACGAGGTACGGCAAAGGACTGAACTTATATACATGGAAAGAAACATATGATTTGAGTAACCTATATATGTGATATATTAGGTTGACATGGACCATTACACGACTTTGAGCAAGGGACGTTCATGGTTAACACATGACGCGGGTAGGGATACTAGTACGAAAGGTGCAGAGCAAATATACATGTTAGAACTAGGAAGAATATACATAATAGATACCGTGGGATGTTAGACGGGGTAGATACTTTGGGATAATGTACTCGATAGAAATCTGACGATGTGATACCTTGACTTATCATAACACCGTAGTTTATCATGATACCTTAGTTTACCTTGCCGCAGTAGTTCAGCCGGCTACCCTGGTTTATCTATCTTGTAGTTATCCTTATGTTTACTTTCAGTTTATGCATGTCATGTTACCTTTACCTGTTTTTATACTGGAAGTAGATAGGACTTACTCAGTCTTTTTGACTGACCCGTTTTGTTTCGCCTCTTTTCTTCCGTTCCCCCCCTAGGTTTCAGGGAGGAAACAATGCTGTTTAGTTCGGACTTCTTCTGCTTGAAGGTCATCATGGATGGCTTGGACTTCTCTTGGCTATGGCTACTTTACGGTTTTACTTGGGGAATAATTTATTAAAAAGTCTTTATGCTTCTTTACTATTGCAAGACAGGTTTTGATGTACTCTGATGTAAAAGGCTTTTAGACCTTATGTATTCATGTTTATGAAAGTTTGATTTTACTTCCGCTATTTATTTATATATGTTCTGTCTTGTGAAATTTCTGTGCATGTTTACCAATAATGCCCCTCTAAAGCTAGTGCATTCCTTTGCGAGTGACCCTAGCGGAGGCTGGGTGTTACACAACCCGTTAGAAACAGCGCTCCCAATTGAAAAAGGAAATCGATCCCTCCTCAGCAGCTCATCGCCCCCTTCCACCGCCGTCCCACGTCATCGCCCACCCCCTCTTGTCGACCATCGCCCTCCAACTTCTAACCCCCCTCGAACTCGCGAAGCCGACTCCACCTCGCACCCAACCACCTCTTCGAACCCTCTCTGAACCGCGAGCTCGAAGCGCGCACCATGCCCAGACCCGCCTGCACCAGCCTAGCTCCGTCGAGCACTGTTCTGACACACCTGGCCAACGCGCAGACGCCCACACCCCCACCTGAAGACCGCCAAGCTCCTCCATGGATCGGAAAAACAGTGAGCCCTCATTTTTTTTATTTTAATTAGCTAAAACCGAGATCTTCAATCAGCTAAAACTAAGATTTTTAATTAGTCCAAGTTTATATTTTTAATTGGTTAAAAATTAGGTTTTTATATGAAGAAAAATTTGATTTTTATATGATGAAAAATTAGATTTTTATATGAAGGAAAATTAGATTTGTATTTGAAAGAAAAATTCGATTTTGAAATATTCATATAGCAAAGAAAAAGTGGATTGTTATATATATGATTTTGACATAAAGGTTGGATTTTTATAAATAAAAAGGTTGGATTTTTATAAATAAAAAGGTTGGATCTTTAAATATAAAGAGTTTGGATTTTTACAAATAAAAAGAAATGATTTTTCATAGCAAAAGAAATGATTTTTAATAGATGGAAAAAAAAGGATTTTTCATAAGAAAAATGAAATTTTTATATATTAGTTAGCAATAGAAAAATGAAATCTTCATATATGAAGTAGCGAGTTAAAAAAATAATTTTTATATAACGTAGAGAATAAAAATGCGATTTTTGTATGAACATTACAAGAATAAAAATATGATTTTTATCATATGTGAAATATAAAAAATATAATTTTTATAACGTAGAAGTATTGAAAATATAATTTTTATTATATATAAAAGCGAAATCTTTATATTTGAAAAGGCGAAATCTTTATATTTGAAAAGGCGAAATCTTTATACAGAGAATGGCGTGATAAAAATATAATCTTTATTATATGAACATCATTGAAAAAAAAATAGAATTTTTATCTATATAGTAGCGATATAAAAATAGAATTTTTATCCATATAGTAGCGATGTAAATATAGAATTTTTATCCATATGGAGTGAATATAAAAATATGATTTTTATATACATAGCAACAATATAAAAATGTGATTTTTACATATGTAGTGGCTACGAGAAACGAAAGTGACAAAAGGCGAGAACAGCGATGACTTCTATATAAGAAGAGTCGAGATGATTGGATTAGCTAGTCGGTGAGAACTTCTCACTTTAAATCTTCTTTTTCTAGTTATATATATATACTAGGATGCAGACGGTGCTTAGTAGCACCCGACACCCGTCATCCACAGACCATGGACGACTTGTATGTATGTTTGATGTGTTGTGAAATTTGTTTGTGATGTTGATGTGAAATTGATAATAAAATGTAGATGGTTGAAATAAATTAATTATCGTTGAAAATATAATTTTTAACGTGAATGTGAATAAATGAATATTTATATACAAATCGGCCGATTTGTTTATATACACTAATTTGACTGATATTGATTGGGATGATAAATTTTACACATCGCCCAACTGCACAAATAAAAATCTGTATTTGTTGATTTGAAACCCCACACGGGTGTTGGGATGATATTTGGTGTACACCAGTCCCAATTATTTAATTGTATGTCGATCGATTAGTCGACAGACTGTGTAAGCGTTGATTATTTATATTTGATGCTTATGCAGTCGTGTGGTGCACTATGGATGATTGTTGATTATTTATCGTTGCTATTTATATACATGTGTTGTATGGAATCCATATAATTAACATTATATGGTGATGGATGGGGCCTCATTCCAATCGGGAAAATAATGAATATTATAAAAGAAAATTCATGTGTTGAATATAAAAATAGTCATGTGTTGATGATGTTCATGTGTTGAGTAAAATATTTTAATAATAAAATTTACATCTTTATCATATTTAAAATTAGAAACTACTTCACGGTGGAGTCTGATTTAAAAATCAAATGATAGATACCATAATTTTAAAAATATATTACATAACAAAAATAGTCATGTGTTGACAGTACTCATGTGTTGAAATTAGTCATGTGTTGAAAGAAATATAGATTCATGTGTTGAATAGAATAAATATTCATTTGTTGAATAAAATAACGAATTTATTGAAATATATAAAGCCGTGTTGATTAGAGTTGCACCATTTTGCCGTGAATGATATTTATATCGATTATAGTCATTTTCATAATGAATATAGAAAAGGTAGTGATTTCAATATATAACATTTTGAAAATATTATCATTTATATATTAATGATAGGAAATATTCAATTTCGATTTGGAATTGAATATAAAGTTGAAATGATTTGGAAAACGAATTTAAAATGATTTATAAAGTATGTTTTAAAAGGAAATCGACGAAATAATTATAATATATATAATGGCCTGAATAGAACGCGCCGCGCTGCGGCAGTTCGTGAATTTCGACCATTGACTTCGAATTGACGCTGCGGGAGATCCGTCCGTCGGATTCTCCTAAAACCGGAACCGTTGGGTTCGTATCGAAAATTGCTTTCCAATGAATATTAGAAATTTGAAATCTAACGGTTGGATTTGGAATTATGTCCAAATAAATTTGGAAAAGGTCGCTGTAAGTGCAGTTCGATGGCCATTGATGGAAATCGACTGTACGGGGCTTGATAAAATTATTAAAAATATCAATAATTAGTGTAAAATCATAAGAAATGATTTGAAAAGAACTGGGATGAAAAACTCCATATTTGAAAGGATAAAAATAGATTTTTATCGAAATGAACTAGTTTTGAACTAGAAATAAAAATCCAACTATTTTTAAATAAATAAACTGAATTTGAATTGGTTTTGAAAATAACCAGAATTTCCAATATATATAAAGTGGAAGTGGATTTGAATCTAAATTGTCTTTGGAATATTTCGATGTTAGATTCCGCGATTATACAGATATTGTTATGGGAATTGGAAAGATATATTTATATCATTATTTCCAATACGATATTTGTTGGTTTCAGAATTTGATATTGAATATAAGCCGATATATTTTCTATTCAGAGCCTTGTATTTAATATCAAATTTGATTTGGGTTTGTTGTGAACCGTGTTGTAGATGACATTGGTTCTTTAACCCAGTTAAAGGAAGGATATTAATTCTTGGGAAGATTAACACTAAGTGGAGTTTTAATGTATCTTTAATTAGATTGAAATGTGAATTGATAATTTAAATTATCAAATCTGAAAGGTGACCGAGAAAGGAGTACCACCAGTTTTGCTCCAAAGCGATAGTTCAATCTTTAATTAGATTTGAACGTGAAATGGTAATTAATTTTACCGATAACACCGTGATGTTAGATATGGAGTATTACCAGTTTTGCTTCATGGGATGAATAGTTTGGGATTGGGATATAAAATAAATAATTACTTCGGTGTGGTTCGCTAATCCCGACTAGTTTGGAAAAACATAACATGGTTTGAAATGATATCCAAAGGAAGAATAAAGAAGAAATTTAGAAGAATTTATCTTTGATAAAATTAATGGGAACCTTTCCCTAAGAATGTGATTTTGTGAATAAGAGAATATTCTGAATTGGAATTAGGTGTATGTTGTGTTTGTGTAACACGTGTTTATTATATACGCGGGTTATTCAGAAAGGCTGGGTTTATACCCATTCTGAATAACTGATTCGACGATATGTCGAAGATCAAGACGGTGTTTGAAGACCAGAAATCTTCACATCGTTTGGGTGATTACTGATGATCTTGATTGGGCTGTACACCCAAGATGAGGGAATCAGTTGGTGATCGTCCAGATGTACCTAGAGATGGATGGATATATGAGGAAAGTGCCTCCGGTTTCGTTCAGAATCAGAACGAACTTGTAAATGGACTGTGTGTCTGACATTGGATTTTATTCTGTGTTGATTGATCTCTATTAAATATACACCTGTTTGGCGGCGGCGAATTTATTCTCTTGCTTAACGTCCTTCTCTGAGACGTACGAGCTTAGAGGTTGTATATCGATGGACATCAGTCGCATGGAGTGAATTGCCTGTGTGGCACGCCTAAGTGGCAGATGATCAGGGCTTCTGTTGAAAAGAAAAGTCTTGTGGTTGATGATCAAAGCACGGCCTGTGTGGCGCAGCTTTGTGTATAACGTGAATTCGCGAGCCTCACACCTCGGTAAGAGTCAAAAACGGGATACGGACTGTTGGGAGAACACGACGTTTCTTTCTAGCAATGTGTGATGTCGGTGACCTACCAGCCCTGAAATTTATATACTTTTTACTTGTGTGGATGTTGGAATGCGAGGCGCCTCGGATATAGGTCTGTTAGGACCAGGAAACGTGTGTTCAGGAATTGCCAATCCTCCAAAGTTAGGTGAGGACCGGCCCAACTGGTTCCAAGGATCAAAGTAGGGTCCTGAGACATTTGCTAGAGTGTCTCAAACGGAGAGGAGCTTGCCCCTTGCCTCGACTCATGATGGAATCCAATTTCCAATACGTGATAATTCTGGTTTATTTGCATAACCTAGTATGGCAACATAGTGGTTTGGGTCATTCATGCCGCCTATGATTGATATTTATAATTGAAATTTTTTTGAAACTGTACACTTATTATAGTATCAAATAATGTGTTTTTAACATATCAAGCATGCTTTGGCTGTTATAAGGTAAAAACCCTATCCTCCGGCTTGCGTTGCATCAATGGGACCTGGGTCTTATAACAACTTCATTTTTTTTATTTAGCATTGCGCTGTTTGTTTTATGCACTGGTATTCTTGGGAGGAAACCCATTCCGTGTCATACGGCGTGGTCCCTTGATTTAACGAACTATAAAATAAAGATGAATAACTGTTTTAGTTCTCACACCAGTCACATGACCGACCTAGAGTTTATTGTTTTAACCTAAACTCTGGGTGCCCCTATTTTCCACACGGGCAGCTTATAGTTTTGGTTTTGCAGATTTATATTCACATGATCCTGATTTACAGCTGGAACGATGCTCGTAAAGCTCTGTATCCGTGCATTACTTCTAGTTGTGCTTTTGTATTATTTTCCGCTGCGATGTATTTAAATGTAATTTAAATCTCTGATATTTGTTGAATGTAATTTATTAAATTATACTCTGTATATTCTTGTATTCTGATGGAATTTTTGTAACAAACAATGAAATGTTCTTCTGTCTGCGTTCTATTTTTTCTTGTCCTCAACGCAATCCGTGCTTTCCTTCACGACTCTTCTGAATTTTCAACTAGACATAACTTTTTATTCCTGCTATGAAATTTAGATTTTTCAGATTCGTTGGAAAGATATTTTAAGACAGATTCAAATATTCCTGGTTTGACTAAAATCCTGCTTATTTTGAATCATGTACGTTCATTTGAAATTTGAAATCGAATTTCTAACTACCGCGCCATTTCCAATACCTTTTATAATTAAAATAAATATTTATATTATAACTTCAATTTAAATAAAATTATACGTTCTAATTCTATTCAAAATAAATTTCTAGTCATTATTATTTAAAATAAATCATTTTAAATATTAAAAATTCATTATAATTGCCAAAATAAAAAATTTAAATTGGTTCTAATTTTCCGGGTTGTTACAATCTCCCCCACTTAAAATCTTTTCGTCCTCGGAAAGGAACGAAGCTGAAAGTTGTTTAACTAACCACTCAACTTTCAGTTTGGCTTTCATTGTTCAACTTTTCAGTTTTTGAGAATTTTCAAATTTTTCAAAAATTTGGCTGAAACTCTAAATTTTTTAATTTTTTTACTGACACCCTAAATTTTCGAAAAATTTCGCCATAACCTCCTTTGTATGGGGTGCACCATTAAAATCCCCAAACCGTCACACAGGCCCTCTTTTCTCAAAAAGAAAGAGAAAAAGCCAAGCGGCTCATAAAAACATCCAAAACCAATAAATTAGTAAACATGTACCTATTTGTTGGGCATACTATTTTATTCCTCTGCTTAGCATCCTGCTATGACCGGTTCACACATATATATGTACATGCATGCAATTTCCAAACAATTTCTATTCAGTTCAATATTTGATACAAATTGGCTTAATGGTTCAAAATTTTAAATTAATCAAACCAATAATCAAACAACACAATCAGTAATCAATTAGTGGATTATCGTTTCAAACACTTAAATTGTTATATATACTAAAAATCCATTTTTGATGCCCAGTCACAACAATAGACCCTATCTAGTTTTGGTTCTCACACCAGCCAATTGGAAATATATACATATCCCACTTTTGAAACTCAAACATAAATGCTGATAAAGCTGCAACATTATCAGAATCATCCCCGGGCGACTAGAGTGTGATTCTATATCTATCTAGTATATTAAAACTTTGTATATACGTTCATGACGCGTACATGCAAAATCTCATATACTCGATTGTCCAAAATAAAATAAAATAAAATAAAATACTCAAATAAGTATAATTAGATTAAATTTTCAAAACAAAATTGGTTTTCATTTTTATTTTAAAAATAAGACCCTTCAGACTCATTCTAGGATGCTACTGATCCCATCTCTAACGAGTCATTCTTATTGGATATTACAAATCCAATCTCTGATGAATTCTTTCGTTTGGTTCTAATGTGCCTTGTTCTCGAGCTCTGTATACCAAAGCTCTGATACCAAAATGAAACGTCCCGAACTTCCCCATGAAAGAAGGAACGAATTGTTTTGAGGATAAGATGAATCAGAATGCAAACAAAAGAACATTTCTTTGCTTATTACAACAATTTACATCAGCATACAAGAATATACAGAGTATGAACAAATAAATTATATTTGATAAACATTAGAGATTTACAAATGACAATGCAGCGGAAAAATAATACAAAACACAACCGAAAGAGATACACGGATACAGAGCTTTCCGAATATCATTCTAGCTGTAAACCAGGATCATGTGAATATAAATCTGCAAAATAAAAACCACTAGCTGCCCGTATGGAAAATAGGGGCACCCAGAGTTTAAGTTAAAAACAATAAACTCCAGGTCAGTCATGTGACTGGTGTGAGAACTAAAACAGTTACCAAACTTTACTTTAAAATGGAGTAAATCAGTGGACCACGCCGTATAACACGGAACGGGTTTCCTCCCAAGAATACCAGTGTATAAAACAAATAGCGCAATGCTTTTTGGAAAAATGAAGCAATTATAAGACTCAGGTCCCATCACACAATGCAACGCAAGCTGGATAATAGAGTTTTACCTTATAATAGCCAAACATGACGTTTAAAACAAATCATTTTGATACTATTATAGTGTAAAGTGTATGAAAACAACTTCAAATATAAATGTATCAATCATAGACGGCATAGTGCCCCATCCCACTATGTCTCCATACTAGGCTTTATAGATAAAATCGAAATGTCACGTATTGGAAGTTGGATTTTTGTCTGTGAACCAAGGAAAGGGACCGTCCTTACCGCTTCCATAATGACCCAAACTTCCACGGTAAGGAAAGCACGGATTGCTTTAAGGACAAGACAAATCAGAACACAAACGGAAGAACATTTCATTGTTTATTGCAACAATTCCATCAGAGTACAAGAATATATGAATAAATATTACACATTTCACAAATATCATAGATTTAAATTACATTTAAATACATAGCAGCGGAAAAATAATACAACACACAACTGAAAGGAGATATATGGATACTGCTTTCCGAATATCATTCCAGCTGTAAACCAGGATCCTGTGAATATAAATATGCAAAACCAAAACTACTTGCTGCCTGTGTGGAAATAGAGGCATCCAGAGTTTAGGGTAAACAGTAAACTCAAGGTCAGTCATGTGACTGGTGTGAGAACGAAAACAGTTATTAATCTTTATTTTAAAGTTAGGTAAATCAAGGGACCACGCCATATAGCACGGAACGGGTTTCCTCCCAAGAATACCAATGCATAAAACAAATAGAGTGTAATGATACGCATTTTTCCCAACCTTAATCAATCGCTAGATCGATCAAAATCGTTCAAAACCCGCATACGTTAACTTTGGGAATACAACACATCAGAACAAAAACATAAGACTTTTATAAACATTATAATAATGTTACATCAGAGTACAGAATATTAGAGTACATTGAAGAAATACAGCGGAAATTAATATTTACAATGAATTTAATACATTGCAGCGGAAGACTTAAACTGATACAGCGGAAGGCAATCTATGTTCTGGGCACAGCCTTTAAGCTTCGATTCAGGATCCTGCTAAAGAGATGAATATCTACAAAAAGCTACTCGACGGCCCATGTGGAAAATATGGGCTCCTGATTTTGCCAGTGAAACAAACTACAGGTCAGTCATGGGACTGGTACGAGAAATCATAACTTAACTTAGCTAATAATAAAGCTAATCACAGGACCACGCCGCTATCGCGAAACGGGTTTACTCCATTGGATTGCCAGTGCATAAAGTAAATCGTTAAACAACGCAATGCTTTTTAGAAAAATGAAACCATTATAAGACTCAAGTCCCATCACACAATGCAACGCAAACCGAAGGATAGAGTTTTACCTTATAATGGTCAAAAATGCTTGATGCGATAAAAACTGATTTGATATTATTATTAGTATCTAATCAGTATTAAAATACTTCAAAGTAAATGTATCAATCCTAGACGACATAGGTACCATATACTATGTCACCATATATAGGTTTACATTCAAAACCGCAATGTCATATTGGAAATTGTGTTTCCATCATAAGTCGAGGCTAGGGATCGTCCTCTCCGATTCGAGACACTCTAGCAAATGTCTCAGGATTCCCCGCAACGAACCATTGGAGCGGTAGGGCCGGTCCACAAAAACGTTAGTGGATTGGAAATTCCTGAACACACGTTTCCTGGACCTTTTGGACCTCAATATGGCCACTAACAACCTATAAAATCGAGGTACCTCATAATCCATCATCCACATAAGTAAAAATGTTAGGTCTGGTAGGTCGCTGACACGACTCTAGCTAGAAAGAAACGTGTGCACTCCCTACGGTCCATATCCCGTTTTTGAATCATACCGGGGTGTGAGGCTCGCAAAGTCACGCTATACACAAAGCTATGCCTAAACAGGCTATGCTTTGATCATCAACCACAAGACTCTGCTTTTCAACAAAAGCCTTGATCAATGCATCTTAGCATGCCACATTGTCAATCCATACCATACCATTGATTTCTACCAATATATAACCTCTAAGCTCGTACATCTCAAAGAAAGGTGTTATACACCAAATAGATATATTTTTAGCAAAGATCAATGAATAAAACATAAAGGAATACAACATCAGGCATAACATCCATTAACAAGTCCGTTCTAGGTCTGAACGAAACTTGGATGAACTTTAATCCTCGCATATCCGAACAATCAACAAATACGTCCGGACAACTACCACTGCAACCCCTTCAAGGTAGCTACTCCAATCACAGGTGTCAGTAGTCCTCATCCATTTGATGTGAAGATCATCGGTCTTCAATCGCCGTCTTCAAATCTTTGACTTAAATCGTCGTAGTAATTATTTGAAATGAGTTGAACTTGGTCTTTTCAAATAATCTTCGAATAATTATCATTTTAATCATTTCATATCGCTCAAATCTATTTATAATAGTTTATCGCTATTTTTATTTATTTAAAATAGCTCAATCATAATTAAACGACGCTTCGGATCAATGAGCGGCCCTGGCGCTTTTTTACCGAAATTTGATTTGCACTTATCTTGAAATCTAACCGTTGGATTCTGACGAAATTTATATCGTTGGAAAGATCTTACCAAGGCGGTCCTAACGGTTCCAGTTTTGGGAAAACCCGACGGTCGGATCTTTCAGTATAATCATCTGAAGTTACGATCTCAAATCGCGAACTACAACAGCGCGATTCGTTTTATTTTAATTTATATATATATGTATATATATATATATATATATATATATATATATATATAATTCAGTCGTTCGACGATTTCAATTTATTCTTTAAATAATTTTCTACACTTCATATTCAAGTTATTTTTAATGAACAGAAGCCTATTTCAAAACATGTACATTTTCTTCATTCCTTATAGGACAATAAAAATGTAAATTTTTATTGTTTATTATTTCCATTTCCAACGGTGAACACTTTTCAATATCCTTAACTTACATTTCATTAAAAATGTTATTTTTAATGATAACATGTATTTATATTTTAAAACATGACATTTTCCTATTCATTTAATTACATTTTCCTATTCCTTTACATTTCATCAAAAAAATGTGACTTTTCTATTATTCCTTTATTTACATGGAAAATGCAATATTTTTCCTTCATTCTTCTATTACATAATAAATGTAATATTCCAATTTCATTCTTTATCTACAATGGAAAACGCAATCTTTTTATTTCATCTTTAATTACATTAAAAATGAAATCTTTTTATTTCCTTTCTAATTACACTGAAAAATGTAATCTTTTAAATCTATTCTTTTTATCGCATCTAAAATATCAATAAATATAACATTAAAACATATTCTTTTTATTGAGTATAGAACATCAATAAAGATGTCACTTTAAAATCTACTCTTTTTATTGTCTCTAAAATGACAATAAAAATGTTTCTTTTAATTCTAATATTTTTATTGAATATAAAATATCAATAAAAATGATCTTAAAAATATACCTTCTTTATTGTCTCTAAAATGGAAGTAAAAATGTTTCTCTTATTTACATCAAAAATGTAATTGAAAAAGAAACCTTTAAATCTATCCTTTTATTTACATATAAAATGTAAATAAAGATGTAACTTCAAATTTATTCGTTTTATCTACATCTAAAAATGTAAATAAAGATGTCACTTTAGATCTATTCTTTTTATTTACATCTAAAATGTAAATAAAAATTAACTTTTTTAATTCTATTCTTTTTATTGTCTCTATTTGACAAAAAAAATATAACATTAAATTCTATCTTTTTGATTACATCTAAAATGTAAATTAAAAAGCCACTTTTATTTTCTTGTTTTTATTTACATCTAAAATGTAAATAAATATGTACTTTTTAAATTCATGTTTTTATTAAAATGAAAATACAAATGTGCCTTTTAGTTCATGTTCTTATTTACATGTAAAATGCAAATAAAAATGTCCTTTTCTAATCCATGTTCTTATTTACAATAGGAATGTAAACCAAAAGTACTTTTCTATAATAATGTTTTTATTTACACAAGAATGTAAATAAAAAGGTGCTTTTCTATAATCATGTTTTTATTTACAACCAGAATGTAAATAAAAAGGTGCTTTTCTATAATCATGTTTTTATTTACAATAAGAATGTAATTAAAAAAGGGTGCTTTTTAATTCTAGGTTTTTAAACCTTTTTGATAAAAAAAATGTCTATTTTTGTTTGATCCTTTTCAATGAACAAAATGTTTATTTCTCTTAAATGAACAAAAATATTTATTTTTGTTTTAATCCTTTTCAATGAACAAATAAGAGAATGATTTATTCATATACAAATTTCTATTTTAACTTTTTTTTTAGAGCAAACGGATATGTAGCGCGTGGCTACACAGCCGGTTAAATAATAGATAACAGTATATATCCAACTGACATACCCAGTTGGTGGTCCAAAATACAAACAACACAGAGTTTAAGATTCATCATACAACACACATAGAGAGAAATGAGGATACAAGTACAAAAGCGATCAGAGAAAGCTGAAAACCATCATAATTATACAAGTATTATGCCAAGAGATAAGGCTGCATTCATCAGACATCACACGAGATCCATACTAGTCTCAGTGTCATTGCTGTCAACCGAAGAAGCTGGTGAAGAGGCCGCCGGCAAAGCAAACTGGAATGTATCTGCATGATTGGCACCAGAACCTGAAGAGGATGCATAAATATGAATGATGCGGTGACAGATAGAAATGATTGAATTAGCCTTGTTGTTAAAAATTCGTGCGTTTCTTTCTTTCCAAATACACCAACTATAAGCGGCCAGTAAAATATCAAGAGAAGGACTAGAGTCAGATTCCCAATAGGCAAAGAAAGAGGAAATAGTGGGGATGCAACCAATTAAATATGAACTCACTGCAGCCCAGATTGGGAAGGAAAATTCACAGGAGAAGAAGAGATGGTGAATGGATTCAGAATGAGAATTACAGATAGGGCAAATGGGATCGGGAGCGACGTTGCATTTGAAGAGTTTTTCTCTTGTATTGACCTTTTCATGAATCAAACACCATTGGAAGAAGAGAATTCTCGGAGCCAGCTTGCATTTCCATAGTCTTGAGAATTTAAACCGTCTACCCGAAAAATTCAGGTACTTGTAACATGAGGAAACAGAAAAACATTTAGAAGGAGAGAGCACCCAGACATAATGATCATCTGTATTATTTAACTGAGTGATGCTAATGAGAGTAAAGATCTTAAGCAACTGCGAAAGAATACTCCTATCAAAAAGTGAACCTGGAATTAAGCTTACATAATCATCACTAAATGCATCAGCAACAGAAAGTGAAGGATTAGACTGAAGAGAAAAGAGTGAAGAAAATGAAAGAGAGAGAGGTAACTGACCAACCCAAATATCATGCCAAAATAAACAGGACGAACCACACCCCAAAGAGACATGAAACAAGAATTTAATACGAGGAAGACAGGATAGAATCCCTTGCAAGAAGGGAGAGATTGAAGAGGAAGGACGATGATGCAAAACGAGATTAGGGTTAGAAGAAAAGTAGCGAGCTAAAATCCAATCTTTCCAAATGAAGCTTCCAGTGTTTAGGAGTCTCCAGACCCATTTAGCCAATAATGCAGTATTGAAATGGTTAAGGTCAAGAACACCAAGCCCCCCCTGCTCAGGGTGAAGACATACAGTCCTCCAGTTAATTAATTTCTTGATTTTTTGACCATTCCAAAGAAATGAACTACGAATTGAATCAATCTTGCAGATTACCCACTTGGGGAGTTTGTGAAAAGACATCCAATGTGTAGGGATAGCCGAAAGCACAGATTTAACTAGAGTTAAACGGCCCATGGATGATAATGAGTTTGCCTTCCAAGATGCTAATCTAGATTCAATCTTATTAATAAGGGGGAGCCAATCGTTTTTATGAAGCTTAGAAGGTCTGAGAGGTAAATCGAGGTATAACAATGGGAATTTTGCTACTTTGCAGTTGAGAGTGGAGGAAATTGAGTCCCCAAGATGATCAGACCTACCAAGCATGTAGATAACACTTATGTTAAAATTAATGGAAAGACCTGATATCGACTCGAATACATATAACAGGATTTTGAGACACTGGATATGGAAGGGATTAGGTGAAGAGAAAATAATTGTGTCATCTGCAAATTGTAAATTGTTGATGCATAGTGGAGAATTTGGAAGGGAAATACCATCCAAGTAACCATGATAGGAAGCTTGTTTAACCATTTGGTTGAACACATCAGCGACGAGCACAAAAATCAGAGGGGAAAGAGGATCGCCTTGTCTAAGCCCACATTTAGATTTGAAAAGGTTTCCAGAAGCACCATTTACTGAAACTTTTGAGCAGCTAGAGTTAAGAATATTATCAATCCATGAACACCATTTATCTGAAAAACCCCTGTGTCTAAAAACATCCATGACAAATGGCCAACTTACTGAATCAAATGCTTTGGAAAAGTCTAGCTTTAGTAGAACACCAGGGGTAGATGAATGATGACAGAAGGAGATTATTTCTTGAGATGCGGCGATACAGTCATGAATATTTCTTCCCAGAATGAAAGCAGACTGTTCTGGTCCAACAAGAGTGGCAATAACAGACTGAAGACGATTTGCTAATACCTTTGTAATGATTTTAAAAGTAGTGTTTAGCAGGCTGATAGGGCGGAAGGAAGATAAAGTATTGGCCCCCGAGTGCTTAGGGATGAGGATAATGTTGGCATAGTTTAGCCTGGCAATTGAGGTAGGATCGATGTAAAATTCGTTGCACATGTCAATAACATCATGTTTGACTAAGGCCCAAAAATGCTTAAAGAAAACTGGGCCAAACCCGTCAGGTCCAGGGGCCTTATCATCCGACATGTCCTTCAATGCAGCCCAAATTTCTGATTCAGAGAAGGGATGATCAATATGGATAGGCTCGGGGTTCGGGTAGAGACGATGCCAATCTACTTCAGGTGCATTTGAGTGAGAGCGACCAAGCTGGGATCGGAAGTGATCAGAAAAGAGAGAGAGGATGACATTTTGGTCAGAAAAAGAACGGCCATCTATAATTAATTCCGATATGAATGTTGATCTCCGCCTGCCATTAGCCATTCGATGAAAATATGAAGTATTCCTATCACCTTCCTCCAACCATTTGGCTTTGGATCTTTGCTTCCAACCAATTTCTTCTTGTTTCATCAATCTATCCAACTCATTTTCTAAAGAACTTAATTTTTCACGTTCAGCTTCAAGAAGAGGGCGCTGTTCTTCTAAAATATTGAAGTCAATAATGTCATTTTGAATAGAGGAGATGCGGGAACGGATGGAACCCCATATGTTTTTAGCCCATGGTTTAATAAGTTTTCTGAGGGTTTTCAATTTTAGGACTATCCTTTGAGATGCAGAAGATACATTAAAGTTTTGAGACCAAATTGAATGAATAAAGTCATCAAACGAGGGTTCGAGAAGCCACAACCTTTCAAATCTGAAGGGACGATTAGTGCATACAGAAATGTCAGAATTTAGTAGAATGGGGCAATGGTCTGATATAACTGAAGCCAAACCATACACAACAGTCAAAGGGAAGAGCTCATCCCAAGCACCATTATAAAGAAAGCGGTCTAGTTTAGCCAACGCTGGTAATGATCAATGGTTTGACCAGGTGAAGGAACAGTTACTAATCGGTGGATCGATCAAGGAGCAGTCAAAAATGAAAGAATTGAAGTCATCAGAGTCTTGGGATAGATTACCTGAATTTCTATCATAAACAAATCTGGTAGTGTTAAAATCTCCACCAATCACCCAAGGACCTGAGAATTGGGATGCAAGAGAGCCACAATCCGACCAAAGAAGGGTTCTATCAGATGCATCTTGAGGGCCATAAATATTAGAGAAGAAGTAAATTTGGTTTGAGGGGATATGACGCAGTGCAACGTGAAGTGCTGATTTATTTTGAGTAGACCAATTTAAGGACCAAATTGATTCATTCCATGCTGTAATTAAGCCACCACGTGTGTCAATTGCCTTAACGAAAGTCCAACCGGAAAGGAAGGAGCCCCCCACTAATCTAAAGAAATTTGGAGAAGGGTCATCAAGCTTAGTTTCTTGGAGGAAAAGAATATCGATTTTTAAAGGGAGCAAAACCAGACTAATTGCATGGCATTTTGAGGGGTTGCCCAAGCCCCTAACATTCCATGAAACGATTTTCATTTGGCACCATTGATACGCTCAAGTTCCAAATCATGCATGGAAATATAATGCGATTCACGTAAATTAACACCCATGCAACGTGACATTTTCCTACATAGACTTTTATTTGCAGAAGAAAAAACAACAGGAGTAAAAAAACTACCCGAGCCTTCAGGATGGTCCTCTTTATTATTGATCCTTGCACTACGTCTGACAATGACCGGTGATAGAAACTGGGTCCAGTTCTCTTCTTCAGCATTATGGGTATAGCCAGCAGGGAGGATTTGTTGGAGGGGGAGAAAAGGTTGAGGTGGCGATTGATTGTCAAGAGGGATCGCGATGGGAGGGGCAGTTGATGTGGGGTCATCAATTTGGAGAGGGGTAATTGGGAGAGGGATAGAGAACGGGAAGGACATAGGGATGTTTTGGAAGAGCAAGTCGGTGTTGAAAAGGTGGTTCATGTTCTGGTGAGGTGTTTGGGTTACTTCAGGGTCCACATCGGGTATGGCCATAGCATTTATGTCATTTGGTGCAATTTCCATGGAATCATCGAAGTTGTCATGCATGCAAGGAATCGTAAGCTCGTCAATATTACCAATAAGTAAGGATTCAGGCTTAACACCTGGGTGTTCGTGGATGCAGCGTTGGACTTTAATGAGATGCTTCTTCATATTGATGTTAACCACAAGAAAAGTGTTTAGGTCAATCCCCTCAAAAAATTGAATTTTGATAAATAAGTTTCTGTGGTCGAAGTGAGCCCATTCACAGTCATCTAAAGCTACAACATTTCCCAAAGGACAAAGAATATTTTTGACTGCAGCAGAATTGAACCTTAGAAATTCTGGAAAACCTACCACCTTTGCCCATGATTCGCACTCTAACACCGCTTCCGGTTCCCATTCAGCCTCAGACCAAGGCTCAAAGTATATAGCTCCACCCGGCTTCGCAAAGAGCTTCCAGAACAAGACTTGGTCTCTGATCCATGCGTTTGGGCAAGAGACGATGAAAGAGTTTTTTCTATATATCCACATAGGCCATTCACGATAGTTAAAAGCATTAGATAGGACGAAGTGAAGCGATGTAATACTCCAACCGCCAGAAATCACGGTGCCAACAATGTAGTTTGATGAGTCTGCCATTACAAAATGATTCATATTTTCAGAGTTTAATGTGGGAGAGATGGGAGAGGAGGGAATAGGAGTTGGAGAGGGCGTGGATTGCTGACAGCTGGAACGATGTGGACTCTTCTGGTTTCGATCAGATTGAGTTGATGCACGAGGGACCCACGCTGCAGAAGGTGCATCATTCCAATGGACACCTTTACGCACATGTTTTGAGATGCCTCTTTGCATTCTTTTTTTAGGGCAACGTGTACATAAGTGGCCGTAGCCTGAGCAAAAAAAACAAATTTTTGAATTCCTGCAGGCACTTGCCACGTGTCCTCTATCTGCGCATTGAATACAGCGACGATCGCTCTTCAGGAAATTGACCATATTCTGAATTGAAGAGAAAGCATGTAATTTTGATGATTTTCTCACAGACGTGCGATCGGATGAAACCAACGGAGGAGATGAGGCTACCTCCGCATAGGATTTTTTTGGTCTATCGTCTGGAATATTTTTCAGAGCATCAAAGCGGTTATTACAGGTAATCTCTTGAGGAGGTGGATGACTAAAACTTTGACAAAAGAAACTTTTTGAAGCGGGAGGAAAAAATGATTGACCAACTTGAGATGGTGGGGCGTGGGGACGATGGGAGGAGAAAAAGGTGGGTTTATGAAAAACTGAGCGAGAATGGTGCTGAGATGAAGAAAGAGGGTGAAAGAGGGGGCGAGTGCGGAAGGAAGAAGGAGGATGATGGAGAGAAGATGAGCGGGGACGAGAGCGCGGAGCAGGGCGAGAGCGGATGAAAGAAGGAGGACGACGGTCCGAAGGAGGAGAAGAACGATGAGGCGGAGGAGGAGAAGGAAGGATAGGAGGACGGGGGCGGAACGCGGCACGATATTTGGCTGGAAAGGGGAAAGAGAAGCGGAGGGAGTCCGCCATTGCACAACCAGGATCTGATTTGAAACAGGATTTAATTGATTGTTTGTTATTTTCTAATTTAACAAAAATGATATTTCTATTTTAACTTAACAAATAAAAATGAAAATTTTATTTGTTAACAAATTCTATTTAACAAAAATGATATTTTTGTTAAATCTAATTTATTTCAACAAAAATAATTCTCATTATAAAATGCAATCCTTATTTTCTACTTTTTTCTAATGTTCATACTACAATAAAAATATAATTTTTATTTTCTACTCTTTTCTAATGTTTCATCCTACAATAAACATGTAATTTTTATTGTTTTTGTAACAACCCGGAAATGCGAGCCAATTTAAAAATTTTATTTTGGCGATTTTAGCGAAGTTTGAATATTTAAAATGAATTAATTTAAATAAAATCGACGAGAAAATTATTTAGAATGAAATTAGAACGTATATATTTATATAGATCGTCGTTAGAATATAAATATTTATTCTAAATTATAAAAGGAATTGAAAATGGCGCGGTAGTTCGATAATTCAATTTCAAATTTCAAATGAATGTACCAGGTGCAAAATAAACTGGATTTTAGCGAAACCAAAAATATTTGAATTTAATCGAGAATATCTTTCCAACGAATCCGAAAAATCAAAATTTCATAGTGGGAATCAAAAGATATGTCCAGTTGAAAATTTTGAATAGTCGCTATGGAATTCTGGCCCTTAAAAATGGAAATTTTGCAAACGACCTTGGATTTCGACGAAACCACTTTTGTTGGATCCGTGGTGTCAAGTTATTGCTAGGTTTCAAATTTCGTAATTTTTCGAATCAATATGTGAGCGTGGCAAAGGAATTAAATAATAAAATATTTATATATTATATTCTTTGAAAGCCTCCCCTTATTCTCTCCCTCCTCTTCACAGTTAAAAATCGAAATAAAAAAAGGGAAAAACCGCCAGATCTCGTCGAAGCCTACCCCCTCCGTCGTCGATGGAGGCGCGCGCCTCCCCACCAACCCTGACGCCATTGAGACCCCCCCTTCCCCGACGCCTTCGCCCAGTCGCATGCGCGAGAGAACTGCGCTCTAGTTCCATCGATCCACGCATCCGATGCCTCCACCTTCTCGCGACTCTATCTTCCTCTGCACCGAACTGTCGCGCCTTCTCCTCCAACTGCCGACCCCCTTGACCCCCGACGTAGTACCACAGCCCCCTCTCTCGACTTCAACTGTAAGCCTTTATTTTTGTTTATTTATTTTTGTTTTTCAGTTTTAATAGAATTGCACTAGTAAAAATAGGATTTTTAAACTAGTAAAAATAGGATTTTTAAACTAGTAAAAATAGGATTTTTAAACAAGTAAAGATTATATTTTTTCAATTAGTAAGGATAAAAATACGGTTTTGTGTAGATAATATAGAAAGTAAAAAGTGAATCTTTTACATGTGTTGTTTTGATTTAAGTATGATAGAAAAGCTAGGATTTTTATTGTAAAAAGCTTAGATTTTTAGCAATGGAAAGAGGTGATCTTTGAAATATGAAGATATCATTTTTATTTATATAGAGTTATCGTTTTTAATGACATGAAAGAGGTGATTTTTATTATGAAAAGAGTGATATAAAAATATAATTTTTATATATATGAAGTGAAGATAAAGATGTGATCTTTGTAGAAGTAGGAATGTAAAAATATAACTTTTATATAGCAGAGATTATAAAAAATATGATTTTTATATTATAGGGATAATAAAAATATGATTTTTATATTGGTAGAGTATTAAAAATATGATTTTTAATGTATAGAACATCATATTAAAAATATAATTTTTATTATGAACAGCGTAGTAAAGACCGCATGGGAATTTTAGTCAGATCCAGACGGTTCAACAGTTCAAAAGCGAAGCACGACGTAGTTGAACCCTCTTTGAGAACTTCTCACCTTTAATTTAATTTTTCTAGTTAAAATATATATTAGGATGCAGATGGTGTTTAGTAGCACCCGACACCCGTCGTCCACAGACCATGGACGGCTTGTATGCTTGTTTGTTTGATTTTGATGTGTAGTTGATTGTGTGATGTGAAATGAAATGAAATATTTTATAGTGGAAAATATTTTATAGTTAAAAATATAATTTTTAACGTGTATAGAAAATAAATATTTATAAACGAATCGGACGATTTGTTATATACACACATTTGACGGATATTGATTGGGACGAAAAAATTTACACATCGCCCAATTGCACTAATAAATTCTGTGTTTGATTGTTTGAAACCCCACACGGGTATTGGGATGATAGATGACATACACTAATCCCAATAATTAGTTGTATGTCAATCGATTGATTGACAGGCTGTTGTAAGCGTTGAATATTTATATTTGATGCTTATATAGTGTAGAATGCACTTTGGATGATGATTGATTATTTGTCTTTGTTGATATATACATGTGTTGTATGGAAATCCATAAAAATAAAATCTATGTTAATTGATTAGGCCTCATTCTAGTTTAGAAATAGGATATTTGAAATAGAATATTTGTAAGTAGAAATATTTGAAAAAAAATTATTTGAAATAGAATATTCGAAAATAGAAATATATGAAGCCATGTTGATTAGATTGACGCCATTTTTACGTGAACGATATTTATATCGATTTTATTCATTTTGCAATGAATATTGAAATTGATTTCAAAATCGAATATTAAGAATTTAATTTGAATTGAAATTGAAATTGAATAGAATTGAATTCGAATTGAAATCGAATATTTAGAATTGAATTCGAATTGAAATTGGAATTGAATATAAATGAATTCGAATTGAAATTGAATTGAAAACGAACTGAAATTGAATTAAAAATCGATTTGAATTGAAATCAATTTGAAATGAATTTAAAACGAATTTATGAGGGAAAATTCAATTTTGATTTGAATTTGAAAAGAAGTTGAAATCGTTTTGAAAATGAATTTAAAATGATTTATATAATATGTTTTAAAGGGAAATCGATGAAATATATATATATATATATATATATATATATATATAATGGCCTGAATAGAACGCGCCGCGCCGTTGCAGTTCGCGAATTTCGACCATTAACTTCGATTGGATATTACGGGAGATCCGACCGTTGGATTCTCCTAAAACCGGAATCGTTAGGTTCGTATCGAAAAGAGCTTTCTAATGAATATTAGAGATTTGAAATCTAATGGTTGGATTTGGAATTATATCCAAATCAAATTTGGAAAAGGTCGCTGTAAGTGCAGTTCGATGGCCATTGATGGAAATCGATTGTACGGGCCTTGATAAAATTATTAAAAATATCGATAATATGTGTAAAATCATAAGAAATGATTTGTGAAGAATTGGGATGAAAAACTCCATATTTGAAAAGATAAAAATAGATTTTTATCGAAACGAACCAGTTATTAACTAGAAAAATAATCCAATGGTTACAAATAAATAAATTGGATTGGATTTGAATTGAAAGTATCTTTGGATATTTTCGATATTGGATTCCGTGATTATACAGATATTGTGATGGGAATTTGGAAGATATCGATATCATTATTCCCGATATGATATCTGTTGGTCTCAGGATTTGATGTTGAATATAAGTTGATACTATCTCTATTCAAAACCTTATATTTAATGTCAAATTTGATTGATTGATTGTTTGGATTGTGCTCGACCAGCTTATGAGCAAAATATGCTTTTACATTTTGCATTGGGTTGGGTAGAAATATTTGTGTGCTAACACCTTGTGAAACACTTCACGATTTGACGATAAGGTGTTTAGCGATGTTGTGTTTATTTCAAATTTAATGAATGATTGTGAAATGATATTTTTCTTAAGTGCAAAGAAATGTATTCCCGATTTTGGATAGGGAATGTTTTATAAAAATGTTTTATAAAACAGAAAGGATTTCGAGGCCCAAAACCCGATGATTTCTAAAATGATTTAGAAATGTATTATATGTTACATTGTGGTTCATCGCATATTCGATTAGTTGCTATTGATGATGTACCTGTTTGGTGGCGGAGAATTTATTCTCTTGCTTAACACCCTTCTTTGAGACGTACGAGCTCAAAGGTTATGTGATTAATAGTGACTGATCATATGTGTGAATTACTGATGTGAAGTACTATATTTTGAAAGTACTTGTGATTATTATGTCATGAAATGATTTTCCCTACTTTGGGATGTGAAATGATTTAATATGTCGCTAAAGAGTCGGGTGACCCTTAGACTAAAAGTATGGGTAAGAGGTCGGTGTAGCCTGCTCCTATGTGGGGTAGGTGCATCATCGGTGTAGCCCGCTTGTGAAAACCCGTAACTTCCCCGTAAAGGAAAGTGTCGGATAGTTCGAGAACAAGCCACAACAGGACGCATACAGAAGAACATTTCATTGTTATTACAGCAGTGCATCAGATTACAAGAATATACAGAGTACAAATGAATATTACACAGAAATATCAGAGATTTAAATTACATTTAAATACATAGCAGCGGAAAATAATACAATACACAACTAGAAGAAGATATACGGATACAAAGCTTTCCGGATATCGTTCCAGCTGTAAACCAGGATCCTGTGAATATAAATCTGCAAAACCAAAACTACTAGCTGCCCGTGTCAAAATAGGGGCACCCAGAGTTTAGGTTAAAACAATAAACTCCAGGTCAGTCATGTGACTGGTGTGAGAACTAAAATAGTTATTAATCTTTATTTTCAAAGTTCGGTAAATCAAGGGACCACGCCGTATAACACGGAACGGGTTTCCTCCCAAGAATACCAGTGCATAAAACAAACAGCGCAATGCTAAATAAAGAAAAATGAAGCTGTTATAAGACCCAGGTCCCATCACACAATGCAACGCAGCCGAGGATAGGGTTTTCCCTTATAACAGCCAAAGAATGCTTGATACGTTTAAAACAAATTGTTAGATACTATAATAAGTGCATAGTGCATAAAACAACTTCAAATCATAAGTATCAATCATAGGCGGCATGAGCGCCCCATCCCACTATGTCGCCATATATAGGATATACAATCAAAACCGCAAAGTCTCGTATTTGGAAATTGGGTTTCCATCTATGAACCGAGGCAAAAGATAGTCCTCAACCGATTCGAGACAATCTAGCCCATGTCTCAGGTCCCAGACTCAGGTGGGCCTTGGATCGTCAGGGCCGGTCCACCGATGTGGATTATTATGCCTGAACACTACGTCTCTCCGCCCTTTGGGGCGTAAATGAGCCAACGAATGGCTCCATCGGACCCGGATCGTCCGATCTAACCGAGGCGCCTTGCAACAGCAACAACCACATAAGCCAAACTCGTCAGGGCGTGTAAAACCACTGACGCCACTTTTTAGCTAGAAAGAAACGCAATTCCTCCCTGAGGTCCGTCTCCCGTTTTTGGTTCATACCGGGTGTGAAACTCACGAAGTAAACGTTACACAAAGCTATGCCACAAAGGCCTTGCTTTGATCATCACCACAAGACTTTGCTTTTCAACAGAAGCCTCGATCAATTGCCACTTAGGCATGCCACACAGGCAATTCACTCCATGCGTTTGATATCCATCAATATATAACCCCTGAGCTCGTATGTCTCAGAGAAGGGCGTTAAGCAAGAGAATAAATTCTCCGCCGCCAAACAGATATATATTTAATAGAAATCAATCACACAGACTAAAATCCAATGTCAGACACACAGTCCATTTACAAGTCCGTTCTGGGTCTGAACGAAACCGGAGGCACCTAGTACCGCGCATATCCATCGATCTCCAAGTACGTCTGGACGATCACTAACTGTTTCCATCTTCTTGGGTGTACAGCCCTATCAAGATCATCAGTAATCACCCAAGCGACGTGAAGACCTCCGGTCTTCGACCATCGTCTTCATCTTCGACTTATCGTCGTATCAGTTATTCAGAATGGGATAAACCCGGTCTTTCCGAATAACTCGCGTATATTTAAATAAGTGTTACACAAACACAACATACGCCTCATTCCAATTCATTAGTCACTAACCGTAAATTAATCAAGAGAATAATTCCCCAAACATTAACCCCGAAGGCCGAAACCAACATCAGATCAATATCCAGAAGACCATTCTGCTTGGCTAACCGACAGTTAGTTTCTAAATTTCATGTTCTTAGGGAAAGGTTCCCATAAATTTTATCAAAGATAAATTCCTTGAATTTATTCTTTAATCTACTCTTGAATATCAATTAAAACTAGTCGGGATTAGCGAACCTTACCGAAGTAATCATTTGTTTTAATTTCCCAACCCCAACCTATTCACCCCATGAAGTAAAACTGGTTATACTTCATATCTAACACCACGGTGTTATCGGTAATTTCAATTACCATTTCACGTTCAAATCTAATTAAAGATTTAACTATCGCCTGGAGCAAAACTGGTGATACTCCATTTCGATTATTTCAATCTAATTAAAGATTCATTAAAACTCCACTTAGTTTTAATCTGTGACTGGGTTAAAGAATCAGTGTCATTTAAAAACACGGTTCACGATAAACCCAAAATCACATCACATTTCAATCAGTCCCTAATTGTAAATTAGCAAGTGAGCAATTCCCTAAGTATGAATCCCGAAGGCCGAAACCAACATCAGATCAATACCTCGGAAACTATTCAACTTAACTAATCTCCAGTTATTTTCTGATTTTCTTAACTCCTTTAGGTCTAAGAACTGTATTATTGAAGATACCGTTCACGACAACCCAAAATCACATTTCATCAATGATCGGGTTAAAGAACGAGTGTTATTTAAAACACTGTCCACGATAAACCCA
This sequence comes from Allium sativum, assembly GCA_030737875.1. Classification (NCBI taxonomy): domain Eukaryota; kingdom Viridiplantae; phylum Streptophyta; class Magnoliopsida; order Asparagales; family Amaryllidaceae; genus Allium; species Allium sativum. Next base: position 179,875,224 of record CM060915.1, on the reverse strand, counting down.
AAAATCAATCTCGATTCAATTCCAATTAAATATTATTTAATTGGTACACTTCATTAAATCTAAATAAAAAGATTTAATCTCTTCTCAACTGGGTTCAAGAACAGTGTTAGTGAAGACACCATTCACGACAAACCCAAATCACATTTGATATTAAATACAAGGCTCTGAATAGAAAATATCCCGGCTTATATTCAATATCAAATTCTACGATTAACAAATGTCGTATTGGTAATAACGATATAAATATATATCTTTCAAATTTCCATAACAACATCTGTATAATCACGAATTCCAACATCGAATTATTCCGAAGACAATCTCGATTCAAATCCACTCCAATGCAATCATTGGAAATTTTGGTTATTTTTAAAACCCTTTTCGAATTCAATTTATTTATTTAAAAATAAATAGAATTATAATTCTAGTTCAAAACTAGTTCATTTCGATAAAAACCTATTTTTATCTTTCCAAATATGGAGTTTTTCATCCCAAATCTTCACAAATCATTTCTTATGATTTTACACAAATTATTACTATTTTTAATAATTTTATCAAGGCCCGTACAGTCGATTTCCACCAATGGCCATCGAACTGCACGTATAGCGACCTTTTTCCAATTTGATTTGGACATAATTCCAAATCCAACCGTTAGATTTCTAATTTATCACATTCATTAGAAAGCTCTTTTCGATACGAACCCAACGGTTCCGGTTTTAGGAGGATCCGACGGTCGGATCTCCCGTAATGTCCGTTTGAAATAAATGGTCGAAATTCACGAACTGCCGCGGCGCGGCGCGTTCTATTCAGGCCATAATATTATATATATAATATATATAATATATACTTCATCGATTTCTATTTAAAACGAATTATATGAATAGTTTTAAAATCGTTTCAAAAGCAATTTCAACTTCCATTTCAATTCAAATCAAAATTGAATTCTTCTTTATAAATTCGTTTTAAAATTCATTTCTATTCAATTCAAATTTCAATTCAATTTGAATTCATTTCAATTCGCTTTCAATTCAATTTGAATTCGTTTTCAATTCAATTCATTTCGAAATCGTTTTCAATTCAATTCAAAATCGTTAAAATCGATATAAATATCGTTCACGTCAAAATGGCGTCAATCTAATCAACACGGCTTCATAAATTTCTATTTTCAAATATTCTATTTCAAATATTTCTTTTTCAAAATAGTTGTTATTATCAAAATATTTCGTTCAACACATGACCAATCTCAATGGATGAGTACTGTCAACACATGAACTTTTATTTTATATTGATAAAGATGTAAATTTTATTATTAAAATATTTCGTTCAACACATGACCAATCTCAATGAATGAGTACTGTCAACACATGAACTTTTATTTTATATCGATATTCTTTATTTTTCAAATTGGAATGAGGCCCAATCAATTACCATATAACGTTAATTATATGGATTTTCATACAACACATGTATATCATAGCATTGAAAAATAATCAACCATCAACCAAAGTGCACTACACTGTATAAGCATCAAATATAGATATTCAACGCTTATAACAGCCTGTCAATCAATCGATCGACATATTTAATCAATCAGGATGAGTGAACTTCAAATTTCATCCCAACACCCGTGTGGGGTTTCAAACAATCAAACACATATTTTATTTGTGCTGTTAGGCGATGTGTAAAATTTATCGACCCAATCAATGTCCTTCAAATAGGTGTACATAAACAAACCGTCTGGTTTGTAAATGAATATTTGTTTATTCACATTCACGCTAAAAATTATATTTTTAACGACAAAACATTTTATTCCAACATATGAATTTCTATTCAGTTCATTCTTTAAATAAAATGATATTTTTATTTTTCTAACATATTTTAGAAAATTTCGGCGGCATAACGGCACGATACTAGAAACGGGACGAGGCCTAGCCTTATCCCCGGTCTAGTGAAGGCCCACGCCATTCACATATCAACATTAATCAATTTCCAATTCAACCAATCAATCAAATCCAAATCAAATAATCTAACCAACTACACAACCAAACAAACAAGTCCATGGTATGTGGACGGGTGTCGGGTGCTTCTAATAAGCACCGTCTGCATCCTAGTATATATATATATAACTAGAAATAAAATTGAAAGGTGAGAAATTCTCACTTACAGCTATCCAATCATCTTGACTCTTCTTTTGCAGAATTCTTCGTCGTTCTCGCCTTTTTGTCACCTTCGTTGACCGTAGCCACTACATATATAAAAATCGAATTTTTACTTTGCTATTCTATATATAAAAATCGAATTTTTACTTTGCTATTCTATATATAAAAATCGAATTTTTACTTTGCTATTCTATATATAAAAATCGAATTTTTCTTTGCTATTCTAGATATAAAAATCGAATTTTTCTTTCGAAGTTCAATATATAAAAATCGAATTTTTATTTCGAAGATCAATATATAAAAATCGAATTTTTTATATCGAAGTTCAATATATAAAAATCATATTTTTATTCTACTAAAAAATCTTATCATTATATTTTGCTTTCTAAAACAAAATATAATTTTCTTTCAAAACACATGTATATTTTCTCCTTTCAAAACAATGTTTCTTTTATATAGAAAATCCTCCTTTTGAAACAATATATATCCATATATAATTTCTGATCTTCGTGACTCAAAATGTCATCTTTATATGATAAAAATATCATTTTTATCATATTATAAAAATATAATCTTTTAACTTATAAAGTTTAAATCTTTTCAAAAGTTAGTTTTTAAACTTTCGAAAATCAGTTTTAAAATCATTTTTAAAATCATTTTTCAAAAATCAGTTTTTAACATTAAACAAAAATCAGTTTTTATTTTAAAAACAAAATCAGTTTTCTACTTTTCTAAAAGAAATCAGTTTTCTACTTTTCTAAAAGAAATCAGTTTTCTACTTTTCAAAAATCAGTTTTTACCCTAATTAAAATTTCAGTTTTAACCTAATTAAAATTTTCTATATTAAGGTGGAACGGGGAGGAGAGGGTTTGCCGGTCGTACGGACGTCGGGGGAGGTGCAGCGTCCAACCTGGTGGCTCTGGCGGTCCCTTTTCTGGCAGCGGCGGCTTGGGCTGTGGGGAGGTCTCGCGGCCCTCTCGAGTTCGAAGGAGGAGGTCGCGTCGATGGAGGGGGGGTTCCAGCCCTGGCGGCGCGATTCGCCCCCCACCCCGTCGCCTTTCTCTCTCTTTTTTTTTTATTTGAAATCGATTTGAGAAAAAAAGGGGGGGGGCAGCGGGTTTTTAAGGGGAAGGGTTATATTTTATATTTTATTTTTTATTTTAATTTACTAAAAAGTTGACTTTTACATACGACCTCTAAACGAGGCCCACCGCCTGTCGCCCATAGCGTTTCACCCCCATTCCGAACACAATGGGATATGTACCGCAAGCTGAATCGACCGTTTCGATCAGTTTCCATTGCATTTACATTTAAATCATTATATTGAATTTTAAACGTACATTTCAATTTACCGGGGTCACATACTAACTCTATAAATCCCATAAAAATATTTTCTAGCTTCGTATTGACGATACGGTCCTAACAAAACTAGTTTCGTCAAATTCTGAGACCGTTAGAAAAATGGCCAATTTCCAGTCGATTAAAATCAACTGAAACTGGTCAAACGCGTTTTCCTTTGCCACGCTCACATATTGATTCGAAAAATTATGAAATTTGAAACCTAGCAATAATTTAACATCACGGACCCAACAAAACTGGTTTCGTCGAAAACCGAGGTCGTTTGCAAAATGTCCATTTTTAAGGGCCTGAATTCCATAGCGACTATTCAGAATTTTCAACTGGACATATCTTTTGATTCCCGCTATGAAATCTTGATTTTCCGGATTCGTTGGAAAGATATTCACTGTTAGATTCCATTGTTTTTGGTTTCACTAAAATCCGGATTGTTTTGCACCCGGTACATTCAATTGAAGTTTGAAATCGAATTATCGAACTACCGCGCCCTTTTCTATTCTATTTATAATTATATATAAATATTTATATTCTAACGACGACGTATATAATATATACGTTGAATTTCAATTCAAAATAAATTTCTCGCCGATATTATTTAAAATAATTCATTTTAAATAATCAAAATTCGCTAAAATCGCCAAAATAAAAATTTTAAACTGGCCCAGATTTTCGGGTCATTACAATCTCCCCCACTTAAAACTTTTCGTCCCCGAAAAGGAACAAAGTCAAAAGTGGTTTGATCATTCAACTCTATGCTCGATTTGGCTTCCATTCTCCAACTCTTTAGTTTCTGAGAATTTTCAAAATTTCAAAAATTTGGCTAACACCCTAAATTTTCGAAAAATTTCGCCATAACCTCCCCTGCACCGGGAGCATCGGGGAATTTCAAATAGCTTCCCCGGTCCTTCAGATCTCAAAAAGAAAAAGAAAAAGCCAAGCGGCTAGCCAATAGGCTCACAAAATCATCATCACCCAAACAAAACAGGAAATTATGTAGTAAACATGTACCTATTTGTCGGGCAAACAAATTTTATTCTCTGGCTCTAGCCTCCTTGCTATGACCTGTTCAAGGTAAGTACATATATGTAAGCAAATGCGACCAATTTTTAATATAACTCAATATTTGGTTCAATTAGGCTAAATGTTTAAAAATTAGCAAACAAATAAACAAACAACATAAACATCAATCAATTAGTTGATTATCCTTTGAAATTCATAACTTTGATATATAGTCAAAAATCTCATTTTTGATGCCAAATCACAACAATAGGCCCTACCTAATTTTGGTTCTCACACCAGTCTAATGGAAATATATAGAAATCACACCTTCGTCACTCGAAAATAAATGCTGATGATGTTTCGAACCACCATCAGAACATTGTCGGGCTACTAGAGTGCGGTTCTATATCTACCCGGTATATTAAAACTTCGAATATACGTTTGCAAGGCGTATATGCAAATTCTTTATATACTGGACTGTCCAAATCAATATAAATAAATAATCAACTACGAATAATTGATTTAAATTTTCAAAACAAAATTTGTTTTCACTTTAAAAATATACTCCTCACACTCGTTCTAGGATACTACTGATCCCATCTCTAACGAGTCATTCTCATTGGATATTGCTAATCCAATATCTGATGAATTCTTTCGTATGGTTCTAATGTGTCTTGTTCTCTGAGCTTTGTAAACCAAAGCTCTGATACCGCTTGTGAAAACACGTAACTTCCCCGTAAAGGAAAGTGTCGGATAGTTCGAGAACAAGCCACAACAGGACGCATACAGAAGAACATTTCATTGTTATTACAGCAGTGCATCAGATTACAAGAATATACAGAGTACAAATGAATATTACACAGAAATATCAGAGATTTAAATTACATTTAAATACATAGCAGCGGAAAATAATACAATACACAACTAGAAGAAGATATACGGATACAAAGCTTTCCGGATATCATTCCAGCTGTAAACCAGGATCCTGTGAATATAAATCTGCAAAACCAAAACTACTAGCTGCCCGTGTCAAAATAGGGGCACCCAGAGTTTAGGTTAAAACAATAAACTCCAGGTCAGTCATGTGACTGGTGTGAGAACTAAAACAGTTATTAATCTTTATTTTCAAAGTTCGGTAAATCAAGGGACCACGCCGTATAACACGGAACGGGTTTCCTCCCAAGAATACCAGTGCATAAAACAAACAGCGCAATGCTAAATAAAGAAAAATGAAGCTGTTATAAGACCCAGGTCCCATCACACAATGCAACGCAGCCGAGGATAGGGTTTTCCCTTATAACAGCCAAAGAATGCTTGATACGTTTAAAACAAATTGTTAGATACTATAATAAGTGCATAGTGCATAAAACAACTTCAAATCATAAGTATCAATCATAGGCGGCATGAGCGCCCCATCCCACTATGTCGCCATATATAGGATATACAATCAAAACCGCAAAGTCTCGTATTTGGAAATTGGGTTTCCATCTATGAACCGAGGCAAAAGATAGTCCTCAACCGATTCGAGACAATCTAGCCCATGTCTCAGGTCCCAGACTCAGGTGGGCCTTGGATCGTCAGGGCCGGTCCACCGATGTGGATTATTATGCCTGAACACTACGTCTCTCCGCCCTTTGGGGCGTAAATGAGCCAACGAATGGACCCGGATCGTCCGATCTAACCGAGGCGCCTCGCAACAGCAACAACCACATAAGTCAAACTCGTCAGGGCGTGTAAAACCACTGACGCCACTTTTTAGCTAGAAAGAAACGCAATTCCTCCCTGAGGTCCGTCTCCCGTTTTTGGTTCATACCGGGTGTGAAACTCACGAAGTAAACGTTACATAAAGCTACGCCACAAAGGCCTTGCTTTGATCATCACCACAAGACTTTGCTTTTCAACAGAAGCCTCGATCAATTGCCACTTAGGCATGCCACACAGGCAATTCACTCCATGCGTTTGATATCCATCAATATATAACCCCTGAGCTCGTACGTCTCAGAGAAGGGCGTTAAGCAAGAGAATAAATTCTCCGCCGCCAAACAGATATATATTTAATAGAAATCAATCACACAGACTAAAATCCAATGTCAGACACACAGTCCATTTACAAGTCCGTTCTGGGTCTGAACGAAACCGGAGGCACCTAGTACCCCGCATATCCATCGATCTCCAAGTACGTCTGGACGATCACTAACTGTTTCCATCTTCTTGGGTGTACAGCCCAATCAAGATCATCAGTAATCACCCAAGCTACGTGAAGGCCTCCGGTCTTCGACCATCGTCTTCATCTTCGACTTATCGTCGTATCAGTTATTCAGAATGGGATAAACCCGGTCTTTCCGAATAACTCGCGTATATTTAAATAAGTGTTACACAAACACAACATACGCCTCATTCCAATTCATTAGTCACTAACCGTAAATTAATCAAGAGAATAATTCCCCAAACATTAACCCCGAAGGCCGAAACCAACATCAGATCAATATCCAGAAGACCATTCTGCTTGGCTAACCGACAGTTAGTTTCTAAATTTCACGTTCTTAGGGAAAGGTTCCCATAAATTTTATCAAAGATAAATTCCTTGAATTTATTCTTTAATCTACTCTTGAATATCAATTCAAACTAGTCGGGATTAGCGAACCTTACCGAAGTTATCATTTGTTTTAATTTCCCAACCCCAACCTATTCACCCCATGAAGTAAAACTGGTTATACTTCATATCTAACACCACGGTGTTATCGGTAATTTCAATTACCATTTCACGTTCAAATCTAATTAAAGATTTAACTATCGCCTGGAGCAAAACTGGTGATACTCCATTTCGATTATTTCAATCTAATTAAAGATTCATTAAAACTCCACTTAGTTTTAATCTGTGACTGGGTTAAAGAATCAGTGTCATTTAAAAACACGGTTCACGATAAACCCAAAATCACATCACATTTCAATCAGTCCCTAATTGTAAATTAGCAAGTGAGCAATTCCCTAAGTATGAATCCCGAAGGCCGAAACCAACATCAGATCAATACCTCGGAAACTATTCAACTTAACTAATCTCCAGTTAGTTTCTGATTTTCTTAACTCCTTTAGGTCTAAGAACTGTATTATTGAAGATACCGTTCACGACAACCCAAAATCACATTTCATCAATGATCGGGTTAAAGAACGAGTGTTATTTAAAACACTGTCCACGATAAACCCAAAAATCAATCTCGATTCAATTCCAATTAAATATTATTTAATTGGTACACTTCATTAAATCTAAATAAAAAGATTTAATCTCTTCTCAACTGGGTTCAAGAACAGTGTTAGTGAAGACACCATTCACGACAAACCCAAATCACATTTGATATTAAATACAAGGCTCTGAATAGAAAATATCCCGGCTTATATTCAATATCAAATTCTACGATTAACAAATGTCGTATTGGAAATAACGATATAAATATATATCTTTCAAATTTCCATAACAACATCTGTATATTCACGAATTCCAACATCGAATTATTCCGAAGACAATCTCGATTCAAATCCACTCCAATGCAATCATTGGAAATTTTGGTTATTTTTAAAACCCTTTTCGAATTCAATTTATTTATTTAAAAATAAATAGAATTATAATTCTAGTTCAAAACTAGTTCATTTCGATAAAAACCTATTTTTATCTTTCCAAATATGGAGTTTTTCATCCCAAATCTTCACAAATCATTTCTTATGATTTTACACAAATTATTACTATTTTTAATAAGTTTATCAAGGCCCGTACAGTCGATTTCCACCAATGGCCATCGAACTGCACGTATAGCGACCTTTTTCCAATTTGATTTGGACATAATTCCAAATCCAACCGTTAGATTTCTAATTTATCACATTCGTTAGAAATCTCTTTTCGATACGAACCCAACGGTTCCGGTTTTAGGAGGATCCGACGGTCGGATCTCCCGTAATGTCCGTTTGAAATAAATGGTCGAAATTCACGAACTGCCGCGGCGCGGCGCGTTCTATTCAGGCCATAATATTATATATATATAATATATATAATATATACTTCATCGATTTCTATTTAAAACGAATTATATGAATAGTTTTAAAATCGTTTCAAAAGCAATTTCAACTTCCATTTCAATTCAAATCAAAATTGAATTCTTCTTTATAAATTCGTTTTAAAATTCATTTCTATTCAATTCATATTTCAATTCAATTTGAATTCATTTCAATTCGCTTTCAATTCAATTTGAATTCGTTTTCAATTCAATTCATTTCGAAATCGTTTTCAATTCAATTCAAAATCGTTAAAATCGATATAAATATCGTTCACGTCAAAATGGCGTCAATCTAATCAACACGGCTTCATAAATTTCTATTTTCAAATATTCTATTTCAAATATTTCTTTTTCAAAATAGTTGTTATTATCAAAATATTTCGTTCAACACATGACCAATCTCAATGGATGAGTACTGTCAACACATGAACTTTTATTTTATATTGATAAAGATGTAAATTTTATTATTAAAATATTTCGTTCAACACATGACCAATCTCAATGAATGAGTACTGTCAACACCTGAACTTTTATTTTATATCGATATTCTTTATTTTTCAAATTGGAATGAGGCCCAATCAATTACCATATAACGTTAATTATATGGATTTTCATACAACACATGTATATCATAGCATTGAAAAATAATCAACCATCAACCAAAGTGCACTACACTGTATAACCATCAAATATAGATATTCAACGCTTATAACAGCCTGTCAATCAATCGATCGACATATTTAATCAATCAGGATGAGTGAACTTCAAATTTCATCCCAACACCCGTGTGGGGTTTCAAACAATCAAACACATATTTTATTTGTGCTGTTGGGCGATGTGTAAAATTTATCGACCCAATCAATGTCCTTCAAATAGGTGTACATAAACAAACCGTCTGGTTTGTAAATGAATATTTGTTTATTCACATTCACGCAAAAAATTATATTTTTAACGACAAAACATTTTATTCCAACATATGAATTTCTATTCAGTTCATTCTTTAAATAAAATGATATTTTTATTTTTCTAACATATTTTAGAAAATTTCGGCGGCATAACGGCACGATACTAGAAACGGGACGAGGCCTAGCCTTATCCCCGGTCTAGTGAAGGCCCACGCCATTCACATATCAACATTAATCAATTTCCAATTCAACCAATCAATCAAATCCAAATCAAATAATCTAACCAACTACACAACCAAACAAACAAGTCCATGGTATGTGGACGGGTGTCGGGTGCTTCTAATAAGCACCGTCTGCATCCTAGTATATATATATATATAACTAGAAATAAAATTGAAAGGTGAGAAATTCTCACTTATAGCTATCCAATCATCTTGGCTCTTCTTTTGCAGAATTCTTCGTCGTTCTCGCCTTTTTGTCACCTTCGTTGACCGTAGCCACTACATATATAAAAATCGAATTTTTACTTTGCTATTCTATATATAAAAATCGAATTTTTACTTTGCTATTCTATATATAAAAATCAAATTTTTACTTTGCTATTCTATATATAAAAATCAAATTTTTACTTTGCTATTCTATATATAAAAATCGAATTTTTCTTTGCTATTCTATATATAAAAATCGAATTTTTCTTTCGAAGTTCAATATATAAAAATCGAATTTTTATTTCGAAGTTCAATATATAAAAATCGAATTTTTTATATCGAAGTTCAATATATAAAAATCATATTTTTATTCTACTAAAAAATCTTATCATTATATTTTGCTTTCTAAAACAAAATATAATTTTCTTTCAAAACACATGTATATTTTCTCCTTTCAAAACAATGTTTCTTTTATATAGAAAATCCTCCTTTTGAAACAATATATATCCATATATAATTTCTGATCTTCGTGACTCAAAATGTCATCTTTATATGATAAAAATATCATTTTTATCATATTATAAAAATATAATCTTTTAACTTATAAAGTTTAAATCTTTTCAAAAGTTAGTTTTTAAACTTTCAAAAATCAGTTTTAAAATCATTTTTAAAATCATTTTTCAAAAATCAGTTTTTAACATTAAACAAAAATCAGTTTTTATTTTAAAAACAAAATCAGTTTTCTACTTTTCTAAAAGAAATCAGTTTTCTACTTTTCTAAAAGAAATCAGTTTTCTACTTTTCAAAAATCAGTTTTTACCCTAATTAAAATTTCAGTTTTAACCTAATTAAAATTTTCAGAAGTAAAATAAAAATAAAAACGACTTACTGTATTAAGGTGGAACGGGGAGGAGAGGGTTTGCCGGTCGTACGGACGTCGGGGGAGGTGCAGCGTCCAACCTGGTGGCTCCGGCGGTCCCTTTTCTGGCAGCGGCGGCTTGGGCTGTGGGGAGGTCTCGCGGCCCTCTCGAGTTCGAAGGAGGAGGTCGCGTCGATGGAGGGGGGGGTTCCAGCCCTGGCGGCGCGATTCGCCCCCCACCCCGTCGCCTTTCTCTCTCTTTTTTTTTTTATTTGAAATCGATTTGAGAAAAAAAGGGGGGGCAGCGGGTTTTTAAGGGGAAGGGTTATATTTTATATTTTATTTTTTATTTTAATTTACTAAAAAGTTGACTTTTACATACGACCTCTAAACGAGGCCCACCGCCTGTCGCCCATAGCGTTTCACCCCCATTCCGAACACAATAGGATATGTACCGCAAGCTGAATCGACCGTTTCGATCAGTTTCCGTTGCATTTACATTTAAATCATTATATTGAATTTTAAACGTACATTTCAATTTACCGGGGTCACATACTAACTCTATAAATCCCATAAAAATATTTTCTAGCTTCGTATTGACGATACGGTCCTAACAAAACTAGTTTCGTCGAATTCTGAGACCGTTAGAAAAATGGCCAATTTCCAGTCGATTAAAATCAACTGAAACTGGTCAAACGCGTTTTCCTTTGCCACGCTCACATATTGATTCGAAAAATTATGAAATTTGAAACCTAGCAATAATTTAACATCACGGACCCAACAAAACTGGTTTCGTCGAAAACCGAGGTCGTTTGCAAAATGTCCATTTTTAAGGGCCTGAATTCCATAGCGACTATTCAGAATTTTCAACTGGACATATCTTTTGATTCCCGCTATGAAATCTTGATTTTCCGGATTCGTTGGAAAGATATTCACTGTTAGATTCCATTGTTTTTGGTTTCACTAAAATCCGTATCGTTTTGCACCCGGTACATTCAATTGAAGTTTGAAATCGAATTATCGAACTACCGCGCCCTTTTCTATTCTATTTATAATTATATATAAATATTTATATTCTAACGACGACGTATATAATATATACGTTGAATTTCAATTCAAAATAAATTTCTCGCCGATATTATTTAAAATAATTCATTTTAAATAATCAAAATTCGCAAAAATCGCCAAAATAAAAATTTTAAACTGGCCCGGATTTTCGGGTCATTACACCGCTCCTTTGTGGGGGCAGGGGCACATTTATATATATCGAGTTGCGATGTGCGTACCATTTCCCTTGTCGATGGGGAGCACGATATTTGGTTGCATACTTGTTTGTATGCATTGTTATGTTTTAGAATTCATATTTCCAAACGATTTGTTTTGAGATCCCGAAGTGAAATCTACTTTGATATAGAAAGTTAGATAGGTATTTCAAATGATTTGAAATAGGAAATCGGGAATAAAATCCAAAGGAATAATTTCTGTAAATTGAATTGGATTTGGAAAATCTAAGTGTAGTGATTAATCTAAGTGGGTAGATTGGGATTTTTTAAAAATTGATGCATAGTAGATCCATATATCTATATTGATTGTTGTTTATACACTAGAATTCATGGGGGTAAACCCGTTCCGCGTTAGCGGCGTGGTCCCGTGATATGCCATATGATTTATATAAGGTTATAACTTTTTAGAGTTTCTCACACCAGTCCCATGACTGACCTGTAGTTTGCTTTTCCCCTTGCAAACTCGGGTGCCCCTATTTTCCACACGGGCAGTCGAGTAGTTTTATTTTGCAGATATATAAGCAGGATTCTGGATCGAAGCTTTAAGCTGTGTCCAGGCATTTACAGTCTTCCGCTGTGTAGTTTATATTTCCGCTGTGCATTGTATTACATTTATGTAAATTTATCTTCCGCTGTGTATTATTTTCGATATACTCTGATATATTTTGTACTCTGATATAACATTATTATGATGTTTATAGAAGTCTTCTGTTATTTGTTCTGATGTGTTGTATACCCAGAATTAGCATATGCGGGATTCGAATGGTCTTGGTCGGTTTAGCGATCAATTAGGTCCGGGCGAAATCCGTGTCGATACAGTCTTTATTTTTAACAAAATGAATATTTTGTTTTTCACACTTTTCTATTTAAAAAAATGAATATTTTGTTGTTCATACTTTTCTATTTAACAAAATGAATAATTTGTTGTTCATACTTTTCTTTTTAACAAAATGAATATTTTGTTGTTCACACATTTCTATATAACAAAATGAATATTTTGTTGTTCATACTTTTCTTTTTCACAAAATGCATATTTTGTTGTTCATACTTTTCTTTTTAACAAAATGACCTTTTTACATTTCTACTAATTATAATGGAACAAAATGATGTTTTTATATTTCTAGCAATCCTAGTGAACAAAAGGACATTTTTATATTTCTAATAATTCTAATGGAATAAAATGACATTTTATATTTCTAACATAACATTTCCTATCAAAATGTTTATTTTTATACTAACATAACTTTTTCTAACTAAACTGATTTATTTTAATCCAATGTGACAATTCTAACATAAATGGTTTTAATCCAGTGTGATAGTTCTGACATAAATGGTTTTTAATCCAATGTGACAATTCTACCATAAATGGTTTTAAATCCAGTGTGACAATTTTGACATAAATGGTTTTTAATCCAATGTGACAATTCTAACATAAATGGTTTTTATTCTAATTTGTCAATTCCAACATAAGAATGTTTTTATTCTAATAACATATAAAAGAATATTTTATATGTGAACAATTTAATAACAAATAAAAGGATAATTCATTTGTTACCTTTTTAATCTAACTTAGCAAATAGAAATGCTAATTTTATTTCAACAAAGGGTGTAAAACCTATTTTATTTAAAAAAAATAATTCAATCAATCAACAGATCGACGTAACAGAATTCATCAATCCACATCAAATCATGAATAGCACAAATTAATTTTAACAGCGGATTGTAAAAGTAAAAAATCATAATTAATAAATGTTGATTATAAAAAAGAATTCTCACCATGATTTTAATTCTGCAAAATTGTAGATCGCTCTATTTCAAATCTGATCAGCGTCATGGCGTAGATCTTTTCTTCACGATTTCAATGCTTCAAAAATCATTTGATTCTGTTTTCGTTTGAATGAGATACACCAATTTAAACTTTGAATACAAAAGTTATATAATTAATTAATTATTTATACTTTCACCTCCTTCATCACATTTACACTAAACATTGTCGGTCCCTATTCATCGTTAATTTCAGGAACCAAGAAACTCAAGCCGTCGACTTTGAATCCTTCCATCCGCTTTTTTCTAGGTTTAGAAATTACACGTCCTACTAGATGACAGCCGACCATTGAGCACCGCCACGAGAAAGAGGGGAAAGGAGAAATAAGCAAATGGAAATTTGAGAAATGAAAATATGTGAATGAAATAGGATGAGTGAAAATAGAACAAAGGAGAATAATGAAAAGGCATGAAAATAGAACAAAGTGAATACAATTAATAGAATGTAGAAAAAGAAATGAATGCATGATTAGTGCATGTGGCCGTTATTCAAAACATTTATTTTTAGTTTTATTGAGAAAAAATATTCCATTCTTAACACACATTAAATTTCAATTTCAAATGCGATTGTTTCTGGAATTAACACGTGTGCACATACTCTTGAAATAAATATGTCCACACATATTTACACGTATTTGTTTCAATTGTTTTGAATTAGAACGTTACTTGACTAACATAATTAAAACCCCTTTTTCTGTGTGATTTAATTCCATTTAGGATGCGCATTTATTTTCAAATTCAAACATTACTTCTAAAATTTGAGGTCTATATATTTATATGAAGTAAATATATACATGTATATTAGCATGCATGTAGCTTTCTAGATTTAATTGTCCGCTTTCAAGTTTTAACATTATTTTTGTCTTAATCAAAGTGGACTTTTGTGTTATTGCCAATTTGCAATTCATATTTGAATCATTACTCCACAAACATTTGTTATTAAATACTACAGTAATCATTCAGCCTTCGACTATCGAAGCAATGTGAAATCAAATATTTTATACTAGAATAATGTTTTCCTTCCATACTTGATATTAGTATATATAATAGATGGACCGCCGTTTTTGCAAATGCTATAAATGATAGCCTTAAACAATTTCCTGTTTTATTTTTCTTAAAATACATTGATGTCTGCGTTGCTTTTTCTTTATTGACTTATTATATTTAGAGAAACATTTTAATATGCATATATGTAAAAACTTACAATTACAAATAAATATTTATTTAGAAAAAGGAAAGCTTGACAATAAATGTATGTGTCAATTAATTTGAAAATGTCATTTAATATGACACTTAATCTAATTTAAGAGAAAGAGACGAACAGTTTCTATCTCTATATGAATTATCTCTTTCCTCTATTTATTGCACATTCTAAAAAAAATTTAAAAGTTTTCCTTCTTTATTTATTTTTACATGTATAGTTACATTAATTTTATTCGTTTTTAGCTTTGATTAAAATAAATTTTTAGTCGTTATTATTTAAAATAAATAATTTTAAATATTAAAATCCATTAAAATTTCCAAAATAAAAAATTTAAATTGGCCCCAAAACTCCGGGTTGTTACAATCTCCCCCACTTAAAATCTTTTCTTCCTCGAAAAGGAACGAAGCTAAAGGTTATCTAGTTGACCAAATCAACTTTCATTCTTTTATTGGTTTTAGTAATTTTATTAGTTGATTAACTTTTCAAATATATAACTTTTAAATATCCAAAAATCAAATTTTCTAAGATCGAATTATACAAATACATTAATTATAAACTTGTTACTCTCAACTCATCCTAGGGCATTGCTAACCCTATCTCTAATGTGTTTTTTCTCATTATAGGATACTACTAATCCTATATCTAATGAGTATTCTTATTGGATATTAAAAATCCAATCTCTGATGAGTCTTTTGTTCAGTTCTAACAAATTGTACCCCAAAGATTTGAGCTAACCAGAGCTCTGATACCAACTTTAATCACACCGCGAAATCCGGTAGGCTTTGCAACCATCCCTTCATCCTCCAGTACAGCAGGTAAAACCCACTGTGGCTTACAGTGGTACCCCAGACACCTTGTTTTACGGCGACCCTTTCGAGATCCCCCGGCCGCAGCCTACCAAACCTAAAAAGGGACATGTGGGGGTAAGAGTCTCCCGTTCGCTACCAAACCGCGAAGTGAGAACCCCCCGTCATGCTGCATCCTATTACCAGGCATGCCAAACAAGGACTGGTATGAGAAATCCTAACTTAACTTAGCTAATAATAAGGCTAATCACAGGACCACGCCGCTAACGAGGAACGAGTTTACTCCATTGGATTTCCAGTGCATAAAGTAAATGGTTAAACAACGCAATGCTTTTTAGAAAAATGAAACCATTATAAGACTCAAGTCCCATCACATAATGCAACGCAAACCGGAGGATAGAGTTTTACCTTATAATGGTCAAAAATTCTTGATATTATAAAAACGGATTCGATATTATTATTAGTGTCTGATCAGTATTAAAATACTTTGAATTAAGTATTAATCCTAGATGACATAGGTACCATATACTATGTTGCCATATATAGGTTTACAATCAAAACCGAAATGTCGTATTGGAAATTGGATTTCCATCATGAGTCAAGGCTAGGGATCGTCCTCTCAGATTCGAGACATTCTAGCAAATGCCTTAGGATTCCCCGCAGTAAAATCTTGGAGTGGTAGGGCTGGTCCACAAAAACTTTAGTGGATTGGCAATTCCTGAATACACGTTTCCCGGTCCTTTTGGACCTCAATATGGCCACTAAAAACCTATAAAACCGAGGTACCTCTTAATCCATCATCCACATAAGTAAAAATGTCAGGGCTGGTAGGTCGCTGACACTACTCTAGCTAGAAAGAAACGTGTGCACTCCCTACGGTCCATATCCTATTTTTGACTCATACTGGTGTGTGAGGCTCGCAAAGTCACGCTATACACAAAGGTATGTCTAAACAGGCTATGCTTTGATCATCAACCACAAGGCTATGCTTTTCAACAAAAGCCTTGATCCATGCATCTTAGCATGCCACATTGTCAATCCATACCATACCATTGATTTCTACCAATATATAACCTCTAGGCTCATACGTCTCAGAGAATCATGTTAAACACCAAACAGATATATATTTAGCAGAGACCAATTAATACAACATAAAGGAATACAACGTCAGACATACCACCCATTAACAAGTCCGTTCTGGGTCTGAACGAAACTGGAGGAACCTTATTCCTCGCATATCCGAACAATCAACAAATACGTCCGAACAACTACCACTGCAACCCCTTCAAGGTAGCTACTCCAATCACGGGCTTCAGTAGTCCTCATCCATTCGATGTGAAGATCGTCGGTCTTCAATCACCGTCTTCAAATCTTCGACTTAAATTGTCGTAGTAATTATTTGAAATGATTTGAACATGGTCTTTTCAAATAATCTTCGAATAATTATCATCTTAATCATTTCATATCACTCAAATCTATTTATAATGGTTTATCGCTATTTTTATTTATTTAAAATACCTCAATCATAATTAAATGACACTTCGGGTCAATGAGCGGCCCTAGCTATGTTTTTACCAAAATTTGATTTGCACTTATCTCGAAATCTAACCGTTGGATTCAGACGAGATTTATATCATTGGAAAGATCTTCCCAAGGCGATCCTAATGGTTCTAGTTTTGGGAAAATCCGACGGTCGGATCTTTCGGTATAATCGTCAGAAGTTACGATTTCAAATCGCGAACTACAGCAGGGCGATTCATTTTATTTTAATTTATATATATAAATATAATTCATTCGTTTGATGATTTCAATTTATTATTTAAATAATTTTCTACATTTCGTATTCAAGTTTTTTCTAATTAATAGAAGTCTATATCAAAACATGTACATTTTCTTCATTCCTTATATGATAATAAAAATGTAAATTTTTATTGTTTATTATTTCCATTTCCAATGTTGAACACTTTTCTATATCCTTTGCTTACATTTCATTAAAAATGTGATTTTTAATGATAACATGTATTTATATTTTAAAACATGACATTTTCCTATTCATTTAATTACATTTTCCTATTCCTTTACATTTCATCAAAACAAATGTGACTTTTCTATTCTTCCTTTATTTACATGAAAAATGCATTATTTTTCCTTCATTCTTTTATTACGTAATAAACGTAATATTCCACTTTCATTCTTTACCTACAATGGAAAATGCAATCTTTTTTATTTCATCTTTAATTACATTAAAAATGAAATCTTTTTGTTTCATTTCTAATTACACTGAAAAATGTAATTTTTAAAATCTGTTCTTTTTATCGCATCTAAAATGTCGATAAATATAACATTAAAACATATTCTTTTTACTGAGTATAGAACATCAATAAAGATTCCACTTTTAAATATACTCTTTTTATTGTCTCTAAAATGACAATAAAAATGCTTCTTTTGATTCTAATGTTTATATTGAATATAAAATATCGATAAAAATGATCTTTAAAATGTGACGACCGCAAAACCCCGTACAACGGTGTTAAGGGTAATCTTTGGAATATAACACATAAAAAGATAATAGCAGAAATAAATACACAAAATAATGCACAAATAATACACTAGATAAACATAATCATCAGAGTTACACAGTATACAGGATCATACTTAGTACAAATACAGTTCATCTATACATAAATGTCCACAGCGAAAAACAAACATAATATGTACAATAGGAGCTGAACAACATAAAAAGAGATAAATGATAGAATCCATCTTCAGCTCCAGCTATCCAGAAAGAGCCTGCTAAAACCTGAACACAGGGCTGCCCGTGTAGAAAAAGGGGCACCCGAGTTTGCAAGTGAAACAAACTACGAGTCAGTCATGGGACCGGTATGAGAAATCTACTTAACACATTTATAATATGGCTAATCACAGGACCACGCCACTTTCGCGGAACGGGTTTACTCCATTGCATTGCCAGTGCTTTATAATAAGTAAATCTTTTAAACATCGCAATGCTTTTTACAAAAATGAAGCCATTATAAGACTCAGTTCCCATCACACAATGCAACGCTAACCGGAGGATAGAGTTTTTACCTTATAATGGCCAAAATATGCTTGATACGAATAAAACAAAAGCATTTGATATTAGTACTAGTGTTTATATGTTTCAAAAGAAATTTCAAATCATAAGTACCAATCATAGACGACATGAGCATCCCATGCCACTATGTCGCCAAATATAGGTTTACAATCAAAACCGCATGGTGTCGTATTTGGAAATTGGATTTCCATCATGAACCAAGTCAAAAGATAGTTGTTACCGAATTCGAGATGCTCTAGCCCGTGTCTTAGGCAAGTACTCATTCAAGCCTTTGGATCGACAGGGCCTGAAACACCCCACCTCCGTTAGGGTCACTCTCAAAGGGAATGCCCTAATTTTGGTGGAGGTTTATAAGTATAAGTCACAGATATACAAGACATATATAAGAACACATATTTTTGAACAGTGGAAAACAACAACTTTTATTTCATTAAAATACGTGTTACACCAACCATACCATAATTGTCTTACAATACTTCCAAAAACATAACATCTTCATAACTGTCTTGATTACATTATTTAAAGAAGCATAAAGAAAACATAAATAAACTGCAAAAGTCCCATAATAGTTGTCCAAAGCCATAGTCCAAAACGAAAAGATCCAAGCAATACATTCTTTCTCTTCAAGTTGGATATGAAGGCTGGTCAAGCTGCGGTATTCCCTCCCTGTGGACCTGAGGGGGGGAAACGGAAGAAAAGACGACGAAAGAAAAGTAGAGTCAGACATAAAGCCTGAGTAAGTCTAGGACTATTCAGTCTATGAATAAAGAACCGGGTATGATAAGTATAAACTAGAAATGGGAAAGCACCATAAACTAAGTTAAGTTGTCTAGGGCCGAATATACTATCGTACCCCATATTAATCTCTGTACCCATATAAACTAGTTCCCAACAGACACCCCATAATCAGGGTGAAGTGATCCATTTCTGATGATCGGCTCCTACTCGCATAGTTACATGTGTCTTACGGCCCCCGATGTTGTAGTTACCTATGCTGGTCCCACCATGGGGTGTATCAAGTCCCATGGTGGCTGCCCGACACAACTCTAGAATGCACAGGTATGCTACTGGTGCCCAGTGCCTTATTTTTCTGCGCCGGAGTGTGTGCACGCCCGCACCCCGTTAGAACCTACACTGCTGCACCACCGCCGTCGATTTGACCTCTTACAGTCAGCCCAGTAATCGTGCCCCACCCTGCCTAGTTTCAGGGTATCATGATACCTTGTAGGGTTACTACTGAAAAGGGTCCCCCGCTACTAGGTTTTCTATTTCTAGCCAACATGCTAAGTTGGTTAAGTATTTTATAAACCTAACCCCCAATAAGTCTGTTTAGTTTAGCATGTTCTATTTTGATTAAGTATTAATATAATTTACTTAATCCTATCAATCCTGACTCAGCCTTAATTGTCTTATTAAAGCCTTGACCTCTCACATTAGACAGGTATTGTTGTGGCTGCTTGTTGCCGGTTGGGTCTGTAACAACCCGTATTTTCAATAACCTATTATAACATAAATGGAGGCAGAATTAAACTGTAAAATCTGAATCAAGGGAAGCGGGCTATGCCAGTGCGTTCCTCTCTGAAAAATACGCGAAATAGAGTCCGAGTTTTCGAAAATCGGAGTCCGTATGACCAAGATATGGCCTCGCGAAGTTTCACGAAAAATTCCCAAATTAAAGTATACTTAATTAAGTGAAATGGGTTGCGCAGAGAAATATATATATATATATTGATATATATATATATATATAATTGAAAATTAAATAAATAAATATGCAAAAACGTTCAAAACAGCGAATTGGGAGAGAGGAATAACCAAACCGGCCGATTTTTGAGGTCGACCCGAGCTCGCTGGGTCGACTAGGGGTTAATCCAGGGTGTTTGGCTGTCAACCCGTGTGCCGATTCGCTCAAATGCAGATTTTGCATTTGGATGGTTCTCATGGTTCGTCTTTAATCTAAAGGCCCTAGATGGTTCCTACACTTGACTTCTTCCCCAAGACATGCTTTGATGGCTTGGATTGAATCTAGGTTTAATCCTATGTCTTAAAACACTTGCCTAATCTATAAATAAGACCCTAACCTATCCTAAATCCTCATTATTCATTCATGCAACTAAACTATGGCAAAATTTTACCTCTCATGGCCTCCACTCTCTTCATAAAATTTCTAAATGGTTTCTATGAGTGATTTTCCATGCATACAAGTGTTTTCAAGCTTGTATGAGTGTCATTAGCTTGCATTCAAGTCAAGTTTCTATCTTTGCATCATAAAGCAAGGGTTTTGATCATTTTGGCTCAAGGGTTTTTATGTTAGAGCTTGCATTTTGGGTCTATTTGATTGCATAAGGGCTTTGTCATATCTTTTGTGTCTTCATAGCAATGTAAGCCCTTTCCCTAATCTTAGATATTAACTATGAAGTTAAATGTTCATGTTGCAAGTTTGGGTTTGATCATTGAGTATGATACATGCTATCATGTCATGCAAGTTTATGAAGTCATTATCTTGATCTTGTGAGCTAAAAGCTACAACCTTTATGTTGAAATGTTGCATTAGGCAACATGAGAACCCTCATAACCTTTATGTCAACTTGCATATGAAGTCATAACCCTTATATGATGATATATGCGAGTTACTAGTCATCATTCCATATCTTTTGTCACCATGATTCGCTTATGTGCCAAGTTTGGGTTTATGCATGTTTTGAGGCTTAAGAATGTAACATGCAAGTTAATGAACACATTTGTGCCTCATTTGCCACCATGATTAACTTGTGGCTTAATATCCATTTTTGTCATGCCTTTGCCAAGTCTCTTCTTTTAATCCATTACGTTGTCGCGAACGTATATGCGTGTTTAAAAGCGTTGGGTTATGTTATGGGTAATTTCTAATGACATGAAAATACAACTTGAAAACATGACTTGAAATATAACATGGAAGTTGACATGTAAGTATGCATAAAAACATAAGCTTGGGAATTTACCTATTAAGTTAGGTCTACCCTTTGGGAATTTACCTATTAAGTTAGGTCTACCCAAATGCTTGAAAACTTGTAACATGTTTTGGGAAACATGATGGACATGACACTTAGATAATATAAGTGTGGCCAACTCGAGGTTGGGTTGAGTTTGCAACGTAAATCTACCCGGAACCGAACGCCCTAACTAGTAGTTGCAAACAATAGGGCCCAATGTGAGAAGTTGGTCATGTTGTGCTTGAACCCGAGGTTAGACCAAGTTGTGGTGTAAAGCTACCCGGAACCGACCGGCTTAACTAGTAACCACAACAAAGTCTAATGTGAGAGGTGAAGGTGCATTAAGTAATTAATGCCACATGATAGGGTTAAGTTAATTTGATTAATGACTCTTAACCAAATATGACATGGACAAATGGGTTAAGTAATTTGATTAGGCTAATGATACTTAGCAAAACATGACAAGGTTGGGTAGGTTAAGTAACTTGATTTGCCTAATGACACTTAACCATTTTTATATGACTAGTGGATGGGGTTAAGTTAACCAACACTTAATCAATCCAACGCGATAACTTGGTAAGGTTAAGTATGTTTTCTTAATGACGCTTAACCGAAAAATACGGTTAACGAATGGGGTTAAGATTAGACTCAACTAGTCTAAACATGGAAATCGGATGGGGTTAAGTTAGCCTAGACTTAATTAATCCCACTTGGTAGTTTAATGGGGTTAAGTTAAACACTTAACTAATCTAAACATGATGAATTGATGTGGTTAAGTGACCTATACTTATCCAATCTAACTCGTTAATTTATTGTGGTTAAGTTAACCAATACTTAACCAATATAACGTGAAAACATGATAAGGCTAAGTCACGAATCCCTTGAATACACTTGACCGATTTGACTAAGTAAATTGATAGGGTCAAGTTAATATATACTTAACCAATCTAGAATGATAATTGGACGAGGTTAAGTCGTGAATTGCTTAATATACTTAACCAACTTGAGCATGGTTTGTAGGATTAAGCCTTGAACTTGGATACTTAGCCAATTTTGACAGGATTTGTAGACGGGTTAAGTCATGAACTTAAGTGACACTTAATCCATTATGTAAACCCTAGTTCTGAGGATTAGGTGGATAACCGTAGTTAACAAGGATAACGGGAACAATGCTAAGTGGTAAACCTTAGTTGAAGAATAACTAAGTAATGATTCTTAGTCAAGGAAATTTAGACCAGTTCATAGATAGATGAGTAACCTGATACGGTAGGTCTTCGTTTAAGTATACGAGTAGGAGCAAGTATCTGATTTAGATAAAGGCTCCAGCGAACTGGGTAACGAAGCAGCGGCTTCGGGGAACGTGAGGATATTCTTGGTATCCCTCTATGAGCTGCCAGGTGATTATACTAGGCTCATGAGAGGTTAAGGTCTGCGTTAGAAGAACCAAGAGTATGCCTTGGTTGCTATACGAGTGACCTAAAGACGGGGATGGATAGGGGATAGTCGACGATACACGGTCGTACCCTAGATAGCATTTCGTCAGGCTACCTACCATCTTTGGTCAAGCGTGTACGTACGGAAAGGCAGAGAACACCCAAAAGACCATAATTGCTATCTAATTATGGTTGCGGTAAGGCTTGGATGTGGGTTGGCCAGTGTTGTGTTCTCATACAGGATTTATCCTGTCTTGTCTTTCACTAGTTGAGGGAGTGGTCTCGTGGGACCATAGCCACGTATAAGAAAAACAGACCTTAGCATCTGCATCGGCAGATAAATCGAAAGCTCCCGACCGAGTCCTGTATTTCTTGATTTGCCCTGTGACAGGACTCGGATGGCACGATGTGATACATGTGCATACAGTCATGGAAAAGTGATTCACGATGAATGCGTGGGAAAAAGGGCGCGGTTGGCGGTTAGCGTAATCCCTAGTGGCCCTAGGTGGTTGAACCCAAACCGAGATACGAAAACGTGCAATTGGTAAGCATAATCCCTAGCAGCCCTAGGTAGCATAAGTCCTAGTTGTACAAACAATAATTCATGTCGGAAGACCCTAGCTAGGTTTAGGGTAACAGTTCAAACCGATCTTAAGGATCATGGAACTATGTTAAAGTAATATAGAATCTCATGGGAAAGCCCGTATGGTCTACGGCAAGGGACTGAACATTTACATGGAATAAAACATACAAGTTGAGTAAACTATATATGCGATATATTAGGTTGACATGGACCATTACATGACTTTTGAGTGAGAGTCATTCTTGGTTAACACATGACACGGTGGGGATACTAGTACGGTAGGTGCAGAGCTAAAATACAGGATTGATATCACGGGGCGTTATACGTGACAGATATCTTGGGGATATTATACTTTATAGAAACCTGACGATGTGATACCTTATTTTATCTTGACATCGTAATTTATCATGACACCTTAGTTTATCTGAGTTCAGTAGTTCATCCTGTTATTTTGATTTAGCTTATCTATCTTGTTATCATGCTTTTGTTCATCTCAGTTTCTCATGTCAGTTAACTTTACTAGTTTTTATGCTAATAGTAGATAGGGCTTACTCAGTCTTTTTGACTGACCCGTTTTGTTTCGCCTCTTTTCTTTCGTTTCCCCCCCCCCCCCCAGGTTACAAGGAGGAAATACTGTTGTTTAGTTCGGATTTCTTCTGCTTGAAGGTCATCATTGATGGCTTGGACTTTTCTTGGCTAATGGCTACTTTACTGTTTTTACTTGGGGAATAATTTATGAAAATGTCTTTATGCTTCTTTACTATTGCAAGACAGGTTTTGATGTACTCTGATATAAAAGGCTTTAGACCTTATTTATTCATGTTATGAAAGTTTGATTTTACTTCCGCTATTTTATATGTTCTGTCTTGTGATATTTCTGTGCATGTTTACCAATAATGCCCCTCTAAAGCTAGTGCATTCCTTTGCGAGTGACCCTAGCGGAGCGGGGTGTTACAGGGTCCGGGCAGTCTTACGCCACAACTCAGTCTAACCTCGGGTCCTTATTGGGCTCCGTGTTTAACCACCCACATTGGATAGGTATTGTTGTGACTACTGGACAGCCGGGCGGTTCCGGGCAGGTTTACATCACAACTCAATCCAACCTCGGATCGAACACATCGTATTTTCTACATTTATATATTTTGTCTCTTTTCTTTTTATATGTAAATATTTGCGGCCCATTATTCAAATTCATCTTTATTGATTAAAATTTATTTATGCCACTTAATTGCTTTTCAAGATTGTTGGCATGCGTCAAATATGCCAACACATATGTTCTATATTTTAGCCCAAACGTCATTACCCCTGTTTTACACTTTCGCTCCAATGTAAGGTGTGTTGGGTTTAATACTTAAACCCAATTTAGCCAAATGAAAAGGGGAGCGTGAACGCATGAACTTGCAACGAACGATTCAATTAACATAAATTAGGCAAATGTGAACTTGCAATTGTAACATCATATAATCATGGCTTAACATGAATCATTTTATCCATATAATAATAGCATAAACAATACTTAAACATGAATCAATCTATTCATATAATTATGGTATAGACAATACTTAGACATGAATCATTCTATTCATATGGTTAATGCATAAACAATACTAAAACATGAATCACTCCATTCATATGATTATGGCATAAACAGTACTTAAACATGAATCGTTTATTCATATGATTATGGCATAAACAATACCTAAACATGAATTATTCTATTCATATGATTATGGCATAAACAATACCGAAGCATGAATTATTCTATTCATATGATTATGGCATAAACAATACCTAAGCATGAATTATTCTATTCATATGATTATGGCATAAACAATACCTAAGCATGAATTATTATATTCATATGATTATGGCATAAACAATACTTAAACATGAATCATAGGTTCAACTAACCATGTAAACTTGAAATTAAGAATCTAACTAAATTAGAAATCATTATTATTGGCACATGGTCTTGACTAGAAATATAAGCCTATATTTTTATTTAGGCATAATATAAACTAATTATGTTCATAAAATCACTACATGCTAACAAAAAGGTACTTAATTTTGTCACTATTACAAAAGTATGGTTCAACTAGAATTATCCCAACCTAATCTTATATGAATCATGGTTTTTAATCCATTTATAGAATTATAGCATAAACGTACCTAAACTTAAATCATGGTTTTTATTCTATCTATGTAAACTTGCAAGTGGAACGTAATTCTAATGTAATTCTAATGTAACTTATGTGTCACATATATTATCATATGATTATGATAACAACGTAAGCCTAAAAACATGTCTTTCAATTGGGCATAATAACGAACATAGTTTAGTCATGTTCATAAAATTAATACAAGTTCACAAAGATGCTTGCTTTTGTCACTGTCACAAAAGCATGATTTTTATACTTGAACTATGATGCCAATTCCAACATAACCTTCTTATGAATCATAATACTTAAGTGGATCAAATTACACTAAAGATGACCATAAAATCATACATCATGTTGGCATAACCATAAATCATATACTTGCATGAATCTTAGATAAACTATTACAACATATAGTTGTTACTTTCAACATGAATCATATACTTGCAATTATCAAATGGGTGTTGTAAATAACTACCACAAACATGTAGTTTTCAATATGAATCATATGCTTGCGTGAATCCCAATTAAAATTCCACAACATGTGGTTGTCAACATAAATCATATACTTGTATGAATCCAATCGTACACCATAGCATTGCCCAAATCGTTTAGAATCAAAATAACATACAAATATAGATTATTATCGCCACAATTCCATTTCGTTGTTAACTTCAAACGCAAATCACGTACTTGCAAATATCCAATCGTATACCATAATATTCCCAAATCGTTTAGCATCAAAGCAACGTACAAATATAGATTATTATCGCCACAATTCCATTTCTTACTTTACACCAATCAACACAATTATTTAATTCACATCGGAATAGCAATCTACTTACAACGTATGATGAATCTTCAATTCAGGAATCTAAGTTCTGAATTTGGAGATGCTATCCTTTGTTGTAGGCGCTGTTTTGATTGATTTGACGTTGCTTTAAACTTTGAATTATCTCCTAATTGCCTCTCAATTTCTGATGGCTATACTTAGTCTCTCCCTAGCAACATGACGGTCTCATCTCCATTTTAGTTTTGTGAATTAGGGTTAGCCTTAGGTCCTTTTTATAGAGTTTGTGAGTTGATTTAGAACGTCGATGAAGCTTGGTTCAATAATAGCCGTTCGTTTGAAGGAGAGACCAACCAGGGGCTGACACCTAGCCCTAGTGACAAGGCAAGGCTCAGAAAATCGACCAAACACAGACCTGGCCAGGCAAGACTTGACCAGACCTGACCAGTAGGTCATTTTGACCTGGGCGCACTTGGCAGGTGCGCCAGGTCAAAAATGTACTGGCGCACTTCCCAAGTGCGCCAGTTCATTTTTGTTCTGGCGCACTTCCTAAGTGCGCCCGTGCATTTTGACCCGTTTTCTGGTTTTTCGCCCAACTTCGTTCGTCCATATCTTCTTCATATGATATTCGTTTTATACAAACTCGGACTCTATCTCAAGCAGAATTCCGAGACGAACGCAATGGCGTATCCCGTTTCCCTTAATTCTTTGATTTGAAACTAGTTATACTATAATTTTTGAATTTCACGGTTATAGAATACACGGGGTGTTACATTCTCCCCCACTTAAAAGGATTTCGTCCCCGAAATCTTCAAGTTCAGGAAGAATGTACATCCAAACATCCATCTACTCATCCATCAAACACGAGCATCCATTGTCCTTAAAAGACTTCTAATGCTTCATGAGCACATGCGAAGTGTGTGTGTACATGTACTTATCTAATGCAAAATCAGGAGGTCTACTGATTCAGTTGACCTCCTTAATGCAAATTATGTATGTGCCATGAATCCATTATGTATGCAAATTCTCCTATTCATGATTCTACATGAGTGCACAATCATTCATACAAATGGAACATCCATATGACAACATATTAAACTTCAATCATATACGAATGCAAACATATATGCATATGCAATATGAAGTGACTGAGCCGATCTAAAACCTAGATTGTGTGTGTATATGCGACCACGAGCAACCACTAGCAATCACTTGCAACCACTTGCAACCATCATCCATAACATGTTTCAATTACATGTTTTCATCCAAAGAGTTTCTAACTAAAAGATAAGGTCGAGGAGATATACCTAAAAAGATAGATAAAAGCGCAACTTAAGGAAAAAGAAAGATCAAGGATGTACCCTCGAAAAGAAAAGGGTAGGCAGCGCGTATTCTAGCTTCAGTTTCCCAAGTTGCATCTTCCTCGGCGTCGCTCCACTGAACATTGACGAGCTTGACTTCGCGGTTGCGTAGCTTCTTCACTTCCGTTCCTAATATGCAGGTTGGAACTTTCCGCACGGTCGCTTCGCGTTCCACTTCAGCTTCTTCTAGGATATTTGGCTCTACCACTTTAGCAGACTCATGTAGACATTTTCGGAGATGTGAAACATGAAAAACATTGTGAACTCCGGCCAATCTTTCGGGTAGCTCTAATCTATAGGCCATTTTCCCAATTGTTCCTATCTAAAGGTATAGTCGAATGATAGAAGCAAGTAAAAACTTTGTGCCCATTAGGCAATGTCAAAACTGGAAATCTATGCCACACATATATTGATTAGGAGAAGAACTCTCTAAGCATCAGCCCTGAAGACCGAAATCAACGTCAGACTGACACCCAAAGAATTACTCAACCCAACCACCATGTATGATTCTAGGAAACTAAGCATGATGGACTCCTTTTAGGTCACAAGGGAGTCCCTTCCTAAGACAAACCTGTATCCTATAAAACCAAAAAACTTTAGTCAAACCAACGAACACCCTCGAGCACCAACATGTGTTACTAACAGATGAGTCATACTCCCTATGGGGTTTGCAATAGAAATTGGATTAAGAATAGGACCGAGAGGATATACACAAAAGATAGCATGCAAGTAAGCTCTACAGGAAGAGAGGGATCAAGGCTATACTCTTAAGAAGAGATATGATGCACGAATCTAGTCTTCAATCTTCTATGTCGCATTTCCTTGAGCTTAACTCCATTATGCTTTGTCCGTCTTTAATTTCACAATTTCATAGCTTCTTAATTCTGGTTTCCAAAATATGAGTTGGAATCTATTTCACTGTTGCCTCCCGTTCCACTTTCACTTATTCTCCTTCTAGTATACTTGGCTCGAGCATAACTGCGTACTCATGGTTCCATGAAAGCTCTCCAAAATTCACTAGTAAATCTTGGATCTTGTTCACTTACTAGAAGGTATTCCACATAGATGAATTATCTCTTGGAAATAAATGCCAACCATGTTGCCAAATGTACTTACTAAGGTGACTCTCTACAACTCATGCATAAGCGAAATGAACCTTCTGCCTTAGTGGCGAACACTACTCGATTGGATTACGAATTACCAATAAATGTGTCAAGAGATTCTAGGAAACAAATCATGATAGAACCCTAAAGGTTACCTGCGACTTCGAGGGTATTACCGAGGCAAGTCAAGAGTCTAACTACCCTCTTTTCGAAACCGAGATGGTCACCCTTACTGGATGACCACTCCATCGCTAGAATCAACCAATGGCCCAAAACAAAGGCACTACATTTAAACTCTACTCTTAGAATAGAAATTTTCAATCCCACGCAGATCATAGACAAATGAGTTGGGCCCCCAATTGGGTTTGAAACAATTAAGGGGTCCTCTACCATACTAGTTCTTAGGTGCAGAGATTCTAAGAAAGCAGACGAGATAAAGCAGTGTGATGCGCCGGAATCAAATAAAGTGCGAGCGGGGTGATCATAATGATAAACTACACTTTCTACAGAAGTATTTATACCTCGTTTCTTTGGGCAGTCCTTAGCCATGTGGCCTGTCTCACCGCAAGAAAAGCACCCACCATTCATCTTGGCCTTCTTTTTCCGGCAATCTTTCAATAAGTGCCCCACTTTGCCACAGAATTTACACTCCCTCTTCTCTCGGGACTTGTTGTCTTTCCTGCCCTTCTCAAAGTCTGTCTTCTCAGGGCAGTCTTTGCTGATGTGTCCAGTCCCCCCCACAACGAAAACATTCTCCTTGCTTTCTTTTCATTTTTCTACAATCCTTGGCTATGTGCCCTTCCGTACCACAAAAATTGCATTTCCTTTTTTCCCGTTTCTTGTTATTACTGTTATGATCCTTTCTTGTTTGACTATTATTCGTCTTCCTACTCTGGGACTCTTCCGCTTGCTGGTTCATGTGGAGGAGGAGAAGTGAAAGCGTCAACAGCTGGGGAGTAAGGTCTCCAGACATGCTGAAACAGAAAGGGTAGATTCAAAACGAAGGATAGAAGATAGTACCTATGGCTTTGGGGGGACTTTGCCTTTTAAAATAAAATATTTTATCTTTTAAAAATGCTTCTTTAAATTTCCTTTATGAAAATAAATTTTCAAAACTTTTTATCTTATCTGGTAAACCTACGCTCTGATACCAAGTGAAACACCCCACCTCCGTTAGGGTCACTCTCAAAGGGAATGTCCTAATTTTGGTGGAGGTTTATAAGTATAAGTCACAGATATACAAGACAGATATAAGAACACATATTTTTGAACAGCGGAAAATAACAACTTTTATTTCATTAAAATACGTGTTACACCAACCATACTATAATTGTCTTACAATACTTCCAAAAACATAACATCTTCATAACTGTCTTGATTACATTATTTAAAGAAGCATAAAGAAAACATAAATAAACTGCAAAAGTCCCATAATTGTTGTCCAAAGCCATAGTCCAAAACGAAAAGATCCAAGCAATACATTCTTTCTCTTCAAGCTGGATATGAAGGCTGGTCAAGCTGCAGTATTCCCTCCCTGGGGACCTGGGGGGGGAGCGGAAGAAAAGAAGACGAAAGAAAAGTAGAGTCAGACATAAATCTTGAGTAAGTCTAGGACTATTCAGTCTATGAATAAAGAACTGGGTATGCTAAGTATAAACTAGAAATGGGAAAGCACCATAAACTAAGTTAAGTTGTTTAGGGCCGAATATACTATCGTACCCCATATTAATCTCTGTACCCATATAAACTAGTTCCCAACAGACACCCCATAATCAGGGTGAAGTGATCCATTTCTGATGATCGGCTCCTACTCGCATAGTTACATGTGTCTTACGGCCCCCGATGTTGTAGTTACCTAGGCTGGTCCCACCATGGGGTGTATCAAGTCCCATGGTGGCGGCCCGACACAACTCTAGAATGCACAGGTATGCTACTGGTGCCCAGTGCCTTATTTTTCTGCGCCGGAGTGTGTGCACGCCCGCACCCCGTTAGAACCTACACTGCTGCACCACCGCTGTCGATTTGACCTCTTACAGTCAGCCCAGTAATCGTTCCCCACCCTGCCTAGTTTCAGGGTATCATGATACCTTGTAGGGTTACTGCTGAAAAGGGTCCCCCGCTACTAGGTTTTCTATTTCTAGCCAACATGCTAAGTTGGTTAAGTATTTTATAAACCGAACCCCCAATCAGTCTGTTTAGTTTAGCATGTTCTATTTTGATTATGTATTAATACAATTTACTTAATCCTATCAATCCTGACTCAGCCTTAATTGTCTTATTAAAGCCTTGACCTCTCACATTAGACAGGTATTGTTGTGGCTGCCTGTTGCCGGTTGGGTCCGGGCAGTCTTACGCCACAACTCAGTCTAACCTCGGGTCCTTATTGGGCTCCGTGTTTAACCACCCACATTGGATAGGTATTGTTGTGACTACTGGACAGCCGGGCGGTTCCGGGCAGGTTTACATCACAACTCAATCCAACCTCGGGTTAAACACATCGTATTTTCTACATTTACATATTTTGTCTCTTTTCTTTTTATATGTAAATATTTGCGGCCCATTATTCAAATTCATCTTTATTGATTAAAATTTATTTATGCCACTTAATTGCTTTTCAAGATTGTTGGCATGCGTCAAACATGCCAACACATATGTTCTATATTTTACCCCAAACGTCATTACCCCCGTTTTACACTTTCGCTCCAATGTAAGGTGTGTTGGGTTTAATACTTAAACCCAATTTAGCCAAATGAAAAGGGGAGTGTGAACGCATGAACTTGCAACGAACAATTCAATTAACTTAAAGTAGGCAAATGTGAACTTGAAATTGTAACATCATATAATCATGGCTTAACATGAATCATTTTATCCATATAATCATAGCATAAACAATACTTAAACATGAATCATTCTATTCATATAATTATGGTATAGACAATACTTAGACATGAATCATTCTATTCATATGGTTAATGCATAAACAATACTAAAACATGAATCACTCCATTCATATGATTATGGCATAAACAGTACTTAAACATGAATCATTTATTCATATGATTATGGCATAAACAATACCTAAACATGAATTATTCAATTCATATGATTATGGCATAAACAATACCGAAGCATGAATTACTCTATTCATATGATTATGGCATAAACAATACCTAAGCATGAATTATTCTATTCATATGATTATGGCATAAACAATACCTAAGCATGAATTATTCTATTCATATGATTATGGCATAAACAATACTTAAACATGAATCATAGGTTAAACTAACCATGTAAACTTGAAATTAAGAATCTAACTAAATTAGATATCATTATTATTGGCACATGGTCTTGACTAGAAATATTAGCCTATATTTTTATTTAGGCATAATATAAACTAATTATGTTCATAAAATCACTACATGCTAACAAAAAGGTACTTAATTTTGTCACTAATACAAAAGTATGGTTCAACTAGAATTATCCCAAACTAATTCTTATATGAATAATGGTTTTTAATCCATTTATAGAATTATAGCATAAACGTACCTAAACTTAAATCTTGGTTTTTATTCTATCTATGTAAACTTGCAAGTGGAACGTAATTCTAATGTAATTCTAATGTAACTTATGTGTCACATATATTATCATATGATTATGATAACAACATAAGCCTAAAAACATGTCTTTCAATTGGGCATAATAACGAACATAGTTTAGTCATGTTCACAAAATTAATATAAGTTCACAAAGATGCTTGCTTTTGCCACTGTCACAAAAGCATGATTTTTATACTTGAACTATGATGCCAATTCCAACATAACCTTCATATGAATCATAATACTTAAGTGGATCAAATTACACTAAAGATGACCATAAAATCATACATCATGTTGGCATAACCATAAATCATATACTTGCATGAATCTTAGATAAACTATTACAACATATAGTTGTTACTTTTAACATGAATCATATACTTGCAATTATCAAATGGGTGTTGTAAATAACTACCACAAACATGTAGTTTTCAATATGAATCATATGCTTGCATGAATCCCAATTAAAATTCCACAACATGTGGTTGTCAACATAAATCATATACTTGTATGAATCCAATCGTACACCATAGCATTGCCAAATCGTTTAGAATCAAAATAACATACAAATATAGATTATTATCGCCACAATTCCATTTCGTTGTTAACTTCCAACGCAAATCACGTACTTGCAAATATCCAATCGTATACCATAATATTCCCAAATCGTTTAGCATCAAAGCAACGTACAAATATAGATTATTATCGCCACAATTCCATTTCTTACTTTACACAAATCAACACAATTATTTAATTCACATCGGAATAGCACTCTACTTACAATGTATGATGAATCTTCAATTCAGGAATCTGAGTTCTGAATTTGGAGATGCTATCTTTTGTTGTAGGCGCTGTTTTGATTGATTTGACGTTGCTTTAAACTTTGAATTATCCTAATTGCCTCTCAATTTCTGACGGCTATACTTAGTCTCTCCTTAGAAACATGACGGTCTCATCTCCATTTTAGTTTGTGTGAATTAGGGTTAGCCTTAGGTCCTTTTTATAGAGTTTGTGAGTTGATTTAGACCGTCGATGAAGCTTGGTTCAATAATAGCCATTCGTTTGAAGGAGAGACCAACCAGGGGCTGACACCTAGCGCTAGTGACAAGGCAAGGCTCAGAAAATCGACCAAACACAGACCTGGCCAGCCAAGACTTGAGCAGACCTGACCAGCAGGTCATTTTGACCTGAGCGCACTTGGCAGGTGCGCCAGGTCAAAAATGTACCGGCGCACTTCCCAAGTGCGCCATTTCATTTTTGTTCTGGCGCACTTCCCAAGTGCGCCAGTGCATTCTGACCCATTTTCTGGTTTTTCGCCCAACATCGTTTGTCCATATCTTCTTCATACGATATCCGTTTTATACAAACTTGAACTCTATCTCAAGCAGAATTCCGAGACGAACGCAATGGCGTATCCCGTTTCCCTTAATTCTTTGATTTGAAATTAGTTATACTTTAATTTGTGAATTTCACGGTTATTGAATACACGGGGTGTTACAGGGCCGGTCCACCAATGTGGATTAAAATTCCTGAACAGTGTGTTTCCTCGCCCTTTGGGGCGTAAGTGAGCCAACGAATGACTCCATCGGTCCCGGATCGACAGACATAACCGAGGCGCCTTACATCAGCAACAACCACACAGGTGAAAATAATATAAATGTCAGCCAGTTTAAGCACTGACACCACCTCTATCTAGAAAGAAACGCATATCTTCCCTGAGGTCCTCTCCCGTTTCTGGTTCATAACGGGGCGTGAGGCTCGTGAATTCACGTTATACACAAAGCTATGTTGTAACACCCCGTAATTGTGTTAATATTAATATCCACAAATTAAAGAATAACTAATCTCAGACGTGAGAATTATGGGAAACGGGTTGTGCCATCGTGTTCGTCTCGGAATTCTGGTCAAAATAGAGTCCGATTTTGCGTGAATTGGACTTCGTATGAAGAAGTTATGGCCATCGGAAGTTTCAGAAAATTCAAAACAGATTCAGAAAATTCAAATTTCGAAAATTCAGCCCAAACAGGCTGGGCGGGAAAAATTCCCGCCTAGACCAGGTCGACCTGGGGGTCGAACTACCCACCAGGTCGACATGGGTGTCGACCTGGGGGTCGACCTCCCTGGTCGAGCCCAGGCGACCTGGGTGCACCTAAATGAGTTTTTGTGCTGGGTTTTGGGGGCTGTGACGAAATCTGACGGCTCTAATCTATCCTAGGGTTTATCTAAAGACCTAAAACAACTTACTACACCTATAAATACACCCTAATACTACCCCTAAACATCATTAAAAATAGAAGAGCTTCCATCATGCCGTCGCCATGGAATTCAGCATAGCCGCCACCAACTAAGAAGGAAGAAAAGCTAATTCAATTCTAATTCTCTCAACCCTAAAGCAATTTCTCAACCCTAAAGCAAAGCAAAACTCTCTTTTCTTCTCTAATTGTGAGTATGATAGTCTTAACAAGATTATTATCATTTTAATTAGGTTAAGTCATGAATGAATTGTGAGTAGATGATGTGAATTGTCATATGCTATCATGTACGTTATTAATCCTATGCTATGTGGTGATGATATACTATATGTTGTAAATCATGCTATGATGATGTTATGTATGTTGAAAGTTTCTATGGTAAGTTGCTATGAATCATACATGTAATAATTGTCTACATGTTGTGATAATTTATCTTTGTGCAAGTTTATGCCCTATCTCCACTAGTTTATGCAAGTTTCACCCCTATTATGATTAGATTTATTTTAATTGTCTACATGTTGTGATAATTTATCTTTGTGCTATGTGTTAGACTATTCAAGTCCAGCCTATATTATGCGTTGAATAAGCGAACGTATAAACTTGGGGTAGGGGTAATATTAAGGATTTAATAATAAGATGTTGGGGTGCAATTGATACGATTTTGCATACCATGAGTGGATGATCATAATTGATCAATTATGGACATCAATAAAAGTGGACTTAATTAATAATTTTGATAGGGAATTATTAAAACTGGGGTAAAAGATTATAAGTGATAATCAATGCTTAGGACACGAGGTTGGACTCGTTTGTGAGTAACCCTGCCCGGACCCGCCCGGCAAATCCAGTGGTCACAAACGTCAGCCCAATGTGGGAGGTCCTAGGCCTGAACTAAAGCATAACAGTGGTAAAGACACAAGGGTATACTCTTTTATCGTGTATGACTACCCGGACCCGCCCGGCAAATCCAGCTGCCATAAATGCCAGTCTAATGTGAGAGGTCTTTATGAGGTTATGGCCTGAATGAATTAAGAAATACTTAACCAGATAAACATGTAAAGTGGGACATGGGGGTTAAGTAGGTGCCTTGGGTGGCATGAGGAATCTAGTGGGTGCCCTTAGTGGCATGTGAAATACGATTAGTAAGACTTAACCAAACACATATGTAAATGAACATGACTAAGAGGGTTAAGTGGGATATATTAATGACAAGCTTAGGTGGGTAGCTTGTGGCGGCCCATTTCAACCAGTATCCCAAACGTATCTTTGTGGGCTCGACCCAAGTCGAGGACGGGACACGCATACTGAGCTTGACTATAAGAGGCCAAAACGGGGAGCGGTGGCAACGCAAGTCTAACGGGTTTCATATGTGTGTGTGGACCCGGGCTGGTAGGTAAGATGTTGTTGCATCGTGTAGGTATAAGCCGTGCATTCTCAAGTTATATCGGGTTGCCACTTTAGGGGAGTGATTCACCCCACTGTGGGGCCAGCACGGGTATCTACGAGTAGGGAGCCAATCGAAAGTGGGTAGTGGGGTACACCTAGTGGAGATAGGGCAGACGGCACCTATGTAGTCAACTAGGGGTACGCAAGGCTATTTATATGTTTCTGTGTGAAGCAAGTGCGATCAACCTTTAGGGTGACTGGTGTGGTCCAGTGTAGTAATGTGGGTGTAGTATAGTAATTATTCGTTAGAAATTAGGTATGCCTTTACCGTTATCTTTAACGTTATCCTTCACGTTATCTTTATCTGTTCATTCCATACCTAATAGTTCATAGACATTTACTTGTCTTCCAACTTATGCCTTAGTCTAGTTATTTTGATAATAGTATTGTTAGAATTATCATACTCGCCAGACTTTATGTCTGACCCCCTTCATTTCTATCCTTTTCCCCCTCCCAGGTCCTCAGGTTGGGCTCCGCTCTAGTGGAGTTTGATTGGATTGCTTCATCTCTTTGGAAAGCTTGGACACTTGAAGTAAAGTCCAGCTTGTTATCTTCTTTAATGGCTATTTGTGTAATGGGATTATGTATTTCGTTTTATGAAGATGGATAATGCACTTGACTCTGATAAATGGTTTTGTGATGTAATAAACATGTTTCCGCTGCAATAAAAAGAAGTTTTAGATTTCCAAGTACTACTTATTATCTGTCTTGTTGTAATTTTTCTGTTCTATATTCACTTATAACCTCCATGGAAGTTAATGCATTCCCTTTGTGAGTGACATTAATGGACGTGGGGTGTTACATATGCCACATAGGCTGTGCTTTTATCATCAACCACAAGACTATGCTTTTCAATAGAAGCCTTGATCACTGCATCTTAGCATGCCACACAGGCAATTCACACCATGCAACTGATGGCTATCAATCACATAGAATGAATTCCAATGTCAGACACACAGTCCATTTACAAGTTCGTTCTGGGTCTGAACGAAACCGGAGGCACTATATACCTCGCATACCCATCGATCTCCACGTACGTCTGGACGATCACCACTCATTATTCATATTTCGGGATGCCTCCCAATCAGGACATCAGTTATCATCCAACCGAGGTGAAGATCTCTGGTCTTCAACCAACGTCTTCATCATCGACTACTTATCGTCGATTCAGTTATTCAGAATGGGATAAACCCGGTCTTTCTTAGCATCTCGCGTATATAATAAACAAGTGACACACAAACACACTACGCCTCATTCCAATTCATCTTTCACTAACCGTAAATTAGCAAGAGAAAGATTTCCTAAGTATTAACCCCGAAGGCCGAAACCAACATCAGATCAAAACCCAGGAAACCATCCGACTTAACTACCCTTCAGTTAGTTTATAAATTTCACATTCAACCATCAAATATCCAATAAACCGGGTAAATTCAGTTTATTTCCATTCCATATCGTTTACTATATTTTATAACGATTTATAGCTATTTTTATTTATTTAAAAATAGCCAATTTATTCAAACGACGCTTCGGGCCATAACACGGCCGTGGCGCTGTTTTTCTTCAGATTTGATTTACACATATCTGAAAATCTAACCATTGTATCTTCACAAATTTTATATCATTAGAAAGATCTTTTCAAAACGAATCCAATGGTTTTAGTTTTGGGAAAATCCGACGGTCGGATCTCCCGGTACACTCGTTTGAAGTTTCGATTTCAAAATACGAACAACAGCGTCGTTATTCGATTTAATTATATATATATATATATATAATCGATTCTGGCGCTGCTTTACTTCAGATTTGATTTAAACATTCCAGACAATCCAACCGTTGGATCTTCACAAAGTTGGTGTCGTTGGAAAGATATTTCCAAAGTGAACCCAATGGTTTCGGTTTCGGGAAAATCCGATGGTCGGATCTCCCGCACTAATCGTTTGAAATCACGATTTCAAAACACGAACTACAGCTTCGTTATTCGATTTATTTTAATTAATTGATTATATATATATATATATATATAATCTACACTTCGATTTCAAAACCATATTCTTTTCATACATTTGATAAAAATGAAATTTTTATCCAATGGACATTTATTTCAACACTTCACTATTTTTAACAATTCATGTATATAATAAAAATGTGATTTTTAATGTAAAACAATTATTTCAAAACACGACTATTTTATATAGTTCATATAGATGATAAAAATATGATTTTATTATAAAATAATTTATTTCAAACACGAATACCATTCAACACATGAATTTCTATTCAATGAAAGAATTTCTTTTCAACACATGAATGTTTTATATAGTTCGTATAAATAAAATAAAAATGTGATTTTTATTGTTAAAACAGTTTATTCAAAACACGAATACCATTCAACACATGAATTTCTATTCAACGAATGAATTTCTATTCAACACATGAATGTTTTCTATAGTTCGTATATATAAATAAAAATGTGATTTTTATTGTTAAAACAGTTTATTTAAAACACGAATACCATTCAACACATCAATTTCTATTCAACACACGAATATAGTTTCAACACATGAATTTCTATTCAACACAGGAATATAGTTTCCACACATCAAAATAATTCTAACAGATGAACATTATTGAAAATTTCGGCGGCATAACGGCAGGGTAGTTAAAACCAGGGTCTTCCCTAGTGCGGCTCCTCGCTCTACCTTAAAGCCTCGCAGCTTTTTAGAATGGGGATTTCATGCATCTAGTTCGCAGCTAGGCGGCATGTTTATTTTTTTTCTTTTCCACAAACTAATCCTACGTGGTTTCAACCAAATAATTCTCAACCACAAACGAGTATTTTTCAACCACAATTAATCAATTTCAACCACAAACAATTCAAATCAACCATTCGCTATCAACCAATTTTCACACCAATCACAACCAATAAATATCGTCCATGGTTTGTGGACGAGGGGCATATATATGTATGTATGTATATATATATATATATAAGTATATTTCACTTCTATTTCAACACATATATAATTTTTACAACGCATATATAACTTACACATCAAACGTACAACTTATACAACGCTTATACATGAGGTGTACAATGCTTATATAACTCATACATCGACTATATAATTTATACATCGTAGTTTTCCATATCGTTTATAATTCAGAAATCTCAAATTGGATTCCTCTCCACCAAAAAATAGCAGAAGGCTCAGAAAAATATCCGGTCTCTTCTAGAATGTAGAAGACGTCCGCACGAATCCGCTGTCTCTTGTTTCACTGAATTTCGTCAAGAAAAGAAAAATATATGATTTTTACTGTGAAATCAAAAACCGTAGAGCTTTAAAGTGCTATTAAATAATTTAATATAAAATATGCCGTTACCTCTCTGATTTGTTCAAAACTAGGTTTTAGCTTTTCTCGAAATCCGTGTAGCGGTTGCTCGATCGGATTTCACCACGTGGTAGGTTCTGGAGAGGCGCACGTGCGCCAGGGAGGGGGTCCAGTTCGGTGGCTTCAGGCGGGCTCGAGGTTGATCCAAAGTGCGGATGTTCCCAGGGGTGATTCGAACGTAATACCTCACGAAAGAGGGAGTGCTTGGTATGGATTTGAAGCTCATCTCGAGCTCTTCAAAACCCCAACTGGGTCGAAGGCTATCGATGCGTGTAGGAGGAGAAAACGAGGAGGGAAGCTTGGAAGCCTTTTTCGTCGTTCGCGATTGCTGCTACGGGGAGGGAGAACAATGATTTGTCGAGATATGATTGGGCCAGGGATTTTTTTTATTTATATATTCTGAAAATCCAAAAATACCCCTTCTCTCATACGAACACCAATCCAAACCCAACGACTGTCATCCCTAGCTAAATACCCCCATTTCGAACACAATTTGATATGTTTCGTATGCCCATTCGACTGTTTCAGTCAGTTTTTCTTCAAATTAAAATATAAAACATTCAATATTTGATTTGAACATACATTTCAATTTGCCGGGGCCATATACTGATCCCAAAAATTCTAGAAAAATAAATCTAGCTATGTTTTGATGATACGGTCCCAAAAAAAACTAGTTTCGTCGAATTCTGAGACCGTTTGAAAAATGGCCCTTTTCTGGTCGATCCAATTTAATAGAAATCAACCAAACACATTTTCCTTTGCCACGCTCACATACTAGCTTAAAAAATTATGAAATTTGAAACCTAGCAATTATTTGACATCCCGGATCCAACAAAAGTGGTTTCGTCGAATTCCGAGGTCGTTTGCAAAATGTCTATTTTCACGGGCTATCAAAACTCTATAACGACCTTTTTGAAAATTCATTTAGCCATAACTTTTGTTTCCCGCTATGAAAATTCGATTTTTCAGATTCATTAGAAAGATATTCACTAACAGATTTAAATATTTTTGGTTTCACTAAAATCTGTTTTGTTTTGCACCCGGTACAGTCAATCAAAGTTTGAATTCAAATTTTGAAACTACTGCGCCATTTCAGGCCTTGTTTATAATTAGAATTGATTATATTTATTTTCAAACATTGATTCAAACACACTTTTTTTGCTATTATTTAAAATATTTAATTTAAATATTTTAAATTCACTAAAATAGCCAAATTAAAATTTTAGAACTGGTTCAGATTTTCTGGGTTGTAACAATCTCCCCCACTTAAAACTTTTCGTCCCCGAAAAGGAACAAAGTCGAAAGTGGTTTGATTAATTAACTCTACTTTCAATCTGTCTTCCATTCTTCAACTTTTCAGTTTCTAAGAATTTCCAAATTCTTCGAAAATTTGGCTAACACCCTAAATTTTTGAATTCTTTTGCCATAACCTCCTTTGTACGGGGAGGGGTTTGGAAATTTATTGGGACGTATTAGGTACCCAATAAATCTTAATAAGCATGCACATATTTATAGTGATATATTCCGGTGCACATAGGGGAGTGTGTATAGATCATAACTCCAGAGAATAAATTCTCGTCACCTTATAAATGATTTTTCATGCCTTATTGACTAGAGAGACGTGTTTATTGTCATCTCCAGAACCGTGTGGGGTTTTTATTAATCTTGCCATTTACCGTTACATTTTATATGGTCCATATCAATCATCAGTTCAACCTGTAAAATATAGTCATCACCGTACAAGCTTCTCGCTCATATGGTAAATCTTCAACCTCGTCACACAAGTTCCAAATGCTTATGTGGTATATGATGAAGTATGCCTATCTTCAAGAAGTATGCCATGTAATGTAGTTCGAAATTAATTGTCACTATCCTATGGCTATGTTTATTATTGCACGCAGAATAACCAGCAATCCGCATCTAATGGCATTCACATGAGTTGATACAATAATAAAATTGCGCATCCAACTCATTAAGGTTTACCTATTTGTCGGGCACGCAAATAAATTCTTTACTCAACAACTAATCCTTTTACCTATTCAAACTTATATAATGCACATGTATATATTTCTATCTATTTTTAAATCAGTTCAATACTTGATTTAATTAAATATCATTATCTGATTAATTAATCTATCATTCTAATAATTTGATTAATCTAATCCACTATCACACAAGACAAACAACAATCAATTTGTTTTTAACTTTTTAACTTTTCAAATATATATCTTTTATATATTCAAAAATTATATTTCTAAAACCAGACTATATATATAATCACAAATACATTATTTATAAACATATAACTCTCGACTCATTCTGGGGCATTCCTGACCCATCTCTAACGAGTTATTCTGATTCTGCTATACTCATACTAGGATATTGCCGATCCTATGTGTAATGAGTTATTCGTCCTAGAACACTACTGGTTCTATTTCTGACGAGTTCGTTAATATGTTATATTCCAGAACTAAGCTTAACCAAAGCTCTGATACCACGTTGTGACGACCCCAAACCCCGTACCGACGATGTTAAGGGTAATCTTTGGAATATAACACATAAACAGATAATAGCAGAACAGAAATAAATAAATACACCAAATAATGCACAAATAATACACTGGATAAACATAATCATCAGAGTTACACAGTATACAGGATCATATTTAGTACAAATACAGTTCAGCTATACATAAATGTCCACAGTGGAAAACAAATATAATATGTACAATAGGAGCTGAACAACATAAAAAGAGATAAATGATAAAATCCATCTTCAACTCCAGCTATCCAGAAAGAGCCTGCTAAAACCTGAACACAAGGTTACCCGTGTAGAAAAAGGGGCACCCGAGTTTGCAAGTGAAACAAACTACGAGTCAGTCATGGGATCGGTATGAGAAATCTACTTAACACATTTATAATATGGCTAATCACAGGACCACGCGACTTTCGTGGAACGGGTTTACTCCATTAGATTGCCAGTGCTTTACAACAAGTAAATCTTTTAAACATCGCAATGCTTTTTACAAAAATGAAGCCACTATAAGACTCAGTTCCTATCACACAATGCAACGCAAACCGGAGGATAGAGTTTTTACCTTATAATGGCCAAAATATGCTTGATACAAATAAAAGAAAAGAATTTGATAGTACTACTAGTGTTTATATGTTTCAAAAACAATTTCAAATCATAAGTATCAATCATAGACGACATGAGCGTCCCATGCCACTATGTCGCCAAATATAGGTTTACAATCAAAACCGCACGATGCCGTTTTTGGAAATTGGATTTCCGTCATGAACCAAGGCAAAAGATTGTCCTTACCGAATTCTAGACGCTCTAGCCCGTGTCTTAGGCCACTACTCAGTCAAGCCTTTGGAGCGACAGGGCCGGTACACCGATGTGGATTAAAATTCCTGAACACTGCGTATCCCCCCCCCCTTTGGGGGCGTAAGTGAGCCAACGAATGACTCCATCGGTCCCGGATCGACCCATATAACCGAGGCGCCTCGCAATAGCAACAACCACACAGGTGAAAATAATATAAATGTCAGCCAGTTTAAGC
Organism: Allium sativum; assembly: GCA_030737875.1. Classification (NCBI taxonomy): domain Eukaryota; kingdom Viridiplantae; phylum Streptophyta; class Magnoliopsida; order Asparagales; family Amaryllidaceae; genus Allium; species Allium sativum. The sequence goes on along the minus strand of CM060915.1, from coordinate 179,831,617 downwards.
GCTGACACCACCTCTAGCTAGAAAGAAACGCATGTCCTCCCTGAGGTCCTCTCCCATTTCTGGTTCATACCGGGGTGTGAGGCTTGCGAATTCACGTCATACACAAAGCTATGCCACATAGGCCATGCTTTGATCATCAACCACAAGACTTTGCTTTTCAACAGAAGCCTTGATCACTGCATCTTAACATGCCACACAGGCAATTCACACCATGCAACTGATGGCTATCAATCACACAGAATGAATTCCAATGTCAGACACACAGTCCATTTACAAGTTCGTTCTGGGGCTGAACGAAACAGGAGGCACTATATACCTTGCATACCCATCGATCTCCATGTATGTCTGGACAATCACCATTCATTATCCATATTTCGGGATGCCTCCCAATCAGGACATCAGTTATCATCCAACCGAGGTGAAGATCTCCGGTCTTCAACCAACGTCTTCATCATCGACTTCTTATCGTCAATTCAGTTATTTAGAATGGGATAAACCCGGTCTTGCTGAGCAACTCGCGTATATAATAAACAAGTGCTACACAAACACAACATACGCCTCATTCCAATTCATCTTTCACTAACCATAAATTAGTAAGAGAACGATTTCCCAAGTATTACCCCGAAGGCCTAAACCAACATCAGGTCAAAACCCAGGAAACCATCCGACATAGCTACCCTTCAGTTAGTTTATAAATTTCACATTCAACCATCAAATATCTAATAAACCAGGTAAATTCGGTTTATTTCCATTCCATATCGTTTATAATATTTTATAATGATTTGTAGCTGTTTTTATTTATTTAAAAATAGCCAATTTATTCAAATGAAGCTTCGGGCCATAACGCAGCCATGGCGCTGTTTTTCTTCGAATTTGATTTACACATATCTGAATATCTAACCGTTGGATCTTCACAAATTTTATATCATTATAAAGATCTTTTCAAAACGAATCCAACGGTTTCAGTTTTGGAAAAATCCGACGGTTGGATCTCACGGTACACTTGTTTGAGGTTTCGATTTCAAAATATGAACTGCTGCGATGTTATTCGATTTAATTTAATTATATTTATATATGTATATATATATATAATCGATTCTGGCGCCGTTTTACTTCAGATTTGATTTAAACATTCTATACAATCGAACCGTTGGATCTTCACAAAGTTGGTGTCGTTGGAAAGATATTTCCAAAGCGAACCCAAGGTTTCAGTTTCGGGAAAATCCGATGGTCGAATCTCCGGCACTAATCGTTTGAAATCACGGTTTCAAAACACGAACTGCAGCTTCGTTATTTGATATATTTTAATTATATATATATATATAATCTATTCTTCGATTTCAAAACCATATTCTTTTCATACATTTGATAAAAATGATATTTTCATCCAACAGACATTTATTTCAGCACTTCACTATATTTAACAATTCATGTATATAATAAAAATGTGATTTTTAATGTAAAACAATTTATTTCAAATCACGAATATTTTATATAATTTATATAGATGATAAAAATATGATTTTTATTATAAAACAATTTATTTCAAACACGAATACCATTCAACACATGAATTTCTATTCAACGAAAGAATTTCTATTCAAAACAAGAATGTTTTCTACAGTTCGTATATATAAAATAAAAATGTGATTTTTATTGTTAAAGCAGTTTATTTAAAACAAGAATACCATTCAACACTTGAATTTCTATTCAACGAATGAATTTCTATTCATCACATGAATGTTTTCTATAGTTCGTATATATAAAATAAAAATGTGATTTTTATTGTTAAAATAGTTTATTTAAAACACGAATACCATTCAACACATGAATTTCTATTCAACACACGAATATAGTTTCAACACAAGAATTTCTATTCCACACACGAATATAGTTTCCACACATGAAAATAATTTTAACACATGCATATTATTGAAAATTTCGACAGCATAACGACAGGGTAGTTAAAACCGGGGCCGTCCCTAGTACAGCTCCTCGCTCTACCTTAAAGCCTCGCAGCTTTCGACAATGGGGATTTCATGCATCTAGTTCGCACGCAGGCGGCATGTTTATTTTTTTCTTTTCCACAAACTAATCCTATGTGGCTTCAACCAAATAATTCTCAACCACAAACGGGTATTTTTTAACCACAATAAATCAATTTCAACCACAAACAATTCAAATTAACCATTCGCTATCAACCAATTTTCACACCAATCACAACCAATAAATATCTTCCATCGTTTGTGGACGAGGGGCGTATATATATATATATATATGTATATGTATATATATATATAAGTATATTTCTGTTTTATTTCGACACATATATAATTTTTACAATGCATATATAACTTACACATCGAACGTACAACTTATACAACGCTTATACATGAGGTGTATAACGCTTATATAACTCATACATCGACTATATAATTTATACATCGTCGTTTTCCATATCGTTTATAATTCAAAAATCTCACATTGGGTTCCACTACAACAAAAAATAGCAGAAGGCTCAGAAAAATATTCGGTCTCTTCTAGATTGTAGAAGACGTCCGCACGAGTCCACTGTCTCTTGTTTCACTGAATTTCATCTAGAAACGAAAAAGATACGATTTTTACAGTGAAATCAAAAACCGTAGCGCTTTAAAGTGCTATTAAATAGTTTAATATAAAATTAGCCATTACCTCTCTGATTTGTTCAAAACTAGATTTCAGCTTTTCTCAAAATCCGTGTAGCGGTTGCTCGATCGGATTTCACCACGGGGTAGGGTTTGGAGAGGCGCACATGCGCCAAGGAGGGGGTCCAGTTCAGTGGCTCCAGGCGGGCTCGGCGGCGATCCAAAGTGCGGATGTTCCCGGGAGTGATTCGAACGAAATACTTCACGAAAGAGGGAGTGCTTCATATGGATTTGAAGCTCGTCTCGAGCTATTCAAAAACCCCAATTGGGTCGAAGGCTATCGCTGCGTGTAGTAGGAGAAAACGAGAAGGGAAGCTTGGAAGCCTTTTCCGTCATTCGCGATTGCTGCTACGGGGAGAGAGAACGATGATTCGTTGAGATAAGATTAGGCCAGGGATTTTTTTTATTTAGATATTTTAAAAATCCAAAAATACTCCTTCTCTCATACGAACACCAATCCAAACCCAACGACTGTCGTCCCTAGCTAAATACCCCCTTTCCGAACACAATTTGATATGTTTCGTAGGCCCATTCGACTGATTCATTGAGTTTTTCTTCAAATTAAAATATAAAACATTCAATATTTGATTTGAACATACATTTCAATTTTCCGAGGCCACATACTGATCCCAAAAATTCCAAAAAAATAAATCTAGCTATGTTTTGACGATACGGTTCCAACAAAACTTGTTTCGTCGAATTCTGAGACCGTTTGAAAAATGGCCCTTTTCTGGTCGATCCAATTTAATAGAAATCGACTAAACACATATTCCTTTTCCATGCTCATATACTAGCTTCAAAAATTATGAAATTAGAAACATAGCAATTATTTGACATCCTGGATCCAACAAAAGTGGTTTCTTTGAATTCCGAGGTCGTTTGCAAAATGTCTATTTTCACGGGCTATCAAAACTCTATGGCGAACTTTCTGAAAATTCATTTAGCCATAACTTTTGCTTCCCGCTATGAAAATTCGATTTTTCAGATTCGTTAGAAAGATATTCACTAAAAGATTTAAATATTTTTGGTTTCACTAAAATCTGTTTTGTTTTGCACCCGGTACAGTTAGTCAAAGTTTGAATTCAAATTTTGAAACTACCGCGCCATTTCAAGCCTTGTTTATAATTAGAATTAATTATATTTATTTTCAAACGTCGATTCAAACACACTTTTCGTCGCTATTATTTAAAATATTTATTTTAAATATTTTAAATTCACTAATATAGCCAAATTAAAATTTTCAAACTTGTTCAGATTTTCCGAGTTGTTACATAAAATCTACCTTCTTTATTGTCTCTAAAATGACAATAAAAATGTTTCTCTTATTTACATCAAAAATGTAACTGAAAATGAAACCTTTTAATCTATCCTTTTATTTACATCTAAAATGTAAATAAAGATGTAACTTCAAATTTATTCGTTTTATCTATATCTAAAAATGTAAATAAAGATGTCACTTTAGATCTATTCTTTTTATTTACATCTAAAATGTAAATAAAAATTAACTTTTTAATTCTAATCTTTTTGTTGTCTCTATTCGACAATAAAAATATAAAATTAAATTCTATCTTTTTGATTACATCTAAAATGTAAATTAAAAAGCCACTTTTATTTTCCTGTTTTTATTTACATCTAAAATGTAAATAAAAATGTACTTTTTAAATTCGTGTTTTTACTAAAATGAAAATACAAATGTGCCTTTTACTTCATGTTCTTATTTGCATGTAAAATGCAAATAAAAATGCCCTTTTCTAATCCATGTTTTTATTTACAACAAGAATGTAAACCAAATTTACTTTTCTATAATCATGTTTTTATTTACACAAGAATGTAAATAAAAAGGTGCTTTTCTATAATCATGTTTTTATTTACAACAAGAATGTAAATAAAAAGGTGCTTTTATATAATCATGTTTTTATTTACAACAAGAATGTAAATAAAAGGTACTTTTTAATTCAAAGTTTTTAAACCTTTTTGATAAACAAAAATGTCTATTTTTGTTTGATCCTTTTCAACGAACAAAATTTTTATTTCTCTAAAATGAACAAAAATATTTATTTTTGTTTTAATCCTTTTCAATGAACAAATAAGAGAAAGATTTATTCGTATGCAAATTTCTATTTTAACTTAACAAATAAAAATGAAAATTTTATTTGTTAACAAATTCTATTTAACAAAAATGATATTTTTGTTAAATCTATCAAGACGACCCCAAACCCCATACGGACGGCGGCAAGGGTAATCCTTGGAATATAACACATAAGCAGATAACAGAAGAACAGAAATAAATAAATACACCAGATAATGTACAAATAATACACTGAATAAACGCAATCATCAGAGTTACACAGTATACAGGATCATACTTAGAACAAAAATAGTTCAGCTATACATAAATGTCTAAAGCGGAAAACAAACATAATGTACAATAGGAGCTGAACAGCATAAAAAGAGATAAATGATAGAATCCATCTTCAGCTCCAGCTATCCGGATAAAGCCAGCTAAAACCTGAATACAAGGCTTCCCGTGTAGAAAAAGGGGCACCCGAGTTTGAAAGTGAAACAAACTACGAGTCAGCCATGGGACTGGTATGAGAAATCTACTCAACACATTTAAAATATGGTTAATCACAGGACCACGCCACTTTCGTGGAACGTGTTTACTCCATCGGATTGCCAATGCTTTAAAAACAAACAATTCTTTAACATCGCAATGATTTTTATAAAAATGAAGCCATTATAAGACTCTGTTCCCATCATACAATGCAACGCAAACCGGAGGATAGAGTTTTTACCTTATAATGGCCAAAATATGCTTGATACGAATAAAACAAAAGCATTTGATATTATTACTAGTGTTTGAATATTTCAAAAGCAATTTCAAATCATAAGTATCAATCATATACGACATTAATGTCCCAGACCACTATGTCGCCATATATATAGTTATACAATCAAAACCGCACAGTAACGTATTTGGAAGTTGGATTTCTGTCATGAACCAAGGCAAAAGATAGTCCTTACCGAATTCGAGACTGCCTAGCCCGAGCCTCAGGCAAGTACTCAGTCAAGCCTTTGGATCGTCAGGGCCGGTCCACCGATGTGGATTAAAATTCCTGAAAACTGCGTTTCCCCGCCCTTTGGGGCGTAAATGAGCCAACGAATGACTCCATCGGTCCCGGATCGACCGACATAACCGAGGCGCCTCGCAACAGCAACAACCACATAAGTCAAACTCGTCAAGGCGTGTAAAACCACTGACGCTACTTCTAGCTAGGAAGAAACGCAGGCCCTCCCTGATGTCCTCTCCCATTTCTAGTTCATATCGGGGTGTGAGGCTCGCGAATTCACGTTATACACAAAGCTACGCCACACAGGCGGTGCTTTGATCATCACCACAAGACTTTTCTTTTCAACAGAAGCCCTGATCACTGCATCTTCGCATGCCACACAGGGAATTCACACCGTGCAACTGATAGCTATCAATCACACAGAATAAATTCCAGTGTGAGACACACTGTCCATTTGCAAGTCCGTTCTGGGTCTGAACGAAACCGGAGGCACTATATACCTCGCAAACCCATCGATCACCACGTACGCCTGGACGATCACCACTCATTATCCATATTTCGGGATGCCTCCTAATCAGGACCTCGGTTACCATCCAAACGAGCTGAACATCTCCGGTCTTCGACCACCGTCTTTATCTTCGATTTCTTATCGTCGACTCAGTTATTCAGAATGGGATAAACCTGGTCTTTCTGAGCAACTCGCATATATAATAAACAAGTGCTACACAAACACTACTACGCATCATTTCAATTCATTGGTCACTAACCGTCAATCAGTAAGAGAACGATTTCCCAAATATTAACCACGAAGGCCGAAACCAACATCAGAACAATACCCAAGAAACCATTCGACTTAGCCAACCTTCAGTTCGTTTCTAAATTTCACATCCACATCGTTTATAATATTTTATAACGATTTATCGCTATTTTTATTTATTTTAAAATAGCCAATTTATTCAAAACGACGCTTCGGGCCATATCGCGGCCGTGGCGCTGTTTTTCTTCAGATTTGATTTACACATATATGAAAATCTAACCGTTGGATCTTCACAAAATTTACATCATTAGAAATATCTTTTCAAAACGAATCCAACGGTTCCAGTTTCGAGAAAATCTGACGGTCGGATCTCCCGGTACAATCTTTGAAGTTTCGATTTCAAAATACGAACTGCAACGTCGTTTTTCGATTAAATATAATTATATTTATATATATATATTTAAATATAATCGATTCTGGCGCTGTTTTTCTTCATATTTGAATTAAACATTCCAGACAATCCAACCGTTGGATTTTTACATAGTTGGTGCCGTTGGAAAGATATTTCCAAAGCGAACCCAATGGTTGCGATTTCAAGAAAATCCGACGGTCGGATCTCCCGCATTAATCGTTTGAAATCACAGTTTCGAAATACAAACTGTAGTTTCGTTATTCGATATATTTCAATTCTATTTATATATATATATATCGATTCTTTGATTTCAAAACTATATGATTTTCATACATTCGATAGAAATGATATTTTTATCTAACTGTTTTCTATTTCAACACTTCACTATTTTTAACAATTCATGTATATAATAAAAATGTGATTTTTAATGTAAAACAATTTATTTCAAAACAAGATTATTTTATATAGTTCATATCGATGATAAAAATATGATTTTTATTATAAAACAATTTATTTCAAAACACTATTATTTTATATAGTTCATATAGATGATAAAAATATGATTTTTATTATAAAACAATTTATTTCAAAATATGAATACCATTTAACACATGAATTTCAATTCAACGAATGAATTTCGATTCAACACATGAAGGTTTTCTATAGTTTATAGATATAGACAAAAAGGTGATTTTTATATTTAAAACCCGAATACCATTCAACACATGAATTTCCTTTCAACAAATGAATTTCTATTCAACACATGAAGGTTTTCTATAGTTTTTATATATATATATATATATATATATATATATATATATATATAGAGAGAGAGAGAGAGAGAGAGAGAGTAAAAAGGTGATTTTTATATTTAAAAACACGAATACCATTCAACACATGAATTCTATTCAATGAATGAATTTCTATTCAACACATGAAGGTTTTCTATAGTTTATATATATTGAGTAAAAAGGTGATTTTTATATTTAAAAACACGAATACCATTCAACACATGAATTCTATTCAACGAATGAATTTCAATTCAACACATGAAGGTTTTTTATACAATGAATAAATATAGTTTCAACAAATGAAAATAATTCTAACACATGAATATTATTCAATATTTCGGCAGCATAACGGCAGGGTAGTTTAAACCGGGACCGTCCTTAGTACGGCTCCTCGCTCTACCTTAAAGCCTTGCAGCTTTTGACAATGGGGAATCATGCATCTAGTTCGCACGCAGGCGGCATGTATATTTTTTTCATTTCCACAAACTAATCCTATGTGGTTTCAACCAAATATTTCTTAACCATAAACGGGTATTTTTCAACCACAATCAATCAATTTCAACCACAAACAATTCCAATCAACCATTCGTAATCAACCAATTTTCACACCAATCACAACCAATAAATATCGTCCATGTTTTGTGGACGAGGAGCGTATATATATATATATATATGTATGTATGTATGTATGTATGTATATATATAGCATTTCACTTCTATCTCAACGCTTATATAATTTTTACGACGCATATATAACTTATACATCGAACGTACAACTTATACAATGCTAATACAAGAGGTGTATAACGCTTATATAACTCATACATGACTATATAATTTATACATCGTTGTTTTCCATATTGTTTATAATTTAGAAATCTTACATTGGGTTCCACTCCACCAAAAATAGCAGAAGGGTTAGAAAAATATGCGGTCTCTTCTAGAATGTAGAAGACGTCTGCACGGTCACGATGTTTCCGGTTTCATCGAATTTCGTCAATACACAAAAAAGATATGATTTTTCAAAGTTTGCAATAGTTTAAAGGTGTTAAAACTGTTGAAAATAACCATAGCCGTTACCTCAGTAAACTGCTCGAAACTAGGTTTCGATTTCTCTCTCAATCCGAAGCACGACATGCCGATCAGCCTACGCGACGTCGACGAGCTTGGAGAGGCGCAGCTGTGCCCTGAACGGCGGCGAACTCGAACTGGTGGTTGCGGCGAAAACTGGCGACGAATGGGCGAACTTCTCGAGGGTGATTCTCCCAAAATACTCAACCATAAAATCGAAACCAGGTATGGATTTGAAGCTCGTCTCGAGCTCTTCAAAATCTTCAACTGGAACTCTTGATATTAGTGAGTGGATTGATCAGAAAATGGATGTGAACGATGGAGCATTAGCCATCGTCAAATCGGGGAGAGAGAAAAGGGTTTCCGCCTTTTTTTATTTTTTTATAAAAAATCTGATTGGCCGGCGGGTTTTAAAAGGGGTTTTCTGACACGACCTCCAATCCAAACCCAACGACTGTCGTCCTTAGCATTTTACCCCCATTCCGAACACAATGGGATATGTTTCGTAGGCCCATTCGACTGTTTCAGTCAGTATTCCATCAAATTAATATATATATAACATTCAATTTTTGATTTGAACGTACATTTCAATTTACCAGGGCCACAAATTGATTTGAAAAATTCCAGAAAAATAAATCTACCTATGTTTTGACGATACAGTCCCAACAAAACTAGTTTCATTGAATTCTGAGACCGTTTGAAAAATGGCCCATTTCTGGCCGATCCAATTTAACTATAATTGACCAAAACACATTTTCCTTTTCCACGCTCACATACTAGCTTCAAAAATTATGAAATTTGAAACCTAGCAATAACTTCACATCCCGGATCTAACAAAAGTGGTTTTGTCGAATTCCGAGGTCGTATGCAAAATGGCCATTTTCACGGGCTATATAATTTCTATAGCAACCTTTCTGAAAATTCATTTGGCCATATCTTTTGCTTTCCGCTATGAAACTTCGATTTTTCAGATTCATTAGAAAGGTATTCACTAACAGATTTAAACATTTTATGTTTCACTCAAATCCGTTTTGTTTTACACCCGGTATAGTCAGTCAAAGTTTGAATTCAAATTTTGAAACTATCGCACCATTTCAGGCCTTGTTTATAAATAGAATTAATTATATTCGTTTTCAAACATCGATTCAAACTCACTTTTCATTGCTATTACTTAAAATATTTATTTTAAATATTTAAAATCCACTACTTTAGCCAATTTAAAATTTTTAAATTGGTTCAGATTTTCCGGGTCGTTATAGTCTCCCTCACTTAAAACTTTTCATCCCCGAAAAGGAACAAAGTCCAAAGTGGTTTGATTAATCGACCTTACATTCAATCTGGCTTCCATTCTCTAACTTTTCAGTTTCTGAGAATTTTCAAATTCTTCAAAAATTTGGCTAACACCCGGAATTTTCGATAAATTTCGCCATAACCTCCTTTGTACGGGGAGAGGTTTGGAAATTTATTGGGCCGTATTAGGTACCCAATAAATCCTAATAAGCATGCACATATTTATAGTGATATATTCTGGTGTTTACAGGGGAGCGTGTATTGATAATAACTCCAGAGAATAAATTCTTGTCACCTTGTCAAAGCCTGAGGGAGTGTGTATTTTAAATGCTCCAGAGGATAAATCCTCGTCACCTCGTCCCGTGTGGGAAATAAATAGTCCATGTGCCATATCAAATGACTTGAGAGATGTGATTATGGTCAACTCCAGACCCGTGTGGGTTTTTATTAATCTGGCAATTTTATCGTTATAATTTAAATAGTCCATATCAGTCATCAGTTCTACCTATAAAATATAGTCATCGCCATACAAGCCTCTCGCTCGAATGGTAAATCTTCCACCTCGTCACACAAGCTCCAAATGCTCATGTGGTATATGATGAAGTATGCCTATCTTCCAAAAGTATGCCATGCAGTGCAGTTCAAAATTAATTGTTACTATCCTATGGTGACGTTTATTATTGCACACAGAATGACCAGCACTCCGCATCCAATGGCATTCACTGGAGTTGATATAATAATATTTCGCATCCAACTCATTAAGGTTTACCTATTTGTCGGGCACGCAAATAAAATCTTTACTCAACAGCTATCCATTTACCTGTTCATACATATATAATGCACATGTATATAATTCTATCTATTTTCTAATCAGTTCAACGTGTGATTTAATTGAATATATTCTACCATTAATCTCTTATTGATTAGATTAACTATCGTTTTAATAATTCAATTAATCAAATCTACAATCACCCAACATAGACAACAATCAAATTGTTTTTAACTTTTCAAAAATATACTAATCAATTTCTATACTCTTTTAAAATCATCCAGACTATAGAATTAAAAGTGCACATCCATTGAAAAAAATAACAACAGAGTAGAGAACTAATTGGTAATGTAAAGTATGGTAAATGTACCTTGCACCGGAGTCAATCGGAGATAACCACTCGGCATCTAGGATAGGCTTTCTGAATGCTCTCCTCAGTTTCCCAAGTACAATCTCGCGGATCTCCACTCCATTGCACTTTGACTAAGTGAACCTTCTTGTTCCTCAGCTCTTTGGTTTCTTTGCCGATAATCTTTAGCGGCTCACTTCTCACAACTAATTCTGGAGTAATTTCAATATCCTGTTGAGCTGCTTCTTCCACGATTAAGTCTGGATCATGAACGTGCTTTCGAAGATGAGATACGTGGAATACATCATGCACTCCAGGTAACCAATCAGGCAATTTAACCCTATAAGCGAGAGTTCCGATCCGTTCTAGAATAGGAAACGGACTAATGAATTTGGGCGCCAACTTCCAAGTTTTACCGAACCGGATAACTCCTCTCATCGGTGATACTTTCAAATATAAGTAGTCGCCAACAGCAAACGATATATCTCTTCTGCTTCTATCGCATAGCTCTTTTGTCGACTTTGAGCAGCGAGAAATCGTTTCTTGATAAAATCGACATTGTCGGCAACTTCTCGGATCATATCAGGTCCTAATACAAGTCTACTACCGGGTTCGACCCAACAAGCAGGAGATCGGCACGGCCTACCATACAATGCTTCGAATGGTGACATTGTCAGGCTTGCCTAGTAGTTGTTGTTATATGAGAATTCAGCCAAATGTAAATGGTCTTCCCATGATCCACCAAAATCTAGAACACAAGCCCGCAATAGATCTTCTAGTATACGATTCACCCTCTCAATTTGACCATCTGTCTGAGGATGATAGGCGGTGCTTAGGTTCAGCTTTGTTCCCAGCTCTACTTGAAATGCCTCCCAGAATTTACTAGTAAATATTGTATCTCTATCACTAACTATACTGAGCGGCACTCCATGTAGTCTAACTATTTCCTTGAAATATATCTGCGCCAGACTCTGAGCAGTTCTGTTTGATATGGCAGGTATGAAATGGGCGGTCTTCGTGAAGCGATCTACGATTACCCAAATACTGTCATTTACTTTTCTGGTTCTGGGAAAACCATCAATGAAGTCCATGGAAATATGTTCCGACGTCCAACCTGGGACGTCCAGTGGTTGCAACAATCCAGCCAGTTTCTATTAGTCGCTTTTGACTAGCTGGCAAGTAGGGCATCGGCTAACATATATTGGAACGTCTTTTTCATAGGCTTCCACCAGAATGTTCGCTTGAGATCGTTGTACATTTTGGCCACACCGGGATGGATACTCAGCTTGGACTTGTGACACTCGTCTATCACTTCCCTTTTTAACTCTGGGATGTCAGGAACACAAATCCTTCCTTTCAACCTCAGGGTCTAGTCGTTATCTATTTGAAAACACGAGGGATCGCCTTTCTGAATCCTTTTGATCATATCCTTAATAAAGTTATCCTCCTTCTGAATAGATATTTTGTCAATCAAGGAAGTCGTAATAATAAAGCTGGCGATCATTACATTCTTTCGACTCAGCTCATCGGCCACGACATTGGCTTTCCCTGGAGTGTATATAATCTCAAAGTCGTATGCTGCAAGGAACTCTAGCCAACGTTGCTGCCTCAGATTCAAGTCCTTCTGGGTGAACAGATACTTTAACGACTGGTGATCTGTAAACAGTTCAAATCTCTCACCCAGAAGATAATGTCTCCAGATTTTCAGAGCGAATACTATAGCCAATAACTCAAGATCATGAGTGACGTAGTTTTTCTCGTGCGGCTTCAGCTAACGGCTAGCATAAGCGATCACTTGACCTCTTTGCATTAACACTGCGCCAAGGCCTTCGCTAGAAGCATCAATCCAGACTTTCAAGTCCTCATTGCCATCTATTATTGTTAACACTGGAGAAGTTGTCAGTTTTAATTTCAGCTCCTGGAAAGCTTCCTCACATACCGGAGTCCAATTGAATCTCGAATGTTTCTTAGTCAGTTTTGTTAAGGAACTAGATGTCTTCGCGAAATCCTTGATGAATTTCCGATAATAACAGGCTAACCCGAGAAAACTTCTAACTTCTGTTGGCGTACGAGGCTGTTTCCAATTCTGAATAGCAGTGATCTTACTGGGATCCACTGAAATTCCTTGCTTTGACACTACGTGGCCAAGAAATTTGACTTCTTCTTGCCAGAATATACATTTGGAAAACTTTGCTTTTAATACATTCCTTCTGAGGATTTCCAAAACCTGTTCCAAATGCTTTTCATGTTCGACCTTTGATTTAGAGAAGACTAGAATATCGTCAATAAAAACTAGAACAAATTTATTCAAAACTCCTCTAAACACTCTATTCATCAAATCGACGAAGTATGCTGGAGCGTTACATAAGCCGAACGGCATTACTAACCACTCATAGAATAAGTCGGGACCTCTGAATGCTATCATAGGTACACATTCTTTGGCAATTCGAAGTTGATGGAAGCCTGTAGCTAGGTCAATCCTTGAAAATACTTGTGCTCCATTCAGGCGATCCAATAATTCATCGATTCGAGGCAATGGATATTTATTCTTTATTGTTTTCTTGTTTAAATCACGATAATCCACACATAGTCATAGAGTACCGTCAGATTTTGGGACAAACACCACTGCTGCACCCCAATAAGAGAAACTAGGCCTGATCAGACCCTTCCATACGAGCTGTCGTGTTTGATTGTCTAGTTCCTCTTTCTCTTTCAAGGACATCCTTCGAATAGCGTGAACTGCCGGCCTTGCATTCGAAATTAAAGCAATTTTGGAATCAATTTCTCTTTGCGGAAGTAAGCGAACAACTTCTTCGAACACATCCGCATAGTTCTTGACGACAGGAATATCTTTCACTAGGTCGGGAATATTCTCTGTGACTTCAGGGATATTTTCTATTTGAACAGGAGAAACATCCAAAGCTGCCCAGAAGTCTTTTCTATTAGATTTCTGACCTTCACGCAATATGGTCATATAATTCCCTGATTTAATCTTAGCCCTAAAAACTCTCTCGGCGCATCTAATCTCTACTTCATACTTGGTTAGCCAATCCAATCCCAGAATAAGATCGAATTCAGTAAAATTCATGACGATAGAGATAGTATGGAATTTATAACAGGAAAAAGAGACAGGCACCCAACAAACCCAACTAAGATCGATGGAACCCCCGACCGGATTTTGGACAGTCATTGGTTCTTTGAGCTTCTTCAAATTCAAATCCAGTTTCTTAACCGCATTCTTTGCAATAAAGCTTCGCGACGCGCCTGTATCAAACAGTACTTTAACTGGAATATTTTTGACATTAAGCGTGCCTTCCAAAACATTAGCCCTTTCTTGACTAGCTGTAACACCCCGCCTCCGCTAGGGTCACTCGCAAAGGAATGCACTAGCTTTAGAGGGGAATTATTGGTAAACATGCACAGAAATATCACAAGACAGAACATATAAAATAGCGGAAGTAAAATCAAACTTTCATAACATGAATAAATAAGGTCTAAAGCCTTTTACATCAGAGTACATCAAAACCTGTCTTGCAATAGTAAAGAAGCATAAAGACATTTTCATAAATTATTCCCCAAGTAAAAAGAGTAAAGTAGCCATTAGCCAAGAAAAGTCCAAGCCATCCATGATGACCTTCAAGCAGAAGAAGTCCGAACTAAACAACAGTATTTCCTCCCTGTAACCTGGGGGGGAAACGGAAGAAAAGAGGCAAAACCAAACGGGTCAGTCAAAAAGACTGAGTAAGCCCTATCTACTATTAGCATAAAAACTAGTAAAGTTAACTGACATGAGAAACTGAGATGAACATAAGCATGATAACAAGATAGATAAGCTAAATCAAAATAACAGGATGAACTACTGAACTCAGATAAACTAAGGTGTCATGATAAATTACGATGTCAAGATAAAACAAGGTATCACATCGTCAGGTTTCTATCAAGTATAATATCCCTAAGATATCTGTCACGTATAACGCCCCGTGATATCTATCCTGTATTTTAGCTCTGCACCTACCGTACTAGTATCCCCACCGTGTCATGTGTTAACCAAGAATGACCCTCACTCAAAAGTCGTGTAATGGTCCATGTCAACCTAATATATCGCATATATAGGTTACTCAACTTGTATGTTTTATTCCATGTAAATGTTCAGTCCCTTGCCGTAGACCATACGGGCTTTCCCATGAGATTCTATATTACTTTAACATAGTTCCATGATCCTTAAGATCGGTTTGGACCATTACCCTAAACCTAGCTAGGGTCTTCCAACATGAATTATTGTTTGTACAACTAGGACTTATGCTACCTAGGGCTACTAGGGATTATGCTTACCTATTGCACGTTTTCGTATCTCGGTTTGGGTTCAACCACCTAGGGCCACTAGGGATTACGCTAACCGCCAACCGCGCCCTTTTTCCCATGCATTCATCGTGAATCGCTTTTCCATGACTGTATGCACATGTATCACATCGTGCCATCCGAGTCCTGTCACAGGGCAAATCAAGAAATACAGGACTCGGTCGGGAGCTTTTGATTTATCTGCCGATGTAGATGCTAAGGTCTGTTTTTCTTATACGTGGCTATGGTCCCACGAGACCACTCCCTCAACTAGTGAAAGACAAGACAGGATAAATCCTATACGAGAACACAACACTGGCCAACCCACATCCAAGCCTTACCACAACCATAATTAGATAGCAATTATGGTCTTTTGGGTGTTCTCTGCCTTTCCGTACGTACACGCTTGACCAAAGTTGGTAGGTAGCCTGACGAAATGCTATCTAGGGTACGACCGTGTATCGTCGACTATCCCCTATCCATCCCCGTCTTTAGGTCACTCGTATAGCAACCAAGGCATACTCTTGGTTCTTCTAACGCAGACCTAAACCTCTCATGAGCCTAGTATAATCACCTGGCAGCTCATAGAGGGATACCAAGAATATCCTCACGTTCCCCGAAGCCGCTGCTTTGTTACCCAATTCGCTGGAGCCTTTATCTAAATCAGATACTTGCTCCTACTCGTATACTTAAACGATGACCTACCGTATCAGGTTACTCATCTATCTATGAACTGGTCTAAATTTCCTTGACTAAGAATCATTACTTAGTTATTCTTCAACTAAGGTTTACCACTTAGCATTGTTCCCGTTATCCTTGTTAACTACGGTTATCCACCTAATCCTCAGAACTAGGGTTTACATAATGGATTAAGTGTCACTTAAGTTCATGACTTAACCCGTCTGCAAATCCTGTCAAAATTGGCTAAGTATCCAAGTTCAAGGCTTAACCCTACAAACCATGCTCAAGTTGGTTAAGTATATTAAGCAATTCACGACTTAACCTCGTCCAATTATCATTCTAGATTGGTTAAGTATATATTAACTTGACCCTATCAATTTACTTAGTCAAATCGGTCAAGTGTATTCAAACGATTCGTGACTTAGCCTTATCATGTTTTCACGTTATATTGGTTAAGTATTGGTTAACTTAACC
Source organism: Allium sativum (assembly GCA_030737875.1). Classification (NCBI taxonomy): domain Eukaryota; kingdom Viridiplantae; phylum Streptophyta; class Magnoliopsida; order Asparagales; family Amaryllidaceae; genus Allium; species Allium sativum. The sequence goes on along the minus strand of CM060915.1, from coordinate 179,814,930 downwards.
ACAATAAATTAACGAGTTAGATTGGAAAAGTATAGGTCACTTAACCACATCAATTCATCATGTTTAGATTAGTTAAGTGTTTAACTTAACCCCATTAAACAACCAAGTGGGATTAATTAAGTCTAGGCTAACTTAACCCCATCCGATTTCCATGTTTAGACTAGTTGAGTCTAATCTTAACCCCATTCGTTAACTGTATTTTTCGGTTAAGCGTCATTAAGAAAACTTACTTAACCTTACCAAGTTATCGCGTTGGATTGATTAAGTGTTGGTTAACTTAACCCCATCCACTATTTATATAAAAATGGTTAAGTGTCATTAGGCAAATCAAGTTACTTAACCTACCCAACCATGTTATGTTTTGTGAAGTATCATTAGCCTAATCAAATTACTTAACCCATTTGTCCATGTCATATTTGGTTAAGAGTCATTAATCAAATTAACTTAACCCTATCATGTGGCATTAATTACTTAATGCACCTTCACCTCTCACATTAGACTTTGTTGTGGTTACTAGTTAAGCCGGTCGGTTCCGGGTAGCTTTACACCACAACTTGGTCTAACCTCGGGTTCAAGCACAACATGACCAACTTCTCACATTGGGTCCTATTGTTTGCAACTACTAGTTAGGCCGGTCGGTTCCGGGTAGTTTTACGTTGCAAACTTAACCCAACCTCGAGTTGGCCACACTTATATTATCTAAGTGTCACGTCCATCATGTTTCCCAAAACATGTTACAAGTTTTCAAGCATTTGGGTAGACCTAACTTAATAGGGAAATTCCCAAAGGGTAGACCTAACTTAATAGGTAAATTCCCAAGCTTATGTTTTTATGCATACTTACATGTCAATTTCCGTGTTATATTTCAAGTCATGATTTCAAGTTGTATTTTCATGTCATTAGAAACTACCCATAACATAACCCAACGCTTTTAAACTCGCATATACGTTCGCGACAACATAATGTATTAAAAGAAGAGACTTGGCAAAGGCATGACAAAAATGGATATTAAGCCACAAGTTAATCATGGTGGCAAATGAGGCACAAATGTGTTCATTAACTTGCATGTTACATTCTTAAGCCTCAAAACATGCATAAACCCAAACTTGGCACATAAGCGAATCATGGTGACAAAAGATATGGAATGATGACTAGTAACTCGCATATATCATCATATAAGGGTTATGACTTCATATGCAAGTTGACATAAAGGTTATGAGGGTTCTCATGTTGCCTAATGCAACATTTCAACATAAAGGTTGTAGCTTTTAGCTCACAAGATCAAGATAATGACTTCATAAACTTGCATGACATGATAGCATGTATCATACTCAATGATCAAACCCAAACTTGCAACATGAACATTTAACTTCATAGTTAATATCTAAGAGTAGGGAAAGGGCTTACATTGCTATGAAGGCACAAAAGATATGACAAAGCCCTTACGCAATCAAATAGACCCAAAATGCAAGCTCTAACATAAAAACCCTTGAGCCAAAATGATCAAAACCCTTGCTTTATGATGAAAAGATAGAAACTTGACTTGAATGCAAGCTAATGACACTCATACAAGCTTGAAAACACTTGTATGCATGGAAAATCTCTCATAGAAACCATTTAGAAATTTTATGAAGAGAGTGGAGGCCATGAGAGGTAAAAATTTGCCATACTTTAGTTGCATGAATGAATAATGAGGATTTAGGATAGGTTAGGGTCTTATTTATAGATTAGGCAAGTGTTTTAGGCTATAGGATTAAACCTAGATTCAATCCAAGCCATCAAAGCATGTCTTGGGGAAGAAGTCAAGTGTAGGAACCATCTAGGGCCTTTAGATTAAAGATGAACCATGAGAACCATCCAAATGCAAAATCTACATTTGAGCGAATCGGCCCACGGGTTGACAGCCAAACACCCTGGATTAACCCCTAGTCGACCCAGCAAGCTCGGGTCGACCTCAAAAATCGGCCGGTTCGGTTATTCCCCTCTCCCAATTCGCTGTTTTGAACATTTTTGCATATTTATTTATTTAATTTTCAATTATATATATATATATCAATATATATATATATTTCTCTGCGCAACCCATTTCACTTAATTAAGTATACTTTAATTTGGGATTTTTTGTGAAACTTCGCGAGGCCATATCTTGGTCTTACGGACTCCGATTTTCGAAAACTCGGACTCTATTTCGCGTATTTTTCCGAGATGAACGCAATGGCATAGCCCGTTTCCTTTGATTCAGACTTTACAGTTTAATTCTGCCTCCATTTATGTTATAACAGGTTATTGAAAATACGGGTTGTTACACTAGCTGAGGGCTCGGAAGTCTCTACTACTTCATTTATATGTACTGCTTCAGATTTCTTTGAGAGTTGGCACTCCCGTGCTATATGACCTGCTTGGCGGCACTTATGGCATCTCCTTTCCCCATGTGTGTTCTTTTGTTTCTTAGTGAGCTTAGAACCACTCTTGCTTCGTTTGTTTAAAGATTTACATTTTCTGGACAAATGCCCCTTCTGATTGCAGTTCTTGCACATGGCAGTCGTTGCTGGTTCTTTTTCAGATCTGGCCCTTTTTCGATTGACTTTAGGCTTTTTACTAACCTCAGACCTCGTACTGGCTTCAGGAATATTAGTTTTCGACTCTTCTTTGTTACTAGAACAGATTTCCTCTTCGTCGCGCAACATACCTTTCTTATGGAGATCTTCATACTGATAAGCCATGTATATCATTTCTAAAAAAGGAAGCTTCACATTCCTCATTAGACTATTCTGATATCTCCTTTGCAGGCCATGAATATATCTCAAATTCCTCCTCTTTGGATCTTGAATCAGATGAGGAGCAAAGTGAGAAAGTTCGTTGAATTTCTTATGATATTCTGGGATGGTCATATCACCTTGTATCAAATAAGAAAATTCATAATATAATTGCTCCGTCACCTCAGGAGGAGTAAGTCTTGCTAGGAAAATCTCTTTGAATCTTACCCAGGTGATATCACCTTCTGGATTATCCTTGATGATTATTTCCCACCAGATTAAAGCTTCTTCTTTGAGCGCCCAAGATGCTACTAATCTTTTCTGATCATCTCTCAACTGGATACGTTCAAATATTCTTTCGATAGAACTCAACCAAGCTTGAGTCTGAATTATAGATTCATTGCCCGAGAACTGTGCTCCGTTCAGATTTCGATATCTCTTTAATAGAGCCTCTAGATCTGGTTCTGCATTTCTTCTATTTCTGACACTCATTTTTCTAGTACTTCTATAAATGGCAGATCAAGTGTCAGGTCACAGAAAAGATAATTTAAAATATAGAAACAAATACTTCAAATGTAAATGTGTCTATCGAGGTGTAATTTCATTCTGCTTTACTCATACTAGGATATTACTGATCCTATCTATAATGAGTTATCCGTCCTAGAACACTACTGGTTCTATTTCTGACGAGTTCGTTAATATGTTATATTCCGGAACTAAGCTTAACCAAAGCTCTGATACCAAATGAGACAACCCCAAACCCCGTACTGACGGCGGCAAGGGTAATCCTTGGAATATAACACATAAACCGATAACAGCAGAACAGAAATAAATAAATACACCAGATAATGTACAAATAATACACTGAATAAACGCAATCATCAGATTTACACAGTATACAGGATCATACTTAGTACAAATACAGTTCATCTATACATAAATGTCTACAGCGGAAAACAAACATAATGTACAACAGGAGCTGAACAACATAAAAAGAGATAAATGATAGAATCCATCTTTAGCTCCAGCTATCCGGATAAAGCCAGCTAAAACCTGAATACAAGGTTGCCCGTGTAGAAAAAGGGGCACCCGAGTTTGAAAGTGAAACAAACTACGAGTCAGACATGGGACTGGTATGAGAAATCTACTCAACACATTTAAAATATGGCTAATCACAGGACCACGCCACTTTCGTGGAACGGGTTTACTCCATCGGATTGCCAGTGCTTTAAAAACAAACAATTCTTTAACATCGCAATGCATTTTATAAAAATGAAGCCATTATAAGACTCAGTTCCCATCACACAATGCAACGCAAACCGGAGGAAAGAGTTTTTACCTTATAATGGCCAAAATATGCTTGATACGAATAAAACAAAAGCATTTGATATTATTACTAGTGTTTGTATATTTCAAAAGCAATTTCAAATCATAAGTATCAATCATAGACTACATTAATGCCCCATACCACTAAGTCACCATATATATAAGTATACAATCAAAACTGCACAGTCACGTATTTGGAAGTTGGATTTCCGTCATGAACCAAGGCAAAAGATAGTCCTTACCGAATTCGAGAATGCCTATGCCGAGTCTCAGGCAAGTACTCAGTCAAGCCTTTAGATCGTCAGGGCCGGTCCATCGAAGTGGATTAAAATTCCTGAACACTGCGTTTCCCCGCCCTTTGGGGCGTAAATGAGCCAACGAATGACCCCATCGGTCCTGGATCGACCGATATAACCGAGGCGCCTCGCAACAGCAACAACCAAAAAAGTCAAACTCGTCAGGGTGTGTAAAACCACTGACGCCACTTCTAGCTAGGAAGAAACGCAGGCCCTCCCTGATGTCCTCTCCTGTTTCTGGTTCATACCGGGGTGTGAGGTTTGCGAATTCACGTTATACACAAAGCTACGCCACACAGGCGGTGCTTTGATCGTCACCACAAGACTTTGCTTTTCAACAGAAGTCCAGATCACTGCATCTTAGCATGCCACATAGGCAATTCACACCGTGCAACTGATAGCTATCAATCACACATAATAAATTCCAATGTTAGACAAACTGTCCATTTGCAAGTTCGTTCTGGGTCTGAACGAAACCGGAGGCACTATATACCTCGCAAACACATCGATCACCACGTACGCCTGGATGATCACCACTATTTCAGGATGCCTCCCAATCAGGACCTCGGTTACCATCCAAACGAAGTGAAGATCTCCGGTCTTCGACCACCGTCTTCATCTACGATTTCTTATCGTCGATTCAGTTATTCAAAGTGGGATAAACCCGGTTTTCCGAGCAACTCGCTTACAAAATAAACAAGTGCTACACAAACACTACTACGCATCATTTCAATTCATTAGTCACTAACCGTCAATCAATAAGAGAACGATTTCCCAAATATTAACCCCGAAGGCCGAAACCAACATCAGATCAATATCCAAGAAACCATTCGACTTAGCCAACCTTCAGTTAGTTTCTAAATTTCACATCCATATCGTTTATAATATTTTATAACGAATTATCACTATTTTTATTTATTTTAAAATAGCCAATTTATTCAAAACGACGCTTCGGGCCATAACGCGGCCGTGGCACTGTTTTTCTTCAGATTTGATTTACACATATCTGAAAATCTAACCGTTGGATCTACACAAAATTTACATCATTAGAAAGATCTTTTCAAAACGAATCCAACGGTTCCAGTTTCGGGAAAATCCGACGGTCGGATATCCCGGTACAATCGTTTGAAGTTTCGATTTCAAAATACGAACTGCAGCATCGTTATTCGATTAAATATATTTATATATACAAATATATATATAAATATAATCGATTCTAGCGCTATTTTTCTTCAGATTTGAATTAAACATTCTAGACAATCCAACCGTTGGATTTTTACAAAGTTGGTGCCGTTGGAAAGATATTTCCAAAGCGAACCCAACGGTTGCGATTTGAGGAAAATCCGATGGTCGGATCTCCCGCACTAGTCGTTTGAAATCACGGTTTCAAAATACGAACTGCATCTTCGTTATTCGATATATTTCAATTGTATTTATATATATATATCGATTCTTCGATTTCAAAAGTATATGATTTTCATACATTCGATAAAAATGATATTTTTATCTAACTGTTTTCTATTTCAACACTTCACTATTTTTAACAATTCATGTACATAATAAAAATGTGATTTTTAATGTAAAACAATTTATTTCAAAACAAGATTATTTTATATAGTTCATATCGATGATAAAAATATGGTTTTTATTATAAAACAATTTATTTCAAAACACGATTATTTTATATAGTTCATATAGATGATAAAAATATTATTTTTATTATAAAGCAATTTATTTCAAAATATGAATACCATTCAACACATGAATTTCAATTCAACGAATGAATTTCGATTCAATACATGAATGTTTTCTATAGTTTATATATATAGATAAAAAGGTGATTTTTATATTTAAAACACGAATACCATTCAACATATGAATTTCTATTCAACGAATGAATTTCTATTCAACACATGAAGGTTTTCTATAGTTTATAAATATATAGAGTAAAAAGGTGATTTTTATATTTAAAAACAGGAATACCATTCAACACATGAATTCTATTCAACAATTGAATTTCTATTCAACACATGAAAGTTTTCTATAGTTTATATATATATATATATATATATATAGTAAAAAGGTGATTTTTATATTTAAAAAATGAATACCATTCATAACATGAATTCTATTCAACGAATGAATTTCAATTCAACACATGAAGGTTTTCTATACAACGAATAAATATAGTTTCAACAAATGAAAATAATTCTAACACATGAATATTATTCAAAATTTCGGCAGCATAACGGCAGGGTAGTTAAAACCGGGACCGTCCCTAGTACGGCTCCTCGCTCTACCTTAAAGCCTCGCAGCTTTTGACAATGGGGAATCATGCATCTAGTTCGCACGCACGCAGCATGTATATTTTTTTCATTTCCGCAAACTAATCCTATGTGGTTTCAACCAAATATTTCTCAACCACAAACGGGTATTTTTCAACCACAATCAATCAATTTCAACCACAAACAATTCCAATCAACCATTCATAACCAACCAATTTTCACACCAATCACAACCAATAAATATCGTCCATGGTTTGTGGACGAGGGCCGTATATATATATATATATATATATATATATATATATATTTATATAGAGCATTTCACTTCTATTTCAACACATATATAATTTTTACAACACATATATAACATATACATCGAACGTACAACTTATACAACGCTTATACAGGAGGTGTACAATGCTTATATAACTCATACATAAACTATATAATTTATACATCGTCATTTTCTATATCGTTTATAATTTAGAAATTTCACATTGGGTTCCACTCCGCCAAAAATAGCAGAAGGCTCAGAAAAATATGCGGTCTCTTCTAGAATGTAGAAGACATCCGCACGGTCACGATGTTTCCTGTTTCATCGAATTTCGTCAATACACGAAAAAGATATGATTTTTCAAAGTTTGCAACAGTTTAAAGGTGTTAAAACTATTGAAAATAACCATAGCCGTTACCTCAGTAAACAGCTCGAAACTAGGTTTCGATTTCTCTCTCAATCCGAGGCACGATATGCCGATCAGCCTATGCGACGTCGACGAGCTTGGAGAGGCGCAGCGACGCCTCGAATGGCGGCGAACTCGAACTGGTGATTGCGGCGAAAACTGGCATCGAACGGGCGAACTTCTCGAGGGTGATTCTCCCAAAATACTCAACGAAAAAATCGAAACCAGGTATGGATTTGAAGCTCGTCTCGAGCACTTCAAAATCTTCAACTGGAGCTCTTGATATTAGTGAGTGAATTGATCAGAAAATGGATGGGAACGATGGAGCATTAGCCGTCGTCAAATCGGGGAGAGAGAAAAGGGTTTCTGCGTTTCTTTTTATTTTTTTATCATTCTATAAAAAATCTGATTGGCCGGGGGTTTTTAAAAGGAGTTTTCTGACACGACCTCCAATCCAAACCCAACGACTGTCGTCCCTAGCGTTTTACCCCCATTCCGAACACAATGGGATATGTTTCATAGGCCCATTCGACTGTTTCAGTCAGTTTTCCTACAAATTAAAATATATAACATTCAATATTTGATTTGAACGTACATTTCAATTTGCCAGGGCCACAAACTAATTCGAAAAATTCCAGAAAAATAAATCTAGCTATGTTTTGACGATACGGTCCCAACTAAACCAGTTTCGTCGAATTCTGAGACAGTTTGAAAATGGCCCATTTCTGGCCGATCAATTTAACTATAATTGACCAAAAGACATTTTCCTTTGCCACACTCACATACTAGCTTCAAAAATTATGAAATTTGAAACCTTGCAATAACTTCACATCCCGGATCCAACAAAAGTAGTTTCGTCGAATTCCGAGATTGTATGCAAAATGGCCATTTTCACAGGATATTTAATTTCCATAGCGACCTTTTTGAAAATTCATTTGGCCATATCTTTTGCTTTCCGCTATGAAACTTTGATTTTTCAGATTTGTTAGAAAGTTAATCACTAACAGATTTAAATATTTTTGGTTTCACTCAAATCCGTTTTGTTTTGCACTAGGTACAGTTAGTCGAAGTTTGAATTCAAATTTTGAAACTATCGCGCCATTTCATGCCTTGTTTATAATTAGAATTAATTATATTCGTTTTCAAACGTCGATTCAAACTCACTTTTCATTGCTATTATTTAAAATCCACTATTTTAGCCAATTTAAATTTTTTAAATTGGTTCAGATTTTCTGGGTCATTACATCTATTTTTTTTCAACAAAAATGATTCTGATTACAAAATGCAATCCTTATTTTCTACTTTTTTATAATGTTCATACTACAATAAAAATGTAATTTTTATTGTCTACTCTTTTCTAATGTTTCATCCTACAATAAAAATATAATTTTTATTATCTTTCTTTTTAACAAAATGAATATTTTGTTTTTCACACTTTTCTATTTGACAAAATGAATATTTTTTTATTCATACTTTTCTATTTAACAAAATGAATATTTTGTTGTTCATACTTTTCTTTTTAACAAAACGCATATTTTGTTGTTCATACTTTTCTTTTTAACAAAATGACCTTTTTACATTTCTACTAATTATAATGGAACAAAATGATATTTTTATATTTCTAACAATTCTAGTGAACAAAAGGACATTTTTATATTTCTAATAATTCTAATGGAATAAAATGACATTTTATATTTCCAACATAACATTCCTATCAAAATGTTTATTTTTATACTAACATAACTTTTTCTAACTAAAATGATTTATTTTAATCCAATGTGACAATTCTAACATAAATGGTTTTTAAACCAGTGTGACAATTCTGACATAAATGGTTTTTAATCCAATGTGACAATTCTGACATAAATGGTTTTTAATCCAATGTGACAATTCTTACATAAATGCTTTTTATTCTAATTTGTCAATTCCAACATAATGATGTTTTTACTCTAATAACATATAAAAGAATATTTTATATGTGAACAATTTAGTAACAAATAAAAGGATAATTCATTTGTTACCTTTTTAGTCTATCTTAGAAAATAGAAATGCTAATTTTATTTCAACAAATGTGTAAAATTTGTTTCATCTATTTTTTTTCAAAAAATATAATTCAATCAATCAACAGATCGGCATAACAGAACTCATCAATTCACATCAAATCATGAATAACCCAAATTATTTTTAACAGGGGATTGTCAAAGCAAAAATCATAATTAATAAATGTTGATTATAAAAAAGAATTCTCACCATGATTTTAATTCTGCTAAATTGTAGATCACTCTGTTTTCAAGTCTGATCAGCGTCATGGCGTAGATATTTTCTTCACGATTTCAACGCTTTGAAAATCATCTGATTTTGTTTTCGTTTGAATGAGATACACCAATTTAAACTTTGAATACAAAAATTATATAATTATTTATTTATTTATTCTCTAGTCACCTCTTTAATCACATTTACACTAAATATTGTTGGTCCCTCTTCATCGTTAATTTCAGGAACCCAAAAACCCAAGCCGTCGACTTTGAATCCTTCCATCCTCTCTTTTCTAGGTTTAGAAATTGCACGCGCTACGAGATGATAGCCAACCATTGAGCACCGCCACGAGAAATAGGGGAAAGGAGAAATAAGCAGATGGAAATTTGAGAAATGAAAATATGTGAATGAATAGGATGCACGAAAATAGAACAAAGGAAAATAATGGAAAGGCATGAAAATAGAACAAAGTGAATACAATTAATAGAATGGAGAAAAAGAAATGAATGCATGATTAATGCATGTGGCCATTATTCAAAAAAATTATTTTTAGTTTTACTGAGAAAAAAATTTCCACTCTTAAGACACATTAGATTTCAATTTCAAATGCGATTATTTCTAGAATTAACACGCATGCATATACTCTTGAAATAAATACGTCCACACATATTTACACGTATTTGTTTCAATTTGTAACGACCCAGAAAATCTGAACCAATTTAAAATTTTTGAATTGGCTCAAATAATGGATTTTAAATACTTAAAATAAATATTTTAGATAATGGCAATGGAAAGTGAGTTTGAATCGACAATTGAAAACGAATATAATTAATTATAATAATAAATAAGGCTTGAAAATGCGCTGTAGTTTCAAAAATTGAATTCAAACTTTGTCGGACTGTACCGGGTGCAAAACAAAACGGATCTGAGTGAAACCAAAAATATTTAAATATGTTAGTGAATACCTTTCTAACGAATCTGAAAAATCGAATTTTCATAACGAAAAGAAAAAGTTATGGCCAAATGAATTTTCAGAAGGTCGCTATGGAATTTATATAGCCCGTGAAATTGGCCATTTTGCATACGACCTCGGAATTCGACGAAACCACTTTTGTTGGATCCGGGATGTGAAGTTATTGCTAGGTTTCAAATTTCATAATTTTTGAAGCTAGTATGTGAGCGTGGCAAGGGAAAACGTGTTTTGGCCAATTGTAGTTAAATTGGATCGACCAGAAATGGGCCTTTTTGCAAACGTCTCAGAATTCGACGAAACTAGTTTTGTTGGGACCGTATCGTCAAAACATAGCTAGATTTATATTTCTGGAATTTTTCGAATCAGTTTGTGGCCTTGGCAAATTGAAATGTACGTTCAAATTAAATACTGAATGTTTTATATTTTTAATTTGAAGGAAAACTGACTGAAACATTCGAATGGGCCTTCGAAACATATCCCATTGTGTTCGTAATGGGGGTAAAACCCTAGGGACGACAGTCGTTGGGTTTAGATTGGTGGTCGCGTCAGAAAACCCCTTTAAAACCCATCGCCCAATCAAAATTTTTATAAAAAAAAAAGAAAATCCTTTAACTTTCTCTCTCCCCGACATCCGTTAACAGGCGGAACCCTTTTGCTACCTTCTCTCCTCTTTTCTGGCCGCTCCGATCACCGAAACGCCATGGGCCAGTTGAACTTTTTGTAGATCCCTCCGAGCTCTTCAAATCCGTATAAGCCTCGTCCCTTACCATCGCGTGTTCGTCGAGATACAAGCCCCCAAAGTTGCGCCGTTCGCAGCCGATTTCCTCCTCCTCGCCGCCGCCGAGTTCGCCACCGTCAGGGGTGCAGGCGCGCCTCTCCAAGCTCGTCGACACGGCATAGGCTGATCGGCATATCATGCTTCGGATTGAGAGAAAAATTCAAACCTAGTTTTGAAGATTTTGAAAGGTAATCGGCTGTTTAATTTAAAACTGATTTCAACTCTTTAAAACCGTTGCAAATTTTGAAAAATCGTATCTTTTTCGTTCGTTAACGAAATTCGATGAAACAGGAAACATCGTGACCGTGTGGACGCCTTCTACATTTTAGAAGAGACCGGATATTTTTCTGTGCCTTCTGCTATTTTTGGTGGAGTGGAACCCAATGTGAGATTTCTAATTTATAAACAATATGGAAAACGATGATGTATAAATTATATAGTCGATGTATGAGTTATATAAGCGTTGTACACCTCCTGTATAAGCGTTGTATAAGTTGTACGTTGATGTATAAGTTATATATGCATTGTAAAAATTATATATGTGTTGAAATAGAAGTGAATTGCTATATATATATATATATATATATATATATATATATATATATATATATATATATATATATGCCCCTCGTCCACAAACCATGGACAATATTTATTGGTTGTGATTGTTGTGAAAATTGATTGATAGCGAATGGTTGTTTGGGATTGATTGTGGTTGATATTGATTGATTGTGGTTGAAAAATACCCGTTTGTGGTTGAAAAATATTTGGTTGAAACCACATAGGATTAGTTTGTGGAAATGAAATAAATATATACATGTCACCTGCGTGCGAACTAGATGCATGATCCCCATTGTCAAAAACCGCGAGGTTTTAAGGTAGAGCGAGGATCCGTACTAGGGACGGTCCCGGTTTTAACTACCCTGCCGTTATGCTGCCGAAATTTTGAATAATATTCATGTGTTTGAATTATTTTCATTTGCTGAAACTATATTTATTCATTGAATAGAAAACCTTCATGTGTTGAATCGATATTCATACGTTGATTAGAAATTCATGTGTTGAATGGTATTCGTGTTTTAAATATAAAAATCACATTTTTATCTATATATAGAAACTATAGAAAACCTTCATGTGTTGAATTGATATTCATTCGTTGATTAGAAATTCATGTGTTGAATGGTATTCGTGTTTTAAATATAAAAATCACATTTTTATCTATATATAGAAACTATAGAAAACGTTCATGTGTTGAATCGATATTCATTCGTTGAATTGAGACTCATGTGTTGAATGGTATTCATATTTTGAAATAAATTTTTTTATAATAAAAATCACCTTTTTATCATCTATATGAACTAGGTAAAATGACCTTGTTTCAAAATAAATTATGTTACAATAAAAATCACCTTTTTATCATCTATATAGACTATATAAAATAATAGTGTTTTGAAAAGAATTGTTTTACAATAAAAATCACATTTTTATTATATACAGGAATTTTTGAAATGTGTGGTGTTAAAAATAGCTACTCGTTCAAATAAATATGACTGAGATAAAATATTCATTAATTAGCTAATGATATGATTTTTGCCTATGCATGCAACATTAGAATGAATGGTGTTCTTAAACCAAATGGAATTGAATATGAAATTAAATGGTAAATGATAAATGATAAGAACTGTATATATGTACATGCATATTTATTGAACAGGTTATAGCAAAGGGGCTAGAGAAGAGGAATAAAATTTTGTGCCCGACAAATAGTTACACATTTACTGTTTTGTTTGGGTGATGATTCTATGAGCCTATTGGCTAGCCGCTTGGCTTTTCCCTTTTCTTTTTGACATGAGACGCCCGTGTGGCTATTTGGGAATTTTCCCAGCCCCTCCCGTTCAAAGGAGGTTATGGCGAATTTTTCCGAAATTTAAAGGCGTTAGTGAAATATTTGAACTGAAAACGATATTGAAATTGTTGAATGAACTATATTTATATATAAATATATAAATATAAATAAAATTAAAACGAAACGTGGCCGTGCAGTTCGTGTTTTGAAACCGTGATTTCAAACGATTAGTACGGGAGATCCGACCATCGGATTTTCCTGAAACCGCAACCGTTGGGTTCGCCTTGGAAATATCTTTCCAACGGCACCAACTTTGTAAAAATCCAACGGTTGGATTGTCTGGAATGTTTAATTCAAATATGAAGAAAAATAGCGCCAGAAACGATTATATTTATATATATATAATTATATTTAATCGAATAACGACGCTGCAGTTCGTATTTTGAAATCGAAACTTCAAACGATTGTACCGGGAGATCCGACCGTCGGAATTTCCCGAAACTGGAACCGTTGGATTCGTGTTGAAAAGACCTTTCTAATGATGTAAATTTTGTGAAGATCCAACGGTTAGATTTTTAGATATGTGTAAATCAAATCTGAAGAAAAACAGCGCCACGGCCGCGTTATGGCCCGAAGCATCGTTTTGAATAAATTGGCTATTTTAAAATAAATAAAAATAGCGATAAATCATTATAAAATACCATAAACAATATGGAATGGAAATAAACTGAATTTGCTCGATTTATGTGGTATTTGATGGTTGAATGTGTTTGGTGTGAAAATTACATTAAAGAACAAAATTGGTGTTGTCGAATGATTTAACCATTGAAATAAATTGATTTGAAATTCTAAATACACGTGAATTATTTGAAAAGGCCGAGTTAATTCTCATTTCAAATAATTGACCAACGATTGAAATTCGAAGATGAAGACGGTGGTCGAAGACCGGAGAACTTCACCTCGTTTGGATGGTAACCGAGGTCCTGATTTGGAGGCATCCCGAAATATGGATAATGAGTGGTGATCGTCCAGACGTACGTGGTGATCGATGGGTTTGCAAGGTATTTAGTGCTTCCGGTTTCGTTCAGACCCAGAACGGACTTGTTAATGCACTATGTGTCTAACAATGAATTTTATTCTGTGTTGATTGATCTCTATTAAATATACAACTGTTTGGCGGCGGAGAATTTATTCTTTTGCTTAACGCCCTTCTCTGAAACGCACGAGCTCAGAGGTTGTATATCGATGGACATCAGTCGCATGGCATGAATTGCTAGTGTGAGATGCCTAAGTGGAAAGTGATCAGGGCTTCTGTTGAAAAGCAAAGTCTTGTGGTGATGATCAAAGCACCGCCTGTGTGGCGTAGCTTTGTGTATAACGTAAAATCGCGAGCCTCACACCCCGGTATGAACCAGAAACGGGAGAGGACATCAGGGAGGGCCTGCGTTTCTTTCTAGCTAGGGTGGTGTCAGTGACCTACCAGCCCTGACATTTATATACTTTTCACCTGTGTGGTTGTTGCTGTTGTGAGGCGCCTCGGTTAGATCGGACGATCCGGGGCCGATGGAGCCATTCGTTGGCTCATTTACACCCCAAAGGGTGGGGAAACGCAGTGTTCAGGTATTTTAATCCACATCGGCGGACCGGCCCTGACGATCCTAGGGCCCACCTGAGTCTGGGTCCTGAGCGGCGGGCTAGAGCGTCTCGAAGTCGGTAAGGACAATCCTTTGCCTTGGTTCATGACGGAAATCCAATTTCGAAATACGTGACTGTGCGGTTTTGATTGTATATATATATATATATATATATATATATATCGCGACATGATATATGGTACCCATGCCGTCTATGATTGATAGTTATGATTTAAAATTATTTTCAAAACATATAAACACTAGCAATAATATCAAATGCCTTTGTTTTATTCGTATCAAGCATATTTTGGCCGTTATAAGGTAAAAACTCTATCCTCCGGTTTGCGTTGCATTGTGTGATGGGAACTGAGTCTTATAATGGCTTAATTTTTATAAAAAGCATAGCGATGTTTAAATGAAAGATTTGTTTAAAAGCACTGGCAATCCAATGGAGTAAACCCGTTCCACGAAAGTGGCGTGGTCCTGTGATTGGCCATATTATATATGTGTTCAGTAGATTTCTCATACCAGTCCCATGACTGACTCGTAGTTTGTTCACTTTCAAACTCGAGTGCCCCCTTTTTCTACACGGGCAGCCTTGTATTCAGGTTTAGCTGGTTCTTTCTGGATAGCTGGAGCTGAAGATGGATTCTATCATTTATCTCTTTTTATGCTGTTCAGCTCCTATTGTACATATTTTGTTTGTTTTCCGCTGTAGACATTTATGTATAGCTGAACTGTATTTGTACTAAGTAAGATCCTGTATACTGTGTAATTCTGATTATTACTTTTATCCAGTATATTCTATTATTCATTATCTGGTGTATTTATTAAATTTTGTTCTGTTATTATCTGTTTCTGTGTTATATTCCACGGATTACCCTTGCCACCGTTAGTACGGGGTTTGAGGTTGTCTCAATTTGGTATCAGAGCTTTGGTTAAGCTTAGTTCTGGAATATAACATTTGAACGAACTCGTCAGAAATAGAACCAGTAGTGTTCTAAGATGGGTAACTCTATACAGATAGGATTAGTAATATCCTAGTATGAGTAAAGCAGAATGAAATTACACCTCCAAAGACGCATTTACATTTGAAGTATGTGTTTCTATATTTTGAAAATATCTTTTCTGCGACCTGACACTTGATCTGCTATTTGCAGAAGTACTACAAAAATGAGTGTCAGAAACAGGAGAAATGCAGAACCCGATCTAGAGGCTCTATTAAAGAAATATCGAAATCTGAACGGAGCGCAGTTCTCGGGCAATGAATCTATAATTCAGACTCAAGCTTGGATGAGTTCTGTCGAATTTTTTTTTGAGCGTATCCAGCTGAGGGATGACCAGAAAAGGTTAATAGCATCTTGGGCGCTCAAACAAGAAACTTTAATCTGGTGGGAAACAATCATCAAAGATAATCCAGAAGGTGATATCACCTGGGACACATTCAAAGTGATTTTCCTGGAAAGATTTACTCCTCCCGAAGCGATGGAGCGATTATGTGATGAATTTTCTTATCTAATACAAGGTGATATGACCATCCCAGAATATCATAAGAAATTCAACGAACTTGCTCACTTTGCTCCTCATCTGATTCAAGATCCAAAGAGGAAAAATCTGAGGTTTATTCATGGCCTGCAAAGAAAATATCAGAATAGTGTACTGAGGAATGTAAAACTTCCCTTCTCTGAAATGATACACATGGCTTATCAGTATGAAGACCTCCATAAGAAAGGAATGTTGCGCGACGAAGAAGAAGTCTGTTGTAGTGACAAAGAAGAGTCGGAAACTGATATTCCTGAAGCCAGTACGAGGGCCGAGGTCAATAAGAAGCCCAGTGCCAGGAGAAAAAGGACCAGAACAGGGAGATAACCAACAACGACTGCCACGTGCACAAGCTGCAATAGAAAGGGACATTTGGCGATAAGTTGCAAATCTTGGAACAAACGAAGAAAGAGTGAATTTGAACCCAGTAAGAAAGTTCCTAAGGGCAGAGAATGCCATAAGTGCCATCAGGCTGGGCATATTGCAAAAAACTGCTCGCTATCTCAGTAATCTGAAACAGTACATATAAATGAATTGGCAGAGACTTCCGAGCCCTCAGCTATTCAAGAAAGGGCTGATGTTTTAGAAGGCATGCTCAATGTCAAGAACATTCCAGTTAAAGTACTATTTGATACTGGCGCATCACGAAGTTTTATTGCAAAGAGTGCAGTCAAGAAGTTAGATTTAAAATTAAAGAAGCTCAAGGAACCAATGACTGTCCAAAATCCAGTCGGGGGTTCCATTAATCTCAGTTGGGTTTGTGGGGTGCCTGTCTCTTTTTCCCGCTATAAATTCCCTACTATCTCTGTCGTTATGAATTTTAATGGATTCGATCTTATTCTGGGATTGGATTGGCTAACCAAATATGAAGCAGAGGTTAGATGCGCCGAAAGAGTTGTTAGAGCTAAGAATAAATCAGGGAGTTATATAACCATACCATGTGAAGGTTAGAAATCTAATAGAAAAGACTTCTGGGCAGCTCTCGATGTTTCTCCAGCCCAAATAGAAAATGTCCCTGAAATCACAGAGAATATTCCCGACCTAGTGAAAGATATTCATGTCGTCAAGAACTATGCGGATGTGTTCGAAGAAGTTGTTCGCTTACCTCCGCAGAGAGAAATATATTTCAAGATCGCTTTGATTCCCAATGCAAGGCCAGTAGTTCACGCTATTCGAAGAATGTCCTTGAAAGAGAAAGAAGAACTTGACAGTCAAACACGACAGCTAGTATGGAAGAGTCTAATCAAGCCTTGTTTCTCTGATTGGGGTGCAGCAGTGGTGTTTGTCCCAAAATCTGACGGTACTCTACGTCTATGTGTGGATTATCGTGATTTGAACAAACAGACAATAAAGAACAAATATCCATTGCCGCGGATTGATGATTTGTTGGATCGGTTAAATGGAGCACAAGTATTTTCACGAATGGACCTAGCTACAGGCTTCCATCAACTTCGAATTGCCGAAGAGTGTGTTCCAATGACAACATTCAAAGGTCCCGACTTATTCTACGAGTGGTTAGTAATGCCATTCGGCTTATGTAACGCTCCAGCTTACTTCGTCGATCTGATGAATAGAGTATTCAGAGGAGTTTTGAATAAATTTGTTCTAGTTTTGATTGATGATATCCTAATCTTCTCCAAATCAAAGGCCAAACATGAAAAGCATTTGGAACAGGTGTCAGAAATCCTCAGAAGGAATGTATTAAAAGCCAAATTTTCCAAATGTACCTTCTGGCAAGATGAAGTAAAGTTTCTGGGCCACGTCGTATCGAAAGAAGGAATCGCTGTGGATCCAAGCAAAATCGCAGCTATTCAGAATTAGAAATAGCCCAGTACCCATACTGAAGTCCACAGTTTTCTCGAATTGGCTAGCTATTACCGGAAGTTCGTTAAAAACTTTTCGAAGATATATGGTCATTTAACGAAGCTTACGAAGAAGCATTCTAAATTCAAATGGACTCCAGAAAGTGAGGAGGCTTTCGAAGAGCTAAAGTTAAGATTAACGACAGCTCCAGTGTTAACCATCATCGATGGCAACCAAGATTTAAAAGTCTGGACTGATGCTTCTAGAGAAGGCCTTGGCGCAGTGTTAATGCAAAGGGGTCAAGTGATTGTTTATGCTAGCGTCAACTGAAGCCGTACGAGAAAAACTACGTTACTCACGATCTTGAGTTATTGGCGATAGTATTCGCTTTGAAAACCCGGAGACACTATCTTCTGGGTGAGAGATTTGAACTGTTTACAGATCACCAGTCGTTAAAGTATCTGTTCACTCAGAAAGACTTGAATCTGAGGCAGCAATGTTGGCTAGAGTTCCTTGTAGCATACGATTTTGAGATTATATACACTCCAGGGAAAGCCAATGTCGTGGCAGATGCGTTGAGCCGAAACAATGAAATGATCGCCAGTTTTATCATCACGACTTCATTGATAGATAAAATATCTGCTCTTCAGAAGGATGACCACTTCATTCAGAAGATCCGAGAGATAATTCAACAAGGCGAACCCTCGAGTTTTCAAGTTGATAATGATGGGATCCTAAGGCTCAAAGGTCGAATCTGTGTCCCTAACATTCCTGAGCTTCGAAAGGAAGTACTGGATGAATGCCACAAGTCAAAACTTGGTATCCATCCGCGAGTAAGCAAAATGTATAATGACATCAAATGCACTTTCTGGTGGAAGTCGATGAAAAGGGACATTTCCTTATATGTTAGCCGATGCCCTACTTGCCAGCTAGTAAAAAGCGACCAACATAAATTGGCTGGATTGTTACAACCACTAGAAGTTCCTGGTTGGAAGTGGGAACATATTTCAACGGATTTCATTGATGGTCTGTCCAGAACCAGAAAAGGGAATGACAATATTTGGGTGATCGTAGATCGCTTCACGAAGACCGCCCATTTCATACCTGTCAGATCAAACAGAACTTCTCAGAGTCTGGCGCAGATTTACTTCAGGAAAATAGTTAGACTACATGGAGTGCCGCTCAGTATAGTCAGTGATAGAGATACAGTATTCACTAGTAAATTCTGGGAAGCATTTCAAGTTGAGCTGGGAACGAAGTTGAACTTGAGCACCGCTTATCACCCTCAGACAGACGGTCAGACTGAGAGGGTGAATCATATTTTAGAAGATCTATTGCGGGCTTGTGTTATAGATTTCGGTGGATCATGGGAAGACCATCTACATTTGGCTGAATTCTCTTATAACAACAGCTACTAGGCGAGTCTGACAATGTCGCCATTCGAAGCGTTGTATGGTAGACCGTGCCGATCTCCTGCTTGTTGGGTCAAACCAGGTAATAGACTTGTGTTGGGTCCTGATATGATTCGAGAAGTTGCCGACAAAGTTGATTTTATCAAAAAGCGATTACTCGCCGCTCAGAGCCAACAAAAAAGCTATGCCGATAGAAGAAGAAGAGATATATCCTTTGTTGTTGGCGATTATGTATATTTGAAAGTATCGCCAATGAGAGAAGTTATCCGGTTCGGTAAAACCGGAAAGTTGGCACCCAAATTCATTGGTCCGTTTCCTATTCTGGAACGGATCGAAACTCTCGCTTATATGGTCAAATTTCCTGATTGGTTGCCTGGAGTTCATGATGTATTTCACATATCTCAACTTCGAAAGCACGTTCATGATCCAGACTTAATCGTGGAAGAAGCAGCTCAGCAGGATATTGAAATTACTCCAGAATTAGCTGTGAGAAGAGAGCCGCTAAAGATTATCGGCAAAGAAACCAAAGAGCTGAGGAACAAGAAGGTTCACTTAGTCAAAGTACAATGGAGTGGAGATCCGCGAGATTGTACTTGGGAAACTAAGGAGAGCATTCAGAAAGCTAATCCTAGATGCCGAGTGGATATCTCTGATTGACTCTGGTGCAAGGTACATTTACCCTACTTTACATTACCATTTAATTCTCTACTATATTGTTATTTTCTTTCCATGGATGTGCACTTTTAAATTCTATAGTCTGAATGATTTTAAGAAGAGTATAGAAATTGATTATTATATTTTTGAAAGGTTGAAAACAATTGGATTGGTTGTTGTGTTGTGTGATAGTAGATTTATCAAACCCGTTTCGACTTTTGTAATAACCCAAAAATCTGGGCCAGTTTAAAATTTTTATTTTGGCGATTTTGGCGAATTTTGATTATTTAAAATAGATTATTTTAAATAATATCGACGAGAAATTTATTTTGAATAGAAATCAAACGTATATATTATATAGTTCATCGTTGGAATATAAATAATTATTTATATTTATAAAAGGAATTGAAAATGGTGCGGTAGTTCGATAATTCGATTTCAAACTTCAATTGAATGTACCGGGTGCAAAACAATCCGGATTTTAGTGAAACCAAAAACATTGGGATCTATTTGATAATATCTTTCCAACGAATCCGGCCAATCGAAATTTCATAACGGGAATCAAAAGATATGTCCAGTTGAATATTCTGAATAGTCACTATGGAATTCAGGCCCTTAAAAATGGAAATTTTGCAAACGACCTCGGATTTCGACGAAACCACTTTTGTTGAATCCGCAGTGCCAATTTATTGCTAGGTTTCAAATTTCATAATTTTTCGAATCAATATGTGAGCGTGGCAAAGGAAAACGCGTTTGACCAGTTTCAGTTGATTTTAATCGACTGGAAAATGGCCATTTTTCCAACGGTCTCAGAATTTGGCGAAATAAGTTTTGTTAGGACCGTATCGTCAATACGAAGCTAGAAAATATTTTTCTGGAATTTTTCGAGTTGGTATGTGACCCCGGTAATTTGAAATGTACGTTTAAAATTCAATATAGCGATTTAAATGTAAATTCAATGGAAACTGATCGAGACGATCAAATCAGCCTACGATACATATCCCATTGTGTTCGGAATGGGGGTAAAACGCTATAGACGACAGGCGGTGGGCCTCGTTTAGAGGTCGTATGTAAAAGTCAACATTTTGAAATTAAAAATAATAAAAGAAAGGAATTCTCTCTCCTCTCCTTACTTCCTCTAAGGCCCCCCCCCCCACGCGCGTTTCATATCAAAAAGAAAAATAAGAAAAAAAAGAAAAGAAAAAGGGCGGAGCCCGCCCATCGACTTCCGCCGCCGTCCCCTTCTGGCCCCGCCACCGCCGGCGCAAGGCGCCTCCTCCTCCTCCTCCTCCTCGCGTCGGTGCCTTCTTCCCCCCCTTCAAATCGACGCTCTGATCGATGAAAACCCCCCCAAACCCTGCGCCCTACCTCCACCGCACCCGCCTCCCTTCGACTCCACCACCCCTCCAACTCTCGAGCGCCTCCCCCCTGAAGCCTTTCCCCTCTAGCGGCCCCCCCAGACCACGCAGCACGACGGCGAAATCCCCCCCCTCCGCCTTCGATTTTTACCGTAAGTCCCTTTTCTTTATTTACCTATTTATTTTATTTCAGTTTTATTATTTATGTGATATCATTGTAAATAAAAATCTGAAATTTATTTTTATGTTATTGTTTTAAAAAAAAATCTAAAATTAATATATATAGTATTGATTTAAAAAGGTAATATTTAAATGGAAGAAAGAAAAACCGGTAAGCATTTCTATTTTATTTAAGAAAAAAAACTGATTTTATTAAGTATAGATTTTCAAGAGAGGAAAAAATAATTTTTCTAATGAAATGAGCGATATATAAAAATATGATTTTTATATTTTCAAAGTATTAAAAATATAATTTTTACTATATAGAGGATGTAAAAACATGATTTTTGTTTATGAAGGGAATTAAAAATATAATTTTTGCATGATAGGAATATTAGCAATGAAGTCTATATTTTTATAAAGGCGAAGACTATATTTTTATAAAGGCGAAGACTATATTTTTATAAAGGCGAAGACTATATTTTTATAAAGGCGAAATCTATATTTTTGAAATGTGATTATTATATATTGAACTTCGAAGTAAAAATGTGATTTTTATAAATTGAATAGCAAAGTAAAAATGTGATTTTTATATATTGAATAGCGAAGTAAAAATTCGATTTTTACATATGTAGAGAATACGGGCGAAGAAAGTGATAAGGGACGAGAACAGTGAAGATTTCCTGCATTAGAAGTGCCGTGGAGTTAGGATATCTATCGGTGAGAACTTATCACTCAAAATTCTTTTTCTAGTTATATATATATCCTAGGATGCAGACGGTGTTTAGTAGCACCCGACACCCGTCAACCACAGACCATGGATGGCTTGTTTGTTTAATTGTTTGGTTGTGTAGTTAGTTAGATTGTTTGGGTTGATTTGAATTGTTTGGTGAAATGAAATTGATATGATTGATGTGTGAATGGCGTGGGCCTTCACTAGACCGGGGATAAGGCTAGGCCTTGTCCCGTTTCTAGTATCGTGCCGTTATGCCGCCGAAATTTTCTAAAATAAGTTAGAAAAATAAAGATAACATTTTATTTGATAAATGAACTGAATAGAAAATTCATAGGTTGAATAAAATAGTTTGATCGTTAAAAATATAATTTTTAATGTGAATGTGAATAAATAGATATTCATTTACAAACCGGACGGTTTGTTTATATACACCTATTTGAAGGACATTGACTGGGACGATAAATTTTACACATCGCCCAACTGCACAAATAAAATATGTGTTTGATTGTTTGAAACCCCACACGGGTATTGGGATGATATTTGACGTACACTAATCCCGATTGTTTAGTTGTATGTCGATCGATTGATTGACAGACTGTTATAAGCGTTGAATATTTATATTTGATGCTTATACAGTGTAGAATGCACTTTGGATGATGGTTGATTATTCATCGTTGTTATTGTATACATGTGTTGTAGAAAATCCGTATAATTAACACTATATGGTAATTGATTGGGCCTCATTCCAGTTTTGAAATAGAAATATTTGAAATAGAAATAGTCGAAATGGAATATTTGGAAATATCAATATATGAAGCCGTGTTGATTAGATTGACGCCATTTTGACGTGAACGACATTTATATCGATTTTATTCATTTTATACTGAATATCGAAAGTGATTTCGAAATCTAATATTTTAAAAAGAATAGAAATTCGAAATGAAACTGAATAGAATTGAATTCGAATTGAAATTGAATAGATTTGAAATTCGAACTATATAGAAATGAATTCGAATTGAAAATAAATAGAAAGGAATTCGAATTGAATTTGAATGTAAATGAATTCGAATAGAAATCGATTTGAAACGAATTTAAAACGATTTATAAAGCACGTTTTGAATTGAAATCGACGGAGTATATATTATATATATAATATATAGTGGCATGAACAGAACGCGCCGCGCTGCGGCAGTTCGTGAATTACGACCATTTATTTCAAACGGACATTACGGAAGATCCGACCGTCGGATTCTCCTAAAACCAGAACCATTGGGTTCGTATCGAAAAGAGCTTTCTAACGAATATTAGAAATTTGAAATCTAACGGTTGGATTTGGAGATACGTCCAAATCAAATTTGAAAAGGTCGTTGTAAGTGCAGTTCGATGGCCGTTGATGGAAATCGACTGTACGGGCCTTGATAAAATTGTTAAAAATAGTAATAATTTGTATAAAATCATAATAAATGATTTGAGAAGAATTGGGATGAAAAACTCCATATTTGAAAAGATAAAAATAGATTTTTATCGAAGTAAACTAGTTTTGAACTAGAATTATAATTCTATTTATTTTTAAATAAATAAATTGAATTCGAAATGGTTTTAAAAATAAGCAGAATTTCCAATGATTGCATTGGAGTGGATTTGAATCGAAATTGTCTTCGGAATATTTCGATGTTGGAATTCGTGATTATACGGATGTTGTTATGGAAATTTGAAAGATATATATTTATATCGTTATTTCCAATACGACATTTGTTAATCGTAGAATTTGATATTGAATATAAGCCGATATATTTTCTATTCAGAGCCTTGTATTGAATATCAAATGTGATTTGGGTTTGTCGCGAATGGTGTCTTCACTAACACTGTTCTTGAACCCAGTTGAGAAAAGCTTAAATCTTTTTATTTAGATTTAATGAAGTGTACCAATTAAATAATATTTAATTGGAATTGAATTGATATTGATTTTTGGGTTTATCGTGGACAGTGTTTTAAATAACACTCGTTCTTTAACCCGATAATTAATGGAATGTGATTTTGGGTTTATCGTGAACTGTGTTTTAAATGACACTGATTCTTTAACCCAGTTAAAGATTAAAACTAAGTGGAGTTTTAATGAATCTTTAATTAGATTGAAAAGATCGAAAACGGAGTACCATCAGTTTTGCTCCAGGCGTTAGTTAAATCTTTAATTAGATTTGAACGTAAAATGGTAATTGAATTTACCGATAACACCGTGGTGTTAGATATGAAGTATAACCAGTTTTACTTCATGGGATGAATAGGTTGGGATTGGGAAATTGAAACAAATGATTACTTCGGTAAAGTTCGTTAATCCCGACTAGTTTGTATCGAAAATCAAAAGAAGATTAAAGAATAAATTCAAGGAATTTATCTTGGATAAAATTAATGGGAACCTTTCCCTATAAATGTGAAATTTAGAAACTAACTATCGGTTAACCAAGTAGAATGGTTTTCTGGATATTGATCAGGGGTTGGTTTCGGCCTTCGGGGTTAATATTTGGGGAATTATTCTCTTGTTAATTTACGGTTAGTGACTGATGAATTGGAATGAGGCGTATGTTGTGTTTGTATAACACTTATTTAAAATATACGCGAGTTATTCGGAAAGACCGGGTTTATCCCATTCTGAATAACTGATACGACGATAAGTCGAAGATGAAGACGATGGTCGAAGACCGGAAGTCTTCACGTCGTTTTGGTGATTACTGATGATCTTGATTGGGCTGTACACCCAAGAAGACGGAAACAGTTGGTGATCGTCCAGACGTGCTTGGAGATCGATAGATATGCGGGGTACTAGGTGCCTCCGGTTTCGTTCAGACCCAGAACGGACTTGTAAATGGACTATGTGTCTGACATTGGATTTTAGTCCGTGTGATTGATCTCTATTAAATATATATCTGTTTGGCGGCGGAGAATTTATTCTCTTGCTTAACGCCCTTCTCCGAGACGTACGAGCTCAGGGGTTATATATTGATGGATATCAAACGCATGGAGTGAATTGCCTCTGTGGCATGCCTAAGTGGCAATTGATCGAGGCTTCTGTTGAAAAGCAAAGTCTTGTGGTGATGATCAAAGCACAGCCTGTGTGGCACAGCTTTGTGTAACGTGAACTCGCGAGCCTCGCATCCCGGTTGTGAACCAGAAACGTGAGAGGACATCAGGGAGGGCATGCGTTTCCTTCTAGCTAGGGTGGTGTCAGTGACCTACCAGCCCTGACATTTATATACTTTTCACCTATGTGGTTGTTGCTGTTGCGAGTCGCGTCGGTTTGATTGGACGATCCGGGTCCGATGGAGTCATTCGTTGGCTCATTTACGCCCCAAAGGGCGGGGATATGTAGTGTTCAGGCATAATAATCCACATCGGTGGACCG
Organism: Allium sativum; assembly: GCA_030737875.1. Lineage (NCBI taxonomy): Eukaryota > Viridiplantae > Streptophyta > Magnoliopsida > Asparagales > Amaryllidaceae > Allium > Allium sativum. The sequence continues at coordinate 179,789,036 of CM060915.1, read as the reverse complement.
GCCCTGACGATCCAAGGGGCAGTTGCGGCTGTTCCTAGACATGGGCTAGATTGTCTAAAATCGGTTGAGGAGGAGCCCTGGCCTCGGTTCATAGATGGAAACCGAATTTCCGAATACGTGACTTTGCGATTTTATTTGTAAACCTATATATGGCGACATAGTGGTATGGGACGCTCATGTCGCCTATGATTGATACTTATGATTTGAAGTTGTGTTATACACTATGCACTTATTATAGTACAAAATAATTTGTTTTAAACGTATCAAGCATTCTTGGCTATTATAAGGTAAAAACCCTATCCTCCGGCTTGCGTTGCATTGTGTGATGGGAACTGGGTCTTATAATAGCTTCATTTTTCTTTATTTAGCATTGCTCTGTTTGTTTATGCACTGGTATTCTTGGGAGGAAACTCGTTCCGTGTTATACGGCGTGGTCCCTTGATTTACCTAACTTTAAAATAAAGATTAACTGTTTTAGTTCTCACACCAGTCACATGACTGACCTGGAGTTTATTGTTTTAACCTAAACTCTGGGTGCCCTTATTTTGACATGGGCAGCTAGTAGTTTTGGTTTTGCAGATTTATATTCACAGGATCCTGGTTTACAGCTGGAACGATATCCGGAAAGCTTTGTATCCGTATATCTCATTCTAGTTGTGTATTGTATTATTTTCCGCTGTTATATAATTTAAATGTAATTTAAATCTCTGATATTTCTGTGTAATATTTGTTTGTTTATACTCTGTATATTCCTGTAATCTGATGCATTGTTGTAATATACACTGAAATGTTCTTTTGTATGCGTACTGTTGTGGCTTGTTCTCGAACAATCCGACGCTTTCCTTTACGGGGAAGTTGCGGGTTTCTACAACTTTGTTCCTTTTCGGGGACGAAAAGTTTTAAGTGGGGGAGAATGTAACGACCAAGAAAATCTGAACCAATTAAATTTTTTTAAATTGGCTAAAATAATGGATTTTAAATATTTAAAATAAATATTTTAGATAATGGCAATGGAAAGTGAGTTTGAATCGACAATTGAAAACGAATATAATTAATTATAATTGTAAACAAGGCTTGAAATGGCGTTGTAGTTTAAAAAATTGAATTCAAACTTTGTCGGACTGTACCGGGTGCAAAACAAAACGGATCTGAGTGAAACCAAAAATATTTAAATCTGTTAATGAATACCTTTCTAATGAATCTGAAAAATCTAATTTTCATAACGGAAAGCAAAAGTTATGGCCAAATGAATTTTCAGAAAGGTCGCTATGGAATTTATATAGCCCGTGAAATTGGCCATTTTGCATACGACCTCGGAATTCGACGAAACCACTTTTGTTGGATCCAGGATGTGAAGTTATTGCTAGGTTTCAAATTTCATAATTTTTGAAGCTAGTCTGTGAGTGTGGCAAGGGAAAACGTGTTTTGGCCAATTGTAGTTAAATTGGATCGACCAGAAATGGGCCTTTTTGCAAACGGTCTCAGAATTCGACGAAACTAGTTTTGATGGGACCGTATCGTCAAAACATAGCTAGATTTATTTTTCTGTAATTTTTCGAATTAGTTTGTGGCCCTGGCAAATTGAAATGTACATTCACATTAAATACTTAATGTTTTATATTTTTAATTTGAAGGAAAACTGACTGAAACATTCGAATGGGCCTTCGAAACATATCCCATTGTGTTCGGAATGGGGGTAAAACGCTAGGGACGATAGTCGTTGGGTTTGGATTGGTGGTCGCGTCAGAAAACCCCTTTAAACCCATCGGCCAATCAAAATTTTTATATAAAAAAAAAGAAAATCCTTTAACTTTCTCTCTCCCCGACATCCGTTAACAGGCGGAACCCTTTCGCCACCTTCTCTCCTCTTTTCTTGCCGCTCCGATCACCGAAACGCCATGGCCCAATTGAACTTTTTGTAGATCCCTCCGAGCTCTTCAAATCCATATAAGCCTCGCCCCTTACCATCGCGTGTTCGTCGAGATACAAGCCCCCAAAGTTGCGTCGTTCGCTGCCGATTTCCTCCTCCTCGCCGTCGCCGAGTTCGCCGCCGTCAGGGGTGCAGGCGCGCCTCTCCAAGCTCGTCGATGTGGCATAGGCTGATCGGCATATCGTGCTTCGGATTGAGAGAAAAATTCAAACCTAGTTTTGAAGATTTTGAAAGGTAATCGGCTGTTTAATTTAAAATTGATTTCATTTCTTTAAAATCGTTGCAATCTTTGAAAAATCATATCTTTTTCGCTCGTTAACGAAATTCGATGAAACAGGAAACATCGTGACCGTGTGGACGCCTTCTACATTTTAGAAGAGACCGCATATTTTTCTGAGCCTTCTGCTATTTTTGGTGGAGTGGAACCCAATATGAGATTTCTAATTTATAAACAATATGGAAAACGACGATGTATAAATTATATAGTCGATTTATGAGTTATATAAGCGTTGTACACCTCTTGTATAAGCATTGTATAAGTTGTACGTTCGATGTATAAGTTATATATGCGTTGTAAAAATTATATATGTGTTGAAATAGAAGTGAATTACTATATATATATATATATATATATATATATATATATATATATACGCCCCTCTTCCATAAACCATGGACGATATTTATTGATTGTGATTGGTGTGAAAATTGATTGATAGCGAATGGTTGTTTGGGATTGTTTGTGGTTGATATTGATTGATTGTGGTTGAAAAATACCCGTTTGTGGTTGAAAAATATTTGGTTGAAACCACATAGGATTAGTTTGTGGAAATGAAATAAATATATACATGCCGCCTGCGTGCGAACTAGATGCATGATCCCCATTGTCAAAAACCGCGAGGTTTTAAGGTAGAGCGAGGAGCCGTACTAGGGACGATCCCGGTTGTAACAACCCTGCCGTTGTTCTGCCGAAATTTTGAATAATATTCATGTGTTTGAATTATTTTCATTTGCTGAAACTATATTTATTCATTGAATAGAAAACCTTCATGTGTTGAATCGATATTCATTCGTTGATTAGAAATTCATGTGTTGAATGGTATTCGTGTTTTAAATATAAAAATCACATTTTTATCTACATATAGAAACTATAGAAAACCTTCATGTGTTGAATCGATATTCATTCATTGATTAGAAATTCATTTGTTGAATGGTATTCGTGTTTTAAATATAAAAAACACATTTTTATCTATATATAGAAACTATAGAAAACCTTCATGTGTTGAATCGATATTCATTCGTTGAATTGAGATTCATGTGTTGAATGGTATTCATATTTTGAAATAAATTGTTTTATAATAAAAATCACCTTTTTATCATCTATATGAACTAGGTAAAATGACCTTGTTTCAATGTGTTACAATAAAAATCACCTTTTTATCATCTATATAGACCATATAAAATAATAGTGTTTTGAAAAGAATTGTTTTACAATAAAAATCACATTTTTATTATATACAGTAATTGTTGAAATGTGTAGTGTTAAAAATAGCCACTCGTTCAAATAAATATGACTGAGATAAAATATTCATTAAGCTAATGATATGATTTTTGCCTATGCATGCAACATTAGAATGAATGGTGTTCTTAAACCAAATGGAATCGAATATGAAATTAAATGGAAAATGATAAATGATAAGAACTATATATATGTACATGCATACTTATTGAACAGGTTATAGAAAAGGGGCTAGAGAAGAGGAATAAAATTTTGTGCCTGACAAATAGGTACACATTTACTGTTTTGTTTGGGTGATAATTTTATGAGCCTGTTGGCTAGCCGCTTGGCTTTTCCCTTTTCTTTTTGATATGAGACGCCCGTGTGGCTATTAGGGAATTTTCCCAGCCCCTCCCGTACAAAGGAGGTTATGGCGAATTTTTCCGAAATTTAAAGGCGTTAGTGAAATATTTGAAGTGAAAACGATATTGAAATTGTTGAATGAACTATATTTATATATAAATATATAAATATAAATAAAATTAAAACGAAACGTGGCCGTGCAGTTCGTGTTTTGAAACCGTGATTTCAAACGATTAGTACGGGAGATCCGACCATCGGATTTTCCTAAAACCGCAACCGTTGGGTTCGCCTTGGAAATATCTTTCCAACGGCACCAACTTTGTAAAAATCCAACGGTTGGATTGTCTGGAATGTTTAATTCAAATCTGAAGAAAAACAGTGCCAGAAACGATTATATATATATATATATATATATAAATATAACTATATTTAATCGAATAACGACGCTGCAGTTCGTATTTTGAAATCGAAACTTCAAACAATTGTACCGGGAGATCCGACCGTCGGAATTTAATGAAACTGGAACCGTTGGATTCGTTTTGAAAAGACCTTTCTAATGATGTAAATTTTGTGAAGATCCAACGGTTAGATTTTCAGATATGTGTAAATCAAATCTGAAGAAAAACAGCGCCACGGCCGCATTATGGCCCGAAACGTCGTTTTGAATAAATTGGCTATTTTAAAATAAATAAAAATAGCGATAAATCGTTATAAAATACCATAAACAATATGGAATGGAAATAAACTGAATTTGCTCGATTTATGTGGTATTTGATGGTTGAATTTGTTTGGTGTGAAAATTACATTGAAGAACAAAATTGGTGTTGTCGAATGATTTAACCATTGAAATAAATTGATTTGAAATTCTAAATATACGTGAATTATTTGAAAAGGCCGAGTTAATTCTCATTTCAAATAATTGACCGACGATTGAAATTCGAAGATGAAGACGTTGGTCGAAGAACGGAGATCTTCACCTCGTTTGGATGGTAACCGAGGTCCTGATTGTGAGGCTTCCCGAAATATGGATAATGAGTGGTGATCGTCCAGACGTTCGTGGTGATCGATGGGTTTGCGAGGTATTTAGAGCTTCCGGTTTCGTTCAGACCCAGAACGGACTTGTAAATGGGCTGTGTGTCTGACATTGGATTTTATTCTGTGTTGATTGATCTCTATTAAATATACACCTGTTTGGCGGCGGATAATTTATTCTTTTGCTTAACGCCCTTCTCTGAAACGCGCGAGCTCAGAGGTTGTATATCCATCAGTCGCATGGCATGAATTGTTAGTGTGAGATGCCTAAGTGGCAAGTGATCAGGGCTTCTGTTGAAAAGCAAAGTCTTGTGGTGATGATCAAAGCACCACCTGTGTGGCGTAGCTTTGTGTACAACGTAAAATCGCGAGCCTCACACCCCGGTATGAACCAGAAACGAGAGAGGACATCAGGGAGGGCCTGCATTTCTTTCTAACTAGGGTGGTGTCAGTGACCTGCCAGCCCTGACATTTATATACTTTTCACTTGTGTGGTTGTTGCTGTTGCGAGGCGCCTTGGTTAGATCGGACAATCCGGGTCCGATGGAGCCATTCGTTGGCTCATTTACACCCCAAAGGGTGGGGAAACGCAGTGTTCAGGAATTTTAATCCACATCGGTGGACCGGCCCTGACGATCCTAGGGCCCACTTGAGTCTGGGTCCTGAGGGGCGGGCTAGAGCGTCTCGAAGTCGGTAAGGACTATCCTTTGCCTTGGTTCATGACTGAAATCCAATTTCCAAATACGTGACTGTGCGGTTTTGATTGTATATATATATGGCGACATGATATATGGTACCCATGCCGTCTATGATTGATAGTTATGATTTGAATTTTTTTTCAAAACATATAAACACTAGCAATAATATCAAATGCCTTTGTTTTATTCGTATCAAGCATATTTTGGCCGTTATAAGGTAAGAACTCTATCCTCCGGTTTGCGTTGCATTGTGTGATGGGAACCGAGTCTTACAATGGCTTCATTTTTATAAAAAGCATAGCGATGTTTAAAAGAAAGATTTGTTTTAAAGCACTGGCAATCCAATGGAGTAAACCCGTTCCACGAAAGTGGCGTTGTCCTGTGATTGGCCATATTATATATGTGTTGAGTAGATTTCTCATACCAGTCCCATGACTGACTCGTAGTTTGTTCACTTTCAAACTCGGGTGCCCCCTTTTTCTACACGGGCAGCCTTGTATTCAGGTTTAGCTCGTTCTTTCTGGATAGCTAGAGCCGAAGATGGATTCTATCATTTATCTCTTTTTATGCTGTTGAGCTCCTATTGTACATATTTTGTTTGTTTTCCGCTGTAGACATTTATGTATAGCTGAACCGTATTTGTACTAAGTAAGATCCTGTATACTGTGTAACTCTGATGATTACTTTTATCCAGTATATTCTATTTTCATTATCTGGTGTATTTATTAAATTTTGTTCTGTTATTATCTGTTTCTGTGTTATATTCCACGTATTACCCTTGCCACCGTCAGTACGGGGTTTGGGGTTGTCTCACAATTGTTTTGAATTAGAACGTTACTTGACTAACATAATTAAACCCCCTTTTTCTACGTGATTTAATTCCATTTACGTTGCGTATTTATTTTCAAATTCAAACATTACTTCTAAAATTTAAGGTCTATATATTTATATGAAGTAAATATATACATGTATATTAGCATGCATGTAGCCTTCTATATTTAATTGTCCGCTTTCAAGTTTTAGCGTCGTTTTTGTCTTAATCAAAGTGGGCTTTTGTGTTATTGCCAATTTGCAATTCATGTTTGAATCATTACTCCACAAACATTTGTTATTAAATACTATAGTAATCATTCAGCCTTCGACTATCGGAGCAATGTGAAATCAAATATTTTATACTAGAATAGTGTTTTCCTTCCATACTTGATATTAGTATATATAATAGATGGACCGCCATTTTTGCAAATGCTATAAAAGATAGCCTTAAACAATTTTCTGTTTTATTTTTCTTAAAATACATTGATGCCTCGGTTTCTTTTTCTTCATTGACTTATTATATTTAGAGAAACGTTTTAATATGCATATATGTAAAAACTTACAATTACAAATAAATAATTATTTAGAAAAAGGAAAGTTGGACAATAAATGTATGTGTCAATTAAGTTGAAAATGTCATTTAATATGACACTTAATCTAATTAAAGAGAAAGAGACGAACAGTTTCTATCTCTATATGAATTATCTCTTTCCTCTATTTATTACACATTCTAAAAAAATAGAAAACTTTTCCTCCTCTATTTATTTTTACATGTATAGTTACATTAATTTTATTCGTTTTTAGATTTGATTAAAATAAATTTTTAGTCATTATCATTTAAAATAAATAATTTTAAATATTAAAATCCATTAAAATTTCCAAAATAAAAAATTTAAATTGGCCCCAAGACTCCGGGTTGTTACACAGCGCAATGCTACTTTAAGAAAAATGAAGCTATTATAAGACCCAGGTCCCATCACACAATGCAACACAAGCCGGAGGATAGGGTTTTACCTTATAATAGCCAAAGAATGCTTGATACGCTAAATTTCATCTTTTATTATTACTTTAAGTGAAGAAAACAACTTCAATCATAAGTATCAATCATAGACGGCATGGGTACCATATATCATGTCGCCATACTAGGCTCTACAAATAAAACCGAAATGTCATGTATTGGAAATTGGATTTCCGTCATGAGTCGAGGAAAGGGGCAAGCTCCTCTCTGTTCGAGACACTCTAGCAAATGTATCAGAACCACACACAGCGATCCTTGGAATCGGCTGGGCCGGTCCTCTCTTACTTTTGAGGATTGGCAATTCTTGAACACACGTTTCCTGGTCCTATCAGACCTATCTCCGAGGCTCCTCGCATTCCAACAACCACATAGGTAAAAAGTATATAAATGTCAGGGTTGGTAGGTCACTGACATCTCTCATAGCTAGAAAGAAACGTCGTGCTCTCCCAATAGTTCTTAACCCGTTTTTGACTCATACCAAGGTGCGAGGCTCGGAATTAACGATATACACAAAGCTATGCCACACAGTCCGTGCTTTGATCATCAACCACAAGACTTTGCTTTTCAACAGAAGCCTTGTTCATTTGCCACTTAAGCATGCCACATAGGTGATTCATGCCATGCGATTGATATCCATCAATATATAACCTTTGAGCTCGTATGTCTCAGAGAAGGGCGTTAAGCAAGAGAATAAATTCTACACCGCCAAACAGATATATATTTAATAGAAATCAATCACACATAATAAAATCCAGTGTCAGACACACAGTCCATTTACAAGTTCATTCTGGGTCTGAATGAAATAGGAGGAACCTTATTCCTCGCATATACATCGATCTCCAAGTACGTCTGGATGATCACCAACTGATTCCATCCTCTTGGATGTACAGCCCAATCAAGATCATCAATAATCATCCAAACGATGTGAAGACCTCCGGTCTTTAACCACTGTCTTCTTCTTCGAATTATCGTCGAATCGGTTATTCATAATGGGTATAAACCCGGCCTTTCCGAATAACCCGCGTATATAATAAACAAGTGTTACACAAACACAACATACGCCTCATTCCAATTCAGAATATTCTTTTATTCAAATCTTCACATTCTCAGGGAAAGTTTCCCATTAATTTTATCAAAGATAAATTCTCCTAAATTTATTCTTTAATCTTCCTTTGGATATCATTTAAAACCATGTTAATGTTTTCCAAATGACTCGGGATTAGCGAACCACACCGAAGTAATTATTTATTTTATTTCCCAATCCCAACCTATTCATCCTATGGAGCGAAACTAGTAATACTCCATATCTAACACCACGATGTTATCGGTAAATATTAATTACCATTTCACGCTCAAATCTAATTAAAGATTTAACTATCGCTTTGGAGCAAAACTGGTGATACTCCATTCTCGATCACTTTAATCCAATTAAAGATTCATTAAAACTCCACTTAGTTTTAATCTTCTCACAAATCAATATCCTGTCTTTAACTGGGTTAAATAACCAATCTCATCTAAAACACGGTTTACGATAAACCCAAAATCACATTCCATTGTTAATCGGGTTAAAGAACGGGTGTTATTTAAAACACCGCTCAAGATAAACCCCAAAAACCAATTTAAATTCAATTCCAATTAAATACTAATTAACTGGACAATTTCACTAAATCTTAATTAAAAGATTTATTCTTTTCTAAATTGGTTTCAAGAACATTGTTATTTCAGACACCAATCACGACGAACCCAAAATCCAATTTGATATTAAATACAAGGCTCTGAATAGAAAATATATCGGCTTATATTCAATATCAAATTCAGAAACCAACAAGCATCGTATTGGAAATAATGATATAAATATATCTTTCAAATTTCCACAACCATATTTGTATAATCACGAAATCCAACAACGAAATATTCCGAAGATAATTTCGATTCAAATCCATTTCAATTCGGGTATTGGAAGTTCTGATTATTTTTAAAACCACTTCAATTCCAATTGATTTATTCAAAAATATTGGATTATAATTCTAGTTCATAACTAGTTCATTTCGATAAAAATATATTTTAATCCTTACAAATGTGGAATTTTTCATCCCAGTTCTTTCCAATTCATATATTATGATTTTGCACAAATTATTAATATTTTTAATAATTTTATCAAGGCCCGTACAGTCGTTTTTAATAACGGCCACCGAACTGCACTTACGTCGACCTTTTCCAAATTTGATTTAGACATAATTCCAAATCCAACCGTTAGATTTCAAATTTCTAATATTCATTGAAATGCTCCTTTCGATACGAACCTAACGGTTCCGGTTTCAGGAGAATCCGACGGTCGCATCTCCCGCAACGTCAATTCGAAGTTAATGGTCGAAATTCGCAAACTGCCACGGCGCGGCACGTTCTATTCAGGCCATTTAATACATATAATATACATATTATATACATTTCGTCGATTCCAATTCAAAATGTATTTTATAAATTGTTTATACTTCGTTGTAAAAACGATTTCAACTTCATATTCAATTTTAAATCAAAATTGAATATTCCATATCATTAACATATAAATGATAATATTTTCAAAACATTATATTTTGAAATCATTTCTTTTTCTATATTCATTATAAAAACGAATATAATCGATATAAATATCGTTCGTGTCAAAATGGCACAAATCTAATCAACACGGCTTTATATATTTCAATAACTTCGTTATTCTATTCAACAAATGAATATTTTATTTTTCAACACATGAATATATATTTCTTTCAACACATGAATATTCTCAACACATGAGTATCGTCAACACATGACTATTTTTGATATTAAATATATTTTATAAAATTATGATTTCTATCATTTAATTCTTAATCAGACTCCAACCGTAAATTAGTAAGAGAACGATTCCCTAGGTGTGACGGCCCGCCCTGCACTAGCTGGCATTTCGTCTTTAAGTGCGTTGTACACATGCCTTATTAGCACGGAACGGTCGCGAAAGAAAGGAAAGAAGAGGACGAGCTAATCAAGAACCTGTATAATGTCTCACAGTGCATGGGTTAAAATATAATAACAACATACTTGACATAAAATAGGCGAGACAGTGCATAAGCTGAAAACTAAAACTACACGTCATAGCAGCGGAAACCCAAATACAGCTTATGTTCTACGTCACCATTATTACAACTTTTCAAACTGTCTCTAAAGCTAAGCAAAGGAAAAGGTACACTACTAATGCCCAAAGTAGTGACCCGCAGCGACACAGGGAGAATATCTATATATGTCATATGTGGAAGCCACCTGCTCGTCTTCGGTACAGCTACTCGTGCATCACCAGCTAACCTGTCTCTAGTCTGCTCGTGAGAGCACCCAGAGTATTAAGAAGAGACATAAAACTCTGGGTCAGACAAAAAGTCTAGTATGAGCGATAAGGGGCAAAACAGAACAATAACAGGTATACTAAACCATACCTGAACCTGGACCTGCAACCAAAGAGTTAGCACTACATACTGTACAATACTCTAAGGTGCCATTAACATATGGTGTAAGGAATACGAGGGTGGGGGTGTGCATGTCATAGTGATGGAAAACAAATCAAACATAGCAACCATCCTCACACCTCTCACTCAGTGCGTAAAGCATAGGATGTCCACCAGTGTCAATCACTAGACCCATCGAAATAGTAACGGAGTTCGACTTGTACAACTACTGCCACTACCAAGCTCACCCCATGGAGTCATGACCAAATCTTTAAAAATGACCCCACTTCATTGGTCTATAACTCTTTTGTCGTACCTAGTCCATTGTGGCGCTGAATCCATTCATGTACCCCCTACACATAGTGATTCAAAGTTATAGACGTCGACAATCCCTTAACACACGTCCCACAACAAAGCCCAACTCATGAAGTCAACTCGTTGGTTCCCAACTGGATCCTGAGTACAAGCTTCCCACTTGGACTTCCTTTGCATCTCGGGTTTGATCGAATTGGAGTTGGTCTTCAGAAAAAGTCATCATGATGAAGTAAAAGTATACATCTGGTTCGGTTCGGTACTCCCAACCCGTTTCGGTTCGGTGGTCCTAGCCCATGCCTTGATCAATGCTCCATTCCTCCTCGGTTCGGTCCACTCACACTTGCTTGGTTCGGTTCGGAAGTATATGTAACAACCCGTATTTTCAATAACCTATTATAACATAAATTGAGGCAGAATTTAATTCTAAAATCTGAATCAAGGGAAACGGGCTGTGCCATTACGTTCGTCTCGGAAAAATACGCGAAATAGAGTCCGAGTTTTCGAAAATCGGAGTCCGTATGACCTGATTAAGGCCCAACGAAGTTTTCAGAAAATTCCAAAGTAAAAACAGATTTCAAATTCAAGTTTGAATTTGGATATTTGGGCCAGTTTGGGCCAGGCGGGAAAAATCCCGCCAGAACACCCAAGTCGACAGCCCTGTCGACTTGGGAGTCGACTTGGTTGGACCCAAGTCGACAGCCCTGTCGACTTGGCTGTCGACTTGGTCCAGCCGGGCTGTTTAGCCTGTTGCACCATTTTGAGATTGTGTTGAGCTTGGGGGCCAGATTCGGTTTTGAGGGCTGAGATTGCAACTAGGGTTTAATCCTATGGCCTAAAACACTTGCCTAATCTATAAATAAGGCCCTAACCTAGCCCTAAATCATCATTAATCTATCCTACAACTAAACTATGGCAAAATCAATCCTCTCATGGCCTCCACTCTCTTCATAAAATTCCGAAATAAATTTCTAAGTGATTTTCCATGCATACAAGTGTTTTCAAACTTGTATGGGCATCATTAGCTTGCATTCAAGTCAAGTTTCTATATTTGCATCATAAAGAAAGAGTTTTGATCATTTTGGCTCAAGGGTTTTTATGTTAGAGCTTGCATTTTGGGTTTGATTGATTTCATAAGGGCTTTGTCATATTTTTGTGACTTCTTAAGCATTGTAAGCCCTATTCTACTTTCATACTTAAACTCTAAAGTTAAATGTATGATATGCAAGTTTATATGCAAGTTTACTATGCTATGATATGCAAGTTTATCATGTTGTAATATGCAAGTTTACTATGCTATGATATGCAAATTCATCATGTCATGTTATGCAAGTTTACCATGTTATGCTATGCAAGTATGCCATGTTATGATATGCAAGTATGTTTTGCAAGTTTGGGATGATCATCTTGTTCATGTTATCATGTTATGCAAGCTTATCTTGAGTATGTGAACATAAAGCTTCAAGCTTTATGCCAAAGGTTGCATTTTGGCAACATGTATGTTATCATATCCCTTATGATAACTTGCATGTGAGGCTAAATGCGAACTTATGGCCATCTCTACATGCCATTCATCACCATGTATCACCAATATGCTAAGTTTGGTTTTATGCATGCTTTTGAGGCCTAAAAATGTAATATGCAAGTATATGAACATATGTACATTTCATATGCCACCATGTTAAACTTGTGGCTTCAACACCTTTATGTCATGATTACGCCAAGTTCCCTCTTTCTATCCTTTATGCGCTATTGCGATATGTAAGCGATGGGATTGCATTTGGGGTTGGGTAAATTTAAAAAAGACATAAAAACATAAGCTTGGGAATTTACCCATTAAGTTAGGTCTACCCTTTGGGAATTTACCTATTAAGTTAGGTCTACCCAAATGCTTGAAAAACTTGTAACATGTTTTGGAAACATGATGGACATGACACTTAGAAAATATAAGTGTGACCAACTCGAGGTTGGGTTGAGTTTGTAGCGTAAACCTACCCGGAACCGACCGACTTAACTAGTTGCTACAAACAATAGGACCCAATGTGAGAAGTTGGCCATGTTGTACCTTGAACCCGAGGTTAGACCAAGTTGTGGTGTAAAGCTACCCGGACCCGCCCGGCTTAACTAGTAACCGCAACAAAGTCTAATGTGAGAGGTTAAGGCGCATTAAATTAATTAATGCCTCATGATTAGGGTTAAGTCATGGTCCACTTAATACTTAACCAATTTGGGCTTGGTAGATTAATCGGGGTTAAGTCGTGAACTCATCGTTACACTTAACCAAGTTAATCCATGATTAGCAAGAGGGTTAAACCGTACTTAACCCACTAGAAAAATCCTAGCAATGGGGGTCCACTCCAGCAGTAATCCCAAGTTAGTATCATCATGACCCTAGGGACTAGGCTAGGGTGGGGGCACGATTACTGGACTGGAGGTAAGCGACCAAAAGCGACGACAGAGGGTATGCCGGTGTAGTTCCGGGCGGACCATGGTCGTGCACATAGTCCGAAGTCGGGGAAAGCATGCACGGGTACCAGTAGATCGAGACTGTGCACTTATGTTTATGGTGTCCAGGGGTTGCCACCCTAGGGCTTGATACACCCGACGGGAGACCCGGCACAGTCTGACTACAATTATGTTTGGGCCGTATTGACACCAACACGTGACGAGTTAGGCTTAGGGAGCCGATCGACTAGACCGTTTGGTTGGACCTTGTATTAGGGTCATTTCATGTTATTGGGCCAAAGCTTGGGCCAAGGGATCAATACTTGTTTATTCCAGTCATGTTAGTTTGCTAGTACACCTATGGTGCAAAACCTTAAACCTGATTATGCGATGACACCTTTATCTACCTTGTTAGTTAATCACCATTCCAGTATGTTGTTATCCTTATAATCAAACCTGCTTCTCATGCCAGTTAACTTTATCAGTTTACATTGATTGTAGTAGGGCTTACTCAGTCTTTTTGACTGACCTGTTTTCTTTCACCTCTTTTCTTCCGTTTCCCCCCACCCTAGGTTCTCAGGGAGGGAATATTGGAGCCTAGCTGGATTTCTGATCGCTTGCTTGTGGGATTTCAGCTCATGTACGGTTTGACATGAAGCTAGCTATGGCTATCACTTCTTTTGGGGATTAGTACGTATGTATTTCAGTTTCTCAGTTGATGTTGTTTTTATCTAGACTTGTTTATTTGGAAAGCTATGTTGTACCAGACTTGTTTTGAAATGGTTTAAAATCTTCCGCTGTTTTATCTATGTTATTTACTCTGTTTACGCATATACATATGTTCTTGTTCTGCCTTGATATATCATTATGCATGTTTACCTGATTCAAACGCCCCTCCAAAGTCAGAGTGCTTGCAAGAGACACCCTGGTGGAGGCGGGGTGTTACAGTATAGCGCCTATCCTCTGTTCGGTTCGGTCCTCCATCTCTGGTTCGGTTCGGTTATGACCACCCGATCCCATCCGTTGCTCCATCTCCTCTTCTCAGATCCGATCTGCAGCCCCTTCCTTGTTCCCCTTCCGAATCCAACTCCATATATTATGCAAATGGCCTTCCTTCTTGCCAAGTCCCCTTTAGTGCAAAGTTCCGATCCGGTTCGGTTTCTCTTCCCAGTCCACCATTCGATCCGAGCCCCCAAACTCGATCCAAAACCCAGCACAATTTCCTACAACTTTTCCAATGACTGTTTTATGCCATACGATGTCGTTTTCGACCACTGTAACTATTTTAGACAATCACAAACCATGCCATACGGTTATAGCAACAAATAGAAGTGACCACGAACACCAAAACAACAACTTAATAAGTTAAAATGGATCAAACATAGCCGAAACCCCATATTTCCCCTTAATCATGTTCAAGTATAATTAATGATAGGATTATTATAACTTAACCAAATTAACCCAAGTTTCTAACAGAGGTCTAAAACATCCTTTGGAATTTTATAAATATTTTTCCAGAATTTAATCATGTTTAAATTCGCTAATTAACACTAATCAACCATAATTAGCCATAATTAGTGTAAAAGCAAGCCAATCACTCACCTTAGCCATAAATAAAACCTTTAGAACCAAAATTCTATTGTTTGGGTGCGAATACCAATACAAGACAGCAGCTCTACCTCGATTTGTGTGCTAAACCGCCTTGATTTGATGTTGGTTAAGCCAAAACTTGATTAGAAAGTGATTAGAAGTTGATTTGGGTGTTGGAGGCCATTGTTAGGGTTCCAAGAATTAAAGTGGCGGCTGGAAGAAATGTTTTCTAACCCTAATCAGCTCCTATATACCCCTAATCCCGAAATTCCTCATTGGGCCTAGTAGTTAATTACCCAATTAAGCCCAGTTAAGTAGTTTTTTCTCCCTTCAAACATTGTTTCAACCATATCTCCCAAACGGTAAATCCGTTTTTCACATGTGACCACTCTACGGAAAGGTAAACCATCATCCGGAGCCAATGGAAGTGGTTTCAGGTTAAAACTCCTTTCCAATCAAAAGTTATGGCCAAAACAAATCAGCTAGGGGTAAAACGGTCATTTAAAAATCGAGAAAAATCACGAACATAGGACCCAATAGTCGTCTCCCAATGTTACATGACCATACAACTTTATATGACGAGTAAATAAATATTCTACGATTCTATGATGCGTAGAATGCGGGTCGTTACACTCTCCCTCCCTTAAGAAATTTTGTCCCCGAAATTCCTTAACCCAATACAGACAAAGGATCCTGCATGCCTACCAACCATATACAACAATCAATCATGCGAAACAAACAAAACAAACCATCCTAGCATGTGAGAAGACTAAATTGAAATTCTAATCTTATCAGGCGAAGAGTTCTGGATACGTCTTCCTAATGCTCTCCTCTGTCTCCCAAGTACTGTCATTCTCAATCTTGCCCCAATAGGCATAGGCTTGCAGTTCCCAACCGCCTTGGGTTCAAATTCGATATCATCCAACTGATCAGGTGAAATAGTCGCATCTGAGAATGGACCAACAAATCTTAGTGCTAACTTGCCTCTCCTACCAAATCGTATCACGCTCTTCAACGGAGAAATCTTGACAAACACCAAGTCGCCAATAGAGAACTTTAATTCTCTTCCCCTCTTATAAGCATAACTCTTCTGCCTATCTTGGGCAACCTTCATTCATTGTTGATAACCTTAATCTTGTCTGATGTTTCTCTTATTACTTCTGTTCCAAGCACATATTTCTCACCGGTTTCCAACCAACATGATGATGAGTTGCACGGTCTTCCATACAAAGCTTCAAATGGAGTCATACCAATACTAGATTGATAACTATTTTTATATGCAAACTCTACTAGATGCAAATGGTCATCCCATGATCCACCAAAGTCTAATATGCAAGCTCTCAAGAGATCCTCTAATACTCGATTCACCCTCTCTGTCCGTCGGTTTGAGGATGATACGCGGTACTGAGATGTAATTCTGATCCTAATGCCTCTTGTAAGTTTTTCCAAAACCCACTAGTGAACAACGGATCTCGGTCACTTACAATGCCTTTGGGTATTCCATGAAATCTCACTACCCACTTTACATATAGTTCAACTAACTTTGATGTTGTCCTGTTTGACTTGACGGGTATAAACCTTGCACCCTTATTCAGTCGGTCCACAATCACCCAAATGCTATCATGGCCCAACCTAATTCTTGGTAACCCATCAATAAAATCCATTGAGACTTGTTCCCATTTCCAGTCTGGAATTTCTAATGGTTGCAACAAACCATTAGACTTCTTTTTCTCAACTTTAACTAGCTGGCAATTCTTGCATTTGGATATAAACTTCCCAACGTCTCTCTTCATCCCTTCCCAGTAGTAGGTCTGCTTCATGTCTCGATACATCTTGTTATCACTGGGATGTATAGTCAGTTTTGAGTGATGACATTCCGTAAGCACTTCATCTCTCAATCCACTGACATCGGGTAAAACTAGTCTTTCATTCTTTCTAAGCCATCCATCTCGATCAAACCCATACTTGTTCATCTCTCCGTCAACTCCCATCTCTAACTTTGAGATGATTTCCAATAGGTTAGGATCGTCCCTCTGACTGGAACCAATCCGCTCAATCAAAGTGGGTCTGATCGTCAAACTTGCTAACATTTCTGGATCCAGTTCGCACTTTGGTCTGAAATCATACCCAGCGATGTACTCCAGCCGCTTCCATTCTAGAAACATAGCCCCTAAACTGGCGTGTCTCCTACTCAAGGTGTCAGCTACCGCATTGCCCTTTCCTGGAGTGTACGCGATATCGAAATCATAGGAAGATAAAAAATTTAACCACCTCTACTGTCGGAGATTTAGATCCTTCTGAGAGAAGAGATACTTTAACGATTAATGATCGGTAAACAACTCGAATCTTTCTCCCAAAAGATAATGTCTCCACATCTTCAATGCGAACACGATCGCTGCTAATTCCATGTCATGTGTAGGGTATCTTTTCTCGTGCAGTTTCAGTTGTCGACTTGCATAAGCTACAACCCTACCTCCTTGCATCAATACAGCACCTAGTCCGGTACCACATGCATCCGTATATACTGTCACCTCTTCATTCCCCTTAGGAATGACTAACACTGGTGCACATGTCAACTTTTCCTTTAGACTCTTGAATGCATTTTAACACCTTTCGTCCCAAACGAAAGTTTGATTCTTCTTGGTCAACTGAGTCAACGGTGCTGCTATCTTGGAAAAGTCTTGGATAAACTTACGATAATATCCAGCTAATCCCCAGAAACTTCTTTTGTCTATCGCATTCTTCGGCATAGACCAATCTTGTACCATAGCCACCTTCGCAGGGTCCACGGCAATACCATTCTCTGAAACGACATGGCCCAAGAATTTCACTTCCCTTCTACAGAAGTGACACTTAGAAAACTTTGCTTTCAATTGGTGTTTTCTCAACACCTCCATAACTATCCTCAAGTGTTCCTTGTGTTCTTCCATTGTCCTCAAATAAACAAGTATATTGTCCACAAACACAAGAACAAACTTATTCAGCTGATCTCTGAATACTCTATTCATAAGATCCACAAAATATGCTGGCGCATTGGTCAACCCAAATGGCATGACCAACCACTCCTAAAATTCAGACGGCGTCCGAAATGCTGTTTTAGTTATACTCTCGGCTTCCACTCTAAGCTGATGAAAACCTGTCGTGAGATCCAACTGATAGAATACTCTCACGCCACTCAACTGATCAAACAAATCATCTATCCACTGTAGAGGATACTTGTTCTTCCTCGTCAACTTATTCAACTCGCGGTAGTCTACACACAACCGAAGGGAACCATCCACCTTGGTAGCAAACACAACTGCTGCTCCCCATTCAGAAACACTCCTTCTGATAAATCCCTTCTTCAAAAGATCGTTGACTTGCAACCCGAGCTCTCGCTTCTCCCTTGGTGCCATATGATGAAGTGGCATCACTATAGGTCTGGCATCTTTCACTAAATTAATACGGAACTCAATCTCTCGTTATGGTGGAAGCCCAGTCACTTCTTGGAAGACGTCCGGATACTGGCCAACCATGGGCAAACCTAACAACTCACCATGCAAGATGTCGAGGGTATTTATAAAACTAGACATTACCCCATCACTAGGTAGACCACCAAACACTACCCTCTGCCTATCATCCGCTCTAGCTGTCACCAAAAAGCCCTCACAGTCTACCACCACCCCATATCTTTGGAGCCAATCGACTCCCAAAATAATGCCAAACCCAACAAAGCCCAAAACAAAGAAATCACAAACAAACATGCACCCTTGACTCGATAAGACCACATTATGACAAATCATGCTAAGGTTAGTCGAACCACCAATTGGGTTCGTCACTACTAAAGGTCTATCGACAATCTCGGGCTCCAATCCCAACCTATCTACCAGGTCACTGGATATGAAAGAACTGGAAGCTCCGGTATCAAACAATACAAGAACAGGAACATCGTAAACAAAAAGCATACCTTGAATAACGACATTCTTTCCCTTCTCTGCCGCAGTTGGGGCATTCGACGAAGAAGGAATAACATTAAAGGCATATGCTTTCACCATCTGCTTTTCTTTAGGGGGTTGCGGACACTTGTCCTTATGATGTCCCACTTGGCAATAGTTGAAGCACTTCCTATCCGCTGGCTTGGCCCGACAATTACTAGCATAATGGCCCTTCTTACCACAGCTGAAGCACTCAACATCCTTCTTATTCTTTTTCTTCTGGCCATCCTTAGTCTGGTTCTGCTTTCTCTTATTCTGAGAATTGTCCTTGCCTCCACCGCTTGCTTGCGGCTTTGGCTCCTCTGTAGATGCAACCTCAGTCTTCGACTTAGGGAAAAGACTCTATGACCTCAATGCTTTCCCCACAATCGATTCAAACGTCTCATCGATGTGGTTAATAAGCCTTTCCCCCAAGTAATGATCCAAGCCAGTTATGAACTTCTCGTTCTTCTTCTCGACAGTATCTATTAGGGATAACCTGTATTTCGACAAAGTTTTGAATTCTGGCAATATACTCTGAGACAGCTCTGCCATTCTGCTCGAGTTCCAAGAATTTCTTAAATAGCACCGACTTCTTAGCAGCTGGAATGATCTTATCTGATCCTCGGGAGTAGCTGCCATTATAGCATTCCACCAATTCATTGCCCGTTGTAACAACCCGTATTTTTGAACAATACGTTATAATGTAAATCAAGGCAGAATAAAATTGTAAAATATGAATCAAGGGAAACGGGCTGTGCCATTGCGTTCGTCTCGGAAAATTACGCGAAATAGAGTCCGAGTTATCGAAAAACGGAGTCCGTATGACCAAGTTATGGCCCAATGAAGTTTTCAGAAAATTCCAAGCCCGAAAATAGTTCAAATTCGAATTCAGATTCGAATTACAACCAAGGCAGAAAGGGCGGGAATTCACCCGCCCCAGGCAGGGTCGACACAGGGGTCGACACCAGTGTCGACCCCCCCAATGTGTCGACACCCCTGTCGACCCAGGGGTCGACCCCCCCCCGGTCGGACCAATTTTTCTAGTGCACCATTTTGACAGGTTGGGTCTTGTTCTGGAAGTTTCTGACGGGAGTTAATGGCTCAGATTCGATTTAGGGTTAATCCTATGGTCTAAACTACCCCTAATCTCTATAAAAAGACCCCTAGACCTAGCCTAAACCCTCATTAATCATTCCTACAACTAAATGTTGTCCAAATGTTCACTAATCATGGCCTCCACCTTCTTCATGAGAGCATGAGCGTCTCAAATCAATCTATGTCATAAAAGAGCCATCTTTCTTAAGTAAAAGAGCCTTCTTTCTTTGTCTTTGGGGTTATACCTTCTTGTTTTCAAGTCTTGAAGTGGAGTTTATCATCTTTGGTTGTGGATTTGCTAGTGTGGCTTCGTCTCAATCTTATTTTATATTAATTCTAGTCTTCATAGCATTGTAAGCCCTATACTACTCTTAGATTCTAACTATGAAGTTAAATATGACATGTTGCAAGTTGAGTTTGGGCCTAAGTATGATATATGTGCTTTGATCCTATCATGTTATGCATAAGTTTATTCTATGCATGTTTGTAAAGCTATCACCTTGACCTTGTTGGCTAAAAGCTATAAGCTTTATGTTGAAATGTTGCATTATGCAACATGAGAACCCTCATAACCTTTATAATAACTTGCATATAATATTATATGCAAACTTCTAGCCACCATCCTATGTCATTTATGATCATGTTTCACCTATTTGCTTAAGTTGATATTATGGATGTTTTGAGGCCCATGATGTAATATGCAAGCTTATGAACATATCTATGCCTCATATGCCACCATGTTTAACTTGTGGCCAACCTTATTACCTTATGCCCTTTTGTCATGTTTTTGCCAAGTTCCCTCTTTTGATCTATGTTATGTTATGCGAAACGTACATGCAATGGGAATGCGTTGGGTTTGGGTAATATTAATGACATGAAACATGATTTTGAAAAATGACATGAACATTGACTTGTGATTACGTTGTAAACATAATAATGGACATGACACTTAGAAAATATGAGTGTGGCCAACTCGAGGTTGGGTTGAGTTTGTAGCATAAATCTACCCGGAACCGACCGGCTTAACTAGTGGCTACAAGCAATAGGACCCAATGTGAGTAGTTGGTCATGTCGCACTTGAAACCCGAGGTTAGACCAAGTTGTGGTGTAAAGCTACCCGGACCCGCCCGGCTTAACTAGTAACCACAACAAAGTTTAATGTGAGAGGTTGGGTGCATTAAAATAATTAATGCCACATGATAGGGTTAAGTCATGGACCACTTGAATACTTAACCAATTAAACATGATGGGTTGACGCGGTTAAGTCATGAACCTTGGTTACACTTAACCAACTTGATACTTGATTGGGTAGGGTTAACCACATTTAACCCACTAGAAACCCTAGTTACGTGGTCCTTTTCACCAGTAACCCTCTTGATTTTATCATGATACCCTAGGGACTAGGCTAGGGTGGGGCACGATTACTGGGCTGACATGTAAGCGACCAAAACGACGGCTGAGTAGGTGCGCCGGTGTAGGTTCAGGCGGACTATGGTCGTGCACATGGTCCGAAGTTGAAAAAGCAGACACGGGCACCCGTAGGTTTAGACTGTGCTTGCTTGATATGTGTCCGTGGTTGGCACCCTAGGGCTTGATACACCCTAGGGTGGACCTAGCACATTTTTACTACACTTCGTGATTGGGCCGTATGACAGCGACACTTGACGAGTTAGGCTTTTACGGAGCCGATCGACTAGACCGTGTTGTTGGACCTTGATCTAGGTCATCTCGGGATATTGGGCCAAGATTGGGCCAAGGGATCATTTCTTGTTTATACTTGACATGGATTGGAATACTAGTACACACCTAGTGCAACTTAACCATGTATATGCGATGCCACACTTGATCTATCTAGTTAACTTTTCACCATGCCAGTTATCACCCTACATCTCATCTCTGTTTTACATGTTCAGTTAACTTTATTGGTTTTTATACTAATAGTAGATAGGACTTACCAGTCTTTTTGACTGACCCGTTTTCCTTCGCCTCTTTTCTTCCGTTTCCCCCCCAGGTTTGCAGGGTGGGAACACTGTTACCTAGCTGGATCTTTAGCTGCTCTTCTGGATAGCTCACGTATGGTTTGAGCATGCTATGGCCTTATGCTACTTTGGGGATAGTTACTTTATGTTTCTTTTCAGTTTTCAGTTTATGTTCTAGACTTTGTTTTATGGGAAAATAATGACCAAGTACTTTGATGTAACTTTACTATGGTTTTGAAATGCTAGTTTTATCCGCTACTTTATTTACTCTGTTTTTACTTATATGTTCTGTCTTGTGATATCTGCTTACATGTTACCTCGTTTAACGCCCCTCCAAAGCTAGTGTCCTTGCAAGAGTGGCATTGGCGGAGGTGGGGTGTTACATTTGGTATCAGAGCATAAGGTTTACAAGATTTGAGCAAAAGGTTTTTAAAACTTACCTTTTGAAAAACTATTTTCAAAACCAATTAAGTATTTTCCAAGAAAAGTCTAGTTATTTTAAAAGGCTATTCCCCAAAAGCCATTAGCACTATCCTTCGTTTCCTCGTTCTGAATCTATCTTTTCCTTTTTCAGTATGGCCGATCTTAACCTTCCCGAGGGAGTGACTATTCCCGGATGGTTCCTGAGGTACTTGGAAGCTAGGGCCAACAATGTGGGCCCAGCAAACACTCCCACCATAACTGAGGTTCCTCCTCCTCCTCCTCATCAGAATCCACAAGCAGATTTCGCTAAGGTTTGCAAAGACTTTAAGGCGATGGGTGGCAAGAATTTTATTGGGACGGAGACTTTTATGGAGGCATGAAATTGGTTGAAAGAAAATGAAGATCTCTTCGCCATCTTTGATGTGAAAGACCATAGAAAAGTTCTGTTGACAGCGTGGCTATTGAAAGAAGAAGCTGCTTATTGGTGGGAGGTCACCAATGCTACTAGACCTATAGAGACTTGGGCCGACTTTAGGATGAGGTTTGGGCTTAAGTTTCTATCATCAGCTGAGGCAAATCTGCAATTGGAGAAGTTTATAGCTTTGAAGCAAGGGGACATGACAGTGAGGGAGTATGTGAATAAGTTTAACCAGCTTGCTCGATTCGGTTTGGACTTGGTTAATACTCCCCAGAAGAAGGCTTTACGCTTTGCACGAGGGTTGAATGAGCCAATACAAGGTTTAACCCTATCTCATATACCCATGGGGGCCACTTTTGAAGGCATAGTAGACATGGCATTGCCTCAAGGAGACGATAAGAATGGCAAGAAGGAAGTCAAGCCTAATGAGACTCAAGGCAAGAAGACAGACTCCAAGTGGGGAGGAAATCAGAGCAATCAGAACAACAAGAACAACAAGGGCAACAAGGCCAAGGCAAAGGACCCAAGAAAATGCAACTTCTGTGGGATTGTTGGGCACATAGCCAAGGATTACAGAAAGAAGAAGAGGAAGCGGGGCGAATGCTTTCATTGTGGAGAGACTGGACACTAAAGCAAGGACTGCCCCAAGAAGCAAGGACAGGGGCAAGGACAGACTCAGCGTGCAGGACCTTCTGGAGGGCAAGTGCATGCTCTCAATACTGCTCTAGTTCAGGACCGAGGTAGTATTTCTGTAGAAAGTCTTGTTTATATTTCTGATTATCCTGTTCGCACATTATTTGTTTCTGGCGCATCGCATAGTTTTATTTCTTCTGACATTGTTGAAAGTTTGCACCTAAGTACTAGCCTAGTTGAGGATCCCGTTAGTGTTTCAAATCCAATTGGGGGTTCCGCCCATCTATCTATGATTTGTGTGGATTTGAAGATTTCTTTATTGACCGTGGAATTCACGTGTAATGCTTATGTTCTCGGGTTCACGGGATACGGGTTGATTTTGGGCATGGATTGGTTGTCCAGTTATTGAGCCATTCTCGATTGTGAGCATAGGGTGGTGAGGCTCATGACTCGCCTCGGTAATACCCTAGAAATTTCATGTAACCCTAGAGGTCCCGTCATGTTATGTTATCTTGAATCTCTTGACTCTTCCATCGACGATCTGCAATCTGTAAGGGTGGTCCAAGACTATCCTGATGTCTTTGAAGAAGTTAAGGGGTTACCCCCTAAACGAGAGATAGATTTCCGCATTTATATAGTCGATAATGCCAAGCCAGTATCATTGCCCGTTAGGCACATGGCCCCACGAGAAAGAAGAGAGCTCAGCAAGCAAATAAAGGAGTTGCTTGAGAAGAATTTTATTAGGCGAAGCATTTCTGAATGGGGTGCTCCTGTGGTATTCAGTACTAAGGTGGATGGTTTGCTTCGTCTATGTGTTGATTATCGAGAGTTGAACAAGCTGACAAAGACGAATAGACACCCGTTACCGAGGATTGATGATCTCTTTGACCAGTTTGTTGGTGCTTCTATTTTCTATCAGCTTGATCTAGCCACCGGATTCCATCAGCTTAGAGTGGCCGAGGATAGTATAGATAAGACTGCGTTTAGGACCCCAGATGGATTCTTTGAAGGCTTGTCATGCCATTCGGTTTGACTAATGCACCCGCCTACTTCGTAGACTTGATGAGTAGGGTGTTCAGGGAGTTCCTTAACGAGTTTGTTGTTGTCTTCGTGGATGATATTCTGATCTTCTCAAAGGATGAAGAAGAACATGGCAGACATCTCAAGGAAGTGATGGATACGCTTAGAGTGCATCAGTTGAAAGCCAAGTTCTCCAAATGTCATTTCTGGAGAAGGGAAGTTCGATTTCTTGGACATATAGTTTCTAAGCAAGGCATAGCGGTGGATCCCGCGAAAGTGGTTGTGGTTCAAGACTGGAAGACCCCTAGGAATGCAACCGAAGTGAGAAGCTTTCCCGGACTGGCGGGCCACTATAGGAAGTTCATCAGGGACTTCGCTAAGATTTCGGCCCCTCTTACTAAGTTGACTAAGAAGAACTTAGTGTTTGCATGGGACTTGGAGTGTGAGCTTGCTTTTCAAAGGCTCAAGAGAGCCCTTACCACAGCTCCAGTTTTGGCATTACCCGATGGCGGTAAGATGTTTACTGTGTACACAGATGCATGTGGCACGGGGTTAGGTGCTGTTCTAATGCAAGAGGGAAGAGTGATATGTTATGGGGGTAAGCAACTTAAAGTTCATGAGAAGAACTATCCCACTCATGATTTGGAGTTAGCGGTGATCGTCTTTGCACTCAAATCCTGGCGCCACTATCTTCTAGGCGAAAGGTTTCAGTCGTATACTGATCACAAGTCACTCAAGTACCTCTCCTCCCAGAAAGATCTGAATCTAAGGCAGCAAAGGTGGATGGAATTCTTAGCATCTTATGACTTCGAGATAGCTTATACCCCTGACAAGGGTAATGTTGTGGCAGACGCACTAAGCAGAAGGAGGTTGACTTTGAGTTCCTTGTTTATTGAGATGAAGAACTTAGAGTTCTTGGCAACCTTTGATTTCACGAAGGTTGTTGAGTCGATGACGGGTTCATTAGCATCCCTTGAGCTTAGACCCACACTTCTTGATCAAGTTGGGGCTTCTAGAAGGAAGATCCACAGATAGTCGAGGTCATGGACAAGTTGATTCGTGGTGAGACATCTAGTCACCTTGCTAGATATACTATTGATGACAAGGGTTGGCTAAGGCGTGATGGAAGGCTATGCGTTCCACAAGTAGGAGACTTGGTGCACAAAGTTTTCGAAGAAGCACATCACTCAATGATGACTATACATCATGGAGGAGATAAGATGTATAAATATATGAAGCGCATTTTCTTTTGGGCCGGAATGAAGAAAGATGTGGCAGAGTATGTTTCAAAGTGCATGGTGTGCCAACAAGTGAAAGCCGAGTCAAAGAAACCTGGTGGGCTATTACATCCATTGGAGGTCCCGCAATGGAAGTGGGAGAGTATTTCTATGGATTTTGTGGATGGATTGCCTAGGTCAAGGAAAGGGAACACGAGCATATGGGTCATAGTTGACAGACTTACGAAGAGTGCTCATTTCATTCCAGTAAAGAGCAAGAGGACCGCATCATGGCTAGCATCTATTTATCTTCGAGAGATAGTGTTGTTGCATGGAGTTCCTTCTAGCATAGTTAGCGATCGTGACCCAATTTTCACTAGCCAGTTCTGGAATAGTTTGCAAGAAGCGATGGGTACCCGATTGAATCTGAGTACAACCTATCACCCCCAGACGGATAGCCAAACCGAAAGGGTGAATAGAGTGCTAGAAGATCTTTTGAGGCTTTGTGTTCTTGACTTTGGTGGTACTTGGGAAGACCACCTTCCTCTTGTAGAGTTTGCTTATAATAATAGCTATCAAGCCAGCATAGGGATGGCACCATTTGAAGCTTTGTATGGGAGGCCGTGTAGGTCACCATCTTGTTGGTGGGAGACAACAGATAGGCTTATACTTTGGCCCGATATGATACGGGACACATCCGAGAAAGTTGAATTGGTGAGAAGATGGATAAAAGCGGCCCAAGATAGACAGAAATCCTATGCCGACAAGCAAAGGGAAGATTTGGAATTCGAAGTGGGAGACATGGTTTTCGTGAAGGTTTCTCCTTTGCGTAATGTGGTACGTTTTGGAGCAATTGGGAAGCTGGCACCAAGGTTCGTAGGACCCTTCCTTATCATAGAGAGAATTGGAAAGATGGGCTATTAGGTGGAATTGCCTGAGAAGCTAGCCGGAGTGCATAATGTCTTTCATGTCTCGCATCTCCGAAAGTGCCTACATGAGTTCGCTGAGGTGGTTGAACCAAGCATTCTTGAAGACGTGGAGGTAGAGAAACGGGCAACCTTGAGGAGAGCTCCGATTCTTATCTTGGGAACAGAGACCAAGAAGCTAAGGAATCGAGAAGTCAAATTGGTGAAAGTTCAGTGGAGTGAAGCCGATGAAGATGCAACTTGGGAAACCGAGGAGAAGATGCATAGGCTTTATCCATTCCTTTTTTAGGGTACATTCTCGACCTCTTTTCCTTTTACATGTCTTCCTTTTTGCTATCCATGTTTATCATGTTTATCTTGTTATCTCGTTAACCTTGTCGTGAGAACCTTAGGTAGAAACCCTTTGGATGAAACATGTATTTGAAACATGTTATGCTTGATGTTTGAAAGTGGTTGCAAGTGTTTGCAAGTGGATACTCGTGGATGCATGATACACATTAGGCACTAAGATCGGCTCACACACTTTCATGTTGCATATGCATGAGTGCTTATACTTATTCATGGATGAAACTTGTTATGCTATCACATGGATGTTGCATATGAATGAATGTTATGTGCACTCATGTAGAGATTATAAATTATGTTAGGAATTTGCATACATATGGACTCATTTCACTAACATACTTTGCATTAAGGAGGTTTACTGAATCAGTAACCGCCTGATTTTTGCATTAGATAAGTACATATACACACACCTTTTGCATATGTTCATACAACATTTAGAATCTTTTTAAGGACAATGGTTACTGGTGGATGATGTTTTGAGTAGATGGATGGTGGATGGTAGGATACGTTCTTCCTAACTTGGAGATTTCGGGGACGAAATCCTTTAAGGAGGGGAGAATGTAACAACCCGTATTTTTGAATAACACGTTATAATGTAAATCAAGGCAGAATTAAATTGTAAAATCTGAATCAAGGGAAACGGGCTATGCCAATGCGTTCGTCTCGGAAAAATACGCGAAATAGAGTTCGCGTTTTTGAAAAATGGAGTCCGTATGACCAAGTTATGGCCCAATGAAGTTTTCAGAAAATTCCAAGCCCGAAAACAGTTCAAATTCGAATTCAGATTCGAATTACAACCAAGGCAGAATGGGCGGGAATTCTCCTGCCCCAGGCAGGGTCGACATAGGGGTCGACACCAGTGTCGACCCCCCCCCAATGGGTCGACACCCCTGTCGACCCAGGGGTCGACCCCCCTGGTCGGACCAATTTTTCTGGTGCACCATTTTGACAGGTTGGGTCTTGTTCTAGAAGTTTCTGACGGGAGTTGATGGCTCAGGTTCGATTTAAGGTTAATCCTATGGTCTAAACTACCACTAATCTCTATAAAAAAAACCGTAGACCTAGCCTAAATCCTCATTAATCATTCCTACAACTAAATGTTGTCCAAATGTTTACTAATCATGGCCTCCACCTTCTTCATGAGAGCATTAGTGTCTCAAATCAATCTATGTCATAAAAGAGCCATCTTTCTTAAGTAAAAGAGCCTTCTTTCTTTGCCTTTGGGGTTATTCCTTCTTGTTTTCAAGTCTTGAAGTGGAGTTTATCATCATTGGTTGCGGATTTGCTAGTGTGGCTTCGTCTCAATCTTATTTTATATTAATTCTAGTCCTCATCGCATTGTAAGCCCTATACTACTCTTAGATTCTAACTATGAAGTTAAATATGACATGTTGCAAGTTGAGTTTGGGCCTAAGTATGATATATGTGCTTTGATCCTATCATGTTATGCATAAGTTTATTTTATGCATGTTTGTAAAGCTATCACCTTGACCTTGTTGGCTAAAAGCTATAAGCTTTATGTTGAAATGTTGCATTATGCAACATGAGAACCCTCATAACCTTTATGATAACTTGCATATAATGTTATATGCGAACTTCTAGCCACCATCCTATGTCATTTATGATCATGTTTCACCTATTTTCTTAAGTTTATATTATGCATGTTTTGAGGCCCATGATGTAATATGCAAGCTTATGAACATATCTATGCCTCATATGCCACCATGTTTAACTTGTGGCCAACCTTATTACCTTAAGCCCTTTTGTCATGTTTTTGCCAAGTTCCCTCTTTTGATCTATGTTATGTTATGCGAAACGTACATGTGATGAGAATGCGTTGGGTTTGGGTAATATTAATGACATGAAACATGATTTTGAAAAATGACATGAACATTGACTTGTGATTACGTTGTAAACATAATAATGGACATGACACTTAGAAAATATGAGTGTGGCCAACTCGAGGTTGGGTTGAGTTTGTAGCATAAATCTACCCGGAACCGACCGGCTTAACTAGTGGCTACAAGCAATAGGACCCAATGTGAGTAGTTGGTCATGTCGCACTTGAAACCCGAGGTTAGACCAAGTTGTGGTGTAAAGCTACCCGGACCCGCCTGGCTTAACTAGTAACCACAACAAAGTCTAATGTGAGAGGTTGGGTGCATTAAAATAATTAATGCCACATGATAGGGTTAAGTCATGGACCACTTGAATACTTAACCAATTAAACATGATGGGTTGACGCGGTTAAGTCATGAACCTTGGGTACACTTAACCAAATTGATACTTGATTGGGTAGGGTTAACCACATTTAACCCACTAGAAACCCTAGTTACGTGGTCCTTTTCACCAGTAACCCTCTTGATTGTATCATGATACCCTAGGGACTAGGCTAGGGTGGGGCACGATTACTGGGCTGACATGTAAGCGACCAAAACGACGGCTGAGTAGGTGCGCCGGTTTAGGTTCAGGCGGACTATGGTCGTGCACATGGTCCGGAGTTGAAAAAGCAGACACGGGCAGCCGTAGGTTTAGACTGTGCGTGCTTGATATGTGTCCGTGGTTGGCACCCTAGGGCTTGATATACCCTAGGGTGGACCTAGCACAGTTTGACTACACTTCGTGATTGGGCCGTATGACACCGACACTTGACGAGTTAGGCTTTTAGGGAGCCGATCGACTAGACCGTGTTGTTCGACCTTGATCTAGGTCATCTCGGGATATTGGGCCAAGATTGGGCCAAGGGATCATTTCTTGTTTATACTTGACATGGATTGGAATACTAGTACACACCTAGTGCAACTTAACCTTGTATATGTGATGCCACACTTGATCTATCTTGTTAACTTTTCACCATACCAATTATCACCCTACATCTCATCTTTGTTTTACATGTTCAGTTAACTTTATTGGTTTTTATACTAATAGTAGATAGGACTTACCAGTCTTTTTGACTGACCCGTTTTCCTTCGCCTCTTTTCTTCCGTTTCCCCCCCAGGTTTGCAGGGTGGGAACACTGTTACCTAGCTGGATCTTTAGCTGCTTTTCTGAATAGCTCACGTATGGTTTGAGCATGCTATGGCCTTATGCTACTTTGGGGATAGTTACTTTATGTTTCTTTTTCAGTTTTCAGTTTATTTTCTAGACTTTGTTTTATGGGAAAATAATGACCAAGTACTTCGATCTAACTTGACTATGGTTTTGAAATGCTAGTTTTATCCGCTGCTTTATTTACTCTGTTTTTACTTATATGTTCTGTCTTGTGATATCTGCATGCATGTTACCTCGTTTAACGCCCCTCCAAAGCTAGTGTCCTTGCAAGAGTGGCATTGGCGGAGTTGGGGTGTTACACCCGTCCTTGCTGCTGACGGGATGCTAGCCTTCTCTTCATCGCATCCTCGATACCCAAGTCTTCGAAGATACGCTCGCAGCTATCCAACCAATTCTGAACATCCGTAGCCGATTCTGTTCCATAGAACGGCTTCCCACCAAGACTAGTATAGTCCTTGTTCAGCTTGGCGAAATCGGCCCTATGCACCTGCACTATTGGACCACCACCATTACCAGCATTGGGAGTTGCCCTCTAAACATCTCTAAGCATCTTTCTCATGAGGTCAGTAAACATCGTCATCATTTCAGCAACATTCCCATTATTGGCTACCATACCGGTACCCCTTGCGTATCGGCTCATCGTTCAATCTGCACAGAGAAAACGATTAACCATCTCCACAGTGCTGCCACTGCAGTGCGACTTCATCATTAGCTATACTAATAATATATATATAGCTTTTGAAAACCAAAATAATCACAAATGCGCGCTCTCATATACGTATTATCTCTCTCTGGTGTCTTTACCTAGGTTAACTACGCAACCCAGAGCTCTGATACCAAGTGTGACGGCCTGCCCCGCACCAGCTGGCATTTCCTCTTTAAGTGCGTTGTACACATGCCCGACGAGCACAAAACGGTCGCCAAAGAAAGGAAAGAAGAGGATGAGCTAATCAAGAACCTGTAGAATGTCTCACAGCGCATGGGATAAAATATAATAACAACATACTTGACATAAAACAAGTGAGACAGTGCATAAGCTGAAAACTAAAACTACACGTCATAGCAGCGGAAATCCAAATATAGCTTATGTTCTACATCACCATTATTACAACTTTTCAAACTGTCTCTAAAGCTAAGCAAAGGAAAAGGTACACTACTAATGCCCGAAGTAGTGACCCGTAGCGACACCGGGAGAATATCTATATATGTCATACGTAGAAGCCTCTTGCTCGTCTCCAGTACAGCTACTCATGCATCACCAGCTAACCTGTCTCTAGTCTTCTCGTGAGAGCACCCAGAGTAATAAGAAGAGACATAAAACTCTGGGTCAGACAAAAAGTCTAGTATGAGCGATAAGCACCAAAACAGAGCAATAACAGGTATACTAAGCCACACCTGAACCTGGACCTACAACCAAAGAGTTAGCACTACATACTGTACAATACTGTAAGGTGCCACTAACATATGGTGTAAGGAATACGGGGGTAGGGGTATGCATGTCATAGAGATGGCAAACAAATCAAACATTACAACCATCCTCACATCTCTCACTCAGTGCGTAAAGCATACGATGTCCACCACTGTCAATCACTAGAACCAACGAAGTGGTGACGGAGTTCGACTTGTACAACTACTGCTACTACCAAGCTCACCCCTTGGAGTCATGACCAAATCTTTACAAATGACCCCACTTCATTGGTCTATATCTCTTTAGTCATACCTAGGCCATTGTGGCCCAGAATCCATTCACGTACCTCCTACACATAGTGATCCAAAGTTATAGACATTGACAACCCCTTAGCACACGTCCAGCAGCAAATCCCAACTCATGAAGTCGACTCGTTGGTTCCCAACTGGATCCTGAGTACAAGCTTCCCACTTCGACTTCCTTTTCATCTCGGGTTTTGATCGAATTGGAGTTGGTCCTCAGAAGAAGTCGTCACGATGAAGTAAAAGTATACATCTAGTTCGGTACAGTACTCCCAAACCGGTTCGGTTCAGTGGTCCTAGCCCATGCCTTGATCAGTGCTCCATTCCTCCTCGGTTCGGTCTACTCACACTTGATTGGTTTGGTTCGGAAGTATAGCGCCTATTCTATGTTCGGTTTGGTCTTCCAGCTCTATTTCGGTTCGGTTATGACCACTTGATCCAATCCGTTGCTCCATCTCCTCTTCTCAGATCCGATCCGCAGCCGCTTCCTTGTTCCCCATCCGAACCCAACTCCAACTTTTATGCAAATGGCCTTCCTTCTTGCCAAGTCTCCTTTAGTGCAAAGTTCCAATA
Organism: Allium sativum; assembly: GCA_030737875.1. Taxonomy (NCBI): domain Eukaryota; kingdom Viridiplantae; phylum Streptophyta; class Magnoliopsida; order Asparagales; family Amaryllidaceae; genus Allium; species Allium sativum. The sequence continues at coordinate 179,756,515 of CM060915.1, read as the reverse complement.
CGGTTTGGTTTCTCTGCCTAATCCACCATCCGATCCGAGCCCCCTAACCCGATCCGATCCGAAACCCTGCACAATTTCCTGCAACTTTTCCAACGACTGTTTTATGCCATACGACGGTGTTTTCGACCACTCTAACTATTTTAGACAATCACAAAGCATGCCATACAGTCATAGAAACAAATAGAAGTGGCCACAAACACCAAAACAACAACTTAATAAGTTAAAATGGATCAAACATAGCCAAAACCCCATATTTCCCCTTAATCATGTTCAAGTATATTTAATGATAGGATTAGTAAAACATAACCAAATTAACCCAAGTTTGTAACAGAGGTCTAAAACATCATTTCGAATTTTATAAATATTTTTCCAGAATTTAATCATGTTTAAATTCGCTAATTAACACTAATCAACCCTAATTAGCCATAATTAGTGTAAAAGCAAGCTAATCACTCACCTTAGCCACAAACAAAACCTTTAGAAGCGAAACTCTGCTTTTTGGGTGCGAATACCAATACAACATCTCAACCTCGATTTGTGTGCTAGACCGCCTTGATTTGATGTTGTTTAAGCCAAAACTTGATTAGAAGTTGATTTGGGTGTTGGAGGCCATTGCTAGGGTTCCAGGAAAGAAATTGGCAGTTGAAAGAAATTTTTTCTAACCCTAATCAGTCCCTATATACCCCTAATCCTGAAATCCCCCATTGGGCCTAGTTGTTAATTACCCAATTAAGCCCAGTTAAGCAGTATTTTCAACCTGCAAACCTTGTTTCAGCTATATCTCCCAAATGGTAAGACCGTTTTTCACGTGTGACCACTCTACTGAAAGGTAAACCATCATTCGGAGCCAATGGAAGTGGTTTCAGCTCAAAACTCCTTTCCAATCAATAGTTATAGCCAAAACAAAACAGCTAGGGGCAAAACGGTCATTTAAAAAGCGGGAAAAATCATGAACACGGGAAATGACCCCAATAATCGTCTCCTAAAGTCACATGACCGTACAACTCACTATGACGATGAAATAAATATTCTACGATCGTACGATGCGTAGAATACAGGTCGTTACACTAAGTATTAACCCCGAAGGCTAAAACCAACATCAGATCAATGCCCAGAAAACCACTCATCTTATCTAGTTTCCAGTTAGTTTCTAATTTTATATATAATAAAGATGTAAATTTTATTGTTAAAATATTTTGTTCAACATATGATAAGTTTCATGTAACAACCCGGAATATTCGAGCCAATTTAAAATTTTTATTTTGGCAATTTTAGTGAATTTTGATGATTTAAAATGAATTATTTTAAATACTAACGACGAGAAATTTATTTTGAATGAAATTAGAACGTATATATGTGTTTGAATCTACGATAAAATATAAATATAAATATTTATTTTAAATTATAAAAGGAATTGAAAATAGCGCGGTAGTTCGAAAATTCAATTTCAAAGTTCAAATGAATGTACAGAATTCAAAATAAACCGGATTTTAGCGAAACCAAAAATATTAGAATCTATTTGCCAATAACTTTCCACCGAATCCCAAAAATTGAAATTTCATAGCGGGATCAAAAGATATGCTCAGTTGAAAATTCAGAATAATCGCTATGGAATTTTGGCCCTTAAAAATAGCCATTTTGCAAATGACCTTGGTTTTCGATGAAACCACTTTTGTTGGATCCGTGATGTTAAATTATTGCTATGTTTCAAAATTCGTATTTTTTCGAATCAATATGTGAGCGTGGCAAAGGAAAACGCTTTTGACCAGTTTCAGTTGAATTTAATCGACTGGAAAATGGCCATTTTTCAAACGGTATCAGAATTTGACGAAATTACTTTTGTTAGGACCGCAACATCAATACGAAGCTAGAAATTTTTTTCGGGGATTTTTATAGTCCGTATGTGGCCTCGGTAAATTGAAATGCGTGTTCGAATTCAATATACAGAGTTATATTTTGATTTTGACATAAAACAGATCGAAACGATCGAATCAGCCTATGATACATATCGCATTATGTTCGGAATGGGGGTAATTAGCTAGGAGCGACTGTCGTTGGGCGTGATTTGGTGATTAAATGAAAAAGTAACTTTATAGGTTTCAAAAATGAAATTAAATAATAAATTAATTAAGTAAACCCTCCTTTTCTCCTTATACCAGGTCAACGCCCCCGTTATCGTTCATTTCTGAAATCGATTTAGGAAAAAATAAAAAATCATCACAGCGGCGGAACCCTAGCCCGCCGCTGCCACTATCGAGCCGCCATCGGAGGCCCCCCCGCCAATCAAATCATCCCCCATCTTCCCCCTTTTTCCTTCCACCTTCCAACATGAAACCCCCCAAACCGAGCCTGTCAACGCCGTAGGTCTGCTGCACCCTCGAAGCCACTGTTCCACCTGTTAGTAGCCTCCACCGGGGAGGTCGCCGCAGCCAACCGCGAACCCTAGAGTCGAGCGACGTTCGTTTTGGGCCTGGAAGTATTCAGTGATGAAGACAATGCGAAGGATTAACAGTGAGTCTCTCATTTTTCTTTATATGTCAAAATCTGATCATAGTTCTTGGTTATAAAAATATAGGTTTTTTGTTTAAAAAAGTATAGATTTTTATATAGGAAAAAAGTTTAGATTTTTATATAGAAAAGTTTAGACTTTTATATAGAAAAAGTTTATATTTTTATATAGGAAAAAAGTTTAGATTTTTATATAGGAAAAGAGTTTAGATTTTTATATAGAAAAAGTTTAGATTTTTATATAGGAAAAGAGTTTAGATTTTTATAGAGAGAAAGATTAGATTTTTATACTGAACAAAATAGGATTTTTAATAATAGGAATATGATTTTTATATTATAGAAAAAATAAAAATATAATTTTTATTATGAAGTTAGCGTGATAAAAATATGATCTTTATTATATGAACAGCGATGTAAAAATAGAATTTTTACCTATATAGTAGCGATGTAAAAATAGAAATTTTATCTATATAGTAGCGATGTAAAAATAGAATTTTTATCCATATAGTAGCGGTATAAAAATGTGATTTTTTATCCATATAGATTGATTATAAAAATGAGATTTTTATATACATGGAAACAATATAAAAATGTGATTTTTATATATGTAGTGGCTACGGTCAACAAAAGCGATAAAGGGCGAGTGGCGAAGATTACCTACATATGAAGAGTCACGGTGTACTGGTTTAGCTAGCCGGTGAGAACTCCTCACCTTTAATTTATTTCTAGTTTGAAATATATAATAGGATGTAGACGGTGTTTAGTAGCACCCGACACCCGTCGTCCACAGACCATGAATGACTTGTTTGTTTGATTGTTGTGTTGTGAAATTTGATTGTGTGATGTGGAATGAAATAAAATAATTTGTAGTGGAAAATATTTTATAGTTAAAAATATGATTTTTAATGTGTATATAAAATAAATAGTAATCAACAAATCGGGGATTTGTTTATATACACTGATTTGACTGATATTGATTGGGACGATAAATTTTACACATCGCCCAACTACACAAATAAAAATCTGTGTTTGTTGATTTGAAACCCCACACGGGTGTTGGGATGATATTGCCGTACACTAATCCCAATGGTTTAGTGGTATGTCGATCGTTTGATTGACAGACTGTATGAGCATTAATTAGTTATATTTAATGCTTATGCAGTTGTGTGGTGCACTTTGGATGATGGTTGATTATTTATCGTTGTTATTATATACATGTGACGTATGGAATCCATGTTATTAACATTATATGGTAATTGATTGGGCCTCATTCCAATTTAGAAAATAAATTGATGTGTTGAATAGAAAATAAATTCATGTGTTGAATAGAAAGTAAATTCATATGTTGAATTGAAAATAAATTCATGTGTTGAATAGAAAGTAAATTCATGTGTTGAATAGAAAGTAAATTCATGTGTTGAATTGAAAATAAATTCATGTGTTGAATAGAAAATAAATTCATGTGTTGAATAGAAAATAAATTCATGTGTTGAATTGAAAATAAATTCATGTGTTCAATAGAAAATAAATTCATGTGTTGAATTGAAAATAAATTCATGTGTTCAATAGAAAATAAATTCATGTGTTGAATAGAATAAACATTCATGTGTCGAATAAAAGCCGTGTTGATTAGACTGACGCCATTTTGACGTGAACGATATTTATATCGATTTTATTCATTTTTATAATGACTATAGAATAGAAAGTGATTTCAAAATTTAACGTTTTGAAAATATTGTCATTTGTATATCGATGATGTGGAATATTCAATTTTGACTAGAAATTGAATATGAAGTTGAAATCGTTTTGAAAACGAATTTCAAACGATTTATAAAATACGTTTTAAAAGGAAATCGACGAAATATATAATATACATACATATACATATACATATATATATATATATATATATATATATATTATATAATGGCCTGAATAGAACGCGTTGCACCGTGGCAGTTCGCGAATTTCGACCATTGACTTTGAATGGATATTACGGGGATCCGATCGTCGGATTCTCCAAAAACCGGAACCGTTGGGTTCGTATCGAAAAGAGCTTTTTAATAAATATTAGAGATTTGTAATCTAACAGTTCAATTTGGAATTATGTCCAAATAAAATTTGGAAAAGGTCGTTGTAAGTGCAGTTCGATGGCCGTTGATGGAAATCGATTGTACGGGCCTTGATAAAATTATTAAAAATAATATTAATTTGTGTAAAACCATAAGAAATGATTTATGAAGAATTGGGATGAAAAATTCCAAATTTGAAAAGATAAAAATAGATTTTTATCGAAATGAACTAGTTTTGAACTAGAATTATAATTTATTTATTTATTTAAAATAAAGAAATTGGATTTGAAATGGTTTTAAAAGTAACCAGAATTTCCAATAATTGAATTGGAATGGATTTGAATCTAAATTATCTTTGGAATATTTCGATGTTGGATTTCGTGATTATATAGATATTGTTATGGAGATTTGAAAAATATATTTATATTGCTATTTCCAATACGATATTTGTTGGTCGTAGACTTGATATTGAATATAAGCCGATATATTTTCTATTTAGAGCCTTGTATTTAATATCAAATGTGATTTGGGTTTGTTGTGAATGTTGTCTTCATTAACATTGTTTTTGAGCCATGCTGAGAAAAAAGATTAAATCTTTTTATTTAGATTTAATGAAGTGTACCAATTAAATGGTATTTAATTGGAATTGAATTTGAATTGATTTTTGGGCTTATCGTGAATGGTGTTTTAAATAACACTTGTTCTTTGACCCGATAATTAATGAATGTGATTTGGGTTTATTGTGAATCGTGTTTTAAAGGACATTGTTTCTTTAATCCAGTTGAAGACAAGATATGGTTTCCCAAGTTAAACAATCATTGATATTGATTTTTGGGAAGATTAAAACTATGTGGAGTTTTAACGAATCTTTAATTAGATTGAAGTGATCGAGAATGGTGTATCACCAGTTTTGCTCCAGGTGATAGTTAAATCTTTCATTAGATTTGAACGTGAAATGTTTATTGAATTTACCAACAACACCATGGTGTTATATATGAAGTATGACCAGTTTTAGTTCATGGGATGAATAGGTTGGGATTGGGAAATAGAATAAATGGTTACTTCGGTGTGGTTTGCTAATCCCGACTAGTTTGAATTGATATTCAAAAGAAGATTAAAGAATAAATTCAAAGAAATTATCTTCGATAAAATTAATGGGAACCTTTCCCAAAGTATAAGAATATTTGAATAAAAGAATGTTCTGAATTGGGATGAGGCGTATGTTGTGTTTGTGTAACACTTGTTTATTATATACGTGAGTTATTCAGAAAGACCGGGTTTATCCCACTCTGAATAACTGATTCGACGTGGTGTCGAGGATGAAGACGGTGGTTGAAGACCGGAGGTCTTCATGTCGTTTGGGTGATTACTGATGATCTTGATTGGGTCGTACACCCAAGAGGAGGGAGTCAGTTAGTGATCGTCCAGACGTACTTGGAGATCGATGGATATGCGAGGTACAAGGTGCCTTCGGTCTCGTTCAAACCCAGAACGAACTTGCAAAATGGACTGTATGTCTGACATTGGATTTTATTCTGTGTGATTGATTTCTATTAAATATATATCTTTTTGGCGGCGGAGAATTTATTCTCTTGCTTAACGCCCTTCTCTGAGATGTACGAGCTCAGAGATTATATATTGATGGATATCAAACGCATGGAGTGAATTGCCTGTGTGGCATGCCTAAGTGGCAATTGATCAAGGCTTCTGTTGAAAAGCAAAGTCTTGTGGTTGATGATCAAAGAACGGCCTGTGTGGCATAGCTTTGTGTAGCATTGATTCGCGAGCCTCACACCCCGTTTGTGAACCAGAAACAGGAGAGGACCTCAGGGAGGACATGCGTTTCTTTCTAGTTAGAAGTGGCGTCAGTGGTTTGACACGCCCTGACGAGTTTGACTTATGTGGTTATTGCTGTTGCGAGGCGCCTCGGATATATCGGTGACTGTGTGGAGCCGATGGAGTCATTTGGCTCATTTACGCCCCAAAGGGTGGGGAAACGCAGTGTTCAGGCATTTTAATCCACATCGGTGGATCGACCCTGACGATCCAAGGGTCACTCGAGCTCTGATCCTAAGGCTCGGTCTAGAGAGTCTCGAATTCGGTGAGGACTATCTTTTGCCTCGGTTCACAGATGGAAATCCCACTTCCAAGTACGTGACATTTGCGGTTTTGATTGTAGAGCCTATTATGGCGACATGATATACGCTACCCATGCCGTCTATGATTGATATTTATGATTGAAATTGTTTTAACACTATACACTTATAGTAATAATAAAACATGAAATTTAGCATATCAAGCATTCTTTGGCTATTATAAGGTAAAATTCTATCCTCCGGCTTGCGTTGCATTGTGTGATGGGACCTGGGTCTTATAATAGCTTCATTTTTCTTTATTTAGCATTGCGCTGTTTGTTTTATGCAATGGTATTCTTGGGAGGAAACCCGTTCTGTGTTATACGGCGTGGTCCCTTGATTTATCTAACTTTAAAATAAAGATTAATAACTGTTTTAGTTCTCATACCAGTCCCATGACTGACCTGGAGTTTATTGTTTTAACCTAAACTCTGGTTGCCGTTATTTTGACACGGGCAACTAGTAGTTTTGGTTTGTATATTTATATTCACAAGAACCTGGAATTATACTCGGAAAGCTCTGTATCCACGTATTACATCTAGTTGTCTGTTGTATTATTTTCGGTTGCTATGTAATGTATTGTAATCTCTGATGTATAATATTTATTCATACTCTGTATTTTCTTGTATTCTGATGGAATTGTTGTAATAAGCAATGAAATGTTCTTCTGTCTGCGTTATGATCTGTCTTGTCCTCAAAGTATCAGCTCTTTCTTTCATAGGAAAGTTACGGGTTTTTACATTTGGTATCAGAGCTTTGGTTTACAGATCTCCGAGAACAAGACACGTTAGAACCAAATGAAAGAATTCATCAGAAATTGGATTAGTAATATCCAATGAGAATGACTCGTTAGAGATAGGATCAGTAGTTTCCTAGAACGAGTGTAAAGAGTGTTGTTTTGAATAATAAAATTGAAAACAAGTTTCGTTTTGAAAATTTAATTCAATAATTCGTATTTGAATATTTATTTATATTGATTTGGACTATCAGGTATATAAAGATTTTAATATATGCCTGATCCACATGTATTTGAAGTTTTAATATACTGGATAGATATAGATTCACAATCTAGTCGCGCCCGGAGATGATTCTGATGATTGTAGCTACATCATCAGAATTAGTGTTCGAGTTTCGAAGGTGTGATATTTATATATTTCCAATTGACTTGTGTGAGAACCAAAATTAGAAAGGTCTTATTATTGTGATTTGGCATCAAAAATCTGATTTTTGGACTATGTAGCAAAGTTATGAATTTGAAAAGCTAATCAACTAATTGATTGCTGGTTGTGTTGTTCGATTATAGTTTGATTAGTTAAAATGTTGAACCTTTAGCCAAATTGTATCAAATAGTGAGTTGTATTGAAATTAGTCGCATTTGCATGCATATACATGTACTTATATTGAACAGGTCCTAGCAAGGAGGCTAGAGCAGAAGAATAAAATTGTTTGCCCGACAAATAGGTACATGTTTACAAATTTATTGGGTTTTTGATGATTTTATGAGCTGATTGTCTAGCCGCTTGGCTGTTTCTTTTTCTTTTTGGACTGATGAGGGCCATGGGAGGCTATTTGAAATATCCCGAAGTCTCCGGTGCAGGGGAGGTCATGGTGAAATTTTTCGAAAATTTAGGGTGTTAGCCAAATTTTTGAAAAATTTGAAAAGTTCTTAGAATCTGAAAAGTTGAAGAACTTAAGCGGTAATGAAAACAATGGAAGTTGATTTGATTAATTAAACAACTTTCGACTTCGTTCCTTTTCGGGGACAAAAAGTTTTAAGTGGGGAGATTGTAACAACCCGGAAAATCCGAGCCAATTTAAAATTTTTATTTTGACAATTTTAGTGAATTTTGATTATTTTAAATAATAACGACGAGAAACTTATTTTGACTGAAATTAGAACATATATATTTATTTGAATCGACGATAGAATATAAATATTTATTTTAAATTATAAAAGGAACTGAAAATGGCGCGGTAGTTCGATAATTCGATTTCAAAGTTCAAATGAATGTACAGGATTCAAAATAAACCGGATTATAGCGAAACCAAAAATATTAGAATCTATTTGACAATATCTTTCCACCAAATCCCAAAAATTAAAAATTCATAGCGGGGATCAAAAGATATGCCCAGTTGAAAATTCAGAATAGTCGCTACGGAATTTTGGCCCTTAAAAATAGCCTTTTTGCAAACGACCTCAGTTTTCAATGAAACCACTTTTGTTGGATCCGTGATGTCAAATTATTGCTAGGTTTCAAAATTCGTAATTTATTGAATCAATATGTGAGCTTGGCAAAGGAAAACACGTTTGACTAGTTTCAGTTGAATTTAATCGACTAGAATATGGCCATTTTTCAAACGGTCTCAGAATTGGATGAAATTAGTTTTGTTAGAACCGTATCATCAATACGAAGCTAGAAAATATTTTTCAGGGATTTTTAGAGTCCGTATGTGGCCTCGGTAAATTGAAATGCGCGTTCGAATTCAATATATAGAGTTATATTTTGATTTTGATGAAAACAGATCGAAACGATCGAATCAGCCAACGATACAAATCCCATTGTGTTCGGAATGGGGGTAATTAGCTAGGAGCGACAATCGTTGGGCGCGACTTGGTGATTAAATGAAAAAGTAACTTTATAGATTTCAAAAATAAAATAATAAAATAATTAAATAAACCCTCCGTTTCTCCCTATACCTGGTCAACGCCCCCGTTATCGTTCATGTCTAAAATCGATATAGGAAAAAAAATCATCACAGCGGCGGAACCCTAGCCCGCCGCTGCCACTGTCGAGCCGCCATCGGAGGCGCCCCGCCCCCCAATCGCATCACCCCCCGTCTTCCCCCTCTTTCCTTCCTTCTTCCGACATGAAACCCCCCAAACCGAGCACGTCAACACCACAGGTCTGCCTCACACTCGAAGCCGCGACTTCCACCTGTTAGTAGCCTCCAATGGGGAGGTTGCCGCAGCCAACCGCGAACCCTAGAGTCGAGCGACGTTCATTTTGGGCCTGGAAGTATTCGGCAATGAAGACAACGCGAAGGATTAACAGTGAGTCTCTCGTTTTTTTATATGTCCAAATCTAATCATAATTCTTGGTTATAAAAGTATCAGATTTTTGTTTATAAAAGTTTAGATTTTTATATAGGAAAAAAGTTTAGATTTTTATATAGAAAAAGTTTAGAGTTTTATATAGAAAAAGTTAAGATTTTTATATAGAAAAAGTTTAGATTTTTATATAGGAAAAAAGTTTAGATTTTTATATGGGAAAAGAGTTTAGAAGTTTATATAGAAAAAGATTAGATTTTTATATAGGAAAAGAGTTTAGATTTTTATATAGAGAAAGATTAGATTTTTATATTGAACAAAATAGGATTTTTAATAATAGGAATATGATTTTTATATTATAGAAAAAATAAAAATATAATTTTTATTATGAAGTTAGCATGATAAAAATATGATCTTTATTATATGAACAGCGATGTAAAAATAGAATTTTTACCTATATAGTAGCGATGTAAAAATAGAATTTTTATCTATATAGTAGCGATGTAAAAATAGAATTTTTATCTATATAGTAGTGATGTAAAAATAGAATTTTAATCTATATAGTAGCGGTATAAAAATGTGATTTTTTATCCATATAGAGTGATTATAAAAATGAGATTTTTATATACATAGCAACAATATAAAAATGTGATTTTTATATATGTAGTGGCTACAGTCAACGAGAGCGATGAAAGGCGAGTGGTGAAGATTTCCTACATATGAAGAGTTGTGGTGTATTGGTTTAGCTAGTCGGTGAGAACTCCTCACCTATAATTTATTTCTAGTTTGAAATACATACTAGGATGCAGACGGTGTTTAGTAGCACCCAACACCCATCGTCCACAGACCATGTATGACTTGTTTGTTTGATTGCTGTGTTGTGAAATTTTATTTTGTGATGTGGAATGAAATAAAATATTTTATAGTGGAAAATATTTTATAGTTAAAAATATGATTTTTAACGTGCATATAAAATAAATAGTAATAAACAAATTGGAGATTTGTTTATATACACTGATTTGACTGATATTGATTGGGACGATAAATTTTACACATCGCCCAACTACACAAATAAAAATATGTGTTCGTTGATTTGAAACCCCACACGGGTGTTGTGATGATATTGACGTACACTAGTCCCAATGGTTTAGTGGTGTGTCGATCGTTTGATTGACAGACTGTATGAGCGTTGATTAGTTATATTTATTGCTTATGCAGTTGTGTGGTGCACTTTGGATGATGGTTGATTATTTATCGTTGTTAATATATACATGTGTCGTATGGAATCCATGTAATCAACATTATATGGTAATTGATTGGGCCTCATTCCAATTTAGAAAATAAATTCATGTGTTGAATAGAAAGTAAATTCATGTGTTGAATTGAAAATAAATTCATGTGTTGAATAGAAAGTAAATTCATGTGTTGAATTGAAAATAAATTCATGTGTTGAATAGAAAGTAAATTCAAGTGTTGAATTGAAAATAAATTCATGTGTTGAATTGAAAATAAATTCATGTGTTGAATAGAAAATATATTCTTGTGTTGAATAGAATAAACATTCTTGTGTTGAATAAAAGCCGTGTTGATTAGATTGATGCCATTTTGACGTGAACGATATTTATATCAATTTTATTCATTTTTATAATGAACATAGAAAATAAAGTGATTTCAAAATTTAACGTTTTGAAAATATTGTCATTTGTATATCGATGATGTGGGATATTCAATTTTGACTAGAAATTGAATATGAAGTTGAAATCGTTTTGAAAACGAATTGTAAACGATTTATAAAATATGCTTTAAAAGTAAATCGACGAAATATATAATATATATATATATATATATATTATATATATAATGGCCTGAATAGAACGCGCCGCGCCGCGACAGTTCGCGAATTTCGACCATTGACTTCGAATGGATTTTATGGGAGATCCGACCGTCAGATTCACCTAAAATTGGAACTGTTGGGTTCGTAACGAAAAGAGCTTTCCAATGAATATTAGAGATTTGAAATCTAATACTTGGATTTGGAATTATGTCCAAATCAAATTTAGGAAAGGTCGTTGTAAGTGCAGTTTGATGGCCGTTGATGGAAATCGACTGTACGGGCCTTGATAAAATTATTAAAAATAGTAATAATTTGCGTAAAATCATACGAAATGATTTGTGAAGATTTGGGATGAAAATTTCCAAATTTGAAAAGATAAAAATAGATTTTTATCGAAATGAACTTGTTTTGAACTAGAATTATAATTTATTTATTTTTTAAAATAAATAAATTGGATTTGAAATGGTTTTTAAAGTAACCAGAATTTCCAATAATTGAATTGGAATGGATTTGAATCGAAATTATCTTTGGAATATTTCGATGTTGGATTTTGTGATTATATAGATATTGTTATGGAAATTCGAAAGATATATTTATATCGTTATTTCCAATACGATATTTGTTGGTCGTAGAATTGATATTGAATTTAAGCCGATATATTTTCTATTCAGAGCCTTGATTTAATATCAAATGTGATTTGGGTTTGTCGTGAATGGTGTCTTCATTAACACTGTTCTTCGCCAAGTTTAGAAAAAAGATTAAATCTTTTTATTTAGATTTAATTAAGTGTACCAATTAAATGGTATTTAATTGGAATTGAATTTCAATTGATTTTTGGGTTTATCGTGAATGGTGTTTTAAATAACACTAGTTTTTTAACCTGATAATTAATGAATGTGATTTTGGGTTTATTGTGATCCGTTTTTTAAAGGACATTGGTTCTTTAAACAAGTTAAAGACAGGATATGGTTTCCCAAGTTAAACAATCGTTGATATTGATTTTTGGGAAGATTAAAACTAAGTGGAGTTTTAATGAATCTTTAATTAGATTAAAGTGATCGAGAATGGAGTATCACCAGTTTTGCTCCAGGCGATAGTTGAATCTTTCATCAGATTTGAATATGAAATGGTAATTGAATTTACCGATAACACTGTGGTGTTAGATATGAAGTATGACCAGTTTTACTTCATGGGATGAATAGGTTGGGATTGGGAAATAGAATAAATGATTACTTCAGTGTGGTTCGCTAATCCCGACTAGTTTGAAAGTATATTCAAATGTAGATTAAAGAATAAATTTAAAGAATTTATCTTTGATAAAATTAATGGGAACCTTAACCAAAGTATAAGAATATTTGAATAAAAAAATATTCTAATTGGGATGATGCGTATGTTGGGTTTGCGTAAAACTTGTTTATTATATACGCGAGTTATTCAGAAAGACCGGGTTTATCCCATTCTGAATAACTGATTCGAATGGTGTCGAGGATGAAGACGTTGGTCGAAGACCGGACGTCTTCACGTCGTTTGGGTGATTATTGATGATCTTGATTGGTCCATACACCCAAGAGGAGGGAATCAGTTAGTGATCGTCCAGACGTACTTGGAGATCGATGGATATGCGAGGTACAAGGTGCCTCCGGTTTCGTTCAGACCTAGAACGAACTTGTAAATGACTGTGTGTCTAACATTGGATTTTATTCTGTGTGATTGATTTCTATTAAATATATATCTGTTTGACGGTGGAGAATTTATTCTCTTTCTTAACGCCCTTCTCTGAGACGTACGAGCTCAGAGGTTATATATTGATGGATATCAAACGCATGGAGTGAATTGCCTGTGTGGCATGCCTAAGTGGCAATTGATCAAGGCTTCTGGTGAAATGCAAACTGTTGTGGTTGATTATCAAAGCACAGCCTATGTGGCATAGCTTTGTGTTGCGTTGATTCGTGAGCCTCACACCCCGGTTGTGAACCAGAAACGGGTGAGGACCTCAGGGAGTACATGCATTTCTTTCTAGTTAGAAGTGGCGTCAGTTGTTTGACACGCCCTGACGAGTTTGACTTATGTGGTTGTTGCTGTTGCGAGGCGCCTCAGATATATCGGTGACTGTGTGGAGCCAATGGAGTCATTTGGCTCATTTACGCCCCAAAAGGTGGGGAAACGCAGTGTTCAGGCATTTTAATCCACATCAGTGGACCGGCCCTGACGATCCAAGGGTCACTCGAGCTCTGATCCTGAGGTCGGGCTAGAGAGTCTCGAATTCGGTGAGGACTATCTTTTGCCTTGGTTCACAGATGGGAATCCAACTTCGAAACACGTGACATTCGCGGTTTTGATTGTAGAGCCTAGTATGGCGACATGATATATGGTACCCATGCCGTCTATGATTGATATTTATGATTGAAATTGTTTTAACACTATACACTTGTAGTAATAATAAAACATGAAATTTAGCATATCAAGCATTCTTTGGCTATTATAAGGTAAAACCCTATCCTCCGGCTTGTGCTGCATTGTATGATGGGACCTGGGTCTTATAATAGCTTCATTTTTCTTTATTTAGCATTGTGTTGTTTGTTTTATGCACTGGTATTCTCGGGAGGAAACCCGTTCCGTGATATACGGCATGGTCCCTTGATTTATCTAACTTTAAGATGAAGATTAATAACTGTTTTAGTCCTCACACCAATCCCATGACTGACCCGGAGTGTATTTTTTTAACCTAAACTATGGGTGCCCTTATTTTGACACGGGCAGCTAGTAGTTTTGGTTTTGCAGATTTATATTCACAGGAACCTAGAATTATACTCGGAATGCTCTGCATCCGCATATTACTTCTAGTTGTGTATTGTATTATTTTCCGCTGCTATGTAATGTATTGTAATCTCTGATGTATAATATTTATTCATACTCTGTATATTCTTGTATTCCGATGGAATTGTTGTAATAAGCAATGAAATGTTCTTCTGTCCGCGTTCTGATCTGTCTTGTACTCAAAGTATCCGCTCTTTCCTTCAAGAGGAAGTTACGGGTTTTTACATTTCAATACATGAATATTCTCAAAACATGGGTATCATCAACACATGACTATTTATTCTATTTAACACATGAATCTTTATTTTATAATATTCTTCATTTTTCAAATTGAAATGAGGCCCAATCAAATACCATATAATGTTAATTATATGGATTCCATACAACACATGTATATAATAGCAACGATAAATAATCAACCATCATCCAAAGTGCACCACACAACTGCATAAGCATTAAATATATCTAATTAACGCTTACACAGTCTGTCAACCTATCGATTGACATACAACTAAACAATTGAGATTAGTGTACGCCAAATATCATCCCAACACCCGTGCTGGGTTTCAGTCAACAAACACAGATTTTTATTTGTGCAGTTGGGCGATGTGTAAAATTTATCGTCCCAATCAATATGCTTTAAATGGGAGTACATAAACAAATTGTCTGATTTGTAAATGAATATTTATTTATTCACATTCACATTAAATTTATATTTTAACGATAAGTAATTTATTTCAACACATGAATGTATATTTCTTGCATTCCACATCACAATCAATTTTCACCACACAACAAAGTCAAACAAATCGTCCATGGTCTGTGGACAACGGGTGTCGGGTGCTTCTAAGCACTGTCTGCATCCTAATATATATTTTTAACTAGAAAATAAGAATTAAAGTGAGAAGTTCTCACCGATTAGCTAAACTGAACACCGCGACTCTTTATATGTAGAAATCTTCGCCGTGCTCGCCCTTAATCACTTTCGTCGTCCGTATCCACTACATATATAAAAATCACATCTTTATATTGTTTCTATGTATATAAAAATCACATTTTTATAACTAAGCTATATAGATAAAAATCACATTTTTATACTGCTACTATATAGATTAAAAATTCTATTTTTATACCGCTACGATATAGATAAAAATTCTATTTTTATAATGGTGTTCATATAATAATGATCATATTTTTATCTTGCCATTCTCTATATAAAAATCACATTTTTATATATAAAGTTCGTATTTTTATATCTCTACTACATATGTAAAAGTCACTCCTTTACACCGCTACTTCTATGAAAAAAATTATATTTTTATTGCTTCATTCTGATAAATAAAAATCATATTTTTATTTCTACATCATATAATTTTATCGCAACTTACTATATAAAAATTATGTTTTTATATTTCTACCTCTTATATAAAGATCGAATTTTTTTATTTCGCTGCATATATAATAAAATCGAATTTTTACCTTAATGATATCCATATAAAGATCATATCTTTATCTATTCACTTTTATTATAAAAATTCTATTTTCATATTTCTAAAAAATCCAATCTTTTCCTATTCTAAAAATCAAACCTTTATCCTACTAAAAAAAGTACAATCTTTTTAAATATAAATATCAACTCTTTTCTTATATAAAGATATAATCTTTTAACTTATAAAAATTCCATCTTCTAACTACGCTCCTTTCATATTCTAAAAATTCTTTTTTCGTATTTAAAAGATCCTACCTTTCTATATTTTCCTAAAGTAAAAATCAAATTTTTATTATCTCTATAATATAAAAATCATATTTTTATGATTATATAAATATCCAATCTTTCCTTGTAAAAATCTAACATTTTACAATGTTAAAAATCATAACTTTTACAATTAAAAATCACATTTTTAATTATATAAACAACTAATAATGTAAATAAACGCTCACCGGTAGATTTATGATCGAAGGAGGCTTTGAGAAGAGGCCAGAACGGATTTAGAATGAAATGTAGACACCGAAGACAATAAAAATCAGATTTTTACTTGTTGGGGGCTCCGCGGACTGACTGGGGTAGTGTGTGGCGGCGCTAGGGCACACTAGTGGTAAGGGGAGGCTGCAGAGGTCAGGCGGTGGGTGTTTGTGGTCGGATTTGGATGGTGGAGCTACAAATCGAAGGCGGGGCAGAGAGAAAGGGAAGGAGGGAGAGGGGGTGCACAACAGGTTGTGGGCCATCCTGAATGACGGCGCGTAGGATAGGGGAGGGCGGAGCTGTGATGGGTGAGGGCCAAATGGAGGGAGCGGTTTTCAATTGGGGCACGATTTATTTTATCTGGGGTTAGAGAGAGAATGGGGATGGTGGGTGGGTATGTATAATTTTTATATTTTTCTTTATTTTATTCTCCAAAAAGTAACTTTAAATTTCGATCTCAAAACGGGACCCAACGCTTGTCGTCCATTGCTAATTACCCCCATTTCAAACACAATGGGATATGTATTGTAAGCTGTTTCGATCATTTTTCGTCAAAATCCAAATATAAATCTATATATTGAATTTGAATGTGTATTTCAATTTATCGGGGCCATATACTAACTCTAAAAATTCCCAAAAAATATTTTCTAGTTTCGTATTGACGATACGTTCCTAACAAAACTAATTTCGTCAATTTCTGAGACCATTTGAAAAATGGCCATTTTCTGGTCGATCTAAATTGACTAAAACTGTTAAAACACGTTTTCTTTTGCAACGCTCACATACTGCTTTCAAAAATTATGAATTTTGAAACCTAGCAATAATTTGACATCCCGGATCCAAAAAAGTGGTTTTGTTGAAAATAGAGGTCATTTGGAAAATTTTCATTTTTAAGGGCCGAAAATTCCATAGCGACTATTCTGAATTTTTAAATGGGCGTAACTTTTTATCCCCGCTATGAAATTTTCATTTTTCGGACTCTTTGGAAAGATATTCTCAAATAGATTCTAATATTTTGGTTTCACAAAAATCCGTTTATTTTGAATCCTGTACATTCATTTGAAATTCGAAATCGAAATTTTCGAACTATCGCGCCATTTTAGGCTCGTTATATAGTTAAAATAAAACTTTTCGTTTTAACTTCATCGAAAATAAATTTCTTGTCATTATTATTTAAAATAAATCATTTTAAGTATTCAAAATTCGTTAAAATCTCCAAAATAAAATTTTTAAATTGGCTTAGAATTTCCGGGTTATTACAATCTTCCCCACTTAAAACTTTTCATCCCCGAAAAGGAACAAAGCTGAAAGTTGTTTTACAAAGCAACTCAACATCCATTGTTTTCTTTATGGCTTCAGTTCTTCAACTTTTCGTTTTCTAAGAACTTTAAATTTTTTTCTAAAATTTGGCTAACTCCCTAAATTTTCGAAAGATTTCGCCATTACCTCCCCTGCACCGGGAGTTTCGGGATATTGCAAATAGCCTCCCATGGCCGTCACCAGTCCAAAAAGAAAAAGAAATAGCCAAGTGGCTAGCCAATCGGCTCATAAAATCATCAAATCCCCAATAAATACAATAAACATGTAGCTATTTGTCGGGAAAACAATTTTATTCTTCTTCTCTGGCCTCCTTGCTATGACCTGTTCAATGGATACACATGTATATGCATGCAATTGTAATCAATTTTCTAATACAATTTAATATTTGGTTCAATTTGTCAAAAATGGTTAAAAATATCAAACCAATAATCAAACAAAACAACCATCAATCAATTTGTTAATTAGCGTTTCAAATTTATAATTTTGATATATATACAGAAAATCATGTTTTTGATGCCAAATCACAACAATAAACCTATCTAGTTTTGGTTCTCACCCTAGTCAGTGGAAATATATAGATATCCCACTTTCGAAACTCGATAATAAATACTGGTGATGGCGCGCCATCATCAGAATCATGTCCGGGCGACTAGAGTGTGATTCTATATCTATCCAATATATTAAAACTTTGAATATACGTTCACGACGCGTACATGCAAAATCTTTATATACTCGATTGTCCAAATTCAATACAAATAAAATATTCAAATACAAATAATTGAATTTAATTTTAAAAACAAAATTCATTTTCAATTTTTCCTTCAAAAATTTCACTCTTTCCACTCGTTCTAGGACATTACTGATCCCATCTCTAACGAGTTATTCTCATTGGATATTACTTATCCAATCTCTAATGAATTCTTTCTTATGGTTCAAATGTGCCTTGTTCTTGAGCTCTGTAAACCAAAGCTTTGATACCACTTTATAACGAACCGAACTTCCCCGGTAAGGAAAGCACGGATTGCTTTGAGGAGAAGACGAATCAGAACACAAACAGAAGAACATTTCATTGTTTATTACAACAATTCCATCAGAATACAAGAATATACAGAGTATGAATAAATATTACACATTTCACAAATATCAGAGATTTAAATTATATTTAAATACATAGCAGTGGAAAAATAATACAACACACAACTGAAAGGAGATATACGGATACAGAGCTTTCCGAATATCATTCTAGTTGTAAACCAGGATCCTGTCAATATAAATCTGCAAGACCAAAACTACTAGCTGCATGTGTGGAAATGGGGGCACCCAAGTTTAGGTTAAAACAATAAACTCTAGGTCAGTCATGTGACTGGTGTGAGAACTAAAACAGTGATTAATCTTTATTTTAAAGTTAGGTAAATCAAGGGACCACGCCGTATAACACGGAACGGGTTTCCTCCCAAGAATAACAGTGCATAAAACAAACATTGCAATGCTAATCAAAGAAAAATGAAGCTATTATAAGACCCAGGTCCCATCACACAATGCATCGCAAGCCGGAGGATAGGGTTTTACCTTATAATAGCCAAATAATGATTGATACGCTAAATTTCATCTTTTATTATTATTATAAGTGAAGAAAACAACTTCAATCATAAGTATCAATCATAGATGGCATGGGTACCATATATCATGTCGCCATACTAGGCTCTACAAATAAAACCGAATTGTCACGTATTGGAAATTGGATTTCCATAATGAGTCGAGGAAAGGGGCAAGCTCCTCTCCATTCGAGACACTCTAGAAAATTTCTCAAGACCACACACAGCGATCCTTGGAATCGGCTGGGCCGGTCCTCTCTTACTTTTGAGGATTGGCAATTCCTGAACACACGTTTCCCGGTCCTATCAGACCTATCTCCGAGGCGCCTCGCATTCCAACAACCACGCAGGTAAAAAGTATATAAATGTCACGGCTGGTAGGTCACTGACATCTGTCATTGCTAGAAAGAAACGTCGTGCTCTCCCAATGGTCCTAATCCCGTTTTTGACTCATACCGAGGTGCGAGGCTCGCGAATTAATGATATTCACAAAGCTATGCCACATAGTCAGTGCTTTGATCATCAACCACAAGACTTTACTTTTCAACAGAAGCCTTGATCATTTTCCACTTAGGCATGCCACATAGGCAATTCATGCCATGCGATTGATATCCATCAATATATAACCTATGAGCTCGTACATTTCATGTTCAAATCTAATTAAAGATTTAACAATAGCTTTGGAGCAAAACTGGTGATACTCCATTCTCGATCACTTTAATATAATAAAAGATTCATTAAAACTCCACTTAGTTTTAATCTTCTCAAAAATAAATATCTTGTCTTCAACTGGGTTAAAGAACCAACGTCATTTAAATCACAGTTCACGATAAACCCACAATCACATTCCATTGTTAATCGGGTTAAAGAACAGGTGTTATTCAAAACACCGCTCACGATAAACTCCAAAAACCAATTTAAATTCAATTCCAATTAAATACTTGAGACGACCCGAACTTCCCCGTGAAGGAAAGCACGGATAGAATTGAGTACAAGACAAAATAGAACGCATACAGAAGAACATTTCATTGTTATTACAACAATTCCATCAGATACAAGAATATACAGAGTATAAATGAATAAATTACATTCAATAAATATCAGAGATTACAATAAAGTACATATCAGCGGAAAATAATACAAAATCACCACTAGAAGTGATACACGGATACAGAGCTTTCCGAGCATCGTTCCAGCTGTAAATCAGGACCCTGTGAATATAAATCTGCAAAACCAAAACTACTAGCTGCCCGTGCGGAAAATAGGGGCACCCAGAGTTTAGGTTAAAACAATAAACTCCAGGTCAGTCATGTGACTGGTGTGAGAACTAAAACAGTTATTAATATTGTTTTTAAAGTTAGGTAAATCAAGGGACCACGCCGTATAACACGGAACGGGTTTCCTCCCAAGAATACCAGTGCATAGAACAAACAGCGCAATGCTAAATAAAGAAAAATGAAGCTGTTATAAGACCCAGGTCCCATCACACAATGCAACGCAAGCCGGAGGATAGGGTTTTCCCTTATAACAGCCAAAGCATGCTTGATACGTTTAAAACACATTATTTGATACTATTATAGGTGTATAGTGTCAAAACAATTTCAATCATAAATATCAATCATAGACGGCATGGGTACCATATATCATGTCGCCATACTAGTTCTACAATTAAAACCGCAATACACGTATTGGAAATTGGATTTCCGTCATGAGTCGAGGCAAGGGGCAAGCTCCTCTCCGCGTTCGAGACACTCTAGCAAATGTCCCAGGACCCCACTTTGATCCTTGGAATCGGCTGGGCCGGTCCTCTCTTACTTTTGAGGATTGGCAATTCCTGAACACACGTTTCCCGGTCCTTACAGACCTATATCCGAGGCGCCTCGCATTCCAACAACCACACAGGTGAAAAGTATATAAATGTCAGGGCTGGTAGGTCACTGACACCACCCTAGCTAGAAAGAAACGTCGTGCTCTCCCAGCGGTCCATCTCCCGTTTTTGACTCATACCGAGGTGTGAGGCTCGCGAATTCACGTTATACACAAAGCTATGCCACACAGGCCGTGCTTTGATCATCAACCACAAGACTTTGCTTTTCAACAGAAGCCTTGATCAATTGCCACTTACGCATGCCACACAGGCAATTCACTCCATGCGACTGATGTCCATCGATATACAACCTCTGAGCTCGTACGTCTCAGAGAAGGGCGTTAAGCAAGAGAATAAATTCTCCGCCGCCAAACAGATGTATATTTAATAGAGATCAATCACACGGGCTAAAATCCAATGTCAGACACACAGTCCATTTACAAGTCCGTTCTGGGTCTGAACGAAACCGGAGGCACTTTCCTCGCATATCCATCGATCTCCAAGTACGTCTGGACGATCACCGACTGTTTCCCTCATCTTGGGTGTACAGCCCAATCAAGATCATCAGTAATCACCCAAACGATGTGAAGACTTCCGGTCTTCAACCACCGTCTTCATCTTCGACATCACGTCGAATCGGTTATTCAGAATGGGTATAAACCCGGCCTTTCT
Source organism: Allium sativum (assembly GCA_030737875.1). Classification (NCBI taxonomy): domain Eukaryota; kingdom Viridiplantae; phylum Streptophyta; class Magnoliopsida; order Asparagales; family Amaryllidaceae; genus Allium; species Allium sativum. Next base: position 179,734,683 of record CM060915.1, on the reverse strand, counting down.
GAATAACCCACGTATATAATAAACGAATGTTACACAAACACAACAAACGCCTCATTCCAATTCAGAATATTCTTTTATTCACAAAACATATTCTTAGGGAAATGTTCCCATTAATTTTATCTAAGATAAATTCTTCTAAATTTATCCTTTAATCCTCCTTTGGATATCACTTCAAACTAGTCGGGATTAACGAACCACACCGAAGTAATTATTTATTTTATTTCCCAATCCCAACCTATATATCCCATGGAGAAAACTGGTAATACTCCACATTTAACACTACGGTGTTATCGGTAAAATTAATTACCATTTCACGTTCAAATCTAATTAAAGATTTAACTATCGTTTTGGAGCAAAATTGGTGGTACTCCACTCTCGATCACTTTTCAGATTTGATAATTTAAATTATCAATTCACATTTTTAATCTAATTAAAGATTCATTAAAACTCCACTTAGTTTTAATCTTTTCAAAAATCAATATCCTGCCTTTAACTGGGTTAAAGAACCAATGTCATCAAAAACACGATTCACGACAAACCAAATCACATTTGATATTAAATACAAGGCTCTGAATAGAAAATATATCGGCTTATATTCAATATCAAATTCTGAAACCAACAAATATCGTATTGGAAATAACGATATAAAATATCTTTCAAATCCCCATAACAATATTTGTATAGTCACGAAATCCAACATCGAAATATCCCGAAGATAATTTCGATTCAGCTCCAGTCCAATCCACGTATTGGAAATTATCGATTATTTTCAATATCACTTTCATATTCAATTTATTTATTTAAAAATAAATTGATTTCAATCCTAGTTCAAAACTAGTTCATTTCGATAAAAATCTATTTTTATCTTTTCAAATGTGGAATTTTCCAGCCCAAATCTTTCCAATTCACATATTATAATTTTACACAAATTATAGATATTTTTAATAATTTTATCAAGGCCCGTACAGTCGATTTCCAACAACGGCCATCGAACTGCACTTACAGCGACCTTTTTCGAATTTGATTTGGACATAATTCCAAATCCAACCGTTAGATTTCAAATTTCTAATATTCATTGGAAAGCTCTTTTCGATACGAACCCAACGGTTCCGGTTTTAGGAGAATCCGACGGTCGGATCTCCCGCAATGTCCGTTTGAAATAAATGGTCGAAATTCACGAACTACCGCGGCGCGGCGCGTTCTATTCAGGCCATTATATATATAATATATATATATTATATATATTTCGTCGATTTCCTTTTAAAACGAATTTTATAAATCGTTTTAACTTCGTTTCAAAACCATTTCAACTTCCTTTTCAGTTCAAATCAAAATTGAATTCTTCTTTATAAATTCGTTTTGAAATTCGTTTCTATTCAATTCAAATTTTAATTCAATTTGAATTCATTTCAATTCACTTTCAATTCAATTTGAATTCGTTTTCAATTCATTTCGAAATCGTTTTCAATTCAATTCATTTCGAAATCGTTTTCAATTCAATTCATTTCGAAATCGTTTTCAATTCAATTCATTTCGAAATCGTTTTCAATTCAATTCATTCCTATTTTATTCAAATTCAAATTCACTTCCTATTCAATTCGAATTTTAATCTAATTCAATTGAATTTCATTTCAAAATATTTAGTTTTGAAATCACTTTTCAATATTCGTTGTAAAACGAATAAAATCGATATAAATATCGTTCACGTCAAAATAGCGCATCTCTAATCCACACGGCTTTATATATTTCAAAAACTTCTATTCAATTCAACACATGAACCTATATTTCTTTCAACACACGACTAATCTCAACACATGAGTACTGTCAACACATCACTATTTTTATTCTGTGAAATATTTTATAAAACTATGGTATCTATCGTTTGATTTTCAATCAGACTTCTACTGGGAAGTAGTTCTAATTTTAAATGTGATAAAGATGTAATTTTGATTATATAAAATATTTCACTCAACACATGCACGTCGTCAACACATGACTATTTTTATATTCAACACATGAATTTTCTTTTATAATATTCCTTATTTTCCCAATTGGAATGAGGCCCAATCAATCACCATATAACGTTAATTATATGGATTCCATACAACACATGTATATAATAGCGTCGAAAAATAATCAACCATCAACCAAAGTGCACTACACTGTATAAGCATCAAATATCGATATCTAACGCTTATAACAGCCTGTCAATCAATCGATCGACATATTTGATCAATCAGGATGAGTGAACTTCAAATTTCATCCCAACACCCGTGTGGGGTTTCAAACAATCAAACACAGATTTTATTTGTGCAGTTGGGCGATGTGTAAAATTTATCAACCCAATCAATATCAGTCAAATCAGTGTATATAAACAAATCGGCCGATTTGTTTATAAATATTTTATTTATTCACTTTCACGTTAAAAATTATTTTTAACGATAAAATATTCTATTTCAACACTTGAATTTCTATTCATTTCATTTACACAATAAAAATGATATTTTTATTTTTCTAACATATTTTAGAAAATTTCGGCGGCATAACGGCACGATACTAGAAACGGGACGAGGCCTAGCCTTATCCCCGGTCTAGTGAAGGCCCACGCCATTCACATATCAATTTTAATCAATTTCCAATTCAACCAATCAATCAAATCCAATCAAATAATCTAACCAACTACACAACCAAACAAACAAGTCCATGGTATGTGGACGGGTGTCGGGTGCTTCTAATAAGCACCGTCTGCATCCTAGTATATATATATATAACTAGAAAAATAGAATTTGAGTGAGAAGTTCTCACCGAAAGCTATCCTAGCTCCACGGCTCTTCATTTGATAGAAATCTTCATCTTCATCGTATCTTCGTCATCTTCGTTGCCCGTAGTCACTATATATATAAAAATCACATTTTTATATTTCGATGTCTTTAAAATAAAAAATCACATTTTTATTTATTCACTTTCAATTTGAAAGTCATATTTTTATCGCTAACTTCATATTGTGAAAATAGAATTTTCATCGCTATTTCATATTTGTAAAAATCGAAGTTTTACTTTGCTATTCAATATAAAAATCGAATTTTTACTACTATGTTATATAGATAAAAATTATATTTTTATCACGCTATTTTCTATATAAAGATTTCGCCTTTTTAAATTTAAAGATTTCGCCTTTTTAAATTTAAAGATTTCACCTTTTTAAATTTAAAGATTTCACCTTTTTAAATTAAAAGATTTCGCCTTTTTTTAAATTTAAAGATTTCACCTTTTTAAATTTAAAGATTTCACCTTTTTTAAAAATCATCACTTGATTTCAATGTATATAAAATAAAAATCAGATTTTTATTTCGTTACATATACAAAGATGATATTTTAATATTCTCTATCCTATAAAGATTATATTTTTAATACTTTAAAAATATAAAAATCATATTTTTAATATTCCTATATAGTAAAGATTATATTTTTAATACTTTAAAAATATAAAAATCATATTTTGATTATCTCTCTTTTGTAAAAATTATATTTTTATCGAGGTAAAAATCATATTTTTACTTATCTCTCTTTTTTTTAAAAATTATATTTTTATCGAGGTAAAAATCATATTTTTACTTATCTACTTATATCAAAATGTCGTCTTTCCCCCCCCTTAAAAATACCATCTTTTCACTTTTTTTAAAAATCAAACTTTTATGTTTTAAAAATTAAACCTTTATGTTTTAAAAAAATTAAACCTTTATGTTTAAAAAAAAAAATTAAACCTTTTTCCATACAAAAATCTATTCTTTCTGCTAATGTTCATATAAGAAAAATCAAATCTTTTTGATAACTTTCATAAAAAAACTTGTTTTTAATAACTTAAAGATCATTTTTTTTTTCCAATCTAAAATCATATAGGAAAACAGTACTCCTTACATCCAAAAACTGAAATAAGAATAATTAAAATAAAGAAGTCTTACTGTTAGAAGAAGAGGGGGGCGAGGACTGTTTCAACGCAGATTGAAGAAGGAGGGGAAGTCGCAGCAAAAAGGGGGGAGGCGGGGGAGGCTGCGCGCCGACGGAGGAGGGGAGCGGCTGTGCGGTGGTCGGCCTTGGCGGGTTTGGGTGGTGCGCGGTTCTTCAAATCAGAAATGGGAGTGAGAGGAGGAAGAACGTCGGAGGTGGGAGATTGGGGGAGGGGGCGATGGCGAAGCCAGTGCCCTGGCGGCGGTGGGCGACGCGCCCTCCTGGAGCCGCGGTGGGCGAGCTAGGGCATAGCCCCTCTTTTTTTTTTTTTTTTTTTTAATTTTGATTTCTGAAATAATCGGGGGGGGGGGCCTGTTATGGGAAAGAGGATTTTTCTTTTTATTTATTTATTTATTTATTTATTATTTTATTATTTAATTACTTTTAAAAGTTGACTTTCACATATGTCATCTAAACGAGGCCCACCGCCTGTCGCCCATAGCGTTTTACCCCCATTCCGAACACAATGGGATATGTATCGCAGGTTGATTCGATTGTTAAAATCAGTTTCCGTTAAATTTACATTTAAATCACTATATTGAATTTTAAACGTACATTTCAAATTACCGGGGTCACATTCTAACTCTAAAAATTCCGGAAAAATATTTTCTAGCTTCGTATTTACGATACGGTCCTAACAAAACTAATTTCGTCGAATTCCGAGACCGTTAGAAAAATGGCCAATTTCCAGTCGATTAAAATCAACTAAAATTGGTCAAACGCGTTTTCCTTTGCCACGCTCACATATTGATTCGAAAAATTATGAAATTTGAAACCTAGCAATAACTTGACACTGCGGATCCAACAAAAGTGGTTTCGTCGAAATCCGAGGTCGTTTGCAAAATGTCCATTTTTAAGGGCCTGAATTCCATAGCGACTATTCAGAATTTTCAACTGGACATATCTTTTGATTCCCGCTACGAAATTTTGATTCTTCGGATTCGTTAGAAAGATATTATCAATTAGATCCTAATGTTTTCGGTTTCATTAAAATCCGGATTGTTTTGCACCCGGTACATTCAATTGAAGTTTGAAATCGAATTATCGAACTACCGCGCCATTTTCAATTCTATTTATAATTATATATAAATATTTATATATTCTAACGACGACGTATATAATATATACGTCGAATTATATTCAAAATAAATTTTCTCGTCGATATTATTTAAAATAATTCATTTTAAATATTCAAAATCCACTAAAATTGCCAAAATAAAAATTTCAAACTGGCTCGCATTTTGCGGGTTATTACAATCTCCCCCACTTAAAACTTTTCGTCCCCGAAAAGGAACAAAGTCGAAAGTGGTTTGATTATTAAGCTCTACATCTATCAGGCTTCCATTCTCCAACTCTTTAGTTTCTGAGAATTTTCAAAATTTCAAAAATTTGGCTAACACCCTAAATTTTCGAAAAATTTCGCCATAACCTCCCCTGCAATGGGAGCATCGGGGAATTTCAAATAGCTTCCCCGGTCCTTCAGATCTCAAAAAGAAAAAGAAAAAGCCAAGCGGCTAGCCAATAGGCTCACAAAATCATCATCACCCAAACAAAACAGGAAATTATGTAGTAAACATGTACCTATTTGTCGGGCAAACAAATTTTATTCTCTGGCTCTAGCCTCCTTGCTATGACCTGTTCAAAGATATATATGTATATGCAAGCAAATGCAACCAATTTTCAATATAATTCAATATTTGGTTCAAATAGGCATAATGGTTCAAAATTATCAAACAAATAAACAAACAACATAAACATCAATCAATTAGTGAATTAGAGTTTCAAATTCATAATTTTGATACATATATACAAAAATCATGTTTTGATGCCAACTCACAACAATGTGTTCTAACTATATAAGTTTTGGTTCTCACACCAGTCTAATGGAAATATATAGAAAATCACACCTTCGAAACACGAATATAAATACTGATGATGTGGCCACATCATCAGAATTATCCCCGGGTGTCTAGAATGTGATTCTATATCTATCCAGTATATTAAAACTTCGAATATACGTTCATGACGCGTATACGCGAAATCTATATATACTCGATTGTCCATATTCAAAATAAATATATATTCAAATACGTTTTAAAATGGTTTAAATTTCAAAACAAAAATTGTTTTCATTTGAAAAATATACTCTTCACACTCGTTCTAGGATACTACTGATCCTATCTCTAACGAGTCATTCTAATTGGATGTTGCTAATCCAATATCTGATGAATTCTTTCGTATGGTTCTAATGTGTCTTGTTCTCGAGCTCTGTAAACCAAAGCTCTGATACCAAAATGAGACGACCCGAACTTCCCCGTGAAGGAAAGCACGGATAGAATTGAGTACAAGACAAAATAGAACGCATACAGAAGAACATTTCATTGTTATTACAACAATTCCATCAGATACAAGAATATACAGAGTATAAATGAATAAATTACATTCAATAAATATCAGAGATTACAATAAAGTACATATCAGCGGAAAATAATACAAAATCACCACTAGAAGTGATACACGGATACAGAGCTTTCCGAGCATCGTTCCAGCTGTAAATCAGGACCTTGTGAATATAAATCTGCAAAACCAAAACTACTAGCTGCCCGTGCGGAAAATAGGGGCACCCAGAGTTTAGGTTAAAACAATAAACTCCAGGTCAGTCATGTGACTGGTGTGAGAACTAAAACAGTTATTAATATTGTTTTTAAAGTTAGGTAAATCAAGGGACCACGCCGTATAACACGGAACGGGTTTCCTCCCAAGAATACCAGTGCATAGAACAAACAGCGCAATGCTAAATAAAGAAAAATGAAGCTGTTATAAGACCCAGGTCCCATCACACAATGCAACGCAAGCCGGAGGATAGGGTTTTCCCTTATAACAGCCAAAGCATGCTTGATACGTTTAAAACACATTATTTGATACTATTATAGGTGTATAGTGTCAAAACAATTTCAATCATAAATATCAATCATAGACGGCATGGGTACCATATATCATGTCGCCATACTAGTTCTACAATTAAAACCGCAATACACGTATTGGAAATTGGATTTCCGTCATGAGTCGAGGCAAGGGGCAAGCTCCTCTCCGCGTTCGAGACACTCTAGCAAATGTCCCAGGACCCCACTTTGATCCTTGGAATCGGCTGGGCCGGTCCTCTCTTACTTTTGAGGATTGGCAATTCCTGAACACACGTTTCCCGGTCCTTACAGACCTATATCCGAGGCGCCTCGCATTCCAACAACCACACAGGTGAAAAGTATATAAATGTCAGGGCTGGTAGGTCACTGACACCACCCTAGCTAGAAAGAAACGTCGTGCTCTCCCAGCGGTCCTTCTCCCGTTTTTGACTCATACCGAGGTGTGAGGCTCGCGAATTCACGTTATACACAAAGCTATGCCACACAGGCCGTGCTTTGATCATCAACCACAAGACTTTGCTTTTCAACAGAAGCCTTGATCAATTGCCACTTACGCATGCCACACAGGCAATTCACTCCATGCGACTGATGTCCATCGATATACAACCTCTGAGCTCGTACGTCTCAGAGAAGGGCGTTAAGCAAGAGAATAAATTCTCCGCCGCCAAACAGATGTATATTTAATAGAGATCAATCACACGGGCTAAAATCCAATGTCAGACACACAGTCCATTTACAAGTCCGTTCTGGGTCTGAACGAAACCGGAGGCACTTTCCTCGCATATCCATCGATCTCCAAGTACGTCTGGACGATCACCGACTGTTTCCCTCATCTTGGGTGTACAGCCCAATCAAGATCATCAGTAATCACCCAAACGATGTGAAGACTTCCGGTCTTCAACCACCGTCTTCATCTTCGACATCACGTCGAATCGGTTATTCAGAATGGGTATAAACCCGGCCTTTCTGAATAACCCACGTATATAATAAACGAATGTTACACAAACACAACAAACGCCTCATTCCAATTCAGAATATTCTTTTATTCACAAAACATATTCTTAGGGAAATGTTCCCATTAATTTTATCCAAGATAAATTCTTCTAAATTTATCCTTTAATCCTCCTTTGGATATCACTTCAAACTAGTCGGGATTAACGAACCACACCGAAGTAATTATTTATTTTATTTCCCAATCCCAACCTATATATCCCATGGAGAAAACTGGTAATACTCCACATCTAACACCACGGTGTTATCGGTAAAATTAATTACCATTTCACGTTCAAATCTAATTAAAGATTTAACTATCGTTTTGGAGCAAAATTGGTGGTACTCCACTCTCGATCACTTTTCAGATTTGATAATTTAAATTATCAATTCACATTTTTAATCTAATTAAAGATTCATTAAAACTCCACTTAGTTTTAATCTTTTCAAAAATCAATATCCTGCCTTTAACTGGGTTAAAGAACCAATGTCATCAAAAACACGATTCACGACAAACCAAATCACATTTGATATTAAATACAAGGCTCTGAATAGAAAATATATCGGCTTATATTCAATATCAAATTCTGAAACCAACAAATATCGTATTGGAAATAACGATATAAAATATCTTTCAAATCCCCATAACAATATTTGTATAGTCACGAAATCCAACATCGAAATATCCCGAAGATAATTTCGATTCAGCTCCAGTCCAATCCACGTATTGGAAATTATCGATTATTTTCAATATCACTTTCATATTCAATTTATTTATTTAAAAATAAATTGATTTCAATCCTAGTTCAAAACTAGTTCATTTCGATAAAAATCTATTTTTATCTTTTCAAATGTGGAATTTTCCAGCCCAAATCTTTCCAATTCACATATTATAATTTTACACAAATTATAGATATTTTTAATAATTTTATCAAGGCCCGTACAGTCGATTTCCAACAACGGCCATCGAACTGCACTTACAGCGACCTTTTTCGAATTTGATTTGGACATAATTCCAAATCCAACCGTTAGATTTCAAATTTCTAATATTCATTGGAAAGCTCTTTTCGATACGAACCCAACGGTTCCGGTTTTAGGAGAATCCGACGGTCGGATCTCCCGCAATGTCCGTTTGAAATAAATGGTCGAAATTCACGAACTACCGCGGCGCGGCGCGTTCTATTCAGGCCATTATATATATAATATATATATATTATATATATTTCGTCGATTTCCTTTTAAAACGAATTTTATAAATCGTTTTAACTTCGTTTCAAAACCATTTCAACTTCCTTTTCAGTTCAAATCAAAATTGAATTCTTCTTTATAAATTCGTTTTGAAATTCGTTTCTATTCAATTCAAATTTTAATTCAATTTGAATTCATTTCAATTCACTTTCAATTCAATTTGAATTCGTTTTCAATTCATTTCGAAATCGTTTTCAATTCAATTCATTTCGAAATCGTTTTCAATTCAATTCATTTCGAAATCGTTTTCAATTCAATTCATTTCGAAATCGTTTTCAATTCAATTCATTTCGAAATCGTTTTCAATTCAATTCATTCCTATTTTATTCAAATTCAAATTCACTTCCTATTCAATTCGAATTTTAATCTAATTCAATTGAATTTCATTTCAAAATATTTAGTTTTGAAATCACTTTTCAATATTCGTTGTAAAACGAATAAAATCGATATAAATATCGTTCACGTCAAAATAGCGCATCTCTAATCCACACGGCTTTATATATTTCAAAAACTTCTATTCAATTCAACACATGAACCTATATTTCTTTCAACACACGACTAATCTCAACACATGAGTACTGTCAACACATCACTATTTTTATTCTGTGAAATATTTTATAAAACTATGGTATCTATCGTTTGATTTTCAATCAGACTTCTACTGGGAAGTAGTTCTAATTTTAAATGTGATAAAGATGTAATTTTGATTATATAAAATATTTCACTCAACACATGCACGTCGTCAACACATGACTATTTTTATATTCAACACATGAATTTTCTTTTATAATATTCCTTATTTTCCCAATTGGAATGAGGCCCAATCAATCACCATATAACGTTAATTATATGGATTCCATACAACACATGTATATAATAGCGTCGAAAAATAATCAACCATCAACCAAAGTGCACTACACTGTATAAGCATCAAATATCGATATCTAACGCTTATAACAGCCTGTCAATCAATCGATCGACATATTTGATCAATCAGGATGAGTGAAATTCAAATTTCATCCCAACACCCGTGTGGGGTTTCAAACAATCAAACACAGATTTTATTTGTGCAGTTGGGCGATGTGTAAAATTTATCAACCCAATCAATATCAGTCAAATCAGTGTATATAAACAAATCGGCCGATTTGTTTATAAATATTTTATTTATTCACTTTCACGTTAAAAATTATTTTTAACGATAAAATATTCTATTTCAACACTTGAATTTCTATTCATTTCATTTACACAATAAAAATGATATTTTTATTTTTCTAACATATTTTAGAAAATTTCGGCGGCATAACGGCACGATACTAGAAACGGGACGAGGCCTAGCCTTATCCCCGGTCTAGTGAAGGCCCACGCCATTCACATATCAATTTTAATCAATTTCCAATTCAACCAATCAATCAAATCCAATCAAATAATCTAACCAACTACACAACCAAACAAACAAGTCCATGGTATGTGGACGGGTGTCGGGTGCTTCTAATAAGCACCGTCTGCATCCTAGTATATATATATAACTAGAAAAATAGAATTTGAGTGAGAAGTTCTCACCGAAAGCTATCCTAGCTCCACGGCTCTTCATTTGATAGAAATCTTCATCTTCATCGTATCTTCGTCATCTTCGTTGCCCGTAGTCACTATATATATAAAAATCACATTTTTATATTTCGATGTCTTTAAAATAAAAAATCACATTTTTATTTATTCACTTTCAATTTGAAAGTCATATTTTTATCGCTAACTTCATATTGTGAAAATAGAATTTTCATCGCTATTTCATATTTGTAAAAATCGAAGTTTTACTTTGCTATTCAATATAAAAATCGAATTTTTACTACTATGTTATATAGATAAAAATTATATTTTTATCACGCTATTTTCTATATAAAGATTTCGCCTTTTTAAATTTAAAGATTTCGCCTTTTTAAATTTAAAGATTTCACCTTTTTAAATTTAAAGATTTCACCTTTTTAAATTAAAAGATTTCGCCTTTTTTTAAATTTAAAGATTTCACCTTTTTAAATTTAAAGATTTCACCTTTTTTAAAAATCATCACTTGATTTCAATGTATATAAAATAAAAATCAGATTTTTATTTCGTTACATATACAAAGATGATATTTTAATATTCTCTATCCTATAAAGATTATATTTTTAATACTTTAAAAATATAAAAATCATATTTTTAATATTCCTATATAGTAAAGATTATATTTTTAATACTTTAAAAATATAAAAATCATATTTTGATTATCTCTCTTTTGTAAAAATTATATTTTTATCGAGGTAAAAATCTTATTTTTACTTATCTCTCTTTTTTTAAAAATTATATTTTTATCGAGGTAAAAATCATATTTTTACTTATCTACTTATATCAAAATGTCGTCTTTTCCCCCCCTTAAAAATACCATCTTTTCACTTTTTTTAAAAATCAAACTTTTATGTTTTAAAAATTAAACCTTTATGTTTAAAAAAAATTAAACCTTTATGTTTAAAAAAAAAAAAAATTAAACCTTTTTCCATACAAAAATCTATTCTTTCTGCTAATGTTCATATAAGAAAAATCAAATCTTTTTGATAACTTTCATAAAAAAACTTGTTTTTAATAACTTAAAGATCATATTTTTTTTTTTCCAATCTAAAATCATATAGGAAAAAAGTACTCCTTACATCCAAAAACTGAAATAAGAATAATTAAAATAAAGAAGTCTTACTGTTAGAAGAAGAGGGGGGCGAGGACTGTTTCAACGCAGATTGAAGAAGGAGGGGAAGTCGCAGCAAAAAGGGGGGAGGCGGGGGAGGCTGCGCGCCGACGGAGGAGGGGAGCGGCTGTGCGGTGGTCGGCCTTGGCGGGTTTGGGTGGTGCGCGGTTCTTCAAATCAGAAATGGGAGTGAGAGGAGGAAGAACGTCGGAGGTGGGAGATTGGGGGAGGGGGCGATGGCGAAGCCAGTGCCCTGGCGGCGGTGGGCGACGCGCCCTCCTGGAGCCGCGGTGGGCGAGCTAGGGCACAGCCCCTCTTTTTTTTTTTTTTTTAATTTTGATTTCTGAAATAATCGGGGGGGGGGGGCCTGTTAAGGGAAAGAGGATTTTTCTTTTTATTTATTTATTTATTTATTTATTATTTTATTATTTAATTACTTTTAAAAGTTGACTTTCACATATGTCATCTAAACGAGGCCCACCGCCTGTCGCCCATAGCGTTTTACCCCCATTCCGAACACAATGGGATATGTATCGCAGGTTGATTCGATTGTTAAAATCAGTTTCCGTTAAATTTACATTTAAATCACTATATTGAATTTTAAACGTACATTTCAAATTACCGGGGTCACATTCTAACTCTAAAAATTCCAGAAAAATATTTTCTAGCTTCGTATTTACGATACGGTCCTAACAAAACTAATTTCGTCGAATTCCGAGACCGTTAGAAAAATGGCCAATTTCCAGTCGATTAAAATCAACTGAAATTGGTCAAACGCGTTTTCCTTTGCCACGCTCACATATTGATTCGAAAAATTATGAAATTTGAAACCTAGCAATAACTTGACACTGCGGATCCAACAAAAGTGGTTTCGTCGAAATCCGAGGTCGTTTGCAAAATGTCCATTTTTAAGGGCCTGAATTCCATAGCGACTATTCAGAATTTTCAACTGGACATATCTTTTGATTCCCGCTACGAAATTTTGATTCTTCGGATTCGTTAGAAAGATATTATCAATTAGATCCTAATGTTTTCGGTTTCATTAAAATCCGGATTGTTTTGCACCCGGTACATTCAATTGAAGTTTGAAATCGAATTATCGAACTACCGCGCCATTTTCAATTCTATTTATAATTATATATAAATATTTATATATTCTAACGACGACGTATATAATATATACGTCGAATTATATTCAAAATAAATTTTCTCGTCGATATTATTTAAAATAATTCATTTTAAATATTCAAAATCCACTAAAATTGCCAAAATAAAAATTTCAAACTGGCTCGCATTTTGCGGGTTATTACAATACTAATTAACTGGAAAATTCCACTAAATTTTAATTAAAAGATTTATTCTTTTCTAAATTGGGTTCAAGAACAGTGTTATTTAAGACGCCATTCAAGACGAACCCAAAATCGCATTTGATATTAAATACAAGGTTCTGAATAGAAAATATATCGGCTTATATTCAATATAAAATTCTGAAACCAACAAACATCGTATTGGAAATAACGATATAAATATATCTTTCAAATTTCCACAACCATATCTGTATAATCACGAAATCCAACATTGAAATATTATGAAGATAATTTTGATTCAAATCCATTACAATTCGTGTATTGGAAATTCTGATTATTTTTAAAACAACTTCAAATCCAATTGATTTATTCAAAAATATTGGATTATAATTCTAGTTCATAACTAGTTCATTTTGATAAAAATATATTTTTAACCTTACAAATGTGGAATTTTTCATCCCAGTTCTTTCCAATGCATATATTATGATTTTACACAAATTATTAATATTTTTAATAATTTTATCAAGGCCCGTACCGTCGGTTTTCAATAACAGCCACCGAACTGCACTTACAACGACCTTTTCCAAATTTGATTTGGACATAATTCCAAATCCAACTTTTAGATTTCAAATTTCTAATATTCATTAGAAATCTCATTTCGATACGAACCCAACGGTTCCGTTTTCAGGAGAATCCGACGGTAGGATCTCCCGCAAAGTCAATTCGAAGTCAATGTTCGAAATTCGCGAACTGCCGCGACGCGGCACGTTCTATTCAGGCCGTTTAATATATATATATATATATATATTATATTTCGTCGATTCCAATTCAGAGTGTATTTTATAAATCGTTAATACTTCGTTTTAAAATAGATTTCAACTTCACATTCAATTTTAAATCAAAATTGAATATTCCATATCATTAACATATAAATGATAATATTTTTGAAACGTTATATTTTGAAATCACCTCTTTTTCTATATTCATTATTAAAACGAATATTATCGATATAAATATCGTTCACATTAAAATGGCGTAAATCTAATCAATACGCTTTATATATTTCAATAACTTCGTTATTCTATTCAACAAATGAATATTTATTTTTCAACACATGAATATTTATTTCTTTCAACACATGAATATTCTCAACAGATGAGTATCGTCAACACATGACTATTTTATTATTTAATATATTTTATAAAATTATGATTTCTATCATTTAATTTTAGTCAGACTCCAACCGTAAATTAGTAAAAGAACGATTCCCTAGGTATTAACCTTGAAGGCCAAAACCAACATTAGATCAATACCCAGGAAACCACTCATCTTATCTAGTTTCCAGTTAGTTTCTAATTTTATATATGATAAACATGTAAATTTTATTGTTAAAATATTTCGTTCAACACATGATAAGTTTCAATAGATGAGTATTCTCAACACATGAGTATCGGCAACACATGACTATTTATTCTATCCAACACAGGAATCTTTATTTTATAATATATTTTTTTTCAAAATGGAATGAGGCCCAGTCAATTACCATATAATGTTAATTATATGGATTCCATACAACACATGTATATTATAGCAACGATAAATAATCAACCATCATCCAAAGTGCACCACACAACTGCATAAGCATTAAATATATCAAATTAGCGCTTACACAATCTGTCAACCTATCGATTGACATACAACTAAACAATTGGGATTAGTGTACGCCAAATATCATCCCAACACCCGTGTGGGGTTTCAGTAAACAAACACAGTTTTTTATTTGTGTAGTTGGGCGATATGTAAAATTTATCGTCCCAATCAATATCCTTCAAGTGGGTGTACATAAACAAATCATCTGATTTGTAAATGAATATTTATTTATTCACTTTCACGTTAAATTTATATTTTTAATGATAAATAATTTATTTCAACACATGAATATATATTTCTTTCATTCCACATCACAATCAATTTTCGGCACACAACAAAATCAAACAAGTCGTCTATGGTCTGTGGACAACGGGTGTCGGGCACTTCTAAGCACCGTCTGCATCCTAGTATATATTTTTAACTAGAAAACAAGTATTAAAGTGAGAAGTTCTCACCGATTAGCTAAACCGAACACCGCGACTCTTCGTGTGTAGAAATCTTCACCGTACTCGCCCTTTATCACTTTCGCCGTCCGTATCCACTACATATATAAAAATCACATCTTCATATTATTGCTATGTATATGAAAATCACATTTTTATAACTATGATATACGAGTAAAAATCATATTTTTATACTGCTACTATATAGATTAAAAATTCTATTTTTATACCGCTACTATATATATAAAAGTTCTATTTTTATAACGGTGTTCATATAATAAAAATCATATTTTTATCTCGCCACTCTCTATATAAAAAATCACATTTTTATACATAAAGATCTTATTTTTATATCTCCACTACATATGTAAAAATCAATCCTTTACACCGCTACTTCCATGGTAAAAATTATATTTTTATTGCTTCATTCCAATAAATAAAAATCATATTTTTATTTCTACATCATAAAATTTTATCGCATCTTTCTATATAAATATTATATTTGTATATTTCTACCTCTTATATAAAGGTCGATTTTTTTATTTCGATTCATATATAATAAAAATCGAATTTTTACCTTAATGATATCCATATAAAGATCGTATCTTTATCTATTCACTTTTATTATAAAAATTCTATTTTCATATTTCTAAAAAATCCAATATTTTCCTATTCTAAAAATCAAACCTTTATCCTACTGTAAAAGTATAATCTTTTTAAATATAAAGATCAACAATTTTCTTATATAAAGATATAATCTTTTAACTTATAAAAAATCCATCTTCTAACTGCGCCCCTTTCATATTTTAAAAATTCATTTTTTTTGTATATAAAAGATCCAACCTTTCTATATTTTCCTAAAGTAAAAATCATATTTTTATTATTTTTATAATATAAAAATCATATTTTTACGATTATATAAAAATCCAATCTTTCCTTGTAAAAATCTAACCTTTTACAATGTTAAAAATCATACCTTTTACAATTTAAAATCACATTTTTAATTATATAAACAACTAAAAATGTAAATAAACGCTCAACGGTGGATTTACGATCGAAGGAGGCTTGGAGAAGACGCCAGAATGGATCTAGACTGAAATGTAGACACTGAAGACAATAAAAATCAAATTTTTACTTGCTCTGGGCCCCACGGACTGACTGGGGTGGGGGTCGGCGCTAGGGCCTGCTGGTGGTGAGGAGAGGCTTCGGAGGTTGGGAGGTGGGCGTTTGTGGTCGGATTTGGATGATGGAGCTGCAAATTGAAGGCGGGGTGGAGAGAAAGGGAAGGAGGGAGAATGTGAAAACCCGTAACTTCCCCGAAAAGGGAAGCGTCGGATAGTTCGAGAACAAACCACAACAGAACACATATAAAAGAACATTTCACTGTATATTACAACAATGCATCAGATTACAAGAATATACCGAGTATAAATGAATATATATTACACAGAAATATCAGAGATTTAAATTACATTTAAATACATAGCAGCGGAAAAATAATACAATACACAACTAGAAAGAGATATACGAATACAAAGCTTTCCAGATATCATTCTGTAACAACCCGTAAAATGCGAGCCAGTTTGAAATTTTTATTTTGGCAATTTTAGCGAATTTTGATTATTTAAAATAGATTATTTTAAATAATATCGACGAGAAAATTTATTTTTAATATAATTCGACGTATATATTATACGCGTCGTCGTTAGAATATAAATAATTATATATAATTATATATAATTATAAAAGGAATTGAAAATGGCGCGGTAGTTCGAAAATTCGATTTCTAATTTCAAATGAATATACAGAATTCAATATAAGTCAGAATTAAACGAAACAAGAAATATTTGAATCTGTATAACTATATCTTTGTAACGAAGTTAACAAACTGAGATTTCATCTTAGAAATGATAAGATATGTCCAGTTTAAAATTAGAAATAGTCGCTGTGGAATTTATATATATTTTTATATATATAAGGCCCTTAAAAATGGACATTTTGCAAATGACCTCGGATTTCGACGAAACCAGTTTTGTTGGGTCCGTGGTGTTGAATTATTGCTAGGTTTCAAATTTCATAATTTTTCGAATCAGTATGTGAGCGTGGCAAAGGAAAACGCGTTTGACCAGTTTTAGTTGATTTTAATCGACTGGAAATTGGCCATTTTTCTAACGGTCTCAGAATTCGACGAAACTAGTTTTGTTAGGACCGTATCGTCAATACGAAGCTAGAAAATATTTTTTTGGAATTTTTAAAGTTAGTATGTGACCCCGGTAATTTGAAATGTACGTTTAAAATTCAATATAAAGATTTATATTTTAAATTTAACGGAAACTGACTATAACAGTCGAAATGGCTTACGAAACCTATTCCATTGTGTCCGGGATGGGGGTAGTTAGCTAGGGGCGACACTGGTTCGGTTTGATTTGGAGTTTAAATGTAAATTCCCTTTTTAAAAGAAAAATAGAATTAAATATTAATTAAAATAATTATATTTATATAATACCCCCCATACCTTTTCTTCCCTCCCCGTTCATTCAGAGAATAAAAGAAATAAAAAAAAAACGACGAATAGGGGGGCGCGATTCGCCGCCACCTGCCATCGACCGACCGCCCCCCCTTCCACTGGCGCCGCACCGCCTAAGTCTCCCCCCCCCCTTGTCGACCTTCCTCCTACACCAGCCCCCCCCTTAAACCGCGCACCCCTAGAACCCTAGCCCCAAATCCCAACAACCGCCGACCACCGCGCCTGGTGCCAAACCCCCACCACCACGTGCGAAGCTTCCAGTCCAACCTCCGCCTCCTCTTGGATCTGACGCGCCTCAAACAGGCCCCCCTTTTGTAAGTAAAACCGATTTTGTTTTATTTTATTTTATTTTACTGTAAAACTGTTTTTTTTATTATTTTCATTTAATGATTTAAAACTGAATTTTATTAATGCTTTAAAACTGAATTTTATTAATGATTTAAAACTGAATTTTATTAATGATTTAAAACTGAATTTTATTAATGTTTAAAAACTGTTTTTTTATTTAAGTTGTAAAAAAAAAAAGGAAAAGTAAAGACTTTTAAAATAGGAAAAGTAAAGACTTTTAAAATAGGAAAAGTAAAGATTTTTAAATATTAAAAATGTGATTTTTATATATTGAACTTCGAATTAAAAATGTGATTTTTATATATTGAACTTCGAATTAAAAATGTGATTTTTATATATTGAACTTCGAATTAAAAATGTGATTTTTATATATTGAACTTCGAATTAAAAATAGGATTTTTATATATTGAACTTCGAAATAAAAATTCGATTTTTATATATCGAATAGCATAGTAAAAATTCGATTTTTACATATGTAGTGGCTACAGCAACGAAGATGTGATAGCGATGAAGATTTCTACCAATGAAGTGCCGTGGAGCTAGGATAGCTATATGTGAGAACTTCTCACCTTTCAATTTAATTATTCTAGTTATATATATATACTAGGATGCAGACGGTGCTTAGTAGCACCCGACACAATCGTCCACAGACCATGGACTTGTTTGTTTGACTGTTTGGTGATTGATTGCGATATTGGTTTGAATGTGGTTTGTGGTGTGAAAAATCGAATCGATAAATTGGTTAGGATTAGACGTGCGCCGTTATAAGGCGAAGGAGTGAGGCTAGGTTAGACTCTTACTCCAAATTTTGTGGTTTGCATAACGAATTGATTTGATTGATGTGTGAATGGCGTGGGCCTTCACTAGACCGGGGATAAGGCTAGGCCTTGTCCCGTTTCTAGTATCGTGCCGTTATGCCGCCGAAATTTTCTAAAATATGTTAGAAAAATAAAAATATCATTTTATTGAATAAATGAACCGAATAGAATATTCATAGGTTGAATAAAATGTTTTATCGTTAAAAATATAATTTTTAACGTGAAGTGAATAAATATTCATTTACAAACCAGACGGTTTGTTTATGTACACCTATTTGAAGGATATTGATTGGGTCGATAAATTTTACACATCGCCCAACTGCACAAATAAAATCTGTGTTTGATTGTTTGAAACCCCACACGGGTGTTGGGATGAAATTTGAAGTTCACTCATCCTGATTGATTGAATATGTCGATCGGTTGATTGACAGGCTGTTTTAAGCGTTGGATATCTATATTTGATGCTTATACAGTGTAGTGCACTTTGGTTGATGGTTGATTATTTTTCAATGCTATTATACATGTGTTGTATGAAAATCCATATAATTAACATTATATGGTGATTGATTGGGCCTCATTCCAATTTGAAAATTAAAGAATATTATAAAATAAAAGTTCATGTGTTGACAGTACTCATTCATTGAGATTGGTCATGTGTTGAACGAAATATTTTAGTAATAAAATTTGCACCTTTAATATTATAAAATAAAAGTTCATGTGTTGACAGTACTCATTCATTGAGATTGGTCATGTGTTGAACGAAATATTTTGATAATAACAACTACTTTGAAAAAGAAACATTTGAAATAGAATATTTGAAAATAGAAAGATATGAAGCCGTGTTGGTTAGATTGACGCCATTTTGACGTGAACGATATTTATATCGATTTTAAACGATTTCGAAATGAATTGTAAACGATTTCGAAATGAAATGAATTGAAAACGATTTCGAAATGAAATGAATTGAAAACGATTTCGAAATGAAATGAATTGAAAACGATTTCGAAATGAATTGAATTGAAAACGATTTCGAAATGAATTGAATTGAAAACGATTTCGAAATGAAATGAATTGAAAACGATTTCGAAATGAATTGAATTGAAAACGATTTCGAAATGAAATGAATTGAAAACGATTTCGAAATGAAATGAATTGAAAACGAATTCAAATTGAATTGAAAGTGAATTGAAATGAATTCAAATTGAATTGAAATTTGAATTGAATAGAAATGAACTTTGAAACGAATTTATAAAGAAGAATTCAATTTTGCTTTGAATTGAAATAGATTTTGAAACGAATTTTAAAACTATTTATATAATTCGTTTTGAATAGAAAATCGACGAAGTATATTATATATATTATATATATAATATAATGGCCTGAATAGAACGCGCCGCGCCGCGGCAGTTCATGAATTTCGACCATTTATTTCAAACGGACATTACGGGAGATCCGACCGTCGGATTCTCCTAAAACCGGAACCGTTGGGTTCGTATCGAAAAGAGCTTTCTAACGAATGTTAGAAATTTGAAATCTAACGGTTGGATTTGGAGATACGTCCAAATCAAATTCGAAAAAGGTCGTTGTAAGTGCAGTTCGATGGCCGTTGATGGAAATCGACTGTACGGGCCTTGATAAAATTATTAAAAATAGTAATAATTTGTGTAAAATCATAAGAAATGATTTAGAAAGATTTGGGATGAAAAACTCCATATTTGAAAAGATAAAAATTGATTTTTATCGAAATGAACTAGTTTTGAACTAGAATTATAATTCTATTTATTTTTAAATAAATAAATTGAATTTGAAATGGTTTTGAAAATAACCAAAATTTCCAATGATTGCATTGGAATGGATTTGAATCGAAATTGTCTTCGGAATATTTCGATGTTGGATTTCGTGATTATACAAATGTTGTTATGGAAATTTGAAAGATATATATATATATCGTTATTTCCAATGCGATGTTTGTTAGTCGTAGAATTTGATATTGAATATAAGCCGGTATATTTTCTATTCAGAGCCTTGTATTGAATATCAAATGTGATTTGGGTTTGTCGTGAATGGTGTCTTCACTAACACTGTTCTTGAACCCAGTTGAGAAAAGATTAAATCTTTTTATTTAGATTTAATGAAGTGTACCAATTAAATAACATTTAATTGGAATTGAATCGATATTGATTTTTGGGTTTATCGTGGACAGTGTTTTAAATAACACTCGTTCTTTAACCCGATGATTAATGAATGTGATTTTGGGTTTATCGTGAACCGTGTTTTTAAATGACACTGATTCTTTAACCCAGTCAAAGATTAAAACTAAGTGGAGTTTTAATGAATCTTTAATTAGATTGAAAAAAATCGAAATGGAGTATCACCAGTTTTGCTCCAGGCGATAGTTAAATCTTTAATTAGATTTGAACGTGAAATGGTAATTGAATTTACCGATAACACTGTGGTGTTAGATATGAAGTATTACCAGTTTTACTTCATGGGGATAAATAGGTTGGGATGGGGAAATTAAAATAAATGATTACTTCGGTAAGGTTCGCTAATCCCGACTAGTTTGAATTGAGATTCAAAAATAGAATAAAGAATAAATTCAAATAATTGATCTTTGATAAAATTAATGGGAACCTTTCCCTATGAATGTGAAATTTAGAAACTAACTGTCGGTTAGCCAAGCAGAATGGTTTTCTGAATATTGATCTGATGTTGGTTTCGGCCTTCGGGGTTAATATTTGGGGGATTATTCTCTTGATTAATTTACGGTTAGTGACTAATGAATTGGAATGAGGCGTATGTTGTGTTTGTGTAACACTTATTTAAAATATACGCGAGTTATTCGGAAAGACCGGGTTTATCCCATTCTGAATAACTGATACGACGATAAGTCGAAGATGAAGACGACGGTCGAAGACCGGAGGTCTTCACGTCGTTTGGGTAATTACTGATGATCTTGATTGGGCTGTACACCCAAGAAGATGGAAACAGTTAGTGATCGTCCAGACGTACTTGGAGATCGATGGATAGGCGGGGTACTAGGTGCCTCCGGTTTCGTTCAGACCCAGGACGGACTTGTAAATGGACTGTGTGTCTGACATCGGATTTCATTCTGTGTGACTGATATCGGTTGCATAGGATGGTTTGCCTGTGTGGCATGCTAAGATGCAAATGATCAAGGCTTCTGTTGAAAAGCAAAGTCTTGTGGTGATGATCAAAGCACGGCCTTTGTGGCGTAGCTTTGTGTAACGTTTACCTCGCGTGTTTCACACCCGGTATGAACCAAAAACGGGAGACGGACCTCAGGGAGGGCCTGCGTTTCCTCCTAGCTAGAAGTGGCGTCAGTGGTTTTACACGCCCTGACGAGTTTGACTTATGTGGTTGTTGCTGTTGCGAGGCGCCTCGGTTAGATCGGACGATCCGGGTCCGATGGAGTCATTCGTTGGCTCGCTTACGCCCCAAAGGGCGGCGAAACGTAGTGCTCAGGTATAATAATCCACATCGGTGGACCGGCCCTGTCGCTCCAAGGCTTGCCTGCGCGCTTGCCTGAGACTCGGGCTAGGCAGTCTCGAATCGGTTGAGGACTATCTTTTGCCTCGGTTCATAGATGGAAACCCAATTTCCAAATACGTGACTTTGCGATTTTGATTGTATAACCTATATATGGTGACATAGTGGGATGGGGCGCTCATGCCGCCTATGATTGATACTTATGATTTGAAGTTGTTTTATGCACTATGCACTTATAATAGTATCAAATGATTTGTTTTAAACGTATCAAGCATTCTTTGGCTGTTATAAGGGAAAACCCTATCCTCGGCTGCGTTGCATTGTGTGATGGGACCTGGGTCTTATAACAGCTTCATTTTCTTTATTTAGCATTGCGCTGTTTGTTTTATGCACTGGTATTCTTGGGAGGAAACCCGTTCCGTGTTATACGGCGTGGTCCCTTGATTTACCTGACTTTAAAATAAAGATTAACTGTTTTAGTTCTCACACCAGTCCCATGACTGACCTGGAGTTTATTGTTTTAACCTAAACTCTGGGTGCCCCTATTTTCGACACGGGCAGCTAGTAGTTTTGGTTTTGCAGATTTATATTCACAGGATCCTGGTTTACAGCTGGAACGATATCCGGAAAGCTTTGTATCCGTATATCTACTTCTAGTTGTGTATTGTATTATTTTCCGCTGCTATGTATTTAAATGTAATTTAAATCTCTGATATTTCTGTGTAATATTCATTTATACTCTGTATATTCTTGTAAGCTGATGCATTGTTGTAACATGCAATGAAATGTTCTTCTGTATGCGTTCTGTTGTGGGTTGTTCTCGAACTATCCGACACTTTCCTTTACGGGGAAGTTACGGGTTTTCACAGTTGGTATCAGAGCTTTGGTTTACAAAGCTCAGAGAACAAGGCACGTCAGAACCATACGAAAGAATTCATCAGATATTGGATTAGCAATATCCAATGGAATGACTCGTTAGAGATGGGGTCAGTAGTATCCTAGAACGAGTGTGAAGAGTAAATTTTTAAAATGAAAACAATTTTGGTTTTGAAGATTTAAATCAATTTTTCGTATTTGATTATCTATTTATATTGATGTGGACAATCCAGTATATATAGATTTTGCGTATACGTCTGATCCGCGTGTATTCGAAATTTTAATATACTGGATAGATATAGAATCACACTCTAGTCGCCCGGAGATGATTCAGATGATGAGGCCTCAATATCAGTGTTTATATTCGAGTGACGAAGGTGTGATATCTATATATTTCCATTTGACTGGTGTGAGAACCAAAACTAATATAGATAGATTAATTGTTGTGAATTGGCATCAAAAACCTGATTTTTGACTATGTATCAAAGTTATGAATTTGAAACTCTAATTCACTAATTGATTGATGTTTGTGTTGTTTGTTTATTGGTTTGCTAATTTTTAACCATTTAGCCTAATTGCATCAAATAATGAATTGTATTGAAATTTGGTCGCATTTGCTTGCATATACATATACTTATATTGAACAGGTCATAGCAAGGAGGCTAGAGCCAGAGAATAAAATTTGTTTGCCCGACAAATAGGTACATGTTTATTACATAATTTACTGTTTTGTTTGGGTGATGATGATTTTATGAGCCTATTGGCTAGCCGCTTGGCTTTTTCTTTTTCTTTTTGAGATCTGAAGGACCGGGGAAGCTATTTGAAATTCCCCGATGCTCCCGGTGCAGGGGAGGTTATGGCGAAATTTTTCGAAAAATTAGGGTGTTAGCCAAATTTTTGAAATTTTGAAAATTCTCAGAAACTAAAGAGTTGGAGAATGGAAGCCAGATCGAGCGTAGAGTTGAATAATCAAACCGCTTTCGACTTTGTTCCTTTTCGGGGACGAAAAGTTTTAAGTGGGGGAGATTGTAACAACCCGTAAAATGCGAGCCAGTTTGAAATTTTTATTTTGGCAATTTTAGCGAATTTTGATTATTTAAAATAGATTATTTTAAATAATATCGACGAGAAAATTTATTTTTAATATAATTCGACGTATATATTATACGCGTCGTCGTTAGAATATAAATAATTATATATAATTATAAAAGGAATTGAAAATGGCGCGGTAGTTCGAAAATTCGATTTCTAATTTCAAATGAATATACAGAATTCAATATAAGTCAGAATTAAACGAAACAAGAAATATTTGAATCTGTATAACTATATCTTTGTAACGAAGTTAACAAACTGAGATTTCATCTTAGAAATCATAAGATATGTCCAGTTTAAAATTAGAAATAGTCGATGTGGAATTTATATATATTTTTGTAACAACCCGGAAAATCTGGGCCAGTTTAAAATTTTTATTTTGGCAATTTTAGCGAATTTTGATTATTTAAAATGAATTATTTTAAATAATATCGACGAGAAAATTTATTTTGAATATAGTTCGAACGTATATATTATATACGTCGTCGTTAGAATATATAATAATTATATATAATTATAAAAGGAATTGAAAATGGCGCGGTAGTTCGAAAATTCGATTTCTAATTTCAAATGAATATACAGAATTCAATATAAGTCAGAATTGAACGAAACAAGGAATATTTGAATCTGTATAACTATATCTTTGTAACGAAGTTAACAAACTGAGATTTCATCTTAGAAATGATAAGATATGTCCAGTTGAAAATTAGAAATAGTCGCTGTGGAATTTATATATATTTTTATATATATAAGGCCCTTAAAAATGGACATTTTGCAAATGACCTCGGATTTCGACGAAATCAGTTTTGTTGGGTCCGCAGTGTCAAGTTATTGCTAGGTTTCAAATTTCATAATTTTTCGAATCAATATGTGAGCGTGGCAAAGGAAAACGTGTTTGACCAGTTTCAGTTGATTTTAATCGACTGAAAATTGGCCATTTTTCAAACGGTCTCAGAATTTGACGAAACTAGTTTTGTTAGGACCGTATCGTCAATACGAAGCTAGAAAATATTTTTCTGGAATTTTTCTAGTTAGTATGTGACCCCGGTAATTTGAAATGTGCGTTTAAAATTCAATATAGTAATTTAAATGTAAATATTAACGGAGACTGATTCAAACAGTCGAATCAACATACGATACATATCCCATTGTGTTCGGAATGGGGGTGAAACGCTATGGACGACAGGCGGTGGACCTCGTTTAGAGGTCGTTTGAAAAAGTTGACTTTTTGAATTAAAATAAAATAATTAAATTAATAAAAAAAAATATATAATCCCTCTTCCCTCCCTATACCTCCAGGCCCCCCCCCCGATAATTCAGAATCGAAAAAGAAAAAAAAAAAAAAGAAAAAAAAAGGGAGATCGAAATCGCGTCGAAGCCCCCCCCCACGCCGCCGCCGGTGGCAGAGCCACCACCACCTCGCGCGCCCCCCCCAGAGCCGTCGCGCAGCGCCCCTCCTCTTCCCTCTCCACTCTCCTCCTCCAACGTGAAGAACCCTAATTCCGCACCCCCTTGCTCACCTGAACCCTAGCCGCCGCAACCAGACCCCCTCCACCTCGCCTCGCAGCTCCGCTGCTCCCTCCTACTCGCGAACCCCCAAAGCGACGGAAGCCACAGCCCCCCCTGGACCCAAAACCGATGATGAACCCCCCCCCTGTAAGTATTTTCTGATTTTATTTATTTTATTTACTGATTTTATTTGTTTTATTAACTGAATTTTATTTGCTTATTAATCTGAATTTTTAAATTTTAAAAACTGATTTTATTTATTTTAAAACTGATTTTATTTATTTTAAAACAGATTTTATTTATTTATTTTAAGACGTGACTTTTAAAACAGAAAAGATTTGATTTTTAAAAGTAATATAATACGATCTTTATATTTTTAAAGTGATAAAAATATAGTTTTTATATTTTTAAAGAATTAAAAATATAATCTTTATAGGATAGAGAATATTAAAATATCATCTTTGTATATGTAGCAAAATAAAAATCTGATTTTTATTTTATATACGTTGAAATCAAGTGATGTCTTTAAATTTAAAAAGGTGAAATCTTTAAATTTAAAAAGGTGAAATCTTTAAATTTAAAAAGGTGAAATCTTTAAATTTAAAAAGGTGAGATCTTTAAATTTAAAAAGGTGAAATCTTTAAATTCAAAAAGGCGAAATCTTTATATGGAAAATAGCGGGATAAAAATATAATTTTTTATCTATATAACATAGAAGTAAAAATTCGATTTTTATATTGAATAGCAAAGTAAAAACTCGATTTTTATATTGAATAGCAAAGTAAAAATTCGATTTTTATAATGAATAGCAAAGTAAAATTTCGATTTTTATATATTGAATAGCATAGTAAAAATTCGATTTTTAAATATATGAAGTGATTATAAAAGTATGATTTTTAAATTGAAAGTGAATAAATAAAAATGTGATTTTTATTTTAAAGACATCGAAATATAAAAATGTGATTTTTATATATATAGTGACTACGGGCAACGAAGACGATGAAGATGAAGATTTCTATCAAATGAAGTGCCGTGGAGCTTGGATAGCTTTCGGTGAGAATTTCTCACCTTTCAATTTATTTTTCTAGTTATATATATATATACTAGGATGCAGACGGTGCTTAGTAGCACCCGACACAATCGTCCACAGACCATGGACTTGTTTGTTTGATTGATTGGTGATTGATTGCGATATTGGTTTGAATGTGATTTGTGGTATGAAAAATCGAATCGATAAATTGGTTAGGATTAGACGTGCGCCGTTATAAGGCGAAGGAGTAAGGCTAGGTTAGACCCTTACTCCAAATTTTGTGGTTTGCATAACGAAAGTGAATTTGATTGATATGTGAATGGCGTGGGCCTTCACTAGACCGGGGACAAGGCTAGGCCTTATCCCGTTTTTAGTATCGTGCCGTTATGCCGCCGAAATTTTCTAAAATATGTTAGAAAAATAAAAATATCATTTTATTGAATAAATGAATTGAATAGAAATTCATAAGTTGAAATAAAATGTTTTATCGTTAAAAATATAATTTTTAACGTGAAGTGAATAAAATAGAATATTCATTTACAAACCAGATGGTTTGTTTATGTACACCTATTTGAATGACATTGATTGGGACGATAAATTTTACACATCGCCCAACAACACAAATAAAATATGTGTTTGATTGTTTGAAACCCCACACGGGTGTTGGGATGAAATTTGAAGTTCACTCATCCTGATTGATTGAATATGTCGATCGATTGATTGACAGGCTGTTATAAGCGTTGAATATCTATATTTGATGCTTTTACAGTGTAGTGCACTTTGGTTGATGGTTGATTATTTTCAATGTTAGTATATACATGTGTTGTATGAAAATCCATATAATTAACTTTATATGGTGATTGATTGGGCCTCATTCCAATTTGAAAAATAAAGAATATTATAAAATAAAAGTTCATGTGTTGACAGTACTCATTCATTGAGATTGGTCATGTGTTGAACGAAATATTTTGATAATAACAACTATTTTGAAAAAGAAATATTTGAAATAGAATATTTGAAAATAGAAATTTATGAAGCCGTGTTGATTAGATTGACGCCATTTTGACGTGAATCGATATTTATATCGATTTTATTCATCTTAAAAATGAATATTGAAAAGTGATTTCGAAATCGAATATTTTGAATTGAATTGAAAACGATTTCGAAATGAATTGAATTGAAAACGATTTCGAAATGAATTGAATTGAAAACGATTTCGAAATGAATTGAATTGAAAACGACTTCGAATTGAATTGAAAACGATTTCGAAATGAATTGAATTGAAAACGATTTCGAAATGAATTGAATTGAAAACGATTTCGAAATGAATTGAATTGAAAACGAATTGAAATGAATTCAAAATTGAATTGAAATTTGAATTGAATAGAAATGAATTTTAAAACGAATTTATAAAGAAGAATTCAATTTTGCTTTGAATTGAAATAGAAGTTGAAATAGAATTTGAAACGAATTTAAAACTATTTATATAATTCGTTATAAATAGAAATCGACGAAATATATATTATATATATTATATATATAATATAATGGCCTGAATAGAACGCGCCGCGCCGCGGCAGTTCGCGAATTTCGACCATTTGTTTCAAACGGACATTACGGGAGATCCGACCGTCGGATTCTCCTAAAACCGGAACCATTGGGTTCGTATCGAAAAGAGCTTTCTAAAGAATATTAGAAATTAGAAATCTAACGGTTGGATTTGGAATTATGTCCAAATCAAATTCGAAAAAGGTCGCTGTAAGTGCAGTTCGATGGCCATTGTTGGAAATCGACTGAACGGGCCTTGATAAAATTATTAAAAATAGTAATAATTTGTGTAAAATCATAAGAAATGATTTAGAAAGAATTGGGATGAAAAACTCCATATTTGAAAAGATAAAAATAGATTTTTATCGAAATAAACTAGTTTTGAACTAGAATTATAATTCTATTTATTTTATTTTTTTTAATAAATAAATTGAATTCGAAATGGGTTTGAAAATAACCAAAATTTCCAATGAATGCATTGGAGTGGATTTGAATCGAAATTGTCTTCGGAATATTTCGATGTTGGAATTCGTGATTATACAGGTGTTGTTATGGAAATTTGAAAGATATATATTTATATCGCTATTTCCAATACGACATTTGTTAGTCGTAGAATTCGATATTGAATATAAGCCGATATATTTTCTATTCAGAGCCTTGTATTGAATATCGAATGTGATTTGGGTTTGTCGTGAATGGTGTCTTCACTAACACTGTTCTTGAGCCCTGTTGAGAAAAGATTAAATCTTTTTATTTAGATTTAATGAAGTGTACCAATTAAATGATATTTAATTGGAATTGATATTGATTTTTGGGTTTATCGTGAACAGTGTTTTAAATAACACTTGTTCTTTAACCCGATAATTAATGAATGTGATTTGGGTTTGTCGTGAATGGTGTCTTCACTAACACTGTTCTTGAACCCAGTTGAGAAAAGATTAAATCTTTTTATTTAGATTTAATGAAGTGTACCAATTAAATAATATTTAATTGGAATTGAATTGATATTGATTTTTGGGTTTATCGTGAACAGTGTTTTAAATAACACTTGTTCTTTAACCCGATAATTAATGAATGTGATTTGGGTTTGTCGTGAATGGTGTCTTCACTAACACTGTTCTTGAACCCAGTTGAGAAAAGATTAAATCTTTTTATTTAGATTTAATGAAGTGTACCAATTAAATAATATTTAATTGGAATTGAATTGATATTGATTTTTGGGTTTATCGTGAGCAGTGTTTTAAATAACACTTGTTCTTTAACCCGATAATTAATGGGATATGACTTTGGGTTTATCGTGGACCGTGTTTTAAATGACACTGATTCTTTAACCCAGTCACAGATTAAAACTAAGTGGAGTTTTAATGAATCTTTAATTAGATTGAAAAGATCGAGAATGGAGTATCACCAGTTTTGCTCCAGGCGATAGTTAAATCTTTAATTAGATTTGAACGTGAAATTTAGAAACTAACTGTCGGTTAGCTAAGTAGAATGGTTTTCTGGATATTGATCTGATGTTGGTTTCGGCCTTCGGGGTTAATATTTGGGGAATTATTCTCTTGATTAATTTACGGTTAATGACTAATGAGTTGGAATGAGGCGTATGTTGTGTTTGTGTAACACTTTTATAATATATACGCGAGTTATTCGGAAAGGCCGGGTTTATCCCATTCTGAGTAACTGATACGACGATAAGTCGAAGAAGAAGACGATGGTCGAAGACCGGAGGTCTTCACGTCGTTTGGGTGATAACTGATGATCTTGATTGGGCTGTACACCCAAGAAGATGGAAACAGTTAGTGATCGTCCAGACGTACTTGGAGATCGATGGATATGCGGGGTACTAGGTGCCTCCGGTTTCGTTCAGACCCAGAACGGACTTGTAAATGGACTGTGTGTCTGACATCGGATTTCATTCTGTGTGACTGATATCGGTTGCATAGGATGGTTTGCCTGTGTGGCATGCTAAGATGCAAATGATCAAGGCTTCTGTTGAAAAGCAAAGTCTTGTGGTTGATGATCAAAGCACGGCCTTTGTGGCGTAGCTTTGTGTAACGTTTACCTCGCGTGTTTCACACCAGGTATGAACCAAAAACGGGAGACGGACCTCAGGGAGGACTTGCGTTTCTTTCTAGTTAGAAGTGGCGTCAGTGGTTTTACACGCCCTGACGAGTTTGACTTATGTGGTTGTTGCGGTTGCGAGGCGCCTCGGTTATATCGGTTTCGGCCGAATGCATTCTGGTCGGCTGACGGACCAGACTTACACCCCATAGGGTGGGGAGACGTATTGTTCAGGCACTATAATCCACTCCGTGTGGACCGGCCCTGTCGCTCCATGGGGCAGTTGCGGCTGTTCCTGTGGCTCGGGCTAGAGAGTCACGAATCGGTTGAGGACTATCTTTTGCCTCGGTTCATAGACGGAAATCCAATTTCCAAATACGTGACATTTGCGGTTTTATTTGTAAACCTATATATGGCGACATGATATATGGTACCCATGCCGCCTATGATTGATACTTATGATTTGAAGTGTTTTATACACTATACACTTATAATAGTATCAAATGATTTGTTTTAAAACGTATCAAGCATTCTTTGGCTGTTATAAGGGAAAACCCTATCCTCGACTGCGTTGCATTGTGTGATGGGACCTGGGTCTTATAACAGCTTCATCTTTCTTTATTTAGCATTGCGCTGTTTGTTTTATGCACTGGTATTCTTGGGAGGAAACCCGTTCCGTGTTATACGGCGTGGTCCCTTGATTTACCTAATGATTTAAAATAAAGATTAACTGTTTTAGTTCTCACACCAGTCCCATGACTGACCTGGAGTTTATTGTTTTAACCTAAACTCTGGGTGCCCTTATTTTGACACGGGCAGCTAGTAGTTTTGGTTTTGCAGATTTATATTCACAGGATCCTGGTTTACAGCTGGAACGATATCCGGAAAGCTTTGTATCCGTATATCTCTTCTAGTTGTGTATTCTATTATTTTCCGCTGCTATGTATTTAAATGTAATTTAAATCTCTGATATTTCTGTGTAATATTCGTTTATACTCTGTATATTCTTGTAATCTGATGCATTGTTGTAATATACAGTGAAACGTTCTTTTATATGTGTTCTGCTGTGGTTTGTTCTCGAACTATCCGACGCTTTCCTTTACGGGGAGGTTGCGGGTCTTCACACGTGGTATCAGAGCTTTGGTTTACAAAGCTAGAGAACAAGACACATTAGAACCATACGAAAGAATTCATCAGATATTGGATTAGTAATATCCAATTAGAATGACTCGTTAGAGATAGGATCAGTAGTATCCTAGAACGAGTGTGAAGAGTATGTTTTTGAAAATGAAAACAAATTTCGTTTTGAAAATTTAAATCAATTATTCGTATTTGATTATTTATTTTATATTGATTAGGACAATCCGATATATAAAGATTTTGTATATATGTCTTGCAAACGTGTATTCGAAGTTTTAATATATTGGGTAGATATAGAATCCCTCTAGTGCCCGGGAATGATTCTGGTGATGGGGCACTGTCGCCAGTATTTATTTTCGAGCGACGAAAGTGAGATTTCTATATATTTCCTATTGACTGGTGTGAGAACCAAAATTAGATAGGGCCTATTGTTGTGATTTGGCATTAAAAATCTGATTCTTGTATATGTATCAAAATTATGAATTTGAAACTCTAATTCACTAATTGATTGATGTTTGTGTTGTTTGTTTATTTGTTTGCTAATTTTGAACCATTTAGCCTAACTGAATCAAATATTGAATTGTATTGAAATTTGGTCGCATTTGCTTGCATATACATATATATCATTGAACAGGTCATAGCAAGGAGGCTAGAGCCAGAGAATAAAATTTGTTTGCCCGACAAATAGGTACATGTTTACTACATAATTTCCTGTTTTGTTTGGGTGATGATGATTTTGTGAGCCTATTGGCTAGCCGCTTGGCTTTTTCTTTTTCTTTTTGAGATCTGAAGGACCGGGGAAGCTATTTGAAATTCCCCGATGCTCCCGGTGCAGGGGAGGTTATGGCGAAATTTTTCGAAAATTTAGGGTGTTAGCCAAATTTTTGAATTTTTGAAAATTCTCAAAAACTAAAGAGTTGGAGAATGGAAGCCAGGTCGAGCGTAGAGTTGAATAGTCAAACCACTTTCGACTTTGTTCCTTTTCGGGGACGAAAAGTTTTAAGTGGGGGAGATTGTAACAACCCGGAAAATCTGGGCCAGTTTAAAATTTTTATTTTGGCAATTTTAGCGAATTTTGATTATTTAAAATGAATTATTTTAAATAATATCGACGAGAAAATTTATTTTGAATATAGTTCGAACGTATATATTATATACGTCGTCGTTAGAATATATAATAATTATATATAATTATAAAAGGAATTGAAAATGGCGCGGTAGTTCGAAAATTCGATTTCTAATTTCAAATGAATATACAGAATTCAATATAAGTCAGAATTGAACGAAACAAGGAATATTTGAATCTGTATAACTATATCTTTGTAACGAAGTTAACAAACTGAGATTTCATCTTAGAAATGATAAGATATGTCCAGTTGAAAATTAGAAATAGTCGCTGTGGAATTTATATATATTTTTATATATATAAGGCCCTTAAAAATGGACATTTTGCAAATGACCTCGGATTTCGACGAAATCAGTTTTGTTGGGTCCGCAGTGTCAAGTTATTGCTAGGTTTCAAATTTCATAATTTTTCGAATCAATATGTGAGCGTGGCAAAGGAAAACGTGTTTGACCAGTTTCAGTTGATTTTAATCGACTGAAAATTGGCCATTTTTCAAACGGTCTCAGAATTTGACGAAACTAGTTTTGTTAGGACCGTATCGTCAATACGAAGCTAGAAAATATTTTTCTGGAATTTTTCTAGTTAGTATGTGACCCCGGTAATTTGAAATGTGCGTTTAAAATTCAATATAGTAATTTAAATGTAAATATTA
The DNA here is from genome assembly GCA_030737875.1 of Allium sativum. Classification (NCBI taxonomy): domain Eukaryota; kingdom Viridiplantae; phylum Streptophyta; class Magnoliopsida; order Asparagales; family Amaryllidaceae; genus Allium; species Allium sativum. The sequence continues at coordinate 179,701,166 of CM060915.1, read as the reverse complement.
ACGGAGACTGATTCAAACAGTCGAATCAACATACGATACATATCCCATTGTGTTCGGAATGGGGGTGAAACGCTATGGACGACAGGCGGTGGACCTCGTTTAGAGGTCGTTTGAAAAAGTTGACTTTTTGAATTAAAATAAAATAATTAAATTAATAAAAAAAAATATATAATCCCTCTTCCCTCCCTATACCTCCAGGCCCCCCCCCCGATAATTCAGAATCGAAAAAGAAAAAAAAAAAAAAGAAAAAAAAAGGGAGATCGAAATCGCGTCGAAGCCCCCCCCCACGCCGCCGCCGGTGGCAGAGCCACCACCACCTCGCGCGCCCCCCCCAGAGCCGTCGCGCAGCGCCCCTCCTCTTCCCTCTCCACTCTCCTCCTCCAACGTGAAGAACCCTAATTCCGCACCCCCTTGCTCACCTGAACCCTAGCCGCCGCAACCAGACCCCCTCCACCTCGCCTCGCAGCTCCGCTGCTCCCTCCTACTCGCGAACCCCCAAAGCGACGGAAGCCACAGCCCCCCCTGGACCCAAAACCGATGATGAACCCCCCCCCTTTAAGTATTTTCTGATTTTATTTATTTTATTTACTGATTTTATTTGTTTTATTAACTGAATTTTATTTGCTTATTAATCTGAATTTTTAAATTTTAAAAACTGATTTTATTTATTTTAAAACTGATTTTATTTATTTTAAAACAGATTTTATTTATTTATTTTAAGACGTGACTTTTAAAACAGAAAAGATTTGATTTTTAAAAGTAATATAATACGATCTTTATATTTTTAAAGTGATAAAAATATAGTTTTTATATTTTTAAAGAATTAAAAATATAATCTTTATAGGATAGAGAATATTAAAATATCATCTTTGTATATGTAGCAAAATAAAAATCTGATTTTTATTTTATATACGTTGAAATCAAGTGATGTCTTTAAATTTAAAAAGGTGAAATCTTTAAATTTAAAAAGGTGAAATCTTTAAATTTAAAAAGGTGAAATCTTTAAATTTAAAAAGGTGAGATCTTTAAATTTAAAAAGGTGAAATCTTTAAATTCAAAAAGGCGAAATCTTTATATGGAAAATAGCGGGATAAAAATATAATTTTTTATCTATATAACATAGAAGTAAAAATTCGATTTTTATATTGAATAGCAAAGTAAAAACTCGATTTTTATATTGAATAGCAAAGTAAAAATTCGATTTTTATAATGAATAGCAAAGTAAAATTTCGATTTTTATATATTGAATAGCATAGTAAAAATTCGATTTTTAAATATATGAAGTGATTATAAAAGTATGATTTTTAAATTGAAAGTGAATAAATAAAAATGTGATTTTTATTTTAAAGACATCGAAATATAAAAATGTGATTTTTATATATATAGTGACTACGGGCAACGAAGACGATGAAGATGAAGATTTCTATCAAATGAAGTGCCGTGGAGCTTGGATAGCTTTCGGTGAGAATTTCTCACCTTTCAATTTATTTTTCTAGTTATATATATATATACTAGGATGCAGACGGTGCTTAGTAGCACCCGACACAATCGTCCACAGACCATGGACTTGTTTGTTTGATTGATTGGTGATTGATTGCGATATTGGTTTGAATGTGATTTGTGGTATGAAAAATCGAATCGATAAATTGGTTAGGATTAGACGTGCGCCGTTATAAGGCGAAGGAGTAAGGCTAGGTTAGACCCTTACTCCAAATTTTGTGGTTTGCATAACGAAAGTGAATTTGATTGATATGTGAATGGCGTGGGCCTTCACTAGACCGGGGACAAGGCTAGGCCTTATCCCGTTTTTAGTATCGTGCCGTTATGCCGCCGAAATTTTCTAAAATATGTTAGAAAAATAAAAATATCATTTTATTGAATAAATGAATTGAATAGAAATTCATAAGTTGAAATAAAATGTTTTATCGTTAAAAATATAATTTTTAACGTGAAGTGAATAAAATAGAATATTCATTTACAAACCAGATGGTTTGTTTATGTACACCTATTTGAATGACATTGATTGGGACGATAAATTTTACACATCGCCCAACAACACAAATAAAATATGTGTTTGATTGTTTGAAACCCCACACGGGTGTTGGGATGAAATTTGAAGTTCACTCATCCTGATTGATTGAATATGTCGATCGATTGATTGACAGGCTGTTATAAGCGTTGAATATCTATATTTGATGCTTTTACAGTGTAGTGCACTTTGGTTGATGGTTGATTATTTTCAATGTTAGTATATACATGTGTTGTATGAAAATCCATATAATTAACTTTATATGGTGATTGATTGGGCCTCATTCCAATTTGAAAAATAAAGAATATTATAAAATAAAAGTTCATGTGTTGACAGTACTCATTCATTGAGATTGGTCATGTGTTGAACGAAATATTTTGATAATAACAACTATTTTGAAAAAGAAATATTTGAAATAGAATATTTGAAAATAGAAATTTATGAAGCCGTGTTGATTAGATTGACGCCATTTTGACGTGAATCGATATTTATATCGATTTTATTCATCTTAAAAATGAATATTGAAAAGTGATTTCGAAATCGAATATTTTGAATTGAATTGAAAACGATTTCGAAATGAATTGAATTGAAAACGATTTCGAAATGAATTGAATTGAAAACGATTTCGAAATGAATTGAATTGAAAACGACTTCGAATTGAATTGAAAACGATTTCGAAATGAATTGAATTGAAAACGATTTCGAAATGAATTGAATTGAAAACGATTTCGAAATGAATTGAATTGAAAACGAATTGAAATGAATTCAAAATTGAATTGAAATTTGAATTGAATAGAAATGAATTTTAAAACGAATTTATAAAGAAGAATTCAATTTTGCTTTGAATTGAAATAGAAGTTGAAATAGAATTTGAAACGAATTTAAAACTATTTATATAATTCGTTATAAATAGAAATCGACGAAATATATATTATATATATTATATATATAATATAATGGCCTGAATAGAACGCGCCGCGCCGCGGCAGTTCGCGAATTTCGACCATTTGTTTCAAACGGACATTACGGGAGATCCGACCGTCGGATTCTCCTAAAACCGGAACCATTGGGTTCGTATCGAAAAGAGCTTTCTAAAGAATATTAGAAATTAGAAATCTAACGGTTGGATTTGGAATTATGTCCAAATCAAATTCGAAAAAGGTCGCTGTAAGTGCAGTTCGATGGCCATTGTTGGAAATCGACTGAACGGGCCTTGATAAAATTATTAAAAATAGTAATAATTTGTGTAAAATCATAAGAAATGATTTAGAAAGAATTGGGATGAAAAACTCCATATTTGAAAAGATAAAAATAGATTTTTATCGAAATAAACTAGTTTTGAACTAGAATTATAATTCTATTTATTTTATTTTTTTTAATAAATAAATTGAATTCGAAATGGGTTTGAAAATAACCAAAATTTCCAATGAATGCATTGGAGTGGATTTGAATCGAAATTGTCTTCGGAATATTTCGATGTTGGAATTCGTGATTATACAGGTGTTGTTATGGAAATTTGAAAGATATATATTTATATCGCTATTTCCAATACGACATTTGTTAGTCGTAGAATTCGATATTGAATATAAGCCGATATATTTTCTATTCAGAGCCTTGTATTGAATATCGAATGTGATTTGGGTTTGTCGTGAATGGTGTCTTCACTAACACTGTTCTTGAGCCCTGTTGAGAAAAGATTAAATCTTTTTATTTAGATTTAATGAAGTGTACCAATTAAATGATATTTAATTGGAATTGATATTGATTTTTGGGTTTATCGTGAACAGTGTTTTAAATAACACTTGTTCTTTAACCCGATAATTAATGAATGTGATTTGGGTTTGTCGTGAATGGTGTCTTCACTAACACTGTTCTTGAACCCAGTTGAGAAAAGATTAAATCTTTTTATTTAGATTTAATGAAGTGTACCAATTAAATAATATTTAATTGGAATTGAATTGATATTGATTTTTGGGTTTATCGTGAACAGTGTTTTAAATAACACTTGTTCTTTAACCCGATAATTAATGAATGTGATTTGGGTTTGTCGTGAATGGTGTCTTCACTAACACTGTTCTTGAACCCAGTTGAGAAAAGATTAAATCTTTTTATTTAGATTTAATGAAGTGTACCAATTAAATAATATTTAATTGGAATTGAATTGATATTGATTTTTGGGTTTATCGTGAGCAGTGTTTTAAATAACACTTGTTCTTTAACCCGATAATTAATGGGATATGACTTTGGGTTTATCGTGGACCGTGTTTTAAATGACACTGATTCTTTAACCCAGTCACAGATTAAAACTAAGTGGAGTTTTAATGAATCTTTAATTAGATTGAAAAGATCGAGAATGGAGTATCACCAGTTTTGCTCCAGGCGATAGTTAAATCTTTAATTAGATTTGAACGTGAAATTTAGAAACTAACTGTCGGTTAGCTAAGTAGAATGGTTTTCTGGATATTGATCTGATGTTGGTTTCGGCCTTCGGGGTTAATATTTGGGGAATTATTCTCTTGATTAATTTACGGTTAATGACTAATGAGTTGGAATGAGGCGTATGTTGTGTTTGTGTAACACTTTTATAATATATACGCGAGTTATTCGGAAAGGCCGGGTTTATCCCATTCTGAGTAACTGATACGACGATAAGTCGAAGAAGAAGACGATGGTCGAAGACCGGAGGTCTTCACGTCGTTTGGGTGATAACTGATGATCTTGATTGGGCTGTACACCCAAGAAGATGGAAACAGTTAGTGATCGTCCAGACGTACTTGGAGATCGATGGATATGCGGGGTACTAGGTGCCTCCGGTTTCGTTCAGACCCAGAACGGACTTGTAAATGGACTGTGTGTCTGACATCGGATTTCATTCTGTGTGACTGATATCGGTTGCATAGGATGGTTTGCCTGTGTGGCATGCTAAGATGCAAATGATCAAGGCTTCTGTTGAAAAGCAAAGTCTTGTGGTTGATGATCAAAGCACGGCCTTTGTGGCGTAGCTTTGTGTAACGTTTACCTCGCGTGTTTCACACCAGGTATGAACCAAAAACGGGAGACGGACCTCAGGGAGGACTTGCGTTTCTTTCTAGTTAGAAGTGGCGTCAGTGGTTTTACACGCCCTGACGAGTTTGACTTATGTGGTTGTTGCGGTTGCGAGGCGCCTCGGTTATATCGGTTTCGGCCGAATGCATTCTGGTCGGCTGACGGACCAGACTTACACCCCATAGGGTGGGGAGACGTATTGTTCAGGCACTATAATCCACTCCGTGTGGACCGGCCCTGTCGCTCCATGGGGCAGTTGCGGCTGTTCCTGTGGCTCGGGCTAGAGAGTCACGAATCGGTTGAGGACTATCTTTTGCCTCGGTTCATAGACGGAAATCCAATTTCCAAATACGTGACATTTGCGGTTTTATTTGTAAACCTATATATGGCGACATGATATATGGTACCCATGCCGCCTATGATTGATACTTATGATTTGAAGTGTTTTATACACTATACACTTATAATAGTATCAAATGATTTGTTTTAAAACGTATCAAGCATTCTTTGGCTGTTATAAGGGAAAACCCTATCCTCGACTGCGTTGCATTGTGTGATGGGACCTGGGTCTTATAACAGCTTCATCTTTCTTTATTTAGCATTGCGCTGTTTGTTTTATGCACTGGTATTCTTGGGAGGAAACCCGTTCCGTGTTATACGGCGTGGTCCCTTGATTTACCTAATGATTTAAAATAAAGATTAACTGTTTTAGTTCTCACACCAGTCCCATGACTGACCTGGAGTTTATTGTTTTAACCTAAACTCTGGGTGCCCTTATTTTGACACGGGCAGCTAGTAGTTTTGGTTTTGCAGATTTATATTCACAGGATCCTGGTTTACAGCTGGAACGATATCCGGAAAGCTTTGTATCCGTATATCTCTTCTAGTTGTGTATTCTATTATTTTCCGCTGCTATGTATTTAAATGTAATTTAAATCTCTGATATTTCTGTGTAATATTCGTTTATACTCTGTATATTCTTGTAATCTGATGCATTGTTGTAATATACAGTGAAACGTTCTTTTATATGTGTTCTGCTGTGGTTTGTTCTCGAACTATCCGACGCTTTCCTTTACGGGGAGGTTGCGGGTCTTCACAATTTTTATATATAAGGCCCTTAAAAATGGACATTTTGCAAATGACCTCGGATTTCGACGAAACCAGTTTTGTTGGGTCCGTGGTGTCGAATTATTGCTAGGTTTCAAATTTCATAATTTTTCGAATCAGTATGTGAGCGTGGCAAAGGAAAACGCGTTTGACCAGTTTTAGTTGATTTTAATCGACTGGAAATTGGCCATTTTTCTAACGGTCTCAGAATTCGACGAAACTAGTTTTGTTAGGACCGTATCGTCAATACGAAGCTAGAAAATATTTTTCTGGAATTTTTAAAGTTAGTATGTGACCCCGGTAATTTGAAATGTACGTTTAAAATTCAATATAAAGATTTATATTTTAAATTTAACGGAAACTGACTATAACAGTCGAAATGGCTTAAGAAACCTATTCCATTGTGTCCGGGATGGGGGTAGTTAGCTAGGGGCGACACTGGTTCGGTTTGATTTGGAGTTTAAATGTAAATTCCCTTTTTAAAAGAAAAATAGAATTAAATATTAATTAAAATAATTATATTTATATAATACCCCCCATACCTTTTCTTCCCTCCCCGTTCATTCAGAGAATAAAAGAAATAATAAAAAAAAAACGACGAATAGGGGGGCGCGATTCGCCGCCACCTGCCATCGACCGACCGCCCCCCCTTCCACTGGCGCCGCACCGCCTAAGTCTCCCCCCCTCTTGTCGACCTTCCTCCTACACCAGCCCCCCCCTTAAACCGCGCACCCCTAGAACCCTAGCCCCAAATCCCAACAACCGCCGACCATCGCGCCTGGTGCCAAACCCCCACCACCACGTGCGAAACTTCCAGTCCAACCTCCGCCTCCTCTTGGATCTGACGCGCCTCAAACAGGCCCCCCTTTTGTAAGTAAAACCGATTTTGTTTTATTTTATTTTATTTTACTGTAAAACTGTTTTTTTTATTATTTTCATTTAATGATTTAAAACTGAATTTTATTAATGCTTTAAAACTGAATTTTATTAATGCTTTAAAACTGAATTTTATTAATGATTTAAAACTGAATTTTATTAATGATTTAAAACTGAATTTTATTAATGTTTAAAAACTGTTTTTTTATTTAAGTTGTAAAAAAAAATAGGAAAAGTAAAGACTTTTAAAATAGGAAAAGTAAAGACTTTTAAAATAGGAAAAGTAAAGATTTTTAAATATTAAAAATGTGATTTTTATATATTGAACTTCGAATTAAAAATGTGATTTTTATATATTGAACTTCGAATTAAAAATGTGATTTTTATATATTGAACTTCGAATTAAAAATGTGATTTTTATATATTGAACTTCGAATTAAAAATAGGATTTTTATATATTGAACTTCGAAATAAAAATTCGATTTTTATATATCGAATATCATAGTAAAAATTCGATTTTTACATATGTAGTGGCTACAGCAACGAAGATGTGATAGCGATGAAGATTTCTACCAATGAAGTGCCGTGGAGCTAGGATAGCTATATGTGAGAACTTCTCACCTTTCAATTTAATTATTCTAGTTATATATATATACTAGGATGCAGACGGTGCTTAGTAGCACCCGACACAATCGTCCACAGACCATGGACTTGTTTGTTTGACTGTTTGGTGATTGATTGCGATATTGGTTTGAATGTGGTTTGTGGTGTGAAAAATCGAATCGATAAATTGGTTAGGATTAGACGTGCGCCGTTATAAGGCGAAGGAGTGAGGCTAGGTTAGACTCTTACTCCAAATTTTGTGGTTTGCATAACGAATTGATTTGATTGATGTGTGAATGGCGTGGGCCTTCACTAGACCGGGGATAAGGCTAGGCCTTGTCCCGTTTCTAGTATCGTGCCGTTATGCCGCCGAAATTTTCTAAAATATGTTAGAAAAATAAAAATATCATTTTATTGAATAAATGAACCGAATAGAATATTCATAGGTTGAATAAAATGTTTTATCGTTAAAAATATAATTTTTAACGTGAAGTGAATAAATATTCATTTACAAACCAGACGGTTTGTTTATGTACACCTATTTGAAGGATATTGATTGGGTCGATAAATTTTACACATCGCCCAACTGCACAAATAAAATCTGTGTTTGATTGTTTGAAACCCCACACGGGTGTTGGGATGAAATTTGAAGTTCACTCATCCTGATTGATTGAATATGTCGATCGGTTGATTGACAGGCTGTTTTAAGCGTTGGATATCTATATTTGATGCTTATACAGTGTAGTGCACTTTGGTTGATGGTTGATTATTTTTCAATGCTATTATACATGTGTTGTATGAAAATCCATATAATTAACATTATATGGTGATTGATTGGGCCTCATTCCAATTTGAAAATTAAAGAATATTATAAAATAAAAGTTCATGTGTTGACAGTACTCATTCATTGAGATTGGTCATGTGTTGAACGAAATATTTTAGTAATAAAATTTGCACCTTTAATATTATAAAATAAAAGTTCATGTGTTGACAGTACTCATTCATTGAGATTGGTCATGTGTTGAACGAAATATTTTGATAATAACAACTACTTTGAAAAAGAAACATTTGAAATAGAATATTTGAAAATAGAAAGATATGAAGCCGTGTTGGTTAGATTGACGCCATTTTGACGTGAACGATATTTATATCGATTTTAAACGATTTCGAAATGAATTGTAAACGATTTCGAAATGAAATGAATTGAAAACGATTTCGAAATGAAATGAATTGAAAACGATTTCGAAATGAAATGAATTGAAAACGATTTCGAAATGAATTGAATTGAAAACGATTTCGAAATGAATTGAATTGAAAACGATTTCGAAATGAAATGAATTGAAAACGATTTCGAAATGAATTGAATTGAAAACGATTTCGAAATGAAATGAATTGAAAACGATTTCGAAATGAAATGAATTGAAAACGAATTCAAATTGAATTGAAAGTGAATTGAAATGAATTCAAATTGAATTGAAATTTGAATTGAATAGAAATGAACTTTGAAACGAATTTATAAAGAAGAATTCAATTTTGCTTTGAATTGAAATAGATTTTGAAACGAATTTTAAAACTATTTATATAATTCGTTTTGAATAGAAAATCGACGAAGTATATTATATATATTATATATATAATATAATGGCCTGAATAGAACGCGCCGCGCCGCGGCAGTTCATGAATTTCGACCATTTATTTCAAACGGACATTACGGGAGATCCGACCGTCGGATTCTCCTAAAACCGGAACCGTTGGGTTCGTATCGAAAAGAGCTTTCTAACGAATGTTAGAAATTTGAAATCTAACGGTTGGATTTGGAGATACGTCCAAATCAAATTCGAAAAAGGTCGGTGTAAGTGCAGTTCGATGGCCGTTGATGGAAATCGACTGTACGGGCCTTGATAAAATTATTAAAAATAGTAATAATTTGTGTAAAATCATAAGAAATGATTTAGAAAGATTTGGGATGAAAAACTCCATATTTGAAAAGATAAAAATTGATTTTTATCGAAATGAACTAGTTTTGAACTAGAATTATAATTCTATTTATTTTTAAATAAATAAATTGAATTTGAAATGGTTTTGAAAATAACCAAAATTTCCAATGATTGCATTGGAATGGATTTGAATCGAAATTGTCTTCGGAATATTTCGATGTTGGATTTCGTGATTATACAAATGTTGTTATGGAAATTTGAAAGATATATATATATATCGTTATTTCCAATGCGATGTTTGTTAGTCGTAGAATTTGATATTGAATATAAGCCGGTATATTTTCTATTCAGAGCCTTGTATTGAATATCAAATGTGATTTGGGTTTGTCGTGAATGGTGTCTTCACTAACACTGTTCTTGAACCCAGTTGAGAAAAGATTAAATCTTTTTATTTAGATTTAATGAAGTGTACCAATTAAATAACATTTAATTGGAATTGAATCGATATTGATTTTTGGGTTTATCGTGGACAGTGTTTTAAATAACACTCGTTCTTTAACCCGATGATTAATGAATGTGATTTTGGGTTTATCGTGAACCGTGTTTTTAAATGACACTGATTCTTTAACCCAGTCAAAGATTAAAACTAAGTGGAGTTTTAATGAATCTTTAATTAGATTGAAAAAAATCGAAATGGAGTATCACCAGTTTTGCTCCAGGCGATAGTTAAATCTTTAATTAGATTTGAACGTGAAATGGTAATTGAATTTACCGATAACACTGTGGTGTTAGATATGAAGTATTACCAGTTTTACTTCATGGGGATAAATAGGTTGGGATGGGGAAATTAAAATAAATGATTACTTCGGTAAGGTTCGCTAATCCCGACTAGTTTGAATTGAGATTCAAAAATAGAATAAAGAATAAATTCAAATAATTGATCTTTGATAAAATTAATGGGAACCTTTCCCTATGAATGTGAAATTTAGAAACTAACTGTCGGTTAGCCAAGCAGAATGGTTTTCTGAATATTGATCTGATGTTGGTTTCGGCCTTCGGGGTTAATATTTGGGGGATTATTCTCTTGATTAATTTACGGTTAGTGACTAATGAATTGGAATGAGGCGTATGTTGTGTTTGTGTAACACTTATTTAAAATATACGCGAGTTATTCGGAAAGACCGGGTTTATCCCATTCTGAATAACTGATACGACGATAAGTCGAAGATGAAGACGACGGTCGAAGACCGGAGGTCTTCACGTCGTTTGGGTAATTACTGATGATCTTGATTGGGCTGTACACCCAAGAAGATGGAAACAGTTAGTGATCGTCCAGACGTACTTGGAGATCGATGGATAGGCGGGGTACTAGGTGCCTCCGGTTTCGTTCAGACCCAGGACGGACTTGTAAATGGACTGTGTGTCTGACATCGGATTTCATTCTGTGTGACTGATATCGGTTGCATAGGATGGTTTGCCTGTGTGGCATGCTAAGATGCAAATGATCAAGGCTTCTGTTGAAAAGCAAAGTCTTGTGGTGATGATCAAAGCACGGCCTTTGTGGCGTAGCTTTGTGTAACGTTTACCTCGCGTGTTTCACACCCGGTATGAACCAAAAACGGGAGACGGACCTCAGGGAGGGCCTGCGTTTCCTCCTAGCTAGAAGTGGCGTCAGTGGTTTTACACGCCCTGACGAGTTTGACTTATGTGGTTGTTGCTGTTGCGAGGCGCCTCGGTTAGATCGGACGATCCGGGTCCGATGGAGTCATTCGTTGGCTCGCTTACGCCCCAAAGGGCGGCGAAACGTAGTGCTCAGGTATAATAATCCACATCGGTGGACCGGCCCTGTCGCTCCAAGGCTTGCCTGCGCGCTTGCCTGAAACTCGGGCTAGGCAGTCTCGAATCGGTTGAGGACTATCTTTTGCCTCGGTTCATAGATGGAAACCCAATTTCCAAATACGTGACTTTGCGATTTTGATTGTATAACCTATATATGGTGACATAGTGGGATGGGGCGCTCATGCCGCCTATGATTGATACTTATGATTTGAAGTTGTTTTATGCACTATGCACTTATAATAGTATCAAATGATTTGTTTTAAACGTATCAAGCATTCTTTGGCTGTTATAAGGGAAAACCCTATCCTCGGCTGCGTTGCATTGTGTGATGGGACCTGGGTCTTATAACAGCTTCATTTTCTTTATTTAGCATTGCGCTGTTTGTTTTATGCACTGGTATTCTTGGGAGGAAACCCGTTCCGTGTTATACGGCGTGGTCCCTTGATTTACCTGACTTTAAAATAAAGATTAACTGTTTTAGTTCTCACACCAGTCCCATGACTGACCTGGAGTTTATTGTTTTAACCTAAACTCTGGGTGCCCCTATTTTCGACACGGGCAGCTAGTAGTTTTGGTTTTGCAGATTTATATTCACAGGATCCTGGTTTACAGCTGGAACGATATCCGGAAAGCTTTGTATCCGTATATCTACTTCTAGTTGTGTATTGTATTATTTTCCGCTGCTATGTATTTAAATGTAATTTAAATCTCTGATATTTCTGTGTAATATTCATTTATACTCTGTATATTCTTGTAATCTGATGCATTGTTGTAACATGCAATGAAATGTTCTTCTGTATGCGTTCTGTTGTGGGTTGTTCTCGAACTATCCGACACTTTCCTTTATGGGGAAGTTACGGGTTTTCACACATTCCAGCTGTAAACCAGGATCCTGTGAATATAAATCTGCAAAACCAAAACTACTAGCTGCCCGTGTCAAAATAGGGGCACCCAGAGTTTAGGTTAAAACAATAAACTCCAGGTCAGTCATGTGACTGGTGTGAGAACTAAAAACAATTATTAATCTTTATTTTAAATCATTAGGTAAATCAAGGGACCACGCCGTATAACACGGAACGGGTTTCCTCCCAAGAATACCAGTGCATTAAACAAACAGCGCAATGCTAAATAAAGAAAAATGAAGCTGTTATAAGACCCAGGTCCTATCACACAATGCAACGCAAGCCGGGGGATAGGGTTTTCCCTTATAACAGCCAAAGAATGCTTGATACGTTTAAAACAAATCATTTGATACTACAATAAGTGCATAGTATATAAAACAACTTCAAATCATAAGTATCAATCCTAGGCGGCATGGGTACCATATATCATGTCGCCATATATAGGTTTACAAATAAACCGCAAATGTCACGTATTTGGAAATTGGATTTCCGTCTATGAACCGAGGCAAAAGATAGTCCTCAACCGATTCGAGACTGCCTAGCCCGAGTCTCAGGATCAGAACGCATCGACCCTTGGAGCGACAGGGCCGGTCCACACGGAGTGGATTAAAAATGCCTGAGCACTACGTTTCGCCGCCCTTTGGGGCGTAAGCGAGCCAACGAATGACTCCATCGGACCCGGATCGTCCGATCTAACCGAGGCGCCTCGCAACAGCAACAACCACATAAGTCAAACTCGTCAGGGCGTGTAAAACCACTGACGCCACTTTTTAGCTAGGAGGAAACGCAGGCCCTCCCTGAGGTCCGTCTCCCGTTTTTGGTTCATACCGGGGTGCGAGGCTCGCGAATCAACGCTACACAAAGCTACGCCACAAAGGCCGTGCTTTGATCATCAACCACAAGACTTTGCTTTTCAACAGAAGCCTTGATCATTTGCATCTTAGCATGCCACACAGGCAAACCATCCTATGCAACCGATATCAGTCACACAGAATGAAATCCGATGTCAGACACGCAGTCCATTTACAAGTCCGTTCTGGGTCTGAACGAAACCGGAGGCACCTAGTACCCCGCATCCCCATCGATCTCCAAGTACGTCTGGACGATCACTAACTGTTTCCATCTTCTTGGGTGTACAGCCCAATCAAGATCATCAGTTATCACCCAAACGACGTGAAGACTTCCGGTCTTCGACCATCGTCTTCATCTTCGACTTATCGTCGTATCAGTTATTCAGAATGGGATAAACCCGGTCTTTCCGAATAACTCGCGTATATATTATAAAAGTGTTTCACAAACACAACATACGCCTCATTCCAATTCATTAGTCACTAACCGTAAATTAATCAAGAGAATAATTCCCCAAATATTAACCCCGAAGGCCGAAACCAACATCAGATCAATATCCAGAAAACCATTCTGCTTGGCCAACCGACAGTTAGTTTCTAAATTTCACATTCATAGGGAAATGTTCCCATTAATTTTATCCAAGATAAATTTCTTGAATTTATTCTTTAATCTACTTTTGAATATCAATTCAAACTAGTCGGGATTAGCGAACCTTACCGAAGTAATCATTAGTTTTAATTTCCCAATCCCAACCTATTCATCCCATGAAGTAAAACTGGTTATACTTCATATCTAACACCACGGTGTTATCGGTAAATTCAATTACCATTTCACGTTCAAATCTAATTAAAGATTTAACTATCGCCTGGAGCAAAACTGGTGATACTCCTTTTCGATTATTCCAATCTAATTAAAGATTCATTAAAACTCCACTTAGTTTTAATCTTTGACTGGGTTAAAGAATCAGTGTCATTTAAAACACGGTTCACGATGAACCCAAAATCACATCACATTTCAATCAGTCCCTAATTGTAAATTAGCAAGTGAGCCATTCCCTAAGTATGAATCCCGAAGGCCGAAACCAACATCAGATCAATACCTCGGAAACAATTCAACTTAACTAATCTCCAGTTAGTTTCTGATTTTCTTAACTCTTTTAGGTCTAAGAACTGTATTATTGAAGATACCGTTCACGACAACCCAAAATCACATTTCATTAATGATCGGGTTAAAGAACGAGTGTTATTTAAAACACTGTCCACGATAAACCCAAAAATCAATATCGATTCAATTCCAATTAAATATCATTTAATTGGTACACTTCATTAAATCTAAATAAAAAGATTTAATCTTTTCTCAACTGGGTTCAAGAACAGTGTTAGTGAAGACACCATTCACGACAAACCCAAATCACATTTGATATTAAATACGAGGCTCTGAATAGAAAATATCCCGGCTTATATTCAATATCAAATTCTACGATTAACAAATGTCATATTGGAAATAACGATATAGATATATATCTTTCAAATTTCCATAACAACATCTGTATAATCACGAATTCCAACATCGAAATATTCCGAAGACAATTTCGATTCAAATCCACTCCAATGCAATCATTGGAAATTTTGGTTATTTTCAAAACCCTTTTCGAATTCAATTTATTTATTTAAAAATAAATAGAATTATAATTCTAGTTCAAAACTAGTTCAATTCGATAAAAATCTATTTTTATCTTTTCAAATATGGAGTTTTTCATCCCAATTCTTTCTAAATCATTTCTTATGATTTTACACAAATTATTACTATTTTTAATAATTTTATCAAGGCCTGTACAGTCGATTTCCATCAATGGCCATCGAACTGCACTTACAGCGACCTTTTTCGA
The DNA here is from genome assembly GCA_030737875.1 of Allium sativum. Classification (NCBI taxonomy): domain Eukaryota; kingdom Viridiplantae; phylum Streptophyta; class Magnoliopsida; order Asparagales; family Amaryllidaceae; genus Allium; species Allium sativum. Next base: position 179,686,091 of record CM060915.1, on the reverse strand, counting down.
ATTTGATTTGGACGCATCTCCAAATCCAACCGTTAGATTTCAAATTTCTAATATTCGTTAGAAAGATCTTTTCGATACGAACCCAACGGTTCCGGTTTTAGGAGAATCCGACGGTCGGATCTCCCGCAATGTCCGTTTGAAATAAATGGTCGAAATTCACGAACTGCCGCGGCGCGGCGCGTTCTATTCAGGCCATTATATTATATATATAATATATATAATATATATTTCGTCGATTTCTATTTAAAACGCATTATATAAATAGTTTTAAAATTCGTTTCAAAAGCAATTTCAACTTCCATTTCAATTCAAATCAAAATTGAATTCTTCTTTATAAATTCGTTTTAAAATTCATTTCTATTCAATTCAAATTTCAATTCAATTTGAATTCATTTCAATTCACTTTCAATTCAATTAGAATTCGTTTTCAATTCAATTCATTTCGAAATCGTTTTCAATTCATTTCATTTCGAAATCGTTTTCAATTCATTTTGAATTCGTTTAAAATCGATATAAATATCGTTCACGTCCAAAATGGCGTCAATCTAATCAACACGGCTTCATAAATTTCTATTTTCAAATATTCTATTTCAAATATTTCTTTTTCAAAATAGTTGTTATTATCAAAATATTTCGTTCAACACATGACCAATCTCAATGAATGAGTACTGTCAACACATGAACTTTTATTTTATATCGATAAAGGTGCAAATTTTATTACTAAAATATTTCGTTCAACACATGACCAATCTCAATGGATGAGTACTGTCAACACATGAACTTTTATTTTATAATATTCTTTATTTTTCAAATTGGAATGAGGCCCAATCAATTACCATATAAAGTTAATTATATGGATTTTCATACATTACACACATATAATAGCATTGAAAAATAATCAACCATCAACCAAAGTGCACTACACTGTATAAGCATCAAATATAGATATCTAACGCTTATAACAGCCTGTCAATCAATCAATCGACATATTTAATCAATCAGGATGAGTGAACTTCATATTTCATCCTAACACCCGTGTGGGGTTTCAAACAATCAAACAAATATTTTATTTGTGCAGTTGGACGATGTGTAAAATTTATCGACCCAATCAATGTCCTTCAAATAGGTGTACATAAACGAACCGTCTGGTTCGTAAATGAATATTTATTTATTCACATTCACGTTAAAAATTATATTTTTAACGACAAAACATTTTATTCCAACATATGAACTTCTATTCAATTCATTTCTTTAAATAAAATGATATTTTTATTTTTCTAACATATTTTAGAAAATTTCGGCGGCATAACGGCACGATACTAGAAACGGGACGAGGCCTAGCCTTATCCCCGGTCTAGTGAAGGCCCACGCCATTCACACATCATCTAATCAATTCATTTCACCACACAATTCAATTTCAATCAAACAATCACTAATCTATGCAACCAAACAAACAAGTCCATGGTCTGTGGACGATTGTGTCGGGTGCTACTAAGCACCGTCTGCATCCTAGTATATATATATAACTTAGGAAAAGAGAATTTGAGTGAGAAGTTCTCACCGATAGCTATCCTAGCTCCATGGCACTTCATTGATAGAAATCTTCATCGCTACCGCATCTTCGTCATCTTCGTTGCCCGCAGCCACTACATATATAAAAATCACATTTTTATATTTTTGATGTCTTTAAAATAAAAATCACATTTTTATTTATTCACTTTTAATTTAAAAATCATATTTTTTACTTCGCTATTCAACATATAAAAATCACATTTTTTCTTTCGAAGTTCTATATATAAAAATCATATTTTTCTTTCAAAGTTCAACATATAAAAATCCTATTTTTATTTCGAAGTTCAACATATAAAAATCCTATTTTTATTTCGAAGTTCAACATATAAAAATCCTATTTTTATTTCGAAGTTCAACATATAAAAATCATATTTTTATTTCGAAGTTCAACATATAAAAATCCTATTTTTATTTCGAAGTTCAACATATAAAAAGGTTTCTTTTACTAATAAAAAATCACTTCTTTTTCTCGCTACTATATTTGTTTCAACAATGCTAATTTCTGTTCTAAAAATAAGGTTATGACAGTTTTTTTAAAAATCATATTATTAAACAATGCTTTCTCCATTAAATAATAAAAAACTGATTTTATAAAAACTCATTTATATAAACTAAAAACTGATTTAATAAAACTGAAATTAAATTTACTAAGTAAAATAAAATAAAATAAAATAAGACACTCACTGGTTCATGGAGAAATGGGTCAGAGGTGCTCACTCCGGATCTCGCGCTGCTGAGTGGAGCGCGGGAAGGAGGAGATAGAGGGATGAGAACGGAGACGGGGTGCTGAGCGTCGCACAAAGAGGGCTAGGGAGGTGCGTTCGTTGTTGCGGAGGAGAGAGGGGGTGGTCGGCGCCCTAGCGCGCGTCGGTGGGTGGAGCGGAGGGCTGAAATCGGCCCAGGGCTTGAGGTGGCTGCCTGGATCTCGGGGGGGGGGGGGGGGGGCTACGCCTGAAGGCGGCGGGCGATGCGCCCTCCTGGAGGCGCGGTGGTCTCGGGGAGGGCGGCGGCTCCTCCCCGCTTCTACGTCTCCGATCTTCTTCTTTTTTTTTTTCTAATCTGAAATCGAAATGAAACAAAAGGGGGGCCAGAGCGGGTTAACGGGGGGGAGAGAAGTTTTTTTTCTTTTTTTATTTATTTATAATATTTTATTATTTAATTCCGCAAAAAGCAACCTTTATTTTCGACCTCAAAACGAGGCTCCCCGCCTGTCGTCCATAGCGTTTTACCCCCATTCCGAACACAATGGGATATGTTTCGTAGGTTGATTCGACTGTTTGAATCAGTTTCCGTTGCATTTACATTTAAATCATTATATTGAATTTTAAACGTACATTTCAAATTACCGGGGCCACATACGAACACGAAAAATTCCAGAAAAATATTTTCTATCTTCGTATTGACGATACGGTCCTAACAAAACTAGTTTCGTCGAATTCTGCGACCGTTGGAAAAATGGCCAATTTTCAGTCGATTAAAATCAACTGAAACTGGTCAAACGCGTGTTCCTTTGCCACGCTCACATATTGATTCGAAAAATTACGAAATTTGGAATCTAGCAATAACTTGACACCGCGGACCCAACAAAACTGGTTTCGTCGAAATCCGAGGTCATTTGCAAAATGTCCATTTTTAAGGGCCTGAATTCCATAGCGACTATTCAGAATTTTCAACTGGACATATCTTTTGATTCCCGCTAAGAAATTTTGATCATTCGGATTCGTTGGAAAGATATTCACTATTAGATTCCATTATTTTTGGTTTCACTAAAATCCGGATTGTTTTGCACCCGGTACATTCAATTGAAGTTTGAAATCGAATTATCGAACTACCGCGCCATTTTCAATTCCTTTTATAATTATATATAATTATTATATATTCTAACGACGACGTATATAATATATACGTTCTAATTATATTCAAAATAAATTTCTCGTCGATTTTATTTAAAATAATTCATTTTAAATAATCAAAATTCGCTAAAATTGCCAATTTAAAAATTTTAAACTGGCCCAGATTTTCGGGTTGTTACAATCTCCCCCACTTAAAACTTTTCGTCCCCGAAAAGGAGCAAAGTCGAAAGTGGTTTGATTAATCAACTCTACGATCGATCAGGCTTCCATTCTCCAACTCTTTAGTTTCTGAGAATTTTCAAAATTTCAAAAATTTGGCTAACACCCTAAATTTTTGAAAAATTTCGCCATAACCTCCCCTGCACCGGGAGCATCGGGGAATTTCAAATAGCTTCCCCGGTCCTTCAGATCTCAAAAAGAAAAAGAAAAAGCCAAGCGGCTAGCCAATAGGCTCACAAAATCATCATCACCCAAACAAAACAGGAAATTATGTAGTAAACATGTACCTATTTGTCGGGCAAACAAATTTTATTCTCTGGCTCTAGCCTCCTTGCTATGACCTGTTCAAGGTAAGTACATATATGCAAGCATATGCGACCAAATTTCAATACAAGTCAATATTTGATTCAGTTAGGCATAATGGTTCAAAATTATCAAACAATTGAACAAATAACACAAACATCAATCAATTAGTGAATTTAATGTTCCAAATTCATAATTTTGATACATAGTCAAAAATCAGATTTTTGATGCCGAATCACAACAATAAGCCCTATCTAATTTTTGGTTCTCACACCAGTCTAATGGAAATATATAGATATCACACCTTCGAAACACGAATACCAATTCTGATGATATTCGAACTATCATCAGAATCATCTTCGGGCGACTAGAGTGTGATTCTATATCTATCCAGTATATTAAAATTTCAAATACCCGTGGATCAGACGTATACGCAAAATCTATATATACTAGATTGTCCAAATCAATATAAATAAATAATCAAATACGAATAAGTGATTTAAATTTTCAAAACAAAAATTTGTTTTATTTTAAAAATATACTCTTCACACTCGTTCTAGGATACTACTGATCCTATCTCTAACGAGTCACTCTCATTGGATATTACTAATCCAATATCTGATGAATCCTTTCATATGGTTCTAATGTGCCTTGTTCTCTGAGCTTTGTAAACCAAAGCTCTGATACCAACTGTGAAAACCCGTAACTTCGCCGAAAAGGGAAGCGTCGGATAGTTCGAGAACAAACCACAACAGAACACATATAAAAGAACATTTCACTGTATATTACAACAATGCATCAGATTACAAGAATATACCGAGTATAAATGAATATATATTACACAGAAATATCAGAGATTTAAATTACATTTAAATACATAGCAGCGGAAAAATAATACAATACACAACTAGAAAGAGATATACGGATACAAAGCTTTCCGGATATCATTCCAGCTGTAAACCAGGATCCTGTGAATATAAATCTGCAAAACCAAAACTACTAGCTGCCCGTGTCAAAATAGGGGCACCCAGAGTTTAGGTTAAAACAATAAACTCCAGGTCAGTTATGTGACTGGTGTGAGAACTAAAAACAGTTATTAATCTTTATTTTAAATCATTAGGTAAATCAAGGGACCACGCCGTATAACACGGAACGGGTTTCCTCCCAAGAATACCAGTGCATAAAACAAACAGCGCAATGCTAAATAAAGAAAAATGAAGCTGTTATAAGACCCAGGTCCTATCACACATTGCAACGCAAGCCGGGGGATAGGGTTTTCCCTTATAACAGCCAAAGAATGCTTGATAGGTTTAAAACAAATCATTTGATACTACAATAAGTGCATAGTGTGTAAAACAACTTCAAATCATAAGTATCAATCCTAGGCGGCATGGGTACCATATATCATGTCGCCATATATAGGTTTACAAATAAACCGCAAATGTCACGTATTTGGAAATTGGATTTTCGTCTAAGAACCGAGGCAAAAGATAGTCCTCAACCGATTCGAGACTGCCTAGCCCGAGTCTCAGGATCAGAACGCATCGACCCTTGGAGCGACAGGGCCGGTCCACACGGAGTGGATTAAAAATGCCTGAGCACTACGTTTCGCCGCCCTTTGGGGCGTAAGCGAGCCAACGAATGACTCCATCGGACCCGGATCGTCCGATCTAACCGAGGCGCCTCGCAACAGCAACAACCACATAAGTCAAACTCGTCAGGGCGTGTAAAACCACTGACGCCACTTTTTAGCTAGGAGGAAACGCAGGCCCTCCCTGAGGTCCGTCTCCCGTTTTTGGTTCATACCAGGGTGCGAGGCTCGCGAATCAACGCTACACAAAGCTACGCCACAAAGGCCGTGCTTTGATCATCAACCACAAGACTTTGCTTTTCAACAGAAGCCTTGATCATTTGCATCTTAGCATGCCACACAGGCAAACCATCCTATGCAACCGATATCAGTCACACAGAATGAAATCCGATGTCAGACACGCAGTCCATTTACAAGTCCGTTCTGGGTCTGAACGAAACCGGAGGCACCTAGTACCCCGCATCCCCATCGATCTCCAAGTACGTCTGGACGATCACTAACTGTTTCCATCTTCTTGGGTGTACAGCCCAATCAAGATCATCAGTTATCACCCAAACGACGTGAAGACTTCCGGTCTTCGACCATCGTCTTCATCTTCGACTTATCGTCGTATCAGTTATTCAGAATGGGATAAACCCGGTCTTTCCGAATAACTCGCGTATATATTATAAAAGTGTTAAACAAACACAACATACGCCTCATTCCAATTCATTAGTCACTAACCGTAAATTAATCAAGAGAATAATTCCCCAAATATTAACCCCGAAGGCCGAAACCAACATCAGATCAATATCCAGAAAACCATTCTGCTTGGCCAACCGACAGTTAGTTTCTAAATTTCACATTCATAGGGAAATGTTCCCATTAATTTTATCCAAGATAAATTTCTTGAATTTATTCTTTAATCTACTTTTGAATATCAATTCAAACTAGTCGGGATTAGCGAACCTTACCGAAGTAATCATTTGTTTTAATTTCCCAATCCCAACCTATTCATCCCATGAAGTAAAACTGGTTATACTTCATATCTAACACCACGGTGTTATCGGTAAATTCAATTACCATTTCACGTTCAAATCTAATTAAAGATTTAACTATCGCCTGGAGCAAAACTGGTGATACTCCATTTCGATTATTCCAATCTAATTAAAGATTCATTAAAACTCCACTTAGTTTTAATCTTTGACTGGGTTAAAGAATCAGTGTCATTTAAAACACGGTTCACGATGAACCCAAAATCACATCACATTTCAATCAGTCCCTAATTGTAAATTAGCAAGTGAGCCATTCCCTAAGTATGAATCCCGAAGGCCGAAACCAACATCAGATCAATACCTCGGAAACAATTCAACTTAACTAATCTCCAGTTAGTTTCTGATTTTCTTAACTCTTTTAGGTCTAAGAACTATATTATTGAAGATACCGTTCACGACAACCCAAAATCACATTTCATTAATGATCGGGTTAAAGAACGAGTGTTATTTAAAACACTGTCCACGATAAACCCAAAAATCAATATCGATTCAATTCCAATTAAATATCATTTAATTGGTACACTTCATTAAATCTAAATAAAAAGATTTAATCTTTTCTCAACTGGGTTCAAGAACAGTGTTAGTGAAGACACCATTCACGACAAACCCAAATCACATTTGATATTAAATACGAGGCTCTGAATAGAAAATATCCCGGCTTATATTCAATATCAAATTCTACGATTAACAAATGTCATATTGGAAATAACGATATAGATATATATCTTTCAAATTTCCATAACAACATCTGTATAATCACGAATTCCAACATCGAAATATTCCGAAGACAATTTCGATTCAAATCCACTCCAATGCAATCATTGGAAATTTTGGTTATCTTCAAAACCCTTTTCGAATTCAATTTATTTATTTAAAAATAAATAGAATTATAATTCTAGTTCAAAACTAGTTCAATTCGATAAAAATCTATTTTTATCTTTTCAAATATGGAGTTTTTCATCCCAATTCTTTCTAAATCATTTCTTATGAATTTACACAAATTATTACTGTTTTTAATAATTTTATCAAGGCCTGTACAGTCGATTTCCATCAATGGCCATCGAACTGCACTTACAGCGACCTTTTTCGAATTTTATTTGGACGTATCTCCAAATCCAACCGTTAGATTTCAAATTTCTAATATTCGTTAGAAAGATCTTTTCGATACGAACCCAACGGTTCCGGTTTTAGGAGAATCCGACGGTCGGATCTCCCGCAATGTCCGTTTGAAATAAATGGTCGAAATTCACGAACTGCCGCGGCGCGGCGCGTTCTATTCAGGCCATTATATTATATATATAATATATATAATATATATTTCGTCGATTTCTATTTAAAACGCATTATATAAATAGTTTTAAAATTCGTTTCAAAAGCAATTTCAACTTCCATTTCAATTCAAATCAAAATTGAATTCTTCTTTATAAATTCGTTTTAAAATTCATTTCTATTCAATTCAAATTTCAATTCAATTTGAATTCATTTCAATTCACTTTCAATTCAATTAGAATTCGTTTTCAATTCAATTCATTTCGAAATCGTTTTCATTTCATTTCATTTCGAAATCGTTTTCAATTCATTTTGAATTCGTTTAAAATCGATATAAATATCGTTCACGTCCAAAATGGCGTCAATCTAATCAACACGGCTTCATAAATTTCTATTTTCAAATATTCTATTTCGAATATTTCTTTTTCAAAATAGTTGTTATTATCAAAATATTTCGTTCAACACATGACCAATCTCAATGAATGAGTACTGTCAACACATGAACTTTTATTTTATATCGATAAAGGTGCAAATTTTATTACTAAAATATTTCGTTCAACACATGACCAATCTCAATGGATGAGTACTGTCAACACATGAACTTTTATTTTATAATATTCTTTATTTTTCAAATTGGAATGAGGCCCAATCAATTACCATATAAAGTTAATTATATGGATTTTCATACATTACACACATATAATAGCATTGAAAAATAATCAACCATCAACCAAAGTGCACTACACTGTATAAGCATCAAATATAGATATCTAACGCTTATAACAGCCTGTCAATCAATCGATCGACATATTTAATCAATCAGGATGAGTGAACTTCATATTTCATCCTAACACCCGTGTGGGGTTTCAAACAATCAAACAAATATTTTATTTGTGCAGTTGGACGATGTGTAAAATTTATCGACCCAATCAATGTCCTTCAAATAGGTGTACATAAACGAACCGTCTGGTTCGTAAATGAATATTTATTTATTCACATTCACGTTAAAAATTATATTTTTAACGACAAAACATTTTATTCCAACATATGAACTTCTATTCAATTCATTTCTTTAAATAAAATGATATTTTTATTTTTCTAACATATTTTAGAAAATTTCGGCGGCATAACGGCACGATACTAGAAACGGGACGAGGCCTAGCCTTATCCCCAGTCTAGTGAAGGCCCACGCCATTCACACATCATCTAATCAATTCATTTCACCACACAATTCAATTTCAATCAAACAATCACTAATCTATGCAACCAAACAAACAAGTCCATGGTCTGTGGACGATTGTGTCGGGTGCTACTAAGCACCGTCTGCATCCTAGTATATATATATATAACTTAGAAAAAGAGAATTTGAGTGAGAAGTTCTCACCGATAGCTATCCTAGCTCCATGGCACTTCATTGATAGAAATCTTCATCGCTACCGCATCTTCGTCATCTTCGTTGCCCGCAGCCACTACATATATAAAAATCACATTTTTATATTTTTGATGTCTTTAAAATAAAAATCACATTTTTATTTATTCACTTTCAATTTAAAAATCATATTTTTTACTTCGCTATTCAACATATAAAAATCACATTTTTTCTTTCGAAGTTCTATATATAAAATCATATTTTTCTTTCAAAGTTCAACATATAAAAATCCTATTTTTATTTCGAAGTTCAACATATAAAAATCCTATTTTTATTTCGAAGTTCAACATATAAAAATCCTATTTTTATTTCGAAGTTCAACATATAAAAATCCTATTTTTATTTCGAAGTTCAACATATAAAAATCCTATTTTTATTTCGAAGTTCAACATATAAAAAGGTTTCTTTTACTAATGAAAAATCACTTCTTTTTCTCGCTACTATATTTGTTTCAACAATGCTAATTTCAGTTCTAAAAATAAGGTTATGACAGTTTTTTTAAAAATCATTTTATTAAACAATGCTTTCTCCATTAAATAATAAAAAAACTGATTTTATAAAAACTCATTTATATAAACTAAAAACTGATTTAATAAAACTGAAATTAAATTTACTAAGTAAAATAAAATAAAATAAAATAAGACACTCATTGGTTCATGGAGAAATGGGTCAGAGGTGCTCACTCCGGATCTCGCGGTGCTGAGTGGAGCGCGGGAAGGAGGAGATAGAGGGATGAGAACGGAGACGGGGGTGCTGAGCGTCGCACAAAGAGGGCTAGGGAGGTGCGTTCGTTGTTGCGGAGGAGAGAGGGGGTGGTCGGCGCCCTAGCGCGCGTCGGTGGGTGGAGCGGAGGGCTGAAATCGGCCCAGGGCTTGAGGTGGCTGCCTGGATCTCGGGGGGTGGGGGGGGCTACGCCTGAAGGCGGCGGGCGATGCGCCCTCCTGGAGGCGCGGTGGTCTCGGGGAGGGCGGCGGCTCCTCCCCGCTTCTACGTCTCCGATCTTCTTCTTCTTTTTTTTTTTTCTAATCTGAAATCGAAATGAAACAAAAGGGGGGCCAGAGCGGGTAAACGGGGGGGAGAGAAGTTTTTTTTATTTTTTTTTTATTTATAATATTTTATTATTTAATTCCGCAAAAAGCAACCTTTATTTTCGACCTCAAAACGAGGCTCCCCGCCTGTCGTCCATAGCGTTTTACCCCCATTCCGAACACAATGGGATATGTTTCGTAGGTTGATTCGACTGTTTGAATCAGTTTCCGTTGCATTTACATTTAAATCATTATATTGAATTTTAAACGTACATTTCAAATTACCGGGGCCACATACGAACACGAAAAATTCCAGAAAAATATTTTCTATCTTCGTATTGACGATACGGTCCTAACAAAACTAGTTTCGTCGAATTCTGAGACTGTTGGAAAAATGGCCAATTTTCAGTCGATTAAAATCAACTGAAACTGGTCAAACGCGTTTTCCTTTGCCACGCTCACATATTGATTCGAAAAATTACGAAATTTGGAATCTAGCAATAACTTGACACCGCGGACCCAACAAAACTGGTTTCGTCGAAATCCGAGGTCATTTGCAAAATGTCCATTTTTAAGGGCCTGAATTCCATAGCGACTATTCAGAATTTTCAACTGGACATATCTTTTGATTCCCGCTAAGAAATTTTGATCATTCAGATTCGTTGGAAAGATATTCACTATTAGATTCCATTATTTTTGGTTTCACTAAAATCCGGATTGTTTTGCACCCGGTACATTCAATTGAAGTTTGAAATCGAATTATCGAACTACCGCGCCATTTTCAATTCCTTTTATAATTATATATAATTATTATATATTCTAACGACGACGTATATAATATATACGTTCTAATTATATTCAAAATAAATTTCTCGTCGATTTTATTTAAAATAATTCATTTTAAATAATCAAAATTCGCTAAAATTGCCAATTTAAAAATTTTAAACTGGCCCAGATTTTCGGGTTGTTACAGAGAAGGGGGGTGCGCAACAGGGTGTGGGCCAACCTGAACGGCGGCGCGAAGTGTGGGGGAGGGCAGAGCTGTGACGGGCGACGGCCAAATGGAGGGAGCGGTTTTCAATTGGGGCACGATTTATTTTATCTGGGGGTAGAGAGAGAAAAGGGATGGTAGGGGGGCTGTAAGTATAATTTTTATATTTTTATTTATTTTATCCTCCAAAAAGTAACTTTAAATTTCGATCTCAAAACGGGACCGACCGCGTGTCGTCCATAGCTAATTACCCCTATTCCGAACACAATGGGATATGTATAGTAAGCTGATTCAATCGTTTCGATCAGTTTTCGTCAAAATCAAAAAATATATCTATATATTGAATTTGAACGCACATTTCAATTTACTGGGGCTACATACGGACTATAAAAATTCCCAAAAAATATTTTCTAGCTTTGTATTGACGATACGGTCCTAACAAAACTAATTTCGTCAATTTCTGAGACAGCTTGAAAAATGGCCACTTTCTGGTCGATCAAAATTGACTAAAACTGTTAAAACACGTTTTCTTTTGCCACGCTCACATATTGCTTCCAAAAATTATGAATTTTGAAACCTAGCAATAATTTTACATCCCGGATCCAACAAATATGGTTTCGTGGAAAACAGGGGTCGTTTGCAAAATTTCCATTCTTAAGGGCAGAAAATTCCGTAGCGACTATTCTGAATTTTCAAACGGGCATAACTTTTTATCCCCGCTATGACATTTAGATTTTTCGGATTCGTTGGAAATATATTCTCAAATAGATTCTAATATTTTTGGTTTTCCTAAAATCTGGTTTATTTTGAATCCTGTACATTCATTTGAAATTCGAAATCAAAATTTTCGAACTACCACGCCATTTTAGGCTCGTTATATAATTAAAATAAAACTATTCGTTTTAACTTCATCGAAAATAAATTTCTTGTCGTTATTATTTAAAATAAATCATTTTAAATATTCAAAATTCATAAAAATAACCAAAATAAAAAATTTAAATTGGCTCAGAATTTCGGGTTATTACAGCTTCGAGACAATCTAGCCCATGTCTCAGGAAAGTACTCAGTCAAGCCTTTGGATCATCAGGGCCGGTCCCCTCGATGTGATTAAAATGCTTGAACACTACGTTTGCCCGCCCTTTGGGGCATAAAATTTGTCTATATAAAGACGATATCATCCATCGACCCCGTAGTGCCGATATATCCGAGGCGCCTCGTTGTCCATCATCTACATAAGTAAAACGTCTGGGCGTGCAAAACCCAAACACCACTCCTAACTAGAAGGAGAAACATGTCCTCCCTAATGTCCTCTCCTATTTTTTGTTCACACCGGGGTGTGAACCTCGCGAATTAATGCTATACACAAAGCTATGCTAAATTAAAGCCATGCTTTGATAATCAACCACAAGACTCTGCTTTTATACAGAAGCCTTGATCATTTGCATCTCAGCATGCCACACAAGCAATTCATGCTATGCAACCGATGTATATCAATCACACGGAATGAAATCCAATGTCAGACACACATCCATTTACAAGTTCGTTCTGGGTCTGAATGAAACCGGAGGCACCTTATTCCTTGTACCATATGTCCAATACTGGAGAGAGGTCCTCGCATATCTGGTCGATCTCCAAGTACGTCTAGACGATCACCATTTATTACCTTGTCTTGGGTGTACAGCCAAACCAAGACATTAGTAATCATCCAAACGATGTGAAGACCTCCGATCTTCAACCATCGTCTTCATTGTCGACTTATCGTCGAATCAGTTATTCAGATTGGGTATGAACCCGGCCTTACCGAATAACTCGTGTATATAATAAACAAGTGCTACATAAACACAACATACGCCATATTCCAATTCAGAATATTCTTTTATTCAAATATTAACATTCTTAGGGAAAGGTTCCCATTAATTTTATAAAAGATAAATTCTTTAATCATCCTTTGGATATCATTTCAAACCACATTAAGGTTTTCCAAACTATTTTGGATTAGCGCTTCTTATCGAAGTTATCATTTGTTTAATTTTCCAATCCCAATCTATTCATCCCATGGAGAAAAATGGTAATACTCCATATCTAACTGCACACTTGTAGTGACCCGAAAATCCGGTAGAATTTGAGCTGACCAAAAACACAAGTCCAACCCCAAATATCACGGAAATTCGAACCATTAGTAGAAAGAAGTTAGAGGGTGAGGATAGATAAGATAGAAAGTTAGAATAGAAGAAGAAGAAGAACACAACATCAGAGTAACACGAATCTCACAGCGGAACAAATAACATATAATATATATAACATAACTTGAAATATACATCTGTACTTGAATATACATCAATATCAAAGTACATCACTTACAACACAGCAGAAATAACTATAGCTATATGATCTTGAAGCCTCCTGCTCCAAGCTCTTCCAGTATATCTGTAAATTCCCGACTACTTGAATGCCCGTACAAATTTAGGCACCCAAGAGTTTAGGGAAAACAACAAAGTAAACTCTGGGTCAGTCATGGGACTGGTATGAGTAAACAGTTTCAGAAAACTAAATGATATCTCATAAGACCACGCCGTATAACACGGAACGGGTTTTTCCCTTATGAGAATCCAAACACTTGATTTATCTTTATATCAAAACTCTTTTGATATTATAATAATTTCTAAATCAAGTAGATAACAATCTAGTGGAACGCTTGCATCTCACGTTCCACATATATAATATACAATCAAAACCACAAGCACGTATTGGGTAATGGATGTCCAACTATGACAAGGTATGGAACCACCTTCCGCTGGTATATCTCTAGAGGAGAATACACCGAGTTCAACAAGAACATCTTGCAACTCAGCCACACATGAACGACCACTCATTTCGCTTGAGTGTATCGAATGTATATCACCAACAATTGGGATCAGCAACCGTTTCCCGAATGGGTCAGCATCGACAATAGATTTTTAGAAGTAAATGAAACTCTAGATCAGGTGATTATACACCCTAATAGGTGCGACCTACATAGCCATGCTGCTTGCCCGATTTCTGTCATTTACCGGTTGATGAGGCTAGAAGCTACGCTTTATCATCACACCAGATTCACTTCGAATGCCACATCGTCAAATCCATCAAATCACCGATTGACGTCCTCAACAGTACATTACGTGTTAGCTAAAAGAAGTTTCCTTCTCCGCTTCCACTCTTGGTACGGTTGAAGAAATCAATGTACGTGACCTTTCTGGAAATACTCTGTCAGACATTCATCCATACACGTCACCCAGGAACAGGATGAACCGAAGGTACTATTTCTATTAATAGAAAAAGTCCTTGCACTCTACTCCGTCTTTGGTTATCTTTATATAATCTGATTCGCACGCTACTGCCAATACGGAGTGGTTCTTCGGATCATAATCCAACCGGTCTCTCCATATTGACAACGATGGTCAAAACTCCGATAGTCTGTGATTTAACTATCGGATAAAAACAAGTGTTTCGATAGTCGATGATTTAACTATCGAATAAAACAAGTGTTCATCCAAACATCCAACAATCCGTGAGCCTTTAATTAATATTTCATTAATTAAACCACTTCTCTATTTCTTTATCAATATTTGTTAACCAAATATTTTCAATAACCATATTGGCCTTTTTCGTTATTTGGAAAACATTTCCGAATATCGCCTTCCTTTATTTTCTAAACTTTAGAAAATATATGCTAGTTATAATTGGAAAATATTCCAATGACATATCTCTTTCCCGATCTCGTTTATTTCTATACTTAGGAAATATTTATTATTCTATTTCCAAGTTTTGCACATATTTGGGTTAAAACAGATGTTGTGTAAAACATCGTTACGACAACCCAAATACAATATTTAACTAATTCTTATCCCACATTGATCTTCGAGCCTGAATCTTGCTACTTATCGGTATATCATGAAATCAACCAAGTTGGGGTATAATTACCTCTCAGACCTTGACTGAATAACATTTAACGTCAAAAACAGACAAGACTACTTACTCGAATAATCAATATCATACAACTGATTATTCACCTTCAAACACATATACATTTTCTCTTTCTAATCTTTCTAGATTTTATTCTTATACTTCCTTTTTGATTATTCTATTCTATTTCTAAGTTCGTTTTCTTATCGACTTCTATATATTTCGATACGTTGATTTCTAACTATCAAATTATCTTAAAAATATTCTATCTCCTTAAATTCCCGGAAAAATTCGTCATAACCTCCTTTGTACCGGGAGCATCGGGAAATTTAAAATATCTTTCCCGGTCCTTCTCATCTCAAAAAGAAAAAGAAAAAGCCAAGCGGCTTGCCGATACGGCGCATAAAATCTCATATGGAAATTAAATACATACCTTTTTGTCGGGCATTCTATTTATTTCACTTCTATACTTTATTCCATACCTGTCTCCTGTATATTTATGCATGTCCAATCTATTTTAACTATACCAATCGTTTTAACTCAATTTGTTAATTAAATCTGTTACTTAACTTTTCAGTCTATTTCACCTTCATATTTGAACATGACATGTTCAAATATATTTTAACTGCATATTAACAAATTCTAATTACACTCATACTCTCGTTTCCTTATCGACTTCTTATTCAAATTCCAATTCAATTCTATTTGAATTCTCTTTATTTAAACTTCATTTGAATTCTATTATCAAATTTTATAGTTTAAAGTCCATTTGAATTTCTATATTCAAATTCCATAGTTAAACTCAATTTGAATTCTATATTCAAATCGTTTAAAGTCCCTTTGAATTTCTATATTCAAATCTATAGTTTAAAGTTTATTTGAATTTCTATATTCAAATCTATAGTTTAAAGTCTATTTGAATTTCTATATTCAAATCTATAGTTAAAGCCAATTTGAATTCTCGGCATTATTTATAAACAATGTTTATAACTACAATTCAAGTCCCACCTTTCCATTTATAAACAACGTTTATAAATTCGATTCAAATCCCATATTTTCATTTATAAACAATTTTATAAATTCGATTCAAATCCCATATTTCCATTTATAAACAAAGTTTATAAATTCGATTCAAATCCCATATTTCCATTTATAAACAAAGTTTATAAATTCGATTACTTGTTTATATATATATATTCAAAACAAGTTAATGTTTCTATACTTCATTTAAAATTCAAATTCTTTTCATAAAAATAGAATTCCCCCTTTTAAATTTCAAATACCCTTTTTGATATTTTTATAAATCAATATCCCAAGCCCCAGTGATATTTAAACAATCAAATCAACCAATTTTCAATCATTTGATTTTTAACACATCATATATGAATATATATGAAATCAAACAAACAACAACAGATAATATATTTTTGAGGAATCCAGTTGGATTCCTCCAACCTGTTTTCCTGCATCCACAGATGGTAGTCAACATAGTAATACCCATCCTGCTTCGAGGCAGAATATCGCGGTATAGAAGGTCATCCACTAATCATAGCGTGGGGCGTATAGGGTAATCATCCGCTATGAAACCGCGGGCATCCGCTAATGAGACTGCGGGAATCCAACCAATCATCAACCCAATATATATATAATAGTCTACCTAAATAACTATATATATTTAAACAGCAATAAATAAATATTTAAAGCATCCAACAAATCAACAAAACAATTATTTTTAACTGATAAAAATAATTCTAAATAAACAGAGTGAGATTTACTCACTTGATTTTTTTGCGCTGAATATCCACTGAAGCATATTATATAAATTTCATAGCGATTCTTCCATACATCTTAATTAAAAGAAAAACTTCCTCCTGTAGCCTCAACTACAAACCCAAAGACGCACTCATCTACCTCCAGTATTGTTGTCGCTTCTTTGTTCAGAAATCTCGAGTGCCATCATCGAATTCAAGCCCTCAAACATTCAATCCAACTTCGCCTCAGACTATTGAATGATACTGTACTTGTTTAAGAGAATTCGACATGCTGCCTTCCACCTTTCCATGTCGCCTTCCACCTTTGAAATCCCAGAGTCCACGCTCGATGCCATACCTGATGCGTCCACGCCTCCAGTACCCATCGCAACTTCACTGTAAATCGCACTCCGCCTCAGATCCGTACATCGCACTTTACCCAGGTGCACTAACCAGCGTCGAACTCGCACATCGCCACAATCGAGATGCAGCATCGCCACTTCATCCATGACGAACCAAATCCCGATGTCGCGACCCCCCTTTGACCAAGAACACGATCCCAAAATCCCTAGCTCGACGGAGACAAAATCGAATCCCCCTTCATTCGCGTGCCCTAAACCAAATCACAAACGTCGGTCTTGAAACTCCAAATCGCGAGCTCCGGTTTTAATTTTTGATTTCTAAACGATGGAGGAGGGATACGGTTTTAATAGGAGAAGGTGTGGTTCTGGAATTGAACAGCAAGGCCAAGCCTTTGTGGAGTTAAGGAGGACAACGTATACCCTTTTTCCCCCTTTGATTTTAAGCAGGAAGGATGTGGTTTAAATTTTAACTGCATGGCCCCTTTTATTTTAATTTAATTTGTTTTAGAACCGTATCCTTTAATTGAAATACCCATGATGCCGAACTCCTTTCTGAACCCAACAATTGTCAATCTTAGGGTAACACCCCTATTCCGGACACACTGGGATAGGTCACGAAGTCCAATTCGATTGTCTGTAGAAGATATAATTTAACCCTCTATAAATAAATTTAAAAACAATTTATTCTTCGATAATAAATCAATATTATTATTCTGATTCAAATAGAATTTTCTATTGATCGATTGAACTGTAATTTAATTCAGAATTAAATTTTAATTCAATCCACTTCGTACTCTGATAACTTGATATATTTGATATTAAATCGAAACTGATTATAAAATTGATAACTTAATATAAAAATTCCATTTATATTTATCCACCCAATATTTAAATCCGCATTAAATATTTTAAAATTAACCCGCCGGAATATCCGGGTCATTACATTCTTCCCCACTTAAAATAATTTCGTCCTCGAAATTGCTAAGGTAGAAAAAGTGCTACAAACCCATTTATCTTGATACTCAACATTTCAAACTTCAATACGTAACTCTCTGTCGAATAAATCCCTATTCGATAACTCCTCCCTTCGAATAACTATATTCGATAATCTATCTTTCGAATAACTAGATTCGAAAACCTTTCTTCGAATAAACTATATTCGATTTACTTTATTCAATTTACTCTATTGGATTTAACTCTTTTCGATTAACTCTTTTCGATTAACTCCATCGAATAACTAAATTCGATAACTCCTCCCTTCGAATAACCAATATTCTATAACTCACTTCGATTAAACTAATCGATAACTCTTTTCGATTAAACTATAATCGATAACTCATTTCGATTAACAAATAATCAATAACTCCTTTCGATTAACTAAAACTTGATAACTCCTTTCGAATAACCAAATTCGATAATTCCTTTCGAATAAACTATATTCGATAACTCCTTTAATTCTATCTGAATAACCATTATTCGATTTAACTCCATTCGCTTGGCTCTAGATCGCAGCGATCACAATGGTTACGCCTGATTCCCTCAGGAAACATCCGACCGCCCTAGGCTATCTGCAGCCATGCGAATTACGTTAGCAGTCGTACGAAATGGCAACTTATCCTGAGTAACTATGGTTGACTAACTCTATCTCAATAACTATATTCGATCATCTTTAATTGAATAACTAAAATTCAATTAAATCCTAATTCGATTTACCATGTTCAATTTACTCTATCTTGTTAACTCTTTATTTTAATAACAAATATTCGATAAATTCTAATTGAATAACTAATATTCAATTAACTCTACGGATTAACCCTAACTGATTAACTCTAACTGGTTAATTCTTACTCTAATCGATTTATTCTAACTCAAATCGATTTCTCCTATTCGAATAACTCCTATTGGATAACGTTTATTCATTTACAAAGATTTACTTTTAGTAACGGTTCTTCACTTTATAAATGTTCTCTTTAATACGTTACTTCCCTTATACAAGTGTTGTGTACCCCTTCTATTTAAAACTATCGGTGTTAAAAACCAATATCTCTTCTCTATATAAGTTTAGACTTATATATCCCATTTATCGAATGATAAATATTTAATTTAATTTATAAACTGTTATTTATAAATAGATCTTTTCTATTTATCTGTTAAAAACATATTTCCATTTTCTATTCAACTTTTAAATATTCCTTTGATTAAATTATATTTATTTAACCAATAAATATTTCATTTATAACATTATATTTATTTTCTATAAATTAATATTTCCATTTCATCTATTTGTAAATGTTTTACAAATATTCCCTTTTTAAATTCTATTTGTAAATGTTTTTACAAATATTTCTCCTTCTATTTGTTTGCAAATAACTTCCTTTGTATTTGTGTTACAAATATATTTCCTTTATATTTCCCAATTCATATTTCATTCACATTGATTTTACTCAATTTATTCATTTCGATCCATTTAACTTACTTAAGTTAAATTCAATTTCAAATCATTCACATTCCCATTAACTAGTTGCTAATTAACCGTTTTGCCTATTTCACCTTCGTATTTGAATATAACTTGTTCAAATATATGTCAACTCAATTATAGACTAATCTAATTATATTTTCAACTCGAGTTATATATTCGATTTCGAATATAAATTCTCAATCTCTTTCACTTATCAAAACCCCAATTTCGATTCAAATTTCTTTTAACTAATTTTTTTTCTAATTTAGTTAATTCTATTTAACTATTTAAAATATGATTTTTGTCTTAAAAATCATTTCACTTACTTCACTGGAGTTTATATTCATTTTATAACTCAAGTCTATATTTTCCTCATGGCCATTCGGATTTTATTTACTTTAAAAATCCTTTTACTTATATATATAAACCATATTGGTTTTTAGTGGTTTCTGGCGCTGCTTTTCTAAAAATTTGATTTTGACATAACTCAAAATCTATACGACGAAATCTAGATTTTTCTCTTTTATTAGAAAACTATTGTTCAAACGGTCCCGACGATTCTTGTTTCAAAGAATTCCGACTTCAACTTAGTTCTGTATACTAAATTGAAGTTCGAATTGCCAAATTACGAACTGCCGCGCTATGGCGAGCTCGTTTTAATTATATTTATAAATATAAACGTTTTAACTTTGTTTATAATATATTCAACTCCAATCTGATATATTTTTAATATATATCCAATCCATTTTTCCATTTCAACATAATATTCCTGATCTATTTCACTTCAAATATTCAAGTCCATATATATTTACAATATTCAAATTCCATTTGAATTTCTTTATTCAAACTCTATATTTGAATTTCCTTCTATTCAATTTCTATTTGAATTTTTCTTCTATTCAAATTCTAATTCAACTTCCTTATCTTCATATTCTATTTGAATTTCTTATCTTTAATTTCTATTTGAATTCCTTATCTTCAATTTCCATCTGAAATCCTTTGTTCAATTTAAATTCTATTTTAACTCCTTTGAATTTAAATTCTATTTCAAGCATTATATTTTCTTTGAATTCTAATATTCAAACCTCTAATTGACTTTTCTTTATTCAAATCCATTTGAATTCCTTTGAATTCAATTTCCATTTCAATCTTTCTTATACAATTTCTATTTGAATTTTCTTTATTCAAACTCATTTGAATTCCCTTGAATTCAAATTCTATTTCACTTCTATTTGAAATCTATATTCCAATTTCACGTCTATTTGAATTATATATATATATATATATATATATATATATATATATATATTCAAATTCCTTTATTTTACTTCTATTTGAAATCTATATTCCAATTTCTCATTTCAAAATTCCTTTGAAGTAATATACATATATTTATCTATCTCAAATTCAAAACATTTGAATTTTTAAACAACTTGTTTCTTTTCAAACAAATTCCATCAAAACTTTTCTAAGGCAGCAGTTTATCACTTAGAAACTCGAAAATGAACACTGATGATGTTGCGACCATCATCAGAATTATTTCCCAGCTACCGAATGAGTTTAGTGCTTTATTTCTTTCAAACTCCATTTAGAAAAATATTTTCCAAACTACCAAGATTTTAAATTCTTAATTCTGGTTGGAATTAAATTTCAATTTCATCTCATTTGTATATATTTCATTCTTATACAAATTCCATTGGTTATATATATAACTATTTCCGTTTTTATAATCTAATTTGATTATAATCCTAACAATCAACTTAACTATTTAAAACAATATCATGTCCAATCTTCTGTTCAAGTGTTTATAAACTCCTATCGACATCATGGCGTCCCACGATTCGACCAAAATTTATAATCCACTCAACAGACTAGTCAACACAATATAAAACGGTTTTTATGTCAAATAACAAATACGCTCTCTCGTATATATATACGCTTAACTCATTCTAGGATACTACTGATCCTATCTCTAATGAGCACATCCCAACAAGCCTAGGTATTCGCTCAACCTAAGCTCTGATACCAACTGTAGTGACCCGAAAATCCGGTAGAATTTGAGCTGACCAAAAACACAAGTCCAACCCCAAATATCACGGAAATTCGAACCATTAATAGAAAGAAGTTAGAGGGTGAGGATAGATAAGATAGAAACTTAGAACAGAAGAAGAAGAAGAACACAACATCAGAGTAACACGAATCTCACAGCGGAACGAATAACATATAATATATATAACATAACTTGAAATATACATCTGTACTTGAATATACATCTGTACTTGAATATACATCAATATCAAAGTACATCACTTACAACACAGCAGAAATAACTATAGCTATATGATCCTGAAGCCTCCTGCTCCAAGCTCTTCCAGTATATCTGTAAATTCCCGACTACTTGACTGCCCGTACAAATTTAGGCACCCAAGAGTTTAGGGAAAACAACAAAGTAAACTCCGGGTCAGTCATGGGACTGGTATGAGTAAATAGTTTAAAACAGTTTCAGAAAACTAAATGATATCTCATAAGACCACGCCGTATAACACGGAACGGGTTTTTCCCTTATGAGAATCCAAACACTTGATTTATCTTTATATCAAAACTCTTTTGATATTATAATAATGTCTAAATCAAGTAGATAACAATCTAGTGGAACGCTTGCATCTCACGTTCCACATATATAATATATAATCAAAACTGCAAGCACGTGTTGGGTAATGGATGTCCAACTATGACAAGGTATGGAACCACCTTCCGCTAGTATATCTCTAGAGGAGAATACACCGAGTTCAACAAGAACATCTTGCAACTCAGCCACACATGACCGACCACTCATTTCGCTTGAGTGTATTAAATGTATATCACCAACGATTGGGATCAGCAACCGTTTCCCGAATGGGTCAGCATCGACAATAGATATTTAGAAGTAAATGAAACTCTAGATCAGGTGATTATACACCCTAATAGGTGCGACCTACATAGCCATGCTGCTTGCCCGATTTCTGTCATTTACCGATTGATGAGGCTAGAAGCTACGCTTTATCATCACACCAGATTCACTTCGAATGCCACATCGTCAAATCCATCAAATCACCGATTGACGTCCTCAACAGTACATTACGTGTTAGCTAAAAGAAGTTTCCTTCTCCGCTTCCACTCTTGGTACGATTGAAGAAATCAATGTACGTGACCTTTCTGGAAATACTCTATCAGACATTCATCCATACACGTCACCCAGGAACAGGATGAACCGAAGGTACTATTTCTATTAATAGAAAAAGTCCTTGCACTCTACTCCGTCTTCGGTTATCTTTATATAATCTGATTCGCAAGCTACTGCCAATACGGAGTGGTTCTTCGGATCATAATCCAACCGGTCTCTCCATATTGACAACGATGGTCAAAACTCCGATAGTCTGTGATTTAACTATCGGATAAAAACAAGTGTTTCGATAGTCGATGATTTAACTATCGAATAAAACAAGTGTTCATCCAAACATCCAACAATCAGTGAGCCTTTAATTAATATTTCATTAATTAAATCACTTCTCTATTTCTTTATCAATATTTGTTAACCAAATATTTTCAATAACCATATTGGCCTTTTTCGTTATTTGGAAAACATTTCCGAATATCGCCTTCCTTTATTTTCTAAACTTTAGAAAATATATGCTAGTTATAATTGGAAAATATTCCAATGACTTATCTCTTTCCCGATCTCGTTTATTTCTATACTTAGGAAATATTTATTATTCTATTTCCAAGTTTTGCACATATTTGGGTTAAAACAGATGTTGTGTAAAACATCGTTACGACCACCCAAATACAATATTTAACTAATTCTTATCCCACATTGATCTTCGAGCCTGAATCTTGCTACTTATCGGTATATCATGAAATCAACCAAGTTGGGGCATAATTACCTCTCAGACCTTGACTGAATAACATTTAACGTCAAAAACAGACAAGACTACTTACTCGAATAATCAATATCATACAACTGATTATTCACCTTCAAACACATATACATTTTCTCTTTCTAATCTTTCTAGATTTTATTCTTATACTTCCTTTTTGATTATACTATTCTATTTCTAAGTTCGTTTTCTTATCGACTTCTATATATTTCGATACGTTGATTTCTAACTATCAAATTATCTTAAAAATATTCTATCTCCTTAAATTCCCGGAAAAATTCGCCATAACCTCCTTTGTACCGGGAGCATCGGGAAATTTCAAATAGCTTTCCCGGTCCTTCTAATCTCAAAAAGAAAAAGAAATAGCCAAGCGGCTTTCCGTTACGGCGCATAAAATCTCATATGGAAATTAAATACGTACCTTTTTGTCGGGCATTCTATTTATTTCACTTCTATACTTTATTCCATACCTGTCTCCTGTATATTTATGCATGTCCAATCTATTTTAACTATACCAATCGTTTTAGCTCAATTTGTTAATTTAATCTGGTACTTAACTTTTCAGTCTATTTCACCTTCATATTTGAACATGACATGTTCAAATATATTTTAACTGCATATTAACAAATTCTAATTATACTCATACTCTCGTTTCCTTATCGACTTCTTATTCAAATTCCAATTCAATTCTATTTGAATTCTCTTTATTTAAACTTCATTTGAATTCTATTATCAAATTTTATAGTTTAAAGTCCATTTGAATTTCTATATTCAAATTCCATAGATAAACTCCATTTGAATTCTATATTCAAATTGTTTAAAGTCCCTATGAATTTCTATATTCAAATCTACAGTTTAAAGTCTATTTGAATTTCTATATTCAAATCTATAGTTTAAAGTCTATTTGAATTTCTATATTCAAATCTATAGTTAAAGTCCATTTGAATTCTCGGCATTATTTATAAACAATGTTTATAACTTCAATTCAAATCCCACCTTTCCATTTATAAACAACGTTTATAAATTCGATTCCAATCCCATATTTTCATTAATAAACAATTTTATAAATTCGATTCAAATCCCATATTTCCATTTATAAACAAAGTTTATAAATTTGATTCAAATCCCATATTTCCATTTATAAACAAAGTTTATAAATTCGATTACTTGTTTATATATATATATTCAAAACAAGTTAATGTTTCTATACTTCATTTAAAATTCAAATTCTATTTATAAAAATAGAATTCCCCCTTTTAAATTTCAAATACCCTTTTTGATATTTTTATAAATCAATATCCCAAGCCCCAGTGATATTTAAACAATCAAATCAACCAATTTTCAATCATTTGATTTTTAACACATAATATATGAATATATATGAAATCAAACAAACAACAACAGATAATATAATTTTGAGGAATCCAGTTGGATTCCTCCAACCTATTTTCCTGCATCCACAGATGTTAGTCAACATAGTAATACCCATCTTGCTTCGAGGCAGAATATCGCGGTATAGAAGGTCATCCACTAATCATAGCGTGGGGCGTATAGGGTAATCATCCGCTATGAAACCGCGGGCATCCGCTAATGAGACTGCGGGAATCCAACCAATCATCAACCCAATATATATATAATAGTCAACCTAAATAACTATATATATTTAAACAACAATAAATAAATATTTAAAGCATCCAACAAATCAACAAAACAATTATTTTTAACTGAAAAAAATAATTCTAAATAAACAGAGTGAGATTTACTCACTTGATTTTTTTGCGCTGAATATCCACTGAAGCATATTATATAAATTTCATAGCGATTCTTCCATACATCTTAATTAAAAGAAAAACTTCCTCCTGTAGCCTCAACTACAAACCCACAGACGCACTCATCTACCTCCAGTATTGTTGTCGCTTCTTTGTTCAGAAATCTCGAGTGCCATCATCGAATTCAAGCTCTCAAACATTCAATCCAACTTCGCCTCAGACTATTGAATGATACTGTACTTGTTTAAGAGAATTCGACATGCTGCCTTCCACCTTTCCATGTCGCCTTCCACCTTTGAAATCCCAGAGTCCACGCTCGATGCCATACCTGATGCGTCCACGCCTCCAGTACCCATCGCAACTTCACTGTAAATCGCACTCCACCTCAGATCCGTACATCGCACTTTACCCAGGTGCACTAACCAGCGTCGAACTCGCACGTCGCCACAATCGAGATGCAGCATCGCCACTTCATCCATGACGAACCAAATCCCGATGTCGCGACCCCCCTTTGACCAAGAACACGATCCCAAAATCCCTAGCTCGACGGAGACAAAATCGAATCCCCCTTCATTCGCGTGCCCTAAACCAAATCACAAACGTCGGTCTTGAAACTCCAAATCGCGAGCTCCGGTTTTAATTTTTGATTTTTAAACGATGGAGGAGGGATACGGTTTTAATAGGAGAAGGTGTGGTTCTGGAATTGAACAGCAAGGCCAAGCCTTTATGGAGTTAAGGAGGACAACGTATACCCTTTTTCCCCCTTTGATTTTAAGCAGGAAGGATGTGGTTTAAATTTTAACTGCATGGACCCTTATTTTAATTTAAATTTGTTTTAGAACCGTATCCTTTAATTGAAATACCCATGATGCCGAACTCCTTTCTGAACCCAACAATTGTCAATCCTAGGGTAACACCCCTATTCCGGATACACTGGGATAGGTCACAAAGTCCAATTCGATTGTCTGTAGAAGATATAATTTAACCCTATATAAATAAATTTAAAAACAATTTATTCTTCGATAATAAATCAATATTATTATTCTGATTTAAATAGAATTTTCTATTGATCGATTGAACTGTAATTTAATTCAGAATTAAATTTTAATTCAATCCACTTCGTACTCTGATAACTTGATATATTTGATATTAAATCGAAACAGATTATAAAATTGATAACTTAATATAAACATTCCATTTATATTTATCCACCCAATATTTAAATCCGCATTAAATATTTTAAAATTAACCCGCCGGAATATCCGGGTCATTACAATTGTGCTATCGGTAAATATTAATTACCATTTCACGTTCAAATCTAATTAAAGATTTAGCTATCGCCTAGAGTAAAACTGGTGGCACTACATTTTGGATCATTTTCTTGAATTGTTAATTTAAATTATCACATCCACTTTTCAATCTAATCAAAGATTCATTAAAACTCCATATAGTTTTATTCTTCCTAAAAATCAATATTAATGATTATTCAAAGAGAAGAAATTAATCTTATCTTTAACTGGGTTTAAGAACCAATGTCATTTAAAAACACCGTTCACGATAAACCCAAAATCACATTCCATCAGTCTCTAATCATAAATTAGTAAGAGAACAATTCCCTAAGTATTAACCCCGAAGGCCGAAACTAACATCAGATCAATACCAAGGAAACCATTCAACTTAGCTAATCTCCAGTTAGTTTCAAATTTTCTAAACTCCACTGGGTTTCAGAACAATATTATTAAAGATACCATTCACGAAAAACCTAAAATCTTATTCCATTGTTAATCGGGTTAAAGAACAAGTGTTATTTAAAACACCGTTCACGATAATCCCAAAAATCAATTCCAATTCAATTCCAATTAAATATTAATTAATTGGTATGCTTCATTATATCTAAATAAAAAGATTTGATCTTCTCTCAACTGGGTTTAAGAATAGTGCTAATGAAGATACCATTCACGACAAACCCAAAATCCCATTTAATATTAAATACAAGGCTCTGAATAGAAAATATGTCGGCTTATATTCAATATCAAAATCTGAAATCAACAAATATCGTATTGGAATAATGATATATGTATAGCTTCCAAATTCCTCCACAATATCCATATAATCACGGAACCCAATATCGAAATATTCCGAAGATAATTTCAATCCAAATCCATTTCAAATCGTATATTGGAAATTTTGGTTATCTTTAAAAACATTTCAAATCCAATTTATTTATTTAAAATATTAGATTATAATTCTAGTTCATAACTAGTTCATTTCGATAAAAATATATTTTTATCTTTTGAAATATGGAATTTTTCAACCCGATTCTTACTAAATCATTTATTCTGACTTTACACAAATTATTAATATTTTTGATAATTTTATCAAGGCACGTATAGTCGATTTCCATAAACAGTCATCGAACTGCACTTACAACGGCCTTTTCCAAATTTGATTTGGACCTAATTCCAAATCCAACTGTTAGATTACAAATCTCTTATATTCTTGGAAAACACTTTTCGATACGAACCCAATGGTCCTGGTTGTAGGAGAATACGGCGATCGGGTCTCCCATAACGTCAATTCGAAGTCAATGGTTTTGGCGCAGCGCGTTTTATTCAGGCCATTAAATATATATATATAATATATATATTATATGTATTTCATCGATTACCTTTTAAATGTATTTTATAAATCGTTTTAAATTCGTTTTCAAAATGATTTCAACTTCATATTCAATTTCAAATCAAAATTGAATATACCATATCATTAATATACAAATGATAATATTTTTAAAACATTAGATTTCTAAATCACTTCCTTTTTTTATTCATTATAAAAATGAATAAAATCGATATAAATATCACTCGCGTCAAAATGGCGCATAACTAATCAACACGACTTTATATATTTAAATATATCGCGTCCATCCAAAATCGTACATCAAAATCAGATTTTGATCTTTTACTGAATATTATTTTAAAATATTCATTCTTTCTGGACTGGAATCAGACACAGTTAATTACCATATAATGTTATTATATGGATTTCATATAACACATGTATACAACAACAATTATAAATAATCATCCATCAACCAGAGTGCGTTCTACACTATATAAGCATTAAATATAAATATTTAGCGCTTACCACAGCATGTCAACCAATCGACCGACATACAACTAAACAATTGGGATTAGTGTATGTCAAATATCTTCCCAACACCCGTGTGGGGTTTCAACCAACAAATACCAAATATTATTAGTGCAGTTGGGCAACGTGTATAATTTATCGTCCCAATCCATATCAGTTAAATATGTGTACATAAACAAATCGTCTGATTTGTAAATGAATATTTGTTTTATTCATATGAAAATTTTATTTTTAATGATAAAATATTTATTCGGTTCATTTATACAATAAAAATGATATTTTTATCGTTCTAACATATTTTAGAAAATTTTGGCAGCATAACGGCGCGATACTAGAACCGGTATAAGGTCTAGCCTTATCCGTCGCCCAATAATGGCTCGCGCCATACACAAACCAAATCATATCAATTCATTTCAATTCGCAAACCAAATTCAACCAAATAATCCAATCAACCAAACCAAACAATCAAACAAGTCGTCCATGTTTTGTGGACGACGGGGAGTAGTTCATATAGGCAGTTATAAAACAAATAACTGTATAAGAAAATATGGTGAGGTGTTCTCACCTTTGGGATCCACTCCGTCATTCTTTAATTGGCGGATTTTGTCATCGCGCTCCGTTTTGTCGCTTTCTCGCACTTGAATTCACCTCCTTGGCTCTAAAATTTGCATATGGCGTCTAATCCTTACCAAAATTTGTCTCTAGCCTAAAAGCGCCATTCCGGACAACTTTTGCCTAGTGGACTTTCTTCCAAAACTGCACCAATTCGCCGAAAATCACAAAAAACAGCAGCAGGTCCGTTGTCTTCGAATCGCAAAAATCATGCTCTACAACTTTGGTCTAGTGGAGTTTTGGATAAAAATGCACGGTTTGGGAGTTATTGATGAAATAGTGGAATGGATTATTTGCAAAACGGGATTTTTGTTGAAAATGGGTTTTTGGTGAAGGGGGGCCCACGACCGGTGATAGTTGGTGTTGTAGGCAGTGTGGGGATGAATGACGTGGGGAGCCCGCGGGAGGCAGTGGTGGGGCCGGTAGTGGTGGTGGTTGTGTTTGGGTCTAGAGTTTGGGTTTGTGAAGGGAGAGAGAGAAAGGGAAGAGGAGAGAGAAGAGGAGGAGGGTGGCTGGGGAGGGTGTAGCAGCCTGAGGTGGTGCGGCGGTGGCTGAGGGGGTGTGACATCAACTTGGTGGAGGAGGAGGCCATTTTTTTCATTTTTGAAGAGGAAGAGAAGTGAAATAATAAAGAGAGAAATGGAGAAAAAGTGATTATATGCTAGTTTCTCGCCCATCGTCCGAATACAAAAAATCTTCATTAGCCGTGGATTTCGGACACGAGATAGTAGATGTGAAGGCGAGTCCAACAAAACAAATTTCGTCGAATTCCGAGTTAGTTTGACCTTCCGTTAAAATTGTCAAAGATGCTCAGATATTGTTTAAAAATGCGATTTTAGCACACCTTTTCTTCTTGCACGCCCAAACACTAACTCCAAACATTATGGCCTTTTGGATTTAACCATTATTAGACGATACGAATCCATAAAAAAAAGGGAATCAAATTCTGATATCGTCACAATAATGTTCCTTTGTAAAATGACTGCATGTTTTGCCTTGAACCGTTTTAGCTCACACGACCACATACTAACTCTATTCGACGTGTGTAACACCCCGAATTTCAGTTAACACTGATATTCACTAATTACAGAATTAATAGTCTCAGATTGAGAATCAGGGGAAACGGGTTACGTCATCGTGTTCGTCTCAGAAAAATACGCGAAATAGTGTCCGAAATTTTGTAAATCGGAGTCCGTATGACCCGGTTAAGGCCCAAAGAAGTTTTCGGGAAATTTGAATTTCGAAACATGCAGAAATGGGGGCCAGGCGGGAAAATTCCTGCCCAACCAAGTCGACTTGGTTGTCGATAGGGCTGTCGACTTGCCTGTCGACATGCCTGTCGACTTGGCGGTCTACAGGGCTGTCGACTTGGCAGTCGACAGGGCTGTCGACTTGCCCTGTCGGCTGATTCTGGCCTGGGTGCACCTGGTTGAGTTTTGGGCTGGGTTGGAGGGCTTGGGACGAAATCCGACGGACCTAAACTAACCTATGGTTAATCTATGGGTCTAAAACACATCCTAATCCTATAAATAAGACCCTAAGCTAGCCCTAAATGATCATAATACTATCCTCTAACTAAACTATGCCAAAATTTTCTATGATCATGGCCTCCAACCTCTTTCTAAACTATTTCTATGAAGGCTTTCATGTTCATACAAGCATTTTTAAGTTGTATGAGTGATCATTAGCTTGCATTCATCATCAAGTTGCAAGCTTTATTTTCAAGGCTAGAGTTTTTGGGTGATTTTTGGCAAGGGTTTGCTTATTGGAGTTTAGTGGTGAGTTTCTATAGCCTTAATAATCAATTGTTAAATTGATTATGATAGGATATGATAAGATATGGCTATGTTTGTGGATCAATGTGTTTATGCAAGTTTAGTATAGTGTATGTTGTGTATTTTGCGAGTTTTATGCTATATGTCATGCAAGTTTAATGCTATGTTTTATGATGCTCATTATGCAAAACACTATGTTGAACATTGATTCATATGTAACATGTTATGCAAGCTATATGTGAGATTATATGCAAGTTCATATGTAACATGTTATGCAAGCTATATGTGAGATTATATGCAAGTTCATATGTAACATGTTATGCAAGTTATGTGTTTGGTTATATGCAAGTTATGTGCATGATTATATGCAAGTTCATATGTAACATGTTATGCA
This sequence comes from Allium sativum, assembly GCA_030737875.1. Taxonomy (NCBI): domain Eukaryota; kingdom Viridiplantae; phylum Streptophyta; class Magnoliopsida; order Asparagales; family Amaryllidaceae; genus Allium; species Allium sativum. Next base: position 179,654,675 of record CM060915.1, on the reverse strand, counting down.
AGTTATGTGTTTGGTTATATGCAAGTTATGTGCATGATTATATGCAAGTTCATATGTAACATGTTATGCAAGTTATGTGTTTGGTTATATGCAAGTTAACATGTGACATGCTATGCAAGTTCACACCTTTGTATGACATAAGAATCATATGCAAGTTACCCCCTTTGTGACATATGTGCTTCATGCAAGTTTGGGTTAAATGCTAGTTGGGTTTAATATATGCTCATATATGCAAGTTAACACCTTTTAAACCCATGATAAAGTTATATGTTATGATTGGTTAAACCCATGGCATTTGTGATGAATCTTCCCTTTATTATGTCATGTTATGAGAACGAATTACGTGGGGAACGATGGGGTTAATATGCATGTTAATAAAATGGTGTGAAATGGGTATGCTTAAGCATAGCATAAAGTGAATGGACATAATTGGGAATTTACCTATTAAGTTAGGTCTACCCATATTATGGGATTGGGAATTTACCTATTAAGTTAGGTCTACCCATATTATGGAATTGGGAATTTACCTATTGAGTTAGGTCTACCCATATTCTTGAAATTGGTAATTAATTAGGGATAATTAATACAAATTATGGGGGTGATTAATTAGGTGTAATTAATTGACTAAGACACGAGGTTGGACCCTTTTGTAGCATAAGACTGCCCGGAACCAACCGGCAAATCCAGCGGCTACAAATGATTGGCCCAATGTGAGAGGTCTTAGTCATAAACTAAATACGTGACAAGTGTAAAGACACGAGGTTAGACTCTGTTATGGTGTAAGGCTGCCCGGAACCAACCGGCATTTCCAGCTGCTATAAAAGACAGTCTAATGTGAGAGGTCTTTACAAAGGTTACGATCTTAATTAATTAAGAAACACTTAACCAAATTAGCATGTAGTGGGGAATGAGGGGTTAAGTGGGTGCCTTAGGTGGCATGTAGTAACTAGTGGGGGTGCCTTGGGTGGCATGAGGAAACTAGTTGGTTGCCTTGGGTGGCAATAGAAAATACGATTAGAATACTTAACCAAAGTGGAACATGTAATTAAACATGATTAAAGGGTTAAGTAAGTGCCTTGGGTGGCATGTGGGAATCAAGTAAGTGCCTTGGGTGGCATGTGGAAATCTAGTGGGTGCCTTGAGTGGCAATTAAAATATGATTAAAAGACTTAACCAAAATTTATAACATGTAAGTGGACATGGTTAAAGGGTTAAGTGGGATTCACTAGAAATGACAAGCTTAGGTGGGTAGCTTGTGGGGTCCCATTTCTACCAATATCCCAAACGTATCTTTGTGGGCTCGACCCAAGTCGAGGACGGGACACGCATATTATGCTTCACTGTAAGAGGCCAAAACGGGTTAGCGGTGGCAACACAAGTCCAACGGGTTTCATATGCGTGTGTGGACCCGGGCTGGTAAGTAAGACGTTGTTGCATCGTGTAGGTATAAGCCGTGCACCGTTGATATTATCAGGTTGCCACTTTGGGGAATGATACACCCCACTGTGGGGCCAGCACGAGTATCTACGTTAGGGAGCCAATCGCTTGGGGAGTAGTGGGTACACCTAGTGGAGATAGGGGCAGACGGCACCTATGTAGTCAGCTAGGGGTACACGAAACTACTATTAAAAATTACTAAGTACACTAAGTGGGATCAACCTTAAGTAGGAATTACCCTTGGGTGGGTAGAACTGGTGTGGTGCAGTGTAGGAATTATCCTTGGGTGGGTAAATGTGTCTTTTCGGTTATCTTAGTACATCCTGTGTTTAGTTGGCTACTTAGTGTAGTCATTATCCCCAGAGGTACCGTACCGTGTTTATATCATACCCTAATTACTTTAATGATTGTATTGTTAAGGTTATAGGACTAGCTTAGACTTATGTCTGACCCCGTTGTTTTTTATCTTTTCCCAACCCTCAGGTTTTCAGAGTGGGCCTAGAACTAGTGGGCTTTGATCAGACTGCTTTATCTATCTTTTGGAGCTTGGACCGTGGATGTAAAGCTCAGTTTATCTTTTCTATTATGGCTATTAAGTTATGTAGTGGGATTATGTACTTTTGTGTTATCAGGATGGATATTATGTACTTGACTCTTGTTTATGATTTTGGTGTAACCAAACATGTTTTACTTTCCGCTGCAATGAAATGATGTTTTAAATTCTCAAGTATTACTTATATCTGTCTTGTTGTAATTTTTCTGTTCTATATTCACTTAAAATACTCCACCGATGTTATGGCATTCCCTTAGTGAGTGACCGTAGCGGGTGTGGGGTGTTACAACGTTCATTTTGGAACTCAACAATGATTTGTCATTATGAATCAAGAAAAATTTATCTCGTCGAATTTTGAGCTCATGTGCAAAATTTCACTTTTTAAGTGCTATGTATTGCTAACCGAAAACCCCATCCAATTCTCACTATTCCGAATCTCGGAATATATCGAAGCTTATACTTTTCGGAGTCGCAAACGGCAGTTTGAACTTAATGAAAGTGGTTTCGAGTCCAAATTTATTCGTATGCAAAATGTGACTTTTTGGCCTATATTTCTATAGCGAATATTCTGAAATTTCAACTGTATATGACTTTTTTTTCCCGCAATGAAATTTAGATTTTTCAGATTCGTTGGAAAGATATATTCAGATAGATTCTAATATTTCTGGTTTCACTAAAATCCTATTTATTTTGAATCATGTACATTCATTTGAAATTTGAAATTGAATTTCCAACTACCGCGCCATTTCCAATTCCTTTTATAATTAAAATAAATATTTTTATTCTAACTACAATTTAAATAAAATTATACATTCTAATTCTATTCAAAATAAATATATAGTCATTATTATTTAAAATAAATCATTTTAAATATTCAAAATGAGACGACCCCAAACCCCGTACTGACGGCGGCAAGGGTAATCCTTGGAATATAACACATAAACAGATAACAGCAGAACAGAATAAAATAAATACACCAGGTAATGCACAATAGAATATACTGGATAAATGTAATCATCAGAGTTACACAGTATATAGGATCATACTTAGTACAAATACAGTTCAACTATACATAAATGTCTACAGCGGAAAACAAACATAATGTACAATAGGAGCTGAACAACATAAAAAGAGATAAATGATAAAATCCATCTTCAGCTCCAGCCATCCAGAGAAAGCCAGCTAAAACCTGAATACAAGGCTGCCCGTGTAGAAAGAGGGGCACCCGAGTTTGAAAGTGAAACAAACTACGAGTCAGTCATGGGATTGGTATGAGAAATCTACTCAACACATTTAATATACGGCTAATCACAGGACCACGCCACTTTCGTGGAGCAGGTTTACTGCATTGGATTGCCAGTGCTTTAAAACAAATCTTTCTTTTAAACATTGCAATGCTTTTTATAAACATGAAGCCATTATAAGACTCAGTTCACATCACACAATGCAACGCAAACCGGAGGATAGAGTTTTTACCGTATAACGGCCAAGATATGTTTGATACGAATAAAACAAAAACATTTCATATTACTACTAGTGTTTATATGTTTCAAAAACAATTTCAAATCATAAGTATCAATCATATACGGCATTAATGCCCCATACCACTATGTCGCCATATATAGGTATACAATCAAAACCGCACAGTCACATACTGGGAAATTGGATTTCTGTCATGAACCAAGGCAAAAGGTAGTCCTTACCGACTTCGAGACAATCTAGCCCATGTCTCAGGATCAGAGCTCGAGTGACCATTTGGAGCGACAGGGTCAGTCCACCGATGTGGATTAAAATTCATGAACACTACGTTTCCCCGCCCTATAGGGCGTAAATGAGCCAACGAATGACTCCATAGGTCCCGGATCGACCGATATATCCGAGGTGCATCGCAATCCATCATCCACATAAGTAAAATGTCAGGCCGTGTAAAAACCCCGACACAACTGCTAGCTAGAAGGAAACGCATGCCCTCCCTGAGGTCCTTCTCCCGTTTCTGGTTCATACCGGGGTGTGAGGCTCGCGAATTCACGTTATACACAAAGCTACGCCACATAGGCGGTGCTTTGATCATCAATCACAAGACTTTGCTTTTCAACAGAAGCCCTGATCACTGCATCTTAGCATGCCACACCAGCAATTCATACCAAGCAACTGATGGTTATCAATCGCACAGAACGAATTCCAATGTCAGACACACAGTCCATTTGCAAGTCCGTTCTGGGTCTGAACGAAACCAAAGGCACTATATACCTCGCAAACCCATCGATCACCAAGTACGTATGGATGATCACCACTCATTATCCATATTTCGGGATGCCTCCCAATCAGGACCTCGGTTACCATCCAAACGAGGCGCAGATCTCCGGTCTTCGACAACCGTCTTTATCTTCGATTTCTTATCGTCGATTCAGTTATTCAGAATGGGATAAACCCGTTCTTTCTGAGCAACTCGCGTATGTAATAAACAAGTGCTACACAAACACTACTACGCATCACTTCAATTCATTAATCATTAACCGTGAATCAGTAAGAGAACGATTTCCCAAATATTACCCCCGTAGGCCGAAACCAACATCAGATCAATACACAAGAAACCATTCGACTTAACCAACCTTCAGTTAGTTTCTAAATATAACATCCATATCGTTTAAAATATTTTATAACGATTTATCGCTATTTTTATTTTTTTTAAAATAGCCAATATATTCAAATCCACGCTTCGGACCATAACGCGTGGCGCTATTTTTCTTCAGATTTGATTTACACATATCTGAAAATCTAACCGTTGGATCTTCACAAAATTTACATCATTAGAAAGATCTTTTCAATATGAATCCAAGGGTTCCAGTTTTGGAAAAATCCAACGGTCGGATCTCCCGGTACAATCGTTTAAAGTTTCGATTTCAAAATACGAACTGCAGCGTCGTTATTCGATTAAATATAATTATATATATATATATATTTATATAAATATAATCGATTCTGGCACTGTTTTTCTTCAGATTTGAATTAAACATTCCAGACAATCCAACCGTTGGATTTTTACAAAGTTGGTGCCGTTGGAAAGATATTTCCAATGCGAAGCCAACGGTTGTGGTTTCGGGAAAATCCGATGGTCGGATCTCCCGCACTAATCGTTTGAAATCACGGTTTCAAAATACGAACTATAGCTTCGTTATTCGATATATTTCAATTCTATTTATATAAATATATATATATATATATATATATATATATATGTCGATTCTTCGATTTCAAAGCTATATTCTTTTCATACATTTGATGAAAATGATATTTTGTCTAACATACATTCATTTCGACACTTCACTATTTTTAACAATTCATGTATATAGTAAAAATGTGATTTTTATTGTAAAATAATTTATTTCAAAACTCGATTATTTTATCTAGTTAATATAGGTGATAAAAATAGGATTTTTATTATAAGACAATTTATTTCAAAACAATATTATTTTATTTAGTTCATATTGATGATAAAAATAGGATTTTTATTATAAAACAATTTCTTTCAAAATATGAATAACATTCAACACATGAATTTCAATTCAACGAATGAATTTCGATTCAACACATGAAGGTTTTCTATAGTTTGTATAAATAGATAAAAATGTGATTTTTATATTTCAAACACGAATACCATTCAACACATGAATTTCAATTCAACGACTGAATTACGATTCAACACATGAAGGTTTTCTATAGTTTATATATATAGATAAAAATGTGATTTTTATATTTAAAACACGATTACCATTCAACACATGAATTTTAATTCAATGAATGAATTTCGATTCAACACATGAAGGTTTTCTATAGTTTGTATATATAGATAAAAATATGATTTTTATATTTAAAACACAAATACCATTCAACATATGAATTTCAATTCAACGAATGAATTTCGATTCAACACATGAAGGTTTTCTATGCAACAGACGAATATAGTTTCAACACAGGAAAATAATTCTAACACATGAATATTATTCAAAATTTCGGTAGCATAATGGCAGGGTAGTTAAAACCGGGACCGTCCCTAGTACGGCTACTCGCTCAACCTTAAAGCCTCGCAGCTTTTGACAATGGGGAATCATGTATCTAGTTCGCACGCAGGCGGCACGTATATATTTTTTTCATTTCCACAAACTAATCCTATGTGGTTTCAACCAAATATTTCTCAACCACAAACGGGTATTTTTCAACCACAATCAATCAATATCAACCACAAACAATTCCAATCAACCATTCGCTATCAATTAATTTTCACACCAATCACAACCAATAAATATCGTCCATGGTTTGTGGACGAGGGGCGTGTATATATATATATATATATATATATATACATATATATATATATATATCAATTCACTTCTATTTAAACACATATATAATTTTTACAACGCATATATAACTTATACATCGAACGTACAACTTATACAACGCTTATGCATGGGGTGTACAACGCTTATATAACCCATACATCGACTATATAATTTATACATCGTCATTTTCTATATCGTTTATAATTTAGAAATCTCACGTTGGGTTCCACTCCATCAAAAATAGCAAAAGGCTCAGAAAAATATGCAGTCTCTTCTAGAATGTAGAAGATGTCCACACGAGTCCACAGTCTCTTGTTTCACTGAATTTCGTCAAGAAACAAAAAAGATATGATTTTTACCAGTTTGCAACACTTAAAAGTGTAAAAATCAGTTCAAAATAAATTAGCCGAACCTTTTCTGAAATGGTTCCAAACTAGTTTTGGATTTTTCGATCAATTCGTGCAATGGTTCCACGATCGGGTTGCGCGAGGTTGAAGGGGGAGGAGAGGCGCTCAGGCGCAGGAAGTGGGGTCCAATTCGGTGGTCTAACGTGGCCACGGCGGAGCTTCAAAGCTCAGAACTTCCCACTTGCGGTTCTCTTCAAATACCCTTTGAAAAAATGCAAATCCTATATGGATTTGAAGAGGACGTTTAGATCTATGAAAAACTCCAAAGGAGCATGTGGTTTTGATGCGTGTAGGAGGAGGAAAGGAGGAGAGAAGGGGAGAACGAATTCCGCCATCGATTCGAGGGGTTCGGAGAAGAAGACGGGGAGAGAGTGCTGAGTTGGACCAATTGAATTATTTATTTATTTATATATTTTAAAATCTCTAAAATACCCTCTTCCACACACGAACACCAATTCAAACCCAACGACTATCGTCCCTAGCGTTTCACCCCCATTCCGAACACAATGGGATATGTTTCGTAGACCCATTTGACTGTTTCAGTCAGTTTTCCTTCAAATTTAAATATAAAACATTCAACATTTGATTTGAACGTACATTTCAATTTGCCAGGGCCACAAACTGATTCGAAAAATTCCAAAAAAATAAATCTAGCTATGTTTTGACGATACGGTCCCAACAAAACTAGTTTCATCGAATTCTGAGACCTTTTGCAAAAAGGCCCATTTCTGGTCGATCCAATTTAACTGTAGTTGACCAAAACACATTTTCCTTTGCCATGCTCACATACTAGCTTAAAAAACTATGCAATTTGAAACCTAGCAATAACTTCACATACCGGATCCAACAAAAGTGGTTTCGTCGAATTCCGAGGTCGTTTCCAAAATGGCCAATTTCACGGGCTATATAAATTCCATAGCGACCTTTCTGAAAATTCATTTGGCCATAACTTTTGCTTCCCGCTATGAAACTTCAATTTTTCAGATTCGTTAGAAAGGTATTCTCTAACAGATTTAAATATTTCTGGTTTCACTCAAATCCATTTTGTTTTGCACCCGGTACAGTCAGTCAAAGTTTGAATTCAAAATTTTAAACTACCGCGCCATTTAGGCCTTGTTTATAATTCAAAGTAATTATATTTATTTTCACACTTCGATTAAAACTCACTTTTCATTGCTATTATTTAAAATATTTATTCTAAATATTTAAAATCAACTAAAACAGCCAATTTGAAAATTTTAAATTGGTTCAGATTTTCTGGGTCGTTACACAAAATTCATTAAAATTGCCAAAATAAAAATTTTAAATTGGTTCTGATTTTCCATGTTGTTACAGCTAGCCCTCACCGGATATAATCAACCTATCCATGCTTATCTTTCACCACTGGCTTAAGCAACTAGTAGCCTCAACATCCTGAATAAATTTGTCTCTCCCTTCACCTTGTTCGGATCATTTCATCCCAAAGAATGCACACACACAGCCCCTCAATTCACGCTGTTAGCGTCAGCAATTCTATCACGTTGCTCCACTATGTCACCTCCTCGTTGCTCGAAATATTGTCACTCGCCCTCGCTCCCAGTGCTGGTGTCTCGCGTTATCCAATTGAGCACACGCTTGATGCCCTAGAATGATGTGCGGCCACTAGTCGTGACTTCGAAGTTGCATCTCTACTAGCGCACTTCACCTAGGTTTGCTTATGCTCCTACGGGCTGGCCCGATTTGATATTCTTCCTTTTTTTTTCTCCTCTTTCGATTTTAAGGGTGAAAAATAAATAGCAAGGCATGGTTTTGATTTTTTTTAAAGTAGAAGTCAGCTTATTTCTTTTTCTGGAGATGTCTATATAAGGATAAGGGAGAAAATTTTAATTTTAAGGGCTTTGGGTTGAAATTGATTTTGGCTCATTTTACTTAAATTACACTAAATTGATTTCTAAAGTGTTTATTTATAAGTTTTAGTTCTCGAATTAATTCTTTATATAGTATAAATTTATTCACATCAACTTCTACAATTTCAATCTTGGTAATGAACGGTTTGTTTAATTCAACGCTTGCCAGTCTAATTGACCATTCCAAAAGCTATTTTATATCCTCTGCAATTAGGTTTATTTCACGTTTGATAATTTATTTATTGATTACAGGTAATTTTATTTAACTCAACACTCGTTATTTTACTAGACAATCAATATTCAATATAAAAGGATTGTAAATCCCTTTATTTCTATCATATATAAAATGTAATTGTTTAATATCACAAACACTTATTTAATCCATTTATCCGGTTAACAAATCGTTATAATTCAAATTTAACATTTTTATTTTAATTAACACGTAAATCTTTAGCCGCAAAAACAGGGTTGTTACAGACTTCCCTCCTTAACGAAATTGCATCCTCACAATTTCTTATAGAGAAAAGTAAACAACTTATATTCTAATCCTTATGTACTATATATGTCCGACATAAATTGCGTCAATATGCAGTTTATATACTCGATTCAATTGAATATAATTGATTTTTAATTGAATTAACTTCATGCCTAATATTTTCTATTTACGATTTTGAGTTTATGAAAATTTCTAACTCCGAAATTTTGAAAAAAATAATCGGTAGAGTCTCTTTTGTACGGAGGACGTTCGGAAAAACCGAATACAATACAAACCCAAAATATACATCTCCAAAGAGGCATTCCAACCAGGGGCATCCCGAAACATGGGGAAATAACACAAAAACTAATATTTCACATTATTTAATCTGAAAACGTACCTTTTGATTTGTATGTTTAAGCAAGCTTGCCTATAATTTGGTGTGCAAAAGCATGAACCCTTGCTAAATTGATTTGCATGCAACCTTTTTACTTGAACTTATTTCAACTTGCATATTATTTTCACATATAACATAATATAAGTACGAAGTTATGGTTATAAAAAATAACACGGTTTATCAACAGGAACTTCCAAAATTAACAAAACATCAATAATACAAAGAGTTATGCTATAATTTCCAAACTTATTATAATCTGAAATGCCAAAATGCTAGCCGGTCAGCGGTGTTAAACAAGAGTTTTGAACTAGTAAACGATGAAATTCTATGTAATACTTAGAATAAAAGCTGTAGCTTAAGTTCTAAGTTTTCGGGAATGTGTAAAATTATCTAAATCGGACAAATGGATTAAAAGTTAACAAATAAGTTCAGCACTATTTTATATGACTCGTATTTTCAAGACAACTATACCCTACTTCTATATTAGTTCATGTAAGTCATAGATATCCTCATGAGTTTTGAAATGATTAACAGAAAGTTATCATATCAAAATATCCTTTAATACAAATAAAGGTTCAAAAAAGCCTATCATCAAATATGCATAAGTTATTATCATTTTCGCACAACATACGCCTTTGCCAAATTATACCTAGTAGATCTGAATTGTAGAATTTCATTTTTAGCCTATTAGACAATGGGATCTTGTAAAACACATGAAATGGAAACTGTCAATTTGGCTCTTTTTTTAACATTTAGAATGTCAAAAATCATTGGAAACGGAAAAGTGATTCCAAAGTTATGATCAGATAACAAGCATTGATCTAATAAAGTGGAAAAACAGTGCTCGGGACAGTGAAGTAAACTGAAGTTTTTAACGACGTAAATGTCAAAATTTAGCGAAAATCTTCTATAGCTCATATTTGAACGTTCCTGGATTGTCCAAGATCATCGAAAACAGATAAGAGAATCAAAAGTCATACTCGGGATACCAATACCCTTTGGCTTAGAAATATTCAGCATATAAGCGCAGGCCAGTGACATAAACTATCGTTTTTGACCTATCTAACTTTAAAAATTTCATGAAATGATTTAAATGGAAGTTATAGTTTAGTTTTAGCTTCATGGAAAGTGTAAGATCGTTAATACTGGATAAACCGTTCAAAAGATGTGATTGACTTAGCACAGCTCAGTCTTCAAATATACAAGGCAGTAGACACTAGAAAATTAAATTTTTAACATAGTAAATGTCAAAATCATGCGAAGCGCATAAAATAAAAATTGAAGGTTAAGTTCTTAGATTTTTAAAATGTTTGGAATCGTTGAAATTGAATTAACAATTAAAAAGCTACACCTAAAACGGTTCAACTCAGTTTATGTGTATGTACTTCACATTTTGGATTGCGACAATCTTTACTTTGAATTCATGTTTTTAGTAGCATTAGAATCCTAATTTCAATACTACTATTATTATATTCAACAACTATATTAATTTTTCATATAATTTTAGTTGTGCTTAATTTAAATGCAAAATTATATACCAACTATTAATTGCTGAAACTTATTAAAATTATTGGGTAGGACATATTCATTTTGTGTAATCGGTTTAATGACATCCCGCTAACTAAGACATGGCAATATAGCAGTTAGACACCATTCATTGTTTGTATATAAATTAGTCAAAGTGTCATATTTGAATTATTAAAAAAATAATGTATGTACATAACATCACTATTGTCTCAAATCTTCTTTAAAAATTTACATGTAGCATGCACCAGATCCTTGCAACAAGTACTAAATTTTGCTTAGCTACATTTTGAACTTAATTTGAAAATAATATACTAATGAAAGGCCAATTATAGCAGATGTTTACTCTAGGGAGAAAGAGGAACCAAAAGAAATGCCCTCCTCCAATACTAACAGAAAAAAAACAACAAGGGAACCGCTTTTCTCCCTTCTTCCTGTGTTAACTACTACTGCTAAACAGCAGCATACTGCTGCTGTTTTTCCCCCTTCTACGCAAAAAAAGATGGTTGCTTGCAAACAGGTTCATCATAAGTACTATGAAATCTTTAAGCATCCATAATATAATATGTTGCATTATTAAAAGACCAGATGCATCGGCAAATGCAAAATGATTAATAAACTCACATTCATACACTTGATAGTTTGGGTTACGTGGTGGTTCATGCAAATTTTTAGATCTTGCTCATTGCTTTCAATTTAAGACAAGCAAAATTGTTTTGCCCAATTTAATCTAATAAATTAGTATCATAACAGTTTTCAAAGTATGTTTGTCCTTTAGATATATGTGAAGCCTCTTAACGTTAGCTCAAATGAATGTTTTCCTTTGATCCGGAAATTTTCCCTGATTTGTGGGATACTATGATTTCATTACATTATTCAACATTTGCTTCCTTGTATCATTGTACAGGAATGAACCAAGTAGCTTGCAAAAAATAGCTAAGTCATTAGTATTAACATTTACTTCTTATATAAGATTTACATATACCCATGCAACATTTTTGAACAATTAACAATAGAGTCGTTAGTGTTAAGTGTTATATTGGTTATATTCTGTAAGATTGAAATTTCTCATTATTACTACACATAACATCCTTGCATGTGCTTAGTAATTTGCAAGAAATATACATCAAAATCAAAGAACATGCGTAGTTTGGCTAATTCATTCTATTCTCTATACGATCTACTTCAATGTAACGTGCTATAATCATTACTCTTATCCCAAAAGGCAACAAAATAGGACAGAAATTCTGTAATATTGTTCCATGATAGAATTAGAACGTATAAATTTATTTAAATTGAAATTAGAATATAAATATTTATTTTAATTACAAAAGGAATTGGAAATGGCGTGGTAGTTTGAAAATTCGATTTCAAATTTCAAATGAATGTACAGGATTCAAAATAAACCGAATTTTGGTGAAACCAGAAATATTTGAATCTATTTGAAAATATCTTTCCAAGGAATGTGAAAAATCCAAATTTCATAGCGTGAATAAAAAGTTATGTCTAGCTGAAAATTCAGAATAGTCGCTATGGAATTTAGCCCTTAAAATAGCGATTTTGCAAACGACATCCGTTTTCGATGAGACCACTTTAGTTGGATCCGGAATGTCAAATTATTGCTAGATTCTAATTTTCATAATTTTTGGAATCAGTATGTGAGCGTGGTGAATTTAAACATGTTTGATCAATTCTGTTTAAATTTTATCGACTGAAAAATGACCATTTTTCAAACGGTCCCCAAATTCGACGAAATTAGTTTTCTTAGGACCGTATCATCAAAACATCGCCAAATTTAGTTTTTTGGAATTTTTGGAATCTGTATGTGTCCACGGTAAATTAAGATATGCATTTGAATTTAAAATATAATGATTTATATTTTAAAGTTAGCGCAAAATGATCGTAGCAGCCGAATTGGGTTACGAAACATATCCCATTGTGTCCGGAATATGTGTATTACCTTGGGGGCGGCAGTCGTTGGGTTTGATTTGGAGTTCATATCAATAAGTGGGTATTATTGGAAATTAAATAAAATAAATATATATTAACAAGGTCATAACCATAGGAAAACATTTCATTGGTCAACGCTCAAAAAAATTAAATCGTGCCTCACTTCCAACTTTGAACGGCGGAAACTGTTCAGGGAGAAATCCCCAAATCCCGATCAAAATACAAAGAAATAGACCCCAGTCCTTTAGGGAATTTTGAGCAGGATCTTCCACGCTTCAATTCCATACCAACCAGGAGGATTATCGTTTCGTATTGCGCTCAAAGCTTGAGCCCGAAGTTGCGTCATTCTTAGGGGATTTCTGGCCGCCTAGAGCTATCGAACAGGATCGCGATTCTGGCATTAGGGGAGGTCACGGAGGCGAGTCATGTGGCAGGGTCTGATCAACTTCTGGTGTCTCGACGTGCGTGCTAGGTGGCGCCCTAGGATTGAACGTGGTGGAGCTTTTATCAGATTCAAATCTGTAAAAGACAAAGGAGGGATGGCAACACTTTGATAAATGTTATGAAGGTGATTTCTTTTTTTATTTATTTAAATAACATTGTTTATAATTCTAATTTTTTTTATACAAAGATAAGATTTTTTTTATATAATACAAGGATGGAATTTTTATAATGTAAAAATATGATTTTTAGTTCTATAAAAATACAATTTTTGTTATAAAATAACTTGATTTTTTTATAAAAATAGCAATGAGTATAAATAATGTTTGAAATTTGAAATATATATAATGTTTGAAATTTGTATATATAATGTTTGAAATTTGAAATAAATATAAGTTTTGAAATTTGAAATAAATATAAGGTTTGAAATTTGAAATAAATATACGGTTTGAAATTTGAAATAAATATAATGTTTGAAATTTGAAATGTATATAAGGTTTGAAATTTGAAATAAATATAATTTTGAAATAAGAAATATTTATAAGGTTTGAAATTTCAAATATGTATGATGTTGAAATAAAAATATGGGTTTTTATATGTAAATACCACAACACAAAAAATATATGATTTTTATATATATGGCATCGTTTTAAAAATATGATTTTTATAAAGATAACAGTGAAATAAAAATGTGATTTGTATAAAAATGTGATTTGTATTTATAAACATCAATGTTTAGAATTGGGGTTTTTAATATAAAACCGCGTGAAACAGATTGCAATGGAACCGATTGGAAACAAATCCAAATCCAAACCATTTAGAAATAAAGAATGGAGGAATGGATCCCTAAGGTGAGAACTTCCCACTATAATTTCTTGTAAATTTATTTATTTTATAACTGCATATATGAACTGCTCCCCGTCGTCCACAGACCATGGATGACTTGTTTGATTGTATTGTGTTATGGAAATGGATTGTTATTGCAATGTAAATGGAAAATAAAATATTCATGTGATGAATAAAATATTAGAATAATAAAAATATCATTTATATTGAGTGAATAAACTATATAAAATATTCATTTATTTAAACAAATGTTTTATCGTTAAAAATATAATTTTTAACATGTGTATGAATAAAATAAAATATTCGTAAACAAATCGGAGGATTTTTTTATGCACACCCATTTAACAAATATTAATTTGGACGATAATTTTACACATTGCCCAACTACAAAAATCATATTCAAAATTTATCGGTCGAAACACGACACGGCTATTGGGATGATATTTGACATACACTAATCCAAATTGTTTAGTTGTATGTAAATCAATGGGTTGAAAGACTATTGTAAGCGTTAATTATTTATATTTAATGCTTATACGGTTGTGTAATGCACTCTGGATGATGGTTGACTGTGTTTGATTATTATTGTGTATATGTGTGTATGAAATCCATATTATTAAAATTATATGGTAACTGACTGTGTCTGATTCCAATTAGAAAAGAACGAATATTTTAAATTAAAGAATATTTTAAAATGTCGAGTAATGAATATTTCAAAATAACTAATATTTCAAAATAATATTCAGCAATGGATCAAAATATGATTTTGATGTCCGATATGGGATGGACACAAAAATATTTAAATATATAAAGCCTTGTTGATTAGATTAACACCATTTATACATGAACGATATTTATATTTATTTCATTCATTTTTATAATAAATATCGAAAAGGAAGTGATTTCAAAATCTAATGTTTTGAAAATATTATCATTTACATATTAATGATATGGAATATTAAATTTTGATTTGAAACCGAATATGAAGTTGAAATCATTTTGAAAACGAATTCAAAACGATTTATAAAATACGTTTTAAAAGAAATTCGACCAAATATATATATATATATATATATATATATATATATATAATGGCCTGAATAGAACGCGTCGTGCCGCGGCAGTTCGCGAATTTCGACCATTGACTTCGAATTGACATTACGGGAGATCCATCCTTCGGATTCTCCTAAAACGGGAACCGTTAGGTTTGTATCAAAAAGAGCTTTCTAACGTACATAAGGGATTTGAAATCTAACGGTTGGATTTGGAATTATGTCCAAATCAAATTTGGAAAAGGTCGCTGTAAGTGCAGTTCGATGACCGTTTATGGAAATCGACTGTACATGCCTTGATAAAATTATTAAAAATATCAATAATTTGAGTAAAATCATAATAAATTATTTGGAAAGAATTGGGATGGAAAATTCCATATTGGAAAAGATAAAAGTATATTATTATCGAAATGAACTAGTTATGAACTTGAATTATAAATCCAATATTTTTAAACAAATAAAGTGGATTTGAAATGGTTTTAAAAATGACCAGAATTTCTAATATATGAAATGAAATGGATTTGAATCAAAATTATCTTCGGAATATTTGATATTGGATCCCGTTATTATACAGATATTGTAGAGGAATTTGGAAGATATATATATCGTTATTCCCAATACGATATTTTTTTATCTTAGAATTTGATATTGAATATAAGCTGATATAATTTCTATTCAGATCCTTATATTTAATATTGAATTGGATTTCGGGTTTGTCGTGAATGGTGTCTTCATTAACACTGTTCTTAAACCCAGTTGAGAAAAGAATAAATCTTTTAGTTAAGATTATTAGAGTTCCAGTTATTGACATTTAATTGGAATAAAATGGAATGTGAATTAGGTTTATTGTGAACTGTCTTTTTTATCGACATTCGTTCTTTAACCCGATATATAATGAAATGGGATTTGGAATTTGTAAATCTTTTTATTGAAATTTAACGAGAATTTTCCAAAGTAAAGTTTTCCAATTTAATATATTAAATTGGAATCGAATGGAATTCGATTTGATAATAATCGAAGTGAACTTCGGTGGAGATAGACTATTAATACATATGGAATTTAAAATGCTTTGCCGTTATTCCATTTATATTATTAGTCGGATATGGGAATTGATATCGATTATATATTGATTTGTTTTCTGTGAAGATTCCATAATTAATGGAATATGAGTTGGGTTATTGTGAAATGTGGTTTAAATGACATTAGTTCTTTAACCAAGCTAAAGACAGGATTACATGTCTAACATTGTATTTCGAACTGTATGGTTGATCTCTGCAAAATATATATCTGTTTGGTGGTAGAGAATTATTCTCTTGCTTAACACCATTCTCTAAGACGTACGAGCTTAGAGGTTATATATCGGCAGAAATCAATAGTACGGTGTAGACTGTCGATGCGGCATGTTTGTGTTTATGTAACGACCTAGTTTTCGGACCAATTTTATAATCTATAATGTATAGATTATACTGGTAGTTGATTAATAGAAATTAAATAATTTTATATATCTGGAGAATATCAGGGAAATCCCAAATAAATATATTTGTCGATGGTTTAAAATTCTGTAATAAATGTATACCGCCATATAAAACAAGTATTTATTATTTTATCATTTTCATTTATTTTATCTCAGGTGAATATAAAATTTCTTATTAACTTGTGTAAAATGTGATTTCTTTATAATTTTAGTATTAATTTGATAATATTAATAAGTTCAAATCTAATTAAATTGGAATAATCATTTTTCTGTATATATATTAACTTGTTCTACGTATATATAAACAAGTGAACATATTTTCACCATTTGTGTTTTCATGAAAACGTGTTTTAACCTGTGTAAACTTAGGATCACTTAAGTAAATTCTGACTTCACACACATGTATATGTAATAAGATATGATTGTAAATACATTGAATGCGGCATTTAAAAGATTTTGAAGGACAAGATTTTAACATGACGTTGGTTGTTTTGCACTTAGATGGAAGATAAGCATTTATATGATAGGAAAGAGGAAATCGAATCCATTTAAATTGGTTGATATTCCTTAGATGCTAAGCTAAAGTTACAAAAACATTAAGAACACATATATATATATGCACATAAGTCATGCAGCTAAATATGCTGATTTCCTTGGATGTTGAGCGTGATTTATAAATATAGGTAGTACATATATATGTTGCTATTTTTGCATCATGAACATAGCTCTCTGCATAACATGTTGATGAAAAGTACCTGGCACCTTGATATTTCCAATCAGCACATACGCGTATGTATATATTGCAAGATTACTTAGGAACTAAGCTTGAAAACATTGATTGATTTGCCTTAAATTCTAAGGATGGCTTCTTTATTGTTAAGTTTAAACTTGTAAATATATATCATTCCTAATTATGCACATGTTTGTACACCTAAAACCATGCTAATATTGAAGACACTTGAGACAGTAAGGACATATTGGGAAGGCTAGTATCATAGATAGCTAATAGACTTAGTCCTGCTTAGATGCTAAGGGATTGATTAACAAGGACATACACATGTCATAAGGGGCAGATTTTCCTGGGGGGGTAAGGGTTGAAATGTTGATGGGTGAAGTACATATTCGCATGGCTATACAGCAAGAGTAAGGGGAGTTGGTCTTGTAAAGTCGTATACATTGTATCACACATCATTTCTTAAGGCAGTAGCCATAGGCATCGTATCACCACTTTAATGCCATCCAAAAATCCTATTGCCTACCCAATCAAAGACTAGCATCCTAACCCATTCACTGTAATAACCCGGAAATCTGGGCCAATTTATAAAATTTATTTTGGCAATTTTAGCGAATTTTGGATATTTAAAATGAATTATTTTAAATATTAACGATGAGAAATTTATTTTGAATAGAATTCGAACGAATATATTTATATAGGTCGTCGTTAGAATAGAAATATTTATTTTAAATTATAAAAGGAATTGAAAATGGCGCGGTAGTTCGATAATTCGATTTCAAACTTCAATTGAATGTACCGGGTGCAAAATAAACCGGATTTTAGTGAAACCAAAAATAATGGAATCTAATTGTGACTATCTTTCCAATGAACCCGAAAAATCGAAATTTCATAGCGGCAATCAAAAGATATGTCTAGTTGAAAATTCTGAATAGTCGCTATGGAATTCAGGCCCTTAAAAATGGAATTTTTGCAAACGACCTCAGATTTCGATGAAACCACTTTTGTTGGATCCGTGATGTCAAATTATTGCTAGGTTTCAAATTTCATAATTTTTCAAATCAATATGTGAGCGTGGCAAACGAAAACGCGTTTGACCAGTTTTAGTTGATTTTAATCGACTAGAAAATGGCCATTTTTCAAACGGTCTCAGAATTCGACGAAATTAGTTTTGTTAGGACCGTATCGTCAATACGAAGCTAGAAACTATTTTTCGGGAATTTTTAGAGTCAGTATGTGGCCTAGGTAAATTGAAATGTGCATTCAGATTGAATATTGAATGATTTATATTTTAAATCTAACGAAAACTGATCATAACGATCGAATTGGCCTACGATGCATATCCCATTATGTTCGGAATGGGGGTATTTGGTTAGGGGAGACAGTCGTTGAGTTTGATGTGGAGTTCGTAGTGGCAAACTAGATATTTACGAATTAATTAATATTATAATATATTTACAAATATATGGTCAAAGGCAAGTCAAACCCTATCTCCTCTTGCGCGGGTCAAACCCTTCCAGCCGCCTCCTTAACCGATCAATGGCCCCAAACTCTGCCAAATTCCTTCCTAAATCGTTTCAAATCCGAGTAGAATTAAACCATGGACCCAAAACGAAATGATAAAGACTTCCATCCTCTACAACTTCATACGATCGAGATCGGGAAACATCGTGTCTTCAATTCGAAACCGCTCCCCAATGTACTGCCGTTCGCACGCCAATTGAGGCACGGATTGGACGTCGAGTTCATCAGAACTCGGGGAGGAGGTGCAGCACGCGTCGCTGGTCATCGTGGGCACCAGCGACGGGGCTCCGATCATCTCTAGTGGCGGATGGTGGCGGTTTCCTCCTGCGAACTGATGGGTTCTTCAATGAACAACATCCTGGAGTGATTTCAAACAGTGAAAGGTAGTCTATTTTAGTTTATTTACTATAGAATTGTTTAATAATATGTATAAATAACATTGTTTTAAATTTATGATTTTTATATATTGAATAGCGAAATAAAAATTCGATTTTTATATATTGAATAGCAAAGTAAAAATTCGATTTTTATATATTGAATAGCAAAGTAAAAATTCGATTTTTATATATTGAATAGCGAAGTAAAAATTCGATTTTTATATATTAAATAGCGAAGTAAAAATGTGATTTTTTTACATATGTAGAGAATGCGGGCAAAGAAAGTGACAAGAGGCGAGAACGGCGAAGATTTCTACAAAGAAGAGTCGAGGCGTTCGATTTAGCTATTCGTTGAGAATTTCTCACTTTTTAATTTTATTTCTAGTTGAAATATATACTAGGATGCAGACGGTGTTTAGTAGCACCCGACACCCGTCGTCCACAGACCATGGACGGCTTGTATGCTTGTTTGTTTGATTTTGATGTGTAGTTGATTGTGTGATGTGATGTGAAATGAAATAAAACATTTATATAGTTGAAATAAAATATTTTATAGTGGAAAATATTTTATAGTTAAAAATAGAATTTTTAACGTGTATATGAAATGAAATAAAAATAAATAAATCAGACGATTTGTTTATATACACACATTTGAAAGATATTGATTGGGACGATAAATTATACACATCGCCCAACTGCACAAATAAAATCTGTGTTTGATTGTTTGAAAACCCCACACGGGTATTGGGATAAAATACGACACACTAATCCCAATAGTTAGTTGTATATCGATCGATTGATTGACAGGCTGTTATAAGCGTTAAATATTTATATTCGATGCTTATACAGTGTAGAGTGCACTTTGGATGATGGTTGATTATTCATCATTGTTATTGTATACATGTGTTGTAGAAAATCCATATAATTAACATTATATGGTAATTGATTGGGCTTCATTCAATATTTGAATAGAAATATTTGAAATAGAAATATTAGAATAGAAATATTTGAAAAAGAAATATTTGAATAGAAATATTTGAAAAAGAAATATTTGAAATAGAATATTTGAAAATAGAAATATATGAAGTCGTGTTGATTAGGTTGACGCCATTTTGACGTGAACGATATTTATATCGATTTTATAATGAATATCGAATATATTCATTTTATAATGAATATCAAAAGTGATTTCAAAATCTGATATTTTGAAAAGAATTGAAATTCAAACTGAATTTGAATTGAATTGAATAGAAAACGAATTCGAATTGAATTGAATAGAAAACGAATTCGAATTGAATTGGATAGAAAACGAATTTGAATTGAATTGAATAGAAAACGAATTTGAATTGAATTGAATAGAAAACCAATCTGAATTGAATTGAATTCAACTGAAAACGAAATGAAATAGAATTGAAATCAATTTGAATTGAAATCAAATAGAAGTGAATGGAAAAAGAATTTATAAGGGAAAATTCAATTTTGATTTGAATTTGAAATAAAGGTTGAAATTGTTTTTGAAACAAATTTGAAATGATTTATAAAATTCGTTTTAAAAAGGAAATCGATGAAATATATATAATATATATATTATATATATAATGGCCTGAATAGAACGCGCCGCGCCGTGGCAGTTCGTGAATTTCGACCATTGACTTCGAACGGACATTGCGGGAGATCCGACCGTCGGATTCTCCTAAAACCGGAACCGCTGGGTTCGTATCGAAAAGAGCTTTCTAACGAATATTAGAAATTTGAAATATAACGGTTGGATTTGTAATTATGTCCAAATCAAATTTGGAAAAGGTCGATGTAAGTGCAGTTCGATGGCCGTTGATGGAAATCGACAGTACAGGCCTTTATAAAATTATTAAAAATAATAATAATTTGTGTAAAATCATAAGAAATTATTTAGGAAAAATTGGGATGAAAAACTCCATATTTGAAAAGATAAAAATAGATTTTTATCGAAATGAACTAGTTTTGAACTAGAATAATAATTTATTTATTTTTTTAAAATAAATAAAGTGGATTTGAAATGGTTTTGAAAATAACCAGGATTTCCAATATATAGATTGGAAATGGATTTGAATCGAAATTGTCTTCGGAATATTTCGATGTGGGATTTTGTGATTATACAGGTATTGTCATGGGAAATTTGAAAGATATATTTATATCATTATTTCCAATAAGATATTTGTTGGTCGTAGAATTTGATATTGAATATAAGTCGATATATTTTCTATTCAGAGCCTAGTATTTAATATCAAATGGGATTTTGGGTTTGTCGTGAATGGCGTCTTCATTAACGCTGTCCTTAAACCCAGTTGAGGAAAAGATTAAATCTTTTTTTATTTAGATTTAATGAAGTGCACCAATTAAATAATATTTAATTGGAATTGAATTGGTATTGATTTTTGGGTTTATCGTGAATAGTGTTTTAAATAACACTTGTTCTTTAACCCGATAATTAATAGAATGTGATTTTCGGTTGTCATGAACGGTATCTTCCATAATACTGTTCTTAGATCCAAAGGAGTTAAGAAAATCAGAAACTAACTGGAGATTAGTTAAGTTGAATGGTTTCTGGGGTATTGATCTGATGTTGGTTTCGGTCTTCGGGGTTAATACTTAGGTAATTGCTCACTTGCTAATTTATGGTTAGGGTCTGATTGAAATGTAAAGTGATTTTGGGTTTATAGTGAACCGTGTTTTAAATGACACTGATTCTTTAACCCAGTTAAAGATTAAAACTAAGTGGAGTTCTAATGAATCTTTAATTAGATTGAAAAGATCGAGAATGGAGTATCACCAGTTTTGTTCCAAAGCGATAGTTAAATCTTTAATTAGATTTGGACATGGAATGGTAATTAATTTTACCGATAACACCATGGTATTAGATATGGAGTATTACCAGTTTTGCTTCATGGGATGAATAGGCTGGGATTGGGAAATAAAATAAATAATTACTTAGGTGTTGTTCGCTAATCCCGACTAGTTTGGAAAACCATAATTTGGTTTGAAATGATATCCAAAGGAAGATTAAAGAATATATTTTAAAGAATTTAGCTTTCATAAAATTAATGGGACACTTTCCCTAAGAACGTGAAATTTAGAAACTAAGTGTAGGTTAGCTAAGAAGGATGGTTTCCTCGGTATTGATCTGATGTTGGTTTCGGCCTTCGGGGTTAATATTTGGGGAATTGTTCTCTTGCTAATTTACGGTTAGTGACTGCTGAATAGGAATGAGGCGTATGTTGTGTTTGTGTAACATTTGTTTATAATATACGCGGGTTGTTCGGAAAGGCCGGGTTTATACCCATTCTGAATAACCGATTCGACGATAAGTCGAAGATGATGACGGTGGTCGAAGACCGGAAGTCTTTACATCGTTTGGGTGATTACTGATGATCTTGATTGGGTTGTACACCCAAGATGAGGGAATCAGTTGGTGATCGTCCAGACGTACTTGGAGATGGACGGATATGCGAGGAAAGTGCCTCCGGTTTCGTGTAGACATAGAACGGACTTGTAAATGGATGGTGTTTCTGACATTGTATTCCTGTATATTGTATTTGTTGATCTCTGCTAAATATATATCTGTTTGGAGGCGGGGAATTTATTCTCTTGCTTAACTCCCTTCTCTGAGACATACGAGCTCAGAGGTTATATATTGGCAGAAATCAGTGGTACGATATGGATTGATAGTGTGGCATGCTGAGATGCAGTGACCCAGACTTTTGTTGAAAAGCAAAGTTTGGTGGATAATGATCAAAGCACAGCTTTGATATAGCATGGCTTTGTGTATAGCGTTGATTCGCGAGCCTCACACCCCGGTATGGTGGTAAACTGATGGTTTGATCAGTATGCTTTTTAGTGGATGGGCACCTTAGTGGTGTCTTGGATTCGGTCGACCGAGATGAGCTTAGTGCTCAGGGATATATAGAGTAAGCGGTGTTTTCTCTCGCTGGGACGTAAGCCGCGGGGATACTCTGGTCCCAAAAGTGCGGATGTGCAGACGGTGTTTTCTCTTGTTGGGACGTAAGCCATGGGGAATTGCATTACGCGATCGATCTTTCGAATCAGGAGCCACCATGACGGAAATCCAATTTCCAATATGCAATATTGCGGTTTTAATTGTAGAACTAGTATGGCGACATGATATATGGTACCCATGCCGTCTATGATTAATACTTATGATTTGAAGTTGTTTTACACGCTATGCACTTATAGTAGTATCAAATGATTTTTTTCAAATGTACTAAGCATGTTTGGCTATTATAAGGTAAAAACCCTATCCCCCGGCTTGCGTTGCATTGTGTGATAGGACCTCGGTCTTATAATAGCTTCATTTTTTCCAAAAAGCATTGCGCTGTTTTGTTATATGCACTGGTATTCTTGGGTGGAAACCCGTTCCGTGTTATACGGCGTGGTCCCTTGATTTACCTAACTTTAAAATAAAGATTTACTAATGTTTTAGTTCTCACACCAGTCCTATAACTGACCTGGAGTATATTGTTTTAACCTAAACTCTGGGTGCCCTTATTTTCGACACGGGCAGCTAGTATTGTTGGTTTTGCAGATTTATATTCACAGGATCCTGGTTTATAGCTGGAATGATATCCGGAAAGCTTTATATCCGTATATCTCTTCTAGTTGTGTATTGTATTATTTTCCGTTGCTATGTAATTTATTGTAATCTCTGATAATTTGTGATGTATATTATTTATTCATACTCTGTGTATTCTTGTATTCTGATGGAATTGTTGTAATTAACAATGAAATGTTCTCCCGTCTGCGTTCTGTTGTGGCTTGTTCTCGACCTATCCACGCTTTCCTCACCGGGGAAGTTACGGGTTTTCACAGTTGGTATCAGAGCTTTGGTTTACAAAGCTCAGAGAACAAGACACATTAGAACCATACGAAAGAATTCATCAGAATTGGATTAGTAATATCCAACGAGAATGACTCGTTAGAGATGGGATCAGTAGCATCCTAGAACAAGTGTGAAGAGTATATTTTTGAAAATGAAAACAATTTTTGTTTTGAAAATTTAAATAAACTATTCATATTTGATTAGTTATTATGTTTGATTTGGACAGTCCAGTATATATAGACACTGCGTATACGTCTGATCCACGTGTATTTGAAGTTTTAATATACAGGATAGATATAGAATCACACTCTAGTCGCTCGGAGACGATTCTGATGACAGTCTATACATCATCAGAGTTTCGAAAGCGAGATTACAATATATTTCCATTAGACTGGTGTGAGAACCAAAATTAGATAGGGCTTATTGTTGTGATTGTGCATCAAAAATGTGATTTTTGACTATATAGCAAAATTATGTGTTTGAAAAGCTAATCAACTAATTGATTGATGTTTGTGTTGTTTGTCTATTTGTTTGCAAATTTTGAACCATTTAGCCTAATTCGACCGAATAGTGAATTGTATTGAAAATTTGTCGCATATGCTTGCATATACATGTACTTACATTGAACAGGTCGTAGCAAGGATTCTAGAGCAGAAGAATAAAATTTATTTGCCCGACAAATAGGTACATGTTTACCATAATTTACTGTTTTGTTTGGGTGACGATGATTTTATGAGCCGATTGGCTAGCCGCTTGGCTTTTTCTTTTTCTTTTTGAGATCAAAAGGCTTGTATGACAATTTTGGGATTTTCCCGTGCTCTCGGTGCAGGGGAGGTTATGGCAAAAATTTAGGGTGTTAGCCAAATTTTTGAAAAATTTGAAAAGTTCTTAGAAACTGAAAAGTTGAAGAACTTAAGCCGTAATCAAAACAATGAAAGTTGAGTTGGTATTTAAAACAACTTTTGGCTT
Organism: Allium sativum; assembly: GCA_030737875.1. Classification (NCBI taxonomy): domain Eukaryota; kingdom Viridiplantae; phylum Streptophyta; class Magnoliopsida; order Asparagales; family Amaryllidaceae; genus Allium; species Allium sativum. The sequence goes on along the minus strand of CM060915.1, from coordinate 179,629,414 downwards.
CGTTCCTTTTCGAGGACGAAAAGTTTTAAGTGGGGGAGATTGTAATAACCCGGAAATCTGGGCCAATTTAAAAATTTTATTCTGGCAATTTTAGCGAATTTTGGATATTTAAAATGAATTATTTTAAATAATAACGACGAGAAATTTATTTTGAATAGAATTCAAACGAATATATTTATATAGGTCATCGTTAGAATATAAATATTTATTTTAAATTATAAAAGGAATTGAAAATGGCGCGGTAGTTCGATAATTCCATTTCAAACTTCAATTGAATGTACCGGGTGCGAAATAAACCGGATTTTAGTGAAACCAAAAATAATGGAATCTAATTGTGACTATCTTTCCAATGAACCCGAAAAATCGAAATTTCATAGCGGGAATCAAAAGATATGTCCAGTTGAAAATTCTGAATAGTCGCTATGGAATTCAGGCCCTTAAAAATGGAATTTTTGCAAACGACCTCGGATTTCGACGAAATAACTTTTGTTGGATCCGTGATGTCAAGTTATTACTAGGTTTCAAATTTCATAATTTTTCGAATCAATATGTGAGCGTGGTAAAGGAAAACGCGTTTGAAAAGTTTTAGTTGATTTTAATCGACTAGAAAATGGCCATTTTTCAAACGGTCTCAGAATTCGACGAAATTAGTTTTGTTAGGACCGTATCGTCAATACGAAGCTAGAAACTATTTTTTGCGAATTTTTAGAGTCAGTATGTGGCCTAGGTAAATTGAAATGTGCGTTCAGATTGAATATTGAATGATTTATACTTTAAATCTAACGAAAACTGATCATAACGATCGAATTGGCCTATGATGCATATCCCATTGTGTCCGGAATGGGGGTATTTGGTTAGGGGAGACAGTTGTTGAGTTTGATGTGGAGTTCGTAGTGGCAAACTAGATATTTACGAATTAATTAATATTATAATATATTTATAAATATATGGTCAAAGGCAAGTCAAACCCTGTCTCCTCTTGTGCAGGTCAAACCCTTCCAGCCGCCTCCTTAACCGATCAATGGCCCCAAACTCTGCCCAATTCCTTCCTAAATCGTTTCAAATCTGAGAAGAATTAAACCATGAACCCAAAACGAAATGATAGAGACTTCCATCCTCTACAACTTCACACAATCGAGATCGGGAAACATCGTGTCTTCAATTCGAAACCGCTACCCAATGTATTGTCGTTCGCACGCCAATTAAGGCTCGGATTGGACGTCGAGTTCATCAGAACTCGGGGAGGAGGTGCAGCACACGTCGCTGGTCATCGTGGGCACCAGCGATGGGGCTCCGATCATCTCTAGTGGCGGATGGTGGCGGTTTCCTCCTGCGAACTGATGGGTTCTTCAATGAACAACATCCTGGAGTGATTTCAAACAGTGAAAGGTAGTTTTTTAGTTTATTTACTATAGAATTGTTTAATAATACGTATAAATAACATTGTTTCAAATTTATGATTTATATATATTGAATAGCGAAATAAAAATTCGATTTTTATATATTGAATAGCAAAGTAAAAATTCGATTTTTATATTTTGAATAGCGAAGTAAAAATTCGATTTTTATATATTGAATAGCGAAGTAAAAATGAGATTTTTTTACATATGTAGAGAATGCGGGTAAAGAATGTGACAAGAGGCGAGAAAGGCGAAGATTTCAACAAAGAAGAGTCGAGGCGTTCGATTTAGCTATTCGGTGAGAATTTCTCATTTTTAATTTTATTTCTAGTTGAAATATATACTAGGATGCAGACGTTGTTTAGTAGCACCCGACACCCATCGTCCACAGACCATGGACGACTTGTATGCTTGTTTGTTTGATTTTGATGTGTAGTTGATTGTGTGATGTGATGTGAAATGAAATAAAACATTTATATAGTTGAAATAAAATATTTTGTAGTGGAAATATTTTATAGTTAAAAATAGAATTTTTAACGTGTATATGAATTGAAATAAAAATAAACAAATCGGGTGATTTGTTTATATACACACATTTGACTGATATTGATTGGGACGATAAATTTTCGACATCGCCCAACTGCACAAATAAAATCTGTGTTTGATTGTTTGAAAACCCCACACGGGTATTGGGAAAAAATACGACATACACTAATCCCAATTGTTAGTTGTATGTCGATCAATTGATTGGCAGGCTGTTATAAGCGTTAAATGTTTATATTCGATGATTATACAGTGTAGAGTGCACTTTGGATGATGGTTGATTATTCATCATTATTATTGTATACATGTGTTGAAGAAAATCCATATAATTAACATTATATGGTAATTGATTGGGCTTCATTCAATATTTGAATAGAAATATTTGAAATAGAAATATTAGAATAGAAATATTTGAAAAAGAAATATTTGAATAGAAATATTTGAAAAAGAAATATTTGAAATAGAATATTTGAAAATAGAAATATATGAAGCCGTGTTGATTAGATTGACGCCATTTTGACGTGAACGATATTTATATCGATTTTATAATGAATATCGATTTTATTCATTTTATAATGAACATCGAAAGTGATTTCAAAATCTGATATTTTGAAAAGAATTGAAATTCAAACTGAATTCGAATTGAATTGAATAGAAAACGAATTCGAATTGAATTGAATAGAAAACGAATTCGAATTGAATTGGATAGAAAACGAATTTGAATTGAATCGAATATAAAACGAATTTGAATTGAATTGAATAGAAAACCAATATGAATTGAATTGAATTCAATTGAAAACCAATTGAAATAGAATTGAAATCGATTTGAATTGAAATCAAATAGAAGTGAATGGAAAAAGAATTTATAAGGGAAATTTCAATTTTGATTTGAATTTGAAATAAAGGTTGAAATTGTTTTTGAAACAAATTTGAAATGATTTATAAAATTCGTTTTAAAAAGGAAATCGATTAAATATAATATATATATATATGTATATATATTATATATAATGGCCTGAATAGAACGCGCCGCGCCACGACAGTTCGTGAATTTCGACCATTGACTTCGAACGGACATTGCGGGAGATCCGACCGTCGGATTCTCCTAAAACCGGAACCGTTGGGTTCGTATCGAAAAGAGCTTTCTAACGAATATTAGAAATTTGAAATCTAACGGTTGGATTTGGAATTATGTCCAAATCAAATTTGGAAAAGGTCGCTGTAAGTGCAGTTCGATGGCCGTTGATGGAAATCGACTGTACGGGCCTTGATAAAATTATTAAAAATAATAATAATTTGTGTAAAATCATAAGAAATGATTTGGGAAAAACTGGGATGAAAAACTCCATATTTGAAAAGATAAAAATAGATTTTTATCGAAATGAACTAGTTTTGAACTAGAATAATAATTTATTTATTTTTTTAAAATAAATAAAGTGGATTTGAAATGGTTTTGAAAATAACCAGGATTTCCAATATATAGATTGGAAATGGATTTGAATCGAAATTGTCTTCGGAATATTTCGATGTGGGATTTTATGATTATACAGGTATATTCATGGGAAATTTGAAAGATATATTTATATCGTTATTTCCAATACGATATTTGTTGGTCGTAGAATTTGATACTGAATATAAGCCGATATATTTTCTATTCAGAGCCTTGTATTTAATATCAAATGGGATTTTGGGTTTGTAGTGAATGGCGTCTTCATTAACGCTGTCCTTAAACCCAGTTGAGGAAAAGATTAAATCATTTTTTATTTAGATTTAATGAAGTGCACCAATTAAATAATATTTAATTGGAATTGAATTGGTATTGATTTTTGGGTTTATCGTGAATAGTGTTTTAAATAACACTTGTTCTTTAACCCGATAATCAATAGAATGTGATTTTGGGTTGTCGTGAACGGTATCTTCCATAATACTGTTCTTAGATCCAAAGGAGTTAAGAAAATCAGAAACTAACTGGAGATTAGTTAAGTTGAATGGTTTCTGGGGTATTGATCTGATGTTGGTTTTGGCCTTCGGGGTTAATACTTAGGTAATTGCTCACTTGCTAATTTATGGTTAGGGTCTGATTGAAATGTAAAGTGATTTTGGGTTTATAGTGAACCGTGTTTTAAATGACACTGATTCTTTAACCCAGTTAAAGATTAAAACTAAGTGGAGTTTTAATGAATCTTTAATTAGATTGAAAAGATCGAGAATGGAGTATCACCAATTTTGCTCCAAAGCGATAGTTAAATCTTTAATTAGATTTGGACGTGGAATGGTAATTAATTTTACCGATAACACCGTGGTATTAGATATGGAGTATTTCCAATTTTGCTTCATGGGATGAATAGGTTGGGATTGGGAAATAAAATAAATAATTACTTCGGTGTGGTTCGCTAATCCCGACTAGTTTGGAAAACCATAATTTGTTTTGAAATGATATCCAAAGGAAGATTAAAGAATAAATATTAAAGAATTTATCTTTGATAAAATTAATGGGAATCTTTCCCTAAGAACGTGAAATTTAGAAACTAACTATAGGTTAGCTAAGAAGGATGGTTTCCTGGGTATTGATCTGATGTTGGTTTCGGCCTTCGGGGTTAATATTTGGGGAATTGTTCTCTTGCTAATTTACGGTTAGTGACTGCTGAATAGGAATGAGGCGTATGTTGTGTTTGTGTAACATTTGTTTATAATATACGCGGGTTGTTCGGAAAGGCCGGGTTTATACCCATTCTGAATAACTGATTTGACGTTAAGTCGAAGATGATGACGGTGGTCGAAGACCGGAAGTCTTCACATCGTTTAGGTGATTACTGATGATCTTGATTGGGCTGTACACCCAAGATGAGGGAATCAGTTGGCGATCATCCAGAAGTACTTGGAGATCGACGGATATGCGAGGAAAGTGCCTCCGGTTTCGTTCAGACCTAGAACGGACTTGTAAATGGATGGTGTGTCTGACATTGTATTCCTTTATATTGTATTTGTTGATCTCTGCTAAATATATATCTATTTAGCGGCGGGGAATTTATTCTCTTGCTTAACGCCCTTCTCTGAGACATACGAGCTTAGAGGTTATATATTGGCAGAAATCCGTGGTACGATATGGATTGATAGTGTGGCATGCTGAGATGCAGTGATCCAGACTTTTGTTGAAAAGCAACGTTTTGTGGATAATGATCAAAGCGCAGCTTTGATATAGCATGGCTTTGTGTATATCGTTTATTCGCGAGCCTCACACCCCGTTATGGTGGTAAACAGATGGTTTGATCAGTATGCTTTTTAGTGGATGGGCACCTTAGTGGTGTCGTGGATTCGGTCGACCGAGATGATCTTAGTGCTCAGGGATATATAGAGTAAGCGGTGTGTTCTCTCGCTGGGACGTAAGCCGCGGTGATACTCTGGTCCCAAAAGTGTGGATGTGCAGACGGTGTTTTCTCTTGTTGGGACGGAAGCCGTGGGGAATTGCATTACGCGATCGATCTTTCGAATCAGGAGCCACCATGACGGAAATCCAATTTCCAATACGCAATATTACGGTTTTAATTGTAGAACTAGTATGGCGGCATGATATATGGTACCCATGCCGTCTATGATTGATACTTATGCTTTGAAGTTGTTTTACACGCTATGCACTTATAGTAGTATCAAATGATTTTTTTCAAACGTACTAAGCATGTTTGGCTATTATAAAGTAAAAACCCTATCCCTCGGCTAGCGTTGCATTGTGTGATAGGACCTGGGCCTTATAATAGCTTCATTTTTTCCAAAAGTGTTGCGCTGTTTTGTTATATGCACTGGTATTCTTGGGAGGAAACCCGTTCCGTGTTATACGGCGTGGTCCCTTGATTTAACTAACTTTAAAATAAAGATTTACAACTGTTTTAGTTCTCAAACCGTCCCATGACTGACCAGGAGTTTATTGTTTTAACCTAAACTCTGGGTGCCCTTATTTTCGACACGGGCAGCTAGTAATTTTAGTTTTGCAAATTTATATTCACAGGATCCTGGTTTACAGCTGGAATGATATCCGGAAAGCTTTGTATCCGTATATCTCTTCTAGTTATGTATTGTATTATTTTTCGCTGCTATGTAATTTATTGTAATCTCTGATAATTTATGATGTATATTATTTATTCATGCTCTGTGTACTCTTGTATTCTGATGGAATTGTTGTAATTAACAATGAAATGTTCTCCCGTCTGCGTTCTGTTAAGGCTTGTTCTCGAACTATCCGCGCTTTCCTCACCGGGGAAGTTACGGGTTTTCACATTCACACACGATAGTGTTCATTGGTATACATCAATATCTAGCCGACCATACATAATCACTAGCCTGACCCTAAGAGCTGAATGGATTGAATGATAAGACCATACAATGCACAACTTCCAATCAGACATCACTCCCACCATTACTGCCACATGTATGCACCTTGCCTATCCAAGTTAAAGCCTTAACTGATCATCTATAAATACCATAGAAACCCCACATAACCACACACAAGTTCAATGGAGTTTTAAAGTAAAAGGAAATAGAAATGGCCGAAGACTGAAAACACAAAACTAGATACAAAAATGGAAAGACGGTGTAATAACCCGGAAATCTGGGCTAGTTTATAATTTTTATTTTGGCAATTTTAGCGAATTTTGATTATTTAAAATGAATTATTTTAAATAATATCGATGAGAAATTTATTTTGAATATAATTCGAACAAATATATTTATATAGATCATCGTTAGAATATAAATATTTATTTTAAATTATAAAAGGAATTGAAAATGGCGCGGTAGTTCGATAATTCGATTTCAAACTTCAATTGAATGTACCGGGTGCAAAATAAACCAGATTTTAGTGAAACCAAAAATAATAGGATCTATTTGATGATATCATTTCAACAAATCCAAAAAATAAAAATTTCATAGCGGGGATAAAAAGATATGTCCAGTTGAAAATTCTGAATATTCGCTATAGAATTCAGGCCCTTAAAAATGGAAATTTTGCAAATGACCTCGGATTTCGATGAAACCACTTTTGTTGGATCCGGGATGTCTAGTTATTGCTAGGTTTCAAATTTCATAATTTTTCGAATCCATATGTGAGCATGGCAAAGGAAAACGCGTTTTACCAGTTTTAATTGATTTTAATCGACTGGAAAATGGCCATTTTTCAAACGGTCTCAGAATTCGACGAAATTAGTTTTGTTAGGACCATATCGTCAATACGAAGCTAGAAAATATTTTTCTGGAATTTTTCGAGTTAGTATGTGATCTCTGTAAATTTAAATATACGTTTAAAATTAAATATAATGATTTAAATGTAAATTCAATGGAAACTGGTCGAAATGATTGAATCAGCCTACGATACATATCCCATTGTGTTCGGAATGGGGGTAAAAAGCTAGGGACGACAGGCGGTGAGTCTCGTTTCGAGTTCAAATTAAGAAGTTGCTTTAGGGGTTGATAAAAAATTAATTAATTAAAGAAAAAACTCCCTATCTCGTATTTTACAGTCAACCCCCGCATCACTTCTTCTTCCCCCGATTCATTTACAATCAGAAATTAAAAAAAGGAAAAAACTAGCAGAGCACGAAGTCGACGACCCCATTCGATCGACGCCTGCTTGGCCACACCTCGCGTCGCCGGAACCCCCCCCTCCCCCGCTCCTCCTCCCTCCGTTGAACACCTCATAACCCCAAAAATACCCTAGCGTCCTACCCCCCTCTGCCTCGCGAGGTCCTCCAGGCCGTCAGAGATCCACCATTCGCACCCAATTTTCTGGCGCTAAGATGCTCCAGGTTCTCTTGGTTCAGGGCGCCAGTGGGGGAGGCCAGACCGCATCGAGGGGGCATCACAGATCCTGGTCCAGTCCCTTGGTTCAGCGGCACACTGTAGGTTCTCTGATCGAAGGAGAACGATCGTTTTGAGGTTCCTGGGGCTTTCAGCAGTAAGAAGACTTGCAATGTAAATGTTTAAACCCCTTTATTAATTAAAATGGTTTTGTTTTGTTATAGAATAGAATTGGTTTTTAAATTAGTTAAAGATAGGATTTCTTTTTTTTAAATTAGTGAAAGGTTATATTTTTAAATCTAGAAAGGTTTTATTTTTAAAGTCAGAAAGGTAGGATTTTGAATCGAATAAAAATTTGATTTTTATATATTGAATAGCGAAGTAAAAATTCGATTTTTATATATTGAATAGCGAAGTAAAAATTCGATTTTATATATTGAATAGCGATAGTAAAAATTCGATTTTTATATATTGAATAGCGAAGTGAAAATTCGATTTTTATATATTGAATAGCGAAGTAAAAATTCGATTTTTATATATTGAATAGCGAAGTAAAAATTCGATTTTTACATATGTAGAGAATATGGGCAAAGGATGTGAAAAGAGGCAAGAACGACGAAGATTTCTACATAAGAAGAGTCGTGGGATTGGATTAGCAATTCTGTGAGAACTTCACACATTTTAAATTTTGTTTTCTAGTTAAAAATATATACTAGGATGTAGAAGGTGTTTAGTAGCACCCGACACCCGTCGTCCACAGACCATGGACGGCTTGTGTGCTTGTTTGTTTGATTTTACATATGTATGCTTGTTTGTTTGATTATAAATTCGTGGGATTTTGATGTGTAGTTGATTGTGTGATTGGATTAGCAATTTGAAATTTTGATGGGTGAAGTACATATTCGCATGGCTATACAGTAAGAGTAAGGGGAGTTGGTCTTGTAAATTCGTGTACATTGTATCACACATCATTTCTTAAGGCTGCGGCCATAGGCATCGTATCACCACTTTAATGCCATCCAAGAAATCCTATTGCCTACCCAACCAAAGACTAGCTTCCTAACCCATTCACACACGATAGTGTTCATTGGTATACATCAGTATCTAGCCGACCATACATAATCACTAGCCTGACCCTAACAGCTGAATGGATTAAATGAGAAGACCATACAATGCACAACTTCCAATCAAAAATCACTCCCACCGTTACTGCCACATGTATGCACCTTGCCTATCCAAGTGTAACAACCCGTATTTTGAATAACAAGTTATAACATAAATCAAGGCAGAATTAAATGATTAAATCTGAATCAAGGGAAACGGGCTGTGCCATTGCATTCGTCTCGGAAAAATACGCGAAATAGAGTCCGAGGTTTCGAAAATCGGAGTCCGTATGACCCAGTTATGGCCCATAGAAGTTTTCAGAAAATTCAAGTTTGAAAAAAAAACAGATTCCAATTCAAATGCAGGATAGGCGGGAAAAGTTCCCGCCACTCCCCAAGTTGACTGGGGAGTCGACTTGGGAGTCGACACACCCCAGGCTGTGTCGACTGCCCAGTCTACACCCCTGTCGACTTGGGTGGTCGGCCAGTCTGGCCTGGGTGCACCTGACTTGTTTCTCAAGACATGTTTGGAGGCTAATGACGTGAGTTGATGGCCCAGATTTGAATTAGGGTTAATCCTATGGCCTAAACTAACCTAATCTTCTATAAAAGGACCCTAATACCTAGCCTAAATCATCATAAATCAATCCTACAACTAAACTATGCCAAAATGTTTAATCATGGCCTCCACCCTCTTGTTATAGCCTCCATCTTCATTCATATGATAGTTCCTAAGCTTGTTTGAGAGTTTCAAAGCTTGATTCAAGGCCAAAGTTCAATCTTTCTTCATCAAAACAAGGATCTTTCTTCATATAATCAAAGGAGCTTCTTGGAGCTTGTATTCATTTGGGGTTTTTAGAGTTGCTAGTGGCTTCATCTCAATCTTATTTTATTTTATAAGTCTTCATAGCATTGTAAGCCCTATTCTACTCTTAGATTCTAACTATGAAGTTAAATATGACATGTTACAAGTTGAGTTTGGGGCTAAGTAGGATTTGTGCTTTGATTCTATCATGTTATGCATAAGATTTATTTTATGCATGTTTGTAAAGTTATCACCTTGACTTTGTGCATAGAAAGCAATGAGCTTTGATTCTATCATGTTATGCATAAACTTATTCTATGCATGTTTGTAAAGCTATCACCTTGACTTTGTGCATAGAAAGCTATGAGCTTTGATTCTATCATGTTATGCATAGACTTATTCTATGCATGTTTGTAAAGCTATCACCTTGACTTTGTGCATAAAAATCTATGAGCTTTGGTTTGAAATATTGCATAAAAGCAACATATAAACTCTCATAACCCTTATGTTAACTTGCATATGATGTTATATGCGAATCACTTGCTATCATCTCATGTCATCTATGACCATGTTTCACCTATTTTGCTAAAGTTGATATTATGCATGTTTTGAGGCCTATAATGTAATACGCAAGTTTATGAACACATTTGCCTCATATGCCGCCATGTTTAACTTGTGGCCCAAACCTTATTAATTATGTCATGCTTCTAAGTTCCCCCTTTGAGAACTATTTTCGTTTATGCGAACTTACATGCGATGGGGTCACGTTATGGGTAAACTAAAATGACATAAAGATATGACTTGAAAAGATGACATGAAATATGACATGTGATTATGCTTGAGACATGAACATGAACTTGGACATGACTTCTAGAAAACATGAGAATGGCCAACTCGAGGTTGGGTTGAGTTTGTAGCATAAATCTACCCCGAACCGACCGGCTTAACAAGTGGCTACAGGCAATAGGACCCAATGTGAGTAGTTGGTCATGTAGCACTTGAAACCCGAGGTTAAACTAAGTTGTGGTGTAAAGCTACCCGGACCCGCCCAGCTTAACTAGTAACCACAACAAGGTCTAATGTGAGAGGTTGGGTGCATTAAATTAATTAATGCCGCATGATAGGGTTAAGTCATGGACCACTTGAATACTTAACCAATTAAACACGATGGGTTGATGGGGTTAAGTCATGAACCTTGGGTACACTTAACAAACTTGATTGGGTAGGGTTAACCACGTTTAACCCATTAAAAGCCCTAGTTACGTGGTCCTTTTCACCAGTAACCCTCTTGATTGTATCATGATACCCTAGGGACTAGGCTAGGGTGGGGCACGATTACTGGGCTGACATGTAAGCGACCTAAACGACGGCTGAGTAGGTGCGCCGGTGTAGGTTCAGGCGGACTATGGTCGTGCACATGGTCCGGAGTTGAAAAAAGCAGACACGGGCACCAGTAGGTTTAGACTGTGCGTGCTTGATTTGTGTCCGTGGTTGGCACCCTAGGGCCTGATACGCCCTAGGGTGGACCTAGCACAGTTTGACTACACTTCATGATTGGGCCGTATGACACCGACACTAGACGAGTTAGGCTTTTAGGGAGCCGATCGACTATACCGTGTTCTTGGACCTTGATCTAGGTCATCCCGTGATATTGGGCCAAGGGATCATTTCTTGTTTATACTTGACATGGATTGGAATACTAGTACACACTTGGTGCAACCTAACCTCGTATATGCGACGCCACACTTGATCTATCTTGTTAACTTTTCACCATGACAGTTATCACCCTATGCTTCATCTCTGCTTTACATGTCCAGTTAACTTTATTAGTTTTATACTAATAGTAAGTAGGAGTTACCAGTCATTTTGACTAACCCGATTTCTTTCGCCTCTTTTCTTCCGTTCCCCCCCTGGTTTACAGGGTGGGAACGCTAGTACCTAGCTGGATCTTTAGCTTCTATTATGGATAGCTCATGTACGGTTTGGACTTGAGCATGCTATCGCTTTATTCCATTTTGGGGATAGTTTATGTTTTTTTCCAGTTTTCAGTTTATGTTCTAGACTTTGTTTTGTTGGAAAATAATGACCAAGTACCTTGATGTAACTTGACTATGGTTTTGAAATGTTAGTTTATCCGCTGCTTTACTTACTCTGTTTTACTTATATGTTCTGTCTTGTGATATATGCATGCATGTTTACCTCGTTTAACGCCCCTCCAAAGCCAGTGTACTTGCAAGAGTGGCATTGGCGGAGGCGGGGTGTTACATTTGGTATCAGAGCATAAGGTTTACAAGATTTGAGCAAAAGGGTTTTTAAAATTTACCTTTCTGGAAAACTATTTTCAAAACCAATTAAGTATTTTCCAAGAAAAGTCTAGTTTGTTTTAAAAGGCTATTCCCCAAGAGCCATTAGCACTATCCTTTGTTCCCTCGTTCTTAATCTATCTTTTCCTTTTTCAGCATGGCCGATCTTAACCTTCCCGAGGGAGTGACCATTCCCGGATGGTTCCGGAGGTACTTGGAAGCTAGGGCCAACGATGCGGGCCCAGCAAATACCCCCACCGTAACTGAGGTTCCCCCTCCTCCTTCTCCTCCTCAGCATCCACAAGCAGATTTCGCAAAGGTTTGCAAAGATTTTTAGGCGATGGGTGGCAAGAATTTTATTGGGACAGAGACTTTTGTGGAGGCGAGAAATTGGTTGAAAGAAACTGAAGATCTCTTCGCCATCTTTGATGTGGAAGACCGTAGAAAAGCTCTGTTGGCAGCGTGGCTATTGAAAGAAGAAGCTGCTTATTGGTGGGAGGTCACCAATGCTACTAGGCCTATAGAGACTTGGGCCGACTTTAGGACGAGGTTTGGGCTTAAGTTTCTATCATCTGCTGAGGCAAATCTGCAATTGGAGAAGTTTATCTCTTTGAAGCAAGGGGACATGACAGTGAGGGAGTATGTGAATAAGTTTAACCATCTTTTTCGATTCGGTTTGGACATGGTTAATACTCCCCAGAAGAAGGCTTTACGCTTTGCACGGGGGTTGAATGAGCCATTACAAGGTTTAGCCCTATCTCATATACCCATGGGGGCCACTTTTGAAGGCCTAGTGGACATGGCATTGCTTCAAGGAGACGATAAGAATGGCAAGAAAGAAGTCAAGCCTAATGAGACTCAAACCAAGAAGACGGACTCCAAGTGGGGAGGAAATCAGAGAAATCAGAACAACAAGAACAACAAGAACAACAAGGGCAATAAGGCCAACAACAACAAGGCAAAGGACCCAAGAAAATGCAACTTCTGTGGGATTGTTGGGCATATAGCCAAAGATTGCAGAAAGAAGAAGAGGAAGTTGGGCGAATGCTTTCACTGTGGAGAGTCTGGACACCTTAGCAAGGATTGTCCCAAGAAGCAAGGACAAGGGCAGGGGCAGACTCAGCGTGCAGGACCTTCTGGAGGGCAAGTGCATGCTCTCAACACTGCTCCAGTTCAGGACCGAGGTAGTATTTCTGTAGAAAGCCTTGTTTATATTTCTGATTTTCCTGTTCGCACCTTATTTGATTCTGGCGCATCGCATACATTTATTTCTGCTGACATTGTTGAAAGTTTGCACCTAAGTACTAGTCTAGTTGAGGATCCCGTTAGTGTTTCAAATCCAATTGGGGGTTCCGCCCATCTATCTATGATTTGTGTGGATTTGAGGATTTCTATCTTGACCGTAGAATTCACGTGTAATGCTTATGTTCTCTGATTCACGGGATACGGGTTGATTTTGGGCATGGATTGGTTGTCCAGTTATGGAGCCATTCTCGATTGTGAGCATAGGGTGGTGAGGCTCTTGACTCGCCTCGGTAATACCCTAGAAATTTCTTGTAACCCTAGAGATCCCGTCATGTTATGTTATCTTGAATCTCTTGACTCGTCCATCAATGATCTGCAATCTGTAAGGGTGGTCCGAGAATATCCTGATGTCTTTGAAGAGGTTAAGGGGTTACCCCCTAAACGAGAGATAGATTTCCGCATTTATCTTGTTGATAATGCCAAGCCAGTTTCATTGCCCGTTAGGCACATGGCCCGACGAGAAAGAAGAGAGCTCAGTAAGCAAATCAAGGAGTTGCTTGAGAAGAATTTTATGAGGCGAAGCATTTCTGAATGGGGTGCTCCTGTGGTATTCGCTACTAAGGAGGATGGTTCGCTTCGTCTATGTGTTGATTATCGAGAGTTGAACAAGCTAACAAAGAAGAATAGACACCCGTTACCGAGGATTGATGATCTCTTTGACCAGCTTGTTGGTGCTTCTATTTTCTCTCAACTCGATCTAGCCACCGGATACCATCAGCTTAGAGTGGTTGAGGATAGTATTGATAAGACTGCGTTTAGGACTCCAGATGGATTCTTTGAATGGCTTGTCATGCCATTCGGTTTGACTAATGCACCCGCCTACTTCGTAGATTTGATGAGTAGGGTGTTCAGGGAGTTCCTTAACAAGTCTGTGGTTGTCTTCGTGGATGATATTCTGATCTTCTCAAAGGATGCGGAAAAACATGCTAGACATCTCAAGGAAGTGATGGACACGCTTAGAGCTCATAAGTTAAAAGCCAAGTTCTCCAAATGCCATTTCTGGAGAAGGGAAGTTCGGTCTCTTGGACATATAGTTTCTAAGCAAGGCATAACGGTGGATCCCGCGAAAGTGGTTGCAGTTCAAGACTGGAAGACTCCTAGGAATGCAACCGAAGTAAGAAGCTTTCTCGGTCTGGCGGGCTACTATAGGAAGTTCATCAGGGACTTCGCTAAGATTTCAGCCCCTCTTACTAAGTTGACGAAGAAGAACTTAGTCTTTGCATGGGACTTAGAGTGTGAGCTTGCTTTTCAAAGGCTCAAGAGGGCCCTTACTACAGCTCCAGTTTTGGCATTACCTGATGGCGGTAAGATGTTTACCGTGTACACCAATGCATGTGGCACGGGTTTAGGTGCCGTTCTGATGCAGGAAGGAAGAGTGATATGTTATGGGGGTAGGCAACTTAAAGTTCATGAGAAGAACTATCCCACTCATGATTTGGATTTGGCGGCGATCGTCTTTGCACTCAAATCCTGGCGCCACTATCTTCTTGGCGAAAGGTTTGAGTTATATACTGATCACAAGTCGCTCAAGTACCTCTTCTCGCAGAAAGATCTGAATCTAAGGCAGCAAAGGTGGATGGAATTCTTGGCATCTTATGACTTCGAGATAGATTATACCCCTGGCAAGGGTAATGTTGTGGCAGATGAATTTAGCAGAAGTAGGTTGACCTTGAGTCTCTTGTTTGTTGAGATGAGGAGCCTAGAGTTCTTGGCAACCTTTGATTTCACAATAGCTGTTGAGTCGATGACTGGTTCTTTAGCATCCCTTGAGCTTAGACCTATACTTCTTGATCAAGTTGGGGCTTCACAGAAGGAAGACCCGCAGATAGTCGAGGTCATGGACAAGCTGATTCGTGGTGAGACGTCTAGTCACCTTGCTAGATATACTATTGATGACAAGGGTTGGCTAAGGCGTGATGGAAGGCTATGCGTTCCACAAGTAGGAGACTTGGTGCATAAAATTCTCGAAGAAGCGCATCACTCGAAGATGACTATACATCCTGTAGGAGATAAGATGTATAAGGATATGAAGCGCATTTTCTTTTGGGCTGGAATGAAGAAGGATGTGGCAGAGTATGTTTCAAAGTGCATGGTGTGCCAACAAGTGAAAGTCGAGTCGAAGAAGCCAGGTGGGCTATTACATCCATTGGAAGTCCCGTAATGGAAGTGGGAAAGTATTTCTATGGATTTTGTGGATGGATTGCCTAGGTCAAGAAAAGGGAATACGAGCATATGGGTCATAGTTGACAGGCTTATGAAGAGTGCTCATTTCATTCCAGTAAAGAGCAAGAGGACCGCATCATGGCTAGCATCTGTTTGTCTTCTAGAGATAGTGCGATTGCATGGTGTTCCTTCTAGCATAGTTAGCGATTGTGACCCAATCTTCACTAGCCAGTTCTGGAATAGTTTGCAAGAAGCGATGGGTACGCAATTGAATCTAAGTACAGCCTATCACCCTTAAACGGATGGCCAAACTGAAAGGGAGAATAGAGCGCTAGAAGACCTTTTGAGGCTTTGTGTTCTTGACTTTGGTGGTACTTGGGAAGACCACCTCCCTCTTGTAGAGTTTGCCTATAATAATAGCTGTCAAGCCAGCATAGGGATGGCACCATTTGAAGCTTTGTATGGGAGGCCGTGTAGGTCACCATCTTGTTGGTGGGAGACTACGGATAGACTTATATTTGGGCCCGATATGATATGGGACACATCCGAGAAAGTTGAATTGGTGAGAAGACAGATGAAAGCGGCCCAAGTCCGACAGAAATCCTATGCTGACAAGCGAAGGACAGATTTGGAATTCGAAGTTGGAGATATGTTTTCGTGAAGGTTTCTCCTTTGCGTAATGTGGTTCGTTTTGGAGCAGTCGGGAAGCTGGCACCAAGGTTCGTAGGACCCTTCCCTATCATAGAAAGAATTGGGAAGATGGCTTATAAGGTGGAATTGCCCGAGAAGCTGGCCGGAGTGCATAATGTCTTTCATGTCTCGCATCTCCGAAAGTGCCTACATGAGTCCGCTGAGGTGGTTGAACCTAGTATTCTTGAAGTCATTGAGGTAGAGAAAGAGGCAACCCTGAGGAGAGCCCCGATTCGTATCTTGGGAACAGAGATCAGGAAGCTAAGGAATCGAGAAGTCAAATTGGTGAAAGTTCAGTGGAGTGAAGTCGATGAGGATGCAACTTGGGAAACCGAGGAGAAGATGCGTGGGCTTTATCCATTTCTTTTTGAGGGTACATTCTCGATCTCTTTTCCTTTTTAGCATATCTTCCTTTTTACCATCCATGTTTATCATGTTTATCTTGTTATCTCGTTAACCTTGTCATGAGAACCTTAGGTAGAAACCCTTTGGGTGAAACATGTATTTGAAACATGTTATTCTTGATGTTTGCAACTGGTTGCTAGTGTTTGCAAGTGGATACTCATGGATGCATGATACACATTAGGCACTAAGATCGGCTCACACACCTTCATATTGCATTTGCATGAGTGCTCACACTTATTCATGACTGAAACTCGTTATGCTATCACGTGGATGTTGCATATGGATGAATGTTATGTGCACTCATATAGAGATTATAAATTATGTTAGGAATTTGCATACATATGGACGCATTCCACTAACATACTTTGCATTAAGGAGGTTTACTGAATCAGTAACCGCCTGATTTTCGCATTAGATAAGTACATATACACACACCTTTGCATATGTACATACAACATTTAGAATCTTTTCAGGACAATGACTGCACGTGGATGATGTTTTGAGTAGATGGATGATGGATGGTAGGATACGTTCTTCCTAACTAAGAGATTTCGGGGACGAAATCCTTTAAGGTGGGGAGGATGTAACAACCCGTATTTTGAATAACAATTATCACATAAATCAAGGCAGAATTAAATGATAAAATCTGAATCAAGGGAAACGGGCTTTGCCATTGCGTTCGTCTCGGAAAAATACGCGGAATAGAGTCCGAGTTTTCGAAAATCGGAGTCCGTACGACCCAGTTATGGCCCATAGAAGTTTTTAGAAAATTCAAGTTTGAAAAAAAACAGATTCCAATTCAAATGCAGGATAGGCGGGAAAAGATCCCGCCACTCCCCAAGTCGACTGGGGAGTCGACTTGGGAGTCGACACACCCCAGGCTGTGTCGACTGCCCAGTCGACACCCCTGTCGACTTGGGTGGTCGGCCAGTCTGGCCTGGGTGCACCTGACTTGTTTCTCAAGACATGTTTGGAGGCTAGTGACCTGAATTGATGGCCCAGATCTGAATTAGGGTTAATCCTATAGCCTAAACTAACCTAATCTTCTATAAAAGCACCCTAATACCTAGCCTAAATCATCATAAATCAATCCTACAACTAAACTATTCCAAAATGTTTAATCATGGCCTCCACCCTCTTGTCATAGCCTCCATTTTCATTCATATGAGAGTTCCTAAGCTTGTTTGAGAGTTTCAAAGCTTGATTCAAGGCCAAAGTTCAATCTTCCTTCATCAAAACAAGGATCTTTTTTCATATAATCAAAGGAGCTTCTTGGAGCTTGTATTCATTTGGGGTTTTTAGAGTTGCTAGTGGCTTCGTCTCAATCTTATTTTATTTTATAAGTCTTCATAGCATTGTAAGCCCTATTCTACTCTTAGATTCTAACTATGAAGTTAAATATTACATGTTGCAAGTTGAGTTTGGGCCTAAGTATGATTTGTGCTTTGATTCTGTCATGTTATGCATAAGATTTATTCTATGCATGTTTGTAAAGCTATCACCTTGACTTTGTGCATAGAAAGCTATGAGCTTTGATTCTATCATGTTATGCATTGACTTATTCTATGCATGTTTGTAAAGCTATCACCTTGACTTTGTGCATAGAAAGCTATGAGCTTTGATTCTATCATGTTATGCATAGACTTATTCTATGCATGTTTGTAAAGCTATCACCTTGACTTTGTGCATAAAAAGCTATGAGCTTTGCTTTGAAATATTGCATAAAAGCAACATAGAAACTCTCATAACCTTATGTTAACTTGCATATGAGTTATATGCGAATCACT
This sequence comes from Allium sativum, assembly GCA_030737875.1. Taxonomy (NCBI): domain Eukaryota; kingdom Viridiplantae; phylum Streptophyta; class Magnoliopsida; order Asparagales; family Amaryllidaceae; genus Allium; species Allium sativum. The sequence continues at coordinate 179,611,123 of CM060915.1, read as the reverse complement.
TGCTATCATCTCATGTCATCTATGATCATGTTTCACCTATTTTGCTAAAGTTGATATTATGCATGTTTTGAGGCCTATAAAGTAATATGCAAGTTTATAAACACATTTGCCTCATATGCCACCATGTTTAACTTGTGGCCCAAACCTTATTAATTATGTCATGCTTCTAAGTTCCCCCTTTGAGATCTATTTTCGTTTGTGCGAACTTACATGCGATGGGGTTACGTTATGGATAAACTAAAATGACATAAAGATATGACTTGAAAAGATGACATGAAATATGACATGTGATTATGCTGGAGACATGAACATGAACTTGGACATGACTTCTAGAAAACATGAGAATGGCCAACTCGAGGTTGGGCTGAGTTTGTAGCATAAATCTACCTGGAACCGACCGGCTTAACTAGTGGCTACAAGCAATAGGACCCAATGTGAGTAGTTGGTCATGTCGCACTTGAAACCCAAGGTTAGACTAAGTTGTGGTGTAAAGCTACCCGGACCCGCCTGGCTTAACTAGTAACCACAACAAGGTCTAATGTGAGAGGTTGGGTGCATTAAATTAATTAATGCCACATGATAGGGTTAAGTCATGGACCACTTGAATACTTAACCAATTAAACACGATGGGTTGATGGGGTTAAGTCATGAACCTTGGGTACACTTAACCAACTAGATTGGGTAGGGTTAACCACGTTTAACCCGTTAGAAACCCTAGTTACGTGGTCCTTTTCACCAGTAACCCTCTTGATTGTATCATGATACCTTAGGGACTAGGCTAGGGTGGGGCACGATTACTGGGCTGACATGTAAGCGACCAAAACGACGGCTGAGTAGGTGCGCCGGTGTAGGTTCAGGGTCCGGAGTTGAAAAAAGCAGACACGGGCACCAGTAGGTTTAGACTGTGCGTGCTTGATTTGTGTCCATGGCTGGCACCCTAGGGCCTGATACACCCTAGGGTGGACCTAGCACAGTTTGACTAAACTTCGTGATTGGGCCGTATGACACCGACACTTGACGAGTTAGGCTTTTAGGGAGCCGATCGACTAGACCGTGTTCTTGGACCTTGATCTAGGTCATCCCGTGATATTGGGCCAAGATTGGGCCAAGGGATCATTTCTTGTTTATACTTGACATGGATTCGAATACTAGTACACACTTGGTGCAATCTAACCTCGTATATGCGACGCCACACTTGATCTATCTTCTTAACTTTTCACCATGACAGTTATCACCCTATGCTTCATCTCTGCTTTACATGTCCAGTTAACTTTATTAGTTTTTATACTAATAGTAGGTAGGACTTACCAGTCTTTTTGACTGACCCGTTTTCTTTCTCCTCTTTTCTTCCGTTCCCCCCCCCCAAGGTTTACAGGGTGGGAACGCCGGTACCTAGCTGGATCTTTAGCTGCTTTTATGGATAGCTCATGTACGGTTTGGACTTGAGCATGCTATGGCTTTATTCCACTTTTGGGGATAGTTGCTTTATGTTTTTTTCCAGTTTTCAGTTCATGTTCTAGACTTTGTTTTGTGGGAAAATAATGACCAAGTACCTTGATGTAACTTGACTATGGTTTTGAAATGTTAGTTTTATCCGCTGCTTTACTTACTCTGTTTTACTTATATGTTCTGTCTTGTGATATCTGCATGCATGTTTACCTCGTTTAACGCCCCTCTAAAGCCAGTGCACTTGCAAGAGTGGCATTGGCGGAGGCGGGGTGTTACACCAAGTTAAAGCCTTAACTGATCATCTATAAATACCATAGAAACCCCACATTACCACACACAAGTTCAATGGAGTTTTAAAGTAAAAGGAAATAGAAATGGCCGAAGACTGAAAACACAAAACTAGATATAAAAATGGAAAGACAAGAGCTGTACCGGTGAGTAAACACTTACCATACTTTTTACTGTGTATAGTTAATCATGAGCATGCATTTCCAGTGAGTTAAAAGGTATATTGATAGATAATTTCAAGATTTATTAGTTTTAGACTGAGTATTCGGCAACATAGAAACATAATATTGTGGCATTTAACACCATAGTAAGACAGTAGTATTTAATTGTGGATTAACATCTTAAACTGTTTTTACTGTTTACAGTTATCCTTAGTAAGATTTAAACTGAAGTGTGATATATGTATCCAACATTCGGATACAAGAGGGATATTTAAACTTCGCGAAACTGGTAGGATGGTATGGTTTTGATAACCAGAGAAACTGAATTAAAATACAGTAATATTAAATGTGTAAACTCTAATTCACCTTTCTTCTAAATCTACTTCAAAGATTAGATTAATTTTGATTCAGGAATATATATGTTCATCTTATATTCATGATTTGAATTAATGAAACTGATATGCTGAGAACAAACTCTGAAGTAAGTACACAGTAGTGAACTAAAAACTTATATATGAGTAAACACCTATTTTTTTCTTCTTCTTATCTAATATAAAATTATATGGATAATCGATCCAAAATATATGTATATAATGGGTGTTACTATATATATATTTATATTGAACTAGCCTATTTTCATCACTGGAAGCAAAATTAACCAGTGTCTATATATGGATATATGTTCATACTCTGTGTTAGACCCAAAAGTGGTTCTAACACCCAAATTGATTAGAAACAAGATTATATGAGATAAAAAATAAAAATGAACACACAGGATTTATAGTGGTTCGGCGAAGAAATGCCTACGTCCACTTATTTTTCACTATATTCAATAATTCAGTTGCAAATACAATGTAAGATTCGCTCACAACTCACTTTTTTTTTCACTCAAATGATTAAAACAAGAAATGAAAGATGATTTGGATTCTCTGGGAGTAATGGAGTTCGGATGATGGAGGTAGTTGGATTCTCAAAAGTGCTGAAAAAAGATCCTTCTCTTTGTCTCTAGATGGGGTATTTATAGGTGTGAATTTGCCTGAGATTCAATCCGGGTCGGAACACGTGTCATCCATCGCACTCTCTTCGGGTTCGGATGAACTATCAAGCTGACAATACATCAAAGAGATGGACGTTAGGGGTAGGAATTAGTCATATCCGGTCCGGTTCTCCAGGCGATTTTACAGGAGATTAACTTGGATTATGGGTGCGGGTCGGAGGCGTGCAGGTAGGAGGTTCGGATCGGGATACCCGATCCGAACCGGATTGGCTAGGGCGTCTCTCCTTCTTTAACCTACTCTGCTCCGCTCCAGCGTTGTAGTGAGCAGATGGCTTTCTATGCGAGATTTAGTTGTCCTCCGATCCGATTGGACATGCTTTACGAATCTATCCAGTAAGAGACCACCGATCCGAACAGAGAACTCTATCCGATCCGATCCAATATGCTACTCTATCCCGATCCGAACAGAGGATCCTATCCGATCCGAACAACTACAGCTATCAACCTGAATTGTAGTGCTTTCCTCCAATCCGAACCGAAGTCTTATAACTTAAAATACTCTTCAATGGTTGGTTTCTTGACTTTGTGTTGCCTAATTCACAAAGTAGGCTAACATTTTGCCCCCTCAAAGGATGCTTCTGTTGTACGAAGCGTGCTTTGATGTCGTTTAATTGCTAGTCCTTGAATCAGAATAGTCAGGAGTAATGCGCAAATTTCTATTCGGTTCGGTGTCCGACCCGAGCGTTTTTTCTTCATTTCTAAGCAAATTTGGGAATTTTTCTCGACATATAATGCTTCTTGCAGGTACGCTCTTCCTTTATTCTTCTTCTCTTGAACTCAATTCTAGTCAGATGCTAAATTAACGTGTGAAACTTGTCCGGTTCGGGTTCCGATCCGAAGCGCTTTGGTTCTTGGACAGTGGGCCTTCAGGCAGAGTCGCGCTACTGGGCCTTCACTCCGGTCCGAGCGGGTGAGAGAGAAAGAATAGGAATACGAGGAGTCAACCTCACCCCTTATATAAATCCGTCACTATCTTCCTTCTTCCCTTCTTCTTTTCTGCCGCCGCCTCCAAGCTTAGTACTGAAAACTTCAAAAACTCCAATATCCTAAAATTATTCCCTCTAAATTTCTCGAACCGAACATATAGGTAGCTCTTTAATCTCGAATAACTTCATAGTAACTGTTCTTGATTTCAATTCGTGTTGGATTGGGATGGTTTGGCCATAGGCTTTGCTTGAATCCCACGTCGTTGCTGGTGGATGCGCCATCGCTTCGAGGCGTTACGAGGCTGGAGAGGGCAAATATTTATCCTTAACGGTAGCTTTGGTGATAGAACGGATTCATTTGTGAGTAGGGGGGAGAGAGGAAGAAGATGAAGAACGTGATGACAAACTAGAGTTGGTTCGGGTAGAAGACGGAGGAGCAAAAAGGAAGGAGAAGGAAAGGGGATCGGTTCGGGTTGCATACTTTAGAAAAACTGGAAGGAAGGAAAATGTCGGTTCGGGTCGGAGGAGAGAATGGGATAAGGGGTTGAAGTGATTGGACTGGTTAAGTGATCCTGGTTCGGTTCGGATCGGGTCACCCAATCCGATCAGCTTAGTCCTATATCCGAACCCATTGTCTCCCTTGCCTTGAACTGATCTCGCTTTAATGAAGCATCCGAACCGACCCTGTATCTGCATTTGCATTGAGCCAATTATCATATGCATATCCGAACCGAACCGAACATATCAAACTTGGCACTTAAGGACTACCCAACTAATTCAACTAACATTTACTCTAGACGATAACCTCGCGGACAGTTAGGATAGTGCCCTGTGAACATAAACGAGAATTAAGAACAACTCTGACTATCATTTTCTCTTCAAAGCTTCGTCTTACATTGCTGTACTTTTATTTTGCATTTCCCACGTTTGCTGCACATACTTTAGTTCACACACATACACAAAGGGGCCACGGGATAATTTACTCTAATCCGCGCTATTGCTTTTTCAATAGTTCCATGACAATGAGGCCCAGACGCTCTTCCCGCCTAGCTGAGAGGAAAGAAGCTCCGGAAACTTCTAGCAAAATCACTCTTAAAGATATATCTTCTTCATCCGATCCGGAATGGGACAGTGAGGGTTCAGATTATGGGGTTGGTCATCGGGAAAACGACGAGGTGTCTTCAGAAAATGAAGTTTCTCTGGGTTTCGAAGAGGAAGGAGGGATTGGTGATAATCGAGCACCTGATGAATTTGACTCAACCATTATATTGGAGTCACCTCCAAATTCCGTAGAATCGACAATCGATGACGACCGACTTGTTCGAATTTGCTTGAAGTATGGAATATGAAAAGGGACACCCTAGTGCCCTCACGCTCTGACCGTCCCTACAACCTTCCAGAAGGATATATGACAGTCACTCGATTGATGTGCATGGTCGGCGCCATTCCTCCGTTCTCACCTTTCATCATTGATTTCTTAAGACAAATGCGGATCGCCCCCATGCAGCTGCATCCTAATTCATATGCCTATTTACACACTTTGTACATAGCATATCGTGAAATCCTGGGCATAGAGCTCACATTCGATGACGTTCATTTCTTCTATAATTTCAAACATCGGACTAGAGAAACTCCATCTTTCTGCTACTTTGGATCAGTCCCAAAAAGGAAGATAATCTCTACACCATTTAGCAGTAAAGCTGGAGATTCCAGACTAGAATGGTTCTATATAAAGCAACAATCTGGGTGCGCCAGGAGATGGACAAAATCAAGTAAAGCGTTGATTTTCTAAATCCGGACTCTATTCACTTGAATCATCACCCTGACCTGTTTTCCTTTTTATTTGCAGTTGACAACCCCAAACAGATATCAGATCAGGTGTTCTTTGATCGGATGCACCGACTTCTCAATGGTGATCAAAAATTCTTGACGATCGACGAGGTCCTCAAAGATGAATACCTTCACTTTCATGGGCTGCTATCTGTCTTTCGCAGCATTGGACATGGGACGGTTCCATACGCGTACATTCCTCCAGTGGAGGTGGTCCCAGAGCTAGGAGAAGGTTCAGGAATCCCTACAGCTTCTCTTCACACTTCACCTTCTCCCTCTTCCACACAAGATGATGAACTGGCTAATCTGGCCAAAAAGCATCGTGAAGGGTATATTGCCCCTGAGGAAACTACTTCTTTAGACAAGTCAAAATCTTCCCAAGAGTCGCCACTTCACGCTTCCGAAGGGGATGTCCCTGGCACTGACGAACACATATTTCAGGGTTTGGGGGATCTCCCCTTACCTGAGACTATCTATACTTCAGAGGATTTCAGGAAGGATCCTTTAGTCTTCACTTCTTCCGAAGAAACTACTCCCGCTAAGGCCAAAGAGCCTGCCCGCACTAGTCTAGCTTCAGACTCGGGTTGGTTGGGGGGACACACACCACTTAGGATGCACTTTACACCACAGCATTAGCATTCATTGCACTTCTTTCTCCATGAATCCATTGATTCTAAACTTCGTTTATTTTATCGTGCAGGTACAATGTCTCGATCTTATTATGATATAAGAAAACTTCGTCGCAGCATGTCCAATCCTCCTCAAGATGTTGAGTATGATCGCCGGGATGACCGTGGTAGGGAGGAAAGAAGACCTTATGATCCCTATCGATCTCGGCCATCACGCTCCCGCTCACCAGTTCGACCGGAACAAGAAAAGTACAAGAGCTATCAAGGTCGTAGGGAGGAGGATAGACCACCATCTAAGGATTCCACTTCCTCCCATGAAAAGCGGAGTAGAGAGAAAACTCCTCCAAAGGAAACTGGGTCTCGAAGCAAGCAAAAGGTCCCTGCTACTAAACGACCTAGGACATACAAGGGTTCCATTGAATCTTCCTCAGGAAGAGATACTGAATTGACAATCCTTGCTCCTCCTCCACCAGATACGGGAACTGCAGTAAGACGGGCATATCTGGAAGAGCAATTTCCTGAACACTACTTCGAAACTCTGACTTTTTTACCTGCCCTGGAACCCATCTCGTCTAATTGGGCATAGGAAGCCAAAGCAAAGATTGATTTGGTGGAGAAACAATATACCGAGATGTTCAAGTACTCCCGCAATCTCTCTAGAATCATCCGCACTCTGATGACAAACACTGATTCAATGCAAAAGACTGCGGAGGAGGATGCCAAGGCTTTAAAAGCCTTAGGAAAAGACTTAGAAGACACTCAAGCTCAACTGGCGGTCGCTCAAAAGAACGCTTCTAATTTCAAACAACAGTTTGAGGACATGCAAAAGCGTTATCATGACATGCTTGAGTCTCATACTCAGGAGCGCTCTGAACTAAAAAAGCAAGCTGACGAGGCCAAATCAGAAGCCGCTAAAACACACCTTGCTTATGCTGAGCTTGAACGGAAAAACGCCGAGTTAGCGAAAAGGAGTGCTGAATTAGAAAAGGAGAATGCTGACTTGGCTTCGAAGCTGTTGGAGGCTGAAAACAGGGCTGCTCTGGCCGAGGGCAATGTAGAATGCGCCATTAAATCTGCGGAGGAAGCCCACAAGCAATTATCTGAGGCGGAGGTTGAGATTCAAAGTTTCGGCGAATTAATGATTGAATTCTTCGCGCATATTATTCGTCGTCGAAACATTTCTTGGATCGAGGACTATCCATCCACTCTGGTTCAAGTATGGAATCAAATCGTCGAGTGGGAAAAAGAAGAACTTAAGGTCGATTCTCTTGATGAGGATAAACTGATGGAGAAATACTTGAGAGACGATGAACCGGAGCGCCTAGCTGAAGGGCGCCGCCTTATTGCTGAGGCCATGGAAGAAGAGAGACGGAAATCTAAACAGAAAACCATTCCCGAAGCTGGCTCTTCTTCTTCTGCTCCTACAACTCCCGAAGTGGAAGGGTATGATCCCGAAAACCCGGGAATTTCCCGGACAACTTTGCTATCTCCCATTCCTGAAATAACTCCAGAGGTAGTAGTCACCCCCGCTGAAAAGTCTTCAGAAGGTATTCCTATATTTTCTCCTCAATTTGCCAAGGCTACTACTACCTTTGGCTTCGTGATTGAACGTTCGATGCGAAACCTTTTGCTTTCGCCTGAGTTGATAACCGATGTTTCTTATTCTGTAGGCGCTGAACCATTCGCAAAGACAGATGTCGCCCAAGGAGTTACCGCTGGGACAAAGCCCGCTGGGGGTGCCAAAAAAGGGGAAGACAAGGCTGCTCCTGTGGGCTCGGGAGACGGAAATGAACCAACTAAGGTCACCACTCCCCATGATGAAGAAATGATCGCAGCTTTAAAAGATGACGGAGGAGACGGGGGGCATGATGAGGAACCGGAGGTTGCAATAACTGGGGAGTCGAAAAGCGCCGATGACGTTACCTTGGCTGCCATGAAGGCTGATCAAGATAAGCGCTTGCAATTAAAGGCCGAAGAACTAGACCCTGAGGTCCTCAAGCCCCTCGCAGTTGTGGATGCAGGATCAAGGTTAGTTGTTAAGCTCTCAACTAGATCTATTACCGAAGAACTTGCTAAAAAATCTTCTCTTGATTCCAGTGTCCCGCCCTCCGGGAAGATGTCTACTGGCTCCAGCACCGCATCTTCAGGGAAAAAGAAAACAAAACGAATCTTGACTGAAGCCGAGAAGGAAGCAAAGGATGCGGAGAAAGCCGCCAAGAAATCTAAGGCTCATTCCAAACCTAAGTAGCGGATTCCCCTGTATTCCTTTTAGTATCTTTGTAACCCAATAATTGCTGCTACAAAAGCGGCTCCTGCACTTTCTTCTTTAGTTATTTCCCTGTACAAATTTATTCATTTGTAAATAAAAATAATTCACTTTTTGCAACATTTACTTGTTAGCAGTTCTGCACTTATGTAAAAATGCATGTCTATAGTTATGAAACAAAGTTGTGAAAAGGGGGGAAATATGCGTATGCATATGTGTCCCCAGTCAATTTCCATAAGTTATTCAATGCTTATCCATGCAATCTGAATGCTCCCAATTCTCTAGCAGGATAGCGTTTCCTGTGTCGTCAATACCTGTTGTTTTTCCTGGCATTTCTTTTATACTCTTTCTCTTGAGAGTTAGAGTTCGAGCTTAGTCATCTATTCATTTCCCGGTCTCTCAACGGGAAAAGATTTCTTTCTCGGCGCTCGGTCGGAGACGCCTTTATACTCTCTTTCTCTCTGGAAAGTTAGAGTTCGGAGGAGAATCTCTTTTTCAGCGCTCAATCGGAGATGCTTTTATACTCTCTCTCTTTCTCTGGAGAGTTAGAGTTAAGAATAGAATTTCTTTTTCAGCGCTCATTCTGAGACGCTTTTATACTCTCTCTCTTTCTCTGGAGAGTTAGAGTTAAGAATAGAATTTCTTTTTCAACGCTCATTCTGAGACGCTTTTATACTCTCTCTCTCTTTCTCTGGAGAGTTAGAGTTAAGAATGTCGTTTTCTCATTCTTTTACATCTTACTGCACAAATAATCATTGTGCTTCTTTTTATGTCCAAACTGTTTTTAACCTTCTTTAGGCTCTGAGTTATCCTGTACTTTATAATCACAACAGAACAACTAATGAATGTAAATGCATAAAAGTAAATAATCACACAATATTTTTATAGTGGTTCGGCTAAGTCATAGCCTACATCCACTTTATAGCCCTTTATTCATATCGTCGTGTTTTCCCAAGGCAAGTCGTGCCTTATTACAGAGTTTACAGGAAGAATAACAAAAAGTATAGCATTTCTAATCCAAATATCGCATTAAGTGTTGGGCATTCCATGCTCGAGGAATTTCTTCGCCATCTACGGTCGTTAACTTGAAGGTTCCTTTTTCAAGTTTCCGTTGGATGACAAAGGGTCCTTCCCATTTTGGGCCGAGGTGAGGAAGGGATGGAAAAACTCTCTTTAGCACCAAATCTCCTGGTTCAAAAGTTCTGAGGCGAACTTTTTTGTCATAATAGCGTGCCATCTGACGCCGATGTCTTGCTGCACGCAAGTCTGCTTCGTCCCTTTTCTCTTCGACTTCATCAAGAGACTCAAGTAAAAGTGCCCGATTCGTCATCGGGTCATAATACGTCACCCTGTGGGAAGGAACTTCCAGTTCAACTGGAATCACTGCTTCTGAGCCAAAGGAGAGAGAGAAAGGGGTATGACCGGTAGCCGTTTTAAATGTTGTTCGATATGCCCACAAAGCTAGGGGCAATTCGTCAACCCATCTTGCCTTTGCACGCTCCAACCGTTTCTTGAGGATGGATTTTATAACTTTGTTTACTGCCTCTACTTGCCCATTCGATTGTGGATAGGCGACTGCAGTATATCGCTTGTCTATCTTATATTTCTAGCAAAAATTTCTGAATTCAGAGCTATCAAACTGGGTTCCGTTGTCAGTTATAATCGTCCTTGGAATCCCGAACCGGCATATTATATTTCTGACCACAAAACTTATCACTTTTCTTGTTGTGATCTTGGTCAAGGGCTCAGCTTCCACCCATTTCGTAAAATAGTCCACGGCCACTATTGCATATTTGGCTCCTCCTTTAGCAATCGGTAATACTCCAATGATATCAATTCCCCATGTGGCAAATGGCCAAGGACTCACCATTGACTTAAGTTGGGTCGATGGTGCTCTGGGGATTTTGGCGAATTTCTGGCACCTATCGCAGCGTCGTGAATAATCAGCTGCATCTTTGTTGATCGTAGGCCAGAAGTACCCGTACCGCAATATTTTCTTTGCTAAAGTTTGACCTCCTATATGATCTCCACACTCACCTTCGTGCACTTCTCTTAGTACACGCTTGATGTCGTCGTGTGCGATACATCGTAACAGGGGCATAGAAAATCCTTGTCTATAGAGAGTGTCATCTTGTATAACATATCTGGTAGCTTTGCGAACTACAGCTCTTTTCTCACTTTTCTTCGATGGGAGTGTCCCATTCTTAAGAAAATTCTTAATTGGAGTCATCCATGACTCCTTCTCTGGTTCCGCTTCAAGAGCGAATTCAATTTCCATTGACTCAAAGCTTGGCGATTCCAACGTTTCAATTGGAATTACCTCAGTCCCTTCAGGATTGTCAGAACTAGCCAGTTTTGCCAGTCTATCCGCTTTCTGGTTTTCAATTCTGGGAATATGTGTTATGTTGTACCGCTCTAAGCTATTCAATAGCTCTTTCACTTTCTTGAGGTAGGCGACAAGTCGAGGTCCTCGAGCCGCGAATTCCTCTCGCACTTGACAAACAACAATCTTAGAGTCACAAAATATGTCCATCATTTTTACTCCGAGGTCTTTAGCAAGTTTCAGCCCGGCAATCAGGGCTTCATACTCAGAGTCATTGTTAGTTGCCGGAAATTCTAATCGCAGGGCGTAATATAACGATCGTCCCTCGGGAGTGACTAAGACAATTCCAGCTCCGGACCTTCGGTCATTTTTAGCTCCATCTGTATATAGCTTCCACGGATTCATCTCTAGCTTATCCTCGGACTTGACCACTCGGTCATTGATTATTTCCTCTTCTGGAATGGTGAACTCCGCAATAAAGTCTGCTAGAGCTTGCCCCCTGATTGACTTTCGTGGTTGAAAATTCAAATCAAACTGGCTCAGTTCTATGTTCCACTTGATCAACCTTCCCGATGCTTCGGGTCTCTGCAACACCTGTCTTAACGGCTGGTCGGTGTATATAGTTATTGGATGGGCTTGGAAGTAGTGACGAAGTTTTCGGGATGCGATCAGGAGGCTGTAAGCAAGCTTCTCAACCTTTGGGTAGTTGCGCTCTGCCGCTGCTAATTTCTTACTCACATAGTACATCGGCCTTTGTACTTTGTCTTCTTCTCGAACCAGGGCTGTGCTGACAGCGTGAGCCGAGACTGCCAGATACACAAATAATTCTTCGTGATCTACGGGCTTTGATAAGATTGGCGGTTTCTCTAGCAGCTCTAACAGATTTTGAAAGGCCTCAACACAATCGGGAGTCCACTGGAAGTTCTTCTTTCCCCTTTTTATCAAATCAAAAAACGGAACACACTTATCTGTGGTTTTGGAGATGAATCTACTCAACGCCGCTACCTTCCCTGCCAGGCTTTGGACGTCTTTAATTCTCCTCGGTTCTTCGATGTTTCTAATCGCTGCTATCTGGCTAGGGTTGATTTCAATTCCTCGGGAACTCACAATGAAGCCGAGAAACTTTCCCGACGCCACTCCAAATGAACATTTTAAAGGATTCAATTTCATACGGTATTTTTGCAAGATACCAAACATTTCCGCTAAGTCTTGCGTATGACTGGAAGACTGTTTTGATTTGACAAGCATATCATCCACATAAACTTCCATAGTTTTTCCTATTTGATCATAAAACATTCTATTTACCAAGCGCTGATAAGTAGCTCCAGCGTTTTTTAACCCAAATGGCATTTCAACATAACAATATAGTCCCAAATTCGTAATGAAACTCGTATGCTCTTGGTCTGGCACATGCATAGGAATTTGGTTGTATCCCGAGTATGCATCCATGAAAGAAAGAAGTTCATGACCTGCTGTCGAGTCTACAAGCTGGTCAATCCTGGGAAGTGGGAAACTATCTTTCGGGCAAGCTTTATTTAAATCTGAAAAGTCAATACAAGTCCGCCACTTTCCGTTTGGCTTTTTCACTAAAACGGGATTCGATATCCAGTCGGGATATGTCGAATCTCGAATAAATCCGTTCTGCTTCAGCTTCTCTACCTCCTCTTTGAGAGCAGCCGACCTCTCTGGGCCCAGCATGCGTCTCTTTTGCTTCACAGGCGGATGCTTCGGATTTACATTCAATTTGTGACTGATAATGGAAGGTGATATCCCACACATGTCAGCGTGGGTCCAGGCGAACACATCTAAGTTTGCCTTCAAGAAGTCCGTCAGTTCTTCAGCACGACGTGGATCCAATTGAGAACCAATCTTCAAAACTTTCGTCGGATCAGCTTTATCAATGGGAATCTCCACTGTCGCTTCGTTAGGAGTTGCATTCCTAGCCTCTGGTTCCTCGTCTTTTCTAGGATCCAGGTCTTCAGGTGTTCCTTTGGGCAACTCCTTTGGGGTCAATTTCTCTAATTGCTATGCCGAGTCCCCCTTTGAGGGAGACGAGGCATCTTTACTCTCAGCATTAACTCCTTTCATCAACATCTTCAATTCGGCCACATAGCAGGCCCGTCCAGAAACCTGATCCCCTCTTATCACTCCAGTCCCGGCTTCGGTTGGGAACTTTAGTAACAAGCACCAAGGGGCGATACAAACTCTAAATTCAGCGAGGGCAGGTCTCCCTAAAAATGCGTTGTATGGCGAATCTACGTCCAATACTACGAACTGAAGCATTCGCACTCTTCTACGTTCTCCTTGCCCTAAGGTCACGGGCAACTCTATATATCCCATGGGAGCTGTCGTCGCTCCGTTGAAGCCTCTAATCCATCCTTCACAAGGTTTTAGATCTTCGGGCTCAAGCTTCATCTGATCAAATGACTTCTTGAACAAAATATTAACGGAACTTCCGTTGTCTACTAATACCTTATGGACCAAGGCCGGCCCAATGGTGGTAGTAATAACCAACGGATCATTGGTGGGAGATTGTATCCCCGTGTTGTCTCGGCTGCGAAATACCACGTCGTCGAACATGGTTTTTTGTTGTTTTATGGGGGTGACATCTTCCAAATCGTCACCTTCATTCACATCTAGATGCTTGGCAGCATTCACATATTGGTCCATTGACCTAAAACTTCGAATTGCCGGGTGAGGTCCGCCTACTATGGAGTTGATGACGATCCCTTTACCTTTCTGCTGCGCGGTAGGCTTAGGAGCAGGTAGGATCTGTTTTGGAGCCTGCTCTCCTTGCCCCCTGTCCCTTGGGGCAACCTTGTACTCATCCAACTTTTCTTCACGTAGCAGCTTTTCAATTACATCCCTCAAATGCCGACACTCATTGGTCGAATGTCCATGTGTTCCGTGAAACAAGCAAAATTTCCCTGTCGCCATTTCTTTCTCGGTCGAATCACGAGGTGGCGGTCTTTTGTACTGCAACACATTGTACGTATCCAGGTAAATATTTTCCAGGGTGTCATTCAATGGTGTATAGTTCTCGTAGTTCTGAAATCGGGGCCTTTTGTTAGGGTCACTTCCCCTATTTCTGTTTCTTCTGTTACCGTTCGAATTACGGTTGTTGCTGTTTCCCCCATTTCCAGTATTGCTGTTTCCACCCTTGTTTCCTACATTCACTTCAACCTTGCCAGAACTTTCCCCAGACTGCTTCACGGCAATATTACTCTGCACATTCTCCTTTGAAGCTGTCTCAGATTTTCTCTTTTGGTTTGCCCTAGCCTCCTCTCGTCTTAGATAAATATCGGCTTTTTCGTAGAATATCGCCCTTGTGGGGGGTGTCTTCCCGAAAAGGTAGTCTCCAAACTCAGATTCAGGATCAACTCCTTCCTTCAATGCCATCAGAATAGTGGGCTCATGCGGGTCACTGACCTCGGTTACCGCTTGGTTAAAACGATCAAGATATGCCCTTAAAGATTCTCCTGGTGCCTGTTTGATTCTTGACAATTCAATAACACTTTTGGACTTTCGGGCATGGAGACGGAACTGGTTCATGAAACGCTCGCTTAGTTCCTTGTAATTTGAAATCGAACGAGGAGGAAGTCGGGTAAACCAGAACAGGGCCACATCTTCTAAGTAGATTGGGAATGCTTTGCACTTCACTTCATCTGGGGCAGCAGCAGCATTCATGAGCCACGAATATCTCATTAAATGCTGTCCCGGATCAGTCCTTCCGTTGTATTTATCCATTTGTGGCAGGTTAAAGCGTCGGGGAAATTGGAAGTCGAGGATATCGTCGGTGAACGGAGTGTGGCTTCGCTCAATGCCATAGTCTTCATTTGTATAATTCCGGCTCTCGGACATAATTCGGCGAACCATTGCCTGTACATCAGCACTAGTTAGGGGTTGCTCAGGTTCCCTGGCCCTAGTATCCGAGTTCCTTCCGAGCTCTTGCTCAGGAAATGCCTTTCTCCTTCGAGCTGCCTCTGCTCGATTACGTTCCCTGCGTTCCCGGTCGATCTCGGGAAGAGGGGACTGGAGTCTTTGCCCCCGAGTGGGGTCATCGGTTCCTAATGCTCGTGCGATATCCTCGCGAGATCCCAAAGATCCAAATGTCAGCTGCTCCACATTCTGAGGTCGTTCGAGTGGCCTCCGCTCACTGGGCCTCTCTTCCTCGGAAGATGAAGATTGATCTACTGGTGTGTGACGAACCGGTGATGGAGTTCTTTGCTGACGGAGTTCACTAATCTCCCGACTCATGAGCCTCATATTTTCCTGCATCATGAGATTAGTGCGCTCATGGACTCTCATAGCTTCCCTCGTGCTCTCAAGCATATCAAGCAAGCGCGAGAAATCTCCTTGAGTGATGGGCGCAGATGGATTGACCTGATCTCCAACCCTGGCAGCTGGAATTGGAGCATTCGTAGGGACTCGAGTAGAGGTTCCAGCTTCACCTAGCATCGGATCGGATCGGAGGTAGGAGGTCGGGTCGGATCGGAGCTGGGGTGCCTGATCGGATCGGTGCGCAGCGAGCAGCTCAGGTCGGTTCAAACTGGGGGAATGCACTGCTTCAGAGTCTCCTACCCGGATCGGATCGGAGCTCTCCCCCTGCTGTCGGTTCGGATTTCCTGCATTGATTCTTCCTGCTGCTGAACTCTGCCCCCGAGACCTTGTTACAACAGCATTTTGCTGATCTTCGCCAGCTCCATTTCCTCGAAAAGTCTGAACTTCCTTGCCTTTTCCTTTGGCCATGAGTCTTCAACAACTACTTCAACGGATGTAAGAAAACAGAGAAACTTAAGGATTCACTTCTTTGAACTCAACGGTCCAAAAAGTAGAAAGAGATCCCGGAAAATAAAGAATTTAGATGAGGATTCTCAGTGAAAGCACCAAAATGTTAGACCCAAAAGTGGTTCTAACACCCAAATTGATTAGAAACAAGATTATATGAGATAAAAAATAAAAATGAACACACAGGATTTATAGTGGTTCGGCGAAGAAATGCCTACGTCCACTTATTTTTCACTATATTCAATAATTCAGTTGCAAATACAATGTAAGATTCGCTCACAACTCACTTTTTTTTTCACTCAAATGATTAAAACAAGAAATGAAAGATGATTTGAATTCTCTGGGAGTAATGGAGTTCGGATGATGGAGGTAGTTGGATTCTCAAAAGTGCTGAAAAAAGATCCTTCTCTTTGTCTCTAGATGGGGTATTTATAGGTGTGAATTTGCCTGAGATTCAATCCGGGTCGGAACACGTGTCATCCATCGCACTCTCTTCGGGTTCGGATGAACTATCAAGCTGACAACACATCAAAGAGATGGACGTTAGGGGTAGGAATTAGTCATATCCGGTCCGGTTCTCCAGGCGATTTTACAGGAGATTAACTTAGATCATGGGTGCGGGTCGGAGGCGTGCAGGTAGGAGGTTCGGATCGGGATACCCGATCCGAACCGGATTGGCTAGGGCGTCTCTCCTTCTTTAACCTACTCTGCTCCGCTCCAGCGTTGTAGTGAGCAGATGGCTTTCCATGCGAGATTTAGTTGTCCTCCGATCCGATTGGACATGCTTTACCAATCTATCCAGTAAGAGACCACCGATCCGAACAGAGAACTCTATCCGATCCGATCCAATATGCTACTCTATCCCGATCCGAACAGAGGATCCTATCCGATCCGAACAACTACAGCTATCAACCTGAATTGTAGTGCTTTCCTCCAATCCGAACCGAAGTCTTATAACTTAAAATACTCTTCAATGGTTGGTTTCTTGACTTTGTGTTGCCTAATTCACAAAGTAGGCTAACACTCTGGTACTTCAAAAATCAATAATACTGATTCCAGTTTATGTTAGGGAATACGATCAACAAGAAAAATGTTTGTTTTGTCCCGTAAATATTTTAAAATTGG
This sequence comes from Allium sativum, assembly GCA_030737875.1. Lineage (NCBI taxonomy): Eukaryota > Viridiplantae > Streptophyta > Magnoliopsida > Asparagales > Amaryllidaceae > Allium > Allium sativum. Next base: position 179,594,281 of record CM060915.1, on the reverse strand, counting down.
TTTCGATCTAAATAGTAACCTATATAACCTAAACTTAGTAATTACAATGAAAGGGGCGTTAAAACTCAATTCTTCAAACATTATGAATTCCTAATTCAGGTCTATAGGAAGATTTGTAATACAAAAGGATGAATTTTGATAGTAAAAGACTGATTTGTAAGAGCATAAATTGTGGGAATTTCTAGGTAAACCAAAGGGGGAAACTTTGACCAAATTCAGGCAGTATGGTTGTTCGTGAGTAACGGCATCGAAGTCGGAGGAGCAAGAAGGATCGGGGAGTGATGGAAAAATATATGTCTAATTTTTAAATAAATGATTTAAGAGATTTTAAATTTTGTTGGGGGTCCACTACTGTTTTTGGTTAGGCATCTTTGAGGGTGAACTGCGCAGTGTAAGGTGTATCGAGTATGACAAAATTTGAGGAGGAGATCGAGGTTGGCATCACACTGGTGAAATTAGGAGTTGATCGATGCTGGGAGGAGGCGTAGCGAGGAGTTTTATGGTAGTGAGTTTACTATAAGCTTTTGTGGAAGTTTCGAAATTTTGCACATTGATGTAATAGTGTTTTCTGGTGATAGGGATGAGCTTAGAGACGGATTTGGGATTTGCGGCAGTTGTTGAGGCCATGGTATGGAGAAGGAGTTGATCGTGCACGTGCACGGTGTAGTCAGTGCACGATAATGGTGGAAGAAAGGACTAAGAAGAAGCAAGATATAACAGGGGAGAAGAAGAGAAATCGGGGCAAGGATCGCTACTTTTTGGTCCATGTTTTTACATTGCCAGATGCATGTTTGGCACATTTATTTTCAATCGTTGGCATGGCAAGGGAAGTAGCAAGAAGAGCATCGGCTGATTTACCTTGCCTGATAGATATTTGGCAATGTATTTTTGGAGAACTTGGTAGAAGTGAGGATCGAAATAGATTATTAAACAAAGAAATAGAAGGATGGGCTTTTGTTTTTCAATGGGCCGAGCCGGGCTTTAGAGTGGAAACAAAATGAAAAGAGAAAAAGAAATTAAAGGCATGGACTTCATTTGTTTTGAGCTGAGCTTATTATCGGGCTTTGGACTTGATTAAGAAATAAAAAAAAGAGAGAATTTTAGAAATAGTTATTTTAAATCCATTTATATATAGAATATAAAGAAGAGATCGGGAAAAGAGAAACTCGTAAGGAACCGACACGAAATATTCGGGTTATGTGGGATTGGGCCGGATGGGATCAACGATAGGTTATTTTCTTTTAATAAAATTTAATTAATTTGTTTTTAAATAATAGAAGTAAATATATGTAATAAAATAAGGAGAAGAAATGATAGGCAAGCCATGGAATTATTTCAAAGCACAAAATAGACGACATCGTGTGATTTAAGTTCGTAATCTCCAAATATTTAAAAATACATGTATATATTTAAATAACCTATTAAAAACAAAGTAAATATTGAACAAAATCAATATATTTATATATAAAGAATTTTTAATAAATATAAGGTGAAATTAACCATTACCAGAGATCCCATATCCCAAACTATTATTAGTTTGGAGTCTAAACGTCGAATCATCATTGATTGTTATTGTTTTAATGAATAATGGTTAACAATCTGTTACGTCATAATGTGATAAATCGAATCTATGCTAGCTGAAATAAAATATTGACACATTTTATTGTATCGTCTTGTGCTGATTACTGTTCTGAATCAGGATTTAGATTTGTATAAGTTAATTAAATATAATGGGTATGTCATGAAAATAACTTATGTTCTGGAGTAATTTAAATAAATTGTTTTATTTATATACACAGTTTAAATATGATGGTTAAAACACTGACTATCAAACAAATATTTCTTATGTGTTAGTCCGAAGAGACCGGGATGGGAATTAGACCCAAAACCACTTCGAACTAATTTTACGATTCTTAAACTAACTTGCTGGGATGATTATATGATTTAAAGAGTTGAAGACCGTAGATCTTTATGAGCGGAAGAACTACTTGATAAATTTCTCTGGGTCGCTCCTGAAGATATTTTGATAGTGATTCTGTCGTAATTGAAATCTTCAAATTTGCAAGGACTACTCGCTATTGATCCAAGGGGTGATACCTATATTGGATGCAGTAGGAGAGTGCCTTCGGTTCATCCGGTTCCTAGATGACTTGTATGGATGAATGTCTGGCAGAATATTTCTTAAGAGTCACATACATTGATTTTTACAAACATACTCTTGTTGGTTATAGCTAAACCACAATGTATTTTAATCGGCGTCAATTAGTGATTCGGTGTATCTGACGATGTGGCATTCAAAGTAGATGCTAGTATGCTATCTTGGAATTGTAATTCTAACCTCAACCCTCACAACTAGTAAATGACAAAAATCGGGCAGGAAGCATGGCTATGTGGATCGCTCCCATTAGGGTGTATAATCACCTATCTAGAGAAATTCCATTTGCTTCTTTAATTTATTTCGATGTTGTCCCTTTTCGGGAAACGGTTGCTGATCCCAACCGTTGGTGATATACATTCGATACACTCAAGCGAAATGAGTGATCGGTCAGGTGTGGCCGGGTTGCAAGATGTTCGTGTTGAACCCAGTGTATTCGCCTCTAGAGATACACTATCGGAAGGTGGTTCCATACCTTGTCATAGTCAGAATCCAATCTCCAATAAGCGCCCGTGGTTTTGATTGTATACTATATATGTGGAGCGTGAGATGCAAGTGTTCCGCTAGATTGATATTTATTTGTATTTAGAAACTATCATAATATCAGATGATATATATGATTTCAAAAATGTTTTGGGTTATCGTAAGGTAAAAACCGTCCGTATTTATGTGTGGATTTGGTCTTACGATTATCCTTTCTTTCAAAATGGTTTTTGAACTTTAAAATCAAGCTGTTTAAAATCGTTTACTCAAACTAGTTCCATGACCGAACCAGAGTTTATTTTTCTATGTTTTCCCTAAACTCTTGGGTGCCCAAATTTGTACGGGCAATCAAGTGGTTTCAAGAATTTACATATTCATTTGAAGGAGCTTGGAGCAAGGTCTTCAACATTAGATATATCGAGTTTATTTCCACTATGTTATGTATGAGTTGTACTCTGATGATGTATGTAAGTGAACACACTTTTGTTTTTCAAGATGTTATATATTTATTCAGTTCCGCTGTGAGATTCGTTATACTCTGATTCTGTTGTGTTCAGTTCTTCTTTTTCTTCTATTCTAACTTTCTTTCTATTTCTCACCCTCTAACTTCTTTCTATCAATGATCTGTTAATTTCTGATGGTTGATTATCGATATATGACACATGAAACATATTAGTATCGATAATCAAGACCAGAACTTTTCGGGTTGTTACAGTTGGTATTACAGCAATGGTTTAGTAATAACCTTGGCTCTGTGGCATAAATCAATAGAAATGGGGTTAGTAACACCCTAGATTGAGTTTGAGTGTATATATATATGAGTGCGTATTTGAAAATTGATATTAAAGCTATTTTATATTGTGTTGATTAGTTTATCGAGTGATTTTTGAATTCTGGTCGATACAGTAATCAAAATTGTATCGATTGTTGTTTCTAAACTATTGAATAGAGTAACTTGACACAGTATTACTTTTAAAAGTGGGGTAAATTAAATAATTTTAATTAAAATTTACTTCGATATGAAAGGATAATTTTCAGAAATTATTATATATGGATGTGTCGATCATTGTTATAATCAAATCATATTAAAACTGAAATGGTTATCTACTAAACTAATTTGAATTTGTATAGAAAATGGAAAATACAAATAGGAAAAACTAGAAAAGTTCTTAAGAAAACAAAATATTTGGAGAATTCAATGGTTTTGAATTTGTAATGGAATAGAGATATGTGAATTCAAACTGTTTTGAAATAAAACCAGGAGTTAGGATTCTGGAGTTGGAAAATTCAACTAGAAGAAGATTGGAAATAATAAAGTTAAGTTAAATGGAATTAATCCGGATTGGATTCTGAAAAGAGAATTTGAAGCAAATAATTATGTTTGAACGGGTTTGATTCACATTAATAGAGATGATAAGATGTGGAATTTATATTCCAAATATAACCAGGAGTATTTTTAAATAGAAAATGGGATTATATGGGTTGATAAGAAGTAAGATATAGAGTTAATGAAACTGAAATCTGACTGGAGATTGGATGAGTTGAATGATTTTCAATGTGTCAATCTGATGTTGATTTCGGTCTTCAGGGTTGATACTTAGAAGTTTATTTGTTTTACTAATTTACAGTTAGGGAATGATGGATAATGAAGAATTGTAATGCGTAAATATGAAATAAAAATATTTTCCAACAGTAATACCCGATATGTCTAGTTATAGAAATGACTGTGATAAATATCAAATTGCTGAGGTGTGAGTTGAACAGTTTGACTACATAAGATATTTTGGGTAGATAATGTATGTATTTTGGATGCCTTGGTTGTTGTGGTTGCCTGGCGATGACTTATGTATGTGTTGATATAAGTTGATGATTTTAATTGTAATTATAATCTCAACACTACTCGTCAATTTCGAGGACGAAATTCTTTTAAGGGGCGTAGATTGTAACGACCTAGTTTTTAAACCAATTTTATAATCTATAATGTATAGATTATCCTGGTAATTGATTTAATTAAATTAAATAAGATTTATATATCTGGAAAATATCAGGGAAATCTCAAATAAATATATTCGTTGATGGTTTAAAATTCTGTAATCAATGTATACCGGCATATAAAACAAGTAATTATTATTTTATCATTTTCATTTATTTTATCTCTGGTGAATATAAATTTTCTTAATTACTTGTGTAAAATGTGATTTATTTATAATTTTAGTATTAATTTGATAATATTAATAAGATCAAATCTAATTAAATTGGAATAATCTTTTTTCTATATATATATATATATATATATTAACTTGTTCTACGTATATATAAACAAGTGAATGTATTTTCACCATTTGTGTTTTCACGAAAACTTGTTTTAACCTGTGTATACTTAGGATCACTTAAGTAAATTCTGACTTCACACACATGTATATGTAAGAAGATATGATTGTATATATAATGAATGAAGCATTTAAAAGATTTAGAAGGACAATAATTTAACATGACGTTGGTTGATTTGCACTTAGATGGAAGACAAGCATTTATGTGATAGGAAAGAGGAAATCAAATCCATTTAATTTGGTTGATATTCCTTAGATGCTAAGCTAAAGTTATAAATACACTAAGCAAACATATATATATGCGCATAAGTCGTGCAGCTAAATAGGCTGATTTCCTTGGATGTTGAGCATGATTTGTAAATATAGGTAGTACATATATATATGTGCCTATTTTTGCAGCATGAACATATTTCTTTGCATAGCATGTTGATGAAAAGTACCTGGCACCTTGATATTTCTAATCAGCACATATACATACATACATACATACATACATACATACATACATACATATATATATAGCAAGATTACTTAGGAACTAAGCTTGAAAACATTGATTGATTTACCTTAAATTCTAAGGATGGTTTCTTTGTTGCTAAGTATAAACCTGTAAATATATATCGTACCTAATTATGCACATGTGTGTACACCTAAAACCATGCTAAGATTGAAGACACTTGAGACAGCAAGGACATATTGGGAAGGCTAGTATCATAGAAAGCTAATAGACTTAGTCTTGCTTGGATGCTAAGGGATTGATTGACAAGGACATACACATGACATGAGGGGCAGATTTTCCTGGGGTGTAAGGCTTGAAATGTTGATGGGTGAAGTACATATTCACATGGATATACAGCAAGAGTAAGGGCAGTTGGTGTTGTAAAGTCGTATACATCGTATCACACATCATTTCTTAAGGCTACAGCCATAGGCATCTTATCACCACTTTAATGCCGTCCAAGAAATCCTATTGCCTACTCAAACAAAGACTAGCTTCCTAACTCATTCCCACACGACAGTGTTCATTGGTATACGTCAATACCTAGCTGACCATACATAAGCACTAGCCTGACCATAACAGCTAAATGGATTGAATGATAAGACCAGACAATGCACAACTTCTGATCAGACATCACTCGCACCATTACTGCAACATGTATGCAATTTGCCAACCCAAGTTAAAGCCTTAACTAATCATCTATAAATACCATAGAAACCCCACATAACCAAACACAAGTTCGATGGAGTTTTGAAGCAAAAGGAAATAGAAATGTCCGAAGACTGAAAACACAAAATTGGATATTAAAACTGTACTGGTGAGTAAACACTTACCATACTTTTTACTGTGTATAGTTAATCATGATCATGCATTTCCAGTGATTTAAAACAGGGATGTTGATAGATAATTTATGGATTTATTAGTTTTAGACTGAGTATTCGGCAACATAGAAACAAAATATTATGGCATTTAACACCGTAGTAAGACAGTAGTATGTAATTGTGGATTAACATCTTAAACTATATTTACTGTTTACAATTATCCTTAGTAAGATTCAAATTGATGTTTGATATATATATATATATATATCCAACATTTTGGATACAAGAGGAATGTTTAAACATTGCAAAACTGGTTGGATGGGATGGTTTTGATAACCAGAGAAGCTGAATTAAAACACAGTAATATTAAACGTGTAAACTCTAATTCACCTTTCTTCTAAATCTACTTTAGAGTTTAGATTAATTTTGATTCAGGAATACATATGTTCATCTTATATTCATGATTTGAAACAATGAAACCGATATGCTGGGAACAAACTCTGAAGTAAGTACACAGCAGTGAACTAAAAACTTATATATGAGTAAACACCTGTTTTCTTCTTCTTCTTATCTAATGTAAAATTATATGGATAATCGATCCAAAGTATATGTATAGAATGGGTGTTACTATATATATTTATATTGAACTAGCCTATTTTCATCACTGGAAGCGAAGTTAACCAGTGTCTGTATATTGATATATGTTCATACCCTAGTAATTCTAAAATCAATAACACTGATTCCAGTTTATGTTAGGGAATAAGATCAACACGAAAAATGTTTGTTTTGTCCCGTAAATATTTTAAAATTGGTTTCGATCTAAATAGTAACCTATATAACCTAAACTTAGTAATTACAGTGAAAGGGGTGTTAAAACTCAATTCTTCAAACATTACGAATTCCTAATTCAGTTGTATAGGAAGATTTGTAATACAAAATGATGAATTTTGATAGTAATATACTGATTTTTAAGAGCATAAATCATGGGAATTTCTGGGTAAACCAAAGGGGGAAAACTTTGACCAAATTCAGGCAGTATGGTTGTTCGTGAGTAACGACATCGAAGTCGGAGGAGCAGGAAGGATCGGGGATTGATGGAAAAATATAAGTTTAATTTTTAAATAAATGATTTAAGCGATTTTAAATTTTGTTGGGGGTCCATTACTGTTTTTGGTTAGGCATCATTGAGCGTAAACTGCGCAGTGTAAGGTGTATCGAGTATGACAAAATTTGAGGAGAAGATCGAGGTTGGCATCACACTGGTGAAATTAGGAGTCGATCGATGTTGGGAGGTGGCGTAGCGAGGAGTTTTATGGTAGTGAGTTAACTGGAAGCTTCTGTGGAAGTTTCGAAATTTTGCACAGTGATGTAATAGTGTTCTCTGGGGATAGGGATGAGCTTAGAGACGAATTTGGGATTTGCGGTAGTGGTTGAGGCCATGGTATGGAGAAGGAGTTGATCGTGAACGGTGTAGTCAGTGCACGACAATGGTGGAAGACAGGACAAGGAAGAACCAAGAAATAAAAGGGGAGAAGAAGAGAAATCGGGCCAAGGATCGCTGCGTGTTGGTACGTGTTTTTACATTGCCAGATGCTTGTTTGGCACGTTTTTTTCAATCGTTGTCATGGCAAGAGAAGGGGTAAGAAGAGCATCAGCTGATTTACCTTGCCTGATAGATATTTGGCAAATGATTTCTAGAGCACTTAGTAGAAGTAAGGATCGAAATAGAATATTAAACAAAGAAATAGAAGGATGGGCTTTTGTTTTTCAATGGGCCGAGCCAGGCTTTAGAGTTGGACACAAAATGAAAAGAGAAAAAGAAATTAAAGGCATGGACTTCATTTTTTTGAGCAGAGTTTATTATTGGGCTTTGTACTTGATTAAAGAAATAAAAAATAAAAAAATAGAAATTTAGAAATATTTATTTTAAATCCATGTGTATATATATTATAAAGAAGAGATTGGGAAAAGAGAAACTCATAAGGATTCGACACGAAATATTCTTCTTATATGGGATTAGGCCGGATGGGATCAACGATAGGTTATTTTATTTTAAAAAAATTTAATCAATATGTTTTTATATAAGAGAAGTAAATATATGTAATAAAATAAGAAGAAGAAATGATCGGCAAGCCATGGAATTATTTCAAAGCACAAAATAGATGTCATCGTGTGATTTAAGTTCGTAATCTCCAAATATTTAAAAATACATGTATATATTTAAATAATCTATTAAAAAAAGAGTAAATATTGAATAAAATCAATATATTTATATCTAATGAATTTGGAATAAACATAAGGTGAAATTAACCATTACCGGAGATCCCATATCCCAAACTGTTAGTCTAAACGTCGAATCATCATTGACTATTACTGTTGTAATGAATGATGGTTAACAATCAATTATGCCATAATGTGACAAATCGAATCTAGGCTAGCTGAAATAAAATGTTGACACATTTTATTGTATCGTCTTGTGTTGATTACTGTTCTGAATAAGGATTTAGATTTGTATAAGTTAATTAAATATAATGGGTATGTCATGAAAATAACTTATGTTCTGGAATAATTTTAAAAAATTGTTTTATTTATATACACAGTTTAAATTTGATAGTTAAAACACCGACTATCAAATAAATATTCATTACGTGTTAGCCCGAAGAGACCGGGATGGGAATTGGACCAAAAACCACTTCGAACTAGTTTTACGATTCTCAAACTAACTTGCAGGGACGATTATATGATTTGAAGAATTGAAGACCATAGATCTTCATGAGTGGAAGAACTACTTCATAAATTTCTCTAGGTCGCTCTTGTAGATATTTTGATAGTGATTTTATCGTAATTGAAATCTTCGGATTTGCAAGGAATACTCACTACTGATCTACGAGGTGCTACCGATATTGGATGTTGTAGGAGAGTGCCTTCGGTTCATCCAGTTCTTGGATGAGTTGTATGGGCGAATGTCTAATAGAATATTTCTCAAGAGTCACGAACAATTATTTTTACAAACGTACTCCTTTGGTTATTAGAATAACCCGGAAATCCGAGCCAATTTAAAATTTTTATTTTGGCAATTTTAGCGAATTTTGATTATTTAAAATGAATTATTTTAAATAATAACGACGAGGAATTTAATTTGAATAGAATTAGAATGTATATATTTATATAGATCGTCGTTAGAATATAAATAATTATATATAATTATAAAAAAGAATTGAAAATGGAGCGGTAGTTCGATAATTCGATTTCGAATTTCAATTGAATGTACCAGGTGCAAAATAAACCGGATTTTAGTGAAACCAAAAATATTAGAATCTATTTGAGAATATCTTTCCAACGAATCTGAAAAATTGAAATTTCATAGCGGGGATCAGAAGTTATGTCCAGTTGAAATTTCAGAATAGTCGCTATGGAATTCAGGCCCTTAAAAATAGCCATTTTGCAAACGACCTCGGTTTTCGACGAAACCACTTTTGTTGGATCCGTGATGTCAAATTATTGCTAGGTTTCAAAATTCGTAATTTTTGAAATCAATATGTGAGCGGGGCACAAGAAAACGTGTTTTGACAGTTTTAGTTAATTTTGATCGACTAGAAAACGAACATTTTTCAAACGGTCTCAGAATTCGATGAAACTAGTTTTGTTAGGACCGTATCGTCAATACGATGTTAGAAATAATTTTTCTAGAATTTTTAGAGTCCATATGTGGCCCCGGTAAATTAAAATGTACGATAAAATCAATTTTGAACGTTATATTAATTTATATTGTAAATCTAACAGAAACTGATTGTAATGGCCGAAGTGGCTTACGAAACATGTCCCATTGTGTTCGGAATGGGGGTAATTAGCTAGGGACGACAGTCGTTGGGTCTCGTTTGGAGATCAATATAAAGGTTGACTTTATGGAGAATATTAGAATAAATTAAATAAAAATTATATATAATATAACCCCTCCCCTTTCGTTTCTCTCTCCACTCCCCTTCCACTTCAGCCCATTCTAAACCGAATTAAAAGAAGAAGAAAAACTTCTCTCGATCCCGTCGCTCTCTCGCCCCCGCTCGTCGCCCAACGACAACGACCACCTCCCCTCGCCTGGCGCCCCACCGCGACCCCCTACTCTTCTCCACCTCGCGCCCCTTTTCTAACAGCCTAGCTCCCCTTCGTTCGATCCCCCGAACCCTAGTTTCCACCTGAACCGACGCCTGATCCCACCTCTGCCGCGGCCAGCTCCGGCTCCAACTCCTGCGAAACCGAGCCCCCCTACGCCACCAGTTCATGAAGAAGCCCCTCCTCCTAAACATAAAAAAAAACACTGTAAGTTTTTTTATATTTATTTTTCTACTTTCAATTATGAATTTTATTTGTTTAAAAATAGATTTTTATTTGTTTAAAAACTGATTTTTTTTCATTGTTTAGAAACTGATTTTTCTTTGATATATGAATATGATCTTTCATTATAGGAAGATATGATATTTTCTAGTGTAAAGAAATTATTTTTTATGAAAGGGTTTAAGTAAAAATATAATTTTTAAAGAAGTAGAAAATTGGGTTTTTATTCAAGACATGTAGAAAAATTGGATTTTTATTCATATGAATGACATGGTCTTAAAAATATGACTTTCATATTTGTAGAGAATTAAAAATTCGATTTGTATATATATATGGAGTGGAAATAAAAATAGAATCTTTGCTATACGTGTGGAGAAATAGAAATATGATTTTTTTAGCGATGAAAAGGTTGAATTTTTAATCGAATAAAGAAGTGATTTTTGTGTCTATGAAAGCATGATAAACATTTGATCTTTATATATGAGATATAAATACAAAGACGTGATTTTTAATTATATATGTAGCAAGTTAAAAATACGAACTTTCACTTATAAAGTAGCGTTGTTGAAAATGTGATTTTTAACATATACGGTGTGAAAACAGATTATGATGAAAACGCGACGAAGATTTTCTACATAAGAAGAGTCGTGGCGTTTGGTTGAGCTTATGGGTGAGAACTTCTCACTTTTAATTTTATTTCTAGTTGAAATATAAACTTGGATGCAGAAGGTGTTTAGTAGCACCCGACACCCGTCGTCCATAGACCATGGACGGCTTGTGTGCTTGTTTGTTTGATTTTGATGTGTAGTTGATTGTGTGATGTGATGTGAAATGAAATAAAATATTTATATAGTTAAAAATATTTTATAGTTGAAAATAGGATTTTTAATGTGTATATAAAATAAATATTTATAAACAAATCGGATCATTTGTTTATATACACACATTGATTGATATTGACTGGGGCGGTAAATTTTACACATCGCCCAACTGCAAAAATAAAATCTGTGATTGGTTGTTTGAAACCCCACACGGGTATTGGGATGATATATGACATACACTAATCCCAATAATTAGTTGTATGTCAATCGATTGACTGATAGACTGTTATGAGCGTTCAATATTTATATTTGATGCTTATACAGTGTAGAATGCACTTTGGATGATGGTTGATTATTTGTCAGTGTTGATAAATACATGCGTTGTACGGAAATCCATAGAAATAAAATCTATGGTAATTGATTGGGCCTCATTCCAGATTTGAAATAGAATATTTGAAGAGAAATATTTGAAAAACAAATATTTGAAATAGAATATTTGAAAATAGAAATATATGAAGCCGTGTTGATTAGATTGACGCCATTTTGACGTGAACGATATTTATATCGATTTTATTCATTTTATAATGAATATCGAAAGTGACTTCAAAATCTGATATTTTGAAAAGAATTGGAATTTGAATTGAAATTGAATAGAAATGAACTCGAATTGAAATTGAATAGAAATGAATTCAAATTTAAACTGAATTGAATTGAAAACGAACTGAAATTGAATTAAAAATCGATTTAAATTGAAATCAATTTGAAATGAATTCAAAACGAATTTATAAGGAAAAATTCAATTTTGATTTGAATTTGAAATGAAGTTGAAATCGTTTTGAAAACGAATTTAAAATGATTTATAAAATACGTTTTAAAAGGAAATCGACATAATATATATAATATTATATATATATATATAATGGCCTGAATAGAACGCGCCGCGCAGCGGTAGTTCGTGAATTTCGACCATTGAATTCGAGTGGATACTACGGGAGATCCGACCGTTGGATTCTCCTAAAACCGGAACCGTTGGGTTCGTATCGAAAAAGCTTTCTAACGAATATCAGAAATTTGAAATCTAATGGTTGGATTTGGGATTATGTCCAAAATCAAATTTGAAAAAGGTCGTTGTAAGTGCAGTTCGATGGCCGTTGATGGAAATCGACTGTACGGGCCTTAATAAAATTATTTAAAATAGTAACAATTTGTGTAAAATCATAAGAAATGATTCGGGAAGAATTGGGACGAAAAACTCCATATTTGAAAAGATGAAAATAGATTTTTATCGAAATGAACTAGTTTTGAACAAGAATTATAATTCATTTATTTTTGAAATAAATAAAGTGAATTTGAAATGGTTTTGAAATATAACCAGAATGTCCAATAATTGAATTGGAAGGGATTTGAATCGAAATTGCCTCTGGAATATTTCGATGTTGGATTTCGTGATGATACAGATATTTTTATAGGAATTTGAAAGATATATTAATATCATTATTTCCAATACGATATTTGTTGGTCGTAAAATTTGATATTGAATATAAGCCGTTATATTTTCTATTCAGAGCCTTGTATTAAATATCAAATGTGAGTTGGGTTTGTCGTGAATGGTGTCTTCATTAACACTGTTCTAATGCCCAGTTGAGAGAAAGATTAAGTCTTTTTATTTAGATTTAATGAAGTGTGCCAATTAAATAATATTTAATTGGAATTGAATTGGTATTGATTTTTGGGTTTATCGTGAACAGTGTTTTAAACAACTCTTGTTCTTTAACCCGATAATTAATGGAATGTGATTTTTGGTTGTCATGAACGGTATCTTCAATAATACTGTTCTTAGACCCAAAGGAGTTAAGAAAATCAGAAACTAACTGGAGATTAGTTAAGTTGAATGGTTTATGGGGTATTGATCTGATGTTGGTTTCGGCCTTCGGGGTTAATACTTAGGGAATTGCTCACTTGCTAATTTACGGTTAGGGACTAATTAAAATGTGATGTGATTTTGGGGTTTATCATGAACAGTGTTTTAAATGACACTGATTCGTTAACCCAATTAAAGATTAAAACTAAGTGGAGTTTTAATGAATCTTTAATTAGATTGAAAATGTAACACCCCACGTCCATTAATGTCACTCACAAAGGGAATGCATTAACTTCCATGGAGGTTATAAGTGAATATAGAACAGAAAAATTACAACAAGACAGATAATAAATAGTACTTGGAAATCTAAAACTTCATTTTATTGCAGCGGAAATTAAACATGTTTGTTACATCATATAACCATAGATCATAACCAAGTACAATATCCATCTTCATAAAAACAAAATACATAATCCCATTATATAAATAGCCATTAAAAAGATAACAAGCTGGACTGTACTTCAAAGGTCCAAGCTTTCCAAAGAGAGATGAAGCAATTCAATCAAACTCCACTAGAGCTGGGCCCAATTTGAGGACCTGGAGGGGGAAAAAGGATAGAAATAGAGGGGGTCAGACATAAAGTCTGGCGAGTATGATAATTCTAACAATACAATTATCAAAATAACTAGACTAAGGCATAAGCTGGAAGACAAGTAAATGTCTATGAACTCTTAGGAAGATAAAGATAGTGTTTAAGATAACGTTAAAGATAACGGTAAAGGCACACCTAATTACTAACGAATGATTACTACACTGCACCGCACATTACTACACTGCACCACACCAGTCACCTTATGGTTTGATCCCACTTGCTTCACACAGAAACTTTATAAATATCCTTACGTACCCCTTGCTGACTACATAGGTGCCGTCTGCCCCTATCTCCACTAGGTGTACCCCACTACCCACTTTCGATCGGCTCCCTACTCGTAGATACCCGTGCTGGCCCCACAGTGGGGTGTATCACTCCCCTAAAGTGGCAACCCGATACAACTTGAGAATGCACGGCTTATACCTGCACGATGCAACAACGTCTTACCTACGAGCCCGTGTCCACACGCGCATACGAAACCCGTTGGACTTACGTTGCCACCGCTCCCCGTTTTGGCCTCTTACAGTCGAACCCAGCATGCGTGTCCCGTCCTCGACTTGGGTCGAGCCCAAAAAGATACGTTTGGGATACTGGTCGAAATGGGCCCCCCCACAAGCTACCTACCTAAGCTTGTCACTAGTATATCCCACTTAACCCTCTTAGTCATGTTCATTTACATGTGTGTTTTGTTAAGTCTTACTAATCGTATTTCACATGCCACTAAGGGCACCCCCTAGATTCCTCATGCCACCCAAGGCACCTACTTAAACCCCATGTCCCACCTTACATGTTTATCTGGTTAAGTATTTCTTAATTCATTCAGGCCATAATCTCATAAAGACCTCTCACATTAGACTGGCATTTATGGTAGCTGGATTTGCCGGGCGGGTCCGGGCAGTCTTACACCATAAAAGAGTCTAACCTCATGTCTTTACAACCGTTATGCTTTAGTTTAGGCCTGGGACCTCTCACATTGGGCTGACATTTGTGACCACTGGATTTGTCGGGCGGGTTCGGGCAGGTTTACGTCACAAACGAGTCCAACCTCTTGTCCTAAGCATTGATTAATACTTAAAATCTTTTACCCCAGTTTTAATAATTCCCTATTCAAATTAATAATTAAGTCAAATTTTAATGATGTCCATAATTGACTCAATTATGGCCATCCACTTATGGCATGCAAAATCATATCAATTGCACCCCAACTTTTTAATATTAAATCCTTAATATTACCCCTACCCCATGTTTATACGTTCGCTTATTCAACGCATAATATAGGCTAGACTTGTATAGTCTAACACCTAGCACAAAGATAAATTATCACAACATATAGACAATTAAAATAAACCTAATCATAATAGGGGTGAAACTTGCATAAACTACACATGTTAAGGATCAAAAGGTGTCAACTTGTTAAATGTCTCAATTTATATGATATGATCATAGCCCAAATCTATACATAAACTTGTATATAGGGTTTTTAGGCAACATAATGATGGTGTGAACTAGCATAATGTTGGCTAGCTTTTTGACCAAGCCATCCAGGTTCATTCATAAGAAGAAAGCATGAAACCACATTCTCTAAGTACATGAAGGAATAGATCGCACCATTGACTCGCCCCTCATCGGATCGCCCCCATATCGGATCGCACCTTATCAGATCGCCCCCATTTCATCAGCGGAACGACACCTCTATGCGATTCGATCCATGCATGTATTATTGCCCAGTATTGACCGATCCGATCCCCTGAAGCATGGCGGAGCCTCTGACCCGTTCAAACACGAGCTAGTCTTCAACGATCCGAGACGCACGGATCTAGCGACACGTGTCCCTAACCGTCATTTTGACCGATTCTCCCCATCTGCACGATCCGATTTTCAAGGGGATCGCGACACCTGTCCACAATGGCTAATTTGACTATTTCTTCAACGGCAGCGTTGCGATCCGATGTCCTCGGGATTCGTGCCACGTGTTATAGCGATCCGCCTGACAAAATCAGCTATAAATAGCCCGGAGCATGGCATTTTTAAGGATCTTTTTGGCAATATTGAGTACTGAATCCGCCATTATTGTCAAACTACTAGAGTATTGAGAGAAATCATTGATTGTATTAGCTTTCAAAGTATAATAAAAAATATATAAAGTGGACGTAGGCTCGTTAACGCCGAACCACTATAAATTTTGTGTGTTGTTTTCTTTTTCCTCATTCTTCAATTGAAACTCTATAAGATTCAAAACAATTTGGGTGTTAGGTCCAAATTTTGATCTAACATTTTGGTGCTTTCACTGAGAAAACAGTCCTAAAGTTTCACTATTCAGTTCTTTGAAGATTCCAGCGATTCGGATATCATGGCTGGAAAGAGATCTAAGGAAGCACGAGCTTCACGAACCAATGAAACAATCAAAGAAAGTGTGCACGAGCTAGGCAATGAGGAAACTCTGGATCGCTGAGCGCAGGGGGCGAACCGATCCGATGAAGACACCACGCTCCGAGTCGACGAGAACGAGGCGATCCAGACTGCTGAAGGGGTTGCTACTCGATCTCGAGATAACGCCTCGAATCCTCCACGCATCGTGACCACGAACCGATCCCAGGGGGGCGTTGCGAGCCACCATCCTCGATCCACAGCGATCCGAATTGATGACCAGACTATAACTCGACCTGGAAAGGAGCCTATGGCTCGCTCCTACCGTCCTGGCCCCTCCGCTCGACCTGGCTCAAGCTCTTTACGCATAAGAGAAAGTGATGATGACCAATATGACCCTGCTGCTCCCGTTACTAAGGTGGATCTCTCTCGCTTTTCCGAAATGTGGGAGAGATTGTTTGATGAATTGGCTGCCCAAAGGCATGAATGCTCCATCCTACGACAAAATTTGACTGCTATGGATAAAAGGCTTGATGAACTCGCAAGGCAAAGGACGCCACCAGCTCATCCGCTCACTCCAGGATATTCTTCTTCGTCAGAGGAATCGCCGAGACCTCCGCGGCGACCAGATGAGAGAGCCGAAAACATAGAGCAGCTTCGGTTCGGAACCCTGCCATCACGGGAAGAAGAAGCGCTGGAGGCGGGGCCCTCAAACCGTAATGTGAACGATCACGCCTCGACTCCCAGAGCTCGAGATGTGGACAATCCTGTACAGAACAGACTACCTCAGCCCCGTCGTCGCGCACATGCTTATGGTAACAGGGGGCAAAGAAGCCCTATCCGAGACCCAGACTTTGTGACTGCTCCCGGAAGAGAGACTAGAGAACCCCGTCGAGCCAAAAGCACTGAGCCTGAACCTCCGCTGACCAGTGCAAATGTGGCAGCCATGATCCATCAAATTCTGGCAGATAGCCGTGGGCAACGGAATGAAGATTGGGGAATTGACCGCAGTCACACCCCTTTCACTGATGATATTTTGGATGCGACTTTCCCGAGGCGTTTCAACATGCCACAGATGAACCGATACGCGGGTAGGTCTGATCCTGTCCAGCATCTGATAAGATACTCTTGGTCAATGACCGTTGTCGCAGCTTCTAATACTGTCAAGTGCAAAGCATTTCCCATATTCTTGGAGGATGTAGCATTGTTATGGTTTACTCGCTTGCCAGCAAGATCGATTTCTAGCTTCAGGGAGTTGAGTGAGAAGTTCGTAGAACAATTCCGTATCTATGCACAAAAGACAAAGAGTGTGATTGATATGTTCCTTGTTAAGCAGCGACCAGGCGAGAGTTTGAGGGCGTACCTAGATCGTTTCAACTTGGCCGCTACTGAAGTTAAAGATCCCCATGAACCAACCGTTGTCGCAGCACTGATTGATGGAGTAGATAAAGACACTGAATTCGGGAGATACCTGGCAGGCAAGCCACCCCATACTAGAGAGTTATTCTATGAAAAAGCTAACGTACATTTACGTCGGGAAGAAGTATATGCTAACCGAAAGGAAAAAACAGCTGATAAGGAGGAAATCCAGAGCAATGTCACCATTAAACAGACAGGAAACAGCTCGGGGAAAGTCGAGGTTAATGTCGGAAATCGGAATCAGGGTGGTCGTCAGTCAGGGAACAACAATAATAATGGTAACGACAACAACCGGAAGAGGAACCGAGGGAACAACTCCCAGAGAAGGACTCGTCCCAGGGCCTTTGAAAGTTATACACCAATAAATGATACTCTGGAAAATATCTTCATGGATGCGTATGATGTCCTCCAGAATAAAAGGCCACCTCCCAGAGAGTCGACGGAGAAAGAACGTGAAACGGGGAAGTTTTGTCTCTTTCATCAGATTCACGGCCATTCGACAAATGAATGCCGTCACCTAAGAGATGTAGTCGAAAGACTACTTCGAGAAGGAAAATTAGATGAATACAGAGTAATGCCCAGAGACAGGGGGCAAGAAGTACAGGCTCCAAATCAGAACCAGAATCAACTTGCTGCTAGGCCAACTGCCCAGCAAAAGGGAAAGAACATTGTTATCAATACCGTAATCGGAGGACTTTATCTTGCCGGGCATAGTTCCAAGGCATTGGATCAATATGTCAATGCAGCCAAGCAACACCTCGAGGTAGGGGAGTGTAGCAACCCTGAGGACAATATCCTGGTAAAGCAACAAAAGATGATGACCGACGATGTCGTTTTCCGAGAACGAGAAAACATTGGAGTCCATGCTCCGACTAAAGATCCATTTGTAATTATAGTACCTATTGGACCAGCCACTGTTCATAAGGTTTTAGTGGACAACGGGAGTTCCGTCAACATTCTTTTCAAAAGGACATTTGACCAGATTAACCTCGAAATAAAAGACTTGAAGCCCTGTCAAGGATGGATCCGTGGATTTAACGGAGCATCCAACGCTCCAATGGGTTATGTAGAGTTACAGGTTACGCTTGGGGAAGGAGAACGCTAGAGAGTGAGAATCCTTCCCTTCGTGGTTTTTGACGTTGAATCGCCCTACAATGCCTTCTTGGGCCGACCGGCCCCCGCAAAGTTTAGAGCCTGTATAGCCCCCTGGTGCCTATTATTGAAATTCCCCACAGAAGCTAGCGGTTGTATTGTCAGAGGAGATCAGGTTGCTGTGCAAGCATGTTATGTTGCCGAGTTAAAGTTACTTCGCAATGGAGGGGACATAGAAACCAAAGGCGCTTCTCCCCCTACAAGGGAGGACACCTTATAGCAACTAAAGAGGATAACCATTGGAGAGTTGCCCATAGAGTTGCCCGAGGATATAGATCCCAGAGAGGATCAAGAACCTGGGGGCAGAATGGCGACTCCCAACGAGACAACTGTGGATGTACCGATCGATGATAGTGACCCAGAGAAGGTCCTTAAGATTGGATCCCAGTTAAATCCGAATCTCGCTAAAGAACTGATGGATTTCTTAAAAAATAACTTGGATGTATTTGCTTGGACTCATGCAGACATGTGCGGGATATCCCCATCAATCATGAGCCATTCATTAAGCATTAACCCTAAACATCCTCCTGTAAAGCAAAAAAGGCGAATGTTGGGCCCAGAGAGGTCTGCTGCTTTGAAAGAAGAGGTTGGAAAGCTAAAGAGTAATGGATTTATCAGAGACTCGACCTACCCAGACTGGATTTTGAATCCAGTCCTGGTAAAGAAGGCCAACGGGAAGTGGCGAACGTGTATCGACTTCTCGGATTTGAACAAAGCCTGTCCAAAAGATAGTTTTCCGTCACCCCGGATTGACCAGTTGGTGGACTCGACGGCGGGTCATGAGCTTCTCTCATTTATGGATGCTTATTCAGGATATAACCAGATTCTGATGCATGTTCCAGATCAAGAACACACTAGTTTTATCACGGATCTGGGATTATATTGTTATGTGGTGATGCCCTTTGGCTTGAAGCATGCGGGCACTACATATCAACGTTTAGTCAACAGAATGTTTTATAACCAGATCGGGAAAACAATGGAAGTATACGTCGACGATATGTTGGTTAAGTCCAAGCAATCTTCCCAACACACTACTGACTTGGTAGAGATGTTCGGCATTCTTCGAAGGTACGGAATGAAACTCAACCCAACCAAATGTTCATTCGGTGTTGCCTCCGGAAAATTCTTGGGGTTCATCGTCAGTTCCCGTGGGATTGAGATTAATCCAGATCAGATCGCGGTAATCAGAGACATTCAGGAACCTAGGCAAATAAGGGATGTGCAAAGCCTTGCAGGAAAAGTGGCCGCACTAAGCAGATTTATCTCCAGGGCTACGGATAAGTGCATCCCATTCTTCGAATTAATAAAGCGGGGAAAACGCTACTTCAAATGGACGCCCGACTGCGTAGAAGCATTTCAGAACTTACTAAGGCACCTGGAGAAACCTCCGATATTATCTAAGCCAATGGATCACGAGGACTTATTCGTGTATCTGGCAGTGTCATCCCATGCGATCAGCTCAGCGTTGGTAAGAGAAGAGGATAAGGTCCAAAGACATGTGTATTACGTGAGCAAAAAATTAACGGCAGCAGAGCGTAATTATCCAAGGATAGAAAAGTTGGCGTATAGTTTACTGATCGCCTCTAGAAAGCTTCGACATTATTTTCAGGCGCTTCCCATTACCGTATACACCGATCACCCACTCAAGCAAGTTTTACAGAGACCAGAGGCCTCTGGAAGATTACTCAAATGGAACATTGAGTTAAGTCAATTTGATCTGAACTTTTAGCCCAGGCGGTCAATTCGGGGGCAAGTGATAGCCGACTTCATAGCAGAGTTTACCGTACCGGAGGAAGATATAGCCAACGAAGAGGTCAATCCTTCAAAATTACTTTTCGACCCCAATACCTGGAGATTGTATACTGATGGCGCTAGGAATGACGAAAGATCCGGCGATGGAATAGTGCTTGAAACTCCCAAGAAACGATTGATAACCTATGCAATCCGGATGGAGTTTCACGCCACTAACAACGATTCCGAATATGAAGCTTTGATAGTCGGATTAAGGATCGCAAAGGAATTAGAGATCACAAAGCTGAACATCTTCTGCGACTCCAAGTTAGTTGTGAACCAAGTTACTGGAAAATTCCAGGCT
This sequence comes from Allium sativum, assembly GCA_030737875.1. Lineage (NCBI taxonomy): Eukaryota > Viridiplantae > Streptophyta > Magnoliopsida > Asparagales > Amaryllidaceae > Allium > Allium sativum. The sequence goes on along the minus strand of CM060915.1, from coordinate 179,573,294 downwards.
AAAAGTGCAAGATTGATTTTATACTTAAAGAAAGTGAAAGAGTTGCTAAACGATTTTGATCACTACAGCATATCTCATATTCCGCGATCAGAGAATCACCAGGCGGATAAGTTGGCAAAGATGGCTAGTTCCGATGATCCTGAAGTGACCGGGCTAGCCCCCGTTGAAGTACTTCGGTCCCCTAGCATAGCTCAAATGGAAATCGACCTAATACTAGAGACGGAACCAGAAAAGGAGTCCTGGATGACCCCTCTGAAGAATTTCCTGATGAATGGAGCGCTTCCAACTAAGAAAAGCGAGAGGCATAAAGTAATTCGTAAAGCCGCCCGATACGTTCTACAAGGCGGAGTTCTTTACAGACAAGCATTTTCGATGCCCCTCCTCCGGTGTATAGCTCACGATGACATCAAGCGTGTGCTGCGAGAGGTTCACGAAGGCGAATGCGGCGACCACACTGGAGGGAAAACTTTGGCAAAAAAGGTGTTGCGGCATGGCTATTTCTGGCATACCATAAACAAGGATGCGACAAGATACGCACGACGGTGTGATGCGTGCCAGAGATTTTCAAAAATACCTAGAGCACCTCCTAATCAGTTAAAAACAATGATGATTCCATGGCCTTTCACTATGTGGGGAATTGATATCATTGGAAGTCTCCCCATAGCAAGGGGCGGAGCAAAGTTCGCTATTGTGGCCGTGGATTATTTCACTAAGTGGATCGAGGCTGAACCACTAACTACAATCACTGCCAAACGAGTGATCAACTTTATCGTTAGAAACATCATCTGCCGATTTAGGATTCCAAAGATTGTGATAACGGATAACGGAATTCAGTTCGATAGCGCTGAATTCAGAAATTTCTGCCAAAAATACCACATTGAGAATCGGTACACCTCTGTGGCGCACCCGCAATCGAACGGACAAGTCGAAGCGGCAAATAAAGTAATTAAGTCCATTCTGAAAAGAAGACTGAAGCGGGCTAGAGCCATGTGGGCTGATGAATTGCCCTTGGCAATAAGGGCCTACAGGACAACATATAAATCGTCAACAGGACATACCCCGTTCTCCCTTGCTTTTGGAACGGAAGCAGTCATCCCGGTTGAGATAAAGGTACCTTCTCACCGGGTGACTTATTATGATCCGATGACCAATAATGAATTGCTCCTTGAGTCCGTAGATATGATTGAAGGAAAGAGGGATGAAGCAGACCTGCGTGCCTTGAGATGCAAACAATAGGTCGCTCGATATTACAACAAAAAGGTTCGAGCCCGAACCTGGCAACCCGGAGACTTGGTTCTGAAACGTGTCTTTCCACCCCCAACTCATATGGGAGCGAAGTGGGAAGGACCGTACTCCATTCTGAGCAAGCTAGATAATGGAACCTTCAAGCTGGCAACCGTAGATGGAAAGGAAATCCCCAGAGTGTGGAATGCCCAACATTTACGGCCATACATAACATAAAAGTTTCAAATCTATTCTTTTGCTTTGTTGAAAACCATGTACAAGGCACGACTTGCCTAGAATATTCTGATTCCTTAAAGCAAAAAATTATAAAGTGGGCGTAGGTCATGATTCGACCGTACCACTATAAAAATATTGTGTGTCATTTACCTTTATTGCACCTTTATTTATCTGCCTGTTTATTTGTTATAAAAATCGTTGTGAATAATCCAACGATCCCAGAAGCATATATTCATAAATGCCTTCCATCAGAATGGAATGTAATCACAAGTCAAAATTCTGAGGATACAATAAAGTAAATTATATCGTTGATAGAACTCTAACTGTCCAGAGAGAGAGAGAGAGAGTATAAAAGCGTCTCCGATTGAGCGCTGAGAAAGAGCTCCTTCCCCGCTGAAGGATCGAGGAGCGAATGGAACGCCGAGCTCAAACTCTAACTCTTCAGAGAGAGAGAGTATAAAAGCGTCTCCGATTGAGCGCTGAGAAAGAGTTCCTTCCCCGCTGAAGGATCGGGGAGCGAATGGAACGCCGAGCTCGAATTCTAACTCTCCAGAGAGAGAGAGAGTATAAAAGCGTCTCTGATTGAGCGCTGAGAAAGAGTTCCTTCCCCACTGAAGGATCGGTGAGCGAATGAATCGCCGAGCTCCAACTCTAACTCTCCAGAGAGAGAGAGAGAGTATAAAAGCGTCTCCGATTGAGCACTGAGAAAGAGTTCCTTCCCCGCTGAAGGATCGGGGAGCGAACGAATCGCCGAGCTCGAACTCTAACTCTACAGAGAGAGAGAGAGTATAAAAGCGTCTCTGATTGAGCGCTGAGAAAGAGTTCCTTCCCCGCTGAAGGATCGGGGAGCGAATGAATCGCTAAGCTCGAATTCTAACTCTCCAGAGAGAGAGAAAGTATAAAAGCATCTCCAATTAAGCGCTAAGAAAGAACACCTTCCCTGCTAAAGGAACAGGGACCGACTGAACTGTTGAATTTGAACTCTACCCCCGGCAACCGCCAGGAGAGTATAAAGGAGTCTATGGATAAGCGCTAAGGAAGGTGCCAGAGATTTAGTACCACAAGAACAGTTATCTTATGAAATTCTCTAAGTACCCCATATTCAGAAATAGGGGGCAACCTGCAAATAATGCTAATCAATTTTTAATAAGCCGTAGTTGAGCGTTACGTCAATGATTGATTACGTGCCATATACATATACACATGAACTTTAACGCAGCAATGCAGCACGAAAATTTTCCTTCTGTTGTTGGATTGATTTGTAATTATAATTAGATGGTCTATGACTAAACTAAGTTTATTTTAATACAGGTACTCAATGATGCAAAAAGAGATAAACTTTCATTTATATACTGCAAACCTACCTAGTGAAAAACAACCTAGAAAGGAAAGTGAGGGCCAGTCTCACAATTACACTTCCTGGCCAATGGAAAACCTAAAGACAAAATATCATCAAGCAACAATATCCTATTTACGCTTTGGCCTCTTCTCCTGCTTCTGCTTCTCCAGCTTCGCCTTGTCGGCATCGGATTGATCCCCTTTCTTCCTCTTCCTTTTGTCTATGAGAGGAACATCCGACTCTTCTGAAGATTCCTCTTCCACCTCTATTCTCTTCCTTCTATCAGAAAGGGAAGCCGGAAGTCATCAGGATTTGCAAAATGAAGCTGTCTGCCGATGGATTTGGGCTGGATTTTCAAAATCATCCCGGTTTTGGGATCAAATTCTGCAAGTGGGACTACGTCCAAAGCCTCATCTACCACCTTCTTCGAAGCCATCTATTTTTCCTGCCTAGCCTGTCGGTTGGCCAAGGTTTCGTCGTCGTCGGCGGCGGCTTTTTTGGCGCTGATAATATCTTCCTCATCCTCTACATGGCGCCCATCCATGTCTTTCAAGGCCTCAATGGTCTCAGCATCCTTGGGAACATCAGTATTAGGTGCCAGGATGCTTTTCTCTGCTGTTGTGTCCTCAGCCTGCTTTGATATATCAACACCGGCACCTGGCGAGACAGCCTCCTTCTCCGCCTCTTTTTCTTTTTCAACACCCTTGTCGGCGGGCTCACCACCTGTATTATGGGAAACACACGTTACTAATTCAATTGGTTGTTCTACCAGACGACGACAATTCACAATTGCTTTGACAAATTGTGGGGAAAAGAGGGAGATACCTTCCGCAGATCCTCCTTCTTGAGTAGTTGCAGAGGCTCCAACGACCACGGGAGTTAGGCCCAAAGGGATTAGTGGATCATCGGGATGGTATTCCTCAACTCCGGAGGTCTTAAGCTCCACGGCTGAACTTGAACCCTCGTCATCTTTGCCTTTACCCTTTATCAGGGCCCTTTCCTTTTCCATCTCCGCTAGAATCAGACGACGACCCTCTGCCAGGTCCTCGGGCTCGTTATCCCTCATGATGCTCTTCATTAATTCATCTTCATCAATTTCTTCGACTCCCAATCACTGCTTCTCACCCTCAACAATCGCATCCCATAAATTGGCTAAGGTAACGTGGTAATCCGGGATCCACGAGATGTTGCGGGTTTTGAGAACTTGGCCAAGGAAGTCGAAAATCATCTCTTCAAACCCCTCGATATCCTTCTCTCTTTCAAGGAGCTTGTTGTTAGAAGCAGTGGCCAATTCGATGGCACTTTCAACATTCTTTTCGGCGAGAGCTGCCCGTCTCTCCACGTCCGCGACCTGATCATTCAAAATCACCTTTTCCGCTTCAACCAAAGCTAAACTTTCTTTCAAGCTTGCTTTTTCTGCCTCCCAAGCAGCTCTCTCAGCTTCAAAATGGCCTTGTGCTGTTTTCAACTCGACGTTGTCCATTTTGAGATCTTCTACTTCTTTCTTTAAAGCCATCTTCTCTTGGCTATTGGAGTCAAGTTCCGAATGAAAGCGCTGCTTAGCATTCTCTAATTCAATCTTATAATTTTTGGCATCTCTCCGCGCTAAAGCAAGTTGGGATTGAGCATCTTCCAGGTCATTCTCCATCTTTGTCCTGGCCCTTTCAATGTTTTCAAGTTTCGCCTTAGATCTATGTGCTTCTATTTCGAGCGTTCGGATGACTTCGGAAAGATTAACCGCATGTGTCTTCATCATCTCATACTGCCTGGCTACATGGCGGATGTGCCCAACAACTTCATTATCCCAGTTCTTAGGGACCGGTTCCAAGGCTGGAACAAACGTCATCCTGTCGAAGAATATGTCTGGGAATTGTTCCCGCAGCTTTTCCAGCCTACCCTGAATCTCGGGACCATGCATGTAATCCCGTGACCCGGGGGCAGCCAACTCTGGCTGGCTGGAAGGGACGATGTCACTCCTCTCCTTTTCAGACTCTTTGATTGGATCCTAGCCCTTATCCTTAGACTCGTGATGCCTTTTTTACGACATGCTGTGAGAGGGAGCACTTTTCGGAGGAGTTAACTCTTTAGGAAGTTTCTTTCCCCCTACAGGAACTACTGGATAACTAGGAAGCTTGGCAGATGTCGATTTCGGTGGAGACCGAGGTTGTGAGGAAGTCGGCTTGTAGGAAGGGCCGCGAGAGCGCTCAGTACCCGGATGAAGACTGGGTGTCCCCTCACGAAGAGAACGATAAGAATAAGATCGCCTGCAGGACATCTTTCCTGCAAAAGAGAAGAGAACATATTAAAACTTTGAGTATTGACGATATAGGCGTGCGGGGTCAAACAGTGTGTGTAATTTGTGCATCCCATAAGATTCCTCCTAACAGACCCGGGCCTGAAGACAGGCTCATCTGACCAGTTTCTTGTTCTCCAGTTGGAGCGATGGTCTCTTCAGAAGCAGGGAAGAATGGCTCCCCTTCAAAGTCCCTCTCTGTGTATACATCATCGGGTAGAGGAATTTTGCTCAACTCGTCGAATAACTGCTCTTCTGTAAAATCATCGGGAGCAGCGGTTTCGATTGGAGTAGAAATTGGGATTTCCTTGGACTTGTCACTGCGGACCTCATCCCCTCTGTATATGTTCAGGTCCTCATCGTCTTGGATGACTATCGGGGAAGGACTCTTGCGAAACTTAGTTGTTTCTACCGCTTGCGAAGTTCCTTCTCCCTCCGTTGGGGGCACGTACTTATAGGGTTTGCCGCCAACGCCAAGTCCAAATCTTCTATCCAGAAGATGATGCTTATGAAGATTTTCATCAGTAATGCATTTTTTGATCCTTAGAAAGTTGGATCTGCTTTATAGAAGAATAGACAATCGATTGTTGTATAACGGACCCTCCGTTTTCGGGAAGATGTGATCTGTTTAAGACAAAGAAAAAGGGGGGAGAATGTTAACGCCTCAACTTCTCGAACAAGATATTCAATTAAAAGCTTAAAGTTTACTTGATTTAAGCCATCTTCTTGAGCATCCGGCCTGTTTCTTTATATAAAACCAATCAGACTTAGGATCCCCTATATTGCTATATCCATCGTACAGAACCTTCCTATTCGCCACCGATTCAAAGAAAGAGAAATTTGGAGTTGTCGAAGAACGATTCTTGAAAAGAAAGAAGAATGTCAAATCTCTGAATTTAAGTTCGGTGTGTAGGATCTCAGCGTATGCAACATACAGGGTGTATAGAGATGCGTAGGCGTTAGGATGAAGCTGCATCAGAGCAATACCCAGTCGTTTTAAAGTCTCGATGGCGATCGGAGGAAATGGAGGAATAGCTCCTACCAAGCACATGGTTCGACTGATTGCCATATATCCTTCCGGAGCTAAGTGGGGTCTATCTTCGCTACCGGGGGTCATGACATTATCCCAAGGAATCCCATGTCTCAAGCAGATTCTTTTAAGCTTTATATCATCGAGCTTAGATGCTAAAGAATCAGAAAATTTATCTATTCCGAGCGCGTCAGGAATCTCGTCGGGAGCTCCCCTGTCTATCTCAGACTCTTCGCTAGATGAAGTACTTTCAGACGGATTTGATTCCGTTGCCTCGTATTCAGAGCCAGAATCTTCACCTCCTGGGTTAATTGGAGGGACCTCAGGGTTGTATCGCTCAGGAACCTCGGACTCCGTTTCTGTAGCGGATCTTGAAGAAAATTGATTATCCGATATTACTGTTAGGCGAGAAAACACGAAAAATGAGATTAAAACTACCCGTCCCCCGTGTGTGCAAGTGCCGGTGTGTGTGCTTGTGCATGCATTAAAGATAAAGCGTAAAAGCTATCAAGATGATCAAAATATTAGTCATCATATGCAGTTAAATTATGTGGTCATTTAGTCCAGAAAGTCCAAATCAAGGCCCTAGCCTAACTATTCAGAGTTTTATGGTGACAAGGCATCGTCTAAGGTTCAAAAATTGGTTTGGATCGCGAACTACGAGTCGGACCGCTGTGTGTAAGGCAGTTCGCCCTCCTTCGGATCGTAGGGTAGAGGGATCGCCCTCTTTCGGATCGTAGGGCAGAGGGATCTCCCCCCTCATGAATCGTGAAAATGAGTGATCGGGGTCTTTGCTGGATTGTTGCAGTCCCACACGAAGCGCGCCACTACCGCCACCACGACCCTCCGACTCGCCACTGGCCTTCATCTTCTTCCTTTCCTCTCCTTGCCTACGATCCGAACCCGCCTTCTCTCTTCTCCTTCCTCCTCCGTTTTTCTCCTCTCCTTCTCATTTCCGAACTCCAACCTCTGAGCCCATCAGCCATGGCGCCTCGCTAGTTCCCTCAAAAATTACAAAATTCCATCGTTTCTCCCTGAAACCAGTCGAAAAAACTCATAAAATTGAGAGCGATATCGAATAGGGATGCTTTCGATAGATTACCTTTATAAAAGTTGGGAGAACAGTCAGATTTTTGGAAGTTTGAAAAACTTGGGTTTTTCCTCAATGATGCAGGCGATACGATACGAAAGAAGGAAGACAGTGAAGGGGAGGGTCGACTTATATAGGCAAAAGGGGGACCGTTTGTCTCCCCTTTTTTGTCTTATTCGATCTGCGAAAATAGGCGGGCCGCGAGCCAAAAGCCCACCACGTCTCGGAGAGAAGCCCATTTCATTCCGTTCCGTAAAGAAGCTCAAGTGCTCACCAATGAACGAGACGAATGGCTCGAATGGCTTGCTAAAGGACCGCGACTCGAGTATGCGATACGAATCGATAAATCACCAACAGATACAGTGATGAAGACTCTGAAAAGTCCCAGAAAAGGAATCGTTCACTGTTTTGCGACTCGATGTGAAAAGACGGTTCTATAGCTTCGAAGCATGTTCCATCATCGATAAAACATACTTCGAGGGGGCAAAATGTTGGCTAGCTTTTTGACCAAGCCATCCAGGTTCATTCATAAGAAGAAAGCATGAAACCACATTCTCTAAGTACATGAAGGAACGGATCGCACCATTGACTCGCCCCTTATCGGATCGCCCCCATATCGGATCGCACCTTATCGGATCGCCCCCATTTCATCAGCGGAACGACACCTCTATGCGATTCGATCCATGCATGTATTATTGCCCAGTATTGACCGATCCGATCCCTTGAAGCATAGCGGAGCCTCTGACCCGTTCAAACACGAGCTAGTCTTCAGCGATCCGAGACGCACGGATCTAGCGACACGTGTCCCTAACCGTCATTTTGACCGATTCCCCCCATCTGCACGATCCGATTTTCAAGGGGATCACGACACCTATCCACAACGGCTAATTTGACTATTTCTTCAACGGCAGCGATGCGATCCGATGTCCTTGGGATTCGTGCCACGTGTTATAGCGATCCTCCTGACAAAATCAGCTATAAATAGCCCGGAGCTTGGCATTTTTAAGGATCTTTTTGGCAATATTGAGTACTGAATCCGCCATTATTGTCAAACTACTAGAGTATTGAGGGAAATCATTGATTGTATTAGCTTTCAAAGTATAATCAATAATATATAAAGTGGACGTAGGCTCGTTAACGCCGAACCACTATAAATTCTGTGTGTTATTTTCTTTTTCCTCATTCTTCAGTTGAAACTCTATAAGATTCAGAACAATTTGGGCGTTAGGTCCAAATTTTGATCTAACACATAGGATATCACATATGTCATAGCATAATTCTAGATGTCATAATAGATGTCTTGGTATATGTTCATAACTTTTCTAATCAATCTAACTTGCATATGTGACTTGTCATATAGATTAACATAACCCAAACATATGATTTAATTAATATGAACTAACTGGCATAGATGGTAACATCATGGCCTTTTTAACGTGTATGATTCATCACAACTTAGCATAGAAACTTTCAACATACATAACATCATCATAGCATGATTTACAACATATAAGATATCATCATCACATAACATTGGATTTACAATATACATGATAGCAAAAGGGGTTTACAACAACATATATGATAATTCACATCATCTACTCATAATCCATTCATAACTCAACCTAATTAAAATGATAATAATCTTGTTAAGATCATCATACTCACAATTTCGAGAAAAAAAGAGAGAGTTTTGCTTTTCTTTAAGGTTGAGAGAATTAGAATTGAATTTGCTTTTCTTCTTTCTTAGTTGGCGGCGGCTCTTTCCATGGTGATGGTATGACGGTAACTATTCTATTTTAATTTGGTTTAGGGTTAGCATTAGGATGTATGTATAGGTGTAGGAAGTTATTTAGGACCATTAGATTAACCCTGAACCATGAGAACCAATCAAATGCAAAATCTGCATTTGAGCGAATCGGCCCACGGGTTGACAGCCAAACACCCTGGATTAAACCCTAGTCGACCCAGTAGGGCTCGGGTAGACCTCAAAAATGGGCCGGTTCGGTTATTTCCCCTCCCAATTCGCTGTTTTGAACTTTTTCGCATATTTAATTATTTAATTTTTAATTTATATATATATATATCAATATATATATTTCTCTGCGCAACCTATTTCACTTAATTCTTTTCTAAAAATTAAGTATACTTTAATTTGTGAATTTTATGTTATAAAATTACGGGGTGTTACATTCTCCCCTCCTTAAAGGATTTCGTCCCCTAAATCTCCAAGTCAAGAAGAATGTATATCATACCATCTAATCGTCCATCTACTCAACCATCGAACACCAACATCCATTGTCCTTAAAAGACTTCTAATGCTTTAATGTTTATATGCACAATGTGTGTATATGTCCATATCTAATGCAAAATTAGGCGGTCTACTGATTCAGTCGACCTCCTTAGTGCAATTCATGATAGTGCCATGCATCCGATATGTATGCAAAAGATTCCTAATGATACATATTAATTCTATATGCATGCACAACCATCCGCCTGAATGCAGCAACTAAATGATAATACAACCATTATACATCCATTTTACTAAATACATCCATATATATGCAATATGCAATATGAAGTGACTGAGCCGATCTGGTGCCTAATAGTGTGTGTATATGCATCCACGAGAAACCACTAGCAAACACTTGTATCCACTTTGCATCCACCATACATAACATGTCTCAAACACATGTTTCAACCATAGGATTACCCTAACTAAAGGTCAAAGATACTAGCGAGAGGATATACTAAAGATAAGATAAGTACAAGTTAAGCGATAAAGGAGAAATTAAAAGACATACCCTAAAAAAGAAAAGGGTATCGTGAACGCATCTTCTCTTCCGTCTCCCAAGTAGCTTTGCTCTCATCATCTCCCCATTGCACTTTGACTAGTCTGACCTCTCGATTCCTCAACCACTTGATCTCCGACCCAAGAATGCGCGTAGGAGCTCGTCGAATTGTCGCATCACGCTCTATCTCCACCTCTCTAAGAAAGCTCGGCTCTACTACTTCCGCGGCCTCGTGCAAGCACTTCCTCAAATGTGACACATGGAATACGTCGTGTACACCACTAAGTCTCTCGGGCATCTCCACTCTATACGCCATCTGTCCAATTTTCTCCTTAATAGGAAACGACCCTACAAACCTTGGTGCTAATTTCCCAATGGACACAAAGCGAAAAATGTTCCGTAATGGAGACACTTTGACAAAGACCATGTCCCCAACTTCAAACGCAAGATATGTCCTCCTCATATCCGCATAAGATTTCTGCCTATCCTGTGCTGCTTTCATCCTCCTTCGAATCAAGTCGATCTTCTCCGAAGTCTCCCTAATCATATCGGGCCCAAGTAAGATCTTATCCGTAGATTCCCACCAACATGTAGGTGAACGACAAGGTCGTCCATAAAGAGCTTCGAATGGTGCCATACCAATGCTGGACTGAAAGCTGTTATTATATGCGAACTCCACCAATGGAAGATGCTCTTCCCACGTACCCCCAAAGTCTAGGATACATAGCCTCAACAGATCCTCTAGAATACGATTCACCCTCTCGGTCTGGCCGTCCGTCTGAGGATGATATGCAGTTCCCAAACATAACTGAGTCCCTACCGCCTCTTGTAAGCTTCTCCAAAATTCGCTAGTGAAAATAGGATCGCGGTCGCTCACTATGCTAGAAGGAACACCGTGCAAACGAACTATTTCTCGAACGTATACGGAAGCTAACCACGGAGCAGTCCTCTTACTCTTTACGGGAATGAAATGGGCGCTTTTAGTAAGTCTATCTACTATAACCAAAATTCCCGTATTACCCTTCCTTGATCGCGGTAATCCATCCACAAAATCCATCGAGATGCTTTCCCATTTCCATAGTGGAACCTCCAATGGGTGAAGCAACCCACCGGGTTTCTTTTGCTCCGCTTTTACTTGTTAGCACACCAAGAATCTAGCGACATACTCGGCCACATCTTTCTTCAGGCCGGCCCAAAAGTAAACTCTCTTCATGTCTTTGTACATCTTGTCCCCGCCGGGATGAATGGTCATCTTCGAATGATGTGCTTCGTCAAGAATAGTCTTCCTTAGGTCATCGTCTTTTGGTACACAAAGTCTACCGTCCCTACGTAACCAACCCTTATCGTCTAGGGTATACCTACGGAGATGGCTTGATGAATCCCCTCCTTTGAGTTTTTTTCTACTAACTCAACCAACTGCGGGTCGTCTCGCTGTGCCTCGCCAATCCGTCCCAAAAGCGTAGGTCTGACCTCCAAGGATGCAAGCAAACCGGGTACGAAGTCAACGAAAGGTCTAAAGTCAAACATCGAAATGAATTCTAAACTTCGCCGTTCAACAAACAAAGGACTTAAGGATAATATTTTTCTACTTAAGGCGTCTGCCACCACGTTACCCTTTCCAGGGGTATAGGCTAAGTCGTAGGACGCTAAGAACTCCATCCACCTTTGCTGCCTTAAGTTCAAGTCCTTTTGAGAGAATAGGTATTTTAAAGACTTGTGGTCAGTGAATAATTCGAATTTCTCGCCAAGAAGATAATGATGCCAAGACTTAAGCGCGAAAACAATAGCGGCCAATTCTAGGTCATGTGTAGGATAATTTTTCTCATGCGCTCTCAATTGCCTTCCACCATAGGCTATTACCCTACCCTCTTGCATTAAGACTGCGCCTAGTCCTGTCCCACAAGCATCAGTATAAACGGTAAACGGCTTACTCCCGTCTGGCAATTCTAAGACTGGGGCTGAATTCAAAGCTCTCTTCAAACGTTGGAACGCATCATCACAATCTACGTCCCATGTGAAAACTAGGTTCTTCTTCGTCAAGCGTGTCAGTGGAGCTGATATCTTTGCGAAGTCTTTGATAAACTTCCTACAGTAGCCAGCCAACCCCAAGAAACTTCTCACTTCGGTAGCATTTTTAGGGACCTTCCAATCTTGGATGGCCACCACCTTCGCGGGATCCACGGCTATCCCTTCTTTGGAAACCACGTGCCCCAAGAACCGTACTTCCTTCCTCCAGAAGTGACACTTAGAAAATTTAGCCTTAAGGCTATGCGCTCGTAGGGTCTCCAACACTTCCCTAAGATGTAGTGCATGCTCTTCTTCATCCTTAGAAAAGATCAAGATGTCATCTACAAAGACTACCACGAATTTGTTAAGGTACTCCCTAAACACCCTACTCATTAATTTAAAAAAATATGCTGGGGCGTTTGTCAAACCGAAGGGCATCACTAGCCATTCATAGAAACCGTCCGGAGTCCTAAAGGCAGTCTTGTCTATGCTATCAGCCACTCTCAACTGATGGAACCCAGTGGCTAAGTCCAACTGCGAAAACACTGAGGCGCCAACTAACCGATCGAAGAGATCGTCAATTCTCGGCAGTGGGTGTCTGTTCTTCTTAGTAAGTTTATTAAGTTCTCTATAGTACACACACAGTCTAAGGGACCCATCCTCCTTCGTGGAAAATACTACTGGAGCACCCCACTCCAATATACTTCATCTTATGAACCCCTTCTCAAGTAACTCCTTCACTTGTTTATCGAGTTCCCTCCTTTCACGTGGAGCCATGTGGCGTACTGGCAAAGATATTGGTTTCGCATTATCCACAAGATATATTCGAAAATCTATCTCCCGCTAAGGAGGCAAGCCCTTCACCTCCTCAAACACATCCGAATATTCTCGGACCACTCTAACAGATCGTAGAATTTCCTCAGACGCGTCAACCGATTCTAGATAACTTAGCATAACCGAATTTATGGGATTACAGAAGATTTCGAGAGTGTTGCCAAGGCGAGTCACGAGCCTAACTACTCTCCTTTCACAATCAAGAACGGGCCCATTTATGGATAACCAATCCATTCCTAAAATTATCCCATAGCCCGTGAAGCCCAACACATAAGCATCACATCTAAATTCAACGCTAAGTATGGAAATTTTCAAATCCAAACACATCATAGACAAATAAGCTGAGCCCCCTATTGGATTCGAAACAACTAAGGGATCCTCTACTAAACTGGTGTTTAAGTGCAGTGATTCAACTAATGATGTAGAGATAAACGAATGTGATGCGCCCGAATCGAATAAGGTACGGACATGATGATCAAACAGAAAAACTAAGCTTTCAACAGAAATGGTTCTACCTCGTTCTTGCAGTGGTGGGACCGCGAGAGCCTGAACTTGTCCCCTTGCCTGCCCTGGTGCCATAAGAGCCTGCACCTGTCCTCCCGAGGTAGCTCCTGCCCTCTGCCCCTTCTTTGGGCAGTCCTTCACTAAATGTCCCGCATCGCCACAATGAAAACAACCAGTCTTCTTTTTCTTTCGGCCATCCTTGTTGAGATGGCCTGGGGTTCCACAATTAAAGCACTTCTTCTTTCCGTTGCCATTATTGTCTTTTCCACCCTTCTTGTTTTGCTGTTGTGGTTTCTTATGATCCCCCTTCTTCTCGGGTGCCTTATCAGCTTTAGCGCTTTTCCCCTCATGCATGAGCGCCATTTATACTAACTTCTCAAAGGTGGCCCCCATCGGGATGTGGGTCATAGCCAACCCATGCAATGGTTCATTCAAGCCATTCACGAACCTTAGAGCCTTCTTCTCCGGCGTGTTTACCAAGTCCAAGCCAAACCTTACTAACTAATTAAATTTATTGACATATTCTTTCACTGATGAGCTTCCTTGCTTCAATGTCAAGAACCTTTCCATATATAGATTTTCTTCCTCCCTAGAGAAAAACTTCGCCTCGAACCTACGTCTAAAATCCTCCCAAGAATCAACAGGACGCTCCCCATTAGTGACTTCCCACCAAAACGAGGCCTCTCCCTTCATTAGCCAAGCTGCTAATCTAACTCTCCTCCCTTCTTCCACTTCAAAGATTTCTTGCAATTCTTCCACCTCCTTAAGCCAATCTCTAGCTTCCACAAACGTTTCTGACCCTTAAAAGGGTTTTCCACCCATAGCCTTAAATTCCTTGCACGTCTTTGCAAAAGTATCTACGCGAGGAGGAGGAGGAGGAACGGGTGCAACTGGTGGTGGAGGAACATTGGCTGGACCTGCAGCGGCCCTAGCCTCTAATAACCTCCTATTCCATTCTGGTATCGTTACACCGTCGGGTAGATTTAGATCTTCAGCCATGCTGAAACAAAAAAGGAAAGATTCAAAATGGAGAATTCGAAAGATAAAGTTATGCGGCTATTGGGGATTATGTTTTTCTTAAAAACTTTTCTCTTTAAATTTCTCATTAAAACATGTTTTTGAAAACACTTCTTCCAAAAATAACTATTTTTCTAAAGTATTTTTATTTGTTCTGGTAACCTTAAGCTCTGACACCACGTGTAACACCCCACGTCCATTAATGTCACTCACAAAGGGAATGCATTAACTTCCATGGAGGTTATAAGTGAATATAGAACAGAAAAATTACAACAAGACAGATAATAAATAGTACTTGGAAATCAAAAACTTCATTTTATTGCAGTGGAAATTAAACATATTTGTTAATAGATCATAATCAAGTACAATATCCATCTTCATAAAAACAAAATACATAATCCCATTACATAAATAGCGATTAAAAAGATAAAAAGCTGGATTTTACTTCAATGGTCCAAGCTTTCCAAAGAGTGATGAAGCAATTCAATCAAACTCCACTAGAGCTGGGCCCAACCTGAGGAACTGGAGGGGGAAAAAGGATAGAAATAGAGGGGGTCAGACATAAAGTCTAGCGAGTATGATAATTCTAACAATACTATTCAAAATAACTAGACTAAGGCATAAGCTGGAAGACAAGTAAATGTCTATGAAATCTTAGGAAGATAAAGATAACGTTTAAGATAACGTTAAAGATAACGGTAAAGATAACGGTAAAGGCACACCTAATTACTAACGAATGATTACTACACTGCACCGCACATTACTACACTGCACCACACCAGTCACCCTATGGTTTGATCCCACTTGGTTCACACAGAAACTTTATAAATAGCCTTACGTACCCCTAGCTGACTAAATAGGTGTCGTCTGCCCTTATCACCACTAGGTGTACCCCACCACCCACTTTCGATCGCCTCCCTACTCGTATATACCCGTGTTGGCCCCACAGTGGGGTGTATCACTCCCCTAAAGTGGCAACCCGATACAACTTGAAAATGCACGACTTATACCTACACGATGCAACAACGTCTTACCTACCAGCCCTTGTCCACACACGCATACGAAACCCGTTGGACTTGCGTTGCCACCACTCCCCGTTTTGGCCTCTTATAGTCGAACCCAGCATGCGTGTCCCGTCCTCGACTTGGGTCGAGCCCAGAAAGATATGTTTGGGATACTGGTCGAAATAGGCCCCCCACAAGCTACCCACCTAAGCTTGTCACTAGTATATCCCACTTAACCCTCTTAGTCATGTTCATTTACACGTGTGTTTTGTTAAGTCTTACTAATCGTATTTCACATGCCACTAAGGGCACCCCCTAGATTCCTCATGCCACCCAAGGCACCTACTTAACCGCCATGTCCCACCTTACATGTTTATCTGGTTAAGTATTTCTTAATTCATTCAGGCCATAACCTCATAAAGACCTCTCACATTAGACTGGCATTTATGGCAGCTGGATTTGCCGGGCGGGTCCGGGCAGTCTTACACCATAAAGGAGTCTAACCTCGTGTCTTTACAACCGTTAAGCTTTAGTTTAGGCCTAGGACCTCTCACATTGGGCTGACATTTGTGACCACTGGATTTGCCGGGCGGGTCCGGGCGGGTTTACGTCACAAACGAGTCCAACCTCGTGTCCTAAGCATTGATTAACACTTAAAATCTTTTACCCCAGTTTTAATAATTCCCTATTCAAATTATTAATTAAGTCAACTATTAATGATGTCCATAATTGACTCAATTATGGCCATCCACTTATGGCATGCAAAATCATATCAATTGCACCCCAACTTTTTAATATTAAATCCTTAATATTACCCCTACCCCATGTTTATACGTTCTCTTATTCAACGCATAATATAGTCTAGACTTGTATAGTCTAACACCTAGCACAAAGATAAATTATCACAACATATAGACAACTAAAATAAATCTAATCATAATACGGGTGAAACTTGCATAAACTACACATGTTAAGGATCAAAAGGTGTCAACTTGTTAAATGTCTCAATTTATATGATATGATCATAGCCCATATCTATACATAAACTTGTATATGGGGTTTTTAGGCAACATAATGATGGTGTGAACTAGCATAGGATATCACATATGTCATAGCATAATGCTAGATGTCATAATAGATGTCTTGGTATATGTTCATAACTTTCCTAATCAATCTAACTTGCATATGTGACTTGTCATATAGATCAACATAACCCAAACATGATGATTTAATTAATATGAACTAACTAGCATAGATGGTAACATCATGGCCTTTTTAACATGTATGATTCGTCACAACTTAGCATAGAAACTTTCAACATACATAACATCATCATAGCATGATTTACAACATATAAGATATCATCATCACATAACATTGGATTTACAATATACATGATAGCAAAAGGGGTTTACAACAACATATATGATAATTCACATCATCTACTCATAATCCATTCATAACTCAACCTAATTAAAATGATAATAATCTTGTTAAGATCATCATACTCACAATTTAGAGAAGAAAAGAGAGAGTTTTGCTTTGCTTTAGGGTTGAGAGAATTAGAATTGAATTTGCTTTTCTTCTTTCTTAGTTGGCGGCGGCTCCATTGATTTCCATGGCGATGGTATGACGGTAACTATTCTATTTTAATTAGGTTTAGGGTTAGCATTAGGATGTATTTATAGGTGTAGGAAGTTATTTAGGACCATTAGATTAACCCTGAACCATGAGAACCAATCAAATGCAAAATCTGCATTTGAGCGAATCGGCCGACGGGTTGACAGCCAAACACCCTGGATTAACCCCTAATCGACCCAGCGGAGCTCGGGTCGACCTCAAAAATGGGCCGGTTCGGTTATTTCCCCTCCCAATTCGCTGTTTTGAACTTTTTCGCATATTTATTTATTTATTTTTTAATTTATATATATATACCAATATATATATATATTTCTCTACGCAACCCATTTCACTTAATTCTTTTCTAAAAATTAAGTATACTTTAATTTGTGAATTTTAATGTTATAAAATTACGGGGTGTTACAGAAAAGATCAAGAATGGAGTATCACCAGTTTTGCTCCAGGCGATATTTAAATCTTTAATTAGATTTGAACGTGAAATGGTAATTGAATTTACCGATAACACCGTGGTGTTAGACATGAAGTATTACCAGTTTTACTTTATGGGATGAATAGATTGGAATTGGGAAATAGAATAAGTGGTTACTTCGGTGTGGTTCGTTAATCCTGACTAGTTTGAAGTGATATTCAAAGAAGGATTAAAGAATAAATTTAAAAGAATTTATTTTTGGTAAAATTAATGGGAACCTTTCCCTAAGAATGTGAAATTTAGAAACTAACTGTAGGTTAGCTAAGTTGAATGGTTTCTTAGATATTGATCTGATGTTGGTTTCGGCCTTCAGGGTTAATGTTTGGGGAATTATTCTCTTGCTAATTTACGGTAAGTGACTGATGAATTGGAATGAGGCGTATGATGTGTTTGTGTAACACTTATTTATTATATATGCGAGCTATTCAGAAAGACCGAGTTTAACCCATTTTGAATAACTGATTCGACGTGGTATCGAAGATGAAGACGGTGGTTGAAGACCGGAGGTCTTCACGTCGTTTGGGTAATTACTGATGATCTTGATTGGGCCGTACACCCAAGAGGAGAGAATCAGTTTGTGATCGTCCAGACGTACTTGGAGATAGATGGATATGCGGGGTACTAGGTGCCTCCGGTTTCGTTCAGACCCAGAACGGACTTGTAAATGGACTGTGTGTTGGACATTGGATATCACTCTGTGTGATTGATGGATATCGGTTGCATGGAGTGGTTTTCCTGTGTGGCATGCTAAGATGCAAATGATCAAGGCTTCGGTTGAAAAGCAAAGTCTTGTGGTTGATGATCAAAGCACGACCTGTGTGGCATAGCATTGTGTAACGGGAATTCGCGAGCCTCACACCCCGGTTGTGAACTAAAAACGGGAGAAGGACCTCAGGGAGGGCATACGTTTCTTTCTAGCAAGAAGTGGCGTCAGTGGTTTTACACGCCCTGACGAGTTTGACTTATGTAGTTGTTGCTGTTGCGAGGTGCGTCGGTTTAATTGGACGATCCGGGTCCGATGGAGTCATTCGTTGGCTCATTTACGCCCCAAAGGGCGGTGAAACGCAGTGTTCAAGCATTTTAATCCACATCGGTGGACCGACCCTGATGATCCAAAGGCTTGACTTAGTACTTGCTTGAGACATGGGCTAGATTGTCTCGAACCGGTAGAGGACTATATTTTGCCTCGGTTCACAGATGGAAATCGAATTTCCAAAGGCGTGACATTTGCAGTTCTACTTGTAGAGCCTAGTATGGCAACATACTGGGATGGGGCGCTTATGCCGTCTATGATCGATACTTATGATTTGAAGTTGTTTTATACATTATGCACTTATTGTGGTATCAAATGATTTGTTTTAAACGTATCAAGCATTCTTTGGTTATTATAAGGTAAAAACCCTATCCTCCGGCTTGCGTTGCATTGTGTGATGGGACCTGGGTCTTATAATAGCTTCATTGTTCTTTATTTAGCATTGCGCTGTTTGTTTTATGCATTGGTGTTCTTGGGAGGAAACCCGTTCCGTGTTATACGGCGTGGTCCCTTGATTTACCTAACTTTAAAATAAAGATTAAGAACTGTTTTAGTTCTCACACCAGTCACATGAATGACCTGGAGTTTATTGTTTTAACCTAAACTCTGGGTGCCCTTATTTTGACACGGGCAGCTAGTAGTTTTGGTTTTGCATATTTATATTCACAGGATCCTTGTTTACAGCTGGAATGATCTCCGGAAAGCTTTGTATCCGTATATCTCATTAGGTTGTGTATTGTATTATTTTCCGCTGCTATGTAATTTATTGTAATCTCTGATATTTGGTAAATGTGTAATATTGATTTATACCCTGTATATTCTTGTATTCTGATGAATTGTTGTAATATACAATGAAATGTTCTTCCGTCTGCGTTCTATTTTGTCGTGTTCTCAAAACAATCAGGCGTTTCAAACGATCTTGATCGGTTTAGCGACTGATACAGATCGAGCGAAATTCCTTGTTGTTTCAGTTTGTATCAGAGCTTTGGTTTACAGAGCTCAGAGAACAAGACACATTAGAACCATATGAAAGAATTCATCAGAAATTGGATTAGTAGTATCCATGAGAATGACTCGTTAGAGATGGGATCAGTAGTATCCTAGAACGGGTGTGAAGAGTATATTTTTAAAAAATTAAAACAATTTTTGTTTTGAAAATTTAATTCAATTATACGTATTTGAATATTTATTTGTATTGAATTTGGATAATGCAGTATATAAAGATTTTGCGTATACGTCTGTTCCGCGTGTACTCGAAGTTTTAATATACTGGATAGATATAGAATCACACTATAGTCGCCCGAGGATGATACTGATAAATGTGATCGCATTACCAATATTTATGTCCGAGTGACGAAAGTGGGCTTTCTATATATTTCCTATTGACTGGTGTGGGAACCAAAATTAGATAGGGCCTACTGTTGTGATTTGGCATCAAAAATCTGATTTTGGGCTATATATCAAAGTTATGAATTTGAAAAGCTAATCAACTAATTGAGTGCTGATTGTGTTGTTTGATTATTGGTTGAGTAATTAAAATTTTAACCATATAGCCAATTTGATCGAATAATGAGTTGTATTGAAAATTTGTCGCATTTCTATGCATATACATGTACTTACATTGAACAGGTCATTGCAAAGAGGCTAGAGCAGAAGAATAAAAGTGTTTGCCCGACAAATAGGTACATGTTTACCATAATTTACTGTTTTGTTCGGGGACGAAAAGTTTTAAGTGGGGGAGATTGTAGTAACCAGGAAATCCGAGCCAATTTAAAAATTTTATTTTGGCAATTTTAGCGAATTTTGATTATTTAAAATGAATTATTTTAAATAATAACGACGAGAAATTTAATTTGAATAGAATTAGAATGTATATATTTATATAGATCGTCGTTAGAATATAAATAATTATATATAATTATAAAAAGGAATTGAAAATGGCGCGGTAGTTCGATAATTCGATTTCAAATTTCTATTGAATGTACCGGGTGCAAAACAGGATTTTAGTGAAACCAAAAATATTAGAATCTATTTGAGAATATCTTTCCAAAGATTCCGAAGAATTGAAGTTTCATAGCGGGGATCAGAAGTTATGTCCAGTTGAAATTTCAGAATAGTCGCTACGGAATTCAGGCCCTTAAAAATAGCCATTTTGCCGGTTTTCGACGAAACCACTTTTGTTGGATCCGTGATGTCAAGTTATTGATAGGTTGTAAAATTCGCGATTTTTGAAATCAATATGTGAGCGGGGCACAAGAAAATGAGTTTTGATAGTTTCATTTAACTTCTATCGACTAGAAAATGACCATTTTTCAAACGGTCTTAGAATTCGTTGAAACTAGTTTTTTTAGGACCGTATCATCAATACGAAGTTAGAAATAATTTTTCTGGAATTTTTAGAGTCCATATATGGCCCCGGTAAATTAAAATGTACGTTAAAATCAATTTTGAACATTATATTAATTTATATTGTAAATTTAACAGAAACTGATCATAACGGCCGAAGTGGCTTACGAAACATGTCCTATTTTGTTCGGAATGGGGGTAATTAGCAAGGGACGATAGTCGTTGGGTCTCATTTGGAGATCGAATTTAAAGGTTGACTTTTCGGTGAAAATTAGAATAAATTAAATAAAAAATTATATATAATATAAGCCCTCCCCTTTTGTTTCTCTCTCCACTCCCTTTCCACTTCAACCCGTTCTAAATCGAATTAAAAGAAAAAAAACCTTCTCTCGATCCCGTCGCTCTCTCGCCCCCCTCGTCGCCCAACGACGACAACCACCTCCCCTCGCCTGGCGCCCCACCGCGACCCCCTCCTCTTCTCCACCTCGCGACCCTTCTCTAACAATCGAGCCCCCCTTCGTTCGATCCCCCGAACCCTAGTTTCCACCTGAACCGACGCCTGACCCCACCTCTGCCGCAGCCAGCTCCAACTCCGGCGAAACCGAGCCCCCTACGCCACCACTTCATGAAGAAGCCCCTCCACCTAAACATAAAAAAGAACACTATAAGGTTTTTTTATATTTATTTTTCTACTTTCAGTTATGATTTTTATTTGTTTAAAAACTGATTTTTATTTGTTTAAAAACTGATTTTTTTTGTTTGTTTAGAAACTGATTTTTCTTTGATATATGAATATGATCTTTCATTAAGGAAGATTTGATATTTTATAGATTAAAGAAATTATTTTTTATGAAAGGGTTTAAGTAAAAATATAATTTTTAAAGAAGTAGAAAATTGGGTTTTTATTCAAGACATTTAGAAAATTTGGATTTTTATTCATACGAATGACATGGTCTTAAAAATATGACTTTCATATTTGTAGAGAATTAAAAATTCGATTTGTATATATAAGGAGTGGAAATAAAAATATAATCTTTGCTATACGTGTGGAGAAATAGAAATGTGATTTTTTTAGTGATGAAAAGGTTGAATTTTTAATCGAATAAAGAAGTGATTTTTGTGTCTATGAAAGCATGATAAACATGAGATCTTTATATATGAGATATAAACATAAAGACGGGATTTTTATTTATATATGTAGTGAGTTAAAAATACGAACTTTCACTTATAAAGTAGCATTGTTAAAAATATGATATTTAACATATACGGTGTGAAAACAGATTACGATGAAAACACGATGAAGATTTTCTACATAAGAAGAGTCGTGGCGTTTGGTTGAGCTTATGGGTGAGAACTTCTCACTTTTAATTTTATTTCTCGTTGAAATATAAACTAGGATGCAGACGGTGTTTAGTAGCACCAACACCCGTCGTCCACAGACTATGGAAGGCATGTATGCTTGTTTGTTTGATTTTGATGTGTAGTTGATTGTGTGATGTGAAATGAAATAAAATATTTATATAGTTAAAAATATTTTATAGTTGAAAATAGGATTTTTAACGTGTATATAAAATAAATATTTATAAACAAATCGGACGATTTGTTTATATACACACATTGACTGATATTGATTGGGACTGTAAATTTTACACATCGCCCAACTACACAAATAAAATCTGGGATTGATTGTTTGAAACCCCACACGGGTATTGGGATGATACATGACATACACTAATCCCAATAATTAGTTGTATGTCGATCGATTGATTGACAGACTGTTATGAGCATTCAATATTTATATTTAATGCTTATACAGTGTAGAATGCACTTTGGATGATGGTTGATTATTTGTCAGTGTTGATATATACATGCGTTGTATGGAAATCCATAGAAATAAAATCTATGGTAATTGATTGGGCCTCATTCCAGTTTTGAAATAGAATATTTGAAGAGGAATATTTGAAAAAGAAATATTTGAAATAGAATATTTGAAAATAGAAATATATGAAGCCGTGTTGATTAGATTGACGTCATTTTGACGTGAATGATATTTATATCGATTTTATTCATTTTATAATGAATATCGAAAGTGATTTCAAAATATGATATTTTGAAAAGAATTGGAATTCGAATTGAAATTGAATAGAAATGAATTCGAATTGAAATTGAATAAAAATGAATTCGAATTTAAATTGAATTGAATTGAAAACGAACTGAAACTGAATTAAAAATCGATTTTAATTGAAATAAATTTAAAATGAATTCAAAACTAATTTATAAGGAAAAATTCAATTTTGATTTGAATTTGAAATGAAGTTGAAATCGTTTTGAAAATGAATTTAAAACAATTTATAAAATACGTTTTAAAAGGAAATCGACGTAATATATACAATATATATTATATATATATAATGGCCTGAATAGCACGCGCCGCGCCGCGGTAGTTCGTGAATTTCGATCATTGACTTCGAATGGATACTACGAGAGATCCGACCATCGGATTCTCCTAAAACCGGAACCGTCAGGTTCATATCGAAAAGAGCTTTCTAATGAATATTAGAAATTTGAAATCTAACAGTTGGATTTGGAAATATGTCCAAATCAAATTTGGAAAAGGTCGCTGTAAGTGCAGTTCGATGGCCGTTGATGGAAATCGACTGTACGTGCCTTGAAAAAATTCTTAAAAATAATAATAATATGTTTAAAATCATAAGAATGATTTGGGAAGAATTAGAATGAAAAACTCCATATTTGAAAAGATGAAAATAGATTTTTATCGAAATGAACTAGTTTTGAACTAGAATTATAATTCATTTTTTTTTGAAATAAATAAAGTGAATTTGAAATGGTTTTGAAATATAACCAGAATTTCCAATAATTGAATTGGAAGAGATTTGAATTGAAATTGTCTTCGAAATATTTCGATGTTGGATTTCGTGATGATACAGATATTGTTATGGGAATTTGAAAGATATATTAATAACATTATTTCCAATTCGATATTTGTTGGTCATAAAATTTGATATTGAATATAAGTCGATATATTTTCTATTCAGAGCCTTATACTGAATATCAAATGTGATTTGGGTTTGTCATGAATGGTGTCTTCATTAACACTGTTCTTAATCCCAGTTGAGAGAAAGATTAAATCTTTTTATTTAGATTTAATGAAGCGTACCAATTAAATAATATTTAACTGGAATTGAATTGGTATTGATTTTTGGGTTTATCGTGAACAGTGTTTTAAATAACACTTGTTCTTTAACCCGACAATTAATGGAATGTGATTTTGGGTTGTCGTGAATGGTATCTTCAATAACACTGTTCTTAGACACAAAGGAGTTAAGAAAATCAGAAACTAATTGGAGATTAGTTAAGTTGAAAGGTTTCTGGGGTATTTGTAACACCCCGTATGTTGAATAACTTACTATAATATAAAACAGGGCAGAATTAAATTTTAAATCTGAATCAGGGGAAACGGGCTATGCCATTGCGTTCGTCTCGGAAAAATACGCGAAATAGAGTCCGAGTTTTCGAAAAACGGAGTCCGTATGACCCAGATAAGGCCCAAAGAAGTTTCAGAAAATTTAAAACAGATTTTAAATAGTAAAATTTCAAATTTTAGAAGTGGCGGGAAAATTCCCGCCAGACCCAGGGGGTCGACCTGGGGGTCGACTGGGGAGTCGACCTGCCCACCAGGTCGACTGGGGAGTCGACCCTAGTGTCGACCTGGGGATCGACTTCCCTGGTCGAGCCAAGGTGACCTGGGTGCATCAGTTTGGCTTTTGGGCTGTGTTTTGGTGGCTAGGACGTGATCTGACGGCTCTAATCTGATTTAGGGTTAATCTAAGGGCCTAAAACACCTAACTAATCTATAAATACACCCTAAGACTACCCTAATTCATACTAAAAATAGCTACAACACCGTTATGCCGTCAAAATGCAACTTGAAGGAGCCTCCATCAATCTAAAGAGGAAGATAGCTTCTCAAATCAATCTCTAATCAAATCTAGCAACTTAATCTTCTTCTTAGGAGTGCTAATCAACAAGTTGTGAGTTTCTATAGCCTTAATGACCAATTGTTGAAATGATTATGATAGGATATAATGAGGTTATGGCTATGAATGTGGATCAATGCAAGATTATGTTATATGCTATGTGTTAATGATGTTATGCATGTTATGCATGTTATATGCTATGTGTTAATGATGTTATGCATGTTATATGCTATGTGTTAATGATTTTATGCAAGTTATGCAAGTCATATGCTACATGTTCATGATGTTATGCAAGTTATGCAAGTCATATGCTACATGTTCATGATGTTATGCAAGTTATGCAAGTCATATGATATATGATCATGATGTTATGCAAGTGTTAGGCTATGTGTTCATGATGCTAGTTACGCAAATCACTATGATAAACATTGATCCATATGACACCATGATATGCAAGTTTGGTGTATGATTATATTCAAGTTCATACATGACATGATATGCAAGTTTGGTGTTCGATTATATGCAAGTTCATATATGATATGATATGCAAGTTTGGTGTATGATTATATGCAAGTTCATACATGACATGATATGCAAGTTTGGTGTTCGATTATATGCAAGTTCATATATGATATGATATGCAAGTTTGGTGTATGATTATATGCAAGTTCATACATGACATGATATGCAAGTTTGGTGTTCGATTATATGCAAGTTCATATATGATATGATATGCAAGTTTGGTGTATGATTATATGCAAGTTCATACATGACATGATATGCAAGTTTGGTGTTCGATTATATGCAAGTTCATATATGATATGATATGCAAGTTTGGTGTATGATTATGTGCAAGTTCATACATGACATGTTATGCATGTTTGGTGTTTGATTTTATGCAAGTAACATGTGCAAGTTTACACCTTTGTATGATATGCATACATATGCAAGTTAACCCCTTTGTATGTCATACATACATATGCAAGTTTACCCCTTTGTATGACATAAGTAACTTATGCACGTTAATCTCTTTATGACATATGTGATTCATGCAAGTTTGGGTTGATTATTTATGCTAGTTGGGTTTGATGCTATATGCATGTTGACACCTTTAAAACCCATGTTGATGCTAATATTATGCAAGTTGAACCCATTGTATTTGTGATGAATCTTCCCTTTTATGTCATGTTCGTGAATTACGTGGGGAACGATGGGGTTAATATACATGTTAATGAAATGGTGTGAAGTTGGTATGATTATGCATACCATAAAGTGGATGGACATAATTGAGTCAATTATGTACATCGTTAAATTTGTAATTAATTAGGGATAATTAATACAAATTATGGGGGTGATTAATTAGGTGTAATTAATCGACTAAGACACGAGGTTGGACCCTTTTGTAGCATAAGACTGCCCGGAACCGACCGGCATATCCAGCGGCTACAAATGATTGGCCCAATGTGAGAGGTCTTAGGCAAAAACTAAATACGTGACAAGTGTACAGACACGAGGTTAGACTCGGTTATGGCGTAAGGCTGCCCGGACTCGACCGGCAAATCCAGCTGCCATAAAAGATAGTCTAATGTGAGAGGTCTTTACAACGGTTACGTTCTTAATCAATTAAGAAACACTTAACCATATTAGCATGTAGAGGGACATGAGGGGTTAAGTGGGTGCCTTCGGTGGCATGTGGAAAAATCTAGTGATTGCCTTGGGTGGCAATAAAAAATACGATTAGAATACTTAACCAAAGTGGAACATGTAATTAAACATGATTAAAGGGTTAAGTAAGTGCCTTGGGTGGCATGGGGAAAATCTAGTGGTTGCCTTGGGTGGCAATGGAAGATAAGATTAAAATACTTAACCAAAGTGGAACATGTAATTAAACATGATTAAAGGGTTAAGTAAGTGCCTTGGGTGGCATGGGGAAAATCTAGTGGTTGCCTTGGGTGGCAATGGAAGATAAGATTAAAATACTTAACCAAAGTGGAACATGTAATTAAACATGATTAAAGGGTTAAGTAAGTGCCTTGGGTGGCATGTGGAAATCAAGTAAGTGCCTTGGGTGGCATGGGGAAACCTAGTGGGTGCCTTGAGTGGCAATTGAAATATGAGTAGATGACTTAACCAAACTTTGAACATGTAAGTGGACATGATTATTAAAAAGGGTTAAGTGGGATGCACTAGAAAAAAAATGATAAGCTTAGGTGGTAGCTTGTGGGGGTCCATTTCACCCAGTAACCCATATGTATCTTATTGGGCTCGACCCATGTCGAGGACGGGACACGCGTACTGGGCTTGACTATAAGAGGCCAAAACGGGTTAGCGGTGTCAACGCAAGTCCAACGGGTTTCATATGCGTGTGTGGACCCGGGCTGGTAGGAAAGACGTTGTTGCATCGTGTAGGTATAAGCCGTGCACCATTTGTTGTATCGGGTTGCCACTTTGGGGGAGTGATACACCCCATTGTGGTGCCAGCACGGGTATCTACGTTAGGGAGCCGATCGAATGGGAGCAGTGGGTACACCTAGTGGAGATAGGGGCAGCCGGCACCTATGTAGTCAGCTAGGGGTACACGAGACTACTATTAAAATTACTAAGTTGTGGGTACACCTAGTGGAGATAGGGGCAGACGGCACCTATGTAGTCAACTAGGGGTACACGAAACTATTATTAAAAATTACTAAGTACACTTAGTGGGATCAACCTTTAAGTAGGAATTACCCTTGGGTGGGTAGATCTGGTGTGGTGCAGTGTAGGAATTACCCTTGTGTGGGTAGATCTGGTGTGGTGCAGAGTAGTATTTATCCTTGGGTGGATAGGTTCGTCTTTACCATTATCTTAGTTTATCCTAAGTCTAGTTGCCTACTTAGTGTAGTCATTTATCCCCAGTCGTACCGTACCAGGTTTATATCATACCCTAATTACTTTAATGATTGTATTGTTAAGGTTATAGGCTCACTCAGACTTATGTCTGACCCCGTTGTTTTTATCTTTTTCCCCAACCCTCAGGTTCTCAGAGTGGGCATAGCACTAGTTGGCTTTGATCAGATTGCTTTATCTATCTTTTGGAGCTTGGACTCTTGAAGAAAAGCTCGGTTATCTTTTCTATTATGGCTATTAGTATGTAGTGGGATTATGTACTTATGTTTTAACGTGATGGATATTTTGTACTTGACTCTTATTGGTTTTTGAGATGTAAACAAACATGTTTACCTTCTGCTGCAATGAAATGATGTTTTAAAATTTCAAGTATTACTTATATCTGTCTTGTTGTAATTTTTCAGTTCTATATTCACTTAAATACTCCACCGAAGCTAAGGCATTCCCTTTGTGAGTGACCTTTGCGGTTGTGGGGTGTTACACGTGGTATCAGAGCTCAAGGTTACCAGAACAGATAAAATTTTTAGAAAACTATTTTTCTAAAAACATTTTCGGAAGGAGTATTTTCAAAAACATGTCTTTTGAGAGAAAAATTTTTGAAAGAAAAGAACATAATCCCCAAGAGCAATATATCCTTCCTTCGATTCTCCGTTTTGAATCTCTTCCTCTTTCTCATTTTGAATTTCCCCTCCGCGTATAGATGTCTTTTTAAGATAAGTAAGGACTTCCGTATGAAGGACGGAAGAACTACTTCAAGGGACTAAGTCGTTTGCCAGGCTAAGAAGTTAGTCCAAGGAGGTGGAGGGCTTATGGATACCGTTAAGATGGATGAGAGAGGAAGGTTCAAATAGCTATTAGGTAAATAAATGACGAAACCTCATCGTGGTAAGAAGGCAACGAAAGGAGAATGTGAAGGGGAAGGTTAGTTGTTTTGGAGAAATAGGACACCTTTGGGTTGTCCAAAGAGGTAAGGATGAAGTACAGGATATTCTGGAGGGTAGATGTATTCCCTCACGACGGGTATACCTGATGGGGGTAGGACCGTCTAAGTTGAAATTTGGTTCTCTCGATCATCCTATTCGAACTTTATTCGACTCTATTGCACCACATTCGTTTATCTCATCATCATTAGTTGAGTCACTGCACCTAGACACCAGTTTAGTAGATGATCCCGTGGTTGTTTCAAACCCAATTGGGGGCTCCACTTATTTGTCCATGATATGTTTGGGTTTGAAGATCCTCATACTTAGCGTTGAGTTTAGGGGTGATGCTTTTGTTTGGGCTTCACGGGCTATGGGTTGATTTTGGGCATGGACTGGTTATCCAGTAATGGTGTCGTTCTTGATTGCGAAAGGAGAGTTGTTAGACTAATGACCTGCTTGGGTAACACTCTCGAGATCTCTTGTAATCCCATAGATTTTGTTATGCTAAGTTATCTTGAATCGCTTGACGCTTCGGTCGAGAGTTTGCGATCTGTTAGAGTGGTCCGGGAGTACTCGGATGAGTTTGAGGAGATGAAGGGCTTACCTCCGAAGCGGGAGATAGACTTCCGAATATATCTGGTGGATAATGCTAAACCTGTATCTTTACCAGTGCGCCACATGGCTCATCGTGAGAGGAGGGAACTCCATAAGCAAGTAGGGGAGTTGCTTGAGAAGGGGTTCATAAGACGAAGTTTATCGGAGTGGGGTGCTCCAGTATTTTTTGCCACGAAGGAGGATGGGTCCCTCAGACTTTGTGTAGGCTATAGAGAACTCAACAAGCTCACAAAGAAGAATAGACACCCATTGCCGAGGATTGATGATCTTTTTGATCAGTTGGTTGGCGCCTCAGTGTTTTCACAATGGGACTTGGCCACGGAATTTCATCAGTTGGGAGTGACAAAGGATAGTATAGAGAAGACCGCCTTTATGACTCTGGATGGTTTCTATGAGTTGCTTGTGATGCCATTTGGTTTGACAAACGCCCCCGCATACTTTGTTGATTTGATGAGTAGAGTGTTCAGGGAGTACCTAAATAACTTCGTAGTGGTCTTTGTGGATGACATCTTGGTCATTTCAAAAAGCGAAATAAGTTTTCGTATGTGCTTAATAGGTTAAGCAAAGCCAGTCATTTGATCAACGGTGGTTTTGGAGCGAGATTGGCAAGGACATCCAGAGTTGGACAAGGGCTTAATCATTTAGTCGTTTTACTAGTATCATCTCACGTAGGTCGTCTGAATTCGAAGGAGGTATCCCTTGGGTGTTTGTCTGATATTGGTTTAGGCCTTTGGGGCTTGCACTTGGGGGATGTCGAGTTTGACTAGGATGGTCTGCGTGAGAGATGGATAGTTGGGACGATTTTGTATGGAAGAATATCCTGATTTTCTCCAGAAGTGGATAAAAGCATATCCTACATCTTAGGGAAGTGTTGGAGACTCTTCGAGCGCATAGTCTTGAG
This sequence comes from Allium sativum, assembly GCA_030737875.1. NCBI lineage: Eukaryota > Viridiplantae > Streptophyta > Magnoliopsida > Asparagales > Amaryllidaceae > Allium > Allium sativum. Next base: position 179,543,111 of record CM060915.1, on the reverse strand, counting down.
ACAGCAAAGGTGGATGGAGTTCTTAGCATCCTATGATTTCGAGATAGCGTACACCCCAGTAAGGGTAACATGGTGGCGGACACCTTAAGCAGAAAAAGGTTGTCCTTGAGTCCATTGTTCGTGGAACAACGAAGCTTGGAATTTATCTCGATGTTTGATTTCAGATCTTCCGTTGACTTTATACCCGGTTTGCTAGCATCCTTGGAGGTCAGACCTACTCTTTTGTGACGGGTTGGCAAGGCACAGTGGGACGACCCACGGTTGGTTGAGTTGGTAGAGAGGCTCATAAGGGGGGAGTCGTCCAGCCATTTGAGTAGGTACACCCAAGACGATAAGGGGTGCATGCGTAGAGATGGTAGACTTTGTGTACCGCAAGATGAGGGTTTAAGGAAGGCTATTCTTGATGATGCACACCGTTCTAGGATGACCATTTATCATGGTGGGGACAAGATGTACCAAGACATGAAGGGAGTTTTCTTTTGGGCCGGTATGAAGAAAGATGTGGCCGAGTATGTCGCTAGATGCTTGGTGTGCCAACAGGTGAAAGCGGAGCAAAAGAAACCAGGTGGGTTGCTTCACCCATTGGAAGACCCGCAATGGAAGTGGGATAGCGTCTCGATGGATTTTATTGATGGGTTACCGCGATCGAGGAAGGGTAATACGGGAATTTGGGTTGTGGTAGATAGACTTACTAAGAACGCCCATTTCATACCCGTGAAGAGCAAGAAGATTGCTCCATGGCATATAGAGTGGATATACCCGAGAGACTTAGTGGGGTACATGACGAAGTGCCTACATGAGACCGCAGAGGTGGTAGAGCCGAGCTTGCTTAGGGAAGTGGAGGTAGTGCGTAATGCGACTATTCTACGAGCTCTTACCCGCATCCTTGGGTCAGAGATTAGGAAGTTGAGAAATAGAGAGGTTAGACTGGTCAAAGTGAAAAAGGGGAAAAGATGAGAGCAATGCTACTTGGGGGACAGAAGCGAAGATGCATTCATTGTACCCATTCCTTTTTGAGTGTATGTCTTTTAACTTCTCCTTTATCGTTTGTCTAGTACTTATCTTATCTTTAGTATGTCCTCTCATTAGTACCTTTGACCTTTAGATAGGGTAAACCTATGGTTGAAACATGTGTTTGAGATATGTTATGATTAATGGATGCGTGTGGATGCAAGTGGTTGCTAGTGGTTGCTCGTGGATGCATATACACACGCTCTAGGCAATAGATCGGCTCAGTCACTTCATATTGCATATTGCATATAATTGTGTGTAGGTAGCTATATTAATGGATGTATAATGGTTGTGTTATCACATGGATGATGCATTTTGGTGAATGATTGTGCACTCATGTAGAGATAGTGTGTGTCGATAGGGTTCTTTTGCATACATATTGGATGCATGGCACTATCATGGTTTGCATTAAGGAGGTCAACTAAATGAGGGGACCGCCTAATTTTGCATTAGACAGGGAACATATACACACACTCTTTGGATATGTTCATACAGCATTAGAAACTTTAAGGACAATGGATGCCAGTGTTTGATGGTTTGAGTAGATGGTTGTTTGGATGGTAGGATACGTTCGTCTTGACTTAGAGATTTCGGGGACGAAATCCTTTAAGTAGGGGAGAATGTAACACCCCGTATGTTGAATAACTTACTATAATATAAAACAGGGCAGAATTAAATTTTAAAATCTGAATCAGGGGAAACGGGCTATGCCATTGCGTTCGTCTCGGAAAAATACACGAAATAGAGTCCGAGTTTTCGAAAAAGGGAGTCCGTATGACCCAGATAAGGCCCAAAGAAGTTTCAGAAAATTTAAAACAGATTTTAAATAGTAAAATTTCAAATTTCAGAAGTGGCGGGAAAATTCCCGCCAGACCCAGGGGGTCGACCTGGGGGTCGACTGGGGAGTCGACCTGAGTCGACCCTAGTGTCGACCTAGGGGTCGACCTCCCTGGTCGAGCCCAGGTGACCTGGGTGCATCAGTTTGGCTTTTGGGCTGTGTTTTGGTGGCTAGGACGTGATCTGACGGCTCTAATCTGATTTAGGGTTAATCTAAGGGCCTAAAACACCTAACTAATCTATAAATACACCCTAAGACTACCCTAATTCATACTAAAAATAGCTACAACACCGTTATGCCGTCAAAATGCAACTTGAAGGAGCCTCCATCAATCTAAAGAGGAAGATAGCTTCTCAAATCAATCTCTAATCAACTCTAGCAACTTAATCTTCTTCTTAGGAGTGCTAATCAACAAGTTGTGAGTTTCTATAGCCTTAATGACCAATTGTTGAAATGATTATGATAGGATATAATGAGATTATGGCTATGAATGTGGATCAATGCAAGATTATGTTATATGCTATGTGTTAATGATATTATGCATGTTATGCATGGTATATGCTATGTGTTAATGATGTTATGCATGTTATGCATGTTATATGCTATGTGTTAATGATGTTATGCATGTTATATGCTATGTGTTAATGATGTTATGCAAGTCATATGCTTAGTGATCATGATGTTTTGCAAGTTATGCAAGTCATATTCTACATGTTCATGATGTTACGCAAGTTATGCAAGTCATATGCTACATGTTCATGATGTTATGCAAGTTATGCAAGTCATATGATATATGATCATGATGTTATGCAAGTTATGCAAGTGTTAGGCTATGTGTTCATGATGCTAGTTATGCAAATCACTATGATAAACATTGATCCATATGACACCATGATATGCAAGTTTGGTGTACGATTATATGCAAGTTCATACATGACATGATATGCAAGTTTGGTGTTCGATTATATGCAAGCTCATATATGATATAATATGCAAGTTTGGTGTATGATTATATGTAAGTTCATACATGACATGATATGCAATTTTGGTGTTCGATTATATGCAAGTTCATATATGATATGATATGCAAGTTTGGTGTATGATTATATGCAAGTTCATACATGACATGATATGCAAGTTTGGTTTTCGATTATATGCAAGTTCATATATGATATGATATGCAAGTTTGGTGTATGATTATATGCAAGTTCATACATGACATGATATGCAAGTTTGGTGTTCGATTATATGCAAGTTCATATATGATATGATATGCAAGTTTGGTGTATGATTATATGCAAGTTCATACATGACATGATATGCAAGTTTGGTGTTCGATTATATGCAAGTTCATATATGATATGATATGCAAGTTTGGTGTATGATTATATGCAAGTTCATACATGACATGTTATGCAAGTTCGGTGTCTGATTTTATGCAAGTAACATGTGCAAGTTTACACCTTTGTATGATATGCATACATATGCAAGTTAACCTCTTTGTATGTCATACATACATATGCAAGTTTACCCCTTTGTATGACATAAGTAACTTATGCAAGTTAATCTCTTTATGACATATGTGATTCATGCAAGTTTGGGTTGATTATTTATGCTAGTTGGGTTTGATGCTATATGCATGTTGACACCTTTAAAACCCATGTTGATGCTAATGTTATGCAAGTTGAACCCATTGTATTTGTGATGAATCTTCCATTTTATGTCATGTTCGCGAATTACGTGGGGAACGTTGGGGTTAATATACATGTTAATGAAATGGTGTGAAGTTGGTATGATTATGCATACCATAAAGTGGATGGACATAATTGAGTCAATTATGTACATCGTTAAATTTGTAATTAATTAGGGATAATTAATACAAATTATGGGGGTGATTAATTAGCTGTAATTAATCGACTAAGACACGAGGTTGGACCCTTTTGTAGCATAAGACTGCCCGGAACCGACCGGCATATCCAGCGGCTACAAATGATTGGCCCAATGTGGGAGGTCTTAGGCACAAACTAAATACGTGACAAGTGTATAGACACGAGGTTAGACTCGGTTATGGCGTAAGGCTGCCCGGACCCGACCGACAAATCCAGCTGCCATAAAAGATAGTCTAATGCGAGAGGTCTTTACAACGGTTACGTTCTTAATCAATTAAGAAACACTTAACCATATTAGCATGTATAGGGACATGAGGGGTTAAGTGGGTGCCTTGGGTGGCATGTGGAAAAATCTAGTGATTGCCTTGGGTGGCAATAGAAAATACGATTAGAATACTTAACCAAAGTGGAACATGTAATTAAACATGATTAAAGGGTTAAGTAAGTGCCTTGGGTGGCATGGGGAAAATCTAGTGGTTGCCTTGGGTGGCAATGGAAGATAAGATTAAAATAATTAACCAAAGTGGAACATGTAATTAAACATGATTAAAGGGTTAAGTAATTGCCTTGGGTGGCATGGGGAAAATCTAGTGGTTGCCTTGGGTGGCAATGGAAGATAAGATTAAAATAATAAACCAAAGTGGAACATGTAATTAAACATTATTAAAGGGTTAAGTAAGTGCCTTGGGTGGCATGTGGAAATCAAGTAAGTGCCTTGGGTGGCATGGGGAAATCTAGTGGGTGCCTTGAGTGGCAATTGAAATATGAGTAGATGACTTAACCAAACTTTGAACATGTAAGTGGACATGATTATTAAAAAGGGTTAAGTGGGATGCACTAGAAAAAAAAATGACAAGCTTAGGTGGTAGCTTGTGGGGGCCCATTTCACCCAGTAACCCATATGTATCTTATTGGGCTCGACCCATGTCGAGGACGGGACACGCGTACTGGGCTTGACTATAAGAGGCCAAAACGGGTTAGCGGTGGCAACGCAAGTCCAACGGGTTTCATATGCGTGTGTGGACCCGGGCTGGTAGGTAAGAGGTTGTTGCATCGTGTAGGTATATGTCGTGCACCATTTGTTGTATCGGGTTGCCACTTTGGGGGAGTGATACACCCCATTGTGGGGCCAGCACGGGTATCTACGTTAGGGAGCCGATCGAATGGGAGTAGTGGGTACACCTAGTGGAGATAGGGGCAGACGGCACCTATGTAGTCAACTAGGGGTACACGAGACTACTATTAAAATTACTAAGTTGTGGGTACACCTAGTGGAGATAGGGGCAGACGGCACCTATGTAGTCAGCTAGTGGTACAGTAAACTATTATTAAATATTACTAAGTACACTTAGTGGGATCAACCTTTAAGTAGGAATAACCCTTGGGTGGGTAGATGTGGTGTGGTGCAGTGTAGGAATTACCCTTGGGTGGGTAGATCTGGTGTGGTGCAGAGTAGTATTTATCCTTGGGTGGATAGGCGCGTCTTTACCGTTATCTTAGTTTATTCTAAGTCTAGTTGGCTACTTAGTGTAGTCATTTATCCCCAGTCGTACCGTACCAGGTTTATATCATACCCTAATTACTTTAATGATTGTATTGTTAAGGTTATAGGGCTCACTCAGACTTATGTCTGACCCCGTTGTTTTTATCTTTTTCTCCAACCCTCAGGTTCTCAGAGTGGGCCTAGCACTAGTGGGCTTTGATCAGATTGCTTTATCTATCTTTTGGAGCTTGGACTCTTGAAGAAAAGCTCAGTTATCTTTTCTATTATGGCTATTAGTATGTAGTGGGATTATGTACTTATGTTTTAACGAGATGGATATTTTGTACTTGACTCTTGTTGGTTTTTGAGATGTAACCAAACATGTTTACCTTCTACGGCAATGAAATGATGTTTTAAAATTTCAAGTATTACTTATATCTGTCTTGTTGTAATTTTTCAGTTCTATATTCACTTAAATACTCCACCGAAGCTAAGGCATTCCCTTTGTGAGTGACCTTAGCGGGTGTGGGGTGTTACAGTATTGATCTAATGTTGGTTTCGGCCTTCGGGGTTCATACTTAAGGAATTGCTCACTTGCTAATTTATGGTTAGGGACTGATTGAAATGTGATGTGATTTTGGAGTTTATCGTGAACAGTGTTTTAAATGACACTGATTCTTTAATCCAGTTAAAGATTAAAACTAAGTGGAGTTTTAATGAATCTTTAATTAGATTGAAAAGATCGAGAATGGAGTATCACCAGTTTTGCTCCTGGCGATAGTTAAATCTTTAATTAGATTTGAACGTGAAATGGTAATTGAATTTACCGATAACACCGTGATGTTAGATATGAAGTATTACCAGTTTTACTTCATGGGATGAGCAGGTTGGGGTTGGGAATTAGAATAAATGATTACTTCGGTGTGGTTCGCTAATCCCGACTAGTTTGAAGTGATATTCAAAGAAGGATTAAAGAATAAATTTGAAAGAATTTATCTTTGATAAAATTAGTGGGAACCTTTCCCTAAGAATGTGAAATTTAGAAACTAACTGTAGGTTAGCTAAGTTGAATGGTTTCTTAGATATTGATCTGATGTTGGCTTCGGCCTTCGGGGTTAATGTTTGGGAATTATTCTCTTGCTAATTTACGGTTAGTGACTGATGAATTGGAATGAGGCATATGTTGTTCTTGTGTAACAGTTATTTATTATATTCTCGAGCTATTCAGAAAGACCGGGTTTAACCCATTGTAACAACCCATGTTTTTATAACGTGTTATAACCATAAATCAAGGCAGAATTAATTTTTAAACTAAGAATCAAGGGAAACGGGTTATGCCATTGCGTTCGTCTCAAAATTCTTCTTGGAAATGAGTCCGAGTTTTCGAAAATCGAAGTCCGTATGACCAAGTTATGACCATTCGAAGTTTTCAGAAATTTTCAAATTCAAAACAGACTCAATTCGAATTCAAAATTCGGATTTCAATCCTCCAAATGGACTGGGTGGGAAAAATCCTACCTAGGACCAGGTCGACCTAGTGTTCAACTATGTAGTCGACCTACCCCGGGCCAGGTCAACCATAGTGTTGACCTGGGGGTCGACCGGGTGCCTGAGCCCATTTCTGAAGCCAGATTCACTCTGATGTATGTGGCCTCATTTCTGTCCACATTCGTTGACCTAACCCTATAAATACAGCCCCTAACACCAGTCTCTCTACACCAAATTTCTTTCTGACCTTATGCTGCTCGGATTCTGGTTGAAAAGTTTGAGAGAGGGACTGCTTCTACTACGTTGAGACTGCGTTAAAGGAATTGCTGATTAGGGGACTTCTATTAGGACTTGACTAAGCAACAAACGACTCTCTTTTTCTAATTCCCAAACCATGATCTGTAAGCCCCAGTTATTTTCAGATTTAAACTGTAAATGTTTTATGAATATGATGTAAATTGAAATTGGACATATGTATGATGACTGTTTACATTCATTCTTGTTCATCTTGGATCTTGACTCCTGAATATTACTTTGACTTCGATTTGGGGCCTATTCATGTTGTAAATCAAAAAGAGAAACCCCTCTTATTATCATGTCGAACCTGTTATTAGCCACATGTTTATGATTATCACCTTATGATAGTCGTACCGTGACTGTACTATCATCTTATGACAATCGTTACTATGACTATACTATCACCTTATGACGGTCATTACCATGACTATACTATCACCTTGTGACAACTGTTATTTTGACTAGTACTTTATCTTGTTAGATTAGGAATCTTTATGTTTGAGCCCAATATTTCATATGCCAGTAATGTTTTATTTCAAGTCATATCATGATATGCTAGTAAGCACTCTTGCCACCTTATACCCATTACTTTCTATGTCATTCCCTAATTAGATTTATTTGTATCGATTCGAACCTTCGTGCGATGGGAATACGATTTGGGTAGATTAGGTAAAATATGAATTAGCTTTAAACTTGAACATGAACATTATTATGACTTGAACCTAAATATGGACATGATCTTGACACGATTTGACATGAAACATGACTTGAAAACTCGATATGAATCTAAACATGAAAACTTGAACGTGGGCATGATAGTTAGATAAACTTGAAAATGGCCAACTCGAGGTTGGGTTGAGTTTGCAGTGTAAATCTGCCCGGAACCGCCCGGCAAATCTAGTGGCTGCAAACAGTAGGATCCAATGTGGGTAGTTAGTTATGTCGCACGCAAAAACCTGAGATTAGACTATGTTGTGGTGTAAATCTGCCCGGAACCGCCCGAAAAATCCAGTAACCACAACAGTTGGTCTAATGTGAGAGGTTGGCGTGCACTAATGAATTAACACCAAATGATAGGGTCATGTCATGAACCACTTGAATATACTTAACCAACCTGACATGATGACTTGATAGGGTTAAGTCATGAACTGCTCGAACACACTTAACCAATTTGATACATGATCTGGATAGGGTTAAGTCACGAATTTGAATGACAACACTTAACCCATTAGAAACCCTAGTTACGCGGTCCTTTTCAGCAGTAACCCACATAGAAGTATCACGATACCCTGGGACTAGGCAGGGTAGGGCACGATTACTGGCCTGATTGTAAGCGACCAGAACGACGACTGAGTAAGTATGCCATTGTAGGTTCAGGCGGGCTATGGTCGTGCACGTAGTCCGGAGTTGAAAAAGCAGGCATTGGGCACCCATAGATTTACACTGTGCGTGCTCGATTCGTGTCGGTGGTTGGCACCATAAGACTTGATACACCCTATGGTGGACCTAGCACAGGTAACTACATTTCTAGATATGGCCGTATGACACAGACACATGACGAGCTAGGACTTATAGGGAGCCGATCGATTAGTTGATCGTACCGTAGGACCCCATAATGGGTCACTTTATGACACTGGGCTAAGGGATGTTTTCATGGTTAATACTTGATATGGGTTAGAATACTTGTACAGGTGGTGTAGCGAACCTTGAACATGCGATGCCAGACTTGACTTATCTTGTTATCTTAATTATCCAACTAGTTCTGTTATCATCCTTATGTTTAATTCCAGTTTTCACATGTCATGTTACCTTTACTAATTTTCATACTGAAAGTCATTAGGGCTTACCAGTCTTTATGACTGACCCTTTTTCTTTCGCCCCTTTTTCTTTCGTTTCCCCCCCTCCAGGTTCCCAGGGAGGAAAAACTAGCTCTTAGCTTGGATTCAACTTGCTTTCTGACAGCTCATGTACGGTTTGATCTTTGGCTATGCTATGGATGCTTCTGCAATTTATGGGGAATAATTTACTTTTGTTTTAAAGTTTATGCTTATGCTTCTTTACTATGAACTTGATGTAATGGAATAATTTGTATCTTGGATATATGGGCTTTTGACACTTTTCTTGGAAATAATAAAAAGTTGGTTTTTAATTTCTACCGCTGCTTTATTTATGTTCTGCCTTGTGATATCTCTGTGCATGTTTACCTAGATAATACTCCACCAAAACTAGTGCATTCCCTTTGTGAGTGACCCTAGCAGCGGTGGGGTGTTACAATTTGGTATCAGAGCAGAAGGTTACTAGGCTGGGAAAAAGTTTTTAAAACCTTCTGAAACTGTTTACAAAACCATTTATAAAGAAGCATTTTTCAAGAAAAGTTTTATGTTTAAAAAGGTTATTCCCCAAGAAGCCATTAGCACTTCCCTTTGTTTCCTCGTTTGAATTTTTTCTTTTCGTTTTTCAGCATGGCCGATCTTAACCTTCCTGAGAGAATACCCATGCCTGGATGGTTTCGAAGGTACTTAGAAGCCAGGGCCAACGACGCGGGCACGGCAGACATCCCTCCTCCTCCTCCCCCAGTGGCCGTGGTTCCTCCTCCTCCTGGTACTGCCTTTCCCAAAATATGCAAAGACTTTAAAGCGATGGGCGGCAAGAACTTCGTTGGAACTGAAACCTTCGTTGAGGCACGAAACTGGCTAAAGGAAACAGAAGACTTGTTCGTTATCTTTGATGTGTAGGACCATAGGAAAGTTCAGTTGGAAGCATGGTTGTTGAAAGAGGAAGATGAATTTTGGTGGGAAGTCACCAACGCTACCAGGCTAGTTGAGACTTGGGCAGACTTTAGAGAAAGGTTTGGGCTCAAATTCCTATCGTCAGCAGAGGAGAACCTTCAGATGGAGAGGTTCCTAGAACTCAAGCAAGGGGATATGTCTGTGAGGGAGTACATGAATATGTTTAATCATCTTGCTCGGTTCAGTTTGGATTTGGTCAACACAGCCCAGAAAAAGGTTGTACGCTTTGCTCGAGGATTGATCGAGCCACTACACAGCTTGGCCCTAACTCATATACCCATGGGGGCGACCTTTGAAAGCTTAGTGGATATGGCTATACTCCATGAGGAAGACAAGAATAGAAAGAAGGAGGTTAAGCCTAATGAGAATCAGAATAAGAAGGCTGACTTCAAGAAAGGGAACAACAAGAACAACAACAAATCACGTGAGACGAGGAAGTGCAACTTCTATGGTATTACTGGACATCTAGCTAAAGACTGTAGAAGGAAGAAGAGGAAGTTAGGTGAATGCTTTCATTATGGAGATACTGGACACATCAGCAAGGGTTGCCCCAAGAAGCAAGGGCAGGGGCAAGGGCAGACTTAGTGAGCAAGACCTTCTGGAGGGCAGTTGCGTGCTCTCAACACCGCTCCAACTCCTGACCGAGGTAGTAATATTTCCGTAGAAAGCCTTGTTTACATCTCTGACTTTCCTGTTCGAACTTTATTTGACTATGGCGCATCGCATACTTTTATTTCTTCTGATATTGTTGAAAATCTGTACCTAAGTACTAGTCTGGTTAAGGATCCCGTTATAGTTTCAAATCCAATTGGGGGCTCCGCCCATTTATCTATGATGTGTGTGGATTTGAGGATCTCTATCTTAAGCGTAGAATTCACGTATAATGCTTATTTTCTCGGATTTTTGGGATATGGTTTGATCCTAGGTATGGACTGGCTGTCCGATTATGGAGCCATTCTTGATTGTAAGTGAAGGGTAGTAAGGCTCATGACTCGCCTTGGTAATACCCTTGAAATTTCTTGTAACCCTAAGGGTCCAGTCATGTTATGTTATCTTGAATCCCTTGACTCGTCCGACGATAATGCAATCTGTAAGAGTGGTCCGAGAATATCCAGACGTCTTTGATGAAGCGAGGGGATTACCTTCTAAACGCGAGATAGAGTTCCGAATTTATCTTGTTGATAATGCTAAGCCAGTTTCATTGCCCGTTAGGCACATGGCCCCGCGAGAAAGAAGAGAGCTCAGTAAACAAATCAACGAGTTGCTTGAGAAAAATTTCATAAGACGAAGTATTTCTGAATGGGGTGCTCTGGTAGTATTCGCTACTAAGGCGGATGGATCGCTTCGTCTGTGCGTAGATTATCGTGAGTTAAACAAGCTGACAAAGAAGAATAGGCACCCACTACCAAGTATCGACGATCTGTTTGACCAGCTTGTGGGAGCATCTATTTTCTCTCAACTCGATCTAGCCACAGGATTCCATCAACTCAGAGTAGCTGAGGATAGAATTGACAAAACTGCGTTTAGGACTCCGGATGGGTTCTTCGAATGGCTCGTTATGCCGTTTGGGTTAACGAATGCACCCGCATACTTTGTAGATTTGATGAGCAGGGTGTTTCGGGAGTTCCTTAACAAGTTTGTGGTAGTTTTCGTGGATGATATTTTGATCTTCTCAAAAGATAAAGAAAAGCATGCTAGGCTTCTCAAGGAAGTCATGGAAACACTTAGAGCACACTAGTTAAAGGCTAAGTTCTCCAAATGCCATTTTTGGAGGAAAGAAGTTCGGTAACTTGGACATGTAGTTTCTAAGCAAGGCATAGCCGTGGACCCCGCAAAGGTAGTTGCGGTACAGGACTGGAAAATTCCTAAGAATGCAACGGAGGTGAGGAGCTTTCTCGGTTTGGCGGGCTACTACAGGAAGTTCATTAGGGACTTCGCTAAGATTTCAGTCCCTCTTACTAAATTAACAAAGAAGAACCTACCTTTTGCATGGGACCTAGAATGTGATGCTTCTTTTCAGAGACTTAAGAGAGCCCTCACCACAGCTCCAGTCTTAGCATTAACCGATGGAGGTAAGATGTTTACCGTGTACACAGATGCGTGCGGCACGGGACTAGGCGCTGTCCTAATGCAGGAAGGAAGAGTAATATGCTACAGGGGCAGACAACTTAAAGTCCATGAGAAAAACTATCCCACGCAAGACTTGGAGTTGGCTGCAATTGTTTTTGCACTTAAAGCTTGGTGCCATTATCTTCTAGGGGAGAGGTTCGAACTGTATACCGACCACAAATCGCTTAAGTACCTCTTCTCACAGAAAGACTTGAATTTAAGACAACAACGTTGGATGGAGTTCTTGGCATCATATGACTTCGATATTGCTTATACCCCTAGCAAGGGTAATGTGGTGGCAGACGCGCTAAGTAGAAAAAGGCTGACTTTGAGCCCCTTGTTTGTTGAAATGAAAAGCCTTGAGTTTATAGCAACCTTTGATTTTACACCTGCTGTTGAGTCATTGACTGCTACGTTTGCATCTCTTGAGTTAAGACCTACACTTCTAGATCAAGTAGGGACTTCACAGAAGGAAGACCCACAGTTAGTTGAAATCATGGACAAGCTGATTAGTGGTGAGACGTCAAGTCACCTCAGTAGGTATGCCATAGATGACAAGGGATGGCTAAGGCATGATGGAAGACTGTGTGTCCCACAAGTGGGAGACTTAGTAAGGAGAGTTCTCGAAGAGGCGCATCACTCGAAGATGACTATACATCCCAAAGGGGATAAGATGTACAGGGATATGAAACGAATTTTCTTTTGGGCTGGAATGAAAAAGGAAGTGGCAGAGTTCGTTTCGAAGTGCGTGGTGTGCCAACAAGTAAAGGCTGAGTCGAAGAAGCCCGGTGGGCTATTACATCATTTGGAGGTTCCACAATGGAAATGGGAGAGTATCTCGATGGATTTCGTGGATGGACTGCCTAAGTCTAGGAAGGGAAATACTAGCATATGGGTCATAGTTGATAGACTCACGAAAAGCGATCACTTCATTTCGGTGAAGAGCAAGAGGACCGCATCAGGGCTAGCGTCTATTTACCTTCGAGAGATAGTATGATTGCATGGAGTTCCTTCTAGTATAGTTAGTGATCGTGACCGATTTTCACTTGCCAGTTTTGGAATAGTCTGCAAGAAGCAATGGGAACACGACTAAACTTAAGCACGGCCTATCACCCACAGACAGATGGACAAACCGAAAGGGTAGATTGGGTACTAGAAGATATCCTGAGGCTATGCATTCTAGACTTTGGTGGTACTTTGGAAGACCATCTTCCTCTCATGGAGTTTGCGTATAATAACATTTACCAAGCTAGCATCGGAATGGCAACGTTCGAAGCCCTATATGGAAGACCGTGCAAGTCGCCAACTTGTTGGTGGGAGACGACAGACAGACTTATACTTGGGCCCGACATGATAAGGGACACTTCTGAGAAGATTAAGTTGATATGAAGACGGATGGAAATGGGCCAAGATAGACAGAAATCTTATGCGGACCAGAGAAGGACAGACTTAGAATTCGAAGTCGGAGATATGGTCTATATAAAGTTTTCTTCGTTACGCAATGTAGTTCATTTTGGAGCAGTTGGAAAGCTAGCACCAAGATTTGTAGGACCGTTCCCCATCATTGAGAGGATTGGACAGATGGCCTACAAGGTAGACTTACCCGAGAAGTTGTCTGGAGTACACAATGTCTTTCACGTCTCGCAACTCCGGAAGTGTTTGCATGAGTCAGCCGAAGTGGTTGAGCCATGCGTCCTTGAAGACGTGGAAGTGGAGAAAGAAGCAACATTGAGGCGAGTTCTGATTCGTATCTTAGGAACGGAGATTAAGAAGCTAAGGAATCGAGAAGTCATGCTAGTGAAAGTGCAGTGGAGTGAAGCCCAAGAGGACGCAACTTGGGAAACCAAAGAAAAGATATGCGCGCTTTAACCATCTCTTTTTAAGGGTACATTCTCGATCTCTTTTTCCTTGAAAACCTTTTCTTATCATGCTTCTAATATCTATATTTGTCTTGTTATCTTCTCGATCTTATCTTGAGAACCTTAGGTAGAACTGTATGGATTTAAACATGTGGTTGAAACATGTTATGGTTGATGGTTGCAAATGGTTGCAAGTGGTTGCTAGTGGATGCATGACACACACTAGGCACTAGATCGGCTCAGTCACATTTTCATGTTGCATATGCATGGGTGCTTATACTTGTACATGGATGGAACTTGTTATGCTATCACTTGGATGTTGCATATGGATGAATGACTGTGCACTCATGTAGAGATCATAAACTATGCTAGGAATTTGCATACACGTTGGATTCATGACACTAACATATTTTGCATTAAGGAGGTTTACTGAATCAGTAACCACCTGATCTTTTGCACTAGATAAAGTTCATATACACACACTTTTTGCATAAGTTCATACACACTAGAAGTCTTTTAAGGACAATGGTTGCCTGTGGATGATGCTTTGAGTAGATGGTTGATTGGATGGTAGGACACATCCTCCCTAACTTAGAGATTTCGGGGACGAAATCCTTTAAGGAGGGGAGAATGTAACAATTATAACGTGTTATAACCATAAATCAAGGCAGAATTAATTTTTAAAATAAGAATCAAGGGAAACGACTTATGTCATTGCGTTCGTCTTGAAATTCTGCTTGGAAACGAGTCCGAGTTTCGAAAATCGGAGTCCGTATGACCAAGTTATGACCATTTGAAGTTTTCAGAAATTTTCAAATTCAAAACAGACTCAATTCGAATTCAAAATTCGAATTTCAAACCTCCAAATGGACTGGGCGGGAAAAATCCCGCCCAGGACCAGGTCGACCTGGGGGCCGACTATGTAGTCGACCGACCCAGTGCCAGGTCGACCATAATGTCGACCTGGGGGTCGACCTGGTGCCCGAGCCCATTTCTGAAGGCAGATTCACTCTGATGTATGTTGCCTCATTTCTGTCCACGTTCGTTAACCTGACCCTATAAATACAGCCTCTAACACCAGTCTCCCTACACCAAATTTCTTTCTGACCTTATGCTGCTCTGATTCTGGTTGAAAAGTTTGAGAGAGGGACTGCTTCTACTACATTGAGACTGCGTTAAAGGAATTGCTGATTAGGGGACTTCTATTAGGACTTGACTAAGCAACAAACGACTCTCTTTTTCTTATTCTCGAACCACGATCTGTAAGCCCCAGTTATTTTCAGATTTAAACTATAAATGTATTATGAATATGATGTAAATTGAAATTGGACCTATATATGATGATTGTTTACATTCATTCTTGTTCATCTTAGGTCTTGACTCTTGAATATTACTTTGACATCGATTTGGGGCCTATTCATGTTGTAAATCAAAAAGAGAAACCCCTCTTATTATCATGTTGAATCTGTTATTAGCCACATGTTTATGATTATCACCATATGACAGTCGTACCGTGACTATACTATCATCTTATGACAATCATTACTATGACTATACTATCACCTTATGACGGTCGTTACCATGACTATACTATCACCTTGTGACAACTGTTATTTTGACTAGTACTTTATCTTGCTAGATTTGGAATCTTTATGTTTGAGGCCAATGTTTCATATGCCATTAATGTTTTATTTCAAGTCATATCATGCTATGGTAGTAATCACTCTTGCCACCTTATACCCATTTCTTTCTATGTCACTCCCTAATTAGATTTATTTGTATCGATTCGAACCTTCGTGCGATGGGAATACGATTTGGGTAGATTAGGTAAATTATGAATTAGCTTTAAACTTGAACATGAACATTATTATGACTTGAACCTGAATATGGACATGATCTTGACACGATTTGACATGAAACATGACTTGAAAACTCGACATGAATCTAAACATGAACACTTGAACATGGGCATGACAGTTAGAGAAACTTGAAAATGGCCCACTCGAGGTTGGGTTGAGTTTGCAGTGTAAATCTGCCCAGACTCGCCCGGCAAATCCAGTGGCTGCAAACAATAGGATCCAATGTGGGTAGTTGGTCATGTCGCACGTAAAAACCCGAGGTTATACTATGTTGTGGTGTAAATCTGCCTGGAACCGCTCGGCAAATCCAGTAACCACAACAGTTGGTCTATTGTGAGAGGTTGGCGTGCATTAATGAATTAATGCGACATGATAGGGTTAAGTCCTGAACCAGTTGAATATACTTAACCAACTTGACACGATGACTTGATAGGGTTAAGTCATGAACTGCTCGAACACACTTAACCAACTTGATACATGATCTGGATAGGGTTAAGTCACGAATTTGAATGACAACACTTAACCCATTAGAAACCCTAGTTACGCGGTCTGAGACGACCCCAAACCCCGTACTGACGGTGGCAAGGGTAATCCGTGGAATATAACACAGAAACAGATAATAGCAGAACAAAATTAAATAAATACACCAGATAATGAATAATAGAACATACTGGATAAAAGTAATCATCAGAGTTACACAGTATACCAGATCTTACTTAGTTCAAATACAGTTCAGCTATACATAATTGTCTACAGCGGAAATAAACAAAATATGTACAATGAGCTGAACAACATAAAAAGAGATAAATGATAGAATGCATCTTCAGCTCCAGCTATCCGGATAAAGCCAGCTAAACCTGAATACAAGGCTGCCCGTGAAGAAAAAGGGGCACCCGAGTTTGAAAGTGAAACAAACAACGAGTCAGTCGTGGGACTGGTATGAGAAATCTATTTAACACATTTAATATATGGCTAATCATAGGACCACGCCACTTTCGTGGAACGGGTTTACTCCATCGGATTGCCAGTGCTTTAAA
The DNA here is from genome assembly GCA_030737875.1 of Allium sativum. NCBI lineage: Eukaryota > Viridiplantae > Streptophyta > Magnoliopsida > Asparagales > Amaryllidaceae > Allium > Allium sativum. Next base: position 179,526,452 of record CM060915.1, on the reverse strand, counting down.
ACAAATCTTTCTTTTAAAAATCGCAATGCTTTTTATAAAAATGAAGGCATTATAAGACTCAGTTCCCATCACACAATGCAACGCAAACCGTAGGATAGAGTTTTTACCTTATAACGGCCAAAATATGCTTGATATGAATAAAACAAAGGCATTTGATATTACTTCTAGTGTTTATATGAATAAAACGGATGTATATTTAATAGAGATCAATCAACACAGAATAAAATCCAATGTCAGACACACAGTCCATTTACAAGTCGTTCTGGGTCTGAACGAAACCGGAGGCACTAAATACCTCGCAAACCCATCGATCACCACGTACGTCTGGACGATCACCACTCATTATCCATATTGCAGGATGCCTCCCAATCAGGACCTCGGTTACCATCCAAACGAGATGAAGATCTCCGGTCTTCGACCACCATCTTCATCTTCGACTTTCAATCGTCGGTCAATTATTTGAAATGAGAATTAACTCGGCCTTTTCAAATAATTCACGTATATTTATAATTTTTAAATCAATTTATTTCAATGGTTAATTCATTCGACAACACCAATTTTGTTCTTTAATGTAATTTTCACACCAAACACATTCAACCATCAAATACCACATAAATCGAGCAAATTCAGTTTATTTCCATTCCATATTGTTTATGATATTTTATAACGATTTATCGCTATTTTTATTTATTTTAAAATAGCCAATTTATTCAAAATGACGCTTCGGGCCATAACGTGGTCGTGGCGCTGTTTTTCTTCAGATTTGATTTACACATATATGAAAATCTAACCATTGGATCTTCACAAAATTTACATCAATAGAAAGGTCTTTTCAAAACGAATCTAATGGTCCCAATTTCGGGAAAATCCGACGGTCGGATCTCGCGGTATAATCGTTTGAAGTTTCGATTTCAAAATACGAACTGCAACGTCGTTATTCGATTAAATATAATTATATTTATATATTTGTATAAATATAATCGTTTCTGGCGCTGTTTTTCTTCAGATTGGTTTACACATACCAGACAATCCAAACGTTGGATTTTTACAAAGTTGGTGTCGTTGGAAAGATATTTCCAAAGCGGACCCAACGGTTGCGATTTCAGGAAAATCCGATGGTCGGATCTCCCGGTATAATCGTTTGAAATCACGGTTTCAAAACACGAACTGCACAGCCACGTTTCATTTTAATTTTATTTATATTTATATATTTATATAAATATAGTTCATTCAACAATTGCAATATCGTTTTCACTTCAAATATTTCACTAACGCCTTTAAATTTTGGAAAATTTCACCATAACCTCCTTTGTACGGGTGGGGCTTGGAAAATTCCCGAATAGCCACACGGGCGTCTCATGTCAAAAAGAAAAAGAAAAAGCCAAGCGGCTAGCCAACAGGCTCATAAAATCATCACCCAAACAAAACAGTAAATGTGTACCTATTTGTCGGCCACAAAATTTTATTCCTCTTCTCTAGCCCCTCTACTATAACATGTTCAATAAATATGCATGTACATATATACAGTTCTAATCACTTATCATTTTCCATTCAACTTCATATTTGATTCCATTTGGTTTAAAAGCATCATTCATTCTAATGTTACATGCATAGGTAAAAATCACGTCATTAGCTAATTAATGAATATTTCAACTCATGCATATTTATTTGAACGAGTTGCTATTTTTAACACTTCCCATTTCAACAATTCATGTGTATAATAAAAATGTGATTTTTAATTTAAAACGATTCATTTCAAAACACTATTATTTTATATAGTTTATATAGGTGATAAAAATGGGATTTTTATTATAAAACAATTTCTTTTAAAACGAGATTATTTTACATAGTCCATATAGTTGATAAAAGGTGATTTTTATTATGAAACAATTTACTTCAAAATATGAATACCATTCAACACATGAATTTCAATTCCACGAATGAATATCGATTAAACACATGAAGGTTTTCTATAGTTTCTATATATAGATAAAATTGTGGTTTTTATATTTAAAACACGAATACCATTCAACACATGAATTTCTAATCAACGAATGAATATCGATTCAACACATGAAGGTTTTCTATTCAATGAATAAATATAGTTTCAGCAAATGAAAATAATTCAAACACATGAATATTATTCAAAATTTCTGCAGCATAACGGCAGGGTAGTTAAAACCGGGACCGTCCCTAGTACGGCTCCTCGCTCTACCTTAAAACCTCGCAGTTTTTGACAATGGGGATCATGCATCTAGTTCGCACGCAAGCGACATGTATATATTTATTTCATTTCCACAAACTAATCCTATGTGGTTTCAACCAAATATTTCTCAACCACAAACGGGTATTTTTCAACCACAATCAATCAATATCAACCACAAACAATCCCAAACAACCATTCGCTATCTATCAATTTTCACACCAATCACAATCAATAAATATTGTCCATGGTTTGTGGACGGGGGGCTTATATATATATATATTTATATATAGCAATTCACTTCTATTTCAACACATATATAATTTTTACAACGCATATACAACTTATACATCGAACATACAACTTATACAACGCTTATACATGAGGTGTACAACGCTTATATAACTCATACATCGACTATATAATTTATACATCGTCGTTTTCCAAATTGTTTATAAATTAGAAATCTCACATTGGGTTCCCCTCCAACAAAAATAGCAGAAGGCTCAGAAAAATATGCGGTCTCTTCTAAAATGTAGAAGGCGTCCACACGGTCACGATGTTTCCTGTTTCATCGAATTTCGTTAACACAGTAAAAAGACATGATTTTTCAAAGTTTGCAACGGTTTAAAGGTGTTTAAACAGCTGAAAATAAAACAAGCCGTATACCTTTCTGAAATGTTCAAAACTAGGTTTTGATTTTCACGCAAATCCGTGCAACTATATGACGATCGGCCTGTGCCATCTCGAAGAGCTAGGAGAGGCGCGCCCAAGCCTTGAACGGCGGCGAACTCGGTGGTCGGAATCAGGCGCGGCGGCGAAGTGAAGGCGGCGACTTCTCGGCATCCGTTCTCCCAAAATACACAATGAAAAAATCGAAACTAGGTATGGATTTGAAGATCTCGAGGCACTCTACAAAATCTTCAACTGGAGGAGGGGCTAATTTTGCCTGGTTTGGTTGGAAATTGGATGGGAACGGCGAGGAGGGTTTTCGCCGTCGATCGGCTGTTACGGGGAGAGAGAAAAAGGATTTTTCTAATTTTTTTTATTTGAATTCTGATTGGTCGATAGATTTTATAAGGGTTTTTCTGATGCGACCACCAATCCAAACCCAATGACTGTCGTTCCCAGCGTTTTACCCCCATTTCGAACACAATGGGACATGTTTCGAAGGCCCATTCGAATGTTTTAGTCAGTTTTCCTTCAAATTAAAATATAAAACATTCAATATTCTGTTTGAACGTACATTTCAATTTGCCAGGGCCATAAATTGATTCGAAAAATTCCAGAAAAATAAATCTAGTTATGTTTTGACGATACGGTCCCAACAAAACTAGTTTCGTCGAATTCTGAGACCGTTTGCAAAAAGGCCCATTTTTGGTTGATCCAATTTAACTATAATTGACCAAAACACATTTTCCTTTGCCATGCTCACATACTAGCTTCAAAAATTATGAAATTTGAAACCTAGCAATAGCTTCACATCCCGGATCCAACAAAAGTGGTTTCGTCGAATTCCGAGGTCGTATGCAAAATGGCCAATTTCTCGGGCTATATAAAATCCATAGCGACCCTTCTGAAAATTCATTCGACCATAACTTTTGCTTTCCGCTATGAAAATTCGATTTTTTAGATTTGTTAGAAAGGTATTCACTAACAGATTTAAATATTTTTGGTTTCACTAAAATCCGTTTTGTTTTGCACCCAGTACAGTCCGACAAAGTTTGAATTCAATTTTTGAAACTACAGCGCCATTTCAGGTCTTGTTTATAATAAAATTAATTATATTCGTTTTCGATTATCGATTCAAACTCAATTTTCATTGCCATTATTTAAAATATTTATTTTAAATATTTAAAATCCATTATTTTAGCCAATTTAAAAAAATTAAATTGGTTCAGATTTTCTGGGTCGTTACATGGTCCTTTTCAGCAGTAACCCACTTAGATGTATCACGATACCCTGGGACTAGGCAGGGTGGGGCACGATTACTGGGCTGATAGTAAACGACCAGAACGATGGCTGAGTAGGTGCGCCATTGTAGGTCCAGGCGGGCTATGGTCGTGCACGTAGTCCGGAGTTGAAAAAGCAGGCATTGGGCACCCGTAGATTTACACTGTGCGTGCTTGATTCGTGTCGGTGGTTGGCACCATAGGACTTGATACACCCTATGGTGGACCTAGCACAGGTAACTACATTTCTGGATAGGGCCGTATGACACAGACACATGACGAGCTTGGACTTATAGGGAGCCGATCGATTAGTAGAACGTACCGTAGGACCCCGTAATGGGTCACTTCACGACACTAGGCTAAGGGATCATTTCATGGTTAATACTTGACATGGGTTAGAATACTAGTACAGTTGGTGCAGCGAACCTTGAACATGTGATGCCAGACTTGACTTATCTTGTTATCTTAATTATCCAACTAGTTCTGTTATCATCCTTATGTTTAATTCCATTTTTCACATGTCATGTTACCTTTACTAGTTTTCATACTGAAAGTCACTAGGGCTTACCAGTCTTTATGACTGACCCTTTTTCTTTCGCCCCTTTTTCTTTCGTCCCCCCCCCCCGGTTCCTAGGGAGGAAACACTAGCTCTTAGCTTGGATTCAACTTGCTTTCTAACATCTCATGTACGGTTTGGTCTTGGGCTATGCTATGGCTACTTCTGCTATTTATGGGGAATAATTTACTTTTGTTTTAAAGTTTATGCTTCTTTACTATGAACTTGATGTAATGGAATAATTTGTATCTTGGATATATGAGCTTTTGACTCCTTTCTTGGAAATAATAAAAAGTTGGTTTTTAATTTCTACCGCTGCTTTATTTATGTTCTACCTTGTGATATCTCTGTGCATGTTTACCTAGATAATACTCCACCAAAACTAGTGCATTCCCTTTGTGAGTGACCATAGCAGAGGTGGGGTGTCACACCCATTCTGAATAACTGATTCGAAGTGGTGTCGAAGATGAAGACGGTGGTTGAAGACCGGAGGTCTTCACGTCATTTGGATAATTTTGATGATCTTGATTGGGTCGTACGCCCATGAGGAAAGAATCAATTGGTGATCGTCTAGACGTACTTGGAGATCGATGGATATGCGGGGTACTAGGTGCCTCCGGTTTCGTTCAGACCCAGAACAGACTTGTAAATGGACTGTGTGTCTGACATTGGATATCATTCTGTGTGATTGATGGATATCGGTTTCATGGAGTGGTTTGCCTATGTGGCATGCTAAGATGCAAAAGATCAAGGCTTCGGTTGAAAAGCAAAGTCTTATGGTTGATGATCAAAGCACGGCCTGTGTGGCATAGCTTTGTGTAACGTGAATTCGCGAGCCTCACGCACCGGTTGTGAACTAAAAAGGGAGAAGGACCTTAGGGAGGGCATGCGTTTCTTTCTAGCTAGAAGTGGCGTCAGTGGTTTTACACGCCCTGACGAGTTTGACTTATGTGGTTGTTGCAGTTGCGAGGCGCCTCGGTTTAATCGGACGATCCGGGTCCGATGGAGTCATTCGTTGGCTCATTTACGCCCCAAAGTTCAGTGAAACGCAGTGTTCAGGCATTTTAATCCACATAAGTGGACCGGCCCTGACGATCCAAAGGCTTGAATGAATACTTGCCTGAGGCATGGGCTAGATTATCTCGAACCGGTAGAGGACTATCTTTTGCCTCGGTTCACAGATGGAAATCCAATTTCCAAATGCGTGACATTTGCGGTTTTATTTGTAGAGCCTAGTATGGCGACATAGTGGGATGAGGCGCTTATGCCGTCTATGATTGATACTTATGATTTGAAGTTGTTTTATACACTATGCACTTATTATGTTATCAAATGATTTGTTTTAAACGTATCAAGCATTCTTTGGCTATTATAATGTAAAAACCCTATCCTCCGGCTTGCGTTGCATTGTGTGATGGGACCTGGGTCTTATAATAGCTTCATTGTTCTTTATTTAGCATTGCGTTGTTTGTTTTATGCACTGGTGTTCTTGGGAGGAAACCCGTTTCGTGTTATACGGCGTGGTCCCTTGATTTACCTAACATTAAAATAAAGATTAATAATTGTTTTAGTTCTCACATCAGTCACATGACTGACCTGGAGTTTATTGTTTTAACCTAAACTCTAGGTGCCCTTATTTTGACATGGGCAGCTAGTAGTTTTGTTTTTGCAGATTTATATTCACAGGATCCTAGTTTACAGCTGGAATGATAACCGGAAAGCTTTGTATCCGTATATCTCCTTCAGTTGTGTATTGTATTATTTTCCGCTGCTATGTAGTTTATTGTAATCTCTGATATTTGGTAAATGTGTAATATTGATTTATACTCTGTATATTCTTGTATTCTGATGAATTGTTGTAATATACAATGAATTGTTCTTCGGTCTGCGTTCTATTTTGTCGTGTTCTCAAAATAATCATGCTTTTCGAACGGTCTTGATCAGTTTAGCGACTGATTTGGATCGAGCGAAATTCCTTGTTGTCTCATTTATAGCTAAGCCATAGGGTATTTTTGTCGTTGTAAAATAGTAATTCGGCAGATCTTACGATGTGGCATTCAAAGTAGATGTTGTTGTGCTATCTTGGAATGGTAATTCTAACCTCAAGCATCACAACCGGGAAATGACAAAAATCGGGCAGGCAGCATGGCTATGTGGCTCGCTCCCATTAGGGTGTATAATCACTTATCTAGAGAAATCCATTTTCTTCTTTAATCTATTTCAATGCTGTCCCTTTTCGCGAAATGGCTGCTGATCCCAACCGTTGGTGATATACATTCGATACACTCAAGCGAAATGAGTAATCGGTCAGGTGTGGCCGGGTTGTAAGATGTTCTTATTGATCCCAGTGTATTCGCCTCTAGAGATACACTATCGGAAGGTGGTTCCATTCCTTGTCATAGTCGGAATCCAATCTCCAATAAGCGCCTGCAGTTTTGATTGTATACTATATTTGTGGAGCGTGAGATGCAAGCGTTCCGCTAGATTGATATTTATTTGTATTTTGACACTATCATAATATCAGATGATATATATGATTTCAAAAATGTTTTGGGTTATCGTAAGGTAAAAACCTTCCGTATTTATGTGTGGATTTGGTCTTATGATTATCCTTTCTTTCATAAAGGTTTTTGAACTTTGAAATCAATCTATTTAAAATCGTTTACTCACACCAACCCCATGACTGACCCATAGTTTATTTTTCTATGTTTTCCCTAAACTCTTGGGTGCCCAAATTTGTACGGTTAGTCAAGTGGTTTCAGTATTTTACAGATTCATTTGCAGGAGCTTGGAGCAAGGTCTTCAACATTAGATATATCAAGTTTATTTCCACTGTGTTATGTATGAGATATACTCTGATGATGTATGTAAGTAAACACAGTTTTGTATTTCAAGATGTTATATATTTATTCGGTTCCGCTGTGAGATTCGTTATACTTTGATTTTGTTGTGTTCAGTTCTTCTTTTTCTTCTATTTTAACTTTCTTTCTTTCTATTTCTCACCCTCTAACTTCTTTCTATCAATGATCTGTTACTTTCTGATGGTTGATTGTCGACATATGATATAGGAAACGTATTTGTATCGATAACCAGGATCAGAACTTTTTGGGTCGTTACAGTTTCCCAAGTTAAATAATCGTTAATATTGATCTTTGGGAAGATTAAGACTAAGTGGAGTTTTAATAAATCTTTAACTAGGTTGAAATGGGAATTGATAATTTAAATTATCAAATTTGGGAAATGATCGAGAATGGAGTATCATCAGTTTTGCTCCTAGCAATAGTTAAACCTTTAATTAGATCTGAACGTGAAATGGTAATTAATTTTGCTGATAAAACTATGGTGTTAAATATGGAGTATTACCAATTTTGCTCCATGGGATGAATAGGTAGGGAGTGGGAAATTAAACAAATGATTGCTTCGGTAAGGTGCGCTAATTGTAACATCCTAGGGTTTTTGACCATTCAAATCGACAATGATCCTCAATGTCGACTAAAACAAATCAAAAATACAAATAGTTATTGGAATTAAAATAAGAAAAATGAAGAAAAACAATCATAGAATCTCATAGCGGAAGGACAAAATAAATAAATAAATAAATAAATAAATAAATAAACAGTTCATGAAGCTGTTAAAAACATACATTTGATTATATTTACAATAATTATCGGTGTAAATTAACATACAACATAGCAATATATGCAGCGGAATAATAATTTTTATACGTCTGTTGAGCTCCATCTTCATCTTCATCTTTATAGTGGTATCTTCAAAGCAAGGGAAATCTTCGTTAGTTGTAACTCAGTCTGACCCGAGCGTATTGCATAAAAAGAAACAAAATAAACATTCGGATCAGAACTAAATCATTCTCATATTAGTTAAATTAAATTAAGGTGATAATATGAGTGCAATAACTTAAGAAGTGTTATGGGAATTTCCATCTCTTAAGGATCCATCAAACTAATACTATATAATATAATATGCTATTATAATAATGTCTATGGTTAAATATAACATAAAAAAATAACGTAAGCGGGATAACCATTATTACCCTTACACCGTTTATACCGTTGCCGTACAGTTTGCATATAACACACCAGTACGTCAACGGATAGGGATGCACCGTGATACGACAACGTTAAATCAAAATCATAAGTGGCCCGATCAGGATAATATGACAAGGCACACGAGTAATGCCCTGAGTATGAATATACTAGTTGCACGCCCGTAGTGGTGGTAACGCATAGCCGCGACTACCGCCCACCTCGGACAACATTCCCAAATCACGGATGCACATCAAATCAATCAAACTGAGGGACTATAGTAATAAAGGAAGAAGTGTTGCCGATAGAGGTAGCTAACCCCACTTGTTCACAGTATAGCCCCGTTTTAGTCATTTTAATTATGACCCGAAGGTCAAGGATATCCATCATCGTTCTCTTTCTTCAAATCCAGTACTCGCCTCCAAATCCATCCACACCATTTTTGTAACTCCACCACATACATAATTGTTAAAGTAGTTTTCGGTATTGGCAGAGAGTATGACAATATTCGATCCCGGTCACTTTAACAACCAATCGTTTACATTTTTCACACTAGTCAGTTCTTTTACATTTCGTAGAGACTCATACTTCAAATCAAAATACCAGATTTCTGAAATCATTCAATATTCAAGATATAATATTATTCATACTAAAATCTCCATTTATATCAAATTAAATCCTGAAACAATTCCAACTTTATTAATTTGAATATTAAAATAATTAACAGTATATTTAAATTAGTTTAGATATATAATTGAAATAGTTTGAAAATAAATAGTTTGTAATTAAAATAGAATTTATCAAATTTATAAAAATATATAGTTAAAACATTAAGTAATTTATAAAATATATAGTTAATTATGAAATGATTTATTTAAAATAATTTATAAAATAAAATAGTAATAAAGTAAAATAGTTTTAAAAAATAATAATATTATTAAAATAGTTTATAAAATGATTTGAAATACTATAGTTGGAATTAGAATCGTTTCTCTAACATTTTTAATTAAACTTGAAGTCATATTTCAGTCTTCAATTCAACCAACTCAATTTTCAATAATCCCATTGATTAAACTTCCAATTTACATTCATTTCAATTCGATCAAATTAATTCAAATAGTTACATTCCAAATCAGATTCTCATTTTCAATGATTTTGATTTATAACAACTATCGAGTTCGCAATTCATATATAATTCAAATCAATGTTGATTCATAATAAATTTGAAAGGTAGGTGAAACTGAAGCAACCCGAACTTCCCCGGTCTCCGAAGAGAAGAGAAAGAACGAATTACTGTGAGGACAAGACGAATTAGAACGCAAACAGAAGAACATTTCATTGTATATTACAACAATTCCATCAGAATACAAGAATATACAGAGTATAAATAAATATTACACAGAAAATATCAGAGATTTAAATACATTACATAGCAGTGGAAAATAATACAATACACAACTAGAAGTAATGCACGGATACAGAGCTTTCCGAGTATCATTCCAGCTGTAAATCAGGATCTTGTGAATATAAATCTGCAAAACCAAAACTACTAGCTGCCCATGTCAAAATAAGGGCACCCAGAGTTTAGGTCAAAACAATAAACTCCAGGTCAGTCATGGGACTGGTGTGAGAACTAAAACAGTTATTAATCTTTATTTCAAAGTTAGGTAAATCAAGGGACTACGCCGTATAACACGGAACGGGTTTCCTCCCAAGAATACCAGTGCATAAAAAAACAGCGCAATGCTAAATAAAGAATAATGAAGCTATTATAAGACCCAGGTCCCATCACACAATGCAACGCAAGCCGGAGGATAGGGTTTTTACCTTATAATAGCCAAAAAATGCTTGATATGCTAAATTTCATCTTATGATTCTTAATCAGACTCCAACAGTAAATTAGTAAGAGAACGATTCCCTAGGTATTAACCCCGAAGGCCGAAACCAACATCAGACCAATACCCAGGAAACCACACATCTTAGCTTGTTCCCAGTTAGTTTCTGATTTTATATACAATCATAAATATCAATCATAGACGACATGGGTACCATAAATCATGTCGCCATATATAGGTTTACAATCAAAACCACAAAGTCATGTATTCGAAGTTGGATTTCCATCTGTGAACCGAGGCAAAAGATAGTCCTCTACCGATTCAAGACGCTCTAGTCCGCCCCTCAGGCAAGCGTGCAGACAAGCCTTGGATCGTCAGGACCGGTACACCGATGTGGATTATTATGCCTGAACAATACGTTTCCCCGCCATTTGGGGCGTAAATGAGCCAACGAATGACTCCATCGACTTCACATAATCACCGATATATCCGAGGCGCCTCGCAACAGTAACAACCACATAAGTCAAACTCGTCAGGGCGTTTAAAACCACTTACGCAACTTCTAACTAGAAAGAAACGCATGTCCTCCTTGAGGTCCTTCTCCCGTTTTTGGTTCATCACCAGGGTGTGAGGCTCTGCTTTTCAACAGAAGCCTTGATTATTTGCATCTTAGCATGCCACACAGGCAAACCACTCCATGCAACCAATATCCATCAATCACACATAATGATATCCAATGTCAGATATACAGTCCATTTACAAGTCCGTTCTAGGTCTAAACGAAACTGGAGGCACCTTGTACCTCGCATATCCCTCGATCTCCAAGTACGTCTGGACGATCACCAACTGATTCCCTCCTCTTGGGTGTATGACCCAATCAAGATCATCAATAATCACTGAAACGATGTGAAGACCTCCGGTCTTCAACCACCGTCTTCATCTTCGACTCATCGTCGAATCAGTTATTCAGAATGGGATAAACCCGGTCTTTTTGAATAATTCGCGTATAGAATGAAAGTGTTACACAAACACAACATACACCTCATTCCAATTCATTAGTCACTAACCGTAAATTGGCAAGAGAATAATTCTCTAAACATTAACCCCGAAGGCCGAAACCAACATCAGATCAATACCCAGGAAACCATTCTGCTTAGCTAACCTACAGTTAGTTTCTAAATTTCGCATTCTTAGGGAAAGGTTCCCATTAATTTTATCAAAGATAAATTCCTTTAAATTTATTCTTTAATCTTCCTTTGAATATCACTTCAAACTAGTCGGGATTAGCGAACCACACCGAAGTAATCATTTATTTTATTTCCCAATCCCAACCTATTCAACCTATGAAGTAAAACTGATCATACTTCATATCTAACACCACGGTGTTATCGGTAAATTCAATTACCATTTCACGTTCAAATCTAATTAAAGATTTAACTATCGCCTGGAGCAAAACTGGTGATACTCCATTCTCGATCATTTCAATCTAATTAAAGATCCATTAAAACTCCACTTAGTTTTAATCTTTAACTGGGTTAAAGAATCAATGTCATTTAAAACACGATTCGCGATAAACCCAAAATCACATTCCATTCTATTAGCCTTTAACCGTAAAATAGAAAGTGAGCAATTCCCTAAGTATTAACCCCAAAGGCCGAAACCAACATCAGATCAATACCCAAGAAACTATTCAACTTAACTAATCTCCATTTAGTTTCTGATTTTCTTAACTCAGTTGGGTCTAAGAACAGTATTATTGAAGATACCTTCACGATAACCGAAAATCAATTCAAATTCAATTCCAATTAAATACTATTTAATTGGTACACTTCAATAAATCTAAATAAAGAGATTTAATCTTTTTCTCAACTGGGCTTAAGAACAGTGTTAATGAAGACACCATTCACGACAAACCCAAATCACATTTGATATTAAATACAAGGCTCTGAATAGAAAATTTATCGGCTTATATTCAATATCAAATTCTACGACCAACAAATATCGTATTGGAAACAACGATATTAATATATCTTTCAAATTCCCATAACAATATATGTATCATCACGAAATCCAACATCGAAATATTCCAAAGACAAATTCGATTCAAATCCATTCCAGTTCAATTATTGGAAATTATGGTTATTTTCAAAACCATTTCAAATCCAATTTATTAATTTTAAAAATAAATAAATTATTATTCTAGTTCAAAACTAGTTCATTTCGATAAAAATCTACTTTTATCTTTTCAAATATGGAGTTTTTCATCCCAATTCTTCACAAATCATTTCTTATTATTTTACACAAATTATTACTATTTTTGATAATTTTATCAAGGCTCGTACAGTCGATTTCCATCAACGACCATTGAACTGCACTTACAGCGACCTTTTCTGTAACACCCCACGTCCATTAATGTCACTCACAAAGGGAATGCATTAAGTTCCATGGAGCATTAACAAAAAATCACAACAAGACAGATATAAAGCAGTACTTGAAAATTTAAAACTTTATTTATTTCAGCAGAAGGTAAATATGTTTGGTTACATCATCAAAACCCATAAACCAAACCCAAGTACATAATATCCATCTTGATAAAACAAAGTACATAATCCCACTACCACAAATAGCCATAAAGAAAATGATAGGCTGAACTTTACTTCAGTAATCCAAATCCAAGTGCTCCCAAAGAGATCTCAATCAAGCTCCACTAGTACTAGTCCCACCCTTAGAACCTGAGGGGGGGGGAGGAAGAAAAGATGTGGAAACAAAGCGGGTCAGACAAAAAGTCTGGCGAGTCCGATAACTCTAACAACATAATTATTAAAGCAATATGATAGGATATAAGCTGGAGAATAAGGTAATGACTGTGTGAACCACATGGGTATGGCAAGGCAATCAAGAGAAAGAGAGATAACGTAAATGGCGCTTCCTAATCGATATAGGATAATTACTATACTCTACCGTACTGTACCATATTGTACTGTACTAACACTAACTGCACCACTACTAGTCACTCTAGAATTTTTATCCCTCTTGGCTAAATAGAATGATGATAGCTTCGTGTACCACTAGGTGTACCCACTATCCTCCACGTTTTACTGTATATCTCTAGTTGCTATCATAGGTACCCAACATGTACCTATCCCCACTAGATGTACCCCTTCAATAAGTAATAATTGTAATTCCACGTAACCCTAGCTGACTTCATAGGTGCCGCCTGGTCCTATCTCCACTAGGTGTACCCCCTTAATAATCATTAATAATAGTGGTAGCTTCGTGTACCCCTAGCTGACTAAATAGGTGTTGTCTGCTCCCATCTCCACTAGGTGTACCCACTACCCTGCCCTATTCGATCAGCTCCCTAACTCGTAGATACCCGTGCTTGCCCCATAGTGGGGTGTATCACTCCCCAAAGTGGCAACCTGATACCACCAATAATGCACAGCTTATACCTACACGATGCAACAACGTCTTACCTACGAGCCCGGGCCCACACACGCATATGAACCCATTGGACTTGCGTTGCCACCGCTAACCTGGTTTGGCCTCTTATAGACAATCCCAATATGTGTGTCCCGTCCTCGACTTGGGTCGAGCCCACAAAGATACGAATGGGTTACTGGTTGAAACGAGCCCTCATTACTTGAGACAAGCTATCCACCTAAGCTTGGTCCCCTCTAGTACATCCCACTTAACCCACTTCTTATTCATGTTTCAAGTACATGTTTTAAATTTGGTTAAGGGTTTCCATTAGTAATTCTACATGCCACCCAAGGCACCAACTTAACCCCTATGTCCCACTTACATGTTTCACCTTGGTTAAGTGTTACTAATCGTATTTCCTCATGCCACCCAAGGCACCAACTAGATTCCGCATGCCACCCAAGGAGCCCACTTAACCCCCTCATGTCCCACTACATGTTTGTCTGGTTAAGTGTTTCTTAATTCATTAATACCGTAACCTCATAAAGACCTCTCACATTAGACTGGCATTTGTAGCAGCTGGATTTGCCGGGCGGGTCCGGGCAGTCTTACGCTACAAAAGAGCCTAACCTCGCGTCTTTACAATTGTTACGTATTTAATTTATGCCTAAGACCTCTCACATTAGACTGGCATTTGTGGCTGCTGGATTTACCGGCGGGTCCGGGCAGTCTTACATCACAAAAGAGCCTAACCTCGTGTCTTAGACGATTAATTACTCCTAATTAATCATTCCCCAATTTGAATTACTTTCTCTATTCAAATTATCAATCAATTCCAAATTTAACGATGTCCATAATTGACTCAATTATGTCCATCCATTTATGGTACGTAAAATCATACCAATTTTCACCACAATTATATTTTATGCCTTTTAAGGTATTTATGCTCATCTATTTATGGTATATAAATTATACCAATTTGATTATAATTAATTTTATTCCTTAAACTTAATTACATGCCTTTTTAGGCCATTACATGCCAAATTCACAATATGTGTGTATCTACTATTATCCTCATCGTACCCTCGTCATTCATTCGCTTAACATGATGTATACATATTAGACTAGCAAATAGTTTAATACTTAAAAAGGGAATAAACGTCACAAAGTCACATACACACAATAATAGATCTAATTTTCATCTAACTTGCAATTAAGAATTACAACATACTCGCATAGTCTTTGTATTAACAAGGATCCAAAAATCATAGATCTAAAAAAAGGGGTGAACTTGCATGTATGAACATAGTTTTACACCCAACTAGCCTAGGTAATTATCACAAACATACATAAACTATGTATATCGTCAACCTAAACATAAAGGTGTCATCTTGCATAATTATGGATCCAACAAAGGTGTTAACTTGAGTAAACTATGGATCCACATAAAGGTGTAAACTTGCATAACTATGCATGTCATAGTTTCAACATAAAAATGCCAACTGGAATATGGATCTAAACTTTAAAGGTTTGAACTAGTATATATATGAATCAAATTATCACTTAAACTTGCATATGAACATAATACCTATACGAACTAGCATATGTTCCACATCCATATTCGCATAAAAACTGATGTTATAAACCCAGGTGGTTGGATTATAAAAAGGGATTAATTGGCACAAGTTAACATCATGAATTACTAGCATATATTTTAGATCCAAACTTACATAACATCGTATAACTCGCATACAACTTGCGTGATACTATTAACTTGCATAACATCATATGTACAACTTGCATAATCATATTAACTTGCATAACATCATATATGAAACTTGCATAATCATATTAACTTGCATAACATCATACATGAAACTTGCATAACATCATATATAAAACTTGCATAACATCATATATAAAACTTGCATAACATAATATAATACGAATCAAGTTAACATACATGATTAAACATATGAATTAGATTCACAACCACAACTTATAATCCAACATATATCACATCATAATTGATTTAGCAATTATTTTGTTAAAATGATCGAACTCACTACTCAAAAGCAGTCTTGAATTCTGAATTCTGATTTCTGGAGTTGCATTAGCTCTCCTTTGAAGAAGATTCATTGTTAGGGTTGAATAGAACTGATTTCATTTGCTGTTCTTCCTCTTTAATTTGTGACGGCTACTCTAGGGATCAAGACAATAGCATGACGGCCACAGTTTCAATTTTAATTCTGATTTAGGGTTTGAGTCTATCGGTCTTTTTATAGAGTTTTGAATTAATTTAAGCCGTCAGATGCTCTTAGGGTTAATCGAAACCATTCTGTCATGATAGGTTGACAAGTCAGCCCTAATGACTCCGCAAGGAGTCAGGAAGGACTCAACAATGGGTTAGAACATGGGTCAGACTGAACCAGAAGGCTGTGCAAGTTTTTCCTCGGCCTGGGCGCCCTTGGGAAGTGCACCAATGTAAATTTGTACTGGCACACTTCCCAAGTGCGTCAGTACAAATATATATATATATATATATATATATATATATATATATATATTTCCACCAAACTTTGTTCGTCTATAACTCCTTCATCCGGTGCCCGTTTCCCGCAAACTCAGACTCTATTTCAACCAGAATTCCGAGACGAACACAATGGCACAATCCCATTCCCATATTTCTCACGTCTGAGATTAATTATTCTTTATTTTAGTTAATTTGATTATTCAAAAATCCGGGGTGTTACATTCTCCCCTCCTTAAAGGATTTCACCCCCGAAATCTCCAAGTTAAGGAGAATGCATTTCCTACCATCCAAACAACCATCTACTCAACCATCAAACATGGGCATCCATTGTCCTTATAAAATTTCTAATGCTGTATGAACACATGCAAGAAGTGTGTGTATATGTCCCTTATCTAATGCAAAATCAGGCAGTCTACTGCTTCAGTTAACCTCCTTAAAGCAAACCATGATAGTGCCATGCGTCCATTATGTATGCGAAAAAAAACTTATCGATACATATAATTTCTACATGTGTGCACAACCATTTACCAAAATGCAACATCCATATGATGGTACAACCATTATACATCCATTACTTAAATGCGTACACACATTTATATGCAATATGCAATATGAAGTGACTGATTCGATCTAGCGCCTAAAGTGTGCATATGCATCCACGAGTCACCACTAGAAAACACTTGCATCCACATGCATCCATCATACATAACATGTCTCAAACACATGTTTCAACCATAGGACTACCCTATCTGAAGGTCAAAGATACTAGCGGGAGGACATACTAAAGATAAGATAAGTACAAGGTAAGCGATAAAGGAGAAATTAAAAGACATACCCTCAAAAAGAAAAGGGTATAATGAACGCATCTTCGCTTCCGTCTCCCAAGTAGCCTTGCTCTCATCATCTCCCCATTGCACTTTTACCAGTTTTACCTCTTGATTCCTCGAATTCTTAATCTCCGACCCAAGAATGCACGTAGGAGCTCGTCGAATTGTCACATCACGCTCGATCTCCACCTCTCTAAGCAAGCTCGGCTCTACCACTTCCGCGGTCTCGTGCAAGCACTTCCTCAAATGTGATACATGGATTACATCGTGTACACCACTAAGTCTCTCGGGCAACTCTACTCTATACGACACCTGCCCAATCCTTTCCTTAATAGGAAACGACCCTATGAACCTTGGTGCTAACTTCCCAACGGACCCAAAGCGAACGACGTTCCGTAATGGAGACACCTTAACAAGGACCATGTCCCCAACGTCAAACTCAAGATCTGACCTCCTCTTGTCCGCATAAGATTTCTATCTATCTTGCGCCGTCTTTATCCTCCTTCGAATCAAATCGATCTTTTCTGGAGTCTCTCTTATCATATCGGGTCCAAGCAAGATCTTGTCCGTAGACTCCCACCAACATGTAGGCGAATGACACAGTCGTCCATAAAGAGCGTCGAACGGTGACATGCTAATGCTAGACTGAAATCTGTTATTATATGTGAAATCCACCAACGGAAGATGTTCCTCCCATGTACCTCCGAAATCTAAGATGCACAAACTCAATAAGTCCTCTAGAAAACGATTTACCCTCTCGGTCTAGCCGTCTGTCTGAGGATGATATCTGGTGCTCAAACATAACTGAGTCCCTACCGCCTCTTGCAAGCTCTTCCAATATTCGCTGGTGAAGATAGGATCGCGGTCGCTCACTATGCTAGAAGGAACACCGTGCAAACGAACTATCTCTCGAATGTATGCGGAGGCTAACCATGGAGCAGTCCTCTTACTCTTTACGGGAATGAAATGGGCGCTCTTAGTAAATCTGTCTACCACGACCCAAATCCCCGTATTACCCTTCCTCGATCTTGGCAATCCGTCAACAAAATCCCTCAAGACGCTTTCCCAGTTTCATTGTGGGACCTCCAATGGGTGAAGCAATCCACCGGGATTCTTTTGCTCTGCTTTTACTTGTTGGCACACCAAGCATCTAGCGACATACTCGGCCACATCCCTCTTCATACCGGCCCAAAAGTAAACTCGTCTCATGTCCATGTACATCTTGTCCCCGCCGGGATGGAAGGTCATCTTCGAACGATGGGCATCATCAATAATGGTGTTCCTCAAATTCTCGTCCTGTGGTACACAAAGTCTACCGTCCCTACGCAACCAACCCTTATCATCTAGGGTATACCTTCGGAGATGGCTCGATGACTCCCCTCTTTTAAGCTTCTCTATTAACTCAACCAACTGTGGGTCATCTCGCTGTGCCTCACCAATCCATCCCAAAAGCATAGGTCTGACCTCTAAGGATGCTAGCAAACCAGGTACAAAGTTAATGGAAGGTGTAAAGTCAAACGTAGAGATGAACTCTAAACTTCGCCGCTCAACAAACAACAGACTCATTGTTAACTTTTTCCTTCTCAATGCATCCGCCACAACGTTACCCTTATCAGGGGTATATGCTATCTCGAAATCGTAGGACGCCAAGAACTCCATCCACCATAACATATCACCCTTCCCTAGAGACCACATGCCCTAAAATCCTCACTTCTTTCCTCCAAAAATTGTATTTTGGAGAACTTAGCTTTAAATGGTGCACTTATAGGGTCCCAAAGCTTTCCCTAAGATGTAGGGCATGCTCTTCTCTTCATCTAGAGAAAACCAGGATAATATCCCATGCAAAATCGTCACAACTATCCATCTCTCACACAGACCATCCTAGTCGAACTCGACATCCCCCATGTACAAGCCCCAAAGGCCTAAACCAATATCATACAAACACCCAAGGGATACCTCCTTCGAATTCAGACGACCTACGTGAGATGATACTAGTAAGACGGCCAACCAATTGAGCACTTGCCCGACTCTGGCTGTCCTTGCCAGTCTTGCTCCAAAACCACCGCTGATCACATAACTGGCTTTGCTCAATCTACTAAGCACATACGAAAACTTATTTCGTGCCTCTGGGTAAACCCCGTAGTTTATCAAAGACATCTCCATACTCACGGACCACACAAACAGACCCCCAATCATCGTTGGATGCGTCAAAAGATTCTAGGCAGCTAAGCATCATTGAACCCTAGGGTCACAAGAAATATGAGGGTCTTTCCATAACGAATCAATAGTCTAACTGCCCTCCTTTCACAATCTAGGATGGCACCCCGCCTGGCTAACCAATCTACCCCTAGAATCAAACTATAGCCCGTGAAACCAAGGACGAAGGCGTTGAATTCAAATCCAACGCCCAAGATAGACACTCTCAAATCCCGACAAACCATTGAAAGATCAGCCGAACCACCAACAGGATTTGAGACTAGGATGGGATCCTTAACTAGACTAGTATTTAGGTGCAGTGTTTTAACTAATGAAGCAGATACTAACGGGTATGAAGCGCCAGAATCAAACAAAGTTCAAACAGGATGATAAAGAAAACCAAATTTCAACCTAGACGGTCCTACCCCCATCAGGTATACCAACCGTGAGGGAATACATCTACCCTCTAGAAGATCCTGTACTTTTTCCTTGCCTCTTTGGACAATCCTAAGGTGTCCTATTTCTCCAAAACAACTAGCCTTCTTCTTCACATTCTCCATTCGTGACCTCCCACCAAGTTGAGGTTTCGTCCTTTGTTAACCAAACAGCTATTTGAACCTTCCTTCCATCGTCTATCTTAAAGGTACCAACAAGCCCTCCACTTCCTTGGACTAACTTCTAGCCCGACAAACGTCTAAGTCCCTTGAAGTGGTTCCCCATCCTTCGTACGGAAGTCCTTATTTATCTTATGAAAAAAACATCTATACGCGGATGGGGGAAACTCAAAAAGAGAAAGAGGAAGAGATTCAAAACGGAGAATCAAGGAATGATATATGGCTCTTGGGGATTATGTTCTTAAAATAAACCTTTCTTTCAAAAATACTCTTCTACAAACATATTTTTGAAAGTATTCTTTAAAAAAAATCTTTTGAAAAATAGTTTTTCAAAATATCTCATCTGTTCTGGTAACCTTCAGCTCTGATACCACGTGTAACCCCCCACGCCCATTAATGTCACTCACAAAGGGAATCCATTAACTTCCATGGAGCATTTTAAGTGAATATAGAACAGAAAATCACAACAAGACAGATATAAAGCAGTACTTGAAAATTTAAAACTTTATTTATTGCAGTAGAAGGTAAATATGTTTCGTTACATCATCAAAACCCATAAACCAAAGTCAAGTACATAATATCCATCTTGATAAAACAAAGTACATAATCCCACTACTACAAATAGCCATAAAGAAAACGATAGGCTGAATTTTACTTCGGCAATCCAATTCCAAGCGCTCCCAAAGAGATCCCAATCAAGCTCACTAGTACTAGTCCTACACTTAGAACCTGTGGGGGAGGGGGAAGGAAGAAAGGAGGTGGAAACAAAGGGGGTCAGACATAAAGTCTGGCGAGTCCAATAACTCTAACAACATAATTATTATAGAAATATGATAGGATATAAGCTGGAGAATAAGGTAATGACTGTGTGAACCACATGGGTACGGCAAGGCAATCAAGAGAAACAGAGATAACGTAAATGGCGCTTCTTAATCGATATAGGATAATAACTATACTCTACCGTACTGTACCATACTGTACTGTAACATTAACTGCAACCCTACTAGTCACTCTAGAATTTTGATCCCTCTTGGCTAAATAGAACGATGATAGCTTCGTGTACTACTAGGTTTACCCACTATCCTCCACGTTTGACTGTATATCTCTAGTTGCTATCATAGGTACCCAGCGTGTACCTATCCCCACTGGATGTACCCCTTCAATAAGTAATAATGGTAATTCCAAGTAACCCTAGCTGACATCATAAGTGTCGCCTGCTCCTATCTCCACTAGGTGTACCCCCTTAATAATCATTAATAATAGTAGTAGCTTCACGTACCCTTAGCTGACTACATAGGTGCCGTTTGCTCCTATCTCCTCTAGGTGTACCCACTACCCTGCCCCATTCGATCGGCTCCAAAACTCGTAGATACCCATGCTGGCCCCATAGTGGGGTTTATCACTCCCCAAAGTGTCAACCCGATACCACCAATAATGCACGGCTTATACCTACACGTTGCAACAACGTCTTACCTACCAGCCCGGGCCCACACATTCATATGAACCCGTTGGACTTGCGTTGCCACCGCTAACCCGATTTGGCCTCTTACAGTCAATCCCAGTATGTGTGTCCCGTCCTCGACTTGGGTCGAGCCCACAAAGATACGAATGGGTTACTGGTTGAAATCGGCCCCCATTACTTATGCTATCCACCTAAGCTTGGTCCCCTCTAGTACATCCCACTTAACCCACTTCTTATTCATGTTTCAATTACATGTTTTAAATTTGGTTAAGGGTTTCCATTAGTAATTCCACATGCCACCCAAGGCACCCACTTAACCCCTATGTCCCACTTACATGTTTGACCTTGGTTAAGTGTTACTAATCGTATTTCCTCATGCCACCCAAGGCACCCACTAGATTCCACATGCCACCCAAGCCACCCACTTAACTCCCTCATGTCCCACTACATGTTTATCAGGTTAATATTTTCTTAGTTCATTCAGACCGTAACCTCATAAAGACCTCTCATACTAGACTGGCATTTGTAGCAGCTGGATTTGCCGGGCGGGTCCGGGCAGTCTTACACCACAAAAGAGCCTAACCTCGTGTCTTTACATTTGTTACGTATTTAATTTATGCCTAAGACCTCTCACATTAGACTGGCATTTGTGGCAGCTGGATTTGTTGGGCGGGTCCGGGTAGTCTTACACCACAAAAGAGCCTAACCTCGTGTCTTAGACGATTAATTACTCCTAATTAATCATTCCCCAATTTGAATTACTTTCCCTGTTCAAATTATCAATCAATTCCAAATTTAACGATGTCCATAATTGACTCAATTATGTCCATCCATTTATGGTATGTAAAATCATACCAATTTTCACCACAATTATATTTTATGCCTTTTAAGGCATTTTTGCTCATCTATTTATGGTATATA
This sequence comes from Allium sativum, assembly GCA_030737875.1. NCBI lineage: Eukaryota > Viridiplantae > Streptophyta > Magnoliopsida > Asparagales > Amaryllidaceae > Allium > Allium sativum. Next base: position 179,503,887 of record CM060915.1, on the reverse strand, counting down.
AATTATACCAATTTCATTACTAATTAATTTTTTTCCTTAAAATTAATTACATGCCTTTTTAGGCCATTACATGCCAAATTCACAATATGTGTGTATCCACTATTATCCCCATCGTACCCCGTCATTCGTTCGCTTAACATGCTGTATACATATTAGACTAGCAAATAGTCTAAAACTTAAAAAAAGGGAATAAACATCACAAAGTCACATACACACAATAATAGATCTAATTTGCATCTAACTTGCAATTAAGAATTACAACATACTCGCATAGTCTTTGTATTAACAAGGATCCAAAAATCATAGATCTAAAAAAAGGTGTGAACTAGCATGTATGAACACTGATTTACACCCAACTAGCCTAGGTAATTATCACAAACTTACATAAACTATGTATATCGTCAACCTAAACATAAAGGTGACATCTTGCATAACTATGGATCCAATAAAGGTGTTAACTTGAGTAAACTATGGATCCACATAAAGGTGTAAACTTGCATAACTATGCATGTCATAGTTTCAACATAAAAATGTCAACTTGAATATGGATCTAAACTTTAAAGGTGTGAACTTGTATATATACGAATCCAATTATCACTTAAACTTGCATATGAACATAATACCTATACGAACTAGCATATGTTCCACATCCATATTCGCATAAAAACTGATGCTATAAACCTAGTTGGTCGGATTATAAAGAGGGATTCATTGACACAAGTTAACATCATGAATTACTAGCATATATTTTAGATCCAAACTTACATAACATCATATAACTCGCATACAACTTGCGTGATCCTATTAACTTGCATAACATCATATGTACAACATGCATAATCATATTAAATTGCATAACATCATATATGAAATTTGCATAATCATATTAACTTGCATAACATCATACATGAAACTTGCATAACATCAAATATAAAACTTGCATAACATCATATATAAAACTTGCATAACATCATATAATATGAATCAAGTTAACATACATGATTAAACATATGAATTAGATTCACAACCACAACTTATAATCCAATGTATATCACATCATAATTGATTTAGCAATTATTTTGTTAAAATGATCGAACTCGCTACTCAAAAGCGGTCTTGAGTTTTGAATTCTGAATTCTGATTTCTGGAGTTGCATTAGCTCTCCTTTGAAGAAGATTCATTGTTAGGGTTGAATATAACTGATTTGATTTGTTGTTATTCCTCTTTAACTTGTGGCGGCTACTCTACGGCTCAAGACAACAGTATGACGACCATAGTTTCATTTTTAATTCTGATTTAGGGTTTGAGTCTATGGGTCTTTTTATAGAGTTTTGAATTAATTTAAGCCGTCAGATGCTCTTAGGGTTAATCGAAACCATTTAGTCATGATAGGGTGACAAGTCAACCCTAATGACTCGGCAAGGAGTCAGAAAGGATTCAACAATGGGTCAGAACATGGGTCAGAGTGAACCAGAAGGCAGTGCAGGCTTTTCCTCGGCCTAGGCGCACTTGGGAAGTGCACCAATGTAAATTTGTACTGGCGCACTTCCCAAGCGCGCCAGTGCAAATATTTTTTTTTCCACCAAACTTTGTTCGTCTATAACTCCTTCACCCGTTTCACGCAAACTCGGACTCTATTTCTACTAGAATTCCGAGATGAACACAATGGCGCAACCCCATTCCCATAGTTCTCACGTCTGAGATTAATTATTCTTTGTTTTAGTTAATTCGATTATTCAAAAATCCGGGGTGTTACATTTTCCAAATTTGATTTGGACATAATTCTAAATCCAACCGTTAGATTTCAAATATCTAATATTCGTTAGAAAACTCTTTTCGATACGAACCTAACGGTTCCGGTTTTAGGAGAATCCGATGGTCGGATCTCCCGTAATATCCATTTGAAGTCAATGGTCGAAATTCGCGAACTGCCGCGGCGCGGCGCGTTCTATTCAGGCCATTATATATATATATATATATATATATATATATTGTCGATTTCCTTTTAAAACGTATTTCATAAATCGTTTTAAATTCGTTTTCAAAATGATTTCAATTTCTATCTCAAATTCAAATAACAATTGAATTTTCCAATATAAATTCGTTTTAAATTCATTTCAAATCGATTTCAATTCAAATCGATTTCAATTAAATTTCAATCCATTTTAAATTCAATTCAAAACGATTTCAATTCTATTTTAATTTAATTCGAATTTCAAATCATTTCAATTTAATTCGAATTTCAAATCATTTCAATTTAATTCGAATTTCAAATCATTTCAATTTAATTCGAATTTCAATTCTATTCAATTTAATTCGAATTTCAATTCTATTCAATCAAATTCGAATTTCAATTTTATTCAATCTAATTTGAATTTCAATTCTATTCAATGTAATTCGAATTTCAATTGTATTCAATTTAATTTGAATTTCAATTCTATTCAATTTAATTCGAATTTCAATTCTATTCAATCTAATTCGAATTTCAGTTCTATTCAATTTTCAATTTCAAAATATTCGATTTTGAAATCACTTTTCGATATTCATTATAAAATGAATAAAATCAACAAAATTCCCGTTCGTGTTAAAATGGCATTTAACTACTTAACATGGCTTCACATTTCAATATTCACTGAATATTATTTTAAAATATTCGATTATTCTGAACTGGAATCAGACACAGTCAATTACCATATAATGTGATTATATGGCTTTCACACAACAAATGTATATAACAACGACGAAAACAACAATCCATCATCCAGAGTGTATTCTACACTGTATACGCATTGAATAAAAATATTCAATGCTTACACAGCCTGTCAATTATTCGATCAACATACAACTAATTATTGGGATTAGTGTATGTCATATTTCATCCCAATACCCGTGTGGGATTTTCAATCAACAAACATAGGTTTTATTCGTATAGTTGGGCGATGTGAAAAATTTATCGTCCCAATCAATATCAGTCAAATCAGTGTATATAAACAAATCTTTCGATTTGTTTATAAATATTTTATTTTATATACAGGTTAAAAATTATATTTTTAACTAAAAAATATTTATTCAATCCACATCACACAATCCACTTCACTACACAGCAATCAAAAAACAAGCCATTCATGGTCTGTGGACGACGGGTGTCTGGTGCTGCTAAACCAAATGCCACGACTCTTCTTATGTAGAACTCTTTGTCGTGCTCGCCTTTTGTCAATTTCATTGTCCGTAGCCACTACATATATAAAAATCACATTTTTAAATTGTTACTATGCATATAAAAATTACATTTTTATATTCACTCTATATGGATAAAAATTCTATTTTTATACCACTACTTTATAGATAAAAATTCTATTTTTACACCGCTATTATATAGATAAAAATTCTATTTTTACCGGTGTTCATACAATAATGATTATATTTTTCCCTCGCCATTCTCTATATAAAAATCACATTTTTATTATTCCTACTATATAAAAAATCACATTTTTAATATTCCTGCTATATAGAATTCATATTTTTAATATTCCTACTATATAAAAATCATATTTTTATTCTCTACACAATAGAAAAATCAAATTTTTATCTTCACATCATATATATAAAAATCGAATTTTTATTCTCATACCTATAACAAAATCATAACTTTACTATCATACATATATAAAAATTATATTTTTATTATCTCTACAATATAAAAAGCATATTTTTGTAATTTAAAAATCGTATCTTTTCACGTCTACTTCACATATAAAAATCGAATTTTTTATCCTATCGCTACATATATAAAGATTAAATTTTTACCATCTGTATAATATAAAAATCGTATTTTTATTTCAAATCTCTTCCTATAAAAATCGTATTTTTATTACCCTACATAAATAAAAATCATATTTTTATAATGCTAATATATATACAAATATCTAATTTCTATCATGATAATATATATGTAAAGATCTGATTTTTATTAACTCTACCGACATATAAAAATCTAATTTTCATTTAATGCTTATAATTTATATAATTAAAAACTGAATAAAAAGACAATGTTACATTAAAAAAAAGAAAAGAAAGGAAAAAGAAACTCACTTTTTTTTCTTAAAAAGATTGAATCTTTGGTTGGAGGGGGCCTCGGGGTCGAACTTGACAGCGGGGGTGGCGATGGAGGCTCGCGCAGGCGGTGATAGGAGAAGCTAGGGGCGGCGGCGGCCACAGGGTCGGAGCAATGGTGCTTTTGGCAGATTCTTCCTTGCGAAGGAGAAAGGGTAGGGGGACAGCTAAGGGGGAGAAAGACGCCGATCTGGGGGGTGGCATGGTGGCCGGTTGAGGCGGCGATGGGCGGAGCGCCTCCCCCCTGCGGCAGCGATAGCTGCCGCATCGCCCGATTCCCCCTTCTCTTTATTTTTTTTGTTTGTTTGTTCGATTTCTGAAAATGGACGGGGGAGGTAAGGGTTATGTTAATGAGGGTTGACCTTTTATTTCTAATTATATATTTAGTTTATTTATTTAATTCATAAAAGCAACTTTTTATTTCGACCTCTAGATCGAACCCACCGACTGTCATCCATAGCTAATTACCCCCATTCCGAACACAATGGGATATGTATAGTAAGCCAGTTCGACCATTTTGATCAAATTCCTTCAAAATCAAATTATAAATCTATATATTCTATTTTAAACGTACATTTCAATTTACTGGGGCCACATACTAACTCGAAAAATTCCCGAAAAATATTTTGTAGCTTCGCATTGACGATACGGTCCTAACAAAACTAATTTCGTCAAATTCAAAGACCTTTTGAAAAATGGCCATTTTCCAGTTGATTAAGTACAAGTGAAATGGTCAAAACACGTTTTGCTTCACCACGCTCACATATTGATTCGAAAAATTACGAATTCTGAAACCTAGCTATAACTTGACATCACGGATCTAACAAAAGTCGTTTCGTCAAAAACCAAGGTCATTTGCAAAATTTCCATTTTTTAAAGGCTAGAATTCCATAGCGATTATTCTAAATTTTCAAATGGGCATAACTTTTGATCCCTGCTATGAAATTTCGATTTCCCGGATTCGTTGGAAAGATATTCTCAATTAGATTCAACTATTTTTGGTTTCATTAAAATCCGTTTTGTTTTGAATCCTGTACATTCATTTGAATTTTGAAATCGAATTTTTGAACTACCACGCCATTTTCAATTCCTTTTATAATTAAAATAAATATTTATATTCTAACGATGATTTATATAATATATACGTTGTAATTCTATTCAAAATAAATTTCTCATCGTTTTTATTTAAAATATTCATTTAAAATATTCAAAATTCATTAAAATTGCCAAAATAAATTTTTTAAAATTGGCTCAGATTTTCGGTTTATTACAATCTCCCCCACTTAAAACTTTTCGTCTTCGAAAAGGAATGAAGACGAAAGTTGTTTTACAAATCAACTGAACTTCCTGTATTTTCACTACGGCTTAAGTTGTTTAACTTTTCAGTTTCTAAGAACTTTTCAAATATTTAAAAAATTTGGCTAACACCCTAAATTTTCGAATTTTTTTGCCATAACCTCCCCTGCACCGGAGACTTTGGGATATTTCATATAGCCTCCCATGGCCTTCTTCAATCCAAAAGAAAAAGAAAACGCCAAGTGGCTAGCCAATCGGCTCATAAAATCATCATCACCCAAACAAAACAGTAAATTATGGTAAACATGTACCTATTTGTCGGGCAAACAATTTTATTCTTCTGCTCTAGCCTCCTTGCTATGACTTGTTCAATGTAAGTACATGTATATGCATGCAAATGCGACTAATTTTCAATACAATTCACCATTTGGTACAATTTGACTAAAGGTTCAACATTTAATTAATTAAACAATAATCAAACAACACGACTAGCAATCAATTAGTTGATTATCATTCCAAATTCACAACTTTGATACATAGTCAAAAAATCATGTTTTTGATGCCAAATCACAACAATATATTCTAACTATATTTTGGTTCTCACACCAGTCTATTTGAAATATATAGAAATCCCACTTTCGAAACTCGAACAAAAACACTGATGATGAGATCTCAATCATCAGTATCTTCTTCGAGTGACTAGAGTGTGATACTATATCTATCGAATATATTTGAGGCTTCAATATACGTGGATCAGACGTATACTAAAATATCTATATAATTGATTATCCAAATTTAATATAAAATAAATAATCAAATACAAATAATTGATTTAAATTTTCCAAAAAAAACTTGTTTTCATTTTAAAAATATACTCTTCACACTCGTTCTAGGATACTACTGATCCCATCTCTAATGAGTCATTCCCATTGGATATTACTAATCCAATCTTTGATGAATTCTTTCGTTTGGTTCTAACGTTTCTTTTTCTCTGAGCTCTGTAAACCAAAGCTCTGATACCAGCTGAAGCGACCCGAACTTCCCCGGTCATCGAAGAGAAGAGAAAGAACGAATTACTGTGAGGACAAGATGAATCAGAACGCAAACAGAAGAACATTTCATTGTATATTACAATAATTCCATCAGAATAAAAGAATATACAGAGTATAAATAAATATTACACAGAAAATATCAGAGATTTAAATACATTACATAGCAGTGGAAAATAACACAATACACAACTAGAAGTAATACACGGATATAGAGCTTTCCAAGTATCGTTCCAGCTGTAAATCAGGATCCTGTGAATATAAATCTGCAAAACCAAAACTGCTAGCTACCCAAGTCAAAATAAGGGCACCCAGAGTTTACGTTAAAACAATAAACTCCAGGTCAGTCATGGGATTGGTATGAGAACTAAAACAGTTATTAATCTTTATTTTAAAGTTAGGTAAATCAAGGGACCACGCCGTATAACACGGAACGGGTTTCCTCCCAAGAATACCTGTAACAACCCGCAAATTCCGAACCAATTTAAAAATTTTATTTTAGAAAATTTTAATGAATTTTGAGGTTATCATTAATAATAATGGCTAGAATTTATTTTATTCGAAGTTAGAACGAATAAATTTATTTTAAATATAAATGGAGTTAGAAATGGCGCGGTTGTTTTGAAATGTAATTTTAAACTTTAACTGAATGTACAGGATTCAAAATAAATTAGAATTTAGTGAAACCAGAAATGTTTAAATCTGTTTAACCATATCTTTCTAACAAATTTGAAATTTGGCAAACTACATGAAGCGACCCGAACTTCCCCGGTCTACGAAGAGATGAGAAAGAACGAATTACTGTTAGGACAAGACAAAATAGAACGCAGACGGAAGAACATTTCATTGTTATTACAACAATTCCATCAGAATACAAGAATGTACAGAGTATGAATGAATAAATTACATTCGATAAATATCAGAGATTACAATGAAATACGTAGTAGCGGAAAAATAATACAAACATAACTGAAAGTAATACACGGATACAGAGCTTTCCAAGCATCGTTCCAGCTGTAAATCAGGATCTTGTGAATATAAATCTGCAAAACCAAAACTACCAGCTGCCCGTGTCGAAAATAAGGGCACCCAGAGTTTAGGTTAAAACAATAAACTCCAAGTCAGTCATGTGACTAGTGTGAGAACTAAAACAGTTATTCAAAACTTTACTTTAAAAGAGAGTAATTCAAGGGATCACACCGTATAACACGGAACGGGTTTCCTCCCAAGAATACCAGTGCTTAGGATAAACAACGCAATGCTTTTTCGAAAAATGAAGCTATTATAAGACCCAGGTCCCATCACATAATGCAACGCAAGCCGGAGGATAGGGTTTTACCTTATAACAGCCAAACATGCTTGGTACGTTTACAACAAATCATTTGATACTATAATAAGTGTGACGATCCCAAAACCCCATGGCACGATGATAAGGATAATCATTGGAATATAACACATTAATCATCATTAGCATATCACAGATAATAGCATAAACAGAAATTAGAATAATTTACACACATATGACAGCGGAATCATATAGATAACATCACATCAGAGAAGCACAGTACAGGATACAACTTAGTGCATAATGATACATAATCAGTCACCATCGCCTGAGGCGGAATCATACATAAAGAGTACACAAAAGGAATATCAGTCTACATCGCCAGTGGCGGAATCATAATATAGATACAATAATGGCGGAGAAAATCCAAGTCAGCACGGTGTAGTCAAGCCTCGCCATGAGCCAAAAGGTGCGTCAGAAACCTGTAACTAGGCTGCCCGTGTGAAAATAAGGGCACCCGAGTTTGCAAGGTGAAACAAACTACGAGTCAGTCATGGGACTGGTATGAGAAATCTATTCAACTTATTAACAACAATAATAAGGCAAATCAAAGGACCACGCCACTTTCGCGGAACGGGTTTACTCCAATGAGTGCTCGTGCATGAAGTAAAGTAAATGCTTAAATCAACGCAATGCTTTTTCTAAAATGAAGCCATTATAAGACTCAGGTCCCATCACACAATGCAACGCAAGCCGGAGGATAGATTTTTTACCTTATAATGGCCAAAGATGCTTCATACGAATAAACAAAGGTGTTTGATATTATTACTAGTGCATATATGTTTCAAAAGAAGATTGAATCATAAATATCAATCCTAGGCGGCATAGCTACCATCTACTATGTCGCCGTACTAGTAATACAATCACAACCGCACATATCGTATTGGAAATTGGATTCCTTCATGAGTCGAGGCAAGGGGCAAGCTCCTCTCCGATTCGAGACACTCTAGCAAATGTCCCAGGACGCCACTATGATCCTTGGATCTTCAAGGCCGGTCCTCTCTTACTTTTGAGGATTGGCAATTCTTGAACACACGTTTCCCGGTCCTTACAGACCTATAATCGAGGCGCCTCGCATTCCAACAACCACACAGGTGAAAAGTATATATAATGTCAGGGCTGGTAGGTCACTGACACCACCTTAGCTAGAAAGAAACGTCGTGCTCTCCCTGCAGTCACTCTCCCGTTTTTGACTCATACTGAGGTGTGAGGCTCGCGAATTCACGTTATACACAAAGCTAGTCACACAGACCATGCTTTGATCATCAACCACAAGACTTTGCTTTGCAACAGAAGCCTTGATCATATGCCACTTAGGCGTGCCACACAGGCAATCCACTCCATGGGACTGATTTATGTCAATACATAACCTCTAAGCTCGTACGTCTCAGAGAAGGGCGTTAAGCAAGAGAATAAATTCTCCGCCGCCAAACAGATATATATTTAACAGAGATCAATCAACACAGAACAAAATCCAATGTCAGACACACAGTCCATTAACAAGTCCGTTCTGGGTCTGAACGAAACCGGAGGCACCAATTCCTCGCATATCCGTACAATCAACAATATGTTTGGACGGCTACTACTTCAATTCCTTCATGGTAGCTACTCCAATCACGAGCATCAGTAGCGCCCATCCATCCAACGTGGAGATCGTCGGTCTTCAGTCGTCTTCGACTCTTCGACTTCTCAACGTCGATCGATTATTTGAAATGAGATAAACTCGGCCTTTTCAAATAACCCACGTATATTTAGATTTTCAAACCAATTAATCATAGGGTTGAACTATTCAACATTCACATTTCAGTTATTTAGTTGTAATTTTCACGTCAAATATATTCAACCATCACATATCAAGCAAACACAACAAAATTGGTTTATTTTCACTCTATATTGTCTATAGCACTTAATAACGATATATCGCCAATTTTATTTAATTTAAAACGGCCATATTTAATTAAACGACGTTTCAGGTCGTGTCGACGCACTGGCGCTGCTTTCCACTAATTTTGTTTTACACATATAGGAAAATCTAACCGTTGGATCTTCACAAATTTTACATCATTAGGAAGGTCTTTTCAAAACGAACCCAACGGTTCCAGTTTTGGGAAAATCCGACGGTCGGATCTTCCACACTAACCATTTGAAGTTACGATTTCAATTTACGAACTGCAGCGTCGTTATTCGATTTAATTCAATTATATTTATATATATATATAAATATAATCGTTTCTGGCGCTGTTTTTCACTAATTTTGAATTAAACATTCCAGACAATCCAACCGTCGGATCTTCACAAAGTTGGTGCCGTTGGAAAGATATTTCCAAGGCGAACCCAACGGTTGAGGTTTCGGGAAAATCCAATGGTCGGATCTTCCGCACTAGTCGTTTGAAATCACGGTTTCAAAATATGAACTGCACGGCCACGTTTCGTTTTAATTATATTTATATTTATATATTTATATAAATATAGTTCATTCAATAATTTCTATATCGTTTTCACTTCAAATATTTTTCTAACACCCTAAAATTTTGGAAAATTTCGCCATAACCTCCCCTGTACCGGGGGCATCGGGAAATCGCAAATAGCGTTCCCGGTCCTTCTAATCTCAAAAAGAAAAAGAAAAAGCCAATAGGCTCATAAAATCATCACCCAAACAAAACAGTAAATGTGTACCTATTTGTTGGGCACAAAATTTTATTCCTCTTCTCTAGCCCCTTTTTCTTTAACCTGTTCAATAGATATGCATGCACATATATACAATTTCTAACATTTATAATTTTCTATTCAACTTCATATTTGATTTGCTTTGGTCTAAAAACACCACTCATTCTAATATCGCATGCATAGGCTAAAATCATATCATTAGCTAGTTAATGTATATTTCAACTCATGCACGTTTATTCGAACCAGTGGCTATTTTTAACACTTCACATTTCAAAGATGATAATTTTGGCGAACTAAAGTAGATTTCAACACATGACTATTTTATTTAGTTCCTGTGCATGATAAAAATAATATTTCTATCACAAATATTTGTTTCAACGTCTGCATATCTTTAGCATATCACACATATGATAAAAATGATATTTTTATCATTTAAAATATTTATTCAACCAATGTATGGTTTCAACACTTCATAGTTTCAATAAAAATGTAATTTTTATCGTTCAATCTTTTTATTCAACACATGCACCTTTCCACTACACACATTTCTCAACAAATGAGTATTTCCACACATGGACAATTTATTTATGTTGTTCATATTAGAAAGATGGGATTTTTATGATTGAAATTATTTATATAAGGCGAATATTTTTCATGTTTCATATATATATAAAAATGTGATTTTTATTGTTTATACACTTCATTCATTCACAAATGAATTTTATTTTCACACAACACTTTTCAACACATGAACATTTCCACACATGGATATAGTTTCAATATAAGGCTTTAATTTCTATGCATGCAAATAATTTCAACATATGAAAATAATTCTAACACACAAAGATTATTCAAAATTTCGGCAGCATAACGGCAAGGTAGTTAAACCGGCACCGTCCCTAGTACGGCTCCTCGCTCTACCTTAAAACCTCGCGGTTTTTGACAATGGGGATCATGCATCTAATTCGCACGCAGGCGGCATGTTTATATTTATTTCATTTCCACAAACTAATCCTATGTGGTTTCAACCAAATATTTTCCAATCACGAACGGGTATTTTTCAACCTCAATCAATTCAATACCAACCACAAACAATCCCAAACAACAATTTGCCGTCAACCAATTTTCACAACAATTTCAACCAATAAATATCGTCCATGGTTTGTGGACGAGGGGGCGTATATATATATATATATATATATATATATATATATATAAATATCTATATATAGCAATTCACTTTTATTTCCACACATATATATATATATAAAAAGAAATTGAAGAATGTGGAATTCTCACCAATAGCTATCCAATAACACGACTCTTCCTTTTTGGAAATCTTCGCCTATTTCGTCTTCTTGTCGCTTTCGTTTCCCGTATTCTCTACATAGGTAAAAATCGAATTTTTACTATGTTATTCAATATATAAAGATCATATTTTAAAAACAAAGATTATATTTTTAATATTCCTATGATGTAAAAATTATATTTTTATTTCTTTAAAAATATACGAATCATATCTTACTTCTTCTACTTAACAAAAATTCCATCTTTTCTCTTTTTAAAAATATGATCTTTATTTTTGCAAGTTCAAATCTTTTTCTTTTAAAAGATTAAACCTTTTTCTATTTCAAAATTTAAACCTTTTTTTTTCTATTTTAAACCTTAAAATAAAATCAGTTTTTTTATTTCTTTTTAAAAAACAGTTTTTAAAATTCTTTTCAAATCAGTTTTAAAATTCTTTTCAAATCAGTTTTAAAATTCTTTTCAAATCAGTTTTAAAATTCTTTTTCAAATCAGTTTTAAAATTCTTTTTCAAATCAGTTTTAAAAATTCATAAAAATCAGTTTTAAAAATTCATAAAAATCAGTTTTAAAAATTCATAAAAATCAGTTTTTATTTTCTTAAAAATCAGTTTTTATTTTCTTTAAAATCAGTTTTTATTTTCTTTTCAAATCAGTTTTTAAATCGTTTTCAAATCAGAAATTAGTTTTTAAATCGTTTTATAAATCAGTTTTTATAAAACAAAAAAAATAAAAATAAAATAACTAAAAGCTCACCGTAGATTTCGAAGTGGAGGGAAGAAGAAGGAGCGTCGGCGGCTCGTGGTTCAGGGAGGTGCGACGGCAGGGTTCGAGGGTGGCGGTGCTCGGTGGTTCTACGGGGGGCGTCGCGAGGGTTCGAGGTCTTCGCTGGAAGGAGGAGGTCGGGCGGTGGGGGGCTTCGGTGAAGTCTTCGTCGGCGGGTTCGAGGGTCAGGCGGCGGCGCGATTTGATTAGGTTTTTTTTTTCTCGTTTCTGAATAATGAATCGGGGGGGGGGGGGGGGGGGGGCAAGCAGAAGAAAAGGAGGGAGTATATATTTTTATTTTATTTTATTTTATTATTTAATTATTTAATTTTGCAAAAAGGTTGACTTTTACATACGACCTCGAAACGAGGCCCACCGCCTGTCGTCCATAGCGTTTTACCCCCATTCCGAACACAATGGGATATGTATCGTAAGCTGGTTTGATCGTTACAATCAGTTTCCGTTGAAATTTACATTTAAATCCTTATATTGAATTTTGAACGTACATTTCAAATTACCGGGGTTACATACTAACTAGAAAAATTCCAGAAAAATATTTTCTAGTTTCGTATTGACGATACGGTCCTAACAAAACTAGTTTCGTCGAATTCTGAGACCGTTTGAAAAATGGCCAATTTCCTGTCGATTAAATTCAACAGAAACTGGTCAAACGCGTTTTCTTTTGCCACGCTCACATATTGATTCGAAAAATTATGAAATTTGAAACCTAGCAATAGTTTGACATCCCGGACCCGACAAAAGTGGTTTCGTCGAATTCCGAGGCCGTTTGCGAAATATCAATTTTCCAGACCTATATATTCTATATACCGACTCTTCTGAAAATTCATTCGGCCACAACTTTTGATTCTCGTTATGAAACTTCGATTTTTCAGATTCGTTAGAAAGGTATTGACTAACAGATTTAAATATTTTGGTCTCACTAAAGTCCGTTATATTTTCCACCCTGCACAGTCGGTCAAAGTTCAAATTCAAATTTTCAAACTGACTTACTATTTCTAATTCACTAATTTATTGAAATATTCTATTTCAATGGTTCAAATTGCTTTGAAATAATCAATTTAAAAATTTTAAATTGGCTCGTATTTTCCGGGTTATTACAATCTCCCCTACTTAAAACTTTTCGTCCTCGAAAAGGAAACAACAATAAAGTAGGAAATAAAATGTAAATGCAAAGTATGGTAAAGGTACCTTGCACCGGAGTTAGTCAGAGATATCCACTCTGCATTTGGGGTAAGCTTGCTTAATGCTTTCCTCAGTTTCCCAAGTACAGTCTCTAGGATCACTGCTCCACTGAACTTTAACTAAATGAACCTTTTTGCTTCTGAGTTCTCTAGTTTCTTTGCCAACAATTTTTAATGGCTCTCTTCTGAGTGCTAATTCTGGAGTTATCTCCACATCCTGTTGCGCTGCTTCTTCTACAACAAGATCCGGATCATGCACATGTCTCCTAAGTTGAGATACGTGAAATACATTGTGCACTCCAGGCAACCAATCAGGCAATTGAACCCTATAAGCAAGAGATCCAATTCGCTCAAGTATAGGAAAGGGACCAATAAATCTCGGTGCCAACTTCCCAGTCTTACCAAATCTGATTACTCCTCTCATCGGAGAAACCTTTAAATAAACACGTTCACCAACAGCAAATGTCAAATCTCTCCTTCTAGAGTCTGCGTAACTTTTCTGTCGGCTTTGGGCGGTTTTCAATCGCTTCTTGATGAAGTCCACTTTATCAGATGCTTCCCTAATCATATCGGGTCCTAGTACAAGTCTGTTGCCAGGTTCTACCCAACATGCAGGAGATCTGCAGGGTCTGCCATATAATGCTTCAAATGGTGACATCCTCAAACTTGCTTGATAGCTATTGTTATATGAGAATTCTGCCAAATGCAAATGATCTTCCCATGACCCACCAAAATCGATTATACAAGCCCGCAATAAATCTTCTAGAATTCTATTCACCCGCTCAGTTTGGCCATCTGTTTGGGGGTGATAAGCGGTGCTCATATTCAGTTTTGTCCCCAATTCAGTCTGGAAAGCCTCCCAGAATTTGCTAGTAAATAGGGGATCTCTATCACTGACTATGCTGATGGGAATTCAATGCAGCTCAACAATTTCTTTGAAATATATCTGTGCTAGACTTTGGGCAGTTCGATTGGACCTGACAGGTATAAAATGGGCAGTCTTCGTGAAGCGATCTACGATTACCCAAATATTGTCATTACCTTTCTTGGTTCGCGGCAAACCATCTATGAAATCCATGGAAATCTGTTCCCATTTCCAGCCTGGGACTTCCAACGGTTGCAACAGTCCAGCTAGCTTCTGTTGGTCACTCTTGACCAATTGACAAGTAGGGCATCTGCTAACATACAAAGAAATATCTCTTTTCATTGCCTTCCACCAGAAAGTGCGTTTGATATCGTTGTACATTTTACTCACCCCAGGATGGATGCAAAATTTGGATTTATGGCATTCATCTAGCACTTCTCTTCGAAGGCCTGGAATATTTGGGATGCAAATTCTGTTATTTAACCTGAGAACCCCCTTATTGTCAATACGGAAACTCGTGGTTTCACCTTCCTTGACTCTCTTACTGATTCTCTGAATGAATTCATCTTCTTTCTAAAGGGCTGAAATCCTATCAATCAATCCAGGTGTAATTATAAGATGGGCCACAATTGCGGTTTTTCTACTAAGCGCATCCGCTACTACGTTAGCTTTCCCCGGCGTATACAGGATATCAAGATCATACGCTGCAAGAAATTCTAGCCAACGCTGCTGTCTCAGATTCAGCTCTTTCTGGGTGTATAAATACTTCAATGATTGATGATCTGTGTACAGTATAAACTTCTCGCCCAATAAGTAATGCCTCCAGATTTTCAAGGCAAATACGATGGCTAGCAACTCAAGATCATGAGTCACATAATTCTTCTCATGCGGTTTCAATTGGCGGCTTGCATAAGCGACTACTTGGCCTCTCTGCATTAACACTGCACCAAGACCTCTAATAGAAGCATCTGTCCAAACCGTTAAATCTTGATTGCCATCAATAATAGTTAACACTGGAGCGGTGGTCAGCTTCGATTTCAATTCCTGGAAAGCTTCTTCACAGTCGGAAGTCCACTTAAACTTCTCATGTTTCTTTGTGAGCTTCGTTAACGGACCGGATATCTTCGAAAAATCCTTAACGAACTTCCGATAATAAATAGCCAACCTCATAAAACTTCTAACTTCTGTGGGAGTTGTGGGTTGTTTCCAGTCTTGAATCGCTGTTATCTTGCTTGGGTCAACAGAAATTCCTTTCCCTGACACGACATGGCCAAGAAATTTAACTTCTTCTTGCCAGAAGACACATTTAGAGAATTTGGCTTTGAAGACGTTCTTCCTTAGAATCTCCAATACTTGTTCTAAGTGTTTTTCATGCTCGGGTTTTGATTTGGAGTAGATTAAAATATCATCGATAAATACGACGACAAATTTATTTAGAACTCCCCTGAACACTCTATTCATTAGATCGACAAAGTATGCTGGAGCGTTGCAAAGGCCAAACGGCATTACTAACCATTCATAAAATATGTCTGGGCCTCTGAAAGCGGTCAAAGGAACACACTCTTCTGCTATTCTCAATTGATGAAAACCTGTAGCTAGGTCCATTCGGGAAAATACTTTCGCCCCATTCAATTGGTCTAGCAAATCATCAATGCGGGGTAGTGGATATTTGTTTTTAAGCGTCTGTTTGTTGAGGTCTCGGTAATCAACACATAATCTAAGAGTACCGTCTGACTTCGGGACAAACACGACAGCTGCACCCCAATTAGGAAAACTCGGTCTGATTAGACCTTTCCACAACAGTTGACGAGTTTGATCGCCTAATTCTTCTTTTTTCTTCGGAGTCATTCTACGAATTGGATGTACCACGGGTCTGGCATTAGGGATTAAATCGATTCGGAATTCTATTTCTCTTTGCGGAGGTAAGTTTTCAACTTCTTCAAACACATCCGCATAGTTGCTAACAATCGGAATCTTTTCTATGGAAGTGGGGATAAGTTCTAATGCTGACCAAAATTCTTCTCTATTCGGATTCGAACCATGACAGGGAACCGTAATATATCCAAGCTTCATTCGAATTTTAACGATCCTTTCCGCACAATTCACTTCGGCTTCATATTTCGTTAACCAATCCAGCCCGAGAATAATATCGAATTCGGGAAAATCCATAACGATTAAATCAAAAGAAAATTTGTAGGAAGAATAAGAGATCGACACTCTACAATATGAACTGAGAGTAATAGGACCCCCTATCGGGTTATGAACTTCAACCGATTCTTTAAGCTTTCGCTGTTTTAACTTTAGTTTGTGCACTGTGTTTTTAGCAATAAAACTACGGGATGCACCTGTGTCAAATAATACAGAAACAGGAATATTTTTAATTGTAAGGGTACCTCCCAAAACATCGGGTTTACCTGCTCCATCGGAAGCAGCTGGCGGGCTAGACCCGTCATAGACATGAGCTACAGTAGCTTTCTTCAGCAAAGGACAGTCTCTGACCAGATGGTTGGTCTTGCGACAGTTGAAGCACGAGCGAGGGTTCTGAGAGCCTTGGCTCGAGCCTTGAGAGTTTGTTTTCTGTCTCTTCGGAGCTGTGCAGACGTTTGAGTAGTGCCCCGGCTTACCACAATTAAAGCAATTTCCTCTTGGCGGCTTGCCAGTCTGAGGCTTAGAAGATGCTGCTTGGCTTGACTCGCCCTGATTCACAGTAGGCTTGCGCTTGTTACCTGCTTGGCTTCTAGCGCGATCCTGATCCAGATGTCTTTGATCAAGGTCTTCATAGTTGCATGTCATTTCCACTAGCTCGTTGAAATCCAGCTTGACATGGGCCATGGCTCTATCATGATATTGACGTCTTAGTCCAAAGATAAATCTCTTTTTTTTGGATTTCGCGGTAGCAACAAGTTCTGGAGCATAGGGCGACAGCATTGTAAATTTGTTCAGATAATCTTGCACGGAAAGATCCCCTTGCTGGAGATTGGCGAAGTCATCGTGCATTATTTCTAGAGCTTGCTCTGGGACATATTTCTCCTTGAAGAGTTCTTTGAATCCATCCCACGTTCTTCCAGCTTCTCTATTCCCGGCGGTAAGAGATTCCCACCATAATTCGACTTGTTCCTGCATAAGCCAGGCGCCCATAGTAGCTTTGTCTTCGCCTCCTAGCCTTAGGCCTTCAAGAATTTTCTCGCATGTTTTGAGCCATGCAAGGGCCTCTATTACGGTGCCAGTTCCCGAGAAGGTCTTGCCTCCTAAGTTCTTATATCTCTTAGCTACACGGTCGAGCTCGAAGTATTGAGCTGCCGGAGGTTGTATCAAAGGTCCTTCTTGAGCTGGGATTTCTCCCCTTCCTCGGCCTCGGCCGGCACGGCCTCCTCTAGCAGCGGTTCCTCTGGTAGCCATTTGTCAAATTCTGTATAAGTAACGAAAAAGTCAGTTAATAGAAATGATAGTCTATTGCATAGTTAAGCAGAAATTCCTACGAAAAGATAACGATGGACTGATCAATTGTTTTTGCTATTCTGCTCAGCTCATTCTAGGACTTTACTAGTCCTATCTCTAATGAGCGACTCGCCTTAGAATACTACTGATTCTATCTTGACGAAGTGTTTAATGTGTTAGACTCCAGAACTAAGGTTAACCAAAGCTCTGATACCAGCTGTGACGATCCCAAAACCCCGTGGCACGTTGTTAAGGATAATCATTGGAATATAACACATTAATCATCATTAGCATATCACAGATAATAGCATAAACAGAAATTAGAATAATTTACACACATATGACAGCGGAATCATATAGATAACATCACATCAGAGAAGCACAGTACAGGATACAACTTAGTGCATAATGATACATAATCAGTCACCATCGCCTGAGGCGGAATCATACATAAAGAGTACACAAAAGGAATATCAGTCTACATCGCCAGTGGCGGAATCATAATATAGATACAATAATGGCGGAGAAAATCCAAGTCAGCACGGTGTAGTCAAGCCTCGCCATGAGCCAAAAGGTGCGTCAGAAACCTGTAACTAGGCTGCCCGTGTGAAAATAAGGGCACCCGAGTTTGCAAGGTGAAACAAACTACGAGTCAGTCATGGGACTGGTATGAGAAATCTATTCAACTTATTAACAACAATAATAAGGCAAATCAAAGGACCACGCCACTTTCGCGGAACGGGTTTACTCCAATGAGTGCTCGTGCATGAAGTAAAGTAAATGCTTAAATCAACGCAATGCTTTTTCTAAAATGAAGCCATTATAAGACTCAGGTCCCATCACACAATGCAATGCAAGCCGGAGGATAGAGTTTTTACCTTATAATGGCCAAAGATGCTTCATACGAATAAACAAAGGTGTTTGATATTATTACTAGTGCATATATGTTTCAAAAGCAGATTCAATCATAAATATCAATCCTAGGCAGCATAGCTACCATCTACTATGTCGCCGTACTAGTAATACAATCACAACCGCACATATCGTATTGGAAATTGGATTCCTTCATGAGTCGAGGCAAGGGGCAAGCTCCTCTCCGATTCGAGACACTCTAGCAAATGTCCCAGGACCCCACTATGATCCTTGGATCTTCAGGGCCGGTCCTCTCTTACTTTTGAGGATTTGCAATTCCTGAACACACGTTTCCCGGTCCTTACAGACCTATAATCGAGGCGCCTCGCATTCCAACAACCACACAGGTGAAAAGTATATATAATGTCAGGGCTGGTAGGTCACTGACACCACCTTAGCTAGAAAGAAACGTCGTGCTCTCCCTGCAGTCACTCTCCCGTTTTTGACTAATACTGAGGTGTGAGGCTCGCGAATTCACGTTATACACAAAGCTAGTCACACAGACCATGCTTTGATCATCAACCACAAGACTTTGCTTTGCAACAGAAGCCTTGATCATATGCCACTTAGGCGTGCCACACAGGCAATCCACTCCATGCGACTGATTTCTGTCAATACATAACCTCTAAGCTCGTACATCTCAGAGAAGGGCGTTAAGCAAGAGAATAAATTCTCCGCCGCCAAACAGATATATATTTAACAGAGATCAATCAACACAGAACAAAATCCAATGTCAGACACACAGTCCATTTACAAGTCCGTTCTGGGTCTGAACGAAACCGGAGGCACCAATTCCTCGCATATCCGTACAATCAACAATATGTTTGGACGACTGCTACTTCAATTCCTTCATGGTAGCTACTCCAATCACGAGCATCAGTAGCGCCCATCCATCCAACGTGGAGATCGTCGGTCTTCAGTCGTCTTCGACTCTTCGACTTCTCAACGTCGATCGATTATTTGAAATGAGATAAACTCGGCCTTCTCAAATAACCCACGTATATTTAGATTTTCAAACCAATTAATCATAGGGTTGAACTATTCAACATTCACATTTCAGTTATTTAGTTATAATTTTCACGTCAAATACATTCAACCATCACATATCAAGCAAACACAACAAAATTGGTTTATTTTCACTCTATATCGTCTATAGCACTTAATAACGATATATCGCCAATTTTATTTAAATTAAAACGGCCATATTTAATTAAACGACGTTTCAGGTCGTGTCGACGCACTGGCGCTGCTTTCCACTAATTTTGTTTTACACATATAGGAAAATCTAACCGTTGGATCTTCACAAATTTTACATCATTAGGAAGGTCTTTTCAAAACGAACCCAACGGTTCCAGTTTTGGGAAAATCCGACGGTCGGATCTTCCACACTAACCATTTGAAGTTACGATTTCAATTTACGAACTGCAGCGTCGTTATTCGATTTAATTTAATTATATTTATATATATATAAATATAATCGTTTCTGGCGCTGTTTTTCACTAATTTTGAATTAAACATTCCAGACAATCCAACCGTCGGATCTTCACAAAGTTGGTGCCATTGGAAAGATATTTCCAAGGCGAACCCAACGGCTGAGGTTTCGGGAAAATCCAATGGTCGGATCTTCCGCACTAGTCGTTTGAAATCACGGTTTCAAAATATGAACTGCACGGCCACGTTTCGTTTTAATTATATTTATATGTATATATTTATATAAATATAGTTCATTCAATAATTTCTATATCGTTTTCACTTCAAATATTTTTCTAACACCCTAAAATTTTGGAAAATTTCGCCATAACCTCCCCTGTACCGGGGGCATCGGGAAATCTCAAATAGCGTTCCCGGTCCTTCTAATCTCAAAAAGAAAAAGAAAAAGCCAAGCGGCTAGCCAATAGGCTCATAAAATCATCACCCAAACAAAACAGTAAATGTGTACCTATTTGTTGGGCACAAAATTTTATTCCTCTTCTCTAGCCCCTTTTTCTTTAACCTGTTCAATAGATATGCATGCACATATATACAATTTCTAACATTTATCATTTTCTATTCAACTTCATATTTGATTTGCTTTGGTCTAAAAACACCACTCATTCTAATATCGCATGCATAGGTTAAAATCATATCATTAGCTAGTTAATGTATATTTCAACTCATGCACGTTTATTCGAACCAGTGGCTATTTTTAACACTTCACATTTCAAAGATGATAATTTTGGCGAACTAAAGTAGATTTCAACACATGACTATTTTATTTAGTTCTTGTGCATGTTAAAAATAATATTTCTATCACAAATATTTGTTTCAACGTCTGCATATCTTTAGCATATCACACATATGATAAAAATGATATTTTTATCATTTAAAATATTTATTCAACCAATGTATGGTTTCAACACTTCATAGTTTCAATAAAAATGTAATTTTTATCGTTCAATCTTTTTATTCAACACATGCACCTTTCCACTACACACATTTCTCAACAAATGAGTATTTCCACACATGGACAAATTATTTATGTTGTTCATATTAGAAAGATGGGATTTTTATGATTGAAATTATTTATATAAGGCGAATATTTTTCATGTTTCATATATATATAAAAATGTGATTTTTATTGTTTATACACTTCATTCATTCACAAATGAATTTTATTTTCACACAACACTTTTCAACACATGAACATTTCCACACATGGATATAGTTTCAATATATGGCTTTAATTTCTATGCATGCAAATAATTTCAACATATGAAAATAATTCTAACACACAAAGATTATTCAAAATTTCGGCAGCATAACGGCAGGGTAGTTAAACCGACACCGTCCCTAGTACGGCTCCTCGCTCTACCTTAAAACCTCGCGGTTTTTGACAATGGGGATCATGCATCTAATTCGCACGCAGGCGGCATGTTTATATTTATTTCATTTCCACAAACTAATCCTATGTGGTTTCAACCAAATATTTTCCAATCACAAACGGGTATTTTTCAACCTCAATCAATTCAATACCAACCACAAACAATCCCAAACAACAATTTGCCGTCAACCAATTTTCACAACAATTTCAACCAATAAATATCGTCCATGGTTTGTGGACGAGGGGGCGTATATATATATATATATATAAATATTTATATATAGCAATTCACTTTTATTTCCACATATATATATATATATATAAAAAGAAATTGAAGAATGTGGAATTCTCACCAATAGCTATCCAATAACACGACTCTTCCTTTATGGAAATCTTCGCCTATTTCGTCTTCTTGTCGCTTTCGTTTCCCGTATTCTCTACATAGGTAAAAATCGAATTTTTACTATGTTATTCAATATATAAAGATCATATTTTAAAAACAAAGATTATATTTTTAATATTCCTATGACGTAAAAATTATATTTTTATTGCTTTAAAAATATACGAATCATATCTTACTTCTTCTACTTAACAAAAATTCCGTCTTTTCTCTTTTTAAAAATATGATCTTTATTTTTGCAAGTTCAAATCTTTTTCTTTTATAAGATTAAACCTTTTTCTATTTCAAAATTTAAACCTTTTTTTTTCTATTTTAAACCTTAAAATAAAATCAGTTTTTTTATTTCTTTTTAAAAATCAGTTTTTAAAATTCTTTTCAAATCAGTTTTAAAATTCTTTTCAAATCAGTTTTAAAATTCTTTTTCAAATCAGTTTTAAAATTCTTTTTCAAATCAGTTTTAAAAATTCATAAAAATCAGTTTTAAAAATTCATAAAAATCAGTTTTAAAAATTCATAAAAATCAGTTTTTATTTTCTTAAAAATCAGTTTTTATTTTCTTTAAAATCAGTTATTATTTTCTTTTCAAATCAGTTTTTAAATCGTTTTCAAATCATAAATTAGTTTTTAAATCATTTTATAAATCAGTTTTCATAAAACAAAAAAAACAAAAATAAAAATAAAATAACTAAAAGCTCACCGTAGATTTCGAAGTGGAGGGAAGAAGAAGGAGCGTCGGCGGCTCGTGGTTCAGGGAGGTGCGACGGCAGGGTTCGAGGGTGGCGGTGCTCGGTGGTTCTACGGGGGGCGTCGCGAGGGTTCGAGTTCTTCGCTTGAAGGAGGAGGTCGGGCGGTGTGGGGCTTCGGCGAAGTCTTCGTCGGCGGGTTCGAGGGTCAGGCGGCGGCGCGATTTGATTAGGTTTTTTTTTTCTCGTTTCTGAATAATGAATCGGGGGGGGGGGGGCAAGCAGAAGAAAAGGAGGGAGTATATTTTTTTTTTTATTATTTAATTTTGCAAAAAGGTTGACTTTTACATACGACCTCGAAACGAGGCCCACCGCCTGTCGTCCATAGCGTTTTACCCCCATTCCGAACACAATGGGATATGTATCGTAAGCTGGTTTGATCGTTACAATCAGTTTCCGTTGAAATTTTCATTTAAATCCTTATATTGAATTTTAAACGTACATTTCAAATTACCGGGGTCACATACTAACTAGAAAAATTCCAGAAAAATATTTTCTAGTTTCGTATTGACGATACGGTCCTAACAAAACTAGTTTCGTCGAATTCTGAGACCGTTTGAAAAATGGCCAATTTCCTGTCGATTAAATTCAACAGAAACTGGTCAAACGCGTTTTCTTTTGCCACGCTCACATATTGATTCGAAAAATTATGAAATTTGAAACCTAGCAATAGTTTGACATCCCGGACCCGACAAAAGTGGTTTCGTCGAATTCCGAGGCCGTTTGCAAAATATCAATTTTCCAGACCTATATATTCTATATACCGACTCTTCTGAAAATTCATTCGGCCACAGCTTTTGATTCTCGTTATGAAACTTCGATTTTTCAGATTCGTTAGAAAGGTATTGACTAACAGATTTAAATATTTTGGTCTCACTAAAATCCGTTATATTTTCCACCCTGCACAGTCGGTCAAAGTTCGAATTCAAATTTTCAAACTGACTTACTATTTCTAATTCACTAATTTATTGAAATATTCTATTTCAATGGTTCAAATTGCTTTGAAATAATCAATTTAAAAATTTTAAATTGGCTCGTATTTTCCGGGTTATTACAATAAGTCTATAGTGTCAAAACAATTTCAATCATAAATATAAATCATAGACGGCATAGCATCCCATGCTACTATGTCGCCATACTAGGCTCTACAAATAAAACTGAAATATCTCGTATTGGAAATTGGATTTCCGTCATGAGTCGAGGCAAGGGGCAAGCTCCTCTCCGCTTTCGAGACAGTCTAGCAAATGCTCAGGACTACACAATTTGGGCAGCCACTTGGATCGGTTGGGCCGGTCCTCTCTGACGTTTGTATGCCTAAACACACATTTCCCGGTCCTTACAGACCTAAAATCGAGGCGCCTCGCATCCAACAACCACATAGGTGAAAAGTATATAAATGTCAGGGCTGGTAAGTCATTGACACCACCAAAGCTAGAAAGAAACGTCGTGTTCTCCCAACGGTCCGTATCCCGTTTTTAACTCATACCGAGGTGTGAGGCTCGCGAATTTATGCTATACACAAAACTGCCACGTAGGCCGTGCTTTGATCATCAACCTCAAGACTTTGCTTTTCAACAGAAGCCTTGATCCATGGAACTCAGCATGCCACACAGGCAATTCATGCCATGCGATTGATATCTATCGATATATAACCTCCAAGCTCGTACGTCTCAGAGAAGGGCGTTAAGCAAGAGAATAAATTCTCCGCCGCCAAACAGATATATATTTAACAGAAATCAATCAACACAGAATAAAATCCAATGTCAGACACACAATCCATTTACATGTTCGTTCTGGGTCTGAACGAAACCGGAGGCACCTTCGTCGCATATCCATCGATCTCCAGGTACGTCTGGACGACCACCAACTATTTCCATCCTCTTGGGTGTACAGGCCAATCAGGATCATTGGTAATTATCCAAACGATGTGAAGACTTCCGGTATTCGACCGCCGTCATCATCTTCGACTTATAGTCGAATCGGTTATTCAGAATGGGTATAAACCCGGACTTTACGAACAACCCGCGTATATTAAAAACAAATGTTACACAAACACAACATACGCCTTATTCCAATTCAGCAGCCACTAACCGCAAATTAGCAAGAGAACAATTTCCCAAATATTAACCCCGAAGGCCGAAACCAACATCAGATCAATACCCAAGAAACCATTCTTCTTTACTAACCTACAACTAGTTTCTAAATTCCACATTCTTAGGGAAAGGTTCCCATTAATTTTATCCAAGATAAATTCTTTAAAATTTATCCTTTAATCTTCCTTTGGATGTCGTTTCAAACCAAATTATGGTTTTCCAAACTAGTCGAGATTAGCGAACCACACCGAAGTAATTATTTATTTTATTTCCCAATCCCAACCTATTCATCCCATGAAGCAAAACTGGTAATACTCCATATCTAACACCACAGTGTTGTCGGTAAAATTAATTACCATTTCACGTTCAAATCTAATTAAAGATTTAACTATCGCTTTGGAGCAAAACTGGTAATACTCCATTCTCGCTCACTTTCTATATTTGATAATTTAAATTATCAATTCACATTTCAATCTACTTGCAGATTCATTAAAACTCCTTTTACTGGGTTAAAGAACTAATGTCATTTAAAACACAGTTCACGATAAACCCAAATCACATTCTATTTATTATCGGATTAAAGAACAAGTTTTATTTAAAACACTATTCACCATAAACCCAAATCATCTCTATTTAAAGCCCATTTCAAATCCAATTTATTTATTTAAAATAAATGGGTTTTTACTTTAGTTCTAAACTAGTTCATTTCGATAAAAATCTATTTTTATCCTTTCAAATATGGAGTTTTTCATCCCAATTTTTCCCAAATCATTTCTTATGATTTTACACAAATTATTGATATTTTTAATAATTTTATCAAGGCACGTACAGTCGATTTCCATCAACGGCCATCGAACTGCACTTACAACGACCTTTTCCAAATTTGACTTGGACGTATCTCCAAATCCAACCGTTAGATTTCAAATTTCTAATATTCGTTAGAAAGCTCTTTTCGATACGAACCCAATGGTTCCGGTTTTAGGAGAATCCGACGGTCGGATCTCCCGTAATGTCCATTCGAAGTCAATGGTTGAAATTCACGAACTGCCGCGGCGCGGCACGTTCTATTCAGGCCATTATATTATATATATATATAATATATAATATATATTTCGTCGATTTTTATTTAAATCGAATTTTATAAATAGTTTTAAATTCGTTTCAAAAGCAATTTCAACTTCCATTTCAATTCGAATCAAAATTGAATTTTTCCTTATAAATTCGTTTTAAAATTCATTTCTATTCAATTCAAATTTCAATTCAATTTGAATTCCTTTCAAATCGATTTCTATTCTATTTCAATTCGGATTTGTTTTCTATTCAATTCAAATTCAATTCATTTTCTATTCAATTCAAATCAAATTCGTTTTCTATTCAATTCAAATTTGATTCGTTTTCTATTCAATTCAATTCGATTCGTTTTCTATTCAATTCAAATTTGATTCCTTTTCTATTCAATTCAATTCGAATTCGTTTTATATTCAATTCAAATCAAATTCGTTTTCTATTCAATTCAAATTCGATTCGTTTTCTATTCAATTCAAATTCGATTCATTTTCTATTCAATTCAAATTCGATTCGTTTTCTATTCAATTCAAATTCGATTCGTTTTATATTCAATTCAAATCAAATTCGTTTTCTATTCAATTCAAATCAAATTCAATTCGTTTTCTATTCAATTCAAATCAAAATCAATTCGTTTTCTATTCAATTCAAATTCAATTTCTTTTCTTTATATATATTCGATTTTTATCTCTTTTCAATATTCATTATAAAAAAGTGAATATAATCGATATAATTATCGTTCGCATCAAAATAGCGCATCTCTAATCAATACGGCTTTATATATTTCAATAATCCCGTTATTCTATTCAACAAATGAATCTATATTGTTGTCAACACACGACTAATCTCAACGAATGAGTACTGTCCACGTGTGACTGTTTTTGTTATTTAATATATTTTATAAAAATTATGGTATCCATCGTTTGATTTCAATCAGACTCCAACCGTAAATTAGTAAGAGAACGATTCCCTGAATATTAACCCCGAAGGCCGAAACCAACATCGGATCCATATCCAGGAGACCACTCGTCTTATCTATTTTCCAGTTAGTTTCTAATTTTATATATGATAAAGATGTAAATTTTATTGTTAAAATATTTCGTTCAACACATGACTAATCTCAACGGATGAGTACGGTCAACACATGAACCTTTATATTATAATGATAAAGATATAAATTTTATTGTTAAAATATTTCGTTCAACACATGACTAATCTCAACGGATGAGTACGGTCAATACATGAACCTTTATATTATAATATTCTTTATTTTCTAAATTGGAATGAGGCCCAATCAATTACAATATAAAGTTACTTATATGGATTCCATACAACACATGTATATAATAGCAACGACAAATAATCAACCATCATCCAAAGTGCACCACACAACTGCATTAGCATCAAATATAAATAATCGACGCTTACACAGTCTGTCGACCAATCGATCGACATACAATTAAATAATTGGGATTAGTGTACCCAAATATCATCCCAACACCCATGTGGGGTTTCAAATCAACAAACACATATTTTTATTCGTGCAGTTGGGCGATGTGTAAAATTTATCGACCCAATCCATAGCAGTCAAATCAGTGTATATAAACAAATCGGCCGACTTGTTTATAAATATTCATTTATTCACATTCACGTTAAAAATTATATTTTTAACGATAAAATATTTATTTCAACACTTCTACTTTTTATTATCGATTTCACATCAACAACACAAACAAATTTTACAACACATCAATTAAACAAACAAGCCATCCATGGTCTGTGGATGACGGGTGTCGGGTGCTACTAAACACCGTCTGCATCCTAGTATATATATATAACTAGAAAAAGAAATTTTAAAGTGAGAAGTTCTCACCGATAGCTATCCCAATTCCATGACACTTCATTTATAGAAATCTTCATCGTTCTCGCCTTTTTGTCACCTTCGTTGCACGTATTCTCTACATATGTAAAAATCGAATTTTTACTTCGCTATTCAATATATAAAAATCGAATTTTTACTTCGCTATTCAATATATAAAAATCCCATTTTTACTTCGCTATTCAATATATAAAAATCCCATTTTTACTTCATTATATATATATATATATATAATAAAAATCATATTTTTATTTCGCTACATATATAAAGATAATTTTTTTATATTCTCTATTATATAGAAATTCTATTTTCAATACACTACTTATATAAAAATAGTATTTTTATATCTTCTATTATATAAAGATCATATTTTTATTTGCTACAAGTATAAAAATCATATTTTTATACCTTTAAAAACATTTTCAACTTGCCAAATATATTTTCTTTCAATGATAAAAATCATAGCTTTATGCTATTAAAAATCCGATCTTTAACTTTAGAAATCAAATCTTTATGATTATAAAAATCAAATCTTTTTAATATACTATCTATATATTTAAAATTCCCATTTTTAATTAAAACTATTTATATTTCCAATTAATACCAAAATTTATACTTAAATTAAAATTAATTACCTTCCATTCTTCCTCGTTGAAACTTAGAAGTGTCGAACCCAAAAACCCCGAATCTAGGGCTTCAATTCGCTCAGAAATCGATGCACCAGAGGTCTAACGTCAACCTGACAGTTGGAGGAGAGGCTTGGGGTCTCTGGTTGTCGGGAGGGGTGGTTTAGTGGCGGCGGCAGCTTAATGGGTTTGGGGTTTTGTGGTTTTCGAAGTAGTGTGGGCTAACGAGGACGGAGGGCGACTGGATGGCTTCGGCTTGGCAGGGAGGCGGTGCTAGGATCATCGGAGGCGGGGAAGGCCTCCTGGAGCGGCGGCGGAAGACCCAAGGGAGGGCGCGACATCGATCTATGGGAGTTTTTCTTTTTCATTTTTTTTTTCTTTTTTTTCTCTGAGGTATCGGTTTGGTCAAAGGAAGAGAAAGGGGGAGGAGTTAAGTGGAAAATATATTATTTTATTTATTATATAAATTCTAAAAAGCAACTTTTATTTTCGACCTCGAAACGAGACCCACCGCCTGTCGTCCATAGCTAATTACCCCCATTCCGAACACAATGGGATATGTATCGTAGGTTGATTCGACGGTTTCGATCGATTTCCGTTGAATTTACATTTAAATCATTATACTGAATTTTAAACGTACATTTCAAATTACCGGGGCCACAAACAGCCTCTAAAAATTCTCAAAAAATATTTTATAGCTTCGTATTGACGATACGGTCCTAACAAAACTAATTTCGTCGAATTCTGAGACCGTTGGAAAAATGGCCATTTTCCAGTCGATTAAAATCAACTGAAACTGGTCAAACGCGTTTTCCTTCGACACGCTCACATATTGATTCGAAAAATTATGAAATTTGGAATCTAGCAATAATTAGACATCACGGACCCAACAAAATTGGTTTCGTCGAAATCCGAGGTCGTTTGCAAAATGTCTATTTTTAAGGGCCTAAATTCCATAGCGACTATTCAGAATTTTCAACTGGACATATCTTTTGATCCCCGCTATGAAATTTCAATTTTTCGGGTTCGTTGGAAAGATATTCTCAACTAGATCCTATTATTTTTGGTTTCACTAAAATCCGGATTGTTTTGCACCCGGTACATTCGACTGAAGTTTGAAATCGAATTATCGAACTACCGCGCCATTTTCAATTCTATTTATAATTATATATAATTATTTATATTCTAACGACGATCTATATAACTATATACGTTCAAATTATATTCAAAATAAATTTTCGTCGATATTATTTAAAATAATCTATTTTAAATATTCAAAATTCATTAAAATTGCCAAAATAAAATTTTTAAACTGGCTCAGAATTTCTGCGTTGTTACAATCTCCCCCACTTAAAAATTTTCATCCCCGAAAAGGAACAAAGTCGAAAGTGGTTTGATCAATCAACTCTACGTTCAATCCGGCTTCCATTCTCCAACTTTTCAGTTTCTGAGAATTTCCAAATTCTTCAAAAATTTGACTACCAACCTGAATTTTCGAAAAATTTCGCCATAACCTCCCCTGCACTGGGAGCCACGGGAAAATCCTGAAATTGCCATACAGGCTTTCGGATCTCAAAAAGAAAAAGAAAAAGCCAAGCGGCTAGCCAATAGGCTCATAAAATCATCATCACCCAAACAAAACAGTAAATTATAGTAAATATGTACCTGTTTGTCGGGCAAACAAATTTTATTCTCTGCTCTATTGCTATGACTTGTTCAATGTAAGTGCATGTATATGCAAGCAAATGCGACCAATTTTCAATACAGTTCAATATTCGATTCTATTAGGCATAATGGTTCAAAAATTATCTAACAACTAAACAAACAACACAAACATCAATCAATTAGTGAATTAAAGTTTCAAATTCATAATTTTGATACATATACAAAAATCATGTTTTTGATGCCAGTTCACAACAAATAAATCTATCTATATTGGTTTTGGTTCTCACACCAGCCTAATGGAAATATATAGAAATCACACCTTCGTCACACGAAAATAAACCACTGATGCCGTACGTCATCAGTGGAATCATCCCCGGGCTTCTAGAGTGTGATTCTATATCTATCCAGTGTATTAAAACATCGAATATATGTTCATGACGCGTATACGCGAAATCTTTATATACTAGATTGTCCAAATCAATACAAATAAAATATTCAAATACGTATAAAACGATTTAAATTTTCAAAACAAAATTGTTTTCATTTGAAAAATATACTCTTCACACTCGTACTAGGATACTACTGATCCTATCTCTAACGAGTCATTCTAATTGGATATTACTAATCCAATATCTGATGAATTCTTTCGTATGGTTCTAATGTGTCTTGTTCTCGAGCTCTGTAAATCAAAGCTCTGATACCAACTGAAGCGACCCGAACTTCCCCGGTCTCCGAAGAGATGAGAAAGAACGAATTACTGTGAGGACAAGACAAAACAGAACGCAGACGGAAGAACATTTCATTGTTATTACAACAATTCCATCAGAATAAAAGAATGTACAGAGTATGAATGAATAAATTACATTCGATAAATATCAGAGATTACAATGAATTACATTGCGGCGGAAAAATAATACAAAACACAACTGAAAGTAATACTCGGATACAGAGCTTTCCGAGCATCGTTCCAGCTGTAAATCAGGATCTTATGAATATAAATCTGCAAAACCAAAACCACTAGCTGCCCGTGTCGAAAATAAGGGCACCCAGAGTTTAGGTTAAAACAATAAACTCCAGGTCAGTCATGTGACTGGTGTGAGAACTAAAACAGTTATTCAAAACTTTACTTTAAAAGAGAGTAATTCAAGGGACCACACCGTATAACACGGAACGGATTTCCTCCCAAGAATACCAGTGCTTAGGATAAACAACGCACTGTTTTTTCGAAAAATGAAGCTATTATAAGACCCAGGTCCCATCACACAATGCAATGCAAGCCGGAGGATAGGGTTTTACCTTATAACAGCCAAACATGCTTAGTACGTTTACAACAAATCATTTGATACTATAATAAGTGTACAGTGTCAAAACAATTTCAATCATAAATATAAATCATAGACGACATCGCATCCCATGCTACTATGTCGCCATACTAGGCTCTACAAATAAAACCGAAATATCTCGTATTGGAAATTGGATTTCTGTCATGAGTCGAGGCAAGGGGCAAGCTCCTCTCCGCTTTTGAGACACTCTAGCAAATGCTCAGGACTACGCACCCTGGGCAGCCACTTAGATCGGTTGGGCCGGTCCTTTCTTACGTTTGAGGATTAGTTATGCATGAACACACATTTCCCGGTCCTTACAGACCTAAAATCAAGGCGCCTCGCATACAACAACCACATAGGTGAAAAGTATATAAATGTCAGGGCTGGTAAGTCACTGACACCACCAAAGCTAGAAAGAAACGCCGTGTTCTCCCAATGGTCTGTATCCCGTTTTTAACTCATACCGAGGTGTGAGGCTCGCGAACTCAAGCTATACACAAAGCTGCCACGTAGGCCGTGCTCTGATCATCAACCACAAGACTTTGCTTTTCAACAGAAGCCTTGATCCATGCAACTCAGCATGCCACACAGGCAATTCATGCCATGCGATTGATATCTATCGATATATAACCTCTAAGCTCGTACGTCTCAGAGAAGGGCGTTAAGCAAGAGAATAAATTCTCCGCCGCCAAACAGATATATATTTAACAGAAATCAATCAACACAGAATAAAATCCAATGTCAGACACACAATCCATTTACAAGTTCGTTCTGGGTCTGAACGAAACCGGAGGCACTTTCCTCGCATATCATCGATCTCCAGGTACGTCTGGACGACCACCAACTATTTCCATCCTCTTGGGTTTACAGCCCCATCAGGATCATCAGTAATTATCCAAACGATGTGAAGACTTCCTGTCTTCGACCACCGTCATCATCTTCGACTTATCATTGAATCGGTTATTCAGAATGGGTATAAACACGGACTTTCCGAACAACCCGCGTATATTAAAAGCAAATGATACACAAACACAACAAACGACTCATTCCAATTTAGCAGCCACTAACCGGAAATTAGCAAGAGAACAATTTCCCAAATATTAACCCCGAAGGCCGAAACCAACATCAGATCAATACCCAGGAAACCATTCTTCTTAACTAACCTACAGCTAGTTTCTAAATTCCACATTTTTAGGGAAAGGTTCCCATTAATTTTATCCAAGATAAATTCTTTAAAATTTGTCCTTTAATCTTCCTTTGGATGTCGTTTCAAACCAAATTATAGTTTTCCAAACTAGTCGAGATTAGCGAACCACACCGAAGTAATTATTTATTTTATTTCCCAATCCCAACCTATTCATCCCATGAAGCAAAACTAGTAATACTCGATATCTAACACCACAGTGTTGTCGGTAAAATTAATTAACATTTCACGTTCAAATCTAGTTAAAGATTTAACTATCGCTTTGGAGCAAAACTGGTAATACTCCATTCTCGCTCACTTTCTATATTTGATAATTTAAATTATCAATTCACATTTCAATCTAATTGCAGATTCGTTAAAACTCCTTTTACTGGGTTAAAGAACTAATGTCATTTAAAACACAATTCACAATAAACCCAAATCACATTCTATTTATTATCGGATTAAAGAACAAGTGTTATTTAAAACACTGTTCACGATAAACCCAAATCATCCCTATTTAAAGACCATTTCAAATCCAATTTATTTTTTTAAAATAAATGGGTTTTTACTTTAGTTCTAAACTTGTTCATTTCGATAAAAATCTATTTTTATCCTTTCAAATATGGAGTTTTTCATCCCAATTTTTCCCAAATCATTTCTTATGATTTTACACAAATTATTGATATTTTTAATAATTTTATCAAGGCCCGTACAGTCGATTTCCATCAACGGCCATCGAACTGTACTTATAGCGACCTTTTCCAAATTTGATTTGGACGTATCTCCAAATCCAACCGTTAGATTTCAAATTTCTAATATTGGTTAGAAAGCTCTTTTCGATATGAACACAACGGTTCTGGTTTTAGGAGAGTCCGACGGTCGGATCTTCCGTAATGTCCATTCGAAGTCAATGGTCGAAATTCACGAACTACCGCGGCGCGACGCGTTCTATTCAGGCCATTATATTATATATATAAATATATAATATATATTTCGTTGATTTCTATTTAAATCGAATTTTATAAATAGTTTTAAATTCTTTTCAAATGCAATTTCAACTTCCATTTCAATTCAAATCAAAATTGAATTTTTCCTTATAAATTCGTTTTAAAATTCATTTCTATTCAATTCAAATTTCAATTCAATTTGAATCCATTTCAAATCGATTTCTATTCTATTTCAATTCGGATTCGTTTTCTATTCAATTCAAATTCAATTCATTTTCTATTCAATTCAAATCAAATTCGTTTTCTATTCAATTCAAACTCAATTCATTTCAAATTCGATTCATTTTCTATTCAATTCAATTCGATTCGTTTTCTATTCAATTCAAATTCGATTCGTTTTCTATTCAATTCAATTCGAATTCGTTTTATATTCAATTCTAATCTAATTCGTTTTCTATTCAATTCAAATTCGATTCGTTTTCTATTCAATTCAAATTCGATTCGTTTTCTATTCAATTCAAATTCGATTCGTTTTATATTCAATTCAAATCAAATTCGTTTTCTATTCAATTCAAATCAAATTCAATTCGTTTTCTGTTCAATTCAAATTCAATTTCTTTTCTTTATATATATTCGATTTTTATCTCTTTTCAATATTCATTATAAAAAAAAGAATATAATCGATATAAATATCGTTCGCGTCAAAATAGCGCATCTCTAATCAATACGGCTTTATATATTTCAATAATCCCGTTATTCTATTCAACAAATGAATCTATATTTTTTTCAACACACGACTAATCTTAACGAATGAGTACTGTCCACGTGTGACTATTTTTGTTATTTATTATATTTTATAACAATTAGGGTATCTATCGTTTGATTTCAATAAGACTCCAACCGTAAATTAGTAAGAGAACGATTCCCTGAATATTAACCTCGAAGGCCGAAGCCAACATCAGATCCATATCCAGGAGACCACTCATCTTATCTATTTTCCAGTTAGTTTCTAATTTTATATATGATAAAGATGTAAATTTTATTGTTAAAATATTTCGTTCAACACATGACTAATCTCAACGGATGAGTATGGTCAACACATGAACCTTTATATTATAATGATAAAGATATAAATTTTATTGTTAAAATATTTCATTCAACACATGACTAATCTCAACGGATGAGTACGGTCAACACATGAACCTTTATATTATAATATTCTTTATTTTCTAAATTGGAATGAGGCCCAATCAATTACCATATAAAGTTAATTATATGGATTCCATACAACACATGTATATAATAGCAACGACAAACGATCAACCATCATCCAAAGTGCACCACACAACTGCATAAGCATCAAATTTAAATAATCGACGCTTACACAGTCTGTCGACCAATCGATCGACATACAATTAAATAATTGGGATTAGTGTACCCAAATATCATCCTAACACCCGTGTGGGGTTTCAAATCAACAAACACATATTTTTATTCATGAAGTTGGGCGATGTGTAAAATTTATCAACCCAATCCATATCAGTCAAATCAGTGTATATAAACAAATCGAGCGATTTGTTTATAAATATTTATTTATTCACATTCACGTTAAAAATTATATTTTTAACGATAAAATATTTATTTCAACACTTCTACTTTTTATTATCGATTTTACATCAACAACACAAACAAATTTTACAACACATCAATTAAACAAACAAGCCATGGTCTGTGGATCACGGGTGTCGGGTGCTACTAAACACCGTCTGCATCCTAGTATATGTAAATATAACTAGAAAAAGAAATTTTAAAGTGAGAAGTTCTCACCGATAGCTATCCCAATTCCATGACACTTCATTTATAGAAATCTTCATCGTTCTCGCCTTTTTGTCACCTTCGTTGCCCGTATTCTCTACATATGTAAAAATCGAATTTTTACTTCGCTATTCAATATATAAAAATCGAATTTTTACTTCGCTATTCAATATATAAAAATCCCATTTTTACTTCGCTATTCAATATATAAAAATCCCATTTTTACTTCATTACATATATAATAAAAATCAGATTTTTATTTTGCTACATATATAAAGATAATATTTTTATATTCTCTATTATATAGAAATTCTATTTTCAATACACTACTTATATAAAAATAGTATTTTTATATCTTCTATAATTTAAAGATCATATTTTTATTTGCTACAAGTATAAAAATAATATTTTTATACTTTAAAAACATTTTCAACTTGCCAACAATATTTTCTTTCAACGATAAAAATCATAGCTTTATGCTATTAAAAATCCGATCATTAACTTTAGAAATCAAATCTTTATGATTATAAAAATCAAATCTTTTTAATATACTATCTATATTTTTAAAATTCCCATTTTTAATTAAAACTATTTATATTTCCAATTAATACCAAAATTATATTTAAATTAAAATTAATTACCTTCCATTCTTCCTCGTTGAAACTTAGAAGGGTCGAACCCAAAAACCACGAATCTAGGGCATCAATTCGCTCAGAAATCGATGCACCAGAGGTATGACGTCAGCCTGACAGTTGGAGGAGAGGCTTGGGGTAGCTGGTGGTCGGGAGGGGTGGTTTAGTGGTGGCGGCAGCTTATTGGGTTTGGGGTTTTGTGGTTTTTGAAGTGGGCTGGGCTAACGAGGACGGAGGGCGACTGGATGGCTTCGGCTTGGCGGGGAGGCGGTGCCAGGATCATTGGAGGCGGGGAAGGCCTCCTGGAGCGGCGGCGGAAGACCCAAGGGAGGGCGCGACATCGATCTACGGGAGTTTTTCTTTTTCGTTTTTTTTTCTTTTTTTTCTCTGAGGTATCGGTTTGGTTAAAGGAAGAGAAAGGGGGGAGTTAAGTGGAAAATATATTATTTTATTTATTAAATTAATTCTAAAAAGCAACTTTTATTTTCGACCTCGAAACGAGACCAATCGCCTGTCGTTCATAGCTAATTACCCCCATTCCGAACACAATGGGATATGTATCATAGGTTGATTCGACAGTTTCGATCGGTTTCCGTTGAATTTACATTTAAATCATTATACTGAATTTTAAAAGAAATATTTGAAATAGAATATTTGAAAATAGAAATTTATGAAGCCGCGTTGATTAGATTGACGCCATTTTGACGTGAACGATATTTATATCGATTTTATTCATTTCGAAATGAATTGAATATAAAACGATTTCGAAATGAATTGAATTAAAAACGATTTCGAAATGAATTGAATATAAAACGATTTCGAAATGAATTGAATTGAAAACGATTTCGAAATGAATTAAATTGAAAACGAATTCAAATTGAATTGAAAGCGAATTGAAATGAACTCAAATTGAATTGAAATTTGAATTGAATAGAAATCGTGTAACGACAACGGATTTCGCCCGGACCTAATCGGTCGCTAAACCGACCAAGACCGTTCGAATCCCGTATACACTAACTCTGGGTATACAACACATCAGAACAAATAACAGAAGACTTCAATAAACATCATAATAATGTTACATCAGAGTACAAAATATCAGAGTATATCGAAATAATACACAGCGGAAGATAAATTTACATAAATGTAATACAATGCACAGCGGAAATATAAACTACACAACGGAAGACTGTAAATGCCTGGACACAGCTTAAAGCTTCAATCCAGAATCCTGCTCAATACATCTGCAAAATAAAGCTACTCGACTGCCCGTGTGGAAAATAGGGGCACCCGAGTTCGCAAGGGAAAAGCAAACTACGAGTCAGTCATGGGACTGGTGTGAGAAACTCTAACAGTTATAATTAACTTATTTACTAAAATGGCATATCACGGGACCACGTCGCTAACGCGGAACGGTTTTACCCCCATGAATACCAGTGTATAAACAATAATCAATATAGATATATGGATCTACTATGCATCAATCAACATGCAATATCCCAATCTACCCACTTAGATTAATCACTACACTTAGATTTTCCAAATCCAATTCAATTTACAGAAATTATTCCTTTGGATTTTATTCCCGATTTCTTATTTCAAATCATTTGAAATACATATCTAACTTTCTATATTAAAGTAGATTTCACTTCGGGATTTCAAATCAAATCATTTGGAAATGTGAATTCCAAAACATAACAATGAATACAAACAAGTATGCAACCAAATATCGTGCTCCCCATCGACAAGGCAAAGGGTACGCACCTCGCAACTCGATATATATATGTGCACCTACCCCACGTAGGAGTAGGCTACACCGACGATGCACCTCCCACACATGGAGAGCATACACCGCCCTCTCACCCATACTTTTAGTCTCAGGGTTACCCGAATCTTTAGCCACATACTAAATCATTTCATATCCCGAAGTAGGGAAAATCATTTCACAACGTAATAATCACAAGTACTTTCAAAATATAGTACTTCACATCAGTAATTCACGCATATGATCAGTCACTATTAATCACATAACCTTTGAGCTCGTACGTCTCCAAGAAGGGTGTTAAGCAAGAGAATAAATTCTCCGCCGCCAAACAGATATATATTTAATAGAGATCAACCACACGGGCCTCATTCCAATTTGAAAAATAAAGAATATTACTAAAATATTTCGTTCAACACATGACCAATCTCAATGGATCCCCCACTTAAAACTTTTCGTCCCCGAAAAGGAACAAAGTCGAAAGTGGTTTGATTAATCAACTGTACGCTCGATCTGGCTTTCATTCTCGAACTTTTCAGTTTCTGAGAATTTTTAAATTCTTCAAAAATTTGGCTAACACCCTAAATTTTCGAAAAATTTCGCCATAACCTCCCCTGCACCGGGAGCATCGGGGAATTTCAAATAGCTTCCCCGGTCCTTCAGATCTCAAAAAGAAAAAGAAAAAGC
This sequence comes from Allium sativum, assembly GCA_030737875.1. Taxonomy (NCBI): domain Eukaryota; kingdom Viridiplantae; phylum Streptophyta; class Magnoliopsida; order Asparagales; family Amaryllidaceae; genus Allium; species Allium sativum. The sequence continues at coordinate 179,465,246 of CM060915.1, read as the reverse complement.
CAAGCGGCTAGCCAATATGCTCATAAAATCATCATCACCCAAACAAAACAGTAAATTATGTAGTAAACATGTACCTATTTGTCGGGAAAACAAATTTTATTCTCTGCTCTAGCCTCCTTGCTATGACCTGTTCAAGGTAAGTACAAGTATACGCAAGCAAATGCGACCAATTTTCAATACAATTCCATATTTGGTTCAATTAGGCATAATGGTTCAAAATTAGCAAACAAATGAACAAACAACACAAACATCAATCAATTAGTGAATTTAACGTTTCAAATTCATAATTTGGATATATATAAAGAAAATCATGTTTTGATGCCGAATCACAACAATGTATTCTAGCTATATTAGTTTTGGTTCTCACACCAGTCTAATGGAAATATATAGAAAATCACACCTTCAAAACTCGAACATAAAAGTTGATGATGCGATCGCTATCATCAATACCATCTCCGGGCGACTACAGTGTAATCCTATATCTACCCAGTATATTAAAACTTTGAATATACGTTCATGACGTGTATGTACAAAACCTTTATATATTGGATTGTCCATATTCAATATAAATAAATAATCAAATACGAATAATTGATTTAAATTTTCAAAACAAAATTTGTTTTCATTTTAAAAATATACTCTTCACACTCGTTCTAGGATACTACTGATCCTATCTCTAACGAGTCATTCTAATTGGATATTGCTAATCCAATATCTGATGAATCCTTTCGTATGGTTCTAATGTGTCTTGTTCTCTAAGCTTTGTAAACCAAAGCTCTGATACCAACTGTGAAAACCCGTAACTTCCCCGTAAAGGAAAGCGTCGGATAGTTCGAGAACAAACCACAACAGAACACATACAGAAGAACATTTCATTGTATATTACAACAATGCATCAGATTACAAGAATATACAGAGTATAAATGAATATTACACAGAAATATCAGAGATTTAAATTACATTTAAATACATAGCAGCGGAAAATAATACAATGCACAACTGAAGGAGATATATGGATACAAAGCTTTCCGGATATCATTCCAGCTGTAAACCAGGATCCTGTGAATATAAATCTGCAAAACCAAAACTACTAGCTGCCCGTGTCGAAAATAGGGGCACCCAGAGTTTAGGTTAAAACAATAAACTCCAGGTCAGTCATGGGACTGGTGTGAGAACTAAAACAGTTATTGATATTTATTTTTAAAGTTTGGTAAATCAAGGGACCACGCCGTATAACACGGAACGGGTTTCCTCCCAAGAATACCAGTGCATAAAACAAACAGCGCAATGCTAAATAAAGAAAAAATGAAGCTGTTATAAGACCCAGGCCCCATCACACAATGCAACGCAGCCGAGGATAGGGTTTTCCCTTATAACAGCCAAGGAATGCTTGATACGTTTAAAACAAATCATTTGATACTATAGTAAGTGCATAGTGTATAAAACAACTTCAAATCATAAGTATCAATCATAGGCGGCATGGGTACCATATATCATGTCGTCGTACTAGTTCTGTAATTAAAAACGCAAATGTCACATATTTGGAAATTGGGTTTCCATCTATGAACCGAGGCAAAAGATAGTCCTCAACCGATTCGAGACAATCTAGCCTACCATGTCTCAGGATCAGAGCTCGAGTGACCCTTGGATCCTCAGAGCCAGTCCACCGATGTTGATTAAACTTAAACCCTGAACATGCGTTTCTCCGCCCTATGGGGCGTAAACGAGCCAACTAAATGACTCCATCGGTTCGAGAACGACCGATCAATCCGAGGCGCCTCGCAACAGCAACAACCACATAAGTCAAACTCGTCAGGGCGTGTAAAACCACTGACGCCACTTCTAGCTAGAAAGAAACGCATGCCCTCCCTGACGTCCTCTCCCGTTTTTGGTTCATACCGGGTGTGAAACTCGCGAAGCAAACGTTACACAGCTACGCCACAAAGGCCTTGCTTTGATCATCACCACAAGACTTTGCTTTTCAACAGAAGCCTCGATCAATTGCCACTTAGGCATGCCACACAGGCAATTCACTCCATGCGTTTGATATCCATCAATATATAACCCTGAGCTCGTACGTCTCAGAGAAGGGCGTTAAGCAAGAGAATAAATTCTCCGCCGCCAAACAGATATATATTTAATAGAGATCAATCACACGGACTAAAATCCAATGTCAGACACACAGTCCATTTACAAGTCCGTTCTGGGTCTGAACGAAACCGGAGGCACCTAGTACCCCGCATATCCATCGATCTCCAAGCACGTCTGGACGATCACCAACTGTTTCCATCTTCTTGGGTGTACAGCCCAATCAAGATCATCAGTAATCACCCAAACGACGTGAAGACTTCCGGTCTTCGACCATCGTCTTCATCTTCGACTTATCGTCGTATCAGTTATTCAGAATGAGATAAACCCGGTCTTTCCGAATAACTCGCGTATATATTATAAAAGTGTTACACAAACACAACATACGCCTCATTCCAATTCATTAGTCACTAACAGTAAATTAATCAAGAGAATAATTCCCCAAATATTAACCCCGAAGGCCGAAACCAACATCAGATCAATATCCAGAAAACCATTCTGCTTAGCTAACCAACAGTTAGTTTCTGATTTTCACATTCATAGGGAAAGGTTCCCATTAATTTTATCCAGGACAAATTTCTTTAATCTATTTTTGAATATAAATTCAAACTAGTCGGGATTAACGAAACTTACCGAAGTAATCATTTGGTTTAATTTCCCAATCCCAACCTATTTATCCCATGAAGTAGAACTGGTAATACTTCATATCTAACACCACAGTGTTATCGGTAAATTCAATTACCATTTCACATTCAAATCTAATTAAAGATTTAACTATCGCCTGGAGCAAAACTGGTGATACTCCATTCTCGACCATTTCAATCTAATTAAAGATTCATTAAAACTCCACTTAGTTTTAATCGTTAACTGGGTTAAAGAATCCGTGTCATTTAAAACACGGTTCACGACAAACCCAAAGTCACATTCATTAATTATCGGGTTAAAGAACAAGTGTTATTTAAAACACTGTTCACGATAAACCCAAAAATCAATATCAATTCAATTTCAATTAAATATTATTTAATTGGTACACTTCATTAAATCTAAATAAAAGATTTAATCTTTTCTCAACTGGGTTCAAGAACAGTGTTAGTGAAGACACCATTCACGACAAACCCAAATCACATTTGATATTCAATATAAGGCTCTGAATATAAAATATATCGGCTTATATTCAATATCAAATTCTACGATTAACAAATGTCATATTGGAAATAACGATATAAATATATATCTTTCAAATTTCCATAACAACATCCGTATAATCACGAATTCCAACATCGAAATATTCCGAAGACAATTTCGATTCAAATCCACTCCAATGCAATCATTGGATATTCTGGTTATTTTCAAAACCCTTTTTAAATTCAATTTATTTCTTTAAAAATAAATAGAATTATAATTCTAGTTCAAAACCAGTTCATTTCGATAAAAATCTATTTTTATCTTTTCAAATGTGAAGTTTTTCATCCCAATTCTTCACAAATCATTTCTTATGATTTTACACAAATTATTACTATTTTTAATAATTTTATCAAGGCCCGTACAGTCGATTTCCATCAACGGCCATCGAACTGCACTTACAGCGACCTTTTTCGAATTTGATTTGGACGTAACTCCAAATCCAACCGTTAGATTTCTAATTTCTAATATTCGTTAGAAAGCTCTTTTCGATACGAACCCAAAGGTTCCGGTTTTAGGAGAATCCGATGGTCGGATCTCCCGTAATGTCCGTTTGAAATAAATGGTCGAAATTCGCGGACTGCCGCGGCGCGGCGCGTTCTATTCAGGCCATTATATTATATATATAATATATATAATATATATTTCGTCGATTTCTATTTAAAACGAATTATATAAATAGTTTTAAAGTTCGTTTCAAAAGCAATTTCAACTTCCTTTTCAATTCAAATCAAAATTGAATTCTTCTTTATAAATTCGTTTTAAAATTCATTTCTATTCAATTCAAATTTCAATTCAATTTGAGTTCATTTCAATTCGCTTTCAATTCAATTTGAATTCGTTTTCAATTCAATTCATTTCGAACTCGTTTTCAATTCAATTCATTTCGAAATCGTTTTCAATTCAATTCATTTCGAAATCGTTTTCAATTCAATTCATTTCGAAATCGTTTTCAATTCAATTCATTTCGAAATCGTTTTCAATTCAATTCATTTCGAAATCGTTTTCAATTCAATTCGAAATAAATAAAATCGATATAAATATCGTTCACGTCAAAATGGCGTCAAACTAATCAACACGGCTTCATAAATCTCTATTTTCAAATATTCTATTTCAAATATTTCTTTTTCAAAATAGTTGTTATTATCAAAATATTTCGTTCAACACATGACCAATCTCAATGGATGAGTACTGTCAACACATGAACTTTTATTTTATAATATTCTTTATTTTTCAAATTGGAATGAGGCCCAATCAATTACCATATAAAGTTAATTATATGGATTTTCATGCATTACACACATATAATAGCATTGAAAAATAATCAACCATCAACCAAAGTGCACTACACTGTATAAGCATCAAATATAGATATCTAACGCTTATAACAGCCTGTCAATCAATCGATCGACATATTTAATCAATCAGGATGAGTGAACTTCAAATTTCATCCCAACACCCGTGTGGGGTTTCAAACAATCAAACGCATATTTTATTTGTGCAGTTGGGCGATGTGTAAAATTTATCGACCCAATCAATGTCCTTCAAATAGGTGTACATAAACAAACCGTCTGGTTTGTAAATGAATATTTATTTATTCACATTCACGTTAAAAATTATATTTTTAACGACAAAACATTTTATTCCAACATATGAATTTCTATTCAGTTCATTCTTTAAATAAAATGATATTTTTATTTTTCTAACTTATTTTAGAAAATTTCGGCGGCATAACGGCACGATACTAGAAACGGGACAAGGCCTAGCCTTATCCCCGGTCTAGTGAAGGCCCACGCCTTTCACACATCAATTGATCCATTCATTTCCCCAAACAATTCAATTTCACCAAACGATTCAATTTCACCAAACAATTCAATTTCACCAAACGATTCAATTTCAAATCAAATCATCTATCTAATCTATGCAACCAAACAAACAAGTCCATGGTCTGTGGACGATTGTGTCGGGTGCTACTAAGCACCGTCTGCATCCTAGTATATATATATATATAACTAGAAAATGAAATTGAAGAGTGAGAAATTCTCACAGATAGCTATCCAATCATCTTGACTCTTCTTTGATAGAAATCTTCGCCATTCTCGCCCATTGTCATCTTCGTTGCCCGTATTCGCTACATATGTAAAAATCGAATTTTTACTTTGCTATTCAATATATAAAAATCGAATTTTTATTTCGCTATTCAATATATAAAAATCGAATTTTTACTTTCACGCTATATGGATAAAAATTCTATTTTTATCTCGCTATCCTCCATATAAAGACTTCGCCTTTTCACATATAAAGATTTTATCTTTTCAAATATACAGATCAAATCTTTTCAAATATAAAGGTCGAACCTTTTCATCTATATCATTATAAAAATCACGTTTTTTTTTTCTACACATACAAAGATGATATTTCTAATATTCCTATCATGTAAAAATTATATTTCTAATCCTTTACATAAATAAAAATCATATTTTTATTTCGAAGTTCAACATATAAAAATCATATTTTTATTTCGAAGTTCAACATATAAAAATCATATTTTTATTTCGACTTCATATAGGAAAATTATATCTTTAACCTTTTTATAAATTAAAAACTGAATTTTTTTTAAAATAAAAATCTCCTCTTCCTTATAAATAAAAATCGAAACTTTCATTAATAAAAATCCGACCTTTCATAAATAAAATCCTTATCTTTTTATTAGTAAAAATTCAATCTTTCTCCTTATTTAAAAATCAAAACTTTTTATCGTTTCGATCAGTTTCCTTTGAATTTACATTTAAATCACTATATTGAATTTTAAACGTACATTTCAAATTACCGGGGTCACATACTAACTCGAAAAATTCCAGAAAAATATTTTCTAACTTCGTATTGACGATACAGTCCTAATAAAACTAGTTTCGTCGAATTCTGAGACCGTTTGAAAAATGGCCATTTTCCAGTCGATTAAAATCAACTGAAACTGGTCAAACGCGTTTTCCTTTGCCACGCTCACATATTGAATCGAAAAATTATGAAATTTGAAACCTAGCAATAACTTGACACCACGGACCCAACAAAACTGGTTTCGTCGAAATCCGAGGTCATTTGCAAAATGTCCATTTTTAAGGGCCTGAATTCCATAGCGACTATTCAGAGTTTTCAACTGGACATATCTTTTGATTTCCGCTATGAAATCTTGATTTTTCTGATTCGTTGGAAAGATATTATCAATTAGATCCTAATGTTTTTGGTTTCACTAAAATCCGGATTGTTTTGCACCCGGTACATTCAATTGAAGTTTGAAATCGAATTATCGAACTACTGCGCCATTTTCAATTCTATTTATAATTATATATAATTATTTATATTCTAATGACGACGCGTATAATATATACGTTCTAATTATATTCAAAATAAATTTCTCGTCGATATTATTTAAAATAATTCATTTTAAATAATCAAAATTCGCTAAAATTGCCAAAATTAAAAAAATTTAAACTGGCCCAGATTTTCGGGTTGTTACATACAGCCTCTAAAAATTCTCAAAAAATATTTTCTAGCTTCGTATTGACGATACGGTCCTAACAAAACTAATTTCGTCGAATTCTGAGACCGTTGGAAAAATGGTCGTTTTCCAGTCGATTAAAATCAACTAAAACTAGTCAAACGCGTTTTCCTTCGCCACGCTCACATATTGATTCAAAAAATTATGAAATTTGGAATCTAGCAATAATTTGACATCACGGACCCAACAAAAGTGGTTTTGTCGAAATCCGAGGTCGTTTGCAAAATGTCTATTTTTAAGGGCCTGAATTCCATAGTGACTATTAAGAATTTTCAACTGGACATATCTTTTGATCCCCGCTATGAAATTTCAATTTTTCGGGTTCATTGGAAAGACATTCTCAACTAGATCCTATTATTTTTGGTTTCACTAAATCCCGGATTGTTTTGCACCCGGTACATTCAATTGAAGTTTGAAATCGAATTATCGAACTACCGCGCCATTTTCAATTCTATTTATAATTATATATAATAATTTATATTCTAACGACGATCTATATAACTATATACGTTCGAATTATATTCAAAATAAATTTTCGTCGATATTATTTAAAATAATTATTTTAAATATTCAAAATACATTAAAATTTCCAAAATAAAATGTTTAAACTGGCTCAGAATTTCCGGGTTGTTACACTACATAACAAATCGAAGGGAATTCAGAGAGCTTCGAATCTATACGGATAAGATTGGGTTTTGGTGCACGGATTTTGTGAATTTTGGCGAGGAAGTGGGGGTGTTTGGGTTCGATTTTCGAGAGGAGGAGGAGGCCGAGTTCGAAGCTATTGGGGGAGGTGGTGGCTCGCAGGCGGGGCTTCGGACTGGTGGCCTTTGATTGGTCGACGGTGGGCCAAAGGGGGGCGCGCGCAGAAGGTTGGAGGAACGAATTTGGGTTCGGCCGTGACAGTAGCGACGAGGAAGAAAGAGTATATTTTAATATTATTTATTTATTTAATATTTAATTTATGCAATCTTTAAAAATCAATAACTCTCTCATACGAGGTCCGATTGACGAACCGTGAGTTCCGTTGGACTCGTCTTTCCGAGAGCTTCGCGATGGCGGAGACTAGAGCTGATTCTGAGACAGTCGAATTTTCAGCCATATCAATGTGATAATTTTGAATTTTATTATTTAATAAATTATCACTTATTTTTCTCGCTTTAAAATAATTATATTATGATATTAGTTCGGATCTGAAATGTTCTGTGTTGTATAAATTGTTGATTGTCGCTTGTGGTGTGTTCTGTTGTCCATGGTTGACATTGCATATATTGTTGAATTTATTTGCGATTGGATCTAGTTGTTCTAAATTATTTTATATGGTTAAAATATTATTTTATCTGAAATTAAACAACAGAAATTGGTTAACAAATAAAATCTTATTTTTATTTGTTTACATTAAGAACAGATTTGTGAATGACAGTAAAAAATTTCTTTTTACTGTCACCTTAAACATAGGATGTTATAGAATTAGAATAATTATAAAATATTAAATTTTATTATTGATATTAAAAACATATTTATAAAACAAAACTTTATTTACATTGTATTTGTAAGTTAAAAGTAATATTTGAAAAAAAAACACATAAGTGATTACATTTTATTTGAGAAAAAGAAACCATTCCTTTATCTGTGTTTTTCGTCACAAATAATAACCATTCTTTTATTTGTGTTTTTCATCACAAATAATAACATAGAAAAAGAAACCATTCTTTTATTTGTGTTTTTCTTCGCAAATAATAACATAGAGAAAGAACCATTCTTTTATTTGTACTTTTCAACATATATATGTACATAGAAATGAATTATTATTTTTATTTGTGTTTTTCAACACAAATATAACTCAGCAAAAGAATTATCTTCTTTATTTTTGTGTTTACCAACACAAATAAAACTTAGAATATGAATTATCTATTTATTTGCATTTTACAATGCAAATATTACATAGAAAATAAGATCACAAATGAATTATCTTTATATTTGTGTTCTTAACATAAACATAGAACATGAATCATCTTTTCATGTGTATTCTTAACACAAATACACACAGAATAATGAATGTCTTTTTAATTTTTTTCCCTTAACACAAATATTAACATTGAAATTGAATTGCTCTTTTATTTATGTACTTAACACAAATATTAACAGAGAAATTGAATTGTTTCTTTTTATTTGTGTTCTTAACACAAATATACAATTAGCAAATGAGTTATCTTTTTATTTGTGTTTTTCAACACAAGTGTAACTCAGAAAATGAATTATTATTTTTATTTGTGTTTTTCAACACAAGTATAACTTAGAAAATGAATTACCTTTTTATGTGTATTTTTTTTATACAAATATACAGAGAAATAAAGTTCATTTTTTTATTTGTATTTTTCAATACAAATATAACATAAAAATTAAGTTCATCTTTTTTTGCATTTTTCCATACAAATATGACATAGAAATAAAGTCCATCTTTTTATATACATGCTACAACAGAAATGTATACTTAGAATTAGTTGCACAAATAAAATCCACTTTTATTTGTCACTTGAAACTAATAATCTGTTGCACAAATAAAATTCACTTTTTATTTGTCATTTGAAACTCGGAATTTATTAGGCGAATAAAATCTACTTTTTATTTGTCATTTACAAATTAGAATTTATTATGCAAATAAGATTCACTTTTATTTGACATTAGAATGCACAGAAAAATATTTACATATAAAATATTCTTTTATATGTCATTATAATGTATAGAAAAATGTAAACAAATAAAAGGATTCTTTTATTTTTTATTAGAACACATAGGAAAGTGTAAAACAATGAAATACCCTTTTTATGTTATTCTAGAATTGAAATTTTGAGTTCAATCTTTTATTTGCATTCACTAATGCAAACATACATTGAAATAAAATTTACCCGTTTATTTGCATTCAAATATATTTGTTGAAACCAAAATTTATTCTTTTATTTACATTCACTAATGTAAAAATACATTGAAAATGAAATTAGTTCTTTTATTTACACTCATTAAGGAAAATATATTTTGAAAGGAAAAAAATTGTTCTTTTATTTGGAATCACTAATGCATGTACTCTTTTAAATAAAATTTGTTTCTTTTATTTACATTCACCAATGTAAATACACATTGGGAATGAGTTACTTTTTACATTCATTCAAATATACTAAATAAAAGTTACGTTTATTAATTGCTTTCCTTGTTGCAAATAAAACTTAAAATAAAAGTTTCTTTTTTGATTGCAATCCTACATGCAAACCAAACATCAAAAGATAAGTTACATTTGTGATTTGCATTTTTGATATGAATAAAACATCGGTTTAAAGTTGTATTTTTATTTGCTTTCCTTAACGCAAACAAACCATGAATTGAAAGTTTCATTTTACTTTCAAAATAAAGAGTTACCCTTTTATTCACATTTTTTTAGATATAAATAAAGGATAGAATTTAAAAGTTACATTTTAATAACTAAACATTCACATTTTTATCATTAAAGTAAAATAGACAAAAACACTTATTCTGTCTAAATTAAAAGAATGAAACAAAATATAGCATTGTAATATTATATTAGAATTGAAACACAAATTAATCACTATCGTAAATTTATATTAGTTAAAACCAATATTTCATTTTTGTTAATTTACATCAGTTAAAAACAACTATTCATTTTAGTAAATTTATTCTAGTTAAAACAAATATTCACTTTTGTCAATTCACACTAGTTAAGACCAATTATTTACTTATGTCCATTAACATTTGTTGAAACCAATTATTTGTTTGTCATGGCTATATATTGTGTATTACACTTCCATTCACAAGTTACCCGACTTGTTTATGTGATTGAGACGATAATTTTCACACATCGCCCAAGTGCAATAATTAGTTTATTATTTGTTTGTTGGTTGAAACCCCACATGGGTGTTGGGATGAAAATTTACATACACTAATCCCAATATTCAGTTGTATGTTGATCGTTAGATCGACAAGCTGCGATGAGCGTTATTATCTAATTTTAACGCTTACACAGTGGAAATTACACTTTGGATGTAATGGATGACTTGATGATTGCACTGTTATTGTCATATATATGATGTGTGTGAAATCCATATAATCCAAATTATATGGTAAATGTTTGAGTCGCATTTCAGTTTAGGTGTTCTCTTAAATAAGAGTATTTTCACATTAGAAATCCTTTTTATATAAAGTATATATATTTTTTCACAAAATATTTTTTAATTAAATATATGTTAAAACAAAGAATATTTGTAAAAGATAAATAATTTGTAATATTACGAATACTTTTCATTTGGAATCTTTTATATAAAGAATATTTTTTATGATTATCTAAAAATATGTTTTTAAAGGACTATTAGGATTTGCAATTATATTATGTGATATGAAATAAATTGAGATGTGAAGTGGATCTATCTTGGACGGTGTTTTAAATGACATTTGTCCTTTAATCCAATTTACATTGAAATTGTTATTTGGAATTTCTAAATCTATTTTATAGAATTGAAATGAGTGATCTTGCAATAATGATTTTTGATATCAAATCAAACTGGAGTTTTATTAAATCTTTTAAGGAAGATTTAAGATTTTATTTTCAGAGTTTATCTCTGATAAAATTAATGAGAATCTTTTAATATGAATATCTTGTTAAAAGAATACTCTGAGTTGGAATGTGGCGTAATGTGTGATTTTCCAATATTTGCTTTTTAATCACAAAATACGCGAGTTATTCAGAAAGACCGGGTTTAACCCATTCTGAATAATCATCACGACGATCAAGAGTCGAAGATGAAGGCGGTGATTGAAGACCGAAGGTTTTCACATCGTTGGGATGATAATGACTGGTATCTTGAATTGGGATTGGCCTTCCAAGGCAAGGTATTTAGTAATGATCGTCCAAACGCATTTGGAGATCGACGGATACGTTGTTTCGCTCAGACCCAGAGCAGACTTTTAAATGGATTGCGTGTCTGACATTGTATTCATTTCTACTGTATTTGTTGAACGCTACTGATTATATATTTCTGTTTGGTGGTGAAGAATTTATTCTTTACTCATCACCCTTCTCTAAGACGTATCAGCTTAGAGGTTATATATATATTGGTAGATGATCAATGATATGGTAGGCTCTAACAATGTGACATGCTAAGATGCAAATGATCAAGGCTTTGTTGAAAAGCAGGCCTTGTGATTGATGATCAAAGCACAGTCTATTTAGGCATAACTTTGTGTATATCGTGACTTCGCGAGCCTCACACACCGGTTGAGTCTAAAACGGGAGAAGGGAACGCAGGGAGTGCACATGTTTCTTTCTAGCTAGAAGTGGTGTTGGGCCTTAACACGGCCCGACATTTGCTTATGTGGTTGATGGAATTTTTGCGAGGCCTCGGTTTATTCTTATCGGTCGCCCTTGTCCGATTTGTAGGTCCAATAGTATCGGGGAGCATGTGTTCAGGCATAACTAATCCACTAAAGTATTTGTAGACCGGCCCTGCTGTATCCAAGGGTTAGCCAGCATCCGAATCCTGAGGCATTGCTAGAGTGTCTCGAATCGGTCAGGAGCTCCTCCCTAGCCTTGACTCATGATGGAAACCCAATTTCCAATACGCCCCTTGCGGTTTTGATTGTATAACTAGTATGGCGACATAGTAGATGGTAGCTATGCCGTCTAGGATTGATATTATATTTGAAATGTTTTAAATATATATATATATATATATACACTAATAATAATATCGTTTTTACGTATCAAGCATCTTTTGACCATTATAAGGTAAAACCCTATCCTTTGGTGTGTGTTGCATTGTGTGATGGGACCTGGGTCTTATAATTGTTTCATTTTTCTAAAAAGCATTGCGTTATTTGACGATTTATTTTATTTATGCACTGGCAATCCAATGGAGTAAACCCGTTCTACGTGAGCGGCGTGGTCCTGTGATTTGCCTAATTATTAGATAAGTTACGTTAAGAATTCTCACACCAGTCCCACGACTGACCTGTAGTTTGTTTCACCTTGCAAACTCGGGTGCCTTCGTTCCACACGGGCAGTCGAGTAGCTTTTTGCAGATATAGTTTAGCAGGATCCTGGATTGAAGTCTGAAACTGGGTCCAGAATATTGATGGCCTTCCGCTGAGATTTTTTCCGCTGCAATGTATTTAATTTATTTTAAATGTATCTTCCGTTGTATTATTTATTGATGTACTCTGATATATTCTGTACTCTGATGTTACATTTATTATTGATGTTATAAAAGTATGCGTTGTTGTTCTGATGTTGTTGTATGCCCAAAGTTAACGTACACAGAATTTGAACGGTCTTGATCAATCTTGCGATCGATTGGGGTCGGGCGAAATCCGGGTCGTTACAATACCAGTGCATAAAACAACAGCGTGATGCTAAATAAAGAATAATGAAGCTATTAAAAGACCCAGGTCCCATCACATAATGCAATTCAAGCCGAAGGATAGGGTTTTTACGTTATAATAGCCAAAGAATGCTTGATACGCTAAATTTTATCTTTTGATTCTTAATCTGATTCCAACCGTAAATTAGTAAGAGAACGATTCCCTAAGTATTAACCCCGAAGGCCGAAACCAACATCAAACCAATACCTAGGAAACCACCCATCTTAATTCATTTCCAGTTAGTTTCTGATTTTATATACAATCATAAATATCAATCATAGACGGCATGGGTACCATATATCATGTCACCATATATAGGTTTACAATCAAAACCGCAAAGTCACGTATTGGAAGTTGGATTTCCATCTGTGAACCGAGGCAAAAGATAGTCCTTTACTGATTCGAGACGCTTTAGTCCGCCCCTCAAGCAAGCGAGCAGACAAGCCTTGGATCGTCAGGGCCGGTCTACCGATGTTGATTATTATGCCTGAACACTACGTTTCCCCGCCCTTTGGGGCGTAAATGTGCCAACGAATGACTCCATCGGCTTCACATAGTCACCGATATATTCGAGGCGCCTTGCAACAACAACAACCACATAAGTCAAACTCGTTAGGGCGTGTAAAACCACTGACGCCACTTCTAACTGAAAGAAACGCATGTCCTCCCTGAGGTCCTTCTCCCGTTTTTGGTGCACCACCGGGGGTGTGAGGCTCGCGAATCATCGCTACACAAAGCTTTGCCACATAGGCCGTGCTTTGATCATCAACCACAAGACTCTGCTTTTCAATAGAAGCCTTGATCATTTGCATCTTAGCATGCCACATAGGCAAACCACTCCATGCAACCGATATCCATCAATCACACATAATGATATCCAATGTCAAACAAACTGTCCATTTACAAGCCCGTTCTGGGTCTGAACGAAACCGGAGGCACCTTGTACCTCGCATATCCATCGATCTCCAAGTACGTCTGGACGATCACCAACTGATTCCCTCCTCTTTGGTATACTGCCCAATCAAGATCATCAGTAATCACCCAAACGACGTGAAGGCTGCCGGTCTTCAACCACCGTCTTCATCTTCGACTCATCGTCGAATCAGTTATTCAGAATGGGATAAACCCGGTCTTTCCGAAAACTCGCGTATATAATAAACAAGTTTTACACAAACACAACATACGCCACATTCCAATTCATCAGTCACTAACCGTAAATTGGCAAGAGAATAATTCCCCAAACATTAACCCCGAAGGCCGAAACCAACATCAGATCAATACCTAGGAAACCATTCTGCTTAGCTAACTTACAGTTAGTTTCAAAATTTCACATTCTTAGGGAAAGGTTCCCATTAATTTTATCAAAGATAAATTCCTTTAAATTTATTAATTAATCTTCCTTTGAATATGACTTCAAACTAGTCGGGATTAGCGAACCACACCGAAGTAATCATTTATTTTATTTCCCAACCTATTCATCCCATGAGCTAAAACTGGTCATACTTCATATCTAACACCACGGTGTTATCGGTAAATTCAATTACTATTTCACGTTCAAATCTAATTAAAGATTTAACTATCGCCTGGAGCAAAACTGGTGATATTCTATTCTCGATCATTTCAATCTAATTAAATATTCATTAAAACTCCACTAAGTTTTAATCTTTAACTGGGTTAAAGAATCAATGTCATTTAAAACACGATTCGCGATAAACCAAAAATCACATTCCATTCTATCAGCCTTAACCGTAAATTAGCAAGTGAGCAATTCCCTAAGTATTAACCCCGAAGGCCGAAACCAACATCAGATAAATACCCAAGAAACCATTCAACTTAACTAATCTCTAGTTAGGTTCTGATTTTCTTAACTTAGTTGGGTCTAAGAACAGTATTATTTAAGATATCGTTCACGATAACCCAAAATCAATTCAAATTCAATTCCAATTAAATACTATTTAATTGGTATACTTCACTAAATCTAAAAAAGAGATTTAATCTTTTTCTCAATTGGGCTTAAGAATAGTGTTAATTTAGACACCATTCATGACAAACCCAAATCACATTTGATATCAAATACAAGGCTCTGAATAAAAAATATTTCGGCTTATATTCAATATCAAATTCTACGCCAACAAATATCGTATTGGAAATAACGATATTAATATATCTTTCAAATTCCCATAACAATATCTGTATCATCACGAATTCCAACATTGAAATATTCCGAAGACAATTTCGATTCAAAGCCATTCCAATTCAATTATTGGAAATTCTGGTTATTTTCAAAACCATTTCAAATCCAATTTATTTATTTTAAAAATAAATAAATTATTATTCTAGTTCAAAACTAGTTCATTTCGATAAAAAACTACTTTTATCTTTTCAAATATGGAGTTTTTCATCCCAATTCTTCATAAATCATTTCTTATGATTTTACACAAATTATTACTATTTTTAATAATTTTATCAAGGCCTGTACAGTCGATTTCCATCAACGACCATTGAACTGCACTTACAACGACCTTTTCCAAATTTGATTTCGACATAATTCTAAATCCAACCGTTATATTCCAAATATCTAATATTCGTTAGAAAGCTCTTTTCGTTACGAACCCAACGGTTCCGGTTTTAGGAGAATTCGATGGTCGGATCTCCCGTAATATCCATTCGAATTCAACGGTCGAAATTTGCGAACTGCCGCGGCGCGGTGCGTTCTATTCAGGCCATTCTATATATATAATATATATATTATATATATATTTCGTCGATTTTCATTTAAAACGTATTTTATAAATCGTTTTAATTTCGTTTTCATAATGATTTCAATTTCTATCTCAAATTCAAATCAAAATTGAATTTTCGAATATAAATTCGTTTTAAATTCGTTTCAAATCGATTTCAATTCAATTCAATTTCAATCCATTTTAAATTCAATTCAAAATGATTTCAATTCTATTTCAATTTAATTCGAATTTCAAATCAATGCAATTTAATTCGAATTTCAAATCATTTCAGTTTAATTCGAATTTCAAATCATTTCAATTTAATTCGAATTTCAATTCTTTTCAATTTAATTCTATTTAATTTAATTCGAATTTCAATTCTACTCAATTTAATTCGAATTTCAATTCTATTCAATTTGATTCGAATTTCAATTCTTTTCAATTTAAGTCGAATTTCAATTTTATTCAATGTAATTCGAATTTCAATTCTATTCAATTTAATTCGAATTTCAATTCTATTCAATTTAATTCGAATTTCAATTTTATTCAATTTAATTCGAATTTCAATTCTACTCAATCTAATTCGAATTTCAATTCTATTCAATTTTCAATTTCAAAATATTTGATTTTGAAATCATTTTTCGATATTCATTATAAAACGAATAAAATTGACAAAATTCCCGTTCGTGTTAAAATGGCGTTTAACTACTTAACACGGCTTCACATTTCAATATTTACTGAATATTATTTTAAAATATTCGATAATTCTGAACTGGAATAAGACACAGTCAATTACCATATAATGTGATTATATAGCTTTCACATAACAAATGTGTATAACAACGATGAAAACAGAAATCCATCATCCAGAGTGTATTCTACACAGTATAAGCATTGAATATAAATATTCAACGCTTACACAGCCTGTCAATCAATCGATCGACATACAACTAATTATTGGGACTAGTGTATGTCATATTTCATCCCAATACCCGTGTGGGGTTTTCAAACAACAAACATAGGTTCTATTCGTGCAGTTGGGCGTTGTGAAAAATTTATCGTCCCAATCAATATCAGTCAAATCAGTGTATATAAACAAATCGTCCGATTTGTTTATAAATATTTTATTTTATATACACCTTAAAAATTATATTTTTAACTATAAAATATTTATTCAATCCACATCACACAATCCATTTCACTACACAACAATCAAATAAACAAGCCATCCGTGGTCTGTGGACGACGGGTGTCGGGTGCTGCAAAGCACCGTCTGCATCCTACTATACATTTCAACAAGAAATTAAAATAAAAGTGAAGAGTTCTCACCGACTGGCTAAACCAAATGCCATGACTCTTCTTATGTAGAAATCTTTGTCATGCTAGCCTTTTGTCAATTTCATTGTCCGTATCCACTACATATATAAAAATCACATTTTTATATTGTTGCTATGCATATAAAAATTACATTTTTATATTCACTCTATATGGATAGAAATTCTATTTTTACACCGCTACTATATAAAAAATTCTATTTTTACACCGCTACTATATAGATAAAAATTATATTTTTGCCGGTGTTCAAATAATAAAGATTATATTTTTCCCTCGCCATTCTCTATATAAAAATCACATTTGTATTATTCCTACTATATAAAAAATCACATTTTTAATATACCTACTATATAGAAATCATATTTTTAATATTCCTACTATATAAAAATCATATTTTTAATCTCTACATAATAGAAATATCAAATTTTTATCTTCACTTGATATATATTAAAATCGAATTTTTATTCTCATACCTATATCAAAATCATAACTTTACTATCATACATATATAAAAATTATATTTTTATTATCTCTATAATATAAAAAGCATATTTTTGTAATTTAAAAATCGTATCTTTTCACGTTTACATCACGTATAAAAATCAAATTTTTTATCCTATCGCTACATATATAAAGATTAAATTTTTACAATCTATATAATTTAAAAATCGTATTTTTATTTCAAATCTCTTCCTATAAAAATTGTATTTTTATTATCCTACATAAATAAAAATCATATTTTTATAATTCTAATATATATGCAATATCCAATTTCTGTCATGAAAATATATATGTAAAGATCTGATTTTTATTAACTCTACCGACATATAAAAATCTAATTTTTATTTAATGCTTATAATTTATATAATTAAAAACTGAATAAAAAGTCAATGTTACATTAAAAAAAGAAAAGAAAGTAAAAAGAAACTCACTTTTTTTCTTACAAAGATTGAATCTTTGGTTGGAGGGGCCTCGGGGTCGAACTGGACAGCGGGGGTGGCGATGGAGGCTCGCGCAGGCGGTGTTGGAAGAAGCTAGGGGCGGCGGTGGCCACAGGGTTGGAGCAGTGGTGCTTTGGGAGGATTCTTCCTTGCGAAGGAGAAAGGGTAGGGGGACAACGAAGGGGGGAAGACACCGATCTGAGTGGTGGCGTGGTGGTCGGTTGAGGGGGCGATGGGTGGAGCGCCTCCCACCTGCGGTAGCGATGGCTGTGGCGTCGCCCGATTCCCTGTTCTCTTCATTTTTTTGTTTGTTTGTTCGATTTCTGAAAATGGACGGGGCAGGTAAGGGTTATGTTAAAGAGGGTTGACCTTTTATTTCTAATTATATATGTTATTTATTTATTTATTTCCTAAAAGCAACTTTTTATTTCGACCTCGAAATCGAATCCACCGACTATCGTCCACAGCTAATTACCCCCATTCCGAACACAATGGGATATGTATCGTAGGCCAGTTCGACCGTTTTGATCAGTTTCTGTCAAAATCAAATTATAAATCTATAAATTCTATTTTGAACATACATTTCAATTTACTGGGGCCACATACTAACTCGAAAAATTCCCGAAAAATATTTTCTAGCTTCGTATTGATGATACGGTCCTAACAAAACTTACATCGTCAAATTCTGAGACCTTTTGAAAAATGGCCATTTTCCAGTCGATTAAATTCAACTGAAATGGTCAAAACACGTTTTACTTTTCCACACTCACATATTGATTAGAAAAATTAAGAATTCTGAAACCTAGCTATAACTTGACATCACGGATCAAACAAAAGTGGTTTCGTTGAAAAATGAGGTCATTTGCAAAATTTCCATTTTTTAAAGACCAGAATTCCAAAGCGACTATTCTGAATTTTCAACTGGGCATAACTTTTGATCCCCGCTACTAAAATTTGATTTCCCAGTTAGTTAAAAAGATATTCCCAATTAGATTCAAATATTTTGGAAAAATTTGGTTTCGCTAAAATCCAGTTTATTTTGAATCCTGTACATTCAATTGAATTTTGAAATCTAATTTTCGAACTACCGCGCCATTTTCAATTCCTTTTATAATTAAAATAAATATTTATATTCTAACAACGATTTATATAATATATACGTTCTAATTCTATTCAAAATAAATTTCTTGTCGTTTATATTTAAAATATTCATTTTAAATATTCAAAATTCATTAAAATTGCCAAAATAATTTTTTTTTAAATTGGCATAGATTTCCGGGTTATTACAGAAACCATTCAATTTCAGTAAATTCGATTTACATTCAATTTCAATTTTATTTAGCTTCAGTTACAACACTAATTTATTTCGTCTTTAATTTATATTTCAAACGTCAAGTTCAAAGAAAAAAATAAATTATAAGATATCGCGTATATTGTCTTTAAAACAACATTTCAAAGTTCATGGTTAAAACAAATTTTATTTAACCAACCGGTGTCCATATAAAATTTTCTATCATATAGCCAAGTTATACTTAAATTTTAATTTTAGTATTTGGGGAAAGGATATATATCATTTCAATCCAAATTAGGGTCATAGGTATTTATCATTTCAACTAATGATTAATCCAGTGTTTATTCGATGCACGTAACATCTAGAGTAATGATTGGGATTAATCAGCACGAACAATGGTCATATATGAATAACAGCTAGATTCACGCCATTCATCACATCTGTACATACATATAGTCCAATATCATATAAATTTTCAAATTTTCAGATGTTAGGTTTTAAACAGAAATTAAATATCGAATTTTTACTTAACTATAAAATTTTATTTAATAGTCAAATTTAACTACACTATCGATACAAATAAATATAAACATGCAATTTAAACTGTCAAACATCAATCCGTACAATCATATCATGACATGATATTAATTTAACTAACATTAGAATACTTTAGTTACGCGTGAGTGGGTTTAATCACTCACCTTGGCCTTAAACGAGATTGAAATCCAATTTTTAGCCCAAAATTTGGCAATCTCAAAATTAGTTCAAACCAATGGTGTCGCGAAGAGCTCGTCGATACGATTACAACGGAACAAATCGCATGTCATTCTAAAGTCGTATGCAAAAGTTATATAAGTTTTAGTGATTGAAATTTAAATAAAAATTAAAAACGGAAATGGCAGAAAAATGGGCAAAACATGCCACATCAGCACTTTCCCTCCGCCCCTTTTCGTCCCAAACGTGAATCCGCTCCTGGCCAAAACACAAGAACCCACAACCGCCTTTGATCTTGAACTCACGCACCTACATACAGACCACTATCGTCGGATCTGACACCACCACCTCAACCTCCATCGCAAGAACCTCCATCGTCCAGAAATTTGTCCCCTCCGCTCGACCCCTATGCTGGAAAAAGCCACCAAACCGCGCTGCCTTCAAGGCCCAAATTTGAACGATTTACCAAATGAGAGTTCATCATCTCCATATGGATGGAAACATCTCTTAATGATCCACGATTTCCATTATAGATGTTTATGATTTCGTTGCATGGATTGTAAACGATTAAGGGAAAAAACATTGGAAGATTTCATCCCTCAAATGCAATGGACGGCAGCCAGGAAAATTTAGGGTTCCTGATATTATTTTAATATTATAATTCTCGATTTTCATGAAATTTAAGCGAAAATTCGGATTGAGTCCAAATCAGGCCCGCTTATAGCATACCGATATGTTTTGATGCATTCTGAACGCAATGAGACTAGTTTCAAAGCCCAATTCCGAAGTCTATAACAGTTTCACTTAAAACATCATATTTTTTAATTAAACAACATAAAATTTCAACGTACATTTTAATTTACCGGAGCCACATACTGACTCCAAAAATTGTGAAATTTGAAATTTAGTTATATTTTGATGAAACGGTTCTAACAAAATAAATTGCATCGAATTCTGAGAAAGTTTGCAAAATGAAAATTTTGCCTATTCAACAATAAAATAAATATTCATTATTCGTTAATTAACCATTTAAATTAAATTCAATGGTTTATAAATATTATTCAAATAAAAATAAAAATTCATGTACACTTGTAAATCAACGATTAATTATTGCGACTATAATTATCATTATTTAAATAAATTCAATTATGTTTCAACATGAATTTCACAATTTAATCATTAAATATTATTTACCACTAGGTAATATAAAAATCATATTAAATTAAATAGTATAATTTATTGTAGAAATCTTGGGATGTTACATTCTCCCCAACTTAAAAGCTTTTTGTCCTTGAAAAGGAACGTAGGAATGAAATGGCAAAAAAAATCAAAATATTATAAAATTTCTACTCACCTTAGAAAACATTTACTTAAACAAAACTTAAATTTTCTAAGTCATAAATTCATGAAAAATTTCGGTAGAGCCTCCTTTGTACGGTTAGGCTAGGAAAACAATAATATATAATAATTCCAAATATACATCTCATCTCAATGATGAGGCATCCCAAAATGGGGAAAACAATATAAATGCCAAAATACAATATATAAATTCGATATACGTACCTTTCGTTTGCGTTATTAGCAATTTATTTATTTATTTCAGCAAGCCAAATTAATTTTTATGCGCAAGTAGCTCCAATGCAAGGATGTTTCCTTTAGTACCTACAAAGTACTCAACAACATATAAAAGAAATAACATATATATGTTACACTAAACACTAATGAATTTAGCATTTTCAACTAAAACATAAATAAAATATCCAATCAATTGTATCCATTCAACCAAGCAATCTGACAAAAATTTTCAATGTCACTTTTTGTTAGCATGATTTCACTGTTTATTTCACTTTTAAACCACTCATAATTTCATTTGTTATATTTCATTATCAAATTCATTTCCAATGTCAAAGCTTGGTTTATTTTATTTTTTACTCTATATCATTGTTCAAGTTATGAGTTGTTGCCATTTAAATAAACAACCAAAATTTCCAATTCATATTTAGTTGACTTACAATGAATTATGTTTAATATTTAGTTCAATATCCTTCAACACTTCTATCGACCGAATTTAGAGTTTGTTTAAACTTAATTATCATCCATTTTGTTTATAATTTAATTTTAAATCGCAAATTCCCCTAGCCTTGTTTTTTTGAAATTTTGATTTACATATATCTACAAATTTACAAGTTCAAACTTTTTTCTCTTTCATTAGGAAACTATAATCCAATAGAACTAGAAGATTCTTGTTTCAAAGAATTCCAAATTATTTTGGATTCTATACATTCACTTAAACTTCAATTCGGAAGATTACGAACTATTGCTACGCGACGAGCTCGTTTTTAATTAATTAAATTAATTCGTTGAACCATTGTTAGGTTTATAATTATAAGTCTATTCACTTATATTTTCATCAAACCAAACATTAATATCAATACATTTAGTGTATTACTAAATAATTTGCTTAATTGATTGATTCGGTTAATTCATGTTACTTAGTTAAATTGAATTTCACAATGTAACTAAGTATATCTCGTTTTATTACATAACTCAAATTTTATTTCTAACCAATCAAAATTTTCCACTTTGATTTTCCATTCTTGTACTTGTGCATTAATTAATTGCTTATTCTTATAACATTCAACTTCTTAGTTAATTGGTAAGTTATTCATGTTATAGAACAGAAATGATTATTACACAGGTTTTAGTGGTTACCGTTCGTTTCAATTTATCATCCAATTCTTAAGAATTTTATTTTAATTGTATATCTCTTAATATTCATAAGTTTCAATTCATTACTTATTCAAGATATCAAGAATTAAATTTCCGGGTTCTTTTTAAATCAACTTTTTTTTATATGTTGCATATAATATATCATTTACCTAAAACCATACTATAAAATAATTTAAATAAAGTTCAATTTCATAAAACAAAGTAGAAAATATTAAATGTTTCCCTCCTTAGACTCTTGAAAATAAACATCAGTGATGCGTGCACTCATCAACGAAATCATTTCCAAAGACAAGACAGTGTACACTTATTTCTAAAATTCCTTTGAAACAATTCCTGTATGAAACAAGATTTAAAATATAAATATATTATTTCAAACCTTTTGCAAATCAATGTTACAAAACCACACGAAATCAAATTCTCAAATTCTTAGTTTACTTCTTGTTTCATTATCAATAAAGTTTCAATATTTGATTTTCTTGAACCGTTCAATAATCAATGGTTCTAATTATTAATTAATCGAATGATAAATGATGAAAAATTTAATATTATTATCATAAAAATCAAAATTCATATATTTTCAAATAATTCTATACATATATAATATAATTCAAAACAATATTATGTCGACAAGCCATGTTCGAGTGTTTAGAAATCCCTATCGATGCCTTGGCATCCCATGTACCGACCATAATTCATAAATACTCAACAGAACAACCAACACAATATAAAACCATTTTTGTATAAAAATACAAACGCGACTATTCCCATAAATATTAAGTAACTAGCTGCCACAATGGAAAAGAGAAATTGAGGAAGATGCTAGTAAGGTGCTGACCCCCAATTAATATATTTTCGCGCCAGGTTAGTTCATACTTACTCTGTGTAGGCCAGTAGACTGCTAGAGAATAACTTACTTTCACCATAGCTGCAAGTATGGAGTTTGTGCTGCTGCGCTTTGCTGCCTTCGAAAGAGTGATTTCAGCTCGCGCTCTCCCCTGCCCGAGTCAAAGAGGTCAGCCCTCAATTCCAATCAGAGAGGCGGTTAAAGGCCAGGTCTAGACCACTGAAGGAACGTATCTGCGCAAGCTACGTAAGCCAGAGGAAAGACAACTAGCTGGGCGGAACATAATAGTTTGTTTTGTGGGGGGGGGGGGGGGGGGCGGGATGAGCCCGACAGGGTCCCCTCACTGACTCGGCCCAGGTGAGGGAGGTGGTGGGCTTACCCATCCCAACCTGGGGTATGCTGGGATTCCAGCCACCCTTAAAAGAGTGCGTAATAGATCATTGATCGAGCGCTCTTGCGCCAAAGATGAATACGCTCTCTCATATACACTCAAACTCATTCTAGGGTATTACTACCCTATCTCTAATGAGTTAATCCCAAATAGAGTCAAGATTTTCGCTAAACCAAAGCTCTGATACCAAATGTAACATCCTAGGATTTTTGACCATTCAAATTGGCAATGATCCTCAATGTCGATTTAAACAAATCAAAAATACAGATAGTTACTGGGATTAAAATAAGAAAAAGAAAAAAGAAGAAAAACAATCAAAGAATCTCATAGCGGAAGGACATAATATAATAAATAAATAAATAATAGTTCATTAAGCTGTTAAAACAGACATTTGATTATATTTACAATAATTATCGGAGTAAATAAACATACAACATACCAATATATGCAGCGGAATAATAATTTTTATACGTTTGTTGATCTCCATCTTCATCTTCATACTGGTATCTTCAAAGTAAGGGAAATCTTTGCTAGCTGTAACTCAGTCTGACCCGAGCGTATTGCATAAAAAGAAACACAACAAACACTCGGATCAGAACTAAATCTTTCTCATATTAGTTAAATTAAATTCAATTGATAATATGAGTGCTATAACTTAAGAGGTGTTACGGGAATTTCCATTTCTTAAGGATCCGTCAAACTAATACCATTTAATATAATACGCTATTATAATAACGTCAATGGTTAAATATAACATAATAAAATAATGTAAAGGGATTACCGTTATTACCCTTGCACAGTTTATACCGTTGCCGTACAGTTTGCATGTAACACACCAGTACGTCAGCGGATAGGATGCACCGTGATACAACAACATTAAATCAAAATCGTAGGGGGCTCGATCAGGATAATATGACAAGGCACACGAGGAATGCCCAAAGTATTAATATACTAGTTGCATGCCCGGACTGGTCGTAACGCATAGCCGCGACTATTGCCCACCTCATACAACACTCCCAAGTCACGGATGCACATCAAATAAATCAAACCAAGGGACTATAGGAATAAATTAAGAAGTGTTGCCGATGGAGGTAGCTAACCCCACTTGGTCACGGTATAGCCTTGTTTTACTCATTTTAATTATGACCCAAAGGTCAAGGATATCCATCATCGTTCTCTTTCTTCAAATCCAGTAATCGCCTCCAAATCCATCCGACACCATTTCTAGAACTCCACCACATACATAATTGTTAAAGTAGTTTTTGGTGTTAGCAGAGAGTATGACAATATTCGATCCCGGTCTCTTTAACAACCAATCGTTTACATTTTTCACACTGGTCAGTTCTTTTACATTTCGTAGAGACTCATACTTCAAATCAAAATACCAGATTTCTAAAATCATTCAATATTCAAGATAGAATATTATTCATACTAAAATCTCCATTTAAATCAAACTAAATCGTGAAACAATTCCGACTTTAGTAATTTGAATATTAAAATAGTAAACAAAATACTTAAAATAGTTTAGATATATAACTGAAATAGTTTGAAACTCAATATTTTTAATTAAAATAGAATTTATCAATTTTTTTTAAAATATATAGTTAAAATATTAAGTAATTTATAAAATAAATAGTTAATTATGAAATGATTTATTTAAAATAATTTATAAAATAAAATAATAATAAAGTAATATAGTTTTAAAAAATAATAATATTATTAAAATAGTTTATAAAATGATTTGAAATACTATAGTTGGAATTAGAATCATTTCTCTAACATTTTCAATTAAACTTGAAGTCATATTTCAATCTTCAATTCAACCAACTCAATTTTCAATAATCCCATCGACTAAACTTCCAATTTACATCCATTTCAATTCAATCAAATTAATTCAAATAGTTACATTCCAAATCAAAATCTAATTTTTAATGATTTTGATTTATGACAAATATCAAGTTCACAATTCATATATAATTCAAATTAGTGTTGATTGATAAGAAATTTCAAAGGTGGATGAAACCATTCAATTTAAATAGATTCAATTTACATTCAATTTCACTTTTATTTAGCTTCAGTTACAACACTAATTTATTTCGTCTTTTATTTATATTTCGAAATTCAAAGCTCAAGTTCAAAGAAAAAAATAAATTATAAAACATTGCTTATATTGTCTTTAAAACAACATTTCAATGTTTATGGTTAAAACAAATTTTATTTAACCAACCGATGTCCATATAAAATTTTCTATCTGATGGCCAAGTGTACTTAAATTTTAATTTTTGTAATTTGGGAAAGGATATATATCATTTCAATCCAAATCCGGGTCATAGTTATTTATCATTTCAACCTACGCTCTTAATTCATTCTAATGATTAATCCCGGGTTTGTTCGATGCCCGTAACATCTAGGGTAATGATTGGGATTAATCAGCACGAACAATGGTCATATACGAATAATAGGTAGACTCACACAATTAACATCAATAGTTCAAACATATCAAATTCACGCCATTCATCACATCAGTACATACAAATAGTCCAATATCATATAAATTTTCAAATTTTCAGATGCTAGGTTTAACCAGAAATTAAATATCGAATTTTTACTTAACTGTAAAAATTTATTTAACTGTCAAATTTAACTACACTATCAATACAAATAAATATAAACATGCAATTTAAATTGTCAAACATCAATCCATACAATCATATCATGACATGATATTAATTTAACTAATATTAGAATACTTTAGTTATGCGTGAGTGGGTTTAATCACTCACCTTGGCTTTAAACGAGATTGAAATCCAATTTTTAGCCTAAAATTTGACATTTTCAGAATCAGTTCAAACCCACGGCATCACGAAGAGCTCGTCGATACGATTGCAACGCAACAAACCGTGTGTCATTCTGAAGTCGTATGCAAAAGTTATATAAGTTTTAATGATTGAAATTTAAATAAAAATTAAAAACGAAAATGGCGCAAAAATGGGCAAAACTTGCCACATCAGCACTTTCCCTGCACCCCTTTTCTTCCCAAACGTGAATCCACTCTTGGCCGAAACACAAGAACCCTAAACCGCCTTTGATCTTGACTCACGCACCTACATACGGACCACTATCGCCGGATCTGACACCACCACCTCAACCGCCATCGCAAGAACCTCCATCGGCCAGAAATTTGTCCCCTCCGGTCGACCCCAATGTCGGAAAAAGCCCCTAAACCGCGCTGCCTTCAAGGCACAAATTTGAACGATTTACCAAATGATAGTTCATCATCACCGTATGGATGGAAACATCTCTCGACGGTCTACGATTTCCATTATAGAAGTTTATGATTTCGGTCCATGGATTGTAAACGATTAAGGTAAAAACATTAGAAGATTTCGTCCCTCAAATGTAATGGATGGCGGACAGAAAAATTTAGGGTTTCTAATATTACTTTAATATTATAATTCTCGATTTCGTGATATTTAAGCCAAAAATCGGACCGAGTCAAAATCAGGTCCGTTTACTGCCTACCGATATGTGTTGACACATTCTGAATGCAATGGGACTAGTTTCAAAGCCCAATTTCGAAGTCTATAACAGTTTCACTTAGAACGTCTTATTTTTAATTAAACAACATACAAATTCAACGTGCATTTTAATTTACCGAAGCCACATTCTGACTCCAAAAATTGTGAAATTTGAAATGTAGCTATATTTTCATGATATGGTTCCAACAATATAAATTACATCGAATTCTGAGATCGTTTGCAAAAAGACAAATTTTCCTATTCAACACTAAAATAAATATTCATTATTCATTAATTAACCATTTAAATTAAATTCAACAGTTTATAAATATTATTCAAATAAAAATAAAAATTCATGTACACATGTAAATCAACAATGGATTATTGCGACTACAATTATCATTATTTAAACAAATTCAATTATGTTTCAACATGAAATTTCACAATTTAATCCTTAAATATTATTTACCACTAGATAATATAAAAATCATGTTAAATTAAATAGTATAATTTATTGTAGAAATCTAGGCATGTTACACTAATCCAGACTAGTTTGGATAAACCTTAATTTTGTTTGAATTGATATCCAAAGGAAGATTTAAGAATAAATTTAAAGAATTTATCTTTGATAGAATTAATGGGAACCTTTCCCAAAGAATATGAATATTTAAATAAAAGAATATTCAGAATTGGAATGAGGCGTATGTTGTGTTTTATAGCACTTGTTTATTATATACGCGAGTAATTCAGAAAAGCTGGTTTTATACCCATTCTGAGTAACTGATTAGACGAAGTCGACGATGTAGAGGGTGGTTGAAGACCGGTGGTCTTCACATCGTTTGGATGATTACTGCTGTCTTGATTGGGCTGTACACCCAAGATAAGGTAATTAGTGGTGATCGTCCAGACGTACTTGAAGATCGATGGGATATGCGAGGGCCTCTCTATTGTATTGGACATACGGGACGAGGAATAATGTGCCCCCGGTTTCATTCAGACCAAGAACGAACTTGTAAATGGATGTGTGTCTGAGATTGGATTTTATTCTGTGTTGATTAATTTCTATAAAATATATATCTGTTTGGCGATGGAGAATTTAATCCCTTGCTTAACGCCCTTCACTGAGACGTACGAGCTCAGAGGGTATATATCGATAAATATCAGTCGCATGGCATGAATTGCTTGTGTGGCATGCTGAGATGCAAATGATCAAGGCTTCTGTTGAAAAGCAGAGTCTTGTGGTTGATGATCAAAACACGACTTTAATATAGCATAGCTATGTGTATAGCGTTAATTCGCGAGCCTCACACCTCGGTATGAGTTAAAATGGGATAAGGGTATCCAAGGAGGACATGACGTTTCTTTCTAGCTATGGGTGGTGTCAGGGTTTTGCATGCCTAAACATTCATATTATTTTTACCTTTGTGGTTGTTGGAATGCGAGGTGCCTCAGATATATTGGTTACTACGGAGCCAATGGATATAGGTTCTATAGGACCAAGAACGTGTGTTCAGGAATTGCAATTCCTCAAACGTAAGGGTGGACCGACCATGGAGGATCAAAGGGTCTACTGCGGGAGATCCTGAGGCATTTGCTAGAGTGTCTCGAAGCTGGAGAGCAATACATCCCTTGCCTCGACTCATGACGGAAATCCAATTTCCCGCACGTGACATATCGGTTTTGATTGTAGAGCCTAGTATTGGCGACATGATAGATGGTACCCATGCCGCCTTTGATTGATACATTTATATTTGAAGTTGTTTTATACAATATGCATTTATAATTGCATCAAATGATTTGTTTTAAACGTACCAAGCATGTTTGGCTATTATAAGGGAAAACCCTATCCTCCAGCTTGCGTTGCATTGTGTGATGAGACCTGGGTCTTATAATATCTTCGTTTTTCCAAAATGATGCTGTTATAACAACCGGCAATTAAAATCACGGGAAGCTTAGAGATGCAAATGAACAGTGGGGATCGATGTTGAAAGCGAAAACATAGGAGAAAAAATAGGAGGGGTCCACACTTTATTTCAGTGCCGCATCTTTTGACCGCTTATTCAGCCGGTCTATTAAGCATTGTTGTTTCCAAAAAGCATTACGCTGTTTATTCTATGCAATGGTATTCTTGGGAGGAAACCCGTTCCGTGTTATATGGCATAATACCTTGATTTACTTTATTTTAAAGTAAAGACTTAATAACTATTTTAGTTCTTATGCTAGTCATGTGACTTGCCTGGAGTTTATTGTTTTAACCTAAACTCTAGTGCCCCTATTTTACACACGGGCAACTAGTAGTTTTGTTTTTGCAAATTTATATTCATAGGATCCTAGTTTATAGCTGGAATGATATTAGGAAAGCTAGGTATCCGAGTATCTCTTTCAGTTGTGTTTCATATTATTTTCTGCAGCATTGTAATTTGTAAATCTCTGATATTTATCAAATGTATTTTACTTGTTCATACTCTGTAAATTCTTGTATTCTGATGTAAATTTTTGTAATAAGCAATGAAATGTTCTTCTGTTTGTGTTCTGATTTGTTGTGTTCTCAACTCAATCTGAGCCTTCATTTACGGGGAAGTTCTGGTCGTGTCAGTTTAGTATCAGAGCTTTGGTTTACAGAGTTCGAGAACAAGACACGTTGGAACCAAACGAAAGAACTCATAATAGATTGGATTAGTAATATCCAGTGAGAATGACTCGTTAGAGATATGATCAGTAGTATCCTTGAACGAGTGTGAAGAGTGTTATTTTAAAATTAAAAACAAATATTGTTTTGAAACTTTAAACCACATTCAACGTATTTGAATATTTATTTTAGACTGAATTTGGACAATTGAGTATATTAAGATTTTGCATATACGCCTAGCTAGCGTGTATATGAAGTCTCAATATAATGGATGGATATAGAATCACACTCTAGTCGCTTGGAGATGTTCTGATGGTGGTTCGAAACATTATCAGTGCTTATGTTCGAGTTTTGAATGTGGGATATCTATATATTTCCAATTAACGGGTGTGAGAACCAAAACCTAGCAAGAATTTATTGTTAGTGATTCGACACACAAAAATGGATTTTTATATATATAAATTTATGAATTTTAAAAGATAATCAACTAACTTATTGTTGATTGTGTTGTTTGATTATTGGTCGAAATTTTGAACCAATAAGCCAAATTGTATCAAATATTGAACTGAATTGAAAATTATTAGAATTGCATACGTGTGAATGCATATATATTAGACAGGTCATAACTGGGAAATTAAGAAGAGGAATAAAATTGTTTGCTTGACAAATAGGTACGTGATTACTAATTTTCTTTTTCTTTTAAAAGGTATATAAGCCTAAGGCTAGCCTCTTGGCAATTTTCTTTTTCTTTCAAAAGGTTTATGAGCCTAAGGCTAGCCGCTTTGCAATTTTCTTTTTCTTTTAAAGGTTTATGAGCCTAAGGCTGGCCGCTTGGCAATTTCTTTTTCTTTTAAAAGGTTTGTCTAATAACCCGGAAAATCAAAACCAAATTTTTTTTTTTTTTGCAATTTTAATTAATTTTGAATATTTAAAATGATTTACTTAAATAATTACGATGAGAAAATTATTTTGAATAGAATTATAATGTATGAATTTATTTATATCGAAATTAAAATATAAATATTTATTTAATTATAAAAGGAACTAAAAATGGCGCGGTAGTCTGAAAATTTGGTTTCTAATTTCAAATGAATGTACAGGATTCAAAATAAACCGGATTTTAATGAAACTGGAAATATTTGAATCTGTTTGAAAATATCTTTCGAACGAATCTAAAAAATCCAAATTTGATAGAGGGAATAAAAATTTATGCCCAGTTGAAAATTCAGAATAGTCGCTATGGAAATATAGCCCTTAAAAATGGAGATTTTGAAAAAGACCTCCATTTTCGACGAGACCACTTTTGTTGGATCCGGAATGTCAAATTATTGCTAGATTCCAAAATTCATAATTTTTGGAATTAATATGTGAGCGTGGCAAAGGAAAACGTGTTCGGTTAATTTAGTTTAATCGGATCGACCAGAAATGGCCATTTTTCAAACGGTCACCAAATTGGACGAAATTAGTTCTGTTAGGACCGTACCATCAAGATGGCTAGATTTATTTTTCTGGAATTTTTAGAATCTGTATGTGGCCCCGTAAATTAAATTGTACATTTGAATTTAAAATATAATGATTTATATTTTAAATTTAGTGAAAACTAATCGAAACAACCGAATTGGCTTGCGATACATATCCCATTGTGTTCAGAATAGGGATAATTAGTGAGGGATTATAGTCGGTGGGTTCCATATGGAGTTCGAATTTTAAAGTTACTTTTTGAAATTAAAATAAAATAGAAAAAAAATATAATATTAATCCCTTTATCTCTAAATCCCCGTACCCTCCCTCTTTCTCAAATCAGAAAATAGATTTAGAAAAAAAAGAGAAGCAAAGCTCGTTGCTCCCCCGATCAGCACATCGCACTCCACCACCACCGCATGGCGATCGCCGCTGGCCTCCGCAGCAGAGTCGCCACTCCCTCCCCCCAACCCTTTCCTTCCTCTCTCTCACTTCTCCTCCCTCCCGTCTTAAAAACCGCGAGCCACATCTCCCCAAATCAACAATGGCCGCCACCACCTCGACCTGGCGCCACACCCCGACCGCCAGTAGAAACCCCCCTTGCGATAGAGACATCAACCCCTCTGATGACCAGAAACCCCCCTTTTCCACTGATAACACAGTAAGTTTTTAATAATTTTTATTCGTCTATAAAAATCTGATTTTTAGCGTTTTTAAAAGTTAGGGTTTTTGTATATATGAAGTTATGATTTATATATATGTATATATAACGTTATAAAAATTTGATTTTTATATGTAAAGTGGCGATATAAGGATTTGATTTTTACCAATATGAAGATTAGATTTTAAATAGGAAAAAGATTAGACTTTTATAAGAAAGTAGCCAAGATGAAATTTTAATTTTTACACATGTAACATTAGAATACAATGACTTGATTTTTAAAAACAAAGCTTTGATAGAAAAGCTTTGATTTTTTATTTAGAAAAGATAAGATTTTATAAACGTGAAAATATACGACTTTTAGAAAGGAAAAGATATGATTTTTAATCATATAAAGATAAGATTTTTAGTATAGAAAAAACTCAATTTTTAATTAAGAAAATATACGATTTTTAGTTATGTAAAAATATAATTTTTAGAAGATAATATATATATATATATATATATATATATATGAATAGCGAATAAAGTTCATTTTTTTATATATATAGCGAAGTGATAAAAATTTGATCTTTTAATATACGTGTATATATATATATAACATTAGAACAAAAATGTGATCTTTATATAAGTAGCAATAACATAAAAATACGATTTTTGTATAAGCAGCAAAATAAAAATGCAATTTTTAATATAAAAAACTGTGTGAAACAGATTGCGATGGAACTGTCAGGAAACGAATCCAAATCCAAACCGTTCAGAAATAGAGAATGGAGGAGTGGAAACCCAAGGTGAGAACTTCTCACTATAAATTTATTTTCTAGTTAAAATATGTAGTAGGATGCAGACGGTGCTTAGCAGCACCCGACACCCGTCGTCCACAGACCATGGACGACCTGTTTGATTTGATTGTGTTGTGAAATTGATTGTGATATGGAATGGAATGGAATGGAATATAAAATATTCATGTGTTGAATAAAGTGTTAGAACAATAAAAATATCATTTTTATAGTAAAAATGAATGAGATAAAATATTTACTGAGATGAAATAGATATTCATTTACGAATCGAATGATTTGTTTATATACACTCATTTGACAGATATTAATTGGGACGGTATTTTTTACACATCGCCAAACTGCACAAATAAAAATCAGTGGTTGTTGATTGAAATCCCACACGGGTATTGGGATGATATTTGACGTACACTAATCCCAATTGTTCAGTTATATGTCAATCGATTGGTTGACAGACTGTTGTATGCATTAAATATTAATATTTAATGCTTATGTAGTGTAGAATGCACTCTGGATGATGGTTGATTGTTTATCATTGTAGTTCTATACATGTGTTTTATGAAATCAATATAAATAACATTATATGGAAGTTGATCGGGTCTGATTCTAGTTCAGAAAGAATGAATATTTTAAAAATAACGATTAATTTAAAATAATGAATATTTTAAAATAATATTCAGTAAAAGATCAAAATCTGATTTTGATGTCCAATTTGGGATGGACACGAAAATATTTAAATATATATGAAGCTGTGGTGATTAGTTACGCGTCATTTTGATGCAAATGATATTTATATCGATTTTATTCATTTTTATAATAAATATCGAAAAGTAAATGATTTCAAAATCTAATGTTTTGAAAATATTATCATTTATATAATAATGATATGGAATATTCAATTTTTATTTGAAATTGAATATGAGGTTGAAATCGTTTTGAAAACAAATTTAAAACGATTTATGAAATAAGTTTTAAAAGGAAATCGATGAAATATACATAATATATATAGTATAAATATTTAATGGCCTGAATCGAACGCGCCGCGCCGCGGCAATTCGCGAATTTCGACCATTGACTTTGAATGGACGCTACGGGAGATCTGACTGTCGGATTCCCCCAAAACCGGAACCGTTGGGTTCATATCAAAAAGTGCTTTCCAAAGAATATAAGAGATTTGAAATATAACAGTTGGATTTGGAATTATATTTGGAAAAGGTCGTTGTAAGTGCAGTTCAATGACCGTTTATGGAAATCGACTGTACGGGCCTTGATAAAATTATTAATAATTTGTGTAAAATCATAATAAATGATTTAGAAAGAATTGGGATAAAAAATTCCATATTTGAAGAGATAAAAATATATTTTTATTGAAATGGACTAGTTATTAACTAGAATTATAATCCAATTTATTTTAAATAAATAAATTGGATTGAGAGGGTTTTTAATATTACCAGAACTTCCAATAGATGAATTGAAATGGATTTGAATCTAAATTATATTCAGAATATTTCGATGTTGGATTCCTTGATTGTACGGACATTGTGGAGGAATTTGGAAGATACATATATCGTTATTCTCAATACGGTATTTGTTGGTTTCAGAATTTGATATTGAATATTAGCCGAAATATTTTCAATTAAGATCCATGTATTTAATATCAAATTGGATTTTGGGTTTGTCGTGAATGTTGTCTTCATTAACACTGTTCTTAAACCCAGTTGAGAAAAGATATAAATCTTTTTATTAAGATTTAATGATGTTTACTAATTAATTATCATTTAATTAAAACTGAAATTGGGTTTTGGGTTTGTCGTAAACAGTGGCTTCATTAACACTGTTCTTGAACCCATTTGAGAAAAGATATAAATCTTTTTATTAAGAATTAATGAAGTTTACCAATTAATTAACATTTAATTGGAATTAAATTGAAGTTAGTTTTTGGTTTATCGTGGACGGTGTTTTAAATAACACTTGTTCTTTAATCCGGTTAACAATGGAAAGAGATTTTGGGTTTTTTGTGAATGGTATCTTTAATAATACTATTCTTAAGACCAATGGACTTAAGAAAATTAGAAACTAACTGGAGATTAGCTAAGTTGAATGGTTTCCTGGGTATTGACCTGATGTTGGTTTTGGCCTTCGAGGTTAATACTTAGAGAATTGTTGTCTTACTAATTTACAGTTAGAGACTGATGGGATGCGGTCTTCAGTAACACTGTTCTTAAACCCCGTGTGAAAAGAATAAATCTTTTAATTAAGATGTAGAGGAGAATTACCAATTAATTAACATTTAATTGGATTTGAAATGGAATGTGAATTGAGTTTAATGTGAAATGTGTTTTTAACGACATTCAATCTTTAACCCGATTTACAGTGATATGAGATTTGGAACTTATAAATCTTTTTATTTAAGATTTAGTGGAGATTTTCCAAAGTAAAGTTTTCCAATTTAACATATTGGAATGGAATAGAATCCGATTTGATAATAATCGAAGTGAGTTTATGTGACGATCGAGAATTTCGCTCGGTCCGAACCAGTCGCTAGACCGATTCAAGCCGTTCGAAACGCCCTATCGTTTGAGAACATGACAAAACAGAACGCATACGGAAGAACGTTTCATTGTTTATTACAACAATGCATCAGATTACAAGAATATACAGAGTAAAAATGAATATTACACAGAAATATCATAGATTTAAATTACATTTAAATACATCGCAGCGGAAAATAATACAATACACAACTAGAAGTAGATATACGGATACAAAGCTTTCCGGATATCGTTCCAGCTGTAAACCAGGATCCTGTGAATATAAATCTGCAAAACCAAAACTACTAGCTGCCCGTGTCAAAATAAGGGCACCCAGAGTTTAGGTTAAAACAATAAACTCCAGGTCAGTCATGTGACTGGTGTGAGAACTAAAGCAGTTATAAATCTTTATTTTAAATCATTAGGTAAATCAAGGGACCACGCCGTATAACACGGAACGGGTTTCCTCCCAAGGATACCAGTGCATAAAACAAACAGCGCAATGCTAAATGAAGAAAAATGAAGCTGTTATAAGACCCAGGTCCCATCACACAATGCAACGCAGCCGAGGATAGGGTTTTCCCTTATAACAGCCAAAGAATGCTTGATACGTTTAAAACAAATCATTTGATACTACTATAAGTGCATAGTGTATAAAACAACTTCAAATCATAAGTATCAATCATAGGCGGCATGAGCGCCCCATCCCACTATGTCGCCATATATAGGATTACAAATAAAACCGCAAAGTCGCGTATTTGGAAATTGGATTTCCATCTATGAACCGAGGCAAAAGATAGTCCTCAACCGATTCGTGACTCTCTAGCCCGAGCCACAGGATCAGAACGCATCAACCCTTTAGATCGTCAGGGCCGGTCCACCGATGTGGATTATTATGCCTGAACACTACGTCTCCCCACCCTATGGGGTGTAAGTCTGGTCCGTCAGCCGACCAGAATGCATCGGCCGAAACCGATATAACCGAGGCGCCTCGCAACAGCAACAACCACATAAGTCAAACTCGTCAGGGCGTGTAAAACCACTGACGCCACTTCTAGCTAGAAAGAAACGCAAGTCCTCCCTGATGTCCTCTCCCGTTTTTGGTTCACAACCGGGGTGCGAGGCTCGCGAATTCACGTTACACAAAGCTGTGCCACACAGGCTGTGCTTTGATCATTACCACAAGACTTTGCTTTTCAACAGAAGCCTTGATCATTTGCATCTTAGCATGCCACACAGGCAAACCACTCTATGCAACCGATATCAGTCACACAGAATGAAATCCAATGTCAGACACACAGTCCATTTACAAGTCCGTTCTGGGTCTGAACGAAACCGGAGGCACCTAGTACCCCGCATCTCCATCGATCTCCAAGTACGTCTGGACGATCACAAACTGTTTCCATCTTCTTGGGTGTACAGCCCAATCAAGATCATCAGTAATCACCCAAACGACGTGAAGACTTCTGGTCTTCGACCACCGTCTTCATCTTCGACACCACGTCGAATCAGTTATTCAGAATGGGACAAACCCGGTCTTTCTGAATAACTCGCGTATATATATTATAAAAGTGTTACACAAACACAACATACGCCTCATTCCAATTCAGAATATTCTGTTATTCAAATATTCCCATACTTTGGGAAAAGTTCCCATTAATTTTATCCAAGATAAATTCCTTAAATTTATTCTTTAATCTACTTTGAATATCAATTCAAACTAGTCGGGATTAGCGAACCACACCGAAGTAATCATTTATTTTATTTCCCAATCCCAACCTATTCATCCCATGAAGTAAAACTGGTAGTACTTCATATCTAACACCACAGTGTTATCGGTAATTCAATTACCATTTCACGTTCAAATCTAATTAAAGATTTAACTATCGCCTGGAGTAAAACTGGTGATACTCCATTCTCGATCCTTTCAATCTATTTAAAGATTCATTAAAACTCCACTTAGTTTTAATCTTCGGCTGGGTTAAAGAATCAGTGTCATTTAAAACACGGTTCACGATAAACCCAAAATCACATTCCATTAATTATCGGGTTAAAGAACGAGTGTTATTTAAAACACTGTTCACGATAAACCCAAAAATCAATATCACTTCAATTCCAATTAAATATCATTCAATTGGTACACTTCATTAAATCTAAATAAAAAGATTTAATCTTTTCACAACTGGGTTCAAGAACAGTGTTGGTGAAGACACCATTCACGACAAACCCAAATCACATTTGATATTCAATACAAGGCTCTGAATAGAAAATATATCGGCTTATATTCAATATCAAATTCTACGATTTACAAATGTCGTATTGAAATAACGATATAAATGTATATCTTTCAAATTCCCATAACAACATCTGTATAATCACGAATTCCAACATCGAAATATTCCGAAGACAATTTCGATTCAAATCCACTCCAATGCAATCATTGGAAATTCTGGTTATTTTCAAAACCCTTTTCAAATTCAATTTATTTATTAAAAAAATAAATAGAATTATATTTCTAGTTCAAACTAGTTCATTTCGATAAAAATCTATTTTTATCTTTTCAAATATGGAGTTTTTCACCCCAATCCTTTCTAAATCATTTCTTATGATTTTACACAAATTATTACTATTTTTAATAATTTTATCAAGGCCCGTACAGTCGATTTCCACCAATGGCCATCGAACTGCACGTATAGCGACCTTTTTCCAATTTGATTTGGACATAATTCTAAATCCAACCGTTTGATTTCTAATTTATCACATTCGCTAGAAAGCTCTTTTCGATACGAACCCAACGGTTCCGGTTTTAGGAGAATCCGACGGTCGGATCTCCCGTAACGTCCATTTGAAATCAATGGTCGAAATTCGCGAACTGCCGCGGCGCGGCGCGTTCTATTCAGGCCATTATATTATATATATAATATATATATAATATATACTTCGTCGATTTCTATTTAAAACGAATTATATAAATAGTTTTAAAATTCGTTTCAAAATCTATTTCAACTTCCATCTCAATTCAAAGCAAAATTGAATTCTTCTCTATAAATTCGTTTTAAAATTCATTTCTATTCAATTCAAATTTCAATTCAATTTGAATTCATTTTCAATTCAATTCATTTCGAAATCGTTTTCAATTCAATTCACTTTGAAATCACTTTCAATTCAATTCATTTCGAAATCACTTTCAATTCAATTCACTTTGAATTCGTTTTCAATTCAATTCATTTCGAAATCACTTTCAATTCAATTCACTTCGAAATCACTTTCAATTCAATTCATTTCGAAATCACTTTCAATTCAATTCACTTCGAAATCACTTTCAATTCAATTCACTTTGAATTCGTTTTCAATTCAATTCATTTCGAAATCACTTTCAATTCAATTCACTTCGAAATCACTTTCAATTCAATTCATTTCGAAATCACTTTCAATTCAATTCACTTTGAATTCGTTTTCAATTCAATTCATTTCGAAATCACTTTTAAAATCGATATAAATATCGTTCACGTCAAAATGGCGTCAATCTAATCAACACGGCTTCATATATTCCTTTATTTTCAAATATTCTATTTCAAATAAATATTTTTTTTCAAATATTTCTTTTTCAAAACTGGAATGAGGCCCAATCAATTACCATATAAAATTAATTATATGGATTTTCATACAACACATGTATATAATAGCATTGAAAATAATCAACCATCAACCAAAGTGCACTACACTGTATAAGCATCAAATATAGATATTCAACGCTTATAACAGCCTGTCAATCAATCGATCGACATATTTAATCAATCAGGATGAGTGAACTTCAAATTTCATCCCAACACCCGTGTGGGGTTTCAAACAATCAAACACATATTTTATTTGTGATGTTGGGCGATGTGTAAAATTTATCGACCCAATCAATGTCTTTCAAATATGTGTACATAAACAAACCGTCTGGTTTGTAAATGAATATTTATTTATTCACATTCACGTCAAAATTATATTTTAACGATAAAACATTTTATTTCAACACATGAATTTCTATTCAGTTCATTTCTTCAATAAAATGATATTTTATTTTTCTAACATATTTTAGAAAATTTCGGCGGCATAACGGCACGATACTAGAAACGGGACGAGGCCTAGCCTTGTCCCTGGTCTAGTGAAGGCCCACGCCATTCACACATCATCAAATCTATTTCATCTCACCAAACAATTCAATTCATTTCAAACAAATAATTCAACTAATCTATGCAACCAAACAAACAAGTCCATGGTCTGTGGACGATTGTGTCGGGTGCTACTAAGCACCGTCTGCATCCTAGTATATATATATATATAACTAGAAAAATAAATTGAAAGGTGAGAAATTCTCACATATAGCTATCCTAGCTCCACGGCTCTTCTTTTGAGGAAGTCTTCGTCGTCCTCGCCTTTTTATCATCTTCGTTGCCCGTAGTCACTACATATATAAAAATCACACATTTTTATATTTTGATGTCTTTAAAATAAAAAATCACATTTTTATTTATTCGTTTTCAAATTAAAAAATCATATTTTTATAATCACTTCATATATTTAAAAATCGAATTTTTACAATGCTATTCAATGTATAAAAATCATATTTCCTTCCCGCTAATATATAGATAAAAATTCTATTTCAAAAATATAGATTTCGCCCCTATAAAAATATAGATTTCGCCTTTATAAAAATAAAGTTTTCGCCTCTTTAAAAATAAAGTTTTCGCCTCTTTAAAAATAAAGTTTTCGCCTCTTTAAAAATAAAGTTTTCATCATTATAAAAATATCTGCTTTATTTCCACGTATATAAAAAAAATATAAAAATCAGATTTTTATTTTGCCACATATACAAAGGTGATATTTTTAACTTCTCTATCCCATAAAGATCATATTTTTAATACTTTTAAAAATATAAAAATCATATTTTTAATATTCCTATCATGCAAAAATTATATTTTGACATCACCTATATAGTAAAGACTATATTTTTAATACTTTAAAAATATAAAAATCATATTTTTACTTCCATGTTATATAAAAGATTACATTTTTATAACTTTACAACATAAAAAAAACAGTTTTTAAGGTAGATAAAAATCAGTTTTTAAAACAAAATAAAATCAGTTTTTAAAAATCACTAAAAATCAGTTTTTAAAAATCACTAAAAATCAGTTTCAATCCTAATTAAATTTCAGTTATAATTCTAATTAAACAGAAA
Organism: Allium sativum; assembly: GCA_030737875.1. Taxonomy (NCBI): domain Eukaryota; kingdom Viridiplantae; phylum Streptophyta; class Magnoliopsida; order Asparagales; family Amaryllidaceae; genus Allium; species Allium sativum. The sequence goes on along the minus strand of CM060915.1, from coordinate 179,424,195 downwards.
AGTTTTAAAATCATTAAAATAACAAAACAAAACAAAACAAAAATAAAAAAACTTACATTTCTGCGAAGAGAGAGGGGGGGGGGGGGGGGGGAATCAGTGGCTGTCGGCGGTGGAAAGATCGTCGGCTGGGGGCTTTCTGTAGTTCGTCGGTGGGGAGGCTTCGAGGTGGCGGCGGCTTCTGTGTCGAGAACGGGGGCTTCGGGTCTTCGATAGTGAGGGCGGCGTCGAGGGGTTCGTCGGCGTCTCGATGGGGGGGGGGGGGGCGGCGACGTCTGGAGGGAGGCGCTCGATCTTGTTTAGGTTATCTTTTTTTTTTTTTTTTTATAACGTCGATCTGAATTGAAGAAATAAAAAAGGGGGGGGCCAGGAAGAAAGGTAAAGGAGGGAATTATAATTTTTTTTTTATTTATTATTTAATTATTATATTTTGCAAAAAGGTTGACTTTTACATAAGACCTCGAAACGAGGCCCACCGCCTGTCGTCCATAGCGTTTTACCCCCATTCCGAACACAATGGGATATGTATCGCAAGCTGATTCGACTGTTTCGATCAGTTTTCGTTAAGTCTACATTTAAATCACTATATTGAATTTTAAACGTACATTTCAAATTACCGGGGTCACATACTAACTAGAAAAATCCCAGAAAAATATTTTCTAGCTTCGTATTGACGATACGGTCCTACAAAACTAGTTTCGTCGAATTCTGAGACCGTTTGAAAAATGGCCCATTTCCAGTCGATTAAAATCAACTGAAACTGGTCAAACGCGTTTTCCTTTGCCACGCTCACATATTGATTCGAAAAATTATGAAATTTGGAATCTAGCAATAACTTCACATCCCGGACCCAACAAAACTGGTTTCGTCGAAATCCGAGGTCATTTGCAAAATGTCCATTTTTAAGGGTCTGAATTCCATAGCGACTATTCAGAATTTTCAACTGGACATATCTTTTGATTCCCGCTACGAACTATTGATTTTTCGGATTCGTTGGAAAGATATTCACTATTCGATTCCATTATTTTTGGTTTCACTAAAATCCGGATTGTTTTGCACCCGGTACATTCAATTGAAGTTTGAAATCGAATTATCGAACTACCGCGCCATTTTCAATTCTATTTATAATAATAAATAAAATTATATATATTCTAACGACGACGTATATAATATATACGTCGAATTATATTCAAATTAAATTTCTCGCCGATATTATTTAAAATAATTCATTTTAAATAATCAAAATTCGCTAAAATTGCCAAAATAAAAATTTCAAACTGGCTCGCATTTTGTGGGTTGTTACAATCTCCCCCACTTAAAACTTTTCGTCCCCGAAAAGGAACAAAGTCGAAAGTGGTTTGATTAATCAACACTACGTTCGATCTGGCTTCCATTCTCCAACCTTTCAGTTTCTGAGAATTTTCAAAATTTCAAAAATTTGGCTAACACCCTAAATTTTTGAAAAATTTCGCCATAACCTCCCCTGCACCGGGAGCATCGGGGAATTTCAAATAGCCTCCCCGGTCCTTCAGATCTCAAAAAGAAAAAGAAAAAGCCAAGCGGCTAGCCAATAGGCTCACAAAATCATCATCACCCAAACAAAACAGGAAATTATGTAGTAAACATGTACCTATTTGTCGGACAAACAAATTTTATTCTCTGCTCTAGCCTCCTTGCTATGACCTGTTCAATGATATACATGTATATGCAGGCAAATGCAACCAGTTTTCAATATAAGTCAATATTTGATGCAATTAGGCTAATTGGTTAAAAATTAGCAAACAAATAAACAAACAACACAAACATCAATCAATTAGTGAATTAGAGTTTGAAATTCATAATTTCGATACATAGTCAAAAATCATGTTTTTGATGCCAAATCACAACAATTAGCCCTATCTAATTTTGGTTCTCACACCAGTCTAATGGAAATATATAGATATTACACGTTCGTCACTCGAATATAAATTCTGATAATGATATATCAATCATCAGAATCACCCCCGGGCGACTAGAGCGTAATTCTATATCTATCCAGTATATTAAAATTTCGAATACACGCGGATCAGACGTATACGCAAAATCTATATATACTGGATTGTCCACATCAATATAAATAGATAATCAAATACGAATAATTGATTTAAAATTTTCGAAACAAAAATTTGTTTTCATTTTCAAAAATATACTTTTCACACTCGTTCTAGGATACTACTGATCCTATCTCTAACGAGTCATTCTAATTGGATATTACTAATCCAATATCTGATGAATTCTTTCGTAGGGTTCTAATGTGCCTTGTTCTCTGCTTTGTAAACCAAAGCTCTGATACCAACTGTGACGATCGAGAATTTCGCTCGGTCCGAACCAGTCGCTAGACCGATTCAAGCCGTTCGAAACGCCCTATCGTTTGAGAACATGACAAAACAGAACGCATACGGAAGAACGTTTCATTGTTTATTACAACAATGCATCAGATTACAAGAATATACAGAGTAAAAATGAATATTACACAGAAATATCAGAGATTTAAATTACATTTAAATACATCGCAGCGGAAAATAATACAATACACAACTAGAAGTAGATATACGGATACAAAGCTTTCCGGATATCGTTCCAGCTGTAAACCAGGATCCTGTGAATATAAATCTGCAAAACCAAAACTACTAGCTGCCCGTGTCAAAATAAGGGCACCCAGAGTTTAGGTTAAAACAATAAACTCCAGGTCAGTCATGTGACTGGTGTGAGAACTAAAGCAGTTATAAATCTTTATTTTAAATCATTAGGTAAATCAAGGGACCACGCCGTATAACACGGAACGGGTTTCCTCCCAAGGATACCAGTGCATAAAACAAACAGCGCAATGCTAAATGAAGAAAAATGAAGCTGTTATAAGACCCAGGTCCCATCACACAATGCAACGCAGCCGAGGATAGGGTTTTCCCTTATAACAGCCAAAGAATGCTTGATACGTTTAAAACAAATCATTTGATACTACTATAAGTGCATAGTGTATAAAACAACTTCAAATCATAAGTATCAATCATAGGCGGCATGAGCGCCCCATCCCACTATGTCGCCATATATAGGATTACAAATAAAACCGCAAAGTCGCGTATTTGGAAATTGGATTTCCATCTATGAACCGAGGCAAAAGATAGTCCTCAACCGATTCGTGACTCTCTAGCCCGAGCCACAGGATCAGAACGCATCAACCCTTTAGATCGTCAGGGCCGGTCCACCGATGTGGATTATTATGCCTGAACACTACGTCTCCCCACCCTATGGGGTGTAAGTCTGGTCCGTCAGCCGACCAGAATGCATCGGCCGAAACCGATATAACCGAGGCGCCTCGCAACAGCAACAACCACATAAGTCAAACTCGTCAGGGCGTGTAAAACCACTGACGCCACTTCTAGCTAGAAAGAAACGCAAGTCCTCCCTGATGTCCTCTCCCGTTTTTGGTTCACAACCGGGGTGCGAGGCTCGCGAATTCACGTTACACAAAGCTGTGCCACACAGGCTGTGCTTTGATCATTACCACAAGACTTTGCTTTTCAACAGAAGCCTTGATCATTTGCATCTTAGCATGCCACACAGGCAAACCACTCTATGCAACCGATATCAGTCACACAGAATGAAATCCAATGTCAGACACACAGTCCATTTACAAGTCCGTTCTGGGTCTGAACGAAACCGGAGGCACCTAGTACCCCGCATCTCCATCGATCTCCAAGTACGTCTGGACGATCACAAACTGTTTCCATCTTCTTGGGTGTACAGCCCAATCAAGATCATCAGTAATCACCCAAACGACGTGAAGACTTCTGGTCTTCGACCACCGTCTTCATCTTCGACACCACGTCGAATCAGTTATTCAGAATGGGACAAACCCGGTCTTTCTGAATAACTCGCGTATATATATTATAAAAGTGTTACACAAACACAACATACGCCTCATTCCAATTCAGAATATTCTGTTATTCAAATATTCCCATACTTTGGGAAAAGTTCCCATTAATTTTATCCAAGATAAATTCCTTAAATTTATTCTTTAATCTCCTTTGAATATCAATTCAAACTAGTCGGGATTAGCGAACCACACCGAAGTAATCATTTATTTTATTTCCCAATCCCAACCTATTCATCCCATGAAGTAAAACTGGTAGTACTTCATATCTAACACCACAGTGTTATCGGTAATTCAATTACCATTTCACGTTCAAATCTAATTAAAGATTTAACTATCGCCTGGAGTAAAACTGGTGATACTCCATTCTCGATCCTTTCAATCTATTTAAAGATTCATTAAAACTCCACTTAGTTTTAATCTTCGGCTGGGTTAAAGAATCAGTGTCATTTAAAACACGGTTCACGATAAACCCAAAATCACATTCCATTAATTATCGGGTTAAAGAACGAGTGTTATTTAAAACACTGTTCACGATAAACCCAAAAATCAATATCACTTCAATTCCAATTAAATATCATTCAATTGGTACACTTCATTAAATCTAAATAAAAAGATTTAATCTTTTCACAACTGGGTTCAAGAACAGTGTTGGTGAAGACACCATTCACGACAAACCCAAATCACATTTGATATTCAATACAAGGCTCTGAATAGAAAATATATCGGCTTATATTCAATATCAAATTCTACGATTTACAAATGTCGTATTGAAATAACGATATAAATGTATATCTTTCAAATTCCCATAACAACATCTGTATAATCACGAATTCCAACATCGAAATATTCCGAAGACAATTTCGATTCAAATCCACTCCAATGCAATCATTGGAAATTCTGGTTATTTTCAAAACCCTTTTCAAATTCAATTTATTTATTAAAAAAATAAATAGAATTATATTTCTAGTTCAAACTAGTTCATTTCGATAAAAATCTATTTTTATCTTTTCAAATATGGAGTTTTTCACCCCAATCCTTTCTAAATCATTTCTTATGATTTTACACAAATTATTACTATTTTTAATAATTTTATCAAGGCCCGTACAGTCGATTTCCACCAATGGCCATCGAACTGCACGTATAGCGACCTTTTTCCAATTTGATTTGGACATAATTCTAAATCCAACCGTTTGATTTCTAATTTATCACATTTGCTAGAAAGCTCTTTTCGATACGAACCCAACGGTTCCGGTTTTAGGAGAATCCGACGGTCGGATCTCCCGTAACGTCCATTTGAAATAAATGGTCGAAATTCGCGAACTGCCGCGGCGCGGCGCGTTCTATTCAGGCCATTATATTATATATATAATATATATATAATATATACTTCGTCGATTTCTATTTAAAACGAATTATATAAATAGTTTTAAAATTCGTTTCAAAATCTATTTCAACTTCCATCTCAATTCAAAGCAAAATTGAATTCTTCTCTATAAATTCGTTTTAAAATTCATTTCTATTCAATTCAAATTTCAATTCAATTTGAATTCATTTTCAATTCAATTCATTTCGAAATCGTTTTCAATTCAATTCACTTTGAAATCACTTTCAATTCAATTCATTTCGAAATCACTTTCAATTCAATTCACTTTGAATTCGTTTTCAATTCAATTCATTTCGAAATCACTTTCAATTCAATTCACTTCGAAATCACTTTCAATTCAATTCATTTCGAAATCACTTTCAATTCAATTCACTTCGAAATCACTTTCAATTCAATTCACTTTGAATTCGTTTTCAATTCAATTCATTTCGAAATCACTTTCAATTCAATTCACTTCGAAATCACTTTCAATTCAATTCATTTCGAAATCACTTTCAATTCAATTCACTTTGAATTCGTTTTCAATTCAATTCATTTCGAAATCACTTTTAAAATCGATATAAATATCGTTCACGTCAAAATGGCGTCAATCTAATCAACACGGCTTCATATATTCCTTTATTTTCAAATATTCTATTTCAAATAAATATTTTTTTTCAAATATTTCTTTTTCAAAACTGGAATGAGGCCCAATCAATTACCATATAAAATTAATTATATGGATTTTCATACAACACATGTATATAATAGCATTGAAAATAATCAACCATCAACCAAAGTGCACTACACTGTATAAGCATCAAATATAGATATTCAACGCTTATAACAGCCTGTCAATCAATCGATCGACATATTTAATCAATCAGGATGAGTGAACTTCAAATTTCATCCCAACACCCGTGTGGGGTTTCAAACAATCAAACACATATTTTATTTGTGATGTTGGGCGATGTGTAAAATTTATCGACCCAATCAATGTCTTTCAAATATGTGTACATAAACAAACCGTCTGGTTTGTAAATGAATATTTATTTATTCACATTCACGTCAAAATTATATTTTAACGATAAAACATTTTATTTCAACACATGAATTTCTATTCAGTTCATTTCTTCAATAAAATGATATTTTATTTTTCTAACATATTTTAGAAAATTTCGGCGGCATAACGGCACGATACTAGAAACGGGACGAGGCCTAGCCTTGTCCCCGGTCTAGTGAAGGCCCACGCCATTCACACATCATCAAATCTATTTCATCTCACCAAACAATTCAATTCATTTCAAACAAATAATTCAACTAATCTATGCAACCAAACAAACAAGTCCATGGTCTGTGGACGATTGTGTCGGGTGCTACTAAGCACCGTCTGCATCCTAGTATATATATATATAACTAGAAAAATAAATTGAAAGGTGAGAAATTCTCACATATAGCTATCCTAGCTCCACGGCTCTTCTTTTGCAGAAGTCTTCGTCGTCCTCGCCTTTTTATCATCTTCGTTGCCCGTAGTCACTACATATATAAAAATCACACATTTTTATATTTTGATGTCTTTAAAATAAAAAATCACATTTTTATTTATTCGTTTTCAAATTAAAAAATCATATTTTTATAATCACTTCATATATTTAAAAATCGAATTTTTACAATGCTATTCAATGTATAAAAATCATATTTCCTTCCCGCTAATATATAGATAAAAATTCTATTTCAAAAATATAGATTTCGCCCCTATAAAAATATAGATTTCGCCTTTATAAAAATAAAGTTTTCGCCTCTTTAAAAATAAAGTTTTCGCCTCTTTAAAAATAAAGTTTTCGCCTCTTTAAAAATAAAGTTTTCATCATTATAAAAATATCTGCTTTATTTCCACGTATATAAAAAAAATATAAAAATCAGATTTTTATTTTGCCACATATACAAAGGTGATATTTTTAACTTCTCTATCCCATAAAGATCATATTTTTAATACTTTTAAAAATATAAAAATCATATTTTTAATATTCCTATCATGCAAAAATTATATTTTGACATCACCTATATAGTAAAGACTATATTTTTAATACTTTAAAAATATAAAAATCATATTTTTACTTCCATGTTATATAAAAGATTACATTTTTATAACTTTACAACATAAAAAAAACAGTTTTTAAGGTAGATAAAAATCAGTTTTTAAAACAAAATAAAATCAGTTTTTAAAAATCACTAAAAATCTGTTTTTAGAAATCACTAAAAATCAGTTTCAATCCTAATTAAATTTCAGTTATAATTCTAATTAAACAGAACAGTTTTAAAATCATTAAAATAACAAAACAAAACAAAACAAAAATAAAAAAACTTACATTTCTGCGAAGAGAGAGGGGGGGGGAATCAGTGGCTGTCGGCGGTGGAAAGATCGTCGGCTGGGGGCTTTCTGTAGTTCGTCGGTGGGGAGGCTTCGAGGTGGCGGCGGCTTCTGTGTCGAGAACGGGGGCTTCGGGTCTTCGATAGTGAGGGCAGCGTCGAGGGGTTCGTCGGCGTCTCGAGGGGGGGCGGCGACGTCTGGAGGGAGGCGCTCGATCTTGTTTAGGTTATCTTTTTTTTTTTTTTTTTATAACGTCGATCTGAATTGAAGAAATAAAAAGGGGGGGGGGGGGGGGGGGCCAGGAAGAAAGGTAAAGGAGGGAATTATATTTTTTTTTATTTTATTATTATTTAATTATTATATTTTGCAAAAAGGTTGACTTTTACATAAGACCTCGAAACGAGGCCCACCGCCTGTCGTCCATAGCGTTTTACCCCCATTCCGAACACAATGGGATATGTATCGCAAGCTGATTCGACTGATTCGATCAGTTTTCGTTAAGTCTACATTTAAATCACTATATTGAATTTTAAACGTACATTTCAAATTACCGGGGTCACATACTAACTAGAAAAATTCCAGAAAAATATTTTCTAGCTTCGTATTGACGATACGGTCCTACAAAACTAGTTTCGTCGAATTCTGAGACCGTTTGAAAAATGGCCAATTTCCAGTCGATTAAAATCAACTAAAACTGGTCAAACGCGTTTTCCTTTGCCACACTCACATATTGATTCGAAAAATTATGAAATTTGGAATCTAGCAATAATTTCACATCCCGGACCCAACAAAACTGGTTTCGTCGAAATCCGAGGTCATTTGCAAAATGTCCATTTTTAAGGGTCTGAATTCCATAGCGACTATTCAGAATTTTCAACTGGACATATCTTTTGATTCCCGCTACGAACTTTTGATTTTTCGGATTCGTTGGAAAGATATTCACTATTCGATTCCATTATTTTTGGTTTCACTAAAATCCGGATTGTTTTGCACCCGGTACATTCAATTGAAGTTTGAAATCGAATTATCGAACTACCGCGCCATTTTCAATTCTATTTATAATAATAAATAAAATTATATATATTCTAACGACGACGTATATAATATATACGTCGAATTATATTCAAATTAAATTTCTCGCCGATATTATTTAAAATAATTCATTTTAAATAATCAAAATTCGCTAAAATTGCCAAAATAAAAATTTCAAACTGGCTCGCATTTTACGGGTTGTTACAGTTTATGTGGAGGAAGACTGTTAATATATACGGAATTTAAAAGGCTTTGCCGTTATTCCATTTATATTATCGGTTGGAAATGGAAGTTCATATCAATTATATATATTGATCTATATTCCGTGAAGATTCCATTGTTAATGGTATGAGATTTTGGGTTTATCGTGAGCTGCATTTTAAATAACATTAGTTCTTTAACCTAGTTAAAGATAAAATTAATTTCTTAACTTTGAATAAGCATTAAGTAATTATTTTTGAAAATCAAAACCGAGTTAGAGTTTTAATGAATCTTTTAAGTAGATTGAAAGGTGAATTTGATAACTAAAATTATCAAATTCAAGAAATGATTGAGATTGGAGTATCACCAGTTTTGCTCCAAGCGATAGTTAAATCTTTAATTAGATTTGAACGTGAAGTGTAATTATTTTTTACAAATAACACCGTGGTGTTAGATATTAAGTATTACCAGTTTTACTTCATGGGATGAATAGGTTGGGATTGGGAAATTAAAAAAATGAATACTTAGGTAAGTGAGACGACCCCAAACCCCGTACTGACGGCGGCAAGGGTAATCCTTCGAATATAACACATAAACAGATAACAGCAGAACAGAAATAAATAAATACACCAGATAATGTACAAATAATACACTGAATATACGCAATCATCAGAGTTACACAGTATACAGATCATATTTAGTACAAATACAGTTCAGCTATACATAAATATCTACAGCGGAAAACAAACATAATGTACAATAAGAGCTGAACAACATAAAAAGAGATAAATGATAGAATCCATCTTCAGCTCCAGCTATCCGGATAAAGCCAGCTAAAACCTGAATACAAGGCTGCCCATGTACAAAAAGGGGCACCCGAGTTTGGAAGTGAAACAAACTACGAGTCAGTCATGGGACTGGTATGAGAAATGAGACGACCCGATTTCCCGTTCTCACGGAAACAAGGGTTATCTTAGAAATATAACACAGAAACATATAATAGCCGAACAGAATTAAATAAATACACCAGAATGAAAAACAAAATATACTGGATAAAAGTAATCATCAGAGTTACACAGTATACAGGATCTTACTTAGTACAAATACAGTTCAGCTATACATAAATGTCTACAGCGGAAATAAACAAAATATGTACAATAGGAGCTGAACAACATAAAAGGAAATAAATGATAGAATCCATCTTCAGCTCCAGCTATCCAGAAAGAACCATCTAAACCTGAATACCAGGCTGCCCGTGTAGAAAAAGGGGCACCCGAGTTTGAAAGTGAAACAAACTACGAGTCAGTCATGGGACTGGTATGAGAAATCCACTCAACACATATATAATTGGCTAATCACAGGACCACGCCACTTTCGTGGAACGGGTTTACTCCATTGGATTGCCAGTGCTTTCAAACAAATCTTTCTTTTAAACATCGCTATGCTTTTTATAAAAATGAAGCCGTTATAAGACTCAGTTCCCATCACGCAATGCAACGCAAACCGGAGGATAGAGTTTTTACCTTATAACGGCCAAGATATGCTTGATACGAATAAAACAAAGGCATATGATATTATTGCTAGTGTTTATATGTTTTGAAAACAATTTCAAATCATAACTATCAATCATAGACGACATGAGCGTCCCATGCCACTATGTCGCCGAATATATATACAATCGAAACCGCATCGTCACGTATTTGGAAATTGGATTTCCGTCATGAACCAAGGCGAAAGATAGTCCTTACCGAATTCGAGACAATCTAGCCTACCATGTCTCAGGAACAGCCGCAACTGCCCCCTGGATCGTCAGGGCCGGTCCACCGATGTGGATTATTATACCTGAACAATACGTCTCCCCGCCCTTTGGGGCGCAAACGAGCCAACGAATGACTCCATCGGACCCGGATCGTCCGATCAAACCGAGGCGCCTCGCAACAGCAACAACCACATAGGTGAAAAGTATATAAATGTCAGGGCTGGTAGGTCACTGACACCACCCTAGCTAGAAAGAAACGCATGTCCTCCCTGATGTCCTCTCCCGTTTTAGGTTCATACCGAGGTGTGAGGCTCGCGAATTCACGTTATACACAAAGTTATGCCACACAGGCGGTGCTTTGATCATCACCACAAGACTTTGCTTTTCAACAGAAGCCCTGATCACTGCATCTTAGCATGCCACACAGGCAATTCATGCCATGCGACTGATGTCCATCGATATACAACCTCTGAGCTCGTACGTCTCAGAGAAGGGCGTTAAGCAAAAGAATAAATTCTCCGCCGCCAAACAGATGTATATTTAACAGAAATCAATCAACACAGAATAAACTCCAATGTCAGACACACAGTCCATTTACAAGTCTGTTCTGGGTCTGAACGAAACCGGAGGCACTAAATACCTCGCAAACCCATCGATCACCACGTACGTCTGGACGATCACCACTCATTATCCATATTTCGGGATGCCTCCCAATCAGGACCTCGGTTACCGTCCAAACGAGGTGAAGATCTCCGGTCTTCGACCATCGTCTTCATCTTCGACTTTCAATCGTCGATCAATTATTTGAAATGAGAATTAACTCGTCTTTTTCAAATAATTCACGTATATTTAGAATTTCAAATCAATTTATTTAAATGGTTAAATTATTCGACAACACCAATATTGTTCCTTAATGTAATTTTCACGCCAAACACATTCAACCATCAAAAGCCACATAAATCAAGCAAATTCCGTTTATTTCCATTCCATATCGTTTATAATATTTTATGACGATTTATCGCTATTTTTATTTATTTTAAAATAGCCCATATATTCAAAACGACGCTTCGGGCCATAAAGCGGCCGTGGCGCTGTTTTTCTTCAGATTTGATTTACACATCTCTGAAAATCTAACCGTTGGATCTTCACAAAATTTACATCATTAGAAAGGTCTTTTCAAAACGAATCCAACGGTTCCAGTTTCGGGAAAATCCGACGGTCGGATCTCCCGGTACAATCGTTTGAAATTTCGATTTCAAAATACGAACTGCAGCGTCGTTATTCGATTAAATATAATTCTATTTATATTTATATATAAATAAAATCGATTCTGGCGCTGTTTTTCTTCAAATTTGAATTAAACATTCCAGACAATCCAACCGTTGGATTTTTACAAGGTTGGTGCCGTTGGAAAGATTATTCCAAGGCGAACCCGACGGTTGAGGTTTCGGGAAAATCCAATGGTCGGATTTCCCGTACTAGTTGTTTGAAAACACGGTTTCAAAACACGAACTGCACGGCTTCGTTTCGTTTTAATTTTATTTATATTTATATATTTATATAAATATAGTTCATTCAATGATTTCCATATCGTTTTAACTTCAAATATTTTTCTAACGCCTTAAATTTTGGAAAAATTTCGCCATAACCTCCCCTGCACCGGGAGCATCGGGAAATCGCAAATAGCTTTCCCGGTCCTTCTAATCTCAAAAAGAAAAAGAAAAAGCCAAGCGGCTAGCCAACAGGCTCAAAATCATCACCCAAACAAATCAGTAAATGTGTACCTATTTGTCGGGCACAAAATTTTATTCCTCTTCTCTAGCCCCTTTGCTATAACCTGTTCAATGAATATTGCATGTACATATATATACAGTTCTTATCATTTATCAATTTCTATTCGACTTCATATTTGATTTCTATTTGGTTTAAAAACTCCATTCATTCTAATGTTACATAAATAGGTGCAAATCATTTCATTAGCTAATTAATGAATATTTCAACTCATATATGTTTATTTTGAACAAGTGGCTATTCTTAACACTTCACATTTCAACGATTTATGCATACAATAAAAATGTGATTTTTATTGTAAAACAATTCATTTCAAAACACTATTTTTCTATATAGTTCATATAGGTGACAAAATAGGATTTTTATCATAAAACAATTTCTTTTTAAAACGAGATTATTTTACACAGTTCAAATAGTCGATAAAAGGCGATTTTTATTATCAAACAATTTATTTCAAAATATGAATACCATTCAACACATGAATTTCTAAACAACGAATGAATATCAATTCAACACATGAATGTTTTCTATGGTTTTTATATATAGATAAAAATGTGATTTTTATTATCGAACAATTTATTTCAAAATATGAATACCATTCAACACATGAATTTCTAAACAACGAATGAATATCAATTCAACACATGAATGTTTTCTATGGTTTTTATATATAGATAAAAATGTGATTTTTATTATCGAACAATTTATTTCAAAATATGAATACCATTCAACACATGAATTTCTAAACAACGAATGAATATCAATTCAACACATGAATGTTTTCTATGGTTTTTATATATAGATAAAAATGTGATTTTTATTATCGAACAATTTATTTCAAAATATGAATACCATTCAACACATGAATTTCTAAACAACGAATGAATATCAATTCAACACATGAATGTTTTCTATGGTTTTTATATATAGATAAAAATGTGATTTTTATTATCGAACAATTTATTTCAAAATATGAATACCATTCAACACATGAATTTCTAAACAACGAATGAATATCAATTCAACACATGAATGTTTTCTATGGTTTTTATATATAGATAAAAATGTGATTTTTATTATCGAACAATTTATTTCAAAATATGAATACCATTCAACACATGAATTTCTAAACAACGAATGAATATCAATTCAACACATGAATGTTTTCTATGGTTTTTATATATAGATAAAAATGTGATTTTTATTATCGAACAATTTATTTCACAATATGAACACCATTCAACACATGAATTTCTAAACAACGAATGAATATCAATTCAACACATGAATGTTTTCTATACAATGAATAAATATAGTTTAAGCATATGAAAATAATTCAAACACACAAATATTATTCAAAATTTCGGCAGCATAACGACAGGGTAGTTAAACCGGGACCGTCCCTAGTACGGCTCCTCGCTCTACCTTAAAACCTCGCGGTTTTTGACAATGGGGTTCATGCATCTAGTTCGCACGCAGGCGGCATGTATATATTTATTTCATTTCCACAAACTAATCCTATGTGGTTTCAACCAAATATTTCACAATCAAAAACGGGTATTTTTCAACCACCATCAACCAATATCAATCACAAACAATCCCAAACAATCATTCACTATCAATCAATTTTCACAACAATTTCAACCAATAAATATCGTCCATGGTTTGTGGACGAGGGGCGTATATATATATATATATATTTATATATACCAATTTATATATATAGCTATTCACTTTCATTTCACACACATATAATATTTTTAAATCTAGCTATCCAACTTCACTTAGAGAAATCTTCGCCTTTACGACTCTGTCGCTTCGTTGCCTTTATTCTCTACATATGTAAAAATCGAATTTTTACTATGTTATTCAATATACAAAAATCGAATTTTGACGTCGCTATTCAATATATAAAAATCGAATTTTGACTCCGCTATTCAATATATAAAAATCGAATTTTGACTTCGCTATTCAATATATAAAAATCTGATTTTTACTTCAACTTTCAATATATAAAAATCTGATTTTTCTTTCGACTTTCAATATATAAAAATCTGATTTTTCTTTCTTTTTAAATTTCTAATCTCCTTCTATTTTAAATCTTAAAATAAATTAGTTTATAAATCATTTTAAAAATCAGTTTTTAATACTTTTTTAAAATCAGTTTTTACTTTTATTTTAAAAATCAGGTTTTTAATTCTTTTTAAAAATCAGGTTTTTATTTCTTTTTAAAAATCAGGTTTTTATTTCTTTTTAAAAATCAGGTTTTTATTTCTTTTTAAAAATCAGGTTTTTAATTCTTTAAAAAAACTGTTTTAACCCTTATAAAAAAAACAGTTTAAATCTTTTTATAAAAACAGTTTTTTTCTTTTTAAACAAATCAGTTTTCACCTTATAAAAAATCAGTTTTAATCCTTATAAAAAAACAGTTTAAACCTTTTTATAAAAACAGTTTTAATCTTTAAAAAAATAGTTTTCAGTTTTTTAAATCATACTTAAAATTCAGTTTTCAATGCTTTTAAAAATCAGAATTAAAATAAAATAAATAAATAAAATAAAACTTACAGAGAGAGGGGGGGGGTTTCGCAGATCGTCGGAGGGCATCTCGAACTGGGTGGAGCTGCTAACCGGGTGTCGCGATGGCTACGAGGGTGGCGCTCGGGGTTTCGAACGGGGGAGGCGTTGACTTCGGGGGGGGGGGGGTCGGATTGAAGGAGGGCGGTGGATCGGCGGCGTCGAACTGGGCGGAGCTCGCGATAGTTTTAGGGTATTTTTTTTATATTTCTGTTTAACTGAATCGGTAATGAATTACAGGGGGGGGGGCAAGGTATAGGAGGGAAAAATAGATTTTTTTTTTATTATTTAATTATTAAATTTAGCAAAAAGTTGACTTTTACATACGACCTCGAAACGAGGCCCACCGCCTGTCGTCCATAGCGTTTCACCCCTATTCCGAACACAATGGGATATGTATCGTAAGCTGATTTGATCGTTACAATCAGTTTCCTTTTGAATTTTCATTTAAATCACTATATTGAATTTTAAACGCACATTTCAAATTACCGGGGTCACATACTAACTAGAAAAATTCCAGAAAAATATTTTCTAGCTTCGTATTGACGATACGGTCCTAACAAAACTAGTTTCGTCGAATTCTGAGACCGTTTGAAAAATGGCCAATTTCCAGTCGATTAAAATCAACTGAAATCGGTCAAACGCGTTTTCCCTTGCCACGCTCACATATTGATTCGAAAAATTATGAAATTTGGAGTCTAACAATACCTTGACACTGCGGATCTAACAAAAGTGGTTTCATCCAAATCCGAGGTCGTTTGCAAAATGTCCATTTTTGAGGGCCTGAATTCCATAGCGACTATTTAGAATTTTCAACTGGACATATCTTTTGATTCCCGCTATCAAATTTCGATTGGTCGGATTCGTTAGAAAGATATTCACTTACAGATTTAAATATTTTTGGTTTCACTAAATTCCGGATTGTTTTGCACCCGGTATTTTCAATTGAAGTTTGAAATCGAATTATCGAACTACCGCGCCAATTTCAATTCTATATATAATTATAATTAATTATATTCGTTTTCAAATGTCGATTCAAACTCAGTTTTCATCGCCATTATTTAAAATATTTATTTTAAATATTTAAAATCCATTATTTTAGCCAATTTAAAAGTTTTAAATTGGTTCAGATTTTCTGGGTCGTTACAAGAAATCTACTCAACACATTTAAAATATGGCTAATCACAGGACCACGCCACTTTCGTGGAACGGGTTTACTCCATCGGATTGCCAGTGCTTTAAAAACAAACAATTCTTTAACATCGCAATGCTTTTTATAAAAATGAATCCATTATAAGGCTCACTTCCCATCACACAATGCAACACAAACCGGAGGATAGAGTTTTTACCTTATAATGGCCAAAATATGCTTGATACGAATAAAAGAAAAGCATTTGATATTATTACTAGTGTTTGTATGTTTCAAAAGCAATTTCAAATCATAAGTATCAATCATAGATGGCATTAATGCCCCATACCACTATGTCGCCATATATATAGGTATACAATCAAAATCGCACAGTCACGTAGTTGGAAGTTGGATTTCCGTCATGAACCAAGGCAAAAGATAGTCCTTACCGAATTCGAGACTGCCTAGCCCGAGCCTTAGGCAAGTACTCAGTCAAGCCTTTGGATCGTCAGGGCCGGTCCACCGATGTGGATTAAAATTCTTGAACACTACGTTTCCCCTCCCTTTGGGGCGTAAATGAGCCAACGAATGACTCCATCAGTCCCGGATCGACCGATATAACCGAGGCGCCTCGCAACAACAACAACCACATAATTCAAACTCGTCAGGGCATGTAAAACCACTGATGCCACTTCTAGCTAGGAATAAACGCAGGCCCTCCCTGATATCCTCTCCCGTTTTTGGTTCATACCGGGGTGTGAGGCTCGCGAATTCATGTTATACACAAAGCTACGCCACACAAGAGGTGCTTTGATCATCACCACAAGACTTTGCTTTTCAATAGAAGCCCTGATCACTGCATCTTAGCATGCCACACAAGCAATTCACACCGTGCAACTGATAGCTATCAATCACACAGAATAAATTCAAATGTCAGACACTCTGTTCATTTGCAAGTCAGTTCTGGGTCTGAACGAAACTGGAGGCACTACACACCTCGCAAACCCATCGATCACCACGTACGCATGGACGATCACCACTCATTATCCATATTTTAGGATGCCTCCCAATCAGGACCTCGGTTACCATCCAAACGAGGTGAAGATCTCCAGTCTTCGACCACCGGCTTCATCTTCGATTTCTTATCGTCAATTCAGTTATTCAGAATGGGATAAACCCGGTATTTCTGAGCAATTCGCGTATATAATAAACAAGTGCTACGCAAACACTACTACGCATCATTTCAATTCATTAGTCACTAACCGTCAATCAATAAGAGAACATTTCCCAAATATTAATCCCGAAGGCCGAAACCAACATCAGATCAATACCCAAGAAACCATTCGACTTAGCCAACCTTCAGTTAGTTTATAAATTTCACATCCATATCATTTATAATATTTTATAACGATTTATCGCTATTTTTATTTATTTTAAAATAGCCAATTTATCCAAAACGACGCTTCCGGCCATAACGCGGTCGTGGCGCTGTTTTTCTTCAGATTTGATTTACACATATCAGAAAATCTAACCGTTGGATCTTCACAAATTTTACATCATTAGAAAGATCTTTTCAAAACGAATTGAACGGTTCCAGTTTCGGGAAGATCCAACGGTTGGATATCCCTGTACAATCGTTTGAAGTTTCGATTTCAAAATACGAACTACAGCGTCGTTATTCGATTAAATATAATTATATATATATATATAATCGATTCTGGCGCTGTTTTTCCTCAGATTTGAATTAAACATTCCGAACAATCCAACCGTTTGATTTTTACAAAGTTGGTGCCGTTGGAAAGATATTTCCAAAGCGAACCCAACGGTTGTGATTCCAGGAAAATCCGATGGTCGGATCTCCCGCACTAATCGTTTGAAATCACGGTTTCAAAATATGAACTGCAGCTTCGTTATTCGGTATATTTCAATTCTATTTATATATATATATATATATATATATATATATATATATATCGATTCTTCGATTTCAAAACTATATGATTTTCATACATTCGATAAAAATGATATTTTTATCTAACTGTTTTCTATTTCAACACTTCACTATTTTTAACAATTCATGTATATAATAAAAATGTGATTTTCAATGTAAAACAATTTATTTCAAAACAAGATTATTTTATATAGTTCATATCGATGATAAAAATATGATTTTTATTATATAACAATTTATTTCAAAACACGATTATTTTATATAGTTCATATAGATGATAAAAATATGATTTTTATTATAAAACAATTTATTTCAAAATACGAATACCATTCAACACATGAATTTCAATTCAACGAATGAATTTCGATTCAACACATGAAGGTTTTCTATAGTTTATACGTATAGATAAAAAGGTAATTTTTATTTTTAAAGCACGAATAACAGTCAACACATGAATTTCTATTCAACGAATGAATTTATATTCAACACATGAAGGTTTTCTATAGTTTATATATATATAGAGTAAAAAGATGATTTTTATATTTAAAAACACAAATACCATTCAACACATGAATTCTATTCAACGAATGAATTTCTATTCAACACATGAAGGTTTTCTATAGTTTATATATATAGTAAAAAGGTGATTTATATATTTATAAACACGAATACCATTCACCACATGAATTCTATTCAACGAATGAATTTCAATTCAACACATGAAGGTTTCCTATACAACGAATAAATATAGTTTCAACAAATGAAAATAATTCTAACGCATGAATATTATTCAAAATTTCGGCAACATAACGGCAGGGTAGTTAAAACTGGGACCGTCCCTAGTACGGCTCCTCGCTCTACCTTAAAGCCTCGCAGCTTTTGACAATGGGGAATCATGCATCTAGTTCGCACGCAGGCGGTATGTATATTTTTTTCATTTCCACAAACTAATCCTATGTGGTTTCAACCAAATATTTCTCAACCACAAACATGTATTTTTCAACCACAATCAATCAATTTCAATCACAAACAATTCCAATCAACCATTCGTAATCGACCAATTTTCACCCCAATCACAACCAATAAATATCGTCCATGGTTTGTGGACCAGGGGCGTGTGTGTGTGTGTATATATATATATATGTAGCATTTCACTTCTATTTCAACACATATATAATTTTTACAACGCATATATAACTTATACATCGAACGTACAACTTATGCAATGCTTATACAAGAGGTGTACAACGCTTATATAACTCATACATCGACTATATAATTTGTACATCGTCGTTTTCCATATCATTTATAATTTAGAAATCTCACATTGGGTTCCACTCCACCAAAAATAACAGAAGGCTCAGAAAAATATGCGGTCTCTTCTAGAATGTAGAAGACGTCCGCACGTTCACGATATTTCCTATTTCATCGAATTTCGTCAATACACGAAAAAGATATGATTTTTCAAAGTTTGCAACGGTTTAAAGGTGTTAAAACTGTTGAAAATAACCATAGCCGTTACCTCAGTAAACTGCTCGAAACTAGGTTTCGATTTCTCTCTCAATCTGAAGCACGATATGCCGATCAGCTTACGCGACGTCGACGAGCTTGGAGAGGCGCAACGGCTCCCTGAACGGCGGCGAACTCGAACTGGTGGTTGCGGCGAAAACTGGAGACGAACAGGCGAACTTCTCGAGGGTGATTCTCCCAAAATACTCAACGAAAAAATCGAAACCAGGTATGGATTTGAAGCTCGTCTCGAGCTCTTCAAAATCTTCAACTGGAGCTCTTGATATTAGTGAGTGAATTGATCATAAAATGGATGGGAAGGATGGAGCATTAGACGTCGTCAAATCGGGGAGAGAGAAAAGGGTTTTCGCCTTTTTTTATTTTTTTATTATTTTATAAAAAATCTGATTGGCCGGGGGTTTTAAAATTGGTTTTCTGACACGACCTCGAATCCAAACCCAACGACTGTCGTCACTAGCGTTTTACCCCCATTTCGAACACAATGGGATATGTTTCGTAGGCCCATTCGACTGTTTCAGTCAGTTTTCCTTCAAATTAAATATATAACTTTCAATATTTGATTTGAACGTACATTTCAATTTGCCAGGGCAACAAACTGATTTGAAATATTCCAGAAAAATAAATCTAGCTATGTTTTGATGATACGGTCCCAACAAAACTAGTTTCATCGAATTCTGAGACCGCTTGAAAAATGGCCCATTTCTGGCCGATCCAATTTAACTGTAATTGACCAAAACACATTTTCCTTTTCCACGCTCACATACTAGCTTCAAAAATTATGAAATTTGAAACCTAGCAATAACTTCACATCCGGATCCAACAAAAGTGTTTTCGTCGAATTCCGAGGTCGTATGCAAAATGGCCATTTTCACGGGCTATATAATTTATATAGCGACCTTTCTAAAAATTCATTTGGCCATATCTTTTGCTTTCCTCTATGAAACTTCGATTTATAAGATTCGTTAGAAAGGTATTCACTAACAGATTTAAATATTTTTGGTTTCACTCAAATCCGTATTGTTTTGCACCCGGTACAGTCAGTCAAAGTTTGAATTCAAAATTTGAAAATGCCGCGCCATTTCAAGCCTTGTTTATAATTAGAATTAACTATATTCCTTTTCGATTGTCGATTCAAACTCAGTTTTCATCTTTATTATTTAAAATATTTATTTTAAATATTTAAAATCCATTATTTTAGCCAATTTAAAAAAAAAAAATTAGTTCAGATTTTCCGGGTCGTTACAATCTCCCCCACTTAAAACTTTTCGTCCCCGAAAAGGAACAAAGTCGAAAGTGGTTTGATTAATCGACTCTACGTTCAATCTGGCTTCCATTCTCCAACTTTTCAATTTCTGAGAATTTTCAAATTCTTCAAAAATTTTGCTGACACCCGTAATTTTCGAAAAATTTCACCATAACCTCCTTTGTACGGGGAGAGGTTTGGAAATTTATTGGGCCGTATTAGGTACCCAATAAATCCTATAAAGCGTACACATATTTATAGTGATATAATCTGGTGTTTACAGGGGAGCGTGTATAGATAATAACTCCAGAGAATAAATTCTCGTCACCCTGTCAAAGCCTGAGGGAGTGTGTATTTTAATTGCTCCAGGGGATAAATCCTCGTCACCTCGTCCCGTGTGGGAAATAAATAATCCACCTGCCGTATCTAATAACTAGAGAGACGTGATTATTGTCAACTCCAGACCCGTGTGGGGTTTTTATTAATCTGGCAATATTATCGTTACAATTTAAATAGTCCATATCAGTCATCAGTTCAACCTGTAAAAAATTATCATCGCCATACAAGCCTCTTGCTATTAAGGTAAATCTTCCACCTCGTCACACAAGCTCCAAATGCTCATGTGGTATATGATGAAGTATGTCTATCTTCCAGAAGTATGCCATGCAATGTAGTTCAAAATTAATTGTTACTATCCTATGGCGACGTTTATTATTACACATAGAATGACCAACACTCCGCATCCAATGGCATTCACAGGAGTTGATATAATAATATTTCGCATCCAACTCGTTAAGGTTTACCTATTTGTCGGGCATGCAAATAAAATCTTTACTCAACAGCTATCCATTTACCTGTTCAAACATATATAATGCACATGTATATATTTCTATCTATTTTCTAATCAGTTCAACGTGAGATTTAAATGAATAAATTCTACCATTATTCTCTTATTGATTAAATTAACTATCGTTTTAATAATTCAATTAATCAAATCTACAATCACCCAACACAAACAACAATCAAATTGTTTTTAACTTTTCAAAAATACACTAATAAATTTCTATACTCTTTTAAAATCATCCAAACTATAGAATTAAAAGTGCACATCCATTGAAAGAAAATAACATCAGAGTAGGGAACTAATTGGTAATGCAAAGTATGGTAAATGTACCTTGCACCGGAGTCAATCAGAGATATCCACTCGGCATCTAGGATAGGCTTTCTGAATGCTCTCCTAAGTTTCCCAAGTACAATCTCGCGGATCTCCACTCCATTGCACTTTGACTAAGTGAACCTTCTTGTTCCTCAGCTCTTTGGTTTCTTTGCCGATAATCTTTAGCGGCTCTCTTCTCACATCTAATTCTGGAGTAATTTCAATATCCTGTTGAGCTGCTTCTTCCACGATCAAGTCTGGATCATGAATGTGCTTTCGAAGTTGAGATATGTGGAATACATCATGCACACCAGGCAACCAATCAGGCAATTTAACCCTATAAGCGAGAGTTCCGATCCGTTCCAGAATAGGAAACGGACTAATGAATTTGGACGCCAACTTCCCAGTTTTACCGAACCGGATATCTCCTCTCATCAGTGATACTTTCAAATATACGTAGTTGCCAACAGCAAACGATATATCTCTTCTCCTTCTATCGACATAGCTCTTTTATCGGCTTTGAGCAACGACTAATCGTTTCTTGATAAAATCGACTTTGTCGGCAGCTTCTCAGATCATATCAGGTCCCAATACAAGTCTATTACCGGTTTCGACCCAACAAGCAAGAGATCGGCACGACCTACCATTCAATGCTTCGAATGGTGACATTGTCAGGCTCGCCTGGTAGTTGTTGTTATATGAGAATTCAACCAAATGTAAATGGTCTTCCCATGATCAACCGAAATCTAGAACACAAGCCCGCAATAGATCTTCCAGTATACGACTCACCCTCTCAGTTTGACCATCTGTCTGAGGATGAAAGGCGGTGCTTAGGTTCAGCTTTGTTCCCCGCTCTACTTGAAATGCCTCCCAGTATTTACTAGTAAATATTGTATCTCTATCACTGACTATACTAAGCGGCACTCCTTGTAGTCTAACTATTTCCTTGAAATATATCCACGCCAGACTCTGAGCAATTCTGTTTGACCTGACAGGTATGAAATGGGCGGTCTTCGTGAAGCGATCTACGATCACCCAAATACTGTCATTTCCTTTTCTAGTTCTGGGCAAACCATCAATGAAGTCGATGGAAATATGTTCCCACTTCCAACCAGGAACGTCCAGCGGTTGCAACAACCCAGCCAATTTCTGTTGGTCGCTTTTGACTAGCTGGCAAGTAGGGCATCGACTAACATATAAAGAAATGTCACTCTTCATCGACTTCCACCAGAAAGTGTGTTTGATGTCATTATACATTTTTCTTACTCCCAGATGGATACTAAGTTTTGACTTGTGGCATTCATCCAGTACTTCCTTTCGGAGCTCAGAAATGTTAGGGACACAGATTCGACCTTTGAGCCTTAGAATCCCAACATTTTCAACTTGAAAACTCGAGGGTTCGCCTTGTTGAATTATCTCTCTAATCTTATGAATGAAGTGATCATCCTTCTGAAGAGCAGATATTTTATCTATCACTGAAGTCATGATAATAAAATTGGCGATCATTCCATTCTTTCGGCTTAACGCATCGGCCACGACATTGGCTTTCCCTGGAGTGTATATAATCTCAAAATCGTATGCTGCGAGGAACTCTAGCCAACGTTGCTGCCTCAGATTCAAGTCTTTCTGGGTGAACAGATACTTTAACGACTGGTGATCTGTAAACAGTTCAAATCTCTCACCCAGAAGATAGTGTCTCCAGATTTTCAAGGAGAATACTATGACTAACATCTCAAGATCACGAGTCACATAATTCTTCTCATGTGGTTTCAGCTGACGGCTAGCATTTGCAATCACTTGACCTCTTTGTATTAATACTGCACCAAGGCCCTCTCTAGAAGCATCAGTCCAGACTTTCAAATCCTCATTGCCATGTACTATTGTTAACACTGGAGCAGTTGTCAGTTTCTACTTCAGCTCTTGGAAAGCTTCCTCACATACCGGAGTCCAATTAAATCTCGAATGTTTCTTCGTCAGTTTCATTAAAGAACTAGATGTCTTCGCGAAATCCTTAATGAATTTTCGATAATAACTGGCTAACCCGAGAAAACTTCTAACTTCTGTTGGCGTATGAGGCTATTTCCAATTCGGAATAGTAGTGATTTTACTGGGATCCACTGAAATTCCTTGCTTTGACACTACGTGGCCAAGAAAT
This sequence comes from Allium sativum, assembly GCA_030737875.1. Lineage (NCBI taxonomy): Eukaryota > Viridiplantae > Streptophyta > Magnoliopsida > Asparagales > Amaryllidaceae > Allium > Allium sativum. The sequence continues at coordinate 179,400,027 of CM060915.1, read as the reverse complement.
TTGACTTCTTCTTGCAAGAATATACATTTGGAAAAATTTGCTTTCAACACATTCTTTCTGAGAATTTCTAACACTTGTTCCAAATGTTTTTCGTGCTCGCTTTCTGACTTAGAGAAGATAAGGATATCATCAATGAAAACCAGAACAAATTTATTCAATACTCCTCTGAATACTCTGTTCATTAGATCGACGAAATAGGCTGGAGCATTACATAAGCCGAAGGGCATTAGTAACCACTCGTAGAATAAGTTTGGAGCTCTGAATGTTGTCATAGGAACACACTCTTCGGCAATTCAAAGTTGATGGAAGCTTGTAGCTAGGTCCATCCTTGAAAACACTTGTGCTCTATTCAGACGATCCAATAAATCATCGATTCGCGGCAATGGAAATTTATTCTTTATTGTCTACTTGTTCAAATCATGATAATCCACACATAGTCGTAGAGTACCATCAGATTTTGGGACAAACACCACTGCTGCTCCCCAATCAGAGAAACTAGGCCTGATCAGACCCTTCCATACCAGTTGTCTTGTTTGATTGTCTAATTCCTCTTTCTCTTTCAAGGACATTCTTCGAATAGCGTGAACTACCAGCCTTGCATTCGGAATCAAAGCAATTTTGAAATCTATTTCTCTCTGTGGAGGTAAGCGAACAACTTCTTCGAACACATCCGCATATTTCTTGACGACAGGAATGTCATTGATGAGGTCAGGAATATTCTCTGTGATTTCAGGGATATTTTGTATTTGAACAGGAGGAACATCCAAAGCTTCCCAGAAGTCTTTTCTATTAGCATTCTGACCTTCACAGGGAATGGTTATATAATCACCTTATTTGATCTTAGCCCTAACAACTCTCTCGACGCATCTAACCTCTGCCTCATATTTGGTTAGCCAATCCAATCTGAGAATAAGATCGAATTCAGTAAAATTCATTACGATAGAGATAGTAGGGAATTTATAGCAGGAAAAAGAGACAGGTACTGCACAAACCCAACTGAGATCGATGGAACCCCCAGCCGGATTTTGGACAGTCATTGGTTCTTTGAGCTTATTCAAATTCAAATCCAACTTCTTAACTGAATTCTTGGCAATGAAGCTTCGTGACGCGCCTGTATCAAATAGCACTTTAACTGGAATGTTTTTGACATTAAGCATGCCTTCCAAAACATCTGGTCTTCCCTGATTAGCGGAGGGATCAGAAGCTTCTGCTACTTCATTCACTTGAACTATTTCAAGCTAGTTTAAGGGTAGGCAATCCTTTGTAAGATGACCAGCCTTATGGCACTGTTTGCACTCCTTGTTCTCTTGAAACTCCCCATCAGTTCTAAATCTCTTCTTCTTTTGCTTTCGATTGGCTCTATATCCATCCTTTCTTTGTTTCTTTAAAGATTTACATTTTCTGGACAAACGGCCTTTCTGATTGCAGTTAAGGCATATGGCAGCAGTTACTGATTCTTTCTCAGATCGGGCCCTTTTTCGATTGACTTTAGGCTCTTTACTGACCTCAGACTCCGTGCTGGCATCAGGAATGTGAGTTTCCGACTCTTTTTTGTTACTAGTGCTGACTTCCTCTTCGTCGCGCAACATACATTTCTTATAGTGATCTTTATACTGATAAGCCATATAAATCATTTCAGAAAAAGGAAGCTTCACATTCCTCATCACACTATTCTGATATTTTCTTTGCAGGCCATGAATAAATCTCAGATTCTTCCACTTTGGATCTTGAATCAGATGAGGGGCAAAGTGATAAAGTCGTTGAATCTCTTATGATATTCTGGAACGGTCATATCTCCTTGTATCAAATAAGAGAATTCATCACATAATAGTTCAGTCACTTCCGAAGGAGTAAATCTTCCTAGGAAAATATCTTTGAATCTATCCCAGGTGATATCACCTTCTGGATTATCTTTGATGATTGTTTCCCACCAGATTAAAGCTTCTTCTTTGAGCGCCCAAGATGCTACTAACCTTTTCTGATCATCTCTCAGCTGGAAACGCTCAAATATTCTTTCTGTAGAGCTCACCCAAGCTTAAGTTTGAATAATAGATTCAATGCCTGAGAATTGTGATCCACCCAGATTTCGATATCTCTTAAATAGAGCCTCTAGATCTGGTTCTGCATTCCTTCTGTTTCTGACACTCATATTACTAGTACTTCCGCAAATAGCAGATCAAGTGTCAGGTCACAGAAAAGTTAATTTAAAACATAGAAGCACATACTTCAAATATAAATGTGTATATCGAGGTGTAATTTCATTCTACTTTACTCATACTAGGATATTACTGATCCTATCTGTAATGAGTTACCCGTCCTAGAACACTACTTGTTCTATTTCTGATAAATTCGTTAATATGTTATATTCCAGCACTAAGCTTGTAACACCCCGTATTTTTTTAATATAATTAAAAATGAAATAAAATATATGAAAATATGCTTATGATAGGTAAATAATGGTGATGCATAAGGAGAATTAATTAATACATGGAAGAGAAGAAAAATTAGTTCGATAACGGCGTATGTAACGGAAAAGATAGAAAAATAAGGATAACTAATTCAAGAATCAGGAATTAGGTAAAATGGACATTACCATTGCGTTCCTCTCGGAAAAATACGCGAAATAGAGTACGAATTTTCGAAAATCGGAGTCCATATGACCAAGATATGGCTAAAACAAGATTTCAGCAGACTTTCTGGCAGACTACCCGTGTCGACTGTAGTGTCGACACCCAAGTCGACCTGCCCCCCCTGTGTCGACTGTAGTGTCGACTCCCCCCTTGTACTGGTCGACCTGGTCGGCCTGGGGTGGCCCAAAACCCATTTTTTTGCCCGGGACGAGTTTTGATGGTCCGGATGGGTTTTAGGGTTAATCCGATGGCTGAAATGAATTGCTACACCTATAAAATAACACCTAGACCTAACCTAATTCATAACAAATCATTCTTACACCTAAAGGCTGCTGGAATCTCTCTTGAGCCATGGCCGCCGTCTACAAATTAAAGCTTAAGCGTTCATACTCAAATCAAATCAAAGATCAATGCTTCTACAACAAATTCAAGAGGATAGATCAATGACGCTGCAACTTTCTACAACAAATTCACTCCCTAATTCATTAGCTGTTCTCTGAAAGTTTTAGTTATTTTTAGATTTAAATATTTAATTATAATATGGAGATGAAATAAAGTGAAATTGATGTAAGTTTAGCTATATTTGCGGAATGTGAATTAAGATTAAAATCATGTTTTGCGGTCAAATGAAAATAGTACGATGCTTATTATGTTTGGTTATGTCGTATAATATTATGCCAGTGATTTGATTCTACTATCATGTTGGATTGGGAATTATTGAGTACATTGTTTGTCATGTTGTATAATATGCCAGTGATTTGATTCTATTATCATGTTTAATTAGGAATTATTGATAAGTTTATTATGCAAGTTTTTGTTGTAGATTCATGCGACAAATTGTCAAATCACATTGTTTATGTATAAGAAAAACCTATGCCACACTTATCACATATTTGTGATTGGCTTGTGAATATGTTAATTTAATCTATGTTGCCAAGTAACGCATGTGTATGTTGATTTGCCTATGTTGCAAATTAACATATGTATATTGATTAGTTCATGTTGCTAATTCTCATGTATGTATGTTAATATGGCCTATGTTAAAAATACACATATATGTTGAATTAGCTTATAATTGCGAGTTCACACTTATGACTCTATAATGTTCATAATGGTTATTTTGCAAGTTCACCCCTGTAATGTTCATGATGTCATTTTACAAGTCCACCCCTGTAATGTTCATGATGTCATTTTGCAAGTTCACCCCTGCAATGTTCATGATGTCATTTTGCAAGTTCACCCCATTATGTTCACATTAATTATGCCATCAATGTCAAAATCATACCTTTGTCATGTTTATGATTGTGTATTTGTGTACATTAAATTAGGCTAAGTTTTTAGCCTAAACTTTATACTCAAAAATCATACGAACGTAAATTAGGCTAAGATAATTAGCCTAATATTAGACGGGGTAACGGTGGGTTGAAATGATTAATTATAGGAAAACTTGACATAAATTGGTCATTTATCACATAAGTGATTTATGGCATAAAATGGTATTAATTATATACCTAATTTAATGAGATTGATTGGAAACAAATTGGGCATTAAATTTGAATTTGAATAATTTACATAATTAAAATGTAAATTAGAATTATGGCATAAAATGGTATTAATTATATACCTAATTTAATGAGATTGATTGGAAACAATTTGGGCAGTAATATGAATTTAAATAATTTACATAATTAATGTAAATCGGAAAATACGAATATGCTTAGCACGAGATTGGATTGAGTTGTGATGTAAACCTGCCCGAACCCGCCCGGCTGTCCAGTAATCACAACAATACCTATCCAATGTGGGACGCTAAGCATTAGGCCCAATAAAGACCCGAGGTTAGACTGAGTTGTGGCGTAAGACTACCCGGACCCGACCGGCACACCGGCAGCCAGAACAATATCTGTCTAATGTGAGAGGTTGGTGCCCTAATAAGACAACTAGAGCTGAGCTAGGGTTGGTAGGGTTAAGTTAACTAGAACACTTAACCAATTTCAACATGTTAACTAAATTGGTGGGTAGTGTTAGGTTAATCTGGACACTTAACCAACTTAATATGTTGACTACGGGAGTAGGTATGGTTAAGCAAATGTTTGAGCATTATAACATGATTAAACTGGACAAGAGAGTGAGGTTAAGTTAATGAGAACACTTAACTAATACAATGGGTTAATTAGACACGTGGTTGCGGTTAAGTAGTAACACTTAACCAACATAACAGGACAAGCGGTTGGGCTAAGTTAACTTGAACAAGTTGATATCACTTAACCATTATAATATGACTAGTGGATGGGGTTAAGTTAACATGCACTTAACCAATCTGATGTGATGCGTAGTAGGGTTAGGTAACCCATGGGGTTAAGTTAACAAGAAAATTCTTAACTAATGTAACCAGATAGACGAACAGGGTTAAGTTAACAAACCACACTTAACCAATCAAACATAATAAGTGAGAAAGGTTAAGCTAACTAAGGTAAACACTTAACCATGGTAACATAACGAGTAAAAGGGTTAAGTACATATCGGGTTGGTGGGTAATATTAGTAAATATAGGCCCACATACACTTAACCATTAAATACACATGCTTGAATCAGTAGCGGGGTTAAGTACACATCAGGGTTAGTGGGTAATATCAGAGAGTATAGGCCCACAGACTTAACCATTAGAAAAACCTAGTAACGGGGACCCATTTCAGCAGTAACCCACATTAGGTATCAACGGAACACTGAGCTAGGCAGGGTGGAGCACGATTACTGGGCTGATTATAAGAGGTCAAATTAGCGGCGGTTGGTGCAGCAGTGCAGGTTCTAACGGAGTGCGGGCGTGCACACACTTCAGCGCAGAAAATTTAGCCATTGGGCATTAGTAGGTATAAAGTTGTGCATCTTGATTGTGTCAGGGTTGCCACCATGGGACTTGATACACCCCATGGTGGGACCAGCACAGGTATCTACAAGTAGGGAGCCGCGTGACACAAACGAGAACTAGGTCAAGTAGGGAGCCGATCGATAAGGTAGTAAGGGTGCATCGAATATATACATGGCCATTGGGGTGATCGAGGTGGAATCCTCAAAATCGATGTACACCTGAAGGCTACCATAATTGCGGGGATTGCGATCACGTTGTAATTATTATATAACACGAGCTACTAGTTGGGACACTAGTAGGGGGTACGGATCCTTGTTACACAGGACACTAGTTGGGATACTAGTAGGAGAACAGATCATTTCATGTAAGACACTTATGAGGATGCTAGTTAGGTGGTGTAGAGCAAATAGATATCGTTTTAGTGGTAAAGCTTAGAAACCTTGCGTTGTTATTCTTGATAAAAACCATGCGGTGGGATACTTGATATGAATTATGGGATGTTATACTTGTTTCATCGTGCCCGAAGTTTATCTTGTTACCTTAGTTTATCTTGTTATCATTGTTTATCTTGTTATCTTAGTTTATCTTACCTACCTTGTCATCATGCTTATGTTTACTTTCAGTATATTCATGCCATGTTATCTTTACCTATTTTTATGCTGAAAGTCACTAGGACTTACTCAATCTTTATGACTGACCCATTTTGTTTTGCCTCTTTTTCTTCCGTTTCCCCCCCCCCCCCCCCCCCCCCCGCCCCAGGTTCACAGGGTGGGAATACAGCTTAGTTCAGATCTTACCAAGCTCCAAGGCTATTTCATGTATGGCTTGGATTTCTCATAGCTATAGCTTGCTTTGCTTTATTGGGGAATACTGCAGTTTGTTTTTATGCTTCTTTGTTTTTGAGCAAGACAGATATTTTAACTATGAAATTGGGTATTGGAAGTTGATGGGCTTTTCTTGTAAACATTTATATTTAATAAATGATTTGAAGTAATTCCACTTTATTTTCCGCTGTTTTATATATGTTTGTCTTGTAATATTTCTGTTCCAGTACCTATAATACTCCATTGAAGTTAAAGCATTCCCTTTGTGAGTGACCTTAACAAATGTGGGGTGTTACATTTGGTATCAGAGTAGAAGGTTACCAGATTTGGCAAAAATTTTCAAAAACCTTCTGAAATTATTTCTAAAACATTTACAAAGAATCAAATTTTCAAGAAAATTTTGTTTTAATTAAAAGGCATATTCCCCAAAGCCATATGCACTATCTTTTGATTCTCTCTTGAAATCTCTTCTCTCTCTTTTCACCATAGTTTCGTAGGCATCCGACACATGTCGGAGGGCAAAGGAGTGCCCAACCTCCGTCTGTTTCCGTGGTTGTTCCATCTGCGTCTAATCTTATTTCAAGTTGGGTAGAGTTGTCGTGCGTTGGAGGTAGCTTCGAGAGACTTGTCAACAAACTATACAAGGACAGTAAGAACAAGGAACTAGTTGTTATAGCTTAATCCACGAAGGAGAAAAAAGGTGAGAGGAAAGAGGACTAAGTGAAAGAATAGTAAAACCCACGACAAGACAGAGTATCTTTAGTAAGAAGGGACATGCAGTTAAGTATTATAGGACAAGGGCAAGGGACAAGATCGCTGAGAGGGCAATTGAATGCTCTTACTACTAGCGTACCTAAGAGAGTGGTAACGTTTCTGTTAAAAGTTTATCTTTTCCTTTCTATCATCCCACTAGAACTTTGTTTTTGTACATCACATCCTCTTAATTCTGCTTCGAAAGTCGAGTCTCTGCACCTTAGTACTAGCATAGTAAAGGATCCCATTTTTGTCTCAAGTCCTGTTGGGGAAATCGGCTCATTTATTCATGACTTGTTTGGATTTGAGAATGTCTATGCTAAGTGTTGAGTCTAGAAGTAATGTTTATGTTTTGGGATATGGGTTGATTCTAGCGATGGAGTGGTTATACAGTAAGGGTGACCTTCTCGATTTTGAAAAGAGGGTAGTTAGACTCTTGACTTGCCTCGGTAATACCCTCAAAGTCGCATGTAACCTTTAGGGTTCTATCATGATTTGTTACCTAGAATCTCTTGACACATTTATTGGTAATTTGTAATCCGCTCGAGTAGTGTTCGCCACTAAGGCGGATGGGTCATTTCACTTATGCATGAGTTGTAGAGAATCACCTTAGTAACTACATTTGGCAACATGGTTGGCATTTATTTCCAAGGGATAGTTCTTCTGCGTGGAATACCTGATAGTAAGTGGACGAGATCCAAGATTCACTAGTGATTTTGGAGAGCTTACATGAAACCATGAGTACGCCGTTATGTTTGAGCCGAGTATACTAGAAGTAGATTAAGTGAAAGAGGAATGAGAGGCAACAGTGAAATAGGTTCCAACTCATATTTTGGAAACAAGAATTAAGAAGCTACGAAATTGTGAAGTTAAAGACGGACAAAGCACAATGGAGTTAAGCTCTAGGAAATGCGACTTAGAAGATTGAAGACTAGATTCGTGCATCATATCTCTTCTTAAGAGTATATCCTTGATCCCTCTCTTCCTGTAGAGCTTACTTGCATGCTATCTTTCGTGTATATCCTCTCGGTCCCATTCTCAATCCAATTTCTGTTGCAAACCCCATAGGGAGTATGACTCATCTGTTAGTAACACATGTTGGGGTTTGAGGGTGTTCGTTAGGTTGACTAAACTTTTTTTGGATGTTATAGGATACGGGTTGGTCTTAGGAAGGGATTTCCTTATGACCTAAAAGGAGTCCATCATGCTTAGTTTCCTAGAATCATATATAGTGGTTGGGCTGAGTAATTCTTTGGGTGTCAGTCTGATGTTGATTTCGGTCTTCGAGGCTGATGCTTAGAGAGTTCTTCTCCTAATCAATATACATGTGGCATAGATTTCCAGTTTTGACATTGCCTAATGGGCACAAAGTTTTTTACTTGCTTCTATCATTCGACTATACCTTTAGATATGAACAATTGGGTGTAAACATGTGTTTGAGACATGTTATGATTGATGGTTGCAAGCGGCTGCAAGTGGTTGCTAGTGGTTGCTCGTGGATGCATTTACACACATTAGGCACTAGATGGGCTCAGTCACCTTTCATATTGCATATGCATGATTGTTTATACTTGTTATGGATGAAATTGAATGTGTTATCATGTGAATGTGGCATATGGATGGATGTTTGTGCACACATATAGTGTTTATGTGACTAGGACTACTTGCATACATGTTGGACTCATGGCACTAAACATATTTTGCATTTAGAAGATCAATCAGGCCTGATCATTTGCATTAGACAAGGAACATATACACAAAGTTCTTGCATATGTACATACTGCATTATACATCTCTTAAGGACAATGAATGCCTGTGATTGATGATTGAGTAGATGGATGATGGATGGTAGGACACATTCTTCTTAACTTGAAGATTTCGGGGACGAAATCCTTTAAGGAGGGGAGAATGTAACACCCCATATATTTTTAATATAATTAAAAATGAAATAAAATATATGAAAATATGCTTATGATAGGTAAATAATGGTGATGCATAAGGAGAATTAATTAATACATTGAAGAGAAGAAAAATTAGTTCGATAACGGCGTATGTAACGGAAAAGATAGAAAAATAAGTATAACTAATTCAAGAATCTGGAATTAGGTAAAATGGACATCACCATTGCGTTCCACTCGGAAAAATACGCGAAATAGAGTCCGAGTTTTCGAAAATCGGAGTCCGTATGACCAAGATATGGCCAAAACAAGATTTCAGCAGACTTTCTGGCAGACTACCCGTGTCGACTGTAGTGTCGACACCCAAGTCGACCTGCCCCCCCTATGTCGACTGTAGTGTCGACTCCCCCCCTGTACAGGTCGACCTGGTCGGCCTGGGGAGGCACAGAACCCATTTTTGTGGCCCGGGACGAGTTTTGATGGCCGGATGGGTTTTAGGGTTAATCCGATGGCTGAAATGAATTGCTACACCTATTAAATAACACCTAGACCTAACCTAATTCATAACAAATCATTCTTACACCTAAATGCTGCTGGAATCTCTCTTGAGCCATGGCTGCCGTCTCTAAATTAAAGCTTAAGCGTTCAAACTCAAATCAAATCAAAGATCAATGCTTCTACAACAAATTCAAGAGGATAGATCAATGATGCTGCAACTTTCTACGACAAATTCACTCCCTAATTCATTAGCCGTTCTCTGTAAGTTCTAGTTATTTTTAGATTTAATTATTTAATTATAATATGGCGATGAAATAAAGTGAAATTGATGTAAGTTTAGCTATATTTGCGGAATGTGAATTAAGATTAAAATCATGTTTTGCGGTCAAATGAAAATAGTACGATGCTTATTATGTTTGGTTATGTTGTATAATATTATGCCAGTGATTTGATTTTATTATCATGTTGGATTGGGAATTATTGAGTACAATGTTTGTCATGTTGTATAATTTGCCAGTGATTTGATTCTATTATCATGTTTAATTGGGAATTATTGATAAGTTTATTATGCAAGTTTATGTTGTAGATTCATGCGACAAGTTGTCAAATCTACATGTTTATTTATAAGAAAAACCTATGCCACACTTATCATATATTTGTGATTGGCTTGTGAGTATGTTAATTTAATCTATGTTGCCAAGTAATGCATGTGTATCTTGATTTTCCTATGTTGCAAATTAACATATGTATATTGATTAGTTCATATTGCTAATTCTCATGTATGTATGTTAATATGGCCTATGTTAAAAATACACATATATGTTGAATTAGCTTATAATTGCGAGTTCACACTTATGACACTATAATGTTCATAATGGTTATTTTGCAAGTTCACCCCTGGAATGTTCATGATGTCATTTTGCAAGTTCACCCCTGTAATGTTCATGACGTCATTTTGCAAGTTCACCTCATTATGTTCACATTAATTATGCCATCAATGTCAAAATTATACCTTTGTCATGTTTATGATTGTGTATTTGTGTACATTAAATTAGGCTAAGTTTTTTGCCTAAACATTATACTCAAAAATCATACGAACGTAAATTAGGCTAAGATAATTAGCCTAATATTAGACGAGGTAACGGTGGGTTGAAATGATTAATTATAGGAAAACTTGCCATAAATTGGTCATTTATCACATAAGTGATTTATGGCATAAAATGGTATTAATTATATACCTAATTTAATGAGATTGATTGGAAACAAATTGGGCATTAAATTTGAATTTGAACAATTTACATAATTAAAATGTAAATTAGAATTAAGGCATAAAATGGTATTAATTATATACCTAATTTAATGAGATTGATTGGAAACAAATTGGGCAGTAATATGAATTTAAATAATTTACATAATTAATGTAAATTGGAAAATACGAATATGCTTAGCACGAGGTTGGATTGAGTTGTGATGTAAACTTGCCCGGACCCGCCCGGCTGTCCAGTAATCACAACAATACCTATCCAATGTGGGAGGCTAAGCATTAGGCCTAATAAAGACCCGAGGTTAGACTGAGTTGTGGCGTAAGACTGCCCGGACCCGACCGGCACACCGGCAGCCACAACAATATCTGTCTAATGTGAGAGGTTGGTGCCCTAATAAGACAACTATAGCTGAGCTAGGCTTGGTAGGGTTAAGTTAACTAGAACAATTAACCAATTTCAACATGTTAACTAAATTGGTGGGTAGTGTTAGGTTAATCTGGACACTTAACCAACTTAATATGTTGACTACGGGAGTAGGTATTGTTAAGCAAATGTTTAACCATTATAACATGATTAAACTGGACAAGAGAGTGAGGTTAAGTTAATGAGAACACTTAACTAATACAATGGGTTAATTAGACAAGTGGTTGCGGTTAAGTAGTAACACTTAACCAACATAACAGGACAAGCGGTTGGGCCAAGTTAACTTGAACAAGTTGATAACACTTAACCATTATAATATGACTAGTGGATGGGGTTAAGTTAACATGCACTTAACCAATCTGATGTGATGCGTAGTAGGGTTAGGTAACCCATGGGGTTAAGTTAACAAGAAAATTCTTAACTAATGTAACCAGATAGACGAACAGGGTTAAGTTAACAAACCACACTTAACCAATCAAACATAATAAGTGAGAACGGTTAAGTTAACTAAGGTAAACACTTAACCATGGTAACATAACGAGTAAGAGGGTTAAGTACATATTGGGTTGGTGGGTAATATTAGTAAATATAGGCCCACATACACTTAACCATTAAATACACATGCTTGAATCAGTAGCGGGGTTAAGTACACATCAGGGTTAGTGGGTAATATCAGAGAGTATAGGCCCACAGACTTAACCATTAGAAAAACCTAGTAACGGGGACCCATTTCAGCAGTAACCCACATTAGGTATCAACGGAACACTGAGCTAGGCAGGGTGGAGCACGATTACTGGGCTGATTATCAGAGGTCAAATTAGCGGCGGTTGGTGCAGCAGTGCAGGTTCTAACGGAGTGCGGGCGTGCACACACTTCAGTGCAGAAAATTTAGCCATTGGGCATTAGTAGGTATAAAGCTGTGCATCTTGATTGTGTTAGGGTTGCCACCATGGGACTTGATACACCCCATGGTGGGACCAGCATAGGTATCTACAAGTAGGGGGCCGCGTGACACAAACGAGAACTAGGTCAAGTAGGGAGCCGATCGATAAGGTAGTAAGGGTGCATCGAATATATACATGGCCATTGGGGTGATCGAGGTGGAATCCTCAAAATCGATGTACACCTGAAGGCTACTATAATTGCGGGGATTGGGATCACGTTGTAATTATTATATAACACGAGCTACTAGTTGGGACACTAGTAGGGGGTACGGATCCTTGTTACACAGGACACTAGTTGGGATACTAGTAGGAGTACAGATCATTCCATGTAAGACACTTATGAGGATGCTAGTTAGGTGGTGCAGAGCAAATAGATATCGTTTTAATGGTAAAGCTTAGAAACCTTGCGTTGTTATTCTTGATAGAAACCATGCGGTGGGATACTTGATATGAATTATGGGATGTTATACTTGTTTCATCGTGCCCGAAGTTTATCTTGTTACCTTAGTTTATCTTGTTATCATAGTTTATCTTGTTATCTTAGTTTATCTTACCTACCTTGTCATCATGCTTATGTTTACTTTCAGTATATTCATGCCATGTTATCTTTACCTATTTTTATGCTGAAAGTCACTAGGACTTACTCAATCTTTATGACTGACCCGTTTTGTTTTGCCTCTTTTTCTTCCGTTTCCCCCCCCCCAGGTTCACAGGGTGGGAATACAACTTAGTTTAGATCTTACCAAGCTCCAAGGCTCTTTCATGTATGGCTTGGATTTCTCATTGCTATAGCTCGCTTTGCTTTATTGGGGAATACTGCAGTTTGTTTTTATGCTTCTTTGTTTTTGAGCAAGACAGATATTTTAACTATGAAATTGGGTATTAGTAGTTGATGGGCTTTTCTTGTAAACATTTATATTTAATAAATGATTTGAAGTAATTCCACTTTATTTTCCGCTGTTTTATATATGTTTGTCTTGTAATATTTCTGTTCCAGTACCTATAATACTCCAATGAAGTTAAAGCATTCCCTTTGTGAGTGACCTTAATAGATGTGGGGTGTTACATTTGGTATCAGAGCAGAAGGTTACCAGACTTGGCAAAAATTTTCAAAAACCTTCTGAAATTATTTCTAAAACATTTACAAAGAATCAAATTTTCAAGAAAATTTTGTTTTAATTAAAAGGCATATTCCCCAAAGCCATATGCACTATCTTTTGATTCTCTCTTGAAATCTCTTCTCTCTCTTTTCACCATAGTTTCGTAGGCATCCGACACATGTCGGAGGGCAAAGGAGTGCCCAACCTCCGTCCGTAGCCGTGGTTGTTCCATCTGCGTCTAATCTTATTTCAAGTTGGGTAGAGTTGTCGTGCGTTGGAGGTAGCTTCGAGAGACTTGTCAACAAACTATACAAGGACAGTAAGAACAAGGAACTAGTTGTTATAGCTTAATCCACGAAGGAGGAAAAAGGTGAGAGGAAAGAGGACTAAGTGAAAGAATAGTAAAACCCACGACAAGACAGAGTATCTTTAGTAAGAAGGGACATGCAGTTAAGTATTATAGGACAAGGGCAAGGGACAAGATCGCTGAGAGGGCAATTGAATGCTCTTACTACTAGCGTACCTAAGAGAGTGGTAACGTTTCTGTTAAAAGTTTATCTTTTCCTTTCTATCATCCCACTAGAACTTTGTTTTTGTACATCACATCCTCTTAATTCTGCTTCGAAAGTTGAGTCTCTGCACCTTAGTACTAGCATAGTAAAGGATCCCATTTTTGTCTCAAGTCCTGTTGGGGAAATCGGCTCATTTATTCATGACTTGTTTGGATTTGAGAATGTCTGTGCTAAGTGTTGAGTCTAGAAGTAATGTTTATGTTTTGGGCTATGGGTTGATTCTAGCGATGGAGTGGTTATACAGTAAGGGTGACCTTCTCGGTTTTGAAAAGAGGGTAGTTAGACTCTTGACTTGCCTCGGTAATACCCTCGAAGTCGCATGTAACCTTTAGGGTTCTATCATGATTTGTTACCTAGAATCTCTTGACACATTTATTGGTAATTTGTAATCCGCTCGAGTAGTGTTCGCCACTAAGGCGGATGGGTCATTTCGCTTATGCATGAGTTGTAGAGAATCACCTTAGTAACTACATTTGGCAACATGGTTGGCATTTATTTCCAAGAGATAGTTCTTCTGCGTGGAATACCTGATAGTAAGTGGACGAGATCCAAGATTCACTAGTGATTTTGGAGAGCTTACATGAAACCATGAGTACGCCGTTATGTTTGAGCCGAGTATACTAGAAGTAGAGTAAGTGAAAGAGGAACGAGAGGCAACAGTGAAATAGGTTCCAACTCATATTTTGGAAACAAGAATTAAGAAGCTACGAAATTGTGAAGTTAATGACGGACAAAGCACAATGGAGTTAAGCTCTAGGAAATGCGACTTAGAAGATTGAAGACTAGATTCGTGCATCATATCTCTTCTTAAGAGTATATCCTTGATCCCTCTCTTCCTGTAGAGCTTACTTGCATGCTATCTTTTGTGTATATCCTCTCGGTCCCATTCTCAATCCAATTTCTGTTGCAAACCCCATAGGGAGTATGACTCATCTGTTAGTAACAGATGTTGGGGTTTGAGGGTGTTCGTTAGGTTGACTAAACTTTTTTTGGGTGTTATAGGATACGGGTTGGTCTTAGGAAGGGATTTCCTTATGACCTAAAAGGAGTCCATCATGCTTAGTTTCCTAGAATCATATATAGTGGTTGGGTTGAGTAATTCTTTGGGTGTCAGTCTGATGTTGATTTCGGTCTTCGAGGCTGATGCTTAGAGAGTTCTTCTCCAAATCAATATATATATGGCATAGATTTCCAGTTTTGACATTGCCTAATGGGCACAAAGGTTTTACTTGCTTCTATCATTCGACTATACCTTTAGATATGAACAATTGGGTGTAAACATGTGTTTGAGACATGTTATGATTGATGGTTGCAAGTGGCTGCAAGTGGTTGCTAGTGGTTGCTCGTGGATGCATTTACACACATTAGGCACTAGATGGGCTCAGTCACCTTTCATATTGCATATGCATGATTGTTTATACTTGTTATGGATGAAATTGAATGTGTTATCATGTGAATGTGGCATATGGATGGATGTTTGTGCACACATATAGTGTTTATGTGACTAGGACTATTTGCATACATGTTGGACTCATGGCACTAAACATATTTTGCATTTAGAAGATCAATCAGGCCTGATCATTTGCATTAGACAAGGAACATATACACAAAGTTCTTGCATATGTACATACAGCATTATAAATCTCTTAAGGACAATGAATGCCTGTGATTGATGATTGAGTAGATGGATGATGGATGGTAGGACACATTCTTCTTAACTTGAAGATTTCGGGGACGAAATCCTTTAAGGAGGGGAGAATGTAACACCCCATATATTTTTAATATAATTAAAAATGAAATAAAATATATGAAAATATGCTTATGATAGGTAAATAATGGTGATGCATAAGGAGAATTAATTAATACATTGAAGAGAAGAAAAATTAGTTCGATAATGGCGTATGTAACGGAAAAGATAGAAAAATAAGTATAACTAATTCAAGAATCAGGAATTAGGTAAAATGGACATCACCATTGCGTTCCACTCGGAAAAATACGCAAAATAGAGTCCGAGTTTTCGAAAATCGGAGTCCGTATGACCAAGATATGGCCAAAAGAAGATTTCAGCAGACTTTTTGGCAGACTACCCGTGTCGACTGTAGTGTCGACACCCAAGTCGACCTGCCCCCCCTGTGTCGACTGTAGTGTCGACTCCCCCCCTGTACAGGTCGACCTGGTCGGCCTGGGGTGGCACAGAACCCATTTTTGAGGCCCGGGATGAGTTTTGATGGCCCGGATGGGTTTTAGAGTTAATCCGATGGCTGAAATGAATTGCTACACCTATAAAATAACACCTAGACCTAAACTAATTCATAACAATCATTCTTACACCTAAATGCTGCTAGAATCTCTCTTGAGCCATGGCCGCCGTCTCCAAATTAAAGCTTAAGCGTTCAAACTCAAATCAAATCAAAGATCAATTCTTCTACAACAAATTCAAGAGGATAGATCAATGATGCTGCAACTTTCTACGACAAATTCACTCCCTAATTCATTAGCCGTTCTCTGTAAGTTCTAGTTATTTTTAGATTTAATTATTTAATTATAATATGGCGATGAAATAAAGTGAAATTGATGTAAGTTTAGCTATATTTGCGGAATGTGAATTTAGGTTAAAATCATGTTTTGCGGTCAAATGAAACTAGTACGATGCTTATTATGTTTGGTTATGTTGTATAATATTATGCCAGTGATTTGATTCTATTATCATGTTGGATTGGGAATTATTGAGTACAATGTTTGTCATGTTGTATAATTTGCCAGTGATTTGATTCTATTATCATGTTTAATTGGGAATTATTGATAAGTTTATTATGCAAGTTTATGTTGTAGATTCATGCGACAAATTGTCAAATCTACATGTTTATTTATAAGAAAAACCTATGCCACACTTATCATATATTTGTGATTGGCTTGTGGGTATGTTAATTTAATCTTTGTTGCCAAGTAACGCATGTGTATCTTGATTTTCCTATGTTGCAAATTAACATATGTATATTGATTAGTTCATATTGCTAATTCTCATGTATGTATGTTAATATGGCCTATGTTAAAAATACACATATATGTTGAATTAGCTTATAATTGCGAGTTCACACTTATGACACTATAATGTTCATAATGGTTATTTTGCAAGTTCACCCCTGTAATGTTCATGATGTCATTTTGCAAGTTCACCCCTGTAATGTTCATGACGTCATTTTGCAAGTTCACCTCATTATGTTCACATTAATTATGCCATCAATGTCAAAATTATACCTTTGTCATGTTTATGATTGTGTATTTGTGTACATTAAATTAGGCTAAGTTTTTAGCCTAAACATTATACTCAAAAATCATACGAATGTAAATTAGGCTCAGATAATTAGCCTAATATTAGACGAGGTAACGGTGGGTTGAAATGATTAATTATAGGAAAACTTGCCATAAATTGGTCATTTATCACATAAGTGATTTATGGCATAAAATGGTATTAATTATATACCTAATTTAATGAGATTGATTGGAAACAAATTGGGCATTAAATTTGAATTTGAACAATTTACATAATTAAAATGTAAATTAGAATTAAGGCATAAAATGGTATTAATTATATACCTAATTTAATGAGATTGATTGGAAATAAATTGGGCAGTAATATGAATTTAAATAATTTACATAATTAATGTAAATTGGAAAATACGAATATGCTTAGCACGAGGTTGGATTGAGTTGTGATGTAAACCTGCCCGGACCCGCCGGCTGTCTAGTAATCACAACAATACCTATCCAATGTGGGAGGCTAAGCATTAGGCCTAATAAAGACCCGAGGTTAGACTGAGTTGTGGCGTAAGACTGCCCGGACCCGACCGGCACACCGGCAGCCACAACAATATCTGTCTAATGTGAGAGGTTGGAGCCCTAATAAGACAACTAGAGCTGAGCTAGGGTTGGTAGGGTTAAGTTAACTAGAACACTTAACCAATTTCAACATGTTAACTAAATTGGTGGGTAGGGTTAGGTTATTCTGGACACTTAACCAATTTAATATGTTGACTACTTGAGTAGGTAAGGTTAAGCAAATGTTTAACCAATATAACATGATTAAACTGGACTAGAGAGTGAGGTTAAGTTAATGAGAACACTTAACTAATACAATGGGTTAATGAGACAAGTGGTTGCGGTTAAGTAGTAACACTTAACCAACATAACAGGACAAGTGGGTGGGCTAAGTTAACTTGAATAAGTTGATAATACTTAACCGTTATAATATGACTAGTAGATGGGGTTAACTTAACATGCACTTAACCAATCTGATGTGATGCGTAGTAGGGTTAAGTAACACATGGGGTTAACTTAACAAGAAAATTCTTAACCAATGTAACCAGATAGACGAACGAGGTTAAGTTAATAAACCACACTTAACCAATCAAACATAATAAGCGAGAAAGGTTAAGTTAACTAAGGTAAACACTTAACCATGGTAACATAACGAGTAGAAGGGTTAAGTACATATCGGGTTGGTAGGTAATATTAGTAAATATAGGCCCACATACACTTAGCCATTAAATACACATGCTTGAATCAGTAGCGGGGTTAAGTACACATCATGGTTGGTGGGTAATATCAGAGAGCATAGGCCCACAGACTTAACCATTAGAAAAACCTAGTAACGGGGACCCATTTCAGCAGTAACCCACATTAGGTATCAACAGAACCCTGATCTAGGCAGGGTGGGTCACGATTAGTGGGCTGATTATAAGAGGTCAAATTAGCGGCGGTTGGTGCAGCAGTGCAGGTTCTAACGGAGTGCGGGCGTGCACACACTTCGGCGCAGAAAATTTAGCCACTGGGCATCAGTAGGTATAAAGCCGTGCATCTTGATTGTGTCAGGGTTGCCACCATGGGACTTGATACACCCCACGGTGGGACCAGCACAGGTATCTACAAGTAGGGAGCCGCGTGACACAAACGATAACTAGGTCAAGTAGGGAGCCGATCGATAAGGTAGTAAGGGTGCATCGAATATATACATGGTCATTGGGGTGATCGAGGTGGAATCCTCAAAATCGATGTACGCCTGAAGGCTACCATAATTGCGGGGATTGGGATCAAGTTGTAATTATTATATAACACGAGCTACTAGTTGGGACACTAGTAGGGGGTACGGATCCTTGTTACACAGGACACTAGTTGGGATACTAGTAGGAGTACAGATCATTCCATGTTAGACACTTATGAGGATGCTAGTTAGGTGGTGCAGAGCAAATAGATATCATTTTAATGGTAAAGCTTAGAAACCTTACGATGTTATTCTTGATAGAAACCATGTTGTGGGATATTTGATATGAATTATGGGATGTTATATTTGTTTCATCGTGCCCGAAGTTTATCTTGTTACCTTAGTTTATCTTATTATCATAGTTTATCTTGTTATCTTAGTTTATCTTGCCTACCTTGTCATCATGCTTATGTTTACATTCAGTTTATTCATGCCATGTTATCTTTACCTATTTTTATGCTGAAAGTCACTAGGACTTACTCAGTCTTTATGACTGACCCGTTTTGTTTCGCCTCTTTTTCTTCCGTTTCTCCCCAAGGTTCACAGGGTGGGAATACAGCTTAGTTTAGATCTTACCAAGCTCCAAGGCTCTTTCATGTATGGCTTGGATTTCTCCTGGCTATGGCTTGCTTTGCTTTATTGGGGAATACTGCAGTTTGTTTTTATGCTTCTTTGTTTTTGAGCAAGACAGATATTTTAACTATGAAATTGGGTATTGGAAGTTGATGGGCTTTTCTTGTAAACATTTATATTTAATAAATGATTTGAAGTACTTCCACTTTATTTTCCGTTGTTTTATATATGTCTGTCTTGTAATATTTCTGTTCCAGTACCCATAATACTCCATTGAAGTTAAAGCATTCCCTTTGTGAGTGACCTTAACAGATGTGGGGTGTTACAAATCTTAACCAAAGCTCTGATACCAAATGAGACGTCCCCAAACCCCGTACTAACAGCGGCAAGGGTAATCCTTGGAATATAACACATAAACAGATAACAGCAGAACAGAAATAAATAAATACACCAGATAATGTACAAATAATACACTGAATAAACGCAATCATCAGAGTTACACTTTATACATGATCATACTTAGTACAAATACAGTTCAGCTATACATAAATGTCTACAGCGGAAAACAAACATAATGTACAATAGGAGCTGAACAGCATAAAAGGGGATAAATGATAGAATCCATCTTCAACTCCAGCTGTCCGGATAAAGCCAGCTAAAACCTGAATACAAGGCTGCCCGTGTAGAAAAAGGGGCACCCACGTTTGAAAGTGAAACAAACTACGAGTCAGTCATGGGACTGGTATGAGAAATCTACTCAACACATTTAAAATATGGCTAATCACAGGACCACGCCACTTTCGTGGAACGAGTTTACTCCATCGGATTGCCAATGCTTTAAAAACAAGCAATTCTTTAACATCGCAATGCTTTTTATAAAAATGAAGCCATTATAAGACTCAGTTCCCATCACACAATGCAATGCAAACCAGAGGATAGAGTTTTTACCTTATAATGGACAAAATATGCTTGATACGAATACAACAAAAGCATTTGATATTATTACTAGTGTTTGTTTATTTCAAAAGCAATTTCAAATCATAAGTATCAATCATAGATGGCATTAGTGCCCCATACCACTATGTTGCCATATATATAGGTATACAATCAAAACCGCACAGTCACGTATTTGGAAGTTGGATTTCCGTCATGAACCAAGGAAAAAGATAGTCCTTACCGAATTCGAGACTGCCTAGCCCGAGCCTCAGGAAAATACTCAGTCAAGCCTTTGGATCGTCAAGGCCGGTCCACCGATGTGGATTAAAATTCCTGAACACTGCGTTTCCCTGCCCTTTTGGGCGTAAATGAGCCAACGGATGACTCCATCGGTCCCGGATCGACCGATATAACCGAGGCGCCTCGCAACAGCAACAACCACATAAGTCAGACTTGTAAGGGCGTGTAAAACCACTGACGCTACTTCTAGCTAGGAAGAATCGCAGGCCCTCCCTGATGTCCTCTCCCGTTTCTAGTTCATACCGGGGTGTGAGGCTCGCGAATTCACGTTATACACAAAGCTACGCCATACAGGCGGTGCTATGATCATCACCACAAGATTTTGCTTTTCAACAGAAGCCCTGATCACTGCATCTTAGCATGCCACACAGGCAATTCAAACCGTGCAACTGATAACTATCAATCACACAGAATAAATTCCAATGTCAGACAAACTGTCCATTTGCAAGTCCGTTCTAGGTCTGAACGAAACCGGAGGCACTATATACCTCGTAAACCCATCAATCACCACGTATGCCTGGACGATCACCACTCATTATACATATTTCGGGATGCCTCCTAATCAGGACCTCGGTTACCATCTAAACGAGGTGAAGATCTCCGGTCTTCGACCACCGTCTTGATCCTCGATTTCTTATCGTCGATTCAGTTATTCAGAATGGAATAAACCCAGTCTTTATGAGCAACTCGTGTATATAATAAACAAGTGCTACACAAACACTACTATGCATCATTTCAATTCATTAGTCACTAACCGTCAATCAGTAAGAGAACAATTTCCCAAATATTAACCCCGAAGGCCGAAACCAACATCAGATCAATACCCAAGAAACCATTCGACTTAGCCAACCTTCAGTTAGTTTATAAATTTCACATCCATATCGTTTATAATATTTTATAACGATTTATCGCTATTTTTATTTATTTTAAAATAGCCAATTTATTCAAAACGACGCTTCGGGCCATAACGCGACCGTGGCGCTGTTTTTCTTCAGATTTTATTTAGACATATCTAAAAATCTAACCGTTGTATCTTCACAAAATTTACATCATTAGAAAGATCTTTTCAAAACGAATCCAAGGTTCCAGTTTCGGGAAAATCCGACGGTCGGATCTCCCGGTACAATCATTTGAAGTTTCGATTTCAAAATACGAACTGTAGCGTCCTTATTCGATTAAATATAACTATATATATACATATATATATATATATATATATAATCGATTATGGCGCTGTTTTTCTTCAGATATAAATTAAACATTCCAGACAATCCAACCGTTGGATTTTTACAAAGTTGGTGCCGTTGGAAAGATATTTCCAAAGCGAACCAACGATTGCGATTTCAGGAAAATCCGATCGTCGGATCTCCCGCGCTAATTGTTTGAAATCACGGTTTCAAAATATGGACTGCAGCTTCGTTATTCGATATATTTCAATTGTATTTATATATATATATATATATATATATATATATATATATATATATATCGATTCTTTGATTTCAAAACTATATGATTTTCATGCATTCGATAAAAATGATATTTTTATCTAACTGTTTTCTATTTCAACACTTCACTATTTTTAACAATTCATGTATATAATAAAAATGTGATTTTTAATGTAAAACAATTTATTTCAAAACAAGATTATTTTATATAGTTCATATCGATGACAAAAATATGATTTTTATTTTAAAACAATTTATTTCAAAACACGATTATTTTATATAGTTCATATAGATGATACAAATATGATTTTTATTATAAAACAATTTATTTCAAAATATAAATACCATTCAACACTTGAATTTCTATTCAACGAATGAATTTCGATTCAACACATGAAGGTTTTCTATAGTTTATATATATAGATAAAAAGGTGATTTTTATATTTAAAACACGAATACCATTCAACACATGAATTTCTATTCAACAAATGAATTTTTATTCAACACATGAAGGTTTTCTATAGTTTATATATATATAGAGTAAAAAGGTGATTTTTATATTTAAAAACACGAATACCATTCAACATATGTATTCTATTCAACGAATGAATTTCTATTCAACACATGAAGGTTTTCTATAGTTTATATATATAGAGAGTAAAAAGGTGATTTTTATATTTAAAAACACGAATACCATTCAACACATGAATTCTATTCAACGAATGAATTTCAATTCAACACATGAAGGTTTCCAATACAACGAATAAATATAGTTTCAACAAATGAAAATAATTCTAACACATGAATATTATTCAAAATTTTGGCAGCATAACGACAGGGTTGTTAAAACCAGGTCGGTCCCTAGTACGGCTCCTCGCTCTACCTTAAAGCCTCGCAACTTTTGACAATGGGGAATCATGCATCTAGTTCGCACGTAGGCGGCATGTATATTTTTTTCATTTCCACAAACTAATCCTATGTGGTTTCAATGAAATATTTCTCAACCACAAACGGGTATTTACCAACCAAATCAATCAATTTCAACCACAAACAACTCCAATCAACCATTCGTAATCAACCAATTTTCACACCAATCACAACCAATAAATATCGTCCATGGTTTGTGGACGAGGGGCGTATATATATATATATATATATATATATATATATATATATATAGCATTTCACTTCTATTTCAAGACATATATAATTTTTACAATGCATATATAACTTATACATCGAACATACAACTTATACAACGCTTATACAAGAGGTGTACAATGCTTACATAACTCGTACATCGACTATATAATTTATACATCGTCATTTTCCATAAAGTTTATAATTTAGAAATCTCACATTGGATTCCACTCCACCAAAAATAGCAGAAGGCTCAAAAAAATATGCGGTCTCTTCTAAAATGTAGAAGACGTCCGCAGGTCACGATGTTTCCTGTTTCATTGAATTTCGTCAATACACGAAAAAGATATGATTTTTCAAAGTTTGCAATGGTTTAAAGGTGTTAAAACTTTTGAAAATAACCATAGCTGTTACCTCAGTAAACTCCTCGAAACTAGGTTTCGATTTCTCTCTCAATCCGAAGCACGATATGCCGATCAGCCTACGCGACGTCGACGAGCTTGGAGAGGTGCTGTGGTGCCATGAACGGCGGTGAACTCGAACTGGTGGTTGCGGCGAAAACTGGCGACGAACGGGTGAACTTCTCGAGGGTGATTCTCCCAAAATACTCAACAAAAAAATCGAAACCAGGTATGGATTTGAAGCTCGTCTCGAGCTCTTCAAAATCTTCAACTGGAGCTCTTGATATTAGTGAGTGGATTGATCAGAAAATGGATGGGAACAATGGAGTATTAGCCATTGTCAAATTGGGGAGAGAGAAAAGGGTTTCCGCCTTTTTTTTATTATTTTATAAAAAATCTGATTGGTCGGGGGATTTTAAAAGGGGTTTTCTTACACGACCTCCAATCCAAACCCAACGACTATCATCCCTAGAGTTTTACCCCCATTCCGAACACAATGGGATATGTTTCGTAAGCCCATTCGACTGTTTCAGTCAGTTTTCCTTCAAATTAAAATATATAACATTCAATATTTGATTTGAACGTACATTTCAATTTACCAGGGCCACAAACTGATTCGAAAAATTCCAAAAAAATAAATCTGGCTATGTTTTGACGATACGATCCCAACAAATCTAGTTTCTCCGAATTTTGAGACCGTTTGAAAAATGGCCCATTTCTGGCCGATCCAATTTAACTATAATTGACCAAAACACATTTTCCTTTGCCACGCTCACATACTAGCTTCAAAAATTATGAAATTTGAAACCTAGCAATAACTTCACATCCCGGATCCAACAAAAGTGGTTTCGTCGAATTCCGAGGTGGTATGCAAAATGGCCATTTTCACAGGCTATATAATTTCTATAGCGACCCTTCTGAAAATTCATTTGGCCATATCTTTTGCTTTCCGCTATGAAACTTCAATTTTTCAGATTCGTTAGAAATGTATTCACTAACAGATTTAAATATTTTTGGTTTTACTCAAATACGTTTTGTTTTGCACCCGGTAAAGTCAGTCAAAGTTTGAATTAAAAATTTGAAACTACTGCGCCATTTCAGGCCTTATTTATAATTAGAATTAATTATATTCCTTTTCAATTATCGATTCAAACTCAGTTTTCATCTTTATTATTCAAAATATTTCTTTTAAATATTTAAAATCCATTAATTTAGCCAATTTAAAAAAATTTAATTGGTTTAGATTTTCTGGGTCGTTACAGTAAGGTTCGCTAATCCCGACTAGTTTGGTAAACCTTAATTTGGTTTGAATCAATATATAAAGGAAGATTGAAGAATAAATTTAAAGAATTTATAATTGATAAAATTAATGGGAACCTTTCCCAAAGGATATGAATATTTAAAAAAAAGATTATTCAGAATTGGAATAAGGCGTATGTTGTGTTTTTATAGCACTTGTTTATTATATACGTGAGTTATTTGGAAAGGCTGGGTTTGCCCCATTCTAAATAACTGAATCGGCGATGTGTCCACGATGAAGACGGTGGTTGAAGATCTGAGGTTTTCACATCGTTTGGATGATTACCGATGTCTTGATTGGGCTATACACCCAAGAAAGGTAATAAGTGGTGATCGTCCAGACGTACTTGGAGATCGATGGATATGCGAGGGCCTCTCTGCTGTATTAGACATATGGGACAAGTAATAAGGTGCCTTCGGTTTCGTTTGGCCCAGAACGAACTTGTAAATGGATGTGTGTCTGACATTGGATTTCATTTTGTGTGATTGATAGACATCAGTTGCATGGCGTGAATTGCCTGTGTGGCACGTTGAGATGCAAATGATTAAGGCTTTTGTTGAAAAGTAGAGTCATGTGGTTGATGATCAAAGCACGACTTTAATATAGCATAGCTTTGTGTATAGTGTTAATTCACGAGCCTCGCACCCCGGTGTGAACCAGAAACGAGAGAGGACTTTAGGGAGGGCATGCGATTCCTTCGAGCTAGGAGTAGTGTCTAGGTTTTGCACGCCCAGACGTTTTACTTATGTGGATGATGGATAGCAAGGCGCATCGGTTATATCGGTCTCTACGGAGCCGATGGATGGGTTGGTCGATATATAACCAGTTTACGCCCCCCCATAGGGCGGGGAAACATATTGTTCAGGCATTTTAATCCAATTCGTGTGGACCGGCCCTGACGATCCAAGGGTCACTCGAGCTTTGATCCCGAGGCTTGGGCTAGGCAGTCTGGAATTCGGTAAGGACGATCCCTTGCCTTGGTTCACAGATTGAAATCCAACTTCCAATACGTCACATTCGGTTTTGATTGTAGAGCCTAGTATTGGCGACATGATATATGGTACCCAAGCCGTTTAGGATTGATGCGTTTATATTCGAAGTTGTTTATACACTATGCACGTATAATAGTATCAAATGATGTGTTTTAAACGTACCAAGCATGTTTCGCTGTTATAAGGGAAAACCTTATCCTCCGGCTTGCGTTGCATTGTGTGATGGGACCAAGGTCTTATAATAGCTTCATTTTTCCAAAAAGCATTGTGCTGTTATATTATATGCACTGGTATTCTTGGGAGGAAATCCATTCCGTGTTATACGGCGTGGTCCCCTGATATATCTGATTTTAAAGTAAAGTTTTAAATAACAGTTTTAGTTCTCACACCAGTCACATGACTGACCTGGAGTTCATTGTTTTAACACAAACTCTGGATGCCCTTATTTTCCACACGGGCAGCTAGTAGTTGGTTTTTGAAGATACTATATTCACAGGATCCTGGTTTACAGCTGGAATGATATCCAGAAAGCTCTGTATCCGTGTATTTCTTTCAGTTGTGTTTTGTATTATTTTCCGCTGCTTTGTAAATTTCAAATCTCTGATATTTAACAAATGTATATATTTTTTCATACTCTACAAATTCTTATACTCATATGTAATTGTTGTAATAAGCAATGAAATGTTCTTCTGTTTGTGTTCTGATTTGTCGTATTCTCAACTCAATCCGGGCTTTCCTTTACGGGAAAGTTTGGGTCGTCTCAGTTTATGAGCCTAATGCTAGTCGCTTGGCAAATTTCTTTTCCATTTAAAAGGTTTATGAGCCTAAGGCAGGCCGCTTGGCAAATTTCTTTTTCATTTAAAAGGTTTATGAACCTAAGGCTGGCCGCTTGGCAATTTTCTTTTTCTTTTAATGATTATGAGCCTAAGGCTGGCTGCTTGGCACTTTCTTTTTCTTTTGGATGGATGAGGGCCCTGCGTGGCTGGTAGAGGTTTTAAATGTCTCCTCGTACAAAGGAGGATATGGCGAAATTTTTCAAAAATTTAGGGTGTTAGCCAAGTTTTTGAGGAACTGGAAATTTCTTAGAAACTGAAAAGTTAAGGAATGAAAGCCAGAATGAAAGTTGAGTTGATTAGAAATACAATTTTCAGCTCCGTTCCTTTTCGAGGATGAAAAGATTTTCAGTGGGGGAGATTATAACAACCCAAAAGATCAAATCCAATTAAAAAAATTTATTTTAGCAATTTTAGTGAATTTTGAATATCTAAAATGATTTATTTTAAATAATAACGACTAGAAATTTATTTTGAATAGAAGTAGAATGTATAAATTTATTTAAATCGAAATTATAATATAAATGTTTATTTTAATAATAAAAGGAGTTGGAAATGGCGCGGTAGTTTGAAAATTCGATTTCAAATTTCAAATGAATGTACAGATTCAAAATAAACCGGATTTTGGTGAAACCATAAATATTTGAATCTGTTTGAAAAAATCTTTCCAATGAATGTGAAAAATCCAAATTTCATAGCGGAAATAAAAAGTTATGTCAAGTTGAAAATTCAGAATAGTCGTTATGGAATTTAGCCCTTAAAAATATTGATTTTACAAATGACCTCTGTTTTCAATGAGACCACTTTAATTGGAGCTAGAATGTTAAATTATTGCTAGATTCCTATTTTCATAATTTTTGAATCAATATGTGAGCGTGGTGAATTCAAACGTGTTTAATCAATTCAATTTGAATTTGATTGACTGAAAAATGACCATTTTTCAAACGGTCTCCAAATTCGATGAAATTAGTTTTGTTAGGACCGTATCATCGAAACATAGCCAGATTTACTTTTCTGGAATGTTTGGAATTAGTATGTGGCCTTAGTAAATTAAAGTGTGCGTTTGAATTTAAAATATAATGATTTATATTTTAAATTGAGCAGAAACTGGTCGTAACAGCCGAATTGGATTACGAAACATACCGCATTGTGTAAAGAATATGTGTATTACGCTACGGGCAACAGTCGTTAGTTTCGATTTGGAGTTCATATCAATAAGTGGGTATTATTGGAAATTAAATAACATAAATATATATTAATACGGTCATAAACCTAGGAAAATATTTCATTGGTCAATGCTCAAAAAAATTAAATCGTGCCCCCCTTTCAACATCGAATGGCGGAAACTGTTCGGGGAGAAGTTCCCAAATCCCGATCCAAATAACAAAGAATTAGACCCCAGTCCTTTAGGTGATTTTGTGGAGGATCTTCCATGCTTCAATTCCATACCAACCAGAAGGATTATCGTTTTGTATTGCGCTCAAAACTCGAGGTCGAAGTTGCTTCGTTCATGGTGGTTTTCTAGCCGCCTAGAGCTGTCGAACGGGGCCGCGATTCCGGCGATGGGGGAGGTCTTGGAGGCGAGTCATGTGGCAGAGTCTAACCAACCTCTGGCGTCTCAACATGCATGTTAGGTGGCGCCCCAGGATTAAACTCGGTGGAGCTTTTCTCGGATTCAAATCTGGAGAAGACAATGGAGGGATGGCAACACTTTGTTAAATGTTATGAAGTAGATTTTTTTATTTAAATATTATTGTTTAATATTCTAATTTTTTTATATAATGATAAGATTTTTTTATATAATACAAAAATGGGATTTTTACAATGTAAAAATATGATTTTTATTTTTATAAAAATACAATTTTAGTTATATAAAAACTTGATTTTTTTATATAAATAGCAATGAATATATATAATGTTTGAAATTTAAAATATATATAATGTTTGAAATTTGAAATATATATAATGTTTGAAATTTGAAATAAATACATGGATTGAAATAAATATAAGTTTTGAAATTTGAAATAAATATAATGTTTGAAATTTGAAATATATAAAAGGTTTGAAATTTGAAATAAATATAATGTTTGAAATATGAAATATATATAAGGTTTGAAATTTGAAATATGTATAATGTTGAGATAAAAATATGGGTTTTTATGTGTAAATACCACAACATAAAAAAATATCTGATTTTTATATATATGGTATCATGTTAAAAATATGATTTTTATAAAGATAGTAGTGAAATAAAAATGTGATTTTTATTTATAAACGTCGTTGTTTAGAATTGGGATTTTTAATATAAAACTGCGTGAAACAGATTGCGAAGGAAACAATTGGAAACAAATCCAAACCCAAACTGTTCAGAAATAAAGAATGGAGGAGTGGATCCCAAAGGTGAGAACTTCTCACTATAATTTATTGTACAATTATTTATTTTATAGCTATATATATGAACTGCTCCGCATCATCCACAGACCATGGACGACTTGTTTGATTGTATTGTGTTGTGGAAATTGATTTTGATTGCGATGTAAATGGAAAATAAAATATTCATGTGATGAATAAATATTTGAATAATAAAAAAAACATTTTTATTGAGTTAATAAACTATATAAAATATTCATGTATTGAAACAAATATTTTATCGTTAAAAATATAATTTTTAACATGTATACGAATAAAATAAAATATTCGTAAACAAATCGGAGGATTTTTTTTATGCACACCCATTTTACTGATATTGATTAGGACGATAATTTTACACATCGCCGAACTGCACAAATAATATTCAATATTTGTTGGTTGAAACCCCACACGAGTATTGGGTTGATATTTGACATACACTAATCCGAATTGTTTAGTTGTATGTCAATCGATGGGTTGACAGACTGTTGTAAGCATTAATTATTTATGTTTAACGCTTATACAGTTGTGTAATGCACTATTGATGATGGTTGACTGCGTTTGATTATTGTTGTGTACATATGTGTCTGAAGTCCATATAATTAAAATTATATGTTAATTGACTATGTCTGATTCCAATTCGGAAAGATCGAATATTTTAAATTAAAGAATATTTTAAAATATCGAGTAATGAATATTTTAAAATATCTAATATTTCAAAATATTATTCAACAATGGATCAAAATATGATTTTGATATCGATTTGGGATGGACACGAAAATATTTAAATATATAAAGCCGTGTTGATTATATTAACGCCATTTTGACATGAATGATATTTATATCAATTTTATTCATTTTTATAATGAATATCGAAAAGGAAGTGATTTCGAAATCTAATGTTTAGAAAATGTTATCATTCATATATTAATGATATGGAATATTCACTTTTGATTTAAAATTGTATATGAAGTTGAAGTCGTTTTGAAAATGAATTTAAAATGATTTATAAAATACGTTTTAAAAGGAAATCGATGAAATATATATATATATATATATCATATATATATATATATATATATATATATATATATATATTTAATGGCCTGAAAAAAGGAATCGCGCCGCGCTAGTTCGCTAATTTTGACCATTGTCTTCGAATTGACATTACAGGAGATCCGACCGTCGGATTCTCCTAAAACCAGAACCGTTGAGTTCGTATCGAAAAGAGATTCCAATGAACGTAATGGATTTGAAATCTAATCGTTGGATTTGGGATTATGTCCAAATCAAATTTGGAAAAGCTCGCTGTAGGTGCAGTTTGATGACCATTTATGGAAATCGACTGTACGGGCCTTGATAAAATTATTAAAAATACTAATAATTTGTGTAAAATCATAAAAAATTATTTGGAAAGAATTGGGATGGAAAATTCCATATTTGAAAAGATAAAAATAAATTTTTATTGAAATGAACTAGTTATGAACTAGAATTATAAATCCAATATTTTTAAATAAATAAATTGGATTCGAAATGGTTTTAAAAATAACCAGAATTTCCAATATATTAATTTGAATGGATTTGAATCGAAATTATCTTCGGAATATTTCGATATTGGATTCCGTGATTATACGGATATTCTGGAGGAATTTGGAAGATATATATATCGTTATTCCCAGTACGATATTTGTTGATCTCGGAATTTGATATTGAATATAAGCCTATATATATTCTATTCAGAGCCTTGTATTTAATATTGAATTGGATTTCAGGTTTGTCATGAATGGTGTCTTCATTAACACTGTTCTTAATCCCAGTTGAGAAAATAATAAATATTTTAATTAAGATTATTAGAGTTCCAGTTAATTAACATTTAATTGGAATAAAATGGAATGTGAATTGGGTTTATTGTGAACTGTGTTTTTTAACGTCATTCGTTCTTTAACCTGATTTACAAGGAAATGGGATTTGGAATTTATAAATCTTTTTATTGAGATTTAACGAGAATTTTCCAAAGTAAAGTTTTCCAATTCAATATATTAAATTGGAATTGAATGGAATTCGATTTGATAATAATCGAAATGAACTCCTATGGAGGAAGACTGCTAACACGTATGGAATTTAAAAGGCTTCGCCTTTATTCCATTTATATTATTAGTCAGATACGGAAATTGATACCGATTATATATTGATTTGTTTTTCCATGTAGATTCCATAATTAAAGGAATATTATTTGGTTTTATTGTTAACTATGTTTTAAATGACATTAGTTCTTTAACCCAGTTAAAGACATGATTACGTGTCTAACATTGTATTTCGAACTGTGTGGTTGATCTCTACTATATATATATATATCTGTTTGGTAGCGGAGAATTTATTCTCCTGCTTAACACCCTTCTCTAAGATGGACGAGCTTAGAGGTTATATATCGGTAGAAATCAATAGTATGGTGTAGATTGTCGATGCGGCATGTTTGTGTTTCCCAAGTTAAATAATCATTAATATTGATTTTTGGGAAGATTAAGACTAAGAGGAGTTTTAATGA
This sequence comes from Allium sativum, assembly GCA_030737875.1. Taxonomy (NCBI): domain Eukaryota; kingdom Viridiplantae; phylum Streptophyta; class Magnoliopsida; order Asparagales; family Amaryllidaceae; genus Allium; species Allium sativum. The sequence goes on along the minus strand of CM060915.1, from coordinate 179,368,333 downwards.
ATCTTTAACTAGATTGAAATGGGAATTGATAATTTAAATTAACAAATTTGGGAAATGATCAGGAATGGAGTATCAAAAGTTTTTCTCCTAGCGATAGTTAAATCTTTAATTAGATTTGAACATGAAATGGTAACTAATTTTACCGATAAAACTGTGGTGTTAGATATGGAGTATTACCAGTTTTGCCCCATGGGATGAATAAGTTGGGATTGGGAAATTAAACAAGTGATTACTTCGGTAAGGTGCGCTAATCCCGACAAGTTTGGATAAACCATAATTTGGTTTGAATTGGTATCCAAAGGAAGATTAAAGAATAAATTTAAAGAATTTATCTTTGATAAAATTAATGGGAACCTTTCCCAAAGGATATGAATATTTAAATAAAAGAATATTCAGAATTGGAATGAGGCGTATGTTGTGTTTTAGAGAAATTGTTTATTATATACGCGATTTATTCAAAAAGGCTGGGTTTATACACATTCTGAATAACTGATTCGATGAAGTCGACGATGAAGACGGCGGTTAAAGATCGGAGGTCTTCACATCGTTTGGATGATTACTGATGTCTTGATTAGGATGTACACCCAAGACAAGGTAATAAGCGGTGATCGTCTAGACATACTTGGAGATCGACGTATATGCGAGGACCTCTCTTTTGTATTGGAAATATGGGACGAAGAATAAGGTGCCCCCGGTTTCGTTCGGACCCAGAACGAATTTGTAATTGGATTTTATTCTATGTTGATTGATTTCTATTAAATATATATTTGTTTGGAAGCAGAGAATTTATTCTCTTACGTAACGCCCTTCTCTGAGACGTACAAGCTCAGAGGTTATACATCGATAGATATCAGTCGCATGGCATGAATTGCCTGTATGGCATGTTGAGATGCAAATGATCAAGGCTTTTGTTGAAAAGAGAAGCCTTGTTGTTGATGATTAAAGCACGGCTAATATAGCATAGCTTTGTGTACAGTCTTAATTTGCGAGCCTCACACCTCGATATGAGTTAAAAACAGGATCAGGGAACCCAAAGAGGACATGCATTTCTTTCTAGCTATGCGTGGTGCCGGATTTTGCAAGCCCAGACATTTATATTATTTTTACCTTTGTGGTTGTTGGAATGCGACACACCGCAGATATATCGATTACTACAGGCTAATGGATATAGGTCCTATAGGACAGGGAAACGTGTGTTCAGGAATTTCCAATCATCAAACGTAAGGTAGGACCGGCCTTGGGGGACCCAAGGGTCTGCTGTGGGAGTTCCTAAGGCATCTGCTAGAGTATCTCGAAGCCGGCGCGTAGTACATCCCTTGCCTTGACTCATGACGGAAATCCAATTTCGAATATGTGACATTTTGGTTTTGATCGTAGAGCCTAGTATTGGCGACATGATAGATGGTACCCATGCCGCCTATGATTGATACATTTATATTTGAAGTTGTTTTATACACTATGAAAAACCCCACCTCCGTTAGGGTAACTCTCAAAGGGAATGCCCTAATTTTGGTGGAGGTTTATAAGTATAAGTCACAGATATACAAGACAGATATAATAACAAATATTTTTGAACAAAGGAAAACAACAACAACTTTTATTTCATCAAAATACGTGTTACACAAACCATGCCATAATTGTCTTAAAATTCTTCCAAACACATAACATCTTCATAACTGTCTTGATTACATTATTTAAAGAAAACATAAATAAACTGCATAAGTCCCATAATTGCTGTCCAAAGCCATAGTCCAAAACGAAAAAGATCCAAGCAATACATTCTTTCTCTTGAACCTGGATGTGAAAGCTGGTCAAGCTGTGGTATTCCCTCCCTGGGAACCTGGGGGGGAACGAAAGAAAAAGAGGCGAAAGTAAAAGGGTCAGTCATAAAGACTGAGTAAGTCCTACTGACTTTCAGTGTAAAAACGGTTAAAACAACATGTCATGTATGAACTGGAACTAAACTTAAGAATGGTGTCAGGGTGGACAAGATAGACTAAGGTGATCATGATAAGTCAAGACAAGTCAAATAAAACAGCACATATTCAAGATTCGTTGCATCGACTATTCTAGTAAACTAAGCCCAGGTCACAAGTTAATCACGAAATAAATCCCACGGCCCAATATCATGAAATGACCCTGAAACGGGGTCTGACCCAAGTACGATGTCCTATGGAGCGCTTATCTAGTCGATCGGTTCCCTACAAGTTCTAGCTCGTCAAGTGTCCGTGTCATACGGCTAATCACGAATGTAGTCACCTGTGCTGGGTCCACCTTCGGGTGTATCAGCCCAAGGGTGTCAACCCGTGACACGATTAAAGATGCACAGATAAATCTACGGATACCCAGTGTCTGCCCCGGAATATGTGCACGACCGTAGTCCACCGAACCTACAATAGCGTACCCCACTACCGTCGTTCACCTCTTACAATCAGCCCAGTGATCGTGCCCCACCCGGCCTAGCCCCAGGGTACCATGATACATCTAGAGGGTTACTGCTGAAAAGGGTCGTGTCTAGGGTTTCGCTAACAGATTAGGTCATGTAATTCGTGACCTAACCCGCCTAACCGATTAAGTCATGTAATTCATGACTTAATCCTTTTCCAGTCTTGTCATGTCAAGATGGTTAAGCATGTCATTTGAATTCGTGACTTAACCCGCCTACGTGTCATGTCAAGTTGGCTAAGTGTTGTTGTTTCAAGTTCATGACTTAGCCCTACAAATCGTGTTCAAGTAGGTTAAGTTGTCTTTACATGTTCATGACTTAACCCTAATTGGCATTAACTGATTCGTTAATGCACCGAACCACTCACATTGGATCCTATTGTTCGTAGCCACTGGATTTGCCAGCCAGTTCCGGGCAGGTTTACGCTACGAACTCAACCCAACCTCGGGTTTCAAGCTTGATGTGACCAACTACCCACATTGGATCCTATTATTTGTAGCAACTGGATTTGCCGGGCGGTTCCGGGCAGATTTACACTACAAACTCAACCCAACCTCGAGTTGGCCACTTTCTTGTTTTATAAAGTCATGCCCATGTTCTTATCAGACTCGTGCTATTTCCATAGCATGTTCATATGTCAACTTCGTGCCTAACTAAGGCATTTTTCAAGTCAAGTTATGGCATGTTCAAGTCAATTAAGCCCAAGTGATTCATAACAACATCAAAATCATGATAAGTTTAACTTGCAACGTTGACATAGCAATATTCCCAAATTATGATTCAAAGCTAAACAACATAAACATGGATTAATAATAGTTCCTAAATCCGGTTTCAATTCATGGCATGTCCATGTTATTTAGCGTTTTTGCCCAAAAAGTGACATAGAACTTACAATATGAAGCAAGTAATTAAAATTCCAAATTAAATGGCCCCAAATCCATTGTCTAAAATGTCGTAGTTGTTGTAGCTTCCATTTGTAGCCTTCAAGAATCGTCCTTCGTCTTCTATAATTTTGTTCTTTGTATTTTTAATTTAAAGCTCTAGGTTTAATGGTGGCGGCATGAGGCTAAAATGAAATAGTATGATTTAGGCTAGGTCTTATGGTCTTTTTATAGTGTTTGTGAGTTGATTAGGACCGTCGATGGAGCTTGTTCTAATAATAGCCGTTCATTTGAAGGAGAGACCAACCAGGAGCAGACACCTAGCCCTAGTGACAAGGCAAGGCTCAGAAAATCGACCAAACACAGACAAGGCTAGCCGGGAGGGGGGGGCAGGGTTCGACCTGGCTCAGGAGCCAGGTCGACATGCCAGTCGACACCGTATCGACTTGGCAGTCGACACGGGTGACCCAGATCGACTGCCCAGTCGACCTGGTTAGCCCCAGGTCGACTGCCAAGTCGACCTGGGTGCCTTGGGCGGGAATTTTCCCGCCCTGGCCAATTGGGCCCGATTTTGAATTTTGAATTGGTTTTTCTGAGCTGTTTTGGTCTGTTTGAATTTTAAACTGAATTCTGAAACTTCCGGAGGCCATATCTTCTTCATACGGAGTCCGTTTTATGCAAACTCGGACTCTATCTCAAGCGGAATTCCGTGACGAACGCAATGGCGTATCCCGTTTCCCTTAATTCTTTGATTTGAAATTAATTATACTTTAATTTGTGAATTTCACTGTTATAGAATACACGGGGTGTTACATTCTCCCCCACTTAGAAGGATTTCGTCCCCGAAATCTTCAAGTTCAGGAAGAATGTATATCCTAACATCCAAACATCCATCTACTCATCCATCAAACACGAGCATCCATTGTCCTTAAAAGACTTCTAATGATTCATGATCATATGCGAAGTGTGTGTGTACATGTACTTATCTAATGCAAAATATGGTGGTCTACTGATTCAGTTGACCTCCTTAATGTGAATCATGTAAGTGCCATGAATCCGTTATGTATGCAATTTTTCCTATTCATGATTCTACATGAGTGCACAACCATTCATATATAAATGCAACATCCATATGACAACACACTAAACTTCATCCATATACGAATAAATACATTTATGCATATGCAACATGAAAATGTGTCTGAGCCGATCTAGTGCCTAATGTGTATTCATGCATCGACGAGCAACCACTTGCAACCACTTGCAACCATTTCGCAATCATAACATGTTTCAATTACATGTTTACATCCAAAAAGATTCTACCTATGGTTCTCAAGATAAGATCGAGGAGAGAAACAAGATAAAACAAAGCATTTAGAAGAAGTTAACGATGTACCCCCAGAAGGTCCGGTCTGCTTTTTAGGGCAGTCTTTGCTGATGTGTCCAGTCTCCCCACAATGAAAACATTCACCTTGCTTTCTCTTCCTTTTTCTACAATCCTTGGCTATGTGCCCTTCCGTACCACAGAAATTGCATTTCCTTTTATCACGTGAGTTGTCGTTCTTGCCTCCTTTCTCGGAGTCTACCTTCTTATTCTGAGAATCGTTGGGCTTGACCTCTTTCTTCCCTTGAGAGTTTTCTGCCTTTGTCTCCTTCTTGCCCTTATCTTCTTCATTCAGCAATGCCATCTGCACCAACCTTTCATACGTAGCTCCCATGGGTATATGGGTCATGGCCAAACTGTGTAATGGCTCATTCAACCCCTTGACAAAGCGGAGAGCCTTCTTGTGCGGGGTGTTGACTAGGTCTAGTCCGAACTTAGCCAGCTCATCAAACTGATTAACATACTCTTTGACTGTCGTATTCCCTTGCTTAAGAAATAAGAATTTTTCCAACTGCAAACTCCTTTCAGCTTCTGAGAGAAATTTAGCCTCAAACCTTGCCCTAAAGTCCTCCCATGTTCCCACTGGTCTTTCTGCATTGGTGACTTCCCACCAGTAGGAAGCCTCGCCTTTAAGTAGCCATACTGCCAGTTGTACTTTCTGCCTATCTTCTATCTCAAAGATGACGAATAGGTCCTCAGTTTCCTTCAGCCAATTCCTAGCTGCCACGAAGGACTCAGTTCCATGAAATTCCTTTCCTCCCATAGCATTAAAATCTTTTCATATCTTAGCAAAAGTATTACCTCGCGGAGGAGGTGGAGGAAGAGGTGCTGCTGCAGCTGGTTGATTTTCTGCAGCTGGGGGAGGAGGAACGGTGGGACCTGGCCAATTGGCCCTTGCTTCTAAGAATCGGCTAAACCAACCGGGTATTGGTATACCCTCTGGCAAGTTAAGTTCTTCGGACATGCTGAAACAAAAAGGATAGATTCAAAACGAAGGATAAAAGATAGTACCTATGGCTTTGGGGGACTTTGCCTTTTTAAAATATAACATTTTATCTTTAAAAATGCTTTCTTTAAATTTTCTTTTGAAAATAAATTTTCAAAACTTTTTATCTTATCTAGTAAACCTATGCTCTGATACCAAGTGAAACACCCCACCTCCGTTAGGGTCACTCTCAAAGGGAATGCCCTAATTTTGTTGGAGGTTTATAAGTATAAGTCACAAATATACAAGATAGATATAATAACACATATTTTTGAGCAGCGGAAAACAACAACAACTTTTATTTCATCAAAATACGTGTTACACAAACCATGCCATAATTGTCTTACAATTCTTCCAAAATCATAACATCTCCATAACTGTCTTGATTACATTGTTTAAAGAAAATATAAATAAACTGCATAAGTCCCATAATTGCTGTTGAAACCCATAGTCCAAAATGAAAAAGATCCAAGCAATACATTCTTTCTCTTCAAGCTGGATGTGAAAGCTGGTCAAGCTGTGGTATTCCTTCCCTGGGAACCTGGGGGGGGAACGAAAGAAAATGAGGTGAAAGGAAAAGGGTCAGTCATAAAGACTGAGTAAGTCCTAGTGACTTTCAGTGTAAAAACGGTTAAAACAACATGTCATGTATGAACTGGAACTAAACTTAAGAATGGTGTTAGGGTGGACAAGATAGACTAAGGTGATCATGATAAGTCAAGACAAGTCAAATAAAGCAGCACATGTTCAAGATTTGTTGCATCGACTGTACTAGTATACTAAGCCCAGGTCACAAGTTAATCAGGAAATAAATCCCACGGCCCAATATCGTGAAATGACCCTGAAACGGGGTCAGACCCAAGTACGGAGTCCTACAGAGCGCTTATCTAGTCGATCGGCTCCCTACAAGTTCTAGCTCGTCAAGTGTCCGTGTCATACGACTAATCACGAATGTAGTCACCTGTGCTGGGTCCACCTTCGGGTGTATTAGCCCTAGGGTGTCAACCCCTGACATGATTCAAGATGCACAGATAAATCTACGGATACCCAGTGTCTGCCCCGGAATACGTGCACGACCGTAGTCCACCGAACCTACACTGGCGTACCCCACTATCGTCGTTCACCTCTTACAATCAGCCCAGTAATCGTGCCCCATCCGGCCTAGCCCCAGGGTACCTTGATACATCTAGAGGGTTACTACTGAAAAGGGTTGTGTCTAGGGTTTCGCCTAACAGATTAGGTCATGTAATTCGTGACCTAACCCGCCTAACCGATTAAGTCATGTAATTCGTGACTTAATCCTTTTTTCCAGTCTAGTCATGTCAAGATGGTTAAGTATATCATTTGAATTCACGACTTAACCCGCCTACGTTTCATGTCAAGTTGGCTAAGTGTTGTCGTTTCAAGTTCATGACTTAGCCCTACAAATCGTGTTCAAGTTGGTTAAGTTGTCTTTTCATGTTCAAAACTTAACCCTAATTGGCATTAATTGATTCATTAATGCACCGAACCACTCACATTGGATCCTATTGTTCGTAGCCACTGGATTTGCCGGGCGGTTCCGGGCAGGTTTACGCTACGAACTCAACCCAACCTCGGGTTTCAAGCGCGATGTGACCAACTACCACATTGGATCCTATTGTTTGTAGCAACTGGATTTGCCGGGCGGTTCCGGGCAGATTTACACTACAAACTCAACCCAACCTCGAGTTGGCCACTTTCTTGTTTTCTAAAGTCATGCCCATGTTCTTATCAGATTCGTGCTATTTCCATTGCATGTTCATATGTCAACTTCGTGCCCAACTAAGGCATGTTTCAAGTCAAGTTATGGCATGTTCAAGTCAAGTTTTCGTGCCATATTTCATGTTCTACTTATGCCAAATTTCAAGGTTTATGATTATAATTAATTCAAGTTTTGCCTATTTTACCCAATCGTATCCCCAACGTATATAAACGTACTTCGTTCACAAGCATAAACAATTCAAGAGATAAAGGGAATAACACCAAACATGTGATAGGCATATGTGACAATTCCAACATCACTTGCATAATAAACAGGCTATAACATATCACATGGTTTCAATACTAGCATGATAATAACTTGGCATAGTAATGGTTCCAACTTAGTTTAACACGATGATTTCAACTTTACATCATAGGCATAATAATCATTGCGGGCATAACAAAATTTTTATTACAAACATGAAACATTAAAGGCATGGTAATTCTTATAGGCATAGTGGATTCAAATTTAGCATTTTTAACATAATGATTCTCATCTAGCATTATAAACATAATGATTCCAACTTTTCATCATAACCTAGAAATTCCCATTTTGTCATTAACATGATAGGTATATTAACATCAAAGGCATAGTTCCATCAACATCATAGACATGGTTTAATTAGCATCATAGGCATGGTTTAATCAAGATAAAGATTTCATAGTGATTCCATGGACATGTATTAGTCCAACTTGCAATACAATTAAGCCCATGTGATTCATAACAACATCAAAATCATGATATGTTTAACTTGCAAGGTTGACATAGCAATATTCCAAAATTATGATTCAAAGTTAAAAAACATAAACATGGATTAATAATAGTTCTTAAATCCGGTTTCAATTCATGGCATGTCCATGTTATTTTAGCGTTTTTGCCTAAAAAGTGACATAAAACTTACAATATGAAGCAAGTAATTAAAATTCCAAATTAAATAGCCCCAAATCCGTTGTCTAAAACGTCGTAGTTGTTGTAGCTTCTATTTGTAGCCTTCAAGAATCGTCCTTCGTCTTCTATAATTTTGTTCTTTGTATTTTTAATTTAGAGCTCTAGGTTTAATGGTGGCGGCATGAGGGTAAAATGAAATAGTATGATTTAGGCTAGGTCTTAGGGTCTTTTTATAGTGTTTGTGAGTTGATTAGGACCGTCGATGGAGCTTGTTCTAATAATAGCCGTTCATTTGAAGGAGAGACCAACCAGGAGCTGACACCTAGCCCTACTGACAAGGCAAGGCTCAGAAAATCGACCAGACACAGACCAGGCTAGCCAGGGGGGCTGGGTTCGACCTGGCTCAGAAGCCAGGTCGACATGCCAGTCGACACCGTGTCGACTTGGCAGTCGACACGGGTGACCCAGGTCGACTGCCAAGTCGACCTGGTTAGCCCCAGGTCGACTGCCAAGTCGACCTGGGTGCCTTGGGCGGGAATTTTCCCGCCCTGGCCAATTGGGCCCGATTTTGAATTTTGAATTGGTTTTTCTGAGCTGTTTTGGTCTGTTTGAATTTTAAACTGAATTCTGAGACTTCCGGAGGCCATATCTTCTTCATACGGAGTCCGTTTTACGCAAACTCGGACTCTATCTCAAGCAGAATTCCGAGACGAACGCAATGGCATATCCCGTTTCCCTTAATTCTTTGATTTGAAATTAATTATACTTTAATTTGTGAATTTCAGTGTTATAGAATACACGGGGTGTTACATACTACACATTTATAATAGTATCAAATGATTTTTTTTAAACGTACCAAGCATGTTTGGCTATTATAAGAGAAAAACCTATCCTCCGGCTTGCGTTGCATTGTGTGATGGGACCTGGGTCTTATAATAGCTTCATTTTTCCAAAAAGCATTGCGCTGTTTATTCTATGCAATGGTATTCTTGGGATGAAACCCATTCCGTGTTATACGACATGGTCCCTTGATTTACTTTATTTTGAAGTAAAGATTTAATAACTATTTTATTTTTCACACCAGTCACATGACTGACTTGGAGTTTATTGTTTTAACCTAAACTCTGGGTGCCCCTATTTTCCATACGGGAAGCTAGTACTTTTGGTTTTGCCGATTTATATTCATAGGATCCTGGTTTACTGCTGGAATGATATTCGGAAAGCTCTGTATCTGTGTATCAATTTTAATTGTGTATCGTATTATTTTCCGTTGCATTGTAATTTGCAAATCTCTGATATTTATCGGATGTATTTTATTTGTTCATACTCTGTATATTCTTGTACTCTGATGTAAATTGTTGTAATAAGCAATGAAATGTTCTTCTGTTTGTGTTCTGATTTGTCATGTTCTAAACTCAATCCGGGATTTCCTTCGTGGGAAGTTCGGGTTCGTATCAGGGACAGAGACTCTAAGTCTCTACTAAGGTCTAAACTCATGTCTCTTTTATATATAATGTATTGTTCTAACCTCGAATCTGATACCAATTAGTAACACCCTACCGTGATGACCTGCCCCGCACCAGCCGATATTTCCCATGAAGGTGCACCGTATCTATGTCTAATTAGTACGGGACGGTCGTCATAAGAAAAGAAGGAAGATGAAGAACTAATAAGGAACCTGTAGAATGTCTCACAGCGCATGGAATAAAATATAATATTAACATGCTTTAACATAAATAGGCGAGACAGTGCATAAGCTGAAAACTAAACATCATAGCAGCGGAAAATCCAAATACAGCTTATGTTCCACATCATCATTATTCCAACTTTTGAAAAACTGTCTCTAAAGCAAATAAGGAAGGCACACTACTAATGCCCAAAGTAGTGACCAGTAGCGAAACAAGGAGAATATATGTAGATAATACGTAGAGCCTCCTGCTCGTCTCCGGTACAGCTACACATGCACAACCAGCTAACCTGTCTCTAGTCTGCCCGTTCAAGAGCATCCAGTGTAATAAGAAGAGACATAAAACTCTGGGTCAGACAAAAGTTTGGTATGAGCGATAAGCAACAAAACAGAACAATAACAAGTATACTAAACCATACCTGAATTGGACCTGCAACCAAAGGTTAGCACAACATGCCGTACAATACTCTAAGGTGCCACCAACATATGGTGTAAAGGATACGGGGATCGGGGGTGCATGTCATAATGATGTCAAACAATCAAGCATAGCAACCATCCTCACATCTCTCTCAGTGCGTAAAGCAAACAATATCCACAGCTTTGATCACCCAAATCCTTACTGTGATCACTCTGCCCCATGGAGTCATGGCGACTCCACTGCACTAATCCATAGCCACTAGTCCTTGCTATGTCCACTCTGCCCCCATGAAGTCATTACGACTCCACTGCACTGGCTCATAGCCTTGCTACGATCACTCTGCCCTATGGAGTAGTAATTAACCCACTGCACTAATCCGCAGCCTAACATCTGTCTTGGTGGTGAACAAAAGCTATGGGCGTCGATAACCCCTTTGCACACGTCCCCCAGCAAAGCCCAACTCATGAAGTTAACTCGTTGGTTCCCAACTGGATCCTGAGTTCTACTTCCCATTTGGACTACCTTTGCATCTTGGGTTTTGGTCCACTCTGGATTGGTTCGGATCTGCACTACTTTTCACTTCAGATCGTACTCCCAGTTTAGTTCGTGACAATCGTATAGACACTGTTCGTGATCCTGGCTCCAGCTCAAGGCAACACCCAGTTTGGCTCGTGATGCACCAGTTCGGTTCGGTCACCTTCAGCTCGTGCTCAACACATCGGCTCGTAGCACCCCTCTTTGTTCGGTTAGGATTGCTCCACACGGGTCGGATCGGTAGTTCTTTGGTTTAGAGAAGGAAACCAGTTTGTGCTCCATCCCCTTTGTCACTGGATCGTGGTTCATGTTATGTCACCCCGTTCAGATCGGTAACACCCAATGGGTTCTGGTCGGAAGAGTGTTCTGGTTCTGAAACAACCCGAACTTCCCCGTGAAGGAAAGCCTGGATTGGTATGGGAACACGACGAACCAGAACACAAACAGAAGAACATTTCATTGCTTATTACAGCAATTTCATCAGAATACAAGAATATACAGAGTATGAATAAATGTTATACATCATAAAAAATATCAAAGATTAAATTAAATTACTGCAGCGGAAAAATAATACCAAACATAACTGAAAGAAATACACAGAAACAGAGCTTTCCGAATACCACTCCAGCTGTAAACCAGGATCCTATGAATATAAATCTGCAAAACCAAAACTACTAGCTGCCCGTGTGGAAAATATGGGGCACCCAGAATTTATGTTAAAACAATAAACTCTGGGTCAGTCATGTGACTGGTGTGAGAACTAAAACAGTTATTTAAAACTTTATTTTAAATCGGATATATCAAGTGACAACGCCGTATAACACGGGATGGGTTTCCTCCCAAGAATGCCAGTGCATATAACAAAACAGCGCAATGCTTTTTTGAAAAATGAAGCTATTATAAGACCGAGGTCCCATTACAGAATGCAACGCAAGCAGGAGGATAGGGTTTTCCCTTATAATAGCCAAACATGCTTGGCACGTTTAAACAAATCATTTGATACTATTATAAGTGCATAATGTACAAAACAACTTCAAATATAAATGTATTCATCCTAGACGGCATGGGTACCATATATCATGTCGCCAATACTAGGCTCTATAATCAAAACCGCAAATGTCACGTATTGGAAGTTAGATTTCCATCTATGAACCAAGGCAAGGGATCACACTTACCGCTTTGAGACACTCTAGCCCGAGCCTCAGGACCCAGGCTCAGGTGGGCCCTTGGATCGTCAGGACTGGTCCACACGGAGTGGATTAAAATGCCTGAACATGCGTTTCCCTGCCCTATGGGGTGTAAATGAGCCAAATGACTCCATCGGTCCCGGATCGACTGATATAACTGAGACGCCTCGCTATCAATCATCCACAAAAGTAAAATGCCATGACATGAAAAATGCTGACACCACTCCTACTGTAACACCCCGCCTCCGCTAGGGTCACTCGCAAAGGAATGCACTAGCTTTAGAGGGGCATTATTGGTAAACATGCACAGAAATATCACAAGACAGAACATATAAAATAGCGGAAGTAAAATCGAACTTTCATAAACATGAATACATAAGGTCTAAAGCCTTTTACATCAGAGTACATCAAAACCTGTCTTGCAATAGTAAAGAAGCATAAAGACTTTTTCATAAATTATTCCCCAAGAAAAAGCAGTAAAGTAGCCATAGCCACGAAAAATCCAAGCCATCCATGATGACCTTCAAGCAGAAGAAGTCCGAACTAAACAACAGTATTTCCTCCCTGTAACCTGGGGGGAAACAGAAGAAAAGAGGCGAAACAAAACGGGTCAGTCAAAAAGACTGAGTAAGCCCTATCTACTATTAGTATAAAAACTAGTAAAGTTAACTGACATGAGAAACTGAGATGAACATAAGCATGATAACAAGATAGATAAGCTAAATCAAAATAACAGGATGAACTACTGAACTCAGATAAACTAGGGAGTCGTGATAAACTACAGTGTCAAGATAAAACAGGTAACACATTGTCAGGTTTCTATCAAGTATAATATCCCAAGATATCTATCGCGTATAACGTCCCATGGCATCTATCCTGTATATCCGCTCTGCACCTACCGTACTAGTACCCCAACTGTATTACGTGTTATCCGTGAATGACCCTTACTCAAAAGTCGTGTAATGGTCCATGTCAACCTAATATGCCGCATATATAGGTTACTCAACTCATATGTTTCTTTCCATGTATAAGTTCAGTCCTTTGCCGTAGGCTGTACGGGCTTTCCCATGTAAACGGTTTATCCTTGAAGTTGTTTTGGACTGCAACCCTTGATCTAGTTGTGTTTCCTTACCATGAACTATCGCGCGTCCACTTAGGATTTATGCCACCTAAGACCGCTAGGGATTATGCTACCTAATGAACGTTTCCGTGTCTCGGTTTGGGTTTTGGCCACCTAGGACCACTAGGGATTACGCCACCCGTCAACCGCGCCCTTGATCCCACGTATATATCGCGAATCGTTTTCCATGTCTAGATGCACATGTTCCCCAATGTGCCATCCGAGTTCCGTGCCAGGGCAAATCAAGAAATACGGAACTCGGTCGGGAGCTTTAAATCGTCTGCCGATGCAGATATCAAGGTCTGTTTTTGTACCCGTGGCTATGGTCCCACGTGACCCCTCCCTCAACTACTGAAAGGCAATCCAAGAAAAATCATGTATAAGAACCACTCCACGGCCCCACTATAGCCCACTTTCCTACGGGCCAACCTCACCCATGACTCGATAGCAAGCACATGGTCTGTTGGGGGTTCCCTGCCTTTCCGCACGTACACGATTGACTAAAGATGGTAAGTAGTCGGCGATGCGCTATCCAGGGCAAAAACAAGAATCGTCGACTCCACGCTAATCCATCCCAGTCTTTAGGTTGCTCGCATAGCAACCAAGGCATAATCTTGGTCCTTCTAACGCAGACCTTAACCTCTCATGGGCCTAGTATAATTACCTGGCAGCCCAAAGAGGGATCCCAAGAATATCCTCACGTCCCCCGAAGCTTCCACTTCGGCACCCAGTGCGCTGGAGCTTTTATCCAAGTCAGATAACTTGCTCCCCCTCGTATACTAAGCGATGACCTACCGTATCAGGTTACTCATCGTTTTGAGAATTAGTCCTATGTCCTTAGCTAAGAATCATTACTTAGTTACCCTTAACTAAGGTTTACCACTTAGCTTCCTTTCCCGTTATCCTTGATTAACCACGGTTTTCTACCTAGTTCTTCTAGCTAGGGTTTGTCTATTTGGTTAAGTGTTATCATTCAAGTCCATGACTTAACCCGCCCACGAATCACGTCAAAGATTGGCTAAGTATTTAAGTTCAAGATTTAGTCCCACAAGTTGGTTAAGTGTACCCAGAGGCTCATGACTTAACCCTATCAAGTCAAATTGGTCAAGTACTAGCTTACCTTAATCCTATCGGATTATCTTGCTAGATCGATTAAGCATAGATTATCTTAATCCCATCAAATTATCGAGTCGGATTGGTTAAGTATAGGTTGGCTTAACCCCATCCTCTAATCGTACTACAATGGTTAAGTATATTCTAAAAAGGTCTTGTGACTTAACCTTATCAGGTCCGCGTATTAGATTGGTTAAGTGTAAGTTACTTAACCCCATCAAATCATCATGTATAATTGGTTAAGTATAAGTTGCTTAACCCCATTAAATTATCACGTTAAGTTGGTTAAGTATTGGTTACTTAACCTCATTGAATTACCGAGTTTAAATTGGTTAAGTGTTTAACTTAACCCCATCGAATTACCGTGTTTAGATTAGTTAAGTGTGGATTACTTAACCCCATCTAATTACCGTGTCAGATTAGTTAGGTGCAAATTACGTAACCCCATCCCCTAATCATCTTGTATGGTAAGTGTCATTAAGAAAACTTACTTAACCTTGCCAAATTATCATGTTGGATTGATTAAGTGTTGGTTAACTTAATCCCCGTCCACTAGTCGTATAAAAATGGTTAAGGGTCATTAGGCAAATCAAATCACTTAACCTACCCAACCTTGTCATGTTTTGTTAAGTATCATTAGCCTAACCAATTTACTTAACCCATTTACCCATGTCATATTTGGTTAAGAGTCATTAATCAAATTAACTTAACCATATCATGTGGCATTAATTACTTAATGTACCCCAACCTCTCACATTAGACTTTGTTGTGGTTACTAGTTAAGCCGGTCGGTTCCGGGTAGCTTTACACCACAACTTGGTCTAACCTCGGGTTCAAGCACAACATGACCAACTTCTCACATTGGGTCCTATTGTTTGCAACTACTAGTTAGGCCGGTCGGTTCCGGGTAGTTTTACGTTGCAAACTCAACCCAACCTCGAGTTGGCCACTTTCATGTTTAGTCTAGTGTCATGTTCATAGTCAAGTTTTCAAGCAATTGGGTAGACCTAACTTAATAGGTAAATTCCCAATGGGTAGACCTAACTTAATAGGTAAATTCCCAAGCTTATGTTTTTATGCATACTTACATGTCAACTTCCATGTTATACTTCAAGTCATGTTTTCAAGTATAAACACATGTCATATTTAACGTTACATGTTGTCATGTTTATACCCATTTACCCAAGTCATATTCATGTCATTATGTTTCCCCATAATGTGACCCCAACGCTTTTTAAACTAGCATATACGTTCGCAACAACGTGATGGATTAAAAGAAGAGACTTGGCAAAGGAATGACAAAAATGGGTATTAAGCCACAAGTTAATCATGGTGGCAAATGAGGCACAAATGTGTTCATTAGCTTGCATGTTACATTCTTAAGCCTCAAAAACATGCATCAACCCAAACTTGGTACATAAGCGAATCATGGTGACAAAAGACATGGAATGATGGCTAGAAACTCGCATACATCATCATATAAGGATTATGACTTCATATGCAAGTTGACATAATGATTATGAAGATTCTCATGTTGCATAATGCAACATTTCAACATAAAGGTTGTGGCTTTTAGCTCATAAGATCAAGATAATGACTTCATAAACTTGCATAACATGATAGCATGCATCATTCTAATTAATCAAACCCAAACTTTCAACATGAACATTTAACTTCATAGTTAGTATCTAAGAGTAGGGAAGGGCTTACAATGCTTATGTGGACTCAAATGAGTATAGCAAATGTAAGAAACCCCTTATGCAACAAATTAAAACCCCAAAATGCAAGCAAACTTGATCAAGACTCCACCTTTATGATGCCAATAGAGAAACAAGACTTTAGTGCAAGCTAAAGAGGATCATACAAGCCTAAATACACTTGTATGCATGGAAATCTCTTAGAAATTTGATTTATGAATTTATGAAGAGAGTGGAGGCCATGAGAGGATTGATTTTGCCATAGTTTAGTTGTAGGATAGATTAATGATGATTTAGGGTAGGTTAGGGTCTTATTTATAGATTAGGCAAGTGTTTTAGGTCATAGGATTAACCCTAGGATAGATCCCAGCCCTCAAAAATCGTCACAAGCCTCCAAAAAAAGACCAAGGGCCAAAACAGGTGCACCTGGCCAGCCAGGGTCAAGCCAGAAGGCTGTGCAGGTTTCTGGCTCGACACGGGCGCACTTCCCAAGTGCGCCAGTGTATTTTTGTGCTGGCGCACTTCACAAGTGCGCCAGTGCATTCTGGCATGTTTTCGATTTTTCTGCCTAACTTCGTTCGTCCATATCTTCTTCATACGTACTCCGATTTACGAAATTTCGGACTTTATTTCGTGTATTTTTCCTAGACGAACGCAATGGCGCAACCCGTTTATCCTGATTCAGATTTTATAATTTAATTCTGCCTTGATTCTTGTCTTAACACGTTGCTAAAAATTCGGGTTGTTACATCCTCCCCAACTTAAAGGATTTCGTCACCGAAATCTCCAAGTTAGGAAGAACGTATCCTACCATCCATCATTCATCTACTCACAACATCATCCACAAGCAACCATTGTCCTTAGATGATTTCTAATGCTGTATGAATATATGCAAAACGTGTGTGTACGTGTTCCTTAGCTAATGCTAATGATCAGGCCTGAATAATCTTTCTAATGCAAAATATGTATAGTGCCATGAATCCAACATGTATGCAAATAGTCCTAGCCATATAGGTACTATATGCGTGCACAATCATTCATTCATATGCAACAACCGCATGATAATACATTCAATTTCATCCATAAACAAGTATAAATACTCGTGCATATGCAATATGAAATGTGACCGAGTCGAGCTAGTATCTAATGTGTATTCGCGCATCCACGAGCAACCACTTGCAACCATATCAATCATAACATGTTTCAAATACATGTTTACATCCATAGGGTTCTACCTAGGATTCCCTGGAACAGGGTCGAGAAGAAAAACAAGACAAACTCCTTTCGTGGTTTGTAACAGAAAATAGGACCGAGAGGATGTCCACAAAAGATAGCCTACAAGTAAGCTCTACAGAAAACAGGGATCAAGGATATACTCCCAAAAGAGATATCATGCGCGTATATAGTCTTTGACCATCAGAGTCGTATTTCCAAGAGCTTTATTCCATTGTGCCTTGACCGTCTTTTAACTTCGCGATTTTGTAGCTTCCTATTTCCTGTTTCCATAACATGAGCTGGAACTCATTTCTTCGTCGCCTCTCGTTCCACTTGCACACTTGGCGCAAACATGACTGCGTACTCATGATCTCATGCAAGCTTTCCAAAATTCACTAGTGAATCTCGGATCTCGTACCACAAGGTATTCCACGTAGAAGAACTTTCTCTTGAAAGTAAACAGATGCCAACCAGGTTATCAAGCGCACTTACTAGGGTGATTTCTATAACCCACGCATAAGTGAAGTAAACCATCCGTCTTATCGGCGAACACCACTCGATCGGGCTTCAAATTTCCAATAAAGGCATCAAGGGATTCTAAGTAACTAGTCATGACAGAACCTCAAAAAGGTTACACGATACTTCGAGGGTATTACCAAGGCTAGTCAAAAGGTCTAAATACCCTCCTATCAAAACCGAGAGTGGCATCCCCTACTGTATAACCACTTCATCCCTAGAATCCATCCATGGCTTATAAACATAAGCATTATTTCCAAACTCAACACTTGGCATAGACATTCTCAAATCCAAACAAGTCATGTTTAAATGGACTGATTCTCCAATAGGACTTTGAGACAAAAATGAGATTCTCTATTACGCTAGTACTTAAGGTGCAGAGACTCAACTATCGAAGCAGACTTAAATGATACGAACAACGAAGTCCTAACGGGATGGTAGAGAAGAAAAGCTAAACCTTTAACGAGATCGTTACCCTCCTTCCGAGGTACTCTAGAAATGAGAGCATACTACTGCCCTCCCGATGATCTTGTCCTTGTCCCATGATACTTAACTATCCGTCCCGTTCCATCATGCCAAAGGTACTCTCTCGTCATGGGTTTCATTGTTCATCTTTCTCTCTCATTCTGGGTTGAGCCATACCAACAAGTTGTTCATCCTTAAACTCTCATCCTTCATCCTCTTTCTCACTATCCTTTCTTATAACGCGGCCATTGGTCTCTCGAGAACCACCTCCATCGAATGGAAAGTACTTTCGTAGATAGAAAAGACTAGTCGCAGTTAAAACCACTGTGACTACAGATGGAGGAAAGAAAGGAAAAGAGATTTAATTAAGGAAACAAGGATAATGCTAATGGCCTTTGGGGAATAGCCTTTTCTTTTTAAAAGAAAACTTTCTTGAAAAATGCTTCTTTATAAACGATTTTCAAATAGTTTTCAGAAGGTCTTTAAAAACTTTTGCCCAGTCTGGTAACCTTCTGCTCTGATACCAAATGTAAGACCCCGCCTCCGCTAGGGTAACTCGCAAAGGAATGCACTAGCTTTAGAGGGGCATTATTGGTAAACATGCACAGAAATATCACAAGACAGAACATATAAAATAGCGGAAGTAAAATCGAACTTTCATAAACATGAATACATAAGGTCTAAAGCCTTTTACATCAGAGTACATCAAAACCTGTCTTGCAATAGTAAAGAAGCATAAAGACTTTTTCATAAATTATTCCCCAAGAAAAAGCAGTAAAGTAGCCATAGCCAAGAAAAATCCAAGCCATCCATGATGACCTTCAAGCAGAAGAAGTCCAATCTAAACAACAGTATTTCCTCCCTGTAACCTGGGGGGAAACGGAAGAAAAGAGGCGAAACAAAACGGGTCAGTCAAAAAGACAGAGTAAGCCCTATCTACTATTAGTATAAAAACTAGTAAAGTTAACTGACATGAGAAACTGAGATGAACATAAGCATGATAACAAGATAGATAAGCTAAATCAAAATAACAGGATGAACTACTGAACTCAGATAAACTAGGGTGTCGTGATAAACTACGGTGTCAAGATAAAACAAGGTATCACATTGTCAGGTTTCTATCAAGTATAATATCCCAAGATATCTATCGCGTATGACGTCCCATGGCATCTATCCTGTATATCCGCTCTGCACCTACCGTACTAGTACCCCAACTGTATTACGTGTTATCCGTGAAGGACCCTTACTCAAAAGTCGTGTAATGGTCCATGTCAACCTAATATGCCGCATATATAGGTTACTCAACTCATATGTTTCTTTCCATGTATAAGTTCAGTCCTTTGTCGTAGGCTGTACGGGCTTTCCCATGTAAACGGTTTATCCTTGAAGTTGTTTTGGACTGCAACCCTTGATCTAGTTGTGTTTCCTTACACGAACTATCGCGCGTCCACTTAGGATTTATGCCACCTAGGACCACTAGGGATTGTGCTACCTAATGAACGTTTCCGTGTCTCGGTTTGGGTTTTGGCCACCTAGGACCACTAGGGATTACGCCACCCGTCAACCGCGCCCTTGATCCCACGTATGTATCGTGAATCGTTTTCCATGTCTAGATGCTCATGTTCTCCAATGTGCCATCCGAGTTCCGTGCCAGGGCAAATCAAGAAATACGGAACTCGGTCGGGAGCTTTAAATCGTCTGCCGATGCAGATATCAAGGTCTGTTTTTGTACCCGTGGCTATGGTCCCACGTGACCCCTCCCTCAACTACTGAAAGGCAATCCAAGAAAAATCATGTATAAGAACCACTCCACGGCCCCACTATAGCCCACTTTCCTACGGGCCAACCTCACCCATGACTCGATAGCAAGCACATGGTCTGTTGGGGGTTCCCTGCCTTTCCGCACGTACACGATTGACTAAAGATGGTAGGTAGTCGGCGATGCGCTATCCAGGGCAAAAACAAGAATCGTCGACTCCACGCTAATCCATCCCAGTCTTTAGGTTGCTCGCATAGCAACCAAGGCATACTCTTGGTCCTTCTAACGCAGACCTTAACCTCTCATGGGCCTAGCAAAATTACCTGGCAGCCCACAGAGGGATCCCAAGAATATCCTCACGTCCCCCGAAGCTTCCACTTCGGCACCCAGTGCGCTGGAGCTTTTATCCAAGTCAGATAACTTGCTCCCCCTCGTATACTAAGCGATGACCTACCGTATCAGGTTACTCATCGTTTTGAGAATTAGTCCTATGTCCTTAGCTAAGAATCATTACTTAGTTACCCTTAACTATGGTTTACCACTTAGCTTCCTTTCCCGTTATCCTTGATTAACCACGGTTTTCTACCTAGTTCTTCTAGCTAGGGTTTGTCTATTTGGTTAAGTGTTATCATTCAAGTCCATGACTTAACCCACCCACGAATCACGTCAAAGATTGGCTAAGTATTTAAGTTCAAGATTTAGTCCCACAAGTTGGTTAAGTGTACCCAGAGGCTCATGACTTAACCCTATCAAGTCAAATTGGTCAAGTACTAGCTTACCTTAATCCTATCGGATTATGTTGCTAGATCGATTAAGCATAGATTATCTTAATCCCATCAAATTATCGAGTCGGATTGGTTAAGTATAGGTTGGCTTAACCCCATCCTCTAATCGTACTACAATGGTTAAGTATATTCTAAAAAGGTCTTGTGACTTAACCTTATCAGGTCCGCGTATTAGATTGGTTAAGTGTAAGTTACTTAACCCCATCAAATCATCATGTATAATTGGTTAAGTATAAGTTGCTTAACCCCATTAAATTATCACGTTAAGTTGGTTAAGTATTGGTTACTTAACCTCATTGAATTACCGAGTTTAAATTGGTTAAGTGTTTAACTTAACCCCATCGAATTACTGTGTTTAGATTAGTTAAGTGTGGATTACTTAACCCCATCTAATTACCGTGTCGGATTAGTTAGGTGCAAATTACTTAACCCCATCCCCTAATCATCTTGTATGGTTAAGTGTCATTAAGAAAACTTACTTAACCTTGCCAAATTATCATGTTGGATTGATTAAGTGTTGGTTAACTTAATCCCCGTCCACTAGTCGTATAAAAATGGTTAAGCGTCATTAGGCAAATCAAATCACTTAACCTACCCAACCTTGTCATGTTTTGTTAAGTATCATTAGCCTAACCAATTTACTTAACCCATTTACCCATGTCATATTTGGTTAAGAGTCATTAATCAAATTAACTTAACCCTATCATGTGGCATTAATTACTTAATGTACCCCAACCTCTCACATTAAACTTTGTTGTGGTTACTAGTTAAGCCGGTCGGTTCCGGGTAGCTTTACACCACAACTTGGTCTAACCTCGGGTTCAAGCACAACATGACCAACTTCTCACATTGGGTCCTATTGTTTGCAACTACTAGTTAGGCCGGTCGGTTCCGGGTAGTTTTACGTTGCAAACTCAACCCAACCTCGAGTTGGCCACTTTCATGTTTAGTCTAGTGTCATGTTCATAGTCAAGTTTTCAAGCAATTGGGTAGACCTAACTTAATAGGTAAATTCCCAATAGGTAGACCTAACTTAATAGGTAAATTCCCAAGCTTATGTTTTTATGCATACTTACATGTCAACTTCTATGTTATACTTCAAGTCATGTTTTCAAGTATAAACACATGTCATATTTAACGTTACATGTTGTCATGTTTATACCCATTTACCCAAGTCATATTCATGTCATTATGTTTCCCCATAATGTGACCCCAACGCTTTTTAAACTAGCATATACGTTCGCAACAACGTGATGGATTAAAAGAAGAGACTTGGCAAAGGAATTACAAAAATGGGTATTAAGCCAAAAGTTAATCATGGTGGCAAATGAGGCACAAATGTGTTCATTAGCTTGCATGTTACATTCTTAAGCCTCAAAAACATGCATCAACCCAAACTTGGTACATAAGCGAATCATGGTGACAAAAGACATGGAATGATGGCTAGAAACTCGCATGTATCATCATATAAGGATTATGACTTCATATGCAAGTTGACATAATGATTATGAAGATTCTCATGTTGCATAATGCAACATTTCAACATAAAGGTTGTGGCTTTTAGCTCATAAGATCAAGATAATGACTTCATAAACTTGCATAACATGATAGCATGCATCATTCTAATTAATCAAACCCAAACTTTCAACATGAACATTTAACTTCATAGTTAGTATCTAAGAGTAGGGAAGGGCTTACAATGCTTATGTGGACTCAAATGAGTATAGCAAATGTAAGAAACCCCTTATGCAACAAATTAAAACCCCAAAATGCAAGCAAACTTGATCAAGACTCCTCCTTTATGATGCCAATAGAGAAACAAGACTTTAATGCAAGCTAAAGAGGATCATACAAGCCTAAATACACTTGTATGCATGGAAATCTCTTAGAAATTTGATTTAGGAATTTATGAAGAGAGTGGAGGCCATGAGAGGATTGATTTTGCCATAGTTTAGTTGTAGGGTAGATTAATGATGATTTAGGTTAGGTTAGGGTCTTATTTATAGATTAGGCAAGTGTTTTAGGCCATAGGATTAACCATAGGATAGATCCCAGCCCTCAAAAATCGTCACAAGCCTCCAAAACAAGACCAAGGGCCAAAACAGGTGCACCTGGCCAGCCAGGGTCAAGCCAGAAGGCTGTGCAGGTTTCTGGCTCGACACGGGCGTACTTCCCAAGTGCGCCAGTGTATTTTTGTGCTGGCGCACTTCACAAGTGCGCCAGTGCATTCTGGCTTGTTTTCGATTTTTCTGCCTAACTTCGTTCGTCCATATCTTCTTCATACGGACTCCGATATACGAAATTTCGGACTTTATTTCGCGTATTTTTCCGAGACGAACGCAATGGCGCAACCCGTTTATCTTGATTCAGATTTTATAATTTAATTCTGCCTTGATTCTTGTCTTAACACGTTGCTAAAAATTCGGGTTGTTACATCTACTAAGAAGGGAACGCATGGCCTCCCTGATGTCCTTTCCCGTTTCTTGTTCACACCGGGGTGTGAGGCTCGCGAATTAACGCTACACAAAGCTACACCACAAAGGCTGTGCTTTGATCATCAACCACAAGAATCTGCTTTTCAACAGAAGTCTTGATCATTTGCATCACAACATGCCGCACAGGCAATTCATGCCATGCGACTGATATTTATCGATATATAACCTCTGAGCTCGTACGTCTCAGAGAAGGGCGTTAAGTAAGAGAATAAATTCTCCGCCGCCAAACAGATACATAATAAATTGAAATCAATCAACATAGAATAAAATCCAATTTTAGACACAGAACCATTTACAAGTCCATTTTGGGTCTGAACGAAACCGGAGGAACCTTATTCCTCACATATCTATCGATCTCCAAGTACGTTTGGACAATCACCAACTGATTCCTTCATCTTGGGTGTACAGCCCAATCAAGATCATTAGCAATTATCCAAACGATGTGAAGACCTCCGGTCTTTAACCACTGCCTTCATCGTCGACTTCTCGTCGATTCAGTTATTCAAAATGGGATAAACCCGGTCTTTCCATATAGCTCGCGTATATAATAAACAAGTGTTATAAAAACACAACACACGCCTTATTCCAATCCATAATATTCCTTTATTCAAATATTTTTTTACTTTGGGAAAGGTTCCCATTAATTTTATCAGAGATAAATTCTTTAAATTTATTCTTTAATCTTCCTTTAAATATCAATTCAAACCATATCGTGGTTTATCCAAACTAGTCGACATTAAGAAACCTTACCGAAGTAATCATTTGTTTTCAATTTCCCAATCCCAACATATTCATCTTATGAAGTAAAACTGGTAGTACTTCATATCTAACACCACGTTGTTATCGTTAAATTCAATTACCATATCACGTTCAAATCTAATTAAAGATTTAATTATCGCCTGGAGCAAAACTGGTGATACTCCATTCTCGATCATTTGAATCTAATTAAAGACTCATTAAAACTCCACATAGTTTTAATCTTCCAAAAAATCAATATTATTGATTGTTTAACTTTGGAAATTATATCCGGTCTTTAACTGGGTTAAAGAATCAATGTCATTTAAAACACATTTCACGATAAACCCAAAATCACATTCTATTCCATCAGCCTTTAACCGTGAATTAGCAAGTGAATAATTCCCTAAGTGTTAACCCCGAAGGCCGAAACCAACAACAGATCAATACTCAAGAAACTATCCAACTTAACTAATCTCCAGTTAGTTTCTGATTTTCTTAACTCCGTTGGGTACAAGAACAGTATCCTTAAAGATACAATTCACGACAACCCAAAATCACATTCCATTAACCATGGAATCTTCATGGAAAACAAATCGATATATATAATCGAAATAAACTTCCATATCCGACTAACAATATAAATGGAATTACGTCAAAGCTTTTTAAATTCCATATATATTAGCTGTCCTCATCCATAGAAATCCACTTCGATTATTACCAAATCAAATTCCATTCCAATTTATTTTATTTAAATTGGAAAACTTTACTTTGGAAAATCTCCTTTAAATCTTAACAAAAGATTTATAAATTCCAAATCACATTTCATTGTGAATCGGGTTAAAGAATGAATGTCGTTAAAACACAGTTCACAACAAACCCAATTCACATTCCATAAATTATCGGGTTAAAGAACAAATGTTATTTAAAACACCGTTCACGATAAACCCAAAAATCAATTCCAATTCAATTCCAATTAAATATCATTTAATTGGTACATTTCATTAAATCTAAAATCAAAAGATTTAGTCATTTTTCTCAACTGGTTTAAGAACAGTGTTAATGAAGACACCATTCACGACAAACACAAATCCCATTTGATATTAAGTACATGGCTCTGAATGGAAATTATATCTGGTTATATTCAATATCAAATACTATAACCAACAGACATCATATTGGAAATAACGATATAAATATATCTTTCAAATTTCCATAACAACATCATTATAA
Source organism: Allium sativum (assembly GCA_030737875.1). Taxonomy (NCBI): domain Eukaryota; kingdom Viridiplantae; phylum Streptophyta; class Magnoliopsida; order Asparagales; family Amaryllidaceae; genus Allium; species Allium sativum. The sequence continues at coordinate 179,343,007 of CM060915.1, read as the reverse complement.
TCATGAAATCCAACATCAGAATATTCCGAAGACAATTTCAATTCAAATCCATTCCAATTAATATGTTGGAAATTCTGGTTATTTTTAAAGTCATTTCAAATCCAATTTATTTATTTTAAATATAAATGGTTATAATTCTAGTTCAAAACTAGTTCACTTTGATAAAAATCTATTTTCATCTTTTCAAATATGAAGTTTTTCATCCCAATTCTTCCCAAATCATTTATTATGATTTTACATTAATTATTGATGTTTTTAATAAATTTATCAAGGCCCGTATAGTCGATTTCCCTCAACGGCCATCGAACTGCACATACAACAACCTTTTCCAAATTTGATTTGGACATAATTCCAAATACAACCATTAGATTTCTAATTTCTTGTATTCGTTAGAAAGCACTTTTCGATACGAACACAACGGTTCCAGTTTTAGAAGAATCTGATGGTCAGATCTCCCGTAATGTCCTTTCAAAGTCAATGGTCGAAATTCGTGAACTACCGCAGCGCAGCGCGTTCTATTATGGCCATTATATATAAAAAATATATATTATATATATATTTCATCGATTTCCTTTTAAAATGTATTTTATAAATAGTTTTAAATTTGTTTTCGAAACGATTTCGACTTCATATTCAATTTAAAGTCAAAATTGAATATTCCATATCATCGATATATAAATGATAATATATTCAAAACATTAGATTTTGAAATCAATTCCTTTTCGATATTTATTGTAGAAATGAAAAAAATCAATATAAATATCGTTCACATCAAAATGGCGTCAATCTAATCAACACGGCTTTATATATTTAAATATAATCGTGTCCATCCCAATTCTGACATCAAAATCACGTTTTAATATATTACTGAATATTATTTTAAAATATTCTTTATTTTAAAATAATTGTTATTTCAAAATATTCATTCTTACTAAACTGGAATCAGACATAGTCAATTAACATATAATTTGACTTATATGGATTTCACACACACACGTACACTACAACAATCAAACACAGTCAACCATCATCCAAAGTGCATTCTACACTACATAAGCATCAAATATAAATATTCAATGCTTACAGCAACCTGTCAATCAATTGATCGACATATAATGAATTATTGGGACTAGTGTATGTCATATATCATCCCAACACCCGTGTGGGGTTTCAAACAATCAAACACAAGTTTTATTTGTGCAGTTAGGCGATGTGTAAAATTTATTGTCCCAATCAATATCAGTCAAATGTGTGTACATAAAAAAATTATCCGATTTGTTTATAGATATTTATTTTATTCATAAACATGTTAAAAATTATATTTTTAACTATAAAATATTTTTAATGATAAAATATTTTATTCCATTCCATATCACACAATCAACTTTCACAACAATATCAAACAAATAAATAAGTCATCCATGGTCTGTGGACGACAGGTGTCGGGTGCTGCTAAGCACCGTCTGCATCTTAGTATATATTTCAACTAGAAAAATAAAATAAAAGTGCGGAGTTCTCACCTTTGGGATCCACTCCTTCATTCTTTATTTCTGAACGGTTTGGATTTGCCTAACATTCCAACTCAACTATTTCACGCTGTTCACAATAAAAATCACATTTTTATACTTGTACTGTTCATATAAAAATCACATTTTTATACCGCCACTTCACATATAAAATTCACAATTTTATTTTCTCGCTTTCAACATAAAAATTATAACTTTATGTCAAGGCTATTTAATTAGAAATCATGTTTTCTATTTACAAAGAAATCATATATTTCCATTCAATGAAATCCATTTTTACATAAAAATCTTAGCTTTATATATATATAAAACAAAAACATAACTTTGTTAAAAAAAAATTGTAACTTTATATTTATAAAAAACTTGTTTTCATATTGCAAATCATATAGTAAAAATCTAATTTTTATATTGAAAATCATATAGTAAAAAATCTAATTTTTATATTACAAATCACATTATAAAAATCTAATTTTTATATTGCAAATCATATAGTAAAAATCTAATTTTTATATTGCAAATAATATAGGAAAAATCTTATCTTTACTTCTCTAACTTCATAATGAAATCTTATTTTTATTATATAACTTCAAGTATAAAAATCGCATCTTTATGTTATATAAAAATCTAATCTTTTTCTATGTTAAAAATATAACCTTTCTTAAACAAAAATCATATTTTCTCTATCAACAAAAATAATAGCTTTTCTACAAATAAAAATCTTAACTTTCATACTTAAAGATCAAATTTTTATGTAAATAAAAATCATACCTTTATGTAGAGAAGAATCATATCTTTATGTCGATATTCATAAAGTAAAAATTCTATTTTTACTTCTCTAATCAAAAAAAAAAAAAAATCCTTTTTGCGATAAAATTATATTTTTATACAACTAAAAATATATTCTTTTATATGACAAAAATCATATCTTGGCTAAATAAAAAAATCATAACCTTACAAACACTAAAAATCAGATTTTTATAACGTTATATACATATATATATTGAAACTGAAAATAAATAAATGTTTGTAAATAAATAAAAACTCACATTTTCTGTTTTACAGGGGAGGGGGCGTCGGAAAGGAAGAGCGCGGTCGTCGCAGGCGGGTGGAGGTTTCGACCAAGTGGTAGAGCTCGCGGCGGTCCTTTGACAATTGGGGGTTTAGGATTTTTTTGGGGTTTGGGTGGTCTTGGGTGCTTTAAACGAGGAAGGAGAAGAGAGCGTGGCGGAGGAGGGAGGAGATCGGAGGGGTAGGGTTTGAGAAAGGCGGCAGGGAGCCAGCCGGAGGCGCAGGTGGCGTCGCGACTTAGTTTATGATTTTTTTCTGTTTTTTTCATTTTTCGGGAAAACTGATGAGAGGTTAAAGTGAGGGGAGAGAGAGTGTTGAGGGGTGAGGTCATAATATACAATTATTTTATTTTATTTTAATTTTCCAAGGAGGTTGACTTTTTAATTGGACTCCAAATGAGACCCAACGTCTATTGCCGCTAGCTAATTACCCCCATTCCGAACACAATGGAATATGTATCGCAAGCCGATTCGACTGTTTCGATCAGTTTCCATCAAGATTAAAATATAAATCAGTATATATTCAATTTGAACGTACAATTTAAATTACCGGGGCCACATTATGATTCTAAAAATTCCAGAAAAATTATTTCTAACTTCGTATTGACGATACAGTCCTAACAAAACTAATTTCGTCAAATTTGAAGAATGTTTGAAAAATGGCCATTTTCCAGTCGATTAAATTCAACTGAAATTGGTCAAATGCGTTTACATGCGCCATGCTCACCTATTGATTCAAAAAATTATGCAAACTGGAATATAGCAATAATTTGACATCCTGGATTTAACAAAAGTGGTTTCGTTGAAAACGAAGGAAGTTTGCAAAATGGCTATTTTTAAGGACCTTATATATATTAAAATATATATAAATTCCACAGTGACTTTTCTGAATTTTAAAATGGACGTATCTTTCAACCTCTAATGTGAAATCTCATTTTCTTACATCCGTTAGAACAGATTTAAATATTTCTTGATTCGTCCAATTCTGACTTATATTGAATTTTGTATATTCATTTGAAATTTGAAATCGAATTTTCAAACTACCGCGCCATTTTTAATTCCTTCTATAATTAAAAGTAAATATTTATATTCAAACTTCGATTCAAATAAACATATACATTCTAATTCAATTCAAAATAAATTTCTCGTCGTCTTTATTTAAAATAAGTCATTTTAAATATTCAAATTTCATCAAAATTGCCAAAATAAAATTTGTTAAATTGGCTCGGAATTTCCGGGTTATTACAACCTCCCCCACTTAAAACTTTTCATTGCCGAAAAGGAACGAAGCTGAAAGTTGTTTTATAAACCAACTCAACTTTCATTATGGCTTAAGTTCTTCAACTTTTCAATTTATAAGAACTTTTCAAATTTTTCAAAAATTTGGCTAACACCCTAAATTTTCAAAAAAAATTAGCCATAACTTCCGATGCATGGGAGCACCGGGAAAATCCACAAATTGCCATACAGGCCTCTCCAATCCAAAAAGAAAAAAGAAACAGCCAAGCGACTAGCCAATCGGCTCATAAAATCATCCAAACCAAAGAAATTAGTAAACATGTACCAATTAGTCGGGAAAACAATTTTATTCTTCTGTTCTTCTGCTCCAGCCTATTTGCAATGACCTGTTCAATGGATACACATATATATATATCTACATGCATGCATGCAATTCCGAACAATTTCTAATACAGTCCAATATTTAATCAATTTGGTTATATGGTTCAAATTTTAATTAATCAACCAATAATCAAACAACACAATCAACATTCAATTAGTTGATTATCATTTCAAATTCATAATTTTGATATATATTCAAAAATCACATTTTTTGGTGCCAAATCACAACAGTAGACCCTATCTAGTTTTGGTTCTCACACCAGTCAATTGGAAATATATAGAAATCCCACTTTCCTCACTCGAAAATAAATATTGGTGATGGTATACTTCATCATCAGGAATATGTCCTGGGCGACTTGAGTGTGATTTTATATTTACCCAGTATATTAAAACTTCGAATACCTTTGGATCAGACGTATATGCAAAATCTTTATATACTTGATTGTCCAAATTCAATACAAAAATATTCAAATACGAATAATTGGTTTAACTTTTTTGAAACAAAAATGGGTTTCATCTTTATTTTTAAAAATACACTCTTCACACTCGTTCTAGGATACTACTGATCCTATCTCTAACAAGTCATTCCTATTGGATATTACTAATACAATCTCCAATGAATTCTTTCGTATGGTTCTAATGTGTCTTGTTCGAGCTTTGTAAACCGAAGCTCTGATACCAAAATGAAACAACACGAACTTCCCCGTGAAGGAAAGCTTGGATTGCTTTGGGAACATGATGAGTCAGAACACAAACAGAAGAACATTTCATTGCTTATTACATCAATTTCTTCAGAATACAAGAATACACAGAGTATGAATAAATATTATACATCAGAAAAAATATCAGAGATTTAAATTACATTATTGCAGCATAAAAATAATGCCAAACGTAACTGAAAGAAATACACGGATACAGAGCTTTCCGAATATCACTCCAGTTGTAAACCAGGATCCTATGAATATAAATCTGCAAAACCAAAAGTACTAGCTGCCCGTGTGGAAAATAGGGGGCACCCAGAGTTTAGGTTAAAACAAAAAACACCAGGTCAGTCATGTGAGTAGTGTGAGAACTAAAACAGTTATTTAAAACTTTATTTTAAATCGAATATATCAAGGGACCATGCCGTATAACAAGGAACGGGTACCAGTGCATATAAAAAAATAGCGCGATGCTTTTTCTAAAAATGAAGGTATTATGAGACCTAGGTCCCATCACACAATGCAACGCAAGCCGAAGGATAAGGTTTTCCCTTATAATAGCCAAACATGCTTGGTACGTTTAAAACAAATGATTTGATACTATTATAAGAGAATAGTGTATAAAACAACTTCAAATATAAATGTATCAATCCTAGATGGCATGGGCTCCATAGGTCATGTCGCCAACACTAGGCTCTACAATCAAAACCGCAAATGTCACGTATTTGAAGTTGGATTTCCATCTATGAACCAAGGCAAGGGATCGTCCTAACCGCTTCGAGACTCTCTAGCCCGAGCCTCAGGACCCACACTCAGGTGGGCCCTTGGATCATCAGGGCCGGAACAGACGGAGTGGATTAAAATGCCTGAACATGCATTTCCCTGCCCTATGGGGTGTAAATGAGCCAAATGACTCCAACGGTCCTGGATCGACCAGTATAACCGAGGCACCTCGCTATCCATCATCCATATAAGTAAAATGACAGGGTGTGCAAAACGCTGACACCACTCCTAGTTAGAAGGAAACGCATGCCCTCGCTGATGTCCGCTTCCATTTCTGGTTCAAACCGGGGTGTGAGGCTCACGAATTAACGCTACACAAAGCTACGCCACAATGGTCGTGCTTTGATCATCAACCACAAGACTCTTGTTTTCAACAGAAGCCTTGATCATTTGCATCACAGCAGCCACACAGGCAATTCATGCTATGCGACTGATATCTATCGATATATAACCTCTGAGCTCGTACGTCTCAGAGAAGGGCGTTAAGCAAGAGAATAAATTCTCCATCGCCAAACAAAAATATATTTAATATAAATCAATCAACACAGAATAAAATCCAATGTCAGACACACATCCATTTACAAGTCCGTTTTGGGTCTGAACGAAGCCGGAGGAACCTTATTCCTTGTATATCCATCGATCTCCAAGTACGTCTAGACGATCACCAACTGATTCCCTCCTCTTGGGTGTACAGCCCAATCAAGATCATCAGTAATTATCCAAACATTGTGAAGACATATGGTCTTCAACCATCGTCTTCATCGTCGACTTCTCGTCGATTCAGTTATTCAGAATGGGATAAATCCGGTCTTTCCGAATAGCTTGCGTATATAATAAACAAATGTTACAAAAACATAATATACGCCTTATTGCATTCCAGAATATTTCTTTATTCAAATATTCTTTTACTTTGGGAAAGGTTCCCATTGATTTTATCAAAGATAAATTCTTTAAATTTATTCTTTATTCTTCCTTTGAATATCAATTCAAACCATATTATGGTTTATCCAAACTAGTCGGGATTAACGAACCTTACCGAAGTAATCATTTGTTTTAAATTTCCCAACCCCAACCTATTCATCCCATGAAGTAAAACTGGTAATACTTCATATTTAACACCATGGTGTTATCGATAAATTCAATTACCATTTCATGTTCAAAGCTAATTAATGATTTAACTATCGCCTGGAGCACAACTGGTGATACACCATTCTCTATCATTTCTATCTAATTAAAGATTCATTAAAACTCCACTTCGTTTAAATCTTCCCAAAAATCAATATTAATGATTGTTTAACTTGGGAAATCATATCCTGTCTTTAACTGGGTTAAAGAACCAATGTCATTTAAAACCCAGTTCACGATAAACCCAAAATCACATTCTATTCCATCAGCCTTTAACCGTGAATTAGAAAGTGAATAATTCCCTAAGTGTTAACCCCGAAGGCCAAAACCAACATCAGATCAATACCCAAGAAACTATCCAACTTAACTAATCACCAGTTAGTTTCTGATTTTTTTAACTCCGTTGGGTCTAAGAACAGTATCATTAAATATACCATTCACGACAACCCAAAATCACATTCCATTAACCATGGAATCTTCATGGAAAATAAATCGATATATATAATCGATATAAACTTCCCTATCCGACTAACAATATAAATGGAATAACAGCAAAGCCTTTTAAATCTATACATATTAGCAGTCCTCAAGCACATAAATTCACTTCAATTATTACCAAATCGAATTCCATTCCAATTTATTTTATTTAAATTGGAAAACTTTACTTTGGAAAATCTCCTTTAAATCTTAACAAAAGATTTATAAATTCCAAATCACATTTCACTGTGAATCGGGTTAAAGAACGAGTTTCGTTAAAACACAGTTCACAACAAACCCAATTCACATTCCATAAATTATCGGGTTAAAGAAAAAGTGTTATTTAAAACACTGTTCACAATAAACCCAAAAATCAATTCCAATTCAATTCCAATTAAATATCATTTAATTGGTACATTTCATTAAATCTAAAATAAAAAGATTTAATCCTTATTCTCAACTGGGTTTAAAAACAGTGTTAATGAAGACACCATGCACGACAAACCCAAATCCCATTTGATATTAAATACAAGGCTTTGAATAGAAAATATATCGGCTTATATTTAATATCAAATACTATAACCAACATATATTGTATTGGAAGTAACGATATAAATAAATCTTTCGAATTTCCATAACAACATCAGTACAATCACGAAACCCAACATCGAAATATTCCGAAGATAATTTCGATTCAAATCCATTCCAATTTATATATTGAAAATTCTGGTTATTTTCAAAGCCATTTCAATTCCAATTTATTTATTTTAAAAATAAATGGATTATAATTCTAGTTCAAAACTAGTTAATTTCGATAAAAATCTTTTTTTTATCATTTCAAATATGGATTTTTTTAATCCTAATTCTTACCAAATCATTTCTTATGATTTTACACTAATTATTGATATTTTTAATAATTTTATCAAAGCCCGTACAGTCGATTTCTATCAACGGCCATCGAACTGTATTTACAGCAACCTTTTCCAAATTTGATTTGGACATAATTCCAAATCCCTCTGTTAGATTTCTAATTTCTTGTATTTGTTAGAAGGCTCTTTTCGATACGAACCCAACAGTTCTGGTTTTAGGAGAATCCGATCGTCGGATCTCTGTAACGTCCATTCAAAGTCAATGGTCGAAATTCGCTTACTGTCGCAGCGCGGCGCGTTCTATTCTGGCCATTATATAATATATATATATATATTATATATTCTGTCGATTTCCTTTTAAAACGTATTTTATTAATTGTTTTAAATTCGTTTTCAAAACGATTTCAACTTTATATTCAATTTCAAATCAAAATTGAATATTCCAAATATAAATGATAATATTTTAAAAACGTTAGATTTTGAAATTAATTCTTTTCCGATATTCATTATAGAAATGATTAAAATCGATATAAATATCGTTCACGTCAAAATGGCGTCAATCTAATCAACACGACTTTATTTATTTAAATATAATCATGTACATCCCAAATCGGACATCAAAATCACATTTTGGTCTATTACTGAATATTATTTTAAAATATTCTTTATTTTAAAATAAACGTTATTTCAAAATATTCGTTCTTTCTGAACTGGAATCAGACATAGTCAATTACCATATAATTTGATTTATATGGATTTCATACACACACGTACACTATAATCAAACACAGTTGTTGATACCAAAAACTGGTTCAACACCAAAGAGAAGAACTTTGTAGAGAATAGGTGAATATTAATAACAATAAACAATGCACAGGAATTGGAAAGATCACACAAAGAGTTTATATAGTGGTTCGGCGAAGACGGCGCCTACGTCCACTTTATATATTATTTCTTTTTTTTATTACAATTACCATCCTTTTTTCTAAGTTGAAACACAGGTATTTATAGATTATACAACACTTAGCCTTTATCTACACGTATCACTGGATCCAAACGAATAGTTATGGCTGAATGATTCAGTATCTGCTGAAGAGTCGGTGCTCTTTCCCAAATATCTGGTATGAGGCGGCCTACGACCCGTCTGCTTTTGGCAATTTGAACTGGAAAGATCTGCCAATGAACTATTCTTCAAGCTAGCATTTTGAACTTCAAATGAACGAATCGCAACTGACCAGCCTTGGTCATCTCATGCTCCTTCTGGGCCGCACTCTACGGACAAAGTGGCCTAGGAGAATGGGCTTTCCCCATTTACTTCGAAGACTTTGTATATGGATCTACCGCGCTGCTATGCCTTGATGGGCAGTCCGAAAGGCCCATCAACACTATGCCCCACGAAAGTATGGTTCAGATAGTAGGAAACATAATTTGTTGTTATATATCTCAAGTCAGATTCTGTACGCCGATTGTCTCAACGGTTACTTTAATTATCATTCAATGGACATTGTAAATTGCGTCGAGTCCCATCAACTGTTTCAAAACTATGAACTAGTTCAGAAAATGATGACGCCACCCAGTCTTCCCGTCTTATCAATTGGTCTCCAGCCCTCCAACTTCTTTACACGTCCGCTTGGTCCAATCATATTGGCTGAATTTGAATAGTTGCCCTTTTTTTTAATATAAAAGTAAAATCCCATTTACCTTTTTCTTTTTATTTTTAATCTCCACAGGGGCTAATTTATCGTTCCAGAAAGAGAGACGATTAGCGATCATCACCTCCACCTAAAGTCATCTATTCATGTATGAATCATCCTTTATATCAAATACCATTCTTGCATGGAGTCTCCCATCCTCGTTTGTTATAATTTAGGGTTTGATTGGGTCCAATCGTCGAAGGCTTTCCGCATCGAACCGCTAGAGTCAATGGTGGTGCGGTCCCCCAAGGTAAGGCTTTCATCCTTTGGATAAGACCCGCTGATGACGAAACCCTGATTTTGATGGTAGGTCGAAAAGATCACGCCTTTTCCAAGCATTTTTGTGAATCGAAGTGTCTTCGAACCCTAAGGCACGTGACCATGCTAAAAAGGGCGACGTAGGGGATACCGATTCCTGCATAATCTAAACTGCATAACTTGTTTATTCATGGTTTACTAAGGCTATGCTTATAGAAAGAAATCCTGACTTCATTTCTTCTTTTGTGCTTTCCTTTTATCTTTACGCCATAAGTTCTTCATAGGTCAATGGTTATAACACGTGATACCCGTATGCAAGAACCTGGTGGAGAGATTCCTTTTTCTATGAGAATGGACAGTTCTTCAGAGTATTTGGGTCAATCAGATCATACTTTTGGCAACGACCCTAAAAGTCAGTCGATGGATCCACTGTCTGTTCCTCTAATAGCAGTCGAGCTAGTTGAAGCGCTGCCCATTCCGCTGGCACCCGATATGCTCCCAGGCGTGGAAATTTTGAGGAATCCTCCAGAGGTAGAAGAATCCAAAATTACCCTCAGACGACTTCAGCATTTTACGGCAAAGCACAATATTTCGTTTAACGATGTTCTTGTTCCTAAGAAGGCTACAAGACCTCACAATCCCCCGGAGGGTTACATGGCGATCTCCCTTCTGATGTGCGACGTGGTAGCCATTCTCCACTTTCCATCTTTCAATGTCGATTTTCTGTGTCGGTTGAATTTTAGCTCCGATGCAATTTCATCCAATAGCCTATGGAATTTTGCTATCGACCTGCTATTTATATCTGAAATATCCGGGTTATCCTCCAATCTTTGATGACATAGCCTTTCTCTTTAACTTTAGACATTATAAGACACAATCTCCCTCTTTACTCTATTTTAAAGCTATTCGGGTCTGGAAGATTATCGAGGATGTCCCAAGCAAGGCGGGTGATCCCAAGCGAGATTGGTTTTGGATTAAGCAGCAACCGGGATGTGCTCAATACTGGCTCAAATGTGGTGGGTTTTTCCCTTTACTTTATATGCTCCTAATCCATAAAGATTTTTCTTTCTGATCATCCTATTTTATATTTAAGGCTGAGCCTGTCAGAACTGAGGATGAAATTTTTAAAGAGCGCCACGAGCGATTGATCAGGATAAAGAAGGAGCGACGGCAGTTTTGGAATTGCTTGACCGATAAAAACTTGCACCGATATGCCCTACTCGATCGAAGTAGAACAAAGGGATCTACAAAAGATGGGCTTGACCCTACAGTATCAGCTCAAGACAAGGTGACCCCAATCACGAAGGGATCAGAGGACAAACAGGCGATTCGTTCAACTGAATAATCCCCCACTCGCCCTTTGTTTGGAAAGAAAGACAAATCCAGTTTGAAGAAGCCTGCTTTCAAAAGGCAGATTCGAAAGGTCAATTTTCAAGAAGTTGCTCGTGATGAGGTCGGTCGTCGACAAAAAGAAAAGGTTGCTTCCAACAGAACTCCCAAGGAGGCTCAAAGGGGAACAAACGAAGAGGAACCTATCGGGGTTCATCCGAAAGATTTGGGAGTTGAGGATGACTTCCCCTCGACTCATGACTTACAAGCGGGGCTTGAAGCAACACCTCTTCAAGGGTTGGAAAATCTTCAAATGCCTAACATTATTCTCTCACCTCAAAGCTTAGACCCAAATCGATTCTTTGCCAACCAATCTGAAGGAATGTCCTTTCCACACAAACAAGGCGGTATCGGAGGTATAATCTTATCATGATTATAAGGTTTATTGTGTGTCACAACACCAAGTGCTTATGTATAAATCGAGGATCACCTGCTTCATTTTGCTTTCCTTGCAGGTGTTGATGAAGAGTTTTGTGGAGATCTGTTTGCCTCTTTCCCAATGGACACTGGTTTGGGGGAGGCTAGTTTGCCACACACTGAAAAAGGTGGCAACGAAAAAGACGATAATAGAAAAACGAGGGAGACGGAAGACGTGAGAGGAGACGAGGAAGGAAAAAAGGAAGAATTGAGGGAAGACGGAAAGGACGAACTGCCCGAGGATCAGGATGGACAGAAAAAGAGACGCTTGAGAAGACACGATCGAACGTCGGGAGATATGGAAGAGTTGGATCGTGCGCCGAAGAAAAGGAAAAAAGTTAATTCTCATATTCCCGCGGGGAGAAAAGGAGTCGAGCCCTCTCGAACAGTTATACATCGTCCCAGTCCTATAGTTGGAACTTCTTCCGTCGCTCGATTCCAAGAATTGGAACGAAATTTCCCCGATCTCATTTTTTCTGAGATTGGGCCACCCCCCGAAACACAACCATTAACCCATAGCTTTCGTCGTCGCATGCGCAATAATTTGGAATATGCCCTATCTTAATATGACGCTATGCTGGAATATGCCGAGCAAGTGAGTAGAGCATTAAAGGGTAAGCTCACCGAGATCGCAGGTTTAAAAAGGGATGTTGACAGTGGTAAGAGGGACTTTGGGTTCCTAGAGAAGAAAATCAAGGATCAAGAGCTACAGGCGGCGGCAGATAAAGAAAAGGATGGGAGAGAGGTCAAAGATTTAAACATTCAGGTTCAACAGAGAGGACAGGAATGCAATTTTATGAAATAAGAGATTGAAACCTTGAAGAGGGATAGAGCTCGACATGATCTTGAAATTCAGAATTTAAAGGCTACCCTACATTCATCTGAGTTAGCCAAGGATCAGGTTGAGAAGAATACGGTCGCAGCGATCGAGTCTGCTAGCAATCTGAAGCTTCAACATGATGTTGAAATCGATACCCGTAAGGCTGAGCACGCCCGAGAGAAAGTTGAGTTGAAGAAGGGACATGCTCGCCAAGTTCTCTTGTTTTGCGCAAAATTTCGTTCGCCATAGGGATTTGTCTTGAATGCCGGAATTTCCCAGGTTTTTGGTCGACGTATAAAAGGTACTCTTTTGGGAAGAGAAGAAGACGGCACAGGGACGTCTAGTGGATGAGGCGTCATTAGTGACCCATATTCAGAATGATAGGGAACGTGCCATTGTGGTGGAGGCACAAAATCAAGAAAAGAGAATAGCAGAAGCGGAACGTCGCAAGGCGAAAGGAAAATCGGTTTCCGAAATCGAACTTAGTGACAGTCGACCCTATGCTCCCGCATCTTCTGCGCACAAGGTTATGGAAAAGGGTCGTCTTCTACTTTTTCGTCCAACAAAGTCAAGGCTGTGGAAGGATAGGTGGTCGTTTCTTACATGGAAGGCAAGCCCACCTTCCCCCTCTTTTTTAAAATCCATCATCTCCTCCTAATCTGTACATATTTCATTTTTTCTAGGGAATTCTTCGGTTGATGACAGTGGAGATGAAGGATCTGTTATTGAGAAGAAAGACACCACGGATGAAACGGACAAGACTGCAGGAGTGGAGGAGATCGACTTGGCATCTCCGGATGTCGAGATCTTCGAGGAGTTCAAAAGAGAGGATCGCCCATCCATGGCCGAGATCAAGGATCAGGAAGACAAGGGAATTTCTGCCTCAAAACCAGAACCTATTGAAGTTCATGTGATCGCTAGGCCTCTCCAGTTTGTTACTCCGACCATTCTTTCCACAGCTCCATTCCTTGCTACCTCGATGAATCCTCAGGCTTCTGCTTCGACTCCTCGTCCCTTTGGTAGCACACTTGGAGGGTTGAGACGTGTGATGACCACCGAAGAAATGCTAGAGATGATCAGGCAGAAACAGTTGGCTGAATTGGTGGGGCAAGGACTAATGCCACCTCCCGTTTAGGACATTCTTTTTCTGTGTAACTGTCTAATGATGTATCTCTGAAATCGTTGTTTGAATGGTACCTGTCATGCAGTAATATTTCGTGAGAATTTCATGGTTATGTTTTCAATGTCGAGGTCAGTCACCCTTTACCCTCGTCGAGGGCGCTTGTTGTTTCTTTTGCCCCAAGTATCGGGTAGATACTTGAGTGATGATTTCCCCGTCGAGCTCAAGAAGTCCCATACTTAATCGAGGTTTGGGTGCAATTAAGTAGGGCGCAATCAGGATTTTATACTTATCATTTGTTCAATAAAGGGTAAAGTTTTATTGTTTGAGCGGTCTTTTGACAAGGTGCACCATTCACGCTCGATTGTCGTTTATACTCTTCCTTAAGTCAATGAGGTCGGGAGTTGAGTCCTGATGGTCAATCTGTATGCCCGAATGGACGTCGACTTTTATCCTATATTTATTCAAGGTAAAAGTTGTAAGATAAGTCATTCAATCGCAATTACTAGCTCTTTATAATTACAACAAATCAGAGCAGGAACGGAGACTCTTATTAATATCTAGCACGATTAATGTTGGTTGCTTATTACAATGCTAAAAACAAATTAATCAACAATCTAAACGCAGAAAGAAAGCAAAAACATAAATTCTAAGAGAGATATTGTTGTAAATGCTTAGCATTCCATGCCCTTTGAAAAGGATCGCCATCCACGGTTGTTAATCTAAAACATTCATTAACGAGCTTTCTCTGAATGATGTAAGGTCCTTCCCACCCTGGGGCCATATGCACGGGGACTGGAAAGATTCGTTTCAAGACCAGGTCGCCTACTTCGAAGGTCTTTGGTCGGACTTTTTGGTTATAATATCGAACGACACTTTGTTTGTGGGCCTGGGCACGAAGGTTCGCTTCCTCTCTTTTTTCATCGACCATGTCCAAGGATGTCAAGAGAAGTGCCTTATTAGTTAGGGGATCATAGTAGGTCATCCGGTGAGTCGGGATTTCAAGCTCAATCGGAAGGACTGGTTCGAACCCGTATGACAAAGCAAAGGGGTATGCCCTGTAGCGGTCTTATGGGTAGTGCGATACGCCCATAATGCCAAGGGTAACTTGTCGACCCATTTTCCTTTAGCACATTCCAGCCATTTCTTCAAAATGGTTTTAATGATCTTGTTGACCACTTCAACTTGACCATTGGATTGAGGATGCGCGGCTGTAGTGTATTTCTTTTCAATGTGATATTTCTCACAAAAATCTCGGAATTCCAGACTATCAAACTGAGTTTCGTTATCCGTGACAATGGTTCGAGGTACTCCATATCGACATATAATGTTCCTGATGACAAAGTTGATAACCTTCTTTGTTGTAATCGTATTCATCTACTCGGCTTATGTCCATTTTGTGAAGTATTCTACCGCCATAATCGCATACCTGGCACCCCTTTCGAAATAGGCTAAGTTCCGATGATGTCAATTCCCCACATAGCGAACGGCCAAGGGCTTGTCATCTGCGTAATATTCGTTGGGGGCGCCCGTGGGATTTGCGCAAACTTCTAGCACTTATCGCATTTTTTGGCATAGTTGGCAGCGTCCTTATTAATGGTCAGCCAGAAGTATCCATAGCACAGTATTTTCTAGGCCAGAGCTTGCCTCCCGATGTGTGCTCCACAATCCCCCTCATGTACTTCCTGTAGTATTCTTTTGATGTCATTGCTGGCTACACATAAGAACAGAAAACCCTCTTCTATAGAGTTGGCCTTGCTGAACAAGATACCTGGAAGCTTGTCGTATCAAAGCTCGCCTTTCGTTTTTCTTTTCGAGCGACTACCCGTGGAGAAGGAAATTTTTGATGGGAGTCATCCATGATTCTTCTTCAGGCTCGACATCCGTCTGATCGGCATCCATCTGGTTAATGCTTGGTACTTTCAAGATTTCTATGGGAACTAACTCTGTCTTGCTCGGATAGTCTGAACTAGCCAGTTTTGCTAGCCTACCTGCTTTCTGGTTTTCTACCCGAGGAATATGGGAAATGATGTATCGATCGAAGTCCTACAGTAACTTCTCGACTTCTTTGAGGTAAGAAGTCAGTCATTCTCCTCAGGTAAAGAATTCCTTTAGGATTTGGCAGACTACAAGCTGTGAGTCACAAAAGATGTCGAGCTATGTTATCTTCAGGTCTTTCGCTTGTTTGAGCCCACAATCAGGGCTTCGTACTCAGAGTCGTTATTGGTTGCCAAAAAATCTAACCTCAGGGCATAATAAATCAAGCGCCCTTCAGGGGACAAAAGTACTATGCCGGCTCTTGAACGCTGTTTATTTCGGGCCCCATCTGTATAAAGCTTCCAGCTGATTGGCTCCTTATCGACCTTCATGGGCTCGGGGTCATCATCTTGACACTCTTCCTCGGGGGTCGTAAATTCTGCTATGAAATCAGCTAAGGCTTGTCCTTGGATTGACTTCCGAGGAATAAAAGTTAGGTCGAACTGGCTTAATTCAATATTCCATTTTAGCAGTCTCCCGCTTGCTTCTGGTTGTTGTAAGATTTGTCGAAGAGGCTGATTAGTGAATATTTTAATTGGATGGGCCTGGAAGTAGTGCCGAAGCTTCCTCGACGTGACTAGTAAACTATAGGCCTATTTTTCGATTCTAGGATAATTACATTCAGCTCCGGTCAATTTCTTACTCACATAATAGACCGGTCGTTGCACTCGATCCTCTTCGCGGCCCAGGACTGAGCTAATTGCATGTGCAGATACGGCTAAATGGACGAAAAAGTTTTCATGGTCGACAAGTTTGGATAGAATAAGAGGCTTTTCAAGATTGTTAAGCAGATTTCAGAAGGCTTCGACACAGTTGGGCATCCAGGCAAAGTTTTGTTTCCCCCTTTTTATCAGTTCAAAGAAGGGAAGGCATTTATCAGTGGCTTTTGAGATGAATCTTCCCATGGCTGCTACCTTTCCCGCTAAACTCTAAACATCATTTACCCGGCGAGGCTCCTGAAATCCCTTAAGGGCTGGACTTTGATCAGGATTGTTCTCGATTCCACGAGAACTTACAACGAAGCCGAGTAATTTGCCCGACGCTACTCCAAAAGAACATTTTAACGGATTTAGTTTCATTTCGTATTTCCGAAGGATGTTAAACATCCTTGACAGGTCATTCACATGCTCGGATGATTGTTTCGACTTTACCAACATATCGTCTACATTCACCTCCATCGTTTTCCCAATTTGATCATGAAACATTCAATTAACTAGCCTTTGATAGGTAGCTCCTGCGTTTTTTATCCCAAAAGGCATCACCACATAACAATATAGTCTGAGGTCAGTTATGAGGCTGGTATGTTCTTTATTAGGGACATGCATGGCAATCTGCTTGTATCTAGAATATGCATCCATGAATGAAAGTAGCTCGTGCCCGGCGGTGGAGTCGACTAACTGGTATATTTTGGGCAACGGGAAGCTGTCCTTAGGAAAATCCTTATTTAAAATGGAAAAGTCAATACATGTTCTCCACTTCCCATTAGCCTTCTTCACCAATACGGGGTTGGCTATCCAGTCGGCATAGATTGAATCCCGGATGAATCCATTGGCTTGTAACCTCCGGATCTCTTCTTTTAAAGCTCTTGACCATTCAGGGCCCAACATTCGCCTTAGCTGTTTTACAGGAGTATACTTTGGGTTTATGCTGAGGGAGTGAGTTATAATTGATGGAGATATCCCACACATGTCAGGATGGGTCTAGGCGAATACTTCTAAATTCGCCCGGAGGAATTAACTTAGCTCCTTTATCTAGAAGGGACAAAGATGAAACCCGATCTTTAGAACTTTATTAGGATCACAGTCATCGATCGGGACTTCTATAGTGGCCTCATTTGGAGCCGCTTTTCTACAACCCGACTCATCGTCATCACGTGGGTCGATGTCCTCGACATCATAGGACGATGGTCCTGGCCGAGGTGTTTCATGTAATTGCTATGCTTCCTTCCCCTCCCCCGGGGGAGAAGGATTTTCAGATTCCTTGTTGCCACTGCTCCTTAACTCCTTCCACTCTGCCTATAACAGGCTCGGCCTATTACTTGGTCTCCTCGCACAGTTCCGATCACACTGTCAGTAGGAAACTTCAAAAGAAAATACCAAGGTGCGATACAGGCTCGGAATACCGCCAGGGAAGGTCGTCCCAAAAAGGCATTATAGTGCGAGTTGATATTCATTACCACAAATGGTAGAATCCTAACTCTTCGTTTTTCTTCATCTCCTATTTCCACCGATAGTCTGACCTGGCCGATAGGTTCGGTAGACGCTCCGTTGAAACCACTTATTTGATCTTCATATAACTCTGAGTCCTTTGTTTCTAACTTCATTTGGTCATAGGCTTGTTTGAATAGGATGTTCACTGAGCTTCCATTGTCTACCAGAACCTTTCGTACAGTAGCTGGGCCGATGATGGCAGTTATCACCAATGGATCGACCATTGGGGCTTATATACCAACTGGATCGTGGTCACGAAACACGATATCCTCGCCCATTGTCCTCCTTTGTTTGACGAGACTTGCGGCCTCGTGGGGGTTTACTTCTTCGACGTCAAGGTGCTTCGCGGCATTGACATATCGTTCCATGGCCCTAATGCTTTGCCTCGCAGGATGTGGTCCTCCCACAATGGCATTAATAACAATTCATTTCCCTTTTTCTTGATAAGTAGCACGAGGTGCTGGCAGACTTTGCTTAGGTAATGAAGTTCCTTGCCCTCTGTCCCTTGGATCTATTTTGTATTTGTCTAGTTTCCCTTCTCGAATCAGCTTTTCAATAATGTCCCTAAGATGTAGGCACTCGTTGGTCGTATGGCCGTAAATGTCACGGAATAAGTAGTACTTCCTTGTTGCTCGTTCCTTCTCCGTAGGCTCTCGTTAGGGCGGCTTCTTTACTGCATCGTACTGCAGGTATCAAGATATATGTTCTCTAACGTATCATTTAATGTAGTATACGTGTAAAACACCTGGAAGCGAGGGCGCTTTCAGGAGTTCCCTCTTTGCTTTGAATTTCCGCCATTTTCTCACGACCCTTCACCGTTGTGCTTGCCACAGTTTTCAACATTCACCTCAACTTTCCCCGAGTTATCCCTAGATTATTTAACAACGACATTGTTTCGAGCTGACGGATCGACAGCGCCCGTCTGACCATCTCCTTCCTCCAGCTGTGCATCTTCTTGCCTCAATCGAATGTGAGCCTTTTCATAGAAAGCTTCAATCGTGGTAGGTGGGTTTCCAATCAAATATTTTCCAAACTCGGTTCGTTTGTCGATGCCATTGACCATGGCCATCAAAACAGTTTCGTGGTTAGGGTTCCTGACCTCGGTTGCCGACCGATTGTACCGATTGAGATAATTCCTTAGAGATTCGCCTCTTCCTTGCTAAACCGCTGACAAAGCCATGACATGTTTCGATTTGGTGGCGTGAAGGCGGAACTGAGTTAGGAATTTTTCACTCAAGTCTTTAAAGCTAGGAATTGACTTTGCGGGCAAACGGACAAACCACATAAGGGAAATCCCGCTTAAGAAGATTGGAAAAGACTTGCATTTAATTGTGTCAGGAGCAACTTCTACTTCCATGTGCCTAGAATATCTCATCAGGTGTTGATGTGGGTCAGTAGTTCCATCATATTGATTCATTTGGGGCATATTGAATCTCATGGGAAATTCAGCTTGGAAAATGTCATCTGTGAATGTCGTATGGCTTCGGTCGATTCCCCAGTCTTCGTTCCTATGCCCACGACCGTCGTTCATGACTTTTCGTACCATAGCGGCTAAATTTGGGGGGCGACCGTATTTGGGTTGACCTCATCAACCGATGGACTATTTCTACCCCCTCTATCAGGAAATGCCATCTGGGTGTTTCTTCTCCTCCGGTTTCGTTGGTAAATCACAAGCTTCCGGGGAGGATGTACAAGGGCTCGATTTCTTCGACCAGCATTTTGATTTGCAAGAGGGGACGCCTCCCGATGATGCGGGGCTATGGGATTGACAACCTCTAACTTGACCTGATCAGCATGCCCTTGGTCACGTTCATCTGGCGGATGCTGAGGTTCTTCCGTCCGTGGTTGCCGTACGTTACCAATTTTCTCTAACGGACGTCGAAGTCGACGTGGGTCTCTGCCTTCATCTGATGAAGATGAGCTTCCTGACACTCGACCCAGCTGAGGGGAAGGGAGATAATGACCTCAAGCATTCTGAGCTTGATTCCTAAATTCCTCCCATTGCTTCACGATGCTAGTCATGTCTTCGCGCATAGCGGCATTCTCTTGAGAGTGGGCCCTTAGGGCATCTGTGGTTTCCCTAAGCCGATCTACTATAGACATGAATTCGTCTCAAGTGGAGAAAGTAGAAGATGGAGCTATATCCCCTTCAGGGGGTAATGTAGGATGATTCGAAGTAGCTTCAGGGTCAGCCGTCCTGCCAACTGCTTCCGTCAATGTTCCGACTTGTGGATTCTTTTCGGTATTGTGAACTGTTTTTCCAGCCATTGCTAAATCAATGCAACGACAAAAACGAGATTTCTGTCTTGGACTTGGTGATCCTAAAGTAGAGCGAAAATCTGGATTGACCTGAGAAAATCTATTCTCAGTGAAAGCACCAAAATGTTGATACCAAAAAC
The DNA here is from genome assembly GCA_030737875.1 of Allium sativum. Taxonomy (NCBI): domain Eukaryota; kingdom Viridiplantae; phylum Streptophyta; class Magnoliopsida; order Asparagales; family Amaryllidaceae; genus Allium; species Allium sativum. Next base: position 179,322,495 of record CM060915.1, on the reverse strand, counting down.
TGGTTCAACACCCAGAGAGAAGAAATTTATAGAGAATAGGTGAAGATTAATAACAATAAACAATGCACATGAATTGAAAAGATCACACACAGAGTTTTTATTGTGGTTCGGCGAAGACGGTTCCTAGGTCCACTTTATATATTATTTCTTTTTTTATTGCAATTACCATCCTTTTTTCTGAATTGAAACACATGTATTTATAGATGATACAACATTTAGCCGTTATCTACACGTGTCACTGGATCCAAAAGATTAGTTATAGCTGAATGATTCAATATCTACTGAAGAAACGGTGCTCTTTCCCAAATATCTGGTATGAGGCGGCCTGCGATCCGTCTGCTTTGGGCGATTTGAATTGGAAAGATCTGCCAATGAACTATTCTTCAGGCTAGCTTTTTGAACTTTAAATGAACGAATCGCAACTGATCAGGCTTGGTCATCTCAAGCTCCTTCTGGGCCGCACTCGACGGACAAAGTGGCCTAGGAGAATGGGCTTTCCCCATTTACTTGGAAGACTTTGCATACGGATCTACCGCGCTGCTACGCCTTGATGGGAAGTCTGAAAGGCCCATCAACAACAGTCAACCATCATCCAAAGTGCTTTCTACACTGCATAAGCATCAAATATAAATATTCAATGCTTATAGCAGCCTGTCAATCAATTGATCGACATATAACTAATTATTGGGACTAGTGTATGTCATATATCATCCCAATACCCGAGTGGGGTTTCAAACAATCAAACAAAGGTTTTATTTGTGTAGTTGGGAGATGTGTAAAATTTATCGTCCCAATCAATATCTATCAAATGTGTGTACATAAACAAATCATCCGATTTGTTTAAAAATATTTATTTTATTCGTATACATGTTAAAAAATATACTTTTAACTATAAAATATTTTTAACGGTAAAATATTTTACTCCATTCCATATCACACAATCAACTTTCACAATAATATCAAACAAACAAACATGTCATCCATGGTCTGTGGACGACAGGTGTCAGGTGCAGCTAAGCACCGTCTGCATCCTAGTATATATTTCAACTAGAAAAATAAAATAAAAGTGAGGAGTTCTCACCTTTGGGATCCACTCCTTCATTCTTTACTTCCGAATGGTTTGGATTTGTCCGACATTCCAACTCAACTATTTCACGCTGTTCACAATAAGAATCACATTTTAATTTTTGTACTGTTCATATAAAATTCACATTTTTATACCGCCACTTCATATATAAAAATAATATTTTTATTTTCTCGCTTTCAACATAAAAACTATATTTTTATGTCAAGGTTATTTAAATAGAAATCATGTTTTCTATTTACAAAGAAATCATATATTTCCATTCAATGAAATCATATTTTTTCATAAAAATCTTATCATTTTATATATATTACAAAATCATATCGTCACTAAATAAAAATTGAAACTTTATGTTTATAAAAATCTCGTTTTTATATTGCAAATCATATAGTAAAAATCTAATTTTTACAAATCTTATAGTAAAAAATAATTTTTATATTGCAAATCACATAGTTAGAATCTAATTTTATAGTGCAAATCATATAGTAAAAAACTAATTTTTATATTGCAAATCTCATAGTAAAAATCTAATTTTTATATTGAAAATCATATAGTAAAAATCTAATTTTTATATTGCAAATCACATAGTAAAAAACTAATTTTTATATTGCAAATCATATAGTATAAATCTTTTCTTTACTTCGCTAACTTCATAATGAAAATCTTATTTTTATTATATAACTTCACGTATAAAAATCGCATCTTTATGTTATATAAAAATCTAATCTTTTTTAGTGTTAAAAAGATAACCTTTCTTAAACAAAAATCATATTTTCTCTATCAACAAAAATCATAGCTTTTCAAGGAATAAAAAATTTAACTTTCATAATTAAAGATCAAATTTTTATGTAAATAAAAATTATACCTTTATGTAGAGAAGAATCATATCTTTATGTCGATATTCATAAAGTAAAAATTCTATTTTTACTTATCCAATCAAAAATATTTCCTTTTTGCGATAAAATTATATTTTTATACAACTAAAAATATATTCTCTATATGATAAAAATCATATCTTGGCTAAATAAAAAAAATCATAACCTTGTAAACACTAAAAATCAGATTTTTATAACATTATATACATATATATTGAAATTGAAAATAAATAAATGTTTGTAAATAAATAAAAACTGACATTTTCTGTTTTACAGGGGAGGGGGCGTTGGAAGGGCGGAGCGCGGTCGTCGTAGTCGGGTGGGGGTCCGGCCAACTGGCAGAGCTCGTGGCGGTCCTCTGATAATTGGAGGTATAGGTTTTTTTTTTCAGGTTTGGGTGGTCTTGGGTGCTTTAAACGAGGAAGGAGAAGAAAGCGTGGTGGAGGAGGGAGGATCGGAGGGGTAGGGGTTGTGTAACAACCCGCATTCTACATATCGGAGGATCGTAGAATATTTATTTCTTTCCCATATGAAGTCGTATGGTCATGTAACTTTGGAAAACAACCACTAGAGACATTTCCCATGTTCATGATTTTTGTCGATTTTTATATGACCGTTTTGCCGCTGGCTGATCTTGTTTCGGCCATAACTTTTGACTGGAAAGGAATTTTGACTTGAAACCACTTCCATTAGATTCGTTTGATGGTTTACCTTTTCGTAGAGTGGTCACATGTGAAAAACAAACTTACCATTTGGGAGATATGGCTGAAATAAGGTTTGGAAGGTGAAAAACTGCTTAACCGGGCCAAATAGGGTGATTAGTGAATGGGCCCATAACCCATTTCGGGATTAGGGTTACGGGGAGGCTGAAAGGGTTTATGGATTCATTCCATTTCAGTTTTCTTGCCTCCACTTACCTCCTAGAAAACCTAAAAATGGCCTCCAACCTCTAAATCACCTCCAAATCATCTTTTAATCAAGGATTAAGCTTAGCAACATCAAATCAAGGGAGATCTACACCAAATCAATGTGAGAGCTGCTGTTTAGCATCGGGATTCGCACCAAATCAGAGATCTACTTCAGATCTAAGTCTTATTTGTGACTAAGGTGAGTGATTTGCATAGTTCCTCACTAATTATGGCTAATTAAGGGTAATTAGTGTTAATTAGCGAATTTAAACATGATAAAATTCTAGAAAAATGTTTATAAAATTCGAAATGATGTTTTAGACCTCTGATATGAATTTGGGTTAATTTGGTTAAGTTTTGCAAATCACATCATTAGTTTCACCTAAACATGCTTAAGGGGAAATATGGGGTTTTGGCTAGGTTTTATCCAGTTTAACCTATCATATTATTGTTTTGATGTTTGTGGTTGATTATGCATGTTGCTATGACTGTATGGTATGCTTTGTGATTCACTCGAATAGTTGGAATAGTCGAAAACGCCGTCGAGTGGCGTAAAACTGCTTGCTGGAAAAGTGCAAGAAATAGTCCGATCCGGATCGGAATGGAGGGAGGACCCGATCTGCACCTATACTTTACTCTTCGATCTATTCGCTCTTCTCGTGGCATGCATCGTCCGATCCGAGCCGCCTGATGTTCTCCGACCCGATCCGTCATAGTACCCGACCTGAACCAATGTACTACGACGAGGCTTGGAGACTACGACCAGACCCGAGTTGATTAGAAGAAGCCGATCCGAACTGTGGCACATTGGAGGACTCTGACCCGAACCGATGATGGCGATTGGACATGGAGACTCGATCCGAACCGCTGAGGTGATGATGACCCGATCCGATCCAGCGAAGGAGGAGCACTCTGATCCAAACTGAACTGATGGCTAAGAGGGGATTCGAACCGATCCGGTGATGACCAATAACCCAAGATGTAAAGGTAGTCCAAGTGGAAGTTAGAGCTCAGGATCCAATGGGGAACCAACGAGTTCACTTCATGGTGGGGCTTTGCTGCGGGACGTGTGCTAAGGAGTTGTCGACGTTCATAACTTCGATTCACCACTGAAAATGGATGATGGGCTACTTATCAGTGTAGTAGAGTCATTATGACATGAGGGGCAAGGTGATGGTAGCAAGACTACGTTATTAGTGCAGTAGAGTCATTATGACTTGAGGGGCAAAGTGATGCGTAGTAGGACTATGTGCCAGTGTAGTGGGGTCATTGTGACTCCATGGGGGCAGAGTGGACATAGTAAAGGATTAGTAAGGCTATGAGCCAGTGCAGTGGGGTCATTACTGTTAGAGTTTGTGCCCTAGAGGCAATTCATTTGATGAGATTGATAACACTGTTGATGTTATTATTTTATTTGGAATAAAATATTATTCTTTTATATTATATTTACTGCGTAATATAAATATTAATATAATAGAAATCCTTAGAATAATAATACGGAATTATATAGTTCCAGTAAGACTGAACTTGAGATTATATAATTATTAAGTATTATAATTCTTAAATGTCCCTAGTCGAGTTTCATTGTTTATAAAGGACAACAATGAAGCATTGAGACTAGTATGTTGATTGACTGATGATCACATCTCATTGATCATCAATATACGTGATATTAAAGTCAAGATATAAATACGTATTGGAGAATATCGTATTGGGCTGACCCGCCTTGAGATAACTCCATGGAATATAATTAACAGTATCATAAGTTATTCTCATAGTGGAAGTGATGTAATGGTCCTTAGACCTGAAATCATTATAATTTTATTCGAGTATATTTGTGTTTTGATATCATCTAAAGTTATTTCGTAACAGAGTAATGATAATGGTGATTATTGGAAACATCTCGAGTCGAATGAAAATTATGAATGATCTAGATGGAATTTAACCCTACAATATATTCGTAGTGATATCCATGGGCCTCTTGATTGAGTGAGACTGTGAAATGCATGGCCGTTCTCAAATGTTGATTTGTTTAAAACAGTCTGCTCATCGATCAAGAAAACAGATTAAATTATAAAGAGAATGATACGATGCATGGCTCCAGTTTAATCTTGGATATAACGGTTAAAAGGATTAAATTATATTGATACACTATTCACAAAGGTCATATCGAATTATTGATATTGTTGTAGCTTGGGTAGCAGTGATGTGTTACTAGACGCCGCTCATTGTTTACAGTCTAAATGTTTAGATTGTTGCCAACGTTGTAATAACCTATAGGGTCACACTTACATACGTTGTAAAAGGATGAGGATATTTAAATATAAGGGTTTGACTAATTCTATTATTTAAATGTGGGTGAATGGGTCATACGGTTAGAGAAATTGTCGGTTCTAGTGTTATAAAAGAAAGAGGTCCGACCTTATCATTTCATAACAAGACAGCTGAAATACTCAAAAACCCTAGATCCCATTTTAGTCCCAATTTAGCTAGTACTAGCTCATCCTTCCTCGATTTGATTCGAGAGCAACGTCGGTGGATTTCCTACATAGGTGCTTGACTTCAAGCACTAGGTTATTCGATCAGATCTGGAATTGGATTCAACAAGCTCAAAGCTAGGGTTTTCGTTCGATTCAAGAATCAAAGAAGTCAGGTACCTATCGATTTTGATTACTAGGGTTTCTGATTTCCATTGTTTCCGTTGCCAAATCGATCCTTTGTTTCCTTCAATGGTATCAGAGCTTAGGGTTTAAGAATTCGATTAGTTTGGGTTGGCTGTATATACTATTATCATGTTAAGCTAGAATGTTAATCGATGATGCCGATTAGAAATCCGTAATCACAAACAGTTGATTTTGATCTGGTTTGATTTCTGTGTAAGCAAAATTTGCTTTGTCGAATAAAACCTAAATCGAATCATGTCTTGGTTCGTGTGTTTAATTTATTTCATATTTGAATATGACAGAAACTCAATTAGAATTTGAAATTGTTTCAAGATTAACAAAATTGCTTTTGTTATCATTTGAGTATCCAGATCCAATATTTGATATTGAATTAATAATATGTATTTAAAGTCCTAATTCCTACCTGTTAGAACACTTAATAATGATTATCTGTTCGACACTGATGAATTCAAATAATGTTTGGATTTAATGTTATAAACTTATTACAATGTGAATCTGTGTATTCTAATTACATATATATATATATATATATATATATATATATATATATATATAGAGAGAGAGATAATTGATTGATTAGAATTGTTACCAGATTATGCCTTGGGTGTATAATTGTATTTGGTGCTTTTGGGACTAATCCGACTAGCCTTATTTTGGAATAAGATTGGTTTGTTTAAACACAAATCAGTAATAGATTACAATATGGTTTTGGATCTGTTTATGAGTTAAAAGTGCTAGAGTAATGATAAAAGTCTCATTGATTTATGTGTCTTCAACTCATGCCCCTATCAAATTATGTGACAGAAGTTAGATTTGCTGATTGCCAATCAAAATGTAATCTTAAACCATTTTGATTGAATGTTATCAGCATTCTGTAACATGGAAATTTCTTAAGACTTTTGATTTGATCAAAATACATGGATAAGAAATCAAATCTGTTTGATTTATGAATACTAAATTCATGACCCTGAAGTAATTCCTGTTTACTATAATTAGTATACAGATTTTTTGAAGTATCTAATATGGAATTGTTTCATTATGGATCTGTGAAAATTTTTCACTGTATTGAGTAAGTTTTATATATGATATATAATAATGAAATGATTTCAGAGTAGAAATATTTACTTAAGTTTAATATTCCTATTCAATATACCATGGAACAAGGTATAATAATCAAAATCTAGTTTTGATTAATCATAGGAAATCATATCATTATAGATCATTAGCTATAATAAAACATCTCAAATCTGTTAATTTGTATTATTACGATTGTGAATGAATCTGAAGTAATTTTGTACGAACAGATCAGTTTGACTGAATCTGTGTAAATGTTTGAATCATGAAATTCGTTCATACTGGTTTGAAATATCAATTTTGAATGTCCAACCTGCAATTTTGCTAATTTTGTTAGGCAAATGTTGAATATAAAGATACATATGCAATGGAATATGTAATTGGATTTAAACTGTTTTGAAACAAGTTTAAACTAGATTACATAAACTTATTGTATGATCTTGATATGTATATTTAAATAAGCTGGTGATTGAATAAAACAAACCTGTTTTGTAAATTCTTTTTCACAGAACAAATTATGACATTTGAAGTATCCAACCTTGATCATATTTACAGATTTTAAATATGATTTAAATCTGGATGAGTAAATCTACTCCTTTAATATGTGATATAAGCTAGTTACAGATTTGTGTATTATGAATACACAAAAGTTTGGACATAGCAAAATTGCTTACAGTTGTATCTCATTGCAACTGGATATTCTTTATCAAATATTTAAGTTGTTACTTTAGATTACTTCTGGGCATTTAGTTTAACTTTTTCTAATTCGTATGAATATCAACCTTTCTTAACATTATATAAGTGACATATAATGTAAAGGATCACATCAACATTAGTTGCATAATCATATATTTAATACTGCAATTGTTTTATATTTACTGCTGCAAAATATATATGCCAGTCTAGTGATACAAGATATTCCTATGAATGTGCATATATGTCTACATAGCCTGTGACTTAAGATGCATCATTGTGAATTGTTCACACTAATGAATAACACAGCACTCGTAATTTGAAGGTCATATAAGACCCTAAATTGATATGTGTTTTATTCTCTAAAATAACTCACATATTAATTTGTATACACTCATGTATATTTATATGGCCAACACATGATTATGTAGGACTAATGTGTATATATATATTAAATGTCAATGTTAGATTGTAAGATGTAATATCATATATCTATTATTGTTTTAATATTGGGATCGAAACAAAAGAAAACCATTTTTAATGGAGTTTTAAATCTGCTAGATAAATCACTGCATTTGATACAGTGATACATATATGATGTATATTAAACCAGTATGATTTGTTTTGAATAATGATTCTCAACCATGTAAACATTGGTTATATCACTTTATCTAATCACATGTTTTTATATATATATATATATATATATATATATACAATCATTTTGGGTTCTCTGTTTGAAAATGTGTAAAACTGTTTGATATATGTATTGGATACTACCGGTTTTATTTTCTGGCTGTTGTGTCGGTCTTTAAGCTAGTTCGACCTTTACAATTTGAACTGCGTCACATCTATAACTGTATATATGTTATGATATTCAAAGAACATCTAATTTAAACCACTGTTTTAAGACATGTTTTCGATTTACACTAGAACCTGTTTTAAAACCTGACAGTATATTGATACTAAAAGGACATAATGAAAATTCACATATATGTGGTATACATAAATCTGAAGCTTATATAATTCATGCTGCAAGATGTTGACAACAAAACATATGGTACTTGTTTACGGCTTCAGTGGTTCTAATATATATAAATATACATTATGAATGTATAGATCCATGAGAGATCAAAAGGAATATATGCACTTATCATTTTTGGGACTGCTTTTAAAACAATGTAGCATATAAGTGTTTATTTGTTTATGGCAGTAATAATTAGCTAAATGAACAATGTTGAAATTGTTTCAGCAGGTGTTGGCAGCAGAAGTGTACTCAAGTGTTGAGACTAGCCACTGCAGCGGACTTAAGTTCATGGCCATACAAGTTTTGACTTGTTTTAATCTCAAATTTTGTTTATATGTAGAAATGTTGTGTACCTGTATATATATATTGATAATCAGGACGTTGTATTTGCATAATGTATTGTCCTCCTGTAAGTTATATGATTTCATGTATATATATATATATATATATATATATATTCATGTTGATGAATAATGTATGATCTTGCATAAGAAAGTGTAGGACGTGCCCATCTGAGTTATGTGTAATATTACCTGTATAGATATATATATAAAGATATAGTTATCTTGCTGCATTATTATATTCACATGTTATTAAGTTGCGTTCTGTAGTCACATTTTTTACATATATATATAACTGGCCTATGTAATTTCAATGCACTAGAATAGCTCAGATATACTGAAATATGATGCGATTAATGTAGAGTACATATTTGTTATGTGATATGAAGATTGCAGGTAATAAAATATATAATGACAATTATTTCTATTGTGAAATGTTCTTTAGGGTTTTCAAGTCATATGGTAATTTTGATTACCATTACTTTGAAAAGTTTAGAAGATAATATTGACATGCTGCTTGTATAATATTGAATTTAAATATATTTATATGCGTTTCATATATTTTATTTAAATCGGACATAATATTACGAATATGAAATACATATATTTTGATATGTGTAAATAACTCTAATATTGTTCGCCACTATGAGTTATAAATTCCCTCTAAAAGCAAATTTTGTTATATTAAGTCATGGTGACGTCTTCCAATAATATACTCATCACTGTCCAAAATCACTGGATGTAACTAACGCCAAAGCATTGTGCACCTTTTATTTTGGTTATATGCGATGGAGTAAAATGTGGTGCTCCAACCTATTATTAGGTCTGACTTAACTAGGCTGCATAATACGATTATGGCCTTAGAGACAAAAGCATGAATTATTCTACATTTTGAGCAAATGAATAATACTGAACAAAACGTTCAACATGCGATCCAAGAGTTATATGGACGATATAATTAACATAAGATGTCTACCTAAAAGGTTGTGTTTTGGGGATTTGCCAAAGAGAGTCAAGACATGACTAGATATGGATCTTGGAACACCATTATATGTATATACCGATATATATATAAACAGAGGGATGTTAATTTGAGTGGGAGCGTATTTAGTTTAATATTTCACATTTATGTTAATATAAACTTTGATTGTCCAAAATTTTATATTAAATAAATGTTAAAGAATCAGTTATTATTTATTATCTATTGTAGATATTAAATAACAAATAATTTCGATAATTTAAATTAATCCTTGAGAAGGATAAATTAAATTAAATTGAATTTCTTAACTAACATTGAAATTTGAGGATTGTCCTCAAACAAATTAAAACATAATTGTTCTAACAAATATAGAGGATCTGAAATAAGTTAAAGTATGACTTCAACTGAATAAAATATAAATGTTATAATAATCTACTTATATATTTTGGTATTAGATACTAGATATAAATCACATAAATGTACGTTGATTTACAGAAATTGCAGAATAAGTAGAAATTTGATATAAGAACAAGTGAACTTACATTTGGAAATGAAGCAAATGTTGATAGATTATCCATAGTAAGTTGATTCTTGTTGGATATACTGGCTTAATTAAATAAATAAGATAATTGTTATTACGAAATTCCAATTAAAATAAATGTAATCAAATATCTTGTTTAGACAAGATTGAATTTCATTTGTAATAAAAGAATAATTGTTATTCATTTTATTTAAATGAAATATTGTATGGAATTTAACAAATAGTTAATGATATTTGTAAATCCTTAACTATAATGTACTTGACATTAATAATGACTGGATTAAATTTAGTGAATTAAATCCAATGTACCTTTAGTATAACCAGTTAGCCCAATATACAAGAAAGTATATCAAAACTCCATAATGATGGAATTTTGAAATCAATTGATTTCGAATCATAGGAAGAATACAGATCTTGTTTATTAGGCAAAATAACTGAATCACCTTTCACTTGACGCAGTGAATGAGTGATAAGCATTGGGTCTCATACATAATGATGTATATGGAGCAATGAATACATAAGCTAGAGGCAGGTTTTATTACTTCATTATATTTACTGATGATATCAGTAGATACAGATATGTGTATCTTATGAAACACATATCAGAATCCTTTAAAAGATTCAAGGAATTCAAAGTGGTGATAGAAACCAATTTTGATAGAAAATAAATTCTCTTCGAACAAATCAAAGAGAATGTTTAAGCCAATTAATTAATGACTATCCATATAAGTTTGAAATTGTTTCATAACTTACTCCATCTAAAAGACCATATTGCAATGGTGAGTCTGAAGGGAGATATCGTACCTTATAAGATAAAATACGATTTATGATAAGTCATATAGTTCTTCCAATAAATTAAATTTAGAACAATTATATTAAAATCCCACTAAAACGATCTAAAGAAGCCATATAAGATATGGACTAGGAAATGTCCTAGTGTGTTTAATTTGAAGATTTAGGATGTAAGGCGTTTATTAAACGTCCCTCCTCTTATAAGATCGAACCCAAATCAAGTAACTATTTTGTGTAATATCCACAAGAAACAAATGGATATTATTTCTATAAATCCTCTGAGAATAAAATGTTTTATTACTCGAATTGGTATCCATATTAATGGAGATCCAGTCTCTAAGATACCGGTGGGAATGAAATAGAAATCGAAATGTCTCGAAAACCACATAATGTCATTGAATCTTGTATAGACAAGAAATTGAGTGGGAGTGACACAACAATTCTAATGTTATTTGATAACACATTAATTATTATGAATAATATTAATTTAAAACAAGAAATAAATACTGATTCTAAAAAAGAAAATATTTGGATTAAGAAGTTCATGATTGAACTTAATTCATTGTTGATCCAATCATATACGTTGCGATAACAATGTGGCTGATGCTCAGGCCTAAAACCTTAAACTCACTATTAATCCAAACGTATATTTAAGAAATATAATTCTTATGTGAATTTGTTCACAGAAGAAATAAACATATCTGCAAAGTTACAAAAGTTGTAATGTTGCAAACCTACTGAATTAAACTCTGTCGCAGCAGAAGTTTAATAGTCACACTAGTTTCATAAGTATACGATACGTAAATGATTGACTCTAGTGCAAGTGGGAGATTGTTAGAGTTTGTGCCCTAGAGGCAATTCATTTGATGAGATTGATAACACTGTTGATGTTATTATTTTATTTGGAATAAAATATTATTCTTTTATATTATATTTACTGCGTAATATAAATATTAATATAATAGAAGTCCTTAGAATAATAATACGGAAGTATATAGTTCCAGTAAGACTGAACTTGAGATTATATAATTATTAAGTATTATAATTCTTAAATGTTCCAAGTCGAGTTTCATTGTTTATAAAGGACAACAATGAAGCATTGAGACTAGTATGTTGATGGACTGATGATCACATCTCATTGATCATTAATATACGTGATATTAAAGTCAAGATATAAATACGTATTGGAGAATATCGTATTGGGCTGACCCGCCTTGAGATAACTCCATGGAATATGATTAATAGTATCATAAGTTATTCTCATAGTGGAAGTGATGTAATGGTCCTTAGACCTGAAATCATTATAATTTTATTCGAGTATATTTGTGTTTTGATATCATCTAAAGTTATTTTGTAACAGAGTAATGATAATGGTGATTATTGGAAACATCTCGAGTCGAATGAAAATTATGAATGATCTAGATGGAATTTAACCCTACAATATATTCGTAGTGATATCCATGGGCCTCTTGATTGAGTGAGACTGTGAAATGCATGGCCGTTCTCAAATGTTGATTTGTTTAAAACAGTCTGCTCATCGATCAAGAAAACAGATTAAATTATAAAGAGAATGATACGATGCATGGCTCCAGTTTAATCTTGGATATAACGGTTAAAAGGATTAAATTATATTGATACACTATTCACAAAGGTCATATCGAATTATTGATATTGTTGTAGCTTGGGTAGCAGTGATGTGTTACTAGACGCCGCTCATTGTTTACAGTCTAAATGTTTAGATTGTTGCCAACGTTGCAATAACCTATAGGGTCACACTTACATACGTTGTAAAAGGATGAGGATATTTAAATATAAGGGTTTGACTAATTCTATTATTTAAATGTGGGTGAATGGGTCATAGGGTTAGAGAAATTGTCGGTTCTAGTGTTATAAAAGAAAGAGGTCCGACCTTATCATTTCATAACAAGACAGCCGATGAGACGACCCGAACTTCCCCGTGAAGGAAAGCACGGATAGAATTGAGTACAAGACAAAATAGAACGCATACGGAAGAACATTTCATTGTTATTACAACAATTCCATCAGATACAAGAATATACAGAGTATAAATGAATAAATTACATTCGATAAATATCAGAGATTACAATAAATTACATAGCAGCGGAAAATAATACAAAATACAACTGAAAGTGATACACGGATACAGGGCTTTCCGAGCATCGTTCCAACTGTAAATCAGGACCCTGTGAATATAAATCTGCAAAACCAATACTACTAGCTGCCCGTGCGGAAAATAGGGGCACCCAGAGTTTAGGTTAAAACAATAAACTCCAGGTCAGTCATGTGACTGGTGTGAGAACTAAAACAGTTATTAATCTTTATTTTTAAAGTTAGGTAAATCAAGGGACCACGCCGTATAACACGGAACGGGTTTCCTCCCAAGAATACCAGTGCATAGAACAAACAGCGCAATGCTAAATAAAGAAAAATGAAGCTGTTATAAGACCCAGGTCCCATCACACAATGCAACGCAAGCCGGAGGATAGGGTTTTTACCTTATAACAGCCAAAGCATGCTTGATACGTTTAAAACACATTATTTGATACTATAATAGGTGTATAGTGTCAAAACAATTTCAATCATAAATATCAATCATAGGCGGCATTAATGACCCATACCACTATGTCGCCATACTAGGTTCTACAAATAAAACCGCACTATCACGTATTGGAAATTGGATTTCCGTCATGAGCCGAGGCAAGGGGCAAGCTCCTCTCCGCGTTCGAGACACTCTAGCAAATGTCCCAGGACCCCACTATGATCCTTGGAATCGGCTGGGCCGGTCCTCTCTTACTTTTGAGGATTGGCAATTCCTGAACACACGTTTCCCGGTCCTTACAGACCTATATCCGAGGCGCCTCGCATTCCAACAACCACACAGGTGAAAAGTATATAAATGTCAGGGCTGGTAGGTCACTGACACCACCCTAGCTAGAAAGAAACGTCATGCTCTCCCAGCGGTCCATCTCCCGTTTTTGACTCATACCGAGGTGTGAGGCTCGCGAATCCACGTTACACACAAAGCTATGCCACACAGGCCGTGCTTTGATCATCAACCACAAGACTTTGCTTTTCAACAGAAGCCTTGATCAATTGCCACTTACGCATGCCACACAGGCAATTCACTCCATGCGTTTGATATCCATCAATATATAACCCCTGAGCTCGTACGTCTCAGAGAAGGGCGTTAAGCAAGAGAATAAATTCTCCGCCGCCAAACAGATATATATTTAATAGAGATCAATCACACGGACTAAAATCCAATGTCAGACACACAGTCCATTTACAAGTCCGTTCTGGGTCTGAACGAAACCGGAGGCACTTTCCTCGCATATCCATCGATCTCCAAGTACGTCTGGACGATCACCGACTGTTTCCCTCATCCTGGGTGTACAGCCCAATCAAGATCATCAGTAATCACCCAAACGATGTGAAGACTTCCGGTCTTCAACCACTGTCTTCATCTTCGACATCTCGTCGAATCGGTTATTCAGAATGGGTATAACCCGGCCTTTCTGAATAACCCACGTATATAATAAACAAATGTTACACAAACACAACAAACGCCTCATTCCAATTCAGAATATTCTTTTATTCACCGAATCACATTCTTAGGGAAAGGTTCCCATTAATTTTATCCAAGATAAATTCTTCTAAATTTATTCTTTAATCCTCCTTTGGATATCATTTCAACTAGTCGGGATTAACGAACCACACCGAAGTAATTATTTATTTTATTTCCCAATCCCAACCTATATATCCCGTGGAGAAAACTGGTAATACTCCACATCTAACACCACGGTGTTATCGGTAAAATTAATTACCATTTCACGTTCAAATCTAATTAAAGATTTAACTATCGCTTTGGAGCAAAACTGGTGATACTCCACTCTCGATCACTTTTCAGATTTGATAATTTAAATTATCAATTCACTTTTCAATCTAATTAAAGATTCATTAAAACTCCACTTAGTTTTAATCTTTTCAAAAATCAATATCCTGCCTTTAACTGGGTTAAAGAACCAATGTCATCAAAAACACGATTCACGACAAACCAAATCACATTTGATATTAAATACAAGGCTCTGAATAGAAAATATATCGGCTTATATTCAATATCAAATTCTGAAACCAACAAATATCGTATTGGAAATAACGATATAAAATATCTTTCAAATCCCCATAACAATATTTGTATAGTCACGAAATCCAACATCGAAATATCCCGAAGATAATTTCGATTCAGCTCCAGTCCAATCCACGTGTTGGAAATTATCGATTATTTTCAAAATCACTTTCAAATTCAATTTATTTATTTTAAAAATAAATTGATTTCAATTCTAGTTCAAAACTAGTTCATTTCGATAAAAATCTATTTTTATCTTTTCAAATGTGGAATTTTTCACCCCAGTTCTTTCCAATTCACATATTATAATTTTACACAAATTATAGATATTTTTAATAATTTTATCAAGGCCCGTACAGTCGATTTCCAACATCGGCCATCGAACTGCACTTATAGCGACCTTTTTCGAATTTGATTTGGACATAATTCCAAATCCAACCGTTAGATTTCAAATTTCTAATATTCATTGGAAAGCCCTTTTCGATACGAACCCAACGGTTCCGGTTTTAGGAGAATCCGACGGTCGGATCTCCTGCAATGTCCGTTTGAAATAAATGGTCGAAATTCACGAACTGCCGCGGCGCGGCGCGTTCTATTCAGGCCATTATATTATATATATAATATATATAATATATATTTCGTCGATTTCCTTTTAAAACGAATTTTAAAAATAGTTTTGAATTCGTTTCAAAAGCAATTTCAACTTCCATTTCAATTCAAATCAAAATTGAATTCTTCTCTATAAATTCGTTTTAAAATTCATTTCTATTCAATTCAAATTTCAATTCAATTTGAATTCATTTCAATTCGCTTTCAAATCAATTTGAATTCGTTTTCACTTCAATTCATTTCGAAATCCTTTTCAATTCAATTCATTTCGAAATCGTTTTCAATTCAATTTATTTCGAAATCCTTTTCAATTCAATTCATTCCTATTTTATTCAAATTCAAATTCACTTCCTATTCAATTCGAATTTTAATCTAATTCAATTGAATTTCATTTCAAAATATTTAGTTTTGAAATCACTTTTCAATATTCGTTGTAAAACGAATAAAATCGATATAAATATCGTTCACGTCAAAATAGCGCATCTCTAATCCACACGGCTTTATATATTTCAAAAACTTCTATTCAATTCAACACATGAACCTATATTTCTTTCAACACACGACTAATCTCAACACATGAGTACTGTCAACACCTCACTATTTTTGTTATGTAAAATATTTTATAAAACTATGGTATCTATCGTTTGATTTTAATTAGACTCCACCGTAAAGTAGATTCCAATCGTAAATATGATAAAGATGTAATTTATTTTATTTAAAATATTCTACTCAACACATGAATAGTTTCAACACATGATCACCGTCAACACATGACCATTTTTATATTCAACACATGAATTTTCTTTTATGATATTCATTGTTTTCCCGATTGGAATGAGGCCCAATCAATCACCATATAGTGTTAATTATATGGATTCCATACAACACATGTATATAATAGCATTGAAAAATAATCAACCATCAACCAAAGTGCACTACACTGTATAAGCATCAAATATAGGTATCCGACGCTTATAACAGCCTGTCAATCCACCGATCGACATATTTAATCAATCAGGATGAGTGAACTTCAAATTTCATCCCAACACCCGTGTGGGGTTTCAAACAATCAAACACAGATTTTATTTGTGCAGTTGGGCGATGTGTAAAATTTATCAACCCAATCAATATCAGTCAAATCAGTGTATATAAACAAATCGGCCGATTTGTTTATAAATATTTTATTTATTCACTTTCACGTTAAAAATCATATTTTTAACGATAAAATATTCTATTTCAACACTTGAATTTCTATTCATTTCATTTACACAATAAAAATGATATTTTTATTTTTCTAACATATTTTAGAAAATTTCGGCGGCATAACGGCACGATACTAGAAACGGGACAAGGCCTAGCCTTATCCCCGGTCTAGTGAAGGCCCACGCCATTCACACATCAATCAAATCACTTTCGTTATGCAAACCACAAAATTTGGAGTAAGAGTCTAACCTAGTCTTACTCCTTCGCCTTATAACGGCGCACGTCTAATCCTAACCAATTTATCGATTCGATTTTTCACACCACAAACCACATTCAAACCAATATCTCAATCAATCACCAAACATCCAAACAAACAAGTCCATGGTATGTGGACGGGTGTCGGGTGCTTCTAATAAGCACCGTCTGCATCCTAGTATATATATATAACTAGAAAAATAGAATTTGAGTGAGAAGTTCTCACCGAAAGCTATCCAATACCACGACACTCCTATTGTAGAGATCTTCGTCGTTCTCGCCTTTTCTTCTTTGTTGCCCGTAGCCACTACATATAGAAATCACACATTTTTATATTTCGATGTCTTTAAAATAAAAATCACATTTTTATTTATTCACTTTCAATTTAAAAATCATATTTTTATAATCACTTCATATATTTAAAAATCGAATTTTTACTATGCTATTCAATATATAAAAATCATATTTTTATTTCGAAGTTCAACATATAAAAATCGAGTTTTTACTATTATGTTATATAGATAAAAATTATATTTTTATCACGCTATTTTCTATATAAAGATTTCACCTTTTAAAATTTAAAGATTTCACCTTTTAAAATTTAAAGATTTCACCTTTTAAAATTATCACTTTACTTCAACGTATATAAAATAAAAATCAGATTTTTATTTCGCTACATATACAAAGATGATATTTTTATATCCTCTATCCTATAAAGATTATATTTTTAATACTCTACAACATAAATAAATAAAAACAGTTTTTAAAGTAAATAAATAAATAAAAATCGGTTTTTAAGTAAAGAAGATTCAGTTTAAAGTAAAATAAAAAAACAGTGTTTAAAATAAATAAAATTCACAGTTTAAAGTAAATAAAAAAAAACAGGAAGCTTACAGGGGGGGTCGTCGGTGTT
Source organism: Allium sativum (assembly GCA_030737875.1). Lineage (NCBI taxonomy): Eukaryota > Viridiplantae > Streptophyta > Magnoliopsida > Asparagales > Amaryllidaceae > Allium > Allium sativum. The sequence continues at coordinate 179,304,370 of CM060915.1, read as the reverse complement.
GGATTGGAGGAGGATCGGAGCTCCTTCCTGGAGGCGGCGGTCTGGTGGAGGCGGGGCGAGGTCGAGGATTTTGCGGCTGTCGATTAGGGCAGGGGGGGGGTCGGAGCTTCTAGGTGGCGGAGGAGGAGAAGGGTAGGGCGGCGAGCTGAGGAAGGGGGTCGCGGAGTCCACCGAGGAGGGGCGGCGGCGACGATGGCCACGGGGGGGGGGGGGGGGCGATTGCGATTTAAATTTTTTCTTTTTTTTTTTCTTCTTTTTTTTTTCTGTTAAACGAAAACGGGGGGGGGCCTGGGTTAAAAGGGGGAGATAGAATTTTTTTTTATTAATTTAATTATTTAATTATTTATTTTAATTCAAAAAGTCAACTTTTTCAAACGACCTCTAAACGAGGTCCACCGCCTGTCGTCCATAGCGTTCCACCCCCATTCCGAACACAATGGGATGTGTACCGCAAGCTGATTCGATCATTTGAATCAGTCTCCGTTAAATTTACATTTAAATCACTATATTGAATTTTAAACGTACATTTCAAATTACCGGAGTCACATACGAACTTTAAAAATTCCTGAAAAATATTTTCTAGCTTCGTATTGACGATACGGTCCTAACAAAACTAGTTTCGTTGAATTCTGAGACCATTAGAAAAATGGCCAATTTCCAGTCGATTAAAATCAACTGAAATGGTCAAAACACGTTTTCCTTTGCCACACTCACATATTGATTCGAAAAATTATGAAATTTGAAACCTAGTAATAGTTTGACACTGCGGATCCAACAAAACTGGTTTCGTCGAAATCCGAGGTCATTTGCAAAATGTCCATTTTTAAGGGCCTGAATTCCATAGCGACTATTCAGAATTTTCAACTGGACATATCTTTTGATTCTCGCTACGAAATTTCAATTTGTCGGATTCGTTGGAAAGATATCATCAATTAGATCCTAATGTTTTTGGTTTCACTAAAATCCGGATTGTTTTGCACCCGGTACATTCAATTGAAGTTTGAAATCGAATTATCGAACTACCGCGCCATTTTAAATTCTATTTATAATTATATATAAATATTTATATTCTAACGACGGCGTATATAATATATACGTCGAATTCTATTCAAAATAATTTCTCGTCGATTTTATTTAAAATAATTCATTTTAAATAAGCAAAATTCTTTAAAATTGCCAAAATAAAAATTTTAAACTGGCCCGGATTTTCGGGTTATTACAATCTCCCCCACTTAAAACTTTTCGTCCCCGAAAAGGAACAAAGTCGAAAGTGGTTTGATTAATAAGCACTACATTCGATCTGGCTTCCATTCTCCAACTTTTAAGTTTCTGAGAATTTCCAAATTTCAAAAATTTGGCTAACACCCTAAATTTTCGAAAAATTTCGCCATAACCTCCCCTGCACCGGGAGCATCGGGGAATTTCAAATAGCTTCCCCGGTCCTTCAGATCTCAAAAAGAAAAAGAAAAAGCCAAGCGGCTAGCCAATAGGCTCACAAAATCATCATCACCCAAACAAAACAGGAAATTATGTAGTAAACATGTACCTATTTGTCGGGCAAACAAATTTTATTCTTCGGCTCTAGCCTCCTTGCTATGACCTGTTCAATGTAAGTATATGTATATGCAAGAAAATGCGACCAATTTCAATATAATTCAATATTTGATTATATTAGGCTAAATAGTTCAAAATTATCAAACAAATAAACAAACAACACAAACATCAATCAATTAGTGAATTAGAGTTTCAAATTCATAATTTTGATACATATATACAAAAATCATGTTTTGATGCCAATTCACGACAATGTGTTCTAACTATATAAGTTTTGGTTCTCACACCAGTCTAATGGAAATATATAGATATCACACCTTCGAAACACGAATATAAATACTGATGATGTGGCCACATCATCAGAATTATCCCCGGGTGTCTAGAATGTGATTCTATATCTATCCAGTATATTAAAACTTCGAATATACGTTCATGACGCGTATACGCGAAATCTATATATACTCGATTGTCCATATTCAAAATAAATAAATATTCAAATACGTATAAAGCGATTTAAATTTTTAAAACAAAATTGTTTTCATTTGAAAAATATACTCTTCACACTCGTTCTAGGATACTACTGATCCTATCTCTAACGAGTAATTCTAATTGGATATTACTAATCCAATATCTGATGAATTCTTTCGTATGGTTCTAATGTGTCTTGTTCTCGAGCTCTGTAATCCAAAGCTCTGATACCAAACTGAGACGACCCGAACTTCCCCATGAAGGAAAGCACGGATAGAATTGAGTACAAGACAAAATAGAACGCATACGGAAGAACATTTCATTGTTATTACAACAATTCCATCAGATACAAGAATATACAGAGTATAAATGAATAAATTACATTCGATAAATATCAGAGATTACAATAAATTACATAGCAGCGGAAAATAATACAAAATACAACTGAAAGTGATACACGGATACAGGGCTTTCCGAGCATCGTTCCAACTGTAAATCAGGACCCTGTGAATATAAATCTGCAAAACCAAAACTACTAGCTGCCCGTGCGGAAAATAGGGGCACCCAGAGTTTAGGTTAAAACAATAAACTCCAGGTCAGTCATGTGACTGGTGTGAGAACTAAAACAGTTATTAATCTTTATTTTTAAAGTTAGGTAAATCAAGGGACCACGCCGTATAACACGGAACGGGTTTCCTCCCAAGAATACCAGTGCATAGAACAAACAGCGCAATGCTAAATAAAGAAAAATGAAGCTGTTATAAGACCCAGGTCCCATCACACAATGCAACGCAAGCCGGAGGATAGGGTTTTTACCTTATAACAGCCAAAGCATGCTTGATACGTTTAAAACACATTATTTGATACTATAATAGGTGTATAGTGTCAAAACAATTTCAATCATAAATATCAATCATAGGCGGCATTAATGACCCATACCACTATGTCGCCATACTAGGTTCTACAAATAAAACCGCACTATCACGTATTGGAAATTGGATTTCCGTCATGAGCCGAGGCAAGGGGCAAGCTCCTCTCCGCGTTCGAGACACTCTAGCAAATGTCCCAGGACCCCACTATGATCCTTGGAATCGGCTGGGCCGGTCCTCTCTTACTTTTGAGGATTGGCAATTCCTGAACACACGTTTCCCGGTCCTTACAGACCTATATCCGAGGCGCCTCGCATTCCAACAACCACACAGGTGAAAAGTATATAAATGTCAGGGCTGGTAGGTCACTGACACCACCCTAGCTAGAAAGAAACGTCATGCTCTCCCAGCGGTCCATCTCCCGTTTTTGACTCATACCGAGGTGTGAGGCTCGCGAATCCACGTTACACACAAAGCTATGCCACACAGGCCGTGCTTTGATCATCAACCACAAGACTTTGCTTTTCAACAGAAGCCTTGATCAATTGCCACTTACGCATGCCACACAGGCAATTCACTCCATGCGTTTGATATCCATCAATATATAACCCCTGAGCTCGTACGTCTCAGAGAAGGGCGTTAAGCAAGAGAATAAATTCTCCGCCGCCAAACAGATATATATTTAATAGAGATCAATCACACGGACTAAAATCCAATGTCAGACACACAGTCCATTTACAAGTCCGTTCTGGGTCTGAACGAAACCGGAGGCACTTTCCTCGCATATCCATCGATCTCCAAGTACGTCTGGACGATCACCGACTGTTTCCCTCATCCTGGGTGTACAGCCCAATCAAGATCATCAGTAATCACCCAAACGATGTGAAGACTTCCGGTCTTCAACCACCGTCTTCATCTTCGACATCTCGTCGAATCGGTTATTCAGAATGGGTATAACCCGGCCTTTCTGAATAACCCACGTATATAATAAACAAATGTTACACAAACACAACAAACGCCTCATTCCAATTCAGAATATTCTTTTATTCACCGAATCACATTCTTAGGGAAAGGTTCCCATTAATTTTATCCAAGATAAATTCTTCTAAATTTATTCTTTAATCCTCCTTTGGATATCATTTCAACTAGTCGGGATTAACGAACCACACCGAAGTAATTATTTATTTTATTTCCCAATCCCAACCTATATATCCCGTGGAGAAAACTGGTAATACTCCACATCTAACACCACGGTGTTATCGGTAAAATTAATTACCATTTCACGTTCAAATCTAATTAAAGATTTAACTATCGCTTTGGAGCAAAACTGGTGATACTCCACTCTCGATCACTTTTCAGATTTGATAATTTAAATTATCAATTCACTTTTCAATCTAATTAAAGATTCATTAAAACTCCACTTAGTTTTAATCTTTTCAAAAATCAATATCCTGCCTTTAACTGGGTTAAAGAACCAATGTCATCAAAAACACGATTCACGACAAACCAAATCACATTTGATATTAAATACAAGGCTCTGAATAGGAAATATATCGGCTTATATTCAATATCAAATTCTGAAACCAACAAATATCGTATTGGAAATAACGATATAAAATATCTTTCAAATCCCCATAACAATATTTGTATAGTCACGAAATCCAACATCGAAATATCCCGAAGATAATTTCGATTCAGCTCCAGTCCAATCCACGTGTTGGAAATTATCGATTATTTTCAAAATCACTTTCAAATTCAATTTATTTATTTTAAAAATAAATTGATTTCAATTCTAGTTCAAAACTAGTTCATTTCGATAAAAATCTATTTTTATCTTTTCAAATGTGGAATTTTTCACCCCAATTCTTTCCAATTCACATACTATAATTTTACACAAATTATAGATATTTTTAATAATTTTATCAAGGCCCGTACAGTCGATTTCCAACAACGGCCATCGAACTGCACTTATAGCGACCTTTTTCGAATTTGATTTGGACATAATTCCAAATCCAACCGTTAGATTTCAAATTTCTAATATTCATTGGAAAGCTCTTTTCGATACGAACCCAACGGTTCCGGTTTTAGGAGAATCCGACGGTCGGATCTCCCGCAATGTCCGTTTGAAATAAATGGTCGAAATTCACGAACTGCCGCGGCGCGGCGCGTTCTATTCAGGCCATTATATTATATATATAATATATATAATATATATTTCGTCGATTTCCTTTTAAAACGAATTTTAAAAATAGTTTTGAATTCGTTTCAAAAGCAATTTCAACTTCCATTTCAATTCAAATCAAAATTGAATTCTTCTCTATAAATTCGTTTTAAAATTCATTTCTATTCAATTCAAATTTCAATTCAATTTGAATTCATTTCAATTCGCTTTCAAATCAATTTGAATTCGTTTTCACTTCAATTCATTTCGAAATCCTTTTCAATTCAATTCATTTCGAAATCGTTTTCAATTCAATTTATTTCGAAATCGTTTTCAATTCAATTCATTCCTATTTTATTCAAATTCACTTCCTATTCAATTCGAATTTTAATCTAATTCAATTGAATTTCATTTCAAAATATTTAGTTTTGAAATCACTTTTCAATATTCGTTGTAAAACGAATAAAATCGATATAAATATCGTTCACGTCAAAATAGCGCATCTCTAATCCACACGGCTTTATATATTTCAAAAACTTCTATTCAATTCAACACATGAACCTATATTTCTTTCAACACACGACTAATCTCAACACATGAGTACTGTCAACACCTCACTATTTTTGTTATGTAAAATATTTTATAAAACTATGGTATCTATCGTTTGATTTTAATTAGACTCCACCGTAAAGTAGATTCCAATCGTAAATATGATAAAGATGTAATTTATTTTATTTAAAATATTCTACTCAACACATGAATAGTTTCAACACATGATCACCGTCAACACATGACCATTTTTATATTCAACACATGAATTTTCTTTTATGATATTCATTGTTTTCCCGATTGGAATGAGGCCCAATCAATCACCATATAGTGTTAATTATATGGATTCCATACAACACATGTATATAATAGCATTGAAAAATAATCAACCATCAACCAAAGTGCACTACACTGTATAAGCATCAAATATAGGTATCCGACGCTTATAACAGCCTGTCAATCCACCGATCGACATATTTAATCAATCAGGATGAGTGAACTTCAAATTTCATCCCAACACCCGTGTGGGGTTTCAAACAATCAAACACAGATTTTATTTGTGCAGTTGGGCGATGTGTAAAATTTATCAACCCAATCAATATCAGTCAAATCAGTGTATATAAACAAATCGGCCGATTTGTTTATAAATATATTATTTATTCACTTTCACGTTAAAAATCATATTTTTAACGATAAAATATTCTATTTCAACACTTGAATTTCTATTCATTTCATTTACACAATAAAAATGATATTTTTATTTTTCTAACATATTTTAGAAAATTTCGGCGGCATAACGGCACGATACTAGAAACGGGACAAGGCCTAGCCTTATCCCCGGTCTAGTGAAGGCCCACGCCATTCACACATCAATCAAATCACTTTCGTTATGCAAACCACAAAATTTGGAGTAAGAGTCTAACCTAGTCTTACTCCTTCGCCTTATAACGGCGCACGTCTAATCCTAACCAATTTATCGATTCGATTTTTCACACCACAAACCACATTCAAACCAATATCTCAATCAATCACCAAACATCCAAACAAACAAGTCCATGGTATGTGGACGGGTGTCGGGTGCTTCTAATAAGCACCGTCTGCATCCTAGTATATATATATAACTAGAAAAATAGAATTTGAGTGAGAAGTTCTCACCGAAAGCTATCCAATACCACGACACTCCTATTGTAGAGATCTTCGTCGTTCTCGCCTTTTCTTCTTTGTTGCCCGTAGCCACTACATATAGAAATCACACATTTTTATATTTCGATGTCTTTAAAATAAAAATCACATTTTTATTTATTCACTTTCAATTTAAAAATCATATTTTTATAATCACTTCATATATTTAAAAATCGAATTTTTACTATGCTATTCAATATATAAAAATCATATTTTTATTTCGAAGTTCAACATATAAAAATCGAGTTTTTACTATTATGTTATATAGATAAAAATTATATTTTTATCACGCTATTTTCTATATAAAGATTTCGCCTTTTTAAATTTAAAGATTTCACCCTTTTAAATTTAAAGATTTCACATTTTAAAATTTAAAGATTTCACCTTTTAAAATTTAAAGATTTCACCTTTTAAAATTATCACTTTACTTCAACGTATATAAAATAAAAATCAGATTTTTATTTCGCTACATATACAAAGATGATATTTTTATATCCTCTATCCTATAAAGATTATATTTTTAATACTCTACAACATAAATAAATAAATAAAAACAGTTTTTAAAGTAAATAAATAAAAAAAAAAATCGGTTTTTAAGTAAAGAAGATTCAGTTTAAAGTAAAATAAAAAAACAGTGTTTAAAATAAATAAAATTCACAGTTTAAAGTAAATAAAAAAAAACAGGAAGCTTACAGGGGGGGTCGTCGGTCTTGGATTGGAGGAGGATCGGAGCTCCTTCCTGGAGGCGGCGGTCTGGTGGAGGCGGGGCGAGGTCGAGGATTTTGCGGCTGTCGATTAGGGTAGGGGGGGGGGGTCGGAGCTTCTAGGTGGCGGAGGAGGAGAAGGGTAGGGCGGCGAGCTGAGGGAGGGGGTCGCGGAGTCCACCGGGGAGGGGCGGCGGCGACGATGGCCACGGGGGGGGGGGGGGGGGGGGGGGCGATTGCGATTTAAATTTTTTCTTTTTTTTTTTCTTCTTTTTTTTTTCTGTTAAACGAAAACGGGGGGGGGGGGCCTGGGTTAAAAGGGGGAGATAGAATTTTTTTTTATTAATTTAATTATTTAATTATTTATTTTAATTCAAAAAGTCAACTTTTTCAAACGACCTCTAAACGAGGTCCACCGCCTGTCGTCCATAGCGTTCCACCCCCATTCCGAACACAATGGGATGTGTACCGCAAGCTGATTCGATCATTTGAATCAGTCTCCGTTAAATTTACATTTAAATCACTATATTGAATTTTAAACGTACATTTCAAATTACCGGAGTCACATACGAACTTTAAAAATTCCTGAAAAATATTTTCTAGCTTCGTATTGACGATACGGTCCTAACAAAACTAGTTTCGTTGAATTCTGAGACCATTAGAAAAATGGCCAATTTCCAGTCGATTAAAATCAACTGAAATGGTCAAAACACGTTTTCCTTTGCCACACTCACATATTGATTCGAAAAATTATGAAATTTGAAACCTAGCAATAGTTTGACACTGCGGATCCAACAAAACTGGTTTCGTCGAAATCCGAGGTCATTTGCAAAATGTCCATTTTTAAGGGCCTGAATTCCATAGCGACTATTCAGAATTTTCAACTGGACATATCTTTTGATTCTCGCTACGAAATTTCAATTTGTCGGATTCGTTGGAAAGATATCATCAATTAGATCCTAATGTTTTTCGTTTCACTAAAATCCGGATTGTTTTGCACCCGGTACATTCAATTGAAGTTTGAAATCGAATTATCGAACTACCGCGCCATTTTCAATTCTATTTATAATTATATATAAATATTTATATTCTAACGACGGCGTATATAATATATACGTCGAATTCTATTCAAAATAATTTCTCGTCGATTTTATTTAAAATAATTCATTTTAAATAAGCAAAATTCTTTAAAATTGCCAAAATAAAAATTTTAAACTGGCCCGGATTTTCGGGTTATTACAGCCGAAATACTCAAAAACACTAGATCCCATTTTAGTCCCAATTTAGCTAGTACTAGCTCATCCTTCCTCGATTTGATTCGAGAGCAACGTCGGTGGATTTCCTACAGAGGTGCTTGACTTCAAGCACTAGGTTATTCGATCAGATCTGGAATTGGATTCAACAAGCTCAAAGCTAGGGTTTTCGTTCGATTCAAGAATCAAAGAAGTCAGGTACCTATCGATTTTGATTACTAGGGTTTCTGATTTCCATTGTTTCCGCTGCAAAATCGATCCTTTGTTTCCTTCAATTACGACTCAATGGGGCAAAGTGGAAAAACCGAAGGATTTGTGGCTAAATATCAGTGCAGTGAAGCCATTTATGACTTCATGGGGCAAAGTGATCATAGCAAGGTATGTTGGGTGATCGAAGTGGTGAATATCGTATGCTTTATGCACTGTGTGAGAGATGTGAGGATGGTTGTTATGTTTGATTGTTTGCCATCACTATGACGTGCACACCCCACCCCCGTTACATTTACACCATTTGAAATGGCACCTTAGAGTGTTGTACAATATGTAGTACTAACTCTTTGGTTGCAGGTCCAGGTTCATGTATGTTTTAGTCTACCTGTTATTGTTCTGTTTAGATGCTTATCGCTCATACCAGGCTTTATGTCTGACCCAGAGTTTTATGTCTTCTCTTATTACTCTGGGTGCTCACACGAGCAGACTAGAGACAGGTTAGCTGGTGATACGCGAGTAGCTGATTCGGAGGCGAGCAGGAGGCTTCCACGTATGATATATATAGATATTCTCCCTGTGTCGTTGGTGGTCGCTACTTGGGCATTAGTAGCGTACCTCCCTTATCTTACTTTTGCTTTTTGAGACAGTTTGAAAAGTTGTAATAATGTTAACTATGGATCATAAGCTGTACTTGGATTTTCCGCTGCTATGTTAGTTTATTTTCAGCTTATGCACTGTCTCACCTGTTTTATGTCAAGTATGTTGTTATTATATTTTGTTCCACGCACTGTGAGACATTTTACAGGTTCCTTGTTAGTTCATTTCCTTCTTCCCTTTTCTTTTGACGATCCGTCCTGTGCTAACTGGACATGTGTACAGCGCACTTTTGGAGTAAATGTCGGTTGGTGCGGGGCGGGCCGTCACTTTTGGTATCAGAGCTCTAGGTTGCGTAGTTAACCTAGGGAAAGACACTAAGGAGAGATAGTACGTATATGAGAGATCGTATTTTTGATTACTTTGGTTTTCAAAAGCTATATATGTATATACTATTAGTAGTATAAGAATGAAGTCGTACTGCACTAGCACCACTATGTGGTCGTTAATCGTTTCCTTTTACAGATTGACGATGAGCCGATATGCTAGAGGTGCTGGTAGGGGAGCCAATAATGGGAATGTTGCTGACATGAGGGCGATGTTTACTGACCTCATGAGAGACATGCTTAGGGAGGTGCAAGGGGCAGTTCCCACTCCCGGAATTGGTGGTGGTCCAGTAGTGCAGCCGTCTTGGGTCGTTTGCAAAATGGCTATTTTTAAGGGCCTTATATATATATTAAAATATATATAAATTCCACAGCGACTTTTCTGAATTTTAAACTGGACGTATCTTTCAACTTGTAATGTGAAATCTCAGTTTCTTACATCCGTTAGAAAGATATCGTTAAACAGATTTAAATATTTCTTGTTTCGTCCAATTCGGACTTATATTGAATTTTGTATATTCATTTGAAATCGAATTTTCAAACTGCCGCGCCATTTTCAATTCCTTTTATAATTAAAAATAAATATTTATATTCAAACTTCGATTCAAATAAATATATAAGCTCTAACTCAATTCAAAATAAATTTCTCGTCATCTTTATTTAAAATAAATCATTTTAAATATTCAAAATTCATCAAAATTGCCAAAATAATTTTTTTTAAATTGGCTCTGATTTTCCGGGTTATTACAGGTTCGGTCTCCTTCTCCATGTTCATGGATAGTACATTGGGTCGGTTCGGTCATGATCTCCCCAGTTCCCCAGATTGGCTCGTGATGCAATAGTTTGGGGGTAGCGGTTCGGTTTGTGCTTCCCCGTCCAATCCGATCTGGTTCGTTAATCTCCTGCACTTCTTTCCAGCGACTGTTTTACGACATTCGATGACATTTTCGACAAATCTAACTTTTCCAATCAATCACAAAGCATACCATACAGTCATAGCAACATATAAAATTGTCAACTAACACTAAAACAACAACTTTTTAGGTTAAAATGGATCAAACATAGCCAAAACCCCATATTTTTCCCTTTAAGTATGTTTAAGCAAATCTAATGATACGATTAGAAAAACTTAACCAAACTAACCAAATTTTCTAACAGAGGCCTAAAATAATATTTCGAAATTTATAAATATTTTTCCAGATTTTTATCATGCATAATTTCGTTAATTAACACTAATCACCCTAATTAACTGTAATTAGTGTAAAAACAATGCTAATCACTCACCTTAGCCACAATCAAACTACAGATCTGAAATATTCTCAGATTTGGGTTGAATCTCTATGCAATACAGCAGCTTTATTCCCAATTTGATGCAAATTTGCCCGGATTAGATGTAACTTGGCTTAATCTTCAATTAGAAAGCGATTAGGAGTGATTTAGGATGAAATTAGAAGGTGGAGGCCATTGTTAGGGTTCCTACGAGGTAAATAGCAGGTAGAAAACTGAAATGGAATGAATACCTAATTCATTTCAGCCTCCCCATAACCGTAATCCCGAATGGTTTATGCGCCCATTCACTAATCACCTCATTTGACCAAGTTAAGCATTTTTTCACCTTCTAAACCTTATTTCAGCCATATCTCCCAAACGGTAAGTCTGTTTTTCACATATGACCACTCTATGGAAAGGTAATCCATCATCCAAATCTAATGGAAGTGGTTTCAGGTCAAAACTCCTTTCTAATCAAAAGTTATGGCCGAAACAAGGGGCAAAACGGTCATTTAAAAATCGGCAAAAATCATGAACATGGGAAATGACCCCAATAGTCGTCTCCCAAAGTTACATGGCCATACGACTTCATATGTGAAAGAAAGAAATATTCTATGATCCTTTGAAGTGTAGAATGTGGGTCGTTACATTCTCCCCCCCACTTAAGAAATTTCGCCCCCGAAATTTCCTTAACCCAAAACATACAAAGGATCCCGTATGCCTACCAATCATTAACAAAACAATAAAGCATACAAAACAACAAAACAAGCCTATCCTAGCATCCGGTTTACTAACAAGGGAGTACTATACCGATATAAAAACCTTACCAGGCAAAGAGTTCTGGATACTTCCTCCTTATGTTCTCTTCTGTTTCCTAAGTACAGTCTTCCTTATCATCACCCTACTGAACTTTGACTAGTTTCACCGCCTTCCTTCGAAGTTGCTTCGTATCATTCCCAAAAATATGCATAGGCCTGCGGTTCCCAACCGCCTCGGGTTCAACCTCGATATCATCCAACTGATTCGATGAAATAGTCATATCGGGGTCGTGCTCGAATTTCCTTAACTGGGAAACATGAAATACATTACGAATTCCCGCCATCTTCTTTGGTAATTCAACCTTATACGCCAAATTCCCAACTTGCTCGAGAACTGGGAATGGACCAACAAATCCTGATGCTAACTTGCCTCTCCCAACAAATTGAATCACGCTCTTTAACAGAGAAATATTGACAAATAATAAGTCGCCAATGGAGAATTTTAAATCTCCTCTCCTCTTATCAGCATAACTCTTCTGCCTATCTTGAGCAGTCTTCATTCGCTGTTAGATAACCTTGATCTTGTCTGATGTTTATCTTATTACTTCTGGTCCAAGCACATATTTCTCACCGGTCTCTAACCAACATGACGGTGAGTTGCACGGTCTTCCGTACAAAGCTTCAAATGGAGCCATACCAATACTGGATTGATAACTATTATTATATGCGAATTCCACTAGATGCAAATGGTCATCCCATAAACCTCCAAAATCCAATACACAAGCTCTTAAGAGATCTTCTAATAGATGATTCACCCTCTCTGTCTGACCGTCCATTTGATGATGATATGCGGTACTGAGATGTATTTCTGATCCTAAAGCCTCTTGTAATCTCTTCCAAAATCCACTCGTGAACAACGGATCTCGATCACTCATAATGCGTTTTGGTACTCCATGAAATCTCACTACCCAATTCATACACCGTTCCGCTAGTTTAGCTGTTGTTCTATTCGACTTGACGGGTATAAACCTTGCGCTCTTGGTCAAACGGCCAACAATCTAGTCGTCGGTAAACCATCAATAAAATCCATTGAAATTTGCTCCCATTTCCATGAGGGAATTCCTAATGGTTGCAACAAACCACTAGGCTTCTTTTGCTCAGCTTTACCTAGCTGGAAGTTCATGCATTTGGATATAAACTTCCCAACGTCTTTTTTCATCCCTTCCATGTAGTAGGTCTGCTTCATGTCTCGATACATCTTATTACCATCGGGGTGTATAATTAGTTTTGAGTGATGACATTCTCTCAGCACTTCATCTCTCAATCCATTCACGTTGGGTAAAACTAACATTCCATTCTTTCGAAGCCATCCATCTCGATCAAGCCCATACTTGTTCATCTCCTCATCGATACCCATCTCTAACTTGGAGATGACTTCCAATAGGTTAGGATACCGGAACCAATCCGCTCAATCAAAGTGGGTCTGATCGTCAAACTTGCTAACATTTCTGAATCCAATTCGCACTTAAGTCTAAAGTCATACCCAGCGACGTACTCTAGTTGCTTCCATTCAAGAAACATAGCCCCTAAACTGGCATGTCTCCTACTCAAGGCATCAGCTACCGCATTGCCATTTCCTGGTGTATCAGTGATGTCGAAATCATAGGATACTAAGAATTCTAACCGTCTTTGCTAACGGAGATTTAGATCCTTCTGAGAGAAAAGATACTTTAATGACTTATGATCAGTAAACAACTCTTATCTTTCTCCCAAGAGATACTGTCTCCACATCTTCAATGCAAACACGATCGCTGCCAATTCCAAATCATGAGTAGGATATCTTTTCTCATGCGGTTTCAGTTGCCGACTAGCATAAGCTACAACCCGACCTCCTTGAATCAATACAGCACCTAGTCCAGTACCACAGGCATCCGTGTATACCGTCATCTCTTCATTTCCCTTAGGAATGACTAACACTGGTGCACATGTCAACTTTCCCTTTAGACTCTTGAATGCATTCTCGCACTTTTCGTCCCAAACAAAAGCTTGATTCTTCTTGGTCAACTGAGTCTACGGTGCCGCTATCTTGGAGAAGTCTTGGATAAACTTATGATAATATCCAGCTAATCCCAAGAAACTTCTTACGTCTGTTGCATTCTTGGGCGTAGACCAATCTTGTACCATAGCCACATTCGCAGGTTCCACGGCGATTCCCTTCTCTGAAAAAACATGGACTAAGAACCTCACTTCCCTCCTCCAGAAGTGACACATAGAAAACTTCGCTATCAATTGCTGTTTTCTCAACACCTCCATCACTATCCTCAAGTGTTCCTTGTGTTCTTCCACGGTCCTTGAATAAACAAGTATATCGTCCATGAACACAAGAAAAAACTTATTCAACTGATCTCTGAATACCCTATTCATAAGATCCACAAAATATGTTGGTGCATTGGTCAACCCAAATGGCCTGACCAACCACTCATAAAATTCAAACAGCGTCCGACAGGCCGTTTTAGCTATAATGTCAGCTTCCACCCTAAGCAGATGAAAACCTGTCGTGAGATCCAACTGGGAGAACACTCTCGTGCCACTCAGCTGATCAAACAATTCATCTACCCGCGGTAGAAGATACTTATTCTTCCCCGTCACTTTATTCAACTCGCGGTAGTCTACACACAATCGAAGGGAACCATCTACCTTGGTAGCGAACACAACTGGTGCTCCCCATTCAGAAACACTTCTTCTGATGAATCCCTTCTTCAAAAGATCGCCCACTTGCACCCTGAGATCTCGTTGCTCTGTCGGTGCCATACGACGAAGTGGCATCACTATAGGTCTGGCATCTTTCACTAAATCAATACGAAACTCAGTCCCTCGGTGTGGTGTAAGTCCGGTCACTTCCTCGAAGACGTCCGAATGCTAGCCAGCCACGGGCACATCTGACAACTCATCATGCGGGATATTGAGGGAATTTAGAAAACTAGGCATTACCTCATCACTAGGTAGACCACTAAACACTACCGTCCGCCCATCATCTGCTCTAATGTCACCAAAAAGCCCTCACAGTCTACCACCACCCCGTATCATTGGAGCTAATCGACTCCCAAAATAATGCCAAACCTAGTTAAGCCGAAAACAAAGCAATCACAAGAAAACATACATCCATAACTCGATAGAACCAAATTTCAACAAATCATGCTAAAGCTTGTCGAACCACCAATCGGGTTCGTCACTGCTAAAGGTCTATCGAGTATTTCGGGTTCCAATCCCAACCTATGTACTAGGTCACTAGATATGAAGGAACAGGAAGCTCCGGTATCAAACAATACTCGAACAAGAACATCATATACAGAAAGCATACCTTGAATGACGACATTCTTTCCCTTCTCCGCCGCAGTTGGGGCATTTGACGAAGACGGAACAGCATTAAGAGCATATGATTCCACAATCTGCTTTTCTATAGGGGGTTGCGGACACTTATCCTTTTGATATCCCACTTGGCCGAAGTTAAAGCGCTTCCTGTCTGCTGGCTTTGCTCGATATTCTTTAGCATAATGGCCCTTCTTTCCACAGCTAGAGCACTCAACATCTTTCTTAATCTTCTTCTTCTAGCCATCCTTAGTCTGATTCTACATTCTCTTATTCTGAGAACCATTCTTGCCTCCAATGCTTATTTGTGGCTTTGGCTCTTCTGCAGGTGCAACCTCAGTCTTTGACTTGGGATATAGACTCTCCGATCTTGAAGCTTTCCCCACAATCAATTCAAAGGTCTCATCGATGTGGTTAATAAGCCTTTCCCCCAAGTACTGATCCAAGCCTATTATGAAATTCTCATTCTTCTTCTCGGGAGTGTCAATGAGGGATAATCCATAATTCGATAAAGTATCAAACACAATAATATACTCCGAGACTACCCTACCATTCTGCTTAAGCTCCAAGAACTTCCTAAACAACTCTAACTTCTGAGCAGCTGGAATAAACTTTTCACTGAATCGGGCCTTAAACTGATCCCATGTAACTTGATTCTCTGGAGTAGCTGCCTTAATAACATTCCACCAATTCATAGCCCATCCTTGTAGCTTACGAGATGCTAGCTTTCTCTTCATAGCATTCTCGATACCCAAGTCTTCGAAGATACGCTCACAACTTTCCAACCAATCTAGAACTTCTGTAGCTAATTCCATTCCGTGGAACGACTTTCCACCAAGACTAGTGTAATCCTGGCACAGCTTGGCGAAATTGGCCCTATGCGCCCGCACCTCTATACCACCACCATTTGCAGCATTAGGTACTGCCCTCTGAACATCTCTAAGCATCTCTCTTATGAATTCAGTGAACATCGTCCTCATATCAGGAGTATTCCCATTATTAGCTCCTCTACCTGTACCCCTCGAATATCGGCTCATCGTTCAATATCTGTAAGGAGAAAATGATTAACCATCTCTTTAGTGGTGCCAATGCAGTGCGACTTCATCCTTAGATATACTAATAGTATATATATATATACAACTTTTGAAAACCAAAATATCACAAATACGCTCTCTCATATACGTGCTATCTCTCTCTGATGTCTTTCCCTAGGTTAACTAAGCAACCTAGAGCTCTGATACCAATTGTGATGACCCGCCCCGCACCAGCCGACACTTCCCATGAAGGTACGCCGTACCCATGTCCAACTAGTTTGTGACGGTCATCATAAGAAAAGAAGGAAGATGAAGAACTAATAAGGAACCTGTAGAATGTCTCAGAGCGCATGGAATAAAATACAATAATAACATACTTTGACATAAACCGGCGAGACAGTGCATAAGCTGAAAACTAAACAACATAGCAGCGAAAAATCCAAATACAGCTTATGTTCCACATCATCATTATTACAACTTTTGAAAACCTTTCTCTAAAGCAAATAAGGAAGGTACACTACTAATTCCCAAAGTAGTGACCAACAGCGACACAGGGAGTATTTTGTAGATAATACGTAGGAGCCTCTTTCTCATCTCCAGTACAGCTACTCGTGCACAACCAGCTAACCTGTCTCTAGTCTGCCCATTTAAGAGCACCTAGAGTAATAAGAAGAGACACAAAACTCTAGGTCAGATAAAAGTCTGGTATGAGCGAAAAGAAACAAAACAAAACAATAACAGGTATACTAAACCATACCTGAACCTGCAACCAAAGAGTTAGCACAACATACCGTACAATACTGTAAGGTTCCACTAACATATGGTGTAAAAGATATGGGGGTGGGGGTGTGCATGTCATAATGATGTCAACCAATCAAGCATAGAAACCATCCTCACATCATTCACTCAGTGCTTAAAGCATACGATATCCACTGCTTTGATTACCCAAATACTTGCTATGATCACTCTGCCCCATTGTAACACCCCGTGTATTCTATAACAGTGAAATTCACAAATTAAAGTATAACTAATTTCAAAACAAAGAATTAAGGGAAACGGGATACGCCATTGTGTTCGTATCGGAATTCTGCTTGAGATAGAGTCTGAGTTTGCGTAAAACGGACTCCGTATGAAGAAGATATGGCCTCCGGAAGTTTCAGAATTCAGTTTAAAATTCGAACAGATGAAAACAGCTCATTTAAAATTCAAAAATCATGCCCAATTGGCCAGGGCGGGAAAATTCCCGCCCAAGCTAGCTAGGTCGACTTGGCAGTCGACCTGGGGCTAGCCAGGTCGACTGGGCAGTCGACCTGGGTAACCCGTGTCGACTGGGGTGTCGACCTGGCCCCTGAGCCAGGTCGAACCCAACCCACCCTGGCTGGCCTGGTCTGTGTTTGGTCGATTTTCTGAGCCTTGCCTTGTCACTAGAGCTAGGTGTCAGCTCCTGGTTGGTCCCTCCTTTGAACGAACGGCTATTATTAAACCAAGCTTCATCGACGGTCTAAATCAACTAACAAACTCTATAAAAAGGACCTAAAACTAACCCTGATTCACACATACTAAAATGGAGATGAGACCGTCGTGCTGCTGAGGAGGGACTAAGGATAGCCGTCAGAAATTGGGAGACAATTAGGAGATAAATCAAAAGCTTAAAGCAACGTTAATTGAATCAAAGCATTGCCTACAACAAAGGATAGCATCTCCAAATTCAGAATTCAGGTCCCTGAATTGAAGAATCGTCATACGTTGTAAGTAGAGTGCTATTCCGATGTGAATAATTAATTGCGTTTGATTTGTGTAAAATGCGAAATGGAATTGTGGCGATAATAATCTATATTTGTATGTTATTTTGATTCTAAACGATTTGGGAATGTTATGGTATACGATTGGACATATGCAAGTATGTGATTTGCGTTGGAAGTTAACAACGAAATGGAATTGTGGCGATGATAATCTATACTTGTATGTTATTTTGATTCTAAACGATTTGGAAATGTTATGGTATACGATTGGATTCATACAAGTATATGATTTATGTTGACAACCATATGTTGTGAAATTTTAATTGGGATTCATGCAAGTATATGATTCATTATTATGCTAATATTATGTACATACTTTTATGATCACTTTTTGTATGTAATTGGATATGACTAAGTACTATAGTTTATATGAATCTATGTTGGAATTAGCAAATCATACTACTGTATTAGAAACAAAAGTAAGCACCTTTATGAACATGACTAAACTACGTTTGGTATTATGCCTAGTTGAAACATGTTTTAGGCCTAAGTTGTTATCAAAACCATATGGTGATATATGTGACACAATTAAGTTAGATTTACATTCCAATTGCAAGTTTACATGAATAGAATGATTCATGTTTAAGTATTATTTATGCCATGATTACATGAATAAAATGATTCGTGTTTAAGTATTATTTATGCCATGATTATATGAATAGAATGATTCATGTTTAGGTATCGTTTATGCCATAATCATATGAACAGAATGATTCATGTTTAAGTATTGTTTATGCCATGATTATATGAATAGAATGATTCATGTTTAAGTATGGTTTATGGCATAATTATATGTTGTTACAATTGCAAGTTCACATGTGCCTACTTTATGTTAATTGAATCGTTCGTTGCAAGTTCATGCGTTCACACTCCCCTTTTTCATGTTACCTTATAAACACCATGTTATAAGCCTCCCCTTTTCATATGGCTAAATTGGGTTTAAATATTAAACCCAACACAACTTACATAGTAGCGAACGTGTAAAACGGGGGTAATGACGTTTGGGTTAAAATATAGAACATATGTGTTGGCATGTTTGACGCATTCCAACAACCTTGAAGAACAATTAAGTGGCATAAATAAATTTTAATCAATAAAGAAGAATTTGAATAATGGGCCGCTAATATTTACATATAAAAAGAAAAGAGACAAAATATGTAAATGTAGAAAATACGATGTGTTTAAACCGAGGTTGGATTGAGTTGTGATGTAAACCTGCCCGGAACCGCCCGGCTGCCCAGTAGTCACAACAATACCTATCCAATGTGGGTGTTTAAACATGGAGCCCAATAAGGACCCGAGGTTAGACTGAGTTGTGGCGTAAGACTGCCCGGACCCAACCGACAACAGGCAGCCACAACAATACCTGTCTAATGTGAGAGGTCGAGGCTTTAATAAGACAATTAAGGCTGAGTCAGGATTGATAGGATTAAGTAAATTATACTAATACTTAATAAAAATGGAACATGCTAAACTATACAGACTGATTGGGGGTTACGTTTATAAAACACTTAACCAACTTAGCATGTTGGCTAGAAATATAAAACCTACTAGCGGGGGACCCTTTTCAGCAGTAACCCTACAAGGTGTATCAGGATACCCTGAAATAGGTAGGGTGGGGCACGATTACTGGGCTGACTGTAAGAGGTCAAATCGACGGCGGTGGTGCAGCAGTGTAGGTTCTAACGGGGTGCAGGCGTGCACACACTCCAGCGCAGAAAAATAAGGCACTGGGCACCAGTAGCGTACCTGTGCATTCTAGCATTGTGTCGGGCCGCCACCATGGGACTTGATACACCCCATTGTGGGACCAGCATAGGTAACTACAACATCGGGGGCCATAAGACACATGTAACTATGCGAGTAGGAGTCGATCATCAGAAAAAGGATCACTTCACCCTGATTATGGGGTGCATGTTGGGAACTAGTTTATATGGGTACAGAGATTAATATGGGGCACGATAGTATCCGACCCTAGACAACTTAACTTAGTTTATGATGATTTCCCATTTCCAGTTTATGCTTATCATACCCAGTTCTTTATTCACAGACTGAATAGTCCTAGACTTACTCAGGCTTTATGTCTGACTCTACCTTTCTTTCGCCTTCTTTTCTTTCGTTCCCCCCCACCCACAGGTCCACAGGGAGGGAATACCGCAGCTTGACCAGTTTTCACATCCAGCTTGAAGAGAAAGAATGTATTGCATGGATCTTTTCCGTTTTGGGCTATGGCTTTGGGCAGCAATTATAGGACTTTTGCAGTTTATTTATGTTTTCTTTATGCTTCTTTAATAATGTAATCAAGACAGTTATGAAGATGTTATGTTTTTGGAAGAATTGTAAGACAAGTATGGCATGTTTTTGTGAGCACGTATTTTAATGAATTAAAAGATGTTGTTGTTTTCCACTGTTCAAAAATATGTGTTCCTATATCTGTCTTGTATATCTGTGACTTATACTTATAAACCTCCACCAAAACTAGGGCATTCCCTTTGAGAGTGACCCTAACGGTGGTGGGGTGTTTCACATGGTATTAGAGCAAAGGTTTACCAGATAAGATAAAAAGTTTTGAAAATTTATTTTCAAAAGAAAATTTAAAGAAGCATTTTTAAAAGATAAAATATTATATTTTAAAAAGGCAAAGTCCCCCAAAGCCATAGGTACTATCTCTTATCCTTCGTTTTGAATCTATCCTTTTTGTTTTAGAATGTCCGAAGAACTTAACTTGCCCGAAGGTGTACTAATACCTGGTTGGTTTAGACGTTTCTTAGAAGCAAGGGCCACTCAGCCAGGTCCTACCGTTCCTCCTCCCCCAGCTGCAGGAAATCATCTGGCTGCAGCAGCACCTCTTCCTCCACCTCCTCTGCGGGGAAACACTTTTGCTAAGATATGTAAAGATTTTAAAGCTATGGGAGGAAAGGATTTTCATGGAACTGAGTCCTTCGTGGCAGCCAGAAATTGGCTGAAAGAAACCGAGGACTTATTCATCATCTTTGAGGTAGAAAATAAGTAGAAAGTACAACTGGCAGTATGGCTACTAAAAGGTGAGGCTTCCTACTGGTGGGAAGTCACCAATGCAGAAAGACCAGTGGAAACATGGGAGGACTTTAGGGCAAGGTTTGAGGCTAAATTTCTCTCAGACGCGGAAAGGAGTTTGCAGTTGGAAAAAATCCTATTTCTTAAGCAAGGGAACAAGACAGTCAAAGAGTATGTTAATCAGTTCGATGAGCTAGCTAGGTTCAGACTGGACCTAGTCAACACCCCGCACAAGAAGGCTCTCCGTTTTGTTAAAGGGTTGAATGAGCCATTACACAGTTTGGCCATGACCCATATACCCATGGGAGCTACATACGAAAGGTTAGTACAGAGGGCATTGCTGAACTAAGAGGATAAGCGCAAGAAGGAGACAAAGGCAGAAAGCTCTCAAGGGAAGAAAGAGGGTTTACAGCCTAAGAAGATAGACTTTAAGAAGGGCGGGAAAGACAACAAAGAGAAGAAGAAGTGTAATTTCTGTGGCAAAGTGGGGCACTTAGTGAAAGATTGCCGGAAAAAGAAGGCCAAGACGAATGGTGGGTGCTTTTCTTGCGGTGAGACGGGCCACATGGCTAAGGACTGCCCAAAGAAACAAGGACAGGGGCAGAGGGCTGGATCCACCTCAGGGGCACAGGTTCATGTGCTAGGGCGCCACCTCTGCGACAACGAGGTATAAATACTTCTATAGAAAGTGTAGTTTATCTTTATGATCACCCCGTTCGCACTTTTTTTGATTCTGGCGCATCACACTCCTTTATCTTGTCTGCTTTAGTAGAATCTCTGCACCTAGAAACTAGTATGGTAGAGGACCCCTTAATTGTTTCAAACCCAATTGGGGGCCCGGCTCATTTGTCTATGATCTGTATGGGATTGAAAATTTCTATTCTAAGCGTAGAATTTAAATGTAGTGCCTTTATTTTGGGCTTTTCGGGATATGGTTCGATTTTGGGCATGGATTGGCTATCCAGTAATGGGGCCATCCTTGATTATGAGAAAAGGGTTGTTAGGCTACTGACCCAGCTCGGTAACACTTTGGATATTTCTTGTAACCCCTCGTATGCGGTTATGCTTAGTTATCTTGAATCGCTAGATGCCTTTGATGAAAATTTGCAATCAGTTAGAGTGGTCCGGGAATGTAACACCCCACCTCCGCTAGGGTAACTCACAAAGGGAATGCACTAGGTTTGGTGAAGCATTATCAAGGTAAAAATGCACAGAAATACTACAAGACAGAACATATATAAAACAGCGGAAGTAAAACAAATTTCATTACCTTATAAAATAAGGTCTAAAGCCTTTTACATCAGAAAACATCAAAAACCTGTCTTGCAATAGTAAAGAAGCATAAAACCCTTTCATAAATTATTCCCCAAAATAAAGCGGTGAAGCAGCCATAGCCAAAAGAAGACCAAGCTATACATGATGACCTTCAAGTATAAGAGGTCCAAACTAACCGACATCATTTCTTCCCTGAAACCTGGGGGGGAAACGGAAGACAAAGAGGCGAAAGAAAACGGGGTCAGAGACTGGTAAGTCCTATCTACTTCCAGTATAAAAACAGGTAAAGGTAACATGACATGCATAAACTGAAAGTAAACATAATGATGGCAACAAGATAGATAAGCTAAACCAAGATAACTGGATGAACTACTATAGCAAGGTAAACTAAAGTATCATGATAATCTACAGTGTCAAGAATTAAGGTATCACGTCGTCAGGTTTCTATCAAGTATACCATCACAAGGTATATGTCATGTATAACATCCCACGGTATCTATCATGTATAACATCCCAAGGTATTTGTCACGTCCATTCGCCCTGCACCTCTCGTACTAGTATCCCAACCCGCGTCATGTGTCAACTAGGAATGTCCCCTGCCCAATGTCATGTAATGGTCCATGTCAACCTAATATCTAGCATATGTAGGTTTTTCCAACTCGTATGTTTCTTTCCATGTATAAGTTCAGTCCTTTGCCGTAGGCCATACAGGCTTTCCCATGTAAATGTTTTATCCTTGAGGTTATTTTGGACTGATACCCTTGATCTAGTTATGTTTCCTTACCATGAACTATTGCGCGTTCACTTAGGATTTTTGCCACCTAGGACCACTAGGGATTATGCTACCTAATGAACGTTTCCGTGTCTCGGTTTGGGTTCAGCCACCTAGGGCCACTATTGATTATGCCACCCGTCAACCGCGCCCTTTATCCCGCGTATGTATCGTGAACCGTTTTCCATGTCTAGACGCACATGTTCCTCAATGTGCCATCCGATTTCCGTGCCAGGGCGAATCAAGAAATACGGAACTCGGTCGGGAGCTTTAAGTCGTATGCTGATGCAGATATCAAGGTCTGTTTTTGTACCCGTGGCTATGGTCCCACGTGACCCCTCCCTCAACTACTGAAAGGCAATCCAAGAAAAATCATGTATGAGAACTACACTACGGCCCATCGATGCCCACTTCCAGATAGCCAACTTCACCCATAACTCGATAGCCATTATATGGTCTGTTGGGAGTCCCCTGCCTTTCCGTACGTACACGATTGACTAAAGATGGTAGGTAGTCGACGACGTGCTATCCAGGGAAAAATCAAGTATCGTCGACTCCACGCTAATCCATCCTAGTCTTTAGGTCGCTCGCATAGCAACCAAGGCATACTCTTGGCTCTTCTACCGCAGA
The DNA here is from genome assembly GCA_030737875.1 of Allium sativum. Taxonomy (NCBI): domain Eukaryota; kingdom Viridiplantae; phylum Streptophyta; class Magnoliopsida; order Asparagales; family Amaryllidaceae; genus Allium; species Allium sativum. The sequence goes on along the minus strand of CM060915.1, from coordinate 179,280,495 downwards.
CCTTAACCACTGTGAGGCCAGGTTTCATGGACCATCTGCCACCTCACAGAGGGATACCAAGAGTACCCTCACGTCCCCCGAAGCTACCGCTTCGTCACCCAGTTCGTTTGAGCCTTTATCTAAGTCAGATAATTTCTCATCCTCGTGTTTTAAGCGATGACCTACCGTACCGGGTTACTCATCTATTCATGAACTAGTCCCATGTCCTTGGCTAAGAATTATTACTTAGTTATACTTAACTAAGGTTTACCACTTAGCTTCAATTCCCTGTTACCCTTGATTAACTACGATTTTCTGCCTAGTTCCTCTACTAGGGTTTTGCCTATTGGGTTAAGTGTTGTTATTCAAGTTCATGGCCTAGCCCGCCTATGAATCATGTCAAGATCGGCTAAGTATTCAAGTCCAAGACCTAGCCCTACAAGTTGGTTAAGTATACCAAGAAGCTCATGACTTAACCCTATTCAATCATCAAGTCAATTTGGTAAGTACTTGTTTATCTTAACCCTATCAGGTTATCGTGTTAGATTGGTTAAGCACAGATTATCTTAACTTCATTGGATTACCGAGTTGGATTGGTTAAGCATAGGTTAACTTAACCCCATCCACTAATCGTATTATAATGGTTAAGTATATTTAAAAGGTCTTATGACTTAACCCTATCAGGTCCGCATATTAGATTGGTTAAGTATAGGTTACTTAACCTCATCAAATCATCATGTATAATTGGTTAAGTATAGGTTACTTAACCCCATTAAATTACCGTGTTAAGTTGGTTAAGTATTGGCTACTTAACCTCATTGAATTACCAAGTTTAGATTGGTTAAGTGTTTAATTTAACCCCATCGAAGTATCATGTTTAGATTAGTTAAGTGTAGGTTACTTAACCTCATCTAATTACCGTGTTTAGATTAGTTAAGTCTAAATTACTTAACCCCATCTAATTACCAAGTCGGATTAGTTAAGCGTGAATTACATAACCCCATCCCCTAATTGTCTTGTATGGTTAAGTGTCATTAAGAAATCAAGCCCGGTCCCACTTAACCTACCCATTCTTGTCATATCGGTTAAGTGTCATTAGTCAAACTTACTTAACCTTATCATGTGGCATTAATTTAATTAATGCACTCTCAACCTCCCACATTAGACTTTGTTGTGGTTACTAGTTAAGCCGGGCGGGTCCGGGTAGTTTTACACCACAACCTAGTCTAACCTCGGGTCTTAAGCGCGACATGACCAACTTCTCACATTGGATCCTATTGTTTGTAGCCACTAGTTAAGCCGGGCGGGTCCGGGTAGATTTATGCTACAAACTCAACCCAACCTCGAGTTGGCCACTTTCATGTTTGGTCTAGTGTCATATTACACCTACAACCAATCCGTGTCTAGCCCCAAGTTCCATGTTTTCTTATGTGTCATGTTCATGTTTAAGTGTTTCAAAAGTGTCATATTTTCATGCAACCCCATGTCAAGTTTTCGTGCCACCTTCAAGTCAAGTTTCCGCGTCACGTTCACGTTTCTCTAACTACCCAAAAATGGTGTTTTCACTTGAGTAATACGAGTCAACATAGTAGGTATACTATGGCTACGTGTAGACCCCAAAATATGCACGATGCCACAAAAGGGATTGGCTCCAAACATGCATAACATAAAAGGGGATTGGCCACAAGCATGCATAATGTCATAAAGGATTTAGCCACAAACTTGCATATTATCATTGGAAATTTGGCCATAAACTTACGTATTATCATAACGGGATTTGACCCTACATAAACATGATATCATAAATTGGTTTCATTTACATGCATAAGCCCCAAAGTCCAATTTATGCAACTATTTCACAAGTCAAAGTGGCTTTAAGTGTTCATGCTATCATACTACAAGTAAAGGTCAAATCTTGCATGGCAAACTAAGTCCAATGCAACATGAATAGCACGGTTTAGTCACTAAAACTTAACCCAAAGTCATATGTTCATGATAAAGGGGCAAACTAGGTTCTCATAGGCTAACATACTCATGTTACTTCGCATTTTATCCCATGTCATCATTAAACTACCGTTAACATCTCGAAGTAGCTAGAACTTACATAGCGAGGCTTAGGAAAAGGATCATGCATCATCTTGACGAAGAAAGGTGGCTCCTTTGTCGAAGAACCGTCATGAAACTCACATAGCAACGTTGATTTGGCCTCTATTTGGTGCAGCAAGCTTGCACCTTTCGATTCGGATCCGATTTGCATGCATAGTCTCTTGGAGTTGGAGATGGAGGCCATGATCACTTTGCATTTGGGCAGCACTTCATGGCATGAGTGACTTGTGAGGGTTTAGTGTAGGCTTAGGGGTCTTTTTATAGAGACTAGCAGTAGTTTAGGCCGTTAGATTAACCCTAGGATAGATCCAAGCCCTCAAAAATCATCACAAGCCTCCAAAACCGAGCCAAACAGCAAAACAGGCGCACCAGGCTGCCTGGGTTCGACCAGGCAGGTCGATCCCCAGGTCGACCCTGGGGTCGACTCCCCAGTCGACCTGGTCCCACCTAGGTCGACACCCAGGTCGACCCCCTAGTCGACCTGGTCTGGGCGGGATTTTTCCCGCCTACCCTGATTTTCTGAAATTTGAATCTGTTTTGAATTTGAATTTTTCGTGAAACTTTGCGAGGCCATATCTTGGTCATACGGACTCCGATTTACGAAATTTCAGACTCTATTTCGCGTATTTTTCCGAAGCGAACGCAATGGAGCAATCCGTTATCTCTGATTCAGATATTAACATTTAATTCTGCCTTGATTCTTATCTTAACACGTTGTTAAAATTCGGGTTGTTACATTCTCCCCTCCTTTAAGGATTTCGTCCCCGAAATCTCCAATTTAGGAAGAACGCATCCTACCATCCATCATCCATCTACTCAAAACATCATCCACAGGCAACCATTGTCCTTAGACGATTTCTAATGCCATATGAACATATGAAAAACGTGTGTGTATATGCTCCTTAGCTAATCCTAATGATCAGGCCTGAATGATATTCCTAATGCAAAATATGTTTAGTGCCATGAGTCCAACATGTATGCAAATAGTCCTAGTCATATAAGCACTATATGCGTGCACAAACATTCATTCATATGCAACATCCGTATGATAACACATTCAAATTCATCCATAAACAAGTATAAATACTCGTGCATATGCAACATGAAACGTGACCGCGTCAATCTAGTATCTAATGTGTATTCGCGCATCCACGAGCAACCACTTGCAACTATTTACAACCATATCAATCATAACATGTTTCAAATACATGTTTACATCCATAGAGTTCTATCTAAGGTTCCCAAGATAAGATCGAGGAGTTAAACAAGACAAACTCCTTACGGGGTTTGCAACAGAGACAGGACCGAGAGGATATCCACCAAACAGTAGCATGCGAGCAAGCTCTACAGGAAAAACTAGGGATCATGGATACACTCTTTAAAAAGAGGTACGATGCACGTGTCTAGCCTTACGTCTTCTAAGTTGCGTTTCCTTGAGCTTAATTCCTTGGTGCCTTGACCATCTTTTTAACTCCATGATTTCGTAGCTCCTTGATCCCTATTTCCAAGATATGAGTTAGAACTCATTTCATTGTCGCCTCTTATTCCACTTTCACTTATCCTTTTCCTAGTATACTTGGCTCAAACGTATCCACTTACTCATGCAAGCTCTCCAAAATTCACTAGGGAATTTTGGATCTCGTTTGCCGATGCCAATCCATGTTGCCAAGAGTAATTACTAGGGTGATTCCCATAACTCATGCATAAGCGAAACGAACCATCCGCCTTCGTGGCGAATTCTATTCGAATGGATTACCAACAACTGCATCCCGAGATTCTAGGTAACTAACCATGACGAAACCCAAAAGGTTACACGAGACTTCGAGGGTATTACCAAAGCAAGCCAAGAGTCTGACTACCCTCTTTTCAAAAGCGAGAAGGGTATCCCTTACTGGATAACCACTTTACCCCTAGAATCCATCCATAGATGAGACATGTCATTCTCAAATCCAAACAAGTCATTAAGAAATGGACCAACTCTCCAACCAGATTTTTGGGACAAAACTGGGATCCTCTACCATGCTAGTACTAAGGTGCAGAGACTCAACTATCCAAGCAGACTTAAATGATACGATGATAAAGACAAAGTCTGGACGGGATGATAGAAAAGAACGACTAAACCTTTACCAAAAACGGTACCATTTCTCTTAGGTACACTAGAACTGAAAGTATACAATTGCCCTCTCCGATGATCTTGTCCTTGTCCTCCTTGATGGACTAAGCCATACCAACAAGTTGCTTATCCTTAAGCTCGCGTCCTTTATCCTTGCTCTTATTATCCTTCCTTGTACCACGGCAACAGGTCTCTCGAGAACCACCTCCATCGTACGGGAAAACACTTACGTAGCTAGACAAGGATTAGTCGCAGTTAAAGCTACTGTGACTACAGACGGAGGAAAGAAAGGAAAAGAGGTTCAATCAAGGAAACAAAGGATAGTGCTAATGGCTTTTGGGGAATAGCCTTTAAAAACTTTTCTTGAAAAATGCTTCTTTGTAAATGGTTTTTCAAATAGTTTTCAGAAGGTTTTAAAAACTTTTGCCCAGTCTGGTAACCTTCTGCTCTGATACCAAATGTGACACCCCACCTCCGCTAGGGTCACTCACAATGGGAATGCACTAGGTTTGGTGAAGCATTATCGAGGTAAACATGCACAGAAATATTACAAGACAGAACATATATAAAACAGCGGAAGTAAAACAAATTTCATTACCTTATAAAATAAGGTCTAAAGCCATTTACATCAGAATACATCATAAACCTGTCTTGGAATAGTAAAGAAGCATAAAACCCTTTCATAAATTATTCCCCAAAATAAAGCGGTGAAGCAGCCATAGCCAAAAGAAGACCAAGCTATACATGATGACCTTCAAGCATAAGAGGTCCAAACTAACCGACATCATTTCTTCCATTAAACCTAGGGGGAAACGGAAGACAAAGAGGCGAAAGAAAACGGGGTCAGTCATAAAGACTGGTAAGTCCTATCTACTTCCAGAATAAAAACAGGTAAAGGTAACATGACATGCATAAACTGAAAGTAAACATAAGGATGGCAACAAGATAGATAACCTAAACCAAGACAACTGGATGAACTACTGTAGCAAGGTAAATTAAAGTATCATGATAATCTACAGTGTCAAGAATCAAGGTATCACGTCGTCAGGTTTCTATCAAGTATACCATCACAAGGTATCTGTCATGTATAACATCCCACGGTATCTATCATGTATAACATCCCAAGGTATTTGTCACGTCCATTCGCCCTGCACCTCTCGTACTAGTATGCCAACCCGCGTCATGTGTCAACTATGAATGTCCCTTGCCCAATGTCATGTGATGGTCCATGTCAACCTAATATCTAGCATATGTAGGTTTTTCCAACTCATATGTTTCTTTCCATGTATAAGTTCAGTCCTTTGCCGTAGGCCATACAGGCTTTCCCATGTAAATGTTTTATCCTTGAGGTTATTTTGGACTGCTACCCTTGATCTAGTTATGTTTCCTTACCATGAACTATCGCGCATTCACTTAGGATTTATGCCACCTAGGACCACAAGGGATTATGCTACCTAATGAACGTTTCCGTGTCTCGGTTTGGGTTCATCCACCTAGGGCCACTAGGGATTATGCCACCCGTCAACCGCGCCCTTTATCCCGCGTATGTATCGTGAACCGTTTTCCATGTCTAGACGCGCATGTTCCTCAATGTGCCATCCGAGTTCCAAGCCAGGGCGAATCAAGAAATACGGAACTCGGTCGGGAGCTTTAAGTCGTCTGCTGATGCAGATATCGAGGTCTGTTTTTGTACCCGTGGCTATGGTCCCACGTGACCCCTCCCTTAACTACTGAAAGGCAATCCAAGAAAAATCATGTATGAGAACTACACTACGGCCCATCGATGCCCACTTCCAGATAGCCAACCTCACCCATAACTCGATAGCCAGTATATGGACTGTTGGGAGTTCCCTGCCTTTCCGTACGTACACGATTGACTAAAGATGGTAGGTAGTCGACGACGTGCTATCCAGGGAAAAATCAAGTATCGTCGACTCCACGCTAATCCATCCCAGTCTTTAGGTCGCTCGCATAGCAACCAAAGCATACTCTTGGCTCTTCTACCGCAGACCTTAACCCCTGTGAGGCCGGGTTTCATGGACCATCTTCCACCTCACAAAGGGATACCAAGAGTACCCTCACGTCCCCCTAAGCTACCGCTTCGTCACCCAGTTCGTTGGAGCCTTTATCTAAGTCAGATAATTTGCTCCTCCTCGTGTTTTAAGCGATGACCTACCGTATCGGGTTACTCATCTATTCATAAACTAGTCCCATGTCCTTGGCTAAGAATTATTACTTAGTTATACTTAACTAAGGTTTACCACTTAGCTTCAATTCCCCGTTACCCTTGATTAACTACGATTTTCTACCTAGTTCCTCTACTAGGGTTTTGCCTATCGGGTTAAGTGTTGTTATTCAAGTTCATGGCCTAGCCCTCCTATGAATCATGTCAAGATCGGCTAAGTATTCAAGTCCAAGACCTAGCCCTACAAGTTGGTTAAGTATACAAAGAAGCTCATGACTTAACCCTATTCAATCATCAAGTCAATTTGGTAAGTACTTGTTTATCTTAACCCTATCAGGTTATCGTGTTAGATTGGTTAAGCACAGATTATCTTAACCTCATCGGATTATCGAGTTGGATTGGTTAAGCATAGGTTAACTTAACCCCAACCACTAATCGTATTATAATTGTTAAGTATATTTAAAAGGTCTTATGACTTAACCCTATCAGGTCCGCATATTAGATTGGTTAAGTATAGGTTACTTAACCTCATCAAATCATCATGTATAATTGGTTAAGTATAGGTTACTTAACCCCATTAAATTACCGTGTTAAGTTGGTTAAGTATTGGCTACTTAACCTCATTGAATTACCAAGTTTAGATTGGTTAAGTGTTTAATTTAACCCAATCGAAGTATCGTGTTTAGATTAGTTAAGTGTAGGTTACTTAACCTCATCTAATTATCGTGTTTAGATTAGTTAAGTCTAAATTACTTAACCCCATCTAATTACCAAGTCGGATTAGTTAAGCGTGAATTACTTAACCCCATCCCCTAATTGTCTTGTATGGTTAAGTGTCATTAAGAAATCAAGCCCGGTCCCACTTAACCTACCCATTCGTGTCATATCGGTTAAGTGCCATTAGTCAAACTTACTTAACCTTATCATGTGGCATTAATTTAATTAATGCACTCTCAACCTCCCACATTAGACTTTGTTGTGGTTATTAGTTAAGCCGGGCGGGTCTGGGTAGTTTTACACCACAACCTAGTCCAACCTCGGGTCTTAAGCGCGACATGACCAACTTCTCACATTGGATCCTATTGTTTGTAGCCACTAGTTAAGCCGGGCGGGTCCGGGTAGATTTATGCTACAAACTCAACCCAACCTCGAGTTGGCCACTTTCATGTTTGGTCTAGTGTCATATTACACCTAGAACCCAACCGTGTCTAGCCCCAAGTTCCATGTTTTCGTACGTGTCATGTTCATGTTTAAGTGTTTCAAGAGTGTCACATTTTCATGCAACCCCATGTCAAGTTTTCGTGCCACCTTCAAGTCAAGTTTCCGCGTCACGTTCACGTTTGTCTAACTACCCCAAAATCGTGTTTTCACTTGAGTAAAAGCGAGTCAACATAGTAGGTACACTATGGCTACATGTAGACCCCAAAACATGCACGATGCCACAAAAGGGATTGGCTCCAAACATGCATAACATAAAAGGGGATTGGCCACAAGCATGCATAATGTCATAAAGGATTTAGCCACAAACTTGCATATTATCATAGGAAATTTGGCCACAAACTTACATATTATCATAACGAGATTTGACCTTACATAAACATGATATCATAAATTGGTTTCGTTTACATGCATAAGCCCTAAAGTCCAATTTATGCAACTATTTCACAAGTCAAAGTGGCTCTAAGTGTTCATGCTATCATACTACAAGTAAAGGTCAAATCTTGCATGGCAAACTAAGTCCAATGCAACATGAATAGCATGGTTTAGTCGCTAAAACATAACCCAAAGTCATATGTTCATGATAAAGGGGCAAACTAGGTTCTCATAGGCTAACATACTCATGTTACTTCGCATTTTATCCTATGTCATCGTTAAACTACCATTAACATCTCGAAGTAGCTAGAACTTACATAGCGAGGCTTAGGAAAAGGATCGTGCATCATCTTGACGAAGAAAGGTGGCTCCTTTGTCGAAGAACCGTAATGAAACTCACATAGCAACGTTGATTTGGCCTTTATTTGGTGTAGCAAGCTTGCAACTTTCGATTCGGATCCGATTTGCATGCATAGTCTCTTGGAGTTGGATATGGAGGCCATGATCACTTGGCATTTGGGCAGCACTTCGTGGCATGAGTGATTTGTGAGGGTTTAGGGTAGGCTTAGGGGTCTTTTTATAGAGATTAGGAGTAGTTTAGGCCGTTAGATTAACCCTAGGATAGATCCAAGCCCTCAAAAATCGTCACTAGCCTCCAAAACCGAGCCAAACAGCAAAACAGGTGCACCAGGCTGCCTGGGTTCGACCAGGCAGGTCGACCCCCAGGTTGACCCTGGGGTCGACTCCCCAGTCGACCTGGTCCCACCCAGGTCGACACCCAGGTCGACCTCCTGGTCGACCAGGTATGGGCGGGATTTTTCCCGCCTACCCTGATTTTCTGAAATTTGAATCTGTTTTGAATTTGAATTTTTCGTGAAACTTTGCGAGGCCATATCTTGGTCATACGGACTCCGATTTACGAAATTTCGGACTCTATTTCGCGTATTTTTCCGAGACAAACGCAATGGAACAACCAGTTTTCTCTGATTCAGATTTTAACATTTAATTCTGCCTTGATTCTTGTCTTAACACGTTGTTAAAATTCGGGTTGTTACAGGGAATATCCGGATGTCTTCGAAGAGGTGAAGGGCTTGCCTCCGAAGAGGGAGATAGACTTCTGCATATATCTTGTAGATAATGCAAAGCCCGTTGCGTTTCCCGTTAGACACGTGGCTCCACGGGAAAGGAAAGAGCTCAGTAAACAGATTAAAGAGCTTCTAGAGAAGGGGTTCATTAGAAGGAGCATCTCAGAATGGGGCGCTCCAGTGGTGTTCGCTACAAAGGCGGATGGTTCACTCGGTCTATGTGTTGACTATAGGGAGCTCAACAAGCTAACGAAAAAGAATAGGCACCCTCGTCCCAGAATTGACGATCTGTTTGATCAACTTGTAGGAGCGTCTGTTTTCTCCCAACTCGATTTAGAGACTAGTTTTCATCAGCTAAGGGTGGCTGAAGATAGCATCGATAAAATGGCATTCAGAACCCCAGACGGCTTCTTTGAATGGCTTGTCATGCCTTTCGGCTTAACAAACGCACCTGCTTACTTCGTGGACCTAATGAGTAGGGTGTTCAGAGATTTCCTCAATAAGTTCGTAGTGGTCTTCGTAGACGATATCCTTATCTTCTCAAAGAGTGAAGAGGAACATGCTCAGCACTTAAGGGCAATCATGGAAACTCTGCGAGTCCATCAGCTAAAAGCCAAATTCTCCAAATGCCACTTTTGGAGAGAGGAAGTAAGATTTCTTGGGCACATAGTATCCAAGGAAGGGTTAGCTGTAGACCCGGCTAAGGTAGAAGCAGTGCAGGATTGGAAGACACCGAAGAACGCAACAGAGGTCCGAACCTTTCTCGGGCTTGCAGGCTTCTATCGAAAATTCATCAGAGACTTTGCAAAGATATCAGCTCCGCTCACAAAGTTGACCAAGAAGAATCTAGTGTTCAATTGGGACTTGGATTGCGAGTTTGCTTTCCAGCGACTGAAAAGGGCTCTTACAACAGCCCCAATTTTAACGTTGCCTGATGGAAGCAAGATGTTCACAGTTTATACATATGCATGTGGGATAGGTCTAGGCGTTGTCTTAATGCATGAAGGAAGGGTAGTAGCTTATGGCGGGAGGCAGTTGAATGTGCACGAAAAGAACTACCCGACCCACGATCTTGAGTTAGCCGCCATCGTCTTTGCACTCAAGTCTTGGCGACACTATCTCCTAGGTGAGAAGTTCGAACTTTACACTGACCATAAATCGTTGAAATATCTTTTCTCGTAGAAAGATCTTAACTTGAGGCAACAGAGATGGATGGAGTTTCTTTCCTCGTATGATTTCGAGATCTCCTACACTCCGGGCAAAGGCAACGTAGTGGCAGACGCGTTGAGCCAAAAGAAACTGACCCTAAGCCCGCTGTTTGTTGAAAGACAAAGCCTAGAGTTTATAGCCAGTTTTGACTTTATGCCCTCCTCCGATTTTGTACCAGGGTTGCTAGCATCTCTCGAAGTACGCCCGACTTTAGTGGACTCAATAGGGACATCACAACTCGAAGACCCTTAGCTTGTGGAGACGATTGATAGGCTAATTAGGGGTGAGACTTCATATCACCTCAACAGATACTCCATCGACAATAAGGGTTGGCTAAGGCGAGACGGAAGACTATGCGTCCCACAGACAAGGGATTTAGTAAAGAAGGTTCTCGAGGAAGCACATCACTCCAAGATGACGATACATCCGGGCGGAGATAAAATGTACAAGGACATAAAGAGAACTTTCTTTTGGAACGGCATGAAGAAGGACGTGGAAGATTTCGTTTCTAAGTGTATGGTGTGCCAACAGGTTAAGGCGGAATAGAAAAAGCCTGGCGGTCTGCTACATCCTCTAGAGGCCCCGCAGTGGAAGTGGGATAGCATCTCAATGGACTTCATTGATGGGCTGCCTAGGTCTAGGAGAGGCAACACTAGCATTTGGGTAATAGTGGATAGGCTTACTAAAATCGCCCACTTTTTATCTGTCAAAAGTAAAAGAACTGCCTTATCTCTAGCATCTCTTTACCTCAAGGAAATTGTTCGACTCCATGGAATAACATCCAGCATTGTTAGTGACCGAGACCCTATCTTCACAAGGGAGTTTTGGCGGAGTCTACAAGAAGCGGTAGGCACACAGTTATGCTTAAGCACAGCCTATCATCCCCAAACCGATGACCAAACAGGAAGAGTGAACAGATTTTTGGAGGGCCTTTTAAGACTGGGCGTCCTTGACTTCGGAGGGACATGGGAAGACCATCTTCCTTTGGTGGAATTTGCCTACAACAACAGCTACCAAGCAACCATCGGAATGGCGCCCTTCGAAGCTTATATGGAAGGCCGTGCCGATCACCCACTTGTTGGTGGGAGTCTACTGATAAGCTCATACTTGGACCAGATATGACAGAGAAAGTAGACTTAATACAAAGAAGGATGACGACGGACCAAGGCAGACAAAAGTCCTACGCCGACAAGAGGAGGACCGACCTTGAATTTGAGGTTGGGGACAGAGTTTTTCTTAAGGTATCTCCGCTAAGGAACGTTGTTCGTTTTGGAACCACAGGAAAGCTAGCACCAAGGTTCGTAGGGCCATTCCCTATCATCGAGAAAATTGGGAAAATGGCCTATAGGTTAGAGCTACCCGAAAAATTGGCCGAAGTTCACAATGTCTTTCACGTTTCACACCTCCGAAAATGTCTACATGAATCTGCTGAAGTGGTAGAGCCAAATATCCTAGAAGAAGATGAAGTGGAACGCGAAGCAACCGTAAGGAAAGTTCCAACCCGAATATTAGGAATGGAAGTGAAGAAGCTACGCAACCGCGAAGTCAAGCTCGTCAAAGTTCAGTGGAGCGACGCCGAAGAAGATGCAACTTGGGAAACTGAAGCTAGAATACGCGCAGCCTACCCTTTTCTTTTCGAGGGTACATCTTTGTTCTTTCCTTTTTCCTTAAGTTGCGCTTTTATCTATCTTTTTAGGTATATCTCCTCGACCTTATCTTTTAGGAAGAAACCCTTTGGATGAAAACATGTAATTGAAACATGTTATGGATGATGGTTACAAGTGGTTGCAAGTGATTGCTAGTGGTTGCTCGTGGTTGCATATACACACACAATCTAGGCTTTAGATCGGCTCAGTCACTTCATATTGCATATGCATATATGTTTGCATTCGTATATGGTTGAACTTTAATGCGTTGTCATATGGATGTTGCATTTGTATGAATGATTGTGCACTCATGTAGAATCATGAATAGGAAAATTTGCATACATAATGGATTCATGGCACTTACATAATTCGCATTAAGGAGGTCATCTGAATCAGTAGACCGCCTGATTTTGCAATATATAAGTACATGTACACACACACACACTTCGCATATGATCATGAAGCATTAGAAGTCTTTTAAGGACAATGGATGCTCGTGTTTGATGGATGAATAGATGGATGTTTGGATGTTAGGATATACATTCTTCCTAACTTGAAGATTTCGGGGACGAAATCCTTTTAAGTGGGGGAGAATGTAACACCCCGTGTATTCTATAACAGTGAAATTCACAAATTAAAGTATAACTAATTTCAAATCAAATAATTATGGGAAACGGGATACACCATTACGTTCGTCTCGAAATTCTGCTTGAGATAGAGTCCGAGTTTACATAAAACGGACTCCGTATGAAGAAGATATGGCCTCCGTAAGTTTCAGAATTCAGTTTAAAATTCGAACAGACGAAAACAGCTCATTTAAAATTCAAAAATCGGGCCTAATTGGCCAGGGCGGGAAAATTCCCGCCCAAGTCACCCAGGTCAACTTGGCAGTCAACCCGGGGCTTGCCAGGTCGACTGGGCAGTCGACCTGGGTAACCCGTGTCGACTGCCGAGTCGACACGGTGTCGACTGGGGTGTTGACCTGGCCCCTGAGCCAGGTCGAACCCAGCCCACATTGGCTGGCCTGGTCTGTGTTTGGTTGATTTTCTGAGCCTTGCCTTTTCACTAGGGCCAGGTGTTAGCTCTTGGTTGGTCCCTCCTTTGAACGAACGGCTATTATTAAACCAAGCTTCATCGACGGTGTAAATCAACTCACAAACTCTATAAAAAGGACTTAAGACTAACCCTGATTCACACAAACTAAAATGGGGATGAGACCGTCATGCTGCTGAGGAGAGACTAAGGATAGCCGTCAGAAATTGGGAGACAATTAGGAGATAAATCAAAAGCTTAAAGCAACGTTAATTGAATCAAAGCAACGCCTACAACAAAGGATAGCATCTCCAAATTCAGAATTCAGATCCCTGAATTGAAGATTCGTCATACGTTGTTAGTAGAGTGCTATTCCGATGTGAATAATTAATTGCATTTGATTTTTGTAAAATGCGAAATGGAATTGTGGCGATAATAATCTATATTTGTATGTTATTTTGATTCTAAACGATTTGGGAATGTTATGGTATACTATTGGACATATGCAAGTATGTGATTTGCGTTGGAAGTTAACAACGAAACGGAATTGTGGCGATGATAATCTATACTTGTATGTTATTTTGATTCTAAACGATTTGGAAATGTTATGGTATATGATTTGATTCATACAAGTATATGATTTATGTTGACAACCATATGTTGTGAAATTTTAATTGGGATTCATGCAAGTATATGATTCATTATTATGCTAATATGATGTACATACTTTTATGATCACTTTTTGTATGTAATTGGATATGACTAAGTAATATAGTTTATATGAATCTATGTTGGAATTAGCAAATCATACTTTTGTATTAGAAACAAAAGTAAGCACCTTTATGAACATGACTAAACTATGTTTGGTATTATGCCTAGTTGAAACATGTTTTAGGCCTAAGTTGTTATCAAAACCATATGGTGATATATGTGACACAATTAAGTTAGATTTACATTCCAATTGCAAGTTTACATGAATAGAATGATTCATGTTTAAGTATTATTTATGCCATGATTACATGAATAAAACGATTCATGTTTAAGTATTATTTATGCCATGATTATATGAATAGAATGATTCATGTTTAGGTATCGTTTATGCCATAATCATATGAATAGAATGATTCATGTTTAAGTATTGTTTATGCCATGATTATATGAATAGAATGATTCATGTTTAAGTATGGTTTATGCCATAATTATATGTTGTTACAATTGCAAGTTCACATGTGCCTACTTTATGTTAATTGAATCGTTCGTTGCAAGTTCATGCGTTCACACTCCCCTTTTTCATGTTACCTTATAAACACCATGTTATAAGCCTCCCCTTTTCATATGGCTAAATTGGGTTTAAATATTAAACCCAACACACCTTACATTGTATCGAACATGTAAAACGGGGGTAATGACGTTTGGGTTAAAATATAGAACATATGTGTTGGCATGTTTGACGCATGCCAACAACCTTGAAGAACAATTAAGTGGCATAAATAAATTTTAACCAATAAAGATGAATTTGAATAATGGGCCGCAAATATTTACATATAAAAATAAAAGAGACAAAATATGTAAATGTAGAAAATACGATGCGTTTAACCCGAGGTTGGATTGAGTTCTGATGTAAACCTGCCCGGAACCGCCCGGCTATCCAGTAGTCACAACAATACCTATCCAATGTGGGTGGTTAGACACGGAGCCCAATAAGGACCCGAGGTTAGATTGAGTTGTGGCGTAAGACTGCCCGGACCCAACCGGCAACAGGCAGCCACAACAATACCTGTCTAATGTGAGAGGTTGAGGCTTTAATAAGAAAATTAAGGTTGAGTCAGGATTGATAGGATTAAGTAAATTATATTAATACTTAATCAAAATGGAACATGCTAAACTATACAGACTGATTGGGGGTTAGGTTTATAAACACTTAACCAACTTAGCATGTTGGCTAGAAATAGAAAACCTAGTAGCGGGGGACCCTTTTCAGCAGTAACCCTACAAGGTGTATCAGGATACCCTGAACTAGGCAGGGTGGGGCACGATTACTGGGTTGACTGTAAAAGGTCAAATCGACGGCGGTGGTGCAGAAGTGTAGGTTCTAACGGGGTGCGGGCGTGCACACACTCCGGCGCAGAAAAATAAGGAACTGGGCACTAGTAGCATACATGTGCAGTCTAGAATTGGGTCGGGCGGCCACCATGGGACTTGATACACCCCATGGTGGGACCAGTATAGGTAACTACAACATCGGGGGTCGTAAGACACATTTAACTATGCGAGTAGGAGCCGATCATCAGAAAAAGGATCACTTCACCCTGATTATGGGGTGCATGTTGGGAACTAGTTTATATGGGTACAGAGATTAATATGGGGTATGATAGTATCCGACCCTGGACAACTTAACTTAGTTTATGATGATTTCCAGTTTCCAGTTTATGCTTATCATACCCAGTTCTTTATTCGTAGACTGAATAGTCCTAGACTTACTCAGGCTTTATGTCTGACTCTACCTTACTTTCGCCTTCTTTTCTTTCGTTTCCCTCCCCTCCCCCCCTAGGTCCACAGGGAGGGAATACCGCGTCTTGACCAGTTTTCACATCCAGCTTGAAGAGAAAGAATGTATTGCTTGGATCTTTTCCGTTTTGGGCTATGGCTTTGGGCAGCAATTATGGGACTTTTGCAGTTTATTTATGTTTTCTTTATGCTTCTTTAATAATGTAATCAAGATAGTTATGAAGATGTTATGTTTTTGGAAGAATTGTAAGACAAGTATGGCATGTTTTTGTGAACATGTATTTTAATGAAATAAAAGATGTTGTTGTTTTCCACTGTTCAAAAATATGTGTTCTTATATCTGTCTTGTATATATGTGACTTATACTTATAAACCTCCACCAAAATTAGGGCATTCCATTTGAGAGTGACCCTAACGGAGGTGGGGTGTTTCACCTTTAATTTGTGAATTTCACTGTTATAGAATACACGGGGTGTTACACCCATGGAGTCATGGCGACTCCACTGCACTGATCCATAGCGACTAGTCCTTGCTTTGTCCACTCTGCCCCATGAAATCATTACGACTCCACTGCATTGGGTTATAGCCTTGCTACGATCACTCTGCCCCCATTGAGTAGTAATTACCCCACTGCACTGATCCGCAGCCTAACATCCGTCTTGGTGGTGAACCAAAGCTATGGACGTCGATAACCCCTTTGCACATGTCCCGCAGCAAAGCCCAACTCATGAAGTTAACTCCTTGGTTCCCAACTAGATCCTGTGTTCTACTTCCCATTTGGACTACCTTTGCATCTCGGGTTCTGGTCCACCCCGGATCGGTTCGATTCTGCACTTCTCCTCACTTCAGATCGTACTCCCAATTCTGTTCGTAACAATCATATAGGCTCAGTTCGTGATCCTGGCTCCAGCTCATGGCAACACCCAGTCTAGCTCGTGATGCACCGGTTTGGTTCAATCCCCTTTAGCTCGTGCTCAACACATCGGCTCGTGGAACCCCTCTTGGTTCGTTTCGGATTTCTCTATACAGGCCGGATCAGTAGTGCTTGGGTTTGGAGAAGGAAACCAGTTCGTGCTCCATCCCCTTTGTCACTAGTTCATGGTTCATGCTATGTCATCCGATTTGGATCGGTAACACCCAATGGGTTCGAGTCGGAAGAGTGTTCTGGTTCGGTCTCCTTCTCCAAGTTCGTGGATATTACATTGGGTTGGTTCGGTCATGATCTCCTCAATTCCCCAGATTGACTCGTGGTGCAATAGTTTGGGGAGAGCGGTTCGGTTTGTTCCTCCCCCTCTAGTCCGATCCAGTGCGGTTAATTTCCTGCACTTCTTTCCAGTGACTGTTTTACTTCATTCGACGACGTTTTCGAAAAAACTAACTTTTCTAATCAATCATAAAGCATAGCATACAGTCATAGCAACATATAAAATTGACAACCAACACCAGAACAACAACTTGATAGGTTAAAATGGATCAAACATAGCCAAACCCCATATTTTTTCCTTTAATATGTTTACGGAAATCTAATGATAGGATTTGAAAAACTTAACCAAATTAACTAAATTTTCTAATAGAGGCCTAAAACAATATTTCGAAATTTATAAATATTTTTCCAGATTTTTAACATGCATAATTTCGTTAATTAACACTAATCACCCTAATTAACTGTAAGTAGTGTAAAAACAATACTAATCACTCACCTTATCCATAATCAAACTATAGATCTGAAATATTCACTGATTTGGGTTGAATCTCTACATAATACAGCAGCTCTATTCCCAATTTGATGCTAATTTGCCTTGATTAGATGTAGCTTGGCTTAATCTTCAATTAGAAAGCGATAAGGAGTGATTTGGGATGAAATTAGAAGGTGGAGGCCATTGTTAGGGTTCCTAGGAGGTAAATGGCGGCTAGAAAACTGAAATGGAATGAATACCCAACTCATTTCAGCCTCCCGATAACTCTAATCCCGAAATGGGTTATGGGCCCATTCACTAATCACCTCATTTGGCTCGGTTAAGTTGTTTTCACGTTGTAAACCTTATTTCAGCCATATATCCCAAACGCTAAGTTGTTTTTCACATATGACCACTCTATGGAAAGGTAAACAATCATCCGGATATAATGGAAGTGGTTTCAAGTCAAAAATCCTTTCCAATCAAAAGTTATGGCCGAAACAAGATCAGCTAGGGGAAAACGGTCATTTAAAAATCGGCAAAAATCATGAACATGGGAAATGACCCCAGTAGTCGTCTCCCAAGATTACATGATCATACGACTTCATATGTGAAAGAAATAAATATTCTACGATCCTTCGATGCGTAGAATGCGGGTCGTTACACTACCTCTACACTTGTATTATCCAAGAGTATTAATAAGTAATACCGTTAGATAATATGGAGAATGAGGCGGTAGGGGAACAAACGTGCAAATTCTCTTGGACTAACACTAGTATGTATTTAAAATTTCTGAAATATTACTTACTTTTATGTACTCAATGTCGGTACAAAACAATTATGCATGTGCCTCCAGGATAGAACAATACAGAATATACATGAATACAGAGATCATAGAGTCAACCGCAACGATAAAATATAAATACAATATTTAACATTTTACATAAATATACATATCAATTCATACAGCACAAGATATAAGTAATATGCTAAGAAACTATACTCCCCTGAGCCCAGTGAAACTCGGGTTAGTCTCAATGTCCTTATTCCTGAAATGTCTTGGTCTGACCCAAGTATTATATAACTAATAAACAGATCAGTTTATGTTAAATCCATTATAGTTACTATAAAATGTTTGGGTGCTCTAAACTCTAAAGATCATTTAAGACATAAACCTAATCATTAGGTTCACTCAAACATCGACATTAATGATTCATGAATCTTGGCTAAATATTATGGAAGGATTACCATATATGATTCATGAACTTATGCAAATGACAATATAAACTTAATCAAATGAATCTCATTCAACAGTTATAACACATTATGAATTTATATTAGTTCTCTTTACGTTTCAAACCCATGCGATCAAACCACAAATCCAATTGTCATGAAATTTTAAATTCTATAATAATTCACCATTCCGGATCCGATGAACCAGGTTTTGTCTAACTTAGATACAGTTGCCAAAAATGGTTATTTTCATAGTTAATTAATTAACAGAATATTCAGTTATTCATTCACTCATTTTTAATTCAATATAAATATATATAAATTTTCATTATAACCAAAATAAAACTTAAATAAATCCTCTAGATTCCATAAATTTTATGTTCACAAATTTGATTATTTATTAAATTATATTTGTATTTCAATTATAAATTAAACAAGACATATATCAATCAAATACGTTAATATTATTTTCAAAATTTCTATTGTTTACCAACATAAATCAAATTACATTTCCATTTATACTAAATGCAATTTACTTCATTACTAAAATCATTAAAATATCTTTTAACCATCTTTGTTAGTAGATTTCAAGTATTTAGATTTCCAAATTTGATTAATAACAATGTAATGCCTGAATATCTGTTATAAATAAAATAACTCAAATCTTATTCAATTATCCTAATATTAATTCAAAATTCAACATTTCCCAATATAAGCCTAAAAAAAGTTATATATGTTAAATTCAAATGATCATTATTATCAAAATCAACAAGATTTACATTTTAACCATTATTGTTCAATTTATTTATACCAAATGTAAATTTTAAATGTACGGAAAATAACGGGTTGTTATATTCTCCCCTAGTCAAATCTTTTCGTCCTCGAATAGGGAACGAAGTAGGGTATTAAGCACATTTATATTTTCAAATCCATAACTTATAAGATGGGATTTATAAAATAAGTTTTTGAGTCATAAAATCTCATCAATTTCAAACTTTTGAAATCACAGAAAAATTCGGAAGCATCTCCTTTGTATGGAGAAGTCCGAAAAAATCACAATATATATATATATATATATATATATATAATTCCAAATATACATCTCCTCACTCGATGAGGCATCCCAAAAATGGGGAAAACAATATATATGACCACAAAACCATTTAACATAAATACATACCATCTTTAGCTTTATTTGCAATTTTATTTATTTAGCAACATATTATTTAGCGCAAGCATGCTCCAAAGCATAGCGCAACTTCCTTACACCTGCTACAAACTCAAATATACAAAAGAATCAAACATATATACAATAAATAGCAAATGTAACAACTTACCCAAAATATATTAACCATTTCAACTACAAAACCAAAATATTAGTGACAGGCCAGCTAACAAATCTAGGTTTATCACTACTCAAATGATGGAATTTGCCGAAAACATACTAGGTAAAAGTCATTTCATTTTTTTTCAGGCTTTTCGAAATGCTCAGATTCATCGAATTCGGATAACCCTTTCAAAAATTATGACTATTTTAGCGAAAGCGAACGCTTCAGTCCACACAAATAAAAAATGCAGGCTTGAATTGTTCAACGCAGTTTACGACTCTTTAAACATCAAAACTTTATAAAGCATATTGAAGAAATGGTTTAGTTCAGATCCTGAGCTTTTCGAATTCTACAAGCACATCAAAATCCGACGATCCGTTAGGAAGTTATGGTCAAAACAATATTGATATACGCTACAAGTTTTCATTTTCTGTGCATAAAATTGGGACTAACAATCAAATTTCAACCTAGTAAACATAGAAATTTTACAAGACCCTATTAACAAAAGTTTTAGTTAAGTTTCTAAGGTTTCCAAAAGTCCAAAATCGTCAAATTCCGATCATCCATTCAAAAGCTGTGGCCATTTTTCTTTAGCTTATCGAATATTTCAGATTTGGTATAAACATTGATTTTGTTTTAATCGATATGCCAAACTCTCCGATTCCAAAAAAATTGGTAACCATTTAACACTTAATATTGGTTATCGCTTCGTTGATCATATGATATATTTTACATTGAATTTGGCTTTGATTAATCCTTATTTCTTTCATCCACGGGGAATTACTTCCCATTTCATTCGCTTATACTCAGTTGCTCGTTCATTTTATTTACATTCAATTGTTATTCGTTCAACCCTTTGCATTCATTTAACCATTTTCTTATTCACTAACATAAATATATTCATTTCCATTTACTTTCTCATTAGTCGTTCGTATGAATAAATTTTACTTACTCCATCCAAATTTCTATATGAATTCTAAATTGACACATTAGATTGCTCTAAGTTGATTTCTTTTAATTCAATAACATCAAATAAAATCAAGTTTTGTTTTAGATCTTATTTCAGTGTTTCACGTTTCTAAATTGAAATTTGTATAACTCAATTTTCTTATATATCTATTTCATATATCAAATTCCAAATAACCAGTTAGATTCACTTCTAATTTCCAGTTTATTTCATTACCTCATTTTATTTAGTAGAATTCCAAATCTATTAACGAGGATTAATGTCAATTATCGTTGTTTATATAATTCGTTCCATATTCATTTTCTAGTTACTTTCTACTTTTCATTTCCCAAGGTTTACCCTTAATATATAAATTCCGCTGGTGCTAATCTTCATTCCCTTATTTCAAAACTTAAAGTTTCAAGTGATTCATGTTTTTCCAAATTCAATTCATTTAGCACAACTCAAACAAAATTTCCATTTCAAATCTTAATTAAGTTTTTAGTTCATAATTAAAATTATTAATTAACAAAGAACTAAGAAATCCCGATTCTAGGTTTATTTCAACTTGAAAATTTAATAGTCTATACTTATGTCATTATATAAAAAAATATACCATGGAAATTTAAATTCCAAAATCTTTTATCAATTAAATTATGGAATTAATGGGTTGTCTCCCCCACTCAGACCTTTCAAAATAACATCTATAATGTGTGCACTTATTGTCGAGGCTATTTCTTAAGTCTGGGAAAGGATTACACACTTACTCCATTTTAAATCTTGTAAACCTTTTCCTTTTTGAAAATACTTACATACAATACTATAAATTTTCAAAGTCTTGGCAAATCTATTTTCAAAAGCACCGGAATCATGTCCTCGAGTTCATTTCCATTTAATTTGCTAAATATATTGTGCAATCAATTATATTTAATAGATTTCTTTTCATTTTCTAAACCTTTTTATTATCCCTTATTAGGTTTATCGTTTAATCAGCTGAAATTTATAATAATTTAATATTATTACCTACTAACGACCAATGCATATACATTTAAAACCCATAATATATTTAGTACATTTAAAATATAGTGCACAACAATATTGTGTCGATTCATTTTATTCGATTATTCAGAAATTCTTATTGATACCATGGCATCCCATATATCAACCAGAATATATAAGTATTCAATGGAACAAATCAACACAATATAAAACCATTTTTTATATAAAAATACAAGTATGCGCTCTCATATTTCAATCATTCTCCTTCTAGGGCATTATTAACCCTATCTCTAATAAGTTAGTTCCTAAACACAGCCAAGGTTGTCGCTAACCAATGCTCTGATACCATTTTGTAAAGACCTAGATTTTTTATCGTTTAAATCAACAATAATCCATACATGTTGACCTACACCAATCCCAAACCCAAGTAGTTATTGGGAAAAATAAAAGAAAGGAAAGGCGAAGAAGGAACAATAACAGATTCTCACAACGAAAGGACAACATAGAATAAATAATTAACAGTTCAAAACCTGTTAAAATATATGCATGAGACTATAATATACAATTATGATCAGAGTTACACAAATATATACAATGCAGCAGAATCAAAGTGCAGTGGGAACTTCATATCATACATATATAGTAGATATATAGCAAACCTTCATCTTCGTCCTCTGTGGCAAAGCAATCTTCGCTCACTTCAACTCATACGTAACCCGAGCGTATTGCATAAAAGAAAAACACAACAAACACTCGGATCAGAATTAAATCATTCTCATATTAGTCAAATCAAATATGAAATAACATGGGTGTTATGGGTGCATTAACTTAAGAAATGTTACAGGATTTTCCATTTCTTAAGGATCCGTTATACTATTTACATACATAGTATACTACGCTATTATTGTAATGTCTACCCAGTAAAGTAAATATAATAAAAATAGCCTAAGAAAGATTAAATTTTTACCCTTACGTCGTTTACATACATTGTCGTATACATTGCATATACAACATTAGTACGTTGGTGGGTATTTATGCGCCAAAATACGACAATGTCAAATCAAAATCGTAGTGGCTCGATCAAGATAAATATGACAAGGCACTCGAGGCAATACCCAGGGTAGGATTCTACCATTTGCACTCCCGAACTAGTGGTAACGCATAGCCGCAACTACCACCCACCTCGAAACACACTCCCATATCAAAAGGCATCCCAAATCAATCACAGTGTAATATAGATGGCATCGAAGGAGCGTGTCCGATCAGTGATGCGATCTCACTTAGTCACGGTATAGCTCCTGTTTTAGTCGTTTCAATTATGACTCTAAGGTCAAGGCCATCCATTATCGTTCTCTTTCTTCAAATCCAGTAATCGCATCCATACCATCCTACTTCATTCTAGATTCTCCACCACGTGCACAGCTGTTAAAGTGGTTTCGGTATTGGCAGAGAGTATGGCAATACCGATTCCGATCACCTTAACAACCAAACGTTACATTTTTCACATCGGTCAGTTCTTTTACTTTTTACAAAGTTTCACTTTCATATCAAAATATCATGTTTGTTTCAAACCCAATTTTTATTCAAATTAGAATATAATTTCACATCAAAATATCGCAATCATTCCAAAACCGATTTATATTCCAAACTAGAATACATTTCTATATCAGTATATTATAATCATATAATATTTCAAAGTCAATTAATATTCAAGAAGAATATACATCATATCAAAGGTTTATAGTTATTTCAAGATTGATTTTATTCAAATCAATTTATATTCTAATAGAACATGTTTAATATCAACTCATTATAGTCAATTTCAAAATCCCATTTTATTTTCAAGCAGAATGTAACAACCCGGAAAATCAGAACCAATTTAATTTACTTTTTTTAGCAATTTTAATGGATTTTGAATATTTAAAATGATTTATTTTAAATAATTATGACTATAATTTTTTTTAATAGAATTAGAACTTATAAATTTATTTAAATCGAAGTTAGAATATACATATTTATTTTAATTATAAAAGGATTTGGAAATGACGTTGTAGTTTGAAAATTCGATTTCAAATGAACGTATAAGATTCAAAATAAACCGGATTTTAGTAAAACCTAAAATATTTGAATTTATTTGAAAATATCTTTCCAACAAATGTGAAAAATCCATATTTCATAGTGGGAATAGAAAGTTATGTCCAGTTGAAAATTCAGAATGGTCGCTATGAAATTTTATATAATATATAGCCCTTAAAATTAGCGATTTTGCAAACGACCTCCATTTTCAACGAGACCAGTTTTTTTGGTTCTGGAATGTCAAGTTATTGCTAGATTCCAATTTTCATGAATTTTGGAATCAACATGTGAGCGTGGTGGATTTAAAACGTGTTTGGTCAATTTAGTTTGAATTTAATCGACTGGAAAATGACCGTTTTTCGAACGGTCTCCAAATTCGATGAAATTAGTTTTTTTAGGACTATATCATCAAAACATAGCCAGATTTATTTTTCTGGAATTTTGGGGGTCCGTATGTGTCCCTTATAAATTAAAATGTATGTCCAAATTAAATATATAATGATTTATATTTTAATTTTGCTGAAAACTGATCGAAACATTTGAATTGACTTGCGAAACATATCCCATTGTATCTGAAATGGTGGTATTTAGCTAGAGGCAACAGTCGTTGTGTTTGATTTGGAGTTCAGATAAAAGCCAGTAATATTAGAATTTAAAATTATTAAAATCACACACATATATATATGTATGTATATGTAATTATTTGTCCAAACCCTAAGTGGTAGCCACCACCATCTCATTTTAAATGGCTGAAACGCACGAAAATTAATTCCTCAACCATTTTCGATTGACGCCGAATTAACGCACGATTTCCAAACGAAATTGAAGAGGAATGAGAGATTTTCATTCGGATACGGAGTCGATCGTCTGCAGTGCTGTGTGGTGTTCGGATTTTGGCTTTGAAGTTCGCGATTTCGATGGAGTTTTTTGGTTAGAGGAGAGCGGCGAGTTGGACGAGGTTCATGCCAGGGGGCAGCGGGGTCAAGGTGCACGGGGAGGTGGAGGTTGATCGTTGGTCAGAGGCACGATGGAGGAGCGGTGGTCGGTCGAAGGGGGGAAACGATGGGTTTAGGGGCTTCAGAAAATCACAACAGTGAAGAGAAAGGAAGATGGTTATTAGGAGGGGTAAAAATTTAAATAGGATTCAAATATTATTTTAAATTATATAGTTCAAATGTATTAACTATCATATCTTCTCCATACGAGGACGGAATTGGACGATTTCAGATCTTTGTGATCGTGGTGAAAATATCTACAAAATGGAACAAACCAGAACTAAAATGGAGGCTACTGGAAATTCTGATAAAATTAAACGGTCGATTAATTCTTAATAGAATAATCGCCAAATAAAGATTGACGGAGTGGAACCCAATGTTAGAACTTCTCAATATAATCTCTTGTACATTTACTTATTTTATAACTACATATATGAACTACTCCCCATCGTCCAGACCATGGACTTCTTGCTTGATTGTATTGTGTTGTGGAAATTGATTATGATTGTACTGTGAAATGTAAAATAAAATATTCATGTGTTGAATAAAATGTATGAACAATAAAAATATCATTTTTATTGAATGAATGAATGAAATATATAAAATATTCATGTGTTGAAAAAAATGTATGAACAATTAAAACATCATTTTTATTGAATGAATGAAATATATAAAATATTCATGTGTTGAAATAAATATTTTATCGTTAAAAATATAATTTTTAACGTGTATATGAATAAAATAAATAATCATTTATAAATTGGACGATATGTTTACGTACACCCATTTGTCTGATATTGATTGGGACGATATATTTTACACATCGCCCAACTGCACAAATAATAATAAGTGTTTGTTGTTTAAAAACCCCGCACGGGTATTGGGATGATATTAGACATACACTAGTCCCAATATTTAGTTGTATGTCAATCGATGGGTTGACAGATCGTTGTAAGCATTAATTATTTATATTTAACGCTTAGGCAGTTGTGTAATACCTTCTAGATGATGGTTGACTATATTTGATTATTGTTGTGTACATGTGTGCATGAAATCCATAAAAATAACATTATATGGTAATTGACTGTGTCTGATTCCGATTCGAAAAGAACGAATTTTTAAATAACAAATATTTTAAAAAAAAATATATTTTAAAATTGAATAATAATGAATATTTTAAAATATTATTCAGTAATGGATCAAAATATGATTTTGATGTTCGATTTGGGATGGACATGAAAATATTTAAATATATAAAGCCGTGTTGATTAAATTAACTCCATTTTGACATGAATTATATTTATATTGATTTTACTCATTTTTATAGTGAATGTCGAAAAGGAAATGATTTCAAAATCTAATGTTTTGAAAATATTATCATTTATATATTAATGATATGGAATATTCAATTTTGATTTAAAATTGAACATGAAGTTGAAATCGTTTTGAAAAAACGAATTTAAACCGATTTATAAAATACGTTTTAAACGAAAATCAGTGAAATATATATTATATATATATATTATATATATATATAATATAATATAATGGTCTGAATAGAACGCATCGCGCAGCGGCCGTTCGCGAATTTCGACCATTGATTTCGAATTGATATTACGGGAGATCAGATCATCGGATTATCCTAAAACCGGAACAGTTGGGTTCGTATCGAAAGATCTTTGTAACGAATATAAGAGATTTGAAATCTAACGGTTTGATTTGGAATTATGTCCAAATCAAATTTGGAAAAGGTCGCTATAAGTGCAGTTCGATGACCGTTTATGGAAATCGACTGAAAGGGGCTTGATAAAATTATTAAAAATACTAATAATTTGTGTAAAATCATAATATATGATTTGGAAAGAATTGGCATGAAAAGTTCCACATTTGAAAAGATAAAAATATATTTTCATTGAAATGAACTAGTTATTAACTAGAATTAAAATCCAATTATTTTTAAAATAAATAAATTGGATTGAGAATGGGTTTTGATATAACCAGAATGTCCAATATACGAATTGGATTGGATTTGAATGGAATTCATATTCAGAATATTTCGATGTCGGATTTCTTGATTATATAGATATTGTTATGGAAATTTGAAAGATATATTTATATCGTTATTTCCAATACGATATTTGTTGGTTTCAGAATTGATATTCAATATAAGCCTATATATTATCTATTCAGAGCCTAGTATTTAATGTCATATGGGATTTTTGGTTTGTCGTGAATGGTGTCTTAAATAACACTGTTCCTAAACCTAGTTGAGGAAAGAATAACCTTTTTATTTAGATTTAGTGAAATTTTCCAACTAATTACTATTTAATTGGAATTGGATAAAAGAATTGGATTTTGGGTTTGTCGTGAACGGTGTCTTCAGTAACACTTTTCTTAAACCCCGTTTGAAAGGAATAAATCTTTTAATTAAGATTATTAGCGTTTCCAGTTACATTTGGTAATTTGAATAAAATGGAATATGAATCGGGCTTATCGTGGACTGTGTTTTTAACGACATTCGTTATTTAACCCGATTTACAATGAATTGTGATTTGGGATTTATAAAACTTCTATTAAGATTTAAAGGAAATTTTCCAAACCGAAGTTTACCAATTTAATAGAATAAATTGGAATGGAATGTAATTCGATTTGGTAATAATCGAAGTGAATTTCTATGGAGGAAGACTGCTAATATATATGGAATTTAAAAGGCTTTGCCGTTATTCCATTTATATTATTAGTCGGATATGGAAGTTTATATCGATTATATATATATTGATCTGTTTTCCGTGAAGATTCCAAAATTAATGAAATGTGATTTTGGGTTTATCGTGAACTGTGTTTTAAATGACAGTAGTTCTTTAACCTGGTTAAATGTAAGATTAATTTCTTAACTTTGAATAATCATTAAGTAATGATTTTTGAGATTAAAACTGAATTGGAGTTTTAATGAATTTATAATAAGATTGAAATGTGAATGGGATAATTAAATTTATCGAATTCATGAAATGATCGAGAGTGGAGTATCACCAGTTTTTCTCCAAGCGATAGCTAAATCTTCAATTAGATTTAAACGTGAAATGGTAAATAATTTTACCAATAACACCGTGGTGTTAGATATGGAGTATTACCCGTTTTGCTCCATGGGATGAATAGGTTTGGATTGGGAAATGTAATAAATGATTACTTCAGTAAGGTTCGCTAAGCCCGACTAGTTTGGATAAACCTTAATTTGGTTTGAACTGGTATCCCATGGAAGATTAAAGAATAAATTTAAAGAATTTATCTTTGATAAAATTAATGGGATCATTTCCCAATGGATACGAATATTTAAATAAAAGAATATTCTGAATTGGAATAAGGCGTATGTTGTGTTTTTTAGCACTTGTTTATTATATACGCGAGTAATTCAGAAAGGTCGGGTTTATACCCATTGTGAATAACTGATTCGGCGATAAGTCAACGATGAAGATGTTGGTTGAAGACCGAAAGTCTTCACATCGTTTGGATGATTACTAATGTCCTGATTTGGTTGTACACCCAAACGAGGTAATAAGTGGTGATCGTCCAGACGTACTTGGAGATCGACCGGATATGCGAGGGACTCTCTCCTATATTGGACATATGGGACGAGGAATAAGGTGCCTCCGATTTCATTCAGACCCAGAACGAACTTGTAAATGGATGCGTGTCTGACAATGGATTTTATTCTGTGTTGATTGTTCTCTATTAAATATATATCTATTTTGCGGCGGAGAATTTATTCTCTTACTCAATGCCCTTCTCTAAGACGTACAAGCTCAGAGGTTATCTAAGGATAGACATCAGTTGCATGGCATGAACTGTCAGTGCGGCATGCTA
Source organism: Allium sativum (assembly GCA_030737875.1). Taxonomy (NCBI): domain Eukaryota; kingdom Viridiplantae; phylum Streptophyta; class Magnoliopsida; order Asparagales; family Amaryllidaceae; genus Allium; species Allium sativum. The sequence continues at coordinate 179,251,925 of CM060915.1, read as the reverse complement.
AGATGCAAATGATCAAGGTTTCTGTTGAAAAGCAGAGTCTTGTGGTTGATGATCAAAGCATAGCTTTAATATAGCATAGCTTTGTGTATAACGTTAATTCGCGAGCCTCACACCCCGGTTTGAACCAGAAACAGGAAGGACCTCAGGGAGGACATGCCTTTCCTTCTAGCTAGGAGTGGTTTCAGGATTTTGCAAGCCCAAATGTTTAACTTATGTGGATGATGGATAGCAAGGAGCCTCGGTTATATCGGTCACCACGGGGCCGATGGATGTTCTAGTCGACATATCGACCAGATTTACGCCCCATAGGGCGGGGATACACTTGCTCATGGATTTTTAATCCACTTAAAATGTGGACCGACCATGTCGCTCCGGGTGCAGTTGCGACTGAGACCTGAGACATAGGCTAGATTGTCTCGAATTGGCACAGGATGTTCCCTTTGCCTTGATTCACAAATCGAATCCAACTTCCAATATGACATTTTGCGGTTTTAATTGTAGAACTAGTATGGCGACATGATATATGGTACCCATGCCGTCTATGATCGATACATTTATATTTGAAGTTGTTTTCTCCATTTATAGTAATAATAAAAGGTTAAATTTCACGTATCAAGCATTATTTGGCTATTATAAGGTAAAATCCTATCCTCCGGCTTGCGTTGCATTGTGTGATGGGACCTGGGTCTTATAATAGCTTCATTTTCTTTAATTAGCATTTCGCTGTTTGTTTTATGCACTAGTAACCTTGGGAGGAAACCCGTTCCGTGTTATATGGCGTGGTCCCTTGATTTACCTAACTTTAAAATCAAACTAATATCTATTTTAGTTCTCATACTAGTCACATGACTGACCTGGAGTTTATTATTTTAACCTAAACTCTGGGTGCCCCAATTTCCACACGGGCAGCTAGTAGTTTTGGTTTTGTAGATTTATATTTACAGGATACTGGTTTACAGCTGGAATGATATTCGAAAAGCTCTATATCCGTGTATCTCTTTCAGTTGTGTTTTGTATTATTTTCCGCTGCATTGTAATTTGTAAATCTATGATATTTATCAAATGTATATTATTTGTTCATACTCTGTATATTCTTGTACTCTGATGTAAATTGTTGTAATAACAATGAAATGTTCTTCTGTTTGTGTTCCGATTCGTCGTGTTCTCAACTCAATCCGGGATTTCCCGTAAGGGCAAGTTTGGTTCGTTTCAGCATGGTATCGGAGCTTTGGTTTATAGAGCTCGAGAACAAGTGTAACACCCCACGTCCATTAATACACTCCCTAATGGAATGCATAAAATTTCATTGAGTACTATAAGAGTATAGAACAGGATATCACAAGACAGATATATAAAATGGTACTTAAGAAAATTCAAAATTTATTCATTGCAGCGGAAAAGCAAAAAAATGTCTGGTTACAACATAAAAACCATATTCTAAAGGAATAACACAAATATCCATCTTGAACAAAATTATTATCAGACTACATAAAAGAAAAACCGTAATCCCACTCTAAATAGCCATAATCGAAAAGAGATAAAGCTGAGCTTTACTTTCAACACTTCCAAGCACTTCAAGAAGAAAGAAATCCGAGTCAAGCTCCACCATTCCCTCCCTGAGGACCTGGGGGGACGAAAGAAAGAAAAGAGGCAAAACAAACGGGTCATACATAATGTCTGGCGAGTCCAGTGACTTTAACAATATAATCAGTAAAGTAATAGGATAAAAACATAAACTGGATATTAGAGATGACTGTAACATAAGCAGATATGACAAGGTAAACTAGGTAAGTAAGATAGAACATCGACTGCGCTCCTAACCACTATAAGACATACTCTGCACCATACCAACATACTAGTTACACACTAAAAGATGATGCCTCCCTACTAATCATAATAATGGTAGCTTCGTGTACACTTAGCTACTCTCGTAGGTTCCAACTTGCTCCTACCACCACTAGTTGTACCCACTACCCTCTCTATTCGATCGGCTCCCTAACCTCGTAGATAGCTGTGTTGGTCCCACAACAGGGTGTATCACTCCTTAAGGTGGAAACCCCGATAATACTGAAATGCACAGCTTATACCTACACGATGCAATAGCGTCTTACCTACCATCCTGGACCCACGCACGCACATGACTCCGTTGGACTTTAACTGCTATCTCTAACTCTTCATTGACCTCCTACAATCAACCACAGTAAGCGTGTCCCTGTCCTCGACCTAGTTCGAGCTCATATAGATACTAAAATGGGTTATTGGTTGAAAAGGGTCCAACCACTTGACACAATCTTCCCTCCTAAGCTTGGTCCCCACTACGAATTCCCACTTAACCCCTCTTTATCCCCATGTCTAATCACATGTCTCCCTTTGGTTAAGTGCTTTTATTATGTTTCACATGCTACCCATGTTACCCACTTAACCCTTTATTACCCCCATGTCCAAACACATGTCTAGTCTTGGTTAATTGTTCATTAATTCATTATAACCGTAATCTTGCAAGACGTCCCGCATAAGATTACTGTTTTGCGGTTGCTGGATTAGCCGGGCGATTCCGGGTAGGCTTATACCGCAATACAAATTTAACCTCGTGCATTTGCATTATTACGCATTTAGTTTCTGCCTTTAACCTCCCACATTAGATTACCAAATTGCGGTTACTGGTTATGTCGGGTGGTTCAGGGCAGGCTTATACCGCAATCTGAATCTAACCTCGTGTCTTAGGCGTTCATTATCACTTTCTTGATTCAAGTCCCAATTTCAAATCTTGGATTATAGTAAATTCCAATTACTCATAATTTCCAGTCTAAATTATGTTCATAATTTTAATCCAAATCGCACCTATAATCTCATGTGTACAAGTTATGCTGAATTATACCCAAGCCAATTTCCATAGTTATTAACAATTTATGCTAAATCTCCTGCATACAAGTTATAATCAATTTACGCCCAAACCAATTTCCATGGTTACCAACAATTTATGCCAATAGTCTCATTTTATTTCACATCTCCCAACTTTTCCCAATCATCGCAACATCATTCGTACATAAATCTCAACGCATTATGTTAGGCTCGAAGTTAACCTAATCTCATAAAAAGAAAGGAAAAGAAGAAGGGAAGAGAATCAAAACATCAAAACTGGCATAAACGTAAGAACATGCATATAATGATAAAATGTATCAGAAAGACATATGACAGATTTATGGGTATGAATCTGAAAGATATTGATTTACAAACTTGATAAGATTCATCTCAGTCACATGCATATACATTAGATCCAATTTACAATCCTATAACAATTACTTTTTCTTTTAATTATATGTGAAAGTGACATAAACTCACAGCCATAGGATTCTTAGAAAAGAGAATTAGGTGTTGTTGTAGCGATTCTGATCTTGAATAATCCCTACTTTGATTTGTTTGTAGAGCTGATCTTCTTATTTGAATGCTTCTATTCTGATTTTCTTTGGAGGAGAAGAGAGGCTAGATTTGATTTAGATTAGAGCAGCATAAAGGCACCATGGATGAAACCAATGAGATTAAGGTTAGGTTTAGGGGTATTTATAGATGCTTTAGGTGAATTAGGACCCTTAGATTAGATTAGGATCCATCGGAACCATCCAGACCAGAAAAACATGTCATCTCGCCAATCCCAGATGAACACGTCATCAGATCCACCACAAAACACATCAGGCCAGATCATGGCCGATGGGGTCGACACCCCTGTCGACACCCCATGGGGGGTCGACACCCATGTCGACACCCCATGGTGGGTCGACACACATGTCGACACCCTATGGGGGTGTTGACACCCGCGAGTGGGAAATTTCCCGCTCAGCCCGCTTTGTCTGAATTTTGATTTTCGAACAGTTTTTGTTATGTAGTTATTATTTACATAAATTCTGCTTTAAACTGAAATCTTCTAAGCTTCATATCTTCTTCATACGTTGTCCGATTTATGGAAACTCAGTCTCTAACCCAAGCAGAATTCCGAGACGAACACAATGGGGCAGCCCATTTCCCTTAATTCTTCTTATAAAAAATAAGTATTCTTTAAGTATCCCTTATGTCATTTTTAAAATTACGGGATGTTACATTCTCCCCTCCTTAAAGGATTTCGTCCCCGAAATCTTCAAGTTAAGAAGAATTTATCCTACCATCCATCATCCATCTACTCATCCACCATCTACAAGCATTCATTGTCCTTAAAAGATTTATAATGTTATATGAACATATGCAAAAGAGTGTGTATATGTCCCTTATCTAATGCAAAGATCAGGAGGTCTACTGATTCAGTTGACCTCCTTAATGAAAAACATGATAGTACCATGCGTCTATTATGTATGCAAAAGAATCCTAATGATACATATCATTTCTATATGAGTGCACAACCATTCATTCAAATGCAACATCCATATGATAACACATTCAATATACATCCATTAATTTAAATATGCACACTCATTCATATGCAATATGAAAATGATTGAGCCGATCTAGTGCCTAATGTATGTGTAAATGCATCCAAGAACAACCACTAGCAAACACTTACATCCACTTGCATCCACCAAACATTACATGTCTCAAACACATGTTTACAACTATAGGATTTTCTACCTAAAGGTCGAAAATATGATCGAGATGATACACTAAACGATAGAACAAGTATAAAAAAAAGCGGTAAGAAAAGGAGAAGTTAAGAACATACCCTTAAACAGGAAAGGGTACAACGCACGTATCCTGTCATCCGTTTCCCAAGTCGCATCTCCTTGATCATATTCCCATTGGACTTTACCCAACTTGACCTCCCGGTTGCGTAATTTCGACCTCCGATCCAAGGATGCATGTAGGAACTCATTTAACCATGGCATCTCGCTTTACTTCCACTTTTCTGAGCATGCTCGGCTCTACTACTTCCACGGTATCATGTAAACACTTCCTCATATGCGACACATGAAATACGTCATGAACACTACCAAGCTTCTCAAGCAACTTCACTTTGTCGGTCATCTGTCCAATTCTTTCTATAATGGATAATGGCCCTACGAACCTTGATGTCAATTTCCGTACAGATCCAAAATTAACTACATTCCTCAATGGTGACACTTTAACAAAAACCACGTCTCCAACATCGAATTCAAGATTGGTTCGTCCCTTATCAGCGTATGACTTTTGCCAGTCTTTTGCCGTCTTCATGTGTCTTTGAAACAAGTCTATCTTCCATGAAGTTTCCCTAACCATTTCGTTCCCAAGCAAAATCTTATCCGTAGACTCCCACCAACAAGTCGGTGATCGGCAAGGTCGTCCATATAAAGCTTCAAAAGTTTCCATTCCAATACTAGTCTGATAGCTGTTGTTGTAGGCGAACTCGACTAATGGATGTTGTTCTTCCCATGCCCCTCCAAAGTCCAAGATGCATAATCTCAAAAGATCTTCTAGAATCTGATTCACTCTTTCTGTTTGGTCATCCGTCTGCGGGTGATAAGCGGTGCTCAAACACAATTGCGTTCCTACCGCCTCTTGCAAGCTCTTCCAAAACTCACTAGTGAAAATGGGATCTTGATCGCTTATGATACAAGAAGGTATGCCATGTAGATGAACTATCTCTCCGAGATAAACAGATGCTAACTATGCCGCAGTTCTTTTACTCTTAACGAGAATGAAATGGGCGCTTATGTAAGTCTATCTACTACTACCCAAATCCCCGTATTACCTTTCCTAGACCTTGGCAACCCGTCGACGAAATCCATGGAAACACTTTCTCATTTCCACTGTGGAACCTCTAAAGGGTGAAGAAAACCACCAGCCCTCTTTTGCTCAGCCTTGACTTGTTGGCACACTAAGCATCTAGAAACGAACTCAGACACATCCTTCTTCATTCCGACCTAAATAAAACTCGCTTCATGTCCATATACATCTTTTCAACACCGGGATGTATGGTTATCTTAGAACGATGCGCTTCTTCAAGGATTGTCCTCCTCAAACTCTCGTCTCGTGATACGCAAAGTCTCCTATTTCTACGCAACCAACCTTTTTCATCTATAGTATACCTACTAAGATGGCTCAAAGACTCCCCTCCTATGAGCTTGTCTGTTATCTCTATCAACTGTGGGTCGTCTCGCTATGCCGCCCTTATCTATCGCAAAAGCGTAGGTCGCACTTCTAACGATGCTAACAAACCGGGTACATAATCGATAGAGGGTCTAAAGTCAAAGGTAGATATATACTCTAAACTCTACCACTCGACAAACAAAGGATTCAAAGTCAACTTCTTTCTACTCAAGGCATCAGCCATGACGTTACACTTGCCAGGGTTATATGCAATCTCAAAATCGTAGGATGCTAAGAACTCCATCCACCTCTGTTGCCTTAAGTTTAGATCTTTTTGAGAGAACAAGTATTTTAGTGACTTATGGTCAGTATATAACTCAAACCTCTCTCCAAGCAAATAGTGACGCTAGGACTTAAGCGCAAAAAATGTGGCAGCTAATTCTAATTTGTGGGTAGGGTAATTCCTCTCATGGACCTTCAACTGCCTTCCACCATAACATATCACCCTTCCCTCTTGCATCAAAACTGCGCCAAGCCCTGTCCCGCAAGCATCGGTATACACTATGAATGGTTTAGTACCATCCGGCAAAACTAAAACTAGAGATGTCGTCAATGCCCTCTTCAATCGTTGAAATGAATTGTCACAGTCAACGTCCCAAGAAAAGATCAATTTCTTTTTCGTTAACCGAGTAAGTGAGGCTGATATCTTAGCAAAGTCCTTAATGAACTTTCTAGAATAGCCCGCCAAACTAAGAAAACTTCTTACTTCCGTTACGTTTCTATGAACCTTCCAATCTTGGATTGCAACTACCTTCGCGGGATCCACTGCTATCCCTTCCATAGAGACCACGTGCCCTAAGAATCTTACTACCTTCCTCCAAAAATGACATTTGGAGAACTTAGCTTGAGTTGATGTGCTCGAAGGGTCTCTAAGACTTCCCTAAGATGTAGGGAATGCTCTTCCTTGCTTCTACAGAATATCAAGGTGTCATCCACAATGACTACCACGAACTTGTTTAGAAACTCCTAAACACCCTACTCATCAAGTCTACGAAATATGTGGGTGCATTCGTCCAACCAAAAGGCATGATGAGCCATTCAAAGAAACCATTGGGAGTTATAAATGCAGTCTTATCTATGTTATCCTCACTCACCCTTAACTGATGAAATCCTGAAGCTAAATCCAACTGCGAGAAAATCGAAGCACCAACCAAATGATCAAACAAATCATCTATCCTCGACATTGGGTGTCTGTTCTTATTCGTGAGTTTATTCAGCTCCCTATAGTCCACGCACAATTTAAGTGAACCATCAGCCTTCGTAGCAAAAACAACTGGAGCACCCCACTCCGAGATACTTCTTCTTACTAACCCTTTCTCAAGAAACTCTTTCACTTGTTTACTAAGCTCCCTCCTTTCACTTGGAGCCATGTGGCGCATAGGCAATGCAACTGGCTTTGCATTGTCTACCAAGTATATATGAGAATCTATCTCGCGTTCTGTAGATAAGCCCCTAACCTCCTCAAAGACATCTGCACATTCATGGACTACTGAAACAGATTACAAATCATCAATAGATGTGTCAAGAGATTCTAGTGGGTAAGCATAACAGAACCCTTAGTGTCGCATGAGATATCAAGAGTATTCCCCCAAACTAGTCAACAGTCAAACTACCCTCCTTTCAAAGTCGAGAATGGCATCATATCTGGCTAGCCAATCCATTCCTAGAATTAACCCATAGCCCGTGAAGCCATGCACATAAGCGTTGCACTTTAACTCAACGCCATACACGTATATTCTCAAACCTCGACATAACATGGAAAGATGAGTCATTCCCCCAATAGGATTTGAAACAACAACGGGATCCACTACTATACTAGTATCTCGGCACACAAACTCAACAACAGAAGCAGATATAAACAAATGTGAAGCACCAGAATCAAACAAAGTATGTACAGGATGATCGAAAAGGAAAATCAAACTTTCAACAGAAATGTTTCTGCCTCTCTCTTGTCTTGGTGCCATAGGACCATGAACTTGCTCTCCAGAAGTTGTACTTGTCCTCTGTCCTTGCCCTTTTCCTTTCCTTCTTGGGCAGTCTTTAATCATATATCCTGCCTCACCACATTGGAAGCAACCCGTCTTCTTCTTCCTACAGTCGTTCTTCAAATGGCCAGGTATTCCACAAATGTTACAATTCCTTTTCTCTGAACCCTTGTTATCCTTGCCGCCCTTCTTTTGTTGTTGTTGTGCCTTCTTTGGATCCCCTTTCTTATCCTATGCCTTATCTATATTAGCACCTTTCTCCACTTCATGTATCAAGGGCATGTCAACCAGATTTTCGAAAGAAGCTCCCATAGGAATGTGGGACATAGCCAACACGTGTAATGGTTCATTCAGACCCTTGGAATATCTTAAGGACTTCTTATGCGGTGTATTAACTAATTCCATACCAAATCTTGCTAAACGGTTAAACTTGTTAATGTACTCCTTCATAGACGAACTCCCTTGTTTCAAAGCCAAGAACCTCTCCATGTATAAACTCTCCTCTGCTTGTGAAAGAAATTATAACTTGAACCTTTGTCTAAAATCCATCCACGTCTCAACTGCACGTCCTCTATTAGTTACTTCCCACCAAAATGAGGCTTCGTCCTTCATCAACAAAGCAGCTAGCTGAACCTTCCTTCCATCGTCTATCTCAAAGATACCAAACAACTCTTCCACTTCCTTGAGCCAATTCCAAGCCTCAACAAAGTCTCAGTCCCATTAAACGGCTTTCCGCCCATCGCATGGAAGTCTTTACTTATCTTAGAAAAAGATTATACATGGGGAGGAGTAGGAGGAGCTGCTGTAGTGGGGGAGGAGGAACGTCTGCTGGGCCTGCAGCAGTAGCCCTAGCCTCCAGATAACGTCTAAACTAGCTTTGTATCTGTATGCCCTCGGGTATAAATGGTTCCCTAGACATGTTGAAAGGAAAAAGGAAGAGATTCAGAACAGAGAATCGAAAGGTAGATATATGGCTTTTGGGGATTATGTTTTCCATAATAAACTTTTCTCTTGAAAATACCCTCTTGAAAACATGTTTTTGAAAATACTTCTTTTTGAAAATGCTTTCGAAAACTGTTTCAAAATATTTTATCTGTTCTGGTAATCTTTAGCTCTTATACCATGTGTAACACGCCACATCCATTTATGTCACTCACTAAGGGAATGCATTAACTTTCATGGAGTATTATAAGAGTATAGAAAATAATATCATAAGACAAATATATAAAATGGTACTTAAGAAAATTCAAAATTTATTCATTACAGCGGAAAAGCAAAACATGTCTGGTTACAATATCAAAACCATATACTAAAGCCAAGTACACAAATATCCATCTTGGAAAAAATTATTATCAGAGTACATAAAAGTAAAACTATAATCCCACTCCAAATAGCCATAATGGAAAAGAGATGAAGCTGAGCATTACTTTCAACACTTCCAAGCACATCAAGAAGAAAGAAATCCGAGTCAATACTACTACAAAATATGCTTGTTGCTTCGTCTCATTCGCTTCGGTTGTCTTTATAACTAATGCAAATAGTGTTATTTGCATCGGTTTTTATGGAATCGATGCAAATACATAGTAGCAGTAATAGCATTTACATCGGTTTTCCTCGTAACGGATGCAAATAGCGTTATTTGCATCCGTTCCTTAGGAAGTGATGCAAATGCACAGAAGCAAATAGCATTATTTGCATCGGCTCCTGAAAAACCGATGCAAATCCAGTGATGTAATGTAACACCCAATGTATTCTATAACAGTGAAATTCACAAATTAAAGTATAATTAATTTCAAATCAAAGAATTAAGGGAAAAAGGATGCGCCATTGCGTTCGTCTCGGAATTCTACTTGGGATAGAGGCTGAGTTTGCGTAAAACGGACTCCGTATGAAGAAGATATGGCCTCCGGAAGTTTCAGAATTCAGTTTAAAATTCAAACAGTCAGAAACAGCACAGAAAACCAATTCAAATTTCAAAAATCGGGCCAGATTGGCCAGGGCGGGAATTCTCCCACCAAGGCACCCAGGTCGACTGGGTAGTCGACCTGGGCTACCCAGGTCGACTGGGTAGTCGACCTGGGGCACCCAGGTCGACTAGGTAGTCGACCTGGGACACCGAGGTCGACTACCAAGTCGACACGAGGGTCGACTGGGGAGTCGACCTGGCCCCTGAGCCAGGTCGAACCCAGCCCCCCGGCTGGCCTGGTCTGCGCTTGGCCGAATTTCTGAGCCTTGCCTTGTCACTAGGGCTAGGTGTCAGCTCCTGATTGGTCTCTCCTTCAAACGAACGACTAATATTAATCCAAGCTCCATCGACGGTTCTAATCAATTCACAAACTCTATAAAAACGACCTAAGACTCCACCTAATTCATACAAATAAAAATTAGAATGAGACCGTCATGCTGCTGAGGAAAGAATAGAAGTAGCCGTGACAATTCAAAAGCTTAAAGAAATGACAACTAAATCAAAACAACGCCTACAACAAAGGATAGTATCTCCAAATTCAGAATTCAGATTCCTGAATTGAAGATTCGTCATACGTTGTAAGTAGAGTGCTATTCCGTTATGAATGAATAATTGTGTTTTGATTTGCGTAAATGAGAAATAGAATTGTACTTAATTCGTGGTGTTAATAATTCATATTTGTACGTTGCTATGATTCTAATTACGAATCGATTTGGGATATTGTGGTATAACGATGTTTGGCCTATTGGATATTTGCAAGTATATGACTCATGTTGAAAGTTAATGACTATATGTTTGTGGTAGTTTATTACAACACCTATTGGATATTTGCAAGTATGTGATTCATGTTGAAAGTTAACGACTATATGTTTGTACAACAAAGTTGAGATTCATGCAAGTATATGACTCATTATTATGCCAACATGATGTATATTTTTATGATCATTTTTAGTGTAATTGGATCCATTTGAGTATTATGATTCATATGAATTTATGTTGGAATTGACATCATGATTCAATTGTAAAACCATACTTTTGTATTAGAGACAAAAGTAAGCATCTTTGTGAACTTGTGTTGACTCTATGAACAAGACTAAACTATGTTTGGTGTTATGCCTAATTAAAAACATGTTTTAGGCCTATGTTGTTATCAAAATCATATGACACTATATGTGACACATAATTATGTTAGACTTACATTCCAATTGCAAGTTAACATGAGTAGATTAAAAACCATGATTCATGTTTAGGTATGTTTATGCCATGATTAAATGAATAGATTAAAAACCATGATTCATGTTTAGGTATGTTTATGACATGATTATATGCTATTACAATGCAAGTTCACAAGTGCCTAATTCATGTTAATTAGATCGTTATGTTGCAAGTTCATGTGTTCACACTCCCCTTTTGATGTTACTTAAAATATATAAACACCATGTTCTAAGCCTCCCCTTTTTCATGTGGCTAAGTTGGGTTTAAATGTTAAACCCAACATATGTTATATTGTAGCGAACGTATAAAACGGGTGTAATGACGTTTGGGTTAAAATATAAACATATGTGTTGGCATGTTTGACGCATGCCAACGACCTTGAGAACATTTGAGGGGTATAAATTAATTTTATCCAATAAAGATGAATTTGAATAATGGGCCGCAAATATTTACATATAATAAGAAAAGAGACAAAATATGTAATTTAGAAAATACGATGTGTTTAACCCGAGGTTGGATTGAGTTGTGATGTAAACCTGCCCAGAACCGCCCGGCTGTCCAGTAGTCACAACAGTACCTATCAAATGTGGGTGGTTAAACATTGAGCCCAATAAAGACCCGAGTTTAGACTGAGTTGTGACGTAAGACTGCCCGGAACCAACCGGCAACAGGCAGTCACAACTATACCTGTCTAATGTGAGAGGTCGAGGCTTTAATAAGACAATTAAGGCTGAATCAGGATTGATAGGATTAAGTAAATTGAATTAATACCTAATCAAAGTGGAACATGCTAAACTATACCGACTGATTGGAGGGTTAGGTTTACAAAACACTTAACCAACTTAGCATGTTGGCTAGAAATAGAATACCTAGTAGCGGGGACCCTTTTCAGTAGTAACCCTACAAGGTGTATCAGGATACCCTAAATTAGGCAGGGTGGGGCACGATTACTGGGCTGACTGTAAGAGGTCAAATCGACGGCAGTGGTGCAGTAGTGTAGGTTCTAACGGGGTGCGGGCGTGCACACACTCCGGCGCAGAAAAATAAGGCACTGGGCACCAGTAGTATACCTGTGCATTCTAGAATTGTGTCAGGCCGCCACCATTGGACTTGATACAGCCCATGGTGGGACAATCATAGGTAACTACAACATCGGGGGCCGTAAGACACATGTAACTATGCGAGTAGGAACCGATCATTAGAAATGGATCACTTCACCCTGAGTATGGGGTGCCTGTTGGGAACTAGTTTATAGGGGTGCAGAGATTAATATGGGGTACGATAGTATATTCTACTCTAGACGACTTAACTTAGTTTATAGTGCTTTCCCATTTCCAGTTTGTACTTATCATGCTCAATTCTTTATTCATAGACTGAATAGTCCTAGAATAGTTCACTATCAAAGATGGTACTAAATTGATGCATGTTTTGAAATAGTTAACAGAATGAACATATAATAGTGTTGCCTGCACCATTTTATTTAACCTCCCATGTAAGGGTAATCAACAGAATGAATACAGAAAATTTTTGCCTAATTTTTAGTTTTATATTATTGTTTTTTAATTTTAATTCCCTTTAATTGCACTATAGCAGGTTATAAAAAAAATCGGTGTGCCATGTTATTATTGTTGATTTTATTTCGTAGTGCTAGGTAACATTTTATATGGTTCTAATGATGCCTTTGTAGTTGCTAAATTATATTAAATAAAAAGGACTAGTCAAAAAATGATAGGATAAAAAGTTTAATGATGCATGTGTAACAATGTTTGTGTATCCTGTGTAGTTTAGCTTGGTTCTGAATGATAACATGACTCAATGCCTCTATTTTCTGAATTATCAATGCCACATATTTACTTTGGCTCTAGCTTTTGTTCATTGCTTGAGGTTTCATGTTTTTCTTTATGGTTGCTGTAAAAATAGTTTGAAATCAAAGAGTTTTTAGTTCTACATCTATTTTAATAGTTTGTGATTCAAAGTTTGTATTGCCATCATTTGAAAACTAGTGGTGTGAAAAATTGCTTGAAGGTTTTCAAAATCTGAGCTGGTGAAATTTTTTTAACCCAGTTTTGTTATGTAATTGAATTTTTTCAAGGGAGAAATCGGCACTGCCGTAAAACTCCCCCGAGTGCACCTAATCCGGTCCGTGGGGTCATCTGGCTTATGCACATGGTTAGCCCCCTTATTTGAACTAAAGTGCATGAGGCGGGAATCGAACCCTCTACCTCTTCCTGGGGAGCTAGGAACCCCCACCACCTGCACTAGAGCTGCGGACATGTAGCTGAATTTTAGTTTGATGGTGTTTTGCTAGACCAGACTGATAGCCATAGTTAATAGACTGAACTTGAAATAGTGCTGCCTGCACCACTATAGTTAACCTCCCATGTAAGGGAAATCAACAGAATGACTACAGAAAATTTCTGCCCAATTTTAGTGTAACGACAAGGAAATCGATCGGTAAATCGACCAAGACCGTTCGAATCCCATATACGCTTACTCTGGGCATACAACACATTAAAACAAATAACAGAAGACTTCTATAAACATCATAATAATGTTACATGATAGTACAGAATATATCAGAGTATATCGAAAATAATACACAACGGTTAATAAATTTATAATAAATGTAATACAATGCACAGCGGGAATAAATAAATAACACAGCGGAAGACGATAAACACACTGGACACAGCTTTAAGCAGCGATCTAGAATCCTGCTCATATATCTGCAACATAAACCACTCGACTGCCCAATTTTAGTGTAACAAACAAGTATGCATAACAATGCCAGTTTCTCACACCAGTCCCATGACTGACCTGTAGTTTGCTTTTCCCTTGCAAACTCGGGTGCCCCTATTTTCCACATGGGCAGTCGAGTAGTTTATGTTGCAGATATATGAGCAGTATTCTGGATTGAAGCTTAAAGCTGTGTCCAGAGCATTGATATTCTTCCGCTGTGTTACTTTATTTATTTTCCGCTGTGAATTGTATTGCATTTGATGTAAATTAATCTTCCATTGTATTTTATTTCGATATACTCTGATATATTCTGTACTCTGACGTAACATTATTATGATGTTTATAGAAGTCTTCTGTTATTTGTTCTGATGTGTTGTATGCCCAGAGTTAGCGTATACAGTTCGAACGGTCTTGGTCGGTTTAGCGATCGATTAGGTCCGAGGGAAATCCGTATTGTTACATAATGCATACTGAGAAGAATGTGGCAGAACATTTTGTTAATTTGTTATTCAATAGAACCAAACAATCTTCTAAATTTGCATTTGATAAAGCTCACATGATGCAATGTTGTAAAATTTTAAAAGATGTAAAATTTCTATCACACTTCGGAACTACCTTAGGCAACTTAGTAAGTACTCAACCTCCTACTTTGAATATTAGAAAGTCTTATGACTATCATATTATTATCCAGCATTTCCTTCCAGTCATGGTTCAACATGAATTTCCAAAGTTTCGTGACTTGACGCATGCGATTTTGCAAGTATGTTTGTACTTCAATACCATTTGTTCAAAAAGTTTTGATTCGAGAGAATGCCCAAGCAGCCAAAGGTATGATTGCTGAGGCGTTATGTGTGTTAGTTCATTAATTTTCCGCTCAGTTTTTTGACATAAGCATACATCTAATGGTGCATTTAGTTGATCAGGCATTACTCTATGGACCGTTTAATTATACGTGGATGTATCCATTTGAAATGTGAGATATTTTTTCGAATAAAAACATATATTGTTTGAGTTAATTTTCAATATTAAAAACAAACATTTCACTATGTTTTTTTAGAGCTATGAAGGAGTGCAAGAACATACCAAGCAATAAACGAAACGTGGAGGGGTCAATTTCCGAAGCATGTCTTGTTTTCGAATCTATTAGATATGCAATGGAGTATATGCCGAATCAACATTCCGGCAATCACAGCTCTAAACAAGCACCATTCTTGGATGAAAATAGTAACGCTATATATGAACGTTCCATTATTAAGGGTAAAACTATCAAGCTAAGTGGCGTTCAATGTATACAAATTCGAAGGTGGATACTTTTTAGAGTTGACGTACCGGATCTAGATGACCATTATAGGTTTGTATTTTTCTATAGATTATAAAATAAATGTCTAGTTATCTAATATATAACATGTTCTCTTTGTATCGAGTATCGATTGTTGTTGGAAGATGCTCAACGTAATAAAAAAAGATTTCATACAAAGGCCGAAGTTGAAATATAATCTGAATTTATTGATTGGTTGCACAACAAGGTTTGTTTGGCTACTACAGAAGAATAATTCGAGTATAAAAATATTATTTTATATAATACATTTTATTGGCTATGACAGTTAATGGAAAAAAGCCATGAATTCACTATTATGGTGTTATGTTAGTGGGCCAATGTCGGAAGTTAAAACTCATCTCAATTATAGAATTAACGGCTATGTATTTTCTCCTCAACACTACGACAACACTCGTTCAACACAAGATAGTGGCGTTTGCATGGATGCAATTACAACGTTTATCGCAAGCACAAAAGATTTAAATCAAATGGATGATGATGCAACTTTGTATGGTGTTATAAAGGAGATTATCGAGGTTGATTATTATAATTTTCATCATGTGGTATTCTACTTCGATTGGGTAAATATTACTGACGAAATACATGGATGTAAGATTTGTCTAGATTCTAGTTTACCGATGGTGAATCTAAAGAAGCTTAAAAGCAGTGACGAAGAGTATGATGAGCCCGTCATTCTTACGTCTGAATCAAGGCAAATCTTTTACATTAAAGACATGTAAAATCCTGATTGGTCCATTGTGCAATGTTCGCCCAAGCGTTTGACTGATGACACAGACGACTATGAAATGCCCACAAACCCCCACTCCAACTTCAGTGGACATAATAGTTTAACATTGTTGAAATGCATGGAGTCCAAATAGCCAAACATGTTTGTAACTTGTAATGTTTTGTTTAATGTTTGAATTTATATTGACATTTCATTTTCACTTTAGTTGTACAATGTGTTATTATGGACTATAATGTGGTTTAAATTTGTTTGGTATGTCTACCCTCTATTTAATGCTCAATTATGAATTATGTCGCCCTCTTTTTATTACACATGCTATGATTACTTTATTTCATGTGTATATTGTAGGATGTGACCTAATGGTACCAATGCATCACAACATAAAGAAGACACCGAAGATGTTCCTCCTCCACCAAAAAATAAAAATTACTCAATAATTGTTCACATGGAGGGTGATAAAGGTAGAGATGGGAAAAAAAATGAAGTTCTCGTTGTGGGGTTTTGATTCGTGGAATCATTCTAATTACCTATGATGACTAGAGGAAAGTAGACAAGTTTTACGGGGATAATATACGGAACGCACTCATGGTATTTTGTTTTATCTCACATTTATTTTACTTTATCTTATAAATGTGGACTTTTCCTTAAACTCGATTCACAAATGTCTAACTATCAAACATTGAGTTGAATTAGAAGTTTCACACTGACGTATGGAATATGGTACTTGAAATAAGCTTCATAGTATTACTTATCAATTATTTTGGTTTTTTTCTCTTTTTAATTTTTTGTAGATGGAGTTTGAAATGGATATAGACCCAAATATTGCTCGACCTATTTTGGAAAAAGGTGTTTCATAGTATTTCCGAACTGAAAAATAAAAGCTTCGAAACACTTTTTTGAAGAAGGATAAGCAGTTATTGCCTAGAAGCATCGCGATCGATAGTCGTCCTAGTTGTATTGACAAAATCCAATGGGAGAAATTCATTGATAATGAATGAGTACACTGAGAAGAAACAAGAAAATGGAAAACAAACGCCAAAAATAAAGGAAAAATACCATATCTCATACTTTGGGACGAAAACCACATACTCGATTATATGAAGAATTGGTATGTAGTAATCGCTATACGTGAAATCTAACTGTTTAGTTGTAATTTACAAACTAACTAATTCATATCCGTCCATGCAGAAAGCTGAGAATCTTGAATGCAAAATCACACGAGGGATGGCGTGAAAATTAGCACGTACTAGTAGGAAAACCGGAGATGTACTTCTATTCGCGGCGGAAAAATATGTAAGTCTTTACCTATTAAGAATTCGCTAGAGTTTCTGCCTATTGTTTATATGTTCTACGGTATTTAAATGAGTAAATCTGTGTTCAATGTAATTCAAGTGGTTTTTCATTTACATTATTCTACAAAGTTTATTCTGTGTTGTCATTTACAAACCAAATATGAAATTTGAGGTCAGTTAAAAAATTAAATTCACCACTACAAGAATTATAAAAGCATATAAATAATTTATTAATTAAGTCTTAAGATCAAAATCTCTAGCTCAACATTATTTTTGTTGTTTTTTTAAAATATATCTTGATTTATGTTTAAAACAATATGATGAATTGAAATCAATAATTCAAATGGTTACACTAAGATATTTTTATATGCTTGTGCATTGCACATGCCAAAAAATTCATTTAATATAGCTTACGCACACAATGCACATGTTTATGTGCTAGTATAACTAAAATATAAAATAATTATGGGGTACTTGCAAATTTTATATCTAACATTATAATTTATAAACTGTAAAGTCGTAGATTCATATTCCTGTAACACATATAGTTTATTTTTGCCTGTTGCACGACAGTGATGCAGAATAAATGCGAAGTCGCAGATTTACCAACACGAGTCTCGAACTAGTTCCATGTCACCTCGTGATCTTTTTTTTAATTGAGTTCCACACTAATTTAACACAACGCCTACGCAAACTAGTTCAACAGAATAACAGATGCCAGAATTTAACTACCCGGTAAGGAAGCATATACAAACTCTACAGACACCAGAAATAGTTACAAAATAAAGATGTCATGGTAATTCTGATAACCATGTAAAATTGTTTGCATCAAACCAGATCACCACAATAGAACGAAGGCAAAAAAACAAAATGATAAATTAACAATAAATAAATATGCAACAAAGCTAGAGGCTAAGACATGATAGAAAAACAAAATTCTGTTTTTTGCTACTTTCTGACCAAACTTTATTTTGGCTTTCAATTGAATTCTCAGATAGATCAATGGACTCTACATGATGGATACAAGATATAAATTATGAATACTTAAAAAAAGTAAGAATACAGCCCCATCCCGAAGAGGAGCAACCAATTTATAAGCTATTTATTTAACCGATTTAGACAAAAAACTTTCTGCACCTTCCATATCAGTGTGCGCTCATTTTGCTGGTGCAGTAACAGGGGCAGCTCCACCTATCGTAGGCATGAGAAAAAATAAAAGATAAACATAATTATTGTCATCGTGTGTGCGCGCTCTCATTTTTGAGATGATGAGTTCTTTTATTTTCTGAAATTATTGAATAACTAGATGAATTTTTTATACAGTCTTTAGAATTTGAATAGGAGAAAGTGAATTGCCATGTTCAGTGGGACTTTTATCATCTGTAACACCCCACGTCCATTAATGTCACTCTCAAAGGGAATGCATTAACTTTCATGGAGTATTATTAGTGTATAGAACAGAATATAACATGACAGATACATATATTAGTACTTGAAATTTTTAAAACAACTTTTATTGCAGCGGAGAAATAGTTTGATTACAACAAATTCATAAAACATGTACACTTAATATCCATCTTGACAAATAATTTCAGAGTACATAAAGTAAAAAAGCACAACCCCAGCATAAGTAGCCATAAAAGAGATGAGACGAACTTTACTTTCAGTAATCCAAGCACTTCCAAAAGAGAGAGAAAGAGATCCAAATCAAGCTCAACTAGTACTAGTCCCACCCTGAGAACTTGGGGGGGGGGGGGGGAGGAAGAAAAGACGCAAAAATAAGGGTGTCAGACATAAAGTCTGGCGGGTATAATAACTTTAACAATATAATTATTAAAGTAATTAGGATAAGGCATAAACTGGTAAAACAAGGAATGACTGTGAAACAAGTGGGTAACTCAAAACAAACAAGAGGAATATTCTGGTGTTAATCTCATTCCTAATCGCTAAAGGATAATTACTATACTACACCAATGCTAATTACGCCGCACCATTACTAGTCCCAAACTGAAAGTTGACCCCTCTTACTAATCATAATAGTGGCTTCGTGTACTCCTAGATGCTATCGTAGGTGCCGCCTGCTCCTACCTCCACTAGTTGTACCCACTACCCTCCTCAGTATAGTTACAACATTTATTCATAGTATGGTAGTTTCTTGTACTCCTAGCTGCTGTCATAGGTGTCGCCTGCCCCTATCTCCGCTAGTCATACCTACTACCTTCCCCATTAGATTGGCTCCCTAACTCGTAGATACCCGAACTGGTCCCACGGTAGGGTGTATCACTCCCCAAAGTGGCAACCCGATACCACTAAAGATGCACTTCTTATATCTACACGATGTAACAACATCTTACCTAACAGCCCGGGCCCAACGCACGCACATGACCCCGTTGGACTTGCGTTTGCCACCGTTAACCCATTTTGACGACTTACGATTAAACCCAATAAGCGTGTCCTTTTCACGATCTAACTCGAGCTCACAAAGATATTTAATGGGTTATTGGTTTGAAATGGGTCCCCCATGCTTGACACAAGCTTTCCACATATGCTTTGTCCCCACTAGAATTTTCCACTTAACCCCCTCTTATTCATGTCTTCTTTACATGTCTCAATTTGGTTAAGTGTTTGTATTTGTAGTTCACATGTCTCCCATGTCATCCACTTAACACCCATGTCCCACCACATGTTTATCTTGGTTAAGTGTTAATGATTATATCCCACATGTCACCCATGTTACCCACTTATCAAATCAACACGTGTTATTGCTTAAGCTTGTTTTAACATTATCCGCTTATTAGATCAATATATATATATATATATATTTGGTTAAGCTGGTCTTAACCCTATCCATTTATATATTATTGGCTAAGTTGGTCTTAACCCCATCCACTTATCAGATCAATATGTATTATTGGTTAAGTTTGTCTTAACCCTATCCACTTATCAGATTAATATATATATTATTGGTTAAGCTAGACTTAACCCTATCCACTTATCAAATTAACATATATTACTGGTTAAGCTGGTCTTAACTGTACCTACTTATCAGATTATTGGTTAAGCTGGTCTTAACCTTATCCACTTATCAGATTATTGGTTAAGCTGGTCTTAGCCCTATCCACTTATCAGGTTATGTATCATATATATATATATATATATATCATATAATATGTTTTACTAAATTTATGATTAAATACCTCTTAGTTCAGAAATACATTGGTTAGGAGAATAACTCCCTAATTATCAACCTCGAAGACCTAAATCAACATCAGATTGGTACTTACAGAATTACTCCACTCATTCAAACTTCTGTTTGTCATTCATATTCGTCTCTGATCAGCGTTAATTAATTATTAATGCACAGACCTCCCACATTAAGTCGATTGATTGTGGCCGCCGGATATGCCGAGCGGTTCCGGGCAGATTTCAACCACAAGTCAGACTTAACCTCGTGTCTAAGCATCTTATAATTATGTCTTTGACCTCTCACATTAGACTACCGTTTGTGGTTGCTGGATGTGTCAGGCGGGTCCGGGCGGTCTTATACCACAAACGAGTCTAACCTCGTGTCTGAGGCGTTTATTACACATTTAATTCATGCCTTTGACCTCTCACATTAGACACCATTTGTGGTTGCTGGATTTGCTGGGCGGGTCCGGGCAGTCTTACATCACAAACGAGTCTAACCTCGTGTCTTATGCATTTATTATCACATTATTCAACACCAATTTTAATTAATATCTCCATTTCAAATTGTCGATAACTTCCAAATTAATCTATTTCCATAATTTCTACCTAAATTATGTCCATAATTTCTTTGCATATAAATTAGGCCAATTAATGTCTTAAATTTATTATATGCCTTTAAATCCATTTTATGTCAATTCATAATTTTGTAAAATTACTATTTTCCCATTGTCCCCCTCTATTCTTTCATTTTAATACGATATATGTTAGACTCGAAAACAGTCTAACTTATGAAAAGAAAAGCAACATCACAACTTGCATAACATACAAGATAGATCATAACCTAAGTTTGCATAGCCAAGAACTTGCATAAGCAATGGATATATATATATATATATATATATATATATATATATATATATATATATATAACATAAACTTGCATAAACTATCATGGATCTAAATATAGATCTAAACATGTAATCATGAACTTGCATATATGTATATGGTTTTCCTATAGCATGCACATGAATTTCATACAAACTTACATTCAAACTAGCATATGATTCACATACAAAACTAGCATAGGCAATGGGCATATAGAACATAAATTTGCATAACTATGTACTGCCATGGATCTAAATGTACATCTTAACATAAAAATGTGAACTTGCATATGGATCTAAACATATAAATTAGTGTCACATGTTTTGCATATAAGCTAGCATATGTATAAACTTGATTAACATACGAACTTTTGTATAATCCACCTACAGACTTGCATAAGATTCATATATAATTTAACATCCCAAACTTACATATGATTCGTATATGCTTTAACATCCTAAACTTGCATAAGATTCACATATATTTTAACATCCCAAACTTGCATAAGATTCATAAACTAGCATATGATTTAACATCCCCAATCTTGCATAAGATTCATACACAACTAGCGTATGATTTAACATACCAAACTTGCATAGGATTCATATACAAATTAGCATATGTAGAAACAAACTTGCATAAGATTCACATATGTTTTAACATCCCAAACTAACATAAGATTCATTTATGATTTAGATCTACAAACATAAGTTAACAAAACAATCATATATTCACAAACAAAATCAAGTAACGTCACATCATTGAACAGATATGTTCTCATAATCCAAGTCATGACCCGTCATAATAAATTTATTAATTATTTTGTGAAAGAAATTATACTCACAAACAAAAGAACAGTCTTGTTTTTCTGGGATCTGTATTCTGAAACTGAATTGCTCGCCTTTGATGTAGACTAATTGTTATTCTAATTTAGATTAGATTTGATTTTGATTATGGCTTCTATCTTGCTTTTGAGTTGAAAGAGAACGGCGGCTACTCTAGGTTCACCATTGACTGCATGATGGCTCTTGGTATGAATTAATGTTATTTTAAGTTGAGGGTTAGGTTGCTTATATAGAATTTAATTAATTAAGAGCTAGTAGATTAACCTAGAAGAAATTAAGACCTTCCAGACAAGATAGAATAACCACCTCAGCCCCAGTGACTCAACAGTGAGTCAAAACATCGTCACATTTCAGATCTACCCAGGGGGTAGGTCGACCCCCAGGTCGACCTGTATATAAGGAGGTCGATCCCCTGGTCGACCAGGCCTGGGGTAGGTCAACCCCCAGGTCGATCTGCCTCAGTATTTAATTTTTCGAGTTGTTTTATATAAATTTCTGAAAATTCTGAGTGCTAGAGCTTCTTTATACGAGGTCCGATTTTCGAAAACTTGGACTCTATTCCAAGCAGATTTTCGAGACGAAGGCAATGGCTTAACCCATTTCCCTTAATTCTCAGCTTAGCAACTAAGTATTCTTAAATTTGTAAATTTTAATATTAAAAATTACATGGTGTTACATTCTCCCCTCCTTAAAGGATTTCGCCATCGAAATCTCCTAGTTAAGTAGAATGTATATCGTACCATCCAATCATCCTTCTACTCAACCATCAAACACAGGCATCCATTGTCCGTACAAGGTTTCTAATGCTATATGAACATATGCAAAAAGTGTGTGTATATGTTCCTTATCCAATGCAAAATCAGACGGTCTACAGATTCAGTTGACCTCCTTAATGTAAATCATGATAGTGCCATGCGTCCATTATGTATGCGAAAGAATCCTAACAATACATATTATTTCTACATGTATGCACAACCGTTCATCAAAATGCAGCATCCATATGATTACAAAACCATTATACATCCATTAATTAAATATGCACACATATTTATATGCAATATGTAAGTGACTGAGTCGATCTAGTGCCTAATGTGTGTGTACATGCATCCACAAGCAACCACTAGCAACCACTTGCATCCACCAAACATAACATGTCTCAAAAACATGTTTACAACCATGCGGTTTTTCCTAACTAAAGATCGAAGATATCATCGCAAAGACATACTAAATGATAGGACAAGTATCAACAAAGCGGTAGAAAAGGGAGAAGTTAAAAATCTCGTCTTCCGTTTCTCAAGTCACGTCTCCTTGATCATCTCCCCATTCCACTTTGACCAACTTGACCTCTCTGTTGCGTAGCTCTAATACCTTTGTCCCAAGGATGCATGTAGGAGCTCGTCTAATCGTGGCATCTTACTCTACTTCCACTTCCCTAAGCATGCTCGGATCCACTGTTTCCACAGATTCATGTTAGCATTTTCATTGTTGAGAAACATGAAAAACATTATGAACTCCAGCCAGTCTCTCAGGTAGCTCTACTCTGTAAGCCATCGTCCCAATCCTTTCTATAATAGGAAATGGACCTATAAATCTTAGTGCTAGCTTTCCTATGGACCCAAAGCGAATGACATTCCTCAAAGGAGACACTTTAAGGAACACCCTATCTCCAACCTTAAACTCAAGCTCGGTCCTTCATTTGTTAGCATAGGAATTCTATATGTCTGGTGCAGCCTTCATCCGTCTTCTTATCAAGTCCACCTTTTCTGAGGTTTCTCTAATCATGTCCAGCACAAGTACGAGTTTGTCTGTAGACTCCCACCAACAAGTTGGTGATCAGCATGGTCTTCCATTTAAAGCTTCGAAGGGCTCCATGCCTATGGTGGCTTGATAGCTATTGCTGTAGGTGAATTCCACCAAAGGAAGTTGATCCTCCTATGTCCCTCCAAAAGTCAAGAATGCACATTCTCAAGAGGTCCGCCTGACCATCGGTTTGGGGGTGATAGGCCATGCTTAAGCATAATTGTGGGCCTACTGCCTCTTGCAAACTCTTCCAAAACTCGCTCGTAAAGATAGGATCTCGATCACTCGCTATGCTGGAGGGTATCCCATGGAGTCGAACTATTTCTTTAAGATAAATGGATGTTAGGGACGAGGCAGTCCTTCTACTTTTAACAGGTATAAAGTGAGCGCTTTTAATAAGCCTATCCACTATTACCCAAATACTGGTATTGCCCCTTCTTGACCTAGCCAATCCATCAACAAAGTCCATCGAAATGCTATCCCACTTCCACTGTGGGACCTCGAGAGGATGAAGCAGACCACCGGGCTTCTTCTGCTCCGCTTTGACTTGCTGGCATGTCAAACACTTAGCAATGAACTTAGCCACATCACTCTTCATGCCATTCCAAAAGAAAACCCTTTTAATATCTTTATACATCTTGTATACGCCTGGGTGTATGGTCAGTTTAGAATGGTCCGCCTCTTCGAGAACCGTCTTCACTAAACCCCTTACTTGTGGGACGCATAGCCTTCCATCCCATCTCAACCAACCCTTATCATCGATGGAGTATATATTGAGGTGACAAGAAGTCTCACCCCTAACTAGCTTATCCATCACATCAACTAGCTGAGAGTCTTCTCGTTGCGCAGTTCCTATTGAGTCCAAAAGAGTAGGACGCACCTCTAGTGAGGCTAACAGACAAGGCATAATTTCAGAGGAGGGTCTAAAATTAAAGTTTGCTATGTACCCCAAACTTTTCCTTTCTACAAAGAGAGGAATCAAGGTAAGTTTCTTCCTACTGACGGCATCTGCTACCACATTGCCCTTGCCTGGGATATAGGAAATCTCAAAATCATAAGACGCCAGAAATTCCATCCATCTTTGCTGTCTTAAGTTAAGATCTTTCTGCAAGAAAAGGTGCTTCAACGATTGATGGTCATTATATAATTCAAACTTCTCACTTAGGAGATAATGGCGCCAAGACTTAAGCGCAAAGACGATGGCAGCCAACTGATTGAACTTGTTGACGTATTCCTTTACAGACATATTTCCTTGCTTCAATACTAAGAACCTCTCTGTTTATAAATTCTCTTCAGCTCGCGAGAGAAATTTCATCTCAAACCTATGTCTGAAATCCATCCATGTCTCTACTGGACGCTCTCCATTCGTGACCTTCCACCAAAACGAGGCTTCATCCTTCATTAACCAAGCGGCCAATTGGACCTTCCTCAAATCGTCCATCTTAAAGGTACCAACAAGTCCTCTGCTTCCCTCTAGCTTTGACAAACGTCCCAGTCCCATGAAGTGGTTTTCCGCCCATCGTATGGAAGTTCTTACATATCTTTAGAAAAAGCGTCTATACGTGGAGGAAGAAATTCAAAAAAAGGAAAGACGAAGAGATTCAAAAAGGAGAATCGAAGGAATGATATATGGCTCTTAGGGGTTATGTTTTTAAAACAAAATTTTCTCTTGAAAATACTCTCCTTAAAACAAACTTTTGAAAGTATTTCTTTATAAAGCGCCGTTGAAATATAGTTTTTCAAAATCTCTTATATGTTTTGTTAACCTTCAGCTCTGATACCACATGTAACACTCCACGTCCATTAATGTCACTATCAAAGGAAATGCATTAACTTTCATGGAGTATTATTACTGTATAGAACAGAATATAACAAGACAGATACATATATTGGTACTTGAAAATTTTAAAACAACTTTTATTGCAGCAGAGAAATAGTTTGATAGCAATAAGTTCATAAACCAATACACTTAATATACATCTTGACAAATTGTTCTCATAGTACATAAAGTAAAAAAGCACAACCTTAACATAAGTAGCCATAAAATAGATGAGTTCAACTTTACTTTTAGCAATCCAAGCACTTCCAAAAGAGAGAGAAAGAGATCCAAACCAAGCTCCACTAGTACTTGTCCCACCCTGAGAACTTGGCCGGGGGAGGGGGGAAGGAAGAAAAGAAGCGAAAACAAATGGGTCAGACATAAAGTCTGGAGAGTACAATAACTTTAGCAGTATAATTATTAAATTAATTAGGATAAGGCATAAACTTGTAAAACAAGGAATGGCTGTGAAACAAGTGGGTCAGTCAAAACAAACAAGAGTAATATTCTTACGTTAATCTCGTTCCTAGTCGCTAAAGGATAATTACTATACTGCATCAATGCTAATTACAACGCACCATTGCTAGTCCCATACTAGAAGTTGATCCCTCTTACTAGTCATAATAGTAGTTTCGTGTATTCCTAGCTGCTATCTTAGGTACCGCCTGCTCCTACCTCCACTAGTTGTACCCATTATCCTCCCCCATCTAGTTACAACATTTATTCATAATATGGTAGTTTCTTGTACTCCTAGCTGTTGTCATAGGTGCCGCCTGCCCCTATCTCCACTAGTCGTACCCACTACCTTCCTCATTTGATCGGCTCCCTAACTCGTAGATACCTATGCCGGTCACATTGTGGAGTGTATCACTCCCCAAAGTGGCAACCCGATACCACTAATGATGCATGGCTTATATCTACACGATGCAACAATGTCTTACCTAATAGCCTAGGCCCACGCACGCACATAACCCCGTTGGACTTGCGTAGCCACTGTTAACCCGTTTTGACCACTTACAATAAAACCCAGTAAGCGTGTCCCGTCCTCGGTCTAACTCGAGCTCACAAAGATACTTAATGGTTTACTGGTTTGAAATGGGTCCCCCATGCTTGACACAAACTTTCCACCTATGCTTGGTCCCCACTAGAATTTTCCACTTAACCCCCTCTTATTCATGTCTTCTTTACATGTCTCAATTGGTTAAGTGTTTCTAATCGTATTTCACATGTCTCCCATGTCATTCACTTAACCCCCATGTCCCACCACATGTTTATCTTGGTTAAGTGTTAATGATTATATCCCACATGTCCCCCATGTTACCCACTTATCAAATCAACATGTGCTATTGGTTAAGCTTGTCTTAACCCTATCCGCTTATCAGATCAATATATATATATGTTTGGTTAAGCTGGTCTTAACCCTATCCACTTATATATTATTGGCTAAGTTGGTATTAACCCCATCAACTTATCAGATCAATATGTATTATTGGTTAAGTTTGCCTTAACCCTATCCACTTATCAGATTAATATATATATATATATATATATATATATGTATGTATATATTATTGGTTAAGCTAGACTTAACCCTATCCACTTATCAAATTAATATATATTATTTGTTAAGTTGGTCTTAACCCTACCTACTTATCGGATTATTGATTAAGTTTTTCTTAACCTTATCCACTTATCAGATTATTGGTTAAGCTGGTCTTAACCCTATCCGCTTATCATGTTATGTATCATATATATATATATATCATATAACATGTTTTACTTAATTTATGATTAAGTACCTCTTAGTTCACAAATACATTGGTTAAGAGAATAACTCCCTAAGTATCAATCCCGAAGACCGAAATCAACATCAGATTGGTACTCAGAGAATTACTCCACTCAACCAGACATCTGTTTGTCATTCATATTCATCTTTGATCAGCATTAATTAATTATAAATGCACAGACCTCCCACATTAAGTCGATTTCTTGTAGCCGCTGGATATGCTGGGCGGTTCCGTGCAGACTTCCACCACAAGCCAGACTTAACCTCGTGTCTAAGCATCTTTTAATTATGCCTTTGACCTCTCACATTAGACTACCGTTTGTGGTCGCTGGATGTGTCGGGCAAGTCCAGGGAGTCTTATACCACAAAAGAGTCTAACCTCATGTCTTAGGCGTTTATTATGCATTTAATTTATGCCTTTGACCTCTCACATTAGACTACCGTCTGTGGTTTCTGGATTTGCCAGGCGGATCCGGGTAGTCTTACACCACAAATGAGTCTAACCTCGTGTCTTAGGCATTTATCATTACATATTATTATTCGACCCCAATTTGAATTAATATCTCCATTTCAAATTGTCAATAACTTCCAAATTAATTTATGTCCATAATTGCCACCTAAATTATGTCCATAATTTCAATGCATATAAATTACGCCAATTAATGTCTCAAATTTATTATATGCCTTTAAAGTCATTTTATACTAATTCAAAATTTTGCAAAATTAATATTTTTTCATTGTCCCCACGCTATTCGTTCGTTTTAATACGATATATGTTAGACTCGAAAACAGTCTAACTTATAAAAAGAAAAGCAACATCACAACTTGCATAACACATAAAATAGGTCATAACCTAAGTTTGCATAGCCAAGAAATTGCATAGGCAGTGGATATATATATATATATGTATATATAACATTAATTTGCATAAACTATCATGGATCTAAATATAGATCTAAACATGTAATCGTGAACTTCATATATGGATATGGTTTTCCTGTAGCTTGCACATGAATTTCATGCAAACTTACGTTCAAACTAGCATATGATTCACATACAAAACTAGCATATGATTCACATACAAAACTAGCATAGGCAATGGGCATATAGGACATAAATTTGCATAACTATGTACTGCCATATATCTAAATACAGATCTAAACATAAAAATGTGAACTTGCATATGGATCTAAACATGTAAATTAGTGTCACATGTTTTGCATACAAACTAGCATATGTATATACTTTGTTCACATATGAACTTGTGTATAATCCACCTATAGACTTGCATAAGATTCATATATAATTTAACATCCCATACTCACATAAGATTCACATATGCTTTAGCTTCCTAAACTTGCATAAGATTTACATATGTTTCAACATCCCAAACTTGCATAAGATTTATATACTAGCATATGATTTAACATCCCCAATCTTGAATAAGATTCATATACAATTAGCATATGATTTAACATCCCAAACTTGCATAGGATTCATATAAAAATTAGCATATGTAGAAGCAAACTTGCATAAGATTCACATGTGTTTTAACATCCCAAACTTACATAAGATTCATGTATGATTTTGGTCTACAAACATAAGTTAACAAAACAATCATATATTCAAAAACAAAATCAAGTAACGTCACATGATTCAACAGATATGTTCTCATTATCCAAGTCATGACCCATCATAATACAATAATAAATTATTTTGTGAAAGAAATTATACTCACAAACAAAAGAATAGTCTTGTTTTTCTGGGATCTGTATTCTGAAACTGAATTGCTCACCTTTGATGTAGACTAATTGTTATTCTAATTTAGATTAGATTTGATTTTGATTCTGGCTACTATCTTGCTTTTAAGTTGAAAGAGAACGGCGGGTAATCTAGGTCCACCATTGACAGCGTGATGGCTCTTGGTATGAATTAGTGTGATTTTAGGTTGAGGGTTAGGTTGCTTATATAGAATTTCAATTAATTAAGAGCCGACAAATTAACATAGAAGAAATCAAGACCATCCAGACAAGATAGAATAACCACCTCAGCCCTAATGACTCAGAAGTGAGTCAAAACATCGTCACATTTCAGATCTGCCGGGGAGGGGGGGTAGCTCGACCCCAAGGTCGACCTGTATATAGGGAGGTCGACCCCCTGGTCGACCTGGCTTGGAGTAGGTCGACCTGCCTTGGTATTTAATTTTCTTAATTGTTTTATATAAATTTCTGAAATTTCTGAGGGCCATTACTTCTTCATATGAAGTCTGATTTTCGAAAACTTGGACTCTATTCCAAGCAGATTTTCGAGACGAACGCAATGGCATAACCCATTTCCCTTACTTCTCAATTTAACAATTAAGTATTCTTAAATTTGTAAATTTTTATATCTAAAATTACGGGGTGTTACATCATTTATCTGGGTTTTGCTATACACGTTGCTGTAATTTTTGATAGTTTCACGTAAAAAAGGCTTTTTGCACGAGGACTTGAAAGTACCTATATATACGAAGCTTTTAGGATCCATTTGTTATGGTACCAAGAATTTTGATGGTGCTCAGCGAATTATGGTCCTCATGAATGGTGAACACCACTTTATTTATTATACAGTATATTTATTTAATATATGGTATATAATTCTTTATGGTTTCATGAGAGTATTTATCAAAATTATAAATGTTGATCCATAAATTTATAACCATTCACAAGATCATTATGTATATTTTTTGCAGTTTGACGCTCCTAAAAAACCGTAGATGTGTTAGGTAGTCTATTTTGACAGTACATGATAGATAACTATATATATTTATAAAATTGTAACTTTAAAATAATAAATGGGTTAAATCGATGACAAGGACACAAATATTTCAGATATTCAATGAGATTGACTATCACTACATGTTATATAATGCCTTTCATTACAAAATTAATCCCCTATGTCCGATTGGATTTCTGTTGTACTTGATTTTAACTATCAAAACTTAGTTTTATTATATATATTTATGTAAGACTGGTTTGATTGTGAATTTTACTCTGTAAGAAGATTTAAATTTTGTAGCAGAAAAATCGTTCAATAATCCGTCTGCAAACTTATGGCAGCGATGGATTTACGACGAATGAGCGAGGTCGGTAAATTTCATCCCTGCTAATTTAACGATGGAAATTAGCGTTAATTTGCCAATAATTTTTCGTTGTTTGTCTAAATTTTAAATTTCAACTAAAACTTATTTTACTAACATTTTCCAATGGATATATAGATATTAAATTTTCTCAAAATTCTAATCAACAAAATCTCGGCAAGGAATTAGCGAAGAATAATTTTTGTTTTTGTACACGGATATTAGATATCTCACTTACTGTTCATTTTCATCTTAGCCCGGGAAATAATACACGGATATTAGATATCTCGCTTACAGTTCATTTTTAATGACCAAGTCTATAGAATTGATATAAGATCCAAAACTGAAAGTACCTGTATCAAGCATTTAAGAAAAATACGTGTATCTTTTTAGGCTTAAATTTGCACACCGAGCTTACTTTCGAAGTTGCTATTTGCATTAGGCCAGCCTGGTTTTCATTAGAATTATTAAGTCAAGACTTCCCTTGCAGTCATGAACTTCTATCGAGTATAAATCAAGTAAAACATTGGCCTAAAAAAATCGTGTAAAGTTCAACTACAGAAACTTTAGAAGTAACAACAACACCACATAAGAAGCAACCTATATATATATAAGAACTCCATTCATCTTCATTCAAAACTCATCATCAACAAATTAAAAAATGGCACAAACAGCCCATAAGAAACTAGCAACATTAGTAGGATGCAACTACTTCAACACCAGATCCAAAAAAATTGTTGTCCTGAATAAATTTGCCCAACACCACGTAGCCAAATAAATTTTTCCATCTTTTTTGAAAGATTATCTTTGTGTTCTAATGTTACAAAATTGCAATGTTCTATCTTGCAATAACATGTTTTGTTTTGTCAATGGTTTTTGGCTGCGTGCCGTTATTTTTTAGCTAGTTCAAGCATTTTAATGTCTACCCCTAAAATCCGTCTCCATAAACTATATAATCTTACATGAATTTCGCTAATTTTAAATTTAAACATATAGCTTCATTTAAGACTAGTGAGGAAAATATGATGTGTGTAGTTGCCTTATTAGTTTTCAGATTGCATAGATAACATGATTACATATGTAAAACTGATTTACAAGTTCAGCATGTTCTCTTGATTTGATCGATAGTTGTATGAGTTTCGTTAAACATCAAATGATAACATGCTTTAAAAAATAAAAAAAATAAACAGATTGAAGGAGAAGTAGTGGAAGTAATACGTTAATATCATTGAAGAGATTTGAACAGATATCTTTTCAAAACCGCCACTGTGGCCAACCACCGAGGGAGTGCTACCACCTTCGGGGGGTCGTTCGTCAACCATTCTAATACACTTTGTGTACTAGATCAACTCTAGCATTTGAAACAATAAGATAACATTTTTCTATCTAAATTAATGCTTAATTTTAGATAGTTTACGGCCACGCCACACCATAGAAAAATATTCTAGGACGATCCTCTATGCAAATACAAATTAGGAAGTAGAAGGGATTAGAAGATAAGCTTTCTTGAGTTTATATTTTTATTCTTTAAGGCTACCACATATAAATTTCTTGCATAGTTAATTATAGGTAATAAAATTCGGATATGTGTACAGTTAAAAATACCTTCAAGGTGTAGCGGATTATTCGAAAGTCTCATCTTTACTTGCAATATGTCTTTTTTAGTAGCCACAGTTATGCTTTCCTAGTAAATTTAAGTTCGGTTTTCCCAACAAGCATATTATATTCTCAACTAATATTTGGTTTATCTCATGTGGTTCGGTGCAAATAAAAGTCGCAGTGTGCGGTTGTATTTAACAATTTAAGGAAATTTGTCTGCTTGTTACCTTGTTTTGGTCGTTTAATTCAAGATCATAGTCCATAGAGTGAGAAGTGAGTCACCTAACGTGATCAGATCAGGTTTTATTAGTTAAAAACAACTTCACAGGAAGATAAATAATTTTGTGCATGAGTGTTTGGCAACCGAGATTAGAGGTTATCCTACTTCACTGGGCTGTGCTTTTATAGTTTAAAGCCTTCGTATAGTGTGTTTTCTTCCAGACACGGTGCTTAAGAAAGTACCATATTTTTTATTTATTTAAACACTTCTTTGGATTCATGCATATAGCGCTATTTTAGCGAGTTCTGTGGATTATGCACCCATAAAAGGATTATATCCGGGTTTTTTTCAGTTTCACTTTGATAATATTAATTGGCAAAATAGTAAATCGATGTTCATTTTTATGGATTCATCTGTCATTGACCATTTTCTAAGGACGTAATGTCCATGTAACAGTAGTGTTTGGTTTAAAGAAAGCATGAATAAAAACAAACAATATAAGGCAACTACACATAGCAGATTTGTATTCCTGTAAAACAATGTTTATTCATGCCTGTAACATTATGATGTGAAGTCTGGTTGCATATAAGTCCATTTTACGTAGTAAATATAATAAATGTTGCTTGAAGTATTTTAGATTAAATGTTCTTTTGGTCATTCAGGCTTTAATAGAAGCTGCAGAAGAGAGGCAAAAGTCCAAAGCTACTGTTAATGGCAATGAAGGAGTCATTGGTTTGGAGGATTTTGAAAGAGATTCTGTTGCCGATGTTTTTGGAAATGACAAAAGAAGAAGCTATTGTCCTGATTTTAGCTCCATCTCTAATGCAAAGTAAGTAAAACTCACTCAAGCTTCTAAAGCAATAGCGAATTACAAAGTGAATGAAGATAAAAAATGGAAAATGGATATGCAATAGAAGAATGATAGAATGCATGAAGATATTAAGACAATAACTTCTAATTTAGCTGATTTGCAATAGTGTATGAGACAGCTTGTTCGTCAAATTGCAACAAATTCAACAACGTCAAGAACAGAAGTTGCTTCGCATGTCGAGCGTCCTCCTATTCCTAATCAAGCTCCATCTAACATTATTGGATCATCAACATTTGAAAGGCGACTGGTGCATTTATTGTCATGCGAATTGGAAGTATTAGCTAAAGGACATCTTGGAATGCAAAAGATTTGTCATGGTAGATGTAATAAACCGCCTTTTCGACCGCTTCAAGTCAGTAGTTAAACCAACATAAACCGCTCAAATTGATAGATTTTTATTGCTTATGTGGTTTAACATAATCAACACACAGAATCACTAAATATAATAACATGCAGTGAAATAACTTTTACAAAAATATAAGAGTTTTACAATATTTTTAAACATAGCGGAAAAAAATATACATTAATTTATTTACCAAAAATTTGCGAATTTTAAGCGGATCAAAAGCGGGCGTCTTCGTCACTCTGTAACTTCAACAAACGAGACCTTTAGATCTGCACATTCGTATCTAACCTGAGCATTCCATGCAAAAACATAAAACACTCAAGTCAAGATTAATCATTGTTCAAGTAAATTAACTTCAATAAAAACTGAATATAATAATTAATTCTAACATTAAATATATCATATGCAAAATAAACCGTTGTGTAGTATGTATTCAGTATCATCTTAAAATGGTAGCGGTGGCTATTAAAATTAGTTTAAACTAGGTGCAAATCTAGTGTAGTATTGGTTAAATAGGCTATGCGCGAATAATAGCAAAACAGGTAGCACAAATATACCCAAAACAGTGCATTTAAAGGAAAATAACAACATAGTTGCATACTAACATATTGGCCAAATAAAATGCAACTTTCAAAGTGTCTGCATGTAATTGACTAATGCATATATTTCTCAACATGATGCAGCGGTTAACAATGCAATGAACAAGTTTTTTTTAATAATAAATAATATACATAACATATTTCAGGTCCCAAGACATGCACAATATATCTACCCTTACAAGCTAAAGTTATAATATGAAGTACAATACACAAACAGAGGCAAAATGAAATGACCCGAACTTCCCCGGTAAGGAAAGCACAGATTGAATTGAGGAGAAGCCACATCATAATGCAAAATGAAGAACATTTCATTGTATCTTACAATAATTCCATCAGATTACAAGAATATACAGAGTATTAACAAATAAAATACATTATAAGATATCAGAGATTACAATACATTACATAGCAGCGGAAAGATAATACAATACACAACTAAAAGTAATACACGGATACAGAGCTTTCCGAGTATCGTTCCAGCTGTAAATTAGGATCCTGTGAATATAAATCAGCAAAACCAAAACTACTAGCTGCCCGTGTCAAAATAAGGACACCTAGAGTTTAGGTTAAAACAATAAACTCTAGGTCAGTCATGTGACTGGTGTGAGAACTAAAAAGTTATTAATCTTTATTTAAAAGTTAGGTAAATCAAGGGACCACGCCATATAACATGGAACGGGTTTCCTCCCAAGAATACTAGTGCATAAAACAAACAGTGCAATCCTAAATAAAGAAAAATGAAGCTATTATAAGACCCGTGACCCATCACACAATGCAACGCAAGCCGGAGGATAGGGTTTTTACCTTATAATAGCCAAAAAATGCTTGATACACTAAATTTCATCTTTTGATTCTTAATCAGGCTCCAACCGTAAAATAGTAAGAGAACGATTCCCTAAGTATTAACCCCGAAGGCCGAAACCAACATCAGACCAATACCTAGGAAACCACCCATCTTAGCTCGTTTCCAGTTAGTTTCTGATTTTATATACAATCATAAATATCAATCATAGGCGGCATGAATGTCCCATACCACTACATCTCCATATATAGGTATACAATCAAAACCGCAATTGTCACGTATTGGAAGTTGGATTTCCATCTGTGAACCAAGGCAAAAGGATCGTCCTATGCTAGTTCGAGACAATCTAGCCATTGTCTCAAGAACAGACGCAACTGCACCATGGATCGTCAGGCCCGGTCCACACGGAGTGGATTATAGTGCCTGAACAATAAGTCTCCCCGCCCTATGGGGAGTAAATGAGCCAACGAATGACTCCATCGGCTTCACATAGTCACCGATATATCCGAGGCGCCTCGCAAACCAACAACCACATAAGTCAAACTCGTTAGGGGGTGTAAAACCACTAACGCCACTTCTAACTAGAAGGAAACGCATGCCCTCCCTGATGTCCTCTCCCGTTTCTGGTTCACAACCGGGGTGTGAGGCTCGCGAATCAACGTTACACAAAGCTATGCCACACAGGCTGTGCTTTGATCATCAACCACAAGACTCTGCTTTTCAACAGAAGCCTTGATCATTTGCATCTTAACATGCCACACATGCAAACCACTCCATGCAATCGATATCCATCAATCACACCGAATGATATCCAATGTCAGACACACAGTCCATTTACAAGTCCGTTCTTAGTCTAAACAAAACCGGAGGCACCTAGTACCCTGCACATCCATCGATCTCCAAGTACGTCTGGACGATCACCAACGGATTCCCTCCTCTTGGCTGTACGGCCCAATCAAGATCATCATTAATTATCCAAACGACGTGAAGACCTCCGGTCTTTAACCATCGTCTTCACCGTCGACTTATCGTCGTATCAGTTTTTCAGAATGGGATAAACCCGGTCTTTCCGAATAACTCGCGTATATAATAAACAAGTGTTACACAAACACAACATACGCCTCATTCCAATTCACAAGTCACTAACCGTAAATTAACAAGAGAAAAATTCCCCAAATATTAACCCCGAAGGCCGAAACCAACATCAGATCAATACCCAGGAAACCATTCTGCTTAGCTAACCTACAGTTAGTTTCTAAATTTCACATTCTTAGCAAAAAGTTCCCATTAATTTTATCAAAGATATATCCTTTTAAATTTATTCTTTAATCTTCCTTCGGATATCACTTCAAACTAGTCGGGATTAGCAAACCACACCGAAGTAATCATTTATTTTATTTCCCAATCCCAACATATTCATCCCATGAAGTAAAACTGGTCATACTTCATATCTAACACCACAGTGTTATCGGTAAATTCAATCACCATTCCACGTTCAAATCTAATTAAAGATTTAACTATCGCCTGGAGCAAAACTGGTGATACTCCATTCTCGATCATTTCAATCTAATTAAAGATTCATTAAAACTCCACTTGGTTTTAAGCTTCCTGTATTTAACTGGGTTAAAGAACCAATGTGTAATAACCCGGAAAATCTGGGCCAGTTTAAAATTTTTATTTTGGCAATTTTAGCGAATTTTGTATATTTAAAATGAATTATTTTAAATAATATCGACGAGAAATTTATTTTGAATATAATTCGAACGTGTATATTTATACGCGTCGTCGTTAGAATATAAATATTTATATATAATTATAAATAGAATTGAAAATGGCGCGGTAGTTCGATAATTCGATTTCAAACTTCAATTGAATGTACCGGGTGCAAAACGATCCGGATTTTAGTGAAACCAAAACATTAGGATCTAATTGATGATATCTTTCCAACGAATCCGAAAAATCAAAATTTTATAGTGGGAATCAAAAGATATGTCCAGTTCAAAATTCTGAATAGTCGCTATGGAATTCAGGCCCTTAAAAATGGACATTTTGCAAACGAACTCGGATTTCGACGAAACCACTTTTGTTGGATCCGCAGTGTCAAATTATTGCTAGGTTTCAAATTTCATAATTTTTAGAATCAATATGTGAGCGTGGCAAAGGAAAACGTGTTTGACCAGTTTCAGTTGATTTTAATCGACTGGAAATTGGCCATTTTTCCAACAGTCTTGGAATTCGACGAAACTAGTTTTGTTAGGACCGTATCGTCAATACGAAGCTAGAAAATATTTTTTGGGAATTTTTAGAGTTCATATGTTGCCCCGGTAAAGTGAAATATGCGTTAAAATTCCATATATAGATTAATATTTTGATTTTGAAGAAAACTAATCGTAATGGTCGAATAGACCTGCGAAACATATCCCATTGTGTTCGGAATGTGGGTAATTAGCTAGGGGCGACACTTGTTGAGTTTGATTTGGAATTAGAAGCAATAAACAAGTAATTCATGAATAAAAATCTATTAAAATAGAAATATATATATTTATTTCTCTTGAAACCCTAGTATCTAAACGGGTCGCCGCTCTCAGAAAATCAAAGGCGATTATTCTTCGATCATTCAATCCTTAAAATCTCCCAACCGAATGCAAATTAAAAATCAATTTCAAGACAAATTAAAATGGAATTCACGATCTTCAAATCAGTACGGGCATCAAAATCTCTAGTGAGCTGAATCGCGAGAACTCCGGCTTCAAAGGCGACGGCTTTGATCGAAAATCCTGGAGGAGGTGGGCTACCGAGCATGGCGCCACTCAAGGCGACGGAAGGGCTTGCGGCGGGCTGTCGTGTGGCATACCTCGATGGAGCTCCGGTCGACCAGGGTGGCGACACAACCGTGACCTAGGTTGGAAGCTCCATTCGACGTCGAGTCTGTAGGAGAAGCATAACAGTGAGCTTCTTGTTTCTTTTTACTTTTTTTTCTTGAGTAATTTGTTTAATAAATTTTGTATTTAAACAGAAAATTTAATATATATATATGTATATATATATTTAACATTTTGTTAAAATCTGATTTTATATATAAATAGCATTAGTTTTAAAAATAAAGATAGAATTAGTTTTAAAAATAGAAATAACCTTGTTTTAAAAATATAACATAGTAATAAAAATATGATTTTTATATTTTTAAAGTATTAAAAATATAATCTTTACTATATAGAAGATGTAAAAATACGATTTTTGGTTAGGTAGAGAATTAAAAATATAATTTTTACATGATAGGAATATAAAAAATATCATCTTTATATGTGTAGAAGAATAAAAATGAGATTTTTATAAAGATGAAATCTTTTAATTTGAAAAGGCGAAGTCTATGTTTTTATAAAGGAGAAATCTTTATTTTAGAAAAGACGAAATCTTTATATGGAAAATAGCGTGATAAAAATATAATTTTTATCTATATAACATAGTAGTAAAAATTCGATTTTTATATATTGAATAACAAAGTAAAAATTCGATTTTTATATATTGAATAACAAAGTAAAAATTCGATTTTTATATATTGAATAACGGAATAAAAATTCGATTTTTAAATGTAGGAAGCGATTATAAAAATATGATTTTTATTTTCAAGACATCAGCAAATATAAAAATGTGTGATTTTATATGTAGTGGCTACGGGCAACGAAGATGACGAAGATGCGATAGCGATGAAGATTTATATCAATGAAGTGCCGTGGAGCTAGGATAGCTATTTGTGAGAATTTCTCACCATTCAATTTCTTTTCTAGTTATATATATATACTAGGATGCAGACGGTGCTTAGTAGCACCCGACACAATCGTCCACAGACCATGGACTTGTTTGTTTGATTGCAAAAATTAGTTAGAGTATTTGATTGAAATTTGATTGTTTGATGAGAGGAAATTGATTTGATTGATGTGTGAATGGCGTGGGCCTTCACTGGACCTGGGATAAGGCTAGGCCTCGTCCCGTTTCTAGTATCGTGCCGTTATGCCGCCGAAATTTTCTAAAATAAGTTAGAAAAATAAAAGTATCATTTTATTTAAAGAATGAACTGAATAGAAATTCATATGTTAAAATAAAATGTTTTATCGTTAAAAATATAATTTTTAACGTGAATATGAATATATTGAAAGTGAATAAAATAAAATATTCATTTACAAACCCGACGGTTTGTTTATGCACACCTATTTGAAAGACATTGATTGGGTCGATAAATTTTACACATCGCCCAACTGCACGAATAAAATATGCGTTTGATTGTTTGAAACCCCACAAGGTTGTTGGGATGAAATATGTAGTCCACTCATCCTGATTGATTAAATATGTCGATCGATTGATTGACAGGCTGTATAAGCGTTAGATATCTATATTTGATGCTTATACAGTGTGGTGCACTTTGGTTGATGGTTGATTATTTTTCAATGCTATTATATACATGTGTTGTATGAAAATCCATATAATTAACATTATATGGTGATTGTTTGGGCCTCATTCCAATTTAGAGAATAAAGAATATTATAAAATAAAGGTTCATGTGTTGACTGTACTCATTCGTGAGATTAGTCATGTGTTGAACGTAATATTTTAACAATAAATTTTATATCTTTATCACTATAAAATAAAGGTTCATGTGTTGACTGTACTCATCCGTTGAGGTTAGTCATGTGTTGA
The DNA here is from genome assembly GCA_030737875.1 of Allium sativum. Taxonomy (NCBI): domain Eukaryota; kingdom Viridiplantae; phylum Streptophyta; class Magnoliopsida; order Asparagales; family Amaryllidaceae; genus Allium; species Allium sativum. The sequence continues at coordinate 179,211,977 of CM060915.1, read as the reverse complement.
ACGAAATAATTTAACAAAAATAGTCACACGTGGACAGTACTCATTCGTTGAGATTAGTTGTGTGTTGACAAAAATAAATATTCATTTGTTGAATAGAATAAAGAAATATATGAAGCCGTGTTGATTAGATTGACGACATTTTGACGTGAACGATATTTATATCGATTTTATTCATTTCGAAATGAATTGAATATAAAATGATTTCGAAATGAATTGAATATAAAACGAGTTCGAATTAAAAACGAATTGAAGTGAAATCAAATTGAATTGAAATTTGATTTGAATAGAAAACGAATTTGATTTCAATTGCATATATAACGAATTTAATTTGAATAGAAAACGAATTTGATTTCAATTGCGTATATAACGAATTTAATTTGAATAGAAAACGAATTTGATTTCAATTGCATATATAACAAATTTGATTTGGGTAGAAAACAAATTTGATTTCAATTGAAATATATAACGAATTTGAATCAAATAGAAAATCACTTTGAATTGAATCGAATTGAAAACGAATTCGAATTGAATTTAAAAAGAAGTGAAATGAATTCAAATTGAATTGAAACTTGAGTTGAATAGAAATGAATTTTAAACCGAAATTATAAGGAAAGATTCAACTTTGATTTGAATTTGAAATGGAAGTTGAAAATGTTTTTGAAACGAATTCAAAACTATTTATAAAATTCGTTTTAAATAGAAATCGACGATATATATATATTATATATATTATATATATATAATATAATGGCCTGAATAGAACGCGCCGCGCCGCGGCAGTTCGTGAATTTCGACCATTTACTTCAAACGGACCTTACGGGAGATCCGACCGTCGGATTCTCCTAAAACCGGAACCGTTGGGTTCGTATCGAAAAGAGCTTTCTAACGAATATTAGAAATTTGAAATCTAACGGTTGGATTTGGAATTATGTCCAAATCAAATTTGAAAAAGGTCGTTGTAAGTGCAGTTCGATGGCCATTGGTGGAAATCGACTGTACGGGCCTTGATAAAATTATTAAAAATAGTAATAATTTGTGTAAAATCATAAGAAATGATTTAGAAAGAATTGGGATGAAAAATCCCATATTTGAAAGGGTAAAAATAGATTTTTATCGAAATGAACTAGTTTTGAACTAGAATTATAATTCTATTTATTTTTAAATGAATAAATTGAATTTGAAATGGTTTTGAAAATAACCAGAATTTCCAATGATTGCATTGGAGTGGATTTGAATCGAAATTGTCTTCGGAATATTTCGATGTTGGAATTCGTGATTATACAGATGTTGTTATGGAAATTTGAAAGATATATATTTATATCGTTATTTCCAATACGACATTTGTTAGTCGTAGAATTTGATATTGAATATAAGCCGATATATTTTCTATTCAGAGCCTTGTATTGAATATCAAATGTGATTTGGGTTTGTCGTGAATGGTGTCTTCACTAACACTGTTCTTGAACCCAGTTGAGAAAAGATTAAATCTTTTTATTTTAGATTTAATGAAGTGTACCAATTAAATAATATTTATTTGGGATTGAATTGATATTGATTTTTGGGTTTATCGTGGACAGTGTTTTAAATAACACTCGTTCTTTAACCCGATAATTAATGAATGTGATTTTGGGTTTATCGTGAACTGTGTTTTAAATGACACTGATTCTTTAACCCAGTTAAAGATTAAGACTAAGTGGAGTTTTAATGAATCTTTAATTAGATTGAAAAGATCGAAAATGGAGTACCACCAGTTTTGCTCCAGGCGATAGTTAAATCTTTAATTACATTTGAACGTGAAATGGTAATTTAATTTACCGATAACACCGTGGTGTTAGATATGAAGTATAACCAGTTTTACTTCGTGGGATGAATAGGTTGGGATTGGGAAATTAAAACAAATGATTACTTCGGTAAGGTTCGCTAATCCCGACTAGTTTGAATTGATATTCAAAAGTAGATTAAAGAATAAATTCAAGAAATTTATCTTGGATAAAATTAATGGGAACCTTTCCCTATGAATGTGAAATTTAGAAACTAACTGTCGGTTAACTAAGCAGAATGGTTTTCTGGATATTGATCTGATGTTGGTTTCGGCCTTCGGGGTTAATAATTGGGGAATTATTCTCTTGATTAATTTACGGTTAGTAACTAATGAATTGGAATGAGGCGTATGTTGTGTTTATGTAACATTTGTTTTTAATATACGGTGGTTGTTCGGAAAGGCCGGGTTTATACCCATTCTGAATAACCGATTCGACGATATGTCGAAGATGAAGATGGTGGTTGAAGACCGGAAGTCTTCACATCGTTTGGATAATTACCGACGATCCTGATTGGGCTGTACACCCAAGAGGATGGAAATAGTTGATGGTCGTCCAGACGTACTTGGAGATGGATGGATATGCGAGGAAAGTGCCTCCGGTTTTGTTCAGACCCAGAACGGACTTGTAAATGGATAGTGTGTCTGACGTTGTATTCCTTTATACTGTATTGGTGATCTCTGCTAAATGTATATCTGTTTGGTGGCAGAGAATTTATTCTCTTGCTATACAGCCTTCTCTTAGACGTACGAGCCTAGAGGTTATATATCGGCAGAAATCAGTGGTACAATATGGACTGACAATGTGGCATGCTGAGTTGCATGGATCAAGGCTTTTGTTGAAAAGCAAAGTCTTGTGGTTGATGATCAAAGCACGGCCTTGTGTGGCGTAGCTTTGTGTAATGTCGATTCGCGAGTATCACACCCGGTATGAACTAAAAATGGGAGACGGACCTCAGGGAGGACATGCGTTTCTTTCTAGTTAGGAGTGGCGTCAGTGCTTGAACTGGCTGACGAGTTTTGTAACACCCCGTATTTCAGTTAATGCTAAAATCCACTAATTGCAGAATAAATAATCTCAGATATGAGAATTGGGGGAAACGGGCTGCGTCATTGCGTTCGTCTCGGAAAAATATGCAAAATACAGTCCGAAATTTTGTAAATCGGAGTCCATATGGCCCAGTTATGGCCCAATGAAGTTTGCAGAAAATTCAAAGTTCAAAACAGATTTAAAATTCAGGTTTAAATTTCGAAATTGGAGCCATTGGGCGAGGAGGGAAAAATTCCCGCCTACCTACTGAAGTCGACAGCCCTGTCGACTAGGCAGTCGACTTGGCAAGGACCAAGTCGACAGCCCTGTCGACTTGGGTGTCGACAGGGGTTGCTCGTCCAGTTTAACCTGGTGCACCATTTTAGGGTTTGGCTATGTTTTGGGCTGTTCTCTAGAAGCTTCCGAGATCTGATGGTCCTAATCTAATTTAGGGTTAATCTAAGGGCCTAAAACACTTGCCTAATCTATAAATACACCCTAACGCTACCCTAATTCATACTAAAAATAGATTCAAGGGCCTCATGCCGTCAAATTAAAACTAGAAGGAGCCTCCACCAAATTTGAGAGGAAGTTGGCATCTCAAATCAACTCTCATCAAGTTCAAATCCAATCTAGCAACTTAATCTTCCTCATTGGAGTGCTAATTAGTTATTTGTGAGTTCCTATGCCTTTAGCAAGCAATTGGTAAAATAATTAGGATAGGATATTAGGAGGCTATGGATGTAAATGAGGATTTATGCATGTTGTGGTTGTCATATGTTATAAGTTCATATGCAAGTTTGTCTCTTTTTATGATATGACATGTTATGCATGCTCATATGCAAGTTTGTATGCAAGTTCATATGCAAGTTTGTCTCTTTTTATGATATGCATAACATATGCAAGGTTGCCTCTATGTATGACATGATATGCAAGTTCATATGCAAGTTTATATGCAAGTTCATATGCAAGTTTATATGCAAGTTCATATGCATGTTTATATGCAAGTTTATATGCAAGTTCATATGCAAGTTTGTCTCTTTTTATGATATGCATAACATATGCAAGGTTGCCTCTATGTATGACATGATATGCAAGTTCATATGCAAGTTTATATGCAAGTTCATATGCAAGTTTATATGCAAGTTCATATGCATGTTTATATGCAAGTTTGTATGCAAGTTCATATGCAAGTTTGTCTCTTTTTATGATATGCATAACATATGCAAGGTTGCCTCTATGTATGACATGATATGCAAGTTCATATGCAAGTTTATATGCAAGTTCATATGCAAGTTTATATGCAAGTTCATATGCATGTTTATATGCAAGTTTGTATGCAAGTTCATATGCAAGTTTGTCTCTTTTTATGATATGCATAACATATGCAAGGTTGCCTCTATGTATGACATGTTATGCAAGCTCATATGCAAGTTTGTATGAAAGTTCATATGCAAGTTTATATGCAAGTTCATATGCAAGTTTGGGTTAATGATTTATGCTAGTTGGGTTTAATGTTGTGATGCAAGTTGACACCTTTTAAATGCCAACGTTGTGCTAAGATTGAACCCATCACATTTATAATGAAACTCCCCATTTATATGACGTATCATGAGAACGAATTACGTGGGAAACGATGGGGTTAATATGCATGTTAATAAAAAAATGTGTAAAGTTGGTATGCTTAAGCATAACATAAAATGAATGGACATAATTGGGAATTTACCTATTAAGTTAGGTCTACCCATATTATGGAGTTGGGAATTTACCTATTAAGTTAGGTCTACCCATACTATGGAATTGGGAATTTACGTATTTAGTTAGGTCTACCCATATTCTTAAAAATGTGTAATTAATTAGGGATAATTAATACAAATTATGGGGGTGATTAATTAGGTGTAATTAATCAACTAAGACACGAGGTTGGACCCTTTTGTAGCGGATGTCTGCCCGGAACCGACCGGCAATCCAGCAGCTACAAATGGTTGGCCCAATGTGAGAGGTCTTAGGCATAAATTAAATACATGATTAAAGTAAAGACACGAGGTTAGACCCTTTCTATGACGGAAGTCTGCCCGGACCCAACCGGCATATCCAGCAGTCATGAAAGATGGTCTAATGTGAGAGGTCTTTATGAGGTCATGATCTTAATTAATTAATTAAGAAACACTTAACCATATTAGCATGTAGAGGGACATGAGGGGTTAAGTGGGTGCCTTGGGTGGCATGTGGAAATCTAGTGGTTGCCTTGGGTGGCAATAGAAAATACGATTAAAATACTTAACCAAAGTGGAACATGTAATTAAAACATGATTAAAGGGTTAAGTGGTGTACACTAGAAATGACAAGCTTAGGTGGGTAGCTTGTGGGGGCCCATTTCAACCAATATCCCAAACGTATCTTTGTGGGCTCGACCCAAGTCGAGGACGGGACACGCATAATGGGCTTGACTATAAGAGGCCAAAACGGGGTAGCTGTGGCAACGCAAGTCCAACGGGTTTCATATGCGTGTGTGGACCCGGGCTGGTAGGTAAGACGTTGTTGCATCGTGTAGATATAAGCCGTGCACCATTTGTTGTATTGGGTTACCACTATGGGGAGTGATACACCCCATTGTGGAGCCAGCACGGGTATCTACGGTAGGGAGCCGATCGCTTGGGAGTAGTGGGTACACCTAGTGGAGATAGGGGCAGGCGGCACCTATGTAGTCAGCTAGGGGTACACGAAACTACTGGGTAAGTTTACTAAGTCCTTGGGAGGGATCAACCTTTAAGTAGGAATGACTGGTGTGGTGCAGTGTAGTAATTATCCTTGGGTGGGTAAATGCATCTTTATCGTTATCTTAGTTCATTCTAAGTCTGATTGGCTACTGAGTGTAGTCATTTATCCCCAGTCACACCGTACCAAGTTATATCATACCCTAATTACTTTAATGATTGCATTGTTAAAGTTATAGGACTCGCTCAGACTTATGTCTGACCCCATTGTTTTTATCTTTTTCCCAACCCTCAGGTTCTCAGAGTCGGCCCAGCACGAGTGGGCTTTGATCAGGCTGCTTTTATTACTCTCTTGGAGCTTGGACCCTAGATGTAGAGCTCAGCTTACCCTTTTCTTTTATGACTATCAGTTCATGTATTGGGATTATGAATTTTTATTTATCAGGATGGATATTTTGTACTTGACTCTTATTATGGTTTTGTGATGTAACCAAACATGTTTTACTTTCCGCTGCAATTGAAATGATGTTTTAAATTTTCAAGTATTACTTATATCTGTCTTTCTGTAATTTCTCTGTTCTATATTCACTTAAAATACTCCACCAATGTTATGAAATTCCCTTAGCGACTGACCATAGAGGGAGTGGGGTGTTACACGTGGTATTAGAGCAAAGGTTACCGGAACAGATAAAATTTTTAGAAAACTATTTTTCTAAAAACATTTTTGGAAGAGATATTTTCAAAAACATGTCTTTAAAGAGAAAAGTTTTTGAAAGAAAAGCATAATCCCCAATAGCCATATCTTTATCTTTCGAATTCTCCATTTTGAATCTTTCCTTTTTCGTTTCAGCATGGCTGAGGATCTTAACTTTCCGGAGGGTGTGTGTAACGACCCAGATTTTGAGCGACTTTGGTTATCGACATAAGCACGATGTCGATAACCAAAACATCGAAAAATCCTGGTAATTAGTGAAAGAAATTAGAGGGTGAGGAAAGATAAGATAGAAAATTAGAATAGAAGAAGAAGAACACAACATCAGAGTAACACGAATCTCACAGCGAAACGAATAACATATAATATATGTAACATAACTTTGAAATATACATCTGTATTTGAATATACATCATTATCTAAGTACAGCACTTACAACACAGCGGTAATAACTATAGCTATATGATCCTGAAGCCTCCTGCTCCAGCTCTTCCAGTATATCTGTAAAATCCCGACTACTTGACTGCCCGTACAAATTTAGGCACCCAAGAGTTTAGGGAAAACAACAAAGTAAACTCCGCGTCAGTCATGGGACTGGTATGAGTAAAACAGTTAAAAACAGTTGAACAAGTAAACGATATCTCATAAGACCACGCCGCATAACGGAACGGGTTTTTCCCTTATGAGAATCCAAAATATCTTTATATCAAAAACCTTTTGATATTATAATAATGTCTATCAACCACACTATATATAATCATCTAGTAGAAACGCTTTCATCTCACGTTCTACATATATAGTATACAATCAAAACCGCAAGCACGTATTGGGTAATGGGTTTCCAACTATGACAAGGTATGGAACCACCTTTCGTTCCTGTACCTCTAGAGAGGAATACACTGGGTTCAATAAGAACATCTTGCAACCCGGCCACACATGACCGACCACTCATTTCGCTTGAGTGTATCGAATGTATATCACCAACAGTTTGGATCAGCAACCGTTTCCCGAATGGGACAGCATCAACAATAGATTTTTAGAAGTAAATGAAACTCTAGATCAGGTGATTATACACCCTACTTCGGTGCGACCGACTTAGCCATGCTGCCTGCCCGATTTCTGTCATTTACCGGATGATGAGGCTAGAAGCTACACTTTATCATCAAACCAGATTCACTTTGAATGCCACATCGTCAAATCCATCAAATCACCGATTGACGTCTATAACAATACATTATGTGTTAGCTAAAAGAAGTTTCCTTCTCCGCTTCCACTCTTGGTACGGTTGGAGAAATCAATATACGTGATCATCTGGAAATACTCTGTCAGACATCCGTCCATACAAGTCATCCAGGAACAGGATGAACCGAAGGCACTATTCTGTAAACAGGATAGCCCTTGCATAACTCCGTCTTCAATTTCCTTTGGCATATATGATTCGCAACGCTTATGCCAATACAGAGTGGTTCTTTGGATAATAATCCAACCGGTCTCTCCATATTAACAACGTTAAAATGGTCAAAACTTCGATAGTCTGTGATTTAACTATCGAATAAAAACAGGTGTGCAAACAACGATATTATTTCCAAATGGAAATTTATATCGATCAAACATCGTTCAATATTTATCTCTTTATTTCATTAATCTACTTATCTCCTGTTTCCCTATATTCAATATTTCTATTTTTCTAAATTTGGAAAATATACGTTATTAACAATGGAAAACATTTCCATTTCTTGTTTCCTTGATTTAGAAAACATTTTTGGTTTCTTATTTGGAAAACATTTCCAAAGCTTCTTCATTGGACTTAGACATATGTTTAAACAAACCATCGCGATGCCAACTCAAACCATTTCCTTTACTGCCGAACCTTAATTATTCCTTAGTTAAAAACGAAGCCAATCAAGTTGGGGTAGAACTACCTCTCAGACCTTAACTGAACAACATTTCTAACTTTGAAATAGGCAAAGTTCACTTTATATTCCTTTACTAACTTCCTTACTTAACCCTCTTCGAATAGCTATATTCGATTGACTCTTTTCACTTAACTCTATTTGATTAACCCTATTCAATTAACTCTATTGGACTAACACTATTGGATTAACTCTATTTGACTAACGCTATTGATTTACTCATTTCGCTTAACTCCTTTCGAATAAACTATATTCGATAATTCCTTTTACTTTCTATTCGAATAACTATATTCGATTAACTCATTTGCTTTAACTCTAATCGATTAAACTAACATCGATTAGCTCCTTTGTTTTAACTCTAATCGATTTAACTAACATCGATTAACTAACTTTTACTTTAACACTAATCGATTAACTAACATCGATTAACTAACTTTTAGTTTAACACTAATCGATTAACTTACATCGATTAACTAACTTTTACTTTAACACTAATCGATTAACTAACATCGATTAACTAACTTTTACTTTAACACTAATCGATTAACTAACATCGATTAACTAACTTTTACTTTAACACTAATCGATTAACTAACATCGATTAACTAACTTTTACTTTAACACTAATCGATTAACTAACATCGATTAACTAACTTTTACTAAACTACGTTTTCCGTTACAACTATTTCCCTTTCTTTAACGTTTACTTACCGTTACAAATATTTCCTATTTATAACTTCTATTTACCGTTACAAATATTTCATATTTATAACTTCTATTTACCGTTACAAATATTTCATATTTATAACTTCTATTTATTTTCTAAATAAATATTCCTTTTCTATTTCTATTTATTTTCTAAATAAATATCCCTTTTATAAAACCATGTTCGTTTTATAAATATTTCCTTTTATAAAATCCTGTGATTTTATAAAATTCCTTTATTTCAATATACATTGAAATAAATTCTTTTTACATCCCAGGGTCTTTTATGATATTTAAAATATCGAATAAAAATGATCAATATCATTTCAACACCCATAATCCATAACAGATTATATAACACATCATATATCACAATATATGAAAACAGTAAAATAAATGTTGAGGAATCCAGTTGGATTCCTCCAACCTGTTTCCCTGCATCACAGATGTTAAACAATATAGATAACATCACTTTCAGTTCTATATGATATATTCTGTTAAACAGAATCGATATAGAAAATTTAACTAACTGACTAGCAGTTCAATCAAACAGTCAACATACAGTAAATCAACCAATATCTAACAGTTCTAAAAATACAACATGAAATTATAAACTGTTCAGAGTTGGTGAGATTTACTCACATTGGCAGTTCATCGTTAAAGAACGATAAACTGTTGTTTGATTTGAATCAAACAATTTATTTTCGCCGTATGTTCAAACGAGCCCCAATCCACTCCCGGTCAGTTCCAGAATGTTTCCTTCGTTTCCATGATTTCGGCGAGCCTTGTTTGATTCGATTCTGATACCACGATAAGAAATTATCCGCGATTTAGTACACATGATTAGTATGACTATATTCTTTAGTTATAAATTACCCTTAAATTACTCAATATTTAACCAGACAAATTACTTGTGAAAGATTCGACAGCCCCGTCCATTTCCTTTGTATTGGTTTGGTCCAAACTTTGATTTGCCATGTTCCAATGCATTTTGACCCCAATTGTTTCTTTGGTTCTGATAATCCTTTCCTAATATACACATGGTACAAACAGCTCAATGATTCCAGCTTTTTCATAAATACTTACAACTGTTTCTTCCCTTTGTTTTCCCTAGGCACCATCTACTTCGTGCTCGTGTTCATGAAAACCCGTCGTGCACATCCCAGTACCATGTTTTTTTGTTCCATTTCTTCTGATTAACTATCCAGGTTCGTTAAATCCAGCATCCCACTCCTGTAGCTCCTCACGTCGAACAACTCCTCAACCCCTCATACTCCTGCCATGATTTAAAAATCCATCTGCACCCATTCTCCTTCACATAAGCATTTATTCAACTCCACACTCCAGCAACAAAATACCTGCTCCCCCTTTCCTTTCATATTCAGCAAATAGGACCCGCACCCTACAACATTCGCTCCTTCCCCTAACCATCGTTCAAGCCTCACTTTAGTTCGACCATTCACTTACATGAAGTTCGGTTCCAGGCACAAACTCATACTCACCGCACTTCACACCGCCTCATCACCTCAACCTTTCGCCACCGTCAGTACAGGTGAGCCCCATCAGAGAACATCAGACTCCTCGCCTTGACCCCCTCGACCAACACCCCAAGTTTCGACCCTACATCCATTATGTCGCCTCCAGAAACTAGAGAGTTCAACCCTATCTAAAGCTTCGTCGAACCCTGCCCTCACGCAAGGATTTTCCATTAGAGAAAAAGGAGTTCGAACCCCTCAATACGTGTTTAGGAATGAAGAGAAACCGAATGGGAATTCGAAAATATCAGTGTCTCGATTTATAGGATTTTCTAGGAATTGTTTTTGATTTTATTGTCTGGCGATTTTGATTTTTTTTTTTTTTTTGTGGCGGCTCGTTTTTGTTTGCAGAGGATGGAAAAAATGACCTAGGTTTAGTGATAGTTTAGGTATTTATAGTGTTTGAATTTCTTCGGCATTGAGTAAAAATATGTATTGTTTATACTCAGTTTCCACGTTCGATCTTTGTACACATTTTGGGGGTTACAGCCTTGAGTAGTCTGGGTCGATTTAGTGGATAGCAAAAAAGGAGCGCGTGTCCTAATTTCTGTCTAAGGAAAAATGAATGTACTTTAGTTTTAAGCTATAAAACATAGTGTATCCGTTATGAAATATTTCGTTCCCATAAATGTTGTTATGGACAGATATAAAAATACCATTGTGATGGACAACGCTCCATGATTTCATAAATATAATAATATCGGTAGGTTTACTCATATTGTGAAATCCCAAAATGTTGATTACAAGGTGCACAATACCCCAAATAAAAAGTTGCTTATTTAATTAATTAAAAATTACAGTAAAATTCTAAAAATTAAATTATCGTTATGTCACAAAAGAACCTTGTCTAAATTCAAACCCGATCTCTAGTTATATCGAATATACCGTTACGGTCGATAAACGATTCTATAGCGACTATTTTAAAATTTGATTTGGACATATCTCAAAATCTACACGATGAAATCCTAATTTTTCTCTTCCACTAGAAAGATATACTCCACCAGCTCCGTACGTTTCTTGTTTCACAGAAATCCGATTTAAAACGAATCCTGTACATTCAGTTGAAGTTCGAATCACCAATTTACGAACTACAGCGTCATTTCGAGCTCGTTTATAATTATATTATAAACTATACATTCAACTTTCGACGATTGAATATATTCGTTATTCAAATTCAATTCTAAACTAAATTACATACCACAGATGATCTGGTTCACACCATATTGTCATTTCGGCCAATTCTGATTATTTCAGAATTAAATATATTATTTAATTTATTATTTATATTAAATATTCACTATTATTTTATTCAACGACCGTGTAATTCACTAAACCACCATTTATACAATTAAATAAATTAATCATAATACCCTTGCCAATGCGGGTCATTACAATCTTCCCCACTTAAAATAATTTCGTCCTCGAAATTGCTAAAAGGTAGGGGACTACCCTATTGACTGGTTAGAAAATATTTGTTCACTTCTTAACTTCAGTTTCAACCAAACCAATTTAATTTTAATTAAATTATTAATTAATTCTTATCAACGAAAATTTTCAAAAATCCTGAAAATTTTCTAACGCCTTAACTCTTCGAAAATTTCGTCAGCACCTCCTTTGTACTGGTCAATCGGTCAAACTCCAACTCGCCTATCTGGGCCATCTCCAACCAAAAATAAAATCAAACAGCCAAGCGGCTTGCCTATTCGGCTCATAAATCTTATATCCAATAGAAATATAAACTTGTACCTTTTGTCGGCATATCATTTTATCCTTTCCACCTGTTATCAATTAAGCGGATACAAGGGTTATCCCAATCAAATTCCCATCTGCTTTTATCCACGACACAACCATTCGCTTATATCCTAAGTCGAATTTTATTTCAAATTCAAGTTCCATTCTCGATTTCAAACTCTTAACTCCTCAATCCAATACCATTTCAGATTCTTTTCTCGACAATCCAATTTTATTCAAGAACAAACATTTCCTGATATCGTTCTATTTCCATTCTGTTTTCACTTAACTGTTTCAATTCAATTTCAGCTTACTTTCGCAAACTTCTATTTAAATTTGTTCTTAATTCAAACAGTCTTTCCCAGGGAGTTTTCAAACAGTTTACTCTTTTCAAAAATCAAATTATCCTTTTTGAAATTCAACTGAGCCCATAATCAATATTCCATTAGTTAAATCACTTCTCTATTTCTTTATCAATATTTGTTAACCAAATATTTTCAATAACCATATTGGCCTTTTATGTTATTTGGAAAACATTTCCGAATATCACCTTCCTTTATTTTCTAAACTTTAGAAAATATATGCTATTTATACTTGGAAATTATTCCAATTACTTTTCTCTTTTCCAATCTCGTTTATTCCTATACTCAGGAAATATTTATTATTATATTTCCAAGCTTACAGTTATTTGGGTTAAAACGGATGTTGTGTAAAACATCGTTACGACAACCCAAATACTATATTCAACTAACACTTATTCAACATTGATCTTCGAGCTTGAAATCTTACTGTTTATTGGTTAATAATGAAATCAATCAAGTTGGGGTATAACTACCTCTCAGACCTTGACCGAATAACATTTATAACGTCAAAACAGATATGACTACTTACTCGAATAATCAATACCATACAACTACTTATTCACTTTTAAACACATATACACTTCCTCTTTCTATTCTTACTAGATTTTATTCTAGACTTTCTTTCTTTGATTATACTATTCTATTTCTAAGTTCGTTTCCTTATCGACTTCTATATATATCGATACGTTGATTTCTAACTATCAAATTATCTTAAAAATATTCTAACTCCTTAAATTTTCGGAAAAATTCGCCATAACCTCCTTTGTACTAGGAGCATAGAGATATTTCAAATAGTCTCCCATAGCCCTCACCAATCCGAAAGAAAAGAAAAAGCCAAGCGGCTAGCCGATACGGCGCATAAAATCTCATATATGAATTAAATGCATACCTTTTCGTCGAGCAATCTATTTATAACTCTTGCATTATCCTTATCCATATCTATCTCATGTATATTTATACATTTCTAATTCATTCCAACTTAATCCAATCATTATAACTTAGTTCGTTAAGTGATTTTCAAATTACTTGTTTGCCCATTTCACCTTTTTATTTGAGTATACATGTTCAAATATATTTTAACTTGTTTATCAACTAATTGAATTCCTTTTCAATTTTATGTTCTATATTCGATTTCGAATATCCATTTACAGATCCAATCCACCTTTCAAAGTTCAACTTCAACTTCAAAACTCGATTAACTAATTCCTCTCGATTTAGTTAATTCTATTCAATTTCTATATTTGAATTTCCTCTTTTCAAATTCTATATCCGAATTGATATATTCAAACTCTATTTCAATTCCATTGAATTTCATATATTCAAACTCCCTTTGAATTTCTATATTCAAATCCTCTTTGAATTTCCTTTATTCAAATTCCTTTAAATAAGTCTCGATTTCAATTCCCTTTGAAATCGATATTTCTACCTTTGGAAAATAGGTTTTTCCCTTTCAATTTCACACTTGTATTTTTTTTCTGAATTATCCAATGATAATTCTTTTTACTTTATTTATAAACTTCGTTTATAAAAGAACTATTTATAAACTTCCTTTATAAAGGAACTTCTCGTTTTATTTCTTTTAAACAAGTTAATATTTCAAATCTATTTCAAAATTCAAATTCTATATATTCAAATTCTATATTGAAATTCAACACCACTTGTCTTTCTCAAAACAAATTCAAAACAGTATCTTTGGTAGTAATTCGTCACTTACAACTCGAAAATGAATACTCATGATGCAGCTGTCATCATCAGAATCTTTTTTCCAGCGATCGAAGTGAGTTCAATACTATAAAACCATTTTTAACCTTTCCCACTTTGAAATTCATTTCAAAATATAATTCACACTGCTTGTAAAACAATTTCAAATCTCCCAGGATTTTAAATTTTCCTTATCTTTAATCCCAATCCATTTACAAACACTTATCCAGTTTCCCAGAAATTTTAATTCAATTTCTGTTTTAAATTTCAGATTTAACTCATCTGATTTCACGTATTTCACTAATATGAATTCTGATTGGTTATTTACATAACCATTTCAATTTAAAATCTTCCTCGATTATAATAACAACCAATATATCTAATATATATACTTCTTTATATCAAATTATACTTTGGGTAAACTTATTTTAATTTTTCTCTTTTGAAAACATATCGTGACGACCCATCGTATTCTAGTGTTTAGTAACTCCTACCGATACAGTGGATCAAACTGATCGACCAGAACCCATAAACAACTCAATCAATGAATCTCCACAATATAAAATTATTTTTATATCATATACAAATACGTTCACTCGTACATATACACTCAAACTCAATCTAGGGTATTACTAACCCTATCTCTACCGAGTCACGCCACAGAGCCAAGTAATTCTTAACTTAAGCTCTGATACCAACTGTAACGACCCGGATTTTGAGCGACTTTGGTTATCGACATAAGCACGATGTCGATAACCAAAACATCGAAAAATCCTGGTAATTAGTGAAAGAAATTAGAGGGTGAGGAAATATAAGATAGAAAATTAGAATAGAAGAAGAAGAACACAACATCAGAGTAACACGAATCTCACAGCGAAACGAATAACATATAATATATGTAACATAACTTTGAAATATACATCTGTATTTGAATATACATCATTATCTAAGTACAGCACTTACAACACAGCGGTAATAACTATAGCTATATGATCCTGAAGCCTCCTGCTCCAGCTCTTCCAGTATATCTGTAAAATCCCGACTACTTGACTGCCCGTACAAATTTAGGCACCCAAGAGTTTAGGGAAAACAACAAAGTAAACTCCGGGTCAGTCATGGGACTGGTATGAGTAAAACAGTTAAAAACAGTTGAACAAGTAAACGATATCTCATAAGACCATGCCGCATAACGGAACGGGTTTTTCCCTTATGAGAATCCAAAATATCTTTATATCAAAAACCTTTTGATATTATAATAATGTCTATCAACCACACTATATATAATCATCTAGTAGAAACGCTTTCATCTCACGTTCTACATATATAGTATACAATCAAAACCGCAAGCACGTATTGGGTAATGGGTTTCCAACTATGACAAGGTATGGAACCACCTTTCGTTCGTGTACCTCTAGAGAGGAATACACTGGGTTCAATAAGAACATCTTGCAACCCGGCCACACATGACCGACCACTCATTTCGCTTGAGTGTATCGAATGTATATCACCAACAGTTGGGATCAGCAACCGTTTCCCGAATGGGACAGCATCAACAATAGATTTTTAGAAGTAAATGAAACTCAAGATCAGGTGATTATACACACTACTTCGGTGCGACCGACTTAGCCATGCTGCCTGCCCGATTTCTGTCATTTACCGGATGATGAGGCTAGAAGCTACGCTTTATCATCAAACCAGATTCACTTTGAATGCCACATCGTCAAATCCATCAAATCACCGATTGACGTCTACAACAATACATTATGTGTTAGCTAAAAGAAGTTTCCTTCTCCGCATCCACTCTTGGTACGGTTGGAGAAATCAATATACGTGATCATCTGGAAATACTCTGTCAGACATCCGTCCATACAAGTCTTCCAGGAATAGGATGAACCGAAGGCACTATTCTGTAAACAGGATAGCCCTTGCATAACTCCGTCTTCAATTTCCTTTGGCATATATGATTCGCAACGCTTATGCCAATACAGAGTGGTTCTTTGGATAATAATCCAACCGGTCTCTCCATATTAACAACGTTAAAATGGTCGAAACTTCGATAGTCTGTGATTTAACTATCGAATAAAAACAAGTGTGCAAACAACGATATTATTTCCAAATGGAAATTTATATCGATCAAACATCATTCAACGTTTATCTCTTTATTTCATTAATCTACTTATCTCCTGTTTCCCTATATTCAATATTTCTATTTTTCTAAATTTGGAAAAATATACGTTATTAACAATGGAAAACATTTCCATTTCTTGTTTCCTTGATTTAGAAAACATTTCTGGTTTCTTATTTGGAAAACATTTCCGAAGCTTCTTCATTGGACTTAGACATATGTTTAAACAAACCATCGCGATGCCAACTCAAACCATTTCCTTTACTGCCGAACCTTAATTATTCCTTAGTTAAAAACGAAGCCAATCAAGTTGGGGTAGAACTACCTCTCAGACCTTAACTGAACAACATTTCTAACTTTGAAATAGGCAAAGTTCACTTTATATTCCTTTACTAACTTCCTTACTTAACCCTCTTCGAATAGCTATATTCGATTGACTCTTTTCACTTAACTCTATTCGATTAACCCTATTCAATTAACTCTATTGGACTAACACTATTGGATTAACTCTATTTGACTAACGCTATTGATTTACTCATTTCGCTTAACTCCTTTCGAATAAACTAAATTCGATAATTCCTTTTACTTTCTATTCGAATAACTATATTCGATTAACTCATTTGCTTTAACTCTAATCGATTAAACTAACATCGATTAGCTCCTTTGTTTTAACTCTAATCGATTTAACTAACATCGATTAACTAACTTTTACTTTAACACTAATCGATTAACTAACATCGATTAACTAACTTTTAGTTTAACACTAATCGATTAACTAACATCGATTAACTAACTTTTACTTTAACACTAATCGATTAACTAACATCGATTAACTAACTTTTACTTTAACACTAATCGATTAACTAACATCGATTAACTAACTTTTACTTTAACACTAATCGATTAACTAACATCGATTAACTAACTTTTACTTTAACACTAATCGATTAACTAACATCGATTAACTAACTTTTACTTTAACACTAATCGATTAACTAACATCGATTAACTAACTTTTACTAAACTACGTTTTCCGTTACAACTATTTCCCTTTCTTTAACGTTTACTTACCGTTACAAATATTTCCTATTTATAACTTCTATTTACCGTTACAAATATTTCATATTTATAACTTCTATTTACCGTTACAAATATTTCATATTTATAACTTCTATTTATTTTCTAAATAAATATTCCTTTTCTATTTCTATTTATTTTCTAAATAAATATCCCTTTTATAAAACTATGTTCGTTTTATAAATATTTCCTTTTATAAAATCCTGTGATTTTATAAAATTCCTTTATTTCAATATACATTGAAATAAATTCTTTTTACATCCCAGGGTCTTTTATGATATTTAAAATATCGAATAAAAATGATCAATATCATTTCAACACCCATAATCCATAACAGATTATATAACACATCATATATCACAATATATGAAAACAGTAAAATAAATGTTGAGGAATCCAGTTGGATTCCTCTAACCTGTTTCCCTGCATCACAGATGTTAAACAATATAGATAACATCACTTTCAGTTCTATATGATATATTCTGTTAAACAGAATCGATATAGAAAATTTAACTAACTGACTAGCAGTTCAATCAAACAGTCAACATACAGTAAATCAACCAATATCTAACAGTTCCAAAAATACAACTTGAATTTATAAACTTTTCAGAGTTGGTGAGATTTACTCACATTGGCAGTTCATCGTTAAAGAACGATAAACTGTTGTTTGATTTGAATCAAACAATTTATTTTCGCCGTATGTTCAAACGAGCCCCAATCCACTCTCGGTCAGTTCCAGAATGTTTCCTTCGTTGCCATGATTTCGGCGAGCCTTGTTTGATTCGATTCTGATACCGCGATAAGAAATTTTCCGCGATTTAGTACACATGATTAGTATGACTATATTCTTTAGTTATAAATTACCCTTAAATTACTCAATATTTAACCAGACAAATTACTTGTGAAAGATTCGACAGCCCCGTCCATTTCCTTTGTATTGGTTTGGTCCAAACTTTGATTTGCCATGTTCCAATGCATTTTGACCCCAATTGTTTCTTTGGTTCTGATAATCCTTTCCTAATATACACATGGTACAAACAGCTCAATGATTCCAGCTTTTTCGTAAATACTTACAACTGTTTCTTCCCTTTTGTTTTCCCTAGGCACCATCTACTTCGTGCTCGTGTTCATGAAAACCCGTCGTGCACATCCCAGTACCATGTTTTTTTGTTCCATTTCTTCTGATTAACTATCCAGCTTCGTTAAATCCAGCATCCCACTCCTGTAGCTCCTCACGTCGAACAACTCCTCAACCCCTCATACTCCTGCCATGATTTAAAAATCCATCTGCACCCATTCTCCTTCATATAAGCATTTATTCAACTCCACACTCCAGCAACAAAATACCCGCTCCCCCTTTCCTTTCATATTCAGCAAACAGGACCCGCACCCTACAACATTCGCTCCTTCCCCTAACCATCGTTCAAGCCTCACTTTAGTTCGACCATTCACTTACATGCAGTTCGGTTCCAGGCACAAACTCATACTCACCGCACTTCACACCGCCTCATCACCTCAACCTTTCACCACCGTCAGTACAGGTGAGCCCCATCAGAGAACATCAGACTCCTCGCCTTGACCCCCTCGACCAACACCCCAAGTTTCGACCCTACATCCATTATGTCGCCTCCAGAAACTAGAGAGTTCAACCCTATCTAAAGCTTCGTCGAACCCTGCCCTCACGCAAGGATTTTCCATTAGAGAAAAAGGAGTTCGAACCCCTCAATACGTGTTTAGGAATGAAGAGAAACCGAATGGGAATTCGAAAATATCAGTGTCTCGATTTATAGGATTTTCTAGGAATTGTTTTTGATTTTATTGTCTGGCGATTTTGATTTTATTTTATTTTTTTTTTTTTTTTGTGGCGGCTCGTTTTTGTTTGTAGAGGATGGAAAAAATGACCTAGGTTTAGTGATAGTTTAGGTATTTATAGTGTTTGAATTTCTTCGGCATTGAGTAAAAATATGTATTGTTTATACTCAGTTTCCACGTTCGATCTTTGTACACATTTTGGGGGTTACAGCCTTGAGTAGTCTGGGTCGATTTATTGGATAGCAAAAAAGGAGCGCGTGTCCTAATTTCTGTCTAAGGAAAAATGAATGTACTTTAGTTTTAAGCTATAAAACATAGTGTATCCGTTATGAAATATTTCGTTCCCATAAGAGTTGTTATGGACAGATATAAAAATACCATTGTTATGGACAACGCTCCATGATTTCATAAATATAATAATATCGGTAGGTTGACTCATATTGTGAAACCCCAAAATGTTGATTACAGGGTGCACAATACCCCAAATAAAAAGTTGCTTATTTAATTAATTAAAAATTACAGTAAAATTCTAAAAATTAAATTATCGTTATGTCACAAAAGAACCTTGTCTAAATTCAAACCCGATCTCTAGTTATATCGAATATACCGTTACGGTCGATAAACGATTCTATAGCGACTATTTTAAAATTTGATTTGGACATATCTCAAAATCTACACGATGAAATCCTGATTTTTCTCTTCCACTAGAAAGATATACTCCACCAGCTCCGTACGTTTCTTGTTTCACAGAAATCCGATTTAAAACGAATCCTGTACATTCAGTTGAAGTTCGAATCACCAATTTACGAACTACAGCGTCATTTCGAGCTCGTTTATAATTATATTATAAACTATACATTCAACTGTCGACGATTGAATATATTCGTTATTCAAATTCAATTCTAAACTAAATTACATACCACAGATGATCTGGTTCACACCATATTGTCATTTCGGCCAATTCTGATTATTTCAGAATTAAATATATTATTTAATTTATTATTTATATTAAATATTCACTATTATTTTATTCAACGACCGTGTAATTCACTAAACCACCATTTATACAATTAAATAAATTAATCATAATACCCTTGCCAATGCGGGTCATTACAGTGTGATGATACCAGTATGGTATAGGAGATTGATGGAGGCTAGGGCCACCACTGCGGGTCCAGCAAATGTTCCTCCACCAACCGTAGCACCCGATCTTCCTCCTCCCTCTCCTCCTTGCACGGATACTTTTGCTAAGACTTGCAAGGAATTTAAAGCTATGGGAGGGAAACCTTTTCAAGGATCAGAAACTTTTGTGGAGGCTAAAGATTGGCTTAAGGAGGTGGAAGAGTTGATAGATATCTTTGAGATGGAAGAAGGAAAGAAAGTCAAGTTAGCTGCTTGGTTAATGAAGGGAGAGGCCTCATTCTGGTGGGAGGTCACTAATGGAGAACGCCCCGTTGACTCTTGGGCGGATTTTAGACAAAGATTTGTGGCAAAGTTTCTCTCAAGGGCGGAGGAAAACTTGTATATGGAAAGATTCTTGACTCTAAAGCAAGGAAATCTCTCAGTGAAGGAATATGTAAACAAGTTTAATCAATTGGCAAGGTTTGGCCTAGACATGGTGAATACACCGGAGAAGAAGGCTTTGAGGTTCGTGAAAGGCTTGAATGAACCGATGCATGGATTGGCTATGACTCATATCCCTATGGGGGCCACCTTTGAGAAGCTAGTTGACATGGCACTCATGCATGAGGAAGAGAAGGGTCCCAATGCTAATAAGGCACCCGAGAAGAAGGTAGATCAAAAGAGACCTCAACAACAACAGCAAAACAAAGGTGGTAAAGGCAACAGTGGCAAGGGGAAGAAGAAGTGCTTCAATTGCGGGATACCAGGCCACATAAGCAAAGAATGTCGAAAGAAGAAGAAGACGGGCTGCTATAACTGTGGCGAAGCAGGGCATCTAGTGAAGGATTGCCCTAAGAAGGGGCAAAGGACGTGATCTACCTCAGGAGGACAGGTGCAAGCTCTTATGGCACCGGGTCAGGCTAGGGGGCAAGTACAGGCTCTCGCGGTTCCACCGATTCAGGAAAGAGGTAGAACTATTTCCGTTGAAAGTCTGGTTTTTCTATTTGATCATCCTGTCCGTACATTGTTTGATTCTGGCGCATCGCATTCGTTTATCTCATCATCATTAGTTGAGTCACTACACTTAGACACCAGTCTAGTAGATGATCCCTTGGTTGTTTCAAACCCAATTGGGGGCTCCACTTATTTGTCCATGATATGTTTGGGTTTGAGTATTTCTATACTTAGCATTGAGTTTAGATGTGATGCTTTTGTTTTGGGCTTCACGGGCTATGGGTTGATTTTGGGCATGGACTGGTTATCCAGTAATGGTGCCGTTCTTGATTGCGAAAGGAGAGTTGTTAGGCTCATGACCCGCTTGGGTAAAACTCTCGAGATCTCTTGTAATCCCATGGATTCTGTTATGCTAAGTTATCTTGAATCACTTGACGCTTCGGTCGAAAGTTTGCAATCTGTTAGAGTGGTCCGGGAATACTCGGATGTGTTTGAGGAGGTGAAGGGCTTACCTCCGAAGCGGGAGATTGACTTCCGAATATATCTGGTGGATAATGCTAAACCTGTATCTTTACCAGTGCGCCACATGGCTCCGCGTGAGAGGAGAGAACTCCATAAGCAAGTAGGGGAGTTGCTTGAGAAGGGGTTCATAAGACGAAGTATATCGGAGTGGGGTGCTCCAGTAGTTTTTGCTACGAAGGCGGATGGGTCCCTCGGACCTTGTGTAGACTATAGAGAACTCAACAAGCTCACAAAGAAGAATAGGCACCCATTGCCGAGGATTGATGATCTTTTCGACCAGTTGGTTGGCGCTTCAGTATTTTCTCAGTTGGACTTAGCCACGGGGTTTCATCAGTTGAGGGTGGCTGAGGATATCATAGACAAGACTGCCTTTAGGACTCCGGATGGTTTCTATGAGTGGCTGGTGATGCCATTTGGGTTGACGAACGCCCCTGCATACTTTGTTGATCCGATGAGTAGGGTGTTCAGGGAGTTCCTTAATAAGTTCGTGGTGGTCTTTGTGGATGATATCTTAGTATTTTCTAAGAGTGAAGAAGAGCATGCCCTATATCTTGGGGAGGTGTTGGAGACTCTTCGAGCACATAGCCTTAAGGCTAAATTCTCTAAATGTCACTTCTGGAGTAAGGAAGTGCGGTTCTTGGGGCACGTGGTCTCCAAGGAAGGGATAGCTGTGGATCCCGCGAAGGTAGTATCAATTCAAGATTGGAAGGTTCCGAAGAATGCTACCGAAGTAAGAAGTTTCTTGGGGTTGGCGGGTTACTATAGGAAGTTTATCAAAGACTTCACGAAGATATCAGCCCCATTAACCCGCTTAACGAAGAAGAATCTTGTTTTCACATGGGACGTAGATTATGATGATGCGTTCCGACGGTTAAAGAGAGCTTTAACCACTGCTCCAGTTTTAGTATTGCCAGATGGGAGTAAGCCATTTGTTATCTATACCGATGCTTGTGGGACAGGACTGGGCGTAGTCTTAATGCAAGAAGGAAGGGTAATAGCCTATGGTGGAAGGCAGTTGAGAGTGCATGAGAAAAATTACCCTACCCATGATTTAGTGTTGGCCGCTATTGTTTTTGCGCTTAAGATTTGGCGCCATTATCTTCTTGGTGAGAGATTCGAATTGTTCACTGACCACAAATCATTGAAGTACTTGGTTTCTCAGAAGGATTTGAATTTGAGACAGCAAAGGTGGATGGAGTTCTTAGCATCCTATGATTTCGAGATAGCGTATACCCCTGGCAAGGGTAATGTGGTGGCGGACGCCTTGAGCAGAAAAAGGTTGTCCTTGAGTCCATTGTTCGTGGAACAACAAAGCTTGGAATTTATCTCGATGTTTGATTTCAGACCTTCCATTGACTATATACCCGGTTTGCTAGCATCCATGGAGGTCAGACCTACTCTTTTGGGGCGAATTGGAGAAGCACAGAGGGACGACCCACAGTTGGTTGAGTTGGTAGAGAAGCTCATAAGGGGGGAGTCGTCCAGCCATTTGAGTAGGTACACCCTGGACGATAGGGGGTGCTTGCGTAGAGACGGTAGACTTTGTGTACCGCAAGACGAGGGTTTGAGGAAGGCGATTCTTGATGATGCACACCGTTCTAGGATGACCATTCATCCCGGTGGGGACAAGATGTACCAAGACATGAAGCGGGTTTTCTTCTGGGCCGGTATGAAGAAAGATGTGGCCGAGTATGTCGCTCAATGCTTGGTCTGCCAACAGGTGAAAGCGGAGCAAAAGAAACCAGGTGGGTTGCTTCACCCATTGGAAGTTCCGCAATGGAAGTGGGATAGCGTCTCGATGGATTTTATTGACGGGTTACCCAGATCAAGAAAGGGTAATACGGGAATTTGGGTTGTGGTAGACAGACTTACTAAAAGCGCCCATTTCATACCTGTGAAGAGCAAGAGGACTGCTTCATGGCTAGCTTCAGTATATCTTCGAGAGATAGTTCAATTGCATGGGGTACTCTCTAGCATAGTGAGTGATCGAGATCCTATCTTCACTAGCGAGTTCTGGAAAAGTTTGCAAGAAGCAGTGGGGACTCAATTATGTCTGAGCACCGCATATCATCCTCAGACGGACGGCCAGACTGAGAGGGTGAATCGTGTCCTAGAAGACCTTTTGAGGCTTTGTATCCTAGATTTTGGAGGTACATGGGAAGAGCATCTTCCATTGGTGGAGTTCGCATATAATAACAGCTTTCAGTCCAGTATTGGTATGGCTCCTTTCGAAGCTCTTTATGGAAGGCCTTGTCGATCACCTACATGTTGGTGGGAATCTACGGATAAGATCTTGCTTGGGCCTGATATGGTTAGGGAGACTTCTGAGAAGATTGATGTGATTTGAAAAAGGATGAAAGCAGCGCAGGATAGGCAAAAATCTTATGCGGACAAGAGGAGGACGGATCTTGAGTTTGAAGTTGGGGACATGGTCTTTGTCAAAGTGTCTCCGTTACGAAATGTGGTTCGCTTTGGATCTGTTGGGAAGTTAGCACCAAGGTTCGTAGGGCCGTTTCCTATTAAGGAAAGGATTGGACGGATGGCATATAGAGTGGAGTTGCCCGACAGACTTAGTGGTGTACATGATGTATTCCATGTGTCACATTTGAGGAAGTGCCTACATGAGACCGCAGAGGTGGTAGAGCCGAGCTTGCTTAGAGAAGTGGAAGTAGAGCATGATGCGACTATTCGACGAGCTCCTACTCGCATCCTTGGGTCAGAGACTAGGAAATTGAGGAATCGAGAGGTTCAGCTAGTCAAAGTACAATGGGGAGAAGATGAGGGCAACGCTACTTGGGAGACGGAAGCGAAGATGCGTTCATTATACCCATTCCTTTTTGAGGGTATGTCTTTTAACTCCTCCTTTATCGTTTGTCTAGTACTTATCTTATCTTTAGTATGTCCTCTCGTTAGTACTTTTGACCTTTAGATAGGGTAAACCTATGGTTGAAACATGTGTTTGAGACATGTTATGGTTGATGGATGCATGTGGATGCAAGTGTTTGCTAGTGGTTGCTCGTGGATGCATATACACACACTCTAGGCACTAGATCGGCTCAGTCACTTCATATCGCATATTGCATATAATTGTGTGTAGGTAGCTATATTTATGGATGTATAATGATTGTGTTATCATATGGATGATGCATTTTGGTGAATGATTGTGCACTCATGTAGATATTGTAGGTGTCGATAGGGTTCTCTCGCATACATAATGGACGCATGGCACTATCATGGTTTGCATATGTTCATACATTAGATAGGGAACATATACACACACTTTTTTGCATATGCTCATACATCATTAGAAATTGTTTTAAGGACAATGGATGCCCGTGTTTTATGGATTGAGTAGATGGTTGTTTGGATGGTAGGATATGCATTCTCCTTAGCTTAGAGATTTCGGGGACGAAATCCTTTAAGGAGGGGAGAATGTAACACCCCGTATTTCAGTTAATACTAAAATCCACTAATTGCAGAATAAATAATCTCAGATGTGAGAATTAGGGGAAACGGGCTACGTCATTGCGTTCATCTCGGAAAAATACGCAAAATAGAGTCCGAAATTTTGTAAATCGGAGTCCATATGGCCTAGTTATGGCCCAATGAAGTTTGCAGAAAATTCAAAGTTCAAAACAGATTTAAAATTCAGGTTTAAATTTCGAAATTGGAGCCATTGGGCGAGGAGGGAAAAATTCCCGCCTACCTACCCAAGTCGACAGCCCTGTCGACTGGGTAGTCAACTTGGCTAGGACCAAGTCGACAGCCCTGTCGACTTGGGTGTCGACAGGGGTTTCTCGTCCAGTTTAACCTGGTGCACCATTTTAGGGTTTGGCTATGTTTTGGGTTGTTCTCTAGAAGCTTCCGAGATCTGATGGTCCTAATCTAATTTAGGGTTAATCTAAGGGCCTAAAACACTTGCCTAATCTATAAATACACCCTAACACTACCCTAATTCATACTAAAAATAGATTCAAGGGCCTCATGCCGTCAAATTAAAACTAGAAGGAGCCTCCACCAAATTTGAGAGGAAGTTGGCATCTCAAATCAACTCTAATCAAGTTCAAATCCAATCTAGCAACTTAATCTTCCTCATTGGAGTGCTAATTAGTTATTTGTGAGTCCCTATGCCTTTAGCAAGCAATTGCTAAACTAATTAGGATAGGATATTAGGAGGCTATGGATGTAAATGAGGATTTATGCATGTTGTGGTTGTCATATGTTATAAGTTCATATGCAAGTTTGTCTCTTTTTATGATATGACATGTTATGCATGCTCATATGCAAGTTTGTACGCAAGTTCATATGCAAGTTTGTCTCTTTTTATGATATGCATAACATATGCAAGGTTGCCTCTATGTATGACATGATATGCAAGTTCATATGCAAGTTTATATGCAAGTTCATATGCAAGTTTGTATGCAAGTTCATATGCATGTTTATATGCAAGTTTGTATGCAAGTTCATATGCAAGTTTGTCTCTTTTTATGATATGCATAACATATGCAAGGTTGCCTCTACGTATGACATGTTATGCAAGCTCATATGCAAGTTTATATGCAAGTTCATATGCAAGTTTATATGCAAGTTCATATGCAAATTTATATGCAAGTTCATATGCAAGTTTGGGTTAATGATTTATGCTAGTTGGGTTTAATGTTGTGATGCAAGTTGACACCTTTTAAATGCCAACGTTGTGCTAAGATTGAACCCATCACATTTATAATGAAACTCCCCATTTATATGACGTGTCATGAGAACGAATTACGTGGGAAACGATGGGGTTAATATGCATGTTAATAAAAAAAGTGTAAAGTTGTTATGCTTAAGCATAACATAAAATGAATGGACATAATTGGGAATTTACCTATTAAGTTAGGTCTACCTATATTATGGAGTTGGGAATTTACCTATTAAATTAGGTCTACCCATACTATGGAATTGGGAATTTACCTATTTAGTTAGGTCTACTCATATTCTTAAAAATGTGTAATTAATTAGGGATAATTAATACAAATTATGGGGGTGATTAATTAGGTGTAATTAATCAACTAAGACATGAGGTTGGACCCTTTTGTAGTGGAAGTCTGCCCGGAACCGACCGGCAATCAAGCAGCTACAAATAGTTGGCCCAATGTGAGAGGTCTTAGGCATAAATTAAATACATGATTAAAGTAAAGACACGAGGTTAGACCCTTTCTATGACGGAAGTCTGCCCGGACCCAACCGGCATATCCAGCAGTCATGAAAGATGGTTTAATATGAGAGGTCTTTATGAGGTCATGATCTTAATCAATTAATTAAGAAACATTTAACCATATTAGCATGTAGAGGGACATGAGGGGTTAAGTGGGTGCCTTGGGTGGCATGTGGAAATCTAGTGGTTGCCTTGGGTGGCAATAGAAAATACGATTAGAATACTTAACAAAAGTGGAACATGTAATTAAAACATGATTAAAGGGTTAAGTGGTATACACTAGAAATGACAAGCTTAGGTGGGTAGCTTGTGGGGGCCCATTTCAACCAATATCCCAAACGTATCTTTGTGGGCTCGACCCAAGTCGAGGACGGGACACGCATATTGGGCTTGACTATAAGAGGCCAAAACGGGGTAGCAGTGGCAACGCAAGTCCAACGGGTTTCATATGCGTGTGTGGACCCGGGCTGGTAGGTAAGACGTTGTTGCTTCGTGTAGATATAAGCCGTGCACCATTTGTTGTATCGGGTTGCCACTATGGGGAGTGATACACCCCATTGTGGAGCCAGCATGGGTATCTACGGTAGGGAGCCGATCGCTTGGGAGTAGTGGGTACACCTAGTGGAGATAGGGGCAGGCGGCACCTATGTAGTCAGCTAGGGGTACACGAAACTATTGGGTAAGTTTACTAAGTCCTTGGGAGGGATCATCCTTTAAGTAGGAATGACTGGTGTGGTGCAGTGTAGTAATTATCCTTGGGTGGGTAAATGCGTCTTTATCGTTATCTTAGTTCATTCTAAGTCTGATTGGCTACTGAGTGTAGTCATTTATCCCCAGTCACACTGTACCAAGTTATATGATACCCTAATTACTGTAATGATTGCATTGTTAAAGTTATAGGACTCGCTCAGACTTATGTCTGACCCCGTTGTTTTTATCTTTTTCCCAACCCTTAGGTTCTCAGAGTGGGCCCAGCACGAGTGGGCTTTGATCAGGCTGCTTTTATTACTCTCTTGGAGCTTGGACCCTAGATGTAGAGCTCAGCTTACCCTTTTCTTTTATGGCTATCAGTTCATGTATTGGGGTTATGTATTTTTATTTATCAGGATGGATATTTTGTACTTGACTCTTATTATGGTTTTGTGATGTAACCAAACATGTTTTACTTTCCGCTGCAATTGAAATGATGTTTTAAATTTTCAAGTATTACTTATATCTGTCTTGCTGTAATTTCTCTGTTCTATATTCACTTAAAATACTCCACCAATGTTATGGCATTCCCTTAGCGAGTGACCATAGCGGGAGTGGGGTGTTACAAGTTTGACTCATGTGGATGTTGCTTATTATTACTTGCTGAAAAGCGAGGCGCCTCGTGATATCGGTTTCGGCCGATGCTTCTGGTCGGCTGACGAGCCAGGCTTACGCCCCAAAGGGCGGGGAAACGTAGTGTTCAGGCATAATAATCCACATCGGTGGACCGACCCTGACGATCCAAGGGGCAGTTGCGGCTGTTCCTGAGGGGCGGACTAGAGCGTCTCGAATCGGTGAGGATCTTGCCCCTAGCCTCGGTTCATACCATAAATGATAACCCAATTTCCAATACGTGTATTGCGGTTTTAATTGTAGAACTAGTTTGGCGACATGATATATGGTACCCATGCCGTCTATGATTGATATTTATGATTGAAATTGTTTTGACACTATACACTTATAGTAGTATCAAATGATTTGTTTTAAACGTACTAAGCATGTTTGGCTATTATAAGGGAAAACCCTATCCTCGGCTGCGTTGCATTGTGTGATGGGACCTGGGTCTTATAATAGCTTCATTTTTAGAAAAGCATTGCGCTGTTTACTTATATGCACTGGTGTTCTTGGGAGGAAACCCGTTCCGTGTTATACGGCGTGGTCCCTTGATTTACCTATCTTTAAAATAAAGATTAATAACTGTTTTAGTTCTCACACCAGTCACATGACTGACCTGGAGTTTATTGTTTTGACCTAAACTCTGGGTGCCCCTATTTTTGACACGGGCAGCTAGTAGTTTTGGTTTTGCAGATTTATATTCACAGGATCCTGGTTTACAGCTGGAACGATATCCGGAAAGCTTTGTATCCGTATATCTCCTTCTAGTTGTGTATTGTATTATTTTCCGCTGCGATGTATTTAAATGTAATTTAAATCTCTGATATTTCTGTGTAATACTTATTTGTTTATACTCTGTATATTCTTGTAAATCTGTTGCATTGTTGTGAAATACAGTGAAAAGTTCTTTCGTATGCGTTCTGTTGTGGCTTGTTCTCGAACTATCCGACACTTTCCTTTATGGGGAAGTTACGGGTTTTAACGCAATGTCATTTAAAACATGATTCACGATAAATCCAAAATCACATTCCATTCTATCAGCCTTTAATCGTAAAATAGCAAGTGATCAATACCCTAAGTATTAACCCCGAAGGCCGAAACCAACATCAGATCAATACCCAAGAAACCATTCAACTTAACTAATCTCCAGTTAGTTTCTGATCTTCTTAACTCAGTTGGGTCTAAGAACAGTATTATTGAAGATACCATTCACGACAATCCAAAATCACATTCCATTAATTATCGGGTTAAAGAACAAGTGTTATTCAAAACACCGTTCACGATAAACCCAAAAATCAATTCAAATTCAATTCCAATTAAATACCATTTAATTGGTCCACTTCATCAAATCTAAATAAAAAGATTTAATCTTTTTCTCAACTGTGTTTAAGAACAGTGTTAATGAAGACACCATTCACGACAAACCCAAATCACATTTGATATTAACTACAAGGCTCTGAATAGAAAATATATCGGCTTATATTCAATATCAAATTCTACGACCAACAAATATCGTATTGGAAATAACGATATAAACGTATCTTTCAAATTTCCCTAATAATATCGGTATAATCATGAAATCCAACATTGAAATATTCCAAAGACAATTTCGATTCAAATCCATTCCAATTCGATTATTGGAAATCCTGGTTATTTTCAAAACCATTTCAAATCCAATTTATTTATTTTTAAAAATAAATAAATTATTATTTTAATTCAAAACTAGTTCATTTCGATAAAAATCTAATTTTATCTTTTCGAATATGGAGTTTTAATTCCAATTCTTCCCAAATCATTCCTTATGATTTTACACAAATTATTACTATTTTTAATAATTATATCAAGGCCCGTACAGTCGATTTCCATCAACGGCCATCGAACTGCACTTACAGCGATCTTTTCCAAATTTGATTTGGACATAATTCCTAATCCACTGTTAGAATTCAAATCTATAATATTCATTAGAAAGCACTTTTCGATACGAACCCAACGGTTCCGGTTTTAGGAGAATCCGACGGTCGAATCTCCTGCAATATCCATTCGAAGTCAATGGTCGAAATTCGCGAACTGCCGCGGCGCGTTCTGTTCTGGCCATTATATGTGTACAATATATATATTATATATATTTCGTCCATTTCCTTTTAAAATGTATTTTATAAATCATTTTACATTCGTTTTCAAAACGATTTCAACTTCCTTTTCAAATTCAAATCAAGATTGAATTTTTCAATATAAATTCGTTTTAATTTCATTTCAAATCGATTTCAATTCAATTTGAATTTAATTCGAATTTCAATTTATTTCAATTTAATTCGAATTTCAATTCATTTCAATTTAATTCGAATTTCAAATCTATTCAATTTAATTTAATTCGAATTTCAAATCTATTCAATATAATTCGAATTTCAAATCTATTCAATTTAATTCGAATTTCGAAATCACTTTCAATATTCATTGAAAAATGAATAAAATTGATATAAATATCGCTCGCATCAAAATGGAGTCTATCTAATCAACATGGCTTCATATATTTCTATTTTCAAATATTCTATTTCAAATATTTCTTTTTCAAATATTTTTATTTCAAATATTTCTTTTTAAAATATTTCCATTTCAAATGTTTCTTTTTCAAATATTTCTATTCAAAAATTTCTATTCAAAAATTTCGATTTCAAATATTTCTATTCAAATATTTCTGTTTCAAATATTTCTATTCATATATTTCTGTTCAAATATTTCTTTTTCAAAACTGGAATGAGGTCCAATCAATTACCATATAATGTTAATTATATGGATTTTCTACAACACATGTATAAAATAACAACGATAAATAATCAACCATCATCCAGAGTGCACCACGCAACTGCATAAGCATTAAATATAAATAATTAACGCTTACACAGTCTGTCGACCAATCTGTCGACAAACAACTAAACAATCGAGATTAGTGTACGTCAAATATCATCCCAATACCCGTGTGGGGTTTCAAATCAACAAACACATATTTTTATTTGTGCAGTTGGGCGATGTGTAAAATTGATCGTTCCAATCAATATCAGTCAAATGTGTGTATATAAACAAATCGTCCTATCTGTTTATATTTATTTATTCACATTCCTGTTAAAAATGATATTTTCAACTATAAAATATTTATAACTACATAAATATTTTATTTCATTTCACAACACATCACACAATCAACTACACATCAAAATCAAACAAACAAGCATACAAGCCGTCCATGGTTTGTGGACGACGGGTGTCGGGTGCTACTAAACACCGTCTGCATCCTAGTATATATTTCAAACTAGAAATAAAAATAAAAGTGAGAAGTTCTCACCTTTGGTTTCCACTCCTCCATTCTCTATTTCTGAACCGGTTGGATCTCGTTCTGTTTTCGGTCAGTTCCATCGCACTCTTATTCACACTATTCATAATAAAAAATCACATTTTTATTTCACTATATATACAATAAAAATTAGATTTTTATTTCACCACATAATTAAAAATTATATTTTTATATTCTCTTTTATATAAAAATTCTACTTTCAATCCGCTACTTATATAAAAATCGAATTTTTTTCTTTCACTTCATATATATAAAAATCTAATTTTTACTTTACTACACAGATAAAAATTATATTTTTATATCTCCACATATATAAAAATTATATTTTGAACCTTTCTATAATATAAAAATTATATTTTCATTATCTCTATAATATAAAAATCCCACTTTTCATTTATATAAAAATCCTACCTTTACCGTGCTAAAAATCAAATCTTTATACCGCTACTTTAATTATAAAAATCTAATTTGTCTATCGTTCATGTACAAATAAAAATCAAAATTTTAAAGTGAAGTTATTAAAATAAAATTCACGTCTTTAAAGCGAGGTTATTATACTAAAAATCTAATCTTTTTTTGTCCAAAGATCTATTCTTTTTATATTTAAAAATCAAACCTTTATTGTTTTAAAAAAAAACAAGTCTTTACAAAAAAAGTAAATAAATAATCTAATCTCCAACCACCATTTAATTTATACTAAATCAGAGAATAAAACAATGTAAATAATTAAATTAAAAGAAAAAAAAACCAAACTTACAGCGCTCAAATCGGAAGGGGGGTTTACTGCTCCTTGGCCGGGGGGGAGAGGGGGTCTGAACGCGGTGGGCCCAGTGAAGGGGTCGGCGGCACCTTGGTGGCCCTAGGGTTTTGGATGCGGCTCTGGGCGGAAAGGAGGGGATTGGGTGCGGTCTTCAGCAGAGGGAAGGGGAGCAACGCCTATCGGCGGAGGAGAGTGGCCATCTCGCCGGAACGGGGGCGACAAGGCGCGATGCGCGGTGGTGCGTAGGGGAGCCATTGGGTTTGGATCATATTTTTTTTAATTTTTATTTAATCTGTTCTGAGCGTGCTTTGAACGTGAGGGGGGGGAGCGTTGGTCAACATAAGGAGAAAAGGGCAAGGGGATTATTTTATTATTTTATTTAATTTAATCCTTCAAAAAGTAACTTTAATTTTCGATCTCCAAATGAGACCCACCGCCTATCGTACCTAGCTAATTACCCCTATTTCAAACACAATGGGATATGTTTAATAAGCCAACTCGGCTGTTACGCTCTGTTTCCATTTAAATTTAAAATATAAATCTATATATTCAATTTTAAACGTACATTTCAATTTACCGGACCCACATATGAACTCTAAAAATTCCCGAAAAATATTTTCTATCTTCGTATTGACGATATGGTCCTAACAAAACTAGTTTCGTCAAATTCTGAGACAGTTTGAAAAATGGCCATTTTCCAGTCGATTAAAATCAACTAAAACTGATCAAACGTGTTTTCTTTCGCCACGCTCACATATTGGTTCGAAAAATTGCGAAATTTGAAACCTAGCAATAATTTGACATCACGGATCCAACAAAAGTGGTTTCGTCGAAAACCGAGGTCGTTTGCAAAATTTCCATTTTTAAGGGCCAAAAATTCCATAGTGATTATTCTGAATATTCAGCTGGACATATCTTTCGACTCCCGCTATGAAATTTTGATTTTTCTAATTCGTTGGAAAAATATTCTCAATTCGATTCTATTATTTTTGGTTTCACTAAAATCCGGTTTATTTTGAATCCTGTACATTCATTCGAACTTTGAAATCAAATTATCGAACTACCGCGCCATTTTCAATTCCTTTTAAAATTAAAATAAAATATTTATATTCTAACGACGATCTATATAAATATATACGTTCTATTTCTATTCAAATTAAATTTCTCATCGTTATTATTTAAAATAATTCATTTTAAATAATCAAAATTCGGTAAAATTGCCAAAATAAAAATTTTAAATTGGCTCGGATTTCCGGGTAATTACAATCTCCCCCTCTTAAAACTTTTCGTCCCCGAAAAGGAATGAAGCAGAAATTTGTTTAACTAGTCAACTCAACTTTCGTTATTTTCATTATGGCTTAAGTTCTTCAACTTTTCAGTTTCTAAGAACTTTTCAAATTTCTCAAAAATTTGGCTAACACCCTAAATTTCGAAAAATTTCGCCATAACCTCCCCTACACTGGGGACTTCGGGATATTTCATATAGCCTCCCATGGCCTTCTTCAATCCAAAAGAAAAAAGAAAAAGCCAACCGTCTAGCCAATCGGCTCACAAAATCATCCAAAACCCAATAAATACAATAAACATGTACCTATTTGTCGGGCAAACAATTTTATTCTTCTGCTCTAGCCTCCTTGCTATGTCCTATTCAATGTAAGTACATGTATATGCATGCAAATGCGACAAATTTTCAATACAATTCACTTTTTGGTTCAATTTGGCTAAAGGTTCAACATTTAATTAATCAAACAACACAACCAGCAATCAATTAGTTGATTATCATTTCAAATTCATAATTTTGATACATAGTCAAAAAATCACATTTTTGGTGCTAATTCACAACAATAGGCCCTATTTAATTTTGGTTCTCACACCAGTCAATTGGAAATATATAGATATCCCACTTTCGGCACTCGAATATAAATACTGGGGATGCGGCCGCATCATCAGAATTATCCCCGGGCGACTAGAGTGTGACTCTATATCCATTCAGTATATGAAAAAATCTAATATACGTGGATCAGACGTATATTAAAATCTCTATATACCAAATAGTCCAAATCAATATAAATAAATATTCAAATACGTTGAATAAGGTTTAAATCTTCAAAATAAAATTCGTTTTCATTTTTAAAAATATACTCTTTACACTCGTTCTAGGATACTACTGATCCCATCTCTAACGAGTCATTCCCATTGGATATTACTAATCCAATCTTTGATGAATCCTCTCGTTCGATTCTAATGTGCCTTGTTCTCCGAGCTCTGTAAACTAAATCTCTGATACCAAAATGAAACGACCCGAACTTCCCCGGTAAGGAAAGCACAGATTGAATTGAGGAAAAGCCACATCATAACGCAAACAGAAGAACATTTCATTGTATCTTACAACAATTCCATTAGATTACAAGAATATACAGAGTATTAACAAATAATATACATTATAAGATATCAGAGATTACAATACATTACATAGCAGCGGAAAGATAATAGAATACACAACTGAAAGTAACACATGGATACAGAGCTTTCCGAGTATCGTTCCGGCTGTAAATCAGGATCCTGTGAATATAAATCTGCAAAACCAAAACTACTAGCTGCCCATGTCAAAATAAGGGCACCCAAAGTTTAGGTTAAAACAATAAACTCCAGGTCAGTCATGTGACTGGCGTGAGAACAAAAACAGTTATTAATCTTTATTTTAAAGTTAGGTAAATAAAGGGACCACGCCATATAACACGGAACAGGTTTCCTCCCAAGAAAACCAGTGCATATAACAAACAGCGCAATGCTAAATAAAGAAAAATTAAGCTATTATAAGACCTAGGTCCCATCACATAATGCAACGCAAGCTGGAGGATGGGGTTTTACCTTATAATAGCCAAAGAATGCTTGACATACTAAATTTCATCTTTTGATTCTTAATCAGACTCCAACCGTAAAATAGTGAGAGAATGATTCCCTAAGTATTAACCCCGAAGGCCAAAACCAACATCAGACCAATACCCAGGAAACCACCCATCTTAGCTCGTTTCCAGTTAGTTTTTGATTTTATATATAATCATAAATATCAATCATAGGCGGCACGAATGTCCCATACCACTATGTCGCCATATATAGGTATACAATCAAAACCGCAATTGTCACGTATTGGAAGTTGGATTTCCATATGTGAACTAAGGCAAATGGATCGTCCTGTGCTAATTCGAGACAATCCAGACCATGTCTTAGTAACAGACGCAACTGCACCATGGATCGTCAAGGACGGTCCACACAGAGTGGATTATAGTGCCTGAACAATACGTCTCCCCGCCCTATGGGGCGTGAATGAGCCAACGAATGACTCCATCGGCTTCACATAGTCACCGATATATCCGAAGCGCCTCTCAAACCAACAACCACATAAGCCAAACTCGTCAGGGCGTGTAAAACCACTGACGCCACTTCTAACTAGAAGGAAACGCATGCCCTCCCTGATGTCCTCTCCCGTTTTTGGTTCACAACCGGGGTGTGAGGCTCGCGAATCAACGTTACACAAAGCTATGCCATACAGGCTATGCTTTGATCATCAACCACAAGACTCTGCTTTTCAACAGAAGCCTTGATCATTTTCATCTTAGCATGCCACATAGGCAAACCACTCCATGCAACCGATATCCATCAATCACACAGAATGATATCCAATGTCGGACACATAGTCCATTTACAAGTCCTTTCTGGGTCTGAATGAAACTGGAGGCACCTAGTACCCCGCATATCCATCGATCTTCAAGTACGTCGGGACGATCACCAACTGATTCCCTCCTCTTAGGTGTACGGCCCAATCAAGATCATCAGTAATTATCCAAACGACGTGAAGACCTCCGGTCTTCAACCACCGTCTTCACCTTCGACTTATCGTCGTATCAGTTATTCAGGATGGGACCAACCCGGTCTTTCTGAATAACTCGTGTATATAATAAACAAGTGTTACACAAACACAACATACGCCTCATTCCAATTCACAAGTCACTAACCGTAAATTAACAAGTGAATAATTCCCCAAGTATTAACCCCGAAGGCCGAAACCAACATCAGATCAATACCCAGGAAACCATTCTGCTTAGCTAACCTACAGTTAGTTTCTAAATTTCACATTCTTAGGGAAAGGTTCCCATTAATTTTATCAAAGATAAATCCTTTTAAATTTATTCTTTAATCCTCCTTCGAATATCACTTCAAACTATTCGGGATTAGCGAACCACACTGAAGTAATCATTTATTTTATTTCCCAATCCCAACCTATTCATCCCATGAAGTAAAACTGGTCATACTTCATATCTAACACCACGGTGTTATCGGTAAATTCAATTACCATTCCATGTTGAAATCAAATTAAAGATTTAACTATCGCCTGGAGCAAAACTGGTGATACTCCATTTTCGATCATTTCAATCTAATTAAAGATTCATTAAAACTCCACTTGGTTTTAATCTTCCTATCTTTAACTGGGTTAAAGAACCAATGTCATTTAAAACACGATTTGCGATAAACCCAAATCACATTCCATTCTATCAGCCTTTAACCGTAAAATAGCAAGTGAGCAAATCCCTATGTATTAACCCCGAAGGCCGAAACCAACATCAGATCAATACCCAAGAAACCATTCAACTTAACTAATCTCCAGTTAGTTTCTGATCTTCTTAACTCAGTTGGGTCTAAGAACAGTATTATTGAAGATACCGTTCACGACAACCCAAATTCACATTCCATTAATTATCGGGTTAAAGAACAATTGTTATTTATAACACCGTTCACGATAAACCCAAAAATAAATTCAAATTCAATTCCAATTAAATACCATTTAATTGGTGCACGTCATTAAATCTAAATAAAAACATTTAATCTTTTTCTCAACTGGGTTTAAGAAAAGTGTTAATGAAGACACCATTCACGACAAACCCAAATCACATTTGATATTAAATACAAGGCTCTGAATAGAAAATATATCGGCTTATATTCAATATCAAATTCTACGACCAACAAATATCGTATTGGAAATAAAGATATAAATGTATCTTTCAAATTTACATAACAATATCTGTATAATCACGAAATCCAACATCGAAATATTCCAAAGACAATTTCGATTCAAATCAATTCCAATTCAATTATTGGAAATCCTGGTTATTTTCAAAACCATTTCAAATCCAATTTATTTATTTTAAAAAATAAATAAATTATTATTTTATTTCAAAACTAGTTCATTTCGATAAAAATCTACTTTTATCTTTTCAAATATGGAGTTTTTCATCCAAATTCTTCCCAAATCATTTCTTATGATTCTACACAAATTATTACTATTTTTAATAATATTATCAAGTCCCGTACAGTCGATTTCCATCAACGGCCATCGAACTGCACTTACAATGACCTTTTCCAAATTTGATTTAGACATAATTCCAAATCCAACTGTTAGATTTCAAATCTCTAATATTCGTTAGAAAGCACTTTTCGATACAAACCTTACGGTTCCAGTTTTAGGAGAATCCGATGGTCGGATCTCTCGCAATACCCATTCGAAGTCAATGGTCAAAATTCGCGAACTACCGCGGCGAGGCGCGTTCTATTCAGGCCATTATATATATATATTATATTTTTTTTTTTGATTTCCTTTTAAAACGTATTTTATAAATCGTTTTAAATTTGTTTTCAAAACGATTTCAACTTCCTTTTCACATTCTAATCAAGATTAAATTTTTCAATATAAATTCGTTTTAATTTCATTTCAAATCGATTTCAATTCAATTGGAATTTAATTCGAATTTCAATTCATTTCAATTTAATTCAAATTTCAAATCATTTCAGTTTAATTCGAATTTCAAATCTATTCAATTTAATTTAATTCGAATTTCAAATCTATTCAATATAATTCGAATTTCAAATCTATTCAATTTAATTCGAATTTCGAAATCACTTTCAATATTCATTGAAAAATGAATAAAATCAATATAAATATCGTTTGCATCAAAATGGCGTCTATCTAATCAACACGGCTTCATATATTTCTATTTTCAAATATTTTATTTCAAATATTTCTTTTTCAAATATTTCTATTTCAAATATTTCTTTTTCAAATATTTCTATTCATATATTTCTATTTCAAATATTTCTATTCAAATGTTTCTATTTCAAATATTTCTATTCAAATATTTCTATTTCAAATATTCCTATTCAAATATTTCTGTTCAAATATTTCTTTTTCAAAACTGGAATGAGGCCCAATCAATTACCATATAATGTTAATTATATGGATTTTCTACAACACATGTATAAAATAACAACGATAAATAATCAACCACCATCTAGAGTGCACCACACAACTGCATAAGCATTAAATATAAATAATTAACGTTTACACAGTCTGTCGACATCGATCGACATACAACTAAACAATCGGGATTAGTGTACATCAAATATCATCCCAATACCCGTGTCGGGTTTCAAATCAACAAACACCGATTTTTATTTGTGAAGTTGGGCGATGTGTAAAATTGATCGTCCCAATCAATATCAGTCAAATGTGTGTATACAAACAAATCGTCCTGTTTGTTTATATTTATTTATTCACATTTATGTTAAAAAATATATTTTTAACTACATAAATATTTTATTTCATTTCACATCACACAATCAACTACACATCAAAATCAAATAAACAAGCATACAAGCCATCCGTGGTCTATGGACGACGGGTGTCGGGTGCTACTAAACATCGTCCGCATCCTAGTATATATTTCAAACTAGAAGTAAAAATAAAAGTGAGGAGTTCTCACCTTTGGGTTCCACTCCTCCATTCTCTATTTCTGAACGGGTTGGATCTCGTTCTGCTTTCGGTCAATTCCATCGCACTCGTATTCACACTGTTCATATTAAAAAATAACATTTTTATTTCACTATTTATACAATAAAAATTAGATTTTTATTTCTCCACATAATTAAAAATTATATTTTTATATTCTCTATTATATAAAAATTCTATTTTCAATCCGCTACTTATATAAAAATCGAATTTTTTTCTTTCACTTCATATATATAAAAATCTAATTTTTACTTTAGTACACATATAAAAATTATATTTGTATATCTCCACATGTATAAAAATTATATTTTTAACCTTTCTATAATATAAAAATTATATTTTCATTATCTCTATAATATAAAAATCCCACCTTTCATTTATATAAAAATCCTACCTTTACCGTGCTAAAAATCAAATCTTTATACCGCTACTTTAATTATAAAAATCTAATTTTTATATCGTTCATATACAAATAAAGATCATATTTTTATAGTGAAGTTATTAAAATAAAGCTCACGTCTTTAAAGCGAGGTTATTATACTAAAAATCTAATCTTTTCTTGTCCAAAGATCTATTCTTTTTATATTTAAAAATTAAACCTTTATTGTTTTTTTTAGAAAACAAGTCTTTACAAAAAAAGTATATAAATAATCTAATCTTCAACCACCATTTAATTTATACTAAATCAGAGAATAAAACAATGAAAATAATTAAATTAAAAGAAAAAAAAAACAAAACTTACAGCGCTCAAATTGGAAGGGGGGGGTTTACTGCTCCTTGGCCGGAGGTGGAGAGGGGGCCTGACCGCGGTGGGCCCAGTGAAGGGGGCGGCGGCGCCTTGGTGGCCCTAGTGTTTTGGATGCGGCTCTGGGCGGAAAGGAGGGGATTGGGTGCGGTCTTCAGCAGAGCGAAGGGGAGCAACGCCTGGCGGCGAAGTACAGAGGTCATCTCGCCGGAACGGGGGCGGCAAGGCGCGATGCGCAGCGGTGCGTAGGGGAGCCATCAGGTTTGGATCGTATAATTTTTTTTTTATTTAATCTGTTCTGAGCGTGCTTTGAACGTGATGGGGGGGGAGCGTTGGTCAACATAAGGAGAAAAGGGCAAGAGGATTATTTTATTATTTTATTTAATTTAATCCTTCAAAAAGTAACTTTAATTTTCGATCTCCAAATGAGACCCACCGCCTGTCGTCCCTAGCTAATTTCCCCCATTCTGAACATAATGGGATATGTTTCGTAAACCAACTCGGCTGTTACGCTCAGTTTCCATTTAAATTTAAAATATATATATATATATATATATTCAATTTTAAACGTACATTTCAATTTACCGGGCCCACATACGAACTCTAAAAATTCCCGAAAAATATTTTCTAGCTTCATATTGACGATACGGTCCAAAAAAACTAGTTTCGTCAAATTCTGAGAACATTTGAAAAATGGACATTTTCCAGTCGATTAAAATCAAATAAAACTGGTCAAACATGTTTTCCTTCGCCATGCTCATATATTGATTCGAAAAATTATGAAATTTGAAACCTAGAAATAATTTGACGTCACGGATCCAACAAAAGTGGTTTCGTCGAAAACCGAGACCGTTTGCAAAATTTCCATTTTTAAGGGCCAGAAATTCCATAGCGACTATTTTGAATTTTCAACTGGATATATCTTTTGATTCCCACTATGAAATTTTGATTTTTCTGATTTGTTGGAAAAATATTCTCAATTCGATTCTATTATTTTTTGCTTCA
Organism: Allium sativum; assembly: GCA_030737875.1. Classification (NCBI taxonomy): domain Eukaryota; kingdom Viridiplantae; phylum Streptophyta; class Magnoliopsida; order Asparagales; family Amaryllidaceae; genus Allium; species Allium sativum. The sequence goes on along the minus strand of CM060915.1, from coordinate 179,170,878 downwards.
CTAAAATCCGGTTTATTTTGAATCCTGTACATTCATTCGAACTTTGAAATGGAATTATCGTACTACCGCGCCATTTTCAATTCCTTTTATAATTAAAATAAAATATTTATATTCTAACGACGATCTATATAAATATATACGTTCTATTTCTATTCAAATTAAATTTCTCATCATTATTATTTAAAATAATTCATTTTAAGTAATCAAAATTCGTTAAATTGCCAAAATAAAAATTTTAAATTGGCTCGGATTTTTGGGTTTTTAAACAAAATATAAGCTTCCAGGTTCATATGCATATGTATCCACCCACACGCACCTAGATATACAATCAAAGCATAATGCACAAAGCTGCAGCAATAATTATCAAGTTACTAGAATGTTCAATGATCGATTAGTACATGTTTAACTGCCATCAAATAAAATTTCATGTAATTCATTCTATACACTTTTTTATATAATACTGATAATCAGAAACAATTTCTATTTTCATTTCCAAATTAATCTTCCAAAGGTATACCTGACATTCTAAGGCTAAATTTTGACTTCCTTATACATCGCCATACTATTCAAAAGCAATTGTCATACTTTACACTTTACACTAACCATTAATTCATTCTTTGTATGATTATAGTCATCATATTTCTCTATATGGTTTTCAAATTATACATGGTAGAAAAGTTCAAACATTGGATAAAATATATGTGCAATTGATTAAATAAAGATTTGAACAGTAATTCAGGATTCCTATGTATTGTCACTTGCGGTCTGTAGATTTGAATTGTTTAGCCCAATATTAAATTTAACTGTCTTCCTAACAAGAAGAAAGTATATACTTGTACAGGGTTTCTTTAGATATAATCCAAGTGATTATGGATTTATCTTCATAGTTTTGAACATGAAAATTTTGATCACACGCATCTTGTATATGAAACTGAAGCAGGGCAACAAAGACCAAATAATTCAGATACAAACAGTAGACATAGACATGTGGGTTTAGTTTTTTCGTAAACTGGGTAATAAGCAAACAAAATTGTGATGGCCCGCCCCGCACTAGCCGACATTTACTCCAAAAGTGCGTTGTACACATGTCTAGTTAGGACGGGATGGTCGTCAGAAGAAAAGGAAAGAAGAGAATAAACTAATAAAGGAACCTGTAGAATGTCTCACCGCGCATGGAACAAAATATAGTAATAACATAATCTTGACATAAAACAGGCGAGACAGTGCATAAGCTGAAAACTAAACCAACATATCAGCGGAAATTCAAATACAGCTTATTACAACTTTCCAAATTTACTGTCTCTAAAACAAAAGAAAGCTACAGTAGAAGATGCACGACTAATGCCCAAGCAGTGATCTTCAACAACACAGGGAGAATACTATATATATCATATGTGGAAGCCTCCTGCTCGTCTCCGGATTAGCTACCCGTGCATACCCAGCTAACATGTCTCTAGTCTGCTCGTGTGAGCACCAAGAGTAATAAGAAGAGACATAAAACTCTGGGTCAGTCAAAAAGTCTGGTATGAGCGATAAGCATCTAAACAGGACAATAACAGGTATAATCTAATCATACCTGAACCTGGACCTGCAACCAAAGAGTTAGCACTACATACCATACAATACTCTAAGGTGCCACTAAACAGATGGTGTAAAGAATACGGGGGTGGGGGTGTGTATGTCATAGTGATGGCAAACAATCAAGCATAGCAACCATCCTCACATCTCTCACTCAGTGCGTAAAGCATACGATATCCACTACCTTGGTCACCTACTCCTTTGGGCCATGACGGAATCCAATTCCGTACAACTATCATTACAAGCCCACTATCCGTCTCTCAGTGGTGAGCCAAAGTTATGAATACTAACAACCCCTTTGCACACGTCCCGCAGTAGAGCCCAACTCATGAAGTGAACTCGTTGGTTCCCATCTGGATCCTGAGCTCTAACTTCCATTTGGACTACCTTTGCATCTCGGGTTTTTAGTCTTCACCGGATCGGTTCGGTCTTCCTTCTTCATTCTGCTTCAGATCAGTTCGGATCTTGCCTACCCGTCGGTTCGGTTCGTTGTCTCCATCACCGATTCGGTTCGTAATTAATCTCCATTCGTGTTGCAAGCAGCTCAAGTCCTCGTCTTATCTCCGGGTCGGGTCGGAGTTAGTAAATGGTTCGGATCAGAATGCTTATGGCGGATCGGGTCGGAGAACTCCTTGGCCATCAGTTCCCGTGTGGGAAATAAATAGTCCATGTGTCGTATCTAATAACTAGAGAGACGTGATTATTGTCAACTCTAGACCCGTGTGGGGTTTTTATTAATCTGGCAATTTTATCGTTACAATTTAAATAGTCCATATCAGTCATCAGTTCAACTGTAAAATATAGTCATCGCCATACAAGCCTCTCGCTCGTATGGTAAATCTTCCACCTCGTCACACAAGCTCCAAATGCTTATGTGGTATATGATGAAGTATGCCTATCTTCCAGAAGTATGTCATGTAATGTAGTTCAAAATTAATTGTTGCTATCCTATGGCGATGTTTATTATTTCACATAGAATAACCAACACTCCGCATCCAATGGCATTTACAGGAGTTGATATAACAATATTTTGCATCCAACTCATTAAGATTTAACTATTTGTCGGGCACGCAAATAAAATCTTTACTCAACAGCTATCCAATTTCCTATTCAAATATATGTAATGCACAAGTATATATTTCTAACTATTTTCTAATCAGTTCAATGTGTGATTTAATTGAATAAATTTGTTTTGGTTTTTATTGATGATATTCTAATCTTCCCTAATCAAAGGACGAAAAGGAACGAAGCCGAAAGTTGTTTAACAAATCAACTCAACTTCCATTATTTTTACTACGGCTTAAGTTCTTCAACTTTTCAGTTTCTAAGAACTTTTCAAATTTTTAAAAAATTTGTCTAACACCCTAAATTTTCGAAAAATTTCGCCATAACCTCCCCTGCACCGGGAGCAACGGGAAAATCCCGAAATTGCCATAGAGGCCCTCTGATCTCAAAAAGAAAAAGAAAAAGCCAAGCGGCTAGCCAATCGGCTCATAAAATCATCATCACCCAAACAAAACAGTAAATTATGGTAAACATGTACCTATTTGTCGAGCAAACAAATTTTATTCTTCTGCTTTAGCCTCCTTGCTATGACCTGTTCAATGTAAGTACTTGTATATGCATGCAAATGCGACCAATTTTCAATACAATTCAATATTTGATTCAATTAGGCTAAATGGCTAATAATTAGCAGACAAACAACACAAACATCAATCAATTAGTGAATTAGAGTTTCAAATTCATAATTTTGATATATAAACAGAAAATCATGTTTTTAATGCCAAATCACAACAAATAATCCTATAGAAGTTTTGATTCTCACACCAGTCTAATGGAAATATATAGATATCACACCTTCAAAACACGAACATAAATACTGATGATGTGGCCACATCATCAGAATTATCCCCGGGTGTCTAGAATGTGATTCAATATCTATCCAGTATATTAAAACTTCGACTATGCGTTCATGACGCGTATACGCGAAATCTTTATATACTCGATTGTCCAAATTCAAAATAAATAAATATTCAAATATGTTTAAAACGAATTAAATTTTCAAAACAAAATTGTTTTCATTTGAAAATTATACTCTTCACACTCGTTCTAGGATACTACTAATCCCATCTCTAACGAGTCATTCTAATTGGATATTACTAATCCAATATCTGATGAATTCTTCCGTATGGTTCTAATGTGTCTTGTTCTCGAGCTCTGCAAACCAAAGCTCGGATACCAAACAGACACGACCCGGACTTCCCCGTAAAGGAAAGCCCGGATTGCGTTGAGGACAAGACAAAATAGAAAGCAAATGGATGAACATTTCATTGTTATTACAACAATTCCATCAGATACAAGAATATACAGAGTATAAATGAATAAATTACATTCAACAAATATGAGAGATTTAAATTACATTTAAATACATCGCAGCGGAAAATAATACAGAAGCACAACTAGAAGTAATGCACGGCTACAGAGCTTCCCGAGCATCGTTCCAACTTTAAATCAGTACCCTATGAACATAAATCTGCAAAACCAAAACTACTAGCTGCCCGTGTCGAAAATAAGGGCACCCAGAGTTTAGGTTAAAACAATAAACTCCAGGTCAGTCATGGGACTGGTGTGAGAACTAAAATAGTTATTTAAAACTTTACTTTAAAAGATAGTAATTCAAGGGACCACGCCGTATAACACGGAACGGGTTTCCTCCCAAGAATACTAGTGCATATAACAAAACAGCGCAATGCTCTTTGAAAAAATGAAGCTATTATAAGACCCAGGTCCTATCACACAATGCAACGCAAGCCGGAGGATAGGGTTTTCCCTTATAATAGCCAAACATGCTTGGTATGTCAAAACAAATCATTTGATACTATTATAAGTGTATAGTGTCAAAACAATTTTCAATCATAAATATCAATCATAGGTGGCATGGGTACCATCTATCATGTCGCCATACTAGTTCTACAATTAAAACCGCAATATCACGTATTGGAAATTGGATTCTGTCATGAGCCGGGGCAAGGGGCAAGCTCCTCTCCGCGTTCGAGACACTCTAGCAAATGTCCCAGGACCCCACTATGATCCTTGGATCTTCAGGGCCGGTCCTCTCTTACTTTTGAGGATTAGTTATTCCTGAACACACGTTTCCCGGTCCTTACAGACCTATATCCGAGGCGCCTCGTATCCAACAACCACACAGGTGAAAAGTATATAAATGTCAGGGCTGGTAGGTCACTGACACCACCCTAGCTAGAAAGAAACGTCGTGCTCTCCTTGCAGTCACTATCCCGTTTTTGACTCATACCGAGGTGCGAGGCTCGCGAATTCACGTTATACACAAAGCTGCGCCACACAGGCCGTGCTTTGATCATCAACCACAAGACTTTGCTTTTCAACAGAAGCCTTGATCAATTGCCACTTACGCGTGCCACATTGGCAATTCACTCCATGCGACTGATGTCCATCGATATAAAACCTCTGAGCTCGTACGTCTCAGAGAAGGGCGTTAAACAAGAGAATAAATTCTCCGCCGCCAAACAGATGTATATTTAATAGAGATCAATCAACATGGAATAAAATCTAATGTCAGACACACAATCCATTTACAAGTTCGTCCTGGGTCTGAACGAAACCGGAGGCACTTTCCTCGCATATTGTAACAACCCGAATTTTAACAACATTTGAAAACAAGAAATCAAGGTATAATTAAAAATGAAATAAAATATATAAAAATATGCTTAGATAGGTAAATAATGGTGATGCATTAGAAGAATTAATTAATATTTAGAAGAGAAGAAAAATTAGTTCGGTAACGGTGTGTGTAACGGAAAAGATAGTAAAATAAGGATAATTAATTTAAGAATCAGGAATTAGGTAAAATGGACTTCAACATTGCGTTCCTCTCGAAAAAATACGCGAAATAGAGTCTGAGTTTTCGAAAATGGGAGTCCGTATGACCAAGATATGGCCAAAAAAGTTTCAGTAGACTTTCTGGCAGACAGAACCGAGTCGACCCTAGAGTCAACCCTAGAGTCGACCCTAGAGTCGACCTCCACAGGCCAGGTCGACCCTAGAGTCGACCCTAGAGTCGACACCCCCTGTACAGGTCGACCTGGTTGGCCTAGTTTGGCCCAGAACCCATTTTTGAAGCCCGGTATGTGTTTTGATGGTCCGGATTGACTCTGGGGTTGATCTAATGGCCTAAATGAGTTTCCTACAACTATAAAAAGACACTAAGACCTAGCCTAAATCATACTATTTCATTTTAGCACTGATACAGCCGCCATTAAACCTAGAACTCTAAATTAAAAATACAAAGAACAAAAATTAAAGAAGTCGAAGGATGATTCTTGAAGGCTACAACTAGAAGCTACAACAACTATGACGCTTTAGACAACGGATTTGGGGCTATTTGATTTAAAGTTTTGATTTGGATTGCTTGCATCATATTGTAAGTTCTATGTCACTTTTTAGGCAAAAACGCTAAAATAACATGGACATGCTATGAATTGAAACCGGATTTAAGAACTATTATTAATCCATGTTTATTTTGTTTAACTTTGAATCAAAATTTGGGAATATTGCTATGTTAATGTTGCAAGTTAAACTTATCATGATGTTGATGTTGTTATGAATCACTTGGGCTTAATTTTATTGCAAGTTGAACAAATACATGTCCATGGAATCATTATGTTCATTGAAATCCTCATGTTGATTAAACCATGCCTATGATGCTAATTAAACCATGTCTATGATATTAATGAAACTATGCCTGTGATGTTAATATACCTATCATGTTAAATTGGGAATCGCTAGGTTATGATGAAAAGTTGGAATCATTATGTTTATAATGCTAGATGAGAATCATTATGTTAAAAATACTAAATTGGAATCCACTATGCCTATTAGAATTACCATGCCTTTAATGTTTCATGTTTGTAATAAAATTATTATTATGCCCACAATGATTATTATGCCTATGATGTAAAGTTGAATTCATCATGTTGAACTAAGTTGGAACCATTACTATGCAAAGTTATCATCATGCTAGTATTGAAACCATGTGATATGTTATAGCCTGTTTATTATGCAAGTGATGGTGGAATTGTCACATATGCCTATCACATGTTTGGTGTTATTCCCCTTTATCTCTTGAATTGTTTATGCTTGTGAATGAAGTACGTTTATATGCGTTGGGGATACGATTGGGTAGAACAGGAAAAACTTGAATTGGTTATAATCATAAACCATGAAATTTGGCATAAGTAGAACATGAAATATGGCACGAAAAACTTGACTTGAATATTCTATGACTTGACTTGAAACAAGGCTTAGTTGGGCACGCAATTGACATATGAACATGCTATGAAAATAGCACGAATCTGATAAGAACATGGGCATGACTTTAGAAAACAAGAAAGTGGCCAACTCGAGGTTGGGTTGAGTTTGTAGTGTAAATCTGCCCGGAACCGCCCGTCAAATCCAGTTGCTACAAACAATAGGATCCAATGTGGGTAGTTGGTCACATCGCGCTTGAAACCCGAGGTTGGGTTGAGTTCGTAGCATAAACCTGCCCAGAACCGCCTGGCAAATCCAGTGGCTACGAACAATAGGATCCAATGTGAGTGGTTCGGTGCATTAACGAATCAATTAATGCCAATTAGGGTTAAGTCATGAACATGAAAAGACAACTTAACCAACTTGAACACGATTTGTAGGGCTAAGTCATGAACTTGAAACGACAACACTTAGCCAACTTGACATGACACGTAAGCGGGTTAAGTCACGAATTTAAATGACATACTTAACCATCTTGACATGACTAGACTGGAAAAGGATTAAGTCACGAATTACATGACTTAATCGGTTAGGCGGGTTAGGTCACGAATTACATGACCTAATCTGTTAGGCGAAACCCTAGACACGACCCCTTTCAGCAGTAACCCTCTAGATGTATCAAGGTACCCTGGGGCTAGGCCGGGTGGGGCACGATTACTGGGCTGATTGTAAGAGGTGAACGACGGCAGTGGGGTACGCCAGTGTAGGTTCGGTGGGCTACGGTCGTGCACGTATTCTGGGGCAGACACTGGGTATCCGTAGATTTATCTGTGCATCTTGAATCGTGTCAGGGGTTGACACCCTAGGGCTGATACACCCGAAGGTGGACCTAGCACAGGTGACTACATTCGTGATTAGCCGTATGACACGGACACTTGACGAGGTAGAACTTGTAGGGAGCCGATCGACTAGATAATCGCTCTGTAGGACCCCGTACTTGGGTCAGACCCCGTTTCAGGGTCATTTCATGATATTGGGCCGTGGGATTTATTTCGTGATTAACTTGTGACATGGGCTTAGTATACTAGTACAGTCGATGCAACGAATCTCGAACATGTGATGATTTACTTGACTTGTCTTGACTTATCCTGATCAACTTAGTCTATCTTGTTCACCTTGACACCATTCTTAAGTTTAGTTCCAGTTCATACATGACAGGTTGTTTTAATCGTTTTTACACTGAAAGTCACTAGGACTTACTCAGTCTTTATGACTGACCCTTTTCCTTTCGCCTCTTTTTCTTTCGTCCCCCCCCCCCAAGGTTCTCAGGGAGGAAACACTAGCTCTTAGCTTGGATATCACTTGCTTTGCCTCAGCATGTACGGTTTGCTATGGCTGCTTCTTTTTACTGCACTTGGGGAAGAAGCTGTTTTTCTATTTTTAAGTAATTGCTTCTTTGGCTATTATTACAAGACAGTTGTAATGAAGTTATTTGAAATGTTTGTAAGAGACATGGTTTATTTTGGAATAAAATGAAGTTCTGTTTTGCTCATAAATTCTTCTGCTGTTTACTTAAATATTTTTTTTATTAATGTCCTGTCTTGTGATAATTCTGTGATGTTATCTCGATAATACCCCTCCAAAACAAGTGCATTCCCTTTGTGAGTGACCCTAGCGGAGGTGGGGTGTTACAACTTGGTATTAGAGCAGAAGGTTACCAAGACTGGGCAAAAGTTTTGAAAACCTTTTGAATTTTTTTTTCAAAACCATTTACAAAGAAGCACTTTTCAAGAAAAGTTGGTTTATTTTAAAAGGCTATTCCCCAAAAAGTCATTAGCACAATCTTTGTTTCCTCATTTGAATCTTTTCCTTTTTCGTTTTCAGCTTATCATGGCCGACGATCTTAATCTTCCCGAAGGTGTCAATATACCCACTTGGTTCCGTCGTTTCCTCGAGGCTCGGGCTAATGTGGCAGGCCCAGCTAATCCTCCTCCCCATCCTCCTCAACCTCCGCGAGAAACCGCTTTTTCAAAGATATGCAAGGACTTTAAGGCCATGGGCGGAAAGGATTTCCTAGGAACTGAGACTTTTGTTGAGGCACGGAATTGGTTGAAGGAAACCGAAGACTTGTTTGTTATCTTTGAGGTAGAGGACAATAGGAAAGTACACTTGGCGGCATGGCTCATGAAAGAGGAAGCTTCTTATTGGTGGGAAGTCACCAACGCTACTAGGCCCATTGAGACTTGGGCGGACTTTAGAGGGAGATTTGGGCTTAAGTTCTTGTCATCGGCAGAGGAGAGTCTCCAAATGGAACGGTTTCTGGCCCTTAAACAAGGAAATATGACAGTTAAAGAATATGTGAACCGTTTCAATCAGCTTGCTCGCTTCGGATTAGAGTTAGTCAACACTCCTCAGAAAAAGGCGCTACGTTTTGCACGAGGCTTGAACGAGACACTACATGGTTTGGCCATGACTCATGTGCCCATGTGGGAGACCTTTGAATGCTTGGTGGATATGGCCCTACTGTATGAGGAAGATAAGAAGGGCAAGAAAGAGGTCAAGCCCAACGATTCTCAGAATAAGAAGGTAGACTCCGAGAAAGGAGGCAAGAACGACAACTCACGTGATAAAAGGAAATGCAATTTCTGTGGTACGGAAGGGCACATAGCCAAGGATTGTAGAAAGAGGAAGAGAAAGCAAGGTGAATGTTTTCATTGTGGGGAGACTGGACACATCAGCAAGGACTGCCCTAAGAAGCAGACCGGACCTTCCGGGGGTACATATTTAACTTCTTTTTCTAGATGCTTTGTTTTATCTTGTTATCTCCACGATCCTATCTTGAGAACCATAGGTAGAATCTTTTTGGATGTAAACATGTAATTGAAACATGTTATGATTGCAAAATGGTTGCAAGTGGTCGCAAGTGGTTGCTCGTGGATGCATGAATACACATTAGGCACTAGATCAGCTCAGTCACAGTTTCATACTTGCATATGCATGATTGATTATTTTGGAAACTTGGTTGTGCTATCATTTGGTTGTTGCATATGATTGAATGTTTGTGCACTCATGTAGAAATCATGAATTATAATACGCAAATTTTGCATACATATTGGATTCATTTCACTAAACATATTTTGCATTTAGAAAATCAATCAGGCCTGATCATTAGCATTGGATAAGGAACATATACACACACTCTTTGCATTTGTTCATAAAACATTAAAAGTCTTTTAAGGACCATGGTTGCTTGTGGATGATGTTTTGAGTAGATGGATGATGGATGGTAGGACACATTCTTCTTAACTTGAAGATTTCGGGGACGAAATCCTTTAAGGAGGGGAGAATGTAACAACCCAAATTTTAAAAACATGTGAAAACAAGAAATCAAGGTATAATTAAAAATGAAATAAAATATATAAAAATATGTTTAGATAGGTAAATAATCGTGATGCATAAGAAGAATTAATTAATATTTGGAAGAGAAGAAAAATTAGTTCGGTAACGGTGTGTGTAACGGAAAAGATAGTAAAATAAGGATAATTAATTTAAGAATAAGGAAATAGGTAAAATGGACTTCACCATTGCGTTCCTCTCGAAAAAATATGCGAAATAGAGTCCGAGTTTTCGAAAATCAGAGTCCGTATGACCAAGATATGGCCAAAACAAGTTTCAGCAGACTTTCTGGCAGACAGAACCGAGTCGACCCTAGAGTCGACCTCCCCAGGCCAGGTCGACCCTAGAGTCGACCCTAGAGTCGACCCCCCTGTACAGGTCGACCTGGTCGGCCTAGTTTGGCCCAAAACCCATTTTTGAAGCCCGGTATGTGTTTTGATGGTCCGGATTGACTCTGGGGTTAATCTAATGGCCTAAATGAGTTTCCTACAACTATAAAAAGACCCTAAGACCTAGCCTAAATCATACTATTTCATTTTAGCACTCATACAGCCGCCATTAAACCTAGAACTCTAAATTAAAAATACAAAGAACAAAAATTAAAGATGACGAAGGATGATTCTTGAAGGCTACAACGAGAAGCTACAACAACTACGACGCTTTAGACAACGGATTTGGGGCTATTTGATTTAAAGTTTTGATTTGGATTGCTTGCTTCATATTGTAAGTTCTATGTCACTTTTTAGGCAAAAACGCTAAAATAACATGGACATTCTATGAATTGAAACCGGATTTAAGAACTATTATTAATCCATGTTTATATTGTTTAACTTGGAATCAAAATTTGGGAATATTGCTATGTTAATGTTGCAAGTTAAACTTATCATGATGCTGATGTTGTTATGAATCACTTGGGCTTAATTTTATTGCAAGTTGAACAAATACATGTCCATGGAATCATTATGTTCATTGAAATCCTCATGTTGATTAAACCATGCCTATGATGCTAATTAAACCATGTCTATGATATTAATGAAACTATGCCTGTGATGTTAATATACCTATCATGTTAAATTGGGAATCGCTAGGTTTTGATGAAAATTTGGAATCATTATGTTTATAATGCTAGATGAGAATCATTATGTTAAAAATACTAAATTGGAATCCACTATGCCTATTAGAATTACCATGCCTTTAATGTTTCATGTTTGTAATAAAATTATTATTATGCCCGCAATGATTATTATGCCTATGATGTAAAGTTGAATTCATCATGTTGAACTAAGTTGGAACCATTACTATGCAAAGTTATCATCATGCTAGTATTGAAACCATGTGATATGTTATAGCCTGTTTATTATGCAAGTGATGGTGGAATTGTCACATATGCCTATCACATGTTTGGTGTTATTCCCCTTTATCTCTTGAATTTTTACGCTTGTGAACGAAGTACGTTTATATGCGTTGGGGATACGATTGGGTAGAATAGGCAAAACTTGAATTGGTTATAATCATAAACCATGAAATTTGGCATAAGTAGAACATGAAATATGGCACGAAAAACTTGACTTGAATATTCTATGACTTGACTTGAAACATGCCTTAGTTGGGCATGCAATTGACATATGAACATGCTATGAAAATAGCACGAATCTGATAAGAACATGGGCATGACTTTAGAAAACAAGAAAGTGGCCAACTCGAGGTTGGGTTGAGTTTGTAGTGTAAATCTGCCCGGAACCGCCCGTCAAATCCAGTTGCTACAAATAATAGGATCCAATGTGGGTAGTTGGTCACATCGCGCTTGAAACCCGAGGTTGGGTTGAGTTCGCAGCGTAAACCTGCCCGGAACCACCTGGCAAATCCAGTGGCTACGAACAATAGGATCCAATGTGAGTGGTTCGGTGCATTAACGAATCAATTAATGCCAATTAGGGTTAAGTCATGAACATGAAAAGACAACTCAACCAACTTGAACACGATTTGTAGGGCTAAGTCATGAACTTGAAACGACAACACTTAGCCAACTTGACATGACACGTAAGCGGGTTAAGTCACGAATTTAAATAACATACTTAACCATCTTGACATGACTAGACTGGAAAAGGATTAAGTCACGAATTACATGACTTAATCGGTTAGGCGGGTTAGGTCACGAATTACATGACCTAATCTGTTAGGCGAAACCCTAGACACGACCCCTTTCAGCAGTAACCCTCTAGATGTATCAAGGTACCCTGGGGCTTGGTCGGGTGGGGCACGATTACTGGGCTGATTGTAAGAGGTGAACGACGGCAGTGGGGTACGCCAGTGTAGGTTCGGTGGGCTACGGTCATGCACGTATTCCGGGGCAGACACTGGGTATCCGTAGATTTATCTGCGCATCTTGAATCGTGTCAGGTGTTGACACCCTAGGGCTGATACACCCGAAGGTGGACCTAGCACAGGTGACTACATTCGTGATTAGCCGTATGACACGGACACTTGACGAGCTAGAACTTGTAGGGAGCCGATCGACTAGATAATCGCTCCGTAGGACCCCGTACTTGGGTCAGACCCCGTTTCAGGGTCATTTCATGATATTGGGCCGTGGGATTTATTTCGTGATTAACTTGTGACATGGGCTTAGTATACTAGTACAGTCGATGCAACGAATCTTGAACATGTGATGCTTTACTTGACTTGTCTTGACTTATCCTGATCACCTTAGTCTATCTTGTTCACCTTGACACCATTCTTAAGTTTAGTTCCAGTTCATACATGATAGGTTGTTTTAATCGTTTTTACACTGAAAGTCACTAGGACTTACTCAGTCTTTATAACTGACCCTTTTCCTTTCGCCTCTTTTTATTTCGTCCCCCCCCCCCCCCCCCCCAGGTTCTCAGGGAGGAAACACTAGCTCTTAGCTTGGATATCACTTGCTTTGCCTCAGCATGTATGGTTTGCTATGGCTGCTTCTTTTTACTGCACTTGAGGAATAAGCTGTTTTTCTGTTTTTAAGTTATTGCTTCTTTGGCTATTATTACAAGACAGTTGTAATGAAGTTATTTGAAATGTTTGTAAGAGACATGGTTTATTTTTGAATAAAATGAAGTTCTGTTTTGCTCATAAATTCTTCCGCTGTTTACTTAATTTTTTTTTTATTAATGTTCTGTCTTGTGATAATTCTGTGATGTTATCTCGATAATACCCCTCCAAAACTAGTGCATTCCCTTTGTGAGTGAACCTAGCGGAGGTGGGGTGTTACACATATCCATCTACCTCCAAGTACGTCTGGACGATCCCCAACTGTTTCCCTCATCTTGGGTGTACAGCCCAATCGAGATCATCAGCAATCACCCAAACGATGTGAAGACTTCCGGTCTTCAACCACCGTCTCCATCTTTGACATCTCATCGAATCGGTTATTCAGAATGGGTATAAACCCGGCCTTTCTAAATAACCCACGTATATGAAAAACAAATGTTACACAAACACAACAAACGCCTCATTCCAATTCAGAATGTTCTTTTATTCACAAAATCACATTCTTAGGGAAAGGTTCCCATTAATTTTATCCAAGATAAATTCTTCTAAATTTATTCTTTAATCTTCCTTTGGATATCATTTCAAACTAGTCGGGATTAGCGAACCACTCCGAAGTAATTATTTATTTTATTTCCCAATCCCAACCTATTCATCCCCTGGAGCAAAACTGGTAGTACTCCATATCTAACACCACGGTATTATCGGTAAAATTAATTACCATTTCACGTTCAAATCTAATTAAAGATTTAACTATCGCTTTGTTGCAAAACTGGTGGTATTCCATTCTCGATCACCTTTCAGATTTGATAATTTAAATTATCAATTCACATTTCAATCTAATTAAAGATTCATTAAAACTCCACTTAGTTTTAATCTTTTCAAAAATCAATATCCTGTCTTTAACTGGGTTAAAGAACCAATGTCATCTAAAACATAATCCACGATAAACCCAAATCACATTTGATATTAAATACAAGGCTCTGAATAGAAAATATATCGGCTTATATTCAATATCAAATTCAGAAACCAACAAATATCGTATTGGAAATAACGATATAACATATATCTTTCAAATTCCCATAACAATATCTGTATAGTCACGAAATCCAACATCGAAATATTCCGAAGATAATTTCGATTCAACTCCAGTCCAATTCACGTATTGGTAATATTGATTATTTTTAAAATCACTTTCAAATTCAATTTATTTATTTCAAAAATAAGTTGATTTTAATTCTAGTTCGAAACTCATTCATTTATACAAAAATCTATTTTTTCCATTTCAAATGTGGAATTTTTCATCCCAGTTCTTTCCAATTCACATATTATGATTTTACACAAATTATTAATATTTTTAATAATTTTATCAAGGTCCGTACAGTCGATTTCCATCAACGGCCATCGAACTGCACTTACAGCGACCTTTTCCAAATTTGATTTGGACATAATTCCAAATCCAACCTTTAGATTTCAAATTTCTAATATTCATTGGAAAGCTCTTTTCGATACAAACCCAACGGTTCCGGTTTTAGGAGAATCCGACGGTCGGATCTCCCGCAACGTCAATTCGAAGTCAATGGTCGAAATTCACGAACTGCCGCGGCGCGGCGCGTTCTATTCAGGCCATTATATATATTATATATATATTATATATATTTCGTCGATTTCCTTTTAAAATGTATTTTATAAATCGTTTTAAATTCGTTTTCAAAATCATTTCAATTCTATATTCAATTTCAAATCAAGATTGAATATTTCATATCATTACTATATAAATGTTAATATTTTCAAAACATTATATTTTGAAATCACTACCTTTTCTATATTCATTATAAAAATGAATATAATCGATATAAATATCGTTCACGTCAAAATAGCGCAACTCTAATCAACACGGCTTTATATATCTCAATAAATTCGTTATTCTATTCAACAAATGAATATATATTCTATTCAACACATGAATCTATATTTCTTTCAACACACGACTAATCTCAACACATGAGTACTGTCAACACACAATTATTTTTGTTATGTAATATATTTTATAAAACTATGGTATCTATCATTTGATTTTTAAATCAGACTCCACCATGAAGTAGTTTCTAATTAAAAGTATGATAAAGATGTAAATTTTATTATTTAAAATATTTTACTCAACACATGAATAATTTCAACACATAAATATCATCAACACATGACTATTTTTATATCCAACACATGAATTTTCTTTTATAATATTCATTATTTTCCTGATTGGAATGAGGCCCAATCAATCACCATATAACGTTAATTAAATGGATTCCATACACCACATGTATATAATAGCAATGATAAACGATCAACCATTATCCAAGGTGCACCACACAACTGCATAAGCATCAAATATAAATAATCAATGCTTACACAGTCTGTCGACCAATCGATCGACATACAATTAAATAATTGGGATTAGTGTACACCAAATTTCATCCCAACACCCATGTGGGGTTTCAAATCAACAAACACAAATTTTTATTTGTGCAATTGGGCGATGTGTAAAATTTATCGTCCCAATCAATATCAGTCAAATCAGTGTATATAAACAAATCGACCGATTTGTTTATAAATATTCTTTTATTCACTTTCACATTAAAAATTATATTTTTAACGATAATTAATTTATTTCAACCATCTACATTTTATTATCGATTTCACATCAAGAACACAAACAAATTTCACAAAACATCAAACAAGCATACAAGCCGTCCATGGTCTGTGGACGACGGGTGTCGGGTGCTACTAAGCACCGTCTGCATCCTAGAATATATATATATATATATATATATATAACTAGTAAAAGAAATTTAGAGTGAGAAGTTCTCACCAACAGCTATTCCAATCATCTCGACTCTTCTTTTGTAGAAGTCTTCGCCGTTCACGCCTTTCGTCACTTTCGTTGCCCGTAGCCACTACATAAATAAAAATCACATTTTTATATTGTTGCTATATATATAAAAATCATATTTTTATAATTACTCCATATGGATAAAAATTCTATTTTTACATCGCTACTATATAGATAAAAATTCTATTTTTACATCGATGCTATACAGATAAAAAAATTATTTTTACATCGATGCTATATAGATAAAAATTCTATTTTCATCATGCTATTCTCTATATAAAGATTTCGCCTTTTCATATATAAAGATTTCGCCTTTTCTATTTCATCCCTATAAAAATCACATTTTTATTTTGCTACATAAATAAAGATGATATTTTTACTATCTTACCTATATAAAAATTATATTTTTATACTTCTACGACATAAAAGATTATATTTTTCATTTTCTACAATATAAAAGATTATATTTTCATCTTCTACAATATAAAAGATTATATTTTTCATTGCAAAATTTAATTAAACAAAACAAAATAAAATAAATAGAGGGCTTACATTGCTTTAAGGAGGAGCAGAGGGGGTTTCACCATTGGCGGGCTAGGCGGCAGGGGGTGGACGACGTGAATTTCAGAAGGGAAAAGGAGAAGAGGAGGGAGCGGCGGTCGTTGGCTGTAGGGGGGAGGTTTGGGCGCGGGATTGGAGGAGAGAGAGAAGGGGAAGGACGGAGGAGAGAGGGGGAGGCGATTGGAGGGGGGGTGGTGGCTCGATTGGGGGTTGAACGACAGGGCCAGCGGTGTCGCGAGGGAGGAGAAGGGAAGAAGGAGGACGAGGTGAACGCGAGGGGGGGGGAGAAGAAGAGGAGGGCGGAGAGGAAGTGGAGGGTGGTGGTCTAGGGCGGCGTGGCGCCCTGCCTGGGGGAGCGACGGCTCCTCTAGGTTTTTTTTTCTTTCTTTTTATTCGATCTGAGGAAAGAAGAGAATCGGGGAGGGGGGCAACGGTTTTTAAGGGGAGAAGTTTTATTTTTTAATTTATTTAATTTTTTTTCTTTCAAAAAGTTGACTTTTTCATTTGACCTCTAAACAAGGCCCACCGCCTGTCGTCCATAGCTAATTACCCCCATTCCGAACACAATGGGATATGTATTGCAAGCTGATTTGGTCGTTTCGATCAGTTTTCGTGAATCCAAATATAACTCTATATATTGAATTTGAACGCGCATTTCATTTTACTAGGGCCACGTACTAACTCGAAAAATTCCAGAAAAATATTTTCTAGCTTCGTATTGACGATACGGTCCTAACAAATCTAGTTTCATCGAATTATGAGACCGTTGGAAAAATGGCCAATTTCCAGTCGATTAAAATCAACAAAAACTGTTCAAACACGTTTTCCTTTGCCACGCACACATATTGATTTGAAAAATTATGAAATTTGGAATCTAGTAATAATTTGACATCGCGGATCCAACAAAAGTGCTTTCGTCGAAATCCGAGGTCGTTTGCAAAATGGCTATTTTTAAGGGCCTGAATTCCATAGCGACTATTCAGAATTTTCATCTGGACATATCTTTTGATTCCCGCAATGAAATTCAAATCTTTCGGATTCGTTGGAAAGATATTATCAAATAGATCCTATTATTTTTGATTTCACTAAAATCCGGTTGATTTTGCACCTGGTATGTTCAATTGAAGTTTGAAATCGAATTATCGAACTACCGCGCCATTTTCAATTCTATTTATAATTATATATAATTATTTATATTCTAACGATGACGTATATAATATATACGTTCGAATTCTATTCAAAATAAATTTCTCGTCGATATATTTTAAAATAATTCATTTTAAATGTTCAAAATTCGCTAAAATTGCCAAAATAAAAATTTTAAACTAGCTCGCATTTCCGGGTTGTTACATTCCGGGATTTGCAAAATTAGTCGAAATTAACCCAAATTCATATCAGAGGCATAAAATGATGTTTTCGAATTTTAGGAATTTTTCTAGATTTTTCTGAGCCATAATTTCGCTAATCTTCGCTAATTACCATAATTAGCCGTAATTAGTGAAAAACAATGCAAATCACTCACCTTTGCCACAAAATAAACTATAGATCTGAAATAATCTCTGATTTGGATCCAATCTCTATGTGTTCCAGCAGCTCTATCCCAATCCTTATGCTAATCCGCCTTGATTTGATGTAGATTAGGCTAATATGTTATTAGAGATGACAAAAAGGTGTTTTGGAATGTTTTAGAAGATGGAGGCCATTGCTAGAGCTTAAGGAAGGTTTGTGGCGGCTGAGAAAACTGAAATGAAATGATTTTCCTAACCCTTTCAGCCCTCTCATAACCCTAATCCCGAAATTCCCCTTTGGGCCTAGCTGTTAATCAACCGGTTAAGCCCAATTAAGCTGTTTTTCACTGTCTGAAACTTGTTTCAGTCATATCTCCCAAACGGTGAGTCCGTTTGGCTAATGGAAGTGGTTTCAGGTCAAAATTCCTTTCCAATCAAAAGTTATGGTCAAAACAATATCGGCTAGGGGCAAAATGGTCATTTAAAAATCGGCAAAAATCATGAACATGGGAAATGACCCCAATAGTTGTCTCCCAAAGTTAGACGACCATTCGACTTCATAAGAAAAAGAAATAAATATTCTACGATCCTAGATACGTAGAATGCGGGTTGTTACATTCTCCCCCCCCCCCTAAAGAATTTTCGTCTTCGAAATTCCTTAACCCAAAACATACAAAGGATCCCGCATGCCTACCAACCATATACAACAATCACGCATGCAAAACAAACATAACCATTCTGCCCTAACATGCGGTTTACTAACAAGGGAAGAATCATCGCCGCTAAAATCTAACCAGGCAAAGAGCGTTGGATACGACTTTCTTATGTCATTCTCTACTACCCAAGTACAATCGTTCTCTCGCCATCGATTCCCATCTCTACCCTAGAGGTAGCTTCTAATAGGTTGGGATCGTCCCTCTAACTGGAACCGATCCACTTAATCAAGATCGATCTAATCGTCAAGCTTACTAGCGTTTCTGAATCCAATTCACACTTAGGTCCGAAGTCATATCCCGTGATATACTCTAGTTGCTCCCATCCTAGAAAAATAGCCTCTAAACTGGCATGTCTCTTACCCAATGCATCAACTATCGCACCCAGTCCGATACTATGGCGTTCATCTGCACTGTCTTTTCTTTGGTAATCCAACCCTATACGCCAAATTTTCAACTACATTCCAAATGTCCTTTCAAGTCCAACTTGAGTCTTTCTTACATTCGTATTGCACGTACAACGTACATTCACTTCCTAGAGGCAGAATAAACCCATCCAATGACCCTAGGCACTACACCAATATCTGCACTGTACGTCTAACGTACATTCAACTTCTAAAGGTGAACTAGATTCATCCAATGAACCCAGGTACCCTACCCAGATTCATACTGCATGTCCAACGTACATTCACTTCAAGTCTAACGTAAAGTATCTTACACTCGTCATATCACCACAATCAACGAACTTACCCTATTTCCATTCAACAGGATCCTATAGGTGATACTCAAGAGAAGAAAGGTAAGAACAAACACAACAACCATAGCACCCATCAAACAAATCCTGTCTATCACCTGCTAAATCCATGAGCACGTCAATACCTATATGTCTGGTCCAACCAACATCGATAACTAATGGAAACTCTACCTCCAAACGGACTACCGTACGTCCAACGTACGTTTATCCTCTAAGGATAACTAGATCACATCCAACGGATCCAAGATAAGTGGGCATCCCCAGATACCCCTGGTTTTAGTCCGCCTGAAACACTCGAGTCCTATCCAAGTCTATCCATTATCTTGCTGCCCTCTCGAGTCCAACTCGAGTCAATCCAATTCCTTGCAGCCATCTCGAGTCCAACTCGAGTCAATCTATTACTTATAAACTCAGACCCAGTCTTGAGTACCCATTACCTACAGACCTAGTCCAACGTGAGTCGTCTCCCTATTCATTGCATCTCCAAGATCAACGAACACCCATTTTCTTTTACGAGTTCAAGTCCAACTTGAATCGTCCTAATCTTCGTTGCATCTTCCATGATCGACGAATACATCCTATTTCTTCAAAAAGAACAACAACATAAGGTCCTAAACAATCCATTACTTTTCATCTTTCTCGAGTCCCACTCGAGTCATCTTATAATCCTATCGAGTCTAACTCGGGGCAGTCCATACCACTGAATAGTCTTATCCTGTCATAGCTGCCCATTACTCCTCGAGTAAACCAAGATATCATCCAATGAAAAACACCATGTGAAGACCCGCTACTTCCCCGTAAAAGAAAGCGGCGGATAGTTCGAGAACAAACCACAACAGAACGCATACAGAAGAACATTTCATTGTATATTACAACAATGCATCAGATTACAAGAATATACAGAGTATAAAAGAATATTACACAGAATTATCAGAGATTAAATTACATTTAAATACATCGCAGCGGAAAATAAAACAATACACAACTAGAAGGGATATACGGATACAAAGCTTTCCGGATATCATTCCAGCTGTAAACCAGGATCCTGTGAATATAAATCTGCAAAACCAAAACTACTAGCTGCCCGTGTCGAAAATAGGGGCACCCAGAGTTTAGGTTAAAACAATAAACTCCAGGTCAGTCATGGGACTGGTGTGAGAACTAAAACAGTTATAAATCTTTATTTTAAAGTTAGGTAAATCAGGGGACCACGCCGTATAACACGGAACGGGTTTCCTCCCAAGAATACCAATGCATAAAACAAACAGCGCAATGCTAAATAAAGAAAAATGAAGCTGTTATAAGACCCAGGTCCTATCACACAATGCAACGCAAGCCGGGGGATAGGGTTTTCCCTTATAACAGCCAAAGAATGCTTGATACGCTTAAAACAAATCATTTGATACTATTATAAGTGCATAGTGTATAAAACAACTTCAAATCATAAGTATCAATCATAGGCGGCATAAGCGCCCCATCCCACTATGTCGCCATAAATAGGATTACAATTAAAACCGCACATGTCACGTATTTGGAAATTGGATTTCCTCCTATGAACCGAGGCAAAAGATAGTCCTCAACCGATTCGAGACGCTCTAGCCCGCCCCTCAGGAACAGCCGCAACTGCCCCTTGGATCCTCAGGGCCGGTCCACACGGAGTGGATTATTATGCCTGAACACTACGTCTCCCCACCCTATGGGGTGTAAGTCTGGTCCGTCAGCCGACCAGAATGCATTCGGCCGAAACCGATATAACCGAGGCGCCTCGCAACAGCAACAACCACATAAGTCAAACTCGTCAGGGCGTGTAAAACCACTGACGCCACTTCTAGCTAGAAAGAAACGCATGCCCTCCCTGACGTCCGTCTCCCGTTTTTGGTTCATACCTGGTGTGAAACACGCGAGGTAAACGTTACACAAAGCTACGCCACAAAGGCCGTGCTTTGATCATCACCACAAGACTTTGCTTTTCAACAGAAGCCTTGATCATTTGCATCTTAGCATGCCACACAGGCAAACCATCCTATGCAACCGATATCAGTCACACAGAATGAAATCCGATGTCAGACACACAGTCCATTTACAAGTCCGTTCTGGGTCTGAACGAAACCGGAGGCACCTAGTACCCCGCATATCCATCGATCTCCAAGTACGTCTGGACGATCACTAACTGTTTCCATCTTCTTGGGTGTACAGCCCAATCAAGATCATCAGTAATTACCCAAACGACGTGAAGACCTCCGGTCTTCGACCATCGTCTTCATCTTCGACTTATCGTCGTATCAGTTATTCAGAATGGGATAAACGCGGTCTTTCCGAATAACTCGCGTATATATTATAAAAGTGTTACACAAACACAACATACGCCTCATTCCAATTCATTAGTCACTAACCGTAAATTAATCAAGAGAATAATTCCCCAAATATTAACCCCGAAGGCCGAAACCAACATCAGATCAATATCCAGAAAACCATTCTGCTTGGCTAACCGACAGTTAGTTTCTAAATTTCACATTCATAGGGAAAGGTTCCCATTAACTTTATCCAAGATAAATTCCTTGAATTTACTCTTTAATCTTCCTTTGAATTTCGATTCAACTAGTCGAGATTAACGAACCTTACCGAAGTAATCATTGGTTTTAGTTTCCCAATCCCAACCTATTCATCCCATGAAGTAAACACTGGTAATACTTCATATCTAACACCACGGTGTTATCGGTAAATTCAATTACCATTTCACGTTCAAATCTAATTAAAGATTTAACTATCGCCTGGAGCAAAACTGGTGATACTCCATTTCGATTATTTCAATCTAATTAAAGATTCATTAAAACTCCACTTAGTTTTAATCTGTGACTGGGTTAAAGAATCAGTGTCATTTAAAACACGGTTCACGATAAACCCAAAATCACATCACATTAATTATTGAGTTAAAGAACGAGTGTTATTTAAAACACTGTTCACGATAAACCCAAAAATCAATATCAATTCAATTCCAATTAAATATTATTTAATTGGTACACTTCATTAAATCTAAATAAAAAGATTTAATCATTTCTCAACTGGGTTCAAGAACAGTGTTAATGAAGACACCATTCACGACAAACCCAAATCACATTCATTAATTATCGGGTTAAAGAACAAGTGTTATTTAAAACACTGTTCACGATAAACCCAAAAATCAATATCAATTCAATTCCAATTAAATATTATTTAATTGGTACACTTCATTAAATCTAAATAAAAAGATTTAATCTTTTCTCAACTGGGTTCAAGAACAGTGTTAGTGAAGACACCATTCACGACAAACCCAAATCACATTTGATATTCAATATAAGGCTCTGAATAGAAAATATATCGGCTTATATTCAATATCAAATTCTACGATTAACAAATGTCGTATTGGAAATAACGATATAAATACATATCTTTCAAATTTCCGTAACAACATCCGTATAATCACAAATTCCAACATCGAAATATTCCGAAGACAATTTCGATTCAAATCCACCCCAATGCAATCATTGGAAATTTTGTTATTTTCAAAACCCTTTTCAAATTCAATTTGAATTCGTTTTCAATTTAATTCATTTCGAAATGGTTTTCAATTCATTTCATTTCGAAATCGTTTTCAATTCAATTCATTTTGAAATCGTTTTCAATTCAATTCATTTCGAAATGGTTTTCAATTTAATTCATTTCGAAATGGTTTTCAATTCATTTCATTTCGAAATCGTTTTCAATTCAATTCATTTTGAAATCGTTTTCAATTCAATTCATTTTGAAATCGTTTTCAATTCAATTCATTTCGAAATGGTTTTCAATTTAATTCATTTCGAAATGGTTTTCAATTCATTTCATTTCGAAATCGTTTTCAATTCATTTCATTTCGAAATCGTTTTCAATTCATATAAATATCGTTCACGTCAAAATGGCGTCAATCTAATCAACACGGCTTCATAAATTTCTACTTTCAAATATTCTTTTTCAAACATTTCTTTTTCAAAATAGTTGTTATTATCAAAATATTTCGTTCAACACATGACCAATCTCAATGAATGAGTACTGTCAACACATGAACTTTTATTTTATATCGATAAAGATGTAAATTTTATTACTAAAATATTTCGTTCAACACATGACCAATCTCAGTGGATGAGTACTGTCAACACATGAACTTTTATTTTATAATATTCTTTATTTTTCAAATTGGAATGAGGCCCAATCAATTACCATATAAATTTAATTATATGGATTTTCATACAACACATGTATATCATAGCATTGAAAAATAATCAACCATCAACCAAAGTGCACTACACTGTATAAGCATCAAATATAGATATTCAACACTTATAACAGCCTGTCAATCAATCGATCGACATATTTAATCAATCAGGATGAGTGAACTTCAAATTTCATCCTAACACCCGTGTGGGGTTTCAAACAATCAAACACATATTTTATTTGTGCAGTTGGGCGATGTGTAAAATTTATCGTCCCAATCAATGTCATTCAAATAAGTGTACATAAACAAACCGTCTGGTTTGTAAATGAATATTTATTTATTCACATTCACGTTAAAAATTATATTTTTAACGCTAAAACATTTTATTCCAACCTATGAATTTCTATACAATTCATTTATTCAATAAAATGATATTTTTATTTTTCTAACTTATATTAGAAAATTTCGACGGCATAACGGCACGATACTAGAAACGGGACGAGGCCTAGCCTTATCCCCGGTCTAGTGAAGGCCCACGCCATTCACACATCAATCATATCAATTTCAATTTCACCAAAACAATCCAATCCAAATCAAATAATCTAACCAACTACACAACCAATCAAACAAGTCCATGGTCTGTGGACGGGTGTCGGGTGCTTCTAATAAGCACCGTCTGCATCCTAGTATATATATATATATATATACATAACTAGAAAAGTAGAATTTGAGTGAGAAGTTCTCACCTATAGCTATCCTAGCTCCACGGCTCTTCATTTGCAGAAGTCTTCGTCGTTTCGCCTTCTTGTCACCTTCGTTGCCCAAGGCCACTATATATATAAAAATCGAATTTTTACTTCGCTATTCAATATATAAAAATCGAATTTTTATTTCAAAGTTCAATATATATAAAAATCATATTTTTCCTATGAAGTTCAATATATAAAAATCATATTTTTCCTATGAAGTTCAATATATAAAAATCATATTTTTCCTATGAAGTTCAATATATAAAAATCATATTTTTCCTATGAAGTTCAATATATAAAAATCATATTTTTCCTATGAAGTTCAAATCCTTTTCCATTCTAAAGCTCAAACCAATCAAACAAGTCCATGGTCTGTGGACGGGTGTCGGGTGCTTCTAATAAAAACTGGATTTTTTTAAAAGGATTATGAAAACTGTTTTAAGAGAATAAAATAAAAACTGATTTTTAGTTATAAAGAAAAAAACTGCATTTTTTTTTAAAGATTAAAACTGCATTTTAATAAAAGAAAAACTGTTTGGAAAAGAAAACAAAAACTGTTTTGAAAAGAAAACAAAAACTGTTTTGGAAAAAAAAAGGATTTGGACTTGAAAATAAAGATCATATTTTTAAAAATAGAAAAGACGAAATTTTTGTTAAGTAGAAGAAGTAAGATATGATTCTTATATTTTTTAAAATAATAAAAATATAATTTTTACATCATAGGAAAGATCAAATCTTTGTTATAAAAAATTGAAATTTTTATAAAAGGCATAAAGAAGGATTTTTATATATTGAATAGAGAAATAAAAATATGATTTTTATATATTGAACTTTGAAATAAAATTCGATTTTTATATATTGAACTTTGAACTAAAAATTCGATTTTTATATATTGAACTTTGAACTAAAAATTCGATTTTTATATATTGAACTTTGAAATAAAAATTCGATTTTTATATATTGAACTTTGAAATAAAAATTCGATTTTTATATATTGAATAGCGAAGTAAAAATTCGATTTTTACATAGGTAGTGAAAGCGAGCAACGAAGGTGAAAAAGGATGCGATGACGACGAAGACTTCTCTGAAAGGAGAGCCGTAGAGCTAGGATAGCTTTAGGTGAGAATTTCTCACCTTTCAATTTATTTTTCTAGTTATATATATATATATATATACTAGGATGCAGACGGTGCTTATTAGAAGCACCCGACACCCGTCCACATACCATGGACTTGTTTGTTTGGTTGTGTAGTTGGTTAGATTATTTGATTGAAATTGAATTGTGGGGTGAAATGAATTGGTTTGATTGATGTGTGAATGGCGTGGGCCTTCACTAGACCGGGGATAAGGCTAGGCCTTGTCCCGTTTCTAGTATCGTGCCGTTATGCCGCCGAAATTTTCTAAAATATGTTAGAAAAATAAAAATATCATTTTATTTAAAGAATGAACTGAATAGAAATTCATATGTTGAAATAAAATGTTTTATCGTTAAAAATATAATTTTTAACGTGAATGTGAATAAATAAATATTCATTTACAAACCGGACGGTTTGTTTATGTACACCTATTTGAAGGACATGGATTGGGTCGATAAATTTTACACATCGCCCAACTGCACAAATAAAATATGTGTTTGATTGTTTGAAACCCCACACGGGTGTTGGGATGAAATTTGAAGTTCACTCATCCTGATTGATTGAATATGTCGATCGATTGATTGACAGGCTGTTATAAGCGTTGAATATCTATATTTGATGCTTATACAGTGTAGTGCACTTTGGTTGATGGTTGATTATTTTTCAATGCTATTATATACATGTGTTGTATGAAAATCCATATAATTAATTTTATATGGTAATTGATTGGGCCTCATTCCAGTTTAGAAATAGAAATATTTGAAATAGAAATATTTGAAATAGAATATTTGAAAATAGAAATTTATGAAGCCGTGTTGATTAGATTGATGCCATTTTGACGTGAACGATATTTATATCAATTTTAATCGATTTCAAAGTGAATTGAATTGAAAACGAATTCAAAGTGAATTGAATTGAAAACGAATTCAAAGTGAATTGAATTGAAAACGAATTCAAAGTGAATTGAATTGAAAACGAATTCGAAGTGAATTGAATTGAAAACGATTTCGAAATGAATTGAATTGAAAGTGATTTCGAAATGAATTGAATTGAAAGTGATTTCGAAATGAATTGAATTGAAAGTGATTTCGAAATGAATTGAATTGAAAACGATTTCGAAATGAATTGAATTGAAAACGAATTCAAATTGAATTGAAAGCAAATTGAAATGAATTCAAATTGAATTGAAATTTGAATTGAATAGAAATGAATTTTAAAACGAATTTATAGAGAAGAATTCAATTTTGCTTTGAATTGAGATGGAAGTTGAAATAGATTTTGAAACGAATTTTAAAACTATTTATATAATTCGTTTTAAATAGAAATCGACGAAGTATATATTATATATATTATATATATAATATAATGGCCTGAATAGAACGCGCCGCGCCGCGGCAGTTCGTGAATTTCGACCGTTTATTTCAAACGGACATTACGGGAGATCCGACCGTCGGATTCTCCTAAAACCGGAACCGTTGGGTTCGTATCGAAAAGAGCTTTCTAACGAATATTAGAAATTTGAAATAACCGTAAATTAATCAAGAGAATAATTTCCCAAATATTAACCCCGAAGGCCGAAACCAACATCAGATCAATATCCAGAAAACCGTTCTGCTTAGCTAACCGACAGTTAGTTTCTAAATTTCACATTCATAGGGAAAGGTTCCCATTAATTTTATCCAAGATAAATTTCTTGAATTTATTCTTTAATCTGATCTTTTGAATATCAATTCAAAACTAGTCGGAATTAGCGAACCTTACCGAAGTAATCATTGGTTTTAATTTCCCAATCCCAACCTATTCATCCCATGAAGTAAAAACTGGTAATACTTCATATCTAACACCACAGTGTTATCGGTAAATTCAATTACCATTTCACGTTCAAATCTAATTAAAGATTTAACTAACGTCTGGAGTAAAACTGGCGATACTCCATTTCGACTTTTACAATCTAATTAAAGATTCATTAAAACTCCACTTAGTTTTAATCTTCGACTGGGTTAAAGAATCAGTGTCATTTAAAACACTGTTCACGATAAACCCAAAATCACATTCCATTAATTATTGAGTTAAAGAACGAGTGTTATTTAAAACACTGTTCACGATAAACCCAAAAATCAATATCAATTCAATTCCAATTAAATATTATTTAATTGGTACACTTCATTAAATCTAAATAAAAAGATTTAATCATTTCTCAACTGGGTTCAAGAACAGTGTTAATGAAGACACCATTCACGACAAACCCAAATCACATTTGATATTCAATATAAGGCTCTGAATAGAAAATATATCGGCTTATATTCAATATCAAATTCTACGATTAACAAATGTCGTATTGGAAATAACGATATAAATACATATCTTTCAAATTTCCGTAACAACATCCGTATAATCTCAAATCCCAACATCGAAATATTCCGAAGACAATTTCGATTCAAATCCACTCCAATGCAATCATTGGAAATTTTGGTTATTTTCAAAACCCTTTTCAAATTCAATTTATTTATTTAAAAATAAATAGAATTATAATTCTAGTTCAAAACTAGTTCATTTTGATAAAAATCTATTTTTATCTTTTCAAATAGGGAGTTTTTCATCCCAATTCTTTCTAAATCATTTCTTATGATTTTACACAAATTATTACTATTTTTAATAATTTTATCAAGGCCCGTACAGTCGATTTCCATCAACGGCCATCGAACTGCACTTACAGCGACCTTTTTCGAATTTGATTTGGACATAATTCCAAATCCAACCGTTAGATTTCAAATTTCTAATATTCGTTAGAAAGCTCTTTTCGATACGAACCCAACGGTTCCGGTTTTAGGAGAATCCGACGGTCGGATCTCCCGTAATGTCCGTTTGAAATAAATGGTCGAAATTCGCGAACTGCCGCGGCGCGGCGCGTTCTATTCAGGCCATTATATTATATATAATATATATAATATATATTTCGACGATTTCTATTTAAAACGAATTATATAAATAGTTTTAAAATCGTTTCAAAAGCTATTTCAACTTTCTTTTCAATTCAAATCAAAATTGAATTCTTCTTTATAAATTCGTTTTAAAATTCATTTCTATTCAATTCAAATTTCAATTCAATTTGAATTCATTTCAATTCACTTTCGATTCAATTTGAATTCGTTTTCAATTCAATTTATTTCGAAATCGTTTAAAATCGATATAAATATCGTTCACGTCAAAATGGCGTCAATCTAATCAACACGGCTTCATAAATTTCTATTTTCAAATATTCTATTTCAAATATTTCTTTTTCAAAATAGTTGTTATTATCAAAATATTTCGTTCAACACATGACCAATCTCAATGGATGAGTACTGTCAACAAATGAACTTTTATTTTATAATATTCTTTATTTTTCAAATTGGAATGAGGCCCATGTTGTGTTTGTGTAACACTTATTTAAAATATACGCGAGTTATTCGGAAAGACCGGGTTTATCCCATTCTGAATAACTGATGCGACGATAAGTCGAAGATGAAGACGATGGTCGAAGACCGGAGGTCTTCACGTCGTTTGGGTGATAACTGATGATCTTGATTGGGCTGTACACCCAAGAAGATGGAAACAGTTAGTGATCGTCCAGACGTACTTGGAGATCGATGGATATGCGGGGTACTAGGTGCCTCCGGTTTCGTTCAGACCCAGAACGGACTTGTAAATGGACTGTGTGTCGGACATTGGATTTTAGTCCGTGTGATTGATCTCTATTAAATATATATCTGCTTGGCGGCGGAGAATTTATTCTCTTGCTTAACGCCCTTCTCTGAGACGTACGAGCTCAGGGGTTATATATTGATGGATATCAAACGCATGGAGTGAATTGCCTGTGTGGCATGCCTAAGTGGCAATTGATCGAGGCTTCTGTTGAAAAGCAAAGTCTTGTGGTTGATGATCAAAGCACGGCCTTTGTGGCATAGCTTTGTGTAACGTTGATTCGCGAGCTTCACACCCGGTATGAACCAAAAACGGGAGAGGACGTCAGGGAGGGCATGCGTTTCTTTCTAGCTAGAAGTGGCGTCAGTGGTTTTACACGCCCTGACGAGTTTGACTTATGTGGTTGTTGCTGTTGCGAGGCGCCTCGGTTATATCGGTTTCGGCCGAATGCATTCTGGTCGGCTGACGGACCAGACTTACACCCCATAGGGTGGGGAGACGTAGTGTTCAGGCATTTTAATCCACATCGGTGGACCGGCCCTGAGGATCCAAGGGCCCACCTGAGTCTGGGTCCTGAGGCTCGGGCTAGACAGTCTCGAATCGGTTGAGGACTATCTTTTGCCTCGGTTCATAGATGGGAATCCAATTTCCAAATACGTGACATTTGCGGTTTTAGTTGTAATCCTATATATGGCGACATAGTGGGATGGGGCGCTTATGCCGCCTATGATTGATACTTATGATTTGAAGTTGTTTTATACACTATGCACTTATTATGGTATCAAATGATTTGTTTTAAACGTATCAAGCATTCTTTGGCTGTTATAAGGGAAAACCCTATCCTCGGCTGCGTTGCATTGTGTGATGGGACCTGGGTCTTATAACAGCTTCATTTTTCTTTATTTAGCATTGCGCTGTTTGTTTTATGCACTGGTATTCTTGGGAGGAAACCCGTTCCGTGTTATACGGCGTGGTCCCTTGATTTACCTAATGATTTAAAATAAAGAATTAACTGTTTTAGTTCTCACACCAGTCCCATGACTGACCTGGAGTTTATTGTTTTGACCTAAACTCTGGGTGCCCTTATTTTGACACGGGCAGCTAGTAGTTTTGGTTTTGCAGATTTATATTCACAGGATCCTGGTTTACAGCTGGAATGATATCCGGAAAGCTTTGTATCCGTATATCTCTTCTAGTTGTGTATTGTATTATTTTCCGCTGCTATGTATTTAAATGTAATTTAAATCTCTGATATTTCTGTGTAATATTCATTTATACTCTGTATATTCTTGTAATCTGATGCATTGTTGTAATATACAGTGAAATGTTCTTTTATATGCGTTCTATTTTGTCGTGTTCTCAACGATAGGGCGTTTCGAACGGCCTGGATCGGTTTAGCGACTGGTTCGGACCGAGCGAAATTCCTGTTCGTCACATGTGGTATCAATCTAGCCCATGTCTCAGGTCAGAGCTCGAGTGACCTTGGAGCGACAGGGCCGGTCCACCGATGTGGATTAAACTTAAACCCTGAACATGCGTTCCCCCGCCCTTTGGGGCGTAAACGAGCCAACGAATGGCTCCATCGGTTCGAGAACGACCGATCAATCCGAGGCGCCTCGCAACAGCAACAACCACATAAGTCAAACTCGTCAGGGCGTGTAAAACCACTGACGCCACTTTTTATCTAGAAGGAAACGCATGCCCTCCCTGAGGTCCGTCTCCCGTTTTTGGTTCATACCTGGTGTGAAACACGCGAGGTAAACGTTACACAAAGCTACGCCACAAAGGCCGTGCTTTGATCATCACCACAAGACTTTGCTTTTCAACAGAAGCCTCGATCAATTGCCACTTAGGCATGCCACACAGGCAATTCACTCCATGCGTTTGATATCCATCAATATATAACCCCTGAGCTCGTACGTCTCAGAGAAGGGCGTTAAGCAAGAGAATAAATTCTCCGCCGCCAAACAGATATATATTTAATAGAAATGAAACACACAGACTAAAATCCAATGTCAGACACACAGTCCATTTACAAGTCCGTTCTGGGTCTGAACGAAATCGGAGGCACCTAGTACCTCGCATATCCATCGATCTCCAAGTACGTCTGGACGATCACTAACTGTTTCCATCTTCTTGGGTGTACAGCCCAATCAAGATCATCAGTTATCACCCAAACGACGTGAAGACCTCCGGTCTTCGACCATCGTCTTCATCTTCGACTTATCGTCGCATCAGTTATTCAGAATGGGATAAACCCGGTCTTTCCGAATAACTCGCGTATATTTTAAATAAGTGTTACACAAACACAACATACGCCTCATTCCAATCCATTAGTCACTAACCGTTAATTAATCAAGAGAATAATTTCCCAAATATTAACCCCGAAGGCCGAAACCAACATCAGATCAATATCCAGAAAACCATTCTGCTTAGCTAACCGACAGTTAGTTTCTAAATTTCACATTCATAGGGAAAGATTCCCATTAATTTTTATCAAAGATAAATTCTTGAATTTATGCTTTAATCTACTTTTGAATATCAATTCAAACTAGTCGGGATTAGCGAACCTTACCGAAGTAATCATTTGTTTTAATATCCCAATCCCAACTTATTCATCCCGTGAAGTAAAACTGGTTATACTTCATATCTAACACCACGGTGTTATCGGTAAATTCAATTACCATTTCACGTTCAAATCTAATTAAAGATTTAACTAACGCCTGGAGCAAAACTGGTGATACTCCATTTCGATTATTTCAATCTAATTAAAGATTCATTAAAACTCCACTTAGTTTTAATCTTTAACTGGGTTAAAGAATCAGTGTCATTTAAAAACACAGTTCACGATAAACCCAAAATCACATTCATTAATTATCGGGTTAAAGAACGAGTGTTGTTTAAAACACTGTTCACGATAAACCCAAAAATCAATATCAATTCAATTCCAATTAAATATTATTTAATTGGTACACTTCATTAAATCTAAATAAAAAGATTTAATCTTTTCTCAACTGGGTTCAAGAACAGTGTTAGTGAAGACACCATTCACGACAAACCCCAAATCACATTTGATATTCAATACAAGGCTCTGAATAGAAAATATACTGGCTTATATTCAATATCAAATTCCACGACTAACAAATGTCGTATTGGAAATAACGATATAAATATATCTTTCAAATTTCCATAACAACACCTGTATAATCACGAATTCCAACATCGAAATATTCCGAAGGCAATTTCGATTCAAATCCACTCCAATGCAATCATTGGAAATTCTGGTTATTTTTAAAACCCTTTTCCAATTCAATTTATTTATTTAAAAATAAATAGAATTATATTTCTAGTTCAAAACTAGTTCATTTCGATAAAAATCTATTTTTATCTTTTCAAATATGGAGTTTTTCATCCCAATTCTTCACAAATCATTTCTTATGATTTTACACAAATTATTGCTATTTTTAATAATTTTATCAAGGCCCGTACAGTCGATTTCCATCAATGGCCATCGAACTGCACTTACAGCGACCTTTTTCGAATTTGATTTGGACATAATTCCAAATCCAACCGTTAGATTTCTAATTTCTCACATTCGTTAGAAAGCTCTTTTCGATACGAACCCAACGGTTCCGGTTTTAGGAGAATCCGACGGTCGGATCTCCCGTAATGTCCGTTTGAAATAAATGGTCGAAATTCACGAACTGCCGCGGCGCGGCGCGTTCTATTCAGGCCATTATATTATATATATAATATATATAATATATATTTCGTCGATTTCTATTTAAAACGAATTATATAAATAGTTTTAAATTCGTTTCAAAAGTAATTTCAACTTCCATTTCAATTCAAATCAAAATTGAATTCTTCTTTATAAATTCGTTTTAAAATTCATTTCTATTCAATTCAAATTTCAATTCAATTTGAATTCGTTTTCAATTCAATTCATTTCGAAATCGTTATATATTCAATTCATTTCGAAATCGTTATATATTCAATTCATTTCGAAATCGTTTTCAATTCAATTCATTTCGAAATCGTTATAAATATCGTTCACGTCAAAATGGCGTCAATCTAATCAAAACGGCTTCATATATTGATATTTTCAAATATTCCATTTCGAATATTTCTATTTCAAATATTTCTTATTATAAAAATATTCTTTATTTTCACGATTGGAATGAGGCCCAATCAATTACCATATAATAGTTAATTATATGGATTTTCATACAACACATGTATATAATAACATTGAAAATAATCAACCATCAACCAAAGTGCACTACACTGTAAAGGCATCAAATATAGATATTCAACGCCTATAACAGCCTGTCAATCAATCGATCGACATATTCAATCAATCAGGATGAGTGAACTTCAAATTTCATCCCAACACCCGTGTGGGGTTTCAAACAATCAAACACAGATTTTATTTGTGCAGTTGGGCGATGTGTGAAATTTATCGACCCAATCAATATCAGTCAAATCAGTGTATATACAAACAAATCGGCCGATTTGTTTATAACTATTCATTTATTCACATTCACGTTAAAATTTATATTTTTAACGATAAAACATTTTATTTCAACCTATGAATTTCTATTCAATTCATTTACACAATAAAATGATATTTTTATTTTCTAACATATTTTAGAAAATTTCGGCGGCATAACGGCACGATACTAGAAACGGGACAAGGCCTAGCCTTATCCCCGGTCTAGTGAAGGCCCACGCCATTCACACATCAATCATATCAATTTCATTTCACCAAACAATCAAATCCAAATCAAATAATCTAACCAACTACACAACCAATCAAACAAGTCCATGGTCTGTGGAAGGGTGTCGGGTGCTTCTAATAAGCACCGTCTGCATCCTAGTATATATATATAACTAGAAAAATAGAATTTGAGTGAGAAGTTCTCACATATAGCTATCCTAGCTCCACGGCTCTTTATTTGCAGAAGTCTTCGTATTTTGAATATAAATAGAATTATATTTATATATAAATATAAATAGAATTATATTTAATCGAATAACGACGCTGCAGTTCGTATTTTGAAATCGAAAATTCAAACGATTGTACCGGGAGATCCGACCGTCGGATTTTCCCGAAACTGGAACCGTTGGGTTCGTTTTGAAAAGACCTTTCTAATGATGTAAATTTTGTGAAGATCCAACGGTTAGATTTTCAGATATGTGTAAATCAAATCTGAAGAAAAACAGCGCCACGGCCGCCTTATGGCCCGAAGCGTCGTTTTGAATAAAATGGCTATTTTAAAATAAATAAAAATAGCGATAAATAGTTATAAAATATCGTAAGCGATATGGAATGGAAATAAACTGAATTTGCTTGATTTATGTGATGTTTGATGGTTGAATGTGTTTGGTGTGAAAACTATATTAAAGAACACAATTGGTGTTGTCGAATAATTTAACCATTGAAATGAATCGATTTGAAATTCTAAATATACGTGAATTATTTGAAAAGGCCGAGTTAATTCTCATTTCGAATAATCGACCGACGATTGAAATTCGAAGATGAAGACGATGGTCGAAGACCGGAGATCTTCACCTCGTTTGGATGGTAACCGAGGTCCTGATTGGGAGGCATCCCGAAATATGGATAATGAGTGGTGATCGTCCGAACGTACGTGTTGGTCGAAGGGTTTGCGAGGTATTTAGTGCCTCCGGTTTCGTTCAGACCCAGAACGGACTTGTAAATGGACTGTGTGTCTGACATATGATTTATTCTGTGTGGCATGCTAAGATGCAGTGATCAGGACTTCTGTTGAAAAGCAAAGTCTTGTGGTGATGATCAAAGCACCGCCTGTGTGGCGTAGCTTTGTGTATAACGTGAATTCGCGAGCCTCACACCCCGGTAGGAACCTAAAACGGGAGGAAGGACCTCAGGGAGGGCATGCGTTTCTTTCTAGCTAGGGTGGTGTCAGTGACCTACCAGCCCTGACATTTATATACTTTTCACCTATGTGGTTGTTGCTGTTGCGAGGCGCCTCGGTTTGATCGGACGATCCGGGTCCGATGGAGTCATTCGTTGGCTCGTTTGCGCCCCAAAGGGCGGGGAAACGTATTGCTCAGGCATTTTAATCCACATCGGTGGACCGGCCCTGTCGCTCCTAGGGTCACTCGAGCTCTGATCCTGAGACATGGTAGGCTAGATTGTCTCGAATTCGGTAAGGACTATCTTTTGCCTTGGTTCATGATGGAAATCCAATTTCCAAATACGACATCGTGCGGTTTTGATTGTATATATATATGGCGACATGATATATGGTACCCATGCCGTCTATGATTGATAGTTATGATTGAAATTGTTTTTGAAACATATAAGCACTAGCAATAATATCAATTGCCTTTGTTTTATTCGTATCAAGCATATTTTGGCCGTTATAAGGTAAAAACTCTATCCTCCGGTTTGCGTTGCATTGTGTGATGGGAACTGAGT
Organism: Allium sativum; assembly: GCA_030737875.1. NCBI lineage: Eukaryota > Viridiplantae > Streptophyta > Magnoliopsida > Asparagales > Amaryllidaceae > Allium > Allium sativum. The sequence goes on along the minus strand of CM060915.1, from coordinate 179,134,905 downwards.
CTTATAACGGCTTCATTTTTATAAAAAGCATATCGATGTTTAAAAGAAAGATTTGTTTTAAAGAACTGGCAATCCGATGGAGTAAACCCGTTCCACGAAAGTGGCGTGGTCCTGAGATTAGCCAAATTATATATGTGTTGAGTAGATTTCTCATACCAGTCCCATGACTGACTCGTAGTTTGTTTCACTCTCAAACTCGGGAGCCCCTTTTTCCACACGGGCAGCCTTGTTTTCAGGTTTAGCTGGTTCTTTCTCCAATGTGACGGCAGGTAATTTCGCTCGGTCCGAACCAGTCGCTAAACCGACCCAGACCGTTCGAAACGCCCTATCGTTTTGAGAACAGGACAAAACAGAACGCATACAGAAGAACATTTCATTGTATATCACAACAATGCATCAGATTACAAGAATAAACAGAGTATAAATGAATAATACACACTGTGAAAACCCGTAACATCCCCGTAAAGGAAAGCGACGGATAGTTCGAGAACAAGCCATAACAGAACGCATATAAAGGAACATTTCACTGTATATTACAACAATGCATCAGATTACAAGAATATACAGAGTATAAATGAATATTACACAGAAATATCAGAGATTTAAATTACATTTAAATACATCTCAGCGGAAAATAATACAATACACAACTAGAAGAGATATACGGATACAAAGCTTTCCGGATATCATCCCAGCTGTAAACCAGGATCCTGTGAATATAAATCTGCAAAACCAAAACTACTAGCTGCCCGTGTCGAAAATAAGGGCACCCAGAGTTTAGGTTAAAACAATAAACTCCAGGTCAGTCATGTGACTGGTGTGAGAACTAAAACAGTAATTAATCTTTATTTTAAATCATTAGGTAAATCAAGGGACCACGCCGTATAACACGGAACGGGTTTCCTCCCAAGAATACCAGTGCATAAAACAACAGCGCAATGCTAAATAAAGAAGATGAAGCTGTTATAAGACCCAGGTCCTATCACACAATGCAACGCAAGCCGGGGGATAGGGTTTTCCCTTATAACAGCCAAAGAATGCTTGGTACGTTTAAAACAAATCATTTGATACTATTATAAGTGTATAGTGTATAAAACAACTTCAAATCATAAGTATCAATCATAGGCGGCATGGGTACCATATATCATGTCGCCATATATAGGTTTACAAATAAAACCGCAAATGTCACGTATTTGGAAATTGGATTTCCATCTATGAACCGAGGCAAAAGATAGTCCTCAACCGATTCGAGACAATCTAGCCCATGTCTCAGGTCAGAGCTCGAGTGACCTTGGAGCGACAGGGCCGGTCCACCGATGTGGATTAAACTTAAACCCTGAACATGCGTTCCCCCGCCCTTTGGGGCGTAAACGAGCCAACGAATGGCTCCATCGGTTCGAGAACGACCGATCAATCCGAGGCGCCTCGCAACAGCAACAACCACATAAGTCAAACTCGTCAGGGCGTGTAAAACCACTGACACCACTTTTTATCTAGAAGGAAACGCATGCCCTCCCTGAGGTCCGTCTCCCGTTTTTGGTTCATACCTGGTGTGAAACACGCGAGGTAAACGTTACACAAAGCTACGCCACAAAGGCCGTGCTTTGATCATCACCACAAGACTTTGCTTTTCAACAGAAGCCTCGATCAATTGCCACTTAGGCATGCCACACAGGCAATTCACTCCATGCGTTTGATATCCATCAATATATAACCCCTGAGCTCGTACGTCTCAGAGAAGGGCGTTAAGCAAGAGAATAAATTCTCCGCCGCCAAACAGATATATATTTAATAGAAATCAACCACACAGACTAAAATCCAATGTTAGACACACAGTCCATTTACAAGTCCGTTCTGGGTCTGAACGAAACCGGAGGCACCTAGTACCCCGCATATCCATCGATCTCCAAGTACGTCTGGACGATCACTAACTGTTTCCATCTTCTTGGGTGTACAGCCCAATCAAGATCATCAGTTATCACCCAAACGACGTGAAGACCTCCGCTCTTCGACCATCGTCTTCATCTTCGACTTATCGTCGTATCAGTTATTCAGAATGGGATAAACCCGGTCTTTCCGAATAACTCGCGTATATTTAAATAAGTGTTACACAAACACAACATACGCCTCATTCCAATTCATTAGTCACTAACCGTAAATTAATCAAGAGAATAATTCCCCAAATATTAACCCCGAAGGCCGAAACCAACATCAGATCAATATCCAGAAAACCATTCTGCTTGGCCAACCGACAGTTAGTTTCTAAATTTCACATTCATAGGGAAATATTCCCATTAATTTTATCCAAGATAAATCATTACAATTTATTCTCAAATCTTCTTTTGAACTTTGATTCAAACTAGTCGGGATTAGCGAACCACACCGAAGTAATCATTTATTTTATTTCCCAATCCCAACCTATTCATCCCATGAAGCAAAACTGGTAATACTTCATATCTAACACCACAGTGTTATCGGTAAATTCAATTACCATTTTACGTTCAAATCTAATTAAAGATTTAACTATCGCCTGGAGCAAAACTGGTGATACTCCATTTTCGATCATTTCAATCTAGTTAAAGATTCATTAAAACTCCACTTAGTTTTAATCGTTAACTGGATTAAAGAATCAGTGTCATTTAAAACACGGTTCACGATAAACCCAAAATCACCTTCCATTAATTATCGGGTTAAAGAACGAGTGTTATTTAAAACACTGTTCACGATAAACCCAAATCACATTCGATATTCAATACAAGGCTCTGAATAGAAAATATATCGGCTTATATTCAATATCAAATCCTACGATTAACAAATGTCGTATTGGAAATAACGATATAAATATATATCTTTCAAATTTCCATAACAACATCTGTATAATCACGAATTTCAACATCGAAATATTCCGAAGACAATTTCGATTCAAATCCACTCCAATGCAATCATTGGAAATTTTGGGTATTTTCAAAACCCTTTTCAAATTCAATTTATTTATTTAAAAATAAATAGAATTATAATTCTAGTTCAAAACTAGTTCATTTCGATAAAAATCTATTTTTATCTTTTCAAATATGGAGTTTTTCATCCCAAATCTTCACAAATCATTTCTTATGATTTTACACAAATTATTACTATTTTTAATAATTTTATCAAGGCCCGTACAGTCGATTTCCATCAATGGCCATCGAACTGCACTTACAGCGACCTTTTTCGAATTTGATTTGGACGTATCTCCAAATCCAACCGTTAGATTTCAAATTTCTAATATTCATTAGAAAGCTCTTTTCGATACGAACCCAACGGTTCCGGTTTTAGGAGAATCCGACGGTCGGATCTCCCGTAATGTCCGTTTGAAATAAATGGTTGAAATTCGCGAACTGCCGCGGCGCGGCGCGTTCTATTCAGGCCATTATATTATATATATAATATATATAATATATATATATCGTCGATTTCCATTTAAAACGAATTATATAAATAGTTTTAATTCGTTTCAAAAGCAATTTCAACTTCCTTTTCAATTCAAATCAAAATTGAATTCTTCATTATAAATTCGTTCTAAAATCCATTTCTTATTCAATTCAAATTTCAATTCAATTTGAATTCGTTTTCAATTCAATTCATTTCGAAATCGTTTTCAATTCAATTCATTTCGAAATCGTTTCAATTCAATTCATTTCGAAATCGTTTTCAATTCAATTCATTTCGAAATCGATAAAATCGATATAAATCGTTTACGTCAAAATGGCGTCAATCTAATCAACACGGCTTCATAAATTTCTATTTTCCAATATTCTATTTCAAATATTTCTTTTTCAAAATAGTTGTTATTATCAAAATATTTCGTTCAACACATGACCAATCTCAATGAATGAGTACTGTCAACACATGAACTTTTATTTTATATCGATAAAAGTGTAAATTTTATTACTAAAATATTTCGTTCAACACATGACCAATCTCAATGGATGAGTACTGTCAACACATGAACTTTTATTTTATAATATTCTTTATTTTTCAAATTGGAATGAGGCCCAATCAATTACCATATAAAGTTAATTATATGGATTTTCATACAACTCATGTATATCATAGTATTGAAAAATAATCAACCATCAACCAAAGTGCACTACACTGTATAAGCATCAAATATAAATATTCAACGCTTACGACAGCCTGTCAATCAATCGATCGACATATTTAATCAATCAGGATGAGTGAACTTCAAATTTCATCCCAACACCAGTGTGGGGTTTCAAACAATCAAACACCGATTCTTATTCGTGCAGTTGGGCGATGTGTAAAATTTATCGTCCCAATCAATGTCATTCAAATAAGTGTACATAAACAAACCATTTGGTTTGTAAATGAATATTTATTTATTAACTTCACTATTTTCATATTCACGTTAAAAATTATATTTTTAACGATAAAACATTTTATTTCAACCTATGAATTTCTATTATTCATTTACACAATAAAATGATATTTTTATTTTCTAACTTATTTTAGAAAATTTTGGCGGCATAACGGCACGATACTAGAAACGGGACGAGGCCTAGCCTTATCCCCGGTCTAGTGAAGGCCCACGCCATTCACACATCAATCAAATCAATTTCATCTCACCAAACAATTCAATTCAACCAAATAATTCAACTAATCTATGCAACCAAACAAACAAGTCCATGGTCTGTGGACGATTGTGTCGGGTGCTACTAAGCACCGTCTGCATCCTAGTATATATATATATATAACTAGAAAATAAAATTGAAAGGTGAGAAATTCTCACATATAGCTATCCTAGCTCCCCGGCACTTCATTTGCAGAAGTCTTCGTCGTTTCGCCTTTTTGTCACCTTCGTTGCTGCTTTCACTACATATAAAAATCGAATTTTTATTTCAAAGTTCAATATATAAAAATCGAATTTTTATTTCAAAGTTCAATATATAAAAATCGAATTTTTATTTCAAAGTTCAATATATAAAAATCGAATTTTTATTTCAAACTTCAATATATAAAAATCGAATTTTTATTTCAACTTCATTATAAAAACCCAATGCTAAATTAAATTTTAAAACAATGTACATTTTTATATTTCTAAACAAGGTATATATATTTTTCTTAGCAAAGTTTATATTTTTCTTTAACAAATTTATATATTTCTTTCTTAGCAAAGTTTATATTTTTCTTTAACAAATTTATATATTTCTTTATCAATGCTATATATAAATTTTAAAAACCAATTTTCAATACAATTCAATATTTGTTTCAATTAGGCTAAATGGCTAAAAATTAGCAAACAAATAAACAAACAACACAAACATCAATCAATTAGTGAATTAGAGTTTCAAATTGATAATTTTGATACATATGTAGAAAATCTTGTTTTTGATGCCAATTCACAACCATAGGCCCTATCTAATTTTGGTTCTCACACCAGTCAATAGGAAATATATAGATATCACACCTTCGAAACACGAACATAATTATTTATGATGCCATGGTCAAAATGTGACGGCAGGTAATTTGGCTCGGTCCGAACCAGTCGCTAAACCGACCCAGACCGTTCGAAACGCCCTATCGTTTTGAGAACAGGACAAAACAGAACGCATACAGAAGAACATTTCATTGTATATCACAACAATGCATCAGATTACAAGAATAAACAGAGTATAAATGAATATTACACAGAAATATCAGAGATTTAAATTACATTTAAATACATCGCAGCGGAATATAATACAATACACAACTAGAAGGGATATACGGATACAAAGCTTTCCGGATATCGTTCCAGCTGTAAACCAGGATCCTGTGAATATAAATCTACAAAACCGAAACTACTAGCTGCCCGTGTCAAAATAAGGGCACCCAGAGTTTAGGTTAAAACAATAAACTCCAGGTCAGTCATGTGACTGGTGTGAGAACTAAAACAGTTATTAATCTTTATTTTAAATCATTAGGTAAATCAAGGGACCACGCCGTATAACACGGAACGGGTTTCCTCCCAAGAATACCAGTGCATAAAACAAACAGCGCAATGCTAAATAAAGAAAAATGAAGCTGTTATAAGACCCAGGTCCTATCACACAATGCAACGCAAGCCGGGGGATAGGGTTTTCCCTTATAACAGCCAAAGAATGCTTGATACGTTTAAATCAAATCATTTGATACTATCATAAGTGCATAGTGTATAAAACAATTTCAAATCATAAGTATCAATCATAGGCGGCATGGGTACCATATATCATGCCGCCATATATAGGTTTACAAATAAAACCGCAAATGTCACGTATTTGGAAATTGGATTTCCGTCTATGAACCGAGGCAAAAGATAGTCCTCACCGTCTTCGTGACTCTCTAGCCCGAGCCACAGGGTCAGAGCGCATCGACCCTTGGATCGTCAGGGCCGGTCCACCGATGTGGATTAAAATGCCTGAACACTACGTTTCTCCACCCTATGGGGTGTAAGTCTGGTCCGTCAGCCGACCAGAATGCATTCGGCCGAAACCGATATAACCGAGGCGCCTCGCAACAGCAACAACCACATAAGTCAAACTCGTCAGGGCGTGTAAAACCACTGACGCCACTTCTAGCTAGAAAGAAACGCATGCCCTCCCTGACGTCCGTCTCCCGTTTTTGGTTCATACCTGGTGTGAAACACGCGAGGTAAACGTTACACAAAGCTACGCCACAAAGGCCGTGCTTTGATCATCACCACAAGACTTTGCTTTTCAACAGAAGCCTTGATCATTTGCATCTTAGCATGCCACACAGGCAAACCATCCTATGCAACCGATATCAGTCACACAGAATGAAATCCGATGTCAGACACACAGTCCATTTACAAGTCCGTTCTGGGTCTGAAAGAAACCGGAGGCACCTAGTACCCCGCATATCCATCGATCTCCAAGTACGTCTGGACGATCACTAACTGTTTCCATCTTCTTGGGTGTACAGCCCAATCAAGATCATCAGTAATTACCCAAACGACGTGAAGACCTCCGGTCTTCGACCATCGTCTTCATCTTCGACTTATCGTCGTATCAGTTATTCAGAATGGGATAAACCCGGTCTTTCCGAATAACTCGCGTATATATTATAAAAGTGTTACACAAACACAACATACGCCTCATTCCAACTCATTAGTCATTAACCGTAAATTAATCAAGAGAATAATTCCCCAAATATTAACCCCGAAGGCCGAAACCAACATCAGATCAATATCCAGAAAACCATTCTACTTAGCTAACCGACAGTTAGTTTCTAAATTTCACGTTCAAATCTAATTAAAGATTTAACTATCGCCTGGAGCAAAACTGGTGATACTCCATTCTCGATCTTTTCAATCTAATTAAAGATTCATTAAAACTCCACTTAGTTTTAATCTGTGACTGGGTTAAAGAATCAGTGTCATTTAAAACACGGTTCACGATAAACCCAAAGTCACATCCCATTAATTATCGGGTTAAAGAACAAGTGTTATTTAAAACACTGTTCACGATAAACCCAAAAATCAATATCAATTCAATTCCAATTAAATAATATTTAATTGGAATTGAATTGATATTGATTTTTGGGTTTATCGTGAACAGTGTTTTAAATAACACTTGTTCTTTAACCCGATAATTAATGAATGTGATTTGGGTTTGTCGTGAATGGTGTCTTCACTAACACTGTTCTTGAACCCAGTTGAGAAAAGATTAAATCTTTTTATTTAGATTTAATGACCGATCCAGGCCGTTCGAAACGCCCTATCGTTTGAGAACAGGACAAAACAGAACACATACAGAAGAACGTTTCATTGTATATTACAACAATGCATCAGAATACAAGAATATACAGAGTACAAATGAATATTACACAGAAATATCAGAGATTTAAATTACATTTAAATACATAGCAGCGGAAAATAATACAATACACAACTAGAAAAGATATACGGATACAAAGCTTTCCGGATATCGTTCCAGCTGTAAACCAGGATCCTGTGAATATAAATCTGCAAAACCAAAACTACTAGCTGCCCGTGTCAAAATAGGGGCACCCAGAGTTTAGGTTAAAACAATAAACTCCAGGTCAGTCATGGGACTGGTGTGAGAACTAAAACAGTTATTCTTTATTTTTAAAGCTAGGTAAATCAAGGGACCACGCCGTATAACACGGAACGGGTTTCCTCCCAAGAATACCAGTGCATAAAACAAACAGCGCAATGCTAAATAAAGAAAAATGAAGCTGTTATAAGACCCAGGTCCTATCACACAATGCAACGCAAGCCGGGGGATAGGGTTTTCCCTTATAACAGCCAAAGAATGCTTGATACGTTTAAAACAAATCATTGATACTATTATAAGTGCATAGTGTATAAACAACTTCAAATCATAAGTATCAATCATAGGCGGCATGGGTACCATATATCATGTCGCCATATATAGGTTTACAAATAAAACCGCAAATGTCACGTATTTGGAAATTGGATTTCCATCTATGAACCGAGGCAAAAGATAGTCCTCAACCGATTCGAGACTGCCTAGCCCGAGTCTCAGGTCAGAGCTCGAGTGACCTTGGATCGTCAGGGCCGGTCCACCGATGTGGATTAAACTTAAACCCTGGACACTGCGTTTCGCCGCCCTTTGGGGCGTAAGCGAGCCAACGAATGACTCCATCGGACCCGGATCGTCCGATCTAACCGAGGCGCCTCGCAACAGCAACAACCACATAAGTCAAACTCGTCAGGGCGTGTAAAACCACTGACGCCACTTTTTAGCTAGGAGGAAACGCAGGCCCTCCCGGAGGTCCGTCTCCCGTTTTTGGTTCATACCGGGTGTGAAACACGCGAGGTAAACGTTACACAAAGCTACGCCACAAAGGCCGTGCTTTGATCATCACCACAAGACTTTGCTTTTCAACAGAAGCCTTGATCATTTGCATCTTAGCATGCCACACAGGCAAACCATCCTATGCAACCGATATCAGTCACACAGAATGAAATCCGATGTCAGACACACAGTCCATTTACAAGTCCGTCCTGGGTCTGAACGAAACCGGAGGCACCTAGTACCCCGCATATCCATCGATCTCCAAGTACGTCTGGACGATCACTAACTGTTTCCATCTTCTTGGGTGTACAGCCCAATCAAGATCATCAGTAATTACCCAAACGACGTGAAGACCTCCGGTCTTCGACCATCGTCTTCATCTTCGACTTATCGTCGTATCAGTTATTCAGAATGGGATAGACCCGGTCTTTCCGAATAACTCGCGTATATTTTAAATAAGTGTTACACAAACACAACATACGCCTCATTCTAATTCATTAGTCACTAACCGTAAATTAATCAAGAGAATAATTCCCCAAATATTAACCCCGAAGGCCGAAACCAACATCAGATCAATACCCAGAAAGCCATTCTGCTTGGCCAACCGACAGTTAGTTTCTAAATTTCACATTCATAGGGAAAGGTTCCCATTAATTTTATCCAAGATAAATTCCTTGAATTTATGTTTGAATCTCAATTCGAACTAGTCGGGATTAGCGAACCTTACCGAAGTAATCATTTGTTTTAATTTCCCAATCCCAACCTATTCATCCCATGAAGTAAAACTGGTTATACTTCATATCTAACACCACAGTGTTATCGGTAAATTCAATTACCATTTCACGTTCAAATCTAATTAAAGATTTAACTATCGCCTGGAGCAAAACTGGTGATACTCCAATTCGATTATTTCAATCTAATTAAAGATTCATTAAAACTCCACTTAGTTTTAATCTGTGACTGGGTTAAAGAATCAGTGTCATTTAAAACACGGTTCACGATAAAAATCACATTTCATTAATGATCGGGTTAAAGAACGAGTGTTATTTAAAACACTGTTCACGATAAACCCAAAAATCAATATCAATTCAATTCCAATTAAATATTATTTAATTGGTACACTTCATTAAATCTAAATAAAAAGATTTAATCATTTCTCAACTGGGTTCAAGAACAGTGTTAGTGAAGACACCATTCACGACAAACCCAAATCACATTTGATATTCAATATAAGGCTCTGAATAGAAAATATATCGGCTTATATTCAATATCAAATTCTACGATTAACAAATGTTGTATTGGAAATAACGATACAAATATATCTTTCAAATTTCCATAACAACCCCTGTATAATCGCGAATTCCAACATCGAAATATTCCGAAGACAATTTCGATTCAAATCCACTCCAATGCAATCATTGGATATTCTGGTTATTTTTAAAAACCCTTTTCTAATTCAATTTATTTATCTAAAAATAAATAGAATTTTATTTCTAGTTCAAAACTAGTTCATTTCGATAAAAATCTATTTTTATCTTTTCAAATAGGGAGTTTTTCGATACGAACCCAACGGTTCCGGTTTTAGGAGAATCCGACGGTCGGATCTCCCGCAATGTCCGTTTGAAATAAATGGTCGAAATTCACGAACTGCCGCGGCGCGGCGCGTTCTATTCAGGCCATTATATTATATATATAATATATATAATATATATTTCGTCGATTTCTATTTAAAACGAATTATATAAATAGTTTTAAATTCGTTTCAAAAGCTATTTCAACTTTCTTTTCAATTCAAATCAAAATTGAATTCTTCTTAATAAATTCGTCTTAAAATTCATTTCTATTCAATTCAAATTTCAATTCAGTTTGAATTCATTTCAATTCGCTTTCAATTCAATTTGAATTCGTTTTCAATTCAATTCATTTCGAAATCGTTTACGTCAAAATGGCGTCAATCTTACCCCTACATGTCGCCGGGGAGGGCGTTGGTTCGCCAATAGGCGCGAGACTCGAGAGGGTCGCCGTAAAACAAGGGACTGGGGGACCATGTGGAAGCCACGGTGGGTATTACCTGCTGCTTGGGGGATGAAGGGATGGTTGCAAAGCCTACCGGATTTCGTCGGCTATTTCACAGTTGGTATCAGAGCTTTGGTTTACAAAGCTCAGAGAACAAGGCACATTAGAACCATACGAAAGAATTCATCAGATATTGGATTAGTAATATCCAATGGAATGACTCGTTAGAGATGGGATCAGTAGTATCCTAGAACGAGTGTGAAGAGTATATTTTTGAAAATGAAAACAAATTTTGTTTTGAAAATTTAAATCAACTATTCGTATATGATTAGTTATTATGTTTGAATTTGGACAGTCCAGTATATATAGACTTTGCGTATACGTCTGATCCACGTGTATTTGAAGTTTTAATATATTGGATAGATATAGAGTCACACTCTAGTCGCCCGGAGACGATTCTGATGATAGTCTAGACATCATCAGAATTGGTATTCGAGTTTCGAAGGTGTGATTTTCTATATATTTCCATTAGACTGGTGTGAGAACCAAAACTAATATAGCTAGAATACATTGTTGTGATTTGGCACCAAAACATGATTTTTTGGTATATGTATCAAAATTATGAATTTGAAACGTTAAATTCACTAATTGATTGATGTTTGTGTTGATTGTTTATTTGTTTGCTAATTTTGAACTATTATGCCTAATTGAACCAAATATTGAATTGTATTGAAATTTGGTTGCGTTTGCTTGCATATACATATATATCATTGAACAGGTCATAGCAAGGAGGCTAGAGCCAGAGAATAAAATTTGTTTGCCCGACAAATAGGTACATGTTTACTACATAATTTCCTGTTTTGTTTGGGTGATGATGATTTTGTGAGCCTATTGGCTAGCCGCTTGGCTTTTTCTTTTTCTTTTTGAGATCTGAAGGACCGGGGAAGCTATTTGAAATTCCCCGATGCTCCCGGTGCAGGGGAGGTTAGGGCGAAATTTTTCGAAAATTTAGGGTGTTAGCCAAATTTTTGAAATTTTGAAAATTCTCAGAAACTGAAAAGTTAGAGAAGGGAAGCCAGATCGAGCGTAGAGCTGAATAATCAAACCACTTTCGACTTTGTTCCTTTTCGGGGACGAAAAGTTTTAAGTGGGGGAGATTGTAATAACCCGGAAAATCTGGGCCAGTTTAAAATTTTTATTTTGGCAATTTTAGCGAATTTTGAATATTTAAAATGAATTATTTTAAATAATATTGTCGAGAAATTTATTTTGAATATAATTAGAACGTATATATTATATACGTCGTCGTTAGAATATATAATAAATATATATAATTATAAAAGGGAATTGAAAATGGCGCGGTAGTTCGAAAATTCGATTTCTAATTTCAAATGAATATGCAGAATTCAATATAAGTCAGAATTGAACGAAACAAGAAATATTTGAATCTGTATAACTATATCTTTGTAACGAAGTTAACAAACTGAGATTTCATCTTAGAAATGATAAGATATGTCCAGTTTAAAATTAGAAATAGTCGCTGTGGAATTTATATATATTTTTATATATATAAGGCCCTTAAAAATAGCAATTTTGCAAACGACCTCGGATTTCGACGGAACCAGTTTTGTTGGGTCCGTGATGTTAAGTTATTGCTAGGTTTCAAATTTCATAATTTTTCGAATCAATATGTGAGCGTGGCATAGGAAAACGTGTTTTGACCATTTCAGTTGAATTTAATCGACTGGAAATTGGCCATTTTTCCAACGGTCTCGGAATTCGACGAAACTAGTTTTGTTAGGACCGTATCGTCAATACGAAGCTAGAAAATATTTTTCTGGAATTTTTCTAGTTAGTATGTGACCCCGGTAATTTGAAATGTACGTTTAAAATTCAATATAGTGATTTAAATGAAAATTCAAAAGGAAACTGATTGTAACAATCGAATCAGCTTACGAAACGTATCCCATTGTGTTCGGAATGGGGGTGAAACGCCATGGACGACAGGCGGTGGGCCTCGTTTTGAGGTCGTAGGTAAAAGTCAACTTTTTGCAGAATAATTTAATAAAATAAAATAAATAAATAATAATAATAAAAATATCTCCTTCCCCTTTTACTCTGCCCCCCCCCCCCCCCCCGTTCGAAAACTATTTCAGATCTAAAAAGAAGAAGAAAAAAAAAAAACTGAATCCCTAATCGAACCCCCTCCCTCCGCCTCGTCGCCGATGGCGAACCACCAGCCACCAACCCCCAATCGAAACTCCCACTACCCTCCGCCTGGCCCTCCATCAACGTCGAACCGCAGAGGGCTGCCGTTCGCAGGTCGTTGCCGACCGCCTGGGCCCACCGATCGTCGCCTCGGTCAAGGCGATGGCTGCTCTCCCCAGGGTCGACACCGTCGACCCCTCTGATCGTCAGCCGGCCCTTCGTCCAACGTGCTCCAGAAAAAAAAAAAAGGTAAAATCAGTTTTGTTAAATAACATATATTGTTTATAAATCAGTATTTAAAACAGAAAATATAAATCAGTATTTAAATTGGAAAAATATATATCAGTGTTTTAAAAAAGAGAATTTTTACATATATATAGCTTTGTTTATTTATTTTTAGGATTTTTAATTTATAAAAGTTTAGATTTTTGCTTTGAAAAATAAAAGGTATTTGCTTTGAAAAATAAAAGGTATTTGCTTTGAAAAATAAAAGGTATTTGCTTTGAAAAATAAAAGGTATTTGCTTTGAAAAATAAAAGGTATTTGCTTTGAAAAATAAAATGTATTTGCTTTGAAAAATAAAATGTCTTTGCTTTGAAAAATAAAAATGCGTGAAATAAAAACATGGTTTTTACATATGAAATGTTTGAACTTCAAAAGAAAAATATGATTTTTATATATTGAACTTTGAAATGGAAATTCGATTTTTATATATTGAACTTTGAAATGGAAATTCGATTTTTATATATTGAACTTTGAAATGAAAATTCGATTTTTATATATTGAACTTTGAAATGGAAATTCGATTTTTTATATATTGAACTTTGAAATGGAAATTCGATTTTTATATATTGAACTTTGAAATGAAAATTCGATTTTTATATATTGAACTTTGAAATGGAAATTCGATTTTTATATATTGAATAGCGAACTGAAAATTCGATTTTTATATATTGAATAGCGAACTGAAAATTCGATTTTTATATATTGAATAGCGAACTGAAAATTCGATTTTTATATATTGAATAGCAAAGTAAAAATTCGATTTTTTTTACATAGGTAGTGAAAGCGGGCAACGAAGATGCGATAGCGACGAAGACTTCTGCAAATGAAGTGCCGTGGAGCTAGGATAGCTATATGTGAGAACTTCTCACTCAAATTCTATTTTTCTAGTTATATATATATACTAGGATGCAGACGGTGCTTATTAGAAGCACCCGACACCCGTCCACAGACCATGGACTTGTTTGATTGGTTGTGTAGTTGGTTAGATTATTTGATTTGGATTTGATTGTTTGGTGAAATGAAATTGATATGATTGATGTGTGAATGGCGTGGGCCTTCACTAGACCGGGGATAAGGGCTAGGCCTTGTCCCGTTTCTAGTATCGTGCCGTTATGCCGCCGAAATTTTCTAAAATATGTTAGAAAATAAAAATATCATTTTATTGTGTAAATGAATTGAATATAAATTCATAGGTTGAAATAAAATGTTTTATCGTTAAAAATATAAATTTTAACGTGAATGTGAATAAATGAATAGTTATAAACAAATCGGCCGATTTGTTTGTATATACACTGATTTGACTGATATTGATTGGGTCGATAAATTTCACACATCGCCCAACTGCACAAATAAAATCTGTGTTTGATTGTTTGAAACCCCACACGGGTGTTGGGATGAAATTTGAAGTTCACTCATCCTGATTGATTGAATATGTCGATCGATTGATTGACAGGCTGTTATAGGCGTTGAATATCTATATTTGATGCCTTTACAGTGTAGTGCACTTTGGTTGATGGTTGATTATTTTCAATGTTATTATATACATGTGTTGTATGAAAATCCATATAATTAACTATTATATGGTAATTGATTGGGCCTCATTCCAATCGTGAAAATAAAGAATATTTTTATAATAAGAAATATTTGAAATAGAAATATTCGAAATGGAATATTTGAAAATATCAATATATGAAGCCGTGTTGATTAGATTGACGCCATTTTGACGTGAACGATATTTATAACGATTTCGAAATGAATTGAATTGAAAACGATTTCGAAATGAATTGAATATATAACGATTTCGAAATGAATTGAATATATAACGATTTCGAAATGAATTGAATATATAACGATTTCGAAATGAATTGAATTGAAAACGAATTCAAATTGAATTGAAAGCGAATTGAAATAAATTCAAATTGAATTGAAATTTGAATTGAATAGAAATGAATTTTAAAACGAATTTATAAAGAAGAATTCAAATTTGATTTGAATTGAAATGGAAGTTGAAATTACTTTTGAAACGAATTTAAAAACTATTTATATAATTCGTTTTAAATAGAAATCGACGAAGTATATATTATATATATTATATATATAATATAATGGCCTGAATAGAACGCGCCGCGCCGCGGCAGTTCGCGAATTTCGACCATTTATTTCAAACGGACATTACGGGAGATCCGACCGTCGGATTCTCCTAAAACCGGAACCGTTGGGTTCGTATCGAAAAGAGCTTTCTAACAAATATTAGAAATTTGAAATCTAACGGTTGGATTTGGAGATACGTCCAAATCAAATTCGAAAAAGGTCGCTGTAAGTGCAGTTCGATGGCCATTGTTGGAAATCGACTGTACGGGCCTTGATAAAATTATTAAAAATAGTAATAATTTGTGTAAAATCATAAGAAATGATTTGTGAAGATTTGGGATGAAAAACTTCATGTTTGAAAAGATAAAAATGGATTTTTATCGAAATGAACTAGTTTTGAACTAGAAATATAATTCTATTTATTTTTAAATAAATAAATTGAATTTAAAAAGGGTTTTGAAAATAACCAAAATTTCCAATGATTGCATTGGAGTGGATTTGAATCGAAATTGCCTTCGGAATATTTCGATGTTGGAATTCGTGATTATACAGATGTTGTTATGGGAATTTGAAAGATATATATATTTATATCGTTATTTCAAATACGACATTTGTTAGTCGTAGAATTTGATATTGAATATAAGACGATATATTTTCTATTCAGAGCCTTGTATTGAATATCAAATGTGATTTGGGGTTTGTCGTGAATGGTGTCTTCACTAACACTGTTCTTGAACCCAGTTGAGAAAAGATTAAATCTTTTTATTTAGATTTAATGAAGTGTACCAATTAAATAATATTTAATTGGAATTGAATTGATATTAATTTTTGGGTTTATCGTGAACAGTGTTTTAAATAACACTTGTTCTTTAACCCGATAATTAATGGAATGTGATTTTGGGTTTATCGTGAACCGTGTTTTAAATGACACTGATTCTTTAACCCAGTCGAAGATTAAAACTAAGTGGAGTTTTAATGAATCTTTAATTAGATTGAAAAGATCGAAAATGGAGTATCACCAGTTTTGCTCCAGGCGATAGTTAAATCTTTAATTAGATTTGAACGTGAAATGGTAATTGAATTTACCGACAACACTGTGATGTTAGATATGAAGTATTACCAGTTTTACTTCATGGGATGAATAGGTTGGGATTGGGAAATTAAAACAAATGATTACTTCGGTAAAGTTCGTTAATCCCGACTAATTCGAATTGATATTCAAAGATAGATTAAAGAATAAATTCAGGAATTTATCTTGGATAAAATTAATGGGAACCTTTCCCTATGAATGTGAAATTTAGAAACTAACTGTCGGTTAGCTAAGCAGAATGGTTTTCTGGATATTGATCTGATGTTGGTTTCGGCCTTCGGGGTTAATATTTGGGGAATTATTCTCTTGATTAATTTACGGTTAGTGACTAATGAATTGGAATGAGGCGTATGTTGTGTTTGTGTAACACTTTTATAATATATACGCGAGTTATTCGGAAAGACCGGGTTTATCCCATTCTGAATAACTGATACGACGATAAGTCGAAGATGAAGACGGTGGTCGAAGACCGGAGGTCTTCACGTCGTTTGGGTAATTACTGATGATCTTGATTGGGCTGTACACCCAAGAAGATGGAAACAGTTAGTGATCGTCCAGACGTACTTGGAGATCGATGGATATGCGGGGTACTAGGTGCCTCCGGTTTCGTTCAGACCCAGAACGGACTTGTAAATGGACTGTGTGTCTGACATTGGATTTTAGTCTGTGTGTTTGATTTCTATTAAATATATATCTGTTTGGCGGCGGAGAATTTATTCTCTTGCTTAACGCCCTTCTCTGAGACGTACGAGCTCAGGGGTTATATATTGATGGATATCAAACGCATGGAGTGAATTGCCTGTGTGGCATGCCTAAGTGGCAATTGATCGAGGCTTCTGTTGAAAAGCAAAGTCTTGTGGTGATGATCAAAGCACGGCCTTTGTGGCGTAGCTTTGTGTAACGTGTACCTCGCGTGTTTCACACCACGTATGAACCAAAAACGGGAGACGGACCTCAGGGAGGGCATGCGTTTCCTTCTAGATAAAAAGTGGCGTCAGTGGTTTTACACGCCCTGATGAGTTTGACTTATGTGGTTGTTGCTGTTGCGAGGCGCCTCGGATTGATCGGTCGTTCTCGAACCGATGGAGCCATTCGTTGGCTCGTTTACGCCCCAAAGGGCGGGGGAACGCATGTTCAGGGTTTAAGTTTAATCCACATCGGTGGACCGGCCCTGTCGCTCCAAGGTCACTCGAGCTCTGACCTGAGACATGGGCTAGATTGTCTCGAATCGGTTGAGGACTATCTTTTGCCTCGGTTCATAGATGGAAATCCAACTTCCAAATACGTGACATTTGCGGTTTTAATTGTAAACCTATATATGGCGACATGATATATGGTACCCATGCCGCCTATGATTGATACTTATGATTTGAAGTTGTTTTATACACTATGCACTTATAATAGTATCAAACGATTTGTTTTAAACGTATCAAGCATTCTTTGGCTGTTATAAGGGAAAACCCTATCCTCGGCTGCGTTGCATTGTGTGATGGGACCTGGGTCTTATAACAGCTTCACTTTTCTTTATTTAGCATTGCGCTGTTTGTTTTATGCACTGGTATTCTTGGGAGGAAACCCGTTCCGTGTTAAACGGCGTGGTCCCTTGATTTACCTAATGATTTAAAATAAAGATTAATAACTGTTTTGGTTCTCACACCAGTCACATGACTGACCTGGAGTTTATTGTTTTAACCTAAACTCTGGGTGCCCTTATTTTCGACACGGGCAGCTAGTAGTTTTGGTTTTGCAGATTTATAATCACAGGATCCTGGTTTACAGCTGGAATGATATCCGGGAAGCTTTGTATCCGTATATCTCTTCTAGTTGTGTGTTGTATTATTTTCCGCTGCTATGTATTTAAAATGTAATTTAAATGTCTGATATTTCTGTGTAATATTTATTTGTTTATACTCTGTATATCCTTGTATTCTGATGCATTGTTGTAATATACAATGAAAGGTTCTTCTGTATGCGTTCTGTTTTGTCCTGTTCTGAACGATAGGGCGTTTCGAACGGCCTGGATCGGTTTAGCGACTGGTTCGGACCGAGCGAAATTCCTTGCCGTCACAGTTGAAAATCGAATTTTTACTTCGCTATTCAATATATAAAAATCGAATTTTTATTTCAAAGTTCAATATATATAAAAATCATATTTTTCCTATGAAGTTCAATATATAAAAATCATATTTTTCCTATGAAGTTCAATATATAAAAATCATATTTTTCCTATGAAGTTCAATATATAAAAATCATATTTTTCCTATGAAGTTCAATATATAAAAATCATATTTTTCCTATGAAGTTCAATATATAAAAATCATATTTTTCCTATGAAGTTCAAATCCTTTTCCATTCTAAAGCTCAAACCTTTTCCTTTTTAAAGTTTAAACCTTTTCCTTTTTAAAGTAAAATCAGAATTCTCCTTAAAAAAAATCAGATTTATAATCTTTTAAAAAAAATCAGTTTTTAAAAATTCTTTTTAAATCGGATTTTTATATCATATAAAAATCCAGTTTTTAAATCTCAGTTTTTATTTTTTTCTTTAAAAAAAACAGTTAAAAAGAATCAGTTTTTACTTTTATAAAAAATCAGTTTTAAACCCCTTTTAAAATCAGTACT
Organism: Allium sativum; assembly: GCA_030737875.1. Taxonomy (NCBI): domain Eukaryota; kingdom Viridiplantae; phylum Streptophyta; class Magnoliopsida; order Asparagales; family Amaryllidaceae; genus Allium; species Allium sativum. The sequence goes on along the minus strand of CM060915.1, from coordinate 179,115,777 downwards.
TAAACCCAAAAAAAATCAGTTTAAAAATCCACTAGCTATTTAAAATAAATTAAATAAATTTAAAAAAAAAACTTACCGGGGGGGGGGGGGGGGGGGCGTCGCTGCTACGAACGGGGACGGAGGGGGGGGCGGTCTGCTGGGACGCGACGGCGAGGGGCTGAGGGAAAGGCGGTGGCGAGGGTTGGGGCGCGGTGGTCTGGGGGATGTCGCAGTCGGAGAAGAAGGAGTGGACGGGGGAGGAGAAGGAAGGAGGCGGCGGAAAGATGGGGGGGGGGGCTTCGGCGGTGTTCCGCCTGGGGCGGCGGCGGCCTCGCGCCCTCCAATTTTTTTTTTTTTTTTTCTCTTCAGATAATTTAGAACGGGGGGGGGGGGGGGGGCAGAGTAAAAAGGGGAAAGGAAATTTTTTTTTTTTATTTTATTATTTAATTTTTCAAAAAGGTTGACTTTTACATACGACTTCGAAACGAGGCCCACCGCCTGTCGTCCATAGCGTTTAACCCCCATTCCGAACACAATGGGATATGTCTCGCAAGCTGATTTGATCGTTACAATCAGTTTCCTTTTGAATTTTCATTTAAATCACTATATTGAATTTTAAACGTACATTTCAAATTACCGGGGCCACATACTAACTAGAAAAATTCCAGAAAAATATTTTCTAGCTTCGTATTGACGATACGGTCCTAACAAAACTAGTTTCGTCGAAATCCGAGGTCGTTTGCAAAATGTCCATTTTTAAGGGCCTGAATTCCATAGCGACTATTCAGAATTTTCAACTGGACATATCTTTTGATTCCCGCTATCAAATTTCGATTGGTCAGATTCATTGGAAAGATACTATCAATTAGATCCTATGATTTTTGGTTTCACTAAAATCCGGATTGTTTTGCACCCGGTACATCCAATTGAAGTTTGAAATCGAATTATCGAACTACCGCGCCATTTTCAATTCTATTTATAATTATATATAAATATTTATATTCTAACGACGACGCGTAAAATATATACGTTCGAATTATATTTAAAATAAATTTCTCGTCGATATTATTTAAAATATTCTATTTTAAATAATCAAAATTCGCTAAAATCGCCAAAATAAAAATTTTAAACTGGCCCAGATTTTCGGGTTGTTACAATCTCCTCCACTTAAAACTTTTCGTCCCCGAAAAGGAACAAAGTCGAAAGTGGTTTGATTATTCAGCTCTACGCTCGATCTGGCTTTCATTCTCCAACTTTTTAGTTTCTGAGAATTTTCAAAATTTCAAAAATTTGGCTAACACCCTAAATTTTCGAAAAATTTCGCCATAACCTCCCCTGCAATGGGAGCATCGGGGAATTTCAAATAGCTTCCCCGGTCCTTCAGATCTCAAAAAGAAAAAGAAAAAGCCAAGCGGCTAGCCAATAGGCTCACAAAATCATCATCACCCAAACAAAACAGGAAATTATGTAGTAAACATGTACCTATTTGTCGGGCAAACAAATTTTATTCTCTGCTCTAGCCTCCTTGCTATGACCTGTTCAAAGATATATTCGTATGCAAGCAAATGCGACTAATTTTTAATATAATTCAATATTCGGTTCAATTAGGCTAAATGGCTACAAATTAGCAAACAAATAAACAAACAACACAAACATCAATCAATTAGTGAATTAGAGTCTCAAATTCATAATTTGATATATATATACAAAAATCATGTTTTTGATACCAAATCACAACAATAGGCCCTATCTAATTTTGGTTCTCACACCAGTCAATAGGAAATATATAGAAAGCCCACTTTTGTCACTCGAACATAAATTCTAATGATGGAGCTCCATCATCAAAATCATCTCCGGGCGATTAGAGTGTAATTCTATATCTATCCAGTATATTAAAATTTCTAACACACGTGGATCAGACATATACGCAAAATCTTTATATACTGGACTGTCCAACTCGATATATATAGATAATCAAATACGAATAGTTGATTTAGATTTTCAAAACAAAATTTGTCTTACTTTCAACAATATACTCTTCACACTCGTTCTAGGATACTACTGATCCTATCTCTAACGAGTCATTCTAATTGGGTATTGCTACTCCAATATCTGATGAATTCTTTCGTATGTTTCTAATGTGCCTTGTTCTCTAGCTTTGTAAACCAAAGCTCTGATACCAACTGTGAAGACCCGCTACTTCCCCGTAAAAGAAAGCGGCGGATAGTTCGAGAACAAACCACAACAGAACGCATACAGAAGAACATTTCATTGTATATTACAACAATGCATCAGATTACAAGAATATACAGAGTATAAAAGAATATTACACAGAATTATCAGAGATTAAATTACATTTAAATACATCGCAGCGGAAAATAAAACAATACACAACTAGAAGGGATATACGGATACAAAGCTTTCCGGATATCATTCCAGCTGTAAACCAGGATCCTGTGAATATAAATCTGCAAAACCAAAACTACTAGCTGCCCGTGTCGAAAATAGGGGCACCCAGAGTTTAGGTTAAAACAATAAACTCCAGGTCAGTCATGGGACTGGTGTGAGAACTAAAACAGTTATAAATCTTTATTTTAAAGTTAGGTAAATCAAGGGACCACGCCGTATAACACGGAACGGGTTTCCTCCCAAGAATACCAGTGCATAAAACAAACAGCGCAATGCTAAATAAAGAAAAATGAAGCTGTTATAAGACCCAGGTCCTATCACACAATGCAACGCAAGCCGGGGGATAGGGTTTTCCCTTATAACAGCCAAAGAATGCTTGATACGCTTAAAACAAATCATTTGATACTATTATAAGTGCATAGTGTATAAAACAACTTCAAATCATAAGTATCAATCATAGGCGGCATAAGCGCCCCATCCCACTATGTCGCCATAAATAGGATTACAATTAAAACCGCACATGTCACGTATTTGGAAATTGGATTTCCTCCTATGAACCGAGGCAAAAGATAGTCCTCAACCGATTCGAGACGCTCTAGCCCGCCCCTCAGGAACAGCCGCAACTGCCCCTTGGATCCTCAGGGCCGGTCCACACGGAGTGGATTATTATGCCTGAACACTACGTCTCCCCACCCTATGGGGTGTAAGTCTGGTCCGTCAGCCGACCAGAATGCATTCGGCCGAAACCGATATAACCGAGGCGCCTCGCAACAGCAACAACCACATAAGTCAAACTCGTCAGGGCGTGTAAAACCACTGACGCCACTTCTAGCTAGAAAGAAACGCATGCCCTCCCTGACGTCCGTCTCCCGTTTTTGGTTCATACCTGGTGTGAAACACGCGAGGTAAACGTTACACAAAGCTACGCCACAAAGGCCGTGCTTTGATCATCACCACAAGACTTTGCTTTTCAACAGAAGCCTTGATCATTTGCATCTTAGCATGCCACACAGGCAAACCATCCTATGCAACCGATATCAGTCACACAGAATGAAATCCGATGTCAGACACACAGTCCATTTACAAGTCCGTTCTGGGTCTGAAAGAAACCGGAGGCACCTAGTACCCCGCATATCCATCGATCTCCAAGTACGTCTGGACGATCACTAACTGTTTCCATCTTCTTGGGTGTACAGCCCAATCAAGATCATCAGTAATTACCCAAACGACGTGAAGACCTCCGGTCTTCGACCATCGTCTTCATCTTCGACTTATCGTCGTATCAGTTATTCAGAATGGGATAAACGCGGTCTTTCCGAATAACTCGCGTATATATTATAAAAGTGTTACACAAACACAACATACGCCTCATTCCAATTCATTAGTCACTAACCGTAAATTAATCAAGAGAATAATTCCCCAAATATTAACCCCGAAGGCCGAAACCAACATCAGATCAATATCCAGAAAACCATTCTGCTTGGCTAACCGACAGTTAGTTTCTAAATTTCACATTCATAGGGAAAGGTTCCCATTAACTTTATCCAAGATAAATTCCTTGAATTTACTCTTTAATCTTCCTTTGAATTTCGATTCAACTAGTCGAGATTAACGAACCTTACCGAAGTAATCATTGGTTTTAGTTTCCCAATCCCAACCTATTCATCCCATGAAGTAAAAACTGGTAATACTTCATATCTAACACCACGGTGTTATCGGTAAATTTAATTACCATTTCACGTTCAAATCTAATTAAAGATTTAACTATCGCCTGGAGCAAAACTGGTGATACTCCATTTCGATTATTTCAATCTAATTAAAGATTCATTAAAACTCCACTTAGTTTTAATCTGTGACTGGGTTAAAGAATCAGTGTCATTTAAAACACGGTTCACGATAAACCCAAAATCACATCACATTAATTATCGAGTTAAAGAACGAGTGTTATTTAAAACACTGTTCACGATAAACCCAAAAATCAATATCAATTCAATTCCAATTAAATATTATTTAATTGGTACACTTCATTAAATCTAAATAAAAAGATTTAATCATTTCTCAACTGGGTTCAAGAACAGTGTTAATGAAGACACCATTCACGACAAACCCAAATCACATTCATTAATTATCGGGTTAAAGAACAAGTGTTATTTAAAACACTGTTCAAGATAAACCCAAAAATCAATATCAATTCAATTCCAATTAAATATTATTTAATTGGTACACTTCATTAAATCTAAATAAAAAGATTTAATCTTTTCTCAACTGGGTTCAAGAACAGTGTTAGTGAAGACACCATTCACGACAAACCCAAATCACATTTGATATTCAATATAAGGCTCTGAATAGAAAATATATCGGCTTATATTCAATATCAAATTCTACGATTAACAAATGTCGTATTGGAAATAACGATATAAATACATATCTTTCAAATTTCCGTAACAACATCCGTATAATCACAAATTCCAACATCGAAATATTCCGAAGACAATTTCGATTCAAATCCACCCCAATGCAATCATTGGAAATTTTGGTTATTTTCAAAACCCTTTTCAAATTCAATTTGAATTCGTTTTCAATTTAATTCATTTCGAAATGGTTTTCAATTCATTTCATTTCGAAATCGTTTTCAATTCAATTCATTTTGAAATCGTTTTCAATTCAATTCATTTCGAAATGGTTTTCAATTTAATTCATTTCGAAATGGTTTTCAATTCATTTCATTTCGAAATCGTTTTCAATTCAATTCATTTTGAAATCGTTTTCAATTCAATTCATTTTGAAATCGTTTTCAATTCAATTCATTTCGAAATGGTTTTCAATTTAATTCATTTCGAAATGGTTTTCAATTCATTTCATTTCGAAATCGTTTTCAATTCATTTCATTTCGAAATCGTTTTCAATTCATATAAATATCGTTCACGTCAAAATGGCGTCAATCTAATCAACACGGCTTCATAAATTTCTACTTTCAAATATTCTTTTTCAAACATTTCTTTTTCAAAATAGTTGTTATTATCAAAATATTTCGTTCAACACATGACCAATCTCAATGAATTAGTACTGTCAACACATGAACTTTTATTTTATATCGATAAAGATGTAAATTTTATTACTAAAATATTTCGTTCAACACATGACCAATCTCAGTGGATGAGTACTGTCAACACATGAACTTTTATTTTATAATATTCTTTATTTTTCAAATTGGAATGAGGCCCAATCAATTGCCATATAAAGTTAATTATATGGATTTTCATACAACACATGTATATCATAGCATTGAAAAATAATCAACCATCAACCAAAGTGCACGACACTGTATAAGCATCAAATATAGATATTCAACGCTTATAACAGCCTGTCAATCAATCGATCGACATATTTAATCAATCAGGATGAGTGAACTTCAAATTTCATCCTAACACCCGTGTGGGGTTTCAAACAATCAAACACATATTTTATTTGTGCAGTTGGGCGATGTGTAAAATTTATCGTCCCAAACAATGTCATTCAAATAAGTGTACATAAACAAACCGTCTGGTTTGTAAATGAATATTTATTTATTCACATTCACGTTAAAAATTATATTTTTAACGCTAAAACATTTTATTCCAACCTATGAATTTCTATACAATTCATTTATTCAATAAAATGATATTTTTATTTTTCTAACTTATATTAGAAAATTTCGACGGCATAACGACACGATACTAGAAACGGGACGAGGCCTAGCCTTATCCCCGGTCTAGTGAAGGCCCACGCCATTCACACATCAATCATATCAATTTCAATTTCACCAAAACAATCCAATCCAAATCAAATAATCTAACCAACTACACAACCAATCAAACAAGTCCATGGTCTGTGGACGGGTGTCGGGTGCTTCTAATAAGCACCGTCTGCATCCTAGTATATATATATATATACATAACTAGAAAAGTAGAATTTGAGTGAGAAGTTCTCACCTATAGCTATCCTAGCTCCACGGCTCTTCATTTGCAGAAGTCTTCGTCGTTTCGCCTTCTTGTCACCTTCGTTGCCCAAGGCCACTATATATATAAAAATCGAATTTTTACTTCGCTATTCAATATATAAAAATCGAATTTTTATTTCAAAGTTCAATATATATAAAAATCATATTTTTCCTATGAAGTTAAATATATAAAAATCATATTTTTCCTATGAAGTTCAATATATAAAAATCATATTTTTCCTATGAAGTTCAATATATAAAAATCATATTTTTCCTATGAAGTTCAATATATAAAAATCATATTTTTCCTATGAAGTTCAATATATAAAAATCATATTTTTCCTATGAAGTTCAAATCCTTTTCCATTCTAAAGCTCAAACCTTTTCCTTTTTAAAGTTTAAACCTTTTCCTTTTTAAAGTAAAATCAGAATTCTCCTTAAAAAAATCAGATTTATAATCTTTTAAAAAAAACCAGTTTTTAAAAATTCTTTTTAAATCGGATTTTTATATCATATAAAAATCCAGTTTTTAAATCTCAGTTTTTATTTTTTTCTTTAAAAAAAACAGTTAAAAAGAATCAGTTTTTACTTTTATAAAAAATCAGTTTTAAACCCCTTTTAAAATCAGTACTTAAACCCAAAAAAAATCAGTTTAAAAATCCACTAGCTATTTAAAATAAATTAAATAAATTAAAAAAAAAAAACTTACCGGGGGGGGGGGGGGGGCGTCGCTGCTACGAACGGGGACGGAGGGGGGGGCGGTCTGCTGGGACGCGACGGCGAGGGGCTGAGGGAAAGCCGGGTGGCGAGGGTTGGGGCGCGGTGGTCTGGGGGATGTCGCAGTCGGAGAAGAAGGAGTGGAGGGGGAGGAGAAGGAAGGAGGCGGCGGAAAGATGGGGGGGGGGCTTCGGCGGTGTTCCGCCTGGGGCGGCGGCGGCCTCGCGCCCTCCATTTTCTTTTTTTTCTTTTTTTTCTCTTCAGATAATTTAGAACGGGGGGGGGGGGGGGGGGCAGAGTAAAAAGGGGAAAGGAAAATATTTTTTTTTTATTTTATTATTTAATTTTTCAAAAAGGTTGACTTTTACATACGACTTCGAAACGAGGCCCACCGCCTGTCGTCCATAGCGTTTAACCCCCATTCCGAACACAATGGGATATGTCTCGCAAGCTGATTTGATCGTTACAATCAGTTTCCTTTTGAATTTTCATTTAAATCACTATATTGAATTTTAAACGTACATTTCAAATTACCGGGGCCACATACTAACTAGAAAAATTCCAGAAAAATATTTTCTAGCTTCGTATTGACGATACGGTCCTAACAAAACTAGTTTCGTCGAAATCCGAGGTCGTTTGCAAAATGTCCATTTTTAAGGGCCTGAATTCCATAGCGACTATTCAGAATTTTCAACTGGACATATCTTTTGATTCCCGCTATCAAATTTCGATTGGTCAGATTCATTGGAAAGATACTATCAATTAGATCCTATGATTTTTGGTTTCACTAAAATCCGGATTGTTTTGCACCCGGTACATCCAATTGAAGTTTGAAATCGAATTATCGAACTACCGTGCCATTTTCAATTCTATTTATAATTATATATAAATATTTATATTCTAACGACGACGCGTAAAATATATACGTTCGAATTATATTTAAAATAAATTTCTCGTCGATATTATTTAAAATATTCTATTTTAAATAATCAAAATTCGCTAAAATCGCAAAAATAAAAATTTTAAACTGACCCAGATTTTCGGGTTGTTACACACCACAACTACTTATCTCTCACGCAAAGCATCCTAGTCGAACTCGACATTCCCCAAGCACAAGCCCCAAAGGCCTAAACCAATATCAGACAAGCACCTAAGGAACATCTCCTCCGAATTCGGACAATCCACATGAAGTGATACTAGTAAAACAACTAAGCTCTGGAGCACTCATTTGCCTCCTAGAGACAACTAGGACTTAATACAACAATAACCTCTCAGCTTCCCTTATTCCAGTTGTTACCACCATCACTAAGTAGGTACCTAATACCACCCTATTCCTTTCGAGTAGATCGACTCACCAAATAATGCTAAACCCAGTAAAGCCCAAAACAAAATAATAAAAAACAAACATACATCCATTGCTCGATAAGACCACGTTACGATAAATCATACTAAGGCTAATTGTACCACCAATCGAGTTCGTCACTACAAAAGATCTATCGACTAACTCAGGTTTGTCAAACAAAACCCGATCAAAACATCTTAAATAGAAAGCATACCTCGAATAACGACAGCCTTTTCCTTCTGCGCCGCAGTTGGGGCATTCGACGAAGAAGGAACAACGTTGATAGCATATGCTTTCACGATCTGCTTCTCCCTAGGAGATTCTGGACATTCATTCTTGTGATGTCCCGCTTGGCCGCAATTAAAGCACTTCCTTTCCCCAGGCTTTTCTCGACAATCTCTGGCATAGTGGCCCTTCTTGCCACAACTAAAGCACTCGCCGTCTTTCTTTCTTTTCTTATTTTGGCCATCCATGGTTTGGTCTTGCTTCCTCTTATTTTGGGAACTATCCTTGCCCCCACCGCTTGCTTGCGGCTTAAGCTCCTCTGCAGATGCAATAACAACCTCGGTCTTTGGCTTAGGGTAAAGACTTTCTGATCTCAAAGATTTCCCCACAATCGACTCAAACGTCTCATCGATGTGGTTAATAAGCCTTTCCCCCAAGTACCCATCTAAACTAGTAATGAAATTTTCATTCTTCTTCTCGGGAGTGTCAATGAGGGATAATCCATACTTCGATAAACTATCGAACTCAGCAATATATTCTGAGACTGCCCTACCATTCTGGTTAAGCTCCATGAACTTCCTAAACAATTATGACTTCTGAGCGGCTGGGATAAACTTATCATTGAAACGAGTTCTAAACTGATCCCAAGTGACTTGATCCTTTGGAGTAGGTACCTTATAGCATTCCACCATTTCATTGCCGGTCCTTGCAGCTGACGGGACGCTAGCCTTCTCTTCATCACATCCTCGATACCCAAGTCTTTGAAGATACGCTCGCAGCTATCCAACCAATCCTGAACATCCGTAGCCGACTCCGTTCCGTGGAACGGCTTCCCACCAAGGCTAGTATAATTCTTATTCAGCTTGGCAAAATCGGCCCTAGGCGCCTGCACTACAGGACCACCACCATTACCGGCATTGGGAGCTTCCCACTGCACATCCCTAAGCATCTCTCTCATGAGGTCAGTAAACATCGTCCTCATGTCAGCAACATTCCCAATATTGGCTCCTCTACCGGCACCTCTTACGTATCGGCTCATCGTTCAATCTGTAAAAAGAAACGATTAACCATTTATATGGTGGTGCTAATGCAGTGCGACTTCATCCTTAGTTATACTAATAGTATATATATATATATATATATATATATATAGCTTTTGCAAACAAAAGTAATCACAAATACGCGCTCTCATATACGTATACTATCTCTCCCTGATAACTTCCCTAGGTTAACTACGCAATCTAGAGCTCTGATACCAAATGTGACCGCCCACCCCGCACTAGCCGACATTTAATTTAAAAGTGTGGTGTACACATGTCCAGTTAGCATGGGATGGTCGTTAGAAGAAAAGGGAAGAAGAGAATAAACTAATCAAGGAACCTGTAGAATGTCTCATAGCGCATGGAACAAAATATAGTAATAACATAATCTTGACATAAAACAGGCGTGACAGTGCATAAGCTGAAAACTAAACCAACATAGCAGCGGAAATTCAAATACAGCTTATTACAACTTTCCAAATTTACTGTCTCTAAAAAAAAAAGCTACTGTAGAAGATGCACGACTAATGCCCAAGTAGTGATATTCAACAACACAGGGAGAATACTATATATATAATACATGGAAGCCTCATGCTCGTCTCCGAATCAGCTACCCGTGCATACCCAGCTAACCTGTCTCTAGTCTGCTCGTGTGAGCACCCAGAGTAATAAGAAGAGACATAAAACTCTGGGTCAGACAAAAAGTCTGGTATGAGCGATAAGCATCTAAACAGGACAATAACAAGTATAATCTAATCATACCTGAACCTGGACCTGCAACCAAAGAGTTGGAACTACATACCGTACAATACTCTAAGGTGCCACTAAACAGATGGTGTAAAGAATACGGGGGTGGGGGTGTGTATGTCATAGTGATGGCAAACAATCAAGCATAGCAACCATCCTCACATCTCTCACTCAGTGCGTAAAGCATACGATATCCACTACCTTGGTCACCTACTCCTTTGGGCCATGACGAAATCCAATTCCGTACAACTATCACTACAAGCTCACTATCCGTCTCTCAGTGGTGAGCCAAAGTTATGAATACCGACAACCCCTTTGCACACGTCCCGTAGCAGAGCCTGTAATGGCGCGTTTTGTTAGCTGTCGAATAATTAATTAATTTAATTATTTAAATATCGTTTTGGCGATATCGATAACTGGAATTAAATAATATTGAATATTTAATTGATAATTATAATATAATAATATATTATAATGTCGAAATAGTCAAAATAGCTGAATTCACAATACAGTGTGAATTGGATTATATATAAGGAATAATTCAGTTTGGAATTGAATTTGAGTAACGAATATATTTTATAAAGAACAGTTTGAACGTGGGATTTATAATATAATTAATCGAGCCTGAAATGGCGCTGTAGTTCGTAAATGGGCGGTTCGAACTTCAACAGAAAATACAGGATTCGTTTTAAATCGGATTTCTGTGAAACAAGAAACGTGTGGAGCTGGTGGAGTATATCTTTCTAGTGGAGGAGAAAAATCAGGACTTCGTCGTGTAGATTTTTAGTTATGTCCAAATCAAATTTTAAAATAGTCGCTATAGAATCGTTTATCGACCGTATCGGTTTATTCGATATAACTAGAGATCAGATTTGAATTTAGACAAGGTTCTTTTGGGACATAACGATAATTTGATTTTTAGAATTTTACTGTAATTTTTAATTAATTAAATAAGCAACTTTTTATTTGAAGAATTCTGCACCATGTAATCAACATTTTGAGGTTTCAAAATATGAGTTAATCTACCGGTATTATTATATTTTGGGGATCGTGGGACATTGCTCGTCTCACTGGTATTTTTATTTCTGTCATTGGCCGTCCGGATGAGGACAGAACTTCATGTAGAAGGGTCACCAAATTGTAAAAGAAATATCTACATTTCTATGATCAAATAAAGGGCCACACCGTTTGCTTTCGTCCATAGGAAAACAGCCAACGTGGAAGAAGATAATCGATATAAAATAAAATAACATGGTATAAATAGACCCTTAACATTTCGTTTAACCCAAAGTTCACTCTCCTTAGGTCACAGAAAAATCCGCCACTCTCGTTTATCATTTCTCAGTAAAACGTCCATCTTCATCAGTCCCATGCCATCGGAAGTGGCATAGTATCGTCGAACTTGTAACCAGGGATGGTGGAGAGTAGCACGGAGGTTCTGGTGGGTTTGGGAGATCTGCCGTTGAGGAGGCATCGTCGGACCAGAAGGGAAACAAACGAAGAGGGGGTCGGATGCGGTTGTACAGGGAGTGTAAAGATGGAGCAGTGGGATTCATTGTTTAGGGAGGGAGACAGACGTGTTTAGTGGAAGTCTGGATGGATACGGCGGTTGTACCATTCACGCGGAGATGGCTAGAGTCATGGTGAAGGGTCTGATTGCGAGTGCAGGTTTGAGGGGTAGTATAGAAAGAGAAGGCGATGAGAGGAATGATGGCGATTTCATATTTTGGAATGGTGGAGTGTACGTAAGTGATGACCTGGTTTTTACGATCTATAGAAGGTTTGCAAGAAGGAGTTTACTGGATTGGGCATTTCGCAAATAGGAGGAGCGGTTAACAGTAAAATAGGGATTTAAAGAAATGGTTAGGATTTTAATTACTGATTAGTGGTGTTCATGAAGTTGAAGTAGGGGATTGGGTTAGTTGTTTTTCCGTGAGTAGAAGTGCAGCTGTCAGGAAGAGCAACTTGCCGTTGTTATTTAGGAAGAAGGACGTAGGGTCAAAAAGGGAGCAAATGGGCCGGGTTTCTAAAATGGTTAAGGCCCAGTTTTAAGTAAAAACCAAGTTATTTTTTTTTAAATGAATATCCAAACTTGTATAAGTCATAACGTGATCATACGGTATCGAAACTCAGCGAAACAAGATCCAACAGGATCGTATGGACGGACACTACCCAATGGAACTGACTGGAAGTGAATCTGAACTCGTTACAGTTTATGGCAAAATAAATTGTCCGTATGAATCAAGCGATGGTTATCGTTATTAACGATGATCGTCCAATGTGAGTAAATCTCACTAACTCTGAACAGTTCTATTTTTAAAACGTATTCTTAGAACTGTTAAAATTGTCTGTTTGACTGTGTGTTGATTGAATTGCTAGTCAGTTAGTTAAATTTCTATATTGATTCTGTTTAACAGAATATATCATATGGAACTGAAAGTGATGTTATCTATATTGTCTAACATCTGTGATGCAGGGAAACAGGTTGGAGGAATCCGACTGGATTCCTCAACATTTATTTTACCATTTTTCATATATTGTGATATATGATGTGTTATGAAATCTGTTATTGATTTCATATGTTTGAATGATACCGATCATTGTTATACGACACGTTAAACACCGTAGGTGATACTAGAATGTAAAAAAGGGAATTTTCAATGTTTATATTGAAAATAATTCTTATTTATAAAATCGATACGATTTTATAAAATGAAAACATTTATTTATTTGGGAAATAAATAAAGGAACATTTATTTAGATTTTAAATAAATGGAATAAATGAATATTTATTTAGGGAATAAATAAAGGAACACTTGTTCGGAAAATAAATAGAATTATACAAGGATAGATTTAAACACGTGCTTCGCACACGGTATAACACGATATGGATTTAAATGAGATATTAAATAGGAAATCTGTTTTAAACAGATAAATTGAAGTAGATTAATTTATAAATAATGTTTTATAAATTAAATAAATTATTTATCGTTGATAAATGGAACATATATAAGTCTGGACTTATATAGAGAAGTAGAAACGTTATTAAAAGGACATTTATAAAGTGAAGAACCGTTACTAAAAGTAAATCTTTATAAATGGATAAACGTGTAAAAAGTAAATCTTTATAAATGGATAAACGTGTAAAAAGTAAATCTTTATAAAGGATAAACGTGTAAAAAGTAAATCTTTATCAATGGATAAACGTTGTAAAAAGGAAATCTTTTGAAATGAATAAACATTAATAAAAGGAGTAAATCGAATTTAGTTATTCGAAATAAGTTATTCGAATTAGATATTTGAATAGAGTTAAACACATTAGAGTGATTCGAATTACTTATTCGAATAGAGTTAAACAAAGTAATTTGTTAGGTTAACCAAAGCAAGCTAGTCGAGTTAATCAAAGTAATTGGTTAAGTTAACCAAAGTAAATCAGTTAAGATAAACTAAGCGGTTAATCGAAGTGAATTAGTTAAGTTAAACTAATTGGTAAATCAAAGTGAATTAGTTGCGTCAAACTAAGTGACTTAGTTAAGTTAAACTAATTTGTACATCAAAGTGAATTAGTTGCATCAAACTAAGTGAATTAGTCAAGTTAAACTAATTGGTTAATCGAAGTAAATTAGTTGGGTTAATCAATGTGAATTAGCTGAGTTAAACTAAGTAAATCGGTTAGAGTTAATCAAAGTGAATTAACTAAGTTAAACTAAGTGGATTAGTTCAGTTAATCGAGACAAGTAAATCAAGTTAGGTTAAACCATTTGAGTTAACCAGTTAGGTTAAACCATTTGAGTTAACCGGTTAAAGTTGACCAGTTAGAGTTGACCAGTTAGAGTTATCCAAGTGGAGTTAATCGAGTAGAGTTGCCGATTATCACTTATTCGAAGTAGAGTTATCGAATATAGTATATTCGAGGGAAGAGTAACCGAATATAGTTTATTCGAGTGGAAAAATCAAATGTTATTCATTTGAGAAGAGTTACCGAATATTATTTATTCGAAGAGTAGTTATCGAATATTGGTTATTCGAAGTTAGTTAATCCAAAGGAGTTATTCAAAGTTAGTTAATCCAAAGGAGTTATTCGAAGTTAGTTAATCCAAAGGAGTATTCAAAGTTAGTTAATCCAAAGGAGTTATTCGAAGTTAGTTAATCCAAGGGAGTTATTCGAAGTTAGTTAATCCAAAGGAGTTAGTCGAAGAGTTAATCGAATATAGTTATTCGAAAGAAGGTGTTAATCGAATATAGTTATTCGAGTAAAGTTAAAAGAGTTAATCGAATTTAGTTATTCGAAATGAGTTATTCGAATTAGATATTTGAATAGAGTTAAACACATTAGAGTGATTCGAATTACTTATTCAAATAGAGTTAAACACGTAAGAGTTAATTGAATATTAGTTATTCAATTAGAGTTAAATCGAATTTAGTTATTCGAAAGGAGTTAATCAATTTGAGTTAAGTTAATCGATTTGAATTAAGTTGAATCGAAATGGAGTAAATCGATTAGAATTAAGTTAATCGAGTTAGAGTAAATCGAATATTGGTTATTCGAAGGTAAGTTATTCAAATTAGTTATTCGAAGGAGTTAATCAAATGAGTTGATCCAAAGGAGTTAGTCGAATATTAGTTATTCGAATAGAGTTAAAGGAGTTATCGATTTTATTTTGATCGAAAGGAGTTATCGATTAGTAAATCGAAAGGAGATTTTCGAATATAGCATATTCGAAAGAAAGAGATCGAATATTGTTTATTCGAAAGAGAGAGATTTCGAATATGAGGTATTCGAAGAGAGATAATCGAATATAGGTTATTCGAAGAAGAGTTAATCAAATAGAGATTACTCGAAAGAGAGTTATACGTTGAATTCGATTATAGCGAATTCGGGAAAGTACTATTTACTTTCCAGGGTTTAAATCAAGATTTAGTTATTGATTTAGAAATTAGGTGCCTGTTAAATTATTCGAGTAAGGAGATAAAGTTATAATTTAGGTTAGATATTGCAGAAGTAGGAATTATAACGTTATAGTTATAATCAAACGTTTTCATATAAGAAGTAGATTTGTAACCTGAATCCGAGAATTTTCGTAAACAGATGATTGGGAAAAAGTGAGTGACGAGCTTCATCTATTTCACAGTAAAGGACGTTGTTCAATTAAGGTCTGCGAGGTAATTATACCCCAACTTGATTGACTTCAGAATTGACAAAGGAATAGTTGTGGTTCGATCTAAAAGGTTGATTAAGAATAAAGTTAAGGAATAAGCGATAAATGGATTAAGCGAAACGATGTTTTATACAACGTTCATTGGAAATCCGTAAATGAGTTTTGGAAACGTTTTCCAAATATAGTCAGATATGTTTTCTAAACATAGAAAATGAAATGTTTTCATGATAAGAATTTAAGAAATAGAGTTAAGAAAATTCAGAAACTGACAGGAGAGGGTAAGTTGAACGGTTTTCTAAGTGACGATCTGATGTTGGTTTCGACCTTCCGAATTGATACTTAGAGAATTGTTCTCATACTAGTTACAGTTAGGGACTGATAGTTGCGAAATAATAGTGATGTGAAAATAAGCTATGGAAATGTTTTCCAATGATTAATAACATATATTTTCTAAATATATGAAATAAGGAAATATGAACATGTGATGATTGATCGATCGAATTTCCATTTGGAAATAAGATCGTTGTTTGTACACCGACATGTTTTCATTTGATAGTTGAATCACAGACTATCAAAGTTTTTACCATTTTAACGTTGTTAATATGGAGAGACCGGTTGGATTATTATTATCCAAAGAACCACTCTGTATTGGCATAAGCGTTGCGAGCAATATCTGCCAAAGATAAATTGAAGACGGAGTAAAGTGCAAGGGCTGTTGTACAAGTCTTAGATAACAGTGACTAAGATGGATATACTGAATAGTGCCTTCGGTTTGTCCAGTCCCAGGACAACGTATATGGAAGAAGGTCTGACATAGTATATCCAATGGATCGCGTAAGTTGATCTGTTCAAACGTATTCATGTTTGGTGGCGGAGGAATTCGTTTCTCTTAGCTATATACCCGTGTTATTTTTGGATAAGCAAATTTGTGATTTGGCGGGTATGACGATGTGGCATTCAAAGTGAATGGTGATCAGATGTTCTGAAGATAGACGTAGCTTCTAGCCTCACACCGGGAAGTAACAAAAGTTGGGCTAGGCAGCATGGCTAGTTGGGTCATCCCCAAGCAGGGTGTATGGTCACCGATCTAGAGAATATTCATATTTATACTTCTTTTTGATTATGTATCTTCGGATGACGGTTTGATGGCCTATAACTGTGGTGGCAATCTATTCGCGACACTCAAGCTAAATGAGTGAGCGGTCATGTGTGGCCGGGTTGCAAGACGTTCTTGTTGAACCCTGAGTGTATCACCTCTAGAGTACACTATTCAGAAGGTGCTCCCATACCTTGTCTGTTGGAATCCAATCTTCAATAAGCGCCCTGGGGTTTATGATTTTATACTATGTATGTAGAACGTGAGATGCAAGCGTTTCTGCTAGATTGATATCTATTTGTACTTAGACATTATTATAATATCACAATGATATTGCTTGTCATTGTTGTTCAGATACTCATAAGGAAAAACCCATTCCGTATTCACGACGTGGTCTTATGACATACCCTATACTTTTTTTAAACTGTTTTACTCATACCAGTCCCATGACTGACCCGGAGTTTACTTTGTTGTTTTCCCTAAACTCTTGGGTGCCTAAATTTGTACGGGCAGTCAAGTAGTCTGGATTTACAGATATGCTTGGAGAGCTTGGAGCAGGAGGCTGCAAGATTTTATAGCTATAGTTATTTCCGCTGTGTTGTAAGTGTTGTACTCTGATAAGTGATATTGTATATATATAACTGTTTACTTCAAAGCTATGTTATATATTATATGTTATTCGTTCCGCTGTGAGATTCGTGTTACTCTGATGATTCTGATGTTCTTCTTCTTCTATTCTATTAGTTCTATCTTTTCTTCCTCACCCTCTACTTTCTTTCACTAACGTCTCGGAATTTCCGACTCTCGAGGATTCGGAAATTTCCAGCCGTTACAGTTGGTATCAAAGCTTAAGTTAGGTGATTACCTTGGCTCTGTGGCATAACTCGATAGAGATGGGATTAGTAATATCCTAGATTGAGTTTGAGTGTATATATATGAGCGCGTAATTGTTATTCAATATAAAATGGTTTTATATTATGGAGACTCATTGGTTGAGTGGCTTATGAATTCTGGTCGATCTGTTGATCCACTGTATCGATAAGGGTTACTAAACACTCGAATACGATGAACCGTCATGGTATGTTTTGAAAGAGGGTAAATGAAATTATTTTTCCCAAAATATATTTGTTTATAGAAGAAATATATATCTTGAAATTATTATAGTATATTGATTGTGTTGGTTGTTATTATAATCGAATAAGATTATAAAAGGGTGAAATGTTATAAATGACCAATCAGAATTCATATGAATGTAATATATGAAATAGTTTGAATTAAATATGAATTTAAATCAGAATTTGGAATTTAAAATAGGGAAATTTTAAGTTCCTGGGAGATTTTGAAAATGTGTTTCAAATTGAAAATGATATAGTATTGAACTCACTTCGATAGCTAGAAAATAGATTCTGATGATGAATCTAGACATCATCAGTGTTCATTTTCGAGTTCTAAGTGACGGATTACTACCAAAGGTTTTGTTTTTGAATTGTTTTGAGAAAACAAGTTGTTTAGAAATTCAATGGTTTTGAATTGGCATTATGATTTCAAATTGTGTTGAAAGAAACCCAGGAACTTAAGTTCTGGAATTAAAATTTAACTAATGAAGTTAAATAAAATGAGATGGTAAAAATAAATTGAAATTTAACTTGAACCGAGTTAAATAAAATTGAATTGGGATTAGAGATAATCTAGAATTGAACTAAATTGATAAGTCAATAATTTGGAATTTGATATTAGAGTTCGAATGAAATTCGATTTGGATTTGAGGATATGAACTAAATGGAGATCAACTGGAATGGATAACATTGGTATATGTTGAAGTGGTAGCAGATGCAAGGGATAGAGTTGATATGCCCGACAAAAAGTACCAGTTTATATTATATATGGATATGAGATTTATAAGCCGAATTGGCAAGCTGCTTGGCTATTTTAATTTCCTTTTGGATTGGAGGAGGCCTAGAGAGGCGAGTTGTGGTTTGACGTATTGAGCCGTACAAAGGAGGTCATGGCGAAATTTTCTAAAAATATAAAGTGTTAGAGAATTTTCAAAATTTTTGGAAATTTTAGTTAGTCGAAAGGAATTAATATTTTAATGGATATTAATTGGTTCAGTTGAAATCTGAAATAAGGGGTAAACAAATCTGAGGAATTCCAATAGATAGGGTCGTCCTCTAACTTAGCAATTTCGGGGACGAAATTATTTTAAGGGGGGAAGTCTGTAATGGCGCGTTTTGTTAGCTGTCGAATAATTAATTAATTTAATTATTTAAATATCGTTTTGGTGATATCGATAACTGGAATTAAATAATATTGAATATTTGATTGATAATTATAATATAATAATATATTATAATGTCGAAATAGTCAAAATAGCTGAATTCACAATACAGTGTGAATTGGATTATATATAAGGAATAATTCAGTTTGGAATTGAATTTGAGTAACGAATATATTTTATAAACAACAGTTTGAACGTGGGATTTATAATATAATTAATCGAGCTTGAAATGGCGCTGCAGTTCGTAAATGGGCGGTTCGAATTTCAACTGAATATACAGGATTTGTTTTAAATCGGATTTCTGTGAAACAAGAAACGTGTGGAGCTGGTGGAGTATATCTTTCTAGTGGAGGAGAAAAATCAGGATTTCGTCGTGTAGATTTTTAGTTATGTCCAAATCAAATTTTAAAATAGTCGCTATAGAATCGTTTATCGACCGTATCGGTTTATTCGATATAACTAGAGATCAGGTTTGAATTTAGACAAGGTTCTTTTGGGACATAACGATAATTTGATTTTTAGAATTTTACTGTAATTTTTGATTAATTAAATAAGCAACTTTTTATTTGAAGAATTCTGCACCCTGTAATCAACATTTTGAGGTTTCAAAATATGAGTTAATCTACCGGTATTATTATATTTTGGGGATCGTGGGACATTGCTCGTCTCACTGGTATTTTTATTTCTGTCATTGGCCGTCCGGATGAGGACAGAACTTCATGTAGAAGGGTCACCAAATTGTAAAACAAATATCTACATTTCTATGATCAAATAAAGGGCCACACCGTTTGCTTTCATCCATAGGAAAACAGCCAACGTGGAAGAAGATAATCGATATAAACTAAAATAACATGGTATAAATAGAACCTTAACATTTCGTTTAACCCAAATTTCACTCTCCTTAGGTCACAGAAAAATCCGCCGCTCTCGTTTATCATTTCTCAGTAAAACGTCCATCTTCATCAGTCCCATGCCATCGGAAGTGGCATAGTATCGTCGAACTTGTAACCAGGGATGGTGGAGAGTAGCACGGAGGTTCTGGTGGGTTTGGGAGATCTGCCGTTGAGGAGACATCGTCGGACCAGAAGGGAAACAAACGAAGAGTGGGTCGGATGCGGTTGTACAGGGATTGTAAAGATGGAGCAGTGGGATTCATTGTTTAGGGAGGGAGACAGACGTGTTTAGTGGAAGTCTGGATGGATACGGCGGTTGTACCATTCACGCGGAGATGGCTGGAGTCATGGTGAAGGGTCTGATTGCGAGTGCAGGTTTGAGGGGTAGCATAGAAAGAGAAGGCGACGAGAGGAATGATGGCGATTTCATATTTTGGAATGGTGGAGTGTACGTAAGTGATGACCTGGTTTTTACGACCTATAGAAGGTTTGGAAGAAGGAGTTTACTGGATTGGGCATTTCGCAAATAGGAGGAGCGGTTAACAGTAAAATAGGGATTTAAAGAAATGGTTAGGACTTTAATTACTGATTAGTGGTGTTCATGAAGTTGAAGTAGGGGATTGGGTTAGTTGTTTTTCCGTGAGTAGAAGTGCAGCTGTCAGGAAGAGCAGCTTGCCGTTGTTATTTAGGAAGAAGGACGTCGGGTCAAAAAGGGAGCAAATGGGCCGGGTTTCTAAAATGGTTAAGGCCCAGTTTTAAGTAAAAACCAAGTTATTTTATTTTAAATGAATATCCAAACTTGTATAAGTCATAACGTGATCATACGGTATCGAAACTCAGCGAAACAAGATCCAACAGGATCGTATGGACGAACACTACCCAATGGAACTGACTGGAAGTGAATCTGAACTCGTTACAGTTTATGGCGAAATAAATTGTCTGTATGAATCAAGCGATGGTTATCGTTATTAACGATGATCGTCCAATGTGAGTAAATCTCACTAACTCTGAACAGTTCTATTTTTACAACATATTCTTAGAACTGTTAAAATTGTCTGTTTGACTGTGTGTTGATTGAATTGCTAGTCAGTTAGTTAAATTTCTATATTGATTCTGTTTAACAGAATATATCATATGGAACTGAAAGTGATGTTATCTATATTGTCTAACATTTGTGATGCAAGGAAACAGGTTGGAGGAATCCGACTGGATTCCTCAACATTTATTTTACCGTTTTTCATATATTGTGATATATGATGTGTTATGAAATCTGTTATTGATTTCATATGTTTGAATGATACCGATCATTGTTATACGACACGTTAAACACCGTAGGTGATACTAGAATGTAAAAAAGGGAATTTTCAATGTTTATATTGAAAATAAATCTTATTTATAAAATCGATAGGATTTTATAAAATGAAAACATTTATTTATTTGGGAAATAAATAAAGGAACATTTATTTAGATTTTAAATAAATGGAATAAAGGAATATTTATTTAGGGAATAAATAAAGGAACACTTGTTCGGAAAATAAATAGAATTATACAAGGATAGATTTAAACACGTGCTTCGCACACGGTATAACACGATATGGATTTAAATGAGATATTAAATTGTAACGGCTGGAAATTTCCGACTCCTCGAGAGTCGGAAATTCCGAGAGGTTAGTGAAAGAATTTAGAAGGTGAGAAAGAAAAGATAGAACTAATAGAATAGAAGAAGAAGAAGAATATCAGAATCATCAGAGTAACACAAATCTCACAGCGGAACGAATAACATATAATATATAACATAACTTTGAAGTAAACAGTTATATATATACAATAGCACTTATCAGAGTACAACACTTACAACACAGCGGAAATAACTATAGCTATAAAATCTTGCAGCCTCCTGCTCCAAGCTCTCCAAGTATATCTGTAAATCCCGACTAATTGACTGCCCGTACAAATTTAGGCACCCAAGAGTTTAGGGAAAACAACAAAGTAAACTCCGGGTCAGTCATGGGACTGGTATGAGTAAAATAGTTTAAAACAGGTATAGGATATCTCATAAGACCACGCCGTGAATACGGAACGGGTTTTTCCCTTATGAGTATCTGAACAACTTTGACAAGCAATATCATTGTGATATTATAATAATGTCTAAGTACAAATAGGTATCAATCTAGCAGAAACGCTTGCATCTCACGTTCTACATACATAGTATAAAATCATAAACCGCAGGGCGCTTATCGGAGAATGGATTCCAACAGACAAGGTATGGGAGCACCTTTCCAATAGTGTACTCTAGAGGGGATACACTCAGGGTTCAACAAGAACGTCTTGCAACCCGGCCACACATGACCGCTCACTCATTTAGCTTGAGTGTCGCGAATATATTGCCACCACGGTTATAGGCCATCAAACCGTCATCCGAAGATACAGAATCAAAAAGAAGTATAAATATGGATATTCCCTAGATCGGTGACAATACACCCTGCTTGGGAATGACCCAACTAGCCATGCTGCCTAGCCCAACTTTTGTTACTTCCTGGTGTGAGGCTAGAAGCTACGTCTATCTTCAGAACATCTGATCACCATTCACTTTGAATGCCACATCGTCATACCCGCCAAATCACAAATTGACTTATTCAAAAATAACACGGGTATACAGCTAAGAGAAACGAATTCCTCCGCCACCAAACGTGGATACGTTTGAACAGATCAACTTACGCGATCCATTGGATATACTCTGTCAGACCTTCTTCCATATACGTTGTCCTGGGACTGGACAAACCGAAGGCACTATTCAGTATATCCATCTTAGTCACTGTTATCTAAGACTTATACAACAGCCCTTGCACTTTACTCCGTCTTCAATTTATCTTTGGCAGATATTGCTCGCAACGCTTATGTCAATACAGAGTGGTTCTTTGGATAATAATCCAACCGGTCTCTCCATATTAACAACGTTAAAATGGTAAAAACTTTGATAGTCTGTGATTCAACTATCAAATGAAAACATGTCGGTGTACAAACAACGATCTTATTTCCAAATGGAAATTCGATCGATCAATCATCATATGTTCATATTTCCTTATTTCATATCTTTAGAAAATATATGTTATTAATCATTGGAAAACATTTCCATAGCTTATTTTCACATCACTATTATTTCGCAACTATCAGTCCCTAACTGTAACTAGTATGAGAACAATTCTCTAAGCATCAATCCGGAAGGTCGAAACCAACATCAGATCGTCACTTAGAAAACCGTTCAACTTACCCTCTCCAGTTAGTTTCTGAATTTGCTTAACTCTATTTCTTAAATTCTTATCATGAAAACATTTCATTTTCAATGTTTAGAAAACATATCTGACTATATTTGGAAAACGTTTCCAAAACTCATTTACGGATTTTCAATGAACGTTGTATAAAACATCGTTTCGCTTAATCCATTAATCGCTTATTACTTAACTATATTTCAAATCAACCTTTTCTATCGAACCACAACTATTCCTTTGTCAATTCTGAAGTCAATCAAGTTGGGGTATACTTACCTCTCAGACCTTAATTGAACAACGTCCTTTACTGTGAAATAGATGAAGCTCATCACTCACTTTTTACAATCATCTGTTTACGCAAATTCTCAGATTCAGGTTACGAATCCACTTCTTATATGACAGCGTTTGATTATAACTATAACGTTATAATTCCTACCCCTATATATTTTATTTCCTAACTCGAATAATTTAACAGACACCTAATTTCTAAATCAATAACTAAATCTTGATTTAAACCCTGGAAAGTAAATAGTACTTTCCCGAATTCGCTATAATCGAATTCGACGTATAACTCTCTTTCGAGAAATCTCTATTTGATTAACTCTTCTTCGAATAACCTATATTCGATTATCTCTCTTCGAATAACTCATATTCGAAATCTCTCTCTTTCGAATAAACCATATTCGATCTCTTTCTTTCGAATATGCTATATTCGAAAATCTCCTTTCGATTTACTAATCGATAACTCCTTTCGATCAAACTAAAATCGATAACTCCTTTATCTCTATTCGAATAATTAATATTCGACTAACTCTTTTGGATCGACTCATTTGATTAACTCCTTCGAATAACTAATTCGAATAACTTACCTTCGAATAACCAATATTCGATTTACTCTAACTCGATTAACTTAATTCTAATCGATTTACTCCATTTCTATTCAACTTAATTCAAATCGATTAACTTAACTCAAATTGATTTACTCCTTTCGAATAACTAAATTCGATTTAACTCTTCTCGAATAACTAAATTCGATTAACTCAAATTGAATAACCAATATTCAATTAACTCTTACATGTTTAACTCTATTCGAATAAGTAATTCGAATCACTCTAATGTGTTTTAACTCTATTCAAATATCTAATTCGAATAACTCATTTCGAATAACTAAATTCGATTAACTCTTCGACTAACTCCTTTGGATTAACTAACTTCGAATAACTCCTTTGGATTAACTCTTCGACTAACTCCTTCGGATTAACCCTTCGATTAACTCCTTCGGATTAACTAACTTCGAATAACTCCTTTGGATTAACTAACTTCGAATAACTCTTCGACTAACTCCTTCGGATTAACTAACTTCGAATAACTCCTTTGGATTAACTAACTTCGAATAACTCTTCGACTAGCTCCTTCGGATTAACTAACTTCGAATAACTCCTTTGGATTAACTAACTTCGAATAACTCTTCGACTAACTCCTTCGGATTAACTCTTCGATTAACTCCTTCGGATCAACTAACTTCGAATAACTCATATTCGATAACTACTCTTTGAATAAATAATATTCGATAACTCTTCTCAAATAAATAACATTTGATTTCTCCACTCGAATAAACTATATTCGATAACTCTTCTTAAATGAATAACATTTGATTTCTCCACTCGAATAAACTATATTCGATAACTCTTCTCTCGAATACACCATATTTGATAACTCTACTTCGGATCAGTGATATTCGACAACTCTACTCGATTAACTCTACTTGGATAACTCTAACTGATCAACTCTAACTGGTCAACTCTAACTGGTCAACTCTAACTGGTTAACTCAACTAGTTAACTCCACTGGTTTAACCTAACTGGTTAACTCGTCTTGATTAACTGAACAAATCCACTTAGTTTTAACTTAGCTAATTCACGTTGATTAACTCTAACTGGTCAACTCTAACTGGTCAACTCTAACTGGTTAACTCTAACTGGTTAACTCCACTGGTTTAACCTAACTGGTTAACTCGTCTTGATTAACTGAAAAAATCCACTTAGTTTTAACTTAGCTAATTCACGTTGATTAACTCTAACTGATTCACTTAGTTTAACTCAACTAATTCACTTCGATTAACCACTTAGTTAACTTAACTAATTTACTTCGATTAACCACTTAATTTAACTTAGCTTATTCACATCGATTTATCGCTTAGTTTAACTTAACTAACTTACTTTGGTTAACCTAACCAATTACTTTGTTTAACTCGACTAACTTAGCCCATTTGTTTAACTCGACCAACTTAGCCCATTTGTTTAACTCGACTAACTTAGCCCATTTGATTCGGTTTGACTAACCCATTTGATTCGGTTTGACTAACCCATTTGATTCGGTTTGACTAACCCATTTGATTCGGTTTGACTAACCCATTTGATTCGGTTTGACTAACCCATTTGATTCGGTTTGCTCGACAAATCCACTTTGTTTAATCTCGACTAATTTACTTAGTTTAATCTTTACCAAATCACTTTGTTTAATCCTTTTATCACCCTCTGGTATTTCTTAGGGTTTTTAACACATCATCTAACAACGATGAATATCGTCCAACCACACGTAATCACATCAGATTATATATATATCACATTTATATATCACAATACATAAATCACAGTAAAAATAACGGTTGAGGAATCTAGTTGGATTCCTCCAACCTGTTTTCCCTGCATCACAGATGTTAGACAATATAGATAACATCACTTTCAGTTCCATATGATATATTCTGTTAAACAGAATCAATATCGAAATTTAACTAACTGACTAGCAGTTAAATCAAACAATCAACACACAGTCAAACAGATAATATTTTAACAGTTCTAAGAATGCAACGTGAAAATAAAATTGTTTAGAGTTTGTGAGATTTACTCACATTGGACGCGTTAACCGTTAAATGTCGGTTTGCGTTATCTGATTCAGTCGGACAATTTATTTCGCCATAAATTGTAATGAGCTCGGATTCACTCCCGGTCAGTCTCATTATGTTGCTCCCATCCATACGATCCCATCGGATCTTGTTTCGCTGAATTTCGATATCGTATGGCAAATTTATGGTCACTTGAATTTAATACTTTATTAAATTAAAATAAACCCTTACCATTTATATTCATTATTGGGCCAACCCTTTTAACCCAAGCCCATATCCCCTTTTTATAAATCCGACCGCAACAAATCTTTCTCCCCCAAAATCCAATTTCGATCTCCAGTAAACCAAGCTCCACGTTGACCCCCAATTTGACCGACTACCCCCATCGCTTCGGCCATCAATCCCCGGCGCCGACGCCCCCACTGACTTCGCCACCTCCTTCTGCACTTTCTCACCCCTACGACACCAACTCCGGTTCCACCGTTCAACTCGCAACTTGGAGCTCCTATAGCCACTGTCCACAGTCGCATCCCGCCTCCCTTCACCAGCCACCGTCGAACCACCACTGCCCGCCTCGCCTTCCAACCCCGAGTCCGCCCAAGCACCCAGGTTGGCCTCCGACATCACCAATTCGCCGGAACCCCAAACCCAAGCCTCGCTGAAGCATTTCAAGCCCAAGCAAAGGTCTGTCGCACCAGATTTCGAGACCATAGGATCAAAGCCCTTGAGCACAGCAGTCGAACCGATTCAGAGTTACTCGATTTTGTTTAGTATTTGTTGTATTTTTGATTTTTGTTTGTGGGAAAATCTTGCTGTGTTGGTTTATACGGCTTTTATAAGCCTCTGTTTGGTTGGTAAGAATTGTGGTTGGAATTGGATGATGCGTGGCTGGTTGTGGATCCAAAGAAAATGGGGAGGATATTTTTAATTTAGTTTTTATATTTATTTATATCGATTTTCTCCTTGTATCTACCTTCTAAAAATCCCAGAGACTACATATGATACCTAAAAATCCCCAAACCGGACATGTAGCTAGAGTTCGATATTACGGTCCCAACGAAACTGGTTTCGTCGAATTCCGACTCCGTATGTTCAAACTACATATTTTTAAAGGTCGATTTCTCGTCTGTTTCTCAGTCAAAAATCACGTACGGCCATATATGATATCCAAAAATCACCAAACTGGTACTCTAACAAGTATTCGACATTACGGTCCCAACGAAACTGGTTTCGTCGAATTCTGACTTCGTCTGCTCAAACTGCGTATTTTTAAAGCTCTGGATGACCCATTTAAATATATACATATATTTAAATATTATTAAATTAAATATTAATAAATTAATATTATCGTATATATCCATATACAATGTCGTCCGGCTCCAGAATATCACCTCAGATTTTATGACTTGATTTCCAGACTCCAGATTATCCCGATATTCAGTTCGTATCGAAAAATCGATTTATAACGTATATAAAGCGTCGCAAATTATAAAGGAAATCCACAGCGACTTTTCTGAAATTTGATTTGGACATATCTCAAAATCTACACGACGAAATCTTCATTTTTCTCTTCCACTAGAAAGATATACTCCACCAGCTCCACACGTTTCTTGTTTCACAGAAATCCGGCTTATAACGAATCTTGTATATTCAGTTGAAGTTCAACTCGCCAAATAACGAACTACCGCGTCGTTACGGGCTCGATTATGATTATTATTATAATTTATACGTTCAACTATCGTTTATTTAATATATTCGTTATTTAAATAATTAAATAACTATATTATTATACCTTACAAAACGCGCCATTACAGACTTCCCCCCTTAAAATAATTTCGTCCTCGAAATTGCTAAGTTGGAGGTTGACCCTATATATTGGAACTCCTAAGATTGGTTTACCCCTTATTTCTGATTTCAACCGAACCACTTAATATCGACTGAAATATTTATTCCTCCGACTAATTAAAATTTTCAAAAATTCTGAAAATTTTCTAACACTTTAAATTTTCGGAAATTTTTGCCATAACCTCCTTTGTACAGCCCTATCGGTAAAACCACAACTCGCCTCTCTAGGCCATCTCCAACCCAAAAGAAAATCAAACAGCCAAGCGGCTTGCCAATTCGGCTCATAAAATCCAAACTCATATATGATATAAACTTGTACCTTTTTGTCGGGCATTTAACTCTATCCCTTTCATCTGCTACCACTTCAACATATACCAATGTTATCCATTCCAATTGATCTCCAATCAGTTCATATCTTCAAATCCAAATCGAATTTCATTCGAACTCTAATATCAAATTCCAAATTATTGACTTATCAATTTGGTTCCATTCTAGATTATCTCTAATCCCAATTCAATTTTATTTAACTCGGTTCAAGTTAAATTTCAATTTATTTTTACCATCTCATTTTATTTAACTTCATTAGTTAAATTTTAATTCCAGAACTTAAGTTCCAGGGTTTCTTTCAAATCAATTTTGAAATCATAATGCCAATTCAAAAACCTTTGAATTTCTAAACAACTTGTTTTCTCAAAACAATTCAAAAACAAAACCTTTGGTAGTAATCCATCACTTAGAACTCGAAAATGAACACTGATGATGTCTAGATTCATCATCAGAATCTATTTTCCAGCTATCGAAGTGAGTTCAATACTATATCATTTTCAATTTGAAAAACATTTTCAAAATCTCCCAGGAACTTAAAATTTCCTTATTTTAAATTCCAAATCCTGATTTAAATTCATATTTAATTCAAACTACTTCATATATTACCTTCATATGAATTCTGATTGGTCATTTATAACCATTTCACCCTTTTATAATCTTATTCGATTATAATAACAATCAACACACCAATATACTATAATAATTTCAAGATATATATTTCTTCTATAAACAAATATATTTTGGGAAAAATTATTTCATTTACCCTCTTTCAAAACATACCATGACGGTTCATCGTATTCGAGTGTTTAGTAACCCTTATCGATACAGTGGATCAACTGATCGACCAGAATTCATAAGCCACTCAACCAATGAGTCTCCACAATATAAAACCATTTTATATTGAATAACATATACGCGCACTCATATATATACACTCAACTCAATCTAGGATATTTCTAATCCCATCTCTACTGAGTTACGCCACAGAGCCAAGGTAATCACTTAACTTAAGCTCTGATACCAACTGTAATGGCTGGAAATTTCCGACTCCTCGAGAGTCGGAAATTCCGAGAGGTTAGTGAAAGAATTTAGAAGGTGAGAAAGAAAAGACACAACTAATAGAATAGAAGAAGAAGAAGAACATCAGAATCATCAGAGTAACACAAATCTCACAGCGGAACGAATAACATATAATATATAACATAACTTTGAAGTAAACAGTTATATATATACAATAGCACTTATCAGAGTACAACACTTACAACACAGCGGAAATAACTATAGCTATAAAATCTTGCAGCCTCCTGCTCCAAGCTCTCCAAGTATATCTGTAAATCCCGACTACTTGACTGCCCATACAAATTTAGGCACCCAAGAGTTTAGGGAAAACAACAAAGTAAACTCCTGGTCAATCATGGGACTGGTATGAGTAAAATAGTTTAAAACAGGTATAGGATATCTCATAAGACCACGCCGTGAATACGGAACGGGTTTTTCCCTTATGAGTATCTGAACAACTTTGACAAGCAATATCATTGTGATATTATAATAATGTCTAAGTACAAATAGGTATCAATCTAGCAGAAACGCTTGCATCTCACGTTCTACATACATAGTATAAAATCATAAACTGCAGGGCGCTTATCGGAGAATGGATTCCAACAGACAAGGTATGGGAGCACCTTTCCAATAGTGTACTCTAGAGGGGATACACTCAGGGTTCAACAAGAACGTCTTGCAACCCGGCCACACATGACCGCTCACTCATTTAGCTTGAGTGTCGCGAATATATTGCCACCACGGTTATAGGCCATCAAACCGTCATCCGAAGATACAGAATCAAAAAGAAGTATAAATATGGATATTCCCTAGATCGGTGACAATACACCCTGCTTGGGAATGACCCAACTAGCCATGCTGCCTAGCCCAACTTTTGTTACTTCCTGGTGTGAGGCTAGAAGCTACGTCTATCTTCAGAACATCTGATCACCATTCACTTTGAATGCCACATCGTCATACCCGCCAAATCACAAATTGACTTATTCAAAAATAACACGGGTATACAGCTAAGAGAAACGAATTCCTCCGCCACCAAACGTGGATACGTTTGAACAGATCAACTTACGCGATCCATTGGATA
The DNA here is from genome assembly GCA_030737875.1 of Allium sativum. Classification (NCBI taxonomy): domain Eukaryota; kingdom Viridiplantae; phylum Streptophyta; class Magnoliopsida; order Asparagales; family Amaryllidaceae; genus Allium; species Allium sativum. The sequence continues at coordinate 179,085,427 of CM060915.1, read as the reverse complement.
TACTCTGTCAGACCTTCTTCCATATACGTTGTCCTGGGACTGGACAAACCGAAGGCACTATTCAGTATATCCATCTTAGTCACTGTTATCTAAGACTTATACAACAGCCCTTGCACTTTACTCCGTCTTCAATTTATCTTTGGCAGATATTGCTCGCAACGCTTATGTCAATACAGAGTGGTTCTTTGGATAATAATCCAACCGGTCTCTCCATATTAACAACGTTAAAATGGTAAAAACTTTGATAGTCTGTGATTCAACTAGCAAATGAAAACATGTCGGTGTACAAACAACGATCTTATTTCCAAATGGAAATTCGATCGATCAATCATCATATGTTCATATTTCCTTATTTCATATCTTTAGAAAATATATGTTATTAATCATTGGAAAACATTTCCATAGCTTATTTTCACATCACTATTATTTCGCAACTATCAGTCCCTAACTGTAACTAGTATGAGAACAATTCTCTAAGCATCAATCCGGAAGGTCGAAACCAACATCAGATCGTCACTTAGAAAACCGTTCAACTTACCCTCTCCAGTTAGTTTCTGAATTTGCTTAACTCTATTTCTTAAATTCTTATCATGAAAACATTTCATTTTCAATGTTTAGAAAACATATCTGACTATATTTGGAAAACGTTTCCAAAACTCATTTACGGATTTTCAATGAACGTTGTATAAAACATCGTTTCGCTTAATCCATTAATCGCTTATTACTTAACTATATTTCAAATCAACCTTTTCTATCGAACCACAACTATTCCTTTGTCAATTCTGAAGTCAATCAAGTTGGGGTATACTTACCTCTCAGACCTTAATTGAACAACGTCCTTTACTGTGAAGTAGATGAAGCTCATCACTCACTTTTTACAATCATCTGTTTACGCAAATTCTCAGATTCAGGTTACGAATCCACTTCTTATATGACAGCGTTTGATTATAACTATAACGTTATAATTCCTACCCCTATATATTTTATTTCCTAACTCGAATAATTTAACAGACACCTAATTTCTAAATCAATAACTAAATCTTGATTTAAACCCTGGAAAGTAAATAGTACTTTCCCGAATTCGCTATAATCGAATTCGACGTATAACTCTCTTTCGAGAAATCTCTATTTGATTAACTCTTCTTCGAATAACCTATATTCGATTATCTCTCTTCGAATAACTCATATTCGAAATCTCTCTCTTTCGAATAAACCATATTCGATCTCTTTCTTTCGAATATGCTATATTCGAAAATCTCCTTTCGATTTACTAATCGATAACTCCTTTCGATCAAACTAAAATCGATAACTCCTTTATCTCTATTCGAATAATTAATATTCGACTAACTCTTTTGGATCGACTCATTTGATTAACTCCTTCGAATAACTAATTCGAATAACTTACCTTCGAATAACCAATATTCGATTTACTCTAACTCGATTAACTTAATTCTAATCGATTTACTCCATTTCGAGTCAACTTAATTCAAATCGATTAACTTAACTCAAATTGATTTACTCCTTTCGAATAACTAAATTCGATTTAACTCTTCTCGAATAACTAAATTCGATTAACTCAAATTGAATAACCAATATTCAATTAACTCTTACATGTTTAACTCTATTCGAATAAGTAATTCGAATCACTCTAATGTGTTTTAACTCTATTCAAATATCTAATTCGAATAACTCATTTCGAATAACTAAATTCGATTAACTCTTCGACTAACTCCTTTGGATTAACTAACTTCGAATAACTCCTTTGGATTAACTCTTCGACTAACTCCTTCGGATTAACTCTTCGATTAACTCGTTCGGATTAACTAACTTCGAATAACTCCTTTGGATTAACTAACTTCGAATAACTCTTCGACTAACTCCTTCGGATTAACTAACTTCGAATAACTCCTTTGGATTAACTAACTTCGAATAACTCTTCGACTAGCTCCTTCGGATTATATAACTTCGAATAACTCCTTTGGATTAACTAACTTCGAATAACTCTTCGACTAACTCCTTCGGATTAACTCTTCGATTAACTCCTTCGGATCAACTAACTTCGAATAACTCATATTCGATAACTACTCTTTGAATAAATAATATTCGATAACTCTTCTCAAATAAATAACATTTGATTTCTCCACTCGAATAAACTATATTCGCTAACTCTTCTTAAATGAATAACATTAGATTTCTCCACTCGAATAAACTATATTCGATAACTCTTCTCTCGAATACACCATATTTGATAACTCTACTTCGGATCAGTGATATTCGACAACTCTACTCGATTAACTCTACTTGGATAACTCTAACTGATCAACTCTAACTGGTCAACTCTAACTGGTCAACTCTAACTGGTTAACTCTAACTGGTTAACTCAACTAGTTAACTCCACTGGTTTAACCTAACTGGTTAACTCGTGTTGATTAACTGAACAAATCCACTTAGTTTTAACTTAGCTAATTCACGTTGATTAACTCTAACTGGTCAACTCTAACTGGTCAACTCTAACTGGTTAACTCTAACTGGTTAACTCAACTAGTTAACTCCACTGGTTTAACCTAACTGGTTAACTCGTCTTGATTAACTGAAAAAATCCACTTAGTTTTAACTTAGCTAATTGACGTTGATTAACTCTAACTGATTCACTTAGTTTAACTCAACTAATTCACTTCGATTAACCACTTAGTTAACTTAACTAATTTACTTCGATTAACCACTTAATTTAACTTAGCTAATTCACATCGATTTATCGCTTAGTTTAACTTAACTAACTTACTTTGGTTAACCTAACCAATTACTTTGTTTAACTCGACTAACTTAGCCCATTTGTTTAACTCGACCAACTTAGCCCATTTGTTTAACTCGACTAACTTAGCCCATTTGATTCGGTTTGACTAACCCATTTGATTCGGTTTGACTAACCCATTTGATTCGGTTTGACTAACCCATTTGATTCGGTTTGACTAACCCATTTGATTCGGTTTGCTCGACAAATCCACTTTGTTTAATCTCGACTAATTTACTTAGTTTAATCTTTACCAAATCACTTTGTTTAATCCTTTTATCACCCTCTGGTATTTCTTACGGTTTTTAACACATCATCTAACAACGATGAATATCGTCCAACCACACGTAATCACATCAGATTATATATATATCACATTTATATATCACAATACATAAATCACAGTAAAAATAACGGTTGAGGAATCTAGTTGGATTCCTCCAACCTGTTTTCCCTGCATCACAGATGTTAGACAATATAGATAACATCACTTTCAGTTCCATATGATATATTCTGTTAAACAGAATCAATATCGAAATTTAACTAACTGACTAGCAGTTAAATCAAACAATCAACACACAGTCAAACAGATAATATTTTAACAGTTCTAAGAATGCAACGTGAAAATAAAATTGTTTAGAGTTTGTGAGATTTACTCACATTGGACGCGTTAACCGTTAAATGTCGGTTTGCGTTATCTGATTCAGTCGGACTATTTATTTCGCCATAAATTGTAATGAGCTCGGATTCACTCCCGGTCAGTCTCCTTATGTTGCTCCCATCCATACGATCCCATCGGATCTTGTTTCGCTGAATTTCGATATCGTATGGCAAATTTATGGTCACTTGAATTTAATACTTTATTAAATTAAAATAAACCCTTACCATTTATATTCATTATTGGGCCAACCCTTTTAACCCAAGCCCATATCCCCTTTTTATAAATCCGACCGCAACAAATCTTTCTCCCCCAAAATCCAATTTCGATCTCCAGTAAACCAAGCTCCACGTTGACCCCCAATTTGACCGACTACCCCCATCGCTTCGGCCATCAATCCCCGACGCCGACGCCCCCACTGACTTCGCCACCTCCTTCTGCACTTTCTCACCCCTACGACACCAACTCCGGTTCCACCATTCAACTCGCAACTTGGAGCTCCTATAGCCACTGTCCACAGTCGCATCCCGCCTCCCTTCACCAGCCACCGTCGAACCACCACTGCCCGCCTCGCCTTCCAACCCCGAGTCCGCCCAAGCACCCAGGTTGGCCTCCGACATCACCAATTCGCCGGAACCCCAAACCCAAGCCTCGCTGAAGCATTTCAAGCCCAAGCAAAGGTCTGTCGCACCAGATTTCGAGACCATAGGATCAAAGCCCTTGAGCACAGCAGTCCAACCGATTCAGAGTTACTCGATTTTGTTTAGTATTTGTTGTATTTTTGATTTTTGTTTGTGGGAAAATCTTGTTGTGTTGGTTTATACGGCTTTTATAAGCCTCTGTTTGGTTGGTAAGAATTGTGGTTGGAATTGGATGATGCGTGGCTGGTTGTGGATCCAAAGAAAATGGGGAGGATATTTTTAATTTAGTTTTTATATTTATTTATATCGATTTTCTCCTTGTATCTACCTTCTAAAAATCCCAGCAACTACATATGATACCTAAAAATCCCCAAACCGGACATGTAGCTAGAGTTCGATATTACGGTCCCAACGAAACTGGTTTCGTCGAATTCCGACTCCGTATGTTCAAACTACATATTTTTAAAGGTCGATTTCTCGTCTATTTCTCAGTCAAAAATCACGTACGGCCATATATGATATCCAAAAATCACCAAACTGGTACTCTAACAAGTATTCGACATTACGGTCCCAACGAAACTGGTTTCGTCGAATTCTGACTTCGTCTGCTCAAACTGCGTATTTTTAAAGCTCTGGATGACCCATTTAAATATATACATATATTTAAATATTATTAAATTAAATATTAATAAATTAATATTATCGTATATATCCATATACAATGTCGTCCGGCTCCAGAATATCACCTCAGATTTTATGACTTGATTTCCAGACTCCAGATTATCCCGATATTCAGTTCGTATCGAAAAATCGATTTATAACGTATATAAAGCGTCGCAAATTATAAAGGAATTCCACAGCGACTTTTCTGAAATTTGATTTGGACATATCTCAAAATCTACACGACGAAATCTTCATTTTTCTCTTCCACTAGAAAGATATACTCCACCAGCTCCACACGTTTCTTGTTTCACAGAAATCCGGCTTATAACGAATCTTGTATATTCAGTTGAAGTTCAACTCGCCAAATAATGAACTACCGCGTCGTTACGGGCTCGATTATGATTATTATTATAATTTATACGTTCAACTATCGTTTATTTAATATATTCGTTATTTAAATAATTAAATAACTATATTATTATACCTTACAAAACGCGCCATTACATAAATAGGAAATCTGTTTTAAACAGATAAATTGAAGTAGATTAATTTATAAATAATGTTTTATAAATTAAATAAATTATTTATCGTTGATAAATGGAACATATATAAGTCTGGACTTATATAGAGAAGTAGAAACGTTATTAAAAGGACATTTATAAAGTGAAGAACCGTTACTAAAAGTAAATCTTTATAAATGGATAAACGTGTAAAAAGTAAATCTTTATAAATGGATAAACGTGTAAAAAGTAAATCTTTATAAAGGATAAACGTGTAAAAAGTAAATCTTTATCAATGGATAAACGTTGTAAAAAGGAAATCTTTTGAAATGAATAAACATTAATAAAAGGAGTAAATCGAATTTAGTTATTCGAAATAAGTTATTCGAATTAGATATTTGAATAGAGTTAAACACATTAGAGTGATTCGAATTACTTATTCGAATAGAGTTAAACAAAGTAATTTGTTAGGTTAACCAAAGCAAGCTAGTCGAGTTAATCAAAGTAATTGGTTAAGTTAACCAAAGTAAATCAGTTAAGATAAACTAAGCGGTTAATCGAAGTGAATTAGTTAAGTTAAACTAATTGGTAAATCAAAGTGAATTAGTTGCGTCAAACTAAGTGACTTAGTTAAGTTAAACTAATTTGTACATCAAAGTGAATTAGTTGCATCAAACTAAGTGAATTAGTCAAGTTAAACTAATTGGTTAATCGAAGTAAATTAGTTGGGTTAATCAAAGTGAATTAGCTGAGTTAAACTAAGTAAATCGGTTAGAGTTAATCAAAGTGAATTAACTAAGTTAAACTAAGTGGATTAGTTCAGTTAATCGAGACAAGTAAATCAAGTTAGGTTAAACCTTTTGAGTTAACCAGTTAGGTTAAACCATTTGAGTTAACCGGTTAAAGTTGACCAGTTAGAGTTGACCAGTTAGAGTTATCCAAGTGGAGTTAATCGAGTAGAGTTGCCGAATATCATTTATTCGAAGTAGAGTTATCGAATATAGTATATTCGAAGGAAGAGTAATCGAATATAGTTTATTCGAGTGGAGAAATCAAATGTTATTCATTTGAGAAGAGTTACCGAATATTATTTATTCGAAGAGTAGTTATCGAATATTGGTTATTCGAAGTTAGTTAAACCAAAGGAGTTATTCAAAGTTAGTTAATCCAAAGGAGTTATTCGAAGTTAGTTAATCCAAAGGAGTATTCAAAGTTAGTTAATCCAAAGGAGTTATTCGAAGTTAGTTAATCCAAGAGAGTTATTCGAAGTTAGTTAATCCAAAGGAGTTAGTCGAAGAGTTAATCGAATATATTTATTCGAAAGAAGGTGTTAATCGAATATAGTTATTCGAGTAAAGTTAAAAGAGTTAATCGAATTTAGTTATTCGAAATGAGTTATTCGAATTAGATATTTGAATAGAGTTAAACACATTAGAGTGATTCGAATTACTTATTCAAATAGAGTTAAACACGTAAGAGTTAATTGAATATTAGTTATTCAATTAGAGTTAAATCGAATTTAGTTATTCGAAAGGAGTTAATCAATTTGAGTTAAGTTAATCGATTTGAATTAAGTTGAATCGAAATGGAGTAAATCGATTAGAATTAAGTTAATCGAGTTAGAGTAAATCGAATATTGGTTATTCGAAGGTAAGTTATTCAAATTAGTTATTCGAAGGAGTTAATCAAATGAGTTGATCCAAAGGAGTTAGTCGAATATTAGTTATTCGAATAGAGTTAAAGGAGTTATCGATTTTATTTTGATCGAAAGGAGTTATCGATTAGTAAATCGAAAGGAGATTTTCGAATATAGCATATTCGAAAGAAAGAGATCGAATATTGTTTATTCGAAAGAGAGAGATTTCGAATATGAGGTATTCGAAGAGAGATAATCGAATATAGGTTATTCGAAGAAGAGTTAATCAAATAGAGATTACTCGAAAGAGAGTTATACGTTGAATTCGATTATAGCGAATTCGGGAAAGTACTATTTACTTTCCACGGTTTAAATCAAGATTTAGTTATTGATTTAGAAATTAGGTGTCTGTTAAATTATTCGAGTTAGGAGATAAAGTTATAATTTAGGTTAGATATTGCAGAAGTAGGAATTATAATGTTATAGTTATAATCAAACGTTTTCATATAAGAAGTAGATTTGTAACCTGAATCCGAGAATTTTCGTAAACAGATGATTGGGAAAAAGTGAGTGACGAGCTTCATCTATTTCACAGTAAAGGACGTTGTTCAATTAAGGTCTGCGAGGTAATTATACCCCAACTTGATTGACTTCAGAATTGACAAAGGAATAGTTGTGGTTCGATCTAAAAGGTTGATTAGGAATAAAGTTAAGGAATAAGCGATAAATGGATTAAGCGAAACGATGTTTTATACAACGTTCATTGGAAATCCGTAAATGAGTTTTGGAAACGTTTTCCAAATATAGTCAGATATGTTTTCTAAACATAGAAAATGAAATGTTTTCATGATAAGAATTTAAGAAATAGAGTTAAGCAAATTCAGAAACTGACTGGAGAGGGTAAGTTGAACGGTTTTCTAAGTGACGATCTGATGTTGGTTTCGACCTTCCGCATTGATACTTAGAGAATTGTTCTCATACTAGTTACAGTTAGGGACTGATAGTTGCGAAATAATAGTGATGTGAAAATAAGCTTTGGAAATGTTTTCCAATGATTAATAACATATATTTTCTAAATATATGAAATAAGGAAATATGAACATGTGATGATTGATCGATCGAATTTCCATTTGGAAATAAGATCGTTGTTTGTACACCGACATGTTTTCATTTGATAGTTGAATCACAGACTATCAAAGTTTTTACCATTTTAACGTTGTTAATATGGAGAGACCGGTTGGATTATTATTATCCAAAGAACCACTCTGTATTGGCATAAGCATTGCGAGCAATATCTGCCAAAGATAAATTGAAGACGGAGTAAAGTGCAAGGGCTGTTGTATAAGTCTTAGATAACAGTGACTAAGATGGATATACTGAATAGTGCCTTCGGTTTGTCCAGTCCCAGGACAACGTATATGGAAGAAGGTCTGAAAGAGTATATCCAATGGATCGCGTAAGTTGATCTGTTCAAACGTATTCATGTTTGGTGGCGGAGGAATTCGTTTCTCTTAGCTATATACCCGTGTTATTTTTGGATAAGCAAATTTGTGATTTGGCAGGTATGACGATGTGGCATTCAAAGTGAATGGTGATCAGATGTTCTGAAGATAGACGTAGCTTCTAGCCTCACACCGGGAAGTAACAAAAGTTGGGCTAGGCAGCATGGCTAGTTGGGTCATCCCCAAGCAGGGTGTATGGTCACCGATCTAGAGAATATTCATATTTATACTTCTTTTTGATTCTGTATCTTCGGATGACGGTTTGATGGCCTATAACTGTGGTGGCAATATATTCGCGACACTCAAGCTAAATGAGTGAGCGGTCATGTGTGGCCGGGTTGCAAGACGTTCTTGTTGAAACCTGAGTGTATCACCTCTAGAGTACACTATTCAGAAGGTGCTCCCATACCTTGTCTGTTGGAATCCAATCTTCAATAAGCGCCCTGGGGTTTATGATTTTATACTATGTATGTAGAACGTGAGATGCAAGCGTTTCTGCTAGATTGATATCTATTTGTACTTAGACATTATTATAATATCACAATGATATTGCTTGTCAAAGTTGTTCAGATACTCATAAGGAAAAACCCGTTCCGTATTCACGGCGTGGTCTTATGACATACCCTATACTTGTTTTAAACTGTTTTACTCATACCAGTCCCATGACTGACCCGGAGTTTACTTTGTTGTTTTCCCTAAACTCTTGGGTGCCTAAATTTGTACGGGCAGTCAAGTAGTCGGGATTTACAGATATGCTTGGAGAGCTTGGAGCAGGAGGCTGCAAGATTTTATAGCTATAGTTATTTCCGCTGTGTTGTAAGTGTTGTACTCTGATAAGTGCTATTGTATATATATAACTGTTTACTTCAAAGCTATGTTATATATTATATGTTATTCGTTCCGCTGTGAGATTCGTGTTACTCTGATGATTCTGATGTTCTTCTTCTTCTTCTATTCTATTAGTTCTATCTTTTCTTCCTCACCCTCTACTTTCTTTCACTAACATCTCGGAATTTCCGACTCTCGAGGAGTCGGAAATTTCCAGCCATTACAGAGCCCAACTCATGAAGTGAACTCATTGGTTCCCATCTGGATCCTGAGCTCTAACTTCCATTTGGACTAACCTTTGCATCTTGGGTTTTTAGTCTTCACCGGATCGGTTCGGTCTTCCTTCTACATTCTGCTTTGGATCGGTTCGGATCTTGCCTAACCATCTGTTCGGTTCGTTGTCTCCATCTCCGGTTCGGTTCGTAATTAATCTCAGTTCGTGGTGCAAGCAGCTCAAGTCCTCGTCTTATCTCCGGGTCGGTTCAGAGTTAGGTAAACGGTTCGGATCGGAATGCTTCTGGCCATCAGTTCACGTGCTTCCAGGCGGTTCGGTTCGGGCCTCCCCATCCGATCCGATCCGGTTCGGGTCTCAACCTGCACTTTTCTTGCAACTTCCAGCGACTGTTTATACGCCACTCGATGGCATTTTCGACCATTCTAACTATTCTAAACAATCACAAAGCATACCATACAGTCATAGCAACAAATAGAAGTGACCACAAATACCAAAACATCAACTTGATAGGTTAAAATGGATCAAACATAGCCAAAACCCCATATTTCCCTTAATCCCTCTTAATCATGTTTAAGCATATAATTAGCAAAACTTATCCAAATTAGTCAAATTTTCTAACAGAGGTCTAAAGCAATATTTCAGAATTTCTGAATATTTTTCCATATTTTTAACATGTATAAATTCGCTAATTATCACTAATCACCCCTTAATCCCCTAAATTCTGGGATTTGCAAAATTAGTCGAAATTAACCCAAATTTATATCAGAGGTATAAAATGATGTTTTAGAATTTTAGGAAATTTTCTAGATTTTTCTGAGCCATAATTTCGCTAATCACCATAATTAGCCGTAATTAGTGAAAAACAATGCAAATCACTCACCTTTGCCACAAAATAAACTATAGATCTGAAATAATCTCTGATTTGGATCCAATCTCTATGTGTTCCAGTAGCTCTATCCCAATCCTTATGCTAATCCGCCTTGATTTGATGTAGATTAGGCTAATATGTGATTAGAGATGACAAAAGGTGTTTTGGAGTGTTTTAGAAGACGGAGGCCATAGCTAGAGCTTAAGGAAGGTTTGTGGCGGCTGAGAAAACTGAAATGAAATGATTTTCCTAACCCTTTCAGCCCTCTCATAACCCTAATCCCGAAATTCTCCTTTGGGCCTAGCTGTTAATCACCCGGTTAAGCCCAATTAAGCCGTTTTTCACTATCTAAAACTTGTTCCAGCCATATCTCCCAAACGGTGAGTCCGTTTGGCTAACGTGACCACTCTATGGAAAGGTAAACCATCAAATAAATCTAATGGAAGTGGTTTCAGGTCAACATTCCTTTCCAATCAAAAGTTATGGTCAAAACAATATCGGCTAGGGGCAAAATAGTCATTTAAAAATCGGCAAAAATCATGAACATGGGAAATGACCCCAATAGTTGTCTCCCAAAGTTACACGACCATACGACTTCATACGAAAAAGAAATAAATATTCTACGATCCTAGATACGTAGAATGCGGGTTGTTACAAAAATATTTAGATTTTTTATATATAAAAGGGTGAAATCAAGGTAGTATAAAATATATTCATATATAAGGAATAGTCCTACGCATGATTACTGGCATGAACAAATCAGAACAGGTTATGTAATAAAAAAAATATACAGTGAACATAATAGGAAATAAAACACAAGAAAATCATGCAAGCCAAGATTTCACAAGCTAGTTGCAAAAATAATTGACCAGTACGAAGGCAGCAAAAACAAAAATCCAAAGTTGCAAGTAATCAAAATATTAAGTATTATATTTAGTTAAATTACAAAAGTTAATAAACTTGAATCAATAATTAATCGTGAGCAAATACTCACTGTAAATCAACGAAGCGATGATTCTAGGGTGGATTGTTTCGAGTTGAATCAGAGGGAGGGGCTCGAGCACGATTCAGGCGAAGCCTGCTGGATGTGGCGATGGGCCTGACAACACAAGGACGACTTAGAGGTGGAAGGAGGAAGCGATGAACGACAAAGGGTAGATTGCTGGATAAGAGAACAATGATCAATTTGGTGGTGACCATTGTTTTTTTAAGAAGTTATAGGAATGATACAAGGAAGGGAAGGAGAGACATTATGGAGAGAGGAGCTAAAAAAAGTGATAGTTTGATTCAATAAATAAGCATAGGGAGAAGATGAGAAAACACTAGTTATGTTTCTTTTATTTATTATTATTATTATTATTATTATTATTATTATTATTATTATTATTCTTTTTTCATTAATTGCTTTGGTTTCAAAAGGAAACTGAATGAGTAGGGATAAATTTTGAATGTACAAAAATAAAGAGACTGAGATTACATAGATATTGGAATAGAAAGGGAAATATATTTACACTATTGACAAAACAAACTTCCTTATATTACTAAGGAAATTCCTCCATTGCTATATTTAATTAGATGCATTTCAATATAATTAAATTTAATTGTAAATTTATGAGGTTAATTCTCGTTAACTATGTTATTTAAGCTATGCATTATTAAAATCGTGGAAAGTTTTCGTTGTTGCCAACGGTTAATTTAATTTGCTTAAATTAAAGTAAATAAATGCATATCAAATTCAACTCAAAATTAAATTTTTAAGGAATGAAAGTACATAAATGGAATAAGATGTATGAAAATAGAATGAAGGGAAAAGAAATGAAAGTTGCATTAAGGAAACATTAAAGAGGGAAAGCTTTGAAAATAAAATACATGTTTTTTAATATAAATGACAAAAATTATGTAACATGGATGCATGCCTTAAAATATAAGGAAGGGAAGATGCAGGTTATAAAATCTTACATATTTTACTTATAAATGATGAAACACATGCATGAAAATAAGTGGGAATGAATGAATGCCGCATGATATTTGAAATTTGTTATTTTTTTTAAATATAGACAACATGATATTGAAGAGAAGGGAAACATATATATACACGGAGATGGTTCGTTTTTGGACAAAAATAGAGATGGGAAAGAAAATAGGAAAGGAGAAATAAGATGTAAATTTAACAAATAAAAATACATAAATAAAGTAGGATGTGTAAATTTGGAATGAAGTGAAAGAAACTAATAGAATGTAAGGAAATAAATAAATATATAAACGAATGAAATGAATGCGTAATTAACATTGCAAATTAAATTAATTAATGAAGGTTTAATTGGACATGTAATCCACGTTCTGAATTCCTAAAATTTACATTTTGAACAAACTAGGAAAGAATTAAAAATGATAGGCAAAGATATATTCATTTATGTATTAGAATTTATTTCCTCTAGAATGTACATATTATTTTCAATCAATCTTTCACCAGAAATTAATAAATTTCATTAATAACATCATAAATTTTATTTTTAACCACTTTAAATTCAATAATAAAATTTAATTCAATAACTTAAATGCTCAAAATTTACGGATGTTACAGTAGAAAGGTCGTAGATGGAGAAAAGTTGTTTGGATAGAGGATGTTATTGATCTCGACAAGTCACTTTTTGATGCACTTCAAAATGGTCATTATACATTATCCGAGTTGGTTGATGATGGTTTGGCTAGAAAGTCCCATTCGTTTCCTATAAGCTTCTACATATTTTTGTACTAGTGAAACTTGAAGTTGTCACAATGAACTTTGTAGGATTTAATGATTTATTAGTATGCTTGCTATCTTATTTTCATTTTGGTGAAATGTTAGTTTGAAATTTAATTTAATTTTTGGCATTGCTATAAATTTGGTTTGTGTAGTAGAATGAAATGATATGAATGATATTGTTTTCTATTACAAGATGTTATTTGTGATATGGTTCATCAGCAGTACAAAAGTTGTAACACTTATAACTGTTGGGATTTTTTCATTTATATATACATGGAAAGATTTGCCCTAACACTTATAACTGTTAGAATGGAAAGTTGTTCTAACATTTATAACCGTTAGAATGGAAAGTTGTTCTAACATTTATAACCACTAGAACAAATTAATGTTCTAACGCTTTTAATCGTTAGAACAACAATCCATTCTAATGGTTGTAATCGTTAGAATGGACAGTAGTTCTAACATTTATAACTATTAGAACAAATTCCTTTTCTAACGAAAATAACCGTTAGAATCAATTTTTTTAAAAACGGTTATAACCTTTAGAATAAATTATTGTTCTAACCGTTATAACCATTGGAATAGAAATATTTACTAATGGTTATAACCGTTGGTACAAGAACCCTGTACCAACGGTTATAACCTTTAGTACATACATTGCAAAATTTACCACACACCTCCTACCAATGGTTATAACCATTGGAACGCTCGTTTATCACACCTATAACCATTAGGAAATGACAATTCTGGTGTTGTGTCCCACACTCAAGTTGATACAAGCTTCCCCCTACGCTTGCATCCCCACTACTAGGTTTCCCACAGGTTATGTCATACCAGAGTAGAAAGATTACATAACCCCACAGGTTAAGTTTGTGGGTCTATATATAAATATTACCCACCAACCCAAGATATATTTAATCCTCCCACTATTTCATACAATTTTACTTAACACCTGCTTAAGTTAACATATACAATCCCTATGGATTCAACTAGGTTAAGTATTCAAGTTTATTACCAGATACGTTTATAGTTATAATGTGTTAGACCTCCCACATTAAGCCTACAATTTTTGGATGCTGGATACGCCGGTGGGTTCCGGCATACTTCTTCCACAAGTCAGGCTTAACCTCGTGTCTTAGCGCGTTTCATGTTTATACACTTAGACCCCTCACATTAGATTTACCACTTGTGGTTGCCGGATATGCCGGTTGGTTCCGGGCAGACTTCCACTACAAATGTAATCTAACCTCGTGTCTAAGCACGGTTACAGTTTCTAATTACAATAATTCTAGGCATTTCCATTATTAAACTATTATTCCTATGTCATTATAGGTTTTCATGCCCCTTTACCAAGTCATGTTCATAATGAACCATATGCCCCAAATTAAGGTCTTTAATCACAATTGTGGTTTATGCCCCAAATCCACTTTCATGTATTACATTCAATTTATGCCCAATTTTCCCAATACAAGTTATGCCCCAATTTCAACATTTTTCCCTCGTTCCCAATTTCACATGTTCGCATATTTCAGCGGCATGCCTAGACTCGAAGGTAGCCAGGCTATAAAAATAAGAAGGGAAAAGAAGAAGGGAAGAGGACATAAACGAACATAATAAACAAGATTGGCATATAACGGCAGAAATAGGTATAGCAACTAATAAACATACAGTGATAAAGTTGGGCATAATGACAAGATTGGCATATAGGAATAGATCTAATGAACATATGATCGTAGAACTGATTCTAACATAATATGGCATCATAAACAGGCAAGGTGAGATCTAAACAATGAATTAGACCAACAAACAATGGAAGATCTGACATGATACATAGCTATAGGCTTAAATCTATTTCATAGTCATGTCAAAATAACTTAGATACACAGATTATAGCAGATCTAATATGATTCAAATATTCACAGGCTTAGATCCAATTTATAGTCATGTCAAGATTAAATTTTAAGTATTTATATCTAAAAATAACGTAGACTCACTCTGATTGGATCTAATAAATAGAATTCGAGATGTTGAATCACAGATCTCTAAACTTGAATGAATTGATTGTTGAAGAAGAAATGGTTTAATTTAAACTAGGCAGAGACAACATCTAGTTCTCAATTGTTTTTGTGTGAATAAAACAATGAGAATGAGGTCTTATTTATAGCTTAGGTTTCATGAATATGATCATAAAACAAGCCCACATGCACAGAAATGTTCTTCGCCTGGATTTGGGGGGAGGGGTGTTGACATGGGCATTGACACCCCCTTTATGGTGTCAACCCATGGGTCGACACCCCTAGGGTATGTCGACCCCCAATGGGTCCAATTCCCTCCCTGACTTCCCGCTTCTGATTTTGAACATATTTGAATGGTTTTAACTTGTTATGTGTGTGTGTGTGTATATATATATCTTATGTGTATGAAAACTTTAAACCTTAATAACTTCTTCATACGGTGTCCGTTTTACGCAACCAGGTGTCTACGCAATGGTGCAGTCCGTTTCACTTAATTCTGAATATATATTTAATTATTATTTAATTATTATTTAATTTATCATCTTTAGTGTTGTTAAAATTATGGGGTGTTACGAGTTCTTTTATATTGTTTATTGTTAGTCAGTACAGTTTATGACGGATACTTTTTGTTATTTGTAACTTGCGTACTTAATTCCTAAATAATTATAATATTAAATATTTGAATTTGCATTTGCTTTTCTGATTTAAAGCTCCGAAGCCTCCTTTTATCAATATTCAACTAAGGAGAAACTAAAGCAATTAATTGAACTTGACCTTTATTAAAGGACATAACCTTAAAACGATATTGTTATCTTGAATTTACGATGAGGTTTTAAAGATGTTTTTTCTCTCACATCCATATTATAGAGGTTGAAAACGTTATTCTCGGGTTGTTGATCTTAATACTTTTTACTCAGGGTGTGTGCTTTCACATAAAAGTTATGGTACAACAATAAGATGAAAATGTTACTATTGCGTGGAACAATTTCAGATATGTAATTCATTTACATTGCCCTTCAAGAATTTATTTATTTTCAAACTACTTTTACAAATTCTCTTCACTAATATTATTGTTTCTTATTAAGACACATAATGTTAACACGAGTTATGGTGCCAATTGCTTAAATTGTGGTTAAGGTAAGATGTACCTCATGCTGAGCATTTAAGCGAAAATAAAATTCACATAACAAGTCAAAACCGTTCAAATAAGTTCAAAGTATTGAATAAAATGGTTTTTATTTCCAACATAGGAGTTTTTAACTGACACAGATTACAACTGTTAAGATATATACTCTAACTCCATTCAATAGCAATAAAGATACACTTACCAGTGCATCTAATTGCTCTTTGAAGGCCCGTAAGCTCGTTACATCTTCTTCTTTTTTGCATGTTTGATCTTTGTATATTACATTACATTGCTTTTTGATATCTCGTTTAATAGCACAATTAATATTTAAAGGAAAGAAGCACTAATTTTGATTTCTCATTCAAAAGTGCATTTTGCAAAAAAAATATTACAGGTGAATAACTTACAGTGGCTGTATGATTTTTGACTAGACAGAACCAGCTTACTCATATATTCTTGAAGTATTCCACTTTTACCCATCTATCATCTATGAAACTTCTTTCTTTTCTCTTTTAATGGCTGACTATCACTCATTAAGCATTTAAACATCTTAACTTACGAGTCCATAGTATCCTTTTTTTGAGCCATTAGCCAACTACTTATATTTTTTACAACTTTTGTTTTATTATATTTAACACTATCCTATTACTTATTTTAATCCCTGTCATTTAAATATATTTATATGAAAACAATGTGGAATAAATATGAATGAGATTTTTTACTGCTATTTGACATAAATAAGAATGATTTTTGTACTGCCATTACAGTCATGTCCGTATGACCATGGTTCGCGATGCTAGCTAATTTTTTTGAACTTATTATATCAGTGATGTTTACAAACTATGGTTTGTTATCAAAATCACTTAGCCTTTTGTTCTATCCAATCATTCATATCGAATTTGAGCTTAGTCCAATAAAAAATTTATAACGTCCTTTCAAACACACTTTTATAGTAGAATCTTTTTTCTATTTTTTGATTGAAAACGGATGCTCCAATAAAACTTTCAATATTTATTTTGAAACCTGATTCTTATCATTTGATGAAAGAGAATATAAATGGATGGAATATTTTGAAATTATCACATTTGCATGTGAGAGTTTACAAATATATTTCAAATTCATAGGTACTTCCTTTCCTCAAAATCGACGCAAGTTTCTGTACGTGTTAATGGTTAACTTTCATTTTATTAACTAAAATATGCTTAACTTTTCAAATGTACTAAAGGGTTTTACAAAGTTATTTGTCTAAGAAATTCACCTTCCTTTGCCCATCTTCCAATCTAAACCACATTCACCTTCTACGTATGTAACACCCCGAATTTTAGTTAATACTAAAATTCACTAATTACAGGATAAATAATCTCAGACGTGGGAATTAGGGGTAACGGGCTGCGTTATTGCGTTCGTCTCGGAAAAATACGCGAAATAGAGTCCGAGTTTTCGTGAATCGGAGTCCGTATGGCCCGGTTATGGCCCAAAGAAGTTTGCAGAAAAATTTAAAACTAAAACAGATTTGAAAATTCAAATATTCAGATTTGGGATGGGCCAGGCGGGGTCAGGCGGGAAGCTTCCCGCCCAACCCATGTCGACAGGGCTGTCGACAGGCCTGTCGACAGGGGTGTCGACATGCCTGTCGACTTGCCTGTCGACAGGGTGGCACCGTCCATTGAACCTGGGTGCACCAGGTTGCACCAGGTTGGGTTTCAGGCTGGCTAGGAGGGCTGGTTCTAGAGATTTCCTAAATCTAAGGGTCCTAATCTAATCTAGGGTTAATCTAAGGGCCTAAAACACTCACCTAATCCTATAAATAAGACCCTAACCCTACCCTAATTCATTCATAATTAAATCTAGTAACTAAACTATGGCAAATTGAAACTTGAGAGAGCCTCCATCAAAATTAGAGAAGGGATAGCATTCCAAATCAACTTCTAGCCTCTTAATCTTCTTCATTAGTTTGCTAATTTTGTTTTGGTGAGCTTCTATCCCCTTAATAATCAATTGTTAAATTGATTAAGATAGGATATGATGATGTATGGTTATGTTTGTGGATCAATGTGTTTATGCAAGCTTAATATTGTATATGTCATGTGTTTTGCAAGTTATATGCTCTATGTCATGCAAGTTTAGTATATGCGTTCATGACATTTTTATGCAAGTTTAATGTTATATCTTTATGCAAGTTTGGTGCTATGTTTCATGATGATTATGATGCAAAATGCTAAGTTGGACATTGATCTATTATGCAACATGTTAAGCATGCTTATGAAGTTATGTGAATAAATATGCAAGTTATGTGTATGTTCAAATGCAAGGTTAATATGTTATGCATGCATATGAAGTTATGTGAATAATGATGCAAGTTATGTGTATGTTTAAATGCAAGATTGACATGTTATGCATGCATATGAAGTTATGTGAATAATGATGCAAGTTATGTGTATGTTCAAATGCAAGGTTAATATGTTATGCATGCATATGAAGTTATGTGAATAATGATGAAGTTATGTGTATGTTTAAATGCAAGATTAACATGTTATGCATGCATATGAAGTTATGTGAATGATTATGCAAGTTAGGTGTATGCTCAAATGCAAGATTACCATGTTATGCATGCTTATGAGGTCATATGAATAATTATGCAAGTTATGTAGATGCTTAAGAGCAAGTTGGGTTAATATGTGTTCATATATGCAAGTTGACATCCTCTTAACCCATGACAAAGTTATATGCTAAACCCATGATATGTGTGTGATGGATCTTCCCCTTTTATTATGTCATGAAATGAGAACGATTTACGTGGGGAACGATGGGGTGGGTAAATATGTTAATAAATGGATGATTGGGTATGATTAAGCATACCATAAAAAAATAAATTACCATAAGTGGGAATTTACCTATTGAGTTAGGTCTACCCCATGGGAATTTACCTATTGAGTTAGGTCTACCCATGTTATGGTAAACTTGATATTAATTAGGGATAATTAATATGAGGGTGATTAATTAGGTGTAATTAATCGACTAAGACACGAGGTTGGACTCATTTGTAGTGTAAAACTGCCCGGACCCGACCGGCTTAACCAGTTGCTACAAATGTCAGCCCAATGTGAGAGGTCTTAGCCATAAATTAAATACGTGATTAAGGTAAAGACACGAGGTTAGACTCTGTTATGACGTAAGATTGCCCGGGTTCTACCGGCTTAACCAGGCGGTCATAACAGCCAGTCTAATGTGGGAGGTCTTTATGGGAGATCACGGTCTTAATTAATTAAGAAACACTTAACCATGGTAGCATGTAGTGGGACATGAGGGGTTAAGTGGGTGCCTTGGGTGGCATGAGGAAATTTTGTGGTTGCCTTGGGTGGCATGTGGAATCTAGTGGGTTGCCTTGGGTGGCAATAGAAAATACGATTAGAATACTTAACCAAGTGGAAACATGTAATTAAAGGGTTAAGTGGGATACACTAGATATTTGACAAGCTTAAGTGGGTAGCTTGTGGGGGGCCCATTTCAACCAATATCCCAAACGTATCTGTGTGGGCTCGACCCATGTCGAGTGACGGGACACGCATATTGGGCTTGATTATAAGAGGCCAAAACGGGTTAGCGGTGGCAACGCAAGTCCAACGGGTTTCATATGCGTGTGTGGGCCCGGGCTGGTAGATAAGTCGTTGTTGCATCGTGTAGATATAAAGCCGTGCACCGTTGATAGTATTGGGTAGCCACTTTAGGGGAGTGATACACCCCACTGTGGGACCAGCACGGGTATCTACGGTAGGGAGCCGATCGCTTGGGGAGTAGTGGGTACACCTAGTGAAGATAGGGGCAGACGGCACCTATGTAGGGGTACACGAAACTACTGGGTAAGAATTACTGAGTACACCTAGTGGAGATAGGGGCAGACGGCACCTATGTAGTGGGCTAGGAGTACATGAAATTATTGGGGAAACTTTCTAAGTCCTTAGAAGGGATCAAACTTTAAATAGGAATGACTGGTGTGGTGCAGTTAGTAATTATCCTTGGGTGGGTAGATGCGTCCTGACGGTTATCTTAGTTCATCCTATGTTGTTGGCTATTTAGTGTAGTCATTATCCCCAAAGGTACCGTACCGAGTTCATGTCATACCCTAATTACTTTAATAATTGTATTGTTAAGGTTATAGGGCTCACTCAGACTTATGTCTGACCCCGTTGTTTTTATCTTTTTTTTTTCCAACCCTCAGGTCCTACGGTGGATCCTAGCGGTAGTAGAGCTTGATCGGATTGCTGTTCCAGCCTTTGGGAGCTTGGGTAGATGTAAAGCTCCAGTTATCCAGTTATCTTTTCTTTTGTCATGGCTATTGTATGAGAGAGTGGGATTATGTACTTCTTTATTTTGACAGATATTGTACTTGACTTTTATCATGGCTTTATGGTGTAACCAGACATGTTTATTTCCGCTGTTATTAGATGATGTTTTAAATTTCAAGCACTATTTATATCTGTCTTGGTGTAATTTTTCTGTTCTATATTCACTAAAATACTCCACCGATGCTATGGCATTCCCTTAGTGAGTGACCATAGCGGGTGTGGGGTGTTACACGTTGTATCAGAGCAAAGGTTACCGGAACAGATAAAATTTTTAGAAAACTATTTTTCTAAAACATTTTTGGAAAAGATATTTTCAAAAACATGTCTTTTAAAGAGAAAAGATTTTGAAAGAAAAGCATAATCCCCAATAGCCATATCTATATCCTTCGAATTCTCCGTTTTGAATCTTTCCTTTTTCGTTTCAGCATGGCCGAGAATCTTAATTTTCCGGAGGGTGTGACGATACCAGTATGGTATAGGAGATTGATGGAGGCTAGGGCCACCACTACGGGTCCAGCAAATGTTCCTCCACCAACCGTAGCACCCGATCTTCCTCCTCCCCCTCCTCCTCGCACGGATACTTTTGCTAAGACTTGTAAGGAGTTTAAAGCTATGGGAGGGAAACCTTTTCAAGGATCTGAAACTTTTGTGGAGGCTAGAGATTGGCTTAAGGAGGTGGAAGAGTTGATAGATATCTTTGAGATGGAAGAAGGAAAGAAAGTCAAGTTGGCTGCTTGGTTAATGAAGGGAGAGGCCTCATTTTGGTGGGAGGTCACTAATGGAGAACGCCCCGTTGACTCTTGGGCGGATTTCAGGCAAAGATTTGTGGCAAAGTTTCTCTCAAGGGCGGAGGAGAACTTGTATATGGAGAGATTCTTGACTCTAAAGCAAGGAAATCTTTCGGTGAAGGAATATGTTAACAAGTTTAATCAGTTGGCAATGTTTGGCCTAGATATGGTGAATACACCGGAGAAGAAGGCTTTGCGGTTTGTGAAAGGCTTGAATGAACCTATGCATGGGTTGGCTATGACTCATATCCCTATGGGGGCCACCTTTGAGAAGCTAGTTGACATGGCACTTATGTATGAGGAAGAGAAGGGTCCTAATGCTAATAAGGCACCCGAGAAGAAGGAAGATCAAAAGAGACCTCAACAGCAGCAAAGCAAAGGTGGGAAAGGCAACGGTGGCAAGAGCAAGAAGAAGAAGTGTTTCAATTGTGGGACACCTGGTCACCTAAGCAAGGATTGTCGCAAGAAGAAGAAGACCGGCTGCTTCCACTGTGGCGAAGCAGGGCATTTAGTGAAAGATTGCCCTAAGAAGGGGCAAAGGACGGGATCTACCTCGGGAGGACAGGTGCAAGCTCTTATGGCACCGAGTCAGGCTAGGGGGCAAGTACAGGCTCTCGCGATTCCACCGATTCAGGAGAGAGGTAGAACTATTTCCGTGGAAAGTCTGGTTTTTCTATTTGATCATCCTGTCCGTACATTGTTTGATTCAGGCGCATCGCATTCGTTTATCTCATCATCATTAGTTGAGTCACTGCACTTAGACACCAGTCTTGTAGATGATCCCTTGGTTGTTTCAAACCCAATTGGGGGCTCCACTTATTTATCCATGATATGTTTGGGTTTGAAGATTTCTATACTTAGCATTGAGTTTAGATGTGATGCTTTTGTGTTGGGCTTCATGGGCTATGGGTTGATTTTGGGCATGGACTGGTTATCCAGTAATGGTGTCGTTCTTGATTGCGAAAGGAGAGTTGTTAGGCTCATGACCCGCTTGGGTAACACTCTCGAGATTTCTTGTAATCCCATGGACTCTGTTATGCTAAGTTATCTTGAGTCGCTTGACGCTTCGGTCGAGAATTTGCAATCTATGAGAGTGGTCCGGGAATATCCGGATGTGTTTGAGGAGGTGAAGGGCTTACCTCCGAAGCGGGAGATTGACTTCCGAATATATTTGGTGGATAATGCTAAACCGGTATCTTTACCAGTGCGCCACATGGCTCCTCGTGAGAGGAGGGAACTCCATAAGCAAGTAGGGGAGTTGCTTGAGAAGGGGTTCATAAGACGGAGCATATCGGAGTGGGGTGCTCCAGTAGTATTTGCTACGAAGGCAGATGGGTCCCTCAGACTTTGTGTAGACTATAGAGAACTCAACAAGCTCACAAAGAAGAATAGACACCCATTGCCGAGAATAGATGATCTTTTCGATCAGTTGGTTGGCGCTTCAGTATTCTCTCAGTTGGACTTGGCCACGGGGTTTCATCAGTTGAGGGTGGCTGAGGATAGCATAGACAAGACTGCCTTTAGAACTCCGGATGGTTTCTATGAGTGGTTGGTGATGCCATTTGGGTTGACGAACGCCCCTACATATTTCGTTGATTTGATGAGTAGGGTGTTCAGGGAGTTCCTTAATAAATTCGTGGTGGTCTTTGTGGATGATATCTTAGTATTTTCTAAGAGTGAAGAAGAGCATGCCCTACATCTTGGGGAAGTGTTGAAGACTCTTCGAGCAAATAGCCTTAAGGCTAAATTCTCTAAATGTCACTTCTGGAGGAAGGAAGTGCGGTTCTTGGGGCACGTGGTCTCCAAGGAAGGGATAGCTGTGGATCCCGCGAAGGTAGTATCAGTCCAAGATTGGAAGGTTCCCAGAAATGCTACCGAAGTAAGAAGTTTCTTGGGGTTGGCGGGTTATTATAGGAAGTTTATTAAAGACTTCGCGAAGATATCAGCCCCACTAACCCGCTTAACAAAGAAGAATCTTGTTTTTGCATGGGACGTAGATTGTGATGATGCGTTCCGACGGTTAAAGAGAGCTTTAACCACGGCTCCAGTTTTAGTGTTGCCAGATGGGAGCAAGCCATTTGTTGTCTATACCGATGCCTGTGGGACAGGACTTGGCGTAGTCTTAATGCAAGAGGGAAGGGTAATAGCCTATGGTGGAAGGCAGTTAAGGCCACATGAGAAAAATTACCCTACCCATGATCTAGAGTTGGCCGCTATTGTTTTTGCGCTTAAGATCTGGCGCCATTATCTTCTTGGTGAGAGATTCGAGTTGTTTACTGACCATAAATCCTTGAAGTACTTGTTCTCTCAGAAGGATCTAAACTTAAGACAGCAAAGGTGGATGGAGTTCTTAGCATCTTATGATTTCGAGATAGCATATACCCCTGGCAAGGGTAACGTGGTGGCAGACGCCTTGAGCAGGAAGAGGTTGTCCTTGAGTCCATTGTTCGTGGAACAACGAAGCTTGGAGTTTATCTCGATGTTTGATTTCAGACCTTCCATTGATTATGTACCCGGTTTTCTAGCTTCCTTGGAAGTTAGGCCTACTCTTTTGAGGCGGATTGGGGAAGCCCAGAGGGACGACCCACAGTTGGTTGAGTTGATAGAGAAGCTCATAAGGGGGGAGTCGTCCAGCCATTTGAGTAGGTACACCCTAGACAATAGGGGGTGCTTGCATAGAGACGGTAGACTTTGTGTACCGCAAGATGAAGGGTTGAGGAAGGTTATTCTTGATGATGCACACCGTTCTAGGATGACCATTCATCCCGGTGGGGACAAGATGTACCAAGATATGAAGAGGGTTTTCTTCTGGGCCGGTATGAAGAAAGATGTAGCCGAGTATGTCGCTCGATGTTTGGTGTGCCAGCAAGTGAAGGCGGAGCAAAGGAAACCAGGTGTGTTGCTTCATCCATTGGAAGTTCCGCAGTGGAAGTGGGATAGCGTCTCGATGGATTTTATTGATGGGTTACCCAGATCGAGAAAGGGTAATACAGGAATTTGGGTGTTGGTAGATAGACTTACTAAGAGCGCCCATTTCATACCTGTGAAGAGCAAGAGGACAGCTCCATGGCTAGCTTCAGTATATCTTCGAGAGATAGTTCGATTGCATGGGGTACCCTCTAGCATAGTGAGTGATCGAGATCCTATCTTCACTAGTGAGTTCTGGAGAAGTTTGCAAGAAGCAGTGGGGACTCAATTGTGTCTGAGCACCGCATATCATCCTCAGACAGACGGCCAGACTGAGAGGGTGAATCGTGTTCTAGAAGACCTTTTGAGACTTTGTATCTTAGATTTTGGAGGTACATGGGAAGAGCATCTTCCATTGGTGGAGTTCGCATATAATAACAGCTTTCAGTCCAGTATTGGTATGGCTCCTTTCGAAGCTCTCTATGGAAGGCCTTGTCGATCACCTACATGTTGGTGGGAATCTACGGATAAGATCTTGCTTGGGCCTGATATGGTTAGGGAGACTTCTGAGAAGATTGACTTGATACGGAGAAGGATGAAAGCAGCGCAGGATAGGCAAAAATCTTATGCGGACAAGAGAAGGACGGATCTTGAGTTTGAGGTTGGGGATATGGTTTTTGTTAAGGTATCTCCGTTGAGAAATGTTGTTCGCTTCGGATCCGTTGGGAAGTTAGCACCAAGGTTTGTTGGGCCGTTTCCTATCAAGGAAAGGATTGGACGGATGGCATATAGGGTGGAGTTGCCCGACAGACTTAGCGGTGTTCATGATGTATTCTATGTATCACATCTGAGGAAATGCTTACATGAGACCGCAGAGGTGGTAGAGCCGAGCTTGCTTAGAGATATAGAGATAGAGCGTGATGCGACTATTAGACGAGCTCCTACTCGCATCCTTGGGTCAGAGACTAGGAAGTTAAGAAACAGAGAGGTTCAACTAGTCAAGGTGCAATGGGGAGAAGATGAGAGCAACGCAACTTGGGAGACGGAAGCGAAGATGCGTTCATTGTACCCATTTCTTTTTGAGGGTATGTCTTTACTTTCTCCTTTATCGTTTGTCTAGTACTTATCTTATCTTTGGTATGTCCTCTCGTTAGTACCTTTGACCTTTAGATAGGGTAAACCTATGGTTGAAACATGTGTTTGAGACATGTTATGGTTGATGGATGCAAGTGGATGCAAGTGTTTGCTAGTGGTTGCTCGTGGATGCATATACACACACTCTAGGCACTAGATCGGCTCAGTCACTTCATATTGCATATTGCATAAAATTGTGTGTAGGAAAATATATTTATGGATGTATAATGGTTGTGTTATCACATGGATGATGCATTTTGGTGAACGATTGTGCACTCATGTAGATATTGTATGTGTCGATAGGGTTTTCTCGCATACATAATGGATGCATGGCACTATCATGGTTTGCATATGTTCATACATTAGATAGGGAACATATACACACACTCTTTGCATATGCTCATACATCATTAGAAATTGTTCTAAGGACAATGGATGCCCGTGTTTGATGGATTGAGTAGATGGTTGTTTGGATGGTAGGATATGCATTCTCCTTAGCTTAGAGATTTCGGGGACGAAATCCTTTAAGGAGGGGAGAATGTAACACCCCGAATTTAAGTTAATACTAAAATTCACTAATTACAGGATAAATAATCTCAGACGTGGGAATTGGGGGTAACGGGCTGCGTTATTGCGTTCGTCTCGGAAAAATACGCGAAATAGAGTCCGAGTTTTCGTGAATCGGAGTCCGTATGGCCCGGTTATGGCCCAAAGAAGTTTGCAGAAAAATTTAAAACTAAAACAGATTTGAAAATTCAAATATTCAGATTTGGGATGGGCCAGGCGGGGTCAGGCGGGAAGCTTCCCGCCCAACCCATGTCGACAGGGCTGTCGACAGGCCTGTCGACAGGGGTGTCGACATGCCTGTCGACTTGCCTGTCGACAGGGTGGCACCGTCCATTGAACCTGGGTGCACCAGGTTGCACCAGGTTGGGTTTCAGGCTGGCTAGGAGGGCTGGTTCTAGAGATTTCCTAAATCTAAGGGTCCTAATCTAATCTAGGGTTAATCTAAGGGCCTAAAACACTCACCTAATCCTATAAATAAGACCCTAACCCTACCCTAATTCATTCATAATTAAATCTAGTAACTAAACTATGGCAAATTGAAACTTGAGAGAGCCTCCATCAAAATTAGAGAAGGGATAGCATTCCAAATCAACTTCTAGCCTCTTAATCTTCTTCATTAGTTTGCTAATTTTGTTTTGGTGAGCTTCTATCCCCTTAATAATCAATTGTTAAATTGATTAAGATAGGATATGATGATGTATGGTTATGTTTGTGGATCAATGTGTTTATGCAAGCTTAATATTGTATATGTCATGTGTTTTGCAAGTTATATGCTCTATGTCATGCAAGTTTAGTATATGCGTTCATGACATTTTTATGCAAGTTTAATGTTATATCTTTATGCAAGTTTGGTGCTATGTTTCATGATGATTATGATGCAAAACGCTAAGTTGGACATTGATCTATTATGCAACATGTTAAGCATGCTTATGAAGTTATGTGAATAAATATGCAAGTTATGTGTATGTTCAAATGCAAGGTTAATATGTTATGCATGCATATGAAGTTATGTGAATAATGATGCAAGTTATGTGTATGTTTAAATGCAAGATTGACATGTTATGCATGCATATGAAGTTATGTGAATAATGATGCAAGTTATGTGTATGTTCAAATGCAAGGTTAATATGTTATGCATGCATATGAAGTTATGTGAATAATGATGCAAGTTATGTGTATGTTTAAATGCAAGATTAACATGTTATGCATGCATATGAAGTTATGTGAATGATTATGCAAGTTAGGTGTATGCTCAAATGCAAGATTACCATGTTATGCATGCTTATGAGGTCATATGAATAATTATGCAAGTTATGTAGATGCTTAAGAGCAAGTTGGGTTAATATGTGTTCATATATGCAAGTTGACATCCTCTTAACCCATGACAAAGTTATATGCTAAACCCATGATATGTGTGTGATGGATCTTCCCCTTTTATTATGTCATGAAATGAGAGCGATTTACGTGGGGAACGATGGGGTGGGTAAATATGTTAATAAATGGATGATTGGGTATGATTAAGCATACCATAAAAAAATAAATTACCATAAGTGGGAATTTACCTATTGAGTTAGGTCTACCCCATGGGAATTTACCTATTGACTTAGGTCTACCCATGTTATGGTAAACTTGATATTAATTAGGGATAATTAATATGGGGGTGATTAATTAGGTGTAATTAATCGACTAAGACACGAGGTTGGACTCATTTGTAGTGTAAAACTGCCCGGACCCGACCGGCTTAACCAGTTGCTACAAATGTCAGCCCAATGTGAGAGGTCTTAGCCATAAATTAAATACGTGATTAAGGTAAAGACACGAGGTTAGACTCTGTTATGACGTAAGACTGCCCGGGTTCTACCGGCTTAACCAGGCGGTCATAACAGCCAGTCTAATGTGGGAGGTCTTTATGGGAGATCACGGTCTTAATTAATTAAGAAACACTTAACCATGGTAGCATGTAGTGGGACATGAGGGGTTAAGTGGGTGCCTTGGGTGGCATGGGGAAATTTTGTGGTTGCCTTGGGTGGCATGTGGAATCTAGTGGGTTGCCTTGGGTGGCAATAGAAAATACGATTAGAATACTTAACCAAGTGGAAACATGTAATTAAAACATGATTAAAGGGTTAAGTGGGATACACTAGATATTTGACAAGCTTAAGTGGGTAGCTTGTGGGGGGCCCATTTCAACCAATATCCCAAACGTATCTGTGTGGGCTCGACCCATGTCGAGTGATGGGACACGCATATTGGGCTTGATTATAAGAGGCCAAAACGGGTTAGCGGTGGCAACGCAAGTCCAACGGGTTTCATATGCGTGTGTGGGCCCGGGCTGGTAGATAAGTCGTTGTTGCATCGTGTAGATATAAAGCCGTGCACCGTTGATAGTATTGGGTAGCCACTTTAGGGGAGTGATACACCCCACTGTGGGACCAGCACGGGTATCTACGGTAGGGAGCCGATCGCTTGGGGAGTAGTGGGTACACCTAGTGAAGATAGGGGCAGACGGCACCTATGTAGGGGTACACGAAACTACTGGGTAAGAATTACTGAGTACACCTAGTGGAGATAGGGGCAGACGGCACCTATGTAGTGGGCTAGGAGTACATGAAATTATTGGGGAAACTTTCTAAGTCCTTAGAAGGGATCAAACTTTAAATAGGAATGACTGGTGTGGTGCAGTTAGTAATTATCCTTGGGTGGGTAGATGCGTCCTGACGGTTATCTTAGTTCATCCTATGTTGTTGGCTATTTAGTGTAGTCATTATCCCCAAAGGTACCGTACCGAGTTCATGTCATACCCTAATTACTTTAATAATTGTATTGTTAAGGTTATAGGGCTCACTCAGACTTATGTCTGACCCCGTTGTTTTTATCTTTTTTTTTTCCAACCCTCAGGTCCTACGGTGGATCCTAGCGGTAGTAGAGCTTGATCGGATTGCTGTTCCAGCCTTTGGGAGCTTGGGTAGATGTAAAGCTCCAGTTATCCAGTTATCTTTTCTTTTGTCATGGCTATTGTATGAGAGAGTGGGATTATGTACTTCTTTATTTTGACAGATATTGTACTTGACTTTTATCATGGCTTTATGGTGTAACCAGACATGTTTATTTCCGCTGTTATGAGATGATGTTTTAAATTTCAAGCACTATTTATATCTGTCTTGGTGTAATTTTTCTGTTCTATATTCACTAAAATACTCCACCGATGCTATGGCATTCCCTTAGTGAGTGACCATAGCGGGTGTGGGGTGTTACAACGTATATATATTTATGTGTGATGTGCACGTGCACATTCCCATGTGGGCATGTATACGGGTTTCATAGAACCCCATGAAAACTTCCATACTAACTAATTATTGATTGATTATGTACATTTAATATGTATATATACTCATTTACATTCTCTTACAGCTACAGTGCCATAAATATAACATTGGTATTGCAGTAAAATTGTTTAGATTGTTCGAGTATTGTAGTAAAATTGTTTTCAAATCTGCTTTGCGAATTGATATTCATCCGAGGACCGATAAGAAATTTAAGGTGGTGTGCACCTTCTCCTTGACCATTGTGAAAACATGGTAGTTCTTTTGTTATGTTGTTTGTTATTATTTGTGCACTTGCCACTATTTCCGGTTTGGAGAGTTGCACAATTTTTTTTCTTAAACGTGAAATGTATATATTGTTGAAGTGATGATGACAAGTACAAAGCATAGAAATTACTGACTTTCGACACTAAAGTTGAAGTGTGAATAGGTCTTCGGAGAAGGGTTACCCCTGTGAATACCACTAACTTCATATTCATGACTCCTGCAAGTGAGATGACTCAAGGGGCCTAAGCAAAAAGGATTTTGTCCATGTTTTCTTCATATTTGATATAACAGGGAATCAAAATTATTGATTTATGATAATCTTTTAAGTGCAGTTTTTTTACTAAAGTAGTTATGCTAAATTCTTTAACCTTTGAATTCCAAGATTTTTGCTGATGTTCCTAACGGTGATCAAGCATCCACCATATCAATGTCTATTAGATGAAATATATACAAGTAGTGGATTAATAGAATTTAACAAAAAAATAACTTTATCTGCTCACTCTCTGTCTTTTAAATAAGCTAAGTTCAATTTTGCGTATCTTTACTATTACGGTCTTCTATGATATGGTCACGTAAATACATTGTGCACTCACATGTCATATTTGTCTATTATTATTAAATGTCAAGCTTTCATGTTAATCCTTTTTTTGTATGATATGGTCACCTAATAATACTGTGCAACATCACTTGTAAATTTCATAATTTTGTTGTTCTTGCTGCATTCATGTTCCAATGTCTTTGTCATGACCAGCACCATAATTGGTATTATTTTTATTTCCCTTTGCATATGGTCTAACATAAAAAATGTTCAGGTACTACAACTGAAACTGAGGTCAACTTCCGATGGAACTACATGAAACTATGTAGGGTGCTAGGAAAAGGACTATTCAATTTTTTACACAATCCATGCCTTTTCAAGCATAGCAAGTGGTATGTAAACTGTTCTGAATGTATCAATTCATAAGCGCATATTACGATCTGATTACATACACTTTCTTCATACGAACCTTTTTTACTTCACAATTATGGTTTTATTCACGCAGTTTAATGAAAAGGCGCATGTACATGCACCTACTTTCATACTCATCCCACATCATACTTTAACATGTCCAGTAGTTTAGCAAAAAAGATTATGGAAACCGCCTTGTAACCAAAACAGATTATGAAAATGTGGGGTACCATACCAGCATAGTTACTTTGTTCTGTACCAACATTTAAAAAAAAAATTATATTAGAGAACTGCATTCAAAAATGCCATGTATCAACTATACAACAAATAGCCCTTCAAAACTAACAAATATCAAAGATGCATTAAACCTGGGTTGTAAATTACTCCATCTTATATAAACTAAGCACCAGTTTCACACTACATGCAGTATTATTTGCATTTTTCAAGACTTGCGCATTAATTACTTGGTTAACGTCACACTCAAGAATTTATTTCCATATTTATATATCCGGATCATACAATACACTACATGATTTCTGTAACAACCCGGATTTTCAGAAGCAATTTAAAATTTTTATTTTAGCTATTTTAATGGATTTTGAATATTTAAAATGATTTATTTTAAATAATAACAACTAAAATTTTTATTTTAAACGAAGTTAGAACAAATAAATTTATTATAAAACGAGTATGAAATCGCGCGGTAGTTTGAAAATTCGATTTCGAATTTCAATTTAATATGCAAAATTCAATATAAATCAGAATTGGACAGAAAAAGAAATATTTGAATCTGTTTAATAATATCTTTCTAACGAATGTAGAAAACCGAGATTTCATAATAAAATTTGAAAGTTATGTCCAGTTTAAAATTCAAAATATTCATTATGGAATTTATATATTTTTTATATAATATATAACCCTTAAAATAGCCAATTTGCAAACGACCTCTATTTTCGACGAAACCACTTTCGTTGGATCCAAAATGTCAAATTATTGCTAGATTCCAAAATTCATAATTGATGGAATTAATATGTGAGCGAGGCAAAAGAAAACGTTTTTTGTCAATTTAAGTTGAATTGAATCAACTGGAAAACGATCGTTTTTCAAACAGTCTCCAAATTCGACGAAATTAGTTTTGTTAGGACTGTATCGTCAAAACATAGCTAGATTTATTTTTCTGGAATTTTTGGAGTCAATACGTGGCCTCGGTAAACTAAAATGTACGTTGAAATCAATTTTGAACGTTATATTAATTTATATTTTAATTTTGATGAAAACTGATCGAAATGGTCGGATTGGCGTATGGGATATATCCTATTGTGTCTGAAATCGGGGTAGTTAGCTAAGGGCAAAAGTCGTTGGGTTCTATTTGGAGTTAGAATGAAGAAGTAACATTTTGGAATTAAATAATTAAAGGATTTTTTTTTGATTTAGCCACATTTAGAAAACTTATTATTGAAATAGCTTAGTTTTAAAACTTACTACAGCCATAGCCTAGTTTTGGTCACATCAGCCAAAACGGTTATCTTTATTTGCTTCATTTCAAATGCCGCAATGTGCTCCATTTAAGATGCCGCACAAAATACAAAATATGTGCTCCATTTGAAATGTCGCAGTGTGCTCCATTTGAAATGAAGCAAATATAAATAACCGTTTTGGCTGATGTGACTAAAACCAGGCAACGATCGTAATAAGTTTTAAAACTAGGTTAGTTCAGTAATAAGTTTTCCAAATGTGGCCAAATCGAAAAAAATTCATAATTAAATAATTATATAAAGTCAACCCTCACCTTCTCTCCCCCTCACCATTTAAACCATCATGAAAAAAAGAAAGAAAGAGGGAACCCGTCGCTGCAGCGCCACCGCGCCCCCCTTGCGCCAATGCCGCCACCACTTCCTCCTCCTCCTGCTCCCCCCTTCTCCTCCTCCTCTTCCTCCTCTTCTCTCTATCCTCCTCTTTCTCTCTTCAAATTGGAAACCCTAGAACCAAAATCCCCCAAACCCACCACCTCCAACCACCATCCCTCCACCTGCGCCTCACCCTACCACCAGCAGCTCCCGCCGTTGCTTCCGACCACCTATCTCTGGCTGTGGGGACCCCCATCACCCAAAAACTCATTTTCAGCAAAAATCCCGTTTTTGCAAATAACCCCCTGACACTATTTTGCAAATAACTCTCAAACCATCTGTTTTTAGCCCAAACTTCACAGTACCAAAGTCGAAGGGCATAATTTTCTCTTCAATTTGGGTATATGGAAGTTCTATTTTGGATTGTGGCACTGTCTAGAAAACGCGTCCAAAGATCGCGGATCTGCTGTTGTTTTTTCACGATTTCCAACGAACTGGTGCAGTTTTGGAAGAAAGTCCACTAGGAAAAAGTTGTCCGGAATGGCACGTTTAGGCTAGCGACAATGTTTGGTAAAGATTGGAAGTCGTATGCGAATTCTAGAGCTAATTAGGCGAATTCAAGTGCGGTGTGACGATCCCAAAACCTCGTGTCACGGAATTAAGGATAATCATTGGAATATAACACATTAATCATCATTAGCAAAGAACAGATAGTAGCATAAACAGAAAATGGAATAAATTACATCAATATGATAGCTGAACCATAATATGTAATAACATCTGAGTAGCATAGTGTAGGATACAACTTAGTGCATAAAAGGAAATTGTAATAACCCGGAAATCTGAGCCAATTTAAAATTTTTATTTTGGCAAATTTAGTGAATTTTGATCATTTAAAATGAATTATTTTAATAATAATGACGAGAAATTTAGTTTGAATAGAATTCGAACATATATATTATATAGATCGTCGTTAGAATATAAATAATTATTTATAATTATAAAAGAATTGAAAATGGCGCGGTAGTTCGATAATTCGATTTCAAAGTTCATATGAAGGTACAGGATTCAAAATAAACCAGATTTTATTGAAACCAAAAATATTTGAATCTATTTGAAAATATCTTTCCAACGAATCCGAAGAATCGAAATTTCATAGCGGGAATAAAAAGTTATGTCCAGTTGAAAATTCATAATAGTCGCTATGGAATTCTAGCCCTTAAAAATGGAAATTTTGAAAACGACCTCGGTTTTCGACGAAACCACTTTTGTTGGATCCTCGATGTCAAATTATTGCTAGATTCCAATTTTGATAATTTTTCGAGTCAATATGTGAGCGTGGCAAAGGAAAATGCGTTTGACCAGTTTCAGTTGATTTTAATTGACTGGAAAATGGCCATTTTTCAAACAGTCTCAGTGAAATTAGTTTTGTTAGAACCGTATAGTCAATACGAGGCTAGAAATAATTTTTCTGGAATTTTTCTAGTTAGTATGTGTCCCTGGTAAATTGAAATGTGTGTTCAAATTCAATATATAGATTTATATTTTGATTTTGACGGAAACTGATCGAAACAGTCGAATCAGCCTGCGGTACATATCCCATTGTGTTCGGAATGGGGGTGATTAGCTATGGGGGACAGGCGGTGGGTTTCGTTTCGAGTTCTAAATAAAAAGTTACTTTTTGAAAATTAACTTAATTAAAATTAACATATATTTTTATATCCCCCTTATCTCCTTATACCAAGTCAACCCCCTCCCCTCCCCCGTTCTTCAAATCAAAAAAGGAAAAAGAAGAAAAAAAAGAGAGCTCCACCGATCTACGCGTCGCGCCCAGCCACCACCGCCGGGCCTCGTCGCCGCCCCCCTTCGCTCCTCTTCGACGATCCCCGCGCCCCCTATCCCTCTCCTCCTCCGATAGGATGCCCAAAGCAACCCTAACCCAGAAACCCAAATCGACCTCCGCCGCTCCACGCTCCAAAGCCCACCACCCACTACCGCGACTTCCCCCCGGTCCCTCGCCTCCGCCGCCGTTCGACTTCGAATCCCGGCGCCGACTCCTCCGCAACAAATCCCCCTCCTCCTTCGATTCCTCTGGTAAGTTTTATTTTATTATTTTATTTTTTTAATCAGTTTTCATAGGTTAAAAATATTGTTATAAAATCTGAAATTTTTACTATATATTAAAATGAATGAAAAAAGTGATTTTTATTATATATAACTTTATTTAGAAAGGCAATATTTTTATTAGTAGAAAGACGATATTTTTATTAGTAGAAAGACAATATTTTTATTAGTAGAAAAAGGTGATATTTTTATATTATAGAAAGATTAAAAATATGATTTTTATATTATAGAAAGAATAAAAATATGATCTTAATTATATGAACACCGTTATAAAAATAGAATTTTTATCTATATAATAGCGGTATAAAAATAGGATTTTTATCCATTTAGCGTAATTATAAAAATGTGATTTTTATATACATGACAACAGTATAAAAATGCGAGTTTTATATATGTAGTGGATACGGTCGACGAATCAGACAAAAGGCGATCTCGGCGAAGATTTTCTGCATATGAAGGGTCGTGGCGTTTGGATTAGCTTATCGGTGAGAACTTCTCACCTTTAATTTAATTTTCTAGTTAAAAATATATACTATGATGCAGATGGTGTTTAGTAGCACCCGACACCTATCGTCCACAGACCATGGATGACTTGTTTTTTGATTGTTGTGTTGTGAAATTTGATTGTGTGATGTGTAGTGAAATAAAATATTTTATAGTGGAAATTATTTTATAGTTAAAAATATAATTTTTAACGTGTATATAAAATGATTATTTATAAACAAATCGGACGATTTGTTTATATACACTGATTTGACAGATATTGATTGGGACGGTAAATTTTACACATCGCCCAACTGCACAAATAAAATCTGTGATTGTAGATTTGAAACCCCACACAGGTATTCGGATGAGATTTGACATACACTAATCCTGATTGTTTGGTTGTATGTCAATCGATGGATTGACAGACTGTTTAATCGCTAATTATTTATATTTAATGCTTATGCAGCTGTGTGGTGCACTCTGGATGATGGTTGATTATTTATCGTTGTTATTTTATACATGTGTTGTAGAAAATCCATATAATTAATATTATATGGTAATTGATTGGGCCTCATTCCAGGTTTGAATAGAATATTTGAAAAGAAATATTTGAATAGAAATATTTGAAATAGAAATATTTGAAAAAGAAATATTTGAAATAGAATATTTGAAAATAGAAATATATGAAGCCGTGTTGATTAGATTGATGCCATTTTGACGTGAACGATATTTATATCGATTTTATTCGTTTTTCAAGGAATATTGAAAGTGATTTTGAAATTCGAATTAAATTAAATAGATTTGAAATTCGAATTAAATTGAATAGATTTGAAATTCGAATTAAATAGAATAGAATTGAAATTCGAATTGAATTGAATAGATTTGAAATTCGAATTAAATTGAATAGATTGAAATTCAAATTAAATTGAAATGAAGTGAAATTCGAATTAAATTGGAATTGAATTGAAATCGATTTGAAATGAATTAAAATGAATTTATATTGAAAAATCCGATTTTGATTTGAAATTGAAAAGGAAGTTGAAATCGTTTTGAAAATGAATTTAAATGATTTATAAAATACGTTTTAAAAAGAAATCAACAATATATATATATATATATATATATATATATATATATATATATATATATATAATGGCCTGAATAGAACGAGCCGCGCCACGGCAGTTCACAAATTTCGACTATTGACTTCGTATGGACATTGCGGGAGATCCGACCGTCGGATCCTCCTAAATCTGGAACCGTTGGGTTCGTATCGAAAAGAGATTTCTAACGAATATTAGAAATTAGAAATCTAAGGGTTCAATTTGGAATTATGTCCAAATCAAATTTGGAAAAGGTCGCTGTAAGTGCAGTTCGATGGCCATTGATGGAAATCGACTGTACGGGCCCTGAAAAAATTATTAAAAATATCAATAATTTGTGTAATATCATAAGAAATGATTTGTGTAGAATTGGGATGAAAAACTCCATATTTGAAAAGGTAAAAATAGATTTTTATCGAAATGAACTAGTTTTGAACTAGAATAATAATTTATTTATTTTTAAAATAAATAAATTGGATTTGTAATGGTTTTAAAAGCAACCAGAATTTCCAATAATTGAATTGGAATGGATTTGAATCGAAATTGTCTTTGGAATATTTCGATGTTGGATTTCGTGATGATACAGATATTGTTATGGGAATTTGAAAGATATATTTATATCATTATTTCCAATACGATATTTGTTGGTCGTAGAATTTGATATTGAATATAAGCCGATATATTTTCTATTCAGAGCCTTGTATTTAATATCAAATGTTATTTGGGTTTGTCGTGAATGGATTCTTCATTAACACTATTCTTAAACCCAGTTGAGAAAAAGATTAAATCTTTTTATTTATATTTAATGAAGTGTACCAATTAAATGGTATTTAATTGGAATCAAATTTGAATTGATTTTTGGGTTTATCGTGAACGGTGTTTTAAATAACACTTGTTCTTTAACCCGATAATTAATGGAATGTATTTTTGGGTTTATCGTGAACCGTGTTTTAAATGACATTGATTCTTTAACCCAGTTAAAGATTAAAACTAAGTGGAGTTTTAATGAATCTTTAATTAGATTGAAAAGATCGAGGATGGAGTATCCCCAGTTTTTCTCCAAGCGATAGTTAAATCTTTAATTAGATTTGAATGTGAAATGGTAATTGAATTTACCGATAACACCGTGGTGTTAGATATGAAGTATGACCAGTTTTACTTCATGGGATGAATAGGTTGGGATTGGGAAATAAAATAAATAATTACTTCGGTGTGGTTCGCTAATCCCGACTAGTTTGAAATGATATTCAAAGGAAGATTAAAGAATAAATTTAAGGAATTTATCTTTGATAAAATTAATGGGAACCTATCCCTAAGAATGTGAAATTTAGCAACTAATTGAAGATTAGTTAAGATAAATGGTTTCCTTGGTATTGATCTGATGTTGGTTTCGGCCTTCGGGTTTAGTATTTGGGGAATTGTTCTCTTACTAATTTACGGTTAGTGACTGATGAATTGGAATGAGGCGTATGTTGTGTTTGTGTAACACTTGTTTATTATATGCGCGAGTTATTCGGAAAGACCGGGTTTATCCCATTCTAAATAACTGATACAACGATAAGTCGAAGGTGAAGACGGTGGTTGAAGACCGGAGGTCTTCACGTCATTTGGATAATTACTGATGATCTTGATTGGGTCGTATACCCAAAAGGAGGGAATCAGTTAGTGATCGTCCAGACGTACTTGGAGATCGATGGATATGCGGGGTACTAGGTGCTTCCGGTTTCGTTCAAACCCAGAATGGACTTGTAAATGGACTGTGTGTCTGACATTGGATATCATTCTGTGTGATTGATGGATATCGGTTGCATGAAGTGGTTTGCTTGTGTGGTATGCTAAGATGCAAATGATCAAGGCTTCTGTTGAAAAGCAGAGTCTTGCGGTTGATGATCAAAGCACAGCCTGTGTGGCATAGCTTTGTGTAGTGCTAATTCTCGAGCCTCACACCCCGGTTGTGAACCAAAAACGGGAGATGACATAAGGGAGGACATGCGTTTCCTTCTAGCTAGAAGTGGCGTCAGTGGTTTTACACACCCTAACGAGTTTGACTTATGTGGTTGTTGCTATCGCGAGGCGCCACGGATATATCGGTGACTATGTGAAGCTGGTGGAGTCATTCGTTGAATCATTGACACCCCAAAGGGTGGGGAAACGCAATGTTCAGGCATTTTAATCCACATCGGTGGACCGACCCTGACGATCCAAGGGACGATGCGTTCTGTTCCTGAGACACGGTCTAGAGCGTCTCGAATCGGTAGAGGACTATCTTTTACCTTAGTTCATAGATGGAAATTTAATTTCCAAGTACGTGACTTTGCGGTTTTGATTGTAAACCTATATATGGCGAGATGATATATGTACCCATGCCGTCTATGATTGATATTTATGATTGTATATAAAATCAGAAACTAACTGGAAACAAGCTAAGATAGGTGGTTTCCTGGGTATTGATCTGATGTTGGTTTCGGCCTTCGGGGTTAATACTTAGGGAATCGTTCTCTACGATTGGAGTCTGATTAAGAATCAAAAGATAAAAATTTGCATTTCAAGCATTCTTTGGCTGTTATAAGGTAAAACCCTATCCTCCGGCTTGCGTTGCATTGTGTGATGGGACCTGGGTCTTATAACATCTTCATTTTTCTTTACTTAGCATTGCTCTGTGTAACGTCTCGCATTTTTGTCGGTTGGTATTTGAATATTTAAATCAGTTTAAATATTGAATTTGTAATATAAGTGGATTTATATATTAATTAAAAAGAAGTTGAACATATATAAATATATATTAATCATAATCGAGCTCAGAACAACCCTGCAGTTCGTAATTTAACATTCTGAACTTCAACTGAGTGTACCGGACTCGTTTTGAATCGGATTTCTTCGAAACGAGAAATGTTGGAATCTGTTGAACTGTATCTTTCTAACAGAAGTGAAAAACCAAGATTTCGTCGAATATATTACAAGATATGTCCAAATCAAATATTCAGAAAGTCGCTATGAAATCGTATATCGACCGTAACGGTTATTTGAATATAACTTGATATCGGGTGCAAATCGGGACAAGGTTCTTTTGAGGCGCAGCGATAATTTAATTTTTAGAATTTTACTGTAATTTTTGATTAATTAAATATGCAACTTTTTATTTGGAGTATTTCGCACCCTGTATCGATATTTCGGGGTTTCAAAATATGAGTCAATCTACCGGTATTATTATATTTTTGGGACCGTGACACCTCGTTGAGCACGACTGTACTCTTACTTCTGTCCGTACGTAAGTGTAATTTTAGGAATTTAGGTATACATATCAGATGAATTATTTAGAAACCAACATTTATAAATGTAAACCGAACCCCGATATCTCAAATTGAATATTCAAACAACCAAGTCTATAGCACCTTTTAAATCCACTGGAAATTGAACATATAATATTTACATTACTATCATTTCATGCACGTACCCATAAATCACGGTGAGATAATGGTAACCCATACCCGGTGATTGTGACGCTGACTTCTCCCATACCCATCTATTTAATGAACGGTATGCCTATCAAGAAGAAATGGCAGTCTAGCTACCCTAAGTTACTTCACACCATATCCTATACAGCAAATTCTTCCACCCTAAGCTTAAAGGAAATCGTGCATAGGTCTCACCCTATACTTTGGAAATGACATCTACCTTGTTATTTTTAGCAGCTAAACCATACCCTAGTACGTGTGTTTCAAGCAAACTTTTGTCTATATAAACAAAGACAAAAACGCACTGAAATCTTTCCAACACTAAGAGGAAAGACACGCAAAACACCTTACCTAATTAAATGTGACCTTAACTAATAAATGCGGACTTTACCCTATCATCTAGTGCAGCCATACCCTATTTGCTGATCCTTCACACTTCCTCTCTTCTATTTAAATGCTTTCCTCCTTCAACAAACTATAACAGCCGTTTCTCTCGTCCTCTGAAAATACAAATAGACCAAAACCGCTTTTGTTTCATTTGATGGAACCAACGCCTTTCTTTTCCCTCTTAAATACACAGAAAAACAAATGGCGTCGGTGTTGGATCCGGAGGCACTGGAAGGAACTGCAGTTGGTTCGGTGGTCTTTGGTCACAGTGAAGTGGTGTACTGTCGTGCGAACGTGGAGGCAAAGAGTGGAAGTCTTGTATGTTGGATTGTGGATGTGTGCGTTGATGTATGGGTGAAGAAGGAGTTGCATGACGGACTATATTGTACACGTAAGGGAATTTGGCTACTGTTGTATGGGTTTATACATGAAGAGGCATGGTGATAAGAGTTAACGCATGGGAAGTGGGAAATTAAACGGTGGCCATTATTGTCAAGTATTGGAGATGAAGAGTTTGGTGTATATGTAGGGACGTGAGCATGTGTAGGACGTTATTCAATTTTTATATATGGACGTACAAACCAGTCCTTGTTGCAACATTCGCTTAAGCATGTGGACGACGTTATTCACATTTCAACGTGAGCATGAGATGTACCAACGTTCTTATCTTAGGAAAGGCCACGTAGTGGGTTTATATGATGAAAATGGCGGAGTAATCCTCGATGAAAGGGACGTGAATGATAGGAAAGGGAGTGGGAGAGGCTAGCAGGCGCAGGGATAACTAAAAAGGGGTGGATGCGTGAGTATGGATTGAAGCAGGGACGTCGAAGTGGTAGCATGCGGAGCTGCGTGAATGGTGAAGATTCGGATGGTGCGTTTGTTTAAAAATCCGAGGAGGAACAAGCATGAAGTTTTCATGAATGAGCTTGTAAGGAGAAACTGAGTGGTTTTGGTCTGAGAGCCAACGAAGGAAATAGAGAAGTTCGGTTGGGGTGGAAGAAAATACACGCTGTTTACTATTCAGACTTTAGTGTTAGGACCAATAAAAGAAAACATGGCAGTTTATTCAAGAGGACATGCGCATGAAGTATGGACTGTAAGAGGAGTGCGGGTTTGTTTAAGGTGGAGGCCATAGTTATTTAATTACAAAAGAGGTGTTGAAATGTTATAAGAAAGTGGCGGCAAGCAAAGAGTTCGACACGAGGAAATTCACCGATAATAATGGCGTTTGGGAT
Source organism: Allium sativum (assembly GCA_030737875.1). Taxonomy (NCBI): domain Eukaryota; kingdom Viridiplantae; phylum Streptophyta; class Magnoliopsida; order Asparagales; family Amaryllidaceae; genus Allium; species Allium sativum. The sequence goes on along the minus strand of CM060915.1, from coordinate 179,044,300 downwards.
TTCCTATATACGACAAAGAAGTACTGTTGATGTTGGTAAAGAATGAAATGTGCGAAACGGGCTGATAATGACAGATCAAATGGACGCAGACTATATACCGGAGTTGGTCCGGCATGAATTGGAGTTCGTTTAGATTTTAGACGAAATAAAACGCTGAATTCGGATCTATCAACTGACGCAAATCGTTATTTAATGGTTAACGCGCAAAGGTGAGTAAAATCACTAACTCTGATCTATTTTTAAAATATTTTAATATATTTTAATGTTGTTTGAATGCTGTGTGATGGTCGATTAGGTAGATTACAATTAATTTGGTTAAATATTATATACCGTTACATATGTACACATCATCGGTTGGACACTGATTCCATCGATTAGAATATCCCCTAGTATAGAGTTAGTGTAAATTGTGTTGACTGACATCTGTGGATGTGGAAACCGATTGGAGGAATCCGACCGGATTCCTCGATATTTATATGTACTGTTTGTTTTGTATGCACTGTTTGAACCCGAATTATATTTAAAACCCGGTGTGAGTATTGATGTTGAACAGAAATTCAATATTTGTTTACATTAAATAAATAAACGATATCGATTTAGAAAATGTTAACAGTCGACCGTAAAACCATCGTTTTGTTAAGAAACTGATTTACCGTCAGGTAAATCAATGAAGTTAATTATAGAAATTATATTTTTATAATTAAAGTGAAGTTTTAAATTATAATAGAAGTTCTATTATAAACCAGTATTTTAGAGTTCGTTTTTATAAAGCAAATAAAAACGTTTGTTGACATTTAAACAAGTTTATAAAGTAAAAACTATCCGACGATTAAATATTTGGATAATTATATTTAAGATAAATAATTTAGAGATATCATTAGATTAATTAGATTAATCTAATGTTAAGAAGTAATTAAAATCAGTTAATGAATTTACTGATGGAAATAAGTTGATTTAATCAACTGTTATTTGGGAACATGATTATTAGATTAATTGGTCTTTAATTAATCTAATGAAAACAGGTTAGAAATAAGTTTTATCGAAATTAATGAGAGTTAATTACCATTTAAGAAGTTATAGATAAGAACTGGGGAATTGAGAAAGCAAAGAGTTAATGTTTAAATTAAATATGCATAAACCACAGAGATTCCAAAGTAAGGATATGGTGTTGTAAAACCATATTCCAAAATACAACAAGGAAATACGATTTAATAAATATATTAAGTAATAAGGAATTTGAATACAGACTTGTATCGGTTCTAAGGTAAGAACGTTGTCGATCAAGGTCTGAGAGGTAAATAAAATACCCCAACTTGAACGGCTTCGCTATTACCGAGGAACGATATCAGTTTGTAACGGAAAGAGATGTCAAGATTTTTGTAACGGAAAGAGATGTCAAGATTTTTGTAACAGAAAGAGATGTCAAGATTTTTGTAACGGAAAGAGATGTCAAGATTTTTGTAAAAGAAAGAGATGTCAAGATTTTTGTGACGAAAATAGATGTCAAGATTAGTATAAAAGGAATATGGCAGCGTATGCAAGTCTTAGAATTATAGCGATAAAATAACGTTGTTGATAAGATAAGTGTGACTGTTATGTCAAGATTAGTTATAACAAAGAATATTACAGCGCATGACAAGTTGAACTATAGTAAAAAAATAACGCTGTTGATAAGGTAAGTGTGACTGTAATTAGTTATAAGAATATTATAGCGTATGACAAGTTTAGAACTATAGCGACAAATTTACTGCTGTTGATTTGACTTAAGCATGACTTTTATATATAACAGCACTTCCTAGGAAATGTAACAGTTTGGTTTGAAATCCACTTATTCTAGAGTAATAAGTAACGACGTTTGTTCAAAGAAATATAAGAAAGAGTTTAGAAAAAAGAATTGGGGAATCGTATCAGAAACTGATGACAGCATTTCGATGTTCGAAATGTGATTAGAATTAAACCGTTAGGATTTGTAACTAGAATTCGACGATGTCGAATGTATTAAAAGTAAACTATTTTTAAGGATTATAATCTGATAGAATAATTAACATTTAGTTTAAACAAATAAATGTTGATAGGATAGGAGTCAGTATTTAGTTATAAACTTGATATCGATTTGATAAGAAGTTGTCTTAGAAAACAGAGTTTATAAAGTGGATTGGGAATATAAAGTATGAAAGAGGTTTCGGTAAATGAGATAAGTATTACTTGAATAAAGAGTTAATTGATAAAGGTATTCAGATTTCTATAACAGGAATGGTATTCACATTTTAAAGTGAATTATGTTTTAAAAGTAAACGGTTGGCCGATTAAAATATTTATAATGAAATTGGAAATATTTTCCAATGAAGATAGGGTATACGATCCAAGTGTAGAAACCAAGGAATGTGAAAAGAATGAAAATGTTTCGAACGTTAATAACGTATGTTTCTGGAACATGAAAGAATAAGAGTTTATAATAACTGGAAATGTTTTCCAAGAAGTATGAAAAGGCTAAAACGGGATTTGAGAAATATTTGGTAAGATATGGGAATTCGAAAAATAAAACGAATGTCAAATAAAAGTGTCCGTGGTTGTGTGGTGTTTAGTTATACATTAGAATGGATGTTTGTTTTTACTTCGATGGTTAAATAACCGACCATCGAAGTGTTTTGACCATCGTTGTCAATACGGAGAGACCGGTTGGATATATTATCCGGAAACCACTCCGTATAGGCATAATCGTTGCAAATTAGATATGCTGAAGATAATTGAAGACGGAGTTAAATGCAAGGATCGACCAGTTATAGAATGGTGTGTTTTTGTTTGTCCAGTCCCAGGACAACTTGTGTAACACCCCACACCCGCTATGGTCACTCACTAAGGGAATGCCATAGCATCGGTGGAGTATTTTAGTGAATATAGAACAGAAAAATTACACCAAGACAGATATAAATAGTACTTGAAATTTTAAAACATCATCTCATAACAGCGGAAATAAACATGTCTGGTTACATCATAAAGCCATGATAAAAGTCGAGTACAATATCCGTCAAAATAAAGAAGTACATAATCCCACTCTCTCATACAATAGCCATAACAAAAGAAAAGATAACTGGATAACTGGAGCTTTACATCTACCCAAGCTCCCAAAGGCTGGAACAGCAATCCGATCAAGCTCTACTACCGCTAGGATCCACCGTAGGACCTGAGGGTTGGGAAAAAGATAAAACAACGGGGTCAGACATAAGTCTGAGTGAGCCCTATAACCTTAACAATACAATTATTAAAGTAATTAGGGTATGACATGAACTCGGTATGGTACCTTTGGGGATAATAACTACACTAAGTAGCCAACAACATAGGATGAACCAAGATACCCGTCAGGACGCATCTACCCACCCAAGGATAATTACTAACTGCACCACACCAGTCATTCCTACTTAAAGGTTGATCCCTTCCAAGGACTTAGAAAATTTCCCCAATAATTTCATGTACTCCTAGCTCACTACATAGGTGCCGTCTGCCCCTATCTCCACTTGGTGTACTCAGTAATTCTTACCCAGTAGTTTCGTGTACCCCTACATAGGTGCCGTCTGCCCCTATCTTTATTAGGTGTACCCACTACTCCCCATCGATCGGCTCCCTATCGTAGATACTCGTGCTGGTCCCACAGTGGGGTGTATCACTCCCCTAAAGTGGCTACCCAATACTATCAACGGTGCACGGCTTTATATCTACACGATGCAACAACGACTTATCTACCAGCCCGGGCCCACACACGCATATGAAACCCGTTGGACTTGCGTTGCCACCGCTAACCCGTTTTGGCCTCTTATAATCAAGCCCAATATGCGTGTCCCGTCACTCGACATGGGTCGAGCCCACAAAGATACGTTTGGGATATTGGTTGAAATGGGCCCCCACAAGCTACCCACTTAAGCTTGTCAAATATCTAGTGTATCCCACTTAACCCTTTAATCATGTTTAATTACATGTTTCCACTTGGTTAAGTATTCTAATCGTATTTTCTATTGCCACCCAAGGCAACCCACTAGATTCCACATGCCACCCAAGGCAACCACAAAATTTCCTCATGCCACCCAAGGCACCCACTTAACCCCTCATGTCCCACTACATGCTACCATGGTTAAGTGTTTCTTAATTAATTAAGACCGTGATCTTCCATAAAGACCTCCCACATTAGACTGGCTGTTATGACCGCCTGGTTAAGCCGGTAGAACCCGGGCAGTCTTACGTCATAACAGAGTCTAACCTCGTGTCTTTACCTTAATCACGTATTTAATTTATGGCTAAGACCTCTCACATTGGGCTGACATTTGTAGCAACTGGTTAAGCCGGTCGGGTCCGGGCAGTTTTACACTACAAATGAGTCCAACCTCGTGTCTTAGTCGATTAATTACACCTAATTAATCACCCCCATATTAATTATCCCTAATTAATATCAAGTTTACCATAACATGGGTAGACCTAACTCAATAGGTAAATTCCCATGGGGTAGACCTAACTCAATAGGTAAATTCCCACTTATGGTAATTTATTTTTATGGTATGCTTAATCATACCCAATCATTCATTTATTAACATATTTATCCACCCCATCATTCCCCACGTAAATCGTTCTCATTTCATGACATAATAAAAGGGGAAGATCCATCACACATATCATGGGTTTAGCATATAACTTTGTCATGGGTTAAGAGGATGTCAACTTGCATATATGAACACATATTAACCCAACTTGCTCTTAAGCATCTACATAACTTGCATAATTATTCACATGACCTCATAAGCATGCATAACATGGTAATCTTGCATTTGAGCATACACCTAACTTGCATAATCATTCACATAACTTCATATGCATGCATAACATGTTAATCTTGCATTTAAACATACACATAACTTGCATCATTATTCACATAACTTCATATGCATGCATAACATGTTAATCTTGCATTTGAGCATACACCTAACTTGCATATTTATTCACGTAACTTCATAAGCATGCATAACATGTTAATCTTGCATTTGAGCATACACCTAACTTGCATATTTATTCACATAACTTCATAAGCATGCTTAACATGTTGCATAATAGATCAATGTCCAACTTAGTGTTTTGCATCATAATCATCATGAAACATAGCACCAAACTTGCATAAAGATATAACATTAAACTTGCATAAAAATGTCATGAACACATACACTAAACTTGCATGACATAGAGCATATAACTTGCAAAACACATGACATATACAATATTAAGCTTGCATAAACACATTGATCCACAAACATAACCATACATCATCATATCCTATCTTAATCAATTTAATAATTGATTATTAAGGGGATAGAAGCTCACCAAAACAAAATTAGCAAACTAATGAAGAAGATTAAGAGGCTAGAAGTTGATTTGGAATGCTATCCCTTCTCTAATTTTGATGGAGGCTCTCTCAAGTTTCAATTTGCCATAGTTTAGTTACTAGATTTAATTATGAATGAATTAGGGTAGGGTTAGGGTCTTATTTATAGGATTAGGTGAGTGTTTTAGGCCCTTAGATTAACCCTAGATTAGATTAGGACCCTTAGATTTAGGAAATCTCTAGAACCAGCCCTTCTAGCCAGCCTGAAACCCAACCTGGTGCAACCTGGTGCACCCAGGTTCACTGAACGGTGCCACCCTGTCGACAGGCATGTCGACACCCCTGTTGACAGGCTTGTCGACAGCCCTGTCGACATGGGTTGGGCAGGAAGCTTCCCGCCTGGCCCATTCCAAATCTGAATATTTGAATTTTCAAATCTGTTTTAGTTTTAAATTTTTCTGCAAACTTCTTTGGGCCATAACCGGGCCATACAGACTCCGATTCTTGAAAACTCGGACTCTATTTCGCGTATTTTTCCGAGACAAATGCAATAACGCAGCTCGTTACCCCCAATTCCCACGTCTGAGATTATTTATCCTGTAATTAGTGAATTTTAGTATTAACTAAAATTCGGGGTGTTACATTCTCCCCTCCTTAAAGGATTTCGTCCCCGAAATCTCTAAGCTAAGGAGAATGCATATCCTACCATCCAAACAACCATCTACTCAAATCATCAACCACGGGCATCCATTGTCCTTAGACAGTTTCTAATGATGTATGAGCATATGGAAAGAGTGTGTGTATATGTTCCCTATCTAATGTATGAACATATGCAAACCATGATAGTGCCATGCATCCATTATGTATGCGAGAAAACCCTATCGACACATACAATATCTACATGAGTGCACAATCATTCACCAAAATGCATCATCCATGTGATAACACAACCATTATACATCCATAAATATATTTTCCTACACACAATTTTATGCAATATGCAATATGAAGTGACTGAGCCGATCTAGTGCCTAGAGTGTGTGTATATGCATCCACGAGCAACCACTAGCAAACACTTGCATCCACTTGCATCCATCAACCATAACATGTCTCAAACACATGTTTCAACCATAGGTTTATCCTATCTAAAGGTCGAAGGTACTAACGAGTGGACATACCAAAGATAAGATAAGTACTAGACAAGCGATAAAGGAGAAAGTAAAGACATACCCTCAAAAAGAAATGGGTACAATGAACGCATCTTCGCTTCCGTCTCCCAAGTTGCGTTGCTCTCATCTTCTCCCCATTGCATCTTGACTAGTTGAACCTCTCTGTTTCTTAACTTCCTAGTCTCTGACCCAAGGATGCGAGTAGGAGCTCGTCTAATAGTCGCATCACGCTCTATCTCTATATCTCTAAGCAAGCTCGGCTCTACCACCTCTGCGGTCTAATGTAAGCATTTCCTCAGATGTGATACATGGAATACATCATGAACACCGCTAAGTCTGTCGGGCAACTCCACCCTATATGCCATCCGTCCAATCCTTTCCTTGATAGGAAACGGCCCAACAAACCTTGGTGCTAACTTCCCAACGGATCCGAAGCGAACAACATTTCTCAACGGAGATACCTTAACAAAAACCATATCCCCAACCTCAAACTCAAGATCCGTCCTTCTCTTGTCCGCATAAGATTTTTGCCTATCCTGCGCTGCTTTCATCCTTCTCCGAATCAAGTCAATCTTCTCAGAAGTCTCCCTAACCATATCAGGCCCAAGCAAGATCTTATCCGTAGATTCCCACCAACATGTAGGTGATCGACAAGGCCTTCCATAGAGAGCTTCGAAAGGAGCCATACCAATACTGGACTGAAAGCTGTTATTATATGCGAACTCCACCAATGGAAGATGCTCTTCCCATGTACCTCCAAAATCTAAGATACAAAGCCTCAAAAGGTCTTCTAGAACACGATTCACCCTCTCAGTCTGGCCGTCCGTCTGAGGATGATATGCGGTGCTCAGACACAATTGAGTCCCCACTGCTTCTTGCAAACTTCTCCAGAACTCACTAGTGAAGATAGGATCTCGATCACTCACTATGCTAGAGGGTACCCCATGCAATCGAACTATCTCTCGAAGATATACAGAAGCTAGCCATGGAGCGGTCCTCTTACTCTTCACAGGTATGAAATGGGCGCTCTTAGTAAGTCTATCTACCACCACCCAAATTCCTGTATTACCCTTCCTCGACCTGGGTAACCCGTCAATAAAGTCCATCGAGACGCTATCCCACTTCCATTGCGGAACCTCCAATGGGTGAAGCAACCCACCTGGTTTCCTTTGCTCCGCTTTCACCTGTTGACATACCAAGCATCGAGCTACATATTCGGCCACATCTTTCTTCATACCGGCCCAGAAGAAAACCCTCTTCATATCTTGGTACATTTTGTCCCCACCGGGATGAATGGTCATCCTAGAACGGTGTGCATCATCAAGAATAACCTTCCTCAACCCTTCATCTTGCGGTACACAAAGTCTACCGTCTCTACGCAAGCACCCTTATCGTCTAGGGTGTAGCTACTCAAATGGCTGGACGACTCCCCCCTTATGAGCTTCTCTATCAACTCAACCAACTGTGGGTCGTCCCTCTGGGCTTCCCCAATCCGCCCCAAAAGAGTAGGCCTAACTTCCAAGGAAGCTAGCAAACCGGGTACATAATCAATGGAAGGTCTGAAATCAAACATCGAGATAAACTCCAAGCTTCGTCGTTCCACGAACAATGGACTCAAGGACAACCTCTTCCTGCTCAAGGCGTCCGCCACCACGTTACCCTTGCCAGGGGTATACGCTATCTCGAAATCATAAGATGCTAAGAACTCCATCCACCTTTGCTGTCTTAAATTTAGATCCTTCTGAGAGAACAAGTACTTCAAAGATTTATGGTCAGTGAACAACTCGAATCTCTCACCAAGAAGATCATGGCGCCAGATCTTAAGCGCAAAAACAATAGCGGCCAACTCTAGATCATGGGTAGGGTAATTTTTCTCATGTGGCCTTAACTGCCTTCCACCATAGGCTATTACCCTTCCCTCTTGCATTAAGACTGCGCCAAGTCCTGTCCCACAGGCATCGGTATAGACAACAAATGGCTTGCTCCCATCTGGCAACACTAAAACTGGAGCAGTGGTTAAAGCTCTCTTTAACCGTCGGAACGCATCATCACAATCTACGTCCCATGCAAAAACAAGATTCTTCTTCGTTAAGCGGGTTAATGGGGCTGATATCTTCGCGAAGTCTTTAATAAACTTCCTATAATAACCCGCCAACCCCAAGAAACTTCTTACTTCGGTAGCATTTCTGGGAACCTTCCAATCTTGGATTGACACTACCTTCGCGGGATCCACGGCTATCCCCTCCTTGGATACCACGTGCCCCAAGAACCGTACTTCCTTCCTCCAGAAGTGACATTTAGAGAATTTAGCCTTAAGGCTATGTGCTCGAAGAGTCTTCAACACTTCCCCAAGATGTAGGGCATGCTCTTCTTCACTCTTAGAAAATACTAAGATATCATCCACAAAGACCACCACGAATTTATTAAGGAACTCCCTGAACACCCTACTCATCAAATCAACGAAATATGCAGGGGCGTTCGTCAACCCAAATGGCATCACCAACCACTCATAGAAACCATCCGGAGTTCTAAAGGCAGTCTTGTCTATGCTATCCTCAGCCACCCTCAACTGATGAAACCCCGTGGCTAAGTCCAACTGAGAAAATACTGAAGCGCCAACCAACTGATCGAAAAGATCATCTATCCTCGGCAATGGGTGTCTATTCTTCTTTGTGAGCTTGTTGAGTTCCCTGTAGTCTACACAAAGTCTGAGGGACCCATCCGCCTTCGTAGCAAAAACTACTGGAGCACCCCACTCCGATATACTTCGTCTTATGAACCCCTTCTCAAGCAACTCTCCTACTTGCTTATGGAGTTCCCTCCTTTCACGAGGAGCCATGTGGCGCACTGGTAAAGATACCGGTTTAGCATTATCCACCAGATATATTCGGAAGTCAATCTCCCGCTTCGGAGGTAAGCCCCTCACCTCCTCAAACACATCCGGATATTCCCGGACCACTCTAACAGATTGCAAACTCTCGACCGAAGCGTCAAGTGATTCAAGATAACTTAGCATAACAGAATCCCTGGGATTACAAGAGATCTCGAGAGTGTTACCCAAGCGGGTCATGAGCCTAACAACTCTCCTTTCGCAATCAAGAACGACACCATTACTGGATAACCAGTCCATGCCCAAAATCAACCCATAGCCCGTGAAGCCCAACACAAAAGCATCACATCTAAACTCAATGCTAAGTATAGAAATCTTCAAACCCAAACATATCATGGATAAATAAGTGGAGCCCCCAATTGGGTTTGAAACAACCAAGGGATCATCTACAAGACTGGTGTCTAAGTGCAGTGACTCAACTAATGATGATGAGATAAACGAATGCGATGCGCCTGAATCAAACAATGTACGGACAGGATGATCAAATAGAAAAACCAGACTTTCCACGGAAATAGTTCTACCTCTCTCCTGAATCGGTGGAACCGCGAGAGCCTGTACTTTCCCCCTAGCCTGACTCGGTGCCATAAGAGCTTGCACCTGTCCTCCCGAGGTAGATCCCGTCCTTTGCCCCTTCTTGGGACAGTCTTTCACAAGATGCCCTGCTTCGCCACAGTGGAAGCAGCCAGTCTTCTTCTTCTTGCGACAATCCTTGCTTAGGTGACCAGGTGTCCCACAATTGAAACACTTCTTCTTCTTGCCCTTGCCACCGTTGCCTTTCCCACCTTTGCTTTGCTGTTGTTGAGGTCTCTTTTGATCTCCCTTCTTTTCGGGTGCCTGACTAGCATTGGGACTCTTCCCTTCTTCATACATGAGTGCCATGTCAACTAGCTTCTCAAAGGTGGCCCCCATAGGGATATGAGTCATAGCCAACCCATGCATTGGTTCATTCAAGCCTTTCACGAACCACAAAGCCTTCTTCTCCGGTGTATTCACCATATCTAGGCCAAACCTTGCCAATTGATTAAACTTGTTTACATATTCCTTCACCGAAAGATTTCCTTGCTTTAGAGTCAAGAATCTCTCCATATACAAGTTCTCCTCCGCCCTTGAGAGAAACTTTGCCACAAATATTTGCCTGAAATCCGCCCAAGAGTCAACGGGGCGTTCTCCATTAGTGACCTCCCACCAGAATGAGGCCTCTCCCTTCATTAACCAAGCAGCCAACTTGACTTTCTTTCCTTCTTCCATCTCAAAGATATCTATCAACTCTTCCACCTCCTTAAGCCAATCTCTAGCCTCCACAAAAGTTTCAGATCCTTGAAAAGGTTTCCCTCCCATAGCTTTAAACTCCTTACAAGTCTTAGCAAATGTATCCGTGCGAGGAGGAGGGGGAGGAGGAAGATCGGGTGCTACAGTTGGTGGAGGAACATTTGCTGGACCCGTAGTGGTGGCCCTAGCCTCCATCAATCTCCTATACCATACTGGTATCGTCACACCCTCCGGAAAATTAAGATTCTCGGCCATGCTGAAACGAAAAAGGAAAGATTCAAAACGGTGAATTCGAAGGATATAGATATGGCTATTGGGGATTATGCTTTTCTTTCAAAAACTTTTCTCTTTAAAAGACATGTTTTTGAAAATATCTTTTCCAAAAATGTTTTAGAAAAATAGTTTTCTAAAATTTTATCTGTTCCGGTAACCTTTGCTCTGATACCACGTGTAACACCCCACACCCGCTATGGTCACTCACTAAGGGAATGCCATAGCATCGGTGGAGTATTTTAGTGAATATAGAACAGAAAAATTACACCAAGACAGATATAAATAGTACTTGAAATTTTAAAACATCATCTCATAACAGCGGAAATAAACATGTCTGGTTACATCATAAAGCCATGATAAAAGTCGAGTACAATATCCGTCAAAATAAAGAAGTACATAATCCCACTCTCTCATACAATAGCCATAACAAAAGAAAAGATAACTGGATAACTGGAGCTTTACATCTACCCAAGCTCCCAAAGGCTGGAACAGCAATCCGATCAAGCTCTACTACCGCTAGGATCCACCGTAGTACCTGAGGGTTGGGAAAAAGATAAAACAACGGGGTCAGACATAAGTCTGAGTGAGCCCTATAACCTTAACAATACAATTATTAAAGTAATTAGGGTATGACATGAACTCGGTATGGTACCTTTGGGGATAATAACTACACTAAGTAGCCAACAACATAGGATGAACTAAGATACCCGTCAGGACGCATCTACCCAACCAAGGATAATTACTAACTGCACCACACCAGTCATTCCTACTTAAAGGTTGATCCCTTCCAAGGACTTAGAAAATTTCCCCAATAATTTCATGTACTCCTAGCTCACTACATAGGTGCCGTCTGCCCCTATCTCCACTAGGTGTACTCAGTAATTCTTACCCAGTAGTTTCGTGTACCCCTACATAGGTGCCGTCTGCCCCTATCTTTATTAGGTGTACCCACCACTCCCCATCGATCGGCTCCCTACCGTAGATACTCGTGCTGGTCCCACAGTGGGGTGTATCACTCCCCTAAAGTGGCTACCCAATACTATCAACGGTGCACGGCTTTATATCTACACGATGCAACAACGACTTATCTACCAGCCCGGGCCCACACACGCATATGAAACCCGTTGGACTTGCGTTGCCACCGCTAACCCGTTTTGGCCTCTTATAATCAAGCCCAATATGCGTGTCCCGTCACTCGACATGGGTCGAGCCCACAAAGATACGTTTGGGATATTGGTTGAAATGGGCCCCCACAAGCTACCCACTTAAGCTTGTCAAATATCTAGTGTATCCCACTTAACCCTTTAATCATGTTTAATTACATGTTTCCACTTGGTTAAGTATTCTAATCGTATTTTCTATTGCCACCCAAGGCAACCCACTAGATTCCACATGCCACCCAAGGCAACCACAAAATTTCCTCATGCCACCCAAGGCACCCACTTAACCCCTCATGTCCCACTACATGCTACCATGGTTAAGTGTTTCTTAATTAATTAAGACCGTGATCTTCCATAAAGACCTCCCACATTAGACTGGCTGTTATGACCGCCTGGTTAAGCCGGTAGAACCCGGGCAGTCTTACGTCATAACAGAGTCTAACCTCGTGTCTTTACCTTAATCACGTATTTAATTTATGGCTAAGACCTCTCACATTGGGCTGACATTTGTAGCAACTGGTTAAGCCGGTCGGGTCCGGGCAGTTTTACACTACAAATGAGTCCAACCTCGTGTCTTAGTCGATTAATTACACCTAATTAATCACCCCCATATTAATTATCTCTAATTAATATCAAGTTTACCATAACATGGGTAGACCTAACTCAATAGGTAAATTCCCATGGGGTAGACCTAACTCAATAGGTAAATTCCCACTTATGGTAATTTATTTTTATGGTATGCTTAATCATACCCAATCATTCATTTATTAACATATTTACCCACCCCATCGTTCCCCACGTAAATCGTTCTCATTTCATGACATAATAAAAGGGGAAGATCCATCACACATATCATGGGTTTAGCATATAACTTTGTCATGGGTTAAGAGGATGTCAACTTGCATATATGAACACATATTAACCCAACTTGCTCTTAAGCATCTACATAACTTGCATAATTATTCACATGACCTCATAAGCATGCATAACATGGTAATCTTGCATTTGAGCATACACCTAACTTGCATAATCATTCACATAACTTCATATGCATGCATAACATGTTAATCTTGCATTTAAACATACACATAACTTGCATCATTATTCACATAACTTCATATGCATGCATAACATGTTAATCTTGCATTTGAGCATACACCTAACTTGCATATTTATTCACATAACTTCATAAGCATGCATAACATGTTAATCTTGCATTTGAGCATACACCTAACTTGCATATTTATTCACATAACTTCATAAGCATGCTTAACATGTTGCATAATAGATCAATGTCCAACTTAGTGTTTTGCATCATAATCATCATGAAACATAGCACCAAACTTGCATAAAGATATAACATTAAACTTGCATAAAAATGTCATGAACACATACACTAAACTTGCATGACATAGAGCATATAACTTGCAAAACACATGACATATACAATATTAAGCTTGCATAAACACATTGATCCACAAACATAACCATACATCATCATATCCTATCTTAATCAATTTAATAATTGATTATTAAGGGGATAGAAGCTCACCAAAACAAAATTAGCAAACTAATGAAGAAGATTAAGAGGCTAGAAGTTGATTTGGAATGCTATCACTTCTCTAATTTTGATGGAGGCTCTCTCAAGTTTCAATTTGCCATAGTTTAGTTACTAGATTTAATTATGAATGAATTAGGGTAGGGTTAGGGTTTTATTTATAGGATTAGGTGAGTGTTTTAGGCCCTTAGATTAACCCTAGATTAGATTAGGACCCTTAGATTTAGGAAATCTCTAGAACCAGCCCTTCTAGCCAGCCTGAAACCCAACCTGGTGCAACCTGGTGCACCCAGGTTCACTGAACGGTGCCACCCTGTCGACAGGCAAGTCGACAGGCATGTCGACACCCCTGTCGACAGGCCTGTCGACAGCCCTGTCGACATGGGTTGGGCGGGAAGCTTCCCGCCTGACCCTGCCTGGCCCATTCCAAATCTGAATATTTGAATTTTCAAATCTGTTTTAGTTTTAAATTTTTCTGCAAACTTCTTTGGGCCATAACCGGGCCATACGGACTCCGATTCCTGAAAACTCGGACTCTATTTCGCGTATTTTTCCGAGACGAACGCAATAACGCAGCCCGTTACCCCCAATTCCCACGTCTGAGATTATTTATCCTGTAATTAGTGAATTTTAGTATTAACTAAAATTCGGGGTGTTACAACTTGTATGGACGAGTGTCTGACAGAGTATTTCCAACGGTCATGCCGTTGATTTTACGAATATACCAAGTTGGTGGGGAGAAGGTGACTTCTCTTTATTCTACACCCAGTGTGCATTTGTGTAATCAATGTGTGATTACGGATTTGACGATGTGACATTCAGAGTGAATGGTGATCAGATGTTCTGAAGATAGACGTAGCCTCTAGCCTCACAACCGAGAATGACGGAAGTTGGGCTAGGCAGCATGGCTAGTTGGGTCATCCCCAAGCAGGGTGTATTGTCATTGATCTAGAGAAAATTCATATTTATACTTCTTTTCGATTCTGTATCTTCGGATGACGGTTGGATGGCCTACAACCGTGGTGGCAATATATTCGCGACACTCAAGCTAAATGAGTGAGCGGTCATGTGTGGCCGGGTTGCAAGACGTTCTTGTTGAACCCTGAGTGTATCCCCTCTAGAGTACACTATTCAGAAGGTGCTCCCATACCTTGTTTGTTGAAATACAATCTCCAATAAGCGCCCTGCGGTTTATGATTTTATACTATATATATGTGGAACGTGAGATGCAAGCGTTCTGCTACTTGGTTATTTAATTGAGTAGACATTATCATAATATCACTGAAGTTTGATATAAAAATATGTTGGGTTATAGTAAGGTAAAAACCGTCCATGTTTATGTGTGGGCTAGTCTTACTATATCTTCTTGTTTGAAAAGAATTTTCAAAGTTAAACAGTATGGTTGGAATTTACTCACACCAGTCCCATGACTGACCCAGAGTTTATTTTGTTTGTTTTCCCTAAACTCTTGGGTGCCCAAATTTGTACGGGCAGTCAAGTGTTTCAGGCTTTGCAGATTTCACTTGGAGGAGCTCGAAGCTGAAGGCTCCACCGTTAGTAATTAGAGATTATTTTCCGCTGTGATGTATATGAGTTATACTCTGATATATGGTATGTATATACAATACAGTTTTGTATTCAAAGTTATGTTATATAATACATCTTATTTTGTTCCGCTGCGAGTTTCGTGTTACTCTGATTTTGTTCAGTTGTGATCTTCTTCTTCTTCTTCTATTCTATTAGTTCTATCTTTTCTTTCTCACCCTCTAAATTCTTCTATTAATGTCCCGGTATTTTCGATGCTTGAATAGTCAACAGTGTGTTTTTTTGTTGATTTTCTGGGTCGAAAATCCCTCCGTTACACTCTGTTTGTTTTATGCACTGGTATTCATGGGAGGAAACCCGTTCCCTGTTATACGGCATGGTCCCTTGATTTACCGAACTTTAAAAACCAATATTAATAACAGTTTTAGTTCTCACACTAGCCCCGTGACTGACCTGGAGTTTATTTGTTTTAACCTAAACTCTGGGTGCCCTTATTTTGACACGAGCAGCTAGTAGTTTTGGTTTTGCAGATTTATATTCATAGGATCCTGATTTACAACTGGAACGATACTCGGAAAGCTCTGTATCCGTGTATTACTTCTAGTTGTGTATTGTATTATTTTCCGCTGCGATGTATTTAGATGTAATTTAAATCTCTGGCATTTTCTGTGTAATATTTATTTATACTCTGTATATTCTTGTATTCTGATGGAATTGTTATAATATACAATGAAATGTTCTTCTGTCTGCGTTCGAATTTGTCGTGTTCTCAAAACTATCAGAGGTTTCGAACGGCCTTGGTCGGTTTAGCGACTAATTCAGATCGAGTGAAATTCCGGATCGTTACAGTTGGTATCATAGCTTTGGTTTACAGAGCTCGGAGAACAAGAAACATTAGAACCGAACGAAAGAATTCATCAGAAATTGGATTAGCAATATCCAATAAAAATGACTCGTTAGAGATAGGATCAGTAGTATCTAGAACGACTGTGAAGAGTATATTTGTAAAATGAAAACAAGTTTTGTTTGGAATTTTAAATCGTTTTATACATATTTGAATATTTATTTATTTTGATTTGGACAATCCAGTATATTAAGATTTTGCGTATACATCTGATCCACGTGTATTCGAAGTTTTAATATACTAGATAGATATAGAATCACACTCTAGTCGCCCAGACATGGTCCTGATGATGAAGTATATACCATCACCAGTATTTATTTTCGAATGACGAAAGTGGGATTTTTATATATTTCCATAGACTGGTGTGAGAACCAAAATATAGTTAGAATATATTGTTCTGATTTGGCACTAAAAATGTGAATTTAACTATATATCAAAATTATGAGTTTGAAATGATAACCAACTAATTGATTGATGGTTGTGTTGTTTGAATACTGTTTAGATTAATTAAATGTTGAACTATAACCAAATTGGATCAAATAGTGAGTTGTATTGAAAATTCATTGCATATGCATGCATGTACATGTACTTACATTGAACAGGTCATAGCAAGGAGGCTAGAGCAGAAGAGTAAAATTGTTTGCCCGACAAATAGGTACATGTTTACCATAATTTACTGTTTTGTTTGGGTGATGATGATTTTATGAGCCGATTGGCTAGCCGCTTGGCTTTTTCTTTTTCTTTTGGATTGAAGAAGGCCATGGGTGGCTATATGAAATATCCCGAAGTCCCCGGTGCAGGGAGGTTATGGCGAAATTTTTCGAAAATTTAGGGTGTTAGCCAAATTTTTGAATAATCTGAAAAGTTCCTAGAAACCGAAAAGTTGAAGAACTTAAGCCGTAAAGAAAATAATGGAAGTTGAGTTGATTAGTTAAACAACTTTCGGCTTCGTTCCTTTTCGGGGACGAAAAGTTTTAAGTGGGGGAGATTGCAATAACCCAGAAATCTGAGCCAATTTAAAATTTTTATTTTGGCAATTTTAGTGAATTTTGATTATTTAAAATGAATTATTTTAAATAATAATAAAGAGAAATTTAGTTTGAATTAAATTCGAACGTATATATTATATAGATCGTCGCTAGAATATAAATAATTATTTATAATTATAAAAGGAATTGAAAATGGCACGGTAGTTCGATAATTCGATTTCAAAGTTCAAATGAATGTACAGGATTCAAAATAAACCGGATTTTAGTGAAACCAAAAATATTTGAATCTATTTGAAAATATCTTTCCAACGAATCCAAAGAATCGAAATTTCATAGTGGGAATAAAAAGTTATGTCCAGTTGAAAATTCAGAATAGTCGCTATGGAATTCTGGCCCGTAAAAATGGAAATTTTGCAAACAACCTCGGTTTTCGACGAAACCACTTTTGTTGGATCCTCGATGTCAAATTATTGCTAGATTCGAATTTTCATAATTTTTCGAATCAATATGTGAGCGTGGCAAAGGAAAACGTGTTTGACCAGTTTCAGTTGATTTTAATCAACTAGAAAATGGCCATTTTTCAAACGGTCTAAGAATTCGATGAAATTAGTTTTGTAAGAACCGTATAGTCAATACGAGGCTAGAAATATTTTTTTGGAATTTTTCTAGTTAGTATGTGTCCCTGGTAAATTGAAATGTGCGTTCAAATTCAATATACAGATTTATATTTTGATTTTCAAAAAGTAACTTTTTATTTTGAACTCGATAGGATATTTATTGTGTTCGGAATGGGTTTCGTTTCGAGTTCAAAATAAAAAGTTACTTTTTGAAAATTAACTTAATTAAAATAAATATATATTATTATATCCCCCTTATCTCCTTATACCAAGTCACCTCCCCCCCCCCTCCCCCCCCCCCCCCGTTCTTCAAATCAGAAAAAAAAGAAAAAAAAGATAGCTCCACTAATCTATGCGTCGCGCCCAGCCATCACCGCCGGGCCTCGTCCCTGCCGCCCCCCCGCTCCCATTAGACGATCCCCGTGCCCCCAATCTCTCCCCTTCTCCGATAAGATGCCAACAACAACCCTAACCCAGAAACCCAAATCGACCTCCACCGATCCAACGCTCCAAAGCCCACCACCCACAACCGCGACTTCCCCCTGGTCCCTCGCCTCCGCCGCCATTCAACTTCAATTCCCGGTGCCGACTCCTCCACAACAGACCCCCCCTCCTTCGATTCCTGTGGTAAGTTTTATTTTATTTTTTTAATCAGTTTTGTTAGGTTAAAAATATTGTTATAAAATCTAAAATTTTTACTATATATTACAATGTATGAAAAAAGTGATTTTTATTATATTTAACTTTATTTAGAAAGACGATATTTTTATTAGTAGAAAGACGATATTTTTATTAGTAGAAAGACGATATTTTTATTAGTAGAAAGACGATATTTTTATTAGTAGAAAAAGGTGATATTTTTATATTATAGAAAGATTAAAAATATGATTTTTATATTATAGAAGGAATAAAAATATGATCTTTATTATATGAACATCGTTATAAAAATAGAATATTTATCTATATAATAGCGGTATAAAAATAGAATTTTTATCCATATAGCGTAATTATAAAAATGTGATTTTTATATACATGACAACAATATAAAAATGCGATTTTTATACATGTAGTGGATACGATCGACGAAACTGATAAAAGGAAGCACAGCGAAGATTTTCTGCATATGAAGGGTCATGGCGTTTGGATTAGCTTATTGGTGAGAACTTCTCACCTTTAATTTATTTTTCTAGTTAAAAATATATACTAGGATGTAGACGGTGTTTAGTAGCACCCGACACTCGTCGTCCACAGACCATGGATGACTTGATTGTTGATTGTTGTATTGTGAAATTTGATTGTGTGATGTGTAGTGAAATAAAATATTTTCTGGCGAAAATTATTTTATAGTTAAAAATATAATTTTTAACGTCTATATAAAATGAATATTTATAAAAAATCGGACAATTTGTTTATATACACTGATTTGACTGATATTGATTGGGACGGTAAATTTTACACATCGCCCAACTGCACAAATGAAATCTGTGATTGTTGATTTGAAACTCCACATGGGTATTGGGATGAGATTTGACGTACACTAATCCCGATTGTTTGGTTGTATGTCAATCGATTGATTGACAGACTGTGTAAGCGCTAATTATTTATATTTAATGCTCATGCAGTTGTGTGGTACACTCTGGGTAATGGTTGATTATTTATCGTTGTTATTTTATACATGTGTTGTAGAAAATCCATATAATTAACATTATATGGTAATTGATTGGGCCTCATTCCAGTTCTGAATAGAATATTTGAACAGAAATATTTGAAATAGAAATATTTGAAAAAGAAATATTTGAAATAGAATATTTGAAAATAGAAATATATGAAGCCTTGTTGATTAGATTGACGCCATTTTGACGTGAACGATATTTATATCGATTTTATTCGTTTTTCAATGAATATTGAAAGTGATTTTGAAATTCAAATTAAATTGAATAGATTTGAAATTTGAATTAAATTGAATAGATCTGAAATTCGAATTAAATTGAATAGATTTCAAATTCGAATTAAATTGAATAGATTTGAAATTCGAATTAAATTGAATAGATTTGAAATTCGAATTACATTGAATAGATTTGAAATTCGAATTAAATTGAATAGATTGAAATTCGAATTAAATTGAAATGAATTGAAATTCGAATTAAATTGGAATTGAATTGAAATCGATTTTAAATGAACTAAAATGAGTTTATATTGAAAAATCCGATTTTGATTTGAACTTGAAAAGGAAGTTGAAATCGTTTTGAAAACGAATTTAAACGATTTATAAAATACATTTTAAAAGGAAATCGACGAAATATATAATATATATAATGGCCTGAATAGAATGCGCCACGCCGCGGCAGTTTGCGCATTTCGACCATTGACTTCGAACGGACATTGCGGGAGATCCGACCGTCGGATTATCCTAAAACCGGAACCATTGGGTTCGTATCAAAAAGAGATTTCTAACGAATATTAGAAATTAGAAATCTAACGGTTGGATTTGGAATTATGGCCAAATCATATTTGGAAAAGGTCGTTGTAAGTGCAGTTCGATGGCCGTTGATGGAAATCGACTGTACGGGCCTTGATAAAATTATTAAAAATATCAATAATTTGTGTTAAATAATAAGAAATGATTTGTGAAGAATTGGGATGAAAAACTCCATATTTGAAAAGATAAAAATAGATTTTTATCGAAATGAACTAGTTTTGAACTAGAATAATAATTTATTTATTTTTAAAATAAATAAATGGGATATGTAATGGTTTTAAAAGTAACCAGAATTTCCAATAAATGAATTGGAACGGATTTGAATCGAAATTGCCTTTGGAATATTTCGATGTTGGATTTCGTGATGATACAGATATTGTTATGGGAATTTGAAAGATATATTTATATCGTTATTTCCAATACGATATTTGTTGGTCGTAGAATTTGATATTGAATATAAGCCGATATATTTTCTATTCAGAGCCTTGTATTTAATATCAAATGTGATTTGGGTTAGTCGTGAATGGTGTCTTCATTAACACTGTTCTTAAACCCAGTTGAGAAAAAGATTAAATCTTTTTATTTAGAATTAATGAAGTGTACCAATTAAATGGTATTTAATTGGAATCAAATTTGAATTGATTTTTGGGTTTATCGTGAACGTTGTTTTAAATAACACTTTATCCTTAACCCGATAATTAATGGAATGTGATTTTGGGTTCATCGTGAACCGTGTTTTAAATGACATTGATTCTTTAACCCTGTTAAAGATTAAAGCTTAGTGGAGTTTTAATGAATCTTTAATTAGATTAAAAAGATCGAGGATGGAGTATCACCAATTTTGCTCCAGGCGATAGTTAAATCTTTAATTAGATTTGTACGTGAAATGGTAATTGAATTTACCGATAACACCGTGGTGTTAGATATGAAGTATGACCAGTTTTACTTCATGGGATGAATAGGTTGGGATTGGGAAATAAAATAAATAATTATTTCGGTGTGGTTCGCTAATCCCGACTAGTTTGAAATGATATTCAAAGGATGATTAAAGAATAAATTTAAGGAATTTATCTTTGATAAAATTAATGGGAACCTATCCCTAAGAATGTGAAATTTAGCAACTAACTGAAGATTAGTTAAGATGAATGGTTTCCTGGGTATTGATCTGATGTTGGTTTCGGCCTTCGGGGTAAATATTTGGGGAATTGTTCTCTTACTAATTTACGGTTAGTGACTGATGAATTGGAATGAGACGTATGTTATGTTAGTGTAACACTTGTTTATTATATACGCGAGTTATTCGGAAAGATCGGGTTTATCCCATTCTGAATAACTGATATGACGATAAGTCGAAGGTGAAGACAGTGGTTGAAGACCAGAGGTCTTCGCATCGTTTGGATAATTACTGATGATCTTGATTGGGTCGTACACCCAAAAGGATGGAATCAGTTAGTGATCGTCCAGACGTACTTGGAGATCGATGGATACGCAGGGTACTAGGTGCCTCAGGTTTCGTTCAGACCCAGAACGAACTTGTAAATGGACTTTGTGTCTGACATGGATATCATTTTGTGAGATTGATGGATATCGGTTGCATCGAGTGGTTTGCCTATGTGGCATGCTAAGATGCAAATGATCAGGGCTTCTATTGAAAAGCAGAGTCTTGTGGTTGATGATCAAAGCACAGCCTGTGTGGCACAGCTTTGTGTAGCGTTAATTCGCGAGCCTCACACCCCGGGTGTGAACCAGTAACGGGAGAGGACATTAGGGAGGATATGCGTTTCCTTCTTGATTGAAGTGGCATCAGTGGTTTTACACGCCCTGACGAGTTTGACTTATGTAGTTGTTGCTGTTTCGAGGCGCCTCGGATATATTGGTGACTATGTGAAGCCGATGGGGTCATTCGTTGACTCATTGAATCCCCAAAGGTTGGGGAAACGCAGTGTTCAGGCATTTTAATCCACATCTGTGGACCGGCCCTAACAATCCAAGGGACGATGCATTCTGTTCCTGAGATACGGGCTAGAGCGTCTCGAATCGGTAGAGGACTATCTTTTGCCTTGGCTCACAGATGGAAATCCAATTTTCAAGTACGTGACTTTGCGGTTTTTATTGTAAACCTATACATGGCGACATGATATATGGTACCCGTGCCGTCTACGATTGCTATTTATGATTGTATATAAAATCAGAAACTAACTGGAAACGAGCTAAGATGGGTGGTTTCCTGGGTATTGATTTGACGTTGGTTTCGGCCTTCGGGGTTAATACTTAGGGAATCGTTCTCTTACTAATTTACGATTGGAGTCTGATTAAGAATCAAAAGATAAAATTTCACGTATCAAGCATTCTTTGGCTGTTATAAGGTAAAACCCTATCCTCTGGCTTGCGTTACATCGTGTGATGGAACCTGGATCTTATATCAGCTTCATTTTTCTTTACTTAGCATTGCGTGTTTGTTTTATGCACTGGTATTCTTGGGAGGAAACCCGTTCCGTGTTATTCGACATGGTCCCTTGATTTACCGAACTTTAAAAACCAATATTAATAACTATTTTAGTTCTCATACCAGTCCCATGACTGACCTGGAGTTTATTGTTTTAACCTAAACTCTGGGTGCCCTTATTTTGACACGGGCAGCTAGTAGTTTTGATTTTGCAGTTTTATATTCACAGGATCCTGATTTACAACTGGAACGATACTCGGAAAGTTCTGTATCCGTGTATTACTTCTAGTTGTGTATTGTATTATTTTCTGCTTCGATATTTAGTTGGAATTTAAATCTCTGGCATTTTCTGTGTAATATTTATTTATACTCTGTATATTCTTGTATTCTGATGGAATTGTTGTAATATACAATGAAATGTTCTTCTGTTTGCGTTCGAATTTGTCGTGTTCTCGAAACAATCAGGGGTTTCGAACGGTCTTGGTCGGTTTAGCGACTGATTCGGATCGAGCGAAATTCCCGATCGTTACAGAAATGATCAGTCTACATCAAGATCACTGGGATATATACATCATAGAGTACATAATAGAAGTAAATCTGTCTACATCGCGATAAGCGGAATCATATACACAATATACTAATGGCAGAATATCAAATAGCCAAAATACTGAGATATCTAGTCTTTGCCATACAAGCCACAAGGTGCACTCCATGCTGCAGTGCAAAAGCCAAAATATAACCTGTCACCTGTCACTAGGTTGCCTGTGTGAAAATAAGTGCACCCGAGTTTGCAAAGTGAAACAAACTACGAGTCAGTCATGGGACTGGTATGAGAAATCTACTTAACTGGTTAGACAACAATAACACGGCAAATCATAGGACCACGCCACTTTCGCGGAACGGGTTTGCTCCAGTGATTGCCTGTGCATGAGATAAAGTAAATCTTTTGAACAACGCAATGCTTTTTATAAAAATGCAGCCATTATAAAACTCATGTCCCATCATACAATGCAACGCAAACTAGGGGATATAGTTTTACCTTATAATGGTCAAAATATGCTCAATACGTGTAAAGCAAAATCATTTGATATTATTACTAGTGCATATAGGTTTCCAAATCAAATTCAATCATAAATATCAATCCTAGACAGCATAGCTACCATCTACTATGTCTCTATGTATAAATTACAATCAAATCCGTAATTTCGTATTGGAAATTTGGATTCTATCATGAGTCAAGGCCAGTGATGGCTCCTCACCGCATCAAGGCACTCCAGCAATTGCCTCATGATTCCCCGTAGAAAACCCTTGGATCTTCAGGGTCGGTCCTCTCTTATGTTTGAGGATTAGTTATTCTTGAACACATGTTTCCCGGTCCAATCGGACCTATCCATCAGCTCCTTAGAGACCAATATAACTGAGGCATCTTACATTCCAACAACCATAAAGGTATAATAATCAACAATGTCAGGGCTAGTAAAACGCTGACACCACCCATAGCTAGAAAGAAACATCGTGCACTCCATGCAGTCACGATCCCCTTTTTTGACTCATACTGAGGTGTGAGGCTCAAGAATTAATGCCATACACAAAGCTACGCTATATTAAAGACATGCTTTGATCATTAACCACAAGACTTTGCTTTTCAACAAAAGCCTTGATCATTTGTATCTTTGCATGCCACGCTGTCAATCCACACCATACCACTGATGCCTACCGATATGCAACCTCTGAGCTCGTACGTCTCAGAGAAGGGCATTAAGCATGAGAATAAATTCTCTACCACCAAACAGATGTATATTTAGTAGAGATCAACATATACAGCACAGAATACTCGTCGGGCACACATCCATTTACAAGTCCGTTTTGGGTCTGAACGAAACCGGAGGCACCTTATTCCACGTTCCATATGTTCAATGCGGAAGGGAGGCCCTTGCACATCCGGACGATCAACAAGTATGTCCAGACCACTACCACTGTAACGTCGTCAAGAGAGCTACCCATCTAAAAGACATCAGTAGTAATCTACACGATGTGAAGATCACCAGTCTTGCACCGTCTTTATATCTTTGACATTTATTCGTCGATCAATTATTTGAAATGGGAATTAACTCGGCTTTTTCAAATAATTCACGTATATTAAAATTCAAATCAATTTTGTCCATGGTTAAATTATTCGACATCAACATTTCAGTTCTTTATATAATTTTCATGTCAAACACATTCAACCATCAAATGTCAAGCAGACCGAATAGAATCGGTTTATTTCCATTCCTTATCACCTATAATATTTTATAATGATATTTTGTTATTTTTATTTATTTAAAAATAGCTCCATTTAATTAAACGACTTTTCAAGTCATAATGTTGCCCTGGCGCTATTTTTCTCTAATTTTAATTTACACATTTCTCAAAATTTAACCATCAGATCTTAACGAAGTTAGGTCCGTTGGAAATATCTCTCCAAAGGAAACCCAACGGTTCTGGTTTCGGGAAAATCCGATGGTCGGATCTCTCGATATAATCGTTTAAAGTTACAATTTCAAAACATGAACTAGAGCGTCGTTATTCGTTTTATTTAATTTATATATATATATATATATATATATATATATATAATTCATTTTTGCGCTGTTTTTGTTCAGATTTGAGTTAAACATTTCACGCAATCCAACCATTGGATCCTAACAAAATTTATATCGTTGGAAAGATTTTTCCAAAGCGAACCCAACGGTTCCGGTTTCGGGGAAATCCGATGGTCGGATCTCTCGATATAATCATTTAAAGCTACGATTTCAAAACACGAACTGCAGCTGCGTGATTCGTTTATTTAATTTATATTTATATATATAAAAATATAATTCATTTGACGATTTCTATATCTTTTTTCACTTCAAATATTTCACTAACTCCCTTAAATTTCAGAAAATTTCGCCATAACCTCCTTTATACGGGGAGGATTTGGAAATTTATTAGGCCGTATTAGGCAGCCAATAAATCGTAAAAAGCATTCACAAAATTATAGTGATATATCTTGGTGTCCACAGGGGAGTGTGTATAGATCATAACTCCAGAGAATAAATTCTCGTCACCCAATAAATGTTTTTTTTGCCTTAATGACTAGAGAGATGTGTTTATTGTCATCTCCAGACCCGTGTGGTTTTTTTATTAATCTTGCAATTTACCGTTACATTTTATATAGTCCATATCAGTCTTCAGTTCAACCTGAAATATAGTCATCGCAATATAAGCCTCCCAATCTTTTATGGTAAATCTTCAACCTCGTCACACAAACTCCAAATGATTATGTTATAATATGATAGGGTATGCTATCTTCAAGAAGTATGCCATATAGTGTAGTTCAAAATTAATTGTTACTATCCTATGGCGACGTTTATGATTTCATACAGAACAACCAGCACTCCGCATCCAATGGCATTCACAGGAGTTTATATAATAATAAAAGCGCGCAGCCAACTCATTAAGGCTTACCTATTTGTCGGGCATGCAAACATATTCTTTACTCAACAGCTAATCCATATTCCAGTTCAACATATGTAAATATATGCAGAACCAAGCTAAAAATAATATTTCTAGAGAACGCATTTTTATTTTTAACACTTCATACATGGGATAAAAAAGATATTTTTGGCAAACAAAAATATGTTTCTACACATGTGTATTTTTAACACTTCATACATAGGATAAAAATGATATTTTCGGCGAACAAAAATATGTTTCAACACATATGTATTTTTAGCGAGTCGTATACATGATAAAAATGATATTTTTATCGTTCAAAATATTTATTCTACACATGATGTTTTTAGCACTTCATATTCACAATAAAAATGTTAATTTTATTGTTCAATCCTTTTATTCAACACATGAATCCTTCTAACCACATGAATATTTTATATAGTTCATACATATATTAAAAATGATATTTTTATTGTTAAAACAATTTATTTTAAACACGAATATTTTATATACTCCATATATATGTTAAAAACGTGATTTTTGGTGGTAAAACAATTTACTTAAAACACTAGTATTTTATATAGTGCATACATATGACAAAAATGATAATTTTATCTTTCAAAGAATTTATTCAACACATGAATATTTCATATACTTCATACATATAATAAAAATGTGATTTTAATTATCTAAACAATCTATTCGACACATGAATATAATTCAATACATGAAAATAATTCAAACACATAGATATTTCTGAAATTTTCGACAGCATAACGATAGGGGGTTTAAAACCGGCACCGTCCCAAATACGGCTCCTCGCACTACCTTAGGCCTCGCAGCGTTCCATAAGGGGCACATCTAAATGATCTAAGATCAATTTCATATCATATGAATTTTGCACAAACAATTCGAATTCGTTTCAACCACAAACCATTACTTTTAACCACAAACAATTATTTTCAACCATTCGCCATATTAACTAACTTTCAACCATTCGCATTATCAACCAATTTTCACGCCAATCATAATCAATTCATATCGTCCGTGGTTTGTGGACGGGGGGAGTATATATATATATACGTATATAAATATATTTCATTTCCATTTCAACATATATATGATTTCTACAACGCATGTATAATTTATACATTGCTCATATAACTTATACAACGCTCATACATGAGGTGTACAATGCATATATAATTTAGGGTGCTTTTTTTACAGGTCCCTATTATAGTTTAAAATAAAACTCACGTCCCTGTCGTGTTTCATTTACAAACCCGGTCCCTATTTTCTCTTCCGGCTGGCACATTTCAAAAGTTCCGCTTCCTGTCCATAAAACTTCCGCACTTATGTTTTTTTACTCAAAAAAAATGTGCTCTCACATATTTTTTTTTCCTAAAATCATGAAAAATTCTCGGCAGTCCACAAAAAAAAAGAAGTTGCATATATGTACGCAACTTTTGCTCATAGTTGCATACATATATGCAACTATTTCATATGTTGTTTTGTTCTGAAATTCTGGACCAAAACTAGCACTATTTTGTGCAACTAATTGGAATACATGCACAAATTTATGCAAGAATTTCATGCAGAAATTTGAGCCGATATTTATACAAATGAATTTAAGCACACATGTACGTCAAAATCACGCTATACTTGCATACATGTATGCAAAGAAATCATGCGCAGATGAATAAGTTGAAAACGTGTACGGATGTATGCAGGAAAATACGTATACTTGCATATAATTATGCATTAAACTGCAAAATTTATTTGTTTTCTCTGTTTGTTGAAACCTTGTTTGATTGTTTTATAATCTGATTTTTTCATTGTTTACGTTTTTAAATTAATTACGACTTATTTTTTTGTATTTTTTTAATATTTTTTTTATTGAATTTTTGAAAACCAAGGACTAAATTTACAATAAGTTTATGACCAGAGGTGAGCCTAATTAAGTTTGCTTTTAGGGACCTGAGCCTTATTTTCACTATAATTTATACTTCGCTCATATAATTTATACAATGCATTTCCATTCCATATTTGAATTTAGAAGTCTCACATCTATTTTAATCCTTTTGAAATTGGTAGCGAGCTAAGAATACGTTATAGCTTCTTCTAGAACGTAGATGATGTCGCTATGAGTCCAATGTCTACGGTTTCACTGGATTTCGATAACATAGCAAAAAGATATGATTTTTATTTGAAAATCAAGATTTTCAATACTTAGAAGTGTTATAATCAGTTTCAAAAACAAAGGTCGTACCTTTCTGAATTAATTCGAAACTAGGTTTCGATCTTTTGCCAAATCAGTGTAACGATTGAACAATCGGCCTTCACCACAGCGAAGGGGGAAGCATGGCGCACGCGCACCGAAGGGTGGCGCCCAACTCAACGGGGGTTATAGGGCGTGGTGGCGCTCCGAAGTTCGGGTCTTTGAGGGGCTCGTTCACGATGTAGGAGCGACGATAGGTGATGAGCCTTATATGGATTTGAAGAGGGGAAGGAGAGCTTCAAAAAGTTCCAAAGGGGCAGGGTTTGATTCAAAGTGGATTTTCCAGAATAAGGTTGGGAAGATGGGATGGTTTTCTGTCCCTCGATACAGAGAGCGGCGGTTTTTTTTTATAAATTAAAAATTATGATGGAAAAATTTGATTGGCCCATTATATATATTTCAAAAATTAGGGTTTTTTCATAGAAACTCCAATCTAAACCGAACAACTATTTCCCTAGCTAAATACCCTATTCCGAACGTAATGGAATATGTTTCGTAAGCCCATTCAACTGTTATAGTCAGTTATTCTTCAAATTAAAATATAAAACATTCAAATTCTGATTTAAACGTACATTTTAATTTGCCGAGGCCACATACTGATTCTAAAAATTCTAGAAAAATTAATCTTGCTATGTTGTGATGATACATTCCCAACAAAACTGATTTCGTCGAATTCTGAGACTGTTTGAAAAATGGCCATTTTCTGGTCGATCCAATTTGACTAAAATCAACCAAACACGTTTTCCTTTGCCACACTCACATATTAATTCCAAAAATTATGGAATTTGAAACTTAGTAATTAATTTACATCCTGGATCCTACAAAAGTGGTTTCGTTGAAAACGGAGGTCGTTTGCAAAATGTCTATTTTCAAGGGCTATATTTATTCCGTAGCGACCATTCCGAATATTCAACTGGCTATAACTTTTGATTCCCACTATGAAATTTTGATTTTTCCAATTTGCTAGAAAGATATTCTTAAACAGATTTAAATATTTTTGGTTTCGCTAAAATCCATTTTATTTTGCATCCTTTACGATCAGTCAAAGTTCGAATTCAAATTTTTGAACTACCGCGCTATTTCTAACTCATTATTTAATTAAGATAAATTATTTCAATTACTCCAAATTCATTAAAATAGCCAATTTAATAATTTTTAATTGGCTCTGATTTTTCGGGTTGTTATAATATCCCCCACTTGAAACTTTTCGTCCCCGAAAAGGAAACAGTAGTAAAGTAGGAAACAAAACAGAAACGCAAAGTATTGTAAATGTACCTTGCACCGGAGGTAATCAGAGATGTCCACTCTGCAATTGGGACAAGCTTGCTTAATGTTCCTTTTGTCTCCCAAGTACAACCTCTAGGTTCTCCACTCCATTGCAATTTAACTAAATGAACCTTCTTGCTCCTTAGCTCTTTAGTTTCTTTGCCAATAATCTTTATCGACTCTCTTCTAGCTGCTAATTATGGAGTAATTTCCGAGTCCTGTTGCGCTGCTTCTTCTACAACAAGATCTGGATCATGCACATGCTTTTAGAGTTGAGATACGTGAAAACACATCATGTAGTCCAGGCAACTAGTCATGTAATTGAACCCTATAACCAAGAGTTCCAATTCTTTCAAGTACAAGGAATGCAACAATAAATCTGGGCACCAACTTCCTAGTTTTACCGAATCGGACTACTCCTCTCATCGGAGAAACTCACAAATAAACATAATCACTAACAGCAAATGCTAAATCTCTTCTACTCGAATCTACATAACTCTTATGTCGGCTTTGAGTTGTTTGTAATCGTTTCTTAAAGAAATCGACTTTGTCAAAAGCTTCACGAATCATATCGGGACCCAATACAAGTCGATTTCCAGGTTCTACACAACATGCTAGAGATCTGCACGGTCTACCGTATAATGCTTCGAATGATGACATTTCCAGGCTCGCTTGATAACTATTGTTGTACAAGAATTCAGCTAAGTGCAAGTGGTCTTCCCATGATCCTCCAAAATCTATAACACAAGCCCTCAGTGGATCTTCTAGTATACGGTTCACCCTCTCTGTTTGGCCATCAGTTTGAGGATGATATGCGGTACTTAGGCTTAGCTTCATTCCCAATTATGTTAGGAATGCTTCCCAAAATTTACTAGCAAAAATTGGGTCTCTATCACTAACAATATTAATGGGGACTCCATGTTGTTTAACGATTTCTTTGAAATAAACCTGTGCTGGACTTTGAGCATTTCTATTAGATCTGACAGGTATGAAATGGGCGGTCTTCGTGAAACGATCTACAATCACCCAAATACTTTCATTTCCTTTCCTGGTTCGGGGAAAACCATCTATGAAATCCATGGAAATTTGTTCCCACTTCCAATTTGTAATTTCCAACGGTTGGAACAATCCGGCCAGTTTCTGTTCGTCGCTTTTGACTTGTTGGCAAGTAGAACACCGGCTAACATATATAGAAATGCCCATTTTCATTTCCCTCCACTAGAATGTGCGTTTAAGGTCATTGTACATCTTACTCACACCAGGATGGATACTGAGTTTGGATTTATGACATTCATCCATCACTTCTTTTCGGATATCAGCAACATCGGGGATGCAAATTCAGCCTTTCAACCTCAGAACTCCCTGGTTATCAATCTGGAAACTCGAGGGTTCACCTTTCTTGATCCTTTTGCCAATCCTCCGAACAAATTCATCGTCTTTTTTAAGTGCAGAGATCTTATCAATCAACCAAGGTGTGATTATAAGATTGGCGATGATTGCGGCTTTTCTGCTAAGCGCATCCGCTACCACATTGGCTTTTCCCGGCGTATACAGAACATCTAGATCATACGCTGCAAGAAATTCTAGCCAATGCTGCTGTCTCATATTCAAGTCTTTCTGGGTGAACAAATACTTCAATGATTGATGATCAGTATTTAATTAAAATTTCTCACCCAGTAGATAGTACCTCCATATTTTCATAGCAAACACGATGGCTAACAACTCTAGATCATGCGCTGCATACGTCGTTTCATGTGGCTTCAACTGACGGCTAGCATAAGCGACCACTTGGCCTCTTTGCATTAATACCGCACCAAGACCTCCAATAGAAGCATCCTTCCAAACCGTCAAATCTTGATTTGCATCGATAATTGTTTATATTGGAGCAGTTGTCAATTTTAATTTCAGCACTTAGAAAGTTGCCTCACATACTGGGTTCCAGTTAAATTTGGCATGCTTCTTTGTAAGCTTTGTTAATGAAGCGGATATCTTTGAAAACCCCTTAATGAATTTACGATAATAACTAGCTAGCTAATATAAGAAAACTTCGAACTTCTGTGGGTGTTGTAGGCTGCTTCCAATCTTGAATTCCTGTAATTTTTCTTGGATCTACAAAAATTCCTTTCTTTGATACGACGTGACCAAGGAACTTCACTTCGTCTTGCCAGAAGATACATTTAGAGAATTTAGCTTTGAAGACGTTCTTTCACAGAATTCTGAAAACTTGTTCTAAGTGTTTTTCATGCTCGCTTTCTGACTTGGAGTAGATTAAAATATCATCGATGAATGCCGTAACAAATTTATTCAAGACTTCTCTCAACACTCTATTCATTAAATCAATGAAGTAAGCTGGAGCGTTACACAAGCCAGACGACATTACTAACCACTCATAAAATATGTCTGGACCTCTGAAAGCTGTCAAAAAAACACATTCTTTGGTAATTATCAGTTGATGGAAACCTATAGCTAGGTCCATTCTGGAAAACACTTGCGCTCCATTCAATTGATCCAACAAATCATCGACGCAGGGTAATGGATATTTGTTCTTGAGCGTCTCTTTGTTAAGGTCTCGATAATCAACACACAATCGGAGAGTACCGTCTGACTTAGGAACAAACACTACAGCTACACCCCAATTAGAGAAGCTAGGTCTGATCATACCCTTCCATAAAAGTTGTCGAATTTGATCGCCTGATTCTTCTTTTTCTTTTAGAGTCATTCTTCGAATTGGATGCACTACGTGTCCGACATTCGGAATTAGATCGATCCTAAACTCAATTTCTCTTTGCGGATGTAAGTTATCAACTTCTTTGAACACATGCGCATAGTGTTTAACAACAGGAATCTTCTCTAACAAAGTGGGAAAAACTTCTAGCGCGGACCAAAACTCTTTCCTATCGGTTTCTGAGCCACGGCACAGTATAGTAATATGCCCAAGCTTTGTTTTAATCTTTATTACTCTTTCGACACTTCTTACTTCGGCCTCGTATTTGGTTAACCAGTCCACTCCAAGTACGATATCAAATTAGGAAAAGTTCATGACGACCAGATCAAAAGAAAATTTGTAAGAAGAACAATAGACCTACACTCCACAATATGAACTGAGAACAATCGAACCTCCTATCGGATTATGAACTGTAACCAATTCTTTAAGCTTTCTTAAATTTTAATTTTAACTTTTTAACAATGTTACTTGCAATAAAACTTTGTGATGCACCGGTGTCAAATAATACAGAAACAAGAATATTTTTAATAGTAAGGGTACCTCCCAAAACATCGGGTTTACCTTCTCCAGGAGAAGCAGCTGCTGGGTTTACCCGTCATATACATATGCAACCTGTGAATTCTTCAGCAATGGGCAATTGGTCTTGATATGCCCCTTTTGATGACAGTTGAAACACTTTCGCCTATTACCCGAATTTTGACTCGAGCTTCGTTGGTCGGTCTTCTGCCGCTTTGGAGCGGTGCATACATTAGAGTTATGTCCAGCTTGACCGCAGTTGTAACAACTTCCACTAGGTGGCCTATTTGTTTGCGACTTGGCATTTGTTGCTGTGTTGCTTGATTCGGGTTGCCTTTCAAAAGTCTTGTGCTTGTTGCCCACTTGATTCTTTGCGTGATCTACTTGCATTTCCTCAAATCCAATCTCTCATAATTACACAGCATATCAACCATGTCGGCGAATGCAATCATAACGTGGCTCATTGCCCTATTCTGGTACTTGCGCTAAAGTCCATGTATGAACCTCTTATTGTTTGCTTTAACATTTAGAACAAGCTCTGGAGCATAGCGCGATAGCTGAGCAAACCTATTGAGGTATTCTAGAACTGTGCGATCTACTTGATGGAGATTGGCAAACTCGTCATGCGAGTGCTCCATCTCTTGCTCAGGAATGAACTTCTTGTTGAATACATCATTGTAGTCATCCCAGGACATCTCCACCTCTTGCTCATTTAAGGTGATGGCTTTGCACCATATTTGTGCCTCGTCTTGCAATAGCCAAGCACCCATAAAGCTTTTCCTATTATAATCAAGACCTAAGCCACCGAAGATCTTCACACATGTTTTTAACTAACCTAAGACTTCAGTCACAGTGCCCATGCCAGAGAATGTCTTGCCTCCATGGTTCTTATACTTCTTCGCCACTCGGTCTAAATCAAACTGTTGCTGGGGCTATGGTGACTGAATCGAAGGCTCTCTGGCAACGAGAATATTCCCCTGTCCTCTGCCTCGGCCTCCTTGTCCTCCTCTACCTCTAATTGCTTGGTTAGCCATCTAAGTCAATTCTATACAAGTAAGAAAAGAGTCAAGCTCACAGAAATGATAATTTTAAGATATGGTAAAAGCAGAAGAATATATGGAAAGAGAACGATGTACTTGTCAAATTATTTTTCTACTGCTTAGCTCATTCTGGGACATTACTAATCCTATCTCTAATGAGCTACTAGCCTTAGAAAACTACTGATTCTATATTGATGAGGTGTTTAATGTGTTAAATTCAAGAACTAAGATTAACCAAAGCTCTGATACAAGCTGTGACGTTCCCAAAACCCCATGTCATAGAATTAAGGACAATCATTGGAATATAACACATTTAAAATCATTAGCATAGAACAGATAATAGCTTAAACAGAAAATAGAATAATTTACATCAATACGACAACGGAATCATAATATGTAATAACATAAGAGTAGCACAGTGCAGGATAAAACTTAGTGCATAAAAGGAAATGATTAGTCTACATCAAGATCACTAGGACATGTACATCATAAAGTACATAATAGAATTAAATCTATCTACAACATGATAAGCGAAATCGTATACATAAGATACTAGTGGCGTATTATCAAATAGCTAAAATACTGAGATATCTAGTCTTCGCCATACAAGCCAAAAGGTGCACTCTATGCTGCAGTGCAAAAGCCAAAATATAACCTATCACCTGTCACTAGGTTGCCCGTGTGAAAATAAGAGCACACTAGTTTTCAAAGTGAAACAAACTATGAGTCAGTCATGGGACTGGTGTGAGAAATCTACTTAACTGGTTAGACAAAAATAACAAGGCAAATCGTAGGACCACGTCAATTTCGTGGAATGGGTTTACTCCAGTGATTGCCAGTTCATGAGATGAAATAAATCTTTTGAACAAAGAAATGCTTTTTATAAAAACGCAGCCATTATAAGACTCAAGTCCCATCACACAATGCAACGCAAACTAGGGATATAATTTTACCTTATAATGGTCAAAATATGCTCAATATGTGTTAAGAAAAATGATTTGATATTATTACTAGTGCATACAGGTTTCAAAAGCAAATTCAGTCATAAATATCAGTCCTAGTCGGCATAACTACCATCTACTATGTTGCCATATATAAGTTACAATCAAATCCGTAATTTCGTATCGGAAATTTGGATTCCATCCTGAGTCGAGGCCAGAGATGGCTCCTCGCCGCTTCGAGACACTCTTGCAAATGCCTCAGGATTCCCCGTAGAGAACCCTTGGATCTTCAGCGCCGGCCCTCTCTTATGTGTTAGGATTGGTTATTCCTGAACACATGTTTCCTGGTCCAATCAGACCTATCCGTCGGCTCCTGAGAGACCGATATAACTAAGGCGCCTCGCATTCCGACATCCGCAAAGGTATAATAATCAACAACGTCAGGGCTAGTAAAACGCTAACACCACCCATAGCTCGAAAGAAACATCATGCACTCATTGCAGTTACGATCCCAATTTTTGATTCATACCGACGTGTGAGGCTCACGAATTAATGCCATACACAAAGCTACGCTATATTAAGGCCGTGCTTTGAGCATCAACCACAAGACTTTGCTTTTCAACAAAAGCCTAGATCATTTTCATATTTGCATGCCACGCTGTCAATCCATACCATACCACTGATGTCTACCGATATGCAACCTTTGAGCTCGTACGTCTTAGAGAAGGGCGTTAAGCAAGAGAATAAATTATCCACCGCCAAACAGATGTATATTTAGTAGAGATCAACGTATACAGCAGATAATACACATCGGACACACATCCATTCACAAGTCCGTTCTGGGTCTGAATGAAATCAGAGGCACCTTATTCCTCGTTCGATATGTCCAATATGAAAGAGAGGCCCTCGCACATTCGGACGATCAACAAGTACGTCCAGACCACTGCCACTGTAAGCTCGTTAAGGGAGCTACCCATCTCAAAGGCATTAGTAGTAATCTACACGATGTGAAGATCACCGGACTTGCACCGTCTTTACATCTTCGACATTTGTTCGTCGATCGATTATTTGAAATGAGAAATAACTTGGACTTTTCAAATAATTCACGTATATTAGAATTCAAATCAATTCTATCCATGGTTAAATTATTCGACATCCACATTTCAGTTCTTTATATAATTTTCATGTCAAACAATTCAACCATCAAATATCAAGCAAATCAAATAGAATCGGTTAGTTCCCATTCCATATCACCTATAATATTTTATAACGATATTTCACTATTTTTATTTATCTAAAAATAGCGCAATTTAATTAAATGACGTTTCAGGCCACAATGTGGCTCTGGCTCTATTTTTCTCCAAATTTGATTTACACATTTCTCAAAATCTAACGTCGGATCTTAACGAAGTTGTATTCATTGGAAAGATCTCTCCAAAGCGTACCCAACGATTCCAGTTTTAGGAAAATCCGATGGTCAATCTTTCGATATAATCGTCTAAAGTTACGATTTCAAAACACGAACTACAGCGTCGTTATTCATTTTGTTTAATTTATATATATATATATAAATATAATTCATTCTGGCGCTGTTTTTATTCAGATTTGAATTAAACATTTCACACAATTTAACCGTTGGATCCTACCAAATTTTATATCGTTGGAAAGATTTTTCCAAAGCGAACCCAACGATTCAGGTTTCGGGGAAATCCGACGGTCTGATCTCTCGATATAATCATTTAAAGTTACAATTTCAAAACACGAACTGTAGCTGTGCAATTCGTTTATTTAATTTATATATATATATATATGAATATAATTCATTCGACGTTTTCCATATCATTTTTCACTTCAAATATTTCACTAACGCCTTTAAATTTCAGAAAATTTCGCCATAACCTCCTTTGTATGGGGAGGGGTTTGGAAGTTTATTGGGCCGTATTAGGCACCCAACAAATCCTAAAAAGCATTCACATATTTATAGTGATATATTCCGGTGTCCACATGGGTGTGTGTATAGATCATAACTCCAGAAAATAAATTCTCGCCACCCTATAAATGGTTTCGTGCCTTAATGACTAGAGAGACGTGTTTATTGTCATCTCCAGATATGTGTGTGTTTTTTATTAATCTTGCAATTTACCGTCACATTTTATATAGTCCATATCAGTCTTCAGTTCAACCTAAAATATAGTCATCGCCATACAAGCCTCTCGCTTATTTGGTAAATCTTCAACCTCGTCACATAAGCTCCAAATGCTTATGTGGTAATATGATAGGGTATGATATCTTCAAGAAGTATGCCATGTAGTGTAGTTCAAAATTTATTGTTACTATCCTACGGCGACGTTTATGATTTCACACGGAACAACCAGCACTCCGCATCCAATGGCACTCACAGGAGTTTATATAATAATAAAATTGCGCAGCCAACTCATTAATGCTTACCCATTTGTCGGGCACGCAAATATATTCTTTACTCAACAGCTAATCCATATTCCTATTAAACATATGTAAATATATGCAAAACCAAGCTAAAAATAATATTTCTAGCGAACAACTGCACACGGTTATTTTTAACACTTCATCCATAGGATAAAAATGATATTTTTGTCGAACAAAAATATGTTTCAACACATGTGTACTTTTAACACTTCATATATAGGATAAAAATGATTTTTTTGGCGAACAAAAATATGTTTCAACACATGTGTATTTTTAGCGAGTCGTATACATGATAAAAATGATGTTTTTATTGTTCAAAATATTTATTCTACACTTGTTTGTTTTTAGCACTTCATATTCACAATAAAAATGTTAATTTTCTTGTTCAATCCTTTTATTCAACACATAAATCCCTCTCAACACATGAATATTTTTTATAGTTCATACATATAATAAAAATGATATTTTTATTGTTAAATTTTTTTATTTTAAACACAAATATTTTATATACTCCATATATATGGTAAAAATGTGATTTTCGGTGTTAAAATAATTTATTTATAACACTATATTTTATATAGTCCATATATATGATAAAAATGATATTTTTATCTTCCAAAGAATTTATTCAACACATGAATGTTGTTCAATACATGAATATTTCATATACTTCATACATATAATAAATATGTGATTTTTATTATCTAAACAATTTATTCGACACATGAATACAATTCAATACTTGAAAATAATTCAAACACATAGATATTTCTGAAAATTTCAGCAGCATAACGGTAGGGGGTTTAAAACCGACACCACCCCGAGTACGGTCCTCGCACTACCTTAGCCCTCACGGCGCTCCATAAGGGGCTCATCTAAATGATCTAAAATCAATTTCATATCATATGAATTTTCCACAAATAATTCCAATTCGTTTCAACCACAAACCATTACTTTCAACCACAAACAATTATTTTCAACCAATTGCCATATCAACTAATTTTCAACCATTTGCATTATCAACCAATTTTCACGCCAATCACAATCAATTCGTATTGTCCATGGTTTGTGGATGAGGGGAGTATATATATGTATATAAATATATTTCATTTCCATTTCAACACATATATGATTTTTACAGCGCATGTATAATTTATACATTGCTCATATAACCTATACAACGCTCATACATGATGTGTACAATGCATATATAATTTGTACTTCGCTCATATAATTTATACAATGCATTTCCGTCCCATATTTGAATTTAGAAGTCTCACATCGATTTTAATCCTTCTGAAATTTATAGCGATCTCGGATTACGTTCTAGCTTCTTCTAGAATGTAGATGACGTCGCTATGAGTCCGATGTCTCCGGTTTCACTAGATTTCAACAACATAGCAAAAAGATATGATTTTTATTTGAAAATCAAGATTTTCAACACTTAGAAGTGTTATAATCAGTTTCAAAAAAAAGGCCGCACCTTTCTGAATTAGTTAGAAACTAGGTTTCAATCTTTTGCCAAATTCGTGCAACGATTGAACAATCGGCCTTCACAACATCAAAGGGGGAAGCACGGTGCACGTACGCCAAGGGGTAGGGCACAACCTTACGGGGGTTATAGGGCGTGGCGGTGCTTGGAAGTTCGGGTAATTTAAGGGCTCGTTCTCGATGTAGGATCAACGATATGTGATGAACGTTATATGGATTTGAAGTGGGGAAGTGTTGTATATAACGGTGTTGTATACACAATTATATGATTTTTGTTTGATGATAACAACCAAATATATATATAATTATAAATGTGTTATACTGTACTGTTTCATATATCACACCTTAGACAAGAATATAATATTTCTGTTTAAAATAAAATACTACTGTACAAAATTCCAAATATTCACATAGTATTTTATTTGAATAGAATATTTTATTTCAAAATTTAAACAGTACAAATTTTATACTCCACTATTTGTACATCACTGATATATTTTTCAACACACTCATTTTAACATACAGTTTCTTTCTATATCACTCACGCTTGATTATACAGACTCATATTCATATACAGACACTTGTACTAACATTCGCTGACACTATTCTTGTTCTAAATTTTCTATCTTCTGTCTTCCCAGTCTTCACTGTCTGTCCAGTCTACACAGCTTTCAGCATTCAGTCCAGTCTTCATACCTGTCATATACAGAAACAGACACAGAGTACACTGCAATAGAAATAAAAAACTGAATACATGCTGATTTGAATTTTATTTTTGAAATTTTATTTGCCTCAGTTTTCTGGTGTGTTTCTCATCATTTTTCTGACTTGATCTGATTTGTTAATCCGGCTGTGTCTAGACAGTTTATATATAGTACAGGGACAGAAAAATAGTCTGATGGCCGCATGTACACACGTGCATGCATATACACGTGTGCAATGCCTCGCCAATCGGTGAGCAGCTGAGGAGCAGCCACGTGGACCAACTCAACTCGTGTATACTATGCAAACATTCAAAGCAATTGTGAAACCAGAACAAGACAGATCAGCACAAACAATGCGAGAATATATTTCTTAGCAAAAACAGTGATGACAAGTACATGCAGAAATGGACAAGCAAAAATGGTGATGCAACAAATTATGTTTCAGTCGAGCAAAGGTGCAAACAACAAAGAAATCAAAGCTGTTTTCAAGTATGTCCAGACCTATGCAGGAAAGTCATGTGTCTGTACAAGTGGTTTTTCAGCATGTTCAAGACAAAGCAGATCAGTGTACATGGTGTAAACATTAAAGATGGCCGAGCAAATTTACTCAGAATGGAAAAATGGAAGCAATGTGGAACAAAGCAGCTAAATAGCAAAATGAATGGCAAAGTTCAAGAATGTATACACAGCAAATAAGAGGTCAAGTATCACATGTCAGCAAGTGTATACCAAATGGAATAACAATGAAGACATTCAGCATGTTTTAAGTTCACTGTTTTAAGCATGCTGTTTCAACACACAAATGGCCGAGCACTAATGCAAACAATACTGGTGAATTGGGATGGTAAGCAAACTACAGGTGTTCAGCAATGCAAACAGTAGTATGAAAAGGAGCAAAGCAGCATGGACAAATGATCAAATAAGTACAGTCATCATGGCAGGTTCAAGTGACATTGCAAAACATATGTGAAACTAATCTAACCAGCCATGACACACAAGCAGACATGGGTAATGAAGCTTGCATATGTCAACAATGATCAAGAAGAAGCATGTATATGGTAAACAAATGGCAAGACTCAAGCATGTGTAAATTAATGTACCAGGTGCACAAACAAGGATGAGACATAGTGATACAGCATTACAAATGCTTAAAACATGTTCTAGAAATCAAAACTTAATTTGCCAGAGTAGAAATGCCAAATGCAGATGTTTACCAGTATATAGGAAATCAACATAAACAAGCACTGATTGCACAGAGATATGTTTAGAAATCACTTCAGCCTTGAGTGTAAATATGGTAATGTATCTATCTTTCAGAAAGGGGAAATAAAATTAATGACAAAACTGGAAACTCTTTATTCCTCTTCAAGGACAGGTCATCTGGCATTTCAGGAAAGATTGAAATTTGAATGTGTGGATTTAATCATATATGGAATGGTGATTGTGCATGTATGAAACTCAGAAATTAAGTGTCAACGAGAAATTTCCAGTATCAATATTCAAGGGACCACTGTTTTTAATTTCGAAATGTTTCCAGATTTTTTTTAGACAGAAATCTCGGATTATATATGTGGCAAGTTTTCTACAATTCACGGCATTAAAACCAAAGATTCACAACATTCTTTTATGACTGTCATTCAATCGAACCAAAAGGGAAAAGCAACAAAATCATCTCAAAGCCGTGGTTTACAAAGTCAATCAAGGAAATCAAAGTGGAAAACCGAGCAAAATCAGCATCAGATCAAGTCATATACGAAATCAGAGGTTATTAGGGTTTTATTTTTAACCCTATGTTACACGCAGATTCATCACAAACAAGGACACAGAAAATCGAAAACAAACCTAACATTTCAGATCAAAACCACAAACAAGAAATTTAAGCAAAGAATTGCAAATCAGAAAGCTCACCGATTTATCGGTTTCGATCGATGGCAAAACCCTAAATCAACTGACCGAGACAGAGAATCGATCGAGAAGCATCATCAATGTCATCGAGGTTCAGAGAAAAATATTCAATCTTTCAAACTTCATCGATTTAGGGATTTGCTGAAACCCTAGGAAGTTTCAATCGCCAGCCGCCATTATTTTACTTTAAGAGCAAAAGAGAAAGACCGGGTTCAAAAGGGTGCAACACAATTACAAGCGGGCCGGCCATTTGTTTTCACAAAGGAGTTCATTTGATTTAAAAAGGGATGACCCCTTTGTTTTAAACTCCTTAAGGGTTTAAATTTGTTTTAATTTCTTTTGTTTTGTTTTTAATCTGCGTTGTAAATTCAAACAAACAGTTACTAGGTCTGTTAAAATCTAGGTAAATTAGTCAGGGTGTTGACTGTCGGTTTCAGAGTCTGTAAAATCTGGTTACATGTTATTGGTCTGTAATACGGGGAAATCTGATCGAGGGGACATCGATCTGTCTAGGGTTTTGAGTGTAGGGTTAGAATAGGAGCAGGGTTTGCAAGTGTACATGGTCATGTATGCGGGATATGTTCTATCACCTAGTAGAAACCTTAGAAATGCAGCGGTAGGCAGGGTTTTGCCGAAGCTGGGTATA
This sequence comes from Allium sativum, assembly GCA_030737875.1. NCBI lineage: Eukaryota > Viridiplantae > Streptophyta > Magnoliopsida > Asparagales > Amaryllidaceae > Allium > Allium sativum. The sequence goes on along the minus strand of CM060915.1, from coordinate 179,002,202 downwards.
TCTGTGTGTGATTTATTTTCTGCATTCCTGTTTTTGCTATATTTTGTTATCTGTTTAATTATTTTTATATCCCGTTAGATATTTATCTTTGCTAAAAACTGTGATAAACCCTATTCACCCCCCTCTAGGGTTAATCTAGATCCAACAAGTGGTATCAGAGCAGGTATTTTCTTTAACTCTAGAGTCATGGGTAACCCTAGTAGTCAGTCTAGTGAGAGTCGGTCCAGTTCATCTCCAACTATTTTCACTGGAACAGATTTTTCAAACTGGAAATCCAAAATGGAATTTTATTTAAAATCTGTTAGTATTAAATGTTGGGATGCTATTATCAATGAGTTTGATAGTGTAGTTATTAATTTCAATGCTCGTGCTATGAAAATTATATTTGACTATCTTAGCACTGAACAGTTTAATCTTATCTGTCATTGTTTATCTGCACAGGAAGTTTGAAGATCTCTCAACAAGTTGTATGGAAAATCTGACAACAGCTCAAAACCCCAGAATGTCAACTTTGATTCAGATCTATGCTTAACAAGTCTTGTAGATGAAACGTCAGATGGATCAGTTAATGGAGAATCAACAAATGCTGAAACAGATAATTTCTCATATGAAGATCTAGTTTACATGTGTCTTGATTTAACAAAATCTGTTGATAAACTCCAACTGAAAAATAAGTGTCTGAATACTAAGAATTTTGAGTTGACCAGCAAATTTGATGATTTGGAATCACAACTTGAATATGTTAAAAATTCTTCAATTTCAGTTTGTAAAAATTGTTTGAAATTGAAAACCAATCTTGTTCATCTCGAGAAAAATATTCAAAAGTTTGAAGATGAAATTTTGATCTTAAATGAGAACAAGTCTGAGTTATCAAATTTAAATAACCTTCTGCAAAAGGAATTTGAAAATTTTAAAACAGATATATATTCCAAATTTGAAATTGCTGAAAATGAAAATTTGGTGAAAAGTGGTTTGGTTTTGAAAGAACTTGAAAATGAGATTGAAAAATCCAAGAATTTTGAATCTGAAAAACAAAAACGATTTGAACTTGAAATTTCTGAATCCCAAGCCAAAATTAAATTGCTTGACAATGAGAATTTGGTTTTGAAATAGTCCAATGTTGAACAGAAGATCGCTATAAATAATTGCTCAAAATTATTAAAAGAAAATAGTGATCTAAAATTCAAAATTCAACGATTAGAATCAACTTTTTTAAATTTTCTAATGGGGAAAAATTGTTGAATATGTTGTTACAAAACCAAGTTTCTATTGGAAATAAATCTTGTCTTGGCTTTGGAAATATCAATCGTTTTGATAGGATGAATTCAAATGATTATAAAGACACTTCAAATTATCTTGGAAAAGATTGTTTTGAATTTTCAAACTCTGGCAATTCAAAAGATTTTTTGAAACATAAACAAAATAAGAATTTGTTTTATAACAAACCATTCTATCATTCTTGGACCTCAAAATGAAGTAAAGTGAATTCGTCTAATTTCAAACAGATTTGGGTCCCTAAAGGTACTTTGGTAAATTCTGATGGATTGTTATATAAACAAGTTTGGGTACCTAAAGCTATGAACAAAACTATGAGTGGTTTTACAAATTTTGTTAAACCACTCGATTCTCTTAACTGTTAGGTACCAGAGGTGGCTGAGGAACTGCTAAGCAAAAGAGATTTGAATTCAAGCTGTTCAATACTTATGTAATCATTCATAGTTCCGTAAGCCAAGACTGTTGAGTTAGAGATTCTGATTTACATTGTATTCTGGTATGATCTCTAAACTCACCTCTGTAAATATTTTCTGTTTTTATCTTTTTTTTCTTTTGTTTATTTCTTCTTCTTATCCCTTCTATCTCTTTCTTCTGTCTATTCTGACTTGATTTATCACTGCCATATTTTTTTTTGTGCTTCTAGAATTGCAGTATTCATGATATTCTGGAAATTTGTTTTGCGTGTGTAGAACTCTGATATTTTTTCCAGATACTGATTTTTTTCTGCGATTGTTTTGAAGTTCATTTCTGTTTTCTGAATTCCTAACGGTGTTGACGTATTCTTGTCATATCTTGAACACTGTTAATATGAATTCTAAATTTTTTGAAGATCTGAAAAACGATTGAAATCTCACACATCTCTACTGTTCTGAAGTTCTTCTAATTCATTTTAGAAAGGCTTGAAAATTTATACTCATTACAGCACATTATTATTTCACAGTTGTGATAATTTCATTGTTTTTTAGATTGGTTTGGATATTTTTTGACCTGTCTAGAATCAGTGATACATCTTGAAATTTTATCATTATTCATGATTATAATGATTGAAATTAGTTTTTGTTTGAAATCATTTGAGATTCTAGATATTTTGAATATCACACACCACTTAAAAATTGAAATTACCAATCTTTTGTGAATAATTCTTTATATCTCAAACTTGACATTATTTCAAGTGATTTCAAATAAATATTTTTGGATCATGAATTATCTTTCAAACTTGATGTAAATATTCTGAAAAATTCTTTATACCTGTCAGAAATAACTTGAAAATTCTTTGAAAATATGGTCTTAAAAATCACTGTTATTTCATGATAATTTGATTTGAATATCTGTTTGTTTAAAATCAATTGAAATTATTGATTCACACACATATCTTGAAGCTGAAATTAATAACCTGGTGTGATCGATTCATTGAATCCTGAAATTTTCATATTCTTCAAATGATTTCTAGTAAACAGCATTTTAATCATTAGATCATGATTCATCATATGTGGCCATCATCTTGACAAGTATGGTTTGAAACTATGTTCTACGTTGCTCTGATACTGTTTTGAAAAATGTTTGTTCTGGAATCACATGCTTGCTGCTCTGATACATGTGCATATTCTATTATCTCTTCTGTTTGGGCTTGATACTTAATAATTTTTTTTTCTATGACATCCTTGTTCAGTACCATGTTAAAATTCCTCGTAAATAAAGACACCAAGTGGTATCAGAAGTGCTTATAATTGTTTCACCCATCTGTACTGAGATTCAAATTTTCATCTTGTATAGATCCATACATTTTTTTTGCCTTATACAAATAAATGTGCTAAATTTGTCTGGCTGGGTTTGTGTTTAAATTTCTTTGGTCTGAGATGTCCATGATAGTCCATCAGGGTGTAATTAAATTCCTCGATAAAGGAGACTACAATTGGTATCATCCTTTTTCACTCATCTTTTTTTTGAATTATCACCCTGTAAAGATTCAATTTTTTATATAAAAATCTGTTTAATTTCCTCTTGTAACTGATTTTAAAATTATTTATTGATTATTCATTCAGAAATTGAAATCAATATCCGAATTGAACTGTATTTATAATTCATCAAAACATATTATCAGAATTTGAAATTGTGATGAAATTGTGACTGCAGTATATTTCGCAACAAGAGAGGATTTGATTTAATTTTTTTTTCATGATGGTTGAACGTTTATTATAATATCTTTGAACTGGAAATTATTTCACGACCATCTTCATTACCTATCATCATTCTGCCATCCATCATTTTTTTTATATTAATGTGGAAAGTTTTTTTTAATCATCTTGTTTTAAAACAGTGAAAATTATGTGTGATAGAAATGGGACTATATTATTATTCAGAATTAGTGATAATTGAAAATTTTCAATAATTCCGGTACAGTCGAGCATATTTCATAATATAATTAATTTAGAAATTTATTTCACAGTCCATTTCTGTACCTACCACATTTCTGTCATTCATATTGGTTTCATATACCGAGGAGTTTTTCCTTTATAAAGATGAAAATGATAAAAATATAATTAATATATAAGTGTCTCTAACCTCATTTAAAAATCCAAGCTCTGGTTATGCATGGTTATGAGACGTCTTATAATTTAAGCTGCAACTGATCCCATTTAAAAATCCAAGCTCTGGTTATGCGTGGTCAGTGTGCTCTTAAATAAATTAATAATTTTTTTTGAAATAAAGTGCTAAAATAGAAATAAATTTGAAATTTTCCTCTGAGTATAAAAACCGACCTATCAATCCATCTTCTAGTCTGTGAAATGGGTTAAAATTTTATGACGTATTATGATTTGTTGATTGACAGGTATTGGGATTTGAGATTATTCGATTTTCTCAATTAAATTGAATTATTTATTATAGTCCAAATCCATCACTATTTTTGTGCTTTATTTTTATAAAAATCCTTTGAGAATTATTGGAAATAATTTTTTAACTCTCTCCATTTTATATATAATTCATCGTAAAACCGTTATTCTCTACAATGTGAAATATGCCACCTGTTCTTAGAATATTATGATTTTTGTTTGACTGATTGAGATTTATGATGATTGTTCTTCCTCTTATGCGGAATTATATTATTAGTCAATTTTCATCTGTATTTTAAACTCTGTATCCTTTTGATGATAACAAAAGGGGGAGAATGGATTAGATTTTGATTTATGAGTGAATATTTTATAAATATTTTTAATTTTGAAAATTTATTATTATTCATACATTTCACTCATGCACAGTTATAAGGGGAGTTTCTGTTGTAGGGGGATCATTTAAATAGGGGGAGTTCAAATATTCACGAACAAACACATTTATTAAATTCAAAATCTTTTATTTGTTTGTCATCATCAAAAGGGGGAGATTGTTGTATATAACGGTGTTGTATACACAATTATATGATTTTTGTTTGATGATAACAACCAAATATATATATAATTATAAATGTGTTATACTGTACTGTTTCATATATCACACCTTAGACAAGAATATAATATTTCTATTTAAAATAAAATACGACTGTACAAAATTCCAAATATTCACACAATATTTTATTTGAATAGAATATTTTATTTCAAAATTTAAACAGTACAAATTTTATACTCCACTATTTGTACATCACTGATATATTTTTCGACACACTCATTTTAACATACAGTTTCTTTCTATATCACTCACACTTGATTATACAGACTCATATTCATATACAGACACTTGTACTGACTTTCACTGACACTATTCTTGTTCTAAATTTTCTATCTTCTGTCTTCACAGTCTTCACTGTCTGTCCAGTCTACACAGCTTTCTGCATTCAGTCCAGTCTTCATACCTGTCATATACAGAAACACACACAGAGTACACTGCAATAGAAATAAAAAAACTGAATACATGCAGATTTGAATTTTATTTTTGAAATTTTATTTGCCTCAGTTTTCTGGTGTGTTTCTCATCATTTTTCTGACTTGATCTGATTTGTTAATCCGATTGTGTCTAGATAGTTTATATATAGTACAGGGACAGAAAAATAGTCTGATGGCTGCATGTACACACGTGCATGCATATACACGTGTGCACTGCCTCGCCAATCAGTGAGCAGCCAAGGAGCAGCCACGTGGACCAACTCAACTCGTGTATACTCTGCAAACATTCAAAGTAATTGTGAAACCAGAACAAGACAGATCAGCCCAAACAATGTGAGAATATATTTCTTAGCAAAAACAGTGATGATAAGTACATGCAGAAATGGACAAGCAAAAATGGTGATGCAACAAATTATGTTTCAGTCGAGCAAAGGTACAAAAAACACAGAAATCAAAGCTGTTTTCAAGTATGTCCAGACCTATGCAGGCAAGTCATGTGTCTGTACAAGTGGTTTTTCAGCATGTTCAAGACAAAGCAGATCAGTGTACATGGTGTAAACATTAAAGATGGCCGAGCAGTTCATATTCATGGAGCAAATTTAGTCAGAATGGCAAAATGGAAGCAATGTGGAACAAAGCAGATAAATAGCAAAATGAATGGCAAAGTTCATGAATGTGTACACAACAAATAAGAGGTCAAGTATCACATGTCAGCAAGTGTATACCAAATTGAAGAACAATGAAGACATTCAGCATGTTTTAAGTTCACCGTTTTAAGCATGCAGTTTCAACACACAAATGGCCGAGCACTAATGCAAACAATACTGGTGAATTGGGATGGTAAGCAAACTATAGGTGTTCAGCAATGCAAATAGTAGTATGAAAAGGAGAAAAGCAGCATGGACAAGTGATCAAATAAAGCCAGTCAGCATGGCAGGTTCAAGTGACATTGCAAAACCTATGTGAAACTAATCTAACCAGCCATGACACACAATCAGACATGGGTAATGAAGCTTGCATATATCAACAATGATCAAGAAGCAACATGTATATGGTAAACAAATGGAAAGACTCAAGCATGTGTAAATTAATGTACCAGGTGCACAAACAAGGATGAGACATAGTGACACAACATTACAAATGCTTTAAACATGTTCTAGAAATCAGAATTTAATTTATCAGAGTAGAAATGCCAAATGCAGATATGTAACGGTATATAGGAAATCCACATAAACAAGCACTGATTGCACGGAGATATGTTTAGAAATAACTTCAGCCTTGAGTGTAAATAATGTAATGTATCTATCTTTGACAAAACTGGAAACTCTTTATTCCTCTTCAAGGACAGGTCATCTGGCATTTCAGGAAAGATTGAAATTTGAATGTGTTGATTTAATCATATATGGAATGGTGATTGTGCATGTATGAATCTCAGAAATTAAGTGTCAACAAGAAATTTCCAGTATCAATATTCAAGGGACCACAGTTTTTAATTTCGAAATGTTTCCAGATTTTTTTTGGACAAAAATCTCGGATTACATATGTGGCAAGTTTTCTACAATTCACGGCATTAAAACCAAAGATTCACAACATTCTTGTATGACTGTCATTCAATCGAACAAAAAGGGGAAAGCAACAAAATCATCTGAAAGCCGTGGTTTACAAAGTCAATCAAGGAAATCAAAGTGGAAAACCGAGCAAAATCAGCATCAGATCAAGTCATGTATGAAATCAGAGGTTACTAGGGTTTTATTTTTAACCCTATATTACACGCAGATTCATCACAGACAAGGACACAGAAAATCAAAAACAAACACAACATTTCAGATCAAAACCACAAACAAGAAATTTAAGCAAAGAATTGCAAATCAGAAAGCTCACCGATTTATCGGTTTCGATCGATGGCAAAACCGTAAATCAATTGACCGAGACAAAGAATCGATCGAGAAGCATCATCAATGTCATCGAGGTTCAGAGAAACATATTCAATCTTTCAAACTTCATCGATTTAGGGATTTGCTGAAACCCTAAGAAGTTTCAATCGCCAACCGCCATTATTTTACTTTAAGAGCAAAAGAGAAAGACCGGGTTCAAAAGGGTGCAACACAATTACATGCGGGCCGGCCATTTGTTTTCACAAAGGAGTTCATTTGATTTAAAAAGGGATGACCCCTTTGTTTTAAACTCCTTAAGGGTTTAAATTTGTTTAAATTTCTTTTTTTTTGTTTTTAATCTGCGTTGTAAATTCAAACAAACAGTTACTAGGTCTGTTAAAATCTAGGTAAATCAGTCAGGGTGTTGACTGTCAGTTTCAGAGTCTGTAAAATCTGGTTACGTGTTACTGGTCTGTAATACGGGGAAATCTGATCGAGGGGACATCGACCAGTCTAGGGTTTTGACCGTAGGGTTAGAATAGGAGCAGGGTTTGCAAGTGTACATGGTCTTGTATGCAGGATCTGTTCTATCACCTAGTAGAAACCTTAGAAATGCAACGGTAGGCACGGTTTTGCCGAAGCTGGGTATATCTGTGTGTGATTTATTTTCTGCATTTTTGTTTCTGCTATATTTTTTGATCTGCTTATTTATTTTTATATCCTGTTAGATTTTTATCTTTGCTAAAAACTGTGATAAACCCTATTCACCCCCCCTCTAGGGTTAATATAGATCCAACATGAAGGAGAGCTTCAAAAAGTTCTAAGGGGGCAGGGTCTGATTCGAAGTGGATTTTCCAAAATAGGTTCAGGAAGGGAGGATGGTTTTCCATCGCTCGTTACAAAGAGGGACGGTTTTTTTTTATAAATTAAAAATTATGATGGAAAAATTTGATTGGCCCATTATATATATAGTACAAAAATTAGGTTTTCTTCACACAAACTCCAATCCAAACCCAACGACTATCGCCCCTAGCTAAATACCCCAATTCCAAACACAATGGAATATGTTTCGTAAGCCCATTCGACTGTTACATTCAGTTATTCTTCAAACTAAAATATAAAACATTCAAATTTTGATTTGAACGTACATTTTAATTTGCTTGGGCCACATACTGATTCTAAAAATTCCCTAAAAATTAATCTGGCTATGTTGGGATGATACGGTCCCAACAAAATTGATTTCATCGAATTCTTAGACTGTTTGAAAAATGGCCATTTTCTGGTCGATCCAATTTGACTGAAATCAACCAAACACATTTTCCTTTGCCACACTCACATATTAATTCCAAAAATTATGGAATTTGAAACCTCGCAATAAATTGACATCCCGGAGCCAACAAAAGTGGTTTCGTCGAAAACAAAGGTCGTTACCAAAATGTCTATTTTCAAGGGTTATATTTATTCCATAGAGAATATTCTGAATATTCAACTGGCCATAGCTTTTGATTCGCACAATGAAATTTCAATTTTTCAGATACGTTAGAAATATATTCTTAAACATATTTAAATATTTTTGGTTTCGCTAAAATCCGTTTTATTTTGCATCCTGTACATACGATCAAAGTTCGAATTCAAAATTTTAAACTGCCAAGCTATTTCAAACTCGTGATTTAATAAAATAAATTATTTCAGTTACTCCAAATTCAATAAAGTAGCCAGATTAAAAAAAATTAAATTGGCTCTGATTTTCCTGGTTGTTACATGTGGGGAACGAAAAAAGCGAGCGCGACGACAGGAATTTTCTACATTAAAAGAATCGTGACGAATTGGTTTAGCTTCTAAGTTAGAACTCCTTCTCACTCTAATTAATTTACAGTTAAATATATTTTAGGATGAGGATGAGGCATAGAAGCCCACGACACTATTTTATTGCATAAACCATGATTGTTTGGTTGTATGGATTGAATTGTTGCTGTAAATTGGATTGGGTTGAGAAATGATTGTATTGTTGTTTAGTTGATTATTGTGTATGGCGCGAGCCAGTATCAAGAGAGGGGTAATGCTAGACATTACTCCGGTTTTAATATCGCGTTGTTATAATGCCGAAATTTCCTGAAATAAATGTGTATTCGTTAAAAATGTCACTTTTAATGTATGAATGAATTATAATAAACATTCATGTGTTGAATAAAATGTTAGAACAATAAAAATATTATTTTTATTGAATGTATGAACTATTAAATACATTTAGTTGTCGAAATAAATATTTTATCGTTAAAAATATAATTTTTAACGTATATATTAACGACATAAAATTCTCCTGAATTGAAAATAAATATTCATAAACAAGTTGGACGATTTGTTTATGTACAATCATTTAATCGACATTGATTAGGACGATAAATTTTACACATCGCACTACTGTACAAATAATATTCAATATTTATTGGTTGAAACCCCACACGGGATTTGCGATGATATTTGGCGCACACTAATCCCAATTGTTTAGTTGTATGTCAATCGATCGGTTGACAGACTATTGTAAGGGTTAATTATTTATATTTAATGCTTATGCAGTTGGGTAATGCACTCTGGATGATGGTTGTTTGTAGATCATTATTGTTGTGTACATATGTGTATGAAATCCATATAAGTAACATTATATGGTAATTGACTGTGTCTTATTTCAATTCAAAAAGGAACAAATATTTTAAAATAAGGAAATATTTTAAAATAATGAATATTTAAAATAATATTCAGTGAAGGATTAAAATGTGAACTTGATGTCCGAATTTGGATGGACATGAAAATATTGAAATATATGAAGCCGTGTTGTTTAGATTTGTGCCATTTTAACGTGAATGATATTTATATCGTTTTTATTCATTTTTATAATGAATATCGAAAAGGAAATTATTTCAAAATCTGATATTTTGAAAATATTATCATTTAAATATTATAATGATAAGGATTATTCAATTTTGATTTAAAATTGAAAAATGAGGTTAGAATCATTTTAAAATGAATTTATAAACAATTTATAAAATTCATTTTAAATTGAAATCGATGAAATATATATAATATATGTATTATATATATTTAATGGCCTGAATAGAACGCGCCACGATGCTACTATTCGCGAATTCCGACCATTGACTTCGAATTGGCATTATAGGAGATCCGACCATCTGATTCTCTTCAAACTGAAACCGTTGGGTTCCTATCGAAAAGAGGTTTCCAACAAACATAAAAGATTTGAAATCTAATTGTTGGATTTGGAATTATGTCCAAATCAAATTTGGAAAAGGTCGATGTAAGAACAGTTCGATGATCGTTTATGGAAATCGACTGAAAGGGTCTTAATAAAATTATTAAAAATATTAATAAGTTGTGTAAAATTATAATAAATGATTTGGAAAAAATTGGGATGAAAAAAATCCCCATTTGTAAAGATAAAAATATATTTTTATCCAAATGAACTAGTTATTAACTAGATTTGAAATCCAATAATTTTTAAATAAAATAAATTGGATTTGTGAATGGTTTTAATATAAACAGAAATTTCCAATGAACGAATTCGAACGGAAATAATCTTTGGAATATTTCGATATTGGATTACGTGATTATGTGGATATCGTTATGGAGATTTGGAAGATATATATATATACATATACATATATATATATATATATATATATATATATATATATATATATATATGTATATATGTATCGTTATTTCCAATACGATATTTGTTGGTTTTATAATTTGATATTGAGTATAAGCCGATAAAATTTCTATTCAGTGCCCTTTATTTAGTATCAAATGGGATTTTAGGTTTGTCACGAACAGTGTCTTTACTAACATTGTTCTTAAACCTAGTTGAGAAAATAATAAATCTTTTAATTAAGATTTAGAGAAGTTTACCAATTAATTAATATTTAATTGGAATTGAATTGGGAATTGGATGTTTGGGTTTATCGTGAATGGTGTTTTAAATACACTTGTTCTCTAGCAAGATTAATAGTGAAGTTAATATTTGGAATTTATAAATTTTTATTCTAAGTTTTTATGGAATTTTCCAAAGTTAAGTTTTTTAATTTAATAAAATAAGTTGGGATTGAATGGAATTCGATTTGGTAATAATCGTAGTGAGCTTCTGTGGAGGAAGACTGTTAATATATATGGAATTTAAAAGGCTTTGTCATTATTCCATTTATATTATTAGTTGGATACGGAAATTGATATCGATTATATACTGATCTGTTTTTCTGTGAAGATTCCATAATTTATGGAATGTGATTTTGGGATTATCATGAACTATATTTTAAATGACATTGGTTCTTTAACCCAGTAAATGACAGAATTACATGTCTAACATTGTATTTCGAAATGTGTTGTTGATCTCTGCTAATTATATATCTGTTTGGTGGCTGAGAATTTATTCTCTTGCTTAACACCCTTCTCTAAGATGTACGAGCTTAGAGGTTATATATCGGCGGAAACCAATAGTACGGTGTAAATTGTCGATGCGGCATGTTTGATTTCCTAAAGTTAAATAATCATTAATATTGATATTTGGGAAGATTAAAACTAAGTGGAGTTTTAATGACTCTTCAATTAGATTGAAATGTGAAAGTGATAATTTAAATTATCAAATTTTTGAAATGATCGAAATGGAGTATCACCAGTTTTTCTCCAAGCGGTAGTTAAATCTTTAATTAGATTTTAATGTGAAATGGTAATTAAATTTACCGATAACACCGTGGTGTTAGATATAGAGTATTACCAGCTTTTCTCCTTGGGATAAATAGGTTGGGATTGGGAAATAAAATAAATGATTACTTCGGTAAGCTTCGCTAATCTCGACTAGTTTGGATTGGAATGAGGCGTACGTTGTGTGTTTATATCACTTGATTATAATATACGCAGGTTATTCGAAAAGGCTGGGTTTATACCCATTCTAAATAACTGATTCGATGATAAGTCGACGAAGAAGATGATGGTTGAAGATCAGAGGTCTTCATATCGTTTGGATGATTACTGATGTCTTGATTAGGCTGTAACCCAAAACAAGGTAATAAGTGGTGATCTTTCAAACGTACTTGGAGATCGACGGATATGTGAGCGCCTCTCTTCCGTATTGGACATATGGAACAAGGAATAAGGTGTCTCCGGTTTCATTCAGATCCAGAATGAACTTGTAAGTGGATATGTGTCTGACGTTGAATTTTATTCTATGCTGATTGATCTCTATTAAATATATATCTGTTTGTGGCGGAGAATTTATTCTCTTGCTTAACACCCTTCTCTGAGACTTACAAGCTCAGAGGTTATATATCGATAGACATCAGTCGCATGGCGTTAATTGCCTATGTGGCATGCTGAGATGCAAATGATCAAGGCTTCTATTGAAAAGCAGAGTCTTGTGGTTAATGATCGAAGCACGGTTTTAAATATCATAGCTTTGTGTATAGCGTTAATTCGCGAGCGACACACATCGGTACGAACCAGAAACGGGAGAAGACTGTAGGGAGAACATACATTTCTTTCTAGCTAGGAGTGGTGTCATGGTATGGAGCCCAAACATTTTTACTTATGTGGATAATGGAAAGCGAGGTACCTCAGTTATATCGGTCACAACGGGGCTTATGGATGGATATGGTCGACATTTTGAGCCGACTTACGCCCCTTAGGGCGGGGAAACGTATTTTTCAGGGATTATTAATCCACTTAGTGTGGACTGGCCCTGAAAATCCAAGGGACGATGCATTCTGTTCCTGAGACATGGTAGGCTAGATTGTCTCGAATTCGGTAAGGATGATTCCTTGCCTTGATTCATAGATGGAATCTAATTTCCAATACGTGAAATTGACATTTCAGTTTTAATTGTAGAACTAGTATGGCGACATTGTGGGATGGGACACAATGCCGTCTATGATTGATACATTTATATTTGAAGTTGATTACTTCACCTACAGTAATAATAAAATATGAAATTTCACGTACCAAGCATTTTTGGCTATTATAAGGTAAAACTTTATCCTCCGGCTTGCGTTGCATTGTGTGATGGGGCCTATGTCTTATAATAGCTTCATTTTTTCTGTTTAGCATTACGCTGTATGTTTTATGCACTGGTATTCTTGGGGTTAAACCCATTCCGCGTTATACGGCGTGGTCCCTTGATTTATCTAACTTTAAAATCAAGCTAATAACTATTTTTAGTTCCCACACCAGTCACATGACTGACCAGGAGTTTATTGTTTTAACCTAAACACGGGTGCCCCTATTTTCCACATGGGAAGCTAGTAGTTTTGGTTTTGCAGATATTATATTCATAGGATCCTAGATTTAAACCTGGAACTATACTCGAAAAGCTCTGTATCCGTGTATATCTTTCAGTTGTGTTTTGTATTATTTTTTCGCTGCATTGTAATTTCAAATCTCTGATATTTTCCATTGTGTAATATTTATTCGTACTCGGTTATATTCTTGTACCCTAATGCAAAATGTTATAATAACAATGAAACATTCTGTTGTTTGCACTCCGATTAGTCTTTGTAAGGACCCAAACTTCCCCGTGAAGGAAGGCCAGGATTGCTTGGAGAACAACACACATCGGAACACAATAATAAGAACATTTCATTGCTTATTACAACAATTTCATCAGAATACAAGAATATACAAAGTATGAACAAATAATATACATTTGATAAACATCAGAGATTTAAATACATTACTACAGCGGAAAATAATACAAAACACAATTGAAAATAATACACGGACACAGAGCTTTCCTAATATCATTCCAGTTGTAAACCAGGATCCTGTGAATATGAATATGGAAAACAAAAACCACTAGTAGCCTATGCGGAAAATAAGGGCACCCAGAGTTTAGGTTAAAATAATAAACTCCTGGTCAGTCATGTGATAGGTGTGAGAAATAAAACAGTTATTTAAAACTTTACTTTAAATCAAATATATCAAAATAGCACGATGCTTTTTTAAAAATTGAAGCTATTATAAGACCCAGGTCCTATCACACAATGCAACGCAAGCCGGAGGATAAGGTTTTCCCTTATAATAGCCAAACCTTCTTGGTACGTTAAAAAAAATCATTTGATACTTTTATAAGTGCATAGTGTAAAAAATAACTTCAAATATAAATATATCAATCCTAGACGACATGGGTACCATATATCATGTCCCCAATACTAGGCTCTATAATCAAAACCGCAATAGTCACGTATTGGAAGTTGGATTTCCATCTATGAACCGAGGCCAGGGATCGTCCTCACCGCTTTGAGACAATCTAATCTACCATGTCTCAGGCAAGTACTATGTCAAGCCTTAGGATCGTCAGGGCCGGTCCACTTGATGTGGATTAAAATGCTTGAACACTGCGTTTTCCAGCCCTATGGGGCGTAAACTGGTCACATCCGACCAAACCCTCGGCCCCAAAACGACCGATATAACCGAGGAGCCTCGCTATCCATCATCCACATAAGTAAAATGCCTGGGCATGCAAAACGCTCACACCACTCCTAGCTAGAAAGAAACGCATGCCCTCCCTGATGTCCTCTCCTGTTTCTAGTTCACACCGGTGTGTGAGGTTTGCGAATTAACGCTACCCAAAGCTATGCTATGTTAAAGCCGTGCTTTGATCATCAACCACAAGACTCTGCTTTTCAACAGAAGCCTTGATCATTTGCATCTCAGCATGCCTGTAACACCCCACCTCCGCCAGTGCCACACTTGCAAGGACACTGACTTTGGAGGGGCGTTTAAATCAGGTAATCATGCATGCAGATATCACAAGACAGAACATATAAGTAAAAACAGAGTAGGTATAGCAGCGGATAAAAGCTAGCATATCAAATCCATAGGTTAAGTTACAACACAGTACTTAATTATTTTCCATAAACAAAGTCTAGAAACATAAAACTTGTAACTGAAAAGGAAAACATGAAGTAGCTATCCCCAAGTAGAAAACCATAGCAAGCTCAAGTCCGAAGCATACATGAGCTATCCAAGAAAAGCAGCTAAGATCCAAGCTAAGTGCTGTTATTCCCGCCCTGTAAACCTGGGGGGGGGGGGAAACGAAAGAAAAGAGGCGAAAGAAAACGGGTCAGTCAAAAGACTGGTAAGTCCTATCTACAATTGTACAACAACTAATAAAGTTAACAGTATATATATAAACAAGGATGAGTCATAGGATAATAACTGGCATGGTAAGAAGTCAACGAGATAGATCAAATGTGGTACCGCATAAACAAGATTGAGGTTTGCACCAAGCGTACTGGTATCACAAGTCGTGTCAAGTGTAAACAAGAGGTGATCCCCAGGCCCAAGTTTGGCCCACCATCATGAATGACCTAAATCAAGGCCCAACTAGCACGGTCTAGTCGATCGGCTCCCTACAGCCTAACTCGGCAAGTGTCGGTGTCATACGGCCCAACTACGAAGTGTAGCTAAACTGTGCTAGGTCCACCCTAGGGTGTATCAAGTCCTAGGGTGTCAACCCCTGACACAAACCAAGCACGCACAGTTTAAACCTACAGGTGCCCGTGCCTGCTTTTTCAACTCCGGACCATGTGCACGATTATGGCCCGCCTGAACCTACACCGGCGCACCTACACATCCGTTGTTTTAGTCGCTTACATGTCATCCCAGTAATCGTGCCCTACCCTAGCCTAGTCCCTAGGGTATCATGATACATCCAAGAGGGTTACTGGTGCAAAGGACCACGTAACTAGGGTTTCCTTAATGGGTTAAACGTGGTTAACCCAACGCATCTAAGTACCAAGTTGGTTAAGTGTACCCAAGGTTCATGACTTAACCCTACCAACCCATCGTGTTTAATTGGTTAAGTATTCAAGCGGTCCATGACTTAACCCTACCATGTGGCATTAATTAATTTAATGCACCCAACCTCTCACATTAGACCTTGTTGTGGTTACTAGTTAGGCCAGGCGGGTCCGGGTAGGTTTACACCACAACTTAGTCTAACCTCGGGTCTTACGTGCGACATGACCAACTACTCACATTGGGTCTTATTGCTTGTAGCCACTAGTTAAGCCGGTCGGTTCCGGGTAGGTTTATGCTACAAGCTCAACCCAACCTCGAGTTGGCCATTCTCATGTTTTCTA
The DNA here is from genome assembly GCA_030737875.1 of Allium sativum. Lineage (NCBI taxonomy): Eukaryota > Viridiplantae > Streptophyta > Magnoliopsida > Asparagales > Amaryllidaceae > Allium > Allium sativum. The sequence goes on along the minus strand of CM060915.1, from coordinate 178,986,029 downwards.
AGTGTCATGTCCATCACATTACAAGTTTTCAAGCAATTGGGTAGACCTAACTTAATAGGTAAATTCCCAATGGGTAGACCTAACTTAATAGGTAAATTCCCAAGCTTATGTTTTTATGTCTTTTAAGTTTACCCAATCCCAAACGCAATCCCATCGCTTACATATCGCAATAGCGCATAAAGGATAGAAAGAAGGAACTTGGCATAATCATGACATAGAGGGGTTGGAGCCACAAGTTAAACATGGTGGCATGAGACAAAGATGTGATCATAAACTTGCATATCATGTTATCAACTTGCAAAATATTCATAAGCATGCATAACATCATTCTAACTTGCATAGTGTTCATATGCATGCATAACATGGTTTCAACTTGCATAAGGTTCATATGCATGCATAACATCAAACTTGGCAAATAGGTGGAACATGGCCATAGATAGCATGAGATAAGGGCTAGTAACATGCATATAACATTATATGCATGTTAATGCAAGGGTTATGAGAGTTTCAAAGTTGCATTATGTAACATTTCCAACCAAAGATCATATCTTTCTATGCATAAAGGCAAGGTAATGACTTTACTAACATGCATAGAGTAATCTTATGCATAAAATCATAAGATCAAAGCACATATCATGATTAACCCCAAACTCAAACTTGAAACATAACATATTAACTTCATAGTTAAAATACAAGAGTAGAAATAGGCTTACAATGCTATGAAGACTCAAATGAGTATAGCAAATGTAAGAAACCCCTTATGCAACTAATTAAAACCACAAAATGCAAGCAAACTTGATCAAGACTCCTCCTTTATGATGCCAATAGAGAAACAAGACTTTAATGCAAGCTAAAGAGGATCATACAAGCCTAAATACACTTGTATGCATGGGAATCTCTTGAAAATTGATTTAGGAATTTATGAAGAGAGTGGAGGCCATGAGGGGATTGATTTTGCCATAGTTTAGTTGTAGGATAGATTAATGAGGATTTAGGGTGGGTTAGGGTCTTATTTATAGATTAGGCTAGTGATTTAGACCATAGGATTAAACCCTAGTTCTCATTTCAGCCCTCCAAATCGAATCTGGCCCTCTAGCTCAACACATTCTCAAGATGGTGCACCAGGCAGGACTGGGCGTTTGAGCCAAGTCGACAGCCAAGTCGACAGGGCTGTCGACCTGGTCAGACCCAGTCGACTCCCAAGTCGACAGGGCTGTCGACTTGGGTACTGTGGCGGGAATTTTCCCGCCTTGGCCCAACTGGCCCAATTTCCAAGCTTAGATTTGAATTTAAAAATCTGTTTTTATTTAGAAATTTTCTGAAAACTTTGTTGGGCCTTAATCGGGTCATACGGACTCCGATTTTCGAAAACTCGGACTCTATTTCGCATGTTTTTCCGAGACGAACGCAATGGCATAGCCCGTTTCCCTTGATTCAGATCTTATTATATAATTCTGCCTTGATTTGTGTTATATCTTGTTATTAAAATACGGGTTATTACATTCTCCCCTCCTTAAAGGATTTCGTCCCCGAAATCTCTAAGTTAGGAAGTATGTGTCCTACCATCCATCATCCATCTACTCATCACATCATCCACGAGTAACCATTGTCCTTAACAATTTCTAAATGCTGTATGATCATATGCAAAGGTGTGTGTATATGTACTTATCTAATGCGAAAATCAAGCGGTTACTGATTCAGTACACCTCCTTAATGCAAAGTATGCTAGTGAAATGCGTCCATATGTATGCAAATTCCTAGCCTAATTTTATAATTTCTACATGAGTGCACATAACATTCATCCATATGCAACATCCATGAGATAGCACAACAAGTTTGAGCCATGAATAAGTATAAGCACTCATGCATATGCAATATGAAGGTGTGTGAGCCGATATTAGTGCCTAATGTGTATCATGCATCCACGAGTATCCACCTGCAAACACTTGCAACCACTTGCAACCATCAAGCATAACATGTTTCAAATACATGTTTCATCCAAGGGGTTTCTACCTAAGGTTCTCATGACGAAGTTACAAAATAAACAGGATAAACATGGATAGCAAAAGAAAGATATGCCAAAGAGGGAAAAGATGTCGAGAATGTACCCTCAAAAAGGAATGGATAAAGCCTAAACATCTTCTCCTCTGTCTCCCAAGTTGCATCCTCTTCGGCTTCACTCCACTGAACTTTCACCAATTTGACATCTCGATTCCTTAGCTTTCTGATCTCCGTTCCCAAGATACGAATCAGAGCTCTCCTCAAGGTTGCCTCTTTCTCTACTTCCACGTCTTCAAGAATGCTAGGTTCAACCACCTCAGCGGACTCATGTAGGCACTTTCGGAGATGTGAGACATGAAAGACATTATGAACTCCGGACAGCTTCTCGGGCAATTGCACTTTATAAGCCATCTTCCCAATTCTCTCTATGATAGGGAAGGGTCCTACGAATCTGGGTGCCGGCTTCCCAATTGCTCCGAAGCGAACCACATTACGCAAAGGAGAAACCTTCACGAAAACCATGTCTCCAACTTCGAACTCCAAATCTGTCCTTCGCTTATCAGCATAGGATTTCTGTCTATCTTGGGCCGCTTTCATCCGTCTTCTCACCAATTCGACTTTCTCAGATGTGTCTCGTATCATATCGGGCCCGAGTACAAGCTTATCTGTTGTCTCCCACCAACAAGATGGTGACCTACACGGCCTCCCATATAAAGCTTCAAATGGTGCCATCCCTATGCTAGCTTGATAGCTATTGTTGTAAGCAAACTTCACAAGAGGAAGGTGGTCTTCCCAAGTACCACCAAAATCAAGAACACAAAGCCTCAGAAGGTCTTCTAGCACTCTATTCACCCTTTCGGTTTGGCCATCCGTCTGGGGGTGATAGGCTGTACTCAAATTCAATTGCGTACCCATTGCTTCCTGCAAACTATTCCAGAATTGGCTAGTGAAGATTGGGTCACGATCACTGACTATGCTAGAAGGAACCCCATGCAATCTCACTATTTCTCGAAGGTAAACAGATGCCAGCCATGATGCAGTCCTTTTGCTCTTTACTGGGATAAAGTGAGCACTCTTCGTAAGTCGATCAACGATGACCCATATGCTCGAATTCCCTTTTCTTGATCTAGGCAATCCATCCACAAAGTCCATAGAGATGCTCTCCCACTTCCATTGCGGGACCTCCAATGGATGTAATAGCCCACCTGGTTTCTTCGACTCAGCTTTCACTTGTTGGCACACCATGCACTTTGAAACATAGTCTGCCACATCCTTCTTCATTCCAGGCCAAAAGAAAATGCGCTTCATATCCCTATACATCTTATCTCCGCCAGGATGTATAGTCATATTTGAGTGATGTGCTTCTTCGAGAACTTTATGCACCAAGTCTCCCACTTGTGGCACGCAGAGTCTTCCATCACGCTTTAGCCAACCCTTGTCATCAATAGTATATCTAGCAAGGTGACTAGACGTCTCACCACGAATCAACCTATCCATGATCTCCACTATTTGTGGGTCTTCCTTCTGCGAAGTCCCTACTTGATCCAGAAGTGTGGGTCTAAGCTCGAGAGATGCTAACGATCCTGTCATCGACTCAACTGCTGTCGTGAAATCAAAGGTTGCCAGGAACTCTAGGCTCTTCATCTCAACAAACAAGGGACTCAAAGCCAACCTTTTTCTGCTTAGTGCATCAGCCACAACATTACCCTTGCCAGGGGTATAAGCTATCTCGAAGTCATAAGATGCCAAGAATTCCATCCACCTTTGCTGCCTAAGATTCAGATCTTTCTGCGAGAAGAGATACTTGAGTTATTTGTGATCAGTGTACAACTCAAACCTTTCGCCTAAAAGATAGTGGCGCCAGGACTTGAGTGCAAAGACAATCGCCGCTAACTCCAAGTCATGAGTGGGATAGTTCTTCTCATGAACTTTAAGTTGCCTACCCCCATAACATATCACTCTTCCTACCTGCATTAGAACAGCGCCTAACCCTGTGCCACATGCATCGGTATACACGGTAAACATCTTACCGCCATCGGGTAATGCCAAAACTGGAGCTGTGGTAAGGGCCCTCTTGAGCCTTTGAAAAGCAAGCTCACACTCTGAGTCCCATGCAAAGACTAAGTTCTTCTTCGTCAATCTAGTGAGAGGGGCCGAAATCTTAGCGAAGTCTCTAATGAACTTCCTATAGTAGCCTGCCAGACCGAGAAAGCTTCGCACTTCGGTTGCATTCTTAGGAGTCTTCCAGTCTTGAACTGCAACCACTTTCGCGGGATCCACAGCTATACCCTGCTTAGAAACTATATGCCCAAGAAATCAGACTTCTCTTCTCCAAAAGTGACATTTGGAGAACTTGGCTTTCAACTGATGGGTTCTAAGCGTATCCATCACCTCCTTGAGGTGTCTAGCATGTTCTTCCTCGTCTTTTGAAAAGATCAGAATATCATCCACGAAGACAACAACAAACTTGTTAAGGAACTCCCTTGTAATGACCCGCATTGGCAGAGGTATTATGATTAATTTATTTAATTATATCAATGGTGGGATAGTGAATTAAATGGTCGTGGAATTAAATAATGATGAACATTTAATTAAATAATATATTTAATTCTGAATAATCAGAATTGGCCGAAATGACGATATGGTGTGAACCGGATCATCTGTGATATTTAATTCAGCTTGGAATTGAATTTGAATAACAAATATATTCAATCATCGACAGTTGAACGTATAGTTTATAATAAATTATAAACGAGCTCGAAATGGCGCTGCAGTTCGCTATTTGGCGATTTGAACTTCAATTGAATGTACAAGATTCGTTTGAAGCCGGATTTCTGTGAAACAAGAAACGTGTGGAGCTGGTGGAGTATATCTTTCTAGTGGAAGAGAAAAACCGGGATTTCATCATGTAAATTTGGAGATATGTCCAAATCAAATTTTAAAATAGTCGCTATAGAATTGTTTATCGACCGTAACGGATTATTCGATATAACTAGAGATCGGGTTTGAATTTAGACAAGGTTCTTTTGGGAAGTAGTGATAATTTAATTTTTAGAATTTTATGGTAATTTTTAATTAATTAAATATGCGACTTTTTATTTGGGGTACTTCGCACCCTGAAATCAACATTTTGAAGTTTCAAAATATAAGTCAATCTACCGGTATTATTACATTTTTGGGATCGTGACACCGAGCTCATCACAACGGTATATTTAAGTCTGTCGTTGGCCATTCGGATAGAAGAGAATTTCATGTAGAGGGGTCACGAAAATGTGTAACTTAAATATTCTACCCCTAGAACCTAACCCCTTCATTCGGTGATCAACAGGAGTCCACGTCCCTTTCCTCTACACCACAAAATGTACATGGACAAACTAAGGCCATGTCCATAAATTAAAATCCTTATATAATGACCTCAACCAATCGTTATAACCTAATTTTTTTCATTTCCAATTACCAGAAACCGGCCGCCATTTCTCTTCTAAATATATTCAAAACGAAATCGCAACAAACCAAAAAAAGAAATCAAAGAAGAAAAGGTGCGCGTGAAAGGAGGAAGATACACTTTCCTTCTCCTCAGCCTCATGAAGTCCGTGAGTCGTGAAGTGCTTAAATGAGTGGGAAGTTGTGAAAGGTACTGTATGGCGTTCAAGGGGAGTTCCGCCGTGTGATGGATCTGCGGAGAAGGAACTTCGGTCGACGGCAGGAATAACAGCGACTGGAAGCAAGTTTTTGTGGACAAGAAAGTGGTACCCAACTGCGAAAGCATATTCGAAATATGTGGAACTGGTATATGTGAATGGAAGGGAGTTTTAAAGTGGGAAATGTCAACAATACAGGAGATGACACGGCCTGCTTCTTTGAGAAGGAGGAAAACACATTCCTGGCGGGTGTGATTATGAGGTGGCGTGAAATAAGGAATGAGAATGGTGTACTTTTCTTTGGTATATGTGACGCCAATGGATAGAGAAGACGTGGTAATCCTTTTGTGACTTTTAATGACAAGAGAAGTTGGTTGGTCGGTGAAGAACGAGGCGTACATGTGTTCGGCTATGGCTGTTCAAATGTAATAGGAGATTTGTTAGGTGGAGTATGGTGTCAACATGGGTGGTACACATCGGTTCACTGTGTAAAGCAGGGAAGAAGGCGCTGGTTCGTATTGGATGGAGTTTGAGAAGGTCGGACGGGATTCTCAAATCTAGTAGAAAGAAAGGGAAAGATGTACTGTAGAAGAAAAGGGACATTATTTTTACTCCACGTAGAAGGAAATGAAAGTGGCAGGAAGAAATGCACAGTAGCGTGCGTTTAGCAGAGAAGAACGGGCTTTTGGGTATGGGCCGACGTATTAAAGGGTGAGGCCCGTTATAAAATAAACGTCGAAGTTTATTTTAATTAAATATTGTATTAACTTGTACGGTACATATCTTGGCCATACTGTATCAGAAATTCGAACGGTCAGTTGCGTTAGGATCATATGGACGAGAACTTCAGAATGAAGCTGACGGGGAGTGGAATAGAGCTCGTTACAATTTATGGAGAAATGAATTGTCCGACTAAGTCAAATAACGCAAACCGTTATTTAATGGTTAACGCGCCAAAGTGAGTAAATCTCACTAACTTTGAACAGTTTATAATTTCATGTTATATTTGTAGAACTGTTAGATATTGGCTGATTGACTGTGTATTAACTGTTTGATTGAACTGCTAGTCAGTTAGTTAAATTTTCTATATTGATTCTGTTTAACATAATATATCATATAGAACTGAAAGTGATGTTATCTATATTGTTTAACATCTGTGATGCAGGGAGACAGGTTGGAGGAATCCAACTGGATTCCTCAACATTTATTTTACTGTTTTCATATATTATGATATATGATGTGTTATATAATCTGTTATGGATTAGGGGTGTTAGAATGATGTTGATCATTGTTATTCGATATTGTAAATATCATAAAGACCCTGGGATGTAAAAAGAAGTATTTCAATGTATATTGAAATAAAGGAATTTTATAAAATCACAGGATTTTATAAAAGGAATTATTTATAAAACGAACACGGTTTTAAAAAAGGAATATTTATTTAGAAAATAAATAGAAGTTATAAATAGGAAATATTTGTAACGGTAAATAGAAGTTATAAATATGAAATATTTGTAACGGTAAATAGAAGTTATAAATATGATATATTTGTAACGGTAAGTAAACGTTATAAAAAGGAAATAGTTGTAACGGAAAACGTAGTTTATCAAAAGAAGTTAATCGATGTTAGTTAATCGATTAGTGTTAAAGTAAAAGAAGTTAATCGATGTTAGTTAATCGATTAGAGAATAAAGTAAAAGAAGTTAATCGATGTTAGTTAATCGATTAGTGTTAAAGTAAAAGAAGTTAATCGATGTTAGTTAATCGATTAGAGAATAAAGTTGAAAGGAGATAATCGATGTTAGTTTAATCGATTCGAATAGAAGCAAATGAGTTAATCGTATACAGTTATTCGAATAGAAGCAAATGAGTTAATTGAATATAGTTATTCGAATAGAAAGTAAAAGGAATTATCGAATATAGTTTATTCGAAAAGAGTATGTGAAATGAGTAAATAAATAGCGTTAGTCAAATAGTGTTAGTCCAATAGAGTTAATTGATAGGGGTTAGTCCAATAGAGTTAATTGATAAGAGTCAATCGAATATAGCTATTCGAAGATGGTTAAGTAAGGAAGTTAGTAAATGGAATATAAAGTGAACTTTGCCTATTTCAAAGTTAGAAATGTTGTTCAGTTAAGGTCTGAGAGGTAGTTCTACCCTAACTTGATTGGCTTCGTTTTTAACTAAGGAATAGTTAAGGTTCGGCAGTAAAGGAAATGGTTTGAGTTGGCATCGCGATGGTTTGTTTAAACATCTGTCTAAGTCCAAATGAAGAAGCTTTGGAAATGTTTTCCAAATAAGAAACCAGAAATGTTTTCTAATAAAGAAAACAAGAAATGGAAATGTTTTCCATTGTTAATAACGTATATTTTCCAAATTTAGAAAATAAGAAATACTGAATATAGGGAAACAGGAGATGAAAAATGAACTAAGGATATGAATGTTAAATGATGTTTGATCGATATAAATTTCCTCCGGGAAATAATATCGTTGTTTGCACACCTGTTTTTATTCGATAGTTAAATCACAGACTATCGAAGTTTTGACCATTTTAACGTTGTTAATATGGAGAGACCGGTTGGATTATTATCCAAAGAACCACTCTGTATTGGCATAAGCGTTGCGAATCATATATGCCAAAGGAAATTGAAGACGGAGTTATGCAAGGGCTATCCTGTTTACAGAATAGTGCCTTCGGTTCATCCTGTTCCTGGGTGACTTGTATGGACGGATGTCTGACAGAGTATTTCCAGACGATCACGTATATTGATTTCTCCAACTGTACCAAGAGTGGAAGCGGAGAAGGAAACTTCTCTTAGCTAACACATAATGTATGGTTGAGGACATCAATCGGTGATTGGATGGATTTGATGATGTGACATTCAAAGTGAATCTGGTGTGATGATAAGCGTAGCTTCTAGCCTCATCATCCGGTAAATGACAGAAATCGGGCAGGCAGCATGGCTAAGTCGGTCGCACCGAAGTAGGGTGTATAATCACCTGATCTAGAGTTTCATTTACTTCTAAAAATCTATTGTTGATGCTGTCCCATTCGGGAAACGGTTGCTGATCCCAACTGTTGGTGATATACATTCGATACACTCAAGCGAAATGAGTGGTCGGTCATGTGTGGCCGGGTTGCAAGATGTTCTTGTTGAACCCAGTGTATTCCTCTCTAGAGGTACACGAGCGAAAGGTGGATCCATACCTTGTCATAGTTGGAAACCCATTACCCAATACGTGCTTGCGGTTTTGATTATATACTATATATGTAGAACGTGAGATGAAAGCGTTTCTACTAGTTGATTATTATAGCTGTGGTTGATAGACATTATTATAATATCAAAAGGTTTTTGATATAAAGATATTTTGGATTATCATAAGGGAAAAACCCATTCCGTTATGCGGCGTGGTCTTATGAGATATCGTTTACTTATTCAACCTGTTTTAAACTGTTTTACTCATACCAGTCCCATGACTGACCCGGAGTTTACTTTGTTGTTTTCCCTAAACTCTTGGGTGCCTAAATTTGTACGGGCAGTCAAGTAGTCGGGATTTACAGATATACTGGAAGAGCTTGGAGCAGGAGGCTTCAGGATCATATAGCTATAATTATTTCCGCTGTGTTGTAAGTGCTGTACTTTGATAATGATATATATATGCAAGTACAGATTTGTATTTCAAAGTTATGTTATGAATATATTTATTCGTTCCGCTGTGAGATTCGTGTTACTCTGATATTGTGTTCTTCTTCTTCTTCTATTCTAAGTTTCTATCTTATCTTTTCTCACCCTCTAATTTATTTCACTAATTACCAGGATTTTTCGATGTTTTGGTTATCGACATCGCGTTTATGTCGATAACCAAAGTCGCTCAAAATCCGGGTCGTTACAGTTGGTATCAGAGCTTAAGTTAAAAATTACTTAGCTCTGTGGCGTGACTCGGTAGAGATAGGGTTAGTAATACCCTAGACTGAGGTTGAGTGTATATATACGAGTGAACGTATTTGTTATTGATATAAAAATTTGTTTTATATTGTGGAGATTCATTGGTTGAGTTGTTTATGAGTTCTGGTCGATCAGTTTGATCCACTGTATCGGTAGGGATTTTGTAAACACTCGAATACGATGAACCATCATGGTATGTTTTGAAAAGAGGGTAAATGAAAATAATTTTACCCAATGTATATTTTGATATATATAGGATACATTGGTTGTTATTATAATCGAGTAAGATTATAAATTAAATGGTTATGTAAATAACCAATCAGAATTCATATAAATGAAATACGTGAAATCAGATGAGTTGAATCTGAAATTTTAAACCAGAAATTGAGTTAAAACTCTGGAGAATTGGATAAGTGTTTGTAAATGGATTGGGATTAAAAATAAGGAAAATTTAAGATCCTGGGAGATTTTAAATTGTTTTACAAGCAGTGTAAATTATATTTTGAAATGAATTTCAAAGTGGAAATGTTTAAAAATGGTTTTATAGTTTTGAACTCACTTCGATCGCTGGAAAATAGATTCTGATCATGACAGCTGCATCATCAGTATTCATTTTCGAGTTGTGAGTGACGAATTACTACCAGAGATACTGTTTTGAATTTGTTTTGGGAAAGACAAGCTGTGTTGAATTTCAAAATGGGATTTAAAATATAGAATTTGAATTTTGAAATAGATTTGAAATATTAACTTGTTTTAAAAGAAATAAAACGAGAAGTTCCTTTATAAACGAAGTTTATAAATAGTTCTTTTATAAATGAAGTTTATAAATGAAGTGAAGAGAATTATCATTGGATAATTCAGAAATAAAAATACAAGTGTGAAATTGAAAGGGAAATCTATTTTCCAAAGGTAGAAATATCGATTTCAAAAGGAATTGAAACCGAGACTTATTTATAGGAATTTGAATAAGAAAATTCAAAGGGGATTTGAATATAGAAATTCAAATGAGATTTGAATAAAGAAGATTTAAATAATGGAAAATTTGAATATAGAATTCAAATAGAGTTGAAATGGGAATCGGAATATATAATTCAATAGAGTTTGAAAATATAGGATTTGAATACCGAAAGTGAAATAGAAATTGAATATAGAAATTCAAAGGAAGTTTGAATATGTGAAATTCAATGGAATTGAAATAGGAATTGAATATAGAAATTCAAAGGTAGTTTGAATGTATGAAATTCAATGGAAGAGATATAGAATTTGAAAAGAGGAAATTCGAATATAGAAATCGAATAGAATTTGACATATGAGAAATCAAATAGAATTAGACATATGGGAAAAAATCGAATAGAATTTGAATAAGAGAAGTGACATAGAGATTGAATAAAGGATTTAAAAAGGAATTTTAATATTTGTAATTCAAATTGAATATAGAAACTTAAAGGAGTTTAAATATATGAAATTCAAATAGAATTTGAATTAGGAAAATTCAAATAGAAGTGAAAATGAAATTTGAATAAAGCAGGTTCAAATAGAATTGGAATTGAAATTTGAATATAGAAAATTCAAAGGGAATTGAAATGAAATAAAGAGCATTCAAATAAATTTGAGTATAGGAATTCAAATTGAGTTTGGAAATAGATTTGAATAATGAAATTCAAATATGGAATTTGGATAAGAGATTTAAAACGAAATTCAAATATAGAAATTGAATAGAATTAACTAAGTCGAGAGGAATTAGTTAATCGAGTTTTGAAGTTGAAGTTGAACTTTGAAAGGTGGATTGGATCTGTAAATGGATATTCGAAATCGAATATAGAACATAAAATTGAAATGGAATTCAATTAGTGGATAAACAAGTTGAACCTATATTTGAACATGTTATACTCAAATACGAAGGTGAAATGGGCAAACCAGTAATTTGAAAATCACTTAACGAACTAAGTTAAAATGATTGGATTAAGTTGAAATGAATTAGAAATGTATGGATATACATGAGATAGGTATGGAAAAGGTATGAAGGTATATAAATAGAATGCTCAACAAAAAGGTATGTATTTAATTCATATATGAGATTTTATGCGCCGTATCGGCTAGCCGCTTGTCTTTTCTTTTTCTTTTGGATTGGTAAGGGCCATGGGAGGCTATTTGAAATATCCCGATGCTTCCGGTACAAAGGAGGTTATGGCAAATTTTTCCGGAAATTTAAAGAGTTAGAATATTTTTAAGAAGTTTGATAACTAGAAATCTATATATCAATATATATAGAAGTCGACCAGGAAACGAACTTAGAAATAGAATAGTAAAATAAAAAAAAAGGGAGACTAGGAATAAAATCTAGTAAGAATAGAAAGAGAAAGTGTATATGTGTTTAAAAGTGAAGAATTAGTTGTATGGTATTGATTATTCGAGTAAGTAGTCATATCTATTTTGACGTTATAAATGTTATTCAGTCAAGGTCTGAGAGGTAGTTATACCCCAACTTGATTGATTTCATTATTAACAGATAAATAGTAAGATTTAAGGCTCGAAGATCGATGTTGAATAAGAGTTAGTTGAATATAGTATTTGGGTTGTCGTAACAATGTTTTACACAACATCCGTTTTAACCCAAAAATAAGTGTAAGCTTGGAGATATAATAAAGAATATAACCTAAGTATAGAAATAAACGAGATCGGAAAAGAGATAAGTAATTGGAATATTTTCCAATTAGAAATAGCGTATATTTTCTAAAGTTTAGAAAATAAAGGAAGGCGATATTCGGAAATGTTTTCCAAATAACAAAAAAAGGCCAATATGGTTATTGAAAATATTTGGTTAACAAATATTGATAAAGAAATAGAGAAGTAATTTAACTAATGGAATATTGATTAAGGACTAAATTGAATTTCAAAAAGTAAAATTTGATTTTTGAAAAGAGTAAACTGTTTAAAAACTCCCAGGGAAAGACTGTTTAAATTAAAAACAAATTTAACAGAAATTTGTGAAAGCAGATTTGAATTAAAGTAAAGTCAGTTAAGTGGTAACTGAAGTTGAATTGAAAACGAATAAGATTGGATTTGTGAAATTAGAATCCGAAATGGTATTGGATTGAGGAGTTAAGGAATTGAAAATCAATAGAAGAAAACTCGAGTTGAAATGAAAATTTGGCTGGGATATAAGTGAATGGTTGTGTCGTGGATAAAAGCAGATTGGATTTGATTGGGGTAACTCTTGTATATGCTGAGTTGATAGCATATGGAAGTGACAGAGTTGATATGCCGACAAAAAGGTACAAGTTTATATTTCGTACGGTATGAGATTTTGATGAGCCGAATTGGCAAGCCGCTTGGCTGTTTGATTTTCTTTTGGGTTGGAGATGCCCCAGAGAGGCGAGTTGGAGTTTGACCAAATGACCAGTACAAAGGAGGTGCTGGCGAAATTTTTCGAAGTGTTAAGGCGTTAGAAAATTTTCAGGATTTTTCAAAATTTTCGTTGATAAGAATTAATGAATAATTTAATTGAAATTAAATTGGTTCAGTTGAAACTGAAGTTAAGCACTGAACAAATATGTTCTAACCAGTCGATAGGGTCGTCCCCTACTTTTTAGCAATTTCGAGGACGAAATTATTTTATGTGGGGAAGAATGTAATGACCCGCATTGGCAGAGGTATTATGATTAATTTATTTAATTATATCAATGGTGGGATAGTGAATTAAATGGTCATGGAATTAAATAATGATGAACATTTAATTAAATAATATATTTAATTCTGAATAATCAGAATTGGCCGAAATGACGATATGGTGTGAACCGGATCATCTGTGATATTTAATTTAGCTTGGAATTGAATTTGAATAACAAATATATTCAATCGTCGACAGTTGAACGTATAGTTTATAATAAATTATAAACGAGCTCGAAATGGCGCTGCAGTTCGCTATTTGGCGATTTGAACTTCAATTGAATGTACAAGATTCGTTTGAAGCCGGATTTCTGTGAAACAAGAAACGTGTGGAGCTGGTGGAGTATATCTTTCTAGTGGAAGAGAAAAATCGGGATTTCATCGTGCAAATTTGGAGATATGTCCAAATCAAATTTTAAAATAGTCGCTATTGAATTGTTTATCGACCGTAACGGATTATTCGATATAACTAGAGATCGGGTTTGAATTTAGACAAGGTTCTTTTGGGAAGTAGTGATAATTTAATTTTTAGAATTTTATGGTAATTTTTAATTAATTAAATATGCGACTTTTTATTTGGGGTACTTCGCACCCTGAAATCAACATTTTGAAGTTTCAAAATATAAGTCAATCTACCGGTATTATTACATTTTTGGGATCGTGACACCGAGCTCATCACAACGGTATATTTAAGTCTGTCGTTGGCCATTCGGATAGAACAGAATTTCATGTAGAGAGGTCACGAAAATGTGTAACTTAAATATTCTACCCCTAGAACCTAACCCCTTCATTCGGTGATCAACAGGAGTCCACGTCCCTTTCCTCTACACCACAAAATGTACATGGACAAACTAAGGCCATGTCCATAAATTAAAATCCTTATATAATGACCTCAACCAATCGTTATAACCTAAATTTTTTCATTTCCTATTACCAGAAACCGGCCGCCATTTCTCTTCTAAATATATTCAAAACGAAATCGCAACAAACCAAAAAAAGAAATCAAAGAAGAAAAGCTGCGGGTGAAAGGAGGAAGATACACTTTCCTTCTCCTCAGCCTCATGAAGTCCGTGAGTCGTGAAGTGCTTAAACGAGTGGGAAGTTGTGAAAGGTACTGTATGGCGTTCAAGGGGAGTTCCGCCGTGTGATGGATCTGCGGAGAAGGAACTTCGGTCGACGGCAGGAATAACGGCGATTGGAAGCAAGTTTTTGTGGACAAGAAAGTGGTACCCAACTGCGAAAGCATATTCGAAATATGTGGAACTGGTATACGTGAATGGAAGGGAGTTTTAAAGTGGGAAATGTCAACAATACAGGAGATGACGCTGCCTGCTTCTTTGAGAAGGAGGAAAACACATTCCTGGCGGGTGTGATTATGAGGTGGCGTGAAATAAGGAATGAGAATGGTGTACTTTTCTTTGGTATATGTGACGCCGGTGGATAGAGAAGACGTGGTAATCCTTTTGTGACTTTTAATGACAAGAGAAGTTGGTTGGTCGGTGAAGAACGAGGCGTACATGTGTTCGGCTATGGCTGTTCAAATGTAATAGGAGATTTGTTAGGTGGAGTATGGTGTCAACATGGGTGGTACACATCGGTTCACTGTGTAAAGCAGGGAAGAAGGCGCTGGTTCGTATTGGATGGAGTTTGAGAAGGTCGGACGGGATTCTCAGATCTAGTAGAAAGAAAGGGAAAGATGTACTGTAAAAGAAAAGGGACATTATTTTTACTCCACGTAGAAGGAAAGGAAAGTGGTAGGAAGAAATGCACAGTAGCTTGCGTTTAGCAGAGAAGAACGGGCTTTTGGGTATGGGCCGACGTATTAAAGGGTGAGGCCCGTTATAAAATAAACGTCGAAGTTTATTTTAATTAAATATTGTATTAACTTGTACGGTACATATCTTGGCCATACTGTATCAGAAATTCGAACGGTCAGTTGCGTTAGGATCATATGGACGAGAACTTTAGAATGAAGCTGACGGGGAGTGGAATAGAGCTCGTTGCAATTTATGGAGAAGCGAATTGTCCGACTGAGTCGAATAACGCAAACCGTTATTTAACGGTTAACGCGCCAAAGTGAGTAAATCTCACTAACTTTGAACAGTTTATAATTTCATGTTATATTTGTAGAACTGTTAGATATTGGCTGATTGACTGTGTATTGACTGTTTGATTGAACTGCTAGTCAGTTAGTTAAATTTTCTATATTTATTCTGTTTAACAGAATATATCATATAGAACTGAAAGTGATGTTATCTATATTGTTTAACATCTGTGATGCAGGGAGACAGGTTGGAGGAATCCAACTGGATTCCTCAACATTTATTTTACTGTTTTCATATATTATGATATATGATGTGTTATATAATCTGTTATGGATTAGGGGTGTTAGAATGATGTTGATCATTGTTATTCGATATTGTAAATATCATAAAGACCCTGGGATGTAAAAAGAAGTATTTCAATGTATATTGAAATAAAGGAATTTTATAAAATCACAGGATTTTATAAAAGGAATTATTTATAAAACGAACACGGTTTTAAAAAAGGAATATTTATTTAGAAAATAAAAAGAAGTTATAAATAGGAAATATTTGTAACGGTAAATAGAAGTTATAAATATGAAATATTTGTAACGGTAAATAGAAGTTATAAATAGGATATATTTGTAACGGTAAGTAAACGTTATAAAAAGGAAATAGTTGTAACGGAAAACGTAGTTTATCAAAAGAAGTTAATCGATGTTAGTTAATCGATTAGTGTTAAAGTAAAAGAAGTTAATCGATGTTAGTTAATCGATTAGAGAATAAAGTAAAAGAAGTTAATCGATGTTAGTTAATCTATTAGTGTTAAAGTAAAAGAAGTTAATCGATGTTAGTTAATCGATTAGAGAATAAAGTTGAAAGGAGATAATCGATGTTAGTTTAATCGATTCGAATAGAAGCAAATGAGTTAATCGAATATAGTTATTCGAATAGAAGCAAATGAGTTAATCGAATATAGTTATTCGAATAGAAAGTAAAAGGAATTATCGAATATAGTTTATTCGAAAAGAGTATGTGAAATGAGTAAATAAATAGCGTTAGTCAAATAGTGTTAGTCCAATAGAGTTAATTGATAGGGGTTAGTGCAATAGAGTTAATTGATAAGAGTCAATCGAATATAGCTATTCGAAGATGGTTAAGTAAGGAAGTTAGTAAATGGAATATAAAGTGAACTTTGCCTATTTCAAAGTTAGAAATGTTGTTCAGTTAAGGTCTGATTGGTAGTTCTACCCCAACTTGATTGGCTTCGTTTTTAACTAAGGAATAGTTAAGGTTCGGCAGTAAAGGAAATGGTTTGAGTTGGCATCGCGATGGTTTGTTTAAACATCTGTCTAAGTCCAAATGAAGAAGATTTGGAAATGTTTTCGAAATAAGAAACCAGAAATGTTTTCTAATAAAGAAAACAAGAAATGGAAATGTTTTCCATTATTAATAACGTATATTTTCCAAATTTAGAAAATAAGAAATACTGAATATAGGGAAACAGGAGATGAAAAATGAACTAAGGATATGAATGTTAAATGATGTTTGATCGATATAAATTTCCTCCGGGAAATAATATCGTTGTTTGCACACCTGTTTTTATTCGATAGTTAAATCACAGACTATCGAAGTTTTGACCATTATAACGTTGTTAATATGGAGAGACCGGTTGGATTATTATCCAAAGAACCACTCTGTATTGTCATAAGCGTTGCGAATCATATATGCCAAAGGAAATTGAAGACGGAGTTATGCAAGGGCTAACCTGTTTACAGAATAGTGCCTTCGGTTCATCCTGTTCCTGGGTGACTTGTATGGACGGATGTCTGACAGAGTATTTCCAGACGATCACGTATATTGATTTCTCCAACTGTACCAAGAGTGGAAGCGGAGAAGGAAACTTCTCTTAGCTAACACATAATGTATGGTTGAGGACATCAATCGGTGATTGGATGGATTTGATGATGTGACATTCAAAGTGAATCTGGTGTGATGATAAGCGTAGCTTCTAGCCTCATCATCCGGTAAATGACAGAAATCGGGCAGGCAGCATGGCTAAGTCGGTCGCACCGAAGTAGGGTGTATAATCACCTGATCTAGAGTTTCATTTACTTCTAAAAATCTATTGTTGATGCTGTCCCATTCGGGAAACGGTTGCTGATCCCAACTGTTGGTGATATACATTCGATACACTCAAGCGAAATGAGTGGTCGGTCATGTGTGGCCGGGTTGCAAGATGTTCTTGTTGAACCCAGTGTATTCCTCTCTAGAGGTACACGAGCGAAAGGTGGATCCATACCTTGTCATAGTTGGAAACCCATTACCCAATACGTGCTTGCGGTTTTGATTGTATACTATATATGTAGAACGTGAGATGAAAGCGTTTCTACTAGTTGATTATTATAGCTGTGGTTGATAGACATTATTATAATATCAAAAGGTTTTTGATATAAAGATATTTTGGATTATCATAAGGGAAAAACCCATTCCGTTATGCGGCGTGGTCTTATGAGATATCGTTTACTTATTCAACCTGTTTTAAACTGTTTTACTCATACCAGTCCCATGACTGACCCGGAGTTTACTTTGTTGTTTTCCCTAAACTCTTGGGTGCCTAAATTTGTACGGGAAGTCAAGTAGTCGGGATTTACAGATATACTGGAAGAGCTTGGAGCAGGAGGCTTCAGGATCATATAGCTATAATTATTTCCGCTGTGTTGTAAGTGCTGTACTTTGATAATGATATGTATATGCAAGTACAGATTTGTATTTCAAAGTTATGTTATGAAATATATTTATTCGTTCCGCTGTGAGATTCGTGTTACTCTGATATTGTGTTCTTCTTCTTCTTCTATTCTAAGTTTCTATCTTATCTTTTCTCACCCTCTAATTTCTTTCACTAATTACCAGGATTTTTCGATGTTTTGGTTATCGACATCGCGTTTATGTCGAGAACCAAAGTCGCTCAAAATCCGGGTCTTTACATCTCTGAACACCCTACTCATCAAATCTACGAAGTAGGCGGGTGCATTAGTCAAGCCGAATGGCATGACAAGCCATTCAAAGAATTCGTCTGGAGTCATAAATGCAGTCTTATCAATGCTGTCTTCGGCCACTCTAAGCTGATGAAATCCGGTGGCTAAATCAAGCTGAGAGAAAACAGAAGCACCAACAAGCTGGTCGAAGAGGTCATCTATCCTCGGTAATGGATGCCTATTCTTCTTGGTCAGCTTGTTCAGCTCTCGATAATCAACACATAGACGAAGCGAGTCGTCCGCCTTAGTAGCGAACACCACAGGAGCACCCCATTCGGAAATGCTTCGCCTAATAAAATTCTTCTCAAGAAGCTCCTTGATTTGCTTACTGAGCTCTCTCCTTTCCCGCGGGGCCATGTGCCTAACTGGTAAGGAGACTGGCTTAGCATTATCAACCAGATAAATGCGGAAATCTATCTCTCGCTTAGGGGGTAACCCCTTAACTTCTTCAAAAACATCAGAGTATTCTCGAACCACCCTTACAGATTGCAGATCATCGATAGACGAGTCAAGAGATTCAAGATAACATAGCATGACGGGATCTAGCGGGTTGCAAGAAATCTCTAGGGTATTGACAAGGCGAGTCATGAGTCTCACCACCCTATGCTCACAATCGAGAATGGCTCCATAGCGGGACAACCAATCCATGCCCAAGATCAACCCGTATCCCGTGAACCCTAGAACATAAGCATCACACGAGAATTCTACGGTCAAGATAGAAATCCTCAAATCCATACAGATCATAGACAAATGGGCTGAACCCCCAATCGGATTTGAAACACTAACGGGATCCTCAACAAGACTAGTACTTAGGTGCAAACTTCCAACAACATCAGAGGAAATAAAGGTATGTGATGCGCCAGAATCAAACAAAGTGCGAACAGGAAAACCAGAAATATAAACAAGACTTTCCACAGAAATAGTACCTCGGTCCTGAACTGGAGCGGTGTTGAGAGCATGCACTTGCCCTCCAGATGAACCTGCGCGCTGAGTTTGTCCATGCCCCTGCTTCTTAGGGCAATCCTTGCTAAAATGTCCCGTCTCTCCACAATGAAAGCATCCACCCAATTTCATTTTCTTCTTCCTACAGTCCTTGGCTACATGCCCAACAATCCCACAGAAGTGGCACTTTCTTGTTTCCTTTGCCTTGTTCTTGTTGCCCTTGTTGTTCTTGTTGTTCTTGTTGTTCTGATTACTCTGATTCCCTCCCCACTTGGAGTCTGTCTTCTTAGGCTGAGTTTCATTGGGCTTGACATCCTTCTTCCCATTCTTATCCTCTCCCTGCAGCAATGCCATGTCTACCAGGCTCTCGAAAGTGGCCCCCATGGGTATGTGTGACATAGCTAGACCTTGTAATGGCTCATTTAACCCTCGTGCAAAACGTAGAGCCTTCTTCTTGGGAGTATTGACTATGTCCAAACCGAATCGGGCAAGCTGGTTGAACTTATTCACATACTCTCTCACTGTCATGTCTCCTTGCTTCAAAGCTATGAACTTCTCTAGTTGCAAATTTGCCTCTGTAGATGATAGAAACTTAAGCCCAAACCTTGCCCTAAAGTCGGCCCAGGTTTCTACGGGCCTTGTAGCATTGGTGACCTCCCACCAATAAGAAGCTTCCTCCTTTAGTAGCCAAACAGCCAACAGAACCTTTCTATGGTCCTCTATATCAAAGATGGCAAAAAGATCTTCGGTCTCCTTCAACCAATTTCTTGCTTCCACGAAAGTCTCTGTCCCCATAAATTTTTTGCCACCCATGGCCTTGAAGTCCTTGCAAACCTTGGCGAAATCGGCTTGTGGTTGCTGAGGAGGAGGAGGAGGTGGAACCTCAGTGATAGTGGGAGTGGTTGCTGGACCTGGATTATTGGCCCTAGCTTCCAAGTACCTCCGGAACCATCCGGGAATGGTGACTCCCTCAGGAAGATTGAGATCGGCCATGCTGAAAAAGGAAAAGATAGACTTAGAACGAGGAAACGAAGGATAGTGCTTATGGCTCTTGGGGGATAGCCTTTCAAAATAAACTAGACTTTTCTTTGGAAAATACTTAATTGGTTTTGAAAATAGCTTTTAAAAGTAACTTCAAAACCCTTTTTGCTCCAATCTCGTAAACCTTAGGCTCTGATACCAAATGTAACACCCCACCTCCGCCAGTGCCACTCTTGCAAGGACACTGACTTTGGAGGGGCGTTTAAATCAGGTAATCATGCATGCAGATATCACAAGACAGAACATATAAGTAAAAACAGAGTAGGTATAGCAGCGGATAAAAGCTAGCATATCAAATCCATAGGTTAAGTTACAACACAGTACTTAATTATTTTCCATAAACAAAGTCTAGAAACATAAAACTTGTAACTGAAAAGGAAAACATGAAGTAGCTATCCCCAAGTAGAAAACCATAGCAAGCTCAAGTCCGAAGCATACATGAGCTATCCAAGAAAAGCAGCTAAGATCCAAGCTAAGTGCTGGTATTCCCGCCCTGTAAACCTAGGGGGGGGGGAAACGAAAGAAAAGAGGCGAAAGAAAACGGGTCAGTCAAAAGACTGGTAAGTCCTATCTACAATTGTACAACAACTAATAAAGTTAACAGTATATATATAAACAAGGATGAGTCATAGGATAATAACTGGCATGGTAAGAAGTCAACAAGATAGATCAAATGTGGTACCGCATAAACAAGATTGAGGTTTGCACCAAGTGTACTAGTATCACAAGTCGTGTCAAGTGTAAACAAGAGGTGATCCCCAGGCCCATGTTTGGCCCACCATCATGAATGACCTAAATCAAGGCCCAACTAGCACGGTCTAGTCGATCGGCTCCCTACAGCCTAACTCGTCAAGTGTCGGTGTCATACGGCCCAACTACGAAGTGTAGCTAAACTGTGCTAGGTCCACCCTAGGGTGTATCAAGTCCTAGGGCGTCAACCCCTGACACAAACCAAGCACGCACAGTTTAAACCTACTGGTGCCCGTGCCTGCTTTTTCAACTCCGGACCATGTGCACGATCATGGCCCGCCTGAACCTACACCGGCGCACCTACACACCCGTCGTTTTAGTCGCTTACATGTCATTCCAGTAATCGTGCCCCACCCTAGCCTAGTCCCTAGGGTATCATGATACATCCAAGAGGGTTACTGGTGCAAAGGACCACGTAACTAGGGTTTCCTTAATGGGTTAAACGTGGTTAACCCAACTCATCTAAGTACCAAGTTGGTTAAGTGTACCCAAGGTTCATGACTTAACCCTACCAACCCATCGTGTTTAATTGGTTAAGTATTCAAGCGGTCCATGACTTAACCCTACCATGTGGCATTAATTAATTTAATGCACCCAACCTCTCACATTAGACCTTGTTGTGGTTACTAGTTAGGCCGGGCGGGTCCGAGTAGGTTTACACCACAACTTAGTCTAACCTCGGGTCTTACGTGCGACATGACCAACTACTCACATTGGGTTTTATTGCTTGTAGCCACTAGTTAAGCCGGTCGGTTCCGGGTAGGTTTATGCTACAAGCTCAACCCAACCTCGAGTTGGCCATTCTCATGTTTTCTAAGTGTCATGTCCATCACATTACAAGTTTTCAAGCAATTGGGTAGACCTAACTTAATAGGTAAATTCCCAATGGGTAGACCAAACTTAATAGGTAAATTCCCAAGCTTATGTTTTTATGTCTTTTAAGTTTACCCAATCCCAAACGCAATCCCATCGCTTACATATCGCAATAGCGCATAAAGGATAGAAAGAAGGAACTTGGCATAATCATGACATAGAGGGGTTGGAGCCACAAGTTAAACATGGTGGCATGAGACAAAGATGTGATCATAAACTTGCATATCATGTTATCAACTTGCAAAATATTCATAAGCATGCATAACATCATTCTAACTTGCATAGTGTTCATATGCATGCATAACATGGTTTCAACTTGCATAAGGTTCATATGCATGCATAACATCAAACTTGGCAAATAGGTGGAACATGGCCATAGATAGCATGAGATAATGGCTAGTAACATGCATATAACATTATATGCATGTTAATGCAAGGGTTATGAGAGTTTCAAAGTTGCATTATGCAACATTTCCAACCAAAGATCATATCTTTCTATGCATAAAGCCAAGGTAATGACTTTACTAACATGCATAGAGTAATCTTATGCATAAAATCATAAGATCAAAGCACATATCATGATTAACCCCAAACTCAAACTTGAAACATAACATATTAACTTCATAGTTAAAATACAAGAGTAGAAATAGGCTTACAATGCTATGAAGACTCAAATGAGTATAGCAAATGTAAGAAACCCCTTATGCAACTAATTAAAACCCCAAAATGCAAGCAAACTTGATCAAGACTCCTCCTTTATGATGCCAATAGAGAAACAAGACTTTAATGCAAGCTAAAGAGGATCATACAAGCCTAAATACACTTGTATGCATGGGAATCTCTTGAAAATTGATTTAGGAATTTATGAAGAGAGTGGAGGACATGAGGGGATTGATTTTGCCATAGTTTAGTTGTAGGATAGATTAATGAGGATTTAGGGTGGGTTAGGGTCTTATTTATAGATTAGGCTAGTGATTTAGACCATAGGATTAAACCATAGTTCTCATTTCAGCCCTCCAAATCGAATCTGGCCCTCTAGCTCAACACATTCTCAAGATGGTGCACCAGGCAGGACTGGGCGTCTGAGCCAAGTCGACAGCCAAGTCGACAGGGCTGTCAACCTGGTCAGACCCAGTCGACTCCCAAGTCGACAGGGCTGTCGACTTGGGTATTGTGGCGGGAATTTTTCCGCCTTGGCCCAACTGGCCCAATTTCCAAGCTTAGATTTGAATTTAAAAATCTGTTTTTATTTAGAAATTTTCTGAAAACTTTGTTGGGCCTTAATCGGGTCATACGGACTCCGATTTTCGAAAACTCGGACTCTATTTCGCATGTTTTTCCGAGACGAACGCAATGGCAAAGCCCGTTTCCCTTGATTCAGATCTTATTATTTAATTCTGCCTTGTTTTGTGTTATATCTTGTTATTAAAATACGGGTTATTACAATGCCACACAGACAATTCACTTTATGCAACCGATGTCTATCAATCAAACAGAATGAAATCCGATGTCAGACACACATCCATTTACAAGTTCGTTCTGGGTTTGAACGAAACCGGAGGCACCTTATTTCTCCCACATATGTCCAATACAGGGGAGAGGCCCTCGCATATCCGTCAGTCTCCAAGTACGTCTGGACGATCACCATTTATTACCTTGTCTTGGGTGTACAGCCCAATCAAGACATTCGTAGTCATCCAAACGATGTGAAGACCTCCGGTCTTCAACCATCGTCTTCATCTTCAACATATCGTTGAATCAGTTATTCAAAATGGGATAAACCCAGTCTTTTTGTATAACTCGCGTATATAATAAACAAGTGCTATAAAAACACAACATACGCCTCATTCCAATCCAGAATATTCCTTTGTTCAAATATTATTATACTTTGGGAAAGGTTTCCATTAATTTTATCAAAGATAAATTCTTTAAATTTATTCTTTAATCTTCCTTTGGATATCATTTCAATCTAATTAAAGGTGCACTAAAACTCCACTTCGTTTTAATCTTCCCGAAAATCAATATTAACGATTGTTTTACTTGGGAAATCATATCCTGCCTTTAGCTGGGTTAAAGAACCAATGTCATTTAAAACACGATTCACGATAAACCCAAAATCACATTCCATTCCGTCCGCCTTTAAATGTAAATTAGTAAGTGAACAATTCCCTATGTATTTATCTTGAAGGCTGAAACCAACATCAGACCAATACGCAGGAAACCATTCAACTTAACAAATCTCCAGCTAATTTCTGATTTTCTTAACTCCGTTACGTGTAAGAACAGTATTACTAAAGATACCATTCACGAGAACCCAAAATCTTTGTAACAACCCAATTTTATTAAGGATATTGAATTAGGAATCAGCTAATTGATTTGGTAATTTAGAGGAAAAATATATATAATAATGAATAAATAAATAAATAGAAGCGAAACATATGTTTTTGGGATGAGAGGAAAATACATGTTTTATGAATTATTGGACGTATGTAGTTGATGTAAAATGTTGCACGTTTTGTTGTAACAATGTTAAAGTTTATTGTTTCAGATTAAATAACAATTTTAAAAAAGAAAAAAAAAATATTTTTTTTATGATTACATAAAGAAGTTTTAATTTTATTTATGAGAAGTTTAAACAACACACTATGTGTGTGTGCTAGTTTTCAAGAGTGCATTTGAAAAAAAAGAGAAAGAACCTTTATATTAAAGAAGAAGAAAAATGTAAACAAAAATAAAATTAAAATAAGTATGCATTTTAAAGATATTTTATAGGAATACTCTAGAAACTAAATTTAAAAAGTGGGAAAACAAAAATATCTCATAAAGAGACAATTAGTAATCATTATGTACGTAAGAAGAGAAGGGGTAAAAACTAAAGAAAATATAAAAAGAAAGGGGGAAAAGGTAGATTTTTCTTGAGAAGAATCTAGAGAAGGGGCTAAGGATAAAAATCCTTTCCATCCTCATTCCCCGATTACTTACAGTACGTATCTTTCTTTCTCATTCAGAAACCACCGAGAACATAAACAGAAATCTAAAATTTTCTCTTATCCTTATCTTCCAACTCAATCAATTCGCATACAAATTGAAGAGAAGAGAAGGTTCCCAATTCAGTAAGTATCTCCTAAACTTATTCAATCTCACTCAGGTTCTTTCAATTTTGTAAATAGAGATTTTAGAATTGTTTTTCCTATCCAATTCCTTTGTTTAAAGAGCTTCAATCAAGAGCTTAAGCGATTTCAGAGGTGAAAGTTTGCATTTTGGCATTGGAGGTGAGTGAAGTTTCCACCTTTTCCTCTTTAAATCATGAATTGTTCATCCCATGATGGGTTAAAGGTGAAATTTTGATAATAAATTAGCTCCTTCCCCTAAATATGATTTATTCTTGAATTCTTGGTCATTGAAAATGAATTTGAATGTGGTTTGTTAAAGTATTGGAAGGTTGAAGGGGTTGTACAATTAACTTGTTGCATGCATGTTATTTCAATGCATTCAAAGTGTATGTTTGAATGCTTCTTTGGGGAATAATTTGTCATTCTTTAGGAAAAATAAAAAATTTATACCGTTGATTCTCTATATTCAAATGGAAAAAAAAAATGAAAATTTCAGTTTTGACATGGAGGGGAGGGGCTGCACTGTTACAATGCAGCAATTGTATTGCACTGCTACAGTGCAGCGGACTGCACTGCTACAGTGCAGCGAGATGCACTGGAACGGTGCAGCGGACTGCACTGCTACAGTGCAGCGACTGCTGAACTGGAACCGTGCAGCCGTGGGCTGCACTAGAACAGTGCAGCCGAAGGCTGCAGTGCAGCAACAGCTACACTGGAACAGTGCAGCGGCGCACTGCTACAGTGCAGCGGCTGCACTAGAACAGTGCAGTCGTAGGCTGCAGTGCAGCAACAGCTGCACTGGAACAGTGCAGCGGCGCACTGCTACACTGCAGCTGCAGCACTGGAACAGTGCAGTCGGGGGCTGCACTGCTACAGTGCAGCAACAACCGCACTACTACAGGCAGCCGTGGGCTGCACTGGTATAGTGCGGCTACAATACTATTGTACTGTGCAGCAGTGTTGCACAAAAAAGACTTTATATTTATTTTTGGTTTTAAATAAGATCTTCATTAAAAAAATTATATGTTTTACGGTTGTAAATTTTTTTTAAAAGTAAATTTTTTTCTATAAACGAAAATTTATTAATATATAAATGGCCGAATAATTTTATTAATTCCAAACAAGTTAAACATGCTAAACAATGTTTATGCTTCGCTATGATACATAAGTATTATGGGGTACTTGTGTATTAGAGCGAAACGGAAGTGTAACCATCTATGGACATGCGTTGTTAACCTTTCTGCAAAATATATTGGGTTTTATAAAGCTTACTTGCATGAATGTTGCCATGATTGGTTTTATATAGTGTTTTGATGTTATAAACACTATGAATTTTTAAGGCATGAATTTACCAAATAGCATATTAAAAAATACTGGGATTGGGATAAATTGGACTTTATTGTACCAATGGGCCAAAACTCCATCTTGGTCGACCTGATTCAGGTTCTCTACCTGAATCACGGTGGTTATAAATTTCGCCCACTTACCACCAAAGGTCAAACGGTCTGCTACATTGAGCAATTTTGTTGTTTTGATCGGGATTCCCGATCGGCGGGTCACGGACTACATCAGATGGAGACGTGGGTGTGCCACGTGTAGTGCTGTGAACGGGTAGCATACGGCCTTCGCCTTAGACCGTCTTGGTTATCCTGGGTTGATCGCCAGATGTCGTTATGGCGTTATGGGTAGGTTACGGTGCTGATGTCTCCGCGCGCGCTAGAGCTCTACCACTGTGATTTTACAATACTAGCGTCTGTTTATTTGGTATCTGTTATGAGTCATATTATATTTATCTCGTAGTTCCCATAATTCTTTATTACCCTTTTATTTACTTGAATAAGGTTGGCATATTACCTAAGTTAATTTGGAAACCCAGTATTATATTATCATATTGTTTTATATATGATAGTTGTTTTGGTATTGTATTGCTTTACATACAATACCTGTGCCTTTTTAATCTTACTTTTTATATTATCATATTTCTTTACATATGATAATTGCTTGGTATTGTATTGCTTTACATACAATACCCGTGCCTTTTAATCTTACTCTTTCATATATTATCATATTGTTTTAAATATGATAATTGTTTGGTATTGTATTGCTTTACATACAATACCGACGCCTGAGATTATGGCATATTAATGCGATGACTATGCTAAATTGTTCATATATTATAACATTCATACGCCTCATGTTGACTTATACATGTGTCTCCTTTACTTCTTTGTTAAATCATTTGATGTCCATAGATACTTACTTCACTCACACTAGACATAGTCTGACCCGTGTGATTTGTTTTGTTAAAACAATCCTCGGGTCAGGCAAAGGATTGTTGGCAAGTTAGGTTTGCGTGGACTGTAGTATCACTTTTATCCTTTTCCACGTTTTGGGGTTTTGGACTATGCAGCTTCAGACTATCAGTAACGTGTAGTATTATGGTATGTACACTATTATGTATTTTGGGAAGTGATATTATGTATGATGGACTATGTATTTGGACATCTCTATTATGATATGTATTATGTATTCTGCTGTTGTTATTGTGCAGCGCTTAATGCTGTTATATTTTGTAGTATGAAACTGGGGAAATCTCCTTGTACCATTGCTTTGAACTTATACTGAGCATGAATGGTAAGTAGAGTAATTTTAAAAATTCTGGTGCCAGTGTTCGTCCAAGGGAATGAGTACAACTTTTAGCCCTATCGAGTCTCATTCTCCGTGCTTTCCAACAGTAATACTAAGTGTTGCTCTTGGTTAGCATGGGTCTAGGGGTCGGGCGTTATATTGTTGGTATCAGAGCCCAGGTTTGACATAGTACAAAGTATATTTAGAACATGGGTTGGCACAAGACAGTAGAAACATCATACATGTCTGTTTATTTTACACTATCACTCCCATCATATAATAATAGTTGTACATACCTGAACCGAAACCCCGGTCTTTTAGCGTTTTAGTGTGAGTATTGTTTTAATTCCATCTTAATGATATATATCACTATATGCAGATTAGTGAGAAAGATGGCTGGAAGACCTCCCCTTCTGACGATGGGGTTGTGGTTGGAGTTGATGCAGAACATGCCTCAAGCCGCACCCGCTCCTAATGCTGCTCCTAGAGCTGATTTCGCTCTTATGTGTAAGGACTTTACGAGCCTTCAAGGGAAGACTTTCCTTGGGAAACAAGGTGTTGTTGAAGTTCAGGCCTGGCTTAAGACCTGTGAGCGTGTTTTTGGGCATATGGGTGTGACTGACCGTCAAAAGGTCGAGATCGCTTCTAGCTTCCTCCAAGGCAATGCCGCTGATTGGTTTGACATTATGAATGCTGAGAGGGGAGAGGAAGAGCTTAATTGGGAAAGATTTAGGGAACGATTTGAGTTGAGATTCGTTCCAGAGGAAAAGAAGGCCATCCTTACTCGTAGATTTATTGAGCTTAAGCAGAGGGATATGTCAGTTCAGGAGTACGTCAATACCTTCAATTCCCTCTCTAAGTATGGTGCAAACTTGATCAACACCCAGTTCAAAAAGAATCAGAAATTTGTAGATGGTCTTCGTAGGAAGTTGAGGGAACAGCTCTTGACTCATCTTCGTTCAACTTTTAATGAGATTTTTGATCTGGCTTTGAGGTACGAGGACCTGTATCGTGAAAGATATGATGATGCACTTAAGAGGAAAGCTCCATTTTTCCCTAAGAAGAAGCAGAATTCCCAAAAGAAGCAAAAGAAGTGTCAAGCTTTAGGCTCACTAAAGCAAGCTAAAGGTGGAGTAGAGTGCTATAAGTGTGGAGAAAATGGGCATTTTGCTAATGTCTGTCCTCAAAGGGAGTGTTATAAGTGTCACCAGATTAGTCATCTAGGGAACGATTGTCTGCAACTCTCAGAGAAAAAGCAAGCAACTAAGCTTCATGTCATGGAGGGAGATCCGGGTCCAAGCCAAAGGAAAGGAAAACAAGTAATGGAAGGTACAATCCCATTTAAAGATACTTTTATTTGCATACTTTTTGACACTGGTGCATCACATTCCTTTATATCTAAAGATTTAGTTGATATATATGCTTTGGACGTAGTTTATCTTGTTACATCTCTAAGGGTTGCGAATCCCATTGGCGGGTCCGTAACGCTTGGAATGTTGTGCAAGAACCTTGATCTATTCTTAGGAGGACTTCCTTTCTCATGTGACTTGCATGTATTTGAGTGTCTTGGCTTTGATATTGTTTTGAGGATGGATTGGTTGGAACGATATGAGGCTCATCTTTCTTTCTTAGACAGAGTTGTTATTTGAAACACCCCTCTTTCAAAGGGCTTGTTAATATAACACTTGATATGAAACGCCCTAATGCTCATGGTTCTCTCTATTCCATTGAGTCGCGAGAAGATGAAGAGATAACTAGAGTTCCTGTTGTCAGGGACTTTGGTGATGTGTTTGAGCCTGTTACCGGCTTGCCGCCTAAGAGGGCTTTGGAGTTTCGCATAGATCTTATCCCTGGAGCCCAACCAGTCAGTAGACCTCCTAATTGTATGCCTTGTGTTGAGATGGAGGAGCTTCGGAAGCAGTTGTGTAAAGACCCGGAAATTCCCGCTCTTTGAATCGACCATAAACCACACAGGTCTGACCCAAAGGTTGGAAATCTTCGAATACTTTAACTTTGGGAATACAATACATCAGAAAAATAACAGCAGACTTTTATTACATTACAATAATGTTACATCAGAATACAGAATATATCAGAGTACATTGAAATAAAATTACAGCGGAAGAAAAATTACAACAGATTTAATACATTAAACAGCGGAAGACTACAAAGCTCTGGACACAGCTTTAGGCTTCAATCCAGGATCTACTAAAGAGAAAGATATCTGCAAAAAGCTACTCGACTGCCCGTGTAGAAAAGAGGGCACCCGAGTTTGCATAGTGAAACAAACTACAGGTCAGTCGTGGGACTGGTGTGAGAAATATAAATAACTTAACTAATAAGAAGGCTAATCACAGGACCACGCCGCTAAATCAGAACGGGTTTACTCCTATGGATTGCCAGTGCATAAATTAAAGTAAATCGTTAAACAACGCAATGTCTTTTTGGAAAAATGAAACCATTATAAGACCCAAGTCCCATCACACAATGCAACGCACACCAGAGGATAGGGTTTTACCTAATAATGGTCAAAAGATGCTTGATACGTATAAAATCGGGTTTGATATTATTATTAGTGTGTATATGTTTTAAATAAAAACATTTCAATCATAAGTATCAATCCTAGACGGCATGGGTACCATATATCATGTCGCCAATACTAGTTCTACAATCAAAACCACAAGGTCGTACTGGAAATTGGATTTCCATCACGAGTCGAGGCTAGGGGCAAGCTCCTCTCCTATTCGAGACACTCTAGAAAATGCCTCAGGATCCCCCGCAGTGAACCCTTGGATCTTCAGGGCCGGTCCCCGCCTATGGACAGTGAATTAGTTATGCCTGAACACACGCTTCTCGATCCCTTTGGACCTATAATATGACCACCAACGGCCTATAAAAAATGAGGCGCCTCAAAATCCATCATCCACATAAGTAAAATGTCAGCGCTGGTAGGTCCCTGACATCACTCTAGCTAGAAAGAAACGTGTGCCTCCCTGCAGTCCGTATCCCGTTTTTGACTCATACCGGGGTGTGAGGCTCGCGAAGTCACGCTATACATAAAGCTACGCCTAAACAGGCCGTGCTTTGATCATCAACCACAAGGCCTGCTTTTCAACAAAAGCCTAGATCAATGCATCTTAGTATGCCACATTGTCAGTCCATACTATACCATTAATTTCTACCTATATATAACCTCTAAGCTCGTATGTCTCAGAGAAGGGTGTTAACCAACAAACAAATATATATTAAATAGAGACCAACGAACACAGTATATAGGAATACAACGTCAGACATACATTCCATTTATAAACTTATGCTCTGGGTCTGAGCGAAAGTCAAATCCGTACAAATCAACACTACGTCCGAACGGCCACCACCGAAGCCCTTTCAAGGTAGCTACTCCTCTCATGGGTCTCAGTAGCAACACATCCATTCGATGTGAAGATCGTCGGTCTTCAATTACCGTCTTCAACTCTTAGACTTAGAACGTCGTATAATCATTTGAAATGAGATTGAACTCGGACTTTTCAAATGATTCTCGCATATATATATATATATATATATATATATATATATATATATATATATAATAATTTGAAAACATTTCCTATCGTTATTAATATTTGATAACGACCTATCGCTATTTTTATTTATATAAAAATAGCCTAAATTAATTTAACGATGCTTCGGGTCAATGGGCGACCCTAGCGCTGTTTTCAACCAAATTTGATTTACACATAACTTGAAATCTAACCGTTGGATTTTGACGAAATTTATGTCGTTGGAAAGATCTTCCCAAAACAGTCTTAACGGCTCCAGTTTTGGGATAATCCGACGGTCGGATCTCTCGGTATAACCATTTAAAGTTACGATTGCCGATACGCGAACTGTCGTGCGTGTTCCGTTTAATTTATAATTTGTATTTATATATATATATATATATATATATATATATAAATCGTTTGGTGATTTCAACTATTAACGTCTATTCTTTTATCGCATTTAAAATGACGATAAAAATATCACTTTTTATTTTACTCTGTTTTTATTTACATTTAAAATGTAAATAAAATGTGCTTTTTAAATTCACTTTAATTCATGCTTTATTTACACCAAATATAAATAGATATTCTTTTTCTATCTTTGGTTTATTTACACTAAATGTAAATAAATAATTAAATAATCTTTTTCTATCTTTTGATTTATTTACTCTAAATGTAAATAAATATTCTTTCTTACCATTTATTTATTTACCTAAATATAAATAAATGTTTTCATTTTCCTTTTCTTATTTCTTTACCCATATGTAAATAAATGGTTTTTCTACTTCTACTTTTTCTTATTTATTTACACTATTTGTAAATAAATGTTTTTACTTTTCTTTTATCTTATTTATTTACACTATTTGTAAATAAATGTTTTACTTTTACTTTTGCTATATTTATTTACATTAATTATAAATAAATGTATCTAATTTCTTATTCATATTTATTTACGCTATTTGTAAATAAATGGTTTCAATTTCCTTGCCAATCCTATTTACATAGTAAATGTAAATAAATGTATTTCTTTAATTCTTTTCTAATATTTCTTTTTAACATAAAAAGAATATCTTATGTTAATTCTTTTCTAACATTTCTTTTTATTATTTTTATTTACATAAGAAAATGTAAATAATTACCATCCACATTTTGGTTCTTTTTATTCCTTTTTTTTATTTACATAAGAAAATGTAATTAAATTCTAATTCACATGTTTAGTCTTATAATCTTAATTACATAGAAATGTAATTTTATTTACAATGTAAAAACATGTTCTCTAATTACATAGAAGTATAATTTTATTTAATCTTTTATTTATCTAATGTAAATAAATGTCTTACTTTTTCTATGTCTTATTGTATTTGCACTAAATAGTTTATATATGCTTTAACCTCCCACATTGGATAGGTATTGTTGTGATTACTGGACAGCCGGGCGGGTCCGGGCAGGTTTACATCACAACTCAATCCAACCTCGGGTTAAGCATACTAATTCATATTAAGAAAAATGGAATAAATGTTTTTATCCCTTTTATTTTCTTTTCTCATTTATTTACCTATTTGTAAATGAATGTCTAAATTACTTTACCTTATTTATTTACCTAAACGTAAATAAATGTTTCAATTACTTCATCTTAAGTATTCACATAAGAAATGTAAATGCTTAATCCCTATTCTTTTACATTGAAAAATGTAAATACTTAATCCTTTTTATTATTTCTTCTTAACAAAATGTTTATTTTGTTTTTATCCTTTTATCTACTTTAAACAAAAATGCGAGTTTTGATGCTACTAATTTATATTTATAAACCTGTGAATTTTTGTCGCAACTAATTTATATTGACAAATAGTATATTTTTAACGCTACTAATTTATATTGACAAAATTGTTAACTTTAATCGAACTATCATAATTTGACAAATATGTCAATTCTAATTCAACTACTATAATTTGACAAAAATTTCAATTTTAATCCCACTATCATAGTTTTATAAATAGGTCAATTCTAAAGGTAAAAAGCGACATTTCTATTTATCATGCACAAATCCTATGTAATTGACATTTTTATTTATCACAAAACTTTTAACTAAAATGACATGTTTATATTAGCATAACATGATTAACTAAATGACATGTTTAACGATTCTAATATCAGAATAAAAAGAAGCATTTTACATTCACATGACATGACATTATTATAACATAAATGGTATTTTTACCCTAATGTCATATTTCTAACCAAAACGGTATCTTTTTTCTTCTTAATTCTTTTAAATGTATAAAAATATACTTTTCCAGTTCATTCAATTTAAGGTATATAAAAGTATACATTTCTAATTTATTCTCTTTAATATATAAAAATATAATAATTTTGGAAAACTCCTTTTAATATACAAGATATGGTAATTTTGTAAAAATTCCTTTTAATGTGAACAAAATGTTGATTTTCGTCTAATCACTTCTAATGAAATCAAAATGTTGATTTTGGTTAAATCACTTCTAATGAAATCAAAATGTTGATTTTGGTTAAATCAAATTTAAAAAAAGTGTTAACTTTTGTCCAATATAATTTAATTTACAAAAATGTATTTTTGGTCCTTTTTAATCTAATTACCAAAAATGTAAATTTCATCCCTTATAATATAATTAACAAAATGTTAATCTTGTGCTTTATAATATAATTAACAAAAATGTTAAAAGTGATATATTTGTCTTTGTCGTCAATTTTAACACAACAAAATGTATATAAAGTGGTATATATGATTTGTCGTCAATTCTAACACAGCATGGGATCATAAACAATACAAATAACAAACACAATTCATCATCACAATCAATCAGTTAATCTAAATTTTTATGCACCGCATATATGTGTTTCATATAGCGTATAATAATGACACAATCATAATCAATTTAAATATATATATTTCTATATATATATGTATATTTAATTATTTTAATTTTTAGAAATCTCACAAAAATTTTTGTGTGTCTCTTCTAATTTCACACAAATGTAAAATTGGGGTGCCAATTCTATTACAACAAAAGTAAATATTTTGATGTCATTCTATTTTAACAAAAAGTATATTTTGAGTGCCATTCTCATTACAACAAAGTTGATTATTTCTAATTACACAAAAATGTCTATTTTGTGTATCAATCTAATTTAACAAAATGACGATGAAAAATAAATCTTTTTATTTTCAACAAAAATTGACCTTGAAAAATGAATCTTTTATTTTCATCAAGAAGCAATGAAAACATTGTCCTTTTTGATTTCAACTAAATTCCAATGAAAAATTTTTCATTTTTGATTTCAATAAAATGACAATTTTAATTTTGTCAATTCTAGTTTTGACAAGAATACCGGTTTTATTTGGCAAATCAAACCTCAACCCAATGGTATAATTGATTCAACAATTTTGTTTTCAACACAAATGTCATCACATCAACAAATACACATAACAACCACGATCAATTCAAATTTCATAGCCATTAACAATATGGATTTCACAACATACACATATAGAATTCACATAGCAAGGAATAATTTAATTTTAATAATTAAATATAGAAATCTCACCTGGGCTTTTATTTTGACGATTCAGATTTAGTTTTTGCTGAAAATTCTAACTTACTCCAAATCGGTTCAAATCAGTTCTGAAATGGAGATCTCGTCGCCACGATTCTAACGCAATTCGTTTCACTGAATCTCGATGTCATACAAAGAAGTTAAGGCCATTTTTCATTTAATTGCATAAATAAATAATTAAATAATTTAATTAATTACATTACAAATCTCTTCCTCCTTCTTTCTGTATTACGCTCCCTATAGCATCGCACCACCCTCCATCGAATTGCATGAAAACAGGTCGAAATGAAGCGTTGATATCTCACAAGCTGTCACTCTAAAGGTGATCATCAACGTTGAAGATATATATCATAGAACAATCTATCTAATTTTCCTTTGGAAATTTTGGAAATGGAGGAATGGATTAAAAGAGATTTGAGGGGAAGAAGGAGAGCGTTTTCAATCATTGATTGGCATGGTGGCGGCTGTACATTTAGGGGGAAAGGGATAGGTTTAGAGAAGTTTATGATATTATATAGTGGAGACACTACATATATGTATATATATTTTATTTAGTTATATAAATTTGATTTTATCTTTCACTTATCTCTACATATGTAGTAGGTGACAAATGAAGTTTAATTTGCTGACTAGGCATGATGGGCCACATGAATATATGGACTTAAATGAAGGAAATGATGGAAATAAAATAAATAAATAGGATAAATGAAATACCGAAAATGGAAGCATAAACTTAAATTTGTATTATTAATAATGGAAATAAAGAGGCAATTTGAAATATGGCAAATGGGGAAGCTACTAATAAATACAAAAGGTAAAGCGGTCAAATTTCACAATATATATGTCATAGTATTAAATTCATTAGCCTCGATATATTCAAATTATTCTCATTAGTTTTATTAACACACAATAAATAAAAGAAACAAAATGTGACTGATATTACATAGTATAAAGATAAATATGGATTCTAAATTCATACGCTAAAAATCATGTGTTTCGTTAGTTCATGGTCCCAAACTGAAATTAATTAATTTATTAGAACATTCCGTTTTTTTTACTTAAGATAAATGTATGTTTCCTATCAACAACGCACATAATTATCCATAGATAGAAATATTTCAATCTAGTTAATACAATTAATGACAATATTACAATTTATGTCAATACTAAATTTAAAATAGACATAAATTAGGCAATTTATTTTTTTATCATACAAGCATTAACAGGTTCAATGTTAAATCAAATTAATATATATATATATATATATATGACATGTATATATATGACATGTATATATAAGCAATCTAGTCCAATGTTCCACTTAGTTATGAAATAATAAAACTTCGACTACCAATCTAACTTATAACTAAATGAGTATAAATTTCAAATAAATCTTTAAGATGAATTTTGATCCATAAATATGAACAAATAATTTTGGACCTACAACTTTGACTCCAGATTAAATTTATTCGTTTTAACTTTCAAAAAAGTAAATTTTTAGCCTTTATTATTTAAAATAAATTATTTTAAATATTCAAAATTCATTAAAATTTCTAAAATAAAATTTTAAATTGGCCCCAAAATTCCGGGTTGTTACAAGTTGACTGAGTTGGAAGGGAAGCAGTTCATCCGATTGAGTAGCTCTCCTTGGGGAGCCGCTGCAGTCCTTGTAAAGAAGGCTGACAGCTTTCTCCACTTATGCATTGATTATAGAAAGCTTAATGAGCTGACGGTAAAGAATAAGTATCCACTCCCTCATATTGATGATCTTTTTGATCAGTTAAGTGGGGCAAAAGTCTTTTCCTGACTTGACTTAGCCACTGGATTCCATCAGTTGCAAGTAGCGGAAGACAGCATCCCTCTCAATGCTTTTCGCACTCGATATGGCTCTTATGAATGGTTGGTAATGCCGTTTAGGCTTATGAATGCTCCTGCATACTTTGTAGACCTAATGAATAGAGTGTTCAAAAGCTATCTTGATAGATTCGTCTTGGTCTTCATTGATGATATATTAGTATATTCCAAGTCTAAGCAAAAGCATGAGGGGCATTTCAGAATTTTTTTGGAGTCTTTGAGGGAATATAAGCTGAAAGCAAAGTTTTCCAAGTGCCACTTTCGGCAGAAGCAGGTAAATTATATCCGAAGCTGGTCTAGCTGTGGATCCTTCTAATAGAAGCAATTCAGAATTGGAAAAGGCCTGAGACTGTTATAGAGATTCGAAGCTTCCTCAGTCTAGCAGGGTATTATCATCGCTTTGTTAAGGAATTTTCGAAGATTGTCACTCCTTTGACAAGGATAACGAAGAAGGG
Source organism: Allium sativum (assembly GCA_030737875.1). NCBI lineage: Eukaryota > Viridiplantae > Streptophyta > Magnoliopsida > Asparagales > Amaryllidaceae > Allium > Allium sativum. The sequence continues at coordinate 178,948,920 of CM060915.1, read as the reverse complement.
TGTAAAGTTTGAGTGGACAGATAAGTGTGAAGAAGCTTTCTCTAAGTTGAAGGAGATGCTCACTAATGCACAAGTTTTGGTGATTCCAGAAGGTAATCAAGATCTTGTGGTGTATACTGATGCTTGTGGGTCTGGATTGGGTGCTGTACTTATGCAGAAAGGACGAGTCGTGGCTTATGCATCTAGACAATTAAGACCCAAATGAGGTTAGATATGCTGCTCATGATTTAGAGCTGGCAGCTGTAATTTTTGCTTTGAAGTTATGGCGACATTATCTTATGGGCGAGAGGTTTGTCCTTTATACTAACCATAAGTCTTTGAAATACCTCTTTACTCAAAAAGAGTTGAATATGCACCAACAAAGATGGTTGGAGTTTTTGGCAGCATACGATTTTGATATTCAGTATACACCTGGGAAAGGTAATCGTGTAGCAGATGCTCTTAGACGTAAGCACCAGGCATTTGTATCAATGATGATAGCTGAATGGCGATACTTGGAGGTGTTGGCTTCTAGTGGAATCTATTGTAATATGCCCACTCATAGCTCTGGAAGGATGTTGGCCAATATGGTTATGAGACCGAGCCTAATGGATAGGATTTTCCATGCACAAACGGAAGATCCTACTGCTTTAGAGAGTATTCATCGGCTGAAGAATGGGGATGATCCTGATTATTTGAAAGGTTTTGAGTTGGATTCTCAGGGTTTTTTAAGGAAAAAGGGCAGGATCTTTATACCTAATGTTGCAGGTCTTAGGCATGAGGTGTTGAGCGATTGCCATAGTTCGCGATATACCATTTACCCAGGTGGCAGTAAGATGTATATGGACATGAAACGTCTATATTACTGGGAAGGAATGAAGCGTGACATAGGCGAGTATGCGAAGAAGTGTATTACCTGCCAATTGGTGAAGTGCGAGCACCAAAATCCTAGCAGTCTTCTTCAGCCATTGGAGATTCCGCTATGGAAATGGGATCAGGTATAAGTGAATTAAAATTCTAAATTGTTTATTTATACTTAGATCCTTTGGCGTAATGCTGTAAATATAAATGCTTTGTTTAGGTATCCATGGACTTCATTGATGGATTGCCGAGATCAAAGCAAGGGCATGATAGCATATGGGTAGTAGTGGATCGTTTGACTAAATCTGCCCATTTTATCCCAGTCAAGTCAAAAAGAACCGCTCCTTATTTGGCAAAGCTATATGTGAAGGAAGTTGTTCGTCTCCATGGTGTACCTAGTGCTATAGTTTGTGATAGGGATCCACTATTTATTAGTGGATTTTGGAGAAGCTTGCAGTCTGCTTTGGGGATGACGTTGAATATCAGCTCAGCATATCATCCTCAGTCCGATGGGCAAACTGAGCGGGTTAATAAGATATTGGAGGATTTGTTGTGTTCTTGTATCCTTGATTTTGGCGGGTCTTGGGAGGACCACCTATATTTGGTCGAGTTTGCATATAACAATAGGTTTCAGTCCATTATAGGCATGGCTCCTTTTGAAGCATTGTATGGAAACCCTGTAAATCTCCTTCATGCTGGCTCGAGACTGGGGATAGAATGGTGATTGGTCCTGACACTTTGCGTGAAGCTTCTGAGAAGGTGGACCTAATTATAAGAAGGATGAAAAAGGCGCAGGATAGACAAAAGTTCTATGCAGATCGTCGAAGAAAGGACTTGGAGTTTAGTGTTGGAGATCATGTATTCGTGAAGGTTACTCCTTTAAAAGGAGTAATGAGGTTCAGTAAGATTGGTAAGCTTGCTCCGAGATTTATTGGCCCGTATCCTATTGTGCAGCGAATTGGAAAACTTGCCTATAGAGTTTCCTTACTTGAACACTTATCGAGTGTGCACGTCTTCCATGTATCTCACTTTAGGAAGTGTTTAAGGGACTCCGAAGAGGTCATAGAGCCGAAGCAGTTGCAGCAGACTGAGATCGCTCCTAACATGACGTTTACTCGAGAGCCTATTTGTATTATTGCCTCTGAGACGAAGAAACTTCGCAGTAAAGTGGTTCCTTTTGTCAAGGTGCAGTGGTCGAGTAATCCAAAGGACTGCACTTGGGAAACACAAGAGTCGATGCAGAGGCATTATCCTAAATTGTTTGGCGCTTGAGTAAGGTATGTCCTATTATTTTGAGTTGAATCTATAATTTTGTTACAGATGTATCCCTTGTGTAGAAATTGTGTAACGATCCAGAATTTTAACCAAATTAAAATTGGAATTTTTATTACTTAATTTGAATTTGACATATATATATATATATATATATATGGTTAAGAATATTTAATAATTTTGATAAGTTATATGATAGATTTTACTTGAATTATAAATAAGAATGATTATTAATAATTTTGGCTTTATTGACACTATTTGTCGTTCGATCGGATTTGTCAAATTATAACGCGAATTAGTAGCATTAGAATTAAGTGTTGCCCTTAGTTTTCATAGCATTTAAGGGAAAATGCTACCAAAATTTCACCTTCTCTTCTTAAGACAAGTGTATGGACACTTGTCATTTTGCATGTAAGCTTTCATGCATGCCTTCCATGTGCCCCCTTATGTGTCATCACCTTCTTAACTCTCCATTCCTATATAAGGAGACCTTTTCTCCATTTTCTTACCATTCCATTCCATTTCCACCTTCTTCTTAAAGCTTATGACCATGGTTTCCATGGCATAAGTCTTCCTCTTTTCCACCACCATCTTGCCAAAGTTCTTCATTCTCCTCCTCCTCCTTCCCTTATATATATAGAGAGATTAATATATATTATATTATATATATTTTGGTGAAGAAGATGTTGCGCCGTAATACTGTCCGATGGTTCGCTCAACTAGGCTCGTTTACCGTGAAGATTTGGAAAGCTATTTGGTGAGAACTCTTTAACCGAGATTTATATAGTAGTGATGAATTATTATTGGTTAATGATGGTTGATATTTGTTGTGATGGATGATGGGTGCGAAGTTTAGAACACACACTATTAAGCGTTAGTGTTATAACGCTTGTGCACAATTACGATTTATTGAACCAAGTTGCCGATGGTTGCTATGGATGTTTAAATGGTTGTTGATGTTTTTTTGCACACACTATGACACAACAATCATGGTATCACATTGCTGATCGAAAAATCTGCTTCATAATTAAAAGCAATATCATTATTGAAATTGAAGGTTAATAATTGGAAAATACCATATGTATGAATTCAGATATATTGCTAAAGTCCTTTAGATGAATAAATAAATACCGAAACATTCTAGGATGACAGAGAGGATAGCGTCTAGGCTTGGGTTTGGAAATAAAGTTTCTTGCTCTCCCGGGCTATCCCTAACTGGTCCGACGAATGGGATGGTTAATTTGAAGTTATTTGAATTTAGAAATGAATTGGAATTTTTGAAAGTTGAATTTTAGATCCAAATTAATTTAGAAAGTAAAATTTAAATGATTGTAAAGTGTTATATAGGAATATAATGGTTTTCTAAGATATTTTGAAGTATCGTAGTAAATGCTTATTATGGTCAAAATACAGCTTGTCGCATAACGACAATTTACGTATTTAGATGCAAACTTTAAACGCTTATAACTTTAGCAATCTAAATCGGATTTCCATGAAACGAAAAACATTTGATTTATATTAACAAGAACATTCCAATGAGTGAAAGCAGATTTTAAATTCGAGTTATAATTTTGAAGTTATGTTTGAAACCATTTTGGAAAAGATCGATGTAAGAACAATTGTTGACCATAACTATAAACAACTATTTTTAAATGTTTTAAAAATATGGAAATTTTTTGTAAAATCATAATAAATTATGTAAAAGTGCTTTGAATTGTAAATTTTAAGTTTTAGCTAAGATAAACGATGTTGTTATCAAAGTAGTTAAGATAACTGATTTGTAACGCTTTTGTAACACTTTTGAAGCACTATTGTGATGCTTTCTTTGAAAACAACTTATTTTGAAGTATTTAACCCGCGAAATGTTTTCCGAACTATAAGTAATCATTTGTAAATGATTTGTTGAATGTTTTCAAAGGTTTAAATATATTGAAAATAATTTGTTTGGAGTTTAAATTGATTTATTTAATAAATAAATGTGTTTTTCAATTTTAAATAATTGGATATGGTTGGAGATAAATCTTCAGATGGTTGATATTAATTCGGTAGATGATGAATTCTTACTATTTGAGGAATTTAAAACGTAGTTCACCATTATTCCGCTTATAGTGTGGGTTGGATATCGAGATTAATATTGAGTACAAGTTGATGGTATTTCTATCCAGATCTAATGTCAAAGAGTTGGATAAGTCTTTAAATTAAGATACGAGTTTCCTAAGTTGACAGGAATAAGTGGGATAGAAATAATCTTTAGATATTTGATATGAAATTCTATGGTGTAACTGTTTACTATTTGAGAAATTTGGAAGATATTATTATATCGTTATTCCACTTATAGTATTCGTTGATTATGAGAATTGATATCAAGTATAAGTAGATACAATTTTCGTGTTACTTATGTTCAATATCAATTGATTTGGGTTTTGTCGTGAATCATATCTTCAATAATATCATTCTTGAAACCGCAAGAGATTGGGTTATGGAAATTCATATCGTAATTTGAGGATTTGATTAGATTTTTGATTTGAGGAAATTAAAAGTGAGGAATTGGAAAGAAAGTATAATCTTTTAGTTAAGAAAAAAAATGGAATGTTGGAAAATCAATTTAATTGGAATATATGGTTGAAATGTGGAATAAGGATTTTCAGAGGAAACTGGATTTTGATAATGAGTTATCAAACGGAGAATTAATTAAGGCTTTAAGGCTAAATCATCTTTGATTTAAGGGATGTGTTTTAAAAGAGAAAGGTTAAACATGGATTTTGTAATAATTTGAGAATGGGTTTGAAGAAGTTTAATTTTTACAAAATCCAAGATGGAAGGAGATTGGTAGAAAGCCTGTGTGTTCTATAATTGTGTTTTTTTTTAAATTGCGCCTATTATTTGGAAAGACTGGGATCAGATGTATGTCTGAAACCATTCCAAGTAATAATATGACTTTGTGGAGCAATTGACGACATTGGAGACGACATTGAAGACCGGGACCCTTCATGTCGTAAGGACGACTTGCTGAATGTCTCGAGTGGGTTGCTCCCATTTTGCAGATGGATTTTATATCAGTTAGGTGGCAAGAAGCCCGAACGTATGTGAAGGAATTCCGGATTGTGGTTTCGTTCAGACCCACAACGGACTCGTATGGATTGTGTGTCTGACATTGTAATTAACTGCGTAGCACTGTTTTTCAATATATATCTGTTTGGTGGCGGAGAATTACTCTCTTGCTTAACACCCTTCTCTAAGACGTACGAGCTTAGAGGCTATATATTGGAAATCAGGGATGCGTTGTTAATGGATAATGTGGCATACTTATGATATGTGGTGAGCTATAGATGATCAATTCATGGCTTGTTTAAGTGTAGCTTTGTGTATCGTGACCTCGACAAGCCTCAAAACCCGGTAAATGGCCAAAACAGGAAGAAATGCGGCAAGGTTATGGGGTGTTGTTTCCTTCTAGATAAAAGGTGTACTATGGTATGGAGCCCAGGTATTAACCTATGTGGTAAAAGCATCTACTTTTGTGGTTGTTATTGGGGCACGCTCGGAAAGGTTATGGGCTCGGTTAGGAGATGGCATACTCAGGCGTACTCTAAGTTACCCAGTTAAGGGGTAACCCGGCCTTGTTTTGGCATGAGGAGCATTAGTTGATCCTCGGGCATCACGCTAGAGGTGTTCAAAATTCGGTTCGGAAGGAAGTTCCTTTTCCTGGTCATTGTCGGAAACCCAATCTCTGCTACGAGCCGGTACGGTTTTAGTTGAATACCATACGTCAGTATAGTATATGGTACCTATGCTGGCTAAGATTGATACACTTACTTTCGAAATGATTTTTCACACTATATTATAGTATTGGAAGAGGATTTTCACGTATCAAGCATTTTTGACTATCATAAGGAGAACCTCACCCATGTGTGCGTTTACATTGTGTGTGTGCCGCGAGACCTAATGGTTATTTCATTTTTCAAAAGTCATTGCGAATTTGTATGCACGGGAATTCATATGGAGTAAACCCGTTCTGCATTAGCGGTGTGGTCCGTTGAATTACCCAACTTTAAAATGAATCTTAAATAGTAACTGTTTTGAGTTCTCACACCATTCCCATGACTGACCTGGAGTTTATTGCTCCCTCACCTAATCTCTGGGTGCCCATAATTTTTACACGGGCAGCCTAGTAGTTTGGATCACAGATTAAGCCTTGGAGTTAGTTGGAGCAGGATTTTGGTTTAACTGGAGCTATTATGTTTGGAGCATTCGCATTCTTCCGCTGAGTTAGTATCTTTTCCATTGTGTAATCGATGTACTCTGATATACCTCTTGTAACTCTGATGTAATATTATTGTGATGATAATGGAAAAGTTCTTTTTGTTTTGTGCAAATGTGTAAGTACCCCTAACAATCCGCCTTTATGAACGGTTTAAGTTGGTTTAATTACCAGCGAAAACCGAGCAAAAAGCCGGGTCGTTACACGTGGTATCAGAGCTTTGGTTTATACAAAGCAATGGGGTACGACACATTTGAACAAATGGAAAGACTCATCAGAGTAATATATCTCATTATAGATAGGGTTAGTAATGCCCTAGAATGAGATTTTGGAGTATTATATCTGAGAGAGCATATTTGAAAATATGAAATGAGTTTTGAAAAGTTTTAATTTAAGAAACAGACATATTTTGGAAATATATAGTTAATTATAACCTGGATACTTAATCAAATGATTAAGATTACATTTTGTGATTATAATTGCATATAAAATACTTCTTATGGCATGGAAATTAAGCCCCTTCAACTGATCAGGAAAACGATCCGAGTACAAATGCCTTTTGGATTTAATTTCACTATTGGGGATTTCGAAATATCGTTAAACTTGGGTCAAATTTGTTAAGTTAACTAATCAATATGGTTAGAAATTAAAAAAATAATATAGAATTTAAGTATTGTATTCGATGCTGAGGTTGGACTGTCGCGTATAAAAAGATTTTGAATATACGCCTAGTTAACGTATATACGAAGTCTTAAGTATACTAGATAGATATAAATTCACACTCTATTCGCTTGAAGATGATTTTGTTGATGACTGCAGCATCTTCACGATGTATTTTCGAGTTTTGAAAATGGGATGACTATATGATTCCAATTAAAACATCAATATATATTTAAACCAATTTGGATGTGTTTGAAAATATTTGGTAAATTGATGAGAATTAGAATAAGTAAGCGAGATCTTGAAAATTTGATAAGTTGTAAGAATTACATCACGTGAAGCTGTAATAAGGATAAGCCTGTAAATTAAGTAGAGAGTATATGAGAAAGTGTATTTGTGATATATAAAAAAAGGTTTTGGGAAGATATATAGTTTGGAAACTCAAATCAATATTTTGAACAAGAATTGGAAATAACTTTGAAATTAATTTTTGGAATTGATTTTGAAAGAATATATTTTCAATATAAAGGAAAAAGGGTCTTTGAAAATATTTGGAATTTAAAACTTGAGCACGATATCTTGTGATTGGAATTTCTTAATTGATTAAAAGACGTTTATGTGAAGTTGTAATTTACATAAGCAATCCAATTAGTTCGGGAAATGATTTAAAGGCTAAGTTGGAATGAATCAATTAGAATATTTATAATTATTCCTCCCTAACTAATTAATTTTTAAATGTAAATATTGAGAATTCAATATGACGATAAGATATTTGATGATATTTTGGTTGAGGACTACATTGGTTAAAGCTGTTTTTTTCTAAAGTTTGAAGGAAATAATTTTTGTAGTCTTGAAGTTAGAATAATTAATGAGGATAGCCAAACTTAAATAAGGAAAAAAAATCTGGAATTATCGACAATTTTGGAAAGTCGATAAGTTCGAAAGTATATTGTGACAACAAGAGGAATTATTTAAGTAGGCACGAATATCTTGTGAAGATTCACAAATTTGATTAAAGGATATTTGACAAGCGGGTGTAGTAAGAAGAAATTACCTCAACTGAAACGTTTAGATAAGTTGAGTTTTGAGGATCGAGTTTTACGTGTAAAGAATAACAGTAAGTTTGGTGAATTAAAAGGAAATAAGTCCCATAACCATTTTATTTGCAAGATAAGATCAAAGAGAATAATTTATACCTCTAAATTTTTTTTTTGGAAAGCAGTATATGGTTGAGTATAAGTAATTGTCCCAGTAAGCGATGAATCGAATATAATAGGTAACTGGAGGTTATCGTAGGAAGACATGTAGATATGGTTATCCGGTAATACATGTGAGAACATGAAGCTTTGGTAAAAGAATTTTAATATTGAATTTGTCGAATGGGTAGTTACAATTCCCTTTCCTTTTCAAGGACGAAAAGTTTTAAGGGGAGTTGAATGTAACGATCCAGAATTTTAACCAAATTAAAATTGGAATTTTTATTACTTAATTTGAATTTGACATAAATATATATGGTAAGAATATTTAATAATTTTGATAAGTTATATGATAGATTTTACTTGAATTATAAATGAGAATGATTATTAATAATTTTGGATTTATTGACACTATTTTCGTTCGATCGGATTTGTCAAATTATAACGCGAATTAGTAGCATTAGAATTAAGTGTTGCCCTTAGTTTTCATAGCATTTAAGGGAAAATGCTACCAAAAGTTCACCTTCTCTTCTTAAGACAAGTGTATGGACACTTGTCATTTTGCATGTAAGCTTTTATGCATGCCTTCCATGTGCCCCCTTATGTGTCATCACCTCCTTAACTCTCCATTCCTATATAAGGAGACCTTTTCTCCATTTTCTTACCATTCCATTCCATTTCCACCTTTCCACCTTCTTCTTAATGCTTATGTCCATGGTTTCCAAGGCATAAGTCTTCCTCTTTTCCACCACCACCTTGCCAAAGTTCGTCATTCTCCTCCTCCTCCTTCCCTTATAGAGAGAGAGAGAGATTAATATATATATATTTTTTGATGAAGAAGATGTTGCGCCGTAATACTGTCCGATGGTTCGCTCAACTAGGCTCGTTTACCGTGAAGATTTGGAAAGCTGTTTGGTGAGAACTCTTTAACCGAGATTTATATAGTAGTGATGAATTATTATTGGTTAATGATGGTCGATATTTGTTGCGATGGATGAAGGGTGCGAAGTTTAGAACACACACTATTAAGCGTTAGTGTTATAACGCTTGTGCACAATTATGATTTATTGAACCAAGTTGCCGATGGTTGCTATGGATGTTTAAATGGTTGTTAATGTTGTTTTGCACACAATATGACACAACAATTATGGTATCACATTGCTGATCGAAAAATCTCCTTCATAATTAAAAGCAATATCATTATTGAAATTGAAGGTTAATAATTGGAAAAGACCATATGTATGAATTCATATATATTGCTAAAGTCCTTTAAATGAATAAATAAATACCGGAACATTCTAGGATGACAGAGAGCATAGTGTCTAGGCTTGGGTTTGGAAATAAAGTTTCCTGCTCTCCCTGGCTATCCCTAACTGGTCCGACGAATGGGATGGTTAATTTGAAGTTATTTGAATTTAGAAATGAATTGGAATTTTTGAAAGTTGAATTATAGATCCAAATTAATTTAGAAAGTAAAATTTAAATGATTTTAAAAGTGTTATATAAGAATATAATGGTTTTCTAAAATATTTTGAAGTATCGTAGTGTAATGCTTATTATGGTCAAAATAGAGCTTGTCGCATAACGACAATTTACATATTTAGATGCAAACTTTAAACGCTTATAACTTTTACAAACTAAATCGGATTTCCACAAAACGAAAAACATTTGATTTGTACTAACAAGAACTTTCAAATGAGTGAAAGCAGATTTTAAATTCGAGTAATAATTTTGAAGATATGTTTGAAACCATTTTGGAAAAGATCGATGTAAGAACAATTGTTGACCATAACTATAAACAACTATTTTTAAATGTTTTAAAAATATGGAAAAAATTTGTAAAATCATAATACGTTATGTAAAAGTGCTTTGAATTGTAAATTTTAAGTTTTAGCTAAGATAAACGATGTTGTTATCAAAGTAGTTAAGATAACTGATTTGTAACGCTTTTGTACCACTTTTGAAGCACTATTGTAACGCTTTCTTTGAAAACAACCTATTTTCAAGTATTTAACCCGCGAAATGTTTTCCGAACTATAAGTAATCATTTGTAAATGATTTGTTGAATGTTTTCAAAGGTTTAAAAATATTGAAAATAATTTGTTTGGAATTTAAATTGATTTATTTAATAATTAAATGTGTTTTTCAATTTTAAATAATTGGATATGGTTGGAGATAAATCTTCGGATGGTTGATATTAATTCGGTAGATGATGAATTCTTACTATTTGAGGAATTTAAAACGTAGTTCACCATTATTCCGCTTATAGTGTGGGATGGATATCGAGATTAATATTGAGTACAAGTTGATGGTATTTCTATCCAGATCTAATGTCAAAGAGTTGGATAAGTCTTTAAATTAAGATACGAGTTTCCTAAGTTGACTGGGTTAAGTGGGATAGAAATAATCTTCAGATATTTGATATGAAATTCGGTGGTGTAAATGTTTACTATTTGAGAAATTTGGAAGATATTATTATATCGTTATTCCAGTTATAGTATTCGTTGATTATGAGAATTGATATCGAGTATAAGTAGATACAATTTCTGTGTGACTTATGTTCAATATCAATTGATTTGGGTTTTGTCATGAATCATATCTTCAATAATATCATTCTTGAAACCCCATGAGATTGGGTTATGGAAATTCATATCGTAATTTGAGGATTTTATCAGATTTTTGATTTGAGGAAATTAAAAGTGAGGAATTGGAAAGAAAGTATAATCTTTTAGTTAAGGGAAAAAATGGAATGTTGGAAAATCAATTTAATTGGAATATAGGGTTGAAATGTGGAATTAGGATTTTCAGAGGAAACTAGATTTTGATAATGAGTTATCAAACGGAGAATTAATTAAGGCTTTAAGGCTAAATAATCTTTGATTTAAGAGATGTGTTTTAAAAGAGAAAGGTTAAACATGGATTTTGTAATAATTTGAGAATGGGTTTGAAGAAGTCTAATTTTGACAAAATCCAAGACGAAAGGAGATTGGTAGAAAGCCTGTGTGTTCTAAAATTGTGTTTTTTTTAAATTGCGCCTATTATTTGGAAAGACCGGGATCGGGTGTATGTCTGAAACCATTCCAAGTAGTAATACGACATTGTGGAGCAATTGAAGACATTGGAGATGACATTGGAGAAGACGTTCAAGACCGGGACCCTTCATATCGTAAGGACGACTTGCTGAATGTTTCGAGTGGGTCGCTCCCATTTGCAGATGGATTTTATATCAGTTAGGTGGCAAGAAGTCCGAACGTATGTGAAGGAATTCCGGATTGTGGTTTCATTCAGACCCAGAACGGACTCGTATGGATTGTGTGTCTGACATTGTAATTAACTACGTAGCACTGTTTTATCAATATATCTGTTTGGTGGCGGAGAATTACTCTCTTGCTTAACACCCTTCTCTAAGACGTACGAGCTTAGAGGTTATATATTGGAAATCAGTGATGCGTTGTTAATGGATAATGTGGCATACTTAAGATATGTGGTGAGCTATAGAAGATCAAAGCATGGCTTGTTTAAGCGTAGCTTTGTGTATCGTGACCTCGACAAGCCACACAACCCGGTAAATGGCCAAAACAGGAAGAAATGCGGCAAGGTTATGGGGTGTTGTTTCCTTCTAGATAAAAGGTGTACTATGGTATGGAGCCCACGTATTAACCTATGTGGTAAAAGCATCTACTTTTGTGGTTGTTATTGGGGCACGATCGGAAAGGTCGGTCACGACCGGGAGATGGCATACTCAGGCGTACTCTAAGTTACCCAGTTAAGGGGTAACCCGGCCTTGTGTTGGCATGAGGGGCATTAGTTGATCCTCGGGCATCCCTCTAGAGGTGTTCAAAATTCGGTTCAGAAGGAAGTTCCTTTGCCTGGTCATTGTCGGAAACCCAATCTCAGCTACGAGCCTGTACGGTTTTAGTTGTATACCATACGTCACTATAGTATATGGTACCTATGCTGGCTAAGATTGATACATTTACTTTCGAAATGATTTTTCACACTATATTATCGTATTGGAAGAGGATTTTCACGTATCAAGCATTATTGACTATCATAAGGAGAAACCTCGCCCATATGTGCGTTTACATTGTGTGTGTGCCGCTAGACCTTATGGTTGTTTCATTTTTCAAAAGTCATTGCGAATTTCTATGCACGGAAATTCATATGGAGTAAACCCATTCTGCATTAGCAGCATGGTCAGTTGAATTACCCAACTTTAAAATGAATCTTAAATAGTAACTGTTTTGAGTTCTCACACCAGTCCCACGACAGACCTGGAGTTTATTGTTCCCTCACCTAATCTCTGGGTGCCCATAATTTTTACACGGGCAGCCTAGTAGTTTGGTTCACAGATTTAGCCTTGGAGTTAGTTGGAGCAGGATTTTGGTTTAACTAGAGCTATTATGTTTGGAGCATTCGCATTCTTCCGCTGAGTTAGTATCTTTTCCGCTGTGTAATCGATGTACTCTGATGTACCTCTTGTAACTCTGATGTAATATTATTGTAATGATAATGGAAAAGTTCTTTTTATTTTGTGCAAATGTGTAAGTACCCCTAACAATCCGCCTTTATGAATGGTTTAAGTTGGTTTAATTACGGGCGAAAACCGAGCAAAAAGCCGGGTCGTTACAAATTGCGAGTATGCAATTTTTGTAAGGGGGGAGTCTGTAACAACCCACTTTTCTTAGGCATATTGAATTGGGAATCAACTAATTGATTTGGTAATTTAGAGGAAAAATATATATAATAATGAATAAATAAATAAATAGAAGCGAAACATATATTTTTGGGATGAGAGGAAAATACATGTTTTATGAATTATTGGACGTATGTAGTTGTTGTAAAATGTTGCACGTTTTGTTGTAACAATGTTAAAGCTTATTGTTTTAGATTAAATAACAATAAAAAAAAGAATTTTTTTTTATGATTACATAAAGAAGATTTAATTTTATGTATGAGAAGTTTAAACAACACACTATTTTTGTGTGTGTGTTAGTTTTCAAGAGTGCATTTGAAAAAAAAAGAGAAAGAACCTTTATATTAAAGAAGAAGAAAACTGTAAACAAAAATAAAATAAAAATAAGTATGCATTTTAAAAATATTTTGCAGGAATACTCTAGAAACTAAATTTAAAAAGGGGGAAAACAAAAATATCTCATAAAGAGACAAATAGTAATCATTATGTACATAAGAAGAGAAGGGGTAAAAACAAAAGAAAATATAAAAAGAAAGGGGGAAAAGGTAGATTTTTCTTGAGAAGAATCTAGAGAAGGGGCTAAGGATAAAAATCCTTTCCATTCTCTTTCCCCGATTACTTACAGTATGTATCTTTCTTTCTCATTCAGAAACCACCGAGAACATAAACAGAAATATAAAATTTTCTCTTATCCCTAATCTTCCAATTCAATCAATTCGCATACAAATTGAAGAGAAGAGAAGGTTCCCAATTCAGTAAGTATCTCCTAAACTTATTCAATCTCACTCAGGTTCTTTCAATTTTGTAAATAGAGATTTTAGAATAGATTTTCCTATCAATTCCTTTGTGTAGAGAGCTTCAATCCAGAGATTAAGCGATTTCAGAGGTGAAAGTTTGCATTTTGGCGTTGGAGGCGAGTGAAGTTTCCACCTTTTCCTCTTTAAATCATGAATTGTGCATCCCATGATGGGTTAAAGTTGAAATTTTGATAGTAAATTAGCTCCTTCCCCTAAATACGATTTATTCTTGAATTCTTGGTCATTGAAAATGAATTTGAATGCAGTTTGTTAAAGTATTGGAAGGTTGAAGGGGTTATACAATAAACTTGTTGCATGCATGTTATTTCAATGCATGCAAAGTGTATGTTTGAATGCTTTTTTGGGGAATAATTTGTAATTCTTTAGGAAAAATAAAAAATTTATACTGTTGGTTCTCTATATTCAAATGAAAAAAAAACTGAAAATTTCAGTTTTGACATGGAGGGGAGGGGCTGCACCGTTACAGTGCAACAATTTTACTGCACTGCTACAGTGCAGCGGACTACACTGCTACAATGCAGTGAGATGCACTGGAACAGTGCAGCGGACTGCACTGCTTCAGTGCAGCGGACTACACTGCTATAGTGCAGCGACGGCTACACTGGAACCGTGCAGCCGTGGGCTGCACTGGAACAGTGCAGCCGTAGGCTGCAGTGCAGCAACAGCTGCACTGGAACAGTGCAGCGACGCACCGCAGCGGCTGCAATGGAACAGTGCAGCCATGGGCTGCACCGCTACAGTGCAGCGGCTGCACTCGAACAGTGCAACAGCTGCACTGGAACAGTGTAGCCGTAGGCTGCAGTGCAGCAACAGCTGCACTGTACTGCTACAGTGCAGCGGCTGCACTGGAACAGTGAGGTTGTGGGTTGCACTGGAACAGTGCAGCAACAGCCGCACTGCTACAGGCAGCCGTGGGCTGCACTGGTACAGTGCTGCTACAGTACTATTGTGTTGTGCAGTAGTGTTGCACAAAAAAAAACCTTATATTTAGTTTTGGTTTAAAATAAGATCTTCATTAAAAAAAAATATGTTTTACGGTTGTAAATTATTTTTTTAAAGCAAATTTTTTTCTATAAACGAAAATTTTGTTAATATATAATTGGCCGAATAATTTTATTAATTCCAAACATGTTAAACATGCTAAACAATGTTTATGTTTTGCTATGATACATAAGTATTATGGGGTACTTGTGTATTAGAGCGAAACGGAAGTGTAACCATCTATGGACATGCATTGTTAACCTTTCTACAAAATTTACTGGGTTTTATAAAACTTACTTGCATGAATGTTGCCATTATTGGTTTTATATAGTGTTTTGATGTTATAAACACTATGAAATTTTAAGGCATGAATTTACGAAACAGCATATCAAAAAATACTTTTAATTTTGGGATTGGGATAGATTGGACTCTGTT
Organism: Allium sativum; assembly: GCA_030737875.1. Classification (NCBI taxonomy): domain Eukaryota; kingdom Viridiplantae; phylum Streptophyta; class Magnoliopsida; order Asparagales; family Amaryllidaceae; genus Allium; species Allium sativum. The sequence continues at coordinate 178,933,764 of CM060915.1, read as the reverse complement.
GTACCAATGGGCCAAAACTCCATCTTGGTCGACCTGATTCAGGTTCGCTACCTGAATCACGATGGTTATAAATTTCGCCCACTTTCCGCCAAAGGTCAAACGGTCTGCTACATTGGGCAATTTTGTTGATTTGATCGGGATTCCCGATCGGCGGGTCACAGACTACATCAGATGGAGACGTGGGTGTGCCACGTGTAGTTTCGTGAACGGGTAGCATACGGCCTTCGCCTTAGACCGTCTTGGTTATCCTGGGTTGATCGCCAGGTGTCGTTATGGCGTTATGAGTACGTTACGGTGCTGATGTCTCCGCGCGCGCTAGAGCTCTACCACTGTGATTTTACAATACTAGCGCATGTTTATTTGGTATCTGTTATGAGTCATATTATATTTATCCCGTAGTTCCCATAACTCATTATTACCCTTTTATTTACTTGAATAAGGTTGGCATATTACCTAAGTTAATTTGGAAACCAAGTATTATATTATCATATTGTTCTATACATGATAATTGTTTTGGTATTGTGTTTCTTTATGTAACACCCCACCTCCTCAAGGGTCACTCACAAAGGGAATGCACTAGTTTTGGAGGGGTATTATCGAGATAACATGCATGCAGATATCACAAGACAGAACATTAATAAAAAAAATTAAGTAAACAGCGGAAGAATTTATGAGCAAAACAGAACTTCATTTTATTCCAAAATAAACCATGTCTCTTAAAACATTTCAAATAACTTCATTACAACTGTCTTGTAATAATAGCCAAAGAAGCAATAACTTAAAAACAGAAAAACAGCTTATTCCCCAAGTGCAGTAAAAAGAAGCAGCCATAACAAACTGTACATGCTGAGCAGAAGCAAGTGATACCCAAGCTAAGAGCTAGTTTTCCCTCCCTGAGAACCTGGGGGGGAAATGAAAGAAAAAGAGGCGAAAGGAAAAGGGTCAGTCCTAAAGACTGAGTAAGTCCTAGTGACTTTCAGTGTAAAAACGGTTAAAACAACCTGTCATGTATGAACTGGAACTAAACTTAAGAATGGTGTCAAGGTGAACAAGATAGACTTAGGTGATCAGGATAAGTCAAGACAAGTCAAGTAAAGCATCACATGTTTGAGATTCGTTTCATCGACTGTACTAGTATACTAAGCCCATATCACAAGTTAATCACGAAATAAATCCCATGGCCCAATATCATGAAATGACCCTGAAACGGGGTCTGACCCAAGTACGGGGTCCTACGGAGCGATTATCTACTCGATCGGCTCCCTACAAGATCTGGCTCGTCAAGTGTCCGTGTCATACGACTAATCACGAATGTAGTCACCTGTGCTGGGTCAACCTTTGGATGTATCAGCCCTAGGGTGTCAACCCCTGACACGATTCAAGATGCACAGATAAATCTACAGATACCCAGTGCCTGCCCCGGAATTAGTGCACGACCGTAGTCCACCGAACCTACATTGGCATACCCCACTGCCGTCGATCAACTCCCTACAAATTCTAGCTCGTCAAGTGTCCGTGTCATACGGCTAATCACGAATGTAGTCACCTGTGCTAGGTCCACCTTTGGATGTATCAGCCCTAGGGTGTCAACCCCTGACACGATTCAAGATGCACAGATAAATCTACGTATACCCAGTGCCTGCCCCGGAATTAGTGCACGACCGTAGTCCACCGAACCTACACTGGCATACCCCACTGCCGTCGTTCACCTCTTACAATCAGCCCAGTAATCGTGCCCCACCCGGCCTAGCCCCAGGGTACCTTGATACATCTAGAGGATTACTGCTGAAAGGGGTCGTGTCTAGGGTTTCGCCTAACAGATTAGGTCATGTAATTCGTGACCTAACCCGCCTAACAGATTAAGTCATGTAATTCGTGACTTAATCCTTTTCCAGTCTAGTCATGTAAAGATGGTTAAATATGCCATTTAAATTCGTGACTTAACCCGCTTACGTGTCATGTCAAGTTGGCTAAGTGTTGTCGTTTCAAGTCCATGACTTAGCCGTACAAATCGTGTTCAAGTTGGTTAAGTTGTCTTTTCATGTTCATGACATAACCCTAATTTGCATTAATTGATTCGTTAATGCACCGAACCACTCACATTGGATCTTATTGTTCGTAACCACTGGATTTGCCGGGCGGTTCCGGGCAGGTTTATGCTACGAACTCAACCCAACCTCGGGTTTCAAGCGCGATGTGACCAACTACCCACACTAGATCCTATTGTTTGTAGCAACTGGATTTGCCGGGCGGTTCCGGGCAGATTTACACTACAAACTCAACCCAACCTCGAGTTGGCCACTTTCTTGTTTTCTAAAGTCATGCCCATGTTCTTATCAGATTCGTGCTATTTTCATAGCATGTTCATATGTCAATTTCGTGCCCAACTAAGGCATGTTTCAAGTCAAGTTATGGCATGTTCAAGTCGAGTTTTTGTGCCATATTTCATGTTCTACTTATGCCAAATTTCACGGTTTATGATTATAATCAATTCAAGTTTTGCCTATTCTACCCAATCGTATCCCCAACGTATATAAACGTACTTCGTTCACAAGCATAAACAATTCAAGAGATAAAGGGGAATAACACCAGACATGTGATAGGCATACGTGATAATTTTAACATTACGCGCATAATAAACAGGCTATAACATATCACATGGTTTCAATACTAGCATGATGATAACTTGGCATAGTAATGGTTCCAACTTAGTTCAACATGATGAATTCAACTTTACATCCTAGGCATAATAATCATTTCGGGCATAATAATAATTTTATTACAAACATGAAACATTAAAGGCATGGTAATTCTAATAGGCATAGTGGATTCCAATTTAGTATTTTTAACATAATGATTCTCATCTAGCATTATAAACATAATGATTCCAACTTTTCATCATGACCTAGCAATTCCCAATTTGTCATTAGCATGATAGGTATATTAACATCACAGGCATAGTTTCATTAATATCATAGACATGGTTTAATTAGCATAATAGGCATGGTTTAATCAACATGAAGATTTCAATGAACATAATGATTCCATGGACATGTATTTGTTCAACTTGCAATAAAATTAAGCCCAAGTGATTCATAACAACATCGACATCATGATAAGTTTAACTTGCAACATTAACATAGCAATATTCCCAAATTTTGATTCAAAGTTAAACAATATAAACATGGATTAATAATAGTTCTTAAATCCGGTTTCAATTCATAGCATGCCCATGTTATTTTAGCGTTTTTGCCTAAAAAGTGACATAGAACTTACAATATGAAGCAAGCAATCCTAATCAAAACTTTAAGTCAAATAGCCCCAAATCCGTTGTCTAAAGCGTCGTAGTTGTTGTAGCTTCTAGTTGTAGCCTTCAAGAATCATCCTTCGTCTCCTTTAATTTTTGTTCTTTGTATTTTTAATTTAGAGTTCTAGGTTTAATGGCGGCTGCATGAGTGCTAAAATGAAATAGTATGATTTAGGCTAGGTCTTAGGGTCTTTTTATAGTTGTAGGAAATTGATTTTAGCGTTTAGATTAACCCTAGAATAGGTCTGAGCCATCCAAAATCGTCACAAGCCCCTAAAACAAGACCCAGGAGCCAAAACAGGTGCACCAGAAAAATTGGTCCGACCGGGGGGGTCGACCCCTGGGTCGACATGGGTGTCGACCCATTGGGGGGGGTCGACACTGGTGTCGACCCCTGTGTCGACCCTGCCTGTGGCGGGAAAATTCCCGCCCATTCTGCCTTGGTTGTAATTTAAATCTGAATTCGAATTTGAACTATTTTTGGAATTTTCTGAAAACTTCATTGGGCCATAACTTAGTCATACGGACTCCATTTTTCGAAAACTCGGACTCTATTTCGCGTACTTTTCCGAGACGAACGCAATGGCGCAACCCGTTTTCCCTGATTAAGATTTTAATATTTAATTCTGCCTTGATTCTTGTCTTAACACGTTGTTAAAATACGGGTTGTTACATTCTCCCCTCCTTAAAGGATTTCGTCCCCGAAATCTTCAAGTTAGGGAGGATGTGTCCTACCATCCAATCATCCATCTACTCAAAACATCATCCACAAGCAACCATGGTCCTTAAAAGACTTCTAATGTTTTATGAACACATGCAAAGAGTGTGTGTATATGTTCCTTAGCTAATGCTAATGATCAGGCCTGATTGATCTTCTAAATGCAAAATATTTTTTAGTGAAATGAATCCAATATGTATGCAAAATTTTCCTATTATAATTCATAATTTCTACATGAGTGTACAAACATTTAATCATATGCAACAACCAAATGATAGTACAACCAAGTTTCCAAAATAAACACTCATGCATATGCAAGTATGAAACTATGACTGAGCCGATCTAGTGTCTAATGTCTATTCATGCATCCACGAGCAACCACTTGCGACCACTTGCAACCATTTTGCAATCATAACATGTTTCAATTACATGTTTACATCCAAAAAGATTCTACCTATGGTTCTCAAGATAGGATCGAGGAGATAACAAGATAAAACAAAGCATCTAGAAAAAGAAGTTAATGATGTACCCCCAGAAGGTCCGGTCTGCTTTTTAGGGCAGTCCTTGCTGATGTGTCCAGTCTACCCACAATGAAAACATTCACCTTGCTTTCTCTTCCTCTTTCTACAATCCTTGGCTATGTGCCCTTCCGTACCACAGAAATTGCATTTCCTTTTATCACGTGAGTTGTCGTTCTTGCCTCCTTTCTCGGGGTCTACCTTCTTATTCTGAGAATCGTTGGGCTTGACCTCTTTCTTGCCCTTTTTATCTTCCTCATATAGTAGGGCCATATCCACCAAGCTTTCAAAGGTCGCCCCCATGGGCACATGAGTCATGGCCAAACCATGTAGTGGCTCGTTCAAGCCTCGTGCAAAACGTAGCGCCTTTTTCTGAGGAGTGTTGACCAACTCCAATCCGAAGGGAGCAAGCTGATTGAAACGGTTCACGTATTCTTTAACTGTCATATTTCCTTGTTTAAGGGCCAGAAACCGTTCCATTTGGAGACTCTCCTCTGCCATGACAAGAACTTAAGCCCAAATCTCCCTCTAAAGTCCGCCCAAGTCTCAATGGGCCTAGTAGCGTTGGTGACTTCCCACCAATAAGAAGCTTCCTCTTTCATGAGCCACGCCGCCAACTATACTTTCCTATTGTCCTCTACCTCAAAGATAACAAACAAGTCTTCGGTTTCCTTCATCCAATTCCGTGCCTCAACAAAAGCCTCAGTTCCTAGGAAACCCTTTCCTCCCATGGCCTTAAAGACCTTGCATATCTTTGAAAAAGCAGTTTCTCGCGGAGGTTGAGGAGGATGAGGAGGAGGATTGGCTGGGACTGCCACATTATCCCGAGCCTCGAGGAAACGACGGAACCAAGTGGGTATATTGACCCCCTCGGGAAGATTAAGGTCATCGACCATGATAAGCTGAAAAACAAAAAAGGAAAAGATTCAAACGAGGAAACAAAGATAGTGCTAATGGCTTTGGGGAATATGCCTTTTAATCAAAACAAAATTTTCTTGAAAATTTGCTTCTTTGTAAATGGTTTTGAAAAAAAATTCAAAAGGTTTTCAAAACTTTTGCCCAGTCTTGGTAACCTTCTGCTCTGATACCAAGTGTAACACCCCACCTCCGCTAGGGTCACTCACAAAGGGAATGCACTAGTTTTGGAGGGGTATTATCGAGATAACATGCATGCAGATATCACAAGACAGAACATTAATACAAAAAAATTAAGTAAACAGCGGAAGAATTTATGAGCAAAACAGAACTTCATTTTATTCCAAAATAAACCATGTCTCTTACAAACATTTCAAATAACTTCATTTCAACTGTCTTGTAATAATAGCCAAAGAAGCAATAACTTAAAAACAGAAAAACAGCTTATTCCCCAAGTGCAGTAAAAAGAAGCAGCCATAGCAAACCGTACATGCTGAGCCAAAGCAAGTGATACCCAAGCTAAGAGCTAGTGTTTCCTCCCTGAGAACCTGGTGGGGGAAACGAAAGAAAAAGAGGCGAAAGGAAAAGAGTTAGTCATAAAGAATGAGTAAGTCCTAGTGACTTTCAGTGTAAAAACGGTTAAAACAACCTGTCATGTATGAACTAGAACTAAACTTAAGAATGGTGTCAAGGTGAACAAGATAGACTTAGGTGATCAGGATAAGTCAAGAAAAGTCAAGTGAAGCATCACATGTTCGAGATTCGTTGCATCGACTGTACTAGTATACTAAGCCCATATCACAAGTTAATCACGAAATAAATCCCACGGACCAATATCATGAAATGACCCTGAAACGGGGTCTGACCCAAGTACGGGGTCCTATGGAGCGATTATCTAGCCGATCGGCTCCCTACAAGTTCTAGCTCATCAAGTGTCCGTGTCATATGGCTAATCACGAATGTAGTCACCTGTGCTGGGTCCACCTTCGGGTGTATCAGCCCTAGGGAGTCAACCCCTGACACGATTCAAGATGCACAGATAAATCTACGGATACCCAGTGCCTGCCCCGGAATACGTGCACGACCGTAGTCCACCGAACCTACACTGGCATACCCCACTGCCGTAGTTCACCTCTTAGAATCAGCCCAGTAATCGTGCTCCACCCGGCCTAGCCCCAGGGTACCTTGATACATCTAGAGGGTTACTGCTGAAAGGGGTCGTTTCTAGGGTTTCGCCTAACAGATTAGGTCATGTAATTCGTGACCTAACCCGCCTAACCGATTAAGTCATGTAATTCGTGACTTAATCCTTTTCCAGTCTAGTCATGTCAAGATGGTTAAGTATGCCATTTAAATTCGTGACTTAACCCGCATACGTGTCATGTCAAGTTGGCTAAGTGTTGTCATTTCAAGTCCGTGACTTAGCCCTACAAATCGTGTTCAAGTTGGTTAAGTTGTCTTTTCATGTTCATGACTTAACCCTAATTGGTATTAATTGATTCGTTAATGCACCGAACCACTCACATTGGATCTTGTTGTTCGTAACCACTGGATTTGCCGGGCGGTTCCGGGAAGGTTTACGCTACGAACTCAACCCAACCTCGGGTTTCATGCGCGATGTGACCAACTACCCACACTGGATCCTATTGTTTGTAGCAACTGGATTTGCCGGGCGGTTCCGGGCAGATTTACACTACAAACTCAATCCAACCTCGAGTTGGCCACTTTCTTGTTTTCTAAAGTCATGCCCATGTTCTTATCAGATTCGTGCTATTTTCATAGCATGTTCATATGTCAATTTCGTGCCCAACTAAGGCATGTTTCAAGTCAAGTTATGGCATGTTCAAGTCGAGTTTTCGTGCCATATTTCATGTTCTACTTATGCCAAATTTCACGGTTTATGATTATAATCAATTCAAGTCTTGCCTATTCTAACCAATCGTATCCCCAACGTATATAAACGTACTTCGTTCACAAGCATAAACAATTCAAGAGATAAAGGGGAATAACACCAGACATGTGATAGGCATACGTGATAATTTTAACATTACTCGCATAATAAACAGGCTATAACATATCACATGGTTTCAATACTAGCATGATGATAACTTGGCATAGTAATGGTTCCAACTTAGTTCAACATGATGAATTCAACTTTACATCCTAGGCATAATAATCATTTCGGGCATAATAATAATTTTATTACAAACATGAAACATTAAAGGCATGGTAATTCTAATAGGCATAGTGGATTCCAATTTAGTATTTTTAACATAATGATTCTCATCTAGCATTATAAACATAATGATTCCAACTTTTCATCATGACCTAGCAATTCCCAATTTGTCATTAGCATGATAGGTATATTAACATCACAGGCATAGTTTCATTAATATCATAGACATGGTTTAATTAGCATCATAGGCATGGTTTAATCAACATGAGGATTTCAATGAACATAATGATTCCATGGACATGTATTTGTTCAACTTGCAATAAAATTAAGCCCAAGTGATTCATAACAACATCGACATCATGATAAGTTTAACTTGCAAAATTAACATAGCAATATTCCCAAATTTTGATTCGAAATCAAACAATATAAACATGGATTAATAATAGTTCTTAAATCCGGTTTCAATTCATAGCATGCCCATGTTATTTTAGCGTTTTTGCCTAAAAAGTGACATAGAACTTACAATATGAAGCAAGCAATCCTAATCAAAACTTTAAGTCAAATAGCCCCAAATCCGTTGTCTAAAGTAAGTAGTTGTTGTAGCTTCTAGTTGTAGCCTTCAAGAATCATCCTTCGTCTCCTTTAATTTTTGTTCTTTGTATTTTTAATTTAGAGTTCTAGGTTTAATGGCGGCTGCATGAGTGCTAAAATGAAATAGTATGATTTAGGCTAGGTCTTAGGGTCTTTTTATAGTTGTAGGAAATTGATTTTAGCGTTTAGATTAACCCTAGAATAGGTCTGAGCCATCCAAAATCGTCACAAGCCCCTAAAACAAGACCCAGGAGCCAAAACAGGTGCACCAGAAAAATTGGTCCGACCGGGGGGGTCGACCCCTGGGTCGACATGGGTGTCGACCCATTGGGGGGGGTCGACACTGGTGTCGACCCCTTTGTTGACCCTGCCTGGGGCGGGAAAATTGCCGCCCATTCTGCCTTGGTTGTAATTTAAATCTGAATTCGAATTTGAACTGTTTTTGGAATTTTCTGAAAACTTCATTGGGCCATAAGTTGGTCATACGGACTCCGTTTTTCAAAAACTCGGACTCTATTTCGCGTATTTTTCCGAGATGAACGCAATGGCGCTACCCATTTTCCCTGATTAAGATTTTAATATTTAATTCTGCCTTGATTCTTGTCTTAACACGTTGTTAAAATATGGGTTGTTACACTTTACATACAATACCTGTGCCTTTTAATCTTACTTTTTATATTATCATATTGCTTTACATATGATAATTGCTTGGTATTGTATTGCTTTACATACAATACCCGTGCCTTTTAATCTTACTCTTTTATAAATTATCATATTGTTTTAAATATGATAATTGTTTGGAATTGTATTGCTTTACATACAATACCAATGCCTGAGACTATGGCATATTAATGCGAAGACTGTGCTAAATTGTTCATATATTATAACATTCATACGCCTCATGTTGACTTATACATGTGGCTCCTTTACTTCTTTGTTAAATCATTTGATGTCCATAGATACTTACTTCACTCACACTAGACATAGTCCGACCCGTGTGATTTGTTTTGTTAAAACAATCCTCGGGTTAGGCTGAGGATTGTTGGCAGGTTAGGTTTGTGTGGACTACAGTATCACTTTTATCCTTTTCCAAGTTTTGGGGTTTTGGACTATGAAGCTTCAGACTATCAATAGCATGTAGTATTATGGTATGTACACTATTATGTATTTTGGGAAGTGATATTACGTATGATGGACTATGTATTTGGACATCTCTATTATGATATGTATTATGTATTCTGCTGTTGTTATTGTGCTGCGCTTGATGCTATTATATTTTGTACTATGTAACTGGGGAAATCTCCTTGTACCATTTCTTTGAACTTATACTGAGCATGAATGGTAAGTTGAGAAGTTTTAAAAATTCTCATGCCAGTGTTCGTTCAAGGGAATGATTACAACTTTTAGCCCTATCGAGTCTCATTCTCCGTGCCTTCCGACAGTAATACTTAGTGTTGCTCTTGGTTAGCATGGGTCTAGGGGTCTGGCGTTACAATCTTATTCTTGTCTTTAGCTGGGTTAAAGAACCAATGTCCTTTAAAACACGATTAACGATAAACCCAAAATCACATTCCATTCCATCAGCCTTAATCGCAAATTAGCAAGTGAACAATTCCCTATGTATTAAACCCGAAGGCCGAAACCAACATCAGATCAATACCTAGGAAACCATTCAACTTAACTAATCTCCAGTTAGTTTCTGATTTTCTTAACTCCAATGGGTATAAGAACAGTAATATTAAGGATGTTATTCACGAAAACCCAAAATCTTATTCCATTGTTAATCGGGTAAAAGAACAAGTGTTATTTAAAACACCGTTAACGATAAACCGTAAGACCAATTTCAAATCCATTCCAATTTAAATATCAATTAATTCACATGCTTCATTAAATCTAAATAAAAGGATTTAATCTTTTCTTAACTGGGTTCGAGAACAGTGTTAATGAAGACACCATTCACCACAAATCGAAAATCACATTTAATATTAAATACAAGGCTCTGGATAGAAAATATATCGGCTTATATTCAATATCAAATTCTAGAATCAACAAATACTGTATTGGAATAACGATATACATATCTTCCAAATTCCTCCACAATATCCGTATAATCACGGATTCCAATATCGAAATATTCCGAAGATAATTTCGATTCAAATCCATTCCAATTCATATATTGGAAATTCTGGTTATTTTTAAAACCATTTCAAATCCAATTTATTTATTTTAAAAATAATTGGATTATAATTCTAGTTCAAAACTAGTTCATTTCGATAAAAATATATTTTTATCTTTTCAAATATGGAATTTTTCATCCTAATTCTTTCCAAATCATTTCTTATGATCTTACACTAATTATTGATATTTTTAATATTTTTATCAAGGCCCGTACAGTTGATTTCCATAAACGGCCATCGAACTACACTTACAGCGAACTTTTCCAAATTTGATTTGGACATAATCCCAAGTCCAGCCGTTAGATTTCAAATCTCTAATATTCTTTAGAAAGCTCGTTTCGATACGAACCCAACGGTTCTGGTTTTACGAGAATCCGACGGTTGGATCTCCCTTAACGTCCATTCGAAGTCAATGGTCGAAATTCACGAATTGCCGCAGCGCGACGCGTTCTATTCAGGCCATTATATTATATATACAATATATATAATATATATTTCATCGATTTCCTTTCAAAACATATTTTATTAATCGTTTTAAATTCGTTTTCAAAACGATTTCAACTTCATATTCAACTTCAAATCAAAATTGATTATTTCATATCATCGATATATAACCGATAGTATTTTCAAAATCATTAGATTTTGAAATCAATTCCTTTTTTATATTCATTATAAAAATGAATAAAATCGATATTAATATCATTGACATCAAAATGACATTAATCTAATCAACATGGCTTTATACATTTAAATATATTCGTGTCCATCCCAAATTAGACATCAAAATAACATTTTGATTCTTTCCTGAATATTATTTGAAAATATTCATTATTTTAAAATAATCGTTAATTTAAAATATTAATTCTTTCTAAACTGGAACCAGACACGGTCAATACCATATAATGTGATTATATGGATTTCATACAATACATGTATACGACAACAGTGATAAATAATCATCCATCATCCAGAGTGCATTCTACACTACATAAGCATCAAATATAAATATCTAACGCTTACAACAGCCTGTCAATCAATCGATCGACATACAGCTAATTATTGGGACTAGTGCATGTCCAATATCAACCCAATACCCGTGTGGGGTTTCAATCAACAAATAATAAATTTTATTTGCGTAGTTGAGCGATGTGTAAAATTTATCATCCCAATTAATATCCGTCAAACGTGTGCACATAAACAAATCGTCTGATTTGTTAATGAATATTATTTTATTCATACACACACTAAAAATTATATTTTTAACTATAATTTTTTTTCTGTTTATGAATATTTTATTTATCCATTCCACATCACAAACAATTTTCACAACCACATACAACCAAATAAGTCGTCCATATTCTGTGGACGAGGGTTCCAGGTGCTGCCAAGAATCGTCTGCATCCTAGTATATATTTTAACTAGAAAATAAAATAAAAGTGTGACGACCCCAAATCCCGTACAGACGGAGACAAGGGTTATCTTTGGAATATAACACAGAAACAGATAACAGCAGAACAAAATTAAATAAATACACCAGATAATGAACAATAGAATATACTGGATAAAAGTAATCATCAGAGTTACACGGTATACAGGATCTTACTTAGTACAAATACAGTTCAGCTATACATAAATGTCTACAGCGGAAAACAAACAAAATATGTACAATAGGAGCTGAACAGCATAAAAAGAGATAAATGATAGAATCCATCTTCAGCTCCAGCTATCCAGAAAGAACCAGCTAAACCTGAATACAAGGCTGCCCATGTAGAAAAAGGGGCACCCGAGTTTGAAAGTGAAACAAACTACGAGTCAGTCATGGGACTGGTATGAGAAATCTATTCAACACATATATAATATGGCTAATCACAGGGCCACGCCACTTTCATGGAACGGGTTTACTCCATTGGATTGCCAGTGCTTTAAAACAAATCTTTCTTTTAAACATCGCTATGCTTTTTATAAAAATGAAGCCGTTATAAGACTCAGTTCCCATCACACAATGCAACGCAAACCGGAGGATAGAGTTTTTACCTTATAACGGTCAAAATATGCTTGATACGAATAAAACAAAGGCATTTGATATTATTGCTAGTGTTTATATGTTTTGAAAGCAATTTCAAATCATAACTATCAATCATAGACGGCATTAATGCCCCATACCACTATGTCGCCATATATAGGTATACAATCAAAACCGCACAGTCACATATTTGGAAATTTGATTTCCGTCATGAACCAAGGCAAAAGATAGTCCTTACCGAATTCGAGACAATCTAGCCCATGTCTCAGGCCCAGACTCAGGTGGGACCTTGGATCGTCAGGGCCGGTCCACCGATGTGGATTATTATGCCTGAACACTACGTTTCTCCGCCCTTTGGGGCGTAAACGAGCCAATGAATGACTCCATCGGACCCGGATCGTCCGATCAAACCGAGGCGCCTCGCAACAGCAACAACCACATAGGTGAAAAGTATATAAATGTCAGGGCTGGTAGGGCACTGACACCACCCTAGCTAGAAAGAAACGCATGCCCTCCCTGATGTCCTCTCCCGTTTCTGGTTCATACCGGGGTGTGAGGCTCGCGATTTTACGTTATACACAAAGCTACGCCACACTGGCGGTGCTTTGATCATCACCACAAGAATTTGCTTTTCAACAGAAGCCCTGATCACTGCATCTTAGCATGCCACACAGGCAATTCATGCCATGCGACTGATGTCCATCGATATACAACCTCTGAGCTCGTGCGTTTAAGAGAAGGGCAGTAAGCAAAAGAATAAATTCTCCGCCGCCAAACAGATGTATATTTAATAGGGATCAATCAACACAGAATAAAATCCAATGTCAGACACACATTCCATTTACAAGTCCATTCTGGGTCTGAACGAAACCGGAGGCACTAAATACCTCGCAAACCCATCGATCACCACGTACGTCTGGACGATCACCACTCATTATCCATATTTCGGGATGCCTCCCAATCAGGACCTTGGTAACCATCCAAACGAGGTGAAGATCTCCGGTCTTCGACCGTCGTCTTCATCTTCGAATTTCAATCGTCGGTCAATCATTTGAAATGAGAATTAACTCGGCCTTTTCAAATAATTCACGTATATTTAGAATTTCAAATCAATTTGTTTCAATGGTTAAATTATTTGACAACACCAATCTTGTTCTTTAATGTAATTTTCACACCAAACACATTCAACCATCAAAAGCCACATAAATCGAGCAAATTCAGTTTATTTCCATTTCATATCGCTTATGATATTTTATAACGATTTATCGCTATTTTTATTTATTTTAAAATAGCTAATTTATTCAAAATGACGCTTCGGGCCATAAAGCGGCCGTAGCGCTGTTTTTCTTCAGATTTGATTTACACATATCTGAAAATCTAATCGTTGGATCATCACAAAATTTACATCGTTAGAAAGGTCTTTTCAAAACGAATCCAACGGTTCCAGTTTCGGGAAAATCCAACGGTCGGATCTCCCGGTACAATCGTTTGAAGTTTCGATTTCAAAATACGAACTACAGCGTTGTTATTCGATTAAATATAATTATATTTATATATATATAAATATAATCGCTTCTGGCGCTGTTTTTCTTCAGATTTGAATTAAACATTCCAGACAATCCAATCGTTTGATTTTTACAAAGTTGGTGCCGTTGGGAAGATATTTCCAAGGCACACCCGACGGTTGCAGTTTCGGGAAAATCCAATGGTCGAATTTCCCACACTAGTTGTTTGAAATCATGGTTTCAAAATGCGAACTGCACGGCCACGTTTCATTTTAATTTTATTTATATTTATATATTTATATAAATATAGTTCATTCAATGATTTCAATATCGTTTTCACTTCAAATATTTCACTAACGCCTTAAAATTTTGGAAAATTTCGCCCTAACCTCCCCTGCACAGGGAGCATCGGGAAATCTCAAATAGCTTCCCCGGTCCTTCTAATCTCAAAAAGAAAAAGAAAAAGCCAAGCGGCTAGCCAACAGGCTCATAAAATCATCACCCAAACAAAACAGTAAATGTGTATCTATTTGTCGGGCACAAAATTTTATTCCTCTTCTCTAGCCCCTTTGCTATAACCTGTTCAATGAATATGCATGCACATATATATAGTTCTTATCATTTATCATTTTCTATTCAACTTCATATTTGATTTCTATTTGGTTTAAAAACACCATTCATTCTAATGTTACATACATAGGTACAAATCATATCATTAGCTAATTAATGAATATTTCAACTCATATATATTTATTTGAACAAGTAGCTATTTTTAACACTTCACATTTCAACGATTCATGCATATAATAAAAATGTGATTTTTATTGTAAAACAACTCATTTCAAAACAGTATTATTTTATATATTTCATGTTGGTGATAAAAATAGGATTTTTCTTATAAAACAATTTCTTTCAAAACGAGATTATTTTACACAGTTCATATAGTCGATAAAAGGTGATTTTTATCATCAAACAATCTATTTCAAAATATGAATACCATTCAACACATGAATTTCAAATCAACGAATGAATATCGATTCAACACATGAAGGTTTTCTGTAGTTTCTATATATAGATAAAAATGTGATTTTTATATTTAAAACGCGAATACCATTCAACACATGAATTTCTAATCAACGAATGAATATCGATTCAACACATGAAGGTTTTCTATAGTTTCTATATATAGATAAAAATGTGATTTTTATATTTAAAACGCGAATACCATTCAACACATGAATTTCTAATCAACGAATGAATATCGATTCAACACATGAAGGTTTTCTATAGTTTCTATATATAGATAAAAATGTGATTTTTATATTTAAAACGCGAATACCATTCAACACATGAATTTCTATTCAACGAATGAATATCGATTCAACACATGAAGGTTTTCTATAGTCTCTATATATAGATAAAAATGTGATTTTTATATTTAAAACGCGAATACCATTCAACACATGAATTTCTAATCAACGAATGAATATCGATTCAACACATGAAGGTTTTCTATTCAATGAATAAATATAGTTTTAGCAAATGAAAATAATTCAAACACATGAATGTTATTAAAAATTTCGGCAGCATAATGGCAGGGTAGTTAAAACCGGGACCGTCCCTAGTACGGCTCCTCGCTCTACCTTAAAACCTCGCGGTTTTTGACAATGGGGATCATGCATCTAGTTCGCACGCAGGCGGCATGTATATATTTATTTCATTTCTACAAACTAATCCTATGTGGTTTCAACCAAATATTTCTCAACCACAAACGGGTATTTTTCAACCTCAATCAATCAATATCAACCATAAACAATCCCAAACAATCATTCGCTATCAATCAATTTTCACAACAATTTAAACCAATAAATATCGTCCATGGTTTGTGGACGAGGGGCGTATATATATATATATATATATATATATATATATATATATATATATATATATATATATATATATAGCAATTCACTTTTATTTCAACACATATATAATTTTTACAACGCATATATAACTTATACATCGAACATACAACTTATACAACGCTTATACATGAGGTGTACAACGTTTATATAACTCATACATCGACTATATAATTTATACATCGTCGTTTTCCATATTGTTTTTAAATCAGAAATCTCACCTTGGGTTCCACTCCGCCGGTTTTATCTGAAATTCTATTCTGTTTCGATTTGCTTCCTCGTGTAGTGTTCTTCACCGTGTTTCCAACGCAATCTGTGTCACGCAGTTTGTATTAACAATCACACTTTTTTATACTGCGTTAGTTCTTTTAAAAACCATGCTATTCATATTTTAAAAAAAATTATCAATGCTATATATAAATTAAAAATCACATTTTTAATTTAAAACTATTTTTATAAAAATCCATATGTTATTTTTGTTTTTAAGAACATATGCTATTTATATTTTCAAGAATATCACTACTTATATTTTCAAATCAAAGATGTTTATAATAAAAGATTGATTTTCAAACTAATGATGTTCATATAAAAGATTTGATCTTTATTATTTCCCTAATCAAAGTCATTAAGGGTTAATTACCCTTCTAAAAATATATATATTTTCTTCGCATAAAAATCTAATTTTTCCTATGCTAAAATATATATAAAAACTGATTTCTATTTACAATGCTTTTTTTGCCCTATGTATAAAATTGAATTTTAAATTAATCAATAAAAATGGGCAAAACAAAGACTTACAGTTCGAGAGAGTGGGGGGGGGGGGAATCGGTTTCACGGCTTTGGATGGAAGAGGAGAGCGAAGGGAGGGGAAGGCGCGTTGGCTAGAGGAGGGGGTGCTGGGGCGTTCGACGGTGGAGGGGGTAGGCCAGAGGCGTGGGCTTCCGAAGTGGGCGCTGTCGCGATAAGGGGCTTGATTCGGGTGGCGTCGAGATGGGGCTCCGCGGTGAGGTGGGTCGTCAGAGGCGGGAGCGGCGGAGGCAGGGTGGTGGCATGCGATCGTGGGCGGCGCGATGAAGTGGCCGTGGAGGTAGCGGAGCGTCGATCTGTGTGAGGGTTTTTTTTTTAATAACTAATGGGGGGGAGGGGGTTTATGAGGATAGAAGGGGGGTGTTGACTTTGAATAGTGGGAAGGGAGGGTGTTTTTATAATTTATATATTTATTCATTTATTGATTTCAAAAAGCAGCTTTTTCATTTGCACTCAAAATGAGACCCACCGCCTGTCGTCCCTAGCATTTCACCCCTATTCCGAACACAATGGGATATGTATCGTAGGCTGATTTGATCGTTACAATCAGTTTTCATCGAAATCAACATATAACTATATATATTGAATTTGAACACGCATTTCAATTTACCGGGGTCATATTCGAACTCTAAAAATTTTAGAAAAATATTTTCTAACTCCAAAATATTTTCTAAAAATTTCAATTTACCGGGGTCACATTCGAACTCTGTAAACTGAAATTGGCCAAACGCGTTTTCCTTTGCCACGCTCACATATTGATTCGAAAAATTATGAAATTTGGAATCTAGCAATAATTTGACATCACGGATCCAACAAAAGTGGTTTCGTCGAAATCCGAGGTCGTTTGAAAAATGTCCATTTTAAGGGCCTGAATTCCATAGCGACTATTCAGAATTTTCAACTGGACATATCTTTTGATTCCCGCTATCAAATTTCGATTTGTCAGATTCGTTGGAAAGATATTATCAATTAGATTCCATTATTTTTGGTTTCACTAAAATCCGAATTATTTTGCACCTGTTACAGTCCGACAAAGTTTGAATTCAATTTTTGAAACTGCAGCGCCTTTTCAGGCCTTGTTTATAATTATTATTAATTATATTCGTTTTCAATTGTCGATTCAAACTCAGTTTTCATCGCCATTATTTAAAATATTTATTTTAAATATTTAAAATCCATAATTTTAGCCAATTTAAAAAAAATTAAATTGGTTCAGATTTTCTGGGTCGTTACAAAAAGTGGGGAGTTCTTACATTTGTGTTTCACTCCGCCGTGCTTTAATTGTCGATCTATGTAGTATACCTACGTTAAAAGTTATATATTTAACCAATCAATAACTATTTCTTCGTAGGGTTATTTTATAAATAACATACAGGGGCTAAATATTATATTTTTATCTTTCTAAAAATAATTTCATATTTTTATAACAACGCTACATAGGTAAAAATCACATTTTTACTATTGCTAAATAGTATATAAAAATCACATCTTTATTTTCTCTAAAAATCATATTTTTATACATTTCAAAAAATCATTTTTTATACTGATACTTCATATAGAAAACCCAATTTTTATACCGCTACCTTCCAAATGAAAATCTATTTTTTTCTCTAAAAAATCCAAAGTTTTCCTACTATAAAGATCCTACCTTTTCTACTTTAAAATCATATCTTTATATATTTAAAAATCGTATTTTATATAAACAAAAATCATAGCTTTTTGTTCATAAAAATCAAAGCTTGTCATAATTAAAAATCCATTCTTTACTTCCATAAAAATAAAACTGATTTTCTTTTAAAAGCTAATCATACAGAAAATGAGTAAATAAATTAAATTAAATTAAGTAAAACTTACTGTGTTCAGTTTCTGCTAGAGGAGGGGAGATCTCGGCACTGACGGCGGTCGAAGGGTGACGTTGGAGATGAGGGGGGTCGGCAGCAGGCCAACCCGACGGCTCAGGCGGTTTTGGGTGCAGTGGGTGTATCCGTCGAGGAGGGAGGCTACAGGAGAGGAGGGAAGGGGATAAGGGTGTCACGTTGGGGTGGGGGCCCATCGGAGCGGCGGTTGGAGGCACGCTCGCTGAAGGCGGCGACTGTGTCTGAGGCGCGAGGGCTAAAGTGGGGCGCGACTGAGCAAAAGGGGATCGGGTTTTATTTTTATTTGGGGGCTAGGTTTAGAAAGGAGGGCATATTTATATTATTTTATTTATTTACTTTTCCAAAAGTTTACTTTCCATTCAAACCCCAATCGAGACCCAACAACTGTCGTTCGTAGCTAATTACCCCCATTCCGAACACATTGGGATATGTCCGGTAAGCTGATTCGATTGGTTCGTTCTGTTTCAGTCAAAATCAAAATATAAATCTATATATTGAAATTGAACGCACATTTCAGTTTATCGGGGCCAAATACCGACTCTAAAAATTCCCAAAAAATATTTTCTAACTTTGTATTGACGATACGGTTCTAACAAAACTAATTTTGTCAAATTTAGAGACCGTTTCAAAAATGGCCATTTTCTGGTCGATCCAAATTGACTGAAACTGTCAAAACACATTTTCCTTCGCCACGCTCACATATTGATCCCAAAAATTATGAATTTTAGAATCTAGCGATAACCTGACATCCCGGATCCAACAAAAGTGGATTCATCGAAAATGGAGGTCGTTTGCGAAATTTCAATTTATAAGGGACAAAATTCAATAGCAACTATTCTGAATTTTCAAATGGGCCTAGCTTTTGATTTCTGCTATGAAATTTCAAGTTTTCAGATTCATTGAAAAGATATTTTCCCATAGATTCTAATATTTTTAGTTTTGGTAAAATAAGGTTTATTTTGAATCCTGTACATTCATTTGAAATTTGAAATCGAATTTTCAAACTACCGTGCCATTTTCAATTCCTTTTATAATTAAAAATAAATATTTATATTTTAAAATCGATTAAAATAAATATATATGTTCTAATTCTATTCAAAATAAATTTCTCGTTGTTATTATTTAGAATAATTCTATTTAAATATTCAAAATTCAATAAAATTGCCAAAATAAAATTATTAAATTGGTTCAGATTTTCCGGGTTGTTACAATCTCCCCCACTTAAAATATTTTTGTCCCCCAAAAGGAACGGAGCTGAAAGTTGTTTCACTAATCAACTCAACTTTCATTATTTTCATTATGGCTTAAGTTCTTCAAATTTCAGTTTCTAAGAACTTTTCAAAATTTTCAAAAATTTGCCTAACACCCCAAATCTTCGAATTTTTTTGCCATAACCTCCCCTGCACGGGAGCACCGGGAAAATCTTGAAATTGCCATACAGGCCTTTCCAATCCAAAAAGAAAAAGAAACAGCCTAGCGGCTAGCCAATCGGCTCATAAAATCCTCAAAACCCCCAATAAATACACTAAATATGTACCTATTTGTCGGGCAAACAATTTTATTCCTTTGCTTAGCTTCCCTGCTATGACCTATTCAATATATATATATATATATATATGCATGTACATGTATGCAATTTCAAACAATTTTCAATTCAGTTCAATATTTGATACAATTTGGTTATATGTACCGTTCTTTCACATAATGGTTTTATTGGTTAACAAATAATCATACAACACAATCATCAATCAATTTGTGAATTAACGTTTCAAATTCATAATTTTGACATATATACAGAAAATCATGTTTTTGATGCCAAGTAACAATATATTCTAACTATATTTTGGTTCTCACACCAGTCAATTGGGAAAATATAGATATCCCACATTCGAAACTCAAACATAAACTCTGATGACGTCTAGTCAATCATCAGAATCATCTATGGGCGACTAGAGTGTGATTCTATATCTATCCAGTATATTTGAGGATTCAATACACATGGTCAAACATATATTAAAATCTCTATGTATTTGATTGTCCAAATTCAATACAGAATAAATATTGAAATACATATAATAAGATTTGAATTTTCGAAACAAAATTTGTTTTCATTTTTTTTGAAGATAACTCTCTTTCGACTAATTCTAGGATACTATTGATCCCATCCTAGCGAGTCATTCTCATTGGATATTACTAATCCAATCTCTAATGAATTCTTTCGTTCGATTCTAACGTGTCTTGTTCTCCGAGCTTTGTAAACCAAAGCTCGGATACCAAATTTAAGGACCCGAACTTCCCCGTGAAGGAAAGCCCGGATTGCTTGGGGAACAACACACATCTGAACACAAACAGATGAAATTTTTATTGCTAATTACAACAATTTCGTCAAAATACAAGAATATACAGAGTACGAACAAATAATATACATTTGACAAACATAAGAGATTTAAATACATTACTGCAGCGGAAAATAATACAAAACACAAATGAAAAAGATACCCGGACACAGAGCTTTCCGAATATCATTCCAGTTATAAACCAGGATCCTGTGAATATGAATCTGCAAAACCAAATCTATTAGCTGCCCGCGAAAAATAGGGGCACCCAGAGTTTAGTTTAAAATAATAAACTCCAGGTCAGTCATGTGAATGATGTGAGAACTAAAACAATTATTTAAAACTTTACATTAAATCAGATATATCAAAACAGCGCAATGCTTTTTGGAAAAATGAAGCTATTATAAGATCCAGGTCCTATTACACAATGCAACACAAGCCGGGGGATAGGGTTTTCCTTTATAATAGCCAAACATGCTTGGTACGTTAAAACAGTTCATTGGATACTATTATAAGTGCATAGTGTATAAAACAACTTCAAATATAAATGTATCAATCCTAGATGGCATGGGTACCATATGCCATGTCGCCAATACTAGGCTCTACAATCAAAACCGCAACAGTCACATATTGGAAGTTGGATTTCCATCTGTGAACCGAGGCCAAGGATCTTCCTCACCGCTTCGAGACAATCTAGCCTACCATGTCTCGGGAAAGTACCCTGTCAAGCCTTTGGATCGCCAGGGTCGGTCCAGTCGATGTGGATTAAAATGCCTGAACACTGCGTTTCCCTGCCCTATGGGGCATAAACTGGTCATATCCGACCAAACCATCGGCCCTTGAATGACCGATATAACCGAGGCCCCTCGCTGCCCATCATCCATATAAGTAAAATGCCATGGCGTGCAAAACGCTGACACCACTCCAAGCTAGAAAGAAACGTATGCCCTCCCTGATGTCCTCTCCTATTTCTAGTTCACACCGGGGTATGAGGCTCGCGAATTAACGCTACACAAAGCTACGCTATATTAAAGCTGTGCTTTGATCATCAACCACAAGACTCTGCTTTTCAACAGAAGCCTTGATCGTTTGCAACTCAGCATGCCACACTGACAATTCACGCTATGCAACCGATGTCTATCAATCACACAGAATGAAATCCGATGTCAGACACACATCCATTTACAAGTTCGTTTTGGGTCTGAACGAAACTGGAGGCACCTTATTCCTTCCCCATATGTCCAATACAGGGGAGAGGCTCACACATATCCGTCGATCTCCAAGTACGTCTTGACGATCACCAGTTATTACCTAGTCTTGGGTGTACAGCCCAATCAAGACATCAATAATCATCCAAATGATGTGAAGACCACCGGTCTTCAACCACCGTCTTCATCTTCAACATATCGTCGAATCAGTTATTCAGAATGGAATAAACCCGGTCTTTCTGAATAACTCGGGTATATAATAAACAAGTACTATAAAAACACAACATACGCCTCATTACAATCCATAATATTCGTTTGGTCAAATATTCTTATACTTAGGGAAATGTTCTCATTAATTTTATCAAAGATAAATTCTTTAAATTTAGTCTTTAATCATCCTTTGGATATCATTTCAATCTAATTAAAGGTGCATTAAAACTCCACTTGGTTTTTATCTTCCCAGAAATCAATATTAATGATTGTTTAACTTGGGAAATCATATGCTGCCTTTAACTGGGTTAAAAAACCATTGTCATTTAAAACACACTTCATGATAAACCCAAAATCACATTCCATTCCATCAGCCTTTAACTGTAAATTAGCAAGTGAACAATTCCCTAAGTGTTAACCCCGAAGGCCGAAGCCAACATCAGATCAATACCCAGGAAACCATTCAACTTTAATAATCTCCAGTTAGTTTCTGATTTTCATAACTCCATTGGGTCTAAGAAAAATATTATTAAAGATACCATTCACGAAACCCAAAATCTTATTCCTGTCTTTAACTGGATTAAAGAACCAATGTCCTTGAAAACATGGTTCACGATAAACCCAAAATCACATTCCATTCCATCAGCCTTTAACCGTGAATTAGCAAGTGAACAATTCCCTAAGTATTAACCCCGAAGGCCGAAACCAACATCAGATCAATACCCAGGAAACCATTAAAGTTAACTAATCTCCAGTTAGTTTCTGATTTTCTTAACTCCATTGGGTATAATAACAGTATTATTAAAGATACCATTCACGACAACCCAAAATCTTATTCCACTGTTAATTGGGTTAAAGAATAAGTGTTATTTAAAACACCGTTCACGATAAACCCAAATACCAATTTCAATTCCATTCCAGTTAAATATCAATTAATTGGTATACTTCATTAAATCTAAATAAAAAGATTAAATCTTTTCTCAACTGGGTTCAAGAACAGTGTTAATGATGACACCATTCATAACAAACCCGAAATCACATTTAATATTAAATACAAGGCTCTAAATAGAAAATATATCGGCTTAAATTCAATATCAAATTCTGGAATCAACAAATACCGTATTGGAATAATGATATATATATCTTCCAAATTCCTCCATAATATCCGTATAATCACGGAATCCAATATCGAAATATTCCGAAGATAATTTTGATTCAAATCCATTCCAATTCATATATTGGAAATTCTGAATATTTTTAAAACCATTTAAAATCCAATTTATTTATTTTAAAAATAATTGGATTATAATTCTAGTTCAAAACTAGTTCATTTTGATAAAAATCTTTTTTTATCTTTTAAAATATGGAATTTTTCATCCCAATTCTTTCCAAATCATTTCTTATGATTTTACACTAATTATTGATAATTTTAATAATTTTATCAAGGCCCGTAGATTCGATTTCCATAAACTGCCATCGAACTGCACTTACAGCGACCTTTTTCAAATTTGATTTGCACATCCAAATCCAACAGTTAGATTTCAAATCTCTAATATTCTTTGGAAAGATCATTTCAATAAGAACCCAACGGTTCCAGTTTTAGGAGAATCCGACGATCGGATCTTCCGTAATGTCCATTCGTAGTCAATGGTCGAAATTCGCAAACTGCCATAGCGCAGCGCGTTCTATTCAGCCCATTATATTATATATATAATATATATTTCGTCGATTTCTTTTCAAAACATATTTTATAAATCATTTTAAATTCGTTTTCACAACGATTTCAACTTCATATTCAAGTATAAATCAAAATTGAATATTCCATATCATCGATATATAAATGATAGTATTTTCAAAAACATTAGATTTTGAAATAAATTCCTTTTCGATATTCATTATTAAAATGAATAAAATTGATATAAATATCGTTCACATCAAAATGGCGTTAAGCTGATCAACATGGCTTTATATCTTTAAATATATTCGTGTCCATCCCAAATCGGACTTCAAAATCATATTTTGATTCTTTTATGAATATTATTTCAAAATATTCGTTACTTTAAAATATTCTTTCCTTCTGAACTGGAATCAGGCACATTCAATTACCATATAATGTGATTATATGGATTTCATACAATATATGTATACAAAAATTGTGATAAATAATCATCCATCATCCAGAGTGCATTCAACACTGCATAAGCATCAAATACAAATATTTAACGCTTACAACAGCCTGTCAATCAATCGATCGACATATAGCTAATTATTGGGACTAGTGTATGTCCAATATCAACCCAATACCCATGTGGGGTTTCAATCAACAAATAGTAAATTTTATTTGTGTAGTTGACGATGTGTAAAATTTATCGTTCCAATAAATATCCATCAAATGTGTGCACATAAACAAATCATCCAATTTGTTAATGAATATTATTTTATTCATACACACATTAAAAATTATATTTCTAACTATAAAATATTTATTTCCATTTATGAATATTTTATTTATCCATTCCACATCACAAACAATTTTCACAACCATATACAACCAAACAAGTCGTCCATGGTTTGTGGACGACGGGTGTTACGTGCTGCTATGCACCGTTTGCATCTTAGTATATATTTTAGCTAGAAAATAAAAAAAAATGAGGAGTTCTCACCTTTGTGTTCCACTCTGCCGTGCTTTGATTGTCGATCTATGTAGTATACCTACGTTAAAATTTATATTTTTAACCAATCAATAACTATTTCTTCATAGGATTATTTTATAGCTAACATATAGAGGCTAAAAATTATTTTTTTATCTTTCTAAAAATAATTTCATATTTTTATAACAACGCTACATAGGTAAAAATTACATTTTTTACTATCGCTAAAGAATATATAAAAATCACATCTTTAATTTCTCTATAATATAAAATCATATTTTTATACATTTCAAAAATCATATTTTTATTCATTTCAATAAATCATATTTTTTTATACTGATACTTCATATAGAAAACCCAATTTTTATACCGCTACCTTCCAAATGAAACTCTTATTTTTTTCTCTAAAAAAATTCAAAGCTTTCCTACTATAAAGATCATACCTTTTCTACTTTAAAAATCATATCTTTGTGTATATAAAAATCGTATTTTATATAAACAAAAATCATAGCTTTTTGTTCATAAAAATCAAATCTTTTCATAATTAAAAATCCATTCTTTATTTCCATAAAATTAAAACTGATTTTCTTTTTAAAGCTAATCATACAGAAAATGAGTAATTAAATTAAATTAAATTAAGTAAAACATACTGTGTTCGATTTCTTCTTGAGGAGGGAGGGGATCTCGACACTGACGGCGGTCGGAGGGTGGCGTTGGAGATGAGGGGGATCGGCGGCAGGCCAAGTCGGCGGCTTAGGCCGTTTTGGGTGCGGTGGGTGTATCCGTCGAGGAGGGAGGCTATTGGAGCGGAGGGAGTGGGATGAGGGTGTCGCGTTGGGGTGGGGGCCCATTGGAGCAGTGGCTGGAGGCATGCTCGTCGGAGGCGGCGACTGTGTTTGAGGCACGAGGGCTGAAGTGGTGGCGGGGCTGAGCAAAAGGGGATCGGGTTTTATTTTGATTTAGGGGGCTAGGTTTAGAGAGGAGGGCATATTTATATTATTTTATTTATTTAGTTTTCTAAAAGTTGACTTTTCATTCAAACCACAATTGAGACCCAATGACTGTCGTCCATAGCTAATTATCCCTATTCCGAACATGTCCGGTAAGCTTCTTCGACTTTTTTGATCAATTTCAGTCAAAATCAAAATGTAAATCTATATATTAAATTTGAACTCACATTTAAGTTTATCGGGGCCACATACGGACTGTAAAAATTCCTGAAAAATATTTCTTACTTCGTATTGACGATACGGTTCTAATTAAACTAATTTCGTCAAATTTAGACACCGTTTGAAAAATGGCCATTTTCTGGTCGATCCAAATTGACTGAAACTGTCAAAACATGTTTCGCTTCGCCACGCTCACATATTGATCCCAAAAATTACTAAGTTTTAGAATCTTGCAATAACTTGACATCCCAGATCCAACAAAAGTGGTTTCTTCGAAAATGGAGGTCGTTTGCAAAATTTCCATTTTTAAGGGCCAAAATTCCATAGCGACTATTCTAAATTTTCAACTGGGCATAACTTTTGATTTCTGCTATGAAATTCCAATTTTTCGGATTCACTGAAAAGATATTTTCCCATAGATTCTAATATTTTTGGTTTTGATTGTAATAACCCAGAAAATCTGAACTAATTTAAAATTTTTATTTTGGCAATTTTGATGAATTTTGAGTATTTAAACTGAATTATTTTAAATAATAATGATGAGAAATTTATTTTGAATAGAATTAGAACGTATATATTTATTTGAATCGTCATTAGAATATAAATATTTTATTTTAATTACAAAAGGCATTGGAAATTGCGCGGTAATTTGAAAATTCTATTTCAAATTTAAAATGAATGTACATGATTCAAAATAAACTGCATATTTGCGAAACCAAAAATATTTGAATCTTAATGAAAATATATTTCTAACGAATCTGAAAAATCATAATTTCATAGCGGAAATAAAAAGTTATGTCCAGTTGAAAATTCAGAATAGTCGCTATGGAATTCTGTCCCTTAAAAATAGGAATTTTGCAAACGATCTCTGTTTTCGACGAAATCACTTTTGTTCAGTCCGGGATGTCAAATTATTGCTAGATTCCAATTTGCATAATTTTCTGAATCAATATGTGAGCATGGAAAAGGAAAACGTGTTCGATCAGTTTCACTTGATTTTAATCGATTGGAAAATGGGCAAACGGTCTTAGAATTCGACGAAATTAGTTTTGTTAGGACCGTATCGCCGATACAAAGCTAGAAGAAATTTTTCTGGAATTTTTAGAGTTAATATGTGGCCTCAGTAAATTGAAATGTGCATTCGAATTTAATATACATTGAGTTATATTTTAATTTGTACGGAAAGTGGTCATAACAAGCGAATTAGGTTACGAAACATGTCACATTGTGTTCGGAGTGGTGGTAATGTGCTAGGGGCGACAGTCGTATGGTTCAATTTAGTGTTCAAAAGAAAATGTAACTTTTTGGATTATTAAATAAATAAAAATATAAATTATAAAATACCCCTCCCCCTTATTTATCTCTCCCCATTCTCAGTCCACGCACCCTCCCCCCATTTACCATTCTAGATCGATTTTGGAAGAAGAAAATACATAAAACCGCTCGTCGTAGACCCATCGCCCTCCTCCCTTTACATCGCCTCCGCCCCAGGCACGGCGCCACCACCGCCTTACCCCGCCCCCTTCTCCAGCGCAACGAAGCTTGCTTGCTCCCTCCCTCAATCGAAGACCGCGACGCAAGACCGCCGCTCCAAGGCCATCGCTGGCCACAACCGCCACCACCACCATTCCACCGCCTCCTCAGCACCTGGACGTCGCCTCCATCCAGCAAACCAGCAGCTCCACCGTTCACCCGTGAACCGAAACCCTAAAATGTATGTAAGATTTCATTTTCTGATTTTGTTTTGTTTTTGTACGAAATAAAGACTAATTTTATTTAGTTAAGAAAATCAATTTTATTAAGTTATAAAAACAGAAATTATGATTTTCTTCAAAACTGAAAATACGATTTTTTTTAATGGAAAAATATGATTTTTCTTTAATGTATAAAAATATGATTTTTCTTTAATGTATAAAAATATGATTTTTCTTTAATGTATAAAAATATGATTTTTAATATGAAAAGCGTAGTATAAAGATATGATTTTTATGGATGTAAAGATATGAATTTTCATTACGAAAAGATCTGATTTTTGGTATGATAAAGTTACGATTTTTAGTAATGTAAAAATCCAATTTTTAGTTTATAAAAATGAGATCTTTAGTTTAGAAAAATAAGATTTTTAAGTTTATAAAAATATGATCTTTATACATGTAGGGATAAAATAAAAAGATGAGATTTTTAATGTATAAACATCATATTAAAAATGTGATTTTTACTATGAACAACGTGAAAAGGGATTGCGTTGATATTGCGGTCAAATTCGAACGGTTCAAAAATTCAGAAACAAAGAATGGAGGAGTGGATCCCTCAGTGAGAACTTCTCACTTTTAATTTATTTTCTAGTTGAAATATATACTAGGATTCCGACGGTGCTTAGCAGTACACGACACCCGTCGTCCATAGACCATAGATGACTTGTTTGTTTGATTAACGTGTTGTGAAATTTTATTCTGTGAGGTGGAATGAATAAATAGTTTATAGTTAAAAAAATAATTTTTAACGTGTATATAAAATAAATATTTATAAACATATTGGACGATTTGTTTATGTACACCATTTGAACGATATCGATTGGGACAATAAATTTTACACATCGCCCAACTTGACAAATAAAAATGTTTGGTTATTCATTTGAAACCCCACAAGGGTGTTGGGATGATATTTGGCATACAGTAATCCCAATTATTTAGTTGTATGTCGATTGATTGGTTGACAACCTGTGTAAGCGTTAATTATTTATTTTTAATGCTAATGCAGTTGTGTGGTGCACCCTGGATGATGGTTGATTATTTATCATTGCTATTATATACATGTGTTGTAGGGAATCCATATAATTAACATTATATGGTAATTGATTGGGCCTCATTCCAATTTGGAAAATAAAGAGTATTATAAAATGAAAATTCATGTGTTGAATAAAATATATATTCATGTGTTGAATAAAAGAAAATTCATGTGTTGAATTAAATATATATATTCATGTGATGAATAAAATAGATATTCATGTGTTGAATTAAAGAAAACTCATCTGTTGAGAATATTCATGTGTTGAACGAAATATTTTATACAATAGAATTCACATTTTTATTGTAAGTAGGAATTAATAAATATTCATGTGTTGAAAAAAAAAATCATGTGTTGAAGAAAAAATTCATTTGTTGAATAGAATAACGAAGTTATTGAAGTATATAAAGCCGTGTTGATTAGATATGCGCCATTTTGACGCGAACGATTTCTATATCGATTATATTCATTTTTATAATGAATATAGAGAAGGAAGTGATTTCAAAATATAATGTTCTGAAAATATTATCATTTATATATTAATGATATGGAATATTCAATTTTGATTTAAAATTGAATATGAAGTTGAAATCGTTTTTAAAACGAAGTTAAAACGATTTATAAAATACGTTTTGAACTGAACTCGATGAAATATAAATAATATATATATTATTGGCCTGAATAGAACGCGCCGCGCCACGACCGTTCGCGAATTTCGACCATTGGCTCCGAATGGACGTTACGGGAGATCCGACCGTCGGATTCTCCTAAAACCGGAATCGTTGGGTTCTTATCGAAATGAGCTTTCTAGCGAATATTAGAGATTTGAAATCTAACGGTTGGATTTGGAATTATGTCCAAATCAAATTTGGAAAAGGTCGGTGTAAATGCAGTTCGATGGCCGTTTATGGAAATCGGCTGTACGGGCCTTGATAAAATTATTAAAAATGGTAATAATTTGTGTGCAATCATAAGAAATGATTTGGAAAGAATTGGGATGAAAAATTCCATATTTGAAAAGATAAAAGTAGATTTATTTTGATATGAACTAGTTTATAACTGGATATCAGTTAGGATGAATGGTTTCCTAGGTATTGATCTGATGTTGAGTTCGGCCTTCGGGGTTAATATTTGGGAAATTGTTCTCTTGTTAATTTGCGGTTAGAGACTGGTAGAATGGAATGTGATTTTGGGTTTATCACGAACCGTGTTTTAAATGACATTGGTTCTTTAACCCAGTTAAAGACAGGATATGATTGCCCAAGTTAAACAATCATTAATATTGATTTTTGGGAAGATTAAAACCAAGTGGAGTTTTAATGAATCTTTAATTAGATTGTAATGATCGAGAATGGAGTATCACCAGTTTTGCTCCAGGCGATGGTTAAATCTTTAATTAGATTTGAACATGAAACGATAATTGAATTTACCGATAACACAGTGGTGTTAGATATGAAGTATTATCAGTTTTACTTCATGGGATGAATTGGTTGGGATTGGGAAATTTAAAACACGTGATTACTTCGGTAAGGTTCGTTAATCACGACTAGTTTGGATAAACCATAATTTGGTTTGAATTGAAATCCAAAAGAAGATTAAAGATGTGAATATTTGAATAAAAGAATATTCTGAACTGGAATGAGGCGTATGTTTTGTTTGTGTAACACTTGTTTATTATATATGCGAGTTATTCAGAAAGACCGGGTTTATCCCATTGTGAATAACTGATTCGACGAGGTGTCGAGGATGAAGACGGTGGTCGAAGACTGGAGGTGTTCACATTGTTTGGATAATTACTGATGATCTTGATTAGGCTGTACACCCAAGAGGAGGGAATCAGTTGGTGATCGTCTAGACGTACTTGAAGATCGTTGGATGTGCGAGGAATAAGGTTCCTCCGGTTTCATTCAGACCCAGAACGGACTTGTAAATGGATGTGTGTCTGACATCGGATTTCATTCTGTGTGATTGATATCGGTTGCATAGCGTGAATTGCCTGTGTGGCATGCTGAGATGCTAATGATCAAGGCTTCTGTTGAAAAGCAAAGTCTTGTGGTTGATGATCAAAGCACCGCCTGTGTGGCATAGCTTTGCGTTGTGTTAATTCGCGAGCCTCACAGCCCGGTTGTGAACCAGAAACCGGAGAGTACTTCAGGGAGGGCATGCATTTATTTCTAGCTAAGGTGGTGTCAGTGACCTACTAGCCATGACATTTATATTATTTTCACCTGTGTGGTTGTTGGATTGCGAGGAGCCTCGGATATATCGGTTACTATGTTGAGCCGATGGAGTCATAGGGCTCATTTGCGCCCCAAAGGGTGGGGATACGCAGTGTTCAGGCATTTTAACCCACAACGGTGGACCGGCCCAGACGATCCAAAGCTTGTCTCCGCACATGCCTGAGTCTCGGGCTAGAGAGTCTCGGAGCAGTGAGTATGATCCCTTGCCTTGGTTCATAGATGGAAATCCAACTTCCAATGTGTGACATTGTGGTTTTAATTGTAGAACTAGTATGGCGACATGATATATGGTACCCATGCCTCCTAGGATTGATACCTTTATATTTGAAGTTGTTTTATGCACTATGTACTTATAATAATATCAAATGGTTTGTTTTAAACGTACCAAGCATGTTTGGCTATTATAAGGGAAATCCCTATCCTCCGGCTTACGTTGCATTGTGTGATGGGACCTGAGTCTTATAATAGACACATTTTTTCAAAAAGCATTGCGCTGTTTTGTTATGTGCACTTTTATTCTTGGGAGAAAACCCATTCCGTGTTATACGGCATGGTCCCTTGATATATATGATTTAAAGTAAAGTTTTAAATAACTGTTTTAGTTCTCACACAAGTCACATGACTGAGCTGGAGTTTATTGTTTTCACCTAAAATCTAGTTTCCCCTATTTTCCACACAGGCAGCTAGTAGTTTTGGTTTTGCAGATTTATATTCACAGGATCCTGGTTTACATCTGGAATGATATTCGGAAAGCTCTGTATCCGTTTATCACTTTCGGTTGTGTTTTGTATTATTCTCCACTGCTATGTAATGTACTGTAATCTCTGATATTTTTCTGATGTATTTTATTCATTCATACTCTGTATATTCTTGTATTCTGATGGAATTGTTGTAATTAACAATGAAATGTTTTTCTGTTTGTGTTCCAATGTGGCTTGTTCTCAAAGCAATCCGGGCTTTCCTATTCGGGGAAGTTCGGGTCGTCTCATTTTGGTATCAGAGCTTTGGTTTACAAAGCTCGAGAATAAGCCACATTAGAAACATACGAAAGAATCCATCAGAGATTGGATTAGTAATATCCATTGGGAATGAATCATTAGAAATGGGATCAGTAGTATCCTAGAATGAGTGTGAAGAGTATATTTTTAAAATGAAAAAAAAAATTGAAAATTTAAATCAATTATTCGTATTTGATTATTTATTTTATATTGAATTTGGACAATCCAGTATATAAAGATTTTGCATATATGTCTAATCCACATGCATTCGAAGTTTCAATATACTGGATAGATATAGAATCACACTCTAGTTGCTCGGACATGATTCTGATGATTGACGCGTCATCATCAGAATTTATTTTCGTGTTTCAAAAGTGGGATTTCTATATGATTCCAATTGACAGGTGTGAGAACCAAAGCTAGATAGGGCTTATTGTTGTGATTTGGCATCAAAAATGTGATTTTGACTATATATCAAAATTATGAATTTGAAAAACTAATCACCTAATTGATTTCTGATCCGTTGTTTAATTATTGGTTGATTAATTAAAATTGGAACCATTTAGCCAAATCAAGTCAAATATTGAACTGTATTGAAAGTTGTTTGGAAATGCATACATGTACATATATATATGTGAACAGATCATAGCAGGGAAGCTAAGCAGAGGAATAAAATTGTTTGCCCGACAAATAGGTACATGTTTATTGCATTTCTTGGGTTTTTGATGATTTTATGAGCCGATTGGCTAGCTGCTTGGCTGTCTCTTTTTCTTTTTGGGTTGGAAAGGCCTATATGGCAATTTCGGTATTTTCCCGGTGCTCCCGTGCAGGGGAGGTTATGGCGAAATTTTTTCAAAATTTAGGGTGTTAGCCAAATTTTTGAAAAATTTGAAAAAAAAAAGTGGATGAACTTAAGCCGTAATGAAAATAATGAAAGTTGATTTGGTTTGTAAAAAAACTTTCAGCTTTGTTCCTTTTCGAGGACGGAAAGTTTTAAGTGGGGGGATTGTAATAACCCAGAAAATCTTAACCAATTTAAAATCTTTATTTTGGCAATTTTGATCAATTTTGACTATTTAAAATTAATTATTTTAAATAATAACGACGAGAAATTTGTTTTGAATAGAATTAGAACGTATATATTTATTTGAATCATCGTTAGAATATAAATATTTTATTTTAATTATAAAAGGAATTGGAAATGGTGCGGTTGTTTGAAAATTCGATTTCAAGTTTCAAATGAATGTACAAGATTCAAAATAAACCGAATTTTAGCCAAACCAAAAATATTTGAATCTAAATGAAAATATCTTTCCAACGAACCCGAAAAATAGAAATTTCATAGCGGAAATAAAAAGTTATGTCCAGTTGAAAATTCAGAATTGTCGCTATGGAATTCTGGTCCTTAAAAATGGCAGTTTTGCAAACGATTTCTGTTTCGACGAAACCACTTTTGTTGGGTCCGGGAGGTCAAATTTTTGCTAGATCCCAATTTGCATAATTTTCTGAATCAATATGTGAGTGTGGCAAAGGAAAACGCGTTTGACCAGTTTCAATTGATTATAATCGACTGGAAAATGGCTATTTTTCAAACGGTCTAAGAATTCGATGAAATTAGTTTTGTTAGGACCGTATCGTCAATATGAAGCTAGAAGAATTTTTTTGGGAATTTTTAGAGTTAGTATGTGGCCTCGGTAAATTGAAATGTGCGTTCGAATTTAATATACATTGAGTTATATCTTAATTTGAACGGAAACTGATCGTAACAAGCGAATTTGGTTACGAAACATGTCCCATTGTGTTCGGCGTGGGGGTAATGTGCTATGGGTGACAGTCATTGGGTTCGATTTAGGGTTCAAAAGAAAAAGTAACATTTTGGACTATTAAATAAATAAAAATATAAATTATAAAATACCCCTCCCCCTTATTTATCTCTCCCATTCTCAGTCAACGCACCCTCCCCCCTTTACCATTCAAGATCGATTTAGGAAGAAAAGAAAAAAAACATAAAACCGCTCGTCGTAGACCCATCGCCCTCCTCCCTTTCCCGTCGCCTCCGCCCCAGGCACGACGCCAACACCGCCTTACCCCGCCCCCTTCTCCAGCGCAGCGACGCTCGCTTGCTACCCCCCTCAACCAAAGACCGTGACGCAAGACCGCTGCTCCCAGGCCACCGCTGGCCACAACCGCCACCACCACCATTTCGCTGCCTCCTCAGCACCTCGAAGCCGCCTCCATCCAGCAAACGAGGAGCTCCACCGTTCACCCATGAACCAAAACCCTAAAATGAATGTAAGATTTTATTTTTTGATTTTGTTTTGTTTTTGTAGGAAATAAAAACTGATTTTATTTAGTTAGGAAAATCGATTTTATTAAGTTATAAAAACTGAAATTATGATTTACTTTAAAACTAAAAATACGATTTTTTATGGAAAAATATGATTTTTTTTAATGTATAAAAATAGGATTTTTCTTTAATGTATAAAAATATGATTTTTCTTTAATGTATAAAAATACGATTTTTAATATGAAAAGCATAGGATAAAGATATGAGTTTTATGAATGTAAAGATATGAATTTTCATTACGAAAAGATCCAATTTTTGGTATGATAAAGTTATGATTTTTAGTAATGTAAAAAAATATAATTTTTAGTTTATAAAAATGAGATTTTTAGTTTAGAAAAATAAGATTTTTAAGTTTATAAAAATATGATCTTTATATATGAAGGGACAAAATAAAAAGATGAAATTTTTAATGTATAAACATCATATTAAAAATGTGATTTTTACTGTGAACAGCATGAAAAGGGATAGCGTTGATATTGTGGGAAAATTCGAACGGTTGAGAAAATCAGAAATAAAGAATGGAGGAGTGGATCCCTTGGTGAGAACTTCTCCCTTTTAATTTATTTTCTAGGTGAAATATATATTAGGATCCAGACGGTGCTTAGCAGCACCTAACACCCGTCGTCCACAGACCATGGATGTCTTGTTTGTTTGATTGATGTGTTGTGAAATTTTATTGTGTGATGTGGAATGAATAAATATTTTATAGTTAAAAATATAATTTTCAACATGTATATAAAATAAATATTTATAAACAAATCGGACGATTTGTTCATGTACGTCCATTTGACTAATATTGATTGGGACGATAAATTTTAAACATCGCCCAACTTCACAAAATAAAAATCTGTGGTTGTTGATTTCAAACCCCACACGGGTGTTGGGATGATATTTGGCGTACACTAATCCCAATTATTTTGCTGTATGTCGATCGATTGGTTGACATACTATGTAAGCATTAATTATTTATATTTAATGCTTATGCAGTTGTGTGGTGCATCCTTGGGATGATGGTTGATTATTTATCGTTGCTATTATATACATGTGTTGTAGGGAATCCATATAATTAACATTATATGGTAATTGATTGGGCCTCATTCCAATTTGGAAAATTACGAATATTATAAAATGAAAATTCATGTGTTAAATAAAATATATATTCATGTGTTAAATAAAAGAAAATTCATGTGTTGAATAAAAGAAAATTCATGTGTTGAATAAAATTGATATTCATGTGTTGAATAAAAGAAAACTCATGTGTTGAGAATATTCATGTGTTGAAAATATTCATGTGTTGATCATAATATTTTATACAATAGAATCACATTTTTATTGTAAGTAGGAATTAATAAATATTCATGTGTTGAATAAAATATATATTCATGTGTTGAAGAAAATATTCATTTTTTGTATAGAATAACGAAGTTATTGAAATATATAAAGCCGTGTTGATTAGATATGCGCAATTTTGACGCGAGCGATTTTTATATCGATTATATTCATATTTATAATGAATATAGAGAAGGAAGTGATTTCAAAATATAATTTTTAGAAAATATTATCATTTATATATTAATGATATGGAATATTCAATTTTGATTCAAAATTGAATATGAAGTTGAAATCATTTTTAAAAAGAAGTTAAAACGATTTATAAAATATGTTTTGAATTGAAATCGACAAAATATATATAACATATATATTACATATATTAATGGCCTGAATAGAACGCGCCGCGACCGTTCGCGAATTTCGACCATTGCCTCCGAATGGATGTTACGGAAGATCCGACCATTGG
Organism: Allium sativum; assembly: GCA_030737875.1. NCBI lineage: Eukaryota > Viridiplantae > Streptophyta > Magnoliopsida > Asparagales > Amaryllidaceae > Allium > Allium sativum. The sequence continues at coordinate 178,897,484 of CM060915.1, read as the reverse complement.
ATTCTCCTAAAACCGGAACCGTTGGGTTCGTATCGAAAAGAGCTTTCTAACGAATATTAGAGATTTTGAAATCTAACGGTTGGATTAGGAATTATGTCCAAATAAAATTTGAAAAAGGTCATTGTAATTGCAGTTCGATGGCCGTTTATGAAAAACGACTGTACGGGCCTTGGTAAAATTATTAAAAATAGTAATAATATGTGTAAAATCATAAGAAATGATTTGTTAAGAATTGGGATGAAAAATTCCATATTTGAAAAGATAAAAATAAATTTTTATCGAAATGAACTAGTTTATAACTGGAAATCAGTTATGACGAATGGTTTCCTCGGTATTGAACTAATATTGGTTTCGGCCTTCAGGATTAATATTTGGGGAATTGGTCTCTTACTAATTTATGGTTAGAGACTGGTAGAATGTAATGTCTGTGAACCGTGTTTTAAATGACATTGGTTCTTTAACCCAGTTAAAGACAGGATATGATTGCCTGAGTTAAACAATCATTAATATTGATTTTTGGGAAGATTAAAACCAAGTGGAGTTTTAATGAATCTTTAATTAGATTGAAATGATAGAGAATGGAGTATCACTAGTTTTGCTCCACGCGATAGTTAAATCTTTAATTAGATTTGAACTTCAAATGGTAATTGAATTTTTCGATAACACCTTGGTGTTAGATATGAAAGTATTACCAGTTTTACTTCATGGGATGAATAGGTTAGGATTAGGAAATTTAAAACAAATGATTACTTCGGTAAGGTTCGTTAATCCCGACTAGTTTGGATAAACGATAATTTGGTCTGAATTGAAATCCTAAAGAAGATTAAAGAATAAATTTAAAAGAATTTATCTTTGATAAAGTTAATGGGAACCTTTCCCTATAGATTTGAATATTTGAATAAAAGTATATTCTTAATTGGAATGAGGCGTATGTTTTGTTTGTGTAACACTTTTTTTTTATACACGAGTTATTCAGAAAGACCAGGTTAATCTCATTCTGAATAACTAATTCGACGAGGTGTCGAGGATGAAGACGGTGGTCGAAGACCGGAGGTATTCGCATCGTTTGGATAATTACTAATGATCTTGATTGGGTTGTACACCCAAGAGGAGGTAATGAGTTGGTGATTGTCCAGACGTACTTGAAGATCGATGGATATGCGAGGAATAAGGTTCCTGTGGTTTCGTTTAGACCCAGAACAGACTTGTAAATGGATGTGTGTCTGACATCGGATTTCATTCTGTATGATTGATAACGGTTGCATAGCGTGAATTGCCTATGTGGCATGCTGAGATGCAAATGATCAAGGCTTCTATTGAAAAGCAAAGTCTTGCGGTTGATGATCAAAGCACCGCCTGTGTGGCATAGCTTTGTGTAGCGTTAATTCACGAGCCTCATACCTCGGTTGTGAACCAGAAAAGGGAGAGGACTTCAGGGAGGGCATGCGTTTCTTTCTAGCTAGGGTGGTGTCAGTAACCTACTAGCCCTGACATTTAAATTATTTTCGCCTGTGTGGTTGTTGGATTGCAAGGCGCCTCGGATATATCGGTGACTATGTGGAGCCGATGAAGTCATAGAGCTCATTTATGCCTCAAAGGGTGATGAAACGAAGTGTTCAGGCATTTTAATCCATGACGCCTAGGATTGATACAATTATATTTGAATTTGTTTTATACAGTATGCAATTATAATAGTATCAAATGATTTGTTTTAAACATACCAAGCATATTTGTCTATTATAGGGGAAAAACCTATCCTCCGGTTTGCGTTGCATTGTGTGATGGGACCTGGGTCTTATAATTGCTACATTTTTCCAAAAAGTATTGCGTTGTTTTGTTATATGCACTGGTATTCTTGGGAGGAAACCCGCTCCGTGTTATACGGCGTGGTCCCTTAATATATCTGATTTAAAGTAAAGTTTTAAATGACTGTTTTATTTCTCACACCAGTCACATGACTTACCTGGAGTTTATCGTTTTGACATAATCTCTAGGTGCCCCTATTTTCCACACGGGCAGCTAGTAGTTTTGGTTTTGCAGATTTATACTCACAGGATCCTGGTTTACAGCTGGAATGATATTCGGAAAGCTTTGTATCCGTTTATCTCTTTCAGTTGTGTTTTGTATTATTTTCCACTGCTATGTAATGTATTGTAATCTCTAATATTTTTCTGATGTATTTTATTCATTCATACACTGTATATTCTTGTATTCTGATGGAATTGTTGTAATTGACGATGAAATGTTCTTCCGTTTGTGTTCCGATGTGGCTTGTTCTCAAAGCAATCCGCGCTTTCCTATTCGTGGAAGTTCGGGTCGTCTCATCTGTAAAATCCGGTTTATTTTTAATCCCGTACATTCATTTGAAATTTGAAATCGAATTTTTGAACTACCGCGCCATTTTCAATTCCTTTTATATTAAAAATAAATATTTATATTCTAACGTCGATTCAAATAAATATATACGTTCTAATTCTATTCAAAATAAATTTCTCGTCATTATTATTTAAAATAATTCAATTTAAATATTCAAAATTCGTTAAAATTGCCAAAATGACAATTTTAAATTGGTTCATATTTTCTGGGTTGTTATAGTCTTGTTCTCAAAGCAGTCCCGCTTCTTGTTCGGTTTAGGCCGGCCGAGAAGTTCGGGTTACTACAATTTCATACCTTTGAAATTTCAAGTGATAACCAAAATTGTCATGTTTCTGCAAGTTTTATTTTTAGATCATGGATGATAATTATTATGTACTATATTTTACTGGGTGGGTTGTATGAATATGAAACTAAATGGGTGATATCATTCACTATTTTTTATATTGCAGTCTAACAGAAATTAGTGTGATCAACTGTATCACATGAATATTATATGAAATGACATTTACAAAAAACCATGATAATAGTGTTTCATGACCTGATTCATCATCTTATTCACATTTTTGAAAGGTTGTACTAAGATACATGCTAATAAGAATTCTCGTGCTTTCAGGACAGGAGACTTCATTGCTACAAAAGATGTATCATTACTTGATCAGGGCGACAATGCACAACAATGATTTCATAACATGAGCAGGTTGGATATTTTATACCAATAAATTCATCTTGTTGTATTTATATATAATGACTTTTGGTACCGTTGTTTTCATACTGTAATGTTGTAGATAAATGCTCATTGTAAGGTTGCGCAAACAAATTATGTAAGCTCGGTTTATGAATGACTAGTCATGTTACAATAATGTGTGATGATGAAAGCAGAATTAATGTATGCCAACAAATTGTGATTTTTTTTAATATTTTTTTTAAATTTGATACGGCCATTTGCCATATCAAATTATCATTTGACCATATAAAATTATCATTTAACCATATCAAATTATAAGATAAGTTAATTTGATACGGTCTAAAGCCGTATCAAATACATGCATTTGATACGGCATTAGACCGTATCAAATTGAAAAAGACGCCATTTTTTGATACAGACCAATGCACTACCAAATCAATTTAGATATGGCCATGAGCACTGACTAATTGGCATTTATGCTATAGTGAAATAGTAAATACCTATAAAGAAGAAACAAAGAGACACACAATATTTATACTAGTTCAACTACCATCGAGACAGTGTATGTTCAGTCCAAAAGAGAAAGATTTTATTCCACATGAGAGAATTTGAAGAGATTATAAAATAAGATTTTATATATCCAAACCTCAAGTTAGGCTTAACAAGAAGAGATACTCCATTTGGGATCACTGTCTCCATGCCAGAATGGGTTTACAATTAAGTCTACCCCCATACATAACAATGAAATATATGTGACTCATCAATTTTCTTACCAATATATGGTAGGAATATAATAGAGGCAAATTACACTGACAACAAATTGTGCAAACATAGCATGGAATTATCCCATTCCTTTTAGAAAAGATGAAAAAAACTGGGATGGCCCGAAAATTCGTACCAATTTGAGCTGACTAATATCCTACACATTCAACTCAAAGTGCACGAAAATTCAGATCATTAATAGAAAGAAGTTAGAGGATGAGATAGGAAAGATAGAACTAATAGAATAGAAGAAGAAGAAGGTCACAACTGCTACTAAATCAGAGTAAACACGAAACTCACAGTGGAACGAATAAAATATATTTCAACACAACTTTGAAATACAAACATAAATTTTTGTACTTACATATCATATCAAAGTATAATTCATTTACGTCACATTGGAAATAATCTCTAAATAACTAGCAGTGAAGCCTCCTGCTTCGAGCTCCTCCAAGTGGATATGTAAAGCCTAAAACAATTGACTGCCCATACAAAATTTAGGCACCCAAGAGTTTATGGAAAACAAACAAAATAAACTCTGGGTCAGTCATGGGACAGGTGTAAGTAAACTCCAACCATATTGTTTAACTTTGAAAAAAATCTTTTAAAAGAAAGGATAATAGTAAGACCAGCCCACACACAAATATAGACAGTTTTTACCCTACTATAACACAAATATTTTGATCTCAAAATCCAGTGATATTATAATGATGTCTAATCAAATAAATAACCAAATAGCAAAACGCTCGCATCTCACGCTCCACGTACATAGTATAAAATCAAGAACCACATGGCGCTTATTGGAGATTGGATTCCAACTATGACAAGGTATGGGACCACCTCCCGATCAGTGTATCCTAGAGGGGGATACACTGGGATTCAACAAGAACATCTTGCAACCCGACCCACACATGACCGACCACTCATTTAGCTTGAGTGTATCGAATATATTGTCACCCACGGTTGTTGGCCACCAATTGTAATTCGAAGATACAGAAACGAAAGAAGAACAAATATGAATTTTCTCTAGATCTTTGACGATAAGGAATTTCGCTCGATCCGAATCGATCGCTAAACCGACCAAGACCGTTCGAAACCCCTGATTGTTTTGAGAACACGACAAACCTGAATGCAAACAGAAGAACCTTTCATTGTTAATTACAACAATTCCATCAGAATACAAGAATATTACAGAGTATCAATAAATATTACAAAGAAAATATCAGAGATTTAAATTACATTTAAATACATCGCAGCGGAAAATAATACAAAACACAACTAGAAGTAATACACAGATACAAAGCTTTCCAAATAACGCTTCAGCTGTAAATCAGGATCCTGTGAATATAAATCTGCAAAACCAAAACTACTAGCTGCCCGTGCGGAAAATAAGGGCACCCAGAGTTTAGGTTAAAACAATAAACTCCCGGTAAGTTATGTGACTGATGTGAGAACTAAAACAGTTATTAATCTTTATTTTAAAGTTAGGTAAATCAAGGGACCACGCCGTATAACACGGAACGGGTTTCCTCCCAAGAATACCAGTGCATAAAACAACAGCGCAATGCTAAATAAAGAACAATGAAGCTATTTTAAAACCCAGGTCCCATCACACAATGCAATGCAAGCCGGAGGATAGGGTTTTTACCTAGTAATAGCTAAGAATGCTTGGTACATGAAATTTCATTTTTTATAATTACTATAGGTGTATAGTGTCAAAAAAATAATTCAATCATAAGTATTGTTAGACCAAAAAGTGATTCTAACACCCAAACTGACTAAAAGCAGAATGAAATAAGATCAAAAGTAAAATGGAGACACAGAATTTATAGTGGTTCGGCGTTAAAGAGCCTACGTCCACTTGTCAATCACTATTCTCGACGATAGAGTTGCAATTACAATGAGATAATCACTCAATTTCACTCACAACTCACGTACATTCACTCAATTGTTTCAAAACAAATGTCGAAAAAAGATTTGGATTATCCGGGAGTGCTGGAATTTGGTTTATGAAACTGGTTGAACTCTCAAAGTGCCAAAAAGAAGAAGATCCTTTTCATTGTCTCCAGACAGGGTATTTATAGGTGAAAATTTGCTCAGAACCCGATCCGGATCGGAGCCACGTGTCTTCCATCCCATCAGTCTCGGGTTCGGATGGATTTCAGTGTTGACAACACATCAGAGCAGTGGACGTTGTGGGCCAGAACTGGTCATACCCTCTCCGAATATTCAGGTGATCGTGGGGGAGTGTGATGTGGAATATGGGTTCGGATCGGAGGAACGTGCAAGAGGGGTTCGGATCAGGGTATCCGATCCGATCCGGATTGTCCCAAGGCTAAGTCTTCATCCACTTTTACTCCATTCCGATCTGTCTTTGTAGCAGATAGCCCTCCGCTGCAACTGGCAGTAGGTTGCCCTCCGATCCGAATAGCAGTGCCTCTCTGATTCCAACAATAACAGCTTACCGATCCGAACAGCAAAACCTCTCCGATCCGACCCGCTACATCTCTCTGATCCGACCCACTATAATGCTTTCCAAGTTCTTCAATGTTTCACATCTCGACTTTGTGTTGCCCAGTTCACAAAGTGGGATAACATTTTGCCCCCTCAATGGATGCTTCTATTGAAAATGGAGCGTGTTTTGACATTATCCGCACACTAGTCTCTGAATTTGAACTGTTGAATAGTTGCTTCCATTCGCGTGTAGGAATGCGTTGCTTCATAAAGTCATGTCTCTTGTTGCTTATATATACACATCATAGAATGTATGAATTATCTTTTTCATTTTAAACAGCTCTGAGAATTCTTCTTGATGTCCAATGATTCCTCTAGGTAAGCATTTTGTTTATTTTTCTTTTTGTTCATTTCGAGTATCGAATTAACTCTGGTAACCAAATTTGGGCTCGGTCCCGGTCCGAACAGCTTTTCTTACACTCCACTATCACTGAACGAATGGGCTAAATAACTATATGGGCCAGCACTCCGGTCCGATCGGAATGAAGTGTTGGGGAATACTAAGAGCCATTTCAAATCTATATAAATTCTCTGTTCATCCCCTTCTTCCTTCTTTCCTTCATTATTACCACCTCCCAAGTTTTGCAAAAGGAGAAACACTAATTTCTGAAGTATCAAAATTCTTTTTAATTCTCGAAGTAATTACATAGGTAGGTTACAAAACTTTAGATAATTCCTTTTTAATTGATCTCAATTCGAATTCGTGGATGATTCGGACGATTTGAGCATGGAGCTTGGATGACCTTGACACCGTGACCCCCCCTCGTCATCGTCGTTAGTGGCCTCGTCGCCATCCCGAGGTAGTAACGGAGGGGGTTAGAATCCGTTGTTGAATGTGCCAGCGCTTAAATGCTTGGCTTTGATTTGGGTGTTTGGCACGAGACTTGCTTTGGTGTTGGTTAAGGAAGAAAGAGGATGGAGAAGAAGAAAAAGAGGGAAAGGTTTGGGATCGGTTTGGGTAAAGAGGCATAAGAGTGAATAGGAGGAAGGGGTTCATCTGACCGAGTCGGGTCAGAGAGGATTGTCAAAATCGGATCGGACCGGAAAGTGAAAAGGAGGAGAAGGGTGTTCAATTAACCGGATCGGGTCGGACTGTAAAATAAAGGAGGAGAAGCATGACTATGTGGTCCGATCCGAACCATTAGGGGAATCTACCTCCGAGCCGATCCGACTTTGATTTCTGAGTTTCAAAGTTTATCCGAACCCAAGACAAGGCCACGCCCCCGATCCGATCATAATGAATGCGCCCGAACCGAACCGAAGGGCAGTCCATCTTAATGCATAAAAACTTGTTTAACTGACCCAATCAACTTTTGGCATAATCTTCAACTTAACGGACAGTTAGGATAGTGCCTTGCGAACGTAACTGGACATCAAGAACAACTTCAATCCTTTATACTTTGCCAAACTTTTGCGTCGCACTTTTAAACATTTACTTTACACTTTCCGCATACACTGTTTACACTTTAGTTTGCACACATGCACGGGGGGATACGGGCTAATTTATTCTAATTTGTGCTATTGTTTCTTCAATAGTTTTATGACCATGAGATCCAGACACTCTTCTAGACTAGCTGCAAAGAAAGAGGCCCCGGAGACATCCAACAAAGTTACTCTCGAGGACATATCTTCCCCTTCGGATCCAGAATGGAATGATGAGGGTTTAGATTACGAGGTTGGAAATCGCGAAAGTGACAATGTGTCTTCGGAGGATGAAGTTTCTCTAGGTTTTGAAGAGGAAGGAGGGATTGGTGACGACCGGGCTCCTGATGAGTTTGAATCGGTTGTCATATTGGAATCACCCCAAGATTCTGTTGAATCAACAATCGACAACGACAGACTTATCCGAATTTGTTTAAAATACGGGATACTAAAAAGGGACACTGTAGTGCCTTCGAGATCTGACCGTCCCCACAACCCTCCAGAAGGATATATGGCAATCACTCGGTTGATGTGCATGGTCGGTGCTATCCCTCCATTTTCTCCCTTCATCGTTGATTTTCTAAGACAGATGCGGACCGCTCCCATGCAGCTGCATCCCAATTCTTATGCTTACTTACACACCTTATATATAGCATACCGTGAGATCTTAGGCATAGAGCTCACTTTTGATGACGTTCATTTCTTCTACAACTTCAAGCATCGGACTCGAGAAACTCCTTCTTTCTGCTATTTTGAGTCTGTCCCTAAGAGGAAGATAATTTCAGCGCCATTCAGTAGTAAAGCTGGAGATGACAGACTAGAATGGTCTTATGTGAAGCGACAGCCTGGGTGTGCCAGGAGGTGGACGAAATCAAGTAAAGCACTGATTTTTTAAATCTGGGCTCTATACACTCAAGTAATCGCCTTAACTCATTTTTCTTTTTGTTTGCAGTTGACAACCCAAAACAAATATCAGACCAGGTGTTCTTTGACTGGATGCACGGGCTCCTTAATGGCGATCAGAAATTCCTGACTATTGATGAAGTCCTTAAGGACGAATATCTTCATTTTCATGGGCTGCTATCTGTTACTCGTAGTATCGGTCATGGGACGGCTCCATACGTATATATTCCTCCAGTGGATGTAGTCCCAGAGACAGGAGAAGGTTCGGGAGCTCCTACAGTGCCTCTTCAAACTTCACCTTCTCCATCTTCTACTGAAGATGATGAATTGGCTAACTTGGCCGAAAAGCATCGTGAAGGGTATACTGCTCCTGAGGATGCCATTTCTCCAGAAAAGTCAACGTCTTCCAAAGAGTCGCCAATTGATGCTTCCGAGGGAGATGTCCCTAGTACTGATGACCCATTATTTCAGGGTTTAGGGGATCTTCCCTTACCTGAAACTATATACACTTCAGAGGATTTTAGGAAGGATCCTTTAGTTTTCACCTCTTCTGAAGAGACCACTCCTGCTAAGGCCAAAGAGCCTGCCCGTACTAGTCTAGCTTCGGACTCGGGTTGGTTGGGGGGAAACACACCACTTAGGACACACTTTACACAATAGCATTACCACTCATTGCACCTCTCTCTCTGTGAAACTATTGATTCTGAATTTCATTTGTCTTATTGTGCATGCACGATGTCCCGATCTTACTATGATATCAGGAAGCTCCACCGCAGCATGTCTAATCCACCTTATGACACTGAGTATGATCACCGCGACGATCGAAGTAGAGAGGAGAGACGGCCTTATGAACCCTATCGCTCTCGAACCTCGCGTTCTCGCTCTCCCATTCGGTCGGACCCAAATAGATATAAAGGTTACCAGGGTCGTAGGGAAGAGGACAGGCCGCTACCAAAAGACTCCACCTCTTCTCAAGAAAAGCGCAGCAGGGAGAGAAGCCCGCCAAAAGATACTGAGTCGCGAAGAAAACGCAAGGTTCCTGCTAAACGGCCTAGAACAGATAAAGAGACTATTGAATCCTCCACGCACAGGGATACTGAGTTGACGATCCCGCCCCTCCACTACTAGATGTTGAAACCGCAATCAAGCAGGCGTATTGGGAGGAGAAATTTCCCGAACATTACTTCGAGAACTTGAATTTTTTACCTGCCCTCGAGCCTATTTCTTCCAGGTGGGCAAATGACGTCAAAGCAAATATAGATGCAGTCGAAAAACAGTATTCTGAAATGTTCAAATATTCACGCAACCTGTCCAGAATCATTCGTACTCTAATCACGAATGCTTATTCGATGCAAAAAACCGCGGAAGAAGATGCAAAGGCCTTAAAGAATCTAGGAAAATATTTGGAGGACACACAGGCCCAGCTTGTTGTTGCTCAAAGGGACACTACTAGCTTCAAACAACAATTTGAAGATATGCAAAAATGTTATCATGATTTGCTTGAATCTCAGACTCAAGAGCGTTCTAAGTTAAAAAAGCAAGCTGAAGATGCTAAGTTAGATGCCGCTAAAACGCGCCTTGCTTACGCTGACCTTGAACGGAAAAATGCCGAGTTAGCAAGGAGGAATGCTGAGCTAGAAAAGAAAAATGCTGACTTGGCTTCTAAGCTAATGGAGGCGGAGAACAGAGCTGCCTTGGCGGAGGGTAACGTCGAATGTGCTATCAAATCCGCTGAGGAGGCCCGCAAACAATTGTCAGAGGCGGAGGCAGAGATTCAGGGTTTCGGCGAATGGATGATTGAATTCTTTGCACATATCATCCGTCGCCGGAACATTTCTTGGATTGAGGATTATCCATCTACTCTAGTCCAAGTATGGAGTCAGATCGTTGAGTGGGAAAAAGAGGAGCTCAAGGTTGATTCCATCGATGAGGACAAGCTGATGAAGAAATACTTAAGGGATGATGAGCCAGAACGCTTAGCTGAAGGGCGCCGCCTCATTGCTGATGCTATGGAAGAAGAGAGGCGGAGGACTAAACAAAAGAACGTTCCCAAGGCTGGTTCCTCTTCTACTGCCCCCGCAACTTCTGAAGTAGAGGGGTATGATCCTGAAAACCCGGGAATCTCTCGAACAACTCTGATATCCCCTATTCCCGAAATGGCATCAGAGACAGCAGTTATCCCTGCGGAGAAGTCTTCGGAAGGTATCCCTACATTTTCTCCTCAATTCGTCAAGGCTATTTCTACCTTTCGCCACTTGATTGAGCAATCGATGAAAAACCCATTATTTTCTCCTGAGTTGATAACTGTTGCTTCTCACTCTGTAGGTATTGAGCCATCCAGAAAGACAGATGTGACTCAGGGATCCGCCTGTGGGAAAGAACCTACGGAGAAGGCAAAAGGGGGAAAGGACAAGGCTGCTCCTATAGATTTGGGAGAAGGAAGCGAACCGTCTAAGGCTGACACTCCCTGTGATGAAGAAATGATAGCCGCTTTAAAGGATGATAGCGGCGACGGAGGACATGAGGAAGATCCAGAGGTGGCAATAGTCGGGGAGTCAAAAAGTGCAGATGATGTTACTTTGGCTGCAATGAAAGCTGACCAAGATAAACGCTTGCAGCTAAAAGCTGAAGACTTAGACCCTGAAATCCTCAAGCCTCTCGCAGTTGTAGATCCGGGATCAAGGTTAGATGTTAAGCTTTCAACTAGATCTATTACAGAGGAACTCGCTAAAAAATCTTCTCTTGATTCCAGCGCTCCGCCCTCCGGGAAGAAGTCAACCGATTTCAGCGCGGCATCTTCAGGAAAGAAAAAATCAAAGCGCATCTTAACGGAGGCCGAGAAAGAAGCAAAGGATGCGGAGAAAGCCGCCAAGAAGTCCAAGCCTCACTCGAAATCTAAATAGTGGGTTATCTTGCGTTGTTTTAGCATTTGGTAGACCAACAATTGCTGCTATAAGGGTGGCTCTTGCGCCTTCTTTTTGGCTACTTTCCTATACAAATTCATTCAATCGTAAATAAAAAGTAATTCATTTTCTGCAATGTCTGTTAGCCATTAGTTCTGCACTTATGTAAGAATGCATGTTTTACTATAGTTGTGTAATGAAGTTATGGTAGGGGGAAATATGCGTATACATATATGCCCCCCGTCGATCTCAAAAAACTATTCAAGACTTAATCAACTAGTCTGAATGTCCCCGATTTTCTGACGGGATTGCATTTTCTGTGTCATCAATGCCTGTCTTTTTTTCTGGCATTTTTTTTTATACTCTCCTATCTTATACTCAGGTTAGAGTTCTTACTAAGGCGGTCTCTTGTCTGGGTGCACCTTCACGCCTCAGAGGACGTCGTCTTCCCGTCCTTTTATACTCTCTCTCAATTCTCGAGAGTTAGAGTTAAGAATGACGTTTTCCCATTCTTTTATGTCTTATCACACAAATAGTCGTTGTGCTTTTGCTTGCGTATAAACTGTTTTCAACCTTTCAGGCTTTAAATCATCTTATATTCCATAATCGCAACAGAATAGTAGATGAAGGTATATATATATAATGGATGAAAGTAAATGACACACGATATTTTTATAGTTGTTCGGCTAAGTCGTAGCCTACATCCACTTTATAGTCCTTTATTCGTATCATCAGATTTTCCTAAGGCAAGTCATGCCTTTTTACAGAGTTCATATGAAAAATAACAAAGAGTACAACATTTCTAATCCAAATATCACATCAAGTGTTGGGCATTCCATGCCCTAGGTACCTCTTCGCCATCTACGGTCGTTAACTTGAAGGTTCCTTTTTCAAGTTTCCGTTGGATGACAAAGGGTCCTTCCCACTTTGGACCGAGGTGAGGAAGGGATGGAAAGACTCTCTTTAGCACCAAATCTCCTGGTTCAAAAGTCCTAAGGCGAACTTTTTTGTCGTAATAGTGTGCCATCTGACGTCGATGTCTTGCAGCACGCAAATCCGCTTCATCCCTTTTTTCTTCGATTTCATCAAGAGACTCGAGTAAGAGTGCCCGATTCGTCATTGGGTCATAATACTTCACCCGGTGGGAAGGAACTTCAAGCTCTACTGGAATTACTGCTTCTGAACCAAAAGAGAGAGAAAGGGGTATGACCAGTAGCGGTCTTAAATGTTGTTCGATATGCCCACAAGGCTAAGGGCAATTCGTCAACCCATTTTTCCTTTGCGCGTTCTAACCGTTTCTTGAGGATGGATTTTATAACTTTGTTTATTGCTTCAACTTGCCCGTTCGACTGCGGATAAGCAACCGTAGTATACCGTTTGTCGATCTTATATTTCTGGCAGAAATTTCTGAATTCAGTACCATCGAACTGTGTTCCGTTGTCAGTTATAATGGTCGTTGGGATCCCGAATCGGCATATAATATTTCTAACCACGTAACTTATCACTTTTCTCGTCATGATCTTGGTTAAGGGCTCAGCTTCCACCCACTTCATAAAATATTCCACACCGACTATTGCATATTTCGCTCCTCCTTTAGCAATCGGTAGAACTCCGATGATATCAATTCCCCACGTGGCAAAAGGACAAGGACTCACCATCGATTTGAGTTGGGTCGACAGTGCTCTGGGGATTTTGGCGAATCTCTGGCACTTATCGCAACGTCGTGAATAATCAGCTGCATCTTTATTAATTATGGGCCAGAAATATCCATACCGCAATATCTTTTTCGCTAAAGTATGACCTCCTGTATGATCTCCACACTCACCTTCGCGTACTTCTCTTAGTACACGTCTGATGTCGTCGTGTGCTGTACATCGTAACAGGGGCATATAAAATCCTTTCCTATAAAGAGCATCATCTTGTAGGACATATCTGGTAGCCTTGCGAACTATAGCCCTTCTCTCACTCTTCTTTGGTGGGAGTGTCTCATTCTTAAGGAAGTTCTTAATTGGGGTCATCCACGACTCCTTCTACGGTTCCGCTTCGAAAGCGAACTCAATTTCCATCGATTCAAAGCTTGGTGATTCCAACGTTTCAATTGGAATTATTTCAGTTTCCTCTGGGTTGTCAGAACTAGCTAGCTTTTCCAGCCTGTCTGCCTTCTAGTTTTCGGTTCTTGGGATATGCGTTATACTGTACCGCTCCAGGTTGCTCAACGGCTTTTCCACTTTCTCGAGGTAGGCGATGAGTCGAGGTCCCCGAGCCACAAATTCCTTTCGCACTTGGCAAACAACGATTTTGGAGTCGCAGAATATGTCCAACATTTTTATTTCGAGGTCTTTAGCAAGCTTCAGCCCGGCAATTAGGGCTTCGTATTCAGAGTCATTGTTAGTCGCCGAAAATTCTAATCGTAGAGCATAATATAACGACCGCCCTTCAGGAGTAACTAAGACGATTCCAGCTCCGGACCTTCGGTCGTTTTTGGCTCCATCTGTGTATAGCTTCCATGAATCTATCTTTAACTCATCTTCGGACTTGACCACCCTGTCATCGATCACCTCCTCCTCTGGGATAGTGAACTCTGCTATAAAGTCTGCCAGAGCTTGCCCCCTGATCGACCTTCGTGGCTGAAAATTTAAATCAAACTGGTTTAATTCTATATTCCATTTGATCAACCTTCCCGATGCTTCGGGTCTCTGCAACACCTGCCTCAGAGGTTGGTCAGTGTATATGGTTATTGGATGAGCTTGGAAATAGTGACGAAGTTTTCGGGATGCGGTTAGGAGGCTGTAAGCGAGCTTCTCAATCTTTGGGTAGTTGCGTTCTGCCGCTGCCAATTTCTTACTTGCATAATATACTGGCCTTTGCACTTTGTCTTCTTCTCGAACCAAGGCTGTGCTAACAGCATGAGCCGAGACTGCCAAGTAAACAAACAATTCTTCGTGATCCACTGGCTTTGACAGAATCGGCGGTTTTTCTAGCAGTTCCAATAAATTTCGAAAGGCCTCAACACAGTCCGGAGTCCACTCGAAGTTCTGCTTTCCCCTTTTAATCAAATCAAAAAACGGGACGCATTTGTCTGTGGCTTTGGAGATAAATCTACTCAACGCGGCTACTTTCCCTGCAAGACTTTGGACATCTTTAATTCTTCTCGGCTCTTCAATGTTTCTAATCACTGCTATTTGGCTGGGATTGATTTCAATTCCTTGGGAGCTCACAATGAAGCCTAGAAACTTTCCCGATGCCACTCCAAATGAACACTTCAAAGGATTCAACTTCATCCGATACTTTCGTAGAATACCGAACATTTCTGCTAAGTCTTGCGTATGGCGGGAGGACTGTTTCGATTTAACAAGCATATCATCTACATAAACTTCCATAGTCTTCCCTATTTGATTATAAAACATTCTGTTCACTAAACGCTGATAAGTGGCTCCGGCGTTTTTCAATCCGAATGGCATTACCACATAACAATATAACCCCAAATTTGTAATGAAGCTCGTATGTTCTTGATCTGGCATGTGCATAGGAATTTGGTTGTACCCGGAATATGCATCCATGAAAGAGAGAAGTTCATGTCCCGCTGTCGAATCTACAAGCTGGTCAATCCTGGGAAGTGGGAAACTATCTTTCGGGCAAGCTTTGTTCAAATCTGAAAAATCAATGCAAGTCCGCCACTTTCCATTCGGCTTCTTTACTAAGACGGGATTCGATATCCAGTCGGGATATGTCGAATCTCGAATAAATCCGTTCTGTTTCAACTTCTCCACTTCTTCTTTGAGAGCAGCCGACCTCTCTGGGCCCAGCATATGTAATGGATGGAATTTTCGACCCAGAAAATCAACATAAAAACACACTGTTGACTATTCAAGCATCGAAAACACCAGGACATTAATAGAAGAATTTAGAGGGTGAGAAAGAAAAGATAGAACTAATATAATAGAAGAAGAAGAAGATCACAACTGAACAGAATCAGAGTAACACGAAACTCGCAGCGGAACAAAATAAGATGTATTATATAACATAACTTTGAATACAAAACTGTATTGTATATACATACCATTATCAGAGTACAATACATCATATCACAGCGGAAATAACTCTACATAACTAATGGTGAAGCTTCCTGCTTTTGAGCTCCTCCAAGTGAATCTGCAAAGCCTGAAACACTTGACTGCCCGTACAAATTTGGGCACCCAAGAGTTTAGGGAAAACAAACAAAATAAACTCTGGGTCAGTCATGGGACTGGTGTGAGTAAATTCCAACTATACGGTTTTACTTTGAAGAAAATCCTTTTGAAACAAAAGGATAATAGTAAGACCAGCCCACACATAAACATGGACGGCTTTTACCTTACTATAACCCAAATTACTTTGATATCAAAACAGTGATGTTATGATAATGTCTAAACAAATAATTATCCAAGTAGCAGAACACTTGCATCTCACGCTCCACATATATTTAGTATAAAATCATAAACCGTAGGGCGCGTATCGGAGAATGGTTTTCAACAGACAAGGTATGGGAGCACCTTCTGAATAGTGTACTCTAAAGGGGATACACTCAGGGTTCAACAAGAACGTCTTGCAACCCGGCCACACATGACCGCTCACTCATTTAGCTTGAGTGTCGCGAATATATTGTCACCACGGTTGTAGGCCATCCAACCGTCCATCCGAAGATACAGAATCAAAAAGAAGTATAAATATGAATTTTCTCTAGATCGGTGACAATACACCCTGCTTGGGGATGACCCAACTAGCCATGCTGCCTAGCCCAACTTTTGTTACTTTCTGGTTGTGAGGCTAGAGGCTACGTCTATCTTCAGAACATCTGATCACCATTCACTTTGAATGCCACATCGTCAAATCCGTAATCACACATTGATTACACAAATGCACACTGGGTGTAGAATAAAGAGAAGTTATCTTCTCCCCACCAACTTGGTATATTCGTAAAATCAACGGCATGACCGTTGGAAATACTCCGTCAGACACTCGTCCATACAAGTTGTCCTGGGACTGGACAAACACATAAACATCATTATCAAACTGGACGACCCTTGCATTTAACTCCGTCTTCAATTATCTTCAGCATATCTAATTCGTAGTGCTTATGTCTATACGGAGTGGTTTTCAGATAACATATCCAACCGGTCTCTCCATATTGACAACGACGGTCAAACACTTCGATAGTCGGTTATTTAACTATCGGAGTTAAAACAACATCCATTCTAATGTATAACTAAACATCATACAATCACGGGCGCTTTTTATTTAACGTTCGTTATATTTTCAAATTCCCATATCTCACTAGATATTTCTCAAACACTGTTTTTGCCTTTAACACTTTTGGAAAACATTTCCAATTACTATAAACTTTTATTCTTTCATGTTCCAAAAATATCCGTTATTAACGTTCAAACTATTTCCCATTAAGTTCACATTCTTTATTCCTATACTTGGGTGATCTACCTTATTTTCACTGGAAAATATTTCCAAATTCATCTTAACCTTTAATCGGCCCAACGTTCACTTTTAAAACATTATTCCCTTTGAAATGGGAATACCATCCCTTCTTATAGAAATCTAAACACCTTGATTATATAACTCTTTATTCACGTAATAATCTCCCTTATCTTATTTACCGAAATCTCTTTCATACTTTTTCACTCCTATTCCACTTTATGAACTCTGTCTCTAAGTCAACTTCTTATCTAATCGATATCAAGTTTATAACTAAATACTGATTTCTATCCTATCAACATTTATTTGTTTATAACTAAATGTTAATTATTCTATCAGATTATAATCCCTAAAAATAGTTTACTTTTAATACATTCGACATCGTCGAATTCTAGTTCCAAATCCTAACGGTTTAATTCTAATCACATTTCGAACATCGAAATGCTGTCATCAGTTTCTAATACGATTCCCCAATTCTTTTTCTAAACTCTTTCTTATATTTCTTTGAACAAACGTCATTACTTATTACTCTAGAATAAGTGGATTTCAAATCAAACTGTTACATTTCCTAGGAAGTGCTGCTATATATAAAAGTCACGCTTAAGTCTAATCAACAGCAGTTAATTTGTCGCTATAGTTCTAAACTTGTCATACGCTGTAATATTCTCCTTATAACTAATTACAGTCACACTTACCTTATCAACAGCGTTATTTTATTGCTATAGTTCAACTTGTCATACGCTGTAATATTCTTTGTTATAACTAATCTTGACATAACAGTCATACTTATCTTATCAACAGCGTTATTTTATCGCTATAATTCTAAGACTGGCAATACGCTGCCGTATTCCTTTTATACACATCTTGACATCTCTTTCCGTTACAAACTGTTATCGTTCCTCGATAATAGTGAAGCCGTTCAAGTTGGGGTATTCTATTTACCTCTCAGACCTTGATCGACAACGTTCTTATCTTAGAACAGATATACGTTCATAACTCTAAACTCCTTATTTCTTATAATATCTATCCGATCGTACTTTCATGTTTATTTTTAACTATGGTTTTATAACACCATATCGTTACTTTGAAATCTCTGGTGTTTGATTATTTATATTAAACATTTACTCTTCGCTTTCTCCATTCCACAGTTCTATTTATAACTTCTTAACCAAAAGGTAATTAAATCTTATTACTTTGGATAAATTTATTTCTAAACTGTTTCATTAGATTAATTGAAGACCAATTAACCTAATAATTATTTTCCCAAATAACAGTTGATTTAATCAACTTCATTCCATCAGTAAATTCGTTAACTGATTTTAATCTAATAATATTATTATCCAAATATTAAATCGTCGGATAATTTCTGCTTCATAAACTCATTTAAATGCCAACAATCGTTTTTATTTATTTTATAAAACGAACTCTAAAATACTGGTTTATAATAGAACTTCTATCATAAATTTAAATCTTATTTTTAATTATAAAAATATAATTTTTATAATTAACTTCGTTGATTTGCCTGACGGCCAATCAACTCCTTAACAAACGATGGGTTTACGGTCGACTGACGTCACCTTCTAAATTGATATCGTTTATTGATTTATCGAAACAGGTGTTGAATTTCCGTTCAACATCAATATTCATGTGGGGTTTAAATATAATTCGGGTTCATACAAAACAAACAGTACATATAATTATCAAGGAGTCCGGTCGGATTCCTCCAACCGGTTTCCGCATCCACAAATGTCAGTCAACACAATTTACACTAACTTTATACTAGGGGGTATTCTAATCGGTGGAATCAGTGTCGAATCGATGATGTGTACATATGTAACGGTATATAATATTTAACCAAATTAATTGTAATCTACCTAATCGACCATCACACAGCATTCGAACAACATTAAAATATATTGAAATATTTTAAAAAGATCAGAGTTAGTGATTTTACTCACCTTAGCGCGTTAACCGTTGAATAACGATTTGCGTTCAGTTGGTTATGTCTGTCGCTTTGATTGCCTAATCTGTACCGTGCTCCAAATCTCTTCAGATCGGTTCCCGTATGTAGCTTGCGTTCTCAAGATTCCATCGTGATAAACAGATCGTAAACCAATCCTTCTCAGTCAGCTCATTATCTATCTATCCACTTTAAGCTGTGCTCCTGCTCCAGTATTAAAACGCGAGCAAATACTTATTATAAATTTATCTTGTTTCATTTCACCGGCCCACCCACCCATTAACTAACGTGATGTCCTCTTCCAAACATTCCTACTTCAGTCATTTGAATCCAAGTTTCCCAAACCATTTCCGAGCATGTCCCCCTTTTCTTTTCTGGGCCTTCTATGTTTATTTTATATATATTAGAAATGATTGGGCCTTACTCCTATTCTATCGGCCCAACTCCCCATCTTTACACTTTAGTTCACGAAACCCATCCCTCACTTCACACGTGTATACCATTTTCATTAGTATAAACTCCTCTCCCTTCCCAAATTAGCAGCCATTCTCGTCCACTTCTGTTCCTAGAAAATAACACCCCCCAAGACTTGCATGACAACGCAACAACTGTTGCGTGGGAATACCCCATTTTGTCTCCCATCTACGAACACATACCGTCCCTTCTCCACGTATTAGCATGAAGACATCTGTCCATATTTCTATGCAAACTGTATGCCAACTGTGTTTGTCTTCACCAAACAAATCCCATCCTTCTTCCTGCTGTACACGCCCCCACTTCTTTCATCCCCAAACTGCACAAAGCTGCACCTTTATCCAACTCCATGCAACGTTCATCCATGTACAACTCCACCCGCGCATGCCTAGGCATTTCAGCGTCCCCCTGTAATTTCCTCAACACGGTACTTGCATCACCCTTTTCATGAATCCATCCTCTTTCCTTTCCAAACCCCCACTACCCTATAACATTCACGTCCTCTTTTGTTTAACGCACCGTAAACCTTCATCCATACTTCACTGCCTAACCAACCGCCATCCTCACCCTTTATACTTTCCATCACAAACGTAAAAGCTCCTCCCTTCTCATCAATACCCCCTTCACACGTCCGTACCCTATCTTCTTCTTCTTTCCGCGCTATCCTATCAAAACAAACACCACCTGCACATTGAGCTGCCACTTGCCGGTCATTAGCGCACTGCCAAGCCTCCCCATACAAGCGTCTCCTCGCCCAGTCCTTATCTGGACCAAAACAGTGCGCATATACCCCATGACCCATTACTGCTTCACTCTCCTTCCTCCTTATTCTAGTGCGCACTCTCTTTTTACCTTATTTCATTTATTTAATTTGTATTTGTTTTCTGTGAAGAGGAGCACTCATTCTGGTATTATATAGTAGAAGGTTGCTTAAGAGTTAAGCAGTAGGTGTAGGTAGGGTAATGGTCTGCACAATTTTTGAAACGCTATACTAAAGTTTAGGGTATGGTTTCATGTGTTGTCTGTGTTATTTAATGCATAGGTTTTGGGTTGTAGATTAATTAAAAAAATACAGCACAGGGACAAGAATAAAATATATGTATATATGTGTCCGTAAATGTTTCGTAGCCATGAAGTAGTAGGTGTTAGGAGCTAACTTAGGTCGTGCGTGAACCATTTTTATTAGAGTAGCACTGTCCTTCCATGTGCAGGTGCAACTCCAGTAATGAATGCATGTAATATTTATATCTTGTTTTTATTTAAATTTCTGTGTACCCATTACGAAAATTTGGGTTCATGTCCGTGATATTACGGACAGAAATAAAAATATGGTTGTGACCAGCGAGGTGTCACGATCCCAAAAATATAATAATATCGGTAGGTTAACTCATATTTTGAAACCCCAAAATACCGATACAGGGTGCAAAATACTCCAAATAAAAAGTTGCATATTAAATTAATTAAAAATTACAGTAAAATTCTAACAAATAAATTATCGTTGCACCTCAAAAGAACCTTGTCCCGATTTGCAACCGATATCAAGTTATATTCAAATAACCGTTATGGTCGATATACGATTTCATATCGACTTTCTGAATATTTGATTTGGACGTATCTTGCAATCCATACGACGAAATCTTGATTTTTCACTTCTGTTGGAAAGATACGGTTCAACAGATTCCAACGTTTCTGGTTTCGACGAAATCCGATTTAAAACGAGTCCGGTACAATCAGTTGAAGTTCAGAACATTAAATTATGAACTGCAGGGTCGTTCTGGGCTCGATTATAATTAATATATATTTATATACGTTCAACTTCGTTTTAATATAAATCCACTTATATTACAAATTCCTTATTTAAACTGATTTAAATATTCAAATACCAACCGACAAAAATGCGAGACGTTACAGACCTTCCCCCTTAAAATAATTTCGTCCTCGAAATTGCTAAGATAGGGAAAATGCTACAATCTCTGTTATAACATGGTTAAAAAAATTTTTGGTTTACTTCATAATTCCAGTTTCCACTGAACTGATTATTTCCAATTAAAATATTAATTCCTTATTATTTCGAATATTTTCAAAATTTCTGAAAATTTCCTAACAGCTTAAATTTTCAGAGAATCTCGCCAACATCTCCTATGCACGGCTCAATCGGTACTACAACAACTTGCCACTCCGGGCCTTCTCCAATCCAAAAGAAAATCAAACAGCCAAACGGCTTGCCCAAACTGACTCATAAGAAATCTCATACTCGTATATAAACGTGTACCTTCTCTGTTGGGCATTCAACTCTATCTCTGCCATCTGCTATTAAACTAGCATATATCCAAACATTTCCAACTGATCTTCAATCAATTTATCTTCAAATCCAATTCACTTATATCCAAGCCGACACCATTTCAAACTCCCGTTTCATTCTTGGTTTCAAACTTTTATCTATATGAGTCCAATTTTTCAACCAAGTTAAGTTCTATTCAAACTCTTATTTCACAAATCCAATTCCTTCATCAAATTAATTTCTACTCCAACATGATTTTTACTTAACTGTCTTCAATTCAATTCAAAAAAATTTTAACTTAGTTTTAAGTTCCACTTTTACCATTTTAACTTCATAAGTTAAATCCTTTATTTCAGAGTTCAAATTCCTGGGATTTTTCAAATCAGTTCAAAATCATATATTTGCATATAATAATGGTAATTCAAAACATTTGAATTTCTAGCAACTTGTTTCCTCACAATAATTCAAACAAAATCTTTGGTAGTAATCCGTCACTCTGCAACTCGAAAATGAAACTGATGATGTGGCCAGCATCATCAGAATTATTTTCCAGTGATCAAAGTGAGTTCAATACTATATTACTTTTCAAAATTCATTTTGAAACACTTCCATTTTGAAAATCACTTCAAAATATCTTTCACATCATTTGGAAAACAATTTTTAAATCTCCCAGGATTTTAAAATTCCCTTATATCTAATTCAAATTCAATTTTAATTCTTTTCCAAGTTCCTAGAGTTTTATTTCAATTCTAGTTTTTAATTCAAATTCAGCTCATCTGATTTTGCATATCATACTTATATAATATTTCAATTGGTAATTTATATAACCAACTCAATTATGATCATTTTCGATTATAATAATGATCACATATCCAATATATTATATTAATATCAAGATACATACTTCTTTTTATATCAAAATATACTTTGGGTAAAGTTTTTTTATTTACCCTCTTTTAAAACATACTGTGTCAAATTACTCTGTTCAAGAGTTTAGAAACAACTATCGACGCAGTTTGCATTACTGTTTCGACCAGAATTTATAAACCACTCGACTGACTAGTCAACCCAATATAAAACAGTTTTTATATCAATTTACAGATACGCACTCATATATATACACTCATACTCAATCTAAGGTATTACTAACCCCATCTCTATTGAGTAACGCCACTGAGCCAAGGTAATCACTTAACCTTCAGCTCTGATACCATCTGTAATGGATGGAATTTTCTGTAGGCTTTTCAACCATCCCTCCAACCCTAACGCAGTGGGCTAACCTCCCACCGTGGCTTACAGAGGTAACCCAGCACCTTGTTTTATGTCCAGCCTCTCGACTCGGCCAACCCACATTGTCGGGACATGTAGGGGTAAGAGTCTCCCGTTCGCCACCAAACCGCGAAGCGAGAACCCCCTATCATGCGTACCAAGCGCACAAGCAACAAGGACTAGTGTGAGTAAATTACAACTATACGGTTTTACTTTGAAGAAAATCCTTTTGAAACAAAAGGATAATAGTAAGACCAGCCCACACATAAACATGGACGGCTTTTACCTTACTATAACCCAAATTACTTTGATATCAAAACAGTGATATTATGATAATGTCTAAACAAATAATTATCCAAGTAGCAGAACACTTGCATCTCACGCTCCATATATATAGTATAAAATCATAAACCGCAGGGCGCTTATCGGAGAATGGTTTTCAACAGACAAGGTATGGGAGCACCTTCTGAATAGCGTACTCTAGAGGGGATACACTCAGGGTTCAACAAGAACGTCTTGCAACCCGGCCACACATGACCGCTCACTCATTTAGCTTGAGTGTCGCGAATATATTGCCACCACGGTTGTAGGCCATCCAACCGTCCATCCGAAGATACAGAATCAAAAAGAAGTATAAATATGAATTTTCTCTAGATCGGTGACAATACACCCTGCTTGGGGATGACCCAACTAGCCATGCTGCCTAGCCCAACTTTTGTTACTTTCTGGTTGTGAGGCTAGAGGCTACGTCTATCTTCAAAACATCTGATCACCATTCACTTTGAATGCCACATCGTCAAATCCGTAATCACACATTGATTACATAAATGCACACTGGGTGTAGAATAAAGAGAAGTTATCTTCTCCCCACCAACTTGGTATATTCGTAAAATCAACGGCATGACCGTTGGAAATACTCCGTCAGACACTCGTCCATACAAGTTGTCTTGGGACTGGACAAACACATAAACATCATTATCAAACTGGACGACCCTTGCATTTAACTCCGTCTTCAATTATCTTCAGCATATCTAATTCGTAGCGCTTATGTCTATACGGAGTGGTTTTCAGATAACATATCCAACCGGTCTCTCCATATTGACAACGACGGTCAAACACTTCGATAGTCGGTTATTTAACTATCGGAGTTAAAACAACATCCATTCTAATGTATAACTAAACATCATACAATCACGGGCGCTTTTTATTTAACGTTCGTTATATTTTCAAATTCCCATATCTCACTAGATATTTCTCAAACACTGTTTTTGCCTTTAACACTTTTGGAAAACATTTCCAATTACTATAAACTTTTATTCTTTCATGTTCCAAAAATATCCGTTATTAACGTTCAAACTATTTCCCATTAAGTTCACATTCTTTATTCCTATACTTGGGTAATCTACCTTATTATCACTGGAAAATATTTCCAAATTCATCTTAACCTTTAATCGGCCCAACGTTCACTTTTAAAACATTATTCCCTTTGAAATGGGAATACCATCCCTTCTTATAGAAATCTAAACACCTTGATTATATAACTCTTTATTCACGTAATAATCTCCCTTATCTTATTTACCGAAATCTCTTTCATACTTTTTCACTCCTATTCCACTTTATGAACTCTGTCTCTAAGTCAACTTCTTATCTAATCGATATCAAGTTTATAACTAAATACTGATTTCTATCCTATCAACATTTACTTGTTTATAACTAAATGTTAATTATTCTATCAGATTATAATCCCTAAAAATAGTTTACTTTTAATACATTCGACATCGTCGAATTCTAGTTCCAAATCCTAACGGTTTAATTCTAATCACATTTCGAACATCGAAATGCTGTCATCAGTTTCTAATACGATTCCCCAATTCTTTTTCTAAACTCTTTCTTATATTTCTTTGAACAAACGTCATTACTTATTACTCTAGAATAAGTGGATTTCAAATCAAACTGTTACATTTCCTAGGAAGTGCTGCTATATATAAAAGTCACGCTTAAGTCTAATCAACAGCAGTTAATTTGTCGCTATAGTTCTAAACTTGTCATACGCTTTAATATTCTCCTTATAACTAATTACAGTCACACTTACCTTATCAACAGCGTTATTTTATTGCTATAGTTCAACTTGTCATACGCTGTAATATTCTTTGTTATAACTAATCTTGACATAACAGTCATACTTATCTTATCAACAGCGTTATTTTATCGCTATAATTCTAAGACTGGCAATAAGCTGCCGTATTCCTTTTATACACATCTTGACATCTCTTTCCGTTACAAACTGTTATCGTTCCTCGATAATAGTGAAGCCGTTCAAGTTGGGGTATTCTATTTACCTCTCAAACCTTGATCAACAACGTTCTTATCTTAGAACAGATATACGTTCATAACTCTAAACTCCTTATTTCTTATAATATCTATCCGATCGTACGTTCATGTTTATTTTTAACTATGGTTTTATAACACCATATCGTTACTTTGAAATCTCTGTTGTTTGATTATTTATATTAAACATTTACTCTTCGCTTTCTCCATTCCACAGTTCTATTTATAACTTTTTAACCAAAAGGTAATTAAATCTTATTACTTTGGATAAATTTATTTCTAAACTGTTTCATTAGATTAATTGAAGACCAATTAACCTAATAATTATTTTCCCAAATAACAGTTGATTTAATCAACTTCATTCCATCAGTAAATTCGTTAACTGATTTTAATCTAATAATATTATTATCCAAATATTAAATCGTCGGATAATTTCTGCTTTATAAACTCATTCAAATGCCAACAATCGTTTTTATTTATTTTATAAAATGAACTCTAAAATACTGGTTTATAATAGAACTTCTATCATAAATTTAAATCTTCTTTTTAATTATAAAAATATAATTTTTATAATTAACTTCGTTGATTTGCCTGATGGCCAATCAACTCCTTAACAAACGATGGGTTTACGGTCGACTGACGTCACCTTCTAAATTGATATCGTTTATTGATTTATCGAAACAGGTGTTGAATTTTCGTTCAACATCAATATTCATGTGGGGTTTAAATATCATTCGGGTTCATACAAAACAAACAGTACATATAATTATCAAGGAGTCCGGTCGGATTCCTCCAACCGGTTTCCGCATCCACAAATGTCAGTCAACACAATTTACACTAACTCTATACTAGGGGGTATTCTAATCGGTGGAATCAGTGTCGAATCGATGATGTGTACATATGTAACGGTATATAATATTTAACCAAATTAATTGTAATCTACCTAATCGACCATCACACAGCATTCGAACAACATTAAAATATATTGAAATATTTTAAAAAGATCAGAGTTAGTGATTTTACTCACCTTAGCGCGTTAACCGTTGAATAACGATTTGCGTTCAGTTGGTTATGTCTGTCGCTTTGATTGCCTAATCTGTACCGTGCTCCAAATCTCTTCAGATCGGTTCCCGTATGTAGCTTGCGTTCTCATGATTCCATCGTGATAAATAGATCGTAAACCAATCCTTCTCAGTCAGCTCATTATCTATCTATCCACTTTAAGCTGTGCTCCTACTCCAGTATTAAAACGCAAGCAAATACTTATTATAAATTTATCTTGTTTCATTTCACCGGCCCACCCACCCATTAACTAACGTGATGTCCTCTTCCAAACATTCCTACTTCAGTCATTTGAATCCAAGTTTCCCAAGCCATTTCCGAGCATGTCCCCCTTTTCTTTTCTGGGCCTTCTATGTTTATTTTATATATATTAGAAACGATTGGGCCTTACTCCTATTCTATCGGCCCAACTCCCCATCTTTACACTTTAGTTTACGAAACCCATCCCTCACTTCACACGTGTATACCATTTTCATTAGTATAAACTCCTCTCCCTTCCCAAACTTAGCAGCAATTCTCGTCCACTTCTGTTCCTAGAAAATAACACCCCCCAAGACTTGCATGACAACGCAACAACTGTTGCGTGGGAATACCCCATTTTGTCTCCCATCTACAAACACATACCGTCCCTTCTCCACGTATTAGCATGAAGACATCTGTCCATATTTCTATGCAAACTGTATGCCAACTGTGTTTGTCTTCACCAAACAAATCCCATCCTTCTTCCTGCTGTACACGCCCCCACTTCTTTCATCCCCAAACTGCACAAAGCTACACCTTTATCCAACTCCATGCAACGTTCATCCATGTACAACTCCACCCGCGCATGCCTAGGCATTTCAGCGTCCCCCTGTAATTTCCTCAACACAGTACTTGCATCACCCTTTTCATGAATCCATCCTCTTTCCTTTCCAAACCCCCACTACCCTATAACATTCACGTCCTCTTTTGTTTAACGCACCGTAAACCTTCATCCATACTTCACTGCCTAACCAACCGCCATCCTCACCCTTTATACTTTCCATCACAAACGTAAAAGCTCCACTCTTCTCATCAATTCCCCCTTCACACGTCCGTACCCTATCTTCTTCTTCTTTCCGCGCTATCCTATCAAAACAAACACCACCTGCACATTGAGCTGCCACTTGCCGGTCATTAGCGCACTGCCAAGCCTCCCCACACAAGCGTCTCCTCGCCCAGTCCTTATCTAGACCAAAACAGTGCGCATCTACCCCATGACCCATTACTGCTTCACTCTCCTTCCTCCTTATTCTAGTGCGCACTCTCTTTTTACCTTATTTCATTTATTTAATTTGTATTTGTTTTCAGTGAAGAGGAGCACTCATTCTGGTATTATATAGTAGAAGGTTGCTTAAGAGTTAAGCAGTAGGTGTAGGTAGGGTAATGGTCTGCACAATTTTTGAAACGCTATACTATAGTTTAGGGTATGGTTTCATGTGTTGTCTGTGTTATTTAATGCATAGGTTTTGGGTTGTAGATTAATTAAAAAAATACAGCTCAGGGTCAAGAATAAAATATATGTATATATGTGTCCGTAAATGTTTCGTAGCCATGAAGTAGTAGGTGTTAGGAGCTAACTTAGGTCGTGCGTGAACCATTTTTTTTAGAGTAGCACTGTCCTTCCATGTGCAGGTGCAACTCCAGTAATGAATGCATGTAATATTTATATCTTGTTTTTATTTAAATTTCTGTGTACCCATTACGAAAATTTGGGTTCATGTCCGTGATATTACGGACAGAAATAAAAATATGGTTGTGACCAGCGAGGTGTCACGATCCCAAAAATATAATAATATCGGTAGGTTAACTCATATTTTGAAACCCCAAAATACCGATACAGGGTGCAAAATACTCCAAATAAAAAGTTGCATATTAAATTAATTAAAAATTACAGTAAAATTCTAACAAATAAATTATCGTTGCACCTCAAAAGAACCTTGTCCCGATTTGCAACCGATATCTAGTTATATTCAAATAACCGTTATGGTCGATATACGATTTCATAGCGACTTTCTGAATATTTGATTTGGACGTATCTTGCAATCCATACGACGAAATCTAGATTTTTCACTTCTGTTGAAAAGATACGGTTCAACAGATTCCAACGTTTCTGGTTTCGACGAAATCAGATTTAAAACGAGTCCGGTACAATCAGTTGAAGTTCAGAACGTTAAATTACGAACTGCAGGGTCGTTCTGGGCTCGATTATAATTAATATATATTTATATATGTTCAACTTCGTTTTAATATAAATCCACTTATATTACAAATTCCATATTTAAACTGATTTAAATATTCAAATACCAACCGACAAAAATGCGAGACGTTACAGCATACGTCTCTTTTGCTTCACAGGCGGGTGTTTCGGGTTTACATTTAGTGAGTGACTTATGATGGATGGCGATATCCCACACATGTCAGCGTGGGTCCAGGCAAACACGTCCAAGTTTGCCTACAAGAAGTCCGTTAGTTCTTCGGCCCGACGTGGATCCAACTAAGATCCAATCTTCAAAACTCTTGTTGGATCAGCTTCATCAATAGGAATGTTCACTGTCTCTTCATTAGGAGTTGCATTTCTAGTCTCTGGTTCCTCGTCTTTTCTGGGATCCAGGTCTTCAGGCGTTCCTTTGGGCAACTCCTTCGGGGTCGATCCCTCTAATTGCTACACCGACCCCTCCTTCGGAGGAGGCGAGGCATCTTTACTCTCGATGTTAAGTCCTTTCATCAACATCTTTAATTCGGCAACATAGCAGGCCCGTCCGGAGACTTGATCCCCTCTCATTACTCCAGTTCCAGCTTCAGTTGGGAACTTAAGCAATAAACACCAAGGGGCGATGCAAGCCCTGAACTCAGCTAGGGCAGTCCTTCCCAAAAATGCATTATAAGGCGAATCTACGTCCAACACTACGAACTGAAGCATCCGTACTCTTCGGCGTTCTCCTTGTCCCAAGGTTACGGGCAATTCTATGTACCACATTGGGGTTGTCGACGCCCCGTTGAAGCCTCGGATCCGACCTTCGCATGGCTTCAAATCTTCAGATTCAAGCTTCATCTGATCGAATGACTTTTTAAATAAAATATTAACAAAGCTCCCGTTGTCTACTAACACCTTATGAACCAAGGCCGGCCCAACGGTGGTAGTAATGACCAACGGGTCATCGGTAGGTGACTGGATCCCAGTATTATCTCTGCTACGGAATACCACGTCGTCAAACATTGTCTTCTGTTGCATTATGGGAGCAATATCTTCCAAATCATCACATTCATCCACATCTACGTGCTTGGCAGCATTTACATATTGATCCATCGGTCTAAACCTGCGGATTGCTAGGTGGGGTCCACCCACTATGGAGTTGATAACAATTCCCTTGCCTTTCTGCTGCGCCGTAGGCTTGGGAGAAGATTGAATCTGTTTTGGAGCTTGCTCTCCTTGCCCCCTGTCCCTCGGGGCAACATTATATTCATCCAGTTTCCCTTCGCGCAGCAGCTTCTCAATCACGTCTCTCCAATGTCGACATTCATTGGTTGAATGCCCATGAGTTCCATGAAACAAACAAAACTTCCCAGTTGCCATTTCTTTCTCCGTTGAGTCGCGAGGTGATGGTCTTTTATATTGCAAAACGTTGTATGTATCCAAGTAAATGTTCTCCAGAGTGTCGTTCAACGGTGTATAATTCTCATAAGTCTGGAATCAAGGTCTTTTGTTTGGATCACTTCCCCTATTTCTATTTCTTCTGTTACCATTTGCGTTACAGTTATTGTTGTTGCCCCCGTTTCCAGAATTGTCGTTTCCACTCTTGTTTCCCACATTCACTTCAACTTTTCCGGAACTTTCCCCAGACTGCTTCACGGTGACGTTACTCTGAACATTTTCTTTTGAAGCCGCTTCAGACTTTCTCTTTCGGTTTGCCCTGGCCTCCTCTCGTTTTAAGTGAATATTGGCCTTTTCATAAAATAACTCTCTCGTGGAGGGTGTCTTTCCAGAAAGGTAATCTCCAAACTCGGAGTCAGGATCGACCCCTTCCATCAAAGCCATCAAGATGGTGGGCTCATGCGGGTCACTAACTTCAGTCACAGCTATGTTGAAACGGTCGAGATATGACCTCAAAGACTCTCCTGGCGCCTGCTTAATTCTTGATAATTCAATAACACTCTTAGACTTTCGGGTATGGAGTCGGAACTGATTCATAAAACTTTCGCTCAATTCCCTGTAATTCGATATCGAACGAGGGGGAAGTCGGGTAAGCCATAGCAGCGCCACATCTTGTAAATAGATCGGGAATGCTTTACACTTCACTGCGTCAGGAGCAGCAGCATCATTCATGAGCCACGAGTATCGCATAAAATGCTGTCCTGGATCGGTTCTTCCATTGTACTTGTCTATATGTGGCAGGTTAAAACATCGGGGAAACTGAAAATTGAGGATGTCGTCAGTGAAAGGAGTATGGCTTCGCTCAATGCCGTAATCTTCATTGGTATAGTTCCGGCTTTCGGACATAATCGGCGTACCATTGCCTGTACGTCGGCATTGGTCAGGGGCCGTTCAGGTTCCCTAGCCCTGGCTTCCGGGTTCCTTCTCGGCTCTTGTTCAGGAGATGCCCTTCTTCTTTGAGCTGCTTCAGCTCTACTTCGTTCCCTACGCTCCCGGTCGATCTCGGGAGGAAGGGGCTGGAGCATCTGCCCCTGAGTGGGATTAGTAAGTGTTAGCCTACTTTGTGAACTAGGCAACACAAAGTCTATATATCAGGCATTAAAGAGCATTTTTAATTAGAAAACTTCGGTTCGGATCGGAGAAGACACTACAGCCTAGATCGGACAGCTGCAATTGTTCGGGTCGGGTCAGAGCAACGTATCGGTTCGGGTCGGATAAAATCTTCTGTTCGGATCGGTGAACTGTTGCTGAGGAAATTGGTAAGGCATAGCTATTCGGATCGGAGGGCAACATAATCTCAATTGGATCGGAAAGCCACCTGGTTGCCACGGAAATAGATCAGAGCGGAGCAGATTAAAGAAGAGAGAGCGTTGCTTCCAAGCCAATCCAGGTCGGATCGGGTATCCCGATCCGAACCCCTTATATGTGTGTCTCCGACCCGAGCCCATTTTCCATACCATTCTCCAGCAAAAGCGCCTGGATATCCGGATCGGCTATGACCAGTTCCTACCCATAACGTTCATTACTCTGATGCGTTGTCAACACAATAATTCATCCGAACCCGAGGCTAATGGGATGGACGACACGTGACGCCAATCCGGATCGGGTTTTGAGCAAATTCACACTTATAAATACCCCGTCTGGAGACAAAGAAAAGGATCTTTTTTCTGGCACTTGGAGAGTTCAACTACCTTCATAACCCGAATTCCAGCACTCCTGGAAAATCCAAATCTTCTTTCATTATTTGTTTTCAAACAATTGAGTGATTGTGAGTGAGTTGTGAGAGAGATCAAGTGAGTATTTCATTGTATTTGCTACTGAATCATTGAAAATAGTGAAAAACAAGTGGACGTAGGCATTTCTTCGCCGAACCACTATAAATCCTTTGTGTTCATTTTTATTTTTATCTCATTTCACTTTTGCTTTTAATCAATTTGGGTGTTAGAACCACTTTTTGGTCTAACATTTTGGTGCTTTCACTGAGAAACCTCATCTGAATTCTTTATTTTCCGGGATTTCTTTCTACTTTTTGGACCGTTGAGTTCAAAGAAGTTAATCCTTAAGTTTCTCCACTCTTTTATATTTGTTGAAGTGATTGTCTAAGAATCATGGCCAAAGGAAAAGGCAAAGAAGTTCAGTCTGGTCGAGGAAATGGAGCTGGCCAAGATCAGCAAAATGCGGTTGTAACAAGGTCTCGGGGGCAGAGTTCAGCAGCAGGAAGAACCAATGCAGAAAATCCGAGCCGCCAACAGGGGGAGAGCTCCGATCCGATCCGGGTAGGAGATTCTGAAGCAGTGCATTCCCCCAATCTGAACCGACCCGAGCAGCTTGCCACGTACCGATCCGACCAGGCCCCCTAGCTCCGAACCGACCCGACTTCCTACCTCCGATCCGACCCGGTGCCTGGTGAAGCTGGAACCTCTACTCGAGTCCCTACGAATGCTCCGATTCCAGCCACCAGGGTTAGTGATCAGGTCAATCCATCTGCGCCCATCACTCAAGGAGATTTCTCGCACTTACTTGACATGCTTGAGAGCACAAGGGAGGCTATGAAAGTTCACTAGCGCACTAATCTCATGATGCAGGAAAATATGAGGCTCATGAGTCGGGAGATTAGTGAACTCCGTCGACAGAGAACTCCATCACCGGTTCGTCACACACCAGTGGATTAATCTTCATCTTCCGAGGAAGAGCGGCCCCGTGAACGAAGGCCGCTCGAACGACCTCAGAACGTGGAGCAGCTGACATTTGGATCTTTGGGATCTCGTGAGGATATTGCACGAGCGCTAGGAAACAATGACCCCACTCAGGGGCAAAGACTCCAGTCCCCTCCTCCCGAGATCGACCGGGAGCGCAGGGAACGGAATCGAGCAGAGGCATCTCGAAGAAGAAGGGCATCTCCTGAACAAGAGCCCAGAAGGAACTCGGATACTAGGGCTAGGGAACCTGAGCGGCCCCTAACTAATGCTGATGTGCAGGCAATGGTTCGCTAGATCATGTCCGAGAGCCGGAACTATACAAATGAAGATTATGGCATTGAGCGAAGCCATACTCCCTTCACCGACGATATCCTCGACTTCCAATTTCCCCGACACTTTAACTTGCCACAGATGGACAAGTACAACGGAAGGACTGATCCGGGACAGCATTTGATGCGATACTCGTGGCTCATGAATGCTGCTGCTGCCCCTGATGAAGTGAAGTGCAAAGCATTCCCAATCTACTTAGAAGATGTGGCGCTGTTCTGGTTTATCCGACTTCCTCCTCGTTCGATTTCGAATTACAAGGAACTAAGAGAGCGTTTCATGAACCAGTTCCGACTTCATGCCCGAATGTCCAAAAGTGTTATTGAATTATCGAGAATCAAGCAGGCACCAGGAGAGTCTTTGAGGGCATATCTTGACCGTTTTAACCAAGCGGTGACTGAGGTCAGTGACCCGCATGAGCCCACTATTCTGATGGCATTGAAGGAAGGAGTCGATCCTGAATCCGAGTTCGGAGATTATCTTTCTGGGAAAACACCCTCCACAAGGGAGATATTCTACGAAAAATCCGATATTTATCTAAGGCGAGAGGAGGCCAGGGCAAACCGAAAGAGAAAGTCTGAGACGGCTTCAAAGGAGAATGTGCAGAGTAATATCGCCGTGAAGAAGTCTGGGGAAAGTTCTGGCAAGGTTGAAGTAAATGTAGGAAACAAGGGTGGAAACAGCAATGCTGGAAGCGGGCGTAACAACAACAATAACCGTAATCCGAACGGTAATAGAAGAAACAGAAATAGGGGAAGTGATCCTAACAAAAGACCCTGATTCCAGAACTACGAGAATTATACACCATTGAACGACACCCTGGAAAATATTTACCTAGATACGTATAATGTGTTACAGTACAAAAGACCGCCACCTCGTGATTCGACCGAGAAAGAAATGGCGACAGGGAAATTTTGTTTGTTTCATGGAACTCATGGGCATTCAACCAATGAATGTCGGCATTGGAGGGATGTAATTGAGAAGCTGCTGCGTGAAGGGAAGTTGGATGAGTACAAGGTTGCCCCGAGGGACAGGGGGCAAGGAGAGCAGGCTCCAAAACAGATTCTACCTGCTCCCAAGCCTACAGCGCAGCAGAAAGGTAAAGGAATTGTTATCAACTCCATAGTAGGCGGACCTCACCCGGCAATCCGAAGTTTCAGATCAATGGATCAATATGTAAATGCAGCCAAGCATCTAGACGTGAATGAAGGTGATGATTTGGAAGATATCACCCCCATAAAACAACAGAAGACCATGTTTGACGACGTGGTATTCCGCAGCCGAGATAATACTGGGATCCAGTCACCCACTGACGATCCGTTGGTTATTACTACCACCATTGGGCCGGCCTTGGTTCATAAGGTATTAGTAGACAACGGAAGTTCCGTTAATATTTTGTTTAAAAAGTCATTCGACCAGATGAAGCTTGAATCTGAAGATTTGAAGCCATGTGAAGGATGGATCAGAGGCTTGAACGGGGCGTCGACAGCTCCCATGGGATACATAGAGTTGCCCGTGACCCTGGGGCAAGGAGAACGTAGAAGAGTGCGGATGCTTCAGTTCGTAGTATTGGACGTAGATTCGCCTTATAATGCATTTTTGGGGAGGCCTGCCCTTGCTGAATTCAGAGTTTGTATCGCCCATTGGTGTTTGTTACTTAAGTTCCCAACCGAAGCCGGAACTGGAGTAATGAGAGGGGATCAAGTTTCCGGACGGGCCTGCTATGTGGCCGAATTAAAGATGTTGATGAAAGGACTTAACATTGAAAGTAAAGATGCCTCGTCTCCCTCAAAGGGGGGCTCGGCATAGCAATTAGAGAGATTGACCCCAAAGGAGTTGCCCAAAGGAACGCCTGAAGACCTGGATCCTAGAAAAGACGAGGAACCAGAGGCTAGGAATGCGACTCCTAATGAAGTGACAGTGGAAATTCCCATTGATGAAGCTGATCCGACAAAAGTTTTCAAAATTGGTTCTCAATTGGATCCACGTCGAGCTAAAGAACTAACGGACTTCTTGAAGGCAAACTCAGACGTGTTTGCCTGGACCCATGCTGACATGTGTGGGATATCGCCATCCATTATAAGTCACAAATTGAATGTAAACCCGAAACATCCACCTGTGAAGCAAAAGAGACGCATGCTGGGCTCAGAGAGGTCGGCCGCTCTCAAAGAGGAAGTAGAGAAGTTGAAGCAGAATGGATTTATTCGAGATTCGACATATCCCGACTGGATATCGAATCCCGTCTTGGTAAAGAAGCCAAACGGAAAGTGGCGGACTTGCATTGACTTTTCAGATTTAAAAAAGCTTGCCCAAAAGATAGTTTCCCACTTCCCAGGATTGACCAGCTTGTAGACTCGACAGCAGGTCATGAACTTCTCTCTTTCATGGACGCATATTCTGGATACAACCAAATTCCTATGCACGTGCCAGACCAAGAACATACGAGCTTCATTATGAATTTGGGATTATATTGTTATGTTGTAATGCCATTCGGATTGAAAAACGCTGGAGCTACTTATCAGCGCTTGGTGAACAGAATGTTTTATAATCAAATAGGAAAAACTATGGAAGTTTATGTAGATGATATGCTTGTCAAATCGAAGCAGTACTCCAGCCATACGCAAGACTTGGCGGAAATGTTTGGTATCCTGCGAAAGTACCGGATGAAATTGAATCCTCTGAAATGCTCATTTGGAGTGGCATCGGGAAAGTTCCTTGGCTTCATTGTGAGTTCCCGAGGAATTGAAATCAACCCTAGCCAGATAGCAGCGATTAGAAATATTGAAGAGCCGAGGAGAATTAAAGACGTCCAAATTCTTGCAGGGAATGTAGCGGCGCTGAGTAGATTCATCTCCAAAGCCACAGACAAATGTGTTCCGTTTTTTGATTTGATTAAAAGAGGAAAGAAGAACTTCGAGTGGACTCCGGACTGTGTTGAGGCCTTTCGAAATTTATTGGAACTGCTAGAGAAACCACCGATTTTATCAAAGCCCGTAGATCACGAAGAATTGTTTGTTTACTTGGCAGTCTCAGCTCACGCCGTCAGCACAGCCCTGGTTCGAGAAGAAGACAAAGTACAAAGGCCAGTGTATTATGTAAGCAAGAAATTAGCAGCGGCAGAGCGCAACTACCCAAAAATTGAGAAGCTTGCTTACAGTCTCCTGATCGCATCCCGAAAACTTCGTCACTATTTCCAAGCCCATCCAATAACCATATACACCGACCAGCCCTTAAGGCAGGTGTTGCAGAGAACCGAAGCATCGGGAAGGTTGATCAAATGGAACATAGAACTAAGTTAGTTTGATTTTAATTTTCAACCACGAAAGTCAATCAGGGGGCAAGCTCTAGCAGACTTTATTGCGGAGTTCACCATTCCAGAGGATGAAGTAATCAATGACAGAGTGGTTAAGTCCGAGGATGAGCTAAAGATAAATCCGTGGAAACTATATACAGATGGAGCCAAGAACGACCGAAGGTCCAGAGCTGGAATCGTCTTAGTCACTCCCGAAGGACGGTCGTTATATATTACGCCCTGTGATTAGAATTTTCGGCGACTAACAATGACTCTGAATATGAAGCCCTGATTGCCGGGCTGAAGCTTGCTAAAGACCTCGGAGTAAAAATGTTAGACATATTCTGTGACTCTAAAATTGTTGTTTGCCAAGTGCGAGAGGAATTTATGGCTCGAGGACCTCGACTTATCGCCTACCTCAAGAAAGTGAAAGAGCTATTGAATAGCTTAGAGCGGTACAACATAACACACATTCCCAGAGTTGAAAACCAGAAAGCGGATAGGCTGGCAAAGCTGGCTAGTTCCGACAATCCAGAAGATACTGAAATAATTCCAATTGAAACGTTGGAATCGCCAAGCTTTGAGTCAATGAAAATTGAATTCGCCTTTGAAGCGGAACCAGAGAAGGAGTCGTGGATGACTGCAATTAAGAATTTCCTTAAGAATGGGACACTCCCATCAAAGAAGAGTGAGAAAAGAGCTATAGTTCGCAAAGCTACCGGATATGTCATACAAGATGACACTCTTTATAGGCAAGGATTTTCTATGCCCCTGTTACGATGTATAGCACACGACGACATCAAGCGTGTACTAAGAGAAGTACACGAAGGTGAGTTTGGAGATCATATAGGAGGTCAAACTTTAGCAAAGAAGATATTGCGGTACGGATACTTCTGGCCTACGATCAATAAAGATGCAGCTGATTATTCACGACGCTGCGATAAGTGCCAGAGATTCGCCAAAATCCCCAGGGCACCGTCGACCCAACTTAAATCAATGGTGAGTCCTTGGCCATTTGCCACGTGGGGAATTGATATCATTGGAGTTCTACCAATTGCTAAAGGAGGAGCTAAGTATGCAATAGTGGCCGTGGACTATTTTACGAAGTGGGTGGAAGCTGAGCCCTTGACCAAGATCACAACAAGAAAGGTGATAAGTTTTGTGGTCAGAAATATTATATGCCGGTTCGGGATCCCAAGAACGATTATAACTGACAACGGAACCCAATTTGATAGTACTGAATTCAGAAATTTCTGCCAGAAGTATAAGATAGACAAATGATATACTGCAGTTGCCTATCTGCAATCGAATGGGCAAGTAGAGGCAATAAACAAAGTAATAAAATCCATCCTCAAGAAACGATTAGAGCGTGCAAGGGCAAAGTGGGTTGATGAATTGCCCCTAGCTTTGTGGGCATATCGAACAACATTTAAAACGGCCACCGATCATACCCCTTTCTCTCTCTCCTTTGGCTCAGAAGCTGTAATTCGAGTTGAACTAGAAGTTCCTTCCCACAGGGTGACATATTATGACCCGATGACGAATCGGGCACTCTTACTTGAGTCTCTTGATGAAGTCGAAGAGAAAAGGGACGAAGCAGATTTGCATGCGGCAAGACATCGGCGTCAGATGGCACGCTATTACGACAAAAAAGTTCGCCTCAGGACTTTTGAACCAGGAGATTTGGTGCTAAAGAGAGTCTTTCCATCCCTTCCTCACCTTGGTCCAAAATGGGAAGGACCCTTTGTCATTCAACGGAAACTTGAAAAAGGAACCTTCAAGTTAACGACCGTAGATGGCGAAGAAGTCCCCAGAGCATGGAATGCCCAACACTTAATGCGATATTTGAATTAGAAATGCTGTACTTTGTGTTATTTTTCTTATGAACTCTATAATAAGGCACGACTTGCCTTGGGAAAATCTGACGATATGAATGAAGAACTATAACGTGGATGTAGGCTACGACTTAGCCGAACCACTATAAAAATATTGTGTGTTATTTACTTTTATGCATTACATATATACATTCATCAGTTATTCTGTTGTGATTACAAGATACAGGATAATTCACAGCCTAAAAAGGTTGAAAACAGTTTAGATATAAAAAGAAGCCCAACGACTATTTGTGCTATAAGACATAAAAGAATGAGAAAACAACATTCGTAACTCTAACTCTCTAGAGAGAGAGAGTATAAAAGCGTGTCCGACTGAGCACTGAAAAAGAAATTCTCCCCCTAACTCTAACTCTCCAGAGAGAGAGAGAGTATAAAAGCGTCTTCGACTGAGCGCTGAAAAAGAAATTCTCCTCCTAACTCTAACTTTCCAGAGAGAAAGAGAGTATAAAGGCGTCTCCGACTGAGCGCTGAGAAAGAAATATTTCCCCGTTGAAAGACCGGGGAATAAATAGATGACTGAGCTCGAACTCTAACTCTCAAGAGAAAGAGAGAGAGTATAAAAGAAATGCCAGAAAAAACGACAGGTACTGACGACACAGGAAGTGCTATCCCGTCAGAGAATCGGGAGCATTCAGATTGCTTGATTAAGCATTAAATAATTTGTGGGAATTGACTGGGGACACGTATTTATACGCATATTTCCCCCCTCAACAACTTCGTTTCATAACTATAGACATGCATTTTTACATAAGTGCAGAAGTACTAACAAACAAACATTGCAAAAAATGAGTTATTTTTATTTACAAATGAATGAATTTGTGCAGGAAAATAGCTAAAAAAGAAAGTGCAGGAGCTACTTTTGTAGCAGCAATTATTGGTTCACTAAATGCTTAAATGATACAAGGCAATCCACAATTTAGATTTTGAATGAGCCTTGGATTTCTTGGCGGCTTTCTCCGCGTCCTTTGCTTCTTTCTCAGCCTCCGTCAAGATTCGCTTTGACTTCTTTTTTCCTGAAGATGCGGTGCTGGAGCCAGTAGACTTCTTCCCGGAAGGCGGGGCGCTGGAATCAAGAGAAGATTTTTTAGCGAGTTCCTCTGTAATAAATCTAGTTGAGAGCTTAACAACTAACCTTGATCCCGCGTCCACAACTGCGAGGGGCTTGAGGGCCTCAGGGTCTAGTTCTTCGGCCTTTAATTGCAAGCGCTTGTCCTGATCAGCCTTCATTGTAGCTAAGGTAACGTCATCAGCACTTTTTGACTCCCCGATTATTGCAACTTCTGGTTCCTCTTCCTGACCCCCGTCACCGCCATCATCCTTTAAAGCTGCTATGATTTCTTCATCATGGGGAGTGGCGACCTTAGTTGGCTCACTTCCTTCTCCCAAGTCTATAGAAGCAGCCATGTCTTCCCCTTTTTTGGCCTTATCTGCGGGCTTTGTCCCAGCGGTGGCTCCCTGAGTCACATCTGTCTTTTCGGATGATTCAACACCTACAGAATGAGAAGCAACAGTTATCAACTCTGGCGAAAACAATGGGTCTTTCATCGATTGTTCAATCACGTGGCGAAAGGTAGAAATAGCCTTGGCAAATTGAGGAGAAAAGGTAGGGATACCTTCCGAAGACTTTTCTGCGGGGGTGGCTACTACCTCTGGTACTGTTTCAGGAATGGGGGATAGCAGAGTTGTTCGGGGAATTCCGGATTTTCAGGATCATACCCCTCTACTTCATAAGTTGCAGGGGCAGAAGAAGAGGAACCAGCTTCGAGAACAGTTTTTTGTTTAGACTTCCGTCTCTCTTCTTCCATGGCCTCAGTAATAAGGCGGCGCCGTTCAGCTAGGCGCTCCGGTTCATCATCCCTCAAGTATTTCTCCATTAGCTTATCTTCGTCAATGGAATCGACCTTAAGTTCCTCTTTTTCCCACTCGACGATCTGATTCCATACTTGAACTAGAGTGGATGGATAGTCCTCGATCCAAGAAATGTTTCGGCGATGAATAATATGTGCGAAGAATTCAATCATTAGTTCGCCGAAACCCTGAATATCAGCCTCCGCCTCTGATAGTTGCTTGCGGGCTTCCTCCGTAGATTTAATAGCACACGCCACATTGCCCTCGGCCAGGGCAGCCCTGTTCTCTGCCTCCAACAGCTTTGAAGCCAAGTCAGCATTCTTCTTTTCTAATTCAGCACTCAACTTTGCTAACTCGGCGTTTTTCCGTTCAAGCTCAGCATAAGCAAGGCGTGTCTTGGCAGCTTCTGACTTGGCCTCGTCAGCTTGCTTTTTTAATTCAGAGCGCTCCTGAGTGTGAGATTCAAGCAAGTCATGATAACGCTTTTGCATGTCCTCGAATTGTTGTTTGAAGTTAGAAGCGTCCCTTTGAGCGACAGCTAACTGAGCTTGAGTGTCTTCCAAGTCTTTTCCTAGAGCTTTTAAGGCCTTGGCATCCTCCTCCGCGGTCTTTTGCATTGAGTCAGTATTTGTGATTAGAGTGCGGATGATTCTAGAAAGATTGCGTGAATATTTGAACATCTCAATATACTGTTTTTCCACCGCATCTATCTTTGCTTTGGCCTCATCTGCCCATTTAGACGAAATAGGTTCAAGGGTAGGTAAAAAAGTCAAAGTCTCGAAGTAGTGTTCGGGAAATTGTTCTTTCAAATATGCTCGCTTTACTGCAGTTTCCGCATCTAATGGAGGAGGAGCGGGGATTGTCAATTCGGTGTCCCTGTGTGTGGAGGATTCGGTAGATTCTTTGTCTGTCCTAGGTCGTTTAGTAGCAGGGACCTTGTGCTTGCTTCGAGACCTAGTTTCTTTTGGAAGAGTTCTCTCTCTACTGTGCTTTTCATGGGAAGAAGTGGAGTCTTTAGATGGTGGTCTATCCTCTTCCCTGCGGCTTTGATAACCCTTATATTTCTCTTGTTTCGGTCGAACTAGTGAGCGGGAACGTGAGGGTCGAGAACGATAGGGATCAT
Organism: Allium sativum; assembly: GCA_030737875.1. Taxonomy (NCBI): domain Eukaryota; kingdom Viridiplantae; phylum Streptophyta; class Magnoliopsida; order Asparagales; family Amaryllidaceae; genus Allium; species Allium sativum. The sequence continues at coordinate 178,856,222 of CM060915.1, read as the reverse complement.
AAGGTCTTCTCTCCTCCCTACCACGATCATCTCGGCGATCATACTCGACATCCTGAGGAGGATTGGACATGCTGCGACGAAGCTTCCTGATATCGTAATAGGATCGAGACATCGTACCTGCACGATAAAACAAACGAAATTTAGAATTAATGGATTCACGAGGAAAGAGGTGCAATGAATGCTAATGCTGTTATATAAAGTGTATCCTAAGTGGTGTGTTTCCCCCCAACCAACCCGAGTCTGAAGCTAGACTAGTACGGGCAGGCTCTTTGGACTTAGCGGGAGTGGTCTCTTCAGAAGAGGTGAAGACTAAAGGATCCTTCCTGAAATCCTCTGAAGTGTATATAGTCTCAGGTAAGGGGAGATCCCCCAAACCCTGAAATATTTGCTCATCAGTACTAGGGACATCCCCCTCGGAAGCATGAAGTGGCGACTCTTGGGAGGATTTTGACTTTTCTAGAGAAGTAGTTTCCTCGGGGGCAATATATCCTTCACGATGCTTTTCAGCCAGATTAGCCAATTCATCATCTTGTGTAGAAGATGGAGTAGGTGAAGTTTGAAGAGGCGCTGTAGGAACTCCTGAGCCTTCTCCTGTCTCTGGGACTACCTCCACTGGAGGAATGTATGCGTATGGAACCGTCCCATGACCAATGCTACGAAAAACAGATAACAGCCCATGAAAGTGAAGGTAATCGTCTTTAAGGGCTTCGTCAATATTCAAGAATTTCTGATCGCCATTAAGAAGTCGGTGCATCCGGTCAAAGAACACCTGATCTGATATCTGTTTGGGATTGTCGACTGCAAACAAAAAGGAAAACAAGTCAAGGTGATGATTCAAGTGTATCAAGCCCGGATTTAGGAAATCAGTGCTTTACTTGATTTTGTCCACCTCCTGGCGCATCCAGGCTGTCGCTTCACGTAGAACCATTCTAGTCTGGAATCTCCAGCTTTACTGCTGAATGGTGCAGAGATTATCTTCCTTTTTGGAACTGACTCGAAGTAGCAAAAAGATGGAGTCTCTCGAGTCCGATGCTTGAAATTATAGAAGAAATGAACGTCATCGAACGTGAGCTCTATGCCTAAGATTTCACGATATGCTATATACAAGGTGTGCAAATAGGCATATGAATTGGGATGCAACTGCATGGGGCAATCCGCATTTGTCTTAAAAAGTCAATGATGAAGGGAGAGAATGGAGGAATGGCGCCGACCATGCACATCAATCGAGTGACCGTCATATATCCTTCTAGAGGGTTGTGGGGACGGTCAGAGCGTGAAGGCACTAGAGTGTCCCTTTTCATTATCCCGTACTTTAAGCAAATTCGGACAAGTCGATCGTTTTCGATTGTTGATTCAACGGAGTCTGGAGGTGATTCCAATATAATGGCCGATTCAAATTCATCAGGGGCTCGATCGTCACCAATCCCTCCTTCCTCCTCAAAGCCCAGAGAAACTTCATTCTCTGAAGACACTTCGTCGCTTTCTCGATTTCCAACCCCGTAATCTGGAACCTCACTGTCCCATTCTGGATCCGAAGGAGAAGATATATCCTCGAGAGTGATTTTGTTAGAAGTTTCCGGGGCTTCTTTCCTCTCAGCTAGTCTGGAAGAGCGTCTGGGTCTCATTGTCGTAGAACTATTGAAGAAGCAATAGCACGAATTAGAGTAAATTACCCCGTACCCCCCTGTGCATGTGTGTGAACTAAAATGTGTGCAGCGAATGTGAGAAATGCAAAGTAAAGGTGCAACGATGTAAGACGAAACTTTGAAGAGAAAGTGATAGTCAGAGTAGTTCTTAATGTTCGTTTATGTCCGCAAGGCACTATCCTAACTGTTCATGAAGTTGGAAGTAATATCTTTTAAATATTTGGACGAAAGTTTGTGTTTTGGATTGAGTAGTTTTCGGTTCGGATGCAGACACCAGGTTCGGATCGGATAAGCAAAGGCTCACATTCTGAGAGATATATCCGGATCGGTTCGGGGATTGACTTTCGGGGCGGGTCGGATTAACCTGAACAACCATGCACCTATTCTCTCTTTTGCTTCACAACCCTGTCCGATCCGAGCGCATAAGTCTTGACCTCCACTTTATTCATAGGTCCGATCCGACCCGGTCAAACAAGTTAAATCCCATTTCTTTGCCTTATTGCTCCGACCCGGTCCGATTCTGTGAATTTCTCTCTTTTCCTTTTTCTCCTACTGTTCCCCCACCCGAACCGATCTCCTTCAATTTCCTTCCTCTTCCTTCTCTTAAGTAGCGAACCCAACTCGATATCCCAATCCTTAATTAAAACCAAGTGCTTAACCATTCAAGTATTCAACGACGAGTTTCAACATCTTCCACCAACGCCTCGAAATGGCGCTGATGCCATCAGCGACGAAGGCGGAGGATGAAGGAAACCATGATGATGGAATTAGTCAAATACCTTGCTAGAATCGTTCAACTTAACTGCGAATGTAAATTAAAAACAATTATGGCAACGAGATTCAAGATTACAAGACTACCTATGTATTTGATTCAAAGATTGAAGCGAGAATTTTGAAATTTCTTGGAAAGGCTAGGGCTTCGATGTGGAATCGGTTCGGTTGGGCAAGAACAGTGAATGAATGAAAAGAAGAAAAGTAAAGTAAATTTATATAAAAAATAAGCTGACTATTCGTATTCCCGATCGGACCGGCTCGAAAAGCCCAATAACGCAGCTTGGCCCACTAATCCATTGCAGAGTATAAGAAGAAGGCGGTCCGTTCGGGTCGGAACCCAAACCAGAAATCCGTTCGGGTCGGAATCCGAACCGAACAGGATGCAGTACGACAGCTTGGCATGCGTATTCAAAAGGAAGGATGAAGGTGTTGTGCAACGACAATCAAAGCATGCTCCATATCCAACAGAAGCATCCTTTGAGGGGGCAAAGTGTTAGCCTACTTTGTGAACTAGGCAACACAAAGTCTAGATATCAGACATTAAAGAGCATTTTTAATTAGAAGACTTCGGTTCGGATCGGAGAAGACACTACAGCCTAGATCAGACAGCTGCAATTGTTCGGGTCGGGTCAGAGCAACGTATCGGTTTGGGTCGGATAAAATCTTCTGTTCGGATCGGTGAACTGTTGCTGAGGAAATTGGTAAGGCATAGCTATTCGGATCGGAGGGCAACATAATCTCAATTGGATCGGAAAGCCACCTGGTTGCCACGGAAATAGATCGGAGCAGAGCAGATTAAAGAAGAGAGAGCGTTGCTTCCAAGCCAATCCGGGTCGGATCGGGTATCCCGATCCGAACCCCTTATATGTGTGTCTCCGACCCGAGCCCATTTTCCATATCATTCTCCAGCAAAAGCGCCTGGATATCCGGATCGGCTATGACCAGTTCCTACCCATAACGTTCATTACTCTGATGCGTTGTCAACACAATAATTCATCCGAACCCGAGGCTAATGGGATGGACGACACGTAACGCCGATCCGGATCGGGTTTTGGGCAAATTCACACTTATAAATACCCCGTCTGGAGACAAAGAAAAGGATCTTTTTTCTGGCACTTGGAGAGTTCAACTACCTTCATATCCCGAATTCCAGCACTCCCGGAAAATCCAAATCTTCTTTCATTATTTGTTTTCAAACAATTGAGTGATAGTGAGTGAGTTGTGAGAGAGATCAAGTGAGTATTTCATTGTATTTGCTACTGAATCATTGAAAATAGTGAAAAACAAGTGGACGTAGGCATTTCTTCGCCGAACCACTATAAATCCTGTGTGTTCATTTTTATTTTTATCTCATTTCACTTTTGCTTTTAATCAATTTGGGTGTTAGAACCACTTTTTTGTCTAACAGTAAGGTTAGGGTCTATCAAGCTTGGATCATTGGTTCCTAGTGCTCGTGCAATATCCTCACGGAACCCCAAAGATCCGAACGCCAGTTGCTCTAAATTCTGAGGTCGTTCGAGCGGCCTTCTTTCACGGGGCCGTTCTTCCTCGGAAGAAGAAGACTGATCCATTGGTGTGTGGCGAACCGGGGATGGGGTTCTCTGTCTACGGAGTTCGTTAATTTCCCTGCTCGTGAGTCTCATGTTTTCTTGCATCATGAGATTGGTACGCTCGTGGATTTTCATAGCCTCCCTAGTACTCTCAAGCATGTCAAGTAGGCGCGAGAAATCTCCTTGAGTAATAGGTGCGGATGGATTGATTTGATCATTGACCCTGGTGGCTGGAATCGGAGCATTTGTGGGGGCTCGAGTAGAAATTCCAACATCACCAAGTGTCGGGTCGGTTCGGAGATGGGAAATCGGGTCGTGTCGGAGCTGGGAAGCCTGTTCGGGTCGGAGCTGGAAAGCCAGGTCGGGTCGGTGTAGGGCAAGCTGCTCTGGTCGGTTCAGGTTGGGGGAATGCACTGCTTCAGATTCTCCTACCCGGATCGGATCGGAGCTCTCCCCCTGAGTGCGGTTCGGATTTCCTGTATCAGTCTGTCCTGCTACTGAGCTCTGCCCACGAGACCTTGTCACAACTACATTTTACTGATCTTCACCAACTCCGTTTCCTCGACTAGTTTGAACTTCCTTACCTTTTCCTTTGGCCATAGTTCTTCAACAATCAATTCAACAAATATTCAACAGCGTCGAAACTTGAGGATTAACTTCTTTGAACTCAACGGCCCAAAAAGTAGAACGATAATCCCAAAAAACAAAGAATTCGGATGGTTCTCAGTAAAAGCACCAAAATGTTAGACCAAAAAGTGATTCTAACACCCAAACTGACTAAAAGCAGAATGAAATAAGATCAAAAGTAAAATGGAGACACAGAATTTATAGTGGTTCGGCGTTTAAGAGCCTACGTCAATCACTATTCTCAACGATAGAGTTGCAATTACAATGAGATATTCACTCAATTTCACTCACAACTCACATACATTCACTCAATTGTTTCAAAACAAATGTCGAAAAATGATTTGGATTATCCGGGAGTGCTGGAATTCGGTTTATAAAAGTGGTTGAACTCTCAAAGTGCCAAAAAGAAGAAGATCCTTTTCATTGTCTCCGGACAGGGCATTTATAGGTGAAAATTTGCTCAGAACCCGATCCGGATCGGAGCCATGTGTCTTCCATCCCATCAGTCTCGGGTTCAGATGGATTTCAGTGTTGACAATGCATCAGAGCAGTGGACGTTGTGGGCAGGAACTGGTCATACCCGCTCCACATATTCAGGCGATCGTGGGGGAGTGTGATGTGGAATATAGGTTCGGATCGGAGGAACGTGCAAGAGGGGTTCGGATCGGGGTATCCGATCAGATCCGGATTGTCCCAAGGCTAAGTCTTCATCCAATTTTACTCCATTCCGATCTGTCTTTGCAGGAGGTAGCCCTCCACTCCAACTGGCAGTAGGTTGCTCTCCGATCCATACCGCAGTGCCTCTCTGATTCCAACAATAACAGCTCACCGATCCGACCAGCAAAACCTCTCTGATCCGACCCGCTACATCTCTCCGATCCGACCCGCTATAATGCTTTCCAAGTTCTTCAATGTTTCACATCTCGACATTGTGTTGCCCAGTTCACAAAGTGGGCTAACAAGTATCAATCATAGACGGCATAAGTGCCCGATACCACTATGTCGCCATACTAGGCTCTACAATCAAAACCGCAAAGTCACGTATTGGAAGTTGGATTTCCATCTGTGAACCGAGGCAAGCGATCGTCCTCACCAAATTCAAGATTGTCTAGCCCAAGCCTCAGGAAAGCACGTAGGCAAGCATTGAATCGTCAGGGCCGATCCACCGATGTGGATTATTATGCCTGAACACTGCATTTCCCCACCCTTTGGGTCGTAAATGAGCCAAATGACTCCATCGACTCCACATAGTCACCGATATATCTAAGGCGCCTCGCAATCCAACAACCACACAGGTGGAAATAATATAAATGTCAGGGCTGTTAGGTCACTGACACCACCCTAGCTAGAAAGAAATGCATGCCCTCCCTGAGGTCCTCTCCCATTTCTGGTTCATAACCGGGGTGTGAGGCTCGCGAATTAATGCTACACAAAGATTTTCCACACAGGTTGTGCTTTGATCATCAACCACAAGACTTTGCTTTTCAACATAAGCCTTGATCATTTGCCACTTAGGCATGCCACATAGGCAATTCACTCCATGCGATTGATATCCATAAATATATAACCTCTGGGCTCGTACTTCTCAGAGAAGGGTGTTAAGCAAGAGAATAAATTCTCCGCCGCCAAACATATATATATTTAACAGAAATCAATCACACAGAATAAAATCCAATGTTAGACACACAGTCCATTTACAAGTTTGTTATGGGTCTGAACGAAACCGGAGGCACCTTGTACCTCGCATATTCATCGATCTCCAAGTACATCTGGACGATAACCAACTAATTCCCTCCTCTTGGTTGTACAACCCAATCAAGATCATCCGTAATTATCAAAACGATGTGAAGACCTCCGGTCTTCGACCACCGTCTTCATCCTTGACACATCGTCGAATCAGTTATTCAGAATGGGATAAACCCTGTCTTTCTGAATAGCTCGCATATATAATAAACAAGTGTTGTACAAACATAACATACGCCTCATTCCAATTCAGAATATTCTTTTAGTCAAATATTCTTATGCTTTGGGAAAGGTTCCCATTAATTTTATCAAAGATAAATTCTTTAAATTTATTCTTTAATCTTCTTTTGAATAACAATTCAAATTTGTCAGGATTAGCGAACCACACCGAAGTAATCATTTATTTTATTTCCCAATCCCAACCTATTCATCCCATGAAGTAAAACTGGTCATACTTCATATCTAACACCATGGTGTTATTGGTAAATTCAATTACTATTTCACGTTCAAATATAACTAAAGATTTAACTATCGCCTGGAGCAAAACTTGTGATACTCCATTCCCGAATATTTCAATCTAATTAAAGATTCATTAAAACTCCACTTGGTTTTAATCTTCCCAATAATCACTATCAATGATTATTTAACTTGGGAAATCATATCCATGCTTTAACTGGTTAAAGAACCAATGTCATTCAAAACACGGTTCACGATAAACCCAAAATCACATTATATTCCATTAGCCTTTAACCGTAAATTGGCAAGTGAACAATTCCCTAAGTAATAACCCCGAAGGCCGAAACCAACATCAAATCAATACCAAAGAAAACATTCAACTTAACTAATCTCCAGTTAGTTTCTGATTTTTTAACTCCGTTGGGTCTAAGAACGGTATTATTAAAGATACCATTAACGACAACCCAAAATCACATTTGGTATTAAATACAAGGCTTTGAATACAAAATATATCGGCTTATATTCAATATCAAATTCTACGACCAACAAATATCGTATTGGAAATAATGATATATATATCTTTCAAATTCCCATAACAATATCTGCATAATCACGAAATCCAACATCGAAATATTCCAAAGACAATTTCGTTTCAAATCCATTTCCACTTTATATCTTGGAAATTCTGGTTATTTCCAAAACCATTTCAAATCCGCTTTATTTATTTTAAAATATTTGGGATTATAATTCTAGTTCAAAACTAGTTCTTTTCGATAAAAATTTATTTTTATCTTGTCAAATTTATAATTTTTCATCCCAATTATTTCCAAATCATTTCTTATGATTTTACACAAATTATTACTATTTTTAATAATTTTATCAAGGCCCGTATAGACGATTTCCATCAACGGCCATCGAACCGCACTTACACCGATCATTTCCAAATTTGATTTGGACATAATTCCAAATCCAACCGTTAGATTTCAAATCTATAATATTCCTTAGAAAGCTCTTTTCTATACGAACCCAACGGTTCTGGTTTTAGGAGAATCCGACGGTCGGATCTCCCGTAATGTCCATTCGAAATCAATGGTCGAAATTCGCGAACTACTATTGCGCGGCGTGTTCTGTTCAGGCCATTATATATAATATATATTATTTATATTTCGTCGATTTCCTTTCAAAACGTATTTTATAAATCGTTTTAAATATGTTTTCAAAACGGTTTCAACTTCATATTGAGTTTCTAATCAAAATTGAATATTCCTTATCATTAATCTCTAAATGATAATATTTTCAAAACGTTATATTTTGAAATCACTTCCTTTTCTATATTTATTATAAAAATGAATAAAATCGATATAAATATCGTGCGCGTCATATTGGCGCATATCTAATCAACATGGCTTTATATATTTCAATAACTTCGTTATTCTATTCACAAATGAATATTTATTCTATTCAACACATGAATCTATATTTCTTTCAACACATGAATATTCTCAACACATGAGTATTGTCAACACATGACTATTTATTCTATTTAATGTATTTTATAAAATTTCGATTTCTATCGTTTAATTCTTAATCAGGCTCCAACCGTAAATTAGTAAGAGAACGATCCCCTAAGTATTAACCTCGAACGCCGAAACCAACATCAGATCAATACCCAGGAAACCACTCATCTTATCTATTTTCCAGTTTGTTTCTAATTTTATATATGACAAAAATGTAAACTTTATTGTTAAAATATTTCGTTCAACACATGATAAGTTTCAACACATGAATATTCTCAACACATGAGTATCGTCAACACATGACTATTTATTCTATTCAACACATGAATCTTTAATATTCTTTATTTTCCAAATTGGAATGAGGCCCAATCAATTACCATATAATGTTATTTATATGGATTCCATAAAACACATGTATATAATAGCAACGATAAATAATCGACCATCATCCAGAGTGCACCACACAACTGCATAAGCATTAAATATAAATAATTTACGCTTACACTAGTCTGTCAACCCATCGATTGACATAAAACTAAACAATCGGGATTAGTGTACATCAAATATCATCCTAATACCCGTGTGAGGTTTCAAATCAACAAACACAGATTTTTATTTGTGCAGTTGGGCGATGTGTAAAATTTATCGTCCCAATCAATACCAGTCAAATGTGTATATATAAACAAATCATCCGATTTGTTCATAAATATTTATTTAATATACACATTAAAAATTATATTTTTAACTATAAAATATTTTAAACTATAAAATATTTTATTCCATTCCACATCACACAATCAACTTTCACAACACATCAATTAAACAAACAAGTCATCCATGGTCTGTGGACGACGGGTGTCGGGTGCTACTAAGCACCGTTTGCATCCTAACATATATTTCAAACTAGAAAATAAAATAAAAGTGAGGAGTTCTCACATTGGTTTCCACTCCGCCATTTCGTTTCTGAAATTCAGAACAGTCTGGATTTGCCCGTAATTCCAACGCAGTCTTCGCTACGCTGTTCATAATAAAAAAATTATTTTTATTGCTTCATTCCAATAAATAAAAATTAGGTTTTATTTATGATTCATTTATTTTTAAAATGCTCCTTCCTATACAAAAATTATATTTTTATATATCTACTTCTAATATAAAGAACGATTTTTTATTTCGACACTATAAAAATCACATTTTTATTTCAAGATATATATAATAAAAACCAGATTTTATTTTCCTACATATATAATAATTATATTTTTGTATTCTCTTTTACATAAAAAATTCTGTTTTTAATCCGCTACTCATATAAAAATCGAATTTTTATTTCGCTACAGCATATATAAAAATTGTGGTTTTATATTCTCTGTCTTATATAAATCACATTTTTATAATCTTTAAAATATAAAAATCATATTTTTATTCTTCCTATGATATAAAAATCATATTTTTATTCTTCCTATGATATTAAAATCATTTCTTTTTATATTTAAAAAACCATATCCTTTCTTTTCCTACTTAAAAATATAACCTCTTCTTAAATAAAAACATAACCTTTTCTAAATATAAAAATCAAAGCTTTACAAAAATAAAAACAAAGATTTACAAAAACAAAAATCATACCTTTATTTTAAAATAAAAATCATTCTTTTATATTAAAATTGTTATATAAAAACTAAAACTAAAATCAACATCATTAACCACACTAAATAAATTAACAAACTCAGTAATTAATCTTCATTGCGTCATTCGTCAAAGACAGGGGGGACGCTGCTGACATCGGCGGTGGTGCCTGGAAGGGCTGGCGGCGGTTGTTTTTGGGTGCCGCTAGGATTTGGGTTTCGATTTGGGCTAAACGGAGGGAAGAGAAAAGGGGGGGTTCGCTGGTGGGTGTCGGATGAAGGGGAGCTCCGGCGATTGGGAAGGGCGGCGGCGCGATGCGTGGGTGAGGAGCCGCGATCGTCAAGGAGCGATGGGCTAATGGGTTTTTTCTTTCTCTTTTTTTACTGAGCGTTGACCAGAAGGAAGGGTAGGCGGAGGGCTAAAAGGTTATATAATATATTTTATTATTTTATTATTCAAAAAGTAACTTTTTATGTCGAATCCCAAATCGAACCCACCGACTATCGCCCATAGCTAATTACCCCCATTTCGAACACAACGGGATATGTATTGCAAGCAAGTTTGGCCGTTTCGATCAGCTTTCGTCAAAATCAAAATATAACTCTACATATTGAATTTGAACGCACATTTCAATTTATAGGGGCCACATACGGACTCTAAAAATTCCCAAAATATATTTTCTAACTTCATATTGACGATACAGTCCTAACAAAACTAATTTCATCAAATTTGAAGACCGTTTGAAAAATGGCCATTTTCTAGTCGATTAAATTCAACTAAAGCTGGTCACGTTTAAATTCGCCACGCTCACATATTGACTTCAAAAATTATGAATTTTGAAACCTAGAAATAATTTGACATCCTGGATCCAACAAAAGTTGTTATGTAGAAGACGAAGGTCATTTTCAAAATTTCCATTTTTAAGAGCCAGAATTCCATAGCGACCATTCTGAATTTTCAACTGGGCATAAATTTTTATTCTCGCTATGAAATTTTGATTTTTCGGATTCGTTGGAAAGATATTCTCAAATAGATCCTAATATTTTTGGTTTCACTAAAATCCGGTTTATTTTGAATCTTGTACATTCATTTGAAATCGAATTTACAAACTACCGCGCCATTTTCAATTCCTTTTATAATTAAAAATAAATATTTATATTCTAACAATGATCTATACAAATATATATATTCTAATTCTATTTAAAATTAATTTCTCATCGTTATTATTTTAAATAAATCACTTTAAATATTCAAAATTAAAAAAAATTGCCAAAATAAAATTTTTAAATTGGCTCAGATTTCCGGGTTATTACAAGATCAATGACAATAAACACTGCTTGGGTATGACCCAACTAGCCATGCTGCCCGCCCGATTTCTATCATTTCCCGGTTGTGAGGATAGAGGCTACGTCTATCTTCAGAACATCCGATCGCCATTCACTTTTAGGGGTGTAAATCGGTCGGACCGGACCGGACGGAGGTATGTTCAGTTTTTGTCCTAAATAAAATCGGACCGAACACGGACCGGACCAAAAAATTTCTCGGACAAATTTCGTTGTCCTAATTCGTGTCCTAAATAAAATCGGTCGGACACGGACATGTTCGGACCGGTCGGACTTGGTCGGACATGGCTATTTATATCACATTTTGTACATTTTACTAGATTTTCTCTCAACTATATGTCGAATAACAAGTAATTCAGACGAATTCGGATGAGCTCGGACCGGACATATTTTTTTCTCGTACAAATTTTGTTGTCCTAACTCGTGTCCTAAATGAAAATCGGACGGACTCGGACGGACGTATTTCGGTCACGGACACGAACGGACGTCGGACATTCGAACAAAATTTATAGCCCTATTCACTTTGAATGCCACATCGTCAAACTCATCAATTCACTAATCGATTTCCAAGAATATCACGGGTATAAAAAGCTAAGAGGAACGAATTCCCCCGCCACCAGATGTAATACCTTTAAGAGATCAACCGTAAGTGATTTGTTAGGTATACTCTGTTAGACACTGTCCATACAAGTTGTCCTGAGTCTGGACAAACAGAAAGCACCATTCTGGAATAGAATGACCCTTGCATTTCACTCCATCTTCAATTATCTTCAGCATAATCTAATTCGTAGAGTTAGGCCTATATGGAGTGGTTATCGGATAATAAATCTAACCAGTCTCTCCGTATTGACATCGATGGTCAAAACACTTCGATAGTCGGTTATTTAACTATCGAAGTAAAAACAAACATCCACTCAAATTTACACTAACCATTAAACAAATCACTTGCCCTTTTATTTAAGATTACTTTCACAATTTTCCATATCTTCGCAGATATTTTCCAAAACCCATTTAGCCCTTCACATTTCATGGAAAGCATTTCCATTTATTATAAACATTTATTTTCCCATATTCTAGATATATATTGTTAATGTTCGAAAAACATTCTCATCCTTTCACATTTCTTATTTCCGGTATATTAGAAAATATACATTATTTACATTGGAAAACATTTCCAATTTCCATTTTAACTATTAATCTGCAAACATTTTTGTAAAACCCCACCTCTGCCAGTGCCACTCTTGCAAGCACACTGGCTTTGGAGGGGCGTTTAAACAAGGTAAACATGCATTCAGATATCACAAGACAGAACATATAAGTAAAACAGAGTAGTAAAGCAGCGGATTAAACTAGCATTTCAAAACCATAGTCATAATACAACAAAGTACTTGACCATTATTTTCCAACAAACAAAGTCTAGACAAAAGCATAAACTGAAAAACTGAAATACATAAAGTACTATCCCCAAAGTGAAGTGATAAACCATAGCTAGCTCAATCTCCAAACCTGTACATAAGCGAATCCTGTAAGCAAGCTAGAAAGATCCAAGCTAAGCTCCAATGTTCCCACCCTGAGGACCTGAGGGGGGGAACGGAAGACAAGAGGCGAAAGAAAACAGGTCAGTCAAAAAGACTGGTAAGCCCTACTACTATCTGTCTATGAACTAGTAAAATTAACTGGCATGACAAGCTGAGATGAACATAGGGATAATAACATACTGGCATGATGATAAACTAACAAGGTAGACAAAGGTGTCATCGCATAATCAAGGTTAAGTTTTGCACCACGGGTGTACTAGCATTCTAACATGTCAAGTAAAAACAAAAATTGATCCCTTGGCCCAAGCTTGGCCCAACATCATGAGATGGCCTAAATCAGGATCCAACTACTCGGTCTAGTCGATCGGCTCCCTATAAGCCTAACTCGTCGTCGGTGTCATACGGCTTAATCATGTAATGTAGTTGACTGTGCAGGGTCCACCCTAGGTGTATCAGGCCCTATGGTGTAACCCTCTGACACCATTACAGGATACACAGTCCAAACCTACCGGTGCCCGTGTTCAACTCCGGACTTGATGTGCACGACCATGGTCCACCTGAACAACCGGGGCATCATTCAGCCGTCTCTTTTGGTCTCTTACAATCAGCCAATAATCGTGCCCCACCCTAGCCTAGTCCTAGGGTCTTATGATACTACCAAGAAGGTTACTGCTGAAAAGGACCACGCAACTAGGGTTTCTTAACGGGTTAAATGTGGTTAACCCGATCCAAACGTGGATTAAATTGGTTAAGAGTACCAAGGCTCCTGACTTTACCCCGATTAATCCATCAAGCCCAAATTGGTTAAGTATTAAGTGGACCATGACTTAACCCTAATCAGGAGGCATTAATTAACTTAATGCGCTTTAAACTCTCACATTAGACTTTGTTGTGGTTACTAGTTAAGCCGGGCGGGTCCGGGTAGCTTTACACCACAACTAGGTCTAACCTCGGGTTCGAGCACAACATGAACAACTTCTCACATTCGGTCTAATTGTTTGTAGCCACTAGTTAAGCCGGGCGGGTCCGGGTAGATTTATGCTACAAACTCAACCCAACCTCGAGTTGGCCACACTCATATTTTCTATGTGTCATGTCCATTATGTTTCCAAAACATAATTACAAGTTAACATATCACGTCATGTTACAAAAATCATGTTCATGTCATTATGTTACCCAACCCCAACGTAATCCCATCGTTTACATAATCGCAACAATGCATAAAGGATAAAATAGGGAACTTGGCATAACCATGACATAAAGGTGTTGAAGCCACAAGTTTAACATGGTGACATATGAAATGTACATATGTTCATATACTAGCATATTGCATTATTAGGCTTCAAAAGCATGCATAAAACCAAACTTAGCATATGAGTGATACATGGTGATAAATGGCATGTAGAAGTTGCTAGAAGTTCGCATTTTGCCTCACATGCAAGTTATCATAAGGGATATGATAACTTTCATGTTGCCAAAATACAACCTTTAATATGAAGCTTGGAGCTTTATGCTCAAAACCTCAAGTTTAACTTGCATAACATGATACCATGATCAACCCAAACTTGCATAACATAGCAACATGTGTCATACATAATGATTAAACCAACTTGCATAATGATCATCCAAACTTGCATATAATGATCAACAAAACTTGCATATAATGATCAACCAAACTTGCATATAATGATCATCCAAACTTGCATATAATGATCAACCAAACTTGCATATAATGATCAACCCCAAACTTGCATCATTCATTTAACTTTAGAGTTCAAAGAAAGAAAGTAGAAAAGGGCTTACAATGCTATGAAGACACAAATAAATATTTATTATAAAGATTGAGACGAAGCCCTTATGCAAGCACCAAAAACCCAAATATGCAAGCTCCAAATGAAAACCCTTGAGCCAATTCAATAAAAACCCTTGCTTTGAAATAGAAATGTTGCAACTTGACTTGAATGCAAGCTAAGAACACTCATACAAGTTTGAAAACACTTGTATGAACTCAAAATCTCTCATAGAAATTAACTTAGAAATTTTAGCATGAGAGTGGAGGCCATGAGAGGAACAAATTTGACATAGTTTAGTTGTAGGATTGAGTAATGGTGATTTAGGCTAGGTTTGGGGTCTTTTTATAGAGGATTAGGACAGTATTAGCCACAGGATTAACCCTAGATTCAATCCAAGCCGTCAAAGCATGTCTTGGGGAAGAAGTCAAGTGTAGGAACCATCTAGGGCCTTTAGATTAAAGTTGAACCATGAGAACCATTCAAATGCAAAATCTGCATTTGAGCGAATCGGCCCATGGGTTGCCAGCCAAACAACCTGGATTAACCCCTAGTCGACCCAGCGGGCTTGGGTCGACCTCAAAAATCGGCCGGTTCGGTTATTCCCCTCTCCCAATTCGCTGTTTTGAACATTTTTGCATATTTATTTATTTATTTTTCAATTATATATATATATATATCAATATATATATATATATATATATATTTCTCTACGCAACCCATTTCACTTAATTAAGTATACTTTAATTTGTGAATTTTTCGTGAAACTTCGCGAGGTCATATCTTGGTCATACGGACTCCGATTTTCGAAAACTCGGACTCTATTTCGCGTATTTTTCCGAGACGAACGCAATGGCACAGCCCATTTCCCTTGATTCAGAATTTACAGTTTAATTCTGCCTCCATTTATGTTATAACATGTTATTCAAAAATACGGGTTGTTACATTCTCCCCTCCTTAAAGGATTTCGTCCCCGAAATCTCCAAGTTAGGAAGAACATATCCTACCATCCATCATCCGTCTACTCAAAACATCATCCACGAGCAATCATTGTCCTTAAAAGGTTCTAAATGTTGTATGATCATATGCAAAGGTGTGTGTATATGTACTTATCTAATGCGAAAATCAGGAGGTTACTGATTCAGTAAACCCCCTTAATGCAAAATATGTTAGTGAAATGAGTCCATATGTATGCAAATTCCTAACATAATTTATAATCTCTACATGAGTGCCCATAACATTCATCCATATGCAACATCCACGTGATAGCATAACAAGTTTTCATCCATGAATAAGCATAAACACTCATGCATATGCGGTATGAAAGTGTGTGAGCCGATCTTAGTGCCTAACGTGTATTATGCATCCACAAGTATCCACTTGCAAACACTTGCAACCACTTGCAAACATCAAACATAACATGTTTCAAATACATGTTTCAACCAAGGGTTTCTACCTAAGGTTCTCATGACAAGATTTACGAAACAAGATAAACTAGATATGCATGGATAGCAAAGGGAAGATATACCAATCTAGGAAAAGAGATTGAAAATGTATCCTCCAAGAGAAATGGATAAAGCACGCGCCTCTTCTCCTTGGTTTCCCAAGTTGTTTCTCCCTCTGTTTCACTCCATTGCGCCTTAACAAGCTTAAATTCTTTGCTTCTTAGCTTCTTTGTCTTCATTTCCATGATACGAATCGGAGCTCGTCTCAGGGTTGCTTCATCCTCTACCTCCATGTCTTCAAGAATACTTGGTTCAACCACTTTGGCGGGTCTGTGCAAACACTTCCGGAGATGCGAGACATGAAAGACATTATGCACTCCGGCCAGCTTCTCGGCAATTCCACCTTATAAGTCATCTTCCCGACTCTTTCTATAGTAGGGAAGGGTCCTACGATCCTTGGTGTCAGCGAACCATATTTCGCAAAGGAGAAATCTTCACAAAGACCATATCTCCAATTTTAAATTCAAAGTCTGTCCTTCGCTTGTCTACATAGGATTTCTGTCTGTCTTGGGCCATTCTTATCCGTCTTCGAATCAATTCAACCCTCTCGGATGTGTCCCTTATCATGTCGGGCTCAATTATAAGCTTATCCGTCGTCTTCCCACCGACATGTTGGTGGCTTGCACGGCCTCCCATACGAAGCTTCAAATGGTGCCATCCCTATGCTGGCTTAATAGTTATTATTATAAGCAAACTCTACAAGAGGAAGGTGGTATTCCCAAGTACCACCGAAGTCGAGTACACAAAACCTCAAAAGATCTTCTAGCACTCTATTCACCCTTTCGGTTTGGCCATCCGTCCGGGGGTGATAGGCTGTACTCAGATTCAATCGCGTACCCATTGCTTCTTGCAAACTGTTCCAGAACTGGCTAGTGAAAATTGGGTCACGATCGCTAACTATGCTAGAAGGAACTCCATGCAGCCGCACTATCTTTTGAAGATAAACAGATGCTAGTCGTGATACGGTCCTCTTGCTTTTCACCGGAATAAAATGGGCTCTCTTTGTAAATCTATCAATTATTACCCATATCCCATAAAGCCCAAATAGTTTGGTGGCGAACTTCTTTACCCCAACCATATATCACAAATAGGCTAGCCATACTCCTTAGGGGGTTTGTAACAGAACTAAGATTGAGGATAGGACTGAGAGGATATACTTAAAAGGTAGCATGCAAGTAAGCTCTACGGAATAATAGGGATCAAGGATATACTCTTAGAAAGAGATTAAATGCGCGTATCTAGACTTCAATCTTCTGAGCCGCATTTTCTTGTGCTTAATCCCATCGTGCCCTGACCGTATTTTATCTTCGCAATTCCGTAGTTCTTAATTCTTGTTCCCAAAATATGAGTTAGAACTCATTTCACCGTTGCTTCTTGTTCCACTTCCACTTATTCTTTGCCTAAAATACTTGGCTTAAACATAACTGCATGCTCATGGTTCATGCAAGCTTTCCAAGATTCGTTAGTGAATCTTGGATCTCATTTACATACTATACGGTATCCTACGCAGAAAACTATCTCTTGAAAACAGTGCCAATCTACGTTGCCAAACTGGAGCTGAGGTAAGGGCTCTCTTGAGCCTTTGAAAAGCAAGCTCACACTCCAAGTCCCATGCACAGACTAAGTTCTTCTTCGTCAACATAGTAAGAGGGGCTGAAATCTTAGCGAAGTCCCTGATGAACTTCCTATAGTAGCCCGCCAAACCGAGAAAGCTTCTTACTTCGGTTGCACTCCTAGGAGTCTTCCACAACCACTTTCGCGGGATCCACCGCTATGCCTTGCATAGAAACTATATGTCCAAGAAACCGAACTTCCCTTCTCCAGAAATGACATTTGGAGAACTTGGCTTTCAGCGTATTCATCACTTCCTTGAGATGCCTAGCATGCTCTTCCTCATCCTTTGAGAAGTTCAGAATATCATCTACGAAGACAACAACAAACTTGTTAAGGAACTCCATGAACACCCTACTCATCAAATCTACGAAGTACGCGGGTGCATTAGTCAAACCAAATGGCATGACAAGCCATTCAAAGAATCCATCTGGAGTCCTAAACGCAGTTTTATCAATGCTATCCTCAGCCACTCTAAGCTGATGGAATCCGGTGGCTAGATCGAGCTGAGAGAAAGCAGAAGCACCTACAAGCTGGTCAAAGAGATCATCAATTCTCGGTAACGGGTGCCTATTCTTCTTTATCAGCTTGTTCAACTCTCGATAATCAACACATAGACGAAGCGAATCATCCGCCTTAGTAGCGAATACCAACGGAGCACCCCATTCAGAAATGCTTCGCCTAATAAAATTCTTCTCAAGCAACTCCTTGATTTGCTTACTGAGCTCCCTTCTTTCATGAGGGGCCATGTGCCTAACGGGCAATGATACTAGCTTGGCATTATCAACTAGATAAATGCGGAAATCTATCTCTCGTTTAGGGGGGTAACCCCTTAACTTCTTCAAAGACATCGGGATAGTCTCAGACCACCCTTACAGATTGCAGATCATCGATGGACGAGTCGAGAGATTCAAGATAACATAACATGACGGGACCTCTAGGGTTACAAGAAATTTCTAGGGTGTTACCGAGGCAAGTCATGAGCCTCTCCACCCTATGCTCACAATCGAGGATGGCTCCATAACTGGACAACCAATCCATGCCCAAGACCAACCCATATACCGTGACCCCGAGAACATAAGCACTACACGTGAATTCTACGGCCAAGATAGAAATTTTCAAATCCACACAAATCATAGACAGATGGGCGGAACCCCCAATTGGATTTGAAACACAAACGGGATCCTCAACTAAGCTGGTACTTAGGTGCAAACTTTCAACAATATCAGAAGAGATAAAACTATGCGATGCGCCAGAATCAAATAAGGTGCGAACAGGAAAAACAGAAATGTAAACATGAATTTCTATAAAAACTCTACCTCGATCAAAAGCTGGAAGAGCGAGGAGAGCCTGCAATTGCCCTCCAGAGGGTCCTACTTGCTGAGTTTGTCCTTGCCCTTGTCCATGCTTCTTGGGACAATCCTTGCTAAGATGTCCAGATTCTCCGCAATGAAAACACTTGCCTAACTTCCTCTTCTTCTTCCTGCAATCCTTGGCTATGTGCCCAGTGATCCTACAGAAGTTGCACTTTCTTGTCTTTCTTGCCTTGTTGTTGTTCTTATCTCTTTTCTCAGTATCTTCCTTCTTGCCTTGGGACTCATTTTCCTTGACCTCCTTCTTGCCACTCTTATCTTCCTCTTGAAGTAGGGTCATATTCACCAAACTCTCGAAGGTCGCCCCCAGGGGTATATGAGATATGGCCAAACCGCGCAAGGGCTCATTTAATCCTAGAGCAAAGCGTAGGGCCTTCTTCCGAGCGGTGTTAACCCATTCTAGACCGAACTGATCAAGTTGATTAAACTTATCAACGTATTCTCTAACGGTCATGTCCCCTTGCTTTAGTGATAGGAACCTCTCTAGCTGAAGGTTCTCTTCTGTCGATGATAGAAACTTTAGTCCAAACCTTCTCCAAAAGTCATCCCAAGTCTCAATGGGTCTAGTAGTGGTGGTGACTACCCACCAATAAGCAGCTTCCCCTTTCAATAGCCATACCGCCAACAGAACTTTCCTACGATCTTCCACATCAAAGATAGCAAAGAGGTCTTCAGTTTCCTTTAACCAGTTTCTTGCCTCCACGGGAGTCTCCGTTCCGACAAAATTCTTGCAACCCATTGTAACAACCCGTATTTTCAATAACCTGTTATAGCATAAATCGTGGCAGAATTTAATTCTAAAATCTGAATCAAGGGAAACGGGCTATGCCATTGCGTTCGTCTCGGAAAAATACGCGAAATAGAGTCCGAGTTTTCGAAAATCGGAGTCCGTATGACACGATTAAGGCCCAACGAAGTTTTCAGAAAATTGCAAGTTCAAAACAGATTTCAAATTCAAGTTTGAATTTGAAAAATTAGGTCAGATTGGGGCAGGCGGGAAAATTCCCGCCAGAGCACCCAAGTCGACAGCACTGTCGACTTGGGAGTCGACTTGGTTGGATCCAAGTCGACATCCCTATCGACTTGGCTGTCGACTTGGTCCAGCCGGGCAGTTTTGCCTGGTGCACCATTTTGGGTTTGTGTTGAGTTTGGGGGCCAGATTCGGTTTTAAGGGCTGAGATTGGAACTAGGGTTTAATCCTAAGGCTAGAACTAGTCCTAATCTCTATAAATAAGGCCCTAACCTAACCCTAAATCATCATTATTCATTCATACAACTAAACTATGGCAAAATCAATCCTCTCATGGCCTCCACTCTCTTCATAAAATTCCTAAATAAATTTCAATGAAATTTTCCATGCATACAAGTGTTTTCAAGCTTGTATGAGCATCATTAGCTTGCATTCAAGTCAAGTTTCCATATTTACATCATAAAGCAAGGGTTTTTAGTGATTTGGAGCTTGCATTTTGGGGTTTATTTGATTGCATAAGGGCTTTTCTCAATCTTGTATTTGCTTATACTCATTTGAGTCTTCATAAGCATTGTAAGCCCTTTTCTACTTTCATACTTAAACTCTAAAGTTAATGAATGATGCAAGTTGTGTTTGATCATTGTGATATGATATGCAAGTTTATTATGTTATGCAAGTATGATATGCATGTTTATTATGTTATGCAAGTATGATATGCAAGTTTATCATGTTATGCAAGTTTGCTATGTTATGATATGCAAGCCTATCATATTATGTTACGCAAGTTTGATATGCAAGTTTGTCATATGATATGCAAGTTATGTTTTGCAAGTTTGGGTTGATCCTTTTGTTCATGTTATCATGTTATGCAAGCTTATCTTGGGTTTATGAGCCTAAAGCTTCAAGCTTTATGCTAAAGGTTGCATTTTGGCAACATGTAAGTTATCATATCCCTTATGATAACTTGCATGTGAGGCTAAATGCGAACTTATGGCCATTTCTACATGTCATTTATCACCATGTATCATCAATATGCTAAGTTTGGTTTTACGCATGCTTTTGAGGCCAAAAATGTAATATGCAAGTATATGAACATGTGTACATTTCATATGCCACCATGTTAAACTTGTGGCTTCAACACCTTTATGTCATGATTATGCAAAGTTCCCTCTTTCTATCCTTTATGCGCTATTGCGATATGTAAGCGATGGGATTGCGTTTGGGGTTGGGTAAACTTAAAAGACATAAAAACATAAGCTTGGGAATTTACCTATTAAGTTAGGTCTACCCTTTGGGAATTTACCTATTAAGTTAGGCCTACCCAAATGCTTGAAAACTTGTAACATGTTTTGGAAACATGATGGACATGACACTTAGAAATGATAAGTGTGACCAAATCGAGGTTGGGTTGAGTTTGTAGCGTAAACCTACCCGGAACCGACCGGCTTATCTAGTTGCTACAAACAATAGGACCCAATGTGAGAAGTTGGTCATGTTGTACCTTGAACCCGAGGTTAGACCAAGTTGTGGTGTAAAGCTACCCAGACCCGCCCAAGTTAACTAGTAACCGCGACAAAGTCTAATGTGAGAGGTTAAGGCGCATTAAATTAATTAATACCTCATGATTAGGGTTAAGTCATGGTCCACTTAGTACTTAACCAATTTGGGCTCGGTAGATTAATCGCGGGTAAGTCGTGAACTCATCGTTACACTTAACCAAGTTAATCCATGATTAGCAAGAGGGTTAAACCGTACTTAACCCACTAGAAAAATCCTAGCAATGGGGGTCCACTCCAGCAATAATCCCAAGTTTGTATCATCATGACCATAGGGACTATGCTAGGGTGGGGGCACGATTACTGGACTGGAGGTAAGTGACCAAAAGCGACGGCAGAGTGGTACGCCGGTGTAGTTCCGGGCGGACCATGGTCGTGCACATAGTCCGAAGCCGGGGAAAGCATGCACGGGTACCAGTAAATCGGGATTGTGCACTTATTTTTAGGTGTCCAGGGGTTGCCACCCTAGGGCTTGATACAACCGACGGGAGACCCGGCACAGTCTGACTACAATTATGTTTGGGCCGCATTGACACCAACACGTGACGAGTTAGGCTTATAGGGAGCCGATCGACTAGACCGTTTGGTTGGACCTCGTGTTAGGGTCACTTCATGTTATTGGACCTCGTGTTAGGGGCACTTCATGTTATTGGGCCAAAGCTTGGGCCAAGGGATCAATACTTGTTTATTCAAGTCATGTTAGTTTGCTAGCACACCTGTGGTGCAAAACCTTAAACCTGATTATGCGATGACACCTTTATCTACCTTGTTAGTTAATCATCATCCTAGTATGTTGTTATCCTTATGTTCATCCCAGCTTTCATCATGCCAGTTAACTTTATCAGTTTACATTGACTGTAGTAGGGCTTACTCAGTCTTTTTGACTGACCTGTTTTCTTTCTCCTCTTTTCTTCCGTTCCCCCCCCCCAGGTTCTCAGGGAGGGAATATTGGAGCTTAGCTTGGATTCCTGATGACTTGCTTGTGGGATTTAGCTCATGTACGGTCTTGACATGAAGCTAGCTATGGTTATCACTTATTTTGGGGATAGTACTTATGTATTTCAGTTTTTCAGTAATGTTGTTTTTATCTAGACTTGTGTATTTGGAAAGTTGACATTATGTTGTACCAGACTTGTTTTGAAATGGTTTGAAATCTTCCGCTGTTTTATCTATGTTATTTACTCTGTTTACATATATACATATGTTCTTGTTCTGCCTTGATATATCATTATGCATGTTTACCTGATTCAAATGCCCCTCCAAAGCCAGAGTGCTTGCAAGAGACACCCTGGCGGAGGTGGTGTGTTACATTTTGTATCAGAGCATATGGTTTACGAGAAGGAACAAAAAGGTTTTTAAAACTTTTGGAAAACTATTTTCAAAACCAAGTATAAAGTATTTTCCAAAGAAAAGTCTAGTTTATTTTAAAGGCTATTCCCCAAAAAGCCATTAGCAAAATTCCTTCATTTTCCTCCATTCTGAATCTGTCTTTTTCTTCATTTTCAGTATGGCCGATAACTTTGGTATTCCGGAGGGAGTACACGTACCTGTTTGGTATAGGAGACTTTTGGAGGCTAGGGTGACCGAAGCCGGCCCCGCAGATGTTCCTCCTCCTCCTCCAGTAGTTAATGTTCCTCCTCCTCCTGTCGCTGAGGTTCCTCTTCCTCCTCCCCCTCAGCATCCTCAAGCTGACTTCGCAAAGACTTACAAAGATTTCAAAGCAATGGGTGGCAAAAACTTTCAAGGCACTGAGACTTTTGTAGAGGCCAGAAATTGGTTGAAAGAGACCGAGGATTTATTTGCTATCTTTGGGTTAGACGATCAGAGGAAGATCTTGTTGGCAGTTTGGCTTATGAAGGATGAAGCCGCTTATTGGTGGGAAGTCACCAATGGTACTAGGCCTGTTGAGACTTGGGCCGATTTCAGGGCAAGGTTCGTGCTTGAGTTTCTATCTTCTGCTGAGGAGAATCGGCAAATGGAAAGGTTCATAACTTTGAAACAAGGAGATATGTCTGTCAAAGAATATGTGAACAAGTTCAATCAGTTAGCTCGTTTTGGATTGGATATGGTTAATACTCCTCAGAAGAAGGCTCTTCGTTTTGCTAGAGGATTGAATGAGCCGTTGCAGGGATTGGCTATGTCACATATTCCCCATGGGGCCACGTTTGAGAGCTTGGTTGATATGGCATTACTTCAGGGAGATGTCAAGAAAGAGATCAAGGTGAATGATACTCAAGCCAAGAAGACTGATTCCCATTGGAAAGGAAATCAGGGAAATCCAAGTGGTCAGAGCAGTCAAGGCAATCAGAACAAGAACAAGAACAAGAGTCAAGGCAACAAGGGGAACAACAACAAGGGCAAGAACAACAAGGGGAAGTGCCATTATTGCGGTTCAGTTGGGCATCTTATTAAGGATTGTAAGAAGAGGAAAAGGAAGAATGGTGAATGGTTTTTCTGCAGTGAGACTGGACATTTCAGTAAGGATTGCCCGAGGAAGCAAGGGCAAGGCCAGGGTCAGACTCAGCGTGCTGGACCTTCAGGATGGCAAGTTCATGCTCTCAGTACCGCTCCAGTTCCCGATCGAGGTAGTATTTCTGTTGAGAGCATTGTATATATTTCTGATTTTCCAGTTCGTACCTTGTTTGATTCTGGTGCATCGCATAGCTTTATCTCATATGATCTTGTTGATAGTTTGCACCTTAGTACTAGCTTGGTAGAGGATCCCGTCTGTGTCTCTAATCCTATTAGGGGTTCCGCCCATCTGTCTATGATATGTGGGGATTTGAGGATCTCTATACTGAGTGTAGAGTTCTTGTGTAGTGCTTATGTTCTTGGTTTTAGGGGATACGGATTGATATTGGGCATGGATTGGTTGTCCAGATATGGAGCCATTCTTGATTGTGAGCATAGGGTTGTGAGGCTCGTGACTCGCCTTGAAAACACCCTAGAAATTTCTTGTAATCCGAGAGGTCCCGTCATGTTGTGCTATCTTGAATCACTCGTGTAACACCCCACCTCCGCTAGGGTCACTCACAAAGGGAATGCACTAGGTTTGGAGGAGTATTATTGGTAAACATGCACAGAAATATTACAAGACAGAACATATATAAAATAGCGGAAGTAAAATCAAACTTTCATAACATGAATAAATAAGGTCTAAAGCCTTTTACATCAGAGTACATCAAAACCTGTCTTGCAATAATAAAGAAGCATAAAGACTTTTTTCATAAATTATTCCCCAAGAAAAAGCAGTAAAGTAGCCATAGCCAGGAAAAGTCCAAGCCATCCATGATGACCTTCAAGCAGAAGAAGTCCGAACTAAACAGCAGTGCTTCCTCCCTGTAACCTGGGGGGGAAACGGAAGAAAAGAGGCGAAACAAAACGGGTCAGTCAAAAAGACTGAGTAAGCCCTATCTACTATTAGTATAAAAACTAGTAAAGTTAACTGACATGAGAAACTGAGATGAACATAAGCATGATAACAAGATAGATAAGCTAAATCAAAATAACAGGATGAACTACGGAACTCAGATACACTAGGGTGTCGTGATAAACTACGATGTCAAGATAAAACAAGGTATCACATTGTCAGGTTTCTATCAAGTATAATATCCCAAGATATCTATCGCGTATAACGTCCCATGGCA
Source organism: Allium sativum (assembly GCA_030737875.1). Lineage (NCBI taxonomy): Eukaryota > Viridiplantae > Streptophyta > Magnoliopsida > Asparagales > Amaryllidaceae > Allium > Allium sativum. Next base: position 178,830,956 of record CM060915.1, on the reverse strand, counting down.
TCTATCCTGTATATCCGCTCTGCACCTACCGTACTAGTACCCCAACTGTATTACGTGTTATCCGTGAATGACCCTTACTCAAAAGTCGTGTAATGGTCCATGTCAACCTAATATGCCGCATATATAGGTTACTCAACTCATATGTTTCTTTCCATGTATAAGTTCAGTCCTTTGCCGTAGGCTGTACGGGCTTTCCCATGTAAACGGTTTATCCTTGAAGTTGTTTTGGACTGCAACCCTTGATCTAGTTGTGTTTGCTTACCATGAACTATCGCGCGTCCACTTAGGATTTATGCCACCTAGGACCGCTAGGGATTATGCTACCTAATGAACGTTTCCGTGTCTCGGTTCGGGTTTTGGCCACCTAGGACCACTAGGGATTACGCCACCCGTCAACCGCGCCCTTGATCCCACGTATGTATCGTGAATCGTTTTCCATGTCTAGATGCACATGTTCCCCAATGTGCCATCCGAGTTCCGTGCCAGGGCAAATCAAGAAATACGGAACTCGGTCGGGAGCTTTAAATTGTCTGCCGATGCAGATATCAAGGTCTGTTTTTGTACCCGTGGCTATGGTCCTACGTGACCCCTCCCTCAACTACTGAAAGGCAATCCAAGAAAAATCATGTATAAGAACCACTCCACGGCCCCACTATAGCCCACTTTCCTACGGGCCAACCTCACCCATGACTCGATAGCAAGCACATGGTCTGTTGGGGGTTCCCTGCCTTTCCGCACGTACACGATTGACTAAAGATGGTAGGTAGTCGGCGATGCGCTATCCAGGGCAAAAACAAGAATCGTCGACTCCACGCTAATCCATCCCAGTCTTTAGGTTGCTCGCATAGCAACCAAGGCATACTCTTGGTCCTTCTAACGCAGACCTTAACCTCTCATTGGCCTAGTATAATTACCTAGCAGCCCACAGAGGGATCCCAAGAATATCCTCACGTCCCCCGAAGCTTCCACTTCGGCACCCAGTGCGCTGGAGCTTTTATCCAAGTCAGATAACTTGCTCCCCCTCGTATACTAAGTGATGACCTACCGTATCAGGTTACTCATCGTTTTGAGAATTAGTCCTATGTCCTTAGCTAAGAATTATTACTTAGTTACCCTTAACTAAGGTTTACCACTTAGCTTCCTTTCCCGTTGTCCTTGATTAACCACGGTTTTCTACCTAGTTCTTCTAGCTAGGGTTTGTCTATTGGGTTAAGTGTTATCATTCAAGTCAATGACTTAACCCGCCCACGAATCACGTTAAAGATTGGCTAAGTATTTAAGTTCAAGACTTAGTCCCACAAGTTGGTTAAGTGTACCCAGAGGCTCATGACTTAACCTTATCAAGTCAAATTGGTCAAGTACTAGCTTACCTTAATCCTATCGGATTATCTTGCTAGATCGATTAAGCATAGATTATCTTAATCCCATCAAATTATCGAGTCGAGTTGGTTAAGTATAGGTTGGCTTAACCCAATCCTCTAATCATACTATAATGGTTAAGTATATTCTAAAAAGGTCTTGTGACTTAACCTTATCAGGTCCGCGTATTAGATTGGTTAAGTGTAAGTTACTTAACCCCATCAAATCATCATGTATAATTGGTTAAGTATAAGTTGCTTAACCCCATTAAATTATCACGTTAAGTTGGTTAAGTATTGGTTACTTAACCTCATTGAATTACCGAGTTTAAATTGGTTAAGTGTTTAACTTAACCCCATCGAATTACCGTGTTTAGATTAGTTAAGTGTGGATTACTTAACCCCATCTAATTACCGTGTCGGATTAGTTAAGTGTAAATTACTTAACCCCATCCCCTAATCATCTTGTATGGTTAAGTGTCATTAAGAAAACTTACTTAACCTTGCCAAATTATCATGTTGGATTGATTAAGTGTTGGTTAACTTAATCCCCGTCCACTAGTCGTATAACAATGGTTAAGCGTCATTAGGCAAATCAAATCACTTAACCTACCCAACCTTGTCATGTTTTGTTAAGTATCATTAGCCTAACCAATTTACTTAACCCATTTACCCATGTCATATTTGGTTAAGAGTCATTAATCAAATTAACTTAACCCTATCATGTGGCATTAATTACTTAATGCACCCCAACCTCTCACATTAGACTTTGTTGTGATTACTAGTTAAGTCGGTCGGTTCCGGGTAGCTTTACACCACAACTTGGTCTAACCTCGGGTTCAAGCACAACATGACCAACTTCTCACATTGGGTCCTATTGTTTGCAACTACTAGTTAGGCCGGTCGGTTCCGGGTAGTTTTACGTTGCAAACTCAACCCAACCTCGAGTTGGCCACACTTATATTATCTAAGTGTCATGTCCATCATGTTTCCAAAACATGTTACAAGTTTTTCAAGCATTTGGGTAGACCTAACTTAATAGGTAAATTCCCAAAGGGTAGACCTAACTTAATAGGTAAATTCCCAAGCTTATGTTTTTATGCATACTTACATGTCATCTTGCATGTTATATTTCAAGCCATGTTTTCAAGTTGTATTTCCATGTCATTAGAAATTACCCATAACATAACCCAATGCTTTTAAACTAGCATATACGTTCGCAACAACGTAATGGATTAAAAGAAGAGACTTGGCAAAGGAATGACAAAAATGGGTATTAAGCCACAAGTTAATCATGGTGGCAAATGAGGCACAAATGTGTTCATTAGCTTGCATGTTACATTCTTAAGCCTAAAAAACATGCATAAACCCAAACTTGGCACATAAGCGAATCATGGTGACAAAAGACATGGAATGATGGCTAGAAACTCGCATATATCATCATATACGGATTATGACTTCATATGCAAGTTGACATAATGATTATGAAGATTCTCATGTTGCATAATGCAACATTTCAACATAAAGGTTGTGGCTTTTAGCTCATAAGATCAAGATAATGACTTCATAAACTTGCATAACATGATAGCATGTATCATACTCAATGATCAAACCCAAACTTGCAACATGAACATTTAACTTCATAGTTAATATCTAAAAGTAGGGAAAGGGCTTACATTGCTATGAAGGCCTAAATCGATTAATCTAAAGCTTGTGATGAAGCCTATGCATGCCATCACCCAAAAACCCAAAGATGAACACTCCAAATCAACAAAAATACCATCTTTATGACAAAGATCAAAGCTTTTGCCTTGAAATCAACTTGAGAAGCTCTCATACTAACATAGGGACTCTCTAATACTTTCATGATCATGAAACCTCTCATAGAAATGAAGTGGAGGCTAGGATAGTTGAGTGTAGGCCATGAGAGTAGCAATTTTGCCATAGTTTAGTTGCATGAATGAATAATGAGGGTTTAGGATAGGTTAGGGTCTTATTTATAGATTAGGCAAGTGTTTTGGGCCATAGGATTAAACCTAGATTCAATCCAAGCCATCAAAGCATGTCTTGGGGAAGAAGTCAAGTGTAGGAACCATCTAGGGCCTTTAGATTAAAGATGAGCCATGAGAACCATCCAAATGCAAAATCTGCATTTGAGCGAATCGGCCCACGGGTTGACAGCCGAACACCCTGGATTAACCCCTAGTCGACCCAGCGAGCTCGGGTCGACCTCAAAAATCGGCCGGTTCGGTTATTCCCCTCTCCCAATTCGCTGTTTTGAACATTTTTGCATATTTATTTATTTAATTTTCAATTATATATATATATATATATATCAATATATATATATTTCTCTGCGCAACCCATTTCACTTAATTAAGTATACTTTAATTTGGGAATTTTTCGTGAAACTTCGCGAGGCCATATCTTGGTCATACGGACTCCGATTTTCGAAAACTCGGACTCTATTTCGCGTATTTTTCCGAGACGAACGCAATGGCATAGCCCGTTTCCCTTGATTCAGATTTTACAGTTTAATTCTGCCTCCATTTATGTTATAATAGGTTATTGAAAATACGGGTTGTTACATTCTCCCCACCTTTTAGGATTTCGTCCCCGAAATCTCCAAGTTAGGAAGAACATATCCTACCATCCATCATCCATCTACTCAAAACATCATCCACAAGCAACCATTGTCCTTAGATGATTTCTAATGCTGTATGAATATATGCAAAACGTGTGTGTACATGTTCCTTAGCTAATGCTAATGATCAGGCCTGAATAATCTTTCTAATGCAAAATATGTATAGTGCCATGAATCCAACATGTATGCAAATAATCCTAGTCATATAGATACTATATGCGTGCACAATCATTCATTCATATGCAACAACCGCATGATAATACATTCGATTTCATCCATAAACAAGTATAAATACTCGTGCATATGCAATATGAAATGTGACCGAGTCGAGCTAGTATCTAATGTGTATTCGCGCATCCACGAGAAACCACTTGCAACCACTTGCAACCATATCAATCATAACATGTTTCAAATACATGTTTACATCCATAGGGTTCTACCTAGGATTCCCTGAAACAGGGTCGAGAAGATAAACAAGATAAACTCCTTACGGGGTTTGTAACAGAAAATAGGACCGAGGGGATGTCCACAAAAGATAGCCTACAAGCAAGCTCTACAGGAAAACAGAGATCAAGGATATACTCCCAAAAAGAGATATCATGCGCGTATCTAGTCTTTGACCATCAAAGTCGTCTTTTAACTTCGCGATTTTGTAGCTTCTTATTCCTGTTTCCATAACATGAGCTGGAACTCATTTCTTCGTCGCCTCTCGTTCCACTTGCACTTATCCTTTTCCTAGAATACTTGACGCAAACATGACTGCGTGCTCATGATCTCATGCAAGCTTTCCAAAATTCACTAGTGAATCTTGGATCTCGTTTATATACTATAAGGCATTCCATGTCGAAGAACTTTCTCTTGAAAGTAAACAGATGTCAATCAGGTTATCATGCGCACTTACTAGGGTGATCTCTATAACCCATGCATAAATGAAGTAAACCATCCGTCTTATTGGCGAACACCACTCGATCGGGCTTCAAATTTCCAATAAAGGCATCAAGGGATTCTAAGTAACTAGTCATGACAGAACCTCAAAAAGGTTACCCGATACTTCGAGGGCATTACCAAGGCTAGTCAAAAGGTCTAACTACCCTCCTATCAAAACCGAGAGTGGCACCCCCTACTGGATAACCACTTCATCCCTAGAATCCATCCATAGCTTATAAACATAAGCATTATTTCCAAACTCAACACTTGGCATAGACATTCCCAAATCCAAACAAGTCATGTATAAATGGACTGATTCTCCAATAGGACTTTGAGACAAAAATGGGATTCTCTATTACGCTAGTACTTAAGGTGCAGAGACTCAACTATCGAAGCAGACTTAAATGATACGAACAACAAAGTCCTAACGGGATGATAGAGAAGAGAAGCTAAACCTTTAACAAGATCGTTACCCTCCTTCCGAGGTAATCTAGAAATGAGAGCATACTACTGCCCTCCCGATGATCTTGTCCTTGTCCCATAATACTTAACTATCCGCCCCGTTTTACCATGCCAAAGGTACTCTCTCGTCATGGGTTTCATTGTTCATCTTTCTCCCTCCTTTGAGGACTAAGCCATACCAACAAGTTGCTCATCCTTAAGCTTGTATCCTTTATCCTTCTTTCTCACGATCCTTTCTTATAACGCGGCCACTGGTCTCTCGAGAACCACCTCCATCGTATGGAAAGCACTTCCGTAGATAGAAAAGACTAGTCGCAGGTAAAACCACTGTGACTACAAGTGGAGTAAAGAGATTCAATCAAGGAAACAAGGATAGTGCTAATGGCCTTTGGGGAATAGCCTTTTTCTTTTAAAAGAAAATTTTCTTGAAAAATGCTTCTTTGTAAACGTTTTTTTTTTCAAATAGTTTTCAGAAGGTCTTTAAAAACTTTTGCCCAGTCTGGTAACCTTCTGCTCTGATACCACGTGTAACACCCCACCTCCGCTAGGTTCACTCACAAAGGGAATGCACTAGGTTTGGAGGAGTATTATTGGTAAACATGCACAGAAATATTACAAGACATAACATATATAAAATAGCGGAAGTAAAATCAAACTTTCATAACATGAATAAATAAGGTCTAAAGCCTTTTACATCAGAGTACATCAAAACCTGTCTTGCAATAATAAAGAAGCATAAAAACTTTTTTCATAAATTATTCCCCAAGAAAAAGCAGTAAAGTAGCCATAGCCAGGAAAAGTCCAAGCCATCCATGATGACCTTCAAGCAGAAGAAGTCCGAACTAAACAGCAGTGTTTCCTCCCTGTAACCTGGGGGGGGGGGGGGAAACGGAAGAAAAGAGGCGAAACAAAACGGGTCAATCAAAAAGACTGAGTAAGCCCTATCTACTATTAGTATAAAAACTAGTAAAGTTAACTGACATGAGAAACTGAGATGAACATAAGCATGATAACACGATAGATAAGCTAAATCAAAATAACAGGATGAACTACTGAACTCAGATACACTAGGGTGTCGTGATAAACTACGATGTCAAGATAAAACAAGGTATCACATTGTCAGGTTTCTATCAAGTATAATATCCCAAGATATCTATCGCGTATAACGTCCCATGGCATCTATCCTGTATATCCGCTCTGCACCTACCGTACTAGTACCCCAACTGTATTACGTGTTATCCATGAATGACCCTTACTCAAAAGTCGTGTAATGGTCCATGTCAACCTAATATGCCGCATATATAGGTTACTCAACTCATATGTTTCTTTCCATGTATAAGTTCAGTCCTTTGCCGTAGGCTGTACGGGCTTTCCCATGTAAACGGTTTATCCTTGAAGTTGTTTTGGACTGCAACCCTTGATCTAATTGTGTTTCCTTACCATGAACTATCGCGCGTCCACTTAGGATTTATGCCACCTAGGACCGCTAGGGATTATGCTACCTAATGAACGTTTCCGTGTCTCGGTTTGGGTTTTGGCCACCTAGGACCACTAGGGATTACGCCACCCGTCAACCGCGCCCTTGATCCCACGTATGTATCGTGAATCGTTTTCCATGTCTAGATGCACATGTTCCCCAATGTGCCATCCGAGTTCCGTGCCAGGGCAAATCAAGAAATACGGAACTCGGTCGGGAGCTTTAAATTTTCTGCCGATGCAGATATCAAGGTCTGTTTTTGTACCCGTGGCTATGGTCCCACGTGACCCCTCCCTCAACTACTGAAAGGCAATCCAAGAAAAATCATGTATAAGAACCACTCCACGACCCCACTATAGCCCACTTTCCTACGGGCCAACCTCACCCATGACTCGATAGCAAGCACATGGTGTGTTGGGGGTTCCCTGCCTTTCCGCACGTACACGATTGACTAAAGATGGTAGGTAGTCGGCGATGCGCTATCCAGGGCAAAAACAAGAATCGTCGACTCCACGCTAACCCATCCCAGTCCTTAGGTTGCTCGCATAGCAACCAAGGCATACTCTTGGTCCTTCTAACGCAGACCTTAACCTCTCATGGGCCTAGTATAATTACCTGGCAGCCCACAGAGGGATCCCAAGAATATCCTCACGTCCCCCGAAGCTTCCACTTCGCCACCCAGTGCGTTGGAGCTTTTATCCAAGTCAGATAACTAGCTCCCCCTCGTATACTAAGTGATGACCTACCGTATCAGGTTACTCATCGTTTTGAGAATTAGTCCTATGTCCTTAGCTAAGAATTATTACTTAGTTACCCTTAACTAAGGTTTACCACTTAGCTTCCTTTCCCGTTATCCTTGATTAACCACGGTTTTCTACCTAGTTCTTCTAGCTAGGGTTTGTCTATTGGGTTAAGTGTTATCATTCAAGTCCATGACTTAACCCGCCCACGAATCACGTCAAAGATTGGCTAAGTATTTAAGTTCAAGACTTAGTCCCACAAGTTGGTTAAGTGTACCCAGAGGCTCATGACTTAACCTTATCAAGTCAAATTGGTCAAGTACTAGCTTACCTTAATCCTATCGGATTATCTTGCTAGATCGATTAAGCATAGATTATCTTAATCCCATCAAATTATCGAGTCGGGTTGGTTAAGTATAGGTTGGCTTAACCCCATCCTCTAATCGTACTATAATGGTTAAGTATATTCTAAAAAGGTCTTGTGACTTAACCTTATCAGGTCCGCATATTAGATTGGTTAAGTGTAAGTTACTTAACCCCATCAAATCATCATGTATAATTGGTTAAGTATAAATTGCTTAACCCCATTAAATTATCACGTTAAGTTGGTTAAGTATTGGTTACTTAACCTCATTGAATTACCGAGATTAAATTGGTTAAGTGTTTAACTTAACCCCATCGAATTACCGTGTTTAGATTAGTTAAGTGTGGATTACTTAACCCCATCTAATTACCGTGTCGGATTAGTTAAGTGTAAATTACTTAACCCCATCCCCTAATCATCTTGTATGGTTAAGTGTCATTAACAAATTTACTTAACCTTGCCAAATTATCATGTTGGATTGATTAAGTGTTGGTTAACTTAATCCCCGTCCACTAGTCGTATAAAAATGGTTAAGCGTCATTAGGCAAATCAAATCACTTAACCTACCCAACCTTGTCATGTTTTGTTAAGTATCATTAGCCTAACCAATTTACTTAACCCATTTACCCATGTCATATTTGGTTAAGAGTCATTAATCAAATTAACTTAACCCTATCATGTGGCATTAATTACTTAATGCACCCCAACCTCTCACATTAGACTTTGTTGTGGTTACTAGTTAAGCCGGTCGGTTCCAGGTTGCTTTACACCACAACTTGGTCTAACCTCGGGTTCAAGCACAACATGACCAACTTCTCACATTGGGTCCTATTGTTTGCAACTACTAGTTAGGCCGGTCGGTTCCGGGTAGTTTTACGTTGCAAACTCAACCCAACCTCGAGTTGGCCACACTTATATTATCTAAGTGTCATGTCCATCATGTTTCCAAAACATGTTACAAGTTTTTCAAGCATTTGGGTAGACCTAACTTAATAGGTAAATTCCCAAAGGGTAGACCTAACTTAATAGGTAGATTCCCAAGCTTATGTTTTTATGCATACTTACATGTCATCTTCCATGTTATATTTCAAGCCATGTTTACAAGTTGTATTTTCATGTCATTAGAAATTACCCATAACATAACCCAATGCTTTTAAACTCGCATATACGTTCGCAACAACGTAATGGATTAAAAGAAGAGACTTGGCAAAGGAATGACAAAAATGGGTATTAAGCCACAAGTTAATCATGGTGGCAAATGAGGCACAAATGTGTTCATTAGCTTGCATGTTACATTCTTAAGCCTCAAAAACATGCATAAACCCAAACTTGGCACATAAGCGAATCATGGTGACAAAAGACATGGAATGATGGCTAGAAACTCGCATATATCATCATATACGGATTATGACTTCATATGCAAGTTGACATAATGATTATGAAGGTTCTCATGTTGCATAATGCAACATTTCAACATAAAGGTTGTGGCTTTTAGCTCATAAGATCAATATAATGACTTCATAAACTTGCATAACATGATAGCATGTATCATACTCAATGATCAAACCCAAACTTGCAACATGAACATTTAACTTCATAGTTAATATCTAAGAGTAGGGAAAGGGCTTACATTGCTATGAAGGCCTAAATCGATTAATCTAAAGCTTGTGATGAAGCCTATGCATGCCATCACCCAAAAACCCAAAGATGAACACTCCAAATCAACAAAAATACCATCTTTATGAACAAGGATCAAAGCTTTTGCCTTGAAATCAACTTGAGAAGCTCTCATACTAACATAGGGACTCTCTAATACTCTCATGATCATGAAACCTCTCATAGAAATGAAGTGGATGCTAGGATAGTTGAGTGGAGGCCATGAGAGTAGCAATTTTGCCATAGTTTAGTTGCATGAATGAATAATGAGGGCTTAGGATAGGTTAGGGTCTTATTTATAGATTAGGCAAGTGTTTTAGGCCATAGGATTAAACCTAGATTCAATCCAAGCCATCAAAGCATGTCTTGGGGAAGAAGTCAAGTGTAGGAACCATCTAGGGCCTTTAGATTAAAGATGAACCATGAGAACCATCCAAATGCAAAATCTGCATTTGAGCGAATTGGCCCACGGGTTGACAGCCAAACACCCTGGATTAACCCCTAGTCGACCCAGCAGGCTCGGGTCGACCTCAAAAATCGGCCGGTTCGGTTATTCCCCTCTCCCAATTCGCTGTTTTGAACATTTTTGCATATTTATTTATTTAATTTTCAATTATATATATATATATTAATATATATATATATATATATATTTCTCTGCGCAACCCATTTCACTTAATTAAGTATACTTTAATTTGGGAATTTTTCGTGAAACTTCGCGAGGCCATATCTTGGTCATACGGACTCCGATTTTCGAAAATTCGGACTCTATTTCGCGTATTTTTACGAGACGAACGCAAGGGCATAGCCCGTTTCCCTTGATTCAGAGTTTACAGTTTAATTCTGCGTAAATTTATGTTATAACAGGTTATTGAAAATACGGGTTGTTACAACTCGACTCGTCAATGGAAACTCTTCAGTTTGTGAGAGTGGTTCGAGAGTATCCAAATGTTTTCGATGAAGTTAGGGGGTTTCCCCCTAAGCGAGAGATTGATTTCCGCATTTATTTGGTGGATAATGCAAAGACGGTTTCTTTGCCCGTTCGGCACATGGCTCCGCGTGAAAGGCGGGAGCTAAGTAAGCAAGTGAAGGAGTTGCTTGAAAAGAACTTCATTAGACGAAGTATATCTGAATGGGGAGCGCCTGTGGTATTTGCTACCAAGGCAGATGGTTCTCTACGACTTTGTGTTGACTATCGAGAGTTGAATAAGCTGACTAAGAAGAACAGACACCCGTTACCGAGGATCGATGATCTCTTTGACCAGCTTGTCGGTGCTTCTGTTTTCTCTCAGCTTGATCTTGCTACTGGATTCCATCAGCTCAGGGTAGCTGAAGATAGTATAGACAAGACTGCGTTCAGAATGCCAGATGGATTCTTCGAATGGCTTGTCATGCCGTTCGGCTTGACTAATGCACCCACATATTTCCTGGACTTGATGAGTAGGGTGTTCAGGGAGTTCTTGAACAAGTTTGTCGTGGTCTTCGTAGATGGATACGCTTAGAGCACGCAAGGCATCTCATGGAGGTGATGGATACGCTTAGAGCGCATCAGTTGAAGGCCAAGTTCTCCAAGTGTCAAATTTGGAGAAGGGAAGTTAGATTCCTTGGGCATATAGTATCTAAGCAAGGCTTAGCGGTGGATCCCGCTAAGGTAGTTGCAGTTCAGGATTGGAAGACTCCAAGGAATGCAACCGAAGTGAGAAGTTTTCTAGGTCTTGCAGGCTTTTACCGGAAGTTTATCAAGGACTTCGTGAAGATTTCCGCTCCTCTCACTAAATTGACGAAGAAGAATTTAGTTTTTGCTTGGAGCATAGAATGCGAGCTTGCTTTTCAGAAGCTCAAGAGAGCTCTCACATCAGCTCCTGTTCTAGCTTTGCCCGATGGAGGGAAGTTATTTACAGTATACACCGATGCATGTGGCACAGGGTTAGGAGCTGTTCTGATGCAAGAAGGAAGAGTGATATGCTTTGGCGGTAGACAACTCAAAGTGCATGAGAAGAATTGTCCCACTCATGACTTAGAGTTGGCAGCAATAGTATATGCACTCAAGGCTTGGCGCCATTATCTTCTGGGAGAAAGATTTGAGCTTTATACCGATCACAAGTCATTGAAGTATCTCTTTTCTCAGAAAGATCTGAATCTGAGGCAACAATGATGGATGGAATTCTTGGCGTCCTACGATTTTGAGATAGCTTATACCCCTGGCAAGGGGAATGTGGTAGCAGATGCATTGAGTAGAAAAAGGTTGACTCTGAGTCCTCTATTCGTTGAGATGAAGAATTTAGAGTATGTGGCAGCCTTTGATTTCTCTTTGGCGATTGAGTCGATGACCAGTTCTTTAGCATCTCTGGAACTTAGACCTACCCTTCTTGATCAAGTTGGAGCTTCGCAGAGAGAAGACCCTCAGATAGTTGAGACTATGGATAAGCTGATTCGAGGAGAGGCATCTAGTCATCTCGCTCGATATTCTATTGATGACAAGGGTTGGCTGAGGAGAGACGGAAGGTTATGTGTTCCAATGGTAGAAGATTTAGTAAGAAAAGTTCTTGAGGAAGTGCATCGCTCTAAGTTGACTATACATCCAGGCGGAGATAAGACCTATAAAGATATGAAGCACATTTTCTTTTGGCCTGGGATGAAGAAGGATGTGGCAGAGTTTGTCTCTAGATGTATCATTTGCCAGCAAGTTAAGGCCGAGTCAAAGAAGCCTGGTGGGCTATTGCATCCTCTAGACGTTCCATAATGGAAGTGGGAGAGTATTTCCATGGATTTTATCGATGGGCTACCAAGGTTAAGGAAAGGGAATACGAGCATTTGGGTTATTGTGGATAGACTTACGAAGAGTTCTCATTTCATTCCGGTGAAGAGCAAGAGGACCGCATCTTGGCTAGCGTCTGTATATCTTCGTGAGATTGTGAGACTACATGGAGTCCCTTCTAGTATAGACAGTGACCGTGACCCAATCTTTACAAGTCAATTCTAGAATAGCTTGCAAGAAGCTATGGGCACGAGGTTGAATCTAAGTACGGCTTATCACCCACAAACGGACGGTCAAACCGAAAGGGTGAATAGGGTACTCGAGGATCTGTTGAGGCTTTGTATTCTGGATTTTGGTGGTACTTGGGAAGACCATCTTCCTCTTGTTGAGTTTTCATATAATAACAGTTATCAGGCAAGCATAGGGATGGCACCATTTGAAGCTTTATATGGGAGGCCGTGCAAGTCGCCTACATGTTGGTGGGAGACTACAGATGAGCTTATACTTGGGCCTGATATGATCAGAGATACATCCGAGAAGGTCGAGTTGATTCGGAGATGGATGAAAGTGGCCCAAGACCGATAGAAATCCTATGCTGATAAGCGAAGAACTGATTTGGAGTTTGATGTCGGGGATATGGTTTTCGTGAAGGTTTCTCCTTTGCGGAATGTGGTCCGATTTGGAGCTGTTGGGAAGTTAGCACCGAGGTTTGTTGGACCATTCCTTATTATAGAGAGGATCAGGCAGATGGCTTATAGAGTGGAGTTGCCCGAGAAGCTTGCCGGAGTACACGATGTTTTCCATGTCTCGCATCTCCGGAAATGTTTACATGAATCAGCAGAGGTTGTTGAGCCAAGTGTTCTGAAAGATGTGGAAGTGGAGAAAGAGGCTACTTTGAGGAGAGCTCCGATTCGTATCTTGGGGATGGAGACCAAGAAGCTAAGGAATCGAGAGGTCGAGTTGGTAAAGGTTCAATGGGGTGAAGCCGAAGAAGACGCAACTTGGGAAACCGAGGAGAAGATGCGTGGGCTTTATCCATTCCTTTTTTAGGGTACACTCTCAATCTCTTTTCTTTGTTAGCATATCTTTCTCTTTGCTATCCATGTTTATCTAGTTTATCGTGTTAATCTTGTCATGAGAACCTTAGGTAGAAACCCTTTGGATGGAACACGTGTTTGAAACATGTTATGCTTGATGTTTGCAAGTGGTTGCAAGTGTTTGCAATTGGTTACTCGTGGATGCATTATACACGTTAGGCACTAGATCGGCTCACACACTCCTCATATTGCATATGCATGAGTGTTTATGCTTATTCATGGATGAAAATTTTTGTGTTATCACATGGATGTTGCATATGGATGTCTGTTATGTGCACACATATAGATGTTATACATTATGTTAGGAATTGCATACATATGGATTCATTTCACTAACATAATTTGCATTGATGATATTTGCATTAGATAAGTACATATACACACACCTTTGCATATGTTCATACAACATTTAGAATCTTTTAAGGACAATGATTGCTCGTGGATGATGTTTTGAGTAGATGGATGATTGGATGGTAGGATACGTTCTTCCCAACTTGAAGATTTCGGGGACGAAATCCTTTAAGGAGGGGAGAATGTAACAACCCGTATTTTCAATAACCTGTTATAGCATAAATCGAGGCAGAATTTAATTCTAAAATCTGGATCAAGGGAAACGGGCTATGCCATTGCGTTCGTCTCGGAAAAATACACGAAATAGAGTCCGAGTTTTTGAAAATCGGAGTCCGTATGACCCGATTAAGGCCTAACGAAGTTTTCAGAAAATTGCAAGTTCAAAACAGATTTCAAATTCAAGTTTGAATTTGAATAATTAGGTCAGATTGGGGCAGGCGGGAAAATTCCCGCCAGAGCACCCAAGTCGACAGCCCTGTCGACTTGGGAGTCGACTTGGTTGGACCCAAGTCGACAGCCCTGTCGACTTGGCTGTCGACTTTGTAACACCCCGAAAATTCTATAACTGTGAAATTAACAAATTAAAGTATAATTAATCTGAAATCAAAGAACTAAGGGAAACGGGATACGCCATTGCGTTCGTCTCGGAAAAATACGCGAAATAGAGTCCGAGTTTTCGAAAAACGGAGTCCGTATGAAGAAGATATGGCCTTCGGAAGTTTTGAATTAAATTTAAAATTCAAACAGAATTAAATAATTAAATATTCCGAAGTGGGGCCCAACGGGCCAGGGTGGAAGAACACCCGCCTGGGCCACCCAAGTCGACTGGGCTGTCGACCTGGGCTACCCATGTCGACAGGGCTGTCGACAGCCCTGTCGACAGGGGTATCGACCTGGTCGAGCCCAGTCAACCTGGCTGGCCAGGTCTGTGTTCCTCCGATTTTCTGTGGTCTGCTTTGTCACTAGGGCTAGGTGGCAATTTTTAATTGGTCTCTCTATCGAATGAATGGCTACGATCTAACCTAGCAACATCAAGGGTCCTAATCAGTTCCTAACCTCTATATAAACAACCCTAGACAAACCCTAATCTATTCATTCAAAATTAAGAACATAGCCGCCATGTTGCTGAGGAACGATTAAGAGTAGCCGCCAACTAGAGAGAGGATTAGGGAGAAAGTTCTAAAGCCTAAAGCAATTCAAGCAACCTAAAGCTAATCAATTCAACAAAGGAATCATATCTCTTAATTAGAGAATTCGCCGCAACCATTGTAAGTAGAGTATTACTTTGGTATGAATAAACAACTGTATTGATTTGTATGCTTGAATTGGGATAATAAAGTAATTCATATTTGTGCAAAATTATGTTATTCATTATAAAGAACTACATGCGGTAGTTCTATGCAAGTATACGTTTGGAATATTGCGCAAATTATGTAATCTATGTTGAAGCTACATGTATGTAGTTGATTGAAATTCATGCAAGTTTGGGGCTTTGTTATTATGCCATCATGATGTATATTTTTGTGCATAAATCATTTTGCAAGTAATTGAAACAAGTTTGGTTGTTATAGTTCATATGAAACTATGTTGGAATTTTGACACCATAATCCATGTATTAAGTCATGCTTTTGCAAACTTATGAATATGGCTAGGCTATGAATGATATTTGGCATAATTGAAACCCATGATTAAGCCTATCTTGTTTAAAAGAATTATATGATGACATATGTGAGACATGGCTAGGTTAGACTCAAAAATCCCTTTTTGCAAGTTTAAAGCAAACACCATGATTAGGAATATTTATGCATAAGTATATTTATACCATCGTTATGTGATTAGACTTAAATCATGATTAAGTTGAACTATGCCTTTGTGTTAGTAACAAAGTATCCCCTTTGTAAACATGTAGAAACCTTATGAACAAATTTAACTATATTTATGCCATGCTTATGTTTGACATTATGCCATGCTTATGCTAGGAATATTTATGCCATGCTTATGTTTGACATTATGCCATGCTTATGCTAGGAATATTTATGCCATGCTTATGTTTGACATTATGCCTAAATAAAAATATAGGTTCATGTGTCAATAATGATATCTCAATTACAAGTTCACATACTTTGATTCATGTCACCTATGTTTTATGACCAAAGTATATGTCACTACTATGCAAGTACACCAGTTTCTATTTTGTATTCCCAACGTCATATTGCAAGTTCACGCGCTCACCTTCCCCTCTTTGTGTATGTAATTACGCCATAAGCCTCCCCTTTCGCATGGCTAAATTGGGCTTTAAAAGGCTAAGCCCAATATACATAAACGGACGTATAAAAACGGGGGTAAATAACGTTGGGCTAAATTAATTTAATGAATGAAAACTAAAGAAAAAGGGCCCAAATTCAAGTATGGGTTGGGCCCATGATTGGTGTAACCTTTACACCATTAACTTAATAATGGGCCGCAAATGTTTACATATAAGAAATAAAGAAGAATGACAAAAATATGTAAATGTAGAAAATACGATATGTTTAACCCGAGGTTGGATTGAGTTGTGATGTAAACCTGCCCGGAACCGCCCGGCTGTCCAGTAGTCACAACAATACCTATCCAATGTGGGAGGTTAAACATGGAGCCCAGCAAGGACCCGAGGTTAGACTGAGTTGTGGCGTAAGACTGCCCGGAACCAACCGGCAACAGGCAGCCACAACAATACCTGTCTAATGTGAGAGGTCCTGGCCTTAATAAGACAATTAAGGCTGAGTCAGGATTGATAGGATTAAGTGAACTAAAGACTTAATCAAAATGGAACATGCTAAACTAAACGGACTGGTGGGGGTTAGGTTAGAAAACACTTAACCAACTTAGCATGTTGGCTAGAGATAGAAAACCTAGTAACGGGGGACCCTTTTCAGCAGTAACCCTAAAAGGTGTATCAGGATACCCTGAAACTAGGCAGGGTGGGGCACGATTACTGGGCTGATTGTAAGAGGTCAAATCGACGGCGGTGGTGTAGCAGTGTAGGTTCTAACGGAGTGCGGGCGTGCACACACTCCGGCGCAGAAAAATAAGGCACTGGACACCAGTAGCATACCTGTGCACTCTAAGGTTGTGTCGGGTTGCCACTATGGGACTTGATACACCCCATGGTGGGACCAGCATAGGTAACTACAGACATCGGGGGCCGTAAGACACATGTAACTATGCGAGTAGGAGCCGATCATCATAGAATGGATCACATCACCCTGGTTATGGGGTGCCAATTGGAAAACTAGTTTATATGGGTTCAGAGATTAACATGGGGTACGATAGTATATTCGACCCTAGACAACTTAACCAAGTTTATAATGCATGCCCACTTCCTGTTTATACTTATTATACCCAGTTCTTTATTCATAGACAAAATAGTACTAGACTTACTCAGGCTTTATGTCTGACTCTAATTTTCTTTCGTCTTCTTTCTTCCGTTTCCCCCCCCCCCCCAGGTCCTCAGGGAGGGAACACAGTAGCTTGACCTACCTAAACATCCAGCTTGAAGAAGAGAAATGTATTGCTTGGACTTTCCTGTTTTGAACTATGGCTTTGGACAATCCACTATGGGGCTTTTGCAGTTTATCTATGTTTTATTTATGCTTCTTTAAATAATGTACTCAAGACAGATTATGAAAGTGTTATGTTATGTTTTTGGAAAGGATGTTGTTGTAACACGTATTTGACTTTATGCAATAAAGTTTGTTGTTCTTCCGCTGTTTACAAATATGTGTTCTTATATCTGTCTTGTATATCTGTGACTTGTACTTATAAACCTCCACCAAAATTAGGGCATTCCCTTTGAGAGTGACCCTAACGGAGGTGGGGTGTTTCACTTGGTATCAGAGCATAGGTTTACCAGATAAGATAAAAAGTTTTGAAAATTTATTTTCAAAAAGGAAATTTATAGAAGCATTTTTAAAAGATAAAAATATTATTTCATTTTTAAAAGGCAAAGTCCACTCCCCAAAGCCATAGGTACTATCTCTTATCCTTCGTTTTGAACCTATCCTTTTTGTTTCAGCATGTCCGAAGATCTTAACTTGCCGGAAGGGGTACCAATACCTGGTTGGTTTAGACGGTTCTTAGAAGCAAGGGCCACTCAGCCAGGTCCTACCGTTCTTCCTCCCCCAGCTGCAGGAAATCATCCAGCTGCAGCAGCACCTCTTCCTCCACCTCCTCCACGAGGAAACGCGTTTGCTAAGATATGTAAGGATTTTAAAGCTATGGGAGGAAGGGATTTCCATGGAACTGAGTCCTTCGTAGCAGCTAGAAATTGGCTGAAGGAAACTGAGGATCTATTCATCATCTTTGAGGTAGAGGACAGACAAAAAGTACAATTGGCGGTGTGGCTATTAAAGGGCGAGGCTTCCTACTGGTGGGAAGTCACTAATGCTGAAAGACCAGTAGAGACATGGGAGGACTTTAGGGCAAGGTTTGAGACCAAATTTCTCTCAGATGCGGAAAGAAGTTTGCAGTTGGAAAAATTCTTATTTCTTAAGCAAGGGGACAAGACTGTTAGAGAGTATGTGAATCAGTTTGATGAGCTGGCTAGGTTTGGGCTTGACCTAGTCAACACCCCGCACAAGAAGGCTCTCCGTTTCGTCAAGGGGTTAAATGAGCCATTACACAGTTTGTCCATGACCCATATACCCATGGGAGCCACGTATGAAAGATTGGTGCAAATGGCATTGCTGAGTGAAGAGGACAAGGGCAAGAAGGAGACAAAGGCAGAAAGCTCTCAATGGAAGAAAGAGGGTTTGCAGCCTAAGAAGACAGACTTTAAGAAAGGCGAGAAAGGCAACAAAGAGAAGAGGAAGTGTAATTTATGTGGCAAAGTGGGGCACTTAGTAAAGGACTGCCGGAAAAAGAAGGCCAAGGAGAATGGTGGGTGCTTTTCTTGCGGTCAGACAGGCCACAGAGCTAAGGACTGCCCAAAGAAACGAGGGCAGGGGCAGGGGTCTGGATCCACCTCAGGGGCACAGGTTCATGTGCTGGAAGCGCCACCTTTGCAACAGCGAGGTACAAACACTTCTGTAGAAAGTGTAGTTTATCTTTATGATCACCCCGTTCGCACTTTATTTGATTCTGGCGCATCACACTCCTTTATCTCGTCTGCTTTAGTAGAATCTCTGCACCTAAAAACTAGTATGGTAGAGGACCCCTTAATTGTTTCAAACCCAATTGGGGGCCCAGCTCATTTGTCTATGATCTGTTTGGATTTGAAAATTTCTATTCTAAGTGTAGAATTTCAATGTAGTGCCTTTGTTTTGGGCTTTTCGGGGTATGGTTTGATTTTGGGTATGGATTGGCTATCCAGTAATGGGGCCATCCTTGATTGTGAGAAAAGGGTTGTTAGGCTCCTAACCCAGCTCGGAAATACTTTGGAAATTTCTTGTAATCCCTCGTATGCGGTTATGCTTAGTTATCTTGAATCGCTAGATGCCTCTGTTGAAAATTTGAAATCAGTTAGAGTGGTCCGGGAATATCCGGATGTCTTCGAAGAGGTGAAGGGCTTGCCTCCGAAGCGGGAAATAGACTTCCGCATATATCTTGTAGATAATGCAAAGCCCGTTGTGTTGCCCGTTAGGCATATGGCTCCACGAGAAAGGAAAGAGCTCAGTAAACAGATTAAAGAGCTTCTAGAAAAGGGGTTCATTAGGAGGAGCATTTCAGAATGGGGCGCTCCAGTGGTGTTCGCTACAAAGGCGGATGGTTCACTCCTTCTATGTATTGACTATAGGGAGCTCAACAAGCTAACGAAAAAGAATAGGCACCCTCTCCCTAGAATTGACGATTTATTTGACCAGCTTGTAGGAGCGTCTGTTTTCTCCCAACTCGATTTAGCAACCGGTTTTCATCAGCTAAGGGTGGCTGAAGATAGCATCGATAAAACGGCTTTCAGAACCCCAGACGGCTTCTTTGAATGGCTTGTCATGCCTTTCGGCTTGACAAATGCACCTGCTTACTTCGTGGACCTGATGAGTAGGGTATTTAGAGATTTCCTCAACAAATTCGTAGTGGTCTTCGTAGATGATATCCTTAATTTTCTCAAAGAGTGAAGAGGAACATGCTCAGCACTTAAGGGCAATCATGGAAACGCTGCGAGTCCATCAACTAAAAGCCAAGTTCTCCAAATGCCAC
Organism: Allium sativum; assembly: GCA_030737875.1. Lineage (NCBI taxonomy): Eukaryota > Viridiplantae > Streptophyta > Magnoliopsida > Asparagales > Amaryllidaceae > Allium > Allium sativum. Next base: position 178,810,948 of record CM060915.1, on the reverse strand, counting down.
TTTTGGAGAGAAGAGGTGAGGTTCCTTGGGCACATAGTATCCAAACAAGGGTTAGCGGTGGACCCTGCTAAGGTAGTGGCGGTACAGGATTGGAAGACACCAAGAAATGCAACTGAGGTCCGAAGCTTTCTAGGACTAGCAGGTTTCTATCGAAAGTTTATAAGGGATTTTGCGAAAATCTCCGCTCCGCTCACGAAATTGACTAAGAAGAATCTAGGGTTTAATTGGGATTTGGATTGCGAGTTTGCTTTCCAACGACTGAAAAGGGCTCTCACAACAGCCCCAGTTTTGACGCTGCCAGATGGGAGCAAGATGTTCACTGTTTATACGGACGCATGTGGGACAGGGCTAGGCGCCGTCTTAATGCAAGAAGGAAGGGTAGTAGCTTATGGCGGGAGGCAGTTGAAGGTGCACGAAAAAAACTACCCAACCCACGATCTTGAGTTAGCCGCCATCGTCTTTGCACTCAAGTCTTGGCGACACAATCTCCTAGGTGAGAAGTTCGAACTTTACACTGACCATAAATCGTTGAAATATCTTTTCTCGCAGAAGGATCTTAACTTGAGGCAACAAAGGTGGATGGAGTTTCTTGCCTCGTACGATTTCGAAATCTCCTACACTCCGGGCAAAGGCAACGTAGTGGTAGACGCGTTGAGCCGAAAGAAATTGACCCTAAGCCCGTTGTTTGTTGAAAGACAAAGCCTAGAGTTTATAGCAAGCTTCGACTTTAGGCCTTCCTCCGATTTCGTACCAGGCTTGCTAGCATCTCTCGAAGTGCGCCCAACTTTATTGGATTCGGTAGGGACAGCACAACGCGAAGACCCTCAGCTTGTAGAAATAATTGATAGGCTAATTAGGGGTGAGACTTCGAGTCACCTCAACAGATACTCCATCGACGATAAGGGTTTACTAAGGCGAGATGGAAGGCTATGCGTCCCACAGACAAACGATTTAATAAAGAAGGTTCTCGAAGAAGCGCATCACTCCAAGATGACGATACACCCAGGCGGAGATAAAATGTACAAAGACATAAAAAGGACTTTCTTTTGGAACAACATGAAAAAGGATGTGGCAGAGTTCGTTTCCAGGTGTATGGTGTGCCAATAGGTTAAGGCAGAACAGAAAAAGCCTGGCGGACTACTACATCCTCTAGAGGTCCCGCAGTGGAAGTGGGATAGCATCTCAATGGACTTCATTGATGGGCTGCCTAGGTCTATGAGAGGCAACACTAGTATTTGGGTAATAGTGGATAGGCTTACTAAAAGCGCCAACTTTTTACCTGTTAAAAGTAAAAGAACTGCCTCATCCCTAGCATCACTTTACCTCAAGGAAATTGTTCGACTCCACGGAATACCATCTAGCATCGTTAGTGACCGAGACCCCATCTTCACCAGCGAGTTTTGGCGGAGTCTGCAAGAAGCAGTAGGAACGCAGTTATGCTTGAGCACAGCCTATCATCCCCAAACCGACGGCCAAACGGAGAGAGTGAACAGAGTTTTGGAAGACCTTTTAAGGTTATGCGTCCTTGACTTCGGAGGGACATGGGAAGACCACCTTCCTTTGGTTGAATTTGCCAACAACAACAGCTATCAAGCAACCATCGGAATGGCGCCCTTCGAAGCTTTATACGGAAGACCGTGCCGATCGCCCACTTGTTGGTGGGAGTCTACTGATAAGCTCATACTTGGACCAGACATGATCCGAGAGACTTCAGAGAAAGTAGACTTAATACGAAGAAGGATGAAGACGGCCCAAGACAGACAAAAGTCCTATGCCGACAAGAGGAGAACCGACCTTGAATTTGAAGTTGGAGACAGAGTTTTTCTCAAGGTATCACCGCTAAGAAACGTTGTTCGTTTCGGAACCACAGGAAAGCTAGCACCAAGGTTCGTAGGACCATTCCCTATCATTGAGAAGATTGGGAAAATGGCCTATAGATTAGAGCTACCCGAGAAGTTGGCTGGAATCCACAACGTTTTTCACGTTTCACATCTCCGAAAATGTCTACATGAGTCTGCTGAAGTGGTAGAGCCAAATATCCTCGAAGAGGTCGAAGTGGAACGCGAAGCAACCATAAGAAGAGTTCCAACCCGCATCTTAGGAACGGAAGTGAAGAAGCTACGCAACCGCGAAGTCAAGCTCGTCAAAGTCCAGTGGAGCGACGCCGAGGGAGACGCGACTTGGGAAACTGAAGCTAGAATCCGTACAGCCTACCCTTTTTTGTTCGAGGGTACATCCTTAATCTTTCTTTTTCCTTAAGTTACGCTTTTATCCATCTTTTTAGATATATTTCCTCGACCTTATCTTTTAGATAGAATCTTTTTGGATGGAAACATGTAGTTGAAACATGTTATGTATGATGGTTGCAAGTGGTTGCAAGTGATTGCTAGTGGTTGCTCGTGGTTGCATATACACACACAATCTAGGTTTTAGATCGGCTCAGTCACTTCATATTGCTTATGCATATATGTTTGCATTCGTATGTGGTTGAACTTTAATGTGTTGTCATGTGGATGCTGCATTTGTACTGAATGATTGTGCACTCATGTAGAATCAAGAATAGGAAAATTTGCATACAAAATGGATTCATGGCACTTACATAATTCGCATTAAGGAGGTCAACTGAATCAGTAGACCGCCTGATTTTGCATTAGATAAGTTCATGTATACACATACACTTTGCATATGATCATGAAGCATTAGAAGTCTTTTAAGGACAATGGATGCTCGTGTTTGATGGATGAGTAGATGGATGATTGGATGTTAGGATATACATTCCTCCTAACTTGAAGATTTCGGGGACGAAATCCTTTTAAGTGGGGGAGAATGTAACACCCCGAAAATTCTATAACTGTGAAATTAACAAATTAAAGTATAATTAATCTGAAATCAAAGAACTAAGGGAAACGGGATACGCCATTGCATTCGTCTCGGAAAAATACGCGAAATAGAGTCCGAGTTTTCGAAAAACGGAGTCCGTATGAAGAAGATATGGCCTTCGGAAGTTTGAGAATTAAATTTAAAATTCAAACAGAATAAAATAATTAAAAATCGGGCCCAATGGGCCAGGGTGGAAGAACACCCGCCTGGGCCACCCAGGTCGACTGGGCTGTCGACCTGGACTACCCATGTCGACAGGGCTGTCGACAGCCCTATCGACAGGGGTATCGACCTGGTCGAGCCCAGTCAACCTGGCTAGCCAGGTCTGTGTTCCTCCGATTTTCTGTGGTCTGCTTTGTCACTAGGGCTAGGTGGCAAGTTTTAATTGGTCTCTCTATCGAATGAATGGCTACGATCTAACCTAGCAACATCAAGGGTCCTAATCAGTTCCTAACCTCTATATAAACAACCCTAGACAAACCCTAATCTATTCATTCAAAATTAAGAACATAGCCGCCATGTTGCTGAGGAACGACTAAGAGTAGCCGCCAACTAGAGAGAGGATTAGGGAGAAAGTTCTAAAGCCTAAAGCAATTCAAGCAACCTAAAGCTAATCAATTCAACAAAGGAATCATATCTCTTAATTAGAGAATTCGCCGCAACCATTGTAAGTAGAGTATTACTTTGGTATGAATAAACAACTGTATTGATTTGTATGCTTGAATTGGGATAATAAAGTAATTCATATTTGTGCAAAATTATGTTATTCATTATAAAGAACTACATGCAGTAGTTCTATGCAAGTATACGTTTGGAATATTGCGCAAATTATGTAATCTATGTTGAAGCTACATGTATGTAGTTGATTGAAATTCATGCAAGTTTGGGGCTTTGTTATTATGCCATCATGATGTATATTTTTGTGCATAAATCATTTTGCAAGTAATTGAAACAAGTTTGGTTGTTATAGTTCATATGAAACTATGTTGGAATTTTGACACCATAATCCATGTATTAAGTCATGCTTTTGCAAACTTATGAATATGGCTAGGCTATGAATGATATTTGGCATAATTGAAACCCATGATTAAGCCTATCTTGTTTAAAAGAATTATATGATGACATATGTGAGACATGGCTAGGTTAGACTCAAAAATCCCTTTTTGCAAGTTTAAAGCAAACACCATGATTAGGAATATTTATGCATAAGTATATTTATACCATCGTTATGTGATTAGACTTAAATCATGATTAAGTTGAACTATGCCTTTGTGTTAGTAACAAAGTATCCCCTTTGTAAACATGTAGAAACCTTATGAACAAATTTAACTATATTTATGCCATGCTTATGTTTGACATTATGCCATGCTTATGCCAGGAATATTTATGCCATGCTTATGTTTGACATTATGCCATGCTTATGCTAGGAATATTTATGCCATGCTTATGTTTGACATTATGCCTAAATAAAAATATAGGTTCATGGGTCAATAATGATATCTCAATTACAAGTTCACATACTTTGATTCATGTCACCTATGTTTTATGACCAAAGTATATGTCACTACTATGCAAGTACACCAGTTTCTATTTTGTATTCCCAACGTCATATTGCAAGTTCACGCGCTCACCTTCCCCTCTTTGTGTATGTAATTACGCCATAAGCCTCCCCTTTCGCATGGCTAAATTGGGCTTTAAAAGGCTAAGCCCAATATACATAAACGGACGTATAAAAACGGGGGTAAATAATGTTGGGCTAAATTAATTTAATGAATGAAAACTAAAGAAAAAGGGCCCAAATTCAAGTATGGGTTGGGCCCATGATTGGTGTAACCTTTACACCATTAACTTAATAATGGGCCGCAAATGTTTACATATAAGAAATAAAGAAGAATGACAAAAATATGTAAATGTAGAAAATACGATATGTTTAACCCGAGGTTGGATTGAGTTGTGATGTAAACCTGCCCGGAACCGCCCGGCTGTCCAGTAGTCACAACAATACCTATCCAATGTGGGAGGTTAAACATGGAGCCCAGCAAGGACCCGAGGTTAGACTGAGTTGTGGCGTAAGACTGCCCGGAACCAACCGGCAACAGGCAGCCACAACAATACCTGTCTAATGTGAGAGGTCCGGGCCTTAATAAGACAATTAAGGCTGAGTCAGGATTGATAGGATTAAGTGAACTAAAGACTTAATCAAAATGGAACATGCTAAACTAAACGGACTGGTGGGGGTTAGGTTAGAAAACACTTAACCAACTTAGCATGTTGGCTAGAGATAGAAAACCTAGTAACGGGGGACACTTTTCAGCAGTAACCTAAAAGGTGTATCAGGATACCCTGAAACTAGGCAGGGTGGGGCACGATTACTGGGCTGATTGTAAGAGGTCAAATCGACAGCGGTGGTGTAGCAGTGTAGGTTCTAACGGAGTGCGGGCGTGCACACACTCCGGCGCAGAAAAATAAGGCACTGGACACCAGTAGCATACCTGTGCACTCTAAGGTTGTGTCGGGTTGCCACTATGGGACTTGATACACCCCATGGTGGGACCAGCATAGGTAACTACAGACATTGGGGGCCGTAAGACACATGTAACTATGCGAGTAGGAGTCGATCATCATAGAATGGATCACATCACCCTGGTTATGGGGTGCCAATTGGAAAACTAGTTTATATGGGTTCAGAGATTAACATAGGGTACGATAGTATATTCGACCCTAGACAACTTAACCAAGTTTATAATGCATGCCCACTTCCTGTTTATACTTATCATACCCAGTTCTTTGTTCATAGACAAAATAGTACTAGACTTACTCAGGCTTTATGTCTGACTCTACTTTTCTTTCGTCTTCTTTCTTCCGTTTCCCCCCCCCCCCCCCCCCCAGGTCCTCAGGGAGGGAACACAGCAGCTTGACCTACCTAAACATCCAGCTTGAAGAAGAGAAATGTATTGCTTGGACTTTCCTGTTTTGAACTATGGCTTTGGACAATCCACTATGGGGCTTTTGCAGTTTATCTATGTTTTATTTATGCTTCTTTAAATAATGTACTCAAGACAGATTATGAAAGTGTTATGTTATGTTTTTGGAAAGGATGTTGTTGTAACACGTATTTGACTTTATGCAATAAAGTTTGTTGTTCTTCCGCTGTTTACAAATATGTGTTCTTATATCTGTCTTGTATATCTGTGACTTGTACTTATAAACCTCCACCAAAATTAGGGCATTCCCTTTGAGAGTGACCCTAACGGAGGTGGGGTGTTTCAGACTTGGTCCAGCCGGTCAGTTTTGCCTGGTGCACCATTTTGGGTTTGTGTTGAGTTTGGGGGCCAGATTCGGTTTTAAGGGTTGAGATTGGAACTAAGGTTTAATCCTAAGGCTAGAACTAGTCCTAATCTCTATAAATAAGGCCCTAACCTAACCCTAAATCATCATTATTCATTCATACAACTAAACTATGGCAAAATCAATCCTCTCATGGCCTCCACTCTCTTCATAAAATTCCTAAATAAATTTCTATGAAATTTTCCATGCATACAAGTGTTTTCAAGCTTGTATGAGCATCATTAGCTTGCATTCAGGTCAAGTTTCCATATTTACATCATAAAGCAAGGGTTTTTAGTGATTTGGAGCTTGCATTTTGGGGTTTATTTGATTGCATAAGGGCTTTTCTCAATCTTATATTTTCTTATACTCATTTGAGTCTTCATAAGCATTGTAAGCCCTTTTCTACTTTCATACTTAAACTCTAAAGTTAATGAATGATGCAAGTTGTGTTTGATCATTATGATATGATATGCAAGTTTATTATGTTATGCAAGTATGATATGCAAGTTTATTATGTTATGCAAGTATGATATGCAAGTTTATCATGTTATGCAAGTTTGCTATGTTATGATATGCAAGCCTATCATGTTATGTTATGCAAGTTTGATATGCAAGTTTGTCATATGATATGCAAGTTATGTTATGCAAGTTTGGGTTGATCCTTTTGTTCATGTTATCATGTTATGCAAGTTTATCTTGGGTTTATGTGCCTAAAGCTTCAAGCTTTATGCTAAAGGTGGCATTTTGGCAACATGTAAGTTATCATATCCCTTATGATAACTTGCATGTGAGGCTAAATGCGAACTCATGGCCATTTCTACATGTCATTTATCACCATGTATCATCAATATGCTAAGTTTGGTTTTATGCATGCTTTTGAGGCCAAAAATGTAATATGCAAGTATATGAACATGTGTACATTTCATATGCCACCATGTTAAACTTGTGGCTTCAACACCTTTATGTCATGATTATGCCAAGTTCCCTCTTTCTATCCTTTATGCGCTATTGCGATATGTAAGCGATGGGATTGCGTTTGGGGTTGGGTAAACCTAAAAGACATAAAAACATAAGCTTAGGAATTTACCTATTAAGTTAGGTCTACCCTTTGGGAATTTACCTATTAAGTTAGGTCTACCCAAATGCTTGAAAACTTGTAACATGTTTTTGAAACATGATGGACATGACACTTAGAAAAGATAAGTGTGACCAACTCGAGGTTGGGTTGAGTTTGTAGCGTAAACCTACTCGGAACCGACCGGCTTAACTAGTTGCTACAAACAATAGGACCCAATGTGAGAAGTTGGTCATGTTGTACCTTGAACCCGAGGTTAGACCAAGTTGTGGTGTAAAGCTACCCGGACCCGCCCGACTTAACTAGTAACCGCAACAAAGTCTAATGTGAGAGGTTAAGGCGCATTAAATTAATTAATGCCTCATGATTAGGGTTAAGTCATGGTCCACTTAGTACTTAACCAATTTGGGCTCGGTAGATTAATCGGGGTTAAGTCGTGAACTCATCGTTACACTTAACCAAGTTAATCCATGATTAGCAAGAGGGTTAAACCGTACTTAACCCACTAGAAAAATCCTAGCAATGGGGGTCCACTCCAGCAGTAATCCCAAGTTTGTATCATCATGACCCTAGGGACTAGGGTAGGGTGGGGGCACGATTACTGGACTGGAGGTAAGTGACCAAAAGCGACGGCAGAGTGGTATGCCGGTGTAGTTCCGGGCGGACCATGGTCGTGCACATAGTCCAAAGCCAGGGAAAGCATGCACGGGTGCCAGTAGATCGAGACTGTGCACTTATGTTTATGGTGTCCAGGGGTTGCCACCCTAGGGCTTGATACAACCGACGGGAGACCCGGCACAGTCTGACTACAATTATGTTTGGGCCGCATTGACACCGACACGTGACTAGTTAGGCTTATAGGGAGCCGATCGACTAGACCGTTTGGTTGGACCCCGTGTTAGGGTCACTTCATGTTATTAGACCTCGTGTTATGGGCACTTCATGTTATTGGGCCAAAGCTTGGGCCAAGGGATCAATTCTTGTTTGTTCAAGTCATGTTAGTTTGCTAGTACACCTGTGGTGCAAAACCTTAAACCTGATTATGCGATGACACCCTTATCTACCTTGTTAGTTAATCATCATGCTAGTATGTTGTTATCCTTATGTTCATCCCAGCTTTCATCATGCCAGTTAACTTTTTCAGTTTACATTGATTGTAGTAGGGCTTACTCAGTCTTTTTGACTGACCTGTTTTCTTTCTCCTCTTTTCTTCCGTCCCCCCCCCCCCCCCCCGTGTTCTCAGGGAGGGAATATTGGAGCTTAGCTTGGATTCCTGAAACACCCCACCTCCGTTAGGGTCACTCTCAAAGGGAATGCCCTAATTTTGGTGGAGGTTTATAAGTAAAAGTCACAGATATACAAGACAGATATAAGAACACATATTTGTAAACAGCGGAAGAACAACAAACTTTATTTCATAAAGTCAAATACGTGTTACAACAACATCCTTTCCAAAAACATAACATAACACTTTCATAATCTGTCTTGAGTACATCATTTAAAGAAGCATAAATAAAACATAGATAAACTGCAAAAGCCCCATAGTGGATTGTCCAAAGCCATAGTTCAAAACAGGAAAGTCCAAGCAATACATTTCTCTTCTTCAAGCTGGATGTTGCGGTAGGTCAAGCTGCTGTGTTCCCTCCCTGAGGACCTGGGGAGGGGGGGGGGGCGGAAACGGAAGAAAGAAGACGAAAGAAAAATAGAGTCAGACATAAAGCCTGAGTAAGTCTAGTACTATTTTTTCTATGAATAAAGAACTGGGTATGATAAGTATAAACAAGAAGTGGGCAAGCACTATAAACTTGGTTAAGTTGTCTAGGGTCGAATATACTATCGTACCCCATGTTAATCTCTGAACCCATATAAACTAGTTTCCAACTGGCACCCCATAATCAGGGTGATGTGATCCATTCTATGATGATCGGCTCCTACTCGCATAGTTACATGTGTCTTACGGCCCCCGATGTTGTAGTTACCTATGCTGGTCCCACCATGGGGTGTATCAAGTCCCATAGTGGCAACCCGACACAACTTTTGAGTGCACAGGTATGCTACTGGTGTCCAGTGCCTTATTTTTCTGCACCGGAGTGTGTGCACGCCCGCACTCCGTTAGAACCTACACTGCTACACCACCGCCGTCGATTTGACCTCTTACAATCAGCCCAGTAATCGTGCCCCACCCTGCCTAGTTTCAGGGTATCCTGATACACCTTTGAGGATTACTGCTGAAAAGGGTCCCCCGTTACTAGGTTTTCTATCTCTAGCCAACATGCTAAGTTGGTTAAGTGTTTTCTAACCTAACCCCCACCAGTCCGTTTAGTTTAGCATGTTCCATTTTGATTAAGTCTTTAGTTCACTTAATCCTAACAATCCTGACTCATCCTTAATTGTCTTATTAAGGCCCTGACCTCTCACATTAGACAGATATTGTTGTGGCTGCCTGTTGCCGGTTGGTTCCGGGCAGTCTTACGCCACAACTCAGTCTAACCTCGGGTCCTTGCTGGGCTCCATGTTTAACCTCCCACATTGGATAGATATTGTTGTGACTACTGGACAGCCGGGCTGTTCCGGGCAGGTTTACATCACAACTCAATCCAACCTCGGGTTAAACACATCGTATGTTCTACATTTACATATTTTGTCATTCTTCTTTTTTTCTTATATGTAAATATTTGCGGCCCATTATTAAGTTAATGGTGTAAAGGTTACACTAATCATGGGCTCAACCCATACTTGAATTTGGGCCCTTCTACTTTATATTTCCATTCATTAGTAATTTTAACCCAACGTTATTTCCCCCGTTTTACACATCCGTTTATTATATATATTGGGCTTAGCCCTTTAAAGCCCAATTTAGCCATGCGAAAAGGGGAGGCTTAAAGCGTGATACACAAAGAGGGGAATGTGAGCGCATGAACTTGCAATATGACGTTGGAAATACAAAATAGAAACTGGTGTACTTGCATAGTGGTAACATATACTTTGGTCATAAAGCATAGGTGACATGAATCAAGGCATGTAAACTTGCATAGGTTTAACTACAACATGAACCTATATTCTTATTTAGGCATAATGTCAAACATAAGCATGGCATAAATATTTCTAGCATAAGCATGGCATAATGTCAAACATGGCATAATATCAAACATAAGCATGGCATAAGTATAGTTAAATTTGTTCACATAACCATGGCATAAATATTTCTAACATGAAATCATGATTCTTACTTTAGTCATGTAAACTTACAAAAGGGACCTTTTGAACCTAGCCTAGCCATGTACCCCATATGTCATCATATAATTCTTGTAAACAAGATGGACTTAATCATGGATTTCAAATATGCCAAATATCATTCATAGCCTAGCCATATTCATAAGTTTGCAAATAGGTTTTCTAGTATTAAAGCATGGCTTAATACATGATGCCAAATTCTCAACATAATTTCCTATGGATTATAATAACCAAACTTGTTCTAATTACCTACAAAATGATTTATGCACAAAAATATACATCATGATGGCATAGTAGCAAAACCCCAAACTTGCATGAATTTAAATCAACCACATACATGTAGCTTCAACATAATTTGCGAAATATTCCAAACGTATACTTGCATAGAACTACCGCATGTAGTTCTTTATAACATGAATAACATAATTCAAGAATATCCAAACGTATATAATATTTCAAATTGATAAGAACGCACAAATATGAATAACTTTATTGCCACAATTCAAGCATACAAATCAACACAATTGTTTATTCATACCAAAGTAATACTCTACTTACAATGGTTTGATGAATTCTCTAGTTTAGGGATTGAAGACGCAAATTCCTTTGTTGAATTGATTTGATTTAGGTCTCTTTAAGCTTTAGAATTTTCCTCCTAATCCTCTCTCTAGTTGGCGGCTACTCTTAATCGTTCCTCAGCAACATGGCGGCTATGTTCTTAATTTTGAATGAATAGATTAGGGTTTAGTCTGGGGTTGTTTATATAGAGGTTAGGAACTGATTAGGACCATTGATGTTGCTTGGATTGATCGTAGCCATTGATTCGATAGAGAGACCAATCAAAACTTGCCACCTAGCCCTAGTGACAAAGCAGACCACAGAAAATCGGCCAAACACAGACCTGGCCAGCCAGGTTGGCTGGGCTCGACCAGGTCGACACCCCTGTCGACAGGGCTGTCGACAGCCCTGTCGACATGGGTAGCCCAGGTCGACAGCCCAGTCGACCTGGGTGGCCTAGGCGGGTGTTTATCCGCCCTGGCCCATTGGGCCCGATTTTTAATTATTTTATTCTGTTTGAATTTTAAATTTAATTCTCAAACTTCCGAAGGCCATATCTTCTTCATACGGACTCCGTTTTTCGAAAACTCGGACTCTATTTCGCGTATTTTTCCGAGACGAATGCAATGGCGTATCCCGTTTCCCTTAGTTCTTTGATTTCAGATTAATTATACTTTAATTTGTTAATTTCACAGTTATAGAATTTTCGGGGTGTTACATTCTCCCCCACTTAAAAGGATTTCGTCCCCGAAATCTTCAAGTTAGGAGGAATGTATATCCTAACATCCAATCATCCATCTACTCATCCATCAAACACGAGCATCCATTGTCCTTAAAAGACTTCTAATGCTTCATGATCATATGCAAAGTGTATGTGTATACATGAACTTATCTAATGCAAAATCAGGCGGTCTACTGATTCAGTTGACCTCCTTAATGCGAATTATGTAAGTGCCATGAATCCATTTTGTATGCAAATTTTCCTATTCTTGATTCTACATGAGTGCACAATCATTCAGTACAAATGCAGCATCCACATGACAACACATTAAAGTTCAACCACATACGAATGCAAACATATATGCATAAGCAATATGAAGTGACTGAGCCGATCTAAAACCTAGATTGTGTGTGTATATGCAACCACGAGCAACCACTAGCAATCACTTGCAACCACTTGCAACCATCATACATAACATGTTTCAACTACATGTTTCCATCCAAAAAGATTCTATCTAAAAGATAAGGTCGAGGAAATATATCTAAAAAGATGGATAAAAGCGTAACTTAAGGAAAAAGAAAGATTAAGGATGTACCCTCGAACAAAAAAGGGTAGGCTGTACGGATTCTAGCTTCAGTTTCCCAAGTCGCGTCTCCCTCGGCGTCGCTCCACTGGACTTTGACGAGCTTGACTTCGCGGTTGCGTAGCTTCTTCACTTCCGTTCCTAATATGCGGGTTGGAACTCTTCTTATGGTTGCTTCGCGTTCCACTTCGGCCTCTTCGAGGATATTTGGCTCTACCACTTCAGCAGACTCATGTAGACATTTCCGGAGATGTGAAATGTGAAAAACGTTGTGGACTCCAGCCAATTTCTCATGTAGCTCTAATCTATAGGCCATTTTCCCAATTTTCTCGATGATAGGGAATGGCCCTACGAACCTTTGCGCTAGCTTTCCTGTGGTTCCAAAATGAACAACGTTTCTTAGTGGTGTTACCTTGAGAAAAACTCTGTCTCCAACTTCAAATTCAAGGTCGGTCCTCCTCTTGTCGGCGTAGGACTTTTGTCTGTCTTGGGTCGTCTTCATCCTTCTTCGTATTAAGTCTACTTTCTCTGAAGTCTCTCGGATCATATCTGGTCCAAGTATGAGCTTATCAGTAGACTCCCACCAACAAGTGGGCGATCGGCACGGTCTTCCATATAAAGCTTCGAAGGGCGCCATTCCGATGGTTGCTTGATAGCTGTTGTTGTAGGCGAATTCTACCAAAGGAAGGTGGTCTTCCCATGTCCCTCCGAAGTCAAGGACGCATAATCTTAAGAGGTCTTCCAAAACTCTATTCACTCTCTCTGTTTGGCCGTCGGTTTGGGGATGATAGGCTGTGCTCAAGCATAACTGCGTTCCTACCGCTTCTTGCAGACTCCGCCAAAACTCGCTGGTGAAGATGGGGTCTCGGTCACTAACAATGCTAGATGGTATTCCATGGAGTCGAACGATTTCCTTGAGGTAAAGTGATGCTAGGGATGAGGCAGTTCTTTTACTTTTGACAGGTAAAAAGTGGGCGCTTTTAGTAAGCCTATCCACTATTACCCAAATACTAGTGTTGCCTCTCCTAGACCTAGGCAGCCCATCGATGAAGTCCATTGAGATGCTATCCCACTTCCACTGCGGGACCTCTAGAGGATGTAGTAGTCCGCTAGGCTTTTTCTGTTCCGCCTTAACCTGTTGGCACACCATACACTTAGAAACGAATTCTGCCACGTCCTTTTTCATGTCGTTCCAGAAGAAAGTCCTTTTTATGTCTTTGTACATTTTATCTCCGCCTGGGTGTATCGTCATCTTGGAATGATGCGCTTCCTCGAGAACCTTCCTTACTATATCTTTTGTCTGTGGGACGCATAGTCTTCCGTCTCGCCTTAGCAAACCCTTATCGTCAATGGAGTATCTGTTGAGGTGACTTGAAGTCTCACCCCTAATTAGCTTATCAATTATTTCCACAAGCTGAGGGTCTTCACGTTGTGCTGTCCCTACTGAATCCACTAAAGTCGGGCGCACTTCGAGAGATGCAAGCAAGCCTGGTACGAAATCGGAGGAAGGCCTAAAGTCGAAGCTGGCTATAAACTCTAGGCTTTGTCTTTCAACAAACAACGGGCTTAGGGTCAATTTCTTTCGGCTCAACGCGTCTGCCACTACGTTGCCTTTGCCCGGAGTATAGGAGATTTCGAAATCGTACGAGGCAAGAAACTCCATCCATCTTTGTTGCCTCAAGTTAAGATCTTTCTGCGAGAAAAGATATTTCAACGATTTATGGTCAGTGTAAAGTTCGAACTTCTCACCTAGGAGATAGTGTCGCCAAGACTTGAGTGCAAAGGCGATGGCGGCTAACTCAAGATCGTGGGTTGGGTAGTTCTTTTCGTGCACTTTCAACTGCCTCCCGCCATAAGCTACTACCCTTCCTTCTTGCATTAGGACGGCGCCTAGCCCTGTCCCACATGCATCCGTATAAACAGTGAACATCTTGCTCCCATCCGGCAGCGTCAAAACTGGGGCTGTTGTAAGAGCCCTTTTCAGTCGTTGGAAAGCAAACTCGGAATCCAAATCCCAATTGAACACTAGATTCTTCTTGGTTAATTTCGTGAGCGGAGCTGAGATTTTCGCAAAATCCCTTATAAACTTTCGATAGAAACCCGCTAGTCCTAGAAAACTTCGGACCTCAGTTGCATTCCTTGGTGTCTTCCAATCCTGTACCGCTACTACCTTAGCAGGGTCCACCGCTAACCCTTGTTTGGATACTATGTGCCCAAGGAACCTCACCTCTTCTCTCCAAAAGTGGCATTTGGAGAACTTGGCTTTTAGTTGATGGACTCGCAAAGTTTCCATGATTGCCCTTAAGTGCTGAGCATGTTCCTCTTCACTCTTTGAGAAGATAAGGATATCATCTACGAAGACCACTACGAATTTGTTGAGGAAATCTCTAAATACCCTACTCATCAGGTCCACGAAGTAAGCAGGTGCATTTGTCAAGCCGAAAGGCATGACAAGCCATTCAAAGAAGCCGTCTGGGGTTCTGAACGCCGTTTTATCGATGCTATCTTCAGCCACCCTTAGCTGATGAAAACCGGTTGCTAAATCGAGTTGGGAGAAAACAGACGCTCCTACAAGTTGGTCAAATAAATCGTCAATTCTAGGGAGAGGGTGCCTATTCTTTTTCGTTAGCTTGTTGAGCTCCCTATAGTCAACACATAGACGGAGTGAACCATCCGCCTTTGTAGCCAACACCACTGGAGCGCCCCATTCTGAAATGCTCCTCCTAATGAACCCCTTTTCTAGAAGCTCTTTAATCTGTTTACTGAGCTCTTTCCTCTCTCGTGGAGCCATATGTCTAACGGGCCACGCAACGGGCTTTGCATTATCTACAAGATATATGCGGAAGTCTATTTCCTGCTTCCGAGGCAAGCCCTTCACCTCTTCGAAGACATCCGGATATTCCCGGACCACTTTAACTGATTGCAAATTTTCAACAGAGGCATCCAGCGATTCAAGATAACTAAGCATAACCGCATACGAGGGATTACAAGAAATTTCCAAAGTATTACCGAGCTGGGTTAGGAGCCTAACAACCCTTTTCTCACAATCAAGGATGGCCCCATTACTGGATAGCCAATCCATACCCAAAATCAAACCATACCCCGAAAAGCCCAAAACAAAGGCACTACATAGAAATTCTACGCTTAGAATAGAAATTTTCAATCCCACACAGATCATAGACAAATGAGCTGGGCCCCCAATTGGGTTTGAAACAATTAAGGGGTCCTCTACCATACTAGTTTTTAGGTGCAGAGATTCTACTAAAGCAGACGAGATAAAGGAGTGTGATGCGCCAGAATCAAATAAAGTGCGAACGGGGTGATCATAAAGATAAACTACACTTTCTACAGAAGTATTTATACCTCGCTGTTGCAGAGGTGGCGCTTCCATCACATGAACCTGTGCCCCTGGGGTGGATCCAGCCCTCTGCCCCGGTCCTCGTTTCTTTGGGCAGTCCTTAGCCCTGTGGCCTGTCTCACCGCAAGAAAAGCACCCACCATTCTCCTTGGCCTTCTTTTTCCGGCAGTCCTTTACTAAGTGCCCCACTTTGCCACAGAAATTGCACTTCCTCTTCTCTTTGTTGCCTTTCCTGCCCTTCTTAAAGTCTGTCTTCTTGGGCTGCAAACCCTCTTTCTTCTTGCCCTTATCCTCTTCATTCAGCAATGCCATTTGCACTAATCTTTCATACGTGGCTCCCATGGGTATATGGGTCATGGCCAAACTGTGTAATGGCTCATTCAACCCTTTGACGAAACGGAGAGCCTTCTTGTGCGGGGTATTGACTAGGTCAAGCCCAAACCTAGCCAGCTCATCGAACTGATTCACATATTCTCTGACTGTCTTGTCCCCTTGCTTAAGAAATAAGAATTTTTCCAACTGCAAACTTCTTTCCGCATCTGAGAGAAATTTAGTCTCAAACCTAGCCCTAAAGTCCTCCCATGTCTCTACTGGTCTTTCAGCATTAGTGAGTTCCCACCAGTAGGAAGCCTCGCCCTTCAATAGCCACACTGCCAACTGTACTTTTTGTCTATCTTCTACCTCAAAGATGATGAATAGATCCTCCGTCTCTTTCAGCCAATTTCTAGCTGCCACGAAGGACTCAGTTCCATGGAAATCCCTTCCTCCCATAGCTTTAAAATCTTTACATATCTTAGCAAACGTGTTTCCCCGAGGAGGAGGTGGAGGAAAAGGTGCCTCTGCGGCTGGATGATTTCCTTCAGCTGGGGGAGGAGGAATGGTAGGACCTGGCTGAGTGGCCCTTGCTTCTAAGAACCGTCTAAACCAACCAGGTATTGGCACCCCTTCCGGCAAGTTAAGTTCTTGGGACATGCTGAAACAAAAAGGATAGATTCAAAACGAAGGATAAGAGATAGTTCCTATGGCTTTGGAGAGTGGACTTTGCCTTTTTTAAAATAAAATAATATTTTTCTTTTAAAAATGCTTCTTTAAATTTCCATTTTGAAAATAATTTTTCAAAACTTTTTATCTTATCTGGTAAACCTATGCTCTGATACCAAGTGAAACACCCCACCTCCGTTAGGGTCACTCTCAAAGGGAATGCCCTAATTTTGGTGGAGGTTTATAAGTAAAAGTCACAGATATACAAGACAGATATAAGAACACATATTTGTAAACAGCGGAAGAACAACAAACTTTATTTCATAAAGTCAAATACGTGTTACAACAACATCCTTTCCAAAAACATAACATAACACTTTCATAATCTGTCTTGAGTACATCATTTAAAGAAGCATAAATAAAACATAGATAAACTGCAAAAGCCCCATAGTGGATTGTCCAAAGCCATAGTTCAAAACAGGAAAGTCCAAGCAATACATTTCTGTTCTTCAAGCTGGATGTTGCGGTAGGTCAAGCTGCTGTGTTCCCTCCCTGAGGACCTGGGGGGGAAACGGAAGAAAGAAGACGAAAGAAAAATAGAGTCAGACATAAAGCCTGAGTAAGTCTAGTACTATTTTGTCTATGAATAAAGAACTGGGTATGATAAGTATAAACAAGAAGTGGGCAAGCACTATAAACTTGGTTAAGTTGTCTAGGGTCGAATATACTATCGAACCCCATGTTAATCTCTGAACCCATATAAACTAGTTTCCAACTGGCACCCCATAATCAGGGTGATGTGATCCATTCTATGATGATCGGCTCCTACTCGCATAGTTACATGTGTCTTACGGCCCCCGATGTTGTAGTTACCTATGCTGGTCCCACCATGTGGTGTATCAAGTCCCATAGTGGCAACTCGACACAACTTTAGAGTGCACAGGTATGCTACTGGTGTCCAGTGCCTTATTTTTCTGCACCGGAGTGTGTGCACGCCCGCACTCCGTTAGAACCTACACTGCTACACCACCGCCGTCGATTTGACCTCTTACAATCAGCCCAGTAATCGTGCCCCACCCTGCCTAGTTTCAGGGTATCCTGATACACCTTTGAGGGTTACTGCTGAAAAGGGTCCCCCGTTACTAGGTTTTCTATCTCTAGCCAACATGCTAAGTTGGTTAAGTGTTTTCTAACCTAACCCCCACCAGTCCGTTTAGTTTAGCATGTTCCATTTTGATTAAGTCTTTAGTTCACTTAATCCAAACAATCCTGACTCAGCCTTAATTGTCTTATTAAGGCCCTGACCTCTCACATTAGACAGATATTGTTGTGGCTGCCTGTTGCCGGTTAGTTCCGGGCAGTCTTACGCCACAACTCAGTCTAACCTCGGGTCCTTGCTGGGCTCCATGTTTAACCTCCCACATTGGATAGGTATTGTTGTGACTACTGGACAGCCGGGCGGTTCCGGGCAGGTTTACATCACAACTCAATCCAACCTCGGGTTAAACACATCGTATGTTCTACATTTACATATTTTGTCATTCTTCTTTTTTTCTTATATGTAAATATTTGCGGCCCATTATTAAGTTAATGGTGTAAAGGTTACACCAATCATGGGCCCAACCCATACTTGAATTTGGGCCCTTCTACTTTATATTTCCATTCATTAGTAATTTTAACCCAACGTTATTTCCCCCGTTTTACACATCCGTTTATTATATATATTGGGCTTAGCCCTTTAAAGCCCAATTTAGCCATGCGAAAAGGGGAGGCTTAAAGCGTGATACACAAAGAGGGGAATGTGAGCGCATGAACTTGCAATATGACGTTGGAAATACAAAATAGAAACTGGTGTACTTGCATAGTGGTAACATATACTTTGGTCATAAAGCATAGGTGACATGAATCAAGGCATGTAAACTTGCATAGGTTTAACTACAACATGAACCTATATTCTTATTTAGGCATAATGTCAAACATAAGCATGGCATAAATATTTCTAGCATAAGCATGGCATAATGTCAAACATGGCATAATATCAAACATAAGCATGGCATAAGTATAGTTAAATTTGTTCACATAACCATGGCATAAATATTTCTAACATGAAATCATGATTCTTACTTTAGTCATGTAAACTTACAAAAGGGACCTTTTGAACCTAGCCTAGCCATGTACCCCATATGTCATCATATAATTCTTGTAAACAAGATAGACTTAATCATGGATTTCAATTATGCCAAATATCATTCATAGCCTAGCCATATTCATAAGTTTGCAAATAGGTTTTCTAGTACTAAAGCATGGCTTAATACATGATGCCAAATTCTCAACATAATTTCCTATGGATTATAATAACCAAACTTGTTCTAATTACCTACAAAATGATTTATGCACAAAAATATACATCATGATGGCATAGTAGCAAAACCCCAAACTTGCATGAATTTAAATCAACCACATACATGTAGCTTCAACATAATTTGCGAAATATTCCAAACGTATACTTGCATAGAACTACCGCATGTAGTTCTTTATAACATGAATAACATAATTCAAGAATATCCAAACGTATATAATATTTCAAATTGATAAGAACGCACAAATATGAATAACTTTATTGCCACAATTCAAGCATACAAATCAACACAATTGTTTATTCATACCAAAGTAATACTCTACTTACAATGGTTTGATGAATTCTCTAGTTTAGGGATTGAAGACGCAAATTCCTTTGTTGAATTGATTTGATTTAGGTCTCTTTAAGCTTTAGAATTTTCCTCCTAATCCTCTCTCTAGTTGGCGGCTACTCTTAGTCGTTCCTCAGCAACATGGCGGCTATGTTCTTAATTTTGAATGAATAGATTAGGGTTTAGTCTGGGGTTGTTTATATAGAGGTTAGGAACTGATTAGGACCATTGATGTTGCTTGGATTGATCGTAGCCATTCATTCGATAGAGAGACCAATCAAAACTTGCCACCTAGCCCTAGTGACAAAGCAGACCACAGAAAATCGGCCAAACACAGACCTGGCCAGCCAGGTTGGCTGGGCTCGACCAGGTCGACACCCCTGTCGACAGGGCTGTCGACAGCCCTATCGACATGGGTAGCCCAGGTCGACAGCCCAGTCGACCTGGGTGGCCTAGGCGGGTGTTTATCCGCCCTGGCCCATTGGGCCCGATTTTTAATTATTTTATTCTGTTTGAATTTTAAATTTAATTCTCAAACTTCCGAAGGCCATATCTTCTTCATACGGACTCCGTTTTTCGAAAACTCGGACTCTATTTCGCGTATTTTTCCGAGTCGAACGCAATGGCGTATCCCGTTTCCCTTAGTTCTTTGATTTCAGATTAATTATACTTTAATTTGCTAATTTCATAGTTATAGAATTTGCGGGGTGTTACAATTCCTGATCACTTGCTTGTGGGATTTAGCTCATGTACGGTCTTGACATGATGCTAGCTATGGTTATCACTTATTTTGGGGATAGTACTTATGTATTTCAGTTTTTCAGTAATGTTGTTTTTATCTAGACTTGTGTATTTGGAAAGTTGACATTATGTTGTACCAGACTTGTTTTGAAATGGTTTGAAATCTTCCGCTGTTTTATCTATGTTATTTACACTGTTTACATATATACATATGTTCTTGTTCTGCCTTGATATATCATTATGCATGTTTACCTGATTCAAATGCCCCTCCAAAGCCAGAGTGCTTGCAAGAGACACCCTGGCGGAGGTGGGATGTTACACCCATCGCCTTAAAGTCTTTGCAAAGCTTTGCGAAATCCTCTTGCGGATGCTGAGGGGGAGGAGGAACCTCAGCTACGGGAGGAGGAGAGATGTTAGCGACGGGGGAAGGAGGAGGAATGTTCGCGGGGCCGGCTTCATTCGCCCTTGCCTCCATAAATCTCCAGAACCAGACGGGTACTTGTACTCCTTCCGGTATGTTAAAGCGATCGGCCATACTAAAACGAAGAAAAAGATAGATTCAGAACGAAGAAACGAAGGAAAGTGCTATGGCTTTTGGGGAATAGCCTTTTTAAAATAACTAGACTTTTCTTGGAAAATACTTAATTGGTTTTGAAAATAGTTTTTCAAAAGGTAAGTTTCAAAAACACTTTTGCTCAACTCTTGTAAACCTTATGCTCTGATACCAAGTGTAACACCCCACCTCCGCCAGTGCCACTCTTGCAAGCACACTGGCTTTGGAGGGGCATTTAAACAAGGTAAACATGCATGCAGATATCACAAGACAGAACATATAAGTAAAACAGAGTAGTAAAGCAGCGGATTAAACTAGCATTTCAAAACCATAGTCATATTACAACAAAGTACTTGAGCATTATTTTCCAACAAACAAAGTCTAGACAAAAGCCCAAACTGAAATACATAAAGTACTATCCCCAAAGTGAAGTGATAAATCATAGCTAGCTCAATGTCCAAACCCGTACATGAGCGAATCCAGTAAGCAAGCTAGAAAGATCCAAGCTAAGCTCTAATGTTCCCACCCTGAGGACTTAGGGGGGGGGGGACGGAAGACAAGAGGCGAAAGAAAACAGGTCAGTCAAAAAGACTGGTAAGCCCTACTACTATCTGTCTATGAACTAGTAAAGTTAACTGGCATGAGAAGCTGAGATGAACATAAGGATAATAACATACTGGCATGATGATTAACTAACAAGGTAGATAAAGGTGTCATCGCATAATCAAGGTTAAGTTTTGCACCATGGGTGTACTAGCATTCTAACATGTCAAGTAAAAACAAAAATTGATCCCTTGGCCCAACATCATGAGATGGCCTAAATCAGGGTCCAACTACTCGGTCTAGTCGATCGGCTCCCTATAAGTCTAACTCGTCAAGTGTCGGTGTCATACGGCTTAATCATGTAATGTAGTTGACTGTGCAGGGTCCACCCTAGGGTGTATCAGGCCCTATGGTGTAACCCTCTAACACCATTACAAGATACACAGTCCAAACCTACCGGTGCCCGTGTTCAACTCCGGACTTGATGTGCACGACCATGGTCCGCCTGAACAACCGGGGCATCATTCAGCCGTCTCTTTTTGTCTCTTACAATCAGCCCAGTAATCGTGCCCCACCCTGCCTAGTCCTAGGGTCTTATGATACTACCAAGAAGGTTACTGCTGAAAAGGACCACGCAACTAGGGTTTCTTAACGGGTTAAATGCGGTTAACCCGATCCGAACGTGGATTAAATTGGTTAAGAGTACCCAAGGCTCCTGACTTAACCCCGATTAATCCATCAAGCCCAAATTGGTTAAGTATTAAGTGGACCATGACTTAACCCTAATCAGGAGGCATTAATTAACTTAATGCGCTATAACCTCTCACATTAGACTTTGTTGTGGTTACTAGTTAAGCCGGGTGGGTCCGGGTAGCTTTACACCACAACTAGGTCTAACCTCGGGTTCGAGCACAACATGACCAACTTCTCACATTGGGTCTTATTGTTTGTAGCCACTAGTTAAGCTGGGCGGGTCCGGGTAGATTTATGCTACAAACTCAACACAATATCGAGTTGGCCACACTCATATTTTCTAAGTGTCATGTCCATTATGTTTCCAAAACATAATTACAAGTTAACATATCACGTCATGTTACAAAAATCATGTTCATGTCATTATGTTACCCAACCCCAACGTAATCCCGTCGTTTACATAATCGCAACAACGCATAAAGGATAAAATAGGGAACTTGGCATAACCATGACATAAAGGTGTTGAAGCCACAAGTTTAACATGGTGGCATATGAAATGTACATATGTTCATATACTTGCATATTGCATTATTAGGCTTCAAGAGCATGCATAAAACCAAACTTAGCATATGAGTGATACATGGTGATAAATGACATGTAGAAGTTGCTAGAAGTTCGCATTTTCCCTCACATGCAAGTTATCATAAGGGATATGATAACTTTCATGTTGCCAAATTGCAACCTTTAATATAAAGCTTGGAGCTTTATGCTCAAAACCTCAAGTTTAACTTGCATAACATGATAACATGATCAACCCAAACTTGCATAACATAGCAACATGTGTCATACATAATGATTAAACCAACTTGCATAATGATCATCCAAACTTGCATATAATGATCAACCAAACTTGCATATAATGACCAACCAAACTTGCATATAATGATCAACCAAACTTGCATATAATGATCAACCCCAAACTTGCATCGTTCATTTAACTTTAGAGTTCAAAGAAAGAAAGTAGAAAAGGGCTTACAATGCTATGAAGACACAAATAAATATTAATTATAAAGATTGAGACGAAGCCCTTTTGCAAGCACCAAAAACCCAAATATGCAAGCTCCAAATGAAAACCCTTGAGCCAATTCAATAAAAACCCTTGCATTGAAATAGAAATGTTGCAACTTGACTTGAATGCAAGCTAAGAACACTCATACAAGTTTGAAAACACTTGTATGAACTCAAAATCACTTATAGAAATTAACTTAGAAATTTTAGCATGAGAGTGGAGGCCATGAGAGGAACAAATTTGACATAGTTTAGTTGTAGGATTGAATAATGGTGATTTAGGCTAGGTTTGGGGTCTTTTTATAGAGGATTAGGATAGTATTAGCCATAGGATTAACCCTAGATTCAATCCAAGCCATCAAAGCATGTCTTGGGGAAGAAGTCAAGTGTAGGAACCATCTAGGGCCTTTAGAGTAAAGCTGAACCATGAGAACCATTCAAATGCAAAATCTGCATTTGAGCGAATCGGCCCACGGGTTGACAGCCAAACACCCTGGATTAACCCCTAGTCGACCCAGCAGGCTCGGGTCGACCTCAAAAATCGGCCGGTTCGGTTATTCCCCTCTCCCAATTCCCTGTTTTGAACATTTTTGCATATTTATTTATTTAATTTTCAATTATATATATATATCAATATATATATATATATATTTCTCTGCGCAACCCATTTCACTTAATTAAGTATACTTTAATTTGTGAATTTTTCGTGAAACTTCGCGAGGCCATATCTTGGTCATACGGACTCCGATTTTCGAAAACTCGGACTCTATTTCGCGTATTTTTCCGAGACGAACGCAATGGCATATCCCGTTTTCCTTGATTCAGATTTTACAGTTTAATTCTGCCTCCATTTATGTTATAACATGTTATTCAAAAATACGGGTTGTTACAATTTTCTTTCTAATCACTTTGAAATGTGGACATTTATCTCTTATAGAAATCTTATTTCGTTTATCAAATAAATCTTTATTTAGATAATCAATACCATTATAACTTAGTGTCGTCCTCCTATTTGATTATAAAATCCCTTTTATTTTCCTTTCTTGGAAATATTACGTCATATTTCAAAACTCGTTTAGTCTTCCTTTATTTTGGAAATAACAATATATATATTATTTGTTCCATATTCAATTACCATTTCTTATATGTTTCAGAACAATGTCGCATGACATCTTATATAGCCTAAAATTGTTTTTGTCACATTCCCATATTTTAAAGAGTTCCCTTCAGTATGGGTAACATATATCAGATCTCAATTATTTACTTTTACTGTCAACTTCGTATAATTTATTTACACTTCTTCGGGAAAAAACATAATTATTTTCTTATCACTTGGGATAAGTGAATTTCCAATCTTTCTAGTGAATAGTGTTATATATAAAAATCACGCTTAAGCTTGATTAACAATGTTAATTTATCGTTATAGTAAAAACTTGCAATAGCTGTAATATTCCCCTTTTTAACTAATCTCCTAATCACAGTCACGCTTAAGTCTGGTCAAAAACGTTATTTTGTCGTTATAGTTCGAAAACTTGCAATACACTGCAAAATTCCCTTGTATAACTAATCCCAATATCTCTTTTCATTACAAACTAATATCATTCCTCGATAATAGTCAAATTGTTCAAGTTGGGATATTTTATTTACCTCTCAGACCTTGATTGATGACATTCTTGCCTTAGATTAGATATAAGTCTGTAACGCTAACTCGCTATTATTTATACTCTATCATATCGTATTTCCTGCTTTATTTTAAATATGGTTTTATGCCTCCATATCCCTAATTTGAAAACTAAGTTGTTTACAACTATTTATTTAAATATTAACTCTTTGATGCGTCTTCATTATACAATTATACTTATAACTTCTTTTACCAAAATACATTCACGTTCTTCGTCTCTTGAAATTTTACTTTTATTTGAGCCATTTTACTTAATGCAAGTAACATCTCATCACTAATTCAATAACAGCTTAAGTGAGGTCCATTTAAAAAAGAATCATTTAATTAAAAATAAATAAATAATATTTTACTTCATCGTTACTGAAGTAAATAATGTACTTCATCATTAATCTAATAGATTGGTTGCCAACTGTATATAAACAATAACTAATTATGTTGGTTAAATAGTTGTTTAATACCACATTAATTAAAAAGGGTAATTAATAAGGAATCCTATTAATTTTTTTATCAGTTTACCGCTAAGTTATTTTCATTAGATTAATTGAAGACCAATAAATCTAATAATCATTTTCCAAATAAACAGTTGATTTAATCAACTTCATTCCATCAGTAAATTCTTTAATTGATTTTAATTACTTCTTATCATTAGAATAATATAATTAATCTAATAATATTTCTTATCTGTTTTCTTTAAAATAATTATCCAAAATATTCATTCGTAAGATAATGAAAACTTAATAAATTATTTTAAACTGTCAAACAATCGTTTATATTTACTTTATAAAATGAACTATAAAATACCAGTTTAAAATAGAAGTTCTGTTATAATTTAAACTTCGCTTTAGTTATAAAAACATAATTTTTATAATTTAACTTTGTTGATATGCCGACGGCCAATTAGATTCTTAATAAAAAGATGGGTTTATGGACGACTGCTTCCTCTTTCTTAATCGATATCGTTTATTGATTAAATCAAAATATCGTTGAATTTCCATTCAACATCACTATTGACATAGGGTTTCAGTGTCTTTTGGGTTCAAACAGTATATATATAAATAATATAAAAGAACCAATTCATATAAATATTGGGGAATCCGGTTGGATTCCTCCAATCGGTTTCCTGCATCCACCGATGTTAGTCAACACAATTAACACTAATTCCATACTAGGGAATAATATAATTGATGGAATTAGTATCCAACCAATGATGCATACATATGCAATGATATATATATGTATGTATGTATATATATATATATATATATATATATATATATATATATATATATATATTTCAACCAATTTAATTGAAATCTACCTAAACGACCATCACACATCATTCAACCAAATATTAAAATATATTTATAATATTTTAAAATAGATTAGAGTGAGTGAATTTACTCATCATCGCACGTTAACCGTTAAATAATGATTTGCGTCAGTCGATTATACCAGGTGCTTAATTTCCTGAAACTTTAACGTGCTCCAGATCACTCCTCGTTGGTGTCATTGCGTAGCTATTTCAGAACAGTATCATACTGTTATAACCCTGACCAGCCTACGTGCAGTGCTCCACTGTTTTCCCATACACAACAACAATCACTTTCTTTGATTATTAGTTCCCTCATCCGGCCGTACAATCTACCACTTCAAACAATAGGAATGCCCAACTATTTTCTACTGATTCTTCTTTCCTAGCGTCAACAAACATGTTGCTCCAATATAAAAGGAATACTCATCCTTACTTCATTAAATCGATCCTTTCACATCATTTTGTTGTTCACCAACAAACTCTTCTACACGCACATATATTTCTCTATTGTCCACCTTGAAATTACCTTACCCCGAGTTTTAAAACATCACTCATCATATTCTATGCTTCACAGTAGTTCATACTTCCCCATGCTGTTTTCCTCCATGAACCTGACAGCTGTCACTACCATCGGCAACTCTATTTCCCCTTTTCACTTTAAATACGTATTACATTTCACCCTTCCCAATAATTTATTTTCATCATCTTCTTTTCTCTTTGGTTTAATTCCACGGTACAAAATCCGCATGCTCCGTCTTTTATTTAATTTATACTCCACTGCCACACTTCAAAGTCCTCCCTCCTTCTTTCATGTACGCAATACGCATTCTCCCCCTTGCTCAATACCCCTGCGCGCCAACAGTATCACCATTTGCTCCATCTGCACACGTCCTTGTACTCCCTCTTCACGAACTCCAGTAAACTACCAATGTTGCACGCCCTCTTCATGAAACCGCCATCGTCAAATGTGGACGTCGGACCCTTGAAATGTGTGTCAGCTGCTCCACTTCACTGCGCCTGATTTCAACTAGAAAATTCCGCCACAATCACGGCTTAGGCTCCGCCACATCAGCTATAGCACCCATCAGACACTGCCTTACACAGTTCGTGACCTATAACCATGCAGAACACTGTACGTTCGAAGATCCTTTGGTTTCGAACATTCTAAATATTTAGGAAATGGGTGTTGGCTTAGAATAAAGGGGGAGTTTGCTTTGTGCATTTTAGATCGATGAGTATGGGTTGTTTTTGCTAGTTTTAAAAGGAGAAGAAACTAATACCCTAGAGACGAAGCTTATGCGGCCTTGTATAGAAGAGATTACTTCAGTGTTAAGGAGTAGAAGTAAAAGATAATAGGATAGGCGAATGTATAATTCCTTCGCCATGAAGTTTTGATACCCATAGGTTTGCAGTGAGGTTCTAGAGCAACGGTAGGTGATACGAAATCTCACTAAGCCTTCTACGTGAAGTATTATAGGTTATAGGGTCAGGCCTAATTTAGGGTAAGTCGGTTCTGAGTTTCCAAGTCAAGGTACTATAAATATTGTATACCTAGGGGAATGGCTCACGTGAATGAATTTCCGTTGGCAGTTGGGTTTTGGCATTTCCTTCTTTGTCTGTAGTGTCATCCCTTACAAACTAACTTAAACCATTAAAGTTGTGTACATAACGTACCATAAATCATTAAGGATAGATACTCTTTTATTGTTTTCTTGTTTAGCAAAGGGAAAACATATTGACTTTTATGTATTCTCAATGCATTTTATTTCTTTAGCACCCAGAATATATACCAAGTGGAAGTCATAGGGAGTAGCATATTTCCTCAATTGGATATATATTTTACTAAGGGTAACCATTGTGTAAGGTTCTGTGTTTGTACGAGCAATGAAAGACATAAATAAGAATACATTCGTGTCTAGCAAGGTGCCATGATCCCGAAAATATAAATATCGGTAGGTTAACTCATATTGTGAAACGCTAAAATGTTGTTACATGTTGAGAAATACTCTAAATAAAAAGTTGCGTACTTAATTAATTAAAAATTACAGTAAAATACAAAAAAATAATTTATCACTATGTCTCAAAAGAATCTTGTCTAAATTCGAAACCGATATCCAGTTATATCAAATAAACCATTACGGTCGATAAACGATTCTATAATGACTATTTGGAAATTTGATTTGGGCATATCTTGCAATCTATACGACAAAATCTCCATTTTCCACTTCCCTTAGAAAAATATAGTTCAACGGATTCCAACGTTTCTTCTTTTGCAGAAATCCGACTAATAACGGATCTTGTATACTCAGTTGAAGTTCAGAACGTTAAATTATGAACTACTGTGATATTACAGGCTCGATTATATTTAATATATATTTTTATACGTTCAACTTCATTTTTAATTAATATATAAATCCATTTATATTACGAATTCGATATTTAAACTGATTTAAATATTCAAATACAAACCGATAAAAATGCGGGACGTTACATTCCTTCCCCCTTAAAAGAATTTCCTTCCCAAAATTACTAAAGTACGAAAAATGCTACAATCCTTATTATAATCAAGTTAAAAATCTTCTGCTTGATTGCTTGATTCCGGTTTCAACTGAACTGATTAATTCTAATTAAAACATTAATTCCTTTATACTAACGAATACTTTTAGAAATTCTGAAAATTTCCTGATAGCTTGAATTTTCCGAAAATTTCGTCAGCATCTCCTCTACACGGCTCATTCGGTACTACAACAACTTGCCTCTCTGAGCATTTTCCAATTCAAAAGTAAACCAAACAGCCAAACGGCTTTCCAAAAATAGCTCATAAATCTCATACCCGTAAACTTGTACGTTGTTGTTGGGCATTTAACTCCATCTCTTCCTTTAGCTATTAATTTAATATATATCCAAGCATCTTTGTTTGATCTCCCATCAATCCATTCTTAAATCAATCTTTCGCTTTTACTAATCCAAATTCCTATTTCAACTCCAATTCCATTTAGTGATTTATTTCTCAAATCTGTTATCTTCTTCTCCAAATTCAATGTTCGATTCTTATTCTCCAAGAAACAATTCATTTTAATAACTCGAATCTCCAATATTTCTCTTTTATAATTTCCATTTTGGATCATTCCAAATTCAGTCCAATTTTGTTTATCTTAGTTTAAGTTCCACTTTTACCATTTTAACTCTATAAGTTAAATCTTTATTTCAGAATTCAAATTCCTGGGATTTATCCCAAACCAGTTTGAAATCATATATATTACATATAATAATAGCAATTTAAAAACATTTGAATTTTTGAACAACTTGTTCCCTCACAATAATTCAAAACAAAATCTTTGGTAGTAATCCGTCACTTAGAACCTCGAAAATGAACACCGACGATGTCCGCATCATCCTCAGAATTATTTTCCAGCTATCAAAGTGAGTTCAATACTGTATTACTTTCAAAACTCATTTTTAAATACTTTATTTTGAAATTACATCAAAATATTCTTTCAAAATGGTTGGAAAAACATTTTTTTAAATCCCCAGCATTTAAAAATCCATATATTAAATCCAAATTCATTCACTACCCTTTTCCAAGTTTCTAGAGTTTTATTTCAATTTTGGTTTTAAAATTAGATTTAGTTCATCTGATTTTGCATATTATACTTATATAATATTTCGATTGGTTATTTATATAACCAACTCAATTATAAATCTTATTTGATAATAATGGTCAACACTATAATAATCTCAATATATATACTCCTTTTTATATCAAAATATATTTTGGGTATAATTATTTCATTTACCCTCTTTTCAAAACATACTATGTCGAATTACTCTGTTCAAGAGTTTAGAAACACCTATCGACACAATTTACATTACTGTTTCGACCAGAATTTATAAACCACTTGAATGACCAGCCAACACAATATAAAACGGTTTTTATATTAATTTACAAATACGCGCTCATATATATACGGTCATACTCAATCTAGGGTGTTACTAACCCTATCTCTATTGAGTCACGCCATAGTGCCAAGGTAATCACTTAACCTTTAGCTCTGATACCAAATGTGATGGCCCGTAAATCCATACCAATTTGAGCTAACCAATATCCCACACATTCAACTCAAAGTGCACAAAAATTCAGATCATTAATAGAAATAAGTTAGAGGATAAGATAGGATAGATAGAACTAATAGAATAGAAGAAGAAGGTCACAACTGCTAATAAATCAGGGTAAACACGAAACTCACATCGGAACGAATAAAATATATTACACCATTACTTTGAAATACAAATCTGAATGTTTGTACTTACATATCATATCAGAGTATGATTCATATACAACACAGTGGAAATAATCTCTAAATTACTAAAAGTTAAGCCTCCTGGTTTGAGCTCCTCCAAGTGGATCTGCAAAGCCTGAAACACTTGACTGCCCATACAAATTTGGGCACCCTAAACTTTAGGGAAAACAAACAAAATAAACTCTGGGTCAGTCATGGGACTAGTGTGAGTAAACTCCAACTGTATTGTTAAACTTTGAAAAAAAATTCTTTTAAAAGAAAGGATAATAGTAAGACCAGCTTACACATAAACATGGATGGTTTTTACCTTACTATATCTGAAATATTTTGATATTAAAATCCAGTGATATTATAATAATGTCTAATCAAATAAATAACCAAATAGCAGAACGCTTGCATCTCACGCTCTACATACATAGTATAAAATCAAAAACCGTCGGGTGCTTATTGGAGATTGGATTCCAACTATGACAAGGTATGGGACAACCTCCCGATCAGTGTACTCTAGAGGGGATACACTGGGATTCAACAAGAACATCTTGCAACCCGGCCCACACATGACCGACCACTCATTTAGCTTAAGTGTATCGAATATATTGTCACCTATGGTTGGAGGCCACCAACCGTAATCAGAAGATATAGAAACGAAAAAAGAACAAATATGAATTTTCTCTAGGTCGGTAACAATACACCCGGCTTGGGTATGACCCAACTAGCCATGTTGCCCCCCGAATTTATTTCATTTCCCGGTTTTAAGGCTAGAGGCTACGTCTATCTTCAGAACATCTGATCACCATTCACTTTGAATGCCAAATCATCAAACCCGTCAATTCACTAATCGATTTCCAAAAGTATCACAGGTATAAAAAGCTAAGAGGAACGAATTCCTCCGCCACTAGACGTAATATCTTTAAGAGATCAACAGTATGTGATTTGTTAGGTATACTCTATCAGACACTCGTCCATACAAGTTGTCCTGGGTCTGGACAAACAGAAGGCACCATTCTAGAATAGAACGACCCTTACATTTCACTCCGTCTTCAATTATCTTCAGCATAACCTAATTCGCAGCGCTTAGGCCTATACGGAGTGGTTTTCGGATAATAAATCCAACTTGTCTCTCCGTATTGGCACCAACGGTCAAAAACCTTCGATAGTCTGTTATTTAACTATCGACGTAAAAACAAACATCCATTCAAATTTACATTCAGCATTAAACAAATCAGTGGTTCTTTTATTTAACATTATTTTCCCAATTTTCCAAATCTTCCCAGATATTTTCCAAAACACGTTTAGCCCTTCACATTTCTTGGAAAGCATTTCAAGTTTTTATAAACCTTTATTTTCTCATATTCTAGATATATATTGTTAATGTTCAAAAAACATTCTCATCCTTTCACATTTCTTATTTTCGGTATATTAGAAAATATACATTATTTATATTGGAAAACATTTCCAATTTCCATTTTAAATACTTATTCGGCAAACATTTGCTTTTTAAAAATCTTATTCACTTTGAAATGTGAACATTTATCTCTTATAGAAATCTGATTTTGTTTGTCAAATAAATCTTTATTTAGATAATCAATACCATTATAACTTTGTGTCGTTCTTGTAACAACCCGAAAATCTGGGCCAGTTTAAAATTTTTATTTTGGCAATTTTAGCGAATTTTGAACATTTAAAATGGATTATTTTAAATAATATCGACGAGAAATTTATTTTGAATAGAATTAGAACGTATATATTATATACGTCGTCGTTAGAATATAAATAATTATATATAATTATAAAAGGAATTGAAAATGGCGCGCTAGTTCGATAATTCGATTTCTAACTTCAATTGAATGTACCAGATGCAAAACAATCCGGATTTTAGTGAAACCAATAATAATAGGATCTATTTGAGAATATCCTTCCAATGAATCCGACAAATCGAAATTTCATAGCGGGAATCAAAAGATATGTCCAGTTGAAAATTTTGAATAGTCGCTATGGAATTCAGGCCCTTAAAAATGGGAATTTTGCAAACGACCTCGGATTTCAAGGAAACCACGTTTGTTGGGTCCGTGACGTCAAACGATCGAATCAGCTTACGATACGTATCCCATTGTGTTCGGAATGGGGGTGAAACGCTATGGACGACAGGCGGTGGGCCTCATTTAGAAGTCGTATGTAAAAGCCAACTTTTTGGGTGGAAAAATAAAATAATTAAATAAAAAAAATATAAAACCTTCCCCTCATCTCCTCTGCCCCCCCCCCCCCCCCCCGCCGTATCATTTCAGAAACGAAAAAAAAAGAGAAACAGCGTCGCTCCTCCGTTCAGCGCGCCACCGCGCTGATGAACGCGCCGCCCCTCCGACGAAGCGCGCCAACCCTGCCTCCGATCGCCCTCTCGCCGCTCTCAGCTTCCCCACACGCGATTCGAGATCCCTGCCGCTGCTACCCCCAAACCAGCACCCCCTCCGACTTCCTCCTTACCCCCTTCCGCCGCTACCTCGTCCCTCCATTTCCCCAAAACCCGAAACCCCTAAAACCACCGACCAAGTAGACCGCCTGTAAGTTCTTTTTTTTTTAATTTATTTATTGATCATTATTTATTTTTATTATTTTCTTTTAAATAGTTAGACTTTTATGGTAGAAAAAAAATCAGATTTTGTATATTTAAATAAAATAGAAAAGTTCAGATTTTTGTATTAAGAAAAATTTAGATTTTTATTATGAGAAGGGAGTGATTTTATTAGCAAAAAGATTATATTTTTATAATTAGGAGGAAAGGACTTTTATGATAATAAAGTTGGGATTTTTATAATGTAAGTAGCAAATATAAAAATACCATTTTATATAAGTAGTTTAATAAAAATATCATCTTTTATATTGTAGGAGTATAAAAATATAATTTTTATATAGGTAAGATAATAAAAATATCATCTTTATAGTGATGAAGTTAAAAAGACGAAATATTTATATTTGAAAAGACAAAATATTTATATTTGAAATGACGAAATCTTTATATTTTAAAAGACGAAATCTTTATATTTGAAAAGGCGAAATCTTTATATTGGAAAAGGCGAAATCTTTATATTTGAAAAAAAAGAAATATTTGTATAGATAATAGCGATGTAAAAATAGAATTTTTATCTATATAATAGCGATGTAAAAATAAAATTTTTCTATATTGAATAGCGAAGTAAAAATTCGATTTTTCTATATTGAATAGCGAAGTAAAAAATCGATTTTTCTATATTGAATAGCAAAGTAAAAATAGGATTTTTATATATTGAATAGCGAAATAAAAATTCGATTTTTATATATTGAATAGCGAAATAAATATTCGATTTTTATATATTGAATAGCGAAGTAAAAATTCGATTTTTATATACTGAATAGCGAAGTAAAAATTCGATTTTTATATATGTAGTGGCTACGGGCGAAGAAAGAGAAGAAAGGCGAGAACGATGAAGACTTCTACACAAGAAGAGTCTAGATGATTAGATTAGCTATCAGTGAGAACTTCTCACTCAAATTTCTTTTTCTAGATATATATATATATATATATATATATATATATATATATATATATATATACTAGTATGCAGACGGTGCTTAGCAGCACCCGACACCCGTCATCCACAGACCATGGATGGCTTGTTTGTTTGATTGATGTGTTGTGAAAATTGTTTGTGATGTTGATATGAAATCGATGATAAAAAGTAGAAGTGTTTAAATAAATTATTTATCGTTAAAAATATAATTTTTAACGTGAAAGTGAATAAATAAATAATTATAAACAAATCGGCCGATTTGTTTATATACACTGATTTGACTGATATTGATTGGGTCGATAAATTTTACACATCGCCCAACTGCATGAATAAAAACATGTGTTTGTTGATTTGAAACCCCATATGTGTGTTGGGATGAAATTTGGGTACACTAATCCCAATTATTTAATTGTATGTCGATCAATAGGTCGACAGATTGTGTAAGCGTTGATTATTTATATTTGATGCTTATGCAGTTGTGTGGTGCACTTTGGATGATTGTTGATTATTTATCGTTGCTATTTATATACATGTGTTGTATGGAATCCATATAATTAACGATATATGGTAATTGATTGGGCCTCATTCCAATCGGGAAAATAATGAATATTATAAAAGAAAATTCATCTGTTGAATATAAAAACAGTCATGTGTTGACGATGTTCATGTGTTGAAACTATTCATGTGTTGAGTAAAATATTTTAACAATAAAATTTATATCTTTATCATATTTTAAATTAGAACTACTTTACGGTTGAAGTCTAGTTAAAAATCAAACGATAGATACCATAGTTTTATAAAATATTTTACATAACAAAAAATAGTGACGTGTTGACAGTACTCATGTGTTGAGATTAGTCGTGTGTTGAAAGAAATATAGATTCATGTGTTGAATAGAATAAATATTTATTTGTTGAATAGAATAACGAATTTATTGAAATATATAAAGTCGTGTTGATTAGAGTTGCGCTATTTTGATGTAAACGATATTTATATCGATTTTATTCGTTTTATAATGAATATTGAAAAGTGATTTCAAAATTCAATATTTTGAAATGAAATTCAAATTAAATCAGATTAAGATTCAAATTTGAAACTTTATTTAATCAATTTGAAATGAATTCGAATCGAATAGAAAATGAATTCAATTCGAATTGAATAGAAAGTGAATTCGATTCGAATTGAATAGAAAGTGAATTTGAATTCGAATTGAATAGAAATGAATTCAAATTGAATTAAATTCAAATTGAATTAAAAACGAATTGAAATCGTTTTGAATGAAATTTAAAAAGAACTGCAATTGAATTGAAATCAATTTGAAATGAATTTGAATTGAATTAAATAGAAGGTAAATTCAGATTGAATTGAAACGAATTAGAATTTGAATTGAAATGAATTTGAATTCGAATTAAATAAAATTGAAATGAATTCGAATTGAATTGAAATCAAATCGATTTGAAATTGAATGTAGCATTGAAATAGTTTTGAAAACGAATTTAAAACGATTTATAAAATACGTTTTAAAAGGAAATCGATGATATATATATATATCTATATTATATATATAATGGCCTGAATAGAACGCGCCGTGCCGCGGAAGTTCGTGAATTTCGACCATTGACTTCGAATTGACGTTGCGGGAGATCCGACCATCGGATTCTCCTGAAACCAGAACTGTTGGGTTCGTATCGAAAAGAGCTTTCCAATGAATATTAGAAATTTGAAATCTAACGTTTGGATTTGGAACTATGTCCAAATCAAATTTAGAAAAGGTCGCTGTAAGTGCAGTTCGATGGCCATTGATGGAAATCGACTGTACGGGCCTTGATAAAATTAATAAAAATATCTATAATTTGTGTAAAATCATAAGAAATGATTTGGGAAAATTATGGCTGAAGAATTCTACATTTGAAAAGATAAAAATATATTTTTATCGAAATGAACTAGTTTTGAACTAGAATTAAAATCAATTTATTTTTGAAATAAATAAATTGAATCTGAAAGTGATTTTAAAAATAATCAATATTCCCAATACGTGGATTGAACTGGAGTTGAATCGAAATTATCTTCGGAATATTTCGATGTTGGATTTCGTGACTATACAGATATTGTTACGGGAATTTGAAAGATATATTTTATATCGTTATTTCCAATACGATATATGTTGGTTTCAGAATTTGATATTGAATATAAGCCGATATATTTTCTATTCAGAGCCTAGTATTTAATATCAAATAAGATTTGGGTTTGTCGTGAATCGTGTTTTAGATGACATTGGTTCTTTAACCCAGTTAAAGGCAAGTTGTTGATTTTTGAAAAGATTAAAAATAAGTGGAGTTTGAATGAATCTTTAATTAGATTGAAATGTGAATTGATAATTTAAATTATCAAATCTGAAAGGTGATCGAGAATGTAGTACCACCAGTTTTGCTCCAATGCGATAGTTAAATCTTTAATTAGG
Source organism: Allium sativum (assembly GCA_030737875.1). Taxonomy (NCBI): domain Eukaryota; kingdom Viridiplantae; phylum Streptophyta; class Magnoliopsida; order Asparagales; family Amaryllidaceae; genus Allium; species Allium sativum. Next base: position 178,774,640 of record CM060915.1, on the reverse strand, counting down.
TTTGAACGTGAAATGGTAATTAATTTTACCGATGACACCGTGGTGTTAGATATGGAGTATCACCACTTTTGCTCCATGGGATAAATTGGTTGGGATTGGGAAATAAAACAAATAATTACTTCGGTGTGGTTCGCTAATCCCGACTAGTTTGAAATGACATCCGAAGGAAGATTAAAGAATAAATTTAGAAGAATTTATCTTGGATAAAATTAATGGGAACATTTCCCTAAGAATGTGATTTTTTGAATAAAAGGATATTCTGAATTGGAATGAGGCGTTTGTTGTGTTTGTGTAACATTTGTTTATCATATACGTGGTTTATTCAGAAAGACCGGGTTTATACCCATTCTGAATAACCGATTCGACGAGATGTCGAAGATGAAGACGGTGGTTGAAGACCGGAAGTCTTCACATCATTTGGGTGATTACTGATGATCTTGATTGGGCTGTACACCCAAGACGAGTGAATCAGTTGGTGATCGTCCAGACGTATTTGGAGATGGATGGATATGCAAGGAAAGTGCCTCCAGTTTCGTTCAGACCCAGAACGAACTTGTAAATGGATTGTGTGTCTGACATTGGATTTTATTCTGTGTTGATTGATCTCTATTAAATATACATCCGTTTGGCGGCAGAGAATTTATTCTCTTGCTTAACGCCCTTCTCTAAGACGTACGAGCTCAGAGGTTGTATATCGATGGACATCAGTCGCATGGAATGAATTGCCAGTGTGGCACGCGTAAGTGGCAATTGATCAAGGCTTCTGTTGAAAAGCAAAGTCTTGTGATTGATGATCAAAGCACGGCCTGTGTGGCGTAGCTTTGTGTATAACGTGAATTCGCGACCCTCACACCTCGGTATGAGTCAAAAACGGGAGAAGGACCCAAGGAGTGCACGACGTTTCTTTCTAGCTAGTGTGGTGTCAGTGACCTACCAGCCCTGACATTTATATAATTTTCACCTGTGTGGTTGTTGTATACGAGGCGCCTCAGATATAGGTCAGTAAGGACCGGGAAACGTGTGTTCAGGAATTGCCAATCCTCAAAAGTAAGAGAGGACCGACCTTGGAGGTTCCAAAGGATCAGAGTGGGGTCCTGAGGCATTGCTAGAGTGTCTCGAACGCGGAGAGGAGCTTGCCCCTTGCCTCGACTCATGATGGAATCCAATTTCCAATACGTGATAATTCGGTTTTATTTGTAGAACCTAGTATGGCGACATAGTGGTATGGGTCATTATTGCCGTCTATGATTGACATTTATGATTGAAATTGTTTTGACACTATACACTTATTATAGTATCGAATAATGTTTTTAAACGTATCAAGCATTCTTTGGCTGTTATAAGGTAAATACCCTACCCTATGGCTTGCGTTGCATTGTGTGATAGGACCTGGGTCTTATAACAGCTTCATTTTTCTTTATTTAGCATTGCGCTGTTTGTTTTATGCACTGGTATTCTTGGGAGGAAACTCGTTCCGTGTTATACGGCATGGTCCCTTGATTTACGGAACTTTAAAAATAAAGATTAATACCTGTTTTAGTTCTCACACCAGTCACATGACTGACCTGAAGTTTATTATTTTAACCTAAACTCTGGGTGACCCTATTTTCCACACGGGCAGCTAGTAGATTTGGTTTTGCAGATTTATGTTCACAGGGTCCTGATTTACAGCTGGAACGATGCTCGGAAAGCTCTGTATCCGGGCATTACTTCTAGTTGTGCTTCTGTATTATTTTCCGCTGCGATGTATTTAAATGTAATTTATTGTAATCTCTGATATTTATCGAATGTAATTTATTCATTTATACTCTGCATATTCTTGTATCTGATGGAATTGTTGTAATAACAATGAAATGTTCTTATGTTTGCGTTCTATTTTGTCTCGTCCTCAATTCTATCCGTGCTTTCCTTCACGGGGAAGTTCGGGTCGTCTCAGTTCTCCTATTTGATTATAAAATCCCTTTTATTTTCATTTCTTGGAAATATTACATCATATTTCAAAACTTGTTTAGTCTTCCTTCATTTTGGAAACAACAATATATATATTATTTGTTCCATATTCAATTACCATTTCTTATATGATTCAGAACAATTTCGAATGTCATGTTACATAGAATCAACTGTTTTTATCACATTCCCATATTTTAAAGAGTTCCCTTTTGTACGGGTAATATATATCACATCTCAATTATTTACTTTTACTTCCAACTTCTTGTAATTTATTAACACTTCTATGGGAAAAAACATAATTATTTTCTTATCACTTGGGATAAGTGAATTTCCAACCTTTATAGTGAATTGTGTTATATATAATTATCACATTTAAGCTTGATTAACAATTATAATTTATCGTTATAGTAAAAACTTGCAATACGTTGTAATATTCCCCTTTTTAACTAATCTCATCATCACAGTCACGCTTAAGTCTGGTCAACAATGTTATTTTATCGTTATAGTTCGAAAACTTGCAATAGGTTGCAAAATTCCCCTTTATAACTAATCCTAATATCTCTTTTGTTAAAACTAATACCATTCCTCGATAATAGTGAAATCGTTCAAGTTTGGGTATTTTATTTACCTCTCAGGCCTTGATCGATGACGTTCTTACCTTAGAATAGATATAAGTCTGTAACGCAAACTCCCTATTATTTATTGTGACGGCAAGGAATTTCGCTCGGTCCGAACCAGTCGTTAAACCGATCCAGGCCGTTCGAAACGCCCTATCGTTGAGAACACGACAAAATAGAACGCATACAGAAGAACATTTCAATGTATATTACAACAATGCATCAGATTACAAGAATATACAGAGTATTAATGAATAAATATTACACAGAAATATCAGAGATTTAAATTACATTTAAATACATCGCAGCGGAAAATAATACAATACACAACTAGAAGAAGATATACGGATACAAAGCTTTCCGGATATCGTTCCAGCTGTAAACCAGGATCCTGTGAATATAAATCTGCAAAACCAAAACTACTAGCTGCCCGTGTCAAAATAAGGGCACCCAGAGTTTAGGTTAAAACAATAAACTCCAGGCCAGTCATGCGACTGGTGTGAGAACTAAAACAGTTATTAATCTTTATTTTTAAAGTTAGGTAAATCAAGGGACCACGCCGTATAACACGGAACGGGTTTCCTCCCAAGAATACCAGTGCATAAAACAAACAGCGCAATGCTAAATAAAGAAAAATGAAGCTGTTTTAAGACCCAGGTCCCATCACACAATGCAACGCAGCCGAGGATAGGGTTTTCCCTTATAACAGCCAAAGAATGCTTGATACGTTTAAAACAAATCGTTTGATACTATTATAAGTGCATAGTGTATAAAACAACTTCAAATCATAAGTATCAATCATAGACGGCATGGGTACCATATATCATGTCGCCATACTAGTTCTACAATTAAAACCGCAAATGTCACGTATCTGGAAATTGGATTTCCGCCTATGAACCGAGGCCAGGGATCGTCCTCACCGTCTTCGAGACAATCTAGCCCATGTCTCCGGAACAGCCGCAACTGCCCCTTGGAGCGACAGGGCCGGTCCACACGGAGTGGATTATAGTGCCTGAAAAATACGTCTCTCCGCCCTATGGGGCGTAAACGAGCCAACGAATGACTCCATCGGTTCGAGAACGACCGATCAATCCGAGGCGCCTCGCAACAGCAACAACCACATAAGTCAAACTCGTCAGGGCGTGTAAAACCACTGACGCCACTTCTAGCTAGAAAGAAACGCATGTCCTCCCTGAGGTCCTCTCCCGTTTTTGGTTCATACCGGGTGTGAAACTCGCGAAGTAAACGTTACACAAAGCTACGCCACAAAGGCCGTGCTTCGATCATCACCACAAGACTTTGCTTTTCAACAGAACCCTCGATCAATTGCCACTTAGGCATGCCACACAGGCAATTCACTCCATGCGTTTGATATCCATCAATATATAACCCCTGAGCTCGTACGTCTCAGAGAAGGGCGTTAAGCAAGAGAATAAATTCTCCGCCGCCAAACAGATATATATTTAATAGAGATCAATCACACAGACTAAAATCCAATGTCAGGCACACAGTCCATTTACAAGTCCGTTCTGGGTCTGAGCGAAACCGGAGGCACCTAGTGCCCCGCATATCCATCGATCTCCAAGTACGTCTGGACGATTACCAACTGTTTCCATCTTCTTGGGTGTACAGGCCAATCAAGATCATCAGTTATCACCCAAACGACGTGAAGACCTCCGGTCTTCGACCATCGTCTTCATCCTCGACTTATCGTCGTATCAGTTATTCAGAATGGGATAAACCCGGTCTTTCCGAATAACTCGCGTATATTTTAAATAAGTGTTACACAAACACATCATACGCCTCATTCCAATTCATCAGTCACTAACCATAAATTAATCAAGAGAATAATTCCCCAAATATTAACCCCGAAGGCCGAAACCAACATCAGATCAATATCCAGGAAACCATTCTACTTGGCTAACCGACAGTTAGTTTCTAAATTTCACGTTCATAGCGAAAGGTTCCCATTAATTTTATCCAAGATAAATTCCTTGAATTTATTCTTTATTCTATTCTTTCGAATTTCGATTCAACTAGCCGGGATTAACGAAACTTACCGAAGTAATCATTTATTTAATTTCCCAATCCCAACCTATTTATCCCATGAAGTAAAACTGGTAATACTTCATATCTAACACCACAGTGTTATCGGTAAATTCAATTACCATTTCCCGTTCAAATCTAATTAAAGATTTAACTATCGCCTAGAGCAAAACTGGTGATACTCCATTCTCGATTATTTCAATCTAATTAAAGATTCATTAAAACTCCACTTAGTTTTAATCGTTAACTGGGTTAAAGAATCAGTGTCATTTAAAACACGGTTCACGATAAACCCAAAATCACATTCATTAATTATCGGGTTAAAGAACAAGTGTTATTTAAAACACTGTTCACGATAAACCCAAAAAATGAATATCAATTCAATTCCAATTAAATATTATTTAATTGGTACACTTCATTAAATCTAAATAAAAAGATTTAATCTTTTCTCAACTGGGTTCAAGAACAGTGTTAGTGAAGACACCATTCACGACAAACCCAAATCACATTTGATATTCAATACAAGGCTCTGAATAGAAAATATCCCGGCTTATATTCAATATCCAATTCTGCGGCCAACAAAGATCGTATTGGAAATAACGATATATATATCTATATCTTTCAAATTTCCATAACAACATTTGTATAATCACGAAATCCAACATCGAAACATTCCGAATACAATTTCGATTCAAATCCATTCCAATGCAATCATTGGAAATTCTGGTTATTATCAAAACCATTTCAAATTCAATTTATTTAAAAATAAATAGAATTATAATTCTAGTTCAAAACTAGTTCATTTCGATAAAAATCTATTTTTATCTTTTCAAATATGGAGTTTTTCATCCCAATTCTTCTCAAATCATTTTTTATGATTTTACACAAATTATTACTATTTTTAATAATTTTATCAAGGCCTGTACAGTCGATTTCCATCAATGGCCATCGAACTGCACTTACAGCTCTTTTTCAAATTTGATTTGGACGTAACTCCAAATCCAACCGTTAGATTTCAAATTTCTAATATTCGTTAGAAAGCACTTTTCGATACGAACCCAACGGTTCCGGTTTTAGGAGAATCCGACGGTCGGATCTCCCGCAATATCTATTTGAAATAAATGGTCGAAATTCATGAACTGCCGCGGCGCGGCGCGTTCTATTCAGGCCATTATATTATATATATAATATATATTTCGTCGATTCCTATTTAAAACAAATTATATAAATAGTTTTAAAATCGTTTCAAAAGCAATTTCAACTTTCTTTTCAATTCAAATCAAAATTGAATCCTTCTTTATAAATTCGTTTTAAAATTCATTTCTATTCAATTCAAATTTCAATTCAATTTGAATTCATTTCAATTCACTTTCAATTCAATTTGAATTCGTTTTCAATTCATTTCATTTCGAAATCGTTTTCAATTCAATTCATTTCGAAATCGTTTTCAATTCAATTCATTTCAAAATATTCGATTTCGAAATCACCTTTCAATATTCATTTCAAAATGAATGAAATCGATATAAATATCGTTCACGTCAAAATGGCGTCAATCTAATCGACACGGCTTCATAAATTTCTATTTTCAAATATTCTATTTCAAATATTTCTTTTTCAAAATAGTTGTTATTATCAAAATATTTCGTTCAACACATGACCAATCTCAAAGGATGAGTACTGTCAACACATGAACTTTTATTTTATATTGATAAAGATGTAAATTTTATTATCAAAATATTTCGTTCAACACATGACCAATCTCAAAGGATGAGTACTGTCAACACATGAACTTTTATTTTATATTGATAAAGATGTAAATTTTATTATCAAAATGTTTCGTTCAACACATGACCAATCTCAAAGGATGAGTACTGTCAACACATGAACTTTTATTTTATATTGATAAAGATGTAAATTTTATTATCAAAATATTTCGTTCAACACATGACCAATCTCAAAGGATGAGTACTGTCAACACATGAACTTTTATTTTATATTGATAAAGATGTAAATTTTATTATCAAAATATTTCGTTCAACACATGACCAATCTCAAAGGATGAGTACTGTCAACACATGAACTTTTATTTTATAATATTCTTTATTTTTCAAATTGGAATGAGGCCCAATCAATTACCATATAAAGTTAATTATATGGATTTTCATACAACACATGTATAATAGCATTGAAAAATAATCAACCATCAACCAAAGTGCACTACACTGTATAAGCATCAAATATAGATATCTAACTCTTATAACAGCCTGTCAATCAATCGATCGACATATTCAATCAATCAGGATGAGTGAACTTCAAATTTCATCCCAACACCCGTGTGGGGTTTTAAACAATCTAACACAGATTTTATTTGTGCAATTGGGCGATGTGTAAAATTTATCGACCCAATCAATGTCCTTCAAATAGGTGTACATAAACAAACCGTTCGGTTTATAAATGAATATTTTATTTTATTCACTTCACGTTAAAAATTATATTTTTAACGATAAAACATTTTATTCCAACCTATGAATTTCTATTCAATTCATTTATTCAATAAAATGATATTTTTATTTTTCTAACTTATTTTAGAAAATTTCGGCGGCATAACGGCACGATACTAGAAACGGGACGAGGCCTAGCCTTATCCCCGGTCTAGTGAAGGCCCACGCCATTCACACATCAATCAAATCAATTCGTTACGCAAACCACAAAATTTGGAGTAAGAGTCTAACATAGCCTTACTCCTTCGCCTTATAACGGCGCACGTCTAATCCTAACCAATTTATCGATTCGATTTTTCACACCACAAACCACATTCAAACCAATATCGCAATCAATCACCAAACAGCCAAACAAACAAGTCCATGGTCTGTGGAAGATTGTGTCGGGTGCTACTAAACACCGTCTGCATCCTAGTATATATATATATATAACTAGAAAAGAAATTGAAAGGTGAGAAATTCTCACATATAGCTATCCTAGCTCCAAGGCTCTTCATTTGCAGAAGTCTTCGTCGTCATTGCATCTTCGTCATCTTCGTTGCCCGTTTTCAAGCGAGGGGGGGGGTTTTTACTGGCGGCAGCAGGCTTAGGGGGGGTTGTCAGGTGATCGCGGGTTCGTGAGGGAGGCGGTGGAGGCGCGGAGGCACTGCAGTGGCGGCGGGTGGAGGCGCTGGGTGGCGCAGGCGAAGCTAGGGTTCGGTGGAGCGTCGGGAGCGCGAGTCGAGGATTGGGGTGCTTCCTCGAAGTCCGAAGAGGAGAGGAAGGAGAAGGCGGTGGAGAAGAAGGAGGAGGAGGCGGGTGGTGGCACGGCGTGAAGGGGGGTGGCGACTGGCCTGAGATCGGGGGTTTTTCACTTTTTTTTTTATTTTTTTTATTTTGGTTCTGAAATGAAATCGGGGGGGGGGGTATATGAAAGAATTTTAATTTTTATTATTTTATTTAATTATTTTAATTTCTAAAAAGGTTGACTTTTACATACGACCTCTAAACGAGGCCCACCGCCTGTCGTCCATAGCGTTTAACCCCCATTCCGAACACAATGGGATATGCCACGTAGGATGATTCGACTGTTTGAATCAGTTTCCGTTGAATTTACATTTAAATTGCTATATTGAATTTTAAACGTACATTTCAAATTACCGGGGTCACATACTAACTCTAAAAATTCTCGAAAAATATTTTCTAGCTTCGTATTGACGATACGGTCCTAACAAAACTAGTTTCGTCGAATTCTGAGACCGTTAGAAAAATGGTAAATTTCCAGTCGATTAAAATCAACTGAAACTGGTCAAACGCGTTTTCCTTTGCCACGCTCACATATTGATTCGAAAAATTATGAAATTTGAAACCTAGCAATAACTTTACATCCCGGACCCAACAAAACTGGTTTCGTCGAAATCCGAGGTCGTTTGCAAAATGTCCATTTTTAAGGGCTTGAATTCCATAGCGACTATTCAGAATTTTCAACTGGACATATCTTTTGATTCCTGCTATGAAATTTTGATTATTCGGATTCGCTGGAAAGATATTATCAATTAGATCCCATCATTTTTGGTTTCACTAAAATCCGGATTGTTTTGCACCCGGTACATTCAATTGAAGTTTGAAATCGAATTATCGAACTACCGCGCCATTTTCAATTCTATTTATAATTATATATAAATATTATATATTCTAACGACGACGTATATAATATATACGTTCGAATTATATTAAAACTAAATTTCTCGTCGATTCTATTTAAAATAATTCATTTTAAATAATCAAAATTCGCTATAATTGCCAAAATAAAAATTTCAAACTGGCCCAGATTTTACAGGTTGTTACAATCTCCCCCACTTAAAACTTTTCGTCCCCGAAAAGGAACAAAGTCGAAAGTGGTTTGATTAATTCAACTCTACGCTCGATCTGGCTTCCATTCTCCAACTTTTCAGTTTCTGAGAATTTCCAAAATCTCAAAAATTTGGCTAACACCCTAAATTTTTGAAAAATTTCGCCATAACCTCCCCTGCAATGGGAGCATCGGGGAATTTCAAATAGCTTCCCCGGTCCTTCAGATCTCAAAAAGAAAAAGAAAAAGCCAAGCGACTAGCCAATAGGCTCATAAAATCATCATCACCCAAACAAAACAATAAATTATGTAGTAAACATGTACCTATTTGTCGGGCAAACAAATTTTATTCTCTGCTCTAGCCTCCTTGCTATGACCTGTTCAAAAGATATACATGTATGCATGCAAATGCGACCAAATTTCAATACAAGTCAATATTTGATTCAGTTAGGCATAATGGTTCAAAATTATCAAACAATTAAACAAACAACACAAACATCAATCAATTAGTGAATTAGAGTTTCAAATTCATAATTTTGATACATATACAAAAATCGTGTTTTTGATGCCAATTCACAACAATATGCCCTATCTAATTTTGGTTCTCACACCAGTCAATAGGAAATATATATAAATACCACATCTTCAAAACACGAACATAGATTCTGATGATGATCGATCAATCATCAGAACCATCTCCGGGTGTCTAGAATGTGATTCTATATCTATCCAGTATATTAAAATTTCAAATATACGTTTGCAAGGCGTATATGCAAAATCTTTATATACTGGGCTGTCCAAATCAATATAAATAAACAATCAACTACGAATAATTGATTTAAATTTTCAAAACAAAATTTGTTTTCACTTTAAAAATATACTCTTCACACTCGTTCTAGGATACTACTGATCCCATCTCTAACGAGTCATTCTCATTGGATATTGCTAATCCAATATCTGATGAATTCTTTCGTATGTTTCTAATGTGTCTTGTTCTCTAGCTTTGTAAACCAAAGCTCTGATACCAACTGTGACGGCAAGGAATTTCGCTCGGTCCGAACCAGTCGTTAAACCGATCCAGGCCGTTCGAAACGCCCTATCGTTGAGAACACGACAAAATAGAACGCATACAGAAGAACATTTCAATGTATATTACAACAATGCATCAGATTACAAGAATATACAGAGTATTAATGAATAAATATTACACAGAAATATCAGAGATTTAAATTACATTTAAATACATCGCAGCGGAAAATAATACAATACACAACTAGAAGAAGATATACGGATACAAAGCTTTCCGGATATCGTTCCAGCTGTAAACCAGGATCCTGTGAATATAAATCTGCAAAACCAAAACTACTAGCTGCCCGTGTCAAAATAAGGGCACCCAGAGTTTAGGTTAAAACAATAAACTCCAGGTCAGTCATGGGACTGGTGTGAGAACTAAAACAGTTATTAATCATTATTTTTAAAGTTAGGTAAATCAAGGGACCACGCCGTATAACACGGAACGGGTTTCCTCCCAAGAATACCAGTGCATAAAACAAACAGCGCAATGCTAAATAAAGAAAAATGAAGCTGTTTTAAGACCCAGGTCCCATCACACAATGCAACGCAGCCGAGGATAGGGTTTTCCCTTATAACAGCCAACGAATGCTTGATACGTTTAAAACAAATCGTTTGATACTATTATAAGTGCATAGTGTATAAAACAACTTCAAATCATAAGTATCAATCATAGACGGCATGGGTACCATATATCATGTCGCCATACTAGTTCTACAATTAAAACCGCAAATGTCACGTATTTGGAAATTGGATTTCCGCCTATGAACCGAGGCCAGGGATCGTCCTCACCGTCTTCGAGACAATCTAGCCCATGTCTCCGGAACAGCCGCAACTGCCCCTTGGAGCGACAGGGCCGGTCCACACGGAGTGGATTATAGTGCCTGAACAATACGTCTCTCCGCCCTATGGGGCGTAAACGAGCCAACGAATGACTCCATCGGTTCGAGAACGACCGATCAATCCGAGGCGCCTCGCAACAGCAACAACCACATAAGTCAAACTCGTCAGGGCGTGTAAAACCACTGACGCCACTTCTAGCTAGAAAGAAACGCATGTCCTCCCTGAGGTCCTCTCCCGTTTTTGGTTCATACCGGGTGTGAAACTCGCGAAGTAAACGTTACACAAAGCTACGCCACAAAGGCCGTGCTTCGATCATCACCACAAGACTTTGCTTTTCAACAGAACCCTCGATCAATTGCCACTTAGGCATGCCACACAGGCAATTCACTCCATGCGTTTGATATCCATCAATATATAACCCCTGAGCTCGTACGTCTCAGAGAAGGGCGTTAAGCAAGAGAATAAATTCTCCGCCGCCAAACAGATATATATTTAATAGAGATCAATCACACAGACTAAAATCCAATGTCAGGCACACAGTCCATTTACAAGTCCGTTCTGGGTCTGAACGAAACCGGAGGCACCTAGTGCCCCGCATATCCATCGATCTCCAAGTACGTCTGGACGATTACCAACTGTTTCCATCTTCTTGGGTGTACAGGCCAATCAAGATCATCAGTTATCACCCAAACGACGTGAAGACCTCCGGTCTTCGACCATCGTCTTCATCCTCGACTTATCGTCGTATCAGTTATTCAGAATGGGATATACCCGGTCTTTCCGAATAACTCGCGTATATTTTAAATAAGTGTTACACAAACACATCATACGCCTCATTCCAATTCATCAGTCACTAACCGTAAATTAATCAAGAGAATAATTCCCCAAATATTAACCCCGAAGGCCGAAACCAACATCAGATCAATATCCAGGAAACCATTCTACTTGGCTAACCGACAGTTAGTTTCTAAATTTCACGTTCATAGGGAAAGGTTCCCATTAATTTTATCCAAGATAAATTCCTTGAATTTATTCTTTATTCTATTCTTTCGAATTTCGATTCAACTAGCCGGGATTAACGAAACTTACCGAAGTAATCATTTATTTAATTTCCCAATCCCAACCTATTTATCCCATGAAGTAAAACTGGTAATACTTCATATCTAACACCACAGTGTCATCGGTAAATTCAATTACCATTTCCCGTTCAAATCTAATTAAAGATTTAACTATCGCCTGGAGCAAAACTGGTGATACTCCATTCTCGATTATTTCAATCTAATTAAAGATTCATTAAAACTCCACTTAGTTTTAATCGTTAACTGGGTTAAAGAATCAGTGTCATTTAAAACACGGTTCACGATAAACCCAAAATCACATTCATTAATTATGGGGTTAAAGAACAAGTGTTATTTAAAACACTGTTCACGATAAACCCAAAAAATCAATATCAATTCAATTCCAATTAAATATTATTTAATTGGTACACTTCATTAAATCTAAATAAAAAGATTTAATCTTTTCTCAACTGGGTTCAAGAACAGTGTTAGTGAAGACACCATTCACGACAAACCCAAATCACATTTGATATTCAATACAAGGCTCTGAATAGAAAATATCCCGGCTTATATTCAATATCCAATTCTGCGGCCAACAAAGATCGTATTGGAAATAACGATATATATATCTATATCTTTCAAATTTCCATAACAACATTTGTATAATCACGAAATCCAACATCGAAACATTCCGAAGACAATTTCGATTCAAATCCATTCCAATGCAATCATTGGAAATTCTGGTTATTATCAAAACCATTTCAAATTCAATTTATTTAAAAATAAATAGAATTATAATTCTAGTTCAAAACTAGTTCATTTCGATAAAAATCTATTTTTATCTTTTCAAATATGGAGTTTTTTATCCCAATTCTTCTCAAATCATTTTTTATGATTTTACACAAATTATTACTATTTTTAATAATTTTATCAAGGCCTGTACAGTCGATTTCCATCAATGGCCATCGAACTGCACTTACAGCGACCTTTTTCAAATTTGATTTGGACGTAAATCCAAATCCAACCGTTAGATTTCAAATTTCTAATATTCGTTAGAAAGCTCTTTTCGATACGAACCCAACGGTTCTGGTTTTAGGAGAATCCGACGGTCGGATCTCCCGCAATATCTATTTGAAATAAATGGTTGAAATTCACGAACTGCCGTGGCGCGGCGCGTTCTATTCAGGCCATTATATTATATATATAATATATATAATATATATTTCGTCGATTCCTATTTAAAATGAATTATATAAATAGTTTTAAAATCGTTTCAAAAGCAATTTCAACTTTCTTTTCAATTCAAATCAAAATTGAATCCTTCTTTATAAATTCGTTTTAAAATTCATTTCTATTCAATTCAAATTTCAATTCAATTTGAATTCATTTCAATTCAATTTGAATTCGTTTTCAATTCAATTCATTTCGAAATCGTTTTCAATTCAATTCATTTCGAAATCGTTTTCAATTCAATTCATTTCAAAATATTCAATTTCGAAATCACCTTTCAATATTCATTTCAAAATGAATGAAATCGATATAAATATCGTTCACGTCAAAATGGCGTCAATCTAATCGACACGGCTTCATAAATTTCTATTTTCAAATATTCTATTTCAAATATTTCTTTTTCAAAATAGTTGTTATTATCAAAATATTTCGTTCAACACATGACCAATCTCAAAGGATGAGTACTGTCAACACATGAACTTTTATTTTATATTGATAAAGATGTAAATTTTATTATCAAAATATTTCGTTCAACACATGACCAATCTCAAAGGATGAGTACTGTCAACACATGAACTTTTATTTTATATTGATAAAGATGTAAATTTTATTATCAAAATGTTTCGTTCAACACATGACCAATCTCAAAGGATGAGTATTGTCAACACATGAACTTTTATTTTATATTGATAAAGATGTAAAATTTATTATCAAAATATTTCGTTCAACACATGACCAATCTCAAAGGATGAGTACTGTCAACACATGAACTTTTATTTTATATTGATAAAGATGTAAATTTTATTATCAAAATATTTCGTTCAACACATGACCAATCTCAAAGGATGAGTACTGTCAACACATGAACTTTTATTTTATAATATTCTTTATTTTTCAAATTGGAATGAGGCCCAATCAATTACCATACAAAGTTAATTATATGGATTTTCATACAACACATGTATAATAGCATTGAAAAATAATCAACCATCAACCAAAGTGCACTACACTGTATAAGCATCAAATATAGATATCTAACGCTTATAACAGCCTGTTAATCAATCGATCGACATATTCAATCAATCAGGATGAGTGAACTTCAAATTTAATCCTAACACCCGTGTGGGGTTTCAAACAATCTAACACAGATTTTATTTGTGCAATTGGGCGATGTGTAAAATTTATCGACCCAATCAATGTCCTTCAAATAGGTGTACATAAACAAACCGTTCGGTTTATAAATGAATATTTTATTTTATTCACTTCACGTTAAAAATTATATTTTTAACGATAAAACATTTTATTCCAACCTATGAATTTCTATTCAATTCATTTATTCAATAAAATGATATTTTTATTTTTCTAACTTATTTTAGAAAATTTCGGCGGCATAACGGCACGATACTAGAAACGGGACGAGGCCTAGCCTTATCCCCGGTCTAGTGAAGGCCCACGCCATTCACACATCAATCAAATCAATTCGTTATGCAAACCACAAAATTTGGAGTAAGAGTCTAACCTAGCCTTACTCCTTCGCCTTATAACGGCGCACGTCTAATCCTAACCAATTTATCGATTCGATTTTTCACACCACAAACCACATTCAAACCAATATCGCAATCAATCACCAAACAGCCAAACAAACAAGTCCATGGTCTGTGGAAGATTGTGTCGGGTGCTACTAAACACCGTCTGCATCCTAGTATATATATATATAACTAGAAAAGAAATTGAAAGGTGAGAAATTCTCACATATAGCTATCCTAGCTCCACGGCTCTTCATTTGCAGAAGTCTTCGTCGTCATTGCATCTTCGTCATCTTCGTTGCCCGTTTTCAAGCGAGGGGGGGTTTTACTGGCGGCAGCAGGCTTAGGGGGGGGGGGGAGGTTGTCAGGTGATCGCGGGTTCGTGAGGGAGGCGGGGGAGGCGCGGAGGCACTGCAGTGGCGGCGGGTGGAGGCGCTGGGTGGCGCAGGCGAAGCTAGGGTTCGGTGGAGCGTCGGGCGCGCGAGTCGAGGATTGGGGTGCTTCCTCGAAGTCCGAAGAGGAGAGGAAGGAGAAGGCGGTGGAGAAGAAGGAGGAGGAGGCGGGTGGTGGCACGGCGTGAAGGGGGGGGGCGACTGGCCTGAGATCGGGGGATTTTCTCTTTTTTTTTTATTTTGGTTCTGAAATGAAATCGGGGGGGGGGGGGGGGGGGGTATATGAAAGAATTTTAATTTTTATTATTTTATTTAATTATTTTAATTTCTAAAAAGGTTGACTTTTACATACGACCTCTAAACGAGGCCCACCGCCTGTCGTCCATAGCGTTTAACCCCCATTCCGAACACAATGGGATATGCCACGTAGGCTGATTCGACTGTTTGAATCAGTTTCCGTTGAATTTACATTTAAATTGCTATATTGAATTTTAAACGTACATTTCAAATTACCGGGGTCACATACTAACTCTAAAAATTCTCGAAAAATATTTTCTAGCTTCGTATTGACGATACGGTCCTAACAAAACTAGTTTCGTCGAATTCTGAGACCGTTAGAAAAATGGTAAATTTCCAGTCGATTAAAATCAACTAAAACTGGTCAAACGCGTTTTCCTTTGCCACGCTCACATATTGATTCGAAAAATTATGAAATTTGAAACCTAGCAATAACTTTACATCCCGGACCCAACAAAACTGGTTTCGTCGAAATCCGAGGTCGTTTGCAAAATGTCCATTTTTAAGGGCCTGAATTCCATAGCGACTATTCAGAATTTTCAACTGGACATATCTTTTGATTCCTGCTATGAAATTTTGATTATTCGGATTCGCTGGAAAGATATTATCAATTAGATCCCATCATTTTTGGTTTGACTAAAATCCGGATTGTTTTGCACCCGGTACATTCAATTGAAGTTTGAAATCGAATTATCGAACTACCGCGCCATTTTCAATTCTATTTATAATTATATATAAATATTATATATTCCAACGACGACGTATATAATATATACGTTCGAATTATATTAAAACTAAATTTCTCGTCGATTCTATTTAAAATAATTCATTTTAAATAATCAAAATTCGCTATAATTGCCAAAATAAAAATTTCAAACTGGCCCAGATTTTACGGGTTGTTACATTTATACTCCGTCAAATTGTATTTCCTTCTTTATTTTAAATATGGTTTTATGCCGCCAAATCCATAATTTGAAAACTCATTTGTTTACAACTGTTTATTTAAATATTAACTCTTGGCTGCGTCTTCGTTATACAATTATATTTATAACTTTTAACAAAATACATTTACGTTCTTCGTCTATTGAAATTTTGCTTTTATTTGAGCTATTTTACTTATTGCAAGTAACATCTCATCACTAATTCAGTAATAGCTTAAATAAGGTCCATTTAAGAAACAATTATTTAGTTAAAAATAATTAGATAATATTTTACTTCATCATTGCTGAAGTAAACAATTTACTTCATCATTAATCTAAAATAGATTGATCAAACAATAATTAATTATGTTGGTTAAGTAATTATTTAATATCCCTTTAATTAAAAAGGGTAATTAATAAGGAATCTTATTAATTTTATATCAGTTTACCACTAAGTTATTTTCATTAGATTAATTGAAGACCAATAAATCAAATAATCATTTTCCAAATAAACAGTTAATTTAATCAACTTTATTCCATCAGCAAATTCATTAACTGATTTTAGTTACTTCTTATCAGTAGAATAATATAATTAATCTAATGTATTTCTTATCTGTTGGCTTTAAAATAATTATCCAAATTATTCACTTGCAAGATAACTATAGCTTAATAACTTATTTTAAATTGTCAAACAATCGTTTAGATTTACTTTATAAAATGAACTATAAAATACCAATTTATAATAGAACTTCTATTATATTTTAAACTTCGCTTTAGTTATAAAAACATTATTTTTATAATTTAACTTTGTTGATTTTCCTGACGGCCCATCAACTTCTTAATAAAAAGATGGGTTTATGGACAATTGCTGCCTCTTTCTTAATCGATATCATTTATTGATTAAATCGAAATATCGTTGAATTTCCATTCAACATCACTATCCACATAGGTTTTCAGTGTCTTTTGAGTTCAAACAGTATATATATATATATATAATATAAAACAACCAATTCATATAAATATTGAGGAATCCGGTTGGATTCCTCCAACTGGTTTCCTGCATCCACCAATGTTAGTCAACACAATTAACACTAATTCCATACTAGGGAATATTATAATTGATGGAATCAGTATCCAACCAATAATGCGTATATATGAAACAATATATATATATATATCAACCAATTTAACTGAAATCTACCTAAACGACCATCACACATCATTCAACCAAATATTAAAATGTAATTATAATATTTTAAAATAGACTAGAGTGAGTGAATTTACTCACCTTCGCACGTTAACCGTTAAATAACGATTTGCGTCAGTCGATTATACCAGGTGCTTTAATTTCCTGAAACTGTAACATGCTCCAGATCACTCCCCGTTGGTGTCATTGCATAGCTATTTCAGAAACAGTATCATACTATTATAACCCTGCCCGGCGTACGTGCAGTGCTCCACTGTTTTCTCATACACAACAACAATCACATTCTTTGATTATTACTTCCCTCATCCGGCCGTACAGTCTACCACTTCAAACAACAGGAATGCCCAATTGTTTTCTACTGATTCTTCTTTCCCCGCGTCAACAAACATGTCGCTCCAATATAAAAGAAAAATCCATCCCTACTTCGTTAAATCCATCCTTTCTCATCATTTGTTGTTCACCAACAAACTCCTCTACACGCACATATATTTCTCTATTGTCCACCTTGAAATCACCTTACCCCGCATTTTAAAACATCACTTATGTAACACCCCACATTCATTAGTGTCACTCACAAAGGGAATGCACTAAGTTCTGTGGAGCATTATAGGTAAAAGATGCAGATAAATTACAAGACAGACAAATTTAAAACAGCGGAAAATAAAACTTTACTTTATTGACAAAATAGTTTGTACAACAATTGCTTTCCAATACCAGAGTATCATCTGTCTTACAAAATAAAGAAGCATAAAATAACATTTATATTCCTCAATGTAGCATAAGCCAGCCATAGCAGTGGAAAAGAGAGTCTGAAGCGATATATCCAAGAGTCTTCAAGCTTGGAAAGAGTAACAGTCCATACTAAGCAGAGCTATTCCCTCCCTGACTACGTGGGGGAGGGGGGAACGGAAGAAAAGAAGACGAAAGAAAAACAGAGTCAGACAATAAACCTGAGTAAGTCTAGTGGCTTTTAGCATGTGAACAGGATAAAGTTCATGGCAGGAGTAAACTGGAAAATGGGACAGTACCAGAACAACAGACTAATATAATCCAAAGCAAGACAGTTTAAATCGAATATACTATCACACCCCATTCTATATCTCTGCACCACCTAACTAGTATCCCAACTAGTAATCTATATAAAGATGATAACGTGATCCCAATCCCTGTAATTGCGGTTGCCATTAGGTGTACGTCTATTATTTATTACCTAGATCTAATCTAGGGTTTTCTTATCGAGCGCTTTCTAGACTTAACCAGGGTTTACACGACCTAGATCCAACTAGGGTTTATGTTACCTATTGAACGCTTCTCGGATTCAGGGTTTATGCCACCTAGGTCCAACTAGGGATTATGCTACATGTCGAACGATGCCCCTAGTCTAGGACGCACTACCTAGAGTGGTATATGTTCCTAGACTTTCCCCACGTATGTGTCGTGAATCGTTTATTGCTGTCTAGATGCACATGTCCTGAAATGTGCGACCCGAGTCCCGTTGCAGGGCTATTCTAGAAACACGAAACTCGGTCGGGAGCTTTCAGATATCTACCGATGTAGATGCTAAGGTATGTTTTTCCAGTGGCTATGGTCCCACCTGACCCCTCCCTCAACTAATGAAAGGCCACCCTTAAAAAATTGAGAATTATATGCAGGCCCCCTATGCCCCCACTGTCTTATGGCCATCCTCAGCCATAACTAGATAGCAAGTATATGGTCTTTTGGAGTCCTACGCCTTTCCGCTTTGCGTATCTTGACTGATTCAAGATGGTAGGTAGACGACGAGTTGCTATCACAGGGCTACTGGTCTCGCCGAATCACGCTGGTCTACCCTAGTCTTTAGGTTGCCTTATATTGCAACCGAGGCATACCCTTGGTTCTCCTAACGCAGAACTTAACCTCTGTGAGCCCAGGAGGATCATCTACAGCCTCACATAGGGGTACCAAGAGTACCCTCACATCCCCTCGAAACCTCGGTCTTCGTAACCCAATTCGCTGGAGCCTTCTTTAAGATCAGATGGAGGTTCGCTCCTCCTCGTGTTATACTAAGAATTACTACTTAGGTTTCCTAACTAAGGTTTACCACTTAGTTTCCTAAATCATCGTTTTCTTAACTAAGGTTTACTACTTAGCCATCTTTCTCGTCAAGTTGGATTGGTTAAGTGTCATTAGTCAATTCAAGTTAGCTTAACCCATTCCTTTGTCATATTAAACTGCCTAAGTGTTATCAGTAGTTCATGTTAACTTTACCCTATCACAAACCAAGTTATATTGGTTAAGTATTTCTTATTACTTAACCCTACCCATTCATCTTGTATTGGTTAAGTGTTCTATGTTTACTTAACCCTACCCTCTAGTCTAGCTAACATATTAAATTGGCTAAGTGTATTTACTTAACCTTACCCACTTATCTAGCTAATGTGTTATAATGGTTAAGTATTCTAAATTTACTTAACCTCACCCACTTATCTAATTATAAGGTTATAACGGTTAAGTGTCCTGAATTTAATTAACCTCACACTCTAGTCTAGTTAATATGTTAAATTGGTTAAGTGTATTAACTTTACTTAACCACACCTTCTAGTCTAGTTAACATGTTAAATTGGCTAAGTGTTTTCTTAGCTACTTAACCCCTACAAGTCTTGTCTTGTTAACATGTTAAGTTGGTTAAGTGTTTTAGTTAACTTAACCCTACCAATCCTAGCTTAGCTTTAATTGTCTTATTAATGCACCAACCACTCACATTAGACAGGTATTGTTGTGGCTGCCTGTATGCCGGTCGGTTCCGGGCAGTCTTACACCACAACTCAGTGTAACCTCGGGTCTTTATTGGGCTCAATGCCTTAACCTCTCACATTGGATAGGTATTGTTGTGATTACTGAACAACCGGGCGGGTCCGGGCAGGTTTACATCACAACTCAATCCAACCTCGGGTTAAGCATATTCGTATTGTCTAAATTTACATTTTATTTATGTAAATTATCCAGAACTCATGTCATTGCCCAAATTTATTTCTAATCAAGTTCGTTAATTTAGGTATATAATTTATACCGTTTCATGCCATAAATAACCTATGTGATTTTTAACCAATTTACGTCAAGTTTCCTATAATTACAAATTTTACCCAACATTACCCCGTCTAAATATGAGGCTAACAATCTTAGCCTAATTTTCCGTCCGCGTGATTTTGACATATAATATTAGGCTAAAAACTTAGCCTAATTCAGCGTACACAAAATTGGCATAAAAATAATTCATTAACATAAACATGTCATAGGTGTAAACTTGGCATTCTCGACATAGTCAATATGAACATCATAGGTGTGAACTTGGAAAATAATAAACATGAATATCATAGGTGTGAACTTGCAAAATAATCGACATGAATATCATAACATTGCATAACATGCCACAAACTTGCATATAAATATTGGGCCTAGTTAAATAGGTGTCACATGAATCATATAGTTTTAGCCTATCATAAAGGTATAACATAGTATAACCTAATAGGTGTCATATGAATCCACTACAACATGGTATAACATGTTAATGCATAGGTCTAGGCATAACCTCAAATATAAAACTGGCATAAGACAAAACTATATGTATAACTTTGACAACCACTTAAGGGTGTGAACTTGCAACGCATATGTATAAACATAGATCTAACAATAAACTTTCATATGAATCCTATACGGATCTTGAAATGGATTTGATTATAAGTCCTTACTTGCATAAAAACATGTGAATATAGATCTATTCTAGTTATGTAGGCACAATTGGTTTAAACATATATACATAGAGCCTACATGAATGATATAAATATTTGTGTAAATCTAACTTGCAACCTATAACTTGCATAAGCATATATTTAGATCTAACTGTATACATACAATTCGCATAAGGTATTGATTGTTTGATTCACAATACATAAAAGATTCAATCACCACAATCATTCAAATTATCAAAAATAACAAATATAAAACAACATCGTTAATACTGATATAATTCCATATTACAATTTACAACAAATCATGTCTTAATCGCATTCCCATCTAAAGGGCCACTATACTTACAGCGCAAGATGGTCTTGTTTTCTGAGATCTGAGGTTCTGAAATTGAGATGCGTTCCTTTGGGTAGACGTTGTTGTTTTGATTTTATTAGTAGCTTTAATCTCAAATTTGAATTAGCTTGAGTTGATTCGTTGTTCGTCTCTTTTCAAGCGGAGGCTCTCCTTAGTTTTCTTCCGATAGCATGGCGGCTCAAGTTCTTATTTTTGTGTGAATTTTAGTTGGAGACCTAGGATGTTTTTATAGAGTTGCAAGTTAATTAGAACCGTCGATGAAGCCAGGGTTAATCAAAGCCATCCGTTCTAAAGAGAAGCCAATCAAAAGAAGACAACTCAGACCTAGTGACAAGACCAGGCCCAGAAATTCGAGCCAGGACCCAACCAGACAAACCAGGCCGACCCCCAGGTCGACCTACAGGTCGACCCCCTGGTCGACCTGGTACATGGGCGGGAATTTTCCCGCCCAGCCCAGTTTGGGTCTGTTTTGAATTTCGAACTTCGTTTTGAACTGTTTTGAATTTTGAACTGAATTCTGAAACTTCGGAAGGTCATAACTCCTTCATACGGAGTCTGATTTATGCAAAATCGGACTCTATCTCAAGAAGAATTACGGGACGAATGCAATGGCATAACCCGTTTCCCTTAATTCCCACATTTATAATTAACTATACTTTAATTTGTGAAACTTAGTGTTACAGAATTACGGGGTGTTACAACTTATCATCTTCTATGCTTCACAGTAGTTCATACTTCAACATGTTGTTTTCCTCCACGAACCTAACAATTGTCACTACCATCGGCAACTCTATTTCCCTTTCTCACTTTAAACATGTATTACATTTCCCCTTCCCGATATTTTATTTTCATTGTCTTCATTTCTCTGTTCTTTCTTTCCACGGTACAAAACCCGCATGCTCCGTCTTTAAATTAATTTAAACTCCACTGCCACACATCAAAGTCCTCCCTCCTTCTTTCCTGTATGCAATACGCATACTCCCCGTTGCTCAATACCCTTGTGCTCCAAAAGTATCACCACTTGCTCCCTATGCACACATCCTTGTACTCCCTCTTCGCGAACTCCAGTAAACTACCAATGATTCACACACTCTTCACGACACCGCCGTCATCAAATGTGGACGCCAGACCCCTGAAATATGTGTCAGATCCTCCACTTCACTGCGCCAGAGTTCAACTAGGAACTTCCTCCACGATCGCGGTCGGGCTCCACCACTGTATCACCCCGTAATTTTATAACATAATAATTCACAAATTAAAGTAAATCGGGGGGGGGGGGAACAGCCGAACTGCACCATTTTCGGAGTCGACCCGAGCCTCGCTAGGTCGACTAGTGGTCGATCCAGGGTGTTTAGCTATCAACCCGTGGCCTGATTTGTGCAAATGGCTGATGTTGCATTTGAGTGGTCCTAATGATTTCTGGGTTAATCTGAGAGCTCTAATCGATCCTAGACATCTATATATACACCTTAAGACCTAACCCTAATTCATAAAATATTATCTATGACACCATTATGCTGTCAAGCTCTCTCTTAAACCCTAGCCGCCGCCTCTAAATTAAATCTCATGTGTTCATACACAATTCAAATTAAATTTTAGAGCTTCAACAACAATTAAAGAAGTTTAATCAATGTCAATTCAACGTTTCTGCACTAATTTCAATTCATTAATCCTTTTCTTAAGCCATGAATGGTGAGTACAGTTATTTCCACAAATTTAATGGGGTTAAAGTAGCATGAAAAAGTTGTAAAAAGGATTCACATATATATGTCTGTAATGAAAATCTAACCAAGTCTTCACCTTTTTGATTCATGTCATCATATGCTTATGTTTCTATGTAAAGTTCATACCATTTATCACTTTATTCATGTTGAATCTTTTATTATGCCTCTATGCCAGTCTGTATGCCTCTTTATTTCATGATGTTGTTTTGTTCCAATTTTCTATGAATTGATTCTCTCTTCTTACCCCCTTTTCCTTTTAATTATGGATCTAGGCTACCTTCGAGCCTATATTAAAAATACACGCGAATGCGAATACGTGGGAACGATGTGGAATATTGGGAATTTGGAAAATTTGGAAAATTGGATATTATTGGATATTTTGGATAATTGGATAATATGTGAAATTGGCATATTTGGGTATGAATTACATGGAATTGATGAAATTGCCTAAAATTGTAAATTTGTAATTAAGGCTAATTAATGTGTAATTAGTGACAATTTGGAATAGGAAATATTATAGACACGATTATATGTTTAATTGGATATATATGACATGAAAATTGGGTATGGGTGAAATACGATGTTAATGAGCCTTTGACACGAGGTTAGGCGCAATTGTAACGTAAGACTGCCCTGAACAACCCGGCAAATCCAGCGGTCACAATTGGACGTCTAATGTAAGAGATTGAAGGAATGAATTGTAGGCGTAACGGCTAATGGCACGAAGATAGACCCGGTTTGTGGCGTAAGACTGCCCGGAACCGCCCGGCAAATCCAGCGGCCACAAAATGTTCGGTCTAATGTGAGAGATGATGCATCATTCATCATAAGGAATGAATTAAAGAATACTAACCGTAATAAGTCATGGGTATGGTTAGAGGGTTAAGTGGGGTGACATGTAAATTATGACATGTAAATATGGACTTAACCGGAATAAGATAGGACATGTAAATTATGACGTGTAAGTATGAACTTAACCGTAGCATGTGTAAAACCTGGACATTTAAATTAAAATGGTTATATGGGAGAAAAACCTAGTGGGAACCAAACATAGGTGGGAGGCTTGTGTCAGATGGGGACCTGTTTCAACCTGTAACCCGTTTGGGTATCTAATTGGGCCCGATACTAGGCCGGGGTTGGGGCACGCTGTAACACCCCGCCTCCGCTAGGGTCACTCGCAAAGGAATGCACTAGCTTTAGAGGGGCATTATTGGTAAACATGCACAGAAATATCACAAGACAGAACATATAAAATAGCGGAAGTAAAATCAAACTTTCATAACATGAATAAATAAGGTCTAAAGCCTTTTACATCAGAGTACATCAAAACCTGTCTTGCAATAGTAAAGAAGCATAAAGACATTTTCATAAATTATTCCCCAAGTAAAAACAGTAAAGTAGCCATTAGCCAAGAAAAGTCCAAGCCATCCATGATGACCTTCAAGCAGAAGAAGTCCGAACTAAACAACAGTATTTCCTCCCTGTAACCTGGGGGGGAACGGAAGAAAAGAGGCGAAACAAAACGGGTCAGTCAAAAAGACTGAGTAAGACCTATCTACTATTAGCATAAAAACTAGTAAAGTTAACTGACATGAGAAACTGAGATGAACATAAGCAAGATAACAAGATAGATAAGCTAAATCAAAATAACAGGATGAACTACTGAACTCAGATAAACTAAGGTGTCATGATAAATTACGATGTCAAGATAAAACAAGGTATCACATCGTCAGGTTTCTATCAAGTATAATATCCCCAAGATATCTGTCACGTATAACGCCCCGTGATATCTATCCTGTATTTTAGCTCTGCACCTACCGTACTAGTATCCCCACCGTGTCATGTGTTAACCAAGAATGACCCTCACTTAAAAGTCGTGTAATGGTCCATGTCAACCTAATATATCACATATATAGGTTACTCAACTTGTATGTTTTATTCCATGTAAATGTTCAGTCCCTTGCCGTAGACCATACGGGCTTTCCCATGAGATTCTATATTACTTTAACATAGTTCCATGATCCTTAAGATCGGTTTGGACTGTTACCCTAAAACTAGCTAGGGTCTTCCAATATGAATTATTGTTTGTACAACTAGGACTTATGCTACCTAGGGCTACTAGGGATTATGCTTACCTATTGCACGTTTTCGTATCTCGGTTTGGGTTCAACCACCTAGGGCCACTAGGGATTACGCTAACCGCCAACCGCGCCCTTTTTCCCATGCATATATCGTGAATTGTTTTTCCATGACTGTATGCACATGTATCACATCGTGCCATCCGAGTCCTGTCACAGGGCAAACCAGGAAATATAGGACTCGGTCGGGAGCTTTCAATTTATCTGCCAATGCAGATGCTAAGGTTTGTTTTTTCCTATACGTGGCTATGGTCCCACGAGACCACTCCCTCAACTAGTGAAAGACAAGACAGGATAAATCCTGTATGAGAACACAACACTGGCCAACCCACATCCAAGCCTTACCGCAACCATAATTAGATAGCAATTATGGTCTATTGGGTGTTCTCTGCCTTTCCGTACGTACACGCTTGACCAAAGATGGTAGGTAGCCTGACGAAATGCTATCTAGGGTACGACCGTGTATCGTCGACTATCCCCTATCCATCCCCGTCTTTAGGTCGCTCGTATAGCAACCAAGGCATACTCTTGGTTCTTCTAACGCAGACCTTAACCTCTCATGAGCCTAGTATAATCACCTGGCAGCTCATAGAGGGATACCAAGAATATCCTCACGTTCCCCGAAGCCGCTGCTTCGTTACCCAGTTCGCTGGAGCCTTTATCTAAATCAGATACTTGCTCCTACTCGTATACTTAAACGATGACCTAGCGTATCAGGTTACTCGTCTATCTATGAACTGGTCTAAATTTCCTTAACTAAGAATCATTACTTAGTTATTCTTCAACTAAGGTTTACCACTTAGCATTGTTCCCGTTATCCTTGTTAACTACGGTTATCCACCTAATCCTCAGAACTAGGGTTTACATAATGGATTAAGTGTCACTTAAGTTCATGACTTAACCCGTCAACAAATCCTGTCAAAATTGGCTAAGTATCCAAGTTCAAGGCTTAACCCTACAAACCATGCTCAAGTTGGTTAAGTATATTAAGCAATTCACGACTTAACCTCGTCCAATTATCATTCTAGATTGGTTAAGTATATATTAACTTCACCCTATCAATTTACTTAGTCAAATCGGTCAAGTGTATTCAAGCGATTCGTGACAGCCTTATCATGTTTTCACGTTATATTGGTTAAGTATTGGTTAACTTAACCACAATAAATTAACGAGTTAGATTGGATAAGTATAGGTCACTTAACCACATCAATTCATCATGTTTAGATTAGTTAAGTGTTTAACTTAACCCCATTAAACTACCAAGTGGGATTAATTAAGTCTAGGCTAACTTAACCCCATCCGATTTCCATGTTTAGACTAGTTGAGTCTAATCTTAACCCCATTCGTTAACCGTATTTTTCGGTTAAGCGTCATTAAGAAAACTTACTTAACCTTACCAAGTTATCGCGTTGGATTGATTAAGTGTTGGTTAACTTAACCCCATCCACTAGTCATATAAAAATGGTTAAGTGTCATTAGGCAAATCAAGTTACTTAACCTACCCAACCTTGTCATGTTTTGTTAAGTATCATTAGGCTAATCAAATTACTTAACCCATTTGTCCATGTCATATTTGGTTAAGAGTCATTAATCAAATTAACTTAACCCTATCATGTGGCATTAATTACTTAATGCACCTTCACCTCTCACATTAGACTTTGTTGTGGTTACTAGTTAAGCCGGTCGGTTCCGGGTAGCTTTACACCACAACTTGGTCTAACCTCGGGTTCAAGCACAACATGACCAACTTCTCACATTGGGTCCTATTGTTTGCAACTACTAGTTAGGCCGGTCGGTTCCGGGTAGTTTTACGTTGCAAACTCAACCCAACCTCGAGTTGGCCACACTTATATTATCTAAGTGTCATGTCCATCATGTTTCCCAAAACATGTTACAAGTTTTCAAGCATTTGGGTAGACCTAACTTAATAGGTAAATTCCCAAAGGGTAGACCTAACTTAATAGGTAAATTCCCAAGCTTATGTTTTTATGCATACTTACATGTCAACTTCCATATTATATTTCAAGTCATGTTTTCAAGTTGTATTTTCATGTCATTAGAAATTACCCATAACATAACCCAACGCTTTTAAACTCGCATATACGTTCGCGACAACGTAATGGATTAAAAGAAGAGACTTGGCAAAGGCATGACAAAAATGGATATTAAGCCACAAGTTAATCATGGTGACAAATGAGGCACAAATGTGTTCATTAACTTGCATGTTACATTCTTAAGCCTCAAAACATGCATAAACCCAAACTTGGCACATAAGCGAATCATGGTGACAAAAGATATGGAATGATGACTAGTAACTCACATATATCATCATATAAGGGTTATGACTTCATATGCAAGTTGACATAAAGGTTATGAGGGTTCTCATGTTGCCTAATGCAACATTTCAACATAAAGGTTGTAGCTTTTAGCTCACAAGATCAAGATAATGACTTCATAAACTTGCATGACATGATAGCATGTATCATACTCAATGATCAAACCCAAACTTGCAACATGAACATTTAAATTCATAGTTAATATCTAAGAGTAGGGAAAGGGCTTACATTGCTATGAAGGGACAAAAGATATGACAAAGCCCTTATGCAATCAAATAGACCCAAAATGCAAGCTCTAACATAAAAACCCTTGAGCCAAAATGATCAAAACCCTTGCTTTATGATGCAAAGATAGAAACTTGACTTGAATGCAAGCTAATGACACTCATACAAGCTTGAAAACACTTGTATGCATGGAAAATCTCTCATACAAACCATTTAGAAATTTTATGAAGAGAGTGGAGGCCATGAGAGGTAAAATTTTGCCATAGTTTAGTTGCATAAATGAATAATGAGGATTTAGGATAGGTTAGGGTCTTATTTATAGATTAGGCAAGTGTTTTAGGCCATAGGATTAAACCTAGATTCAATCCAAGCCATCAAAGCATTTCTTGGGGAAGAAGTCAAGTGTAGGAACCATCTAGGGCCTTTAGATTAAAGATGAACCATGAGAACCATCCAAATGCAAAATCTGCATTCGAACGAATTGGCCCACGGGTTGACAGCCAAACACCCTGGATTAACCCCTAGTCGACCCAGCGGGCTTGGGTCGACCTCAAAAATCGGCCGGTTCAGTTATTACCCTCTCCCAATTCGCTGTTTTGAACATTTTTGCATATTTATTTATTTAATTTTCAATTATATATATATATCAATATATATATATTTCTCTGCGCAACCCATTTCACTTAATTAAGTATACTTTAATTTGGGAATTTTTCGTGAACTTTCGCGAGGCCATATCTTGGTCATACGGACTCCGATTTTCGAAAACTCGGACTCTATTTCGCGTATTTTTCCGAGACGAACGCAATGGCATAGCCCGTTTCCCTTGATTCAGATTTTACAGTTTAATTCTGCCTCCATTTATGTTATAACAGGTTATTGAAAATACGGGTTGTTACATTCTCCCCACCTTTTAGGATTTCGTCCCCAAAATCTCCAAGTTAGGGAGAACATATCCTACCATCCATCATCCATCTACTCAAAACATCATCCACAAGCAACCATTGTCCTTAGATGATTTCTAATGCTGTATGAATATATGCAAAACGTTTGTGTAAATGTTCCTTAGCTAATGCTAATGATCAGGCCTGAATAATCTTCTAATGCAAAATATGTATAGTGCCATGAATCCAACATGTATGCAAATAGTCCTAGTCATATAGATACTATATGCGTGCACAATCATTCATTCATATGCAACAACCGCATGATAATACATTCGATTTCATCCATAAACAAAGTGCATATGCAATATGAAATGTGACCGAGTCGAGCTAGTATCTAATGTGTATTCGCGCATCCACGAGAAACCACTTGCAACCATATCAATCATAACATGTTTCAAATACATGTTTACTTCCATAGGGTTCTACCTAGAATTCCCTGAAACAGGGTCGAGAAGATAAACAGGACAAACTCCTTACAGGGTTTGTAACGGAGAATAGGACCGAGAGGATGTCCACAAAATATAGCCTACAAGTAAGCTCTACAGAAAACAGGGATCAAGGATATACTCCCAAAAAGAGATATCATGCGCGTATCTAGTCTTTGACCATCAAAGTCGTCTTTTAACTTCGCGATTTTGTAGCTTCTTATTCCTGTTTCCATAACATGAGCTGGAACTCATTTCTTCGTCGCCTCTCGTTCCACTTGCACTTATCCTTTTCCTAGAATACTTGACGCAAACATGACTGCGTACTCATGATCTCATGCAAGCTTTCCAAAATTCACTAGTGAATCTTGGATCTCGTTTATATACTATAAGGCATTCCATGTAGAAGAACTTTCTCTTGAAAGTAAACAGATGTCAATCAGGTTATCATGCGCACTTACTAGGGTGATCTCTATAACCCATGCATAAATGAAGTAAACCATCCGTCTTATTGGCGAACACCACTCGATCGGGCTTCAAATTTCCAATAAAGGCATCAAGGGATTCTAAGTAACTAGTCATGACAGAACCTCAAAAAGGTTACCCGATACTTCGAGGGCATTACCAAGGCTAGTCAAAAGGTCTAACTACCCTCCTATCAAAACCGAGAGTGGCACCCCCTACTGGATAACCACTTCATCCCTAGAATCCATCCATAGCTTATAAACATAAGCATTATTTCCAAACTCAACACTTGGCATAGACATTCCCAAATCCAAACAAGTCATGTATAAATGGACTGATTCTCCAATAGGACTTTGAGACAAAAATGGGATTCTCTATTACGCTAGTACTTAAGGTGCAGAGACTCAACTATCGAAGCAGACTTAAATGATACGAACAACGAAGTCCTAACGGGATGATAGAGAAGAAAAGCTAAACCTTTAACAAGATCGTTACCCTCCTTCCGAGGTACTCTAGAAATGAGAGCATACTACTGCCCTCCCGATGATCTTTCCTTGTCCCATAATACTTAACTATCCGCCCCGTTTTACCATGCCAAAGGTACTCTCTCGTCATGGGTTTCATTGTTCATCTTTCTCCCTCCTTTGAGGACTAAGCCATACCAACAAGTTGCTCATCCTTAAGCTCGTATCCTTTATCCTTCTTTCTCACGATCCTTTCTTATAACGCGGCCACTGGTCTCTCGAGAACCACCTCCATCGTATGGAAAGCACTTTCGTAGGTAGAAAAGACTAGTCGCAGTTAAAACTACTGTGACTACAGATGGAGGAAAGAAAGGAAAAAAGACTCAGTTAAGGAAACAAGGATAGTGCTAATGGCCTTTGGGGAATAGCCTTTTTCTTTTAAAAGAAAATTTTCTTGAAAAATGCTTCTTTGTAACAGTTTTTTTTTTACAAATAGTTTTCAGAAGGTCTTTAAAAACTTTTGCCCAGTCTGGTAACCTTCTGCTCTGATACCACGTGTAACACCCCGCCTCCGCTAGGGTCACTCGCAAAGGAATGCACTAGCTTTAGAGGGGCATTATTGGTAAACATGCACAGAAATATCACAAGACAGAACATATAAAATAGCGGAAGTAAAATCAAACTTTCATAACATGAATAAATAAGGTCTAAAGCCTTTTACATCAGAGTACATCAAAACCTGTCTTGCAATAGTAAAGAAGCATAAAGACATTTTCATAAATTATTCCCCAAGTAAAAACAGTAAAGTAGCCATTAGCCAAGACAAGTCCAAGCCATCCATGATGACCTTCAAGCAGAAGAAGTCCGAACTAAACAACAGTATTTCCTCCCTGTAACCTAGGGGGGAAACGGAAGAAAAGAGGCGAAACAAAACGGGTCAGTCAAAAAGACTGAGTAAGCCCTATCTACTATTAGCATAAAAACTAGTAAAGTTAACTGACATGAGAAACTAAGATGAACATAAGCATGATAATAAGATAGATAAGCTAAATCAAAATAACAGGATGAACTATTGAACTCAGATAAACTAAGGTGTCATGATAAATTACGATGTCAAGATAAAACAAGGTATTACATCGTCAGGTTTCTATCAAGTATAATATCCCCAAGATATCTGTCACGTATAACGCCCCGTGATATCTATCCTGTATTTTAGCTCTGCACCTACCGTACTAGTATCCCCACCGTGTCATGTGTTAACCAAGAATGACCCTCACTCAAAAGTCGTGTAATGGTCCATGTCAACCTAGTATATCGCATATATAGGTTACTCAACTTGTATGTTTTATTCCATGTAAATGTTCAGTCCCTTGCCGTAGACCATATGGGCTTTCCCATGAGATTCTATATTACTTTAACATAGTTCCATGATCCTTAAGATCGGTTTGGACTGTTACCCTAAACCTAGCTAGGGTCTTCCAACATGAATTATTGTTTGTACAACTAGGACTTATGCTACCTAGGGCTACTAGGGATTATGCTTACCTATTGCACGTTTTCGTATCTCGGTTTGGATTCAACCACCTAGGGCCACTAGGGATTACGCTAACCGCCAACCGCGCCCTTTTTCCCACGCATATATCGTGAATCGTTTTTCCATGACTGTATGCACATGTATCACATCGTGTCATCCGAGTCCTGTCACAGGGCAGACCAGGAAATACAGGACTCGGTCGGGAGCTTTCAATTTATCTGCCAATGCAGATGCTAAGGTCTGTTTTTTCCTATACGTGGCTATGGTCCCACGAGACCACTCCCTCAACTAGTGAAAGACAAGACAGGATAAATCCTGTATGAGAACACAACACTAGCCAACCCACATCCAAGCCTTACCGCAACCATAATTAGATAGCAATTATGGTCTATTGGGTGTTCTCTGCCTTTCCGTACGTACACGCTTGACCAAAGATGGTAGGTAGCCTGACGAAATGCTATCTAGGGTACGACCGTGTATCGTCGACTATCCCCTATCCATCCCCGTCTTTAGGTTGCTCGTATAGCAACCAAGGCATACTCTTGGTTCTTCTAACGCAGACCTTAACCTCTCATGAGCCTAGTATAATCTCCTGGCAGCTCATAGAGGGATACCAAGAATATCCTCACGTTCCCCGAAGCCGCTGCTTCTTTACCCAGTTCGCTGGAGCCTTTATCTAAATCAGATACTTGCTCCTACTCGTATACTTAAACGATGACCTACCGTATCAGGTTACTCATCTATCTATGAACTGGCCTAAATTTCCTGGACTAAGAATCATTACTTAGTTATTCTTCAACTAAGGTTTACCACTTAGCATTGTTCCCGTTATCCTTGTTAACTACGGTTATCCACCTAATCCTCAGAACTAGGGTTTACATAATGGATTAAGTGTCACTTAAGTTCATGACTTAACCCGTCTACAAATCCTGTCAAAATTGGCTAAGTATCCAAGTTCAAGGCTTAACCCTACAAACCATGCTCAAGTTGGTTAAGTATATTAAGCAATTCACGACTTAACCTCGTCCAATTATCATTCTACATTGGTTAATGTTAGCCTACTTTGTGAACTAGGCAACACAAAGTCAAAAAACCAACCATTGAAGAGTATTTTAAGTTATAAGACCTCGGTTCGGATTGGAAGAAAACACTACAGTTCAAATTGATAGCTGCGGTTGTTCGGATCGGATAGGATCCTCTATTCGGATCGGGTTAGAGCAGCATATTGGATCGGATCGGATAGAGATCTCGGTTCGGATCGGTGGTCTCTTACTGGATAGATTGGTAAAGCATGTCTAGTCGGATCGGAGGACAACTAAATCTCGCATGGAAATCCATCTGCTTGTCACGACGCTGGAGCGGAGCGGAATAGATTAGAGAGGGAGAGACGTCCAAGCCATTCCGGTTCGGATCGGGTATCCCGATCCGAACCCCTTGCCTGCGCGCCTCCGACCCGCACCCATGATCCAAGTTAGTCTCCTGTAAAATCGCCTGGAGAACCGGACCGGATATGACTAATTCCTACCTCTAACGTCCATCTCTTTGATGTGTTGTCAGCTTGATAGTCCATCCGAACCCGAAGAGAGTGCGATGGATGACACGTGTTCCGACCCGGATTGAATCTCAGGCAAATTCACACCTATAAATACCCCATCTAGAGACAAAGAGAAGGATCTTTTTTCAGCACTTTTGAGAATCCAAGTACCTCCATCATCCGAACTCCATTACTCCCGGAGAATCCAAATCATCTTTCATTTCTTGTTTTAATCATTTGAGTGAACAAAAGTGAGTTGTGAGTGAATCTTACATTGCATTTGTAACTGAATTACTGAATATAGTGAAAAATAAGTGGACGTAGGCATTTCTTCGCCGAACCACTATAAATCCTGTGTGTTCATTTTTATTATTGTCTCATATAATCTAGTTTCTAATCAATTTGGGTGTTAGAACCACTTTTGGGTCTAACATTTTGGTGCTTTCACTGAGAGCCCTCATCTAAATTCTTTATTTTCCGGGATCTCTTTCTACTTTTTGGACCGTTGAGTTCAAAGAAGTGAATCCTTAAGTTTCTCCGTTTTCTTACATTCGTTGAAGTAATTGTTGAAGACTCATGGCCAAAGGAAAAGGCAAGGAAGTTCAGACTTTCCGAGGAAATGGAGCTGGCGAAGATCAGCAAAACGCTGTTGTAACAAGGTCTCGGGGGCAGAGTTCAGCAGCAGGAAGAATCAGTGCAGGAAATCCGAACCGACAGCAGGGGGAGAGCTCCGATCCGAACCGGGTAGGGGACTCTGAAGCAGTGCATTCCCCCAATTTGAACCGACCTGAGCTGCTCGCTGCGCACCGATCCGACCAGGCACCCCAGCTCCGATCCGACCCGACCTCCTACCTCCGATCCGACCCGATGGTTGGTGAAGCTGGAACCTCTACTCGAGTCCCGGCGAATGCTCCAATTCCAGGTGCCAGGGTGGGAGATCAGGTCAATCCATCTGCGCCCATCACTCAAGGAGATTTTTCGCGCTTGCTTGACATGCTTGAGAGCACAAGGGAAGCTATGAGAGTTCATGAGCGCACTAACCTCATGATGCAGGAAAATATGAGGCTCATGAGTCGGGAAATCAACGAGCTCCGTCGACAGAGAACTCCATCACCAGTTCGTCACACACCAGTAGATCAATCTTCATCTTCCGAGGAAGAGAGGCCCCGTGAGCGGAGGCCACTCGAACGACTTCAGAATGTGGAGCAGCTGACATTTGGATCTTTGGGATCTCGCGAGGATATCGCACGAGCATTAGGAACCGATGACCCCACTCGGGGGCAAAGACTCCAGTCCCCTCTTCCCGAGATCGACCGGGAACGCAGGGAACGGAATCGAGCAGAGGCAGTTCGAAGAAGAAGGGCATCTCCTGAGCAAGAGCCCGGAAGGATCTCGGATACTAGGGCCAGGGAACCTGAGCAGCCCCTAACTAGTGCTGACGTACAGGCAATGGTTCGCCGAATTATGTCCGAGAGCCGGAATTAT
Source organism: Allium sativum (assembly GCA_030737875.1). Lineage (NCBI taxonomy): Eukaryota > Viridiplantae > Streptophyta > Magnoliopsida > Asparagales > Amaryllidaceae > Allium > Allium sativum. The sequence goes on along the minus strand of CM060915.1, from coordinate 178,739,791 downwards.
ACAAATGAAGACTACGGCATTGAGCGAAGCCATACTCCGTTCACCGATGATATCCTCGACTTCCAGTTTCCCCGACGCTTTAACCTGCCACAAATGGATAAATATAACGGAAGGACTGACCCGGGACAGCATTTAATGAGATATTCGTGGCTCATGAATGCTGCTGCTGCCCCAGATGAAGTGAAGTGTAAAGCATTCCCAATCTACCTAGAAGACGTGGCATTGTTCTGGTTTACCCGACTTCCGCCTCGTTCGATTTCAAACTATAAGGAACTAAGCGAGCGTTTCATGAACCAATTCCGTCTCCATGCCCGAAAGTCCAAAAGTGTTATTGAATTGTCAAGAATCAAACAGGAACCAGGAGAATCTTTAAGGGCATATCTTGATCGTTTTAACCAAGCTGTAACTGAGGTCAGTGATCCGCATGAGCCCACTATTCTGATGGCATTAAAGGAAGGAGTTGATCCTGAATCTGAGTTTGGAGACTACCTTTCCGGGAAGACACCCCCCACAAGGGCGATATTCTACGAAAAAGCCGATATTTATTTAAGACGAGAGGAGGCTAGGGCAAACCGAAAGAGAAAGTCTGAGACAGCCTCAAAGGAGAATGTGCAGAGTAATATTGCCGTGAAGCAGTCTGGGGAAAGTTCTGGCAAGGTTGAAGTAAATGTAGGAAACAAGGGTGGAAACAGCAATACTGGAAATGGGGGAAACAACAACAACCGTAATTCAAACGGTAACAGGAGAAACAGAAATAGGGGAAGCGACCCTAACAAAAGGCCTCGATTCCAGAACTACGAGAACTATACACCATTGAATGACACCCTGGAAAATATTTACCTGGATACGTACAATGTGTTGCAGTACAAAAGACCGCCACCTCGTGATTCGACCGAGAAAGAAATGGCGACAGGGAAGTTTTGCTTGTTTCACGGAACACATGGACATTCGACCAATGAATGTCGGCATTTGAGGGATGTAATTGAAAAGCTGCTGCGTGAAGGAAAGTTGGATGAGTACAAGGTTGCCCCGAGGGACAGGGGGCAAGGAGAGCAGGCTCCAAAACAGATCCTACCTGCTCCTAAGCCTACCGCGCAGCAGAAAGGTAAAGGGATTGTCATCAACTCCATAGTAGGCGGACCTCACCCGGCAATCCGAAGTTTTAGGTCGATGGACCAATATGTGAATGCTGCCAAGCATCTAGATGTGGATGAAGGTGACGATTTGGAAGATGTCACCCCCATCAAACAACAAAAAACCATGTTCGACGACGTGGTGTTTCGCAGCCGAGACAACACGGGGATACAATCTCCCACCAATGATCCGTTGGTTATTACTACCACTATTGGGCCGGCCTTGGTCCATAAGGTATTAGTAGACAACGGAAGTTCCGTTAATATTTTGTTCAAGAAGTCATTTGATCAGATGAAGCTTGAGCCCGAAGATCTGAAACCTTGTGAAGGATGGATTAGAGGTTTCAACGGAGCGACGACGTCTCCCATGGGATATATAGAGTTGCCCGTGACCCTAGGGCAAGGAGAACGTAGAAGAGTGCGAATGCTTTAGTTCGTAGTATTGGACGTAGATTCGCCATATAACGCATTTTTAGGGAGACCTGCTCTCGCTTAATTTAGAGTTTGTATCGCCCCTTGGTGCTTGTTACTAAAGTTCCCAACCGAAGCCGGGACTGGAGTAATGAGAGGGGATCAGGTTTCTGGACGGGCCTGCTATGTGGCCGAACTGAAGATGTTGATGAAAGGAGTTAATGCTGAGAGTAAGGATGCTTCGTCTCCCTCAAAGGGGGACTCGGCATAGCAACTAGAGAAATTGACCCCAAAGGAGTTGCCCAAAGGAACACCTGAAGACCTGGATCCTAGAAAAGACGAGGAACCAGAGGCTAGGAATGCAACTCCTAACGAAGCGACAGTGGAAATTCCCATTGATGAAGCTGATCCGACGAAAGTTTTGAAGATTGGTTCTCAATTGGATCCACGTCGTGCTGAAGAGCTGACGGACTTCTTGAAGGCAAACTTAGATGTGTTCGCTTGGACCCATGCTGACATGTGTGGGATATCACCTTCCATCATCAGTCACAAATTGAATGTGGATCCGAAGCATCCGCCTGTGAAGCAAAAGAGACGCATGCTGGGCCCAGAGAGGTCGGCTGCTCTCAAAGAGGAAGTAGAGAAGTTGAAGCAGAATGGATTCATTCGAGATTCGACTTATCCCGACTGGATATCGAATCCCGTCTTGGTAAAGAAGCCAAACGGAAAGTGGCGAACTTGTATTGACTTTTCAGACTTAAATAAAGCTTGCCCAAAAGATAGTTTCCCACTTCCCAGGATTGACCAGCTTGTAGACTCGACAGCAGGTCATGAACTTCTGTCTTTCATGGATGCGTACTCTGGATACAACCAAATTCCTATGCATGTACCAGACCAAGAGCATACGAGTTTCATTACGAATTTGGGGCTATATTGTTATGTTGTAATGCCATTTGGGTTAAAAAACGCTGGAGCTACTTATCAGCGCTTGGTAAATAGAATGTTTTATGATCAAATAGGAAAAACTATGGAAGTTTATGTGGATGATATGCTTGTCAAATCAAAGCAGTCTTCCAGTCATACGCAAGACTTAGCGGAAATGTTTGGTATCTTGCGAAAATACCGTATGAAGTTGAATCCTTTAAAATGTTCTTTTGGAGTGGCGTCGGGAAAGTTTCTTGGCTTCATTGTGAGTTCCCGAGGAATTGAAATTAACCCTAGCCAGATAGCAGCAATTAGAAACATCGAAGAACCAAGAAGAATTAAAGATGTCCAAAGTCTGGCAGGGAAGGTAGCGGCGTTGAGTAGATTCATCTCTAAAGCCACAGATAAGTGTGTTCCGTTTTTTGATTTGATAAAAAGGGGAAAGAAGAACTTCCAGTGGACTCCCGATTGTGTTGAGGCCTTCCAAAATCTGTTAGAGCTGTTAGAGAAACCGCCAATCTTATCAAAGCCCGTAGATCACGAAGAATTATTTGTTTATCTAGCAGTCTCGGCTCACGCTGTCAGCACAGCCCTGGTTCGAGAAGAAGACAAAGTACAAAGGCCAGTGTACTATGTGAGTAAGAAATTAGCAGCGGCAGAACGCAACTACCCAAAGATTGAGAAGCTTGCTTACAGCCTCCTGATCGCATCCCGAAAACTTCGTCACTACTTCCAAGCCCATCCAATAACCATATACACCGACCAGCCGTTAAGACAGGTGTTGCAGAGACCTGAAGCGTCGGGAAGGTTGATCAAATGGAACATAGAACTAAGCCAGTTTGATTTGAATTTTCAACCACGAAAGTCTATCAGGGGGCAAGCTCTAGCAGACTTTATTGCGGAGTTCACCATTCCAGAGGAGGAGATAATCAATGACCAAGTGGTCAAATCCGAGAATAAGCTAGAGATGAATCCGTGGAGATTATATACAGATGGAGCTAAAAATGACCGAAGGTCCGGAGCTGGAATTGTCTTAGTCACTCCCGAGGGACGGTCGTTATATTACGCCCTACGGTTAGAATTTTCGGCAACTAACAATGACTCTGAGTATGAAGCCCTGATTGCCGGGCTGAAACTTGCTAAAGACCTCGGAGTAAAAATGATGGACATATTTTGTGACTCTAAGATTGTTGTTTGTCAAGTGCGAGAGGAATTCGCGGCTCGAGGACCTCGACTTATCGCCTACCTCGAGAAAGTGAAAGAGCTATTGAATAGTTTAGAGCGGTACAACATAACACATATTCCCAGAGTTGAAAACCAGAAAGCGGATAGACTGGCAAAGCTGGCTAGTTCTGACAATCCAGAAGGGACTGAGGTAATTCCAATTGAAACGTTAGAGTCGCCAAGCTTTGAGTCAATGGAAATTGAATTCGCTCTTGAAGCGGAACCAGAAAAGGAGTCATGGATGACTCCAATTAAGAATTTCCTTAAGAATGGGACACTCCCATCGAAGAAGAGTGAGAAAAGAGCTGTAGTTCGCAAAGCAACCAGATATGTTATACAAGACGGTACTCTCTATAGACAAGGATTTTCTATGCCCCTGTTACGATGTATCGCACACGACGACATCAAGCGTGTACTAAGAGAAGTGCACGAAGGTGAGTGTGGAGATCATACAGGAGGTCAAACTTTAGCAAAGAAAATATTGCGGTACGGATACTTCTGGCCTACGATCAACAAAGACGCGGCTGATTATTCACGACGCTGCGATAAGTGCCAGAGATTCGCCAAAATCCCCAGGGCACCGTCAACCCAACTTAAATCGATGGTGAGTCCTTGGCCATTTGCCACATGGGGAATTGATATCATTGGAGTTTTACCAATTGCTAAAGGAGGAGCTAAGTATGCAATAGTAGCCGTGGATTATTTCACAAAGTGGGTGGAAGCTGAGCACTTGACTAAGATCACCACAAGAAAGGTAATAAGTTTTGTGGTCAGAAATATTATATGCCGATTCGGGATCCCAAGGACAATTGTTACTGACAACGGGACCCAATTTATAGCTCTGAATTCAGAAATTTTTGCCAGAAATATAAGATAGACAAACGATATACTGCAGTTGCCTATCCACAATCGAATGGGCAAGTAGAGGCAGTAAACAAAGTTATAAAATCCATCCTCAAGAAACGGTTGGAGCGTGCAAAGGCAAGATGGGTTGACGAATTGCCCCTAGCTTTGTGGGCATATCGAACAACGTTTAAAACGGCTACCGGTCATACCCCTTTCTCTCTCTCCTTTGGCTCAGAAGCAGTAATTCCAGTTGAACTGGAAGTTCCTTCCCACAGGGTGACGTATTATGACCCGATGACGAATCGGGCACTTTTACTTGAGTCTCTTGATGAAGTCGAAGAGAAAAGGGACGAAGCAGACTTGCGTGCAGCAAGACATCGGCGTCAGATGGCACGCTATTATGACAAAAAAGTTCGCCTCAGAACTTTTGAACCAGGAGATTTGGTGCTAAAGAGAGTTTTTCCATCTCTTCCTCACCTCGGCCCAAAATGGGAAGGACCCTTTGTCATCCAACGGAAACTTGATAAAGGAACATTCAAGTTAACGACCGTAGATGGCGAAGAAGTCCCTCGAGCATGGAATGCCCAACACTTAATGCGATATTTGGATTAGAAATGCTATACTTTTTGCTGTTCTTCCTGTAAACTCTGTAATAAGGCACGACTTGCCTTGGGAAAATATGACGATATGAATAAAGGACTATAAAGTGGATGTAGGCTATGACTTAGCCGAACCACTATAAAAATATTGTGTGTTATTTACTTTTATGCATTTACATTCATTAGTTGTTCTGTTGTGATTATGAAATACAGGATAACTCAGAGCCTAAAAAAGGTTGAAAACAGTTTGGACATAAAAAGAAGCACAATGATTATTTGTGCAATAAGACGTAAAAGAATGAGAAAACGACATTCTTAACTCTAACTCTCCAGAGAAAGAGAGAGAGCATAAAAGCGTCTCCGACTGAGCGCTGAAAAAGAAATTCTATTTTTAACTCTAACTCTCCAGAGAAAGAGAGAGAGTATAAAAGCGTCTCCGATTGAGCGCTGAAAAAGAGATTCTCCTCCTAACTCTAACTTTCCAGAGAGAAAGAGAGTATAAAGGCGTCTCTGACTGAGCGCCGAAAAAGAAATCTTTTCCCGTTGAGAGACCGGGAAATGAATAGATGACTAAGCTCGAACTCTAACTCTCAAGAGAAAGAGTGAGAGTATAAAAGAAATGCCAGGAAAAACAACAGGTATTGACGACACAGGAAATGCTATCCCGCTAGGGAATTGGGAGCATTCAGATTGCATGGATAAGCATTGAATAACTTATGGAAATTGACTGGGGACACATATGCATATACATATTTTCCCCCTTTACAACTATGTTTCATAACTATAGACATGCATTTTTACATAAGTGCAGAACTGCTAATCAATAAATATTGCAAAAAAGTGAATTATTTTTATTTACAAATGAATAAATTTGTACAGGGAAATAACTAAAGAAGAAAGTGCAGGAGCCGCTTTTGTAGCAGCAATTATTGGGTTACAAAGATACTAAAAGGAATACAGGGGAATCCGCTACTTAGGTTTGGAATGAGCCTTAGATTTCTTGGCGGTTTTCTCCGCATCCTTTGCTTCCTTCTCGGCTTCAGTCAAGATTCGTTTTGTTTTCTTTTTCCCTGAAGATGCGGTGCTGGAGCCAGTAGACTTCTTCCCGGAGGGCGGGACACTGGAATCAAGAGAAGATTTTTTAGCAAGTTCTTCGGTAATAGATCTAGTTGAGAGCTTAACGACTAACCTTGAACCCGCATCCACAACTGCGAGGGGCTTGAGGACCTCAGGGTCTAGTTCTTCGGCCTTTAATTGCAAGCGCTTATCTTGATCAGCCTTCATGGCAGCCAAGGTAACATCATCGGCGCTTCTCGACTCCCCAGTTATTGCAACCTCCGGTTCCTCATCATGCCCCTCGTCTCCTCCGTCGTCTTTTAAAGCTGCGATCACTTCTTCATCATGGGGAGTGGTGGCCTTAGTCGGTTCATTTCCTTCTCCCAAGTCTATAGAAGCAGCCTTGTCTTCCCCTTGTTTGGTCCCCTCTGCGGGCTTTGTCCCAGCGGTAGCTCCTTGAGCCACATCTGTCTTTGCGGATGATTCAACGCCTACAGAATGAGAAACATCGGTTATCAACTTAGGCGAAAGCAAAGGATTTATCATTGAGCGTTCGATCATGTAGCCAAAGGTAGTAGTAGCCTTGGCAAATTGAGGAGAAAAGATAGGGATACCTTCTGAAGACTTTTCAGCGGGGGTGACTACTACCTCTGGAGTTATTTCAGGAATGGGAGATAGTAAAGTTATCCGGGAAATTCCCGGATTTTCGGGATCATACCCTTCTACTTCGGGAGTTATAGGAGCAGAAGAAGAGGAGCCAGCTTCGGGAATGGTTTTCTGTTTAGACTTCCGTCTCTCTTCTTCCATGGCCTCAGCAATAAGGCGGCGCCCTTCAGCTAGGCACTCTGGTTCATCGTCTCTCAAGTATTTTTCCATCAGTTTATCTTCATCAAGAGAATCGACCTTGAGTTCTTCCTTTTCCCACTCGACGATTTGATTCCATACTTGAACCAGAGTGGACGGATAGTCTTCGATCCAGGAAATGTTTCGACGACGAATAATATGCGCGAAGAATTCAATCATTAGCTCGCCGAAACCCTGAATTTCAGCCTCCGCATCAGATAATTGCTTGCGGGTCTCCTCCGCATATTTAATAGCGCATTCTACATTGCCCTCGGCTAAAGCAGCCCTGTTTTCTGCCTCCAGCAACTTCGAAGCCAAGTCAGCATTCTTCTTTTCTAATTCAGCACTCCTTTTCGCTAACTCGGCGTTTTTTCGTTCAAGCTCAGCATAAGCAAGGTGTGTTTTAGCGGCTTCTGATTTGGCCTCGTCAGCTTGCTTTTTTAGTTCAGAGCGCTCCTGAGTATGAGACTCGAGCAAGTCATGATAACGCTTTTGCATGTCCTCAAACTGTTGTTTGAAATTAGAAGCGTTCTTTTGAGCGACAGCCAGTTGAGCTTGAGTGTCTTCCAAGTCCTTTCCTAAGGCTTTTAAAGCTTTGGAATCCTCCTCCGCAGTCTTTTGCATTGAATCAGTGTTTGTCATTAGGGTGCGAATGATTCTAGAGAGATTGCGGGAATACTTGAACATCTCGGAATATTGTTTCTCCACCAAATCAATCTTTGCTTTGGCCTCCTCTGCCCAATTAGACGAAATAGGTTCCAGGGCAGGTAAAAAAGTCAGAGTCTGGAAGTAGTGTTCAGGAAACTGCTCTTCCAAATATGCCCGCTTTACTGCAGTTGTTGCATCTGATGGAGGAGGAGCGACAATCGTCAATTCGGTGTCCCTTCCTGAAAAGGATTCTGTAGAACCCTTGTCTGTCCTAGGTCGTTTAGTAGCAGGGACCTTTTGCTTGCTTCGAGACCCGGTTTCCTTTGGAGGAGTTTTCTCTCTACTCCGCTTTTCATGGGAGGAAGTGGAATCCTTAGATGGTGGTCTATCCTCCTCCCTACGACCTTGATAGCTCTTGTATTTTTCTTGTTCCGGTCGAACTGGTGAGCGGGAGCGTGAGGGCCGAGATCGATAGGGATCATAAGGTCTTCTTTCCTCCCTACCACGGTCATCCCGGCGATTATGCTCGACATCCTGAGGAGGATTGGACATGCTGCGACGAAGCTTTTTTATATCATAATAGGATCGAGACATTGTACCTGCATGATAAAATAAACGAAGTTTAGAATCAATGGATTCATGGAGAAAAGAAGTGCAATGAATGCTAATGCTGTGGTGTAAAGTGCATCCTAAGTGGTGCGTGTCCCCCCAACCAACCCGAGTCTGAAGCTAGACTGGTGCGGGCAGGCTCTTTGGCCTTAGCGGGAGTAGTTTCTTCGGAAGAAGTGAAGACTAAAGGATCCTTCTTGAAATCCTCTGAAGTATAGATAGTCTCAGGTAAGGGGAGATCCCCCAAACCCTGAAATATGTGTTCGTCAGTGCCAGGGACATCCCCTTCGGAAGCGTGAAGTGGCGACTCTTGGGAAGATTTTGACTTGTCTAAAGAAGTAGTTTCCTCAGGGGCAATATACCCTTCACGATGCTTTTTGGCCAGATTAGCCAGTTCATCATCTTGTGTGGAAGAGGGAGAAGGTGAAGTGTGAAGAGAAGCTGTAGGGATTCCTGAACCTTCTCCTAGTTCTGGGACCACCTCCACTGGAGGAATGTACGCGTATGGAACCGTCCCATGTCCAATGCTACGAAAGACAGATAGCAGCCCATGAAAGTGAAGGTATTCATCTTTAAGGACCTCGTCGATCGTCAAGAATTTTTGATCACCATTGAGAAGTAGGTGCATCCGATCAAAGAACACCTGATCTGATATCTGTTTGTGGTTGTCAACTGCAAATAAAAGGGAAAACAGGTCAGGGTGATGATTCAAGTGAATAGAGTCCGGATTTAGAAAATCAACGCTTTACTTGATTTTGTCCATCTTCTGGCGCATCCAGACTGTTGCTTTATATAGAACCATTCTAATCTGGAGTCTCCAGCTTTACTGCTAAATGGTACAGAAATTATCTTTCTTTTCGGGACTGATTCGAAGTAGCAGAAGGATGGAGTCTCTCGAGTCCGATGTTTAAAATTATAAAAGAAGTGAACGTCATCAAATGGGAGCTCTAGGCCTAGGATTTCGCGATATGCTATGTACAGGGTGTGCAAATAGGCATATGAATTAGGATGCAGCTGCATGGGGGCAATCCGCATTTGTCTTAAGAAATCAACGATGAAAGGCGAGAACGGAGGAATGGCGCCGACCATGCACATCAGTCGAGTGACCGTCATATAACCTTCCGGAGGGTTGTGGGGACGGTCAGAGCGTGAGGGCACTAGGGTGTCCCTTTTCATTATTCCATACTTCAAGCAAATTCGAACAAGTCGGTCGTTGTCGATTGTCGATTCTACGGAATCTGGAGGTGACTCCAATATAATGGCTGAGTCAAATTCATCGGGTGCTCGATTGTCACCAATCCCTCCTTCCTCCTCAAAGCCCAGGGAAACTTCAGTTTCTGAAGACGCTTCGTCGCTTTCCAGATGACCAATTCCGTAATCCGGACCCTCGCTGTCCCATTCTGGATCAGATGAAGAAGATATATCCTCAAGAGTGACTCTGTTAGAAGATTCCGGGGCTTCTTTCCTCTCGGCTAGACGGGAAGAGCGTCTGGGCCTCATTGTCATGGAACTATTGAAGAAGCAATAGCACAGATTAGAGTAAAATTATCCCGTGTCCCCCTTTTGTGTATGTGTGTGAACTAAAGTGTATGCAGCAAATGTGGGAAATGCAAAATAAAAGTACAGCAATGTAAGACGAAGCTTTAAAGAGGAGGTGATAGTCAGAGTTGTTCTTAATTCTCGCTTATGTTCACAAGGCACTATCCTAACTGTCCGCGAAGCATATTCGTCTAGAATAAGTATTAGTTGGGTGGTCTTTATGTGGCAAGTTTGATACGTTCGGTTCGGTTCGGATATGCATATGATGACTGGCTCAATTCAAATACAGACAACAGTCGGTTCGGGTGCTTCATTAAAACAAGGTAAGTTCAAGACAAAGGAAACAACGAGTTCGGAAGTAGGACTGATCTGATTGGATCGGGTGACCCGATCCGAACCGAACCAGCATCACTCAACCAGTCCGTTCATGTCAGCCTCTTATCTCATTCTCATCTCCGACCCGAGCCGACATTTTCCTTCCTCCCGTCTTTCTAAAATGTGCAATCCGAGCCGATCCCCTTTCCTTCTCCTTCCTTTTTTGATCCTCCGTCTTCTACCCGAACCGACTCCAGTTTGTCATCCCACTCTTCATCTCCTTCCTCTTTCCCCCCTACTCACAAACGAGTCCGCTTTATCACCAAAGCCACCGTTGAGGACAAATATTTGCCCTCTCCAGCCTCGCAACGCCTCGAAGCGATGGCGCATCCACCAGCAGCGGCGGGGGGTTCAAGCGAAGCTTATGGCCACACCATCCCAATCCAACACGAATTGAAATCGAAAACAGTTACAACGAAGTTATTCGAGATTAGAAAAGCTACCTATATGTTTGATTCGGGAAATCTACAGGAAATAGTTTTAGAATATTGGAGTTTCTAACGTTCTCAATGCTAGGGTTGGGAGCGGCAGCAGAAAAGAAGAAGGAAGGAAAGAAGATAGTGGCGGATTTATATAGGGGGTGAAGTTGACTCCTCGTGTTCCTGTTCTCTCTCTCACCCGCTCGGACCGGAGTGAAGGCCCAGTAGCACAACTCTGCCTGAAGGCCCACTGCCCAAGAGTCAAAGCGTTTCGGATCGGCACCTGAACCGGACAGGTTTCATACATTAATTTAACATCTGACTAGAATTGAGTTCAAGAGAAGAAGAATAAAGGAAGAACATACCTGCACGAAGCATTATATGTCGAGAAAAATCCCCAAATTTGCTCAGAAATGAAGAAAAGGTGCTCAGGTCGGACACCGAACCGAATAGAAATCTGTGCATTACTCCTGACAATTCTGATTAAACGACATCAAAGCACGCTTCGTACAACAGAAGCATCCTTTGAGGGGGCAAAATGTTAGCCTACTTTGTGAACTAGGCAACACAAAGTCAAAAAACCAACCATTGAAGAGTATTTTAAGTTATAAGACCTCGGTTCGGATTGGAAGAAAACACTACAGTTCAAATTGATAGCTGCGGTTGTTCGGATCGGATAGGATCCTCTATTCGGATCGGGTTAGAGCAGCATATTGGATCGGATCGGATAGAGATCTCGGTTCGGATCGGTGGTCTCTTACTGGATAGATTGGTAAAGCATGTCTAGTCGGATCGGAGGACAACTAAATCTCGCATGGAAATCCATCTGCTTGTCACGACGCTGGAGCGGAGCGGAATAGATTAGAGAGGGAGAGACGTCCAAGCCATTCCGGTTCGGATCGGGTATCCCGATCCGAACCCCTTGCCTGCGCGCCTCCGACCCGCACCCATGATCCAAGTTAGTCTCCTGTAAAATCGCCTGGAGAACCGGACCGGATATGACTAATTCCTACCTCTAACGTCCATCTCTTTGATGTGTTGTCAGCTTGATAGTCCATCCGAACCCGAAGAGAGTGCGATGGATGACACGTGTTCCGACCCGGATTGAATCTCAGGCAAATTCACACCTATAAATACCCCATCTAGAGACAAAGAGAAGGATCTTTTTTCAGCACTTTTGAGAATCCAAGTACCTCCATCATCCGAACTCCATTACTCCCGGAGAATCCAAATCATCTTTCATTTCTTGTTTTAATCATTTGAGTGAACAAAAGTGAGTTGTGAGTGAATCTTACATTGCATTTGTAACTGAATTACTGAATATAGTGAAAAATAAGTGGACGTAGGCATTTCTTCGCCGAACCACTATAAATCCTGTGTGTTCATTTTTATTATTGTCTCATATAATCTAGTTTCTAATCAATTTGGGTGTTAGAACCACTTTTGGGTCTAACAGTTAAGTATATATTAACTTCACCCTATCAATTTACTTAGTCAAATCGGTCAAGTGTATTCAAGCGATTCGTGACAGCCTTATCATGTTTTCACGTTATATTGGTTAAGTATTGGTTAACTTAACCACAATAAATTAACAAGTTAGATTGGATAAGTATAGGTCACTTAACCACATCAATTCATCATGTTTAGATTAGTTAAGTGTTTAAGTTAACCCCATTAAACTACCAAGTGGGATTAATTAAGTCTAGGCTAACTTAACCCCATCCGATTTCCATGTTTAGACTAGTTGAGTCTAATCTTAACCCCATTCGTTAACCGTATTTTTCGGTTAAGCGTCATTAAGAAAACTTACTTAACCTTACCAAGTTATCGCGTTGGATTGATTAAGTGTTGGTTAACTTAACCCCATCCACTAGTCATATAAAAATGGTTAAGTGTCATTAGGCAAATCAAGTTACTTAACCTACCCAACCTTGTCATGTTTTGTTAAGTATCATTAGCCTAATCAAATTACTTAACCCATTTGTCCATGTCATATTTGGTTAAGAGTCATTAATCAAATTAACTTAACCCTATCATGTGGCATTAATTACTTAATGCACCTTCAGCTCTCACATTAGACTTTGTTGTGGTTACTAGTTAAGCCGGTCGGTTCCGGGTAGCTTTACACCACAACTTGGTCTAACCTCGGGTTCAAGCACAACATGACCAACTTCTCACATTGGGTCCTATTGTTTGCAAATACTAGTTAGGCCGGTCGGTTCCGGGTAGTTTTACGTTGCAAACTCAACCCAACCTCGAGTTGGCCACACTTATATTATCTAAGTGTCATGTCCATCATGTTTCCCAAAACATGTTACAAGTTTTCAAGCATTTGGGTAGACCTAACTTAATAGCTAAATTCCCAAAGGGTAGACCTAACTTAATAGGTAAATTCCCAAGCTTATGTTTTTATGCATACTTACATGTCAACTTCCATATTATATTTCAAGTCATGTTTTCAAGTTGTATTTTCATGTCATTATAAATTACCCATAACATAACCCAACGCTTTTAAACTCGCATATACGTTCGCGACAACGTAATGGATTAAAAGAAGAGACTTGGCAAAGGCAAGACAAAAATGGATATTAAGCCACAAGTTAATCATGGTGGCAAATGAGGCACAAATGTGTTCATTAACTTGCATGTTACATTCTTAAGCCTCAAAACATGCATAAACCCAAACTTGGCACATAAGCGAATCATGGTGACAAAAGATATGGAATGATGACTAGTAACTCGCATATATCATCATATAAGGGTTATGACTTCATATGCAAGTTGACATAAAGGTTATGAGGGTTCTCATGTTGCCTAATGCAACATTTCAACATAAAGGTTGTAGCTTTTAGCTCACAAGATCAAGATAATGACTTCATAAACTTGCATGACATGATAGCATGTATCATACTCAATGATCAAACCCAAACTTGCAACATGAACATTTAACTTCATAGTTAATATCTAAGAGTAGGGAAAGGGCTTACATTGCTATGAAGGCACAAAAGATATGACAAAGCCCTTATGCAATCAAATAGACCCAAAATGCAAGCTCTAACATAAAAACCCTTGAGCCAAAATGATCAAAACCCTTGCTTTATGATGCAAAGATAGAAACTTGACTTGAATGCAAGCTAATGACACTCATACAAGCTTGAAAACACTTGTATGCATGGAAAATCTCTCATAGAAACCATTTAGAAATTTTATGAAGAGAGTGGAGGCCATGAGAGGTAAAATTTTGCCATAGTTTAGTTGCATGAATGAATAATGAGGATTTAGGATAGGTTAGGGTCTTATTTATAGATTAGGCAAGTGTTTTAGGCCATAGGATTAAACCTAGATTCAATCCAAGCCATCAAAGCATGTCTTGGGGAAGAAGTCAAGTGTAGGAACAATCTAGGGCCTTTAGATTAAAGATGAACCATGAGAACCATCCAAATGCAAAATCTGCATTTGAACGAATCGGCCCACGGGTTGACAGCTAAACACCCTGGATTAACCCCTAGTCGACCCAACGAGCTCGGGTCGACCTCAAAAATCGGCCGGTTCGGTTATTCCCCTCTCCCAATTCGCTGTTTTGAACATTTTTGCATATTTATTTATTTATTTTTCAATTATATATATATATATCAATATATATATATATATATATATATATATATTTCTCTGCGCAACCCATTTCACTTAATTAAGTATACTTTAATTTGGGAATTTTTCCTGAAACTTCGCGAGGCCATATCTTAGTCATACGGACTCCGATTTTCGAAAACTCGGACTCTATTTCGCGTATTTTTCCGAGACGAACGCAATGGCATAGCCCGTTTCCCTTGATTCAGATTTTACAGTTTAATTCTGCCTCCATTCATGTTATAATAGGTTATTGAAAATACGGGTTGTTACACACGCTTACTGGGCTTGAATATTAGAGGTCAAAACGTGAATAGCGGTGGCAACGCAAGTCCAACGGGTTCATGTGCGTGCATGGGTCCGGGCTGGTAGGTAAGACGTTGTTGCATCGTGTAGGTATGACTGTGCATTTCATGTTGGTATCGGGGTTGCCACTTTGGGGAGTGATACACCCCACTGTGGGGCCAGCACGGGTGCCTACGGGGTTTAGGGAGCCGGTCGAATTGGTAGATTAAGGGTACCTTCACGGTGGCAGGAGCAAGCCAGCACCTATGATAGCAGCTAGGTACAAGTAACTACTAAGTTTGTCATGTGGGTACAGTTAGTGGGAAGGGATCAACCTCTAGTAAAAAGAGACTAATAGATGTTTGGTGTAATTAATTAATGTGGTGTAACTTAGTAAATGTGCGGTGTAACGAAATACATGTTGGTTGAGTTGGATAGTCCTTTGGGTGCTAGTTTGATGTTGACCTCGGTCTTCGGGGTTAGTATTTGGAGGGTTGTTCGCTTAGCCAAGGTGTAGGATAGTCTTAGTACTTAGGAATGAAATCATCTTGTCCATCCTTTTTGTCTACCTTATCTAAGTTATAGCCATATCATGATGCCTATTTATGTCTTGATCATTTACCTTACCTATTATTTTTTAAAATTACTAGACGCGCCAGACTTTATGTCTGACCCGTTTGTTTCCACCTCTTTTCTTTCCTTCCTCAGGTTTGCAAGGAGGGAATACTACAGTTTAGTGCCGATTTCTTTCAGTTGCTTGAAAAGAGTAGATGCATCGCTTTGGACTCGCTCATCTTTATGGCTTTGCTTATGCTCAGTGGGGATTTATGCATTTATGTTATTTAAGTATTTGCTTCTTTATGTACTTTGATGTTTTTGGAAAAAACTATTGATCCTGTTGTAATGGTTTTCAGAACTGCTTATGTAAGCTTGTTTTGAGTAATGATGCTGTAAAATAAGCTTTATCTTCCGCTGTGTTTTATTTGTTTATTTATTCTTGTAATTTATCTGTTCTATACAACAATAATGCTTCATGGGCATTGATGCATTCCCTTTGTGAGTGACATTAATGGACATGGGGTGTTACACGTGGTATCAGAGCTATGGTTGCAAGAATAGATAAAAAGTTTTGAAAAGTGTTTTCAAAAGTATTATTTTCCTAGAAAGTATTTTCAAAAACTTGTTTTAAAGAAGCTATTTTCAAGGAAAGTTTACATTAAAAATCATAATCCCCGCAAGCCATACATCTCTCTTTCGCTCCCCTTGTTTGAAACTCTTTCTTTTTCTTTTCAGCATGTCTGGAGCATCTGAGATACCAGAGGGTGTTCATGTACCTTGTAATAACCCGTGTTTTTCGACCATTTGAATCTGAATATTTAAATTAGTTTTAAATATTTTATTTGGAATATCGACGGAATTTAATATTAAATTCGTTATTTAAATGAAGTTCGAACGTTATATATTTATATAATTATAAATCGAGCTTGAAAATGGCGTGCAATTCATAGATTGGGATTTTGAACTTCAACTGAGAATACATGATTCGATATAAGTCGGGTTTCTGTGAAACAAGAAACGTTGGAACCGTGTTGATGATAACTTTCATATGAAAGAGAAAAATCCAGATTTCATATTATAATTTGTTATTTATGGCTAAATCAAATTTTAAAATAGTCGCTATGGAATTCTTTATTTAATTATAGGCCTTTAAAATAGCCATTTTACAAACGGACTTCATTTTCGACGAAATCGGTTTCATTAGGACCGTAATGTTAAATTATTGTATGGTGTTGAATTGCATGATAAATTGATGTTGTATGTGACCATGGCAGCCGTAAACGCCCGTTTATTTTCTATAGCGCGTAATTAAATTTATTAAAGGGATATTTGGCTATAACTTGAGCAAACGATCGAATTTGGCCGCGAAACCGATTTTGTTTAGTTTGTATCGTCGATTAGAGTTAGGATAGGTATATAGTTTGTTATTTTTGGAGACCATGTAATTTGGTGTCCAAAATGGCATCGCGGTGCGCGTAAAAATAGCCTACCGGGGAAACAGTCTCAGAATGCAACGAAACTAGTGCCGTTGGGTTCGTACTGAAGAATTATTTTAGGATTTCAAAGTTTCAAGTTGATTAGATGTATCTGGTGATCGAGAAAATTTAAACGCGTGTTGATTTCCGGTTTTATAAAGGAATTTTTTTCAAATGATGTCGGATTTCAACGAAACTTGTCCCATTGTATCTGGAATATCTTTTTACACCAAGATTAGCCTTTTTATCAGTAAATGGAAATTTTATATTATGATTTTTAATGCGACTTCTCCACGACGAAGTTTCATGCATTAAAAACCTTCCCACTTCACTTCAAATATGTCCTCCTTGTTTGCGTCCCATGCTTACGTGACTTGCGCCCAACTTTCATCTTTTTCTTGCATTCTAATCTTCTCACCTTGGCAGCCAAGTAATTTTTTTTTTGAAATCCACTCCATGCAATTACAGCTACCTATACACCTCTCTACAAGCCTATTGTAAACAGCTTGCTTCCCACGACATTCGCCTCTATAAAACACCCATACTCCAATTTGTTTTCTCCATTCCCCCAGAAATGAAAAAAAAAATCTCACCAACAAAAAAAATCGAGCAAACTAGAAAGGATAAACTCTTGGGCGGTGGCACTGCTGGGTGCAGCGAAGGTAGGGGATGGTTTTTGGCACAGGAAAATAATTACAGCAGTATGTGAAACGTTGGGGAAGCAAGAAAGGACCGCACTTTGATCAAAGGGAGAGGAGGGATTTGTTTGGATCTTTGGGTAGAGATTGGCTACAAACGTAAGCAAGAAGGAAGTGGCTGTGTGTTCTTTTGTTGAGGGAGGAGGACGGTTGTCCATTGTTTGCAAGGTTCATGGGCTTAAGATGTTAAGGGGGAGGGTTGGCATCACAAAATGGTTGGTGTAGTAGAAGTTAAAGTTTTCAGTTGTGAAAAAAAGGACTCAATGAAATGACTTGGGAGGAAAAGGGAGCAGCACGCATGGGAGGGGGAGGAACCGTATGGTGCGTGAGCATTTAAGAAGTGGGCTTTGGGCCCTACGCATAAAAAAAAAGAGTGTGAAACCAAAATGGGGCAGAGAAGAAGAGCGGATGAGGGAGGAGCGTGTTATTGGTTCCAGTAAAATAATAGATTGGACAAAAGGAAATTCGAGTTGGGCTTTGGGCCGCGTTGGTAGAAGAACAAAAAGAAGAACTCAAATATTAAGGAAAAAAATGGCCACAAATATTTGATCAAGTTGGTTCGAAACTGGTAGCCGGTGGGAGGCATAGTACATTTTGAAGTGGGTGATGGGGGAAAATAAGGATAGTAGATAATGGTGGAGAAGCCAAGCAGTGTACACGGTGAGAAATACTGATAGAATGGACGGAGCATAACACAGCTGGAGGCTTCTAAAGCAAACCGATCGACGATGAATAGAAATCAGGTGAGTTAAACTCACTCAGTTCTCACCTCTTATATTTTATATAAGTTGGGTTTTTAATTGTGTGCTATGGTTGTTTGTTCGTTGATGATTTTATATTCATATATGGACTGAAACGATTAAATTAAACGTTCGTTTGATTTAATTGAACAAATCGTTATTTCTAATGATAAAATCCAATTGAGGTAACTTACCTCAGTGGTTGCGTTTATAACACTATAAACGTCATAAGTAATTGAATGTTTGAATTTTTGTTATTATCCCTGTATTGACTGTTATAGTTATTATTGACTATTAAACTGTTTTATTTCATCTGTCTAGATGGAAACGAATATTGATTGGCCATATTGAACTGAAATATTTGAACTGTGGTAACCCGTTGTTCTGCATGGGAATGACAGGTTGGAGGAATCCAACAAGATTCCTCACTGATATTGACAACGTTTATCAAAATGATCACATTTGTTTGTATTGAACATGAAATTGGTCTATATTTCACGGTTTGGTACTATAGTAGCCATTTGCCTCTTTAGTACCGTCGGTTAAAAGGAATAAATTTTTGAATTCGATATTAATCAATTTCGAATGGTTTTCAAAGTTGAGGATATATTTTTAAATGGTTTTGAAGTACGTTTTTTTTAATTGTAAAATAATAGTCAAAGTTAAATTTATAATAAAATATAACTAATAGAGATGCAAGATAACATTTAATAAATATTTAAACAATATAAATTTATCGTGTTGATTGTTTAAATGTTGGAATGGTTTTATATGGGCCTTTGCGTTCATAAAAGAAGTTTAAATGTATTTCTAAATTTTGAAATGGAGCATGGATATACGAGAATGTAAAAAAAAAAGAGTTTTAAAGAGTAATATTTTTGTAGTAAATGATCGTTTTAACAAACGGTGTTTTATGACACGAAATGAGATTTAATAACATTTCATGAATAAGATTTTACGAATCAGCGGATTTGGAAATAAGTAGTAATATAAATGAGATTTGGATTTACAAATAAGATTTGGATTTATAAATGAGATTTGGATTTACAAATGAGATTTGGATTTATAAATGAGATTTGGATTTACAAATGAGATTTGGATTTAAATGAGATTTGAATATATAAATGGGATATGAGTTTATGGGATCAAGGTTGGGAATATAAGCTAAGTCAAAGATTTGAAAAACGACAACGAACATTTGTTGTCGATAAAGAATTGGAAACGAGATTTTCCAAATGAAGTAAAAGATGTGCAAATGAAAACGATTGACAAGTTGTAGTAATTAATTTACAAAAGATTTTGTAAATGGAAATTTAAAATTTGGAAAAGGAAATCGAGTTAGTAAATGAGGTTAGTGGTTTGTAAATGTAATATTTATTGCTAATAAAATGTACTATTTTTAGATATAAGTTTTTAAAGGATTATTGTATGTTTTAGGCAACGAACACATGGTCGAGTATGAGTTAAAGATAATGTGATGAGTAAAAATGGTTTTTGAAATGAAATCTGTAACGTTGTTACAGATAATAAGTTGGATTGTTTGGTAAATATCAACATGCGAATTTGGAAAGATAACAATTTAATAACTGTATAATACAGTGATATAAGATTTATAAAAGATTTGTTTTTAAACAAATGAAATTGAATTGTTGAAATAATTTTTAATATTATAATAAAGAGATATTAAGGAATTTTCTTAAGGATTCTATTTCTAATAGAATCGAAGTTCATATATAACGCCATGAAGGGTTATTAACATAAATCGAAAGAGATAAAAAGGAGTTGTTTAAGTAAATGTGATCGAGATTTAAATAGGTTTCCAGAGGAATGATATTAGTTTATAAACGAGAATAGTTGAGGGAAACATCAGTTACGATTCCCATACATGTTATTATAAACTGTTTTTCGACAAGCTTATAAGTTGAATAAAGATGAAGGTGGAGAATATTCTTATACTACGATAAGAAGTAAAAAGCGATGTTCCAAATGTTGGAAAGCTTAAAATTAATGGATGGTTCGTTAAAGAGGCTAATGATACTGAGTATTGAATCATTGAATCCATTTTCTTTTATGGATGAATGTTTGTTTATTTGATAGTTAAATAACCAACTATCAAATTTGGCCGTACGATTGTCGGTACGGAAAGACTGGGACCGAATTTATATTTGGAAACCATTCCGTCCAGCAAATACGAATACATTAAAGTTGCTGATTCAAGATGGAGCCATTGAAGACCGTTGATCTTCATAAGCGAAAGAATTACTTAAAATCTCTGACTCGCAAGCAGAGATAAACTGTGATCCTGTCGTAGTTGAAATCTACGGTTTCGCAAGGACTTCTCGCTATTGATTCTCAGGGTGATTCCTAGAATGCAGTAGGAGGGTGCCTTCGGTTGGTCCTGTTCCTGGATGACTTGTATGGATGAATGTCTGACAAAGTATTTCTAGAAAAGTCACGTAAATTGATTTCTTCAACCATACCAAGAGTGGAAGCGGAGAGGGAAACTTCTTTAGCTAACACACAATGTATTGTTGTGGACATCAATTAGAGATTTTGATGGATCTGACGATGTGGCATTCGAAGTGAATGTGGTGTGCTGATAAAGCGTAGCCTCAAGCCTCATCAACCAGAAAATGACAGAAATCGGGCAGACAGCATGGCTATATGGGTCGCTCCCATTAAGGTGTATAATTGTGACGGCCGGGAATTTCGCTCGATCTGAATCAGTCGTTAAACCGATCTAGACCGTTCGAAACCCCTGATCGTTTGAGAACAGGACAAATCAGAATACAAACAGAAGAACATTTCATTGTTATTACAACAATTCCATCAGATACAAGAATATGCAGAGTATAAATGAATAAATATTACACAGAAATATTAGAGATTTAAATTACATTTAAATACATATCAGCGGAAAATAATACAAAGCACAACTGAAGGTGATATACGGATACAGAGCTTTCCGGATATCATTCCAGCTGTAAACCAGGATCCTGTGAATATAAATCTGCAAAACCAAAACTACTAGCTGCCCGTGCGGAAAATAGGGGCACCCAGAGTTTAGGTTAAAACAATAAACTCCATGTCAGTCATGTGACTGGTGTGAGAACTAAAACAGTTATTTAAAGCTTTACTTTAAAAATTAGGTAAATCAAGGGACCACGCCGTATAACACGGAACAGGTTTCCTCCCAAGAATACCAGTGCATAAAACAACAGCGCAATGCTAAATAAAGAAAAATGAAGTTGTTATAAGACCCAGGTCCTATCACACAATGCAACGCAAGCCGGGGGATAGGGTTTTCCCTTATAACAGCCAAAGCATGCTTGATACGTTTAAAACAAATCATTTGATACTATAATAAGTGTATAGTGTCAAAACATTTCAATCATAAATATCAATCATAGGCGGCATAGATACCATCTACTATGTCGCCCTACTAGTTCTACAATTAAAGCCGAATTACACGTATTGGAAATTGGATTCCGTCATGAGTCGAGGCAAGGGGCAAGCTCCTCTCCGCGTTCGAGACACTCTAGCAAATATCTCAGGGCTACGCACTCTGGGCAACCCCTGGATGCTTCAGGGCCGGTCCTCACTTACGTTAGAGGATTATTTATGCCTGAACACACGTTGCCCGGTCCTTATAGACCTATAATCGAGGCGCCTCATCCAACAACCACAAAGGTGAAAAGTATATATATGTCAGGGCTGGTAAGTCACTGACACCACCAAAGCTAGAAAGAAACGGCGTGCTCTCCCTGCAGTCCGTATCCCGTTTTTAACTCATACCGAGGTGTGAGGCTCGCGAATTCACGTTATACACAAAGCTACGCCACAAAGGCGTGCTTTGATCATCAACCACAAGACTTTGCTTTTCAACAGAAGCTTTGATCTTTGCATCTTAGCGTGCCACACAGGCAATTCATGCCATGCGACTGATGTCCATCGATATACAACCTCTGAGCTCGTACGTCTCAGAGAAGGACGTTAAGCAAAAGAATAAATTCTCCGCTGCCAAACAGATGTATATTTAATAGAAATCAATCAACACAGAATAAAATCCAATGTCAGACACACAATCCATTTTCAAGTCCGTTCTGGGTCTGAACGAAACCGGAGGCACTTTCCTCGCATATCCATCCATCTCCAAGTACGCCTGGACGACCACCAACTATTTCCATCCTCTTGGGTGTACATCCCAATCTGGATCGTTAGTAATTATCCAAACGATGTGAAGACTTCCGGTCTTCTACCATCGTCTTCATCTTCGACATATCGCCGAATCGGTTATTCAGAATGGGTGTAAACCCGGTCTTTCCGAACAACCCGCGTATATTTAAAACAAATGTTACACAAACACAACATACGCCTCATTCCAATTCTGAATATTTTGTTATTTAAATATTCGCATCTTTTGGGAGAGGTTCCCATTAATTTTATCCAAGATAAATTCTTTAGAATTTATCCTTTAATCATCCTTTTGATGTCGTTTCAAACCCAACTATGGTTTTCTGAACTAGTCGAGATTAGCGAACCACAACGAAGTAATTATTTATTTTATTTCCCAATCCCAATCTATTCATCCCATGAAGCAAAACTGGTAATACTCCATATCTAACACCACAGTGTTATCGGTAAAATTAATTACCATTTCACGTTCAAATCTAATTAAAGATTTAACTATCGCTTTGGAGCAAAACTGGTGATACTCCATTCTCGCTCGTTTTCTAAATTTGATAATTTAGATTGTAAATTCACATTTCAACCTAATTGCAGATTCGTTAAAACTCCTTTTATTGGGTTAAAGAACTAGGTGTTATTTAAAACACAGTTCACGACAAACCCAAATCACATTCTATTTATTTTCGCGTTAAAGAACTAGGTGTTATTTAAAACACAGTTCACGATAAACCCACAAATCAATTCTAGTTCAATTCAAATCGAATATATTTGGAATTCCGATTATTTAAAACCCCTTTTTAAATCTAATTTATTTATTTAAAAGTAAATCGGGTTTTAAATTTAGTTCAAACTAGTTCCTTCTGATAAAAATCTATTTTTATCTTTACAAATATGGAGTTTTTAACCCCAATTTTTCTCAAATCATTTCTTATGATTTTATACAAATTATTACTATTTTTAATAATTTTATCAAGGCCCGTACAGTCGATTTCCAACAATGGCCATCGAACTGCACTTACAGCGACCTTTTTCGAATTTGATTTGGACGTATCTCCAAATCCAACTGTTAGATTTTAAATTTATAATATTCGTTAGAAAGCTCTTTTCGATACGAACCCAACGGTTCCGGTTTTAGGAGAATCCGACGGTCGGATCTCGCGTAACGTTCGTTTGAAATAAATGGTCGAAATTCACGAACTGCCGCGGCGCGGCGCGTTCTATTCAGGCCATTATATTATATATATAATATATATAATATACATTTCGTCGATTTCTATTCAAAACGAATTTTATAAATAGTTTTGAATTCGTTTCAAAAACAATTTCAACTTCCATTTCAATTCAAATCAAAATTGAATTTTTCTTTATAAATTCGTTTTAAAATTCATTTCTATTCAATTCAAATTTCGAAATCGTTTTCTATTCAATTCATTTCGAAATCGTTTTCTATTCAGTTCATTTCGAAATCGTTTTCTATTCAATTCATTTCGAAATCGTTTTCTATTCAAATCATTTGGAAATCGTTTTCTATTCAATTCATTTCGAAATCGTTTTCTATTCAATTCATTTCGAAATCGTTTTCTATTCAATTCATTTTGAAATCGTTTTCTATTCAATTCATTTCGAAATCGTTTTCTATTCAATTCATTTTTCAAATGAATAAAATCGACATAAATATGGTTCACGTCAAAATGGCGTCAATCTAATCAACACGGCTTCATATATTTCTATTTTCAAATATTTTATTTAAAATATTTCTTATTATCAAAATATTTCTATTTCAAATATTTCGTTGAAAACATGACTAATCTCAACGGATGAGTACAGTCAACACATGAACATTTACTTTATATTGATAAAGATGTAATTTTTGTTATAAAAATATTTCGTTCAACACATGACTAATCTCAACGGATGAGTACAGTCAACACATGAACATTTACTTTATATTGATAAAGATGTAATTTTTTTATAAAAATATTTCGTTCAACACATGACTAATCTCAATGGATGAGTACAGTCAACACATGAACATTTACTTTATATTGATAAAGATGTAAATTTTATTATAAAAATATTTCGTTCAACACATGACTAATCTCAACGGATGAGTACAGTCAACACATGAACATTTACTTTATATTGATAAAGATGTAATTTTTGTTATAAAAATATTTCGTTCAACACATGACTAATCTCAACGGATGAGTACAGTCAACACATGAACTTTTACTTTATATTGATAAAGATGTAAATTTTATTATAAAAATATTTCGTTCAACACATGACTAATCTCAACGGATGAGTACAGTCAACACATGAACTTTTACTTTATAATATTCTTTATCTTCTAAATTGGAATGAGGCCCAATCAATCACCATATAAAATTAATTATATGGATTTTCATACATCGCACGTATATAATAGCATTGAAGAATAATCAACCATCAACCAAAGTGCACTACACTGTATAAGCATCAAATATAGATATCTAACGCTTATAACAGCCTGTCAATCAATCGATCGACATATTTAATCAATCAGGATGAGTGAACTTCAAATTTCATCCCAACACCCGTGTGGGGTTTCAAACAATCAAACACAGATTTTATTTGAGCAGTTGGGCGATGTGTAAAATTTATCGACCCAATCAATGTCCTTCAAATAGGTGTACATAAACAAACCGTCCGGTTTGTAAATGAATATTTTATTTATTCACATTCACTTTATTCATATTCACGTTAAAAATTATATTTTTAACGATAAAACATTTTATTTTAACATATGAATTCCTATTCAGTTCATTCTTTAAATAAAATGATCTTTTTATTTTCTAACTTATTTTAGAAAATTTCGGCGGCAAAACGGTACGATACTAGAAACGGGACAAGGCCTAGCCTTATCCCCGGTCTAGTGAAGGCCCACGCCATTCACACATCAATCAAATCCATTCATTTCACCAAACAATTCAATTTCAATCAAATAATCTAACTAATTTTTGAAATCTAACAAACAAGACCATGGTCTGTGGACGATTGTGTCGGGTGCTACTAAGCACCGTCTGCATCCTAGTATATATATATAACTAGAAAAATAAATTGAAAGGTGAGAAATTCTCACTAATAGCTATCCTAGCTCCACGGCACTTCATAGATAGAAATCTTCATCGCTATCGCATCTTCGTCATCTTCGTTGCCCGTAGCCACTACATATATAAAAATCACACATTTTTATATTTGCTGATGGCTTTAAAATAAAAATCACATTTTTATTTATTTTCTTTCAATTTAAAAGTCATATTTTTATAATCACTTCATATATTTAAAAATCGAATTTTTACTATGTTATTCAATATATAAAAATCGAATTTTTACTACGTTATCAAATAGATAAAATTCCATTTCAAAAATATAGATTTCGCATTTTTACATCTAAAAATATCGCCTTTACTCATTTAAAAATATCGTCTTTACTCATTTAAAAATATCGTCTTTCTAAAAATAAAGTTTTTGCCTTTATAAAAATAAAGATTTTACCTTTATAAAAATAAAGATTTTATTTTTATCTTTCTACAATATAAAAGATTATATTTTTACTACTTTAAAAATATAAAAATCCAATTTTTAATTCTTTAAAAATATAAAAATCATATCTTTAAATTTTCCTATCGAATAGAATTCAGTTTTTTCTCTAAACTAATTATGTAAAATAATTTTAGAAAGAAGAAGGAGGGAAAAACAAACTTACAGACGGTTTCAATTGGAGAGAGGGAGCGGCGCTGGGGGAGTATGGGTGTGGTCGGAGGCGTGGGGCTGCGGGTCAGGGGAGGTGGCAGGTCGGTGGGCGATGGGTCAGAGGATGGAGGGGGTGCGGTGCTCGAATTGGGGGTTTAGGGTTCGGGTTTGGGTGGGGTTCGATGCGGGTTCGGCGAGGAGGAAGAAGGAGGGAGGGCTTCGCGAGGGGGAGGGAGCGCCGGCGGCGCTGCCGCGATGGGAGGGGCGCGATCGGCGTCGACGAGGGGATTTAGGTTTTTTTTTTGTTTTGAAATGAACGGGGCCTGGGTAGTTAAGGAGAAGGAAGGGGGTTTTAAATTTTTAATTAATTTAATTATTTTATTTTCAAAAAGTTGACTTTTACATACGACCTCGAAACGAGGCCCACCGCCTGTCGTCCATAGCGTATTACCCCCATTCTGAACACAATGGGCTATATATCGCAAGCTGATTCGACTATTTGAATCAGTTTCCGTTTAATTTACATTTAAATCACTATATTGAATTTTAAATGTACATTTCAAATTGCCGGGGTCACATACTAACTCGAAAAATTCCAGAAAAATATTTTCTAGCTTCGTATGGACGATACGGTCCTAACAAAACTAGTTTCGTCGAATTCTGAGACCGTTTGAAAAATGGCCAATTTCCAGTCGATTAAAATCAACTGAACTGGTCAAACGCGTTTTCCTTCGCCACGCTCACATATTGATTCTAAAAATTATAAAATTTAAAACCTAGCAATAATTTGACATCACGGACCCAACAAAACTGGTTTCGTCGAAATCCGAGGTCATTTGCAAAATGTCTATTTTTAAGGGCCTTAATTCCATAGCGACTATTCAGAATTTTCAACTGGACAAATCTTTTGATTCCCGCTATGAAATTTGGATTTTTCGGATTCGTTGGAAAGATATTATCAATTAGATCCTAATGTTTTTGGTTTCACTAAAATCCGGATTGTTTTGCACCCGGTACATTCAATTGAAGTTTGAAATCGAATTATCGAACTACCGCGCCGTTTTCAATTCTATTTATAACTATATATAATTATTTATATTCTAACGACGACGTATATAATATATACGTTCTAAATATATTCAAAATAAATTTTTCTCGTCGATTTTATTTAAAATAATCTATTTTAAATATTCAAAATTCGCTAAAATTGCTAAAATAAAAATTTTAAACTGGTTCAGAATTTCCGGGTTATTACAATCTCCCGCACTTAAAACTTTTCGTCCCCGAAAAGGAACAAAGTCGAAAGTGGTTTGATTAATTAACTCTACGTTCGATCTGGCTTCCATTCTCCAACTTTTCAGTTTCTGAGAATTTTCAAATTTTCAAAAATTTGGCTAACACCCTAAATTTTCGAAAAATTTCGCCATAACCTCCCCTGCACCGGGAGCATCAGGGAATTTCAAATAGCTTCCCCGGTCCTTCTAATCTCAAAAAGAAAAAGAAAACGCCAAGCGGCTAGCCAATAGGCTCATAAAATCATCATCACCCAAACAAAACAGTAAATTATGTAGTAAACATGTACCTATTTGTCGGGCAAACAAATTTTATTCTTCGGCTCTAGCCTCCTTGCTATGACCTGTTCAATGTAAGTATATATATATACAAACAAATGCGACCAATTCTCAATATGATTCAATCTTTGATGCTATTAGGCATAATGGTTCAAAATTAGCAAACAAATAAACAAACAACACAAACATCAATCAATTAGTGGATTAACGTTTCAAATTCATAAATTTTGATATATATACTGAAAATCTTGTTTTTGATGCCAATTCACAACAATATGTTCTAGCTATATAAGTTTTGGTTCTCACACCAGTCTAATGGAAATATATAGATATCACACCTTCGAAACACGAACATAAATACTGATGATGTCATCACAATCATCAGTACCATCTCCGGGCGACTAGAATGTGATTCCATATCTACCCAATATATTAAAACTTCAAATATACATTCATGAC
Organism: Allium sativum; assembly: GCA_030737875.1. Lineage (NCBI taxonomy): Eukaryota > Viridiplantae > Streptophyta > Magnoliopsida > Asparagales > Amaryllidaceae > Allium > Allium sativum. Next base: position 178,711,826 of record CM060915.1, on the reverse strand, counting down.
GCGTATATGCAAAATCTTTATATATTGGATTGTCCATATTCAAAAATAAATAAATATTCAAATACGTTTTAAAATGGTTTAATATTTCAAAACAAAATGGTTTTCATTTGAAAAATATACTCTTCGCACTCGTTCTAGGATACTACTGATCCTATCTCTAACGAGTCATTCTAATTGGATATTACTAATCCAATATCTGATGAATTCTTTCGTATGGTTCTAATGTGTCTTGTTCTCGAGCTCTGTAAACCAAAGCTCTGATACCAAATGTAACGGCCGGGAATTTCGCTCGATCTGAATCAGTCGTTAAACCGATCTAGACCGTTCGAAACCCCTGATCGTTTGAGAACAGGACAAATCAGAATAAAAACAGAAGAACATTTCATTGTTATTACAACAATTCCATCAGGTACAAGAATATACAGAGTATAAATGAATAAATATTACACAGAAATATCAGAGATTTAAATTACATTTAAATACATATCAGCGGAAAATAATACAAAGCACAACTGAAGGTGATATACGGATACAGAGCTTTCCGGATATCATTCCAGCTGTAAACCAGGATCCTGTGAGTATAAATCTGCAAAACCAAAACTACTAGCTGCCCGTGCGGAAAATAGGGGCACCCAGAGTTTAGGTTAAAACAATAAACTCTGAGTCAGTCATGTGACTGGTGTGAGAACTAAAACAGTTATTTAAAGCTTTACTTTAAAAATTAGGTAAATCAAGGGACCACGCCGTATAACACGGAACGGGTTTCCTCCCAAGAATACCAGTGCATAAAACAACAGCGCAATGCTAAATAAAGAAAAATGAAGCTGTTATAAGACCCAGGTCCTATCACACAATGCAACGCAAGCCGGGGGATAGGGTTTTCCCTTATAAAAGCTAAAGCATGCTTGATACGTTTAAAACAAATCATTTGATACTATAATAAGTGTATAGTGTCAAAACATTTCAATCATAAATATCAATCATAGGCGGCATAGCTACCATCTACTATGTTGCCCTACTAGTTCTACAATTAAAGCCGAATTACACGTATTGGAAATTGGATTCCGTCATGAGTCGAGGCAAGGGGCAAGCTCCTCTCCGCGTTCGAGACACTCTAGCAAATATCTCAGGGCTACGCACTCTGGGCAACCCCTGGATGCTTCAGGGCTGGTCCTCACTTACGTTAGAGGATTATTTATGCCTGAACACACGTTTCCCGGTCCTTACAGACCTATAATCGAGGCGCCTCATCCAACAACCACAAAGGTGAAAAGTACATATATGTCAAGGCTGGTAAGTCACTAACACCACCAAAGCTAGAAAGAAACGTCGTGCTCTCCCTGCAGTCAGTATCCCGTTTTTAACTCATACCGAGGTGTGAGGCTCGCGAATTCACGTTATACACAAAGCTACGCCACAAAGGCGTGCTTTGATCATCAACCACAAGAATTTGTTTTTCAACAGAAGCCTTGATCATTGCATCTTAGCGTGCCACACAGGCAATTCATGCCATGCGACTGATGTCCATCGATATACAACCTCTGAGCTCGTACGTCTCAGAGAAGGGCGTTAAGCAAAAGAATAAATTCTCCGCCGCCAAACAGATGTATATTTAATAGAAATCAATCAACACAGAATAAAATCCAATGTCAGACACACAATCCATTTTCAAGTCCGTTCTGGGTCTGAACGAAACCGGAGGCACTTTCCTCGCATATCCATCCATCTCCAAGTACGCCTGGACGACCACCAACTATTTCCATCCTCTTGGGTGTACAGCCCAATCAGGATCGTTAGTAATTATCCAAACGATGTGAAGACTTCCGGTCTTCTACCATCGTCTTCATCTTCGACATATCGCCGAATCGGTTATTCAGAATGGGTGTAAACCCGGACTTTCCGGACAACCCGCGTATATTTAAAACAAATGTTACACAAACACAACATACGCCTCATTCCAATCCTGAATATTTTGTTATTTAAATATTCGCATCTTTTCGGAGAGGTTCCCACTAATTTTATCCAAGATAAATTCTTTAGAATTTATCCTTTAATCATCCTTTTGATGTCGTTTCAAACCCAATTATGGTTTTCTGAACTAGTCGAGATTAGCGAACCACAACGAAGTAATTATTTATTTTATTTCCCAATCCCAATCTATTCATCCCATGAAGCAAAACTGGTAATACTCCATATCTAACACCACAGTGTTATCGGTAAAATTAATTACCATTTCACGTTCAAATCTAATTAAAGATTTAACTATCGCTTTGGAGCAAAACTGGTGATACTCCATTCTCGCTCGTTTTCTAAATTTGTTAATTTAGATTGTAAATTCACATTTCAACCTAATTGCAGATTCGTTAAAACTCCTTTTATTGGGTTAAAGAACTAGGTGTTATTTAAAACAAAGTTCACGACAAACCCAAATCACATTCTATTTATTTTCGGGTTAAAGAACTAGGTGTTATTTAAAACACAGTTCACGATAAACCCACAAATCAATTCTAGTTCAATTCAAATCGAATATATTTGGAATTCCGATTATTTAAAACCCCTTTTTAAATCTAATTTATTTATTTAAAAGTAAATCGGGTTTTAAATTTAGTTCAAACTAGTTCCTTCTGATAAAAATCTATTTTTATCTTTTCAAATATGGAGTTTTTCACCCCAATTTTTCTCAAATCATTTCTTATGATTCTATACAAATTATTACTATTTTTAATAATTTTATCAAGGCCCTTACCGTCGATTTCCAACAATGGCCATCGAACTGCACTTACAACGACCTTTTTCGAATTTGATTTGGACGTATCTCCAAATCCAACCGTTAGATTTTAAATTTATAATATTCATTAGAAAGCTCTTTTCAATACGAACCCAACGGTTCCGGTTTTAGGAGAATCCGACGGTCGGATCTCCCGTAATGTTCGTTTGAAATAAATGGTCGAAATTCACGAACTGCCGCGGCGCGGCGCGTTCTATTCAGGCCATTATATTATATATATAATATATATAATATACATTTCGTCGATTTCTATTCAAAACGAATTTTATAAATAGTTTTGAATTCGTTTCAAAAACAATTTCAACTTCCATTTCAATTCAAATCAAAATTGAATTTTTCTTTATAAATTCGTTTTAAAATTCATTTCTATTCAATTCAAATTTCGAAATCGTTTTCTATTCAATTCATTTCGAAATCGTTTTCTATTCAATTCATTTCGAAATCGTTTTCTATTCAATTCATTTTGAAATCGTTTTCTATTCAATTCATTTCGAAATCGTTTTCTATTCAATTCATTTCGTAATCGTTTTCTATTCAATTCATTTCGAAATCGTTTTCTATTCAATTCGTTTTGAAATCGTTTTCTATTCAATTCATTTTGAAATCGTTTTCTATTCAATTCATTTTTCAAATGAATAAAATCGACATAAATATCGTTCACGTCAAAATGGCGTCAATCTAATCAACACGGCTTCATATATTTCTATTTTCAAATATTTTATTTCAAATATTTCTTATTATCAAAATATTTCTATTTCAAATATTTCGTTGAAAACATGACTAATCTCAACGGATGAGTACAGTCAACACATGAACATTTACTTTATATTGATAAAGATGTAATTTTTGTTATAAAAATATTTCGTTCAACACATGACTAATCTCAACGGATGAGTACAGTCAACACATGAACATTTACTTTATATTGATAAAGATGTAATTTTTGTTATAAAAATATTTCCTTCAACACATGACTAATCTCAACGGATGAGTACAGTCAACACATGAACATTTACTTTATATTGATAAAGATGTAAATTTTATTATAAAAATATTTCGTTCAACACATGACTAATCTCAACGGATGAGTACAGTCAACACATGAACATTTACTTTATATTGATAAAGATGTAATTTTTGTTATAAAAATATTTCGTTCAACACATGACTAATCTCAACGGATGAGTACAGTCAACACATGAACTTTTACTTTATATTGATAAAGATGTAAATTTTATTATAAAAATATTTCGTTCAACACATGACTAATCTCAACGGATGAGTACAGTCAACACATGAACTTTTACTTTATAATATTCTTTATCTTCTAAATTGGAATGATGCCCAATCAATCACCATATAAAATTAATTATATGGATTTTCATACATCGCACGTATATAATAACATTGATGAGTAATCAACCATCAACCAAAGTGCACTACACTGTATAAGCATCAAATATAGATATCTAACGCTTATAACAGCCTGTCAATCAATCTATCGACATATTTAATCAATCAGGATGAGTGAACTTCAAATTTCATCCCAACACCCGTGTGGGGTTTCAAACAATCAAACACAGATTTTATTTATGCAGTTGGGCGATGTGTAAAATTTATCGACCCAATCAATGTCCTTCAAATAGGTGTACATAAACAAACCGTCCGGTTTGTAAATGAATATTTTATTTATTCACATTCACTTTATTCATATTCACGTTAAAAATTATATTTTTAACGATAAAACATTTTATTTTAACATATGAATTCCTATTCAGTTCATTCTTTAAATAAAATGATCTTTTTATTTTCTAACTTATTTTAGAAAATTTCGGCGGCATAACGGCACGATACTAGAAACGGGACAAGGCCTAGCCTTATCCCCGGTCTAGTGAAGGCCCACGCCATTCACACATCAATCAAATCCATTCATTTCACCAAATAATTCAATTTCAATCAAATAATCTAACTAATTTTTGTAATCTAACAAACAAGTCAATGGTCTGTGGACGATTGTGTCGGGTGCTACTAAGCACCGTCTGCATCCTAGTATATATATATATATAACTAGAAAAATAAATTGAAAGGTGAGAAATTCTCACTAATAGCTATCCTAGCTCCACGGCACTTCATAGATAGAAATCTTCATCGCTATCGCATCTTCGTCATCTTCGTTGCCCGTAGCCACTACATATATGAAAATCACACATTTTTATATTTGCTGATGTCTTTAAAATAAAAATCACATTTTTATTTATTTTCTTTCAATTTAAAAATCATATTTTTATAATCACTTCATATATTTAAAAATCGAATTTTTACTATGTTATTCAATATATAAAAATCGAATTTTTACTACGTTATCAAATAGATAAAATTCCATTTCAAAAATATAGATTTCGCATTTTTACATCTAAAAATATCGCCTTTACTCATTTAAAAATATCGTCTATACTCATTTAAAAATATCGTCTTTCTAAAAATAAAGTTTTTGCCTTTATAAAAATAAAGATTTTACCTTTGTAAAAATAAAGATTTTATTTTTATCTTTCTACAATATAAAAGATTATATTTTTACTACTTTAAAAATATAAAAATCCAATTTTTAATTCTTTAAAAATATAAAAATCATATCTTTAAATTTTCCTATCGAATAGAATTCAGTTTTTTCTCTAAACTAATTATGTAAAATAATTTTAGAAAGAAGAAGGAGGGAAAAACAAACTTACAGACGGTTTCAATTGGAGAGAGGGAGCGGCGCTGGGGGAGTATGGGTGTGGTCGGAGGCGTGGGGCTGCGGGTCAGGGGAGGTGGCAGGTCGGAGGGCGATGGGTCAGAGGATGGAGGGGGTGCGCTGCTCGAATTGGGGGTTTAGGGTTCGGGTTTGGGTGGGGTTCGATGCGGGTTCGGCGAGGAGGAAGAAGGAGGGAGGGCTTCGCGAGGGGGAGGGAGCGCCGGCGGCGCTGCCGCGATGGGAGGGGCGCGATCGGCGTCGACGAGGGGATTTAGGTTTTTTTTTTTTTTTTTTTTTGAAATGAACGGGGCCTGGGTAGTTAAGGAGAAGGAAGGGGGTTTTAAATTTTTAAATAATTTAATTATTTTATTTTCAAAAAGTTGACTTTTACATACGACCTCGAAACGAGGCCCACCGCCTGTCGTCCATAGCGTATTACCCCCATTCTGAACACAATGGGCTATATATCGCAAGCTGATTCGACTGTTTGAATCAGTTTCCGTTTAATTTACATTTAAATCACTATATTGAATTTTAAATGTACATTTCAAATTGCCGGGGTCACATACTAACTCGAAAAATTCCAGAAAAATATTTTCTAGCTTCGTATGGACGATACGGTCCTAACAAAACTAGTTTCGTCGAATTCTGAGACCGTTTGAAAAATGGCCAATTTCCAGTCGATTAAAATCAACTGAAACTGGTCAAACGCGTTTTCCTTTGCCACGCTCACATATTGATTCTAAAAATTATAAAATTTAAAACCTAGCAATAATTTGACATCACGGACCCAACAAAACTGGTTTCGTCGAAATCCGAGGTCATTTGCAAAATGTCTATTTTTAAGGGCCTGAATTCCATAGCGACTATTCAGAATTTTCAACTGGACAAATCTTTTGATTCCCGCTATGAAATTTGGATTTTTCGGATTCGTTGGAAAGATATTATCAATTAGATCCTAATGTTTTTGGTTTCACTAAAATCCGGATTGTTTTGCACCCGGTACATTCAATTGAAGTTTGAAATCGAATTATCGAACTACCGCGCCGTTTTCAATTCTATTTATAACTATATATAATTATTTATATTCTAACGACGACGTATATAATATATACGTTCTAAATATATTCAAAATAAATTTTTCTCGTCGATTTTATTTAAAATAATCTATTTTAAATATTCAAAATTCGCTAAAATTGCTAAAATAAAAATTTTAAACTGGTTCAGAATTTCCGGGTTATTACAATCTCCCCCACTTAAAACTTTTCATCCCCGAAAAGGAACAAAGTCGAAAGTGGTTTGATTAATTAACTCTACGTTCGATCTGGCTTCCATTCTCCAACTTTTCAGTTTCTGAGAATTTTCAAATTTTCAAAAATTTGGCTAACACCCTAAATTTTCGAAACATTTCGCCATAACCTCCCCTGCACCGGGAGCATCGGGGAATTTCAAATAGCTTCCGCGGTCCTTCTAATCTCAAAAAGAAAAAGAAAAAGCCAAGCGGCTAGCCAATAGGCTCATAAAATCATCATCACCCAAACAAAACAGTAAATTATGTAGTAAACATGTACCTATTTGTCGGGCAAACAAATTTTAATCTTCGGCTCTAGCCTCCTTGCTATGACCTGTTCAATGTAAGTATATATATATATACAAACAAATGCGACCAATTCTCAATATGATTCAATCTTTGATGCTATTAGGCATAATGGTTCAAAATTAGCAAACAAATAAACAAACAACACAAACATCAATCAATTAGTGGATTAACGTTTCAAATTCATAAATTTTGATATATATACTGAAAATCTTGTTTTTGATGCCAATTCACAACAATGTGTTCTAGCTATATAAGTTTTGGTTCTCACACCAGTCTAATGGAAATATATAGATATCACACCTTCGAAACATGAACATAAATACTGATGATGTCATCACAATCATCAGTACCATCTCCGGGCGACTAGAATGTGATTCCATATCTACCCAATATATTAAAACTTCAAATATACATTTATGACGCGTATATGCAAAATCTTTATATATTGGATTGTCCATATTCAAAAATAAATAAATATTCAAATACGTTTTAAAATGGTTTAATATTTCAAAACAAAATGGTTTTCATTTGAAAAATATACTCTTCGCACTCGTTCTAGGATACTACTGATCCTATCTCTAACGAGTCATTCTAATTGGATATTACTAATCCAATATCTGATGAATTCTTTCGTATGGTTCTAATGTGTCTTGTTCTCGAGCTCTGTAAACCAAAGCTCTGATACCAAATGTGACGGCCGGGAATTTCGCTCGATCTGAATCAGTCGTTAAACCGATCTAGACCGTTCGAAACCCCTGATCGTTTGAGAACAGGACAAATCAGAATACAAACAGAAGAACATTTCATTGTTATTACAACAATTCCATCAGATACAAGAATATACAGAGTATAAATGAATAAATATTACACAGAAATATCAGAGATTTAAATTGCATTTAAATACATATCAGCGGAAAATAATACAAAGCACAACTGAAGGTGATATACGGATACAGAGCTTTCCGGATATCATTCCAGCTGTAAACCAGGATCCTGTGAATATAAATCCGCAAAACCAAAACTACTAGCTGCCCGTGCGGAAAATAGGGGCACCCAGAGTTTAGGTTAAAACAATAAACTCCAAGTCAGTCATGTGACTGGTGTGAGAACTAAAACAGTTATTTAAAGCTTTACTTTAAAAATTAGGTAAATCAAGGGACCACGCCGTATAACACGGAACGGGTTTCCTCCCAAGAATACCAGTGCATAAAACAACAGCGCAATGCTAAATAAAGAAAAATGAAGCTGTTATAAGACCCAGGTCCTATCACACAATGCAACGCAAGCCAGGGGATAGGGTTTTCCCTTATAACAGCCAAAGCATGCTTGATACGTTTAAAACAAATCATTTGATACTATAATAAGTGTATAGTGTCAAAACATTTCAATCATAAATATCAATCATAGGCGGCATAGCTACCATCTACTATGTCGCCCTACTAGTTCTACAATTAAAGCCGAATTACACGTATTGGAAATCGGATTCCGTCATGAGTCGAGGCAAGGGGCAAGCTCCTCTCCGCGTTCGAGACACTCTAGCAAATATCTCAGGGCTACGCACTCTGGGCAACCCCTGGATGCTTCAGGGCCGGTCCTCACTTACGTTAGAGGATTATTTATGCCTGAACACACGTTTCCCGGTCCTTACAGACCTATAATCGAGGCGCCTCATCCAACAACCACAAAGGTGAAAAGTATATATATGTCAGGGCTGGTAAGTCACTGACACCACCAAGGCAAGAAAGAAAAGTCGTGCTCTCCCTGCAGTCCGTATCCCGTTTTTAACTCATACCGAGGTGTGAGGCTCGCGAATTCAAGTTATACACAAAGCTACGCCACAAAGGCGTGCTTTGATCATCAACCACAAGACTTTGTTTTTCAACAGAAGCCTTGATCATTGCATCTTAGCGTGCCACACAGGCAATTCATGCCATGCGACTGATGTCCATCGATATACAACCTCTGAGCTCGTACGTCTCAGAGAAGGGCGTTAAGCAAAAGAATAAATTCTCCGCCGCCAAACAGATGTATATTTAATAGAAATCAATCAACACAGAATAAAATCCAATGTCAGACACACAATCCATTTTCAAGTCCGTTCTGGGTCTGAACGAAACCGGAGGCACTTTCCTCGCATATCCATCCATCTCCAAGTACGCCTGGACGACCACCAACTATTTCCATCCTCTTGGGTGTACAGCCCAATCAGGATCGTTAGTAATTATCCAAACGATGTGAAGACTTCCGGTCTTCTACCATCGTCTTCATCTTCGACATATCGCCGAATCGGTTATTCAGAATGGGTGTAAACCCGGACTTTCCGGACAACCCGCGTATATTTAAAACAAATGTTACACAAACACAACATACGCCTCATTCCAATCCTGAATATTTTGTTATTTAAATATTCGCATCTTTTCGGAGAGGTTCCCACTAATTTTATCCAAGATAAATTCTTTAGAATTTATCCTTTAATCATCCTTTTGATGTCGTTTCAAACCTAATTATGGTTTTCTGAACTAGTCGAGATTAGCGAACCACAACGAAGTAATTATTTATTTTATTTCCCAATCCCAATCTATTCATCCCATGAAGCAAAACTGGTAATACTCCATATCTAACACCACAGTGTTATCGGTAAAATTAATTACCATTTCACGTTCAAATCCAATTAAAGATTTAACTATCGCTTTGGAGCAAAACTGGTGATACTCCATTCTCGCTCGTTTTCTAAATTTGATAATTTAGATTGTAAATTCACATTTCAACCTAATTGCAGATTCGTTAAAACTCCTTTTATTGGGTTAAAGAACTAGGTGTTATTTAAAACACAGTTCACGACAAACCCAAATCACATTCTATTTATTTTCGGGTTAAAGAACTAGGTGTTATTTAAAACACAGTTCACGATAAACCCACAAATCAATTCTAGTTCAATTCAAATCGAATATATTTGGAATTCCGATTATTTAAAACCCCTTTTTAAATCTAATTTATTTATTTAAAAGTAAATCGGGTTTTAAATTTAGTTCAAACTAGTTCCTTCTGATAAAAATCTATTTTTATCTTTTCAAATATGGAGTTTTTCACCCCAATTTTTCTCAAATCATTTCTTATGATTTTATAAAAATTATTACTATTTTTAATAATTTTATCAAGGCCCGTACAGTCGATTTCCAACAATGGCCATCAAACTTCACTTACAGCGACCTTTTTCGAATTTGATTTGGACGTATCTCCAAATCCAACCGTTAGATTTTAAATTTATAATATTCGTTAGAAAGCTCTTTTCGATACGAACCCAACGGTTCCGGTTTTAGGAGAATCCGACAGTCGGATCTCCCGTAATGTTCGTTTGAGATAAATGGTCGAAATTCACGAACTGCCGTGGCGCGGCGCGTTCTATTCAGGCCATTATATTATATATATAATATATATAATATACATTTCGTCGATTTCTATTCAAAACGAATTTTATAAATAGTTTTGAATTCGTTTCAAAAAAAATTTCAACTTCCATTTCAATTCAAATCAAAATTGAATTTTTCTTTATAAATTCGTTTTAAAATTCATTTCTATTCAATTCAAATTTCGAAATCGTTTTCTATTCAATTCATTTCGAAATCGTTTTCTATTCAATTCATTTCGAAATCGTTATCTATTCAATTCATTTCGAAATCGTTTTCTATTCAATTCATTTCGAAATCGTTTTCTATTCAATTCATTTCGAAATCGTTTTCTATTCAATTCATTTCGAAATCGTTTTCTATTCAATTCATTTCGAAATCGTTTTCTATTCAATTCATTTTTCAAATGAATAAAATCGACATAAATATCGTTAACGTGAAAATGGCGTCAATCTAATCAACACGGCTTCATATATTTCTATTTTCAAATATTTTATTTCAAATATTTCTTATTATCAAAATATTTCTATTTCAAATATTTCGTTGAAAACATGACTAATCTCAACGGATGAGTACAGTCAACACATGAACATTTACTTTATATTGATAAAGATGTAATTTTTGTTATAAAAATATTTCGTTCAACACATGACTAATCTCAACGGATGAGTACAGTCAACACATGAACATTTACTTTATATTGATAAAGATGTAATTTTTGTTATAAAAATATTTCGTTCAACACATGACTAATCTCAACGGATGAGTACAGTCAACACATGAACATTTACTTTATATTGATAAAGTTGTAAATTTTATTATAAAAATATTTCGTTCAACACATGACTAATCTCAACGGATGAGTACAGTCAACACATGAACATTTACTTTATATTGATAAATATGTAATTTTTGTTATAAAAATATTTCGTTCAACACATGACTAATCTCAACGGATGAGTACAGTCAACACATGAACTTTTACTTTATATTGATAAAGATGTAAATTTTATTATAAAAATATTTCGTTCAACATATGACTAATCTCAACGGATGAGTACAGTCAACACATGAACTTTTACTTTATAATATTCTTTATCTTCTAAATTGGAATGATGCCCAATCAATAACCATATAAAATTAATTATATGGATTTTCATACATCGCACGTATATAATAGCATTGAAGAGTAATCAACCATCAACCAAAGTGCACTACACTGTATAAGCATCAAATATAGATATCTAACGCTTATAACCGCCTGTCAATCAATCGATCGACGTATTTAATCAATCAGGATGAGTGAACTTCAAATTTCATCCCAACACCTGTGTGGGGTTTCAAACAATCAAACACAGATTTTATTTGTGCAGTTGGGCGATGTGTAAAATTTATCGACCCAATCAATGTCCTTCAAATAGGTGTACATAAACAAACCTTCCGGTTTGTAAATGAATATTTTATTTATTCACATTCACTTTATTCATATTCACGTTAAAAATTATATTTTTAACGATAAAACATTTTATTTTAACATATGAATTCCTATTCAGTTCATTCTTTAAATAAAATGATCTTTTTATTTTCTAACTTATTTTAGAAAATTTCGGCGGCATAACGACACGATACTAGAAACGGGACAAGGCCTAGCCTTATCCCCGGTCTAGTGAAGGCCCACGCCATTCACACATCAATCAAATCCATTCATTTCACCAAACAATTCAATTTCAATCAAATAATCTAACTAATTTTTGAAATCTAACAAACAAGTCCATGGTCTGTGGACGATTGTGTCGGGTGCTACTAAGCACCGTCTGCATCCTAGTATATATATATATAACTAGAAAAATAAATTGAAAGGTGAGAAATTCTCACTAATAGCTATCGTAGCTCCACGGCACTTCATAGATAGAAATCTTCATCGCTATCGCATCTTCGTCATCTTCGTTGCCCGTAGCCACTACATATATAAAAATCACACATTTTTATATTTGCTGATGTCTTTAAAATAAAAATCACATTTTTATTTATTTTCTTTCAATTTAAAAATCATATTTTTATAATCACTTCATATATTTAAAAATCGAATTTTTACTATGTTATTCAATATATAAAAATCGAATTTTTACTACGTTATCAAATAGATAAAATTCCATTTCAAAATATAGATTTCGCATTTTTACATCTAAAAATATCGCCTTTACTCATTTAAAAATATCGTCTATACTCATTTAAAAATATCGTCTTTCTAAAAATAAAGTTTTTGCCTTTATAAAAATAAAGATTTTACCTTTGTAAAAATAAAGATTTTATTTTTATCTTTCTACAATATAAAAGATTATATTTTTACTACTTTAAAAATATAAAAATCCAATTTTTAATTCTTTAAAAATATAAAAATCATATCTTTAAATTTTTTCTATCGAATAGAATTCAGTTTTTTCTCTAAACTAATTATGTAAAATAATTTTAGAAAGAAGAAGGAGGGAAAAACAAACTTACAGACAGTTTCAATTGGAGAGAGGGAGCGGCGCTGGGGGAGTATGGGTGTGGTCGGAGGCGTGGGGCTGCGGGTCAGGGGAGGTGGCAGGTCGGAGGGCGATGGGTCAGAGGATGGAGGGGGTGCGGTGCTCGAATTGGGGGTTTAGGGTTCGGGTTTGGGTGGGGTTCGATGCGGGTTCGGCGAGGAGGAAGAAGGAGGGAGGGCTTCGCGAGGGGGAGGGAGCGCCGGCGGCGCTGCCGCGATGGGAGGGGCGCGATCGGCGTCGACGAGGGGATTTATGTTTTTTTTTGTTTTGAAATGAACGGGGCCTGGGTAGTTAAGGAGAAGGAAGGGGGTTTTAAATTTTTAATTAATTTAATTATTTTATTTTCAAAAAGTTGACTTTTACATACGACCTCGAAACGAGGCCCACTGCCTGTCGTCCATAGCGTATTACCCCCATTCTGAACACAATGGGCTATATATCGCAAGCTGATTCGACTGTTTGAATCAGTTTCCGTTTAATTTACATTTAAATCACTATATTGAATTTTAAATGTACATTTCAAATTGCCGGGGTCACATACTAACTCGAAAAATTCCAGAAAAATATTTTCTAGCTTCGTATGGACGATACGGTCCTAACAAAACTAGTTTCGTCGAATTCTGAGACCGTTTGAAAAATGGCCAATTTCCAGTCGATTAAAATCAACTGAAACTGGTCAAACGCGTTTTCCTTTGCCACGCTCACATATTGATTCTAAAAATTATAAAATTTAAAACCTAGCAATAATTTGACATCACGGACCCAACAAAACTGGTTTCGTCGAAATCCGAGGTCATTTGCAAAATGTCTATTTTTAAGGGCCTGAATTCCATAGCGACTATTCAGAATTTTCAACTGGACAAATCTTTTGATTCCCGCTATGAAAGTTGGATTTTTCGGATTCGTTGGAAAGATATTATCAATTAGATCCTAATGTTTTTGGTTTCACTAAAATCCGGATTGTTTTGCACCCGGTACATTCAATTGAAGTTTGAAATCGAATTATCGAACTACCGCGCCGTTTTCAATTCTATTTATAACTATATATAATTATTTATATTCTAACGACGACGTATATAATATATACATTCTAAATATATTCAAAATAAATTTTTCTCGTCGATTTTATTTAAAATAATCTATTTTAAATATTCAAAATTCGCTAAAATTGCTAAAATAAAAATTTTAAACTGGTTCAGAATTTCCGGGTTATTACAATCTCCCCCACTTAAAACTTTTCGTCCCCGAAAAGGAACGAAGTCGAAAGTGGTTTGATTAATTAACTCTACGTTCGATCTGGCTTCCATTCTCCAACTTTTCAGTTTCTAAGAATTTTCAAATTTTCAAAAATTTGGCTAACACCCTAAATTTTCGAAAAATTTCGCCATAACCTCCCCTACACCGGGAGCATCGGGGAATTTCAAATAGCTTCCCCGGTCCTTCTAATCTCAAAAAGAAAAAGAAAAAGCCAAGCGGCTAGCCAATAGGCTCATAAAATCATCATCACCCAAACAAAACAGTAAATTATGTAGTAAACATGTACCTATTTGTCGGGCAAACAAATTTTATTCTTCGGCTCTAGCCTCCTTGCTATGACCTGTTCAATGTAAGTATATATATATACAAACAAATGCGACCAATTCTCAATATGATTCAATCTTTGATGCTATTAGGCATAATGGTTCAAAATTAGCAAACAAATAAACAAACAACACAAACATCAATCAATTAGTGGATTAACGTTTCAAATTCATAAATTTTGATATATATACTGAAAATCTTGTTTTTGATGCCAATTCACAACAATGTGTTCTAGCTATATAAGTTTTGGTTCTTACACCAGTCTAATGGAAATATATAGATATCACACCTTCGAAACACGAACATAAATACTGATGATGTCATCACAATCATCAGTGCCATCTCCGGGCGACTAGAATGTGATTCCATATCTACCCAATATATTAAAACATCAAATATACATTCATGACGCGTATATGAAAAATCTTTATATATTGGATTGTCCATATTCAAAAATAAATAAATATTCAAATACGTTTTAAAATGGTTTAATATTTCAAAACAAAATGGTTTTCATTTGAAAAATATACTCTTCGCACTCGTTCTAGGATACTACTGATCCTATCTCTAACGAGTCATTCTAATTGGATATTACTAATCCAATATCTGATGAATTCTTTCGTATGGTTCTAATGTGTCTTGTTCTCGAGCTCTGTAAACCAAAGCTCTGATACCAAATGTGACGGCCGGGAATTTCGCTCTATCTGAATCAGTCGTTAAACCGATCTAGACCGTTCGAAACCCCTGATCGTTTGAGAACAGGACAAATCAGAATACAAACAGAAGAACATTTCATTGTTATTACAACAATTCCATCAGATACAAGAATATACAGAGTATAAATGAATAAATATTACACAGAAATATCAGAGATTTAAATTACATTTAAATACATATCAGCGGAAAATAATACAAAGCACAACTGAAGGTGATATACGGATACAGAGCTTTCCGGATATCATTCCAGCTGTAAACCAGGATCCTGTGAATATAAATCGGCAAAACCAAAACTACTAGCTGCCCGTGCGGAAAATAGGGGCACCCAGAGTTTAGGTTAAAACAATAAACTCCAAGTCAGTCATGTGACTGGTGTGAGAACTAAAACAGTTATTTAAAGCTTTACTTTAAAAATTAGGTAAATCAAGGGACCACGCCGTATAACACGGAACGGGTTTCCTCCCAAGAATACCAGTGCATAAAACAATAGCGCAATGCTAAATAAAGAAAAATGAAGCTGTTATAAGACCCAGGTCCTATCACACAATGCAACGCAAGCCGGGGGATAGGGTTTTCCCTTATAACAGCCAAAGCTACTTGATACGTTTAAAACAAATCATTTGATACTATAATAAGTGTATAGTGTCAAAACATTTCAATCATAAATATCAATCATAGGCGGCATAGCTACCATCTACTATGTCGCCCTACTAGTTCTACAATTAAAGCCGAATTACACGTATTGGAAATTGGATTCCGTCATGAGTCGAGGCAAGGGGCAAGCTCCTCTCTGCGTTCGAGACACTCTAGCAAATATCTCAGGGCTGCGCACTCTGGGCAACCCCTGGATGCTTCAGGGCCGGTCCTCACTTACGTTAGAGGATTATTTATGCCTGAACACACGTTTCCCGGTCCTTACAGACCTATAATCGAGGCGCCTCATCCAACAACCACAAAGGTGAAAAGTATATTTATGTCAGGGCTGGTAAGTCACTGACACCACCAAAGCTAGAAAGAAACGTCGTGCTCTCCCTGCAGTCCGTATCCCGTTTTTAACTCATACCGAGGTGTGATGCTCGCGAATTCACGTTATACACAAAGCTACGCCACAAAGGCGTGCTTTGATCATCAACCACAAGACTTTGTTTTTCAACAGAAGCCTTGATCATTGCATCTTAGCGTGCCACACAGGCAATTCATGCCATGCGACTGATGTCCATCGATATACAACCTCTGAGCTCGTACATCTCAGAGAAGGGCGTTAAGCAAAAGAATAAATTCTCCGCCGCCAAACAGATGTATATTTAATAGAAATCAATCAACACAGAATAAAATCCAATGTCAGACACACAATCCATTTTCAAGTCCGTTCTGGGTCTGAACGAAACCGGAGGCACTTTCCTCGCATATCCATCCATTTCCAAGTACGCCTGGACGACCACCAACTATTTCCATCCTCTTGGGTGTACAGCCCAATCAGGATCTTTAGTAATTATCCAAACGATGTAAAGACTTCCGGTCTTCTACCATCGTCTTCATCTTCGACATATCGCCGAATCGGTTATTCAGAATGGGTGTAAACCCGGACTTTCCGAACAACCCGCGTATATTTAAAACAAATGTTACACAAACACAACATACGCCTCATTCCAATCCTGAATATTTTGTTATTTAAATATTCGCATCTTTTGGGAGAGGTTCCCATTAATTTTATCCAAGATAAATTCTTTAGAATTTATCCTTTAATCATCCTTTTGATGTAGTTTCAAACCCAATTATGGTTTTCTGAACTAGTCGAGATTAGCGAACCACAACGAAGTAATTATTTATTTTATTTCCCAATCCCAATCTATTCATCCCATGAAGCAAAACTGGTAATACTCCATATCTAACACCACAGTGTTATCGGTAAAATTATTTCTAACGATAAAATCCAATTGAGGTTACCTCAGTGGTTGCATTTATAACACTATAAACATCATAAATAATTGAATGTTTGAATTTCTGTTATTATCCCAGTATTGACTAATACCGTTATTATTGACTATTAAACTGTTTTATTTCATCTATCTAGATGGAAACGAATATTGATTGGTCATATTGAACTGAAATATTTGAACTGTGGTAACCCGTTGTTCTTCAGGGGAATGACTGGTTGGAGGAATCCAACTAGATTCCTCACTGATATTGATAACGTTTATCAAAATGATCACATTTGTTTGTATTGAACGTGAAATTGGTCTATATTTAACGGTTTGGTACTATATTAGCCATTTGCCTCTTTAGTACTGTCGGTTAAAAGGAATAAATTTTTGAAATTGATATTAAGCTATTTCGAATGGTTTTCAAAGTTAAGGATATATTTTTAAATGGTTTTGAAGTACTTATTTTTAATTGTAAAATAATAGTCAAAGTTAAATTTGTAATAAAATATAACTAATAGAGATGCAAGATAACATTTAATAAATATTTAAACAATAAAAATTTATCGTGTTGATTGTTTAAATGTTGGAATGGTTTTATAAGGGCCTTAGCGTTCATAAAATAAGTTTAAATGGATTTAAAAATATTGAAATGGAGCATGGATATACGAGAATGTAAAAAAAAGAGTTTTAAAGAGTAATACTTTTGTAATAAATGATCATTTTAACAAACGGTGTTTTATGATACGAAATGAGATTTAATAATATTTCGTGAATAAGATTTTACTAATCAGCAGATTTTGAAATAAGTAGTAATATAAATGAGATTTGGATTTACAAATGAGATTTGGATTTACAAATGAGATTTGGATTTATAAATGAGATTTGGATTTACAAATGAGACTTGGATTTATAAATGAGATTTGGATTTACAAATGAGATTTGGATTTGAATGAGATTTGAATATATAAATGGGATATGAGTTTATGGGATCGACGTTGGGTATATAAGCTAAGTCAAAGATTTGAAAAATGGCAAGGAACATTAGTTGTCGATAAAGAATTGGAAATGAGATTTTCCAAATGAAGTAAAAGATGTGTAAATGAAAACGATTGATAAGTTGTAGTAATTAATTTACAAAAGATTTTGTAAATGGAAATTTAAAATTTGGAAAAGGAAATCGAGTAAGTAAATGAGGTTAGTGGTTTGTAAATGTAACATTTATTGCTAATAAGATGAACTATTTTTAGATATAAGTTTTTAAAGGATTATTGTATGTTTTAGGCAACGAACACATGGTCGAGTATGAGTTAAAGAGAATGTGATGAGTAAAAATGGTTTTTGAAATGAAATCTGTAACGTTGTTACAGATAATAAGTTGGATTGTTTGATAAATATCAACATGCAAATTTGGAAAGATAACAATATAATAACTGTATAAGGCAGTGATATAAGATTTATAAAAGATTTGTTTTTAAACAAATGAAATTGAATTGTTGAAATAATTTTTAATATTATAATAAAGAGATATTAAGGAGTTTTCTTAAGGATTTTATTTCTAATAGAATCGAAGTTCATATATAACGCCGTGAAGGTTTATTAACATAAATCGAAAGAGTTAAAAAGGAGTTATTTAACTAAATGTGATCGAGATTTAAATAGTTTTCCAGAGGAGTGATATTAGTTTATAAATGAGAATAGTTGAGGGAAACATAAGTTACGATTCCCATACATGATATTATAAACTGTTTTTCGACAAGCTTATAAGTTGAATAAAGATGAAGGTGGAGAATATTCTTATAATATGATAAGAAGTAAAAAGCGATGTTCCAAATGTTGGAAAGGTTAAAATTAACGGATGGTTCGTTAAAGAGGCTAATGATACTCGGTATTGAATCAGTGAATCCATTTTCTTTTATGGATGAATGTTTGTTTATTTGATAGTTAAATAACCAACTATCAAATTTGGCTATACGATTATCGGTACGGAAAGACTGGGACCGAATTTATATTTGGAAACCATTTCGTCCAGCAAATACGAATACGTTGAAGATGCTGATTCAAGATGGAGCCAATGAAGACCGTTGATCTTCATAAGGGAAAGAATTACTTAAAATCTCTGACTTGCAAGCAGAGATAAACTGTGATCCTGTCGTGGTTGAAATCTTCGGTTTCGCAAGGACTTCTCGCTATTGATTCTCAAGGTGATTCCTAGAATGCAGTAGGAGGGTGCCTTCGGTTCATCCTGTTCCTAGACGACTTGTATGGATGAATGTCTGACAAAGTATTTCCAGAAAAGTCACGTAAATTGATTTCTTCAACCGTACCAAGAGTGGAAGCAGAGAGGGAAAATTCTTTAGCTAACACATAATGTATTGTTATGGACATCAATTAGTGATTTTGATGGATCTGATGATGTGGCATTCGAAGTGAATGTGATGTGCTGATAAAGCGTAGCCTCAAGCCTCATCAACCGGAAAATGACAGAAATCGGGCAGGAAGCATGGCTATGTGGGTCGCTCCCACATTATTTGATACTATTATAGGTGTATAGTGTCAAACCGAATTATCACGTATTGGAGATTGGATTTCCGTCATGAGCCGAGGCAAGGGGCAAGCTCCTCTCCGATTCAAGACACTCTAGCAAATGCCTCAGGACCCCACTATGATCCTTGGATCTTCAGGGCCGGTCCTCTCTTACTTTTGAGGATTAGTTATTCCTGAAAACACGTTTCCCGGTCCTTACGGACCTATATCCGAGGCGCCTCGTATCCAACAACCACACAGGTGAAAAGTATATAAATGTCAGGGCTGGTAGGTCACTAACACCACCCTAGCTAGAAAGAAACATCGTGCTCTCCCTGCGGTCACTATCCCGTTTTTGACTTACACCGAGGTGTGAGGCTCGCGAATTCACGTTATACACAAAGCTACGCCACACAGGCCGTGCTTTGATCATTAACCACAAGACTTTGCTTTTCAACAGAAGCCCTGATCAATTGCCACTTACGCGTGCCACACTGGCAATTCACTCCATGCGACTGATGTCCATCGATATACAACCTCTGAGCTCGTACGTCTCAGAGAAGGGCGTTAAGCAAGAGAATAAATTCTCTACCGCCAAACAGATGTATATTTAATAGAGATCAATCAACACAAAATGAAATCCAATGTCAGACAAACAATCCATTTACAAGTTCGTTTTGGGTCTGAACGAAACCGGAGGCACTTTCCTCGCATATCCATCCATCTCCAAGTACGTCTGGACGATCACCAACTGTTTCCCTCATCTTGGTTGTACAACCCAATCAAGATCATCAGTAATCACCCAAACGATGTGAAGACTTCTGTTCTTCAACCACCGTCTTCATCTTCGACATCTCGTCGAATCGGTTATTCAGAATGGGTATAAACCCGGCCTTTCTGAACTACCCACGTATATGATAAACAAATGTTACGCAAACACAACAAACGCCTCATTCCAATTCAGAATATTCTTTTATTCGCAAAATCACATTCTTAGGGAAAGGTTCCCATTAATTTTATCCAAGATAAATTCTTCTAAATTTATTCTTAAATCTTCCTTTGGATATCATTTCTAACTAGTCGGGATTAGCGAACCACACCGAAGTAATTATTTATTTTATTTCCCAATCCCAACCTTTATATCCCATGGAGAAAACTGGTAATACTCCACATCTAACAATACGGTGTTATCGGTAAAATTAATTACCATTTCACGTTCAAATCTAATTAAATATTTAACTATCGCTTTGGAGCAAAACTGGTGGTACTCCATTCTCGATCACCTTTCAAATTTGATAATTTAAATTATCAATTCACGTTTTTAATCTAATTAAAGATTCATTAAAACCCCACTTAGTTTTAATCCTTTCAAAAATCAACATCCTGCCTTTAACTGGGTTATGGAACCAATGTCATCTAAAACACGATTCACGATAAACCCAAATCATATTTGATATTAAATACAAGGCTCTGAATAGAAAATATATCGGCTTATATTCAATATCAAACTCTGGAACCAACAAATATCGTATTGGAAATAACGATATAAAATATATCTTTCAAATTCCCATAACGGTATCTGTATGTTACGAAATCCAACATCGAAATATTCCGAAGATAATTTCGATTCAACTCCAGTCCAATCCACGTATTGGGAATATTGATTATTTTTAAAATCACTTTCAAATACCAGTGCATAAATTGATTTTAATTCTAGTTCAAAACTAGTTCATTTCGATAAAAATCTATTTATATCTTTTCAAATATGGAATTTCTCAGCCCAATTTTTCCCAAATCATTTCTTATGATTTTACACAAATTATAGATATTTTTAATAATTTTATCAAGGCACGTACAGTCGATTTCCATCAACGGCCATCGAACTGCACTTACAGCGACCTTTTCCAAATTTGATTTGGACATAATTCCAAATCCAACCGTTAGATTTCAAATTTCTAATATTCATTGGAAAGTTCTTTTCGATACGAACCCAACGGTTCCGGTTTTAGGAGAATTCGACGGTCGGATCTCCCGCAACGACAATTCGAAGTCAATGGTCGAAATTCGCGAACTGCCGCGGCGCGGCGCGTTCTATTCAGGCCATTATATATAATATATATATATTATATATATTTCGTCGATTTCCTTTTAAAACATATTTTATAAATCGTTCTAAATTCGTTTCAAAAACAATTTCAATTTCATCTTCAATTTCAAATCGATTTGATTTCAATTCGAATTCATTTCAGTTTTTTTAAATTCGAATTCAAATTCGTTTCAATTCAATTCAAATTCTAATTCGTTTCAATTCAATTCAATTTGAATTTACCTTCTATTTAATTCAATTCGAATTCATTTCAAACTGATTTCAATTCAATTTCAGTTCGTTTCAATTTCATTCAAAATGATTTCAATTCGTTTTTAATTCAATTTCAATTTAATTCAATTTGAATTCATTTCTATTCAATTCGAATTCAAATTCACTTTCTATCCAATTCGAATCGAATTCATTTTCTATTCGATTCGAATTCATTTCAAATTGATTCAATAAAATTTTGATTTGAATTTTTAGTCTAATTTAATTTGAATTTCATTTCAAAATATTAAATTTTGAAATCACTTTTCAATATTCATTATAAAACGAATAAAATCGATATAAATATCGTTCACGTCAAAATAGCGCAACTCTAATCAACACGGCTATATATATTTCAATAAATTCGTTATTCTATTCAACAAATGAATATATATATATATTCCATTCAACACATGAATCTATATTTCTTTCAACACACGACTAATCTCAACACATGAGTACTGTCAACACACGACTATTTTTATATTCAACACATGAATTTTCTTTTATAACATTCATTATTTTCCCGATTGGAATGAGGCTCAATCAATCACCATATAACGTTAATTATATGGATTCCATACAACACATGTATATAATAGCAACGATAAACAATCAACCATGATCCAAGGTGCACCACACAACTACATAAGCATCAAATGTAGATAATCAACGCTCACACAGTCTGTCGACCAATCGATCGACAACAATTAAATAATTGGGATTAGTGTACGCCAAATATCATCCCAACACCCGTGTGGGGTTTCAAATCAACAAACACATATTTTTATTTGTGCAGTTGGGTGATGTGTAAAATTTATCGACCCAATCAATATCAGTCAAATCAGTGTATATAAACAAATTGGTCGATTTGTTTATAAATATTTATTTATTCACTTTCACGTTAAAAATTATATTTTTAACGATAAAATATTTTTAACTATATAAATATATTATTTCCTTTCAACACAAGAATATTTTATTATCGATTTCACATCAACAACACAACCAAATTCCACAACACATCAAACAAGCATACAAGCCATCCATGGTCTGTGGATGATGGGTGTCGGGTGCTGCTAAGCACCGTCTGCATCCTAGTATATACATAACTAGTAAAAGAAATTTAGAGTGAGAAGTTCTCACCGATAGCTATTCCAACTCCATGACACTTCTAATGTAGGATATCTTCACTGTTCTTGTCTCTTATCACTTTCGTCGCCCGTAGCCACTACATATATAAAAATCACATTTTTATATTGCTATTCAATATATAAAAATCGAATTTTTACTACGCTATTCAACATATAAAAATCATATTTTCACTTTGCTATTCAATATATAAAAATCGAAATTTTACTTCGCTATTCAATATATAAAAATCATATTTTTACTTTGCTATTCAATATATAAAAATTGAATTTTTACTTCGCTATTCAATATATAAAAATCGAATTTTTACATCGCTACTATATAGATAAAAATTCTATTTTTACATCGCTACTATATAGATAAAAATTCTATTTTTACATCGCTACTATATAGATAAAAATTCCATTTTTACACCGCTATCATATATAGAGATTTTGCCTTTAACTTCTACTCCTAATAAAAAGATTGAATTTTTATTCACTACATATATAAAGGTGATATTTTTACTATCTTACCTATATAAAAATTATATTTTTATACTTCTACAATATGAAAGATTATATTTTTATTATTTATATAATATGAAAATTATATTTTCAACCTTTACATACGATAAAAATTATATTTTTAACTTCCTTATCGTATAAAAATCATCTCTTTAACTCTCCGATCGAATAAAAATTCTATCTCTAATTTTCCTATCGAATAAATTCAGTTTTAAAATCAAATAAAATGATAACTAAAAATAGAAAAATAAAATAAAAACTTACATAGAAATAGAAGGGAGAAGAGCAGCGTTCACTGTCGGTGGGGGGGGGGGGGGGTTTGACTGTCGCAGAAGAGGAAAGGGAAGGGGGAGGGAGGAGAGAGGGGCGGCGGGTCAGAGGGAGGTGCGGTGGCCTTTGGGGGGGTGCGGTGGCCTTAGGAGGGGCGCGGTGGCCTTAGGGGGGTTGCGGTGGCCTTAGGGCTCGGATTGGGGGTGGGTCTTCGCGTCAGGAAGGAGCAGGGGAGGAGGAAGAAGGAGGGCGGCGCAGCAGAGGATAAGGGGGGGAGGTGCCTCGCGCGGCGGCGCGATGGAGGCTCCGTCGCCCTCCTCGATCTCTTTTTTTTCCGTTGATTTGAACGAACGAGAAAAGCAAGGGGGGCAGCGGTTTTGAAGGGGAGGAGTGGAAGCTTTTAATTTTTAATCATTTTAATTATAAAAAGTTGACTTTTTCATATGACCTCTAAACGAGGCCCACCGCCTGTCGTCCATAGCTAATTACCCCCATTCCGAACACAATGGGATATGTATTGTTCGCTGATTCGATCGTTTCGATCAGTTTCCGTTAAAATCAACATATAACTGTATATATTGAATTTGAACACGCATTTCAATTCACTGGAGTCACATACTAACTCTATAAATTCCATAAAAATATTATCTAGCTTCGTATTGATGATACGGTCCTAACAAAACTAGTTTCGTTGAATTCTGAGACCGTTGGAAAAATGGCCATTATCCAGTCGATTAAAATCAATTGAAACTGGTCAAACGCGTTTTCCTTTGCCACGCTCACATATTGAATCGAAAAATTATGAAATTTGGAATCTAGCAATAACTTGACATCACGGATCCAACAAAAGTGGTTTCGTCGAAATCCGAGGTCGTTTGCAAAATTCCCATTTTTAAGGGCCTGAATTCCATAGCGACTATTCAGAATTTTCATCTGGACATATCTTTTGATTCCCGCTATGAAATTTCAATCTTTCGGATTCGTTGGAAAGATATTCTCAATTAGACCCTATTATTTTTTGTTTCACTAAAATCCGGATTGTTTTGCACCCGGTACATTCAATTGAAGTTTGAAATCGAATTATCGAACTACCGCGCCATTTTCAATTCTATTTATAATTATATATAATTATTATATTCTAACGACGACGTATATAGATATATACGTCGAATTCTATTAAAAATAAATTTCTCGTCGATTTTATTTAAAATAATTCATTTTAAATGTTCAAAATTTGCTAAAATTGCCAAAATAAAAATTTCAAACTGGCTCAGATTTTCCGGGTTATTACAATCTCCCCCACTTGAAACTTTTCGTCCTCGAAAAGGAACAAAGTCGAAAGTGGTTTGATTAATCAACTCCACGTTCGATCTGGCTTCCATTCTCTAACTTTTCAGTTTCTGAGAATTTTCAAATTCTTCAAAAATTTGGCTAACACCCTAAATTTTCGAAAAATATCGCCATAACCTCCCCTGCACCGGGAGCCACGAGAAAATCCCGAAATTGCCATACAGGACTTCTGATCTCAAAAAGAAAAAGAAAAAGCCAAGCAGCTAGCCAATAGGCTCATAAAATCATCATCACCCAAACAAAACAGTAAATTATAGTAAATATGTACCTATTTGTCGGGAAAACAAATTTTATTCTCTGCTCTAGCCTCCTTGCTATGACCTGTTCAATGTAAGTACATGTATATGCAAGCAAATGCGACCAATTTTTAATATAATTCAATATTTGATACAATTAGGCTAAATGGTTCAAAATTACCAAACAAATAAACAAACAACACGAACATCAATCAATTAGTGAATTAGAGTTTCAAATTCATAATTTTGATACATATACAAAAAATCATGTTTTTGATGCCAATTCACAACAATGTATTCTAGCTATATTAGTTTTGGTTCTCACACCAGTCTAATCGAAATATATAGATATCACACCTTCGAAACACGAATATAAATACTGATGATGTGGCCACATCATCAGAATTATCCCCGGGTGTCTAGGATGTGATTCTATATCTATCCAGTATATTAAAACTTGGACTATACGTTCATGACGCGTATACGCGAAATCTATATATACTCGATTGTCCAAATTCAAAATAAATGAATATTCAAATACGTTTAAAACGAATTGAGTTTTTAAAAACAAAATTTTCTTCATTTGAAAAATATACTCTTCACACTCATTCTAGGATACTACTGATCCTATCTCTAACGAGTCATTCTAATTGGATATTACTAATTCAATATCTGATGAATTCTTCGTATGGTTCTAATGTGTCTTGTTCCCGAGCTCTGTAAACCAAAGCTCTGATACCAAATTGAGACGACCCGAACTTCCCCGGTAAGGAAAGCATGGATAGAATTGAGGACAAGACAAAATAGAACGCACACAGAAGAACATTTCATTGTTATTACAACAATTCCATCAGATACAAGAATCTATAGAGTATAACTGAATAAATTACATTCAACAAATATCAGAGATTTAAATTACATTTAAATACATCGCAGCGGAAAATAATACAAAAGCACAACTAGAAGTAATACACGGATACAGAGCTTTCCGAGCATCGTTCCAGCTGTAAATCAGGACCGTGTGAATATAAATCTGCAAAACCGAAACTACTAATTGCCCGTACGGAAAATAGGGGCACCCAGAGTTTATGTTAAAACAATAAACTCCAGGTAAGTCATGGGACTGGTGTGAGAACTAAAACAGTTATTAATCTTTATTTTAAAGTTTGGTAAATCAAGGGACCACGCCGTATGACACGGAACGGGTTTCCTCCCAAGAATACCAGTGCATAAAACAAACAGCGCAATGCTAAATAAAGAAAAATGAAGCTGTTATAAGACCTAGGTCCCATCACACAATGCAACGAAAGCCGGAGGATAGGGTTTTTACCTTATAACAGCCAAAGCATGCTTGATACGTTAAAACACATTATTTGATACTATTATAGGTGTATAGTGTCAAAACAATTTCAATCATAAATATCAATCATAGGCGGCATGAATGACCCATACCACTATGTCGCCATACTATGCTCTACAAATAAAACCGAATTATCACGTAATGGAGATTGGATTTCCGTCATGAGCCGAGGCAAGGGGCAAGCTCCTCTCCGATACGAGACACTCTAGCAAATGCCTCAGGACCCCACTATGATCCTTGGATCTTCAGGGTCGGTCCTCTCTTACTTTTGAGGATTAGTTATTCCTGAACACACGTTTCCCGGTCCTTATAGACCTATATCTGAGGCGCCTCGTATCCAACAACCACACAGGTGAAAAGTATATAAATGTCAGGGCTGGTAGGTCATTGACACCACCCTAGCTAGAAAGAAACGTCGTGCTCTCCCTGTAGTCACTATCCCGTTTTTGACTCATACCGAGGTGTGAGGCTCGCGAATTCACTTTATACACAAAGCTACGCCACACAGGTCGTGCTTTGATCATCAACCACAAGACTTTGCTTTTCAACCGAAGCCCTGATCAATTGCCACTTACGCGTGCCACACTGGCAATTCACTCCATGCGACTGATGTCCATCGATATATAACCTCTGAGCTCGTACGTCTCAGAGAAGGGCTTTAAGCAAGAGAATAAATTCTCTACCGCCAAACAGATGTATATTTAATAGAGATCAATCAACACAGAATGAAATCCAATGTCAGACACACAATCCATTTACAAGTTCATTCTGGGTCTGAACGAAACCGGAGGCACTTTCCTCGCATATCCATCCATCTCCAAGTACGTCTGGACGATCACCAACTGTTTCCCTCATCCTGTGTGTACAGCCCAATCAAGATCATCAGTAATCACCCAAACGATGTGAAGACTTCCGTTCTTCAACCACCGTCTTCATCTTCGACATCTCGTCGAATCGGTTATTCAGAATGGGTATAAACCCGGCCAATCTGAACTACCCACGTATATGATAAACAAATGTTACACAAGCACAACAAACGCCTCATTCCAATTCAGAATATTCTTTTATTCACAAAATCACATTCTTAGGGAAAGGTTCCCATTAATTTTATCCAAGATAAATTCTTCTAAATTTATTCTTAAATCTTCCTTTGGATATCATTTCTAACTAGTCGGGATTAGCGAACCACACCGAAGTAATTATTTATTTTATTTCCCAATCCCAACCTATATATCCCATGGAGAAAACTGGTAATACTCCACATCTAACAATACGGTGTTATCGGTAAAATTAATTACCATTTCACGTTCAAATCTAATTAAAGATTTAACTATCGCTTTGGAGCAAAACTGGTGGTACTCCATTCTCGATCACCTTTCAAATTTGATAATTTAAATTATCAATTCACGTTTTTAATCTAATTAAAGATTCATTAAAACCCCACTTAGTTTTAATCCTTTCAAAAATCAACATCCTGCCTTTAACTGGGTTATGGAACCAATGTCATCTAAAACACTATTCACGATAAACCCAAATCATATTTGATATTAAATACAAGGCTCTGAATAGAAAATATATCGGCTTATATTCAATATCAAATTCTGGAACCAACAAATATCGTATTGGAAATAACGATATAAAATATATCTTTCAAATTCCCATAACGGCATCTGTATAGTCACGAAATCCAACATCGAAATATTCCGAAGATAATTTCGATTCAACTCCATTCCAATCCACGTATTAGGAATATCGATTATTTTTAAAATCACTTTCAACAATTTATTTATTTCAAAAATAAATTGATTTTAATTCTAGTTCAAAACTAGTTCATTTCGATAAAAATCTATTTTTATCTTTTCAAATATGGAATTTCTCAGCCCAATTTTTCCCAAATCATTTTTTAAGAATTTACACAAATTATAGATATTTTTAATAATTTTATCAAGGCCCGTATAGTCGATTTCCATCAACGGCCATCGAACTGCACTTACAGCGACCTTTTCCAAATTTGATTTGGACATAATTTCAAATCCAACCGTTAGATTTCAAATTTCTAATATTCATTGGAAAGCTCTTTTCGATACGAATCCAACGGTTCCAGTTTCAGGAGAATCCGACGGTCGGATCTCCCGCAACGTCAATTCGAACTCAATGGTCGAAATTCGCGAACTGTCGCGGCGCGGCGGGTTCTATTCAGGCAATTATATATAATATATATATATTATATATATTTCGTCGATTTCCTTTTAAAACGTATTTTATAAATCGTTCTAAATTCGTTTCAAAAACAATTTCAATTTCATCTTCAATTTCAAATCGATTTGATTTCAATTCAATTCGAATTCATTTCAGTTTTTTTTAATTCGAATTCAAATTTGTTTCAATTCAATTCAAATTCTAATTCATTTCAATTCAATTTTAATTTACCTTCTATTTAATTCAATTCGAATTCATTTCAAATTGACTTCAATTCAATTTCAGTTCGTTTCAATTTCATTCAAAACGATTTCAATTCGTTTTTTATTCAATTTCAATTTAATTCAATTTGAATTCATTTCTATTCAATTCGAATTCAAATTCACTTTCTATCCAATTCGAATCGAATTCATTTTCTATTCGATTCGAATTCATTTCGAATTGATTCAATAAATTTTTGATTTGAATTTTTAGTCTAATTTAATTTGAATTTCATTTCAAAATATTAAATTTTGAAATCACTTTTCAATATTCATTATAAAACGAATAAAATCGATATAAATATCGTTCACGTCAAAATAGCGCAACTCTAATCAACACGGCTATATATATTTCAATAAATTCGTTATTCTATTCAAGAAATGAATATATATATTCCATTCAACACATGAATCTATATTTCTTTCAACGCACGACTAATCTCAACACATGAGTACTGTCAACACACGACTATTTTTATATTCAACACATGAATTTTCTTTTATAACATTCATTATTTTCCCGATTGGAATGAGGCCCAATCAATCACCATATAACGTTAATTATATGGATTCCATACAACACATGTATATAATAACAACGATAAACAATCAACCATCATCCAAGGTGCACCACACAACTGCATAAGCATCAAATGTAGATAATCAACGCTCACACAGTCTGTCGACCAATTGATCGACATACAATTAAATAATTGGGATTAGTGTACGCCAAATATCATCCCAACACCCGTGTGGGGTTTCAAATCAACAAACACATATTTTTATTTGTGCAGTAGGGTGATGTGTAAAATTTATCGACCCAATCAATATCAGTCAAATCAGTGTATATAAACAAATCGGCCGATTTGTTTATAAATATTTATTTATTCACTTTCACGTTAAAAATTAAATTTTTAACGATAAAATATTTTTAACTATATAAATATTTTATTTCCTTTCAACACAAGAATATTTTATTATCGATTTCACATTAACAACACAAACAAATTCCACAACACATCAAACAAGCATACTAGCCATCCATGGTCTGTAGATGACGGGTGTCGGGTGCTGCTAAGCACCGTCTGCATCCTAGTATATATATAACTAGTAAAAGAAATTTAGAGTGAGAAGTTCTCACCGAGAGCTATTCCAACTCCACGACACTTCTAATGTAGGACATCTTCACTGTTCTCGTCTCTTATCACTTTCGTCGCCCATAGCCACTACATATATAAAAATCACATTTTTATATTGCTATTCAATATATAAAAATCGAATTTTTACTTCGCTATTCAATATATAAAAATCATATTTTCACTTTGCTATTCAATATATAAAAATCGAATTTTTACTTCGCTATTCAATATATAAAAATCATATTTTTACTTTGCTATTCAATATATAAAAATCGAATTTTTACTTCGCTATTCAATATATTAAAACCGAATTTTTATAATCACGCTATATGGATAAAAATTCTATTTTTACATCATTACTATATAGATAAAAATTCTATTTTTACATCGCTACTATATAGATAAAAATTCTATTTTTACATCGATACTATATAGATAAAAATTCTATTTTTACACCGCTATCATATATAGAGATTTCGCCTTTAACTTCTACTCCTAATATAAAGATTGAATTTTTATTCACTACATATATAAAGGTGATATTTTTACTATCTTACCTATATAAAAATTATATTTTTATACTTCTACAATATAAAAGATTATATTTTTATTATTTATATAATATGAAAATTAAATTTTCAACCTTTACATACGATAAAAATTATATTTTTAACTTCCTTATCATATAAAAATCATCTCTTTAACTCTCCGATCGAATAAAAATTCTATCTCTAATTTTCCTATCGAATAAATTCAGTTTTAAAATAAAATAAAATGATAACTGAAAATAGAAAAATAAAATAAAAACTTACATAGAAATAGAGAGAAGAGCAGCGTTCACTGTCGGAGGGGGGGGGGGGTTGACTGTCGCAGAAGAGGAAAGGGAAGGGGGAGGGAGGAGAGAGGGGCGGCGGGTCACAGGGAGGTGCGGTGGCCTTAGGGGGTGCGGTGGCCTTAAGGTGGGTGCGGTGGCCTTAGGGCTCGGATTGGGGGTGGGTCTTCGCGTCAGGAAGGAGCAGGGGAGGAGGAGGAAGAAGGAGGGCGACACAGCAGAGGATAGGGGGAGGGGTGCGGCGCGATGGAGGCTCCGTCGCTGTAATAACCCGGAAATTCTGGACCAGTTTAAAAATTTTATTTTGGCAATTTTAGCGAATTTTGAACATTTAAAATAGATTATTTTAAAATAAAAACGACCTGAAATTTATTTTTAATATAATTCGAACGTATATATTTATACGCGTCGTCGTTAGAATATAATAATTATATATAATTATAAATAGAATTGAAAATGGCGCGGTAGTTCGATAATTCGATTTCAAACTTCAACTGAATGTACCGGGTGCAAAACAATCCGGATTTTAGTGAAACCAAAAACATTAGGATCTAATTGGTAATATCTTTCCAACGAATCCGAAAAATCGAAATTTCATAGCGGGAATCAAAAGATATGTCCAGTTGAAAATTCTGAATAGTCGCTATGGAATTCAGGCCCTTAAAAATGGGAATTTTGCAAACGACCTCGGATTTCGACGAAACAACTTTTGTTGGATCCATGATGTGAAATTATTGCTAGGTTTCCAATTTCGTAATTTTTCGAATCAATATGTGAGCGTGGCAGAGGAAAACGCGTTTGACCAGTTTTAGTTGATTTTAATCGACTGGAAAATGGCCATTTTTCCAACGGTCTCAGAATTCGATGAAACTAGTTTTGTTAGGACCGTATCGTCAATACGAAGCTAGAAAATATTTTTCTGCAAATTTTAAAGTTAGTATGTGACCCCAGTAAATTGAAATGCGCGTTCAAATTCAATATATAGTGTTATATTTTGATTTTGACGAAAACTGATCGAAACTGTCGAATCAGCTTGTGATACATATCCCATTGTGTTCGGAATGGGGGTGAAACGCTATGGACGACAGGCGGTGGGCCTCGATTAGAGGTCATAATTAAAAGTCAACTTTTTGAATTTTAAATTAATAAAATAAAAAAATATTCTCTCTCTCCATTCCTTTTATCAATTGCCCCACCCCCCCCCCCCCCCCCCGATTTCATTTTACAGAAGGTTTTAAAAAGAAAAAAACGAAACGAACGGAATGGAAGACCCCCTGCCAGGCGGCGACCACCGCGAGGCCACCCCCCCTCCTCAGCAATCGCGCCGCCGCGCTATCGAACCCCCCTCCCTAATCGTGCTGACGCGAGCAGAACCCCCTCCCTTCGCCTGCTCCGACCGCCACCACAACCGCCTGCACCGACCCACCGCCTCCTCCCCGGCACCGCGCAGCAGTCCACCACCCTCTCCAAGACCGAAAACGTGAGTTTTTAATTTATCTTTATTTGATTTTGATATAAATTCGAATTTAATTTTTATTTTCAGTTTTGAATCGTGTATAGTATGAATGAAAAGGTTTAGATTTTAAAATAGAGAAGATATGATTTTTAAAATAGAAAAGGAAATATTTTTAGGATAGAACGAGGAAGATAGTAATAAAAATATGATTTTTATATTTTTAAAGTATTAAAAATATAATCTTTACTTTATAGAAGATGTAAAAATATGATTTTTGTTTATGTAGAGAATTAAAAATATATTTTTTACATGATAGGAATATTAAAAATATCATCTTTATATGAGTATCAAAATAAAGATGTGATTTTTATAATGATATTTTTGAAAAGGCGAAATCTTTATTTTTATAAAGGCGAAATCTATATTTTTTGAAATGGAATTTTTATCTATATGACATCATAGTAAAAATTCAATTATTATATATTGAATAGCGAAGTAAAAATTCGATTTTTATATATTGAATAGCGTAGTGAAAATTCGATTTTTATATATTGAGTAGCGAAGTAAAAATTCGATTTTTACATATGTAGTGGCTACGGGCAACGAAGATAAAAAAATGAGATAACGATGAAGATTTCTATCAATGAAGTGTCATGGAGTTGGGATAGCTATTGGTGAGAACTTCTCACCTTTCAATTTCTTTTTCTAGTTATATATATACTAGGATGCAGACGGTGTTTAGTAGCACCCGACACCCGTCTTCCACAGACTATGGATGGCTTGTTTGTTTAATTGTTTGGTTGTGTAGTTGGTTAGATTATTTGGTTTGAATTGAATTGTTTGGTGAAATGAAATTGATATGATTGATGTGTGAATGGCGTGGGCCTTCACTAGACCGGGGATAAGGCTAGGCCTTGTCCCGTTTCTAGTATCGTGCCGTTATGCCGCCGAAATTTTCTAAAATAAGTTAGAAAAATAAAAATATCATTTTTATTTTGTAAATGAACTGAATAAAAATCCATGTGTTAAAATAAAATATTTTATCATTAAAAATATAATTTTTAACGTGGAAGTGAATAAAATAAATATTCATTTACAAACCGGACGGTTTTTTTATGTACACCTATTTGAATGACATTGATTGGGATGATAAATTTTACACATCGCCCAACTGCACAAATAAAATCTGTGTTTGTTGATTTGAAACCCCACATGGGTGTTGGGATGAAATTTGAAGTTCACTCATCCTGATTGGTTAAATATGTCGATCGATTGACTGACAGGCTGTTATAAGCGTTAGATATCTATATTTGATGCTTATACAGTGTAGTGCACTTTGGATGATGGTTGATTATTTATCGTTGCTATTATATACATTTGTTGTATGGAATCCATATAATTAACTTTATATGGTAATTGGTTGGACCTCATTCCAATTTGAAAAATAAAAGAATATTATAAAATAGAGGTTCATGTGTTGACAGCACTCATCCGTTGAGATTAGTCATGTGTTGAACGAAACATTTTGATAATATAAATATTTGAAATAGAATATTTGAAAATAGAAATATATGAAGCCGTGTTGATTAGATTGACGCCATTTCGACGTGAACGATATTTATATCGATTTTATTCATTTTAAAATGAATATTGAAAAGTGATTTCGAAATCGAGTAATTTGAAATGAAATTTGAATCGAATAGAAAACCAATTTGAATTGAATCGAATAGAAAACCAATTTGAATTGAAACGAATAGAAAACCAATTTGAATTGAATCGAATAGAAAACCAATTTGAATCGAATAGAAAACCAATTTGAATTGAATCGAATAGAAAACCAATTTGAATTGAGTCGAATAGAAAACCAATTTGAATTGAATCGAATAGAAAACCAATTTGAATTGAATCGAATAGAAAACCAATTTGAATTGAAACAAATAGAAAACCAATTTGAATTGAAATGAAAAGGAAACCAATTTGAATTGAATCGAATAGAAAATCAATTTGAATTGAATCGAATAGAAAACAAATTTGAATTGAATCGAATAGAAAACCAATTTGAATTGAATCGAATAGAAAACCAATTTGAAGTGAATTGAATAGAAAACGAAATGAATTCGAATCGAATTAAAAATCGATTTGAATTGAAATCAAATAGAAAGGAAAGTAAAAAGGATTTATAATAGGAAATTCAATTTTGATTTGAATCTGAAATAAAGGTTGAAATTGTTTTTTTGAAACGAATTCAAAACTATTTACAAAATTCGTTTTTAAATAGGAATCGACGAAATATATATTATATATATAATATAATGGCCTGAATAGAACGCGCCGCGCCGCGGCTGTTCGTGAATTTCAACCATTTATTTCAAACAGACATTACGGGAGATCCGACCGTCGGATTCTCCTAAAACCGGAACCATTGGGTTCGTATCAAAAAGAGCTTTCTAACGAATATTAGAAATTTGAAATCTAACGGTTGAATTTGGAGAAACGTCCAAATCAAATTTGAAAAAGGTCGTTGTAAGTGCAGTTCGATGGCCATTGTTGGAAATCGATTGTACGGGCCTTAATAAAATTATTAAAAATAGTAATAATTTGTGTAGAATCATAAGAAATGATTTGAGAAAAATTGGGGTGAAAAAATCCATATTTGAAAAGATAAAAATGGATTTTTATCGAAATGAACTCGTTTTGAACTAAATTTAAAACCCAATTATTTTTAAATAAATAAATTAGATTTAAAAAGGGGTTTTAAATAATCGGAATTTCTAATATATTTGATTGGATTTGAAATTGGTTTATCGTGAATGGTGTTTTAAATAACACTAGTTCTTTAACCCGATAACAAATAGAATGTGATTTGGGTTTGTCGTGAACTGTGTTTTAAATAACACCTAGTTCTTTAACCCAGTAAAAGGAGTTTTAACGAATCTGCAATTAGGTTGAAATGTGAATCTATATTCTAAATTATCAAATTTAGAAATGAACGAGAATGGAGTATCGCCAGTTTTGCTCCAAAGCGATAGTTAAATCTTTAATTAGATTTGAACGTGAAATGGTAATTAATTTTACCGATAACACCATAGTATTAGATATGGAGTATTACCAGTTTTGCTTCACGGGATGAATAGGTTGGGATTGGGAAATAAAATAAATAATTTCTTCGGTGTGGTTCGCTAATCTCGACTAGTTTAGAAAACCATAATTTGGTTTGAAATGACATCCAAAGGAAGATTAAAGGATAAATTTTAAAGAATTTATCTTGGATAAAATTAATGGGAACCTTTCCCTAAAAATGTGATTTTGTGAATAAAAGAATATTCAGAATTGGAATGAGGCGTATGTTGAGTTTGTGTAACATTTGTTTTTAATATACGCGGGTTGTTCGGAAAGGCCGGGTTTACACCCATTCTGAATAACCGATTCGACGATATGTCGAAGATGAAGACGGTGGTTGAAGACCGGAAGTCTTCACATCTTTTGGATAATTACTGACGATCCTGATTGGGCAGTACACCAAAGAGGATGGAAATAGTTGGTGGTCGTCCAGACATACTTGGAGATGGATGGATATGCGAGGAAAGTGCCTCCGGTTTCGTTCAGACCCAGAACGGACTTGTAAATGGATTGTGTGTCTAACATTGGATTTTATTCTGGGTTGATTGATTTCTATTAAATGTACATCTGTTTGGCGGCGGAGAATTTATTCTTTTGCTTAATGCCCTTCTCTGAGACGTACGAGCTTAGAGGTTGTATATCGATGGACATCAGTCGCATGGCATGAATTGCCTGTGTGGCATACTAAGAAGCAATGATCAAGGCTTCTGTTGAAAAGCAAAGTCTTGTGGTTGATGATCAAAGCACAGCCTACGTGGCAACTTTGTGTATAACGTTAATTCGCGAGCCTCACACCTCGGTATGAGTCAAAAACAGGATACGGACTGCAGGGAGAGCACGACATTTCTTTCTAGCTTTGGTGGTGTCAGCGACTTAACTGCCCTGACATTTATATACTTTTCACCTTTGTGGTTGTTGGATGAGGCGCCTCGATTATATGTCTGTAAGGACCGGGAAACGAGTGTTCAAGAATAAATAATCCTCTAACGTAAGTGAGGACCAGCTCTGAAGCATCCAAGGGTTGCCCAGAGTGCGTAGCCCTGGGACATTTGCTAGAGTGTCTCGAACGAGGAGAGGAGCTTGCCCCTTGCCTCGACTCATGACGGAAATCCACTTTCCAATACTTGTATTTCGGCTTTATTTATAGAGCCTAGTATGGCGACATAGTATCATGGGATGCTATGTCGTCTATGATTGATATTTATGATTAAAAATTGTTTTGACACTATACACTTATTATAGTATCAAATGATTTGTTTTAAACGTACCAAGCATATTTGGCTATTATAAGGGAAAACCCAATCCTCCGGCTTGCGTTGCATTGTGTGATGGGACCTGGGTCTTATAATAGCTTCATTTGTCGAAAAAGCATTGCGTTGTTTATTCTATGCACTGGTATTCTTGGGAGGAAACCCGTTCCGTGTTATACAAAGTGGTCCCTTGAATTACTCTCTTTTAAATTAAAGTTTAAATAACTGTTTTAGTTCTCACACCAGTCACATGACTGACCTGGAGTTTATTGTTTTACCCTAAACTCTGGGTGCCCCTATTTTCTACACGGGCAGCTAGTAGTTTTGGTTTTGCAGATTTATATTCACAAGATCCTGGTTTACAGCTGGAATGATATCGAGAATGCTCTGTATCCGTATATCACCTTCAGTTGTGCTTTGTATTATTTTCCGCTGCTACGTAATTTATTGTAATCTCTGATATTTATCGAACGTAATTTATTCATTTATACTCTGTATATTCTTGTATCTGATGGGATTGTTGTAATAACAAGGAAATGTTCTTCCGTCTGCGTTCATTTGTGTGTTGTTCTCAAAGTATCCGGTCTTTCCTTCACGGGGAAGTTACGGGTCCTTACATTTGGTATCAGAGGTTTGGTTTACAGAGCTCGAGAACAAGACACATTAGAACCATACGAAAGAATTCATCACATATTGGATTAGTAATATCCAATTAGAATGACTCATTAGAGATAGGATCAGTAGTATCCTAGAACGGGCATGAAGAGTATATTTTTCCAATGGAAAAATTTTGTTTTGAAAGTTAAATTCAGGTATACGTATTTGAATAATTTATTTATATTGATATGGACAATCTAGTATATAAAGGTTTTGCATATACGCGTCATGAACGTATATTCGAAGTTTTAATATATTGGACAGATATAGAATCACATTCTAGACACCCGGAGATGGTTCTGATGATTGATCGATCATCATCCGAACTTATGTTCGAGTTTCAAAGGTGTGATATCTATATATTTCCATTAGACTGGTGTTGTAACAGCAAGGAATTTCGCTCGATCCAAATCAGTCGTTAAACCGGTCTAGACCGTTCGAAACCCCTATTCGTTTTGAGAACAGGACAAAATAGGACGCAGACGGAAGAACATTTCATTGTTATTACAACAATTCCATCAGATACAAGAATATACAGAGTATAAATGATAAAATTACATTCGACAAATATCAGAGATTACAATAAATTTCACAGCAGCGGAAAAATATACAAAACACAACTAGTAGTGATACACGGATGCAGAGCTTTCCGAGCATCGTTCCAGCTGTAAATCAGGACCCTGTGAATATAAATCTGCAAAACCAAAACTACTAGCTGCCCGTGTGGAAAATAGGGGCACCCAGAGTTTAGGTTAAAACAATAAACTCCAGGTCAGTCATGTTACTGGTGTGAGAACTAAAACAGTTATTAATATTGGTTTTAAAGTTAGGTAAATCAAGGGACCACGCCGTATAACACGGAACGGGTTTCCTCCCAAGAATACCAGTGCATAGAACAAACAGCGCAATGCTAAATAAAGAAAAATGAAGCTGTTATAAGACCCAGGTCCCATCACACAATGCAACGCAAGCCGGAGGATAGGGTTTTCCCTTATAACAGCCAAAGCATGCTTGATACGTTTAAAACACATTATTTGATACTATTATAAGTGTATAGTGTCAAAACAATTTCAATCATAAGTATCAACCATAGGCGGCATGGGTACCATCTATCATGTCGCCATACTAGTTCTACAATTAAAACCGCAATACACGTATTGGAAATTGGATTCCGTCATGAGTCGAGGCAAGGGGCAAGCTCCTCTCCGCGTTCGAGACACTCTAGCAAATGCCTCGGGACCGCACACAGCAATCCCCTGGATCCTCCAAGGCCGGTCCTCTCTTACTTTTGAGGATTGGCAATTCCTGAACACACGTTTCCCGGTCCTTACAGACCTATATTCGAGGCGCCTCGTATCCAACAACCACACAGGTGAAAAGTATATAAATGTCAGGGCTGGTAGGTCACTGACACCACCCTAGCTAGAAAGAAACGTCGTGCACTCCTTGGGTCCGTATCCCGTTTTTGACTCATACCGAGGTGTGAGGCTCACGAATTCACGTTATACAAAAAGCTACGCCACACAGGCCGTGCTTTGATCATCAACCACAAGACTTTGCTTTTCAACAGAAGCCTTGATCAATTGCCACTTACGCATGCCACACTGGCAATTCACTCCATGCGACTGATGTCCATCGATATACAACCTCTGAGCTCGTATGTCTCAGAGAAGGGCGTTAAGCAAGAGAATAAATTCTCCGCCGCCAAACAAATGTATATTTGATAGATATCAATCAACACAGAATAAAACCCAATGTCGGACACACAATCCATTTACAAGTTCGTTCTGGGTCTGAACGAAACCGGAGGCACTTTCCTCGCATATCCATCCATCTCCAAGTACGTCTGGACGATCACCAACTGTTTCCCTCATCCTGGGTGTACAGCCCAATCAAGATCATCAGTAATCACCCAAACGATGTGAAGACTTCCGGTCTTCAACCACCGTCTTCATCTTCGACATCTCGTCGAATCGGTTATTCAGAATGGGTATAACCCGGCCTTTCTGAATAACCCACGTATATAATTAACAAATGTTACACAAACACAACGAACGCCTCATTCCAATTCAGAATATTCTTTTATTCACCAAATTCACATTCTTAGGGAAAGGTTCCCATTAATTTTATCAAAGATAAATTCTTCTAAATTTATTCTTTGATCTTCCTTTGGATATCATCTCAAACTAGTCGGGATTAACGAACCACACCGAAGTAATTATTTAGTTTATTTCCCAATCCCAATCTATATATCCCATGGAGCAAAACTGGTGATACTCCATTCCTAACACCACGGTGTTTTCGGTAAAATTAATTACCATTTCACGTTCAAATCTAATTAAAGATTTAACTATCGTATTGGAGCAAAACTGGTGGTACTCCATTCTCGATCACCTTTCAGATTCGATAATTTAAATTATCAATTCACTTTTTAATCTAATTAAAGATTCATTAAAACTCCATTTAGTTTTAATCTTCTCAAAAATCAATATTATGTCTTTAACTGGGTTAAAGAACCAATGTCTTCTAAAACACGATTCACGACAAACCCAAATCACATTTGATATTAAATACAAGGCTCTGAATAGAAAATATATCGACTTATATTCAATATCAAATTCTGAAACCAACAAATATCGTATTGGAAATAACGATATAAAATATATCTTTCAAATTCCCATAACAATATCTGTATAGTCACGAAATCCAACATCGAAATATCCCGAAGATAATTTTGATTCAACTCCACTTTCACTTCACCTATTGGGAATATTGATTATTTTTAAAATCACTTTCAAATTCAATTTATTTATTTCAAAAATAAATTAAATTTAATTCCAGTTCAAAACTAGTTCATTTCGATAAAAACCTATTTTTATCTTTTCAAATGTGGAGTTTTCACCCCAGTTCTTTCCAATTCACATATTATGATTTTACACAAATTATCAATATTTTTAATAATTTTATCAAGGCCCGTACAGTCGATTTCCATCAACGGCTATCGAACTGCACTTACAGCGACCTTTTTCGAATTTGATTTGGACATAATTCCAAATCCAACCGTTAGATTTCAAATTTCTAATATTCATTGAAAAGCTCTTTTCGATACGAACCCAACGGTTCCGGTTTTAGGAGAATCCGACGGTCGGATCTCCCGCAATGTCCGTTTGAAATAAATGGTCGAAATTCACGAACTGCCGCGGCGCGGCGTGTTCTATTCAGGCCATTATATTATATATATAATATATATAATATATATTTCGTCGATTTCTATTTAAAACGAATTTTATAAATTGTTTTAAAATCGTTTCAAAAGCAATTTCAACTTTCTTTTCAATTCAAATCAAAATTGAATTCTTCTTTATAAATTCGTTTTAAAATTCATTTCTAT
Organism: Allium sativum; assembly: GCA_030737875.1. Lineage (NCBI taxonomy): Eukaryota > Viridiplantae > Streptophyta > Magnoliopsida > Asparagales > Amaryllidaceae > Allium > Allium sativum. The sequence goes on along the minus strand of CM060915.1, from coordinate 178,670,489 downwards.
TCAATTCAAATTTTAATTCAATTTGAATTTATTTCAATTCACTTTCAATTCAATTTGAATTCGTTTTCAATTCAATTCATTTCGAAATCGTTTTCAATACAATTCATTTCGAAATCGTTTTCAATTCAATTCATTTCGAAATCGTTTTCAATTCAATTCATTTCGAAATCGTTTTCAATTCAATTCATTTCGAAATCGTTTTCAATTCAATTCATTTCGAAATTGTTTTCAATCCAATTCATTTCGAAATCGTTTTCAATTCAATTTATTTCGAAATCGTTTTCAATTCAATTCATTTCGAAATCGTTTTCAATTCAATTCATTTCGAAATCGTTTTCAATTCAATTCATTTTGAAATCGTTTTCAATTCAATTCATTTCGAAATCATTTTCAATTCAATTCATTTCGAAATCGTTTTCAATTCAATTCATTTCAAATTTCAATTTCGATTTAATTCAATTTCGAAATCACTTTTCAATATTCATTATACAACGAATAAAATCGATATAAATATCGTTCGCGTCAAAATAACGCATCTCTAATCAACACGGATTTATATTTTCAAAACTTCTATATTCTATCCAACAAATGAATACTTATCCCATTCAACACATGAATCTATATTTTTTTTCAACACACGACTAATCTCAACACATGAGTACTGTCAACACATCACTATTTTTGTTATGTAAAATATTTTATAAAACTATGGTATCTATCGTTTGATTTTTAATTAGACTTCTACTGGGAAGTAGTTCTAATTTTAAATATGATAAAGATATGAATTTTATTATTTAAAATATTTCACTCAACACATGAACATCGTCAACACATGACTATTTTTATATTCAACACATGAATTTTCTTTTATAATATTCATTATTTTCCCGATTGGAATGAGGCCCAATCAATCACCATATAACGTTAATTATATGGATTCCATACAACACATGTATATAATAGCATTGAAAAATAATCAACCATCAACCAAAGTGCACTACACTGTATAAGCATCAAATATAGATATCTGACGCTTATAACAGCCTGTCAATCGATCGATCGACATATTTAATCAATCAGGATGAGTGAACTTCAAATTTCATCCCAACACCCGTGTGGGGTTTCAAACAATCAAACACAGATTTTATTTGTGCAGTTGGGCGATGTGTAAAATTTATCGTCCCAATCAATGTCCTTCAAATAGGTGTACATAAAAAAACCGTCCGGTTTGTAAATGAATATTTTATTTTATTCACTTCCATGTTAAAAATTATATTTTTAACGATAAAATATTCTATTTCCACACATGAATTTCTATTCATTTCATTTACACAATAAAAATGATATTTTTATTTTTCTAACATATTTTAGAAAATTTCGGCGGCATAACCGCACGATACAAGAAACGGGACAAGGCCTAGCCTTATCCCCGGTCTAGTGAAGGCCCACGCCATTCACACATCAATCAAATCAATTCCATTTCACCAAACGATTCAATTCAAACCAATTAGACTAACCAACTACACAACCAAACAATTTAACAAACAAGCCATCCATGGTCTGTGGATGACGGGTGTCGGGTGCTACTAAGCACCGTCTGCATCCTAGTATATATATATATATATATAACTAGAAAAAGAGATTTTAGAGTGAGAAGTTCTCACCGAAAGTTATCCAATACCACGACTCTTCTTTTATAGGAATCTTCTTCGTTATCCCATCTTCGTCATCTTCGTTGCCCGTAGTCACTATATATATAAAAATCACACATTTTTATATTTCGATGTCTTTAAAATAAAAATCACATTTTTATTTATTCACTTTCAATTTAAAAATCATATTTTTATAATCACTTCATATATTCAAAAATCGAATTTTTACTACGCTATTCAATATATAAAAATCATATTTCCTTACCGCTAATATATAGATAAAAATTCTATTTTTATAACGCTATTCTCTATACAAAGATTTCGCCTTTTCGAAAATATAGATTTCATCATTATAAAAATCACCACTTTATTTCAACGTATATAAAATAAAATTCAGATTTTTATTTCGCTACATATACAAAGATGATATTTTTATATTCTCTATCCTATAAAGATTATATTTTTAATACTTTAAAAATATAAAAATCATATTTTTAATATTTCTATATAGTAAAGATTATATTTTAATACTTTAAAAATATAAAAATCATATTTTTATATTCTCTATCTAGTAAAGATTATATTTTTAATACTTTAAAAATATAAAAATCATATTTTTAATATTTCTATATAGTAAAGATTATATTTTTAATACTTTAAAAATATAAAAATCATATTTTTATATTCTCTATCTTACAAAAATTATATTTTATAATTTCTACTATTTAAAAATCACATCTTTATTATTAAAAATATAAACTTTTCCTATCTAACAATCTATACTTCATACAAATGAAAATCTATTCATATATCGATAAAAATCAAATCTTTTTATGTTTAAAATATAAATAAAAAAAACATATCTTTCTATGTTAAAAATGTAAATAAAAATCCTTTATATTCAAAAACATATAATTACTGAATTAATCCTATTCATATGACTAAAAATGAATAAATTTAAAATACTTACAGGGAATCGAATTTTTCAGAGATGGGGGTGGCCCAACACGAACGGTGAACGGTCGGAGGGGGTCTGGGCGGTGAGGGGAGGTGGCGGAAGTGGCTTCAGGCGGAGGAGGGGGCTGGGGGTCCCACGACGGCGTCGGTCTTCGCGTCTGGGGGGGCGATTGGAGATGAAGGTCAGGGGAAGGAGAAGAAGGGGGTCGCGGAGGAGAAGCAGGCGGAGGGGATGGCGCGCGGGGTGGGCGGCGCGGCGCGTTCTCCGTCCTCCTCGTTCTTTTTTTTTCTTGTTCGAAATGATTTTAGTCGGGGGGGGGGGGGGTCTGATATGAATAAGGAGAAGTTTAATTTTTTTTCTTTTATTAATTTAATTATTTTATTTTTCAAAAAGTTGACTTTCACATACGACCTCTAAACGAGGCCCACCGCCTGTCGTCCCTAGCGTTTTACCCCCATTCCGAACACAATGGGATATGTATCGCAAGCTGATTCGATCGTTTCGATCAGTTTCCATTAAATGTACATTTAAATCACTATATTGAATTTAAACGCGCATTTCAATTTACCGGGGTTACATACTAGCTCTAAAAATTCCAAAAAAATATTTTCTAGCTTCGTATTGATGATACGGTCCTAACAAAACTAGTTTCGTCGAAATCTGAGATCGTTGGAAAAATGGCCATTTTCCAGTCGATTAAAATCAACTGAAACTGGTCAAACGCGTTTTCCCTTGCCACGCTCACATATTGATTCGGAAAATTATGAAATTTGGAATCTAGCAATAACTTGACATCACGGACCCAACAAAACTGGTTTCGTCGAAATCCGAGGTCGTTTGCAAAAAGTCAATTTTTAAGGGCCTGAATTCCATAGCGACTATTCAGAATTTTCAACTGGACATATCTTTTGATTCCCGCTATGAAATCTCAATTTTTCGGATTCGTTGGAAAGATATTATCAATTAGATCCTATCATTTTTGGTTTCACTAAAATTCGGATTGTTTTGCACCCGGTATGTTCAATTGAAGTTTGAAATCAAATTATCGAACTACCGCGCCATTTTCAATTCCTTTTATAATTATATATAAATATTTATATTCTAACGACGACGCGTATAAATATATACGTTCGAATTATATTCAAAATAAATTTTTCGTCGATATTATTTAAAATAATCTGTTTTAAATGTTCAAAATTCGCTAAAATTGCCAAAATAAAAATTTTAAACTGGCCCAGATTTTCGGGTTATTACAATCTCCCCCACTTAAAACTTTTCGTCAACGAAAAGGAACAAAGTCGAAAGTGGTTTGATTATTCAACTCTACGTTCGATCTGGCTTCCATTCTCCAACTTTTCAGTTTCTGAGAATTTTCAAAATTTCAAAAATTTGGCTAACACCCTAAATTTTCGAAAAATTTCGCCATAACCTCCCCTGCACCGGGAGCATCGGGGAATTTCAAATAGCTTCCCCGGTCCTTCAGATCTCAAAAAGAAAAAGAAAAAGCCAAGCGGCTAGCCAATAGGCTCACAAAATCATCATCACCCAAACAAAACAGGAAATTATGTAGTAAACATGTACCTATTTGTCGGGCAAACAAATTTTATTCTTCGGCTCTAGCCTCCTTGCTATGACCTGTTCAATGTAAGTACAAGTATATGCAAGCAAATGCGACCAATTTTCAATACTATTCAATATTCGTTTCAATAAGGCTAAATGGTTAAAATTAGCAAACAAACAAACAAACAACTCAAACATCAATCAATTAGTAGATTAGAGTTTTCAAATTCATAATTTTGATATATATACAAAATCATGTTTTTGATGCCAATTCACAACAATGTATTCTAGCTATATTAGTTTTGGTTCTCACACCAGTCTAATGGAAATATATAGAAATCACACCTTCGAAACTCGAATATGAATACTGATGATGATGCATCATCATCAGAATCATCCACGGATGTCTAGAATGTGATTCTATATCTACCCAGTATATTAAAACTTCGAATATACGTTCATGACGCGTATACGCGAAATCTATATATACTCGATTGTCCATATTCAAAATAAATAAATATTCAAATACGTATAAAGCGATTTAAATTTTCAAAACAAAATTTGTTTTCATTTGGAAAATATACTCTTCACACTCGTTCTAGGATACTACTGATCCTATCTCTAATGAGTCATTCTAATTGGATGTTGCTAATCCAAAATCTGATGAATTCTTCCGTATGGTTCTAATGTGTCTTGTTCCCGAGCTCTGTAAACCAAAGCTCTGATACCAACTGTAACGGCAAGGAATTTCGCTCGATCCGAATCAGTCGTTAAACCGGTCTAGACCGTTCGAAACCCCTATTCGTTTTGAGAACAGGACAAAATAGGACGCAGACGGAAGAACATTTCATTGTTATTACAACAATTCCATCAGATACAAGAATATACAGAGTATAAATGATAAAATTACATTCGACAAATATCAGAGATTACAATAAATTTCACAGCAGCGGAAAAATATACAAAACACAACTAGTAGTGATACACGGATACAGAGCTTTCCGAGCATCGTTCCAGCTGTAAATCAGGACCCTGTGAATATAAATCTGCAAAACCAAAACTACTAGCTGCCCGTGTGGAAAATAGGGGCACCCAGAGTTTAGGTTAAAACAATAAACTCCAGGTCAATCATGTGACTGGTGTGAGAACTAAAACAGTTATTAATATTGGTTTTAAAGTTAGGTAAATCAAGGGACCACGCCGTATAACACGGAACGGGTTTCCTCCCAAGAATACCAGTGCATAGAACAAACAGCGCAATGCTAAATAAAGAAAAATGAAGCTGTTATAAGACCCAGGTCCCATCACACAATGCAACGCAAGCCGGAGGATAGGGTTTTCCCTTATAACAGCCAAAGCATGCTTGATACGTTTAAAACACATTATTTGATACTATTATAAGTGTATAGTGTCAAAACAATTTCAATCATAAGTATCAACCATAGGCGGCATGGGTACCATCTATCATGTCGCCATACTAGTTCTACAATTAAAACCGCAATACACGTATTGGAAATTGGATTCTGTCATGAGTCGAGGCAAGGGGCAAGCTCCTCTCCGCGTTCGAGACACTCTAGCAAATGCCTCGGGACCGCACACAGCAATACCCTGGATCCTCCAAGGCCGGTCCTCTCTTACTTTTGAGGATTGGCAATTCCTGAACACACGTTTCCCGGTCCTTACAGACCTATATCTGAGGCGCCTCGTATCCAACAACCACACAGGTGAAAAGTATATAAATGTCAGGGCTGGTAGGTCACTGACACCACCCTAGCTAGAAAGAAACGTCGTGCACCCCTTGGGTCCGTATCCCGTTTTTGACTCATACCGAGGTGTGAGACTCGCGAATACACGTTATACACAAAGCTACGCCACACAGGCAATGCTTTGATCATCAACCACAAGACTTTGCTTTTTAACAGAAGCCCTGATCAATTGCCACTTACGCATGCCACACAGGCAATTCACTCCATGCGACTGATGTCCATCGATATACAACCTCTGAGCTCGTATGTCTCAGAGAAGGGCGTTAAGCAAGAGAATAAATTCTCCGCCGCCAAACAGATGTATATTTGATAGAGATCAATCAACACAGAATAAAACCCAATGTCGGACACACAATCCATTTACAAGTTCGTTCTGGGTCTGAACGAAACCGGAGGCACTTTCCTCGCATATCCATCCATCTCCAAGTACGTCTGGACGATCACCAACTGTTTCCCTCATCCTGGGTGTACAGCCCAATCAAGATCACCAGTAATCACCCAAACGATGTGAAGACTTCCGGTCTTCAACCACCGTCTTCATCTTCGACATCTCGTCGAATCGGTTATTCAGAATGGGTATAACCCGGCCTTTCTGAATAACCCACGTATATAATTAACAAATGTTACACAAACACAATGAACGCCTCATTCCAATTCAGAATATTCTTTTATTCACCAAAATCACATTCTTAGGGAAAGGTTCCCATTAATTTTATCAAAGATAAATTCTTCTAAATTTATTCTTTGATCTTCCTTTGGATATCATCTCAAACTAGTCGGGATCAACGAACCACACCGAAGTAATTATTTAGTTTATTTCCCAATCCCAATCTATATATCCCATGGAGCAAAACTGGTGATACTCCATTCCTAACACCACGGTGTTTTCGGTAAAATTAATTACCATTTCACGTTCAAATCTTATTAAAGATTTAACTATCGTATTGGAGCAAAACTGGTGGTACTCCATTCTCGATCACCTTTCAGATTCGATAATTTAAATTATCAATTCACTTTTTAATCTAATTAAAGATTCATTAAAACTCCATTTAGTTTTAATCTTCTAAAAAATCAATATTATGTCTTTAACTGGGTTAAAGAACCAATGTCTTCTAAAACACGATTCACGACAAACCCAAATCACATTTGATATTAAATACAAGGCTCTGAATAGAAAATATATCGGCTTATATTCAATATCAAATTCTGAAACCAACAAATATCGTATTGGAAATAACAATATAAAATATATCTTTCAAATTCCCATAACAATATCTGTATAGTCACGAAATCCAACATCGAAATATCCCGAAGATAATTTTGATTCAACTCCACTTTCACTTCACCTATTGGGAATATTGATTATTTTTAAAATCACTTTCAAATTCAATTTATTTATTTCAAAAATAAATTGAATTTAATTCCAGTTCAAAACTAGTTCATTTCGATAAAAACCTATTTTTATCTTTTCAAATGTGGAGTTTTCACCCCAGTTCTTTCCAATTCACATATTATGATTTTACACAAATTATCAATATTTTTAATAATTTTATCAAGGCCCGTACAGTCGATTTCCATCAACGGCTATCGAACTGCACTTACAGCGACCTTTTTCGAATTTGATTTGGACATAATTCCAAATCCAATCGTTAGATTTCAAATTTCTAATATTCATTGAAAAGCTCTTTTCGATACGAACCCAACGGTTCCGGTTTTAGGAGAATCCGACGGTCGGATCTCCCGCAATGTCCGTTTGAAATAAATGGTCGAAATTCACGAACTGCCGCGGCGCGGCGTGTTCTATTCAGGCCATTATATTATATATATAATATATATAATATATATTTCGTCGATTTCTATTTAAAACGAATTTTATAAATCGTTTTAAAATCGTTTCAAAAGCAATTTCATCTTTCTTTTCAATTCAAATCAAAATTGAATTCTACTTTATAAATTCGTTTTAAAATTCATTTCTATTCAATTCAAATTTTAATTCAATTTGAATTTATTTCAATTCACTTTCAATTCAATTTGAATTCGTTTTCAATTCAATTCATTTCGAAATCGTTTTCAATTCAATTCATTTCGAAATCGTTTTCAATTCAATTCATTTCGAAATCGTTTTCAATTCAATTCATTTCGAAATCGTTTTCAATTCAGTTCATTTCGAAATCGTTTTCAATTCAATTCATTTCGAAATCGTTTTCAATTCAATTCATTTCGAAATCGTTTTCAATTCAATTCATTTCGAAATCGTTTTCAATTCAATTTATTTCGAAATCGTTTTCAATTCAATTCATTTCGAAATCGTTTTCAATTCAATTCATTTCGAAATCGTTTTCAATTCAATTCATTTCGAAATCGTTTTCAATTCAATTCATTTCAAATTTCAATTTCGATTTAATTCAATTTCGAAATCACTTTTCAATATTCATTATACAACGAATAAAATCGATATAAATATCGTTCGCGTCAAAATAACGCATCTCTAATCAACACGGATTTATATTTTCAAAACTTCTATATTCTATCCAACAAATGAATACTTATCCCATTCAACACATGAATCTATATTTTTTTTCAACACACGACTAATCTCAACACATGAGTACTGTCAACACATCACTATTTTTGTTATGTAAAATATTTTATAAAACTATGGTATCTATCGTTTGATTTTTAATTAGACTTCTACTGGGAAGTAGTTCTAATTTTAAATATGATAAAGATATGAATTTTATTATTTAAAATATTTCACTCAACACATGAACATCGTCAACACATGACTATTTTTATATTCAACACATGAATTTTCTTTTATAATATTCATTATTTTCCCGATTGGAATGAGGCCCAATCAATCACCATATAACGTTAATTATATAGATTCCATACAACACATGTATATAATAGCATTGAAAAATAATCAACCATCAACCAAAGTGCACTACACTGTATAAGCATCAAATATAGATATCTGACGCTTATAACAGCCTGTCAATCGATCGATCGACATATTTAATCAATCAGGATGAGTGAACTTCAAATTTCATCCCAACACCCGTGTGGGGTTTCAAACAATCAAACACAGATTTTATTTGTGCAGTTGGGCGATGTGTAAAATTTATCGTCCCAATCAATGTCCTTCAAATAGGTGTACATAAACAAATCGTCCGGTTTGTAAATGAATATTTTATTTTATTCACTTCCACATTAAAAATTATATTTTTAACGATAAAATATTCTATTTCCACACATGAATTTCTATTCATTTCATTTACACAATAAAAATGATATTTTTATTTTTCTAACATATTTTAGAAAATTTCGGCGGCATAACGCCACGATACTAGAAACGGGACAAGGCCTAGCCTTATCCCCGGTCTAGTGAAGGCCCACGCCATTCACACATCAATCAAATCAATTCCATTTCACCAAACGATTCAATTCAAACCAATTAGACTAACCAACTACACAACCAAACAATTTAACAAACAAGCCATCCATGGACTGTGGATGACGGGTGTCGGGTGCTACTAAGCACCGTCTGCATCCTAGTATATATATATATATATATATATAACTAGAAAAAGAGATTTTAGAGTGAGAAGTTCTCACCGAAAGCTATCCAATACCACGACTCTTCTTTTATAGAAATCTTCTTAGTTATCCCATCTTTGTCATCTTCGTTGCCCGTAGTCACTATATATATAAAAATCACACATTTTTATATTTCGATGTCTTTAAAATAAAAATCACATTTTTATTTATTCACTTTCAATTTAAAAATCATATTTTTATAATCACTTCATATATTTAAAAATCGAATTTTTACTACGCTATTCAATATATAAAAATCATATTTCCTTACCGCTAATATATAGATAAAAATTCTATTTTTATAACGCTATTCTCTATATAAAGATTTCGCCTTTTCGAAAATATAGATTTCATCATTATAAAAATCACCACTTTATTTCAACGTATATAAAATAAAATTCAGATTTTTATTTCGCTACATATACAAAGATGATATTTTTATATTCTCTATCCTATAAAGATTATATTTTTAATACTTTAAAAATATAAAAATCATATTTTTAATATTTCTATATAGTAAAGATTATATTTTAATACTTTAAAAATATAAAAATCATATTTTTATATTCTCTATCTAGTAAAGATTATATTTTTAATACTTTAAAAATATAAAAATCATATTTTTAATATTTCTATATAGTAAAGATTATATTTTTAATACTTTAAAAATATAAAAATCATATTTTTATATTCTCTATCTTACAAAAATTATATTTTATAATTTCTACTATTTAAAAATCACATCTTTATTATTAAAAATATAAACTTTTCCTATCTAACAATCTATACTTCATACAAATGAAAATCTATTCATATATCGATAAAAATCAAATCTTTTTATGTTTAAAATATAAATAAAAAAAAAACATATCTTTCTATGTTAAAAATGTAAATAAAAATCCTTTATATTCAAAAACATATAATTACTGAATTAATCACATTCATATGACTAAAAATGAATAAATTAAAAATACTTACAGGGAATCGAATTTTTCAGAGATGGGGGTGGCCCTACACGAACGGTGAACGGTCGGAGGGGGTCTGGGCGGTGAGGGGAGGTGGCGGAAGTGGCTGCAGGCGGAGGAGGGGGCTGGGGGTCCCACGACGTCGTCGGTCTTCGCGTCTGGGGGGGGTGGGGGGATTGGAGATGAAGGTCAGGGGAAGGAGAAGAAGGGGGTCGCGGACGAGAAGCAGGCGGAGGGGATGACGCGCGGGGTGGGCGGCGCGGCGCGTTCTCCGTCCTCCTCGTTTTTTTTTTCTTGTTCGAAATGATTTTAGTCGGGGGGGGGGTCTGATATGAATAAGGAGAAGTTTAATTTTTTTTTCTTTTATTAATTTAATTATTTTATTTTTCAAAAAGTTGACTTTCACATACGACCTCTAAACGAGGCCCACCGCCTGTCGTCCCTAGCGTTTTACCCCCTTTCCGAACACAATGGGATATGTATCGCAAGCTGATTCGATCGTTTCGATCAGTTTCCGTTAAATTTACATTTAAATCACTATATTGAATTTAAACGCGCATTTCAATTTACCGGGGTTACATACTAGCTCTAAAAATTCCAGAAAAATATTTTCTAGCTTCGTATTGACGATACGGTCCGAACAAAACTAGTTTCGTCGAAATCTGAGACCGTTGGAAAAATGGCTATTTTCCAGTCGATTAAAATCAACTGAAACTGGTCAAACGCGTTTTCCCTTGCCACGCTCACATATTGATTCGGAAAATTACGAAATTTGGAATCTAGCAATAACTTGACATCACGGACCCAACAAAACTGGTTTCGTCGAAATCCGAGGTCGTTTGCAAAAAGTCAATTTTTAAGGGCCTGAATTCCATAGCGACTATTCAGAATTTTCAACTGGACATATCTTTTGATTCCCGCTATGAAATCTCAATTTCTCAGATTCGTTGGAAAGATATTATCAATTAGATCCTATCATTTTTGGTTTCACTAAAATTCGGATTGTTTTGCACCCGGTATGTTCAATTGAAGTTTGAAATCAAATTATCGAACTACCGCGCCATTTTCAATTCCTTTTATAATTATATATAAATATTTATATTCTAACGACGACGCGTATAAATATATACGTTCGAATTATATTCAAAATAAATTTTTCGTCGATATTATTTAAAATAATCTATTTTAAATGTTCAAAATTCGCTAAAATTGCCAAAATAAAATTTTTAAACTGGCCCAGATTTTCGGGTTATTACAGGTGTTAGAACCAAAACTTATATAGATAGATTTATTTTTTGTGAATTAGCATCAAAAACATGATTTTTTGTATATGTATCAAAATTTATGAATTTGAAACGTTAATCCACTAATTGATTGATGTTTGTGTTGTTTGTTTATTTGTTTGCTAATTTTTAACCATTATGCCTAATTGAATCAAATATTGAACTGTATTGAAAATTGGTCGCAGTTGCATGCATATACATGTATATCATTGAACAGGTCATAGCAAGGAGGCTAGAGCCGAAGAATAAAATTTGTTTGCCTGAAAAATAGGTACATGTTTACTATAATTTACTGTTTTGTTTGGGTGATGATGATTTTATGAGCCGATTGGCTAGCCGCTTGGCTTTTTCTTTTTCTTATTGAGATCAGAAGGCCTATATGGCAATTTCGGGATTTTCCCGTGGCTGCCGGTGCATGGGAGGTTATGGCGAAATTTTTCGAAAATTTAGGGTGTTAGCCAAATTTTTGAAAATTTGAAAATTCTCAGAAACTGAAAAGTTGGAGAATAGAAGCCAGATCGAACGTAGAGCTGATTAATCAAACCACTTTCGACTTTGTTCCTTTTCGGGGGCGAAAAGTTTTATGTGGGGGAGATTGTAATAACCCGGAAATTCTGGACCAGTTTAAAATTTTTATTTTGGCAATTTTAGCGAATTTTGAATATTTAAAATAGATTATTTTAAATAAAAACGACTAGAAATTTATTTTGAATATAATTCGAACGTATATATTTATACGCGTCGTCGTTAGAATATAATAATTATATATAATTATAAATAGAATTGAAAATGGCGCGGTAGTTCGATAATTCGATTTCAAACTTCAATTGAATGTACCGGGTGCAAAACAATCCGGATTTTAGTGAAACTAAAAACATTAGGATCTAATTGGTAATATCTTTCCAACGAATCCGAAAAATCGAAATTTCATAGCGGGAATCAAAAGATATGTCCAGTTGAAAATTCTGAATAGTCGCTATGGAATTCAGGCCCTTAAAAATGGGAATTTTGCAAACGACCTCGGATTTCGACGAAACCACTTTTGTTGGATCCGTGATGTGAAATTATTGCTATGTTTCAAATTTCGTAATTTTTTGAATCAATATGTGAGCGTGGCAGAGGAAAACGCGTTTGACCAGTTTCATTTGATTTTAATCGATTGGAAAATGGCCATTTTTCCAACGGTCTCAGAATTCGACGAAACTAGTTTTGTTAGGACCGCATCGTCAATACGAAGCTAGAAAATATTTTTTTGCAATTTTTAAAGTTAGTATGTGACCCCAGTAAATTGAAATGCGCGTTCAAATTCAATATATAGTGTTATATTTTGATTTTTACAAAAACTGATCGAAACAGTCGAATCAGCTTGCGATACATATCCCATTGTGTTCAGAATGGGGGTGAAACTCGATGGAGGACAGGCGGTGGACCTCGATTAGAGGTCGTATGTAAAAGTCAACTTTTTGAATTTTAAATTAATAAAATAAAAAAATATTCTCTCTCTCCTTTCCTTTTATCAATTGCTCCCCCTCCCCCGATTTCATTTTACATAAGGTTTAAATAAAAAACGAAACGAACAGATTCGAAGACCCCCTCCCAGGCGGCGACCACCTCGAGCCCACCCCCCTCCTCAGCAATCGCACCGCCGTGCGATCGAACCCCCCCCCCCCCCCCCAATCGCGCTGACGCGAGCAGACCCCCCTCCCTTCGCCTGCTCCGCCCGCCACCACAACCGCCTGCACCGACCCACCGCCATCTCCCCGGCACTGCGCAGCAGTCCACCACCCTCTCCAAGACCGAAAACGTGAGTTTTTAATTTATCTTTATTTGATTATGATATAAATTCGAATTTAATTTTTATTTTCAGTTTTGAATCGTGTATGGTATGAATGAAAAGGTTTAGATTTTAAAATAGAGAAGATATGATTTTTAAAATAGAAAAGGAAAGATTTTTAGGATAGAATGAGGAAGATAGTAATAAAAATATGATTTTTATATTTTTAAAGTATTAAAAATATAATCTTTACTATATAGGAGATGTAAAAATATGATTTTTGTTTATGTAGAGAATTAAAAATATAATTTTTACATGATAGGAATATTAAAAATATCATCTTTATATGAGTAGCAAAATAAAGATGTGATTTTTATAATGATATTTTTGAAAAGGCGAAATCTTTATTTTTATAAAGGCGAAATCTTTATTTTTATAAAGGCGAAATCTTTATTTTTGAAATGGAATTTTTATCTATATGACATCATAGTAAAAATTCAATTTTTATATATTGAATAGCGAAGTAAAAATTCGATTTTTATATATTGAATAGCTTAGTAAAAATTCGATTTTTACATATGTAGTGGCTACGGGCAACGAAGATAAAAAAAATGAGATAACGATGAAGATTTATATCAATGAAGTGTCGTGGAGTTGGGATAGCTATTGGTGAGAACTTCACACCTTGCAATTTCTTTTTCTAGTTATATATATATACTAGGATGCAGACGGTGTTTAGTAGCACCCGACACCCGTCATCCACAGACCATGGATGGCTTGTTTGTTTAATTGTTTGGTTGTGTAGTTGGTTAGATTATTTGGTTTGAATTGAATTGTTTGGTGAAATGAAATTGACTTGATTGATGTGTGAATGGCGTGGGCCTTCACTAGACCGGGGATAAGGCTAGGCCTTGTCCCGTTTCTAGTATCGTGCCGTTATGGCGCCAAAATTTTCTAAAATAAGTTAGAAAAATAAAAATATCATTTTTATTTTGTTAATGAACTGAATAAAAATCCATGTGTTAAAATAAAATATTTTACCGTTAAAAATATAATTTTTAACGTGGAAGTGAATAAAATAAATATTCATTTACAAACCGGACGGTTTGTTTATGTACACCTATTTGAATGACATTGATTGGGACGATAAATTTTAAACATCGCCCAACTGCACAAATAAAATCTGTGTTTGTTGAGTTGAAACCCCACACGGGTGTTGGGATGAAATTTGAAGTTCACTCATCCTGATTGGTTAAATATGTCGATCGATTGATTGACAGGCTGTTATAAGCGTTAGATATCTATATTTGATGCTTATACAGTGTAGTGCACTTCGGATGATGGTTGATTATTTATCATTGCTATTATATACATTTGTTGTATGGAATCCATATAATTAACTTTATATCGTAATTGGTTGGGCCTCATTCCAATTTGAAAAATAAAAGAATATTATAAAATAGAGGTTCATGTGTTGACAGCACTAATCCGTTGAGATTAGTCATGTGTTGAACGAAACATTTTGATAATAGAAATATTTGAAATAGAATATTTGAAAATAGAAATATATGAAGCCGTGTTGATTAGATTGACGCCATTTCGACGTGAACGATATTTATATCGATTTTATTCATTTTAAAATGAATATTGAAAAGTGATTTCGAAATCGAATAATTTCAAATGAAATATGAATCGAATAGAAAACCAATTTGAATTGAATCGAATAGAAATCCAATTTGAATTGAAACGAATAGAAAACCAATTTGAATTGAATCGAATAGAAAACTAATTTGAATTGAATCGAATAGAAAACCAATTTGAATTGAATCGAATAGAAAACCAATTTGAATTGAATCGAATAGAAAACCAATTGGAATTGAAACGAATAGAAAACCAATTTGAATTGAATCGAATAGAAAACCAATTTGAATTGAATTGAGTAGAAAACCAATTTGAATTGAATTGAATAGAAAACCAATTTGAATTGCAACGAATAGAAAACCAATTTGAATTGAAACGAATAGAAAACCAATTTGAATTGAATCGAATAGAAAACCAATTTGAATTGAATCGAATAGAAAACCAATTTGAATTGAATCGAATAGAAAACCAATTTGAATTGAATCGAATAGAAAACCAGTTTGAATTGAATTGAATAGAAAACGAAATGAATTCGAATCGAATTAAAAATCGATTTGAATTGAAATCAAATAGAAAGGAAAGTAAAAAGGATTTATAATAGGAAATTCAATTTTGATTTGAATCTGAAATAAAGGTTGAAATTGTTTTTTTGAAACGAATTCAAAACTATTTATAAAATTCGTTTTTAAATAGGAATCGAAGAAATATATATTATATATATAATATAATCGCCTGAATAGAACGCGCCGCGTCGCGCCAGTTCGTGAATTTCGACCATTTATTTCAAACAGACATTACGGGAGATCCGACCGTCGGATTCTCCTAAAACCAGAACCGTTGGGTTCGTATCGTAAAGAGCTTTCTAACGAATATTAGAAATTTGAAATCTAACGGTTGAATTTGGAGTTACGTCCAAATCAAATTTGAAAAAGGTCGCTGTAAGTGCAGTTCGATGGCCATTGTTGGAAATCTATTGTACGGGCCTTAATAAGATTATTAAAAATAGTAATAATTTGTGTAAAATCATAAGAAATGATTTGAGAAAAATTGGGGTGAAAAACTCCATATTTGAAAAGATAAAAATGGATTTTTGTCTAAATGAACTAGTTTTGAACTAAATTTAAAACCCAATTATTTTTAAATAAATAAATTAGATTTAAAAAGGGGTTTTAAATAATCGGAATTTCTAATATATTTGATTGGATTTGAAATTGGTTTATCGTGAACGGTGTTTTAAATAACACTAGTTCTTTAACCCGATAACAAATAGAATGTGATTTGGGTTTGTCGTGAACTGTGTTTTAAATAACACCTAGTTCTTTAACCCAGTAAAAGGAGTTTTAACGAATCTGCAATTAGGTTGAAATGTGAATCTATATTCTAAATTATCAAATTTAGAAATGAGCGAGAATGGAGTATCGCCAGTTTTGCTCCAAAGCGATAGTTAAATCTTTAATTAGATTTGAACGTGAAATGGTAATTAATTTTACCGATAACACCATAGTATTAGATATGGAGTATTACCAGTTTTGCTTCACGGGATGAACAGGTTGGGATTGGGAAATAAAATAAATAATTACTTCAGTGTGGTTCGCTAATATCGACTAGTTTAGAAAACCATAATTTGGTTTGAAATGACATCTAAAGGAAGATTAAAGAATAAATTTTAAAGAATTTATCTTGGATAAAATTAATGGAAACCTTTCCCTAAAAATGTGATTTTGTGAATAAAAGAATGTTCAGAATTGGAATGAGGCGTATGTTGAGTTTGTGTAACATTTGTTTTTAATATACGCGGGTTGTTCGGAAAGGCCGGGTTTACACCCATTCTGAATAACCGATTCGACGATATGTCGAAGATGAAGACGGTGGTTGAAGACCGGAAGTCTTCACATCGTTTGGATAATTACTGACGATCCTGATTGGTCAGTACACCCAAGAGGATGGAAATAGTTGGTGGTCGTCCAGACGTACTTGTAGATGGATGGATATGCGAGGAAAGTGCGCCCTCCTCGATCTTTTTTTTTTCTGTTCTGTTGATTTGAACGAACGAGAAAAGCAAAGGGGGGGCCAGCGGTTTTGAAGGGGAGGAGAGGAAGCTTTTAATTTTTAGTCATTTTAATTATAAAAAGTTGACTTTTTCATACGAACTCTAAACGAGGCCCACCGCCTGTCGTCCATAGCTAATTACCCCTATTCCGAACACAATGAGATATGTATCATTCCCTGATTCGATCGTTTCGATCAGTTTCCGTTAAAATCAACATATAACTCTATATATTGAATTTGAACGCGTATTTCAATTCACTGGGGTCACATACTAACTCTATAAATTCCATAAAAATATTTTCTAGCTTCGTATTGACGATACAGTCCTAACAAAACTAGTTTCGTCGAATTCTGAGACCATTGGAAAAATGGCCATTTTCCAGTCGATTAAAATCAACTTAAAATGGTCAAACGCGTTTTCCTTTGCCACGCTCACATATTGAATCAAAAAATTATGAAATTTGGAATCTAGCAATAACTTGACATCACGGATCCAACAAAAGTGGTTTCATAGAAATCCGAGGTCGTTTGCAAAATTCCAATTTTTAAGGGCCTGAATTCCATAACGACTATTCAGAATTTTCAACTGGACATATCTTTTGATTCCCGCTATGAAATTTCAATCTTTCGGATTCGTTGGAAAGATATTCTCAATTAGATCCTATTATTTTTGGTTTCACTAAAATCCGGATTGTTTTGCACCCGGTACGTTCAATTGAAGTTTGAAATCGAATTATCGAACTACCGCGCCATTTTCAATTCTATTTATAATTATATATAATAATTATATTCTAACGACGACGTATATAGATATATACGTCCAATTCTATTAAAAATAAATTTTTCGTCGATTTTGTTTAAAATAATTCATTTTAAATGTTCAAAAATTGCTAAAATTGCCAAAATAAAAATTTTAAACTGGCTCAAATTTTCCGGGTTATTACATAGACCGTTCGAAACGCCTGATTATTTTGAGAACACGACAAAATCGAATGCAGACGGAAGAACATTTCATTGTATATTACAACAATTCCATCAGAATACAAGAATATACAGAGTATAAATGAATATTACACAGAAATATCAGAGATTCAAATACATTACATAGCAGCGGAAAATAATACAATACACAACTAGAAGAGATATACGGATACAAAGCTTTCCGGATATCATTCTAGCTGTAAACCAGTATCCTGTGAATATAAATCTGCAAAACCAAAACTAGTAGCTGCCCGTGTCAAAATAAGGGAACCCGGAGTTTAGGTTAAAACAATAAACTCCAGGTCAGTCATGGGACTGGTGTGAGAACTAAAACAGTTATTAATCTTTATTTTAAAGTTAGGTAAATCAAGGGACCACGCCATATAACACGGAACGGGTTTCCTCCCAAGAATACCAGTGCATAAAACAAACAGTGCAATGCTAAATAAAGAAAAATGAAGCTATTATAAGACCCAGTTCCCATCACACAATGCAACACAAGCCGGAGGATAGAGTTTTTACCTTATAACAGCCATGAATGCTTGATACGTTTAAAAATAAATCATTTGATACTATTATAAGTGCATAGTGTATAAAACAACTTCAAATCATAAGTATCAATCATAGACGGCATAAGCGCCCCATCCCACTATGTTGCCATACTAGGCTCTACAAATAAAACCGCAAATGTCACGTATTTGGAAATTGGATTTCCTTCTTTGAACCGAGGCAAAAGATAGTCCTCTACCGATTCGAGACGCTCTAGCCCGCCCCTCAGGAACATAACGCATCGTCCCTTGGAGCGACAGGGCCGGTCCACCGATGTGGATTAGACGAAATCCTGAACACTGCGTTTCCCCGCCCTTTGGGGCGTAGGTGAGCCAACTAAATGACTCCATCGGTTCGAGAACGACCGATATATCCGAGGCGCCTCGCAACAGCAACAACCAAACAGATGAAAAGTATATAAATGTCAGGGCTGGTAGGTCACTGACACCACCCTAGCTAGAAAGAAACGCATGCCCTCCCTGAGGTCCTTCTCCCGTTTTTGGTTCACAACCGGGGTGCTAGGCTCGCGAATCGACGCTATACAAAGCTATGCCACACAGGCCTTGCTTTGATCATCATCCACAAGACTTTTCTTTTCAACAAAAGCCTTGATCAATTGCCACTTAGGCATGCCACACAGGCAATTCACTCCATGCAATTGATATCCATTAATATATAACCCCTGAGCTCGTACGTCGCAGAGAAGGGAGTTATGCAAGAGAATTAATTCTCCGCCGCCAAACAGATATATATTTAATAGAAATCAATCACACAGACTAAAATCCAATGTCAGACACACAGTCCATTTACAAGTCCGTTCCGGGTCTGAACGAAACCGGAGGCACCTAGTACCCCGCATATCCATCGATCTCCAAGTACGTCTGGACGATCACCAACTGTTTCCATCTTCTTGGGTGTACAATCCAATCAAGACCATCAGTAATTATCCAAATGACGTGAAGACCTCCGGTCTTTAACCACCGTCTTCATCTTCGACACCACGTCGAATCAGTTATTCAGAATGGGATAAACCCGGTCTTTCTGAATAACTCGCGTATATATTAAACAAGTGTTACACAAACACAACATACGCCTCATTCCAATTCAGAATATTCTTTAATCTTCATTTGAATATCAATTCAAACTAGTCGGGATTAGGGAACCACACCGAAGTAATCATTTATTTTATTTCCCAATCCCAACCTATTCATCCCATGAAGTAAAACTGGTAATACTTCATATCTAACACCACAGTGTTATCGGTAAATTCAATTACCATTTCACGTTCAAATCTAACTAAAGATTTAGCTATCGCCTGGAGCAAAACTGGTGATACTCCATTCTCGATCATTTCAATCTAATTAAAGGTTCATTAAAACTCCACTTAGTTTTAATCGTTAACCGGGTTAAAGAATCAGTGTCATTTAAAACACGGTTCACGATAAACCCAAAATCACATTCCATTAATTATCGGGTTAAAGAACAAGTGTTATTTAAAACACTGTTCACGATAAACCCAAAAATCAATGCCAGTTCAATTCCAATTAAATATCATTTAATTGTTACACTTCATTAAATCTAAATAAAAAGATTTAATCTTTTCTCAACTGGGTTCAAGAACAGTATTGATGAAGACACCATTCACGACAAACCCAAATCACATTTGTTATCAAATACAAGGCTCTGAATAGAAAATATATCGGCTTATATTCAATATCAAATTCTACGACCAACAAATATCGTATTGGAAATAACGACATAAATATGAATATCTTTCAAATTTCCATAACAACACCTGTATAATCACGAAATCCAACATCGAAATATTCCGAAGACAATTTCGATTCAAATCCATTCCAATGCAATTATTGGAAATTCTGGTTATTTTCAAAACCATTTCAAATCCAATTTATTTATTTAAAAATAAATAGAATTTTAATCCTAGTTCAAAACTAGTTCATTTCGATAAAAATCTATTTTTATCTTTTCAAATATGGAGTTTTTCATCCCAGTTCTTCACAAATCAGTTCTTATGATTTTACACAAATTATTACTATTTTTAATAATTTTATCAAAGCCCGTACAGTCGATTTCCTTCAATGGCCATCGAACTGCACTTACAACGACCTTTTTCAAATTTGATTTGGACATAATTCCAAATCCAACCGTTAGATTTCTAATATCCATTAGAAAGCTCTTTTTGATACGGACCCAATGGTTCCGGTTTGAGGAGAATCCGACGGTCGGATCTCCCGCAATATCCGTTCGAAGTCAATGGTCGAAATTCGCGAACTGCCGCGGCGCGGCGCGTGCTATTCAGGCCATTATATTAAATATATATTATATATATAATATATACTTCATCGATTTTCTTTTCAAAACGTGCTTTATAAATCGTTTTAAATTCATTTTCAAAACGGTTTCAACTTCATATTCAATTTCTAATCAAAATTGAATATCCCAATATAAATTCGTTTTAAATTCATTTCAAATCGATTTCAATTAAAATTGATTTCTAATTCAATTTCAGTTCGTTTTCAATTCAATTCGAATTCAGTTCGAATTCATTTATATTCAATTCCCATTCGAATTCATTTAAATTCAATTTCCATTCGAATTCATTTATATTCGATTCCCATTCGAATTCATTTCTATTTAATTTAATTCGAATTTGAATTCTATTCAATTTCAATTCAAATTCATTTCTATTCAATTTCAATTCGAATTCATTTCTATTCAATTTCAATTCTTTTCGAAAAAATCAGATTTTGACATCACTTTCGATATTCATTATAAAATGAATAAAATCAATATAAATATCGTTCACGTAAAATGGCGTCAATCTAATCAATACAGATTCATATATTCCTATTTTCAAATATTCTATTTTGAATATTTCTATTTCAAATATTTCTATTCAAATATTTCTTTTTCAAATATTTCTATTTCTAAACTGGAATGAGGCCCAATCAATTACCATATAATGTTAATTATATGGATTTTCTACAACACATGTATACAATAACAACGATGAATAATCAACCATCATCCAAAGTGCATTCTACACTGTATAAGCATCAAATATAAATATTCAACGCTTATAACAGTCTGTCAATCAATCGATCGACATACAACTAATTATTGGGATTAGTGTATGTCATATATCATCCCAATACCCATGTGGGGTTTCAAACAATCAAACACAGATTTTGTTTGTGCAGTTGGGCGATGTGTAAAATTTATCGTCCCAATCAATATCAGTCAAATGTGTGTATATAAACAAATCGTCCGATTTGTTTATTTTTATTTCATTTCATATACACGTTAAAAATTCTAATTTTAACTATAAAATATTTTCCACTATAAATATTTTATTTTATTTCATATCACACCACACAATCAACTACACATCAAAATCAAACAAACAAGCATACAACCCGTCCATGATCTGTGGACGACGGGTGTCGGGTGCTACTAAACACCGTCTGCATCCTAGTATATATTTATATAACTAGAAAAATAAAATTAAAGAGTGAGAAGTTCTCACAGAATTGCTAATCCAACGCCACGACTCTTCTTATGTAGAAATCTTCGCCGTTCTTGCCTCTTGTCAATTTTCACTGCCCGTATTCTCTACATATATAAAAATCACATTTTTACTTTGCTATTCGATATATAAAAGTCGAATTTTTACTTTTCTATTCAATATATAAAAATCGAATTTTTACTTCGTTATTCAATATAAAAATCGAATTTTTACTTTGCTATTCAATATATAAAAATCGAATTTTAATATATAAAGATCAAATTTTTATCTAGCTACATATATAAAGATCAAATTTTTATCTAGCTACATATATAAAGATCAAATTTTTACAATCTATACATTATAAAAATTATATTTTTAATCTTTCAATATAATAAAAATTAAATTTTTAACCTTCTACATATAATAAAAAATATATTTTTAACCTTTTACATTTAATAAAAATTATATTTTTAACCTTTTACGCTTTCATATGATTAAAAATCTTACCTTTATCATGATAAAGATTCCATCTTCATGAATATAAAACTGAAAATATATAAAATAAATGTAAATAAAATAGGAGTACTCACTGTATTTAGTCGTATGAGTTCATGGTGGCCTTGGAATCGCTGCTCGCTGAAGGGAGGCAGCGACTCGTGGTTTTAGGGTGGGCTAATGGGTTAGGGTTTGGGTCTCGTTCGAGGGCTGTAGCGGATTGGAGGGGGTCAGATTGGGTGGTGCGAGCTGCAGAGGAGAAGAGGGAGGAAGGGGAGAAAGGAAGACGGAGGGGGGGTGGACGCGGTGCTGGCGGCGGTGGGAGGTCGACGCGGCACAGGTGGGGCGCGGTCTCGCGTGTAGGTGGGGGCTAGAGGGGGGTCGTGGCACGAGGGAGGGGGTCTTCGGTGGTGGGCGCGCCACCTGGAGGCGGCGGTGGCGATGGAGCGGGGCGGCGCGGTGTTTAGGGTTTTTTTTCTTTTTAATTTCGTTCTGATCGAAGAAAGGAAAGGGAGAGGGGGGTGTAGGTGTAATATAATATATATTACTTTATTTATTCATTTCAAAAGTAACTTTTTATTTCGATCTCTAAACAAGACCCACCGCCTTTCGTCTATAGCGTTTTACCCCCATTCCGAACATAATGGGATATGTATCGTAGGCTGATTCGATCGTTTCGATCCGTTTTCGTCAAAATCAACATATAACTATATATATTGAATTTGAACGCACATTCCAATTTACCGGATTCACATACGAACTCGAAAAATTCCCGAATAATATTTTCTAGCTTCGTATTGACGATACGGTCCTAACAAAACTAATTTCGTCGAATTCTGAGACCGTTAGAAAAATGGCCATTTTCCAGTCGATTAAAATCAACTGAAACTGGTCAAACGCGTTTTCCTTTGCCACGCTCACATATTGATTCGAAAAATTATATTTTTTGAAACCTAGCAATAACTTGACATCGCGGATCCAACAAAAGTGGTTTCGTCGAAATCCGAGGTCGTTTGCAAAATGGCCATTTTTAAAGGCCGAAATTCCATAGCGACTGTTCTAAAATTTCAACTGGACGTATCTTTTGACTCCCGCTATGAAATTCCGACACAAATAGATTCTAATATTTTTGGTTTCACTAAAATCCTGTTTATTTTGCACCCGGTATGTTCAATTGAAGTTTGAAATCGAATTATCGAACTACCGCGCTGTTTTCAATTCCTTTTATAAATATAGATAATTATTTATATTCTAACGACGAACAGTATAATATTTACTTTCGAATTCCATTCAAAATAAATTTCTCGGCGATATTATTTAAAATAATTCATTTTAAATAATCAAAATTCGCTGAAATTGCCAAAATAAAAATTTTAAACCAGCCCAGATTTCCGGGTTATTACAATCTCCCCCACTTAAAACTTTTCATCCCCGAAAATGAACGAAGACGAAAGTTGTTTCATTAATCAACTCAACTTCTAGTGTTTTCACTACGGCTTAAGTTCTTCAACTTTTCAGTTTCTAAGAACTTTTCAAATTTTTCAAAAATTTGGCTAACACCCTAAATTTTCGAAAAATTTCTCCATAACCTCCCCTGCACCGGCAGCACGGGAAAATCCCGAAATTGCCATACAGGCCTACTGATCTCAAAAAGAAAAAGAAAAAGCCAAGCGGCTAGCCAATCGGCTCATAAAATCATCATCACCCAAACAAAACAGTAAATTATGGTAAACATGTACCTATTTGTCGGGCTAACAATTTTTATTCTTCCGCTCTAGCCTTTTTGCTATGACCTGTTCAATGTAAGTACATGTATATGCAAGAAAATGCGACCATGTAACGACCCAGATTTTTGACCGTTCAAATCGACAATAAACCACACATGTCGACCTAAACAAATCGCCAATCCAGATAGTTATTTGGGAAAAAATAAGAAAAAGAAGAAAGAAAGGAAACAATCACAGAATCTCAGAGCGGAAGGACAACATATAATAAACAAATAATAATTCAAAACATTTAAACATATACATTCGAGTTACAACATTTAAATCATCAGAGTTATACACTTACATACAGTAATGTAGCGGAAATAAAAATGTAGTGGATACATATACCAACTCCGTCTTCGATCTCCAAGGCCAAATAATCTTCATTATCTGCAACATCTGCTGACCTGAGCGTATTGCATAAAAAGAAAAACACAACAAACACTCGGATCAGCACTAAATCATCTCATATTAGTCAAATTAAAATACAGAATAATATCGATGTCATGGTGCAGTAACTCAAGAGATGTTACGGGATTTTTCCATCTCTCAAGGATCCGTTAAACTAATACATACATAGTATAATACGCTATTACAATAGTGTTTATTCAGTAAAGTATAATATCGAAAATAGCGTAAGCGGAATTACATGTTACCCTTACGCCGTTTATACCATTGCCGTACAGTTTGCATATAACACACCAGTACGTCGGTGGATAGGGATGCGTCGTGATACGACAACGTTAAATCAAAATCGTAGGGGCTCGATCAGGATAATATGACAAGGCACTGAGGAATACCCCGGTAGGATTCTACCGAATTCGCGGGCCCCAGGCCGGTGGTAACGCATAGCCGCAACTACCGCCCACCTCGAACGACATTCCCATATTCAAAGGTGCACCCAAATCGATCATAACAGTAATAGAGATGGTTTCGAAGGAGTGCGTTCGATCAGAGATTCGATCTCATTAACCCGGGGATGGCTCCTGTTTTAGTCATTTCAATTATGACCCAAAGGTCAAGGCTAATCCATCATCGTTCTCTTTCTTCAAATCCAGTAATCGCCTCCATACCATCCGACTTCGGTTCTGGAACACCCACCGCGTACACAGTTGTTAAAGTGGTATCGACACTGACAGAGAGTATGCCTTATGTCGACTCCGGTCTCCTTAACAACCAATCGTTTACATTTTTCACATCGGTCGGTTCTTTTACATTTCACAAAAATTCGCTTTCATATCAACATCATATTTTGTTTCGAGCCCAGTTTATATTCAAATAGAATATAATTTTCATATCAAAATATTTCGATCATTCCCAAACCGATTATATTCCAAACCAGGATTTATTTCCTTACCATTATATTATATTCATATATAATATTTCAAGTCGATATATATATATATTCATACAGAATATACTTCATTCTAAACGATTTCAGTTATTCCAAATCAAATTACATTTGAACCCATTCATATTCAAATGGGTATATATATTTCCATATCTATTCATTTCAATTCTTGAAATCACCTTTCATATTCACATAGAATAAAATCTACCTTTTCCGTATAAAATCGATTTAAATCAATTTATATTCAAAAAGAATATAACATTCTCTCGACTCCATTTGAACCCACGATTTAAACCCAAACACTTTCCATTCGGAAGAAGAATAAAATTTAAAATAAATACTTATAAACAAACCATATACATATAAAATTTTACTGATAAAATTTATTAGAGTATACTACGGTAATTCAAATCGCTACATAAATATAAAACAAGATTTTACTAAATAATTTCTAAATAATAATGTATAAAACTTTACTTGAAATAAGGTAGATATATAGTTTAAAATAAAATAAAATAAAATAAAACAAATAAAAAATAGAATTTAAAATTTAAATTATTTCTCCTTCCTAATTTCAGCACTCGAATCTAAATCTCAACCTCAAATGGAGTTACCCCATTTCAAAGTCTTGTTTCAAACCCCTTCAACCATTTTACGTTTCGAGAATTCAAACCATACTCGTATATAGTTTTTAAACAATTCAAATATCCACGATTACTTTTTATTCCAAAATTTTAATTCAAAGGAATTATTTACACTTGAGTCCAACTATTGGAATAAATCCCAAATTATATTTAAATCCGAATTTCAAATTCCAAATTAATTTGGAAATTTTCCTTAATCATTTCAAATGTCATCGAGAATCCATAATTTAAAAGAAAATAATAATTTATCGAAAATCGATACATTTCCTTTAAATGAAATTTCACATCGAATATATTTCAAATAATTTTAAAATTATTTAACCAACCGATGTCCGTATATAATTTGCTACCCTATGGCCAAGTGATTTAATTTTTATTTCTCGATATTCAGGGATGGATCTATCATTTCAATCCAAATCAGGGTCACAGAGATGTATCATTTCACTCTGTGTTCTTAATTTATTTTTATCGATAAATCCCGGGTTTATTCGATGCCCGTAACATCAAGGGGTACATAGGATTTATCGTCACACCCACATGCAATACAACACACTGAAATGAAATATTAACAGTGTCTATATCAAATTCAGTAATAAATACAACCAAACATCCATCACACAATTTATTCAACTGATCAGCATTAAACAGTTTCAGAATTTTCGAGGATTCGAATTTCCAACTAGAAATTTAATTTAATTAAATAACTAATTGTCGATCAATTCTTCATGTTAACCCACTGGTAAATCAAATTTAAGCAACCAATTCAACAGCCAATCACAACCATGCAGCCAGATTACTTCATACTTTAATTCGATAAATATGGGATTAATTCAGTATTTCGTGAGCGAAGAAACACTCACATTCGGTTTCAAATTGAATCGAACACCCAGAAAAGGCCCAAAATTTGACAGTCTTTAAACGCTGCCAGGTTAGTGTCAAAACGTCCGCAATTTCACCACGATCCTAACGTAACAAACCGCGCGTCAATCCGAGGTCGTACGTAAAAGTTATAAGCGTTTACTATTTAAATTTTTATATATATAAATTAATTAAATAATGACTCACCCACTAAAACAGTGCCACATCAGCTACGTTTCCCGCTCGTGCCCCTTCTTCTTCGGCTACAGTAACCCGACGGAAAGAGTACCGAAACCACCACGTTTGACCAACGATTTCTCCCTCCTCCGACCGTGATAGCACCTCCGATCACCAGCGTTCTGAAACCCTCCTCCAGGCGCACCTAACCCCCTTGAGCACGGAACCTCCGGTCCACCTCTCAGCTCGTGCGACGCCTGCCATCAACCGGGTTTTAAAACCCTAAACGACGAAATTCTGGCAATCCCTTGAGAATTAGAACCTCCGACCACATGCATCCAACTCGTATCGATGTTCTCAACAATACCCAGAAGCCCAAATCTCCGATTATCGCCTAAATCAAAAACCCCCAATTCTTGCTTATGGGTTTCGAAAAACAGGAACTTTGACTGCGAATTTCGGCGACTACAGGCCATGCATGTCAAAACTCAGACCACCCGTAGGTTCGTATCGCCGAGCTCTTCGATTTGATATATAATTTGATAGGGTTTGGAGAAATTTGAATTTTGGAGTTGTATTTTATTTTGAATCTGGGGTTTGACATTGATTTTCAGCCATTAAGAAGAAAAATTGGGTGGAGGAAAGTGTACGTATGATAAGAATGGGCTGATGAAGGGAAGTAGGGTAGGTTTATATATTCAAATGTAAGGTCCATTATAAGAACAACCAATTATTTCATTACTCTGGTTCCATTCGCGTTTTATCTTGTACGCTCACATAACCAGTCCGATGTTTACAAAATTTGGAATCTTAGAATAATTCTCCGTTCCGGACCCAATGGCGCCAGTTTCGTCGAATTCCGAGACAGTCGCCAAAACAGTTAAATTTCACATTTAAATAAATTAATAAAATATTCAAATTCAATTAACTGTTTAAATTCAAATTTAAATATTTATAAATTCATATTTAAATCAAATTACAATTTAGATAAATTTACAAATTTATTTCACATGTATTTTAAATTCGACATTTAATTATTTTCAAATTTCAAACTTGAATATCAAATTAAATATAAACAAATAAAATTCCGACTTTAACTTAATTTTCAAATTAAATATCCTTAAAAATCCAATTTAAATCAATTTATAACTTAAATAAAATTTTATAAATCAAATTCACATATTTAATATTCCCATATATATAATTATTTAAAATTTAACAAATCCAGAATTCAAATTTTAATCGCAACCGCTTATAATTTCTTTATATAAATTCCATAGCGACCTTTCGAAATTTTTTATTTGGTCAGAACTTGCAATTTATCCGGCGAAGTATCAATTTCTTACATTCTCTGGAAAGATATGATTAATTCGATTCTAACGTTTCCAGTTTTACCCAATTCTGATTTAAAATGAATTTTATATATTTTTCCAAAGTTTAAAATCGAATTTTCAAACTACCGCGCCATTTCAGGCTTGTAATATAAATAAATATAAATTTAACCAATAGTATATGATTTATTTAATTAAAATTTAAATTTTAAATATACAGAAATTATGGTTCGTTACATTCTCCCCCACTTAAAATCTTTTCGTCCTCGAAAAGAGAACGAACCGATATTAAGCGCATATCTTTTTCAAGTCCATACCTAAAAATAATATTTCCAAAACAAGTATAGTTGTAAAATCCGTAAATTTTCTAACTCCCGAAATCACGGAAAAATTTCGGCAGCATCTCCTCTGTACAGAGGGGTCCGGGAAAATCCCGAAACATATATCAATTCAAAATATACATCCCATTCAAGTTACATGAAATATTATTCCACTAACCTGCTTATTTACTCGACTCATCCTCTCATGATTGGAATTAAGGAAATGTTCACCCTCGAAATTTTTCCAAATTTTAGTTCTCAAATCATTTTATTCAATTTCCTGAGTTAAACTCCATTTGACTCGATTCCTCTACTAAATTTAGGTTATACACCATTCGACAATATGATTTACATTCCATTTCATTGTTCATACTTATGTTCATATTCGATGTACCGTCCAATTGAGTTTTAACCCATCTAGAGTTTTATATTTTCATCCCAATTCTTCCCAAATCACTTATTATGATTTTACACAAATTTTTAATATTTTTAAAAATTTTATTATCGATATTTCAGTCGGTTTCCAATAACGGCCACCGAACTGCGGCCATAGCGACCTTTTCCAAATTTGATTTGGACATATCTCCAAATCCAACCGTTAGATTTCAAATCTCTCATATTCGTTGGAAAGCTCTTTTCCATACGAACCCAACGGTTCCGGTTTTAGGAGAATCCGATGGTCGGGTCTCCCGCTACGTCCATTCAAAGTCAATGATCGAATTTCGCGAACGGTCGCTGCGCGGTGCGTTATATTCAAACCATTTATATATATATATATATTCTTTCCCGGCAAATCTTCGTTCTCCTGTTTTGTTCATTTTATTCATTCCTTACCCATTTTAACATTCATTTATTTCTATTTCCATCTTAAATTAAATCTTATTCCCATAACTTAATTCATTTATTCTACTCTCAAATCATTATCACCAGTTAAAACAACTCAAGGTGCTTGATTCCAGGTTTATTATTCAAGTTTAAAATTACATATATATATGGTTATAATATTTTAGAAACCATATCATATGGATTTTTAAATCCAAACCTTAAATTTAAGAAGACATAGAAATTTCAATTCTTGTTAAACCTTAAACTCAGTTATAAATATCTTATAGTTTTTATACAAACTTATATTATAGGAGTTTAAATCTAAAAATCCTTTCAAGCTAGATATGAAAATACTGGGTGGTCTCTCCCCCACTTAAACTCTTTAGAATAATCATCGATAATGCGTGCACTCATTACCGAAGTCATTCCTAAGGTCTAAGTAGAGGTTTCACACTTATTCATTGAAAACCATTTGAAAACCATTTCCAAACTATTTTTATCGTACGACATTATTTCAAACTTTAGCAACTATCTTCGAAAACACCCAGGATCCAATTTCAAGTTCGCTTCTATTTTAACCTCAAACCTTTCTCACCCAATTATATTCAACAGACTTCATTTCCAAATACTTCTAAATTCACTAATTTTTCATATTAGTTTTTGCGATTTAAATCAACCACAATAGGTAATAACTTTACATTATCACCCACTAAATTTAGTACATACATATTTGAACCATAATATATATTCGATATATTTAAAAATATAATTGAAAACCATATTATGTCAAATCATTCTGTTCGATTATTTAGAAATTCCTATCGATCGTATGGCGTCCCATATATCGACCAGAATCTATAAATATTCAACAGAACAATTAACACAACATAAAATCAATTTATATCCAAATTACAAATACGCTCTCTCATATATCCACTCGAACTCATTCTAGGGCACTACTAACCCCATCTCTAATGAGTTAATTCCCAAACAGAGCCAAGGTTATCGCTAACCATCGCTCTGATACCAAATGTAACGACCCAGATTTTTGACCGTTCAAATCGACAATAAACCACACATGTCGACCTAAACAAATCGCCAATCCAGATAGTTATTTGGGAAAAAATAAGAAAAAGAAGAAAGAAAGGAAACAATCACAGAATCTCAGAGCGGAAGGACAACATATAATAAACAAATAATAATTCAAAACATTTAAACATATACATTCGAGTTACAACATTTAAATCATCAGAGTTATACACTTACATACAGTAATGTAGCGGAAATAAAAATGTAGTGGATACATATACCAACTCCGTCTTCGATCTCCAAGGCCAAATAATCTTCATTATCTGCAACATCTGCTGACCCGAGCGTATTGCATAAAAAGAAAAACACAACAAACACTCGGATCAGCACTAAATCATCTCATATTAGTCAAATTAAAATACAGAATAATATCGGTGTCATGGTGCAGTAACTCAAGAGATGTTACGGGATTTTTCCATCTCTCAAGGATCCGTTAAACTAATACATACATAGTATAATACGCTATTACAATAGTGTTTATTCAGTAAAGTATAATATCGAAAATAGCGTAAGCGGAATTACATGTTACCCTTACGCCGTTTATACCATTGCCGTACAGTTTGCATATAACACACCAGTACGTCGGTGGATAGGGATGCGCCGTGATACGACAACGTTAAATCAAAATCGTAGGGGCTCGATCAGGATAATATGATAAGGCACTGAGGAATACCCCGGTAGGATTCTACCGAATTCGCGGGCCCCAGGCCGGTGGTAACGCATAGCCGCAACTACCGCCCACCTCGAACGACATTCCCATATTCAAAGGTGCACCCAAATCGATCGTAATAGTAATAGAGATGGTTTCGAAGGAGTGCGTTCGATCAGAGATGCGATCTCATTAACACGGGGATGGCTCCTGTTTTAGTCATTTCAATTATGACCCGAAGGTCAAGGCTAATCATTCATCGTTCTCTTTCTTCAAATCCAGTAATCGCCTCCATACCATCCGACTTCGGTTCTGGAACTTCCACCGCGTACACAGTTGTCAAAGTGGTATCGACACTGACAGAGAGTATGCCTTATGTCGACTCCGTTCTCCTTAACAACCAATCGTTTACATTTTTCACATCGGTCGGTTCTTTTACATTTCACAAAAATTCGCTTTCATATCAACATCATATTTTGTTTCGAGCCCAGTTTATATTCAAATAGAATATAATTTTCATATCAAAATATTTCGATCATTCCCAAACCGATTATATTCCAAACTAGGATTTATTTCCTTACCATTATATTATATTCATATATAATATTTCAAGTCGATATATATATATTCATACAGAATATACTTCATTCTAAACGATTTCAGTTATTCCAAATCAAATTACATTTGAACCCATTCATATTCAAATAGGGTATATATATTTCCATATCTATTCATTTCAATTCTTGAAATCACCTTTCATATTCACATAGAATAAAATCTACCTTTTCCGTATAAAATCGATTTAAATCAATTTATATTCAAAAAGAATATAACATTCTCTCGACTCCATTTGAACCCACGATTTAAACCCAAACACTTTCCATTCGGAAGAAGAATAAAATTTAAAATAAATACTTATAAACAAACCATATACATATAAAATTTTACTGATAAAATTTATTAGAGTATACTACGGTAATTCAAATCGCTACATAAATATAAAACAAGATTTTACTAAATAATTTCTAAATAATAATGTATAAAACTTTACTTGAAATAAGGTAGATATATAGTTTAAAATAAAATAAAATAAAATAAAACAAATTAAAAATAGAATTTAAAATTTAAATTATTTCTCCTTCCTAATTTCAGCACTCGAATCTAAATCTCAACCTCAAATGGAGTTACCCCATTTCAAAGTCTTGTTTCAAACCCCTTCAACCATTTTACGTTTCGAGAATTCAAACCATACTCGTATATAGTTTTTAAACAATTCAAATATCCACGATTACTTTTTATTCCAAAATTTTAATTCAAAGGAATTATTTACACTTGAGTCCAACTATTGGAATAAATCCCAAATTATATTTAAATCTGAATTTCAAATTCCAAATTAATTTGGAAATTTTCCTTAATCATTTCAAATGTCATCGAGAATCCATAATTTAAAAGAAAATAATAATTTATCGAAAATCGATACATTTCCTTTAAATGAAATTTCACATCGAATATATTTCAAATAATTGTAAAATTATTTAACCAACCGATGTCCGTATATAATTTGCTATCCTATGGCCAAGTGATTTAATTTTTATTTCTCGATATTCAGGGATGGATCTATCATTTCAATCCAATTCAGGGTCACAGAGATGTATCATTTCACTCTGTGTTCTTAATTTATTTTTATCGATAAATCCCGGGTTTATTCGATGCCCGTAACATCAAGGGGTACATAGGATTTATCGTCACACCCACATGCAATACAACACACTGAAATGAAATATTAACAGTGTCTATATCAAATTCAGTAATAAATACAACCAAACATCCATCACACAATTTATTCAACTGATCAGCATTAAACAGTTTCAGAATTTTCGAGGATTCGAATTTCCAACTAGAAATTTAATTTAATTAAATAACTAATTGTCGATCAATTCTTCATGTTAACCCACTGGTAAATCAAATTCAAGCAACCAATTCAACAGCCAATCACAACCATGCAGCCAGATTACTTCATACTTTAATTCGATAAATATGGGATTAATTCAGTATTTCGTGAGCGAAGAAACACTCACATTCGGTTTCAAATTGAATCGAACACCCAGAAAAGGCCCAAAATTTGACAGTCTTTAAACGCTGCCAGGTTAGTGTCAAAACGTCCGCAATTTCACCACGATCCTAACGCAACAAACCGCGCGTCAATCCGAGGTCGTACGTAAAAGTTATAAGCGTTTTACTATTTAAATTTTTATATATATAAATTAATTAAATAATGACTCACCCACTAAAACAGTGCCACATCAGCTACGTTTCCCGCTCGTGCCCCTTCTTCTTCGGCTACAGTAACCCGACGGAAAGAGTACCGAAACCACCACGTTTGACCAACGATTTCTCCCTCCTTCGACCGTGATAGCACCTCCGATCACCAGCGTTCTGAAACCCTCCTCCAGGCGCACCTAACCCCCTTGAGCACGGAACCTCCGGTCCACCTCTCAGCTCGTGCGACGCCTGCCATCAACCGGGTTTTAAAACCCTAAACGACGAAATTCTGGCAATCCCTTGAGAATTAGAACCTCCGACCACATGCATCCAACTCGTATCGATGTTCTCAACAATACCCAGAAGCCCAAATCTCCGATTATCACCTAAATCAAAAACCCCCAATTCTTGCTTATGGGTTTCGAAAAAAAGGAACTTTGACTGCGAATTTCGGCGACTACAGGCCATGCATGTCAAAACTGAGACCACCCGTAGGTTCGTATCGCCGAGCTCTTCGATTTGATATATAATTTGATAGGGTTTGGAGAAATTTGAATTTTGGAGTTGTATTTTATTTTGAATCTAGGGTTTGACATTGATTTTCAGCCATTAAGAAGAAAAATTGGGTGGAGGAAAGTGTACGTATGATAAGAATGGGCTGATGAAGGGAAGTAGGGTAGGTTTATATATTCAAATGTAAGGTCCATTATAAGAACAACCAATTATTTCATTACACTGGTTCCATTCGCGTTTTATCTTGTACGCTCACATAACCAGTCCGATGTTTACAAAATTTGGAATCTTAGAATAATTCTCCGTTCCGGATCCAATGGCGCCAGTTTCGTCGAATTCCGAGACAGTCGCCAAAACAGTTAAATTTCACAGTTAAATAAATTAATAAAATATTCAAATTCAATTAACTGTTTAAATTCAAATTTAAATATTTATAAATTCATATTTAAATCAAATTACAATTTAGATAAATTTACAAATTTATTTCACATGTATTTTAAATTCCACATTTAATTATTTTCAAATTTCAAACTTGAATATCAAATTAAATATAAACAAATAAAATTCCGACTTTAACTTAATTTTCAAATTAAATATCCTTAAAAATCCAATTTAAATCAATTTATAACTTAAATAAAATTTTATAAATCAAATTCACATATTTAATATTCCCATATATATAATTATTTAAAATTTAACAAATCCGGAATTCAAATTTTAATCGCAACCGCTTATAATTTCTTTATATAAATTCCATAGCGACCTTTCGAAATTTTGATTTGGTCAGAACTTGCAATTTATCCGGCGAAGTTTCAATTTCTTACATTCTCTGGAAAGATATGATTAATTCGATTCTAACGTTTCCAGTTTTACCCAATTTTGATTTAAAATGAATTTTATATATTTTTCCAAAGTTTAAAATCGAATTTTCAAACTACCGCGCCATTTCAGGCTTGTAATATAAATAAATATAAATTTAACCAATAGTATACGATTTATTTAATTTAAATTTAAATTTTAAATATACAGAAATTATGGTTCGTTACAGACCAACTTTCAATACAATTCACTTTTTGGTTCAAATTGGCTACGTGGTACAAATTCTAATTAATCCATCAATAATCAACAACACAACCAGCAATCAATTAGTTGATTAGCTTTTGAAATTCATAACTTTGAAACATAGTCAAAAATCACATTTTTGTTGTCATAACACAACAATAAGCCCTATCTAGTTTCGGTTCTCACACCATTCAATTGGAAATATATAGAAATCTCACTTTCGAAACTCGAAAATAAATACTGGCGATGGTGCCCCGTCACCAGAATTATCCCCGTGCACTAGAGTATGATTCTATAACTATCCAGTATATTAAAACTTCGAATACACGTTTGCAAGACATATATGCAAAATCTTTATATATCGGATTGTCCAAATCTATATAGAGTAAATATTCAAATACGTATGAAATGGTTTAAATTTCAAAAAAAATTGGTTTTCATTTTAAAAATATACTTTTCACACTCGTTCTAGGATACTACTGATCCCATCTCTAACGAGTAATTCCATTGGATATTACTAATCCAATATCTGATGAATTCTTTCGTATGGTTCTAATGTGCCTTGTTCTCTGAGCTTTGTAAACCAAAGCTCTGATACCATCTGTAACGAAAAGGAATCTCGCTCGATCTGAATCAGTCGCTAAACCGATCTAGACCGTTCGAAACGCCTGATTGTTTTGAGAACACGACAAAATCGAACGCAGACGGAAGAACATTTCATTGTATATTACAACAATTCCATCAGAATACAAAAATATACAGAGTATAAATGAATATTACATATAAATATCAGAGAATTAAATACATTACATAGCAGCGAAAAATAATACAATACACAACTAGGAGAGATATACGGATACAAAGCTT
Source organism: Allium sativum (assembly GCA_030737875.1). NCBI lineage: Eukaryota > Viridiplantae > Streptophyta > Magnoliopsida > Asparagales > Amaryllidaceae > Allium > Allium sativum. The sequence goes on along the minus strand of CM060915.1, from coordinate 178,633,973 downwards.
TCTGGATATCATTCCAGCTGTAAAACAGGATCCTGTGAATATAAATCTGCAAAACCAAAACTACTAGCTGCCCATGTCGAAATAAGGGCACCCAGAGTTTAGGTTAAAACAATAAACTCCAGGTCAGTCATGGGACTGGTGTGAGAACTAAAACAGTTATTAATCTTTATTTTAAAGTTAGGTAAATCAAGGGACTACGCCGTATAACACGGAACGGGTTTCCTCCCAAGAATACCAGTGCATAAAACAAACAGCGCAATGCTAAATAAAGAAAAATGAAGCTATTATAAGACCCAGTTCCCATCACACAATGCAACGCAAGCCGGAGAATAGGGTTTTTACCTTATAACAGCCAAGAATGCTTGACACGTTTAAAAACAAATCATTTGATACTATTATAAGTGCATAGTGTATAAAACAACTTCAAATCATAAGTATCAATCATAGACGACATAAGCGCCCCATCCCACTATGTCGCCATACTAGGATCTACAACTAAAACCGCAAATGTCACGTACTTGGAAATTGGATTTCCTTTTGTGAACCGAGGAAAAAGATTCATTAAAACTCCACTTAGTTTTAATCGTTAGGGGGGGCTAACGGGTTAGGGTTTGGGTCTCGTTCGAGGGCTATAGCGGATTGGAGGGGGTCAGATTGGGTGGTGCGAGCTGCGGAGGAGAAGAGGGAGGAAGGGGAGAAAGGAAGACGGAGGGGGGGGGTGGATGCGGTGCTGGCGGCGGTGGGAGGACGACGCGGCACAGGGGGGGTGCGGTCTCGCGTGAAGGAGGGGGCTAGAGGGGGGTCGTGGCACGAGGGAGGGGTTCTTCGGTGGTGGGCGCGCCACCTGGAGGCGGCGGTGACGATGGAGCGGGGCGGCGCGGTGTTTAGGGTTTTTTTTCTTTTTAATTTTGTTCTGATCGAAGAAAGGAAAGGGAGAGGGGGGTGTAGGTGTAATATAATATATATATATATATATTAATTTATTTATTGATTTCAAAAGTAACTTTTTATTTCGATCTCTAAACGAGACCCACCGCCTGTCATCTATAGCGTTTTACCCCCAATCCGATCACAATGGGATATGTATCGTAGGCTGATTCGATCGTTTCGATCCGTTTTCGTCAAAATCAACATATAACTATATATATTGAATTCGAACGCACATTTCAATTTACCGGGGTCACATACGAACTCGAAAAATTCCCGAATAATATTTTCTAGCTTCGTATTGACGATACGGTCCTAACAAAACTAATTTCGTTGAATTCTGAGACTGTTAGAAAAATGGCCATTTTCCAGTCGATTAAAATCAACTGAAACTGGTCAAACGCGTTTTCCTTTGCCACGCTCACATATTGATCGAAAAATTATGAAATTTGAAACCTAGCAATAATTTGACATCGCAGATCCAACAAAAGTGGTTTCGTCGAAATCCGAGGTCGTTTGCAAAATGGCCATTTTTAAAGGCCGAAATTCCATAGCGACTATTCTAATATTTCAACTGGACGTATCTTTTGATTCCCGCTATGAAATTCTGATTTTTCGGTTTCGTTGGAAAGATATTCACAAATAGATTCTAATATTTTTGGTTTCACTAAAATCCGATTTATTTTGCACCCGGTATGTTCAATTGAAGTTTTAAATCGAATTATCGAACTACCGCGCCGTTTTCAATTCCTTTTATAAATATAAATAATTATTTATATTCTAACGACGAAGTATATAATATATACGTTCGAATTCCATTCAAAATAAATTTCTCGTCGATATTATTTAAAATAATTCATTTTAAATAATCAAAATTCGCTAAAATTGCCAAAATAAAAATTTTAAACCGGCCCAGATTTCCGGGTTATTACAAATTCCAGGGCCGAAAATCCTCTGGTCGTTACATACCTGGTTGGTTTCGTCAATATCTCGAAGCTAGGGCCATTGCCGCGGGTCCGTCCAACGTTCGTCCTCCTCCCCCAGCTCCAGTCATTCCTCCGCGTGGAGATGCTTTCTCCAAGATATGTAAATACTTTCGTTCGATGGGTGGAAAACCTTTTAGTGGGTCTGAAACATTCGTTGAAGCTAGAAATTGGTTGAAAGAAGTGGAGGATCTGTTTGGCATTTTCGATATGGACGATTATAAGAAGGTCCAATTGGCTGCTTGGTTGATGAGGGACAAAGCTTCGTTTTGGTGGAGGTTACTAATGGAGAGCGTACTATAGAGACATGGGCAGATTTTAGGGGAAGGTTTGAGTTGAAATTCCTTTCTCAAGCTGAGGAGAGTATGTACATGGAGATGTTCTTGACATTGAAGTAGAAAAACTTGACTGTGGAGGAGTATGTGACCGAATTTAATAAGTTGGCGAGATTTGGACTAGAGTTGGTGAATACACCTCACAAGAAGGCCTTGAGGTTTGCAAAGGGCCTAAATGAACCGCTTCACAGTTTGGCTATGTCCCACATTCCAATGGGGGCTACATATGAAAAACTTGTAGGTATGACATACATGCGTGAAGAAGAGAAGGGTGTAAGTACTTTTAGGCCGCAAGATAAAAAGGAGGATCCAAAGAAAGCCCAAAAATAAAAGAAATTTGGTAAAGAAAAGAGGAAGTGTCACAACTGTGGGATACCCGGCCATTTGAAGAAAGATTGTAGGAAGAAGAAGAAGTTCGCTTGTTATCATTGTGGTGATCCAGGTCATGCTGTCAAGGACGGTCCTAAGAAGCAAGGGCAGAGGGAAGGTTCTACTTCGGGAGGGCAGGATCACGCTCTCATGGCTCCGGGACAGGAAGGAGGTAGAAAGATTTCTATCGAAAGTTTGATTTTCTTGTTTGATCATCCTGTACGTACTTTATTCGATTCTAGCGCATCATATTCATTTATGTCTACTTCATTAGTTGAAACACTGCACTTAAATACTAGTCTCGTTGTTGATCCCATTGTAGTCTCAAATCCTATTGGTGGGTCGGCTCATTTATCCATGGTTTGTAGGGATTTGAGATTGTCTATCTTAGGCATTAGTTTTGAATGTAATGCTTTTGTGCTTGGTTTAATGGGCTATGGGTTGATTCTAGGGATGGATTGGCAAGCCAGACATGGTTCCAACCTAGATTGTGAACGAAGATAGTAAAATTGTTGACTCGTAGTGGAAAGACCCTTGATATTTCTTGTGACCCTTAAGGATCGGTGATGCTTAGGTATCTTGAGTCACTTGATGCATCCAATGATGATTTACATTCTATTCGTATGTTCCGTGAATATGTTGATGTCTTCGATGAGGTGAGGGGTCTACCCCCAAAATGTGAGATAGAATTTCGTATTTATCTTGTAGACAATGCAAAACCCGTATCTCTGCCAGTACGCCACATGGATCCTCGTGAGAGGAGGGAACTCAATAAGCAAGTAGGGGAGTTGCTTGAGAAGGGGTTCGTAAGACGTAGTATATCGGAGTGGGGTACTCCAGTAGTATTAGCCACGAAGGCGGATGGGTCCCTTTGACTTTGTGCGAACTATAGAGAACTTAATAAGCTTACTAAGAAGAATAGGCACCGACTGCCGAGGATTGACGATCTCTTCGATCGGTTAGTTGGCGCCTTAGTATTTTCGCAGTTGGACTTAGCCACTGCTTTCCATCAGTTGAGAGTGGCTGAGGATAGCATAGACAAGACTGCCTTTAGGACTCCGGACGGTTTCTATGAGTAGCTTGTAATGCCCTTCGGTTTGACAAACTCCCCCGCATACTTTGTTGACTGGATGAGTAGGGTGTTTAGGGAGTACCTTAATAAATTCATGGTGGTCTTTGTGGATGACATCTTTATCTTTTTTAAGAGCGAGGAAGAGCATGCCCTACATCTTAGGGAAGTGTTGGAGAACCTTCGAGCGCATACTCTTAAAGCTAAATTTTCTAAATGTCACTTTTGAATGAAGGAAGTGCGATTCTTAGGGCATGTGGTTTCCAAAGAAGGGATAGCTATGGATCCCGCGAAGGTGGTGGCCATCCAAGACTGGAAGGTGCCTAAAAATGCTACCGAGGTGAGGAGTTTCTTGGGGCAGGCAGGCTATTATAGGAGGTTTATCAAGGACTTCGCAAAGATATCAGCCCCATTGACATGCTTGACGAAGAAGAACCTAGTTTTCATGTAGGACGTAGATTGTGATGATGCGTTGCAACGTTTAAAGAGAGCTTTGACAACAGCCCTAGTCTTAGTGTTTCCAGATGGGAGTAAGCCATTTAAGGTTTATACCGATGCTGGTGGGACAAGAATAGGCGTAGTCTTAATGCAAGAGCGGAGGGTAATAACATATGGAGGAAGGCAGTTGAGAGTGCATGAGAGGAATTACCCTACAAATGACCTAGAGTTGGCCGCTATTGTTTTCGCGCTTAAGTCTTGGCTCCATTATCTTCTTGACGAGAAATTCGAATTGTTCACAGACCACAAATCGCTAAAATACTTGTTCTCTTAGGAGGACTTGAACTTAAGGCAGCAAAGGTGGATGGAATTCTCAGCGTCCTACGAGTTCGAGATAGCATATACCCCTGGCAAGGGTAACGTTGTGGCAGGCGCCTTAAGTAGGAAAAGGTTGTCCTTGAGTCCGTTGTTTGTTGAGCGGCGAAGCTTAGAGTTCTTCTCTACGTTTGACTTTAGACCTTCCATTGACTATGTACCCGGTTTGCTAGCATCCTTAGAGGTTAGACCTACGCTTTTGGGACGGATTGGTGAGGCACAGCGAGATGATCTACAGTTGGTTGAGTTAGTAGAGAAGCTCATAAGGGGGGAGTCATCGAGCCATCTCAGTAGGTATTCCCTAGATGATAAGGGTTGGTTACGTAGGGACAATAGACTTTGTGTACCACGAGACGAGAACTTGAGGAAGACCATTCTTGATGATGCACATCGTTCGAAGATGACCATTCATCCCGGCGGGGACAAGATGTACATGGACATGAGACAAGTTTACTTTTGGGCCGGTATGAACAAGGATGTGGCCGAGTTTGTCGCTAGATGCTTGGTGTGCCAACAAGTAAAAGCAGAGAAAAAGAAGCCCAGTGGGTTGCTTCACCCATTGGAGGGCCCACAATGGAAGTGGGAAAGTTTCTCGATGGACTTTGTTGATGGGTTACCGAGATCGAGGAAGGGTTATATGGGGATTTGGGTCATGGTAGACAGACTTACTAAGAGCGCCCATTTCATTCTTGTGAAGAGTAAGAGGACTAATCCATGGTTAGCCTCCGTATACATTCGAGAGATAATTCGTTTGCACGGTGTTCCTTCTAGCATCGTGAGTGATCGCGATCCTATTTTTACTAGCGAGTTTTGGAAGAGCTTACAAGTGGCGGTAGGGACTCAGTTATGTTTGAGCACCACATATCATCCTCAGATGGACGACCAGACCGAGAGGGTGAATCGTATTCTAGAGGACCTTTTGAGGCTATGTGTTTTAGACTTCGAAGGTACATAGGAGGAGCATCTTCTTTTGGTGGAGTTCGCGTATAATAATAGTTTTCGGTCTAGCATTGGCATGGCACCTTTCGTGGCTCTTTATGGAAGGCGTTACCGTTCACCTACATGTTGTGGGAATCTACGGATAAGATCTTACTTGGGCCCGATATGATTAGAGAGACTTTGGAAAAGAATGATTTGATTCGAAGGAGGATGAAGACAGCGCAAGATAGGTAGAAATTATATGTGGATAAGAGGAGTACAGATCTTGAATTTGATATTGGGGACATGGTCTTTATCAAGGTGTCTCCATTCCGGAATTTTGTTCGCTTTGGGTCCGTTGGGAAGTTAGCACCATGGTTCGTTGGGCCGTTTCCTATTAAGGAGAGGATTGGACAGATGGCATATAGAGTAGAGTTGCCCGAAAGACTTAGTGGTGTACACGACGTGTTCCACATTTCGCATTTGAGGAAGTGCTTGCATGAGACCACGAAAGTGGTGGAGCCGAGCTTGCTTAGAGAGGTGGAGATAAAGCATGATGCGATGATTCGACGAGCTCCTACGTGCATTCTTGGGTCAGAGATTAAGAAGTTGAGGAATCGAGAGGTCAAGCTAGTCAAAGTGCAATGGGGAGATGATGAGAGCGACGCTACTTGGGAGACGAAAGAGAAGATGCGTTCATTGTACCCTTTTCTTTTCGAGGGTATGTCTTTTAATTTCTCCTTTATCGCTTAGCTTGTACTTGTCCTATCTTTAGTATATCCTCTTGTTTAAGTCTTTGACCTTTAGATAGGGTAGTCCTATGGTTGAAACATGTGTTTGAGACATGTTATGGTTCATGGATGCATGTGGATGCAAGTGTTTGCCAGTGGTTGCTCATGGATACATATACACACACTTTAGGCGCTAGACCGGCTCAGTCACTTTCATATTGTATATTGCATATAAATGGATGTATTTTGTTAAATGGATGTATATTAAATGGACGTATCATATGGATGTTGCATTTGAATGAATGGTTGTGCACACATGTAGTAATGATATGTATAGGGTTCTTTGCATACATGGTGGATACACGGCACTATCATTATTTGCATTAAGGAGGTCGACTAAATCAGTGGACCGCCTGATCTTTGCATTAGATAAGGACCATATACCAACAATTTTGCATATGTTCATATAATATTAGAAATCTTTTAAGGACAATGGATGCTTGTGGATGATGGTTGAGTAGATGGATGATTGGATATTAGGATACATTCTTCTTAACTTGGAGATTTCGGGGACGAAATCCTTTAAGGAGGGGAGAATGTAACACCTCGTAATTTTATAACATAAAATTTCACAAATTAAAGTATACTTAATTTTTAGAAGAATAATTAAGTGAAATGAGTTGTGCTATTATGTTCGTCTCTAAATTTTGGATCAATATAGACATTTGGTTTGCATGAAACGTGTTAGCCCACTTTGTGAACTGGGCAACACAAAGTCGAGATGTGAAACATTGAAGAACTTGGAAAGCACTATAGCGGGTCGGATCGGAGAAGATGTAGCGGGTCGGATCGGAGAGGTTTTGCTGATCGGATCGGTGAGCCGTTATTGTTGGAATCAGAGAGGCACTGTTGTGCGGATCGGCGAGCAACCTACTGCCAGTTGGAACGGAGAGCTACCTGCTACAGAGACAGATCGGAACATAGCAAAAGTGGATGAAGACTTAGTCTTGGGTTAATCCGGATCGGACCGGATACCCCGATCCGAACCCCACCTGCACGCTCCTCCGATCCGAACCCCACATCACACTTGTAACAACCCGTATTTTTCGATAACGTGTTAAGAAGAGAATCAAGGCAGAATTTAATTTTAAATCCTGAATCAAGTAAAACGGGCTATGCCATTGCGTTCGTCTCGGAAAAATACGCGAAATAGAGTCTGAGTTTTCGAGAATCGGAGTCCGTATGACCAAGATATGGCCTCGCGAAGTTTCACGAAAAATTCCCAAATTAAAGTATACTTAATTAAGTGAAATGGGTTGCGCAGAGAAATATATATATATATTGATATATATATATAATTGAAAATTAAATAAATAAATATGCAAAAATGTTCAAAACAGCGAATTGGGAGAGGGGAATAACCGAACCGGCCGATTTTTGAGGTCGACCCAAGCCCGCTGGGTCGACTAGGGGTTAATCCAGGGTGTTTGGCTGTCAACCCGTGGGCCGATTCGCTCAAATGCAGATTTTGCATTTGGATGGTTCTCATGGTTCATCTTTAATCTAAAGGCCCTAGATGGTTCCTACACTTGACTTCTTCCCCAAGACATGCTTTGATGGCTTGGATTGAATCTAGGTTTAATCCTATGGCCTAAAACACTTGCCTAATCTATAAATAAGACCCTAACCTATCCTAAATCCTCATTATTCATTCATGCAACTAAACTATGGCAAAATTTTACCTCTCATGGCCTCCACTCTCTTCATAAAATTTCTAAATGGTTTCTATGAGAGATTTTCCATGCATACAAGTGTTTTCAAGCTTGTATGAGTGTCATTAGCTTGCATTCAAGTCAAGTTTCTATCTTTGCATCATAAAGCAAGGGTTTTGATCATTTTGGCTCAAGGGTTTTTATGTTAGAGCTTGCATTTTGGGTCTATTTGATTGCATAAGGGCTTTGTCATATCTTTTGTGCCTTCATAGCAATGTAAGCCCTTTCCCTACTCTTAGATATTAACTATGAAGTTAAATGTTCATGTTGCAAGTTTGGGTTTGATCATTGAGTATGATACATGCTATCATGTCATGCAAGTTTATGTAGTCATTATCTTGATCTTGTGAGCTAAAAGCTACAACCTTTATGTTGAAATGTTGCATTAGGCAACATGAGAACCCTCATAACCTTTATGTCAACTTGCATATGAAGTTATAACCCTTATATGATGATATATGCGAGTTACTAGTCATCATTCCATATCTTTTGTCACCATGATTCGCTTATGTGCCAAGTTTGGGTTTATGCATGTTTTGAGGCTTAAGAATGTAACATGCAAGTTAATGAACACATTTGTGCCTCATTTGCCACCATGATTAACTTGTGGCTTAATATCCATTTTTGTCATGCCTTTGCCAAGTCTCTTCTTTTAATCCATTACGTTGTCGCGAACGTATATGCGAGTTTAAAAGCGTTGGGTTATGTTATGGGTAATTTCTAATGACATGAAAATACAACTTGAAAACATGACTTGAAATATAACATGGAAGTTGACATGTAAGTATGCATAAAAACATAAGCTTGGGAATTTACCTATTAAGTTAGGTCTACCCTTTGGGAATTTACCTATTAAGTTAGGTCTACCCAAATGCTTGAAAACTTGTAACATGTTTTGGGAAACATGATGGACATGACACTTAGATAATATAAGTGTGGCCAACTCGAGGTTGGGTTGAGTTTGCAACGTAAAACTACCCGGAACCGACCGGCCTAACTAGTAGTTGCAAACAATAGGACCCAATGTGAGAAGTTGGTCATGTTGTGCTTGAACCCGAGGTTAGACCAAGTTGTGGTGTAAAGCTACCCGGAACCGACCGGCTTAACTAGTAACCACAACAAAGTCTAATGTGAGAGGTGAAGGTGCATTAAGTAATTAATGCCACATGATAGGGTTAAGTTAGTTTGATTAATGACTCTTAACCAAATATGACATGGACAAATGGGTTAAGTAATTTGATTAGGCTAATGATACTTAACAAAACATGACAAGGTTGGGTAGGTTAAGTAACTTGATTTGCCTAATGACACTTAACCATTTTTATATGACTAGTGGATGGGGTTAAGTTAACCAACACTTAATCAATCCAACGCGATAACTTGGTAAGGTTAAGTAAGTTTTCTTAATGACGCTTAACCGAAAAATACGGTTAACGAATGGGGTTAAGATTAGACTCAAATAGTCTAAACATGGAAATCGGATGGGGTTAAGTTAGCCTAGACTTAATTAATCCCACTTGGTAGTTTAATGGGGTTAAGTTAAACACTTAACTAATCTAAACATGATGAATTGATGTGGTTAAGTGACCTATACTTAACCAATCTAACTCGTGAATTTATTGAGGTTAAGTTAACCTATACTTAACCGATCTAACGTGAAAACATGATAAGGCTAAGTCACGAATCGCTTGAATACACTTGACCGATTTGACTGAGTAAATTGATAGGGTCAAGTTAATATATACTTAACCAATCTAGAATGATAATTGGATGAGGTTAAGTCGTGAATTGCTTAATACATACTTAACCAACGTGAGCATGGTTTGTAGGGTTAAGTCTTGGACTTGGATACTTAGCCAATTTTGACATGATTTGAAGACAGGTTAAGTCTTGGACTTGGATACTTAGCGAATTTTGACATGATTGGTAGATGGGTTAAGTCATGAACTTAAGTGACACTTAATCCATTATGTAAACCCTAGTTCTGAGGATAGGGGATAACCGTAGTTAACAAGGATAACGGGAATAAGGCTAAGTGGTAAACCTTAGTTGAGGAATAACTAAGTAATGATTCTTAGTCAAGGAAATTTAGACCAGTTCATAGATAGATGAGTAACCTGATACGGTAGGTCATCGTTTAAGTATACGAGTAGGAGCAAGTATCTGATTTAGATAAAGGCTCCAGCGAACTGGGTAACGAAGCAGCGGCTTCGGGGAACGTGAGGGTATTCTTGGTATCCCTCTATGAGCTGCCAGGTGATTATACTAGGCTCATGAGAGGTTAAGGTCTGCGTTAGAAGAACCAAGAGTATGCCTTGGTTGCTATGCAAGCGACCTAAAGACGGGGATGGATAGGGGATAGTCGACGATACACGGTCGTACCCTAGATAGCATTTCGTCAGACTACCTACCATCTTTGGTCAAGCGTGTACGTACGGAAAGGCAGAGAACACCCAATAGACCATAATTGCTATCTAATTATGGTTGTGGTAAGGCTAGGATTGTGGGTTGACCAGTAGTGTGTTCTCATACAGGATTTATACTATCTTGTCTTTCACTAGTTGAGGGAGGGGTCGCGTGGGACCATAGCCACGTATAGAAAAACAGACCTTAGCATCTGCATCGGCAGATAGATCGAAAGCTCCCGACCGAGTCCTGTATTTCTCGATCTGCCCTGTGACAGGACTCGGATGGCACGATGTGATACATGTGCATACAGTCATGGAAAACGATTCACGATGAATGCGTGGGAAAAAGGGCGCGGTTGACGGTTAGCGTAAATCCCAGTGGCCCTGGGTGGTTGAACCAAAACCGAGATACGAAAACGTGCAATAGGTAAGCGTAATCCCTAGTGGCCCTAGGTAGCATAAGTCCTAGTTGTACAAACGATAATTCATGTTGGAAGACCCTAGCTAGGTTTAGGGTAACAGTCTAAACCGATCTTAAGGATCATGGAACTATGTTAAAGTAATGTAGAATCTCATGGGAAAGCCCGTATGGTCTACGGCAAGGGACTGAACATTTACATGGAATAAAACATACAAGTTGAGTAACCTATATATGCGATATATTAGGTTGACATGGACCATTACACGACTTTTGAGTGAGGGTCATTCTTGGTTAACACATGATACGGTGGGGATACTAGTACGGTAGGTGCAGAGCTAAAATGCAGGATAGATGTCATGGGACGTTATACGTGATAGATATCTTGGGGATATTATACTTGATAGAAACCTGACGATGTGATACCTTGTTTTATCTTGACATCATAATTTATCATGACACCTTAGTTTATCTGAGTTCAGTTGTTCATCCTGTTATTTTGATTTAGCTTATCTATCTTGTCATCATGCTTATGTTCATCTCAGTTTCTCATGTCAGTTAACTTTACTAGTTTTTATGCTAATAGTAGATAGGGCTTACTCAGTCTTTTTGACTGACCCGTTTTGTTTCGCCTCTTTTCTTCCGTTTCCCCCCAAGTTACAGGGAGGAAATACTGTTGTTTAGTTCGGACTTCTTCTTCTTGAAGGTCATCATGGATGGCTTGGACTTTTCTTGGCTAATGGCTACTTTACTGTTTTTACTTGGGGAATAATTTATGAAAATGTCTTTATGCTTCTTTACTATTGCAAGACAGGTTTTGATGTACTCTGATGTAAAAGGCTTTAAACCTTATTTATTCATGTTATGAAAGTTTGATTTTACTTCCGCTATTTTTATATGTTATGTCTTGTGATATTTCTGTGCATGTTTACCAATAATGCCCCTCTAAAGCTAGTGTATTCCTTTGCGAGTGACCCTAGCGGAGGCGGGGTGTTACACGTGGTATCAGAGCAGAAGGTTACCAGACTGGGCAAAAGTTTTTAAAGACCTTCTGAAAACTATTTGAAAATCGTTTACAAAGAAGCATTTTTTTCAAGAAAATTTTCTTTTAAAAGAAAAAGTCTATTCCCCAAAGGCCATTAGCACTATCCTTGTTTCCTTAATTGAATCTCTTCTCCTTTCTTTCCTCCATCTGTAGTCACAGTGGTTTTAACTGCGACTAGTCTTTTCTATCTTCGAAAGTGCTTTCCATGCGATGGAGGTGGTTTTCAAGAGACCAGTGGCCGCGTTATAAGAAAGGATAGTGAGAAAGAGGATAAAGGATACGAGCTTAAGGATGAGTAACTTGTTGGTATGGCTTAGTCCTCAAAGGAAGGAGAAAGATGAACAATGAAACCCATGACGAGAAAGTATCTTTGGTATGGTGAAACGGGACAGATAGTTAAGTATTGTGGGACAAGGACAAGATCATCGTTGTATACCCTCACTAGAGTACCTGAGTAGGGGGATAACATCCTTGTTGAAGATCTAGTTATTCTTTTCTATCATCTCGCCAAGACTTTGTTTTGATCCCCGCATCATTTAAGTCCGCTTCGGTAGTTGAGTCTCTGCACCTTAAATACTAACGTAATAGAGAATCCCATTTTTGTCTCAAAGTCCTATTGGAGAATCAGTCCATTTATACATGACTTGTTTGGATTTGGGAATGTCTATGCCAAGTGTTGAGTTTGGAAATAATGCTTATGTTTATAAGCTATGGATGGATTCTAGGGATGAAGTGGTTATCCAGTAGGGGGTGCCACTCTCGGTTTTGATAGGAGGGTAGTTAGACCTTTTGACTAGCCTTGGTAATGCCCTCGAAGTGTCGGGTAACCTTTTTGAGGTTCTGTCATGACTAGTTACTTAGAATCCCTTGATGCCTTTATTGGAAATTTGAAGCCCGATCGAGTGGTGTTCGCCAATAAGACGGATGGTTTACTTCATTTATGCATGGGTTATAGAGATCACCCTAGTAAGTGCGCATGATAACCTGATTGACATCTGTTTACTTTCAAGAGAAAGTTCTTCTACATGGAATGCCTTATAGTACATAAACGAGATCCAAGATTCACTAGTGAATTTTGGAAAGCTTGCATGAGATCATGAGTACGCAGTCATGTTTGCGCCAAGTATTCTAGAAAAAGGATAAGTGCAAGTGGAACGAGAGGCGACGAAGAAATGAGTTTCAGCTCATGTTATGGAAGCAGGAAATAAGAAGCTACGAAATCGCGAAGTTAAAGGGCAGTCAAGGCACAATGGAAGTAAGACCGAGGAAATACGACTTTGATGGTCAAAGACTAGATACGCGCATGATATCTCTTTTTGGGAGTATATCCTTGATCCCTGTTTCTGTAGAGCTTACTTGTAGGTTATCTTTTGTGGACATCCTCTCGGTCCTACTTTCTGTTACAAACCCCGTAAGGAGTTTGTCTTGTTTATCTTCTCGGCCCTGTTTCAGGGAATTCTAGGTAGAACCCTATGGATGTAAACATGTATTTGAAACATGTTATGATTGATATGGTTGCAAGTGGTTGTAAGTGGTTGCTCGTGGATGCGCGAATACACATTAGATACTAGCTCGACTCGGTCACATTTCATATTGCATATGCACGAGTATTTATACTTGTTTATGGATGAAATCGAATGTATTATCATGCGGTTGTTGCATATGAATGAATGATTGTGCACGCATATAGTATCTATATGACTAGGACTATTTGCATACATGTTGGATTCATGGCACTATACATATTTTGCATTAGAAAGATTATTCAGGCCTGATCATTAGCATTAGCTAAGGAACATGTACACACACGTTTTGCATATATTCATACAGCATTAGAAATCATCTAAGGACAATGGTTGCTTGTGGATGATGTTTTGAGTAGATGGATGATGGATGGTAGGATATGTTCTTCCTAACTTGGAGATTTCGGGGACGAAATCCTAAAAGGTGGGGAGAATGTAACAACCCGTATTTTTCGATAACGTGTTAAGACGAGAATCAAGGCAGAATTTAATTTTAAATTCTGAATCAAGTAAAACGGGCTATGCCATTGCATTCGTCTCGGAAAAATACGCGAAATAGAGTCTGAGTTTTCGAGAATCGGAGTCCGTATGACCAAGATATGGCCTCGCGAAGTTTCACGAAAAATTCCCAAATTAAAGTATACTTAATTAAGTGAAATGGGTTGCGCAGAGAAATATATATATATTGATATATATATATATATATATATAATTGAAAATTATATAAATACATATGCAAAAATGTTCAAAACAGCGAATTGGGAGAGGGGAATAACCGAACCGGCCGATTTTTGAGGTCGACCCAAGCCCGCTGGGTCGACTAGGGGTTAATCCAGGGTGTTTGGCTGTCAACCCGTGGGCCGATTCGCTCAAATGCAGATTTTGCATTTGGATGGTTCTCATGGTTCATCTTTAATCTAAAGGCCCTAGATGGTTCCTACACTTGACTTCTTCCCTAAGACATGCTTTGATGGCTTGGATTGAATCTAGGTTTAATCCTATGGCCTAAAACACTTGCCTAATCTATAAATAAGACCCTAACCTATCCTAAATCCTCATTATTCATTCATGCAACTAAACTATGGCAAAATTTTACCTCTCATGGCCTCCACTCTCTTCATAAAATTTCTAAATGGTTACTATGAGAGATTTTCCATGCATACAAGTGTTTTCAAGCTTGTATGAGTGTCATTAGCTTGCATTCAAGTCAAGTTTCTATCTTTGCATCATAAAGCAAGGGTTTTGATCATTTTGGCTCAAGGGTTTTTATGTTAGAGCTTGCATTTTGGGTCTATTTGATTGCATAAGGGCTTTGTCATATCTTTTGTGCCTTCATAGCAATGTAAGCCCTTTCCCTACTCTTACATATTAACTATGAAGTTAAATGTTCATGTTGCAAGTTTGGTTTTGATCATTGAGTATGATACATGCTATCATGTCATGCAAGTTTATGAAGTCATTATCTTGATCTTGTGAGCTAAAAGCTACAACCTTTATGTTGAAATGTTGCATTAGGCAACATGAGAACCCTCATAACCTTTATGTCAACTTGCATATGAAGTCATAACCCTTATATGATGATATATGCGAGTTACTAGTCATCATTCCATATCTTTTGTCACCATGATTCGCTTATGTGCCAAGTTTGGGTTTATGCATGTTTTGAGGCTTAAGAATGTAACATGCAAGTTAATGAACACGTTTGTGCCTCATTTGCCACCATGATTAACTTGTGGCTTAATATCCATTTTTGTCATGCCTTTGCCAAGTCTCTTCTTTTAATCCATTACGTTGTCGCGAACGTATATGCGAGTTTAAAAGCGTTGGGTTATGTTATGGGTAATTTCTAATGACATGAAAATACAACTTGAAAACATGACTTGAAATATAACATGGAAGTTGACATGTAAGTATGCATAAAAACATAAGCTTGGGAATTTACCTATTAAGTTAGGTCTACCCTTTGGGAATTTACCTATTAAGTTAGGTCTACCCAAATGCTTGAAAACTTGTAACATGTTTTGGGAAACATGATGGACATGACACTTAGATAATATAAGTGTGGCCAACTCGAGGTTGGGTTGAGTTTGCAACGTAAAACTACCCGGAACCGACCGGCCTAACTAGTAGTTGCAAACAATAGGACCCAATGTGAGAAGTTGGTCATGTTGTGCTTGAACCCGAGGTTAGACCAAGTTGTGGTGTAAAGCTACCCGGAACCGACCGGCTTAACTAGTAACCACAACAAAGTCTAATGTGAGAGGTGAAGGTGCATTAAGTAATTAATGCCACATGATAGGGTTAAGTTAATTTGATTAATGACTCTTAACCAAATATGACATGGACAAATGGGTTAAGTAATTTGATTAGGCTAATGATACTTAACAAAACATGACAAGGTTGGGTAGGTTAAGTAACTTGATTTGCCTAATGACACTTAACCATTTTTATATGACTAGTGGATGGGGTTAAGTTAACCAACACTTAATCAATCCAACGCGATAACTTGGTAAGGTTAAGTAAGTTTTCTTAATGACGCTTAACCGAAAAATACGGTTAACGAATGGGGTTAAGATTAGACTCAACTAGTCTAAACATGGAAATCGGATGGGGTTAAGTTAGCCTAGACTTAATTAATCCCACTTGGTAGTTTAATGGGGTTAAGTTAAACACTTAACTAATCTAAACATGATGAATTGATGTGGTTAAGTGACCTATACTTAACCAATCTAACTCGTGAATTTATTGAGGTTAAGTTAACCTATACTTAACCGATCTAACGTGAAAACATGATAAGGCTAAGTCACGAATCGCTTGAATACACTTGACCGATTTGACTGAGTAAATTGATAGGGTCAAGTTAATATATACTTAACCAATCTAGAATGATAATTGGACGAGGTTAAGTCGTGAATTGCTTAATACATACTTAACCAACGTGAGCATGGTTTGTAGGGTTAAGTCTTGGACTTGGATACTTAGCCAATTTTGACATGATTTGAAGACGGGTTAAGTCTTGGACTTGGATACTTAGCCAATTTTGACATGATTGGTAGACGGGTTAAGTCATGAACTTAAGTGACACTTAATCCATTATGTAAACCCTAGTTCTGAGGATAGGGGATAACCGTAGCTAACAAGGATTACGGGAATAAGGCTAAGTGGTAAACCTTAGTTGAGGAATAACTAAGTAATGATTCTTAGTCAAGGAAATTTAGACCAGTTCATAGATAGATGAGTAACCTGATACGGTAGGTCATCGTTTAAGTATACGAGTAGGAGCAAGTATCTGATTTAGATAAAGGCTCCAGCGAACTGGGTAACGAAGCAGCGACTTCGGGGAACGTGAGGGTATTCTTGGTATCCCTCTATGAGCTGCCAAGTGATTATACTAGGCTCATGAGAGGTTAAGGTCTGCGTTAGAAGAACCAAGAGTATGCCTTGGTTGCTATGCGAGCGACCTAAAGACGGGGATGGATAGGGGATAGTCGACGTTACACGGTCGTACCCTAGATAGCATTTCGTCAGACTACCTACCATCTTTGGTCAAGCGTGTACGTACGGAAAGGCAGAGAACACCCAATAGACCATAATTGCTATCTAATTATGGTTGCGGTAAGGCTAGGATTGTGGGTTGGCCAGTAGTGTGTTCTCATACAGGATTTATCCTGTCTTGTCTTTCACTAGTTGAGGGAGGGGTCGCGTGGGACCATAGCCACGTATAGAAAAACAGACCTTAGCATCTTCATCGGCAGATAAATCGAAAGCTCCCGACCGAGTCCTGTATTTCTCGATCTGCCCTGTGACAGGACTCGGATGGCACGATGTGATACATGTGCATACAGTCATGGAAAACGATTCACGATGAATGCGTGGGAAAAAGGGCGCGGTTGACGGTTAGCGTAAATCCCAGTGGCCCTGGGTGGTTGAACCAAAACCGAGATACGAAAACGTGCAATAGGTAAGCGTAATCCCTAGTGGCCCTAGGTAGCATAAGTCCTAGTTGTACAAACGATAATTCATGTTGGAAGACCCTAGCTAGGTTTAGGGTAACAGTCCAAACCGATCTTAAGGATCATGGAACTATGTTAAAGTAGTGTAGAATCTCATGGGAAAGCCCGTATGGTCTACGGCAAGGGACTGAACATTTACATGGAATAAAACATACAAGTTGAGTAACCTATATATGCGATATATTAGGTTGACATGGACCATTACACGACTTTTGAGTGAGGGTCATTCTTGGTTAACACATGATACGGTGGGGATACTAGTACGGTAGGTGCAGAGCTAAAATGCAGGATAGATGTCATGGGACGTTATACGTGATAGATATCTTGGGGATATTATACTTGATAGAAACCTGACGATGTGATACCTTGTTTTATCTTGACATCGTAATTTATCATGACACCTTAGTTTATCTGAGTTCAGTAGTTCATCCTGTTATTTTGATTTAGCTTATCTATCTTGTCATCATGCTTATGTTCATCTCAGTTTCTCATGTCAGTTAACTTTACTAGTTTTTATGCTAATAGTAGATAGGGCTTACTCAGTCTTTTTGACTGACCCGTTTTGTTTCGCCTCTTTTCTTGCGTTTCCCCCCCAGGTTACAGGGAGGAAATACTGTTGTTTAGTTCGGACTTCTTCTGCTTGAAGGTCATCATGGATGGCTTGGACTTTTCTTGGCTAATGGCTACTTTACTGTTTTTACTTGGGGAATAATTTATGAAAATGTCTTTATGCTTCTTTACTATTGCAAGACAGGTTTTGATGTACTCTGATGTAAAAGGCTTTAGACTTATTTATTCATGTTATGAAAGTTTGATTTTACTTCCGCTATTTTTATATGTTCTGTCTTGTGATATTTCTGTGCATGTTTACCAATAATGCCCCTCTAAAGCTAGTGCATTCCTTTGCGAGTGACCCTAGCGGAGGCGGGGTGTTACAACACTCCCCCACGATCGCCTGAATATGCGGAGCGGTTATGACCAGTTCCTGCCCACAACGTCCACTGCTCTGATGCGTTGTCAGCACTGAAATCCATCCGAACCCGAGGCTGATGGGATGGAAGACACGTGGCTCCGATCCGGATCAGGTTCTGAGCATATTTTCACCTATAAATACCCTGTGTGGAGACAATAGAAAGGATCTTCTTTTTGGCACTTTTAGAGTTCAACTACTTTCATAAACTGAATTCCAGCACTCTCGGATAATCCAAATCTCTTTTCAACATTTGTTTTGAAACAATTGAGTGAATGTATGCGAGTTGTGAGTGAAATTAAGTGAATATCTCATTGTAATTGCAACTCTATCGTCGAGAATAGTGATTGACAAGTGGACGTAGGCTCTTTAACGCCGAACCACTATAAATTCTATTTCTCCAATTTACTTTTGATCTTATTTCATTCTGCTTTTAATCAGTTTGGGTGTTAGAACCACTTTTTGGTCTAACATTTTGGTGCTTTCACTGAGAACCATTTGAATTCTTTGTTTTTCGGGATTATCGTTCTACTTTTTGGACCGTTGAGTTCAAAGAAGTTAATCCTCAAATTTCGACGCTCTTGAATATTTGTTGAATTGATTGTTGAAGAACTATGGCCAAAGGAAAAGGTAAGGAAGTTCAAACTAGTCGAGGAAACGGAGTTGGTGAAGATCAGCAAAATGCAGTTGTGACAAGGTCTCGTGGGCAGAGCTTAGTAGCAGGACGGACTGATACAGGAAATCCGAACCGCACTCAGGGGGAGAGTTCCGATCCAATCCGGGTAGGAGAATCTGAAGCAGTGCATTCCCCCAACCTGAACCGACCCGAGCAGCTCGCCCTACACCGACCCGACCTGGCTTTCCAGCTCCGACCCGACCCGATTTCCCATCTCTGAACCGACCCGACACTTGGTGATGTTGGAACCTCTACTCGAGCCCCCACAAATGCTCCGATTCCAGCCGCCAGGGTCAATGATCAGGCAATCCATCTGCACCTGTTACTCAAGGAGATTTCTCGCGCCTACTTGACATGCTTGAGAGTACTAGGGAGGCTATGAAAATCTACGAGCGTACCAATCTCATGATGCAAGAAAACATGAGACTCATGAGCAGGGAAATTAGCGAACTCCGTAGAGAGAGAACCCCATCCCCGGTTCGCCACACACCAATGGATCAGTCTTCTTCTTCCGAGGAAGAACAGCCCCGTGAAAGAAGGCCGCTCGAACGACCTCAGAATTTGGAGCAAATGACGTTCGGATCTTTGGGGTCCCGTGAGGATATTGCACGAGCACTAGGAACCAATGATCCAAGCTTGAGAGACCCTAACCTCACTAATCCCACTCAGGGGCAAATGCTCCAGCCCCCTCCTCCCGAGATCGACCGGGAGCGTAGGGAACGAAGTAGAGCAGAAGCAGCTCAAAGAAGAAGGGCATCTCCTGAACAAGAGCCCAGAAGGAACCCGGATGCCAGAGCCAGGGAGCCTGAATGGCCCCTAACTAATGCTGACGCACAGGCAATGGTACGCCAGATTATGTCCAAAAGCTGGAAATATACCAATGAAGATTATGGCATTGAACGAAGCCATACTCGTTTCACTGACGACATCCTCAATTTTCAGTTTCCCCGACGTTTTAACCTACCACAGATGGACAAGTACAATGGAAGAACCGATCCAGGACAACATTTGATGCGATACTCATGGCTCATGAATGCTGCTGCTGCTCCTGACGCAGTGAAGTGTAAAGCATTCCTGATCTATTTAGAAGATGTGGCGCTGCTATGGTTTACCCGACTTCCCCCTCGTTTGATATCGAATTACAGGGAATTGAGCGAACGTTTTATGAATCAGTTCCGACTCCATACCCGAAAGTCTAAGAGTGTTATTGAATTATCAAGAATTAAGCAGGCGCCAGGAGAGTCTTTGAGGTCATATCTCGAGCGTTTCAACTTAGTTGTGACTGAAGTTAGTGACCCGCATGAGCCCACCATCTTGATGGCTTTGATGGAAGGAGTCGATCCTGACTCCGAGTTTGGAGATTACCTTTCTAGAAAGATACCCTCCACGAGAGAGTTATTTTATGAAAAGGCCGATATTCACTTAAAACGAGAGGAGGCCAGGGCAAACCGAAAGAGAAAGTCTGAAGCGGCTTCAAAAGAAAATGTTCAGAGTAACGTCGCCGTGAAGCGGTCTGGGGAAAGTTCCGGAAAAGTTGAAGTGAATGTGGGAAACAAGAGTGGAAACGACAATTCTGGAAACGGGGGCAACAACAATAACCGTAACGCGAATGGTAACAGAAGAAATAGAAATAGGGGAAGTGATCCTAACAAAAGACCCCGATTCCAGACTTATTAGAATTATACACCGTTGAACGACACTCTGGAGAACATTTACTTGGAAACATACAATGTTTTGCAATATAAAAGACCACCACCTCGCGACTCAACGGAGAAAGAAATGGCAACTGGGAAGTTTTGTTTGTTTCATAGAACTCATGGGCATTCAACCAATGAATGTCGACATTTGAGAGACGTGATTGAGAAGCTGCTGCGCGAAGGGAAACTGGATGAATATAAGGTTGCCCCGAGGGACAGGGGGCAAGGAGAGCAGGCTCTAAAATAGATTCAATCTGCTCCCAAGCCTACGGCGCAGCAGAAAGGCAAGGGAATTGTTATCAACTCCATAGTGGGTGGACCCCACCCAGCAATCCGCAGTTTAAGAGCGATGGATCAATATGTAAATGCTGCCAAGCACGTAGATGTGGATGAATGTGATGATTTGGAAGATATCGCTCCCATAAACCAACAGAAGAGGATGTTTGACGACATGGTATTCCGTAGTAGAGATAATACTGGGATCCAGTCACCTACCGATGACCCGTTGGTCATTACTACAACCATTGGGTCAGCCTTGGTTCATAAGGTGTTAGTAGACAACGGGAGCTCTGTTAATATTTTATTTAAAAAGTCATTCGATCAGATGAAGCTTGAATATGAAGATTTGAAGCCATGCGAAGGTTGGATCCGAGGCTTCAACGGGGCGTCGACAGCCCCAATGGGTTACATAGAATTGCCCGTAACCTTGGGACAAGGAGAACGCCGAAGAGTACGGATGCTTCAGTTCGTAGTGTTGGACGTAGATTCGCCTTATAATGCATTTTTGGGAAGGCCTGCCCTTGCTGAGTTCAGGGCTTGCATCGCCCCTTGGTGTTTATTGCTTATGTTCCCAACTGAAGCTGGAACTGGAGTAATGAGAGGGGATCAAGTCTCCGGACGGGCCTGCTATGTTGCCGAATTAAAGATGTTGATGAAAGGACTTAACATCGAGAGTAAAGATGCCTTGCCTCCTCCGAAGGAGGGCTCGGCGTAGCAATTAGAGGGATCGACCCCGAAGGAGTTGCCCAAAGGAACGCCTGAAGACCTGGATCCCAGAAAAGACGAGGAACCAGAGACTAGAAATGCAAGAAGCTGATCCAACAAGAGTTTTGAAGATTGGATCTCTGTTGGATCCACGTCGGGCCGAAGAACTAACGGACTTCTTGAAGGCAAACTTGGACCTATTTTGCCTAGACCCACGCTGACATGTGTGGGATATCACCATCCATCATAAGTCACTCACTAAATGTAAACCCGAAACACCCGCCTGTGAAGCAAAAGAGACGTATGCTGGGCCTAGAGAGGTCGGCTGCTCTCAAAGAAGAAGTGGAGAAGCTGAAACAGAACAGATTTATTCGGGATTCGACATATCCCGACAGGATATTGAATCCCGTCTTAGTAAAGAAGCCGAATGGAAAGTGGCGGACTTGCATTGATTTTCAGATTTGAACAAAGCTTGCCAGAAAGATAGTTTCCCACTTCCCAGGATTGACCAGCTTGTAGATTCGACAGCGGGACATGAACTTCTCTCTTTCATGGATGCATATTCCGGGTACAACCAAATTCCTATGCACGTGTCAGATCAAGAACATACGAGCTTCATTACAAATTTGGGGTTATATTGTTATGTTGTGATGCCCTTCGGATTGAAAAACGCCGGAGCCACTTATCAGCGCTTAGTGAACAGAATGTTTTATAATCAAATAGGGAAGACTATGGAAGTTTATGTAGATGATATGCTTTTCAAATCGAAACAGTCCTCCCACCATACGCAAGACTTGGCAGAAATGTTCGGTATCCTGCGAAAGTATCGGATGAAGTTGAATCCTTTGAAGTGTTCATTTGGAGTGGCATCGGGAAAGTTTCTAGGCTTCATTGTTAGCTCCAGTGGAATTGAAATCAATCCCAGCCAAATAGCAGCGATTAGAAACATTGAAGAGCCGAGAAGAATTAAAGATGTCCAAAGTCTTGCAGGGAAAGTAGCCGCGTTGAGTAGATTTATGTCCAAAGCCACAGACAAATGCGTCCCGTTTTTTAATTTGATTAAAAGGGGAAAAAAGAACTTCGAGTGGATTCCGTACTATGTTGAGCCCTTTCGAAATTTATTGGAACTACTAGAAAAACCGCCGATTCTGTCAAAGCCAGTGAATCACGAAGAATTGCTTGTTTACTTGGCAGTCTCGACTCACGCTGTTAGCACAGCCTTGGTTCGAGAAGAAGACAAAGTGCAAAGGCCAGTATATTATGTAAGCAAGAAATTGGCAGCGGCAGAACGCAACTACCCAAAGATTGAGAAGCTCGCTTACAGCCTCCTAATCGCATCCCGAAAACTTCGTCACTATTTCCAAGCTCATCCAATAACCATATACACTGACCAGCCTCTGAGGCAGGTGTTGCAGAGACCCGAAGCATCAGTAAGGTTGATCAAATGGAATATAGAATTAAGTCAGTTTGATTTAAATTTTCAGCCACGAAGGTCGATCAGGGGGCAAGCTCTGGCAGATTTTATAGCAGAGTTCACTATCCCAGAGGAGGAAGTGATCGATGACAGGGTGGTCAAGTCCGAAGATGAGTTAAAGATAGATTCATGGAAGCTATACACAGATGGAGCCAAAAACGACCGAAGGTCCGGAGCTGGAATCGTCTTAGTTACTCCTGAAGGGCGGTCATTATATTACGCTCTACGATTAGAATTTTCGGCGACTAACAATGACTCTGAATACGAAGCCCTGATTGCCAGGCTGTAGCTTGCTAAAGACCTCGAAATAAAAATGTTGGACATATTCTACGACTCCAAAATCGTTGTTTGCCAAGTGCGAAAGGAATTTGTGGCTCGTGGACCTCAACTCATCGCCTACCTCGAGAAAGTGGAAAAGCTGTTGAGCAACCTGGAGCGGTACAGTATAACGCATATCCCAAGAGCCAAAAACCAGAAGGCAGACAGGCTGGCAAAGCTAGATAGTTCCGACAACCCAGAGGAAACTGAAATAATTCCAATTGAAATGTTGGAGTCGCCAAGCTTTGAATCGATGGAAATTGAGTTCGCTTTCGAAGCGGAACCGGAGAAGGTGTCGTGGATGACCCCAATTAAGAACTTCCTTAAGAATGAGACACTCCCATCAAAGAAAAGTGAGAGAAGGGCTATAGTTCGCAAGGCTACCAGATATGTCCTACAAGATGATACTCTTTATAGGCAAGGATTTTCTATGCCCCTGTTACGATGTATAGCACACGACGACATCAGACGTGTACTAAGAGAAGTACACGAAGGTGAGTGTGGAGATCATACAGGAGGTCAGACTTTAGCGAAAAAGATATTGCGGTATGGATACTTCTGGCCCACAATTAATAAAGACGCAGCTGATTATTCACGACGCTGCGATAAGTGCCAGAGATTTGCCAAAATCCCCAGCGCACCGTCGACCCAACTCAAATCGATGGTGAGTCCTTGGCCTTTTGCCATGTGGGGAATTGATATCATCGGAGTTCTACCGATTGCTAAAGGTGGAGCGAAATATGCAATAGTCGCTGTGGACTATTTTACGAAGTGGGTGGGAGCTGAGCCCTTAACCAAGATCACGGCGAGAAAGGTGATAAGTTTCGTGGTTAGAAATATTATATGCCGATTCGGGATCCCAAGGACCATTGTAACTGACAACGGAACCCAGTTCGATGGTACTGAATTCAGAATTTCTGCCAGAAATATAAGATCGACAAACGGTATGCTGCGGTTGCTTATCCGCAGTCGAACGGGCAAGTTGAAGCAATAAACAAAGTTATAAAATCCATCCTCAAGAAACGGTTAGAGCGCGCAAAGGCAAAATGGGTTGACGAATTGCCCTTAGCTTTGTGGGCATATCGAACAACATTTAAGACCGCTGCTGGCCATACCCCTTTCTCTCTCTCTTTTGGTTCAGAAGCAGTAATTCCAGTAGAGCTTGAAGTTCCTTCCCACCGGGTGACGTATTATGACCCGATGACGAATCGGGCACTCTTACTCGAGTCTCTTGATGAAATCGAAGAAAAAAGGGACGAAGCGGATTTGCGTGCGGCAAGACATCGACGTCAGATGGCACGCTATTACGACAAAAAAGTTCGCCTTAGGACTTTTGAACCAGGAGATTTGGTGCTAAAGAGAGTCTTTCCATCCCTTCCTCACCTCGGTCCAAAGTGGGAAGGACCCTTTGTCATCCAACGGAAACTTGAAAAAGGAACCTTCAAGTTAACGACCGTAGATGGCGAAGAAGTACCTAGGGCATGGAATGCCCAACACTTGATGCAATATTTGGATTTGAAATGTTGTACTCTTTGTTATTTTTCTTATGAACTCTGTAAAAAGGAACGACTTGCCTTAAGAAAATATGATGATACGAATAAAGGACTATAAAGTGGATGTAGGCTACGACTTAGCCGAACCACTATAAAATATCGTGTGTCATTTACTTTCATGCATTATATATATATACCTTCATCTACTATTCTGTTGCGATTATGGAATATAAGATGATTTAAAACCTGAAAGGTTGAAAACAGTTTATACGCAAGAAAAAGCACAACGACTATTTGTGCGACAAGACATAAAAGAATGGAAAAACGACATTCTTAACTCTAACTCTCGAGAATTGAGAGAGTATAAAAGGACAGGAAGACGACCTCCTCTGAGGCGTGAACGTGCACCCAGACAGGAGACCACCTCAGTAAGAACTCTAACCTGAGTATAAGACAGGAGAGTATAAAAAAAATGCCAGAAAAAACGACAGGCATTGACGACACAGAAAATGCAATCCCGTCAGAAAATCGGGGACATTCAGACTACTTGATTAAGTCTTGAATAGGTTTTTGAAATCGACTGGGGGCATATATGTATACACATATTTCCCCCTACCCTAACTTCATTACACAACTATAGTAAAACATGCATTCTTACACAAGTGCAGAACTAATGGCTAACAGACATTGCAGAAAATGAATTATTTTTTATTTACGAATGAATGAATTTGTACAGGAAAATAGCCAAAAAGAAGGTGCAAGAGCCACCCTTGCAGCAGCAATTGTTGGTCTACCAAATGCTAAAACAACGCAAGACAACCCACTATTTAGATTTCGAGTGAGGCTTGGACTTCTTGGCGGCTTTCTCCGCATCCTTTGCCTCTTTCTCGGCCTCCGTCAAGATGCGCTTTGATTTTTTCTTTCCTGAAGATGCGGCGCTGGAATCGGTTGACTTCTTCCCGTAGGGCGGAGCGCTGGAATCAAGAGAATATTTTTTAGTGAGTTCCTCTGTAATAGATCTAGTTGAAAGCTTAACAACTAACCTTGATCCCGCATCTACAACTGCGAGAGGTTTGAGGATTTCAGGGTCTAAGTCTTCAGCTTTTAGCTGCAAGCGTTTATCTTGGTCAGCTTTCATTGCAGCCAAAGTAACATCATCTGCACTTTTCGACTCCCCGACTATTGCCAACTCTGGATCTTCCTCATGTCCTCCGTCGCCGCTATCATCCTTTAAGGCAGCTATCATTTCTTCATCACGGGGAGTGTCAGCCTTAGACGGTTCGCTTCCTTCTCCCAAATCTATAGGAGCAGCCTTGTCCTTTCCCCCTTTTGCCTTCTCCGTAGGCTCTATCCCAGAGGCGGCTCCCTAGTCACATCTGTCTTTCTAGATGGCTCAATACTTATAGAGTGAGAAGCAACAGTTATCAACTCAGGAGAAAATAATGGGTTTTTCATCGATTGCTCAATCACGTGGCGAAAGGTAGAAATAGCCTTGACGAATTGAGGAGAAATTGTAGGGATACCTTCCGAAGACTTCTCGGCAGGGGTAACTGTTGTCTCTGATGCCATTTCGGGAATAGGGGATTGCAGAGTTGTTCGAAGGATTCCCGGGTTTTCAGGATCATACCCCTCTACTTCAGAAGTTGCGGGGGCAGTAGAAGAGGAACCAGCCTCGGGAACGTTCTTCTGTTTAGTCCTCCGCCTATCTTCTTCCATAGCATCAGCAATGAGGCGGCGCCCTTCAGCTAAGCGTTCTAGCTCATCATCCCTTAAGTATTTCTCCATCAGCTTGTCCTCATCGATGGAATCAACCTTGAGCTCCTCTTTTTCCCACTTAACGATCTGACTCTATACTTGGACTAGAGTAGATGGATAATCCTCAATCCAAGAAATATTCCGGCGACGGATGATATGTGCAAAGAATTCAATCATTAATTCGCCGAAACCCTGAATCTCTGCCTCCGCCTCTGACAATTGTTTACGGGCCTCCTCAGCGGATTTGATAGCACATTCGACGTTACCCTGCGCCAGGGCAGCTATGTTCTCCGCCTCCATTAGCTTAGAAGCCAAGTCAGAATTTTTCTTTTCTAGCTCAGCATTCCTCCTTGCTAACTCGGCATTTTTCCGTTCAAGGTCAGCGTAAGCAAGGCGCGTTTTAGCGGCATCTGACTTAGCATCTTCAGCTTGCTTTTTTAACTCAGAACGCTCTTGAGTGTGAGATTCAAGCAAATCATGATAACGTTTTTGCATATCTTCAAATTGTTGTTTGAAGCTAGTAGCGTCCCTTTGAGCAACAACAAGCTGGGCCTGTGTGTCCTCCAAATCTTTTCCTAGATTCTTTTAGGCCTTTGCATCTTCTTCCGCGGTTTTTTGCATCGAATCAGCATTCGTGATTAGAGTACGAATGATTCTGGAAAGGTTGCGTGAATATTTGAACATTTCAGAATACCGTTTTTCGACCGCATCTATCTTTGCTTTGGCCTCATCTGCCCACCTGGAAGAAAAAGGCTCGAGGGCAGGTAAAAAAGTCAAGTTCTCGAAGTAATGTTCGAGAAATTGCTCCTCCAAATACGCCCGCTTGATTGCGGTTTCAGCATCTAGTGGTGGAGAGGCGGGGATCGTCAACTCAGTATCCCTGTGCGTGGAGGATTCAATAGTCTCTTTATCTATTCTAGGCCGTTTAGCAGGGACCTTGCGTTTACTTCGCGACTCAATATCTTTTGGCGGGCTTCTCTCCCTGCTGCGCTTTTCTTGAGAAGAGGTGGAGTCTTTTGGTTGCGGCCTGTCCTCTTCCCTACGGCCTTGATAACCTTTATATCTCTCTGGGTCCAACCGAACGGGAGAGCGAGAACGCGAGGTTCAAGAGCGATAGGGTTCATAAGGCCTTCTCTCCTCCCTACTGCGATCGTCGCGGCGATCATACTCAGTGTCATAAGGTGGATTCGACATGCTGCGGCGGAGCTTCCTGATATCATAGTAAGATCGGGACATCGTGCCTGCACAATAAGGCAAATGAAATTCAGAATCAATAGTTTCAAAGAGAGAGAGGTGCAATGAGTGGTAATGCTATTGTGTAAAGTGTGTCCTAAGTGGTGTGTTTCCCCCCAACCAACCCGAGTCCGAAGCTAGACTAGTACGGGCAGGCTCTTTGGCCTTAGCAGGAGTGGTCTCTTCAGAAGAGGTGAAAACTAAAGGATCCTTCCTAAAATCCTCTGAAGTGATATAGTTTTTGTTAAGGGGAGATCCCCCAAACCCTGAAATAATGGGTCATAAGTACTAGGAACATCTCCCTCGGAAGCATTAATTGGCGACTCTTTGGAAGACGTTGACTTTTCTGGAGAAATGGCATCCTCAGGAGCAGTATACCCTTCACGATGCTTTTCGGCCAAGTTAGCCAATTCATCATCTTGAGTAGAAGATGGAGAAGGTGAAGTTTGAAGAGGCACTGTAGGAGCTCCCGAACCTTCTCCTGTCTCTGGGACTACATCCACTAGAGGAATATATACGTAGGGAGCCGACCCATGACCGATACTACGAGTAACAGATAGTAGCCCATGAAAATGAAGTTATTCGTCCTTAAGGACTTCATCAATAGTCAGGAACTTCTGATCGCCATTAAGGAGCTGGTGCATCCGGTCAAAGAACACTTGGTCTGATATTTGTTTTGGGTTGTCAACTACAAAAAAAAAGAAAAACGAGTTAAGGCGATGACTTGAGTGTATAGAGCCAAGATTTAGAAAATCAGTGCTTTACTTGATTTCGTCCACCTCCTGGCACATCCAGGTTGTCGCTTCACATAAAACCGTTCCAGTCTGGAATCTCCTGCTTTACTACTGAATGGCGCTGAAATTATCTCCCTCTTAGGGACAGACTCAAAATAGCAGAAAGAAGGAGTTTCTCGAGTCCGATGCTTGAAGTTGTAGAAGAAATGAACGTCATCGAAAGTGAGCTCTATGCCTAATATCTCACGGTATGCTATATATAAGGTGTGTAAGTAAGCATAAGAATTGGGATGCAGCTGCATGGGGGCAATCCGCATTTGTCTTAGTAAATCAACGATGAAGGGAGAAAATGGAGGGATAGCACCGACCATGCACATCAACCGAGTGATTGCCATATATCCTTCTGGAGGGTTGTGGGGACGGTCAGATCTCGAAGGCACTAGAGTGTCCCTTTTTAGTATCCCGCATTTTAAACAAATTCGGATAAGTCTGTCATTGTTGATTCAACAGAATCTTTGGGTGATTCCAATATGACAGCCGATTCAAACTCATCAGGAGCCCGGTCGTCACCAATCCCTCCTTCCTCTTCAAAACCTAGAGAAACTCCATCCTCCGAAGACACATTGTCACTTTCGCGATTTCCAACCTCGTAATCTGAACCAGAATTATTCCATTCCGGATCCGAAGGGGAAGATATGTCCTCGAGAGTAACTTTGTTGGATGTCTCCGGGGCCTCTTTCTTCGCAGCTAGTCTAGAAGAGCGTCTGGGTCTCATGGTCGTAAAACTATTGAAGAAGCAATAGCACA
Source organism: Allium sativum (assembly GCA_030737875.1). Taxonomy (NCBI): domain Eukaryota; kingdom Viridiplantae; phylum Streptophyta; class Magnoliopsida; order Asparagales; family Amaryllidaceae; genus Allium; species Allium sativum. The sequence goes on along the minus strand of CM060915.1, from coordinate 178,604,508 downwards.
AATTAGAGTAAAATAGCCCGTATCCCCCCGCGCATGTGTGCAAACTAATGTGTAAACAGTGTATACGGAGTGTGTAAAGTAAATGTTTAAAAGTGCGACGCAAAAGTTTGGCAAAGTATAAAGAATGAAAGTAGTTCTTGATGTCCAGTTACGTTCGCAAGGCACCATCCTAACTGTCCATTAAGTTGAAGACTATGCCAAAAGTCGATTGGGCCAGTTAAACAAGTTTATATGCATTAAGATGGACTGCCCTTCGGTTCGGTTCGGGCGCATTCATTGGGATCGGATCGGAGGCATGGCCATGTCTTGGGTTTGGATAAACTTTGAAACTCAAAAATCAAAGTCGGATCGGCTCGGAGGTAGATTCCCCTAACGGTTCGGATCGGACCACGTAGTCATGCTTCTCCTCCTTTATTTTACAGTCCGATCCGATCCGGTTAGGTGAACACCCTTCTCCTCCTTTTCACTTTCCGGTCCGATTTTGAGAATCCTCTCCGACCCGATACGGCCAAATGAGCTTTGTTTCCATCTTTGACCTTTGTCCCGACCCGATTCGAACTTGTGAACCTCTCTTCTTTTCCTTCTTATCCATCTTCTATACTCCAACCCGAACCGATCCCCTCAATCTTCTTCTTCTTCTTCCCCTTCCTCAACCACAGTCAAATCCACATCCATCTCCAAAGCTCCAGTTAAAGACGAGCGCATGCTTCATTTGACCTCTCAGCGCCTCGAGATGGTGGTAGAACCACCCACGACGACGGCAGGGGAGGAGGGAGACACGACATCGAAGTAGGAGAGGATCAGTGCTCAAATCATTCGAAATCAACCACAAATTTCAATTGAAAACCATTGTTACAAAATTAATTAAAGTTTTAAAACCTACTGAGGTGTTTAAATCGAAGATTGGCGAGATAATTTCAGATTTTCTAAAATCCTGAAAGTTAGAGTTTCAGAGTGTAATCAGTAGGGCGAAGAGAAATAAAGAAAGAAAGAAAGGAAAGAGGAGGCGGACGATGGATTTATATACAGTCGAGGTGACTATTTGTATTCCCATCCTGTTTTTCCGTTCGGACCGGTTCGAAGGTCCAGTGGTGTAGCCTGGCCCGCTAGTCCAAAGTGCAATAGAATTGGAAGGGGATCCGTTCGGGTCGAAATCCGAACCGAACAGGATGTCATATCTTAGCTTGGCCTGCTAGTCTAATGAGAAATAGAAGGAAGAGGGGGATCTGTTCAGATCGGGATCCGAACCGGACGGAAGGTTGTAACCCAGCCTGGCATATGAATTAAATTAAAATTTAAAGAAGAGGATGAAAGCATGAGGAAAGTCGAAGGAAAGATTACCTAGCAGGCGATGTGCAATGATAATCAAAGCATGCTCCGTCTCCAACAGAAGCATCCTTTGAGGGGGCAAAATGTTAGCCCACTTTGTGAATTGGGCAACACAAAGTCGAGATGTGAAACATTGAAGAACTTGGAAAGCATTATAGCGGGTCGGATCGGAGAAGATGTAGCGGGTCGGATCGAAGAGGTTTTGCTGATCGGATCGGTGAGCTGTTATTGTTGGAATCAGAGAGGCACTGCTGTGCGGATCGGAGAGCAACCTACTGCCAGTTGGAGCGGAGAGCTACCTGCTACAGAGACAGATCGGAACGGAGTAAAAGTGGATGAAGACTTAGTCTTGGGTTAATCCGGATCGGATCGGATACCCCGATCTGAACCCCTCCTGCACGCTCCTCCGATCCGAACCCATATTCCACATTACACTCCCCCACGATCGCCTGAATATGCGGAGCGGGTATGACCAGTTCCTGCCCACAACGTCCACTGCTCTGATGCGTTGTCAGCACTAAAATCCATCCGAACCCGAGGCTGATGGGATGGAAGACACATGGCTCCGATCCGGATCGGGTTCTGAGAAGATTTTCACCTATAAATACCCTGTCTAGAGACAATAGAAAGGATCTTCTTTTTGGCACTTTAAGAGTTCAACTACTTTCATAAACTGAATTCCAGCACTCCCGGATAATCCAAATCTCTTTTCAACATTTGTTTTGAAACAATTGAGTGAATGTATGCGAGTTGTGAGTGAAATTAAGTGAATATCTCATTGTAATTGCAACTCTGTCGTCGAGAATAGTGATTGACAAGTGGACGTAGGCTCTTTAACGCCGAACCACTATAAATTCTGTGTCTCCAATTTACTTTTGATCTTATTTCATTCTGCTTTTAATCAGTTTGTGTGTTAGAACCACTTTTTGTTCTAACAAAACGGATACCTTATGAAGATGTTATTAAGCCTTGAAGTTTGTATGCATATGAGATATATATATATAATTAAATAAATAAATATTCAAAAAAGTTCAAAACAGCAAATCAGGAGGGGAATAACCGAACCGCACCATTTTTGGAGTCGATCCGAGCCTTGCTGGGTCGACTAGGGATCGATCTAGGGTGTTTTGCTGTCAACCCGTGGCCCGATTCGCGCTGAGGGCTGTTGTTGCATCTGAGTGGTCCTGATGATTTCTGGGTTAACCTAAGAGCTCTAATCTATCCTTGACATGCATATATACACCTTAAGACCTAACCCTATTTCATAAAATTTTATCTATGACACCATTATATTGTCAAGCTCTCTCTTAAACACTATCCGCCACCTCTAAATTAAATCTCAAGTGTTCATACACAATTCAAATCAAAGTTTAGAGCTTCAACAACAATTAAAGAAGATTAATCAACGTCAATTCAACGTTTCTGCACCAATTTCAATTCACTAATCCTTTTCTTAAGCCACGAAAGGTGAGTACAGTTATTTTCACAAATTTAATGGGATTAAAGTAACATGAAAAAGTTGTAAAAAGGATTCATATATATATATATATATATATATATATATATATATATATATATATATATATATATATATATGTGTGTGTGTGTTTGTAATGAAAATCTAACCAAGTCTTCACCTTTTTGATTCATGTCATCATGTGCCTATGTTTCAATGTAAAGTTCATACCTTTTATCAGTTTATTCATGTTGAATCTTTTATTATGCCTCTATGCCAGTCTATATGCCTCTTTATTTCATGATGTTTTTTTATTCCAATTTTCTATGAATTGATTCTCTCTTCTTACCCCTATTCCTTTTAATTGTGGATCTAGGCTACCTTCGAGCCTATATTAAAAATACGCGCGAATGCGAATACGTGGGAACGATGTGGAATATTGGGAATATGGGAAATTTGGAAAATTGGATATTATTGGATATTTTGGTTAATTGGATAATATGTGAAATTGATATATTTTGGTATGAATTACATGGAATTGATGAAATTGCCTAAAATTGTAAATTTGTAATTGAGGCTAATTAATGTGTAATTAGTGACAATTTGGAATAGGCAATATTATAGACATGATTATATGTTTAATTGGATATATATGACATGAAAATTGGGTATGGGTGAAATACGATGTTAATGAACCTTTGACACGAGGTTAGGCGCAATTTTGATGTAAGACTGCCCAGAACCACCTGGCAAATCCAGCAGTCACAATTGGACGTCTAATGTGAGAGGTCAAAGGAATGAATTGTAGGCGTAACGGTTAATGACACGAGGTTAGACCCGGTTTGTGGCGTAAGACTGCCCGGAACCGCCCGACAAATCCAGTGGCCACAAAATATTCAGTCTAATGTGAGAGGTCATGCACCGTTCGTCGTAAGGAATGAATAAAAGAATACTAACCATAATAAGACATGGGTATGGTTAGAGGGTTAAGTGGGGTGACATGTAAATTATGACATGTAGATATGGACTTAACCAAAATAAGATAGGACATGTAAATTATGACATGTAAGTATGGACTTAACCGTAGCATGTGTAAGACATGGAAATTTAAATTAAAATGGTTAAGTGGGAGAAAAACCTAGTGGGGACCAAGCATAGTTGGGATGCTTGTGTTGGATGGGGACCCGTTTCAACCAGTAACCCGTTTGAGTAAATAATTGGGCCCAGTACTAGGCCGGGGTTAGGGCACGCTTACTGGGCTTGAATATAAGAGGTCAAAACGTGAATAGTGGTGGCAACGCAAGTCCAACGGGTTCATGTGCGTGCATGGGTCCGGGCTGGTAGGTAAGACATTGTTGCACTGTGTAGGTATGGTCGTGCATTTCGCGTTGGTATTGGGGTTGCCACTTTGGGGAGTGATACACCCCACTATGGGGCCAACACGGGTGCCTACGGGGTTTAGGGAGCCGATCGAATGAGTAGATTAAGGGTACCTTAGCGGTAGTAGGAGCAAGCCGGCACCTACAATAGCAGCTAGGTACAGGTAACTACCAAGTTTGTCATGTGGGTACAGTTAGTGGGAAGGGATCAACCTCTAGTAAAAAGAGACTAGTAGATGTGTGGTGTAATTAGGTAATGTGGTGTAACTTAGCAAATGTGCGGTGTAACGAAATACATGTTGGTTGAGTTGGATAGTCCTTTGGGTGCTAGCCTGATGTTGACTTCGGTCTTCGGGGTTAGTACTTGGAAGGTAGTTCGCTTAGCCAAGGTGTAGGATTGTCTTAGTACTTAGGAACGAAATCATCTTGTCCATCCTTTTTATCTACCTTATCTAAGTTAGAGCCATATCATGATGCCCATTTATGTCTTGATAATTTACCTTACCTATTATTTGTTAAAATTACTAGACTCGCTAGACTTTATGTCTGACCCGTTTGTTTCCATGAAACGACCGGGAATTTCGCTCGATACGAATCAGCCGCTAAACCGATCAGGACCGTTCGAAATGCCTGATTATTTTGAGAACATGACAAATTAGAACGCAGACAGAAGAACATTTCATTGTTAATTACAACAATTCCATCAGAATACAAGAATATACAGAGTATGAATGAATAAAATACATTCGATAAATATCAGAGATTACAATAAGTTACATAGCAGCGGAAAATAATACAAAACACAACTGAAAGTAATACACGGATAATGAGCTTTCCGAGTGCCATCCTAGCTATAAATCAGGATCCTATAAATATAAATCTGCAAAACCAATACTACTAGCTGCCCGTGTCAAAATAAGGGCTCCCAAAGTTTAGGTTAAAACAATAAACTCCAGGTCAGTCATGTGACTGGTGTGAGAACTAAAACAGTTGTTAATCTTTATTTTAAAGTTAGGTAAATTAAGGGACCACGCCGTATAACACGGAACGGGTTTCCTCCTAAGAATACCAGTGCATAAAACAACAGCGCAATGCTAAACAAAGAACAATGATGCTATTATAAGACCCAGGTCCCATCACACAATGCAACGCAAGCCGGAGGATAGGGTTTTTACCTTATAATAGCCAAGAATGCTTGATACGTTTAAAACAAATCATTTGATACTATTGTAAGTGCATAGTGTATAAAACAACTTCAAATCATAAGTATCAATCCTAGACGGCATGAGCACCCTATCCCACTATGTCGCCATTCTAGGCTCTACAAATAAAACTGCAAAGTCACATATTGGAAGTTGGATTTCCATCCGTGAACCGAGGCAAAAGATAGTCCTCTACCGATTCGAGACGCTCTAGTCCGTGTCTCAGGTCAGAGCTCGAGTGACCTTTGGATCGTCAGGGCCTGTTCACTGATGTGGATTATTATGCCTGAACACTATGTTTCCCCTCACTTTGGGGGTGTCAATGAGTCAACGAATGACTCCATCGGCTTCACATAGTCACCGATACATCTGAGGCGCCTCGCAATAGCAACAACCACATAAGTCAAACTCGTCAGCGCGTGTAAAACCACTGACGCCACTTCTAACTAGAAGGAAACGGATGCCCTCCCTGATGTCCTCTCCCATTTCTGGTTCACAACCAGGGTGTGAGGCTCGTGAATCAACGCTACACAAAGCTATGCCACACAGGCCGCGCTTTGATCATCAACCACAGGCCTTTGCTTTTGAACAAAAGCCTTGATCATTTGCCACTTAGGCATGCTACATAGGCAACTCACTCCATGCGTTTGATATCCATCGATATATAACCCCTGAGCTCGTACGTCTTAGGGAAGTGCGTTAAGAAAGAGAATAAATTCTCCGCCGCCAAATAGATATATATTTAATAGAAATCAATCACACAGACTAAAATCGAATGTCAGACACACCATCCATTTACAAGTCCGTTCTGGGTCTGAACGAAACAAGAGGCACCTTGTACCTCGCATATCCATCGATCTCCAAGTACGTCTGGACGACCACTAACTGATTCCCTCCTCTTGGGTGTACAACCCAATCAAGATCATCAATAATCACCCAAACGACGTGAAGACCTCCGGTCTTCGACCACCGTCTTCATCTTTGACTTATCTTCGAATCAGTTATTCAGAATGGGATAATCCCGGTCTTTCTGAATAACTCACGTATATAATAAACTAGTGTTACACAAACAAAACATACACCTCATTCCAATTCATTAGTCACTAACCATAAATTAGTAAGAGAAAAATTCCCCAAACATTACCCCAAAGGCCGAAACCTACATCAGATCAATACCCAGGAAACCATTCATCTTAGCTAACCTACAGTTAGTTTCTAAATTTCACATTCTTAGGTAAAGGTTCCCATTAATTTTATCAAAGATAAATTCTTTTAAATTTATTCTTTATTCTTCCTTTGAATATCATTTCAAACTAGTCGGGATTAGCGAACCTTACCGAAGTAATCATTTGTTTTAATTTCCCAATCCCAACCTATTCATCCCATGGAGTAAAACTGGTAATACTTCATATCTAACACCACGGTATTATCAGAAAATTCAATTACCATTTCACTTTCAAATCTAATTAAAGATTTAACTATCGCCTGGAGCAAAACTGGTGATACTCCATTCTCGATTTTTTCAATCTAAATAAAGATTCATTAAAACTCCACGTAGTTTTAATCTTTAACTTGGTTAAAGATTCAGTGTCATTTAAAACACGGTTCACGAAAAACCCAAAATCACATCACATTTCAATCAGTCCCTAACCATAAATTAGCAAGTGAGCAATTCCCTAAGATTAACCCCGAAGGCCGAAACCAACATCAGATCAATACCCCAGAAACCATTCAACTTAACTAATCTCTAGTTAGTTTCTGATTTTCTTAACTCCTTTGGGTCTAAGAACAGTATTATTGAAGATACCGTTCATGACAGCCCAAAATCACATTCCATTAATTATCGGGTTAAAGAACAAGTGTTATTTAAAACACTGTTCACGATAAAATCAAAAATCAATACCAATTCAATTCCAATTAAATATTATTTAATTGGTACACTTCATTAAACCTAAATAAAAAGATTTAATCTTTTTCTCAAGTGGGCTTAAGAACCGTGTTAATGAAGACACCATTCACGACAAACCCAAATCACATTTGATATTAAATACAAGGCTCTGAATAGAAAATATATCGGCTTATTTTCAATATCAAATTCTACGACCAACAAATATCGTATTGGAAACAACGATATAAATATATCTTTCAAATTCCCATAACAATATCTGTATCATCAATAAATCCAACACCGAAATATTCCAAAGACAATTTCGATTCAAATCCATTCCAATTCAGTTACTGGAAATTCTGGTTACTTTTAAAACAATTTAAAATCCAATTTATTTATTTTGAAAATAAATGGATTTTAATTCTAGTTCAAAACATGTTCATTACGATAAAAAAATTTATTTTTATCTTTTCAAATATGGAGTTTTTCATCCCAATTCTTCACAAATCATTTCTTATGATTTTACACAAATTATTACTATTTTAAATAATTTTATCAAGGCCCGTATAGTCGATTTCCGTCAACGTCCATCGAACTGCACTTACAACGACCTTTTCCAAATTTGATTTGGACATAATTCCAAATCCAACCATTAGATTTCAAATTTCTAATATTCGTTAAAAGACATTTTCGATACGAACCGAAAGGTTTCGGTTTTAGGAGAATCCGACGGTCAGATCTCCCGTAATATCCATTTGAAGTCAATGGTCGAAATTCGCGAACTGTCGCGGTGCGTTCTTTTCAGGCCATTATATATAATATATATATATTATATATATTTCGTCGATTTCCTTTTAAAACGTATTTTATAAATAGTTTTAAATTCGTTTTCAAAATGATTTCAACTTCCTTTTCAAATTCAAATCAAAATTGAATTTTCCCGTACAAATTCGTTTTAAATTCATTTCAAATTGACTTCAATTCAAATCGATTTTAACTCAATTCCAGTTCATTTTCAATTTTAGTTCAATTTCCATTCGACTTTGAATTTATTTCAAATCGATTTCTATTCAATTTCATTTCAATTCGAATTCATTTCAAATTGATTTCCATTCAATTTCAATTCAAATTCATTTTATTTTCAATTCAATTCTAATTCGTTCCAATTCAATTCGAATTCTAATTCGTTTCAATTCAATTTAATTCGAATTCGTTTCAATTCAATTTAATTCGAATTTCATTTCAAAAAGTTCGATTTTGAAATCACTTTTCAAAATTCATTATAAAAACGAATATAATCGATATAAATATCGTTCGCATCAAAATAGCGTATATATAATCAACACGGCTTTAGATATTTCTATTTCAAATATTCTATTCAAATATTTCATTTCAAATAATTCTTCTCAAATATTCTATTCAAATATTTCGTTTCAAATATAGAATAAGGCCCAATAAATTACCATAGATTTTATTTCTATGGATTTCCATACAACGCATGTATATATCAACAATGACAAATAATCATCCATAATCCAAAGTGCATTCTACACTGTATAAGCATCAAATATAAATATTCAACGCTTATAACAGGTCGTCAATCAATCGATCGACATACAACTAATTATTGGGATTAGTGTATGTTATATATCATCTCAATACCCGTGTGGGGTTTCAAACAATCAAACACAGATTTTATTTGTGCAGTTGGGCGATGTGTAAAATTTATCGTCCCAATCAATATCAGTCAAATGTGTGTATATAAACAAATCGTCCGATTTGTTTATATTTATTTCATTTTAAATGCAGATAAAAATTCTATTTTCAACTATAAAATATTTTTAACTATATAAATAATTTATTTCATTTCACATCACATCACAGAATCAACTACACATCAAAATCAAACAAGCATACAAGCCGTCCATGGTGTGTGGACGACGGGTGTCGGGTGCTACTAAACACCGTCGGCGTCCTAGTATATTTTTATAACTAGGAAAGAAAATTTAGAGTGAGAAATTCTCACCGAGGGATCCACTCCTCCAGTTTTATTTTTGAATTGTCTGGATTTTGTTTTGCTGCCGGTCAAATCCATCGCACTTTTATTTACACTGTTCATAATAAAAATCACATTTTTATTTCGATGTTGTAAAAATCACATTTTTATTGCATTATATATACAATAAAAATCAGATTTTTATTTCGCTACATATATAAAAATCGTATTTTTATATTCTCGACCTTATAAAAATTATATTTTTAACTTACTACTCGAATAAAAATTATAATTTTAGCCTTTCTATAATATAAAAATTATATTCTGAACCTTCCGATAATATAAAAATTATATTCTGAACTTTCCTATAATATAAAAATCGTATTCTGAACCTTCTTATAATATAAAAATCATTTCTTTCTCATAATAAAAATCCGACCTTTCATGTTTTAAAAATCCAAGTTCTCGTTCCTTAAAAATCAAATCTTTCGTTCATTAAAAATCCCACCTTTATATTTTTAAAATCTCACCTTTCGCCCTTCTAAATATAAAATTCATAGCTTTTTAGATATAAAATTCCCATTTTTTATGATTTAAAATTCAGAATTCTGTTTAAAAAATAAAATAACATAAATCGAGACAGGTAAAACTGGTTTACATCATTCGGAAAAGGAGGGAGTTTGCTCGCCGTGGGGTGTGGCACATCGGATCTGACAGAGGGCGGCTGGCGTCAGGTGCTTGCAGGTGGCAGCGTCAGTTTTTGGCTTTGGGGGTGCGTGGATCTCGAGGGGAGGGTTCCGCGATGCAAGAGGAGGGAGCGGAGTGGAAGAAGAAGGCGACGGGGGTGGATGCGACAGTGGCGTGGGGGTTGGGTGGCTGAGGGCGCGTTGAAGAGGAGAGAGAGGGAATCGAGAAGAGAAGGAGGAGGAGAGGGAAGATCGAGGGTGGAGCGGAGGTGCGGCGGCCCTGGGCTGCGCCTGATGGCGCGCTGACGCTCCGATGGGAGGAGTTACGGCGGTTCCTCCCCCTCTTCCCTCTTTTTTTATTTTTTATTTTTCTGATTTGTGAATAAGTGAACGAGGAAGAAAAGAATAGAGGGGGGTTATTAAAATTTATATTATTTAATTTATTTTTTACAAAAAGGTTGACTTTTCTATCGATCTCCAAACAACACCCAACGACTGTCGCGCCTAGCTAATTATCCCTATTCCGAACACAATGGGATATGTTTTATAGGCCAATTCGACCGTTACGATCAGTTTTCATCAAATTTAAAATATAAATCTATATATATTCAATTTAAACACACATTTCAACTTACCTGGGCAACATACGAACTCTAAAAATTCCCGAAAAATTATTTCTGGCTTCGTATTGACGATACGGTCCTAACAAAACCAATTTCGTCAAATTCTAAGACCGTTTAAAAAATAGCCATTTTCTAGTCGATTAAAATCAATTGAAACTGGTCAAATGCGTTTCCCTTCGCCACGCTCCCAATTGATTTGAAAAATTATGAAATTTGAAACCTAGCAATAATTTGACATCGCGGATCCAACAAAAGTGGTTTCGTCGAAAACGGAGGTCGTTTGAAAAATGGCCATTTTTAAGGGCCAGAATTCCATAGCGACTGTTAGATCAAAATTTGGACCTAACACCCAAATTGTTCCGATTCTTAAAGAATTATAACTGTGGAATGAAGAAAAAGCAGAAAACACACAGAATTTATAGTGGTTCGGCGTTAACGAGCCTACGTCCACTTTATATGTTATCGATTATACTTTGAATGCTAGTACAATCAATGATCTCTCTCAAACTCACTCTTACAATTGTGATTTCCCTCAGTAATCTCATGATAAAACTGACAAGAAATAGTGACATGACAGTAATGGTGGAATCAGTGCTCAATACTGCCAAAGGATCCTGAAAAATGCCAAGCTCTGGGCTATTTATAGCTGATTTTGTCATGCGGATCGCGGTCACCGGTGGCACAAATCCCGAGAATATCGGATCGTATCGCAGCTTGACGAAGAATTAGTCAAATTAGCCGTTGTGGACAGGTGTCACGATCCCCTCGAATATCGGATCGAGCAAGGGGGAGTAATTAGTCAAAGTGACAGTTGGGGACACATGTCGCTGGATCCGTGCATCTCGGATCGCCGAAGACTAACTCGTGCTTGAACAGGTCAGAGGCTTCGCTGTGCATCAGGGGATCGGATCGGTCTGTGCTGGTTAGTAGCATATGTACGGATCGTGTCGTGTAGAAGTAGTTGGATCGCTGATGCAATGGGGGCGATTCGATGAGAGGCGATCCGTGAGGGGCGATCCGTGAGTGGCGATCCTCTATTGCGATCCGATCCTTCATGGACTTAAGGAACGCAGTTTCATACTTTTTTCTTGTGAGTTACCTTGGTGGCTTGGCCAAAAAGCTAGCCAACATTCCCTCCCCTCGAAGTATGTTTTATCGATGATGGAACATGCTTCGAAACTATAGAAACTTCTTTTCATAAAGAGATGCAAATCAGTGGTAGCGTCTATCCGAAAAGCCATATCATTTACGGAAAGTTGTTTCTTTGCTTGCTATAAATATCGGATAAATCTTTAATAGTTTCCCTGTTTATTGGACAATTCTTTTCGGGGAGCTTTCAGAGTCTTCATCATCGAATCTATCAGGTGCATTTTTGAATTTTCATTCCTGTTGGTCATTTATCGCTTCGGATCGCATGTGCGAGTCACTGTCCGTTAGAAAGTCATTCGCCTCGTCCTTTGGTGAGCACTTGGGTCTCTTTACGGAACGAGGTGGGCTTCTCTTCGAGACGTGGTAGGCTTTCGGTTCGTGGCCCGCCTATTTTCACGGATCGAATAGGACAAAAAGGGGAAGACTAACGGTCGCCCTTTTGCCTATATAAATCGATCGCACCCTCATTCTTCTCTTCTACTTTCGCAGCCGCCGATAATTTTCCTGGGAGAAAAACCCTAACTTCGATTTCCAAATTTCCAACCAATTTCAAACTTTAAGAAGGTAATTAAACAGCTTTTCTTTAGTTTCTAGCGTGTTCGCACTGGTTTGATGATAGTAAACACGAGCGTGCCTGGTGCGATTCCATGGATTTAAGGGTGAAGAGGAGAGTTGAGGAAGAAGAAGGAAGGGATGACCAGGTCGGTTCGTGGGCGAGGCCCGAGTTCGAAGCGATAGTGAGGAGAGGGGAGAGGGAACGAAACTGGAAAGTTGATTTGGCTAGTGGATCGGATCGCGGAAACGGCAAGGCTGCGACTCGGGCCATGGAGAATGGAGGGCGATGCGGATCGCCAAGATACCTTCTCGATCTGTCTGGATGAATTGGTGCGCTTCACGATTCGAAGACTTTCCATGATCTAATACCCTTCCGCGTACCGAGTCCTTCACCACGATCCGTCCACATGTCGCGATCCGAACCTGCCCTGCGATCTGACTGACAAACGATCTGATGCACACGATGACTAAATAATATGATGCAACTCTAACAAATCAATGTACAGTTAGGTTAGAGGCTTTGAGACGAACATTCCGGATTGAACAAATGCATAATCTATCAACCGAACAACGACTAATATCTAGATGATTTTGTTGACCTTTGTAATTTTCTTTAATGCACGCACAAGCACACACACCGACACTTGCACACACAGGGGGACAGGTAGTTTTAATCTTATTTCTCATGTTTTCTCGCCCAAACAGTAATGTCGGATAATCATTCCTCTTCAAGATCCGACACAGAAATGGAGTCCGAGGTGCCTAAGCGCCACAACCCCGAGGTCCCTCCAATTAACCCAGGGGGTGAAGATTCTGGGTCCGAATATGAGGCAACGGAATCGGATCCATCTGAAAGTACTTCACTTAGTGAAGGGTTTGAAGTAGACGGGCGAGCTCCCGACGAGATTCCTGGCGCACTCGGGATAGAGAAATTTACTGTTTCTTTAGCCTCCAAACTCGACGACATAAAGCTTAAAAGAATTTGCCTGAGACATGGGATCCCCTGGGATGATGTGAGGACACCCGGTAGCGAAGATAGACCTCACCTAGCTCCGGAAGGATATATGACAATCAGCCGGCTCATGTGCTGGGTAGGGGCTATTCCTCCATTTCCTCCAATCATGATTGAGACCTTAAAACAATTGGGTATCGCTCCGATGCATCTTCATCCTAACGCCTACGCGGCTTTATACACTCTACATATTGCATACGCGGAGATCCTGCATACCGGGCTCACATTTAAAGATTTAAAAATACTTTTATCTTTTCAAGCATCGCTCCTCGGCAACCCCAAATCTCTCTTTCTTTGAATCAGTAGCGAATAGGAAGGTTCTGTATGACGGATACAACAATATAGGGTATCCCAAGTCTGATTGGTTCTATATAAACAGACAGGCTGGGTACTCAAGAAGATGGCTTAAATCAAGTAAACTTTAATCTTTTGACTGAATATCTTGCTTAAGAAATCGTAGCATTAACATCCCCCGTTCTTTTTTGTTTTAAGCAGATCACGTTTTTTCCAAGACGGAAGGCTTGGTATACAATAATCGATTGTCTATTCTTCTACAAAGCAGATCCGATTTTCTAAGGATCAAGAAGTGCATCACTGACGAGAATCTTCATAAGCATCGCCTTCTTGATATAAGATTTGGACTCGGTGCATGTGGGAAACCTTACAAATACGTGCCCCCAACAGAGGGAGAGGGAACATCACGGGCAGCAGAAACAACTGAATTCCATAAGAGCCCTTCCCCGATAATCATCCAGGACGACGAGGACCTGAACATATATAGAGGAGATGAGGCCCGTGGTGACAAGTCCAAGGAAATCTCAGTTTCTCCAGGGGGTTTCCCCCCAAGGACTTCTCTTCCGACCGAACCTGCTGCTCCCGATGATTTGATAGAAGAACAACTATTTAAAGAACTGAGCAAAATTCCTTTGCCCATTGATGTATACACAGAGGGGGACTTTGAAGGGGAGCCATTTTTCCCTGCTTCTGAGGAGACCACCGTGCCAATTGGAGGACAAGAAACTACTCAGATGAGCCTGACTTTAGGCCCGGGTCTGTTAGGGGGAATTATATGGGATGCACAAATCACACGCACTGCCTGACACCACACTTTTATATCAACAGTATCCAAGGTTTTAATATGCTCTTTTCTCCTTTGCAGGAAAGATGTCTCGCAGGCGGTCTTATTCTTAACGTTCTCTTCGTGAAGGCACACCCAGTCTTCATCTGAATCCCGAGCGCTCTCGCGGCCTTTCTCACAAGCCTACTTCTTCGCAATCCCGATCTCCACCAAAATCAACTTCTGGCAAGCTTCCCAGTTACTCGGTACCACCTATAGGGGGAAAACAACTTCCTAAAGCGTTAACTCCTCCGAAGAGTGCACCCTCTCACACTAAATCATCGAAAAGACACTACGAGCCCAAGGATAAAAGCAAGGATCCAATCAAGGATTCTGAGAAGGAGAGAAGTGACATTGTCCCTTCCAGCCATCAAGGTTTGTTTGCCCCCGGGTCACGAGACTACATCCATGGTCCCGAGACTCAAGCTAGGCTGGAAAAGTTGCGAGAACAATTCCCCAACATTTTCTTCGAAAGGATGATGTTTGTTCCAGCTTTAGAACCAGTCCCTAGGAACTGGGATACTGAAGTCGTCGGGCATATTCGCCATGTAGCCAGGCAGTATGAAATGATGAAGAAACATGTTGTTAATCTTTTAGAAGTCATCCGAATGCTTGATATGGAAGCACATAGATCCAAGGTGAAGATAGATAATAATGAAAAGGCTAGGACAAAAATGGAGAAGGACTTGGAAGACGTTCAATCCCAACTTGCCTTAGCGCGGAGAGATGCTGAAAATTATAAGACCGAATTGGAGAATGCTAAGAAATGCTTTCATTCTGAACTTGAATCAAATAGTCAAGAGAAAATGGCCTTAAAGAAGGAGGTAGAAGATCTTAAAATGGCCAACATTGAGTTGAAGACGGCACAAGGCTATTTTGAAGCTGAGAGAGCTGCTTGGGAGGAAGAAAAAGCAAGTTTGAGAGAAAGTCTAGCTTTGGCTGAAGCGGAAAAGGTGATTTTGAATGATCAAGTCGCGGATGCGGAGAGGCGGGCGGCTCTCGCCGAAAAGAATGTTGAAAGTGCCATTGAAATGGCTACTGCTTCTAACAACAAGATCCTCAAGAGAGAAAAGGATATCGAAGGGTTTGAAGAGTTGATTTTTGACTTCCTCGGCCATGTCCTCAAAACCCGTAACATCTCGTGGATCACGGACTACCATGTTACTTTAGCCAATTTATGGGATGCCATCGTCGAGGTTAAGAAGAAGAGATTGGGAGTTGAAGAGATTGACGAAGATGAGCTGATGAAGACCATCTTGAGGGATAACGAGCCCGAGGATCTGACAGAAGGCCGTCGTCTAATTTAAGAAGAAATGGAGAAGGAGAGGGCCCTGGCTAAGGGCAAAAACAAAGTTGACGAATGTTCGAGCTCAGTTGTAGAGCCCAAGACCTCCGGAGTTGAGGAATACCGTCCTGATGATCCATTAATTCTGTCGGAGCTTCTGCAGCTAGCTTAGATGGAGGATCAGCGGAAGGTATCTCCGTTTTTTCCCCAAAATTTGTCAAAGCAATTATGAGTCGTCATCGTCTGGTAGAGCAACCAATCGAATTAATAACATGTGTTCCCCATAATACAGGTGGCGAGCCCGTCGAAAAGGATGTCGAGAAGAGGAAAGAGGCGGAGAAGATCATCGTCTCGCCTACCGCTGGTGTTGGTATACCGAAGCAGGCTGAGGGCACAACAGCAGAGAAGGGCGTCCTGGCATCCAGTGCTGATGCTCCCAAGGATGATGAAACCATCGAGGCCTTGAAGGATATGGACGGGTGCCATTTAGAGGAAGAGGAGGATATCACTATCACCAAAGAAGCCAAGGACGATGACGATGAAACTCTGGCTAATAGAAAATCTAGGCAGGAAAAGGAGCTGGCTTTAAAGAAGGTGGGACAAGAGCCTTTGAACATAACCCCTATCTCGGAGTTTAACCCCAAAACTGGGATGCTTTTGAAACTCCAGCCCAAATCCATCAGCAAACAACTTCATTTTGCGAACCCTGATGATTTCCCAGCTTCCCTTACTGATAAAAGAAAGAGAAAGGAGGTGGAGGAGGAATCTTCTGAAGAGTCGGACGTTCCTCTTATAGACAAAAGGAAAAGAAAGAAGGGTGATCAATCCGACACTGACAAGGCGAGGCTGGAGAAGCAGAAACAGGATAAGAATCCAAGCGTAAATAGGATATTGTCGCTTGTCTATATTTTGTTTTTAGGCTTCTTACTGGCCATGAAATGTAATTGTGAGACTGGCCCTCACTTTTGTTTTAGGTTGTTTTTCACTTTCTAGGCTTGCAGTTTATAAATAAAAGTTTATCTCTTTTTGCATCACCGTGTACCTGCATTTAATAAACTTTTCATGCTTAGTCATTGACCATCTGATTATAACTACAAACCAGTCAAGCAACAAAAAGAAAAAATTTAAAAATTTCCGTGTTCATGTGTATTTGTATATATGTATATGCCCCCAATCAATCGTTAACGTAGCGCCTGACTAGGGCTTATTAAGGATTGATTAGCATTGTCTGCACGTTGCCCCCTATTTCTGAATATGGGGGACATAGAAAATTTAGCTAGATAATTGTCCTTATGTTGGTGAGTTTCCGGCACCTTTCTCAGTGCTTAACCATAGACCCTCTAATACTCTCCTGGCGGTCGCCGAGGTCAGAGTTTGAATTCAGCAGTTCAGTCACTCCCCGATCCTTCAGCGGGGCAAGAGCTCTTTCTCAGCGTTAAATCGGAGACGCTTTTATATTCTCTCTCTACTCTGGAGAGTTAGAGTCCGAGCTCAGCAATTCAATCGCTCCCCGATCCTTCAGTGCGGCAAGAGCTCTTTCTCAGCGCTCAATCGGAGATGCTTTTATACTCTCTCTCTGCTCTGGAGAGTTAGAGTCCGAGCTCAGCAGTTCAATCGCTCCCCGATCCTTCAGCGGGGCAAGAGCTCTTTCTCAGCGCTCAATCGGAGACGCTTTTATACTCTCTCTACTCTGGAGAGTTAGAGTCCGAGCTCAGTAGTTCAATCGCTCCCCCATCCTTCAGCGGGGCAAGAGCTCTTTCTCAGCGCTCAATCGGAGACGCTTTTATACTCTCTCTCTCTGCTCTGGAGAGTTAGAGTCCGAGCTCAGCAGTTCAATCGCTCCCCGATCCTTCAGCGGGGCAAGAGCTCTTTTCTCAGCGCTCAATCAGAGACGCTTTTATACTCTCCTAGCAGTCGCCGAGGTTAAAGTTCCGTCAAGGCGGTTCCGATCATGCTACACCGCCATGACTTACGGACATCGCCTTCATGTCCGTTATGCTTTCTCTCGACTTTGGAGAGTTTGAGCGCTATCAATGATATGATCCACTCTATCGCACGCTCAGGGTTTTGACTGGTGATTGCATTCCATTCTGATGGAAGGCACCTATAATTATATGCTTCTGGGATTGTTGCATGATTCACAACAATTTCCATAAAAATAGAAAGGCAGATAAATAATAGTGCAATAAAGGTAAACGACACACAATATTTTTATAGTGGTTCGGTCGAATCATGACCTATGTCCACTTTATAATTTTTTTCTTTAGTAAATTGGACTATTCTAGGCAAGTCATGCCTTGTACATGGTTCTTAACAAAGCAAAAGAACAGATCTGTCATCTTTACGTTAGGTATGGCCGTAAATGTTGGGCATTCCACACTCTGGGGATTTCCTCTCCATCTACGGTTGCTAGCTTGAAGGTTCCATTATCTAGCTTGCACATAATGGAGTACGGTCCTTCCCACTTCGCACCCATATGAGTTGGGGCTGGAAAGACACGCTTCAGAACCAAGTCTCCGGGTTCTAAGGTTCGTGCTCGAACCTTTTTGTTGTAGTATCGGGCGACCTGTTGTTTGCATCTTAAGGCACGCAGGTCTGCTTCGTCCCTCTTTTCTTCGATCATATCCAGGGATTCAAGGAGCAATTCGTTATTAGTCATCGGATCGTAATAAGTCACTCGGTGAGAAGGTACTTTTATCTCAACCGGGATGACTGCTTCTGCTCCAAAAGCAAGGGAGAAGGGGGTATGTCCTGTTGCCGATTTATATGTTGTCCTATAGGCCCATAGTGCTAAGGGTAAATCATCAGCCCACATGGCTCTGGCCCGTTTCAGTCTTCTTTTCAGAATGGATTTAATCACTTTATTCGCCGCTTCGACTTGTCCGTTCGATTGCGGGTGTGCCACAGAGGTGTACCGTTTCTCAATGTGGTATTTCTGGCAGAAGTCTCTGAATTCGGTGCTATCGAACTGAGTTCCGTTATCTGTTATCACAATCTTTGGAATCCCAAATCGACAGATGATGTTTCTAATGACAAAATTGATCACTTGTTTGGTTGTGATTGTAGTCAGTGGCTCAGCCTCGACCCACTTAGTGAAATAATCTACGGCTACAATAGCGAACTTCGCTCCGCCCCTAGCTATGGGGAGACTTCCGATGATATCAATTCCCCACATAGCGAAAGGCCATGGGCTCATCTGATTAGGAGGCGCTCTAGGTATCTTTGAAAATCTCTGGCACGCATCACACCGTCGTGTGTATTTCGTCGCATCCTTGTTTATGGTAGGCCAGAAATAACCATGCCGCAACACCTTTTTCGGCAAGGTTTGCCCTCCAGTGTGATCGCCGCATTCACCTTCATGTACCTCCCGCAGCACACGCTTGATGTCGTCATGAGCTATACACCGGTGAAGAGGCATTGAAAATCCCTGTCTGTAAAGGACCCCTCCTTATAGAACGTATCGGGCAGCTTTACGAATTACTTTACGCCTCTCGCTTTTCTTGTTCGGAAGCGCTCCATTCATTAAGAAATTCTTTAAAGGGGTCATCCATGACTCCCTTTCTGGTTCCGTCTCTAGTAGTGGATCAATTTCCATCTGATCTATACGAGGAGACCGAAGTACTTCAACGGGGGCTAGCCCGGTCTCTTCAGGATCGTCGGAACTATCCATCTTTTACCAACTTATCCGCCTGCTGATTCTCTGACCGCGGAATGTGAGATATGCTGTAGTGATCAAAGCCGTTCAGCAACTCCTTAACTTTCTTCAAGTATAAAATCAATCTTTCACTTTTGGCTTGGCATTTTCCAGTAACCTGGTTCACAACTAACTTGGAGTCGCAAGAGATGTCCAGCTTCGGGACTTCCAACTACTTTGCGATCCTTAGTCCGCCTATCAGGGCTTCATATTCGGAGTCGTTGTTAGTGGCGTGAAACTCCATCCGGATAGCATAGGATATCAGCAGTTTCTCGGGAGTTTCAAGCACAACTCCAGCGCCGGCTCTCTTGTCATTCCTAGCGCCATCAGTATACAATCTCCAGGCACTGGGGTCGAGAAGTAATTTTGAGGGGTCAACTTCTTCGTTTGCTATATCTTCCTCCGGGATT
This sequence comes from Allium sativum, assembly GCA_030737875.1. Classification (NCBI taxonomy): domain Eukaryota; kingdom Viridiplantae; phylum Streptophyta; class Magnoliopsida; order Asparagales; family Amaryllidaceae; genus Allium; species Allium sativum. The sequence continues at coordinate 178,584,727 of CM060915.1, read as the reverse complement.
GTAAACTCTGCTATGAAGTCGGCTATCACTTGCCCCCGAATTGACCGCCAGGGCTGAAAGTTCAGATCAAATTGGCTTAACTCAATGTTCCATTTGAGTAATCTTCCAGACGCTTCTGGTCTCTGTTGAACTTGCTTAAGTGGATGATCAGTGTATACGGTAATGGGATGCGCCTGAAAATAATGTCGAAGCTTTCTAGAGGCGATCAGCAAACTATACGCCAACTTTTCTATCCATGGATAATTACGCTCTGCTGCCGTCAATTTTTTGCTCACGTAATACACAGGTCTTTGGACCTTATCTTCTTCTCTTACCAATGCTGAGCTGATCGCGTGGAACGACACTGCCAAGTACACGAATAAGTCCTCGTGATCCATCGGCTTAGATAGTATCGGAGGTTTCTCCAGGTGTCTCAGCAAGTTCTGAAATGCTTCTACGCAGTCGGGCGTCCATTTGAAGTGGCATTTTCCTCGCTTTATCAATTCGAAGAATGGGATGCATTTGTCCGTAGCCCTGGAGATAAATCTGCCTAGTGCGGCTACTTTTCCTGCAAGGCTTTGCACATCTTTAATCTGCCTAGGTTCCTGAATGTCTCTGATTGCTGCGATCTGGTTGGGATTAATCTCAATCCCACGAGAACTGACGATGAATCCCAAGAATTTTCCAGAGGCGAACGCGAATGAACATTTTGTTGGGTTTAGTTTCATCCCGTACTTTCGAAGAATGCCAAACATCTCTGCCAAGTCCGTAGTGTGATTAGAGGATTGCTTGGACTTAACCAACATGTCATCAACGTATACTTCCATTGTTTTCCCAATATGGTTATAGAACATTCTGTTTACCAACCGTTGATATGTAGCGCCTGCGTTCTTCAAGCCAAAGGGCATTACTACATAGCAATATAATCCCAGATCCATAATAAAGCTAGTGTGTTCTTGATCTGGAACGTGCATTGGAATCTGGTTATATCCTGAATAAGCATCCATAAAGGAGAGAAGTTCATGGCCCGCCGTTGAGTCCACCAACTGATCGATCCGAGGTAACGGAAAACTGTCTTTTGGGCAGGCTTTATTCAAATCCGAGAAATCGATACACGTTCGCCACTTCCCGTTGGCCTTCTTTACCAGGACTGGATTTGAAATCCAGTTTGGGTAGATTGAGTCTCTGATAAATCCATTACTTTTTAGCTTTCCAACTTCTTCTTTCAAGGCAGCGGACCTCTCTGGGCCCAGCATTCGCTTTTTTTGTTTTACCGGAGGATGTTTAGGGTTAATGCTTAATGAATGGCTCATGATTGATGGAGATATCCCGCACATGTCTGCGTGGGTCCAAGCAAATACATCCAAATTATTTTTTAATAAATTCATCAGTTCTTTAGCTAAATTCCGATTTAACTAGGATCCAATCTTAAGGACCTTCTCTGGGTCACTATCATCGATCGATACATCCACAGTTGTCTCGTTGGGAGTCGCCATTCTGCCCCCAGGTTCTTTGTCCTCTCTGGGATCTATATCCTTGGGCAACTCTCTTGGCGACTCTCCTACGGTTATCCTCTTTAATTGCTATAAGGTCTCCGCCCTTGTGGGGGAGAAGCGCCCTTGGTTTCTATGTCCCCTCCATTGCGGAGTAGCCTTAGCTCTGCAACATAACATGCTCGTGCGGCAACCTGATCTCCTCTGACAATACCAACACCAGCTTCCGTAGGAAATTTCAATAATAAGCACCAGGGGGCTATACAGGCTCTAAACTTTGCGAGGGCCGGTCGGCCCAAGAAGGCATTATAGGGTGATTCAATATACAAAACCACGAAGGGAAGGAATCTCACTCTCTGGCGTTCTCCTTCCCCAAGCATAACTGGTAGCTCTACATAACCCATTGGAGCGGTGGATGCTCCGTTAAACCCACGGATCCATCCCTGACAGGGCTTCAAGTCTTTTATCTCGAGGTTCATCTGGTCGAATGTCCTTTTGAAAAGAATATTGACGGAACTCCCGTTATCCACCAAAACTTTATGAACAGTGGCCGGGCCAATAGGTACTGTGATTACAAATGGATCTTCGGTCGGAGCATGGACCCCAATGCTTTCTCGTTCGCGGAAAACGACACCGTCGGACATCATCTTTTGTTGCTTTGCCGGGACGTTGTCCTCGGGGTTGCTACACTCCCCTACCTCGAGGTGTTGCTTGGCTGCATTGACATACTGATCCTATGCCTTGGAACCGTGTTCGGCGAGATAAAGCCCTCCGATTACGGTATTGATTACAAGGTCCTTTCTCTTTTGCTGGGAAGCTAGCCTGACAGCAGGTTGATTCTGGTTCTGATTTGGGGCCTGTACGGCTTGCTCCCTGTCTCTGGGCGTTACTCTGTATTCATCCAATTTTCCTTCTCGGAGAAGCCTCTCGACTACATCTCTTAGGTGACGGCATTCATTTGTCGAATGGCCATTAATCTGATGAAAGAGACAAAACTTCCCCGTCTCACGTTCTTTCTCCGTCGATTCTCTGGGAGGAGGCCTTTTATTTTGGGGGACGTTGTACGAATCCATGAAGATATTCTCCAAAGTATCGTTTATTGGCGTATAACTCTCAAAAGACCTGGGACGAGTCCTTCTCTGGGAGTCGTTCCCTCGATTCCTCTTCCGGTTGTGGCCATTACTGTTATTATCATTGTTTCCTGACTGACGACCACCCTGATTCCGATTTCCGACATTAACCTCGACCTTTCCCGAGCTATCTCCTATCTGCTAGATGGCGACATTGCTCTGGATTTCCACTTTATCGGCCGTTTTTGCCTTTTGGTTAGCATATACTTCCTCCTGGCGTAAGTGTTCGTTAGCTTTTTCGTAGAATAACTCTCTAGTATGGGGTGGCTTGCCGGCCAGATATCTCCCAAATTCAGTGTCTTTATCTACCCCATCAATTAGGGCTGCCACAACAGTTGGATCATGAGGATCTTTGACTTCAGTAGCGGCCAGGTTGAAACGGTCTAGATACACCCTCAAACTCTCGCCTGGTCGTTGCTTAACAAGGAATAAGTCAATCACACTCTTCGTCTTCTGTGCATAGATGCGGAACTGTTCCATGAACCTTTTACTCAACTCCCTGAAGCTGGAAATTGATCTTGCTGGTAAGCGAGTAAACCATAATAATGCTACATCCTCCAAGAATATGGGAAATGCTTTACACTTGACAGCGTCAGAGGCCGCGGCAGCGGTCATTGACCAAGAATATCTCATCAGATGCTGGACGGGATCAGATCTACCCGCGTAACGGTTAATCTACGGCATGTTGAAGCGCCTCGGGAAAGTCGTATCTAAAATATCATCAGTGAAAGGGGTATGACTGCGGTCAATTCCCCAATCTTCATTCCATTGTACACGGCTATCTGCCAGAATTTGATGGATCATAGCTGCAACATTTGCACTGGTCAGTGGAGGTTCGGGGTCAGCGCTTCTTGCTCGGTGGGGTTCCATAGTCTCTCTTCCGGGAGCGGTCATGAAATCCGGGGCTCGGATTGGGCTTCATTTCCCCCTATTACCATGAGCATTTGCATGGCGACGGGGCTGAGGTAGTCTGTTCTGTACAGGGCTGTCTACAGCTCGAGCTCTAGGAGTTGCGGCTTAATCGTTCACATTACGGTTTGAGGGCCCTACACCAAGTGCCTCTTCTTCCCGTGATGGCAGGGTTCCAAATCGAAGCTGCTCTATGTTTTCTGGCCTCTCATACGGTCGCCGCGGAGGCCTCGGCGATTCCTCTGACGAAGAAGAGTATTCTGGCGTGAGCGGACGAACTGGTGGCGTCCTTTGCCTTGCGAGATCATTAAGCCTTCTATCCATAACGGTCAAATTCTATCGCAGAACGGAGCTTTCCTGCCTTTGAGCAGCCAATTCATCAAATAGCCTTTCCCACATTTCGGAAAAGCGAGAGAGATCCTCCTCAGTAACGGGAGCAGAAGGGTCATATTGATCATCATCATTTTCTCTTATGTGCAAAGAGCTTGAGCCAGGTCGAGCGGAGGGGCCAGGACGGTAGGAGTGAGCCATAGGCTCTTTTCCAGGTCGAGTTGTAGTCTGGTCATCAATTCGGATCGCTGTGGATCGAGATCGGCGATTCGTTACGCCCCCCTGGGGTAGGTTCGTTGTCATGGTATGAGGAGGATCCGAGGCGTTATCACGGGATCGAGTAACAACCCCTTCAACAGTCCAGATCGCCTCGTCCTCGTCGACTCGGAGCGTGGCACCTTCATCGGATCGGTTCGCCCACGACGCTCCGCGATCCAAAGATCCCTCATTGCCCAGCTCGTGCACACTTTCTTCAACTGGTTCATTTGTGATTTCATTTGTTCGTGAAGCTCGTACTTCCTTAGATCTCTTTCCAGCCATGATATCAGATGTCGCTGGAATCTTCAAAAAACTGAATAGTGAAGCTTTGGGACTGTTTTCTCAGTGAAAGCACCAAAATGTTAGATCAACATTTGGACCTAACACCCAAATTGTTCCGATTCTTAAAGAATTATAACTGGGGAATGAAGAAAAAGCATAAAACACACAGAATTTATAGTGGTTCGTCGTTAACGAGCCTACGTCCACTTTATATGTTATCGATTATACTTTGAATGCTATTACAATCAATGACCTCTCTCAATCTCACTCTTACAATTGTGATTTCCCTTAGTAATCTCGTGATAAAACTGACAAGAAATAGTGATATGACAGTAATGGTGGAATCAGTGCTCAATACTACCAAAGTATCCTGAAAAATGCCAAGCTCTGGGCTATTTATAGCTGATTTTGTCAGGCGGATCGCGGTCACACGTGGCACAAATCCTGAGAATATCGGATCGTATCGCAGCTTGATGAAGAATTAGTCAAATTAGCAGTTGTGGACAGGTGTCGCGATCCCCTTGAATATCGGATCGAGCAAGGGGGAAGAATTAGTCAAAGTGACAGTTGGGGCCACGTGTCGCTGGATCCGTGCATCGCGGATCGCCGAAGACTAGCTCATGCTTGAACAGGTCAGAGGGTTCGCTGTGCATCAGGGGATCGGATCGGTCTGTGCTGGGTAGTAGCATATGTACGGATCGAGTCGTGTAGAAGTAGTCGGATCGCTGATGCAATGAGGGCGATCCGATGGGTGGCGATTCGATGAGAGGCGATCCGTGAGGGGCGATCCGTGAGTGGCGATCCTCTATTGCGATCCGATCCTTCATGGTCTTAAGGAACACAGTTTCATACTTTCTTCTTGTGGGTGAACCTTGGTGGCTTGGCCAAAAAGCTAGCCAACAGCGACTATTCTGAATTTTCAACTGGGCATAACTTTTTAACCCCGATATGAAATTTCAATTTTTTAGATTCGTTGGAAAGATATTGTAACACCCCGAAAATTCGATAACTGTGAAATTCATAAATTAAAGTATAATCAAATTCAAATCAGAGAACTAAGGGAAACGGGTTACACCATTGCGTTCGTCTCGGAAAAATACGCGAAATAGAGTCCGAGTTTTCGAAAAACGGAGTCCGTATGAAGAAGATATGGCCTTCGGAAGATTTGAATTAAATTTAAAACTCAAACAGAATTAAATAATTAAATATTCCGAAGTGGGGCCCATAGGGCCAGAAAAGCGCCGCCTGGGCCACCCAGGTCGACTGGGCTGTCGACCTGGGCTACCCATGTCGACAGGGATGTCGACAGCCCTGTCGACAGGGGTATCGACCTGGTCGAGCCCAGTCAACCTGGCTGGCCAGATCGGTGTGTGGTCGAATTTCTGTGGTCTGCTTTGTCATTAGGGCTAGGTGGCGGGTTTTTATTGGTCTCCCTTCCTAATGAATGGCTATGATCTAACCTAGCAACATCAAGGGTCCTAATTAGTTCCTAACCTCTATATAAACAACCCTAGACTAAACCCTAATCTATTCATTAAAAATTAAGAACATAGCCGCCATGTTGCTGAGGAACGACAAAGCATAGCCGCCAACTAAAGAGAGGATTAGGGAGGAAGTTCTAAGGCCTAAAGCAATTCAAGCAACCTAAAGCTAATCAATTCAACAAAGGAATTTGCGTCTTCAATCCCTAAACTAGAGAATTCATCAAACCATTGTAAGTAGAGTATTACTTTGGTATAATAAACAACTGTGTTGATGTGTATGCTTGAATTGTGGCAATGGAAGTAATTCATATTTGTGCGTTCTTATCAATTTATATACGTTTGGATACTCTTGAATTATATTATTCATTATAAAGAACTACATGCGGTAGTTCTATGCAAATATACGTTTGGAATATTGCGCAAATTATGTAGTCTATGTTGAAACTACATGTATATAGTTGAGTGAAATTTATGCAAGTTTGGGGCTTTGTTATTATGCCATTATGATGTATGTTTTTATGTATAAATCATTTTGCAAGTAATTGAAACAAGTTTGGTTATTATAGTTCATATGAAACTATGTGGAATTTTGACACCATGTATTAGTCATGCTTTTGCAAACTTATGAATATGGCTAGGAATGATATTTGGCATAATTGAAATCCGTTATTAAGTCTATCTTGTTTTAAAGGATTATATGATGACATGGCTAGGTTAGACTCAAAAATCCATTTTTGCAAGTTTAAAGCAAACACCATGTTTAGGAATATTTATGCATAAGTATGTTTATACCATCGTTATGTGATTAGGCTTAAATCATGATTAAGTTGAATTATGCTATGTTTATGTTAGAAGTATTTTATGCCATGCTTATGTTTGACAATATGCCATGTTTATGCTAGAAGTATTTAGGCCATGCTTATGTTTGACATTATGCCTAAATAAGAATATAGGTTCATGTTGTAGTTAAACCTATGCAAGTTTACATGCCTTGATTTATGTCACCTATGTTGTATGACCAAAATACATGTCACCCCTATGCAAGTACACCAATTTCTATTATGTATTTTCCAACGTCATATGCAAGTTCATGCGCTCACTTTCCCCTCTTTGTGTATACGCCATAAGCCTCCCCTTTCGCATGGCTAAATTGGGCTTTAAAAGGCTAAGCCCAATATATATGAACGGACGTGTAAAACGGGGGAAAACAACGTTGGGTTAAAATGAATTAATGAATGAAAATATGAAATAGAAGGGCCCAAAGTCAAGTATGGGTTGGGCCCATGGTTGGTGTAACCATTACACCATTAACATAATAATGGGCCGCAAATATTTACATATAAGAAATAAAGAAGAATGACAAAATATGTAAATGTAGAAAAGACGATGTGTTTAACCCGAGGTTGGATTGAGTTGTGATGTAAACCTGCCCGGAACCGCCCGGCTGTCCAGTAGTCACAACAATACCTATCCAATGTGGGAGGTTAAACATGGAGCCCAGCAAGGACCCGAGGTTAGACTGAGTTGTGGCGTAAGACTGCCCGGAACCAACCGGCAACAGGCAGCCACAACAATACCTGTCTAATGTGAGAGGTCAGGGCCTTAATAAGACAATTAAGGCTGAGTCAGGATTGTTAGGATTAAGTGAACTAAAGACTTAATCAAAATGGAACATGCTAAACTAAACGGACTGGTGGGGTTAGGTTAGGAAACACTTAACCAACTTAGCATGTTGGCTAGAGATAGAAAACCTAGTAACGGGGGACCCTTTTCAGCAGTAACCCTAGAAGGTGTATCAGGATACCCTGAAAACTAGGCAGGGTGGGGCACGATTACTGGGCTGATTGTAAGAGGTCAAATCTACGGCGGTGGTGTAGCAGTGTAGGTTCTAACGGTGTGCGGGCGTGCACGCACTCCGGCGCAGAAAAATAAAGCACTGGACACCAGTAGCATACCTTTGCACTCTAAGGTTGTGTCGGGTTGCCACTATGGGACTTGATACACCCCATGGTGGGACCAGCATAGGTAACTACAGACATCGGGGGCCGTAAGACACATGTAACTATGCGAGTAGGAGCCGATCATCGTAGAATGGATCACATCACCCTGATTTTGGGATGCAAATTGGAAACTAGTTTATATGGGTTCAGAGATTAACATGGGGTACGATAGTATATTCGACCCTAGATAACTTAACCAAGTTTATAATGTTGCCCACTTCCTGTTTTACTTATCATACCCAGTTCTTTATTCATAGACAAAGTAGTACTAGACTTACTCAGGCTTTATGTCTGACTCTATTTTCTTTCGTCTTCTTTCTTCCGTTTCCCCCCCAGGTCCTCAGGGAGGGAACACAGCGGCTTGACCTACCTCAACATCCAGCTTGAAGAAGAGAAATGTATTGCTTGGACTTTCCTGTTTTGAACTATGGCTTTGGACAATCCACTATGGGGCTTTTGCAGTTTATCTATGTTTTATTTATGCTTCTTTAAAAATAATGTACTCAAGACAGATTATGAAAGTGTTATGTTATGTTTTGAAAGGATGTTGTTGTAACACGTATTTGACTTGATGAAATAAAGTTTGTTGTTCTTCCGCTGTTTACAAATATGTGTCCTTATATCTGTCTTGTATATCTGTGACTTGTACTTATAAACCTCCACCAAAATTAGGGCATTCCCTTTGAGAGTGACCCTAACGGAGGTGGGGTGTTTCAGATATTCCCAATTAGATTCAAATATTTCTGGTTTCACTAAAATCCGCTCTATTTTGAATCCTGTACATTCAATTGAAATTTGAAATCGAATTTTCAAACTACCGCGCCATTTTCAATTCTTTTTATAATTATAAATAAATATTTATATTCTATTAACGACGTATATAAATATATACGGTCTAATTCTATTCAAAATAAATTTCTCGTCATTATTATTTAAAATAATTCATTTTAAATAATCAAAATTCATCAAAATTGCCAAAATAAAAATTTTAAATTGGCTCGGATTTCCGGGTTATTACAATCTCCCCCACTTAAAACTTTTCGTCCCCGAAAAAGAACGAAGCCGAAAGTTGTTTAACTAATAAACTGAACTTTCCTTATTTTCTTTACGGCTTAAGTTCTTCAACTTTTCATATTTTTCAAAAATTTTGGCTAACACCCTAAATTTTCAAAAAATTTCGCCATAACCTCCCCTACACCGGGCACTTCGGGATATTTCATACAGCCTCCCATGGCCTTCTTCAATCCAAAAGAAAAAGAAAAAGCCAAGCGGCTAGCCAATCGGCTCATAAAATTATCATCACCTAAACAAAACAGTAAATTATGGTAAACATGTACTTATTTGTCGGGCAAACAAATTGATTCATCTGCTCTAGCCTCCTTTCTATGACTGTTCAATGTATGTACATGTGTATGCATGCAACTACGATAAATTTTTAATACAATTCACTATTTGGTCCAATTTGGCTAAAGGTTCCACATTTAATTAATCAAACAACACAAGTAGCAATCAAATAGTTGATTAGCTTTTCAAATTCATAACTTTGATACATAGTCAAAAATCAGTGCCAAATCACAACAATAAGCTCTATCTAGTTTCGGTTCTCACACCGGTCAATTGGAAATATATAGAAATCTCACCTTCGAAACTCGAAAATAAATACTGGCGATGGTGCCCCATCACCAAAATTATCCCCGGGAAACTAGAGTGTGATTCTATAACTATCCAATACATTAAAACTTCGAATACACGTTTGCAAGACATATATGCAAAATCTTTATATGTTGGATTGTCCAAATTAAATATAAAATAAATAATCAAATACGAATAATTGATTTAAATTTCAAATCAAAACTTGTTTTCATTTTAAAATATACTCTTCACACTCGTTCTAGGGTAAAACTGATCCCATCTCTAACGAGTCATTCCCGTTGGATATTACTAATCCAATTTCTGATGAATTCTTTCGTATGGTTCTAATGTGTCTTGTTCTCTAAGCTTTATAAACCAAAGCTCTGATACCACGATGAAACGACTGGGAATTTCGCTCGATCCGAATCAGTCGCTAAACCGATCAAGACCGTTCGAAATGCCTGATTGTTTTGAGAACACAACAAATTAGAACGCAGACAGAAGAACATTTCATTGTTAATTACAAAAATTCCATCAGAATACAAGAATATACAGAGTTTGAATGAATAAAATACATTCGATAAATATCAGAGATCACAATAAGTTAAATAGCAGCGGAAAATAATACAAAACATAACTGAAAGTAATACACGGATACAGAGCTTTCCGAGTACCGTTCCAGCTGTAAATCAGGATCCTATGAATATAAATCTGCAAAACCAAAACTACTAGCCGCCCATGTCAAAATAAGGGCAACCAGAGTTTAGGTTAAAACAATAAACTCCAGGTCAGTCGTGTAAGAACTAAAACAGTTATTAATCTTTATTTTAAAATTAGGTAAATCAAGGGACCATGCCGTATAACACGGAATGGGTTTCCTCTCAAGAATGCCAGTGCATAAGACAACAGCGCAATGCTAAACAAAGAACAATGAAGCTATTATAAGACCCAGGTCCCATCACACAATGCAACGCAAGCCGGAGGATAGGGTTATTACCTTATAATAGCCAAGAAAGCTTGATACATTTAAAACAAATCATTTGATACTATTGTAAGTGCATAGTGTATAAAACAACTTCAAATCATAAGTATCAATCATAGACGACATAAGGGCCCCATCCCACTATGTCGCCATACTAGGCTCTACAAATAAAACCGCAAAGTCACGTATTGGAAGTTTGATTTCTGTGACGATCCCAAAACCCCGTGACACGGTGTTAAGGATAATCATTGGAATATAACACATTAATCATCATTAGCATATCACAGATAATAGCATAAACAGAAATTAGAATAATTTACACACATATGACAGCGGAATCATATAGATAATATCACATCAGAGAAGCACAGTACAGGATACAACTTAGTGCATAATGATACATAATCAGTCACCATCGCCTGAGGCGGAATCATACATAAAGAGTACACAAAAGGAATATCAGTCTACATCGCCAGTGGCAGAATCATAATATAGATACAATAATGGCGGAGAAAATCCAAGTCAGCACGGTGTAGTCGAGCCTCGCCATGAGCCAAAAGGAGCATCAGAAACCTGTAACTAGGCTGCCCGTGTGAAAATAAGGGCACCCGAGTTTGCAAGGTGAAACAAACTACGAGTCAGTCATGGGACTGGTATGAGAAATCTATTCAACTTATTAACAACAATAATAAGGCAAATCAAAGGACCACGCCACTTTCGCGGAACGGGTTTACTCCAATGAGTGCTAGTGCATGAAGTAAAGTAAATGATTAAATCAACGCAATGCTTTTTCTAAAATGAAGCCATTATAAGACTCAGGTCCCATCACACAATGCAACGCAAGCCGGAGGATAGAGTTTTCCCTTATAATGGCCAAAGATGCTTCATACGAATAAAACAAAAGTTCTTGATATTATTACTAGTGTATATATGTTTCAAAAGCACATTCAATCATAAATATCAATCCTAGGCGGCATAGCTACCATCTACTATGTCGCCGTACTAGTAATACAATCACATCCGCAAATTTCGTATTGGAAATTGGATTCCTTCATGAGTCGAGGCAAGGGGCAAGCTCCTCTCCGATTCGAGACACTCTAGCAAATGTCCCAGGACCCCACTATGATCCTTGGATCTTCAGGGCCGGTCCTCTCTTACTTTTGAGGATTAGTTATTCCTGAACACACGTTTCCAGGTCCTTACAGACCTATATCGAGGCGCCTCGCATCCCAACAACCACACAGGTGAAAAACATACATAATGTCAGGGCTGGTAGGTCACCGACACCACCTTAGCTAGAAAGAAACGTCGTGCTCTCCCTGTAGTCACTCTCCCGTTTTTGACTCATACCGAGGTGTGAGGCTCACGAATTCACGTTATACACAAAGCTACGTCACACAGACCATGCTTTGATCATCAACCACAAGACTTTGCTTTGCAACAGAAGCCTTGATCATATGCCACTTAGGCGTGCCACACAGGCAATCCACTCCATGCGACTGATTTATGTCAATACATAACCTCTAAGCTCGTACGTCTCAGAGAAGGGCGTTAAGCAAGAGAATAAATTCTCTGCCGCCAAACAGATATATATTTAACAGAGATCAATCAACACAGAACAAAATCCAATGTCAGACACACAGTCCATTTACAAGTCCGTTCTGGGTCTGAACGAAACCGGAGGCACCAATTCCTCGCATATCCGTACAATCAACACTATGTTTGGACGGTTACTACTTCAATTCCTTCATGGTAGCTACTCCAATCACGAGTATCAGTAGCGCCCATCCATCCAACGTGGAGACCGTCGGTCTTCAGTCGTCTTCGACTCTTCGACTTCTCAACGTCGATCGATTATTTGAAATGAGATAAACTCGGCCTTTTCAAATAACCCACGTATATTTAGATTTTCAAACCAATTAATCACAGGGTTGAACTATTCAACATTCACATTTCAGTTGTTTAGTTGTAATTTTCACGTCAAATACATTCAACCATCACATATCAAGCAAACACAACAAAATTGGTTTATTTTCACTCTATATCGTCTATAGCACTTAATAACGATATATCGCCATTTTTATTTAATTTAAAACGGCCATATTTAATTAAACGACGTTTCAGGTCGTGTCGACGCACTGGCGCTGCTTTCCACTAATTTTGTTTTACACATATAGGAAAATCTAACCGTTGGATCTTCACAAATTTTACATCATTAGGAAGGTCTTTTCAAAACGAACCCAACGGTTCCAGTTTTGGGAAAATCCGACGGTCGGATCTTCCGCACTAACCATTTGAAGTTACGACTTCAATTTACGAACTGCAGCGTCGTTATTCGATTTAATTTAATTATATTTATATATATATATATAAATATAATCGTTTCTGGCGCTGTTTTTCACTAATTTTGAATTAAACATTCCAGACAATCCAACCGTCGGATCTTCACAAAGTTGGTGCCGTTGGAAAGATACTTCCAAGGCGAACCCAACGGTTGAGGTTTCGGGGAAATCCAATGGTCGGATCTTCCGCACTAACCATTTGAAATCACGGTTTCAAAATATGAACTGCACGGCCACGTTTCGTTTTAATTATATTTATATTTATATATTTATATAAATATAGTCCATTCAATAATTCCTATATCGTTTTCACTTCAAATATTTTTCTAACACCCTAAATTTTTGGAAAATTTCGCCATAACCTCCCCTGTACCGGGGGCAACGGGAAATCGCAAATAGCGTTCCCGGTCCTTCTAATCTCAAAAAGAAAAAGAAAAAGCCAAGCGGCTAGCCAATAGGCTCATAAAATCATCACCCAAACAAATCAGTAAATGTGTACCTATTTGTCGGGCACAAAATTTTATTCCTCTTCTCTAGCCCCTTTTTGCTTTAACCTGTTCAATAGATATGCATGCACATATATACAATTTCTAACATTTATCATTTTCTATTCAACTTCATATATGATTTGCTTTGGTTTAAAAACACCACTCATTCTAATATCGCATGCATAGGCTAAAATCATATCATTAGCTAGTTAATGTATATTTCAACTCATGCACGTTTATTCGAACCAGTGGCTATTTTTAACACTTCACATTTCAAAGATGATAATTTTGGCGAACTAAAGTAGATTTCAACACATGACTATTTTATTTAGTTCCTATGCATGTTAAAAATAATATTTCCATCACAAATATTTATTTCATCGTCTGCATATCTTTAGCATATCACACATATGATAAAAATGATATTTTTATCATTTGAAATATTTATTCAACCAACGTATGGTTTCAACACTTCATAGTTTCAATAAAATGTAATTTTTATCGTTCACTCTTTTTATTCAACACATGCACTTTTTCCACTACACCCATTTCTCAACAAATGAGTATTTCCACACATGGACAATTTATTTATGTTGTTCATATTAGAAAGATGTGATTTTTATGATTGAAACTATTTATATAAGGCGAATATTTTTCATACTTCATATATATATAAAAATATGATTTTTATTGTTTATACACTTCATTCATTCACAAATGAATTTTATTTTCACAACACTTTTCAACACATGAATATTTCCACACATGGACATAGTTTCAATATATGGCTTTAATTTCTATGCATGCAAATAATTTCAACATATGAAAATAATTCTAACACACAAAGATTATTCAAAATTTCGGCAGCATCACGGCAGGGTAGTTAAACCGGCACCGTCCCTAGTACGGCTCCTCGCTCTACCTTAAAACCTCGCGGTTTTTGACAATGGGAATCATGCATCTAATTCGCACGCAGGCGGCATGTTTATATTTATTTCATTACCACAAACTAATCCTATGTGGTTTTCAACCAAATATTTTTCCAATCACAAACGGGTATTTTTCAACCTCAATCAATTCAATATCAACCACAAAACTATCCCAAACAACAATTTGCCGTCAACCAATTTTCACAACAATTTCAACCAATAAATATCGTCCATGGTTTGTGGACGAGGGGGCGTATATATATATATATATATATATATTTATATATAGCAATTCACTTTTATTTCCACACATATATATATATAAATGAAATTGAAGAGTGAGAATTTCTCACCAATAGCTATCCAATCACACGACTCTTCCTTTATGGAAATCTTCGTCTATTTCGTCTTCTTGTCGCTTTCGTTGCCCGTATTCTCTACATAAGTAAAAATCGAATTTTTACTATGTTAATCAATATATAAAGATTATATTTTAAAAACAAAGATTATATTTTTAATATTCTCTTGATGTAAAAATTATATTTTTATTACTTTAAAAATATAAGAATCATATCTTACTTCTTCTACTTAACAAAAATTCCAACTTTTCTCTTTTTTAAAAATATGATCTTTATTTTTGCAAGTTCAAATCTTTTTCTACTAAATGATTAATCTTTTTTTCTATTTCAAAGTTTAAACCCTTTTTCTATTTTAAAGTTTAAAATAAAATCAGTTTTTATTTTCTTTAAAAATCAGTTTTTGCATCTTTTAAAAATCCAGTTTTTATTTTCTTTAAAAAAAATTCTGTTTTTACTTTCTTTTCAAAAATTCTGTTTTTACATTCTTAAAAAAAAGAAACAGTTTTTAAATCTTTTAAAAATCCAGTTTTTATTTCTTTTAAAAATTCTGTTTTTATAATTCTAAAAAAAAAGGAAACAGTTTTTAAATCTAAAAAAATACAGTTTTTAATTTTTAAATCGGTTTTATAAATCAGAAATAAAAATAAAAATAAAAATAAAAATAAATTAACTTAAAAGCTCACCGTGGATCTCGAAGTGGAGGAGGGAAGAAGAAGAGGGCGGCTCGGCGATGCAGGGTGGTGGTCGGTGGTTCAGGGGGGTGTCGCGTCGAGGTTCGGAGGCTTCGACTGGGGGCTGCTTCGATTTGTCGAGGGTTGCGTCGCCTGGAGGGAGGAGGTCGTGCGGTGGGGTGGGCTTCGGCGAAGAGTTCGTCGGCGGGTTCGAGGTCAGGGGCGGCGCGATTTAGGTTTTAGGTTTTCTTCTTTTTTTTTTTATTTGTTTTCTGGGTAATGAATCGGGGGGGGGGGGCAGTTGAAGAAGAAAAGGAGGGAAGGTAATTTTTTTATTTATTTTATTTCATTATTTAATTATTTAATTTTTCACAAGGGTTGACTTTTACATATGACCTCGAAACGAGGCCCACCGCCTGTCGTCCATAGCGTTTTACCCCCATTCCAAACACAATGGGATATGTATCGTAAGCTGGTTTGATCGTTACAATCAGTTTCCGTTGAAATTTACATTTAAATCCTTATATTGAATTTTAAACATACATTTCAAATTACCGGGGTTACATACTAACTAGAAAAATTCCAGAAAAATATTTTCTAGTTTCGTATTGACGATACGGTCCTAACAAAACTAGTTTCGTCGAATTCTGAAACCATTTGAAAAATGGCCAATTTCCAGTCGATTAAATTCAACAGAAACTGGTCAAACGCGTTTTCTTTTGCCACGCTCACATATTGATTCGAAAAATTTTGAAATTTGAAACCTAGCAATAGTTTGACATCCCGGACCCGACAAAAGTGGTTTCGTCGAATTCCGAGGCCATATGCAAAATATCAATTTTCAAACTGACTTACTATTTCTAATTCACTAATTTATTGAAATATTCTATTTCAATGGTTCAAATTGCTTTGAAATAATCAATTTAAAAATTTTAAATTGGCTCGTATTTTCCGTGTTATTACAATCTCCCCTACTTAAAACTTTTCGTCCTCGAAAAGGAAACAACTGTAAGGTAGGAAATAAAATGTAAATGCAAAGTATGGTAAAGGTACCTTGCACCGGAGTTAGTCAGAGATATCCACTCTGCATTTGGGATAAGCTTCCTTAATGCTTTCCTCAGTTTCCCAAGTACAGTCTCTAGGATCACTGCCCCACTGCACTTTAACTAAATGAACCTTTTTGCTTCTGAGTTCTCTAGTTTCTTTGCCAACAATTTTTAATGGCTCTCTTCTGAGTGCTAATTCTGGAGTTATCTCCACATCCTGTTGTGCTGCTTCTTCTACAACAAGATCCGGATCATGCACATGTCTCCTAAGTTGAGATACGTGAAATACATTGTGCACTCCAGGCAACCAATCTGGCAATTGAACCCTATAAGCAAGAGTTCCAATTCGCTCAAGTATAGGAAAGGGACCAATAAATCTCGGTGCCAACTTCCCAGTCTTTCCAAATCTGATTACTCCTCTCATCGGAGAAACTCTTAAATAAACATGATCACCAACAGCAAATGTCAAATCCCTCCTTCTAGAGTCTGCGTAACTTTTCTGTCGGCTTTGGGCGGTTTTCAATCGCTTCTTGATTCCCTAATCATATCGGGTCCTAGTACAAGTCTGTTGCCAGGTTCTACCCAACATGCTGGAGATCTACAGGGTCTGCCATATAATGCTTCAAAAGGTGACATCTTCAAACTTGCTTGATAGCTATTGTTATATGAGAACTCTGCCAAATGCAAATGATCTTCCCATGACCCACCAAAATCGATTATACAAGCCCACAATAAATCTTCCAGAATTCTATTCACCCGCTCAGTTTGGCCATCTGTTTGAGGGTGATAAGCGGTGCTCATATTCAGTTTTGTCCCCAATTCTGTCTGGAAAGCCTCCCAGAACTTGCTAGTAAATAGGGGATCTCTATCACTGACTATGCTGATGGGAATTCCATGCAGCTTAACAATTTCTTTGAAATATATCTGTGCTATACTTTGGGCAGTTCGATTGGATCTGACAGGTATAAAATGGGCGGTCTTCGTGAAGCGATCTACGATTACCCAAATACTGTCATTACCTTTCTTGGTTCGCGGCAAACCATCTATGAAATCCATGGAAATCTGTTCCCATTTCCAGCCTGGGACTTCCAACGGTTGCAACGGTCCAGCTAGCTTTTGTTGGTCACTCTTGACCAATTGACAAGTAGGGCATCTGCTAACATACAAAGAAATATCTCTTTTCATTGCCTTCCACCAGAAAGTGCGTTTGATATCGTTGTACATTTTACTCACCCCAGGATGGATGCAAAATTTGGATTTATGGCATTCATCTAGTACTTCTCTTCGAAGGCCTGGAATATTTGGGATGCAAATCCTGTTATTTAACCTGAGAACCCCCTTATTGTCAATACGGAAACTCGTGGTTTCACCTTCCTTGACTCTCTTACTGATTCTCTGAATGAATTCATCTTCTTTCTGAAGGGCTGAAATCCTATCAATCAATCCAGGTGTAATTATAAGATGGGCAACAATTGCGGTTTTTCTACTAAGTGCGTCCGCTACTACGTTAGCTTTCCCCGGCGTATACAGGATATCAAGATCATACGCTGCAAGAAATTCTAGCCAACGCTGCTGTCTCAGATTCAGATCTTTTTGGGTATATAAATACTTCAATGATTGGTGATCTGTGTACAGTATAAATTTCTCGCCCAATAAGTAATGCCTCCAGATTTTCAAGGCAAATACGATGGCTAGCAACTCAAGATCATGAGTCACATAATTCTTCTCATGTGGTTTCAATTGGCGGCTTGCATAAGCGACTACTTGGCCTTTCTGCATTAAGACTGCCCCAAGACCTCTAATAGAAGCATCTGTCCAAACCGTTAAATCTTGATTGCCATCAATAATAGTTAACACTGGAGCGGTGGTCAACTTCGATTTCAATTCCTGGAAAGTTTCTTCACAGTCGGAAGTCCACTTAAACTTCTCATGTTTCTTTGTGAGCTTCGTTAACGGACCGGATATGTTCAAAAAATCCTTAACGAACTTTCGATAATAACTAGCCAATCCCATAAAACTTCTAACTTCTGTGGGAGTAGTGGGTTGTTTCCAGTCTTGAATCGCTGTTATTTTGCTTGGGTCAACAGAAATTCCTTTCCCTGACACGACATGGCCAAGAAATTTAACTTCTTCTTGCCAGAAGACACATTTAGAGAATTTGGCTTTGAAGACGTTCTTCCTTAGAATCTCCAATACTTATTCTAAGTGTTTTTCATGCTCGGGTTTTGATTTGGAGTAGATTAAAATATCATCGATGAATACGAGGACAAATTTATTCAGAACTCCCCTGAACACTCTATTCATTAGATCGACAAAGTATGCTGGAGCATTGCAAAGGCCAAACGGCATTACTAACCATTCATAAAATATGTCTGGGCCTCTGAAAGCGGTCAAAGGAACACACTCTTCTGCTATTCTCAATTGATGAAAACCTGTAGCTAGGTCCATTCGGGAAAATACTTTCGCCCCATTCAATTGGTCTAGCAAATCATCAATGCGGGGTAATGGATATTTGTTTTTGAGCGTCTGTTTGTTGAGGTCTCGGTAATCAACACATAATCTAAGAGTACCGTCTGACTTCGGGACAAACACAACAGCTGCACCCCAATTAGAAAAACTTGGTCTGATTAGACCTTTCCACAACAGTTGACGAGTTTGATCGACTAATTCTTCTTTTTCTTTCGGAGTCATTCTACGAATTGGATGTACCACGGGTCTGGCATTAGGAATTAGATCGATTCGGAATTCTATTTCTCTTTGCGGAGGTAAGTTTTCAACTTCTTCAAACACATCCGCATAGTTGCTAACAATCGGAATCTTTTCTATGGAAGTGGGGATAAGTTCTAATGCTGACCAGAATTCTTCTCTATTCAGATTCGAACCATGACAGGGAATATATATATGTCCGAGCTCGAAGTATTGAGCTGCCGGAGGTTGTATCAAAGGTCCTTCTTGAGTTGGGATTTCTCCCCTTCCTCGGCCTCGGCCGGCACAGCCTCCTCTAGCAGCGGCTCCTCTGGTAGCCATTTGTCAAATTCTGTATAAGTAACGAAAAAGTCAGTTAACAGAAATGATAGTCTATTGCATAGTTAAGCAGAACTTCCTACGGAAAGATAACGAGGGACTGATCAGTTGTTTTTGCTATTCTGCTCAGCTCATTCTAGGACTTTACTAGTCCTATCTCTAATGAGCGACTCGCCTTAGAATACTACTGATTCTATCTTGACAAAGTGTTTAATGTGTTAGACTCCAGAACTAAGGTTAACCAAAGCTCTGATACCAGCTGTGACGATCCCAAAACCCCGTGACACGGTGTTAAGGATAATCATTGGAATATAACACATTAATCATCATTAGCATATCACAGATAATAGCATAAACAGAAATTAGAATAATTTACACACATATGACAGCGGAATCATATAGATAATATCACATCAGAGAAGCACAGTACAGGATACAACTTAGTGCATAATGATACATAATCAGTCACCATCGCCTGAGGCGGAATCATACATAAAGAGTACACAAAAGGAATATCAGTCTACATCGCCAGTGGCGGAATCATAATATAGATACAATAATGGCAGAGAAAATCCAAGTCAGCACGGTGTAGTCGAGCCTCGCCATGAGCCAAAAGGTGCATCAGAAACCTGTAACTAGGTTGCCCGTGTGAAAATAAGGGCACCCGAGTTTGCAAGGTGAAACAAACTACGAGTCAGTCATGGGACTGGTAAGAGAAATCTATTCAACTTATTAACAACAATAATAAGGCAAATCAAAGGACCACGCCACTTTCGCGGAACGGGTTTACTCCAATGAGTGCTAGTGCATGAAGTAAAGTAAATGATTAAATCAACGCAATGCTTTTTCTAAAATGAAGCCATTATAAGACTCAGGTCCCATCACACAATGCAACGCAAGCCGGAGGATAGAGTTTTCCCTTATAATGGCCAAAGATGCTTCATACGAATAAAACAAAAGTTCTTGATATTATTACTAGTATATATATGTTTCAAAAGCACATTCAATCATAAATATCAATCCTAGGCGGCATAGCTACCATCTACTATGTCGCCGTACTAGTAATACAATCACATCCGCAAATTTCGTATTGGAAATTGGGTTCCTTCATGAGTCGAGGCAAGGGGCAAGCTCCTCTCCGATTCGAGACACTCTAGCAAATGTCCCAGGACCCCACTATGATCCTTGGATCTTCAGGGCCGGTCCTCTCTTACTTTTGAGGATTAGTTATTCCTGAACACACGTTTCCTGGTCCTTACAGACCTATATCAAGGCACCTCGCATCCCAACAACCACACAGGTGAAAAATATACATAATGTCAGGGCTGGTAGGTCACTGACACCACCTTAGCTAGAAAGAAACGTCGTGCTCTCCCTGCAGTCACTCTCCCGTTTTTGACTCATACCGAGGTGTGAGGCTCACGAATTCACGTTATACACAAAGCTACGTCACACAGACCATGCTTTGATCATCAACCACAAGACTTTGCTTTGCAACAGAAGCCTTGATCATATGCCACTTAGGCGTGCCACACAGGCAATCCACTCCATGCGACTGATTTCTGTCAATACATAACCTCTAAGCTCGTACGTCTCAGAGAAGGGCGTTAAGCAAGAGAATAAATTCTCTGCCGCCAAACAGATATATATTTAACAGAGATCAATCAACACAGAACAGAATCCAATGTCAGACACACAGTCCATTTACAAGTCCGTTCTGGGTCTGAACGAAAACGGAGGCACCAATTCCTCGCATATCCGTACAATCAACACTATGTTTGGACGGTTACTACTTCAATTCCTTCATGGTAGCTACTCCAATCACGAGTATCAGTAGCGCCCATCCATCCAACGTGGAGACCGTCGGTCTTCAGTCGTCTTCGACTCTTCGACTTCTCAACGTCGATCGATTATTTGAAATGAGATAAACTCGGCCTTTTCAAATAACCCACGTATATTTAGATTTTCAAACCAATTAATCACAGGGTTGAACTATTCAACATTCACATTTCAGTTGTTTAGTTGTAATTTTCACGTCAAATACATTCAACCATCACATATCAAGCAAACATAACAAAATTGGTTTATTTTCACTCTATATCGTCTATAGAACTTAATAACGATATATCGCCATTTTTATTTAATTTAAAACGGCAATATTTAATTAAACGACGTTTCAGGTCGTGTCGACGCACTGGCGCTACTTTCCACTAATTTTGTTTTACACATATAGGAAAATCTAACCGTTGGATCTTCACAAATTTTACATCATTAGGAAGGTCTTTTCAAAACGAACCCAACGGTTCCAGTTTTGGGAAAATCCGACGGTCGGATCTTCCGCACTAACCATTTGAAGTTACGATTTCAATTTACGAACTGCAGCGTCGTTATTCGATTTAATTTAATTATATTTATATATATATATAAATATAATCGTTTCTGGCGCTGTTTTTCAATAATTTTGATTTAAACATTCCAGACAATCCAACCGTCGGATCTTCACAAAGTTGGTGCCGTTGGAAAGATACTTCCAAGGCGAACCCAACGGTTGGGTTTCGGGGAAATCCAATGATCGGATCTTCCGCACTAACCATTTGAAATCACGGTTTCAAAATATGAACTGCACGGCCACGTTTCGTTTTAATTATATTTATATTTATATATTTATATAAATATAGTCCATTCAATAATTCCTATATCGTTTTCACTTCAAATATTTTTCTAACACCCTAAAGTTTTGGAAAATTTCGCCATAACCTCCCCTGTACCGGGGGCATCGGGAAATCGCAAATAGCGTTCCCGGTCCTTCTAATCTCAAAAAGAAAAAGAAAAAGCCAAGCGGCTAGCCAATAGGCTCATAAAATCATCACCCAAACAAATCAGTAAATGTGTACCTATTTGTCGAGCACAAAATTTTATTCCTCTTCTCTAGCCCCTTTTTGCTTTAACCTGTTCAATAGATATGCATGCACATATATACAATTTCTAACATTTATCACTTTCTATTCAACTTCATATATGATTTGCTTTGGTTTAAAAACACCACTCATTCTAATATCGCATGCATAGGCTAAAATCATATCATTAGCTAGTTAATGTATATTTCAACTCATGCACGTTTATTCGAACCAGTGGCTATTTTTAACACTTCACATTTCAAAGATGATAATTTTGGCGAACTAAAGTAGATTTCAACACATGACTATTTTATTTAGTTCCTATGCATGTTAAAAATAATATTTCCATCACAAATATTTATTTCATCGTCTGCATATCTTTAGCATATCACACATATGATAAAAATGATATTTTTATCATTTAAAATATTTATTCAACCAACGTATGGTTTCAACACTTCATAGTTTCAATAAAATGTAATTTTTATCGTTCACTCTTTTTATTCAACACATGCACTTTTTCCACTACACACATTTCTCAACAAATGAGTATTTCCACACATGGACAATTTATTTATGTTGTTCATATTAGAAAGATGTGATTTTTATGATGGAAACTATTTATATAAGGCGAATATTTTTCATACTTCATATATATATAAAAATATGATTTTTATTGTTTATACACTTCATTCATTCACAAATGAATTTTATTTTCACAACACTTTTCAACACATGAATATTTCCACACATGGACATAGTTTCAATATATGGCTTTAATTTCTATGCATGAAAATAATTTCAACATATGAAAATAATTCTAACACACAAAGATTATTCAAAATTTCGGCAGCATAACGGCAGGGTAGTTAAACCGGCACCGTCCCTAGTACGGCTCCTCGCTCTACCTTAAAACCTCGCGGTTTTTGACAATGGGAATCATGCATCTAATTCGCACGCAGGCGGCATGTTTATATTTATTTCATTACCACAAACTAATCCTATGTGGTTTTCAACCAAATATTTTTCCAATCACAAACGGGTATTTTTCAACCTCAATCAATTCAATATCAACCACAAAACTATCCCAAACAACAATTTGCCATCAACCAATTTTCACAACAATTTCAACCAATAAATATCGTCCATGGTTTGTGGACGAGGGGGCGTATATATATATATATATATATATATATATATATTTATATATATTTATATATAGCAATTCACTTTTATTTCCACACATATATATATATAAATGAAATTGAAGAGTGAGAATTTCTCACCAATAGCTATCCAATCACACGACTCTTCCTTTATGGAAATCTTCGTCTATTTCGTCTTCTTGTCGCTTTCGTTGCCCGTATTCTCTACATAAGTAAAAATCGAATTTTTACTATGTTAATCAATATATAAAGATTATATTTTAAAAACAAAGATTATATTTTTAATATTCTCTTGATGTAAAAATTATATTTTTATTACTTTAAAAATATAAGAATCATATCTTACTTCTTCTACTTAACAAAAATTCCGACTTTTCTCTTTTTTAAAAATATGATCTTTATTTTTGCAAGTTCAAATCTTTTTCTACTAAATGATTAATCTTTTTTTCTATTTCAAAGTTTAAACCCTTTTTCTATTTTAAAGTTTAAAATAAAATCAGTTTTTATTTTCTTTAAAAATCAGTTTTTGCATCTTTTAAAAATCCAGTTTTTATTTTCTTTAAAAAAAATTCTGTTTTTACTTTCTTTTCAAAAATTCTGTTTTTACATTCTTAAAAAAAAGAAACAGTTTTTAAATCTTTTAAAAATCCAGTTTTTATTTCTTTTAAAAATTCTGTTTTTATAATTCTAAAAAAAAAGGAAACAGTTTTTAAATCTAAAAAAATACAGTTTTTAATTTTTAAATCGGTTTTATAAATCAGAAATAAAAATAAAAATAAAAATAAAAATAAATTAACTTAAAAGCTCACCGTGGATCTCGAAGTGGAGGAGGGAAGAAGAAGAGGGCGGCTCGGCGATGCAGGGTGGTGGTCGGTGGTTCAGGGGGGTGTCGCGTCGAGGTTCGGAGGCTTCGACTGGGGGCTGCTTCGATTTGTCGAGGGTTGCGTCGCCTGGAGGGAGGAGGTCGTGCGGTGGGGTGGGCTTCGGCGAAGAGTTCGTCGGCGGGTTCGAGGTCAGGGGCGGCGCGATTTAGGTTTTAGGTTTTCTTCTTTTTTTTTTTATTTGTTTTCTGGGTAATGAATCGGGGGGGGGGGCAGTTGAAGAAGAAAAGGAGGGAAGGTAATTTTTTTATTTATTTTATTTCATTATTTAATTATTTAATTTTTCACAAGGGTTGACTTTTACATATGACCTCGAAACGAGGCCCACCGCCTGTCGTCCATAGCGTTTTACCCCCATTCCGAACACAATGGGATATGTATCGTAAGCTGGTTTGATCGTTACAATCAGTTTCCGTTGAAATTTACATTTAAATCCTTATATTGAATTTTAAACGTACATTTCAAATTACCGGGGTTACATACTAACTAGAAAAATTCCAGAAAAATATTTTCTAGTTTCGTATTGACGATACGGTCCTAACAAAACTAGTTTCGTCGAATTCTGAGACCGTTTGAAAAATGGCCAATTTCCAGTCGATTAAATTCAACAGAAACTGGTCAAACGCGTTTTCTTTTGCCACGCTCACATATTGATTCGAAAAATTATGAAATTTGAAACCTAGCAATAGTTTGACATCCCGGACCCGACAAAAGTGGTTTCGTCGAATTCCGAGGCCATATGCAAAATATCAATTTTCAAACTGACTTACTATTTCTAATTCACTAATTTATTGAAATATTCTATTTCAATGGTTCAAATTGCTTTGAAATAATCAATTTAAAAATTTTAAATTGGCTCGTATTTTCCGGGTTATTACAATTTCCATCTATGAATCGAGGCAAAAGACAGTCCTCTATCGATTCGGGATGCTCTAGTCCGTGTCTTAGGTCAGAGCTCGAGAGACCTTTGGATCGTCAGGGCCGGTCCACCAATGTGGATTATTATGCCTGAACACTACGCTTTCCCCGCCCTTTGGGGCGTCAATGAGTCAACGAATGACTCCATCGGCTTCACATAGTAATCGATTTATCCGAGGCGCCTCGCAACAGCACCAACCACATAAGTCAAACTCGTCAGGACGTGTAAAACCACTGATACCACTTCTAACTAGAAGGAAACGCATGCCCTCCCTGATGTCCTCTCCCGTTTCTGTTTCACAACCGGGGTGTGAGGCTCGGGAATCAACGCTACACAAAGCTATGCCACACAGGTCGTGCTTTGATCATCAACCACAAGACTTCGCTTTACAACAAAAGCCTTGATCATTTGCCACTTAGGCATGCCACACAGGCAATTCACTCCATGCATTTGATATCCATCGATATATAACTCCTAAGCTCGTACGTCTCAAAGAAGGGCATTAAGCAAGAGAATAAATTCTCCGCCGCCAAATAGATATATATTTAATAGAAATCAATAACATAGACTAAATTCCAATGTCAGACACACGGTCCATTTACAAGTCCATTCTGGGTCTGAACGAAACCGGAGGCACCTTGTACCTCGCATATCCATCGAATTCCAAGTAAGTCTAGACGACCACTAACTGATTCCCTCCTCTTGGGTGTATGGCTCAATCAAGATCATCAGTAATCACCGAAATGACATGAAGACCTCCGGTCTTCGACCACCGTCTTCATCTTCGACTGATCATTGAATAAGTTATTCAGAATGGGATAAACCCAGTCTTTCTGAATAACTCGCGTATATAATAAACAAGTGTTACACAAACACAATATACGCCTCCTTCCAATTCATCAGTCACTAACCGTAAATTAGTAAGAGAACAATTCCCCAAACATTAACCCCGAAGGCCGAAACCCACATCAGATCAATACCCAGGAAACTATTCATCTTAGCTAACCTACAGTTAGTTTCTAAATTTCAAATTCTTAGGGAAAGGTTACCATTAATTTTATCAAAGATAAATTCTTTTAAATGTATTCTTTAATCTTCCTTTGAATATCACTTCAAACTAGTCCGGATTAACGAAGCTTACCGAAGTAATCATTTGTTTTAATTTCCCAATCCCAACCTATTCATCCCATGGAGTAAAACCGGTAATACTTCATATCTAACACCATGGTGTTATCGATAAATTCAATTACCATTTCACGTTCAAATCTAATTAAAGATTTAACTATCGCCTAGAGCAAAACTGGTGATACTCCATTCTCGATTTTTATAATCTAATTAAAGATTCATTAAAACTCCACTTAGTTTTAATCTTTAACTGGGTTAAAGAATCAATGTCATTTAAAACACGGTTCACGATAAACCCAAAATCACATCACATTTCAATCAGTCCCTAACCGTAAATTAGCAAGTGAGCAATTCCCTAAGTATTAACCCCGAAGGTCGAAACCAACATCAGATCAATACCCCAGAAACCATTCAACTTAACTAATCTCCAGTTAGTTTCTGATTTTCTTAACTCCTTTGGGTCTAAGAACAGTATTATTAAAGATACCATTCACGACAACCTAAAATCACATTCCATTAATTATCGGGTTAAAGAACAAGTGTTATTTAAAACACTGTTCACGATAAACCCAAAAATCAATACCAATTCAATTCTAATTAAATATTATTTAATTGGCACACTTCATTAAACCTAAATAAAAATATTTAATCTTTTTCTCAACTGGGCTTAAGAACAATGTTAATGAAAACACCATTCACGACAAACCCAAATCACATTTGATATTAAATACAAGGCTCTGAATAGAAAATATATCGGCTTATATTCAATATCAAATTCTACGACCAACAAATATCATATTGGAAATAACGATATAAATATAACTTTCAAATTCCCATAGCAATATCTGTATCATCATGAAATCCAACATCGAAATATTCCAAAGACAATTTCGATTCAAATCCATTCCAATTCAATTATTGGAAATTCTGGTTACTTTTAAAACCATTTCAAATCCAATTTATTTATTTTAAAAATAAATGGATTTTAATTCTAGTTCAAAACTAGTTCATTTCGATAAAAAAAACTATTTTTTCTTTTCAAATATGGAGTTTTTCATCCCAATTCTTCACAAATCATTTCTTATGATTTTACACAAATTATTACTATTTTTTAATAATTTTATCAAGGCCCGTACAGTCGATTTCCATCAACGGCTATCGAACTGCACTTACAGCGACCTTTTCCAAATTTGATTTGGACATAATTCCAAATCCAACCATTAGATTTCAAATTTCTAATATCCGTTAGAAAGCGCTTTTCGATACAAACCTAACGGTTTCAGATTTAGGAGAATCCGACGGTCGGATCTCCCGTAATATCCATTCGAAGTCAATTGTCGAAATTCGCGAACTGCCGTGGCGCGGTACATTCTATTCAGGCCATTATATATATATAATATATATTATATATATTTCGTCGATTTCCTTTTAAAACGTATTTTATACATCGTTTTAAATTCGTTTTCAAAACTATTTCAACTTCCTTTTCAAATTCAAATCAAAATTGAATTTTCCCTTACAAATTCGTTTTAAATTCATTTCAAATTAATTTCAATTCAAACCGATTTTAATTCAATTCCATTTCGTTTTCAATTTCAGTTCAATTTCCGTTCGATTTTGAATTTATTTCAAATCGATTTCTATTCAACTTCAATTCAATTCGAATTCATTTCAAATTGATTTCCATTCAATTTCAGTTCGAAATTCATTTTATTTTCAATTTAATTCGATTTCTAATTCGTTTCAATTCAATTCGAATTCTAATTCGTTTCAATTCAATTTAATTCGATTTTCATTTCAAAATATTCGATTTTGAAATCACTTTTCAATATTCATTATAAAAACGAATATAATCGATATAAATATCATTCGCGTCAAAATAGCGCATATCTAATCAACACGGCTTTATATATATATCTATTTCAAATATTCTATTCAAATATTTCATTTCAAATATTTCTTCTCAAATATTCTATTCAAATATTTCATTTCAAATATGGAATGAGGCCCAATCAATTACCATAGATTTTATTTCTGTGGATTTCCATACAACGCATGTATATATCAACAATGACAAATAATCAACCATCATCCAAAGTGCATTTTACACCGTATAAGCATCAAATATAATTATTCAACGCTTATAACAGCCTGTCAATCAATCGATCAACATACAACTAATTATTGGGATTAGTGTATGTCATATATCATCCCAATACCCGTGTGGGGTTTCAAACAATCAAACACAGATTTTATTTGTGTAGTTGGGCGATGTGTAAAATTTATCGTCCCAATCAATATCAGTCAAATGTTTGTATATAAAAAAAATCATCCGATTTGTTTATATTTATTTCATTTTAAATGCAGTTAAAAATTCGATTTTCAACTATAAAATATTTTTAACTATATAAATATTTTATTTCATCTCACATCACATCACAGAATCAACTACACATCAAAATCAAACAAGCATACAAGCCGTCCATGGTCTGTGGACGACTGGTGTCGGGTGCTACTTAACACCGTCTGCATCCTAGTATATTTTTATAACTAGGAAAGAAAATTTAGAGTGAGAAATTCTCACCGAGGGATCCACTCCTCCAGTTTTATTTTTGAATTGTCTGGATTCTGTTTTGCTGCCGGTCAATTCCATCGCAATTTTATTCACACGGTTCATAATAAAAATCACATTTTTATTTCGATGTTGTAAAATTCACATTTTTATTCCATTATATATATAATAAAAATCAAATTTTTATTTCGCTACATATATAAAAATTATATTTTTAACTTACTACTCGAATAAAAATTATATTTTTAACTTACTACTCAAATAAAAATTATATTTTTAGCCTTTCTATAGTATAAAAATTATATTATGAACCTTCCTATAATATAAAAATTATATTATGATCCTTCCTATAATATAAAAATCATATTCTGAACCTTCCTATAATATAAAAATCATTTCTTTCTCATAATAAAAATCCGACATTTCATGTTTTAAAAATCCAAGATCTCGTTCCTTAAAAATCAAACCTTTCGTTCATTAAAAATCCCACCTTTATATTTTTAAAATCACACCTTTCCTTATTTAAAGTTTTCGCCCTTCTAAATATAAAATTCGTAGCTTTTTAGGTATAAAATTCCCATTTTATACGATTTAAAAGTCAGAATTCTCTTTATAAAAAAAAACATAAATCGAGATAGGTAAAAGAGGCTTACATCGTTCGGAAAAGGAGGGGGTTTGCTCGCCGTGGTGTATGGCTCGTCGGATCTGACAGAGGGCGGCTGGCGTTAGGTGCTTGCAGGTGGCGACGTCAGTTTTTGGCTGTGGGGGTGCGTGGATTTCGAGGGAGGGTTCAGCAATGGAAGAGGAGGGAGTAGAGTGGAAGAAGAAGGCGACGAGGGTGGAGGCGATGGTGGCATGGGGGTTGGGTGGCTGAGGGCGTGTTGAAGAGGAGATAGAGGGAATGGAGAAGAGAAGGAGGAGGATAGGGAAGATTGAGGGTGGAGCGGAGGTGCGGCGGCCCTGGGCGGCGCCTGATGGCGCGGTAACGCTACGATGGGAGGAGCGACGGTGGCTCCTCCCCCTCTTCCCACTTTTTATTTTTTTTATTTTTCTGATTTGTGAATAAGTTAACGGGGAAGAAAAGAATAGAGGGGGGTTACTAAAATTTATATTATTTAATTTATTTTTCACAAAAAGGTTGACTTTTCTATCAATCTCCTAACAACACCCAACGACTGTCGCTCCTAGCTAGTTACCCCTATTCTGAACACAATGGGATACATTTTATAGGCCAAATCGACCGTTACGATCAGTTTCCGTCAAATTTAAAATATAAATCTCTATATATTCAATTTAAACGCACATTTCAATTTACCAGGGCCACATACGAACTCTAAAAATTACCAAAAAATTATTTTTGGCTTCGTATTGACGATACGGTCCTAAGAAAACCAATTTCGTCAAATTTTGAGACCGTTTGAAAAATAGCCATTTTCCAGTCGATTAAAGTCAACTAAAACTGGTCAAACACGTTTCCCTTCGCCACGCTCACATACTGATTTGAAAAATTATGAAATTTGAAACCTAGCAATAATTTGACATCGCGGATCCAACAAAAGTCATTTCGTTGAAAACCGAGGTCGTTTGCAAAATGGCCATTTTTAAGGGCTAGAATTCCATGGCGACTATTCTAAATTTTCAACTGGGCATAACTTTTTACCCCCGCTATGAAATTTAAATTTTTCGGATTCGTTGGAAAGATATTCCCAATTAAATTCAAATATTTTTTGTTTCACTAAATCCAGTCTATTTTGAATCCTGTTCATTCATTTGAAATTTGAAATCGAATTTTCAAACTACCGCGCCATTTTCAATTCCTTTTATAATTTTAAATGAATATTTATATTCTATCGACGATGTATATAAATATATACGTTCTAATTCTATTCAAAATAAATTTCTCGTCGTTATTATTTAAAATAATTCGTTTTAAATAATCAAAATTCATCAAAATAAAAAATTTAAATTGGCTCGGATTTTCGGGTTATTACATTCCACCTGTTTTCTTTCCATTCCCCCCCTTAGGTTTGCAAGGAGGGAATACTACAGCTTAGTGCCGTTTTCTTTCAGTTGCTTGAAAAGAGTAGATATATCGCTTTGGACTCTCTCAACTTTATGGCTTTGCTTATGCTCAGTGGGGATTTATGCATTTATGTTATTTAATTATTTTCTTCTTTATGTACTTTGAAGTTTTTGGAAAAGACTATTGATCCTGTTGTAATGGTTTTGGGAACTACTTATGTAAGCTTGTTTTGAGTTATGATGCTATGAAATAAGTTTTATCTTCCGCTGTGTTGTTTTATTTATTTATTCTTGTAATTTATCTATTCTATACAACAATAACGCTTCATGGACATTGATGCATTCCCTTTGTGAGTGACATTAATGGACATCGGGTGTTACAGTCACATCAGCTATAACACCCATCAGACACTGCCTTACACAGTTTATGACCTATAACCATGCAGAACACTATACGTTCGAAGTTCCTTTGGTTCCGAACATTCTAAATATTTAGAAAATGGATTTTGGTTTAGCATAAAGCGGGAGTTTGCTTTATGGATTTTAGATCGATGAGTATGGGTTGTTTTTGCTAGTTTTAAAAGGAGTAGAATCTAATACCCTGGAGATGAAGCTTATGCGGTTTTATATAGAAGAGATTACTTCAGTGTTAAGGAGTAGAAGTATAGGATAACAGGATAGGCGACTGTATAATTCCTTCACCATGAAGTTTTGATAGCCATAGGTTTGCAGTGAGGTTCTAGAGCAATAGTAGGTGATTCAAAATTTCTCATTAAGCCCTTTGCGTGAAGTATTATAGGTTATAGGGCCTTGCTTGACTTAGGCTAAGTCGGTTTTGGGTTTCCAAATCAAGATACCGTAAATAGTGTATACTTAGGGGAATGGCTCGCGTGAAAGAATTTATGTTGGTAGTAGGGTATTGGCATTTCCTTCTTTGTATGTTGTGTCATCCCTTACAGACTAACTTAAATCATTAATGTTGTGTACATAACGTACCATAAATCTTTGAGGATAGACTCACTTTTATTGTTTGTGTGTTTAGCAAAGGGACAACATAGTGACTTTTATGTATTCTCAACTGATTTTATTTTCTTTTTAGCACCAAAGAATATATACCAAGTGGAAGTCATAGAGAGTAGCATATTTCCACAATTGGATATATATTTTAATAAGGGTAACCGTTGTGTAAGGTTCTGTGTTTGTACAAGAAACGACAGATAGAAATAAGAATACATTCTTGTCCTGCAAGGTGCCATGATCCCGAAATATAATAATATCGGCGGGTTAACTCATATTGTGAAACCCCAAAATGTTGTTACAGGGTGCAAAATACTCCAAATAAAAAGTTGTGTATTTAATTAATTAAAAATTATAGTAAAATTCTAAAAATTAATTTATCACTATGTCTCAAAAGAATCTTGTCTAAATTCGAAACCGATATCCAGTTATATCAAATAAACCGTTACGGTCGATAAACGATTCTATAACGACTATTTGGAAATTTGATTTGGGCATATCTTGCAATCTATACAACGAAATATCCATTTTCCACTTCCCTTAGAAAAATATAGTTCAATGGATTCCAAAGTTTCTTGTTTCGTTGAAATTCAACTAATAGTGGATCCTGTATACTCAGTTGAAGTTCAGAACGTTAAATTACGAACTACCGCGATATTACGGGCTCGATTATATTTAATATATATTTTTATACGTTCAACTTCATTTTTAATTAATATATAAATCCATTATATTATGAATTCAATATTTAAACTGATTTAAATATTAAAATACAAACCGATAAAAATGTGGGACGTTACAAAAACACATATCAATCCAATTACCAAGAATGAATAAAATGAAAATCTTCTTCCATATAAAATTCCTTAATCCCCATATGCATTTGTTTCCCTTCCATCTCATATAAATGCTATCTAATAATTATTCATTTTCCTAATGAACACATGTGATTACTTCTCTCTTTGCATATTTGTTTCCACCAATTTGTTATTTTGTATCACCAAATTTAACACTCCATCTTGATGCAAAGTCACATATCTTCAACACCCTATCTCGAGTCGAATTCTCTTTTCAACGTAAAAAACTCTATAAAAGAACTCCACCTTAAACCAAAATCTCATAATGAAATAGAAACCAAAAACGAATATTTACTTAATGGGTTCCAAAAAAGCTACCCCATCACACCTTATTAAAAAGCTTAGACTATGTCCCCGTCCACCAACAAAATGTTGCAAATATTAAATTCAAAAGAAGGCGGATTCCAAAGTAATCCAATACCACCTATGCCAAAATTAATTCTCTCAATCAACATTTCAATTACAAATCCAAATCACTGTATGCAAGATAAATCTCTCTCCTTCCATATACCTGTATGTAGCACCACTACTTTATGACTACATCACAAAATTGAAGTCGTAACACAATGACGCTAAATTCTCCAAAATCAGCTTTATAAACATAAATTTCGAGGATGGCATCACAAGTAGATAATCCTCAATGGCGTCAAATCTGTCACCAAAATTTACTAGATCATGTGAAGTTTCTAAATACAGTGGTCTCTTCAACACACTAAACTCTTCATTACATAACTCTCATACAATGTAAGAAATGTTGTGCAAAAATTGCACAAATGCGAAAGCAATACAAATAGCAGGATCTGGATTTGCCAATTGAACATCAGTCTAATCTGATAGCAATTATTCTATTACATCAACGAATAGTAAATAACTATTACAGAGAAACAAAGAGGCACACAATATTTATACTGGTTCCACTATCATCAAGATAGTGTACGTCCAGTCCAAAAGGGAGAGATTTTATTCCACATGAGAAAATTGCAAGAGATCACAAAAATAAGAGTTTACATAACTTAATAAGAAGAGACACCATTGGGGATCACTGGCTCAACGCCAGGATGGGTTTACAATGAAGTATACCCCTAACCAGTGCAATCTACATGAGTCATCAATTAAATTACCAACATACGGTAATAATATAATGGAGGCAAATTACCGAAGCAACAAATGTGCAACGATAGAAAGTTAATCGATCCGTTTCTTTAACATAGATGGAATAAATTAATGCCTGCATTTATTTCTTTCCATCTCATGCAAATGCAATCAATTAATTCATGCATTTCCATTTTAAACCAATATTTACGTTCTATCTATTTTTGATTTTGTATCACCAAAATTTAACACTCCACCTTGATGCAAAATCACATATCTTTAATACCCCATCTCGAATCAAATTCTCTTCAATCATAAAACTCTTCAACAGAACTCCATGTTAAATTAAAATTTTACAATGAGATAGAAACCTAAAATGAATATTTACCTAATGGGTTCCAACAAAGCTACCCCCCATCACACCATATTAACGAGCTCAGACTACGTCCTCGCCTACCAACAAAATGTTGCAAATACCCATAATTGAAAAAAAGTCAGATCCCAAAATAATCTCATCACCGCCAAGGCCAAAAGTAATTCTCTCAATCACCAATTCAAAAACAGAGCCAAAATCCAAATCTATGTACGCAACATAATAATTCTCTCTCCTTCCATATACTTGCATGCAGCACCTCCTTTAAGACGGCATCACAAAATCGACGATGTATCATAATGGCACCAAATCCTCCAAAATCAGCTTTATAAACTAAACTCTCCAAGACGGCATTACAAGTCTATAAGTCCGAGTGGCGTCGAATCCGTCATCAAAATCAACTATATCAGATACAATTTCTAAATCCAATCATCCGTTCAACACATTAAACTCTTTATCATCAAAATCTCATACAATGCGAGAATTTCTCAATAGAACTTGAAGTTATACAGAGTCCTCAAACACTTGGAAAGGTCGCTAACACCTCTAGCGATTCATCTTTGGTCACTACCACCTCGAAGCAATTTCTCTAAGCTGTTTTCTATGAATTCGCATTCTTTTTGAGTGACATTCTTGAAAAAACATATAACTCCACCTTAATCAAAATCGAAAGCTCAAGCTACATCAAAGTTCCAAGCCTGGAACACTCTTCTCTCTCAACGTAATCTTCTCCACCAAACTCTCCTTTTCTCCAAGATTGTAATAGCATCATCACCACTAAATCTGCCAACCTTTGTAGAAATAATTAATGCACAATTTAAAACCAATTGCCTTGCTCTGCTACCAATTGTTGTGCAAAAATTGCACAAATGCGGAAGTAATACAAATTGCAGGATCTGGATTTGCTAATTGAACATCAATCTAATTTGATAGCAATTATTATATTACATCAACAAATAGTAAATAACTAAAACAGAGAAACAAAGAGACACACAATATTTATACTGGTTCCATTATCATCGAGATAGTGTACGTCCAGTCCAAAAAAGAGATATTTTATTCTATATGAGAGAATTACAAGAGTTTACAAAAATAAAAGTTCACATATCTTAACAACAAGAGACACCATTGGGGTTCACTGGCTCCACGCCAGGATGGGTTTACAAATAAGTATACCCCTCAATATATAACCAGTGCAAATCTATGTGAGTCATCAGTTAAATTACCAACATATGGTAATAATATAATGGAGGCAAATTACCATAGCAACAAATGTGCAAAGATAGAAAGTAAATCAATCCGTTTCTTTAGCATGGATGGAAGAAATTAATTCCTGCATTTATTTAATTCCATCTCATGCAAATGCAACCAATTAATTCATGCATTTCCATATCAAACCAATATTTACTTTCCATCTATTTTTGATTTTGTAACACCTAAATTTAACAACAAACACCTAATAGATCTCCACTTCGATGAGCATTTCTCAACTAAACTTGAAGTTATATAATGTGCTCAAACACTTGGAAAGGTCGCTAACACCTCCAATGGTTCGGCTTAGGTCGCTACCACCTCTAAGCAGTTTCGCTAAGCTATTTCCTACAAAAAGTCTCTTTTCTATGGTGGGTCAGGTCGCGTTCTAACATATAACCCATCTTAATGAGAATTCAAAGCTTACACTATATTATAGTTCCAATCTAGAAACACTCTTCTCCCAAAAAGTATTCCTCTCCACCAAAGTCTCATTTTCCCCCAAAATAGTAATAGCATAGTCAACACTTTGTAGGAATAATTGATGCATAATTAACAATAAATCACCTTACTTTGATACCAATCTATTATGCAAAAATTGCATAAAAATCCATGATACTAGTCTATTGTGGAAAAATTGCACAAATGCGGAAAAATAATAAGCATGATCTAGATTTTCCAATTGAACATTAATCTAATTGGATAGCAATTATTCTATCAGTTCAAACAAATAGTAAATAATTATAACGAAGAAACAAAGATATGCATAATATTTACAGTGTGGTGCTAAGGGCACCCAAATTTTCTCTTCCTACTACTACAACTAAAAAAATTAAAACATGTTAAATTCTCTATGCTTCCTAATACCACATTGTTCTTAGAACAAATAAAGTCAGTCGAATGAACAATGATCAACCACCGCCGAAGCAATATACGTACGATGATTAACCACTATTTGAAAATATTGTTCGTGGAAAGAAAGTGTCGTTCCATCAATTTCATTCACATCAAATAACTCTTGGTGCAATCTTCAACCAAACCAAAATTAGGGTCAATAACTTATTGACAGAGTTAATTAGGTTTGAGATGACAATGCATCTACAGATTTCTTCTTCCTTGGCATTAACGACGTCGAACAGTTTCATGATGGTTGGAGTTAAATCTAGATTTTTCAAAAGAGATAACGGATGAATTAATGATGAGAGGGAGAAATAGGTATAAACGGTGGTAGCACCTATTTTTTTATGTGAGGTGTTATAAAGATTAAACGGGTAATATTGTTTGTATTTTTTAGTTCTAGTAATAGGAAGAGGAAATTGGGGTGCCCTTAGCACCACACTATTGAAACTGGTTCCACTACCATTGAGATAGCGTACGTCCAGTCTTAACGCGACAGATTTTATTTCACATGAGAGAATTACAAGAGATTACAAAATAAAAGTTTACATGTCCAAACCTCAAATTAGGCTTAACAAGAAGAGACACTCCATTTGCGGATCACTGGCTCCATGCCAGGATGGTTTTAAAAAGCAGTCTACCCCCAATATATTACCAGTGAAATGTATGTGAGTTATCAATTATATTACCAATATATAATAAGAAGACAATAAAGGAAAATTATAGTAAAAATAAATTGTGCAAACATAGCAAGTAATTCACCATTCCATTTAGCAAAGATGGAAAAAATAAACACATATCAATGCAATTACCAAGAAAGAGTAATATGCAAATCTTCTTGCATATATTATTCCTTAATCTTCATATGCCTTTTTTTCTGCGCCGTCTCATACAAATGATACCTAATAATTATTCATTTCCATAATGAACACATGTGATTACTTATCTCTTTGCATATTTGTTTCCACCAATTTGTGATCTGGTATCACCTAATTTAACAAAATATCCTTATGGTATTCTTTGATTAGTCTTCCCTAGAAATTAATTCACATCTCAATATAGTTTTGTTTACTTAAGAAACCAAGAACTTCAAATGAGTAATTATTCATTTACAATTAGAATGTTGCTGAATAAAACAATTATATCTCATAATATCTAGTTTGATGTTTTTAATACCCACCGAATCAACTAATTTATAGAATATATATGGAAATTTCAACAATGTCATTTAACAAATATTAGAAAAGATAAAGTGAAAACGTAAGGGGAAGAAAAAAGTCAAAAGACAAAAGCTTTATTGATTAACACATTATTCATCATTTAATGATTATGATAACAAATTGACAACTAGTAAACTCATTGAAACTACATAGCAACAGGTGGTTTAGCAGGAGGAGAAGGAGTGGCTCCACAAGCAACAGAGCATTTTATCTTTTGCTTAACACATTTAAGTAAGCAAACAAATGATGGATGTTTGAGGCAACCGGCTGAACATGATCTGAAAGAATTCAGGCATGAACCAAGGCATTCACCATGATGTAAATGTGTTCCGCTAACATGATCTATGTATGAAGCCATTAGTAACGCTGCAACAAAACAAGTCATCGAGCACATAGAAAAATTCGACATGTTTTTCTTTTTATTCTTTTAAATGTTATACAAGACTTTATGTGATTTTTGTTTAATTGACGCTATTATATATAAGTGACGGATAGTAGGTTATTGATTTAGTCTAGGAAAATATGATAATGTATATTCTTATAACTAATATGATAATGAAAAAGAAAATATTTCT
This sequence comes from Allium sativum, assembly GCA_030737875.1. Taxonomy (NCBI): domain Eukaryota; kingdom Viridiplantae; phylum Streptophyta; class Magnoliopsida; order Asparagales; family Amaryllidaceae; genus Allium; species Allium sativum. The sequence continues at coordinate 178,546,525 of CM060915.1, read as the reverse complement.
CCTAGGATTACATAATTTTTTATTAAACACCCTAGAATAGAATGTATTTTCTATAGTTAAGAACTAACTTTAACTACATTAAGTTCGTTGAATGTATTTTAACTTAAATTTATTACAATATAACATAATTATATTACTACATAATAAAATTTAATGTGTGGTATTGCATACGTAAAATACCAATAAGATGTATGGAAAGTAGTGTGTGCATTGGTTATTGTATATTCATTGAGTATGATGTCCAGTTTTAGTTAATTTCCTTTTTATACCAACTAATTAAAGTCTTAGTGATAATCGTTCACAAATTTATATATTAATGTTATTTATAATCTTACTTGTAAATATAAAGAGATATATGGTACAAGCCAACAATTAGAAGAGAATAAGCATAATAAATAATAATCAAAATACTAGTTTATGAGGATATATTTGATTTCATTAATAAGAGATTGTGTGCACATCCTTAAAATTTATGAAATACCTATCTCTATTCAGAATATTAAAATCAATCCCTTTTCCTTTAAAAATTTAAAACAACCCTTCATTTCTATTTTCTAAACGGAGGTAATTAGAGAGAGGGGAAAATACTAGAAAAAAAGTTATGCAAAAAGAAAAATTGACTATTATTAGGTCGAGGGACAAACTTTGAAAGAAAAAATGAGTTGAAGGAAAATGCTAAATGTAACTAGCATAATATTCAGTGTCTACACTATAGAAGTGCTAGCAATAACTAGCATTATATTCAATTTTATAGTGTACAAAATGTTGGATCTATTTAGCACTGTCATTGAGTTTAATTACTTCCAATGTTTGTCCACCATCCTAAAAATGAAGCTTTGTGTCCTTCAGGCTAAACATTTTTCGAAATTTGTCCTTGTGTCTATTTTCCACTTCTAAACAAGCCATACCTTTTATTCTCTTTTCAACGTAACGTAAAAAGATTTTTTCATACTATTTTTTCCACTGAAATTGCTTGCATTGTATTATTAAGTAAAATATTGTAGAGTGACAAATGATATAAATAGTTAAATTTTCAAAGTAATTTTATGTTTATCAATTCCTTATCTTGTTGCTACATTGCAAGCTATACACAATTTTGAGTTTATTTATTTTTACGGGAAAATCCTTAAACTATGTAATAAAATTGCGTGTTAAAGGAAGGATTTTTCTAATATTACAAAATGTTCGTAGTAATGTATTTTCACTGAATTATACTTGGTTATTTTAAGGCATGATCATCTAGTTTGTGCTCAGGTTAAAACATAATTATGGTGCAAGTTAAGCAAGGACTTAAAATAATATCTTTAAAATGATTAGGTCAACAAATTTTAGTAATATCAATGTACAATACTTCCAAAATACCATCATTTATGCATTTCGTGTTCCACATTTACAATGCATGTTAAATGGTACAAATAGTTTGAACCATCACCTTGCAACCAATTGGAATATTTTTAGGGGTTCGAAGTATGAATTAGCCTATAAATATTTTGTTGCAAGGAATTTGTTCATGATTTTATCAATATCAATTTTAAGTGATTTTCATATAATATAACTAGAATATAAGGATTTTAATTACTAATTTTCAAGACATGTTGCATGTAAAAGATATATCCCTTACAAAGTAAACTAAAAATAATCTCCAACTAACTTACTAAACAAACTAATAATATATGCATTTTAATCATAACTAGCATAAACTTATGCTATGCTCATGAAGTTCACCATATTATTTTTTGTTAATATGTTTTAAATTTATTTTGTTAAATGGAGGAAACACATAGATTACATATAAAAATTTATTAAATTAATCATTTTTCTATATGATATGGTTAAAAAATTATCGATAAATTTATTTAGAAGTTTTTATACAGTACAAAGTGTAAACCCTTAAGGATAACAAATCATTCTAATTAATAATAGATTAACAAAAAAAATACTCGCATTGGCTACCAATTATTTCAAACTTGCTAATAATTATATTATTGGTCTTGCATATTAATTTTCAAATATATAAACATGATAAAAATCTATGGAGATATGAACCCACTTTCAATGTGAAACCGCCAAAAGTCATAATAAACCATAAGTTTCTTCTATTTATGTTTGATATTTGACAAGTCCTACATGTAAAAACCCGGGTTTTTGGGCACTCGGGATCAACGGATTAAATTTGTTATGGGATTATGAAACAAAGAAGTATGTAATACGAATTCGTAAGGCTAACTTTTGTAGTAAACTAAACATGAAAATTGATAAATGGTGATATCTAGAAATTTTGTGTTTTGGAATAAATTAAATATATTTGATATAATAGGAAATCTATTCCGATCCTTATTAATAAATTATATTTCGGTGATTCCAACAAATATTATAACGACCCGCATTCTACGCATCGTAGGATCGTAGAATATTTATTTCTTCCTCATACGAAGTCGTATAGCCATGTAACTTTGGGAGATGACTATTGGGGTCATTTCCTAAGTTCATGATTTTTCCAATTTTTAAATGACAGTTTAGCCCCTAGCTGATATTGTTTCGCCCATAACTTTTGATTGGAAATGAGTTATGACCTGAAACCACTTCCATTAGATCCGGATGATGGTTTACATTTCCAAAGAGTGGTCATATGTGAAAAACGGAATTACGTTTTGGGAGATATGGCTAGAGTAAGGTTTAGATGGTGAAAAACAGCTTAACCGGGCTTAATTGGGTAATTAACATCTAGGCCCAGAGGGGGATTTCGGGATTTAGAGTATTTAAGGGCTTATAGGGTTTAGAAAACACCCTTTTCTCATTTTTCAACTGCCACTTGTCATCCCTCTCAACTTAGCAATGGCTTCCAACATCTAGAATCACCTCTAATCACTTTCTAATCAGGTATTAGCCTAATCTATGTCAAATCAATGGGAAATAGCACTAAATCAAGGTCGGAACTGCTGTATAACCTTGGGAGCAGCGCCAAACAGAAGGCAATTTCAGATTTGGTATTTTGTTTGTGTCTAAGGTGAGTGATTTTCATAGTTCCCCACTAATTATGGTTAATTAAGGGTAATTATTGTTAATTAGCGAATTTAAACATGATTAAATTCTAGAAAAATATTTATAAATTTTGAAATATTGTTTTAGGCCGCTGTTAGAAAATTTGGTTAGTTTGGTTAAGTTTTGCTAGTCGTATCATTAGATTTACTTAAACATGCTTAAGGGAAAATATGGGGTTTTGGCTATGTCTGATTCGTTTTAACCTATCAAATTATTGTTTTGGTGTTTGTGGTTGATTATACATGTTTCTATGACTGTATGGTATGCTTTATGATTAATTAGAAGAGTTAGAATGGTCGAAAACGCTGTCATATGGCGTAAAACAATCGCTAGAAGAGTTGTTGGAAAATATGAGAAGACTAGATCGGATCGCCCCCTTCCGAACCGACCCGATCGTAGAGCACTACCCGACCCCAAACCGCTCGTGACAAGGACATCATGAACCTATGAGGACTCGACCATGAGCAAATGGAGGAAACTGATCGGAAGAGACTCACAACCCGAACCGGAGGACCTTCCATGAACCAATCCGATTTAGAGAAGATGGAGCACGACCCGAACCCAATAGGTATCCTCCGATGCGACTCGAAGGGCTTGTCATGAATCGAGAAGTTGAACACGAGAAGGGAGGGACTGAACCGAACTGGATCACGCTATCTCGACCCAACCCGATGGGTGACACCACGACCCGGCTTGGAGAACCATGATCTGATCCGACGGAAGGAGCACGACCCGACACGATCAAAGTTGGAGACCATGGACTGAACGAGAAGAAAAGAGTCGATCTAAATAGAAGCTTGTTCTGAACCGATCCGGAGATGATGACCAAAATCCAAGACGCAAAGGTACTCCAAATAGGAAGTAGAACTCAGGATCCAGTTGGGAACCAACGTGTTAACTTCGTTTGTTGGGCTTCGCTGCGGGACGTGTGCTAAGGTGTTTTCAACGTCTATAGCTTTGATTCACCACCAAGACGGATGTTAGGCTATCTATCAGTGCAGTGAGGTAGTTAGTACTCCTTGGGGTAGAGTGATCGTAGCAAGGCTATGAGCCAGTGCAGTGGAGTCGTCATGACTACATGGGGCAGAGTGGACATAGCAAGGACTAGAGGCCATGGACCAGTGCAGTAGAGTCGCCATGACTCCATGGGGCAGAGTGATCCTAGCAAGGATTTGGGTGATCGAAGCGGTGGATATTGTATGCTTTACGCACTGAGTGAGAGATGTGAGGATGTGTAATAACCCGGAAAATCCGAGCCAATTTAAAATTTTTATTTTGGCAATTTTAGCGAATTTTGAGTATTTAAAATGAATTATTTTAAATGATGATAATGAGAAATTTATTTTGAATAGAATTAGAATGAATATAATTATATAGTTCGTCGTTAGAATATAAATATTTTATTTTAAATATAAAAAGAATTGAAAATGGTGCGGTTGTTCGAAAATTCAATTTCAAAGTTCAAATGAATGTACAGGATTCAAAATAAACCGGATTTTAGCGAAACCAAAAATATTAGGATCTATTTGAGAATATCTTTCCAATGAATCCGAAAAATTGAAATTTCATAGTGGGAATAAAAAGTTATGCCCAGATGAAAATTCAAAATAGTCGTTATGGAATTCTGGCCCTTAAAAATGGAAATTTTGCAAACGACCTCTGTTTTTGACGAAACCACTTTTGTTGGATTCGGGATGTCGAATTATTGCTAGATTCCAAAATTCATAATTTTTCGAATCAATATGTGAGCATAGCGAAGTAAAACGTGCTTTAATAGTTTCAGTCAATTTCGATCGACAAGAAAATGGCCATTTTGCAAATAGTCTCAGAATTAGACGAGATTAGTTTTGTTAGGACCGTATCGTCAATACGAAGGTAGAAATAATTTTTCTAGAAATTTTGAGGTCCGTATGTGACCTTAGTAAATTGAAAAGTACGCTTAAAATTCAATATAGGGATTTAAATGTTAATTTAAATGAAAACTAATCGTAACTATCGAATTGGCTTATGTGACATATCACATTGTGTTCGGAGTGGGGGTAATTAGCTAGGGACGACAACTGGTGTGTTTGATTTCGAATTCAAAATAAAAAGGTACTCTTTGAAATTAAAAATAATAAAATATATATATATAATTATATAAATCTCTACCCTCCACTCTCTCTTCCTAGTCAACACTCAGATCTAATAAAACCTAACAATTGTTCCGTCGATCTCGTCCTCCTCCACCCCCTACCACCGCGACTCCGCCCACCGTGCGCCCCTCTCTCCCTGGCCATCCCCACCTCCCCGACGCCTCCTCTCACTCCCGCTCCCATCAACAGAAACCCAACCCAAAAGCAAACCCGCCGCGCAAGAGGTACCCCACTGCCATCGCCCCACCTCCCGCACATCAGCCGACCCTCCCTCCACCGTCCAACCCGAACCCGCTCCTCCTGAAACCCAAATCGACCAAACACCTTAAGCCACTCGAGTTTGACCATCGCTACATCGTTCCAGCGCCACCACTTGCTATCTCCGCCTCTTCCCGACCCCCTGGCCTACCACTAGCGATGTTGCACCCCCCTAGATCTGGCGATGGCCAACTCTAGCGATTGGGGATGGCGATTTCAATTTGGAACTCAGACATGATACAGTGAGTATTATTTTTTTACTAAACATACTTTAAAATTTTTATTTTAAAGAAAAATATAAATATACATGATTGTGAGGAAATGATTTTTTTTTTGTTAAATAAAGATGTGGTTTTTATTTTAAAAGACATTGTTTAAAAATGAAATTTTATATAAATTAGCATATGGTTTTTAAAAATATAATTTTAATATATTAAAGAAGAGATTTTTGTCATAACAATGAAATGATTTTTATCATATAAAGATTTGGTATTTTTATCGTGTGAAGATTTGATTTTAAATTATATAAAGTTAATATTTTTATTATATAATATAGAATAGTAAAAATATGATTTTTATTAAATGAACAACAGTATAAAAATGCGATTTATAGTATGTGAAGAGAAAAGAATAAAAATATGATTTTTATATTATAGGAATAATAAAAATATGATTTTCATATTAAATAGATAATAAAAATCTGATCTTTATATATGTAGCGATAGGATAAAAATACGATTTTTATATATGAGGTGACAATATGAAAATGTGATTTTTCTCATATATGTAGCGAAGTAAAAATACGATCTTTATAATATATATAGCAAAATAAAAATGTGATTATTATTTGTAAGGATCGATGGTTAAAAATGTGATTTTTAACGTAAACTGGATGAAACAGATCTCGTTGGAAACACGACGAAGATTTTTCTACATATGAAGAGTCGCGGTGTTTGATTAGCTTCTAGGTGAGAACTCTTCACTTTTAACTTATTTTCTATATGAAATATATACTAGGAAGTAGATGGTTCTTAGCCGCACCCGACACCCGTCGTCCACAGACCATGGATGACTTGGTTGTTTGATTGATGTGTTATGAAAATTGATTATGTGATGTGGATAGAATAAAATATTTTACAGTTAAAAATATAATTTTAACGTGTATATACAATAAATATTTGTAAAAAAATCGGATGATTTGTTTATGTACACCCATTTGACTGATATTGATTGGGATGATAAATTTTACACATCGCCCAACTGTACAAATAAAAATCTGTGTTTGTTGATTTGAAACCCCACACGGGTGTTGGGATTATATTTGCCGTACACTAATCCCAAATAATTAGCTGTATGTCGATTGATTGATTGACAGGCTGTTATAAGCGTTAAATATTTATATTTGATGCTTATGCAGTGTAGAATGCACTATGCATGATGGTTGATTATTTATCGTTGCTATTATATACATGTGTTGTAGGGAATCCATATAATTAACATTATATGGTAATTGATTTGGCCTCATTCCAAGTTGGAAAATAAAGAATATTCATGTGGTGAAGAAAAGAATATTCATGTGTTGAATAAACGAAAATTCATGTGTTGAATAAAATATATATTCATGTGTTGAATAAAAGAAAATTCATGTGTTGAATAGAATATATATTCATGTGTTGAATAAAAGAAAATTCATATGTTGAAGAAAATATTCATTTGTTGAATAGAATAACGAAGTTATTGAAATATATAAAGCCGTGTTGATTTGATATGCGCCATTTTGACGCGAACGATATTTATATTGATTTTATTTGTTTTTATAATGAATACCGAAAAGGAATTGATTTCAAAATATAATGTTTTGAAAATATTATCATTTATATATCGATGATATGGAATACTCAGTTTTGACTAGAAATTGAATATGAAGTTGAAATCGTTTTGAAAACGAATTTAAAACGATTCATAAAATACGTTTTAAAAAGGAAATCGATAAAATATATATAATATATTGTGTGTGTATATATATATATATATATATATATATATATATATATATATATATATATAATGGCCTGATTCGAACGTGTCGCGCAGAGGCAGTTCGCGAATTTCAACCATTGACTTCGAACGGATGTTACGGGAGATCAACCCTCAGATTCTCCTAAAACTGGAACCGTTGGGTTCGTATTGAAAAGGGCTTTCTAAGAATACAAGAAATTAGAAATCTAATTCTTGGTTTTGGAGTTATGTCCAAATCAAATTTGGAAAAGGTCGCTGTAAGTGTAGTTCGATGGACGTTGATGGAAATCGACTGTACGGGCCTTGATAAGATTATTAAAAATAGCAATAATTTGTGTAAAATCATAAGAAATGATTTGAAAAGAATTGGGATGAAAAATTCCATATTTGAAAAGATAAAAAGAGATTTTTATCGAAATGAACTAGTTTTGAACTAGAATTGTAATCCCATTTATTTTTAAAATAAATAAAGTGGATTTGAAATGGTTTTGAAAGTAACTAGAATTTCCAATAATTGAATTGGAATGGATTTGAATCGAAATTGTCTTTGGAATATTTCGATGTTGGATTTCGTGATAATACAGATATTGTTTTGGAAATTTGAATGATATATTTATATCGTTATTTCCAATACGATAATTGTTGGTCGTTGAATTGGATATTGAATATAAGCCGATATATATTCTGTTCAGAGCCTTGTATTTATTATCAAATGGGATTTGGATTTTTCGTGAATGGTGTCTTCATTAACACTGTTCTTAAACCCAGTTGAGAAAGAGATTAAATCATTTTATTTAGATTTAATGACGTATACCAATTAAATGGTATTTAATTGGAATTGAATTTAAATTTATTTTTGGGTTTATCGTGAACGGTGTTTTAAATAACACATGTTCTTCAACCCAATATTTAATGGAATGTAAATTGGGTTTACCGTGAACTGTGTTTTAACGACATTCGTTCTTTAACCCGAGTTACAGTGAAATGTGATTTGGAATTCATAAATCTTTTGTTAAGATTTAAAGGAGATTTTCCAAAGTAAAGTTTTCCAATTTAATAAAATAAATTGGAATGGAATGGAGTTCAATTTGGTAATAATCGAAATGGATTTCAGTGGAGGAAGACAACTAATATATCTGGAATTTAAAAGGCTTTGTCGTTATTCCATTTATATTAATAGGTTGATATGGAAGTTTATATCGATTATATATATCGATTTGTTTTCCATGAAGATTCCATTGTAAATGGAATGTGATTTTGGGTTGTCGTGAACGGTATCTTTAATAATACTGTTCTTAGACCCAATGGAGTTAAGAAAATCGAGAATGGAGTAACAAATGTTTTGCTCCAGGAGATTGTTAAATCTTTAATTAGATTTGAACATGAAATGGTAATTGAATTTACCGATAACAGCGTGGTGTTAGATATGAAGTATGTCCAGTTTGACTTCATGGGATGAATAGGTTGGGATTGGGAAATTTAACAAGTGATTAGTTCGGTAAAGTTTGCTAATCCCGACTAGTTTGGATAAACCATAATTTGGTTTGAATTGATATTCAAAAGAAGATTAAAGAATAAATTTAAAGAATTTATCTTTGTCAAAATTAATGGGAACCCTTCCCAAAGTATAAGAATATTTGAATAAAAGAATATTCTGAATTGGAATGAGTCGTATGTTGAGTTTGTGTAACACTTGTTGATTGTATACGCGAGTTATTCAAAAAGACCAGGTTTATCCCATTCTGAATAACTCATTCGACGACGTGTCGAGGATGAAGACGGTGGTCGAAGACGGGAGGACTTCACATCGTTTGGATAATTACTGATGATCTTGATTGGGCTATACACCCAAGAGGAGGGAATCAGTCGGTGATCGTCCAGACGTACTTGGAGATCGATGGATATGCGGGGTACAAGGTGCCTCCGGTTTCGTTCAGACCCGGAACGGACTTGTAAATGGACCGTGTATCTGACATTGGATATCATTATGTGTGATTGATGGATATCGGTTGCATGGAGTGGTTTGCCTATGTGGCATGCTAAGATGCAAATGAGCAAGGTTTTTGTTGAAAAGCAAAGTCTTGTGGTTTCAAAGCACTGCCTGTGTGACATAGCTTTGTGTAGTGTTAATTCGCGAGCCTCACACCCCGGTTCTGAACCAGAAACGAGAGAGGATATCAGGGAGGGTATGCGTTTCTTTCTGGCTAGGGTGGTGTCAGTGACCTACCAGCCCTGAAATTTATAATATTTTCACCTGTGTGGTTGTTGGATTGCAAGGCGCATCGGATATATCAGTGACTATGTGGAGCCGATGGAGTGATTTGGCTCATTTACGCCCCAAAGAGCGGGGAAACGCAGTGTTCAGGCATTTTAATCTACTTCGGTGGACCGGCCCTAACGATCCATGGCTTGACTGAGCACTTGCCCGAGGCTCGGGCTAGAGAGTCTCGAAGTGATGAGGACGATCCCTTGCCTCTTTTCACGGATGGAAACCCAACTTCCAATACGTGACTTCGCGATTTTGATTGTCGAACCTATATATGTCAACATAGTGGTATGGGGCACTTACGCCATCTATGATTGATACTTATGATTGATTTTTTTTTGACATTATACCCTTATAGTAATAAAAAAAACGAAATTTCACATATCAAGCATTCTTTGGCTATTATAAGGTAAAACCCTATCCTCCGGCTTGCTTTGTATTGTGTGATGGGACCTGTGTCTTATAATAGCTTCATTGTTCTTTATTTAGCATTGCGCTGTTGTTTTATGCACTGGTACTCTTGGGAGGAAAACCGTTCCGTGTTATATGGCGTGGTCCCTTGATTTACCTAACTTTAAAATAGAGATTAATAACTGTTTTATTCTCACACCAGTCACATGACTGACCTGGAGTTTATTGTTTTAACCTAAACTCTGGGTGCCCTTATTTTGACATGGGCAGTTAGTAGTTTTGGTTTTGCAGACTTATATTCACAGGATCCTGATTTACAGGTGGGATGATATTCGGAAAGCTCTGTATCCATATATTTCTTTCAGTTGTGTTTTCTATTATTTTCCGCTGCTATGTAATGAAATTGTAAATCTCCGATGTTTAGTAAACATGTAATATTTATTCATACTCTCTATATTCTTGTTTTCTGATGAAATTGTTGTAATAAGAAATGAAATGTTCTTCTGTTTGTGTTTCTATGTGTGTTGTTCTCAAAGCAATCCGGGCTTTCCTTCACGGGGAAGTTTTGGGTCCTTGCAGTGGTATCAGGGCTCTGGTTTACAGAGCTCGAGAACAAGACACGTTAGAACCGAACGAAAGAATTCATCAGAGATTGGATTAGTAATATCCAATGGGAATGACTCGTTGGAGATGGAATCAGTAGTATCCTAGAACGAGTGTGAAGAGTATAGTTTTAAAACGAAAACGAATTTTGTTTTGAAAATTTAAATCAATTATTCGTATTTGATTATTTATTTTATATTGAATTGGACAATCAAGTATGTAAAGATTTTGCGTATACGTCTGATCCATGTGTATTCGATGTTTTAATATACTGGATAGATATAGAATCACACTCTAGTCGCTCGGACATGATTCTGATGATTGACGCGTCATCATCAGAATTTATTTTCATGTTGCGAAAGTGGGATTTCTATAAGATTCCAATTGACTGTTGTGAGAACCAAAGCTAGATAGGGCTTATTGTTGTGATTTGGCATCAAAAATATGATTTTTTGGATATGTGTTAAAGTTATGTGATTTAAAAGCTAATCAACTAATTGATTGCTGATTGTGCTGTTTGATTATTGGTTTGATATTTTGAACCATTTAGCCAAATTGTATCAAATATTGAACTGTATTGAAAATTGTTTGGAAATGCATGCATGTACATATATATGTGTGAATAGGTCATAGCAATGAGGCTAGAGCAGAAGAATAAAATTGTTTGCCCGACAAATAGGAACATGTTTATTGTATTTCTTTCGGTTTGGATGATTTCATGAGCCGATTGGCTTTTTCTTTTTCTTTTGGATTGGTGAGGGCCATGGGAGGCTATTTATAATATCCCGATCCTCCCGGTGCAGGGGAGGTTATGGCGAAATTTTACGAAAATTTAGGGTGTTAGCCAAATTTTTGAAAAACTTGAAAAGTTCTTAGAAATTGAAAAGTTGAAGAACTTAAGCCATAATGAAAATAATGAAAGTTGAGTTGGTTAGTAAAACAACTTTCAGCTTCGTTCCTTTTCGAGGATGAAAAGTTTTAAGTGTGGGAGATCGTAATAAACCGAAAAATCCGAGCCAATTTAAAATTTTTATTTTTGCAATTTTAGCGAATTTTGAATATTTAAAATGAATTATTTTAAACAATGACGATGAGAAATTTATTTTGAATAGAATTAGAATGAATATATTTATATAGATCGTAGCTAGAATATAAATATTTTATTTTAAATAAAAAAGGAATTGAAAAGGAGCGGTTGTTCGAAAATTCAATTTCAAAGTTCAAATGAATGTACAGGATTCAAAATAAACTGGATTTTAGCGAAACCGAAAATATTAGGATCTATTTGAGAATATCTTTCCAAGGAATCCGAAAAATTGAAATTTCATAGCGGGGATAAAAAGTTATGCCTAGATGAAAATTAAGAATAGTCGCTATGGAATTCTGGCCCATAAATATGTAAATTTTGCAAACGACCTCTGTTTTCGACGAAACTACTTTTGTTGGATCCGAGATGTCGAATTATTGCTAGATTCCAGAATTCATAATTTTTCGAATAAAAATGTGAGCGTGGCGAAGTAAAACGTGTTTTAACAGTTTTAGTCAATTTCGATCGACCAGAAAATGACCATTTTGCAATCGGTCTCAGAATTTGACAAAATTAGTTTTATTAGGACCGTATCGTCAATATGAAGCTAGAAATGATTTTTCTAAAAATTTTGGGGTCCGTATGTGACCCCAGTAAATTGAAAGTACGCTTAAAATTCAATATAAGGATTTAAATGTTAATCTAAACGAAAACTGATCGTAACAATCGAATTGGCCTATGTGAAATATCCCATTGTGTTCGGAGTAGGGGTAATTAGCTAAGGACGACAGTTGGTGGGTTTGATTTCGAGTTCAAAATAAAAAGGTACTCATTGAAATTAAAAATAATAATATATATATATATATATATAATTATATAAATCTTTACCCTCCACTCTATCTTCCTAGTCAATGCTTAGATCAAAAATAAAATAAAAAACCTAACAACAGCTCCGTCGATCCCATCCGCCTCCACACCCCCTTCCACCGCAACTCCGCCAGCCTTGCGCCCCCTCCCTCCTGGCCATCCCTTCCTCCCTGACACCTCCTCTCATTCCCGCTCCCCTCTACAAACCACCAACCCGGAAGCAAACCTACCGCGCAGGATGTGCCCCACCGCAATCGCCCCACCTCCTGCACGTCAGCCGACCCTCCCTCCACCGTTCAACCTGAACCCGCTCCTCTTGAAACCAAATCGACCAAACACCTTAAGCCACTCGAGTTCGACCATCGCTAAATCGTTCTAGCGCCACCACTTTCCATCTCTGCCACTTCCCGACCCCCTAGCCTACCACCAGCGACGCTGCACCACCCCCAGATCCGGGGATGGCCAAATCTAGCGATTCGCGATGGCGATTCAATTTAGAACTCAGACATGACTCAGTGAGCCTTCTTTTTTTATTAAACATACTTTAAAATCTGGATTTTAAAGAAAAATATAAATATACATTATTGTGAGGAAATGAAAATATATTCTTTGCTGAATAAAGATGTGGTTTTTATTTGAAATGACATTGTTTAAAAATGAAATTTTTATATAAATTAGCGTATGGTTTTTAAAAATATAATTTTTAATATATCAAAGAAGAGATTTTTATCATAACAAAGAAATGATTTTTATCATACAAAGATTTGGTCTTTTTATCATGTGAAGATTTAATTTTAAATTATATAAAGTTAATATTTTTATTATATAATATAGAATAGTAAAAATATGATTTTTATTAAATGAACAACAGTATAAAAATGCGATTTTTAGTATGTGAAGAGAAAAGAATAAAAATATGATTTTTATATTATAGTAATAATAAAAATATGATTTTCATATTAAATAGATAATAAAAATCTGATCTTTATATATGTAGCAATAGGATAAAAATACGATTTTTATATATGAGGTGACAATATGAAAATGTGATCTTTATCATATACGTAGCGACGTAAAAATACGACCTTTATAATATATATAGAAAAATAAAAATGTGATTTTTATTTATAAGGATCGGTGGTTAAAAATGTCGTATTTAACGTAAAATGCATGAAACAGATCTCGTTGGAAAAACGGCGAAGATTTTTCTACATATGAAGAGTCGCGGTGTTTGGTTTAGCTTCTTGGTGAGAACTCCACACGTTTAATTTATTTTCTAGTTGAAATATATACTAGGATGCAGACAGTGCTTAGCAGCACCCGACACTCGTCGTCCACAGACCATGGATGACTTGGTTGTTTGATTGATGTGTTGTGAAAATTGATTGTGTGATGTGTATAGAATAAAATATTTTATATTTAAAAAAATAATTATTAACGTGTATATAAAATAAATATTTATAAAAAATCAGACGGTTGTTTATATACACCCATTTGATTGATATTGATTGGAACGATAAATTTTAAACATCGCCCAACTGCACAAATAAAAATCTGTGTTTGTTGATTTGAAACCCCACATGGTTGTTGGGTTGATATTTGGCATAGACTAATTGTAACACCCCACCTCCGCCAGGGTCACTCACAAGGGAATGCACTAGCTTTGGAGGGGCGTTGTTTAGGTAAACATGCACAGAAATATTACAAGACAGAACATATAAAACAACGGAAGAAAAAAACCAAATTTCATTACCTCATAAAATTATATGGTCTAAAGCCTTTTACATCAAAATGCCTTTAAAAGCCATTACATTGGAAACCTGCCTTGCAATAGTTAAAGAAGAATAAAACCACAATGTAATAACCCGGAAAATCAAGGCTAGTTTAAAATTTTTATTTTGGCAATTTTAGCGAATTTTGAACATTTAAAATAGATTATTTTAAATAATATCAACGAGAAAATTTATTTTGAATATAATTAGAACGTATATATTATATACGCCGTCGTTAGAATATAAATAATTATATTTAATTATAAAGAGAATTGAAAATGGCGCGGTAGTTCTATAATTCGATTTCAAACTTCAATTGAATGTACCGGGTGCAAAACAAACCGGATTTTAGTGAAACCAAAAATAATAGGATCTAACTGAGAATATCTTTCCAACGAATCCGAAAATCGAGATTTCATTGCGGGAATCAAAAGATATGTCCAGTTGAAAATTCTGAATAGTCGCTATGGAATTCAGGCCCTTAAAATGGGAATTTTGCAAATGACCTCGGATTTCGACGAAACAACTTTTGTTGGATCCGCAGTGTCAAATTATTGCTAGATTCCAAATTTCTTAATTTTTCGAATCAATATGTGAGCATGGCAAAGGAAAACGCGTTTGACCAGTTTTAGTTGATTTTAATCAACTGGAAATTGGCCATTTTTCAAACGGTCTCGGAATTCGACCAAACTAGTTTTGTTAGGACCGTATCGTCAATACGAAGCTGGAAAATATATTTCTGTAATTTTTCGAGTTAGTATGCTGCCCCAGTAAATAGAAATGCGCGTTCAAATTCAATATATAGAGTAATATGTTGATTTTAACGGAAACTGATCGAAACAGTCGAATCAGCCTACGATACATATCCCATTGTGTTCGGAATGGGGGTAAAACCCTATGGGCGACAGGCGGTGGGCCTCGTTTTGAGGTCGAAAATAAAAGCTACTTTTTGGGAGAATTTAATTAAATTAAATTTATTTTAAAACTTGGTCAAAGCCCACACCCCCCATCCTTCTTCATTTCTGATCGAGACTTCAAAAAAAAGAAAAGAAAAAGAAAGGGAGATCGACAGAGGAACGAAGCCGCCGCCCACGCTCGTCGCCTCTGACTTCGACCGGCCACCCTTCCCCCCCATCGGCGTCGATCACCGCAGCTACCCCCCCAGGCGCCGCGCGACGCAATCGAGCCCCCCTCTGCCCTAAACCACCTCCCCCCCCCCCCCGCGAACCGCAGTCACCACCTCCTCCTCCCCTCTTCGATTCGATCTCCTCCTTTCCCTCCCTTCTCTGAAAACCCTCACGCCCAAAACCCAACCCGACCGCCGTCTCTCAGGAGCACCAGCAACCCCTCCGACGCACCATCCCCCTCCTCTTTCTGCAACGCTGTAAGTTTTAATTATTTTATTTTATTTTCAATAATCAGTTTTTTATATATATAAATATTTTAAAGAACTGATTTTTATTGTTTATAAAGAAGAAAAGGTGTTTTTTTATGAAGAAAATATGATTTTTACTTCGAGAAAAATATAAAAATATAATTTTTATATTTTATAGATAGTAAAAATATCATCTTTATATATGTAGCAAAATAAAAATGTGATTTTTATAGTGGTGAAATTGAAAAGGTAAAATCTTTATAGTTGAAAAGGCGGGATCATTATATGGAGAATAACGAGGAAAAAAATAGAATTTTATCCATATAGCGTGAAAATAAAAATTCGATTTTTATATATTGAATAGCATAGTAAAAATTCGATTTTTATATATTGAATAACATAGTAAAAATTCGATTTTTATATATTGAATAGCATAGTAAAAATTCGATTTTTATATATTGAATAGCATAGTAAAAATTCGATTTTTATATATTGAATAGCATTGTAAAAATTCGTTTTTTATATATTGAATAGCATAGTAAAAATTCGACTTTATATATTGAATAGCATAGTAAAAATTCGATGTTTATATATTGAATAGCAAAGTAAAAATTCGATTTTTATATATTGAATAGCATAATAAAAATTCGATTTTTAAATATATGAAGTGATTATAAAAATATGATTTTTTAAAATTTAAAGTAAACAAATAAAAATGTGATTTTTATTTTAAAAAAGGCAGTATATAAAAATGTGGTTTTTATATATGTAGTGGCTACGAAAGCGACAAAAGGCAAGAATGATGAAGATTTCTATCAATTAAGAGTCGTGGTATTGGATAGCTATCGGTGAGAATTTCTCACCGTTCAATTTCTTTTTCTAGTTGTATATATATACTAGGATGCAGACGTGCTTAGTAGCACCCAACACAATCGTCCACAGACCATGGACTTGTTTGTTTGATTGCTAAAATTAGTTAGATTATTTGATTGAAATTTGAGTTGTTTGGTGACATAGAGGTGATTGATTGATGTGTGAATGGCGTGGGCCTTCACTAGACCGGGGATAAGGCTTGGCCTCATCCCGTTTCTAGTATCGTGCCGTTATGCCGCCGAAATTTTCAAAAATAAGTTAGAAAAATAAAAATATCATTTTTATTTTGTAAATGAACTGAATAAAAATTCATGTGTTAAAATAAAATGTTTTATCGTTAAAAATATAATTTTTAACGTGAATGTGAATAAATAAATATTCATTTACAAACCGGACGGTTTGTTTATTTACACCTATTTGAAGGACATTGATTGGGATGATAAATTTCACACATCGCCCAATTGCACAAATAAAATCTGTGTTTGTTGATTTGAAACCCCACACGGGTGTTGGGATGAAATTTGAAGTTCACTCATCCTGATTGATTAAACATGTCGATCGATTGATTAACAGGCTGTTATAAGCGTTAGATATCTATATTTGATGCTTATACAGTGTAGTGCACTTTGGTTGATGGTCGATTATTTTTCAATGCTATTATATACGTGTGATGTATGAAAATCCATATAATAAATATTATATGGTGATTGATTGGGCCTCATTCCAATTTAGAAAATAAAGAATATTATAAAATAAAGGTTCATGTGTTGACAGTACTCATCCGTTGAGATTAGTCATGTGAGGAACGAAATATTTTGAAATAGAAATATTTGAAATAGAAATATTTGAATAGGAAATATTTGAAAGAGAAATATTTGAAATAGAATATTTGAAAATAGAATTATATGAAGCCGTGTTGATTAGATTCACGCCATTTTGACGTAAACGATATTTATATCGATTTTATTCATTTTAAAATGAATATTGAAAAGTGATTTCGAAATCGAATAGAAAACAAATTTGAATTGAATCGAATAGGAAACCAATTTGAATTGAATCGAATAGAAAACCAATTTGAATTGAATCGAATAAGAAAAACCAATTTGAATTGAATCGAATAGAAAATCAATTGAATTTGAATAGAATAGAAAATCAATTAAATTTGAATAGAATAGAGAACGAATTTGAATTGAATTGAATTTGAATTGAATAAATAACAAATTGAATTCGAATTAAATAAATAACGAATTCGAATTGAATTGAAAAGATAACGAATTCGAATTGAATTGAATAGACAACGAATTCGAATTGAATTGAATAGACAACGAATTTGAATTGAGTATAAAACCAATTCGAATTTAATTGAAAACGAATTCGAATTGAATTGAAAACGAATTCGAAATGAATTGGAAACGAATTGAAATGAATTCAAATTGAATTGAAATTTGAATTGAATAGAAATGAATTTTAAAACGAATTTATAAGGAAAAATTCAATTTTGATTTGAATTTGAAATGGAAGTTGAAAATGTTTTTGAAACGAATTTTTTTTTTATAAAACTTCGTTTTAAATAGGAATCGACGAAATATATATTATATATATAATATAATGGCCTGAATAGAACGCGCCGCGCCGCTGCAGTTCGCGAATTTCGACCATTTATTTCAAACGGACATTAC
Source organism: Allium sativum (assembly GCA_030737875.1). Classification (NCBI taxonomy): domain Eukaryota; kingdom Viridiplantae; phylum Streptophyta; class Magnoliopsida; order Asparagales; family Amaryllidaceae; genus Allium; species Allium sativum. The sequence goes on along the minus strand of CM060915.1, from coordinate 178,528,198 downwards.
GGGAGATCCGACCGTCGGATTCTCTTAAAACCGGAACCGTTGGGTTCGTATCGAAAAGAGCTTTCTAACGAATATTAGAAATTTGAAATCTAACAGTTGGATTTGTAGATATGTTCAAATCAAATTCGAAAAAGGTCGCTATAGGTGCAGTTCGATGGCCGTTGTTGGAAATCGACTGCACGGGCCTTGATAAAATTATTAAAAATAGTAATAATTGTGTAAAATCATATGAAATGATTTGGGAAAATTTGGGATGAAAAACTCCATATTTGAAAAGATAAAAATAGATTTATATCGAAATGAACTAGTTTTGAACCGAAATCAAAACCCATTTATTTTAAATAAATAAATTGGATTTGAAATGGGTTTGAAATAGAATTGATTTGTGGGTTTATCGTGAGTAGTGTTTTAAATAACACCAGTTCTTTAACCCGATAATAAATAGAATGTGATTCGGGTTTGTCGTGAACTGTGTTTTAAAAAGATATTAGTTCTTTAACCTAATAAAAGGAGTTTTAATGAATCTTCAATTGAATTGAAATGTGGATTGATAATTTAAATTATCAACTTTAGAAAATGAGCAAGGATGGAGTATCACCAGTTTTGCTCCAAAGCGATAGTTAAATCTTTAATTAGATTTGAACATGAAATGGTAATTAATTTTACCGATAACACCATGTGTTAGATATGGAGTATTACCAGTTTTGCTTCATGGGATGAATAAGTTGGGATTGGGAAATAAAATAAACAATTACTTCGGTACGGTTCGCTAATCTCGACTAGTAGGAAAAACCATAATTTGGTTTGATATGACATCCAAAGGAAGATTAAAGGATAAATTTTAAAGAATTTATCTTGGATAAAATTAATGGGAACCTTTCCCTAAAAATGTGATTTTATGAATAAAGGAATATTCTGAACTGGAATGAGGCGTATGTTGTGTTTGTGTAACATTTGTTTATAATATACACGGGTTGTTCGAAAAGGCCGGGTTAATACCCATTTTGAATAACCGATTCGACGATATGTCGAAGATGAAGACGGTGGTCGATGGCCGGAAGTATTCACATCGTTTGGATAATTACTGACGATCCTGATTGGGCTGTACACCCAAGAGGATGGAAACAGTTGGTGGTCATCCAGATGTATTTGGAGATGGACGGATATGCGAGGAAAGTGCCTCCGGTTTCATTCTGACCCAGAACGAACTTGTAAATGGATTGTGTGTCTGACATTGGACTTTATTCTGTGTTGATTGATTTTTGTTAAATATACATCTGTTTGGCGGCAGAGAATTTATTCTCTTGCTTAACGCCCTTCTCTGAGACGTACGAGTTCAGAGGTTGTATATCGATGGACATCAGTCGCATGGCATGAATTGCCTGTGTGGCACACTAAGATGCAATGATCAAGGCTTATGTTGAAAAGCAAAGTCTTGTGGTTGATGATCAAAGCACGGCCTACGTGGCAGCTTTGTGTATAATGTAAATTCGCGAGCCTCACACCTCGGTATGAGTTAAAAACGGGATACGGACTGCAGGGAGAGCACGACGTTTCTTTCTAGCTTTGGTGGTGTTAGTGACTTACCAGCCCTGACATTCATATACTTTTCACCTTTGTGGTTGTTGGAATGAGGCGCCTCGATTTTTGGTTTGTAAGGACCGGGAAACGTGTGTTCAGGCATAACTAATCCTCTAACGTAAGTGAGGACCGGCCCTAAAGATCCAGGGGTTGCCCAGAGTGTGTACCCTGGGACATTTGCTAGAGTGTCTCGAACGCGGAGAGGAGCTTGCCCCTTGCCTCGACTCATGATGGAAATCCAATTTCCAATACGTGTATTTTGGTTTTATTTGTAGAGCCTAGTATGGCGACATAGTGGGATGGGGCACTCATGCCGTCTATGATTTATATTTATGATTGAAATGTTTTGACACTATACACTTATTATAGTATCAAATGATTTGTTTTAAACGTACCAAGCATGTTTGGCTGTTATAAGGTAAAACCCTATCCTCCGGCTTGCGTTGCATTGTGTGATGGGACCTGGGTCTTATAATAGCTTCATTTTTCGAAAAAGCATTGCGTTGTCTTTTCTATGCACTAGTATTCTTGGGAGGAAACCCGTTCTGTGTTATACGGCGTGGTCCCTTGAATTACCCTCTTTCAAAGTAAAGTTTTAATAACTGTTTTAGTTCTCGCACCAGTCACATGACGGACCTGGAGTTTATTGTTTTAACCTAAACTCTCGGTGCCCCTATTTTCCGCACGGGCAGCTAGTAGTTTCGGTTTTGCAGATTTATATTCATAGGATCCTGGTTTACAGCTGGAATGATATCCGGAAAGATCTTTATCCGTATATCACCTTCAGTTGTGCTTTGTATTATTTTCCGCTGCTATGTAATTTATTGTAATCTCTGATATTTATCAAATGTAATTTATTCATTTATACTCTGTATATTCTTGTATCTGATGGAATTGTTGTAATAGCAATGAAACGTTCTTCTGTTTGTGTTCTGATTTGTCCTGTTCTCAAACGATCAGGGGTTTCGAACGGTCTAGATCGGTTTAACGACTGATTCGGATCGAGCGAAATTCCAGGCCGTCACATTTGGGATCAGAGCTTTGGTTTACAAAGCTCGAGAACAAGACACATTAGAACCATACGAAAGAATTCATCAGATATTGGATTAGTAATATCCAATTAGAATGACTCGTTAGAGATAGGATCAGTAGTATCCTAGAACGAGTGTGAAGAGTATATTTTTCAAATAAAAACAATTTTGTTTTAAGAAAATTTAAATCGTTTTACACGTATTTGAATAGTTTATTTATATTGATTTGGACAATCCAATATATAAAGATTTTGCATATACGCGTCATGAACGTATATTCGAAGTTTTAATATATTAGATAGATATAGAATCACACACTAGTCGCACGGACCTGATTCTGATGATTGACGCGTCATCATTAGTAATTATTTTCGTGCTTCGAAGGTGTGATATCTATATATTTCCATTAGAGTGGTGTGAGAACTAAAACCAATATAGCTAGAACACATTTTTGTGAATTGGCATCAAAAACATGATTTTTCGTATATATATCAAAATTATGAATTTGAAATGATAAATTCACCAATTGATTGATGTTTGTGTTGTTTGTTTATTCGTTTAATAATTTTGAACCATTATGCCTAATTGAACCAAATATTGAATTGTATTGAAAATTGGTCGCATTTGCATGCATATATATGTATTTACATTGAACAGGTCATAGCAAGGATGCTAGAGCAGAGAATAAAATTTGTTTGCCTGACAAATAGGTACATGTTTATTATGTAATTTACTGTTTTGTTTGGGTGATGATGATTTTATGAGCCTATTGGCTAGCCGCTTGGCTTTTTCTTTTTGAGATCAGAAGGCCTATATGGCAATTTTGGGATTTTCCCGTGGCTCCCGGTGCAGGGGAGGTTATGGCGAAATTTTTCAAAAATTTAGGGTGTTAGCCAAATTTTTGAAAATTTGAAAATTCTCAGAAACTGAAAAGTTGTAGGATGGAAGCCAGATCGAACATAGAGCTGATTAATCAAACCACTTTCGACTTTGTTCCTTTTCGGGGACGAAAAGTTTTAAGTGGGAGAGATTGTAATAACCTGGAAAATCTGGGCCAGTTTAAAATTTTTATTTTGGCAATTTTAGCGAATTTTGAACATTTAAAATAGATTATTTTAAATAATATCGACGAGAAAATTTATTTTGAATATAATTAGAACGTATATATTATATACGCTGTTGTTAGAATACAAATAATTATATTTAGTTATAAAGAGAATTGAAAATGGCGCGGTAGTTCGATAATTCGATTTCAAACTTCAATTGAATGTACCGGGTGCAAAACAAACCAGATTTTAGTGAAACCAAAAATAATAGGATCTAACTGAGAATATCTTTTGAACGAATCCAAAAAATCGAGATTTCATAGCGGGAATCAAAAGATATGTCCAGTTGAAAATTCTGAATAGTCGCTATGGAAATCAGGCCCTTAAAATGGGAATTTTGCAAATGACCTCGGATTTCGACGAAACCACTTTTGTTGGATCCGCAGTGTCAAATTATTGCTAGATTCCAAATTTCATAATTTTTCGAATCAATATGTGAGCGTGGAAAAGGAAAACGCGTTTGACCAGTTTTAGTTGATTTTAATCAACTGGAAATTGGCCATTTTTCAAATGGTCTCGGAATTCGACGAAACTAGTTTTGTTAGGACTGTATCGTCAATACGAAGCAGGAAAATATTTTTCTGTAATTTTTCGAGTTAGTATGTGACCCCAGTAAATAGAAATGCGCGTTCAAATTCAATATATAGAGTAATATGTTGATTTTAATGGAAACCGATCGAAAAAGTCGAATCAGCCTACGATACATATCCCATTGTGTTCGGAATGGGGGTAAAACGCTGTGGGCGACAGGCGGTGGGCCTCGTTTTGAGGTCGAAAATAAAAGCTACTTTTTGGGAGAATTTAATTTAATTAAATATATTTTAAAACTTGGTCAAAGGCCACACCCCCCTCCTTCTTCATTTCTGATAGAGACTTCAAAATAAAAAAATAAAAAAAGAAAGGGAGATCGATAGAGGAACGAAGCCGCCTCCCACGCTCGTCGCCTCCGACTTCGACCGGCCACCCTTCCCCCCCCCCCCCCCCATCGGCGTCGATCACCGCATCTACCCCCCCCCCCCCCCCCAGGCGCCGCGCGACGCTATCGAGCCCTCCTCTGCCATAAAACACCTCGCCACCCCCCCCCCCCTCCGTGAACCGCAGTCACCACCTCCTCCCCCTCTTCGATTCGATCTCCTCCTTTCCCTCCCTTCTCTGAAAACCCTCACGCCCAAAACCGAACCCGACCGCCGCCTCTCAGGAGCACCAGCAACCCCTCCGACGCACCATCCCCCTCCTCTTTTTGCAACGCTGTAAGTTTTAATTATTTAATTTTATTTTCAATAATCATTTTTTTTATATATATAAATATTTTAAAGAACCGATTTTTATTGTTTATAAAGAAGAAAGGGAGTTTTTTTATGAAGAAAATATGATTTTTACTTCGAGAAAAATATAAAAATATAATTTTTAGATTTTATAGATAGTAAAAATATCATTTTTATATATGTAGCAAAATAAAAATGTGATTTTTATAGTGGTGAAATTGAAAAGGTAAAATCTTTATAGTTGAAAAGGCGGGATCTTTATATGGAGAACAACGAGGAAAAAAAATAGAATTTTATCCATATAGTGTGAAAGTAAAAATTCGATTTTTATATATTGAATAGCATAGTAAAAATTCGATTTTTGTATATTGAATAACATAGTAAAAATTCGATTTTTATATATTTAATAGCATAGTAAAAATTCGATTTTTAAATATATGAAGTGATTATAAAAATATGATTTTTTAAATTTTAAAGTAAACAAATAAAAATGTGATTTTTATTTTAAAAAAGGCAGTATATAAAAATGTGATTTTTATATATGTAGTGGCTACGGGCAACGAAAGCGACAAAAGGCGAGAATGATGAAGATTTCTATCAATGAAGAGTCGTGGTATTGGATAGCTATCGGTGAGAATTTCTCACCTTTCAATTTATTTTTCTAGTTATATATATATATATACTAGGATGCAGACGGTGCTTAGTAGCACCCGACACAATCGTCCACAGACCATGGACTTGTTTGTTTGATTGCAAAAATTAGTTAGATTATTTGATTGAAATTTGAGTTCTTTGGTGAAATAGAGGTGATTGATTGATGTGTGAATGGCGTGGGCCTTCACTAGACCGGGGATAAGGCTTGGCCTCGTCCCGTTTCTAGTATCGTGCCGTTAGGCCGCCGAAATTTTCGAAAATAAGTTAGAAAGATAAAAATATCATTTTTATTTTGTAAATGAACTGAATAAAAATTCATGTGTTAAAATAAAATGTTTTATCGTTAAAAATATAATTTTTAACGTGAATGTGAATAAATAAATATTCATTTACAAACCGGACGGTTTGTTTATGTACACCTATTTGAAGGACATTGATTAGGACGATAAATTTTACACATCGCCCAACTGCACAAATAAAATCTTTGTTTGTTGATTTGAAACCCCACACGGGTGTTGGGATGAAATTTGAAGTTCACTCATCCTGATTGATTAAATATGTCGATCGATTGATTGACAGGCTGCTATAAGCGTTAGATATCTATATTTGATGCTTATACAGTGTAGTGCACTTTGGTTGATGGTTGATTATTTTTCAATGCTATTATATACATGTGATGTATGAAAATCCATATAATAAACATTATATGGTGATTGATTGGGCCTCATTCCAATTTAGAAAATAAAGAATATTATAAAATAAAGGTTCATGTGTTGACAGTACTCATCCCTTGAGATTAGTCATGTGTTGAACGAAATATTTTGAAATAGAAATATTTGAAATAGAAATATTTGAATAGGAAATATTTGAAAGAGAAATATTTGAAATAGAATATTTGAAAATAAAATTATATGAAGCCGTGTTGATTAGATTGACGCCATTTTGACGTGAACGATATTTATATCGATTTTATTCATTTTAAAATGAATATTGAAAAGTGATTTCGAAATCGAATAGAAAACAAATTTGAATTGAATCGAGTAGAAAACCAATTTGAATTGAATCGAATAGAAAACCAATTTGAATTGAATTCAATACAAAACCAATTTGAATTGAATCGAATAAGAAAAACCAATTTGAATTGAATCGAATAGAAAATCAATTGAATTTGAATAGAATAGAAAATCAATTGAATTTGAATAGAATAGAAAACGAATTTTATTTGAATTGAATTTGAATTGAATAAATAACAAATTGAATTCGAATTAAATAAATAATGAATTCGAATTGAATTGAATAGATAACGAATTCGAATTGAATTGAACAGATAACGAATTCGAATTGAATTGAATAGACAACGAATTTGAACTGAATTGAGTATAAAACCAATTCGAATTGAATTGAAAACGAATTCGAATTGAATTGAAAACGAATTCGAATTGAATTGGAAACGAATTGAAATGAATTCAAATTGAATTGAAATTTGAATTGAATAGAAATGAATTTTAAAACGAATTTATAAGGAAAAATTCAATTTTGATTTGAAATGGAAGTTGAAAATGTTTTTGAAACGAATTTAAAACAATTTATAAAACTTCATTTTAAATAGGAATCGACGAAATATATATTATATATTATATATATATATAATATAATGGCCTGAATAGAACGCGCCGCGCCACGGTAGTTCGCGAATTTCGACCATTTATTTCAAACGGACATTACGGGAGATCCGACCGTCGGATTCTCCTAAAACCAGAACCGTTGGGTTCGTATCGAAAAGAGCTTTCTAACAAATATTAGAAATTTGAAATCTATAGGTTGGATTTGGAGATACGTCCAAATCAAATTCGAAAAAGGTCACTATAGGTGCAGTTCGATGGCCGTTGTTGGAAATCGACTGTACGGGCCTTGATAAAATTATTAAAAATAGCAATAATTGTGTGAAATCATAAGAAATGATTTGGGAAAATTTGGGATGAAAAACTCCATATTTGAAAAGATAAAAATAGATTTATATCGAAATGAACTAGTTTTGAGCTGAAATCAAAACCCATTTATTTTTAAATAAATAAATTGGATTTGAAATGGGTTTGAAATAGAATTGATTTGTGGGTTTATCGTGAGCAGTGTTTTAAATAACACCAGTTCTTTAACCCGATAATAAATAGAATGTGATTCGGGTTTGTCGTGAACCGTGTTTTAAAAAGACATTAGTTCTTTAACCCAATAAAAGGAGTTTTAATGAATCTTCAATTGAATTGAAATGTGGATTGATAATTTAAATTATCAACTTTAGAAAATGAGCGAGGATGGAGTATCACCAGTTTTGCTCCAAAGCGATAGTTAAATCTTTAATTCGATTTGAACGTGAAATGGTAATTAATTTTACCGATAACACCATGATGTTAGATATGGAGTATTACCAGTTTTGCTTCATGGGATGAATAAGTTGGGATTGGGAAATAAAATAAACAATTACTTCGGTACGGTTCGCTAATCTCGACTAGTTAGGAAAAACCATAATTTGGTTTGATCCGACATCCAAAGGAAGATTAAAGGATAAATTTTAAAGAATTTATCTTGGATAAAATTAATGGGAACCTTTCCCTAAAAATGTGATTTTATGAATAAAGGAATATTCTGAACTGGAATGAGGCGTATGTTGTGTTTGTGTAACATTTGTTTTTAATATACGCGGGTTGTTCGGAAAGGCCGGGTTTATACCCATTCTGAATAACCGATTCGACGATATGTCGAAGATGAAGACTTTGGTCGAAGGCCGGAAGTCTTCACATCATTTGGATAATTACTGACGATCCTGATTGGGCTGTACACCCAACAGGATGGAAACAGTTGGTGGTCGTCCAGATGTACTTGGAGATGGATGGATATGCGAGGAAAGTGCCTCCGGTTTCGTTCAGACCCAGAACGAACTTGTAAATGGATTGTGTGTCTGACATTGGACTTTATTCTGTGTTTATTGATTTCCGTTAAATATACATCTGTTTGGCGGCGGAGAATTTATTCTCTTGCTTAACGCCCTTCTCTGAGACGTACGAGCTCAAAGGTTGTATATCGATGGACATCAGTCGCATGGCATGAATTGCCTGTGTGGCACGCTAAGATGAAATGATCAAGGCTTCTGTTGAAAAGCAAAGTCTTGTGGTTGATGATCAAAGCACGGCCTACGTGGCAACTTTGTGTATAACGTGAATTCGCGAGCCTCACACCTCGGTATGAGTTAAAAACGGGATACGGACTGCAGGGAGAGCACGACGTTTCTTTCTAGCTTTGGTGGTGTCAGTGAATTACCAGCCCTGACATTTATATACTTTTCACCTTTGTGGTTGTTGGAATGAGGCGCCTCGATTTTAGGTCTGTAAGGACCGGGAAACGTGTGTTCAGGCATAACTAATCCTCTAACGTAAGTGAGGACCGGCTCTGAAGATCCAGGGGTTGCCCAAAGTGCGTAACCCTGGGACATTTGCTAGACTGTCTCGAACGCGGAGAGGAGCTTGCCCCTTGCCTCGACTCATGATGGAAATCCAATTTCCAATACGTGTATTTCGGTTTTATTTGTAGAGCCTAGTATGGCGACATAGTGGGATGGGGCACTCATGCCGTCTATGATTTATATTTATGATTGAAATGTTTTGACACTATACACTTATTATAGTATCAAATGATTTGTTTTAAACGTACCAAGCATGTTTGGCTGTTATAAGGTAAAACCCTATCCTCCGACTTGCGTTGCATTGTGTGATGGGACCTGAGCCTTATAATAGCTTCATTTTTCGAAAAAGCATTGCGTTGTCTTTTCTATGCACTGGTATTCTTGGGAGGAAACCCGTTCAGTGTTATACGGCGTGGTCCCTTGAATTACCCTCTTTCAAAGTAAAATTTTAATAACTGTTTTAGTTCTCACACCAGTCACATGACTGACCTGGAGTTTATTGTTTTAACTTAAACTCTGGGTGCTCCTATTTTTCGCACGGGCAGCTAGTAGTTTCGGTTTTGCAGATTTATATTCACAGGATCCTGGTTTACAGCTGGAATGATATCCGGAAAGCTCTGTATCCGTATATCACCTTCAGTTGTGCTTTGTATTATTTTCCGCTGCTATGTAATTTATTGTAATCTCTGATATTTATCGAATGTAATTTATTCGTTTATACTCTGTATATTCTTGTATCTGATGGAATTGTTGTAATAGCAATGAAACGTTCTTCTGTTTGTGTTCTGATTTGTCCTGTTCTCAAACGATCAGGGGTTTCGAACGGTCTAGATCGGTTTATAGACTGATTCGGATCGAGCGAAATTCCAGGCTGTCACACACAGTCATAAAGTATTCCCCAAGTAAAACGGTAAAGCAGCCATAGCCAAGAAAAATCCAAGCCATACATGATGACCTTGAAGCAGAAGAAGTCCGAGCTAAATAACAGTATTTCCTCCTTGAAAACCTGGGGGGGGACGGAAGATAAAGAGGCGAAAGAAAACGGGGTCAGTCAAAAAGACTGGTAAGTCCTATCCACTTCCAGAATAAAAACAGGTAAAGGTAACATGACATGCATAAACTGAAAGTAAACATAAGGATGATGACAAGATAGACAAGCTAAACCAAGGTAACAGGATGAACTACTATATCAAGATAAACTACAGTCACTATGAATCAAGTATAACATCCCAAGGTTCTATCGAGTATAACATCCCAAGTTTCTATCGAGTATAACATCCCAAGGTTCTATCGAGTATAACACCCCAAGGTTCTATCAAGTATATGCCCTGCACCTTCTGTACTAGTATCCCAACCCGTGTCATGTGTTAGCTACAAAATGTCCCTTGCCCAATGTCATGAAATGGTCCATGTCAACCTAATGTAGGTTTTCCCAACTCGTATGTTTCTTTCCAGGTATATGTTTAGTCCATTGTCGTAAATCCTATGCGCTTCCTCACGTAGTTCTATACTACTTCAACGTAGTTCCATTATCCTTGAGAATCATTTGGACTGTCATCCTTGATCTAGCTGTATTTTCTTACCATGAATTCTCGAATGTTCGGCTAGGATTTATGCCACCTAGGACCACTAGGGATTACGCTACCTACTAAAAGTTTTCGTAACTCGGTTTGGGTTTAAGCCACCTAGGACCGCTAGGGATTACGCTACCCGTCAACCACGCCCCTTTTTTCCACGTATGTATCGTGAATCGTTTTCCATGTCTAGATGCACATGTATCTCAATATGCCATCCGAGTCCCGTGCCAGGGCTAATCAAGAAATACAGGACTCGGTCGGGAGCTTTAGGTTACCTGCCGATGCAGATATTAAGGTCTGTTTTTCTACCGGTGGTTATGGTCCCACGTGACCCCTCCCTCAACTACTGAAAGGCAATCCAAGAAAATCATGCACGAGAACTATACTTCGGCCATCCATGCCCCACTTTCCTATTGGCCAACCTCACCCATAACTAGATAACTAGTATATGGTCTGTTGGGAGTTCTCTTCCTTTCCGCATATGTACACAATTGATTGAAGATGGTAGGTAGTCGATGACGTGCTATCATAGGGCTAAACTAGATATCGCCGACTCCACGCTAATCCACCCCAGTCTTTAGGTTGCTCGCACAGCAACCAATGCATACCCTTAGTTCTTCTACCGCAGACCTTAACCTCTATGAGCCCAGGAGGATCATCTGCAACCTCACAGAGGGATACCAAGAGTACCGTCACGTCCCCTGAAGCTACCGCATCGTCACCCAGTTCGCTGGAGCCTTTATCTAAGTCAGATAAACATTCGCTCCTCCTCGTGAGTTCGTTCTAAACGATGACCTACCATATCAGGTTACTCATCTATCTATGAACTGGTCCATTTGTCTTGACTAAGAGTTATTACTTAGTTATCCTTAACTAACGTTTATCACTTAGTTTCCCTTCCCGTTATCCTTATTAACTACGATTTTCCACTTAGTCCCCTGAACTAGGGTTTTGTCTAATGGGTTAAGTGTTGTCATTCGAGTTCATGACTTACCCCGCCTACGAATCATGTCAAAATTGGCTAAGTATTCAAGTTCAAGGCTTAGCCCTACAAACCATGTATCAAGTTGGTTAAGTATATCAAGACGTTCATGACTTAACCCTAGATTATCGTGTCAGATTGTTTAAGTATGGATTAACGTAACCCTATCAAATTTACAGTGTCAGATTGGTTAAGTATAGGTAAACTTAACCCTATCAAATTTACCGAGTAAAATTGGTTAAGTGTAGGTTAACTTAACCCCATTAAATTATCGAGTCGGATTGGTTAAGTATATTTAAGAGGTTCGTGACTTAACCCTATCAAATCATCAAGTCGGATTGGTTAAGTGTAAGTTAACTTAACCCCATCAAATTATCGAGTCGGATTGGTTAAGCATATTTAAGAGGTTCGTGACTTAACCCTATCAAATCATCAAGTCGGATTGGTTAAGTGTAAGTTAACTTAACCCCATCAAATTACTGAGTCGGATTGGTTAAGTGTAGGTTAACTTAACCCTATCCACTAGTTGTATTTATAATGGTTAAGTATCATTCTTGTGGGTTTACTTAACTCTACCATGCATCGCGTTATCCCAGTCGGGTGTTATCAACCCATTTAGGTTAAACTAACCCATCCGCTAATCATGTTATATGGTTAAGTGTCTTTAAGAAATCAAGTCCGGTCTTACTTAACCTACCCATTCATGTCATATCGGTTAAGTGCCATTAGTCAAACTAACTTAACCTTATCATGTGGCATTAAGTAAATTAATGCACCCCAACCTCTCACATTAGACTTTGTTGTGGTTACTGGTTACGCCGGGCGGGTCCGGGCAGCTTTACACCACAACTTAGTCTAACCTCGGGTTTTGAGCGCGATATGACCAACTTCTCACATTGAGTCTTATTGTCCGTAGCTACTGGATTTGTCGGGCGGTTCCGGGCAGATTTATGCTACAAACTCAACCCAACCTCGAGTTGGCCAATTTCATGTTTTTCTACTTATCATGTTCATGTCCAATTTAGGCTACGACAAAGTCCACATTTTACACTTGTGCCCATTGTTCCATTACTTAATTCATGTTAAATTTCATAGCCTGTCTCACGTTTGCCTAAACTACCCAAGGCGTATCCCCAACTCAAGTGAAAGCGAGTCAACATAGTAGGAATAATATGACAACATATTGGCCTCAAATCATGTATGATAGCATAAAGGGATTGGCCTCAAACATGTATGATAGCATAACACTAGGTTCATCATCATAGGCATGTAAATGGTCATGAGGGGTTTAAGTTCACGCATAAGCCCCAAGTCAAGTTCATATGAAAATTCCATAAGCCAAATTGTTCTAAGGATTCATGCCAACATTTCCACAAGTCAAGATTAAATCTTGCATGATAAGCTAAGTCAAACACAACATGAGTGGCATGATTTAATCACTAAGAAATAGCCCAAAGTCATAGGTTCAAGAAAGAGGCAAGACTAGATTAACATAGACTAGCATACTTAGGTTTCATCTCATTTTATTCCATGTCAACATTAAAACTACCGTTTGGATCTAAAAGTAGCTAGAACTTACGAAGCGTGGCTTAGAGATTTATGAGCAAGCATTTGTCGTAGAACGGTGTTGAGATGATGCTCTACTTCCTTGATTTGATGTAGAAAGCTTGCTCCTTTGTCATGGATCTAGTTTGAATGCTCAAGCCTTTGAAGTTGGAGATGGAGGCCATGATCAAGAAATATTTGGGCAGCACTTTGTTGTTAGAGTGAATTGTAGTGAATTAGGCTAGGTCTTAGGGTGTTTTTATAGGAGTAGGAACAAGTTTAGGCCCTTAGATTAACCCTAGTTTAGATCTGAGCCATCAAAAATCGTCACAGGACAACAAACCAGACCACAAGACCCTGCAGGTGCACCCAGGCTGACCTGGTCCGACCAGGGAAATTGACTCCTAGGTCGACACCCAGGTCGACTGGGCAGTCGACCTGGTCCGTGGGGGTCGACTCCCCAGTCGACCTGGGGCTGGGCGGGAATTTTTCCCGCCCAATCCGTTTGGGGCTAAATTCGAATTTTGAAAGTCTGTTTTCGTTTTATGATTTTTCTTGAAACTTCTAGAGGCCATATCTCGGTCATATGGACTCCGATTTACGAAATTTCGGACTCGTTTCCGACCAGAATTCCGAGACGAATGCAACGGCGTAACCCATTTTTCATGATTCCTATTTTAAAATTTAATTCTGCCCTGATTTCTTGTTTTAACATGTTATAAAAATTCGGGTTGTTACACTAATCCCAAATAATTAGCTGTATGTCGATCGATTGATTGATAGGCTTTTATAAGCATTAAATATTTATATTTGATGCTTATGCTGTGTAGAATGCACTCTGGATGATGGTTGATTATTTGTCGTTGCTATTATATACATGTGTTGTAGGGAATCCATACAGTTAACATTATATGGTAATTGATTGGGCCTCATTCCAAATTGGAAAATAAAGAATATTCATGTGTTGAATAAAAGAATATTCATGTGTTGAATAAAAGAAAATTCATGTGTTGAAAAAAATATATATTCATGTGTTGAATAAAAGAAAATTCATGTGTTGAATAAAATATATATTCACGTGTTGAATAAAAGAAAATTCATGTGTTGAATAAAATATATATTCATGTGTTGAATAAAAGAAAATTCATGTGTTGAAGAAAATATTCATTTGTTGAATAGAATAACGAAGTTGTAACACCCCGCCTCCGCTAGGGTCACTCGCAAAGGAATGCACTAGCTTTAGAGGGGCATTATTGGTAAACATGCACAGAAATATCACAAGACAGAACATATAAAATAGCGGAAGTAAAATCGAACTTTCATAAATTCATTAATAAGTAAGGTCTAAAGCCTTTTACATCAGAGTACATCAAAACCTGTCTTGCAATAATAAAGAAGCATAAAGACATTTTCATAAATTATTCCCCAAGTAAAAAACAGTAAAGTAGCCACAGCCAAGAAAAGTCCAAGCCATCCATGATGACCTTCAAGCAGAAGAAGTCTGAACTAACCAACAGTATTTCCTCCCTGTAACCTGGGGGGGAACGGAAGAAAAGAGGCGAAACAAAACGGGTCAGTCAAAAAGACTGAGTAAGCCCTATCTACTATTAGTATAAAAACTAGTAAAGTTAATTGACATGAGAAACTGAGATGAACATAAGCATGATAACAAGATAGATAAGCTAAATCAAAATTACAGGATGAACTACTGAACTCAGATAAACTAGGGTGTCGTGATAAACTACGGTGTCAAGATAAAACAAGGTATCACATTGTCAGGTTTCTATCAAGTATAATATCCCAAGATATCTATCGCGTATAACATCCCATGGCATCTATCCTGTATATCCGCTCTGCACCTACCGTACTAGTACCCCAACTGTATTACGTGTTATCCGTGAATGACCCTTACTCAAAAGTCGTGTAATGGTCCATGTCAACCTAATATGCCGCATATATAGGTTACTCAACTCATATGTTTCTTTCCATGTATAAGTTCAGTCCTTTGCCGTAGGTTGTACGGGCTTTCCCATGTAAACGGTTTATCCTTGAAGTTGTTTTGGACTGCAACCCTTGATCTAGTTGTGTTTCCTTACCATGAACTATCGCGCGTCCACTTAGGATTTATGCCACCTAGGACCGCTAGGGATTCTGCTACCTAATGAACGTTTCCGTGTCTCGGTTTGGGTTTTTGGCCACCTAGGACCACTAGGGATTACGCCACCCGTCAACCGCGCCCTTGATCCCACGTATGTATCGTGAATCGTTTTCCATGTCTAGATGCACATGTTCCCCAATGTGCCATCCGAGTTCCGTGCCAGGGCAAATCAAGAAATACGGAACTCGGTCGGGAGCTTTAAATCGTCTGCCGATGCAGATATCAAGGTCTGTTTTTGTACCCGTGGCTATGGTCCCACGTGACCCCTCCCTCAACTACTGAAAGGCAATCCAAGAAAAATCATGTATAAGAACCACTCCCCGGCCCCACTATAGCCCACTTTCCTACGGGCCAACCTCACCCATGACTCGATAGCAAGCACATGGTCTGTTGGGGGTTCCCTGCCTTTCCGCACGTACACGATTGACTAAAGATGGTAGGTAGTCGGCGATGTGCTATCCAGGGCAAAAACAAGAATCGTCGACTCCACGCTAATCCATCCCAGTCTTTAGGTTGCTCGCATAGCAACCAAGGCATACTCTTGGTCCTTCTAACGCAGACCTTAACCTCTCATGGGCCTAGTATAATTACCTGGCAGCCCACAGAGGGATCCCAAGAATATCCTCACGTCCCCCGAAGCTTCCACTTCGGCACCCAGTGCGCTGGAGCTTTTATCCAAGTCAGATAACTTGCTCCCCCTCGTATACTAAGCGATGACCTACCGTATCAGGTTACTCATCGTTTTGAGAATTAGACCTATGTCCTTAGCTAAGAATTATTACTTAGTTACCCTTAACTAAGGTTTACCACTTAGCTTCCTTTCCCGTTATCCTTGATTAACCACGGTTTTCTACCTAGTTCTTCTAGCTAGGGTTTGTCTATTGGGTTAAGTGTTATCATACAAGTCCATGACTTAACCCGCCCACGAATCACGTCAAAGATTGGCTAAGTATTTAAGTTCAAGACTTAGTCCCACAAGTTGGTTAAGTGTACCCAGAGGCTCATGACTTAACCCTATCAAGTCAAATTGGTCAAGTACTAGCTTACCTTAATCCTATCGGATTATCTTGCTAGATCGATTAAGCATAGATTATCTTAATCTCATCAAATTATCGAGTCGGATTGGTTAAGTATAGGTTGGCTTAACCCCATCCTCTAATCGTACTACAATGGTTAAGTATATTCTAAAAAGGTCTTGTGACTTAACCTTATCAGGTCCGCGTATTAGATTGGTTAAGTGTAAGTTACTTAACCCCATCAGATCATCATGTATAATTGGTTAAGTATAAGTTGCTTAACCCCATTAAATTACCACGTTAAGTTGGTTAAGTATTGGTTACTTAACCTCATTGAATTACCGAGTTTAAATTGGTTAAGTGTTTAACTTAACCCCATCGAATTACCGTGTTTAGATTAGTTAAGTGTGGATTACTTAACCCCATCTAATTACCGTGTCGGATTAGTTAGGTGCAAATTACTTAACCCCATCCCCTAATCATCTTGTATGGTTAAGTGTCATTAAGAAAACTTACTTAACCTTGCCAAATTATCATGTTGGATTGATTAAGTGTTGGATAACTTAATCCCCGTCCACTAGTCGTATAAAAATGGTTAAGCGTCATTAGGCAAATCAAATCACTTAACCTACCCAACCTTGTCATGTTTTGTTAAGTATCATTAGCCTAACCAATTTACTTAACCCATTTACCCATGTCATATTTGGTTAAGAGTCATTAATCAAATTAACTTAACCCTATCATGTGGCATTAATTACTTAATGCACCCAACCTCTCACATTAGACTTTGTTGTGGTTACCAGTTAAGCCGGTCGGTTCCGGGTAGCTTTACACCACAACTTGGTCTAACCTCGGGTTCAAGCACAACATGACCAACTTCTCACATTGGGTCCTATTGTTTGCAACTACTAGTTAGGCCGGTCGGTTCCGGGAAGTTTTACGTTGCAAACTCAACCCAACCTCGAGTTGGCCACTTTCATGTTTAGTCTAGTGTCATGTTCATAGTCAAGTTTTCAAGCAATTGGGTAGACCTAACTTAATAGGTAAATTCCCAATGGGTAGACCTAACTTAATAGGTAAATTCCCAAGCTTATGTTTTTATGCATACTTACATGTCAACTTCCATGTTATACTTCAAGTCATGTTTTCAAGTATAAACACATGTCATATTTTAACGTTACATGTTGTCATGTTTATACCCATTTACCCAAGTCATATTCATGTCATTATGTTTCCCCATAATGTGACCCCAACGCTTTTTAAACTAGCACATACGTTCGCAACAACGTGATGGATTAAAAGAAGAGACTTGGCAAAGGAATGACAAAAATGGGTATTAAGCCACAAGTTAATCATGGTGGCAAATGAGGCACAAATGTGTTCATTAGCTTGCATGTTACATTCTTAAGCCTCAAAAACATGCATCAATACAAACTTGGTACATAAGCGAATCATGGTGACAAAAGACATGGAATGATGGCTAGAAACTCGCATATATCATCATATAAGGATTATGACTTTATATGCAAGTTGACATAATGATTATGAAGATTCTCATGTTGCATAATGCAACATTTCAACATAAAGGTTGTGGCTTTTAGCTCATAAGATCAAGATAATGACTTCATAAACTTGCATAACATGATAGCATGCATCATTCTAATTAATCAAACCCAAACTTTCAACATGAACATTTAACTTCATAGTTAATATCTAAGAGTAGGGAAGGGCTTACAATGCTTATGTGGACTCAAATGAGTATAGCAAATGTAAGAAACCCCTTATGCAACAAATTAAAACCCCAAAATGCAAGCAAACTTGATCAAGACTCCTCCTTTATGATGCCAATAGAGAAAAAAGACTTTAATGCAAGCTAAAGAGGATCATACAAGCCTAAATACACTTGTATGCATGGAAATCTCTTAGAAATTTGATTTAGGAATTTATGAAGAGAGTGGAGGCCATGAGAGGATTGATTTTGCCATAGTTTAGTTGCATGAATGAATAATGAGGATTTAGGATAGGTTAGGGTCTTATTTATAGATTAGGCAAGTGTTTTAGGCCATAGGATTAAACCTAGATTCAATCCAAGCCATCAAAGCATGTCTTGGGGAAGAAGTTAAGTGTAGGAACCATCTAGGGCCTTTAGATTAAAGATGAACCATGAGAACCATCCAAATGCAAAATCTGCATTTGAGCGAATCGGCCCACGGGTTGACAGCCAAACACCCTGGATTAACCCCTAGTCGACCTAACGAGCTCGGGTCGACCTCAAAAATCGGCCGGTTCGGTTATTCCCCTCTCCCAATTCGCTGTTTTGAACATTTTTGCATATTTATTTATTTAATTTTCAATTATATATATATATATATATATCAATATATATATATTTCTCTGCGCAACCCATTTCACTTAATTAAGTATACTTTAATTTGGGAATTTTTCGTGAAACTTCGCGAGGCCATATCTTGGTCATACGGACTCCGATTTTCGAAAACTCGGACTCTATTTCGCGTATTTTTCCGAGACGAACGCAATGGCATAGCCCGTTTCCCTTGATTCAGATTTTACAGTTTAATTTTGCTTCCATTTATGTTATAACAGGTTATTGAAAATACGGGTTGTTACATTCTCCCCACCTTTTAGGATTTCGTCCCCGAAATCTCCAAGTTAGGAAGAACATATCCTACCGTCCATCATCCATCTACTCAAAACATCATCCACAAGCAACCATTGTCCTTAGATGATTTCTAATGCTGTATGAATATATGCAAGACGTGTGTGTACATGTTCCTTAGCTAATGCTAATGATCAGGCCTGAATAATCTTACTAACGCAAAAATATGTATAGTGCCATGTATCCAACGTGTATGCAAATAGTCCTAGTCATATAGATACTATATGCGTGCACAATCATTCATTCATATGCAACAACTGCATGATAATACACTCGATTTCATCCATAAACAAGTATAAATACTCGTGCATATGCAATATGAAATGTGACCGAGTCGAGCTAGTATCTAATGTGTATTCGCGCATCCACGAGCAACCACTTGCAACCACTTGCAACCATATCAATCATAACATGTTTCAAATACATGTTTACATCCATAGGGTTCTACCTAGGATTCCCTGAAATAGGGTCGAGAAGATAAACAAGACAAACTCCTTACGGGGTTTGTAACAGAAAACAGGACCGAGAGGATGTCCACAAAAGATAGCCTACAAGTAAGCTCTACCGAAAACAGGGATCAAGTATATACTCCCAAAAAGAGATATCATGCGCGTTTCTAGTCTTTGACCATCAAAGTCGTCTTTCCTGAGCTTAATTCCATCGTGCCTTGACCGTCTTTTAACTTCACGATTTCGCAGCTTCTTACTTCCTGTTTCCATAACATGAGCTAGAACTCATTTCTTTGTCGCCTCTCGTTCCACTTGCACTTATCCTTTTCCTAGAATACTTGACGCAAACATGACTGCGTACTCATGATCTCATGCAAGCTTTCCAAAATTCACTAATGAATCTCGGACCTCGTACCACAAGGTATTCCACGTAGAAGAACTTTCTCTTGAAAGTAAACAGATGCCAACCAGGTTATCAAGCGCACTTACTTGGGTGATTTCCATAACCCGTGCATAAGTGAAATAAACCATCCGTCTTATCGGCGAACACCACTCGATCGGGCTTCAAATTTCCAATAAAGGCATCAAGGGATTCTAAGTAATTAATCATGACCGAACCCAAAAAGGTTACACGAGACTTCGAGGGTATTACCAAGGCTAGTCAAAGAGTCTAACTACCCTCCTATCAAAACCGAGAGTGGCACCCCTTACTGGATAACCACTTCATCCATAACCGAGGCATGTTATTCTCAAATCAAAAACAAGTCATGAATAAATGGACCGGTTCTCCACAGGATTTGAGACAAAAATGGGATTCTCTATTACGCTAGTACTTAAGGTGCAGAGACTCAACTATCGAAGCAAACTTAAATGATGCAGGGATAAAAACAAAGTCTTGGCGGGATGATAGAAAAGAAGAGCTAAACTTTTAACAAGATCGTTACCCTCCTTCCGAGGTACCCTAGAAATAAGAGCATACTATTACCCTCCCGATGATCTTGTCCTTGTCCCATAATACTTAACTATCCACCCCGTTTTACCATGCCAAAGGTACTCTCTCGTCATGGGTTTCATTGTTCATCTTTCTCCCTCCTTTGAGGACTAAGCCATACTAACCAGTTGCTCATCCTTAAGCTCGTATCCTTTATCCTCTTTCTCACTATCCTTTCTTATAACGCGGCCACTGGTCTCTCGAGAACCACCTCCATCGCATGGAAAGCACTTTCGTAGATAGAAAAGACTAGTCGTAGTTAAAACCACTGTGACTACAGATGGAGGAAAGAAAGGAAAAGAGATTCAATTAAGGAAACAAGGATAGTGCTAATGGCCTTTGGGGAATAGCCATTTTCTTTTAAAAGAAAATTTTCTTGAAAAATGCTTCTTTATAAACGATTTTCAAATAGTTTTCAGAAGGTCTTTAAAAACTTTTTCCCAGTCTGGTAACCTTCTGCTCTGATACCAAATGTAACACCCCGCCTCCGCTAGGGTCACTCGCAAAGGAATGCACTAGCTTTAGAGGGGCATTATTGGTAAACATGCACAGAAATATCACAAGACAGAACATATAAAATAGCGGAAGTAAAATCGAACTTTCATAAATTCATTAATAAGTAAGGTCTAAAGCCTTTTACATCAGAGTACATCAAAACCTGTCTTGCAATAATAAAGAAGCATAAAGACATTTTCATAAATTATTCCCTAAGTAAAAACAGTAAAGTAGCCACAGCCAAGAAAAGTCCAAGCCACCCATGATGACCTTCAAGCAGAAGAAGTCTGAACTAACCAACAGTATTTCCTCCCTGTAACCTGGTGGGGGAAACGGAAGAAAAGAGGCGAAACAAAAGGGGTCAGTCAAAAAGACTGAGTAAGCCCTATCTACTATTAGTATAAAAACTAGTAAAGTTAATTGACATGAGAAACTGAGATGAACATAAGCATGATAACAAGATAGATAAGCTAAATCAAAATAACAGGATGAACTACTGAACTCAGATAAACTAGGGTGTCGTGATAAACTACGGTGTCAAGATAAAACAAGGAATCACATTGTCAGGTTTCTATCAAGTATAATATCCCAAGATATCTATCGTGTATAACGTCCCATGGCATCTATCCTGTATATCCGCTCTGCACCTACCGTACTAGTACCCCAACTGTATTACGTGTTATCCATGAATGACCCTTACTCAAAAGTCGTGTAATGGTCCATGTCAACCTAATATGCCGCATATATAGGTTACTCAACTCATATGTTTCTTTCCATGTATAAGTTCAGTCCTTTGCCGTAGGTTGTACGGGCGTTCCCATGTAAACGGTTTATCCTTGAAGTTGTTTTGGACTGCAACCCTTGATCTAGTTGTGTTTCCTTACCATGAACTATCGCGCGTCCACTTAGGATTTATGCCACCTAGGACCGCTAGGGATTCTGCTACCTAATGAACGTTTCCGTGTCTCGGTTTGGGTTTTGGCCACCTAGGACCACTAGGGATTACGCCACCCGTCAACCGCGCCCTTGATCCCACGTATGTATTGTGAATCGTTTTCCATGTCTAGATGCACATGTTCCCCAATGTGCCATCCGAGTTCCGTGCCAGAGCAAATCAAGAAATACGGAACTCGGTCGGGAGCTTTAAATCGTCTGCCGATGCAGATATCAAGGTCTGTTTTTGTACCCGTGGCTATGGTCCCACGTGACCCCTCCCTCAACTACTGAAAGGCAATCCAAGAAAAATCATGTATAAGAACCACTCCCCGGCCCCACTATAGCCCACTTTCCTACGGGCCAACCTCACCCATGACTCGATAGCAAGCACATGGTCTGTTGGGGGTTCCCTGCCTTTCCGCACGTACACGATTGACTAAAGATGGTAGGTAGTCGGCGATGTGCTATCCAGGGAAAAACAAGAATCGTCGACTCTACGCTAATCCATCACAGTCTTTAGGTTGCTCGCATAGCAACCAAGGCATACTCTTGGTCCTTCTAACGCAGACCTTAACCTCTCATGGGCCTAGTATAATTACCTGGCAGCCCACAGAGGGATCCCAAGAATATCCTCACGTCCCCCGAAGCTTCCACTTCGGCACCCAGTGCGCTGGAGCTTTTATCCAAGTCAGATAACTTGCTCCCCCTCGTATACTAAGCGATGACCTACCGTATCAGGTTACTCATCGTTTTGAGAATTAGTCCTATGTCATTAGCTAAGAATTATTACTTAGTTACCCTTAACTAAGGTTTACCACTTAGCTTCCTTTCCCGTTATCCTTGATTAACCATGGTTTTCTACCTAGTTCTTCTAGCTAGGGTTTGTCTATTGGGTTAAGTGTTATCATTCAAGTCCATGACTTAACCCGCCCACGAATCACGTCAAAGATTGGCTAAGTATTTAAGTTCAAGACTTAGTCCCACAAGTTGGTTAAGTGTACCCAGAGGCTCATGACTTAACCCTATCAAGTCAAATTGGTCAAGTACTAGCTTACCTTAATCCTATCGGATTATCTTGCTAGATCGATTAAGCATAGATTATCTTAATCTCATCAAATTATCGAGTCGGATTGGTTAATTATAGGTTGGCTTAACCCCATCCTCTAATCGTACTACAATGGTTAAGTATATTCTAAAAAGGTCTTGTGACTTAACCTTATCAGGTCCGCGTATTAGATTGGTTAAGTGTAAGTTACTTAACCCCATCAAATCATCATGTATAATTGGTTAAGTATAAGTTGCTTAACCCCATTAAATTACCACGTTAAGTTGGTTAAGTATTGGTTAATTAACCTCATTGAATTACTGAGTTTAAATTGGTTAAGTGTTTAACATAACCCCATCGAATTACCGTGTTTAGATTAGTTAAGTGTGGATTACTTAATCCCATCTAATTACCGTGTCGGATTAGTTAGGTGCAAATTACTTAACCCCATCCCCTAATCATCTTGTATGGTTAAGTGTCATTAAGAAACCTTTCTTAACCTTGCCAAATTATCATGTTGGATTGATTTAGTGTTGGTTAACTTAATCCCCGTCCACTAGTCGTATAAAAATGGTTAAGCGTCATTAGGCAAATCAAATCACTTAACCTACCCAACCTTGTCATGTTTTGTTAAGTATCATTAGCCTAACCAATTTACTTAACCCATTTACCCATGTCATATTTGGTTAAGAGTCATTAATCAAATTAACTTAACCCTATCATGTGGCATTAATTACTTAATGCACCCCAACCTCTCACATTAGACTTTGTTGTGGTTACTAGTTAAGCCAGTCGGTTCCGGGTAGCTTTACACCACAACTTGGTCTAACCTCGGGTTCAAGCACAACATGACCAACTTCTCACATTGGGTCCTATTGTTTGCAACTACTAGTTAGGCCGGTCGGTTCCGGGTAGTTTTACGTTGCAAAACCTCGAGTTGGCCACTTTCATGTTTAGTCTAGTGTCATGTTCATAGTCAAGTTTTCAAGCAATTGGGTAGACCTAACTTAATAGGTAAATTCCCAATGGGTAGACCTAACTTAATAGGTAAATTCCCAAGCTTATGTTTTTATGCATACTTACATGTCAACTTCCATGTTATACTTCAAGTCATGTTTTCAAGTATAAACACATGTCATATTTTAACGTTACATGTTGTCATGTTTATACCCATTTACCCAAGTCATATTCATGTCATTATGTTTCCCCATAATGTGACCCCAACGCTTTTTAAACTAGCACATACGTTCGCAACAACGTGATGGATTAAAAGAAGAGACTTGGCAAAGGAATGACAAAAATGGGTATTAAGCCACAAGTTAATCATGGTGGCAAATGAGGCACAAATGTGTTCATTAGCTTGCATGTTACATTCTTAAGCCTCAAAAACATGCATCAATCCAAACTTGGTACATAAGCGAATCATGGTGACAAAAGACATGGAATGATGGCTAGAAACTCGCATATATCATCATATAAGGATTATGACTTCATATGCAAGTTGACATAATGATTATGAAGATTCTCATGTTGCATAATGCAACATTTCAACATAAAGGTTGTGGCTTTTAGCTCATAAGATCAAGATAATGACTTCATAAACTTGCATAACATGATAGCATGCATCATTCTAATTAATCAAACCCAAACTTTCAACATGAACATTTAACTTCATAGTTAATATCTAAGAGTAGGGAAGGGCTTACAATGCTTATGTGGACTCAAATGAGTATAGCAAATGTAAGAAACCCCTTATGCAACAAATTAAAACCCCAAAATGCAAGCAAACTTGATCAAGACTCCTCCTTTATGATGCCAATAGAGAAACAAGACTTTAATGCAAACTAAAGAGGATCATACAAGCCTAAATACACTTGTATGCATGGAAATCTCTTAGAAATTTGATTTAGGAATTTATGAAGAGAGTGGAGGCCATGAGAGGATTGATTTTGCCATAGTTTAGTTGCATGAATGAATAATGAGGATTTAGGATAGGTTAGGGTCTTATTTATAGATTAGGCAAGTGTTTTAGGCCATAGGATTAAACCTAGATTCAGTCCAAGCCATCAAAGCATGTCTTGGGGAAGAAGTCAAGTGTAGGAACCATCTAGGGCCTTTAGATTAAAGATGAACCATGAGAACCATCCAAATGCAAAATCTGCATTTGAGCGAATCGGCCCACGGGTTGACAGCCAAACACCCTGGATTAACCCCTAGTCGACCCAGCGGGCTTGGGTCGACCTCAAAAATCGGCCGGTTCGGTTATTCCCCTCTCCCAATTCGCTGTTTTGAACATTTTTGCATATTTATTTATTTAATTTTCAATTATATATATATATATCAATATATATATATATTTCTCTGCGCAACCCATTTCACTTAATTAAGTATACTTTAATTTGGAAATTTTTCGTGAAACTTCGCGAGGCCATATCTTGGTCATACGGACTCCGATTTTCGAAAACTCGGACTCTATTTCGCGTATTTTTCCAAGACGAACGCAATGGCATAGCCCGTTTCCCTTGATTCAGATTTTACAGTTTAATTCTGCCTCCATTTATGTTATAACAGGTTATTGAAAATACGGGTTGTTACATAAGTTATTAAAATATATAAAGCCGTGTTGATTAGATATGCACCATTTTGATGTGAACGATATTCATATCGATTTTATTCGTCTTTATAATGAACATCGAAAAGGAATTGATTTCAAAATATAATGTTTTGAAAATATTATCATTTATACATCGATGATATGGAATATTCAGTTTTGATTAGAAATTGAATATGAAGTTGAAATCTTTTTGAAAACAAATATAAAACGATTTATAAAATATGTTTTAAAAATGAAATCGATGAAAATATATAATATATATATTATATATATAATAGCCTGAATAGAACGCGCCGCGCTGTGGCAGTTCGCGAATTTCGACCATTGACTTCAAACGGATATTACGGGAGATCCGACCGTCGGATTCTCCTAAAACCGGAACCGTTGTGTTCGTATCAAAAAGAGCATTCTAAAGAATACAAGAAATTA
This sequence comes from Allium sativum, assembly GCA_030737875.1. Lineage (NCBI taxonomy): Eukaryota > Viridiplantae > Streptophyta > Magnoliopsida > Asparagales > Amaryllidaceae > Allium > Allium sativum. The sequence continues at coordinate 178,502,190 of CM060915.1, read as the reverse complement.
GAAATCTAATGGTTGGATTTGGAATTATGTCCAAATCAAATTTGGAAAAGGTCGTTGTAAGTGCAGTTCGATAGCCGCTGATGGAAATCGATTGTACGGGCCTTGATAAAATTATTAAAAATAGCAATAATTTGTGTAAAATCATAAGAAATGATTTGTAAAGAATTGGGATGAAAAATTCCATATTTGAAATGATAAAAATAGATTTTTATCGAAATGAACTAGTTTTGAACTAGAATTACAATCCCATTTATTTTTTTAAAAAATAAAGTGGATTTGAAATGGTTTTGAAGGTAACCTGTGACAATCAGGAATTTCACTCGATCCGAATCGATCGCTAAACTGACCAATACCGTTCGAATTCTACTCTAAATAAATTTCTCGTCATCATTTTTTAAAATAATTCATTTTAAATATTCAAAATTCATTAAAATAGCCAAAATAAAAATTTTAAATTAGCTAAGATTTCTGGGTTATTACAATCTCCCCCACTTAAAACTTTTCATCCCAGAAAAGGAACGAAGCTGAAAGTTGTTTTACAAACCAACTCAACTTTCTTTATTTTCATTACTGCTTAAGTTCTTCGACTTTTCAATTTCTGAGAACTTTTCAAATTTTTCAAAAATTTGGCTAACACCCTAAATTTTCGAAAAATTTCGCCATAACCTTCCCTGCACCGGGAGCTTCGGGATATTTCAAATAGCCTCCCTTGGCCCTTACCAATCCAAAAAGAAAAAGAAACACCCAAGCGACTAGCCAATCGACTCATAAAATCATCAAAAATCCAAGAAATACAATAAACATGTACCTATTTATTGGGCAAACAATTTTATTCCTCTTCTCTAGCCTCCTTTCCATGACCTGTTCAATGTTAGTACATGTACATGTATGCAAATTGAGACAACCCCAAACCCCGTACTGACGGCGGCAAGGGTAATCCTTGGAATATAACACATAAACAGATAACAGCAGAACATAATTAAATGAATACACCAGATATTGAACAATAGAATATACTGGATAAACGTAATCATCAGAGTTACACGGTATACAGGATCATACTTAGTACAAATACAGTTCAGCTTTGCATAAATGTCTATAGCAGAAAACAAACATAATGTACAATAGGAGCTGAACAACATAAAAAGAGATAAATGATAGAATCCATCTTCAGCTCCAGCTATCCAAAGAAAGCCAGCTAAAACTTGAATATAAGGCTGCCTGTGTAGAAAAAGGGGCACCCGAGTTTGAAAGTGAAACAAACTACGATTCAGTCATGGGACTGGTATGAGAAATCTACTCAACACATTTATAATATGGCTAATCACAAGACCACGCCACTTTCGTGGAACGGGTTTACTCCATTGGATTGCCAGTGCTTTAAAACAAATCATTCTTTTAAACATCGCAATGCTTTTTATAAAAATGAAGCCATTATAAGACTCAGTTCCCATCACACAATGCAACGCAAACCGGAGGATAGAGTTTTTACCTTATAATGGCAAGATATGCTTGATACGAATAAAACAAAAGCATTTGATAATACTACTAGTGTTTATATGTTTCAAAAACAATTTCTAATCATAAGTATCAATCATAGACGGCATTAATGCCCCATACCACTAAGTCGCCATATATAGGTATACAATCAAAACCGCACAGTCACGTATTTGGAAGTTGGATTTCCGTCATGAACCAAGGCAAAAGATAGTCCTTACCGAATTCGAGACTGTCTAGCCCGAGTCTCAGGCACAGCCGCTACCGTACCTTGGATCGTCAGGGCCGGTCCACAAGGAGTGGATTATAATGCCTGAACAATGCGTCTCTCCGCCCTTTGTGGCATAAATGAGCCAACAAACGACTCCATCGGTCCCGGATCGACCGATATAACCGTGGCGCCTCGCAACAGTAACAACCGCATAAGTCAAACTCGTTAGGGCGTGTATAACCACTGACGCCACTTTTAGCTAGAAAGAAAACGCACTTCCCCCCTGAGGTCCTCTCCCGTTTCTGGTTCATACCGGGGTGTGAGTCTCGCGATTTCACGTTATACACAAAGCTACGCCACATAAGCGGCGCTTTGATCATCACCACAAGACTTTGCTTTTCAACAGAAGCCCTGATCACTGCATCTTAGCACGCCACATAGGCAATTCACACCGTGTAACTGATAGTTATCAATCACACAGAATAAATTCCAATGTCAGACACACTGTCCATTTGCAAGTCCGTTCTGGGTCTGAACGAAATCGGAAGCACTATATACCTCGCAAACCCTTCGATCTCCACGTACGTCTGGACGATCACCACTTATTATCCATATTTCGGGATGCCTCCCAATCAGGATATCAGTTACCATCCAAACGAGGTGAAGATCTCCGGTCTTCGACCACCGTCTTCATCTTCGATTTCTTATCGTCGATTCAGTTATTCAGAATGGGATAAACCCGGTCTTTCTGAGCAACTCGCATATATAATAAACAAGTGCTACACAAACACTACTACGCATCATTTCAATTCATTAGTCACTAACCGTCAATCAGTAAGAGAACGATTTCCCAAATATTAACCCCGAAGGCTGAAACCAACATCAGATCAATACACAAGAAACCATTCGACTTAGCCAACCTTCAAATAGTTTCTAAATTTCACATCCATATCATTTATAATATTTTATAACGATTTATCGCTATTTTTATTTATTTTAAAATAGCCAATTTATTCAAAATGACGCTTCGGGCCATAACGCGGCTATGGCGCTGTTTTTCTTCAGATTTTATTTACAAATATATGAAAATCTAACCATTGGATCTTCACAAAATTTACATCATTAGAAAGATCTTTTCAAAATGAATCCAACGGTTCTAGTTTCGGGGAAATCCGACGGTCGGATCTCCCGGTATAATCGTTTGAAGTTTCGATTTCAAAATACGAACTGCAGCGTCGTTATTCGATTTAATATAATTATATTTATATATATATAAATATAATCAATTATGGCGCTGTTTTTCTTCAGATTTGAATTAAACATTCCAGACAATCCAACCGTTGGATTTTTACAAAGTTGGTGCCGTTGGAAAGATATTTCCAAAGCGAACCCAACGGTTGTGGTTTCGGGAAAATCCGATGGTCAGATCTCCCGCACTAATCGTTTGAAATCACTGTTTCAAAATACGAACTGCAGCTTCGTTATTCGATATATTTCAATTCTATTTATATATATATATATACATATATCGATTCTTCGATTTCAAAACTACATGATTTTCATACATTTGATAAAAAAGATATTTTTATCTAGTTGTCTTCTATTTCAACACTTCCCTATTTTTAACAATTCATGTATATAGTAAAATTGTGATTTTTACTGTAAAACGATTTATTTCAAAATACGACTATTTTATATAGTTAATATAGGTGATAAAAAAAGGATTTTTATTATGAAACAATTTATTTCAAAACCAGATTATTTTATATAGTTCATGTTGATGACAAAAATAGGATTTTTGTTATAAAACAATTTCTCTCAAAATATGAATACCATTCAACACATGAATTTCAATTCAACGAATGAATTTCGATTCAACACATGAAGGTTTTCTATAGTTTATATTTATAGATAAAACGGTGATTTTTATATTTGAAACACGAACACCATTCAACACATGAATTTCTATTTAACGAATGAATATCTATTCAACACATGAAGGTTTTCTATAGTTTATATATATAGATAAAAATGTGATTTTTATATTTAAAGCACGTATACCATTCAACACATGAATTTCTATTCAATGAATGAATTTCAATTCAACACATGAAGGTTTTCTATAGTTTGTATATATAGATAAAAAGGTGATTTTTATTGCAAAACTATTTATTTCAAAACATGAATGTCATTCAATAAATGAATTTCTATTCAACACACGAATATAGTTCCAACACATGAAAATAATTCTAACACATGAGTATTATTCAAAATTTCGGCAGCATAACGGAAGGTTAGTTAAAATCGGGACCGTCCCTAGTACGGCTCCTCGCTCTACCTTAAAGCCTCGCAGCTTTTGACAATAGGGAATCATGCGTCTAGTTCGCACGCAGACGGCATGTATATTTTTTCATTTCCACAAACTAATCCTATGTGGTTTCAACCAAATATTTCTCAAGCACAAACGGGTATTTTCAACCACAATCAATCAATTTCAATCATGAACAATTTCAATCAACCATTCGCTATCAATCAATTTTCACACCAATCAAAACCAATAAATATCGTCCATGGTTTGTGGACGAGGGGCGTATATATATATATTTATACATAGCATTTCACTTCTATTTCAACACATATAATTTTTTTACAATGCATATATAACTTATACACCGGACGTATAACTTATACAATGCTTATACAAGAGGTGTACAACGCTTATATAACTCATACATCGACTATATAATTTATACATCGTCGTTTTCCATATTGTTTATACATTAGAAATCTCACATTGGGTTCCACTCCTCCAAAAATTGTAGAAGGCTCAGAAAAATATGCGGTCTCTTCTAGAATGTAGAAGACGCCCACACGGTCACGATGTTTCCTGTTTCATCGATTTTCGTCAACACATGAGAAGATACGATTTTTCAAAGTTTGCAACGGTTTAAAGGTGTTAAAACAGTTGAAAATTATCATAGTCATACCTCTCAAAAAAACTTCAAAACTAGGTTTGGAGAAATCTTTCAATCCGCACAACGATTCTTCGATCGGGCTACACCACGATGTCAAGCTTGGAAAGGCGCCTCTGCGCACGGTGGTGGGGCCAGTTCAGTGGTTTGACGTGGCCACGGCGGAGATTTGAAGTTTCCTACTTAACGGAGCTCGATCTCGACCAGGGCTGAACGATGGAGGATGTGGTTTGTCTTGATTTGAAGAGGGAGAGGAGTCCTTCAAAAACCCCAACTGGAGCCTGGCCTGAAGATGAACGTGGCGGCGGCAAAAAGCCCAGGAAGTTTCGAGCTACTTCCATCGTCGATCGCGATGCATGGGGGTTTCTGTGTTTTTTTTTATGAATATAAAATTCTGAATGGTCGGGAGGTTTTAAAAGGGGCTTTTGACACGACCTCCAATCCAAACCCAACGACTGTCGTCCCTAGCATTTTACCCCCATTCCGAACACAACGGGATATGTTTCGTAGGCCCATTCGACTTTTTCAGTTAGTTATTCTTTAAATTAAAATATAAAACATTCAATATTTAATTTGAACGTACATTTCGATTTGCCAGGGCCACATACTGATTAGAAAAATTCCAGAAAACTAAATCTAGCTATGTTTTGATGATACGGTCCCAACCAAAATAGTTTCGTCGAATTCTGAGACCGTTTGCAAAATGGCCCAATTCTGGTCGATCCAATTTAACTATAATTGACCAAAACAAATTTCTCTTTGCCACGCTCACATACTAGCTTCAAAAATTATGAAATTTGAAACCTAGCAATAACTTTACATCCCGGATCCAACAAAAGTGGTTTCGTCGAATTCCGAGGTCGTTTGCAAAATGGCCAATTTCACGGGCTATATAAATTCCATAGCAACCTTTCTGAAAATTCATTTGGCCATAACTTTTGATTCCCGCTATGAAACTTCGATTTTTCAGATTCTTTAGAAAGGTATTCACTAACAGATTTAAATATTTTTGGTTTCACTCAAATCCGTTTTGTTTTGCACCCCGTACAGTCAGTCAAAGTTTGAATTCAAATTTTGAAACTACCGCGCCATTTCAGGCCTTGTTTATAATTCAAATTAATTATTTTCATTTTAAACATCGATTCAAACTTACTTTTCATCATTATTATTTAAAATATATATTTAAAATATTTAAAATCCACTATTTTAGCCAATTTAAAATTTTTAAATTGGTTCAGATTTTCCGGGTCGTTACACAAATGCGACAAATATTCAATACAATTCACTATTTGATCAATTTGGCTAAATAGCCCAAATTTTAATTAATTGACCAACAATCAAACAATACAATTAGCAACCAATTAGTTGATTAACGTTTAAAATTCATAATTTTGATACATAGTCCAAAAATCAGATTTTTGATGCCAAATCACAACAATAAGCCCTATCTAATTTTGGTTCTCACATCAGTCAATTGGAAATATATAGCAATCCCACTTTTGAAACTCGAACACAAATACTGATGATGTTGCAATCACCATCAGAATTGTCCCCGGGCGAATAGGGTGTGATTCTATATCTACCTAGTATATTAAAACTTCAAATACACGCGGATCAGACGTATACGTAAAATCTTTATATACTGGACTGTCCAAATCAATAGAAATAAATAATCAAATATGCATAATTGATTTAAATTTTGAAAATAAACTTCTTTTTCATTTTAAAATATACTCTTCACACTCGTTCTAGGATGCTACCGATCCTATCTCTAACGAGTCATTATCATTGGATATAACTAATCGAATCTCTGATGGATTCTTTCGTTTGGTTCTAACGTGTCTTGTTCTCGAGCTTTGTAAACCAAAGCTCTGATACCAAATGTGACAATCAGGAATTTCGCTCGATCTGAATCGATCGCTAAACCGACCAAGACCGTTCGAATTTTATTCTAAATAAATTTCTCGTCGTCATTATTTAAAATAATTCATTTTAAATATTCAAAATTCATTAAAATAGCGAAAATAAAAATTTTAAATTGGCTAAGATTTCCGGGTTATTACATAACCCGAATTTCCAAAAATTGTATTAGAAAGGATTTCAATTGAAATTGTCTTTGGAACATTTCGATGTTGGATTTCGTGATTATACAGATAATGTTATGGAAATTTGAAAGATATATTTATAACGTTATTTCCAATAAGATATTTGTTGGTCGTAGAATTGGATATTGAATATAAGCCGATATATATTCTATTCAGAGCCTTGTATTTAATGTCAAATGGGATTTGGGTTTGTCGTAAATGGTGTTTTCATTAACACTGTTTTTAAACCCAGTTGAGAAAGAGATTAAATCATTTTATTTAGATTTAATGATGTATACCAATTAAATGGTTTTTAATTGGAATTGAATTTGAATTGATTTTTGGGTTCATCGTGAACGGTGTTTTAAACAACACTTATTTTTTAACCCGATAATTAATGGAATGTGAATTAGGTTTACCAAGAACTGTGTTTTAACGACATTCGTTCTTTAACTCGATTTACAGTGAAACGTGATTCAAAATTTATAAATCTTTTGTTAAGATTTAAAGGAGATTTTCCAAATAAAGTTTTCCAATTTAATAAAATAAATTGGAATGGAATGGAATTCAATTTGGTAATAATCGAAGTAAATTTCTATGGAGGAAGTCAACTAATATATCTGGAATTTAAAAGGCTTTGCCGTTATTCCATTTATATTATTAGTCGGATATGGAAGTTTATATCGATTATATATATCGATTTGTTTTCCATGAAGATTCCATTGTAAATGGAATGTGATTTTGGGTTGTCGTGAACGGTATCTTTAATAATACTGTTCTTAGAACCAACAGAGTTAAGAAAATCGAGAATGGAGTATCACCAGTTTTGCTCCAGGCGATAGATAAATCTATAATTAGATTTGAACGTGAAATGTTAATTGAATTTACCGATAACACCGTGGTGTTAGATATGAAGTATGACCAGTTTTACTTCATGGGATGCATAGGTTGTGGTTGGGAAATTAAACAAGTGATTACTTCGGTAAGGTTCGCTAATCCCGACAAGTTTGGATAAACCATAATTTGGTTTGAATTGATATTCAAGAGAAGATTAAAGAATAAATTTAAAGAATTTTTCTTTGATAAAATTAATGGGAACCCTTCCAAAGTATAAGAATATTTGAATAAAAGAATATTCTGAATTGGAATGAGGCATATGTTGTGTTTGTGTAACACTTGTTGATTATATACGCGAGTTATTCAAAAAGACTGGGTTTATCCCATTCTGAATAACTGATTCGACGATGTGTCGAGGATGAAGATAGTGGTTGAAGACCGGAGGTCTTCACATTGTTTGGATAATTACTGATGATCTTGATTTGGCTATACACCCAAGAGGAGGGAATCAGTCAGTGATCGTCTAGACGTACTTGGAGATCGATGGATATGCGAGGTACGAGGTGCCTCCGGTTTCGTTCAGACCCAGAATGGACTGTGTGTCTAACATTGGATATCATTCTGTGCGATTGACGGATATCGGTTGCATGGAGTGGTTTGCCTGTGTGGCATGCTAAAATGCAAATGACCAAGGATTTTGTTGAAAAGCAAAGTCTTATGGTTGTTGATCAAAGCACCGCCTGTGTGGCATAGCTTTGTGTAACGTTAGTTCGCTAGTGTCACACCCCGGTTGTGAACCAGAAATGGGAGAGGACATCAGGGAGGGCATACGTTTCTTTCTAGTTAGGGTGGGGTCAGTGACCTACCAGCCCTAACATTTATATTATTTCCAACTGTGTGGTTGTTGGATTGTGAGGCGCCTCGGATATATCGGTGGCTATGTGGATCCGATGTAGTCATTTGGCTCATTTACGCCATAAAGGGCGGGGAAACGCAGTGTTCAGGCATTTTAATCCACATCGGTGGACCGACCCTGACGATCCAAGGCTTGACTGATCACTTGCCTGAGGCTCGGGATAGAGAGTCTCGAAGTGGTGAGGATGATCCCTTGCTTCGGTTAACAAATGGAAACCCAACTTCCAATACGTGACTTTGCGGTTTTGATTGTAGAACCTATATATGGCGACATAGTGGTATGAGGCGCTTATGCCATCTATGATTGATACTTATGATTGAAATTGTTTTGACACTATACAATTATAGTAATAATAAAAAATGAAATTTAATGTATCAAGCATTCTTTGGCTATTATAAGGTAAAACCCTATCCTCCGGCTTCCGTTGCATTGTGTGATGGGACCTGGGTTTTATAATAGGTTCGTTTTTCTTTATTTAGCATTGTGCTGTTGTTTTATGCATAGGTACTCTAGGGAGAAACCCGTTCCGTGTCATATGGCGTGGTCCCTTGATTTACCTAACCTTAAAATAAAGATTAATAACTGTTTTAGGTCTCACACCAGTCACATGACTGACCTAGAGTTTATTGTTTTAACCAAAACTCTAGGTGCCCTTATTTTGACATGGGCAGCTATTAGTTTTGGTTTTGCAGATTTATATTCATAGGATCCTAATTTACAACTGGGATGATATTCGGAAAGCTCTGTAGCCGTAGATTTTTTTCAGTTGTGTTTTGTATTATTTTCCACTGCTATGTAATGGAATTGTAAATCTCTGATGTTTAGTAAACATGTAATATTTATTCATACTCTGTATATTCTTGTATTCTGATGAAATTGTTGTAATAAGCAATGAAATGTTCTTCTGTTTGTGTTCCAATGTGTGTTGTTCTCAAAGCAATCCGGGCTTTCCTTCACGGGGAAGTTTCGGGTCCTTACTGGATGATTGCTATGCTTGATTGTTTGCCATCACTATGACATGCACACCCTCACCCCCGTATTATTTACACCATATGTTAGTGTCTCCTTAGAGTATTGTACAGTGTGTAGTGCTAACTCTTTGGTTGCAGGTCCAGGTTCAGGTATGGTTTAGTATATCTGTTATTATTCTATTTTGATGTATATTGCTCATACCAGACTTTTGTCTTATCCAGAGTTTTAATCTCTTCTTATTACTCTGGGTGCTACTAAACGAACAAACAAGAGACAGGTTAACATGTTATGCACGAGTAGCTAATCCGGAGATGAGCAGGAGGCTCCTACATATTATCTACATATATTCTCCTTGTGTTGTTGATGGTCACTGCTTTGGGCATTAGTAGTGTACCTTTCCTTTCTTTTGCTTTAGATACAGTATTTTGAAGTTGTAATAATGGTTATGGATCATAAGCTGTATTTTGGATTTCCGCTGCTATGGTGATTATGGTTTAGTTTTCAGCTTATGCACTGTCTCGCCTATTTTATGTCAAGTATGTTATTATTATATTTTATTCCATGTGCTGTGAGACATTCTACAGGTTCCTTGTTAGTTCAAATTCCTTTCTTTGGCAACCGTCCCGTGCTGGTTGGACATCGGTACAACGCACTTTCATTGGAAATGTCGGCTGGTGCGGGGCGGGCCGTCACAAATATTGAAAATATAAAATATTAGTCAACAATCAATACTACTTTGAAAATCATATTTTTCAATATTAAGTGTTAAGTTCTTTTAACGTGGTGATTTATAATTTGGAAGGTTATGTAGTGAAATATATTATTGGAAGTATAAAATAAGAATACAACTTGTATTAAAAACCATGTTGAAATCTTATTATAGGTGTGTATATGGAAATTTTGTGATAAAATATATAATAAAGAAAATACAATTATTTGTTGAATTTTGTGAAGAATATATTTTATTGCAAAAGGCACCTTGAAAATTATGTATGTGATAAATAAAAATATAAGGGCGAAGATATTGAATGGAAATCAATATTTGGATACGTTGAAATATTTTGTTAAAGCTTAATGTTCATTTTCAAGAAAGTAAAAATTTATATGAAGTGTAGATTTCAAATGATGTTGGATTTGAATAATTAAAATGGAAAATGTGTGTTTTATAAATATGAATTTTGTGTGTTACATTAAAGTGATGTGTAATTGTCTTAAAATTTGTGTTTATAAGGGTATAATATTTTTTGGGCATGTTGTTATAATTTATAGAATTTAAACAATGCGATCATAAAAAGGGTTTGTGTGAATGTGTTAATCCAAGACACAAAAGGGAAGCTTTTGGTAAAAAACTTAGTACTTTCATTTTTTGGAACATTACCATTCTACTTACTATTCATTTTCTCTTTTTCCTCCAAAGAAAATGGATACTATAAAAAAACCATGACTTTCTTAATTGATAATCCTAGATTTCTTATTCAATTAATGAAATAAAGAAAGGAGGATTTTAATCATTCTCTCCTACAACAAATTAGAAATCATATTGGAGAAATAATCAACAGATCTCTGAAATCAGTGTTTCAGTAAATCCCTTCTGCTACATATCACTGTTTTTCCTTTAGCTTAGTTTTTAAGGCTTTAAGCTCTCATCATGCAACTGAAACAAAGGTCTAAATTCTCAAATCCAGTCACTATTCCAATCTCCGGTGAATTGTTCAACTCATGCTTTCTAGTTTGCAATGTTTTTGAGTTTATCTGTGTTGAGTCTGTCAAAAAACATAGTAAACTGGATGTTGTGTTTTTGGTTACCCTCAATTGTGTGAAGCATCCCTAGTTGCTACTTTGGGCTATTATATCTTGATCAATACTTCATGGATTTGTGTCTTTCTATCTTTGAATTAGAGTAGCGACCTTGATCTTCACCTATGTCCGATTTCAAGTCAATTTGACCACCATAGCTTTAATATACCTTTCATCAAATTAGCAATCAGAAACATGCATTAAGCATGCAGCATTTGCATGCAAGGGGTCGATATCCTGTTCGACCATATGTTCAACTGCTTTGAAAGGAAGGACGATCTATAAATAGAGAGCTTCGCAAGAAACTCCTTCTCTTGCAGGATGTTGTTTTGGTGTGTTTTGTGGTAGGTACTTGGTCCATCAATGTACTTTTATGATGGTTTTAGTGATGAACTTCTTATAGCTTCAATCTAGATACTAAAAGCCTATATTGTCATTAAATTCGTGCTTTGAATTCCTGGTTTATTATGATTATGAAAACTAAATTCCATGTCGAATTTTGATGAATTTTTGACACATGCACATTTTATAATTATGATTTAAGTGTCGACTATGCATATAAGTTTTTATTATAACCTTGAGACAATTCGATTTCCTTGTTTGAGTTTTTAAAAGATAAATCGTCTCAAGGAAAAATTATATGTATATATCCGAATTATAAAGGATTTTAAAAAAATAATTTAAATAGTTTCAAAATTGTTTATAATTCCTTTTTCACAAAACCGCGTATCTTCTATGTATAAAATCACACGATTTTGCACCCTTAGAGAAGGCATTATTGTGAATAAACGATGTCATAAACCTCGTAGTATAAGATACAAAGGTATATGAGATCGGTTAATTATCGACTCATCGATCGAAGAAGTTTGTTGATTTCTAGTGTGGAGCTAACGAGCAGGTAGTGAACTAGTAGTTACAACATGTGGTATAGAAGGCCGAAATACCACTATTAGCGTTATTGATTGTAATTTTGTGACACATTTATGTTGTTTAGTGAGTTCCAAACCTTTTGGTCAATCATGCTATAGTTTTGGGTAGATCCCAATGTTATAAATTCTGGGCGGATCCTACGTTGCAAATTCTTGGTAGATCCAAACATTGTAATTTTTGGTAGATCCAATAGTTGAAATTTGGGTATATCCTAGTGTTATAATTCTAGATAGACTCATAGTTGAAATTCTGGGTACATCCAAATGTGGCAACTTCTGGGTAGATCCAAATGTTGTAATTCTGGACAGATCTAAATACTAAACTTCTAGGTAGATCCAAATTTTTTAATTTCTCGGTAAATCCAAATATTTAATTTCTAGGTAGATCTAGTATCATGGTAGTTGGCTAAATAGCTTTCTTTTACTAACACGTATGTAATTGGGTGGCTCAGAAGCATTTTATGATGTTTTTTCGATTTAATGGTTATTTGATGTTTTGGATTCAATTTTCTGATAACGTTTTTGTCCATGTAGCCTTAGAACTTTTTTGGTGCTATTTAAAAATAATTATTTCTTTGAGTTAAATAAACTCATATATGAGTTATATGTTGCCTTTTAATGTAATTTCATAATATTTCTTAGTATTGTATCTTTATACTTAGCATGATGCTTAGCGCCCTTTTGGTGGTAATCTGTATTGTCCTTGAGATCTCATAAGTGGTCTAGCCTTAATTACCTCATGGATTAAGGATTACTGATGTTCACGTAAATATGTACATTTATATTCGCACATTTATTCTTGTTGTAGTTAAATGACGTACTAGGCTATTTTTGCAAATTTTTACCAAAAACTCAAAATTGACAAATTATCATGCATCTTCATATTGAGGCAAAAACTTCATTTGTGTATTTATTAATTTTTGATAAAATTTACTTGTTCATTTTCATGTTTTTTTGTAAAAATTTGGGTGCAAATATGAATAAGGATCATGAAGATATACATGCACAAAGAGGAGATAAAAGAATGAAGAAGGAATTAACTCACACACCACTTAGTGGAGGACCACACCTACATATCTATCCTCTTTCCTTAAAGCAGCTATTAGAGGCTAATGCATCGGCTGATGAGGAAAAAATTGGCTTAATACACATTTAATGAATCATTAGTAGTTAAAGACAAAATGGAAGTTTCATGTAGAGGGCATTTTGTATAGTCCCCAAAAATATGAATTAGGGTTTGGGTTTCAAAGCATGTATAAGTGCCCATATATGTTCATGTAAATCTCCTCTCTTTTAGTTAGTTTTCATTAAATGATCGAAGCTCTCTTTTCTTTCCATGGTTAGTTACCCATTTTTATATAATTTCATTCTTTTATGCATTGTTAGTTAATTAGTCCTCTTTTATTTTATTCACTTATAATAGATTTTCCTTTATTTAGCTCTTTTTTTCCTTCGCTTTTCTTTCATGTTGCATGTTGCATTAGTTATATAAGCCCCATCAATTTAGGTGCAATGAAGCATTCTCAAAATATGTAGATTCAACATAATATATTTTTATGATCTCTTTGTGCTTCATGGAAAAATGATGATAAAGTAGTTTTGTGTTTTATTTTGCTTTTGATAACCTATGTTGTTCAAAACAAATAGGTTACGCTTATCTCATTAATCACAAATTGCCTTTTAATCTAAATATGATCACGGCAATGAAGTGAAAGTTAATTCAAATATGATGGTCTATGTTACTAATTAATAGTAAATGGATTATACTTAATGTATATTTTATTTTCATAGTCTATGTCATGTATCATGAAAGTGATAAGTGGGATTTGGTTCTAAATTATAGTTTGATGGCCTAAGTTGTAATAATTAATAATGCAAATAGGTTATGTTTATTATAAATACACATCTAATTCTACATATATTATACATAGATCGTGAATTTATTTTATGAATGATTTATATGAAAGTGGGAAAGTGGATTTGCCTCTAAATTGATTGTTAATCCATAGTTCTTAATCTCTATTTAGTTTTTGATTCTAGTTATTTTAATCACAATACCAAGTTGGTTTAATTTGACTGAGTAAAAATTTAAAATTAATTCCTTCTCCGCGGATCGACCCGTATTCTCCACGTACTACTACTGTACGCGCTTGCAGTTATTACCGTGATAATTCACACGACGGATTTCTAATTTGATAGAAATTTTTGTACCGTCAAACACTTATATAACTACTTTTATGTTCAAAAGGAATTCTTATCTACATGGATTCAAATTTCACCTACATGGATTCAAATTTCACCTATTGAATTTTAACTGATATGTAAAGTAGACTGATCCATGTAATTAACACTCGGGTATGACCGAGTTGTTTAGGATGTAGCTTGTGGTGGATTCATGGCTTGTTGATCCATCTTGGATTATCTCTTGAAGCCATTTCCTAGTTGAGTAATTATGAATTCGAGTTGTTGAATTCTTATTCATTGAATGATGTCGTATTCGTTTAACTGTTTGATTCTGTAGCACGTGTATTTGTTGTACTCTGTTGTTGTATTTATATGTATTCTATTATGCGATTCGTTGTCCGTTTGTTTCATAATTTTTTTGAATATGATCGTTAGCCATCGGAATTGTATATTAGACATACTGAGTATGTCGTCCACTTGAAATAAGGAGAGAAAAATTTAAACACCCAATGAACGTATTCATCACTCATCTAATATGCAATTATGGATGATTGTCACTAACCAGCCCTATTCTCTGCTCTATTAGACAGTATTACTTAGTAATGCTCTTTATTATGGAAGGTCTCTTGGTGGAGTGTTACATATGGTATCAGTGTAGAGCTTCAACATAAAATACAATAAACACAAAATAGAAATGGAATAGTACACGTATTATAATGCAAAAGGATAAAGAGTGTGTCTACTTACTCACTTTTGATGTTATCCTTTTCTCGAGATCCCTACTAGTTGAGCTGTGTGTGGGTCATAGATTTCAGAATACATCCAGGAATGTATTTCATTCCGTAGTATTCCATGTGTGGTGTCTTATCATTTGTAATCTATCTTGATGAGAAATTTCCATCCTCTGGTCCTTTCGATGCTTAATCCCCGGGTTTGGAATTTTCGAGGACAATTTAAATCCTATCCTTTTGTGTTTGGGTTGATTATTGGATAAAAAATTATTTGGAATAGGTGAATGAATAAAACCCATGATAGAAAAAGTTAAACTCTTGTTGGGGTAGAAGTGCATTAATTTGAGAATAAATCAGAGTTGCACAATGGAAATAGTTGAATTGTTTCGGCTGCGCAAAATTTAATAAATCGATAAAAGGGATTGAGGGATAGTAAACGATAATGGTTATGGGTTTATTAAGAGTTAGTAGATTAGTTAATACAAATCAAGCAAATAACTAGTGAAACTTAATATTGCACTACAACAAAAAAAGGGATTTTATAGCATTTGAAAAACACTATTATGGCCTAATATAGTGTTTCATAGAACGTCATGTAATAACATGTTATCTTAGGCCATCGACTTTAAATAGCACTGGTTAAAACGCTATTAAAAATTGATATTCTAGAGCATTTTCCTTTACAATCAAACATAAACGCCATATGAAATCCTAGCCAATAGCAACTTGTTATAGCATTTATGCCTATTTTTTATAGCATTCCCACACTATTGACGTCAAAAATTGTTTACTAGTGACAGTCAACCCCAATCGTGCGATGAACACACGAAATATGATTATAAAATGCAAAAGTAAAATAACGGGGAGCAAACACAGAATTTATATAGTGGTTCGGCAAAGACGATGCCTACGTCCACTTTATATATTATTTCTCTTTTGATGGATACAAATACAAAGCTTTTGCTGTATTTAGAGAAAAAAGAAGATGGCTGTTTTTTTCCTTTCCAGACAAAGTCTTTCTAGGAAGAAGAAGAAGTAGGAGCTCAAGAGAAGTTGAAAAAGAGAGATCCCATCTCCTCCTCCTCAAGCTTTGAGGTATTTATAGGTGGAGAGTGCAGCTTGGGCTGTTGCAATATGGCCCGGCCATTCCGGGAAAGCCTGAACACGTGGAGTCCACCTATTGGTTTGAATAGCGGCTGGAAGACTGATTCCACAATTCATAAATAGTATCCTTGGAAGTTGTGGCTGATGTGGCATCCATAGAGAGGTATATCAAAAGCGGAGCTTTGTCCGGATATGGTTGACCGCTTTTATTGCCTTGGAAGTCAGGATATACGTTGGAATAGCTCTGTTGAAGATTCCCACGCTGGCCCGGGATATTCGTTCGACACGCCTTATATGGAAGCGAGATACTCAGTGGACTGGGAGAGCGATTCTTCAAGAGAAAACTATCAACGAGTGAGGTCGGACTTGGGCCGACAAGTGACTGCTTCGGACCGTGCATCTACTGGGCTTCCTGAAGCGCGGCTTATATCCAGTTGCACGTTTGGGCTTCGATCTGGCTTGTTGAAGCTCTTTGCCAAAAAGAGGGTTAACACTTTGCCCCTCAGAATGCACCTTCGTCGGTAGAGGGAGGTGTGTTCTGAAATTTGAAGCACAAATGCTCGAGCAGCTTTGGTCATGCTAGACCATATTAAGGACGGAAAAATGACGGTCCCGATGTTGTATTAAGGCCAGAAAACCGACGACCATACTAGGTCGTATTAAGGCCGAAAAACCGACAACTATCGGGAAACCGTATTAAGGCCGATATAACGATTGCTATGTGTATGAGAGTTGGTTCCTACAGATAATAAGTAAATCATTCTCGTTTTGGAGAATGTTAATGGGTCGAGCATTTCATTTCACTTTGCTTTTAAGGGTGACAAGCATTAACCATACTCGGCTTAGCGGCGTACATTAATCATGTTCGGCTTAGTGAAGTGGTGAACATTAGCCATACTCGGCTTAGTAGCGAGCATTAACCATGCTTAGCTTATAGAAGTGTCGAGCGTTAACCATGCTCGGCTTAGGGC
Source organism: Allium sativum (assembly GCA_030737875.1). Classification (NCBI taxonomy): domain Eukaryota; kingdom Viridiplantae; phylum Streptophyta; class Magnoliopsida; order Asparagales; family Amaryllidaceae; genus Allium; species Allium sativum. The sequence goes on along the minus strand of CM060915.1, from coordinate 178,484,985 downwards.
AAGTATTTCTTATGCTCGACTCATGTTAAGTTAATCTATCCGGCGAGTTATGAGCGCTCGTGGTGTAAAAAGAAAAGAGGGATTATAATTTATACTTCGTATTTAGAAGACACGACCTCACTTGGTTAAAGGAGTAGGTGTTTTTAGAAAAAAGGTGTTGGGCTTTCGTGCTGACCACATAAAACAGCGGGGCGAGCATTATCCATGCTCGGCTTAGAGGTGTTCACACATTATCTATGTTTGCAAAATAAAATTCATAACTGCTAAATAATTATTACAAAGAAATGAAATTCTACGGGGATAGCAGTTGATTCCAGAGCATGCCTAGGAGCTAAATCCTAATCCCATACATGTGTACATCAAGGTGTCCTTATTCTTGAAAGGAATACATCAAAAGAAAAGAATTCTAATTAATGATAATGCCGCGAGTGCTAGTCTCAGGGTCCTTTCCGTTTCTAGGAGCTCGAGGACCGTCCTGAGGAGCTTGGGAAGAAGGTCGCGGTGGCATGGCCGGGGATCGATCTTTGACATATTCGGGGAGATCTCCCTTTATGACTCGTCCTTTGATGAGATCGCGCTGATGTCGGCAATTATTTGTATTATGTCCAGTTATGTTCTGGAATATACAATGCTTGCCAGAATCGAGTTCCATCTGGGTTGGCTTTCGTCGAGGTGGTCTCGGAGTAGGCAAGGACCCTTGTATGTCGAGATAGATATCGAGAAAAGAGGAATCGAGCTCGGTGTACTGGTCATATTTATTTTCATTTCGGGATGGCACATTGCACTCGCTCTTCTCTGGGGCCTTTCATCTTCCTTTATTCTGGCTGTTACCATTGAATGGACCTTGTTGTTTGTCTACTAAACCTTGAGACTTTCCATTTTAAGGCTGGAATCGTCTTGTCGGAGGATTCACTCGGCCTCGGAGAAAAGGCGTCTATATCCATAGGAGGATCTCCGGTTAAAGAGATTGAGAATTCAGATCGATTTTGAACTCCTACGATGACGGCCATGAGCACCATCGATGGCACGAGCCGATCGAAAGATGCTATGGCCATGTTGAATCTTTCAAGGATGGACCTCAGCGTTTCTCTAGATTGTTGCTTGATGGTAGATAAGAACATAACACTTTTCGGTCGGGATATGTGTACCCGAAACTGTTCGATGAAGCGGGTGACCAGAGTGTTCCAACTGCCGATCGACTCTGTTTTCAGCTGTCCAAACCACATGCCAGCTATGTCTGTGACAATGAGTGGGAAGCACTTGGCCATAACGTTGGTCGATGAACCAAGTACCTCCATATGTCGCATGTATCGCATGAGGTGGATGGTCGGGTCAGTGCGACCGTTGTATAGCTCGGTAGCTGGGAACTTGAAGTCTAGAGGATTTCGAAAATTTCTGATTTCCCTAGTGAAGGGGCTGCGGTTGACATTATCTATGTCTTGCTGCGAAGAGTTTCCCCGAGTAAAACGTCGGATGATGTTTGCAAGCTAGCTCCCATCTCCGAGGAGTCGTTGCCATGAATTTAGTGCTGCTTTCTGAGAAGTTCCTCGAGGCGATTTGGCAAAAGCATGCTCGGAAGGACGTCTGTTGACTGGGCTCGTCCTTTGAAAGTTGAGTGAAAATGTGTGGGAAGGTGAGGCATAGTAGGTAGTTCTAGACAGAATGGCCCCTCTGGAACCTGATGAGTTGTGGGTTGAGCCGCACCCATAACAAAGGGTCTAGGCTGATCCAGCATAGCTTGTGATGTTCATCTCGAGGTTTCCCCCGTTTACAGCGAGGTTCGGAGGATCAGTGGTAGAGTTTTCTTCTTCCACGGTGAGGACCGGTATAGTAGGGTGGCTCCCCTCATTCGAAGGGAAGGCTACACACGCTCTTTGTTGAAGGGAAAGAGTGGTTAGTCTGGTCTGTGGTAAGATTACGGGTTGTAATGGGAATGGCATTGATTCTGATGGGCCCGGAGGTTGCTCGACTAGTTCGATAGGTCGAGATGTTCCCAAGAATGGAGGCAAGGTGTTCGACCGACCTAGATCTTGATCGCCCGCCTCCTGAGACTTTGTGGCCATAGCTTCTCTGGTTGTTGGAAGCGATACTCCGAGTTATGAAGGATTGGTTGGTGGGACCAAACCAGGATGAAATAAAGATGTAGCTCGATCGGTGGGCTGATTTCATGCAAACCGAAAGTCAGCTGTTGCCCCAGTCCCGGTCATTGGAGGAATTGATGTTGAAGCCTTCAATCCTTTTTCCAATCGACCGAGAATGTGATCCGTCAACTGCTGCTGTCGTTCAAGGAGTTTACCCTGAGATGTCATTTGTTCTCTGAATTCGACCATCATCTTATCCATGTCATCCCGAGTAACGTGTCAAGATACATCTTCATGAGAGGGAGCTTCGAGACTTACTTCTGTGGCGTTGTTATCGCCAGCATCAGTAGTTGTAGTGCGAGAAGATGTGGCATCTTTCTTTCATTGTTCACCATAAGCAGAAGTGAACAGAGTCTCGAACGGAATATCAGTGTAGTCCCCCTTCCTGGCGCGTCAAAGTGTTGACATCAAAAGTTGGTCACTAGTGATAGTCAGCCCCCAATCGTGCGATGAACACAAGAAATATGATTACAAAATGCAAAAGTAAACTAAAATAATGGGGAGCACACACAGAATTTTTATAGTGGTTTGGCAAAGACGGTGCCTACGTCCACTTTATATATTATTTCTCTTTTCATGGATACAAATACAATGCTCTTGTTGTTTTTAGAGGACAAAGAATGTAACACCCCACCTCCGTTAAGGTCACTCGCAAAGGGAATGCCTTAACTTTGGTGGAGCGTTTTTAGTAGACAGAACAGAAATTTACAAGACAGATAAAGTAGTACTTGAAAATTTTATAACTTTATTACAGTAGAAACATAAATAAGTTTGGTCACATCTTTCAAAATCACAATATCGGAATTCAAGTACATAAATATCTCTCTTGTACAAAAGCCTTCAGAATGCATAGTTTTTAAAGCCATAATCCCCAATATAAACTGCCATGAAAAGATAAAGCCAAAGCCAAGCAATACTTCAAACACTTCAAGCAGAGAGAATCTGAATCAAGCCCCTATGTTTCCACCCTCAAAACCTGGGGGGAGGGGGGAACAGAAAGAAAAGAGGTGAAACAAACCAGTTCAGACATAAGTCTGGTGAGTCCAGTGACTTTCAGCATATAAATAGATTATAGTATCATGACAAGTAAATAAAACTGGATGAGAGATAACCATAACAGGAATAGCACGTTAACAGAAGAAATGGAATGATATAGGCTAAGCTAAGCTTTTCACTTCTCTACACTAATACTAGTATAACAGGATTAGGTGTTACCCTAATGTCAAAACTGAAACAGAAGTGGAAACAAAATAATCTCTACAGAAACAGAATGCTCGTAATGGGCCTTTACCACCAGAAAAGACAGAAGGTACAGAAGCAGAATACTAATAATGGGCCTTTACCACCCTAACAGACAGAAGGTACGGAAACAGAATCAGAAACGGAATCAGAGACGGAAACAGAATAATCCCCACGGAAACAGAATGTCAGAATTAGGTGTACACTAGTAATGGGCCTTTACCACCCCAACAGATGGTACCATGCAGAAATAGACAGGTGTTACCACCCAACAGAAACAAATGGTACTAACAGAAACAGACAGAACTAAGTGTACCCTAAGTCCTACCCCCAAGAGATCGGCTCGCTAATACATAAATACCCTGTGTCGGCCCCACAGTAGGGTGTATCACTCCCTAAAATGGCAGCATATTGGTACATACCTATTTACAGATGTCACGGTGTCTTACATCCTTAGAGCAGACCAGATCCGTGAACGCACACAACCCGGTTGGAATGCGCCATCAACACCCCTCGCCATTATCAGAATGAACCGCTTATAATTAGTTCAATAAGCGTGCCCGGACCCCTACAAAGTGTGGGGTCAAAGTTTTGATACCAGAAAGGGTTACTGAATAATATGGGACAAAAACAATAGATGACCCAAGTATTTCCCCTCCTAACCTTGTGTCCCCAAACTAACAGATTTCAGATTAACTTGTTTACAAGTTTCAGACAGAGTTCAGATTACTAGTTCACAGATCAGACAATCAAGTTAACAAGTTTTCAGATTAATAGATCAGATGTACAGATTTAACAGACTTATAGATTGTCTAACTTTGTATTGGGCCTACAGATTCACGAAACGGGTTTATTAGATTCATCAGTCCAGTTGGTTTAACCCTATCCACCCAACATTTTTTTAGACACCACATTTCTCTTAAATTTGCATTAATTAAACATTAATGCATAGACCTCTCACGTTAGGTCGGTAGCTTGTGGCCACTGGATGTGTCCGGCGGTTCCGGGCAGACTTCTGCGACTTTCTAGACCTAACCCCGTGTCTAAGCATATTTTAGTTATTCCTACGACCTCTCACATTATACTGGCAGTTTGCGGTTGCTGGTTAAGCCGGTTGGTTCCGGGAAGGCTTCTACCGCAAACAAAGTCTAACCTCGTGTCATAGCCAATTTATTCCAATACAGATTATACAGATATCAGACTAATTATGTCCATTTAAGAGATTAAACTTCTTTACAGGTTACAGCAGATTAATCAAATTCCCATGTTTTACTCAATCATAGATCGAGCGTACGGATTTTCAACCCAAATTACAATTATTTAGCTTTCAACAGATAACAGATCTAGTAGATTAGGCGATTCAACAGATTAGGCAATTCAACAAATTTAGCAGATTAGGCAATTCAACAGATTGGCAGAGCAGATAACAGATTTAGTAGATAATAGATATAACATATTTAAATTTCTTAAAATTCTATTTACATATCTTGCCTAATAATAAATTAAGCGTAAACTTAAATGCCCAAATCATGGTCATAATTCATAATACAATATATGCCCCCAAATTTTCGTTAAACTTTGCACAGTACAGAATACTCTCTAAAAGCCCCAAATCATGATATAAAATATGAATTATGCCAAATTATGGCCTTTAATGCCAATATCCAAAAATCCATTTTTAGGTGCATTCACATTAATAGTTATTCTATTTTAATATAGGTCTTTATGCCTAAGTCACATATTCCTTTTTCAAGTCATGAATTGTTGTATAAAAATATGCCTAAAAATCTAGATCTTTAAATTATAACATCTCTAAATCAGATCTTAATTTTAAACATGCGTTATGTCCCCCCAAGTTTCAAGTCATATGTTATCATATAATGATTCCTCTTCTTCCAAATTACAGAGTATACACAAATCTAGATTTAATTTACAACATATGTCCATTTCTCAAATCAGTCAAAGATCAGTCATGTCCAATTATGCATTATCCATTATTTGTCCCAAAATTTAGCGTTCGTGCGTTAATCTCTTATGAGATTTGGCGCAGGCTCGTGGTAGCCTGGCTATAAACAAAAAGGAGGAAAAGATGGAACACATACAGAGCGGTCACAATAATATTAACAAGATACATCCACAGAAAAGTATGCATAACCTCAGATCCAGATTCACAAAAATGTCAAGATAATTATTAAATTTCATATCTGAAAATAACTATACTAACAAAAAGGGAATAATTCTTGATTTCTGGGATCTGTATTCTGACACTAAATAGCGCTCCTTTGGCATAGACTATCGATTAGATTAGAAAATTGTTGTTCTCTCTATTCAGATTGGAAGAAGATGCACTAGTTCTAGTTTTGATTCTAGCAGAGTAGCGACGACATTTTTATTTTTAATTAGAATAGAGGTAGAGTATAGGTAGAATGAAATTGTGTGGAGAGAAAGCTAGGTTGGGGGTGCTTAAATAGGTTAGAGCTTACGAACCCGGTCAGAAAGGCGTCTAGGTGCATAAAAATGGATCTGTTTCCAGATTTGGAAAATGGAGGGGGGGCGGGGGGTAGGTCGAACTTAAGGTCGACCCTAGTGTCAACCTGTTTACACAGGTCGACCCCCAGGTCGACCCTAGTGTCGACCTGGGTCCTAGGCGGAAATTTTCCCTCCCAGCCCGGGTGTCTGTTTTGAATTTCGAAATCTAAATTTTTGAATTTCAGGCTGGTTTTTATTGAAACTTCCGAAGGCCATATCTTCTTCATATGGAATCCAATTTACGCAAACTTGGACTCTATTCCAAGAAGAATTTTGAGACGAACGCAATGGCATAACCCGTTTCCCTTAATTATTTTGTTACAATTTAATTATTCTTTGATTTGTTACTCTTATGTTCACAGAAAATACGGGGTGTTACAAAGAAGATGGCAGTTTTTTCCCTTTCCATATAAAGTCTTTCGGGGAAGAAGAAGACGTAGGAGCCCAAGAGTAGTTGAAGAAGAGAGATCCCCTCTCTTCCTCTTCAAGCTTTGAGATATTTATAGGTGGAGAGTGCAGCTTGGGCTGTTGCAATATGGTTCGGCCATTCCGGGAAAGCCTGAACATGTGGAGTCCATCTGTTAGTTTGAATAGCGGCTCGAAGACTGATTCCACTATTCATAAATAGTATCCTCGGAAGTTGTGGTCGATGTGGCATCCATGGAGAGTTATATCAAAAGTAGAGCTTTGTTCGGATATGGTTGACCACTTTTATTGCCTTGGAAGTCGGGATATACGTTGGAATAGCTCTGTTGAAAATTCCCACGTTGGCCCGGGATATTTGGTCGACGCGCCTTATATGGAAGCGAGATACTCAGTTGAATGGGAGAGCGATTCTTCCAGAGCAAACTGTCAATGAGTGAGGTTAGACTTGGGCCGACATGTGACTGCTTCGGACCATGCTTCTACTGGGCTTCCTGAAGCGAGGCTTATATCCAGGTGCATGTTTGGGCTTCGATCTGGCTCGTTGAAGCTCTTTTCCAAAAAGAAGGTTTACATACACCTTCTACTATAGCGTTTTCTTTTATTTCTACAGCGTTTGTGACTATAATTTAATGGCGTCTTGGCATACTTTTAAATAGCATTTAAAGTATGTTACTAATAGCATTCATTCAGATCATTTTATAGCGTTTGTGTAGATCATTTTATAGGATTTTAAAAACGCTATTGTCTTGCATTCAAATCCATAGCATTTACCATTTGTATATCACCATTTCAACTCTTTCGTAAATTTTAAATACACGCATATCATTCAGACAATGCTCATATATATCAATCTATTTCTCAAATATATACAAACATAACATATTTTACAAGCAAACATGTAAACTACAACATAATATTTCATATATATCATTGAAACAACATTCATATATTCAAGCTTAATATTTCATACATATAATTCAAATTACTTCCCATATATCCAATCATAACAATTCATACATAAAGTTTTAACTCTTCCATGTCCATAATATGTCATATATACTTGCGTTAACAAGTTACTTACAAAGTAGTCAAATACTTAATCTTGCTTTGCTTCTGATAATTTTTCCAAAACATGAGCAATTTAGTCCTGTCACAATAAAAATAAGCAATATTTAGATCAAAATATTTAAATTCGCATGTATATATTATATGTTTTGCACACATTTCCTTCCACAAATATACCATAATATCGACAGTTTATGATAAGAACTATATGTTTTTGCAGGGATAAATTCTACTTTAAATTTAAAAAAAAAGCTAATTAATTCAAATACAACATAACATTTGTAATACAAGCCTCATGAGAATTGAAGACTAATAATAGCGCTTTCTCAAAAAGGAATAACAAGCCTCCGTAGACCAAAAAGTGATTTGGAAGTTTAAGTTTTACATGACTGGATAAAAGTGACAACTGACAGGATTACATTTGTATTCAATTATGTAAATAACATAAGATAAGTTACAGTTAGGCTATGCTTGCCAAATTCTAGTAATCAAACAATGACAAATAACGAATGAGCAAACATATAACTGTTAACATTGTGCTTTATCTCAAAGAAAACTATAACAATCGTGGAATGTGATTTTTAGCCAATCTACAAACACGTGGACAGGATAATTCGAACTTATGAAAATATAATACAAGACACATAATAATAGAGAAGTGGAAATTAGGATTCATCCTCGTCCTCTGTTTTTATGTTACTTCATTAAATCTGCCCCTTGTTATATTTAATTTTATGATGTCACAAGTTAGGCTATAGTGCATTGAATAATCATGAATAATTCAGTATGTGTACCATCTTCATTGGCCTTCAGGTTAGGCGACAGGTTGTTAAAAACAGGACAAAAAACGTAAAAGTAAAGTCTGTAGTGCTTTAAATTCTATGACACCATCTACATTGTACTTCAAGTTAGACAAATGTAATGCCTGCATAGCTTTAAATTTTACGCTAGAGATTCCATTTGGATCCAATACAACATAACCTTGAAACTTATCTTTGAGCCAAAATATAGAAAATGTATTTGTGGCTGCTCAAATGCCTACGTTTAAAAGATATAAGATGTCAAACGATTCAGAAATTTAACATATAAGTGCAACTTTTTGGTTAGAAATTTAACATATTTTAGACTACTCAAATGGTTGTAGTGCAACTATTAATTCTTTAAACTGTTTGATAATGAAGAAATCACTCGAAGCATTAAATTGGTTGACCGGGAGTTCCAGCGCGTGAACTCAATACATGTAACCATGTAGACCATATAAAAATAGATAAATAAAAACTGCTAGTCAAATAATGAGACATAATAAAATTGGAGGCCAATATAGAAAATCATAAAAAGTCAAAGCTTCCTTTTCATAAGTATGCTCACTACATTAATATATGTCCCCAATATTGTATGTCAATTGTGATAATACTATTTCAGAATCAATACACACGTTTAAGGTAGTTAAAGGGAATCATCGATGTGCATATGAAGCTTCTAATTTCAAATTCCCAAACAATTACCCTATTTAGCTAATAAAAAAGAGTGCAATAAACATATAGGAATCAGGATTGACAACTTTATTAACAAACCGACCTGTTGTCCCAACATCACTTCTAACAACCGCTTCTTTGCCTTTCATCTTCCACATGCCTTCAAATATGTTTTGCTTAAAAGAATTCAAAACAAATTCATTATTTACCCAGAAGATTGGAGTTTCAAATTCAAAGAACTCATGACAATTACATATGCAGATATAAAATCGACTGCCAATTTAAGAAGGTTCTGTCTTGTTTGATTTAAAGGACAAAACAAATAATATTTGAATTAAGTTATCTCGGATTAAAAGGAAACTTTACGCTTGATAAAGAAAGAATATAGCGCCATTGAAATATAAGCAAAAAGGAGAAGGTGGCATAGGTGGAGCAACTTTGCTTCAAAGACTGACCCGATTATTTTTATAAATAGACCTCAATACTAAAAAATAACATTGAATAATAGTAATTCTAACCATGATAGCCATGAGATTTGGTTAGTTTTTTCCCTTTCATTTTCTCCCTGTTTTTTCTAACAGTAATTTATTTTCACTCTAAGTAAAAATGTAGTATATAAATTTGTTTTCACTCTAAGTAAAAATGTAGTATATAAATTTATTTTCCCTATAAATAAAAATGTAGTATATTGTAATTTTTTTCTGATAATTGAATGAGCAAAATAAAATTTTAGGATAAAATAGGGTAATGTATGAAACTTACCCTATTTAAACAATAGTCTGATACAACTGTTACACTCGAGTGAGATAGTGAGATATCATTCCTTTCTTAACAGATATGCAGTTGCTTTCGAAAGAAATTTCCTAAAGGAGCATGCGATAAATGGGCGGTTTTTTTTTCTTTTTTTTATTGCAGCCCCACTATACTATCTAGCTTCTTTATAAAACGGTATTAGCTTTCGCATTCCATCATGTTCAGTTTATAAAATATGGTATTTTATCCCCTGAATTCCTCTGTAAATAGAGGATTTGAACTAGTGTTCAATAATGTACTATTAAATACAAGCTTCTAATTTAGTGCTTAAACTGTTATTGGCTATGGGGTTGCTCAACATCTTCTGGCTCAATAGTATGATGTAACCAATATGCATGATAAATAAGAATATATTATCCTCCTACCCGAAATTCAAAATTTTACTAAGTAAGCTTTTTTTTATTTTACAACCATCCATATCTACGATAGTATTACATATGTATCGAGGGATATATTGCAACAAATGTACTGTAGATATGACTAACATTTTATTGTTGCAGAGATGATTAAGCTTTCCTTTAATATATCTTTTAAAAAAATGTGTTAATAAACTTCCGTTTGATGGTTAAATCTGATTGTAATTCAACATTTTTACTGTCTTCTTGATTTTATGTAAATTTCGAATGACTAATATGAATTCTTTAATCATGATAATATCTGTTCCACTTTTGTTACATATCTTAATGAAATATTATGAATCAAAACTATGGTAAATAATATTGAAGAATATCTTTAATTTAACATCTAGCATGTGATATACGACATTATTTGGGATTCAAATTATTGATGTCTATGATTTCTTTGAAATTACATTACTCTTAACTTACTTGACAAAATGATGTCTATGTTGTTATGGCACATGAAACTGTACTTATAACAAACCGGAAAATCAGAACCAATTTAAAATTTTTATTTTGGCAATTTTAACGAATTTTGAATATTTAAAATGGATTATTTTAAATAATAATGACTATAAATTTATTTTGAATAGAATTAGAATGTATATATTTATTTGAATCGAAGTTAGAATATAAATATTTATTTTAATTATAAAAGGAATTGAAAATGACGCGGTAGTTTGAAAATTCAATTTCAAATTTCAAATAAATGTACAGGATTCAAAATATACCGGATTTTAGCGAAACTGGAAATATTTGAATCTGTTTGAAAATATCTTTCCAACGAATCTGAAAAATCCAAATTTCGTAGCGGGAATAAAAAGTTATGCCCATTTGAAAATTCAGAATGGTCGCCATGGAAAATATAGCCCTTAAAAACGGAGATTTTGCAAACACTCTTCGTTTTTAATGAGACCACTTTTATTGGATCCAGAATGTCAAAATATTGCTTGATTTCAAAATTCATAATTTTTGGAATCAATATGTGAGCTTGGAGGATTTAAATGCATTTGGCAATTTTAGTTGGAATTTAATCGACTGGAAAATGACCATTTTTCAAACAGTCTTCAAATTCAATAAAATTAGTTTTGTTAGGACCGTATCGTCAATACGAAACTAGAAATATTTTTTTTGGAATTTTTAGAATCATTATGTCGCCCTGGTAAATTAAAGTGTATGTTTAAATTAAATATATATTGATTTTTATTTTAATTTAAAGGAGAACTGGTCGTAACAGCCGAATTGGGTTACGGAACATATCCCATTGTGTTCAGAACGGGAGTAATTAGCTAGGGGCGACAATCGTTGGGTTTGATTTGGACTTAGTACCGATAACATGTATTTTTGAAATTAAATTAATTAAATAATATATATAAATACCCTAGGGTCAAAGTCAAAACCCTCATTTATTTCTACACCGTGGTCAAAATGTTCCAGCAACCCTCTTCCCCAAACCAACGATAAACCTGCTCCCATCTTCCTCCTCCGTTTTCTCCCTCCACCTCCCATAATTAATGAAAAATCCAAATGAAAATTAAGGAGCACAATGAGCTCTACAAAATGGAACGGGTCTGATCATGTCTGAGGGGGTGAGCTCGTCAGATTTTGGGTGGAACGGGGTCGACGTCGATCAGTTCTCCTAGGCTGGAGGGGGCGTCGAATGGAGGGTGGTTCACGGGTTTGGCGATGTTCACCTAGGGCTTCGTCGTGGATGGGTCTGATCGCCTCCTGGAGCGACGATGATGCCGCAAATCATAACCCTAGGGTTCGAATGAGGTGCGGTCTCCAGTTTTGAGGAGGATGACAGTGAAAGGTAGTTTTTTTTCATTTATTTACAATACAATTGCTTTTAAAATTAATATGGAGTTGAATTTAAAATAAATTTTACAATTGTTTTAAAATTAAATTTACAATTGCTTTTAAAATAAAATTTACAATTGCTTTTAAAATAGTAGAATTAGCATGGATTTATAAAAATATAAAGAACATGATTTCAAAAATATAAAAATATGATCTTGGTTTCTATAAAATATAATTTTATATATATAGTAGAGTTGTTAAATATATGACTTTTTAAAGGTAAAAGATTATATTTTTAAAAGTAAAAAGATATGATTTTTAAAATAATAAAGATATGCTTTTTAAAACAATAAAGATATGATTTTTAAAATGATAAAGATATGACTTTTAAAATGATAAAGACATGATTTTTAAAACAATAAAGACATGATTTTTAAAAACAATAAAGACATGATTTTTAAAAAAATAAAGACATGATTTTTAAAAACGATAAGGGCAAGATTTTAAAAATGATAAAGACATTATTTTTAAAATGATAAAGACATGATTTTTAAAAAGATAAAGACATGATTTTTAAAAAGATAAAGACATGATTTTTTAAACAATAAAGATATGATTTTTAACATGGTAAAGATATGATTTTTATAATATAAACATCGACATAAAAATGTGATTTTTATTATCCAGATAGCGCTATGAATATTTGATCTATATATATAACATTAGCACAGAGACATGATCTTTATATATATGTAGTAATATAATAAAAATACGATTTTTATTGTAGGTATAACGACATAAAAATACAATTTTTATATGAAGCGGTGATATAAAAATGTGATTTTTTTTATATATAATGATACGATAAGAAGGTGATTTTTAAAAATATATAGCATTGTTAAAAATATAATTTTTAACATAAACTGTGTGAAACAGATTACGTGGAAATCACGAAGAAAAACGCTACACACTGGAAATGAAACCATTCAGAAATAAAACTAGTGGAGTGGATCCGAAAGGTGAGAAATCCTCACTGAAATTTTTTGTTCAGCTATTTATTTTATAACTACATATATAAACTGTTCTCCATCGTCCACAGACCATGGACTACTTGTTTGATTGATTATGTTGTGAAAATTGATTGTGGTGTGAAATGGACTGTATAAAATATTCACGTATTGAAATGAATATTTTATAGTTAAAAATATAATTTTTAACCTATATATATGAATGAAAATAAATATTCATTTACAAATCGGACGATTTGTTTATGTATGCACATTTGACTAATATAGATTGGGACGATATAATTTACACATCGCCTAACTGCACAAATAATATTCAGTATTTGTTGGTTGAAACACCACATGGGTATTGGGATGATATTTGACATACACTAATCCCAACTGTTTAGTTGTATGTCAATCGATTGGTTGACAGGCTCTTATAAGCGTTAGATATTGATATTTAATGCTTATGCAGTGTAGATTACACTCTGGATGATGGTTGATTGTTTATCATGGTTGTAATATACAGGTGTTGTATGAAATCCATATAAATAAAATTATATGATAATTGATTGTGTCTGATTCCAGTTTAGAAATAAGGAATATTTCAAAATAATGAATATTTTAAAAATAATAGTCAGAAAAGAATCAAAATATGATTTTGATGTCTGATTTGGGATGGACACAAAAATATTTAAATATATAAAGTCGTGTTGATTAGATTTGCGATTAACGATATTTGTATTGATTTTGTTCATTCTTATAACGAATATAAAAAAGGAAGGGATTTCAAAATCTGATTTTTAAAAATGTTATCACTTATATATATTAATGATATGGAATATTCAATTTTAATTTAAAAATGAATATGAAGTTAAAATTGTTTTTAAAACGAATTTAAAACAATTTATAAAATACGTTTTGAATGGAAATCGACGAAATATATGTTATATATATTAAATGGCCTAAATAGAACGCGCCGCGCCGCGGTAGTTCGCGAATTTCGACCATTGACTTCGAATTGACGTTACGGGAGGTCTGACCGTCAGATTCTCCTAAAACCGGAACCATTGTGTTGGTATCAAAAAGATCTTTCCAAAGAATATGAGAGATTTGAAATCTAACAGTTAGATTTGGAATTATGTCCAAATCAAATTTGGAAAAGTCGTTGTAAGTGCAGTTCGATGGCCGTTTATGGAAATCAACTGTACGGGCCTTGATAAATTATTAAAAATATCAATAATTAGTGTAAAATCATAATAAATGATTTCGAAAGAATTAGGATGAAAAATTCCATATTTGAAAAGATAAAAATATATTTTTTACCGAAATGAACTAGTTGTGGACTAGAATTATAAATCCAATATTTTTAAATAAAATAAAATGGATTTGAAATGGTTTTAATAATAACCAAAATTTCCAATATATGAATTGGAACGGATTTGAACCGAAATTATCTTCAAAATATTTCGATAATGGATTCCGTGATTATATGGATATTATGGAGGAATTTGGAAGATATATATATATCGTTATTCCCAATACGATATTTGTCAGTTTCAGAATTTGATATTGAATATAAGCCGATATATTTTCTATTTAGAGCCTTGTATTTAATATCAAATTGGATTTTGGGTTTGTCATGAACGATGTCTTCATTAACACTGGAATGAGATTTTGGGTTTGTCGTGAATGGTATCTTTAACAATACTGTTCTTAAACACAATGGGGTTAAGAAAATTAGAAACTAACTGGAGATTAGCTAAGTTGAATGGTTTCCTAGGTATTGATATGATGTTGGTTTCGGCCTTCGGGATTAATACTTAGGGAATTGTTCTCTTACTAATTTATGGTTAGAGACTAATGGGACGGGGTCTTCAGTAACACTGTTCTTACTCGTGAGAAAAGAATAAATCTTTTAATTAAGATCTAGAGAAGAATTACCAATTAATTAACATTTAATTGGATTTGAAATGGAATGAGAATTGGGTTTATTGTGAACTCTGTTTTAACGACATTCTTTCTTTAGCTTGATTCACAATGAAATAAGATTTGGAATTTTTAATTCTTTTATTTAAGATTTAGGGGAAATTTCCAAAGGAAATTATTCCAGTTTAATAAAATAAATTGGAATGGAATGGAATTCGATTCGGTAATAATCGAAGTGAACTTCTATGGAGGAAGATTGTTACTATATATGGAATTTAAGAGTCTTTGCCGTTATTCCACTTATATTATCAGTTGGATATGGAAGTTTATGTTGTATATAACAGTGTTGTATACACAATTATATGATTTTTGTTTGATGATAACAACCAAATATATATTTATATGTGTTTGTAATTGTACTGTTTCATATACTACACAATAGACAGGAATATAATATTTATATTTAAATAAAATACGACTATACAGAAATTTAAATATTCACACAGTATTTTATTTAAATATAATATTTTATTTCAATATCAAACAGTACAATTCTTAAACTCCACTATTTGTACATCTCACTGATATTCTTTACAGTACAATCAATTTCATTATATACAAAGCTCCTCACACATCACTCAATACACTCTGTCACTCAGTTTACAGATTCACTCAATTTACATTTCAGTATACAGTTTTGTATTGACATATTCATACAGACATTTACTGACACATATATTTTTCTCTATCATCTTCGGTCTTTTATCTTCTGTCTTGTATCTTCAGTCTTCTATCTTAACCATCAGTCCAGTCTTCATACCTGTCATATACAAGAACACACACACAGTATACCGCAATAGAATTTAAAATGAATACATGTGTATATAAATTTTATTTTTAAAATTTTATTTGCCTCAGATTTCTGGTGTGTTTCTCATCATTTTTTATGACTTGATCTGATTTATAAAACCATAAATCTGTGTCTAGACAGCTTGTGATATTCACAGTGATACACTGTAAATATCACAAGGCAAACAACATATATATATATATATATCAATGCAGGTACAGGAAATCTCTTCTGATGGCTGCATATACACACGTGTATAAATATACACGTGTGCACTGCCTCGCCAATCAGCGAGCAACTGAGGAGTAGCCACATGGACCTGCTCGACTCAGTGCGTATGGAGCCAAAGTCAACATGAAGCCAAAAATACAAAAAGTCAAATCAGCAAAATGGTCGAGCAACAATAAAGCAAATACACACACAGACGTCAAAATGGTCAAAGGAATGGGTGCAACTACAAAATGGCAACATGGAGCATAAAGTATGGCTCAGCATAACCAAGCAAGTAGAAGATCAAGCAGGTCAAAGTGTCGAGCAAGAAATTTCATGTATGAGTCAAAGCTGAAATACACATGGAGCTACAAGACAAGCACAGTGGCACACAAGCAGGAAATATATGCTTGCCAAGTTCAGGTTGGATAAATTTTTCCAGCCCAAGCAATGAAATTTTACATGGTAGGATACAAGTGTCGAGCAGATTCACAATACATGCAGCAGTTTTATTTTTCTATGGTTAAGAATGCATATGGGGTAACAAGGCAGAATGAAATTCAAAGCAAGCAGATTCATAGTGCACAATGTAAATACAAATGCGTCGAGCCAGATTGACAAGCCATAAATGGACAGAACATCAACATGTACACAACTGTGTACACAGCAAATGAAGTGGTTCAGATATAATCAGATTCATGTTCATGAAGCATGGAGGGTGAAACATCATGGCAGCCTAAATGCAAATATCAGCATGGAGAATGCCTGTTTCATGTGATAACAGCAATTACAGAGATGCAGCATTATCAACATACAATGGTTGCAGTGTCAAAGTGATTCAGCTTAGCTATCATGAAAGTCAGGGCAAGATTACAAATCCAAAAATTTCAAGCCATAAGTTCAGCAACAATGTTGAAGAGTTAAGCACAGTGCAAAAAACAAGTAATTGCAGCTTTCATTTCAGCATATATGGTGAAGAATACATGCATGGCAAAGCATACATAAATGTGCAGCATGTTAACTGAAATCAGATGAGTAAACTTTGGCAAGAAAGTAATTTTTTTTAATTTAATTCTTTCCAGTAATGTCAAAGAAAAATGCATGAGGATTCTTGGGCAAGAATTGCGAGCAGAAAGCATGACAATGCATACAAGGAAATTGGAGATCAAGAAATTAAATATGTTTCCAGAAATGACAGTGTGAATTCAAAATATTCAGGAATTAAAACTGGCAAGATTTCTTTTTGGAAAATCTTTTATAAATCAAATTAAAGAGGCCACAACCAATTCAGAAATTACAGTTTGACATAAAGGGCAAGGATTCAATCATACACATGAAGTGTATTTATTTGCAGAAAATTACAAATCAATTTATATGGCATGTGTTCATGCGGCAAGAAATGCATTGAATATATTTCCAGAATTATCAAATCACTTTTGGGAAAGTATTCCAGATTCATTCAAGGGGACTATGGTGTTTAAATCAAGCAAGTAATATGGGAAATCAATTCACTCTTTCCAAGTATTCAATCACAAAATTCACGGTTTTTTAATCAAGGCATCAAATTCTTTTTCAGCCGAATTTATCAACAATTCAAAAGAGGAAACTCGCAAATCAGGGACAAATCATTAAACCAAAATCAGCCGTGTCATTATTGTGTGAAATCAGAGATATGGTAGGATGTAAAATCCTAATTAAACACCACTATCATCACAGGCATATGGAGATAAAAAAAATCCCACAAATTCAATTCAAAGAATAAAAGAGAAAATCGAATAACTCACAAATGTTTTTGGGTTTCGATCGCCAGACAGAGAAATTCAATCGAACGACGAAGGAGTATCAAACTGGAGCATCAGAGAATTACACTTCATCAATCAAGCATCGATTTAATTTGAAACCGTCGTGGAAAACCCTAGCCTTTCAAAGCCGCCATTTTTTTTCTCCTCAGAATAAACAGATCGGGTGAAATGAATATGAGAATGGGCCGGCCAAGTGATGAAGAGCATTGGGCTTAACTTTTAAAAGGGAATTTAAATTTGTTTTAAAGCTAGGGTTTAAATTGACTTTGTTTTTATTGTTTTGTTTTTAAATTTCTGTTGTAAACCAATATGAACAGTTTCTAGTGTCTGTAAAATACTAGGGGAATCAGTCAGGGTGTTGACTGACAGTTGACAGAGTCTGTAAAATCTGGGTTACTGGTTACAGGGTCGTAATCAGGGGAAATCTGATCGAGGGGACATCGGTCAGTCTACGGTTTTGAGCGTAGGGTTAGAATAGGAGCAGGGTTTGCGAGTGTACATGGTCTTGTATGCGGGATCTGTTCTATCACCTAGTAGAAACCATAGGAATGCAGCAGTAGGCAGGGTTTTCCCGAAGCTGGGTATATCTGTGTGTGATTTATTTTCTACATTTCTGATTCTGCTATATTATGTGATCTGTTTATTATTATATATCCCGTTAGATTTTTAATTTAGTTAAAAAAACTGTGATAAACCCTATTCACCCCTCCCTCTAGGGTTAATCTAGATCCAACAAGTGGTATCAGAGCAGGTTTTTTAATTAACTCTAGAGTCATGGATCACCCTAGTTGTCTGTCCTTAGAGAGTCAGTCCAGTCGTATTCCAACTATTTTTAATGGTACGAATTTTTTAAATTGGAAATCTGAAATGGAATCCTATTTAAAATCTGTCAATCTTAAATGTTGGGATGTTATTGTTAATGGATTTGATAAGGTAGATATATGTTTTAATAATCGTACTACGCATATCTTATATTCACATCTTGATGATGATCGATACTGCCTTATCTCCCAATGTTTGACTGCGCAGGAAATCTGGATAGCTCTCAATACAATGTATGGACAAATTGATGACGACTGCTCAAAACCCCGAAGTGACAACTCAGATTCAGATCTAATCTTGAACAAAGAAACAGATAGATCTAACGATGGAGATTCAACAAACGAAGAAACAGGAAATTTCTCTTATGAAGATTTAGTTTATATGTGCGTGGACTTAACTAAATCTGTTGACAGACTCAAATTTAAAAATAAATCCTTGAAATCTAAGAATCGTGAGTTGACCAGCAAAATTGATGTTTTGGAATTACATCTTAAATCTTTTAAAAACTCTTCAAATCCTGATTGCAAAAACTGTTTGAGATTGGAAACCAATCTTGTTCATCTCAATAAAATTATTCAAAAGTTTGAAAATGAAATTTTGATCTTGAAAAACAACAAGATTGAGTTATCAAGTTTGAACAATCATCTGCAAAAGGAGTTTGAAATTTTTAAAACTAATATTCATTCCAAACTTGAAATTGCTGAAAAGGAAAATTTGTTGAAATCGAATTCGATTTTGAAAGAACTTGAAAACGAGATTGAAAACTTCAAAAAATTTGAATTTGAAAGTCGAAAACATTTTGAATTTGAAATTGCTGAATCCCAAACCAAAATTAAATCACTTGAATCTGAAAATTTGGTTTTGAAACTATATAATGCTGAAAGGAAGATCACTGATAACCGCTGTTCAGAATTAATAAAAGAGAACGGTGATCTTAAATTCAAAATTCAACGACTAGAGTCAACCTTGACTAAATTTTCTAATAGTGAAAAGTCGTTGAATTTGCTGTTGCAAAACAAAAATTCTATTGGAAATAAACACGGTCTTGGATTTAGGAGAAATAATGTTTTTGAAAAGATGAATTCGAATGTTTTTAGACATCCTACAAACTGTTTGACAAATGATTGTCTTGAGAACTTGAACTCTAATCATTCCAAAGGATTTTGAGAACATAAACGAAATGAGAACTCGTTTTATAACAAACCATTTAAACATTCTTGGATCCCAAATGGCAACAAAACGGGTTTTGTTAAATTCAAACAGATTTGGGTTCCTAAGGGTATAAAGGTTAATTCTGATGGTTTGTTATACAAACAGGTTTGGGTACCAAAAGTGGTAAACATATTTCAGAGTGGTTTTACAAATTTTGTTAGACCACTTGATTCTCTCAACTGCTAGGTACCAATGAAGGTTGAGGAACTGCTATGCTGAAAAGAGATTGTTTTCAAGCTGTTCTATATTTCTGTATTCTTTACAGTTCCTTGGCCAAGACTGCTGAGTTAGAGATTCTGATTTACACTGGATTCTGGTATGATCTCTAAACTCACCTCTATAAATATTTTCTGTTTTGATTTTTTTCTTTTGCTTATTTCTTCTTCTCACTTCTATCTCTTTCTTCTGTCTTTTCTAATTTGATTTATCATTGCCATTTTTTTTGTGCTTCTGGAATTGCAGTATTTGAATTGCAGTATTCATGATATTCCGGAAATTTGTTTTGTGTGTATAGAACTCTGATACTTTTAATCATGTCCAGATACTAATTTTTTTTCTGCAATAGTTTTGAAGTTCTTTTTCTGTTTTCTGAATTCATAACAGTGTTGATGTATAATTGTCATATCTTGAACACTGTTAATTAGAATTCTAAAGTTTTGAAGATCTGAAAATTTGATGGAATTTAACACGCCACTGCTGTTTTGAGTTTTCACTAATTCAGTTTAGGAAAGCTTAAAATAACATACTCATTACAGCACTCTGTTACTTATCAGTTATGATAATTTCATTAATTTTCAGATTGGCTTGAATAAATTGTCTTGAATCAGTGATTCATCTTGAAATTCATCTTATTCATGAGTATTATGATTGAAATTATTTTTGTTTGAAATCATCTGAAATTCTTAATATTTTGAATATCACACACCGTTTAAATCTGAAATTATCAATCTTGTGTGAATATTCATTATATCTCAAACTTGACATTGATTCAAATGATTTCAAATGAATTGGTTTGGATCATGAATATCTCTCAAATCTGATATAAATGATCTGAAATTATTCCTGTACTTGTCAGTGATACTTGTGAATACTCTTTGAAAATCTGGTCTTAAATTTCATTGTCAGTTCATGGTTATTTGATTCGAATATCTGTTTGTTTAAAATCATTTGAAATTATCGATTTATTAAATCACACACATATCTCGAATCAAAATTTATAAATTGGTGTGATTGATTCATTAAATCCTGATATTTTCATATTTCTTCAAATGATTTAAAATAAATGGTATTTTTAATCTTAAATCGTGAATCATATTCTGTGACCATCAGAAATGTCTTGACAAGTGTGCCTTTTTGAAACTATGTTGGTGCTGTTCTGATACTGTTTTGAAAAATGGTTGTTTTGGATTCATGCTGCTATGATTAAAAGAAGTTGACTTGAAAATATTTGTTGACGAATTCTTGATTTGTTAACCGTGTCTGCTTAGGCCTTGTGATTAAGACTCTGTTGTTTGAGATATTTTGTTCGTCTCTATTATCATTTTTAAAATCCTCATGTATAGAGACTACAAGTGGTATCAGATTAGGAAGTGCTGAATTGTGTTTCCTTATTCTCATCATGTATATATTTCTTAATTCCCCATGTCCTGATATTGATCTTAGAAAATTTCTTGTGACTGCATGCCTTGATAAATGTTTGTTTGCTGCTCTGATACATGTGCATAATCTGTTATCTTGTCTCCAGTATCTTGTTCCAATCCTCATTAATAGAGACACCAATTGGTATCAGAAGTGTTGTTCTTATTTGAGTATATATATATATATTTTCCTCTTGTCCTATATAGCTCTTCATATTTCTCTAGTAATTGATTTTCAATTTTAAGATTATTTATTGATTATTCATTCAGAAATTGAAATCAATATCCAACTTGAGTTGTATTGATAATTCATCAAAATTATTATTAGATTTTGAAATTATGATGAACTGTGACTGCAATATATTTCACAACAAGAGGAGTTTTTATTCATATTTTCATGATGGTTGAAAAGTTATTATAATATCTGTGAATTGGCAGTTAATTTCACGACCATCTCCTTAATCTATCACCCGTCTGCCATTCATCATGTTTTTTTTATATTAATGTGGAGAGTTTAATATTTTTAAAATCTTTTTGTATAAATAGTGAAAATATTCGTGATGGAATTGTTGTTATGTTATATTCAGAATTAGTGAAATAGAGAATTTTCAAATTATCTCGGTACAGTTGATCATATTTCATAATATAATTAATTTAGAAATTTATTTCACAGTCCATGTCTGTACTTACCACATTTCTGTCATTCATATTGGTTGTATATACCGAGGAGTTTTTCTAGTTAAAGCTGAAAATGTTAAAATATATGATTAGTACATAAGTGTGTCTCTAACCTCATTTAAAAATCCAAGCTCTGGTCATGCATGGTTAAGAGACAACTTATAATTTAAGCTGCGACTGACCTCATTTAAAAATCCAAGCTCTGGTTATGCGTGGTCAGGGTGCTCTTAAATCAAAATAAAAAGAAAAGAAACTAATTTGCAATAAATAAATTTTTATATAAAATTCTCCTTGGTGTATAATAACCAGACTATCAATCCACTTTCTAATCTGTGAAATATGTTGAAATTTTATGACGTATTATGATTTGTTGATTGATAGGTATTAGGATTTGAGATTATTCGATTTTGTCACTTAAATTGAATTATAATTATAATCCAAATCCATCACTGTTTTTTTAGCCTCATTTTTATAAAAATTCGTTTGAAAATTAATTGAAATTCATTTTTATATAACTCTCCTCATGTATATAAATTTCATCGTAAATCAATCATTTTCTGCAATGTGAAATATGCCACTAGTTCTCAGTTTATTATGATTTTTGCTTGATTGATTGAGATTTATGATGACTGTTCTTCCTCTTAAGCTGAAATAATATTTTTAGTCGTCTTTCATCTGTATTTTAAACTCTGTATCCTTTTGATGATAACAAAAGGGGGAGAATGGGTAAGATTTTGATATATGAGTGAATATTTTATAAATATTTTCATTTTTGAAAATTTATTATTTTTCAATTCTTCCACTCATGCACACTTGTAGGGGGAGCTTTCAAATAGGGGGAGTAATATATATTTCATTTTTTTTTAAAACACACTTGTGCTCAAATTCTTATATTTGTTTGTCATCATCAAAAGGGGGAGATTGTTGTATATAACAGTGTTGTATACACAATTATATGATTTTTGTTTGATGATAACAACCAAATATATATTTATATGTGTTTGTAATTGTACTGTTTCATATACTACACAACAGACAGGAATATAATATTTATATTTAAATAAAATACGACTGTACAGAAATTTAAATATTCACACAGTATTTTATTTAAATATAATATTTTATTTCAATATCAAACAGTACAATTCTTAAACTCCACTATTTGTACATCTCACTGATATTCTTTACAGTACAATCAATTTCATTATATACAAAGCTCCTCACACATCACTCAATACACTCTGTCACTCAGTTTACAGATTCACTCAATTTACATTTCAGTATACAATTTTGTATTGACATATTCATACAGACATTAACTGACACATATATTTTTCTCTATCATCTTCGGTCTTTTATCTTCTGTCTTGTATCTTCAGTCTTCTATCTTAACCATCAGTCCAGTCTTCATAACTTTCATATACAAGAACACACACACAGTATACCGCAATAGAATTTAAACTGAATACTTGTGTATATAAATTTTATTTTTAAAATTTTATTTGCCTCAGATTTCTGGTGTGTTTCTCATCATTTTTCATGACTTGATCTGATTTATAAAACCATAAATCTGTGTCTAGACAGCTTGTGATATTCACAGTGATACACTGTAAATACCACAAGGCAGACAACATATATATATATATATATATATCAATGCAGGGACAGGAAATCTCTTCTGATGGCTGCATATACACACGTGTATAAATATACACGTGTGCACTGCCTCGCCAATCAGCGAGCAACTGAGGAGTAGCCACATGGACCTGCTCGACTCAGTGCGTATGGAGCCAAAGTCAACATGAAGCCAAAAATACAAAAAGTCAAATCAGCAAAATGGTCGAGCAACAATAAAGCAAATACACACACACACGTCAAAATGGTCAAAGGAATGGGTGCAACTACAAAATGGCAACATGGAGCATAAAGTATGGCTCAGCATAACCAAGCAAGTAGAAGATCAAGCAGGTCAAAGTGTCGAGCAAGAAATTTCATGTATGAGTCAAAGCTGAAATACACATGGAGCTACAAGACAAGCACAGTGGCACACAAGCAGGAAATATATGCTTGCCAAGTTCAGGTTGGATAAATTTTTCCAGCCCAAGCAATGAAATTTTACATGGCAGGATACAAGTGTCGAGCAGATTCACAATACATGCAGCAGTTTTATTTTTCTATGGTTAAGAATGCATATGGGGTAACAAGGCAGAATGAAATTCAAAGCAAGCAGATTCATAGTGCACAATGTATATACAAATGTGTCGAGCCAGATTGACAAGCCATAAATGGACAGAACATCAACATGTACACAACTGTGTACACAGCAAATGAAGTGGTTCAGATATAATCAGATTCATGTTCATGAAGCATGGAGGGTGAAACATCATGGCAGCCTAAATGCAAATATCAGCATGGAGAATGCCTGTTTCATGTGATAACAGGAATTACAGAGATGCAGCATTATCAACATACAATGGTTGCAGTGTCAAAGTGATTTAGCTTAGCTATCATGAAAGTCAGGGCAAGATTACAAATCCAAAAATTTCAAGCCATAAGTTCAGCAGCAATGTTGAAGAGTTAAGCACAGTGCAAAAAACAAGTAATTGAAGCTTTCATTTCAGCATATATGGTGAAGAATACATGCATGGCAAAGCATACATAAATGTGCAGCATGTTAACTGAAATCAGATGAGTAAACTTTGGCAAGAAAGTAATTTTTTTAATTTAATTCTTTCCAGTAATGTCAAAGAAAAATGCATGAGGATTCTTGGGCAAGAATTGCGAGCAGAAAGCATGACAATGCATACAAGGAAATTGGAGATCAAGAAATCAAATATGTTTCCAGAAATGACAGTGTGAATACAAAATATTCAGGAATTAAAACTGGCAAGATTTCTTTTTGGAAAATCTTTTATAAATCAAATTAAAGAGGCCACAAGCAATTCAGAAATTACAGTTTGACATAAAGGGCAAGGATTCAATCATACACATGAAGTGTATTTATTTGCAGAAAATTACAAATCAATTTATATGGCATGTGTTCATGCGGCAAGAAATGCATTGAATATATTTCCAGAATTATCAAATCACTTTTGGGAAAGTATTCCAGATTCATTCAAGGGGACTATGGTGTTTAAATCAAGCAAGTAATATGGGAAATCAATTCACTCTTTCCAAGTATTTAATCACAAAATTCACGGTTTTTTAATCAAGGCATCAAATTATTTTTCAGCCGAATTTATCAACAATTCAAAAGAGGAAACTCGCAAATCAGGGACAAATCATTAAACCAAAATCAGCCGTGTCATTATTGTGTGAAATCAGAGATATGTTAGGATGTAAAATCCTACTTAAACACCACTATCATCACAGGCATATGGAGATTAAAAAAAATCCCACAAATTCAATTCAAAGAATAAAAGAGAAAATCGAATAACTCACAAATGTTTTAGGGTTTCGATCGCCAGACAGAGAGATTCAATCGAACGACGAAGGAGTATCAAACTGGAGCATCAGAGAATTACACTTCATCAATCAAGCATCGATTTAATTTGAAGCCGTCGTGGAAAACCCTAGCCTTTCAAAGCCGCCATTTTTTTTCTCCTCAGAATAAACAGATCGGGTGAAATGAATATGAGAATGGGCCGGCCAAGTGATGAAGAGCATTGGGCTTAACTTTTAAAAGGGAATTTAAATTTCTTTTAAAGCTAGGGTTTAAATTGACTTTGTTTTTATTGTTTTGTTTTTAAATTTCTGTTGTAAACCAATATGAACAGTTTCTAGTGTCTGTAAAATAATAGGGGAATCAGTCAGGGTGTTGACTGACAGTTGACAGAGTCTGTAAAATCTGGGTTACTGGTTACAGGGTCGTAATCAGGGGAAATCTGATCGAGGGGACATCGGTCAGTCTACGGTTTTTAGCGTAGGTTTAGAATAGGAGCAGGGTTTGCGAGTGTACATGGTCTTGTATGCGGGATCTGTTCTATCACCTAGTAGAAACCATAGGAATGCAGCAGTAGGCAGGGTTTTGCCGAAGCTGGGTATATCTATGTGTAATTTATTTTCTGCATTTTTGATTCTGCTATATTCTGTGATCTGTTTATTATTATATATCCCGTTAGATTTTTAATTTAGTTAAAAAAACTGTGATAAACCCTATTCACCCCCCTCTAGGGTTAATCTAGATCCAACAGTTTATATTGATTATATATATATATTTATTTTTTCCCGTGAAGATTCCATTATGGAATGTGATTTTGGGTTTATTGTGTCTTGTATTTTGAATGACATTAGTTCTTTAACCCAGTTAAAGATAAGATTTATTTCTTAACTTTGAATAATCATTAAGTAATGATTCTTGGAAATTAAAACTGAATTAGAGTATTGATGAATTTTAAATAGATTTAATGGTGAATTTGATAACTAAAATTATCAAATTCGAGTAATGATCGAGAATGGAGTACCACTACTTATACACCACGCGATAGTTAAATCTTTATTTAGATTTTAATGGGAAATGGTAATTAAATTTACCGATAACACCGTGGTGTTAGATATGGAGTATTACCAGTTTTGGTTCATGGGATGAATACATTGGGATTGGGAAATTAAACAAATGACTACTTCAGTAAGGTGCGAAAATACCAACTAGTTTGGATAAACCTTAATTTGGTTTGTATTGATATCCAAAGGAAGATTAAAGAATAAATTTAAAGAATTGATCTTTGATAAAATTAACGGGAACCTTTCCCATAATATAAGAATATTTGAATAAAGGAATATTCTGGATTGGAATGAGGCATATGTTGTGTTTTTATAGCACATGTTTATTATATATGCGAGTTATTCAGGAAGACCGGGTTTATCCCATTCTAAATAACTGATTCGACGATATGTCAAGAATGAAGAAGGTGGTTGAAGACCGGAAGTATTCACATCATTTGGATGATTATTGAAGTCTTGATTGGGTTGGACATCCAAGACGAGGTAATAAGTGGTGATCGTCCAGACATACTTGGTGATGGACTGGATATACGAGGACCTCTCTCCTGTATTGGACATATGGGACAAGGAATAAGGTGGCTCCAATTTCGTTCAGACCCCGAACGAACTTGTAAATGGATGTGTGTCTGAATCGAATTTCATTTGGTGTAATTGATAGACATCGGTTGCATAGCGTGAATTGCCTGTGTGTCATGCTGAGATGCAAAAGATCAAGGATTCTATTAAAAAGCAGAGTTTTGTGGTTGATGATCAAAGCACAGCTTTAATATAGCATAGATTTGTGTTTATCATTAATTTGTGAGCCTTGCACGTCGTTGTGAACCGAAAGCGGGAGAGGACATCAGGGAGGACATGCGTTTCCTGCTAGCTATGAGTGGTGTCTGGGTTTTGCACGCCCAGACGTTTTAATTATGTGGATTATGGATAGCGAGGCGCGTGGGATATATCGGCACTACTGGGCCGATGGATGGTTTGGTCTTTATACAGACCAGATTGACGTCCCCCAGGGCAGGGAAACGCATTGTTCAGGCATTATAATGCACTTCATGTGGACCGGCCCTGACGATCCAAGGTGCAGTTGCGGCTGTTTCCTGAGGGGCGGGCTAGAGCATCTCGAATTCGGTAAGGACGATCCCCTACCTTGGTTCAATGATGGAAATCCAACTTCCAATACGTGACATTGCGGTATTGATTGTAGAGCCTAGTATTGGCGACATGATATATGGTACCCATGCAGTATAGGATTGACACATTTATATTTGAAGTTGTTTTATACACTAAGCACGTATAATAGTATCAAGTGATTTGTTTTAAACGTACCAAGCATGTTTGGCTACTATAATTGAAAGCCCTATCCTCCAGCTTGCGTTGCATTGTGTAATAGGACCTGGGTCTTATAATAGCTTCATTTTTTCCAAAAAACATTGCGCTATTTTGTTTTATGCACTAGTATTCTTGGGAGGAAACACGTTCCGTGTTATACGGCGTGGTCCCTTGATTTACTTTATTTTAAAAGTAAGGATGTAGATCTCGCACCAGTCACATGATTGACTTGGAGTTTATTGTTTTAACCTAAACTCTGGGTGCCCCTATTTTCCCCGGGCAGCTAGTGGTTTTGGTTTTGCAGATTTATATTCATAGGATCCTGATTTACAGCTTGAATAATATTTGGAAAACTCTGTATCCGTATATTCCTTTCAGTTGTTTTTTGTATTATTTTCCGTTGGATTGTAATATGTAAATGTTTGATATTTACTGAATGTATATTATTTATTCATACACTGTATATTCTTGTATTCTGATGGAATTATTGTAATAAGCAGTGAAATTTTCTTCTATTTGTGCTCTGATTTGTCATGTTCTCAAAGCAATCCGGGCTTTTGAGACGACCCGAACTTCCCCGGTAAGGAAAGACCGGATAGAATTGAGTACAAGACGAATCGGAACGCAGACGGAAGAACATTTCATTGCTATTACAACAATTCCATCAGAATACAAGAATATAAAGAGTATGAATAAATATTATACAACAGAAAAATATCAGAGATTACAATAAATTACATTTAAATACATCGCAGCGGAAAATAATACAAAACACAACTAGAAGTAATACACGGATACAGAGCTTTCTGAGCATCGTTCCAGTTGTAAATCAGGATCCTCTGAAAATAAATATGCAAAACCAAAACTACTAGCTGCCCGTGTGGAAAATAGTGGCACCTAGAGTTTAGGTTAAAACAATAAATTCCAGGTCAGTCATGTGACTGGTGTGAGAACTAAAACAGTTATTTAAAACTTTACTTTAGAAGAGAGTAATTCAAAGGACCACGCCGTATAACACGGAACGGGTTTCCTCCCAAGAATACTAGTGCATATAACAAAACAGCGCAATGCTTTTTGGAAAAATGAAGCTATTATAAGACCCAGGTCCCATCACACAATGCAACGCAAGCCGGAGGATAGGGTTTTCCCTTATAACAGCCAAACATGCTTGATACGTTTAAAACAAATCATTTGATACTATTATAAGTGTATAGTGTCAAAACAATTTCAATCATAAATATCAATCATAGGCGGCATGGGTACCATCTATCATGTCGCCATACTAGGCTCTACAAATAAAACCTCAATATCACGTATTGGAAATTGGATTTCCATCATGAGTCGAGGAAAGGGGCAAGCTCCTCTCCAATTCGAGATACTATAGCAAATGTCTCAGGAACCCACTATGATCCTTGGATCTTCAGGGCCGGTCCTCTCTTACTTTTGAGGATTAGTAATTCCTGAACACACGTTTCCCGGTCCTTACAGACCTATATCCGAGGCGCCTCGTATCCAACAACCAAACAGGTGAAAAGTACATAAATGTCAGGGCTGGTAGGTCACTGACACCACCCTAGCTAGAAAGAAACGTCGTGCTCTCCCTGTAGTTACTATCCAGTTTTGAACTCATACCGAGGTGTGAGGCTCACGAATTCACGTTATACACAAAGCTACGTCACGCAGACCGTGCTTTGATCATCAACCACAAGACTTTGCTTTTCAACAGAAGCCTTGATCAATTGCCACTTACGCGTGCCACACTGGCAATTCACTCCATGCGACTGATGTCCATCGATATACAACCTCTGAGCTCGTACGTCTCAGAGAAGGGCGTTAAGCAAGAGAATAAATTCTCCGCTGCCAAACAGATGTATATTTAATGGAGATCAATCAACACAGAATAAAATCCAATGTCAGACACACAATCCGTTTACAAGTTGGTTCTGGGTCTGAACGAAACCGGAGGCACTTTCCTCGCATATCCATCCATCTCCAAGTACGTCTGGACGATCACCAACTGTTTCCCTCATCTTCGGTGTACAGCTCAATCGAGATCATCAGTAATCACCCAAACGATGTGAAGACTTCCGGTCTTCAACCACCGTCTTCATCTTCGACATCTCCTCGAATCGGTTATCCAGAATGGGTATAACCCCGACCTTTCTGTATAACCCATGTATATGATAAACGAATGTTACACAAACACAACAGACGCCTCATTCCAATTCAGAATATTCTTTTATTCACAAAATCACATTCTTAGGGAAAGGTTCCCATTAATTTTATCCAAGATAAATTCTTCTAAATTTATTCTTTAATCTTCCTTTGGATATCATTTCAAACTAGTCGGGATTAGCGAACCACAACGAAGTAATTATTTATTTATTTCCCATTCCCAACCTATTCATCCAATGGAGCAAAACTGGTAATACTCCATATCTAACACCATGGTGTTATCGGTAAAATTAATTACCATTTCACGTTCAAATCTAATTAAAGATTTAACTATCGCTTTGGAGCAAAACTGATGGTACTCCATTCTCGATCACCTTTCAAATTTGATGATTTAAATTATCAATTCACATTTCAATCTAATTAAAGATTCATTAAAACTCCACTTAGTTTTAATCTTCTCAAAAATCAATATCTTGTCTTTAACTGGGTTAAAGAACCAATGTCATCTAAAACACGATTCACGATAAACCCAAAATCACACTCTATTGTTAATCGGCTTAAAGAACAGGTGTTATTCAAAACACCGCTCACGATAAACCCAAAAACCAATTCAAATTCAATTCCAATTAAATATTATTTAATTGATACACTTCATTAAATCTAAATAGAAAGATTTAATCTTTTTCTCTATTGGGCTTAAGAACAGTGTTAATGAAGACACCATTCACGACAAACCCAAATCACATTTGATATTAAATACAAGGCTCTGAATAGAAAATATACCGGCTTATATTCAATATCAAATCCTGAAACCAACAAATATCGCATTGGAAATAACGATATAAAATATATCTTTTAAATTCCCATAACAATATCCATATAGTCACGAAATCCAACATCGAAATATTCCGAAGATAATTTCGATTCAACTCCAGTCCAATTCATGTATTGGGAATATTGATTATTTTTAAAATCACTTTCAAATTCAATATATTTATTTCAAAAATAAATTGATTTTAATTCTAGTTCAAAACTAGTTCATTTCGACAAAAATCTATTATAATCCTTTCAAATACGGAGCTTTTCATCCCTGTTCTTTCCAATTCACATATTATGATTTTCACAAATTACTAATATTTTTAAAAATTTTATCAAGGCCCGTATAGTCGATTTCCATCAACGGCCATCGAACTGCACTTACAACGACCTTTTTCAAATTTGATTTGGATATAATTCCAAATCCAACCGTTGGATTTCAAATTTCTCATATTCATTGGAAAGCTCTTTTCGATACGAACCCAATGGTTCCGGTTTTAGGAGAATCCGACGGTCGGATCTCCCGCAACGTCAATTCGAAGTCAATGGTCGAAATTCACGAACTGCCGCGGCGCGGCGCGTTCTATTCAGGCTATTATATATATAACATATATATATATATATTATATATATATTTCATCGATTTCCTTTTTAAAACGTATTTTGTAAATCGTTTTAAATTCGTTTTCAAAACCATTTCAACACTATATTCAATTTCAAATCAAAATTGAATCTTTCATATCATTACTATATAAATGATAATATTTTCAAAACGTTATATTTTGGAATCACTACCATTTCTATATTCATTATAAAAACGAATATAATCGATATAAATATCGCTCACGTCAAAATGGCGCAACTCTAATCAACACGGCTTTATTTATTTCAATAAATTTGTTATTCTATTCAACAAATGAATATATATTCTATTCAACACATGAATCTATATATCTTTCAACATACGACTAATCTCAACACATGAATACTGTCAACACGCAACTAATTTTGTTATGTAAAATATTTTATAAAACTATGGTATCTATCGTTTGATTTTTAATTAGACTCCAACCGTAAAGTAGTTCTAATTTTAAATATGTAGATTTTATTGCTAAAATATTTTACTCAACACATGAACATCGTCAACACATGACTATTTTTATATTCACCACATGAATTTTCTTTTGTAATATTCCTTATCTTCCTGATTGGAATGAGGCCCAATCAATTACCATATAACATTAATTATATGGATTCCATACAACACATGTATATAATAGCAACGATAAATAATCAACCATCATTCAAAGTGCACCACACAACTGCATAAGCATCAAATATAAATAATTAACGCTTACACAGCCTTTCGACCAATCGATCGACATACAATTAAATAATTGGGATTAGTGTATGCCAAATATCATCCCAACACCCGTGTGGGGTTTCAAATCAACAAACATAGATTTTTATTTGTGCAGTTGGGCGATGTGCAAAATTTATCGTCCCAATCAATATCAGTCAAATCAGTGCATATAAACAAATCGGCCGAATTGTTTATAATTACTTATTTATTCACATTCACGTTAAAAATTATATTTTCAACGATAATTTATTTATTTCAACACATGAATATATTTCATTATCTATTTCACATCAACATCACAAACAATTTTCACAACACATCAATCAAACAAAGAAGCCGTCCATGGTCTGTGGATGACGGGTGTCGGGTGCTGCTAAGCACTGTCTGCATCCTAGTATATATATATATATATATATATATATATATATATATATATAACTAGAAAAAGAAATTTAGAGTGAGAAGTTCTCACCAAAGCTATCCCAACTCCACGACTCTTCTTATGTAGGGAATCATCGCCATTCTCGCCTTTTGTCACTTTCGTTGCCCGTAGCCACTACATATATGTAACACCCCACCTCCGCCAGTGCCACTCTTGCAAGGACACTAGATTTGGAGGGGCGTTTAAACAAGGTAAACTTGCATGCAGATATCACAAGACAGAACATATAAGTAAAACAGAGTAGTAGAGCAGCGGATAAAACTTGCATTTCCAAAACCACAGTTAAGTCACAATAAAGTACTTAGTCATTATTTTCCAACAAACAAATTCTAGATAAAAGCATAAACTGAAAAACTGAAATACATAAAGTACTATCCCCAAAGTGAAGTGATAAACCATAGCTAGCTCAATGTCCAAACCCGTACACGAGCAAATCCAGTAAGCAAGCTAGAAAGATTCAAGCTAAGCTCCAGTGTTCCCACCCTGAGAACCTGAGGGGGAGGGGGAAACGGAAGAAAAGAGGCGAAAGAAAACCGGTCAGTCAAAAAGACTGGTAAGCCCTACTACTATCTGTCTATGAACTAGTAAAGTTAACAGGCATGAGAAGCTGAGATGAACATGAGGATAACAACATACTGTCATGATGATTAACTAACAAGATAGATAAAGGTGTCATCGCATAATCAAGGTTAAGTTTTGCACCACGGGTGTACTAGCATTCTAACATGTTAAGTAAAAACAAGAATTAATCCCTTGGCCCAACATCATGAGATGACCTAAGTCAAGGTCCAACTACTCGGTCTAGTCGATCGGCTCCCTATAAGCCTAACTCGTCAAGTGTCGGTGTCAAACGGCTTAATCATGTAATGTAGTTGACTGTGCAGGGTCCACCCTAGGGTGTATCAGGCCCTATGGTGTAACCCTCTAACACCATACCATGATGTACAGTCCAAACATACTGTTGCCCGTGTTCAACTCCGGACTTGATGTGCACGACCATGGTCCGCCTGAACAACCGGGGCATCATTCAGCCGTCTCTTTTGGTCTCTTACAATCAGCCCAGTAATCGTGCCCCCCCTAGCCTAGTCCTAGGGTCTTATGATACTACTTAGAAGGTTACTGCTGAAAAGGACCACGCAACTAGGGTTTCTTAACGGGTTAAATGTGGTTAACCCGATCCAAACGTGGATTAAATCGGTTAAGAGTACCCAAGGCTCCTGACTTAACCTCGATTAATCCATCAAGCCCAAATTGGTTAAGTATTAAGTGGACCATGACTTAACCCTAATCAGGAGGCATTAATTAACTTAATGCGCTTTAACCTCTCACATTAGACTTTGTTGTGGTTACTAGTTAAGCCGGGCGGGTCCGGGTAGCTTTACACCACAACTAGGTCTAACCTCGGGTTCGAGCACAACATGACCAACTTCTCACATTGGGTCCTATTGTTCGTAGCCACTAGTTAAGCCAGGCGGGTCCGAGTAGATTTATGTTACAAACTCAACCCAACCTCGAGTTGGCCACACTCATATTTTCTAAGTGTCATGTCCATTACGTTTCCAAAACATAATTACAAGTTAACATATCACGTCATGTTACAAAAATCATGTTCATGTCATTATGTTACCCAACCCCAACGTAATCCCATCGTTTACATAATCGCAACAACGCATAATGGATAAAATAGGGAACTTGGCATAACCATGACATAAAGGTGTTGAAGCCACAAGTTTAACATGGTGGCATATGAAATGTACATATGTTCATATACTTGCATATTGCATTATTAGGCTTCAAAAGCATGCATAAAACCAAACTTAGCATATGAGTGATATATGGTGATAAATAACATGTAGAAGTTGCTAGAAGTTCGCCTTTGGCCTCACATGCAACTTATCATAAGGGGTATGATAACTTCCATGTTGCCAAAATGCGACCTTTCTTATAAAGCTTGAAGCTTTAGGCCCACAAACTCAAGTTTAACTTGCATAGCATGATAACATGATCAACCCAAACTTGCATAACATGATAACATGATCAACCCAAACTTGCATAACATGATCAACCCAAACTTGCATAACATGGCAACATGTGTCATACATAACTTGCATAATGATCAACCAAACTTGCATATCATAATGATCAACCAAACTTGCATATCATAATGATCAACCAAACTTGCATATCATAATGATCAACCAAACTTGCTTATAATGATCAACCAAACTTGCATCATTCATTTAACTTTAGAGTTCAAAGAAAGAAAGTAGAAAAAGGCTTACAATGCTATGAAGACACAAATAAATAGTTATTAAAAGATTGAGACGAAGCCCTTATGCAAGCACCAAAAACCCAAATATGCAAGCTCCAAATGAAAACCCTTGAGCCAGTTCAATAAAAACCCTTGCTTTGAAATAGAAATGTTGCAACTTGACTTGAATGCAAGCTAAGAACACTCATACAGGTTTGAAAACGTTTGTATGAACTCAAAATCTCTCATAGAAATTAACTTAGAAATTTTAGCATGAGAGTGGAGGCCATGAGAGGAACAAATTTGGCATAGTTTAGTTGTAGGATTGAATAATGGTGATTTAGGCTATGTTTAGGGGTCTTTTTATAGAGTTTTAGGATAGTATTAGCCATAGGATTAACCCTAGATTCAATCCAAGCAATCAAAGCATGTCTTGGGGAAGAAGTCAAGTGTAGGAACCATCTAGGGCCTTTAGATTAAAGCTGAACTATGAGAACCATTCAAATGCAAAATCTGCATTTGAGCGAATCGGCCCATGGGTTGACAGCCAAACACCCTGGATTAACCCCTAGTCGAACCAGCGGGCTTGGGTCGACCTCAAAAATCGGCCGGTTCGGTTATTCCCCTCTCCCAATTCGCTGTTTTCAACATTTTTGCATATTTATTTATTTAATTTTCAATTATATATATATATAAATAAATATATATTTCTCTACGCAACCCATTTCACTTAATTAAGTATACTTTAATTTGTGAATTTTTCGTGAAACTTCGCAAGGCCATATCTTGGTCATACGGACTCCGATTTTCGAAAACTCGGACTCTGTTTCGCGTATTTTTCCGAGACGAACGCAATGGCACAGCCCGTTTCCCTTGATTCAGATTTTACAGTTTAATTCTGCCTCCATTTATGATATAACATGTTATTCAAAAATACGGGTTGTTACATTCTCCCCTCCTTAAAGGATTTCGTCCCCGAAATCTCCAAGTTAGGAAGAACGTATCCTACCATCCATCATCCATCTACTCAAAACATCATCCACGAGCAATCATTGTCCTCAAAAGGTTCTAAATGTTGTATGATCATATGCAAAGGTGTGTGTATACGTACTTATCTAATGCGAAAATCAGGAGGTTACCGATTCAGTAAACCCCTTAATGCAGAATATGTTAGTGAAATGAGTCCATATGTATGCAAATTCCTAACATAATTTATAATCTCTACATGAGTGCACATAACATTCATCCATATGCAACATCCACGTGATAGCATAACAAGTTTTCATCCATGAATAAGCATAAACACACATGCATATGTGGTATGAAAGTGTGTGAGACGATCTTAGTGTCTAACGTGTATTATGCATCCACGAGTATCCACTTGCAAACACTTGCAACCACTTGCAAACATCAAACATAACATGTTTCAAATACATGTTTCAACCAAGGGTTTCTACCTAAGGTTCTCATGACAAGATTTACGAAACAAGATAAACTAGATAAGCATGGATAGCAAAGGGAAGATATACCAATCTAGGAAAAGAGATTGAAAATGTATCCTCCAAGAAAAATGGATAATGCACGCGCCTCTTCTCCTTGGTTTCCCAAGTTGTGTCTCCCTCTGTTTCACTCCATTGCGCCTTAACAAGCTTAACTTCTTTGCTTAGCTTCTTTGTCTTCATTTCCATGATACGAATCAGAGCTCGTCTCAGGGTTGCTTCATCCTCTACCTCCATGTCTTCAAGAATACTTGGTTCAACCACTTTGGCGGGTCTGTGCAAACACTTCCGGAGATGCGAGACATGAAAGACATTATGCACTCCGGCCAGCTTCTCGGTAATTCCACCTTATAAGTCATCTTCCCGACTCTTTCTATAGTAGGGAAGGGTCCTACGATCCTTGGTGTCAGCCAACCATATTTCGCAAAGGAGAAATCTTCACAAAGACCGTATCTCCAATTTTAAATTCCAAGTCTGTCCTTCGCTTGTCTGCATAGGATTTCTGTGTGTCTTGGGCCGTTCTTATCCGTATTCGAATCAATTCAACCCTCTCGGATGTGTCCCTTATCATGTCGTGCTCAATTATAAGCTTATCCGTCGTCTTCCCACCAACATGTTGGTGGCTTGCACGGCCTCCCATACGAAGCTTCAAATGGAGTCATCCCTATGCTGGCTTGATAGTTATTATTATAAGCAAACTCTACAAGAGGAAGGTGGTCTTCACAAGTACCACCGAAGTCAAGAACACAAAGTCTCAAGAGATCTTCTAGTACTCTATTCACCCTTTCGGTTTGGCCATCCGTCTGGGGGTGATAGGCTGTACTCAGATTTAATCGCGTACCCATCGCTTCTTGTAAACTGTTCCGGAACTGGCTAGTGAAAATTGGGTCGCGATCGCTAACTATTCTAGAAGGAACTCCATGCAACCGCATTATTTCCCGAAGATAAACAGACGCTAGCCATGATACGGTCCTCTTGCTTTCCACCGGAATAAAATGGGCTCTCTTTGTAAATCTATAAATTATTACCCATATCCCATAAAGCCCAAATAGTTTGGTGGCGAACTTCTTTACCCCAACCATATATCACAAATAGGCTAGTCATACTCCTTAGGGGGTTTGTAACAGAACTAAGATTGAGGATAGGACTGAGAGGATATACTTAAAAGGTAGCATGCGAGTAAGCTATACGGAACAATAGGGATCAAGGATATACTCTTAGAAAGAGATTAAATGCGCGTATCTAGACTTCAATCTTCTAAGCCGCATTTTCTTGTGCTTAATCCCATCGTGCCCTGACCGTCTTTTATCTTCGCGATTCCCTAGTTCTTAATTCTTGTTCCCAAAATATGAGTTAGAACTCATTTCACCGTTGCTTATCGTTCCACTTCCACTTATTCTTTGCCTAAAATACTTGGCTTAAACATAACTACGTGCTCATGGTTCATGCAAGCTTTCCAAGATTCGTTAGTGAATCTTGGATCTCATTTACATACTATACGGTATCCCACGCAGAAAACTATCTCTTGAAAACAGTGCCAATCCACGTTGCCAAACTGGAGCTGAGGTAAGGGCTCTCTTGAGCCATTGAAAAGCAAGCTCACACTCCAAGTCCCATGCAAAGAATAAGTCCTTCTTTGTTAACTTAGTAAGTGGGGCCGAAATCTTAGCGAAGTCCATGATGAACTTCCTATAGTAGCCCGCCAAACCGAGAAAGCTTCTTACTTCGGTTGCACTCCTAGGAGTCTTCCACAACCACTTTTGCGGGATCCACCGCTATGCCTTGCTTAGAAACTATATGTCCAAGAAACTGAACTTCCTTTCTCCAGAAATTACATTTGGAGAACTTGGCTTTCAACTGATGCGCTCTAAGCGTATTCATCACTTCCTTGAGTTGCCTAGCCTGCTCTTCCTCATCCTTTGAGAAGATCAGAATATCATCCACGAAGACAACAACAAACTTGTTAAGGAACTCCCTGAACACCCCACTCATCAAATCTAAGAAGTAGGCGGGTGCATTAGTCAAACCGAATGGTATGGCAAGCCATTCAAAGAATCCATCTGGAGTCCTAAACGCATTTTTATCAATGCTATCCTCAGCCACTCTAAGCTGATGGAATCCGGTGGCTAGATCGAGCTGAGAGAAAACAGAAGCACCTACAAGCTGGTCAAAGAGATCATCAATTCTCGGTAACGGGTGTCTATTCTTCTTTATCAGCTTGTTCAACTCTCGATAATCAACACATAGACGAAGCGAACCATCCGCCTTAGTAGCGAATACCACCGGAGCACCCCATTCAGAAATGCTTTGCCTAATAAAATTCTTCATAAGCACTTCCTTGATTTGCTTACTGAGCTCCCTTCTTTCACGAGGGGCCATGTGCCTAACGGGCAATGATACTGGCTTGGCATTATCAACTAGATAAATGCGGAAATCTATCTCTCGTTTACGGGGTAACCCCTTAACTTCTTCAAAGACATCGGGATAGTCTTGGACCACCCTTACAGATTGCAGATCATCGATGGACGAGTCGAGAGATTCAAGATAACATAACATGACGGGACCTCTAGGGTTACAAGAAATTTCTAGGGTGTTACCGAGGCGAGTCATGAGCCTCTCCACCCTATGCTCACAATCGAGGATGGCTCCATAACTAGACAACCAATCCATGCTCAAGACCAACCCATATCTCGTGACCCCGAGAACATAAGCACTACACGTGAATTCTACGGCCAAGATAGAAATTTTCAAATCCACACAAATCATAGACAGATGGGCGGAACCCCCAATTGGATTTGAAACACAAACGGGATCCTCAACTAAGCTAGTACTTAGGTGCAAACTTTCAACAATATCAGAAGAGATAAAACTATGCGATGCGCCAGAATCAAATAAGGTGCGAACAGGAAAATCAGAAATGTAAACATGAATTTCTATAAAAACTCTACCTCGATCAAAAGCTGGAAGAGCGAGGAGATCCTGCAATTGCCCTCCAGAGGGTCCTACTTGCTGAGTTTGTCCTTGCCCTTGTCCATGCTTCTTGGGACAATCCTTGCTAAAATGTCCAGATTCTCCGCAATGAAAACACTTGCCTAACTTCCTATTCTTCTTCCTGCAATCCTTGGCTATGTGCCCAGTGATCCTACAAAAGTTGCACTTTCTTGTCTTTCTTGCCTTGTTGTTGTTCTTATCTCTTTTCTCGGTATCTTCCTTCTTGCCTTGGGACTCATTTTCCTTGACCTCCTTCTTGCCACTCTTATCTTCCTCTTGAAGTAGGGCCATATTCACCAAACCCTCGAAGGTCGCCCCCAGGGGTATTTGAGATATGGCCAAACCGCGGAATGGCTCATTCAATCCTAGAGCAAAGCATAGGGCCTTCTTCTGAGCGGTGTTAACCCATTCTAGACCGAACTGAGCAAGTTGATTAAACTTATCCACGTATTCTCTAACGGTCATGTCCCCTTGCTTTAGTGATAGGAACCTCAATAGCTGAAGTTTCTCTTCTGCTGATGATAAAAACCTTAGTCCAAACCTACTCCTAAAGTCATCCCAAGTCTCAATTGGTCTAGTAGTGGTGGTGACTACCCACCAATAAGCAGCTTCCCCTTTTAATAGCCATACCGCCAACAGAACTTTCCTACGATCTTCCACATCAAAGATAGCAAAGAGGTCCTCAGTTTCCTTTAACCAGTTCCTTGCCTCCACGGAAGTCTCCGTTCCGATAAAGTTCTTACCACCCATCGCCCTAAAGTCCTTGCAAACTTTTGCGAAATCCGCTTGCGGATGCCGAGGGGAGGAGGAACCTCAGCTATGGGAGGAGGAGAAATGTTAATGAAGGGGAAAGGAGGAGGAATGTTCGCGGGGCCGGCTTCATTCGCCCTTGCCTACATAAATCTTCGGAACCAGACGGGTACTTGTACGCCTTCCGGGATGTTAAAGCGATCGGCCATACTAAAACGAAGAAAAGGATAGATTCAAAACGAAGAAACGAAGGATAGTGCTATGGCTTTTGGGGAATATCCT
This sequence comes from Allium sativum, assembly GCA_030737875.1. NCBI lineage: Eukaryota > Viridiplantae > Streptophyta > Magnoliopsida > Asparagales > Amaryllidaceae > Allium > Allium sativum. The sequence continues at coordinate 178,444,557 of CM060915.1, read as the reverse complement.
TTTAAAATAAACTAGACTTTTCTTTGGAAAATACTTAATTGGTATTGAAAATAGTTTTTCAAAAGGTAAGTTTCAAAAACACTTTTGCTCAAATCTTTTAAACCTTATGCTCTGATACCAAATGTAACACCCCACCTCCGCCATTTCCACTCTTGCAAGGACACTAGCTTTGGAGGGGCGTTTAAACAAGGTAAACATGCATGTAGATATCACAAGACAGAACATATAAGTAAAACAGAGTAGTAAAGCAACAGATAAAACTTGCATTTCCAAAACCACAGTTAAGTTACAATAAAGTACTTAGTCATTATTTTCCAACAAACAAAGTCTAGATAAAAGCATAAACTGAAAAACTGAAATACATAAAGTACTATCCCCAAAGTGAAGTGATAAACCATAGCTAGCTCAATGTCCAAACCCGTACATGAGCAAATCCAGTAAGCAAGCTAGAAAGATCCAAGCTAAGCTCCAGTGTTCCCACCCTGAGAACCTGAGGGGGGGGGGGGGAACGGAAGAAAAGAGGCGAAATAAAACAGGTCAGTCAAAAAGACTAGTAAGCCCTACTACTATTTGTCTATGAACTAGTAAAGTTAACTGGCATGAGAAGCTGAGATGAACATGAGGATAACAACATACTGGCATGATGATTAACTAACAAGATAGATAAAGGTGTCATCGCATAATCAAGGTTAAGTTTTGCACCATGTGTGTACTAGCATTCTAACATGTCAAGTAAAAACAAGAATTGATCCCTTGGCCCAAGCTTGGCCCAACATCATGAGATGACCTAAATCAAGGTCCAACTACTCGGTCTAGTCGATCGGCTCCCTATAAGCCTAACTCGTCAAGTGTCGGTGTCATACGGCTTAATCATGTAATGTAGTTGACTGTGCAGGGTCCACCCTAGGGTGTATCAGGCCTTATGGTGTAACCCTCTGACACCATACCATGATGCACAGTCCAAACCTACCGTTGCCCGTGTTCAACTCCGGACTTGATGTGCACGACCATGGTCCGCCTGAACAACCGGGGCATCATTCAGCCGTCTCTTTTGGTCTCTTACAATCAGCACAGTAATCGTGCCCCACCCTAGCCTAGTCCTAGGGTCTTATGATACTACCTAGAAGGTTACTGCTGAAAAGGACCACGCAACTAGGGTTTCTTAACGGGTTAAATGTGGTTAACCCAATCCAAACGTGGATTAAATCGGTTAAGAGTACCCAAGGCTCCTAACTTAACCTCGATTAATCCATCAAGACCAAATTGGTTAAGTATTAAGTGGACCATGACTTAACCCTAATCAGGAGGCATTAATTAACTTAATGCGCTTTAACCTTTCACATTAGACTTTGTTGTGGTTACTAGTTAAGCCGGGCGGGTCCGGGTAGCTTTACACCACAACTAGGTCTAACCTCGGGTTCGAGCACAACATGACCAACTTTTCACATTGGGTCCTATTGTTTGTAGCCACTAGTTAAGCCGGGCGGGTCCGGGTAGATTTATGCTACAAACTCAACCCAACCTCGAGTTGGCCACACTCATATTTTCTAAGTGTCATGTCCATTATGTTTCCAAAACATAATTACAAGTTAACATATCACATCATGTTACAAAAATCATGTTCATGTCATTATGTTACCCAACCCCAACGTAATCCCATCGTTTACATAATCGCATCAACGCATAAAGAATAAAATAGGGGACTTGGCATAACCATGACATAAAGGTGTTGAAGCCACAAGTTTAACATGGTGGCATATGAAATGTACATATGTTCATATACTTGCATATTGCATTATTAGGCTTCAAAAGCATGCATAAAACCAAACTTAGCATATGAGTGATATATGGTGATAAATAACATGTAGAAGTTGCTAGAAGTTCGCCTTTGGCCTCACATGCAAGTTATCATAAGGGGTATGATAACTTCCATGTTGCCAAAATGCGACCTTTCATATAAAGCTTGAAGCTTTAGGCCCACAAACTCAAGTTTAACTTGCATAGCATGATAACATGATCAACCCAAACTTGCATAACATGATAACATGATCAACCCAAACTTGCATAACATGATAACATGATCAACCCAAACTTGCATAACATGGCAACATGTGTCATACATAACTTGCATAATGATCAACCAAACTTGCATATCATAATGATCAACCAAACTTGTATATCATAATGATCAACCAAACTTGCATATCATAATGATCAACCAAACTTGCATATAATGATCAACCAAACTTGCATCATTCATTTAACTTTAGAGTTCAAAGAAAGAAAGTAGAAAAGGGCTTACAATGCTATGAAGACACAAATAAATAGTTATTAAAAGATTGAGACGAAGCCCTTATGCAAGCACCAAAAACCCAAATATGCAAGCTCCAAATGAAAACCCTTGAGCCAATTCAATAAAAACCCTTGCTTTGAAATAGAAATGTTGCAACTTGACTTGAATGCAAGCTAAGAACACTCATACAAGTTTGAAAACACTTGTATGAACTCAAAATCTCTCATAGAAATTAACTTAGAAATTTTAGCATGAGAGTGGAGGCCATGAAAGGAACAAATTTGGCATAGTTTAGTTGTAGGATTGAATAATGGTGATTTAGGCTAGGTTAAGGGGTCTTTTTTATAGAGTTTTAGGATAGTATTAGCCATAGGATTAACCCTAGATTCAATCCAAGCCATCAAAGCATGTCTTGGGGAAGAAGTCAAGTGTAGGAACCATCTAGGGCCTTTAGATTAAAGCTGAACCATGAGAACCATTCAAATGCAAAATCCGCATTTGAGCGAATCGGCCCACGGGTTGACAGCCAAACACCCTGGATTAACCCCTAGTCGACCCAGCGAGCTTGGGTCGACCTCAAAAATCGGCCGGTTCGGTTATTCCCCTCTCCCAATTCACTGTTTTGAACATTTTTGCATATTTATTTATTTAATTTTCAATTATATATATATATCAATATATATATATTTCTTTGCGCAAACCATTTCACTTAATTAAGTATACTTTAATTTGTGAATTTTTCGTGAAACTTCGCGAGGCCATATCTTGGTCATACGGACTCCGATTTTCGAAAACTCGGACTCTATTTCGCGTATTTTTCCGAGACGAACGCAATGGCACAGCCCGTTTCCCTTGATTCAGATTTTACAGTTTAATTCTTCCTCCATTTATGTTATAACATGTTATTCAAAAATACGGGTTGTTACAATATATAAAAATCACATTTTTATATATTGTTGCTATGTATATAAAAATCATATTTCTTATAATCGCTCCATATGGATAAAAATTCTATTTTTACATCGCTGCTATATAGATAAAAATTCTATTTTTACACCGCTACTATATAGATAAAAATTCTATTTTTACATCGCTATTATATAGATAAAAATTCTATTTTTACACCGCTATTATATAGATAAAAATTCTATTTTACACCGCTATTATATAGATAAAAATTCTATTTTTATCTTGCTATTCTCTATATAAAGATTTCACCTTTTCAAATATAAAAATTTCGCCTTTTCAAATATAAAGATTTAATTTGTATTTCGTCACTATAAAAGTCACATTTTTATTTCAACATATATAATAAAAATCATATTTTTATTTCTCTATATATATAAAGATAATATTTTTATACTCCTTCAATATAAAAGATTATATTTTTCATCTTCTACAATATACAAGATTATATTTTTCTTCTTCTACAATATAAAAGATTATATTTTTCTTCTTTTACAATATAAAAGATTATATTTTTCTTCCTCTACAATATAAAAGATTATATTTTTCATTGCAAAAATTAATTAAACAAAACAAAATAAAATAAATCAAAGGGCTTACATTGCTTTAAGGAGGAGCGGAGGGGGGGGGGTTCCGTGGAGGCGGCGCAGGTGCTCGGGGAGGTGCTGGAGGTGGTTGGGTGGTGTCTAGGGTTTCGGGGGGGGGAGGGGATACAGGCGGTGGGTATTTCTGGGAAGAGGGGCTCGCGTACTAGGTGGAGAGAGAAGAGAGGGAGAGGAGGAAGGAGGCGCGATGGACTGGTGGGAGGGGGCTCCGCCCTGGTGGCGGTGCGCGGCGACGCGCGACGGCGCTGTTGGGAGGAGCGGTGGCTCCTCCCCCTTCTTCGTCTTTTTTTTCTTGATTTGGGAAAACTGACGGGGGGTCCAATATAAGGAGAGAGAGGGTTTTCTATATATTTTTTTTATTATTTTATTTCAAAAAGTTGACTTTTCATACTAACTCGAAATCAAGCCCACCGCCTGTCGTTCACAGCTAATTATCCCCATTCCGAACACAATGGGATATGTATCGTAAGCTTATTCGGTCATTTCGATCAGTTTCCGTCAAAATCAACATATAACTCTATATATTGAATTTGAACGCGCATTTCAATTTACCGGTGTCACATACGAAATCTAAAAATTCCAGAAAAATATTTTCTAGCTTTGTATTGACGATACGGTCCTAACAAAACTAGTTTCGTCGAATTCTGAGACCGTTTGCAAAATGGCTATTTCCCAGTCGATTAAAATCAACTAAAACTGGTCAAACGCGTTTTCCTTTGCCACGTTCACATATTGATTCGAAAAATTACGAAATTTGAAACCTAACAATAATTTGACATCACGGATCCAATAAAAGTGGTTTCGTTGAAATCCGAGGTCGTTTGCAAAATTGCTATTTTATGGGCCTGAATTCCATAGCGACTATTCAGAATTTTCAACTGGACATATCTTTTGATTCCCACTATGAAATTTCAATTTTTCGGATTCCCTGGAAAGATATTCCCAATTAGATCATATTATTTTTGGTTTCGCTAAAATCCGGTTTGTTTTGCACTCGGTATGTTCAATTGAAGTTTGAAATCGAATTATCGAACTACCGCGCCATTTTCAATTCTATTTATAATTATATATAATTATTTATATTCTAACGACGACGTATATAATGTATACGTTCAAATCTATTCAAAATAAATTTCTCGTCGATATTATTTAATATAATTCATTTTAAATATTCAAAATTCGCTAAAATTGCCAAAATAAATATTTTAAATTAGCTCACATTTCCGTGTTGTTACAGCTTTCCTTCACGGGGAAGTTTGGGTCGTTATAGTTTTGTATCAGAGCTTGAGAACAAGACACGTTAGAACCAAATGAAAGAATTCATCAGGGATAGGATTAGTAATTCCAATGAGAATGACTCATTAGAGATGGATCAGTAGTATCCTAGAACGAGTGAGAAGAGTGTTATTTTTAAAAATAAAAATGAAGACTAATTTTGTTTTGAAAATTTAATCTAATTATACATACTTGAGTATATAATTTTATTTATTTTTGGACAATTGAGTATATGAGATTTTGCATATACGCATCATGAACGTATAATCGAAGTTTCAATATACGGTATAGATATCGAATCACACTCTAGTCGGCCGGAGATAACTCTGATGATCGACTAGTCGTCATTAAAAATTATTTTCAAGTTTCGAAAGTGGAATTTCTATATATTTCCAATTGGCTGGTTTGAGAATCAAAACCAGACAGCATTTATTGTTGTGATTTGACACACAAAATATGATTTACATGTAATATAGAAAGTTATTTGTTTTAAACGATAATCAACTAATTGATTGCTGGTTGTGTTGTTTGATTGTTAGTTAACTAATAAAATTATTGAACCAAATTGAAATTTTATTGCATTTGCATACATGTACATGCATATATATTGAACAGGTCATAGTAAGGAGGCTAGAGCAGAGGAATAAAATTGTATGCCCGACAAATAGGTACATGTTTACAAATTTATTAGGTTTGGATGATTTTATGAGCTGATTGGCTAGCCACTTGGCTTTTTCTTTTTCTTTCGGAGATGAGAGGGCCTGCGCGTTGGTTCAGGGATTTTCCCGGTGCTCCCCGTACAGAGTAGGTTATGGCGAAATTTTTCGAATATTTAGGGTGTTAGCCAAATTTTTGAAAAATTTGAAAATTCTTAGAAACTGAAAAGTTGAAGAATGAATGCCAGAATGAAAGTTGAGTTGTCTAGTAAAACAACTTTCAGCTCTTTCCCTTTTCGGGGACGAAAAGATTTTAAGTTGGGGAAGTTGTAACAACCCAGAAAATTAGAACCAATTTAAAATTTTTATTTTTGCAATTTTAACGAATTTTGAATATTTAAAATGAATTATTTTAAATGATAACGACTAGAAATTTATTATGAATAGAATTAGAACATATATATTTATTTGAATTGAAGTTAGAATATAAATATTTATTTTAATTATAAAAGGAATTGAACATCGTGCGGTAGTTTGAAAATTCGATTTCAAATTTCAATTGAATGTACAGGATTCAAAATAAACCGGATTTTAGTGAAACTAGAAATATTTGAATTTGCTTGAAAATATCTTTCCAATGAATCTGAAAAATCCAAATTTCATAGCGGGAATAAAAAGTTATTCCCAGTTGAAAATTCAGAATGGTCGCCATGGAAAATATTGCCCTAAAAAATGGAGATTTTGCTAACGCCTCCCTTTTCGACTAGACCACTTTTGTCGGATACGGAATGTCAAATCATTGCTTGATTCCAAAATTGATAATTTTTGGAATCAATATGTGAGTGTGGCGGATTAAAACGCGTTTGGCAATTTCAGTCTGAATTTAATCGACTTGAAAATGACCATTTTTCAAACTGTCTTCAAATTCAACAAAATTAGTTTTGTTCGGACCGTATCGTCAATATGAAATTAGAAATAATTTTTCTGGAGTTTTTAGAATGAGTAAGTGGACTCGGCAAATTAAAATGTACATTTAAATTAAATATATATTGATTTTTATATTAATTTAAAGGAGAACTGATCGTAACAGCTAAATTAGGTTACGGAACATATCCCAATGTGTTCATAATGGGGGTAATAAGCTTGGGGCGACAGTCGTTGGGTTTGATTTGGAGTTAGTACGTATAACGTGTATTTTTGAAATTTAATTAATTAAATAACATATATAAATACCCTAGAGTCAAAGTCAAAACCCTCATTTGTTTCTACTCCGTGGTATAACTGTTCCAGCAGCATTCTTCCTCAAACCAACGATAAACCCGCTCCCATCTTCCTCCTCCAATATCTCCCTCAACCTCCAATAATTAACGAAAATTCCAAATGAAAATTGAGGAGCATCACGAGCTCTACAAAATGGAACAGGTCTGATTGTGTCTGAGGGGGGTGAGCTCGTCGTATTTTGGGTGGAAAGGGTTCGCCGTCGATTAGCTCTCCTGGGCTAGAGGGGACGTCGAATGGAGGGTGATTCATGGGGTAGAGGCGGTTCACCTAGGGCTTCATCGTGGATGGGTCTGATCGCTTGATGGAGCGACGATGGTGTGGCAAATCGGAACCCTAGGGTTCGAATGAGGTGCGGTCTCTAGTTTTGAGGAGGGCGATAGTGAAAGTTAGTTTTTTTATTTATTTAAAATACAATTTATTTTAAAATAATTATGGAATTTCTTTTAAAATAAAATTTACAATTGCTTTTAAAATAAAATTTATAATTGCTTTTAAAATAAAATTTAAAATTGCTTTTAAAATCATAGAATTAGCATGGATTTATAAAAATTTAAATAGCATGATTTCAAAAATATAAAAATATGATTTTGTTGCTATAAAAATATAATTTTTACATATATAGTAGCGTTGTTAAGTATATGATTTTTTAAAGGTAAAAGAATATATTTTTAAAAGTATAAAGATATGATTTTTAAAACAATAAAGATATGATTTTGAAAACAATAAAGAGATGATTCGAAAGATATGATTTTTAAAACAATAAAGACATGATTTTTAAAAACAATAAAGACATGATTTTAAAAATAATAAAGATATGATTTTTTAAAAACAATAAAGACATGATTTTTAAAAACGATAAAGGCATGATTTTTAAAACGATAATGACATGATTTATAAAACGATAAAGACATCATTTTTAAAACTTTAAAGACATGATTTTTTAAAATGATGAAGACATGATTTCTAAAACAATAAAGATATGATTTTTGACACGGTAAAGATATGATTTTTATAATATAAACATCGACACAAAATTTTGATTTTTTGTATCTAGATAGCTCTATGAAAATTTGATCTTTATATATATAACATTAGCACAGAGATGTGATCTTTATATATGTAGCGATATAATAAAAATACGATTTTTATTATAGGTATAGCGATATAAAAATAAAATTTTTGTATGAAGTGGTGATATAAAAATGTGATTTTTTATATATATAAGGATACGATAAGAAGGTGATTTTTAAAAATACATAGCATTGTTAAAAATATAATTTATAACATGAACTACATGAAACAGATTCATCATGAAGAAGAACGCTCCAAACTAGAAATGAAACCGTTCAGAAATAAAACTGGCGGAGTGGATCCGAAAGGTGAGAACTCCGCACTAAAATTTTCTATTCAGTTGTTCATTTTATAACTGCACATATAAACTGTTCCCAGACATCCACAGACCATGGACGACTTGTTTGTTTGATTGTGTTGTGAAAATTGATTAGGTGTGAAATGGATTGTATAAAATATTCATGTATTGAAATAATTATTTTATAGTTAAAAATATAATTTTTAACATATATATATATATGAATGAAAATAAATATTCATTTACAAATCGGACGATTTGTTTATGTTCACACATTTGATTGATATTGATTGGGGCGATACATTTTACACATCGCCTAACTACACAAATAATATTCAGTATTTGTTGGTTGAAACCCCATACGTGTATTGGAATGATATTTGACGTACACTAATCCCAACTGTTTAGTTGTACTTCAACAGAATGGTTGACAGGCCGTTATAAGCGTTAGATATTTATATTTAGTGCTTATGCAGTGTAGATTACACTCTGGATGATGGTTGATTGTTTATCATGGTTGTTATATACAGGTGTAATATAAATCCATATAAATAAAATTATATGGTAATTGATTGTTTCTTATTCCAGTTTAAAATAATATATATTTCAAAATAACGAATATTTTAAAAATAATAGTCAGAAAAGAATCAAAATATGATTTTGATGTCCGATTTGGGATGGACACGAAAATATTTAAATATATAAATCCGTGTTGAATAGATTTGCGCCATTTTGACATGAACGATATTTATATCGGTTTTATTCATTTTTATAATGAATATCAAAAAGGAAGGGACTTCAAAATCTGATGTTTGAAAATATTGTCATTTATATATATTAATGATATGGAATATTCAATTTTGATTTAAAATTGAATATGAAGTTTAAATTGTTTTTGAAACGATTTATAAAATACGTTTTGAATGGAAACCGACGAAATATTTATATTATATATATTATATATATTAAATGGCCTGAATAGAACATGCCGAACCGCGGTAGTTCGCGAAATTCGACCATTGACATTGAATTGACGTTACAAGAGGACCGATCGTCAGATTCTCCTAAAACTAGAACCATTGGGTTCGTATCGAAAAGAGCTTTCCAACGAATATGAGAAATTTGAAATCTAATGGTTAGATTTGGAATTATGTCCAAATCAAATTTGGAAAAGGTCGCTGTAAGTGCAGTTCCATGGCCGTTTATGGAAATCATATGCACGGGCCTTGATAGAATTATAAAAAATATCAATAATTTTTGTAAAATCATAATAAATGATTTGGAAAGAATTAAGATGAAAAATTCCATACTTGAAAAGGTAAAAATATAACTTTATTTGAAATGAACTAGTAATGGACTAGAATTATAAATCCAATATTTTTAAATAAAATAAATTGGATTCGAAATGGTTTTAAAAATAACAAAAATTCCCAATATATGAATTGGAATGGATTTGATTCGATATTTTCTTTGGAATATTTCGATATTAGATTTTGTGATTATACAGATATTGTGGAGGAATTTGGAAGATATATATATCGTTATTCCCAATACGATATTTGTCGGTTTTAGAATTTGATATTGAATATAAACCGATAAATTTTCTATTCAAAGCCTTGTATTTAATATCAAATAGGATTTTGGGTTTGTCGTGAACAGTTTCTTCATTAGCACTATTCTTTAACCCGATTGACAATGGATTGTGATTTCGGGTTTGTCATGAATGGTATCTTTAATAATACTGTTCTTAAACCCAAGGGGGTTAAGAAAATTAGAAACTAACTGGAGATTAGCTAAGTTGAATGGTTTCGTGGGTATTGATCTTATGTTGGTTTCGGCCTACTGGATTAATATTTAGGGAATTGTTTTCTTACTAATTTATAGTTAGAGACTAATGGGATGGGATCTATAGTAACACTGTTCTTAAACCCCGTGTGAAGAGAATAAATCTTTTAATTAAGATGTAGGGAAGAATTACCAATTAATTATCATTTAATTGGATTTGAAATGGAATGTGAATTTGGTTTATTGTGAACTGTGTTTTAATGACATTTGTTCTTTAACATGATTCACAATGAAATATGATTTGGAATTTACAAACGTTTTAATTAAGATTTAGGGGAAATTTCCAAAAAAATTCTAGTTTTATAAAATATATTCGAAATTGAATGGAATTCGATTCGGTAATAACTTCTGTGGAGGAAGACTGTTACTATATATGGAATTTAATTTGCTTTGCCATTATTCCATTTATATTATCGATTGGATGTGGAAGTTTATATGATTATATATATATATATATATATATATTGATTTGTTTTCTATGATGATTCCATTGTTAATGGAACGTTATTTTGAGGTTATTATGAGCTGTGTTTTAAATGACATAGTTCTTTAACCCAGTTAAAGATAAGATTTATTTCTTAACTTTGAATAATCATCAAGTAATGATTTTTGGAAATTAAAACTGAATTAGAGTTTTAATGAATCTTTAAATAGATTGAAAGGTGAATTTGATAGCTAAAATTATCAAATTAGAGAAATGATCGAGAATGGAGTACCACCAGTTTTACTCCAGGCAATAGTTAAATCTTTAATTATATTTGAATGTGAAATGGTAATTAAATTTACCGATAACACCGTGGTGTTAGATACGGAGTATTACCAGTTTTGCTACATGGGATGAATAGGTTGGGATTGGGAAATTAAACAAATGATAAGTTTATTAAGATGCGATGATCCCGACTAGTTATGATAAACCTTAATTTGGTTTGAATTGATATCCAAAGGAAGATTAAAAATATATTTAAAGAATTTATCTTTGATAAAATTAATGGGAACCTTTCCCAAAATATAAGAATATTTGAATAAAGGAATATTTTGGATTGGAATGAGGCGTATGTTGTGTTTTAATAGCACTTGTTTGTTTTATACGTGAGTTATTCAGAAAGACCGGGTTTATCCCATTCTGAATAACTGATTCGAAGATATGTCGAGGATGAAGATGGTGGTTAAAGTATGGAGGTCTTCTCATTATTTTGATGTTTACTGATGTGTTGATTGGGCTATACACCCAAGATGAGGTAATAAGTGGTGATCGTCCAGATGTACTTGGAGATTCATTGGTTATGCGACGACCTCTCTCCTGTATTGGGCATATGGGACGAGGAATAAGGTGCCTCCATTTTCGTTCAGACCTAGAACGAACTTGTAAATGGATGTGTGTCCGACATCTGATTTCATTCTGTGTGATTGATGGACATCGGTTGCATAGCGTGAATTGCCTACGTGGCATGCTGAGATGAAAATGATTTAGGATTCGGTTAAAAAGCAGGGTCTTGTGGTTGATGATCAAAGCACGGCTTTAATATAGCATAGCTTTGTGTATAGCGTTAATTCACGAGCCTCGCACCGTGGTGTGAACCAGAAATGGGAGAGGACATCAGGGAGGACATGTGTTTCCTTCTATCTAGGAGTGGTGTCTAAGTTTTGTACCCCCAGACGTTTTTCTTATGTGGATGATGGATAGTGAGGCACCTCGGATATATCGGCAATGCGGGCCCGATGGATGGTATGGTCTTTATACAGACCAGATTGTCGCAGCATAGGGCGGGGAAACGCATTGTTCAGGCATTTTAATCCACTTCGTGTGGACCGTCCCTGACGATCCAAGGTACAGTTGCGGCTGTATCCTGAAGGGCGGGCTAGAGCATCTCGAATTCGGTAAGGAAGATCCCTTGCCTTAGTTCACAGATGGAAATCCAACTTCCAATAGGTGACATTATGGTTTTGATTGTAGAGCCTAGTATTGGAGACATGATATATGGTACCCATGCCGTCTAGGATTTATAAATTTATATTTGAAGTTGTTTAATACACTATGCACTTATAATAGTATCAAATGATTTTTTTAAACGTACCAAGCATGTTTGGCTATTATAAGAGAAAACCCTATCCTCGGGCTTGCGTTGCACTGTGTGATGGGACCTAGGTCTTACAGTAGCTTCATTTTTTCCAAAAAGCATTGCGCTGTTTTGTTTTATGCACTGGTATTCTTGGGAGGAAACCAGTTCCGTGTTATATGGCGTGGTCCATTGATTTACTTTATTTTTAAAGTAAGGATGTAATAACTATTTTATTTCTCACACCAGTCACATGACTAACCTGGAGTTTATTGTTTTAACCTAAACTCGGGGTGCCCCTAATTTCCACACGGGCAGCTAGTAGTTTTTGTTTTGCTGATTTATATTCACAGGATCCTGCTTTACAGCTGGAATGGTATTCGGAAAGCTCTGTATCCGTATATTCCTTTCAGTTGTGTTTTGTATTATTTTCCGCTGCATTGTAATTTATAAATCTCTGAAATTTATTGAATGTGTATTATTTATTCATACTCTGTATATTCTTGTATTCTGATGGAATTGTTGTAATAAGCAATGAAATGTTCTTCTGTTTGTGTTCTGATTTGTCATGTTCTCAACGTAATACGGGCGTTCCTTCACGGGGAAGTTCAGGTCATTATAGTACCGAACTCCTATTTTTGCTTAGGCTCCTAATTACTCTCATTCTGAAAAATGAGAATACACCATAGGTGCATTAATATGAGTGCGCGTGTACAGAATGTAGGTGGCAGTCAATATAAGAATTGGTGACATTTCGATTCAACTTGCAATTTTTGGATAGAGAGGAATGTTTATTAAATGTATACGTTTCATTCTCTAAATAATATCGCATGTCCTTTTACATTTTTGATGCATATAACATCATTATATCATCCATAATTTCCACCCTCCTTTAATATAAAACAAATACTTACTGCAAATATGAAGGCTTTTTTCATTTAACAAGTGAGCTCCTTTATTTTTGTTGCATGTATTATGGATTATTACAATTTTTACTTAGAGTGAAAATAAAATTGAGCCATAAATTTATATACTACAAATTGAGCCATAAGACCTCAATACTGAAAAATGTAGTTCTAAATTTACATTTAGGATGAGAATATCTTTTTTCCCTTTCTGATTAGCTAACAAACATTAACATTGATTACCTATATAAATGAAGCGAAACATCAAATGTGTATACATTAAAAAAAATTATATCTATAAAATAAATAATGTTTACTTATTAGAACTAGATTCTATTACAACTTTTGAGGCTGGCCAAGCTACTGTAGAGCCTACGGCATCTTCAATGCAGACAAGATCAGAAGTTGCCTGCAAAATGTAGCTTAAAGTAAGATCAATACTAAAGAAAACAAGTATTGACTATACAAAAAATGATCACAATAAAATATAATGAACAAAACATAATCTTCAATAAATTATTTTTTAATCGTTTAGCTTAAAGAGTTGACTTTTGCAAAAAATTAGGCGCAGCACAGTTTGCGTGTTGACTAGTATTCAAGGAGATCAGGATTGATTTTTTAATGAGATATTAATTTGTAATATGTATTGATGCATTCAAAAGAGATACAATGCACTTGGTTTAAATGATATATGTATAAAACATAATGGGCAATGCAAAAATGTATTCGGCCCATATACAACGTTACCTGCACCGGCAAAGGGTAATATACAGTTGCATCTCTTATTAGTGGATAGATATCGAGAGGATAAAAAATATGAACAAAATTGCTTGGCATATATTTGAAAAATAAAAAACTTTCTTGCTCAACTGATTTGGTAATTGTTTGAGGTTGGTGGGTGAGAGTAAAATGCCTACTTTGTGGTTGACTCAGTGGCACAGGCATGAAACTGATTACCAGATGCATGATTGAGGAAATATATGGAAGTAGTACGAATCAGTACACCCTTGTAAACATATCATACAAGTATTGGTGTCTCTACTTATCATACTTTTTATGCTTGGAAAAGAATAAGAATCAAAGAAATGAAACCACATTTAAATGGGTCCAACATTCGGCTGTTTAAATTCAATGAAGGCAGTTTAATGAGATGGGTTTTCTTTTGTAGCACGGAACATACAATCAAATTTAAGGAGCAAACTAAAGGTACTAAGCACATGGATATTATGATTCTGTCCCCCTTACGGTATATGGAAAATTTGGTGGCATACCATAATCGCACAAGTTCATATCTTAGCCTTTTAACAAATGGGAAAAAATTACATGTCAGATCAGAAAATAAAGCTAAGTAGATGCTTAGTTGTTCTTATTGCCTGAAGTTCTTACGACCCCACAGTACATCAGAACATGTCAAATCAACATCTCTAACAGTTTGAGCATCACAAGATCAAGGGATTCTGTATCCATTCAATTGATGATTTAAAGCTGATAGCATTTGTCCAAGTATACAAAATTTCCTACTTACCAAACACTATTCTTCTTGAGTTGAGGTTTTATGTTATAAGCGTGAGTATGCATATTATGATCAGTTGAGTGTGATCGTGATGAAGTTCGGTGTGAGATAAGATTTGTAATTGAAAGTAAATAAATCTGTATTTATAGATGATCCTTGTGCTGATATAGAGCTTTTAAAGAAATATATTTCTTGTCACAACAAACATAAAGCAATCATCATAAGAATTGGAAATGGAATTGGAATTGGAATTTAGCTTTACGGTCGTCGATGACTGAGATGCGAAATGTCGAGACCTCTCATGCACCTGGTACCATTTCTGATTAGTAATTATTTCCAATTATTACAAGTGAACTTATTTGAGTATGTACTCTTGTTCACTAATAATGCAAACAAATGGTCCACTGTATAACAGTAAAAGATATGAAAATGCTTGCATGCGGAAGATCGATTATAAAGGTCCGTGAATCAAATACCAAACCATTTTATATATAAGAAATATCGTAAAATGTACTCCGCATGCATGTGCACTTCTAAAGCTATAGTGTAAAGAATGGAAAACGAAAAAGGGAAGGATCCAGAAATGATAGTGCTTCCCATGCTATATAACATCTGGTTTGTATTTTTTCGTATGGCATCCCTTCACTATTTTTCCAGCATCTAGCTAAAAATCAACAATCCAATTTCGGTACCAATGAATAAATAATACCTCTTTTCTATAACTACCACATGTTCCTCATCTTGAACAAGAACGAGTAAAAATTGGCGAGTTCGCTTTTAACGCAGCTTCTATAAACCTATGTGTTATGAAACGAAGGGGATCAATTAATGTTTTGTGACGACCCCAAACTCCGATAAGAAGGTGCAAGGGTAAATTTTGGAATATAACACATAAAACGTTAACAGCAGAACATAAATAATTAAATACACCAGATAATGTACAATAGAATACACTGGATAAATATAATGATCAGAGTTGCACAGTATATAGGATCATACTTAGTACAAAATACAGTTCAGCAATAAATAAAATGTCTACAGCGGAAAAGAAAACATAATATGTACAACAGGAGCTGAACAGCATAAAAAAAGATAAATGATAGAATCCATCTTCAGCTCCAGCTATACAGAAAGAGCCTGCTAAAACCTGAATACAAGGATGCCCGTGTAGAAATAGGGGCACCCGAGTTGGCAAGTGAAATAAACTACGAGTCAGTCGTGGGACTGGTATGAGAAATCTACTTAGCACATTTTCAAATATGGCTAATCACAGGACCACGCCACTTTCGCGGAACGAGTTTACTCCATTGGATTGCCAGTGCTTTAAAACAAATAAATCTTTTAAACATCGCAATTCTTTTTATAAAAATGAAGCCATTATAAGACTCAGTTCCCATCACACAATGCAACACAAACCAGAGGATAGAGTTCGACCATATAATGGCCAAAATATGCTTGATACGAGCAAAACAAATCATTTGATATTATTGCTAGTGTTTATATGTTTCAAAAAAAATTTCAATCATAAGTATCAATTATAGACAGCATGGGTACTATATATCATGTCGCCATATATATATACAATCAAAACCACATGGTGTCGTATTTGGAAATTGGATTTCCACCATGAACCAAGGCAAAAGATAGTCCTTACCGATTCGAGACGCTCTAGCCCGTGTCTCAGGACCCAGACTCAGGTGAGCCCTTGGATCGTCAGGGTCGATCCATCGATGTGGATTAAAATTCCTGAACATTGCGTTTCTCCGCCCTATGGGGCGTCACTGGCCATATCCGACCACACCATCGGCTCCGAAGAGACCGAAGC
This sequence comes from Allium sativum, assembly GCA_030737875.1. Lineage (NCBI taxonomy): Eukaryota > Viridiplantae > Streptophyta > Magnoliopsida > Asparagales > Amaryllidaceae > Allium > Allium sativum. The sequence continues at coordinate 178,427,967 of CM060915.1, read as the reverse complement.
ATACCGAGGCCTCACTTTCCATCATCCACATAAGTAAAATACCCGGGCGTGCAAAACTCAAAGCACCATTCCTAGCAATAAGGAAACGCATGTCCTCCCTGATGTCCTTCTCCCGTTTCTGGCTCATACTGGGGTGTGAGGCTCGCGAAACAATGTTATACACAAAGCTTTGCCACACAGGCCGTGCTTTGATCATCAACCTCAAGACTTTGCTTTTCAACAGAAGCCTTGATTATCTGCCACTTAGGTATGCCACACATGCAATTCACTCCATGCGACTGATTTCTATCGGTATATAACCTCTGAGCTCGTACGTCTCAGAGAAGGGCGTTAAGAAAGAGAATAAATTCTTCTCCGCCAAATAGATATATATTTAATAGAGATCAATCAGCACGGAACAAAATCCAATGTCAGACACACAGTCCATTTACACGTTCGTTCTGGGTCTGAACGAAACCAGAGGCACTCAATACCTCGCATATCCGTACAATCAACAAGTACATCCGGACGGCTACTACTTCAGCCCCGTCAAGGTAGCTACTCCTATCATGAGCATCAGTAGCACCCCTCCATTCGTCGTGAAGATCATCGATCTTGCACCGTCTTCATATCTTCGACTTTCACTCGTCGATCGATTATTTGAAATGAGAATCGACTCGGCCTTTTCAAATAATTCACGTATATTTATAATTTCAAATCAGTTCATTTCAATGGTTAAATTATTCGATATCACTAGTTCTGTTCTTTAATGTAATTTTCACGTCAAGCACATTCAACCATCAAATATCACATAAACCGAGCAAATTCAGTTTATTTCCATTCCATATCGTTTATAATATTTTATCACTATTTATCGCTGTTGTTATTTATTTAAAAATAGCCAATTCATTCAAACGACGCTTCAGGCCATAACGCGGCCATGACGCTATTTTTCTTTAGATTTGATTTACACATATATGAAAATCTAACCGTTAGATCTTCACAAATTTTATATCATTAGAAAGATCTTTTCAAAATGAATCCAATGGTTTCAGTTTCGGGAAAATCCGACGGTTGGAACTCCCGCACTAATCGTTTGAAGTTACAATTTCAAAATACGAACTACAGCGTCGTTATTCGATTTAATTATATATATATATATATATATATAATTGATTCTGGTGCTGTTTTTCTTCAGATTTGAATTAAACATTCCAGACAATCCAACCGTTGGATCTTCACAAAGTTGGTGTCGTTGGAAATTCTTTCCAAAGCGAACCCAACGGTTGTGGTTACGGGAAAATCCGATGGTCGGATCTCCCGCACTAATCATTCGAAATCACGGTTTCAAAACACGAACTGCAGCTTCGTTATTCGATTTATTTTATTTATACTTATATAAATATATATATATATATATATATATATATATATATATAATTCTTTCTTCGATTTCAAAACTATATCCACTTTATATATTTGATAAAATTGATATTTTTATCGTCAAAAATATTTATTCCACACATCACCATTTTTCACACTTCATATTCACAATAAAAATGTAGATATTATTGTTCAATCTATATATTCAGCACATGAACGTTTTCGACTTCACACATATGACAAAATATGATTTTTATCGTTCTAGTCCTTTATTCAACACATGAATATTTTCTATAGTTTATATGTATGATAAAAATGTGATTTTTATTATAAAACAATTTATTTCAAAACACGATTATTTTATATAGTCTATACATAAGGTAAAAATGTTATTTTTGATGTTAAAACAATTTATTTAAAATACCAATATTTTATATAGGCTATACATATAATAAAAATGTGATTTTTATCTTTCAAATAATTTGCTCAACACATGAACTCATTCAACGCATGAATTTCTATTCAACACAAGAATTTCTATTCAACACACGAATATAGTTTCAACACATGAAAATAATTCAACACATGAATATTATTGAAAATTTCGGCAGCATAACGGAAGGGTAGTTAAAACCAGCACCATCCCTAGTATGGCTCCTCACTCTACCTTAAAACCTCGTGGTTTTTGGCAATGGGGATTTTCAATATCTAGTTCGCACACAGGAGAATTTTCCCATGTACTAATCCTATTGGGATTTCAATCACAATCAATTATTTCAATTCAACCATTGAAGATATTCAACAAAATTTTACATCAACCAATAATCCAAACAATATCACAACTAATATATATTGTCCATGGTCTATGGACGAGGGGAGTATATATATATTTGTATATAAATATATTTTGATTTTACTTCAATATCATTTTAATTTATTTCAACATATATATCAATTTTACAACGCATATATAACTTATACATCGAACATACAACGCTTATACATGAAGTGTACAACGCTTATATAACCCATACATCGACTATATAATTTATACATCATTGTTTTCCATATCATTTATAATTTAGAAATCTCACATTAGGTTCCACTCCACCAAAAATTGCAGAAGGCTCAGAAAAATGTGCGGTCTCTTCTAGAACGTAGAAGACGTCCACACGAGTCCACTGTCTCTTGTTTCTCTGAATTTCGTCAAAAACGAGAAAGATATGATTTTTATTGTGAAATCAAAAACTGTAGCGCTTTAAAGTACTATAAATTTTAAAACAGAATAAAGGCCGTATACCTCACTATTTCGTTCAAAACTAACGTGGAATCTTTCGTTCAATCCGTTGCGCTATAGATCGATCAGGTTATGCAGCTCCTAAGAGCTTGGAAGGGCTTCACGGCTCCAAGCTCCTTGTCGAGCTCGATTCCCTGATGGTGGCGCAATCCTGATCGACGCGGCCTGGCTTTAGGAGCTCGATCCGAGCCAAAAACACAACCAGAGAAGGTGAGGGTTGTATGGATTTAAAGAGGAGAATGAGCGCTTCAAAAAACCACAAAGGACCGAATGATTTTGTTGAATGATTGAGGAGAAAAAGAGGAGAGAAAGGGTTGAGTTCTTTCCATCGCACGATCTGTAGTGCAGCGGTTTCTTTGGTAAATGCGGGTGGTGAGGGAAGGAAGGGGATTGGCCAGCCTTATATTTAAATATTTAATTTATTTAAATTCAAAAATACCTTTTTGTCGAAACGAACCCCAATTCAAACCCAATGACTGTCGTCCCTAGCTAAATACCCTCATTCCGAACACAATGGGATATGTTTCGAAGGCCCATTCGACTGTTCCAGTCAGTTTTCCTTCAAATTAAAATATAAAACATTCAATATTAGATTTGAACTTACATTTCAATTTTCCAGGGCCACAAACTGATTCGAAAAAATACAGAAAAATAAATCCAGCTATGTTTTGACGATACAGTCCCAACAAAACTAGTTTCGTCGAATTCTGAGACCGTTTGAAAAATGGACCCTTTCTGGTCGATCCAATTTAACAAAAATTCACCGAACACATTTTCTTTTGCCACACGCGCATATTAACTTCAAAAATTATGAAATTTGAAACCTAGCAATAATTTGACATCCCGGATCCAACAAAAGTGGTTTCGTGGAATTCCGAGGTCGTTTGCAAAATGTCTATTTTCATGGGCTATATAAATTCTATAACGACCTTTCTGAAAATTCATTTGGCCATAACTTTTGACTCCCGCTATGAAACTTCGATTTTTCAGATTCTTAGAAAGATATTCACTAACAGATTTAAATATTTTTTGTTTCACTAAAATCCATTTTATTTTGCACCCGGTACAGTCAGACAAAGTTTGAATTGAAAATTTGAAACTACCGCGCCATTTTAGACCTTGTTTATAATTTAAAATAATTATATTCATTTTCAAACATCGATTCAAACATACTTTTCGTCGTTACTATTTAAAATATTTTATTTTAAATATTTAAAATCCACTAAACTAGCCAAATTAAAAAAAAAATAACTGGCTCAGATTTTCCGTGTTGTTACATGTTTTGTATTTTATACATTCATCTTCAAGTTTACACGATCACGTCATATTCAAGTTTACACCAACATACTTTGCATGGAGGGCCCTCCACGATATCTAATGGTATATGGTGATTTTTCCTCTAACACCCTTGACAACACGATAATACCTAGTTTTATCATGTTCCCCTTCAACGCCTTCTTTTGATTCCAAGCAAAAAAAATTATTGGATCGATGTTGATTTGCCTCAACATTGACTTAAGTTTCGACTGCAAATTCGCATGGTTGCAAACTAGGTGACACTTGAATTTTAAGTATGTATCATGCATCGACTACATGGAATGAAGATGTAACGACCTGGCATTTTGGCCGCCTCAAGTCGATAATTAAATCAACTCGAACCGTTCAAAATGTCAGCTTGTTATTGGCTTACACAGTTTAATCAGAATTGATACAGAATCACAAAGCACAATAATTGCAGCGGAACAAAATTTCTATATAAACATAAGTGTAACACCCCACTTCCGCCAGGGTGGCTCTTGGAAGCACTCTGACTTTGGAGGGGTGTTTGAACCAGGTAAACATGCATAATGATATATCAAGGCAGAACAAGAACATATGTATACATGTAAACATAGTAAATAAGATAAGTAAAACAACGGAAGATTTCAAACTATTTCAAAACGAGTCTGGTACAACATAATGTCAATTTTCCAAATACACAAGTCTAGATAAAAACAACATCACTGAAAAACTGAAATACATAAGTACTATCCCCAAAAAAAGTGATAACCATAGCTAGCTTCATGTCAAGACCTTACATGAGCTAAAATCCCACAAGCAAGCGATCAGAAATCCAAGCTAAGCTCCAATATTCCCACCCTGAGAACCTGGGGGGGGGGGACAGAAGAAAAGAGGCGAAAGAAAACAGGTCAGTCAAAAAGACTGAGTAAGCCCTACTACAATCAATGTAAACTGATAAAGTTAACTGGCATGAGAAGCAGGGATGAACATAAGGAGAACAACATACTAGCATGATGATTAACTAACAAGGTAGATAAAGGTGTCATCGCATAATCAGGTTTAAGGTTTTTCACCACAGGTGTACCAGCATTCTAACATGTCATGTATAAACAAGGATTTACCCCTTGGCCTAAACTTGGCCCAGTATCAGGTGTTTGGCTTAAATCAAGATCCATCTTCTTGATACCAATTCTAGTATAACAGGATTAGGTGTTACCCCAATGTTTAAATCGAAACAGGACGGAACAGAATGGTCCATACAGAGATAGAGTTTGGGAAAAATGGGCTTTTATGACCCTAACAGATAAAGTACAGAAACAGAATGCTAACAATAATGGGCCTTTACCACCCTAACAGAACGGTACCACGCAGAAACAGACGGGTGTTACCACCCAACAAAACAGACGGTACCAACAGAATCGGACAGAGCTAAGTGTACCCTAAATCCTACCCAAGCGATCGGCTCCCTAATACATAAATACCCTGTGTCGGCCCCACGATAGGGTGTATCACTCCCTAAAGTGGGAACCAATTGGCACAGGCATATTTACAGATGTCACGGCATCTTACATCCTCAGAGGCAGACCGGGATCCATGCACGCACATGACTCGGTTGGAACGCACCATCAACACCCATCGCCATTATCAGAATGAACCACTTATAATTAGTTCAGTAAGCGTGCCCGGACCCTACCTACAGTTGGGTCAAAGTTTTGATACCAGAAAGGGTTACTGACTAATATGGGTCCCAAACAACAAATGACACAAGTATTCCCCCTTGTGTCCCCAGACTATCAGATTCAGATTAACTTATTAACAGAGTTCAGACATACAAAGTTCAGACGATCAGTTTTCAGACTAACGGATCAGATAACAGATTTACAAACTTGCCTAACTTGGTATGGGTCCTACAGATCCGCAAAACAGGTTCGTTTAATTTATCAATCAAGTTAGTTTATCCAGACCAGGTATCAAATTGGTTCTCAGCCTTATCAAATTACTGAGTTGGATTGGTTAAGTATAGTTCAACTTAACCCCGTTAAATTACCGAGTTCAGATTGGTTAAGTGTAGGTTAACTTAACCCCGTTAATTTACCGAGTTCAGATTGGTTAAGTGTCATAAGTCAAATTTACTTAACCTCATCATGTAGCATTATTTAGTTATTGTGCCTTAACCTCTCACATTAGACTTTGTTGCGGTTACTAGTTAAGCCGGTCGGTTCCGGGTAGCTTTACACCACAACTTGGTCTAACTTCGGGTTCAAGGTACAACATGAATAACTTCTCACATTTGGTCCTATTGTTTGTAGCAACTAGTTAAGCCGGTCGGTTCCGGGTAGGTTTACGCTACAAACTCAACCCAACCTCGAGTTGGTCACACTTATATTTTCTAAGTGTCATGTCCATTATGTTTCCAAAACATATTACAAGTTTTCAAGCATTTGGGTAGACCTAACTTAATAGGTAAATTCCCAATGGGTAGACCTAACTTAATATGTAAATTCCCACTCTTATGTTTTTATGTCCTTTAAGTTTACCCAACCCCAAACGCAATCCCATCGCTTACATATCGCAATAGCGCATAAAGGATAGAAAGAGGGAACTTGGCATAATCATGACATAAAGGTGTTGAAGCCACAAGTTTAATCATGGTGGCATATGAAATGTACATATGTTCATATACTTGCATATTACATTTTTAGGCCTCAAAAGCGTGCATAAAACTAAACTTAGCATATTGGTGATACATGGTGATAAATGACATGTAGAAGTTGCCATAAGTTCGCATTTAGCCTCACATGCAAGTTATCATAAGGGATATGATAACTTACATGTTGCCAAAATGCAACCTTAGCATAAAGCTTGAAGCTTTAAGCTCATAAACCCAAGATAAGCTTGCATAACATGATAACATGAGCAAAATGATCAACCCAAACTTGCATAACATAACTTGCATATCATATGTCAAACTTGCATATCATAACATAGCAAACTTGCATAACATAACATGATAAACTTGCATATCATAACATGGCAAACTTGCATAACATAACATGATAAACTTGCATATCATAACATGGCAAACTTGCATAACATAACATGACAAACTTTAATATCACAACATGGCAAACTTGCATAGCATAACATGGTAAACTTGCATATCATAACATGGCATACTTGCAATCATAACATGATAAACTTGCATATCATAATGATCAAACACAACTTGCATGTAACACCCCGAAAATTCTATAACTGCGAAATTAACAAATTAAAGTATAATTAATTGGAAATAAAAGAACTAAGGGAAACGGGATACGCCATTGCGTTCGACTCGGAAAAATACGCGAAATAGAGTTCGAGTTTTCGAAAAACGGAGTCCGTATGAAGGAGATATGGCCTTCGGAAGTTTGAGAATTAAATTTAAAATTCAAACAGAATTAAATAATTAAATATTCCGAAGTGGGGCCCAATGGGCCAGGGTGGAAGAACACCCGCCTGGGCCACCCAGGTCGACTGGGCTGTCGACCTGGGCTACCCATGTCGACAGGGCTGTCGACAGCCCTGTCGACAGGGGTATCGACCTGGTCGAGCCCAGTCAACCTGGCTGGCCAGGTCTGTGTTCCTCCGATTTTCTGTGGTCTGCTTTGTCACTAGGGCTAGGTGGCAAGTTTTAATTGGTCTCTCTATCGAATGAGTGGCTACGATCTAACCTAGCAACATCAAGGGTCCTAATCAGTTCCTAACCTCTATATAAACAACCCTAGACTAAACCCTAATCTATTCATTCAAAATTAAGAACATAGCCGCCATGTTGCTGAGGAACGACTAGAGGTAGCCGCCAACTAGAGAGAGGATTAGGAGGAAAATTCTAAAGCCTAAAGCAATTCAAGCAACCTAAAGCCAATCAATTCAACAAAGGAATCATATCTCTTAATTAGAGAATTCGCCGCAACCATTGTAAGTAGAGTATTACTTTGGTATGAATAAACAACTGTATTGATTTGTATGCTTGAATTGGGATAATAAAGTAATTCATACTTGTGCAAATTTATGTTATTCATTATAAAGACCTACATGCGGTAGTTCTATGCAAGTATACGTTTGGAATATTGCGCAAATTATGTAATCTATGTTGAAGCTACATGTATGTAGTTGATTGAAATTCATGCAAGTTTGGGGCTTTGTATTATGCCATCATGATGTATATTTTTGTGCATAAATCATTTTGCAAGTAATTGAAACAAGTTTGGTTGTTATAGTTCATATGAAACTATGTTGGAATTTTGACACCATAATCCATGTATTAAGCCATGCTTTTGCAAAACTCATGAATATGGCTAGGCTATGAATGATATTTGGCATAATTGAAATCCATGATTAAGTCTATCTTGTTTAAAAGAATTATATGATGACATATGTGAGACATGGCTAGGTTAGACTCAAAAATCCTTTTTTTTGCAAGTTTAAAGCAAACACCATGATTAGGAATATTTATGCATAAGTATATTTATACCATCGTTATGAGACTTAAATCATGATTAAGTGGAACTATGCTTTTGTGTTAGTAACAAAGTATCCCCTTGGTAAACATGTAGAAACCTTATGAACATGACTTGTTTATGTTTATGCCATGGTTATGTGAACAAATTTAACTATACTTATGCCATGCTTATGTTTGATATTATGTCATGCTTATGTTTGACATTATGCCATGTTTATGCTAGAAGTATTTATGCCATGCTTATGTTTGACATTATGCCATGCTTATGCTAGAAATATTTATGCCATGCTTATGTTTGACATTATGCCTAAATAAAAGTATAGGTTCATGTGTCAATAATGATATCTCAATTACAAGTTCACATGCTTTGATTCATGTCACCTATGCTTTATGACAAAAGTATATATATGCAAGTACACCAGTTTCTATTATGTATTTCCAACGTCATATGCAAGTTCATGCGCTCACCTTCCCCTCTTTATGTATGTAATCACGCTTTAAGCCTCCCCTTTTCGTATGGCTGAATTGGGCTTTAAAAGGCTAAGCCCAATATATAAACGGACGTGTAAAACGGGGGAAAATAACGTTGGGTTAAAAATTAATTAATGAATGAATGAAAATATGAAATAGAAGGGCCCAAATTCAAGTATGGGTTGGGCCCATGATTGGTGTAACCTTTACACCATTAACTTAATAATGGGCCGCAAATATTTACATATAAGAAATAAAGAAGAATGACAAGATATGTAAATGTAGAACATACGATGTGTTTAACCCGAGGTTGGATTGAGTTGTGATGTAAACCTGCCCGGAACCGCCCGGCTGTCCAGTAGTCACAACAATACCTATCCAATGTGGGAGGTTAAACATGGAGCCCAGCAAGGACCCGAGGTTAGACTGAGTTGTGGCGTAAGACTGCCCGGAACCAACCGGCAACAGGCAGCCACAACAATATCTGTCTAATGTGAGAGGTCAGGGCCTTAATAAGACAATTAAGGCTGAGTCAGGATTGATAGGATTAAGTGAACTAAAGACTTAATCAAAATGGAACATGCTAAACTAAACGGACTGGTGGGGTTAGGTTAGAAAACACTTAACCAACTTAGCATGTTGGCTAGAGATAGAAAACCTAGTAATGGGGGACCCTTTTCAGCAGTAACCCAAAAAGGTGTATCAGGATACCCTGAAACTAGGCAGGGTGGGGCACGATTACTGGGCTGATTGTAAGAGGTCAAAGCGACGGCGGTGGTGTAGCAGTGTAGGTTCTAACGGAGTGCGGGCGTGCACACACTCCGGCGCAGAAAAATAAGGCACTGGACACCAGTAGCATACCTGTGCACTCTAAGGTTGTGTCGGGTTGCCACTATGGGACTTGATACACCCCATGGTGGGACCAGCATAGGTAACTACAACATCGGGGGCCGTAAGACACATGTAACTATGCGAGTAGGAGCCGATCATCATAGGATGGATCACTTCACCCTGATTATGGGGTGCCAGTCGGAAACTAGTTTATATGGGTTCAGAGATTAACATGGGGTACGATAGTATATTTGACCCTAGACAACTTAACCAAGTTTATAGTGCATGCCCACTTCTTGTTTATACTTATCATACCCAGTTCTTTATTCATAGACAAAGTAGTACTAGACTTACTCAGGCTTTATGTCTGACTCTACTTTTCTTTCGTCTTCTTTCTTCCATTTCCCCCCCCCCCCAGGTCCACAGGGAGGGAACACAGCAGCTTGACCTACCTCAACATCCAGCTTGAAGAAGAGAAATGTATTGCTTGGACTTTCCTGTTTTGAACTATGGCTTTGGACAATCCACTATGGGGCTTTTGCAGTTTATCTATGTTTTATTTATGCTTCTTTAAATAATGTACTCAAGACAGATTATGAAAGTGTTATGTTTTTGGAAAGGATGTTGTTGTAACACGTATTTGACTTTATGAAATAAAAGTTTGTTGTTGTTCTTCCGCTGTTTAAAAATATGTGTTCTTATATCTGTCTTGTATATCTGTGACTTGTACTTATAAACCTCCACCAAAATTAGGGCATTCCCTTTGAGAGTGACCCTAATGGAGGTGGGGTGTTTCACTTGGTATCAGAGCATAGGTTTACCAGATAAGATAAAAAGTTTTGAAAATTTATTTTCAAAAAGGAAATTTAAAGAAGCATTTTTAAAAGAAAAATATTATTTTATTCTAAAAGGCAAAGTCCACTCCCCAAAGCCATAGGTACTATCTCTTATCCTTCGTTTTGAACCTATCCTTTTTGTTTCAGCATGTCCGAAGATCTTAACTTGCCGGAAGGGGTACCAATACCTGGTTGGTTTAGACGATTCTTAGAAGCTAGGGCCACTCAGCCAGGTCCTACCATTCCTCCTCCCCCAGCTGCCGATAATCATCCGGCTGCAGTAGCACCTCTTCCTCCACCTCCTCCACGAGGAAACGCGTTTGCTAAGATATGTAAGGATTTTAAAGCTATGGGAGGAAGGGATTTCCATGGAACTGAGTCCTTCGTAGCAGCTAGAAATTGGCTGAAGGAAACTGAGGATCTATTCATCATCTTTGAGGTAGAGGACAGACAAAAAGTACAATTGGCGGTGTGGCTATTGAAGGGCGAGGCTTCCTACTGGTGGGAAGTCACTAATGCTGAAAGACCAGTAGAGACATGGGAGGACTTTAGGACAAGGTTTGAGACCAAATTTCTCTCAGATGCGGAAAGAAGTTTGCAGTTGGAGAAATTCTTATTTCTTAAGCAAGGAGGCAAGACTGTTAGAGAGTATGTGAATCAGTTTGATGAGCTGGCTAGGTTTGGGCTTGACCTATTCAACACCCCGCACAAGAAGGCTCTCCGTTTCGTCAAGGGGTTAAATGAGCCATTACACAGTTTGGCCATGACTCATATACCCATGGGAGCCACGTATGAAAGATTGGTGCAAATGGCGTTGCTGAATGAAGAGGATAAGGGCAAGAAGGAGACAAAGGCAGAAAGCTCTCAAGGGAAGAAAGAGGGTTTGCAGCCTAAGAAGACGGACTTTAAGAAAGGCGGGAAAGGCAACAAAGAGAAGAGGAAGTGCAATTTCTGTGGCAAAGTGGGGCACTTAGTAAAGGACTGCCGGAAAAAGAAGGCCAAGGAGAATGGTGGGTGCTTTTCTTGCGGTCAGACAGGCCACAGAGCTAAGGACTGCCCAAAGAAACGAGGGCAGGGGCAGGGGTCTGGATCCACTCCAGGGGCACACGTTCATGTGCTGGAAGCGCCACCTTTGCAACAGCGAGGTACAAACACTTCTGTAGAAAGTGTAGTTTATCTTTATGATCACCCCGTTCGCACTTTATTTGATTCTGGCGCATCACACTCCTTTATCTCGTCTGCTTTAGTAGAATCTCTGCACCTAAAAACTAGTATGGTAGAGGACCCCATAATTGTTTCAAACCCAATTGGGGGCCCAGCTCATTTGTCTATGATCTGTGTGGGATTGAAAATTTCTATTCTAAGTGTAGAATTTCAATGTAGTGCCTTTGTTTTGGGCTTTTCGGGGTATGGTTTGATTTTGGGTATGGATTGGCTATCCAGTAATGGGGCCATCCTTGATTGTGAAAAAAGGGTTGTTAGGCTCCTAACCCAGCTCGGTAATACTTTGGAAATTTCTTGTAATCCCTCGTATGCGGTTATGTTTAGTTATCTTGAGTCGCAAGATGACTCTGTTGAAAATTTGCAATCAGTTAGAGTGGTCCGGGAATATCCGGATGTCTTCGAAGAGGTGAAGGGCTTGCCTCCGAAGCGGGAGATAGACTTCCGCATATATCTCGTGGATAATGCAAAGCCCGTTGCGTTGCCCGTTAGACATATGGCTCGACGAGAAAGGAAAGAGCTCAGTAAACAGATTAAAGAGCTTCTAGAGAAGGGGTTCATTAGGAGGAGCATTTCAGAATGGGGCGCTCCAGTGGTGTTCGCTACAAAGGCGGATGGTTCACTCCGTCTATGTGTTGACTATAGGGAGCTCAACAAGCTAACAAAAAAGAATAGGCACCCTCTCCCTAGAATTGGCGATTTATTTGACCAGCTTGTAGGAGCGTCTGTTTTCTCCCAACTCGATTTGGCAACCGGTTTTCATCAGCTAAGGGTGGCTGAAGATAGCATCGATAAAACGGCTTTCAGAACCCCAGACGGCTTCTTTGAATGGCTTGTCATGCCTTTCGGCTTGACAAATGCACCTGCTTACTTCGTGGACCTAATGAGTAGGGTATTCAGAGATTTCCTCAACAAATTCGTAGTGGTCTTCGTAGATGATGTCCTTATCTTCTCAAAGAGTGAAGAGGAACATGCTCAGCACTTAAGGGCAATCATGGAAACTTTGCGAGTCCATCAACTAAAAGCTAAGTTCTCCAAATGCCACTTTTGGAGAGAAGAGGTGAGGTTCCTTGGGCACATAGTATCCAAACAAGGGTTAGCGGTGGACCCTGCTAAGGTAGTGGCGGTACAGGATTGGAAGACACCAAGGAATGCAACTGAGGTCCGAAGCTTTCTAGGACTAGCGGGTTTCTATCGAAAATTCATAAGGGATTTTGCGAAAATTTCAGCTCCGCTCACGAAATTGACCAAGAAGAATCTGGTGTTTAATTGGGACTTGGATTGCGAGTTTGCTTTCCAACGACTGAAAAGGGCTCTCACATCAGCCCCAGTTTTGACGCTACCAGATGGGAGCAAGATGTTCACTGTTTATACGGATGCATGTGGGACAGGGCTAGGCGCCGTCTTAATGCAAGAAGGAAGGGTAGTAGCTTATGGCGGGAGGCAGTTGAAGGTGCACGAAAAGAACTACCCAACCCACGATCTTGAGTTAGCCGCCATCGTCTTTGCACTCAAGTCTTGGCGACACTATCTCCTAGGTGAGAAGTTCGAACTTTACACTGACCATAAATCGTTGAAATATCTTTTCTCGTAGAAGGATCTTAACTTGAGGCAACAAAGGTGGATGGAGTTTCTTGCCTCATACGATTTCGAAATCTCCTACACTCCGGGCAAAGGCAACGTAGTTGCAGACGCGTTGAGCTGAAAGAAATTGACCCTAAGCCCGTTGTTTGTTGAAAGACAAAGCCTAGAGTTTATAGCCAGCTTCGACTTTAGGGCTTCCTCCGATTTCGTACCGGGCTTGCTAGCATCTCTCGAAGTGCGCCCAACTTTAGTGGATTCAGTAGGGGCAGCACAACGCGAAGACCCTCAGCTTGTAGAAATAATTGATAGGCTAATTAGGGGTGAGACTTCGAGTCACCTCAACAGATACTCCATCGACGATAAGGGTTTACTAAGGCGAGATGGAAGGCTATGCATCCCACAGACAAACGATTTAATAAAGAAGGTTCTCGAAGAAGCTCATCACTCCAAGATGACGATACACCCAGGCGGAGATAAAATGTACAAAGACATAAAAAGGACTTTCTTTTGGAACGGCATGAAAAAGGATGTGGCAGAGTTCGTTTCCAAGTGTATGGTGTGCCAACAGGTTAAGGCGGAACAGAAAAAGCCTGGTGGACTACTACATCCTCTAGAGGTCCCGCAGTGGAAGTGGGATAGTATCTCAATGGACTTCATCGACGGGCTGCCTAGGTCTAGGAGAGGCAACACTAGCATTTGGGTAATAGTGGATAGGCTTACTAAAAGCGCCCACTTTTTACCTGTCAAAAGTAAAAGAACTGCCTCATCCCTAGCATCACTTTACCTCAAGGAAATCGTTCGACTCCATGGAATACCATCTAGCATTGTTAGTGACCGAGACCCCATTTTCACCAGCGAGTTTTGGCGAAGTCTGCAAGAAGCAGTAGGAACGCAGTTATGCTTGAGCACAGCCTATCATCCCCAAACCGACGGCCAAACAGAGAGAGTGAATAGAGTTTTTGAAGACCTTTTAAGACTATGCGTCCTTGACTTCGGAGGGACATGGGAAGACCACCTTCCTTTGGTGGAATTTGCCTACAACAACAGCTATCAAGCAACCATCGGAATGGCGCCCTTCGAAGCTCTATATTGAAGACCGTGCCGATCGCCCACTTGTTGGTGGGAGTCTACTGATAAGCTCGTACTAGGACCAGACATGATCCGAGAGACTTCAGAGAAAGTAGACTTAATACGAAGAAGGATGAAGACGGCCCAAGACAGACAAAAGTCCTATGCCGACAAGAGGAGAACCGACCTTGAATTTGAAGTTGGAGACAGAGTTTTTCTCAAGGTATCACCGCTAAGGAACGTTGTTCGTTTCGGAACCACAGGAAAGCTAGCACCAAGGTTCGTAGGACCATTCCCTATCATCGAGAAGATTGGGAAAGTGGCCTATAGATTAGAGCTACCCGAGAAGTTGGCTGGAGTCCACAACGTTTTTCACGTTTCACATCTACGAAAATGTCTACATGAGTCTGCTGAAGTGGTAGAGCCAAATATACTCGAAGAGGCCGAAGTGGAACGCGAAGCAACCATAAGAAAGGTTCCAATCCGCATACTAGGAACGGAAGTGAAGAAGCTTCGCAACCGCGAAGTCAAACTCGTCAAAGTCCAGTGGAGCGACGCCGAGGGAGACGCGACTTGGGAAACTGAAGCTAGAATCCGCACTGCCTACCCTTTTCTGTTCGAGGGTACATCCTTGATCTTTCTTTTTTTTCCTTAAGTTGCGCTTTTATCAATCTTTTTAGGTATATTTCCTCGACCTTATCTTTTAGGTAGAAACCCTTTTTGGATGAAAACATGTAATTGAAACATGTTATGTATGATGATTGCAAGTGGTTGCAAGTGATTGCTAGTGGTTGCTCGTGGTTGCATATACACACACAATCTAGGTTTTAGATCGGCTCAGTCACTTCATATTGCATATGCATATATGTTTGCATTCGTATGTGGTTGAACTTTAATGTGTTGTCATATGGATGTTGCATTTGTATTAAATGATTGTGCACTCATGTAGAATCATGAATAGGAAAATTTGCATACATAATGGATTCATGGCACTTACGTAATTCGCATTAAGGAGGTCAACTGAATCAGTAGACCGCCTGATTTTGCATTAGATAAGTTCATGTACACACACACTTCGCATATGATCATGAAGCATTAGAAGTCTTTTAAGGACAATGGATACTCGTGTTTGATGGATGAGTAGATGGATGATTGGATGTTAGGATATACATTCCTCCTAACTTGAAGATTTCGGGGACGAAATCCTTTTAAGTGGGGGAGAATGTAACACCCCGAAAATTCTATAACTGCGAAATTAACAAATTAAAGTATAATTAATTGGAAATCAAAGAACTAAGGGAAACGGGATAGGCCATTGCGTTCGTCTCGGAAAAATACGCGAAATAGAGTCCGAGTTTTCGAAAAATGGAGTCCGTATGAAGGAGATATGGCCTTCGGAAGTTTGAGAATTAAATTTAAAATTCAAACAGAATTAAATAATTAAATATTCCGAAGTGGGGCCCAATGGGCCAGGGTGGAAGAACACCCGCCTGGGCCACCCAGGTCGACTGGGCTGTCGACCTGGGCTACCCATGTCGACAGGGCTGTCGACAGCCCTGTCGACAGGGGTATCGACCTGGTCGAGCCCAGTCAACCTGGCTGGCCAGGTCTGTGTTCCTCCGATTTTCTGTGGTCTGCTTTGTCACTAGGGCTAGGTGGCAAGTTTTAATTGGTCTCTCTATCGAATGAATGGCTACGATCTAACCTAGCAACATCAAGGGTCCTAATCAGTTCCTAACCTCTATATAAACAACCCTAGACTAAACCCTAATCTATTCATTCAAAATTAAGAACATAGCCGCCATGTTGCTGAGGAACGACTAGAGGTAGCCGCCAACTAGAGAGAGGATTAGGAGGAAAATTCTAAAGCCTAAAGCAATTCAAGCAACCTAAAGCCAATCAATTCAACAAAGGAATCATATCTCTTAATTAGAGAATTCGCCGCAACCATTGTAAGTAGAGTATTACTTTGGTATGAATAAACAACTGTATTGATTTGTATGCTTGAATTGGGATAATAAAGTAATTCATACTTGTGCAAATTTATGTTATTCATTATAAAGAACTACATGCGGTAGTTCTATGCAAGTATACGTTTGGAATATTGCGCAAGTTATGTAATCTATGTTGAAGCTACATGTATGTAGTTGATTGAAATTCATGCAAGTTTGGGGCTTTGTATTATGCCATCATGATGTATATTTTTGTGCATAAATCATTTTGCAAGTAATTGAAACAAGTTTGGTTGTTATAGTTCATATGAAACTATGTTGGAATTTTGACACCATAATCCATGTATTAAGCCATGCTTTTGCAAAACTCATGAATATGGCTAGGCTATGAATGATATTTGGCATAATTGAAATCCATGATTAAGTCTATCTTGTTTAAAAGAATTATATGATGACATATGTGAGACATGGCTAGGTTAGACTCAAAAATCCTTTTTTTTGCAAGTTTAAAGCAAACACCATGATTAGGAATATTTATGCATAAGTATATTTATACCATCGTTATGAGACTTAAATCATGATTAAGTGGAACTATGCTTTTGTGTTAGTAACAAAGTATCCCCTTGGTAAACATGTAGAAACCTTATGAACATGACTTGTTTATGTTTATGCCATGGTTATGTGAACAAATTTAACTATACTTATGCCATGCTTATGTTTGATATTATGCCATGCTTATGTTTGACATTATGCCATGTTTATGCTAGAAGTATTTATGCCATGCTTATGTTTGACATTATGCCATGCTTATGCTAGAAATATTTATGCCATGCTTATGTTTGACATTATGCCTAAATAAAAGTATAGGTTCATGTGTCAATAATGATATCTCAATTACAAGTTCACATGCTTTGATTCATGTCACCTATGCTTTATGACAAAAGTATATATATGCAAGTACACCAGTTTCTATTATGTATTTCCAACGTCATATGCAAGTTCATGCGCTCACCTTCCCCTCTTTATGTATGTAATCACGCTTTAAGCCTCCCCTTTTCGTATGGCTGAATTGGGCTTTAAAAGGCTAAGCCCAATATATAAACGGACGTGTAAAACGGGGGAAAATAACGTTGGGTTAAAAATTAATTAATGAATGAATGAAAATATGAAATAGAAGGGCCCAAATTCAAGTATGGGTTGGGCCCATGATTGGTGTAACCTTTACACCATTAACTTAATAATGGGCCGCAAATATTTACATATAAGAAATAAAGAAGAATGACAAGATATGTAAATGTAGAACATACGATGTGTTTAACCCGAGGTTGGATTGAGTTGTGATGTAAACCTGCCCGGAACCGCCCGGCTGTCCAGTAGTCACAACAATACCTATCCAATGTGGGAGGTTAAACATGGAGCCCAGCAAGGACCCGAGGTTAGACTGAGTTGTGGCGTAAGACTGCCCGGAACCAACCGGCAACAGGCAGCCACAACAATATCTGTCTAATGTGAGAGGTCAGGGCCTTAATAAGACAATTAAGGCTGAGTCAGGATTGATAGGATTAAGTGAACTAAAGACTTAATCAAAATGGAACATGCTAAACTAAACGGACTGGTGGGGTTAGGTTAGAAAACACTTAACCAACTTAGCATGTTGGCTAGAGATAGAAAACCTAGTAACGGGGGACCCTTTTCAGCAGTAACCCAAAAAGGTGTATCAGGATACCCTGAAACTAGGCAGGGTGGGGCACGATTACTGGGCTGATTGTAAGAGGTCAAAGCGACGGCGGTGGTGTAGCAGTGTAGGTTCTAACGGAGTGCGGGCGTGCACACACTCCGGCGCAGAAAAATAAGGCACTGGACACCAGTAGCATACCTGTGCACTCTAAGGTTGTGTCGGGTTGCCACTATGGGACTTGATACACCCCATGGTGGGACCAGCATAGGTAACTACAACATCGGGGGCCGTAAGACACATGTAACTATGCGAGTAGGAGCCGATCATCATAGGATGGATCACTTCACCCTGATTATGGGGTGCCAGTCGGAAACTAGTTTATATGGGTTCAGAGATTAACATGGGGTACGATAGTATATTTGACCCTAGACAACTTAACCAAGTTTATAGTGCATGCCCACTTCTTGTTTATACTTATCATACCCAGTTCTTTATTCATAGACAAAGTAGTACTAGACTTACTCAGGCTTTATGTCTGACTCTACTTTTCTTTCGTCTTCTTTCTTCCGTTCCCCCCCCCCCCCCAGGTCCTCAGGGAGGGAACACAGCAGCTTGACCTACCTCAACATCCAGCTTGAAGAAGAGAAATGTATTGCTTGGACTTTCCTGTTTTGAACTATGGCTTTGGACAATCCACTATGGGGCTTTTGCAGTTTATCTATGTTTTATTTATGCTTCTTTAAATAATGTACTCAAGACAGATTATGAAAGTGTTATGTTATGTTTTTGGAAAGGATGTTGTTGTAACACGTATTTAACTTTATGAAATAAAAGTTTGTTGTTGTTCTTCCGCTGTTTAAAAATATGTGTTCTTATATCTGTCTTGTATATCTGTGACTTGTACTTATAAACCTCCACCAAAATTAGGGCATTCCCTTTGAGAGTGACCCTAACGGA
This sequence comes from Allium sativum, assembly GCA_030737875.1. Classification (NCBI taxonomy): domain Eukaryota; kingdom Viridiplantae; phylum Streptophyta; class Magnoliopsida; order Asparagales; family Amaryllidaceae; genus Allium; species Allium sativum. The sequence continues at coordinate 178,408,925 of CM060915.1, read as the reverse complement.
GGTGGGGTGTTTCATTGCATCATTCATTTAACTTTAGAGTTTAAATATGAAAGTAGAAAAGGGCTTACAATGCTTATGAAGACACAAAAATATATATAGATTGAGACAAAGCCCTTATGCAATCAAATAAACCCAAAATGCAAGTTCCAATAGAAAAACCCTTGAGCCAAAATGACCAAAACCCTTGCTTTATAATGTAAATATGGAAAATTGACTTGAATGCAAGCTAATAACACTCATACAAGCTTGAAAACACTTGTATGCATTGAAACTCTCTCATAGAAATGACTTAGGAATTTTATGAAGAGAGTGGAGGCCATGAGAGGAATGATTTTGCCATAGTTTAGTTACTTGAATGAATAATGATGATTTAGGGTTAGGTTAGGGACTTATTTAAAGAGATTAGGATTAGTTTCAACCTTAGGATTAAACCCTAATTCCAATCTCAGCCCTTAAAACCGAATCTGGCCCCAAAACCTAACCAAAACCCCAAAATGGTGCACCAGGCAAAACTGCCCGGCTGAACCAAGTCGACAGCCAAGTCGACAGGGCTGTCGTCTTGGGTCCAACCAAGTCGACTGCCAAGTCGACAGGCCTGTCGACTTGGTTAGCTTGGAGGGAAATTTCCCGCCTAGCCTTCCAGGCCCGAAATTCGAAATTTGAACTTGAAATTCAAATCTGTTTTGAACTTGAAATTTTCTGAAAAATTCATTGGGCCTTAATCGGGTCGTACGGACTCCGATTTTCGAAAACTCAGACTCTATTTCGCGTATTTTTCCGAGACGAACGCAATGGCATAGCCCGTTTCCCTTGATTCAAATTTATAAATTAAATTCTTCCTCGATTTATGTTATAACAGGTTATCGGAAATACGGGTTGTTACATTCTCCCCTCCTTAAAGGATTTCGTCCTCGAAATCTTCAAGTTAGGAAGAACGCATCCTACCATCCATCATCCATCTACTCAAATCATCATTCACGAGCAATCATTGTCCTTAAAGATTCTAATGCGGTATGAACATATGCAAAAGGTGTGTGTATATGTTCTTATCTAATGCAAAGATCCTCAATGCAAAGTGTGTTAGTGAAATGAATCCATTATGTATGCAAATAGTCCTAATCATATAATACTATATGTGTGCACAAACATTCGTCCATATGCAACATCCATGTGCTGAATTAACCATCTTGCAACCATAAGAATTGAAAATGTACACACGTCCATATGCAATATGAGAGTGTATTTCAAGCCGATCTAGTGCCTAGTGTGTGTTTATGCATCCACGAGCAACCACTAGCAACCACTTGCATCCACTTGCAACCATCAAACATAACATGTCTCAAACACATGTTTGCATCCATAGGATTCCTATCTCAACAAGATACAGTCGAGTGATGGAAGCGAGTACAGATAAAACAAAAACTTGGTACATATACTTACAGACTACTAGTACAGATCAGATTTTCCCCAAATGATTCTTAGGAAACTAAGCATGGTAGAAACCCAGAATGTATTCGTCATAGTCACCCTCATGCCCAACACAGATACTCTCAAACCCAAATTTATCACAAACAGATGAGTTATAACTCTCAGGGAGTTTGAGAGTATTACCAGATCAAAAGCAAGACTAGCATTAAAGTACCGAGTTTCTATTACAGAATCAACATACCAGAAAAAGAGTTTCAAACTGAAAATCAGACAAGGAAAATTGAACATCCTACAGACAAATTATTCTAGCCCTAATCTATTCACTGGTCATGCGAGTATTCACCGTTCCTTCCGATGTAGTCCCTTTCTTCTTCGGGCAGTCCCTAGTGAAGTGTCCCATCTCTCCACAGTTAAAGCAAGTGCCCTTGATCTTTCTGCAATCCTTGTTTAGATGAGTTGAGCTTCCACAAGTAAAGCACTTCTTTTCCTTCTTATCTTCAGACTTCTCCTCCTTCTTTTGCATTTCCTTTTTGGGCCCCGTTTTCTTGTTTTGAGACTCATTCACCTTGACCTCCTTCTTTGCACTCTTGTTCTCTTCATTGAGTAGGGCCATATCTACCAAACTCTCAAACGTGGTCCCCATGGGCACATGAGACATAGCTAACTCCTGTAACGGCTCATTCAATCCTCTAGCAAAACGAAGAGCCTTCTTCTGAGTAGTACTCACCATATCCAAGCCAAAACGAGCTAACTGATTGAACTTATTCACATATTCTTTGACAGACATGTCTCCTTGCTTCAAAGCAATAAACCTCTCCATTTGCAAATTCTCTTCAGCAGAAGACAGAAACTTAAGCCCGAATCTTGTCCTGAAATCGGCCCAAGTCTCAACGGGCCTAGTCGCGGTGGTGATCTCCCACCAATAAGCGGCTTCATCCTTCATAAGCCAAACCGCCAACAAGATCTTTCTCTGATCATCTAATCCAAAGATAGCGAATGAATCCTCGGTCTCTTTCAACCAATTCCGGGCCTCTACAAAAGTCTCGGTACCTAGAAAGTTCTTGCCACCCATTGCTTTGAAGTCCTTGCAAATCTTCGTGAACTCTACTGGAGGATGCTGAGGGGGAGGAGGAGGAGGAACCTCAGAGACAGGAGGAGGAGGAACATTAACCACCGGAGGAGGAGTAACATTTGCGGGGCCGGCTTCGGTCGCCCTAGCCTCCATAAGTATCCTATACCAAACAGGAACTTGCACTCCCTCTGGGATAACAAAGTTATCTGTCATACTGAAACGAAGGAAAAGATAGATTCAGAACGAAGAAACTAAGAATAGATAACTAAGGATTGTGCTAATGGCTTTTTGGGGAATAGTCTTTAAAATAAACTCGACTTTTCTTTGGAAAATACTTTATACTTGGTTTTGAAAATAGTTTTCCAAAAGTTTTCTAAAAACCTTTTTGTTCCTTCTCGTAAACCATATGCACTGATACCAAATGTAACACCCCACCTCCGCCAGGGTGGCTCTTGCAAGCACTCTGACTTTGGAGGGGTGTTTGAACCAGGTAAACATGCATAATGATATATCAAGGCAGAACAAGAACATATGTATACATGTAAACAGAGTAAATAAGATAAGTAAAATAGCGGAAGATTTCAAACTATTTCAAAACGAGTCTGGTGCAACATAATGTCAATTTTCCAAATACACAAGTCTAGATAAAAACAACATCACTGAAAAACTGAAATACATAAGTACTATCCCCAAAATAAGTGATAACCATAGCTAGCTTCATGTCAAGACCGTACGTGAGCTAAAATCCCACAAGCAAGCGATCAGAAATCCAAGCTAAGCTCCAATATTCCCACCCTGAGAACTTGGGGGGGGGGAACTGAAGAAAAGAGGCGAAAGAAAACAGGTCAGTCAAAAAGACTGAGTAAGCCCTACTACAATCAATGTAAAGTGATAAAGTTAACTGGCATTGGAAGCAGGGATGAATATAAGGATAACAACATACTAGCATGATGATTAACTAACAAGGTAGATAAAGGTGTCATCGCATAATCAGGTTTAAGGTTTTTCACCACAGGTGTGCCAACATTCTAACATGTCATGTATAAACAAGGATTTACACCTTGGCCTAAACTTGGCCCAGTATCAGGTGTTTTGCTTAAATCAAGATCCATCTTCTTGATACCAATTCTAGTATAACAGGATTAGGTGTTACCCCAATGTTTACATCGAAACAGGACGGAACAGAATGGTCCATACAGAGATAGAGTTTGGGAAAAATGGGCTTTTACGACCCTAACAGATAAAGTACAGAAACGGAATGCTAACAATAATGGGCCTTTACCACCCTAACAGAACGGTACCACGCAGAAACAGACGGGTGTTACCACCCAACAAAACAGATGGTACCAACCGAATGGGACAGAGCTAAGTGTACCCTAAATCCTACCCAAGCGATCGGCTCCCTAATACATAAATACCCTGTGTCGGCCCCACGATAGGGTGTATCACTCCCTAAAGTGGGAACCAATTGGCACAGGCATATTTACAGAGGTCACGGCGTCTTACATCCTCAAAGGCAGACCGGGATCCATGCATGCACATGACCCGGTTGGAAAGCACCATCAACACCCATCGCCATTATCAGAATGAACCACTTATAATTAGTTCAGTAAGCGTGCCCGGACCCTACCTACAGTTGGGTCAAAGTTTTGATACCACAAAGGGTTACTGACTAATATGGGTCCCAAACAACAAATGACACAAGTATTCCCCCTTGTGTCCCTAGACTATTAGATTCAGATTAACTTATTAACAGAGTTCAGACATACAAAGTTCAGACGATCAGTTTTCAGACTAACGGATCAGATAACAGATTTACAAACTTGCCTAACTTGGTGTGGGTCCTACAGATCCGCAAAACAGGTTCGTTTAATTTATAAATCAAGTTAGTTTATCCAGACCAGGTATCAAATTGGTTCTCAGCCTTATCAAATTACTGAGTTGGATTGGTTAAGTATAGTTCAACTTAACCCCGTTAAATTACCGAGTTCAGATTGGTTAAGTGTAGGTTAACTTAACCCCGTTAATTTACCGAGTTCAGATTGGTTAAGTGTCATAAGTCAAATTTACTTAACCTCATCATGTAGCATTAATTAATTAATGTGCCTTAACCTCTCACATTAGACTTTGTTGCGGTTACTAGTTAAGCCGGTCGGTTCCGGGTAGCTTTACACCACAACTTGGTCTAACCTCGGGTTTAAGGTACAACATGACCAACTTCTCACATTTGGTCCTATTGTTTGTAGCAACTAGTTAAGCCGGTCGGTTCTGGGTAGGTTTACGCTACAAACTCAACCCAACCTCGAGTTGGTCACACTTATATTTTCTAAGTGTCATGTCCATTATGTTTCCAAAACATATTACAAGTTTTCAAGCATTTGGGTAGACCTAACTTAATAGGTAAATTCACAATGGGTAGACCTAACTTAATAGGTAAATTCCCACTCTTATGTTTTTATGTCCTTTAAGTTTACCCAACCCCAAACGCAATCCCATCGCTTACATATCGCAATAGCGCATAAAGGATAGAAAGAGGGAACTTGGCATAATCATGACATAAAGGTGTTGAAGCCACAAGTTTAATCATGGTGGCATATGAAATGTACATATGTTCATTTACTTGCATATTACATTTTTAGGCCTCAAAAGCGTGCATAAAACCAAACTTAGCATATTGGTGATACATGGTGATAAATGACATGTAGAAGTTGCCATAAGTTCGCATTTAGCCTCACATGCATGTTATCATAAGGGATATGATAACTTACATGTTGCCAAAATGCAACCTTAGCATAAAGCTTGAAGCTTTAAGCTCATAAACCCAAGATAAGCTTGCATAACATGATAACATGAGCAAAATGATCAACCCAAACTTGCATAACATAACTTGCATATCATATGGCAAACTTGCATATCATAACATAGCTAACTTGCATAACATAACATGATAAACTTGCATATCATAACATGGCAAACTTGCATAACATAACATGATAAACTTGCATATCATAACATGGCAGACTTGCATAACATAACATGACAAACTTTCATATCACAACTTGGCAAACTTGCATAGCATAACATGGTAAACTTGCATATCATAACATGGCATACTTGCAATCATAACATGATAAACTTGCATATCGTAATGATCAAACACAACTTGCATCATTCATTTAACTTTAGAGTTTAAATATGAAAGTAGAAAAGGGCTTACAATGCTTATGAAGACACAAAAATATATATAGATTGAGACAAAGCCCTTATGCAATCAAATAAACCCAAAATGCAAGCTCCAATAGAGAAACCCTTGAGCCAAAATGACCAAAACCCTTGCTTTATGATGTAAATATGGAAACTTGACTTGAATGCAAGCTAATGACACTCATACAAGCTTGAAAACACTTGTATGCACTGAAAATCTCTCATAGAAATGACTTAGGAATTTTATGAAGAGAGTGGAGGCCATGAGAGGAATGATTTTTCCATAGTTTAGTTACTTGAATGAATAATGATGATTTAGGGTTAGGTTAGGGGCTTATTTATAGAGATTAGGATTAGTTTCAACCTTAGGATTAAACCCTAATTCCAATCTCAACCCTTAAAACCGAATCTGGCCCCAAAACCTAACCAAAACCCCAAAATGGTGCACCAGGCAAAACTGCCCGGCTGAACCAAGTCGACAGCCAAGTCGACAGGGCTGTCGACTTGGGTCCAACCAAGTCGACTGCCAAGTCGACAGGCCTGTCGACTTGGTTGGCTTGGCGGGAAATTTCCCGCCTAGCCTTCCAGGCCCGAAATTCGATATTTGAACTTGAAATTCAAATCTGTTTTGAACTTGAAATTTTCTGAAAACTTCATTGGGCCTTAATCGGGTCGTACGGACTCCGATTTTCGAAAACTCGGACTCTATTTCGCGTATTTTTCTGAGACGAACGCAATGGCATAGCCCGTTTCCCTTGATTCAGATTTATAAATTAAATTCTGCCTCGATTTACGTTATAACAGGTTATCAGAAATACGGGTTGTTACAATAAGAGTTGTACAAAATTTACAGCGGAAGATAAATAAATTTGTACATAAATTTTTGATGGATAAAACTTTACGCTTTATTGTCGGCTTGGCGTATGCGCGTTCGTCTTCATGTCCTCGCATCCTCTCTTGTTTGGGAGTTGATATCTATAACCTAGAACACTTAGTGTTGGATTAGAATAACCCTAGAGGGGGGTGAATAGGGTTTTTCACAGTTTTTCGCTAAGTTAAAAATCTGATAGGATATTAAATAATAAACAGATCACAGAATATAACAGAAATAAAAAGAAGAAAGGAAATAACACAGAGAGATACCCAGCTTCAGCAAAATTCTACCTGCTACTGCATTCCTAAGGTTTCTACTAGGAGTTAATAATAGATCCTGCTTACAGACACTGTAAACTCGCACTCCTTGCTCCTGTACTAACCCTACACTCAAAACCCTAGACTGACCGATATCGAGTCGACCAGATTTTCTCGTATTACAAAACCGTAACACGTAACCCTAGATTTTATAGACTCTAGTAAACTGCCAGTTAAACACCTAACTGGTTTCCCTTAGATTTTTAAAGAATTCTAGAAACTATTTCGGACAATTTACAAGTGAGAATGAAAAACAAAACAATAAAACCAAACCCAAAACAAAACCCTAGGAAATAAAAGAGTTTAAATGATAAGGGGTCATCCCCGTTTCACTTGAAATGTTGACCTAGAAAAATGGTCGGACAACTTCTTTAATTCTATGCACCCTTTTTACCTGATCACTTACCTCTTTGGAAATTAGAAATGCCGGTTGGAAATTTGGCTAGGGTTTCTCCAATAAATCGCTCAAATTCAAATCACGATCAAAAGGATGTTCTAGAAATTCTCTTGAAGCTCGAATTAATTGATTCTCCTTCTTCGATTATTCTGATTTGGGGTTGCGATAGAACAATTCTAAAATTTGAGAGTAGCTCCTGAATTGATTTAATTCTGCTCCTTTTTTTAATTTATGGCTTGTGTTTTAGATCTGTCTTGCCAATGATGAAACTAGTGAATATATAGGGTAAATGAAACCCTAGACCTATGATTTCGTATGAAATGACTTGGCTGATTTTGTTAAAAATTTCCTCTTTTGTAAATTCTCGCATTTGTCATGTATTTCCGTGATTCCTGGAATATGTTACCTTGAATAAATTTTTTGCCCCTTGATTAAAATCATGCCGTGAATGCTGAGTGATCATTGGAAATTCTTAGCCCCATGCGATGTGATTTTCTATCCCAAAATAATTATAGTATTACTGGAAACAAAAGAAATATGAAAACGATTTCTTGCCATAGAAATATTCACTGTGATTTTTGCCGAAATGATGTTTGTTGTTGCCAAACAAAACATTTCCTGATTCTGTCCTATCTAAAACATTGATTTTAGGAAAGCTTTAAATTGATCCTTATCAAAAATATTTGTTTTAGCTTTCCCAAAATATTTTTCCAAAACTGGAAATGACATTAAAACTTGAATGCTAGTTGATTCATACTTGTATTTCTAGAGATTAAAATAGGAATGATTTTTTCTAGAAAAACAACTTGCTCAAAATTTCTTGATCAATTCTGAAAACACATTAAATGTTTCATGTTATTTTTTTCTTGCCAAATTTGATTGCACTTTTTAAAACTTCGGCTTTCTGCTGATTTAAAAACCTGAACATATTTAGTGTTTGAGTGATTCCTGATGAAAACATTCCTGAACATTTTGTGATTGAGTTCTTCAAAAAAAAACATGCCATAAAAATTATGCCATATACGAGTAAACCCATTGATCATTGATTTTGCGTGATGTGTTCATTTTTGGAATAAGTGAAATTTTCTGAAATCATTTTAAAACTGTTCTCTTGTGCACTGTTACATGTACGGAACACACGACAAATGTATTCATTTTTGTTGTGTCCCTTCTTTGCAAATGAATAACTGAACCATGCTATGCATGTAATCCTTGCTTTTGTACACTTGTATTTTGATTACCATGTATACATGCACCATTGATCTAGCTGCCATGTACTTGCTTTGTGCATTTTATTCTTGCCAACATTCCTATTTTTCCATTTACTGTTTGGACAATACTGAAAACACATTCTACCTGTTATGTTGTCTCACCCCATTTAACCATGCTAACATCTTGTTTGCATGTTGACACAATTATGTTGCTAGTCATTCTTTACTATGTTAACTATAAACCTGTTTGTGCTGAAGTAACTGGGATGAATCTCCATGTTCAAACGGCACCTTTACTTTCGCACTTGCTTGTGCGATCTGGACATCATTCATGTATGCTCTGTCCATTTGACCAAACTAGTTCGACAATTGTTGCACTTGTATGTTGACATGCATTTATCATGCTGCTCCATGTCTTGACCATTATTGCCACGTATATGTTGCTGATTTTTACTTTTGACCACATTGCTTTGGTCTTCTTCTTTGAACAGCTCAACTTGCTTGATCCATGAGGAGCTGATCCTAAGTGTTTATCCACCTTGCTTGTACATGCGTGTGCAACGACACATGAACCATTTGTGTTTCTTGCACTTGCATTTTGTATCCACTTGCATCGTTTTGAATTTTATGTTTTGGTTTGAACCGTATTTGAACTGAGTTGCACTTTGTATTATGTCGGCCACTTTGGCTTGCATTGTTCCTCTGTTGATTGTGCACTGAGTCAAGATGGTCCACGTGGCTACACCTCAGTTGCACACTGATTCGCGAGGCAGTGCACACGTGTATATATATACACGTGTGTATATGCAGCCATCAGATAAAATTTCCTATCCCTGTACATATACAAACTATCTGCCTGGACATAGATGAATCAGATCAAGTCATGAAAAATGTTGAGAAACACACCAGAAAACTGAGGCAAATAAAATTTAAAAAATAAAATAATATTTGCTAGAGTATGAAATTATTTCTATTCCAAATACTCTATGTATGTTTCTGTATACGACGGGTATGAAGATGATGACTGGACCGACGGTGAAGATGCTGTGAAGACAGAAGACTGAAGACAAAGACATTATTGAGTCAATACATATATGAGTGTAACCAGAGTGAATATATAAATGTTTGTACAAATGAGTGTAGAGTGTACTATAGTGTTAGAGTATTGTAGTGAGAAACTATGTATGAAATTGAATGTGAAATGAAATGTAATTCTTGGAATTACAGTGTGTTGTACAAATAGTGGAGTTGTAAATCTGCAATGTTTTAAATAATGAAATAAAATATTATATTTAAATAAAATACTATTGAATATTTTAATTCGAGTATTGTCATATTCTATTTATATATAAATATTATATTCCTGTCTGTAATGTATATATAAAACTGTACAATAACAAACACATTTAAATTAACATTTATTTGGTTGTTATCATCAAACACAAATCATATAATTGTGTATACAACTACGTTGTATACAACAATCTCCCCCTTTCAATGATGACAAACAAATATTAAGATTTTTATCAAATAAATGTGTTTGACAGTGAAAAACAGAACTCCCCCTATTTGAATGCTCCCCCTGCAACAGAAACTCCCCCTATAATTATGCATGAGTGAAATGAATGAATTTAATAAATTTTCAAAATTAAAAATATTTATAAAATATTCACTCATAAATCAAAATCTCAACCCATTCTCCCCCTTTTGTTATCATCAAAAGGATTCGGAAATTAAAATATAGATGAAAAATGACTAAATAATATAATTTCAGCATAAGAGGAAGAACGGTCATCAAAAATCTCAATTAGTCAAACAAAAATCGTAATATTCTGAAAAAAGATGACATATTTCACATTGTAGAGAATGACGAATTTATGATAAATTTTATATAAAGTGGAGAGAGTTACAAAAAAATGATTTCCAATTATTTTCAAAAAAAGTTTAAACAATTAAGCACAAAAACAGTGATGGCATTGGACTATAGTTAATCAATCAATTTAAGTGACAAAATCGAATAATCTCAAATCCCAATGCAAATCAATCAACAAATCATAATACGTCATAAGATTTCAACACATTTCACAGATGGAAAATGGATTGATAGGCTGGTTTATACACAAAGGAGAATTTCAGAACAATTTCAATTTATTACACATTATTTCCTTTTTCTTTCATATTTTTTAATTTATTTAATTTAAGGACACACTGACCATGCATAACCAGAGCTTAGATTTTTAAATGAGGTCAGTCGCCGCTTAAATTATAAGTTGTCTCTTAACCATGCATGACCAGAGCTTGGATATTTAAATGAGATTAGAGACACATTTATATATTAATTATATTTATTATTTTCACCATTTAAAGGAAAAACTCCTCAGTATATAAAACCAATATATAAATGATTGAAAATGGGGTAGGTACACAGATGGACTGTGAAATAAATTTCTAAATTAATTATATTATGAATTATGCTCGACTGTACTGGGATCATTGAAAATTTTCAGTTATCGATAATTTTGAATAATAACATAATCCCATTTCTATCACAAATATTTCCACTGTTTATTCAAAAAGATATTTAAAAAACAATTAAACTCTCCACATTAATATAAAACACATGAAGGATGGCCGAATGATGATAGATAAAGGAGACGGTCGTGAAATAATTGCCAATTCAAAGATATTATAACAAATGTTCAACCATCATGAAAATTTTAAAAATAATCTCCTCTTTTTGTGAAATATACTACAGTTATGATTAATCACAATTTCAAAATCTGATAATAATTTTGATGAATTATAAATAGAGTTCAATTTAGATATTGATTTCAATTTCTCAATGAATAATCAATAAATAACTTTAAAATTCAAAATCAATTACAGGTGGGAAATGAAGATCTATACATGACAAGAGCGTTGAATTTGTACAAGGCAAAAAGAGTGTGTGGATCTATACAACGTAAAGATTAGAATCTACGTACAAATGAGTGAGACAAATATAAGGCACTTCTGATACCACTTGGTGTCTCTATTAGTGAGGATTGTAACAAGACACCGGAGACAAACCAAGATATCACAAACAATAGAAATTTAAGGCCCAAATAGACAAGATAACACATTAGGCATAATAATTTCATTTATCAGAGCAGCGGTCACAAAACAGGTAGTTATTTGAAAATATTTTTCAAAGATAGTATCAGTGCAGCACAGAAACCAATAGAACAACAGACTTGTCCGTAGATATTTCTGATGGACACAAGATATATTCCATGATCCAAGATTATAAAAATATTGTTTATTTTAAATCATTTGATGGAAGATGAAAATATTAGAACTTAAATAATCAATCACACCAGATTATTAATTTCAGATTCAAGATATGTGTGTGATTCAGTAAATCAATAATTTCAAATGACTTTAAACAAAAAATATTCAACTCAAATAATCATGAAATAATAATGAATTTTAAGACCAGATTTTCAAAGATATTTTCACAAGTATTCCTGACAAGTACAAGAGTAATTTCAGATCATATACATCAAGTTTGATAGATATATATGATCTAAAATAATTTATTTGAAATCTCTTGAATCAATGTCAAGTTTTGAAATATAATGATTAAGTCACACGAGGTTGATAATTTCAAATTTAGGCGGGGTGTGATTATTCAAATATTTTATAATTTCAGATGATTTCAAACAAACAAATTCTAATCGTAAACATGATTTTCAAGATGTATCACTGAGATTCTACACAATTTAAAATATCCAACCCAATCAAAAAAATAATAAAATTATCCCAACTGATAAATATTTAGTATGCTGTAATGAGTATAATATTTCAAGCTTTTCTAAACTAAATTAGAAGAAACCCAAAACAGTAGATATATGTGAAATTTCATTAAATATTCAGATCTTCAAAATTTTAGAATTTATACTAACGGTGTTCAAGATATGATACGAATGCTTCAACACTGTTAGAAATTCAAGAATCAGAAAATTAACTTCAAAACAATTGCTAAATATTTGCAAATTTTAATTCAAGATCTGGAAATAATTAGAATATTAGAGTTCTATCCAAATAAAGTGAATTTCCAGAAAATATGAATTCTACACTTTGAAGTTTAAGAAAGTACAAAAGAAAGACAAAAATATATGGTAGTGACAAAACAAAACTGAAGAGATAAAGTATATAAACAGAAGGGGTAGAAGGAGGAATACACAAAGAAAAAGAAATTTATTTATAAAGGTTGAGTTTAGTGGTTATACTTGAAATTTACGTGAGTAAATAAATCTCTAAATCAATCAGTCTTGGTTAAGGAACTGTGAATGATTACAAAAGTATTGAGCAGCTTGAATCCAAATCTCTTTTGCCAAGCAGTTCATCAGCCACTTCTGGTACCTAACAGTTTAGAGAATCGAGTGGTCTAACAAAATTTGTAAAACCACTCACAGTTTTGTTCAAAGCTTTAGGTACCCAAACTTTTTTATGTAACAATCCATCAGAATTTACCAAAGTACCTTTAGGGAGCCAGATCTGTTTGAAATTAAATGAATTCACTGTATCTCTTTTTGGAGTCCAGAATGGTTTACATGGATTATTATCAAACAAATTCTCATTTTGCTTTCAATTTAAAAACCCTTTGAAATTATTTGAATTCAAATTTTCAAAACAAATATTTTCAAAATGATTTAAAGGATTTTTAAAATCATTTGAGTTCTCTTTTTCCAGACCATTATTTTTCCCAAAGCCAATACCGTGTTTATTTCCAACAGAAAATTGGTTCTTTGACAACATGTTCAAAGATTTTCATCCATCAGAAAATTTAGTCAAAGTTACTTCAATTGGTTGAATTTTAGTTTTTAGATCACCGTTTTCTTTCACCAAATCTGAACAACGATTTTCAGTGATCTTACATTTTTCAAAATAAGATTTCAAAACCAAATTTTCATCTTTAAGCAGTTTAATTTTGGTTTGGAATTCAGCAATTTCAAATTCAGAATATTTTTGACTTTCAAATTCAAATTTCTTGAGTTTTTCAATCTTAATTTCTAGTTCATTCAGAATAGACTCAGTTTTCAACAAATTTTGTTTTTCATCAAAAATCGGTCGTCTTAAAATTTTCTAACTCTTTTTACAAACAATTGTTTGTGCTTTCAAGCTCTATCTTGTTCTCTTTTAAAATCAGGATTTCATTTTCAAATTTCTGAGTATTTTTATTTTGATGAACAAGATCATTTTTCAAATTTAAACAATTTTTGCAATTAGAATTTGAGGACTTCTTATCGATTTTGAGTTTGGGTTCCAAAATATTTTTTTTGCAGATCAACTCAAGCTTCTCAGATTTCAGAAGTTTATTTTTAGATTTTAGATTCTCAACAGATTTAGTTAAACTATTTAAATGATGAATTAAATCTTTATAAGAAATATTTCCTGTTGAGTCTCCAACTAAATTTCCATCTGTATAACCTATTAAGCACAAATATGAAACTATATTGACCTTTTGGGGTTTTGAGCTGTTGTTGTCAATTTGTCCATACTTCGTATTGAGAGTATTCCAGATTTCCTACGAAGTTAAACAATGGCCGATAAGGCTATACTGAACATCATCAATGTGAGAATATAAAATATGAATAACATGAGAATTAAACCCAAAATCATTTCTACTAACCACATCAAATCCATTAATAATAGTATCCCAACATTTAATATCAAAAGATTTTAAATATAACTCCATTTCTAATTTCCAATTGAAAAAATCTGTACCACTAAAAACAGATGGAATACGACTGGACTAACACTCAGAGAACTGACAACTAGGGATCACCATAACTCTAGAGTTAACAGAATACGTGCTCTGATACCACTTGTTGGGTCCAGAATAATAATAGAGGGGGGGGTGAATAAGGTTTTTCACAGTTTTTCGCTGAGTTAAAAATCTGACAGGATATTAAATAATAAACAGATTATAGAATACAGCAGAAATAAAAAGCAGAAAGGAAATAACACATAGAGATACCCAGCTTTGGCAAAATCCTGCCTACTGCTGCATTCCTAAGGTTTCTACTAGGAGTTAATAACAAATCCCGCTTATAGGCACTGTAAACTCGCACTCCCTGCTCCTGTACTAACCCTATGCTCCAAACTCTAGACTGATCGATATCCCCTCGACCAGATTTTCCCGTATTACAAACCTACAACACGTAACCCTAGATTTTACATACTCTAGTAAACAGCCAGTTAAACACCTAACTGGTTTCCCCAAGATTTTTACAGAATTCTAGAAACTGTTTTGGACAATTTACAAGTGAGAATGAAAAACAAAACAATAAAAACAAACCCAAAACAAAAGCCTAGGTAATAAAAGAGTTTAAAGGACAAGGGGTCATCCCCTTTTTTACTTGAAATGTTGGACTAGAAAAATGGCCGGCCCGCTTCTTTAATTCTTTGCACCCTTTTTACCCGATCACTTTCCTCTTTGGAAATTAGATACGGCGGTTGGAAATTTGGCCATGGTTTCTACAATAAATCCCCTAAAGTCAAATCGCAATTAAAAGGATGTTCTGGAAATTCTCTTGAAGCTCGAATTAGTTGATTCTCCTTCTTCGACTATTCTGATTTGGGGTTGTTGTAACAACTCGGAAATTCTGAGCCAATTAAAAATTTTTATTATAACAATTTTAGTGAATTTTGAATATTTAAAATGATTTATTTTAAACAATAACGACGAGAAATTTATTTTGAATAGAATTATAACGTATATATTTATTTGAATCATCGTTAGAACATAATTATTTTATTTTAGTTATAAAGGGAATTGAAAATGGCGCGGTAGTTCGAAAATTCGATTTTAAATTTCAAATGAGTGTACAGGATTCAAAATAAACCAGATTTTAGAGAAACCAAAAGTATTAGAATCTATTTGGGAATATCTTTCCAACGAGTCCGAAAAATTGAAATTTCATGGCGGGAATCAAAAGTTACGTCCAGTTGAAAATTCAGAATAGTCGCTATGGAATTTTAGCCCTTAAAAATGGAAATTTTGCAAACGACCTCGATTTTCGATGAAACCACTTTTGTTGGATCTGGGAAGTCAGTTATTGCTAGATTCCAAAATTTGTAATTTTTGAAAGCAATATTTGAGCGAGATAGAGGAAAACGTGTTTTGACAGTTTCCGTCAATTTCGGACGACCAGAAAATGGCAATTTTTCAAACGATCTCAGAATTTGACGAAATTAGTTTTTTAGGACCGTATCGTCAACACGAAGCTAGAAAATATTTTTCGTGAATTTTTAGGGTCTGTATGTGACCCCAGTAATTGGAAATGTACGTTTAAAATTCAATATAAAGATTTAAATGTTAATTTTAATGAAAGTTGCTTGAAATTATAGAATAGGCTTATTGGGGGCATATCCCATTGTGTTCGGAATGGGGGTATTCTGCTAGGGACGACAGTTGTTGGACTTGGATTGGAGTTCGTATCATTAAACAAGCAATTTTTGAAATAAATAAATAAATATATATATATTATAAATAATGGTCAAACCCTAGGGTCAAAGCCCATATCACATTTCCCACAGTCAAATTGGATTAGCCGCCTCCAACGATTCAAAGGCGGAATTCATTCAATTTTCATCAATTAATTTTGTTGAATCTCCTGCGAATTAGATATAGGGTACAAAGCAAATATTGTAGGGAATCCTTTCCTCTTCAAATCCGTGGAGGTGTGATCGTTTTTAGTTATACGAAGTGGGAGATTTTGCTGCTCAAAATCAGCAAGTTCGCAGCCTTTTCTGGCGCGACTGGGGGCGTCGGCCTGGCCTTGGTTGCCGGCGATAGGAGAAGGGGTGGAGGCCGACGATGTGGAGGTGTCGGATCAACATCAAGTGCTTTGGATGAGGTGCGGTTTAGGAACCCTGTGAACGAGGGTTGTGTTCTTGAAAGTCTGAAGCGTGCAAACGGGGAAGAAGGGCTTTTGGCGGCTAATGATGATTTGTGAAGTAATAAAGTTTTAATTACTTATTAATTAATTTATTTATGTAAATAAATGTAAAGTTGATGCTAACTTTGTCATACGAGCTTGGAAAATTGCAAACTCAGTTGCGTTGCGATCGTGGCGGAGAACACTACAACATGGAACTGACCAGGGAATGGAGCGCTTTGGAATTACAGGCAAATTTAAATGCGAACAGAGATTCGTAAATTCAAAAATAAAAACCGACAGTGAGAATTTCTCACTAAAATTATTTCTGTACAGTTATTTATTTTGTAATTGCATATGTGAACTACTCCCCGTCGTCCGTATACCATGGACGACTTGTTTTATTGTATTCTGTGTGAAAATTGATCGAGATGTGAAAAGAATATATATAGCGATGTGGAAAATTATATATATACAAGAGGTGAAAAATATACATATGATGTGAAAATTGATATATATATATATATATGATCTGAAAATTGAAATATATATATGAGAGGTGAAAAATATATATATGATGTGAAAATTGAAATATATATATGAAAGGTGAAAAATATATGTATATATATATGAAAGTGAAAATATTGTATATATATGATAGTGAAAATATTATATATATGAAAGTGAAAATATTATATATATGAAAAGTGAAAATATTATATATATGAAAGTGAAAATATTATATATATGAAAGTGAAAAGATTATAAATATGAAAAGAGAAAATATTATATATATGAAATGAAAATATTATATATATATATATATATATATGAAATGTGAATAATATATATATGAAGTGTGAATGAAATAATATCGATTGGTTAAAATATTTAGCATATATATGAGATGTATAAAATTTCCATGTAATAGGATATTCAATTTTGTTTTATATTTGAATATGAAATTGAAATCTTTTCGAAAACGAATTTCAAACGATTTATAAAATAAGTTTTAAATGGAAATCGATAAAATATATATTATATATATAATATAAGGGTCTGAACAGAATGCGTCGCACTGCGGCAGTTCGCGAATTTCGACCACTGAATTCAAATGGACATTACGGGAGATCCGACTGTCGGATTCTCCTAAAACTGGAACCGTTGGGTCCGTATCAAAAAGAGCTTTCCATATACTAGAGATTTGAAATCTAATGGTTGGATTTGGAATTATGTTCAAATCAAAATAGGAAAAGGTCGTTGTAAGTGCAGTTCGATGACCGTTTATGGAAATCGACTTAAAGGGCCTTGATAAAATTATTAAAAATATCGATAATTTGTGTAAAATCATAATAAATGATTCGAAAAGAATTGGGATGAAAAATTCCATATTTGGAAAGATAAAAATATACTTTTATCGAAATGAACTTGTTATTAACTAGAATTATAATCCGATTATTTTTAAATAAATAATTTGGATTGAGAAATGGTTTCAATATAACCAGAATATTCCAATGTATGAATTGGAATGGTTTGGAATGGTAACAATGTTCGGAATATTTCGATATTGGATTCCGGGATTATACAGAAATTGTGATGGGAATCTGGAAGATATCGATATCTTATTCCCGATATGATATCTGTTGGTTTCATGATTTGATGTTGAATATAAGTCGATACTATCTCTATTCAAAATCTTATATTTAATATCAAATTGGACAGATTGATTGTTTGGATTGTGCTCGACCAGTTTATGAGCAAAATATGCTTTTATAGTTAGCACTGGGTCAAGTAAGAATATTTGTGTGCTGACACCTTGTGAAACACTTCACGATTTGACGATAAGGTGTTTAGAGATGTTGAGTTCATTTCAAATTTAATGAATGATTTTGAAATGATGTTTTCTTGAGTGAAAAGAAATATATTCCTGATTTTGGACAGGGAATGTTTTATAAAAATGTTTTATAAAACAGAAAGGATTTCTAGGCCTAAACCCGATGATTTCTAAAATGGTTTAGAAATGTATTATGGTTTTACATTATAGTTCATCACATATTCGATTAGTTGCTATTAATGATGTATCTGTTTGGTGGCGAAGAATTTATTCTCTTGCTTAACACGCTTCTTTGAGACATACGAGCTCAAAGTTTATTTGATTAATAGTGACTAATCATATGTGTGAATTGCTGATCTGAAGTACTATATTTTTAAAGTACTTGTTATTATTATGTTGCAAAATGATTTTCCCTACTTCGGGATATGAAATGATTAGGTATGTGGCTAGAGATTCGGGTAACCCGGACGACTAAAAGTATGGGTGAGATGGGCGGTGTATGCTTCCATGTGTGGGAGGTGCATCGTCGGTGTAGCCTGCTCCGTAGTGGGAGGTGCACATATTTATATCGAGTTGCTTAGGTGCATGCCCTTTGCCTTGTCTAGGGAGAGCCCGATATTTGGTTGCATACTTGTATGTATGCGTTGTTATGTTTTGGAATTCATATTTCCAAACGATTTTATTTGAGATCCCAAAGTGAAATCTACTTTGATATAGAAAGTTAAATATGTATTTCAAATGATTTGAAATAGGAAATCGGGAAATAAAGTCCAAAGGAATAAATTCTGTAAATTGAATTGGATTTGGAAAATCTATGTGTAGTGATTAATCCAAATGGGTAGATTGGGATATTGCATGTTGATTGATGCATAGTAGATCCATAACTATTGATTGTTGTTTATACACTAGCATTCAAGGGGGTAAACCCATTCCGCGTTAGCGGCGTGGTCTTGTTATTTGGCTTATCATTTTGATAAGTTAAATTTAACTGTATAATTTCTCACGCCAGTCCCATGACTGACCTGTAGTTTGCTTTTCCCTTGCAAGCTCGAGTGCCCCTATTTTCCACACAGCCAGTCGAGTGGTTTATGTTGCAGATATATGAGCAGGATTCTGGATCGAAGCATAAAGCAGTGTCCAGTGCGTTTATCGTATTCCGCTGTGTTATTTGTTTATTTCCGCTGTGCATTGTATTACATTTATTGTAAATTTATAATCCGCTGTGTATTATTTTCGATGTACTCTAATATTATTTACTCTGATGTAAAATTATTATGATGTTTATAAAAGTCTTCTGTTATTTGTTTTGATGTGTTGTATGCCCAGAGTTAGCGTATGCGGGATTTGAACGGTCTTGGTCGATTTAGCGATCGATTAGGTCCAAGCGAAATCTGTGTCGTTACAGTTGCGATCGAACACTTCTGAAATTTGTGAGTAGATCCTGAATTGATTTAATTCTCCTCCTTTTTTTAATCTATGGCTTGTGTTTTTGATCTGTCTTGCCAATGATGAAACTGGTGAATATATAGGGTAAATGAAACCCTAGACCTCTGATTTCGTATGAAATGACTTGGCTGATTTTGTTAAAAATTTCCTCTTTTTAAATTCTCATCTTTGTCATGTATTTGCGTGATTCCTGAAATATGTTGCCTTGAATAAATTTGTGGCCCCTTGATTAAAATCATGCCGTGAATGTTGAGTGATCTTTCGAAATTCTCGGCCCCTTGCGATGTGATTT
The DNA here is from genome assembly GCA_030737875.1 of Allium sativum. NCBI lineage: Eukaryota > Viridiplantae > Streptophyta > Magnoliopsida > Asparagales > Amaryllidaceae > Allium > Allium sativum. The sequence goes on along the minus strand of CM060915.1, from coordinate 178,388,925 downwards.
TCTATCCCAAAATAATATTAGTATTACTGGAAACAAAAGAAATATGAAAATGATTTCTTTCCATAGAAAATATTCACTGTGATTTTTGCCGAATTGATGTTTGTTGTTGCCAAACAAAACATTTTCTGATTTTGTCCTGTCTAAAACATTGATTTCAGGAAAGCTTTAAATTGATCCTTATCAAAAATATTTTTTTAGCTTTCCCAAAATATTTTGCCAAAACTGGAAATGACATTAAAACTTGAATGCCAATTGATTTCATACTTGTATTTCTGGAGATCAAAATGGGAATGATTTTTGCCATAAAAACAACTTGCTCAAAATTTCTTGACCAATTCTGGAAATACATAAAATGTTTATGTTATTTTGTTCTTTCCAAATTTGATTGCACTTTTTAAAGCTTGGCTTTCTGCTGATTTAAAAACCTTAACATATTTAGTGCTTGAGTGATTCCTGAAGAAAACATTCCTAAACATTTTGTGATTGAGGTCTTCAAAAAAAACATGCAGTAAAAATCATGCCGTATACAAGTAAATCCATTGATCATTGATTTTGCATGATGTGTTCATTTCTAGAATATGTGAAATTTTTTGAAATCATTTTGAAATTGTTCTCTTGTACACTGTCACATGTGCTGAACACATTGCACATGTATTCATTTTTGTCATGTCCCTTCTTTGTAAATGAAAAACTGAACCATGCTATGCATGTAATCCATGCATTTGTACACTTGTATTTTGATTACCATGTATATATGCACCATTGATCTAGCTGCCTTGTATTTTCTTTGTGCATTTTATTATTTCCAACATTACTATTTTTCCATTTACTATTTGGACAAAACTGAAAACACATGCTACCTTCTATGTTGTCTCACCCTATTTAACCATGCTGACATCTTGTTTGCATGTTGACACAACTATGCTGCTAGTCATTCTTTACTATGTTCACCACAAACTTGTTTGTGCTGAAGTAACTGGGCTAAACCTCCATGTTTAAACTGCACCTTTACTTTCGCACTTGCTTGTGTGATCTAGACATCATTCATGTATGCTCTGTCCATTTGACCATTCTTGTAAACTGGTTCGACCATTGTTGTACTAGTATGTTGACATGCATTTATCATTCTTCTCCATGTATTGACCATTATTACCATGTATATGTTGCTGATTTTTACTTTTGACCACATTGCTTTGATCTTCTGCTTTGAACTGCTCGAATTGCTTGATCCATGACGAGCTGATCCTAAGTGTTTGTCCAACTTGCTTTTACATGCATGTGCAATGACACTTGAACCATTTGTGTTTGGTGCACTTGCATTGTTTTGAATTTTAAGTTTTGGTTTGAATAATATTTGAATTGAGTTGAACTTTGTATTGTGCTGGCCACTTTAGCTTGCGTTGTTCCTTTGTTGATTGTGCACTGAGCAGAGATGGTCCATGTGGCTACTCCTTAGTTGCACACTGATTGGTGAAGTGGTGCACACGTGTATATCTATACACGTGTGTATATGCAGCCATCAGATAAAGCTTCCTATCCCTGTACATATACAAACTGTCTGCTTAGATACAGATGAATCGAATCAAGTCATGAAAAATGATGAGAAACACACGAGAAAACTGAGGAAAATATTAAAAATAAAATAATATTTGCTAGAGTATGAAATTATTTCTGTTCTATATACTCTGTGTGTTTCTGTATATGACAGGTATGAAGATGATGACCGGACTGACGGCGAAGATGTTGTGAAGACAGAAGACTGATGACAAAGACATTATTGGGTCAGTACGTATATGAGTGTAACCTGAGTGAATTTATAAATGTTTGTACAAATGAGTGTAGAGCGTACTGTAGTGATAGAGTATTGTATTGAGAAACTATGTATGAAATTGAATGTGAAATGAAACGTATTTCAGGGAATTATAGTGTGTCGTACAAATAAAGGAGTTGTAGATCTGTATTGTTTTGAATATTGAAATAAAATATTATATTTAAATAAAATACTGTTGAATATTTTAATTTGAGTATTGTCGTATTCTATCTAAATATAAATATTATATTCCTATCTGTAATTTATATATAAAATAGCACAGTAACAAACACATTTAAATTAATATTTATTTGGTTGTTATCATCAAACAAAAATTATATTATTGTGTATACAAATACGTTATATACAAACTTAGTGCCTGACCCGAGTGTCCTATGCAAAATACACAAAACACACGAGTCAGGATTAAACTTATTTCAAGTAAGCACACTTAGATAAACACTAAATATAATTAGTTGAATCCTAATAGTGAATTTAATAATGCGAGTATAACCATCAATGAACTGCCGAAATGTAACGAAGTGGGACAAGGCAAAGAAATATATGTAATGGGGCTAAATTCGTATTACGTGCGTGCTTAACAGTAATAATGGAAATCAAAAGTCAAATTTGGAATTTCTTTGCCCCAAATTCTTATAACAGGCATCCAGAATGGTTAGAGAACAAAATCCAAAATGTAGTGAGTTGTTGCATATGCAAAAGTAAAAAAAATACATTCCAATATATATGATGACAGGAATTAAAGGATATTAAACCATGTAGTATATATGGTGAAACAGGGCATGAGCTACCACTAACGTAAGCATGTGTCAGGTATTAATAAATCCAGGGGATGGCAACCAACAGCCCACATGCATAAATATATAGATGCGCAAGCCCCTAGTTTGACAAACTATTGTGAAGAACCTATGCAACGCTCATGTAAACAAATCTAGGATGAGTACCAAACCAAGTAAATCCAGTGCCGATAGCTATATGTCAACCAATTTTTGTAACTAATCAACAGACTGTTCCTAAGTTTCATCACAACTCAACAAGGAAAAATAAAAGTGTGCTTATTAAACGCTACAACAATCATGCACTGGCAAGGGACTACATGTGTCTATCCCAAATGATAAAATTACATGCAGAGTGAAGAAACGAGTGAACATGTGTAACACTATTCACATGAGGAAAAAAATCATCATAATGAATGTAAAATAAGCTTATGATCCAATATCACAACATGCACCAAATAAATGAAGATACTCATACATGTATGAATTTAGCTTGGAGGTTCCACATTGAAGCGACCAGAACTTCCCCGGTCTCCGAAGAGAAGAGAAAGAACGAATTACTTTGAGGACAAAACAAATCAGAACACAAACAGAAGAACATTTCATTGCTTATTACAACAATTTCGTCAGAATACAAGAATATACAGAGAATAATCAAATAATACACAACAAAAAAATAACAGAGATTTAAATTACATTTCATAGCAGCGGAAAAATAATACAAAACACAACTGAAAGTAAAACACGGATACAGAGCTTTCCGAGTATCGTTCCAACTGTAAACCAGGATCATGTGAACATAAATCTGCAAAACCCAAACTAATAGTTGCCCATGTCAAAATAAGGGTACCCAGAGTTTAAGTTAAAATAATAAACTCCAGGTCAGTCATGGGACTGGTGTGAGGACTAAAACAGTGGTTAATCTTTATTTTAAAGTTTGGTAAATCAAGAAACCACGCTGTATAAAACGGAATGGGTTTCCTCCCAAGAACAACAGTGCATAAAACAACAGCGCAATGCTAAATAAAGAACAATGAAGCTATTGTAAGACCCAGGTCCCATCACACAATGCAACACAAGTCGGAGGATAGGGTTTTTACCTTATAATAGCCAAGAATACTTGGTACGCTAAATTTAATCTTTTATTATTACTATAAGTGTATAGTATCAAAACAATTTCAATCATAAGTATCAATCATAGACGACATAAGTGCCCCATCCCACTATGTCGCCATAATAGGCTCTACAATCAAAACCGCAAAGTCACGTATTGGAAGTTGGAATTCCATCTGTGTACCAAGGCAAAAGATAGTCCTTACCAATTCGAGAGCCTCTAGTCCGCCCCTCAGGAATAGAACGCATCGTCCCTTGGATCGTCAGGGCTGATCCACCGTTGTGGATTAAAATGCCAGAACACTACGTTTCCCCACCCTTTGGGCCGTAAATGAGCCAAATTACACCATCGGCTCCACACAGTCACCGATATATCCGAGGCGCCTCGCAACAGCAACAACCACATAAGTCAAACTCGTCAGGGCGTTTCAAACCACTGACGCCACTTCTAACTAGAAAGAAACGCATGCCCTTCCTGATGTCCTCTCCCGTTTCTGGTTCACAACCGGGGTGTGAGGCTCGCGAATCAACGTTACACAAAGCTATGCCACACAGGCCGTGCTTTGATCATCAACCACAAGACTCTGCATTTCAATAGAAGCCTTGATCATTTGCATCTTGGCATGCCACACAGGAAAACCAATCCATGCAACCGATATCCATCAATCACACAGAATGATATCCAATTTCAGACACACAGTCCATTTACAAGTCCGTTCTGGGTCCGAACGAAACTGGAGGCACCTTGTACCTCACATATCCATCGATCTCCAAGTACGTCTGGACGATCACTAACTGATTCCCTCTTCTTGGGTGTACGGCCCAATCAAGATCATCAGTAATCACCCAAACGACGTCAAGACCTCCGGTCTTCGACCACCGTCTTCATCTTCGACACCATGTCGAATCAGTTATTCAGAATGGGATAAACCCGGTCTTTCTGAATAGCTCGCATATATAATAAACAAGTGTTACACAAACACAACATATACCTCATTCCAATTCAGAATATTCTTTTATTCAAATATTCTTATACTTTGGGAAAAGTTCCCATTAATTTTATCAAAGATAAATTCTTTAAATTTATTCTTTAATCTTCCTTTGAATATCAATTCAAACTAGTCGGAATTAGCGAACCATACCGAAGTAACCATTTATTTTATTTCCCAATCCTAACCTATTCATCCCATAAAGTAAAATTGGTAATACTTCATATCTAACACCACGGTGTTATCGGTAAATTCAATTACCATTTCACATTCAAATCTAATTAAAGATTTAACTATCACCTGGAGCAAAACTGGTGATACTCCGTTCTCGATTATTTCAATCTAATTAAAGATTCATTAAAACTCCACTTAGTTTTAATCTTCCCAAAAATCAATATCCTGTCTTTAACTGGGTTAAATAATCAATGTTATTTAAAACACGGTTCACTATAAACCCAAAATCACATTCCATTAATTATCGGGTTAAAGAACAAGTGTTATTTAAAACACCGCTCATGATAAACCCAAAAAACAATTCCAATTCAAATTCAATTAAATATCATTTAGTTGGTACACTTCATTAAATCTAAATAAAAAGATTTAATCTTTTTAACTACTGGGTTTAAGAACAGTGTTAATGAAGACACCATTCACGACGAACCCAAATCACATTTAATATTAAATACAAGGCCCTTAATAGAAAATATATCAGCTTATATTCAATATCAAATTCTACGACCAACAAATATCGTATTGGAAATAACAATATAAATATATCATTCAAATTCCCATAACAATATCTGTATCATCACGAAATCCAACATCGAAATATTCCAAAGACAGTTTCGATTCAAATCCATTCCAATTCAATTATTGGAAATTCTGGTTATTTTCAAAACCATTTCAAATCCACTTTATTTATTTTAAAAATAACTGGGATTATAATTCTAGTTCAAAACTAGTTCATTTCGATAAAAAACTATTTTTACCTTTTTCAAATATGGAGTTTTTCATCCTAATTCTTCAAAAATCATTTCTTATGATTTTACACAAATTTTTTCTATTTTTAATAATTTTATCAAGCCCAGTACAGTCGATTTCCATCAAATGCCATCAAACTACACTTACAGCGACCTTTTCCAAATTTGATTTGAACATAATTCCAAATCCAACCGTTAGATTTCTAATTTCTAATATTCTTAGAAAGATCTTTTCAATACGAACCCAATGGTTCCGGTTTTAGGAGAATCTGATGGTTGGATCTCCCGTAATATCCATTCGAAAACAATGGTCGAAATCCGCGAACTACCACAGCGCGACGCGTTCTATTCAGGCCATTATATATATATAATATTATATATACATTTCGTCGATTTCAATTCAAAACGTATTTTATAAATCGTTTTAACTTCGTTTTCAAAACGATTTCAACTTCCTATTCAATTTCTAATCAAAATTGAATATTCCATATCATCCATATATATATAAATGATAATATTTTCAAGATCTTTTATTTTGAAATCACTTCCTTTACTATAATCATTATAAAAACGAATATAATTGATATAAATATTGTTCACATCAAAATGGCATCAATCTAATCAACACGTCTTTTATTCGACACATGAATGTTTATTCTATTCGACACATGAATATTTATTTTATTCAACACATGAATATTATTTTTATTCAACACATGAATTTATTTTATTCAACACATGAATATTTATTCTATTCAACACATGAATTTTATATTCTATTCAACACATGAATATTTATTCTATAATATTCTTTATTTTCCAAATTAGAATGAGGCCCAATCAATACCACATAATGTTAATTATATGGATTCCATACAACACATGTATATAATAGCAACGATAAATAATCAGCCATCATCGAAAGTGCACTGCACTGTATAAGCATCAAATATAGATATCTAACGCTTATAACAGCCTGTCAATCAATCAATCGACGTACCATTAATTATTGGGATTAGTGTACGCCAAATATCATCCCAACACCCGTGTGGGGTTTCAAACAATCGAACACAAATTTTATTTGTGCAGTTGGGCGATGTGTAAAATTTATCGTCCCAATCAATATCAGTCAAATCGGTGTACATAAACAAATCGTTCGATTTGTAAATTAATATTTGTTTTATTTCAACACATGAATATATATATATATTTTATTTCGACACATGAATATTTTTTTTCAACACATGAATATTTTTTTTTCAACACATGAATATATATTTTATTTCAACACATGAATATATATTTTATTTCTACACATGAATATATATTTTATTTCAACACAAGAAATTATTTACCTTTCACATCATAACCAACAGTCAAATTTCACAACACAAAAAATCACACAAGTCGTCCATGGTCTATGGTCGATGGGGAGCAGTTCATATATGTAGTTACAAAATAAATTACTGTACAAAAAATACTTTAGTGAGAAGATTCTCACATTGGGATTCACTCCATCAGTTTTTATCTGAATTTCTATTATGTTTCGATTTGAAATTGCTTGAAATTCTGACGTGCTATGTTTTGAACGCGGTCAGTTTTGTTGTGTAGTTCTCATCTCCACGATCGCAATGGATCCAAATTTGTAATTTTTTGGCCTCGTATGCAAAAGTTATCGTGTTACGAACATTGAATACTTTAAACTATTAATTAATTAAGTTAATTAAATAATTAACCTTCACTAATTCTTCCTCCTCAACGTCGACTTCAGCTCAAAACCTTAAATCGCTGGCGCCGTTCACCTCAGGCTGTCGGAGCCTGATCAGGGTTCGTCACGTCGAAGCCCTATGGAAGCCGCTCCCCCCTTATTGGTCAACTCGGTGGCCCTGTATAGCCAGAAAACTGGCTCGACGCCGCCCTGTTTGGGCTCGAAATTCGATTCGACCACCCAACGACAACCCCCCAAACTACCATGGATGCGTAGAGCAAAGTGAGAGCTTCGATTTCCCTTTTGGAGTTTAGGAAATCATTGAGTGGGTAGAGAGCGATTTTGATTTGAATTTTTAAGCATTTTGCGCAATTCAATGAGGCTTGGCGGCTAGTGTTTCGTAATGAGAGAGGGGGCGGTTTTTATAGTCAATTGTTTAATATTATATTATTATTTAAATTCTTTTAATTCAAAATTAATTTGCTTTATGTCACGAACTCCCATTCAAACCCAACGACTATCATCCCTAGCTAATTACCCCCATTCCGAACACAATGGGATATGTTTCGTAAGCCAATTCGACTGTTATGATCAGTTTTCATCAAAAATAAATGTAAATCAATATATATTCAATTTGAACGCACATTTTAATTTACCGGGGCCACAAACAACCACTAAAAATTCCAAAAAAATTATTTCTAGCTTCGAATTGATGATACAGTCCTAACAAAATTAATTTCATCAAATTTGAAGACCGTTTGAAAAATGGTCATTTTCTAGTTGATTAAAATTGACTGAAACTGTTAAAACACGTTTAACTTCGCCACGCTCACATATTGATTCAGAAAATTATGAATTTTGAAACCTAGAAATAACTTGACATCACGGATCCAACAAAAGTGGTTTCGTCGAAAACCGAGGTCATTTGCAAAATTTCTATTTTCAAGGGCCAGAATTTCATAACGACTATTCTGAATTTTCAACTGGGCATAACTTTTTATTCCCGCTATGAAATTTCAATTTTTCGGATTTGTTGGAAAGATATTCTCAGTTAGATTCTAATATTTTTTGTTTCACTAAAATTCGGTTTATTTTGAATCCTGTACATCCATTTGAAATTTGAAATCGGATTTTCGAACTACCTCACCATTTTCAATTCCTTTTATAATTTAAATTAAATATATATATTCTGACAACGATTCAAATAAATATATATACGTTCTAATCTATTCAAAATAAATTTCTCGTCGTTATTATTTAAAATAATTCATTTTAATAATCAAAATTTATTAAAATTGCCAAAATAAAATTTTTAAATTGGCTCAGATTTCCGGGTTATTACAATCTCCCTCACTTAAAATTTTCGCCCCCGAAAAGGAACGAAGCCGAAAGTTGTTTAAGTAATCAACTCAACTTTCATTGTTTTCTTTACGGCTTTAGTTCTTCAACTTTTCAGTTTCTAAGAACTTTTCAAATTTTTCAAAAATTTGGCTAACACCCTAAATTTCCTGAAAATTTCGCCATAACCTCCCCTATACCGGGGACTTCGGGATATTTCAAATAGCCTCCCATGGCCCTCAGCAATCCAAAAAGAAGAAGAAGCAGCCAAGCGGCTAGCCAATCGGCTCATAAAATCATCATAAACCAAAGAAATATAATAAACATGTACCTACTTGTTGGGTAAACAATTTTATTCTTCTGCTCTAGCCTCTTTGCAATGACCTGTTCAATGTAAGTACATGTATATTGTAACAACCCGGAAAATACGAGCCAGTTTAAAAAAAATTAAATTGGTTATTTCAAAGGAATTTGAACAATTGGAATAGAATATTTTAATAAAATAATGAATTAGAAATAGTGTGTCAGTTTGAAAATTTAAATTCAGACTTTGACTGAGTACACCGGGTGCAAAATATAACATATTTTAGTGAAACCAAAAATATTTAAATCTGTTTATGAATAACTTTCTAACGAATCTGAAAATCGAAGTTTCATAGCGGGAATCAAAAGTTATGGCCAAATGAATTTTCAGAAAGATCGCTATATAGAATATGTAGCCCTTGAAAATAGACATTTTGCAAACGACCTCGGAATTCGACGACCACTTCTGTTGGGTCTGGGATGTCAAACTATTGCTAGGTATCAAATTTCATAATTTTTGAATCTAGTATGTGAGCGTGGCAAAAGAAAATGTGTTTGGTCAATTTCTGTTAAATAGGATCGACCATAAAAGGGCCATTTTTCAAACGATCTCAGAATTCGACGAAACTAGTTTTGTTGGGACCGCAGCGTCAAAACATAGCTAGATTTATTTTTCTGGAATTTTTCTAATCAGTTTGTGGTCCTGGAAAATTGAAATGAACGTTCAAATTGAATATAAAATGTTTTACACTTTAATTTGAGAAATAACTGACTGTAACAGTCGAATTAGCTTATGAAACATATCCCATTGTGTCCGAGATGGGAGTATTTAGCTAGGGGCGACAGTCGTTGGGTTTGAATTGGTGTCCGTGTGGAGAAAAAGTATTTTAAAATATAATAAAACCATGGGCCAATAAGGAAATTTCATTCATTATTTAAAAATAAAAAAATCTCCCAAAAACCACCGTAACCCTCATTATCGATGACGACACGACTTCCTCCCTTCCCAGCCAAATCACCACCACCACAGCCCTCTACCGACCCCGCCACCACAAGCAATCGACACCGCCGCCTCCCCTCTTCAAATCCGACCCACCTTCGTCTCCTCCCTCCTCCCCATCGACGAGAACGAGGCCCAGGAAGTTCTGACCTTCCCAGCACCGCCTCCGCCGCTACAGGCGTTCGATCTGGCCAAGACCACCACCGACCGACTCCCCTCTCTTCCCTCTTCCACGCTGTACCCTCCGATCATCGTATCGTGCCTCGGTTTTCGCGAAAACTGAAAACCTAGTTTTGAACAATCGTGAAAGGTGAGTCCTTTATAATATTTGAACTTTAAAAAATCATCTCTTTATGATGTGTTAACGAAATTCGATGAAACAGGAAACATCGGGACCGCAAGGAGGCTCTCCACCACATAGAAGAGACCGCCGATTTTTCTGAGCCATCTACGATTTTTAGCACTCCGAAAACCAATGTGAGAAATCTAAATTAAATAAAATTGAATGGAAAATGTCATGTATAAATATAAGAGAAATATAAATTATACACGTGTTGGATACCTCATGTACATGCGTTGTGTAAGCTATATGACCGAAGTATGAATTATACATGCATAGTTTAAATGATATGTGTGTTGAAATGCAAGTGAAATATAGAAATAATATATATATATATATATATATATATATATACATATATACTCCCCTCGTCCACCAACCATGGACGATATTTATTGGTGCGAAAAATTGGGTGAAAATGCGAGTGGTTGAATATTTGTTTGTGGTTGATATTGATTGGTTGTGGTTGAAAAATACCCATAGGTGATTGAAACAAATTGTAAATAATTGTGGAAATGAAAATAAAACATGTCACCTACGTGCGAACTAGATGCATGAATCCCCATTGTCAAAAACCGCGAGGTTTTAAGGTAGAGCGAGGAGCCTTACTCGGGACGGTGCCGGTTTTAACTACCCTGCTGTAATGCTGCCGAAATTTTGAATAATATTCATGTGTTAAAATTATTTTCATATGTTGAAATTATTTTCATGCGTTGAAACTAAAGTCATGTGTTGAAACTATATCCATTTGTGGAAATGCTCATGTGTTGAGAAGTGATATGTAAAAATTAAATTAATGTGTGAATGAATAAAGTGTTTAAACAATAAAAATCACATTTTTATAATATATATGAAGTATGTAAAATATTCGCCTTATATATAAATAGTTTCAAAAATAAAAATTTCATTTTTCTTATATGAACAAACTATGTAAAATATCCACGTTTGGAAATGCTCCTGTATTGAGAAGTGTGTGTGTTGGAATGGTTCATGTGTTGAATAAAAGATTGAACAATAAAAATTACATTTTTATTGAAATTATGATGTGTTAAAAACATTCATGTGTTGCATAAATATTTTAGATGATAAAAATACCATTTTTATTATACATGTGATTTGCTAAAAATATTCGAGCGTTGAAATAAATATTTGTGAAAGAAATATTATTATTAACATGCATAGGAACTAAATAAAATAGTCATGTGTTGAAATATATTTTAGTTCGCCAAGATTATCATTTTTGAAATGAAGGTTGAAAATAAACACTTGTTCAAATAAATATGCATGAGTTGAAATATTCATTAATTAGCTAATGATATGATTTTTGCTTGTGTATGCAACATGTGAATGAATGGTGTCTTTAAACCAAATTGAATCAAATAAGAAGTTGAATGGAAATTGATAAGTGATAAAAATTGCACATATGTACATGCATATTTATTGAATAGGTTAAAGCAAAGAGGCTAGAGAAGAGGATTAAAATTGTTTGACCGACAAATAGGTGCATGTTTACTGTTTTGCTTGGGTGATGACTTTATGAGCCTGTTGGCTTTTTATTTTTATTTTTGAGGTGAGACGCCCGTGTGGCTATTTGGGAATTTTCCCAGCCCCTCCCGTACAAAAGAGGTAATGGCGAAATTTTCCAAAATTTAAAGGCGTTAGTGAAATATTTGAAGTGAAAACGATATAGAAATTTTCGAATGAACTATATTTATATAAATATATAAATATAAATAAAATTAAAACGAATCGTGGCTGTGCAGTACGTGTTTTGAAACCGTGATTTCAAACTCTTAGTGCGGGAAATCTGACATCAGATTTTCCCGAAACCGCAACCATTGGGTTCGCCTTGGAAATATCTTTCCATCGGCACCAACTTTGTAAAGATCCGACGGTTGGATTGTCTGGAATGTTTAATTCAAATCTGAAGAAAAACTGTGCCAGAATCGATTATATTTATATATAAATATAAATATAATTAAACTAAATCGATTAACGACGCTGCAGTTCGTATTTTGAAATCGTAACTTCAAACGACTTGTGTGGGAAAATCCGACCGTCAGATTTTCCCAAAACTGAAACCGTTGGATTCGTTTTAAAATAATCATCCTAATGATATAAAATTTGTGAAGATCCAACGGTTAGATTTTCAGATATGTGTAAAACAAATTTTGTGAAAAACAGCGTCAGTGCCTCGGCACGACCTGAAACGTCATTTAATTAAATATGGCCATTTTAAATAAATAAAAATGGCGATATATCGTTATAAAATATTATAAACGATACAGAGTGAAAATAAACCAATTTTGTTGTGGTTGCTTGATATGTGATGGTTTAATGTATTTAACATGAAAATTATACTAAGGAACTGAAATGTGAATGTTGAGTCATTTAACCATGTGAAGAATTGATTTGAAAATCTAAATATCACATGGATTATTTGAAAAGGCCGAGTTAATTCTCATTTCAAATAATCGATTGAAGGTGAGAAGTCGAAGATACGAAGACGGTTGAAGAACGACGATCTTCACATTGGATGGATGGGCACTACTGATGCTCATTATTGGTGGAGCTACCTTGAAGGAGCTGAAGTAGTAGCCGTCCAGATGTATTGTAGATTGTGCGGATATACGAGGAATTTGGTGCCTCCGGTTTCATTCAAACCCAGAACGAACTTTTAAATGGATTGTGTGTATGACATTGGATTTTGTTCTGTGCTGATTGATCTCTGTTAAATATATCTGTTTGGCGGCAGAGAATTTATTCTCTTGCTTAACGCCCTTCTCTGAGACGTACGAGCTCAGAGATTATGTATTGGTAGAAATCAGTCGCATGGAGTGGATTTCCTGTGTGGCACGCGTATGTGGCAGATGATCAAGGCTTCTGTTGCAAAGCAAAGTCTTGTGGTTTATGATCAAAGCATGGTCTGTGTGACATAGCTTTGTGTATAACGTGGATTCGCGAGCCTTACACCTCGGTATGAGTCAAAAACGGGATAGTGACTGCAGGGAGAGCACGACGTTTCTTTCTAGCTATGGTGATGTCAGTGACCTACCAGCTCTGACATTTATATCTACTTTTCACCTGTGTGGTTGTTGGAAGGCGAGGCGCCTCGATTATAGGTCTGTAAGGACCGGGAAACGTGTGTTGAGGAACTGCCAATCGTCAAAAGTAAGAGAGGACCGGCCCTGAAGATCCAGGGATTGCTGTGTGCGGTCCCGAGGCATTTGCTAGAGTGTCTCGAACGGAGAGGAGCTTGCCCCTTGCCTCGACTCATGATGGAACCCAATTTCCGATACGAGATTGCGGATGTGATTGTATTACTAGTATGGCGACATAGTGATATGGATCATTCATGCCGTCTATGATTGATAATTATGATTGAAATCGCTTTTGAAACATATATGCACTAGTAATAATATCAAACATTTTTGTTTTATACGTATGAAGCATTTTTGGTCATTATAAGGTAAAACTCTATCTTTCGGCTTGCGTTGCATTGTGTGATGGGACCTGAGTCTTATAATGGCTTCATTTTTATAAAAAGCATTGCGATGATTTAATCATTTACTTTATTTCATGCACTAGCACTCATTGGAGTAAACCCGTTCCGCGAAAGTGGCGTGGTCCTTTGATTTGCCTTATTATTGTTGTTTAATAAGTTAACTAGATTTCTCACACTAGTCCCATGATTGACTCGTAGTTTGTTTCACCTTGCAAACTCAGGTGCCCTTATTTTCACACGGGCACCTAGTTACAGGTAACTAGTATATTTTGGGGTGGCACCGCAGTAGAGGTGCACTTTTGGCTCATGGCGAGGCTTGACTACACCATGATGACTATGACTTTTTCCGCCACTATTGTATATGTATTATGAGTCTGCGTCTAGCGATGTAGACTGATGTTTAGTTCATGTATTCTCTATGTGTGATTCTGCCTCTGGCGATGTAGACTGATTATGCACTGTTATGCACTAAGTAGTATCCTGCATTGTGCTCTCTGATGTGGTGATATCTATATAATTCCGCTGTCATATGTATGTAAACTATTCTATTTCTCATTTATGCTATTATCTGTGATCTGCTAACGATGATTAATGTGTTATATTTTAATGATTATCCTTAACACCGTGCAATAGGGTTTTGGGGTCGTCACAGCTGGTATCAGAGCTTTGGTTAACCTTTGTTCTGGAATCTAACACATTAAACACTTCGTCAGAATAGAATCAGTAGTATTCTAAGGCGAGTAGCTCATTAGAGATAGGACTAGTAATGTCCTAGAATGAGCTAAGCAGAATAGCAAAAACAATTTGATCAGTACATCGTTGTCTTTCCTTAAGTTCTTCTGCTTAACCATACAATAAAATTATCATTTCTATAGGCTGACTCTTTTCTTCCTTGTACAGAACTTGAACAATGGCTACCCGAGCAGCCGCTGCTAGAGGAGGCCGAGCTGACCGTGGCAGAGTGCGAGGAGAAGTCCCAGTTGAAGAAGGACCATTGAAACATCCCCCGGCCGCTCAACAATTCGAGCTGGACCGCGTGGCTAAGAGGTACAAGAATCTAGGAGGAAAAACCTTCTCTGGAACTAGCACTGTAATAGAGGCCCTTTCATGGTTGAAAACATGCGAGAAGATACATGGAGGCCTAAGGATTGGTGATCAAGATAAAGATTTCATGGGCGCTTGGCTCCTACAAGAAGAAGCCAAACTATGGTGGGAAGCTCTCAACACCGAGAACATAAATGTTGGTAGGACCTGGGACGAATTCAAAGAATTATTCAAGGAGAAGTATGTCCCAGAGCAAGCCCTTGAGCGCATGCACGACGAGTTCGCAAACCTCCAGCAGGGGGATCTCTCGGTGTAAGATTTTCTGAACAAATTTACAAAATTATCCCGCTTTGCTCCAGAGCTCATCGCCACCGCAAAGTCCAAGAATAAGAGGTTCATCCTTGAAACACCCCACCTCCGTTAGGGTCACACTCAAAGGGAATGCCCTAATTTTGGTGGAGGTTTATAAGTATAAGTCACAGATACACAAGACAGATATAAATACACATATTTTTGAACAGCAGAAACCACAGCAACTTTTATTTCATCAAAAATACATGTTACCCAAACCATGCCATAATTGTCTTACAATATTGCCAAAAACATTACATTTCCATAACTGTCTTGATTGAATAATTTAAATAAGCTTAAAAACATAAGTAAACTGCATAAGTCCCCATAGTCGCTATCCAAAGCCATAGTCCATAACGAAAGAGATCCAAGCAATACATTCTTTCTCTTCAAGCTGGATGTGAAAAATGGTCAAGCTGCGGTATTCCCTTCCTGTGGACCTGGGGGGGGACGAAAGAAAAGAAGACGAAAGAAAAGTAGAGTCAGACATAAAGCCTGAGTAAGTCTAGGACTATTCAGTCTATGAATAAAGAAATGAGCATGATAAATACAAACTGGAAATGGGAAAGCACTATAAGCTAAGTTAAGTTGTCTAGAGTCGAATGTACTGTCATACCCCATATTAATCTCTGCACCAAAATAAACTAGTTCCCAACATGCACCCCATAATCATGGTGAAGTGATCCATTTCTAATGATCGGCTCCTACTCGCATAGTTACATGTGTCTTACGCCCCATGATGTTGTAGTTACCTATGCTGGTCCCACCATGGGGTGTATCAAGTCCCATGGTGGCGGCCCGACACAATCCTAGAATGCACAAGTATACTATTGGTGCCTAGTGCCTAATTTTTCTGCGCCGGAGTGTGTGCACGCCCGCACCTCGTTAGAACCTACACTGCTGCACCACCGCCGTCGATTTGACCTCTTACAGTCAGCCCAGTAATCGTGCCCTACCCTGCCTAGTTCAGGGTATTCTGGTACACCTTGTGGGGTTAGTGCTGAAAAGGGTCCCCCGCTACTAGGTTTTCTATTTCTAGCCAACATGCTAAGTTGGTCAAGTGTTTTGTAAACCTAACCCCCAATCAGTCTGTATAGTTTAGCATGTTCCATTTTGATTAAGTATTAATTCAATTTACTTAATCCTATCAATCCTGACTCAGCCTTAATTGTCTTATTAAAGCCTCGACCTCTCACATTGGACAGGTATTTTTGTGACTGTCTGTTGCCGGTTGGTTCCGGGCAGTCTTACGTCACAACTCAGTCTAACCTCGGGTCTTTACTGGGCTCAATGTTTAACCACCCACATTGGATAGGTACTGTTGTGACTACTGGACAGCCGGGCGGTTCCGGGCAGGTTTACGTCACAACTCAATCCAACCTCGGGTTAAACACATCGTATTTTCTAAGTTTACATATTTTGTCTCTTTTCTTTTTATATGTAAATATTTGCAGCCCATTATTCAAATTCATCTTTATTGGGTAAAATTAATTTATACCCCTTAAATGTTTTCAAGGTCATTGGCATACGTCAGACATGCCAACACATATGTTTTATATTTTTAACCCAACGTCTTTAACCCCGTTTTATACATTCGCTAAAATATAACATATGTTTGGTTTAACATTTAAACCCAACTTAGCCACATGAAAAAGGGGAGGCTTAGAACATGGTGTTTATATATTCTAAGTAACATAAAAAGGGGAGTGTGAACGCATGAACTTGCAACATAACGATCTAATTAACATAAATTAGGCACTTGTGAAATTGCATTGTAATAGCATATAATCATGACATAAAACATACCTAAACATGAATCATGGTTTTAAATCTAGTCATGTAAACTTGCATTTAAAATGTAAATCTAACTTAATTATGTGTCATATATATTATCATATGGGTTTGATAACAACACAGGCCTAAAACATGTTTCAATTAGGCATAACACCAAACGTAATCTAGTCATGGTCATAGAATTAATACAAATTCACAAAGATGCTTGCTTTTGTCACTAATACAAAAGCATGGTTTTACACTTGAATCATGATGCCAATTCCAACATAAATTCATATGAGTCATAATACCCAAATGGATCCAACTACACTAAAAGTGATCATAAAAATATACATCATGTTGGCATAATAGTGGATCATATACTTGCATGAATCTCAAATAAACTCCCACAAACATATAGTCGTTAACATTCAACATGAATCATATACTTGCAATTATCCAATAGGTTTTGAAATAAACTACCACAACCATATAGGTGTTAACTTTCAACATGAATCACATACTTGCAAATATCCAATAGGTCTAACTTCGTTATACCACGACATCCCAAATCGATTTAGAATTAGAACCATAGCAACATACAATTATGAATTATTATCACCACAAATTAAGTACAATTCCATTTCTCATTTTACACAAACCAAAACTCAATTATTCATTCACATCGGAATAGCACTCTACTTACAACGTATGACGAATCATCAATTCAGGAATCTGAATTCTGAACTTGGAGATGATATCCTTTGTTGTAGGCATTGTTTTGGATTTAATTGTCGTTGCTTTAAGCTTTCGAATTGCCTCCTAATCGTCTTTCAATTTTGACGGCTACTCATAGTCTTTCTTCAGCAGCATGACGGTCTCATTCTCATTTTTATTTGTATGAATTAGGTGGAGTCTTAGGTCCTGTTTATAGAGTTTGTGAATTGATTAGGACCGTCGATGGAGCTTAGATTAATATTAGTCATTCGTTTGAAAGAGAGACCAATCAGGAGTTGACACCTAGCCCTAGTGACAAGACAAGGCTCAGAAATTCGGCCAAGCACAGACCAGGCCAGCCAGGAGGGGCTGGGTTCGAACTTACTCAGGGGCCAGGTCGATTACCCAGTCGACCCCCAGGTCGACGATGTTGTCGACCTGGGTGCCCCAGGTCGACTACCCAGTCGACCTGGGTGCCTTGGGCGGGAAAATTCCCGCCCAGCCCAATCTGGGTCCGATTTTGAAATTCGAATTTGTTTCGGAGTTGTTTCTGTCTGTTTGAATTTTAAACTGAATTCTAAAACTTCCGGAGGCCATTTCACCCTCATACGGAGTCCGTTTTACGCAAACTCGGAGTCTATCTCAAGCAGAATTCCGAGACGAACGCAATGGTGTATCCCGTTTACTTTATTTTTTGATTTGAAATTAATTATACTTAAATTTGTGAATTTCACTGTTATAGAATACACTGGTGTTACATTCTCCCCCACTTAAAAGGATTTCGTCCCCGATATCTTCAAGTTTAGGAAGAATGTATATCCTAACATCCAAACATCCATCTACTCATCCATCAAACACGAGCATCCATTGTCCTTAAAAGACTTCTGATGCTTCATGATCATATGCAAAGTGTGTGTACATGTACTTATCTAATGCAAAATCAGTCGGCCTACTGATTCAGTTGACCTCCTTAATGCAAATTATGTAAGTGTCATGAATCCATTATGTATGCAAATTTTCCTATTCATGATTCTACATGAGTGCACAATCATTCATATATAAATGCAACATCCATATGACAACACTTTAAACTCCAGCCATATAAGAATGCAAACACATATATGCATATGCAATATGAGGTGACTGAGCCGATCTAATACCTAGTGTGTGTATATGCAACCACGAGCAACCACTAGCAATCACTTGCAACCACTTGCAACCATCATCCATAACATGTTTCAATTACATGTTTTCATCCAAAGGGTTTCTACCTAAAAGATAAGGTCGAGGAGATATATCCTAAAAGATAGATAAAAGTGCAACTTAAGGAAAAAGAAAGATCAAAGATGTACCCTCGAAAAGAAAAGGGTAGGCTGCGCGTATTCTAGCCTCAGTTTCCCAAGTTGCGTCTTCCTCGGCGTCGCTCCACTGAACTTTGACGAGCTTGACTTCGCGGTTGCGTAGCTTTTTCACTTCCGTTCCCAGTATGCGGGTTGGAACTTTCCTCACGGTTGCTTCGCGTTCCACTTCAGCTTCTTCTAGGAAGTTTGTCTCTACCACTTCAGCAGATTCATGTAGACATTTCCGGAGGTGCGAAACGTGAAAGATGTTGTGAACTCCAGCTAGTTTTTCGGGTAGCTCTAATCTATAGGCCATCTTCCCAACCTTCTCGATGATAGGAAATGGTCGTTCAAATCTCGGTGCTAGCTTTCCAGTGGATCAAAAACGAACAACGTTCCTTAGAGGAGATACCTTAAGAAAAACTTTGTCCCCAACCTCAAATTCAAGGTCGGCCCTCCTCTTGTCGGCATAGGATTTCTGTCTATCTTGGGCTGCCTTCATCCTTCTCTGTATAAAGTCTACTTTCTCTGAAGTCTCTCGGATCATATCTGGTCCAAGTATGAGCCTATCAGTAGACTCCCACCAACAAGTTGGCGATCGGCACGGTCTTCCATATAAAGATTCGAAGGGCGCCATTCCGATGGTGGCTTGGTAGCTGTTGTTGTAGGAAAATTCCACCAAAGGAAGATGGTCTTCCCACGTCCCTCCGAAGTCAAGGACGCACAGTCTTAAAAGGCCTTCCAAAACTCTGTTCACTCTTTCTGTCTGGCCGTCGGTTTGGGGGTGATAGGCTGTACTCAAGCATAACTGTGTGCCTACCACTTCTTGCAGACTTCGCCAAAACTCACTTGTGAAGATAGGGTCTCGGTAATTAACAATGCTGGAGGGTATTCCATGTAGTCGAACAATCTCCTTGAGATAAAGAGATGCTAGGAATGAGGCAGTCCTTTTACTCTTGACAGGTAAAAAGTGGGCGCTTTTAGTAAGCCTATCCACTATTACCCAAATGCTAGTGTTGCCTCTTCTAGACCTAGGCAGCCCATCAATGAAGTCAATTGAGATGTTATCCCACTTCCACTGCGGGACCTCTAGAGGATGGAGCAGACCGCCAGGTTTCTTCTGTTCCGCCTTAACCTGCTGGCAAATCATACACTTGGAAACGAAATCTGCCACGTCCTTCTTCATGCCGCTCCAAAAGAAAGTTCTCTTTATGTCCTTGTACATTTTATCCCCGCCTGGATGTATCGTCATCATGGACTGATGTGCTTCCTCAAGAACCGTATTTACCAAATCTCTTGTCCGTGGGACGCATAGTCTTCCGTCTCGCCTTAGCCAACCCTTATCGTCGATGGAGTATCTGTTGAGGTGACTTGAAGTCTCACCCATAATTAGCCTATCAATCGTCTACACAAGCTGAGGGTCTTCGCGTTGTGACGTCCCTATTAAGTCCACTAAAGTTGGGCGTACTTCTAGAGATGCTAGCAAGCCCGGTACAAAATCGGAGGAGGGCGTAAAGTCAAAGCTGGCTATAAACTGTAGGCTTTGCCTTTCAACAAACAGTGGGCTTAGGGTCAGTTTCTTTCGGCTCAACGCGTCTGCCACTACGTTGCCTTTCCCCGGTGTATAGGAGATCTCGAAATCGTACGAGGCAAGAAACTCCTTCCACCTTTGTTGCCTCAAGTTAAGATCTTTCTACGAGAAAAGATATTTCAACGATTTATGGTCAGTGTAAAGTTCGAACTTCTCACCTAGGAGATAGTGTCGCCAAGACTTAAGCGCAAAGACGATGGCGGCCAACTCGAGATCATGGGTTGGGTAGTTCTTTTCGTACACTTTCAATTGTCTCCCGCCATAAGCTACTACCCTTCCTTCTTGCATTAAGACAGCGCCTAGTCCTGTCCCACATGCATCTGTATAAACTGTGAACATCTTGCTTCCATTTGGCAACGTCAGAACTGGGGCTGTTGTAAGAGCCCTTTTTAGTCGTTGGAAAGCAAACTCGCAATCCAAGTCCCAATTGAACACTAGATTCTTCTTTGTCAGCCTCGTGAGTGGAGCTGATATTTTTGCAAAGTCTCTAATGAATTTCCGATAGAAGCCTGCTAGCCCGAGGAAGCTTCGGACTTCTATTGCATTCCTTGGTGTCTTCCAATCCTGTACCGCTACTACCTTAGCAGGGTCCACAGCTAACACTTCTTTGGATACTATGTGCCCAAGGAACCTCACTTCCTCTCTCTAAAAGTGGCATTTGGAGAATTTGGCTTTTAGCTGATGGACTCGCAGAGTTTCCATGATTGCCCTTAGGTGCTGAGCATGTTCCTCTTCACTCTTTGAGAAGATAAGGATATCGTCTATGAAGACCACTACGAACTTGTCGAGGACTTCTCAGAACACCCTACTCATCAGGTCCACGAAGTAAGCGGGTGCGTTTGTCAAGCCAAAAGGCATGACAAGCCATTCAAAGAAGCCGTCTGGGGTTCTGAATGCCGTCTTATCGATGCTATCTTCAGCCACCCTTAGCTGATGAAAACCGGTCGCTAAATCGAGTTGGAAGAAAACAGACGCTCCTACAAACTGATAAAACAGATCGTCAATTCTGGGGAGAGGGTGCCTATTCTTTTTCGTTAGTTTGTTGAGCTCCCTATAGTCAACACATAGACGGAGTGAACCAGCCGCCTTTGTGGCGAACACCACTGGAGCGCCCCATTCTGAAATGCTCCTTCTAATGAACCCCTTCTCTAGAAGCTCTTTAATCTGTTTACTAAGCTCCTTCCTTTCCCGTAGAGCCATGTGTCTAACGGGCAACGCAGCGGACTTTGCATTATCTACAAGATATATGCGGAAGTCTATCTCCCGCTTCGGGGGTAAGCCCTTCACTTCTTCGAAGACATCCGGATATTCCCGGACCACCCTAACCGATTGCAAACTCTCAACAGAAGCATCTAGCGATTCAAGATAACTAAGCATAACCGCATACGAGGGATTACAAGTAATTTTCAGAGTGTTACCGAGTTGGGTCAGAAGCCTAACCACCCTTTTCTCACAATCAAGGATGGCACCATTACCGGATAGCCAATCCATGCCCAAAATCAAACCATATCCCGAGAAGCCCAAAACAAAGGCACTGCATCTAAATTCTACGCTTAGAATAGAAATTTTCAATCCCACACAGATCATAGACAAATGAGCTGGGCCCCCGATTGGATTTGAAACAATTAAAGGGTCCTCTACCTTACTAGTTTCTAGGTGCAAAGATTCTACTAAAGCAGATGAAATAAAGTAGTGTGATGCACCAGAATCAAATAAAGTGCGAACTGGGTGATCATAAAGATAAACTACACTTTCTACGGAAGTATTTATACTTTGTTGTTGCAGAGGTGGCGCTTCTAGCACATGAACCTGTGCCCCTGAGGTGGATCTAGCCCTCTTCCCCTGCCCTCGCTTCTTTGGGCAATCCTTAGCCGTATGGCCTATCTCACCGTAAGAAAAGCACCCACCATTCAACTTGGCCTAATTTTGGTGAAACACCCCACCTCCGTTAGGGTCACTCTCAAAGGGAATGCCCTAATTTTGGTGGAGGTTTATAAGTATAAGTCACAGATACACAAGACAGATATAAATACACATATTTTTGAACAGCGGAAACAACAACAACTTTTATTTCATAAAAAATACGTGTTACACAAACCATGCCATAATTGTCTTACAATATTGCCAAAAACATTACATTTCCATAACTATCTTGATTTCATAATTTAAAGAAGCATAAAAACATAACTAAACTTCATAAGTCCCCATAGTCGCTATCCAAAGCCATAGTCAAAAACGAAAGAGATCCAAGCAATACATTCTTTCTCTTCAAGCTGGATGTGAAAACTGGTCAAGCTGCGGTATTCCTTCCCTGTGGACCTGGGAGGGGGGGAACAAAAGAAAGGAAGACGAAAGAAAAGTAGAGTCAGACATAAAGCCTGAGTAAGTCTAGGACTATTCAGTCTATGAATAAAGAAATGAGCATGATAAGTACAAACTGGAAATGGGAAAGCACTATCGTACCCCATATTAATCTCTGCACCCCTATAAACTTGTTCCCAACAGGCACCCCATAATCAGGGTGAAGTGATCCATTTCTAATGATCGGCTCCTACTCGCATAGTTACATGTGTCTTACGGCCCCCGATGTTGTAGTTACCTATGCTGGTCCCACCATGGGGTGTATCAAGTCCCATGGTGGTGGCCCGACACAATCCTTGAATGCACAGTTATACTACTGGTGCTCAGTGCTTATTTTTTTGCGCCGGAGTGTGTGCACGCCCGCACCCCATTAGAACCTACACTGCTGCACCACCGCCGTCGATTTGACCTCTTACAGTCAGCCCAGTAATCGTGCCCCACACTGCCTAGTTCAGGGTATCCTGATACACCTTGTAGGGTTACTGCTGTAAAGGGTCCCCCGCTACTAGGTTTTCTATTTCTAGCCAACATGCTAAGTTGGTTAAGTGTTTTGTAAACCTAACCCCCAATCAGTCTGTATAGTTTAGCATGTTCCATTTTGATTAAGTATTAATTCAATTTACTTAATCCTATCAATCCTGACTCAGCCTTAATTGTCTTATTAAAGCCTCGACCTCTCACATTGGGTAGGTATTTTTGTGACTGCCTGTTGCCGGTTGGTTCCGGGCAGTCTTACGTCACAACTCAGTCTAACCTCGGGTCTTTATTGGGCTCAATGTTTAACCACCCATATTGGATAGGTATTGTTGTGACTACTGGACAGCCGGGCGGTTCCGGGCAGGTTTACGTCACAACTCAATCCAACCTCTGGTTAAACACATCGTATTTTCTAAGTTTACATATTTTATCTCTTTTCTTTTTATATGTAAATATTTGCAGCCCATTATTCAAATTCATCTTTATTAGGTAAAATTAATTTATACCCCTTAAATGTTTTCAAGGTCATTGGCATGCGTCAGACATACCAACACATATGTTTTATATTTTTAACCCAACGTCATTACCCTCGTTTTATACATTCGCTACAATATAACACATGTTGGGTTTAACATTTAAACCCAACCTAGCCACATGAAAAGGGGAGGCTTAGAACATGGTGTTTACATATTCTAAGTAACATAAAAAGGGGAGTGTGAACACAAGAACTTGCAACATAACGATATAATTAACATAAATTAGGCACTTGTGAACTTGCATTGTAATAGCATATAATCATGACAAAAAACATCCCTAAACATGAATCATGGTTTTAAATCTAGTCATGTAAACTTGCATTTAAAATGTAAATCTAACTTAATTATGTGTCATATATATTATCATATGGGTTTGATAACAACACAGGCCTAAAACATGTTTCAATTAGGCATAACACCAAACGTAATCTAGTCATGTTCATAGAATTAATACAAATTCACAAAGATGCTTGCTTTTGTCACTAATACAAAAGCATGGTTTTACACTTGAATCATGATGCCAATTCCAACATAAATTCATATGAGTCATAATACCCAAATGGATCCAACTACACTAAAAGTGATCATAAAAATATACATCATGTTGGCATAATAGTGGATCATATACTTGCATGAATCTCAAATAAACTACCACAAACATATAGTCGTTAACTTTCAACATGAATCATATACTTGCAATTATCCAATAGGTGTTGAAATAAACTACCACAACCATATAGTTGTTAACGTTCAACATGAATCACATACTTGCAAATATCCAATAGATCTAACTTCGTTATACCACGACATCCCAAATCGATTCAGAATTAGAATCATAGCAACATTTAATTATGAATTATTATCACCACAAATTAAGTACAATTCCATTGCTCGTTTTACACAAACCAAAACTCAATTATTCATTCACATCAGAATAGCACTTTACTTACAACGTATGACGAATCTTCAATTCAGGAATCTGAATTCTGAATTTGGAGATGCTATCCTTTGTTGTAGGCATTGTTTGGATTTAATTGTCGTTGCTTTAAGCTTTCAAATTGCCTCCTAATCGTCTTTCAATTTTGACAGCTACTCCTAGTCTTTCTTCAGCAGCATGACGGTCTCGTTCTCATTTCTATTTGTATGAATTAGGTGGAGTCTTAGGTCCTTTTTATAGAGTTTGTGAATTGATTAGGACCGTCGATGGAGCTTAGATTAATATTTGCCGTTCATTTGAAAGAGAGACCAATCAGGAGCTGAAACCTAGCCCTAGTGACAAGACAAGGCTCAGAAATTCGGCCAAGCACAGACCAGGCCAGCCAGGAGGGGCGGGGTTCGACCTGGCTCAGGGGCTAGGTCGACTACCCAATCGACCACCAGGTCGACTATGTAGTCGACCTGGGTGCCCCTGGTCGACTACCCAGTCGACCTGGGTGGCCCAAGTCGACTACCCAGTCGACCTGGGTGCCTTGGGCAGTAAAATTCCCGCACAACCCAATCTGGGTCCGATTTTGAAATTCGAATTTGTTTCTGAGTTGTTTCTGTCTGTTTGAATTTTAAACTGAATTCTGAAACTTCCGGAGGCCATATCTCCCTCATACGGGGTCCGTTTTACGCAAACTCGGACTCTATCTCAAGAAGAATTCCGAGACGATCGCAATGGCGTATCCCGTTTCCCTTAATTCTTTGTTTTGAAATTAATTATACTTAAATTTGTGAATTTAACTGTTATAGAATACACGGGGTGTTACAATCCTCGGGCTGAAGCGACAGTACCAAGACAGGGCAATGGCCCACATCAAACCGGAGTTTGATGAATTAGTGGAAATGGCATGCAACTACGAGGACCTGGATCAAAAGCACCTGGATCAGGATCGTGCTAAAAGCCAAGCCGGGAATAAACGCAAGCCTGCTGCGAATCAAGCAGAGTCAAGCCAAGCGGCATCCTCGAAACCACAGACTTGCAAGCCACCAAAAGGATGCTGCTACAATTGTGGCAAGGTGGGGCACTACTCAAATGTTTGCACAACCCCGAAGAGGCAGAAGACAAATTCTCAAGGTTCAAGCCAAGGCTCTCAGAACCCTCGCTCCTGCTTTAATTGCCACAAGACAGATCATCTTGTCAAGGACTGTCCTTTGCTTAAGAAGGCTGTAGTAGCTCACGTGTATGACGGGACGGACCCGCCGGCTTCTTCCGATGGAGCAGGTAAACCCGATGTTTTAGGAGGTACCCTTACAATTAAAAATATTCCTGTTTCTGTATTATTTGACACGGGTGCATCACGTAGTTTTATTACTAGTAACACAGTTCACAAATTAAAGTTAAAACAAAGAAAGATGAAAGAATCGTTTGAAGTACATAATCTGATAGGAAGATCTCTTATTCTCAGTTCATATTGCAAAGTTCCAGTCTCTTATTCTTTCTACAAGTTTTCTTTTGATTTGATCACCATGGATTTTCCCGAATTCGATATCATTCTCAGGCTAGATTGGTTAATGAAATACGAAGCTGAAGTAAAATGTGCGGAAAGGATAGTGAAAATTCGAACGAAGCTTGGATATATTACTTTACCATGCCATGGTTCGAATCTGGATAGAAGGAAATTTTGGTCTGCGTTAGAAGTTATCCCCACTTCCTTAGAAGAGATTCCAGTTGTTAGAAACTATGCAGATGCATTTGAAGAAGTCAAAATCTTACCTCCGCAAAGAGAAATAGAATTTAGGATTGATCTAATTCCCAATGCCAGACCAGTAGTACATCCAATTCACAGATTGACTCCAAAGGAAAATGAAGAATTAGGCGATCAAACTCGTCAACTGCTATGGAAGGGTCTGATCAGACCTAGCTTTTCTTTTTGGGGTGCAGCTGTAGTGTTTGTCCCAAAGTCAGACGGTACTATTCGATTGCGTGTTGATTACCGAGACCTCAACAAACAGACGCTCAAAAACAAATACCCATTACCCCGCATCGATGATCTGCTAGACAAATTATATGGGGCGAGAGTATTTTCCCGAATGGACCTTGCTACGGGTTTTCATCAATTGAGAATTGCAGAGGAGTGTGTTCCTTTGACAGCTTTCGGAGGTCCAACCATATTTTATGAATGGTTAGTAATGTCGTTCGGCCTATGCAATGCTCCAACATACTTTGTCGATCTAATGAACAGAGTGTTCAGGGGAGTTCTGAATAAATTTGTCCTCGTATTTATCGATGATATTTTAATCTACTCCAAATCAAAACCTGAGCATGAAAAACACTTAGAACAAGTATTGGAGATTCTGAGAAAGAATGTCTTCAAAGCCAAATTCTCAAAATGTGTCTTTTGGCAAGAAGAAGTGAAGTTCCTTGGCCATGTCGTGTCAAAGGAAGGGATTTCTGTCAATCCGAGCAAAATAACAGTGATTCAAGACTGGAAACAGCCTACTACACCCACAGAGGTTAGACGTTTTATGGGGTTGGATAGTTATTATCGAAAGTTCGTTAAGGATTTTTTGAAGATATCTGGTCCATTAACAAAGCTTACGAAGAAGCATGAGAAATTTAAGTGGACTTCCGATGTAAGGAAGCTTTCCAGGAATTGAAATCGAAATTGACAACTGCTCCAGTGTTAACCATTATCGATGGTAATCAGGATTTGACGGTTTGGACAAATCTCCTATTAGAGGTCTTGATGCAGTGTTAATACAAAGAGGCCAAGTAGTCGCTTATGCAAGCCCCCAACTGAAACCACATGAGAAGGATTATGCAACTCATGATCTTGAGTTGCTAGCCATCGTTTTTGCTTTGAAAATCTAGAGGCAT
The DNA here is from genome assembly GCA_030737875.1 of Allium sativum. Taxonomy (NCBI): domain Eukaryota; kingdom Viridiplantae; phylum Streptophyta; class Magnoliopsida; order Asparagales; family Amaryllidaceae; genus Allium; species Allium sativum. The sequence goes on along the minus strand of CM060915.1, from coordinate 178,361,050 downwards.
TATTTATTGGGCGAGAAATTTGAACTGTACACAGATCATCAATCATTGAAGTATTTATACACCCAGAAAGATCTGAATTTGAGACAGCAGCGTTGGCTTGAATTTCTTGCAGCGTATGATCTAGATATCCTGTATATGCCGGGAAAGGCCAACGTTGTAGCGGATGCGCTCGGTAGAAAAACCGCAATCATTGCCAATCTTATAATTACGCCAGGATTGCTTGATAAAATATGTGTTCTTCAGAAAAACGACAATTTTGTGAAAGAGATGATAAAAAGGATTCGAAGGGGCGAAGGCTCCAGTTTCCAAGTGGATAGTGAGGGAGTTCTGAGATTGAATGGAAGAATATGTGTACCCCACATCCCTGAGCTCAAAAGAGAAGTGCTCGATGAATGCCATAAATCCAAAGTTTGCATTCATCCCAGTGTGAGCAAAATGTACAACGATATCAAAAGCACTTTTTGCTGGAAGGCAATAAAAAGGGACATTTCTTTATATGTTAGCAGATGCCCTACTTGACAATTAGTCAAGAGCGACCAACAAAAGCTGGCTGGATTGTTGCAACCGTTGGAAGTCCCAGGTTGGAAACGGGAACATATTTCCATGGATTTTATAGATGGTTTGCCCCGCACCAAGAAATGTAACGACAATATTTGGGTAAACGTAGATCGCTTCATGAAGACTGCCTATTTCATACCTATCAGATCCAATAGAACTGCTCAAAGTCTAGCACAGATATATTTCAAAGAAATCGTTAAGCTGCATGGAATTCCCATCAGCATAGTCAGTGATAGAGACCCAATATTTGCTAGCAAATTATGGGAGGCATTCCAGACAGAATTGGGAACAAAACTGAATATGAGCACCGCTTGTCACACTCAGACAGATAGCCGAACTAAGCGTGTGAATAGAATTCTGGAAGATTTACTGCGGGCTTGTATTATTGATTTTGGTGGGTCATGGGAAAATCACTTACATTTGGAAGAATTCTCATACAACAATAGCTATCAAGCAAGTTTGGGTATGTCGCCATTTGAAGCATTATACGGTAGACCGTGTAGATCTCCCGCATGTTGGGTAGAATCTGGCAACAGACTTGTGTTAGGACCTGATATGATTAGAGAAGCGTCTGATTAAGTCAACTTCATCAAAAAGCGATTGAAAACCGCATAAAGCCGACAGAAAAGTTATGCAGATTCTAGAAGAAGAGATTTGACATTTGCTGTTGGTGACCATGTTTATTTGAAAGTTTCTCCGATGAGAGGAGTGATCCGATTCGGCAAAACTGGGAAGTTGGCACCAAGATTTATTGGTCCCTTTCCTATACTTGAACGAATTGGAACTCTTGCTTATAGGGTTCAATTACCAGATTGGTTGCCTGGGGTGCATGATGTATTTCACGTATCTCAACTTAGAAGACATATGCATGATCCGGATCTTGATGTAGAAGAAGCAGCGCAACAGGACTTGGAAATTACTCCAGAATTAGCAGTCAGAAGAGAGACATTAAAGATTGTTGGCAAAGAAACTAAAGAGCTAAGAAGCAAAAAGGTTCATTTAGTTAAACTGCAGTGGAGTAGTGATCCTAGAGACTGTATTTGGGAGACTGAGGAGAGCATTAAGCAAGATTACCCCAAACGCAGAGTGGACATCTCTGACTAACTCCGGTGCAAGGTACCTTTACAATACTTTGCATTTACATTTTGTTTCCAACTTTACCGTTGTTTCCCTTTTCGGGGACGAAAAGTTTTAAGTGGGGGAGATTGTAATAGCCTGGAAAATACGAGCCAATTTAAAAAATTTTAAATTTGTTATTTCAAAGGAATTTGAACAATTGGAATAGAATATTTCAATAAAATAATGATTTAGAAATAGTGTGTCAGTTTGAAAATTTGAATTCAAACTTTGACTGACTGCACTGGGCGCAAAATATAACGGATTTTAGTGAAACAAAAAATATTTAAATCTGTTTATGAATATCTTTCTAACGAATCTGAAAAATTGAAGTTTCATAGCGGGAATCAAAAGTTTTGGCCAAATGGATTTTCAGAAAGGTCGCTATATAGAATATATAGCCCTTGAAAATAGACATTTTGCAAACAACATCAGAATTCGATGAAACCACTTCTTTTGGGTCTGGGATGTCAAACTATTGCTAGGTTTCAAATTTCAAAATTTTTGAAGCTAGTATGTGAGCGTGGCAAAATAAAATGTGTTTGGTCAATTTCTGTTAAATAGGATCGACCAGAAAAGGGCCATTTTTCAAATGATCTCAGAATTCGACGAAACTAATTTTATTGGGACCGTAGCGTCAAAACATAGCTGTAACACCCCACGCCCGCTAAGGTCACTCATAAAGGGAATGCCTTAGTTTTGGTGGAGTATTTTTAGTGAGTATAGAACAGAAAAATTACAACAGGACAGATATAAGTAATACTTGAAAATTTAAAACATCATTTCATTAACAAAACATGTTTGGTTACATCACAAAACCGTAACAAGAGTCAAGTACATAATATCCATCCTGATAAAATAGAAGTACATAATCCCACTACATAGACAATAGCCATACTAGGAAAGATAAACCGAGCTTTACTTCTACGATCCAAGCCCAAAAGATAGATATAGCGGTCTGATCCAAGCCCACTAGTGCTAGGCCCACTCTGATAACCTGAGGGTTGGGAAAAAGATAAAAACAACGGGGTCAGACATAAGTCTGAGTGAGTCCTATAACCCTAACAATACAACCATTAAAGTAATTAGGGTATGACATAAATAAGGTACGGTACCTCTGGGGATAATGACCACACTAAGTAGCCAACAAAACACAGGATGTACTAAGATAATCGAGAAGACGCATTTATCCACCCAAGGATAATTCTTACACCACCCCAGACTTATTCACCCAAGGGTAATTCCTACACTGCACTACACCAGTTCTACCCAACAAGAGTAATTCCTACTTAAAGGTTGATCCCACTAAGTGTACTTAGTAATTTTTACCCGGTAGTTTCTTGTACTCCTACACAGGTGCCGTCTGCCCCTATTTTTACTAGGTGTACCCACTACCCCCAAGCGATCGGCTCCCTACCGTAGATACCCGTGCTGGTCCCGCAAAAGGGGGTGTATCATTCCCCAAAGTGGCTACCATATAATATCACTGTGCACGGCTTTATATCTACACGATGCAACAATGACTTACCAACCAGCCCGGGTCCACACACGCATATGACACCCGTTGATCCCGCGTTGCCACCGCTAACCCGTTTTGGCCGCTTATAGTCAAGTCCAATATGCGTGTCCCGTCACCCGACCAGAGTCGAGCCCACAAAGATACGTTTGGGATATTGGTTGAAATGGGCCCCCACAAGCTACTACTTAAGCTTGCAACTTTTATCTAGTGCATCCCACTTAACCCTTTAACCATGTCCCCTTACATGTTATAAATCTTGGTTAAGTCCTTTAATCATATTTCAATTGCCACTTAGGGCACCCACTAGATTTCCACATGCCACCCATGGCACTTACTTAACCCCTTAATCATGTTTAATTACATGTTCCACCTTGGTTAAGTATTCTAATCGTATTCTCACATGCCACCCATGGCACTTACTTAACCCTTTTATCATGTTTAATTACATGTTAATATGGTTAAGTGTTTCTTAATTAATTAAGACCGTGATCTCCCATAAAGACCTCCCACATTAGACTGGCTGTTATGACCGCCTGGTTAAGCCGGTAGAGTCCGGGCAGTCTTACGTCATAACAGAGTCTAACCTCGTGTCTTTACCTTAATCACGTATTTAATTTATGGCTAAGACCTCTCACATTGGGCTGACATTTGTAGCAACTGGTTAAGCCGGTCGGGTCCGGGCAGTTTTACACTACAAATGAGTCCAACCTCGTGTCTTAGTCGATTAATTACACCTAATTAATCACCCCCATATTAATTATCCCTAATTAATATCAAGTTTTCCATAACATGGGTAGACCTAACTCAATAGGTAAATTCCCATGGGGTAGACCTAACTCAATAGGTAAATTCCCACTTATGGTAATTTATTTTTATGGTATGCTTAATCATACCCAATCTTACATTTATTAACATATTTATTACCCCATCGTTCCCCACGTAAATCGTTCTCATTTCACGACATAATAAAGAGAAAGATCCATCACAACTATCATGGGTTTAGCATATAACTTTGACATGGGTTAAGAGGATGTCAACTTGCATATATGAACATATATTAACCCAACTACATATAACCCAAACTTGCATATTATCATACACATGATTTGCATAACATATGACATATGAGCTTGCATATTATCATACACATATCTTGCATAACATGTTGAACTTGCATATAAGCATTCTCATAACTTGCATAAAATGTTAAACATGCATTTAAGCATACCCATAACTCGCATAAGCATTCATATACTTGCATAAGCATTCACATACTTGCATGCATAACTTGCATATCACATTAAACTTGCATTTAAGCATATACATAACTTGCATAGCATCATGCACATAACTTGCATAATCTTATACACCATTCACATACTTGCATATGAACTTGCATCTTAAAGGAGGATAAACATGCATAACATATAAGGGTATCATCTTGCATATGTATGCATCATATTTCAAAGGATAAACTTGCATGTTATGATTTATGCATAATACCAACCACTTAGCATGCATAAAACCACTTACTTATCATGCATGAAATCAAATACTTATTATGCATAAACCCACCACTTAACTTGCATAAACCCCAAACACTTATCATGCATAAAACCCAATACTTAGTATGTATACAATCAAATACTTTGCATGCATAACATCAAATACTTAACATGCATAACATCAAATACTTAACATGCATAACACCAACTACTTAGCATGCATAAAATCACATGCATAACTTGCATATCATGTTACATATAACTTGCATATATTCTCACATATAGTTTGCATAACATGTCACATATGCATAAATGTTTAACATGGTGTTTTGCATCATAAAACATGGCCTTAAACTTGCATTTAACATAAAACTTGCAAATCACATATCATACAAACTTGCATAAATACATTTATCCACAAACATAGCCATGTCTTATCACATCCTACCATAATCAATTTAACAATTGATTATTAAAGCCATAGAAACTCACCAAAACCAAGATTAGCAAATCAATGAAGTAAAACTAGTTGCCAAATATGAAGAAGAAGGTGATTAGGGGTTGATTAGCTTGCAACTCTCTTCATTGATTTGTGGAGGCCATGACCAAGTTTCATTTTGCCATAGTTTAATTACAAGATTTTATTGTGAATGAATTAGGGTAGGGTTAGGGTCTTATTTATAGGATTAGGTGAGTGTTTTAGGCCCTTAGATTAACCCTAGATTAGATTAGGACCCTTAGATTTAGGAAACCTCTAGAACCAGCCCTCCTAGCCAGCCTGAAACCCAACCTGGTGCAACCTAGTGCACCCAGGTTCACAGAACGGTGCCACCCTTTCGACAGGCAAGTCGACAGGCATGTCGACACCCCTGTCGACAGGCCTGTCGACAGCCCTGTCGACATGGGTTGGGCGGGAAGCTCCCCGCCTGACCCCGCCTGGCCCAATTTAAAATCTGAATTTTAAATTCTTAATTCTGTTTTAGATTTGAATTTTCTGAAAACTTCTTTGGGCCATAACCGGGCCATACGGACTCCGATTCTCGAAAACTCGGACTCTATTTTGCGTATTTTTCCGAGACGAACGCAATGACGCAGCCCGTTACCCCCAATTCCCACATCTGAGATTATTTATCCTATAATTAGTGAATTTTATATTAACTAAAATTCGGGGTGTTACAATAGCTAGATTTACTTTTCTGGAATTTTTCGAATCAGTTTGTGGCCCTGGCAAATTGAAATGAACGTTCAAATTGAATATAAAATGTTTTATACTTTAATTTGAGAAATAACTGATTGTAACAGTCGAATTGGCCTACGAAATATATCCAATTATGTCCGGGATGGGGGTATTTAACTTGGGGCGACAGTCGTTGGGTTTGAATTAGTGTCCGTGTGGAGAAACAGTATTTTAAAATATAATAAAACCACGGGCAAATAAGGAAATTTCATTCATTATTTAAAAATCAAAAAAATCTCCCAAAAACCCCCGTAACCCTCGTTATCGACGGCGACACGACTTCCTCCCTTCCCAGCCAAATCGCTGCCGTCTCAGCCCTCAGCCGACCCCGCCCCCACATGCAATCGACGCAGCCGCCTCCCCTCTTCAAATCCGACCAACCCTCGTCTCCTCCCTCCTACCCATCGACGAGAACCCAGGATGTTTCGACCTTCCAGCGCCGCCTCGGCCGCTACAGGCGTTCGATCCGGCCAAGACCACCACCGAACGACTCCCCTCTCTTCCCTCTTCCACGCTGTACCCTCCGATCAACGTATCGTGCCTCGGTTTTCGCGAAAACTGAAAACCTAGTTTTGAACAATCATGAAAGGTGAGTCCTTAATTATATTTGAACTTTGAAAAATCATATCTTTATGATGTGTTAACGAAATTCGATGAAACAGGAAACATCGGAACCGCAAGGAGGCTCTCTACCACATAGAAGAGAACGCGGATTTTTCTGAGCCATCTATGATTTTTAGCACTCCGGAAACCAATGTGAGAAATCTAAATTAAATAAAATTGAATGGAAATTGTCATGTGTAAATTATATAAATGAAATATAAATTATACACGTGTTGTATACCTCATGTACATGCGTTGTGTAAGCTATATGAGCGAAGTATGAATTATACATGCATAGTATAAATGATATGTGTGTTGAAATGCAAGTGAAATATAGAAATATATATATATATACACACACTCCCCTCGTCCACAAACCATGGACGATATTTATTGGTGTGAAAAATTGGGTGAAAATGCGAATGGTTGAATAATTGTTTGTGGTTGAAATTGATTGGTTATGGTTGAAAAATACCCACTGGTGATTGAAACAAATTGGAAATAATTGTGGAAATTAAAATAAAACATGCCGCCTGCGTGCGAATTAGATGCATGAAATCCGCATTGTCAAAAACCGCGAGGTTTTAAGGTAGAGCAAGGAGCCGTACTCGGGACGGTGCCGGTTTTAACTACCCTGCCGTTATGCTGCAGAAATTTTGAATAATATTCATGTGTTAGAATTATTTTCATATGTGAAATTATTTTCATGCGATGAAACTAAAGTCATGTGTTGAAACTATATCCATGTGTGGAAATGCTCATGTGTTGAGAAGTGATGTGTGAAAATTAAATTCATGTGTGAATGAATAAAGAGTTTAAACAATAAAAATCACATTTTTATAATGTATATGAAGTATGTAAAATATTCGCCTTATATATAAATAGTTTCAACAATAAAAATTTCATCTTTCTTATATGAACAAACTATATAAAATATCCATGCATGGAAATGCTCCTGTGTTGAGAAGTGTGTGTGTTGGAATGGTTCATGTGTTGAATAAAAGATTAAACAATAAAAATTACATTTTTGTTGAAATTATGATGTGTTAAAAACATTCATGTGTTGAATAAATATTTTAGATGATAAAAAATACTATTTTGATCATATATGTGATTTGCTAAAAATATGAGAACGTTGAAATAAATATTTGTGAAAGAAATATTATTTTTAACATGCGTAGGAACTAAATAAAATAGTCATGTGTTGAAATATATTTTAGTTCGCCAAGATTATCATTTTTTAAATGAAGGTTAAATAAAACCACTTGTTCGAATAAATATGCATGAGTTGAAATATTCATTAATTAGCTAATGATATGATTTTTGCTTGTGTATGCAACATGTGAATGAATGGTGTCTTTAAACCAAAGTGAATCATATACAAAGTTGAATGGAAAATGATAAGTGATAAAAATTGCACATATGTACATGCATATTTATTGAATTGGTTAAAGCAAAGAGGCTAGAGAAGAGGATTAAAATTGTTTGCCCGAAAAATAGGTACATGTTTACTGTTTTGCTTGGGTGATGATTTTATGAGCCTGTTGGCTAGCCGCTTGGCTTTTCCTTTTCTTTTTGAGATGAGACGCCTGTGTGGCTATTTGGGAATTTTCCCAGCCCATCTTGTACAAAGGATGTTATGGCGAAATTTTCCAAAATTTAAAGGCGTTAGTGAAATATTTGATGTGAAAACGATATAGGAATTTTCGAATGAACTATATTTATATAAATATAAATAAAATTAAAACGAATCATGGTCGTGCAGTTCGTGTTTTGAAACCGTGATTTCAAACGCTTAGTGCGCGAAATCCGACCATCAGATTTTCTTGAAACCGCAACCGTTTGGTTCGCCTTGGAAATATCTTTCCAACGGTACCAACTTTGTAAAGATCTGACGGTTGGACTGTCTGAAATGTTTAATTCAAATCTGAAGAAAAACTGTGCCAGAATCGATTATATTTATATATAAATATATATATACAATTAAATTAAATCGAGTAACGATGTTGTAGTTCGTACTTTGAAATCGTTACTTCAAACGACTAGTGTGGGAAATCCGACTGTCGGATTTTCCCAAAACTGAAACCGTTGGATTCATTTTATAATGATCTTCCTAATGATATAAAATTTGTGAAGATCCAATGGTTAGATTTTCAGAGATATGTAAAACAAATTTAGTGAAAAGCAGCGCCAGTGCCTCGGCACGACCTGAAATGTCGTTTAATTAAATATGGCCATTTTAAATAAATAAAAATGGCGATATATCGTTATAAAATGATATAAACGATATAGAGTGAAAATAAACCAATTTTGTTGTGGTTTCTTGATATGTGATAGTTGAATGTATTTAACATGAAAATTATACTAAGAAACTGAAATGTGAATGTTGAGTCATTTAACCATGTGAAGAATTGATTTGAAAATCTAAATATCACATGGATTATTTGAAAAGGCCGAGTTAATTCTCATTTCAAATAATCGATCGACAGTGAGAAGTCGAAGACATGAAGATGGTTGAAGGCCGACGATCTTCACATTGGATGGATGGGCGCTACTGATGCTCATGGTTGGAGTAGCTACCTTGAAGGAGCTGAAGTAGTAGCCGTCCAGACGTATTGTTGATTGTGCGGATATGCGAGGAATTTGGTGCCTCTGGTTTCGTTCAAACCCAGAACGAACTTGTAAATGGACTGTGTGTCTGACATCGGATTTTGTTCTGTGCTGATTGATCTCTATTAAATATATATATGTTTGGCGGCGGAGAATTTATTCTCTTGCTTAACGCCCTTCTCTGAGTCGTACGAGCTCAGCGGTTATGTATTGATAGAAATCAGTCGCATGGAGTGGATTGCCTGTGTGGCACGCCTAAGTAGCATATGATCAAGGCTTCTGTTACAAAGCAAAGTCTTGTGGTTGATGATCAAAGCATGGTCTGTGTGACGTAGCTTTGTGTATAACGTGGATTCGCGAGCCTCACACCTCGGTATGAGTCAAAAACGGGATAGTGACTGCAGGGAGAGCACGATGTTTCTTTCTAGCTATGGTGGTGTCAGTGACCTACCAGCCCTGACATTTATATCTACTTTTCACCTGTGTGGTTGTTGGAATGCGAGGCGCCTCGATTATAGGTCTGTGAGCACTGGGAAACGTGTGTTCAGGAATTGCCAATCCTCAAAAGTAAGAGAGGACCGGCCCTGAAGATCCAGGGATTGCTGTGTGCGGTCGCGAGGCATTTGGTAGAGTGTCTCGAATGGAGAGGAGCTTGCCCCTTGCCTCGACTCATGATGGAACCCAGTTTCCGATACGAGATTGCGGATGTGATTGTATTACTAGTATGGCGACGTAGTGGTATGAGTCATTTATGCCGTCTATGATTGATAATTATGATTGAAATCGCTTTTGAAACATATATGCACTAGTAATAATATCAAACATTTTTGTTTTATACGTATGAAGCATTTTTGGCCATTATAAGGTAAAACTCTATCCTCCGGATTGCGTTGCATTGTGTGATGGGACCTGAGTCTTATAATGGCTTCATTTTTATAAAAAGCATTGAGATGATTTAATCATTTACTTTATTTCATGCACTAGCACTCATTGGAGTAAACCCGTTCCGCGAAAGTGGCGTGGTCCTTTGATTTGCCTTATTATTGTTGTTTAATAAGTTTAGTAGATTTCTCATACTAGTCCCATGATTGACTCGTAGTTTTTTCACCTTGCAAACTCAGGTGCCCTTATTTTCACACGGGCACCTAGTTACAGGTAACTGGTATATTTGGGCGTGGCACCGCAGTAGAGGTGCACTTTTGGCTCATGGCGAGGCTTGACTACACCGTGATGACTATGACTTTTTCCACCATTATTGTATATGCATTATGATTCCGACTCTGGCGATGTAGACTGATGTTTAGTTCATGTATTCTCTATGTATGATTCCACCTCTGGCGATGTAGACCGATTATGTACTGGTATGCACTAAGTAGTATCCTGCACTGTGCTCTCTGATGTGGTGATATCTATATGATTCCGCTGTCATATGTGTGTAAATTATTCTATTTCTCGTTTATGCTATTATCTGTGATCTGCTAATGATGATTAATGTGTTATATTCCAATGATTATCCTTAACACCGTGCAACGGGGTTTTGGAGTCGTCACATATATGCATGCAAATGCGATAAATTTCCAATACAATTCACTATCTGGTTCAATTTAGCCAAATATTCAACATTTAATTAATCAAACAATAATCAAACAACACAACCAGCAATCAATTAGTGGATTATCTTTTCAATCACATAACTTTAATACATTGTCCAAAAATCAGATTTTTGATGCTGATTCACAACAATAAGCCCTATCTAGTTTTGGTTCTCACACCAGTCAATTGGAAATATATAGAAATCCCACTTTCGTCACTCAAATATAAACACTGGTGATGGTGCACCATCATCAGTGTAAGGACCCGTAACTTCCCCGTGAAGGAAAGAGCGGATACTTTGAGAACAACACACAAATGAACGCAGACAGAAGAACATTTCATTGTTATTACAACAATTCCATCAGATACAAGAATATACAGAGTATAAATGAATATTACACAGAAATATCAGAGATTTAAATTACATTTAAATACATAGCAGCGGAAAATAATACGATACACAACTGAAGGAGATATACGGATACAAAGCTTTCCGGATATCGTTCCAGCTGTAAACCAGGATCCTGTGAATATAAATCTGCAAAACCAAAACTACTAGCTGCCCGTGTGGAAAATAGGGGCACCCAGAGTTTAGGTTAAAACAATAAACTCCAGGTCAGTCATGTGACTGGTGTGAGAACTAAAACAGTTATTAATCTTTGTTTTTAAAGTTAGGTAAATCAAGGGACCACGCCGTATAACACGGAACGGGTTTCCTCCCAAGAATACCAGTGCAAAAAACAAACAGCGCAATGCTAAATAAAGAACAATGAAGCTATTATAAGACCCAGGTCCCATCACACAATGCAACGCAAATCGGAGGATAGGGTTTTCCCTTATAATAGCTAAATATGCTTGATACGCGAAATTTCATCTTATATTATTACTATAAGTGAAGAAAACAACTTCAAATATAAATATATCAATCATAGACGGCATGGGTACCATATATCATGTCACCAATACAAGGCTCTACAATCAAAACCGCAAAATGTCATATTTGGAAATTGGATTTCCATCATGGTGGCTCCTGATTCGAAAGATCGATCGCGTAGTTCCATCTCAACGGCTTACGTCTCGGCTAGAGAAAACACCGTAATGCACATCCGCACTTTTGGGAAATCGAGTATCACTGCGGCTTACGTCCCGGCGAGAGAAAACACCGCTTACCCTATCCCTCTGAGCACTAAGCTCAATCTCGGTCGACCGAATCCACGACGCCACGAAGGTGCCCATCCACGAAAAAGCATACTGATCAAACCATCAGTTTACCACCATACCGGGGTGTGAGGCTCGCGAATCAACTCTATACACAAAGCCGTTCTATATTAAAGCTTCGCTATGATCATCATCCACCAAACTTTGCTTTTCAACAAAAGTCTGGATCACTGTGTCTCAGCATGCCACACTATCTATCCATATCGTACCACTGATTTCTGCCAATATATAACCTCTAAGCTCGTATGTCTCAGAGAAGGGCGTTAAGCAAGAGAATAAATTCTCCGCCGCCAAACAGATATATATTTAGCAGAGATCAACGAATACAATATAAAGGAATACAATGTCAGACAAACCATCCATTTACAAGTCCGTTCTGGGTCTGAACGAAACCGGAGGCACTTTCCTCGCATATCCGTCGACCTCCAAGCACGTCCGGACGGCTACCACTTCAGCCCCCTTCAAGGTAGCTACTCCCATCGTGAGCGTCAGTAGCACCCATCCATTCGATGTGACGATCGTCGATCTTGCACCGTCTTCAATCTCTTCGACTTATCGTCGAATCGGTTATTCAGAATGGGTATAGACCCAGCCTTTCTGAATAACCCACGTACATAATAAACAATTGTTATACAAACACAACATACGCCTCATTCCAATTCAGATATTTACACTCCTAGGGAATGGTTCCCATTAATTTTATCAAAGATAAATTCTTTTAAATTTATTCTTTAATCTTCCTTTGGATAGCATTTCAAACCATATTATGGTTTTCCAAACTAGTCGGGATTAGCGGACCACACCGAAGTAATTATTTATTTTATTTCCCAATCCCAACCTATTTATCCCATGGAGCAAAACTGTTATTACCCCATAACTAACGCCACGGTGTTATCGGTAAATTTAATTACCATTTCACGTTCAAATCTATTTAAAGATTTAACTATCGCTTTGGAGCAAAACTGGTAATACTCCATGCTCGCTCAATTTCTAAATTTGTTAATTTAGATTATCAATTCACATTTCAATTTAATTGCAGATTTATTTAAAACTCCTTTTTCTGGGTTAAAGAACTAGCTGTTATTTAAAACACAGTTCACGACAAACCCAAATCACATTCTATTTATTATCGGGTTAAAGAACTAGTGTTATTTAAAACACCATTCACGATAAACCCATTTCAAATCCAATCAAATATATTAGAAATTCCGATTATTTAAAACACCTTTTTAAATCTAATTTAATTATTTAAAAATAATTGGGTTTTAAATTTAGTTCAAAACTGGTTCGTTTCGATAAAAAACTATTTTTATCTTTTCAAATATGGATTTTTTCATCCCAATTTTTCCCAAATCATTTCTAATGATTTTACACAAATTATTACTATTTTTAATAATTTTATCAAGGCCCGTACAGTCGATTTCCAACAATGGCCATCGAACTGCACTTATAGCGACCTTTTTCAAATTTGATTTGGACGTAATCCCAAATCCAACCGTTAGATTTCAAATTTCCAATATTCGTTAGAAAGCTCTTCTCGATACGAACCCAACGGTTCTGGTTTCAGGAGAATCCGACGGTCGGATCTCCCGTAATGTCCGTTTGAAGTAAATGGTCGAAATTTACGAACTGCCGCGGCGCGGCGCTTTCTATTCAGGCCATTATATTATATATATAAAATATATAATATATATTTCGTCGATTTCTATTTAAAACGAATTTTATAAATCGTTTTAATTTCGTTTCAAAAACAATTTCAACTTCCTTTTCAGTTCAAATCAATTTTAATTCGATTTCAATTCAACTCTATTCGAATTCAATTCAATTCTATTCTATTTGAATTCAATTTCAATTCGAATACAATTTCTATTCACTTCTATTCAAATTTAATTTCTATTCAATTCTATTCGAATTCAATTTCGATTCAATTCTATTCGAATTCAATTTCTATTCAATTCTATTTCTAAATATTCATTTTTAATTTGATTTCTAAATATTCATTTTAAATTCGATTTCTAAATATTCATTTTAAATTCGATTCCTTAATATTCATTTTATATTCGATTTCTAAATATTCATTTTAAATTCGATTCCTAAATATTCATTTTAAATTCGATTTCTAAATATTCATTTTAAATTCGATTTCTAAATATTTATTTTAAAAACGGATATAATCGATATAAATATCGTTCGCGTCAAAATAGCGCATCTCTAATCAACATGGCATTATATTTTCCAATAACTTCGTTATTCTTTTCAACAAATGAATATTTATTCTATTCAACACATGAATATATATTTCTTTCAACACATGACTAATCTCAACAAATTAGTACTGTCAACACGTTAATCTTTATTTTATAATTTTCTTTATTTTCCCAATTCGAATGAGGACCAATCAATTACCATATAATGTTAATTATATGGATTCCACACAACACACGTATATCACAGCAACGATAAATACTCAACCATCATCCAAAGTGCACAACACAACTGCATAAGCATCAAATATATATAATCAACGCTTACACAGTCTGTCGACCAATCGATCGACATACAATTAATTTATTGGGATTAGTGTACGCCAATTATCATCCCAACACCCGTGTGGGGTTTCAACAATCAAACATAGATTTTATTTGTTCAGTTGGGCGATGTGTAAAATTTATCGTCCCAATCAATATCAGTCAAATCATTGTATATAAACAAATCGTCTGATTTGTTTATAAATATTTATTTCATTTTATATACACGTTAAAAATTATATTTTTAACTATAGAATATTTTCCACTATAAAATATTTTATTTCATTCCACAACACACATTCAATTTTCACAACAACATCAATCTAACAAACAAGCCGTCCATGGTCTTTGGACGACGGGTGTCGGGTGCTGCTAAGCACCGTCTGCATCCTAGTATATATATATATTAACCAGAAATTTAAAATTTAGAGTGAGGAGTTCTCACCGAAAGCTAAATCCAACTCCGTGACTCTTCATATGTAGGAAATCTTCATCGTTCTTCCTTTTGTCACTTGCACCGTTCGTGTTTGCTACATATATAAAAATCACGTTTTTACTTTCATTCCTTCATGATAAAAATAAAGTTCACATTTTTATTTAACTTCATATATTTACAACGCTTCTTTCTATATAAAAATTATATTTTTATATTTCTACTTCTTAAATAAAGATTCAATTTTTATAATCATAACTATATAAAAATTATATTTTTACATTTCTACCTTAATAAAAACCATATTTTTAATATGCCACTAGTATACAAATTATATTTTTAACCTTCCTATAATATAAAAATTATATTTTTATTTTCTCTATAATATAAAAATCCCATTTTTAATGCTCTACCTATATAAAAATAATATTTTTATATCTTCTACTATATAATGATCATATTTTTAATTTGCTATAAGTATAGAAATCATATTTTTATACCTTTAAAAATAATTTCAACTTGTCAAAAATGGTTTCTTTCAATGATTAAAATCATTTCTTTTAACCTTTAAAAATCAAATCTTTTATCTAAAGAAAATCTAATCTTTCACATGAATTAAAACCTATACTTTGTCATAAAAGTCGAACCTTTCTTTGTTATAAAAATCAAATTTTTATTAACATACACACACCAAAAATCATACTTTTCTTCCTGTGCTTATAGATCCAGCTTTTCTATGCTATTCATATGTATAAAACTGAAAAATAAATTCGGTATTAGAAAACTCACTTTATCGCTTCTAAAAATCGAATCTTTACTGGAGAAACTCCACATCAGTGGCGCAAGGAGGTCTAGGCGCTATCGTTTCGATAATGGTGAGTCCCCAGGTGGTCGGCGGCCTAGTGGAGCAACGACACAGTCTTCTATTCGGAGGTAGGCTAGGGTTCCAGGGATTTTCAATGCGAATGGGGAGGATAAGGAAGGCGCGGAGAGGTATGTGCCATCGCGAGGAGGAGGGAGGGGCCATCGATCGCCGGCGGCGGCGTGGCAGGGGCACAGCGATCCTGCAGGGGCCAGCGACGGTTTCTGGTCGGTTTT
This sequence comes from Allium sativum, assembly GCA_030737875.1. Lineage (NCBI taxonomy): Eukaryota > Viridiplantae > Streptophyta > Magnoliopsida > Asparagales > Amaryllidaceae > Allium > Allium sativum. Next base: position 178,345,032 of record CM060915.1, on the reverse strand, counting down.
TGTTGGAGGAAGAAGGAGAGAGAGGAGAGAGGGAAGGGACGGCAGTCGGAGCTGGAGAGCGGGGGTCTGGTGATGGCGGCGGTGGTCCGATGGGAGAGGCGGCGGTGAGACGTGGAGGAGGGGGTTGCGATTTTCCATCATCGGGTTTTTTTTTTAATTTAGGTTTGACTGGTTTGGGTCAAATGGAAAGGGGGGCGGGTTTAACCAAGTCAGGAGAGAGAGGTTTTTTTATTTTATTATTATTATTATTTAATCTCAAAAAGGTACCTTTTTATTTTCACCTCGAAAAGAGACCCACTGACTGTCGTCTATAGCTAATTACCCCCATTCCGAACACAATGGGATATGTCCCGTAGGCTGATTCTATCGTTTCAATCAGTTTTCATTTAATTTAAAATATAAATCTTTATATATTCAATTTAAACGCACATTTCAAATTACCGGGGTCACATACTATCTCTAAAAATTCCATAAAAATATTTTCTAGCTTCGTATTGACGATACGGTTCTAACAAAACTAATTTCATCGAATTCTGAGACCGTTGGAAAAATGGCCATTTTCCAGTCGATTAAAATCAACTAAAACTGGTCAAACGCGTTTTCCTTTGCCACGCTCACTTATTAATTCGAAAAATTATGAAATTTGAAATCTAGCAATAACTTTACATCACGGATCCAACCAAAGTGGTTTCGTCGAAATCCGAGGTCGTTTGCAAAATTTCCATTTTTAAGGGCCAGAATTCCATTGCGACTATTCAGAATTTTCAACTGGACATATCTTTTGATTCCCGCTTTGAAATTTCAATTTGTCGGATTCGTTGGAAAGAAATTATCAAATAGATCCTATTATTTTTTGTTTCACTAAAATCCGGTTTATTTTGCACCCGGTACATTCAATTGAAGTATGAAATCGAATTATCAAACTACCGCGCCATTTTCAATTCTATTTATAATTATATATAATTATTTATATTCTAACGACGACGTATATAAATGTATACGTCGAATTCTATTCAAAATAAATTTCTCATCGATATTATTTAAAATAATCTATTTTAAATATTCAAAATTCGCTAAAATTGCCAAAATAAAAATTTCAAACTGGCTCGCATTTTCGGGTTGTTACAATCAGAATCAGACCCGGGCGACTAGAGTGTGATTTTATATCTATCGAATATATTTGAGGCTTCAATACACGTGGATCAGACATATACTAAAATCTCTATATACTTGATTGTCCAAATCAACACGAATAGATATTCAAATACGAATAATTGATTTAAATTTTCAAAACAAAAATTGTTCTCATTTTAAAATTATACACTTCACACTCGTTCTAGGATACTACTGATCCCATCTCTGAGTCATTCCCATTGGATATTACTAATCCAATCTCTGATGAATTCTTTCGTATGGTTCTAATGTGTCTTGTTCTCCGAGCACTATAAACCAAAGCTCTATTACCAAATGAAGCGACCCGAACTTACCGATCTCCGAAGAGAAGAGAAAGAACGAATTACCTTGAGGATAAGACAAATCAGAACACAAACAAAAGAACATTTCAGTGCTTATTACAACAATTTCATCAGAATACAAGAATATACGGAGTATAAACAAATAATACACAACAGAAAAATATCAGAGATTTAAATTACGTTACATAGCAGCAGGAAAATTATACAAAACACAACTGAAAGTAATACATGGATACAGAGCTTTCCGAATATCGTTCCAGCTGTAAACCAGGATCCTGTGAATATAAATCTGCGAAACCAAAACTACTAGCTGCCCGTGTCAAAATAAGGGCACCCAGAGTTTAGGTTAAAACAATAAACTCCAGGTCAGTCATGGGACTGGTGTGAGGACTAAAACAGTTATTAATCTTTATTTTAAAGTTTGGTAAATCAAGAGACCACGCTGTATAACACGGAACGGGTTTCCTCCCAGGAACACTAGTGCATAAAACAACAGCGCAATGCTAAATAAAGAACAATGAAGCTATTATATGTCCCAGGTCCCGTCACACAGTGCAATACAAGCCGGAGGATAGGGTTTTTACCTTATAATAGCCAAGAATGCTTGATACGCTAAATTTCATCTTTTATTATTACTATAAGTGTAGAGTATTAAAACAATTTCAATCATAAGTATCAATCATAGACGGCATAAGTTCCCCATCCCACTATTTCTCCATACTAGGCTCTATAACCAAAACAACAAAGTCACGTATTGGAGGTTGGATTTCCATGAGAATGCATCATCCCTTGGATCTTCAGGGCCGGTCCACCAATGTGGATTAAAATGCCAGAACACTGCGTTTCCCCGCCCTTTGGGGCGTTAATGAGCCAAATGAATCCATTGGCTCCACATAGTCACCAATATATCCGAGGCACCTCGCAACAGTAACAACCACATAAGTCAAACTCGTCAGGGCGTGTCAAACCACTGACGCCACTTCTAACTAGAAATAAACGCATGCCCTCCCTGATGTCCTCTCCCATTTCTGGTTCACAATCGGGGTGTGAGGCTCACAAATCAAAGTTACACAAAGCTATGCCACACAGGCCATGCTTTGATCATCAACCACAAGACTCTGCTTTTTAACAGAATCCTTGATCATTTGCATCTTAGCATGCCACACAGGCAAACCACTTCATGCAACCGATATCCATCAATCACACAAAATGATATCCAATGTCAGACACACAGTCCATTTACAAGTCCATTCTGGGTCTGAATGAAACTGGATGCACCTTGTACCTCGCATATCTATAGATCTCCAAGTACGTCTGGACGATCACTAACTGATTCCCTCCTCTTGGGTGTACGACCCAATTAAGATCATCAGTAATCACCCAAACGACATGAAGACCTCCAGTCTTCAACCCAAGTCTTCATCTTCGACGCCACGTCGAATCAGTTATTCAGAATGGGATAAACCCGGTCTTTCTGAATAGCTCGCGTATATAATAAACAAGTGTTACACAAACACAACATACGCCTCATTCCAATTCAGAATATTCTTTTATTCAAATACTCTTATACTTTGGGAAAGGTTCCCATTAATTTTATCAAAGATAAATTCTTTAAATTTATTCTTTAATCTTCTTTTGAATATCAATTCAAACTAGTCGGGATTAGCGAACCACACCGAAGTAACCATTTATTTTATTTCCCACACCCAACCTATACATCCCATGAAGTAAAACTGGTAGTACTTCATATCTAACACCACGGTGTTATCGGTAAATTCAATTACCATTTCACGTTCAAATCTAATTAAAGATTTAACTATCTCCTGGAGAAAAACTGGTGATACTCCATTCTCGATTATTTCAATCTAATTAAAGATTCATTAAAACTCCACTTAGTTTTAATCTTCCCAAAAATCAATATCCTGTCCTTAACTGGGTTAAAGAATCAATGTTATTTAAAATACGGTTCACTATAAACCCAAAATCACATTCCATTAATTATCGTGTTAAAGAACAAGTGTTATTTAAAACACACTCACGATAAACCCAAAAATCAATTCCAATTCAATTTCAATTAAATATCATTTAATTGGTACACTTCATTAAATCTAAATAAAAAGATTTAATCTTTTTCTCTACTGGGTTTAAGAAAAGTGTTAATGAAGACACAATTCAGGACAAACCCAAATCACATTTGATATTACAAGGCTCTGAAGAGAATATTTATCGGCTTATATTCAATATCAAATTCTACGACCAACAAATATCCTATTGGAAATAACGATATAAATATATCTTTCAAATTCCCATAACAATATCTGTATCATCACGAAATCCAACATCGAAATATTCCAAAGACAGTTTCGATTCAAATCCATTCCAATTAAATTATTGGAAATTCTGGTTATTTTCAAAACCATTTCAAATCCACTTTGTTTATTTTAAAAATAACTGGGATAATAATTCTAGTTCAAAACTAGTTCATTTCGATAAAAAATTATTTTTATCTTTTTCAAATACATAGTTTTTCATCCTAATTCTTCACAAATCATTTTTTATGATTTGACACAAAAAACTTACTATTCTTAATAATTTTATCAAGGCCCGTACAGTCGATTTCCATCAACGGCCATTGAACTGCACTTACAGCGACCTTTTCCAAATTTGATTTGGACATAATTCCAAATTCATCTGGTAAATTTCTAATTTCTAATATTCGTTAGAAAGCTCTTTTCGATACGAACCCAATGGTTCTGGTTTTAGGAGAATTCGACGGTCGGATCTCCCGTAATATCCATTCGAAGTCAATGGTCGAAATTGCCGAACTGCCGCAGCGCGACGCATTCTATTCAGGCCATTATATATATAATATATATTATATATATATTTCATCGATTTCAATTCAAAATGTATTTTATAAATCCTTTTAACTTCGTTTTCAAAATGATATCGACTTCCTATTCAATTTCTAATCAAAATTGAATATTCCATATCATCGATATATATATATATATATATATATATATAAATGATAATATTTCCAAAACGTTATATTTTGAAATCACTTCCTTTACTATATTCATTATAAAAATGAATATAATCGATATAAATATCGTTCACATCAAAATGGCGTCAATCTAATCAACACGGCTTTTATTCAACACATGAATGTTTATTCTATTCAACACATGAATATTTATTTTATTCAACACATGAATATTAATTTTATTCAACACATGAATTTATTTTATTCAACCCATGAATATTTATTTTATTTAACACATGAATTTTATATTCTATTCAACACATGAATATTTATTCTATAATATTCTTTATTTTCCAAATTAGAATGAGGCCCAATCAATACCATATAATGTTAATTATATGGATTCCATACAACCCATGTATATAATAGCAACGATAAATAATCAACCATCATCCAAAGTGCACTACGCTGTATAAGCATCAAATATAGATATCTAACGCTTATAACAGCCTGTCAATCAATCGATCGACATACAACTAATTATTGGGATTAGTGTATGCCAAATATCATCCCAACACTCGTGCGGGGTTTCAAACAATCATACACAGATTTTATTTGTGTAGTTGGGAAATGTGAAAAATTTATCATCCCAATCAATATCAGTCAAATCAGTGTACATAAACAAATCGTTCGATTTGTAAATGAATATTTATTTTATTTCGACACATGAATATATATATATATATATATATATATATATTTTATTTCGACACATGATTTTTTTTTTCAACACATGAATATATATTTTATTTCAACACATGAATATATATTTTATTTCAACACATGAATATATATTTTATTTCTACACATGAATATATATTTTATTTCTACACATGAATATATATTTTATTTCTACGCATGAATATATATTTTATTTCTATACATGAATATATTTTATATTTCAACACAAGAAATTATTTACCTTTCACATCACAATCAGCAGTCAAATTTCACAACACAAATAATCACACAAGTCGTCCATGGTTTGTGAACGACGGGGAGTTGTTCATATATGTAGTTACAAAATAAATTACTGTACAGAAAATATTTTAATGAGAAGGTTCTCACATTGAGATCCACTCCGTCAGTTTTTTTCTGAATTTCTGTTTTGTTTCGATTTGAAATTGCCTGAAATTTTGACTTGCTCTGTTTTGAATGCGATCAGCTTGTTGTGAAGCTCTCATCTCCATGATCGCAACGGATCCAAATTTGTAATTCTTCCACCTCGAATGCAAAAGTTATCGTGTAACGAACATTGAATACTTTAAACTAGTAATTAATTAAGTTAATTAAATAATTAACCTTCACTAATTCTTGTAACAACCCGTATTTCGATAACATGATTAAGACGAGAATCAAGGCAGAATTTAATTTTAAATTCTGAATCAGGTAAAACGGGCTATGCCATTGCGTTCGTCTCGGAAAAATACGCGAAATAGAGTCCGATATTTCGAAAATCGGAGTCCGTATGACCAAGATATGGCCTCGCGAAGTTTCACGAAAAATTCCCAAATTAAAGGATACATAATTAAGTGAAATTGGTTGCGCAGAGAAATATATATATATATATATTGATATATATATATATATATAATTGAAAATTAAATAAATAAATATGCAAAAATGTTCAAAACAGCGAATTGGGAGAGGGGAATAACCGAACCGGCCGATTTTTGAGGTCGACCCAAGCCCGCTGGGTCGACTAGGGGTTAATCCAGGGTGTTTGGCTGTCAACCCGTGGGCCGATTCGCTCAAATGCAGATTTTGCATTTGGATGGTTCTCATGGTTCATCTTTAATCTAAAGGCCCTAGATGGTTCCTACACTTGACTTCTTCCCCAAGACATACTTTGGTGGCTTGGATTGAATCTAGGTTTAATCCTATGGCCTAAAACACTTGCCTAATCTATAAATAAGCACCTAACCTACCCCTAAACCCTCATTATTCATTCATGCAACTAAACTATGGCAAAATTGCTACTCTCATGGCCTCCACTCAACTATCCTAGCCTCCACTTCATTTCTATGAGAGGTTTCATGATCATGAGAGTATTAGAGAGTCCCTATGTTAGTATGAGAGCTTCTCAAGTTGATTTCAAGGCAAAAGCTTTGATCTTTGTTCATAAAGATGGTATTTTTGTTGATTTGGAGTGTTCATCTTTGGGTTTTTGGGTGATGGGATGCATAGGCTTCATCACAATCTTTGTTTTGCATTTCGATTTGTGCCTTCATAGCTATGTAAGCCCTTCCCTACTCTTAGATATTAACTATGAAGTTAAATGTTCATGTTGAAAGTTTGGGTTTGATTAATTAGAATGATGCATGCTATCATGTTATGCAAATTTATGAAGTCATTATCTTGATCTTATGAACTAAAAGCCACAACCATTATGTTGAATGTTGTATTATGCAACATGAGAATCTTTATAATCATTATGTCAACTTGCATATGAAGTCATAATCCTTATATGATGATATATGCGAGTTTCTAGCCATCATTCCATGTCTTTTGTCACCATGATTCGCTTATGTACCAAGTTTGGGTTGATGCATGTTTTTGAGGCTTAAGAATGTAACATGCAAGCTAATGAACACATTTGTGCCTCATTTGCCACCATGATTAACTTGTGGCTTAATACCCATTTTTGTCATTCCTTTGCCAAGTCTCTTCTTTTAATCCATCACGTTGTTGCGAACGTATATGCTAGTTTAAAAAGCGTTGGGGTCACATTATGGGGAAACATAATGACATGAATATGACTTGGGTAAATGGGTATAAACATGACAACATGTAACGTTAAATATGACATGTGTTTATACTTGAAAACATGACTTGAAGTATAACATGGAAGTTGACATGTAAGTATGCATAAAAACATAAGCTTGGGAATTTACCTATTAAGTTATGTCTTCCCATTGGGAATTTACCTATTAAGTTAGGTCTACCCAATTGCTTGAAAACTTGACTATGAACATGACACTAGACTAAACATGAAAGTGGCCAACTCGAGGTTGGGTTGAGTTTGCAACGTAAAACTACCCGGAACGGACAGGCCTAACTAGTAGTTGCAAACAATAGGACCCAATGTGAGAAGTTGGTCATGTTGTGCTTGAACCCGAGGTTAGACCAAGTTGTGGTGTAAAGCTACCCGGAACCGACCGGCTTAACTAGTAACCACAACAAAGTCTAATGTGAGAGGTTGGGGTGCATTAAGTAATTAATGCCACATGATAGGGTTAAGTTAATTTGATTAATGACTCTTAACCAAATATGACATGGGTAAATATGTTAAGTAAATAGGTTAGGCTAATGATACTTAAAAAAACATGACAAGGTTGGGTAGGTTAAGTGATTTGATTTGCCTAATGACGCTTAACCATTTTTATACGACTAGTGGACGGGGATTAAGTTAATTAACACTTAATCAATCCAACATGAGAATTTGGCAAGGTTAAGTAAGTTTTCTTAATGACACTTAACCATACAAGATGATTAGGGGATGGGGTTAAGTAATTTGCACCTGACTAATCCGACACGGTAATTAGATGGGGTTAAGTAATCCACACTTAACTAATCTAAACACGGTAATTCGATGGGGTTAAGTTAAACACTTAACCAATTTAAACTTGGTAATTCAATGAGGTTAAGTAAACAATACTTAACCAACTTAACGTGATAATTTAATGGGGTTAAGCAACTTATACTTAACCAATTATACATGATTATTTGATGGGGTTAAGTAACTTACACTTAACCAATCTAATACGCGGACCTGATAAGGTTAAGTCACAACACCTTTTTAGAATATACTTAACCATTGTAGTACGATTAGAGGATGGGGTTAAGTCAACCTATACTTAACCAATCCGACTCGATAATTTGATGGGATTAAGATAATCTATGCTTAATCGATCTAGCAAAATAATCCGATAGGATTAAGGTAAGCTAGTACTTGACCAATTTGACTTGATAGGGTTAAGTCATGAGCCTCTGGGTACACTTAACCAACTTGTGGGACTAAGTCTTGAACTTAAATACTTAGCCAATCTTTGACGTGATTCGTGGGCGGGTTAAGTCATGGACTTGAATGATAACACTTAACCCAATAGACAAACCCTAGCTAGAAGAACTAGGTAGAAAACCGTGGTTAATCAAGGATAACGGGAAAGGAAGCTAAGTGGTAAACCTTAGTTAAGGGTAACTAAGTAATAATTCTTAGCTAAGGACATAGGACTAATTCTCAAAACGATGAGTAACCTGATACGGTAGGTCATCACTTAGTATACGAGGGGGAGCAAGTTATCTGACTTGGATAAAAGCTCCAGCGCACTGGGTGCCGAAGTGGAAGCTTCGGGGGACGTGAGGATATTCTTGGGATCCCTCTGTGGGCTGCCAGGTAATTATACTAGGCCCATGATAGGTTAAGGTCTGCGTTAGAAGGACCAAGAGTATGCCTTGGTTGCTATGCGAGCAACCTAAAGACTGGGATGGATTAGCGTGGAGTCGACGATTCTTGTTTTTGCCCTGGATAGTGCATCACCGACTACCTACCATCTTTAGTCAATCGTGTACGTGCGGAAAGGCAGGGAACCCCCAACAGACCATGTGCTTGCTATCGAGTCATGGGTGAGGTTGGCCCGTAGGAAAGTGGGCTATAGTGGGGCCGTGGAGTGGTTCTTATACATGATTTTTCTTGGATTGCCTTTCAGTAGTTGAGGGAGGGGTCACGTGGGACCATAGCAACGGGTACAAAAACAGACCTTGATATCTGCATCGGCAGACGATTTAAAGCTCCCGACCGAGTTCCGTATTTCTTGATTTGCCCTGGCACGGAACTCGGATGGCACATTGGGGAACATGTGCATCTAGACATGGAAAACGATTCACGATACATACGTGGGATCAAGGGCGCGGTTGACGGGTGGCGTAATCCCTAGTGGTCCTTGGTGTCCAAAACCCAAACCGAGACACGGAAACGTTCATTAGGTAGCATAATCCCTAGCGGTCCTAGGTGGCATAAATCCTAAGTGGACGCGCGATAATTCATGGTAAGGAAACACAACTAGATCCAGGGTTGCAGTCCAAAACAACTTCAAGGATAAACCGTTTACATGGGAAAGCCTGTATAGCCTACGGCAAAGGACTGAACTTATACATGGAATGAAACATATGAGTTGAGTAACCTATATATGCGGCATATTAGGTTGACATGGACCATTACATGACTTTTGAGTAAGGGTCATTCACGGATAACTCGTAATACAGTTGGGGTACTAGTACGGTAGGTGCAGAGCGGATATACAGGATAGATGCAATGGGACGTTATACGCGATAGATATCTTGGGATATTATACTTGATAGAAACCTGACAATGTGATACCTTGTTTTATCTTGACATCGTAGTTTGTCACGACACCCTAGTTTATCTGAGTTCAGTAGTTCATCCTGGTATTTTGATTTGGCTTATCTATCTTGTTATCATGCTTATGTTCATCTCAGTTTCTCATGTCAGTTAACTTTACTAGTTTTTATACTAATAGTAGATAGGGCTTACTCAGTCTTTTTGACTGACCCGTTTTGTTTCGCCTCTTTTCTTCCGTTTCCCCCCCAGGTTACAAGGAGGAAATACTGCTGTTTAGTTTGGACTTCTTCTGCTTGAAGGTCATCATGGATGGCTTGGACTTTTCTTGGCTATGGCTACTTTACTGTCTTTATTTGGGGAATAATTTATGAAAAAGTCTTTATGCTTCTTTACTATTGCAAGACAGGTTTTGATGTACTCTGATGTAAACGGCTTTAGACCTTAATTATAAATGTTTATGAAAGTTCGATTTTACTTCCGCTATTTTATATGTTCTGTCTTGTGATATTTCTGTGCATGTTTACCAATAATGCCCCTCTAAAGCTAGTGCATTCCTTTGTGAGTGACCCTAGCGGAGGCGGGGTGTTACACGTGGTATCAGAGCAGAAGGTTACCAGACTGGGCAAAAGTTTTTAAAGACCTTCTGAAAACTATTTGAAAATCGTTTATAAAGAAGCATTTTTCAAGAAAATTTTCTTTTAAAAGAAAAGGGCTATTCCCCAAAGGCCATTAGCACTATCCTTGTTTCCTTAATTGAATCTCTTTTCCTTTCTTTCCTCCATCTGTAGTCACAGTGGTTTTAACTGCGACTAGTCTTTTCTATCTACGAAAGTGCTTTCCATGCGATGGAGGTGGTTCTCGAGAGACCAGTGGCCGCATTATAAGAAAGGATAGTGAGAAAGAGGATAAAGGATACGAGCTTAAGGATGAGCAACTGGTTGGTATGGCTTAGTCCTCAAAGGAGGGAGAAAGATGAACAATGAAACCCATGACGAGAGAGTACCTTTGGCATGGTAAAACGGGGTGGATAGTTAAGTATTATGGGACAAGGACAAGATCATCGGGAGGGTAATAGTATGCTCTTATTTCTAGGGTACCTCGGAAGGAGGGTAACGATCTTGTTAAAAGTTTAGTTCTTCTTTTCTATCATCCCGCCAAGACTTTGTTTTGATCCCCGCATCATTTAAGTTTGCTTCGATAGTTGAGTCTCTGCACCTTAAGTACTAGCGTAATAGAGAATCGCATTTTTGTCTCAAGTCCTGTGGAGAACCGGTCCATTTATTCATGACTAGTTTTGGATTTGAGAATAACATGCCTCGGTTATGGATGAAGTGGTTATCCAGTAAGGGGTGCCACTCTCGGTTTTGATAGGAGGGTAGTTAGACTCTTTGACTAGCCTTGGTAATACCCTCGAAGTCTCGTGTAACCTTTTTGGGTTCGGTCATGATTAATTACTTAGAATCCCTTGATGCCTTTATTGGAAATTTGAAGCCCGATCGAGTGGTGTTCGCCGATAAGACGGATGGTTTATTTCACTTATGCACGGGTTATGGAAATCACCTAAGTAAGTGCGCTTGATAACCTGGTTGGCATCTGTTTACTTTCAAGAGAAAGTTCTTCTACGTGGAATACCTTGTGGTACGAGGTCCGAGATTCACTAGTGAATTTTGGAAAGCTTGCATGAGATCATGAGTACGCAGTCATGTTTGCGTCAAGTATTCTAGGAAAAGGATAAGTGCAAGTGGAACGAGAGGCGACAAAGAAATGAGTTCTAGCTCATGTTATGGAAACAGGAAATAAGAAGCTGCGAAATCGTGAAGTTAAAAGACAGTCAAGGCACGATGGAATTAAGCTCAGGAAAGTCGACTTTGATGGTCAAAGACTAGATACGCGCATGATATCTCTTTTTGGGAGTATATTCTTGATCCCTGTTTGCGGTAGAGCTTACTTGTAGGCTATCTTTTGTGGACATCCTCTCGGTCCTATTTTCTGTTACAAACCCCGTAAGGAGTTTGTCTTGTTTATCTTCTCGACCCTGTTTCAGGGAATCCTAGGTAGAACCCTATGGATGTAAACATGTATTTGAAACATGTTATGATTGATATGGTTGCAAGTGGTTGCAAGTGGTTGCTCGTGGATGCGCGAATACACATTAGATACTAGCTCGACTCGGTCACATTTCATATTGCATATGCACGAGTATTTATACTTGTTTATAGATGAAATCGAGTGTATTATCATGCGGTTGTTGCATATGAATAAATGATTGTGCACGCATATAGTATCTATATGACTAGGACTATTTGCATACACGTTGGATACATGGCACTATACATATTTTGCATTAGAAAGATTATTCAGGCCTGATCATTAGCATTAGCTAAGGAACATGTACACACACGTCTTGCATATATTCATACAGCATTAGAAATCATCTAAGGACAATGGTTGCTTGTGGATGATGTTTTGAGTAGATGGATGATGGACGGTAGGATATGTTCTTCCTAACTTGGAGATTTCGGGGACGAAATCCTAAAAGGTGGGGAGAATGTAACAACCCGTATTTCGATAACATGATTAAGACGAGAATCAAGGCAGAATTTAATTTTAAATTCTGAATCAGGTGAAATGGGCTATGCCATTGCGTTCGTCTTGGAAAAATACGCGAAATAGAGTCCGAGTTTTCGAAAATCGGAGTCCGTATGACCAAGATATGGCCTCGCGAAGTTTCACGAAAAATTCCCAAATTAAAGGATACTTAATTAAGTGAAATGGGTTGTGCAGAGAAATATATATATATATTGATATATATATATATATAATTGAAAATTAAATAAATAAATATGCAAAAATGTTCAAAACAGCGAATTGGGAGAGGGGAATAACCGAACCGGCCGATTTTTGAGGTCGACCCGAGCTCGCTGGGTCGACTAGGGGTTAATCCAGGGTGTTTGGCTGTCAACCCGTGGGCCGATTCGCTCAGATGCAGATTTTGCATTTGGATGGTTCTCATGGTTAATCTTTAATCTAAAGGCCCTAGATGGTTCCTACACTTGACTTCTTCCCCAAGACATACTTTGGTGGCTTGGATTGAATCTAGGTTTAATCTTATGGCCTAAAACACTTGCCTAATCTATAAATAAGCCCCTAACCTACCCCTAAACCCTCATTATTCATTCATGCAACTAAACTATGGCAAAATTGCTACTCTCGTGGCCTCCACTTAACTATCCTAGCCTCCACTTCATTTCTATGAGAGGTTTCATGATCATGAGAGTATTAGAGAGTCCCTATGTTAGTATGAGAGCTTCTCAAGTTGATTTCAAGGCAAAAGCTTTGATCTTTGTTCATAAAGATGGTATTTTTGTTGATTTGGAGTGTTCATCTTTGGGTTTTTGGGTGATGGAATGCATAGGCTTCATCACAATCTTTGTTTTGCATTTCGATTTGTGCCTTCATAGCTATGTAAGCCCTTCCCTACTCTTAGATATTAACTATGAAGTTAAATGTTCATGTTGAAAGTTTGGGTTTGATTAATTAGAATGATGCATGCTATCATGTTATGCAAGTTTATGAAGTCATTATCTTGATCTTATGAACTAAAAGCCACAACCTTTATGTTGAATGTTGCATTATGCAACATGAGAATCTTCATAATCATTATGTCAACTTGCATATGAAGTCATAATCCTTATATTATGATATATGCGAGTTTCTAGCCATCATTCCATGTCTTTTGTCACCATGATTCGCTTATGTACCAAGTTTGGGTTGATGCATGTTTTTGAGGCTTAAGAATGTAACATGCAAGCTAATGAACACATTTGTGCCTCATTTGCCACCATGATTAACTTGTGGCTTAATACCCATTTTTGTCATTCCATTGCCAAGTCTCTTCTTTTAATCCATCACGTTATTGCGAACGTATATGCTAGTTTAAAAAGCGTTGGGGTCACATTATGGGGAAGCATAATGACATGAATATGACTTGGGTAAATGGATATAAACATGACAACATGTAACGTTAAATATGACATGTGTTTATACTTGAAAACATGACTTGAAGTATAACATGGAAGTTGACATGTAAGTATGCATAAAAACATAAGCTTGGGAATTTACCTATTAAGTTAGGTTTACCCATTGGGAATTTACCTATTAAGTTAGGTCTACCCAATTGCTTGAAAACTTGACTATGAACATGACATTAGACTAAACATGAAAGTGGCCAACTCGAGGTTGGGTTGAGTTTGCAACGTAAAACTACCCGGAACCGACCGGCCTAACTAGTAGTTGCAAACAATAGGACCCAATGTGAGAAGTTGGTCATGTTGTGCTTGAACCCGAGGTTAGACCAAGTTGTGGTGTAAAGCTACCCGGAACCGACCGGCTTAACTAGTAACCACAACAAAGTCTAATGTGAGAGGTTGGGGTGCATTAAGTAATTAATGCCACATGATAGGGTTAAGTTAATTTGGTTAATGACTCTTAACCAAATATGACTTGGGTAAATGGGTTAAGTAAATAGGTTAGGCTAATGATACTTAACAAAACATGACAAGGTTGGGTAGGTTAAGTGATTTGATTTGCCTAATGACGCTTAACCATTTTTATATGACTAGTGGACGGGGATTAAGTTAACCAACACTTAATCAATCCAACATGATAATTTGGCAAGGTTAAGTAAGTTTTCTTAATGACACTTAACCATACAAGATGATTAGGGGATGGGGTTAAGTAATTTGCACCTAACTAATCCGACACGGTAATTAGATGGGGTTAAGTAATCCACACTTAACTAATCTAAACACGGTAATTCGATGGGGTTAAGTTAAACACTTAACCAATTTAAACTCGGTAATTCAATGAGGTTAAGTAACCAATACTTAACCAACTTAACGTGATAATTTAATGGGGTTAAGCAACTTATACTTAACCAATTATACATGATGATTTGATGGGGTTAAGTAACTTACACTTAACCAATCTAATACGCGGACCTGATAAGGTTAAGTCACAAGACCTTTTTAGAATATACTTAACCATTGTAGTACGATTAGAGGATGGGGTTAAGTCAACCTATACTTAACCATTCCGACTCGATAATTTGATGGGATTAAGATAATTTATGCTTAATCGATCTAGCAAGATAATCCGATAGGATTAAGGTAAGCTAGTACTTGACCAATTTGACTTGATAGGGTTAAGTCATGAGCCTCTGGGTACACTTAACCAACTTGTGGGACTAAGTCTTGAACTTAAATACTTAGCCAATCTTTGACGTGATTCGTGGGCGGGTTAAGTCATGGACTTGAATGATAACACTTAACCCAATAGACAAACCCTAGCTAGAAGAACTAGGTAGAAAACCGTGGTTAATCAAGGATAACGGGAAAGGAAGCTAAGTGGTAAACCTTAGTTAAGGGTAACTAAGTAATAATTCTTAGCTAAGGACATAGGACTAATTCTCAAAACGATGAGTAACCTGATACGGTAGGTCATCACTTAGTAAACGAGGGGGAGCAAGTTATCTGACTTGGATAAAAGCTCCAGCGCACTGGGTGCCGAAGTGGAAGCTTCGGGGGACGTGAGGATATTCTTGGGATCCCTCTGTGGGCTGCCAGGTAATTATACTAGGCCCATGAGAGGTTAAGGTCTGCGTTAGAAGGACCAAGAGTATGCCTTGGTTGCTATGCGAGCAACCTAAAGACTGGGATGGATTAGCGTGGAGTCGACGATTCTTGTTTTTGCCCTGGATAGCGCATCGCCGACTACCTACCATCTTTAGTCAATCGTGTACGTGCGGAAAGGCAGGGAACCCCCAACAGACCATGTGCTTGCTATCGAGTCATGGGTCAGGTTGGCCCGTAGGAAAGTGGGCTATAGTGGGGCCGTGGAGTGGTTCTTATACATGATTTTTCTTGGATTGCCTTTCAGTAGTTGAGGGAGGGGTCACGTGGGACCATAGCAACGGGTACAAAAACAGACCTTGATATCTGCATCGGCAGACGATTTAAAGCTCCCGACCGAGTTCCGTATTTCTTGATTTGCCCTGGCACGGAACTCGGATGGCACATTGGGGAACATGTGCATCTAGACATGGAAAACGATTCACGATACATACGTGGGATCAAGGGCGCGGTTGACGGGTGGCGTAATCCCTAGTGGTCCTAGGTGGCCAAAACCCAAACCGAGACACGGAAACGTTCATTAGGTAGCATAATCCCTAGCGGTCCTAGGTGGCATAAATCCTAAGTGGACGCGCGATAATTCATGGTAAGGAAACACAACTAGATCCAGGGTTGCAGTCCAAAACAACTTCAAGGATAAACCGTTTACATGGGAAAGCCCGTATAGCCTACGGCAAAGGACTGAACTTATACATGGAAAGAAACATATGAGTTGAGTAACCTATATATGCGGCATATTAGGTTGACATGGACCATTACACGACTTTTGAGTAAGGGTCATTCACGGATAACTCGTAATACAGTTGGGGTACTAGTACGGTAGGTGCAGAGCGGATATACAGGATAGATGCCATGGGAAGTGAAACACCCCACCTCCGTTAGGGTCACTCTCAAAGGGAATTCCCTAATTTTGGTGGATGTTTATAAGTACAAGTCACAGATATACAAGACAGATATAAGAACACATATTTGTAAGCAGCGGAAAATCAACAAACTTTTATTTCATAAAAGCAAATACGTGTTACAACAACAACACCATAATAGTCATACACTTTTTCCATAACATAACACTTTCATAATCTGTCTTGATTACATTATTTAAAGAAGCATAAATAAAACATAGATAAACTGCAAAAGTCCCCATAGTGGATTGTCCAAAGCCATAGTTCAAAACAGGAAAGTCCAAGCAATACATTTCTGTTCTTCAAGCTGGATGTTAAGGCTGGTCAAGCTGCTGTGTTCCCTCCCTGTGGACCTGGGGGGGGGGAACGGAATAAAAGAAGACGAAAGAAAAGTAGAGTCAGACATAAAGCCTGAGTAAGTCTAGTACTATTTTGTCTATGAATAAAGAACTGGGTATGATAAGTATAACAAGAAGTGGGCAAGCACTATAAACTTGGTTAAGTTGTCTAGGGTCGAATATACTATCGTACCCCATGTTAATCTCTGAACCCATATAAACTAGTTTCCAACTGGCACCCCATAATCAGGGTGATGTGATCCATTCAACGATGATCGGCTCCTACTCGCATAGTTGCATGTGTCTTACGGCCCCCGATGTTGTAGTTACCTATGCTGGTCCCACCATGGGGTGTATCAAGTCCCATAGTGGCGGCCCGACACAACCTTGGAGTGCACAGGTATGCTACTGGTGTCCAGTGCCTTATTTTTCTGCGCTGGAGTGTGTGCACGCCCGCACCCCGTTAGAACCTACACTGCTACACCACCGCCGTCGATTTGACCTCTTACAATCAGCCCAGTAATCGTGCCCCACCCTGCCTAGTTTCAGGGTATCCCGATACACCTTCTAGGGTTACTGCTGAAAAGGGTCCCCTGTTACTAGGTTTTCTATCTCTAGCCAACATGCTAAGTTGGTTAAGTGTTTTCTAACCTAACCCCCACCAGTCCGTTTAGTTTAGCATGTTCCATTTTGATTAAGTCTTTAGTTCACTTAATCCTAACAATCCTGACTCAGCCTTAATTGTCTTATTAAGGCCCTGACCTCTCACATTAGACAGGTATTGTTGTGGCTGCCTGTTGCCGGTTGGTTCCGGGCAGTCTTACGCCACAACTCAGTCTAACCTCGGGTCCTTATTGGGCTCCATGTTTAACCTCCCACATTGGATAGGTATTATTGTGACTACTGGACAGCCGGGCGGTTCCGGGCAGGTTTACATCACAACTCAATCCAACCTCGGGTTAAACACATCGTATGTTCTACATTTACATATTTTGTCTTTCTTCTTTATTTTCTTATATGTAAATATTTGCGGCCAATTATTAAGTTAATGGTGCAAAGGTTACACCAATCATGGGCCCAACCCATGCTTGAATTTGGGCCCTTCTCTTTTTATATTTTCATTCATTAGTAATTTTAACCCAACGTTATTTTCCCCCGTTTTACACGTCCGTTTATATATATTGGGCTTAGCCTTTTAAAGCCCAATTTAGCCATGCGAAAAGGGGAGGCTTAAAGCGTGATTACATACACAAAAAGGGGAAGGTGAGCGCATGAACTTGCAATATGACGTTGGAAATATAAAATAGAAACTGGTGTACTTGCATAGTGGTAACATATACTTTGGTCATAAAGCATTGGTGACATGAATCAAGCCATGTAAAGTTGTAGTTGAGATAAGAATCTAAATTGGGTATCATTATAGTCATAACTACAACATGAACCTATATTTTTATTTAGGCATAATGTCAAACATAAGCATGGCATAAATATTTCTAACATAAGCATGGCATAATGTCAAACATAAGCATGGCATAAGTATTTGTTCACATAACCATGGCATAAATATTTCTAACATGAAATCATGATTTTTTTTATGCCAAATATCATTCATAGCCTAGCCATATTCATAAGTTTGCAAATAGGTTTTCTAGTACAAAAGCATGGCTTAATACATTATGCCCAATTTTTAACATAATTTCATATGGATTATGATAACCCAAACTTATTCCAATTACTTCACCAAAAATGATGTTTGTATAAAAAATACCCATTATGATGGCATAATAGCAAAGCCCCAAACTTGCATGAATTTCAATCAACTACATACATGTAACTTCAACATGGATTTCATAATTTGCGAATATTCCAAACGTATACTTGCATAGAACTACCGCATGTAGTTCTTTATAATTGAATAACATAATTCAAGAATATCCAAACGTATATAATATTTCAAATTGATAAGAACGCACAAATATGAATTACTTTATTGCCACAATTCAAGCATACAAACCAACACAATTATTTGTTCATACCAAAGTAATACTCTACTTACAATTGTATGGCGAATTCTCCAATTTAGGGATTTGGAGATACGATTCCTTGTTGAATTGATTTGATTTAGGTTGCTTTATGCTTTAGAATTTTCCTCCTAATCCTCTCTCTCCAATTGGCGGCTACTCTTAGTCGTTCCTCAGCAACATGGCGGCTTTGTTCTTATTTTTGAATGAATAGATTAGGGTTAGTCTAGGGTTGTTTATATAGAGGTTATAAACTGATTAGGACCATTGATGTTGCTTGGATTGATCGTAGCCATTCATTCGCAAGAGAGACCAATTAGAGCCTGCCACCTAGCCCTAATGACAAAGCGAGCTTCTGAAAATCGGCCAACCACAGACCTGGCCAGCAAGGGCTAGACCAGACCTGGCCAGCAGGTCATTTTTGACCTGGGCGCACTTGGCAGGTGCGCCAGGTCAAAAATGTACTGGCGCACTTCACAGGTGCGCCAGTTCATTTTTGTTCTGGCGCACTTCCCAAGTGCGCCAGTGCATTCTGACCCTTCTCCGGTTTTTCGCCCAACCTCGTTCGTCCATAACTTCTTCATACGATATCCGTTTTTCGAAAACTCGGACTCTATTTCGCGTATTTTTCGGAGACGAACGCAATGGCGTATCCCGTTTCCCTTAGTTCCTTGATTTGAAATTAATTATACTTTAATTTGTGAGTTTCACAGTTATAGAATTCACGGGGTGTTACATTCTCCCCCACTTAAAAGGATTTCGTCCCCGAAATCTTCAAGTTAGGAGGAATGTATATCCTAATATCCAATCATCCATCTACTCATCCATCAAACACGAGCATCCATTGTCCTTAAAAGACTTCTAATGCTTCATGATCATATGCGAAGTGTGTGTGTACATGAACTTATCTAATGCAAAATCAGGTGGTCTACTGATTCAGTTGACCTCCTTAATGCGAATTATGTAAGTGCCATGAATTGTGTGTACATGAGTGCACAATCATTCAATACAAATGCAGCATCCACATGACAACACATTAAAGTTCAACCATATACGAGTGCAAACATATATGCATATGCAATATGAAGTGACTGAGCCGATCTAAAACCCTAGATTGTGTGTGTATATGCAACCACGAGCAACCACTAGCAATCACTTGCAACCACTTGCAACCATCATCCATAACATGTTTCAACTACATGTTTCCATCCAAAGGGTTTCTACCTAAAAGATAAGGTCGAGGAAATATACCCTAAAAAGATGGATAAAAGCGCAACTTAAGGAAAAAGAAAGATCAAGGATGTACCCTCGAACAGAAAAGGGTAGGCTGTACGGATTCTAGCTTCAGTTTCCCAAGTCGCGTCTCCCTCGGCGTCGCTCCACTGAACTTTGATGAGCTTGACTTTGCGGTTGCGTAGCTTCTTCACTTCCGTTCCTATTATGCGGGTTGGAACTTTCCTTATGGTTGCTTCGCGTTCCACTTCGGCCTCTTCGAGGATATTTGGCTCTACCACTTCAGCAGACTCATGTAGACATTTTCGGAGATGTGAAACGTGAAATACGTTGTGGACTCCAGCCAACTTCTCGGGTAGCTCTAATCTATAGGCCATTTTCCCAATTTTCTCGATGATAGGGAATGGCCCTACGAACCTTGGTGCTAGCTTTCCTGTGGTTCCAAAACGAACAACGTTTCTTAGCGGTGATACCTTGAGAAAAACTCTGTCTCCAACCTCAAATTCAAGGTCGGTCCTCCTCTTGTCGGCATAGGACTTTTGTCTGTCTTGGGCCGTCTTCATCCTTCTTCGTATTAAGTCTACTTTCTCTGAAGTCTCTCGGATCATATCTGGTCCAAGTATGAGCTTATCAGTAGACTCCCACCAACAAGTGGGCGATCGGCACGGTCTTCCATATAAAGCTTCGAAGGGCGCCATCCCGATGGTTGCTTGATAGCTGTTGTTGTAGGCAAATTCCACCAAAGGAAGGTGGTCTTCCCATGTCCCTCCGAAGTCAAGGATGCATAGCCTTAAAAGGCCTTCCAAAACTCTGTTCACTCTCTCTGTTTGGCCGTCGGTTTGGGGATGATAGGCTGTGCTCAAGCATAACTGCGTTCCTACTGCTTCTTGCAGACTCCGCCAAAACTCACTGGTGAAGATGGGGTCTCGGTTGCTAACAATGCTAGATGGTATTCCATGGAGTCGAACGATTTCCTTAAGGTAAAGTGATGCTAGGGATGAGGCAGTTCTTTTACTTTTGACAAGTAAAAAGTGGGCGCTTTTAGTAAGCCTATCCACTATTACCCAAATGCTAGTGTTGCCTCTCCTAGACCTAGGCAGCCCATCGATGAAGTCCATTGAGATGCTATCCCACTTCCACTGCGGGACCTCGAGAGGATGTAGCAGTCCGCTAGGCTTTTTCTGTTCCGCCTTAACCTGTTGGCACACCATACACTTAGAAACGAACTCTGCCACGTCCTTTTTCATGCCGTTCCAGAAGAAAGTCCTTTTTATGTCTTTGTACATTTTATCTCCTCCTGGGTGTATCGTCATCTTGGAGTGATGTGCTTCCTCGAGAACCTTCTTTACTAGATCTTTCGTCTGTGGGACGCATAGTTTTCCGTCTCGCCTTAGCAATCCCTTATCGTCGATGGAGTATCTGTTGAGGTGACTTGAAGTCTCACCCCTAATTACCCTATCAATTATTTCCACAAGATGAGGGTCTTCGCGTTGTGTTGTCCCTACTGAGTCCACTAAGGTTGGGCGCACTTCGAGAGATGCTAGCAAGCCTGGTACGAAATCGAAGGAAGGCCTAAAGTCGAAACTGGCTATAAACTCTAGGCTTTGTCTTTCAACAAACAACGGGCTTAGGGTCAATTTCTTTCGGCTCAACGCGTCTGCCACTACGTTGCCTTTGCCCGGAGTGTAGGAGATTTCGAAATCGTACGAGGCAAGAAACTCCATCCATCTTTGTTGCCTCAAGTTAAGATTATTCTGCGAGAAAAGATATTTCAACGATTTATGGTCAGTGTAAAGTTCGAACTTCTCACCTAGGAGATAGTGTCGCCAAGACTTGAGTGCAAAGACGATGGCGGCTAACTCAAGATCGTGGGTTGGATAGTTCTTTTCATGCACCTTCAACTGCCTCCCGCCATAAGCTACTACCCTTCCTTCTTGTATTAAGACGGCGCCTAGCCCTGTCCCACATGCATCCGTATAAACAGTGAACATCTTGCTCCCATCTGGCAGCGTCAAAACTGGGGCTGTTGTGAGAGCCCTTTTCAGTCGTTGGAAAGCAAACTCGCAATCCAAGTCCCAATTGAACACTAGATTCTTCTTAGTCAATTTCGTGAGCGGAGCTGAGATTTTCGCAAAATCCCTTATGAATTTTCGATAGAAACCCGCTAGTCCTAGATAGCTTCGGACCTCAGTTGCATTCCTTGGTGTCTTCCAATCCTGTACCGCCACTACCTTAGCAGGGTCCACTGCTAACCCTTGTTTGGATACTATGTGCCCAAGGAACCTCACCTCTTCTCTCCAAAAGTGGCATTTGGAGAATTTGGCTTTTAGCTGATGGACTCGCAAAGTTTCCATGATTGCCCTTAAGTGCTGAGCATGTTCCTCTTCACTCTTTGAGAAGATAAGGATATCATCTACGAAGACCACTACGAATTTGTTGAGGAAATCTCTAAATACCCTACTCATCAGGTCCACGAAGTAAGCAGGTGCATTTGTCAAGCCGAAAGGCATGACAAGCCATTCAAAGAAGCCGTCTGGGGTTCTGAATGCCGTTTTATCGATGCTATCTTCAACCACCCTTAGCTGATGAAAACCGGTTGCTAAATCGAGTTGGGAGAAAACAGACGCTCCTACAAGCTGGTCAAACAAATCGTCAATTCTAGGGAGAGGGTGCCTATTCTTTTTCGTTAGCTTGTTGAGCTCCCTATAGTCAACACATAGACGGAGTGATCCATCCGCCTTCGTAGCGAACACCACTGGAGCGCCCCATTCTGAAATGCTCCTCCTAATGAACCCCTTTTCTAGAAGCTCTTTAATCTGTTTACTGAGCTCTTTCCTTTCCCGTGGAGCCATGTGTCTAACGGGCAACGCAACGGGCTTTGCATTATCTACAAGATATATGCGGAAGTCTATTTCCCGCTTCGGAGGCAAGCCCTTCACCTCTTTGAAGACATCCGGATATTCCCGGACCACTTTAACAGATTGCAAATTTTCTACAGAGGCATCTAGCGATTCAAGGTAACTAAGCATAACCGCGTATGAGGGATTACAAGAAATTTCCAAAGTATTACCGAGCTGGGTTAGGAGCCTAACAAACCCTTTTCTCACAATCAAGGATGGCCCCATTACTGGATAGCCAATCCATACCCAAAATCAAACCATAACCCGAAAAGCCCAAAACAAAGGCACTACATTGAAATTCTACACTTAAGATAGAAATTTTCAATCCCACACAGATCATAGACAAATGAGCTGGGCCCCCAATTGGGTTTGAAACAATTAAGGGGTCCTCTACCATACTAGTTTTTAGGTGCAGAGATTCTACTAAAGCAGACGAGATAAAGGAGTGTGATGCGCCAGAATCAAATAAAGTGCAAACGGGGTGATCATAAAGATAAAATACACTTTCTACAGAAGTATTTATACCTCGCTGTTGCAGAGGTGGCGCTTCCAGCACATGAACCTGTGCCCCTGGGGTGGATCCAGCCCTCTGCCCCTGTCCCCGTTTCTTTGGGCAGTCCTTAGCCCTGTGGCCTGTCTCTCCGCAAGAAAAGCACCCACCATTCTCCTTGGCCTTCTTTTTCCGGCAGTCCTTTACTAAGTGCCCCACTTTGCCACAGAAATTACACTTCCTCTTCTCTTTATTGCCTTTCCCGCCTTTCTTAAAGTCTGTCTTTTTAGGCTGCAAACCCTCTTTCTTCCCTTGAGAGCTTTCTGGCTTTGTCTCCTTCTTGCCCTTATCCTCTTCATTCAGCAATGCCATTTGCACCAATCTTTCATACGTGGCTCCCATGGGTATATGGGTCATGGCCAAACTGTGTAATGGCTCATTCAACCCTTTGACGAAACGGAGAGCCTTCTTGTGCGGGGTGTTGACTAGGTCAAGCCCAAACCTAGCCAGCTCATCGAACTAATTCACATACTCTCTGACTGTCTTGTCCCCTTGCTTAAGAAATAAGAATTTTTTCAACTGCAAACTTCTTTCCGCGTCTGAGAGAAATTTAGTCTCAAACCTTGCCCTAAAGTCCTCCCATGTCTCCACTGGTCTTTCAGCATTAGTGACCTCCCACCAGTAGGAAGCCTCGCCCTTCAATAGGCACACTGCCAATTGTACTTTTTGTCTATCCTCTACCTCAAAGATGATGAATAGGTCCTCAGTTTCTTTCAGCCAATTTCTGGCTGCCACGAAGGACTCAGTTCCATGGAAATCCCTTCCTCCCATAGCTTTAAAATCTTTACATCTCTTAGCAAACGCGTTTCCCCGAATAGTATGCTCTTATTTCTAGGGTACCTCGGAAGGAGGGTAACGATCTTGTTAAAAGTTTAGCTCTTCTTTTCTATCATCCCGCCAAGACTTTGTTTTGATCCCCGGATCATTTAAGTTTGCTTCGATAGTTGAGTCTCTGCACCTTAAGTACTAGCGTAATAGAGAATCACATTTTTGTCTCAAGTCCTGTGGAGAACCGGTCCATTTATTCATGACTTGTTTTGGATTTGAGAATAACATGCCTCGGTTATGGATGAAGTGGTTATCCAGTAAGGGGTGCCACTCTCGGTTTTGATAGGAGGGTAGTTCGACTGTTATGATTAGTTTTTGTCAAAATTAAATGTAAATCAGTATATATTCAATTTGAACGCACATTTTAATTTACCGGGGCCACATACAGACTCTAAAAATACCAGAAAAATTATTTCTAGCTTCATATTGAAGATACAGTCCTAACAAAACTAATTTGGTCAAATTTGAAGACCATTTGAAAAATGGTCATTTTCCAGTCGATTAAAATTAACTAAAACTGTTAAAACACGTTTAACTTCGCCACGCTCACATATTGATTTAGAAAAAACATGAATTTTGAAATGTAGCAATAACTTGACATCACGGATCAAACAAAAGTGGTATCGTCGAAAACCGAGGTCGTTTGCAAAATTTCTATTTTCAAGGGCCAGAATTTCATAGCGACTATTCTGAATTTTCAGCTGGGCATAACTTTTTATTCCCGCTATGAAATTTCAATTTTTCGGATTCATTGGAAAGATATTCTCAATTAGATTCTAATATTTTTTGTTTCACTAAAATCCGGTTTACTTTGAATCTTGTACATCCATTTGAAATTTTAAATCGAATTTTCGAACTACTGCGCCATTTTCAATTCCTTTTATAATATAAAGTAAATATATATATATTCTAACGATGATTCAAATAAATATATACATTCTAATCTATTCAAAATAGATTTCTCGTCGTTATTATTTAAAATAATTCATTTTAAATAATCAAAATTTATTAAAATTGCCAAAATAAAAATTTTAAATTGCCTTTGATTTCCGGGTTATTACATACATGCAGACTTGTTTCTCTGTATAATGCAAATATGAGGACATGTAAGTAACACTCTAAAGGAAATGGAAAGATTCACATTGTATTCAAAAGAACATTCAAAGAAACATAGTACAGGCTTCTACCGATCTACTCAAATTTACAAGGAAACAATTTTTGATAGCTAGGCTCGCATGCAGGGGTGGTTTGTTTCATGAACACATTTAGGTCACCAAAACGTGGTGAATACACCCTATAGCCATTATAAGTGAACAAACATGCACATCTCAAATCAAGGAAAAGGGACAAATTTCAAGTCACGGTCTAGGACATGCCACACAGTCAAATAATTTTAGCAGGTTGGCACAGATAGTAGCAGGCGAGAATTTAAGCACCGAATAATAAAAAGTGCGGTGCAACATATGGCTCAATATGCAACACAGACAGGTTTTTGAATGTCCCAAACTGATTATACTTAGTGGAACCAAAGTGTGAAACTTGCTAAAAGTTTAATCATAAGTAATCTTACTATTGGATGACGATGGAGCAAGGAGTAGGAGCTCGACGGTGCTGTGCCAGAGAGGCGGAGGAAGTAGTGCATCAATCGGCAAAGGCTGAAGCTAACATTGGTGATGCTGACGAACGACTTCACTGGGTGGTCTCTCTTTCGTGGTTCATGCTGACTTGAGAAGGATGTGCTCTTGCCATCACTGGAGCTGGGTAGATGGTTGCTCCAGCGTTGGAAAATGGTGGGACCGATGGTCAGCAAATGGAGAGGTGGCGATACCGGACCAGACAAGGACCGCGGAAGGGGAAGCTTTGGTCTCGGGTGGCTTTTGACTGATGCGGCGCGAGGTGAAAGCGGCGGTCTTGTGCGGCAACAGCGACGCCTTCTTATGAGCAGAAGGGCGGCGTTGCAATGGACATCGAGTTGGATAAAGGAGGGGTGCCTGATTTTGAATTCGGGGATTTTTAATTTCGTTGGAGGAAGGATTTGATTTAGCATTGGGGAAAGGAATTAAAACAACTGCTGTTAAAGATAAAGAAGTGGTGTGTGAGCAACTAAGGGTATGCTGGTTCTTATAATTCCACCGAAGGAGACCAGTATCTAAGAAAATCTCAGTGTATAATTAGTTTATAGAAAAAAAATGACAGGTGGAAGGAAGCTTCAGCACGAAATCTCTGAGAGCTGTAGCCAAATCTTAGTAAAGATTTACCAGATTTTGGCTCAAAGAACCGTTGGGCTAAACAAAGGAACACCATGGATTTTATTCAGTCCATATTTCAAAAATGTACATTTACAAATAACGTTCATATTAACAATTATATGTTTGGTTAATAGTCCGAATAAGTGCATCGTATTATGTATTTTCTTCTTGTGGTTTTTCCATCAATTAAATTTGTCAACCGATCACAATTGTTGTGACAAATTAATTGCACAAAATTTATCGAACGATGAAATTTGAAATAACGTATTTTATATAAACTAATTCTCCGTTAGAAATCGATAATGTCTAAATACGATTGCATAATATATTCTCAAAATTGATTCAAGTACTAATGTTAAATCCCAATAGAGCGTCATGTTAGGAAATAAATAAATTTTCAAGGCATTTTCATTTTAAAAGTGAATACGACATTCAAAAAAAAATATTTTCGTAATTATAAAATCGGTAAATGTGATAGTTTACAAAATAACTAGATTAGAGTAAAAATAAATAAACAAAATTAAAAAATTATAACCCGTCAAATACAAGTAATGAGGTTAAAAGTAGAGTGCTACTGTGATACCCCACCTCCATTAAGGTCACTCACAAAGGGAATGTCTTAACTTTGATGGAGCGTTTTAGTAGACAGAATAGAAATTTACAAGACAGATAAAACAGTACTTGAAAAATTAATAACTTTATTACAACAGAAACGGAAGTATGTTTGGTTACATCTTTTCAAATCACAATATCAGAATTCAAGTACAAAATATCAGCCTTGTACAAAAGCCTTCAGAATGCATAGTTTTTAAAATCATAATCCCCAACATAAACTGCCATGGAAAGATAGAGCCAAGGCCAAGCGGTATTTCAAGCAGAGAAAATCCAAATCAAGCTCCTATACTTCCACCCTAAAAAACCTGGTGGGGGAGGAGGGGACGAAAGACAAGGGGCGAAAACAAGCAAGATCAGACATAAAGTCTGGCAAGTCCAGTGAATTTCAGCATATGAATAGATAATAATATCATGACATTAAAATAAAGTTGGATAAGAGACAACAGCGACAGGACTAACTATTATACTTAAGCTAAACAGAAGAAACAAAATGATATAGCCCAAGTTATGCTTCTTACTTATATTTTACTTCTCTGCACTAATACTAGTATAACTGGATTAGGCGTTACCCTAATGTCCAAACTGAAACAGAAACGGAAAAAAATAATCTATATAGGAACATAATGCCAGCAATGGGCCTTTACCACCCCAACAGACAGAAGGTACATAAACGGAATCAGAGTCGGGAACAGAATAATCCCTACAGAAACAGAATGTTAGAATTAGTTGTACACTAGTAAATGGGCCTTTACCACCCCAACACACGGTACCACGCAGAAACAGACAGGTGTTACCACCCAACAGAAATAGATGGTATCCCAACTGAAACGGACAGAACTAAGTGTTCCTTAAATCTACCCCAAGCGATCATCTCCCTAATACATAAATACCTTGTGCCAGCTCACAGAAGGGTGTATCACTCCCCAAAGTGGCAACCTTTAAATGAAACAGACCTATTTACAGATGTCACGACGTCTTACATCCTCAGAGGCACACCAACAACCATGCACGCACATGACCCGGTTGGAATGCACCATCAACACCCCTCGCCATTATCAGAATGAACCACTTATAATTAGTTCAGTAAGCGTGCCCGGACCCTACCTACTGTTGGGTCATAATTTTGATACCAGAAAGGGTTATTGACTAATATGGGTCCCAAACAACAGATGACACAAGTATTTTCCATTCTAACCTTGTGTCCCCAGACTAACAGATTTGAAATTAACTTGTTTACAAGTTTTAGTCCTACAAAGTTCAGAATCAACTAGTTCACAGACAAGAAAATCAACTCAACAGGTTTTCCGACTAACGGATCAGATGTATAGTTTTAACAGACTTGCAGATTGTCTAACTTTGTATTGGGCCTACAGATTCACGAAACAGGTTTATTAATTCATCAGTCGAGTTGGTTTAGCCTTATCTACCCAACACGTTTTAGACATCATATTTATCTCAGATTTGCATTAATTAAATATTAATGCGCATGCCTCTCACATTAGGTCGGTAGCTTGTGGCCGCTGGATAAGCCGGGCGGTTCCGGGTAGACTTCTGCCACAAGCCAAATCTAACCTCATGTCTAAGCATATTTTAGTTATGCATACGACCTCTCACATTAGACTAGCAGTTTGTGGTTGTTGGTTAAGCCGGTTGGGTCCGGCCAGGCTTCTACCGCAAACATGAGTCTAACCTCATGTCTCAGCATTTTTATTTTAACCAGTTTATTCCATTACAAATTATACAAATATCAGAATAATTATGTCAATTTAACAGATTTGACTTCTTTTCAAGTCGCAGCAGATTAAACAAATTAACATGTTTTACACAAATTACAATCATTCTGCTTTTCAACAGATTTAATAGATTTAGCATCTTAGGCGGTTCAACAGAATTAGCTGATTAGGCAACTCAACAGATTTAGCAGATTAGGAAAAATTAGCAGATTAGGTGATTCAACATATGTAACAGTTTAGGCAATTCAACATATTGAACAGGTAACAGGTTTAGCTGATTAGGCAAATTTAACATAATATGCACATAACAGTTTTAGCCGATTTAAACATTCCTTAAAGTCTTATTCACATATCTTGCCTAATTCATATGTTAAGCCTAAACTTATATGCCCAAATTATGGTCATAATCCACTATATAACATATGTCCCAATTTTTAGTTAAACTTGCATAGTTCAGAATATTCTCCAAAAACCTTACATATAAATTATGCCAAATATAGCCATTGATTACAATGCATGTCACATATCCAAAAAAACCCCTTACTTAGGTGTATTCACACTTAACAATTATCCAATCATAATTTGGATCTTTACACCTAAGTTAAATGCAAATTAATTCTCTTTTTTCCAAATTTCAGACTATAATATATATAGTATGTCCTGATCTAGATCTTGAATTACAACTTGTACTATGCATCCAAATAAGTTACATGTTCATAGTTAAACTTTACGCCACAAATCCCAAGTCATATGTCCAATATTCTTTATGCCTAAAAACTCAAGACATATGTTAAATACACCTTATGTTTTAAATACAACATGCCCAATTATATGTCTCAGATTTATGTTCTAAATTCAACCTATGTTCTTTATGTTCTATGTCACAATAATCTTCTCCTTCCATGTCATAGATCGTCTTATACAATATGCATTTATGTCCAGAATTACAACATGAGTTGTATCCTCAAATTAGTTACAAATGAATTATGCCCGGATATGCCTCATTCAATATTCTTCCCAAATTTAACGTTTATTCGTTCATCTCTTATGAGACCTGGCTCAGGCTCGTGGTAGCCTGGCTATCAAACAAAAAGAAAGAAAGAAGGAAGAAATACAGAACAAAAAGAATAATAAAATAGAGGAACAAATCTGATAAACAGAAAAAGAGCATAATCTCAGATTCAGTTTTATAATTATGTCAAGATCATGATTAAAATTCATATCGGAAAATAATTGCACTTGCCTTGATTGGATTATATAAGAAGAGTTGCAGTAGTTCTCTTTTAATCTTATTCAGATTTGGAAGAAGATGCACTAGTTCTAGTTTTGATCCCAGCAGAGTAGCGACGCCATTATTTAATTTATTTATTATAGAGGCAGAGTATAGGTAGAATGAAATTGTGTGGAGAGAAAGTGAGGTTTGGGGGTGTTTTTATTGGAGAATAGGGTGATTTAGAGCCTTCAGATCAGTCCAGAAGTCATCATAACCATCCAGCTCGAAGACAGGTCATCCAGCCACTCAGAAGAAGATACGTCATCATAGAACACTCCAGAATTCTGTGCTGAATCGGTATGGGCGCATTTGGCAGGTGCGCCAGTGTATTTTTGTACTGGCGCACTTCACAAGTGCGCTAGTGTATTCTGGCATGTTTCCAGTTTTTCTGCCTAAATTCATTCGTCCGTATATTCTTCATACGTTATCCGTTTTATGCAAACTCGGACTCTAAATTTAGAGACGAACACAATGGCACAACCTGTTTCCCCTAATACTTCTCCTAAAATTAAGTATACTTTAATTTGTTACATATATGTTCATAGAAAATACGAGGTGTTACATTCTCCCCTCCTTAAAGGATTTCGTCCCCGAAATCTTCAAGTTAAGAAGAACGTGTCCTACCATCCAATCATCCATCTACTCAACCATCATCCACAAGCATCCATTGTCCTTAGAAAACTTCTAATGTTGTATGAATATATGTAGAAGTGTGTGTATATGTCTCTTATCTAATGCAAAGATCAGGCGGTCTACTGATTCAGTTGACCTCCTCAATGAGAACCATGTTGGTGCCATGAGTCCAATTATGTATGCAAGAAATCCAATTTGATACACATCGTTTCTATATTTGTGAATAACCATTCATCCAAATGCAACATCCATGTGATGAGTCAATCATTTTGCATTCACAGAAATTGAAAAATGCGCACACATTCATATGCAGTATGAGAGTGTTTTTGAGCCGATCTAGTGCCTAGGGTGTGTATATGCATCCACGAGAAACCACTAGCAACATCTTGCATCCAATTGCAACCATCAAACATAACATGTCTCAAACACATGTTTACACCCATTAGTTTCTACATAATATCGAAGACTCGATCGATAGGATACATCTGAGTGATAGAAGCAAGTACGTTTAAAACAAGAGCTCTGTTCCTATTAGACATCGGTTAAGAAAATAAATCCCTAAGTATCAACCCCGAATACTGAAATCAACATCAGATTGACACTCAGATAATTAATCCCATTAAACAATGTCAAAACTGGAAATCTACTTCATGGTTTGAGTAAAAACTCCTATCCTTTTCAGAAATATTCAGATACTTACATACTACTGGTAAAGACAGGATTATCAAATGATTCTTAGGAAACTAATCATGATAAAACCCTACCATATCCCATAAAAACCAGAATGTATGCGTTATAGTCAACTTAACGCCTAACACAGATACCCTCAAACCCCAACCTATCACAAACAGATGAGTCGTAATAGTCATGGGGTTAGAGACTATAGCGGGATCAGAAACAAGACTAGTATTAAAGTGAAGAGTCTCAATTACAGAATCAAAATGCCAGAATCAAAGAGAGTTTTAATTCAATAATCAGATAAGGAAATTAAACCTTCTATAGAAAATTTTCCTATCTCTATCTGATCCACCAACCACGAGAGAATTCTCCTGGCCTCCAGAAGTAGGTTCTGTCCTCTGCCCTTGCCATCTGGGGCAGTCCTTGATCGGATGTCCTGTCTCACCGCAATGAAAACAACTAGTCTTCTTACATGTTAACAAGTCTTTCTCTGAAGTTACCCACATCGCATAGAAAACCCTACGAATCTCGAAAGAGGATTAGCCGTAGGTGAAATTACTGTTGCTACAGATGGAAGTTAGGCACTTCTTTGCCCTTCGACAGAAGTCGTAGTCTCATCATGCCTACGGAACCATGTCGTGATGAGGTTACCTCCCATAAAGCTAGGAGCCCTGGAGACTTAGAAAAGAAGGAAATAAGGATTAAACATAAAATCAAAAGATAGATATATGGCTTTGGGGACTATGTTTTTCAAAATAAACTCTACTTTTGGAAATACTTCCTTTTTAAAACATTTTTGAAAATAGATTTCAAAAACTTTTTATCAAATCAGGTAACCTTCAGCTCTGATACCAAGTGTAACACCCCACCTATGTTAAGGTCACTCACAAAAGGAATGCCTTAACTTTGATGGAGCGTTTTAGTAGACAGAACGGAAATTTACAAGACAGATAAAACAGTACTTGAAAAATTTATAACTTTATTACAACAAAAACCGAAGTAAGTTTGGTTACATCTTTTCAAATCACAATATCAGAATTCAAGTACAAAATATCATCCTTGTACAAAAGCCTTCAGAATGATTAGTTTTTAAAATCATAATCCCCAACTCAAATTGCCATGGAAAGATGTCAGACATAAAGTCTGGCAAGTCCAGTGAATTTCAGCATATGAACATATAATAATATCATGACACGAAAATAAAGCTGGATAAGAGACAACAGCGACATGAGTAACTGGTATACTTAAGCTAAACAGAAGAAACAGAATGATATAGCCCAAGTTAAGCTTCTTACTTATATTTTACTTCTCTGCACTAATACTAGTATAACAGGATTAGGCGTTACCCTAATGTCCAAACTGAAACAAAAACGGAACAGAATAATCTATACAGGAACAGAATGCCAGTAATGGGCCTTTACCACCCAACAGACAGAAGGTACATAAACGGAATCAGAGACGGGAACAGAATAATCCCTACAGAAACAGAATGTTACAATTAGGTGTACACTAGTAAATGGGCCTTTACCACCCCAACAGACGGTACCACGCAGAAACAGACAAGTGATACCACCCAACGAAAACAGACGGTACCCCAACGGAAATAGACAGAACTAAGTGCACCCTAAATCTACCCCAAGCGATCGGCTCCTTAATACATAAATACCTTGTGCTTTCCCCACAGAAGGGTGTATCACTCTCCAAAGTGGCAACCTTTAAATGACATAGACCTATTTACAGATGTCACGGCGTCTTACATCCTCAGAGGCAGACCGGGATCCATACTCGCACATGACCCGGTTGGAACGCACCATCAACACCCCTTGCCATTATCAGAACGAAGCACTTATAATTAGTTCAGTAAGCGTGTCAAGACCCTACCTACTGTTGGGTCATAGTTTTGATACCAGAAAGGGTTACTGACTAATATGGGTCCCAAACAATAGATGACACAAATATTTTCCCTCCTAACCTTGTGTCCCCAGACTAACAGATTCCAGATTAACTTGTTTACAATTTTTAAGCCTTCAGAGTTCAGAATCAACTAGTTCAAAGACCAGAAAACCAAGTCAACAGGTTTTCAGACTAACGGATAAGATGTATAGTTTTAACAGACTTACAAATTGTCTAACTTTTTATTAGGCCTATAGATTCACGAAACAGGTTTATTAATTCATCAATCTAGTTGGTTTAGCCTTATCCACCCAACACGTTTTAGACATCATATTTATCTCAGATTTGCATTAATTAAATATTAATGCGCAGACCTCTCACATTAGGTCGGTAGCTTGTGGCCGCTGGATAAGCCGGGCGGTTCAGGGCAGACTTCTGCCACAAGCCAGACCTAACCTCGTATCTAAGCATATTTTAGTTATGCCTACGACCTCTCACATTAGACTAGAAGTTTGCGGTTGCTGGTTAAGCCGGTTGGGTCCGTGCAGGCTTATACCGCAAACATGAGTCTAACCTCGTGTCTCAGCATTTTTATTCTAACCTGTTTATTCCATTACGAATTATACAAATATCAGACTAATTATGTAAATTTAACAGATTCGACTACTTTTCAAGTCGCAACAAATTAAACAAATTAACATGTTTTACACAAATTACAATCATTCAGCTTTTCAATAGATTTAACAGATTTAGCAGCTTAGGCGGTTCAACAGATTTAGCAGATTAGGCAACTCAACAGATTTAGTAGATTAGTCAAAATTAGCAGATTATGCGATTCAACATATGTAACATTATAGGCAATTCAACAGATTAAACAGGTAACAAGTTTAGCAAATTAGGCATATTTAACATAATAAGCCGATAATAGTTTTAGCCGATTTAAACATTCCTTAAAGTCCTATTCACATATCTTGCCTAATTCATAAGGTAAGCCTAAACTTATATGCCCAAATTATGGTCATAATCCACCATATAATATATGTCCCAATTTTTAGTTAAACTTGCATAGTTCAGAAAATTCTCCAAAAACCTTACATATAAATTATGCCAAATATAGCCATTGATTATAGTGCATGTCACATATCCAAAATAAAACCTTACTTAGGTGTATTCACACTTAATAATTATCCAATCTTAATATAGATCTATACACCTAAGTTAAATGCAAATTAATTCTCTTTTTTCCAAATTTCAGACTATAATATCTATACTATGTCCAGATC
This sequence comes from Allium sativum, assembly GCA_030737875.1. Taxonomy (NCBI): domain Eukaryota; kingdom Viridiplantae; phylum Streptophyta; class Magnoliopsida; order Asparagales; family Amaryllidaceae; genus Allium; species Allium sativum. The sequence continues at coordinate 178,310,330 of CM060915.1, read as the reverse complement.
TAGATCTTGAATTACAACTTGTGCTATGCACCCACATCAGTTACATGTTCATAGTTAAACTTTACACCACAAATCCCAAGTCATAAGTCCAATATTTTTTATGCCTCAAAATTCAAGACATATGTTAAATACACCTTATGTTTTACATACAACATGCCCAATTATATGTCTCAGATTAATGTTCAAAGTTCAACCTATGTTCTTTATGTTCTAAGTAACAATAATCTTCTCCTTCCAAGTCATAGATCATCTTATAAAATATGCCTCAAATTTATGTCTAAAATTACAACATGCGTTGTATCTTCAAATTAGTTACAAATCAATTATGCCCAAATATGCCTCATTCAATATTCTTCCCAAATTTAGTGTTTATGCGTTCATCTCCCATGAGATCTGGCTCAGGCTCGTGGTAGACTGGCTATCAAACAAAAAGCAAGAAAGGAGGAAGAAATACAGAACAAAGAGAATAATAAAACAGAGGAATAAATCTGATAAATAGAAAAAGGGCATAATCTCAGATTCAATTTTATAATTATGTCAAGATCATGATTAAAATTCATATCGAAAAGTAACTGCACTTGCGTTGATTGGATTATAGAGGAAATGTAACAACCTGTATTTTCAATAACCTGTTATAACATAAATGGAGGCAGAATTAAACTGTAAAATCTGACTCAAGGGAAACGGGCTATGCCATTGCGTTCGTCTCGGAAAAATACGCGAAATAGAGTCCGAGTTTTCGAAAATCGGAGTCAGTATGACCAAGATATGGCCTCGCGAAGTTTCACGAAAAATTCCCAAATTAAAGTATACTTAATTAAGTGAAATGCGTTACGCAGAGAAATATATATATTGATACATATATATATATAATTGAAAATTAAATAAATAAATATGCAAAAATGTTCAAAACAGCGAATTGGGAGAGGGGAATAACCGAACCGGCCGATTTTTGAGGTCGACCAGAGCCCGCTGGGTCGACTAGGGGTTAATCCAGGGTGTTTAGCTGTCAAACCGTGGGCCGATTCGCTCAAATGCAGATTTTGCATTTGGATGGTTCTCATGGTTCATCTTTAATCTAAAGGCCCTAGATGGTTCCTACACTTGACTTCTTCCCCAAGACATGCTTTGATGGCTTGGATTGAATCTAGGTTTAATCCTATGGCCTAAAACACTTGCCTAATCTATAAATAAGACCCTAACCTATCCTAAATCCTCATTATTCATTCATGCAACTAAACTATGGCAAAATTGCTACTCTCATGGCCTCCACTCAACTATCCTAGCCTCCACTTCATTTCTATGAGAAGTTTCATGATCATGAGAGTATTAGAGAGTCCATATGTTAGTATGAGAGCTTCTCAAGTTGATTTCAAGGCTAAAGCTTTGATCTTTGTTCATAAAGATGAGGTTTTTATTGATTTGGAGTGTTCATTTTTGGGTTTTTGGGTGATGGCATGCATAGGCTTCATCACAAGCTTTAATTTAATCGATTTAGGCCTTTATAGCAATGTAAGACCGTTCCCTACTCTTAGATATTAACTATGAAGTTAAATGTTCATGTAGAAAGTTTGGGTTTGATCATTGAGAATGATGCATGCTAACATGTTATGCAAGTTTATGAAGTCATTATCTTGATCTTATGAGCAAAAAGCTACAACCTTTATGTTGAAATGTTGCATTATGCAACATGAGAACCTTCATAATCTTCTTGTCAACTTGCATATGAAATCATAACCCTTATATGATGATATATGCGAGTTACTAGTCATCATTCTATGTCTTTAGTCACCATAATTCGTTTATGTGCCAAGTTTGGGTTTATGCATGTTTTTGAGGTGTAAGAATGTAACATGCAAGCTAATGAACACATTTGTGCCTCATTTGCCACCATGATTAACTTGTGGCTTAATACCCATTTTTGTCATTCCTTTGCCAAGTCTCTTCTTTTAATCCATTATGTTGTTGCGAACGTATATGCGAGTTTAAAAGCGTTGGGTTATGTTATGGGTAATTTCTAATGACATGAAAATACAACTTGAAAACATGGCTTGAAATATAACATGGAAGTTAACATGTAAGTATGCATAAAAACATAAGCTTGGGAATTTACCTATTAAGTTAGGTCTACCCTTTGAGAATTTACCTATTAAGTTAGGTCTACCCAAATGCTTGAAAAACTTGTAACATGTTTTGGAAACATGATGAACATGACACTTAGATAATATAAGTGTGGCCAACTCGAGGTTGGGTTGAGTTTGCAACGTAAAACTACCCGGAACCGACCGGCCTAACTAGTAGTTGCAAACAATAGGACCCAATGTGAGAAGTTGGTCATGTTGTGCTTGAACCCGAGGTTAGACCAAGTTGTGGTGTAAAGCTACCCGGAACCGACCGGCTTAACTAGTAACCACAACAAAGTCTAATGTGAGAGGTTGGGGTGCATTAAGTAATTAATGTCACATGATAGGGTTAAGTTAATTTGATTAATAACTCTTAACCAAATATGACATGGATAAAGGGGTTAAGTAAATTGGTTAGGCTAATGATACTTAACAAAACATGACAAGGTTGGGTAGGTTAAGTGATTTGATTTGCCTAATGACGCTTAACCATTTTTATACGACTAGTGGACGGGGATTAAGTTAACCAACACTTAATCAATCCAACATGATAATTTGGCAAGGTTAAGTAAGTTTTCTTAATGACACTTAACCATACAAGATGATTAGGGGATGGGGTTAAGTAATTTGCACCTAACTAATCCGACACGGTAATTAGATGGGGTTAAGTAATCCACACTTAACTAATCTAAACACGGTAATTCGATGGGGTTAAGTTAAACACTTAACCAATTTAAACTCGGTAATTCAATGAGGTTAAGTAACCAATACTTAACCAACTTAACGTGATAATTTAATGGGTTTAAGCAACTTATACTTAACCAATTATACATGATGATTTGATGGGGTTAAGTAACTTACACTTAACCAATCTAATACGCGGACCTGATAAGGTTAAGTCACAAGACCTTTTTGGAATATACTTAACCATTGTAGTACGATTAGAGGATGGGGTTAAGCCAACCTATACTTAACCAATCCGACTCGATAATTTGATGGGATTAAGATAACCTATGCTTAATCGATCTAGCAAGATAATCCGATAGGATTAAGGTAAGCTAGTACTTGACCAATTTGACTTGATAGGGTTAAGTCATGAGTCTCTGGGTACACTTAACCAACTTGTGGGACTAAGTCTTGAACTTAAATACTTAGCCAATCTTTGACGTGATTCGTGGGTTGGTTAAGTCATGGACTTGAATGATAACACTTGACCCAATAGACAAACCCTAGCTAGAAGAACTAGGTAGAAAACCGTGGTTAATCAAGGATAACGGGAAAGGAAGCTAAGTGGTAAACCTTAGTTAAGGGTAACTAAGTAATTCTTAGCCAAGGACATAGGACTAATTCTCAAAACGATGAGTAACCTGATACGGTAGGTCATCGCTTAGTATACGAGGGGAGCAAGTTATCTGACTTGGATAAAAGCTCCAGCGCACTGGGTGCCGAAGTGGAAGCTTCGGGGGACGTGAGGATATTCTTGGGATCCCTCTGTGGGCTGCCAGGTAATTATACTAGGCCCATGAGAGGTTAAGGTCTGCGTTAGAAGGACCAAGAGTATGCCTTGGTTGCTATGCGAGCAACCTAAAGACTGGGATGGATTAGCGTGGAGTCGACGATTCTTGTTTTTGCCCTGGATAGCGCATCGCCGACTACCTACCATCTTTAGTCAATCGTGTACGTGCGGAAAGGCAGGGAACCCCCAATAGACCATGTGCTTGCTATCGAGTCATGGGTGAGGTTGGCCCGTAGGAAAGTGGGCTATAGTGGGGCCGTGGAGTGGTTCTTATACATGATTTTTCTTGGATTGCCTTTCAGTAGTTGAGGGAGGGGTCACGTGGGACCATAGCCACGGGTACAAAAACAGACCTTGATATCTGCATCGGCAGACGATTTAAAGCTCCCGACCGAGTTCCGTATTTCTTGATTTGCCCTGGCACGGAACTCGGATGGCACATTGGGGAACATGTGCATCTAGACATGGAAAACGATTCACGATACTGAAACACCCCACCTCCGTTAGGGTCACTCTCAAAGGGAATGCCCTAATTTTGGTGGAGGTTTATAAGTATAAGTCACAGATATACAAGACAGATATAAGAACACATATTTGTAAACAGCGGAAAATCAACAAACTTTTATTTCATAAAAGCAAATACGTGCTACAACAACATCACCATAATTGTCTTACATCTTTTCCAAAACATAACACAACACTTTCATAATCTGTCTTGATTACATTATTTAAAGAAGCATAAATAAAACATAGATAAACTGCATAGGCCCCATAGAGTTTGTCCAAAGCCATAGTTCAAAAAGGAAAGGTCCAAGCAATACATTTCTCTTCTTCAAGCTGAATGTTAAGACCGGTCAAGCTGCTGTGTTCCCTCCCTGTGGACCTGGGGGGGGGGGGAATGGAAGAAAAGAAGACGAAAGAAAAGTAGAGTCAGACATAAAGCCTGAGTAAGTCTAGTACTATTTTGTCTATGAATAAAGAACTGGGTATGATAAGTATAAACAAGAAGTGGGAAAGCACTATAAACTTGGTTAAGTTGTCTAGGGTCGAATATACTATCGTACCCCATGTAAATCTCTGAACCCATATAAACTAGTTTCCAACTGGCACCCCATAATCAGGGTGAAGTGATCCATTTTATAATGATCGGCTCCTACTCGCATAGTTACATGTGTCTTACGGCCCCCGATGTTGTAGTTACCTATGCTGGTCCCACCATGGGGTGTATCAAGTCCCGTGGTGGCGGCCCGACACAACCTTAGAGTGCACAGGTATGCTACTGGTGTCCAGTGCCTTATTTTTCTGTGCCGGAGTGTGTGCACGCCCGCACCTCGTTAGAACCTACACTGCTACACCACCGCCGTCGATTTGACCTCTTACAATCAGCCCAGTAATCGTGCCCCACCCAGCCTAGTTTCAGGGTATCCTGATACACCTTCTAGGGTTACTGCTGAAAAGGGTCCCCCGTTACTAGGTTTTCTATCTCTAGCCAACATGCTAAGTTGGTTAAGTGTTTTTCTAACCTAACCCCCACCAGTCCGTTTAGTTTAGCATGTTCCATTTTGATTAAGTCTTTAGTTCACTTAATCCTAACAATCCTGACTCAGCCTTAATTGTCTTATTAAGGCCCTGACCTCTCACATTAGACAGGTATTGTTGTGGCTGCCTGTTGCCGGTTGGTTCTGGGCAGTCTTACGCCACAACTCAGTCTAACCTCGGGTCCTTATTGGGCTCCATGTTTAACCTCCCACATTGGATAGGTATTGTTGTGACTACTGGACAGCCGGGCGGTTCCGGGCAGGTTTACATCACAACTCAATCCAACCTCGGGTTAAACACATCGTATGTTCTACATTTACATATTTTGTCTTTCTTCTTTATTTTCTTATATGTAAATATTTGCGGCCAATTATTAAGTTAATGGTGCAAAGGTTACACCAATCATGGGCCCAACCCATGCTTGAATTTGGGCCCTTCTCTTTTTATATTTTCATTCATTAGTAATTTTAACCCAACGTTACTTTCCCCCGTTTTACACGTCCGTTTATTATATATATATATTGGGCTTAGCCTTTTAAAGCCCAACTTAGCCATGCGAAAAGGGGAGGCTTAAAGCGTGATTACATACACAAAAAGGGGAAGGTGAGCGCATGAACTTGCAACATAACGTTGGAACTACAAAATAGAAACTGGTGTGTACTTGCATATATACTTTGGTCATAAAGCATAGGTGACATGAATCAAAGCATGTGAACTTGTAGTTGAGATAAGAATCTAAATTGGGTATCATTATTGACACATAGTCATCACTACAACATGAACCTATATTTTTATTTAGGCATAATGTCAAACATAAGCATGGCATAAATATTTCTAACATAAGCATGGCATAATGTCAAACATAAGCATGGCATAATGTCAAACATAAGCATGGCATAAGTATAGTTAAACTTGTTCACATAACCATGGCATAAATATTTCTAACATGAAATCGTGATTTTTACTTTAGTCATGCAAACTTGCAAAAAAGGGATTTTTGAATCTAACCTAGCTATGTACCACATATGTCATCATATAATTCTTGTTAACAATTTCAATTATGCAAATTATCAATCATAGCCTAGTCATAAGTTTGCAAATAGGTTTTCTAGTACAAAAGCATGGCTTAATACATGATGCCAAATTTCAACCTAGTTTCATATGAACTATAACAACCAAACTTGTTCCAATTACTTACAAAATGATTTATGCACAAAAATATACATCATGATGGCATAGTAGCAAAACCCCAAATTTGCATAAATTTCAACTACATACATATAGCTTCAACATGGATTACATAATTTGCGAATATTCCAAACGTATACTTGCATAGAACTACCGCATGTAGTTCTTTATAATGAATAACATAATTCCCAAATCGATAAGAATCATAGTAACGCACAAATTATGAATTATTTATTACCACAACCAAGTATTCAAACCATCACAGTTATTTGTTCATACCAAAGTAATACTCTACTTACAATGGTGAGGCGAATTCTCAAGTTTAGAGATAAGAAGATGCGGTTTGATTTGATTGAGTTGCTTTATGCCTTAGAATTTGCCTCCTAATCCTCTCTCCAATTGGTGGCTACCCCTAGTCGTTCCTCAGCAACATGGCGGCTTTGTTCTTATTTTTGAATGAATAGATTAGGGTTAGTCTAGGGTTGTTTTTATAGGGGAAATGAACTGATTAGGACCATTGATGTTGCTTGGATTGATCGTAGCCATTCATCCTAAGGAGAGACCAATTAGAGCCTGCCACCTAGCCCTAATGACAAAGCAGACCACAGAAAATCGACCAACATAGAATAGGCCAGCCAGGTTAGACTGGGTTCGACCTGGCTCTGGACCAGGTCGACATGCCTGTCGACAGCCCTGTCGACAGCCCTGTCGACCTGGTTAGACCAGGTCGACAGCCCAGTCGACCTGGGTGCGTTAGGCGGGTTTTTTTCCGCCCTGGCCCATTGGGCCCCACTTTTAAATTTAAACTGTTTTATTTTGTTTGAATTTTAAATTTAATTCAGAAACTTCCGAAGGCCATATCTTCTTCATACGGACTCCGTTTTTCGAAAACTCGGACTCTATTTCGCGTATTTTTCCGAGACGAACGCAATGGCGTATCCCGTTTCCCTTAGTTCTTTGATTTGAAATTGATTATACTTTAATTTGTGAATTTCACAGTTATAGAATTCGCGGGGTGTTACATTCTCCCCCACTTAAAAGGATTTCGTCCCCGAAATCTTCAAGTTAGGAGGAATGTATATCCTAACATCCAATCATCCATCTACTCATCCATCAAACACGAGCATCCATTGTCCTTAAAAGACTTCTAATGCTTCATGATCATATGCAAAGTGTGTGTGTACGTGTACTTATCTAATGCAAAATCAGGCGGTCTACTGATTCAGTTGACCTCCTTAATGCGAATTATGTAAGTGCCATGAATCCATTATGTATGCAAATTTTCCTATTCTTGATTCTACATGAGTGCACAATCATTCAATACAAATGCAACATCCACATGACAACACATTAAAGTTCAACCACATATGAATGCAAACATATATGCATATGCAATATGAAGTGACTGAGCCGATCTAAAACCCTAGATTGTGTGTGTATATGCAACCACGAGCAACCACTAGCAATCACTTGCAACCACTTGCAACCATCATACATAACATGTTTCAATTACATGTTTCCATCCAAAGGGTTTCTACCTACAAGATAAGGTCGAGGAAATATACCTAAAAAGATAGATAAAAGCGCAACTTAAGGAAAAGGAAAGATCAAGGATGTACCCTCGAACAGAAAAGGGTAGGCTGTACGGATTCTAGCTTCAGTTTCCCAAGTCGCGTCTCCCTCGGCGTCGCTCCATTGAACTTTGACGAGCTTGACTTCGCGGTTGCGTAGCTTCTTCACTTCCGTTCCTAATATGCGGGTTGGAACTTTTCTTATGGTTGCTTCGCGTTCCACTTCGGCCTCTTCGAGGATATTTGGCTCTACCACCTCGGCTGAGTCATGTAGACATTTTCGGAGATGTGAAACGTGAAAAACGTCGTGGACTCCAGCCAACTTCTCGGGTAGCTCTAATCTATAGGCCATTTTCCCAATTTTCTCGATGATAGGGAATGGCCCTACGAACCTTAGTGCTAGCTTTCCTGTGGTTCCAAAACGAACAACGTTTCTTAGCGGTGATACCTTGAGAAAAACTCTGTCTCCAACCTCAAATTCAAGGTCGGACCTTCTCTTGTCGGCATAGGACTTTTGTCTGTCTTGGGCCGTCTTCATCCTTCTTCGTATTAATTCTACTTTCTCTGAAGTCTCTCGGATCATATCTGGTCCAAGTATGAGCTTATCAGTAGACTCCCACCAACAAGTGGGCGATCGGCACGGTCTTCCATATAAAGCTTCGAAGGGCGCCATTCCGATGGTTGCTTGATAACTGTTGTAGTAGGCAAATTCCACCAAAGGAAGGTGGTCTTCCCATGTCCCTCCGAAGTCAAGGACGCATAGCCTTAAAAGATCTTCCAAAACTCTGTTCACTCTCTCTGTTTGGCCGTCGGTTTGGGGATGATAGGCCGTGCTCAAGCATAACTGCGTTCCTACTGCTTCTTGCAGACTCCGCCAAAACTCGCTGGTGAAGATGGGGTCTCGGTCACTAATAATGCTAGACGGTATTCCATGGAGTCGAACGACTTCCTTGAGGTAAAGTGATGCTAGGGATGAGGCAGTTCTCTTACTTTTGACAGGTAAAAAGTGGGCGCTTTTAGTAAGCCTATCCACTATTACCCAAATGCTAGTGTTGCCTCTCCTAGACCTAGGCAGCCCATCGATGAAGTCCATTGAGATGCTATCCCACTTCCACTGCGGGACCTCCAGAGGATGTAGCAGTCCGCCAGGCTTTTTCTGTTCCGCCTTAACCCGTTGGCACACCATACACTTAGAAACGAACTCTGCCACGTCCTTTTTCATGCCGTTCCAGAAGAAAGTCCTCTTTATGTCTTTGTACATTTTATCTCCGCCTGGGTGTATCGTCATCTTGGAGTGATGTGCTTCCTCGAGAACCTTCTTTACTAAATCTTTTGTCTGTGGGACGCATAGTCTTCCGTCTCGCCTTAGCAAACCCTTATCGTCGATGGAGCATCTGTTGAGGTGACTTGAAGTCTCACCCCTAATTAGCTTATCAATTATTTCCACAAGCTGAGGGTCTTCGCGTTGTGCTGTCCCTACTGAATCTACTAAAGTTGGGCGTACTTCGAGAGATGCTAGCAAGCCTGGTACGAAATCGGAGGAAGGCCTAAAGTCGAAGCTGGCTATAAACTCTAGGCTTTGTCTTTCAACAAACAACGGGCTTAGGGTCAATTTCTTTCGGCTCAACGCGTCTGCCACTACGTTGCCTTTGCCCGGAGTGTAGAAGATTTCGAAATCGTACGAGGCAAGAAACTCCATCCATCTTTGTTGCCTCAAGTTAAGATCTTTCTGCGAGAAAAGATATTTCAACGATTTATGGTCAGTGTAAAGTTCGAACTTCTCACCTAGGAGATAGTGTCGCCAAGACTTGAGTGCAAAGACGATGGCGGCTAACTCAAGATCGTGGGTTGGGTAGTTCTTTTCGTGCACCTTCAACTGCCTCCCGCCATAAGCTACTACCCTTCCTTCTTACATTAAGACGGCGCCTAGCCCTGTCCCACATGCATCCGTATAAACAGTAAACATCTTGCTCCCATCTGGCAGCGTCAAAACTGGGGCTGTTGTGAGAGCCCTTTTCAGTCGTTGGAAAGCAAACTCGCAATCCAAGTCCCAATTGAACACTAGATTCTTCTTAGTCAATTTCGTGAGTGGAGCAGAGATTTTCACAAAATCCCTTATGAATTTTCGATAGAAACCCGCTAGTCCTAGAAAGCTTCGGACCTCAGTTGCATTCCTTGGTGTCTTCCAATCCTGTACCGCCACTACCTTAGCAGGGTCCACTGCTAATCCTTGTTTGGATACTATGTGCCCAAGGAACCTCACCTCTTCTCTCCAAAAGTGGCATTTGGAGAACTTGGCTTTTAGTTGATGGACTCGCAAAGTTTCCATGATTGCCCTTAAGTGTTGAGCATGTTCCTCTTCACTCTTTGAGAAGATAAGGATATCATCTACGAAGACCACTACGAATTTGTTGAGGAATTCTCTAAATACCCTACTCATTAGGTCCACGAAGTACGCAGGTGCATTTGTCAAGCCGAATAGCATGACAAGCCATTCAAAGAAGCCGTCTGGGGTTCTGAACGCCGTTTTATCGATGCTATCTTCAGCCACCCTTAGCTGATGAAAACCGGTTGCTAAATCGAGTTGGGAGAAAACAGACGCCCCTACAAGCTGGTCAAATAAATCGTCAATTCTAGGGAGAGGGTGCCTATTCTTTTTCGTTAGCTTGTTGAGCTCCCTATAGTCAACACATAGACGGAGTGAACCATCCGCCTTTGTAGCGAACACCACTGGAGCGCCCCATTCTGAAATGCTTCTCCTAATGAACCCCTTTTCTAGAAGCTCTTTAATCTGTTTACTGAGCATTTTCCTTTCTCGTGGAGCCATGTGTCTAACGGGCAATGCAACGGGCTTTGCATTATCTGCAAGATATATGCGGAATTCTATTTCCCGCTTCGGAGGCAAGCCCTTCACCTCTTCGAAGACATCCGGATATTCCCGGACCACTCTAACTGATTGCAAATTTTCAACAGAGGCATCTAGCGATTCAAGATAACTAAGCATAACCGCATACGAGGGATTACAGGAAATTTCCAAAGTATTACCGAGCTGGGTTAGGAGCCTAACAACCCTTTTCTCACAATCAAGGATGGCCCCATTACTGGATAGCCAATCCATACCCAAAATCAAACCATAACCCGAAAAGCCCAAAACAAAGGCACTACATTGAAACTCTACACTTAGAATAGAAATTTTCAATCCCACACAGATCATAGACAAATGAGCTGGGCCCCCAATTGGGTTTGAACCAATTAAGGGGTCCTCTACCATACTAGTTTTTAGGTGCAGAGATTCTAATAGAGTAGACGAGATAAAGGAGTGTGATGCGCCAGAATCAAATAAAGTGCGAACGGGGTGATCATAAAGATAAACTACACTTTCTACAGAAGTATTTATACCTCGTTGTTGCAAAGGTTGCGCTTCTAGCACACGAACCTGTTCCCCTGAGGTGGATCCGGCCCTCTGCCCCTGTCCTCGTTTCTTTGGGCAGTCCTTAGCCCTGTGGCCTGTCTCACCGCAAGAAAAGCACCCACCATTTTCCTTGGCCTTCTTTTTCCGGCAGTCCTTTACTAAGTGCCCCACTTTGCCACTGAAATTGCACTTCCTCTTCTCTTTGTTGCCTTTTCCGCCTTTCTTAAAGTCTGTCTTCTTAGGCTGCAAACCCTCTTTTTTCCCTTGAGAGCTTTCTGCCTTTGTCTCCTTCTTGCCCTTATCCTCTTCATTCAGCAATGCCATTTGCACCAATCTTTCATACGTGGCTCCCATGGGTATATGGGTCATGGCCAAACTGTGTAATGGCTCATTCAACCCTTTGACGAAACGGAGAGCCTTCTTGTGCGGGGTATTGACTAGGTCAAGCCCAAACCTAGCCAGCTCATCGAATTGATTCACATACTCTCTGACTGTCTTGTCCCCTTGCTTAAGAAATAAGAATTTTTCCAACTGCAAACTTCTTTCCGCATCTGAGAGAAATTTAGTCTCAAACCTTGCCCTAAAGTCCTCCCATGTCTCCGCTGGTCTTTCAGCATTAGTGACTTCCCACCAGTAGGAAGCCTCGCCCTTCAATAGCCACACTGCCAATTGTACTTTTTGTCTATCCTCTACCTCAAAGATGATAAATAGGTCCTCCGTCTCTTTCAGCCAATTTCTAGCTGCCACGAAGGACTCAGTTCCATGGAAATCCCTTCCTCCCATAGCTTTAAAATCTTTACATATCTTAGCAAAAGTGTTACCCCGAGGAGGAGGTGGAGGAAAAGGTGCCGCTGCAGTTGGATGATTTCCGGCAGCTGGGGGAGGAGGAATGGTAGGACCTGGCTGAGTGGCTCTTGCTTCTAAGAACCGTCTAAACCAACCAGGTATTGGCACCCCTTCTGGCAAGTTAAGATCTTCGGACATGCTGAAACAAAAAGGATTGGTTCAAAACGAAGGATAAGAGATAGTACCTATGGCTTTGGGGAGTGGACTTTGCCTTTTTAAAATAAAATAATATTTTTCTTTTAAAAATGCTTCTTTAAATTTCTTTTTTGAAAATAATTTTTCAAAACTTTTTATCTTATCTGGTAAACCTATGCTCTGATACCAAGTGAAACAACCCACCTCCGTTAGGGTCACTCTTAAAGGGAATGCCCTAATTTTGGTGGAGGTTTATAAGTATAAGTCACAGATATACAAGACAGATATAAGAACACATATTTGTAAACAGCGGAAAATCAACAAACTTTTATTTCATAAAAGCAAATACGTGCTACAACAACATCACCATAATTGTCTTACATCTTTTCCAAAACATAACATAACACTTTCATAATCTGTCTAGATTACATTATTTAAAGAAGCATAAATAAAACATAGATAAACTGCAAAGGCCCCATAGAGTTTGTCCAAAGCCATAGTTCAAAAAGGAAAGGTCCAAGCAATACATTTCTCTTCTTCAAGCTGAATGTTAAGACCGGTCAAGCTGCTGTGTTCCCTCCCTGTGGACCTTGGGGGGGGGGGGGGGAACGGAAGAAAAGTAGAGTCAGACATAAAGCCTGAGTAAGTCTAGTACTATTTTGTCTATGAATAAAGAACTGGGTATGATAAGTATAAACAAGAAGTGGGAAAGCACTATAAACTTGGTTACGTTGTCTAGGGTCGAATATACTATCGTACCCCATGTAAATCTCTGAACCCATATAAACTAGTTTCCAACTGGCACCCCATAATCAGGGTGAAGTGATCCATTTTATAATGATCGGCTCCTACTCGCATAGTTACATGTGTCTTACGGCCCCCGATGTTGTAGTTACCTATGTTGGTCCCACCATGGGGTGTATCAAGTCCCGTGGTGGCGGCCCGACACAACCTTAGAGTGCACAGGTATGCTACTGGTGTCCAGTGCCTTATTTTTCTACGCCGGAGTGTGTGCACGCCCGCACCCCGTTAGAACCTACACTGCTACACCACCGCCGTCGATTTGACCTCTTACAATCAGCCCAGTAATCGTGCCCCACCCTGCCTAGTTTCAGGGTATCCTGATACACCTTCTAGGGTTACTGCTGAAAAGGGTCCCCCGTTACTAGGTTTTCTATCTCTAGCCAACATGCTAAGTTGGTTAAGTGTTTTTCTAACCTAACCCCCACCAGTCCGTTTAGTTTAGCATGTTCCATTTTGATTAAGTCTTTAGTTCACTTAATCCTAACAATCCTGACTCAGCCTTAATTGTCTTATTAAGGCCCTTACCTCTCACATTAGACAGGTATTGTTGTGGCTACCTGTTGCCGGTTGGTTCCGGGCAGTCTTACGCCACAACTCAGTCTAACCTCGGGTCCTTATTGGGCTCCATGTTTAACCTCCCACATTGGATAGGTATTGTTGTGACTACTGGACAGCCGGGCGGTTCCGGGCAGGTTTACATCACAACTCAATCCAACCTCGGGTTAAACACATCGTATGTTCTACATTTACATATTTTGTCTTTCTTCTTTATTTTCTTATATGTAAATATTTGCGGCCAATTATTAAGTTAATGGTGCAAAGGTTACACCAATCATGGGCCCAACCCATGCTTGAATTTGGGCCCTTCTCTTTTTATATTTTCATTCATTAGTAATTTTAACCCAACGTTATTTTCCCCCGTTTTACACGTCCGTTTATTATATATATATATATATTGGGCTTAGCCTTTTAAAGCCCAACTTAGCCATGCGAAAAGGGGAGGCTTAAAGCGTGATTACATACACAAAAAGGGGAAGGTGAGCGCATGAACTTGCAACATAACGTTGGAACTACAAAATAGAAACTGGTGTACTTGCATATATACTTTGGTCATAAAGCATAGGTGACATGAATCAAAGCATGTGAACTTGTAGTTGAGATAAGAATCTAAATTGGGTATCATTATTGACACATAGTCATAACTACAACATGAACCTATATTTTTATTTAGGCATAATGTCAAACATAAGCATGGCATAAATATTTCTAACATAAGCATGGCATAATGTCAAACATAAGCATGGCATAATGTCAAACATAAGCATGGCATAAGTATAGTTAAACTTGTTCACATAACCATGGCATAAATATTTCTAACATGAAATCGTGATTTTTACTTTAGTCATGCAAACTTGCAAAAAAGGGATTTTTGAATCTAACCTAGCTATGTACCACATATGTCATCATATAATTCTTGTTAACAATTTCAATTATGCAAACTATCAATAATAGCCTAGTCATAAGTTTGCAAATAGGTTTTCTAGTACAAAAGCATGGCTTAATACATGATGCCAAATTTCAACATAGTTTCATATGAACTATAACAACCAAACTAGTTCCAATTACTTACAAAATGATTTATGCACAAAAATATACATCATGATGGCATAGTAGCAAAACCCCAAATTTGCATAAATTTCAACTACATACATATAGCTTCAACATGGATTACATAATTTGCGAATATTCCAAACGTATACTTGCATAGAACTACCGCATGTAGTTCTTTATAATGAATAACATAATTCCCAAATCGATAAGAATCATAGTAACGCACAAATTATGAATTATTTATTACCACAACCAAGTATACAAACCATCACAGTTATTTGTTCATACCAAAGTAATACTCTACTTACAATGGTGAGGCGAATTCTCAAGTTTAGAGATAAGAAGATGCGGTTTGATTTGATTGAGTTGCTTTATGCCTTAGAATTTGCCTCCTAATCCTCTCTCCAATTGGTGGCTACCCCTAGTCGTTCCTCAGCAACATGGCGGCTTTGTTCTTATTTTTGAATGAATAGATTAGGGTTATTCTAGGGTTGTTTTTATAGGGGAAATGAACTGATTAGGACCATTGATGTTGCTTGGATTGATCGTAGCCATTCATCCTAAGGAGAGACCAATTAGAGCCTGCCACCTAGCCCTAATGACAAAGCAGACCACAGAAAATCGGCCAACATAGAATAGGCCAGCCAGGTTAGACTGGGTTCGACCTGGCCCTGGACCAGGTCGACATGCCTGTCGACAGCCCTGTCGACAGCCCTGTCGACCTGGTTAGACCAGGTCGACAGCCCAGTCGACCTGGGTGCGTTAGGCGGGTGTTTTTCCGCCCTGGCCCATTGGGCCCCACTTTTAATTTTAAACTGTTTTATTCTGTTTGAATTTTAAATTTAATTCAGAAACTTCCGAAGGCCATATCTTCTTCATACGGACTCCGTTTTTCGAAAATTCGGACTCTATTTCGCGTATTTTTCCGAGACGAACGCAATGGCGTATCCCGTTTCCCTTAGTTCTTTGATTTGAAATTGATTATACTTTAATTTGTGAATTTCACAGTTATAGAATTCGCGGGGTGTTACAGATACATACGTGGGATCAAGGGCGCGGTTGACGGGTGGCGTAATCCCTAGTGGTCCTAGGTGGCCAAAACCCAAACCGAGACACGGAAACGTTCATTAGGTAGCATAATCCGCGGTACTAGGTGGCATAAATCCTAAGTGGACGCGCGATAATTCATGGTAAGGAAACACAACTAGATCCAGGGTTGCAGTCCAAAACTACTTCAAGGATAAACCGTTTACATGGGAAAGCCCGTATAGCCTACGGCAAAGGACTGAACTTATACATGGAAAGAAACATATGAGTTGAGTAACCTATATATGCGGCATATTAGGTTGACATGGACCATTACACGACATTTGAGTAAGGGTCATTCACGGATAACTCGTAATACAGTTGGGGTACTAGTACGGTAGGTGCAGAGCGGATATACAGGATAGATGCCATGGGACGTTATACGCGATAGATATCTTGGGATATTATACTTGATAGAAACCTGACAATGTGATACCTTGTTTTATCTTGACATCGTAGTTTATCACGACACCCTAGTTTATCTGAGTTCAGTAGTTCATCCTGTTATTTTGATTTAGCTTATCTATCTTGTCATCATGCTTATGTTCATCTCAGTTTCTCATGTTAGTTAACTTTACTAGTTTTTATGCTAATAGTAGATAGGGCTTACTCCGTCTTTTTGACTGACCCGTTTTGTTTCGCCTCTTTTCTTCCGTTTCCCCCCCAGGTTACAGGGAGGAAATACTGTTGTTTAGTTCGGACTTCTTTTGCTTGAAGGTCATCATGGATGGCTTGGACTTTTCTTGGCTAATGGCTACTTTACTATTTTTACTTGGGGAATAATTTATGAAAATGTCTTTATGCTTCTTTACTATTGCAAGACAGGTTTTGATGTACTCTGATGTAAAAGGCTTTAGACCTTATTTATTCATGTTATGAAAGTTTGATTTTACTTCCGCTATTTTATATGTTCTATCTTGTGATATTACTGTGCATGTTTACCAATAATGCCCCTCTAAAGCTAGTGCATTCCTTTGCGAGTGACCCTAGCGGAGGCGGGGTGTTACAGGAAGAGTTGCAGTAGTTCTCTTTGAATCTTATTCAGATTTGGAAGAAGAGGCACTAGTTCTAGTTTTGATCCCAGCAGAGTAGCGACGCCAGTATTTTATTTATTTATTATAGAGGCAAAGTATAGGCAGAATGAAATTGAGTGGAGTGAAAGTGAGGTATGGGGGTGTTTTTATAGGAGAATAGGGTGTTAGAGCCTTTAGATCAGTCCAGAAGTCATCAGAACCACCCATCTCGAAGACAGGTCATCCAAGCACTCAGAAGAAGACACGTGAAACACCCCACCTCTGTTAAGGTCACTCACAAAGGGAATGCCTTAATTTTGGTGGAGGTTTATAAGTAAAAGGCACAGATAAACTCAAGACAGATATAAATACACATATTTTAAACAGCGGAAACCAACAGACTTTTATTCATCAATACGTGTTCGAAAACAAAACATTTCATAATTGTCTCAAAATACTTCCATCAGTACTACATCATAAATGTCTTGATTATTAAAGAAGCATAAAACATAAATAAAGTGACAAAAATCCCCATAGTGATATTCAAAGCCATAGTCCGAGCAAAAGAGGCCCAAATCATACATCTACGTTCTTGGAGCTTGAACAAAACCTGGCTGAGCTGAGCTGTTTCATCCGTGTGGACCTGAGGGGGGGGGGGGGGGAGGGGGAACGAAAGAAAAGAAGACGAAAAGAAAGTAGGGTCAGACATAAAGCGTGAGTAAATCTAGTAACTCTTCAGTATGTGAATAAGAAAAGGGCATGATAGATATATACTGAAAATAGGATAGTGTCACAAGCTAAGGGAGTGTCGAGTGTACTATCGCACCTATACTATATCTCTGCATCTATTCGAGTTTACTCTAACAGGAACCCCATGATGTGGGTGAAGTGATCCCCAACTTTATTTAAAGATCGGCTCCTACTCGCGTTAACATGTGTCATACGGCCCCTAAGAATTGTAGATACCTATGCTGGTCCCACCAAGGGGTGTATCAAGACCCATGGTGATGGCCCCGACACAAATTCTAGCAGGCATAGGTTATACTACTGGTGTCCCCAGTGCCTTGGTTGTCTGCTCCGTAGTGTGTGCACGCCCGCACTCCGTTAGACCTGCACTGTGCACCCACCGCCGTCGTTTGACCGCTTACAATCAGCCCTGTAATCGTGCCCCACCCTGCCTAGTTTCAGGGTACCGTTGATACCTAAATTGGGTTACTGCTGAAATGGGTCCCTCGTTACCAGGATTTTCTAGTCAAAC
Organism: Allium sativum; assembly: GCA_030737875.1. NCBI lineage: Eukaryota > Viridiplantae > Streptophyta > Magnoliopsida > Asparagales > Amaryllidaceae > Allium > Allium sativum. The sequence continues at coordinate 178,292,228 of CM060915.1, read as the reverse complement.
ATGTTAAGTGGTTAAGTGTCTATATTTACCTAACCCCCACCCATCAAATCTTGTTAACATGTTGAATTTGGTTATGTGTTATAGTCGACTTAACCCTACCACCTGTCCTTAGCCTATTAGGAGCTCCAGACCACTCACATTAGACAAGTATTGCTACTGTTACTGGATATGTCGGTCGGTTCCGGGCAGGTTTACACCGTAGCTTAGTCTAACCTCAGGTCTTTATTGGGCTCAATGCTTAACCACCCACATTGGATAGGTATTGTTGTGACAACTGGACAGCCGGGCGGTTCCGGGTAGGTTTACATCACAACTCAATACAACCTCGGGTTAAGCACGTCGTGTTTTCTAAATTTACATATTTTATTATTTCTCAAATGTATATATGTAAATGTCGTATCTATTATTTTTGGGTATAACAATTTCATACCACTTTAAATGTCATTGGCTTGTGCCAAACATGCCATACGATATTTTCATGTTTTACACCCAACGTCATTACTCCCGTTTATACGTTCGCGACGTTATAACAAATGTTGGGCTTGACACAATTCTACCTAACTTTATAAGCGTAATAAAAAGGGGAATCAAGAACATGTAATATTTGACAATATACAAGGGTGGGTGTCGCATGAACTTGCAATATATCTATACTAACATAAATGATGGGTCATGTGAATTGGCATTCAAATCAAAGTATAACTAAGCAGGTGGCATGGCATAGTTTAGGCTAATACAAACTTGTGTTTAAACGTGTTTAACTTGGCATAGTGTCAAACACAAAACTAGCATGATGTATATTCACCAAAAGGCCTAATTATAGCATTTAATTCACATAGCCTATTTCAATATGAACTTGCATAGTTTATGAAACACAAATGATACTTAAAATAGATCCAATTTTACTTGCAAATAGACATGAACTCGCATGATTTATGAAACCCAAACGATGCTTAACATAGATCCAATTATACTTGCAAATAAACAAGAAAGCGATAACATAGGCTTTGAGGCATGTAGCCATAAAAGGTTTCAAGTCTAAATCATGTTTACATAAATTCTAATTTAGACTAAGGGAATATACATAGTCCATGCCATCGATATATACATAAAGGATCAATTTCTAATTTTTGCCACAACTTGCAAGTGCCATTGTTTTCATATACAATGGTTCCATAGGCTTGCATAAATAAATTTTATGCCACAAACATCAATACATAAGTCATGATAGAACCATCACCATACATAGAATTTTATACAATACAATAACACAATTCTATTTTCATCTACATCGAATCACATCGCAATTCTTAATCATATTCTGAAAGGCTACTATACTTACAACAAATGCAGAATCTTGAATTCTAGATTCTGAATTCTGAAATTGGAATGCGCTCCTTTGGGTAGACTAACGTTGCGTTGAAAACATTTGATTTAAACTTTAAATCTTCTTCTTAGTTTGAATCTTCTCTAGGCTTTTCTCTTGATGGCTATGTTCTATTCCTCCCTAGCAGCATGACGACTCCTTTCTCATATTTTTGTGTGAATTTTCAGTTGAGAGTTAGGGTGTATTTATAGATTTTTAAGTTGTTTTGAGCCGTCAGATGAAGATTGGGGGAATCTAGGCGATTCAAAATTCAGGGAGCCGATCAAGAGGTGACACGTCAGCCCTAGTGACACACATGGCCTCAGAAATTCGAGCCAGAGTCAGACCTGGCCAGGCAGGTCGACACCCAGGTCGACACTATGGTCGACCTGGGGGGGGACCAGGTCGACACCATGGTCGACCTGGGGTGACCAGGTCGACTCCATGGTCTACCCTATGGTCGACCTGGTCTCTGGGCGGGAATTTTCCCGCCCAGCACAGTTTGAACCTGAAATTCGAAATTTTAAAATTAAACCAAGCTGTTTGAATTTAAATTTGATTCTGAAACTTCCGAAGGCCATAATTCCTTCATACGGAGTCCGGTTCGCGCAAACTCGGACTCTATCTCAAGTAGAATTCCTAGACGAACGCAATGGTGTAAACCGTTTCCCTTAATTCTTTCATTTAGAATTAATTATACTTTAATTTGTGAAGCTTAGCGTTATAAAATTCACGAGGTGTTACATTCTGCCCCCCTTAAAAGGATTTCGTCCCCGAAATCTTTAAGTTAGGAAGAATGTATATACAAACATCCAACAGTCCATCTATCCAACCAACAAACACAGGCATCCACTGTCCTTAAAAGATTCTAATGCTTCATGATCATATGCATAGTGTGTGTACATGTCCTTATCTAATGCAGAAATCAGGCGATCTACTGATTCAGTTGACCTCCTTAATGCCAATCATGTAAGTGTCACGAATCCATTATGTATGCAAATTTTTCCTACTCATAATTCTACATGAGTGCACAACTATTCATACAAATGCGACAACCATATGACAGCATATCAAGTTTCGACCATATACAAATGAGAATACAAATGCATATGCGATATGAAGTGATTGAGCCGACCTATAACCTAGGGTGTGTGTGTATATGCATCCACGAGCAACCACTAGCAACAATTTGCAGCCATCATCCATAACATGTTTTCAAATATATGTTTGCATCCATTTGTTTTCTACCTAAGAAATTAGGAAGAGGACCAAGGAGATATACCTAAAAGATAGATAAAGCATAACTTAAGGAAAAAGAGAGAGATCAAAGATGTACCCTCAAAAAGAAGAGTGTAGGCAGCGCGTATTCTGTCCTCAGTTTCCCAAGTCGCGTCTTCCTCGGCATAGCTCCACTGAACTTTAACGAGTTTGACTTCGCGGTTGCGTAGCTTTTTCACTTCAGTTCCCAAGATGCGGGTTGGAACTCTCCTCGCAGTTGCTTCATGTTCCACTTCGGCTTCTTCTAGAATGCTAGGTTCCACCACTTCCGCTGACTCATGCAAACACTTCCGGAGGTGAGAAACATGAAAGGCGTTGTGAACTCCAGCCAGTCTCTCAGGTAGCTCTAATCTATAGGCCATCTTTCCAACCTTCTCGATGATAGGAAACGGTCCTACAAATCTTGGTGCTAGATTTCCTGCGGATCCAAAACGAACGACGTTCCTTAAAGGTGATACCTTAAGGAAAACCCTGTCCCCAACCTCAAACTCAAGGTCGGTCCTTCTTTTGTCGGCGTAGGATTTCTGTCGGTCTTAGGCCGTCTTCATTCTCCTACGTATCAAGTATACTTTCTCAGAAGTCTCTCGAATCATATCTGGTCCAAGTATAAGCTTATCTATAGACTCGTACCAACAAGTTGGTGATTTGCACGGTCTTCCATACAAGGCTTCGAAGGGCGGCATACCGATGGTAGCTTGGTAGCTGTTGTTATAGGAAAATTCCACTAAAGGAAGGTGATCCTCCCACGTCCCTCCAAAGTCAAGAACGCAAAATCTCAAAAGATCCTCTAAAACTCTATTCACCCTTTCCGTCTGGATGTCAGTTTTGGGGGTGATAGGTCGTGCTCAAACATAACTGTGTGCCTACAGCTTCTTGCAGACTCCGCCAAAACTCGCTTGTGAAGATGGGGTCTCGGTCACTAAAAATGCTGGAGGGTATCCCATGGAGTCGAACTATTTCCTTGAGATAAAGAGATGCTAGAGATGCGGTAGTCCTTCTACTCTTTATAGGTATGAAGTCGGCGCTCTTAGTAAGCATATCCACTATTACCCAAATGCTAGTGTTGCCTCTTCTCGACCTAGGCAGTCCATCAATGAAGTCCATTGAATTTCTTTCCCACTTCCACTGTGGGACCTCTAAAGGATGAAGTAGTCCTCCAGGCTTCTTTTGTTCCGCCTTGACCCGTTGGCAGGTCATGCACTTAGAAACGAAATCTGCCACGTCTTGTTTCATGCCGTTCCAAAAGAAAGACCTTTTTATATCCTTGTACATCTATTCGCCGCCAGGGTGTATGGTCATCTTGGAATGATGTGCTTCTTTGAGAACCTTCTTTGTCAACTCCCTTGCTTGTGGGACGCACAATCTTCCATCTCGGCTCAGCCAGCCCTTATCATCGGTAGTGTACCTACTGAGGGGACTAGAAGTCTCACTCCTAATAAGTTTATCAATCACATCAACAAGCTGAGGGTCTTCACGTTGTGCAGCCCCTATTGAGTCCAAGAGAGTAGGGCATACTTCGAGAGATGCTAGCAAACCCGGTACAAAATCGGAGGAGGGCCTAAAGTTAAAAGTGGCTATATACTCCAAGCTTTACCTTTCCACAAAGAGAGGGCTTAAGGTCAGTGTCTTACAGCTCAACACGTCTGCTACTACGTTGCCATTGCCGGGAGTATAGGAAATTTCAAAGTCATACGAGGCAAGAAACTCCATCCATCTTTGTTGCCTCAAGTTAAGATCCTTCTGCGAGAAGATATATTTCAACGATTTATGGTCAGTGTATAATTCGAACTTCTCACCTATTAGATAATGGCGCCAAGACTTGAGCGTAAAGACGATGGCAGCTAACTCAAGATCGTGGGTTGGGTAGTTCTTTTCATGAACTTTTAATTATCTTCCACCATAAGCTACTACCCTTCCTTCTTGCATTAGAACAGCGCCTAGTCCCGTTCCACATGCATCCGTGTATACCGTGAACATTTTGCTTCCATCTGGCAAAGTCAGAACTGGGGCTGTTGTAAGAGCCAATTTTAAATCGTTGGAAAGCAAACTCGCAGTCCAAATCCCAAGTGAACGCCGGATTCTTCTTTGTTAGCCTTGTGAGTGGGGCTGAGATTTTCGCGAAATCCCTAATAAACTTTCGGTAAAAACCGGCTAGCCCAAGAAAGCTTCGAACTTCGGTTGCATTTCTTGGTGTCTTCCAATCTTGCACTGCCACCACTTTCGCGGGGTCCACGGCCAACCCTACTTTGGACACTATATGCCCCAGAAATCTTACCTCTTTTCTCCAGAAGTGACACTTGGAGAATTTGGCTTTTAACTGATGTGAACGGAGAGTTTCCATGATTTCTTTCAGATGCTGGGCATGCTCTTCCTCATTCTTTGAGAAGATTAAGATATCATCCACGAAGACAACCACAAATTTGTTGAGGAATTCTCTGAACACCCTGCTCATTAGGTCTACGAAATAAGCGGGTGCATTTGTCAAGCCGAAAGCCATGACAAGCCACTCAAAGAAACCGTCTAGGGTTCTAAACGTCGTTTTATCAATACTATCTTCAGCTACTCTTAGCTGATGGAACCCAGTTGCCAGATCAAGTTGGGAGAAGACTGTTGCACCTACAAGCTGATCAAACAAATCGTCGATTCGGGGAAGAGGGTGCCTATTTTTCTTGGTCAATTTGTTCTACTTCCTATAGTCGACGCAGAGGCAAAGCAAACCATCCGCTTTGGTTGCGAACACCACTGGAGCACCCCATTCTTAAATGCTCCGTCTAATGTACCCTTTTTCGAGAAGTTCTTTAACCTGCTTACTGAGCTCCTTTCTTCCCTTTGGAGCCATGTGTCTGACAGTTAAAGCTGCAGGCTTTGCGTTATCCACAAGGTATATGCGGAAGTCTATTTCCCGCCTCGGAGGTAAGCCTTTCACCTCCTCAAAGACATCCGGATATTCCTGGACTACCCTAACCGATTGCAAATTTTCATCAGAAGCATCAAACGACTCTAGATAACTTAGCATAATAGCCTTCAAGGATTACAAAAAATTTCCAGAGTGTTACCAAGCCGAGTCAAGAGCGTAACTACTCTTTTCTCACAATCAAGAATGGCAATATTACTGGATAACCAGTCCATGCCTACGATCAAACCATACCCCGAGAAGCCTAAGACAAAGGCATCACAACAAAACTCAACGCTGAGAATAGAGATTTTCAAACCCAAACAAACCATTGACAAGTAAGCCGAGCCCCCAATTGGATTTGAAACTACTAAGGGATCTTCCACCATACTATTGTCTAGATGCAGAGATTCTACTAAGGCATAGGAAATAAAAGAGTGTGATGCACCAGAGTGAAAAAGTGTACGAACTGGATGATCATAAAGATAGACTACACTTTCTACAGAAATATTACTACCTCGTTCCTACTGAGGTGCCACTAGCGCATGAACCTGAACTCCTGGAGTGGATCCAGCTTTCTGCCCCTGCCCTTTCTTCTTTGGGCAGTCCTTAGCTTGGTGCCCAGTCTCTCCACAATGGAAGCAACCACCCATCTTCGCCTTTCTTTTTCGGCAGTCTTTTGATATATGGCCCACAATGCCACAGAAATTGCACCTTCTCTTCTCATGGGGCTTATTGTTCTTTCCTCCTTTCTTGAAGTCTGTTTTCTTTGCTTGTAGATCCTCTTTCTTCTCTTCCACCTTAACGTCTTTCTTACCGTGATCTTCCTCGTGTAGCAACGCCATGTCCACTAAGCTTTCATTAGTCGCTCCTGTGGATACTCGGGTCATGGCACGGCTGTGTAGAGGCTCATTCAAACCCTTGACGAAGCGAAGTGCCTTCTTGTGTTGGGTGTTTACTAAGTCTAACCCAAATCTGGCCAGTTGGTTAAACTGATTAACATATTCCCTGATTGTCATGCTTCCCTATTTCAGAGTCAGGAACTTTTCCATTTGCAGGCTCCCTTCTGCTTGGGAGAGAAATTTCATTTCAAACCTTGTCCTGAAATCTTCCCATGTTTCGACCGCCCTCTGAGCATTGGTAACTTCCCACCAATAGGAAGCCTAATCCTTAAGAAACCATACCGCTAGTTGTATCTTTTGCCCGTCACCCACTCCAAAGATGACAAACATATCCTCAGTCTCCTTTAGCCAGTTTCTAGCCCCTACAAAGGATTCTGTCCCATAAAAATCTTTCCCACCCATTGCCTTGAAGTCTATAAATGTTTTTGCGAAGGCATTTCCACGAGGAGGTGGAGGAGGAGGAGGAACCACGACCACTGGAGGAGGGATGTCTGCTGGGCCCGCGCCATTGGCCCTTGCTTCTAAGTACCTCCAAAACCAGTCGGGAATCGACACTCCTTCCGGGAGGTTAAGGTCTCCAGACATGCTGAAACAGAAAGGGAAAAAGTCAAAACGAAGGTTAGAGAGAGATAGATAGGGAACATGGCTTTGGGGGATTTTGTCTTTTCATAAATATAACACTTCTTCTTGAAAAATGCTTCTTTAAATGTTCTTTTGAAAACAATTTCAAAAACTTTTATCTTATCTGTTAAACCTATGCTCTGATACCAAGTGAAACACCCCACCTCTGTTAAGGTCACTCACAAAGGGAATGCCTTAATTTTGTTGGTGGATTATAAGTAAAAGCCACAAATAAACTCAAGACAGATATAAATACACATATTTTAAACAGCGGAAACCAACAGACTTTTATTCACCAATACGTTTTCCAAAACAAAACATTTCATAATTGTCTCAAAATACTTCCATCATTACTACATCATAACTGTTCTGATTATTGAAGAAGCATAAAACATAAGTAAAGTGACAAAAATCCCCATAGAGATATCCAAAGCCATAATCCGAGCAAAAGAGACCCAAATCAGACATCTATGTTCTTGGAGCTTGAACAAAACCTGGCTGAGTTATTTCCTCCCTGTGGACCTGGGTGGGGGACGAAAGAAAAGAAGACGAAAAGAAAGTAGGGTCGGACATAAAGCCTGAGTAAATCTAGTAACTCTTCAGTATGTGAATAAGAAAAGGGCATGATAGATATATACTGAAAAAAGGATAGTGTCACAAGCTAAGGGAGTGTCGAGTGTACTATCGCACCCATACTATATCTCTGCATCTATTCGAGTTTACTCTAACAGGCACCCCATGATGAGGGTGAAGTGATCCCTAACTTTATTTAAAGATCGGCTCCTACTCGCGTTAACATGTGTCATACGGCCCCCAAGAATTGTAGATACCTATGCTGGTCCCACCATGGGGTGTATCACGACCCATGGTGGCGGCCCCGACACAAATTCTAGGAGGCATAGGTTATACTACTGGTGTCCCCAGTGCCCTGGTTGTCTGCTCCGAAGTGTGCGCACGCCCGCGCTCCGTTAGACCTGCACTGTGCACCCACCGTCGTCGTTTGACAGCTTGCAATCAGCCCATTAATCATGCCCCACCCTGCCTAGTTTCAGGGTACCGTTGATACCTAAATCGGGTTACTGCTGAAACGGGTCCCTCGTTACCAGGATTTTCAAGTCAAACATGTTAAGTGGTTAAGTGTATGTATTTACCTAACCCCCGCCCATCAAATCTTGTTAACATGTTGAATTTGGTTAAGTGTTATAGTTGACTTAACCCTACCACCTGTCCATAGCCTCTTAGGAGCACCAGACCACTCACATTAGACAGGTATTGCTACTATTACGGGATATGCCGGTCAGTTCAGGGCAGGTTTACACCGTAGCTCAGTCTAACCCCGGGTCTTTATTGGGCTCAATGCTTAACCACCCACATTGGATAGGTATAGTTGTGACCACTGGACAGCCGAGGGGTTTCGGGCAGGGTTACATCACAACTCAATCCAACCTCGGGTCAAGCACGTCGTGTTTTCTAAATTTACATATTTTATTATTTGTAACAACTCGTATTTTAACAACGTGTTAAGACAAGAATCAAGGCAGAATTAAATATTAAAATCTAAATCAGGGAAAACGAGTTGCACCATTGCGTTCGTCTCGGAAAAATACGCGAAATAGAGTCCGAGTTTTCGAAAAACGGAGTCCGTATGACCAAGTTATGGCCCAATGAAGTTTTTAGAAAATTCTAAGCCCGAAAACAGTTCAAATTCGAATTCAGATTTAAATTACAACCAAGGCAGAATGAGCGCGAATTTTCCCGCCCCAGGCAGGGTCGACACAGGGGTCGACACCAGTGTCGACCCCCCAATGGGTCGACACCCATGTCGACCCAGGGGTCGACCCCCCCCCCCCCCCCCCCGGTCGGACCAATTTTTCTGGTGCACCTGTTTTGGCTCCTGGGTCTTTTTTTAGGGGCTTGTGACGATTTTTGATGGCTCAAACCTATTCTAGGGTTAATCTAAAGGCTGAAATCAATTTCCTACAACTATAAAAAGACCCTAAGACCTAGCCTAAATCATACTATTTCAATTTAGCACTCATGCAGCCGCCATTAAACCTAGAACTCTAAATTAAAAATACAAAGAACAAAAATTAAAGAAGACGAAGGATGATTCTTGAAGGCTACAACTAGAAGCTACAACAACTACGACGCTTTAGACAATGGATTTAGGGCTATTTGATTCAAAGTTTTGATTTTGATTGCTTGCTTCATATTGTAAGTTCTATGTCACTTTTTAGGCAAAAACGCTAAAATAACATGGACATGCTATGAATTGAAACCGGATTTAAGAACTATTATTAATCCATGTTTATATTGTTTAACTTTGAATCAAAATTTGGGAATATTGCTATGTTAATGTTTCAAGTTAAACTTATCATGATGTTGATGTTGTTATGAATCACTTGGGATTAATTTTATTGCAAGTTGAACAAATAAATGTCCATGGAATCATTATGTTCATTGAAATCCTCATGTTGATTAAACCATGCCTATGATGCTAATTAAACCATGTCTATGATATTAATGAAACTATGCCTGTGATGTTAATATACCTATCATGCTAATGACAAATTGGGAATTGCTAGGTCATGATGAAAAGTTGGAATCATTATGTTTATAATGCTAGATGAGAATCATTATGTTAAAAATACTAAATTGGAATCCACTATGCCTATTAGAATTACCATGCCTTTAATGTTTCATGTTTGTAATAAAATTATTATTATGCCCGCAATGATTATTATGCCTAGGATGTAAAGTTGAATTCATCATGTTGAACTAAGTTGGAACCATTACTATGCCAAGTTATCATCATGCTAGTATTGAAACCATGTGATATGTTATAGCCTGTTTATTATGCAAGTGATGTTGGAATTGTCACGTATGCCTATCACATGTTTGGAGTTATTCCCCTTTATCTTTGAATTTTTTATGCTTGTGAACGAAGTACGTTTATATACGTTGGGGATACGATTGGGTAGGATAGGCAAAACTTGAATTGATTATAATCATAAACCGTGAAATTTGGCATAAGTAGAACATGAAATATGGCACGAAAACTCGACTTGAACATGCCATAACTTGACTTGAAACATGCCTTAGTTGGGCACGAAATTGACATATGAACATGCTATGAAAATAGCACGAATCTGATAAGAACATGGGCATGACTTTAGAAAACAAGAAAGTGGCCAACTCGAGGTTGGGTTGAGTTTGTAGTGTAAACCTGCCCGGAACCGCCCGGCAAATCCAGTTGCTACAAACAATAGGATCCAATGTGGGTAGTTGGTCACATCGCGCTTGAAACCCGAGGTTGGGTTGAGTTCGTAGCGTAAACCTGCCCGGAACCGCCCGGCAAATCCAGTGGTTACGAACAATAATATCCAATGTGAGTGGTTCGGTGCATTAACGAATCAATTAATGCCAATTAGGGTTAAGTCATGAACATGAAAAGACAACTTAACCAACTTGAACACGATTTGTAGGGCTAAGTCATGGACTTGAAACGACAACACTTAGCCAACTTGACATGACACGTAAGCGGGTTAAGTCACGAATTTAAATGACATACTTAATGTAACACCCCACCTCCGCCAGGGTGACTCTTGCAAGCACACTAGCTTCGGAGGGGCGTTTAAACAAGGTAAACATGCATGCAGATATCACAAGACAGAATATATAAGTAAAACAGAGTAGTAAAGCAGCGGATAAAACTAGTATTTCAAAACCATAGTTAAGTTACAACAAAGTACTTGATCATTATTTTCCAACAAACAAAGTCTAGCATAAACTTAAAAACTGAAATACATAAAGTACTATCCCCAAAATGAAGTGATAAACCATAACTAGCTCAATGTCCGAGACCGTACATGAGCAAATCTAGTAAGCAAGCTGTAAAGATCCAAGCTAAGCTCCAATGTTCCCACCCTGAGGCCCTGAGGGGGGGGAAACGGAAGAAAAGAGGCAAAAGAAAACGGGTCAGTCAAAAAGACTGGTAAGCCCTACTACTATCTGTCTATGAACTAGTAAAGTTAACTGGCATGAGAAGCTGAGATGAACATAAGGATAACAACATACTGGCATGGTGATTAACTAACAAGATAGATAAAGGTGTCATCGCATAATCAAGGTTAAGTTTTGCACCACAGGTGTACTAGCATTCTAACATGTCAAGTAAAAACAAGAATTGATCCCTTGGCCCAAGCTTGGCCCAATATAATGAGGTGACCTAAATCAAGGTCCAACTACACAGTCTAGTCGATCGGCTCTCTATAAGCCTAACTCGTCAAGTGTCGGTGTCATGCGGCTTAATCATGTAATGTAGTTGACTGTGCAGGGTCCACCCTAGGGTGTATCAGGCCCTATGGTGTAACCCTCTAACACCATACCATGTTGCACAGTCCAAACCTACCGTTGCCGTGTTCAACTCCGGACTTGATGTGCACGACCATGGTCCGCCTGAACAACCGGGGCATCATTCAGCCGTCTCTTTTGGTCTCTTACAATCAGCCCAGTAATCGTGCCCCACCCTAGCCTAGTCCTAGGGTCTTATGATACTACCTAGATGGTTACTGCTGAAAAGGACCACGCAACTAGGGTTTCTTAACGGGTTAAATGTGGTTAACCCGATCCAAACGTGGATTAAATCGGTTAAGAGTACCCAAGGCTCCTGACTTAACCTCGATTAACCCATCAAGCCCAAATTGGTTAAGTATTAAGTGGACCATGACTTAACCCTAATCAGGAGGCATTAATTAACTTAATGCGCTTTAACCTCTCACATTAGACTTTGTTGTGGTTACTAGTTAAGCCGGGCGGGTCCGGGTAGCTTTATACCACAACTAGGTCTAACCTCGGGTTCGAGCACAACATGACCAACTTCTCACATTGGGTCCTATTGTTTGTAGCCACTAGTTAAGCCGGGCGGGTCCGGGTAGATTTATGCTACAAACTCAACCCAACCTCGAGTTGGCCACACTCATATTTTCTAAGTGTCATGCCCATTATGTTTCCAAAACATAATTACAAGTTAACATATCACGTCATGTTACAAAAATCATGTTCATGTCATTATTTTACCCAACCCCAACGTAATCCCATCGTTTACATAATCACAACAACGCATAAAGGATAAAATAGGGAACTTGGCATAACCATGACATAAAGGTGTTGAAGCCACAAGTTTAACATGGTGGCATATGAAATGTACATATGTTCGTATACTTGCATATTGCATTATTAGTCTTCAAAAGCATGCATAAAACCAAACTTAGCATATGAGTGATACATGGTGATAAATGACATGTAGAAGTTGCTAGAAGTTCGCATTTTGCCTCACATGCAAGTTATCATAAGGGATATGATAACTTTCATGTTGCCAAAATGCAACCTTTAATATAAAGCTTGGAGCTTTATGCTCAAAACCTCAAGTTTAACTTGCATAACATGATAACGTGATCAACCCAAACTTGCATAACATAGCAACATGTGTCATACATAATGATTAAACCAACTTGCATAATGATCATCCAAACTTGCATATAATGATCAACCAAACTTGCATATAATGATCAACCAAACTTGCATATAATGACCAACCAAACCTGCATATAATGACCAACCAAACTTGCATATAATGATCAACCAAACTTGCATATAATGATTGTTAGATCAAAATTTGGACCTTGTTAGATCAAAATTTGGACCTAACACCCAAATTGTTCTGAATGTTATAGAGTTTCAAATGAAGAACGAGGAAAAAGAAAATAACACACAGAATTTATAGTGGTTCGGCGTAAACGAGCCTACGTCCACTTTATGTATTATTGATTATACTTTGAAAGCTAATACAACACGGATTTCTCTCAATACTCTCGTACTTTTACAATAATGGCGAATTATGTACTCAATATTGCCAAAAGATCCCAAAAAATGCCAAGCTCCGGGCTATTTATAGCTGGTTTTGTCAGGCGGGTCGTGGTAACACGTGGCACGAATCCCGAGAACATCGGATCGCATCGCCACCGTTGAGGAAATAGTCAAATTAGCCGTTGTGGACAGGTGTCGCGATCTGCTTGATAATCGGATCGTGCAGGTGAAGAGAATCGGTCAGAATGACGGTTAGGGACACGTGTCGCTAGATCCGTGCGTCTCGGATCGCTGAAGACTTGCTCAAGCTTGAATGGGTCAGAGGATTCGCCACGCATCAGGGAATCAGATAGATCAACACTGGGCAACAACAGATGCACGGATCGGATCGCCTAGATGCGTCGTTTCACTGATGACATGGGGGCGATTCGTCGAGTCGCAATCCTCCGTGGGCGATCCGTCGAGACGCGATCCTCCGTGGGCGATCCGATAGCGTGCGATCCGTTCCTTCATATTCTTAGAGATCGTGGTTTCATGCTTTCCTCTTACGAATGATCCTGGGTGGCTTGGTCAAAAAGCGAGCCAACACTTTGCCCCCTCGAAGTATGTTTTATCGATGATGGAACATGCTTCGAAGCTATAGAACCGTCTTTTTCCAACGAGTCGAGGATCAGAGAACGATTCTCTTTCTGGGATTTTTCAGAATCCTCATTTCTGAATTTATCGACTCGTTTCGCGGGGTCGAGTCGCGGTCCGTTAGAGAGATATTCGTTCTGCTCTTGGTTGTGCACTTGGGCCTCGGAACGAAACGGGCCCCTCCTTGAGTCGTGGTGGGCTTTTGGTTCGCGGCCCGCCGGTCTTTCGTGGATCGAATAGGACAAAGAAAGGGAGACAAATGGTCGCCCTCTTTGCCTATATTAGCCGATCCTCTCCTCTTCACTTTCCTTCCTCTTTCTTTATGCCGTATCGTTTCGCCTGCACTATCGAAGAACGAACCCAAGTTTTTCAACTCTCGAAAATCCAAGCATTCCTTCAATTTTTGGAAAGGTAACTCCACAAAAAGCATTCTTATTCGTGAACGCCGCTCTTTCATGAATTTTCTCGACTAATTTGAGGGAGAAACGATGGAAATTTAGACTTTTCTGAAGAAACCATCAAAAGGATATGGCTGACTGACGTAGAGCTTGGAGTTCGAGGGTGGAAAGGAGGGGAGGAAAACGAAGCAGGAAGAAGAAGAGAGAAGGCTGGTTCGGATCGTGGGCAAGGAGAGGAGAAGATGAAGGCGAGTGGCGAGACGAAAGATCGTGGTGGCAGCAAAGGCGCGTATCATTGGGGGCTGCAACGATTCGTGAAGGAGCGATCCCTTTGCCCTGCGATCCAATGTGGGGTGATCCCTTCTACCTCGCGATCCAAAAAAGGGGGCGATCCGTCTGCCTTGCAATCTGACCCATAGCTGACGATGCGAAGAAATTTCAGACTTTAATCAACGCCTTGTGACCATAAAATTCTGAACAGTTAGGCTAGAGCCTTGACGTTGGACTTCTCAGACTAAATGACTACATAATTTGACTGCATACGACGACTAATATTTTGATGATCTTGATTGCTTTCATATTTTATTTTCAATGCACACACAAGTACACACACCGACACTTGCACACACGGGGATCGGGTAGTATTAATCTCATTGTTCATGCTTTCTCGTCCTAGCAGTAATGTCGAATGATCACTCTTCTTCAAGATCCGCAACAGAAGCGGAATCCGAGGCTCCTGAGCAACACAATCCCAAGACTCTTCCGATTTATCCAGGAGGTGAGAATTCTGGATCTGAGTACGAGGCCACGGAATCAAATCCATCTGAAGATACTTCATCTAGTGATGATTCTGAGACAGACGAGCGAGCTCTTGACGAGATTCCAGGCGCGCTTGGGATAGATAAATTTTTTGATTCTTTAGCATCCAAGCTCGACGATATAAAGCTTAAAAGAATCTGCTTAAGACACGGAATTCCTTGGGACGATGTCTTGACGCCCGGAAGCGAAGATAGACCCCACCTAGCTCCAGAAGGGTATATGGCGATCAGTCGAACCATGTGTCTAGTAGGAGCTATTCCTCCGTTTCCTCCGATCGCCATCGAAACTTTAAGACGACTAGGTATTGCTCCGATGCAGCTTCATCCTAACGCCTACGCATCTCTATACACCCTATATGTTGCATACGCGGAGATCCTACACGCCGAACTTAAATTCAGAGATTTGACATTCTTCTTTCTTTTCAAGCACCGCTCTTCGGCAACTCCAAATTTTTCTTTCTTTGAATCGGTGGCGAATAGGAAGGTTTTGTACGATGGATATAGCAATATAGGGGATCCTAAATCTGATTGGTTTTATATAAGGAAACAGGTCGGATGCTCACGAAGATGGCTCAAATCAAGTAAAATTTTAAGTTTCTAATCGAATATCTTGTTCAAGAAGTTTAGGCGTTAACTTTCTTCCCCCTTTTTCTTTGTTTCAAACAGATCATGTCTTCCCGAAAATGGAGGGTCCACTGTACAACAATCGATTGTCCATTCTTCTTCAAAGCAGATCCGACTTTCTAAGGATCAAAAAATGCATTACGGATGACAATCTTCATAAGCATCGTCTTCTGGATAGAAGATTTGGACTTCGCACTGGCGGTAGACCTTATAAGTATGTGCCCCCAACAGAGGGAGAAGGAACTTCGCAAGCGATAAAAACAACTAAATTTCGCAAGAGTCCTTCTCCAATAGTCATCCAAGACGATGAGGACTTGAACATATACAGAGGGGATGAGGCCCGCGGTGGAATGTCCAAGGAAATTCCTGCTTCTGCTCCAATTGAAAACGTTGCTCCAGGTGATTTGACAGAAGAGCAGTTATTTGACGAGCTGAACAAAATCCCTCTACCCGATGATGTATATACGGAGAAGGACTTTGGAGAGTGGCCTTTCTTCCCTGCTACTGAAGAGACCATCGCTCCAACTAGAGGACGAGAAACTGGTCAGATGAGCCTGTCTTCAGGCCCGGGTCTGTTAGGGGGAATTATATGGGATGCACACATCACACACACTATCTAACCCTGCACTCTTATATCGTGGGTATTCAAAGTTTTAATATGCTCTTTTATTTTTATTTTTTGCAGGAACGATGTCCCGTAGGAAATCTTATTCGTATCGTTCTCTTCGCGAGGGCACACCTAGCCTTCGTCCGAACACGGAGCGCTCTCGTGGTCCTTCTCACAGGCCGACTTCCTCGCAGCCTCGATCTCCACCAAAATCGACCACTACCAAACCTTCCAACTACCCGGCTGTTCCTACAGGGGGAAAGAAACTTCCTAAAGAGTTAACCCTTCCAAAGAGTGCACCTTCCCACAGCCGGTCTTCAAAAAGGCATCAAGAATCTAAAGATAAGGGCAAGGATGCATTCAAAGAGCCTGAAAAGGAGAGGAGTGACATCATCCCCTCCAGCCAGCCAGAGTCAGCTGCTCCAGGGTCACGGGATTACATGCATGGTCCCGAGATTCAAGGCAGACTGGAAAAGCTTCGGGAACAATTCCCAGACATATTCTTTGACCGGATGACATTTGTTCCAACCTTGGAACCGGTCCCCAAGAACTGGGATAGCGAGGTTGTCGGGCATATCCGCCATGCTGCCAGGCAATATGAGATGATGAAAAAACATGCTGTTAACCTTTCTGAAGTTATCCGATCGCTTGAAATAGAAGCACACAGATCCAAGGCGAAACTTGAGAACAACGAGAGGGCCAGGACCAAGATGGAGAAGGACCTGGAAGATGCTCAATCCCAGCTTGCTTTAGCATGGAGGGACGTTGAAAATTATAAGATTGAATTAGAAAATGCTAAGCAACGCTTCCATCCGGAACTTGATTCCAATAGCCAAGAAAAAATGGCCTTAAAGAAGGAGGTCAAAGATCTCAAAATGGCCAACATCGAGTTGAAAACAGCACAAGGCCATTTTGAGGCTGAGAGAGCTGCTTGGGAAGAAGAAAAAGCAAGCTTAAAAGAAAGTTTGGCTTTGGCTAAAGCAGAAAAAGTGATTTTAAATGACCAGGTCTCGGATTCGGAGAGACCGGCAGCTCTCGCCGAAAAGAACGTTGAAAGTGCCATCGAAATGGCCACTGCTTCTAACAACAAGCTCCTCGCAAGAGAGAAGGAGATTGAGGGGTTTGAAGAGATGATTTTCGATTTCCTTGGTCAGGTTCTCAAAACTCGCAATATTTCGTGGATCCCGGATTACCACGTTACTTTAGCCAATTTATGGGATGCCATTGTTGTGGGTGAAAGCATAGATTGGGAGTAGACGAAATTGATGAGGATGAATTGATGAAGAGCATCCTAAGGGACAATGAGCCTGAGGACCTGGCAGAGGGTCGTCGCCTGATTCTGGCGGAGATGGAAAAGGAGAGGGCCCTGGCTAAGGGTAAAGGAAAAGCATATGAGGGCTCGAGTTCGGCTGTGGAGCCCAAGACCTCCGGGGTTGAGGAAAACCATCCCGATGATCCATTAATCCCTTTGGGTCGAACTCCCATGGTCATTGGAGCCTCTGCAACTACTCAAGAAGAAGCATCTGCTGAAGTTATTTCTCTCTTGCCTACAATTCGTCAAAGCAATTGTGAATTATCGTCGTCTGGCAGAACAACCAATTGAATTAGTAATGTGTGTTCCTCGTAATACAGGTGGCGAGCCCGTCGACAAGGGTGCTGAAAAAGAGAAAGAAGTGGAGAAGGAGGCTGTCTTGCCAGGTGCTGGTATTGATGTATCAAAGCAGGCCGAGGTAACAACAGCAGAAAGAAGCATCCCGGCATCTAGCACCGATGTACCCAAAGATGCTGAGACTCTCGAAGCTTTGAAAGACATGGATGGGCGCCATGTAGATGACGAAGAAGACATTATCGGCGCCAAAAAGGCCGTTGATAAGGACGAGGAAACCTTGGCCAGCCGAAAAGCCAGGCAAGAGAAAGAGTTGGCTTCGAAGAAGGTGGGAGATGAGGCTTTGGACGTAGTCCCCCTTGCAGAATTCGATCCCACAACTGGGATGATTGTGAAAATCCAGCCCAAATCTATCAGCCGACAGCTTCATTTCGCAAATCCCGATGACTTCCCGGCTTCCCTTTCTGATAGAAGGAAGAGAAAAGAGGTGGGAGAGGAATCTTCAGAAGAATCGGATGTTCTTCTTATTGACAAAAGGAAGAGGAAGAAAGGGGATCCGTCTGATACCGACAAGGCGAAGCTGGAGAGGCAGAAGCAAGAGAAGAGGCCAAAGCGTAAATAGGATATTTGTTGTTTGTTGATATTTTGTCTTTAGGCTCTCCACTGGTCAGGAAGTGTAATTGTGAGACTGGCCCTCACTTTCTTTTCTAGGTTATTTTTCACTTTGTTGGTTCGCAGTACATAAATAAAAGTTTATCTCTTTTTGCATCCTCATGTACCTGTATTCAAATAAACTTTCCATGCTTAGTCATAGGCCATCTAATAATAATTAAAAATCAGTCAAACAACAGATAGCCAAGGAAAAATTATCATGCTGCGTTGTTGTTTTAAAGTTCAGTATATGTATATGAGTATATGTGCCCCCAATCAGTTGTTATCATAGCGCCTGACGGGGGTTTACTAAAAATTGGTTAGCCTTGTTGGCAGGTTGCCCCCTATTTCTGAATATGGGGGACTTAGAAGATTTCATAGGATAATTGTTCTTGTGGCACCGAATTTCTGACACCTTTCTCAGTGCTTAATTACAGACTTCTTTATACTCTCCTCACGGTTGCCAAGGTTAGAGTTTGAATTCAGTAGTTCAGTCGGTCCCCGATCCTTTAGCAGGGAAAAAGTTCTTTCGCAGCGCTCAATCGAAGATGCTTTTATACTCTCTCTCTCTCTCTCTCTCTCTGGAGAGTTAGAGTTCGAGTTCAGCGATTCATTCGCTCCCCGATCCTTCAGCGGGAAAGGTTCTCTTTCTCAGCGCTCAATCGGAGACGCTTTTATACTCTCTCTCTCTGTAGAGTTAGATTTCGAGCTCAGCGATTCATTCGCTCCCCGATCCTTCAGCGGGAAAGGAGCTCTTTCTTAGCGCTCAATCGGAGACGCTTTTATACTCTCTCTCTCTGGAGAGTTAGAGTTCGAGCTCAGCGATTCATTCGCTCCCCGATCCTTCAGCGGGAAAGGAGCTCTTTCTCAGCGCTCAATCGGAGACGCTTTTATACTCTCTCTCTCTCTGGAGAGTTAGAGTTCGAGCTCAGCGATTCATTCGCTCCCCGATCCTTCAGCGGGAAAGGAGCTCTTTCTCAGCGCTCAATCGGAGAAGCTTTTATACTCTCTCTCTCTCTCTCCGGAGAGTTAGAGTCATGGATCAAGTGGTCTGTAATCATGTATGTTCATCAAACTCGTCCTAGGTGTATATTTTAATCCAAGCTCCGAGGATTGAAACCAGTTGGACAAGCAGTTGGAGCCCTTGCCAAGGCTTTGAGTTCCTCCGAACAGTCTACGGGAGGAATGGTTGGCAACAGACTTCGGGTGCCTGCATCATTCTATTGATTTCCACAAAAATAAATAGGCAGATAAGTAAAGATGCAATAAAGGTAAATGACACACAATATTTTATAGTGGTTCGGTCGAGTCATGACCTACGTCCACTTTATAATCTCTTGCTTTAAGGAATCAGACTATTCTAGGCAAGTCATGCCCTGTACATAGTTTTTTAACAAAGCAAAAGAATAAATTTGAAACTTTCATGTTAAATACGGCCGTAAATGTTGGGCATTCCACACTCTGGGGATTTCCTTTCCATCTACGGTTGCTAGCTTGAAGGTTCCATTAACAAGCTTGCTCAGAATGGAGTACGGTCCTTCCCACTTCACTCCCATATGAGTTGGGGGTGGGAAGACACGTTTCAGAACCAAGTCTCCGGGTTCCCAGGTTCGGGCTCGAACCTTTTTGTTGTAATATCGGGCGACCTGTTGTTTGCATCTCAAGGCACGCAGGTCTGCTTCATCCCTCTTTTCTTCGATCATATCCAGGGACTCAAGGAGCAATTCATTATTGGTCATTGGATCATAATAAGTCACCCGGTGAGAAGCTACCTTTATCTCAACCGGAATGACTGCTTCCGTTCCAAAAGCAAGGGAGAACGGGGTATGTCCTGTTGCCAATTTATATGTTGTCCTGTAGGCCCATAATGCTAAGGGCAATTCATCCGCCTACACGGCTCTAGCCCGCTTCATTCTTCTTTTCAGAATGGACTTAATTACTTTATTTGCCGCTTCGACTTGTCCGTTCGATTGTGGGTGCGCCACAGAGGTGTATCGATTCTCGATGTGGTATTTTTGGCAGAAGTTTCTGAATTCAGCACTATCGAACTGAGTTCCGTTGTCTGTTATTACAATCTTTGGAATCCCAAATCGACAGATGATGTTTCTCACGATAAAGTTGATCACTCGTTTGGTTGTGATTGTAGTTAGTGGTTCAGCCTCGACCCACTTAGTGAAATAATCCACGGCCACAATAGCGAACTTTGCTCCGCCCCTTGCTATGGGGAGACTTCCAATGATATCAACTCCCCACATAGCGAAAGGCCATGGACTCATCATCGTTTTTAACTGATTAGGAGGCGCTCTAGGTATCTTTGAAAATCTCTGGCACGCATCACACCGTCGTGCGTATCTTGCTGCATCCTTGTTTATGGTAGGCCAGAAATAACCATGCCGCAACACCTTTTTTGCCAAAGTTTGCCCTCCAGTGTGGTCGCCAC
Organism: Allium sativum; assembly: GCA_030737875.1. Classification (NCBI taxonomy): domain Eukaryota; kingdom Viridiplantae; phylum Streptophyta; class Magnoliopsida; order Asparagales; family Amaryllidaceae; genus Allium; species Allium sativum. Next base: position 178,271,520 of record CM060915.1, on the reverse strand, counting down.
ATTCGCCTTCGTGGACTTCTTGCAGCACACGTTTGATGTCATCGTGGGCTACACACTGAAGGAGGGGCATTGAAAACCCTTGTCTGTAAAGAACTCCGCCTTGCAGAACGTATCGGGCGGCTTTACAATTACTTTACGCCTCTCGCTTTTCTTGGTCGGAAGCGTTCCATCCATCAGGAAATTCTTTAGAGGGGTCATCCAGGACTCCCTTTCTGGTTCCGTCTCTAGTACTAGGTCGATTTCCATCTGATCTATGCTAGAGGACTGAAGTACTTCAACGGGGGCTAGCCAAGTCACTTCAGGATCGTCAGAACTAGCCATCTTTGCCAACTTGTCTGCCAGCTGATTCTCTGACCGCGGAATATGAGATATGCTGTAGTGATCAAAATCATTCAGCAATTATTTCACTTTCTTTAAGTATAAAATCAATCTTGCACTTTTAGCTTGGAATTTTCCAGTGACTTGGTTCACAACTAATTTGGAGTCGCAGAAGATGTTCAGCTTTGTGACTTCTAGTACCTTTGCAATCTTTAATCCAGCTATCAGAGCTTCATATTCGGAATTGTTGTTAGTGGCACGAAACTCCATTCGGATTGCATAGGTTATCAGTCGTTTCTCGGGGGTTTCAAGCACTATTCCAGCGCTGGATCTTTCGTCATTCCTAGCGCCATCAGTATACAATCTCCGGGCATTGGGATCGAAAAGTAATTTTGAAGGATCAACTTCTTCGTTTGCTATATCTTCCTCAGGGACTGTGAACTCTGCTATGAAGTCGGCTATTACTTGCCCCCGAATTGACCGTCTGGGCTGAAAGTTCAAATCAAATTGACTTAGCTCAATATTCCATTTGAGTAACCTTTCAGATGCCTCTTGTCTCTGTAGAACTTGCTTGAGTGGATGATCGGTGTATATGGTGATAGGATGTTCCTAAAAATAATGTCGAAGCTGTCTAGAGGCGATCAGTAAACTATACGTGTAACACCCCGTGTATCCTATAACAGTGAAATTCACAAATTAAAGTACAATTAATTACAAATCAAAGAATTAAGGGAAACGGGCTGTGCCATTGTGTTCGTCTCAGAAAAATACGTGAAATAGAGTCCGAGTTTTCCAAAATCGGAGTCCGTATGACCAAGTTATGGCCCGTCAAAGTTTTCAGAAAATTTCAAATTCAGAAAATGGCTCGAAGATTCGAATTTCAAACACGCAGGGAGGCAGGGCGGGAAAGTTCCCGCCCAGGACAAGTCGACAGGGGTGTTGACTTGCCTGTCGACCCCCCCCCCCGTGTCGACTGCCCAGTCGACACGGGTGTCGACTTGCAGGTCGACCTGCTTGGTCGGCCTGGCTGGCCTGGTCTGTGCTGGGTCCGAATTTCTGAGGTTTGCTTTGTCACGAGGGCTAGGTGTCAGCTCCTGATTTGTCTCTCTTTCGAATTAATGGCTACGATTAACCCAAGCTACATCGATGGTCCTAATCAATTCATAAACTCTATAAAAATGACCCTAGACTCTACCTAATCTATTCATTCAAAAATAAGAATGAGGCCATCATGCCGCTGAGGAACGACTAAGAGTAGCCACCAATTTGAGAGACAATTAGGAGACAAACTCTAAAGCATAAAGCAACTACAAGTTAAACTCAGAAAAATCAAATCAACGCCTACATCAAAGGAATAGCATCTCCAAATCCAGAATTCAGATTCCTGAATTGAAGAATTCGTCACACGATTGAAAGTAGAGTACTATTCCGATGAGAATAAATAACTGTGTTTGATTTGTGTAAATTGAGAATTACACTTGATTTGTGGTGATAGTAATTCATATTTGTGCGTTACTATGATTCTAATCGATTTGGAATGTTGTGATATAACGATTGGATATTCGCAAGTATGTAATTCATGATAAAAACTACATGTTTGCGGTAGTTTATTTGAGATTCATGCAAGTATACGATTGGATATTCGCAAGTATGTAATTCATGATAAAAACTACATGTTTGCGGTAGTTTATTTGAGAATTCATGCAAGTATACGATTGGATATTCGTAAGTATGTAATTCATGTTGAAGCTACATGATTGTGGTTGTTTAATTGAGATTCATGCAAGTATGTGGTTTTGCTACTATGCCAACATAATGTATATTTTTGTACAAAATCACTTTGTGTGTAATTGGATCAAATTTGGGGTATTATGATTCATATGAAATTATGTTGGAATTGGCATCATGATCTATGTATAAAACCATACTTTTGTATTAGAAACAAAAGTAAGCCTCTTTGTGAACTTATGTTGATTTTATGAATATGACTAGGCTATGTTTGGTATTATGCCTAATTGAAAAACATGTTAGGCCTATATTGTTAACAAGAATTATATGATAATATATGTGACACATAGCTAAGTTAGATTTACATTCCAATTGCAAGTTTGCATGAATAAAGTAAAAACCATGATTTCATGTTTAGGAATATTTATGCCATGATTACATGAATAAAGTAAAAACCATGATTTCATGTTTAGGAATATTTATGCCATGATTACATGAATAAAGTAAAAACCATGATTTCATGTTTAGGAATATTTATGCCATGATTACATGAATAGATCAAAAACCATGATTTCATGTTTGGGTATATTTGTGCCATGATTATGTGAATAGATTAAAAATCATGATTAATTTGGTATAATTCTAGTTGAACTATACTTTTGTATTAGTAACAAAAGTAAGCACCTTTGTAAACATATAGTAATTTTATAAACATGATTTGCTTATGTTTGACAATATGCCTAAGTAAAAATATAGGTTTATGTTGTAGTTAAGACTATGTGTCAATAATGATATCTAATTTAGTTAGATTCTTAACTTAACTACAAGTTTACACGGTTTGATTCATGTCACTTATGCTTTATGACCAAAGTATATGTTACCACAATGCAAGTACACCAGTTTCTATTTTGTAGTTCCAACGTTATGTTGCAAGTTCATGTGTTCACATTCCCCTTTTTTGTGTATATAATCATGTTTTAAGCCTCCCCGTTTTCACGTGGCTAAGTTGGGCTTAAAAGGCTAAGCCAAACATATATTATAATAAACGAACGTATTAAAAGGGGGAAATAGCGTTGGGCCAAATTAATTAATAAATGAAAATATAAAATTAGATGGGCCCAAATTCAAGAATGGGTTGGGCCCATGATTGGTGTAAACCTTTACACCATTAGTTTAAATTGATTTTTAAATAATGGGCCGCAAATATTTACATATAAAAAGAAAAAAGACAAAATATGTAAATGTAGAAAATACGATGTGTTTAACCTGAGGTTGGATTGAGTTGTGATGTAAACCTGCCCGGAACCGCCCGGCTGTCCAGTAGTCACAACAATACCTATCCAATGTGGTTGGTTAAACACGGAGCCCAATAAGGACCCGAGGTTAGACTGAGTTGTGGCGTAAGACTGCCCGGACCCAACCGGCAACAGGCAGCCACAACAATACCTGTCTAATGTGAGAGGTCAAGGCTTTAATAAGACAATTAAGGCCGAGTCAGGATTGATAGGATTAAGTAAATTATATTAATACTTAATCGGAATGGAACATGCTAAACTAAACAGACTGATTGGGGGTTAGGTTTATAAAACACTTAACCAACTTAGCATGTTGGCTAGAAATAGAAAACCTAGTAGCGGGGGACCCTTTTCAGCAGTAACCCTATTAGGTATCATGATACCCTGAAACTAGGCACGGTGGGGCATGATTACTGGGCTGATTGTAAGAGGTCAAATCGACGGCGGTGGTGCAGCAGTGTAGGTTCCAACGGGGTGCGGGCGTGCACACTCTTCGGCACAGAAAAATAAGGCACTGGGCACCAGTAGCATACCTGTGCATTCTAGGGTTGTGTCGGGCCGCCACCATGGGACATGATACACCCCATGGTGGGACCAGCATAGGTAACTACAACATCGGGGGCCGTAAGACACATGTAACTATACGAGTAGGAGCCGATCATCATAAAATGGATCACTTCACCCTGGTTATGGGGTGCCTGTTGGGAACTAGTTTATATGGGTATAGAGATTAATGTGGGGTACGATAGTATATTCGACCCTAGACAACTTAACTAAGTTTAGGAAGCTTTCCCATTTCTAGTTTATACTTATCATACCCAGTTCTTTATTCATAGACTGAATAGTCCTAGACTTACTCAGGCTTTATGTCTGACTCTCCTTTTCTTTCGTCTTCTTTTCTTCCGTTCCCCACCCCCCCAAGGTCCACAGGGAGGGAATACCGCAGCTTGACCAGCCTTCATATCCAGCTTGAAGAGAAAGAATGTATTGCTTGGATCTTTTCGTTTTGGACTATGGCTTTGGACAGCAACTATGGGACTTTTGCAGTTTATTTATGTTTTTTTATGCTTCTTTAAATAATGTAATCAAGACAGTTGTGAAGATGTTATGTTTTTGGAAGTATTTTAAGACAATTATGGTATGGTTGTTGTAACACGTATTTTTAATGAAATAAAAGTAGTTGTTTTTCCGCTGTTCAAAAATATGTGTTCTTATATCTGTCTTGTATATCTGTGACTTATACTTATAAACCTCCACCAAAATTAGGGCATTCCCTTTGAGAGTGACCCTAACGGAGGTGGGGTGTTTCACTTGGTATCAGAGCATAGGTTTACCAGATAAGATAAAAAGTTTTGAAAATTTATTTTCAAAAAGGAAATTTAAAGAAGCATTTTTAAAAGAAAAATATTTTTTTAAAAAAAAAGGCAAAGTCCCCCCAAAGCCATAGGTATTATCTCTTATCCTTCGTTTTGAATCTATCGTTTTTGTTTCAGCATGTCCGAAGAACTTAACTTGCCAGAGGGTGTACCAATACCTGGTTGGTTTAGACGGTTCTTAGAAGCAAGGGCCACTCAGCCAGGTCCTACCGTTCCTCCTCCCCCAGCAGCAGGAAATCAGCCAGCTGCAGCAGCACCTCTTCCTCCACCTCCTCCACGGGGAAACACGTTTGCTAAGATATGTAAAGATTTTAAAGCTATGGGAGGAAAGGATTTTCATGGAACTGAGTCCTTCGTGGCAGCTAGAAATTGGCTGAAAGAAACCGAGGACTTATTCAACATCTTTGAGGTAGAAGATAGACAGAAAGTACAACTGGCAGTATGGCTACTAAAGGGCGAGGCTTCCTACTAGTGGGAAGTCACTAATGCAGAAAGACCAGTGGAGACATGGGAGGACTTTAGGGCAAGGTTTGAGGCTAAATTTCTCTCAGATGCGGAAAGGAGTTTGCAGTTGGGAAAATTGTTATTTCTTAAGCAAGGGAACAAGACAGTCAAAGAGTATGTTAATCAGTTTGATGAGCTGGCTAGGTTTGGGCTGGACCTAGTCAACACGCCACACAAGAAGGCTCTCCATTTCGTCAAAGGGTTGAATGAGCCATTACGCAGTTTGGCCATGACCCATATACCCATGGGAGCCACGTATGAAAGATTGGTACAAATGGCATTGCTGAACAAAGAGGATAAGGGCAAGAAGGAGACAAAGGCAGAAAGCTCTCAAGGGAAGAAAGAGGGTTTGCAGCCTAAGAAGACAGACTTTAAGAAGGGCGGGAAAGGCAACAAAGAGAAGAGGAAGTGTAATTTCTGTGGCAAAGTGGGGCACTTATTGAAAGATTGCCGGAAAAAGAAGGCCAAGGAAAATGATGGGTGCTTTTCTTGCGGTGAGACAGGCCACAGGGCTAAGGACTGCCCAAAGAAATGAGGACTGGGGCAGAGGGCTGGATCCACCTCAGGGGCACAAGTTCATGTGCTAGAAGCGCCACCTCTGCAACAGCGAGGTATAAATACTTCTGTAGAAAGTGTAGTTTATCTTTATGATCACCCCGTTCGCACTTTATTCGATTCTGGCGCATCACACTCCTTTATCTCGTCTACTTTAGTAGAATCTCTGCACCTAAAAACTAGTATGGTAGAGGACCCCTTAATTGTTTCAAACACAATTGGGGGCCCAGCTCATTTGTCTATGATCTGTTTGGGATTGAAAATTTCTATTCTAAGCGTAGAATTTCAATGTAGTGCCTTTGTTTTGGGCTTTTCGGGATATGGTTTGATTTTGGGCATGGATTGGCTATCCAGTAATGGGGCCATCCTTAATTGTGAGAAAAGGGTTGTTAGGCTATTAACCCAGCTCGGTAACACTTTGGAAATTTCTTGTAATCCCTCGTATGCGGTTATGCTTAGTTACCTTGAATCGCTAGATGCCTCTGTTGAAAAGTTGCAATCAGTTAGAGTGGTCCGGGAATATCCGGATGTCTTCGAAGAGGTGAAGGGCTTGCCTCCGAAGCGGGAGATAGACTTCCGCATATACCTTGTAGATAATGCAAAGCCCGTTGCGTTGCCCGTTAGACACATGGCTCAACGGGAAAGGAAAGAGCTCAGTAAAAAGATTAAAGAGCTTCTAGAAAAGGGGTTCATTAGGAGGAGCATTTGAAAATGGGGCGCTCCAGTGGTGTTCGCTACAAAGGCGGATGGTTCACTCCGTCTATGTGTTGACTATAGGGAGCTCAACAAGCTAACGAAAAAGAATAGGTACCCTCTCCCCAGAATTGACGATTTGTTTGATCAGCTTGTAGGAGCGTCTGTTTTCTCCCAACTCGATTTAGCGACCGGTTTTCATCAGCTAAGGGTGGCTGAGGATAGTATCGATAAAATGGCATTCAGAACCCCAGACAGCTTCTTTGAATGGCTTGTCATGCCTTTCGGCTTGACAAATGCACCTGCTTACTTCGTGGACCTGATGAGTAGGGTATTCAGAGATTTCCTCAATAAGTTCGTAGTGGTCTTCGTAGACGATATCCTTATCTTCTCAAAGAGTGAAGAGGAACATGCTCAGCACTTAAGGGCAATCATGGAAACTCTGTGAATCCATCAACTAAAAGCCAAATTCTCCAAATGCCACTTTTGGAGAGAAGAAGTGAGGTTCCTTGGGCACATAGTATCCAAACAAGGGTTAGCAGTGGACCCTGCTAAGGTAGTGGCGGTACAGGATTGGAAGACACCAAGGAATGCAACTGAGGTCTGAAGTTTTCTAGGACTAGCAGGTTTCTATCGAAAGTTCATAAAGGATTTTTCGAAAATCTCAGCTCCGCTCACGAAATTGACCAAGAAGAATCTAGCGTTTAATTGGGACTTGGATTGCGAGTTTGCTTTCCAGCGACTAAAAAGGGCTCTTACAACAGCCCCAGTTTTGACGTTGCCAGATGGAAGCAAGATGTTCACTGTTTATACAGATGCATGTGGGACAGGGCTAGGCGCCGTCTTAATGCAAGAAGGAAGGGTAGTAGCTTATGGCGGGAGGCAGTTGAAAGTGCACGAAAAGAACTACCCGACCCACGATCTTGAGTTAGCTGCCATCGTCTTTGCACTCAAGTCTCGGCGACACTATCTCCTAGGTGAGAAGTTCGAACTTTACACTGACCATAAATCGTTGAAATATCTTTTCTCGCAGAAAGTTCTTAACTTGAGGCAACAAAGATGGATGGGGTTTCTTGCCTCGTACGATTTCGAGATCTCCTACACTCCGGGCAACGGCAACGTAGTGGCAGACGCGTTGAGCCGAAAGAAATTTACCCTAAGCCCGCTGTTTGTTGAAAGACAAAGCCTAGAGTTTATAGCTAGCTTCGACTTTAGGCCTTCCTCCGATTTTGTACCAGGCTTGATAGCATCTCTCGAAGTGCGCCCGACTTTAGTGGACTCAATAGGGACAGCACAACGCGAAGACCCTCAGCTTGTGGAAACGATTGATAGGCTAATTAGGGGTGAGACTTCAAGCCACCTCAACAGATACTCCATCGACGACAAGGGTTGGCTAAGGCGAGACGGAAGACTATGCGTCCCACAGACAAGGGATTTAGTAAAGAAGGTTCTGGAGGAAGCACATCACTCCAAGAAGACGATACACCCAGGCGGAGATAAAATGTACAAAGATATAAAAAGAACTTTCTTCTGGAACGGCATGAAAAAGGACGTGGCAGAATTCGTTTCTATGTGTATGGTGTGCCAACAGGTTAAGGCGGAACAGAAAAAGCCTGGCGGACTGCTACATCCTCTAGAGGTCCCGCAGTGGAAGTGGGATAGCATCTCAATGGACTTCATCGATGGGCTGCCTAGGTCTAGGAGAGGCAACACTAGCATTTGGGTAATAGTGGATAGGCTTACTAAAAGCGCCCACTTTTTACCCGTCAAAAGTAAAAGAACTGCCTCATCCCTAGCATCTCTTTACCTCAAGGAAATCGTTCGACTCCATGGAATACCATCCAGCATTGTTAGTGACCGAGACCCTATCTTCACCAGTGAGTTTTGGCGGAGTCTGCAAGAAGCAGTAGGAACGCAGTTATGCTTGAGCACAGCCTATCATCCCCAAACCGACGGCCAAACAGAAAGATTGAACAGAGTTTTGGAGGACCTTCTAAGACTGTGCGTCCTTGACTTCGGAGGGACATGGGAAGACCATCTTCCTTTGGTGGAATTTGCCTACAACAACAGCTATCAAGCAACCATCGGGATGGCGCCCTTCGAAGCATTATATGGAAGACCGTGTCGATCGCCCACCTGTTGGTGGGAGTCTACTGATAAGCTCATACTTGGACCAGATATGATCCGAGAGACTTCAGAGAAAGTAGACTTAATACGAAGAAGGATGAAGACGGCCCAAGACAGACAAAAGTCCTACGCCGACAAGAGGAGGACCGACCTTGAATTTGAGGTTGGGGACAGAGTTTTTCTTAAGGTATCTCCGCTAAGGAATGTTGTTCGTTTTGGAACCACAGGAAAGCTAACACCAAGGTTCGTAGGGCCATTCCCTATCATCGAGAAAATTGGGAAAATGGCCTATAGATTAGAGCTACCCGAAAAGCTGGCCGGAGTTCACAACGTTTTTCATGTTTCACATCTCCGAAAATGTCTACATTAGTCTGCTGAAGTGGTAGAGCCAAATATCCTAGAAGAAGCTGAAGTGGAGCGCGAAGCAACCGTGAGGAAAGTTCCAACCCGCATATTAGGAACGGAAGTGAAGAAGCTACGCAACCGCGAAGTCAAGCTCGTCAAAGTTCAGTGGAACGACGCCGAGGGAGACGCGACTTGGGAAACTAAAGCTAGAATACGCACTGCCTACCCTTTTCTTTTCGAGGGTACATCCTTGATCTTTCTTTTTCCTTAAGTTGCGCTTTTATCTATCTTTTTAGGTATATTTCCTCGACCTTATCTTTTAGGTAGAAACCCTTTGGATGAAAACATGTAATTGAAACATGTTATGGATGATGGTTGCAAGTGGTTGCAAGTGATTGCTAGTGGTTGCTCGTGGTTGCATATACACACACAATCTAGGTTTTAGATCGGCTCAGTCACTTCATATTGCATATGCATATATGTTTGCATTCGTATGTGGTTCAACTTTAATGTGTTGTCATATGGATGTTGCATTTGTATGAATGATTGTGCACTCATGTAGAATCATGAATAGGAAAATCTGCATACATAATGGATTCATGGCACCTACATAATTCGCATTAAGGAGGTCAACTGAATCAGTAGACCACCTGATTTTGCATTAGATAAGTACATGTACACACAAACTTCGCATATGATCATGAAACATTAGAAGTCTTTTAAGGACAATGGATACTCGTGTTTGATGGATGAGTAGATGGATGTTTGGACGTTAGGATGTATATTTTTCCTAAACTTGAAGATTTCGGGGACGAAATCCTTTTAAGTGGGGGAGAATGTAACACCCCGTGTATTCTATAATAGTGAAATTCACAAATTAAAGTATAATTAATTACAAATCAAAGAATTAAGGGAAACGGGCTGTGCCATTGTGTTCGTCTTGGAAAAATACGTGAAATAGAGTCCGAGTTTTCCAAAATCGGAGTCCGTATGACCAAGTTATGGCCCGTCAAAGTTTTCAGAAAATTTCAAATTCAGAAAATAGCTCGAAGATTCGAATTTCAAACACGCAGGGAGGCAGGGCGGGAAAGTTCCCGCCCAGGACAAGTCGACAGGGGTGTCGACTTGCCTGTCGAACCCCCCCCCCCCCCCCCCCCGCCCCCCGTGTCGACTGTCCAGTCGACACGGGTGTCGACTTGCAGGTCGACCGTCTTGGTCGGCCTGGCTGGCCTGGTCTGTGCTGGGTCCGAATTTCTGAGGCTTGCTTTGTCACGAGGGCTAGGTGTCAGCTCCTGATCGGTCTCTCTTTCGAATGAATGGCTACGATTAACCCAAGCTACATCGATGGTCCTAATCAATTCATAAACTCTATAAAAATGACCCTAGACTCTACCTAATCTATTCATTCAAAAATAAGAATGAGGCCATCATGCTGCTGAGGAACGACTAAGAGTAGCCACCAATTTGAGAGACAATTAGGAGACAAACTCTAAAGCATAAAGCAACTACAAGTTAAACTTAAACAAATCAAATCAACGCCTACATCAAAGGAATAGCATCTCCAAATCCAGAATTCAGATTCCTGAATTGAAGAATTCGTCACACGATTGTAAGTAGAGTACTATTCCGATGAGAATAAATAACTGTGTATGATTTGTGTAAAATGAGAATTACACTTGATTTGTGGTGATAGTAATTCATATTTGTGCGTTACTATGATTCTAATCGATTTGGAATGTTGTGATATAACGATTGGATATTCGCAAGTATGTAATTCATGATAAAAACTACATGTTTGCGGTAGTTTATTTGAGATTCAGGCAAGTATACGATTGGATATTCGCAAGTATGTAATTCATGATAAAAACTACATGTTTGCGGTAGTTTATTTGAGAATTCATGCAAGTATACGATTGGATATTCGTAAGTATGTAATTCATGTTGAAGCTACATGATTGTGGTTGTTTAATTGAGATTCATGCAAGTATGTGGTTTTGCTACAATGCCAACATAATGTATATTTTTGTACAAAATCACTTTGTGTGTAATTGGATCAAATTTGGGGTATTATGATTCATATGAAATCATGTTGGAATTGGCATCATGATCTATGTATAAAACCATACTTTTGTATTATAAACAAAAGTATGCCTCTTTGTGAACTTATGTTGATTTTATGAATATGACTAGGCTATTTTTGGTATTATGCCTAATTGAAAAACATGTTAGGCCTATATTGTTAACAAGAATTATATGATAATATATGTGACACATAGCTAAGTTAGATTTACATTCCAATTGCAAGTTTGCATGAATAAAGTAAAAACCATGATTTCATGTTTAGGAATATTTATGCCATGATTACATGAATAAAGTAAAAACCATGATTTCATGTTTAGGAATATTTATGCCATGATTACATGAATAAAGTAAAAACCATGATTTCATGTTTAGGAATATTTATGCCATGATTACATGAATAGATCAAAAACCATGATTTCATGTTTGGGTATATTTGTGCCATGATTATGTGAATAGATTAAAAATCATGATTAAGTTGGAATAATTCTAGTAGAACTATACTTTCGTATTAGTAACAAAAGTAAGCACCTTTGTAAACATATAGTAATTTTATAAACATGATTTGCTTATGTTTGACATTATGCCTAAGTAAAAATATAGGTTTATGTTGTAGTTAAGACTATGTGTCAATAATGATATCTAATTTAGTTAGATTCTTAACTTAACTACAAGTTTACATGGTTTGATTCATGTCACTTATGCTTTATGACCAAAGTATATGTTACCATAATGCAAGTACACCAGTTTCTATTTTGTAGTTCCAACGTTATGTTGCAAGTTCATGCGTTCACATTCCCCTTTTTTGTGTATATAATCATGTTTTAAGCCTCCCCTTTTTCACGTGGCTAAGTTGGGCTTAAAAGGCTAAGCCCAACATATATTATAATAAACGAACGTATTAAACGGGGGAAATAGCGTTGGGCCAAATTAATTAATAAATGAAAATATAAAAGTAGATGGGCCCAAATTCAAGAATGGTTTGGGCCCATGATTGGTGTAAATCTTTGCACCATTATCTTAAATTAATATTTAAATAATGGGTCGCAAATATTTACATATAAAAAGAAAAGAGACAAAATATGTAAATGTAGAAAATACGATGTGTTTAACCCGAGGTTGGATTGAGTTGTGATGTAAACCTTCCCGGAACCGCCCGGCTGTCCAGTAGTCACAACAATACCTATCCAATGTGGGTGGTTAAACACGGAGCCCAATAAGGACCCGAGGTTAGACTGAGTTGTGGCGTAAGACTGCCCGGACCCAACCGGCAATAGGCAGCCACAACAATACCTGTCTAATGTGAGAGGTCAAGGCTTTAATAAGACAATTAAGGCTGAGTCCGGATTGATAGGATTAAGTAAATTATATTAATACTTAATCAGAATGGAACATGCTAAACTAAACAGACTGATTGGGGGTTAGGTTTATAAAACACTTAACCAACTTAGCATGATGGCTAGAAATAGAAAACCAAGTAGCGGGGGACCCTTTTCAGCAGTAACCCTATTAGGTATCATGATACCCTGAAACTAGGCAGGGTGGGGCACGATTACTGGGCTGATTGTAAGAGGTCAAATCGACGGCGGTGCTGCAGCAGTGTAGGTTCTAACGGGGTGCGGGCGTGCACACACTCCGGCGCAGAAAAATAAGGCACTGGGCACCAGTAGCATACCTGTGCATTCTAGGGTTGTGTCGGGCCGCCACCATGGGACTTGGTACACCCCATGGTGGGACCAGCATAGGTAACTACAACATCGGGGGCCGTAAGACACATGTAACTATGTGAGTAGGAGCTGATCATCATAAAATGGATCACTTCACCCTGGTTATGGGGTGCCTGTTGGGAACTAGTTTATATGGGTACAGAAATTAATGTGGGGTACGATAGTATATTCGACCCTAGACAACTTAAATAAGTTTAGGATGCTTTCCCATTTCTAGGTTATACTTATCATACCCAGTTCTTTATTCATAGACTGAATAGTCCTAGACTTACTCAGGCTTTATGTCTGACTCTACTTTTCTTTCGTCTTCTTTTCTTCCGTTTCCCCCCGTAACACCCCGCAAATTCTATAACTGTGAAATTCACAAATTAAAGTATAATCAATTTGAAATCAAAGAACTAAGGGAAACGGGATATGCCATTGCGTTCGTCTCGGAAAAATACGCGAAATAGAGTCCGAGTTTTCGAAAAACGGAGTCCGTATGAAGAAGATATGGCCTTCGGAAGTTTGAAAATTAAGTTTAAAATACAAACAGAATAAATCAGGTTTAAATTCGAAAATGGGGCCCAATGGGCCAGGGCGGAAAAACACCCGCCTGACCCACCAAGTCGACTGGGCTGTCGACCTGGTCTTACCAGGTCGACAGGCCTGTCGACAGGGCTGTCGACAGGGGTGTCGACCTGGTCCAGACCCAGGTCGAGCCCAGTCTAACCCGGCTGGCCTATTCTCTATGTGGTCGATTTTCTGTGGTCTGCTTTGTCACTAGGGCTAGGTGGCAAGTTTTAATTGGTCTCTCCTTAGAATGAATGGCTACGATCAATCCAAGCAACATCAATGGTCCTAATCAGTTCCTAACCTCTATATAAACAACCCTAGACTAAACCCTAATCTATTCATTCAAAAATAAGAACATAGCCGCCATGTTGCTGAGGAACGACTAGGAGTAGCCACCAAATTTGAGAGAGGATTAGGAGGAAGGTTCTAAAGCTTAAAGCAACCTAAACAAATCAATTCAACAAAGCAATTTGCGTCTTCAATCCCTAAACTAGAGAATTCATCACACCATTGTAAGTAGAGTATTACTTTGGTATGAATAAACAATTGTGTTGGTTTGTATGCTTGAATTGTGGCAATAAAGTTGTTCATATTTGTGCGTTCTTATCAATTTGAAATATTATATATGTTTGGATATTCTTGAATTATGTTATTCATGTTATAAAGAACTACATGCGGTAGTTCTATGCAAGTATACGTTTGGAATATTTCGCAAATTATGTAATCCATGTTGAAGCTACATGTATGTAGTTGATTTAAATTCATGCAAGTTTGGGGTTTTGCTACTATGCCATCATGATGTATATTTTTGTGCATAAATCATTTTGTAAGTAATTAGAACAAGTTTGGTTATTATAATCCATATGTAATTATGTTGAGAATTTGGCATCATGTATTAAGCCATGCTTATGTTTGACATTATGCCATGCTTATGTTAGAAATATTTATGCCATGCTTATGTTAGAAAAATTTATGTCATGCTTATGTTTGACATTATGCATAAATAAAAGTATAGGTTCATGTTGTAGTTATGACTATGTGTCAATAATGATACCCAATTTAGACTCTTATCTCAACTACAAGTTCACATGCTTTGATTCATGTCACCTATGCTTTATGACCAAAGTATATGTCACTACTATGCAAGTACACCAGTTTCTATTTTGTATTCCCAACGTCGTATTGCAAGTTCATACGCTCACCTTCCCCTTTTTGTGTATATAATCACGCCATAAGCCTCCCCTTTTCGCATGGCTAAATTGGGCTTTAAAAGGCTAAGCCCAATATATATAAACGGACGTGTAGAACGGGGGAAAATAACGTTGGGTTAAAAATTAATTAATTAATGAAAATATAAAATAGAAGGGCCCAAGTTCAAGTATGGGTTGGGCCCATGATTGGTGTAACCTTTACACCATTAACTTAATAATAGGCCGCAAATATTTACATATAAGAAATAAAGAAGAATGACAAGATATGTAAATGTAGAACATACGATGTGTTTAACCCGAGGTTGGATTGAGTTGTGATGTAAACCTGCCCGAAACCGCCCGGCTGTCCAGTAGTCACAACAATACCTATCCAATGTGGGAGGTTAAACATGGAGCCCAGCAAGGACCCGAGGTTAGACTGAGTTGTGGCGTAAGACTGCCCGGAACCAACCGGCAACAGGCAGCCACAACAATACCTGTCTAATGTGAGAGGTCAGGGCAATAATAAGACAATTAAGGCTGAGTCAGGATTGATAGGATTAAGTGAACTAAAGACTTAATCAAAATGGAACATGCTAAACAAAACGGACTGGTGGGGGTTAGGTTAGGAAACACTTAACCAACTTAGCATGTTGGCTAGAGATAGAAAACCTAGTAACGGGGGACCCTTTTCAGCAGTAACCCTAGAAGGTGTATCAGGATACCCTGAAACTAGGCAGGGTGGGGCACGATTACTGGGCTGATTGTAAGAGGTCAAAGCGACGGCGGTGGTGCAGCAGTGTAGGTTCTAACGGAGTGCGGGCGTGCACACACTCCGGCGCAGAAAAATAAGGCACTGGACACCAGTAGCATACCTGTGCACTCTAAGGTTGTGTCGGGTTGCCACTATGGGACTTGATACACCCCATGGTGGGACCAGCATAGGTAACTATAACATCGGGGGCTGTAAGACACATGTAACTATGCGAGTAGGAGCCGATCATCATAGAATGGATCACATCACCCTGATTATGGGGTGCCAGTTGGAAACTAGTTTATATGGGTTCAGAGATCAACATGGGGTACGATAGTATATTCGACCCTAGACAACTAAACCAAGTTTATAGTGCATGCCCACTTCTTGTTTATACTTATCATACCCAGTTCTTTATTCATAGACAAAATAGTACTAGACTTACTCAGGCTTTATGTCTGACTCTACTTTTCTTTCGTCTTCTTTCTTCCGTTCCCCCCCCCCCAGGTCCTCAGGGAGGGAACACAGCAGCTTGACCTACCTCAACATCCAGCTTGAAGAAGAGAAATGTATTGCTTGGACTTTCCTGTTTTGAACTATGGCTTTGGACAATCCACTATGGGGCTTTTGCAGTTTATCTATGTTTTATTTATGCTTCTTTAAATAATGTACTCAAGACAGATTATGAAAGTGTTATGTTATGTTTTTGGAAAGGATGTTGTTGTAACACGTATTTGACTTTATGAAATAAAGTTTGTTATTCTTCCGCTGTTTACAAATATGTGTTCTTATATCTGTCTTGTATATCTGTGACTTGTACTTATAAACCTCCACCAAAATTAGGGCATTCCCTTTGAGAGTGACCCTAACGGAGGTGGGGTGTTTCACTTGGTATCAGAGCATAGGTTTACCAGATAAGATAAAAAGTTTTGAAAAATTATTTTAAAAAAAAAAGGAAATTTAAAGAAGCATTTTTAAAAGAAAGATATTATTTTATTTTAAAAAAAAGGCAAAGTCCACTCCCCAAAGCCATAGGTACCATCTCTTATCCTTCGTTTTGAATCTATCCTTTTTGTTTCAGCATGTCCGAAGATCTTAACTTGCCAGAAGGGGTGCCAATACCTGGTTGGTTTAGACGGTTCTTAGAAGCAAGGGCCACTCAGCCAGGTCCTACCGTTCCTCCTCCCCCAGCTGCAGGAAATCATCCAGCTGCAGCGGCACCTTTTCCTCCACCTCCTCCCCGGGGAAACACGTTTGCTAAGATATGTAAAGATTTTAAAGCTATGAGAGGAAGGGATTTCCATGGAACTGAGTCCTTCGTGGCAGCTAGAAATTGGCTGAAAGAAATGGAGGACCTATTCATCATCTTTGAGGTAGAAGATAGACAAAAAGTACAATTGGCAGTGTGGCTATTGAAGGGCGAGGCTTCCTACTGGTGGGAAGTCACTAATGCTGAAAGACCAGTGGAGACATGGGAGGACTTTAGGGCAAGGTTTGAGACTAAATTTCTCTCAGATGCGGAAAGAAGTTTGCAGTTGGAAAAATTCTTATTTCTTAAGCAAGGGGACAAGACAGTCAGAGAGTATGTGAATCAGTTCGATGAGCTGGCTAGGTTTGGGCTTGACCTAGTCAATACCCCACACAAGAAGGCTCTCCGTTTCGTCAAAGGGTTAAATCAGCCATTACACAGTTTGGCCATGACCCATATACCCATGGGAGCCACGTATGAAAGATTGGTGCAAATGGCATTGCTGAATGAAGAGGATAAGGGCAAGAAGAAAGAGGGTTTGCAGCCCAAGAAGGCAGACTTTAAGAATGGCGGGAAAGGCAACAAAGAGAAGAGGAAGTGCAATTTCTGTGGCAAAGTGGGGCACTTAGTAAAGGACCGCCGGAAAAAGAAGGCCAAGGAGAATGGTGGGTGCTTTTCTTGCGGTGAGACAGGCCATAGGGCTAAGGACTGCCCAAAGAAACGAGGACAGGGGCAGAGGGCTGGATCCACCCCAGGGGCACAGGTCCATGTGCTAGAAGCGCCACCTCTGCAACAGCGAGGTATAAATACTTCTGTAGAAAGTGTAGTTTATCATTATGATCACCCCGTTCGCACTTTATTTGATTCTGGCGCATCACACTCCTTTATCTCGTCTGCTTTAGTAGAATCTCTCCACCTAGAAACTAGTATGGTAGAGGACCCCTTAACTGTTTCAAACCCAATTGGGGGCCCAGCTCATTTGTCTATGATCTGTGTGGGATTGAAAATTTCTATTCTAAGTGTAGAATTTCAATGTAGTGCCTTTGTTTTGGGCTTTTCGGGTTATGGTTTGATTTTGGGTATGGATTGGCTATCCAGTAATGGGGCCATCCTTGATTGTGAGAAAAGGGTTGTTAGGCTCCTAACCCAGCTCGGTAATACTTTGGAAATTTCTTGTAATCCCTCGTATGCGGTTATGCTTAGTTATCTTGAATCGCTAGATGCCTCTGTTGAAAATTTGCAATCAGTTAGAGTGGTCCGGGAATATCCGGATGTCTTCGAAGAGGTGAAGGGCTTGCCTCCGAAGCGGGAAATAGACTTCCGCATATATCTTATAGAAAATGCAAAGCCCGTTGCGTTGCCCGTTAGACACATGGCTCCACGAGAAAGGAAAGAGCTCAGTAAACAGATTAAAGAGCTTCTAGAGAAGGGGTTCATTAGGAGAAGCATTTCAGAATGGGGCGCTCCAGTGGTGTTCGCTACAAAGGCGGATGGTTCACTCCGTCTATGTGTTGACTATAGGGAGCTCAACAAGCTAACGACAAAGAATAAGCACCCTCTCCCTAGAATTGACGATTTATTTGACCAGCTTGTAGAAGCGTCTGTTTTCTCCCAACTCGATTTAGCAACCGGTTTTCATCAGCTAAGGGTGACTGAAGATAGCATCGATAAAACGGCATTCAGAACCCCAGACGGCTTCTTTGAATGGCTTGTCATGCCTTTCGGCTTGACAAATGCACCTGCATACTTCGTGGACCTGATGAGTAGGGTATTTAGAGATTTCCTCAACAAATTCGTAGTGGTCTTCGTAGATGATATCCTTATCTTCTCAAAGAGTGAAGAGGAACATGCTCAACACTTAAGGGCAATCATGGAAACTTTGCGAGTCCATCAACTAAAAGCCAAATTCTCCAAATGCCACTTTTGGAGAGAAGAGGTGAGGTTCCTTGGGCACATAGTATCCAAACAAGGGTTAGCGGTGGACCCTGCTAAGGTAGTGGCGGTACAGGATTGGAAGACACCAAGGAATGCAACTGAGGTCCGAAGCTTTCTAGGACTAGCAGGTTTCTATCGAAAGTTTATAAGGGATTTTGCGAAAATCTCAGCTCCGCTCACGAAATTGACCAAGAAGAATCTAGTGTTTAATTGGGATTTGGATTGCGAGTTTGCTTTCCAACGACTGAAAAGGGCTCTTACAACAGCCCCAGTTTTGACGCTGCCAGATGGGAGCAAGATGTTCACTGTTTATACGGATGCATGTGGGACAGGGCTAGGCGCCGTCTTAATGCAAGAAGGAAGGGTAGTAGCTTATGGCGGGAGGCAGTTGAAAGCGCACGAAAAGAACTACCCAACCCACGATCTTGAGTTAGCCGCCATCGTCTTTGCACTCAAGTCTTGGCGACACTATCTCCTAGGTGAGAAGTTCGAACTTTACACTGACCATAAATCGTTGAAATATTTTTTCTCGCAGAAAGATCTTAACTTGAGGCAACAAAGATGGATGGAGTTTCTTGCCTCGTACGATTTCGAAATCTCCTACACTCCGGGCAAAGGCAACGTAGTGGCAGACGCGTTGAGCCGAAAGAAATTGACCCTAAGCCCGTTGTTTGTTGAAAGACAAAGCCTAGAGTTTATAGCCAGCTTCGACTTTAGGCCTTCCTCCGATTTCGTACCGGGCTTGCTTGCATCTCTCGAAGTGCGCCCGACTTTAGTGGATTCAGTAGGGGCAGCACAACGCGAAGACCCTCAGCTTATGGAAATAATTGATAGGCTAATTAGGGGTGAGACTTCAAGTCACCTCAACAGATACTCCATCGACGATAGGGGTTTGCTAAGGCGAGACGGAAGACTATGCGTCCCACAGACAAAAGATTTAATAAAGAAGGTTCTCGAGGAAGCGCATCATTCCAAGATGACGATACACCCAGGCGGAGATAAAATGTACAAAGATATAAAAAGGTCTTTCTTCTGGAACGGCATGAAAAAGGACGTGGCAGAGTTCGTTTCTAAGTGTATGGTGTGCCAACAGATTAAGGCGGAATAGAAAAAGCCTGGCGGACTGATACATCCTCTGGAGGTCCCGCAGTGGAAGTGGGATAGCATCTCAATGGACTTCATCGATGGGCTGCCTAGGTCTAGGAGAGGCAACACTAGCATTTGGGTAATAGTGGATAAGCTTACTAAAAGCGCCCACTTTTTTACCTGTCAAAAGTAAGAGAACTGCCTCATCCCTAGCATCACTTTACCTCAAGAAAATCGTTCGACTCCATGGAATACCATCCAGCATTGTTAGTGACCGAGACCCCATCTTCACCAGTGAGTTTTGGCGGAGTCTGCAAGAAGCAGTAGGAACGCAGTTATGCTTGAGCACAGCCTATCATCCCCAAACCGACGGCCAAACAGAGAGAGTGAACAGAGTTTTGGAAGACCTTTTAAGACTATGCGTCCTTGACTTCGGAGGGACATGGGAAGACCACCTTCCTTTGGTGGAATTCGCCTACAACAACAGCTATCAAGCAACCATCGGAATGGCGCCCTTCTAAGCTTTATATGGAAGACCGTGCCGATCGCCCACTTGTTGGTGGGAGTCCGCGGATAATCTCATACTTGGACCAGATATGATCCGAGAGACCTCAGAGAAAGTAGACTTAATACGAAGAAGGATGAAGACGGCCCAAGACAGACAAAAGTCCTACGCCGACAAGAGGAGGACCGACCTTGAATTTGAAGTTGGAGACAGAGTTTTTCTCAAGGTATCACCGCTAAGGAACGTTGTTCGTTTTGGAACCACAGGAAAACTGGCACCAAGGTTCGTAGGGCCATTCCCTATTATCGAGAAAATTGGGAAAATGGCCTATAGATTAGAGCTACCCGAGAAGTTGGCTGGATTCCACAACGTTTTTCATGTTTCACATCTCCGAAAATGTCTTCATGAGTCAGCCGAGGTGGTAGAGCCAAATATCCTCGAAGAGGCCGAAGTGGAACGCGAAGCAACCATAAGAAAAGTTCCAAACCGCATCTTAGGAACGGAAGTGAAGAAGCTACGCAACCGCGAAGTCAAGCTCGTCAAAGTTCAGTGGAGCGACGCCGAGGGAGACGCGACTTGGGAAACTGAAGCTAGAATACGTACTGCCTACCCTTTTCTGTTCGAGGGTACATCCTTGATCTTTCTTTTTCCTTAAGTTGCGCTTTTATCTATCTTTTTAGGTATATTTCCTCGACCGTATCTTTTAGGTAGAAACCCTTTGGATGGAAACATGTAGTTGAAACATGTTATGGATGATGGTTGCAAGTGGTTGCAAGTGATTGCTAGTGGTTGCTCGTGGTTGCATATACACACACAATCTAGGTTTTAGATCGGCTCAGTCACTTCATATTGCATATGCATATATGTTTGCATTCGTATATGGTTGAACTTTAATGTGTTGTCATATGGATGTTGCATTTGTAATGAATGATAGTGCACTCATGTAAAATCAAAAATAGGGAAAATTTGCATACATAATGGATTCATGGCGCTTACATAATTCGCATTAAGGAGGTCAACTGAATCAGTAGACCGCCTGATTTTGCATTAGATAAGTACATGTACACACACACTTCGCATATGATCATGAAGCATTAGAAGTCTTTTAAGGACAATGGATGCTCGTGTTTGATGGATGAGTAGATGGATGATTGGATGTTAGGATATACATTCCTCCTAACTTGAAGATTTCGGGGACGAAATCCTTTTAAGTGGGGGAGAATGTAACACCCCGCAAATTCTATAACTGTGAAATTCACAAATTAAATTATAATCAATTTGAAATCAAAGAACTAAGGGAAACGGGATACGCCATTGCGTTCGTCTCGGAAAAATACGCGAAATAGAGTCCGAGTTTTCAAAAAACGGAGTCCGTATGAAGAAGATATGGCCTTCGGAAGTTTGAAAATTAAGATTAAAATTCAAACAGAATAAATCAGGTTTAAATTCGAAAATGGGGCCCAATGGGCCAGGGCGGAAAAACACCCGCCTGACCCACCAAGTCGACTGGGCTGTCGACCTGGTCTAACCAGGTCGACAGGCCTGTCGACAGGGCTGTCGACAGGGGTGTCGACCTGGTCCAGACCCAGGTCGAGCCCAGTCTAACCCGGCTGGCCTATTCTCTATGTGGTCGATTTTCTGTGGTCTGCTTTGTCACTAGGGCTAGGTGGCAAGTTTTAATTGGTCTCTCCTTAGAATGAATGGCTACGATCAATCAAAGCAACATCAATGGTCCTAATCAGTTCCTAACCTCTATATAAATAACCCTAGACTAAACCCTAATCTATTCATTCAAAAATAAGAACATAGCCGCCATGTTGCTGAGGAACGACTAGGAGTAGCCACCAAATTTGAGAGAGGATTAGGAGGAAGGTTCTAAAGCTTAAAGCAACCTAAACAAATCAATTCAACAAAGGAATTTGCGTCTTCAATCCCTAAACTAGAGAATTCATCACACCATTGTAAGTAGAGTATTACTTTGGTATGAATAAACAATTGTGTTGGTTTGTATGCTTGAATTGTGGCAATAAAGTTGTTCATATTTGTGCGTTCTTATCAATTTGAAATATTATATACGTTTGGATATTCTTGAATTATGTTATTCATGTTATAAAGAACTATATGCGGTAGTTCTATGCAAGTATACGTTTGGAATATTTCGCAAATTATGTAATCCATGTTGAAGCTACATGTATGTAGTTGATTTAAATTCATGCAAGTTTGGGGTTTTGCTACTATGCCATCATGATGTATATTTTTGTGCATAAATCATTTTGTAAGTAATTAGAACAAGTTTGGTTATTATAATCCATATGAAATTATGTTGAGAATTTGGCATCATGTATTAAGCCAAGCTTATGTTTGACATTATGCCATGCTTATGTTAGAAATATTTATGCCATGCTTATGTTTGACATTATGCCATGCTTATGTTAGAAAAATTTATGCCATGCTTATGTTTGACATTATGCATAAATAAAAGTATAGGTTCATGTTGTAGTTATGACTATGTGTCAATAATGATACCCAATTTAGACTCTTATCTCAACTACAAGTTCACATGCTTTGATTCATGTCACCTATGCTTTATGACCAAAGTATATGTCACTACTATGCAAGTACACCAGTTTCTATTTTGTATTCCCAACGTCATATTGCAAGTTCATACGCTCACCTTCCCCTTTTTGTGTATATAATCACGCCATAAGCCTCCCCTTTTCGCATGGCTAAATTGGGCTTTAAAAGGCTAAGCCCAATATATATATAAACGGACGTGTAGAACGGGGGAAAATAACGTTGGGTTAAAAATTAATTAATGAATGAAAATATAAAATAGAAGGGCCCAAGTTCAAGTATGGGTTGGGCCCATGATTGGTGTAACCTTTACACCATTAACTTAATAATGGGCCGCAAATATTTACATATAAGAAATAAAGAAGAATGACAAGATATGTAAATGTAGAACATACGATGTGTTTAACCCGAGGTTGGATTAAGTTGTGATGTAAACCTGCCCGGAACCGCCCGGCTGTCCAGTAGTCACAACAATACCTATCCAATGTGGGAGGTTAAACATGGAGCCCAGCAAGGACCCGAGGTTAGACTGAGTTGTGGCGTAAGACTGCCCTTAACCAACCGGCAACAGGCAGCCACAACAATACCTGTCTAATGTGAGAGGTCAGGGCCTTAATAAGACAATTAAGGCTGAGTCAGGATTGATAGGATTAAGTGAACTAAAGACTTAATCAAAATGGAACATGCTAAACAAAACGGACTGGTGGGGGTTAGGTTAGGAAACACTTAACCAACTTAGCATGTTGGCTAGAGATAGAAAACCTAGTAACGGGGGACCCTTTTCAGCAGTAACCCTAGAAGGTGTATCAGGATACCCTGAAACTAGGCAGGGTGGGGCACGATTACTGGGCTGATTGTAAGAGGTCAAAGCGACGGCGGTGGTGTAGCAGTGTAGGTTCTAACGGAGTGCGGGCGTGCACACACTCCGGCGCAGAAAAATAAGGCACTGGACACCAGTAGCATACCTGTGCACTCTAAGGTTGTGTCGGGTTGCCACTATGGGACTTGATACACCCCATGGTGGGACCAGCATAGGTAACTACAACATCGGGGGCCGTAAGACACATGTAACTATGCGAGTAGGAGCCGATCATCATAGAATGGATCACATCACCCTGATTATGGGGTGCCAGTTGGAAACTAGTTTATATGGGTTCAGAGATCAACATGGGGTACGATAGTATATTCGACCCTAGACAACTTAACCAAGTTTATAGTGCATGCCCACTTCTTGTTTATACTTATCATACCCAGTTCTTTATTCATAGATAAAATAGTACTAGACTTACTCAGGCTTTATGTCTGACTCTACTTTTCTTTCGTCTTCTTCCTTCCGTTTCCCCCCCCCCCCCAGGTCCTCAGGGAGGGAACACAGCAGCTTGACCTACCTCAACATCCGGCTTGAAGAAGAGAAATGTATTGCTTGGACTTTCCTGTTTTGAACTATGGCTTTGGACAATCCACTATGGGGCTTTTGCAGTTTATCTATGTTTTATTTATGCTTCTTTAAATAATGTACTCAAGACAGATTATGAAAGTGTTATGTTATGTTTTTGGAAAGGATGTTGTTGTAACACGTATTTGACTTTATGAAATAAAGTTTGTTGTTCTTCCGCTGTTTACAAATATGTGTTCTTATATCTGTCTTGTATATCTGTGACTTGTACTTATAAACCTCCACCAATATTAGGGCATTCCCTTTGAGAGTGACCCTAACGGAGGTGGGGTGTTTCACCCCCCCTCCCCAAGTCTATAGGGAGGGAATACCGCAGCTTGACCAGCCTTCATATCCAGCTTGAAGAGAAAGAATGTATTGCTTGGATCTTTTCGTTTTGGACTATGGCTTTGGACAGCAACTATGGGACTTTTGCAGTTTATTTATGTTTTCTTTATGCTTCTTTAAATAATGTAATCAAGACAGTTATGAAGATGTTATGTTTTTGGAAGTATTGTAAGACAATTATGGTATGGCTGTTGTAACACGTATTTTTAATGAAATAAAAGTTCTGGTTTTTCCGCTGTTCAAAAATATGTGTTATTATATCTGTCTTGTATATCTGTGACTTATACTTATAAACCACCACCAAAATTAGGGCATTCCCTTTGAGAGTGACCCTAACGGAGGTGGGGTGTTTCAATACGCCAACTTTTCTATCCGTGGATAATTACGTTCTGCTGCTGTCAATTTTTTGCTCACATAATACACAGGTCTTTGGACCTTATCCTCTTCCCTTACCAATGCTGAGCTGATCGCATGGGATGACACTGCCAAATACACGAATAAGTCCTCGTGATCTATTGTCTTAGATAATATCGGAGGTTTCTCCAAGTACCTGAGTAAATTCCAAAACGCTTCTATGCAGTCGGGTGTCCATTTGAAGTGGCGTTTTCCTCGCTTTATTAATTCGAAGAATGGGATGCACTTATCCGTAGCCCTAGAGACAAATCTGCTCAATGCGGCCACTTTTCCGGCAAGGCTTTGCACATCCCTGATTTGCCTAGGTTCCTGAATGTCTCTGATTGCCGCGATCTGATCTGGATTAATCTCAATACCGCGGGAACTGACAATGAATCCCAAGAATTTTCCAGAAGCAACACCGAACGAACATTTGGTTGGGTTGAGTTTCATTCCGTACTTTCGAAGAATGCCGAACATCTCTGCCAAGTCAGTAGTGTGTTGAGAAGATTGCTTGGAATTAACCAACATATCGTCGACGTATACTTCCATTGTTTTCCCGATCTGGTTATAAAACATCCTGTTGACCAAACGTTGATATGTTGCGCCTGCATTCTTCAAACCAAAGGGCATCACCACATAACAATATAATCCCAGATCCGTGATAAAACTAGTGTGCTCTTGATCTGGAACATGCATCGGAATCTGGTTGTATCCTGAATAAGCATCCATAAATGAGAGAAGTTCATGACCTGCCGTCGAGTCTACCAACTGGTCAATCCGAGGTAATGGGAAAATATCTTTTGGACAGGCTTTGTTCAAATCCGAGAAGTCAATACACGTTCGCCACTTCCCGTTGGCCTTCTTTACTAGGACTGGATTCGAAATCCAGTCTGGGTAGGTTGAATCTTTGATAAATCCATTACTCTTTAGCTTTCCAACTTCTTCTTTCAAGGCAGCGGACCTCTCTGGGCCCAGCATTCGCCTTTTTTGCTTTACTGGAGGATGTTTAGGGTCAATGCTCAAGGAATGGCTCATGATTGATGGGGATATCCCACACATGTCCGCGTGGGTCCAAGCAAATACATCCAAATTGTTTTTTAAGAAATCCGTCAATTCTTTAGCAAGATTCGGACTTAACTGGGATCCAATCTTAAGGACCTTCTCCGGGTCACTGTCATCGATCGGTACATCCGCCGTTGTCTCGTTGGGAGTCGCCATTCTGCCCCCGGGTTCTTGATCCTCTCTGGGATCTATATCCTCGGGCATCTCTCTGGGCGACTCTCCAACGACTATCCTCTTTGGTTGCTATAAGGTCTCCGCCCCCGAAGGGGGAGAGGTGCCTTTAGTTTCAATATCCCCTCCATTACGAAGTAACTTTAGTTCGGCAACATAACACGCTCGCGCAGCAACTTGATCCCCTCTGACGATACCAATGCCAGCTTCTGTGGGGAATTTCAATAACAAGCACCAGGGGGCTATACAGGGTCTGAACTTTGCAAGGGCCGGTCGGCCCAAGAAGGCATTGTAGGGCGATTCAACATCCAAAACCACAAAGGGAAGGATTCTCACTCTCTGGCGTTCTCCTTCCCCAAGTGTAACTAGTAACTCTACATAACCCATTGGAGCGGTGGATGCTCCGTTGAATCCACGGATCCATCCTTGGCAGGGCATCAAGTCTTTTATTTCGAGATTCATCTGGTCAAAGGTCGTTTTGAAAAGAATATTGACGGAACTCCCGTTGTCCACTAGAACCTTAAGAACAGTGGCTGCTCCAATGGGTACTGTAATTACAAATGGATCTTCAGTTGGAGCATGGACTCCGATGCTTTCTCGTTCTCGGAAAACAACATCATCGGTCATCATCTTTTGCTGCTTCACCAGGACATTGTCCTCGGGGTTGCTACATTCCCCTACCTCGAGGTGTTCTTTGGCCGCATTGACGTATTGATTTAATGCTTCGGAATTGTGCCCGGCGAGATGAAGTCCTCCGATCACGGTATTAATAACAATATTCTTTCCTTTTTGCTGGGCAGTCGGCCTAGCAGCAAGTTGATTCTGGTTCTAATTCGGGGCCTGCACTGCTTGCCCCCTGTCCCTGGGCGTTACTCTGTATTCATCTAACTTTCCTTCTCGAAGCAGCCTTTCGACTACATCCCTTAGGTGACGACATTCATTTGTCGAATGGCCGTGAATCTGATGAAAGAGACAAAACTTCCCTGTTTCACGCTCTTTCTCCGTCGACTCTCTGGGAGGTGGCCTCTTATTCTGGAGGACTTCATACGCATCCATGAAGATGTTTTCCAGAGTAACATTTATTGGTGTATAACTTTCAAAGGCCCTGGGACGAGTCCTTCTCTGGGAGTCGTTCCCTCGGTTCCTCTTCCGGTTGTTACCGTTACCATTATTATTATTGTTACCTGGCTGACGACTACCCTGATTCTGATTTCCGACATTTACTTCAACTTTCACCGAGCTGTCTCCTGTCTGCTTAATGGCGACATTGCTCTGGATTTCCTCCTTATTGGCTGTTTTTGCTTTTCGGTTAGCATATACCTCTTCCCGGCGTAAATGTACGTTGGCTTTCTCGTAGAATAACTCTCTAGTGTGGGGCGGTTTGCCTGCCAGGTACCTCCCGAATTCAGTGTCCTTATCTACTCCGTCAATCAGTGCTGCGACAACGGTCGGTTCATGCGGATCTTTAACCTCAGTAGCTGCCAAATTGAAACGATCCAGGTACACCTTTAAACTCTCGCCTGGTCGCTGCTTGACAAGGAACAAATCGATCACACTTTTTGTCTTCTGTGCGTAGATACGGAATTGTTCTACGAACTTCTCACTCAACTCGCTGAAGCTACAAATCGATCTCGCAGGCAAGCGAGTAAACCATAACAAAGCCACGTCCTCCATGAATATGGGAAACGCTTTGCACTTAAGAGCGTCAGAGGCTGCGGCAGCGGTCATTGACCAAGAGTATCTCATCAGGTGCTGGACAGGATCAGATGTTCCCGTATATCGGTTCATTTGTGGCATGTTGAAACGCCATGGAAAAGTCGCATCCAAAATATCATCAGTGAAACGGGTGTGACTGCGGTCGATCCCCCATTCTTCATTCCGTTGTCCACGGCTATCTGCCAGAATCTGGTGGACCATGGTTGTGACATTTTCACTGGTCAAAGGAGGTTCAGGGTCAGTGCCTCTGGCTCGGCGGGGTTCTCTGATCTCTCTTCGGGAAGCAGTCACAAAATCCGGGGCTCGGATAGGGCTTCGTTGCCCCCTATTATCATGAGTATGCGTGCGGCGACGAGGTTGAGGTAGTCTGTTACGTACGGGACTGTCCACATCCCGAGCCCTGGGAGCTGCGGCTTGATCGTTCACATTACAGTTTGAGGGCCCCGCCCCCAGCGCTTCTTCTTCCTGTGATGGGAGGGTTCCGAACCGAAGCTGTTCTATGTTTTTGGCTCTCTCATACGGTCGTCGTGGAGGTCTCGGTGATTCCTCAGACGAAGAAGAATATCCTGGAGTGAGTGGACAAACCGGCGGTGTTCTTTGCCTCGCAAGCTCATCAAGTCTTCTGTCCATAGCAGTAAGATTTTGTCGCAGGACGGAGCTTTCTTGCCTTTGGGCAGCCAATTCATCAAACAACTTTTCCCACATTTCAGAAAAGCGAGAGAGATCCCCCTCAGTAACGGGAGCAGCAGAATCATATTGATCGTCATCACCTTCTCTTATGCGCAAAGAGCTTGAGCCGGGTCGAGCAGAGGGTCCAAGACGATAGGAGCGAGCCATAGGCTCCTTTCCAGGTCGAGTTGTGGTCTGATCATCAATTCGAATCGCTGCGGTTCGTGGGTGGCGGCTCGTAGCGCCCCCTTGAGGTCGATTCGCGGTCGCAGTGTGCGGAGGGTGCGAGACGTTCCCTCGGGATCGAGTAACAACCCCTTCAGCAGTACGGATCGCTTCGTTTTCGTCGACTCGGAGCGTGGTGTCTTCGTCGGATCGGTTCGCCCCCTGCGCCCTGCGATCCAGAGATTCTTCGTTGCCCAGCTCGTGCACACTTTCTTCGATTGTTTCGTTGGTCTGCGAAGCTTTAGATCTTTTTCCAGCCATGATATCTGAATCGCTGGAATCTTCAAAGAAGTGAATAGTGAAACTTTGGGATCGTTTTCTCAGTGAAAGCACCAAAATGTTAGATCAAAATTTGGACCTTGTTAGATCAAAATTTGGACCTAACACCCAAATTGTTCTGAATGTTATAGAGTTTCAAATGAAGAACGAGGAAAAAGAAAATAACACACAGAATTTATAGTGGTTCGGCGTTAACGAGCCTACGTCCACTTTATGTATTATTGATTATACTTTGAAAGCTAATACAACAAGGATTTCTCTCAATACTCTCGTACTATGACAATAATGGCGAATTTTGTACTCAATATTGCCAAAAGATCCCAAAAAATGCCAAGTTCCGGGCTATTTATAGCTGATTTTGTCAGGCGGGTCGTGGTAACACGTGGGACGAATCCCGAGAACATCGGATCGCATCGCCACCATTGAGGAAATAGTCAAATTAGCCGTTGTGGACAGGTGTCGCGATCTGCTTGATAATCGGATCGTGCAGGTGAAGAGAATCGGTCAGAATGACGGTTAGGGACACGTGTCGCTAGATCCGTGCGTCTCGGATCGCTGAAGATTTGCTCATGCTTGAATGGGTCAAGGGATTCGCCACGCGTCGGGGAATCAGATAGATCAACATTGGGCAACAACAGATGCACGGATCGGATCGCTTAGATGCGTCGTTTCGCTGATGACATGGGGGCGATTCGTCGAGTCGCGATCCTCCGTGGGCGATCCGTCGAGACGCGATCCTCCGTGGGCGATCCGATAGCGTGCGATCCGTTCCTTCATATTCTTGGAGAACGTGGTTTCATGCTTTCCTCTTACGAATGATCCTGGGTGGCTTGGTCAAAAAGCGAGCCAACAATGATCAACCAAACATGCATATAATGACCAACCAAACTTGCATATAATGATCAACCAAACTTGCATATAATGATCAACCACAAACTTGCATCATTCATTTAACTTTAGAGTTCAAAGAAAGAAAGTAGAAAAGGGCTTACAATGCTATGAAGACACAAATAAATATTTATTTTAAAGATTGAGACGAAGCCATTATGCAAGCACCAAAAACCCAAATATGCAAGCTCCAAATGAAAACCCTTGAGCCAATTCAATAAAAACCCTTGCCTTGAAATAGAAATGGTTCAACTTGACTTCAATGCAAGCTAAGAACACTCATACAAGTTTGAAAACTCTTGTATGAACTCAAAATCTCTCATAGAAATTAACTTAGAAATTTTAGCATGAGAGTGGAGGCCATGAGAGGAACAAATTTGGCATAGTTTAGTTGTAGGATTAAATAATGGTGATTTAGGCTAGGTTTAGGGGTCTTTTTATAGAGTTTTAGGATAGTATTAGCCATAGGATTAACCCTAGATTCAATCCAAGCCATCAAAGCATGTCTTGGGGAAGAAGTCAAGTGTAGGAACCATCTAGGGCCTTTAGATTAAAGCTGAACCATGAGAACCATTCATATGCAAAATCTGCATTTGAGCGAATCGGCCCACGGGTTGACAGCCAAAAACCATGGATTAACCCCTAGTCGACCCAGCGGGCTTGGGTCGACCTCAAAAATCGGCCGGTTCGGTTATTCCCCTTTCCCAATTCGCTGTTTTGAACATTTTTGCATATTTATTTATTTATTTTTCAATTATATACATTAATATCAATATATATATATTTCTCTGTGCAACCCATTTCACTTAATTAAGTATACTTTAATTTGTGAATTTTTCGTGAAACTTCGCGAGGCCATATCTTGGTCATACGGACTCCGATTTTCGAAAAATTGGACACTATTTCGCGTATTTATCCGAGACGAACGCAATGGCACAGCCCGTTTCCCTTGATTCAAATTTTACAGTTTAATTCTGCCTCCATTTATGTTATAACATGTTATTCAAAAATACGGGTTGTTACATTCTCCCCACCTTAAAGGATTTCGTCCCCGAAATCTCCAAGTTAGGAAGAACGTATCCTACCATCCATCATCCATCTACTCAAAACATCATCCACGAGCAATCATTGTCCTTAAAAGGTTCTAAATGTTGTATGATCATATGCAAAGGTGTGTGTATATGTACTTATCTAATGCGAAAATCAGGAGGTTACTGATTCAGTAAACCCCCTTAATGTAAAATATGTTAGTGAAATGAGTCCATATGTATGCAAATTCCTAACATAATTTATAATCTCTACATGAGTGCACATAACATTCATCCATATGCAACATCCACGTGATAGCATAACAAGTTTTCATCCATGAATAAGCATAAACACTCATGCATATGCGGTATGAAAGTGTGTGAGCCGATCTTAGTGCCTAACGTGTATTATGCATCCACGAGTATCCACTTGCAAACACTTGCAACCACTTGCAAACATCAAACATAACATGTTTCAAATACATGTTTCAACCAAGGGTTTCTACCTAAGGTTCTCATGACAAGATTTATGAAACAAGATAAACTAGATAAGCATCGATAGCAAAGGGAAGATATACCAATCTAGGAAAAGAGATTGAAAATGTATCCTCCAAGAGAAATGGATAAAGCACGCGCCTCTTCTCCTTGGTTTCCCAAGTTGCGTCTCCCTCTGTTTCACTCCATTGCGCCTTAACAAGCTTAACTTCTTTGCTTCTTTGTCTTCATTTCCATGATACGAATCGGAGCTCGTCTCAGGGTTGCTTCATCCTCTACCTCCATGTCTTCAAGAATACTTGGTTCAACCACTTTGGCGGGTTTGTGCAAACACTTCCAGAGATGCGAGACATGAAAGACATTACGCACTCCGGCCAGCTTCTTGGCAATTCCACCTTATAAGTCATCTTACCCACTCATTCTATAGTAGGGAAGGGTCCTACGATCCTTGGTGTCAGCGAACCATATTTCGCAAAGGAGAAATCTTCACAAAGACCATATCTCCAATTTTAAATTCCAAGCCCGTCCTTCGCTTGTCTGCATAGGATTTCTGTCTGTCTTGGGCCGTTCTTATCCGTCTTCGAATCAATTCAACCCTCTCGGATGTGTCCCTTATCATGTCGGGCTCAATTATAAGCTTATCCGTCGTCTTCCCACCAACATGTTGGTGGCTTGCACGGCCTCCCATACGAAGCTTCAAATGGTGCCATCCCTATGCTGGCTTGATAGTTATTATTATAAGTAAACTCTACAAGAGGAAGGTGGTCTTCTCAAGTACCACCGAAGTCGAGAACACAAAACCTCAAAAGATCTTCTATCACTCTATTCACCCTTTCGGTTTGGCCATCCGTCCGGGGGTGATAGGCTGTACTCAGATTCAATCGCGTACCCATTGCTTCTTGCAAATTGTTCCAGAACTGGCTAGTGAAAATTGGGTCACGATCGTTAACTATGCTAGAAGGAACTCCATGCAGCCGCACTATCTTTTGAAGATAAACAGATGCTAGCCGTGATACGGTCCTCTTGCTTTTCACCGGAATAAAATGGGCTCTCTTTGTAAATCTATCAATTATTACCCATATCCCATAAAGCCCAAATAGTTTGTTGGCGAACTTCTTCACCCCAACCATATACCACAAATAGGCTAGCCATACTCCTTAGGGGGTTTGTAAAAGAACTAAGTTTGAGGATAGGACCGAGAGGATATACTTAAAAGATAGCATGCGAGTAAGATCTACGGAACAATAGGGATCAAGGATATACTCTTAGAAAGAGATTAAATGCGCGTATCTAGTCTTCAGTCTCCTAAGCCGCATTTTCTTGTTCTTAATCCCATCGTGCCTTGACCGTCTTTTAAATTCACAATTCCGTAGTTCTTAATTCTTATTTCCAAAATATGAGTTAGAACTCATTTAACCGTTGCCTCTCATTCCACTTCCACTTATTCTTTGCCTAAAATACTTGGCTTTCACCCAACTGCGTACTCATGGTTTCATGCAAGCTTTCCAAGATTCGTTAGTGAATCTTGGATCTCGTTTACATACTATGCGGTATCCCACGCAAAAAACTATATCTTGAAAACATGTGCCAATCCACGTTACCAAATGTACTTACTAGGGTGATTTCTCTAACCCATGCTTAAGTAAAATGGACTATCCGCCTTAGTAGCGAATACCGCCGGAGCACCCCATTCTGAAATGCTTCGCCTAATGAAATTTTTCCCAAGCTATTCCTAGATTTGCTTATCAAGCTATCTCCTTTCTCGCGGGGCCATGTGCCTAACGGGCAATGTAACTGGCTCGGCAATATCAACCAGATAAATGCGGAAATCTATCTCCCGCTTAGGTGGTAGCACCCTTACTTCTTCAAAGACATCAGGATAGTCTTGGACCACCCTTACAGATTGCAGATCATCGATGGACGAGTCAAGAGATTCAAGATAACATAACATGACGGGACCTCTAGGGTTACAAGAAATTTCTAGGGTATTACCGAGGCGAATCATGAGCCTCACCACCCTATGTTCACAACCAATCCACACCCAAATCAACCCGTATCCCATAAACCCGAGAACCTAAGTATTACACACGAATTCTATGCTCAAGATAGAGATTTTCAAATCCAAACAAATCACAGATAGATGGGTGGAACCCCCAATTGGATTTGAAACACTAACGGGATTTCAACTAGACTAGTACTTAGGTGCAAACTTTCAACGAAATCAGAAATAAAACTATGCGATGCGCAAGAATCAAACAAGGTATGAACAGGGAAATCAGAAATGTAAACAAGGTTTTCTACAGAAATACTACCTCGATCAAGAACTGGAGCGATGTTGAGAGTATGCACTAGCCCTCCAGAAGGTCATGCACGCTGATTCTGCCCTTGCCCTTGTCCTTGCTTCTTGGGGCAATCCTTGCTAAGATGTCCAGGCTCTCCACAGTGAAAGCATTCGCCCAACTTCCTCTTCTTCTTCCTACAGTATTTGGCTATGTGCCCAGTAATCCCACAGAAGTTGCACTTCCTTCTTTCTCTTGACTTGTTGTCCTTGCTATTGTTGTTGTTCTTATCTCTTTTCTCGGTATCTTCCTTCTTCCCTTGGGACTCATTTACCTTGACCTCCTTCTTGACACTCTTATCTTCTTCTTGAAGTAGGGTCATATTCACTAAACTCTCGAAGGTCGCCCCCAGGGGTATTTGAGATATGGCCAAACCGCGCAACGGATCATTTAATCCTAGAGCAAAGCATAGGGCCTTCTTCCGAGCGGTGTTAGCCCATTCTAGACCGAACTGAGCAAGTTGATTAAACTTATCCACGTATTCTCTAACGGTCATGTCCCCTTGCTTTAGTGATAGGAACCTCTCTAGCTGAAGGTTCTCTTCTGTTGATGATGGAAACTTAAGCCCAAATCTCGTCCTAAAGTCAGCCCAAGTCTCAATGGGTCTAGTAGTGGTGGTGACTACCCACCAATAAGCAGCTTCCCCTTTCAATAGCCATACCGCCAACAGAACTTTCCTACGATCTTCCTCATCAAAGATAGCAAAGAGGTCTTCAGTTTCCTTTAACCAGTTTCTTGCCTCCACGGGAGTCTACGTTCCGACAAAATTCTTGCAACCCATAGCTTTAAAATCTTTGCAAAGCTTTGCGAAATCCTCTTGCGGATGCTGAGGGGGAGGAGGAACCTCAGCTACGGGAGGGGTAGAAATGTTAGTGACGGGGAAAGGAGGAGGAATGTTCGCGGGGCCGGCTTCGTTCGCCCTTGCCTCCACGTACCTTCTAAACCAAATAGGTACTGGTATGCCCTCCAGGATGGAAAAATTATCGTCCATACTGAAAAAGGAAAAAGATAGATTCAGAATGAAGAAACGAAGGATAGTGCAATGGCTTTTGGGGAATAGTCCTTTTTTTTTAAAATAACTAGACCTTTCTTGGAAAATACTTGATTGGTTTTGAAAATAGTTTTTCAAAAGGTAAGTTTTAAAAACACTTTTGCTCAAATCTTGTAAACCTTATGCTCTGATACCAAATGTAACACCCCACCTCCGCCAGGGTGACTCTTGCAAGCACACTAGCTTCGGAGGGGCGTTTAAACAAGGTAAACATGCATGCAGATATCACAAGACAGAATATATAAGTAAAACAGAGTAGTAAAGCAGCGGATAAAACTAGCATTTCAAAACCATAGTTAAGTTACAACAAAGTACTTGATCATTATTTTCCAACAAACAAAGTCTGGCATAAACTTAAAAACTGAAATACGTAAAGTACTATCCCCAAAATGAAGTGATAAACCATAACTAGCTCAATGTCCGAGACCGTACATGAGCAAATCCAGTAAGCAAGCTGTAAAGATCCAAGCTAAGCTCCAATGTTCCCACCCTAAGGACCTGAGAGGGGGGGGGAAACGGAAGAAAAGAGGCGAAAGAAAACGGGTCAGTCAAAAAGACTGGCAAGCCGTACTACTATATGTCTATGAACTAGTAAAGTTAACTGGCATGAGAAGCTGAGATGAACATAAGGTTAACAACATACTGGCATGGTGATTAACTAACAAGATAGATAAAGGTGTCATCGCATAATCAAGGTTAAGTTTTGCACCACGGGTGTACTAGCATTCTAACATGTCAAGTAAAAACAAGAATTGATCCCTTGGCCCAAGCTTGGCCCAATATAATGAGGTGACCTAAATCAAGGTCCAACTACACAGTCTAGTCGATCGGCTCCCTATAAGCCTAACTCGTCAAGTGTCGGTGTCATGCGGCTTAATCATGTAATGTAGTTGACTGTGCAGGGTCCACCCTAGGGTGTATCAGGCCCTATGGTGTAACCCTCTGACACCATACCATGATGCACAGTCCAAACCTACTGTTGCCCGTGTTCAACTCCGGACTTGATGGGCACGACCATGGTCCGCCTGAACAACCGGGGCATCATTCAGCCATCTCTTTTGGTCTCTTACAATCAGCCCAGTAATCGTGCCCCACCCTAGCCTAGTCCTAGGGTCTTATGATACTACCTAGAAGGTTACTGCTGAAAAGGACCATGCAACTAAGGTTTCTTAACGGGTTAAATGTGGTTAACCCGATCCAAACGTGGATTAAATCGGTTAAGAGTACCCAAGGCTCCTGACTTAACCTCGATTAACCCATCAAGCCCAAATTGGTTAAGTATTAAGTGGACCACGAATTAACCCTAATCAGGAGGCATTAATTAACTTAATGTGCTTTAACCTCTCACATTAGACTTTGTTGTGGTTACTAGTTAAGCCGGGCGGGTCCGGGTAGCTTTACACCACAACTAGGTCTAACCTCGGGTTCGAGCACAACATGACCAACTTCTCACATTGGGTCCTATTGTTTGTAGCCACTAGTTAAGCCGGGCGGGTCCAGGTAGATTTATGCTACAAACTCGACCCAACCTCGAGTTGGCCACACTCATATTTTCTAAGTGTCATGTCCACTATGTTTCCAAAACATAATTACAAGTTAACATATCACATCATGTTACAAAAATCATGTTCATGTCATTATGTTACCCAACCCCAACGTAATCCCATTGTTTACATAATCGCAACAACGCATAAAGGATAAAATAGGGAACTTGGCATAACCATGACATAAAGGTGTTGAAGCCACAAGTTTAACATGGTGGCATATGAAATGTACATATGTTCATATACTTGCATATTGCATTATTAGGCTTCAAAAGCATGCATAAAACCAAACTTAGCATATGAGTGATACATGGTGATAAATGACATGTAGAAGTTGCTAGAAGTTCGCATTTTGCCTCACATGCAAGTTATCATAAGGGATATGATAACTTTCATGTTGCCAAAATGCAACCTTTAATATAAAGCTTGGAGCTTTATGCTCAAAACCTTAAGTTTAACTTGCATAACATGATAACATGATCAACCCAAACTTGCATAACATAGCAACATGTGTCATACATAATGATTAAACCAACTTGCATAATGATCATCCATATAATGACCAACCAAACTTGCATATATTGATCAACCAAACTTGCATATAATGATCAACCAAACTTGCATATAATGACCAACCAAACTTGCATATAATGATCAACCAAACTTGCATATAATGATCAACCCCAAACTTGCATCATTCATTTAACTTTAGAGTTCAAAGAAAGAAAGTAGAAAAGGGCTTACAATGCTATGAGGGCACAAATAAATATTTATTATAAAGATTGAGACGAAGCCCTTATGCAAGCACTAAAAACCCAAATATGCAAGCTCCAAATGAAAACCCTTGAGCCAATTCAATAAAAACCCTTGCTTTGAAATAGAAATGTTGCAACTTGACTTGAATGCAAGCTAAGAACACTCATACAAGTTTGAAAACACTTGTATGAACTCAAAATCTCTCATAGAAATTAACTTAGAAATTTTAGCATGAGAGTGGAGGCCATGAGAGGAACAAATTTGGCATAGTTTAGTTGTAGGATTGAATAATGGTGATTTAGGCTAGGTTTAGGGGTCTTTTTATAGAGTTTTAGGATAGAATTAGCCACAGGATTAACCATAGATTCAATCCAAGCCATCAAAGCATGTCTTGGGGAAGAAGTCAAGTGTAGGAACCATCTAGGGCCTTTAGATTAAAGCTGAACGATGAAAACCATTCAAATGCAAAATCTGCATTTGAGCGAATCGGCCCACGGGTTGACAGCCAAACACCCTGGATTAACCCCTAGTCGACCCAGCGGGCTTGGGTCGACCTCAAAAATCGGCCGGTTCGGTTATTCCCCTTTCCCAATTCGCTGTTTTGAACATTTTTGCATATTTATTTATTTAATTTCCAATTATATATATATATATATATATCAATATATATATATTTCTCTGCGCAACCCATTTCACTTAATTAAGTATACTTTAATTTGTGAATTTTTCGTGAAACTTCGCGAGGCCATATCTTGGTCATACGGACTCCGATTTTCGAAAACTCGGACTCTATTTCGCGTATTTTTCCGAGACGAACGCAATGGCACAGCCCGTTTCCCTTGATTCTGATTTTACAGTTTAATTCTGCCTCCATTTATGTTATAACATGTTATTCAAAAATACGGGTTGTTACACTTAACCATCTTGACATGACTAGACTGGAAAAGGATTGAGTCGCGAATTACATGACTTAATCGGTTAGGCGGGTTAGGTCACGAATTACATGACCTAATTTGTTAGGCGAAACCCTAGACACGACCCCTTTCAGCAGTAACCCTAGATGTATCAAGGTACCCTGGGGCTAGGCCGGGTGGGGCACGATTACTGGGCTGATTGTAAGAGGTGAACGACGACAGTGGGGTATGCCGGTGCAGGTTCGGTGGGCTACGGTCGTGCACGTATTCCGGGGCAGGCACTGGGTATCCGTAGATTTATCTGTCCATCTTGAATCGTGTCAGGGGTTGACACCCTAGGGATGATACACCCAAAGGTGGACCCAGCACAGGTGACTACATTCGTGATTAGCCGTATAACACGGACACTTGACGAGCTAGAACTTGTAGGGAGCCGATCGACTAGATAATCGCTCCGTAGGACCCCGTACTTGGGTCAGACCCCGTTTCAATGTCATTTTATGATATTGGGCCGTGGGATTTATTTCGTGATTAACTTGTGACATGGGCTTAGTATACTAGTACAGTCGATGCAACGAATCTCGAACATGTGATGCTTTACTTGACTTGTCTTGACTTATCCTGATCACCTTAGTCTATCTTGTTCAACTTGACACCATTCTTAAATTTAGTTCCTGTTCATACATGACAGGTTGTTTTAACCGTTTTTACACTGAAAGTCACTAGGACTTACTCAGTCTTTATGACTGACCCTTTTCCTTTCGCCTCTTTTTCTTTCGTTCCCCCCTCCCCCAGGTTCTCAGGGAGGAAACACTAGCTCTTAGCTTGGATATCACTTGCTTTGGCTCAGCATGTACGGTTTGCTATGGCTGCTTCTTTTTACTGCACTTGGGGAATAAGCTGTTTTTCTGTTTTAAGTTATTGCTTCTTTGGCTATTATTACAAGACAGTTGTAATGAAGTTGTTATTCGAAATGTTTGTAAGAGACATGGTTTACTTTGGAATAAAATGAAGTTCTGTTTTGCTCAT
This sequence comes from Allium sativum, assembly GCA_030737875.1. Classification (NCBI taxonomy): domain Eukaryota; kingdom Viridiplantae; phylum Streptophyta; class Magnoliopsida; order Asparagales; family Amaryllidaceae; genus Allium; species Allium sativum. The sequence goes on along the minus strand of CM060915.1, from coordinate 178,232,580 downwards.
AAATTCTTCCGTTGTTTACTTAATTATTTATTTATGTTCTGTCTTGTGATAATTCTGTGATGTTATCTCGATAATACCCCTCCAAAACTAGTGCATTCCCTTTGTGAGTGTCCCTAGCGGAGGTGGGGTGTTACATTTGGTATCAGAGCAGAAGGTTACCAAGACTGGGCAAAAGTTTTGAAAACCTTTTGAATTTTTTCAAAACCATTTACAAAGAAGCAAATTTTCAAGAAAATTTTGTTTTGATTAAAAGGCATATTCCCCAAAGCCATTAGCACTATCTTTGTTTCCTCGTTTGAATCTTTTCCTTTTTTGTTTTCAACTTATCATGGCCGACGACCTTAATCTTCCCGAGGGGGTCAATATACCCACTTGGTTCCGTCGTTTCCTCGAGGCTCGGGATAATGTGGCAGGCCCAGCCAATCCTCCTCCTCATCCTCCTCAACCTCCGTGAGAAACCGCTTTTTCAAAGATATGCAAGGACTCTAAGGCCATGGGCGGAAAGGATTTCCTAGGAACTGAGACTTTTGTTGAGGCACAGAATTGGTTTAAGGAAACCGAAGACTTGTTTGTTATCTTTGAGGTAGAGGACAATCGGAAAGTACAGTTGGCGGCGTGGCTCATAAAAGAGGAAGCTTCTTATTGGTGGGAAGTCACCAACGCTACTAGGCCCATTGAGACTTGGGCGGACTTTAGAGGGAGATTTGTGCTTAAGTTCTTGTCATCGGCAGAGGAGAGTCTCCAAATGGAACGATTTCTGGCTCATAAACAAGGAAATATGACAGTTAAAGAATACGTGAACCGTTTCAATCAGCTTGCTCGCTTCGGATTGGAGTTAGTCAACACTCCTCAGAAAAAGGCGCTACGTTTTGCACGAGGCTTGAACGAGCCACTACATGGTTTGGCCATGACTCATGTGCCCATGGGGGCGACCTTTGAAAGCTTGGTGGATATGGCCCTACTGTATGAGGAAAATAAGAAGGGCAAGAAAGAGGTCAAGCCCAACGATTCTCATAATAAGAAGGTAGACTCCGAGAAAGGAAGCAAGAACGACAACTCACGTGATAAAAGGAAATGCAATTTTTGTGGTACGGAAGGGCACATAGCCAAGGATTGTAGAAAGAGGAAAAGAAAGCAAGGTGGATGTTTTCATTGTGGAGAGACTGGACACATCAGCAAGGACTGCACTAAGAAGCAGACCGGACCTTCCGGGGGTACATCTTTAACTTCTTTTTCTAGATGCTTTGTTTTATCTTGTTATCTCCTCGATCCTATCTTAAGAACCATAAGTAGAATCTTTTTGGATGTAAACATGTAATTGAAACATGTTATGATTGTGAAATGGTTGCAAGTGGTCGCAAGTGGTTGCTCGTGGATGCATGAATACACATTAGGCACTAGATCGACTCAGTCACAGTTTCATACTTGCATATGCATGAGTGTTTATTTTGGAAACTTGGTTGTACTATCATTTGGTTGTTGCATATGATTGAATGTTTGTGCACTCATGTAGAAATTATGAATTATAATAGGAAAATTTTGCATACATATTGGATTCATTTCACTAAACATATTTTGCATTTAGAAGATCAATCAGGCCTGATCATTAGCAGTAGCAAAGGAACATATACACACACTCTTTGCATGTGTTCATAAAAAATTAGAAGTCTTTTAAGGACCATGGTTGCTTGTGGATTATGTTTTGAGTAGATGGATGATTGGATGGTAGGACACATCCTCCATAACTTGGAGATTTAGGGGACGAAATCCTTTGAGGGGAGAATGTAACAACCCGTATTTTAACAACGTGTTAAGACAAGAATCAAGGCAGAATTAAATATTAAAATCTAAATCAAGGAAAACGGGTTGCTCCATTGCATTCGTCTCAGAAAAATACGTGAAATAGAGTCCGAGTTTTCGAAAAACGGAGTCCGTATGACCAGGTTATGGCCCAATGAAGTTTTCAGAAAATTCCAAGCCCGAAAACAGTTCAAATTCGAATTCAGATTTAAATTACAACCAAGGCAGAATGGGCGGGAATTTTCACGCCCCAGGCAGGATCGACACAGGGGTCGACACAAGTGTCGACCCCCCCAATGGGTCGACACCCATGTCGACCCATGGGTCGACACCGATGCCGACCAGGGGTCGACCCCCCCGGTCGGACCAATTTTTCTAGTGCACCTGTTTTGGCTCCTGGGTCTTGTTTTAGGGGCTTGTGACGATTTTGGATGGCTCAGACCTATTCTAGGGTTAATCTAAAGGCTGAAATCAATTTCCTACAACTATAAAAACACCCTAAGACCTAGCCTAAATCATACTATTTCATTTTAGCACTCATGCAGCCGCCATTAAACCTAGAACTCTAAATTAAAAATACAAAGAACAAAAATTAAAGAAGACGAAGGATGATTCTTGAAGGCTACAACTAGAAGCTACAACAACTACGACGCTTTAGACAACGGATTTGGGGCTATTTGATTCAAAGTTTTGATTTGGATTGCTTAGTTCATATTGTAAGTTCTATGTCACTTTTTAGGCAAAAACGCTAAAATAACATGGACATGCTATGAATTGAAACCGGATTTAAGGACTATTATTAATCCATGTTTATATTGTTTAACTTTGAATCAAAATTTGGGAATATTGCTATGTTAATGTTGCAAGTTAAACTTATCATGATGTTTATGTTGTTATGAATCACTTGGGATTAATTTTATTGCAAGTTGAACAAATACACGTCCATGGAATCATTATGTTCATTGAAATCTTCATGTTGATTAAACCATGCCTATGATTCTAATTAAACCATGTCTATGATATTAATGAAACTATGCTTGTGATGTTAATATACCTATCATGCTAATGACAAATTGGGAATTGCTAGGTCATGATGAAAAGTTGGAATCATTATGTTTATAATGCTAGATGAGAATCATTATGTTAAAAATACTAAATTGGAATCCACTATGCCTATTAGAATTACCATGCCTTTAATGTTTCATGTTTCATGTTTGTAATAAAATTATTATTATGCCCGCAATGATTATTATGCCTAGGATGTAAAATTGAATTCATCATGTTGAACTAAGTTAGAACCATTACTATGCCAAGTTATCATCATGCTAGTATTGAAACCATGTGATATGTTATAGCCTGTTTATTATGCAAGTGATGTTGGAATTGTCACGTATGCCTATCACATGTTTGGAGTTATTTCCCTTTATCTCTTGAATTGTTTATGCTTGTGAACGAAGTACGTTTATATACGTTGGGGATACGATTGGGTAGGATAGGAAAAACTTGAATTGATTATAATCATAAACCATGAAATTTGGCATAAGTAGAACATGAAATATGGCACGAAAACTCGACTTGAACATGCCATAACTTGACTTGAAACATGCCTTAGTTGGGCACGAAATTGACATATGAACATGCTATGAAAATAGCATGAATCTGATAAGAACATGGGCATGACTTTAGAAAACAAGAAAGTGGCCAACTCGAGGTTGGGTTGAGTTTGTAGTGTAAACCTGCCCGGAACCGCCCGGCAAATCCAGTTGCTACAAACAATAGGATCCAATGTGGGTAGTTGGTCACATCGCGCTTGAAACCGGAGGTTGGGTTGAGTTCCTAGCGTAAACCTGCCCGGAACCGCCAGGCAAATCCAGTGGTTACGAACAATAAGATCCAATGTGAGTGGTTCGGTGCATTAACGAATCAATTAATGCCAATTAGGGTTAAGTCATGAACATGAAAAGACAACTTAACCAACTTGAACACGATTTGTAGGGCTAAGTCATGGACTTGAAATGACAACACTTAGCCAACTTGACATGACACGTAAGTGGGTTAAGTCACGAATTTAAATGACATACTTAACCATCTTGACATGACTAGACTGGAAAAGGATTGAGTCCCGAATTACATGACTTAATCGGTTCGGCGGGTTAAGTCACGAATTACATGACCTAATCTGTTAGGCGAAACCCTAGAAACGACCCCTTTCAGCAGTAACCCTCTAGATGTATCAAAGTACCCTGGGGCTAGGCCGGGTGGGGCACGATTACTGGGCTGATTGTAAGAGGTGAACGACGGCAGTGGGGTACGCCGGTGTAGGTTCGGTGGGCTACGGTCGTGCACGTATTCCGGGGCAGGCACTGGGTATCCGTAGATTTATCTGTGCATCATGAATCGTGTCAGGGGTTGACACCCTAGGGCTGATACACCTGAAGGTGGACCCAGCACAGGTGACTACATTCGTGATTAGCCGTATGACATGGACACTTGACGAGCTAGAACTTGTAGGGAGCCGATAGACTAGATAATCGCTCCGTAGGACCCCGTACTTGGGTCAGACCCCCTTTCAGGGTCATTTCATGATATTGGGCCGTGGGATTTATTTCGCGATTAACTTGTGACATGGGCTTAGTATACTAGTACAGTGGATGCAACGAATCTCGAACATGTGATGCTTTACTTGACTTGTCTTGACTTATCCTGATCACCTTAGTCTATCTTGTTCACCTTGACACCATTCTTAAGTTTAGTTCCAGTTCATACATGACAGGTTGTTTTAACCGTTTTTACACTGAAAGTCATTAGGACTTACTCAGTCTTTATGACTGACCCTTTTCCTTTCGCCTCTTTTTCTTTCGTTCCCCCCCCCCAGGTTCTCAGGGAGGAAACACTAGCTCTTAGCTTGGATATCACTTGCTTTGGCTCAGCATGTACGGTTTGCTATGGCTGCTTCTTTTTACTGCACTTGGGGAATAAGCTATTTTTTTGTTTTAAGTTATTGCTTCTTTGGCTATTATTACAAGACAGTTGTAATGAAGTTGTTATTCGAAATGTTTGTAAGAGACATGGTTTACTTTGGAATAAAATGAAGTTCTGTTTTGCTCATAAATTCTTCCGTTGTTTACTTAATTATTTATTTATGTTATGTCTTGTGATAATTCTGTGATGTTATCTCGATAATACCCCTCCAAAACAAGTGCATTCCCTTTGTGAGTGACCCTGGCGGAGGTGGGGTGTTACATTATTTCTCAAATGTATAAATGTAAATGTCATATCTATTATTTTTGGGTGTAACAATTTCATACCGCTTTAAATGTCATTGTCATTGGCATGTGGCAAACATGCCAACATATATTTTCATGTTTTACACCCAACGTCATTACCCCCGTTTATACGTTCGCAACATTATAACAAATGTTGGGCTTGACACAATTCAGCCCAACTTTATAAGCGTAAGAAAAAGTGGAATCAAGAACATGTAATATTTGACAACATATAAGGGTGTGTGGCCCATGAACTTGCAATTTAGCGATACTAACATAAATGATGGGTCATGTGAACTTGCATTCAAATCAAAGTATAACTAAGCAGGTGGCATGGAATAGTTTAGGCTAATACAAACTTGTGTTTAAACATGTTTAACTTGGCATAGTGTCAAACACAAAACTAGCATGATGTATATTCACCAAAAGGCCCAATTATAGCATTTAATTCACATAGCCTATTTCAACATGAACTTGCATAATTTATGAAACACAAACGATACTTAACATACATCCAATTTCACTTGCAAATAGACATGAACTCGCATGATTTATGAAACCTAAACGATGCTTAACATAGATACAATTATACTTGCAAATAAACATGAAAGCGATATCATAGGTTTTAGGTCATGTAGACATAAAAGGTTTCAAGTCTAAATCATGTTTACATAAATTCTAATTTAGACTAAGGGAATATACATAGTCCATGCCATCGATATATACATAAAGGATCAATTTCTAATTTTTGCCACAACTTTCAAGTGCCATTGTTTTCATATACTATTGTTCCATAGGCTTGCATAAATAAATTATATGCCACAAACATCAATACATAAGTCATGATAAAACCATCACAATACATATAATTTTATACAATACAATAACACAATTCTATTTTCATCCACATCGAATCACATCGCAATTCTTAATCATATTCTGAAAGGCTACTATACTTACAACGAATGCAGAATCTTGAATTCTGGATTCTGAATTCTGAAATTGGAATGCGCTCTTTTGGGTAGACTAACGTCGCGTTTAAAACTTTTGATTTAAACTTTAAATCTTCTTCTTAGTTTGAATCGTCTCTAGGCTTTTCTCTTGACGGCTATGTTCAATTCCTTCCTAGCAGCATGACGACTCCTTTCTCATATTTTTGTGTGAATTTTCAGTTGAGAGTAAGGGTGTATTTATAGATTTTTAAGTTGTTTTGAACCGTCAGATGAAGATAGGGGGAATCTAGGCCATTCAAAATTCAGGGAGCCAATGAAGAGGTGACACGTCAGCCCTAGTGACACACAGGGCCTCAGAAATTCGAGCTAGAGTCAGACCTGGCCAGCCAGGTCGACCCGGCAGGTCGACACCCTGGTCGACACTATGGTCAACCTGGGGGGGACCAGGTCGACACCATGGTCGACTTCATGGTCGACCTGGTCTTTGGGCGGGAATTTTCCCGCCCATCCGAGTTTGAACCTGAAATTCGAAATTTTGAAATTAAACTGAGCTGTTTGAATTTAAATTTGATTCTGAAACTTCCGAAGGCCATAACTCCTTCATACGGAGTCCGATTCGTGCAAACTCAGACTATATCACAAGCAGAATTTCGAGCGAACGCAATGGCGTAACCCTTTTCCCTTAATTCTTTCATTTAGAATTAATTATACTTTAATTTGTGAAGCTTAGAGTTATAAAATTCACGGGGTGTTACAACACGTCATCACAGAACACTCCAGAATTCTGTGCTGGATTGGTATGGGCACACTTGGCTGGTGCGCCTGTGTATTTTTGTACTGGCACACTTCACAAGTGCGCCAGTGTATTCTGGTCTGTTTTCGGTTTTTCTGCCTAACTTCGTTTGTCCATATTTTCTTCATACGTTATCCGTTTTATGCAAACTCGGTCTCTATCTCAAGAAGAATTTCGAGATGATGCAATGGCGCAACCCTTTTCCCTTAATTCTTCTCCTAAAATTAAGTATACTTTATTTTGTTACTTATACGTTCATAGAAAATACGGGGTGTTACAGCTAAAGACAATGCAAATGAGCAAGAACAGAATGGAGAATATAATATAAAACCAAAGACAAAGAATTAAGTAAAGTTTAAACATTATGCTTGGAATAAAATGATTAAGTGCAAATAGTCAGGACAAATAAAACTAAAATACAAAATTACAAGCCAAAATAATATTATAAATTTGTAAAATACAAAATAATTTAGAAAGCTAGAAAACTCTAGTACAATAAAAAAATAGAAAATAGATAAATATCAAAGCTACGTAAATAGTTTAACTTAAAATCTAAATTTTTAAATTCCGACAACATTCATATTTCAATGGAAAAAATTCAAGGCTACATGTATGAATTAGTAAACAATGACGAACCATCTATAATTTACAAAAAATTGAGTCCAAATTATACATTGAAGTTCAAAATAAATTCCATATTCTATATCAAACCCACTATAAACATTTATTTTTAATTGTAACTCTAAATTAATTTATATTTTAAATGTTGAAAATTCTGGTTCGCTACAGCCTCCCCTACTTAAAACTTTTCATCCTCGGAAAGGAGAGTTGTAGAATTTATACTTAAGTAAAACAAATTTTACTTATGGAATTTATTAAAACCAAATATAAATAAAAGTTATCAAATCAGAATATTTACAATTTCTAACGAGTTTAAAATTTGTAGAAAGGTTCTTAATAGATTAACAAAACTTTATCATACTACTTAATTGGAAAACTTCATATATCAACTATTATTTAATCAAAACCTAAACCATTGTATAAACTAGATAAGGAAATTTGTTATACAATGTAGACGAAGACTATGATCAAAGTACATGACAATTTAAGGGGAAGTAGTTTTAAAAATGATAAAGTTACATTGAAATAAAAAGTAGATTTGATAAAATCTGAAAGAGTTTAAGGTAAGATAGCCTTAAAAGCTAAAATAAAATGATTAAATATAAGCAAAATTTTAGAAAACATGGTAGAAAATGGATAAGGTTATGAAGTAGTAAAATAATGTAAGTAATGAAAGTGTCGATAGACGACTTTAGGCAGGATCAGTAATATGGATATGCGGAATATATAGTATATACTAAGAAAGATCTCACAGTAGCAATATCATAGATAAGTAAATGCAGTAATAGAAAAATCACAACAGGGATTTTTATACTGGTTCGGAGCACTGTCCTACGTCCAGTCCCAGACATCTCTCTGGATTTTCACTAATCAACAACCTCGCCTCACCCGGAGGAACAGGTTCACAACACCCAAGCAGCCGAACTGGATTTCATGCCTCTAACTACACGAGGACTTCAACACTTACCTGATCACACACAGGACTTCAACACTTGCCTGATCACACACAGGACTTCAACAACTCGCCTCTTACAACACCGAGGACTTCAAACAAGATATAAACTTGTAGTTTGACAATGTGTGTTCTTAATAACACGAATTTGTCAATTCTTGTACAACCTTCCTACAATCTTATCCTCAAATACGATTTTGATATTATGAAGATTTGGAAGATGATATCGTTGTTTTGAACCTAAATAATAATATATAGATTCAAGGATTCAAATAACGATATATGAGAATAGAGAGCTTTTGAATGCTTTTAAAGAGTAAGAATGAAATCAGCACTTAGATAGCAAGAATAGAAAGAATTTTTGTTTTTAAAAATGGTGATTTCATGATGCTTTTATAGAGGATGGAGAGATGTAATCATTGGTGAAAAGAAACCATGAAAAGAGATGATTTTTGGACAAGAGAAAGGATCATAACCATTGATGAAATAGGGTGTCTATTCGAAAAGATGGCTTCAGTTCGTAGGCCCGTCAACTGGTAAAAAATGACCAGTAGACTGGTGTTTGAATATATGTATGTTATATATATGTGTGCACGTTTATTGTGCATTCTGCGTGGAAACGGTCGATTGCCTATATATGAACCGGTCGACCGGTTTCTGATAGTGTGCACAATGAATGTGCATACATGTATAAACATATATATATATATATATATATATATATATATATATTCAAACCGTATAGGAATATGATTATTTGAGGATAGATTTTAACATATTTAACTACACTCATACTCTAAATAATCAACCTATACCATCGAATATCTTCTTTTTTTCGATCTTGAATTTCTCCTTGTCATTGATCAAAACACCTTGAATTCCTTGACTCAACAAGTAAAAGAACTTGGAATGGATAAATCATAGGTACAAATGCGAAATGTAATAGTTTAAATGAGATGATAAATTATTTTAGGTAAGTTAAATTAAAATACAATATAAATTCTTATACTCATGAATTCCAAACATTTGAAAGCTTCAAATGATTTCTTCGAACTTAGAATCCCATTTTCATTTAAAACACTGAAGTACTATACATTTATTTCATATAGAATCATACTTCACTTCAGGATTTCATAATCAAAATCACTTTCAAAACCTTTAAATACATATTATAACTCGATGCCTAACAAGTCCATCGTTGTAACACCCCGAGAATTCTGTAACCATGAAATTCACAAATTAAAGTATAATTAATATCAAATCAAAGAACTATGGGAAACGGGATACGCCATTGCGTTCGCCTCGGAAAAATACGCGAAATAGAGTCCGAGTTTTCGAAAAACGGAGTCCGTATGAAGAAGATATGGCCTTCGGAAGTTTTAAAATAAGTTTAAAATTCAAACAGAATTAAATAATTAAATATTCCGAAGTGGGGCCCAATGGGCCAGGGTGGAAGAACACCCGCCTGGGCCACCCAGGTCGACTGGGCTGTCGACCTGGGCTACCCATGTCGACAGGGCTGTCGACAGCCCTGTCGACAGGGGTGTCGACCTGGTCGAGCCCAGTCAACCTGGCTGGCCAGGTCTGTGTTTGGTCGAATTTCTGTGGTCTGCTTTGTCACTAGGGCTAGGTGGCAAGTTTTGATTGGTCTCTCTATCTAATGAATGGCTATGATCAATCCAAGCAACATCAAGGGTCCTAATCAGTTCCTAACCTCTATATAAACAACCCTAGACTAAACCCTAATCTATTCATTCAAAATTAAGAACATAGCCGCCACATTGCTGAGGAACGACTAAGAGTAGCCGCCAACTAGAGAGAGAATTAGGAAGAAAGTTCTAAAGCCTAAAGCAATTCAAGCAACCTAAAGCCAATCAATTCAACAAAGGAATCATATCTCTTAATTAGAGAATTCGCCGCAACCATTGTAAGTAGAGTATTACTTTGGTATGAATAAACAACTGTATTGATTTGTATGCTTGAATTGGGATAATAAAGTAATTCATATTTGTGCAAAATTATGTTATTCATTATAAAGAACTACATGCGGTAGTTCTATGCAAGTATACGTTTGGAATATTGCGCAAATTATGTAATCTATGTTGAAGCTACATGTATGTAGTTGATTGAAATTCATGCAAGTTTGCGGCTTTGTTATTATGCCATCATGATGTATATTTTTGTGCATAAATCATTTTGCAAGTAATTGAAACAAGTTTGGTTGTTATAGTTCATATGAAACTATGTTGGAATTTTGACACCATAATCCATGTATTAAGTCATGCTTTTGCAAAACTTATGAATATGGCTAGGCTATGAATGATATTTGGCATAATTGAAATCCATGATTAAGTCTATCTTGTTTAAAAGAATTATATGATGACATATGTGAGACATGGCTAGGTTAGACTCAAAAATCCCTTTTTGCAAGTTTAAAGCAAACACCATGATTAGGAATATTTATGCATAAGTATATTTATACCATCGTTATGTGATTAGACTTAAATCATGATTAAGTTGAACTATGCTTTTGTGTTAGTAATAAAGTATCCCCTTTGTAAACATGTAGAAACCTTATGAACATGACTTGTTTATGTTTATGCCATGTTTATGCTAGTAGTATTTATGCCATGCTTATGTTTGACATTATGCCTAAATAAAAATATAGGTTCATGTGTCAATAATGATATCTCAATTACAAGTTCACATGCTTTAATTCATGTCACCTATGTTACCACTATGCAAGTACACCCGTTCTAGTTTGTATTTCCAACGTCATTTTGCAAGTTCATGCGCTCACCTTCCCCTCTTTGTGTATGTAATCACGCTTTAAGCCTCCCCTTTTCGCATGGCTAAATTGGGCTTTAAAAGGCTAAGCCCAATATATATAAACGGACGTGTAAAAACGGGGGTAAATAACGTTGGGCTAAATTAATTTAATGAATGAAAACTAAAGTAAAAGGGCCCAAATTCAAGAATGGGTTGGGCCCATGATTGGTGTAACCTTTACACCATTAACTTAATAATGGGCCGCAAATATTTACATATCAATAAAGAAGAAAGACAAAAATATGTAAATGTAGAAAATACGATATGTTTAACCCGAGGTTGGATTGAGTTGTGATGTAAACCTGCCCGGAACCGCCCGGCTGTCCAGTAGTCACAACAATACCTATCCAATGTGGGAGGTTAAACATGGAGCCCAATAAGGACCCGAGGTTAGACTGAGTTGTGGCGTAAGACTGCCCGGAACCAACCGGCAACAGGCAGCCACAGCAATACCTGTCTAATGTGAGAGGTCAGGGCCTTAATAAGACAATTAAGGCTGAGTCAGGATTGTTAGGATTAAGTGGACTAAGACTTAATCAAAATGTAACATGCTAAACTAAACAGACTGGTGGGGGTTAGGTTAGAAAACACTTAACCAACTTAGCATGTTGGCTAGAGATAGAAAACCTAGTAACGGGGGACCCTTTTCAGCAGTAACCCTACACGGTGTATCATTATACCCTGAAACTAGGCAGGGTGGGGCACGATTACTGGGCGGATTGTAAGAGGTCAAAACGACGGCGGTGGTGTAGCAGTGTAGGTTCTAACGGAGTGTGGGCGTGCACACACTCCGGCGCAGAAAAATACGGCACTGGACACCAGTAGCATACCTGTGCACTCTAAGGTTGTGTCGGGTTGCCACTATGGGACTTGATACACCCCATGGTGGGACCAGCATAGGTAACTACAGGCATCGGGGGCCGTAAGACACATGTAACTATGCGAGTAGGAGCCGATCATCATAGAATGGATCACATCACCCTGATTATGGGGTGCCAGTTGGAAACTAGTTTATATGGGTTCAGAGATCAACATGGGGCACGATAGTATATTCGACCCTAGACAACTTAACCAAGTTTATAGTGCATGCCCACTTCTTGTTTATACTTATCATACCCAGTTCTTTATTCATAGACAAAATAGTACTAGACTTACTCAGGCTTTATGTCTGACTCTACTTTTCTTTCGTCTTCTTTCTTCCGTTTCCCCCCCCCCCCCCCCAGGTCCTCAGGGAGGGAACACAGCAGCTTGACCAACCTCAACATCCAGCTTGAAGAAGAGAAATGTATTGCTTGGACTTTCCTGTTTTGAACTATGGCTTTGGACAATCCACTATGGGGCTTTTGCAGTTTATCTATGTTTTATTTATGCTTCTTTAAATAATGTACTCAAGACAGATTATGAAAGTGTTATGTTATGTTTTTGGAAAGGATGTTGCTGTAACACGTATTTGACTTTATTAAATAAAGTTTGTTGTTCTTCCGCTGTTTACAAATATGTGTTCGTATATCTGTCTTGTATATCTGTGACTTGTACTTATAAACCTCCACCAAAATTAGGGCATTCCCTTTGAGAGTGACCCTAACGGAGGTGGGATGTTTCACTTGGTATCAGAGCATAGGTTTACCAGATAAGATAAAAAGTTTTGAAAATTTATTTTCAAAAAGGAAATTTAAAGAAGCATTTTTAAAAAAAAATAAAAATATTATTTTATTTTAAAAAGGCAAAGTCCACTCCCCAAAGCCATAGGTACTATCTCTTATCCTTCGTTTTGAACCTATCCTTTTTGTTTCAGCATGTCCGAAGATCTTAACTTGCCGGAAGGGGTACCAATACCTGGTTGGTTTAGACGGTTCTTAGAAGCAAGGGCCACTCAGCCAGGTCCTACCGTTCCTCCTCCCCCAGCTGTAGGAAATCATCCAGCTGCAGCAGCACCTCTTCCTCCACTTCCTCCACGAGGAAACGCGTTTGCTAAGATATGTAAGGATTTTAAAGCTATGGGAGGAAGGGATTTCCATGGAACTGAGTCCTTCGTAGCAGCTAGAAATTGGCTGAAGGAAACTGAGGATCTATTCATCATCTTTGAGGTAGAGGACAGACAAAAAGTACAATTGGCGGTGTGGCTATTGAAGGGCGAGGCTTCCTACTGGTGGGAAGTCACTAATGCTGAAAGACCAGTAGAGACATGGGAGGACTTTAGGGCAAGGTTTGAGACCAAATTTCTCTCAGATGCGGAAAGAAGTTTGCAGTTGGAAAAATTCTTATTTCTTAAGCAAGGAGACAAGACTGTTAGAGAGTATGTGAATCAGTTTGATGAGCTGGCTAGGTTTGGGCTTGACCTAGTCAACACCCCGCACAAGAAGGCTCTCCGTTTCGTCAAGGGGTTAAATGAGCCATTACACAGTTTGGCCATGACCCATATACCCATGGGAGCCACGTATGAAAGATTGGTGCAAATGGCGTTGTTGAATGAAGAGGATAAGGGCAAGAAGGAGACAAAGGCAGAAAGCTCTCAAGGGAAGAAAGAGGGTTTGCAGCCTAAGAAGACGGACTTTAAGAAAGGCGGGAAAGGCAACAAAGAGAAGAGGAAGTGCAATTTCTATGGCAAAGTGGGGCACTTAGTAAAGGACTGCCGGAAAAAGAAGGTCAAGGAGAATGGTGGGTGCTTTTCTTGTGGTCAGACAGGCCACAGAGCTAAGGACTGCCCAAAGAAACGAGGGCAGGGGCAGGGGTCTGGATCCACTCCAGGGGCACAGGTTCATGTGCTGGAAGCGCCACCTTTGCAACAACGAGGTACAAACACTTCTGTAGAAAGTGTAGTTTATCTTTATGATCACCCCGTTCGCACTTTATTTGATTCTGGCGCATCACACTCCTTTATCTCGTCTGCTTTAGTAGAATCTCTGCACCTAAAAACTAGTATGGTAGAGGACCCCTTAATTGTTTCAAACCCAATTGGGGGCCCAGCTCATTTGTCTATGATCTGTTTGGGATTGAAAATTTCTATTCTAAGTGTAGAATTTGAATGTAGTGCCTTTGTTTTGGGCTTTTCGGGGTATGGTTTGATTTTGGGTATGGATTGGCTATCCAGTAATGGGGCCATCCTTGATTGTGAGAAAAGGGTTGTTAGGCTCCTAACCCAGCTCGGTAATACTTTGGAAATTTCTTGTAATCCCTCGTATGCGGTTATGCTTAGTTATCTTGAATCGCTAGATGCCTCTGTTGAAAATTTGCAATCAGTTAGAGTGGTCCGGGAATATCCGGATGTCTTTGAAGAGGTGAAGGGCTTGCCTCCGAAGCGGGAAATAGACTTCCGCATATATCTTGTAGATAATGCAAAGCCCGTTGCGTTGCCCGTTAGACATATGGCTCCACGAGAAAGGAAAGAGCTCAGTAAACAGATTAAAGAGCTTCTAGAAAAGGGGTTCATTAGGAGGAGCATTTCAGAATGGGGCGCTCCAGTGGTGTTCGCTACAAAGGCGGATGGTTCACTCCGTCTATGTGTTGACTATAGGGAGCTCAACAAGCTAACGAAAAAGAATAGGCACCCTCTCCCGAGAATTGACGATTTATTTGACCAGCTTGTAGGAGCGTCCGTTTTCTCCGAACTCGATTTGGCAACCGGTTTTCATCAGCTAAGGGTGGCTGAGGATAGCATCGATAAAACGGCGTTCAGAACCCTAGACGGCTTCTTTGAATGGCTTTTCATGCCTTTCGGCTTGACAAATGCACCTGCTTACTTCGTGGACCTGATGAGTAGGGTATTTAGAGATTTCCTCAACAAATTCGTAGTGGTCTTTGTAGATGATATCCTTATCTTCTCAAAGAATGAAGAGGAACATGCTCAACACTTAAGGGCAATCATGGAAACGTTGCGAGCCCATCAACTAAAAGCCAAATTCTCCAAATGCCACTTTTGGAGAGAAGAGGTGAGGTTCCTTGGGCACATAGTATCCAAACAAGGGTTAGCGGTGGACCCTGCTAAGGTAGTGGCGGTACAGGATTGGAAGACACCAAAGAATGCAACTGAGGTCCGAAGCTTTCTAGGACTAGCGGGTTTCTATCGAAAATTCATAAGGGATTTTGCGAAAATTTCAGCTCCGCTCACGAAATTGACCAAGAAGAATCTGGTGTTTAATTGGGACTTGGATTGCGAGTTTGCTTTCCAACGACTGAAAAGGGCTCTCACAACAGCCCCAGTTTTGACGCTGCCAGATGGGAGCAAGATGTTCACTGTTTATACGGATGCATGTGGGACAGGGCTAGGCGCCGTCTTATTGCAAGAAGGAAGGGTAGTAGCTTATGGCGGGAGGCAGCTGAGGGTGCACGAAAAGAACTACCCAACCCACGATCTTGAGTTAGCCGCCATCGTCTTTGCACTCAAGTCTTGGCGACACTATCTCCTAGGTGAGAAGTTCGAACTTTACACTGACCATAAATCGTTGAAATATCTTTTCTCGCAGAAGGATCTTAACTTGAGGCAACAAAGGTGGATGGAGTTTCTTGCCTCGTACGATTTCGAAATCTCCTACACTCCGGGCAAAGGCAACGTAGTTGCAGACGCGTTGAGCCGAAAGAAATTGACCCTAAGCCCGTTGTTTGTTGAAAGACAAAGCCTAGAGTTTATAGCCAGCTTCGACTTTAGGCCTTCCTCCGATTTCGTACCGGGCTTGCTAGCATCTCTCGAAGTGCGCCCAACTTTGGTGGATTCAGTAGGGACAGCACAACGCGAAGACCCTCAGCTTGTAGAAATAATTGATAAGCTAATTAGGGGTGAGACTTCAAGTCACCTCAACAGATACTCCATCGACGATAAAGGTTTTCTAAGGCGAGACGGAAGACTATGCGTCCCACAGACAAACGATTTAATAAAGAAGGTTATCGAGGAAGCACATCACTCCAAGATGACGATACATCCAGGCGGAGATAAAATGTACAAAGACATAAAAAGGACTTTCTTCTGGAACAGCATGAAAAAGGACGTGGCAGAGTTCGTTTCCAAGTGTATGGTGTGCCAACAGGTTAAGGCGGAACAGAAAAAGCCTGGTGGACTACTACATCCTCTAGAGGTCCCGCAGTGGAAATGGGATAGCATCTCAATGGACTTCATCGATGGGCTGCCTAGGTCTAGGAGAGGCAACACTAGCATTTGGGTAATAGTGGATAGGCTTACTAAAAGCGCCCACTTTTTACCTGTCAAAAGTAAAAGAACTGCCTCATCCCTAGCATCACTTTACCTTAAGGAAATCGTTCGACTCCATGGAATACCATCTAGCATTGTTAGTGACCGAGACCCCATTTTCACCAGCGAGTTTTGGCGAAGTCTGCAAGAAGCAGTAGGAACGCTGTAACACCCCGAATTTTAGTTAATGCTAAAATTCACTAATTGCAGAATAAATAATCTCAGACGTGAGAATTAGGGGAAACGGGCTGCGTCATTGCGTTCGTCTCGGAAAAATACGCAAAATAGAGTCCGAGTTTTCGAAAATCGGAGTCCATATGGCCCAGTTATGGCCCGATGAAGTTTGCAGAAAATTCAAAGATAAAAACAGATTTAAAAATTCAAATTCAGATTTTAAAATAGGAGCAGCGGGGCCAGGCGGGAAAGTTCCCGCCCTACCCATGTCGACAGGGCTGTCGACAGTCCTGTCGACAGGGGTGTCGACTTGCCTGTCGACATGCCTGTCGACACGGCGGGTCGAGCCAGGAGTTTGGGTGCACCAGATCTGGTTTTTGGGTTGAGTCTTGGGCTGGGTTCTAGAGATTTCCTAAATCTAACGGTCCTAATCTAACCTAGGGTTAATCTAAGGGCCTAAAACACTACCTAATCCTATAAATAAGACCCTAACCCTACCCTAATTCATTCATAATTAGGTCTTGTAACTAAACTATGGCAAAATGAAATTTGGTCATGGCCTCCATAAATCAATGAAGAGAGAGTTGCAAGCTAATCAACCTCTAATCAATATCTTCTTCACTAATTCCACTTCATAAGTTTGCTAATTTTGGTTTTGGTGAGTTTCTATCACTTTGATGATCGATTGCTAAATTAAGTAGATGAGATATGATGAGATTTATGGTTTTGCATGTGGATTAATGGGTTTTCAAGTCATATGACATGATGTGAATATGCTAATCTATGTTTAATATTAATCCTATGTTTATGCAAGTTGAATATGTAAATTTATGCATGTTGAATATGTAAATTTATGCATGTTGAATATGCCAGTTTATGCAAGTTGCTATGTGGGTTTATGCAAGTTAAGTATGTGGGTTTATGCAAGTTAAGTATGTGGGTTTATGCAAGTTAAGTAGTGGGTTTATGCATAATGTGTAATTAATTTTATGCATGCTAAGTATGTAGTTTTATGCATGCTAAGTGTTTGGTATTATGCATAAATCATGACATGCAAGTTTACCTATGTATATATGCATAATGTATGAATATATATATATATATGCATGTTTACCCTCCTTTAAGATGCAAGTTATACATGCAAGTTCAACATGATATGCAAGTTATGTATATGCTTATATGCAAGCTCAACATGTTATGCAAGTTTATGTGTATGTTGTTATGCAAGTTCATATGCAAGTTTATGTGTATGATGTTATGTGAGTTATGTGCATGTTGCTATGCAAGTTCATATGCAAGTTATGTGTATGATGTTATGCATGTAAGTTATGCGTATGTTGATATGCAAGTTATGTTTATAATATTATGCAAGTTATGTGTATGATGTTATGCATGTAAGTTATGCGTATGTTGATATGCAAGTTATGTTTATAATATTATGCAAGTTATGTGTATGATGTTATGCATGTAAGTTATGCGTATGTTGATATGCAAGTTATGTTTATAATATTATGCAAGTTATGTGTATGATGTGATGCAAATTAACATGTAACATGTTGTGCAAGTTCACACCTTTAAGACCCATGCAAGTTCACCTTTGTATAACCTATGAACACTTATGCAAGTTGCCTTTATACATGACATATGTATGTTCATGCTAGTTGGGTTATTTAGTAATGCTAGTTGGGTTAATATTATGATGTAAGTGGACACCTTTTAACCCATGTTAATGCTAAAGTATGCTAAACGAAACCCATGTTAATTGTGAAAGAATCTTCTCTTGGAAATATGTCGTGTTAGCATAAGTACGTGGGGAAATAATGGGGTTAATAGACATGTTAATGAAATGGTGTGAAATGGTTATGATTAAGCATACCATAAAATGAGTAAGCATAAGTGGGAATTTACCTATTGAGTTAGGTCTACCCCATGGGAATTTACCTATTGAGTTAGGTCTACCCATGTTACGAAAAACTTGATATTAATTAGGGATAATTAATATGGGGGTGATTAATTAGGTATAATTAATCAACTAAGACACGAGGTTGGACCCTTTTGTAGCAGAAGTCTGCCCGGAACCGACCGGCCATCCAGCAGCTACAAATGATTGGCCCAATGTGAGAGGTCTTAGTCATAAATTAAATACATGATTAAAGTAAAGACACGAGGTTAGACCCTTTTGATGACAGAAGTCTGCCCGGAACCAACCGGCATATCCAGCAGTCATAAAAGACGGTCTAATGTGAGAGGTCTTTATGAGGTCATGATCTTAATTAATGAATTAAGAAACACTTAACCATATTAGCATGTAGTGGGACATGAGGGTTAAGTGGGTGCCTTGGGTGGCATGAGGAGACTAGTGGGTTGCCTTGGGCGGCAATAGAAAATGCGATTATAATACTTAACCAAAGCGAAACATGTAATTAAACATGATTAAAGGGTTAAGTAAGTGCCATGGGAAAAATACAATTAGAATACTTAACCAAAGTGGAACATGTAATTAAACATGATTAAAGGGTTAAGTAAGTGCCATAGGTGGCATGTGAAAGTCTAGTGGGTACCTTGCATAATATGATTAAAGGACTTAACCAAAATTTATAACATGTAAGGGGACATGGTTAAAGGGTTAAGTGGGGTTCACTAGAAATTACAAGCTTAGGAGGTAGCTTGTGGGGGCCCGTTTCAACCAATATCCCAAACGTATCTTTGTGGGCTCGATTCTAGTCGAGTGACGGGACACGCATATTGGGCTTGACTATAAGTGGCCAAACCGGGTTAGCGGTGGCAACGCGGGACCAACGGGTTTCATATGCGTGTGTGGACCCGGGCTGGTTGGTAAGTCGTTGTTGCATCGTGTAGATATAAAGCCGTGCACCATTGATATTATATGGTGGCCACGTTGGGGAATGATACACCCCAATCGTGGGACCAGCACGGGTATCTACGTAGGGGAGCCGATCGCTTGGGAAGTAGTGGGTACACCTATGTAGTCAGATAGGGGTACACGAAACTACTAAATTACTAAGTACACTTAGTGGGATCAACCTTTAAGTAGGAATTACTCTTGGTGGGTAGGACTGGTGTGGTGCAGTGTAGGAATTACCCTTGGGTGGATAAGTCTGGGGTGGTGTAAACTAATCCTTGGGTGGATAAATGCGTCTTTACGATTATCTTAGTTTATCCTAAGTATACCTAGCTATTTAGTGTAGCCATTCATCCCCAGACGTTACCGTATATCAAGCTTATGTCTCCTCTGGTTACTTTAGTGATTGTATTGTTAAAGTTATAGGACTCACTCAGACTTATGTCTGACCCCGTTGTTTTTATCTTTTTTCCCAACCCTCAGGTTATCAGAGTGGGCCCAGTACGAGTGGGCTTTGATCAGACTGCTTTATTCTCTTTTGGAGCTTGGACCATAGGAGTAAAGCTCAGCTTATCCTTTTCTTTTATGGCTATCAGTTTACGCATATTGGGATTATGTACTTTTATTTATCAGGATGGATATTTTGTACTTGACTCTTAGTATGGTTTTATGATGTAACCAGACATGTTTTACCTCCGCTGTTATGAGATGATGTTTTAAAATTTTTAAGTACTATTTATATCTGTCTTGGTGTAATTTTTCTGTTCTATATCCACTCAAATACTCCACCGATGCCATGGCATTCCCTTAGAGAGTGACCATAGCGGGTGTGGGGTGTTACACGTGGTATCAGAGCAAAGGTTACCTGAACAGATAATTTTTTTTTAGAAAAACTATTTTTCTAAAAACATTTTTGGAAGAAATATTTTCAAAAACATGTCTTTAATGAGAAAAGTTTTTGAAAGAAAAGCATAATCCCCGATAGCCATATCTTTATCTTTCGAATTCTCCGTTTTGAATCTTTCCTTTTTCGTCTCAGCATGGCTGAAGATCTTTATCTTCCGGACGGTGTAGCGGTACCAGTATGGTATAGGAGGTTGTTAGAGGCTAGGGCTGCCGCTGCAGGTCCAGCAAATGTTCCCCCTCCACCCGTTGCACTCGTTCCTCCTCACGCGGATACTTTTGCTATGACTTGTAGGAAGTTTAAGGCTATGGGAGGAAAACCTTTTGTGGGAGCTAGGGATTGGCTTAATGAGACGGAAGAATTGATGGAAATCTTGGAAGTGGAAGAGGGAAAGAAAGTCAGGTTAGCCGCTTGGTTAATGGAAGGAGAGGCCTCGTTCTGGTGGGAGGTCACTAATGGAGAACGCCCTGTTGATTCTTGGATGGACTTCAGGCAAAGATTTGAGGCCAAGTTTCTCTCAAAAGCGGAAGAAAATATGCACGTGGAAAGGTTCTTGAACTTAAAGCAAGGGAACTTGTCGGTGGAAGAATATGTTAACAAGTTTAATCAGTTAGAGAGATTCAGCAAAGAAGAGAAAGCTTTGAGGTTCGTTAAGGGCTTGAACGAACCAATGCGCAGATTGGCTATGTCTCACATTCCTATGGGGGCCACTTTCGAGAAGTTAGTGGACATGGCACTTATGCATGAGGAAGGGAAGGGTCCCAATGCTAGTAAAATACCCGAGAAGGAAGGAGATCAGAAGAGACCTCTACAGCAACAGCAAAACAAGGGTGGAAAAGGCAACGGAAAGAAAAAGTGCTTCAATTGTGGGACACTAGGCCACCTAAGCAAGGAGTGTCGCAAGAAGAAGAAGACTGGCTGCTTCCACTGTGACGAAGCAGGACATCTAGTGAAAGACTGTCCTAAGAAAGGGCGAAGGACGGGGTCTACCTCAGGAGGACAGGTGCAAGCTCTTGTGGCACCAGTTCAGGCAAGGGGGCAAGTTCAGGCTCTCGCAGTTCCACCGGTTCGAGAAAGAGGTAGAACTATTTCTGTGGAAAGTTTAGTTTTCCTGTTTGATCATCCTGTCCGTACTTTATTTGATTTTGACGCATTAAGTTCGTTTATCTCATCATTGTTAGTTGAGTCACTGCACTAATACACCAGTTGGTAGATGATCCCTTAGTTGTTTCAAACCCAATTGGGCTCCATGATGTGTTTGGGTTTGAAAGTTTCTATACTTAGAGTTGAGTTTAGATGTGATGCTTTTGGGCTTCACGGGCTATGGGTTAGTTTTGGGCATAGACTGGTTATCCAGTAATGGTGTCGTTCTTACTTGTGAAGAGAATTGTTAGGTTTATGACCCGCTAGGGTAACACTCTCGAGATCTTTTGTAATCCCATGGAATCTGTTATGCTAAGTTATCTAAAGTCGCTTGACACGTCGGTCGAGAGTTTGCAATCTATAGAGTGGTCCGGGAATACTCGGATGTGTTTCAAGAAGGTGAAGGGCTTACCTCGCGGGAGATTGACTTCCGAATATATCTGGTAGACAATGCTAAACCAGTATCTTGGCCAGTGTGCCACGTGGCTCCTCGTGAGAGGAGGGAACTCCATAAGCAAGTAGGCAATTTACTTAAGAAGGGGTTCATAAGACGAAGTATATCGGAGTGGGGTGCTCCGGTAGTTTTTGCCACGAAGGCGGATGGGTCTCTCAGACTTTGTGTAGGCTAAAGAGAACTAAATAAGCTCACAAAGAAGAATAGACACCCATTGTCGAGGATTGATGATCTCTTTGATCAGTTAGTGAGCGCCTCAGTATTTTCGCAGTTGGACTTAGCCACAAGGTTTCGTCAATTGAGAATGACTGAGGATAGTATAGAGAAGACTACCTTTAGGACTCCGGATGGTTTTTATGGGTGGCTAGAGATGCCATTTGATTTGATGAACGCCCCGCATATGATGAAAAGGGTGTTCAAGGAGTACCTAAATAAGTTCGTGACGATCTTTGTAAATGACATCTTGGTCTTTCCTAGGAGCGAAACAAGTTTTCGTATGTGCTCAATAGGATGAGCAAAGCCAGTTATGGGATAAACGGTGGTTTTGGAGCAAGACTGGCAAGGACATCCAGAGTTGGACAAGGGCTAAACTATTTAGCCGTTTTTACTAGTATCATCTCACGTAGGTCGTCTGAATTCGAAGGAGGTATTCCTTGGGTGTTTGTCTGATATTGGTTTAGGCCTTTGGGGCTTGCATTTGGGGGATATCGCGTTCGACTAAGGTGGTCTGCGTGAGAGATGGATAGTTGTGGCGGTTTTGCATGGGAGAATATCCTGATTTTTCTCTAGAAGTGGAGAAAAGCATGCCTTACATCTCAGAGAGGTGTTGGAGACTCTTCGAGCACATAGTCTTAAAGCTAAATTCTCTAAATGTCATTTTGGAGAAGAGAAGTGCGATTCTTAGGGCATATGGTCTCTAAGGAAGGGATAGCTGTGGATCCCGCATAGATAGTAAAGTACCTAGGAATGCTACTGAAGTAGGAAGTTTCTCGGGGTTGGCAGGATAATTCATCAAAGACTTCGCAAAGATATCAGCCCCATCAACCGGCTGGACGAAGAAGAATCTGGTTTTCTCATGGGACGAGATGTACCAAGACATGAATCGAGTTTTCTTTTTGGGCCGATATGAAGAAAGACATGGCCGAGTATGTCGCTAGATGCTTGGTGAAAGCAGAGCAAAAGAAACCAAGTGGGTAGCTTCACCCATTAGAAGTTCCGCTAAGGAAGTGGGATAGTGTCTCGAAGGATTTCCAAAATCAAGGAAGGGTAATACGAGGATTTGGGTTGTGGTAGATAGACTTACTGAGTGTGCCCATTTCATACCCATGAAGGGTAAGAGAACTGCTCCATGGCTAGCTTCAGTTTATATTCGAAAGATTATTAGATTGCATGGTGTACCGTCCAGTATGGTGAGCGATCGAGATCCTATCTTCACTGAAGAGTTTTGGAAAAGTTT
Organism: Allium sativum; assembly: GCA_030737875.1. Lineage (NCBI taxonomy): Eukaryota > Viridiplantae > Streptophyta > Magnoliopsida > Asparagales > Amaryllidaceae > Allium > Allium sativum. The sequence goes on along the minus strand of CM060915.1, from coordinate 178,209,190 downwards.
GCAAAAGGTGGTAGGGACTCAGTTGTATTTGAGTACCGCATCTCATCCTCAGATAGACGGCCAAACCGAGAGGGTGAATCATATTTTAGAAGACCTTTTGAGGCTATGTATCTTGGATTTAGGAGGTACATGGGAAGAGCATCTTCCATTGGTAGGGTTACCCGACAGACTTAGTGGTGTACGTGATGTATTCCATGTGAGGAAGGACCTACATAAGATCGTAGAGGCGATAGAGCCAAGCTTGCATAGAGAAGTGGAAGTAGAGCGTGATGAGGTGATTCGACGAGCTCCTACTTGCATCCTTGGGTCAGAGATTTGGAAGTTGTGAAACAGAAAGGTTCAACTAGCCAAAGTACAAAGGGGAGATGAAGAGAGCGACGCTACCTGGGAGACGGAAGCGAAGATGCGTTCGAGGTACCCTTTTTCTTTCGGAGGGTATGTCCTTTTGCTTCTCCTTCATCGCATATCTTGTGCTTATCTTATCCTTAGTATGTCCTCTCGTTAGTACCTTTGACCTTCAGATAGGATATTCCTATGGTTGAAACATGTGTTTGAGACATGTTATGTATGATGGATGCAAGTGGATGCAAGTGTTTGCTAGTGGTTGCTCGTGGATGCATATACACACACTCTAGGCACTAGATCGGCTCCATCACTTCATACTGCATATTGCATAAAATTGTGTGTAAGTAGCTATATTAATGGATGTATAATGATTGTGTTATCATATGGATGATGCATTTTGGTGAATGATTGTGCACTCATGTAGATATTGTATGTGTCGATAGGGTTCTCTCGCATACATAATGGATGCATGGCACTATCATGGTTTGCATATGTTCATACATTAGATAGGGAACATATACACACACTTTTTGCATATGCTCATACATCATTAGAGATTTTATTTTTTTAAGGACAATGGATGCCCGTGATTGATGGTTTGAGTAGATGGTTGTTTGGATGGTAGGATATGCATTCTCCTTAGCTTAGAGATTTCGGGGACAAAATCCTTTAAGGAGGGGAGAATGTAACACCCCGAATTTTAGTTAATGCTAAAATTCACTAATTGCAGAATAAATAATCTCAGACGTGAGAATTAGGGGAAACGGGCTGCGTCATTGCGTTCGTCTCGGAAAAATACGCAAAATAGAGTCCGAGTTTTCGAAAATCGGAGTCCATATGGCCCAGTTATGGCCCGATGAAGTTTGCAGAAAATTCAAAGATAAAAACAGATTTAAAAATTCAAATTCAGATTTTAAAATAGGAGCAGCGGGGCCAGGCGGGAAAGTTCCCGCCCTACCCATGTCGACAGGGCTGTCGACAGTCCTGTCGACAGGGGTGTCGACTTGCCTGTCGACATGCCTGTCGACACGGCGGGTCGAGCCAGGAGTTTGGGTGCACCAGATCTGGTTTTTGGGTTGAGTCTTGGGCTGGGTTCTAGAGATTTCCTAAATCTAACGGTCCTAATCTAACCTAGGGTTAATCTAAGGGCCTAAAACACTACCTAATCCTATAAATAAGACCCTAACCCTACCCTAATTCATTCATAATTAGGTCTTGTAACTAAACTATGGCAAAATGAAATTTGGTCATGGCCTCCATAAATCAATGAAGAGAGAGTTGCAAGCTAATCAACCTCTAATCAATATCTTCTTCACTAATTCCACTTCATAAGTTTGCTAATTTTGGTTTTGGTGAGTTTCTATCACTTTGATGATCGATTGCTAAATTAAGTAGATGAGATATGATGAGATTTATGGTTTTGCATGTGGATTAATGGGTTTTCAAGTCATATGACATGATGTGAATATGCTAATCTATGTTTAATATTAATCCTATGTTTATGCAAGTTGAATATGTAAATTTATGCATGTTGAATATGTAAATTTATGCATGTTGAATATGCCAGTTTATGCAAGTTGCTATGTGGGTTTATGCAAGTTAAGTATGTGGGTTTATGCAAGTTAAGTATGTGGGTTTATGCAAGTTAAGTAGTGGGTTTATGCATAACGTGTAATTAATTTTATGCATGCTAAGTATGTAGTTTTATGCATGCTAAGTGTTTGGTATTATGCATAAATCATGACATGCAAGTTTACCTATGTATATATGCATAATGTATGAATATATATATATATATGCATGTTTACCCTCCTTTAAGATGCAAGTTATACATGCAAGTTCAACATGATATGCAAGTTATGTATATGCTTATATGCAAGCTCAACATGTTATGCAAGTTTATGTGTATGTTGTTATGCAAGTTCATATGCAAGTTTATGTGTATGATGTTATGTGAGTTATGTGCATGTTGCTATGCAAGTTCATATGCAAGTTATGTGTATGATGTTATGCATGTAAGTTATGCGTATGTTGATATGCAAGTTATGTTTATAATATTATGCAAGTTATGTGTATGATGTTATGCATGTAAGTTATGCGTATGTTGATATGCAAGTTATGTTTATAATATTATGCAAGTTATGTGTATGATGTTATGCATGTAAGTTATGCGTATGTTGATATGCAAGTTATGTTTATAATATTATGCAAGTTATGTGTATGATGTGATGCAAATTAACATGTAACATGTTGTGCAAGTTCACACCTTTAAGACCCATGCAAGTTCACCTTTGTATAACCTATGAACACTTATGCAAGTTGCCTTTATACATGACATATGTATGTTCATGCTAGTTGGGTTATTTAGTAATGCTAGTTGGGTTAATATTATGATGTAAGTGGACACCTTTTAACCCATGTTAATGCTAAAGTATGCTAAACGAAACCCATGTTAATTGTGAAAGAATCTTCTCTTGGAAATATGTCGTGTTAGCATAAGTACGTGGGGAAATAATGGGGTTAATAGACATGTTAATGAAATGGTGTGAAATGGTTATGATTAAGCATACCATAAAATGAGTAAGCATAAGTGGGAATTTACCTATTGAGTTAGGTCTACCCCATGGGAATTTACCTATTGAGTTAGGTCTACCCATGTTACGAAAAACTTGATATTAATTAGGGATAATTAATATGGGGGTGATTAATTAGGTATAATTAATCAACTAAGACACGAGGTTGGACCCTTTTGTAGCAGAAGTCTGCCCGGAACCGACCGGCCATCCAGCAGCTACAAATGATTGGCCCAATGTGAGAGGTCTTAGTCATAAATTAAATACATGATTAAAGTAAAGACACGAGGTTAGACCCTTTTGATGACAGAAGTCTGCCCGGAACCAACCGGCATATCCAGCAGTCATAAAAGACGGTCTAATGTGAGAGGTCTTTATGAGGTCATGATCTTAATTAATGAATTAAGAAACACTTAACCATATTAGCATGTAGTGGGACATGAGGGTTAAGTGGGTGCCTTGGGTGGCATGAGGAGACTAGTGGGTTGCCTTGGGTGGCAATAGAAAATGCGATTAGAATACATAACCAAAGCGAAACATGTAATTAAACATGATTAAAGGGTTAAGTAAGTGCCATGGGTGGCATGGGAAAAATACGATTAGAATACTTAACCAAAGTGGAACATGTAATTAAACATGATTAAAGGGTTAAGTAAGTGCCATAGGTGGCATGTGAAAGTCTAGTGGGTACCTTGCATAATATGATTAAAGGACTTAACAAAAATTTATAACATGTAAGGGGACATGGTTAAAGGGTTAAGTGGGGTTCACTAGAAATTACAAGCTTAGGAGGTAGCTTGTGGGGGCCCGTTTCAACCAATATCCCAAACGTATCTTTGTGGGCTCGATTCTAGTCGAGTGACGGGACACGCATATTGGGCTTGACTATAAGTGGCCAAACCGGGTTAGCGGTGGCAACGCGGGACCAACGGGTTTCATATGCGTGTGTGGACCCGGGCTAGTTGGTAAGTCGTTGTTGCATCGTGTAGATATAAAGCCGTGCACCATTGATATTATATGGTGGCCACGTTGGGGAATGATACACCCCAATCGTGGGACCAGCACGGGTATCTACGTAGGGGAGCCGATCGCTTGGGAAGTAGTGGGTACACCTATGTAGTCAGATAGGGGTACACGAAACTACTAAATTACTAAGTACACTTAGTGGGATCAACCTTTAAGTAGGAATTACTCTTGGTGGGTAGGACTGGTGTGGTGCAGTGTAGGAATTACCCTTGGGTGGATAAGTCTGGGGTGGTGTAAACTAATCCTTGGGTGGATAAATGCGTCTTTACGATTATCTTAGTTTATCCTAAGTATACCTAGCTACTTAGTGTAGCCATTCATCCCCAGACGTTACCGTATATCAAGCTTATGTCTCCTCTGGTTACTTTAGTGATTGTATTGTTAAAGTTATAGGACTCACTCAGACTTATGTCTGACCCCGTTGTTTTTATCTTTTTTCCCAACCCTCAGGTTATCAGAGTGGGCCCAGTACGAGTGGGCTTTGATCAGACTGCTTTATTCTCTTTTGGAGCTTGGACCATAGGAGTAAAGCTCAGCTTATCCTTTTCTTTTATGGCTATCAGTTTACGCATATTGGGATTATGTACTTTTATTTATCAGGATGGATATTTTGTACTTGACTCTTAGTATGGTTTTATGATGTAACCAGACATGTTTTACTTCCGCTGTTATGAGATGATGTTTTAAAATTTTTAAGTACTATTTATATCTGTCTTGGTGTAATTTTTCTGTTCTATATCCACTCAAATACTCCACCGATGCCATGGCATTCCCTTAGAGAGTGACCATAGCGGGTGTGGGGTGTTACAAACGCAGTTATGCTTGAGCACAGCCTATCATCCCCAAACCGACGGCCAAACAGAGAGAGTGAACAGAGTTTTGGAAGACCTTTTAAGGTTATGCGTCCTTGACTTCGGAGGGACATGGGAAGACCACCTTCCTTTGGTGGAATTTGCCTACAACAACAGCTATCAAGCAACCATCGGAATGGCGCCCTTCGAAGCTCTATATGGAAGACCGTGCCGATCGCCCACTTGTTGGTGGGAGTCTACTGATAAGCTCGTACTAGGACCAGACATGATCCGAGAGACTTCAGAGAAAGTAGACTTAATACGAAGAAGGATGAAGACGGCCCAAGACAGACAAAAGTCCTATGCCGACAAGAGGAGAACCGACCTTGAATTTGAAGTTGGAGACAGAGTTTTTCTCAAGGTATCACCGCTAAGAAACGTTGTTCGTTTCGGAACCACAGGAAAGCTAGCACCAAGGTTCGTAGGACCATTCCCTATCATCGAGAAGATTGGGAAAATGGCCTACAGATTAGAGCTACCCGAGAAGTTGGCTGGAGTCCACAACGTTTTTCACGTTTCACATCTCCGAAAATGTCTACATGAGTCTGCTGAAGTGGTAGAGCCAAATATCCTCGAAGAGGCCGAAGTGGAACGCGAAGCAACCATAAGAAAAGTTCCAACCCGCATCTTAGGAAGGAAGTGAAGAAGCTACGCAACCGCGAAGTCAAGCTCGTTAAAGTTCAGTGGAGCGACACCGAGGGAGACGCGACTTGGGAAACTGAAGCTAGAATACGCACTGCCTACCCTTTTCTGTTCGAGGGTACATCCTTGATCTTTCTTTTTCTTTAAGTCGCGATTTTATCTATCTTTTTAGGTATATTTCCTCGACCTTATCTTTTAGGTAGAAACCCTTTTTGGATGAAAACATGTGATTGAAACATGTTATGTATGATGGTTGCAAGTGGTTGCAAGTGATTGCTAGTGGTTGCTCGTGGTTGCATATACACACACAATCTAGGTTTTAGATCGGCTCAATCACTTCATATTGCATATGCATATATGTTTGCATTCGTATATGGTTGAATTGTAATGTGTTGGCATATGGATGTTGCATTTGTATTGAATGATTGTGCACTCATGTAGAATCATGAATAGAAAAATTTGCATACATAATGGATTCATTTCACTTACATGATTCGCATTAAGGAGGTCAACTGAATCAGTAGACCGCCTGATTTTGCATTAGATAAGTTCATGAACACACACACTTCGCATATGATCATGAAGCATTAGAAGTCTTATAAGGACAATGGATGCTCGTGTTTGATGGATGAGTAGATGGATGATTGGATGTTAGGATATACATTCCTCCTAACTTGAAGATTTCGGGGGCGAAATCCTTTTAAGTGGGGGAGAATGTAACACCCCGAGAATTCTGTAACCATGAAATTCACAAATTAAAGTATAATTAATATCAAATCAAAGAACTAAGGGAAACGGGATACGCCATTGCGTTCGCCTCGGAAAAATACGCGAAATAGAGTCCGAGTTTTCGAAAAACGGAGTCCGTATGAAGAAGATATGGCCTTCGGAAGTTTTAAAATAAGTTTAAAATTCAAACAGAATTAAATAATTAAATATTCCGAAGTGGGGCCCAATGGGCCAGGGTGGAAGAACACCCGCCTGGGCCACCCAGGTCGACTGGGCTGTCGACCTGGGCTACCCATGTCGACAGGGCTGTCGACAGGGGTGTCGACCTGGTCGAGCCCAGTCAACCTGGCTGGCCAGGTCTGTGTTTGGTCGAATTTCTGTGGTCTGCTTTGTCACTAGGGCTAGGTGGCAAGTTTTGATTGGTCTCTCTATCTAATGAATGGCTATGATCAATCCAAGCAACATCAAGGGTCCTAATCAGTTCCTAACCTCTATATAAACAACCCTAGACTAAACCCTAATCTATTCATTCAAAATTAAGAACATAGCCGCCATGTTGCTGAGGAACGACTAAGAGTAGCCGCCAACTAGAGAGAGAATTAGGAAGAAAGTTCTAAAGCCTAAAGCAATTCAAGCAACCTAAAGCCAATCAATTCAACAAAGGAATCATATCTCTTAATTAGAGAATTCGCCGCAACCATTGTAAGTAGAGTATTACTTTGGTATGAATAAACAACTGTATTGATTTGTATGCTTGAATTGGGATAATAAAGTAATTCATATTTGTGCAAAATTATGTTATTCATTATAAAGAACTACATGCGGTAGTTCTATGCAAGTATACGTTTGGAATATTGCGCAAATTATGTAATCTATGTTGAAGCTACATGTATGTAGTTGATTGAAATTCATGCAAGTTTGGGGCTTTGTTATTATGCCATCATGATGTATATTTTTGTGCATAAATCATTTTGCAAGTAATTGAAACAAGTTTGGTTGTTATAGTTCATATGAAACTATGTTGGAATTTTGACACCATAATCCATGTATTAAGTCATGCTTTTGCAAAACTTATGAATATGGCTAGGCTATGAATGATATTTGGCATAATTGAAATCCATGATTAATTCTATCTTGTTTAAAAGAATTATATGATGACATATGTGAGACATGGCTAGGTTAGACTCAAAAATCCCTTTTTGCAAGTTTAAAGCAAACACCATGATTAGGAATATTTATGCATAAGTATATTTATACCATCGTTATGTGATTAGACTTAAATCATGATTAAGTTGAACTATGCTTTTGTGTTAGTAACAAAGTATCCCCTTTGTAAACATGTAGAAACCTTATGAACATGACTTGTTTATGTTTATGCCATGTTTATGCTAGTAGTATTTATGCCATGCTTATGTTTGACATTATGCCTAAATAAAAATATAGGTTCATGTGTCAATAATGATATCTCAATTACAAGTTCACATGCTTTAATTCATGTCACCTATGTTACCACTATGCAAGTACACCCGTTCTAGTTTGTATTTCCAACGTCATTTTGCAAGTTCATGCGCTCACCTTCCCCTCTTTGTGTATGTAGTCACGCTTTAAGCCTCCCCTTTTCACATGGCTAAATTGGGCTTTAAAAGGCTAAGCCCAATATATATAAACGGACGTGTAAAAACGGGGGTAAATAACGTTGGGCTAAATTAATTTAATGAATGAAAACTAAAGTAAAAGGGCCCAAATTCAAGAATGGGTTGGGCCCATGATTGGTGTAACCTTTACACCATTAACTTAATAATGGGCCGCAAATATTTACATATCAATAAAGAAGAAAGACAAAAATATGTAAATGTAGAAAATACGATATGTTTAACCCGAGGTTGGATTGAGTTGTGATGTAAACCTGCCCGGAACCGCCCGGCTGTCCAGTAGTCACAACAATACCTATCCAATGTGGGAGGTTAAACATGGAGCCCAATAAGGACCCGAGGTTAGACTGAGTTGTGGCGTAAGACTGCCCGGAACCAACCGGCAACAGGCAGCCACAGCAATACCTGTCTAATGTGAGAGGTCAGGGCCTTAATAAGACAATTAAGGGTGAGTCAGGATTGTTAGGATTAAGTGGACTAAGACTTAATCAAAATGTAACATGCTAAACTAAACGGACTGGTGGGGGTTAGGGTAGAAAACACTTAACCAACTTAGCATGTTGGCTAGAGATAGAAAACCTAGTAACGGGGGACCCTTTTCAGCAGTAACCCTACACGGTGTATCATGATACCCTGAAACTAGGCAGGGTGGGGCACGATTACTGGGCTGATTGTAAGAGGTCAAAACGACGACGGTGGTGTAGCAGTGTAGGTTCTAACGGAGTGTGGGCATGCACACACTCCGGCGCAGAAAAATAAGGCACTGGACACCAGTAGCATACCTGTGCACTCTAAGGTTGTGTCGGGTTGCCACTATGGGACTTGATACACCCAATGGTGGGACCAGCATAGGTAACTACAGGCATCGGGGGCCGTAAGACACATGTAACTATGCGAGTAGGAGCCGATCATCATAGAATGGATCACATCACCCTGATTATGGGGTGCCAGTTGGAAACTAGTTTATATGGGTTCAGAGATCAACATGGGGTACGATAGTATATTCGACCCTAGACAACTTAACCAAGTTTATAGTGCATGCCCACTTCTTGTTTATACTTATCATACCCAGTTCTTTATTCATAGACAAAATAGTACTAGACTTACTCAGGCTTTATGTCTGACTCTACTTTTCTTTCGTCTTCTTTCTTCCGTTCCCCCCCCCCCAGGTCCTCAGGGAGGGAACACAGCAGCTTGACCAACCTCAACATCCAGCTTGAAGAAGAGAAATGTATTGCTTGGACTTTCCTGTTTTGAACTATGGCTTTGGACAATCCACTATGGGGCTTTTGCAGTTTATCTATGTTTTATTTATGCTTCTTTAAATAATGTACTCAAGACAGATTATGAAAGTGTTATGTTATGTTTTTGGAAAGGATGTTGTTGTAACACGTATTTGACTTTATGAAATAAAGTTTGTTGTTCTTCCGCTGTTTACAAATATGTGTTCGTATATCTGTCTTGTATATCTGTGACTTGTACTTATAAACCTCCACCAAAATTAGGGCATTCCCTTTGAGAGTGACCCTAACGGAGGTGGGGTGTTTCAATCGTCGTCCTTGCAAACTTTAGACATGCATTGATCAGGCGCGTGACTAAAATATACAAGTACCAAATATACTTGTTTCAACTTCTCGTCAAAAATTATTTTCATTTCCTCAAGTTTCCCGTGTCAAGGTCTAAGGGCAGCCTATCTTACGCAATAATGTAGATAATTAAGGTCGCTCTGGACACCTAAAGCAGACCACCTTCGCGGGTTCTCAAGCGAAGTGTACATCACGGTTTTCGTCCAGACACGGACCCCCAAGCCCAAAATCACGAAGCACATATATCTCGGTTTTTCATCAAGACACGGATACCGTATATTCCAAGGTTGCTCTTCCCAAATACCATCATCGAGGGATCCCAAGCAAAGTGTATCTCACGGCTTTCGTCTAGACACAGACCTCCAAGTACAATATCGCGGAGCACATATAACTCGCTTTTTGTCCAGACACGGACCTCCGTATATGCCTTGTTTGCTCACCCTAAATCACAAACGTCCTTCTATTAGTCACAGGTCCCCCGTGTCCATGAAACATATCACATCATATCCCGAAGTCGTAAATCCTTTCGCAACTGTAATTTGCAAATACTTTCAATCATAGTATTGTTGTCTTTTAAACATTTCAACGATCGGGATTCAAGTCATCGAAATTTTCTTAGTTCATAAATCAACTTATAAACTATTCAACATATCCAAAATAATTGGAAACCAATTTTTTTTCGATACTTGAAAATGTATTCAACCAATTGAAAGTAAAATTTCCAACTTTCAACATGCAACTTATGCTTCATTTTTCTGAATCAGTGATATTATTCAAATATTTCAAGTCTAAATCAAAGACTTTAAGATTCATTAAATCTTATCAAGCTTCATATATTTCAATTTATTTCGAAATAATACTTTCGATAATCATACATAAGTTGATTCTAAGAGATTCATTTCTCCAAAAAAACTTATTTTCAACAATTGGAAGTCAACTTTGATCAATACGATTTTCTTATTGTTCTTTTCAAATCAAGTAAGCTTTTTGATTTTAAAGCTAGAAAATCATTTATAATCTATACGTAAGTCATAGCAATCTTTCGTTAGATCAAACTTCCATTTTCAAATTGTTTCGAATCATTTTCGTGATTTCTAAATAAATTTCATATTTTCTTAATATAAAATTTTCAAAAATTCAGTTAGTGCTCTAGAAATCATTTACAAATTCCTAAAATTGAGTTCTTTGTCTTCAAACATTATTTTTAATATGTTCGATCTTGTTCAGTTAAATTTAATGTGTTTTGCCAACTTCAAAGTAGCTATTTTATTTATTGTTTCGTTTGACTTGCATTTTTTTTACCAAGCTTTTTACTTTACTTATCTTAACCATTTTATGTTCTTACTTAGATTCTTTTATTAAATTATTTGTATTTTTTTTACGTATTATATCCTTCGTTGGTTCTTGCTCTTTGTACTCATGACATTTTATTTTGATCCAATTATTGGTGCTTAATAATTTACGATATTTTACCTTTTAATTTTTAACCCGTTTTATTAAATTTATATTTTTATATTTATACTAAACCTATTTCGACTTACCTACTCTATACTAAAAATATTTAAATTAACTTTACTGTTTTATTTTAACTTTGTTTCTAAATTATCTTATGCTTAAATAATTCTTCTAAATCACTTTGTACTTAATTATTTAAACTATTTTAGGTAAACCTATCATCTTCTATTCAAACTTATTTTATTTAAAACTTAATATTTTATTTTCTATTTGATAAAGATACGAACAAGTTTAGTCCAAACGATTGAGTGTGAAGTTAATAAATGACAGTCATTACAAGTCAAATATGATGTTTTGGATAACACATTTGAACATGGAATTATATTTGATATAATATGGGATACCAGATTTATTTAGAAAAATAATTTTGAAATTGAATGGAAATTTTCCAAGCCTTGAAGCTTATATGAAATATAAGGAAGGTAAAATTTTGACTACGATATGCTAAGAATACTTACCGATATTTAGATTTTGACAGCTGCAATTTATTCGAATTATTATAAATGTTAAAGTGGAGGAGAAACTTCTTTCCACTATTGAAATTATATGAATAAATTGAACAGAAATTACTCGACAAAAAATCACTTATGATATCAAGGAAAATAAATCGAAGTTAGAATTACTAGAGAGAGAAACTAATCGAGTATCTCATGATTGAACTGCTGAAATTTGTATACTTGTGTGCATTTGACTTTTCCATATTTGTCTAGGACAAGCATTTAAACTCGAACCGTTCACTTATGAGTAATGGCTTCCATACCATATTGTCTTACGAGTTCGGCCAAGTATTTTGATTTGGGCCATCATATCTTTTGATACTCGTTTGATGTTGAACTTCTATTTTGAGCACATGGAACTTGATTTGATCCATGCGTGTATACCCCTTCTAGGCTATGTGTCGAAAGAAACCAACATTGAAATCAAACTTAATAACTTTGATTTTATCTAAGATGTTATGTCACAATACCTTAATGAGATTTCCATAGTAACTAGAAATGTTTAAATATAGAATCTGAATTTATGTTTATTCGAACCATTATACCTCTGGAAACTCGCTGAACTTCCACTTTTACTTGAACATCTAAAATTTTGACTTGGTCCATAATGGTTCACCCGTGTGTCGTTGTCGAATGTAACAAGGATTGAATTCAAAACTAATAACTTTGTTTTGTCCAAGATATCATGATAATGTAACCTTAACAAATGAGCTTTCTATAGTAATTGAAAATGTTTGGAATATAAAAATCCACTTCCCCTGCATAAGTTAATTCTGATGGTTTGGGTTCCAGAAATTTTGAAAACAATGTTTTGAAACGTTTTACCAATGATGGTTTGAATATACGCAAAATCGAAATGCGCAGCAGAAGCGTGATGGTATTTTGAACAGAAATGCTTCAAGAGGTTTTCCAAGTAGTTGAATAATGTAACTTATTAAACACGATTGGGTCTTTGAAAGATGTAATAACCCGGAAATCCAAGCCAATTTAAAATTTTTATTTTGGCAGTTTTAGCGAATTTTGATTATTTAAAATGAATTATTTTAAATAATAACGACGAGAAATTTATTTTGAATAGAATTCAAATGTATATATTTATATAAGTCATCGTTAGAATATAAATAATTATTTTTAACTATAAAAGGAATTGAAAATGGTGCGGCAGTTCGATAATTCGATTTCAAAATTCAAATGAATGTGTAGGATTCAAAATAAACCGAATTTTAGCAAAACCAAGAATATTTGAATCTAATTGAGAATATCTTTCCAACGAATCAGAAAAATTGAAATTTCATTGCGGGGATAAAAAGATATGTCCAGTTGAAAATTCGGAATAGTCGTTATGGAATTTCGGCCATTGAAAATAGCCATTTTGCAAACGACCTCGGATTTCGACGAAAGCACTTTTGTTGGATCCGCGTTGTAAAATTATTGCTAGATTCCAATTTTCATAAATCTTCGAATCAATATGTGAGCGTGGCGAAGTAAAACGCGTTTGGCCAGTTTCTGTTGATTTTAATCGACCGGCAAATGGCCATTTTTCAAACGGTCTCAGAATTCGACGAAACTAGTTTTGTTAGGACCGTATCGTCAATACGAAGCTAGAAAATATTTTTCTGGAATTTTCGAGTTACTATGTGGCCTTGGTAAATTGAAATGCACGTTCAAATTCAATATATAGAGTTATATTTAGATTTTGACGAAAACTGATCGAAACTGTTGAATTAGCCTATGATACATATCCCATTGTGTTCAGAATGGGGGTAATTAGCTATGGACGACAATCGGTGGGTTTGATTTCGAGTTCAAAATAAAAAGTTACTTTTTGGAAATTAAAATAAAATAATATATAATTATTCCAAGTCAAACCTTTCCCTTTATACACTCTCTCCCTCACCCGTTATCCACTCAGAACAAATGAAAAAATAAATAAATCGAAGACCGACCTCGCCCGCCTGCTCCGCCTGCGCGTCGGAACCCCCCTTCCTTGCTCCTCCTCTCTCCACACAAGCACCCCCCTCCCTGATTCGCGAAAACCTCCCCTCCTCATAACCCTAAACCATCGCCAAGACCCTGCTCCGCCAGCGCGCCGTCAGGTTCCTCCTTTTGTCGGCTAGAGCTTGAGCTCCTCCCGTGAACTCTAGCGTGCTCTGGGTGCTAGAGAAAATGCTTGGAAGGCTGCTATGGTGGTTAGGGGCATGCTGGATGAGATCCACATCAAGAACATAGAAGAAGGAAGGGAAAACAATCGCCTTTGAATGATTTTCAAATCCGATCAAGGTGATTTTTAGTTTGTGGAATTTAACATCAAAGTTAGGATTTTTATGTTGTTAAAACTATAATTTTTAACCCATAAAGAATAAAAATATGATTTTTATATTATAGAAAGGCTAAAAATATTATCTTTATGTAGTAGAGATAATAAAAATATAACTTTATATAATGTAGATAATAAAAATTCAATCTTTATTATGTAGGTGATATAAAAATATGATTTTTATAAAGTAGAAGTAATAAAAATATGATTTTTATATAATGGAGAATATAAAAATATTATCTTTATATAGTAGAGATTATAAAAATATGATCTTTATATGTGTTGTAGCGAATTAACAATATAAAGAAATGATTTTTTTTTTCAAAATATAAGTTGAAATTTTTATAAATAAAAATTTGATCTTTGTATATGAAGCAGAAATATAAAAATATAATTTTCATATAGAATGAAGCATTGAAAAATATATATGAACCAGAAATAAAAATACAATTTTTATTTATTGAATGAAGTAATAAAAATATAATTTTTATTTGAACAGCGGGACAAGAACTGCATTGGGATTTCGAACTGATCCAGACGGTTCAGCAATTCGGAAGCAAAGCATGGCAGAGTGGAACCCTCGGTGAGAACTTCTCACTTTTAAATTTAATTTTGTAGTTAAAATATATACTAGGATGTAGACGGTGTTTAGTAGCACCCGACACCCGTCGTCCACAGACCATGGACGGCTTGTATGCTTGTTTGTATGATTTTGATGTGTAGTTGATTGTGTGATGTGATGTGAAATGAAATAAAATATTTATATAGTTAAAAATATTTTATAGTTGAAAATAGAATTTTTAACGTGTATATGAAATGAAATAAATTAATGTAAACAAATCGAACGATTTGTTTATATACACACATTTGACTGAGATTGATTGGGACGATAAATTTTACACATCGTCCAACTGCACAAATAAAATATGTGTTTGATTGTTTGAAAACCCCACACGGGTATTGAGATGATATATGACATACACTAGTCCCAATAATTAGCTGTATGTCGATAGATTGATGGACAGACTGTTATGAGCATTAAATATTTATATTTAATGCTTATACAGTGTAGAATGCACTTTGGATGATGGTTGATTATTCATCGTTGTTATTGTATACATGTGTGGTAGAAGATCCATATAATTAACATTATACAGTAATTGATTGGGCCTCATTCCAGTTTTGAAAAAGAAATATTTGAATAGAAATATTTGAAAAAGAAATATTTGAAATAGAATATTTGAAAATAGGATATATGAAGCCGTGTTGATTAGATTGACGCCATTTTGATGTGAACGATATTTATATCGATTATATTAGTTTTTTTATAATGAATATTGAAGAGTGATTTCAAAATCGAATATTTTGAAATGAAATTCGAATTATATTGAAAAGAATAGAAATTCGTATTAAATTGAAAAGAATTGAAATTCAAATTAAACTGAATAGAATTGAAATTCGAATTAGATTGAAATAGAATTGAAATCGTTTTGAATTGAGTTTAAACTGTATTGAAATTGAACTGGAAACTGATTTGAATTGAAATCAATTGGAAATGAATTTAAAATGAATTTATGTTGAAAAATTCGATTTTGATTTGAATTTGAAAAGGAAGTAGAAATCGTTTTGAAAACGAATTTAAAACGATTTATAAAATACGTTTTAAAAGGAAATCGATGAAGTATATATTATGGGAGATCGCAAATTTCGACCATTGACTTCGAACGGATATTACGGGAGATCCGGCCGTCGGATTCTCCTGAAACCGGAACCGTTGGGTTCGTATCGAAAAGAGCTTTCTAACGAATATTAGAAATTTCAAATCTAACGGTTGGATTTTGAATTATGTCCAAATAAAATTTGGAAAAGGTCGTTGTAAGTGCAGTTCGTTGGCCTGAATAGAACGCGCCGGGCCATGGCAGTTCGCGAATTTCGACAATTGACTTCGAACGGACATTAAGGGGGATTCGACCGTCAGATTCCCCTGAAACCGGAACCGTTGGTTTCGTATCGAAAAGAGCTTTCTAACGAATATTAGAAATTTGAAATCTAATGGTTGGATTTGGAATTATATCCAAATCAAATTTGGAAAAGGTCGCTGTAAGTGCAGTTCGATGGCCGTTGATGGAAATCGACTGTGCGGGCATTGAATAAATTATTAAAAATAGTAATAATTTGTGTAGAATCATAAGAAATGATTTGTGAAGATTTGGCATGAAAAACTCCATATTTGAAAAGATAAAAATAGTTTTTTATCGAAATGAACTAGTTTTGAACTAGAATTATAATTCTATTTATTTTTAAATAAAAAAATTGAATTTGAAAAGGGTTTTAAAAGTTTTCAGAATTTCCAATAATTGAATTGGAATGGATTTGAATCGAAATTGTCTTTGGATTATTTCGATGTTTAATTTTGTGATTATACAGATATTGTTACAGAAATTTGAAAGATATATATGTCGTTATTTCCAATACGATATTTGTTGGTCATAGAATTTGATATGAAATATAAGCCGATATATTTTCTATTCAGAGCCTTGTATTTAATATCAAATGTGATTTGGGTTTGTCGTGAATGGTGTCTTCAATAACACTGTTCTTAAGCCCAGTTGAGAAAATGATTAAATCTTTTTATTTATATTTAATGAAGTGTACCGACTAAATAATATTTAATTGGAATTGAGTTGGTACTGATTTTTGGGTTTATCGTGAACAGTGTTTTAAATAACACTTGTTCTTTAACCCGATAATTAATGAAATGTGATTTTGGGTTGTCGTGAACGGTATCTTCAATAATATAGTTCTTAGACCCAAAGGAGTTAAGAAAATCAGAA
Source organism: Allium sativum (assembly GCA_030737875.1). Classification (NCBI taxonomy): domain Eukaryota; kingdom Viridiplantae; phylum Streptophyta; class Magnoliopsida; order Asparagales; family Amaryllidaceae; genus Allium; species Allium sativum. The sequence continues at coordinate 178,192,623 of CM060915.1, read as the reverse complement.
ACTAACTGGAGGTTAGTTTAAGTTGAATGGTTTCCGGGGTATTTATCTGATGTTGGTTCCGGCCTTCAGGGTTAATACTTAGGGAATTGCTCACTTACTATTTTACGGTTAGGGACTGATTGAAATGTGATGTGATTTTGAGGTTTATCGTGAACCGTGTTTTAAATGACACTGATTCTTTAACCCAGTTAAAGATTAAAACTAAGTGGAGTTTTAATGAATCTTTAATTAAATTGAAAAGATCGAGAATGGAGTATCACCAGTTTTGCTCCAGGCGATAGTTTAATCTTTAATTAGATTTGAACGTGAAATGGTAATTGAATTTACCGATAACACTGTGGTGTTAGATATGATGTATTACTAGTTTTACTTCATGGGATGAATAGGTTGGGATTGGGAAATTAAAACAAATGATTACTTCGGTAAGGCTCGTTAATCCCGACTAGTTTGGATAAACCGAAACTTGGTTTGAATTGATTTTCGAAGGATGATTAAAGAATAAATTTAAAGGAATTTATCATTGATAAAATTAATGGGAATCTTTCCCTAACAATGTGAAATTTAGAAACTAACTGTAGGTTAGCTAAGCAGAACTGTTTCCTGGGTATTGATCTGATGTTGGTTTCGGCCTTCGGGGTTAATATTTGGGGAATTATTCTCTTGTTAATTTACGGTTAGTGACTGATGAATTGGAATGAGGCGTATGTTGTGTTTGTGTAACACTTGTTTATTATATACGCGAGTTGCTTAGAAAGACCGGTTTTATCCCATTCTGAATAACTGAATCGACGATAAGAAACTGAAGATGAAGACGGTGGTCGAAGACCGGAGATCTTCACCTCGTCTGGATGGTAACTGATGTCCTGATTGGGAGGCATCCCGAAATATGGGTAATGAGTGGTGATCGTCCAGACGTACGTGGAGATCGATGGGTTTGCAAGGTATATAGTGCCTCCGCTTTCGTTCAGACCCAGAACGGACTTACAAATGGAATGTGTGTCTGACATTGGAATTCATTCTGTGAGATTGGTAGCCATCAGTTGCACGGTGTGAATTGCCTGTGTGGCATGCTAAGATGCAATGATCAGGAATTCTGTTGAAAAGCAAAGTCTTGTAGTAATGATCAAAGCACCGCCTGTGTAATGACCCGCATTGTCAGAGGTATTATAATTAATTTATTTAATTATATAAATAGTGATTTAGGGAATTAAATCATCGTTAATTAAATTATAGTGAATATTTAATTAAATTAAATAATTAAATAATATATTTAATTCATAAATAATCAAAAATATTGGAAATCACAATATTCTGTGAACTAGGTCATCCCTAAGATTTAATTCAGCTTAGAGTTGAATTATATTGATGAATATATTTAATCGACGTCAGTTTGAACGTATAATTATATTATAATTAAAATCGAGTTTGAAATGGCGCTGCAATTCTCGATTTGAACTTCAACTGAATGTACAGGATTCGTTTTAAGCTGGATTTCCGTGAAACGAGAAAAATGTGGAGCTGGTGAAGCATATCTTTCTAGTGGAAGAGAAATATCGGGATTTCGTCGTGTAGATTTTGATGTACGTCCAAATCAAATTTTAGAAAAGTCATTGTGGAATTCCTTCATAATTTATAAAGGAATTATTTATATTTTAAAAAGGGATTTCAATATAAATCAAATATCGGGTTGACCCTGATTGAAATATCGAGTTAGAAATCCATATAGGATTTATTCTGAGCTGTATGGTATTCCACTGTGAATATATACGATAATATAAATTTATTTATATTTAATTTAATTATATTTAAATATATTTATATATTTAAAAGGGTCTTCCAGAGCTTTAAAAAAAGCCACTTTTGCAAACGAAGTCGGAATTCGACGAAACTAATTTTGTTGGATCCGTTATGTCAAATTATGCTAGATGTCAGTTTCCATGATTTTTAGAGTCACTGTGTGATCGTACGGATTTTTAGAGTGAGAAACAGTCAGTATTTTGATGGTTAAAAATACGCTGTGTAAGCAAATGGAGTCGGAATTTGACGAAACCAGTTTCGTTGGGTCCGTGATGTCGAGATGTAGCTGCATGTTCAGTTTCGTGATTTTTGAGTATCGTGTGTGATCACACGAATTTTTAGAAGGAAATAACGAATATAAAAAGGATTATAATAACCAAAATATCCCACCAAAATATCTCCATCCTAACCTACTATAAATACCCCCCTCTTCTTTCCTTAAGACCTAATTCAGAAGTCAACTTCCTCTTCTTCTTTTTCCACCGTTCTCTATTTCTTTTCTACAACAGTAGAAATCCTCTTTCAAAAATCAGTGGAAAATGAAATAAATTCTTTTAAATCCCAACACTTATATGTTTGAGTTTAATTCGAAGAGAGCTTCAATTCTATTCGCGATTTGGAGGTTGCGATTCATGTTCCTGTAAGTCCAATTTTCGACAGTCAGCCTAGGGCTGAGGGATTCTCAGAATCTAGACATCGATGCTTGAAACGAGTTGTGTATTGGTGTTCGTGAGTGAGTTTTCAGTCTGGTATGAATTTTTGGGTGATTTTGTTGGTTGTAAGTGTCGATGTCGACATTGTAATTTATGAGGAAGTCGTCAACCTCGCGATGGAAGAAAGGAATTCGAGTTTTATCGTATTAGCAACGGGTGGAAGAGAATTTGATAGAGATGAAGTGGCGTTAATGGCATACTGAAGCTATGTACGGTGGAGATGAAGTGGCGTTAATGGCATACTGAAGCTATGTAGTTCGGTTTGAGGAAGAAGGCTATGGGGTCTTCAATGTGAGCGGGTTTGGGCTTCAGACAAGGGAATATGGGCTAAGGAAATAAGTTAAGGCCCATATTTTATTAAAATCCATGTTTTATTTAACTAAAAAGTGTATTAACTTCGAAATGCGATAACTTCGTCATATGAAATCAGAATTCAGCGAAAACAAGATCCGTTGGGACCGTATGGACTTGAGCAACACAATGGGACTGAATCGGAGTGGATTGGAGGTCGTTTGAATTTATGGAAAAATAAATTGTTTGATTAAAATCAAATAACAGTTTACCGTTATTTAACGTTGAACTGCAAATGTGAGTAAAACTCACCAACTCTGAACAGTTCTATTTTTATAACGTATATTTAGAACTGATAAATGATTACTGATTGTTGTGTGTTAACTATTTGGTTGAGTTGATTGTGTATTAATTGAAAATATAGATAACGATATATATATGTGTATAAATCGTTAATCGAATATTGATTCTGTTATCAGAATATTTTATGCTTGTTTTGTTTAACATCTGTGATGCAGGGAAATAGGTTGGAGGAGTCCAACTAGACCCCTCAATATTTATGATGTTGTTCTGTTCATATAGTGTAATATGTGATGTGATATCTAATCTGTTTGATTATGTGTGATTGGAATGTTGTGGATCATTGTTATTCGATATTTTAATATCATAAGGGACCCTGGGATGTAAAAAGAAATATTTCAATGTATATTGAAATAAAGGAATTTTATAAAATCAGCCGATTTTAAAAAAGGGAATAATTTGAAAATAAAGCATTTATAAAATCATAGGATATTATAAAGAAGTATATTTATTTAGAAAATAAATGGAATTGTAAAAGGAACATTTATTTAGAAAATAAATAGGATAAAAGGAAAAAGGTAATTAATGAGATAGGAAAGAGTTAGTCGATTAGAGTTATCAAATAGAGTTATCAATAAGTAGTTAATCAAATATAGTTTATTCGAAGAATTTAGTCAAACATAGTTATTCAGGATAAGTTACCGTTTAGCACGACTGCTAGCGTACTTCACAGGGCTGCAGATAGCCTACGGCGGTCGAATGTTTCCTGAGGGAATCAGGCGTAACCATTGTGATCACTGCGATCTAGAGTTAAGCGAATGGAGTTAAATCGAATATTAGTTATTCGATTTAAAGTTAAAGAAAAAGAGTTATTCAACTAGAGTTAAGCGAATGGAGTTAAATCGAATATTAGTTATTCGATTTAAATTTAAACAAATAGAGTTATTCAATTAGAGTTAATCGAAATAGAGTTAAATAAAATTAGAAAACTGACTAGAGATTAGTTCAGTTAAATAGTTTTCTAAGTATCGATCTGATGTTGGTTTTGGCCTTCGGGGTTTTTACTTAGGGAATCGTTCTCATACTAGTTTACAGTTAGGGACTGATAGTTGTGGAAGGATAGTGATACGTAAATAAGTTATGGAAATGTTTTCCAGTGTTAATAACGTATATTTTCTAAAACATAGAAAATAAGGAAATGTGAATATATATATATGTATGTATGTTTGATGATTGGATCGATATTTCCATTTGGAAATAAGATCGTTGTGTGTACACGGACATGTTTTCATTTGATAGTTAAATCACCGACTATCAAAGTTTGACCATTTTAGGTTGTTAATATGGAGAGACATGTTGGATTATTATCTGAAGAACCACTCTGTATTGGCATAAGCGTTGCGAATCATATATGCGAAAGATAATTGAAGATGGAGTTATGCAAGGGCTATCCTGTTTACATAATAGTGCCTTCGGTTTGTCCAGTCGCAGGACAACTTGTATGGACGAAGGTCTGACAGAGTATATCCAATGGATCGCATAAATTGATCTGTTCAAACGTATTCACGTTTGGTGGCAGAGGAATTCGTTTCTCTTAGCTTATACCCATGGTATTTTTGGGAAAATCAATTTGTGATTTGGCGGGTATAACGATGTGACATTCAAAGTGAATTTGATATGAAAAGGATAAGCATAGCTTCTAGCCTCACACCCGGTAAATGACAGAAATCGGGCAGGCAGCATGGCTAAGCCGGTCGCACCGAAGTAGGGTGTATAATCACCTATCTAGAGAATATTCATTTGCTTCTTTAATGTACCAATGCTTTCCCATATATATATATATATATATATATATATATATATATATATATATATGGGAACGGTTGCTGATCCCAACCGTTGGTGATGTACATTCGATACACTCAAGCGAAATGAGTGATCGGTCATGTGTGGATGAGTTGCAAAATGTTCTTGTTGAACTCCAGTGTATCGTTCCTAGAGTACACTGATCGGAAGGTGGTTCCATATCTTGTCATAGTTGGGAATCCATTACCCAATACGTGCTTGGGATTCCGATTGTATACTATTTATGTAGAACGTGAGATAAAAGCGTTTCTGCTAGATTGATATCTATTTGTGTTTAGACATTATTATAATATCAGAATGATATTGCTTTTCAAAGATGTTCGGATTCTCATAAGGGAAATACCCGTTCCGTATTCACGGCGTGGTCTTATGAGATATCATATACATGTTCAACTGCTTTAAACTGTTTTACTCATACCAGTCCCATGACTGACCCAGAGTTAATTTTGTTTTGTTTTCCTTATACTCTTGGGTGCCTAAATTTGTACGGTCAGTCAAGTAGTCGGGATTTTACAGATACACTTGAAGAGCTAGAGCAGGAGGCTTCAGGATCATATAGCTATAGTTTATTTCCGCTGTGTTGTAAGTGTTGTACTTTGATAATGATGTATATTCAAATACAGATGTAGATTTCTAGTTATGTTATATATATTATATGTTATTCGTTCCACTGTGAGGTTCATGTTACTCTGATGATGTTCTTCTTCTTCTTCTTCTATTCTATTAGTTCTATCTTATCTATCCTCACCTTCTAATTTCTTTCATTAATTACTGTGATTTTTCGATGTTTTGGTTATCGACATCGTGTTTATGTCGATAACCAAAGTCGCAAAAATCCGGGTCATTACAGTTGGTATCAGAGCATAAGTTAAGAATTACCTTGGCTCTGTGGCGTGACTCGGTAGAGATAGGGTTAGTAATACCCTAGATTGAGTTGAGTGTATATATATATGAGTGCGTATTTGTATTTTATATAAAATCGTTTTATATTGTGGAGATTCATTGGCTAAGTTGTTTATGGGTTCTGGTCGATCAGTTTAATCCACTGTATCGATAGGAGTAAATAAACACTTGAATACGATGGACCAACACAGTATGGATATGTGATATATTATCATATATAGGATGTGTTGGTAGTAATTATAATCAGATAACATTATAAAATGTGAAATGGTTATATATAACCAATCAGAATTTATACAAATGAATTATATATGAAATTGAAATGAATTAAATCTGAATTTAGATCAGAATTGGAATTTAAAATCCCAGAAATGGGAAAGGTGTTTGTAAATCAATCTGGATTTAATATATGTGAATTTTAAGATCCTGGGAGATTTTAAATTTGTTTACAACATTGTAAAAGGATAATTGGAATTAATTTCAAGGTGGAAATGTTTAAAAATGGGTTTTGAAAGTGCTATAGTATTGAACTCACTTCGGTAGCTGGAAAATTGATTCCGATGTTAATCATGACAACATCGGTGTTCATTTTCGAGTATGTAAGTGACGGATTACTACCAAGGATTTTGTTTTGAATTTGTTTTGGGAAAACAAGTTGTGTTGAATTTCAAAAAGGAATATTTGATTTTTGAAAGAGTTAAACTGTTTAAAAACTTCCAGGAAGAAAAGGTTGTTTGAATTTAAACAAATTAAAGTAAAGTTTGTAAAATCCATTAGAATTGGGATTGAATTAAAAGCCAGTTAAGTAAAGATCATAATGAAATAGATTGATGTCAAGTAGGATTAGACTTGATTAGAGATACTCTGGGATTATATTGGGCTGGTAAGTAAAGAATTTAAATTGGTAATGGCATCGATTTAAAATTGAATTCGACTTAGGTATAAGCGAATGGTTGGATTTGTGGGTAAAAACAGATTGGAATTTGGTTAAGATAACATTGGTATATGCTGAATTAACAACAGATGGAAGTGATAAAGTTGATATGCCTAACAAAAAGGTACAAGTTTATATTTGATATAAGCAAGAGATTTATGAGCCGAATTGGCAAGCCGCTTGGCTGTTTGATTTTCTTTGGGTTGGAGAAGGCCTAGAGAGGCGAGTTGGAGTTTTACCGATAGGGCTGTACAAAGGAGGTTATGGCGAAATTTTCCAAAAAATAAAGTGTTAGAAAATTTTCAGAATTTTCGAAAATTTTAGTTAGTCGGATTGAATAAATATTTTAGTTGATATTCATTGGTTCAGTTGAAATTAGAAATAAAGGGTAAACAAATCTTAGGAATTCCAGTAGACAGTGTCGTCTTCTAGCTTTAGCAATTTCGAGGACGAAATTATTTTAAGTGGGGAAGATTGTAATGACCCGCATTGTCGAAGGTATTATAACTAATTTATTTAATTATATAAATAGTGATTTAGGGAATTAAATCGTCGTTAATTAAATTATAGTGAATATTTAATTAAATTAAATAATATATTTAATTCAGAAATAATCAAAAATATTGGAAATCACAATATTCTGTGAACTGGGTCATCCCTAAGATTTAATTTAGCTTAGAGTTGAATTATATTGACGAATATATTCAATCGACGTCAGTTTGAACGTATAATTATATTATAATTAAAATCAAGTTTGAAATGGCGCTGCAGTTCGCGATTTGGTGATTTGAACTTCAACTGAATGTACAGGATTCGTTTTAAGCCGGATTTCTATGAAACGAGAAACATGTGGAGCTGGTGAAGCATATCTTTCTAGTGGAAGAGAAATATCGGGATTTCGTCGTGTAGATATTGATGTACGTCCAAATCAAATTTTAGAAAAATCGCTGTGGAATTCCTTTATAATTTATAAAGGAATTATTTATATTTTAAAAAGGGATTTCAATATAAATCAAATATCGGGTTGACCCTGATTGAAATATAGAGTTAGAAATCCATATAGGATTTATTCTGAGCTGTATGGTATTCCACTGTGAATATATACGATAATATAAATTTATTTATATTTAATTTAATTATATTTAAAAATATTTATATAATTAAAAGGGCCATCTAGAGTTTTAAAAATAGCCACTTTTGCAAACGAAGTCGGAATTCGACGAAACTAATTTTGTTGGATCCGCAACGTCAAATTATTACTAGATGTCAGTTTCCGTGATTTTTAGAGTCACTGTGTGATCGTACGGATTTTTAGAGTGAGAAACAGTCAGTATTTTGATGGTTAAAAATATGTTGTGTAAGCAAACAGAGTCGGAATTTGACGAAACCAGTTTCATTGGGTCCGTGATGTCGAGATGTAGCTGCATGTCCAGTTTCGTGATTTTTGAGTATCGTGTTTGATCACACGAATTTTTAGAAGGAAATAACGAATATAAAAAGGATTATAATAACCAAAATATCCCACCAAAATATCTCCATCCTTACCCACTATAAATACCCCCCTCTTCTTTCCTTAAGACCTAATTCAGAAGTCAACTTCCTCTTCTTCTTTTTCCGTCGTTCTCTATTTCTTTTCTTCAACAGTAGAAATCCTATTTCAAAAATCAATGGAAAATCAAATAAATTCTTTTAAATCCCAACACTTATATGTTTGAGTTTAATTCGAAGAGAGCTTCAATTCTATTCGTGATTTGGAGGTTGCGATTCATGTTCCTGTAAGTCCAATTTTCTACAGTCAGCCTTGGGCTGAGGGATTCTCAGAATCTAGACATCGATGCTTGAAACAAGTTGTGTATTGGTGTTCGTGAGTGAGTTTGCGGTCTTATATGTATTTTTGGGTGATTTTGTTAGTTTTAAGTGTCGATGTCGACACAGTAATGTTAGACCAAAAAGTAGTTCTAACACCCAAATTGATTAAAAGCAAAAATGAAATGAGATAAAAACAAAAATGAACACACAGGATTTATAGTGGTTTGGCGAAGAAATGCCTACGTCCACTTGTTTTTCACTATTTTCAATGATTCAGTTGCAAATACAATGAAATACTCACTTGATCTCTCTCACAACTCACTCACAATCACTCAATTGTTTGAAAACAAATAATGAATGAAGATTTGGATTTTCCGGGAGTGCTGGAATTCGGGTTATGAAGGTAGTTGAACTCTCCAAGTGCCAGAAAAAAGATCCTTTTCTTTGTCTCCAGACGGGGTATTTATAAGTGTGAACTTGCTCAAAACCCGATCCGGATCGGAGCCACGTGTCGTCCATCCCATTAGCCTCGGGTTCGGATGAATTATTGTGTTGGCAACGCATCAGAGTAATGAACGTTATGGGTAGGAACTGGTCATAGTCGATCCGGATATCCAGGCGCTTTTGCTGGAGAATGATATGGAAAATGGGCTCGGGTCGGAGACACACATATAAGGGGTTCGGATCGGGATACCCGATCCGACCCGGATTGGCTTGGAAGCAACGCTCTCTCTTCTTTAATCTGCTCCGCTCCACTCCGATCTATTTCTGTGGCAACCAGGTGGCTTTCCGATCCAATTGAGATTATATTGCCGTCCGATCCGAATAGCTATGCCTTACCAATTTCCTCAGCAACAGTTCACCGACCCAAACAGAAGATTTTATCCGACCCGAACCGATACGTTGCTCTGACCCGACCCGAACAATTGCAGCTGTCCAATCTAGGCTGTAGTGTCTTCTCCGATCCAAACCGAAGTCTTCTAATTAAAAATGCTCTTTAATGTCTGATATCTAGACTTTGTGTTGCCTAGTTCACAAAGTAGGCTAACACTTTGCCCCCTCAAAGGATGCTTTTGTTGGAAATGGAGCATGCTTTGATTGCCGTTGCACAACGCCTTCATTCTTCCTTTTGAATACGCATGCCAAGCTGTCGTACTGCATCCTGTTCGGTTCGAATTCCGACCCGAACAGATTTCTGGTTTGGGTTCCGACCCGAACGGATCTCCTTCTTCCTATACTCTGCAATGGATTAGTGGGCCAAGCTGCGTCATTGGGCTTTTCGAGCCGGTCCGATCGGGAATACGAATAGTCAGCTCGTTTTTTATATAAATTTACTTCACTTTCCTTCTTTTCTTTCATTCACTGTTCTTGCCCAACCGAACCGATTCCACATCTAAGCCCTAGCCTTTCCAAGAAATTTCAAAATTCTCGCTTCAATCTTTGAATCAAATACATAGGTTGTCTTGTAATCTTGAATCTCGTTGCCATAATTGTTTTTAATTTACATTCGCAGTTAAGTTGAACGATTCTAGCAAGGTATTTGACTAATTCCATCATCATGGCTTCCTTCATCCTCCGCCTTCGTCGTTGATGGCATCGGCACCATTTCGAGGCGTTGGTGGAAGATGTTGAAACTCGTCGTTGAATAATTGAATGCTTAAGCACTTGGTTTTAATTAAGGCTTGGGATATCGAGTTGGGTTCGCTACTTAAGAGAAGGAAGGGGAAGGAAATTGAAGGAGATCGGTTCGGGTGGGGGAACGGTAGGAGAAAAAGGAAAAGAGAGAAATTCACAGAATCGGACCGGGTCGGAGCAATAAGGAAAAGTAATGGGACTTAACTTGTTTGACCGGGTCAGATCGGACCTATGAATAAAATGGAGGTCAAGACTTATGCGCTCGGATCGGACCGGGTTGTGAAACAAAAAAGCGAATAGGTGCATGGTTATTCAGGTTAATCCGACCCGCCCCGAAAGTCAATCCCCGAACCGATCCGGATATATCTCTCAGAGTGTGAGCCTTTGCTTATCCGATCCGAACCTGGTGTCTGCATCCGAACCGAAAACTACTCAATCCAAAACACAAACTTTCGTCCAACTATTTAAAAGATATTACTTCTAACTTCATGAACAGTTAGGATAGTGCCTTACGGACATAAATGAACATTAAGAACTACTCTGACTATCACTTTCTCTTCAAAGTTTCATCTTACATTATTGCACCTTTACTTTGCATTTCTCACATTTGCTGCACGCATTTTAGTTCACACACACGCACAGGGGGGTACGGGTTAATTTACTCTAATTCGTGCTATTGCTTCTTCAATAGTTCTATGACAATGAGACCCAAACGCTATTCCAGACTAGCTGAGAGGAAAGAAGCCCCGGAAACCTCTAACAAAATCACTCTCAAGGATATATCTTCTTCTTCGGATCCAGAATGGGACAGTGAGGGTCCACACTACGTGGTTGGAAATCGAGAAAGCAACGAGGCGTCTTCAGAGAACGAAGTTTCTCTGGGTTTTGAGGAGGAAGGAGGGATTGGTGACGATCGAGCCCCTGATGAATTTGAATCGGCCATTATATTGGAATCACCTCCAGACTCCGTTGAATCAACAATCGACAACGATCGACTTATCCGACTTTGCTTAAAGTACGGGATAATGAAAAGGGACACTCTAGTGCCTTCACGCTATGACCGTCCCCACAACCCTCCAGAAGGATATATGGCGGTCACTCGATTGATGTGCATGGTCGGCGCCATTCCTCCATTCTCTCCCTTCATCGTTGACTTTTTAAGACAAATGCGGATTGCCCCCATGCAGTTGCATCCCAATTCATATGCCTATTTGCACACCTTGTACATAGCATATCGTGAAATCTTAGGCATAGAGCTCACGTTCGATGACGTTCACTTCTTCTATAATTTCAAGCATCAGACTCGAGAGACTCCATCTTTCTGCTACTTTGAATCAGTTCCAAAAAGGAAGATAATCTCTGCACCATTTAGCAGTAAAGCTGGAGATTCCAGACTAGAATGGTTCTACGTGAAGCGACAGCCTGGATGCGCCAGGAGGTGGACAAAATCAAGTGAAGCACTGATTTTCTAAATCCGGGCTCTATACACTTGAATCATCACCTTGACTTGTTTTCCTTTTTGTTTGCAGTCGACAACCCCAAACAGATATCAGATCAGGTGTTCTTTGACCGGATGCACCGACTTCTTAATGGCGATCAGAAGTTCTTGACTATTGACGAAGCCCTTAAAGACGAATACCTTCACTTTCATGGGCTGTTATCTGTTTTTCGTAGCATTGGTCATGGGACGGTTCCATACGCATACATTCCTCCAGTGGAGGTAGTCCCAAAGACAGGAGAAGGCTCAGGAGTTCCTACAGCGCCTCTTCAAAATTCACCTTCTCCATCTTCTACACAAGATGATGAATTGGCTAATCTGGCCGAAAAGCATCGTGAAGGATATATTGCCCCCGAGGAAACTACTTCTCTAGAAAAGTCAAAATCCTCCCAAGAGTCGCCACTTCATGCTTCCGAGGGGGATGTCCCTAGTACCGATGAGCAAATATTTCAGGGTTTGGGGGATCTCCCCTTACCTGAGACTATATACACTTCAGAGGATTTCAGGAAGGATCCTTTAGTCTTCACCTCTTCTGAAGAAACCACTCCCGCTAAGGCCAAAGAGCCTTCCCGTACTAGTCTAGCTTCAGACTCGGGTTGGTTGGGGGGAAACACACCACTTAGGATACACTTTATATAACGGCATTAGCATTCATTGCACCTCTTTCCTCGTGAATCCATTAATTCTAAATTTCGTTTGTTTTATCGTGCAGGTACGATGTCTCAATCCTACTACGATATCAGGAAGCTTCGTCGCAGCATGTCCAATCCTCCTCAGGATGTCGAGTATGATCGTCGGGATGATCGTGGTAGGGAGGAGAGAAGACCTTATGATCCCTAACGTTCTCGACCCTCATGGTCCCGCTCACCAGTTCGACAGGAACAAGAGAATTATAAGGGTTATCAAAGCCGCAGGGAAGAGGACAGACCACCATCTAAAGACTACACTTCTTCCCATGAAAAGGGCAGTAGAGAGAGAACTCCTCCAAAAGAAACTGGGTCTCGAAGCAAGCACAAGGTCCCTGCTACTAAATGACCTAGGACAGACAAAGAGACTACCGAATCCTCTTCACACAAGGACACCGAATTATCGATCCCCGCTCCTCCCCCACTAGATGCGGAAACTGCAGTAAAGCGTGCATATTTGGTGGAGCAATTTCCCGAGCACTACTTCGAGACTTTGACTTTATACCTGCCCTTGAACCTATTTCGTCTAAATGGGCAGATGAGGCTAAAGCAAAAATAGATGCGGTGGAAAAACAGTATACTGAGATGTTCAAATATTCACGCAATCTTTCTAGAATCATCCGCACTCTAATCACAAATACTGATTCAATGCAAAAGACCACGGAGGAGGATGCTAAGGCCTTAAAAGCTCTAGGAAAAGATTTGGAAGACACTCAAGCTCAGCTAGCTGTCGCTCAAAGGGACGCTTCTAATTTCAAACAACAATTCGAAGACATGCAAAAGCGTTATCATAACTTGCTTGAATCTCACACTCAGGAGCGCTCTGAATTAAAAAAGCAAGCTGATGAGGCCAAGTCAGAAGCTGCTAAGACATGCCTTGATTATGCTGAGCTTGAACGGGAAAACGCCGAGTTAGCAAAGAGGAGTGCTGAATTAGAAAAGAAGAATGCCGACTTGGCTTCAAAGCTACTGGAGGCAGAGAACAGAGCTGCCCTGGCTGAGGGCAATGTAGAGCGTGCTATCAAATCTGCGGAGGAGACCCGCAAGCAACTATCAGAGGCGGAGGCTGATATTCAGGGTTTCGGCGAACTAATGATTGAATTCTTCGCGCATATTATTCGTCGCCGAAACATTTCTTGGATCGAGGACTATCCATCCACTCTAGTTCAAGTGTGGAATCAGATCATCGAGTGGGAAAAAGAGGAACTTAAGGTCGATTCCATTGACGAAGATAAGCTAATGGAGAAACACTTGAGGGATGATGAACCGGAGCGCCTAGCTGAAGGGCGCCGCTTTATTGCTGAGGCCATGGAAGAAGAGAGACGGAAGTCTAAACAAAAAACTGTTCTCGAAGCTGGTTCCTCTTCTTCTGCCCCTGCAACTTCTGAAGTAGAGGGGTATGATCCTGAAAATCCGGGAATTCCCCGAACAACTCTGCTATCCCCCATTCCTGAAACAACACCAGAGGTAGTAGTCACCCCTGCCGAGAGGTCTTCGGAAGGTATCCCTACCTTTTCTCCTCAATTTGCCAAGGCTATTTCTACCTTTCGCCACGTGATTGAACAATCGATGAAAGGCCAATTGTTTTCGCCTGAGTTGATAACTGTTGCTTCTCATTCTGTAGGTGTTGAATCATCCGAAAAGACAGATGTGACTCAGGGAGCCACCGCTGGGGCAAAGCCCGCAGAAAAGGACAAAAAAGGGGGCGACAAGGCTGCTTCTATAGACTTGGGAGAAGGAAGTGAGCCGACCAAGACCGCCACTCCCCATGATGAAGAAGTGATAGCAGCTTTAAGGGATGATGGCGGTGACGGGGGTCAGGAAGAGGAACCGGAAGTTGCAATAATCGGGGAGTCAAAAAGTGCTGATGACGTTACCTTGGCTGCAATGAAGGCTGATCAAGACAAGCGCTTGCAATTAAAGGCCGAAGAACTAGACCCCGAGGCCCTCAAGCCCCTCGCAGTTGTGGACGCGGGATCAAGGTTAGTTGTTAAGCTCTCAACTAGATCTATTATAGAGGAACTCGCTAAAAAATCTTCTCTTGATTCCAGCGCCCCGCCTTCCGGGAAGAAGTCTACTGGCTCCAGCACCGCATCTTCAGGAAAAAAGAAGTCAAAGCGAATCTTGACGGAGGCTAAGAAAGAAGCAAAGGACGCGGAGAAAGCCGCCAAGAAATCCAAGGCTCATTCAAAATCTAAATAGTGGATTGCCTTGTATCGTTTTAGCATTTAGTGAACCAATAATTGCTGCTACAAAAGTAGCTCCTGCACTTTCTTTTTTAGCTATTTTCCTATACAAATTCATTCATTTGTAAATAAAAATAACCCATTTTTTGCAATGTTTGTTTGTTAGTAGTTCTGCACTTATGTAAAAATGCATGTCTATAGTTATGAAACGAAGTTGTGGAGGGGGGAAATATGCGTATACATACGTGTCCCCAGTCAATTCCCACAAATTATTTAATGCTTAATCAAGCAGTCTGAATGCTCCCGATTCTCTGACGGGATAGCACTTCCTGTGTCATCAGTACCTGTCGTTTTTTCTGGCATTTCTTTTATACTCTCTCTCTTTCTCTTGAGAGTTAGAGTTCGAGCTCAGTCATCTATTTATTCCCCGGTCTTTCAACGGGGAAAGATTTCTTTCTCAGCGCTCAGTCGGAGACGCCTTTATACTCTCTTTCTCTCTGGAAAGTTAGAGATAGGAGGAGAATTTCTTTTTCAGCGCTCAGTCGGAGACGCCTTTATACTCTCTTTCTCTCTGGAAAGTTAGAGTTAGGAGGAGAATTTCTTTTTCAGCGCTCAGTCGGAGACGCTTTTATAGTCTCTCTCTCTCTGGAGAGTTAGAGTTAAGAATGTTGTTTTCTCATTCTTTTATGTCTTATCGCACAAATAGTCGTTGTGCTTCTTTTTATGTCTAAACTGTTTTCAACCTTTTTAGGCTGTGAGTTATCCTGTATCTTATAATCACAACAGAATAACTGATGAATGTATATATGTAATGCATAAAAGTAAATAACACACAGTATTTTTATAGTGGTTCGGCTAAGTCCTAGCCTACATCCACTTTATAGTTCTTCATTCATATCGTCAGATTTTCCCAAGGCAAGTCGTGCCTTATTACAGAGTTCATAAGAAAAATAACACAAAGTACAGCATTTCTAATTCAAATATCGCATTAAATGTTGGGCATTCCATGCTCTGGGGACTTCTTCGCCATCCACGGTCGTTAACTTGAAGGTTCCTTTTTCAAGTTTCCGTTGAATGACAAAGGGTCCTTCCCATTTTGGACCAAGGTGAGGAAGGGATGGAAAGACTCTCTTTAGCACCAAATCTCCTAGTTCAAAAGTCCTGAGGCGAACTTTTTTGTCGTAATAGCATTCCATTTGACGCCGATGTCTTGCCGCACGCAAATCTGCTTCGTCCCTTTTCTCTTCGACTTCATCAAGAGACTCAAGTAAAAGTGCCTAATTTGTCATCGGGTCATAATATGTCACCCTGTGGGAAGGAACTTCTAGTTCAACTGGAATTACAGCTTCTGAGCCAAAGGAGAGAGAGAAAGGGGTATGACCGGTGGCCGTTTTAAATGTTGTTCGATATGCCCACAAAACTAGGGGCAATTCATCAACCCACTTTGCCTTTGCACGCTCTAATCGTTTCTTGAGGATGGATTTTATTACTTTGTTTATTGCCTCTACTTGCCCATTCGATTGCGGATAGGCAACTGCAGTATATCGTTTGTCTATCTTATACTTCTGGCAGAAATTTCTGAATTCAGTACTATCAAATTGGGTTCCGTTGTCAGTTCTAATCGTCCTTGGGATCCCTAACCGGCATATAATATTTCTGACCACAAAACTTATCACCTTTCTTGTTGTGATCTTGGTCAAGGGCTCAGCTTCCACCCACTTCGTAAAATAGTCCACGGCCACTATTGCATACTTAGCTCCTCCTTTAGCAATTTGTAGAACTCCAATGATATCAATTCCCCACGTGGAAAATGGCCAAGGACTCACCATTGATTTAAGTTGGGTCGACGGTGCCCTGGGGATTTTGGCGAATCTCTGGCACTTATCGCAGCGTCGTGAATAATCAGCTGCATCTTTATTGATCGTAGGCCAGAAGTATCCGTACCGCAATATCTTATTTGCTAAAGTTTGACCTCCTGTATGATCTCCACAATCACCTTCGTGTTCTTCTCTTAGTACACGCTTGATGTCGTCGTGTGCTATACATCGCAACAGGGGCATAGAAAATCCTTGCCTATAAAGAGTATCATCTTGTATGACATATCTGGTAGCTTTGCGAACTATAGCTCTTTTCTCACTCTTCTTTGATGGGAATGTCCCATTCTTAAGGAAATTCTTAATTGGAGTCATCCACGACTCCTTCTCTGATTCCACTTCAAAGGCGAATTCAATTTCCATTGACTCAAAGCTTAGCGATTCCAACGTTTCAATTGGAATTATTTCGGTCTCTTCTGGATTGTCAGAACTAGCCAGCTTTGCCAGTCTATCCGCTTTCTGGTTTTCAACTCTGGGAATGTGTGTTATGTTGTACCGCTCTAAGCTATTCAATAGCTCTCTCACTTTCTTGAGGTAGGCGATAAGTCGAGGTCCTCGAGCCACAAACTCCTCTCGCACTTGGCAAACAACAATTTTAGAATCACAAAATATATCTAACATTTTTACTCCGAGGTCTTTAGCAAGCTTCAGCCCGGCAATCAGGGCTTCATATTCATAGTCATTGTTAGTCGCCAAAAATTCTAATCGCAGGGCGTAATATAACGACCGTCCTTCGGGAGTGACTAAGACGATTCCAGCTCCGGACCTTCGGTCCTTCTTGGCTCCATCTGTATATAGTTTCCACGGATCTATCTTTAACTCATCCTCGGACTTAACCACTCTGTCATCGACTACTTCCTCCTCTGGAATGGTGAACTCCGCAATAAAGTCTGCTAGAGCTTGCCCCCTGATTGACTTTCGTGGTTGAAAATTCAAATCAAACTGACTTAGTTCTATGTTCCATTTGATCAACCTTCCCGATGCTTCGGGTCTCTGCAACACCTGCCTTAAGGGCTGGTCGGTGTATTTGGTTATTGGATGAGCTTGGAAGTAGTGACGAAGTTTTCGGGATGCGATCAAGAGGCTGTAAGCGAGCTTCTCAATTTTTGGGTAGTTGCGCTCTGCCGCTGCTAATTTCTTGCTTACATAATACACTGGCCTTTGTATTTTGTCATCTTCTCGAACCAGGGCTGTGCTAACGGCGTGAGCCGAGACTGCCAAGTAAACACACAATTCTTCATGATCCACTGGCTTTGACAAAATTGGCGGTTTCTCTAGCAGTTCCAATAAATTTCGAAAGGCCTCAACACAGTCCGGATTCCACTCGAAGTTCTTCTTTCCTCTTTTAATCAAATCAAAAAACGGAACGCATTTGTCTGTGGCTTTGGAGATGAATCTACTCAGCGCCGCTACTTTCCCTGCAAGACTTTGGACGTCTTTAATTCTCCTTGGCTCTTCGATATTTCTAATCGCTGCTATCTGGCTAGGGTTGATTTCAATTCCTCAGGAGCTTACAATGAAGCCAAGGATCTTTCCCGATGCCACTCCAAATGAGCATTTCAGAGGATTCAATTTCATCCGATACTTTCGCAGGATACCAAACATTTCCGCCAAGTCTTGCGTATGGCTGGAGGACTGTTTCGATTTGACAAGCATATCATCCACATAAACTTCCATAGTTTTTCCTATTTGATTATAAAACATTCTGTTCACCAAGCGCTGATAAGTAGCTCCAGCGTTTTTCAATCCGAATGGCATTACAACATAACAATATAATCCCAAATTCGTAATGAAGCTCGTATGTTCTTGGTCTGGTACGTGCATAGGGATTTGGTTGTATCCAGAATATGCGTCCATGAAAGAGAGAAGTTCATGACCTGCTGTCGAGTCTACAAGCTGGTCAATCCTGGGAAGTGGGAAACTATCTTTTGGGCAAGCTTTGTTTAAATCTGAAAAGTCAATGCAAGTCCGCCACTTTCCGTTTGGCTTCTTTACCAAGACGGGATTCGATATCCAGTCGGGATATGTCGAATCTCGAATAAATCCATTCTGCTTCAACTTCTCTACTTCCTCTTTGTGAGCAGCCGACCTCTCTTGGCCCAGCATGCGTCTCTTTTGCTTCACAGGCAGATGCTTCGGATTTACATTCAATTTGTGACTTATAATGAATGGCGATATCCCACTCATGTCAGCATGGGTCCAGGCAAACACGTCTAAGTTTGCCTTCAAGAAGTTCGTTAGTTCTTTAGCTCAACGTGGATCCAATTGAGAACCAATTTTCAAAACTTTTGTCGGATCAGCTTTATCAATCGGAATTTCCACTGTTGCTTCATTAGGAGTTGCATTCGTAGCCTCTGGTTCCTCGTCTTTTCTGGGATCCAGGTCTTCGGGCGTTCCTTTGGGCAACTCCTTTGGGGTCAATCTCTCTAATTGCTATGCCGAGCCCCCCTTTGAGGGAGACGAGGCATCTTTACTCTCAACGTTAAGTCCTTTCATCAACATCTTTAATTCGGCCACGTAGCAGGCCCGTCCGGAAACTTGATCCCCTCTCATTACTCCAGTTCCGGCTTCGGTTGGGAACTTAAGTAACAAGCACCAAGGGGCGATACAAACTCTGAATTCAACAAGGGTAGGCCTCCCCAAAAATGCATTATAAGGCGAATCTACGTCCAATACTACGAACTGAAGCATCCGCACTCTTCTACGTTCTCCTTGCCCCAGGGTCACGGGCAACTCTATGTATCCCATGGGAGCTGTCGACACCCCGGTGATGCCTCTGATCCATCCTTCACATGGCTTCAAATCTTCAGATTCAAGCTTCATCTGATCAAATGACTTCTTGAACAAAATATTAACGGAACTTCCGTTGTCTACTAATACCTTATGGACCAAGGCCGGCCCAATGGTGGTAGTAATAACCAACGGATCATCGGTGGGTGATTGGATCCCAGTATTGTCTCGGCTGCGAAATACCACGTCGTCAAACATGGTCTTCTGTTGTTTTATGGGGGTGATATCTTCCAAATCACCACCTTCATTCACGTCTAGATGCTTGGCAGCATTCACATATTGATCCATTGATCTGAAACTTCGGATTGCCGGGTGAGGTCCGCCTACTATGGAGTTGATAACAATTCCTTTACCTTTCTGCTGCGCTGTAGGCTTGGGAGCAGGTAGAATCTGTTTTGGAGCCTGCTCTCCTTGCCCCCTGTCCCTCGGGGCAACCTTGTATTCATCCAACTTCCCTTCACGCAGCAGCTTCTCAATCACATCCCTCAAATGCCGACATTCATTGGTTGAATGCCCATGAGTTCCATGAAACAAACAAAATTTCCCTGCCGCCATTTCTTTCTCGGTCAAATCACGAGGTGGCGGTCTTTTGTACTGTAACACATTGTACGTATCCAGGTAAATATTTTCCAGGGTGTCGTTCAATGGTGTATAATTCTCGTAGTTCTGGAATCGGGGTCTTTTGTTAGGATCACTTCCTCTATTTCTGTTTCCTCTGTTACCGTTCGGATTACGGTTATTGTTGTTGTTACCCCCGCTTCCAGCATTGCTGTTTCCACCCTTGTTTCCTACATTTACTTCAACCTTGCCAGAACTTTCCCCAGACTGCTTCACGGCGATATTACTCTGCACATTCTCCTTTGAAACCGTCTCAGATTTCTTTTTCGGTTTGCCCTGGCCTCCTCTCGCCTTAGATAAATATCGGCTTTTTCGTAGAATATCTCCCTTGTGGAGGGTGTTTTCCCAGAAAGGTAATCTCCAAACTCAGATTCAGGATCGACTCCTTCCTTCAATGCCATCAGAATAGTGGGCTCATGCGGGTCACTGACCTCAGTCACAGCTTGGTTAAAACGGTCAAGATATGCCCTCAAAGACTCTCCTGGTGCCTGCTTGATTCTCGATAATTCAATAACACTTTTGGACTTTCGGGCATGGAGTCGGAACTGGTTCATGAAACGCTCGCTCAGTTCCTTGTAATTCGAAATCGAACGAGGAGGAAGTCGGGTAAACCAGAACAGCGCCACATCTTCTAAGTAGATTGGGAATGCTTTGCACTTCACTTCATCAGGGGCAGCAGCAGCATTCATGAGCCACGAGTATCGCATCAAATGCTGTCCCGGATCAGTCCTTCAATTGTATTTGTCCATCTGTGGCAAGTTAAAGCGTCGGGGAAATTGGAAGTCGAGGATATCATCGGTGAAGGGAGTATGGCTTCGTTCGATGCCATAATCTTCATTTGTGTAGTTCCGGCTCTCGGACATGATCTGGCGAACCATTGCCTGCACATCAGCATTAGTTAGGGGCCGCTCAGGTTCACTGGCCTTAGTATCCGAGTTCCTTCTGGGCTCTTGTTCAGGAGATGCCCTTCTTCTTCGAGCTGCCTCTGCTCGATTCCGTTCCCTGCGCTCCCGGTCGATCTCGGGAGGAGGGGATTGGAGTCTTTGCCCCCGAGTGGGGTCATTGTTTTCTAGCGCTCGTGCAATATCCTCACGAGATCCCAAAGATCCAAATGTCAGTTGCTTCACGTTCTGAGGTCGTTCGAGCGGCCTTCGTCCACGGGGCCACTCTTCCTCGGAAGATGAAGATTGATCCACTGGTGTGTGACGAACCGGTGATGGAGTTCTCTGTCGACGGAGTTCACTAATCTCCCGACTCATGAGCCTCATATTGTCCTGCATCATGAGATTAGTGCGCTCGTGAACTTTCATAGCCTCCCTTGTGCTCTCAAGCATGTTAAGTAAGCGCGAGAAATCTCCTTGAGTGATGGGCGCAGATGGATTGAACTGATCACTAACCCTGGTGGCTTGAATCGGAGCATTCGTAGGGACTCGAGTAGAGGTTCCATCTTCACCAAGCATCGGGTCGGATCGGAGGTAGGAGGTCGGGTCGGTTCGGAGCTGGGGGGCCTGGTCGGATCGGTAAGTGGCAAGCTGCTCGGGTCGGTTCAGATTGGGGGAATGCACTGCTTCAGAATCTCCTACCCGGATCGGATTGGAGCTCTCCCCCTGCTGGCGGCTCGGATTTCCTGCATTGGTTCTTCCTGCTGCTGAACTCTGCCCCCGAGACCTTGTTACAACCGCATTTTGCTGATCTTCGCCGGCTCCATTTCCTCGACCAGATTGAACTTCTTTGCCTTTTCCCTTGGCCATGGTTCTTTGACAATCACTTCAACAAATATAAAAGAGTGGAGAAACTTAAAGATTAACTTCTTCGAACCCAACGGTCCAAAAAGTAGAAAGAAATCCCGGAAAATAAAGAATTCAGATGAGGTTTCTCAGTGAAAGCACCAAAATGTTAGACCAAAAAGTGGTTCTAACACACAAATTGATTAAAAGCAAAAATGAAATGAGATAAAAACAAAAATGAACACACAGGATTTATAGTGGTTCGGCGAAGAAATGCCTATGTCCACTTGTTTTTCACTATTTTCAATGATTCAGTTGCAAATACAATGAAAAACTCACTTGATCTCTCTCACAACTCACAATCACTCAATTGTTTGAAAACAAATAATGAATGAAGATTTGGATTTTCCAGGAGTGCTGGAATTCGGGTTATGAAGGTAGTTGAACTCTCCAACTGCCAGAAAAAAGATCCTTTTCTTTGTCTCCAGACGGGGTATTTATAAGTGTGAACTTGCTCAAAACCCGATCCGGATCGGAGCCACGTGTCGTCCATCCCATTAGCCTCGGGTTCGGATGAATTATTGTGTTGACAACGCATCAGAGTAATGAACGTTATGGGTAGGAACTGGTCATAGCCGATCCGGATATCCAGGCGCTTTTGCTGGAGAATGATATGGAAAATGGGCTCGGGTCGGAGACACACATATAGGGGGTACGGATCGGGATACCCGATCCGACCCGGATTGGCTTGGAAGCAACGCTCTCTCTTCTTTAATCTACTCCGCTCCACTCCGATCTATTTCCGTGGCAACCAGGTGGCTTTCCGATCCAATTGAGATTATATTGCCCTCCGATCCGAATAGCTATGCCTTACCAATTTCCTCAGCAACAGTTCACCGACCCGAACAGAAGATTTTATCCGACCCGAACCGATACGTTGCTTTGACCCGACCCGAACAATTGCAGCTGTCCAATCTAGGCTGTAGTGTCTTCTCCGATCCGAACCGATGTCTTCTAATTAAAAATGCTCTTTAATGTCTGATATCTAGACTTTGTGTTGCCTAGTTCACAAAGTAGGCTAACAAGTAATTTATGAGGAAGCCGTCGACCTCGCGGTGAAAGAAAGGAATTCGAGTTCGATCGTATTAGCAACGGGTGGAAGAGAATTTGATAGAGATGATTTTGTTTATTTTACTTTTGGGTTTGGTGGTTCATGAAGGGTGTTCGGTGGAGATAAAGTGGCGTTAATGGCATACTGAAGCTATGTAGTTCAGTTTGAGGAAGAAGGCTATGGGGTCTTGAATGTGAGGGGGTTTGGACTTCAGACATGGGAATATGGGCTGAGGAAATAAGTTAAGGCCCATATTTCATTAAAATCCATGTTTTATTTAACTAAAATGTGTATTAACTTCGAAATGCGATAACTTCATCATATGAAATCAGAATTCAGCGAAAACAAGATCCGTTGGGATTGTATGGACTGGAGCAACACAATGGGACTGACTAGTAGTGGATTGGAGCTCGTTTGAATTTATGGCGAAATAAATTGTTTGATTCAAATCAAATAACAGTTTACCGTTCTTTAACGATGAACTGCAAATGTGAGTAAAACTCACCAATTCTGAACAGTTCTATTTTTATAACGTATATTTAGAACTAATAAATGATGACTGATTGCTGTGTGTTAACTATTTGGTTGAGTTGTTTGTGTATTGATTGAAAATATAGATAACGATATATATATATATGTATATAAATCGTTAATCGAATATTGATTCTGTTATCAGAATATTTTATACTTGTTTTGTTTAACATCTGTGATGCAGGGAAACAGGTTGGAGGAGTCCAACTGGACTCCTCAATATTTATGATGCTGTTCTGTTCATATAGTGTAATATGTGATGTGATATCTAATCTGTTTGATTATATACGATTGGAATGTTGTGGATCATTGTTATTCGATATTTTAATACATAAGGGACCTTGGGATGTAAAAAGAAATATTTCAATGTATATTGAAATAAAGGAATTTTATAAAATCAACCGATTTTAAAAAGGGAATAATTTGAAAATAAAGCATTTATAAAATCATAGGATATTATAAAGAAGAATATTTATTTAGAAAATAAATGGAATTGTAAAAGGAACATTTATTTAGAAAATAAATCGGATAAAAGGAAAAAGGAAATTAACGAGATAGGAAAGAGTTAGTCGATTAGAGTTATCAAATAGAGTTATCAAAAAGAAGTTAATCAAATATAGTTTATTCGAAGAAGTTAGTCAAACATAGTTACTCAGGATAAGTTACCATTTAGCACGACTGCTAGCGTAATTCGCAGGGCTGCAGATAGCCTACGGCGGTCGGATGTTTCCTGAGAGAATTAGGCGTAACCATTGTGATCGCTGCGATATAGAGTTAAGCGAATGGAGATAAATCGAATATTAGTTATTCGATTTAAAGTTAAACAAATAGAGTTATTCAATTAGAGTTAAGCGAATGGAGTTAAATCGAATATTAGTTATTCGATTTAAAGTTAAACAAATAGAGTTATTCAATTAGAGTTAATCGAAATAGAGTTAAACAAAATTAGAAAACTGACTAGAGATTAGTTAAGTTGAATAATTTTCTGAGTATCGTTCTGATGTTGGTTTCGGCCTTCGGGGTTTTTACTTAGGGAATCATTCTCATACTAGTTTACAGTTAGGGACAGATATTTGTGGAAGAATAGTGATACGTAAATAAGTTATGGAAATATTTTCCAGTGTTAATAACGTATATTTTCTAAAACATAGAAAATAAGGAAATGTGAATATATATATATATGTATGTATGTATGTTTGATGATTGGATCGATATTTCAATTTGGAAATAAGATCGTTGTGTGTACACGGACATGTTTTCATTTGATAGTTAAATCACCAACTATCAAAGTTTGACCATTTTACGTTGTTAATATGGAGGACCGGTTGGATTATTATCTGAAGAACCACTCTGTATTGGCATAAGCGTTGCGAATCATACATGCCAAAGATAATTGAAGATGGAGTTATTCAAGGGCTATCCTATTTACAGAATAGTGCCTTCGGTTTGTCCAGTCCTAGGAGAACTTGTATGGACGAAGGTCTGACAGAGTATATCCAATGGATTACATAAGTTGATCTGTTCAAACGTATTCACGTTGGGTGGCGGAGGAATTCGTTTCTCTTAGCTTATACACGTGGTATTTTTGGGAAAATCAATTTGTGATTTGGCGGGTATGACGATGTGACATTCAAAGTGAATTTGATATGAAAAGGATAAACGTAGCTTCTAGCCTCACATCCGGTAAATGACAGAAATCGGGCAGGAAGCATGGCTAAGTCGGTCGCACCGAAGTAGGGTGTATAATCACCTATCTAGAGAATATTCATTTGCTTCTTTAATCTATCAATGTTGTCCCATATATATATATATATATATATATATATATATATATATATATATATATATATATATATATATATATATATACGGGAACGGTTGCTGATCCCAATCGTTGGTGAAGTACATTCGATACACTCAAGAGAAATGAGTGGTCGGTCATGTGTGGCCGAGTTGCAAGATGTTCTTGTTGAACTCCAGTGTATCGTTCCTAGAGTACACTGACTGGAAGGTGGTTCCATACCTTGTCATAGTTGGAAATCCAT
Organism: Allium sativum; assembly: GCA_030737875.1. Taxonomy (NCBI): domain Eukaryota; kingdom Viridiplantae; phylum Streptophyta; class Magnoliopsida; order Asparagales; family Amaryllidaceae; genus Allium; species Allium sativum. The sequence continues at coordinate 178,167,309 of CM060915.1, read as the reverse complement.
TACCCAATACGTGCTTGCGATTTCGATTGTATACTATTTATGTAGAACGTGAGATGAAAGCGTTTCTGCTAGATTGATATCTATTTGTGTTTAGACATTATTATAATATCAGAATGATATTGCTTTTCAAAGATGTTTGGATTCCCATAAGGGAAAAACCCATTCCGTATTCACGGCATGGTCTTATGAGATATCATATACCTGTTCAACTGCTTTAAACTGTTTTAATCATACCAGTCCCATGACTGACCCGGAGTTTATTTTGTTTTGTTTTCCTTAAACTCTTCGGTGTCTAAATTTGTACGGGTAGTCAAGTAGTCTAGATTTTACAGATACACTTGAAGAGCTGGAGCAGGAGGCTTCAGGATCATATAGCTATAGTTTATTTCCGCTGTGTTGTAAGTGTTGTACTTTGATAATGATGTATATTCAAATACAGATGTATATTTCAAGTGATGTTATATATATTATATTTTATTCGTTCCACTGTGAGGTTCGTGTTACTCTGATGATGTTCTTCTTCTTCTTCTATTCTATTAGTTCTATCTTATCTATCCTCACCTTCTACTTTCTTTCATTAATTACCATGATTTTTCGATGTTTGGGTTATCGACATCGTGTTTATGTCGATAACCAAAGTCGCAAAAATCCGGGTCATTACAGCTTATGTGGCGTAGTTTTGTGTATAACGTGAAATCGCGAGCCTCACACCCCGGTATAAACCAGAAACGGGAGAGGACCTCAGGGGGGCGTGCCTTTTCTTTCTAGCTAGAAGTGGCGACAGTGGTTTTACATGCCCTGACGAGTTTGACTTATGTGGTTGTTACTGTTGCGAGGCGCCTCGATTATATCGGTCGATCCAGGACCGATGGAGTCATTCATTGGCTCATTTACGCCCCAAAGGGCGGAGAGACACATTGTTCAGGCATTATAATCCACTCCGTGTGGACCGGCCCGGATGATCCAAGGTACGGTTGCGGCTGTGCCTGAGGCTCGGGCTAGAGAGTCTCGAAGTCGGTAAGGACTATCTTTTGCCTTGGTTCATGACGGAAAGCCAATTTCCAAATACGTGATTTTGCGGTTTTAACTGTAGAAATAGTATGGCGACATGATATATGGCACCCATGCCGTCTATGATTGATACTTATGTTTTGAAATTGTTTGCACACTATACTCTTATAATTGTATCAGATGATTTGTTTTAAACGTACTAAGCATGTTTGGCTATTATAAGGGAAAACCCTATCCCCCGGCTTGCGTTGCATTGTGTGATAGGACCTGGGTCTTATAATAGCTTCATTTTTCCAAAAAGCATTGCGCTGTTTTGTTATATGCACTGGTATTCTTGGGAGGAAACCTGTTCCGTGTTATACGGCATGGTCCCTTGATATATCTGATTTAAAGTAAAGTTTTAAATAACTGTTTTAGTTCTCACACCAGCCCCATGACTGACCTGGAGTTTATTGTTTTAACCTAAACTCTGTGTGCCCTTATTTTGACACGGGCAGCTAGTAGTTTTGGTTTTGCAGATTTATATTCACAGGATCCTGGTTTACAGCTGGAACGATACTCGGAGAGCTTTGTATCCGCGTATTACTTCTAGTTGTGTATTGTATTATTTTCCTCTGCTATGTAATTTATTGTAATCTCTGATATTTTATGAACTATAATATTTATTCATACTCTGTTTATTCTTGTATTCTGATGTAACTGTTGTAATATACAATGAAATGTTCTTCCGTCTGCGTCCTGATGTGACTTGTTCTCGACTCAATCCGGGTTTTCCTCTCCGGGGAAGTTCGGGTCGTTTCAAAAGAAGAAAGGCTCCATATTGTTTTGAAATGAAAGAATTTGGCTATTTGAATTGTATGTGAATTAAAAAATAATAGTAATTTATATAGCATTTTGATTTAATTTATCTAATTTATTCCCTTCATTTAGCTTATTATCTCGCCTAACTATTATATTTTACATAGTACCAATGTTTTTTCCATTTTAAGTTCTTTTACTTATATTATTTTACTATTCTATTGTATTATCTGTTCTCTATCGAGTTATATTGCTTATATTTAGCCATTTGTTTGTAACTTATAAGGCTATCTTATATTAAACTCTTTAAATTTTATTAAACCTATTTTATTTCAAAATAATTTTTCCGCTTTAAACTACTTTTACCTAAGTAGTTATACACTTTGAACCTAACTTTCTTTTTACATTATATAGAAAATTTAATGCAATGATTTAAGTTTCGTTTAGGTAATAATTTCGATATAATTTTACTAATTTCGTTGCATGACAAATTTCATGTTAAGAACTTTTTATAAATCCTCGAACTTACAAAAATTTAGTAAGCATTTTTGATAAGTTTATTTTATCTATATATTTGGTTTCAATAAATTTTATAAGTAAAACTGTTTTACTTAAGTATAAACTCTCCTTTTCGAGGACGAAAAGTTTTAAGTGGGGGAGGCTGTAACGAACCAGAGTTTTTGAGATTTAGAATATGAATTAATTTAGAGTTTACCGTTAAAAATTAAATATTTATTGCAGGTTTTGATATAGAATTTGGAATTTTATTTATTTTGAACATAGTTGAACGGAGTTATTATTTGGATTTCAATGTATAATTTGGACTTTAAGTTTTGTTGTGAACATATAAAGAAATAAATTCCTTTTAGAGATTTACATTTTTATATACATATTTTGAGAGGAAGTTTTATTAACATTTGTTAGATAATTTGCATTTATTAGAAAAATTAATTAAGATTTTTATGTTGAAGTAAATGTTTTACGTGAAATCAGTAATTTATTTGAATGTTGAAGTAAATCTTCCTTCCCTTCGGGTTTTCTGCCACATGTTGTCGCTAGCCTCGCCGCACCATCGCATCGTCGGTGACAACTTTGCCTCTGGCCGGAACAGTCACTCGGGTTCGCTACCAAACTCGGTTCACCGAACTATGTCGCCACAGTCTGCTACCGTCAACCAGCGATTACTGGTCGCTTTCTCGCCGTCCATCGGCACTGCCTGAATGTAAGTTTTCTTACAAATTAAACCGTTTTCAAGTGGTCGATTTCAGTTTTAACTAAATATAATTAGTTTGGGGGCCATTATTTATCATTTGATCGTCTTGTGGACCATTGCAACCTGTTAACTTCCATTTAAGTTCCATTGTAATACATGCTTGAATCTCTAGTCCGCCTGAGGCTCGGTTGTATTTTGCATAGGTCTGCATATATTTGTTTTTCTGTTCTGTATGCATCATAGTTATGGGCGCTGCAATTATTAGTATTTATACCCAGTTTTGATATTGAATAATTTTTTAATGTAATGCCCATTCCTTAGTCACTTTAGGCGTAACTATTATGGGTTTGGGAAAAATTTCATGTACACACGCACTAGCATTGTACTGTTCCATTTTGTAGCACCACATGCATGCACATATTCCATTATATAAGTTAGAGTGTAAGGGTACATACATTTATTTGGCACGTTGGCACTTTCATTTTGAAAGGTATGACATAGTTCCCATTTGCATTTGTTAATTTCGCATTATCTTCCAAGTTCATGCCATGACTAGAGCCCTAGTTTTGCTACATGGCAAGTCAACCTCTTTGCTCACTATCGAAACTACATGCACTAGAACATTTAGTCGCCTTCTAGGTGACTGTACATGGCCATGTTACCTACTAGTTACCACCTTTTCTTGTTTCAGTTGCATGCATGTATTGATTTGTGATTTTCATGACTTTACTTCCCTGACCTTTAGATTCCTTGTGGATTCCACTGTGTTGATTTCGGTTGGCCTTGGATGTGGATTTTATTACTGTGTTATCCCATTTCTTGTCACTGGTACATGTCATACACTTTTACTTGTTGTCCAGTGTCCGTTATATGTTTACTGCGTTTTAACTTCGAACACATTACATAACTCTGTTATTAATGCATGCAAGCATTTTATCCCTTGGTCGATCAACAAAATAGATGCACGTGTGTTTCAGTCCTTTGCATGACGAATCAACCCATCTTAGGAACTGTTTCGTGCACATGACCTTCAGTACTTCACTAATTTTGCTCAACATTTGCCTTACCCACCTGCATACACCTACCTTTGACTTATATATGTGTAAAAGTTTTGAACACTTAAGGCAAGCTGTGCATGGAAGTCGCCCTTTTTTCAATAATTGAGGCACTTTATACACACATGAATTTATGAACTGTTGAGTACTATTGTGGACCATGCATTTGTTTCTTGATATTGGATCGTTGTTGCATATTTGACTCAGAATGCTTACTTCCATGTTTTAGTTCCTATGGCCTTCTTTACTGGTAATCACATTTGCATTTTGGCTTATGCATGCCTTCTAGTTTTGCATCTCACAACACTTTCAGGCGTTGTTGCCTTGCGGCGACCTGGAGTGAATATGCTCAATTTTGTGTGATAATACATTCTCGAGTACATTTATCACATCCCAGGCTGTCTTTCCGTCGATGCGGCTATGATTCGTCCATAAAGCTAAATTTGCTTATCATTATTGTAATAACCCGGAAAATCAGAACCAATTTAAAAAATTTATTTTGGCAAATTTAGTGAATTTTGAATATTTAAAATGATTTATTTTAAGTAATGACGATGAGAAATTTATTTTGAATAGAATTAGAACATATATATTAGATCGACGTTAGAATAATTATTTATTTTTAATTATAAAAGGAATTGAAAATGGCACGGTAGTTTAAAAATTCGATTAAAAATTTCAAATGAACGCACAGGATTCATAATAACCCGATTTTAGTGAAACCAAAAATATTAGAATCTAACTGAGAATATCTTTCCAACGAATCTGAAAAATTGAAATTTCATAGCGGGAATAAAAAGTTATGACCAATTGAAAATTCAGAATAGTCATTATGGAATTTTGGCCCTTAAAAATATCCATTTTGCAAACGACCTCTGTTTTTGACGATACCACTTTTGTTGGAACCAGAATGTCAAATTATTGCTAGTTTCCAAAAAACGTAATCCCGACTAGTTTGGATAAACCGTAATTTGTTTTGAATTGATATTCAAAAGAAGATTAAAGAATAAATTTAAAGAATTTATCTTTGATAAAATTAATGGGAACCTTTCCCAAAATATAAGAATATTTGAATAAAGGAATATTCTGGATTGGAATGAGGCGTATGTTGTGTTTTATAACACTTGTTTATTATATATGCGAGTTATTCGGGAAGACCGGGTTTATCCCATTCTGAATAACTGATTCGACGATATGTCGAGATGAAGACGGTGCCTGAAGACTGGAGGTCTTCATATCGTTTTGATAATTAATGATGATCTTGATTTGGCTGTGCACCCAAGAGGAGGGAATTAGTTGGTGATCATCCAGACGTACTTGGAGATCGATGGATATGCAAGGAATAAGGTTCCTCTGGTTTCGTTAAAACCCAGAACGGACTTGTAAATGGATGTGTGTCTGACATTGGATTTCATTCTGTGTGATTGATATACATCGGTTGCATAGTGTGAATTGCCTGTGTGGCATGCTGAGATGCAAATGATCAAGGCTTCCATTGAAAAGCAGAGTCTTCTGGTAGATGATCAAAGCACAGCCTTGGTGGCGTAGCTTTGTGTAGCGTTAATTCGCGAGCCTCACACCACGGTGTGAACCAGAAACGGGAGAAGGACCATAGGGGGCATGTGTTTACTTCTAGCTAGGAGTGATGTTTTGGGCTTTACACGTCCAGACATTTTACCTATGTGGATGATGGATTTCGAGACGCCTCGGTTATATCGGTCGATCCGGGAACGATGGAGTCATTTGGATCATTTACACCCCATAGGGCGGGTAAACGTAGTGTTCAGGCATTTTAATCAACATCGAGCGGACCGGCCTTGACAATCCAAAGGTCACTCGTGCTCTGACTTGATACATGGGCTAGATTGTATCGAAGCGGTGAGTACGATCCCTTGCCTCGGTTCATAGATGGAAATCCAACTTCCAATACGACATTTTGCGGTTTTTATAGTAAACGTATATAATGCGACATAGTGGTATGGGGCAATTATGCCGTCTATGATTGATTCTTATGATTGAAATTTTTTTGACACTATACACTTATAGTAATAATAAAAGATGAAATTTAGCGTATCAAGCATTCTTTGGCTATTATAACATAAAACCCTATCCTTCGGCTTGTGCTGCATTGTGTGATGGGACCAGGGTCTTATAATAGCTTCATTGTTCTTTATTTAGCATTGCGCTATTGATTTATTCACGGGTATTCTTGGGAGGAAACCCGTTCCGTGTTATACGGCGTGGTCCCTGGATTTACCTAACTTTAAAATAAAGATTAATAACTGTTATAGTTCTCATACCAGTAATATGACTAACCTGGAGTTCATTGTTTCTACCTAAACTTTTGGTGCCCCTATTTTCCATGGGCAGCTAGTAGTTTTGGTTTTGCAGGTTTATATTCACAAGATCCTGATTTACAGCTGGAACGATACTCGGAAAACTTTGTATCTATGTATTACTTTCGGTTGTGTTTCTTATTGTTTTTTGCTGCTATGTAATGTATTTTAATCTCTGATGTGTAATATTTATTCATACTCTGTATATTCTTGTATTCTGATGAAATTGTTGTAATAAGCAATGAAATGTTCTTCTGTTTGTGTTCTGATTCGTCTTGTCCTCAAATCAATCCGGGCTTTCCTTCACGGGGAGGTTCGAGTCGTTATATTTTGGTATCAGAGATTTGTATTACAAAGCTCGGAGAACAAGACACGTTAGAACCATACGAAAGAATTCATCAGAGATGGGACTAGTAATGTCCAATGAGAATTACTCATTAGAGATGGGATCAGTAGTATCCTAGAATGAGTCGAAAGTGAGTTGTCTTCAAATAAAGATGAAAACAATTTGTTTTGAAAATATAATTCAATTATATGTATTTGATTATTTAATTTATATTGAGTTTGGATAATCAAGTATATAAAGATTTTTCGTATACATCTGATACACATGTATTCGAAGTTTTAATATACTGGATAGATATAGAATCACATTCTAGTAGCCCGGAGATGGTTCCGATGATGGCATGTCATCATCAGCACTTGTGTTCGAGTTTCAAAATTGTGATATCTATATATTTCCAATTGACTGGTGTGAGAACCATAATATAGTTAGAATATATTGTTGTGACTTGGCATCAAAAACATGATTTTCTATATATATATCACAATTATGAATTTGAAACATTAATTCACTAATTGATTGATGGTTGTGTTGTTTGATTATTGGTTTGATATTTTTAACCATTTAGGCCAAATTGTATCAAATATTGATTTGTATTTAAAATTGCTTGAATTCGCGTACATGTACATGTATATACATTGAACAAGTCATCGCAAGGAGGTAAGAGCAGAGGAATAAAATTGTTTTCCCGACAAACAGGCACATGTTTATTGTATTTCTTGGGGTTTTTGATGATTTTATGAGCCGATTGGCTGTTTCTTTTTCTTTTTGGATTGGAGAGGCATATATGGCAATTTCGGGATTTTCCTGGTGCTCCCGTACAGGGGAGGTTATGGCAAAAAAATTCAAAAATTTAGGGTGTTAGCCAAATTTTTGAAGAATTTGAAAAGTTCTTAGAAACTGAAAAGTTGAAAAACTTAAGTCATAATGAAAATAGTGAATGTTGAGTTGATTTGTAAAACAACTTTTAGCTTCGTCCCTTTTCGGGGATGAAAAGTTTTAAGTGGGGGAGTTGTAATAACCTCGGAAAATATGAACCAATTTAAAAAATTTATTTTGGCAAATTTAGTGAATTTTGACTATTTAAAATGATTTATTTTAAATAACGACGATGAGAATTTTTTGAATAGAATTAGAACGTATATATTTATATAGATCGACGTTAAAATATAATTAATTATTTTTAATTGTAAAAGGAATTGAAAATGGCACGGTAGTTTGAAAATTCGATTTAAAATTTCAAATGAACGCACAGGATTCAAAATAAACTGGATTTTAGCGTAAACAAAATTATTAGAATCTATTTGAGAATATCTTTCAACCGAATCCGAAAAATTAAAATTTCATAGCGGGAATAAAAAGTTATGTCCAATTGAAAATTCAGAATAGTCGCTATGGAATTTTGGCCCTTAAAATAGCCATTTTGCAAACGACCTCTGTTTTTGAGGAAACCACTTTTGTAGGAACCGGAATGTCAAATTATTGCTAGATTCCAAAAATCGTAATTTTCTGAATCAATACGGGAGTGTGGCGAAGGAAAACGTGTTTTGACAGTTTCTGTCAATTTTGATTGACCAAAAAATGGCCATTTTTCGAACGGTCTTAGAATTTGACAAAAATAGTTTTGTTAGGACCATATCGTCATTACAAAGCTAGAAAATATTTTTCGGAAATTTTTAGAGTCAGTATATGGCCCTGTAATTTAAAATGTACGTTCAAATTAAATATATATTGATTTATATTTTATTTTTGATGAAAACTGATCGAAGCGATGGAATTGGCTTACCTGACATATCCTATTGCATTCGAAATGAGGGTAATTATCTTGGGACGATAATCGGTGGGTTGGATTTAGAGCTTGAAATAAAAAGTTACTTTAAGGGATCCAAATTGACTAAAATATATAAATAATTATAAACACCGTCTTCTTTTGCCAAGTCAACTCTCCTCCCCCCCCTCCCCCCCCCCCCCCCCCGCATTAGATTTTAGAAAAAAATAAAAGAAAAAAGGATCGCGACCCTGTTCCTCAGCCCCCCCTCGAGGTCGATCAACGTTGCGGGTCGAGCTCCAAGAAGCCGCCGCCTCTCCATCCTTGACCCCGCCCATCAGTAGCTGCACCTCCTTCCCCTTTGTCTCCTCAAATCGACCGAGCCCCATAACCCGACCCAAAAATGCCCCTATGGCTCTACACCGACACAGCCTGGACCCGACGCCGCCTCCGACTGCGTAGACCTCTGCCGCCACCCGCCGACCCCCTCCAACCTCAAGCGACAGTGAACCCCCTTTTATACACTGTAAGTTTTTTTTAACTAATTTATTTTTAATTTATTTTGTGTAATGAGTTTCATATATTATAGAAAAATTAAAAATCAGATTTTTTTTGTTATAGGATAGCAACATGAGAAAGATTTGATTTTTAGTATGAGAAAGACTCAATTTTTAATATGTAAAAGATTAGATTTTTTTTATCAATATAAAGTTTAGATCTTCATTCATGTGGAGTTAAGATTTTTAAAATTTGAAGTTAAGATTTTTTAAACAACAAAAAGATTTGATTTTTAACTACAAAAAGATTTGATTTTTATTTAGGAAAGTCTATATTTTTATACAAGGAAATTTTATATTTTTATACAAGGAAAAATTATATTTTTATAATTGAAAAAGATTAGATTTTTAGTTTAGAAAAATATGATTTTTAGTTAAGAAAATAAACGATTTTCATATATAAAGGGGCAATATTAAAAATGTGATTTTTATCATATAGGTAGCAAAGTAAAAATACGATTTGTATTGACTGAATGGTTAAATAAAAATGTGATCTTATATATATATATATATATATATATATAGCGATATAAACATAAAATTTTTATATGGCAAGTAGCGTTGTAAAAATATAATTTTTATATACATCGTTATAAAAATATGATTTTTACATAAGAAGTAGCGGGAAAAGACAGCGATGGTATCGACTGAAATCAAAACGAAACCCGAACCGTTCAGAATTTCAAAAATGAAATGGAGGAGTGGAACCCTCGGTGAGAATTTCTCACTTTTAATTTATTTTTCTAGTTGAAATACATACTAGGATGCAGACGGTGCTTTGCAGCACCCGACACCCGTCGTCCACAGACCATGGATGAATTTTTTTTGGAATGATATTTTGTGAAAATTGATTGTGTGATGTGGAATGGAATAAAATATTTTATTGTTAAAAATATTTTATAGTCAAAAATACAATTTTTAACTTGTATATAAAATAAATATTTATAAACAATTCGGACGATTTGTTTATGTACACACATTTGAATGATACTGATTGGGATGATAAATTTTACACATCGCCCAACTGCACAAATAAATCTATGTTTATTGTTTGAAAACTCCACATGGATATTGGGATGATATTGGGCATACTCTAGTCCCAATAATTAGTTGTATGTCAATCGATTGATTGACAGGCTGTTATAAGCGTTAAATATTTATATTTAATGCTTATACGGTATAGAATGCATTTTGGATGATGGATTGCTATTTTCATTGTTGTTATACACATTTGTCGTGTAAAATCCATATAATCAAATTATATGGTAATTGACTGTTTGATTCCAGTTCAGAAAGAATGAATATTTTAAAATAACGATTATTTTAAAATGACAAATATTTTCAAATAATATTCAGAAAAGAATCAAAATCTGATTTTGATGTCCGATTTGGGATGGACACGAATATATTTAAATTTATAAAGCCGTGTCGATTAGATTGACGCCATTTTGATGTGAACGATATTTATATCGATTTTATTCACTTTTATATTGAATATCGAAATGGAATTGATTTCAAAATCTAATGTTTTTAAAGTATTATCATTTATATATCGATGATATGGAATAATCAATTTTGAATTGAAATTGAATATGAAGTTGAGATCGTTTTGAAAACGAATTTAAAACGATTTATAAAATACGTTTTAATTGGAAATTGACGAAATATATATTATGTATTATATATATATATATATATATATATATATATATATTATAATGGCCTGAATAGAACGCGCCGCGCTGCGGTAGTTCGTGGATTTCGACCATTGACTTCGAATGGAAATTACGGGAGAGCCGACTGTCGGATTCTCCTAAAATTAGAACCGTTGGGTTCGTATCAAAAAGAGCTTTCTAACGAATATGAGAAATTAGAAATCTAACAGTTGGATTTGGAATTATGTCCAAATCAAATTTGGAAAAGGTCATTGTAAGTGTAGTTCGATGGTTGTTTATTGTAATCGACAGTACGGGCCTTGATAAAAAATTTAAAAATATCAATTATTCGTGTAAAATCATAAGAAATCATTTGGAAAGAATTGGGGTGAAAAATTCCATATTTGGAAAGATAAAACTAGATTTTTGTCGAAATGAACTAGTTTTGAAATAGAATTATAATCCTTTTATTTTTAAAATTAATAAATTGGATTTGAAATGGTTTTAAAAATAACCAGAATTTCCGATATATGGATTGGGAATGGATTTGAATCGAAATTGTCTTTAGAAAATTTCGATGTTGGATTTCGTGATTATGCAGATATTGTTATGGAAATTTGAAGGATATATTTATATCGTTATTTCCAATACGATATTCGTTGGTCGTAGAATATGATATTGAATATAAGCCATTATATTTTCTATTCAGAGCCTTGTGTTTAATATCAAATGGGATTTGGGTTTGTTGTGAACGGTGTCTTCATTAACACTGTTCTTAAACCAAGTAGAGAAAAAGATTAAATCTTTTTATTTAGATTTAACGAATTATACCAATTAAATAATATTGAATTGGAATTGAATTTTGGGTTTATCATGAACGGTGTTTTAAATAACACTAGTTCTTTAACTCGATAATTAATGGAATGTGAATGGGGTTTGTTTTGAATTGTGTCTTAACGACATTCGTTCTTTAATCCGATTTACAGTGAAATGGAATTTGGAATTTATAAATCTTTTGAGAAATTTAAAGGGATTTTTCCAAAGTAAAGTTTTCCAATTTTATAAAATAAATTAGAATTGAATGGAATTCGATTATATATATTGATCTGTTTTCCATTAAGATTCCATAAAATGAGATTTTGGGTTTATCGTGAACTTTTTTTAAATGAAATTAGTTTTTTAACCCCATTAAAGATAAGATTTAGTTCTTAACTTTGAAGAATCATTTAGTAATGATTTATGGAAATTAAAGATAAATTAGAGTTTTAATGATTCTTTAAATAGATTGAAAGGTGAATATGATAACTAAAATTATCAAATACAAGAAATGATCGAGAATGGAGTATCGCCAGTTTTGCTCCAAGCGATAGTTAAATCTAAAGCTAGATTTGAACGTGAAATGGTAATTGAATTTACCGATAACACCGTGGTGTTAGATATGAAGTACTACTAGTTTTACTTCATGGGATGAATAGGTTGGGGTTGGGCAATTTAATAAATGATTACTTCGGTAAGGTTCACTAATCCCGAATAGTTTGGATAAACCATAATTTGTTTTGAATCGATATTCAAAAGAAGACTAAAGAATAAATTTAAAGAATTTATCTTTGATAAAATTAATGGGAACCTTTCCCAAAATATGAGAATATTTGAATAAAGAATATTCTGGAATGGAATGACGCATATGTTATGTTTTATAACACTTGTTTATTATACACGCGAGTTATTCGGAAAGACCGGGTTTATCCCATTCTGAATATTGATTCGACGATATGTCCAGATGTAGATGGTGGTCGAAGACCAGAGGTCTTCACATCGTTTGGATTTTTATCGACGATCTTGATTGGGTTGTACACCCAAGAGGAGAGAATCAGTTGGTGATCGTCCAGATGTACTTGGAGATCGATGGATATGCGAGGAATAAACTGGTTTCGTTCGGACCAAGAATGGACTTGTAAATGGATGTGTGTCTGACATCGGATTTCATTCTGTGTGATTGATATACATCCATTGCATTGTGTGAATTGCATGTGTGGCATGCTGAGATGCAAATGATCAAGGCTTCTGTTGAAAACAGAGTATTGTGGTGGATGATCAAAGCACGACCTTGGTGGCGTAGCTTTGTGTAGCACTAATTTACGAGCCTCACACCCCGGCGTGAGCCAGAAACGGGAAAAGGACCTCAGGGAGGGCATGTATTTCCTTCTAGCTAGGAGTCCTGTTTTGGTTTTTACATGCCCAGACATTTTACTGATGCGGGTGATGGTTTGCGAGGCGCCTCGGTTATATCGGACGATCCAGGGCCGATGGATTCATTTGGCTCATTTACGCCCCATAGGGCGGGGAAACGTAGTGTTCAGGAATTTTAATCCACATCGAGTGGACCGGCCCTGATGATCCAAAGGTCACTCGAACTCTGACCTGAGACATGGGCTAGATTGTCTCGAAGCGGTGAGGACGATCCCTTGCCTCGGTTCACGGATGGAAATCGAACTTCCAATACGACATTTTGCGGTTTTAATTGTAAACCTATATATGGAGACATAGTTGTATAGGGCACTTATGCCGTCTATGAATGATACTTATGACTGAAATTGTTTTGACACTATACACTTATAGTAATAATAAAAGATGAAATTTAGCGTATCAAGCATTCTTTGGCTATTATAAGGTAAAACCCTATCCTTCGGCTTGTGTTGCATTGTGTGATGAGACTTGGATCTTATAATAGCTTTATTGTTCTTTATTTAGCATTGCGCTGTTGTTTTGTGCACTGGTATTCTTGGGAGGAAACCCGTTCCGTGTTATATGGCGTGGTCCTTGGATTTACCTAACTTTAAAATAAAGATTAATAACTGTTTTAGTTCTCACACCAGTCACATGGCTAACCTGGTGTTTATTGTTTTAACCTAAACCCTGGTTGCCCCTATTTTCCACGGGCAACTAGTAATTTTGGTTTTGCAGGTTTATATTCACAAGATCTCGATTTACAGCTGGAACGATACTCGGAAAGCCCTGTATCCGCATATTACTTTCAGTTGTGTTCTGTATTGTTTTCCGCTGCTGTGTAATGTATTTTAATCTCAGATGTGTAATATTTATTCGTACACTGTATATTCTTGTATTCTGATGAAATTGTTGTAATAAGCAATGAAATGTTCTTCTGTTTGTGTTCTGATTTGTCTTATCCTCAAAGAAATCCGGGCTTTACTTCACGAGGAAGTTCGGGTTGTTATAATTATCATCGGCAGTTCATGGTTAAACACCCTAATTAGTTAATAAATTTATTTGGATTAAACTGGTTATATTTTGTGATTATCGAAGTGTGCTTACTTGAAATAAGTTTAATCCTGACTCGGGTGTTTTGTGTATTTTGCATGGGACACTCGGGTCAGGCCCAAAGTGTTCCAGGTTTAGAGATTTCAGCTCGCAACGAACTGGAGAGGCACACAAAGGAGGCACGCGAAGACGCACACATGTGCAAACTGACAACAAAGTGTAAATTTTTCTCATCTGAAATGTATGTATAAATTTACATTTCTACCGCTTTACAAAATATTGTTTACAATTCTGATATTATATGAGAAATTTTATTCCGCTGCAATTTATTGTACTCTGCGATTCTGTATTAATTTTGTTTAAACCGCATAAGCCAATAGCAATCTGTCATTTTGAACGGTTTGAGTTGGTTTATTTACCGACTTGAAGCAGGTCCATCAACAGTGCAAACTGGTGAAGTGTTTACTGCATTAGCACGGCTACAATGACCTACATGAACTATTGGCATGTTCACCGTGTTACTTATGTGATGACTTCTGAATAATAACAGGAAGCGGTGCTTAAAGGGTGCTGCTAATGGTGTATATGCTCTTAGCAGTAAAGGTGAGAAAATATACGTATATAAACTAACCCAAAAGTTAAGTGCCTTCCATCATTTCGTGTTTAAATTAACAAATGGTATCTACGAGTGACATACAAACCAAAGTAGTCAACAACGAGGAAACCAAAAGTCCCAAACGAATCATACTTGGTGAATCAAAAGTGGAAAACTTGGAAAGAAATTTAATCGTAAGCTAAAACTTGCCTTTATTCACGGTAGCGATCACCGTACGAAGGAGGAGAGACGTGATTGTCTCGGTCAGTGAGCGGATCGTAAGGAGGTGCTATGGGCTTCGGGTGGCTTGCGAGTGACAACAGCTTTAGCAAATTTTAACTCTTATTTCTACTAACAAGGGTCTTCTCACGATGATCCTCAAATCTGAAAATATCTTGATAAAGATACGGAAGTATTTCAAATCGAACACTGTCAGTAACATAGAGATTTCGAACAATGTATAGGGATTTTGAAATCTCCCCTCTCGAGCTCACAGCCAACCCCTCAGATACGTGTAGTAGTAAGAGTCCCCTGCTCACGACCAAACACCATGGCGAGAACCCCCTATCACGTTCGCGCTACATCTAGCAAGCAAGGGCGCTCCAACGTTAGAAAATGGTGGTGGCGATGGTTAGAAAATGGAGAGGTGGCGATACCGGACCAGGAAAGGACTGCAGAAGGGGAAGCTCTGGTCTTGAGTGGCTTTTGACTGATGCGGCGCGAGGTGAAAGCGGTGGTCTCGAGCGGCAACTGCGACGCCTTCTTGCGAGCGGAAGGGCGGCGTTGCTATGGACATCGAGTTGGATAGAGGAGGGGTGCCTAATTTCGAATTTGGGGATTTTTAATTTCGGTGGAGGAAGGATTTGATTTAGCATTAGGTAAAGGAATTTAAACAATTGCTGGTAAAGTTGAAGAAGTGGTGTGTGAGCAACTAAGGGTGCGCTAGTTCTTATAATGCCACCGAAGTAGACCTGTATCTAAGGAAATCTTAGCGTATAATTCGTTTACAGAAAAAATATGACCGGTGGAAGGAAGCTTCGGCACAAAACCTCTGAGAGTTGTAGCCAAATCTTAGTATAGATTTACCAGATTTTAGCTCAAAGAACCGTTGGGCTAAACAAAGGAATACCATGGATTTTATTCAGTCCATATTTCAAAAATGTACATTTACATAGAACGTTCATATTAACAGCTTATATGTTTGGTTAATAGTCCGAATAAGTGCATCATATTTTTTATTTTCTTCTTGCGGTTTTTCCATCAATTAAATTTGTCAACCGATCACAATTGTTGTGACAAATTAATCGCACCAAAATTTATCGAACGATGAAATTTGAAATGACGTATTTTATATAAACTAATTCTCCGTTAGAAATCGATAATGTCTAAATACGATTGCAAAATATATTATCAAAATTGATTCTTGTTCTAATGTTAAATCTCAATAGAGCGTCATGTTAGGAAATATATAAATTTTCAAGACATTTTTATTTTAAAAGTGAATACGACATTCAAAAAAAATATTTTCCTAATTATCAAATCAATAAATGCGATAGTTTACAAAAGAACTAGATTAGAGTAAAAATAAATAAACAAAGTTAAAATATTATAATCCATCAAATACAAGTAATGAGGTTAAAAGTAGAGTGCTACGGACAATGCAATGGAGCAAGAACAGAACGGAGAACATAATGTAAACAGAAGACAAAGAATTAAGTAAAGTTTAAACATTATGCTTGGAACACAATGATTAAGTGCAAATAGTCAAGACAAATAAAACTAAAATACAAAATTACAAGCCAAAATAATATTATAAATTTGTCAAATAAAAAATAGTTTAGAAAGCTAGAAAACTAGAATAATAAAAAAATAGAAAATAGATAAATATCAAAGCTACGTAAATAGTTTAACTTAAAATTTAAATTTTTAAATTCCGACAACATTCATATTTCAATGAAAAGAATTCAAGGCTACATGTATGAATTATTTAACAACGACGAACCTTCTATAATTCACAAAAGAATTAAGTCCAAATTATACATTGAAGTTCAAAATAAATTCCAAATTCTATATCAAACCAACTATAAACATTTATTTTTAACTATAAACACTAAATTAATTTATATTCTGAATGTTGAAAATTCTAGTCCGTTACAGTATATGCATATTCCAAATGATCATAGTATTTCATTAGTATCTCTTCATCTATAATTCATTTATCTAACAACAATAAAAATAAAGAAAAGAATTTACGAAGGAGCAAACATTAAAAAAATACTTTAACTACTTAAAATTAAGTTAGATTATAACGCAAACACGTAACATTCACACAATTTATATGAGAGACTGCATAGAATACAAAGACAAGAGTAGCCAGGGTTCCGATTTTATTGTATCTGATTTGGTACAATGAGAGGAGAGGTTTCTGTTTTAAAACCTATATAGAAAAACTGAAGCGACATTTCAAATAGCACCAACAAACCATTCAAATTTAGTTATTTTAACAATGGTAAAATTTCTCAATTCAACTATTTTCTAATCAACTGTTTGAATTCAACTGCAAAGCTGATAACGTTAACAATTTTTATGTTAAACATATACTCAACTAGTAAGTGAACTACAAGATCATACTACAAGCAAGCAAGACCTGTTAGCAAAAAAGCATTACCGGATTGTAATGACCCAAAATTCCGGTCCAATTTGAGCTGACTAAAAACACAAGTCCAACCACAAATTAAACTAAAAATTAGGAAATTTATAGAAAGAAAAATAGAGGGTGAGGAAAGATAAGATAGAAACTTAGAATAGAAGAAGAAGAAGAAGAACACAACATCAGAGTAACACGAATCTCACAGCGGAACGAATAAATATATTTCATAACATAACTTTGAAATACAAATCTGTACTTGAATATACATATCATTGTCAAAGTACAGCACTTACAACACAGCGGAAATAACTATAGCTATATGATCCTGAAGCCTCCTGCTCCAAGCTCTTCCAGTATATATGTAATCCCGACTACTTGACTGCCCATAAAAATTTAGGCACCCAAGAGTTTAGGGAAACAAACAAATAAACTCTGGGTCAGTCATGGGACTGGTATGAGTAAAACAATTTAAAACAGTTCAAGCACGTAATCGATATCTCATAAGACCATGCCGTATAACGGAATGAGTTTTTCCCTTATGAGAAACCAAATATCTTTATATCAAAAAACTTTTGATATTATAATAATGTCTATCAACACAATATGATAATCATCTAGCAGAAACGCTTTCATCTCACGTTCTACATATATAGTATACAAATCAAAACCGCAAGCACGTATTGGGTAATGGATTTCCAACTATGACAAGGTATGGAACCACCTTTCGCTAGTGTACCTCTAGAGAGGAATACACTGGATTCAACAAGAACATATTGCAACCCGGCCACACATGACTGACCACATATTTTACTTGAGTGTATCGAATGTATATCACCAACGGTTGGGATCAGCAACCGTTTCCCGAATGGGACAACATCAACAATAAATTTTTAGAAGTAAATGAAACTCTAGATCAGGTGATTATACACACTACTTCGGTGCAACCAACTTAGCCATGCTGCCTGCCCGATTTCTGTCATTTACCGGATGTGAGGCTAGAAGCTACGCTTTATCATCCCACCAGATTCACTTTGAATGCCACATCGTCAAATCCATCAAACAACCGATTAACGTCCTCAACCATACATTATGTCTTAGCTAAAAGAAGTTTCCTTCTCCGCTTCCACTCTTGGTACGGTTGGAGAAATCCATATACATGATCGTCTGGAAATACTCTGTCAGACATCCGTCCATACAAGTCATTCAGGAACAGGATGAACCGAAGGCACTATTCTGTAAACAGGATAGCCCATGCATAACTCTGTCTTCAATTTCCTTTGGCATATATGATTCGCAATGCTTATGCCAATACAGAGTCGTTCTTTGGATAATAATCCAACCGGTCTCTCCATATTAACAACGTTAAAATGGTCAAAACTTCGATAGTTTTTTATTTAACTATCGAAGAAAAAAAGGTGTTTAAACAACGATATTATTTCCAAATAGAAATTTATATCGATCAAACATCATTCAACATTTATCTCTTTATTTCGTTAATTTACTTATCTCTTGTTTCCCTGTATTCAATATTTCTTATTTTCTAAATTTGGAAAGTATATGTTATTAACAATGGAAAACATTTCCATTTCTTGTTTTCTTTAACAACTTCCTTACATAACTCTCTCTCAAATCTTTTCTCTTCGGTAATTCTATCCTTCGATAAGGTATATTCGATAACTCAATTCAATTTATTCTATTCACTTAACTCTTTTGATTTAACTCTAACTCTATTCACTTAACACCTATCGAATTAACTATATACGATAACTCTTTTAATTCTATTTGAATAAACTATATATTCGATTAACTCCTTTATTCTATTTGAATAAACTATATTCGATTAACTCCTTTTACTCTATTTGAATAAACTATACTCGATTAACTCCTTTTACTTTCTATTCGAATAAACTATATTCGATTAACTCCTTTTACTTTCTATTCGAATAAACTATATTCGATTAACTCCTTTTACTTTAACTCTAACTGGTTAACTCTAATTGATTAACTCCAATTCGAATATCAAATATTCGATTACTCTATTCAACTGACTCGAATCGACTAACCCCTTTCGAATAACTAATTCGATTTACTACTTTAGAATACCATATTCGATTTAACTCCTTTTGAATATGATATACGATTTAACTCCTTTATTCGCTTTATAAATATTTCCTTTTTAACAACATTTATTCGTTTTAAAGATTTACTTTTAGTAACGGTTCTCCACTTTAAAAATGGTTTCCTTCTTATAATAGTTTCCTTTTTATAAGGTTTTCCCTTTTTCTGAATATCTCCTATTTATAAATATTCCAATTTATAAATATTTATTATTTATAAATATTCCATTTATAAATATTTTATTTCAAATATCACTTTGGAAATATTCCCTTATCAACATTTCGGTATGTTATGGTGTTTAACATATCAAATCACGATGATCAGTATCGTCCAAACACATATAATCGACCGCAGATTATATATCACATCATATATCACAATATATGAAAAACAGTAGAATAAATGTTGAGGAACCCAGTTGGATTCCTCCAACCTGTCTCCTTGCATCCACAGTTGTTATACAATATAAAATCAACATCACTTTCAGTTCCATATGATATATTCTGTTAAACAGAATCAATATAGAAATTCAACTAACTGACTAGCAGTTCAATCAAACAGTCAACACACAGTCAATCAGCCAATATTTAACAGTTCTAAAAATACAACATGAAATTATAAACTGTTCAGAGTTAGTGAGATTTACTCACATTGGACTATCATTGTTAATAACGATAACCATCGCTTGATTTAGACCGACAATTTATTTCTCCATAAATTGTAACGATCTCTGATGGACTTCCAGTCAGTTCCATCATGTAGTGTCCGTCCATACGATCCTAACGCAACTTATGGTTCTCGATTCTGACCTCGTATGTATGAGATATCACATTCACAAGTTAATACAAATTTTAAATAGTTTAAACTTGGTTTTAACTTTATAAATGGGCCAACTATCCCAAAATAGGCCCATCTTCACTTCTACAAGCCCAACCCCGTAACTCTCCTTCCTTCCAGATGTGAGCTGCTCCTCCAGTGATGATAATTTGGACATAGCCGCAACTTTGAAAACACAATCCTACTTCCATACCCAACAAAACAAACAACCGAACTCACCCACTCTCTCCTCATCAAACCCTCTTCGACCTCATAGCCATGAATTCATACTCGGTCTTGTCTACAAAAATCCGAACTCATCCTCCTTGTAACCGTTTGACCATGCGTTGACTGGCCTCTGCCATCCCCTCAGTCGCCATATGTCAGCTCCGACGCAACCAAACAACACACCAAACCTACCTCCTCCTAATCATCACCACTGTATGTGAATCGGCCTTCGTCTGCAAATCTCATCGTCGGCAGTGCTACTGCAACCTACGATAATAAGTGGTGTCGATCTCCCGCAAACTCTAACCCAAACTGTCGTTTCTCTATATGAATCCAAATACCTACTTTATTCTGCAAATCGATCTCATAATCACTAGCAAATCGCAGCCCTAGCCTAGCTGATATATTTTGGGGCAAACCAAGAAGACGTCGAACGGAGGAAACGTATACTAGACTAAATAGGATTCCAACATCATCTCATACATTTATAGTTTGCAATTTATTTGAATTTATTTCAAATTCTTTGATTGTTGGAAGACACCGATTTTCTACTGTGAAGAAATGTTTTGTGGCGGCGCATTTTGGTTTGACCAAAGAGAATAGAATTTAGGTTAGAAGATAGTTAGGTATTTATTGAATTTTGTAGATATTTTTATCTTGATTATTATATTAATATCTATCCTTACACTGTTTATATTTATTGTTAAAAATCCCCATGACCACACACGATACCCAAAAATCACGAAAATAGACATGCAACTACAATTCAACATTACGGTCCCAACGAAACTGGTTACGCCGAATTCCGACTCCGTTTGCTCACACAGCGTATTTTTAACTGTCGAAATACTGACTGTTTCTCACTCTAAAAATTCGTACGGCTACACAGTGACTCTAAAAATCACGAAACTGGAAATCTAACAACTATTTGACATTGCGGATCAAACAAAACTAGTTTCGTCGAATTCTGACTTCATTTGCAAAAGTAGCTATTTTTAAAGCTCTAAATAGCCTATTTAAATATATAAATATATTTAAATATAATTGAATTAAATATTTAAAATTAAATATTAACGTCTATATTCACATGGAATACCGTACACCTTCAGAATATTCCTATATGGATTTCTAACTCGATATTCACTTCTGGGTCAACACGATATTCGATTTATATTGAAATACCTTTTTAAAATATAAATAATTCCTTTATAAATTATAAAGGAATTCCACAACGACTTATCTAAAATTTTATTTGGACATAAATCAAAATCTATACGACGAAATCCTGATTTTTCTCTTCCACTAGAAAGATATACTCCTCCAGCTCCACACGTTTCTTGTTTCACAGAAATCTGGCTTAAAACAAATCCTGTACATTCAGTTGAAGTTCAAATCGCCAAATAGCGAACTGCAGCGCCATTTCGAGCTCATTTATAATTATATTATAAACTATACGTTCAACTGTCAACGATTGAATATATTCGTTATTCAAATTCAATTCCAAGCTGAATTAAATATCACGGATGATCCAGTTCACACTATATGGCCATTTCAGCCAATTCTGTTTATTTCAGAATTAAATATATTATTTAATTTATTAATTAAATTAAATATTCACGATTATTAAATTCCACGGCCATTAAATCCTCTAAACCACCATTTCAATAATTAAATAAATTAATCATAATACCTCTGTCAATGCGGGTCATTACAATCTTCCCCACTTAAAATAATTTCGTCCTCGAAATTGCTAAAAGGTAGAGAACGACCCTATGACTGGTTAGAACATATTTTTTCACTTCTTAACTTCAGTTTCAACTGAACCAATTTAATTTCAATTAAATTATAAATTAATTCTTAACAAAGAAAATTTTCAAAAATCCTGAAAATTTTCTAACGCCCTAACTCTTAGAATTTTTTTGCCAGCACCTCCTTTGTACTAGTCAATCGGTCAAACTCCAACTCGCCTCTCTGGGCCTTCTCCATCCAAAAAGAAAATCAAACAGCCAAGCGGCTTGCCAATTCGACTCATGAATCTTATATCCAATAGAAATATAAACTTGTACCTTTTGTCGGCATATCATTATATCCTTTCCACCTGTTATCAATTCAGCGGATACCAGGGTCATCCCAATAAAATTCCAATCTGCTTTTATTCACAACACAACCATTCGTTTATATCCGAGCCAAATATCATTTCAACTCGAGTTTCTTCTCGATTCCCAACTCTTAACTTGATTATCACATTACACTTCAAATTTGAATCTCACAATACAATTTGTCTTGATATCATTCTAATTCAATGGCTTTACTTAAATTCAATTTTGCTTTCACAAATTTTTGTTAAATTTGTTTTTAATTCCAACAGTCTTTCCCTGGGAGTTTTTAAACAGTTTATGTAATAACCCGTATTTTCAATAACCTGTAATGATGAAAATCGAGGCAGAATTTAATTCTAAAATCTGAATCAAGGGAAACGGGCTATGCCATTGCGTTCGTCTCAGAAAAATACACGAAATTGAGTCCGAGTTTTCGAAAATCGGAGTCCGTATGACCCTATTAAGGCCCAACGAAGTTTTCAGAAAAATTCAAAGTAAAAACAGACTTCAAATTCAAGTTTGAATTTGGAAATTTGGGCCAGTATGGGCCAGGCAGGAAAATCCCCCCCAGAGCACCTAAGTCGACAGCCCTGTCGACTTGGGAGTCGACTTGGTTGGACCCAAGTCGACAGCCCTGTCGACTTGGCTGTCGACTTGGTCCAGCTGGGCAGTTTTGCCTGGTGCACCATTTTGTGTTTGTGTTGAGTTTGGGGGCCAGATTCGGTTTTAAGGGCTGAGATTTGAACTACGGTTTAATCCTAAGGCTAGAACTAGTCCTAATCTCTATAAATAAGGCCCTAACCTAACCCTAAATCATCATTATTCATTCATACAACTAAACTATGGCAAAATCAATCCTCTCATGGCCTCCACTCTCTTCATAAAATTCCTAAATAAATTTCTATGGGATTTTCCATGCATACAAGTGTTTTCAAGCTTGTATGAGCATCATTAGCTTGCATTCAAGTCAAGTTTCTATAATTGCATCATAAAGAAAGAGTTTTGATCATTTTGGCTCAAGGGTTTTTCTATTAAAGCTTGCATTTTGGGTTTAATTGGTTGCATAAGGGCTTTGTCATATTTTTGTGTCTTCATAAGCATTGTAAGCCCTTTTCTACTTTCATATTTAAACTCTAAAGTTAATGAATGATGCAAGTTGTGATATGCAAGTTTACTATGAAGTGTTATGCAAGTTTGCCATGTTATGAAGTTATGTTATGCAAGTCTGATATGCAAGTTTATTATGTTATGCAAGTATGATATGCAAGTTTATCATGTTATGCAAGTTTGCTATGTTATGATATGCAAGTCTATCATGTTATGTTATGCAAGTTTGATATGCAAGTTTGTCATATGATATGCAAGTTATGTTATGCAAGTTAGCGTTGATCCTTTTGTTCATGTTATCATGTTATGCAAGCGTATCTTGAGTATGTGAACATTAAGCTTCAAGCTTTATGCTAAAGGTTGCATTTTGGCAACATGTAAGTTATCATATCTCTTATGATAACTTGCATATGAGGCTAAATGCGAACTTAAGGCCATTTCTACATGTCATTTAGTACCATGTATCACCAATATGCCAAGTTTGGTTTTATGCATGCTTTTGGGGCCTAAAAATGTAATATGCAAGTGTATGAACACATGAACATTTCATATGCCACCATGTTAAACTTGTGGCTTCAACACCTTTATGTCACGATTATGCCAAGTTCCCTCTTTCTATCCTTTATGCGCTATTGCGATATGTAAGCGATGGGATTGCGTTTGGGGTTGGGTAAACTTAAAAGACATAAAAACATAAGCTTGGGAATTTACCTATTAAGTTAGGTCTACCCATGGGGAATTTACCTATTAAGTTAGGTCTACCCAATTGCTTCAAAACTTGTAACATGTTTTGGAAACGTGATGGACATGACACTTAGAAAAGATAAGTGTGACCAACTCGAGGTTGGGTTGAGTTTGTAGCGTAAACCTACCCGGAACCGACCGGCTTAACTAGTGGCTACAAAAAATAGGACCCAATGTGAGAAGTTGGCCATGTTGTACCTTGAACCCGAGGTAAGACCAAGTTGTGGTGTAAAGCTACCCGGAACCGACCGGCTTAACTAGTAACCGCAACAAAGTCTAATGTGCGAGGTTAAGGCGCATTAATTAATTAATGCCTCATGATTAGGGTTAAGTCATGGTCCACTTAATACTTAACCAATTGGGGTTTGGTAGATTAATCGGGGTTAAGTCGTGAACTCATAGTTACACTTAACCAAGTTAATCCATGATTAGCAAGAGGGTTAAACCGTACTTAACCCACTACAAAATCCTAGCAATGGGGGCCCACTCCAGCAGTAATCCCAAGTTTGTATCATTAAGAACCTAGGGACTAGGCTAGGGAGGGGGCACGATTACTGGACTGGAGGTAAGTGACCAAAAGCGACGACAGAAGGGTACGCCGGTGTAGTTCCGAGCGGACCATGGTCGTGAACATAGTCCGAAGCCGGGGAAAGCATGCATGGGTACCAGTAGATCGAGACTGTGCACTTATGTTTATGGTGTCCAGGGGTTGCCACCTTAGGGCTTGATACACCCGATGGGAGACCCGGCACAGTCTGACTACAATTATGTTTGGGCCGCATTGACACCAATACGTGACGAGTTATGCTTAGGGAGCCGATCGACTAGACCGTTTGGTTGGACCTCGTAGGGTCATTTCATGCTATTGGACCTCGTGTTAGGGTCACTTCATGTTATTTGGCCAAAGCTTGGGCCAAGGGATCAATACTTGTTTATTCAAGTCATGTTAGTTTGCTAGTACACCTGTGGTGCAAAACCTTAATCCTGATTATGCGATGACACCTTTATCTACCTTGTTAGTTAATCATCATGCCAGAATGTAGTTATCCATATGTTCATCTCAGCTTTCATCATGCCAGTTAACTTTATCAGTTTACATTGATTGTAGTAGGGCTTACTCAGTCTTTTTGACTGACCTGTTTTCTTTCGCCTCTTTTCTTCCTTCCCCCCCAGGTTCTCAGGGAGGGAATACTGGAGCTTAGCTTGGATTTCTGACCGCTTGCTTGTGGGATTTAGCTCATGTACGGTCTTGACATGAAGCTAGCTATGGTTATCACTTATTTTGGGGATAGTACTTATGTATTTCAGTTTTTCAGCAATGTTGTTTTTATCTAGACTTGTGTATTTGGAAAGTTGACATTATGTTGTACCAGACTTGTTTTGAAATGGTTTGAAATCTTCCGCTGTTTTATCTATGTTATTTACTCTGTTTACATATATACATATGTTCTTGTTACGCCTTGATATATCATTATGCATGTTTACCTGATTCAAACGCCCCTCCAAAGTCAGAGTGCTTGCAAGAGCCACCCTGGCGGAGGTGGGGTGTTACATTTGGTATCAGTGCATATGGTCTACGAGAAGGGACAGAAAGGTTTTTAGAAAACTTTTGGAAAACTATTTTCAAAACCAAGTATAAAGTATTTTCCAAAGAAAAGTCTAGTTTATTTTAAAGGCTATTCCCCAAAAAGCCATTAGCAAAAATTCCTTCGTTTTTCTCCATTCTGAATCTGTCTTTTTCTTCATTTTCAGTATGGCCGATAACTTTGCTCTTCCGGAGGGAGTACACGTACCTGTTTGGTATAGGAGACTTTTGGAGGCTAGGGCGACCGAAGCCGGCCCCGCGGACGTTCCTCCTCCTCCAGTAGTTAATGTTCCTCCTCCTCCTGCTCCGGTAGTTAATGTTCCTCCTCCTCCTGTCGTCGAGGTTCCTCTTCCTCCTCCCCCTCAGCATCCTCAAGCTGACTTCGCAAAGACTCGCAAATATTTCAAAGCAATGGGTGGGAAGAACTTTCAAGGCACTGAGACTTTTGTAGAGGCCAGAAACTGGTTGAAAGAGGCCGAGGATTTATTTGCAATCTTTAGGTTAGACGATCAGAGGAAGATCTTGTTGGCGGTTTGGCGTATGAAGGATGAAGCCGCTTATTGGTGGGAAGTCACCAATGGTACTAGGCCTATTGAGACTTGGGCCGATTTCAGGGAAAGGTTCGTGCTTAAGTTTCTATCTTCTGCCGAGGAGAATTTGCAAATGGAAAGGTTCATAACTTTGAAGCAAGGAGATATGTCTGTCAAAGAATATGTGAACAAGTTCAATCAGTTAGCTCGTTTTGGCTTGGATATGGTGAATACTCCTCAGAAGAAGGCTCTTCGTTTTGCTAGAGGATTGAATGAGCCGTTGCAGGGATTGGCTATGTCACATATTCCCCATGGGGCCACGTTTGAGAGCTTGGTTGATATGGCATTACTTCAGGGAGATGTCAAGAAAGAGATCAAGGTGAATGATACTCAAGCCAAGAAGACTGATTCCCAGGGGAAAGGAAATCAGGGTAATCCAAGTGGTCAGAGCAGTCAAGGCAATCAGAACAAGAACAAGAGTCAAGGTAACAAGGGGAACAACAATAAGGGCAAGAACAACAAGGGGAGGTGCCATTATTGCGGTTCAGTTAGGCATCTTATTAAGGATTGTAAGAAGAGGAAAAGGAAGAATGGTGAATGCTTTTTCTGCGGTGAGACTGGACATTTCAGTAAGGATTGCCCGAGGAAGCAAGGGCAAGGCCAGGGTCAGACTCAGCGTGCTGGACCTTCAGGAGGGCAAGTTCATGCTCTCAGTACTGCTCCAGTTCCCGATCGAGGTAGTATTTCTGTTGAGAGCCTTGTATATATTTTTGATTTTCCAGTTCGTACCTTGTTTGATTCTGGTGCATCGCATAGCTTTATCTCATCTGATCTTGTTGATAGTTTGCACCTTAGTACTAGCTTGGTAGAGGATCCCGTTTGTGTTTCAAATCCTATTGGGGGTTCTGCCCATTTGTCTATGATATGTGGGGATTTGAGGATCTCTATACTGAGTGTAGAGTTCTTGCGCAGTGCTTATGTTCTTGGTTTTATGGGATACGGATTGATATTGGGCATGGATTGGCTGTCCAGATATGGAGCCATTCTTGATTGTGAGCATAGGGTTGTGAGGCTCGTGACTCGCCTCGGAAACACCCTAGAAATTTCTTGTAATCCGAGAGGCCCCGTCATGTTGTGCTATCTTGAATCACTCGACTCGTCAATGGAAACTCTTCAGTCTGTGAGAGTGGTTCGAGAGTATCCGGATGTTTTCGATGAAGTTAGGGGGTTGCCCCCTAAGCGAGAGATTGATTTCCGCATTTATCTTGTGGATAATGCAAAGCCGGTTTCTTTGCCCGTTCGGCACATGGCTCCGCGTGAAAGGCGGGAGCTAAGTAAGCAAGTGAAGGAGTTGCTTGAGAAGAACTTCATTAGACGAAGTATATCTGAATGGGGAGCGCCTGTGGTATTTGCTACCAAGGCAGATGGTTCTCTCCGACTTTGTGTTGACTATCGAGAGTTGAATAAGCGGACTAAGAAGAACAGACACCCGTTACCGAGGATTGATGATCTCTTTGACCAGCTTGTCGGTGCTTCTGTTTTCTCTCAGCTTGATCTTGCTACTGGATTCCATCAGCTCAGGGTAGCTGAAGATAGTATAGACAAGACTGCGTTCAGGACTCCAGATGGATTCTTCAAATGGCTTGTCATGCCGTTCGGCTTGACTAATGCACCCGCATATTTCGTGGACTTGATGAGTAGGGTGTTCAGGGAGTTCTTAAACAAGTTTGTCGTGGTCTTCGTAGATGATATTCTGATCTTCTCTAAGGATGAGGAAGAGCACGCAAGGCATCTCGTGGAGGTGATGGATACGCTTAGAGCGCATCAGTTGAAGGCCAAGTTCTCCATGTGTCACTTTTGGAGAAGGGAAGTTAGATTCCTTGGGCATATAGTATCTAAGCAAGGCTTAGCGGTGGATCCCGCTAAGGTAGTTGCAGTTCAGGATTGGAAGACTCCAAGGAATGCAACCGAAGTGAGAAGTTTTCTAGGTCTTGCAGGCTTTTGCCGGAAGTTTATCAAGGACTTCGCGAAGATTTCTGCTCCTCTCACTAAATTGACGAAAAAGAATTTAGTTTTTGCTTGGAACATAGAATGCGAGCTTGTTTTTCAGAAGCTCAAGAGAGCCCTCACATCAGCACCTGTTCTAGCTTTGCCCGATGGAGGGAAGTTATTTACAGTATACACCGATGCATGTGGCACGGGGTTAGGAGCTGTTCTGATGCAAGAAGGAAGAGTGATATGCTTTGGCGGTAGACAACTCAAAGTGCATGAGAAGAATTATCCCACTCATGACTTAGAGTTGGCAGCAATAGTATAAGCACTCAAGGCTTGGCGCCATTATCTTCAGGGAGAAAGATTTGAGCTTTATACCGATCACAAGTCATTGAAGTATCTCTTTTCTCAGAAGGATCTGAATCTGAGGCAACAAAGATGGATGGAATTCCTGGCGTCCTACGATTTTGAGATAGCTTATACCCCTGGCAAGGGGAATGTGGTAGCAGATTCATTGAGTAGAAAAAGGTTGACTTTGAGTCCTCTATTCGTTGAGATGAAGAATTTAGGGTATGTGGCAACCTTTGATTTCTCTTTGGCGATTGTGTCGATGACCGGTTCTTTAGCATCTCTGGAACTCAGACCTACCCTTCTTGATCAAGTTGGGGCTTCGTAGAGAGAAGACACTCAGATAGTTGAGATTATGGATAAGCTGATTCAAGGAGAGGCGTCTAGTCATCTCGCTCGATATTCTATTGATGACAAGGGTTGGCTGAGGAGAGACGGAAGGTTATGTGTTCCAATGGTAGAAGATTTAGTAAGAAAAGTTCTTGAGGAAGCGCATCGCTCTAAGTTGACTATACATCCAGGCGGAGATAAGATGTATAAAGATATGAAGCGTATTTTCTTTTGGCCTGGGATGAAAAAGGATGTGGCAGAGTTTGTCTCTAGATGTATCATTTGCCAGCAAGTTAAGGCCGAGTCAAAGAAGCCCGGTGGGCTATTGCATCCTCTAGACGTTCCACTATGGAAGTGGGAGAGTATTTCCATGGATTTTATCGATGGGCTACCAAGGTCAAGGAAAGGGAATACGAGCATTTGGGTTATTGTGGACAGACTTACGAAGAGTGCTCATTTCATTCCGGTGAAGAGCAAGAGGACCGCATCTTGGCTAGCGTCTGTATATCTTTGTGAGATTGTGAGACTACATGGAGTCCCTTCTAGTATAGTCAGTGACTGTGACCCAATCTTTACAAGTCAGTTCTGGAATAGCTTGCAAGAAGCCATAGGCACGAGGTTGAATCTAAGTACTGCTTATCACCCACAGACGGACGGTCAAACCGAAAGGGTGAATAGAGTACTCGAGGATCTGTTGAGGCTTTGTATCCTGGATTTTGGTGGTACTTGGGAAGACCATCTTCCTCTTGTTGAGTTTGCATATAATAACAGTTATCAGGCAAGCATAGGGATGGCACCATTTGAAGCTTTATATCGGAGGCCGTGCAAGTCGCCTACATGTTGGTGGGAGACTACAGATAAGCTTATACTTGGGCCTGATATGATCAGAGATACATCCGAGAAGGTCGAGTTGATTCGGAGACGGATGAAAGCGGCCCAAGACCGACAGAAATCCTATGCTGAAAGGGAAGATCGGATTTGGAGTTTGATGTTGGGGATATGGTTTTCCTGAAGATTTCTCCTTTGTGGAATGTGGTCCGATTTGGAGCCGTTGGGAAGTTAACACCGAGGTTTGTTGGACCATTCCCTATTATAGAGAGGATCGGGCAGATGGCTTATAGAGTGGAGTTGCCCGAGAAGCTTGCCGGAGTACACGATGTTTTTCATGTCTCGCATCTCCGGAAGTGTTTACATGAATCAGCAGAGGTTGTTGAGCCAAGTGTTTTGAAAGATGTGGAAGTTGAGAAAGAGGCTACCTTGAGGAGAGCTCCGATTCGTATCTTGGGGACGGAGACCAAGAAGCTAAGGAATCGAGAGGTCAAGTTGGTGAAGGTTCAATGGGGTGAAGCCGAAGAAGACGCAACTTGGGAAACCGAAGAGAAGATGTGTGGGCTTTATCCATTCCTTTTTGAGGGTACACTCTCAATCTCTTTTCTTTGTTAGCATATCTTTCTCTTTGCTATCCATGTTTATCTAGTTTATCGTGTTAATCTTGTCATGAGAACCTTAGGTAGAAACCCTTTGGATGAAACATGTATTTGAAACATGTTATGCTTGACGGTTGCAAGTGGTTGCAAGTGTTTGCAAGTGGTTACTCGTGGATGCATTATACACGTTAGGCACTAGATCGGCTCACACACTCCTCATATTGCATATGCATGAGTGTTTATGCTTATTCATGGATGAAAATTTTTGTGTTATCACATGGATGTTGCGTATGGATGTATGTTATGTGCACACATATAGATGTTACACAATATGTTAGGAATTGCATACATATGGATTCATTTCACTAACATAATTTGCATTGATGATATTTGCTTTAGATAAGTACATATACAAACACCTTTGCATATGTTCATACAACATTTAGAATCTTGTAAGGACAATGATTGCTCGTGGATGATGTTTTGAGTAGATGGATGTTGGATGGTAGGATACGTTCTTCCCAACTTGAAGATTTCGTGGACGAAATCCTTTAAGGAGGGGAGAATGTAACAACCCGTATTTTCAATAACCTGTAATGATGAAAAAAGAGGCAGAATTTAATTCTAAAATCTGAATCAAGGGAAACGGGCTATGCCATTGCGTTCGACTCGGAAAAATACGCGAAATAGAGTCCGAGTTTTCGAAAATCGGAGTCCGTATGACCCGATTAAGGCCCAACGAAGTTTTCAGAAAAATTCAAAGTAAAAACAGACTTCAAATTCAAGTTTGAATTTGGAAATTTGGGCCAGTTTGGGCCAGGCGGGAAAATTCCTGCCAGAGCACCCAAGTCGACAGCCCTGTCGACTTGGGAGTCGACTTGGTTGGACCCAAGTCGACAGCCCTGTCGACTTGGCTGTCGACTTGGTCCAGCCGGGCAGTTTTGCCTGGTGCACCATTTTGGGTTTGTGTTGAGTTTGGGGGCCAAATTCGGTTTTAAGGGCTGAGATTGGAACTAGGGTTTAATCCTAAGGCTAGAACTAGTCCTAATCTCTATAAATAAGGCCCTAACCTAACCCTAAATCATCATTATTCATTCATACAACTAAACTATGGCAAAATCAATCCTCTCATGGCCTCCACTCTCTTCATAAAATTCCTAAATAAATTTCTATGAGATTTTCCATGCATACAAGTGTTTTCAAGCTTGTATGAGCATCATTAGCTTGCATTCAAGTCAAGTTTCTATATTTGCATCATAAAGAAAGAGTTTTGATCATTTTGGCTCAAGGGTTTTTCTATTAAAGCTTGCATTTTGGGTTTAATTGGTTGCATAAGGGCTTTGTCATATTTTTGTGTCTTCATAAGCATTGTAAGCCCTTTTCTACTTTCATATTTAAACTCTAAAGTTAATGAATGATGCAAGTTGTGATATGCAAGTTTACTATGAAGTGTTATGCAAGTTTGCCATGTTATGAAGTTATGTTATGCAAGTATGATATGCAAGTTTATTATGTTATGCAAGTATGATATGCAAGTTTATCATGTTATGCAAGTTTGCTATGTTATGATATGCAAGTCTATCATGTTATGTTATGCAAGTTTAATATGCAAGTTTGTCATATGATATGCAAGTTATGTTATGCAAGTTTGGGTTGATCCTTTTGTTCATGTTATCATGTTATGCAAGCTTATCTTGAGTATGTGAACATTAAGCTTCAAGCTTTATGCTAAAGGTTGCATTTTGGCAACATGTAAGTTATCATATCTCTTATGATAACTTGCATATGAGGCTAAATGCGAACTTATGGCCATTTCTACATGTCATTTAGTACCATGTATCACCAATATGCCAAGTTTGCTTTTATGCATGCTTTTGGGGCCTAAAAATGTAATATGCAAGTGTATGAACACTAGAACATTTCATATGCCACCATGTTAAACTTGTGGCTTCAACACCTTTATGTCATGATTATGCCAAGTTCCCTCTTTCTATCCTTTATGCGCTATTGCGATATGTAAGCGATGGGATTGCGTTTGGGGTTGGGTAAACTTAAAAGACATAAAAACATAAGCTTGGGAATTTACCTATTAAGTTAGGTCTACCCATTGGGAATTTACCAATTAAGTTAGGTCTACCCAATTGCTTCAAAACTTGTAACATGTTTTGGAAACATGATGGACATGACACTTAGAAAAGATAAGTGTGACCAACTCGAGGTTGGGTTGAGTTTGTAGCGTAAACCTACCCGGAACCGACCGGCTTAACTAGTGGCTACGAACAATAGGACCCAATGTGAGAAGTTGGCCATGTTGTACCTTGAACCCGAGGTTAGACCAAGTTGTCGTGTAAAGCTACCCGGAACCGACCGACTTAACTAGTAACTGCAACAAAGTCTAATGTGAGAGGTTAAGGCGCATTAATTAATTAATGCCTCATGATTAGGGTTAAGTCATGGTCCACTTAATACTTAACCAATTGGGGTTTGGTAGATTAATCGGGGTTAATTCGTGAACTCATAGTTACACTTAACCAAGTTAATCCATGATTAGCAAGAGGGTTAAACCGTACTTAACCCACTAGAAAATCCTAGCAATGGGGGCCCACTCCAGCAGTAATCCCAAGTTTGTATCATTAAGACCCTAGGGACTAGGCTAGGGAGGGGGCACGATTACTGGACTGGAGGTAAGTGACCAAAAGCGACGGTAGAAGGGTACGCCGGTGTAGTTCCGGGCGGACCATGGTCGTGCACATAGTCCGAAGCCGGGGAAAGCATGCACGGGTACCAGTAGATCGAGACTGTGCACTTATGTTTATGGTGTCCAGGGGTTGCCACCCTAGGGCTTGATACACCCGACGGGAGACCCGGCACAATCTGACTACAATTATGTTTGGGCCGCATTGACACCAACACGTGACGAGTTAGGCTTAGGGAGCCGATCGACTAGACCGTTTGGTTGGACCTCGTACGGTCATTTCATGCTATTGGACCTCGTGTTAGTGTCACTTCAAGTTATTGGGCCAAAGGTTGGGCCAAGGGATCAATACTTGTTTATTCAAGTCATGTTAGTTTGCTAGTACACCTGTGGTGCAAAACCTTAATCCCGATTATGCGATGACACCTTTATCTACCTTTTTAGTTAATCATCATGCCAGTATGTAGTTATCCATATGTTCATCTCAGCTTTCATCATGCCAGTTAACTTTATCAGTTTACATTGATTGTAGTAGGGCTTACTCAGTCTTTTTGACTGACCTGTTTTCTTTCGCCTCTTTTCTTCCGTTCCCCCCCCCCCAGGTTCTCAGGGAGGGAATATTGGAGCTTAGCTTGGATTTCTGACCGCTTGCTTGTGGGATTTAGCTCATGTACGGTCTTGACATGAAGCTAGCTATGGTTATCACTTATTTTGGGGATAGTACTTATGTATTTCAGTTTTTCAGCAATGTTGTTTTTATCTAGACTTGTGTATTTGGAAAGTTGACATTATGTTGTACCAGACTTGTTTTGAAATAGTTTGAAATCTTCCGCTGTTTTATCTAGGTTATTTACTCTGGTTACATATATACATATGTTCTTGTTCTGCCTTGATATATCATTATGCATGTTTACCTGATTCAAACGCCCCTCCAAAGTCAGAGTGCTTGCAAGAGCCACCCTGGCGGAGGTGGGGTGTTACAGTTTACTCTTTTCCAAAATCAAATTTTCCTTTTGAACATGTCACTGAGCCCTTAACTAATATTCCATTAGTTAAATCACTTCTTTATTCCTTTATCAATATTTGTTAACCAAATATTTTCAATAACCGTACTGGCCTTTTATGTTTTTTGGAAAACATTTCCGAATATCGCCTTCCTTTATTTTCTAAACTTTAGAAAATATATGCTATTTATAATTGGAAAATTTTCCAATTACTTATCTCTTTTCCGATCTTGTTTATTTCTATACTTAGGAAATATTCTTTATTATATTTCCAAGCTTACACTTATTTGGGTTAAAACGGATGTTGTGTAAAACATCGTTACGACAACCCAAATACTATATTCAACTAACTCTTATTCAACATTGATCTTCGAGCCCGAAATCTTACTATTTATTTGTTAATAATGAAATCAATCAAGTTGGGGTATAACTACCTCTCAGACCTTGACTGAATAACATTTATAACGTCAAAACAGATATGACTACTTACTCGAATAATCAATACTATACAACTACTTATTCACTTTTAAACACGTATACGCTTCCTCTTTCTATTCTTACTAGATTTTATTCTTAGTCTTCCTTTTTGATTTTACTATCATATTTTTAAGTTCGCTTCCTTATCCACTTCTATATATATATATCGATACGTTGGTTTCTAACTATCAAATTATCTTAAAAATATTCTAACTCCTTAAATTACCGAATTTTTTGCCATAACCTCCCTTGTACCAGGAGCATCAGGATATTTCAAATAGCCTCCCATGGGACGCACCAATCCAAAAGAAAAAGAAAAAGCCAAGCGGCTAGCCGATACGGCGCATAAAATCTCATATATGAATTAAATACATACCTTTTCATCGAGCATTCTATTTATATACCTTCATACCTTATCCATAACTACCTCATGTATATTTACCTGCCCAATCTATTTTAACTATACCTGATCGTTTTAACTCAATTCGTTAATTAACTCTTTAGTCTATTTCACATTTGTATTTGAACATGACATGTTCAAATATATTTTAACTTTCTTATTAACTATTTTGAATCTAAATTTCAAATTTAAGTTCTATATTCGATTTCGAATATCCATTTACAAATCAAATTCACCTTTCAAAGTTCAACTTCAAATTTCAAAACTCGATTAACTAATTTCTCTTCAACTTAGTTAATTCTATTCAATTTCTATTCAAATTTTATAACACTTCTATTATTCAAATCTATTATCAAATTATATTCGAATTCTATATATTCAAATTCTATAGTCTAAATTCCATTTGAATTCTATATTCAATTTCTATATATTCAAATTCAATAGTTTAAATTCCATTTGAATTTCTATATTCAAATTCTATTTGAATTTCTATATTCAAATTCAATATCACTTCCATTGAATATCATATATTCAAACTCCCTTTGAATTTCTATATTAAATTTCTATTTCAAAATTTCTTTATTCATTCTTTATTATAAATCCCATTTTGAAATTCAGCACAACTTGTCTTTCCCAAAACAAATTCAAAACAGTATCTCTGGTAGTAATTCGTCACTTAAAACTCGAAAATGAATAATGATGATGCAGCTATCATCATCAGAATCTATTTTCCAGCGATCGAAGTGAGTTCAATACTATAAAACCATTTCTAAACATTTCCACTTTGAAATTCATTTCAAAATATAATTCACACTGCTTGTAAAACAATTTAAAATCTCCCAGGATCTTAAATTTTCCTTGTTTTTAATCCAAATCCATTTAAAAACACCTATCCAATTTTCCAGAATTTTAATTCAATTTCTGGTTTAAAATTTTAGATTCAACTCATCTGATTCCAGTATTTTGCTTATATGAATTCTGATTGGTTATTTACATAACCATTTAATTTATAATCTTACTCTATTATAATAACAAACAATATATCCACTATATTATAATTTACTTTGGGTAAAATTATTTTCATTTACCCTCTTTTCAAAACATATCATGTCGACCTATCGTATTCGAGTGTTTAGTAACTCCTACCGATACAGTGGATCAAACTGATTGACCAGAACCCATAACAACTCAACCAATGAATCTCCACAATATAAAACAAACTTTTATATCAATAACAAATACGTTCACTCGTATATATACACTCAACTCAATCTAGGGTATTACTAACCCCATCTCTACTGAGTCACGCCACAGAGCCAAGGTAATTCTTAACTTAAGCTCTGATACCAGCTGTAATGACCCAAAATTCCGGTCCAATTTGAGCAGACCAAAAACCCAAGTCCAACTCCAAATTAAACTAAAAATCAGGAAATTTATAGAAAGAAAAACAGAGGGTGAGGAAATATAAGATAGAAACTTAGAATAGAAGAAGAAGAAGAAGAAGAACACAACATCAGAGTAACACGAATCTCACAGCGGAACGAATAAATATATTTCATAACATAACTTTGAAATACAAATCTGTACTTCAATATACATATCATTGTCAAAGTACAGCATTTACAACACAGCAGAAATAACTATAGCTATATGATCCTGAAGCCTCCAGCTCCAAGCTCTTCCAGTGAATATGTAAATCCCGACTACTTGACTGCCCATACAAATTTAGGCACCCAAGAGTTTAGGGAAACAAACAAATAAACTCTGGGTCAGTCATGGGACTGGTATGAGTAAAACAGTTTAAAACAGTTCAAGCAGGTAATCGATATCTCATAAGACCACGCCATATAATGGAACGGGTTTTTCCCTTATGATAATCCAAATATCTTTATATCAAAAACCTTTTGATATTATAATAATGTCTATCAACACAATATAATAATCATCTAGCAGAAATGCTTTCATCTCACGTTCTACATATATAGTATACAAATCAAAATCGCAAGCACGTATTGGGTAATGGATTTCAAACTATGACAAGGTATGGAACCACCTTTTGCTAGTGTACCTCTAGAAAGGAATACACTGGATTCAACAAGAACATCTTGCAACCCGGCCACACATGACCGACCACTCATTTCGCTTGACTGTATCGAATGTATATCACCGACGGTTGGGATCAGCAACCGTTTCCCGAATGGGACAACATCAACAATAGGTTTTTAGAAGTAAATGAAACTCTAGATCAGGTGATTATACACCCTAATTCGGTGCGACCGACTTAGCCATGCTGCCTGCCTGATTTTTGTCATTTACCGGATGTGAGTCTAGAAGCTATGCTTTATCATCCCACCAGATTCACTTTGAATGCCACTTCGTCAAATCCATCAAATCACCGATTGACGTCCTCAACCATACATTATGTCTTAGCTAAAAGAAGTTTCCTTCTCCGCTTCCACTCTTGGTACGGTTGGAGAAATCAATATACATGATCGTCTGGAAATACTCTGTCAGACATCCGTCCATACAAGTCATCCAGGAACAGGACGAACCGAAGGCACTATTCTATAAACAGGATAGCCCTTGCATAACTCCGTCTTCAATTTCTTTTGGCATATATGATTCACAACGCTTATCCCAATACAGAGTGGTTCTTTGGATAATAATCCAACCGGTCTCTCCGTATTAACAATGTTAAAATGGTCAAAACTTCGATAGTCTGTGATTTAACTATCGAAGAAGAACAGGTGTTAAAACAACGATATTATTTCCAAATGGAAATTTATATCGATATGACGTCATTCAACATTTATCTCTTTATTTCATTAATTTACTTATCCCCTGTTTACCTATATTCAATATTTCTTATTTTCTAAATTTGGAAAACATACGTTATTAACAATGGAAAACATTTCCATTTCTTGTTTTCTTTAACAACTTCCTTACGTAACTCTCTTTCAGATCTTTTCTATTCGATAATTAATTCCTTCGATAAGGTATATTCGATAACTCTATTCAATTTATTCTATTCACTTAACTCTTTTGATTTAACTCTAACTCTATTCACTTAACACCTATCGAATAAACTATATACGATAACTCTTTTAATTCTATTTGAATAAACTATATATTCGATTAACTCCTTTATTACATTTCAATAAACTATATTCGATTAACTTCTTTTACTCTATTTGAATAAACTATCTTCGATTAACTCCTTTTACTTTCTATTCGAATAAGCTATATTCGATTAACTCCTTTTACTTTCTATTCGAATAAACTATATTCGATTAACTCCTTTTACTTTCTATTCAAATAAACTATATTCGATTAACTCCTTTTACTTTAACTCTAATTGGTTAACTCTAATTGATTAACTCCAATTCGAATAACAAATATTCGATTACTCTATTCAACTGACTCGACTGGACTAACCCCTTTCGAATAACTAATTTGATTTACTACTTTCGAATACCATATTGGATTTAACACCTTTTGAATACCATATTTGATTTAACTCCTTTATTTGCTTTATAAAGATTTCCTTTATAACAAAATTTGTTCATTTTAAAGATTTACTTTTAGTAACGGTTCTCCATTTTAAAAATGATTTCCTTCTTATAACAGTTTCCTTTTTATAACATTTTCCCTTTTTCTAAATATCTCCTATTTATGAATATTCCAATTTATAAATATTTCTTATTTATAAATATTCCATTTATAAATATTTTATTTCAAATATCACTTTGAAAATATTCCCTTATCAACATTTCGGTATGTTATGATGTTTAACATATCAAATCACGATGATTAGTATCGTCCAAAAACATATAATCGACAGTAGATTATATATCACATCATATATCACAATATATGAAAAACAGTAAAATAAATGTTGAGGAACCCAGTTGGATTCCTCCAACCTGTCTCCCTGCATCCATGGATGTTATACAATATAAAATCAACATCATTTTAAGTTCCATATGATATATTCTGTTAAACAGAATCAATATAGAAATCAACTAACTGACTAGCAGTTCAATCAAACAGTCAACATACAGTCAATCAGCCAATATTTAACAGTTCTAAAGATACAACATGAAATTATAAACTGTTCAGAGTTAGTGAGATTTACTCACATTGGACTATCATCGTTAATAACGATAACCATCGCTTGATTTAGACCGACAATTTATTTCTTCATAAATTGTAACGATCTCTGATGGACTTCCACTCAGTTCCATCATGTAGTGTCCGTCCATACGATCCTAACTAAACTTACGGTTCTCGATTCTGACCTCGTATGGATGAGATATCACATTCACAAGTTAATACAAATTTTAAATAGTTTAAACTTGGTTTTAACTTTATAAATGGGCCAACCTTCCCAAAATAGTCCTATCCTCACTTCTACAAGCCCGACCCCGTAACTCTCCTTCCTTCCAGATGCGAGCCGCTCCTCCATTGATGATATTTTGGACATGGCCGCACCTTTGAAAACACAATCCTACTTCCATACCCAACAAAACAAACAACTGAACTCACCCACTCTCTCCTCATCAAACCCTCTTCGTCCTCACAGCCATTAATTCATACTCGGTCTTGTCTACAGAAATCCGAACTCATCCTCCCTGTAACCGTTTGACCTCACGTTGACTGGCCTCTGCCATCCCCTCAATCGCCGTGTGTCAGCTCCGACGCAACCAAACAACACACCAAACCGACCTCCTCCTAATCATCACCACTGTATGTGAATCGGCCTTCATCTGCAAATCGCGTCGTCGGCCATGCTACAACAACCTTCGATACTATGTGGTGTCGATCTCCCCCAAACTCTCACCCAAACTGCCGCTTCTCTATATGAATCCAAATACCTAATTTATTCTGCAATTCGATCTCTTAATCCCTAGCAAATCGCAGCCCTAGCCTAGCCGGTATATTTTGGGGCAAACCAAGAAGACGTCGAACGGGAGGAAACGTATACTAGACTAAATAGGATTACAACAGCATCTCATACATATATAGTTTGCAATTTATTTGAATTTATTTCAAATTCTTTGATTGTTGGAAGACAGCGATTTTCTGCTGTGAAGAAATGTTTTGTGGCGGCGCATTTTTGTTTGACCAGAGAGAATAGAATTTAGGTTAGAAGAAAGTTAGGTATTTATAGGATTTTCTAGATATTTTTATCTTGATTATTATATTAATATCTATCCATACGCTGTTTATATTTATTGTTAAAAATCCCCATGACCACACACGATACCCAAAAATCACGAAAATGGACATGCAGCTACAATTCGACATTACGGTCCCAACGAAACTGGTTTCGTCAAATTCCAACTTCGTTTGCTCACACAGCGTATTTTTAACCGTCGAAATACTGACTGTTTCTCACTCTAAAAATCCGTACGGCCACACAGTGACTCTAAAAATCACGAAACTGGAAATCTAGCGACTATTTGACATTGCGGATCCAACAAAACTAGTTTCGTCGAATTCCAACTTCATTTGCAAAAGTGGATATTTTTAAAGCTCTAAATAGCCTATTTAAATATATAAATATATTTAAATATAATTGAATTAAATATTTAAAATTAAATATTAACGTCTAATGCCGTACAGCTTCAGAATATTCCTCTATGGATTTCTAACTCGATATTCACTTCTGGGTCAACCCGATATTCGATTTATATTGAAATTCCTTTTTCAAATATAAATAATTCCTTTATAAATTATAAAGGAATTCCACAACGACTTTTCTAAAATTTGATTTGGATATAAATCAAAATCTACACGACGAAATCCCGATTTTTCTCTTCCACTAGAAAGATATACTCCACCAGCTCCACACGTTTCTTGTTTCACAGAAATCCGTCTTAAAACGAATCTTGTACATTCAGTTGAAGTTAAAATCGCCAAATAGCGAACTGCAGTGCCATTTCGAGCTCGTTTATAATTATATTATAAACTATATGTTCAACTATCAACGATTGAATATATTCGTTATTCAAATTCAATTCCAAGCTGAATTAAATATCACGGATGATCCAATTCGCACTATATCGCCATTTCAACCAATTCTGTTTATTTCAGAATTAAATATATTATTTAATTTATTAATTAAATTAAATATTCACCATTATTAAATTCCACGGCCATTAAATCCTCTAAACCACCATTTCAATAATTTAATAAATTAATCATAATACCTCTGCCAATGCGGATCATTATACGGATGCTCAAACGATCCAATTAAACTTCTAATAAAGCATAAATACTTTATTCGTTATTACAAACCATTTGCTAAAAACCCATGTACGATCTTTCCAATTGTTAATAACTTAATAAATATAAAAAAGATTCCAACACATAGAGCAACAGATTTGCATGCTCCATCTATATTTCTAACTAATACTTCAGTACCATTCTAGACCAGCTAGACGTCTTACTAACAGAAGAATATAGCTAAAACATAAGAAAATATGACAGCAAGTGTAATACATTATTTATAACAATACAAGGACGATTACAAATAATATAGATCATGCTTGCACACAAACAACTTCCGGGGTAGAACATGGATACCAGATAAAAATGTTAATGGAGACCATGTTAAATGATCATCCCCTTAGTAAATTTTTAAAAGAACAAAAAATAATTTCCTTTTTTGAGTGGCATTAACAATACTCTATAACATTATTATATTAGTTCACATGATCCCTCTCATAGGAAAGGTAAAGGTATTTTTTATCTTAATGATGAATTCAAGTCAACATGTGTTTCACATATAAGCTCCCACTGCATACTTTTCAGTTTTAGCATAAAGGTTAGATATAAAAAAGAAATTGATTAGTAAAAGGAAATATTTTTCCAGCCTTAGCATTTCTAGTAAAGAAGTAGTTATAAAATTATGCCAGAGTGTAAGTACAATTCCTTGTCTAGTCTTCTTTACTTCATACCATTGATAAGGAAAACCAAATACTACATCACCAATACCATAGGGTATTACATAACAGAAGTCAAATAAGGTTTAGTATAATAAAACATAAACACGTTTAATCTCCTTGACTATCCAAAAATAGATAACATCATCAATAATCTTTATAATATATGCAACAACATTGACTCATGCAAATGGTTTATTCATTGTTATTATTTATCTAGATCAAGAAAAAATGTGGTGGAAACATAGTCTAAATCTTAAAAGTATAATATTGGACTCGCATCTGTAATATTAGCCAGACCCATCTGGTTAGGATGAAGACGCTTTAAGTACAACTATATATATATATATTGTTATCTGAGACCATCTGCACTGGTCAGTCTGAAAACACCATACAGGTCGAATTACAAACAATAACCTCTAATACAACACAATGCCCAGTGAGATCCTAAAACAAGTTGAACATGTACAATATAAAGCCACAACACAAAGGATAACAACCCCAACAGTACATGCACTGCTTCGAGA
The DNA here is from genome assembly GCA_030737875.1 of Allium sativum. Classification (NCBI taxonomy): domain Eukaryota; kingdom Viridiplantae; phylum Streptophyta; class Magnoliopsida; order Asparagales; family Amaryllidaceae; genus Allium; species Allium sativum. Next base: position 178,124,675 of record CM060915.1, on the reverse strand, counting down.
GTATATAGGTGGATAAATTGTAAATCACACAGCTTGAACAAGAAGCAGATAATTGCACAAACAAGATAGTCCAACTCAAAATCAAATAGCTAAAAAGCATCAAGTTGGAACTTGCACCAAAGTCAATATTTATAAACCTTAAATGCTAGCAAATGGAGGCCACATCAAGAACAAACCAAGTGATCAGACTACGGGATCCAGACCTATCAAATTTCACACTTGGTAGTCTCTACAGTCAATCAAAGTATATGAAAAACATAGATTAATACCTCATGGTAATTCGAATATGCAAGGCGTAGCAAGGTAGTTGAAATGCCGGCTGCGATTAGACACTAGGGATAACTGCTCGATTGAGGGATTTGGGCATCGATGGCTTCGACGAGGGCGATTAGGGTTATACGAACGAGATCTATGGAGTGAATGTTTTCCATTTTGGGAGGTGATGATGGACGAGATTAGCTGCTGCGTTTAATCGACTTTTTGGAGGAGATCTTGCGAGGAGATTTTTGGTGGAGATCTGTGGAGTGAATGCAATACAAGTTACTTTTCTTTACCGCTGAAATTTTAGTTCCTGCATTGTTCTAAAATAGCATTGACCGTCATGCCTTGTTATAAAAAAAATAGTGTTCGTAGTGAATAGCGTTTTAACCATCTACGAAACTAGTGCTATTGAAAGCTCATATTCTTGTAGTGTTGGAATGCTTGTACTTGAAAATATACGTAATAATGAATAATAGAAACAACCATGGGTAAACTGAAAATCTGTTGATCTTCTTTCTTGGTGGGTTGTCCTTTGGGTTTCTTAAGCGGTTCTGATCCATAGTTCTGATCAACGTCATTGATAAGAATTGCTTAAATGCTTATATGAGACGATCGAGCATCTTATATTGTGGATTATAAAATAATTTTGTGATAATAATAGTGATAAAATTTATGAGAATGGTACTAAACAACTAAATTAACGGGAATAATAAAACTAGATGGCGAGGAAATAACGATCTTGTGTTGACATAACAACCAAATAACGTGATAAATTATTATGATATTATATGGAATGAATTAAAAGAATTATTTTGTGAAATTTGTTCTTTGAAACAATTAAGGTGAATAAATGTTAGTGTTTCATAAAATAAATGTCTTTGAAATTTGAATCAATCTTCAACAATGCGGTATTTTTAGAATACCCACTCTTATAATCGAGATAAGGAATGGTTGCAGCCATCAAGCTGGTGACATAAACCAATGAAATAGCGAGGCTGTTTGATATTACAATCAAGATAGCAGCTATTGATTGGAGAAATTAATATTAAAATAATGGTGTGGCAGCGTTTCTATTAACTTAAAGTCAGATGGAAAGGAGTGTGTATTCTAAATAATTTGTCGTGTGAAGGGTATGTTATAAGTTTTAAATTATTGGAATATGCTAATTAAGATAAGAATTTACTTTTTTGTAAATCAACCAATTCAAAATTTCTAACTCTGATGAGTTAAGAGATTTTAAGGGAAAATAATAGAAATAAATTATGTAGCAATTACCATAAGCTAAATTATTATAAATAAATGAAATTAGGTGCTACCATTGGTATTTTATAGAGTAATTATTTTATCTTAAGAAAATTGCGAAGACGTCTTTATTTAAGGGAGAGGGGTTGTGACAACCTGGGTTTTTATGCATCCGGGGTCAACAGACTAAGTATGTTTTTTGATTTTAAGACAAAGAAGTATAGTATATGAACCCATGAAGCTAAACGTTTTCCCCTCTTTCTGACTGATATAACAGCCATGTGGGTTCGACAGCTAGAAACGGAATCGATCAACAGTTGGAACATGTTGGTCGCTCGTTTCGTTGTACCGTTTCGGGTTCACATCGCTCGACCCAAGAAAGTCATGTCACTTACTACAATAAATGCGAGGCCCAGAGAAACTCCGTGTTTGTAACGACCCGGATTTGTCAGCTATTTGAATTCAAATATTAAATTTTGTTTTAAATATTATATTTGAATTATTTATGGAATTTAATATTTAATTCGTTAATTAAACGATGACTTAACGTTTATATTTATATTTAATGTTATAAAACGAACTCGAAACACCATGGTAGTTCGTAATTTTCGATTTGAACTTTTATTGAATATACCGAATCCGTTTTAAGTCAAAATTCTGTGAAACAAAAAACGTTAGAACCAGAGTGTTTATAATTTTCTAATGGAAGAGAAATCGAGATTTCATCTTCTATATTGTAAGTTATGTCCAAATTAAAAATTAAAATAGTTGTTATGGAAATCTTTAAATTATAACGTTTGTTTAATTTATTTAAAAGGATTTTTATATAATTTGGACGCGGTTTAATCAAATATATAATTGTCGAGTTGTGAATCCATATTGGGCTATATTTGAAGTTGTTTATTTATTTATTTGAACATATTCGATAATAAAATTATTGCATCATCACTTAAATTGACATGGTTAAATAATTAACTTTTATTTTGTAAAAAATAAAGCCCTTAGTATGTATAGATATGGTAATTCATACATGTTTGCTACCTTTTTCATATTAGCATAATAATATATTAATTTTTAATTTTCGACTCCACCGTAACATCACTCGTTCACTGCTTCAAACATGACGATGACGGATACAAACAAATTTAGGAGACGTGATAAGCAACAGAAAATTATATAATAAAAAGATTGGAAATATAAACAAACATATTCCTTCCTAGTGAAGGAAGTATGGTGCAAAGTATTATATCACTCAGCCTACCCCAGTTACCAACTTCGCAAACCTATGTAGAACACAATTGGGCTACTTGCTTCTTTTTCTAAGGGTGCGTTCTTAACGAACGTGAGCGTGGCATTTGAGCGTGGCATTTAAGCGTGGTACTATAGCGAAGGGGAATTGTGTTTTTAGCGACGAACGGGGTATTTGAGCGTGGTATTTGAGCGTGGTATTTGAGCGTGGTATTTAATTGTTAAATTAATGGTTTTGATTTAATTAAATTCTAATTGCATCAAACTATAACGACAACATATTTCATAACACGACCACTTTTTTCATAAAACATAAAGAACACAACGGTACTGGAATTAAAACAAATACATGAAAATCTACAATAAACGACGATGAGGTAATAAGTTCAACCCCGATGAAATAAAGGCACATAAGCCCTCATCGCTAAGCTCCTGAGCAATATCAACATTCCGCTCATAGTAGCGAAAAATCGTCAGAATCTCCCAAAGACCCACAGGCGTCCCCGATCTTCGAACAAGCTCCAAACAACGAGCAGCAAGCTGTCTCGTATGGTCGGTCACCCACGAGCTGACACGCTCTGCATGTCTGCGCCTAGAGGGCTGACCAGACGGTGGATCGCCCGAAGCCATCCAGCCAGTATAGAAACTCGCGTCCCCGTGGGAGAAAGAACCAGCTGCTGCAGGCGCTGGTGGAGGTGCGGGTGCAGTAGGAGGCGCAACCTGAGGAATCGGATACGCACAAGTATCTTTCCGCAAACAACCCTCGAACATAATGTCCTGCTCTCGAAACTTCATCGGCGAGTGCTTCCTAAATTTTCTGAATCGTCTGCCACTGCTGGTACTCCAAAATTCATCAGGACCGTCTAGATAATCGAACTCCTCATTCCATACACCCCCAGGGGTTCGAAGCAGCATGTCCCAATCACGAAAAGCTCGCTTCATGTTGTCCCATTTGTTTTTAATCTGGTTTTCTGTGAACTCCAGATTAAAACGGTTGTTCATTGTTGTTGCGACTGTTGCGTAGAACCCACTGACGCTTGTATTGCGCTCCGCTATGAACTCAACGCAAACATCTATGAAAGCGGACTCCCGGTCGTCCGTCCAATTCGTAAAAGGCTGCGAGGTAGCAGTGGTGGAAGTGGAAGCCATCTGCATAAAAAAAAATTTCAAAAAAAATATATATGGTAGAGAATTGAAAAATAAACTCAACTATAATTTTTTTTACCGTTTTTGCAGCTCGAAATTGCTCAAAAAATTCGAAATAAGGGGTAAAAGGGGAGAGGTTTCGGGTTGGAATGAGGAAGGGGGGAGAGGTTCGTTCTTATAGCCAGCGAATTGGTACGTTGGAAAATTAACCGTTGGCGTCCGACGCGTCGGACGCCAACGGTTACTTTTCCAACGTTCGAGAATCGTGGAGTCTGGAAGGGGTAAAATGTGATCGCGTCCAACGCGTCGGACGCACAAAAAAAAAAAGTGAACATGCCAAATTTTGGCTGCGAACGCACCCTAATTCATCAAATTTTTCTACGGTTCTACGTACCTATGTACAAGGGTGTGTCCCCATCAAATAAATGAGGCAAAGCCTCTAAAACGAAATTCAACCTACCAACGATGTACAGTTGGGTTTAGTCTTCAGAAGCACATGTAGAGATCGCTTGGAGAGCAGTACGAATATTTTTCTTATTTCAAGTTCCATCAGACATGTGCACCCCTCGTTATCACATAGCTATCCTACATTACCTGCAAACCTATTACTTGCATTCCAAACAACTAAACCATGATAACCACGCTTTCTTGACCTTATGAATACTGGAGAGCTCGTTCGTCTGCAGAGCTATATCCATACAAACAAAAATGGTGATCCGATCTTTGAAAAATATTTTCACCAGAGGTATTCAACCATAAATTATAAAACAAGTTGAAATAAACTCCTATAAACAAACATTACGAGTCCAGCTTCTCTGATTTTTGAACGGCGCAACTCAATGTGAAAAGTGATAAAACTAGTTATTGTTTTATCTCGGGTTCTACTGAGTTGTACACGAATTAAATGGTGGAAAAGTAATCAGTGAAGAAAGGTGTGTAGGTGGGTGTATTTTCGTGATTTCTGCGGTTAAAACCCGTCGAACCTGGCAATGGAAGTTCGATGTCGAACTGTGCAGGAGGCAACCAGAGGAGGAGATTTTTGTGTCGGCAGGATCAGTTCGAGTAGAGTATTCGAATGGAAATGTTAAATGGGTGGTTTGCCATATTGGATTGGTTTCAGTGTGGAGCGTGCACTGTGTGTAGTGCCCAAAAAGCAAGTTTTGACGAGGAGGAAAAACAATTGAAGAAGAAGAAGTTGTTATATGTGGTAAAGCATGGAGTGGGCCGAGAATTGATTGTGAGGCGTGGGCTTGAGCCAGTATATAAAAAAGAAAAGAAAAGAAAAACGTGCGGTGAATTAATGAGGTGGAGCTTGTGTAGTATTGGTCCAATTTAAATGTTAATCTTGCCTGCTCTAGGGTTCAGCAACGAAGGAGAGAACATGGAAACAAATTGACAATGTGGATACTAATTTTCCATGGAATGCTAGGAACAACCAAAGGAAAATGGAAGGAAACTGCTGTACAATACCAGAAATGCAGAAAGAATTATGATACATGTGGCTGATTTAGTGATTTGAGATTCTAAGTAATGAATATATACATAATTAGTTTGATAATTTGTTAATAATTTTGGATTTATTCGTTAAAGAAAAGAAAAGGGTAATTAACGTATATACAATAAGTAAATAGGAAACTATTAATTATAATTTAAACGGTTAAATTTATCTAAAATATAAATGATGCATGTAATTACAGAACACGACAAACCAAACGGCGTTGGAACCGTATCGACGAACTTCATTATGGAGCTGGATTAGACACGTTTGTAATATACTGGAGTTCCCATTTAAATTAAATGCATGTTTAATTTAACTAAAACAAACCATTTCGACGATGTAACCAAGATGAGTTAAAGTCACTCAGTTCACCCTCTTATATTGTATATAATTAGGGTTTATCATTTATGTGCTATGTTTATTGATTGTTGGTTGATTTGAGGTTTGTTTGAATTTTTACCAGACAATATTTATATTAACTGAGTTATTCAAATAAACGATTTTGTAATTTAAATGAAATAAAATCGTTAGTTTTTTACGATCTATTCCAATCGAGGTAACTCACCTCGTTGGTTACATTTATAATAATATAAACGTATTTAAATTAAATTGGATGGCTTGAATTATTTTTGATTGACTGATATCAGTTGAATTGACTGTTTATTTGCATATGATCATTATATGGATTGTTTAACCGACATGATCGGAATATTGAGTTAATAACTGATTGTTGAATATGAATTCAACATTGCATTTTATTGACCAACGTGTGAAATGGGTTGAGAAATCACTAGTAGATGGCTTAAATTATACCTCGTTTTATAATGAATGATTTACCTTTAGATGAATCGTTAGAAATGAAATTATAAAATTTATTTATAACTAAATACATATTTTAAATACATTATTTAAAATAAAGTTTATGAAAAGAAAATAAAACAACCACAGGTATATATTGATTTTTTTTAAAACCATCAATCACCATTTATTTTCCAAAATCTGCCATGTGCGACACACACACCTCATCGTAATTGTTAAATTTTACCAAAATCTGCCGTGTGCGAAGCACGTGCCGCATCTTAATCGTTATGAGGTTAATTATTATGATAAGAAAATGAGTAGGGATTAATGTAAAGATAAATAATTGAGATTAATTGTCTTAAATAGTAATAAAAATGGGATTATTTTGTATCGGTTATTAGTTATTTAATTAAAAACCAGAGTTATATAAACGAGTTTATAAAGAGAGATACGAAGTTAGAACGTTAATTTTAAGTTAGTGTCACTTGATGATGGCCTTAAGTAAAATGTATGATATTGGAGATAAGATTTCCCAGAGGGAAAGATTTAAGGGTTTAAAAAGAAAAGATATTTGTAATTGAATTTGGTAAAGATCTGCTAATAGGATTTGTATAAAATCCAGATAATAAAACAAATAGTTTAAAGATGTTAAAGTTTAAAGGTTAGTGTTTATTTAATCATTTACTAAATCAATAAATTTAGGAATAATTAGGAGATTTCAAATGAAAGAAGGGTTGTAAAACCACATGTTAAATAAAATGGTGAAATGACCATTGTTGGTATAGAATGAATACGCGTTTATGAATTACAATTTATATTTATCTTAAGATAAGAATGATGTTGATCAAGTTCTGAGAGGTATTTATAATACCCAACTTGAACGACTTCTGGATTATCGAAAGATGATATTAGTTGTAATGGTAAAGATGTTAGGAGAGAATTATTTTGAGAATATGTAATGCAACGTCGTTTTGAAGGATTTGAGGATAGATAATGAGATTCCAAAGTATAGGAAATAAAAGAAATTGAAGAAATGCGTATGGACATTTCCAAATAAGCGGAAGGAAAAGAGGATTGAGTATATGAAATGATATTTCCATTATAAAAGAAATAAATGGAGATTTGTGTAAATATAACGTTGATTTTGAAGTAACAGATGAGATTTATTATGAAAGGATAAGTGATAATTATTTTGTTTAAATAACAAAACAAAAAGGGGGACTTCGTAACGATTGTTTATAATGATAAATTGAATCAATTTTCTAAGTATAAGTAATAAATAAATGATGCAGAAATGTTTTAAAAGGTAGTTAATGGGAAATTGGAGAAAATTTTAAGGTATTTATTTTTAAGTTTTAAAGTAAAACGTTTTGAGAAGATTTATATATTAAAACTAATAGACTATCTTTGGTATATCAACTGACGTATAATGGCAAAATGATGTTGTTTAATAAACCAATGGATCTGTTTTATGTTTATGATTGTTTATTTTGATAGTTAAATAACCGACTTTCAAAATCATGCCCAATGCGCTATTGGTACGGAAAGACCGGGATTGAATTATATTCGAAAACCATTCCGACCATTAAACACGAATACGTTGAAGATGTTGATCGAGATGAAGCAATTGAAGACCGTAGATCTTCATAAAACGGAAGAACTACTTACAATCTCTAGCTGATCCCTAGAGATATATTGTGATTTTGTCATGGTTGGAATCTATGGATTTCAAGGACTACTCGCTACTGATCTATAGGGTGATTCCTAGGATATGGTAGAAGGGTGCCTTCGGTTTATCCTGTTCCTGGATGACATGTATAGACGATATGGATTCAAAAGTGAATGGTGGCCAGATATTCCGAAATTCCATTATAACCTCAATCCTCATCAACAGGGAAATGACAAAAATCGTACAAGGAGCATGGCTATGTGGGTCGCACCCATTAGGGTGTATTGTTACCATCTAGAGAATATTCATATTTGTTACTTTTCACTTCTGTATCTCCTGGGAACGATTATGTTGCTAGAAATCGTAGGTGACAATATATTCGATACACTCAAGAGAAATGAGTGGTCGGTCATGTGCGGGCCAGGTTGCATGACGTTCTTGTTGAACCCAGTGTATTCCTCTCTAGAGATACACTATCGGCAGGTGGTTCCATACCTTGTCATAGTCGGAATCCAATCTCCAATAAGCTCCCGCGGTTTTGTTTGTATACTATATATGTGGAGCGTAAGATGCAAGCGTTCTGCTAGATTCTATTTATTTGTAATTAGACACTATTATAATATCAGAATAAGATATGATTTCGAAAACATTTTGGGTTATAGTAAGTTTAAAAACCGTCCGTATTTATGTGTGGATTTGGTCTTACTATTATCCTTTTCTTTCGAAAGGATTTTTAACTTTAAAATCAAGCTGGGTGACACCCTTAAACTTAGCGAGTATTTCTCCCTCTGGTTTAACAGACCGACCCGGTGTTTATAATGCTCGAGTTAGACCGGGTTGTACAGGTTCTGGTTATCGGATGCTGTGAAGTCCAAAGACGAGCTGAAGTAGTTCAGACATATCATGTTACCGTTATTATTCGGCTGTGTGATATATATGTAAGGACTGGCTATTATAACCTTCCGGATATATTAATGTACTCTGATGTGGTAAGTATTATTTCAAGCTCTCAATAAAAGTTATTTCTACATTATGATTTTTTCCGCTGCGATGTGAGACTCTGATGGTGTTGTGTTTCTATTCTTCTTCTTCTATTCTAATATTTCTTTCTTATCACAACCTCTGATTTCATTCTAGTAACGTACCGGTGTTTTCAATGCTTGAAAGTTCGACATGGTGTTTTATGTCGATTTTTGGGGTCGAAAATCCCTGTTCATTACAGTGGTATCAGAGCAATGGTTTAGGAATAACCTTGGCCCTATGGCGTAACTTAATAGAGATTAGGTTAGTAATACCATATATTGAGTTTGTGCATATATATGGGAGCGCGTATTTTAAATTTTTATATGCAAATTTTTTGTATTGTGTTGGTTGACCGGTTCAAGCTGGACTGACAAATTAATACAATAATGTTTTGTAAAATGGGTAGATGAAATAATTTTTTCCTAAACATATTTTCATACAAAGAGAATAATTTTATCAAATTATTTATATATTGGTGTGTGTTTGATTAATTTGAATGAATTCAAGTTGGAATATAAATTTAAATGGTTTAATAAAACCAAAAGAAAGTTTAAATATATGGAATTAAATAAATTGGAAGTTAACTTAAAAATAAATTAATATGGATGACTTGGTAGTGTTGATTATTGATTGTTCGCTTACTGAATGATAAATTGGTTGAATAATAAGATTTATCAACAGTTAAATGAACTGAGGAGTAAAAACAGATTTTAGTGTAATTAATTTGAATTAAATCGCTCATAAAATAAAATGATTTAAACCCGTATCTGTTATTGGCATTGGATATTGAGCTAAGTGCAGGTTGGAAGGAGGAAGAGCCGTTAGTAGATTAGCTTCATGACTAGAGTATGAGTTGCCAGAAAAATAGGTAAACCTTAATTATATTGATTCGGTGTTTGATTTTATACCCTCGACTTGGGTAGCCGCTTAGCTTTGTTTTCTTTTGATCGATGTGAGGCCTAGAGTGGCGTTTGTAGTTATTTGGATCGAACAGTAAAGAGGAGGTGCTAGCGAATTTTTCGTAAAATTTTACGACTTAGAAATTTTTGAAAATAAGTTTTAAAACTAGGAATTTTACATATACGGTATGATAAAAATAATAATTATTTTTGAAAAAAAAATTGGTTTGGTGCATTCTTCTTACTTAGCAATTTCGGTGACGAATTTCTTTTAAGGGGGGAAGAATGTAACAACCGGGATTTGTCGGCTATTTGAATTCAAATATTTAGATTTGTTTTAAATATTATATTTGAATTATTTATGGAATTTAATATTTAATTCGTTAATTAAACGATGACTTAACGTTTATATTTAAAGTTATAAAAGGAACTCGAAACACCATGGTAGTTCGTAATTTTCGATTTGAACTTTTATTGAATATACCGAATCCGTTTTAAGTCAAAATTCTGTGAAACAAGAAACGTTAGAACTAGAGTGTTTATAATTTTCTAATGGAAGGAAAAAATAGAGATTTTATCTTTTATATTGTAAGTTATGTCCAAATCAAAAATTAAAATAGTCGCTATGGAAATTGTTAATAAATTATAACGTTTATTTAATTTATTTAAAAGGATTTTTATATAATTTAGACGTGGTTTAACTCAAATATATTATTGTCGAGTTGTGAATCCATACCGGGCTATATATGAAGTTGTTTATTTATTTATTTGAACATATTCGATAATAAATATATTGCATCATCACTTAAATTGACATGGTTATATAGTTAACTTTTATTTTGTAAAAAAGGAAATCCTTAGTATGTATAAATATGGTTATCCATATATGTTTGCTACCTTTTCCATATTTGCATAATAATATATTAATTTTTAATTTTCGAATCCACTGTAACCTCACTTGTTCACTGCCTCAAACATGACGATGACGGATGCAAAAAAATTTAGGAGATGTGATAAGCAACAGAAAATTATATAATAAAAAGATTGGAAAACTAAACAAACATATTCCTTCCTGGTGAAGGAAGTATGGTGCAAAGTATTATATCATTCATCCTACCCTAGTTACCAACGTCGCAGACTTATGTAGAACACAGCTGGGCTACTTACTTCTTTTTCTAATTCATCAAATTTTTCTATGGTTCTACGTACCTATGCATATGGGTGTGTCCCCATCAAATAAATGAGGCAAGGCCTATGAAAATAAATTCAACCTATCAACGATGTACATTTGGGTTTAGTCTTCAGAAGAACATGTAGAGATCGCTTGGAGATGAAGTTGCAGGATTATTTTTCTTCCTCCAAGTTCCAATAGACATGTGCACCCCTCATTATCACACAGCTATCCTACATCACCTACAAACTTATTACTTGCATTCCAAACAACTAAACCATGATAACCACGGTTTCCTGACCCTATAAATATAGGAGAGCTCGTTCGTCTCCAGAACCATATCCATAAAAACAAAAATGGTGATCCAATTTTTGAAAAATATTTTCACCAGAGGTATTCAACCATAAATTACAAAACAAGTTGAAATAAACTTCTATAATCAAACACTACGAGTCCAACTTCTCAAATTTTTGAACGGTGCAATTCAGTGTGAAGAGTGGGAAAACAAGGTATGGTTTTATCTCGGGATCTACTGAGCTGTACACGAATTAAATTGTGGAAAAGTAATCTGTGAAGAAAGGCGTGTATGTGGGTGCATTTTCATGATTTATGGGGTTAAAACCCGTTGCACCTGGCAATCGAATTTCAACGTCGGTCTATGCAGGAGGGAACCAGAGGAGGAGATTGTGGTGTCGGCAGGATCAGTTCGAGTAGGGTATTCGAATGGAAGTGTTAAATGGGTGGTTAGACATGTATGGAGTGGTATCAGTGAGGAGCGTGCACGAAAAGCAAGTTTTGTCGAGGAGGAAAAGCAATTAAAGAAGAAGAAGCTGTTGTAAATGGTAAATCATGGAGTGGGCGGAGAATTGATGAGGGGGCGTGGGCTTGGGCCAGTATATAAAAAAGAAAAGTAAAGAAAAGCAAGCGGTGAATTAATGAGCTGGAGCGTGTGTAGTATTGGTCCAGTTTAATGTTAATCTCGTCTACTCTAGTGTTTAGCAACGAAGGAGAGAATATTGAAACAAATGGACAACGTGGATACTAATTTTCCATGGAACGTTGGGAACAACCAAAGGAAAATGGAAGGAAACTGCTGTACATTACCAGAAATGCAAGAAGAATAAGATACATATGGCTGATTTGAGCTCTAGGTAATGAATATATACATAATTAGTTTGATAATGTGTCAATAATTTAGGATTTATTTGTTAAAGAGAAGAAATGGGTAATTATATACGTAATTAGGAAACTATTAATTATAATTTAAATGGTTAAATTTATCTAACGTATAACCGATGCATGTTATTACAAAAGACGACAAACCAAATGGCATTGGAACCGTATCGACGAACACTTCATTATGGAGCTGGATTAGACGCATTTGGAATATACTAGAGTTCCCATTTAAATTAAACGCATGTTTAATTTAACTAAAACAAACCGTTTGGACATTGTAACCATGGTGAGCTAAACTCACTCAGTTCTCCCACTTATATTGTATATAAGTCGGGTTTATTATTTATGTGCTATGTTTATTGATTATTGGTTGATTTGACGTTTGTTTGCATATTTATCGAATAATATTTATATTAACTGAATTATTTAAATCGAACGGTTGTTTAATTTAAATGAAATAAAATCATTATTTTTTACGATCTATTCCCGTCGAGGTAACTCACCTCGTTGGTTATGTTTATAATAATATAAACGAAATTAAATTAAATTGGATGGTTTGAATTATTTTTGATTGACCGATATCAGTTGAACTGACTGTTTATTTGCATATGAATGCTATATGGACCGATTAACCGACATGATCAGAATACTGAGTTAATAATTGATTGTTGAATATGAATTCAACATTGCTTGTTATTAACCAACGTGTGATATGGGTTGAGAAATCACCAGTAGATAGCTTAAATTATACCTCGTTTTATAAGGATTGATTTACCGTTAGATGAATCGTTAGAAATGAAATTATAAAATTTATTTATAACTAAATACATATTTTAAATATATTATTTAAAATAAAGTTTATGAAAAGAAAATAAACCAACCACAGGTATATATTGATTTTTTTTAAAACCCGTCGATCACCATTGATTTACCAAAATCTACCATGTGCGACACACACGCCTCATCGTAATTGTTTAATTTCACAAAAATCTGCCATGTGCAAAGCACATGCCACATCTTAATCATTATAAAGTTAATTATTATGATAACAAAATGAGTAGGGATTAATGTAAAGATTAATAATAGAGATTATAAATAATAATTAAAATGGGATTATTTTGGATAGGTTATTAGTTATTTAAACAAAAACCAAAGTTATATAAACGAGTTTATAAAAAAGATGTGAAGTTAAATCACTAATTTTAAATTAGCATCACTTGAGGATGGACTTAAGTAAAATCTATGAGACTGGAGATAAGATTTCCCAAAGGGAAAGGTTTAAGGGTTTAAAAAGAAAAGATATTTGTAATTGAATTTGGTAAAGATCTGGTAATAGGATTTGTAAAAAATCCAGATAATAAAACAAATAGTTTAAAGATGTTAAAGTTTAAAGGATAGCATTTATTTAATCATTTACTAAATCAATAAATTTATTAATAATTAGGATATTTCGAAAGTAAGAAGGGTTGTAAAACCGCATGTTAAATAAAATAGTGAAATGATAATTGTTGGTATTGGAATGAATACAGGTTTATGAATTACAATTTATATTTATCTTAAGATAAGAATGATGTTTATCAAGGTCTGAGAGGTAATTAGAATACCCCTACTTGAACGACTTCAGGATTATCGAAAGATGATATTAGTTGTAATGATAAAGATGTTAGGAGAGAATTATTTTGAGAATATATAATGCAACATCATTTTGAAAGATTTGAGGATAGATAATGAGATTCCAAAGTACAGGAAATAAAAGAATTTGTGAAGACCCGTAACTTCCCCGTGAAGGAAAGAGGGATAACTCGAGAACAACACACATCAGAACGCAGACGGAAGAACATTACATTGTTATTACAACAATTCCATCAGAATACAAGAATATACAGAGTATAAATGAATGTTACACAGAAATATCAGAGATTTAAATTACATTTAAATACATCGCAGCGGAAAATAATACAATACACAACTAGAAGAGATATACGGATCCAAAGCTTTCCGAATATCATTCCAGCTGTAAACCAGGATCCTGTGAATATAAATCTGCAAAACCAAAACTACTAGCTGCCCGTGTCAAAATAAGGGCACCCAGAGTTTAGGTTAAAACAATAAACTCTAGGTCAGTCATGTGACTGGTGCGAGAACTAAAACAGTTATTAGTCTTTATTTTAAAATTAGGTAAATCAAGGGACCACACCGTATAACACAGAACGGGTTTCCTCCCAAGAATACTAGTGCATATAACAATAGCGCAATTCTAAATAAAGAAAAATGAAGCCATTATAAGACCCAGGTCCTATCACACAATGCAACGCACGCCGCGGGATAGGGTTTTCCCTTATAATAGCCAAACATGCTTAGTATGTTTAAAACAAATCATGGCTTATTACTATAAGTGCATAGTGTATAAAACAACTTCAAATCATAAATATCAATCATAGACGGCATGGGTACCATATATCATGTCGACATACTAGTTATACAATTAAAACCTCAAAATCACGTAATTGGAAGTTGGATTTCCATCTATGAGCAGAGGCCAGGGATCGTCCTCTACCGATTTGAGACTGTCTAGTCCGAGTCTCAGGCAAGCGCGCAGAAAAGCCTTGGATCGTCAGGGTCGGTCCACCTATGTGGATTATTATGCCTGAACAATACGTCTCTCCGCCCTATGGGGCGTAAATGAGCCAACAAATGACTCCATCGGACCCGGATCGTCCGATCAAACCGAGGCGCCTCGCAACAGCAACAACCGCATAAGTCAAACTCATCAGGGCGTGTAAAACCACTGACTCCACTTCTAATTAGAAAGAAACGCATGTCCTCCCTGAGGTCCGTCTCCTGTTTTTGGTTCATACCGGGTGTGAAACTCGCGAAGTAAACGTTACACAAAGCTACGCCACAAAGGCCTTGCTTTGATCATCAACCACAAGACTTTACTTTTCAACAGAATCCTTGATCAATTGCCACTTAGGCATGCCACACAGGAAATTCATTCCATGCGATGGATATCCATCAATATATAACCCCTGAGCTCGTACGTCTCAGAGAAGGGCGTTAAGCAAGAGAATAAATTCTCCGCCGCCAAACAGATATATATTTAATAGAAATCAATCACACAGGCTAAAATCCAATGTCAGACACACAGTCCATCTACAAGTTCGCTCTGGGTCTGAACGAAACCGGAGGCACCTAGTACCCCGCATATCCATCGATCTCCAAGTACGTCTGGACGATCACCAACTATTTCCATCTTCTTGGGTGTACAACCCAATCAAGATCATCAGTAATCACCCAAACGACGTGAAGACCTCCGGTCTTCGACCACCGTCTTCATCTTCGACTTATCGTCGTATCAGTTATTCAGAATGGGATAAACCCGGTCTTTCCGAATAACTCGCGTATATTATAAACAAGTGTAACACAAACACAACATACGCCTCATTCCAATTCATCAGTCACTAACCGTAAATTAACAAGAGAATAATTCCCCAAATATTAACCCCGAAGGCCGAAACCAACATCAGATCAATATCCAGAAAACCATTCTGCTTAGCTAACAGACAGTTAGTTTCTAAATTTCACATTCATAGGGAAAGGTTCCCATTAATTTTATCAAAGATAAATCCTTTAAATATATTCTTTAATCTACTTTTGAATATCAATTCAAACTAGTCGGGATTAACGAACCTTACCGAAGTAATCATTTGTTTTAATTTCCCAATCCCAACCTATTCATTTTCATGAAGTAAAACTGGTAATACTTCATATCTAACACCATGGTGTTATCGGTAAATTCAATTACCATTTCACGTTCAAATCTAATTACAGATTTATCTATCGCCTGGAGCAAAAATGGTGATACTCCATACTCGTTC
Organism: Allium sativum; assembly: GCA_030737875.1. NCBI lineage: Eukaryota > Viridiplantae > Streptophyta > Magnoliopsida > Asparagales > Amaryllidaceae > Allium > Allium sativum. The sequence goes on along the minus strand of CM060915.1, from coordinate 178,108,663 downwards.
TTTTCAATCTAATTAAAGATTCATTAAAACTCCACTTAGTTTTAATCTGTGACTGGGTTATAGAATCAGTGTCATTTAAAACACGGTTCACGATAAACCCAAAATCACGTCACATTTCAATTAGTCCCCAACCGTTAATTAGCAAGTGAGCAATTTCCGAAATATTAACCCCGAATGCCGAAACCAACATCAGATCAATACCCTAGAAACCATTCAACTAAACTAATCTCCAGTTAGTTTCTGATTTTCTTAACTCCTTTGGGTCTAAGAACAGTATTATTGAAGATACCGTTCACGACCACCCAAAATCACGTTCCATTAATTATTGGGTTAAAGAACAAGTGTTATTTAAAACACTCTTCACGATAAAACCAAAAATCAATACCAATTCAATTCCAATTAAATATTATTTAATTGGTACACTTCATTAAATGTAAATAAAAAGATTTAATCTTTTCTTCAGCTGGGCTTAAGAACAGTGTTAATGAAGACACCATTCATGATAAACCCAAATCACATTTGATATTAAATACAAGGCTCTGAACAGAAAATATATCGGCTTATATTCAATATCAAATTCTACGACCAACAAATATCGTATTGGAAATAATGATATAAATATATCTTTCAAATTTCCATAACGCTATCTGTATAATCACGAAATCCAACATCGAAATATTTCGAAGATAATTTCGATTCAAATCCATTCCAATGCAATTGTTGGAAATTCTGGTTATTTTCAAAACCATTTCAAATCCAATTTATTTATTTTAAAAATAAATGAATTACTATTCTAGTTCAAAACTAGTTCATTTCGATAAAAACCTATTTTTTTATCTTTTCAAATGTGGAGTTTTTCATCCCGATTCTTTCTAAATCACTTCTTATGATTTGACACAAATTATTACTATTTTTAATAATTTTATCAAGACCCGTACAGTCGATTTCAATCAACGGCCATCAAACTGCACTTACAACGACCTTTTCCAAATTTGATTTGGACCTAATTCCAAATCCAACCGTTAGATTTCAGATTTCTAATATTCGTTAGAAAGCTCTTTTCGATACGAACCCAATGGTTCCAGTTTTAGGAGAATCCGACGGTTGGATCTCCCGTAATGTCCGTTCGAAGTCAATGGTCGAAATTCGCGAACCGCCGCGGCGCGGCGCGTTCTATTCAGGCCATTATATTATATATATAATATATATAATATATACTTCGTCGATTTCCTTTTAAAAACGTATTTTAAAAACCGTTTTAAATTTGTTTTCAAAACGATTTCAACTTCATTTCAAATTCAAATCAAAATTGAATTTTCCTATATAAATTCGTTTTAAATTCATTTCAAATTGATTTCAATTCAAATCAATTTTCAGTTCAATTTCAATACGTTTTAAACTCAATTCAAAACGATTTCAACTCTATTTCAGTCTAATTCGAAGTTCAATTCTATTCAGTTTAAATTCTAATTTCAATCCTTTTCAATTCAATACAAATTTCTATTCTTTTCAATTTAATTCGAATTTCATTTCAAAATATTCGATTTTGAAAGCACTTTTCAATATTCATTATAAAAATGAATATAATCGATATAAATATCGTTCACGTCAAAATGGCGTCAATCTAATCAACACGGCTTCATATGTTTCTATTTTCAAATATTCTATTTCAAATATTTCTATTTCAAATATTTCTATTTCAAATATTCTATTTCGAATATTTCTATTTCAAATATATCTATTTCAAATATTTCAGTTTCAAATATTCTATTTCAAATATTTCTATTTCAAAACTAGAATGAGGCCCAATCAATTACCATAGATTTTATTTCTACGGATTTCCATACAACGCATGTATATATCAACAATGACGAATAATTAACCATCATCCAAAGTGCATTCTACACATTATAAGCATCAAATATAAATATTCAACGCTATAACAGCCTGTCAATCTATCGGTCGACATACAACTAAACAATCGGGATTAGTGTACATCAAATACCATCCCAATACCCATGTGGGGTTTCAAACAATCAAACACAAATTTTATTTGTGCAGTTGGGCGATGTGTAAAATTTATCGTCCTAATCAATATCAGTCAAATGTGTGTATATAAACAAATCGTCCGATTTGTTTATATTTATTTCATTTTAAATACACGTTAAAAATTCTATTTTTAACTATATAATATTTTTAACTATATAAATATTTTATTTCATTTCACATCACATTACACATTCAACTACACATCAAAATCAAACAACCAAGCATACCAGCCGTCCATGATCTGTGGACGACGGGTGTTGGGTTCTACTAAAAACCGTCTGCATCCTAGTATATATTTAAACTAGAAAAACAAAATTTAAAAGTGAGAAGTTCTCACCGAGGGATCCACTCCTCCAGTTTTATTTCTGAATTTCTGAACATCTGGATTTGCCCGTACTCCCAACATAATCTTTGTCACGCTGTTCATAGTAAAAATCATATTTTTAATATGATGTTCATTTCAAAAATCACATTTTTATTCCAACGCTATATGGATAAAAATCAAATTTTTATGTCACTATACATACAATAAAAATCAGATTTTTATTTCGCTACATATATAAAAATCGTATTTTTATATTCCCTACCTTATAAAAAATATATTTTTATAATCTCTACTACATAAAAAGATCGAATTTTTATTCTTGTTTTATTTAATTTTACCTATAAAGACCATACCTTTATTTTCAAGATCATATCTTTATAATAAAAATCATCTCTTTATTCTATTTTAAAAACAATACTAATTATATAAACTGATTTTTCTATTTTAACCAACAAAGATCATATTTTTCTCTCAATGCGATGCATATAAAAATCTCAACTTTTGTATATAAAAATTTAGTCTTTCTGAATATAAAAATTCAATGTTTTCGAATATAAAAATCTCGTCTTTAAGAATATAAAAACCCAACCTTTAAACTATGAAAAATCCTTTCTTCTATTTAAAAAAAACCACTTCTCCTATTTAAAAAAAATCACTACAGAATTAAAATACTTACAATAATTCTTCTTAGGGTTGAGCGTTGTCATGGGTTTGCGGTCGATTCGGAAGAAGGTGAGGCTGACAAAAGGGGCGTTGGATCTGAAATTGGCGAATGGTGGTTGGTTGACGCGTTGACGTGAGGTGGGGGTGCAAGGCGGAGGTCGGGGGGGCTGCGCTCCAGCGATGGGGGCTCGTGAATTGGAATTCGCGATAGTGGGGTTTGGGCGTAGAACGGAAAGGAGGGAGAGAGAATCGAAGAGGGGCGAGGAGAGGGAGTGGCCGTCGTCGAGGAGAGGGGGGCGTTCCGGCTAGGCGGCTGTAACGACCCGCAAATCCGTGCTATCTGAGTTGACTAAAACACCACACGTCCAACTCAAATTGCACCGGAATACGACTCATTATTAGAAAGAAGTTAGAGGATGAGGAATAGAAAGAAAGAAATATTAGAATAGAAGAAAACAAAGATCACAACTCACAGCGGAACGAATAAAATGTATTATATAGCATAAGCTCCGAAATACAAATCTGTTTTGTACATACATACATACCATCATCAGAGTACACATAACATTTGATCCAGCGGAAGTAACTCTAAATAACTAACGTTGAAGCCTCCTGCTTCCAGCTCCTCCAAGTGTATCTGTAAAAGCCTGAAACACTTGACTGCCCGTACAAATTTGGGCACCCAAGAGTTTAGGGAAAACAAAAACAAAATAAACTCTGGGTCAGTCATGGGACTGGTGTGAGTAAACTCCAACCACTTGTTTAACTTTCAAAACCCTTTTCGAAAGAAAAGATAATAGTAAGACCAGCCCACACATAAACACGGATGGTTTTTACCTTACTATAACCCAAAACATTTTGATACGAAAATCCAGTGATATTATAATAATGTCTACATCAAGTAAATAACCAAATAGCAGAACGCTTGCATCTCACGCTCCACATATATATTATAAAATCAAAAACCGCATATCGCTTATTGGAGATTGGATTTCTAACATGACAAGGTATGGGACCACCTTCCGATGATGTATCTCTAGAGGCGAATACACCTGGGTTCAACAAGAACGTCTTGCAACCCGGCCCACACATGACCGACCACTCATTTCGCTTGAGTGTATCGAATGTATATCACAAACGGTTGGACTCAAACCACCGTTTCCCGAATGGGCAGAATCGATAGATTTAGAAACAAAAGGAATTTCTCTAGATAGGTGATTATACACCCTAATGGGTGCGACCCACATAGCCATGCTGCCTGCCCGATTTTTGTCCTTTCCCGGTTGTTGAGGCCTGAGGCTACGATTACTTACCATTCCTTGATAACATAATCACTTTGAATGCCACATTGTCAGATCCGTTAATCACTAGTTGAGTTTGCACAAATATTCTGGATATTATGCTAAGGGATAAATCCGTTGCAACCATATACATTCATACAGACCAACCCATTTGATCATTGGAAATACTTTGTTAGACATTCGTCCATTTACGTTCGTTCTGGGATTGAACGAAACCGAAGGCACTATTTCTATTACTAGAAAAGCCCTTGCACTTTACTCCGTCTTCAATATATTCAGCATACTTGGTTCGCAACGCTTATGCCGATACGGAGTGGTTCTTCGGATAATAATCCAACCGGTCTCTCCACATTGACAACGATGGTCAAAAACTTCGATAGTCTGTGATTTAACTATCGAATAAAAACAAGTGTTCAATCAACATATCAAACAAATCACTGGGCTCTTTAATTAATATTTCATTAATTAAATCTCTTCTATATTCTCTTATCAATATTTGTTAACCAAATATTTCAATAACCATATTGGCACTTTACGTTATTTTTGATTTCGTTTCCTTGTCGAATTCTATATATATCGATATATAGATTTCTAACTGTCAAATTTCTTAAAAATATTCTAACTCCTTAAATTCCCGGAAAAATTCGCCATAACCTCCCCTGTATCGGGAGCATCGGGAAATTTCAAATAGCTTTCCCGGTCCTTCTAATCTCAAAAAGAAAAAGAAGAAGCCAAGCGGCTAGCCGATACGGCGCATAAAACCCATACATGAATTTAAACATGTACCTTTTTGTCGGGCACATAAATAAAAATCTTCATATACTCCATCCCATATCTGTTTAACACCTGTTCACCTGTTTCCAATTCAATTCAACTCAATCCATTTGTTTTAATTCAATTTTTGAATCGTTTGAATTCAGTTCCGCACAATTATTCTTTAATTAGCCCTTTTTGCATATTTCACTTCTTTGTTGAACATAACATGTTCGAACAAAATATTTAACTCGTTCATAACCAAATCGAATTTCAATTTCAAGTCTAGTTCTCTTTTTCTATTTCGAATATAAATTTTCAAATCGAGTTCGCTTATTCAAACCCCAATATCCCTTTTAAAACTCATTAACTAATTTCTATTCAATTTAGTTAATTCTATTCAATAAATCAAAATCCGGTTTCTGTTTCAAAAATCATATTCATTTACACAACTTGAATTCGCATATATTTTGCAACTTACTCTGAAATTTTCTAAATAGACAATTTGGATTTTTCCCGCTTAAAATCCTTTTATAACATTAAATAAACCATAATGGTTTTAAAACGATTCTGGCGCTGCTTTTCTGAAAATTTGATTTTGTCATAACTCAAAATCTATACGAAGAAATTCATATTTTTCTCTTTCATTAGAAAACTATTATCAAACCGGTCCTGACGTTTCTTGTTTCGAAGAATTCCGACTTCAATTGCGTTCTGTATACTCAATTGAAGTTCGAATCGCCAATTTACGAACTGCAGCGCTGCAGCGAGTTCGTTTTAATTATATTTATATATATAAACCTTTAAACTTCTTTAAATGAATTCAACTCCACTCAAACTTCATTTTCACTTTATTTGAATTCTATATTCAAATTCAAATTTCACTTCTATTGAATCCTATATTCAAATTCCATATTTCAAATTCCGTTTGAATTATATAGTTAAATCCCATGATTTAAGATTCCATTTGAATGCTATATTCAATTTCTATAATTTAAATTCCATTTGAATTCCTTTTTGAATTCTACATTCAAATTCCCTATTCAATTCTCTTTGAATTCAAATCCTATATTTATTCTATTTGAATTTCAAATATCCAAACTCCGATTCAATTCTATTTTGAAATTTCAAATATTCAACCCCTTTTTAATTTTATCATTCAAATTCTATTTAAATCCTCTTATTTGAATTCTATTTCAAATCTTGTTTCAAAACTTCATTTGAATTTCTATATTCAAATCTCCTAGATTAAATCCTATTTGAATTCAATTTGAATCTCTTATATTCAAATTTCATTTTCCATTTGAATTCTAATATTCAAATTCATTTCCAGCCCCATTTGAATTCTAATATTCAAACTTATTTTTAACACCATTTAAATTTCTTCACTCAAATCCATTTGAATTCCCTTGAATTCAAATTCCATTTCAAAACCATTTGGATTTCCTATTTTGAAATCCTATTTGAAATTCTATTTCCAATTCTACTTTGAAAATCCTATTTCAAAGTTTATTTCAAATTCTATTTTGAAATTCTATATTCAAATCTCTATGCGAATTTCATATTTAAATTCCATTCAAATCTCTATTCAAATTTCACATTTGAATTCTTCCTTGAAATATTATATTTCAAATTCTATTCAATTTCTTCTTTGAAATCCTATATTTCAAATTCTATTTTGAAATTCTACATTCAAATCTCTATTTGAATTCCTTTATTCGAATTCCTTTGAATTCAAATTTTATTTTAATTCCTTGAATTCAAATTCTATTTTTCATTCTAATTTCACCTATTCAAGTTCTATTTGAACTTCTATTTGAATTTCTAATATTCAATCTCCTCTTAAAATTCAAATATTTAAACTCCTTTTAAAATTCAAATGTTATACTCAAATTTCATTTGAGTTATATATTTAAAAATTCTATTTTCACATCTTATTTGAAATTTCATTTCAAATTCCAATTTCAAACTTGTATTTCTATTTCTGAATTATCAAATGATAATTCTTTTCCCTTCATTTATAACTTCGTTATAAAAGAATTATTTATAAACTTCGTTTAAAAAGAAACTACTTGTTTTATTTTTCAAAAACAAGTTTATGTTTTTATTTCCATTTAAAATTCAAATTCTATTAAAAAATAGAATTTCCCTTTTTAAATCTCCAATATCCTTTTTACGATATTTTTAAATATCATTACTTAAGCCCAGTGATATTTAAACACACAAAGCAACGAATTATTTATTTTCTAACACATCATATATAACAATATATATGCAAACAAATAAACAAACAGATAATATATTTTTGAGGAATCCAGTTGGATTCCTCCAACCTGTTTTCCTGCATCCACAGATGTTAGCATATAAATAATACCCATTCTGCTTCGTGGCAGAACATCGTGGTATAGAAGGTCATCCACTAATCATAGCGTGGGGCGTATAGGGTAATCATCCGCTATGAAACTGCGGGCATCCACTAATGATACTGCGGGAATCCAACCAATCAATCAACCCAATATATATATATATATATATAGCCTAAATAACTAATATATATAAAGCAAGCAGAAAAATCCAAACGAGCAACAACAATTATTTTTAACGAAATAAAAATAATTATAAATAAAAGGTGAGTGAGATTTACTCACCGGAATTGCAGTTGTCGAATATCGTGTTAATTTCCAAATCACCGGCTACGAATCTTCTTGAATGAATTCGCACCTACGATAATTTGATTTAAATTTTCTAATTAAATATTTATTTATTTAAATTAACTATTTAAATGAATAAATAACTTTCCTATCTTTTTTTAAGTTGTTACTAGATTTAACTTATAAATAAAATTAACTAATCTATGTACTTTTAAACATCAAACCATTTAACGATTAAACATCTACTCATTTAAGTTAACAACTAAATTAAATACATAATTTACTTTAATTGAATAAATATAACTAACACTTAACTAAGAGTTTAATTACCTTCTTTGATAAGATCAGCCATTTTCATAATTCACGACTCAACCCTGCTTCAGGCTTTTGCTCGTTGTTGTGTTTACCAGAGAACAATCCCATTGAACTGTTGATCACCTCACACTACCAAATCCCAATACCATCATTCATCAATCATCACATTGCACCCTCACAGACCTCGAATTGATCTACTGCCACACAACAACATACCACCCCAATTCCTCAGTTGTGAACTTCCGGCATCCAACAACCCTAAATCGATTTCACCATTTTATCGCACCAACACTGGAAAAAGGTGCGACAACTAACCCAGTCGAACTTCGATCCCTGACAACGCGGTGCCCCATTTCCCTTCAAATCAGTATCGTGTTCCTCACATATCCCCTTATCGCCCTCAAAAACCCAATAATAAAAGTCACGAGTTCACCCAAACTCCCATCTCGACCTTCAATTGCACCTCGTTCAGCCTCATTCGAAGTCGATGATTGGCCTTAGCTGCGCTGCTTCCAAATCGAGTGTCCTCAGGGTTTTCGATTGTAGAAAAGGAACGAAAGGGAAATACTAGGGATTCGTTTCGTTTTTTTTTCATCTGAGAATGGAAAATATAACGAGGTCGATGGTTTATATAAGGCCGAGAGGAGACAAGAGGTACACAGGCCATTAAAATCGTGTTTCGTTGATAACGAGAGCAGGAGACAGTTTTGTGGCTCGAGGGAACTAGGTTTGCATAGGAAGTAAATTAAGTCGGCTGATAAAACATTTGATATGAATTTATTGAATTAGATAACTAAAATATCTTGTGGTACCCTTATTCGAAAATCAGAACCGCTATTTTAACGCAACCATTGTTATTTCAACAGTTTAACACATTCTGAACTAACCGAATATATTTAATTTAAATGTATATAGAATAATCATTTTAATTAGATATAACATAAATTTAAATTTATAAACAAATAAATTTCTCGATAATATATCATTACCATTATCGATTACATTCTCATAGAATTTATATTTATTATCTGAACTGTTTTGATTCAATTCTAACTTCAAATTGAATTATTTTAAATTCTCGTATTTCGATGACAATCAAAATAAATCGTATTTCGATTATTTAGTCGATAACCGAATAAAATATCATTTATATTATAAATTCAATATTTAAACCATATTAAATATTTAAAATAAATCGACGAAAAATCTGGGTCGTTACATTCTTTCCCCCTTAAAATAATTTCGTCCTCGAAATTGCTAAGGTAGGAAAAAGGGTACAAATCTATTTCTTTTCAACATCTCACTTATGTTGAAACCCAACTCCTCATATTCTTATGATTTTACTTCCAACCAAACTTTTGGTCTTCTTCCTTCCATATGCCTTCACATCCAATTCATATTCTATTCATATTGGTTCAATACCAGTTAATCCAAATTAGTTCTATTCAATTTATTCACCCCGACCCATTTAACTTGCTTAAGTTAAATTCCAATTCCAGAATTCAAATCCCAGGGTTTTCATTTCAAATTCTTTTGAAATCCCATAAATATATACATATATTTATTTTCATTTCAAATTCAAAACATTTGAATTTTTCAACTAACTTGTTTTCCTTCCAAACAAATTCCATCAAAACTTTTCTAAGGTAGCCATTCGTCACTTAGAACTCGAAAATGAATAATGATGAAGCTGCAGTCATCATCAGAATTATTTTCCAGCTACTGAAGTGAGTTTAGTGCTTTATTATTTCAAAATCCATTTTAAATCCTTTTTAAACAAAGCCATATTGTTCAAATATACTTCCAAAAATATTTCAAACTTCCCAGGATTTAAATTCCAAATTCTGGTTTGAATTAAATTCTAATTTATCTCATTTGTATATTTAATTCCTATACAAATTCTATTTGGTTATAAATATAACCATTCCAATTTTATAATCTTATCGGATTATAATGATATCAATCAACACATCCATATAATAATTTCAGAAAATTATTCCTTCTATATCAAAATAGAAATTTGGGTAAAATTATTTCATTTACCTTCTTTAAAACAATACTGTGTCGAATTTCTCTGTTTAAGTGTTTAGAAATCCCTATCGACTTCGTGGCGTCCCACGATTCGACCAGAATTCATAAACCACTCACAGACTAGCCAACACAATATAAAACAATTTTTATATCAACTAACAAATACGCTCTCTCGTATCTTTACACTCAACTCATTCTAGGGTACTACTGACCCTATCTCTAATGAGCACATGCCACACCAGCCTAGGTGTTCGCTCAACCTAAGCTCTGATACCAACTGTAACGACCCGCAAATCCGTGCTATCTGAGTTGACTAAAACACCACACGTCCAACTCAAATTGCACCGAAATACGACTCATTATTAGAAAGAAGCTAGAGGATGAGGAATAGAAAGAAAGAAATATTAGAATAGAAGAAAACAAAGATCACAACTCACAGCGGAACGAATAAAATATATTATATAACATAAGCTCCGAAATACAAATCTGTTTTGTACATACATACATACCATCATCAGAGTACACATAACATTTGATCCAGCGGAAGTAACTCTAAATAACTAACGTTGAAGCCTCCTGCTTCCAGCAACTCCAAGTGTATCTGTAAAAGCCTGAAACACTTGACTGCCCGTACAAATTTGGGCACCCAAGAGTTTAGGGAAAACAAAAACAAAATAAACTCTGGGTCAGTCATGGGACTGGTGTGAGTAAACTCCAACCACTTGTTTAACTTTCAAAACCCTTTTCGAAAGAAAGATAATAGTAAGACCAGCCCACACATAAACACGGACGGTTTTTACCTTACTATAACCCAAAACATTTTGATACGAAAATCCAGTGATATTATAATAATGTCTACATCAAGTAAATAACCAAATAGCAGAACGCTTGCATCTCACGCTCTACATATATATTATAAAATCAAAAACCGCATAGCGCTTATTGGAGATTGGATTTCTAACATGACAAGGTATGGGACCACCTTCCGATGATGTATCTCTAGAGGCGAATACACCTGGGTTCAACAAGAACGTCTTGCAACCCGGCCCACACATGACCGACCACTCATTTCGCTTGAGTGTATCGAATGTATATCACCAACGGTTGGACTCAAACCACCGTTTCCCGAATGGGCAGAATCGATAGATTTAGAAACAAAAGGAATTTCTCTAGATAGGTGATTATACACCCTAATGGGTGCGACCCACATAGCCATGCTGCCTGCCCGATTTTTATCCTTTCCCGGTTGTTGAGGCCTGAGGCTACGATTACTTACCATTCCTTGATAACATAATCACTTTGAATGCCACATTGTCAGATCCGTTAATCACTAGTTGAGTTTGCACAAATATTCTGGATATTATGCTAAGGGATAAATCCGTTGCAACCATATACATTCATACAGACCAACCCATTTGATCATTGGAAATACTTTGTCAGACATTCGTCCATTTACCTTCGTTCTGGGATTGAACGAAACCGAAGGCACTATTTCTATTACTAGAAAAGCCCTTGCACTTTACTCCGTCTTCAATATATTCAGCATACTTGGTTCGCAACGCTTATGCCGATACGGAGTGGTTCTTCGGATAATAATCCAACCGGTCTCTCCACATTGACAACGATGGTCAAAAACTTCGATAGTCTGTGATTTAACTATCGAATAAAAACAAGTGTTCAATCAACATATCAAACAAATCACTGGGCTCTTTAATTAATATTTCATTAATTAAATCTCTTCTATATTCTCTTATCAATATTTGTTAACCAAATATTTCAATAACCATATTGGCCCTTTAAGCTATTTTTGATTTCGTTTCCTTGTCGAATTCTATATATATCGATATATAGATTTCTAACTGTCAAATTTCTTAAAAATATTCTAACTCCTTAAATTCCCGGAAAAATTCGCCATAACCTCCCCTGTATCGGGAGCATCGGGAAATTTCAAATAGCTTTCCCGGTCCTTCTAATCTCAAAAAGAAAAAGAAGAAGCCAAGCGGCTAGCCGATACGGCGCATAAAACCCATATATGAATTTAAACATGTACCTTTTTGTCGGGCACATAAATAAAAATCTTCATATACTCCATCCCATATCTGTTTAACACCTGTTCACCTGTTTCCAATTCAATTCAACTCAATCCATTCGTTTTAATTCAATTTTTGAATCGTTTGAATTCAGTTCCGCACAATTATTCTTTAATTAGCCCTTTTTGCATATTTCACTTCTTTGTTGAACATAACATGTTCGAACAAAATATTTAACTCGTTCATAACCAAATCGAATTTCAATTTCAAGTCTAGTTCTCTTTTTCTATTTCGAATATAAATTTTCAAATTGAATTCGCTTATTCAAACCCCAATATCCCTTCGAAAACTCATTAACTAATTTCTATTCAATTTAGTTAATTCTATTCAATAAATCAAAATCTGGTTTCTGTTTCAAAAATCATATTCATTTACACAACTTGAATTCGCATATATTTTGCAACTTACTCTGAAATTTTCTAAATAGACAATTTGGATTTTTCCCGCTTAAAATCCTTTTATAACATTAAATAAACCATAATGGTTTTAAAACGATTCTGGCGCTGCTTTTCTGAAAATTTGATTTTGTCATAACTCAAAATCTATACGACGAAATTCATATTTTTCTCTTTCATTAGAAAACTATTATCAAACCGGTCCTGACGTTTCTTGTTTCGAAGAATTCCGACTTCAATTGCGTTCTGTATACTCAATTGAAGTTCGAATCGCCAATTTACGAACTGCAGCGCTGCGGCGAGTTCGTTTTAATTATATTTATATATAAAAACCTTTAAACTTCTTTAAATGAATTCAACTCCACTCAAACTTCATTTTCACTTTATTTGAATTCTATATTCAAATTCAAATTTCACTTCTATTGAATCCTATATTCAAATTCCATATTTCAAATTCCGTTTGAATTATATAGTTAAATCCCATGATTTAAGATTCCATTTGAATGCTATATTCAATTTCTATAATTTAAATTCCATTTGAATTCCTTTTTGAATTCTACATTCAAATTCCCTATTCAATTCTCTTCGAATTCAAATCCTATATTTATTCTATTTGAATTTCAAATATCCAAACTCCGATTCAATTCTATTTTGAAATTTCAAATATTCAACCCCTTTTTAATTTTATCATTCAAATTCTATTTAAATCCTCTTATTTGAATTCTATTTCAAATCTTGTTTCAAAACTTCATTTGAATTTCTATATTCAAATCTCCTAGATTAAATCCTATTTGAATTCAATTTGAATCTCTTATATTCAAATTTCATTTTCCATTTGAATTCTAATATTCAAATTCATTTCCAGCCCCATTTGAATTCTAATATTCAAACTTATTTTTAACACCATTTAAATTTCTTCACTCAAATCCATTTGAATTCCCTTGAATTCAAATTCCATTTCAAAACCATTTGGATTTCCTATTTTGAAATCCTATTTGAAATTCTATTTCCAATTCTACTTTGAAAATCCTATTTCAAAGTTTATTTCAAATTCTATTTTGAAATTCTATATTCAAATCTATATTCGAATTTCATATTTAAATTCCATTCAAATCTTTATTCAAATTTCACATTTGAATTCTTCCTTGAAATACTATATTTCAAATTCTATTCAATTTCTTCTTTGAAATCCTATATTTCAAATTCTATTTTTAAATTCTACATTCAAATCTCTATTTGAATTCCTTTATTCGAATTCCTTTGAATTCAAATTTTATTTTAATTCCTTGAATTCAAATTCTATTTTTCATTCTAATTTCACCTATTCAAGTTCTATTTGAACTTCTATTTGAATTTCTAATATTCAATCTCCTCTTAAAATTCAAATATTTAAACTCATTTTAAAATTCAAATGTTATACTCAAATTTCATTTGAGTTATATATTTAAAAATTCCATTTTCACATCTTATTTGAAATTTCATTTCAAATTCCAATTTCAAACTTGTATTTCTATTTCTGAATTATCAAATGATAATTCTTTTCCCTTCATTTATAACTTCGTTATAAAAGAATTATTTATAAACTTCGTTTAAAAAGAAACTACTTGTTTTATTTTTCAAAAACAAGTTTATGTTTTTATTTCCATTTAAAATTCAAATTCTATTAAAAAATAGAATTTCCCTTTTTAAATCTCCAATATCCTTTTTACGATATTTTTAAAAATCATTACTTAAGCCCAGTGATATTTAAACACACAAAGCAACGAATTATTTATTTTCTAACACATCATATATAACAATATATATGCAAACAAATAAACAAACAGATAATATATTTTTGAGGAATCCAGTTGGATTCCTCCAACCTGTTTTCCTGCATCCACAGAAGTTAGCACATAAATAATACCCATTGTTCTTCGTGGCAGAACATCGTGGTATAGAAGGTCATCCACTAATCATAGCGTGGGGCGTATAGGGTAATCATCCACTATGAAACTGCGGGCATCCGCTAATGAGACTGTGGGAATCCAACCAATCAATCAACCCAATATATATATATATAGCCTAAATAACTAATATATATAAAGCAAGCAGAAAAATCCAAACGAGCAACAACAATTATTTTTAACGAAATAAAAATAATTATAAATAAAAGGTGAGTGAGATTTACTCACCGGAATTGCAGTTGTCGAATATCGTGTTAATTTCCAAATCACCGGCTACGAATCTTCTTGAATGAATTCGCACCTACGATAATTTGATTTAAATTTTCTAATTAAATATTTATTTATTTAAATTAACTATTTAAATGAATAAATAACTTTCCTATCTTTTTTTAAGTTGTTACTAGATTTAACTTATAAATAAAATTAACTAATCTATGTACTTTTAAACATCAAACCATTTAACGATTAAACATTTACTCATTTAAGTTAACAACTAAATTAAATACATAATTTACTTTAATTGAATAAATATAACTAACACTTAACTAAGAGTTTAATTACCTTCTTTGATAAGATCAGCCATTTTCATAATTCACGACTCAACCCTTCTTCAGGCTTTTGCTCGTTGTTGTGTTTACCAGAGAACAATCCCATTGAACTGTTGATCACCTCACACTACCAAATCCCAATACCATCATTCATCAATCATCACATTGCACCCTCACAGACCTCGAATTGATCTACTGCCACACAACAACATACCACCCCAATTCCTCAGTTGTGAACTTCCGGCATCCAACAACCCTAAATCGATTTCACCATTTTATCGCACCAACACTGGAAAAAGGTGCGACAACTAACCCAGTCGAACTTCGATCCCTGACAACGCGGTGCCCCATTTCCCTTCAAATCAGTATCGCGTTCCTCACATATCCCCTTATCGCCCTCAAAAACCCAATAATAAAAGTCATGAGTTCACCCAAACTCCCATCCCGACCTTCAATTGCACCTCGTTCGGCCTCATTCGAAGTCGATGATTGGCCTTAGCTGCGCTACTTCCAAATCGAGTGTCCTCGGGGTTTTCGATTGTAGAAAAGGAACGAAAGGGAAATACTAGGGATTCGTTTCGTTTTTTTTCATCTGAGAATGGAAAATATAACGAGGTCGATGGTTTATATAAGGCCGAGAGGAGACAAGAGGTACACAGGCCATTAAAATCGTGTTTCGTTGATAACGAGAGCAGGAGACAGTTTTGTGGCTCGAGGGAACTAGGTTTGCATAGGAAGTAAATTAAGTCGGCTGATAAAACATTTGATATGAATTTATTTAATTAGATAACTAAAATATCTTGTGGTACCCTTATTCGAAAATCAGAACCGCTATTTTAACGCAACCATTGTTATTTCAACAGTTTAACACATTCTGAACTAACCGAATATATTTAATTTAAATGTATATAGAATAATCATTTTAATTAGATATAACATAAATTTAAATTTATAAACAAATAAATTTCTCGATAATATATCATTACCATTATCGATTACATTCTCATAGAATTTATATTTATTATCTGAACTGTTTTGATTCAATTCTAACTTCAAATTGAATTATTTTAAATTCTCGTATTTTGATGACAATCAAAATAAATCGTATTTCGATTATTTAGTCGATAACCGAATAAAATATCATTTATATTATAAATTCAATATTTAAACCATATTACATATTTAAAATAAATCGACGAAAAATCTGGGTCGTTACATTCTTTCCCCCTTAAAATAATTTCGTCCTCGAAATTGCTAAGGTAGGAAAAAGGGTACAAATCTATTTCTTTTCAACATCTCACTTATGTTGAAACCCAACTCCTCATATTCTTATGATTTTACTTCCAACCAAACTTTTGGTCTTCTTCCTTCTATATGCCTTCACATCCAATTCATATTCTATTCATATTGGTTCAATACCAGTTTATCCAAATTAGTTCTATTCAATTTATTCACCCCAACCCATTTAACTTGCTTAAGTTAAATTCCAATTCCAGAATTCAAATCCCAGGGTTTTCATTTCAAATTCTTTTGAAATCCCATAAATATATACATATATTTATTTTCATTTCAAATTCAAAACATTTGAATTTTTCAACTAACTTGTTTTCCTTCCAAACAAATTCCATCAAAACTTCTCTAAGGTAGCCATTCGTCACTTAGAACTCGAAAATGAATAATGATGAAGCTGCAGTCATCATCAGAATTATTTTCCAGCTACTGAAGTGAGTTTAGTGCTTTATTATTTCAAAATCCATTTTAAATCCTTTTTAAACAAAGCCATATTGTTCAAATATACTTCCAAAAATATTTCAAACTTCCCAGGATTTAAATTCCAAATTCTGGTTTGAATTAAATTCTAATTTATGTCAATTGTATATTTAATTCCTATACAAATTCTATTTGGTTATAAATATAACCATTCCAATTTTATAATCTTATTGGATTATAATGATATCAATCAACACATCCATATAATAATTTCAGAATTCCATAGCGACTATTCCGAATTTTCAACTGGACATAACTTTTTATTCCCGCTATAAAATCTTGATTTTTCGGATTCGTTGGAAAGATATTCTCAAATAGATTCAAATATTTTTGGTTTCACTAAAATCCGGTTTATTTTGAACCCGGTACATTCATTTGAATTTTGAAATCGAATTATCGAACTACCACGCCATTTTCAATTCCTTTTATAATTATAAATAAATATTTATATTCCAACGACGATCTATATAACTATATACGTTTGAATTATATTCAAAATAAATTTTTCTTCGTTACTATTTAAAATAATTCATTCTAAATATTCAAAATTCGCTAAAATTACCAAAATAAAAATTTTAAACTGGCCCATATTTCCGGGTTATTACAATCTCCCCCACTTAAAACTTTTCGTCCCCGAAAAGGAATGAAGCCGAAAGTTGTTTAACTAATGAACTCAACTTTCTTTGTCTTCCCTACGGCTTAAGTTCTTCAACTTTTCAGTTTCTAAGAATTTTTCAAATTTTTCAAAAATTTGGCTAACACCCTAAATTTTCGAAAAATTTCGCCATAAACTCCACAGCACCGAGAGCACCGGGAAAATCCCGAAATTGCCATACAGGCCCTCAGATCTCAAAAAGGAAAAGAAAAAAGCCAAGCGGCTAGCCAATCGGCTCATAAAATCATCATCACCCAAACAAAACAGTAAATTATGATAAACATGTACCTATTTGTCGGGCAAACAATTTTATTATTCTGCTCTAGCCCCTTTGCTATGACCTGTTCAATGTAAGTACATGTATATGCAAGCAAATGCGACCAAATTTCAGTATAATTCAATATTTGATTCAATTTGGTTATAGGGTACAAATTTTCATAAATCAACCAATATTCAACAACACAACCATCAATTAATTAGTTGATTATCATTTGAAATTCATAACTTTGATACCTAGTCAAAAATCAAAATTTTGATGCCAAATCACAACAATTAGCCCTATCTAATTTTGGTTCTCACAACAGTCTAATGGAAATATATAGATATCACACCTTCGACACTCGAGTATAAATGCTGATGATGATGCACCATCATCAGGATTATCCCCGGGTGATTAGAGTGTGATTCTATATCTATCCAGTTTATTAAAACTTCGAATATACGTTTGCAAGGCGCATATGCAAAATCTTTATATATTGGATTGTCCAAATTCAATATAAAATAAATATTCAAATATGTATACAATGATTTAAATTTCAAAACATAATGGGTTTTCATTTTTATTTTAAAAATTTACTCTTCACACTCGTTCTAGGATACTACCAATCCCATCTCTAACGAGTCATTCTCATTGGATAATACTAATCCAATTTCTGATGAATTCTTCCGTATGGTTCTAATGTGTCTTGTCCTCTGAGCTTTGTAAACCAAAGCTCTGATACCAACTGTAAAGAATCGTAACTTCCCCGTGAAGAAAAGTGCGGATAGTACGAGAACAACACACATCAGAACGCAGACGAAAGAACATTTCATTGTTATTACAACAATTCCATCAGAATACAAGAATATACAGAGTATAAATTAATGTTACACAGAAATATCAGAGATTTAAATTACATTTAAATACATCGCAGCGGAAAATAATACAATACACAACTAGAAGAGATATACGGATACAAAGCTTTCCGGATATCATTCCAGCTGTAAACCAGGATCCTGTGAATATAAATCTGCAAAACC
Source organism: Allium sativum (assembly GCA_030737875.1). Lineage (NCBI taxonomy): Eukaryota > Viridiplantae > Streptophyta > Magnoliopsida > Asparagales > Amaryllidaceae > Allium > Allium sativum. The sequence continues at coordinate 178,089,872 of CM060915.1, read as the reverse complement.
AAAACTACTAGATGACCGTGTCAAAATAAGGGCACCCAGAGTTTAGGTTAAAACAATAAACTCCAGGTCAGTCATGTGACTGGTGTGAGAACTAAAACAGTTATTAGTCTTTATTTTAAAGTTAGGTAAATCAAGGGACCACGCCGTATAACACGGAACGGGTTCCCTCCCAAGAATACCAGTGCATACAACAACAGTGCAATGCTAAATAAAGAAAAATGAAGCTATTAGAAGACCCAGGTCCTATCACACAATGCAACGCAAGCCGGGGGATAGGGTTTTCCCTTATAATAGCCAAACATGCTTAGTACGTTTAAAACAAATCATGGCTTATTACTATAAGTGTATAGTGTATAAAACAACTTCAAATCATAAATATCAATCATAGACGGCATGGGTACCATATATCATGTCGACATACTAGTTCTACAATTAAAACCGCAAAATCACGTATTTGGATGTTGGATTTCCATCTATGAACCGAGGCCAGGGATCGTCCTCTACCGATTCGAGTCTGTCTAATCCGAGTCTCAGGCAAGCTCGCAGACAAGCCTTGGATCATCAGGGCCGTTCCACCAATGTGGATTATTATGCCTGAACAATATGTCTCTCCGCCCTATGGGGCGTAAATGAGCCAACAAATGACTCCATCGGACCCGGATCGTCTGATCAAACCGAGGCGCCTCGCAACAGCAACAACCACATAAGTCAAACTCGTTAGGGCGTGTAAAACCACTGACGCCACTTGTAACTAGAAAGAAACGCATGTCCTCCCCGAGGTCCGTCTCCCGTTTTTGGTTCATACCGGGTGTGAAACTCGCGAAGTAAACGTTACACAAAGCTACGCCACAAAGGCCTTGCTTTGATTATCAACCACAAGACTTTGCTTTTCAATAGAAGCCTTGATCAATTGCCACTTAGGCATGCCACACAGGCAATTCATTCCATGCGTTGGATATCCATCAATATATAACCCCTGAGCTCATACGTCTCAGAGAAGGGCGTTAAGCAAGAGAATAAATTCTCCGCCGCCAAACAGATATATATTTAGTAGAAATCAACCACACAGGCTAAAATCCAATGTCAGACACACAGTCCATCTACAAGTTCGTTCTGGGTCTGAACGAAACCGGAGGCACCTAGTACCCCGCATATCCATCGATCTCCAAGTACGTCTGGACGATCACCAACTATTTCCATCTTCTTGGGTGTACATACCAATCAAGATCATCAGTAATCACCCAAACAACGTGAAGACCTCCGGTCTTCGACCACCGTCTTCATCTTCGAATTATCGTCATATCAGTTATTCAGAATGGGATAAACCTGGTCTTTCCGAATAACTCGCGTATATTATAAACAAGTGTAACACAAACACAACATACGCCTCATTCCAATTCATCGGTCACTAACCGTAAATTAACAAGAGAATAATTCCCCAAATATTAACCCCGAAGGCCGAAACCAACATCAGATCAATATCGAGAAAACCATTCTGCTTAGCTAACCGACAGTTAGTTTCTATATTTCACATTCATAGGGAATGGTTACCATTAATATTATCAAAGATAAATCCTTTAAATTTATTCTTTAATCTACTTTTGAATATCAATTCAAATTAGTCAGGATTAACAAACCTTACCGAAGTAATCATTTGTTTTAATTTCCCAATCCCAACCTATTCGTCGCACGAAGTAAAACTGGTAATACTTCATATCTAACACCACGGTGTTATCCGTAAATTCAATTACCATTTCACGTTCAAATCTAATTAAAGATTTAACTATCGCCTGGAGCAAAACTTGTGATACTCCACACTCGTTTTTTTCAATCTAATTAAAGATTCATTAAAACTCCACTTAGTTTTAATCTGTGATTGGGTTAAAGAATCGGTGTCATTAAAACACAGTTCACGATAAACCCAAAATCATGTCACATTTCAATCAGTCCCTAACCGTAAATTAGCAAGTGAGCAATTTCCGAAGTATTAACCCCGAAGGCCGAAACCAACATCAGATCAATACCCCAGAAACCATTCAACTAAACTAATCTCCAGTTAGTTTCTAATTTTCTTAACTCCTTTGGGTCTAAGAACAATATTATTGAAGATACCGTTCACGACAACCCAAAATAACGTTCCATTAATTATCGGGTTAAAGAACAAGTGTTATTTAAAACACTCTTTACGATAAACCCAAAAATCAATACCAATTCAATTCTAATTAAATATTATTTAATTGGTACACTTCATAAAATCTAAATAAAAAGATTTAATCTTTTCTTCAGCTGGGCTTTAGAACAGTGTTAATGAAGACACCATTCACGACAAACCCAAATCACATTTGATATTAAATACAAGGCTCTGAATAGAAAATATATCGGCTTATATTCAATATCAAATTCTACGACCAACAAATATCGTATTGGAAATAACGATATAAATATATCTTTCAAATTTCCATAACGCTATCTGTATAATCACGAAATCCAATATCAAAATATTCCGAAGACAATTTCGATTCAAATCCATTCCAATGCAATTGTTAGAAATTCTGGTTATTTTCAAAACCATTTCAAATCCAATTTATTTATTTTAAAAATAAATGAATTACTATTCTAGTTCAAAACTAGTTCATTTGGATAAAAACTTATTTTTATCTTTTTCAAATGCGGAGTTTTTCATCCTGATTCTTTCTAAATCATTTCTTATGATTGTACACAAATTATTACTATTTTTAATAATTTTATCAAGGCCCGTACAGTCGATTTCCATCAACGACCATCGAACTGCACTTACAACGACCTTTTCCAAATTTGATTTGGACATAATTCCAAATCCACCCATTAAATTTCATATTTCTAATATTCGTTAGAAAGCTCTTTTCGATACAAACCCAACAGTTCCAGTTTTAGGAGAATCCGACGGTCGGATCTCCCATAATGTCCGTTCGAAGTCAATGGTCGAAATTTGCCAACTGCCGCGGCGCGGCGCGTTCTATTCAGGCCATTATATTATATATATAATATATACTTCGTCTATTTCCTTTTAAGAACGTATTTTAAAAACCGTTTTAAATTCGTTTTCAAAACGATTTCAACTTCATTTCAAATTCAAATCAAAAATGAATTTTCCAATATAAATTCGTTTTAAATTCATTTCAAATTGATTTCAATTCAAATCGATTTTCAGTTCAATTTCAATACGTTTCAAACTCAATTCAAAATGATTTCAATTCTATTTCAGTCTAATTCGAAGTTCAATTCTATTCAGTTTAAATTCGAATTTCAATTCTTTTCAATTTAATTCGAATTTCTATTCTTTTCAATTTAATTCGAATTTCATTTCAAAATATTCGATTTTGAAAGCACTTTTCAATATTCATTATAAAAACGAATATAATCGATATAAATATCGTTCACGTCAAAATGGCGTCAATCTAATCAACACGGCTTCATATGTTTCTATTTTCAAATATTCTATTTCAAAAATTTCTATTTCAAATATTCTATTTCAAAAATTTCTATTTCAAATATTTCTATTTCAAATATTTCTATTTCAAATGTTTCTATTTGAAATATTTCTATTTCAAATATTCTATTTCAAATATTTCTATTTCAAAACTGGAATGAGGCCCAATCAATTACCATAAATTTTATTTCTATGGATTTCCAAACAACGCATGTATATACCAACAATGACGAATAATCAACCATCATCCAAAGTGCATTCTACACTGTATAAGCATCAAATATAAATATTCAATGCTATTACAGCCTGTCAATCTATCGATCGACATACAACTAAACAATCGGGATTAGTGTACGTCAAATATCATCCCAATACCCATGTGGGGTTTCAAACAATCAAACACAGATTTTATTTGTGCAGTTGGGCGATGTGTAAAATTTATCGTCCCAATCAATATCAGTCAAATGTGTGTATATAAACAAATCGTCCGATTTGTTTATATTTATTTCATTTTAAATACACGTTAAAAATTCTATTTTAAACTATATAATATTTTTGACTATATAAATATTTTATTTCATTTCACATCACATCACACAATCAACTACACATCAAAATCAAACAACCAAGCATACAAGCCGTCCATGGTCTGTGGACGACGGGTGTCGGGTGCTACTAAACACCGTCTGGATCCTAGTATATATTTTAACTAGAGAAACAAAATTTAAAAGTCAGAAGTTCTCACCGAGTGATCCACTCCTCCCGTTTTATTTCTGAATTTCTGAACATCTGGATTTGCCCGTACTCCCAACATAATCTTTTGCACGCTGTTCATAGTAAAAATCATATTTTTAATATGATGTTCATTTCAAAAATCACATTTTTATTCCAACGCTATATGGATAAAAATCACATTTTTATATCACTATACGTATAATAAAAATCAGATTTTTATTTCGCTACATATATAAAAATCGTATTTTTATATTCCCTACCTTGTAAAAATTATATTTTTATAATCTCTACTATATAAAAAGATCGAATTTTTATTCTTGTTTTATTTAATTTTACCTATAAAGACCATACCTTTATTTTCAAGATCATATCTTTATAATAAAAATCATCTCTTTATTCTATTTTAAAAACAATACTAATTATATAAACTGATTTTTCTATTTTAGCCAACAAAGATTATATTTTTCTCTCAATGCGATGCATATAAAAATCTCAACTTTTGTATATAAAAATTTAGTCTTTTTGAATATAAAAATTCGATCTTTTCGAATATAAAAATATAGTCTTTACGAATATAAAAACCCAACCTTAACACTATGAAAAATCCTTTCTTTTATTTTAAAAAAACCACTGCTCCTATTTTAAAAAAAAAATCACTACAGAATTAAAATACTTACAATAGTTCTTCTTAGGGTTGAGCGTTGTCGTGGGTTTTGGGGTCGATTCGGAAGAGGGGGAGGCTGACAAAAGGGGCGTTGGATCTGAAATTGGCGAATGGTGGTTGGTTGACGCATTGACGGGAGGTGGGGGTGCAAGGCGGAGATCGGGGGGGCTGCGCTCTAGCGATGGGGGCTCGCGAATTGGAATTCGCGATAGGGTGGTTTGGGCATAGAACGATAAGGAGGGAGAGAGAATCGAAGAGGGGCGAGGAGAGGGATGGAGTGGCCGTCGTCGAGGAGAGGGAGGCGTTCCGGCTAGGCGGCGGTCGTGGGGAGCAACGGCGCTGCGATGGGGAGGGCGGATAAAGGTAGGCGACACGATTTTAGTCTGTAGGTTTTTTTTTCATTTCAAAGAGCGTTGACCAGAAGAGGAGAGCGTGAGGTAGGAGAGATTATATAATAATATAATTTAATATTTAATTTAACCCCTAAAAGCAACTTTTATTTTCGAACTCAGAATCAAACCCACCGACTATTGCCCCTAGCGTATTAACCCCATTCCGAACACAATGGGATATGTCCCGTAAGCCAGTTTGGTCGTTTCGATCAGTTTCCGCTTAATTTAAAATATAAATCTTTACATATTCAATTTAAACGCGCATTTCAATTTACCGGGGCCACATACGAACTAGAAAAATTCTAGAAAAATTATTTCTAGCTTCGTATTAACGATACATTCCTAACAAAACTATTTTCGTCAAATTCTGAGACCGTTTGAAAAATGGCCATTTTCCAGTCGATTAAAATCAACTTAAACTGGTCAAACGCGTTTTCCTTTGCCACGCTCACATATTGATTCAAAAAATTATGAAAATTGGAATCTGGCAATAACTTGACATCATGGATCAAACAAAAGTGGTTTCGTCGAAATCCAAGGTCGTTTGCAAAATTTCCATTTTTAAGGGCCAGAATTCCACAGCGACTATTTTGAATTTTCAACTGGATATAACTTTTAATTCCCGCTATGAAATCTTGATTTTTCGGATTCGTTGGAGAGATATTCTCAAATAGATTCAAATATTTTTGGTTTCACTAAAATCCGGTTTATTTTGAACCCGGTACATTCATTTGAATTCTGAAATTGAATTATCGAACTACCGTGCCATTTTCAATTCCTTTTATAATTATAAATAAATATTTATATTCTAACGATGATCTATATAACTATATACGTTTGAATTCTATTCAAAATAAATTTTTCTTCGTTACTATTTAAAATAATTCATTGTAAATATTCAAAATTCGCTAAAATTGCCAAAGTAAAAATTTTAAACTGGCCCAGATTTCCGGGTTATTACAGAATTTGAAGAAATGCGTATGGACATTTCCAAATTAGCGGAAGGAATAGGGGCTTGAGTATATGAAATGATTTTTCCATAATAAAGGAAATAAAGGGAGATTTTTATAAATATAACGATAATTTTGAAGTAACATATGAGATTTATTATGAAAGGATAAGTGATAATTATTTTGTTTAAATAACAAAATAATAGCAGAGATTTTGTAACGATTGTTTAGGATGATAAATTGAATCAATTATCTAAGTATAAGTAATAAATAAATGATGCAGAAATGTTTTAAAACGAAGTTAACGGGAAATTATAGAAAATTTTAAGTTATTTATTTTTAAGTAATTAAGTAAAACCTTTTGAGAATATTTATATATTAGAACTAATAGACTATATTGGGTATTTCAAGCGACGTATAATGGCCAAATGATGCTGTGTAATGAACCAATGGATCTGTTTTATGTTTCTGATTGTTTATTTTGATAGTTAAATAACCGACTATCAAAATCATGCCCAATGCACTATTGGTACGGAAAGACCGGGATTGAATTATATTCGAAAACCATTTCGACCAATAAATACGAATACGTTGAAGATGCTGATCGAGGTGAAGCAATTGAAGACCGTAGATCTTCATAAAATAGAAGAATTACTTATAATCTCTAGCTGATCCCTAGAGATATATTGTGATTTTGTCGTGGTTGGAATCTACGGATTGCAAGGACTACTCGCTACTGATCTATAGGGTGATTCCTAGGATGTGGTAGGAGGGTGCCTTCGGTTCATCCTGTTCCTAGATGACGAGTATGGACAATATGGATTCAAAAGCGAACTGATATTCCAAAAGTTGATTATAACCTCAAGCCTCATCAATCGGGAAATGACAAAAATTGGACGGGCAGCATGACTATGTGGGTCGCACTCATTAGGGTGTACTGTCTCCATCTAGAGAATATTCATATTTGTTACTTCTTTTCACTTATGTATCTCCCGGGAATGGTTATGTTGCTAGCAACCTTAGGTGACAATATATTTGATACACTCAAGAGAAATGAGTGGTCAGTCATGTGTGGGCCGGGTTGCAAGACGTTCTTGTTGAACCCATTGTATTCCCCTCTAGAGATACGCTATTGGAAGTTGGTTCCATACGTTGTCACAGTCGGAATCCAATCTCTAATAAGCGCCCGCAGTTTTGTTTGTATACTATATACGTGGAGCGTGAGATGCAAGCGTTCTGCTAGATTATATTTATTTGTAACTGGACATTATTATAATATCAGAATAAGAATGATTTCAAAAATGTTTTGGGTTATAGTAAGGTAAAAACCGTTCGTATTTATGTGTGGATTTTGTCTTACTATTAACCTTTTCTTTCGAAAGGATTTTTAACTTTAAAATCAAGTTGGATGACACCCTTAAACTTAGTGAGTTTTTCTCACTCTTGTTCACCAGACTGACTAGATGTTTGTAATGCTCGGGTTAGACCGGGTTGTACTGGTTCAGGTTATCGGATGCTGTGAAGTCCAAAGACGAGCTGAAGTAGTTCAGACGTATCATGTTACCATTACTATTCAGCTGTGTGATATATAAAAGGACTGGCTATTATAACCGTCCAGATGTATTAATGTACTCTGATGTTGTAAGTATTATTTCAAGCTCTCAATAAAAGTTATTTCTATATTATATTTTGTTCCACTGCGATGTGAGACTCTGATGGTATTGTGTTTCTATTCTTCTTCTCCTATTATAATATTTCTTCCTCTCTTATCTCATCCTCTAATTTCTTTCTAATAACATTCTAGTGTTTTCGGTGCTTGAATGTTCGACATGGTGTTTTGCGCCTATTTTCGGGGTCGAAAATCCCTATTCGTTACAACGTTCATTTCTGGAAAGATTCAACGTTGCAGCAACGTCGGTTGATCGACCTGAACCATCCATGGTGTTGATGGCGGCAGTATCCAGCGTTCTGGATAACTCAAAGTTCAAAAAAACTTTGTTCTGAGAACCACCACAAAATCTCGATTAATTCTACCTTGAGGCAGATAGATTTCTGTGAGAAGAAGATGCAACCTCCAAGAAGAAGATTCTTGATGTGAACATGCTCAAAGATGGAGAACCATATAATTCTGGAAAAGGCAAAGGAAAAGTTGTTGTCAAGAATGATTGCAACGCCCAGCCCCGGAGAGGGCCTAGATATGAAAAGCACACTAAACACAATTCAACATTGGCTGACATCTACATGGACACAAACAGTGCCATCTTCTATCCAAAGCCTCCCAAGAGGGAGCCAACGCAAAGAGAACATGATTTTGGAAAACATTGCATATTTCATGATATGGACGGTCATGACACCAATGACTGCAGGCACCTGCGCGATTTGATTGAGGAACGGGTTAGACGTAGAGAGCTACCTGAGTATGTGGAACATCCAACTGACCCTGCACCTACGCTGCCACATCCTGCTCCCCGAAGAGGAACTGACCCCAGATCGAGCTCTCGTGGGCTCATCATCAAAAGATCTAGATGAGATTAGCTTTGATTTCCTGCGTTTCTTAGGATTTAAGATACGTGCTTTTGCTTTCTTTTTGATATTGGCTAAATCAGAGTACACATGTATGGGGTTAGGATTTAGCCCCAAAGCGTGTTTCGCACTCGACGACAAACAAACCAGGATTTGCTTTGGTTTTGTACTTTGAATTGAACAAGGAAGGACTTCCCGAGCATGGATTATATTTGGCAAATTTAAGTATCTTGTCAGGTTGTGGCAGGATTATCAGTCTTAATTAAACTATGTCCTATAATTTTCTCAAACTCCTAGGTACGGTTTGTGCCTTGGGACATACTGTCTTGTTAGGATATGGAAAGTATAGTTCTATCTCGGTATGAGTATGGATTGTACTCGCTGGATTTCTAAGTATGGATTATACTCAGGAATGACTATTGGTCTCATTAAGATCTGGCAAGGGAACTCAATAAAACTTGAGTATGGTTTATGCTCAGTTTGAACTTCCTGGTACTACTTATACATGGAAGGTTAGTTCCCTCGCCAGGTTTTGGCAGGACAATTTGATCATCCCTCGAGTATGGTTTATACTCGCAGCTGGCAGGCCCGACGTGGCCTTAGATTATCCAAAACACATATTCCTTTATCTAGCAAGATATGTTCTGGTAGGCAAAGCTTTGTTGTCAAAGCAGTCACACATGGAATTTCTGGTTAGCAATGCATCTAGGTATTGAGAACATCGTTAGAAGAAAGGAAGCGATTTAGCCGAAGTCGCATCACAAACAAGGAACAACTCGAAACTCTTAGTAGATGACCTATTTTGGGCCCGAGAACATCTATTACGGAGCTTTACACCATAAACCTTGTAGCCCTCTGAATCAGCTTCAGGTAGAGCTTTCGTTTGGGCAAAACGGACTTGCGGTTTGGAAGTTATGTCCATTTCTGTGAACGCATGCAAAACTATATTGGCCTTGAAATAAATGGATTTCTCCTCCCCTTCATTTCGTATTGAAGGACCCGCTTCGTGTAGAAGGAGAACCGACCCGATAGCAAGCAACGAAGCAGCTTGGCATTGGAAACATGGCTTGCTTTGGTTCGGATCGAAATAGGAAGGTCCGACCCGGTATGGACATGTGCACGGAAGTGCACGTCACATCTTCAGTTCGGAGGTACCACCTCAGTTCGGTTCGAACCCGAACCGACCCGCCTGTATCATTTCCTACACAACTGCTTTGACCTATTCTCCTGTCATAAACGCCTCCTACTATTCCGGATTAGGCGCTACTTGGTATAACACGAATTGGCGAGGTTTTCTCCACATTTTCCACTACTTTTCAGAAGCCTTGGGATGCGTGCCACATGGCATCCAAATAGATCCTCCCTAGGGCTTTACTACAGCTATAAATACACCATCACATGGCAATTTGAAAGGACTTTTTTGCACCTTTTATTCACGGCATCCACCATTGCTATAAGATAAGAATTTGGTGCTTCTCAAACAAGATCAACACGAGGATTTCGTGTATAAATTCATTTTCCTTTTTTTACTTCTTCACAAAATTCAAGGATGTTGTATGTGAATGAGCCTTACAGATTGTAAGAAAACATTTTTTTTTGTAATTTCTTAAGATTTAAGAAACAATAAAGTGGGCGTAGGCTTGGTTTAAGCCGAACCACTATAAAAACTGCGTGTGTCTCCTGTGATTTACTACTTTTTTTTTTGCATTCATTCTTTGTGATTGGGGATTATGAGGATTTCACACTAAATTTGGATGTTAGTCCCAGAATTCTGTCTAACATTTTGGCACGCTAGGAAGGGGGCACACGATACTACTTCAATTTCTAGTTCTAAAGGAATCGATTTGCTTGGCTATTATAGCAATGTTTAAAAGAAAAAAGGATGGAACTTTCTCCCGAATTGAATGTGCTAAGGCCGAAGATGTGAGAAACGAGGCAAGCCAGGAGGCTTCCTCTCACGATACCCATTAGCATACTTAGCTAGAGACGAAATGGATGGCGTTCTCGCTGAATTGGAAACGCAAATGGCAAGGAAGGATGATCTCCTCAGAAAGCAACAGGAGATGATCGACAGATTCTTCACTCGGATGGAAGGCAGGCCGAGCGGCAAGAACCAAATCACTGGAAACAACACTGCGCGGATAGGAGCGGCGATGGAATCTGCCCTAGTAGGAGCAGCAATCCAGATCAAATCAGACCTGATCCGAGCTGAAGGAGACCCAAATTCAACAGTTGCTCGAGATGCCCTAGCTCGCATCAACCGAGTGAGATCAGCCTCCATTCAACCTGCGGCGCCACTTGAGCTCGAGGGCAACCCCCCTTACTTTCGGAATCTCAGGCCCGTCTTGGCAAACATCCATCCTGGTTCGGATAAATACCCAGAAACCAACTCCTGCTTAATGGCAACTGGAAATGGCTCGGTACAGGGATCCAGAACTGGGTCAATTCGGATCCTCCGATCCGAACCGGATCTCTGACCCAAACCAGATGGCTTCTCAAGCCCCCCGTACGCTTGCAAACTCTTCTGGACTTAACACTGGGTGCACGAGTTCGGATCTTTGCAGCTTGGAACAGCTTTTTGAAGGCGATCGGCTCGCCAACTTGATTCAAAGCCTCTCAAGATGCCGAACCTATCAAAATGACGGGGAGACGTCAATCAAAATCCGTTCACATGGGAAATTAGGAATTCCAGCAATTCCCCAAATTTCAATCTTTTACAACTGGAGCCCTATAACGGCAGGATAGATCCTACCATGCACCTGATGCGCGACAAACGACATATGGAGGTTCAACCGGCGTCGAAAAATGCAATGGCTAAATGTTTTCCCCTCTTTCTAACTAATATAGTAGCCATGTGGATTCGACATCTAGAAACAGAATCGATCAACAGTTGGAACATGTTAGTCGCTCGATTCATTGAACAGTTTTGGGTCCACATCGCTCGATCCAAGAACATTGTGTCACTTACTACAATCAAGCAAAGGCCTTGAGAAACTCTGCGTTCGTTTCTGGAAAGATTCAACATCGCAGTAGCGTCAGTTGATCGACCTGAACCATCTATGGTGTTGATGGCGGCAATATCTAACGTTCAAGATAACTCGGAGTTCAAAAAATCTTTGTACTGAGACCCACCACGAAATCTTGGCAAATTCTACCTTGAGGCAGATAGATTTCTGCGAGAAGAAGATGCAAGATCCGAGAAGAAGATTCTTGATGTCAACATGCTCAAAGACGGAGAAACATCTGATTCTGGAAAAGACAAAGGAAAAGCTGCTGTAAAGAATGACCGCAACGCTCAGCACCAGAGAGGGCCCAGATATGAAAAGTACACTGAACTCAATTCAATGTTGACTGACATATACATGGACATAAACAACTCCATCTCCAATCCAAAGCCTCCCAGGAGGGAGCCATCTCAAAGAGAACGTGATTCTGGAAAGCATTGCATATTTCATGGTATGATGGTCATGACACTAATGACTGCAGGCACCTGCACGATTTGGTTGAGGAACGGGTTAGGAGAGCTATTATCTCGAAACCCTAGGTATAGTTTGTGGCTAGGGACAGACAGTCTTGTTAGGATTTAGCAAGCATAGTTCTATATCGGTATGAGTATGGATTGTACTCGTTTGATTTCTTAGTATGGTTTATACTCATGAATGACGATTGGTCTCGTTAAGATGTGGCAAAGGAACTCTACAAACTTGAGTATGGCTTATGCTCAGTTTGAACTACCTGTTATTACTTATACGTGGAAGGTTAGACCCCTCACCAGGTTTTGACGGGACGATTCGATCATCCCTCGAGTATGGTTTATACTCGTAGCTGGCAGGCCCAGCGTGGCCTTGGATTATCCAGAACACATCTTCTTTTAACCAGCAAGATATGTTCTGGAGGGCAAAAATGTTGACAAGCTTTTTAGTCAGAGCAGTCACACAAGGAATTTCTGGTTAGCAAGGCACTCAGGCATTGAGTATATCATCAGAAGATAGGAAGCGATTTAGCCGAAGTCGCATCGCAAACAAAGACAACTCGTAACTCCTAGTAAATGACCACTTTTGGGCATAAAAAAATCAAATGGAGCTTTTCTCTATAACTTCTATAGCCCTCTGAATCTGAGTCAGGTAGAGCTTTTGTTTGGGCAAAACGGACTTACGATTTGGAAGTTACGTCCATTTCCGTGAACGCGTGCAAAACACGATTGGCCTCAAAATACATGGATTTCTCCACCCCTTCGGTTTGGATCGGAGGACCTGGTTTGGGTAGAAGGAGAACCAACCCGATAGTAAGCAATAAAGTAGCTTGGCATTAGAAACATGGCTAACTTCGGTTTGGATCGGAATAGAAGTTCCGACAAGGTATAGACATCTGCATAGAAGTGCTCGTCAAGTTTTCGGTTCAGAGGTACCACCTCGGTTTGGCTCGGACCCGAACCAACCTGCCCGTATCATTTCCTACACAATTGCTTTGACTTTTTCTCATGTCATAACCACCACATACTCTTTCGAATCAGGCGCCACTTGGTATAACACGAATTGGCGAGGTTTTCTCCACGTTTTCCACTACTTTTCAGAAGCCTTGGGAAGTGTGCCATGTGGCATCCAAACCGATCCTCCCTAGGGCTTTACTACAGCTACAAATACACCATCACATGGCATTTTGAAGGGACATTTTTGTATCTGTTCTTCACGAGATCAACCATTGCTACGAGATAAGAATTTTGTGCTTCTCAAGCAAGATAAACATAAGGATTTCGTGTATAAATTCATTCTCCTTTCATTACTTCTTCATAAAATTCAAGGATGTTGTATGCAAATGATTCTTACGGATTGTAAGACATCATTTTATTTGTAGTTCTTAAGATTTAAGAAACTATAAAGTGGACGTAGACTAGGTTTGAGCCGAACCACTATAAAAACTGCGTGCATCTCTTGGGATTTACTGCTTTTTTCTGCATTCATTCTTTGCGATTGGTGATTGTGTGGATTTCACACTAAATTTGGGTGTTAGAACCAGATTTTGGTCTAACATTTTGGCGTGCCAGGAAGGAGGCACACGATACGACTTCAATTTCTAGTTCTAAAGGAATCTATTTTCTTGGCTATTGGATCAATGTTTAAAAGAAAGAAGGAAGGAACTTTCTCCCGAATTGAAGGTGCTTAGGCCGAAGGCGCGAGAAACGAGGCAAGCCAGAAGGCTTCCTCTAATGAAAACCCATTAACATACTTAACTAGAGACGAAATGGATGGCGTTCTCGCTGAATTGAAAACGCAAAGGCTAGGCAGGATGATCTCCTCAGAAAGCAACAGGAGAAGATCGACGGGTTCTTTGCTCGGATGGAAGGCAGGCCGGGCGGTAACAACCAAATCACTGGAAACAACATTGTGCGGATAGTAGAGGCGATGGAATCAGCCCCAGTAGGAGCAGCAATCAGGATCTGATCGGATCCGATCTGAGCCAAAGGAGACCCCAATTCAGCAGCTGCTCGAGATGAATTAGCTCGCATCAACGGGGTCGGATCAGCCTCCATTCGACCTGCGACACCACTTGAGCTCGGGGGCAACCCTACTACTTTTCGAAACTCAGGCCCGGCTCGTCATACATCCAACTAGTTCGGATGAATACAGACGCACCAACTCCTGCTCAGTGGATACAGGAAACGACTCAGTAGAGGGAGCCAGAACTGGGTAGGTTCGGAACCTCCGATCCGAACCGAACCTCCGACCCAAACCAGATGGCTTCTCCAGCCCCCCGTATGTTTGCAAACTCTTCTGCACTTAACACTAGGTGCACCGGTTCAGATTTTCACAACTTGCAACAGCTTATTGAAGGCGTTAGGCCCGCCAACTTGATTCAAAGCCTCTCAAGAGGCCGAATCTATCAAAATGACATGGATGACGTCAATCACAATCTGTTCATACAGGAAATCAGGATTCCCGCAATCCCCCCAGATTTCAAACTCCTGCAACTGGAACCCTATATGATTTTACCGTGCACCTGATGCGCTACAAACGACATATGGAAGTTCAATCGGTGTCGGAAAACGTAATGGCTAAATGTTTTCCGCTCTTTCTGACAGATATAGCCGCCATGTGGATTCTACAGCTTGAAACGGAATCGATCAACAGTTGGAACATCTTGGTCACTCGCTTCATTGAACAATTTCGGGTCCCCATTGCTCGACCCAAGAACGCCATGTCACTTACTAGAATCAAGCAAAGGCCCAGAGATACACTGCGTTCATTTCTGGAAAGATTCAACGTTGCAGCAATGTCGGTTGATCGACCAGAACCATCTATAATGTTGACGGCGACAGTATCCGACGTTCTAGATAACTCGGAGTTCAAAAATTCTTTGTATCGAGACCCACCTCAAAATCTCGACGAATTCTACCATGAGGTAGATTGATTTCTGTGAGAAGAAGATGCAACCTCCGAGAAGAAGATTCTTGATGTCAACATGCTTAAAGACGGAGAACCATCTGATTCTGGAAAAGGCAAAGGAAAAATGCTGTCAAGAATGACCGCAACGCTCAGCCCCGGAGAGGGACCAGATATGAAATGTACACTGAACTCAGGTCAAAGTTGATGGACATCTACATGGACAAAAATGGTGCCATCTCCTATCCAAAGCCTCCCAGGGGCGATCCATCGCAAAGGGAACGCGATTCTGGAAAACATTGCATATTTCATGATATGGACGGTCATGACACTATTGACTGTAGGCACCTGTACGATTTGATTGAGGAATGGGTTAGACGTGGATAACTACTTGAGTATGTGAAACAACCAACAACGCCTGCACCTACGCTACCACCTCCTGCTCCTCGGAGAGGTTGACCATGAATCGAGCTCTTGTAGGCTCATCATCAACTGATATGGCTGAGATTAGCTTGGATTTCCTGCATTTATTAGGATTTAAGATATGTGCTTTTGCTTTCTTTTTGCGATTAGCTAAATTGGAGTGCACACATACGGGGTAGGATTTAGCCTCAAAGTGTGTTTCGCACTCGATAACAAAATAATCTGGATTTGTTTTGGTTTTGTCCTTTAAATTGAATAAGGAAGGACTTTCCAGCATGGATTATGTTTGGAAAATTTAAGTTTCTTGTCAGGTTCTGGCAGGATTCTCAATTTAAATTAAAGTATGGCTTATACTTTTCTTGAAATCCTAGGTATGTTTTGTGCCTAGGGGCAGACTATCTTTTCAGGATTTGGTAAGTACAGTTCTATCTCGGTAAGAGTATGGATTGTACTCGCTGGGCTTCTAAGTATGGTTTATACTCAGGAACGACGATTAGTCTTGTTAAGAACTGGCAAAGGAACTCCATAAAACTTGAGTATGGCTTATGCTCAGTTTGAACTTCCTAGTATGGCTTATACGTGGAAGGTTAGGTCCCTTGCCAGGTTTGGGCAGGACGATTTGATCATCCTTCGAGTATACTTTTTACTCGCAGCTGGCAGGCCTGGCGTGGCCTTGGATTATCTAGAACACATCTTCCTTTAACCTGCAAGATATGTTCTAAGTGAAAAAAAGTTGACATGCTTTTTAGTCAAAGCAGTCACATATGGAATTTCTGGATAGCAACGCACTCAGGCATTAAGAACATCGTCAGAAGACAGGAAGTGATTTAGCCGAAGTCGCATCGCATATAAAGAACGGCTCAAAACTCCTATTAGATGACCTCTTTTGGGGCTAAAAACATCAATTAAGTTGCTCTGCTCTGTAACTTTTGTAGCCGTTTGAATCAGCTTCTGGTTGAGCTTTCATTTGGGCAAAACGAACTTATGGTTTGGAAGTTACATAAATGCATGCAAAACTGGATTGGCCTAGAAATACATAGATTTCTCCACCCCTTCGGTTCAGATCAGAGGACCCGGTTTGAGTAGAAGGAGAACCGACCCTATAGCAAGCAACGAAGCAGCTTGGAATTCGAAACATGGCTCGCTTCGGTTCGGATCGGAATAGGAAGGTCCGACTCAGTATGGACATCTGCACAGAAGTGCATGTCACGTCTTCATTTCGGAGGTACCACCTCGGTTCGGACCCAAACCGACCCGCCTGTATCATTTCCTGCCCAACTGCTTTGACCTATTCTCATAGCATAACCGCCTCCTACTTTTCCGCATCAGGCGCCACTTGGTATAAAACGAATTGTCGAGGTTTTCTCCACATTTCTACTACTTTTCAGAAGCCTTAGGATTCGTGCCACATGGCATCCGAACCAATGCTCTCTAGGGCTTTACTACAGCTATAAATACACCATCACATGGCATTTTGAAGGGACTTTTTTGCACCTGTTCTTCACGGCATCCACCATTGCCGCGAGACAAGAATTTTGTGCTTCTCAAACAAGATCAACACGAGGATTTCGTGTATAAATTCATTCTCCTATCTTTATTTTCTCATAAAATTCAAGGATGTTTTATGTAAATGAGTCTTATGGATTGTAAGACAACATTTTATTTGTAATTTCTTAAGATTTAAGAAACTATAAAGTGGACGTAGGTTTGGTTTGAGCCGAACCACAATAAAAACCGCGTGTGCCTCCTGTGATTTACTTCTTTTTTCTGCATTTATTCTTTGTGATTGGTGATTGTAAGGATTTCACACTAAATTTCGGTGTTTGAATCGGATTTCGGTGGAACATTTTTGCGAGCCAGGAAGGGGGCACACGATACTACTTCAATTTTTAGTTCTAAAGGAATCAATTTGCTTGGCGGATCAATGTTTAAAAGAAACAAGGATGCAAATTTCTCCCGAATTAGAGGTGCTGAGGCCGAAGGCGCGATATACGAGGCAAGCCAAGAGGCTTCCTATGACGAAACCCATCAGCGTACTTAACTAGAGACGAAATGGATGGCATTCTCGCTGAATTGAAAACACAAATGCAAGGAAGGATGATCTCCTTAGAAAGCAACAGGAGATGATCGACGGATCCTTCGTTCTGAATAAAGGCAGGCCGAGCGGCAACAACTAAATCACTGGAAACAACACTGCGCAGATAGGAACGGTGATGGAATTTACCCCAGTAGGAGAAGTAATTCGAAACGGATCGGACCCGATCCGAGCTGAAGTTTAGCAGCTGCTCAAGATGCATTAGCTCGCACCAACCGGGTCGGATCATCCTCCATTTGACATGAGGCACAACTTGCCCTCAGGGATAACCCCCTTACTTTTGGAAACTCAGGCCAGGCTCGCCCAACATCCCCCCCGGTCCGGAAGAATATTCAGGCACCAACTCCTGCTCAATAGCAACACGAAACGACTCGGTACAAGGAGCAAAAACTGGGTTGGTTTTGAACCTCCGATCCGAACTGGACCTCTAATCCAAACCAGATGGTTTCTCTAGCCCCCCGCATGCTTGCAAATTCTTCTGGACTTAACACTGTGGGGGACCGGTTCAGATCTTGGCAACTTGCAACATCTTTTTGAAGGTGATCGACTCGCTAACTTGATTCAAAGCCTCTCGAGTGGCCGAACATATCAAAATGACGTGGATGATGTCAATCACATTCCGTTCACACAGGATATCATGAATTTCCGTAATCCCCCGTATTTCGAACTTCTGCAACTAGAGACCTATAACAGTAGGACAGATGCTACCGTGCACCTGATGCGCTACAAACGACATATGAAAGTTAAATCAGCGTCGGAAAATGTAATGGCTA
The DNA here is from genome assembly GCA_030737875.1 of Allium sativum. Taxonomy (NCBI): domain Eukaryota; kingdom Viridiplantae; phylum Streptophyta; class Magnoliopsida; order Asparagales; family Amaryllidaceae; genus Allium; species Allium sativum. Next base: position 178,071,468 of record CM060915.1, on the reverse strand, counting down.
AAAGTTTCCCCCTCTTTCTTACTGATATACCATCTATGTGGATTCAGCAGCTAGAAACGGAATAGATCAACAGTTGGAACAAGTTGGTCGCTCGCTTCATTGAACAGTTTCGGGTCCACGCTCAACCTTAGAACGTCATGTCACTTAGTACAACGAAGCTGTGGACCAGAGAAACTCTGCGTTAATTTATGGAAAGATTCAACATTGCAACATCATAAGTTGATCGACCTGAACCATCTATGGTGTTGATGGCGGCAATATCCAGCGTTCTAGATAACTTGGAGTTCAAAAAATCTTTGTAACGAGAACCACCACGAAATCTCAATGAATTCTACCATGAGGCAGATATATTTCTGCGAGAAGAAGATCCAACCTCCGAGAAGAAGATTCTTGATGTCAACATGCTCAAAGACAGAGAACCATCTGATTCTAGAAAAGGCCAAGGAAAAGTTGCTGTCAAGAATGACCGCAACGCTCAGCCCCGGAGAGGGCCCAGATATGAAAAGTACACTGAAGTCAATTGAACGTTGACTGACATCTACATGGACACAAAGGTGCCATCTCCTATATAAAGCCTCCTAGGAGGGAGCCAACGCAAAGACAACATGATTCTGGAAAACATTGCATATTTCATGATATTGTAGGTCATGACACCAATGACTGCAGGCACCTGCGCGATTTGATTGAGGAAAGGGTTAAACGTGGAGAGCTACCTTAGTATGTGAAACAACCAACTGAGCCTGCACCTACGCTGTAACCTCCTGCTTCCCTGGGAGGGAATGACCCAAGATCGAGCTCTTGTGGGTTCATTAACAACTGATTTGGATGAGATTAGCTTGGATTTCCTGCATTTCTTAGGATTTGAGATATGTGCTTTTGCTTTGTTTTTGAGATTGGCTAAATCTGAGTACACACGTACAGGGTTAGGATTTAGCCCCAAAGCGTGTTTCGCACTCGATGACAAACCAGTCAAGATTTGCTTTGGTTTTGTACTTTGAATTGAATACGGAAGGACTATCCGAGCATGGATTACGTTCGGCACATTCACGTATCTTGTCAGGTTGTGGTAGGATCCTCAATCTTAATTAAAGTATGGCTTATACTTATCTCGAAACCATAGGTATGGTTTTTGCGTAGGGACAGACTGTCTTGTCAGGATTTGGCAAGCATAGTTCTATCTCGGTATGAATATGAATTATACTCGCTGGATTTGTAAGTATGGATTATACTCAGGAACGACGATTGATCTTGTTAAGATCTGGCAAAGAAACTCAATAAAACTTGAGTATGGCTCATGCTAAGTTTGAACTTCCTGTTATGGCTTATACATGGAAGGTTAGGTCCCTCGCTAGGTTTTGGCAAGACGATTTGATCATCCCTCGAGTTTGGTTTATACGCGTAGCTGGCAAGCCTGGCGTGGCCTTGGATTATCAAGAACACGTCTTCCATTAACTAGCAAGATATGTTCTGAGGGAAAAAAATATTGTCACGCTATTAATCAAAGCAGTCACACATGGAATTTCTGGTTAGCAACGCACTAAGGAATTGAGAACATCATCAGAAGGCAGGAAGCGATTTAGCCGAAGTCGCATCGCAAATAAAAAACAGCTCGAAACTCCTAGTAGATGACCTCTTTGGGCCCGAAAACATCAATTATGGAGCTTTGCTCGATTACACTTGTAGTACTCTGAATCAGCTTCAGTTAGAGCTTTCATTTGGGCAAATCAGACTTATGGTTTGGAAGTTACGTCCATTTCCGTGAACGCTTGCCAAACTAGATTAGCCTCGAAATACATGGATTTCTCCACCCCTTTTGTTCAGATCGGAGGAACCAGTTTGTGTAGAAGGAGAACCAACCCGATAGCAGGCAACGAAGCAGCTTGGCATTGGAAATATGGCTCGCTTCGGTTCGGATCAGAATAGGAAGGTCCGAACTGGTATGGAAATCTACACAAAAGTGCATGTCACGTCTTTGGTTCGGAGGTACCAACTTGGTTTGGTTCGGACCCGTACCGACCCACCTGTATCATTTTTTGCACAACTGCTTTGACCTGTTCTCATGGAATAACCACCTCCTACTATTCCGGATCAGGCGCTACTCGGTATAACACGAATTGTCGAGGTTTTCTCCACGTTTTCCACTACTTTATCAAAAGCCTTGAAATGTGTGCCACATGGCATCCGAACTGATCCCCCCTAGGGCTTTACTACAGCTATAAATAGACCATCACATGGCATTTTGAAGGGACTTTTTTGCACCAATTCTTCATGGAATCCACCATTGATGCGAGATAAGAATTTCGTTCTCCTCAAACAAGATTAGCACGAGGATTTTGTGTATAAATTCATTCTCCTTTCTTTATTTCTTCATAAAATTCAAGGATGTTGTATGTGGATGAATCTTATGGAATGTAAGACAACATTTTATTTGTAATTTCTTAAAATTTAAGAAACTATAAAGTGGACGTAGTCTTGGTTCGAGCCAAACCATTGAAAAAACCGCGTGTGTCTCCTGTAATTTACTGCTTTTTCCTGCATTCATTCTTTGTAATTGGTGATTGTGAGGATTTCACACTAAATTTGGGTGTTAGTACACAATTTTGGTCTAACATTTTGGTGCACCAGGAAGGGGGAACACGATACTACTTCAATTTCTAGTTCTAAAGGAATCAATTTGCTTGGCTATTGGATCAATTTTTAAAAGAAAGAAGGATGGAACTTTCTCCCGAAATGAAGGTGCTGAGGCCTAAGGAGCAAGAAACAAGGCAAGGAAGGAGACTTCCTCTCACGAAAACCATCAGCATACTTATCTAGGGACGAAATGGATGGCATTCTCGCTGAATTGAAAACGCAAATGGCAAGGCAGGATGATCTCCTCAGAAAGCAACAGGAGATTATCGACAGATTCTTCGCTCGGATGGAAGGCAGTCCGAGCGGCAACAATCATATCATTGGAAACAACACTGCGCAGATAGGAGAGACGATGGAATCAACCCCAGTAGGAGTAGCAATCCGGATCAGATCAGGCATGATCTAAGCCGAAGTGGACCCAAATTCAGCAGCTGCTAAGGATGCATTATCTCACACAATCGGGTAGGATCAGCCTCCATTCGACCCGCGGCACCACTTGAGCTCGGGGGCAATCGCACTACTTTTGGAAACTCAAGCCAAGCTCGGCCAACATCCGCCCCGGTTCAGATGAATACCTAGGCACCAACTCTTGCTCAATGGCAACAAGAAACGGCTCGGTACAGGGAGCCAGAACCGGGTCGGTTCGGAACCACTAATCCGAATCAGACCTCCAACCCGAACCAGATGGCTTCTCCAGCCCCCGCGTACGCTTGCAAACTCTGCTGGACATAACACTGGGAGCACCGGTTCAGATCTTTGCAACTTGCAATAGCTTTTTGAAAGCGATCGGCTCGCCAAATTGATTCAAAGCCTCTCGAGAGGCCAAACCTATCAAAATGAAGTGGATGACGTCAATCACAATCCATTCACAAAGAAAATCAGGAATTCCCGCAATCCCCCGGATTTCAAACTTCTGCAATTAGAGCCCTATAACGGTAGGATAGATCCTACTATGCACCTGATGTGCTACAAATGACATATGGAAGTTCAATCGGCATCAAAAAACGTAATGGATAAATGTTTTCCCCTCTTTCTGACTGATATAGCAGCCATGTGGATTCGGCAGCTAGAAATGGAATCGATCAACAGTTGGAACATGTTGGTCGCTCGCTTGATTGAACAGTTTCGGGTCCACATCGCTCGACCCAAGAACGTCATGTCACTTAATACAATCAAGCAGAGGCCTAGAGAAACTCTACGTTCATTTCTAGAAAGATTCAACGTTGTAGCAGTGTCGGTTGATCGATCTGAACCATCTATGGAATTGATGGTGGCAGTATCCAGTGTTCTAGATAACTCGGGATTCAAAATATCTTTGTACCCGGACCCACCGTGAAATAACAGCAAATTCTTCCTAGAGGCAGATAGATTTCTACAAGAAGAAGATGCAACCTCCGAGAAGAAGATTCTTGATGTCAACATGCTCAAAGGCGGAGAACCATCTAATTTTGGAAAAGGCAAAGGAAAAGATGCTATCAAGAATGTCCGCAATGGTCATCCCCGGAGAGGGCCCAGATATGAAAAGTACACTGAAGTCAATTTAATGTTGATTAACATCTACATGGACACAAACGGTGCCATCTCCTATCCAAAGCATCTCTGGAGGGAGCAATCGCCAAGAGAACGTGAATCTGTAAAACATTACATATTTCATGATATGGACAGTCATGACACGATAGACTGCATGCACCTGCATGATTTGATTGAGGAATAGGTTAGACGTTGATAGCTAACCTAGTATGTGAAACAGCCAACAACGCCTGCACCTACGCTGCCACTTCCTGCTCCACGGAGAGGGAATGACCTTGGATCTAGCTTTCGTGGGCTCATCATCAACTGATCTGGATGATATTAGGATGGAATTCCTGCATTTCTTAGGATTTAAGATATGTGCTCTTGCTTTCTTTTTGTGATTAGCTAAATCAAAGTACACACGTACGGGGTTAGGATTTAGCCCCAAAGCGTGTTTCACACTCGATGACAAACCAATCAGGATTTGTTTTGGTTTGTACTTTGAATTGAATAAGGAAGGACTTTCCGAGCATGGATTATGTCTGGCAAATTTAAGTATCTTGTCAGGTTGTGGCAGGATTATCAGTCTTAATTAAAGTATGTCTTATACTTATCTCGAAACCCAAGGTACATATTTTTCCTAGGGATAGAACGTCTTGTCAGGATATGGAAAGTGTAGTTCTATCTCAGTATGAGTATTGATTGTACTCGCTGGATTTCTAAGTATGGATTATACTCGGTAACGACGATTGGTCTTGTAATGACCCGCATTCTATGTATCGAACGATCATAGAATATTTATTTCTTTTTCATATGAGGTCGTATGGTCGAGTAACATTGGGGATTGACTAATGGGGTCATTTTCCATGTTTATGATTTTTACCTATTTTTAAATGATCGTTTTGCCCCTGGTGAATCTTGTTTCGCCTATTACTTTTGATTAGTAAGGAATTTTGACTAGAAAACACTTCATTGGATTTGGATGATAGTTTAACTTTCCATAGAGTGGTCACATTAGCTAAACGGACTGACCGTTTGGGAGATATGGCTGAAATAAAGTTTGAAAGTTGAAAAACAACTTAACTAAGCCTAATTAAGGTGATTAGCAGCTCGTTCCATAACCCATTTTGGGATTAGGGTTATGGGAGGGCTGATAGAGTTAGGGGATTCAGTTATTGTAAGTTTTCAGCAGCCACTTTTCATCTCTTGAACCCTAGCCGTGGCCTCCACTTTCTAAAACACCTCAAAATCACTTTCTAATTGAGATTAAGCTAATTAACATCAACCCAAGTCTAATCAACATCAAATTGGAGGCAAAGGCTACATTGTGCATTGGAATTCGTGCCATTTAAAGAATCATTTCAGATATGAGTTTATATTTTGGCTAAGATGAGTGATTTGCATTATTTTTCGCTAATTACGACTAATTAGGGGTGATTAGTGTTAATTAACGAAATTATGCATGCTAAAATTCTGGAAAAATACGTAAAAATTCATAAATATTATTTTAGGGCTCTAATAAAAAAGTGGGCTAATTTGGATATGTTTTGCTAATCGTATGGTTAATTCATGATTAATGGGATTAAGGGGAAAACATTGGTTTTGGGTATGTTTGATCCATATAAACATGTTAAATTTTTATTTTCGTGTTTATGGTCAATTCCATATGTTGCTACGACTGTTTAGAGTGTTTTGTGATTTCATACAAAAGTTAGAATGATCGAAAATGCCAACGTTTTGAGAAATTAGCTCACAGGAAAAAATACGGAAATTCGATTCCTGAAGGGAGTAGGGATCACGACTCGACCCCTATGGAGGATCACGACCAGACCCCTATGGAGGATCACGATCTGACCCTTATGGAGGATCGCGACCTGACCCCTATGGAGGAACACGACTCGACCCCTATGGAAGATCACGAGTGGAAAGTAAGGTCACGACCCGGAGAGCTTGACCATAAATTTTGCATAAAGAATTGATTGCACATCACAAACGGAGACTAACGAACTGGATGTGATGAGCCGGAGTGAAGGAGACCAAAACCTGAGATGCAAAGGAAGTACAAATAGGAAGTTATCACTCAGGATCTAGATGGAGACCAATGTGTTAAATTCGTAAGTTGGACTTTGTTGCGGGACGTGTGCAAAGGGGTTATCGATGTCTACAGCTTTGACTCACCAATGAGAGACGGATATTGGCTATGCATCAGTGCAATGGGACCGTTAAGACTCCCAAAGGCAAGTGATTGTAGCAATGGCTATGAGCCAGTGCAGTGGGCTTGTCATGACTCCATGAGGCATAGTGGAAATAGCAAAGGATTAGTGGCTATGGATTAGTGCAGTGGAGCCATTATGACTCCATGGGGCAGATTGATAATAGCAAAGGATTTGGGTGGTCAAAGCGGTGGATATCGTATGCTTTACGCACTAAGTTAGAGATGTGAGGATGGCTGCTATGCTTGATTGTTGACATCACTATGAAATGAACACCCCTCCGCCGTATCATTACACCATATTTTAGTGTCATCTTAGAGTATTGTACATCTTGTTGTGCTAACTCTTTGGTTGCAGGTCCAGGTTCAGGTACGATTAGTTATATCTGTTATTGTTCTATTTTGCTGCTTATCGCTCATACCTGAATTTTGTCCGACCTAGAGTTTTATGTCTCTTCTTATTACACTGGGTGCTCTTAAACGGGCAGACTAGAAACAGGTTAGGTGATTATACACAAGTAGCTATACCGGAGACAATTAGGAGGGTTCCACGTATGATATATATATTCCCCCTGTGTTGTTGTTGGTCACTACTTTGGGCATTAGTAGTGTGCCTCTTTTTTTTTGCTTTAGAGACAATATTTCAAAGTTGTAGTAATGTTGGTTTGGATGATAAGCTTTATTTTGATTTTCCGCTCCTGTGATGGTTTAGTTTTCAGCTTATGCACTGTATCGCCTGTTTTATGTCGAAGTTACGTTATTATCATATTTTATCCCATGCGCTGTGAGACATTCTACAGGTTCCTTGTTAGTTTAAATTCCTTTCCTTTCTTTTCTTTAGCGACCATCCCGTACTGGTTGGACATCAGTATAGCGCCTTTCAAGGAAGTGTCGGCTAGTGCGGGGCGGGCCATCTAACTTGGTATCTGAGCTCTAGGTTGCGTAGTTAACCTAGGGAAAGATACCATAGAGATATAGTACGTATATGAGAGCGCGTATTTGTGATATTTTGATTTTCAAAAGCTATGTATACACTATTTTATCTAAGGATGGGGTCGCACTGCACTGGCACCATTTAAGAGATGGTTAATCGTTTTCTCTTACAGATTGAACGATGCGCTGACATACAAGGGGTACTGGTAGAAATGCTAATAATGGGAATGATCCTGATATGAAGACAATGTTCACTGACTTCATGAGAGAGATGTTTAGGGATGTTTAGAGGGCAGCTCCTAAGGCTGCAAATGATAGTGTTGCAGCGGTGCAGGCACCTAGGGCCAATTTCGCCAAGCTTTTTATGGAGTACACTAGTCTTGGTGGGAAGCCATTCCACGGAACGGAATCGGCTACAGAAGTTCAGGATTGGCTTGATAGCTGCGAGTGAATCTGCAAAGATTTGGGTATCGAGGTTGCGATAAAGAGAAAGCAAGCTTCTCGTCAACTGCATGGACGGGGGATGAATTGGTGGAATGCTATTAAGGTAGCCACTCCTGAGGATCAAGTGACATGGAATCAATTTAAAGATCGCTTCAGTGACAAGTTTATCCCAACTGCCCAGAAGTCAGGGTTGTTTAGGAAGTTCTTGGAGCTTAAACATAATGGTATGGCAGTCTCGGAGTATATTGCTGAGTTCAATACCTTATCAAAGTATGGATTATCCCTTATTGACACTCCCAAGAAGAAGAATGAGAAGTTCATAATAGGCTCAGATCAGTACTTGGGGGAAAGGCTTATCAACCATGTTGATGAGACTTTTGAATCGATTGTTGGAAAAGCATTAAGATCAGAAAGCCTTTACCCTAAGCCCAAGGCTGAAGTCGTTGTTGCATCTGTAGAAGGGCTAAAGCCACAGGCAAGAGGTGGAGGTAAGAATAATTCTCAGATCAAAAGGAAACAGAATCAAACTAAGGATGGTCAGAAGAAGAGTAAGAAATATGTTGTAACAACCCGTATTTCGATAACATGTTAAGACGAGAATCAAGGAAGAATTTAATTTTAAATTCTGAATCAAGTAAAACGGGCTATGCCATTGCGTTCGTCTCGGAAAAATACGCGAAATAGAGTCTAAGTTTTCGAGAATCGGAGTCCGTATGGCCAAGTTATGATCCGACGAAGTTTTCAGAAAATTCTAGTTCAAAAACGAGTTCTAATTTCGAAAATTAGGGCTTGAAGGCTAGGCGGGAAAAATTCCCGCCAGGTACCCCAAGTCGACAGCCCTGTCGACTTGGGAGTCGACATGGCTTGACCCAAGTCGACAGCCCTGTCGACTTGGGGGTCGACCTATGGTGGCCGGGCAGTTTTGCCTGGTGCACCTATTTTCTGTCTTGGCTAGGTTTTTGGGCCTGGTTTGAAATATGATGGTTCAGGTTGATCCTAGGGTTAATCCTAAGGTCCTAATCACTCCTAATCTCTATAAATAAGCCTCTAACCTACCCCTAAACCCTCATTATTCATTCATGCAACAAAACTATGGCAAAAATTTTACTCTCATGGCCTCCACTTCATTTCTATGAGAGGTTTCATGATCATGTGAGTATTAGAGAGTCCCTATGTTAGTATGAGAGCTTCTCAAGTTGATTTCAAGGCTAAAGCTTTGACCTTTGTTCATCAAGATGGGGTTTTTATTGATTTGGAGCATTCATCTTTGGGTTTTTGAATGATGGCATGCATAGGCTTTGTCTCAATCTCTAATTTAATCGATTTGTGCCTTCATAGCAATGTAAGCCCTTTCCCTACTCTTAGATATTAACTATAAAGTTAAATGTTCATGTTGCAAGTTTGGGTTTGATCATTGAGTATGATACATGCTATCATGTCATGCAAGTTTATGAAGTCATTATCTTGATCTTGTGGGCTAAAAGCAACAACCTTTATGTTGAAATGTTGCATTATGCAACATGAGAACCCTTATAACCTTTATGTCAACTTGCATATGAAGTCATAACCCTTATATGATGATATATGCGAGTTACTAGTCATCATTCCATGTCTTTTGTCACCATGATTTGCTTATGTGCCAAGTTTGGGTTTATGCATGTTTTTGAGGCTTAAGAATGTAACATGCAAGTTAATGAACACATTTGTGCCTCATTTGCCACCGTGATTAACTTTTGGCTTAATATCCATTTTTGTCATGTCTTTGCCAAGTCTCTTCTTTTAATCCATTACGTTGTGGCGAACGTATATGCGAGTTTAAAAGCGTTGGGTTATGTTATGGGTAATTTCTAATGACATGAAAATGCAACTTGAAAACATGACTTGAAATATAACATGGAAGTTGACATGTGAGTATGTTTGAAAATATGGAATTGGGAATTTACCTATTAAGTTAGGTCTACCCATATTCTTAAATACTTGAATATGAACATGACACTAGACTAAACATGAAAGTGACCAACTCGAGGTTGGGTTGAGTTTGCAACGTAAAACTACCCGGAACCGACCGGCCTAACTAGTAGTTGCAAACAATAGGACCCAATGTGAGAAGTTGGTCATGTTGTGCTTGAACCCGAGGTTAGACCAAGTTGTGGTGTAAAGCTACCCGGAACCGACCGGCTTAACTAGTAACCACAACAAAGTCTAATGTGAGAGGTTGAGGTGCATTAAGTAATTAATGCCACATGATAGGGTTAAGTTAATTTGATTAATGACTCTTAACCAAATATGACATGGACAAATGGGTTAAGTAATTTGATTAGGCTAATGATACTTAACAAAACATGACAAGGTTGGGTAGGTTAAGTAACTTGATTTGCCTAATGACACTTAACCATTTTTATACGACTAGTGGACGGGGTTAGCCGGGCAGTTTTGCCTGGTGCACTTATTTTCTGTCTTGTCTAGGTTTTTGGGCCTGGTTTGAAATCTGATGGTTCAGGTTGATCCTAGGGTTAATCCTAAGGTCCTAATCACTCCTAATCTCTATAAATAATCCTCTAACCTACCCATAAACCCTCATTATTCATTCATGCAACTAAACTATGGCAAAAAATTTACTCTCATGGCCTCCACTTCATTTCTACGAGAGGTTTCATGATCATGTGAGTATTGGAGAGTCCCTATGTTAGTATGAGAGCTTCTCAAGTTGGTTTCAAGGCTAAAGCTTTGACCTTTGTTCATCAAGATGGGGTTTTTATTGATTTGGAGCTTTCATCTTTGGGTTTTTGAATGATGGCATGCATAGGCTTTGTCTCAATCTCTAATTTAATCGATTTGTGCCTTCATAGCAATGTAAGCCCTTTCCCTACTCTTAGATATTAACTATAAAGTTAAATGTTCATGTTGCAAGTTTGGGTTTGATCATTGAGTATGATACATGCTATCATGTCATGCAAGTTTATGAAGTCATTATCTTGATCTTGTGGGCTAAAAGCAACAAACTTTATGTTGAAATGTTGCATTATGCAACATGAGAACACTTATAACCTTTATGTCAACTTGCATATGAAGTCATAACCCTTATATGATGATATATGCGAGTTACTAGTCATCATTCCATGTCATTTGTCACCATGATTCGCTTATGTGCCAAGTTTGGGTTTATGCATGTTTTTGAGGCTTAAGAATGTAACATGCAAGTTAATGAACACATTTGTGCCTCATTTGCCACCGTGATTAACTTGTGGCTTAATATCCATTTTTGTCATGTCTTTGCCAAGTCTCTTCTTTTAATCCATTACGTTGTGGTGAACGTATATGCGAGTTTAAAAGCATTGGGTTATGTTATGGGTAATTTCTTATGACATGAAAATACAACTTGAAAACATGACTTGAAATATAACATGGAAGTTGACATGTGTGTATGTTTGAAAATATGGAATTGGGAATTTACCTATTAAGTTAGGTCTACCCATATTCTTAAAAACTTGAATATGAACATGACACTAGACTAAACATGAAAGTGACCAACTCGAGGTTGGGTTGAGTTTGCAACGTAAAACTACCCGGAACCGACCGGCCTAACTAGTAGTTGCAAACAATAGGACCCAATGTGAGAAGTTGGTCATGTTGAGCTTGAACCCGAGGTTAGACCAAGTTGTGGTGTAAAGCTACCCGGAACCGACCGGCTTAACTAGTAACCACAATAAAGTATAATGTGAGAGGTTGAGGTGCATTAAGTAATTAATGCCACATGATAGGGTTAAGTTAATTTGACTAATGACTCTGAACCAAATATGACAAGGACAAATGGGTTAAGTAATTTGATTAGGCTAATGATACTTAACAAAACATGACAAGGTTGGGTAGGTTAAGTAACTTGATTTGCCTAATGACACTTAACCATTTTTATACGACTAGTGGACGGGGTTAAGTTAACCAACACTTAACCAAACCTACACGTGAATTTGATACGGTTAATTAAGCTTTCCTAATTACACTTAACCATATAATACAGTTAGGGGATGTGGTTAAGTTAATCTAGACTTAACCCATCCAATTCGGTGATTTCGAAGTGGTTAAGTTAACCAACACTTAATCAATCCAACACGATAACTTGGTAAGGTTAAGTAAGTTTTCTTAATGACGCTTAACTGAAAAATATAGTTAATGGATGGGGTTAAAATTGGACTCAACTAGTCTAAGCATGGAAATCGGATGGGGTTAAGTTAGCCTAGACTTAATTAATCCCACTTGGTAGTTTAATGGGGTTAAGTTAAACACTTAACTAATCTAACATGATGACTTGATGTGGTTAAGTGACCTATACTTAACCAATCTAACTCATTAATATGATTTGGTTAAGTTAACCAATACTTAACCAATATAACGTGAAAACATGATAAGGCTAAGTCGCGAATCGCTTGAATACACTTGACCGATTTGACTAAGTAAATTGATAGGGTCAAGCTAATATATACTTAACCAATCTAGAATGATAATTGGACGAGGTTAAGTCGTGAATTACTTAATATACTTAACCAACTTGACACATGGTTTGTAGGGTTAAGTCTTGGACTTGGATACTTAGCCAATTTTGACATGATTTGTAGACGGGTTAAGTCATGAACTTAAGTGACACTTAATCCATTATATAAACCCTAGTTCGGAGAATTAGGTGGATAAACCGTAATTAACAGGGATAACGGGAATGAGGCTAAGTGGTAAACCTTAGTTGAAGAATAACTAAGTAATAATTCTTAGTCAAGAAAATTTAGACCAGTTCATAGATAGATGAGTAACCTAATACGGTAGGTCATCGTTTAAGCACACGAGTAGGAGCAAGTTATCTGATTTAGATAAAGGCTCCAGCGAACTGGGTAACGAAGCAGCGGCTTCGGGGAACGTGAGGATATTCTTGGTATCCCTATATGAGCTGCCAGGTGATCATACTAGGCTCATGAGAGGTTAAGGTCTGCGTTAGAAGAACCAAGAGTATGCCTTGGTTGCTATGCGAGCGACCTAAAGACAGGGATGGATAGGGGATAGTCGACGATACACGGTCGTGCCCTAGATAGCATTTCGTCAGGCTACCTACCATCTTTGGTCAAGCGTGTACGTACGGAAAGGCAGAGAACACCCAAAAGACCATAATTGCTATCTAATTATGGTTGCGGTAAGGCTAGGATTGTGGGTTGGCCAGTAGTGTGTTCTCATACAGGATTTATCCTGTCTTGTCTTTCACTAGTTGAGGGAGTCGTCTTGTGGGACCATAGACACGTATTGAAAAAAACAGACCTTAGCATCTGCATCGGCAGATAAATCGAAAGCTCCCGACCGAGTCCTGTATTTCCTGATCTGCCCTGTGACAGGACTCGGATGGCACGATGTGATACATGTGCATACAGTCATGGAAAAACGATTCACGATGAATGCGTGGGAAAAAGGGCGCGGTTGACGTTTAGCGTAATTCCTAGTGGCCCTGGGTGGTTGAACCAAAACCGAGATACGAAAATGTGCAATAGGTAAGCATAATCCCTGGTAGTCCTAGGTAGCATAAGTCCTAGTTGTACAAACGATGAATCATGTTGAAAGACCCTAGTTAGATATAGGGTGACAGCCCAAAATGATCTTAAGGATCATGGAACTATGTTAAAGTAGTATAGAATCTCATGGGAAAGCCCGTATGGTCAACGGCAAGGGACTGAACATTTACATGGAATAAAACATACGAGTTGAGTAACCTATATATGCGATTTATTAGGTTGACATGGACCATTACACGACTTTTGAGTAAGGGTCATTCATGGTTAACACATGATACGGTGGGGATACTAGTACGGTAGGTGCAGAGCTAAAAGACAGGATAGATACCATGGGATGTTATACGTGATAGATATCATGGGGATATTATACTTGATAGGAACCTGACGATGGGATACCTTGTTTTATCTTGACATCGTAATTTATCATGACACCTTAGTTTATCTAAGTTCAGTAGTTCATCCTGTTATTTTGATTTAGCTTATCTATCTTGTCATCATGCTTATGTTCATCTCAGTTTCTCATGTCAGTTAACTTTACTAGTTTTTATGCTAATAGTAGATAGGGCTTACTCAGTCTTTTTGACTGACCTGTTTTATTTCGCCTCTTTTCTTCCGTTTCCCCCCCAGGTTACAGGGAGGAAATACTGTTGTTTAGTTTGGACTTCTTCTGCTAGAAGGTCATCATGGATGGCTTGGACTTTTCTTGGCTATGGCTACTTTACTGTTTTTACTTGGGGAATAATTTATGAAAAAGTCTTTATGCTTCTTTACTATTTCAAGACAGGTTTTGATGTACTCTGATGTAAAAGGCTTTAGACCTTAATTATTAAAGTTTATGAAAGTTCGATTTTACTTCCGCAATTTTATATGTTCTGTCTTGTGATATTTCTGTGCATGCTTACCAATAATGCCCCTCTAAAGCTAGTGCATTCCTTCGCAGTGACCCTAGCGGAGGCGGGGTGTTACATTTGGTATCAGAGCAGAAGGTTACCAGACTGGGCAAAAGTTTTAAAGACCTTCTGTAAACTATTTGAAAATCGTTTACAAAGAAGCAATTTTCAAGAAAATTTTCTTTTAAAAGAAAAAAGGCTATTCCCCAAAGGCCATTAGCACTATCCTTGTTTCCTTAACTGAATCTCTTTTCCTTTCTTTCCTCCATCTGTAGTCACAGTGGTTTTAACTGCGACTAGTCTTTTCTATCTACGAAAGTGCTTTCCATGCGATGGAGGTGGTTCTCGAGAGACCAGTGGCCGCGTTATAAGAAAGGATAGTGAGAAAGAGGATAAAGGATACGAGCTTAAGGATGAGCAACTTGTTGGTATGGCTTAGTCCTCAAAGGAGGGAGAAAGATGAACAATGAAACCCATGACGAGAGAGTACCTTTGACATGGTAAAACGGGGCGGATAGTTAAGTATTATGGGACAAGGATAAGATCATCGGGAGGACAATAGTATGCTCTCATTTCTAGGGTACCTCGGAAGGAGGGTAACGATCTTGTTAAAGGTTTATCTTTTCTTCTCTATCATCCCGTTAGGACTTCGTTTTTCATATCATTTAAGTCTGCTTCTATAGTTGAGTCTCTGCACCTTAAGTACTAGCGTAATAGAGAATCCCATTTTTGTCTCAAAGTCCTATTGGAGAATCAGTCCATTTATACATGACTTGTTTGGGTTTGAGAATGTCTATGCCAAGTGTTGAGTTTGGAAATAATGCTTATGTTTATAAGCTATGGATGGATTCTAGGGATGAAGTGGTTATCCAGTAGGGGGTGCCACTCTCGGTTTTGATAGGAGGGTAGTTAGACCTTTTGACTAGCCTTGGTAATACCCTCGAAGTATCGTGTAACTTTTTTGAGGTCTTGTCATGACTAGTTACTTAGAATCCGTTGATGCCTTTATTGGAAATTTGAAGCCCGATCGAGTGGTGTTCGCCGATAAGACGGATGGTTTACTTCATTTATGCATGGGTTATAGAGATCACCCTAGTAAGTTCGCTTGATAACCTGGTTGACATTTGTTTAATTTCAGGAGAAAGTTCTTCTACATGGAATACCTTATCGTATATAAACGAGATCCAAAGGTTCACTAGTGAATTTTGGAAAGCTTGCATGAGATCATGAGTACGCAGTTATGTTTGCGCCAAGTATTCTAGAAAAAGGATAAGTGCAAGTGGAACGAGAGGCGACGAAGGAATGAGTTCCAGCTCATGTTATGAAAACAGGAAATAAGAAGCTACGAAATCGCGAAGTTAAAAGACGGTCAAGGCACAATGGAATTAAGCTCAAGGAAATACGACTTTGATGGTCAAAGACTAGATACGCGCATGATATCTCTTTTTGGCAGTATATCCTTGATCCCTGTTTTCTGTAGAGCTTACTTGTAGGCTATCTTTTGTGGACATCCTCTCGGTCCTATTTTCTGTTACAAACCCCGTAAGGAGTTTGTCTTTTTTATCTTCGAGGCCCTGTTTTAGGGAATCCTAGGTATAACCATATGGATGTGAACATGTATTTGAAACATGTTATGATTGATATGGTTGCAAGTGGTTGCAAGTGGTTGCTCGTGGATGCGCGAATACACATTAGATACTAGCTCGACTCGGTCACATTTCATATTGCATATGCACGAGTATTTTTGTTTATGGATGAAATCGAATGTATTATCATGCGGTTGTTGCGTATGAATGAATGATTGTGCACGCATATAGTATCTATATGACTAGGACTATTTGCATACATATTGGATTCATGGCACTATACATATTTTTGCATTAGATTGATTTTTCAGGCCTGATCATTAGCATTAGCAAAGGAACATGTACACACACGTTTTGCATATATTCATACAGCATTAGAAATCATCTAAGGACAATGGTTGCTTGTGGATGATGTTTTGAGTAGATGACTGATGGATGGTAGGATATGTTCTTCCTAACTTGGAGATTTCGGGGACGAAATCCTAAAAGGTGGGGAGAATGTAACAACCCGTATTTCGATAACATGTTAAGACAAGAATCAAGGCAGAATTTAATTTTAAATTCTGAATCAAGTAAAACGGGCTATGCCATTGCGTTCGTCTTGGAAAAATACGCGAAATAGAGTCTGAGTTTTCGAGAATCGGAGTCCGTATGACCAAGTTATGATCCGACGAAGTTTTCAAAAAATTCTAGTTCAAAAACGAGTTCTAATTTCGAAAATTAGGGCTTGAAGGCTAGGCGGGAAAAATTCCCGCCAGGTACCCCAAGTCGACAGCCCTGTCGACTTGGGAGTCGACATGGCTTGACCCAAGTCGACAGCCCTGTCGACTTGGGGGTCGACCTATGGTGGCCGGGCAGTTTTGCCTGGTGCACCTATTTTCTGTCTTGGCTAGGTTTTTGGGCCTGGTTTGAAATCTGATGGTTCAGGTTGATCCTAGGGTTAATCCTAAGGTCCTAATCACTCCTAATCTCTATAAATAAGCCTCTAACCTGCCCCTAAACCCTCATTATTCATTCATGCAACTAAACTATGGCAAAAAATTTACTCTCATGGCCTCCACTTCATTTCTATGAGAGGTTTCATGATCATGTGAGTATTAGAGAGTCCCTATGTTAGTATGAGAGCTTCTCAAGTTGATTTCAAGGCTAAAGCTTTGACCTTTGTTCATCAAGATGGGGTTTTTATTGATTTGGAGCTTTCATCTTTGGGTTTTTGAATGATGGCATGCATAGGCTTTGTCTCAGTCTCTAATTTAATCGATTTGTGCCTTCATAGCAATGTAAGCCCTTTCCCTACTCTTAGATATTAACTATAAAGTTAAATGTTCATGTTGCAAGTTTGGGTTTGATCATTGAGTATGATACATGCTATCATGTCATGCAAGTTTATGAAGTCATTATCTTGATCTTGTGGGCTAAAAGCTACAACCTTTATGTTGAAATGTTGCATTATGAAACATGAGAACCCTTATAACCTTTATGTCAACTTGCATATGAAGTCATAACCCTTATATGATGATATATGCGAGTTACTAGTCATCATTCCATGTCTTTTGTCACCATGATTCGCTTATGTGCCAAGTTTGGGTTTATGCATGTTTTTGAGGCTTAAGAATGTAACATGCAAGTTAATGAACACATTTGTGCCTCATTTTCCACCATGATTAACTTGTGGCTTAATATCCATTTTTGTCATGTCTTTGCCAAGTCTCTTCTTTTAATCCATTACGCGTGGCGAACGTATATGCGAGTTTAAAAGCGTTGGGTTATGTTATGGGTAATTTCTAATGACATGAAAATGAAACTTGAATACATGACTTGAAATATAACATGGAAGTTAACATGTGAGTATGTTTGAAAATATGGAATTGGGAATTTACCTATTAAGTTAGGTCTACCCATATTCTTAAAAACTTGAATATGAACATGACACTAGACTAAAAATGAAAGTGACCAACTCGAGGTTGGGTTGAGTTTGCAACGTAAAACTACCCGGAACCGACCGGCCTAACTAGTAGTTGCAAACAATAGGACCCAATGTGAGAAGTTGGTCATGTTGTGCTTGAACCCGAGGTTAGACCAAGTTGTGGTGTAAAGCTACCCGGAACCGACCGGCTTAACTAGTAACCACAACAAAGTCTAATGTGAGAGGTTGAGGTGCATTAAGTAATTAATGCCACATGATAGGGTTAAGTTAATTTGATTAATGACTCTTAACCAAATATGACATGGACAAATGGGTTAAGTAATTTGATTAGGCTAATGATACTTAACAAAACATGACAAGGTTGGGTAGGTTAAGTAACTTGATTTGCTTAATGACACTTAACCATTTTTATACGACTAGTGGACGGGGTTAAGTTAACCAACACTTAACCAAACCTACACGTGAATTTGATACGGTTAATTAAGCTTTCCTAATTACACTTAACCGTATAATATAGTTAGGGGATGTGGTTAAGTTAACCTAGACTTAACCCATCCAATTCGGTGATTTCGTAGTGGTTAAGTTAACCAACACTTAATCAATCCAACACGATAACTTGGTAAGGTTAAGTAAGTTTTCTTAATGACGCTTAACCGAAAAATATAGTTAATGGATGGGGCTAAGATTGGACTCAACTAGTCTAAGCATGGAAATCGGATGGGGTTAAGTTAGCCTAGACTTAATTAATCCCACTTGGTAGTTTAATGGGGTTAAGTTAAACACTTAACTAATCTAACATGATGACCTGATGTGGTTAAGTGACCTATACTTAACTAATCTAGCTCATTAATTTGATGTGGATAAGTTAACCAATACTTAACCAATATAACGTGAAAACATGATAAGGCTAAGTCGCGAATCGCTTGAATACACTTGACCGATTTGACTAAGTAAATTGATAGGGTCAAGCTAGTATATACTTAACCAATCTAGAATGATAATTGGACGAGGTTAAGTCGTGAATTACTTAATATACTTAACCAACTTGACACATGGTTTGTAGGGTTAAGTCTTGGACTTGGATACTTAGCCAATTTTGACATGATTTGTAGACGGGTTAAGTCATGAACTTAAGTGACACTTAATCCATTATATAAACCCTAGTTCGGAGAATTAGGTGGATAAACCGTAATTAACAGGGATAACGGGAATGAGGCTAAGTGGTAAACCTTAGTTGAAGAATAACTAAGTAATAATTCTTAGTCAAGAAAATTTAGACCAGTTCATAGATAGATGAGTAACCTAATACGGTAGGTCATCGTTTAAGCACACGAGTAGGATCAAGTTATCTGATTTAGATAAAGGCTCCAGCGAACTGGGTAACGAAGCAGCGGCTTCGGGGAACGTGAGGATATTCTTGGTATCCCTCTATGAGCTGCCAGGTGATCATACTAGGCTCATGAGAGGTTAAGGTCTGCGTTAGAAGAACCAAGAGTATGCCTTGGTTGCTATGCGAGCGACCTAAAGACGGGGATGGATAGGGGATAGTCGACGATACACGGTCGTGCCCTAGATAGCATTTCGTCAGGCTACCTACCATCTTTGGTCAAGCATGTACGTACGGAAAGGCAGAGAACACCCAAAAGACCATAATTGCTATCTAATTATGGTTGCGGTAAGGCTAGGATTGTGGGTTGGCCAGTAGTGTGTTCTCATACAGGATTTATCCTGTCTTGTCTTTCACTAGTTGAGGGAGTGGTCTCGTGGGACCATAGCCACGTATAGAAAAAAACCGACCTTAGCATCTGCATCGGCAGATAAATCGAAAGCCCTCGACCGAGTCCTGTATTTCCTGATCCGCCCTGTGACAGGACTCGGATGGCACGATGTGATACATGTGCATACAATCATGGAAAAACGATTCACGATGAATGCGTGGGAAAAAGGGCGCGGTTGATGGTTAGCGTAATTCCTAGTGGCCCTGGTTGGTTAAACCAAAACCGAGATACGAAAACGTGCAATAGGTAAGCATAATCCCTAGTAGTCCTAGGTAGCATATTTCCTAGTTGTACAAACGATGATTCATGTTGAAAGACCCTACTTAGATATAGGGTGACAGGCCAAAACGATCTTAAGGATCATGGAACTATGTTAAAGTAGTATAGAATCTCATGGCAAAGCCCGTATGGTCTACGGCAAGGGACTGAACATTTACATGGAATAAAACATACGAGTTGAGTAACCTATATATGCGATATATTAGGTTGACATGGACCATTACACGACTTTTGAGTAAGGGTCATTCATGGTTAACACATGATACAGTGGGGATACTAGTACGGTAGGTGCAGAGCTAAAAGACAGGATAGATACCATGGGATGTTATACGTGATAGATATCTTGGGGATATTATACTTGATAGGAACCTGATGATGGGATACCTTGTTTTATCTTGACATCGTAATTTATCATGACACCTTAGTTTATCTGAGTTCAGTAGTTCATCCTGTTTTTTTGATTTAGCTTATCTATCTTGTCATCATGCTTATGTTCATCTCAGTTTCTCATGTCAGTTAACTTTACTAGTTTTTATGCTAATAGTAGATAGGGCTTACTCAGTCTTTTTGACTGACCCGTTTTGTTTTGCCTCTTTTCTTCCGTTTCCCCCCAGGTTACAGGGAGGAAATACTGTTGTTTAGTTCGGACTTCTTCTGCTTGAAGGTCATCATGGATGGCTTGGACTTTTCTTGGCTATGACTACTTTACTGTTTTTACTTGGGGAATAATTTATGAAAAAGTATTTATGCTTCTTTACTATTGCAAGACAGGTTTTGATGTACTCTGATGTAAAAGGCTTTAGACCTTAATTATTAAAGTTTATGAAAGTTGGATTTTACTTCCGCTATTTTATATGTTCTGTCTTGTGATATTTCTGTGCATGCTTACCAATAATGCCCCTCTAAAGCTAGTGCATTCCTTTGCGAGTGACCCTAGCGGAGGCGGGGTGTTATAGATGTTGCGTGCATTAGCTGTGGAAAAAAGGGCCATTATGCTAAAGAATGTCGAGCAAGTCTAGCGGATAGGAATGGATGTATGTTTACTTGTGATTGCTTTATTTTGGGCTTTACTGGACGAGGCATTATTTTGGGAGTCGATTGGCTCCAAAGGTACTGGGTGGTGGTTGACTGTGAGGGATTTTCGGTGACTACTAGGGCGGATGATGGTCGGAGGGTAGTGTTCGGTAGCCTACCTAGTGATGAGATGATGGCTAGTTTTATAAATTCCCTCGACATCCCGTAAGATGAGTTATCAGGGGTTCCCATTGCTGGCCCATATCCGGATATCTTCAAGGAAGTGATCGGACTTCAACTACACCGGGAGATTGAGTTCCGTATTGATTTATTGAAAGACGCCGGACCTATAGTGGTGCCACTTCATCATATGGCACCAAGGGAGCAGCGAGAGCTCGAGGTGCAAGTAAGAGATCTTTTGAAGAAGGGATTTATTAGAAGAAGTGTTTCCGAGTGGGGAGCACCAGTTGCATTTGCCACTAAGGCAGATGGTTCCGTTCGTTTATGTGTGGAATATCACGAGTCGAATAAAGTGACTAGGAAGAATAAGTATCCTCTTCCAAGGATAGATGATTTGTTTGATCAACTGGAGGGAGTAAAGGTGTTTTTCCAATTGGACCTTGCGGCAGGATTTCAACAACTCTAAGTAGCAGATGAGAGTATTCCTAAAAAGGCATTTCTGATGCCACCTGGATTTTATGAGTGGTTGGTCATGCCATTCGGGTTGACCAATGCACCGACATACTTTGTGGATCTTATGAATCGGGTATTTAGGGATCAATTGAATAAATTTGTTCTTGTGTTCGTAGACGATATCTTGGTTTACTCGAGGACAGAGGAAGAACACAAGGAACATATTAGTATAGTGATGAACGTGTTGAGGAAACACCAACTGAAAGCGAAGTTTTCTAAGTGTCACTTCTGGAGGAGGGAAGTGAGATTTTTGGGCCATGTTGTTTCAGAGATTGGTATTACCATTGACCCTGTGAAGGTGGCTATAGTACAGGATTGGTCTACGCCCATGAATGCAACAGACGTAAGAAGGTTTAGCTGGATATTATCATAAGTTTATCCAAGACTTCTCTAAGATAGCGACACCGTTAACTCAGTTGACCAAGAAGAATCAAGCTTTCATTTGGGATGAAAGGTGTGAAAATGCATTCAAGAGCCAAAAGGAAAAGTTTACATATGCATCAATGTTAGTCATTCCAAAAGGGAATGAAGGGATGACAGTATACACGAATGCATGCGGTACCGGACTAGTTGTTGTAATGATGCAAGGATGTAGGGTCGTAGCTTATGCAAGTCGGCAAATAAAACCGCATGAGAAAAGATACCCTACCCATGATTTGGAATTGGCAGTGATTTTGTTCACGTTGAAGATGTGGAGACATTATCTCTTGGGAGAAAGATTAGTGTTGTTTACCGATCATAATTCGTTTAAGTATCTCTTCTCTAAGAAGGATCTAAATCTCCGACAGCAGAGATGGTTAGAATTCTTGGCATCCTATGATTTCGATATCACATATGCACCTGGAAAGGGCAATGCAGTAGCAGATTCATTGAGTAGAAGACATGTTATTTTAGGGGCTATATTTCTTGAATGGAAGCAACTGGAGTATATCGCAGGGTATGATTTCAAACCAAAGTGCGAATTGGATCCAGAAATGCTAGTAAGTCTGACGGTCAGACCCACTTTGATTGAGCGGATTGGTTCCAGTTAGAGGGATGATCCTAGTCTATTAGAAATCATCTCCAAGTTAGAAATGGGAATCAACAAGGAGATGAACAAGTATGGGCTTGATCGAGATGGATGGCTTAGAAAGAATGGAAGACTGGTTGTACCCAATGTCAATGGATTGAGAGATGAAGTGCTTAGAGAATGTCATCACTCAAAACTGACTATAAATCCCGGTGGTAATAAAATGTATCAAGACATGAAGTAGACCTACTACTGGGAAGGGATGAAAAGAGACGATGGGAATTTTATATCAAAATGCATGAGCTGCCAGCTAGTTAAAGCCGAGCAAAAGAAACTTAGTGGTTTGTTGCAACCATTAGAAATTCTAGAATGGAAATGGGAACAAGTCTCAATGGTTTCCATAGATGGTTTACCAAGGACTAGATCTGGCCATGATAGCATTTGGGTAATTGTGCACTGACTGACGAAGAGTGCAAGGTTTATACCCGTCAAGTCAAATAGAACAACAGCTAAGTTAGCAGAACTATATATGAAGTGGGTAGTGAGATTTCATGGAGTACCCAAAGGCATTGTGAGCGACCAAAGATCCGTTGTTTACTAGTGGGTTTTGGAAGAGCTTACAAGAGGCTTTAGGGTCAGAATTACATCTCAGTACCGCGTACCATCCTTAAACTTATGGTTAGACAGAGAGGGTGAATCGTATATTGGAGGATCTCTTAAGAACTTGTGTATTGGATTTTGGTGGATCATGGGATGACCATTTACATTTAGTGGAGTTCGCATATAATAATAGTTATCAATCCATTATTGGTATAGCTCCATTTGAAGCTTGGCACAGAAGACCGTGCAACTCACTATCATGTTGGTTAGCAACCGGTGAGAAGTTTGTGCTTGGGCCAGATGTGATAAGAGAAACTTCAGAAAGGATCAGGGTTATCCAATAGCGAACAAAGGCTGCTCAAGATAGGCAGAAGAGTTATGCTGATAAGGGAAGAAGAGATCTAAAATTCTCCATTGGCGACTGGGTGTTTGTCAAGATTTCTCCGTTAAAGAGGGTAATTCGATTTGGTAGGAGTTGGAAGGAAGCACCGAGATTTATTGGCTCATACCTAGTTCTCGAGCAAGTTTGGAATTTGGCATATAAGATTGAGTTTCCAAACAAGATGGCGGGAGTTCACAACGTGTTTCATGTTTCCCAGTTAAGGAAATTCGTGCATGACCCCGATATGACTATTTCAATGGATCAGTTGGATGACATCGAAGTAGAACCCAGGGTGGTTGGGAACCGCAAGCCAATCCGTATTGTCGAGAGCGAAATGAAGCAACTTCAGAGGAAGGCAGTGAAACTAGTCAAGGTTCAGTGGGGGCGAGAATGAAAGTGACAGTACTTGAGAAACATAGGAGAGCATAAGGGAATCGCATCCAGAACTCTTTTCCTGGTAATATTTTAATAGTGATAGTTTCTTCCCTTGTTTGTAAACCGCATGCTAAAGTAGGCTCGTTGCACCTGTTGTGTATGTTTGATTGTTTGTGAATGACTAATAGGCATGTGTAACAACTTTGTATGTTTTGGTTAAGGAATTTGGGGGGCGAAATTTCTTAAGGGGGAGAGTGTAACGACCCGCATTCTATGTATCAAAGGATTGTAGAATATTTATTTCTTTTTCTTATGAGGTTGTATGGTCGTGTAACTTTGGGGAACGACTGTTGGGGTCATTTTCCATGTTCATGATTTTTGTCGATTTTTAATTGACCATTTTACCCCTGGCGAATCTTGTTTCATCTATAACTTTTGATTGGTAAGGAGTTTTGACCTGAAACCACTTCCATTGGATTCAGATAATGGTTATCTTTCCGTAGATTGGTTACATTAGCCAAATGGACTTACGGTTTGGGAGATATTGCTGAAATAAGGTTTGGAAGGTGAACAAAGGATTAACCAGGCCTAATTATGGTGATTAGCGGCTAGGCCCATAACCCATTTCGGGATTAGGGTTATGGGAGGGATGATAGGGTTAGGGGATTCAGTTTTTGTCATTTTTTAGCCGCCACTTTCATCTCTTGAACCCTAGCCATGGCCACCACTTTCTAAAACACCTCCAAATCACTTTCTAATTGAAGATTAAGCTAATTAGCATCAAACCAAGTCTAATTAACATCAAATTGGAGGCAAAGGCTGTTGAATGTATTGGAATTCGTTCGGTTAAAAGAATCATTTCAGATCTGAGTTTATATTTTGGCTAAGGTGAGTGATTTGCATTGTTTTTCACTAATTACGACTAACTAGGGGTGATTAGTGTTAATTAACGAAATTATGCTTGCTAAATTTGTTGGAAAATATGTAAAAATTCACAAATATTATTTTAGGGCTTTGATAGAAATTTGGGCTAATTTGGATATGTTTTGATAATCGTATGGTCAATTCATGATTAAGGGGATTAAGGGGAAAACATGGGTTTTGAGTATGGTTGTTCCATATAAACATGTTAAATTGTTTTTTTGGTGTTTATGGTCGATTCCGTACGTTTCTAAGATTGTTTGGAGTGTTTTTTAATTTCATAGAAAAGTTCGAATGGTCGAAAATGCTGTCGTTTGGCGAAATTAGCTCATAGAAAAAACTACTCGAATTCGGTTCCTAAAGGGGGTAGCGATCACGACCTGACCCCTATGGAGGATCACGACCCGGTCCCTATGGAAGGTCACGAGTGGAAAGCAAGGCCATGAACCGGAGAGCATGACCACGAATTTTTCCCCAAGGATCGATTGCACATCACGAACGGAGACTCACGAACTGAATATGACGAACCAGACTGAAGGAGACCAAAACCGGAGATGCAAAGGAAGTCCAAATGGGAAGTTATCACTCAGGATCCATATGGGAACCAACGAGTTAACTTCATAAGTTTGAATTTGCCATGGGACATATCCAAACGGGTTATCGATGTTTATAGCTTTAACTCACCACTGATAGACGGATATTGGCTATGGATCAGCGCAATGGGACTGTTAAGAATCCCAAGGGAAAGTGATCGTAGCAAGGGCTATGAGCCAGTGCCGTGGAGTTGTCATGACTCCATGGGGCAGAGTCGACATAGTAAAGGATTAGTGGCTATGGATCAATGCAGTGGAGTCATTATGATTCCATGGGGCAGAGTGATCATAGCAAAAGATTTGGGTGGTCATAGCGGTGGATATTGTATGCTTTACACATTGAGTTTGAGATGTGAGGACGGTTGCTATGCTTTATTGCTAACATCACTTTGACATGCACACCCCTCCCCGTATCTTTACACCATATGTTAGTGTCACCATAGAGTATTGTACATCTTGTCGTGCTAACTCTTTGGTTGCAGGTCCAGGTTCAGGTATGGTTTGTTATACCTGTTATTGTTCTGTTTTGCTGCTTATCGCTCATACCAGACTTTTGTCTGACCCAGAGTTTTATGTCTCTTCTTATTACTCTAGGTGCTCTTAAATGGGCAGACTAGAGATAGGTCAGGTGATTATACACGAGTAGCTGTACCGGAGACAGGCAAGAGGCTTCCACGTATGATATATTTATATATATATAACCTCCCTATGTTGTTGGTCACTACTTTGGATATTAGTAGTGTACCTCTTTCTTTTTGCTTTAGAGACAGTATTTCAAAGTTGTAATAATGTTGGCTTGGATGATAAGCTGTATTTTGAATTTCCGCTGCTATGATGGTTTAGTTTTCATCTTATGCACTGTCTCGCCTATTTTATGTCAAAGTTATTTATTATTATATTTTATCCCATGCGCTGTGATACATTCTATAGGTTCCTTGTTAGTTCAAACTCCTTTCTTTGGTGTAACAACCCGTATTTTCCATAACCTGTTATAACATAAATCGAGGCAGAATTTAATTTATAAATCAGAATCAAGGGAAACGGGCTACGCCATTGCGTTCGTCTCGGAAAAATACGCGAAATAGAGTCCGAGTTTTCGAAAATCGGAGTCCGTATGACCCGATTAAGGCCCAACGAAGTTTTCAGAAAATTTCTAAGTAAAAACAGATTTCAAATTCAAACTTGAATTTGGAAAATTGGGCCAGTTGGGCTAGGCGGGAAATTTCCCGCCATGATACCCAAGTCGACAGCCCTGTCGACTTGGGAGTCGACTGGGTCTGACCAGGTCGACAGCCCTGTCGACTTGGCTATCGACTTGGCTCAGACGACCAGTCCTGCCTGGTGCACCATTTTGAGAATGTGTTGAGCTAGGGGGCCAGATTCGGTTTAGAGGGTTGAGATTGGAACTAGGGTTTAATCCTATGGTCTAAAATACTTGCCTAATCTATAAATAAGACCCTAACCTACCCTAAATCATCATTAATCTATCCTACAACTAAACTATGGCAAAATCAATCCTCTCATGGCCTCCACTCTCTTCATAAATTCCTAAATCAATTTATAAGTGATTTTCCATGCATACAAGTATTTTTAGACTTGTATGATCCTCTTTAGCTTGCATTCAACTCAAGTTGCTATATTTGCATCATAAAGGAAGAGTCTTGATCAATCTTGCTTGCATTTTGGGGTTTTATTGGTTGCATAAGGGTTTTCTTACAATTGCTGTACTCATTTGAGTCCACATAAGCATAGTAAGCCTATATCTACTCTTGTATTTTAACTATGAAGTTAATATGTTGTGTTGCAAGTTGAGTTTGGGGTTAATCATGATATATGCTTTGATCTTATGATATTATGCATAAGCTTACTCTATGCATGTTAGTAAAGTGATTACCTTGGCTTTAGGCATAGAAAGATATGATCTTTGGTTGGAAGTGTTGCATGATGCAACTTAGAAACTCTCATAAACCTTGTATTGACAGGCATATAATGTTATATGCATGTTACTAGTCCTTATCTCATGCTATCTATGGCCATGTTCCGCCTATTTGCCAAGTTTGATGTTATGCATGCATATGAACCTTATGCAAGTTGAAAACCATGTTATGCATGCATATGAACACTATGCAAGTTAAAATGATGTTATGCATGCTTATGAATATTTTGCAAGTTGATAACATGATATGCAAGTTTATGATCACATCTTTGTCTCATATGCCACCATGTTTAACTTGTGGCTCCAACACCTTTATGTCATGGTTATGTCAAGTTCCCTCTTTCCATCCTTTATGCGCTATTGCGATATGTAAGCGATGGGATTGCGTTTGGGGTTGGGTAAACTTAAAAGACATAAAAACATAAGCTTGGGAATTTACCTATTAAGTTAGGTCTACCCATTGGGAATTTACCTATTAAGTTAGGTCTACCCAATTGCTTGGAAACATGTAACGTGTTTTGGAAACATGATGGACATGACACTTAGAAAACATGAGAATGGCCAACTCGAGGTTGGGTTGAGATTGTAGCATAAACCTACCCGGAACCGACCGGCTTAACTAGTGGCTACAAGCAATAGGACCCAATGTGAGTAGTTGGTCATGTTGCACGTGAAACCCGAGGTTAGACTAAGTTGTGGTGTAAACCTACCCGGACCCGCCCGGCCTAACTAGTAACCACAACAAGGTCTAATGTGAGAGGTTGGGTGCACTAAATTAATTAATGCCACATGGTAGGGTTAAGTCATGGACCGCTTGAATACTTAACCAATTAAACACGATGGGTTGGTAGGGTTAAGTCATGAACCTTGGGTACACTTAACCAACTTGGTACTTGGATGAGTTGGGATAACCACGTTTAACCCATTAAGGAAACCCTAGTTACGTGGTCCTTTGCACCAGTAACCCTCTTGGTTGTATCATGATACCCTAGGGACTAGGCTAGGGTGGGGCACGATTACTGGGATGACATGTAAGCGGCCAAAACGACGGCTGAGTAGGTGCGCCGGTGTAGGTTCAGGCGGGCCATGGCCGTGCACATGGTCCGGAGTTGAAAAAGCAAGCACGGGCACCCGTAGGTTTAAACTGTGCGTGCTTGGTTTGTGTCAGTGGGTGACACCCTAGGACTTGATACACCCTAGGGTGGACCTAGCACAGTTTAGCTACACCTCGTAGTTGGGCCGTATGACACCGACACTTGACGAGTTAGGCTTTAGGGAGCCGATCGACTAGACCGTACTAGTTGGACCTTGGATTAGGTCATTCCTGATAATGGGCCAAACTTGGGCCTGGGGATCACTTCTTGGTTACACTTGACATGACTTGTAATACTAGTACACTTGGTGCAAACCTCAATCTTGTATATGCGGTGCCACACTTAATCTATCTAGTTAACTTTTCACCCTGCCAGTTATCATCTTATGACTCATCCTTGTTTACATATACAGTTAAATTTATTAGTTGTTGTACAATAGTAGGTAGGACTTACCAGTCTTTTGACTGACCCATTTTCTTTCGCCTCTTTTCTTTCGTTTCCCCCCTCTCCCCCCAGGTTTACAGGGTGGGAATACCGGCACTTAGCTTGGATCTTAGCCGCTTTTCTTGGATAGTTCATTTATGCTTTGGGACTTGAGCTTGCTATGGTTATCTACCTTGGGGATAGCTACTTTATGTTTTCCTTTCCAGTTTCCAGTTTTATGTTTCTAGACTTTGTTTATGGAAAAATAATGATCAAGTACTGTGCTGTAACTTAACTTATGGTTTTGATATGCTAGTTTTATCAGCTGCTATATTTACTCTGTTTTATATGTTCTGTCTTGTGATATCTGCATGCATGTTTACCTTGTTTAAACGCCCCTCCAAAGCCGACGTCCTTGTAAGAGCGGCACTGGCGGAGGTGGGGTGTTACATTTGATATCAGAGCATAAGGTTTACGAGATTGGAACAAAAAAAAAGGGGTTTTGAAGTTACTTTTAAAAGCTATTTTCAAAACCAATTAAGTATTTTCCAAAGAAAAGTCTAGTTTATTTTGAAAGGCTATCCCCCAAGAGCCATAAGCACTATCCTTCGTTTCCTCGTTCTAAATCTATCTTTTCCTTTTTCAGCATGGCCGATCTCAATCTTCCTGAGGGAGTCACCATTCCCGGATGGTTCCGGAGATACTTGGAAGCTAGGGCCAACAATGCAGGTCCAGTAACCACTCCCACTATCACTGAGGTTCCACCCCCTCCTCCTCCTCCTCAGCAACCACAAGCCGATTTCGCCAAGGTTTGCAAGGACTTCAAGGCAATGGGTGGCAAGAATTTTGTTGGGACCGAGACTTTTGTAGAGGCAAGAAACTGGTTGAAGGAGACCGAAGATCTCTTTGCCATCTTTGATATAGAGGACCGTAGAAAGGTTCTGTTGGCAGTTTGGCTAATTAAGGAGGAAGCTGCTTATTGGTGGGAGGTCACCAATGCTACTAGGCCCGTAGAAACCTGGACCGACTTTAGGGCAAGGTTTGGGCTTAAGTTTCTATCATCTGCAGAGGCAAATTTGCAACTAGAGAAGTTCATAGCCTTGAAGCAAGGAGACATGACGGTGAGAGAATATGTGAATAAGTTCAACCAGCTTGCCCGATTCAGTTTGGACATGGTCAATACTCCCGAGAAGATGGCTGTACATTTTGCACGAGGGTTAAATGAGCCATTACAAGGTCTAGCCATGTCAAACATACCCATGGGGGCCACTTTCGAGACCCTAGTAGACATGGCATTGCTGCAGGGAGAGGATAAGAATGGGAAGAAAGAAGTCAAGCCCAATGAAACTCAGCCTAAGAAGACAGACTCCAAGTGGGGAGGGAATCAGAGTAATCAGAACAATAAGAACAACAAGAATGACAAGGGCAACAAGAACAAGGCAAAGGAAACGAGAAAGTGCAACTTCTGTGGGATTGTTGGGCACGTAGTCAAGGACTGTAGGAAGAAGAAAAGGAAATTAGGTGGGTGCTTTCACCGTGGAGAGATGGGACATTTTAGCAAGGAATGCCCTAGGAAGCAGGGGCATGGACAGACTCAACGTACAGGTTCATCTGGAGGGCAAGTGCATGCTCTCAACGCCGCTCCAGTTCAGGACCGAGGTACTATTTCTGTGGAAAGTCCTGTTTATATTTCTGGTTTTCCTGTTCGCACTTTGTTTGATTCTGGCGCATCACATACCTTTATTTCTTCTGATATTGTTGGAAGTTTGCACCTAAGTACTAGTCTTGTTGAGGATCCCGTTAGTGTTTCAAATCCGATTGGGGGTTCAGCCCATTTATCTATGATCTGTATGGATTTGAGATTTCTATCTTGACTGTGGAATTCTCGTGTGATGCTTATGTTCTCGGGTTCACGGGATACGGGTTGATCTTGGGCATGGATTGGTTGTCCAGCTATGGAGCCATTCTCGATTGTGAGCATAGGGTGGTGAGACTCATGACTCGCCTTGGTAATACCCTAGAGATCTCTTGCCACCCGCTAGATCCCGTCATGCTATGTTATCTTGAATCTCTTGACTCGTCCATCGATGATCTGCAATCTGTAAGGGTGGTGCGAGGATACCCTGATGTCTTTGAAGAAGTTAAGGGGTTACCCCCTAAGCGAGAGATAGATTTCCGCATTTATCTGGTTGATAATGTTAAGCCAGTCTCCGTACCAGTTAGGCACATGGCCCCGCGTGAAAGGAGAGAGCTCAGTAAGCAAATCAAGGAGCTTCTTGAGAAGAATTTTATTAGGCGAAGCATTTCCGAATGGGGTGCTCCTGTGGTGTTCGCTACTAAGGCGGACGGCTCGCTTCGTCTATGTGTTGATTATCGAGAGTTGAACAAGCTGACCAAGAAGAATAGGCATCCATTACCGAGGATAGATGACCTCTTCGACCAGCTTGTTGGTGCTTCTGTTTTCTCTCAGCTTGATTTTGCCACCGGATTTCATCAGCTTAGAGTGGCCGAAGACAGCATTGATAAGACTGCATTTAGGACTCCAGATGGATTCTTTGAATGGCTTGTCATGCCATTCGGTTTGACTAATGCACCCGCCTACTTCGTAGATTTGATGAGTAGGGTGTTCAGGGAGTTCCTTCACAAGTTTGTTGTTGTCTTCGTGGATGATATTCTGATCTTTTCAAAAGACGAGGAAGAGCATGCTAGACACCTCAAGGAGGTGATGGATACGCTTAGAGCCCATCAGTTGAAAGCCAAGTTCTCCAAATGCCACTTTTGGAGAAAGGAGGTCCGGTTTCTTGGGCATATAGTTTCTAAGCAGGGTATAGCTGTGGATCCCGCTAAAGTGGTTGTAGTTCAAGACTGGAAGACTCCTAAGAATGCAACTGAAGTGTGAAGCTTTCTTGGTGTGGCAGGCTACTATAGGAAGTTCATTAGAGACTTCGCCAAGATTTCGGCCCCTCTCACTAGATTGACGAAGAAGAACTTAGTCTTTGCATGGGACTTAGAGTGTGAGCTTGCTTTTCAAAGGCTAAAAAGGGCCCTTACCACAGCTCCAGTTTTGGCCTTACCCGATGGCGGTAAGATGTTTACCGTGTACACCGATGCATGTGGCACGGGGTTAGGCGCCGTTCTGATGCAGGAGGGAAGAGTGATATGTTATGGGGGTAGGCAACTTAAAATTCATGAAAAGAACTATCCCACTCATGACTTGGAGTTAGCAGCGATTGTCTTTGCACTCAAGTCCTGGCGCCACTATCTTTTAGGCGAAAGGTTTGAGTTATACACTGATCACAAATCACTCAAGTATCTCTTCTCGTAGAAAGATCTGAATCTTAGGCAGCAAAGGTGGATGGAATTCTTGGCATCATATGACTTCGAGATAGCTTATACCCCTGGCAAGGGTAATGTAGTGGCGGATGCACTAAGCAGGAAAAGGTTGACTTTGAGTCCCTTGTTTGTTGAGATGAAGAGCCTAGAGTTCCTAGCAACCTTTGATTTCAAGACAGCTGTTGAGTCGATGACAGGGTCGTTAGCATCTCTCGAGCTTAGACCCACACTTCTTGATCAAGTAGGGACTTCGCAGAAGGAAGACCCACAGATAGTTGAAATCATGGGTAAGTTGATTCGTGGCGAGACATCTAGTCACCTTGCTAGGTATATTGTTGATGACAAGGGTTGGCTAAGGCGTGATGGGAGACTCTGTGTTCCACAAGTTGGAGATTTGATGCATAAAGTTCTCGAAGAAGCACATCACTCAAAGATGACTATACACCCTAGTGGAGATAAGATGTATAGGGATATGAAGCACATTTTCTTTTGGCCTGGAATGAAGAAGGATGTGGCAGAGTATGTTTCAATGTGCATGGTGTGCCAACGAGTAAAAGCTGAGTCGAAGAAACCGGGTGGGCTATTACATCCATTGGAGGTCCCGCAATGGAAGTGGGAGAGTGTCTCTATGGACTTTGTGGATGGATTACCTAGATCAAGAAAAGGGAATTCGAGCATATGGGTCATAGTCGATCGACTTACGAAGAGTTCTCACTTCATCCCAGTAAAGAGAAAAAGGACCGCATGATGGCTGGCGTCTGTTTATCTTCGAGAAATAGTAAGATTGCATGGGGTCCCTTCTAGTATAGTCAGCGATCGTGACCCAATCTTCACTAGCCAATTCTGGAATAGTTTGCAGGAAGCGATGGGTACGCAATTGAATCTAAGTACAGCCTATCACCCCCAGACGGATGGCCAAACCGAAAGGGTGAATAGAGTGCTAGAAGACCTTCTGAGGCTCTGTGTTCTTGATTTTGGTGGTACTTGGGAAGACCACCTTCCTCTTGTGGAGTTTGCTTACAACAATAGCTATCAAGCTAGCATAGGGATGGCACCATTTGAAGCTTTATATGGGAGGCCGTGTAGGTCACCATCTTGTTGGTGGGAGACAACAGATAAGCTTGTACTTGGGCCCGATATGATACGGGACACATCTGAGAAAGTTGAATTGGTGAGAAGACGGATGAAAGCGGCCCAAGATAGACAGAAATCCTATGCTGATAAGCGAAGGACAGATTTGGAGTTCGAAGTGGGAGACATGGTTTACGTAAAGGTTTCTCCTTTGCGTAATGTGGTTCGCTTCGGAGCAGTTGGGAAGCTGGCACCCAGATTCGTAGGACCCTTCCCTATTATAGAGAGAGTTGGGAAGATGGCTTATAAAGTGCAATTGCCCGAGAAGCTGTCCGGAGTGCATAATGTCTTTCATGTCTCGCATCTCCGAAAGTACCTACATGAGTCCGCTGAGGTGGTTGAACCTGGCATTCTTGAAGACGTGGAGATAGAAAAAGAGGCAACCTTGAGGAGTGCTCCGATTCGCATTTTGGGAACGGAGATCAGAAAGCTAAGGAATCGAGAAGTCAATTGGTGAAGGTTCAGTGGAGTGAAGCCGAAGAGGATGCAACTTGGGAGACAGAGGAGAAGATACTTGGGCTTTATCCATTTCTTTTTGAGGGTACATTCTCGATCTTCTTTCCTCTTTAGCATATCTTTCTTTTGCTATCCATGTTTATCTAATTATCGTGCTAATCTTGTCATGAGAACCTTAGGTAGAAACCCTTTGGATGAAACATGTGTTTGAAACATGTTATGATTGATGGTTGCAAGTGGCTGCAAGTGGTTGCAAGTGGTTACTCGTGGATGCATTATACACGATTAGGCACTAGATCGGCTCACACACTCCTCATATTGCATATGCATGAGTGTTTATGCTTATTCATGGATGAAAAATCTTTGTGTTATCACATGGATGTTGCATATGGATGTATGTGATGTGCACACATATAGATGTTATACATTTTGTTAGGAATTGCATACATATGGATTCATTTCACCAACATAATTTGCATTGATGATATTTGCATTAGATAAGGACATATAAACACACCTTTGCATATGTTCATACAACATTTAGAATCTTGTAAGGACAATGATTACTCGTGGATTATGTTTTGAGTAGATGGATGATTGGATGGTAGGATACGTTCTTCCTAACTTGAAGATTTCGGGGACGAAATCCTTTTAAGGAGGGGAGAATGTAACAACCCGTATTTTCCATAACCTGTTATAACATAAATCGAGGCAGAATTTAATTTATAAATCTGAATCAAGGGAAATAGGCTATGCCATTGCGTTCGTCTCGGAAAAATACGCGAAATAGAGTCCGAGTTTTCGAAAATCGGAGTCCGTATGACCCGATTAAGGCCCAACGAAGTTTTCAGAAAAATTCTAAGTAAAAACAGATTTCAAATTCAAACTTGAATTTGGAAAATTGGGCCAGTTGGGCCAGGCGGGAAAATTCCCGCCACAGTACCCAAGTCGACAGCCCTGTCGACTTGGGTGTCGACTGGGTCTGACCAGGTCGACAGCCCTGTCGACTTGGCTGTCGATTTGGCTCAGACGACCAGTCCTGCCTGGTGCACCATTTTGAGAATGTTTTGAGCTAGGGGGCCAGATTCGGTTTAGAGGGTTGAGATTGGAACTAGGGTTTAATCCTATGGTCTAAAACACTTGCCTAATCTATAAATAAGACCCTAACCTACCCTAAATCATCATTAATCTATCCTACAACTAAACTATGGCAAAATCAATCCTCTCATGGCCTCCACTCTCTTCATAAATTTCTAAATCAATTTTTAAGTGATTTTCCATGCATACAAGTATTTTTAGACTTGTATGATCCTCTTTAGCTTGCATTCAACTCAAGTTGCTATATTTGCATCATAAAGGAAGAGTCTTGATCAATCTTGCTTGCATTTTGGGGTTTTATTGGTTGCATAAGGGTTTTCTTACAATTGCTATACTCATTTGAGTCCTCATAAGCATAGTTAGCCTATTTCTACTCTTGTATTTTAACTATGAAGTTAATATGTTGTGTTGCAAGTTGAGTTTGGGGTTAATCATGATATATGCTTTGATCTTATGATATTATGCATAAGCTTACTCTATGCATGTTAGTAAAGTCATTACCTTGGCTTTAGGCATAGAAAGATATGATCTTTGGTTGGAAGTGTTGCATGATGCAACTTAGAAACTCTCATAAACCTTGTATTGACATGCATATAATGTTATATGCATGTTACTAGTCCTTATCTCATGCTATCTATGGCCATGTTCTGCCTATTTGCCAAGTTTGATGTTATGCATGCATATGAACCTTATGCAAGTTGAAAACCATGTTATGCATGCATATGAACACTATGCAAGTTAAAATTATGTTATGCATGCTTATGAATATTTTGCAAGTTGATAACATGATATGCAAGTTTATGATCACATCTTTGTCTCATATGCCACCATGTTTAACTTGTGGCTCCAACACCTTTATGTCATGGTTATGTCAAGTTCCCTCTTTCTATCCTTTATGCGCTATTGCGATATGTAAGCGATGGGATTGCGTTTGGGGTTGGGTAAACTTAAAAGACATAAAAACATAAGCTTGGGAATTTACCTATTAAGTTAGGTCTACCCATTTGGAATTTACCTATTAAGTTAGGTCTACCCAATTGCTTGGAAACATGTAACGTGTTTTGGAAACATGATGGACATGACACTTAGAAAACATGAGAATGGCCAACTCGAGGTTGGGTTGAGATTGTAGCATAAACCTACCCGGAACCGACCGGCTTAACTAGTGGCTACAAGCAATAGGACCCAATGTGAGTAGTTGGTCATGTTGCACGTGAAACCCGAGGTTAGACTAAGTTGTGGTGTAAACCTACCCGGACCCGCCCGGCCTAACTAGTAACCACAACAAGGTCTAATGTGAGAGGTTGGGTGCATTAAATTAATTAATGCCACATGGTAGGGTTAAGTCATGGACCGCTTGAATACTTAACCAATTAAACACGATGGGTTGGTAGGGTTAAGTCATGAACCTTGGGTACACTTAACCAACTTGGTACTTGGATGAGTTGGGATAACCACGTTTAACCCATTAAGGAAACCCTAGTTACGTGGTCCTTTGCACCAGTAACCCTCTTGGTTGTATCATGATACCCTAGGGACTATCCTAGGGTGGGGCACGATTACTGGGATGACATGTAAGCGGCCAATACGACGGCTGAGTAGGTGCGCCGGTGTAGGTTCAGGCGGGCCATGGCCGTGCACATGGTCCGGAGTTGAAAAAGCAAGCACGGGCACCCGTAGGTTTAAACTGTGCGTGCTTGGTTTGTGTCAGTGGGTGACACCCTAGGACTTGATACACCCTAGGGTGGACCTAGCACAGTTTAGCTACACCTCGTAGTTGGGCCGTATGACACCACACTTGACGAGTTAGGCTTTAGGGAGCCGATCGACTAGACCGTACTAGTTGGACATTGGATTAGGTCATTCCTGATAATGGGCCAAACTTGGGCCTGGGGATCACTTCTTGGTTACACTTGACATGACTTGTAATACTAGTACACTTGGTGCAAACCTCAATCTTGTATATGCGGTGCCACACTTAATCTATCTAGTTAACTTTTCACCCTGCTAGTTATCATCTTATGACTCATCCTTGTTTAAATATGCAGTTAACTTTATTAGTTGTTGTACAATAGTAGGTAGGACTTACCAGTCTTTTGACTGACCCATTTTCTTTCGCCTCTTTTTTTTCGTTTCCCCCCCCCCCCCCCCAGGTTTACAGGGTGGGAATACCGGCACTTAGCTTGGATCTTAGCCGCTTTTCTTGGATAGTTCATTTATGCTTTGGGACTTGAGCTTGCTATGGTTATCTACCTTGGGGATAGCTACTTTATGTTTTCCTTTCCAGTTTCCAGTTTTATGTTTCTAGACTTTGTTTATGGAAAAATAATGATCAAGTACTGTGCTGTAACTTAACTTATGGTTTTGATATGCTAGTTTTATCAGCTGCTATATTTACTCTGTTTTATATGTTCTGTCTTGTGATATCTGCATGCATGTTTAACTTGTTTAAACGCCCCTCCAAAGCCGGCGTCCTTGTAAGAGCGGCACTGGCGGAGGTGGGGTGTTACATTTGGTGACCGTCCCATGCTGGTTGGACATCTGTACAATGCATTTCAGGGATATGTCGGTTGGTGCGGGGCGGGCCGTCACAGGTCTTGCTAAGATCTGGTAAAGGAACTCAATAAAACTTGAGTATAGCTTTTGCTCAAATTGAACTTCCTGGTATGACTTATACGTGGAAGGTTAGGTCCCTCGCCAGGTTTTGGCAGGACGATTTGATCATCCCTCGAGTACGGTTTATACTCGCAGCTGGCAGGCCCGGCATGGCCTTGGATTATCTAGATCACATCTTCCTTCAACCAGCAAGATATGTTCTGGGGGGGCAAAAATTTGACACACTTTTCAGTCAAAGCAGTAACACATTGAATTTCTGGTTAGCAACGCGCTCAGGCATTGAGAACATCGTCAGAAGATAGGAAGCGATTTAGCCGAAGTCGCATCGCAAACAAAGAACGGCTTGAAACTCCTAGTAGATGAACTCGTTTGGGCCCAAAACATCAATCATGAAGCTTGGATCCATTAATCTTATATCCCTCTAAATCAGCTTTAGTTTGAGCTTTCATTTTGGTAAAATGAACTTACGATTTGGAAGTTACGTCCATTTCTGTGAACGCATGCAAAACTAGATTGGCCTCGGAATACATGGATTTCTCCACCCGTTCGGTTTGAATCAGAGGAACCAATTCAGGTAGAAGGAGAACCGACCCGATAGCAAGCAACGAAGCAACTTGGCACCGGAAACATGGCCGCTTCGGTTCAGATCGAAATAGGAAGGTCCGACCCGGTATGGACATCTGCACAGAAATCCACATCACGTCTTTGGTTCGGAGGTACCACCTCAGTTCGGTTTGGAACCGAACTGACTCACCTGTATCATTTCCTGCACAATTTCTTTGACCTATTCTCATGGCATAACCGCCTCCTACTATTCCAGATCAGGCGCAACTTGGTATAACACGAATTGGAAAGGTTTTCTCCACGTTTTCCACTACTTTTCAAAAGCAATGGGATGCATGCCACGTAGCATCCGAACCGATCCTCCCTAGGGCTTTACTACAGCTATAAATACACCATTACATGGCATTTTTGAAGGTTTTTTTTGCACATATTCTTCATGGAATCCACCATTGCTGTGAGATAAGAATTTCATGTTTCTCAAAAAAAATCAACACGTGGATTTCGTGTATAAATTCATTCTCCTTTCTTTACTTCTTCATAAAATTCAATGAAGTTGTATGTAAGCGAGTCTTACGGATTATGAGACTGCATTTTATTAGTAATTTCTTAATATTTAAGTACTATAAGGTGTACGTATGCTTGGTTAGAGCCGAACCACTATTGTAACACCCCACGTCCATTAATGTCACTCACAAAGGGAGTGCATTAACTTCCATGGAGCGTATTTAGTGTATAAAATAGAATATAACAAGACAGATATAAATAATGGTACTTGAAAAATTTAAAACAACTTTTATTGTAGCGGAGAAATAGTTTGATTACAAAACTTCAACAACCAAGTACACTTAATATCCATCTTGATAAATTGTTTCAGAGTACATAAAAAAAAAAAGCATAAACCCCAACACAAGTAGCAATAAATGAGATGAGCTGAAATTTACTTTCAGCAATCCAAGCACTTCCAAAAGAGAGAGAAAGAGATCCAAGATCAAGCTCCTCTAGTACTAGTCCCACCCTGAGAACCTTGGGGGGGAGGAAGAAAAGAAGCGAAAACATGGCGGTCAGACATAAAGTCTGGCGAGTATAATAACTTTAACAATATAATTATTAAAGTAACTAGGATAAGGCATAAACTTGGCAAGATAAGATATGATCATGAAACAAGTGGGCATGACAAAGTAGTTAAGAGGAATATTCTGGCCTTAATCTCGTCCCTAATCACTATAGTATAAAGTTGATCCCGCCTACAGAACTTAATAACGATAATGGTAGTTTCATGTACCCCTAGCCGCCTTCATAGGTGCCGTCTTCCCCTATCCCATCTAGCTGTACCCACTACCCCCATTCGATCGGATCCCTAACTCGTAGATACCCGTGCTGGTCCCACAGTGGGGTGTATCACTCCCCAAAGTGACAACCCAATACCACCAAAGATGCACGGCTTATATCTACATGATGCAACAACGTCTTACGTACCATCCTGGGCCCACGCACGCACATGAACCCGTTGGACTTGCGTTGCCACCGCTAACCCGTTTTGACCTCTTATAATCAAGTCTAGTAAGCGTGTCCCGTCCTCGACTTGGGTTGAGCTCACAAAGATACTTAATGGGTTACTGGTTTGAAAAGCCCCCCCCCAT
Organism: Allium sativum; assembly: GCA_030737875.1. Classification (NCBI taxonomy): domain Eukaryota; kingdom Viridiplantae; phylum Streptophyta; class Magnoliopsida; order Asparagales; family Amaryllidaceae; genus Allium; species Allium sativum. Next base: position 178,031,852 of record CM060915.1, on the reverse strand, counting down.
GCACGACACAAGGTTTCAACCTATGCTTGGTCCCAACTATGTTTTCCCACTTAACCCCTTTTTTATTCATGTCTTCTTACATGTTTCAACTTGGTTAAGTGCGTCTAATCGTATTTCATCTGACACCCAAGGCACTCACTTAATTTCACATGCCACTCCAGGCACCCACTTAACCCCCCATGACCCACCACATGTTTACATCGTTAAGTGTTACTTAATTCATTAAAACCGTAACCTTGTAAAGACCTCCCACAATAGACTAGCATTTGCGGTTGCTTGATTTGCCGGGCTGGTCCGAGCAGTCTTATACCGCAAACGAGCCTAACCTCATGTCTGTACAACTGTTACGCATTGAGTTCGTGCCTTTGACCTCTCACATTAGACTGAGATTTGTGGCTGCTCGATTTGCCAGGCGGGTCCGGGCAGTCTTACACCACAAAAGAGTCTAACCTCGTGTCTTAGGCAGTTTATTATTACACATCTTTATTTAACCTCAAATTGGACTAATATCCTTATTCAAATTTGTAAATAAATTCCAAATTTATATATGTCCATAATTATCTCTTAAAATTATGTCCATAAATACCAATTATGCCAATTAACGTCTCAAATTAATTATATGCCTTTTAAGGCAATTTGTGCCAATTCACAATTTTATGTATATTCAATATTATCCTATAATCCCCATGCCATTAGTACGTTTTCATATGACATACGTTAGACTCGCAAATACTCTAACTCATAAAAAGAAAAACAACATCACATAACACATAAAATAGATCTAAGGATCATGACATAAGATTACATAGCTAATAACTTGCATATGAATTTCATTCAAACTAGCATATGATAAAAATCTGGCATAGGTGATGGACACAAACTTGCATAACTTATGTACTGCTATAGATCCAAACATAAAGGTGTGAACTTGCATATGGATCTAAACATAAAGGTGTGAACTTGCATATGGATCTAAACGTAAAGATGTAATCATGCATATAGATCTAAACATAAAGATATAATCATGCATATAGATCTAAACATAAAGATATAATCTTGCTTATGGATCTAAACATAAAGATGTGAACTTGCAGATGGGTCTAAACATATAGATTAATGTCACATAAACTAGCATATGCATATACATGTTTCACTAATATTTTAATAACCCAAACTTGCATAAGATTCATATAAGAATATATGATCCAATCACCACAAACTTGCATAAGATATATGATTCAACTTGCATAGGATTCACATAAGAACTAACATTTGATCCAGCTTGCATAAAATTCACATAAAAACTAACATATGATTCATCACCACAAACATACATATAATTTACATCACATGATTCATGATCATATTCTTATGATCCCAATTATATCTTATCATAATTAAATTAATTAATTATTTTGTGAAAGCTATCAAACTCACAATTAAAAAGAATAGTCTTGACTTTTTGGGATCTGTATTCCGAAACCGAATTGCTTGCCTTTGATGTAGACTAATAGTTATTTAGATTTGATTTGATTTTGATTCAAGCTTCTATCTTGCTTTAGGGTTGAAAGTGTATGGAAGCTACTCTAAGTTCTCCATTGACGGCATGGCGGCTCTTGTTATGAGTTAATGTGATTAGGGTTAGGGGTTTAGGAGTGTTTTTATAGAAGTTTAATTTAATAAGAGCAGTCGGATTAACCTAGGGGTAAACAGAACTATCAGGACCGCTCAAATGCCACATCAGCCCATAGGTCGAATTGGGCCATGGGTTGACAGCCAAACACCCTGGATCGACCCCTAGTCGACCCAGCATAGCTCGGGTCGACTCCAAAAATGGTGCGGTTCGGATATTCCCCCTCACGATTCGCTGTTTTTAACTTTTTTTTGAATACTTTTTATATATATATACATCTATATATATACACACATTTCTCTCATGTGCATACAAACTTCAAGGCTTAATAACTTCTTCATAAGTTATCCGTTTTATGTGAACCAAATGTCTATCTTGACCCAAAATTTTGAGACGAACATAATAGCGCAACCCATTTCACTTAATTCTTCTTCTAAAAAATAAGTATACTTTAATTTGGGAATTTTAATGTTATAAATTTACGGGGTGTTACATTCTCCCCTCCTTAAAGGATTTCATCCACGAAATCTTTAAGTTAAGAAGAATATGTCCTACCAACCAATCATCCATCTACTCAACCATCATCCACAAGCATCCATTGTCCTTAAAGAAATTCATAATGCTATATGAACTTATGCAAAAATGTGTGTATATGTTCCTTATCTAATGCAAAGATCAGGCGGTCCACTGGTTCAGTTGACCTCCTTAATGCAAATCATGATAGTGCTATGCGTCCATTATGTATGCGAAAGAATCCTATTGATTCATATTATTTCTACATGTGTGCACAACCATTCATCAAAATGTAGCATCCATATGATAACACAACCATTATACATCTATTAATTTAGATATGCACACACATTTATATGCAACTTGAAGGTGATTGAGCCGATCTAGTTCCTAATGTGTGTGTACTTGCATCCACGAGCAAGCAGTAGCAACCACTTGCATCCATTTGCATCCACCAAACATAACATATCTCAAACACATGTTTGCAACCATGGGGTTCTTCCTAACTAAAGATCGAAGATGTCATCGCAAAGATAATACTAAAAGACAGGACAAGTGTCAACAAAGCAGTAGAAAAAGGATAAATTAAAACATACCCTCAAAAAGGAAAGGGTACAGCGTACGCATTTTGTCTTCCATCTCCCAAGTCACGTCTCTTTGATCATCTCCCTACTGCACTTTGACCAACTTGACCTCTTTGTTGCAAAGCTTTTTGACCTCCGATCCGAGAATGCGTGTAGGAGCTCGTCTGATCGTGGCATTGCGCTCTACTTCCACTTCTTTGAGCGTGCTCGGCTCTACCACTTCCGCTGTATCGTGTAAACACTTACGCAAATGCGAACCATGAAACACGTCATGAACTCCGCTGAGCTTCTCTGGTAACTTTAATCTATACGCCATCTGTCCAATCCTCTCCGTAATTGGAAGGGGTTCTACCAAACTCGGTGCCAACTTCCCTACTGATCCAAAACGAACTACGTTTATCAATGATGACACCTTAATAAAAACCATGTCCCCAACATTGAACTCAAGATCGGTTCGTCTCCCATTAGCATATGACTTCTGTTGGTCCTGCGCCGTCTTCATTCGTCGTAGAATCTGGTCTATCTTATCCCAAGTTTCCCTAATCATGTCGAGTCAAAGCAAAACTTGTCCATGGATACCTACCAACAAATAGGTGATCAGCATGGTCGTCCATAAAGAGACACAAAAGGTGCTATGCCAGTGCTAGCCTGAAAACTATTATTATAGGCGAAATCTACTAGTGGAAGGTGCTCTTCCCATGTTCCTCCAAAGTTTAGGATGCGTAGTCTCAGAAGGACTTCTAGAATCCGATTCACCCACTCGGTCTGGCCGTCCATCTGAGGATGATAAGCGGTACTTAAGCATAATTGCGTTCCAACCACCTCTTGTAAGCTTTTTTAAATTAGCTTGCGAAAATGGGATCTCTATCGCTCACAATGATGGAGGGTATGCCGTGCATATAGACTATCTCTAGAAGTTAAATAGGTTAGTGGTCCTTCTACTTTTAACGAGAATAAAATGGGCACTTTTGGTAAGTCTGTCTACAATTACCCAAATCCCCGTATTACCTTTCCTTGATCTTGGTAACCCATCTACAAAATCCATGGAAACACTTTCCCATTTCCAATGCGGAATCTCTAGGGGATGGAGCAAACCTCCAGGTTTCTTTTTCTCCGCCTTGACTTGTTAGAACACTAAGCATCTAGCAACAAATTGGCCACGTCCTTCTTCATTCCGGCCCAAAAGAAAACTTGCTTCATTTCCCTATACATCTTATCACAACCGGGATGTATGGTCATCTTAGAGCGATGTGAGTCTTCAAGAATTGTCTTCTTCAAACTCTCGTCTTGTGGTCTACAATGTCTTCCATCTCTACGTAGCCGACCTCTCTCATCTATAGCATATCTATCAAGATGACCCGAGGACTCCCCTCCTATAAGCTTGTCTACTATCTCAACCAACTGTGGGTCATTTCGCTGTGCCTCTCCAACACGACCCAAAAGTGTAGGTTGCCCCTCTAACGCTGCCAACAATCCAGGTAAATAATCGACAGAGGGTCTGAAGTCAAAGGAAGATATATACTCCAAACATTGCAGTTCTATGAACAAAGGACTTAAAGTTAACTTCTTTCTACTTAAGGCGTCGGCAACAACGTTACCCTTGCCAGGGTTATATGCAATCTCAAAATCGTAGGATGCCAAAAACTCCATCCATCTCTGATACCTCAAGTTTAGGTCCTTCTGAGAGAATAAGTACTTTAGAGACTTATAGTCTGTATACAACTCAAACCTCTCGCCAAGCAAATAATGACGCCATGACTTAAGCGCATAAATTATGGCTGCCAACTCTAAGTCATGGGTAGGGTGATTTTTCTCGTGGGCTTTCAACTGCCTTTCACCATGGCATATCACCCTTCCCTCTTTCATTAAAACTGCGCCAAGCCATGTCCCGCAAGCATTGGTATATACAGTGAATGTCTTACTCCCGTCTGGAAAAACTAAAACTGGAGCTGTTGTCTACGCCCTCTTCAGACGTTTGGAAAGCATCGTCACAGTCAACGTCCTAAGAAAAAGTCAAGTTCTTCTTCGTTAATTGAGTAAGAGGGGCCGATATCTTCGCGAAGTCCTTAATGTACTTCCTATAATAGCCAAATAGCCCTAAAAAGCTTCTTACTTCTGTTGCGTTCTTAGGAGTTTTCCAATCTTGGATTGCCACCATCTTGGCGGGATCCACAACTATCCCTTCCTTAGAGACCACGTGTCCTAAGAACCTCACTTCTTTTCTCCAAAAATGGCACTTGGAGAACTTAGCTTTTAGCGGATGTGCTCGTAGGGTCTCTAAGACTTCCTTAAGATGTAGGGCATGCTCTTCTTCATTTTTAGAGAAAACCATAATATCGTCTACAAAGACAAGAACAAACTTGTTTAGGAACTCCCTAAACACCCTACTCATTAAGTCAACAAAGTATGCAGGTGCATTCGTCAAACCAAAAGGCATGATGAGCCGTTCAAAGAAACCGTCAGGAGTTCTAAAGGCAGTCTTATCGATGCTATCTTCAGCCACCCTTAGCTGATGAAACCCCGTAGCCAAATCCAATTGCGAGAAAACTGAATCACCCACCAACTGATCGAATAAATTGTCTATCCTCGGCAATGGGTGCCCGTTCTTCTTTGTCAGCTTATTCAACTCTCTATAGTCCATGCACAATCTAAGTGAACCATCAGCTTTTGTAGCAAAAATGACTGGAGCACCCCACTCCGAAATACTTCTTCTTATGAACCCCTTCTCAAGCAATTCTTTCACTTGCTTACTGAGTTCTCTTCTCTCTCTCGGAGCCATGTGGCGCATTGGTAATGCAATTGGCTTTGCATTATCTACTAGATATATTTGAAAGTCTATCTCGTGCCTCGGGGGTAAACCTCGAACTTCATCGAAGACGTCACAATATTCACGGATCACACGAACATATTTCAAATCATCATTGGATGCGTCTATGGATTCTAGGTAGCTAAGCATTACCAGACCTATAGGGTCACAAGAAATATCAAGGGTCTTTCCATAACGAGTCAACAATCTAACTACCCTTCTTTCACAATCTATGATGGCACCGTATCTAGTTAGCCAATCTATACCTAGAACCAGGCCATAGCCCATGAAGCCAAGAACAAATGCGTTGCATTCAAATCCAATGCCTAAGATAGACACTCTCAACTCCCGACAAATCATAGAAAGAGCCGAACCACCAATAGGATTTGAGACTACTATGGGATTCATGACTAGACAAGTATTTAGGTGTAGTGTTTCAACTAATGAAGCAGATACAAATGAGTGTGAAGCGCCAGAGTCAAACAAAGCATGAACAGGATGATCAAACAGAAAAACTAAACTTTCAACAGAAATGTTTCTTACTCTCTCCTGTCCTAATGCCATGAGAGCCTGAGTCTGCTCTCTTGCCTGCCCTGGTGCCATAAGAACCGGAAGCTGCCCTCCCAAAGTTCTTTGCCCTTGCCCCTGTTTCCTTGGGCAGTCCAGCTAGATGACCTGCCTCTCCATAGTGGAAACAGTCAGTCTTCTTCTTTTTCCAACAGTTTTTTCGCAGATGGCCTAGTGTCCCACAATTAAAGCACTTCTTCTTTCCTTTGCCATTATTGTTCTTCCCACCTTTCCTATTTTGCTGCTGTGGTTTCTTTTTGTCCCCTTTCTTTTCCGGTGCCTTATTAGCATTAGCACCATTCTCTTACACATGCATAAGCGCCATGTCAACCAATTTCTCAACGGTAGCCCCCATAGGGATGTGGGTCATAGCTTACCCATGTAGTGGCTCATTCAAATCCTTAACGAACCTTAAGGCCTTCTTCTTAGGTGTATTTACCAATTCCGAGCCAAATCTGGCCAACTGATTGAACTTGTTGACGTACTCCTTTACTGATAAATCCCCTTGCTTCAATGCCAAGAATATTTCCATATATAAATTCTCTTCTGCTCGTGAGAGAAACTTCATTTCGAACCTACGCTTGAAATCCATCCATGTATCCACCGGACGCTCTTCGTTCGTGACCTCCCACCAAAACGAGGCTTCGTCTTTCATTAACCAAGTAGCCAATTGGACCTTCCTTCCATCTTATACTTCGAAAATACCAAATAGATCTTCCACCTCCTTAAGCCAATTTCGATCTTCAACAAACTTCTCTGATCCGTGAAAAGATTTCCCACCCATTGCTCTAAAATCTTTGCATATCTTTGCAAAAGTATCAACACAGGGGGGTGGAGGAGGAGGAGGGGAGGAACATTTGTTGGGCCTGCGACATTGGCCCAAGCTGAAAAGAAAATGAAGAGATTCAAAACTGAGAATTCAAAAGAAAGATATATGGTTCTTTGGGTTATGTTTTTAAAACAATCTTTTCTCTTGAAAATACTTTCCTTAAAATATACTTTTGAACGTATTTTTTTATAAAATGCTTTTTGAAAAATTGTTTTTCAAAATTCATATCTGGTCCGGTAACCTTCAGCTCTGATACCACGTGTAACACCCAACGTCCATTAATGTCACACACAAAGGGAATGCATTAAATTCCATGGAGCGTATTTAGTGTATAGAATAGAATATAAAAAGACAGATATAAATAATGGTACTTGAAAAATTTAAAACAACTTTTATTGCAGTGGAGAAATAATTTGATTACAACAACTTCATAAGCCAAGTACACTTAATATCCATCGTGATAAATTGTTTCATAGTAAATAAAATAAAAAGCATAAACCCCAACACAAGTAGCCATAAAAGAGACGAGTTGAACTTTACTTTCAGCAATCCAAGCACTTCCAAAAGAGAGAGAAAGAGATCCAAGATCAAGCTCCACTAGTACTAGTCCCACCCTGAGAACCTGGGGGGGGGGAGGGTGGAGGAAGAAAAGAGGCGAAAAAAGGGGTCAGACATAAAGCCTAGCGAGTATAATAACTGTAACAATATAATTATTAGAGTAACTAGGTTAAGGCATAAACTTGGTAAGACAAGATATGATCATGAAACAAGTGGGCATGACAAAGCAGTTAAGAGGAATATTCTGCCGTTAATCTCGTCCCTAATCACTATAGGATAATTACTATACTGCACCACCATTATTCACCGTAAAAGTTGATCCCGCCTACATAACTTAATAATGATAATGGTAGTTTCGTGTACCCCTTGCTGCATTCATAGGTGCCATCTGCCCCTATCTCCACTAGTTGTACCCACTACCCTCATTCGATCGGCTCCCTATCTCGTAGATACCCGTGCTGGTCCCAAATTGGGGTGTATCACTCCCCAAAGTGGAAACACGATACCACCAAAGTTGCACGGCTTATATATACACGATGCAATAATGTCTTACTTACTAGCCCGGGCCCACGCACGCACATGACCCCGTTGGACTTGCGTTGCCACCGCTAGCCCGTTTTTACCTCTTACAATCAAATCCAGTAAGCATGTCCCGTCCTCAACTTGGGTCGAGCTAAAAAAGATACTCAATGGGTTACTGGTTTGAAAAGCTCCCCCCCCCCATGCACGACACAACTTTTCCACCTATGCTTGGTCCCCATTAAGGTTTCCCACTTAACCCCTTTTTTATTCATGTCTTCTTACATATTTCAACTTGGTTAAGTGCGTCTAATCGTATTCCACCTGCCACACAAGGCACCCACTTAATTTCACATGCCACCACTGACACCTACTTAACACCACATGTTTATCTGGTTATGTGTTACTTAATTCATTAGAACCGTAACCTTGTAAAGACCTCCCACATTAGACTGGCATTTGCGGTTGCTGGATTTGTCAGGCGGGTCCGGGCAGTCTTATACCGCAAACGGGCCTAACCTCATGTCTTTACAACTGTTACGCATTTAATTCGTGCCTTTGACCTCTCACAATAGACTGGCATTTGTGGCTGCTGGATTTGCTGGGCGGGTCCGAGCAGTCTTACACCACAAAAGAGTCTGACCTCGTGCCTTAGGCGGTTTATTATTACACATCTTTATTTAACCCCAAATTAGATTAATATCCCTATTCAAATTTGTAAACAAATTCCAAATTTATTTATGTCCATAATTATCTCTTAAAATTATGTCCATAAATACCAATTATGCCAATTAACGTCTCAAATTAATTATATGCCTTTTTAAGGCCATTTATGCAAATTCACAATTTTATGTATATTCAATATTATCCCATCATCCCTACACCATTCGTACGTTTCCATATGACATATGTTAGACTAGCAATACTCTAATTCATAAAAATAAAAACAACATCACATAAAATAGATCTTAGGATCATGACATAAGATTACATAGCCAATACCTTGCATATGAATTTCATTCAAACTAGCATATGATACAAATCTAGCATAGGTGATGGACACAAACTTGCATAACTTATGTACTGCTATAGATCCAAACATGAAGGTGTGAACTTGCATATGGATCTAAACATAAAGGTGTGAACTTGCATATGGATCTAAACATAAAGATGTAATCTTGCTTATGGATCTAAACATAAAGATGTGAACTTGCATATGGATGTAAACATATAGATTAATGTCACATAAACTAGCATATGCATATACATGTTTTACCTATCCTTTAACAACCCATACTTGCATAAGACTCATATAAGAATATATGATCCAATCACCACAAACTTGGATAAGATATATGACTCAACTTGAATAGGATTCACATATGAACTACCATATGATCCGAATTACATAAAATTCACATAAGAACTAACATATGATTTAACACCACAAACATACATATGATTTACATCACATGATTCAAAATCATATTCTTATTATCACAATTATATCTTATCATAATTAAATTAATTAATTAATTTGTGAAAGCTGTCATACTCACAATTAAAAAGAATAATCTTGTCTTTCTGGGATCTATATTCCAAAAATGAATTGTTCGCCTTTGATGTAGACTAATCGTTATTTAGATTTGATTTTGATTCAAGCTTCTGTCTTGCTTTAGGGTTGAAAGTATATGGAGACTACTCTAGGTTCTCCATTGACTGGATGGCGGCTCTTGATATCAATTAATGTGATTAGGGTTAGGGGTTTAGACTGGCATTTGTCGCAGCTGGATTTGCCGGGCGGGTCGGGGAAGTCTAACACCACAAAAGAGTCTAACCTCGTGTCTTAGGCGATTAATTACACCTAATTAATTACCCCCAATTTGAATTAATTTCCCTATTCAAATTGCCAATCAATTAAAATTTAACTATGTCCATAATTAACTCAATTATGTCCATCTATTTATGGTGTATAAAATTATACCAATTAACATCACATTTAAGGAATTTATGCCAATTCTCAATATTAAATATTTTAATGTTATCCCATTGCCCCACATTGTACGTACATTCGTTTAACGTAAAATATACGTTAGAATCGAATAGTCTAACTTATGGAATAAAGAGAAAACATCACAACATGGATAAAATAAAAACTAGATCTAAATATAAGGGGTGAACTTGCATGTGTGAATAAGGTTTTCATCTAAAACTTACATTGGCCAAAGTTACAAACTTGCATAAACTATGGATGTCATAGATCTAATCATAAGGTCTAAACTGGCATAGGCAATGGTTACAAACTTGCGTAAACTATGGATGTCATAGATCTAATCGTAAGGTGTAAACTTGCATATGTGATTTATACAACATAGATTATGATGTAAACTTGCATCTAACTCACATATGTCATAGCCAAACTTTAGATCCAATTTACACTTAAAATAGATGTCATGAAACATATAAGGTTGTATATGATTCTCACTAACTTGCATATGATTCAGATCTAAATTAACATCTAGACTTGGATACATACATACATATGATTTAACATATGAATTAGTTCCAACAAAATAACCAAACTAGCATATGAAACATCATTATGAATCATAGATTTACAACATAGATGATAGCATCACAGCTTTAGAACATAGATAATAACATCATAGAATTTACAACATAGATGATAACATCATAGAATTTGAAACATAGATAATAACATACGGTCAATGATTCACAACATAACCATATAATCCAAATTATAGCTCAATCCAATTAAATTGTTGATTATTTTATTAAAGAAATCGAACTCACAAAAAAGAAGGTCATGTGTTCTGAAATCTGAGTTATGAAATTGATTTAGCTCGCCTTTGTAGTAGATTCGTTATTATTTAGATTAGAGTTGAATAGAAATCAATTGATTAGCTTTGATTTCCATCTAGTTGGTGGCGGCTACTCTAGGTTACAAGATGACATCATGACGAACATGATTCAAATTTTAATTTGATTTTAGGGTTTGTGTCTACCCATGTTTATATTGAATTTTAATTTAATTATAGCTGTCGGATGATCTAAGGGTTAATCAAAACCACTCAGTCAGGATAGGGTGACACCTCAGCCCTAATGACTTAGCAAGGAGTCAGAAAGGACTCAGCAATGAGTCACAATATGGATCAGACTGCACCAGAAAGCTCTGCAGTCCTGCTGCTCGGCCTAGGCGCACTTGACAGTTACGCCAGTGCAATATTTTTACTGGCGCACTTCCCAAGTGCGGTAGTGCAAATTTTTTTCCTTCTTGTTTTTCCGCCTAACTTCGTTCATCCATATCTTCTTCATCCAGTATCTGTTTCCCGCAAACTCGGACTCTATCTCAACCAGAATTCCGAGACGAACACAATGGCGCAACCCGTTTCCCTTAATTCTCACGTGTGAGATTAGTTATTCTTTGAATTTAGTTAATTCGATTATTCAAAAATCCGGGGTGTTACATTCTCCTCTACTTAAAGGATTTCGTCCTCGAAATCTCTAAGTCAAGAAGAACATATCCTACCATCCAATCATCCATCTACTCAACTATCAACTACTAGCAACCATGGTCCTTAAAAGATTTATAATGCTTTTCATGTACATATGCATAGTGTGTGTATATGTCCTTATACTAATGCTAAATCAGGTGGTCCAGTGATTCAGTCGACCTCCTTAATGCAAATAATGATAGTGCCATGTATCCATCATGTATGCAAAGAATCCTATACATTTCTTTACTACATGTGTGCACAACCATCCATATAAATGCAACATCCATATGACACACACATTCAATGTACATTCATTTTACTAAATACATCCATTTATATGCAATATGCAATATGAAAGTGACTGAGCTGATCTAGTGCCTAAAGTGTGTGTATATGCATCCACGAGCAACCACTAGCAAACACTTGCATCCACATGCATCCATCATACATAACATGTCTCAAACACATGTTTCAACCATAGGATTACCCTGTCTAATGGTCAAAGATACTAGCAAGAGGACATACTAAAGATAAAACAAGTACAAGCTAAGCGATAAAGGAGAAACTAAAAGGCATACCCTCGAAAAGAAAAGGGTTCAATGAACGCATCTTCTCTTTCGTCTCCCAAGTAGCGTTGCTCTCATCATCTCCTCATTGCACTTTGACTAGCTTGACCTCTCGATTCCTCAACTTCTTAATCTCCGACCCACGAATGCATGTAGGAGCTCGTCGAATCGTCGCATCACGCTCTATCTCCGCCTCTCTAAGCAAGCTCGGCTCTACCACTTCCGCGGTCTCGTGCAAGCACTTCCTCAAATGTGATACATGGAATACGTCGTGTAAACCACTAAGTTTCTCGAGCAACTCCAGTCTATACGCAATCTGTCCAATCGTCTCCTAAATAGGTAACGGCCCTACAAACCTTGGTGCTAACTTCCCATCGGACCCAAAGCGGACAACATTCCGTAATGGAGACACCTTGATAAAGACCATGTCCCCAATATCAAACTCAAGATCTGTCCTCCTCTTGTCCGCATAAGATTTCTGCCTATCTTGCACTGTCTTCATCCTCCTTCGAATTAAGTCGATCTTTTCCGAAGTCTCTCTAATCATATCTGGCCCAAGTAAGATCTTATCCGTAGATTCCCACCAACATGTAGGCGAACGACAAAGCCGTCCATAAAGAGCCTCGAAAGGTGCCATGCCAATGCTAGACTAAAAGCTATTATTATATGCAAACTCCACCAAAGGAAGATGCTCCTCCCATGTAACTCCGAAGTCTAAAACACATAGCCTCAAAAGATCCTCTAGAATACGATTCACCCTCTCAGTTTGGCCGTCCGTCCGAGGATGATATGCGGTGCTCAAACATAACTGAGTCCCCACCTCCTCTTGCAAGCTCTTCCAAAACTCGCTAGTAAAGATAGGGTCGTGATCGCTCACTATGCTAGAAGGAACACCGTGCAAACGAACTATCTCTCGAACGTATACGGAGTCTAACCATGGAGCAGTCCTCTTACTCTTCACGGGAATGAAATGTGAACTCTTAGTAAGTCTGTATACCACAACCCAAATCCCTGTATTACCCTTCCTCGATCTCGGTAACCCATCAACAAAGTCCATCGAGACACTCTCCCACTTCCGTTGTCGGATCTCCAATGGGTGAAGCAACCCACCGTGCTTCTTTTGCTCTGCTTTTTCTTGTTGGCACACCAAGCATCTAGCGACATACTCGGCCACATCCTTTTTCATTCCGGCCCAAAAGTAAATTCGTGTCATGTCCATGTACATCTTGTCCCCGCCGGGATGAATGGTCATCATCTAACGATGTGCATCTTTAAGAATTGTCTTCCTCAAGTCCTCGTCTTTTGGTACACAAAGTCTACTGTCCCAACGTAACCAACCCTTATGATCTAGGGTATACCTACTGAGATGGCTCGATGACTCCCCTCTTTTGAGCTTCTCTACTAACTCAACCAACTGTGGGTCATCTCGCTGTGCCCCACCAATCCGTTCCAAAAGCGTAGGTCTGACCTCTAAGGATGCTAGCAAACCGGGTATAAATTCAATGGAAGGTCTAAAGTCAAACGTAGAGATGAACTCTAAGCTTTGCAGCTCAACAAACAATGGACTCAAGGACAACCTTTTCCTACTTAAGGCGTCTGCCACAACGTTACCCTTGCCAGGGGTATATGCTATCTCGAAATCATAGGACGCTAAGAATTCCATCCACCTTTGCTACCTTTTCAAGTACTTTTTAGAGAACAAGCATTTTAGCGATTTTTGGTTAGTGAACAATTCGATTTTTTCGCCAATAAGATAATGGCGCCAAGACTTAAGCGTGAAAACAATAGCGGCCAACTCTAGGTCATGCGTAGGGTAATTCCTCTCATGCACTCGCAACTGCCTTCCTCCAAAGGCTTATACCCTTCCTTCTTGCATTAAGACTGCGCCTAGTCCCGTCCCACAAGTATCTGTATAAACTGTAAATGGATAGCTCCCAGTTGGCAACACTAAGACTGGGGCTATGGTCAAAGCTCTCTTTAAACGTTGGAACGCATCATCACAATCTACGTCCCACGTGAAAAATAGGTTCTTCTTCGTCAAGCATGGTAATGGAGCTGATATTTTTGCGAAGTCCTTGATAAACTTCCTATAGTTGCCTGCCAACCCCAAGAAACTCCTCACCTCGGTAGCATTTTTAGGGACCTACCAATCTTGGATGGCCACCACTTTCGCGGGATCTACAACTATCCCTTCTTTGGAAACCATATGCCCTAAGAATTGCACTTCCTTCCTCCAAAAGTGACATTTAGAAAATTTATCTTTAAGGTTATGTGCTCGAATGTCTCCAATACTTCCCTAATATGTAGGGCATGCTCTTCCTCGCTCTTAGAAAAGACCAAGATGTCATCAACAAAGACCACCACGAATTTATTAAGGTACTCCCTAAACACCGTACTCATCAAGTCAACAAAGTATGCAGGGGCATTTGTCAAACCAAAGGGCATCACAAGCCGTTCATAGAAACCGTCCGAAGTCCTAAATGCAGTCTTATCTATGCTATACTCAGCCACTCTCAACTGATGGAAAACAGTGGCTAAGTCCAACTGCGAAAACACTGAGGCACCAACTAACTGATCGAAGAGATCGTCAATCCTCGGCAGCGGGTGCCTATTCTTCTTAGTGAGTTTATTAAGTTCCCTATAGTCCACACAAAGTCTAAGGGACCCATCCGCCTTCGTGGCAAATAGTACTAGAGCACCCCACTCCGATATACTATGTCTTATGAACACTTTCTCAAGCAACTCCCCGACTTGCTTATTGAGCTCCCTCCTCTCACGAGGAGCCATTTGGCGCAGTGGCAGAGATACTGGTTTTGCATTGTCTACAAGATAAATACGAAAGTCTATCTCACGTTTTGGGGGTAGACCCCTCACCTCATCGAAGACATCAACATATTCACGGACTATACGAACAGAATATAAATCATCATTGGATCCGTCAAGTGACTCAAGATAACTAGGCATCACCGGTCCTCTAGGGTAACAAGAAATGTCAAGGGTCTTTCCACTACGAGTCAACAGTTTTACTACCCTTCGTTCACAATCTAGGATGGCGCCATATCGGGCTAGCCAATCCATCCCTAGAATCAACCCATAGCCCATGAAACCAAGCACAAAAGCATTACATTCAAAACCAATGCTTAAGATAGACAATCTCAAATCCCTACAAACCATGGATAAATGAGCCAACCCACCAATAGGATTTGAGATTACAATGGGATCCATAACAAGACTAGTATCAAAGTGCAATTTTTCAACTAATGATGTAGAGATAAATGAATGTGATGCGCTAGAATCGAATAAGGTACAGACCGGTTGATCAAATAGAAAAAACTAAACTTTCAACAGATATATTTCTACCTCTCTCCTATCCCAGTGCCATGAGAGCCTGAACCTACCCTCCAAAAGTAGACCCTATTCTCTGCCTTTTCCTCGGGCAGTCTTATTCTTTGATCAGATGTCCTGCCTCACCACTGTTGAAACAACCAGTCTTCTTTTTCTTCCTACAGTCCTTGCTCAGATGGCCTGGTGTTCCACAATAAAGTCCTTTCCTCTTGTCATGGGGTTTATTATTCTTTGCCCCCTCCTTAGGTTCTACTTTCTTACCCTGTGCCCTATCCATGCCTCCCCTATACGTTCTCCATTCATGAACTCCGACCCACAAGAAACTTCGTCCTTCATCAACCAAGAAGCTAGTCGAACCTTCCTCCCCTCGTCTACCTCCAAGATACCGACAAGTCCTCCACTTTCTTGAGCCAACTCCTAGTCCCGACAAACGTCTAAGTCCCATGAAGCGGTTTTCCGCCCAACGTACGGAAGTCCTCATATATCTTAGGAAAAAGCATCTATACGCGGAGGAAGAGATTCAAAAGGGAAAGAGGAAGGGATTCAAAACAGAGAATCGAAGGAAAGATATACGGCTCTTGGGGATTATGTTATTTTAAGTAAACTTTCCTTGAAAATAGCTTCTTTAAAGCATGTTTTTGAAAATACTTTCTAGAAAATAATACTTTTGAAAACACTTTTCAAAACTTTTTATTTGTTCTTGTAACCATAGCTCTGATACGTGTAACACCCCACGTCTATTAATGTCACTCACAAAGGGAATGCATCAATGTACATGAAGCGTTATTGTTGTATAGAGCAGATAAATTACAAGAATAAATAAATAGCACAACACAGCGGAAGAAAAAACTTATTTTATTTCATTATAACTCAAAACGAGTTTACCTAAGCAGTTTCCAAAACCATTACAACAGGATCAACAGTCTTTCCAAAAACTTCAAAGTACATAAAGAAGCAAAAACATAAATTTATAAATCCCCACTGAGCATAAGAAAAGCCATAAAGATGAGAGAGTCCCAAGCGATACATCTACTCTCTACAAGCAACTGAAAGAAATCGGCACTAAGCTGTTGTATTCCCTCCTTGCAAACCTGAGGGGGGGGGGGGGGGGGGAGGAAGAAAAGAGGTGGAAAGAAAAGGGGGTCAGACATAAAGTCTGGCGAGAGCGATAACTTTAACAATATAATTATCAAAATAACTGGGCTAAGGCATAAGTTGGAAAATAAGGAAATGACTGTGAACAATTGGGTATGTCAGAACAAAACGAGGAAATAATATGAACCAAGTTATCATTGAAGGCGCCCCTAATCACAATAAGATACTTACTACACTGCACGACCACTAGTCACCCTAAAGGTTGATCCCGCCTACAAAACTTAATAATGATAATGGTAGTTTAGTGTACACCTAGCTACCTTCATAGGTGCCGTCTGCACCTATCTCCACTAGTTGTACCCACTACCCCCATTCGATCGGCTCCCTAACTCATAGATACCCGTGCTGGCCTTACATTGGGGTGTATCACTCCCCGAAGTGGCAACCCAATACCACTAAAAATGCACGGCTTATATCTACACGATGCAACAACGTCTTACCTACCAGCCCGAGCCCACACACGCATTTGAACCTGTTGGACTTGCGTTGCCACCGCTGACCTGTTTTGACCTCTTACAATCAAATCCAGTACGTGTGTCCTGTCCTCGACTTGGGTCGAGCCCACTAAGATACTTAATTGGTTACTGGTTTGGAAAGGGCCGCCATGCTTGACACAAGCTTTCTACCTACGCTTGGTCCCCTCTAAGGTTTTTCCCCCACTTAACCTCATTCTTAATTATGTCTTTTACAGGTTTCAATCTTGGTTCAGTGCATCTAATCGTATTTCAGAATGCCACCCAAGGCACCCACTTAAGTCCACATGCCACCCAAGGCACCCACAAAACCCCCTCATGTCCCACTACATGTTTATCTGGTTAAGTGTTTCTTAATTCATTAAGACCGTAACCTTGAAAAGACCACCCACATTAGACTGGCATTTGTGGTAGCTGGATTTGCCGGGCGGTTCCGGGAAGTCTTACACCACAAACTAGCCTAACCTCGTTTCTTTACAACTGTTATGCATTTAACTTATGCCTAAGTCCTCCCACATTAGACTGGCATTTGTGGCAGCTGGATTTGCAGGGCGGGTCCGGGCAGTCTTAAACCATAAAAGAGTCTAACCTCATGTCTTAGGTGATTAATTACACCTAATTAATTTCCCCCAATTTGAATTAATTTCCCTATACAAATTTAACTATGTCCATAATTGACTCAATTATGTCCATCTATTTATGGTATATAAAATTATACCAATTAACATCACATTTTAAGGCATTTATGCCAATTCTCAATATTAAATCTTTTAATGTTATCCCATTGCCCCACGTTGTACGTTCGTTGGTTTAACGTAAAATATACGTTAGAATCGAATAGTCTAACTTATGGAATAAAGAGAAAACATCACAACATAAATAGAACAAAGACTAGATCTAAACATAAGGGGTGAACTTGCATGTGTGAATAAGGTTTTTCATCTAAAATTTGCATAGGCCAAAATTACAAACTTGCATAAACTATGGATGTCGTAGATCTAATCATAAGGTGTAAACTTGCATCGGCAGTGGTTACAAACTTGCATAGACTATGGATGTCATAGATCTAATCATAAGGTGTAAACTTGCATATGTGATTTATAAAACATAGATAATGATGTAAACTTGCATCTAACTCACATTTGTCATAGCCTAACTTTAGATCCAATTTACACATAAAATAGATGTCATGAATCATGTAAGGTTTTAAAAGATTATCACTAACTTGCATATGATTCAGATCTAAATTAACCTCCAGACTTGCATACATTCGTACATATGATTTAACATACGAATTAGTTCCAACAACATAACCAAACTAGCATATAAAAAATCATTATGAATCATAGATTTACAACATAGATGATAACATCACAGCTTTACAACATAGACAATTACATCATAGAATTTACAACATAGATAATAACATACGATCAATGTTTCACAACATAACCATATAATCCAAATTATAGCTCAATCCAATTAAATTGTTAATTATCTTATTAAAGAAATCGAACCCACAAAAAATTAGGTCTTGCGTTCTGAAATCTGAGTTCTGAAATTGATTTAGCTCGCCTTTGTCGTAGATTCGTTATTGTTTTGCTTTGATTTCCCTCTAGTTGGTGGCGGCTGCTCTAGGTTACAAGATGATAGCATGACAGCCATGATTCAGATTTTAATTTGATTTTAGGGTTTGAGTCTACCCATGTTTATATAGAATTTTAATTTAATTATAGCCGTCAGATGATCTTAGAGTTAATCAAAACCACTCAGTCAGGATAGGGTGACACCTCAGCCCTAATGACTCAGCAAGGAATCAGAAAGGACTCAGAAATGAGTCACAATATGGATCAGACTGCACTAGAAAGCTGTGCAGGCCTGCTGCTCAGCCTGGGCGCACTTGGTAGGTGCACCAGTGCAATATTTGTACTGGCGCACTTTCTAAGTGCGCCAGTGCAATTTTTTTTCCTTCTTGTTTTTCCGCCTAACTTCGTTCGTCTATATGTCCTTCATCCGGTATCTGTTTCCCGCAAACTCGGACGCTATCTCAAACAGAATTCCTAGACGAACACAATGGTGCAACCCATTTCCCTTAATTCTCAATTTTGAGATTAATTATTCTTTGAATTTAGTTAATTCGATTATTCAAAAATCTGGGGTGTTATAGGTACTCAATAAAATTGAGTATGGCTTATGCTCATTTTGAACTTTCTTGTATGGCTTATACGTGGAAGGTTAGGTTCCTCGCTAGGTTTTGGCGGGATGATTTGATCATCCCTCGAGCATGGTTTATACTCACAGCTGGAAGGCCCGTCGTGGCCTTGGATTATCCAGAACACATCTTCCTTTAACCAGCAAGATATGTCCTAGGGGGAAAAAATGTTGACATGCTTTTTAGTCAAAGCAGTCACACATGGAATTTCTGGTTAGCAACGTACTCAGGCATTGTGAACATTGTCAAAAGACAGGAAGTGATTTAGCTGAAGTCGCATCGCAAACAAAGAATGGCTAGACACTCCTAGTAGATGACCTCTTTTATGCCTGAAAACATCAATTACGGAGCATTGCTCTGTAACTCTTGTAGCCCTCTGAATCTGGTTGAGATTTCATTTAGGAAAAGCGGACTTACGGTTTGGATGGTATGTCCATTTCCGTGAACACGTACAAAACTGGATTGGCCTCGAAATACATGGATTTCTCCACCCCTTCGTTTGGATCGGAGGACCGGTTCGGGTAGAGGGAGAACCAACTCGATAGCAAGCAATGAAGAAGCTTTGCATTGGAAACATGGATCGCTTCGGTTCGGATCGGAATAGGAAGGTTCGACCCGGTATTGACATCTACACAGAAGTGAACGTCACTTCTTCGGTTCGAAGGTACCACCTTGGTTCAGTTTGGACCCGAACCGACCTGCCTGTATCATTTCCTGCATCACTACTTTGACCTATTCTCATGGCATATCCGTCTACTACTACTTCGGATCAGGCACCACTTTGTATAACATGAATTGGCGAGGTTTCCTCCACGTTTTCAACTACTTTTCGAAAGCCTTGGGATGTATGCCATGCGGCATACGAACCGATCCTCCCTAGGGATAAACTACCACTATAAATACACCATTACATGGCATTTTGTAGGGACTTTTTTGTACCTGTTCTTCACGGCATCCACCATTGCTGCGAGATAAGAATTTCGTGCTTCTCAAACAAGATCAACACGAGGATTTCATGTATAAATTCATTCTCCTTTCTTTACTTCTTCATAAAGTTCAAGGATGTTGTATGTGAATGAGTTTTACGGATTGTAAGACAACATTTTATTTACAATTTCTTAAGGTTTAAGAAACTATAAATTGGACATAGGCTTGGTTTGAGCCAAACCACTATAAAAACCGCGTCTATCTCCTTTGATTTACTGCTTTTTTCTACATTCATGCTTTGTGATTGGTGATTGTGAGGATTTCATCCAAAATTTGGGTGTTAGTACCATATTTTGGTCTATCGTTTTAGCGCACCAGGAAGGGGGCACACGATACTACTTCAATTTCTAGTTCTAAAGGAATCGATTTGTTTGGCTATTGGATCAATGTTTAAAAATAAGAAGGATGGAACTTTCTCCCGAATTAAAGGTGCTAAGGCCGAAGGCACGAGAAATGAGGCAAGCAAGGAGGCTTCCTCTCACGAAAACCAATTCGCATGCTTAACTAGAGATGAAATGGATGGCGTTCTTGCTGAATTGAAAACACAAAAGTTAAGGAAGGATGATCTCCTCAGAAAGCAACAGGAGATGATCGACGGATTCTTCGCTCGGATGGAAGGCAGGCCGAGAGGCAACAAACAAATCACTGGAAACAATACTGCGCGGATAGGAGCTGCGATGGAATTAGTCCCAGTAGGAGCTGCAATCTAGATCGGATCGGACACCATCCGAGCAGAAGGAGATCAAAATTCAACAGCTGCTCGAGATGCATTAGCTTACACCAACCGGGTCGGATCAGCCTCTATTCGACCCATGGCACCACTAAAGCTTGGGGAAAACCCCCTTACTTTTGGAAACTCAGGCCAGGATTGGCCAGCATCCACCCCAGTTTGGATGAATACCCAGGCAGCAAATCCTGCTCAATGGAAACAAGAAACATCTCGGTACATGGAGCTAGAACCTGGTCGGTTCAGAACCTCCGATCCGAACCGGACCTCCGATCAGAACCAGATGGCTTCTCCAGCCCCCATACTCTTGCAAACTCTTCTGGACTTAACGTTGGGGGCACCAGTTCGGATCTTTGCAACTTGCAAATGCTTTTTTAAGGCGGTCGGCTCATCAACTTGATTCAAAGCTCTCGAGAGGCCGAACCTGTCTAAATGACATGGATGACGTCAATCACAATCCGTTTACATAGGAAATAAGGAATTCCCACAATCCCCTAGATTTCAGACTTTTGCAACTGTAGCCCTATAACGGCAGGACATATTCTACCATACAACTGATCCACTACAAACGACATATGGAAGTTCAATCGGGGTCGAAAAATGTAATGGCTAAATGTTTTCCCCTCTTTCTGACTGATATAGTGACCAATGTGGATTCGACAGCTAGAAAAGGAATCGATCAACAGTTGGAACATGTTGGTCGCTCGCTTCATTGAACAGTTTCAGGTTAACATCGCTCGACCAAAGGATGTCATGTCACTTACTACAATCAAGCAGAGGCCCAGAGAAACTCTGCATTCATTTCTGGAAAGATTCAATGATGCGGCAGCATCAGTTGATCGACCTGAACCATCTATGGAATTGATGGCGGCAATATCTAGCATTCCAGATAACTCAGGGTTCAAAAAATCTTTGTACCGAGACCCACCGCGAAATCTCGCCGAATTCTACCTTAAGGCAGATAAATTTCTGCAAGAAGAAGATGCAACCTCCGAGAAGATGATTCTTGTTGTCAACATGCTCAAAGACGGAGAGCCATCTGATTCTAGAAAAGGCAAAGGAAAAGCAGCTGTCAAGAATGACCACAACGCTCAGTCCCGGAGAAGGCCCAGATATGAAAAGTACACTAAACTCAATTAAACTTTGACTGACATCTACATGGACATAAACGGTGCCATCTCCTATCCAGAGCCTCGCAGGAAGGAGCCATCGCAAAGATAACGTGATTCTGGAAAACATAGCATATTTCATGACATGGACGGTCATGACACCAATAACTGTAGGCACCTGCGCGATTTGATTAATGAACAGGTTAGACGTGGAGAGCTACCCGAGTATGTGAAACAACCAACAGCGCCTACACCTACGCTGCCACCTCCTGCTCCCTGGGGAGGGAATGACCCTGGATCGAGCTCTTATGGGCTCATCATCAACTGATCTAGATGAGATTAGCTTGGATTTCTGGCATTTCTTAGGATTTAAGATATGTGCTTTTGCTTTCTTTTTGTGATTGGCTAAATATAAGTACACATGTACGGGGTTAGGATTTAGCCCCAAAGCTTGTTTCGTATTCGACGACAAACCAATCAGGATTTGCTTTGGTTTTGTACTTTGAAATGAATAAGGAAGGACTTTCCGAGAAGGGTTTATGTTTGGAAAATTTAAGTATCTTGTCAGGTTATGGCAGGATTCTCAAACTTAACTAAAGTATGGCTTATACTTATCTCGAAACCCTAGGTACGGTTTATGCCTAGGGACAGACTGTTTGGTCAGGATTTGGCAAGTACAGT
Source organism: Allium sativum (assembly GCA_030737875.1). NCBI lineage: Eukaryota > Viridiplantae > Streptophyta > Magnoliopsida > Asparagales > Amaryllidaceae > Allium > Allium sativum. The sequence continues at coordinate 178,009,070 of CM060915.1, read as the reverse complement.
TCTATCCCGGTATGAGTAAGGATTGCACTCACTGGATTTCTAAGTATAAATTATACTCAGGAACGACGATTGGTCTCATTAAGATCGGGCAAAGGAACTCAATAAACTTCAGTATGGCTTATGTTCAGTTTGAATTTCTTGGTATGGATTATACGTGGAAGGTTAGGTCCCTCGCCAGGTTTTGGCAGGATCATTTAATCATCCCTCGGATTTGGTTTATACTTTTTGCTGGCAAGCCCGGCGTGGCCTTGGATTATCCAAAACACATCTTCCTTTAACAAGCAAGATATGTTCTTTGGGGGCAAAAATGTTGACACGCTTTTTAGTTAAATGAGTCACAAATGATATTTCTTGTTAGCAACGCACTCTGGCATTGAGAACATCATCAGAAGACATGAAGAGATTTAGCAGAAATCGCATCGTAAACAAGGAACGGTTTGAAAATCCTAGTAGATGACCACTTTTATGCCAGAAAACACCAATTACGGAGCTCTTCTCTATAACATTTATAACCCTCTGAATCAGCTTCAAGTAGAGCTCTCGTTCGGGAAAAACCGACTTACAGTTGGGAAGTTAAGTCCATTTCCATGAACGCGTGCAAAACTGGATTGGCCTCGAAATACATGGATTTCTCCACCCATTCTATTCAGATCGGAGGACCCGGTTCGGGTAGAAGGAGAACCGACCCGATAGCAAGCAACGAAGCAGCTTGGCATTGGAAACATGGCTCTCTTCGGTTCGGATCGGAATAGGAAGGTCCGACCTGGTACGGACATCTGCACAGAAGTGCACGTTACGTATTCGGTTCGGAGGTACCACCTCGGTTTGGTTCGGACCCGAACCGACCCGCCTGCATCATTTCCTGCAAAACTACTTTGACCTATTCTCTTGGCATAACCGCCTCCTACTAAGGCGCCACTTGGTATAACACAAATTGGCGAGTATTTCTCCTACTTCTCAGAAGCCTTGGGATGCCTGCCACATGGCATCCGAACCGATCCTTCCTAGGGCTTCACTACAACTATATATACACCATCACATGGCCTTTTGAAGGGACTTTTTTGTACCTGTTCTTCACGGCATCCACCATTGCTATGAGATAAAAATTTGGTGCTTCTCAAACAAGATCAACACGAGGTTTTCGTGTATAAATTCATTCTCCTTTCTTTACTTCTTCATAAAATTCAAGGATGTTGTAAGTGAATGAGTCTTATGGATTATAAGATAACATTTTATTTGTAATTTCTTAAGATTCAAGAAACTATAAAGTGGACGTAGGCTTGGTTTGAGCCAAACCACTATAAAAACCGCGTGTGTCTCCTGTGATTTACTGCTTTCTTCTGCATTCATTCTTTGTGATTGGTGATTTTTAGGATTTCATAGTAAATTTGGGTGTTGATACCAGGTTCGGTCTAAAATTTTGGCGTGCCAGGAAGGGGGCACACGATACTACTTCAATTTATACTTCTAAAGGAATCGAATTTCTTGGCTATTGGATCAATGTTTAAAAGATAAAAGGATGGAACTTTTTCCAAATTGAAGTTGCTGAGGCCGAAGGCGCGAGAAACGAGGCAAGGCAAGTGGCTTCCTCTCACGAAAACCCATCATAATTCTTAACTAGAGATGAAATGGATAGCGTTCTCGCTGAATTGAAAATGCAAATGGCAAGCATGATGATCTCCTCAGAAAGCGACAGGATATGATCGACGGATTTTTCAATCAGATGGAAGGCAGGCCAGCGACAACAACCAATGACTAGAAACAACACTGCGTGGATAGGAGAGGTAATGGAATCAGCCCCAGTAGGAGCAGAAATCCGGATCGGATCGGACCCAATCCGAGTCGAAGGAGACCCAAATTCAGCAGCTACTCGAGATGCATTAGCATGCACCAACCGGGTCGGATTAGCGTTCATTCGACCCGCGGCACCACTTTAGCTCGGGGGCAACCCGCTTAATTTTTGAAACTCAGGCTAGGCTCGGCCAACATGCGCCCCGGTTCGGAAGAATACCTAGGCATTAACTCCTGCTCAATGGCAACAGGAAACGACTCTGTAGTGGGAGCTAGAACCGGGTCGATTCGGAACCTCCGTTCAAAACCGGACCTCCGCCCCGAACTAGATGGCTTCTCTAGCCAACCTTACACTGGCAAACTCTTATGGACTTAAAACTAGGGGAACCGGTTCAGATCTTGGCCACTTGAACAACATTTTGAAGGCTATCGGATCGCCAACTTGATTCAAAGCTTCTCGAGAGGCCGAACCTATGAAAATGACATGGATGATGTCAATCACAATCCGTGCACACAGGAAATCAGGAATTCCCGCAGTCCCCCGGATTTCAAACTTCTGCAACTAGGCCTCTATAATGGCAGGACAGATCCTACCATGCACCTGATGTGCTACAAACAACATATGGAAGTTCAATCGGCTTCGGAAAACGTAATGGCTAAATGTTTTCCACTCTTTCCGACTGATATAGCAGCCATGTGGATTTGGAAAATAGAAACGGAATCGATCAACAATTGGAACATGTTGGTCGCTTACTTCATTGAACAGATTCGGTTCCACATCGCTCAACCCAAGAACGTCATGTCACTTACTACTATCAAGCAGAGGCCCAGAGAAACTGTACGTTCATTTCTAGAAAGATTCAACGTTGTAGCAGCGTCATTGATCGACCTGAACCATCTATGGTATTGATGGCGGCAGTATCCGGCGTTCTAGATAACTCGGAGTTCAAAAAATCTTTGTACCGGGACCCATCGCGAAATCTCGATGAATTCTACCTTGAGGCCGATAGATTTCTGGAAAAGGCAAAGGAAAAGCTGTTGTCAATAATGACCGCAATACTCATCCCCAGAGAGGGCCCATATGTGAAAAATACACTTGTTTACACCAAAAGTGGTCTAAATACCCAAGCTACTAAAATGTACTTCACCAAATCAGTAAGAAATAAGTGGAACCGTGTTTAATCTGTAATCGAAAGTAAAAAACGCGAGAAAATTAAAGTAGAGATGAAATTTATAGTGGTTCAACCCCCAACGAGGCCTACGTCCACAATGAAGGTGATTTCCTGTCTTATAATGAGGATCACATGATACATCAACTCTCACTTTTCATACATCTCTATATCCACTCAATATTCCATCGTTTACATATTTCAATCCAATGAATTATACAAGAGAATGGTAGAATTTGAGGAGAAGAAGGATGGATGAATGATTGAGAAGGTGGATGTCTTTGTTTTCCTTCACCATAAGATTGTACTAGATGTCATGGCCGAATCTATAGTTGCGGATGGAATTTAGCGGCACTTCGTGGTTTCCAAAATCGGATCCCCTTGTTGGTAGTCCTCCCATATTTATAGGTGAACTCCCCTTAGTAAATGATCTGGAATCCGCTTACGCAGGCTATGGATCGTGCATTCTGTTAATTACAATCATGCCATTGGCTAGTTCAAGCCAGCTTTCCGTGGTTGTATCCAATTATCATGTGCGGATGACTCGTCGAGGCGAGTGTCTCGTATAACTGAGCGGGTCCATACAAGCGGGTGTTCCTGTGAGAGTGAATGCTTTGAGGAATCTTATAAGGGCAGAGTGTGGGGTTGGTGTCGATCCTCCTCCTTTGTTCCTTGCGCAACCGTCCTTTTAGTTCGAGGGCACTCGTCTTCTTGCTGCGTTTGCATAATGACGCTTGCCCTTGCAGCTATACTATGAGGTTACTTCCGCCTACGTTGAATGGGCGGCTTGCTTTGTTTCGGTGTTTGAGAGGCTTTTCCCCAATATGTATGATCGACCTTTGCTTTTGAGCCTGAATCATGATTTGTGTCTAGCTTTGGTCGATGTCCTTCGATTGTGACTACTTTTGGTATTTGATGGGTTAGTATCTGATTTGCTTAATGGCGAGACCAAGGAACGAGTCATCCATAACCCCTTAACGCGGTTATGTCTAACTTGGTGAGCGAGTGACAGTCTTCTGTGTTATGTAATGACGATTGGAACAAAGCCCCCTTCCTTGCACGCATATGAGCTGGCACACAACTCCCATATAACAAAAGGAATCCCTGATGTTACGTTCCCACCAGCTCATATTTGTACACAATTCCTTCAATATATTCCATGATATGGGACTATTAATTCCAAACCATCATTCCTCCTTAACAACATGCGAGGCAATCCTAACAATCTCCCCCTTGACTCGCATCCTACGAGTATCTTTGAGAGAACTGCCTTGTCTGCATGGACCAGTCTGAACCTTCGGCTCTGATACCACTGTTATGTGGTTGGAAAAAAGCCCTCCTTCCTTGCATGCATATGAGCTGGCACACAACTCTCATATAACAAAAGGAATCCTTGATGTTACATGTCTATCAACTCATATTTGTACACAATTCCTTCAATATCTTCCATGATATTGGACTATAAATTCCAAACCATCATTCCTTGTTAACAACATGCGAGGCAATCCTAACATTCTGACCGACTGAGGCTGCGACTCAAAGATGGACATGCGTTTTTTCAAGGACTGGTGTATGGCCGATTAGTAGGTTTCTGACCTGAGTATCAAGAGATAGGTGTTGCTATCTATGAGCAGTTGTTTAGATATACTTGCGACCTTGATTCCTGCCCTGATACACGCAATCGGATTTTGATGTAAGATCGAGCGTTCCTATTTGGGGGAACGATTTCGCAGGATATACGGTCCTTTCCTTTAATGAGCTGCATTTTTCATAATCATTCCATGCCATCATCTTCAGTCATGATGGTGGACTTGACGCGTCTTGGGTTCGATATTTGGGTCTTCCTCTGTGCTGTTGCATTCCACCCGTTGTGAGCCATTTAAGTGCCTCAGATAACCTTTCGCACGACCGACCCTGACGATGTCCGCTTCGTATTCTTTACTCGATATGCGTGTGGATTTTTTAGGGATTAACACTTTCCCCTCAAAGTCTGTGATTTCTTTTTAGCAAGGAATTACTGGCTTCAACATTTTTGGTCACACATTATGTGGTAGAGTTTATCAAGGGGTCCTTCGTGCAAAAGGTTGAGGTTGCTTCATGGTAGCTGGTTGGTATTGTCCTTTCCTGTGAGCGAGAGGGTCGGTGTATCTATTTGATTACTGTGCGAATAGTTGAATTTCGGGATGCCAGTTGGGACTTGATGGGACACTTTTGTGTAATCTGGCATAAGCTGACATGGAAGGAATTCTCTGGATGTATTCCTTTTAATCTTTCTTATTTACCTTTTGCCTTCTTTATTTTACTTTTATGTTTTTCGAAAAATTCTTCGGCCATAGCTTCGCCTCCTCGATAGTTTAATCAGGTAATCTATGTTTGACATTTCCGCCTTGATTTTTCTTCAAAAGGTTTTGGCTTTCTCATTCCATCACCTTGCCTAGTATTTGCTGTAACATCTGTTTATCTTGGAAAATTTTCTTTCGGCTCCGAGTTGCCATGTTCTTTCTGGGTAAGATTTTTTGTCTCTTCCTTTTCCTTACGTTCCCAATTTAGGACATTCAAAATATGGCCTTATCGAACTGTGTATGAATTGGGATTTGGGTAATAGCCAGATTTTGTGTAGCGTAGATACCATTTCTGTACTTATCTTTGAAGAACATGAACCATCTGTTGGTTTTCTTTGGAACATTGATGCTTGGTATTTATTCATAAATTGTTTGGTGAAATGCCCCAGGTTTCTTCAGTTGAAATATTTCGTTTATGCTAGGGTCTGACTAGGTTGTTTGTGTCCAAACTGATCCTTTCTGAAGTAGGTCGCCTGAGGATGGAATTTTTCATGTCTAGGAAGCTCAGGAAAAAATCTGCGCGGAGGGCTGGCAGCAAAAAGATGCCCCAAGGCAAGGAGATCTTGAGTGCGACTGAAACTCAACGTCATTGTTTGCAGAATTAACTCTCCGACCCTGATATTCAGACTGCTCTTAATCGTATGGTCTCATCAGCCATCACGTTAGACCCTGCAGCAGTACCAGAGCATCTTCCCGTTCCCAATCCTTGCCATCCTGAATTTGCTGAGGATTTTTCGCTCAATGTCCAACTAGCTCGCGTTCTGGTGTGTATATAGACCCATTTGATAGATGGATTATTGCAGGTAAGATGGACGCCACGAAGGATAGCATATTGGCTAAATTTAATCAGTTGGAAGCACGTCCGCATCCGGTTGAAGGCCTCATCGCAACTGTTAGAAATTACATTGTGGCGCAAGAGGGCGGCTGGCATTCTCTTGTCGAAGATCTTCAACGGTCAAATAGAGAGAATCTTGAATGACTTCATGCTTTGGAAGAAGACATGCGCAAACTAGTCGAGGTCCTTGAGTCTTGGGAGAGGATCATTTCTTTCTCATCTGAGTAACGTGGCCTGCCAATGCTTACATGTCTTATCATTTTGGTTCTGAATTTAATGGTACTTTTAGTCTGGCTTGTGTATACGGGAGCCAGCCTCGCTTATTCTCGTACGCTTTTGTTTGTGACTTTTAAGGTTTGTTTTTAATGTATCGTAGTTCTTATTACGGAATTTGTTTGTTTTCGCGTGGGTACATTGCACGCTGCACCTTTATTTTCTGATTTACACATTCGTCCGAGCACGTAATTAATCGTTCTGTTGCACCCAATTTTCTAATGTTATTATTATGGTTAGGATTTAGTTATCATTTTAGGTTTCTCGGTTATCGAAGGCTGTTATGCATTTGTATTATTATAAGCGCGTTTGGTATCTTTTTATTTATTGGTATTCAACCCCGCGCCCAACTGACTGGTAATCTGAGCACTTCAGAGGCTGGTTTTGAATACGTGCCCCCGGGGAGGTCTTGGTTTAAAGATTTTCAATCCATTTTAGGCCCTATTTGATTATTTTAGTTATTCAAAAAAGTTCTAGAATGGATACCCCCTTACGGCTAGGATTTCTTACACCGCCTTTTGGTTGGGATTTCTTCTTTTGTAGTCCAACCTTGGCCTTGTTTGACTTAGTTAACAACAAAGAACAAGAATGGACACCCGCTTTCGGCTAGGGTTTCTGTTTTGTGCTAGTCCTTCCATCATGTTTAGTCCTTCCCCATTTTATGCTTCATCCCGAGGAGGGGACACTAATTTACCTCATCGAGCCTTGACTCGAAAGGGATAAACTTTGTGTACTTCACCTAACAAGGTGCCCCCCGTGATTGGCAAATTTGTTTTTCGTTTCGGGACATGTCGGTTTTTCCGACTTTGTGCCTTACCTTAGGACACAGACATTAGTTTTCCACATTGAGCTTTTTTTTTCTCAAGTTGGAAAACTTGTGTCCAGCACCTAGGCAGGTCACCTAAGAAGAAGCTTCTTCGGTGGGCTCAGTAATTTTAACCGTGGGACTTTTATCGTTGGACTTTTTGAGTTGTTTCCCCTTCAGTATTGACTCCTAGGAGGTGGACATCAATCCTTGCTACCGAATTTAACTCCCATTTTGAAAAATTCATGTCCTGTTCCTGAGAGAATGCTTCTTTAGGATTAGCAACTATATCCTGGGGACATATTTGGTAATACTTCTGTGTTTTCAATGAGGTCTGGCGGTAGGCCTTTGAATGGGTGTTTGCCAAGCATTCTTTCTGAGAGGTGCATTCTTTCGTCTTGTTGTCCATCCCAGAATAGCTTTTTCCTTCTAAGGTGATGTGTCTATTCCACCCGTTTGATATTGCTTGATGTTCACGATTCCCAAACTTCTTCGTTTAGTGTGTGCCCTGGGATTTTTCATTACGGCCCCACTGTTTATGACGGATTTCTTTTTCTATACCTACGTTCCAAGAAATTGTTCTCCTTTTAGTACGGACCAATAAGTATGTTATTTAAGTAAACACATAATTAATTTCTAACGTACACAGTTTTTTGTAAGTAAACTATTGCTTGATACGAACATAGTGAATAATAAAGCAAGTTAAGAAAGTTTTAACAATACGATAAAATCAGAGGAATGAAGTAAAGTAATAAGTGCTTTAGTTTATTGCTCCATTATTGAAATATTAGTAACTGGTCCCTCTGATGAGCGTCCTCTTTGGATTGGTTTAAGCTCTTTTTTGATTATCCATGTTGCTTTGCACCTTTCCATTCTTTTCTAATTGTGCAATTTTTCCTTCAGTACTTGCATATTTTTTGGCTTTGTTAAGTAACCGGCCGAGTGTACTTGGTTTCTTTTTCTTCATCCACCGTCCTAATTTTGTTTTCTTACATATGCCCCCCTTAAGAGCCATTAAGATCAGGCTAGGTTCAAGATTCTCGACTTTAGCCAATGCCATATCAAAGCAATTGAGAAAAGCTTTGATGAGCTCTCATGGTCATTGTCGTAGTCCACTTAGCTCCGCAGCATCCCGAGCTTCGAATGCCTTGGATCTAAACTGCTCATTGAATAGTCTAGCCAAGGTCACGAAGTTGTCCACGAACTGTGGTGGCAACTTTGTGAACCAAAGATAAGCCACTCATTCTAGATAAGTCGGGAAATATAAGCATTTGATTTCTTCAGTATTGCATGCTCCATTCATGTACTAGTCATATTTACACAGAAACACATTAGGGTCGCTCGTCCCATCGTAGGGCTGCAATGATGGGGGCTCAAAGCTTTGTAGGTATACAGTTTTCTTCATCCTCTCGGTTAGCGGGGTTTTAACTGGGAAGGACTTCCATCTTTTCTGGTCATCTTTCTTCTTTAGGCTTTCCTTCGCAATTGCTCGTGCCATTCCCAAGACGTACTTCAATTTGTTGGTTGGATCCATGGGTTGACCGCCTTTTTTTTAATCAATCATCTATCTAGGTGTGTCTTCATGAACTAGGGGTACGGAATTTGTGCATCCTTTTGGAAGGGACACCTTGATGATAGTAAGACTGTTTTTCCGCTTCGCGATTATATCATCAGAATAGTCGCGCGTAGGTACTTTGCCCCTTTGTGAGTTAGATTTGTGTGACATGCAATTCTTTGGGTGGAATCCTGCTATCTTGAGTTTGAGGCGGGGAGCTCTGTTTCTGACTCGGACTCGCGATTCGTTCGAGCCAACGAGGTACAGGTTGCGCTTAAAGCGGCTTTTGCGGTGGAAGCTTTAATGGCGAGTATCGACTCGAGCTTCTTCATTACTGCGTTTCTTGCAATAGTTATTTGACTCGCTAAACCTGTCATCGCTTCCTCCTATTCTTCCCTGGTTACAGTCTATTTTATTTCCGGCAACTCCCTTTCCACGGAGTCGCTGTCTAGCGGTATGACGATGTTGACGCCATTATTGGGGTTGTTGGCTTCATCGGTGATTCTCCTCAGCGTACTCATGATTTCAAGCACAGTGCTTCTAATAAAATCTCACCAGATCTGAAATGGGAAAAAGAAAAACACGGCCCCACGGTAGGCGCCAAAATGTTTACAAGAAAAATGGTCTAAACACCCAAGGTACTAAAATGTAATTCACCAATTCAGTAAGAAATAAGTGAAACCATGTTTAATCAGTAATCGAAAGTAAGAAATGAGAGAAAAGTAAATTAGAGACGAAATTTAGAGTGGTTCAGCCGTTAACGAGGCCTACGTCTATTATGAAGGTGATTTCCTATCTTATAATGAGGATTACAAGATATATCAACTCTGTCTTTTCATACATCTCTATATCCACTCAATATACCCTCATTTACATTTTTCAATTCAAGGAATTATACAAGAGAATGGTAGAATTTGAGGAGAAGAAGGATGGATGAATGATTGAGAACGAGGATGTCTTCGTTTTCCTTCACCATAAGGTTGTACTTGACGCCATGGCCGAATCTGTAGTTGGGGATGGAATTTAGCAGCACTTTGTGGTTTCCATGATAGGATCCCCTTTGTGTTGGTAGTCCTCCCATATTTATTGGTAAACTCCCCTTGGTAAGTGATCTAGAATCCGCTTACGCAGGCTGTGGATCATTCATTCTATTAATTACAATCATGCCATCGGCTAGCTGTAGCCAGCTGTCCGTGGCTGTATCCAATTATCATGTGCAGATGACTCGTCGGTGCGAGTGTCTCGTATAGCTGAGAGGGTCCGTACAAGTGGGTGTTCCTGTGAGAGTGAATGCTTCGAGGATTCTTATAAGGGCAGAATGCAGGGCTAGTGTCTATCCTCCTTAGTTCCTTGCATGATCGTCCTTCTCGGTTCAAGGGCGCTCGTCTTCTTGCTGCCTTTGCATAATGCCGCTTGCCCTTGCAGCTATACTATGAGGTCGCTTCCACCTACATTGAATGGGCGACTTGCTTTGTTTCGGTGTCTGAGCGGCTTTGCACCGATATGAACAATCGACCTTTTCTTTTGAGCATGAATCATGATTGTGTCTAGCTTTGGTCGATGTTCTTCGATTGCGACTAATTTTAGTATTTGATTGGTTGGTATCTGATTTGCTTGATGACGAGACGAAGGAACGGGTCAGCCATAACCACTTAACGCAGTTATGTCTGACTTAGTGAGCGAATGACGGTCTTCTGACCGACTGAGCCGGTGACTCTATGATGCACATGCGTTTTTTCAAGGACTGGTGTATGGCCGATCAATAGGTTTCTGACCTGAGTATGGAGCGATAGGTGTTGCCATCTACGAGCAGTTGTTCAGATATACTTGCGACCTTGATTCCTTCCCTGATACATGCGACCGGATTTTGATGTAAGATCGAGCATTCCTATAAGGGGGAACAATTTTGTGGGATATATGGTACTTTCCTTCATCGAGCAGCATTTTTCATAATCATTCCATGCCATCATCTTCGGTCGTAATGGTGGACTTGACTCGTCTTGGGTTTGATATTTGTGTCTTGCTCTGTGCGGTTGCATTCCACCCGTTGTGCGCCATTTAAGTGCCTCGGATAACCTTTCGCATGACCGACCCTGATGATGTCCGCTCCGTATTCTTTAGTCGATGTGCATGTGGATTTTTTAAAGATTAACAACACTGAACTTAATTCAATGTTGATTGAAATCTACATGGACACAAACGGTGGCATCTCCTATTCAAAGCCTCCCAGGAGTGAGCCATCACAAAGAGAACGTGTGTAACGACCCGCATTCTACGCATCATAGGATCGTAGGATATTTATTTCTGTCACATACGAAGTCGTATGGTCATGTAACTTTGGGAGACGACTACTAGGGTCATTTCCCATGTACATGATTTTTCCCGATTTTTAAATGACCATTTTACCCCTAGTTATCACTGTTTTGGCCATAACTTTTGACTGGAAATGAATTTTGACCTGAAACCACTTCCATTGGCTCTGAATGATGGTTTACAATTCCGTAGAGTGGTCACATTAGCCAAACGGACTCACCGTTTGGGAGATATGGCTGAAACAAGTTTCAGATGGTGAAAAACAGCTTAATTGGGCTTAACCGGGTGATTAACAGCTAGGCCCAGAGGAGAATTTCGGGTTTAGGGGTATATAGGGGCTGATTAGGGTTAGAAAACATTTCTTTAGACATTTTCCAGCCGCCACTTTCATCCTTAGACACTCTAACATTGGCCTCCTACATCTAAAACACCCCAAATCACTTTTTAATTGAAGATTAGGCTTAGCAACATCAAATTAAGAAGAAAAAGCACCAAAGCAAGGTTAGAGCTTCTGTTGGACATCAGTATTCGCCCCAAATCAGAGGAGTTTCAGTTCTGAGAATTTTATTTGTGGCCAAGGTGAGTGGTTAGCATTGCTTTGACACTAATTACAGTTAATCAGGGTGATTAGCGATAATTAGTGAATTCTTACACTTTAAAATTCTGGAAAAATATTCTAAAAATTCGAAATATTATTTTAGACCTCTGTTAGAAATTTGGGTTGATTTGATTAAGTTTTGTTAATCCTATGATTAGTTTTGCTTAAACATGCTTAAGGGAAAACATGGGATTTTGGCTATGTTTGATCCGTCTTATCTTATCATAATTGTGTTTTGATGTTTGTGAATGATTATACATGTTTCAATGACTGTATAGTATGCTTTGTGATTGTCTAGAAGTGTTAGATTGGTCAAAAACGTCGTCAAATGGCGTAAAAACAGTCGCAGGAAATTGTGCAGAAAACGGTTAGCCCCAAGTCCAGCGATCCGATGGAGTCCAGCGATCCGACGATCCGATGAAGTCCAGCGATCCGATGGAGTCTAGCGATCCGATATAGTCCAGCGATCCGGCGATCCGATGGTCCAGAGATCCGACGATCCGATGAAGTCCAGTGATCCGATGGAGTCCAGCGATCCCATATAGTCCAGCGATCCGATGGAGTCCAGCGATCCGATATAGTCCAGCGATCCGATGGAGTCCAGCGATCCGATGAAGTCCAGCAATCCAATGGAGTCCAGCGATCCGATGAAGTCCAGCAACCCGACGGAGTCCAGCGATCCGGCGATCCGATGAAGTCCAGCGATCCGATGGAGTCCAGTGATCCGATGAAGTCCGGCGATCCGGAGAAGACCAAAACCCGAGATGCAAAGGAAGTCCAAATGAGAAGCAAGAGCTCAAGATCCAGATGGGAATCAACGAGTTCGCTTCATGATTGGGCTTTGCTGTGGGACGTGTGCTAAGGGGTTGTCGATGTTTACGACTTTGGATCACTATGTATGGGAAGCATGTGAACGGATTCAGGGCTGAAAGGGCCTAGGTACGACTAAAGGGCTATAAACCAATGAAGTGGGGTCATTTGTAAAGATTTGGGCATGACTCCATGAGGTAAGCTTGGTAGTAGCAGTAGTTGTACAAGTCGAACTCCGTCACTACTTCAATGGGTCTAGTGTTTGACAGTGGTGGACATCGTATGCCTTACGCACTGAGTGAGAGATGTGAGGATGGTTGTTATGGTTGATTGTTTGCTATCATTAAGACATGCACACCCCACCCCCGTAATCTTACACTATTTACTATGGCACCTTAGAGTACTGTACGGTATGTGGTACTAACTCTTTGGTTGCAGGTCCAGGTTCAGGTATGGTTTAGTATACCTGTTATTATTCTGTTTAGATGCTTATCGCTCATACCAGGCTTTATGTCTGACCCAGAGTTTTATGTCTCCTCTTATTACTCTGGGTGCTCACACGAGCAGACTAGAGACAGGTTAGCCGGAGATGTACGGGTTGATGATCCGGAGACGAGCAGGAGGCTTCCACGTAATATATACATAGTATTCTCCCTGTGTTGTTGAAGATCACTGCTTGGGCATTAGTGGTGCATCTTCTACTTTAGCTTTCTTTTGTTTAGAGACAGTAAATTTGGAAAGTTGTAATAAGCTGTATTTGGATTTTCGCTGCTCTGATGTTGATGTTGATTTTAGTTATCAGCTTATGCACTGTCTCACCTGTTTTATGTCAAGTATATTATTAATATTATATTTTACTCCATGCGCTGTGAGACATTCTACAGGTTCCTTGATTAGTTCATTCTCTTCTTTCCTTTCTCCTGACGAGTGTCCCGTGCTAGTTGGGCATGTGTACAGCGCACTTTCGGAGGAAATGCAGGCTGGTGCGCGGCGGGCCGTCACACTTGGTATCAGAGCTCTAGGTTGCGTAGTTAACCTATGGAAGTTATCAGGGAGAGATAATATACGTATAATAGAGGGCGTATTTGGGATTATTTTGGTTTTAAAAGCTATATATATATACTATTAGTAGTATAAGAATGAAGTCGTACTGCACTAGCACCACTATGGAGTCGTTAATCGTTTCCTTTTCCAGATTGACGATGAGCCGAGATACTAAAGGTGCTGGTAGAGGAGCCAATAATGGGAATGCTGCTGACATGAGGACGATGTTTACTGACCTCATGAGAGAGACGCTTAGAGATGTACAGAGGGCAGCTCCCAATTGTGGAAATGGTGGTGGTCCAATAGTGCAGGCGCCGAGGGTCGACTTCGCCAAGCTAAACAAGGACTATACTAGCCTTGGTGGGAAGCCGTTCCACGGAACGGAGTCGGCCACGGATGTTCAGGATTGGTTGGATAGTTGCGAACGTATCTTCGAGGATTTGGGTATCGAGGATGCAATGAAGAGAAAGTTAGCGTCCCGTCAGCTGCAAGGGCGGGCAATGAATTGGTGGAATGCTATAAAAGCAGCTACTCCTGAAGATCAGATTACTTGGGAGCAGTTCAAAGCTCGCTTTAGCGAAAAGTTCATTCCAGCTGCTCAGAAGTCAGTGCTGTTTAAGAAATTCTTGGAGCTCAAGCAGAATGGAAGAGCTGTCTCGGAGTATATTGCTGAATTCGACACTTTGTCGAAGTATGGGTTTTCTCTTATTGATACTGCCGAGAAGAAGAATGAGAAATTCATAAATGGTTTGGATCAGTACTTGGGGGAAAAGCTTATTAACCACATCGATGAGACGTTTGAGTCGATTGTGGGGAAAGCATTAAGATCAGAAAGTCTCTACCCTAAGCTGAAGACTGAGGTTGCATCCGCAGATGAGCCAAAGCCACAAGCAAGTGGTGGAGGCAAGGGTGGTTCCCAGAATAAAAGAAAGCAGAGTCAGACTAAGGATGGCCAGAAGAAAAAGAATAAGCAAGATGTGGAGTGCTTCAGCTGTGGTAAAAAGGGCCATTATGCTAGTAATTGTCGGGCCAAGCCAGCGGATAGGAAGTGCTTCAACTGTGGCCAAATGGGACATCACAAGGACAAGTGTCTGCAACCCCCTAAAGAAAAGCAAATGGTGAAAGCATATGCTCTTAATGCTATTCCTTCTTCGTCGAATGCTCCAACAGCGGCGGAGAAGGGAAAGAATGTCGTCATTCAAGGTATGCTTTCTGTTTATGATGTTCCTGTTAGAGTTTTATTTGATACCGGAGCTTCCAGTTCTTTCATATCTAGTGACCTGGTAGATAGGTTGGGATTGGAGCCCGAGATTGTCGATAGACCTTTAGTAGTGACGAACCCGATTGGTGGTTCAACTAGCCTTAGCATGATTTGTCGTAATGTGGTCTTATCGAGTCATGGATGCATGTTTGTTTGTGATTTCTTTGTTTTGGGCTTTACTGGGTTTGGCATTATTTTGGGAGTAGATTGGCTCCAAAGATACGGGGTGGTGGTAGACTGTCAGGGCTTTTTGGTGACAGCTAGAGCGGATGATGGAAGGAGGATAGTGTTTGGTGGTCTACCCAATGAGGGGGTATTGGCTAGTTTTCTAAACTCCCTCGATATTCCGCATAGTGAGTTGTCAGGTTTGCCCGTGGTTGGCCAGTATCCGGATGTTTTCGAAGAAGTGACCGGACTTCCACCACACCAAGAGATTGAGTTCCGTATTGATTTGGTAAAAGATGCCAGGCCTATAGTGATGCCACTTCGCCGTATGGCACCAAGAGAGCAGCGGGAGCTCGAGGTGCAAGTCAGCGATCTTTTGAAGAAGGGATTTATCAGAAGGAGTGTTTCTGAATGGGGAGCACCAGTTGTGTTTGCTACCAAGGCGGATGGTTCCCTTCGTTTGTGTGTAGACTACCGCGAGTTGAATAAAGTGACGAGGAAGAACAAGTATCCTCTACCGCGGATAGATGATTTGTTTGATCAGTTGAGTGGCGCGAGAGTATTTTCTCAGTTGGATCTCGCGACAGGTTTTCATCAGCTTAGAGTGGAAGCTGAGAGTATTGCTAAAACGGCATTTCGGACGCCGTCTGGGTTTTATGAGTGGTTGGTCATGCCATTCGGGCTGACCAATGCCCCAGCATATTTTGTGGATCTTATGAATAGGGTATTCAGAGATCAGTTGAATAAGTTTGTCCTTGTGTTCGTTGATGATATTTTGGTCTACTCGAGGACAGAGGAAGAACACAAGGGACATTTAAGAATAGTGATGGAGGTGTTGAGAAAACACCAATTGAAAGCAAAGTTTTCTAAGTGTCACTTCTGGAAGAGGGAAGTGAGGTTCTTGGGCCATGTTGTATCAGAAAATGGGATTGCCGTGGACCCGGCGAAGGTGGCTACGGTACAGGATTGGCCTACGCCCAAGAATGCAACAGATGTAAGAAGTTTCTTGGGATTAGCTGGATATTATCGTATGTTTACCCAAGGTTTCTCCAAGATAGCAGCACCATTGACCCAGTTGACCAAGAAGAATCAAGCTTTTGTCTGGGATGAAAGGTGCGAGAATACATTTAAGAGTCTAAAGGACAAGTTGACAAGCGCACCAGTGTTAGTCATTCCTAAGGGGAATGAAGAGATGACGGTATACACGGATGCCTGTGGTACCGGACTGGGTGCTGTATTGATGCAAGGCGGTAGGGTTGTAGCTTATGCAAGTCGGCAGTTGAAACCGCACGAGAGAAGATACCCTACCCATGATTTAGAATTGGCAGCGATCGTGTTCGCATTAAAGATGTGGAGACACTATCTCTTGGGAGAAAGATTTGAGCTGTTTACAGATCATAAGTCGTTCAAGTATCTCTTCTCCCAGAAGGATTTAAATCTCCGTCAGCAGAGATGGTTAGAATTCTTGGCTTCCTATGACTTTGACATCGCGTATACACCGGGAAAAGGCAATGCGGTGGCCGATGCATTGAGTAGGAGACATGCCAGCTTAGGCGCTATGTTTCTAGAATGGAAGCAACTGGAGTACATCGCGGGGTTTGATTTCAGACCAAAGTGCGAATTGGATCCAGAAATGTTAGCAAATTTGACGATCAGACCCACTTTGATTGAGCGGATCGGCTCTAGTCAGAGGGACGATCCTAATCTATTGGAAATCATCTCCAAGTTAGAGATGGGTATCGATGAGGAGATGAACAAGTATGGGCTTGATCGAGATGGATTGCTTAGAAAGAATGGAAGACTAGTCGTACCCAACGTGAATGGTTTGAGAGATGAAGTGCTTCGAGAATGTCATCACTCAAAACTGACTATACATCCCGGTGGTAATAAAATGTATCGAGACATGAGACAGACCTACTACTGGGAAGGGATGAAGAGAGATGTTGGGAAGTTTATATCCAAATGCATGAATTGCCAGCTAGTTAAAGCCGAGCAAAAGAAGCCTAGTGGGTTGTTACAACCATTAGAAATTCCCGAATGGAAATGGGAGCAAGTCTCGATGGATTTCATCGATGGCCTACCAAGGACTAGATCGGGATATGATAGCATTTGGGTAATTGTCGATCGATTGACTAAGAGCGCAAGATTTATACCAGTCAAATCGACCAGGACAGCAGCCAAGTTGGCAGAATTGTATATGAAGTGGGTAGTGAGATTTCATGGAGTACCCAAAAGCATTGTGAGTGACCGAGACCCGTTGTTCACTAGTGGGTTTTGGAAGAGCTTACAAGAGGCTCTAGGGTCAAGATTACATCTCAGTACCGCATATCATCCTCAAACCGACGGTCAGACGGAGAGGGTGAATCGTATATTGGAAGATCTCTTGAGAGCTTGTATATTGGATTTTGGTGGATCATGGGATGACCATTTGCATCTAGTAGAGTTTGCATATAACAATAGCTACCAATCCAGTATCGGTATGGCACCATACGAAGCTTTGTACGGAAGACCGTGCAACTCACCATCATGTTGGATAGAGACTGGCGAGAAGTTTGTGCTTGGACCAGATGTGGTGAGAGAAACGTCAGATAAGATTAAGGTCATTCAGCAACGAATGAAAGCTGCTCAAGATAGGCAGAAGAGTTATGCTGATAAGAGGAGAAGAGACTGGAAATTCTCCGTTGGTGACTTGGTGTTCGTCAAGATCTCTCCGTTGAAGAGCGTGATACGATTTGGCAGGAGAGGCAAGTTCGCACCGAGACATATTGGCCCATTCCCTGTTCTTGAACTTGTCGGGAATTTGGCATATAGAGTTGGCTTACCAGAGAAGATGGCGGGAGTTCACAATATATTTCATGTTTCCCAACTAAGGAAGTTCGTTCACAACTCAGAGATGACAATTTCACCTGATCAGTTAGAAGACTTCGAAGTAGAACCCGAGGCGGTTGGGAACCGCAAGCCGATTCGTATTGTGGGGCACGATACGAAGCAACTTCGAAGGAAGGCGGTGAAGCTAGTCAAGGTTCAATGGGGGCGAGGACGAGAATGATTGTACTTGGGAGACAGAGGAGAAAATTAGGAAGGCATATCCAGAACTCTTTGCCTGGTAAGATTTTTACTTCGATTTAGTTTTCCGCATGCTAGGATAGGCTTGGTAGCTTGTTTTGCATGTTTGATTGTTGTATGTGGTTGTTAGGCATGCGGGATTCTTTGTATGTTTGGGTTAAGGAATTTTGGGGACGAAATTTCTTAAGGGGGGGAGAGTGTAACGACCCGCATTCTACGCATCATAGGATCGTAGGATATTTATTTCTGTCACATAGGAAGTCGTATGGTCATGTAACTTTGGGAGACGACTACTAGGGTCATTTCCCATGTCCACGATTTTTTCCGATTTTTAAATGACCATTTTACCCCTAGTTATCACTGTTTTGGCCATAACTTTGGACTGGAAATGAATTTTGACCTGAAACAACTTCCATTGGCTCCGAATGATGGTTTACAATTCCGTAGAGTGGTCACATTAGCCAAACGGACTCACCGTTTGGGAGATATGGCTGAAACAAGTTTCAGATGGTGAAAAACAGCATAATTGGGCTTAACCGGGTGATTAACAGCTAGGCCCAGAGGAGAATTTCGGGTTTAGGGGTATATAGGGGCTGATTAGGGTTAGAAAACATTTCTTTAGACATTTTCCAGCCGCCACTTTCATCCTTAGACACTCTAACAATGGCCTCCTACGTCTAAAACACCCCAAATCACTTTTTAATTGAAGATTAGGCTTAGCAACATCAAATTAAGAAGAAAAAGCACCAAAGCAAGGTTAGAGCTGCTGTTGGACATCAGTATTCGCCCCAAATCAGAGGAGTTTCAGTTCTGAGAATTTTATTTGTGGCCAAGGTGAGTGGTTAGCATTGCTTTGACACTAATTACAGTTAATCAGGGTGATTAGCGATAATTAGTGAATTCTTACACTTTAAATTTCTGGAAAAATATTCTAAAAATTCGAAATATTATTTTAGACCTCTGTTAGAAATTTGGGTTGATTTGATTAAGTTTTGTTAATCCTATGATTAGTTTTGCTTAAACATGCTTAAGGGAAAACATGGGATTTTGGCTATGTTTGATCCGTCTTATCCTAACATAATTGTGTTTTGATGTTTGTGAATGATTATACATGTTTCTATGACTGTATAGTATGCTTTGTGATTGTCTAGAAGTGTTAGATTGGTCAAAAACGCCGTCGAATGGCGTAAAAACAGTCGCAGGAAATTGTGCAGAAATCGGTTAGCCCCAAGCCCAGCGATCCGATGGAGTCCAGCGATCCGACGATCCGATGAAGTCCAGCGATCCGATGGAGTCCAGCGATCTGATATAGTCCAGCGATCCGGCGATCCGATGGTCCAGCGATCCGACGATCCGATGAAGTCCAGCGATCCGATATAGTCCAGCGATCCGATGGAGTCCAGCGATCCTATATAGTCAAGCGATCCGATGGAGTCCAGCGATCCGATGAAGTCCAACGATCCAATGGAGTCCAGCGATCCGATGAAGTCCAGCGATCCGACGGAGTCCAGCGATCCGGCGATCCGATGAAGTCCAGCGATCCGATGGAGTCCAGTGATCCGATGAAGTCCGGTGATCCGGAGAAGACCAAAACCCGAGATGCAAAGGAAGTCCAAATGAGAAGCTAGAGCTCAAGATCCAGATGGGAATCAACGAGTTCGCTTCATGATTGGGCTTTGCTGCGGGACGTGTGCTAAGGGGTTGTCGATGTTTACGACTTTGGATCACTATGTATGGGAAGCACGTGAACGGATTCAGGGCTGAAAGGGCCTAGGTACGACTAAAGGGCTATAAACCAATGAAGTGGGGTCATTTGTAATGATTTGGGCATGACTCCATGAGGTAAGCTTGGTAGTAGCAGTAGTTGTACAAGTCGAACTCCGTCACTACTTCAATGGGTCTAGTGACTGACAGTGGTGGACATCGTATGCCTTATGCACTGAGTGAGAGATGTGAGGATGGTTGTTATGGTTGATTGTTTGCTATCATTATGACATGCACACCCCACCCCCGTAATCTTACACTATTTACTATGGCACCTTAGAGTACTGTACGGTATGTGGTACTAACTCTTTGGTTGCAGGTCCAGGTTCAGGTATGGTTTAGTATACCTGTTATTATTCTGTTTAGATGCTTATTGCTCATACCAGGCTTTATGTCTGACCCAGAGTTTTATGTCTCCTCTTATTACTCTGGGTGCTCACACGAGCAGACTAGAGACAGGTTAGCCGGAGATGTACGGGTTGATGATCCGGAGACGAGCATGAGGCTTCCACGTAATATATACATTGTATTCTCCCTGTGTTGTTGAAGATCACTGCTTGGGCATTAGTGGTGCATCTTCTACTTTAGCTTTCTTTTGTTTAGAGACAGTAAATTTGGAAAGTTGTAATAAGCTGTATTTGGATTTCCGCTGCTCTGATGTTGATGTTGATTTTAGTTATCAGCTTATGCACTGTCTCACCTGTTTTATGTCAAGTATATTATTAATATTATATTTTACTCCATGCGCTGTGAGACATTCTACAGGTTCCTTGATTAGTTCATTCTCTTCTTTCCTTTCTCCTGACGACTGTCCCGTGCTAGTTGGGCATGTGTACAGTGCACTTTCGGAGGAAATGCAGGCTGGTGCGGGGCGGGCCGTCACAACGTGATTCTGGAAAACATTGCTTATTTAATGATATGGACGGTCATGACACCAATGACTGCAGGCACCTGCGTGATTTGATTCAGGAACGTGTTAGACGTGGAGAGCTACCTGAATATGTGAAACATCCAATAGCGCCTACACCGCCGCTGCCACCTCCTGCTCCCCGGAGAGTAAATGACCCTGGATCAGGCTCTCCCGTGATCATCATCAACTGATCTGGATGAGATTAGCTTGGATTTCCTGCATTTCTTAGGATTTAAGATATGAGCTTTTGGTTTCTTTTTACGATTGGCTAAATCGGAGTACACACGAACGGGGTTAGGATTTAGCCCCAAAGCATGTTTCGCAATCGATGACAAACCAAATCAGGATTTGCATTGGTTTAGTACTTTGAATTGAATAAGGAAGGACATTCTGAGCATGGATTATGTTTGGCAAATTTAAGTATCTTGTCAGGTTGTGGCAGGATTCTCAATCTTAATTAAAGTATGGCTTATGCTTATCTCGAAAACCTAGGTACGGCTTGTGGCTAGGGATAGACTATCTTGTCAGGATTTGGCAAGTACAGTTCTATCTCTGTATGAGTATAGATTCTACTCGCTTGATTTATAAGTATGGATTATACTCAGGAATGACTATTGGTCTCGTTAAGATCTGGAAAAGGAACTCAATAAAACTTGAGTATGGCTTATGCTTAGTTTGAACTTCCTGGTATGGCTTATACGTGGAAGGTTAGGTCTCTCGCCAGGTTTTGGCAGGAAGATTTGATCATCCCTCTAGTGTGGTTTATACTCGCAGCTGGCAGGCCCACGTTGGCCTTGGATTATCCAGAACACATCTTCCTTTAACCAGCAAGATATGTTCTAGGGGGCCAAAATGTTGACATGCTTTTTAGTCAAAGCAGTCACACATGGAATTTCTAGTTAGCAAAGCACTTAGGCATTGAGAACAACGTCAGAAGATAGGAAGCGATTTAGCCAAAGTCGCATCGCAGACAAAGAACGCCTCGAAACTTTTAGTAGATGACCTCTTTTCGGCCCGAAAATAGCAATTACGGAGCTTTGCTCCATAACTCTTGTATCCCTTTGAATAAGCTTTAGGTAGAGCTTTCGTTCGGGCAAAATGAACTTATGGATTAGCCTCGAAATACATGTATTTCTCCTCCCCTTCAGTTCGGATCGAAGGCCCTGATTTGGGTAGAAGGAGAACCGATCTGATAGCAAGCCACGAAGCAGCTTGGCACTTGAAACATGGCTCGCTTCGGTTCCGATCATAATAAGAAGGTCCGACTGGTATAGACATATGCATAGAAGTGCACATCATGTCTTCGGTTAGGTGGTACCACCCCAGTTCGGTTCGGATCCAAACCGAACAGCCTGTATTATTTCCTACACAACCGCTTTGACCTATTCTCAGGGCACAACCGCCTCCCACTATTCCGGATCAGGAGCCACTTGGTATAACACGAATCGGCGAGGTTTTCTCTATATGTTTCACTACTTTTAAGTAGCCTTGGGATGCATGCCATGTGGCATCCAAACCAATCCTCCCTAGGTCTTTACTACATCTATAAATACAATATCACATGGCATTTTGAAGGGACTTTTTGCATTAGTTCTTCACGGCATCCACCATTGCTGCGAGATAAGAATTTCGTGCTTCTCAAACAAGATCAACACGAGGATTTCGTGTATAAATTCATTCTCCTTTCTTTACTTATTCATAAAATTCAAGGATGTTGTTTGTGAATGAGCCTTACGGCTTGTAAAACAGCATTTTATTTGTAATTTCTTAGGATTTAAGAAACTATAAAGTGGACGTAGGCTTGGTTTGAGCTGAACCAGTATAAAAACCGTGTGTGTCTCTTGTTATTTACTACTTTTTTCCACATTCATTTTTTGTGATTGGTTATTGTGAGGATTTCACACTAAATTTAGGTGTTAGTACCAGATTTTGGTCTAACATTTTGGCAAGCCAGGAAGGGGGCATATGACACTACTTCAGTTTATTGTTCCAACGGAATCGATTTTCTTGGCTATTGGATCAAAGTTTAAAAGAATGAAGGATGGAAATTTGTCCCGAATTGCAGGTGCTGAGGCGTCAGCGCGAGAAATGAGGCAAGATAGGAGACTTCCTCTCACGAAAACCCATCAACATACTTAATTAGAGACGAAATGGATGGCGTTCTCGCTAAATTGAAAACGCAAATGGCAAGGCAAGATGATCTCCTCAGAAAGCAATAGGAGATGATCGACAGATTCCTTGCTCGGACGAAAGGCAGGCTAAGCAGCAACAACCAAAACACTGGAAACAACAATGCGCGGATAGGAGCGGCGATGCAATCAATCCGGGTAGGAGCTGCAATATAGATCGGATCGGAGCCGAAGGAGACCCAAATTCAGCAGCTACTCGAGATGCATTAGCAGGCACCAACCGGGTCGGATCAGCCTCCATTCGACCTGCGACACCACTTGAGCTTGGGGGCAACCCCCTTAATTTTGGAAACTCAGGCCAAGCTCGGCCAACTTCTACCCCCGTTCGGATGAATACCCATGCACCAACTCCCGCTCAATGTCAACAGGAAATAGCTCGGCACAAGGAGCCAGAACCAGGTTAGTTCGGAACCTCCAATCCGAACCGGACCTCCGACCTGAACCAGATGGCTTCTCAAGGCCCCGGTATGCTTGCAAACTCTTCTAGACTTAAAACTAGGTGCACTGGTTCGGATCTTGGCAACTTGCAATAGCTTTTTGAACGCGATCAGCTCGCCAACTTGATTCAAAGCCTCTCGAGAGGACGAACCTATCAAAATGACGTGGATGACGTCAATCACAATATGTTCACACAGGAAATCAGGAATTCCCGCATTCCCTTGGATTTCAAACTTCTGCAACTGGAGCACTATAATGGTAGGACAGATCCTACCATGAATCTGATACGCTACAAACAACATATGGAAGTTCAATTGGCTTCGGAAAATGTAGTGGCTAAATGTTTTCTCCTCTTTCTGACTGATATAGCAGCCATATGGATTCAGCAACTAGAAATGGAATCAATTAGCAGTTCGAACATGTTGGTCGCTCGCTTCATTGAACAGTTTCAGGTCCACATCGCTCGACCTACTACAATCAAGCAGACGCCCAGAGAAACTCTGCGTTCATTTCTGGAAAGATTCAACATTGCAGTAGCGTCGGTTGATCGACCCAAACCATCTATGATGTTGATGGCGGCAGTATCCGGTGTTCTAGATAAATTGGAGTTTAAAAATTCCTTGTACGAAGACCAACTGCGAAAACTCGGCGAATTCTACCTTGAGGCAGATAGATTTCTGCGAGAAGAAGATGCAACCTCCGCGAAGAAGATTCTTAATGTCAACATGCTCAAAGACGGAGAACCATCTGATTTTGGAAAAGGCAAAGAGAAAGCTGCTGTCAATAATGACCGCAGTGCTCAGCCCCGGGGAAGGCTCAGATATGAAAAGTACAATGAACTCGATTCAACGTTGACTGACATCTACATGGACACAAACGGTGCCATCTCCTATCCAAAGCCTCCAGGAAGGACCCATCGCAAAGAGAATGTGATTCTAGAAAGCATTGCATATTTCATGATATAGATTGTCATGACACCAATGACTACAGGCACCTACGCGATTTGATTGATGAACGGGTTAGACGTGTAGAGCTACCCGAGTATGTGAAACAGCTAGCAGCGCCTACACCTACGCTGCCACCTCCTGCTCCCCGGAGAGGGAATGACCATGGATCGAACTCTCGTGGGCTTATCATCAACTGATCTGGATGAGATTAGCTTGGATTTCCTGAATTTTTTAGATTTAAGATATGTGCTTTTTCTTTTTTTGGCAATTGGCTAAATTGTAGTACAAACGTACGGGGTTAGGATTTAGCCCCAAAGCGTGTCTTGCACTCGATGACAAACCAATCAGGATTTGCTTTGGTTTTGTACTTTGAATTGAATAAGGAAGCACTTTCCGAGCATGGATTGTGTTTGGAAAATTTAACTATCTTGTCAGGTTGTGGCAGGATTCGCAATCTTATTTAAAGTAGGGATTATACTTATCTCCAAAACCCTAGGTACAGTTTGTGCATAGGGACAATCTGTCTTGTCAGGATTTGGAAGTACAGTTCTATCTCGATATGAGTATGGATTGTACTCTCTGGATTTCTATGCACGGATTATACTCAGGAACGCTGATTGGTCTCCATTAGATCTGGCAAAGGAACTCAACAAAACTTGAGTATGGCTTATGCTCAGTCTGAACTTCCTTGTATGGCTTATATGTGGAAGGTTAGGTCCCTCGCCAGGTTTTGGCAGGGCGATTTGATCATCCCACGCATTTGCTTTATACTCGTAGCTGGCAGGCCCGTCGTGGCCTTGGATTATCCAGAATACATCTTCCTTTAACCAATAAGATATGTTCTTGGGGGCAAAAATGTTGACACGCTTTTTAGTCAAAGCAGTCACACATGGAATTTCTGGTTAGCAACTCACTCAGGCATTGAGAACTTCGTCAGAACACAGGAAGCGATTCAGCCGAAGTTGCATCACAAAAAAAGAACAGCTCGAAAATCCTAGTAGACAACCTCTTTTGGGCGCGAAAACATCAATGATGAAGATTTGCTCTGTAATTCTTGTAGCCCTTTTAATCATCTTCAGGTAGATCTTTCGTTTGGGCAAAATGGACTTACGGTTTGGAGGTTACGTCCATTTCCGTGAACGCGTGCAAAACTGGATTAGCCTCGAAATACATGGATATATGCACCCCTTCGGTTCGGATCGGAGGACCTGGTTCGGGTAGAAGGAGAACCCGCTAAATAACAAGCAACGTAGTAGCTTGGCATTGTAAACATGGCTCGCTTCGGTTCGGAACGGAATAGGAAGGTCCGACCCGGTATGGACATCAGCACAGAATTGCACGTCACGTCTTTAGTTCGGAGGTACCACCTCGGTTCGGTTCGGACCCGAACCGACCCCCTATATCGTTTCCTACACAACAGCTTTGACCTGTTCCCATGGCATAACCGCCTCCTACTATTCCGGAACAGGCGCCATTGGTATAACACGAATTGGCGTGGTTTTCTCCACGTTTTCCACTACTTTTCAGAAGCCTTGGGATGCGTGCCACTTGGCATTCGAACCTATCCTCCCTAGGGCTTTACCACTTAAAGGGATTTTTTTGCACCTATTCTTCGCGGCATCCACCATTGCTGCGAGATAAGAATTTCATGCTTCTCAAACGAGATCAACACGAAGATTTCGTGTATAAATTCATTCTCCTTTCTCTACTTCTACATAAAATTCATGGATGTAGTATGTGAATGAGTCTTACGGACTGTAAGACAACATTTTATTTGTAATTTCTTACGATTTAAGAAACTATAAAGTGGACATAGGCTTGGTTTTAGCAGAACCACTATAAAAACCGTGTGTGTCTCCTATGATTTACCTTTTTTCTGCATCCGTTCTTTGCGAGTGGTGATTGTGAGTGGTTGTTAGTACCAGATTTCGGTCTAACATTTTGGCATGCCAAGAAGGGGACACACGATAATACTTCAATTTTTACTTCTAAAGGAATCGATTTGCTTGGCTATTGGATCAATGTTTAAAAGAAAGAAGGATGGAACTTTCTTCTGAATTGAAGGTGCTGAGGCTGAAGGCGCGAGAAACGAGTCAAGCCAGGAGGCTTCCACTCACGAAAACCCATTAGCATACTTAACTAGAAACGAAATGGATGATGTTCTCGCTGAATTGAAAACGCAAATGCCAAGGCAGGATGATCTCCTCAGAAAGAAACCGTAGATGATCGATGGATTCTTCGTTCGGATGGAAGGCAGGCCGAGCGGCAACAACCAAATCACTAGAAACAACACTGCACGAATAGGAGTAGCGATGGAATCAACCCCAGAAGGAGCAGCAATCCAAATCGAATCAAACCCAATCCGAGCTGAAGGAGACTCAAATTCGGCAACTGCTCGAGATGCATTAGCTCGCACAAACTAGGTCGAATCAATCTCCATTCGACCCGCGGCACCACTTGAGCTTGTGGGCAACCCCCTTACTTTTGGAAACTCGTGCCAAGCTCTGCCAGCATCCACCCCAGCTCGAACGAATACCCAGGGACCAACTCCTGCTCAATGGCAACAGGAAACAGCTCAGTGGAGGGAGCCAGAACTGCGTCAGTTCGTAACCTCCGATATGAAATGAACCTCTGACCCAAACCAGATGGCTTCTCCAGCCCCTCGTACGCTTGAAAACTCTTCTGGACTTAACAATAGGGGAACTGGTTCACATCTTGGCAACTTGGAACAGCTTTTTGAAGGCGATCTGCTCGCCAACATGATTCAAAGCCTCTTGAGAGGCCGAACCTAACAAAATGACGTGCATGACATCAGTCACAATCCGTTCACACAGGAAATCAAGAAGTCCCGCAATCCGCCGGATTTCAAACTTCTAGAACTGGAGCCCTATAATGGCAAGATAGATCCTACCTGTAACAACCCGTATTTCAATAACATGTTAAAACGAGAATCAAGGCAGAATTTAATTTTAAATTCTGAATCAAGTAAAACGGGCTATGCCATTGCGTTCGTCTCGGAAAAATACGCGAAATAGAGTCCGAGTTTTCGAAAATCGGAGTCCGTATGACCCGGTTAAGGCCCAAAGAAGATTTCTGGAAATTTGAATTTCGGAAACAGTTTTGGAAATCAGATCTGGGGCTAGGCGGGAAGTATCCCGCCTAGGCCATGTCGACAGGGCTGTCGACAGGCCTGTCGACTTGGGCCCAGACCAAGTCGACAGCCCTGTCGACTTGCCTGTCGACAGGGGGTGGCCGGGGCAAGTAGCCTGGCGCACCTGTTTGTCTCACCTGGTCTTGTTATTGGGCTGGGTCTAGAAGCTTCCGAGATCTAATGGTCCTAATCTATCCTAGGGTTAATCTAAGGGCCTAAAACTATCCTAACCTCTATAAAAAGACCCTAAACCTAACCTAAATCCCTAAAATTCAAACCTAGCAACTAAGTGCTGCCAAAATCAATTTTGATCATGGCCTCCATCTCCAATCCCTAGAGCCTATGCACTCAAATCAAGTTCAAATCAAAAGGTGCAAGCTTGCTACACCAAATGAAGGCCAAATCAACGTTGCTATGCGAGTTCCATGACGATTCTTCAACAAAGGAGGCACCTTTCTTAGCCAAGATGATTCATGCTTCTTTCCCTAGGCCTAACTAAGTAAGTTCTAGCTACTTTTGGATCAAAACGGTATTTTTAATGTTGACATGGGATAAAATGAGGCTAAACATGATTATGCGAACCTATATGAACCTTACCTTGCCTCTTGTGTTCATGTTTATGATTTTAGGCCATGTGAGTGACTTAATCATGCCTCTCATGCTATGCATAACCTAGTTTAACTTGCAAGTTTGGATCTTTATGCATGAAATGCTAGCATGAACCTTTAGAAACCATTTTACTTGTGAAACATTGGCTAAGACAAGATTTTGGGGCTTATGCATGTTTATGAACCCAAACCCCTTATGCTAACATGCAAGTTTATGGCCAAATCCTTTATGAGAGTATGCATGCTCGTGGCCAATCCCCTCTTTTAAGTTGTGCATGTTTATGGCCAAACCCTTTTTGATAATATGCATGTTTGTGGCCAAATTACCTTATGACACTATGCATGTTTATGGCCAATCCCTTTTATGATGTTATGCATGTGGAAGCCAAGCCCTTTTTGGCATCATGCATGTTTTGAGACCAATATGTGACATAGTATCCTTACTATGTTGACTCGCTTTGCTTGCGTTGGGAAAACACGATTTTGGGTAGTTAGATAAACATGAACATGTCGAAAAATCTTAACTTGAATATGATATGTGTTTATACTTGAAAATACGACTTGAAAGATAACATGGAAGTTGGCATGTAAGTATGCATAAAACATGAGCTTGGGAATTTACCTATTAAGTTAGGTCTACCCTTTGGGAATTTACCTATTAAGTTAGGTCTACCCAAATGCTTGAAAACTTGTAACATGTTTTGTAAACATGATGAACTTAGATAATATGAGTGTGGCCAACTCGAGGTTGGGTTGAGTTTGCAACGTAAAACTACCCGGAACCGACCGGCCTAACTAGTAGTTGCAAACAATAGGACCCAATGTGAGAAGTTGGTCATGTCGCGCTTAAGACCCGAGGTTAGACTAGGTTGTGGTGTAAATCTACCCGGACCTGCCCGGCTTAACTAGTAACCACAACAAGGTCTAATGTGAGAGGTTAAGAGTGCATTAATTAAATTAATGCCACATGATAAGGTTAAGTAAATTTGACTAATGACACTTAACCGATATGACACGAATGGGTAGGTTAAGTGGGACCGGGCTTGATTTCCTTAATGACACTTAACCGTGCAAGATGATTAGGAGATGGGGTTAAGTAATTTGCACTTAACTAATCCGACTGGGTAATTAGACGAGGTTAAGTAATTAAGACTTAACTAACCTAACCACGGTAATTAGATGGGGTTAAGTAATCCACACTTAACTAATCTAAACACGGTAATTCGACGGGGTTAAGTTAAACACTTAACCAACTTAAACTTGGTAGTTCAATGAGGTTAAGTAACGAATACTTAACCAACTTAACGTGATAATTTAATGGGGTTAAGCAACTTATACTTAACCAATTATACATGAAGATTTGATGTGGTTAAGTGACCTAAACTTAACCAATCTAACTCGTTAATTTGATGAGGTTAAGTTAACCTATACTTAACCAATCTAACGTGAAAACATGAGAAGGCTAAGTCACGAATCACTTGAATACGCTTGACCGATTTGACTCGGTAATTTGACAAGGTCAAGTTAATTTATATAATCAACCAATCTAAAATGATAATTAGACGATGTTAATTTATGGATTGCTTGATATACTTAGCCAACTTGACACATGGTTTGTAGGGTTAAGTCTTGGACTTGGATACTTAGCCAATTTTGACATGGTTTGTAGACGGGCTAAGTTATGAACTTAAGTGACACTTAACCCATTAGATAAACCCTAATTCGGAGGATTAGGTAAATAACCATAGTTAACAAGGGTAACGGAAATAAGGCTAAGTGGTAAACCTTAGTTAAGGGAAACTAAGTAATAATTCTTAGTCAAGGAAATCTGGACCACTTCTTAGATAGATGAGTAACCCGATACGGTAGGTCATCGTTTAAGTATACGCGTAGGAGCAGGCTATCTGATTTAGATAAAGGCTCCAGCGAACTGGGTAACGAAGCAGCGGCTTCAGGGAACGTGAGGATATTCTTGGTATCCTTCTGTGAGGTCGCAGATGATCATCCTGGGCTCACAAGAGGTTGAGGTCTGCGGTAGAAGAACCAAGAATATGCCTTGGTTGCTATGCGAGCGACCTAAAGACTGGGGTGGATAGCGGTGAGTCGACGGATACATAAGGTGCCCGAGATAGCAAGTTTGCCGATCATCTACCATCTTGAGTCAAGCGTGTATGTACGGAAAGGCAGGGAACACCCAACAGACCATAATTTGCTATCTAATTATGGGTGAGGTAGGCCGTAGGATGTGGGCTGGCCGGAGTGTAGTTCTCATGCAAGATTTTCTCTTGTGTTGCCTTTCACTAGTTGAGGGAGGGGTCTCGTGGGACCATAGCCACGTGTAGAAAAGCAGACCTTAGTATCTGCATCGGCAGATAAATCTAAAGCTCCCGACTGAGTCCTGTATTTCTTGGTTTGCCCTGTGACAGGACTCGGATGGCACGATGTGACACATGTGCATACAGTTATAGAAAAATGATTCACGATGAATGCGTGGGAAAAAGGGCGCGGTTGAGGGTTAGCGTAATCCCTAGTGGCCTAGGTGGTTTAACCCAAACCGAAATACGAAAGCGTGCAATAGGCAAGCGTAATCCCTAGTGGTGCTAGGTGGCGTAAGTCCTAGTAGTTCAACGATGATTCATATGGAAGAGCCTAGCTAGAACAAGGGTGACAGTCCAAACGACTTCAAGGATAATACGACATGAGGAAGCCCGTACGAGGTACGGCAAAGGACTGAACTTATATACATGGAAAGAAACATATGATTTGAGTAACCTATATATGTGATATATTAGGTTGACATGGACCATTACACGACTTTGAGCAAGGGACATTCATGGTTAACACATGACGCGGGTAGGGATACTAGTACAAGAGGTGCAGAGCAAATATACATGTTAGAACTAGGAAGAAGATACATAATAGATACCGTGGGATGTTAGACGGGGTAGATACCTTGGGATAATGTACTCGATAGAAATCTGACGATGTGATACCTTGACTTATCATAACACCGTAGTTTATCATAATACCTTAGTTTACCTTGCCGCAGCAGTTCAGCCGGCTACCCTGGTTTATCTATCTTGTAGTTATCCTTATGTTTACTTTCAGTTTATGCATGTCATGTTACCTTTACCTGTTTTTATACTGGAAGTAGATAGGACTTACTCAGTCTTTTTGAATGACCCGTTTTGTTTCGCCTCTTTTCTTCCGTTCCCCCCCCCCAGGTTTCAGGGAGGAAACAATGCTGTTTAGTTCGGACTTCTTCTGCTTGAAGGTCATCATGGATGGCTTGGACTTCTCTTGGCTATGGCTACTTTACGGTTTTACTTGGGGAATAATTTATTAAAAAGTCTTTATGCTTCTTTACTATTGCAAGACAGGTTTTGATGTACTCTGATGTAAAAGGCTTTAGACCTTATGTATTCATGTTTATGAAAGTTTGATTTTACTTCCGATATTTATTTATATATGTTCTGTCTTGTGATATTTCTGTGCATGTTTACCAATAATGCCCCTCTAAAGCTAGTGCATTCCCTCGCGAGTGACCCTAGCGGAGGCGGGGTGTTACACTACCCTGCACCAAATGTGCTACAAACGACATATTGAAGTTGAATCGGCATTGGAAAACATAATGGATAAATGTTTTCCCCTCTTTCTGACTGATATAGCAGCCATGTGGATTTGGCAGATAGAAATGGTATCGATCAAGATTTGGAACATGTTGGTCACTCGTTTTATTGAACATCTTCGAGTCCACATCGCTTGACCCAAGAACGTCATGTCACTTACAACAATCAAGCAGAGGCCATGAGAAACTCTGCGTTCATTTCTGGAAAGATTCAACGTTCCAGCAGCATCGGTTGATCGACGTGATCCATCTATGGTGTTGATGGCGGTAGTATCCGGCAATCTAGATAATTCGGAATTCAAAAAAATCATTGTACCGAGACCCACCTTGAAATCTCGTCGAATTCTACCTTGAGGCGGATAGATTTCTGCGAGAAGAAGATGCAACTTCCGAGAAGAAGATTCTTGATGTCAACATGCTCAAAGACGGAGAACTACCTGATTCTGGAAAAGGCAAAGGAAAAGCAGCTGTCAAGAATGACTGCAACGCTCAGCTCCAAAGAGGGCCTAGATATGAAAAGTACACTGAACTCAATTCAACGTTGATTAACATCTACATGGACACAAATGGTCCCATCTCCTATCCAAAGATTCCAGGGATGGAGCCATCGCAAAAAGAACGTGATTCTGGAAAACATTGCATATTTCATGATATGCACGGTCAAGAAATCAATAACTGCAGGCACCTGCGCAATTTGATTAAGGAATGGGTTAGACGTGGAGAGCTACCTGAGTATGTGTAACAACCAATAGCGCCTGCACCTACGGTGCCCCCTCCTGCTCCCAGGAGAGGGAATGACCCCGAATTGATCTCTCATGGGCTCATCATAAACTAATATGGATGAGATTAGCCTGGATTTCCCGCGTTCCTTAAGATTTAAGATATGTGCTTTCACTTTATTTTTCCAATTGGCTAAATCGTAGTACACACGTACGGTGTTAGGATTTAGCCCCAAAGTGTGTTTCGGACTCGATGATAAACCAATCAGGATTTGCTTTGGTTTTGTACTTTGAATTTAATAAGAAAGGAATTTCCGAGCATGGATTATGTTTGGCAAATTTAAGTATCTAGTCAGGTAATGGTAGGATTCTCAATCTTAATTAAAGTACGGCTTATAATTATCTCGAAACCTTAGGAACGCTTCGTGCCATGGGACAGACTATCTTGTCAGGATTTGGCCGGTACAATTCTATCTCGATATGAGTATGGATTGTACTCGTTGGATTTCTAAGAATGGATTATACTCAGGAACGATGATTGGTCTCATTACGATCTAGCTAAGGAACTCAATAAAACTTGAGTATGTCTTATGCTTAGTTTGAACTTCGTGGAATGGCTTATACGCGGAAGGTTAGGTCCTCGCCAGGTTTTGGCAGGACGATTTGATCATCCCTCGAGTATGGTTTATATTCGCAGCTAGCAGGCTTGGTGTGGCCTTGGATTATTCAGAACACATCTTCCTTTAACCAATAGGATATGTTATGGGGGGAAAAAATGTTGACATGCTTTATAGTCAAAGCAGTCACACATGGAATTTCTGATTAGCAACGCACTCATGCATTGAGAACATCATCAGAAGACAGGAAGCGATTTAGCCTAAGTCGCATCGAAAATAAAGAATGGCTCGAAACTCCTATTAGATGACCACTTTTGGGCCCAAAAATAATAATTACGGAGCTTTTCTCCGTAACTCCTATAGCCCTCTGAATCATATTCAGGTAGAGATTTAGTTTGGGCGAAATAGACTTACGGTTTGGAAGTAACGTCCATTTCCGTGAACGCGTGCAAAACTGGATTGGCTTCGTAATACGTGGATTTCTCCACCCCTTCGGTTCGGATCGAAGGACCCAGTTCAGGTAGAAGGAGAATCGACCCAATAGCAAGCAACGAAGTAGCTTTGCATTGGAAACATGGCTCGCTTCTGTTCGGTTCGGAATAGGAAGGTCTGACCCGGTATGACATCTAGATAGAAGTGCATGTCACATCTTCGGTTCGGAGGTACCACCTCGGTTTGGTCCGGACCCGAACAGACCCGCATGTATCGTTTATTGCACATCTGCTTTGACCTATTCTCATGTCATAACCGCCTCCTACTATTCCAGATAAGGCGCCACTTGGTATAACAGGAATTGTCGTGGTTTTCTCCACGTTTTCCACTACTTTTCAGAAGCCTTGGGATGTGTGCCACGTGGCATCCGAACCGATCCTCCCTAGGGCTTTACTACAACCACAAATACGCCATCACATGGCATTTTGAAAGGACTTTTTTGCACCTGTTCTTCACGGAATCCACCATTGCTGCGAGATAAGAATTTCGTTCTTCTCAAACAAGATCGACACGAAGATTTCGTGTATAAATTCATTCTCCTTTCTTTATGATACACCGCAACTCCATTTAGGTCACTCACAAAGGGAATGCATTAACTTCGGTGGAGGTTTATAAGTAAAAGTACAGATAAAACACAAGACAGATATAAACATACATATATATATATATATAAGCAGCGGTAAACAAACAGACTTTCATTTCATAAATACGTGTTCACACAAAACATTTCCATAATTGTCTCACAATAACTTCCAAAACATTACATCATCATTTCTGTCTTGATTATTAAATAAAGAAGCATAAAACATAATTAATGTTGCATAAATCCCCATAGAATGTGTCCAAAAGCCATAGCCAAGGAAAGAGAGTCCAAACCATACATCTGCTGTCTTGAAGCTTGCAAAGAGTTGACTAAGCTGGGTTGTTTCCTTCCTGTGGACCTGGGGGGGAACGAAAGAAAAGAAGACGAAAGAAAAACAGAGGTATACATAAAGCCTGGTAAGTCTAGTGACACTTCAGTATGAGAATAAGAAAAAGGGCATGATAGGTATAAGTTGGAAATAGGAAAGTATAATAAATTAAGATAAAGCAGTTTTGAACTGAATATACTATCGCACACCACACTATATTTCTGCACCTACTTGTATTTGTTCCGACTGGCGCCCCATGATCAGGTTGAAGTGATCCCCTTTCTAAAGATTGGCTCCTACGCGCAAAATCATGTGTGTCATGCAGGCCCCAATGATTGCAGATACCTATGATGGTCCCACCATGGGGTGTATCAAATCCCATGGTGGCGGCCCGACACAATTCTAGAATGCATAGTGTATACTACTGGTGCCCAGTACCCTGTTTGTCTGCTCCGATGTGTGCGCATGCCCGCACTCCGTTAGAACCTACACCGCTGCACCACTCGCCGTCACTTTTGACCGCTTACAATCAGCCCAGTAATCGTGCCCCACCCTGCCTAGTTTCAGGGTACCATGATACCTAATTGGGTTACTGCTGAAATGGGTCCCCGTTACTAGGTTTTCTAGTCAAGCATGTTAAGTGGTTAAGTGTCTGTATTAACCTAACCCCGCCCATCAGTTTAATTAACATGTTGAATTAGTTAAGTGTTTTAGTTAACTTAACCCTACCATCCTTATTCTAGCTTTAATTTATTCATTAAAGCACCAAGCACTCACATTGGACATGTATTGTTGCATTTACTAGACAGTGAGTCGGTTTCGGGTAGGTTTACACCGTAACTCAGTCTAACCTCAGGTCCTTATTGGGCTTAATGCCTTAACCTCCCACATTGGATAGGTATTGTTGTGATTATCGGTCAGCCGGGCAGGTTTACATCACAACTCAATCCAACCTCGGGTTAAGCATATTCGTATTTTCTGTATTTACACATTTGTCTCTTTTGCTTGTTATATGCAAATGTTATGGCCCATTTTCCAAGTTTGTTATTTTTTTAGGCATGACAATTCATACCATTTAAACGTCACCAATTATTGGCATGTGCCAAACATGCCAACATATATATTTTTCATGTTTAATCCTAACGATATTCCCCCGTTTGTACGTTCGCAAAATTATAATGAGTGTTGGGCTAGATATTTCAGCCCAACTTATAAACTTAGAAGGGAAAGCCAAGAACATGAAATATTCTAAATAACATAAAGGGTGTGTGACATATGAACTTGCCACTTTGCGATCTAATTAACATAAATCATGGGTTTCAACTTGTCATGTGAACTTGCATTCAAATAAGAATCTAATTAAATAGGTGTCTCATGAAATGGCATAATTTAGACTTGCATAAAACATAAGCCTTAACATATTTTTATCTAGGCATGACTTCAAATACAAACTAGCATGTGACAAAGTTATTACATGTCCATAAAAATGTCTATTTTTGACATCAACCCAAAAGCGTGAACTAGATCAAATCATGTATCCTATTATAACATGAAACTTGTAATAATCATGTGAAACTGAATGGTAACTGGCATGGACCCAATTACAAACTTGTAAATAACAAAAGAACATATACATGTGATTTAATCATGTAGGCATAATGGTCTTAACATAGAACATGTGTATATATGTCTGAACTTGGACTTAGAAAAAGGTATACAACCTATGTTAAACATATAAACATATAGGTGTAAATTTTAACATTAACCATATACTTGTATGTGATGTTGCTTTCATTCGAAATGTACAATAGGACCAACATCAAGACAACTATACTACAAACATCCCAATACCATTCACAATACAATCATTGCAATACACAGATATGAATTAGCATCATCGTTATACAATAGTAAAATTCCATTTCAATTTTACATCGAATCAAGTCTTAATTTTATTCTCATCGGAAAAATCACTATACTTACAACAAACGACGATCTTGATTTCTGGTTTATGAGTTCCGAATTTGCAATGCTTTCCATTGTGTAGATAAACATTGTTTGAATCTTGTTTTTACTTTAGTTTTGCTCATCTCTAAGCTTTCTCCAACTAATGGCTACTCTTAGTTTCCTCCCGACAGCATGACGGCTCTAGATCTATTTTATTTGTGTGAATTTAGGTTAAGTGTTGGGTTGTATTTATAGAATTTCTGATTGATTTGAGCCGTCAGATGATCATAGAGTGAATTCAGACCGTACACACCAAGAGGAGCCAATCAGAAAGTGACAAGTCAGCCCTAGTGACACACTAGAAATCAGAAAATCACTCAGAACCCGATCAGGCCAGCCAAGACCTGACCAGATCGACTAGGTAGGTCGACCCCCCGGTCTACTCCTGGTCGATCAGGGTACCCAGGTCGACCCCCTGTTCGACCTGGGTCCTGGGCGGGAATTTTTCCCGCCCAGCCCAATTTGAGTTTGTTTTCAAATTTTGAATTCAATTTTGAACTGTTTGAATTTTAAATTGAATTCCGAAACTTCGGAAGGTCATAACTCCTTCATACAAAGTCCGATTTATGCAAACTCGGACTCTATCTCAACTAGAATTCCAAGACAAGCACAATGGTGTAACCCGTTTCCCTTAATTCTTCCATTTTTAATTAATTATACTTTAGTTTGTTAATTTATTGTTAACTGAAAATTCGGGGTGTTACATTCTCCCCTCCTTAAAGGATTTTGTCCCCGAAATCTTCAAGTCTGGAAGAATGTATAACCTACCATCCAATCGTCCATCTAGTCAACCAATAAACACAGGCGTCCATTGTCCTTAAAAGACTTCTAATGCTTCATGATCATATGCATAGTGTGTGTATATGTCCTTATCTAATGCAAAAATTAGGCGGTCTAATGATTCAGTTAACCTCCTTAATGCGAAGCATGTAAGTGCCATGAATCCACAATGTATGAACATTTTTCCCTACTCATAATTCTACATGAGTGCGCAACCATTCATACAAATGCGACATCCATATGACAACACATCAAGTTTCAACCACATACAAATATGAATACATATATGCATATGCAATATGGAAGCGACTGAGCCGAT
This sequence comes from Allium sativum, assembly GCA_030737875.1. Taxonomy (NCBI): domain Eukaryota; kingdom Viridiplantae; phylum Streptophyta; class Magnoliopsida; order Asparagales; family Amaryllidaceae; genus Allium; species Allium sativum. The sequence continues at coordinate 177,971,563 of CM060915.1, read as the reverse complement.
CTAATACCTAGGGTGTATGTATATGCATCCATGAGCAACCACTAGAAATCACCTACAACAACTTGCAGCCATCAATCATAACATGTTTTAAATACATGTTTACACCCATTAGTTTCTACCTAGGGAGATAGGAGAAAAAGGACCAAGAAGATACACTAAAAGGTAGATACATGCATAAACTTATGGAGAAAGAGAGGTCAAAGATTTACCCTAAAAAAGAAAAGGGTAGGCAGTGCATATTTTTTCCTCACTTTCCCGAGTCACGTCTTCCTCGGCATCGCTCCATTGAACTTTAACAAGCCTGACTTCACAGTTGCGTAACTTTTTGATTTCAGTTCCTACGATTCGAGTTGGAACTCTCCTCATAGTTGTTTCTCGTTCTATTTCAACTTCTTCTAAAATGCTTGGCTCCACTACTTCCGCAGACGCATGTAAACATTTCTGGAGATGAGAAACGTGAAAGACATTGTGAATTCCAGCAAACCTTTCGGGCAGCTCTACTCTATAAGCCATCTTCCCAATCTTCTCGATGATAGGGAACGGTCCTACATATCTTGGTGCTAGCTTTCCTGCGGATCCAAAGAGAATGACGTTCCTTAAAGGAGATACCTTAAGGAAAACCCTGTCCCCAACCTCAAACTCAAGGTCGGTCCCTTCTTTTGTCTGCGTAGGATTTCTGTATATCTTGCGCAGTCTTCATTCTCCTTCATATCAAGTCCACTTTTTCCGAAGTCTCTCTAATCATGTCTGGTTCAAGTATAAGCTTGTCTGTAGACTCCCACCTACAAGTTTGTGATCGACACGGTCTTCCATAGAAAGCTTCGAAGGGCGCCATGCCGATGGTGGCTTAATAGCCGTTGTTGTAGGCGAATTCCACTAAAGGAAGATGATCCTTCCATGTCCCTCCAAAGTCAAGAACGCACAGTCTCAAAAGATCTTTTAATACTCTGTTCACACTTTCTGTCTGACCATCAGTTTGGGGGTGATAAGCCATGCTCAAGCATAACTGTGTGCCTACAGCTTCTTGCAGACTCCGCCAAAACTCGCTCGTAAAGATAGGATCTCGATCACTTACTATGCTGGAGGGCATTCCATAGAGTCGAACTATTTCCTTGAGATAAAGAGATGCTAGAGATGAGGCAGTCCTTCTACTCTTGACAGGTATAAAATGGGCACTTTTCGTGAGCATGTCCACTATTACCCATATGCTAGTATTGCCCCTTCTTGACCTAGGCAACCCATCAATGAAGTCCATTGAAATGCTATCCCACTTCCATCGCGGGACTTCTAGAGGATGAAGAAGTCCTCCAGGCTTAGTTTTTTCCGCCTTCACCTGTTGGCATATCATGCACTTAGAAACAAAATCTGCCACATCCTTCTTTATGCCGCTCCGAAGGAAAACTCTCTTTACGTCCTTGTACATTTTGTCTCCACCTGGGTGTATTGTCATCCTGGAATGGTGTGCTTCCTTGAGAACCATCTTTACCAAATCCCTTGCTTGTGGTACGCATAATCTTCCATCTCGCCTCAGCCAACCCTTATCATCGATGGAGTACCTATTGAGGTGACTGGAAGTTTCACCCCTAACTAGCTTATCAATCACATCAACAAGCTGAGGGTCTTTGCGTTGTGTGGCCCCTATTGGGTCTAAAAGATTGGGCCGCAATTCTAGTGATGCCAACAAACCAGGTACAAAATCAGAGGATGGCCTAAAGTCAAAACTGGCTATATACTCCGAGCTTTGCATTTCTACAATGAGAGGGCTTAAGGTCAGCTTCTTTCTACTCAAGGCGTCTGCTACTACGTTGCCCTTGCTAGGAGTATAGGAAATCTCAAAATCATACGAGGCAAGAAACTCCATCCACCTTTGCTGTCTTAAGTTAAGATCTTTCTGCGAGAAAATATACTTCAACGATTTATGGTCAGTATATAATTCGAACTTCGCACCTAGGAGATAATGGCACCAAGACTTAAGTGCAAAGACGATGGCGGCCAACTAAAGATCGTGGGTTGGGTAGTTCTTTTCATGAACTTTCAATTGTCTTCCACCACAAGCTACTACCTTCCCTTCTTGCATCAGAACAGCACCTAATGCCGTACCACAAGCATCCGTGTATAGTATGAACATCTTGCTTCCATCAGGCAAAGTTAGAACTGGGGCTGTTGTGAGAGCCCTCTTCAAGCGTTGGAAAGCAATATCACAATCCAAATCCCAAGCGAATGCTAGATTCTTCTTTGTTAGCCTTGTGAGTGGAGTTGAGATTTTCGCGAAATCTCTAATGAACTTTCGGTAAAAACCTGCTAGCCCAAGAAAGCTTTGGACTTCGGTTGCATTTCTTAGTGCCTTCCAATCTTGCACCGCCACCACTTTCGCAGGGTCCACAGCTAACCCCTCTTTGGACACTACATGCCCAAGAAACCTTACTTCTTCTCTACAAAAGTGGCACCTGGATAATTTGGCTTTCAGCTGATGAACTCGAAGAGTTTCCATGATCTCCTTTATATGCTGAGCTTGTTCTTCCTCATTCTTTGAGAAGATCAAAATATCGTCTATGAAGACCACCACGAACTTATTGAGGAATTCTCTGATTACCCTGCTCATTAGGTCTACGAAAAAGTAGGTGCGTTTGTCAAGCCAAAATGCATGACAAGCCACTCGAAGAAACCGTCTGGGGTTCTGAACGCCGTATTATCAATGCTATCTTCAGCTACCCTTAGTTGATGGAACCCAGTAGCCAGATCAAGTTGGGGGAAAACCAACGCACCTACAAGCTGATCAAACAAATCGTCAATTCTGGGAAGCGGGTGTCTATTCTTCTTAGTCAGCTTGTTTAGCTCCCTATATTCCACAAAAGACGTAGTGAGCCATCTGCTTTGGTGGCGAGCACCACTGGAGCACCCCATTCTGAGATACTCTGCCTTATTAACCTATTCTCGAGAAGCTCATTAACTTGCTTACTGAGCTCCATTCTCTCCTTTGGAGCCATGTGTCTAACAGGTAAAGCTATGGGCTTTGCATTATCAACAAGATATATGCGGAAGTCTATTTCCTGCCTTGGAGGTAAGCCCTTCACCTCTTCAAAGACATCCAGATATTCACGGACCACTCTAACCGATTGCAAGTTCTCAACATAAGCATCAAACGACTCTAGATAACTAAGCATAACCGCATTCAAGGGATTACAAGAAATTTGTAAAGTGTTACCGAGCTGAGTCAAGAGTCTAACCACTCTCTTCTCACAATCGAGAATGGCTTTATTACTGGATAACCAGTCCATGCCTAAGATCAACCCATATCTCGAGAAACCCAAAACAAAGGCACTACATCTAAACTCAACACTTAGAAAAGAGACTTTCAAATCCAATCAAACCATTGACAAATAAGCTGAGCCCCCAATTGGATTTGAAACAACCAAGGGATCTTCTACCATACTAGTGTCTAGTTGTAGAGATTCTACTAAAGAAGATGAAATAAAGGAGTTTGATGCGCCAGAATCAAAGAGAGTGTGAACTGGATGATCATAGAGATAAACTAAGCATTCTACGGAAATATTTCTACCGCGTTCCTGCAGAGGTGCCACCAGCGTGTGAACCTGTCCCCCTGAAGTGGATCCACTCCTCTGTCCCTGCCCCCGCTTCTTCGGGCAGTCCTTAGCCATGTGTCCTGTCTCGCCGCAATGGAAACAACCACCATTCATCTTCGCCTTCTTCTTTCTGCAGTCTTTCACTATATGTCCAACAATGCCACAGAAATTACACTTTCTCTTTTCACGGGATTTGTTGTTCTTCCCGCCCTTCTTGAAGTCTGTTTTCTTAGCCTGTAAACCCTCTTTGTTTTCTTGAGGCACTTCCACCTTTGCCTCTTTCTTGCCTTTATCTTCCTCGCGTAGCAGCGCCATGTCCACCAAGCTTTTATTAGTCGCTCCCATGGGTATATGGGTCATAGCAAGGCTGTGTAGCGACTCATTCAGACCTTTGACAAAGCGAAGAGCCTTCTTGTGTTGGGTGTTTACTAAATCCAGCCCAAATCTAGGCAGATGATTAAACTGATTGACATACTACTTGATCGTCATACTTCCTTGTTTAAGAGTTAGGAACTTCTCCATCTGCAGGCTTCTTTCAGCTTGGGAGAGGAATTTCATCTCAAACCTCATCCTGAAGTATTCCCTAGTTTCCACTTGCCCCTCACCATGGGTAACTTCCTACCAATAAGAAGCTTCGTCTTTAAGCAACCACACTGCTAGCTATATCTTTTGCCTGTCGTCAACTTCGAAGATGACGAACAAATCTTTGGTCTCCTTCAGCCGGTTCCTTGCTACCACCAAGGATTCAGTTCCATAAAAGTCCTTTAAACCCATAGCCTTGAAGTCTCTACATGTCTTAGCGAAAGCATTTCCACGAGGAGGAGGAGGAGGAACCGCTGCCATTGTGGGAGGAGGAATGTCTACCGGGCCCGCATCATTGGCCCTAGCCGGTAGGTACCTTAGGAACCAGCCAGGTATCGGTACTCCTTCTGAAAGGTTAATATCTCAAGACATGTTGAAACAAAAAGGAAAGATTCAAAGCAAAAGGATAGAGAGATAGTGCGTATGGCTTTGGGGAATTATGCCTTTTAAAAACAACACTTTTTCTTGAAAAAAAAATTGCTTCTTTAAACTTCTTATTTGAAAATAGTTTCAAAAACCTTTATCTAATCTGGTAAACTTGTGCTCTGATACCAAGTGAAAAACCCCACTTCCATTAAGGTCACTCAAAAAGGGAATGCCTTAACTTCGGTGGCGTTATATAAGTAAAACTCACAGATAAAACACAAGACAAATATAAACACACACACACACACACACACACACACACACATATATATATATATGTATATAAGCAGCGGAAAACAAACAGACTTTCATTTCATAAATACGTGTTCATACAAAACATTTCCATAATTGTCTCACATTAACTTCCAAAACATTACATCATCATTTCTATCTTGATCATCAAATAAAGAAGCATAAAACATAATTAAAGTTGCATAAATCCCCATAGAACATGTTCAAAAGCCATAGCCAAGGAAAGAGAGTCCAAACCATACATCTACTATCTTGAAGATTGCAAAGAGTCTGACTAAACTGGGTTGTTTCCCCCATGTGGACCTTGGGGGGGGGGGGGGGAGGGGGTGGAAACGGAAGAAAAGAAGAAGAAAGAAAAATAGAGTCAGACATAAAGCCTGGTAAGTCTAGTGACTCTTCAGTACGAGAATAAGAAAAAGGGCATGATAGGTATAAACTGGAAACAGGAAAGTATCATAAATTAAGATAAAGCAGTTTTGAACCGAATATACTATCGCACCCACACTATATCTCTGCACCTACTTGTATTTGTTCCAATTGGCGCCCCATGATCGGGGTGAAGTGATCCCTTTTCTAAACCTTGGCACCTACTCACAAAATTATATGTGTCATACGGCCCCCAATGATTGTAGATACCTATGTTGGTCCCACCATGAGGTGTGTCAAGTCCCATGGTGGCGACCCGACACAATTCTAGAATGCATAGTGTATACCACTGGTGCCCAGTGCCCTGTTTGTCTGCTCCGAAGTGTGTGCACGCCCGCACTCCGTTAGAAACTACACTGCTTCACCACTCGCCGTCGCTTTTGACAGCTTACAATCAGTCCAGTAATCGTGCCCTACCCTGCCTAGTTTCAGGGTACCATGATACCTAATTGGGTTATTGCTGAAATGAGTCCCCGTTACTAGGGTTATCTAGTAAACATTGGTTATGTGTCTGTATTAACGTAACCCTACCCATCAGTTTAGTTAATATGTTGAATTGGTTAAGTTTTTTTGTTAAGTTAACCCTACCATCCTTATTCTAGCTTTAATTTATTCATTAAAGCACATACCACTCACATTAGACAGGTATTGTTGCGTTTACTAGACAGCTGGTCGGTTTCGGGCAGGTTTACACCACAACTCAGTCTACCCTCGGGTCCTTATTGGGCTTAATGCCTTAACCTCCACATTGGATAGGTATTGTTGTGATTACTGGATAGTCGGGCGGGTCCGGGCAGGTTTACATCACAACTCAATCCAACCTCGGGTTAAGCATATTCATATTTTCTAAATTTACATATTTGTATCTTTTACTTGTTATATGTAAATGTTATGTCCCATTTTCCAAGTGCGTTATTTTTTTAGGCATGGCAATTCATACCATTTTAACATCACCAATTATTGGCATGTGCCAAACATGCCAACACATATATTTTTCACGTTTAATCCCACCGATATTCCCCCGTTTTTACGTTCGCAAAATTATAATGAGTGTTGGGCTAAATATTTCAGCCCAACTTATAAACATAGAAGGGAAAGCCAATAACATGAAATATTCTAAATAACATAATGGGTGTTTGACATATGAACTTGCAACTTTTCGATCTAATTAACATAAATAATGGGTTTCAACTTGTCATGTGAACTTGCATTAAATAAGAATCTAATTAAATAGGTGTCACATGAAATGGCATAATTTAGAATTGCATAAAACATAAGCCTAAACATATTTTTATCTAGTCATAACTTCAAACACAAACTAGCATGTGACAAAGTTATTACATGTCCATAAAAATGTCTATTTTTGACATTAACCCAAAAGCGTGAACCAGATCAAATCATGTATCCTATCATAACATGAAATTTGTAATAATCATGTGAAACTAAATGGTACCTGGCATGGACCAAATTACAAACATGCAAAGAACATAAGAACATATACATGGGATTTAATCGTGTAGGCATAATGGTCTTAACATAGAATGTAACACCCCACCTCCGCTAGGGTCACTCGCAAAGGAATGCACTAGCTTTAGAGGGGTATTATTGGTAAACATGTACAGAAATATTACAAGAAAGAACATATATATAAAACAGCGGAAGTAAAACAAATTTCATTACCTTGTAAAATAAGGTCTAAAGCCTTTTACATCAAAATACATCAAAACCTGTCTTGCAATAATAAAGAAGCATAAAGCCATTTCATAAATTATTCCCCAAGTAAAACAGTAAAGTAGCCATAGCCAAGAGAAGTCCAAGCCATGCGTGATGACCTTCAAACAGAAGAAGTCCAAACTAACAATAGCATTTCCTCCCTGTAACCTGGGGGGGGGAACGGAAGACAAGAGGCGGAAGAAAATAGGGTCAGTCAGAAAGACTGGTAAGCCCTATCTACTATCAGTATATAAACTAGTAAAGTTAACTGGCATGAGGAACTGAGATGAACATAAGTATGATGACAAGATAGATAAGCTAAACCAAAATAATAGGATACACTACTGTACCAAGATAAACGAGTGTGTCATGATAAACTACGGTGTCAAGATAAATCAAGGTACCACATCGTCAGGTTTCGATCAAGTATACTATCCCAAGGTATCTACAATGTATAACATCCTAAGGTATGTATCATGTATATTTGCTCTGCACCCCTCGTACTAGTATCCCAACCCGTGTCATGTGTCAACTATGAATGTCCCTTGCCCAATGTCATGTAATGGTCCATGTCACCCTAATATATATAGCATATGTAGGTTTTTCCAACTCGTATGTTTCCTTCCATGTATAAGTTCAGTCCCTTGCCGTAGGCCATACGGGCTTTCCCATGTAAATGTTTTATCCTTGAAGTTATTTTGGACTGCTACCATCGATCTAGTTATGTTTCCTTACCATGAACTATTGCGTGTCCACTTAGGATTTATGCAGCCTAGGACCACTAGGGATTATGCTACCTAACGAGCGTTTCCGTGTCTCGGTTTGGGTTCAGCCACCTAGGGCCACTAGGGATTATGCCACCCGTCAACCGCGCCCTTTATCCCACGTATGTATCGTGAATCGTTTTCCATGTCTAGATGCACATGTTCCTCAATGTGCCATCCGAGTTCCGTGCCAGGGCAAATCAAGAAATACGGAACTCGGTCGGGAGCTTTAAGTCGTCTGCTGATGTAGATATCAAGGTTTGTTTTTGTACCCATGGCTATGGTCCCACGTGACCCCTCCCTCAACTACTGAAAGGCAATCCAAGAAAAATCATGTATGAGAACTACATTAAGGCCCATCGATGCCCACTTCCAGATAGCCAACCTCACCCATAACTTGATAGCTAGTATATGGTCTTTTGGGAGTTCCCTGCCTTTCCGTACGTACACGATTGACTAAAGATGGTAGGTAGCCGGCGACATGCTATCCCGGGGAAAAATCAAGTATGGTTGACTCCACGCTAATCCATCCCAGTCTTTAGGTCGCTCGCATAGAAACCAAGGCATACTCTTGGCTCTCCTACCGCAGACCTTAACCTCTGTGAGGCCGGGTTTCATGGACCACACGCCACCTCACAGAGGGATACCAAGAGTACCCTCACGTTCGCCGAAGCTTCCGGTTCGTCACCCAGTTCGCTGGAGCTTTTATCCAAGTCAGATAACTTGCTCCTCCTCGTATACTAAGCGATGACCTACCGTACCAGGTTACTCATCTCTTTATGAACTAGTCCATGTCCTTAACTAAGAATTATTACTTAGTTACCCTTAACTAAGGTTTAGCACTTAGCCCCTCTTTCCACTATCCTTGTTAACTACGATTTCCAACCTAGTCCCCTGAGCTAGGGTTTTGTCAAATGGGTTAAGTGTTGTTATCCAAGTTCATGACTTAACCCGCCTACGAATCATGTCAAGATTGGCTATGTACTCAAGTTCAAGGCTTTGCCCTACAAGTTGGTTAAGTGTACCAAGAAGCTCATGACTTAACCTTATCAAGTCAAATTGGTTAAGTATTTATTTGTCTTAACCCTATCAGATTATCATGTTAGACTGATTAAGCATAGATTATCTTAATCCCATCAGATTATCGAGTCGGATTGGTTAAGCATGGGTTAGCTTAACCCCATCCACTAATCGTATTACAATGGTTAAGCCTACTTTTAAAAGTCTTGTGACTTAACCCTATCAGGTCCACCTATTAGATTGGTTAAGTATAGGTTACTTAACCTCATCAAATCATCATGTATAATTGGTTAAGTATAAGTTACTTAACCCCATTAAATTACCATGTTAAATTGGTTAAGTATTTGTTACTTAACCTCATTGAATTAACGCATTTAGATTGGTTAAGTGTTTAACTTAACCCCACCGAATTACCGTGTTTAGATTAGTTATGTGAAGATTACTTAACCCCATCTAATTACCGTGTTTAGATTAGTTAAGTCTAAGTTACTTAATCCCATCTAATTACCGTGTTTAGATTAGTTAAGTCTAAGTTACTTAACCCCATCTAATTACCGTGTTTAGATTAGTTAAGTCTAAGTTACTTAACCCCATCTAATTACCGTGTTTAGATTAGTTAAGTGTGGATTACTTAACCCCATCTAATTACCCAGTCGGATTAGTTAAGCGTAAATTACTTAACCCCATCCCCTAATCGTCTTGTATGGTTAAGTGTCATTAAGAAATCAAGCCCGGTCCCACTTAACCTACCCATTCGTGTCATATCGGTTAAGTGTCATTAGTCAAATTTACTTAACCTTATCATGTGGCATTAATTTAATTAATGCACTCTTAACCTCTCACATTAGACCTTGTTGTGGTTACTAGTTAAGCCGGGCGGGTCCGGGTAGTTTTTCACCACAACCTAGTCTGACCTCGGGTCTTAAGCCTGACATGACCAACTTCTCACATTGGATCCTATTGTTTGTAGCCACTAGTTAAGCCGGGCGGGTCCGGGTAGATTTATGCTACAAACTCAACCCAACCTCGAGTTGCCCATTTTCATGTTTGGCCTAGCGTCTTGTTACACTTACAACCCATACGTGTCAAGTTTCCAAGTCCCATGCTCATAGCCAAAGTTACATGTTGTCACATTTATACCAATTTACCCAAATCATGTTTCATGTCATTAAAGTTTACCCATAACATAACCCCAACGCTTTTAAACTCGCATATACATTCGCAACAACATATAATGTTTTAAAAGAAGGAACTTGGCAAAGGCATGAAAAAAAAAGGGTATAAGGCCACAAGTTAAACATGGTGGAAATGAGGCATAAATGTGCTCACAAACTTGCAAGTTACATTGTCAAACCTCAAAAACATGCATAACATTCAAACTTGGCAAATAGGTGATACATGGTCATAGATGACATGAAATGATGACAAGTAACTCGCATATAACATCACATAAGGGTTATGACTTCATATGCAAATTAACCTAAAGGTTATGAGGGTTCTCATGTTGCATTATGCAACATTTCAACATAAAGGTTATAGCTTTTAACCAACAAGATCAAGGTAATGACTTTATAGACTTGAATTACATGATAGCATGTATCATACTTAATGATCAAACCCAAACTTGCAACATTCATTTAACTTTATAGTTAATATCTAAGAGTAGGAGGGGGCTTACAATGCTATGAAGGCACAAATCAACATATAAAACAAAGCTTGAGACGAAGCCATTCATGCTATCACCCAAAAACCCCAAAAGAACAAGCTCCAAATGAAACCCTTGAGCAAACATCAATAAAAATCCTTGCTTTGAAGAAGAAAGGTTTCAACTTTGGCTTTGAATGAAGCTTATGAGCTCTCATGCAAGATCCTTGCTTTTTGGTCAAGAACAGGTTGCAACTTTGGCTAGAATGCAACTTATGAACTCTCATACAAACATGAAATCACTCAAATGATCATAGAATCTCCCTTGAATGAAGAAAAGAGGCTCCTTTACTTTGAAACTAGCTTAGAACACTTAAGCTATCATGAAGAAGAAGATGGAGGCCATGGGTTGAAGTGGATGCCATGATGAGGAATCATTTTGGCATAGTTTAGTTGTAGGATTGAATAATGGTGATTTAGGCTAGGTTTAGTGGTCTTTTTATAGAGGATTAGGATAGTATTAGCCATAGGATTAACCCTAGATTCAATCCAAGCCATCAAAACATGTCTTGGGGAAGAAGTCAAGTGTAGGAACCATCTAAGGCCTTTAGATTAAAGCTGAACCATGAGAACCATTCAAATGCAAAATCTGCATTTGAGCGAATCGGCCCATGGCTTGACAGCCAAACACCCTGGATTAACCCCTAGTCGACCCAGCGGGCTTGGGTCGACCTCAAAAATCGGCTGGTTCGGTTATTCCCCTCTTCCAATTCACTGTTTTGAACATTTTTGCATATTTATTTATTTAATTTTCAATTATATATATATATATATCAATATGTATATATTTCTCTGCGCAACCCATTTCACTTAATTAAGTATACTTTAATTTGTGAATTTTTATGTTCAAATTACGGGGTGTTACATTCTCCCCTCCTTAAAGGATTTCGTCCCCGAAATCTCCAAGTTAGGAAGAACGTATCCTACTATCCATCATCCATCTATTCAAAACATCATCCACAGGCAACCATTGTCCTTAGACGATTTCTAATGCCATATGAACATATGCAGAACGTGTGTGTATATGCTCCTTAGCTAATGCTAATGATCAGGCCTGAATGATCTTTCTAATGCAAAATATGTTTAGTGCCATAAGTCCAACATGTATGCGAATAGTCCAAGTCATATAAGTACTATATGCGTGCACAAACATTCATTCATATGCAACATCCGCATGATAACACATTCAATTTCATCCATAAACAAGTATAAATACTCGTGCATATGCAACATGAAACGTGATCGCGTCAATCTAGTATCTAATGTGTATTCGCGCATCCATGAGCAACCACTTGCAACCATATCAATCATAACATGTTTCAAATACATGTTTACATCCATAGAGTTCTATCTAAGGTTCCCAAGATAAGATCGAGGAGATAAACAAGACAAACTCCTTACGGGGTTTGTAACAGAAACAGGACCGAGAGGATATCCACTAAGCGATAGCATGCAAGCAAGCTCTACAGGTGAACCAAGGATCAAAGATATACTCTTAAAAAGAGACACGATGCGCGCGTCTAATCCGCATTTCCTTGAGCATAATTCCAGTGTGCCTTGACTGCCTTTGACTTCATGATTTTGTAGCTCCTTGATTCCTATTTCCAAAGTATGAGTAGGAACTCTTTTCACTGTCGCCTCTCGTTCCACTTCCATTTATTCTTTCCCTAGTATACTTGGCTCAACCATATCTACGTACTCATGCAAGCTCTCCAAAATTCACTAGTGAATTCTGGATCTCGTTTACCAATGCCAACGCATGTTACCACGTGCACTTACTAGGGTGGTTCCTGTAACCCATGCTCAAGCAGAATGAACCATCCGTCTTATTGGCGGACGTTACTCGATTGAATCAGAGATTTTCGATAAATGCATCAAGAGATTCTAGGTAACTAACCATGATAGAACCTAAAAGGTTACACGAGACTTCGAAGGTATTACCAAAGCAAGCCAAGAGTCTGACTACCCTCTTTTCAAAACCGAGAATGGTATCCCTTACTGGATAACCACTTTACCCCTAGAATCCATCCATAGCTCAACAATAGAAGTATTGCTTCTAATCTAAACACTTGGCATAGACGTTCTCTAATCCAACAAGTCATGAATAAATGGACCGACTCTCCAACCAGATTTTGGGACAAAAACTGGGATCCTCTACCATGCTAGTACTAAGGTGCAGAGACTCAACTATCCAAGCAGACTTAAATGATACGATGATCAAGACAAAGTCTGAACGGGATGATAGAAAAGAACGACTAAACCTTTACCAGAAACAGTACCATTTCTTTTAGGTACCCTAGAAATGGGAGCGTACAATTGCCCTCTCTGATGATCTTGTCCTTGTCCTCATTGATGGACTAAGCCATAGCAAAAGTTGCTTATCCTTAAGCTCGCATCCTTTATCCTTACTCTTATTATCCTTCCTTGTACCACGACAACAGGTCTCTCGAGAACCACCTCTATCGCACGTGAAAATACTTACGTAGCTAGACAAGGATTAGTCGCAGTTAGAACTACTGTAACTACAGATGGAGGGAAGAAAGGAAAAGAGATTCGATCAATGAAACAAAGGACTGTGCTAATGGCTTTTGGGGAATAGCCTTTAAAAACTTTTCTTGAAAAATGCTTCTTTGTAAACGGTTTTTCAAATAGTTTTCAGAAGGTTTTAAAAACTTTTGCCCAGTCTGGTAACCTTCTGCTCTGATTCCAAATGTAACACCCCTCCTCCGCTAGGGTCACTCGCAAAGGAATGCACTAGCTTTAGAGGGGTATTATTGGTAAACATGTACAGAAATATTACAAGACAGAACATATATATATAAAACAGCGGAAGTAAAACAAATTTCATTACCTTGTAAAATAAGGTCTAAAGCCTTTTACATCAAAATACATCAAATCCTGTCTTGCAATAATAAAGAAGCATAAAGCCATTTCATAAATTATTCCCCAAGTAAAACAGTAAAGTAGCCATAGCCAAGAGAAGTCCAAGCCATGCGTGATGACCTTCAAACAGAAGAAGTCCAAACTAACAATAGCATTTCCTCCCTGTAACCTGGGGGAGGGGGAAATGTAAGACAAGAGGCGAAAGAAAACAGGGTCAGTCATAAAGACTGTTAAGCCCTATCTACTATCAGTATATAAACTAGTAAAGTTAACAGGCATGAGGAACTGAGATGAACATAAGTATGATGACAAGATAGATAAGCTAAACCAAAATAACAGGATGAACTACTGTACCAAGATAAACAAGTGTGTCATGATAAACTACGGTGTCAAGATAAATCAAGGTACCACATCGTCAGGTTTCTATCAAGTATATTATCCCAAGGTATCTACCATGTAGAACATCCTAAGGTATGTATCATGTATATTTGCTTTGCACCCCTCGTACTAGTATCCCAACCCGTGTCATGTGTCAACTACGAATGTCCCTTGCCCAATGTCATGTAATGGTCCATGTCACCCTAATATATATAGCATATGTAGATTTTTCCAACTCGTATGTTTCCTTCCATGTATAAGTTCAGTCCTTTGCCGTAGGCCATACGGGCTTTCCCATGTATACGTTTTATCCTTGAAGTTATTTTGGACTGCTACCCTCGATCTAGTTATGTTTCCTTACCACGAACTATCGCGTGTCCACTTAGGATTTATGCCACCTAGGACCACTAGGGATTATGCTACCTAATGCACGTTTCCGTGTCTCGGTTTGGGTTCAGCCACCTAGGGCCACTAGGGATTATGCCACCCGTCAACCGCGCCCTTTATCCCACGTATGTATCATGAATCGTTTTCCATGTCCAGATGCACATGTTCCTCAATGTGCCATCCGAGTGCCGTGCCAGGGCAAATCAAGAAATACGGAACTCGGTCGGGAGCTTTAAGTCATCTGCTGATGCAAATATCAAGGTCTGTTTTTGTACTCGTGGCTATGGTCCCACGTGACCCTTCCCTCAACTACTGAAAGGCAATCCAAGAAAAATCATGTATGAGAACTACACTAAGGCCCATCGATGCCCACTTCCAGATAGCCAACCTCACCCATAACTTGATACCTAGTATATGGTCTTTTGGGAGTTCCCTGCCTTTCCGTACGTACACGATTGACTAAAGATGGTAGGTAGCCGGCGACATGCTATCCCGGGGCAAAATCAAGTATCGTCGACTCCACGCTAATCCATCCCAGTCTTTAGGTCGCTCGCATAGCAACCAAGGCATACTCTTGGCTCTCCTACCGCAGACCTTAACCTCTGTGAGGCCGGGTTTCATGGACCACACGCCACCTCACAGAGGGATACCAAGAGTACCCTCACGTTCCCCGAATCTTCCGCTTCGTCACCCAGTTCGCTGGAGCTTTTATCCAAGTCAGATAACTTGCTCCTCCTCGTATACTAAGTGATGACCTACCGTACCAGGTTACTCATCTCTTTATGAACTAGTCCATGTCCTCAGCTAAGAATTATTACTTAGTTACCCTTAACTAAGGTTTACCACTTAGCCCCTCTTTCCACTATCCTTGTTAACTACGATTTCCAACCTAGTCCCCTAAGCTAGGGTTTTGTCAAATGGGTTAAGTGTTGTTATCCAAGTTCATGACTTAACCCGCCTACGAATCATGTCAAGATTGGCTAAGTACTCAAGTTCAAGACTTAGCCCTACAAGTTGGTTAAGTGTACCAAGAAGCTCATGACTTAACCTTATCAAGTCAAATTGGTTAAGTATTTATTTGTCTTAAACCTATCAGATTATCATGTTAGATTGATTAAGCATAGATTATCTTAATCCCATCAGATTATCGAGTCGGATTGGTTAAGCATGGGTTAGCTTAACCCCATCCACTAATCGTATTACAATGGTTAAGCCTACTTTTAAAAGTCTTGTGACTTAACCCTATCTGGTCCACCTATTAGATTGGTTAAGTATAGGTTACGTAACCTCATCAAATCATCACGTATAATTGGTTAAGTATAAGTTACTTAACCCCATTAAATTACCGTGTTAAATTGGTTAAGTATTGGTTACTTAACCTCATTGAATTAACGCATTTAGATTGGTTAAGTGTTTAACTTAACCCCACCGAATTACCGTGCTTAGATTAGTTAAGTGAAGGTTACTTAACCCCATCTAATTACCGTGTTTAGATTAGTTAAATCTAAGTTACTTAACCCCATCTAATTACCGTGTTTAGATTAGTTATGTCTATGTTACTTAACCCCATCTAATTACCGTGTTTAGATTAGTTAAGTCTAAGTTACTTAACCCCATCTAATTACCGTGTTTAGATTAGTTAAGTGTGGATTACTTAACCCCATCTAATTACCCAGTCGAATTAGTTAAGCGTAAATTACTTAACCCCATCCCCTAATCGTCTTGTATGGTTAAGTGCCATTAAGAAATCAAGCCCGGTCCCACTTAACCTACCCATTCGTGTCATATCGGTTAAGTGTCATTAGTCAAATTTACTTAACCTTATCATGTGGCATTAATTTAATTAATGCACTCTTAACCTCTCACATTAGACCTTGTTGTGGTTACTAGTTAAGCCGGGCGGTTCCGGGTAGTTTTACACCACAACCTAGTCTAACCTCGGGTCTTAAGCGCGACATGACCAACTTCTCATATTGGATCCTATTGTTTGTAGCCACTAGTTAAGCCGGGCGGGTCCGGGTAGATTTATGCTACAAACTCAACCCAACCTCGAGTTGCCCATTTTCATGTTTGGTCTAGCGCCTTGTTACACTTACAACCCATACGTGTCAAGTTTCCAAGTCCCATGCTCATAGCCAAAGATACATGTTGTCACGTTTATACCAATTTACCCAAATCATGTTTCATGTCATTAAAGTTTACCCATAACATAACCCCAACGCTTTTAAACTCGCATATACATTCGCAACAACGTATAATGTTTTAAAAGAAGGAACTTGGCAAAGGCATGAAAAAAAAGGGTATAAGGCCACAAGTTAAACATGGTGGAAATGAGGCATAAATGTGCTCACAAACTTGCATGTTACATTGTCAAGCCTCAAAAACATGCATAACATTCAAACTTGGCAAATAGGTGATACATGGTCATAGATGACATGAAATGATGACAAGTAACTCGCATATAACATCACATAAGGGTTATGACTTCATATGCAAGCCATCAAAACATGTCTTGGGGAAGAAGTCATGTGTAGGAACCATCTAGGAGCCATCAAAACATGACTTCATAGGATTAACCCTAGATTCAATCCAAGCCATCAAAACATGTCTTGGGGAAGAAGTCAAGTGTAGGAACCATCTAGGGCCTTTAGATTAAAGCTGAACCATGAGAACCATTCAAATGCAAAATCTACATTTGGGCGAATCGACCCACGGGTTGACAGCCAAACACCCTGGATTAACCCCTAGTCGACCCAGTGAGCTTGGGTCGACCTCAAAAATTGGCTGGTTCGGTTATTCCCCTCTCCCAATTCGCTGTTTTGAACATTTTTGCATATTTATTTATTTAATTTTCAATTATATATATATATATATATATATATCAATATATATATATATATATTTCTCTGCGCAACCCATTTCACTTAATTAAGTATACTTTAATTTGTGAATTTTTATGTTCAAATTACGGGGTGTTACATAGAACATGTGTATATATGTCTTAACTTGGACTTAGAAAAATATATACAACCTATGTTAAACATATAAACATATAGGTGTAAATTCTAACATTAACCATATACTTGTATGTGATGTTGCTTTCATTCTAAATGTACAATAGGACCAGCATAAAGTCAATTATACCACAAACATCCCAATACCATTCACAATACATACATTGCAATACATAGATATGAATTAGCATCGTCGTTATACAATAGTAAAACTCCATTTACATTTTACATCGAATCAAGTCTTAATTTTATTCTCATCGGAAAAATCACTATACTTACAACATACGACGATCTTGATTTCTGGTTTCTAAGTTCTGAATTTGCAATGCTTTCCTTTGGGTAGATAAACGTTGTTTGAATCTTGTTTTTACTTTAGTTTTGCTCATCTCTAAGCTTTCTCCAACTGACGGCTACTCTTAGTTTCCTCTCGGCAACATGAAGGCTTTAGCTCTATTTTATTTGTGTGAATTTAGGTTGAGTGTTGGGTTGTATTTATAGAATTTCAGATTGATTTGAGCCGTCAGATGATCATACAGTGAATCCAGACCATACACACAAAGAGGAGCCAATCAGAAAGTGACAAATCAGCCTTAGTGACACACCAGAACTCAGAAAATCGGTCAGAACCCGACCAGGCCAGCAAAGACCTGACCAGGTCGACTGGGTAGGTCGGCCCCCTGGTCGACCTGGGTACCCAGATCGACCTGCAGGTCGACCTGGGTCCTGGGCGGGAATTTTTCCCGCTCAGCCCAATTTGGGTTTGTTTTCTAATTTTGAATTCAATTTTGAAGTGTTTGAATTTTAAATTGGATTCTGAAGCTTCAGAAGGTTATAACTCCTTCATACGGAGTCCGATTTACACAAACTTGGACTCTATCTCAAGTAGAATTCCGAGACTAGCGCAATGGTGTAACTCATTTCCCTTAATTCTTTCATTTTGAATTAAGTATACTTTAATTTTTTATTTAATGTTAACTGAAAATTTGGGGTATTACACTTTACTTCTTCATAAAATTCAAGGATGTTGTATGTGAATGAGTCTTACGGATCGTAAGACACTATTTTATTTTTAATTTCTTATGATTTAAGAAACTATAAAGCGGACGTTGGCTTGGTTTGAGCCGAACCACTATAAAAAACCACGTGTCTCTCCTACGATTTACTGCTTTTTTCTACATCCATTATTTATGATTTGTGATTATGAGGATTTCATACTAAATTTGGGTGTTAGTACTAGATTTCGGTCTAACATTTTGGCGCGCTAGGAAGGTGGCACACAGTACTACTTCAATTTCTAGTTCTAGAGGAACCGAATTTCTTGGCCATTGGATCAATGTTTAAAAGAAAGAAGGATGGAACTTTCTCCTGAATTGAAGGCGCTGAGCCCGACGGTGCGAGAAACGAGGCAAGCCAGGAGGCTTCCTCAAACGAAAACCATTAGCATACTTAACTAAAGACGAAATGGATGGCGTTCTCGCTGAATTGAAAACGCAAATGGCAAGGCAGGATGATCTCCTTAGAAAGAAACAGGAGATGATCGACGGATTCTTCGCTCGAATGAAAGGCAGGCCGAGCGGCAACAACCAAATCACTGGAAACAACACTGCATGGATACGAGCGGCTGTGGAATCAGCCCCCGTAGGAGCAGTAATCCAGATCGGATTGTATATGATCCGAGTCGAAGGAGACCAAATTAGGAAGCTTCTCGAGATGCATCAACTCACACAAACCGGGTCGGATCAGCAACCAATCGACTCGCGGCTCCCCTTGAGCTCAGGGGCAACCTCCTTACTTTTGGAAACTCAGGCCAGGCTCGGCCAACATACGCCACGGTTCGGATGAATACCCAGGCACGAACTCCTGCTCAATGGCAATAGGAAAAGGCTCGATACAAGGAGCCATAACCGGGTCGGTTCGAAACCTCCGATCTGAATCGGACCTCCGACCCGAACCAGATGGCTTCTCCACCCCTCGTACGCTTGCAAACTCTTATGCACTTAACACTGGGGGCACCGTTTCACATCTTGGCAACTTGCAACAACATTTTAAAGGCGATCGGCTCGCCAACTTGATTCAAAGCCTCTCGAGAGGCCAAACTATCAAAATGACGTGGATGACGTCAATCAAAATCCGTTCACATAGGAAATCAGGAATTCCCGCAATCCCCCCGATTTCAAACTTCTAGAATTAGAGCCCTATAACGGCAAGACAGATTCTAACGTGCACCTGATGCGCTACACACGACATATGGAAGTTCAATCGGCATCGGAAAACGTAATGGCTAAATGGTATCCCCTCTTTCTGGCTGATATAGCAGCCATGTGGATTTGGTAGCTAGAAACGTTATCGATCAAAAGTTTTAATAAGTTGGTCACTCGCTTTATTGAACAGTTTTGGGTCCACATCGCTCAACCCAAGAACATAATGTCACTTACTACAATTAAGAAGAGTCCATGAGAAACTCTGTGTTCATTTCTGGAAAGATTCAACGTTAGAGCAGTGTCGGTGGATCGACCTGAACTATCTATGGTGTTGATGGCGACAGTATCCGGCATTCTGGATAATTCGAAGTTCAAAAAAAATCTTTCTACTAAGACCCACCTCGAAATCTCTGCGAATTCTACCATGAGGTAGCTATATTTCTGCAAGAAAATTAAGAAACCTCCGAGAAGAAGATTCTTGATGTCAACCTGCTCAAAGAAGGAGAACCATCTAATTCTGGAAAAGGAAAAGGAAAGGCTGCTGTCAAGAATGACCGCAATGCCCAGCCCCAGAGAAGGCCAATATATGAAAAGTACACTGAACTCAATTCAACATGGACTGACATCTACATGGACATAAACGGTGCTATCTCCTATCCAAAGCCTCCAGAAGGCAGCCATCGCAAAGAGAACGTGAATCTGGAAAACATTGCATTTTTTACGATATGGACGGTCATGACACTAATGACTGCAGGCACCTGCGCAATTTGATTGAGGAACGGGTTAGACGTGGAGAGCTACCTGAGTATGGCACCTGCACCTACGCGGCCACCTCCTGCTGCCCGCAGAGGAAATGACCCTGGATCGAGCTCTATTGGGCTTATCATCAACATATCTGGATGAGATTATCTTGGATTTCCTGCGTTTCTTAGGATTTAAGATATGTGCTTTATATTTCTTTTTGCGATTGGCTAAATCGGAGTACACACGTACGGGGTTAGAATTTAGCTCTAAAGCCTGTTTCGCACTCGATGGCAAACTAATCAGGAATTTCTTTGGTTTTGTACTTTGAATTGAATAAGGAAGGAATTTCCGAGCATGGGTTATGTTTTGCAAATTTATGTATCTTGTCCGGTTGGGGTAGGATTCTCAATCTTTATTAAAGTATGGCTTATACTTATCTCCAAACCCTAGGGACGGTTTGTGTCTAGCGACAGACTGTCCAATCAGGATTTGGCAAGTACAGTTCTATCTCGGTATGAGTATGGATTGTACTCACTGGATTTCTAAGTATGAATTATACTCAGGAACAACGATTGGTCTTGTTAAGATCTGGCAAAGAAACTCAATAAAATTCAGTATGGCTTATGCTTAGTTTGAACTTCCTGATATGGCTTATACGTGGAAGGTTAGGTCCCTCGCCAGGTTTTGGCAGGACGATTTGATCATCTCTCGAATATGGTTTATAGTCGTAGCTGGCAGGCCCGGCGTGGCCTTTGATTATCTAGAACACATCCTCTTTTAACCAGCAAGATATGTTCTGGGACTCAAAAATGTTGACATGCTTTTTAGTCCAAGCAGTCACACATGGAATTTCTGGTTCACAACGCATTCAGGAATTGAGAACATCGTCAGAAGAGAGGAAGAGATTTAGCCGAAGTCACATCACAAATGAAGAATGGCTCAAAATACCAGTGGATGACCTCTTTCGGGCCCGATTACAATAATTACGTAGCTTTTCTCGTAAATCTTGTAGCCCTTTGAATCAGCTTCAGGTAGACCTTTCGTTTGGCAAAAATGGACTTACGGTTTGGAAGTAACGTCCATTTCCATGAACGCATGCAAAACTAGATTGGCCTCGAAATACATGGATTTCTCCACCTATTCGATTCGTATAGGAGGACCCGGTTCGGGTAGAAGGAGAACCGACCCGATAGCAAACAACATAGCCGCTTGGCATTGGAAACACGGCTCGCTTTGGTACGGATTTGAATATGAAGGTCAGAGTGTCAGACCCAGTATGGGCATCTGCACAGAAATACACGTCACATCTTCGGTTCGGAGGTACTACCTCGGTTCGGTTTAGACTGGAACCGACCCGCCTATATCATTTCCTGCACAACTGCTTTGACCTATTCTCATGGCATAGCCGCCTCCTTCTATTCCGGATCAGGGGCCACTTGGTATAACACGAATTGGCGAGGTTTTATCCACGTTTTCCACTACTTTTCATATGCTTTTGGATGCGTGCCATGAGGCATCCGAACCGAACCTCCCTAGGGGTTTAATACAGCTATAAATACATCATTACATGGCAGTTTAAAGGGGCTTTTTTACACATGTTCTTCATGGCATCCACCATTGTTGCGAGATAGGAATTTCATGCTTCTCAAACAAGATCAACACAAGGATTTTGTGTATAAATTCATTCTCCTTTCTTTAATTCTTCATAAAATTCAAGGATGTTGTATGTGAATGAGTCTTATGTGTTGTAAGACAGCATTTTATTGGTAATTTCTTAAGATCTTGGAAACTACAAAGTAGACATAGGCTTGGTTTGAGCCGAACCACTATAAAAACCACGTGTGTCCCCTGTGATTTACTGCTCTTTTCAGCAATTATTCTTTGTGATTGATGATTGTGAGGATTTCACACTAAATTTGGGTGTTAGTACCAGATTTCAGTCCAACATTTTGGCGTGCTAGGAAGGAGGAACACGATTGCTATAATTTCTAGTTCTAAAGGAATCGATTTGCTTGGCTATTGGATCAATGATTAAAAGGAAGAAGGTTGGAACTTTTTCCAGAATTGAAGGTGCTGAGGCCGAAGGCGTGAGAAACGAGGCAAGCCAGGAGGCTTCCTCTCATGAAAACCCATCAGCATACTTATTTAGAGACAAAATGGATGGTGTTATCACTGAATTGAAAATGCAAAAGGCGAGGTAGGATAATCTCCTCAGAAAGCAACAGGAGATGATCGACGGATTCATCGCTCGGATGGAAGGCAGGCTGAGCGGCAACAACCAAATCACTGGAAACAACACTGCATGGATGGGGGCGGCAACGGAATCAACCCCAGTAGGGGCAGCAATCCGGATCGGATTGAAACCGATCTGAGCCAAGGAGACCCTAATTTAGTAGCTGCTCGAATGCATTAGCTCGCAACTGCTGGGTAGGATTAGCCTCCATTTGACCCGTGTGATAACTTGAGCTTAGGGGCAACCATATTACTTTTGGAAACTCAGGGCAGGCTCCGCCAACATCCGCCCCGGTTCAGATGAATACCCAGGCACCAACTTCTGCTCAATGGCAACATGAAATGGCTCGGTACAGGGAGCTCAAACCGGGTCGGTTCGGAAACTCCGATCTGAACCAGACCTCCGACCCAAACCAGATGGCTTCTCCAGCCCCCCGTACGCTTGCAAACACTTCTGGACTTAACACGAGGGGACCGATTCAGATCTTGGCAACTTGTAACAGCTTTTTGAAGGCGATCGGCTTGCCAACTTGATTCATTGCCTCTCGAGAGGCCGAACCTATCAAAATGACATGAATGACGTCAATAGCATTCCCTTCACATAGGAAATCAGGAATTCTAGCAATCCCCAAATTTCAATCTTCTACAACTGGAGCCCTATAACAGCAGGACAGATCCTATAGTGCACCTGATGCCCTACAAACGACATATGGAAGTTCAACTGGTGTCAGAAAACGAAATGGCTAAAAGTTTTCCCCACTTTTTAACTGATATAGCGGCCATGCAGACTTGGCAGCTAGAAATGGAATCGATCAACAGTTGGAACATGTTGGGCGCTCGCTTCATTGAACAGTTTCAGGTATACATCGCTCGATCCAAGAATGTCATGTCACTTACTTCAAAAAAGCAAAGGCCTAGAGAAACTCTGCGTTCATTTCTGGAAATACTCAACGTTGCAGCAGCGTCGGTTGATCAACCTTAACCATCTATGGTGTTGATGGTGGCAGTATCCGACGTTCTTGATAACTCGGATTCAAATAATCTTTGTACCCAGACCCAACGTAAAATTCTGCCTTGAGGCAGATAGATTTATGCAAGAAGAAGATGCAACCTCCAAGAATAAGATTCTTGATGTCAACATGCTCAAAGACGGAGAACCATCTGATTCTGGAAAAAGCAAAGGAAAAGTTGCTATCAAGAATAACTGCAACACTGAGCCCTGTAGAGGGCCCAGATATGAAAAGTATACTGAACTCAATACGACGTTGACTGACATCTACATGGACACAAACGGTGCCATCTCATATCCAAAGCCTCCCAGGAGGGAGGCATCGCAAAGAGAACGTGATTCTAGAAAACATTGCATATTTCATGATATGGACGGTCATGACACCAATGACTGCAGGCACCTACGGGATTTGATAGAGGAACGGGTTAGATGTGGAGAGCTACCCGAGTATGTGAAATAGCCAACAGCACCTGCACCTAAGCTGCCACCTCCTACTCCCCGAAGAGGGAATGGCCCTGGATCGAGCTCTCGTAGGCTCATCATTGACTGATTAGGATGAGATCGGCCTGGATTTCTTGCATTCCTTAGGACTTAAGATATGTGCTTCTGCTTTCTTTTTGCGATTGTCTAAACCGAAGTACGCATGTATGGGGTTAGGATTTTGCCCTAAAGCGTGTTTCGCACTCGATGACAAACTAATCAGGATTTGCTTTGGTTTTGTACTTTGAATTGAATAAGGAAGGACTTTCCGAGCAAGGATAATGTTTGGCAAATTTAAGTATCTTGTTAGGTTGTGGTAGGATTCTCAATCTTAATAGTATGGCTTAAACTTATCTCGAAACCCTAGGTACGGTTTGTACCTAGGGACAGAATGTCTTGTCAGGATTTGGCAAGTACAGTTCTATCTCGGTATGAGTATGGATTGTACTTGCTGGATTTATAAGTATGGATTACGCTCAGTAACGATGATTGGCCTCATTAAGATCTGGCAAAGGAACTCAATAAAACTTGAGTATGGCATATGCTCAATTTGAACTTCCTGGTTTGCTTTATACATGGAATGTTAGGTACCTCGCCAGGTTTTGGCAGGACGATTTGATCATCCATCGAGTATGGTTTATACTCGCAGCTGGCAGGCCTGACGTGGCCCGTATTCCTTTAACCAACAAGATATGTTATGTAGGGCAAAAATTTGAACGCTTTTTAGTCAAAGCAGTCACACATGGAATTTCTAGTTAGCAACGCACTCAGGCATTAAGAACATCGTCGGAAGACAGGAAACGATTTAGCCGAAGTCGCATCGCAAACAAAAAACGGCTTGAAATTCCTAGTAGATGACCTCTTTTGGGGACGAAAACATCAATTACGCAGTTTTTCCTTAAATCTTGTAGCACTTTGAATCAGCTTGGTTGAGCTTTTCGTTTGGGCAAAACGGGCTTACAATTTGGAAGTTACGCCCATTTCCGTGAATGTGTGCAAAACTGGATTGGCCTTGAAATACAAGGATTTCTCCACCCCTTCGGTTCGGACCAGAGGACACGGTTCGGGTAGAAGGAGAACCGACCCGATAGCAAATAACAAAGCGACATATCATTGGAAACATGGCTCGCTTCGGTTCGTATCGAAACAGGAAGGTCCTTCGTAGTATGGACATCTGCACAGAAATGAACGTCACGTCTTCGGTTCGGAGGTACCACCTCGGTTCGGACCCGAACTGACCTGCCTGTATCATTTCATGCACAGCTTCTTTGACCTATTCTCATGGCATAACCGCCTCCTACTATTCCGGATCAGGCGCCACTTGGTATAACACGAATTGGCGAGGCTTTCTCTATGATTTCCAATACTTTTCAAAGGCCTTGGGATGCATGCCATGTGGCATTCGAACCAATCCGACCTAGGGCTTTACTATAGCTATAAATGCACCATCACATGGCATTTTGAAGGGACTTTTTTTGCATATGTTCTTCACGGCATCCATCATTGCTGCGAGATAAGAATTTCGTGGAGGATATAAATTAACCCTAGAGGCGGAGTGAATAAAGTTTATTGCAGATTTCCGTTGAATAGTTATATTATAGCAATCAGAGATAATAATCAGAGTAAATGCGAAAAATAAATAACACACAGATATACCCAGCTTCGGCAAAACCCTACCTTCTGTTGCATTCCCCAAGGTTTCTACTAGGAGTTAAAGCAATCTCTTCACTTACAATCCCCTGTAAACTCGTGACACTCGCTCCCATCTGTTCTTAACCCTACGCTCAAAACCCTACACTGGTTTCTATCCCAGAAACCATATTTCCCCTGATGATGACCTTATAACCAGTAACCCTTGTTTTTACAGACTCTAGTAAACGACCAGTTAACACCCTAACCGGTTTCCCTATATTTTACAGACTCTAGAACTAATCTGATGGTTTCAATTTAAATTATAAAAGATAATACAAAATTAAAACAATAGACACCCAAGGAGTTAAAGAATAAAGGGTTATCCCCTTTTCAAATTAAGCCCTTAATGTTGGCCGGCCCTTGTTGTAACTCATTTGCCCTATCTCTTTCTCTTTTTCTCTGGAAAACAAAATATGGCGGCCGACGATAGAAGGTTTAGGGTTTCATATTTCTCCCAAAATCGATGACGCTTGTTCCAAAAAAATTCGATTCTCTGATGATTAAGTGTGCTTCTCTATCTTGCTCAATCGATTTGGGATTATTCTCTGGCTATCGAAACCCTAAAAATCTGTGAGTGATATTGTCTTGAATTCTTTGAATTTTTCTTGTTGGATTTCGATAATGATGGACGATGATGAAAGGGTTTTTATATAGGATTATAAATCCTAAAAATTCTCTGATTTCATATTTTGATTTGTTATGATTTATACACAAAAATATTGGGGCTTTTTGAATCTTCTGCTTCAAATTTGATGGACTTGAAAACCTCAACCTTTATGAAATACTTGCATGTGACTTGTATACTTTGAAATGGTCTTTATCTATTAGAACCTTGAATCAATTTTTTTGGAGCTTCGATTATAATTTTTTAACACGCTTTTGAACTGAAATTTCTTCGAATAATACTTTGATTGTCATGAATAATTGAGCAATGATAGGAACAAATACTATGCTTTATTTGCCATACTTGAATTCCATTCTTGTGATTTGAACTAGAAAGAATAGTTGTTATTGTTGTTCCTTGGTTTACTTGATATAACTAAACTGTTATGCTTATGAGCAATCTTGAGCACATGCACTGCTCTAGACACACTTGAAAGCTCTTTTTTGCGATTGCACTTGTAAATGCTACTTTGTACTTGGGCTACAGGACCATATCATTTTGTAATGACCTATAAAATTTGGTACTTGAGCTTGGTTCCTGTTTTGAAAATGCATAAATTGCTGCTTTTTTAATTTTTCCAATAAACTTGGTTCCTGTTTTGACCTATAAACATTGGTACTTGAAATTGGTTCCTGTTTTGAACATGTATATGCTGCTGCTAATTTATATCTACGTGCATATACATGCTGTTGTTCCTTGGAATTTGATCTTACCATACTTATTTGTTGCTTGTTTTATATACATGAACCTAATCTTGAACTATGTTGCATTAATTTTGATGCATATACATAATGTTTACATGTTGCTTTGTGTACTTGGTCAAGACCTGATAGCATTTAAATGACTTACTTTGTATTCAGTCCCATATGTCCTCATTCTATGCTGCTACTTCATGAAATTTTCTAAACTACGCCTTTATATATATATTTGAACAAAAGCATGTTCTTTGTCTCCTCGACCATGTGACTTCAAAATGAGTTATACCATGTTGTTTTAATTGCTTGGCTTGTATTGCTTGCACACCATGTAGCCTAGCTCGCTTACTTGACATTCGAAACATGTTCTATGCTTACTTGTCTAGTTTGTGCCCATCCGTTGCTATTGGCCACATGTTGGCTACATCATCTTGGTTATTGTTGAGAACTTGTATTTGAGCTGCATTGACCTTTATCTTTGAATTTTTTGGCTCGACACTTGGGTTGTTTGATAACGTTGCTTGAACCATGAGCTGAAATGTTGGTTTGACCATTTGCACACTGATTTGCACTAGATCAAGATGGTCCACGTTGCTACTCCCCAGTTGCACACAACCTTATTTTGGTTGGTTAGGCAGTGCACAAGTGTATATTTATACACGTGTGTATATGCAGCCATCAGAATGATCTTCTTGTCTTTGATATCAGACCGAATCAGAAAAATGAAGAGAAACACACCATAATTCTGAGGCAAATAAAATTAAAAAATAATTTTTTATTTGTTTGTATTTATTTTTTATTTTTTTCCAGTTTACTCTGTGTGAGTTTTTGTGACAGGTATGGAGATGACTGGACTAGATTGGAGAGTAGTGAAGATAGAGGACTGAAGATGATGATGTTCATATTTGTAAGTATATATGAGTTAACTGTATAGAAATGTAAACGACTGTTTAGTGAACTATAGTGAGTGGTGAGTGAACTATAGTGAGGAGCTGATGTACAGAAAATAGAAAGTTGTACTGATATTTGTAATAAACTAATTTGGTTAAAATAAAATATTATTTTATGTGTACAAACATATTTGTCTATTGTATTTAGTTTATTTACAAGTACAAATTCCTGTGAAGTGTTTAAATAGTGGATTTATAAATAGTTGTACTATTTGAATGTTTGAAATATAATATTCTATTTAAATAAAATACTGTATGAATATATGAATGTCTGTACATTCGTACTCTACTTAAATATAAATAATATATTTCTGTCTGTGTATATTTATAAAATAGTACAATAACAAACACATTAAAATAATGTTTATTTGGTTGTTATCATCAAATAAAAATCATATAATTGTGTATACAACTATGTCATATACAACAATCTCCCCCTTTTGATGATGAAAAACAAATAAAAGATTTTGAGCACTATAAATATATTTAACAGTAAATAATTAACTCCCCCTATTTGTATGCTCCCCCTACAACTGATCTCCCCCTATATGTGGAAAATATAAATAATGAAATTCAATTGACCATTCTGCCCCTAGATATTTAATTTCCAATTTAAAAATATTCTTGAATTAAATACTCATCAATCAAAATCTTGACCATTCTCCCCCTATTATTATCAACAAAAGAATAATAGACAACGAATAGTGATGAATTTAAACTATAAATATAAATTCAAATTCAGAAGGAGAATATATATCGCAAATCCCATTTAATCAAACAAAAATCATAATAGTCTTTAAATCAAAAGAAATTTCACTTTCAGAATGACCGTATTTACGATGGATTTTATAGAATGAGGAGGGTTCAATAAAAATTGAATATTTGAATATGAATTTTGAAGATTTTAAATATGCTCAAAATGTGTTAAGCACTTTCTAACCACGCATAGCCCAAAGGTCTTTTAAATGTGGTTAGTAGTAACTTAACTTTATACTCTCTAATGTCTTCCATCCATGCAGAGCCGAAAGGTCTTTTAAGTGAGAATGGAAGAACATAGCGATTAAGGTAATTCACCCACGCATAACTGCGAGGATTTTTAAATAGGAGTGAATACCAAGGATAAATTATATATATATATATATATTTATTAATTAATTTTTTTATTTACAAGATATTTTTTCTTTCCAAAAAATAATTTGAACTCTCCAAATTAAATGAAACCATGATAACTAACAGAAAAATGGTAGATATAGAAGATGGTCGTGAAATAAGCTCTAATTCAAAGATATTATAAAATCTATCCAATCATCATGAGATTTAAAAAAAACATCTCCTCTAATTATGAATTATATCATAGTCACTACTGATCAAAATTTCATAAATCTATTAATAATTTTGATGAGTTCTAAAACAGTTCAAATCAGTCAATAATTTCAATTTTTAAATAAATAATCAAAAATTATTTTAAAATTGAAAATATCAATTTCATGACGGTTTTGAAAATATCAATGCTGGTTGCTCCAAGACAATTTTAAAACCACTAACATATTTAATTCAAATTGCCTATGAATTTTAATGAAATCTAGTCACTGATTTTCCAAGTCACCATTTTAATCATAGAGGTATACAAACATATCAAATCAATTTTCTTTATTAGAGCAACACAGGAACTTTTTTAAAGCAAGAATCACAAGTGAAATTTTTCATAGAATTTTTAAACAAGTAAAAGAAACAGTCAACGATCAAATCTGAAGGTAATTATTCGAAATCACTAAAGAAAAAAAAGAATTTTTAGAATAAAAAAAAATTCAACAATCAATAACGAATGATTTTAAAATCAATCCAAAAACAAACGAAATTTTCCCAACTAATCAATCATGGCTCTCAAGTTGTCCGCTGTATTGAGTTTAGATTTTTCAATATTTTTCAAAGTGAATAAGAAGAAACTCAAAACCGCTAAAATGTAGGAAGTTCTATTTTCTTACAAGAATATCATGAATTTTAAAATTCCAATTTATAGTTTTCAAGATACGATAAAAAATTGCGGCCTTATCAAAAATCAACATAACAAATAAAAGAAATAAAAACTAAAAGGTAAATAAAATAAAAATACGAGTTTAGAGATCTTACCTGACTTACCATAATCAACTTAAACCAATGAATCTCCAACTGTGAATCTATGGCTAAGGAACTTCAAACAATTCAATAAAATGGAACAATTTGAATTTTTATCTCTTGAGCACAGTTGTTCCTTTGCCTATTCCTGGTACATAAATGTTTATAGGATCGACTGGTTTAACAAAAGTTGTTTTACCACTCTTATCTTCTTTACACGTTTTGGTACCCAAACTTGTTTATATTACAATCCATTATTATCCACTAAAGTACCCTTTGGAAGACAAATTCGTTTAATCTTAATTAAATTCATCTTATTATCTTTTTGAATCCAAATTTGTTTAATTTAATTGTATTTAAACGAGTTTTCATTTTGTTTATGATTTGAAAACCTTTTGAATTTATTAGAATTCAAAATTCCAATTTGACCTTTTTCAAAGATATTCCTAGGATTTTTAAAATCATTAAAATTTAGCCTTTCAACCAAATCAGTTTTCAATCTCTTTAGCATTTTTAAGTTCTAATTCAAAATCATGAATTTATTGCTCAACTCAACATTTTTAGATTTTAAATTTTTATTTGTTAGTTTGAGATTGTCAACAGTTTAAATTTATTTATTACAAAGAAGAATAAACTTTTCAAAAGGAAATTCACTGTGTTTATCATCTGCTGAATCTTCAACACTGTCATCATCTGATTCTTCTTTTGCAAATCCTGTCAATCATAATTCTGAAATTGAGTTGGCCATCGGAGATTTTGAGCTATTGTCGTCTTTTCTTCCGTACAATGCATCAAAAGTTTTCCAGATTTCCTATGTAGTAAAATAATGAGAGATATGGTTATATTGATCATCATTTATATACGGATATAAAATGTGTGTAGCACAAGAATTAATTATAATATCATTCTTATCTACTATATCATATCCATTTTCAATAATATCCCAACATCTAATATTCACAGATTTTAAATAAAATTCCATTTTAAATTTCCAGTTTAAAAATTTTGTTCCATCGAAAATAGTTGGGGTTATACCGGAAAAATTCACGCTAGATTGTCAACTAGAAAACTCATCGTTAGGAAAATCCATGACTCTAGAGATATTTAAAGTAAAAAATACCTGCTCTGATACCACTTGTACGATATAAATTAACCCTAGAGGGGGGGGGGGGTGAATAGGGTTTATCGTAGATTTTCGCTGAATAGTTAAATAATAACAATCATAGATAATAATTAGAGTAAATGTGGAAAATAAATAACACACAGATATACCAAGCTTTGGCAAAACCCTGCCTACTACAGCATTCCCCAAGGTTCCTAGAGCTAAAACAATCTCTTCGCTTACAATCCCCTGTAAATTCGCGACACTCGCTCCCAACTATCCTTAACCCTACACTCAAAACCCTGCACTGGCTTTTATCCCTGAAACCAGATTTCCCCTGATTTTGACCCTATAACCAGTAACCCTAGTTTTTACAGACTCTAGCAAACTACCAGTTAACACCCTAAAAACTTTTCCCTAGATTTTATAGACTCTTGAACTGATCAGAAGATTTCAATTTAAATTATAAAAGACAATACAAAATTAAAACAATGGAAATCCTAGGGGTTAAAGAATAAAGGGTCATCCCCTTTTCAAATTTAGCCCTTAATGTTGGCTAGCCCATGTGGTAATGCATTTGCCCGATCTCTTTCTCTATTTCTGTGGAAAACAAAATTTGGCGGCCGACGGTAGAAGGATTAGGGTTTCAGCTTTCTCCCAAAATCGATGATGCTAGTTCCAATAAAATTTGATTTTCCAATGTTTCAGTCTACTTCTCTGTCTTGATCAATCGATTTACGATTCTTCTTTGGCGATTGAATCCTTGAAAATATGTGAGTGATTTTGTCTTGAATTCTTTTAATTTTTCTTATTGTATTTCGATAATGATGGCCGATGATGAAAGGGTGTTCATATAGGATTATAATTCGTAAAAATTCTCTGATTTCGTTTGTTGATTTGGCTATGATATATATAAGAAAATATTGGGGCTTTTTGAAATCTTCGGTTTCTAATTTGATGGACTTGAAAACTTCAACCTTTATGAAATACTTGACTGTGACTTATGGACTTTGAAATGGTCTTTATCTATTACAACCTTGAATCAATTTTTCTGGAGCATCAATTATACCTTTTCAACATGCTTTTGAAGTGAATTTTTTTCGAATAATAGTTTGATTCTCGTGAATACTTGAGCAATGATAAGAACATATATAATTCTTTATTTGCCACACTGAATTCAATTCTTGTGATTTGAACTGGTAAGAACAGTTGTTATTATTATTCCTTGGTTTACTTGATATAATTGAACTGTTGTGCTTGTGAGCAATCTTGAGCACATGCACTGTTCAGGATACACTTGAATTCTCCTTTTTGCGATTGCACTTGTAAATGCCCCTATCTACTTGAGCTACATCACCATATCATTTTGGAATGACCTATAAACATTGGTACTTGAGATTGGTTCCTGTTTTGAGCATGCATATTTTGGTGCTATTTTAAATCTGCCTATAAACTTGGTTCCTGTTTTGACCTATAAACTTTGGTACTTGAACTTGGCTCCTATTTTGAACATGTATATGTTGCTGCTATTTTAAATCTGCTTGCATATACATGTTGTTGTTCCTTGGCATTTGACCTTACCATACTAATTTGTTGCCTACTTTATATACGTAAACCTAGTCTTGAACTATGTTGCACTAATTTTCATGCATATACAAAATGTTTACATGTTTCTTTTTATACTTGCTTAAGACTTGATAGCATTTAAATCAATTGCTTTGTATTTAGTCCCATATGTACTCATTCTATGGTGCTGCTTCATGAAATTTTCTGAACTATGCCTTTATATATATACTTGAGAAAAAGCATATGCTTTGTCTCCTCGACCATGTGACTTCACCATGAGTTTAACCATCCTGTTATATTTGCTTGGCTTGTCATGCTTGCACACTATGTAGCCTAGCTCGCTAACTTGACATTTGAAACATGTGCTATGCTTACTTGTATAGTTTGTGCCCATCCATTGCTGTTGGCCACATGTTGGATGCACCACCTTGGTTATTGTTGAGAACTTGTATTTGACCTGCACCGACCATTCGCTTTGAAATTCTTGGCTCGAAACTGGGGCTGTTTGTCATGTTGCTTGAACCATGAGCTTCAATGTTGGTTTGACCATTTGCACACTAATTTGCATGGGGTCGAGCTGGTCCACGTTGCTATTCCTCAGTTATACATGGCTGTATTTTGATTGGCGAGGCAGGGCACACATGTATATTTATACACGTGTGTATAGGCAGCCATCAGAATGATCCTCATGTCTTTGACATCAGACCGAATCAGAAAAATGATGAGAAACACCCCATAATTCTGAGGCAATTAAAATTTAAAAATAATTTTTTAATTGTTTGTATTTAATTTTTATTTTTGTTCTAGTTTACTTTGTGTGTATTTTTGTGACAGGTATGGAGATGACTAGATGGGATTGGAGAGTCGTGAAGACAAAAGACTGAAAATGGTGATGTTCATATGTTTCAATATATATGAGTGAACTGTAGAGAAATGTAAATGATGGTTAAGTAAAGTGTAGTGAGTGAACTATAGTGAGGAGCTGATGTACAGAAAATAGAAGGTTGTACTAATATTTGTAATAAATAGATTTGGTTAAAATAAAATATTATTTTATTGTGTTCAAACAAATTTGTCTATTGTATTTAGTCCATTTACAAGTACAAATTATTATGATAGTGGAGTTATAAATAGTTGTACTCTTTGAATGTTTGAAATATAATATTCAACTTAAATAAAATACCGTATGAATATATGAATGTCCGTACAGTCGTATTCTATTTAAATATAAATATTATATTTCTGTTTGTGTATATATATAAAATAGTACAATAACAGACACATTAAAATAATATTTATTTAGTTGTTATCATCAAACAAAAATCATATAATTTTGTATACAAATATGTCATATACAATATTTCGTGCTTCTCAAACAAGATCAACACGAGGATTTCGTGTATAAATTCATTCTCCTTTCTTTACTTCTTCATAAAATTCAAGGATGTTGTATGTGAATGAGCCTTACGGATTATAAGACAGCATTTTATTTGTAATTTCTTAAGATTTAAGAAACAATAAAGTGGCAATGGAATCAGCCCTTGTAGGAGCAGCAATCCAGATCGGATCGGACCCGATCCGATCCGAAGGAGACCCAAATTCCGCACTTGCTCAAGATGCATTAGCTCGCACCGACGGGGTCGGATAAGCCTCCATTTGACCCGCGCCATGACTTGAGCTCAGAGGCAACCACCTTACTTTTGGAAACTCAGGCATGGATCGGCCAACATCCGCTCCAGTTCAGATAAATACCCAGAAGCTAACTCCTTCTCAATGGAAATAGGAAACAGCTCGGTACAGGGAGCCAGAACCGGGTCAGTTCGTAACCTTCGATCCGAACCGGACCTCCGACCCGAACCTGATAGCTTCTCCAGCCCCTCGTACGCTTGCAAACTCTTCTAGACTTAACATTGAGGGCATCGGTTTAGATCGTGGCAACTTGCAAACGATTTTTGAAGGCGATCAGCTCACCAACTTGATTCAAAGACTCTCAAGAGGCTGAACCTATCAAAATGACGTGGATGACATCAATCACAATCCGTTCACGTAGGGAATCAGGAATTATCGCAATCCCTCGAATTTCTAACTTCTGCAACTGTAGCCTTATAACGGTAGGACATACCCTACCATGCACCTAATGCAATAAAAACGACATATGGAAGTTCAGTCGGCGTCGGAAAACATAATGGCTAAATGTTTTCCACTCTTTCTGACTAATATAGCAACCTCGTGGATTCGGCAACTAGAAACGAAATCGATCAACAGTTGGAACATGTTGGTCGCTCGCTTCATTGAACAGTTTCTGGTCCACATCGCTCGACCCAAGATCGTCGTGTCACTTATTATTTTCAAGCAGAGGCCCAAAGAAACATTGCGTTCATTTCTGGAAAGATTCAATGTTGCAGCAGTGTCGGTTGATCGACCTGAACCATCTATGGTGTTGATGGCGGCCGTATCCGACGTTCTAGATAACTCGGAGTTCAAAAAATCTTTGTATCGAGACCCAACACGAAATCTCGGCGAATTCTACATTGAGGTAGATAGATTTGTGCGAGAAGAAGATGCAACCTCCGAGAAGAAGATTCTTGATGTCAACATGCTCAAAGACGGTGAAACATCTAGTTTTGGAAAAGGCAAAGGAAATGATGCTGTCAAGAATGACCACAACGCTCAGACCCGGAGAGGGCCTAGATATGAAAAGTACACTGAAATCAATTCAACGCGGACTGACATCAACATGGACACAAATGATGCCATCTCCTATCCATAGCCTCTAAGGAGGGAGCCATCGCAAAATAAACGTGATTGTGGAAAACATTGCATATTTCATGCTATGGATGGTCGTGACACCAATGACTACATGCACCTACACGATTTGGTTGAGAATGGGTTAGACGTGGAGAGATACCTGAGTATGTGAAACAACCAACAATGTTTGCACCTACGCTGTCACCTCCTGCTCCATGGAGAGGGAACGACCCTGGATCAAGCTCTCGTGGGCTCATCATCAACTGATCTGGATGAGAATAGCTTGGATTTCCTGCATTCCTTAGGTTTTAAGATATGTGCTTTTGCTTTCTTTTTGCGATTGGCTAAATTGGAGTACACACGTACGGGGTTAGGATTTAGCCCTAAAGCGTGTTTCACACTCGATGAAAAAAAAATCAGGATTTTCTTTGGTTTTGTACTTTGTATTGAATAAGGAAGGACTTTTCGAGCATGGATTATGTTTGGAAAATTTAAGTATCTTGTCAGGTTATGGCATGATTCTCAATCTTAATTAAAGTATGGCTTATACTTGTCTCCGAACACAAGGTACGGTTTTTTTCCTAGGGATTGGCTGTCTTGTCAGGATTTGGCAAGCACAGTTCTATCTCGGTATGAGTATGAATTCTACTCGCTGGATTTCTAAGTATGGATTATACTCTGGAACAATGATTGGTCTCGTTAAGATCTGGCAAAGGAACTCAATAAAACTTGAGTATTGCATATGCTCTATTTGAACTTCCCGGTATGGCTTATACCTGGAAGGTTAGGTCCCTCGCCAGGTTTTGGCAGGACGATTTGATCATCCCTCGAGTATGGTTTATACTTGTAACTGGCAGGCCCGACATAGCCTTGGATTATCTAGAACACATCTTCCTTTAACCCGCAAGAAATGTTCTTGAGGGCCAAAATGTTGACACGCTTTTTATTCAATGCACTCACACATGGAATTTCTAGTTAGCAACGCACTCCGACAATGAGAACATCATCGGAAAACAGGAAGCAATTTAGCCGAAGTTGCATCGCAAACAAAGAATGGCTCAAAACTCCTAGTAGATGACCTCTTTCGGGCCTAATTCATCATTTATGGAGCATTGATCCGCAACACTTATAGCTCACTGATTGAGCTTCAGGTAGAGCTTTCATTTTGGAAAAACAGACTTACGATTTTGAAGTTACGTCAATTTCTGTGAACACGTGCAAAACTAGACTAGCCCCGAAATACATGGATTTCTCCACCCCTTCGGTTCGGATCGGAGGACTCGATTTGGGTAAAAGGAGAACGGACCTGATAGCAAGCAACGAAGCTGTTTGGCATTGGAAACATGGCTCGCTTCGGTTCGGATCGGAAGAGGAAGGTCCGACCTAGTATGGACATCTGCACAAAAGTGCACATCATGTCTTTGGTTCGGAGGTACCATCTTGGTTCGGTTCGGACCCGAACCGACCCGCCTGTATCATTTCCTGCACAAGTGCTTTGACCTATTCTTATTTGGCATAACTGCCTCCTACTATTCAAGATCGGGCGCCACATGGTATAACAAGAATTGGCGAGGTTTTCTCCACGTTTTCCACTACCTTTCAGAAGCCTTGGGATGCATGCCATGCAACATCTAAACCGATCCTCCTAGGGCTTTACTACACCTATAAATACACCATCACATGTCATTTTGTAGGGACTTTTTTGCACATGTTCTTCATGGCATCCACCATTGCTGCGAGATTCTTCACGGCATCCACCATTGCTGCGAGATTAGAATTTCGTGCTTCTCGAATAAGATCAACACGAGGATTTCTTGTATAAATTCATTCTCCTTTCTTTACTTCTTCATGAGATTCAAGGATATTGTATGTGAATGAGTCTTATGGATTGTAAGGCAACATTTTATTTGTAATTTCTTAAGATGTAAGAAATTATAAAGTGGACGTACGCTTGGTTTTAGCCAAATCACTATAAACACCGCGTATGTCTCCCATTATTTACTGCTTTTTTCTGATATTATTATTTGTGATTGGTGATTGTGAGGATTTCAAAATAAATTTGGGTGTTAGTACCAGATTACGGTCTAATATTTTCGCATGCCTGGAAGGGTGCACACGATAATAGTTTAATTTCTAGTTCTAAAGGAATCAATTTGCTTTGATATTGGATCAATGTTTAAAAGAAGAAGGACATAACTTTCTCCCGAATTAAAGGTGTTGAGTTCGAAGGCGTGAGAAAAGAGGCAAGCCAGGAGGCTTCCTCTTATGCAAACCCATCAGGATACTTAACTAGAGATGAAATGGATGGCATTCTAGCTGAATTGAAAACGCAATTGGCAAGGTAGTACGATCTCCTCATAAAGCAATAGGAGATGATCGATGGGTTCTTCGCTCGGATCGAAGGAAGGCCGAGCGACAACAACCAAATCATTGGAAACAACATAGCATGGATAGGAGTGGCGATGGAATCAACCCTAATAGGAGCAGCAATCCGGATCGGATTGGACCCGATCTGAGCTAATGGAGACCCAAACTCAACAACTCTCGAGATGCATTAGTTCGCACTAACCGGGACGGATCAGCCTCCATTCGACCCGCGACACCACTTGAGCTTGGGGGCAACCCCCTTACTTTTGGAAACTCAGGCCTGGCTCGGCCAAAATCCACCCCGGTTCGGATGAATTCCCAGGCATCAATTCCTGCTCAATGGCAATAGGAAACGGCTTTGTACAGGGAGCCAGAACTGGGTCGGTTCGGAACCTCCGATCCAAATCGAACCTCCGACCCGAATCAGATGGCTTCTCCAACCCCCCGTACGCTTGCGAACTATTCTGGGCTTAACACTGGAGGCACTATTTCAGATCTTGGCAACTTGCAATAGTTTTTGATGGCGATCTGCTCGCCAACTTGATTCAATGCCTCTCACGAGGCCGAATCTATCATAATGACGTGGATGACGTTAATCACAATCAGTTCACACAAGAAATCAAGAATTCCTACAATCCCCATAATTTCAAACTTCTGCAACTAGAGCCCTATAATGACAGGACAGATCATATCACACACCTGATGCACAACAAACGACATAAGGAAGTTCAATAGGCATCAGATCGTAATGGCAAAATGTTTTCCCCTCTTTTTGACTGATATATCAGCAATGTGGATTCGGCAACAAGAAATGGAATCAATCAACAATTGGAACATGTTGGTCGCTCGCTTCATTGAACAGTTTCGAGTCCATATTGCTCGACCCAAGAACGTCATGTCCTTACTACAATCAAGCAAAGGTCCAGAGAAACTCTGCGTTCATTTCTAGAAAGATTCAACATTGCTTCAGGGTTGGTTATCGACCTGAACCATCTACGGTGTTGATGGCGGCAGTATCCGGCGTTCTAGAGAAATAGGAGTTCAAAAAATCTTTGTACGGAGACCCGCCGCGAAATCCCGGCGAGTCCAACCTTGAGGCAAATAGATTTAAGCGAGTAGAAGAAGCAACCTCCGAGAAGAAGATTCTTGATGTCAACATGTTCAATGATGGAGAGCCATCTGATTCTGGAAATGGCAAAGGAAAAGATATAATCAAGAATGACCGCAATGCTAAGCCCCGGAGAGGTCCCAGATATGAAAAGTACACTGAACTCAATTCAACGTTGAATAACATCTACATGGACACAAACAGTGTCATCTCTTATCCAAAGCCTCCCAGGAGGGAGACCATCACAAAGAAAACGTGATTCTTGAAAACATTTCATATTTCATGATATAAACGGTCATGACATCAATGACTGCAGGCACCTGCGCGATTTGATTGAGGTAAGGGTTATATGTGGAGAGCTACTTGATTACGTAAAAAAGACAACATCACCTGCACCTACGTGGCCACCTGCTGCTCCTCGGAGAGGGAATGACCCTAGATCGAGATCTCGTAGGTTCATCATCAATTGATCTGGATGAGATTAGCTTGGATTTCCTGCATTCCTTAGGATTTAAGATATTTGCTTTTGCTCTCGTTTGGCGATTAACTAAATCGGAGTACACACTTACAAGTTATGATTTAGCCCCAAAGCTTGTTTCGCACTCGATGAAAAACCAATCAGGATTTGCTTTGGTTTTGTACTTTTAATTGAATAAGGAAGGACTTTCCGGGCCTAAGTTATGTTTGGCAAATTTAAGTATCTTGTCAAGTTAAGGCAGGATTCTCAATCATAATTAAAGTATGGCTTATACTTATCTCAAAACCCTAGGTAGGGTTTGTGCCTAGGGACAGAATGTCTTGTTAGGATTTGGTAAGTACAGTTCTATCTCGGTATGAGTATGGATTGTACTCGCTGGATTTCTATGTATGGATTATACTAAGGAACGACGATTGGTCTCGTTAAAATCTGGCAAAGGAACTAAGTAAAACTTGAGTTTGGCTTATGCTCATTTTGAACTTCCTGGTATGGCTTATTTGTGGAAGGTTAGGTCCCTCACCAGGCTTTGGCAAGATGATTTGATCATCCCTTGGGTATGGTTTATACTCGCAGCTGGCAGGCCCGGCGTGGCCTTGGATTATCCAGTACACATATTCGTTTAACCAGCAAGATATGTTCTGAGGGGCCAAAATGTTGACATACATTTTATTCAAAGCAGCCACACATGGAATTTGTGGTTAGCAACGCACTCAGGCATTGAGAACATCGTCAGAAGACAGGAAGCAATTTCACTGAAGTCGCATCGCAAACAAAGAACGGCTCGAAACTCATAGGAGATGACCTCTTTTAGGCCTAAAAACATCATTTACGGAGCATTGTTCTGTAACCCTTATTGCCCTCTAAATCATCTTAAGGTAGAGCTTTCATTCGTGCAAAACAGACTTACGGTTTGGAAGTTACGTCCATTTCCGTGAACAGGTGCAAAACTGGATTGGCCTCGAAATACATGGATTTCTGCACCACTTCGGCCAAGATCTGAGGACCCGGTTTAGGTAGAAGGAAACCGACCTGATAGCTAGCAACGAAGCATCTTGGCAATGGAAACATGGCTCGTTTCGGTTCAAATCGGAATAGAAAGGTCCGACCCGGTATGGACATCTGCACAGAAGTGCACTTCACATCTTCTGTTCAGAGGTACCACCTCGGTTTGGTTCGAGCCCGAACCAACCTGGCTGTATCATTTCCTGCGCAACTACTTTGACCTATTATAATTGCATAATCGCTTCCTACTATTCCGGATCAGGAGCCACTTGGTATAACACGAATTAGCGAGGTTTCTCCACGTTTTCCACTACTTTTTAGAAGCCTTGGGATGCGTACCACGTGGCATCCGAACCGATCCTCCCTAGGGCTTTACGACAGCTATAAATACACCATCACATGGCATTTTGAAGGGACTTTTTTGCACCTATTCTTCACCGCATCTACCATTGCTACGAGATAGGAATTTCGTGCTTGTCAAATAAGATCAACACGAGGATTTCGTGTATAAATTCATTCTCCTTTCTTTACTTCTTTGTAAAATTCAAGAATGTTGTATGTGAATGAGTCCTATGGATTGTAACACAACATTTTATTTGTAATTTCTTAAGATGTAAGAAACCATAAAATGGACGTAGGCTTGGTTTGAGCTGAACCACTATAAAAACCGTGTGTGTCTCCTGTGATTTACTGCTTTATATTGCACTCATTCTTTGTGATTGGTGATTGTGAGGATTTAACACTAAATTTTGGTGTTAGTACCAGATTTCGAACTGACATTTTGGCGTGCCAGGAAGGGGTCACACGATAGTATTTCAATTTTTAGTACTAAAGGAGTCGATTTGCTTGGCTATTGGATCAATGTTTAAAAGAAGAAGGATAGAACCTTCTCTCGAACTGAACATGTTGAGGCCGAAGGCGTGAGAAACGAGGCAAGCCAGGAGGCTTCCTCTCACGAAAACACATCAGAATACTTAATTAGAGTCGAAATGGATGGCATTCTCACTGAACTAAAAACACAAATGGCAAGGCAGGATGATCTCCTTAGAAAGCAATAGGAGATGATCGACGGATTCTTCGCTCGGATGGAAGGCAGGCCGAGCGACAACAACCAAATCACTGGAAACAACACTGCGAGGATTGGATTTGCGATGGAATGAGCCCCAACTGGAGCAGCAATCCGGATCGAATCGGACTTGACCCGAGCCGAAGGAGACCCAAATTCAGTAGCTGCTCGAGATGCATTAGCTAGCACCAACCAGGTCGGATCAGCCTCCATTCGACCCACGACACCACTTGAGATCGGGGGGCAACCCCCTTAATTTTGTAAACTCAGGCCAGGCTCGGCCAACATATGCCCCGGTTCGGATGAATACCCAGGCATCAATTCCTGATCAATTGCAACAGGGAACGGCTCGGTACAAGGAGCCAGAACCAGGTTGGTTCGGAACCTCCGATCCGAACTGGACCTCCGACTCGAACCAGATGGCTTCCCCAGCCCTCCCGTACGCTTGTAAACTATTCTGGGCTTAACACTGGGGGCACCGATTCGGATCTTGGCAACTTGCAACAGCTTTTTGAAGGCGATCGGCTCGCAAACTTGATTTAAAGCCTCTCGAGAGGCCGAACCTTTCAAAATGACGTGGAGTCGTTAATCACAATCCATTCACACCTGCATTCCCCCGGATTTCAATCTTCTGCAACTGGATCCCTATAATGGCAAGACAAATCCTACCATGCAACTGATGGGTTACAAACGACATATGGAAGTTCAATCGATGTCGAAACGTAATGGTCAAATGTTTTCCCCTCTTTTTGACTGATATAAATACCATGTGGATTTGACAGCTAGAAATGGTATTGGTCAACGGTTGGAACATGTTGGTCCCTTGCTTCATTGAATAGTTTCGGGTCCACATCGCTCGACCCAAGAACGTCATGTCACTTACTACAATCAAGCAGAGGCCCAGAGAAACTCTACATTCATTTCAAGGAAGATTCAACATTGCAGCAGCGTCGGTTGATCAACCTAAACCATCTATTGTGTTGATGGCGGCCGGATCCGGTATTCTAGATAACTTGGGGTTCCAAAAATCTTAGTACGGAGACCCACCACAAAATCTCGGTGAATTCTACCTTGAGGCAGATAGATTTCTGTGAGAAGAAGATACAACCTCCGAGAAGAATATTCTTGAAGTCAACATGCTTAAAGACGGAGAACCATCCGATTCTGGAGAAGGCAAAGGAAAAGCTTCAATCAAGAATGACCGCAACGTTCAGCCGCAGGGAGTGCCCAGATATCAAAAGTACGCTGAACTCAATTTAATGTTAACTCACATCTACATGGACACAAACAGTGTCATCTCCTATCCATAGCC
This sequence comes from Allium sativum, assembly GCA_030737875.1. Classification (NCBI taxonomy): domain Eukaryota; kingdom Viridiplantae; phylum Streptophyta; class Magnoliopsida; order Asparagales; family Amaryllidaceae; genus Allium; species Allium sativum. Next base: position 177,928,899 of record CM060915.1, on the reverse strand, counting down.
TCGCAGGATGGAGCCATCACAAAGAGAACGTGATTTTGGAAAACATTGCATATTTCATGATATGGACGGTCATGACACCAATGACTGCAAGCACCTACACGATTTGATTGAGGAACGGGTTAGACGTGGAGTGATACCCGAGTATGTGAAACAGCCAACAGTGCCTGCACTTACGCTGCCACCTCCTGTTCCCCGGAGAGGGAATGACCCAGGATCGAGTTCTCGTGGGCTCATCATCAATTGATCTCGATGAGATTAGCTTGGATTTCCTGCATTTCTTAGGATTTAAGACATGTGCTTTTGCTTTCTTTTTGCGATTAGCTAAATCGGAGTACACACATACGAGGTAAGGATTTAGCTCCAAAGGGTGTTTCGCACTTGAGGACAAACCAATCAGGATTTGCTTTGGTTTTGTACTTTGAATTGAATAAGGAAGGAATTTCCAAGAATGGATTATGTTCAGCAATTTTAAGTATCTTGTCAGGTTGTGGCAAGTTTCTCAATCTTAATTAAAGTACAGCTTATACTTATCTTGAAACCCTAGGTAAGGTTTGTGCCTGGGGACAGACTGTCTTGTCAGGATTTGGCAATTACAGTTCTATCTCGGTATGAGAATGGATTCTACTCGTTGGATTTCTAAGTATGGACTATACTCACGAACGACGATTGGTCTCGTTAAGATCTGCAAATGGAACTCAATAAAACTTAAGAATGGCTTATGCTCAGCTTGAATCTCTTGGTATGGCTTATACATGGAAGGTTTGGTCCCTCGCCAGGTTTTAGCAGGAGATTTGATCATCCCTGGATTATGGTTTATACTCGCAGCTGGCAGGCCCGTCGTGGCCTTGGATCATCCAGAACACATCTTCCTTTAACCAGCAAGCTATGTTCTAAGGGGAAAAAATGTTGACATGCTTTTTAGTCAAAGCAATCACACATGGAATTTTTGGTTAGCAACGCGCTCAGGCATTGAGGACATCATCATAAGACTGGAAGCGATTTAGTCGAAGTCGCATCACAAACAAAGGATGGCTCGAAACTCCTAGTAGATGACCTCTTATAAACCCAAAACATCAGTTAGGGAGCTTTACTCTATTACTCTTGTACCCCTCTGAATCAACATCAGGTAGAGCTTTCGTTTGGCCAAAATGAACTTACGGTTTGGAAGTTACGTCCATTTCCGTGAACGGGTGCAAAACTGGATTGGCCTCGAAATACATGGATTTCTCCACCCTTTCGGTTCATATCGGAGGACCCGGTTTGGGTAGAAGGAGAACTGACCTGATATCAAGCAATGAAGCAGCTTATCATTGGAAACATGGCTCGCTTCGGTTCGGATCGGAACAAGAAGGTCTGACCCGGTATGGAAATCTGCACAGACGTGCACTTCACGTCTTCTGTTCGAAGGTACCACCTCGGTTCAGTTCGGACCCGAACCGACCTGCTTGTATCATTCCCTACACAACTACTTTGACCTATTCTCATGGCATAACCGCCTCCAACTATTCCGGATCAGGCGCCACTTGGTATAACACGAATTGGTGAGGTTTTCTCCACATTTGCTACTACTTTTCAGAAGCCTTGGGATGCGTACCACGTGGCATCCGAACCGATCCTCCCTAGGGCTTTACTATGGCTATAAATACGCCATCACATGGCATTTTGAAGGGTCTTCTTTATACCTATTCTTCACGGCATCCACCATTGCTACGAGATAAGAATTTCATGCTACTCAAACAAGATCAACACGAGGATTTCATGTATAAATTCATTCTCTATTCTTTACTTCTTCATAAAATTCAAGGATGTGGTATGTGCATGAGTCTTACGGATTTTAAAACAACATTTTATTTGTAATTTCTTAAGATTTAAGAAACTATAATGTGGATGTAGGCTTGGTTTGAGCCGAACCATTATAAAAACCGCGTGTGTCTGCTATGATTTACTGCATTTTTTTGCATTTATTATTTGTGATTTATGATTGTGAGGATTTCGCACTAAATTTGGTTGTTTTTACCAGATTTCGGTCTAACATTTTGGCGCGCTTGGAAGGGGGCACATGATACTACTTTAATTTCAAGTTCTAAAGGAATCGATTTGCTTAGTTATTGCATCAATGTTTAAAAGAAAGAAGGATGGAACTTTTTCCCGAATTGAAGGTGCTGAGGCCGAAGGCCCGAGAAACCAGGCAATCCTGGAGGCTTCCTCTTACAAAAACCCATCAGCATACTTAAATAAAGATGAAATGGATGGCATTCTCACTTAATTGAAAACGCAGATGGCAAGGCAGGATGATCTCCTCAGAAAGCAACAGGAGATGACCGACGGATTCTTCACTCGGATGGAAGGCAGGCCGAGCGGCAACAACCAGATCACTTGAAACAACACTACGTAGATAGGAGCGGTGATGGAATCAGCACCAATAGGAGCAGCAATCCAGATCGGATTGGACATGATCCGAGCCGAAGGAGACCCAAATTCAGCAGTAGCTCGAGATGCTCTAACTCGCACCAACTGGGTCCGATCAGCCACCATTCGACCCGCGGCACCACATGAGCTCAGGGGAAAACCCCTTACTTTTGGAAACTCAGGCTAGGCTCAGCCAACATCCGCCCTGGTTTGGATGAATACTTAGGGACCAACTTCTGCTCAATGGCAAAAGAAAACGGCTCGGTATAGAGAGCCAGAACTGGGTCAGTTCGGATCCTCCGATCCGAACCGAACCACCAACCCGAACCAGATGGCTTCTCTAGCCCCATATGCTTACAAACTCTTGTAGACTTAAAACTAATGGCACCCGTTCAGATCTTGGAAAATTAAAACAGCTTGTTGAAGGCGATCGACATGCCAACTTGATTCAAAGCCTCTCGAGATGCCGAACCTATCAAAATGACATGGATGACTATAATCACAATCTATTCACACAGGAAATCAGGAATTCCCGCAATCCCCCGGATTTCATACTTCTGCAACTAGAGCTCTATAACGGTAGGACAGACACTACCGTGCACCTTATGCGCTACAAGCGACGTATGAAAGTTCAATCGGTGTCAAAAAACGTAATGGCTAAATGTTTTCCCTCTTTCTGATTGTTAAAATAGCCATGTGGATTCGGCAGCTAGAAACGGAATCGATCAACAGTTGGAACATGTTGGTCGCTAGCTTCATTGAATAGTTTCGGGTCCACATCGCTCGATCCAAGAACATCATGTCACTTACTATAATAAGCCAGAGGCCTAGAGTAACTCTACGTTCATTTCTGGAAAGATTCAACGTTGCAACAGCATTGGTTGATCGACCAGAACCATCTATGGTGTTGATGGTGGTAGTATCCGGCGTTCTAGATAAATCGGAGTTCAAAAAATCTTCATACCGAGACCCACCGCGAAATCTCGGCGAATTCTACCTTGAGGCAGATAGATTTCTGCGAGAAGGAGAAGCAACCTCTGAGAAGAAGATTCTTGATGTTAACATGCTCAAAGATGGAGAACCATCTGATTCTGGAAAAGGCAAAGGAAAAGTTGCTGTCAAGAATGACCGCAACGCTCAGCCCCGGAGAGGTCCCAAATATGAAAAGTACACTGAACTCAATTCAATGTTTACTGACATCTACATAGATACAAATGGTTACATCTCCTATCCAAAGCATCCCAGGAGGGTGCCATCGCAAAGAGAATTTGATTATGGAAAACATTGCATATTTCATGATATGGACGACCATGACACCAATGATTGCAGGCACCTACACGATTTGATTGAGGACCAGGTTGGACGTGGAGAGCTACCCAAGTACGTGAAACAAATAACATTGCGTGCCTCTATGCTGCCACCTCCTGCTCGCCGGAGAGGGAATCACCCTGGATCGAGCTCTCGTAGGCTCATCATCAACTGATCTGGATGAGATTAGCTTGGATTTCCTGCATTGCTTAGGAATTAAGATATGTGATTTTGCTTTCTTTTTGCGATTGGCTAAATCGGAGTACACACGAACGGGCATAGAATTAAACTCAGAGCATGTTTTGCGCTCAATGACAAACCAATCAGGATTTGTTTTGGTCTTTTACTTTGAATTGAATAAGGAAGGACTTTCCGAACATGGATTATTTTTGGCATATTTAAGTATCTTGTCAGGTTGTGGCAAGATTCTCAATATTAATAAAGTATGGCTTATACTTATCCCGAAACCGTAGGTACGGTTTGCGCCGAGGGACATACTATCTTATTAGGATTTGGCAGGTACAGTTCTATCCCGGTATAAGTATGGGTTGTACTCACTAGATTTCTATGTATGGATTATACTCAGGAACGACGAATAGCTCATTAAGATATGGCAAAAGAACTCAATAAAACTTGAGTATAGCTTATGCTCTGTTTGAACTTCCTGGTATGGCTTACACGTGGAAGGTTAGGTCCCTAGCCAGGTTTTGGCAGGAAGATTAGATAATCCCTCGAGTATTGTTTATACCAGCAGCTCGAAAGCCCGACATGGCCTTGGATTATCAAGAACACATCTTCCTTTAACCGGCAAAATATGTTCTGGAGGGAAAAAATGTTGTCGTGCTTTTTAGTAAATGAAGTCACACATGGAATTTCTGGTAGGAAACACACTCAAGCATTGAGAACATCATCAGAAGACAGGAAGCGATTTAGTCGAAGTCGCACCATAAATGAAGAACAACTTGAAACACCTAGTAGATGACCTCTTTTGGGCCAGAAAACATCTATTACGGAGCTTTGCTCCGTAATTCTTGTAGCCCTTTGAATTAGCTTCAGGAACAGCTTTCGTTTGCACAAAATGGACTTACAGTTTGGAAGTTACGTCCATTTCCGTGAACGCATGAAAAACTGGATTAGCCTCGAAATACATGGATTTCTTCACCCCTTCGGTTCGAATTTGAGGACCCAGTTCGGGTAGAAGGAGAACTGACCCGATAGCATGCAATAAAGCAGCTTGGCATTGGAAACATGGCTCGCTTTGGTTCGAAACGGAATAGGAATATCCGACCCGGTATAGACATCTACACAGAAGTACACATCACGTCTTCGTTTCGGAGGTACCACCTCGGTTCTATTCAGACCCAAACCGAACCGCCTGTATCATTTCCTACACAACTGTTTTGACCTATTCTCATAGCATAACCGCCTCCTACTATTCCTGATCAGGAGCCACTTGGTATAACACGAATTGTCAAAGTTTTATCCAAATTTTTCACTACTTTTCTGAAGCCTTGGGATGCATGTGACATGGCATCCGAACCGATCCTCACTAGGGCTTTACTATAGCCATAAATACACCATCATATGGCATTTTGAAGGGACATTTTTAAACCTTTTTTTAATGTCATCCATATTGCTGCGAGATAAGAATTTCGTGCTTCTCAAACAAGACAAACAAGAGGATTTCGTGTATAAATTCATTCTCCTATCTTTACTTCTTCAGAAAATTCAAGGACGTCGTATGTGAATGAGTCTTACAGATTATAAGATAGCATTTTATTTGTAATTTCTTAAGATTTAAGAAACTATAAAGTGGACGTAGGCTTGGTTTGAGCAGAACCACTATAAAACCCGCGTGTGTCTCTTGTGATTTACCGCTTTTTCTACATTCATTCTTTGTGATTGGTGATTTTGAGGATTTCACACTAAATTTGGGTGCTTGTACTAGATTTCGGTCTAACATTTTGGCGCGCTAGGAAGGGGGCACACGATACTACAATTTCTAATTCTAAATGAATTGATCAACTTGGCTATTGGATCAATGTTTAAAGAAAGAAGGATGGAACTTTCTCCTAATTTGAAGGTGCTGAGGCCGAAGGCGCGAGAAAAGAGGCAAGCCAAATGGCTTGCTCTCACAAAAACTCATCGGCATACTTAACTAGAGACGACATGTATGGCGTTCTCGCTGATTAGAAAATGCAAATGGAAATGCAGGATGATCTCCTTAGAAAGCAACAGGAGATGATTGATGGATTCTTCGCTCGGATGGAAGGCAGGCCGAGCGGCAACAACCAATTCACTAGAAACAGCACTGCGCGGATAGGAGCGGCTATGGAATCAGCCCAGTAGGAGCAGCAATCCAGATCGGATCGGACTCGATCCACGCCGAAGGAGACCCAAATTCAGCATCTGCTCAAGATGCATTAGCTCGCACCAACCGGGTCGGATTAGCCTTCATTCGACCTGCGGCAACACTTAAGCTCGGGGGCAACCCCCTTACTTTTGGAAACTCAGGCCAGGCTCGGCCAACATGCACCCCGGTTCGAGTAAATACCAAGGCACCGAATCATGCTCAATGGCAATAGGAAACGGCTCGGTACAGGGAGCCAGAACCGTGTCAGTTCCGAACCTCCGATCCGAACCGGACCCCCGACCCGAACCAGATGGCTTCTCCAGCCCTCCATACAGTTGCAAACTCTTCTGGACATAACGCTGGGGGCACCGGTGTAGATCTTGGCAACTTGCAACAGCTTTTTGAAGACGATCAGATCAACAACTTGATTCAAAGCCTATCGAGAGCCCGAACCCGTCAAAATGACGTGGATGACGTCAATCACAATCCGTTCACATAGGAAATCTGGAATTCCTGCAATCCACCGGATTTCAAACTTCTGCAACTGGAGCCCTATAACGGTTGGACAGATCCTACCGTGCACTTGATGCACTACAAACGAGGTATGGAAGTTCAGTCGGTGTTTTAAAATGTAATGGATAAATGTTTTCCCCTCTTTCTGACCGATATAATAGCCATGTGGATTCGGTAAACGGAACAGTTGGAACATGGTGGTCGTGAGCTTCATTGAACAGTTTCGGGTCCACATCGCCCGACCCAAGAGAGTCATGTCACTTACTACAATCAAGAAGAGGCCTAGAGAAACTTTGTGTTCATTTCTGGAAAGATTCAACATTGCAGCAGTGTTAGTTGATCGACCTGATCCATCTATGGTGTTGATGGCGGTAGTATCTGGCGTTCTATGTAACTCGGAGTTCAAAAAATCTTTGTGCCGAGACCCGCCGTGAAATCTCAGCGAATTCTACCTTGACGCAGATAGATTTCTTCGAGTAGAAGATGCAACCTCCGAGAGGAAGATTCTTGATGTCAACATGTTCAAAGACGGAGAACCATCTTATTCTGGAAAAGGCAAAGGAAAAGCTGCTATCAAGAACGACCGCAACGCTCAGCCCCGGAGACGGCCAAGATATAAAAAGTACACTGAACTCATTTCAACGTTAACTGACATTTACATGGACACAAACAGTGCCATCTCCTATCCAAAGCCTTCCAAGAGGGAACCATCGCAAAGAGAATGTGATTCTGGAAAACATTGCATATTTCATGATATGGACGGTCATGACACCAACGACTACAGGCGCCAGCGCGATTTGATTGAGGAACGGGTTAGATGTGGAGAGCTACCAGAGTATATAAAACACCCAATAACGCCTGCACCTTCGCTGCCACCTTCTGCTCCCCGGAGAGACAATTACCTTGGATCTAGCTCTCGTGAGCTAAACATCAGCAGATCTGGAAGAGATTAGCTTGGATTTTGTGCATTCCTTAGGATTTAAGATATGTGCTTTGCTTTCTTTTTGCGATAGGCTAAATCGGAGTGCACACATATGGGGTTAGGATTTAGCCTCAATGCGTGTTTCGCACTTGTGGACAAACCAATCGGGATTTGCTTTGGTTTTGTAATTTGAATTGAATAAGGAAGGACTTTCCAAGCATTGATTATGTTTGGCAAATTTTTGTATCTTGTCAGGTTGTTGCAGGATTCTCAATCTTAAATAAAGTATGGCTTATACTTATCCTGAAACCCTAAGTAAGGTTTATGCCTAGGGACAGAATGTCTTGTCAGGATTTGCCAAGTACAGTTCTATCTCGGTATGAGTATGGGTTGTACTCGCTGGATTTCTAAGCATGGATTATACTCAGGAACGACGATTGGTCTCGTTAAGATCTGGAAAAGGAACTAAATAAAACTTGAGTATGGCTTATGCTAAGTTTGAACCTCATGGTATGGATTATACGTGGAAGGTTTGGTCCCTCTCTAGGTTTTGGCAGGAGATTTGATCATCCTTCAAGTACGGTTTATACTCCCAGCTGGCAGGCCCGTCGTAGCCTTGGATCATCCAGAACACATCTTCCTTTAGCCAGAAACATATGTTCTGAGGTGCAAAAATGTTGAAATGCTTTTTAGTCAAAGCAGTCACATATGGAATTTATGGTTAGCAACGCACTCAAGCATTGATGACATCGTCAGAAGACAGGAAGCTTTTCAGCCGAAGTCGCATCACAAACACAGAATGGCTCGAAACTCCTATTAGATATCCTCTTTTGGGCCCAAAAACATCAATTAGGAAGGTTTGCTCCAAAACTCTTCTAACCCTCTGAAGTCTTCAGGTAGAGCGTTCTTTTGGGCAAAACAGACTTATTGTTTGGATGCTACATCCATTTCCGTGAACACACGAAAAACTGGATTGGCCTCAAAATAATGGATTTCTCCACCCCTTCGATTTGAGTCGGAGGACCCAGTTCGGGTAAAAGGAGAACCAACCCGATAGCAAGCAACGAAGCAGCTTAGCACTGGAAACATGGTTCGCTTCGGTTCGGATCGAAAGAGGAAGGTCCGATCCGGTATGGACATCTGCACAGAAGTGCACGTCACGTCTTCGATTCGAAGGTACCACCTCGGTTCGGTTCGGACCTGAACTGACCCGCCTGTATCATTTCCTGCACAACTGCTTTGACCTATTCTCATGGCATAACCGCCTCCTACAATTTCGGATCAGGCACCACTTGGTGTAACAAAAATTGGCGAGGTTTTCTCCACGTTTTCCACTACTTTTCAGAAGCCTTGGGATGTGTGCCATATGGCATCCAAACCGATCCTCCCTAGAGCTTTACTACAGCTATAAATACACCATCCAATGGTATTTTGAAGGGACTTCTTGACACCTGTTCTTCACGGCATCCACCATTGCTGCGAGATAAGATTTTCGTGCTTCTCAAACAAGATTAACACGAGGATTTCATGTACAAATTCATTCTCCATTCTTTACTTCTTCATAAAATTCAAGGATTTGGTATGTGTATGAGTCTTACGGATTGTATGACAGCATTTTATTTGTAATTTCTTAAGATTTACGAAACAAAAAAATGGATGTGGTTTGAGTGGAACAACTATAAAAACCACGTGTGTCTGCTGTGATTTACGTCTTTTTTCTGCATTTTTTCTTTATGATTGGTGATTGTGAGGATTTCACACTAAATTTGGTTGTTAGTACCAGATTCCGATCGAACATTTTGGCGTGCCAAGAAGGGGGCACATGATACTACTTCAATTTCTAGTTCTAAAGGAATCAATTTTCTTAGATATAGGATCAATGTTTAAAAGAAAGAAGGATGGATCTTTCTCCCGAATTGTAGGTGCTTAGGCCGAAGGCACGAGAAACGAGGCAAGCCAGGGGGCTTCCTCTCACGAAAACCCATCAGCATACTTAAATAGAGACGAAATGGATGGCATTCTCACTTAATTAAAAACGCAGATGGCAAGGCAGGTTGTTCTCCTCAGAAATCAACATGAGATGATCGACGGATTCGTCGCTCGGATGAAAGGCAGGCAGAGCGGAAATAACCAAATCACTATAAACAACACTGCGTGAATATAAGCGGCGATGGAATCAGCCCCAGTAGGAGCAGCAATCCAGATCGGATCGAATATGATCCGAGACGAAGGAGACCAAGTTCAGTAGCAGCTCGAGATGCTTTAGCTCGCACCAACCGGGTCAAATCAGCCTACATTGGACCTGCGGCATGACATGAGCTCAGGGGAGACCCCCTTACTTTTGGAAACTCAGGCCAGGCTCGGCCAGCATCCGCCCCGGTTCGGATGAATACCCAGGCACCAACTGCTGCTCAATGGAAATAGGAAATGGCTCGGTATAGGAAGCCAGAAATGGGTCGGTTCGGAACCTCCGATCCGAATTGGACCTCCAACCCGAACTAGACGACTTCCCCCCTCCCCCGACCGTATGCTTGCAAACTCTTGTAATGTTAACATCGGGGGTACCGGTTTTGATCTTGGCACCATAAAACAACTTTTTGAAGGCGATCTGCTCGCCAACTTGATTCAAAGCCTTTCGAGAGGCAAACCTATCAAAATGAAGTGGATGACGTTAATCGCAATCTGTTCACACAGGAAATCAGGAATTCCCGCAATCCCTCGAATTTCAAACTTCTGCAACTGGAGCCCTTTAACGGCAGGACAGATCCTACCGTGCTCCTGATGTGCTACGAACAACATATGGAAGTTCAATCGGCATCGGAAAACATAATGGCTAAATGTTTTCCCCTCTTTCTGACTGATGTAGCAGCCATGTGGATTGGGCAGCTAGAAACGGAATCGATAAACGGTCGGAATATGTTGGTTGCTAGCTTCATTTAACAATTTTGGGTCCACATCGCTCGACCCAAGAACGTCATTTCACTTACTACAATCAAGCAGAGGCCCAGAGAAACTCTGTGTTCATTTCTAGAAAGATTCAACGTTGCAGCATCGTCGGCTGATCGACCTGAACCATCTATAGTGTTGATGGCGGCAGTAACTGGCGTTCTAGATAACTCGGAGTTTAAAAAATCTTCATACGGAGACCCACCGAGAAATCACGGTGAATTCTACCTTTAGGTATATAGATTTTTGCGAAAAGAAGATGCAACCTCCGAGAAGAAGATTCTTGATGTCACCCTGCTCAAAGATGGAGAACCATCTAATTCTGGAAAAGGCAAAGGAAAAGTTGCTGTCATGAATGACCACAACGCTTAGCCCCGGAGTGGGCCCAGATATGAAAAGTACACTGAACTCAATTCAATATTGATTGACATCTACATGGATACAAATGGTTCCGTCTCCTATAAAAAGCCTCCCAGGGGGTGCCATCGCAAAGAGAACGTGATTCTGGAAAACATTGCATATTTCATGATATAGATAGCCCTAACACCAATAACTGCAGGAACTTGCGCGATTTTATTGAGGACCGGGTTAGACATGGAGAGCTACCCGAATATGTGAAACAACCAACAGCACTTGTACCTACGCTGCAACCTCCTGCCCCCCGGAGAGGGAATGACCCCGGATCGAGCTCTCATGGCGTCATCGTCAATTGATCTGGATGGGATTAGCTTGGATTTCTTGCATTCCTTAGGATTTAAGATATGTGATTTTGCTTTCTTTTTGCGATTGGCTAAATCGAAGTACACACGAACGGGCTTAGGAATTAGCCCCAAAGCGTGTTTTGCACTTAATGACAAACCAATCAGGATTTGCTTTGGTTTTGTACCTTGACATGAATAAGGAAGGACTTTTTGAGCATGGATTAAGTTTTGCAAATTTAAGTATCTTGTCAGGTTATGGAAGGATTCTCAATCTTAATTAAAGTATGGCTTATACTTATCCCGAAACCGTACGTACGGCTTGTGTTGAGGGACAGACTGTCTTGTGAGGATTTGGCAAGTAAAGTTCTATCTCGGTATGAGTATGGGTTGTACTCGGTAGATTTCTAAGTATGGACTATACTGAGGAACGACAGTTGGCTCGTTAAGATCTAGCAAAGGAACTCAATAAAACTTGACTATGGTTTATGCTTAGTTTGAACTTCCTGGTATGGCTTATACGTGGAAGGATAGGTCCCTAGCCAGGTTTTGGCAGGACGATTTGATCATCCCTCGAGTATGGTTTATACTAGCAGCTAGCAGGCCCGGCGTGGCCTTGGATTATCCAGAACACATCTTCCTTTAACCAGCAAGATATGTTCTAGAATGAAAAAACGTCGACACGAATTTTTGTAAAAGCAGTCACCCATGGAGTTTCTGGTAAGCAACGCACTCAAGCATTGAGAACATCGTCAGGAGACAGGAAACGATTTTGCCAAAGTCACATCACAAAGAAAGAACAACTCGAAACTCCTAGTAGATGACCTCTTTTGGGGCCGAAAACATCAATTACGGAGCAGTGTCCTGAAACTCTTGTAGCCCTCTAAATTAGCTTTAGTAAGAGCTTTCGTTTCGGCAAAATGGACATACGGTTTCGAAGTTACGTCCATTTCCGTGAACGCATGCAAAACTGGATTGGCCTCGAAATACAAGGATTTCTCCACCCCTTCGGTTCGGATCGGAGGACCCGGTTCGGGTAGAAGGAGAACCGACCTGATGGCAAGCAAAAAAGCAGCATGGCATTGAAAGCATGGCTCACTTCGGTTCGGATTGGAATAGGAAGGTCCGACCCGGTATGGACATCTGCACAGAAGCGCACGTCACCTTTTCTTTTCGGAGGTAACACCTCGGTTCAGTTCGGACCCAGACCAAACCGCTTGTATCATTTCCTGCACAACTTCTTTTACCTATTTTCATGGCTTAACCGCCTCCTACTATTCCATATCAATAGCCACTTGGTATAACACGAATTGTCGAAGTTTTCTCCACATTTTCCACTGCTTTTCAAAAGCCTTGGGTTGCGTGCCACATGGCATCCGAACCGATCCTCCCAAGGGCTTTACTATAGCTATAAATACACCATCATATGGCATTTTGAAGGGACTTTTTTAAACCTGTTCATAACGACATCCACATTGCTGCGAGATAAGAATTTCGTGCTTCTCAAACAAGATCGACACGAGAATTTCGTGTATAAATTCATTCTCCTTTCTTTACTTCATCAGAATATTCAAGGATGTCGTAGGTGATTGAGTCTTACGGATTATAAGACAGCATTTTATTTGTAATTTATTAAGATTTAAGAAACTATAAAGTGGACGTAGGCTTGGTTTCAGTAGAACCACTATAAAAGTCGCGTGTGTCTCATGTGATTTACTGCTTTTTCTACATTCATTCTTTGTGATTGGTGATTGTGAGGATTTCAAATTAAATTTGGGTGTTAGTACCAGATTTCGGTCTAACATTTTGGCGTGCTCGGAAGGAGGCACATGATACTACTTTAATTTCTAGTTCTAAATGAATTGTTTTGCTTATCTATTGGATCAATGTTTAAAGAAATAAGAATGGAACTTTCTCCAGATTTGAAGGTGTGAGGCCAAATGCACGAGAAACGAGGCAAGCCAAAAGGATTCCTCTCACGAAAACCCATCTGCATAGTTAATTAGAGAAGAAATGTATGGCATTTTCATTGAATTGAAAACGCAATTGGCAAGGCAGGATGATCTCCTCCAGAAGAAACAGGAGATGATCGATGGATTCTTCGCTCGGATGGAAGACAGGCCGAGCAGCAACAACCAAATCACTGGAAACAGCACTACGTGGACATGAGCGATGATGGAATCAGCCCCAGTATGAGCAGTAGTCCAGATCGGATCAGACTCGATCTGAGCCGAAGGAGACCTAAATTCAGCAGCTGCTCGAGATGCATTAGCTTGCACCAACCGGGTCGGATCAGCATCTATTCGACCCACGGCAACACTTGAGCTAGGGGCAACCCCCTTACTTTTGGAAACTCAGGTCAGGCTCGGCCAACATAACCCTCGGTTCGAATTAATACCCAGGCACCAACTCCTGCTCAATTGCAACAGGAAACGGCTCGGTACACGGAGCCAGAACCGTGTCAGTTCTGAACCTCCAATCTGAACCGGACCTCCGACCCAAACCAGATGGTTTCTCCATACCCCTGTATGCTTGCAAACTCTTCTGGACTTAACACTGTAGGCACCAGCGTGAATCTTGGTAACTTACAACAGCTTTTTGAAGGCAATCAGCTCGCCAACTTGATTCAAAGCCCCTCGAGAGCCTGAACCTATAAAAATGACGTGGATGACGTCAATCACAATCCGTTCACACAGGAAATCAAGAATTCCCGCAATCCCCCGTATTTCAAACTTCTGCAACTGGAACCCTATAACGACAGGACAGATCCTACTGTGCACCTGATGCTCTACAAACGACATATGGAAGTTCAATTGGTGTCGAAAAACGTAATATCTAAATGTTTTCCCGTCTTTTTGACCAATATAACAGCCATGTGGATTCGGCAGCTAGAAATGGAATCGGTTAACAATTTGAACATGTAGGTCGCTCGCTTCATTGAATAGTTTCAGGTCCACATCGCTCGACCCAAGAATATCATGTCACTTACTATAATCAAGCAGAGGCCCAGAGAAACTCTACATTCATTTCTGGAAAGTTTCAGCGTTGCAGCAGTGTCCGTTAATAGACCTGAACAATCTATGCTGTTGATGGAGGCGGTATCCGGCGTTCTAGATAACTCGGAGTTCAAAAAATCTTTATACCGAGAACCAACGTGAAATCTTGGCGAATTCTACCTTGAGGCAGATAGATTTCTACGAGAAGAAAATGCAACATCCGAGAAAAAGATTCTTGATGTCAATATGCTCAAAAATGGAGAACCATATGATTCTGGGAAAGGCAAAGGAAAACCTATTGTCAAGAATGATGGCAACGCTAAGCCCCATAGAGGGTGCAGATATTTGAAGTACACTGAACTCAATTCAACGTTGACTAACATCTTCATGGACACAAATGGTGCCATCTCCTTTCCAAAGCTCCTAGGAGGGAGCCATCGCAAAGAGAATGTGATTCTGGAAAACATTGCATATTTCATGATATGGACGGTCATGACACCAATGACTGCAGGCACTAGCGCAAATTTATTGAGGAACAGGTTAGACGTGGAGAGCTACCAGAGTATGTGGAACATCCAACAGCGCCTGCACCTACGCTGCCTCCTCCTACTCCCCGGAGAGAGAATGTCCCTGGATTGAGCTCTCGTGGGCTCTTTATCAACTGATCTGGATGAGATTAGCTTGGATTTCCTGCATTCCTTAAGATTTAAGATATGTACTTTTGCTTCTTATTTTTGTGATAGGCTAAATCGGCGTGCACACGTACGGGGTTTGGATTTAGCCCCAAAGCGTGTTTCGCACTCGATGACAAACCAATTGGGATTTGCTTTGGTTTTTTACTTAGAATTGAATAAGGAAGGACTTTCCGAGCATGCATTATGTTTGGAAAATTTAAATATCTTTTCATTTTGTGGCAGGATTCTCAATCTTAATCAAAGTATGGCTTATACTTATCTCAAAATCCTAGGTACGGTTTGTGCCTGGGGACAAACTGTCTTGTTAGGATTTGGCAAGTACAGTTCTATCTTGGTATGGGTATGGATTGTACTCGTTGGATTTCTAAGTATGCATTATATTCATGAATGATGATTGGTCTCGTTAAGATTTGGCAAAGGAACTCAATAAAACTTGAGTATGGCTTATGCTCTGTTTGAACTTCCTGGTATGGCTTATACGTGGAAGGTTAGGTCCCTTGCCAGGTTTTGGCTGGATGATTTGATCCAACAGATTTAACAGATTTAGCATCTCAGGCAGTTGAACAAATTTAGCAGATTAGGCAACTCAACAGATTTAGCAGATTAGGCATAATTAGCTGTAACACCCCATATTTTCTGAGAATATAAATAAAATGCTTAATTATGAAAAAGTTATTAAGCCTTGAAGTTTGTATGCATATGAGAGAAATATTTTTATATATATATATATATATATATAAAAATTAAACAAATAAACATGCAAAAAAGGTTCAAAACAGCGAATTGGGATGGGGAATAACCGAACCGGCCCATTTTTGAGGTCGACCCGAGCCTTGCTGGGTCGACTAGGGGTTAATCCAGGGTGTTTGGCTGTCATCCCGCGGGCCGTTTCGCTCAAATGCAGATTTTGCATTTGAAAGGTTCTCATGATTCAGGGTTAATCTAATGGTCCTAAATAACTTCCTACACCTATATATACATCCCTAACCTAAACCAAAATCTCATATACAATTCTCTAGCCTCCATTGCTCTCTTCCTTTCTAAAAATAAATAAATCAATGGCGTCTCTACTCTACTGAAACCTAAGCTAGGACTTGTGCTTCTTCTTCTTCCAATTCTGATTAGGATTAATAGAGAACAACTACAACACCTTTTTCTTTTAGAATCCAACCAAGGCAAGTGCAGTTATTTTCTGATATAAACTTTAATTATAATTGTGACATGATTGTAAATCTGAATTTGAGATTGCGTATGTTCTGTTATGATCTATTTTATTCTATATCTCTTTCGTCTTTCTGTTCTATAGCCAGGCTACCTCGGGCCTGCGCCAAATCTCATAAGAGATTAACGCACGAACGTTAAACTTTGGGACAAATAATGAATGATGGCATAATTGGACATGGCTAATCTATGACTAAAAGGACATAGCTTGTAAACTAGATTTAGATCTGTGCATATTCTGTGAATTGGAAGAAGAGTAACCATTGTATATTAACATGTGACTTGAGACATTGGACATAACGCATATTTTTGAATTAAAGATCTGTTATAATTTAAAGTTCTAGATTGTTGGGAATATTGTTTATATAGAGATTCATGATTTGGGATAGAAAGGGAATATGACTTAGGTGTGAAGATTTATGTTACGATTTGATAACTATTAAATGTGAATAACACCTAAGTGGGAGATTTTTGAATATATGACATGCACTGAAATCGATGGCTATATTTGGTATAATTTATATGTGAATCTTTTGTACTAGGCAAGTTTAACTAAATTTGAGACGTGTGTTATATGGTAAATTATGACCATAATCTGTGCCATGTAAATTCAATGCAAACGTGGGGTATATGATCATAATGTGAATCATGACAACTATTTAGGCATGCAAACTTAGGCCAAATTTATAATTAGGCAAGATATGTTTATGAAACTTTAATGAATGATTAAATCTGTTATATGGCCTAATCTGCTAGTTCTGTTATATTGCCTAATTTGCTAGTTCTGTTATATTGCCTAATCTGCTAGTTCTGCTATAATCTGTTATATCTGTTCATATACCAAATCTGTCATCTGCTAAGTCTGCTGAAGATGCCTAAACTGTTATATGCTAAATCTGCTAAACTGCTTAATCTGTTGAATCCGTTAAGTCGCCTAATCTGCTAAATCTGTTATCTGCCATATCTGGTGAGTTGATATATTTAGTCTGTTATTGACATAATCTGAATTAGCTATAATTATGAAAATTTACATGTATATTAGGCGTGGGCATAAATGGTAAATTAATAATTAAATGGCCGCAAAGATAAACATGGCTGACTCTAGGTTAGAATGAGTTTGCGGCGTAATCCTGCCCAGAACCGCCCGGCACATCCAGTGGCCGCAAACAATAGGTTCTAATGTGAGAAGTTAGTCATAACGTGCTTGAAACCCGAGGTTAGACTCAGTTTGCGGCAGAAATCTGCTCGGAACCAACCGGCCTAACCAATAGCCGCAAACTGTCAGTCTAATGTGAGAGGTCTGGGCATTAATATTTAATTAACGAAAATCTGAGATAAATATAATGTCTAAAACGTGTTGGGTGGATAGGGTTAAATCCACTAGACTGATGAGTTTAATAAATCTGTTCCGTGAATCGGTAGGCCCAATTACAAAGTTAGACAAATCCGCAAATCTGTTAAATCCGTATATCTGATCTGTTAGTCTAAAACTTGTCTGACCTGTGAACTAGTTGATCTGAATTCTGTATGTCTGAACTTGTTAAATCTGAAATCTGTTAGTCTGGGGACATAAGGATAGGAGGGGAATTACTTGTGTCATCTGTTGTTTGGGACCCATATTAGTCAGTAACCCTTCCCGGTATCAAAACTTTGACCCAACAGTAGGTAGGGTCCGGGCACGCTTACTGAACTAATTATAAGCGGTTCATTCTGATAATGGCGAGGGGTGTTGATGGTACGTTCCAACCGGGTCATGTGCGTGCATGGATCCCAGTCTGCCTCAGAGGATGTAAGACGCAGTGACATCATTAAATAGGTCTGTGTCATTCAAAGGTTTCCACTTTAGGGAATGATACACCCTTCGGTGGGGCTGGCACAGGGTATTTATGTATTAGGGAGCCGATCGATTGGGGTAGGGTTTTAGGGTACACTTAGTTCTGTCTGTTTCTGTTGGTACCGTCTGTTTCTGTTGGGTGGCAACACATGTCTGTTTCTGCGTGGTACCGTCTGTTCGGGTGGTAAAGGCCCTATTACTAGTGTACACCTTATGGTACATTATGCTTCTGTCTGTTTCTGATCGGGTGGTAAAGGGCCATTACTAGCGTGGAAATTATTCTGTACCTGTTTCTGTTTCAGTTTAGACATTAGGGTGACACCTAATTCTGTTATACTAGTATTAGTGCAGAGAAGTGTAAAGCAATAGCTTATATCATTCTGTTCTTTTGTCATATCTGCTACATCTGTTACAGTTATCTCTCATCCAGTTTTATTTTCATGTCATGTTATTATTATCTGTTCATAACTGAAAATCACTGGACTTGCCAGACTTTTGTCTGACCCTTGTTGTTTCTCCTCCTTTCTTCCGTTTCTCCCCCCTCCCCCCAGGTTTTGTAGAAGGGAATACTCTAGCTTGATCCAGATTTCTTCCGCTTGCAATGCTTAAAGTACGGCTTGTCTTCTTCTGTGGGGATTATGATTTTAAACTATGCATTCTGAAGGCTTTTGTACAAGACTGATATTTTGTACTTGAATTCTGATATTGTGATTTGAAAGGATGTAACCAAGCTTCTATTGAAATAAAGTTATAAATTTTTCAAGTACTGTTTTATCTGTCTTGTAAGTTTCTATTCTGTTTACTAAAATGCTCCACCAAAGTTAAGGCATTCCCTTGTGAGTGACCTTAACGGAGGTGGGGTGTTACACTTGGTATCAGAGCTGAAGGTTACCAGATTTGATAAAAAGTTTTTGAAAACTATGTTTTTAAAAGGAAGTATTTTCAAAAGTAAAGCTTATTTTGAAAAAAAAAAACATAATCCCTAAAAGCCATATATCTTTCTTTCGATTCTTTGTTTCAAGTTCCTTCCACTTTCCCTTTTGAATCTCTTCCTCTGCGTATAGATGCTTTTTCTAAGATATGTAAGAACTTCCTGCGATGGGCGGAAAACCGCTTTATGGGACTAAGACGTTGTCAAGGCTAGAAGTTGGCTCAACGGAGAAGAGGACTTGTTGGTTCCTTTGAGATAGACGATGGGAGGAAGGTTCAACCAACTGCTTGGTTAATGAAAGATGAAGCTTCATTTTGGTGGAAGGTCACGAATGGAGAACGTACATGGGATATATGGATAGGACACACGATAAGAAAGTGGATCCAAAGAAGGCCGCTTGCTTCAACTGTGGTGAGATGCGACACTTCACTAGGGACTGCCCGAAGAAACGAGGGCAAGGGCAGAAGATAGGACCTACTTCTGGAGGGCAGGCGAACACTCTCGAGGCTAGTGGATAGGATAGAATTAGGAAAACTTTCTATGAGAGGTTTAATTTCTTTATCTGATTGTTGAGTTAAAACTCTTTCTGATTTTGGCATTTTGATTCTGTAATTGATACTCTGCACTTTAATACTAGTATTGTTTCTGATTCCGCTGTAGACTCAAACCCATAAGGGTTATGACTCATCTTCTTGTGATAAATTGGGGTTTGAGAGATATCTGTGTTAGGCGTCAAGTAGGACGCATACATTCTGGGTTTTATCATGCTTAGTTTTCTAAGAATCATTTGGTAATCTGATCTGTATTAGTAGTCTGTAAATATCTGAATATCTCTGATAAGGTTAAGATTTCCTGTTTTGACATTGTCTAAAGAGGGTAATCCTCTGAGTGTCAATCTGATATTGATTTCGGTCTTTGGGGTTGATACTTAGGGGAATTATTCTCTCAACCAATGTCTAATGGGAACCAAGTTTTTGTTTTATCCGTACCCGCTTCCATCGTTCGATTGTATCCTATCGATCGAATCTTCAAATTTTAGGTAGAAACTAATGGGTGTAAACATGTGTTTGAGACATGCTATGTTTGATGGTTGCAAGTGGATGCAAGTGGTTGCTAGTGGTTGCTCGTGGATGCATATACACACACTAGGCACTAGATCGGCTCAAAAACACTCTCATACTGCATATGGATGTGTGTGCATGTTTTCAATTTTTGTAGATGCAGAATGATTGACTCCTCACATGGATGTTGCATTTGGATGAATGGTTATGCACTCATATAGAAATGATGTGTATCAAATAGAATTTCTTGCATACATATTTGGACTCATGACACTAACATGATTCGCATTAAAGAGGTCAACTGGATCAGTAGACCGCCTGATTTTGCATTAGATAAGAAACATATACACACACTTTGCAAATGTTCATACGGCATTAGAAACCTTCTAAGGACAATGGATGCCTGTGGTTCAATGGTTGAATAGTTGGATGTTGGATGTTAGGATACATTCTTCTTAACTTGAAGATTTCGGGGACGAAATCCTTTAAGGAGGGGAGAATGTAACACCCCGTATTTTCTGAGAATATTAAAAAAATGGTTAATTATGAAGAAGTTATTAAGCCTTGAAGTTTGTATGCATATGAGAGAAATATATATAGATATATATAAAAATTAAATAAATAAACATGCAAAAAAGGTTCAAAACAGCGAATTGGGAGGGGGAATAACCAAACCGGCCCATTTTTGAGGTCGACCCAAGCCTCGCTGGGTCGACTAGGGGTTAATCCAGGGTGTTTGGCTGTCATCCCGTGGGCCGATTCGCTCAAATGCAGATTTTGCATTTGAATGGTTCTCATGATTCAGGGTTAATCTAATGGTCCTAAATAACTTCCTACACCTATATATACATCCCTAACCTAAACCTAAATCTCATATACAATTCTCTAGCCTCCATTGCTCTCTTCCTTTCTAAAAATAAATAAATCAATGGCATCTCTACTCTGCTGAAACCTAAGCTAGGACTTGTGCTTCTTCTTCCTCCAATTCTGATTAGGATTAAAAGAGAACAGCTACAACACCTTTTTCTTTTAGAATCCAACCAAGGCAAGTGCAGTTATTTTCCGATATAAACTTTAATTATAATTGTGACATGATTGTAAATCTGAATTTGCGATTGCGTATGTTCTGTTCTGATCTATTTTATTCTATATCTCTTTCTTCTTTCTGTTCTATAGCCAGGCTACCCCGGGCCTGCGCCAAATCTCATAAGAGATTAACGCATGAACGTTAAACTTTGGGACAAATAATGAATGATGGCATAATTGGACATGGCTAATCTGTGACTAAAAGGACATAGCTTGTAAACTAGATTTAAATCTGTGCATATTCTGTGAATTGGAAGAAGAGGAACCATCGTATATTAACATGTGACTTGAGACATTGGACATAACGCATATTTTTGAATTAAAGATCTGTTATAATTTAAAGTTCTAGATTGTTGGGCATATTGTTTATATAGAGATTCATGATTTGGGATAAAAAGGGAATATGACTTAGGTGTGAAGATTTATGTTAAGATTTGATAATTATTAAATGTGAATAACACCTAAGTGGGAGAATTTTGAATATATGACATGCATTGAAATCGATGGCTATATTTGGTATAATTTATATGTGAATCTTTTGTACTAGGCAAGTTTAACTAAATTTGAGACGTGTGTTATATGGTAAATTATGGCCATAATCTGTGCCATGTAAATTCAATGCCAACGTGGGGTATATGATCATAATGTGAATCATGACAACTATTTAGGCATGCAAACTTAGGCCAAATTTACAATTAGGCAAGATATGTTTATGAAACTTTAAGGAATGATTAAATCTGTTATATGGCCTAATCTGCTAGTTCTGTTATATTGCCTAATTTGCTAGTTCTGTTATATTGCCTAATCTGCTAGTTCTGCTATAATCTGCTATATCTGTTCATATACAAAATCTGTCATCTGCTAAGTCTGCTGAAGATGCCTAAACTGTTATATGCTAAATCTGCTAAACTGCTTAATCTGTTGAATCCGTTAAGTCGCCTAATCTGCTAAATCTGTTATCTGCCATATCTGGTGAGTTGATATATTTAGTCTGTTATTGACATAATCTGAATTGGCTATAATTATGAAAATTGACATGTATATTAGGCGTGGGCATGAATGGTAAATTAATAATTAATTGGCCGCAAAGATAAACATGGCTGACTTGTGGTTAGAATGAGTTTGCGGCGTAATCCTGCCCGGAACTGCCCGGCACATCCAGTGGCCACAAACAATAGGTTCTAATGTGAGAAGTTAGTCATAACGTGCTTGAAACCCGAGGTTAGACTCAGTTTGCGGCAGAAATCTGCCCGGAACCAACCGGCCTAACCAGTAGCCGCAAACTGTCAGTCTAATGTGAGAGGTCTGGGCATTAATATTTAATTAATGAAAATCTGAGATAAATATAATGTCTAAAATGTGTTGGGCGGATAGGGTTAAACCCACTAGACTGATGAGTTTAATAAATCTGTTCTGTGAATCGGTAGGCCCAATTACAAAGTTAGACAAATCTGTAAATCTGTTAAATCCGTATATCTGATCCGTTAGTCTAAAACTTGTCTGACCTATGAACTAGTTGATCTGAATTCTGCATGTCAGAACTTGTTAAATCTGAAATCTGTTAGTCTGGGGACACAAGGATAGGAGGGGAATTACTTGTGTCGTCTGTTGTTTGGGACCTATATTAGTCAGTAACCCTTTCTGGTATCAAAACTTTGACCCAACAGTAGGCAGGGTCCGTGCATGCTTACTGAACTAATTATAAGCGGTTCATTCCGATAACGGCGAGGGGTGTTGATGGTGCGCTCCAACCGGGTCATGTGCGTGCATGGATCCCGGTCTGCCTCTGAGGATGTAAGACGCCGTGACATCTGTAAATACGTCTGTGTCATTCAAAGGTTGCCACTTTAGGGAATGATACACCCTTCGGTGGGGCTGGCACAGGGTATTTATGTATTAGGGAGTCGATCGCTTGGGGTAGGGTTTTAGGGTACACTTAGTTCTGTCTGTTTCTGTTGGTACCGTCTGTTTCTGTTGGGTGGCAACACCTGTCTGTTTTTGCGTGGTACCGTCTGTTCGGGTGGTAAAGGCCCAATTACTAGTGTACACCTTAGGCTGCATTCTGCTTCTGTCTGTTTCTGATCGGGTGGTAAAGGCCCATTACTAGCGTGGAAATTATTCTGTACCTGTTTCTGTTTCAGTTTAGACATTAGGGCGACACCTAATTCTGTTATACTAGTATTAGTGCAGAGAAGTGTAAAGCAACAGCTTATATCATTCTGTTCTTATGTCATATCTGCTACATCTGTTCCAGTTATCTCTCATCCAGTTTTATTTTCATGTCATGTTATTATTATCTGTTCATAACTGAAAATCACTGGACTTGCCAGACTTTTGTTTGACCCTTGTTGTTTCGCCTCCTTTCTTCCATTTCTCCCCCCAGGTTTTGTAGAAGGGAATACTCTAGCTTGATCCAGATTTCTTCTGCTTGCAGTGCTTAAAATATGGCTTGTCTTCTTCTGTGGGGATTATGATTTTAAACTATGCATTCTGAAGGATTTTGTACAAGACTGATATTTTGTACTTGAATTCTGATATTTTGATTTGAAAGGATGTAACCAAGCTTCTGTTGAAATAAAGTTATAAATTTTTCAAGTACTGTTTTATCTGTCTTGTAAATTTCTTTTCTGTTTACTAAAATGCTCCACCAAAGTTAAGGCATTCCCTTGTGAGTGACCTTAACGGAGGTGGGGTGTTACATTAGAAGATTAGGCGATTCAACATATTTAACAGTTTAGGCAATTCAACAGATTAAACAGGTAACAGATTTAGCAGATTAGGCAAATATAACATATTAAGCAGATAACAGTTTTAGCCGATTTAAATATTCCTCAAAGTCCTATTCACATATCTTGCCTAATTCATAAAGTAAGCCTAAACTTATATGCCCAAATTATGGCCATAATCCACCATATAACGTATGTCCCAAATTTTAGTTAAACTTACATAGTCCAGAATATTCTCCAAAAACCTTACATATAAATTATGCCAAATATAGCCATTGATTACAATGCATGTCACATATCCAAACCCCCCTACTAAGGTGTATTCACACTTAATAGTCATCAAATCTTAATATAGGTTTTTTACACCTAAGTCATATGCAAATTAATTCTCCTACTTCCAAATGACAAACTATCAGATTTAATATGCCCAGATCAAGATATAAAATTATGAAATATGTTCTTTATGTTCTAAGTCACTATAATCCTCTTCTTCCAAGTCATAGATCATCTTATGCAACATGTCTCAAATTTATGTTCAGATTTACAACATGCGTTGTGTCCTCGAATTAATTACAAATCGATTTTGCCTAAATATGCCTCATTCAATATTCTTCCCAAATTTAGTGTTTATGCGTTTATCTCTTATGAGACTTGGCTCAGGCTCGTGGTAGCCTGGCTATCGAAACAAAAATAAAGAAAGGGGGAAGAAATGCAGAACAAAAAGAATTATAATACATAGGAACAGATTTGATAAATAGAAAAAGGCCCTAGTCTCTGATTCAGTTTTATAATTATGTCAAGACCATGGTTAAATTTCATATCCAAAAATAACTGCACTTGCCTTGATTTGGATTATAGAGGAAGAGTTGCAGTTGTTCTCTTTTAATCTTTTTCAGATCTGGAAGAAGATGCACTAGTTCTAGTTTTGAGCCCAGCAGAGTAGCGACGCCATTATTTAATTTATTTATTTCTATTATCTCAGAGGCAGCATAAGGAGAGAAGAATGGTGTAAAGAGAATGGTGCTAGGGTGCTATTTATATAGGATTAGGCAGGCGAAACTAGACTGAAAACGAGACCAGATACATCAGAATGAACCCAGGCTCAAAACTGGGTTCTGGCACCAGGTCAACCACCGGGTCGACCATAGGGTCCACTTGGTCCCTGGGAGGTCGACCGTAGTGTCGACCCCCAGGTCGACCTTATCCTAGGAGGGAAAATTCCCGCCCAGTCTGCTCTGGGGTTTGAATTCGAATTTCGAATTCAAATTTCGAGCTGTTTTCGATTTTGAAAATTCCTGAAACTCCGGAGGGTCATATCTCTCTCATAAGACTCCGTTTTTCAAAAACTCGGACTCGATTTCATGCAGAATTTCGAGACAAACGTAATGTCGCAACCTGTTTTCCCTGATTCTTATTCTTATATTTAATTCTGCCTTGATTTCTTGTTTTAAGTTGTTATTAAAATTTGGGTTGTTACATTCTCCCCTCCTTAAAGGATTTCGTCCCCGAAATCTTCAAGTTAAGAAGAATGCATCCTGTCATCCAATCATCCATCTACTCAACCATCATCCACAAGTAACCATTGTCCTTAAAAGATTTCTAATGGTTTATGAACTTATGCAGAGTGTGTGTTTATGTACTTATCCAATGCAAAGATCAGGAGGTCTACTGATTCAGTTGACCTCCTTAATGTGAATTATGTCAGTGCCATGAGTCCAACATGTATGCAATTTTCCTATTTAATACATATCATTTCTATATGAGTGCACATCCGTTCATTCATATGCAACATCCATGTGCTGAGTAAACCATTTTGCATCCATAAAATAATGCACACACATCCATATGTAGTATGAGAGTGTTTTTGAGCCGATCTTGTGCCTAGTGTGTGCATATGCATCCACGAGCAATCACTAGCAATGACTTGCATCCACTTGCAACCATCAAACATAACATGTCTCAAACACATGTTTACACGATTAGTTTCTAACTAAAGGTCGAAGGATAAAGTCGAGTGATAGAAGCAAGTATAATTAAAACTAAAGCTAGGTTCCCATTAGACATCGGTTTAAGAGAATAACTCCCTAAATATCAACCCCGAAGACCGAAATCAACATCAGATTAATACTCAGAGAATTACTCCCATTAAACAAATGCCCAACTAGAAATCTATTCCACACTTTAAGTAAAAACTCCTATCCTTTTCAGAAACCGACAGACTACTGATACAGATCATATTACCAAATGATTCTTAGGAAACTAAGCATGATAAAAGCTCAAAATGTATGTGTCGTAGTCGACTTAACGCCCAACACAGATGCCCTCAAGCCCCAACTTATCACAAATAGACGAGTCGTAACCCTCATGGGGTCTGAGACTATAACGGAACAAAAACCAAGATTAGTATTAAAGTGCAGAGTTTCAATTATAGAATCAAAATGCCAGAATCATAAAGAGTTTTTAACTCGTCAATCAGATAAGGAAATTAAACCTTCTACATAAATTTTCTTATTTCTACCTTATCTACCAGTCACTTGAGCAATCGCCTGTCCTCTAGAAGTGGGTTCTGCCCTCTGCCCTTGCCCCCGTTTCTTTGGGCAGTCCCTTGTGAAGTGCCCCATTTCTCCACAGTTGAAGCAAGTACCCTTCCTTTTTCTGCAATCCTTGTTCAGATGGGTCGAGCTTCCATAAGTAAAGCACTTCTTCTCCTTCTTATCCTCAGTCTTCTCAACCTTCTTTTGTGTTTCCTTTTGGGCACCGCCTTCTAGTTCTGTGGTCCTTCAAGATTTTCCTCTTTCTTTTTACTTTCGGCTTCCTCTTCATGCATTAACGCCATGTCCACCAATTTTTCGAAGGTTGCCCCCATAGGAATGTGGGACATCAGCAATCCATGTAGCGGCTCATTCAAACCTTAGTGCCTTCTTATGCAGTGTATTTACCAATTCTAAGCCGAATCTTTCCAATTGATTAAACTTGTTGACGTACTCTCTCACTGATAAATTCCCCTGCTTCAACGCCAAAAACCTTTCTACGTATAGACTCTCTTCCGCTTGTGTGACAAATTTCATCTCGAACCTATGCCTGAAATCCATCCATCTCTCTACCGGATGCTCTCCATTAGTGAACTCCCGCCAAAAAGAAGCTACGTCCTTGAGCAAACATACCGCCAACTGTATCTTCTGCCTATCGTCCACCTTGAAGATAACGAACAAATCCTCATTTTCTTTGAGCCAATTCCTTGTTTCCAAGAAGGATTCTGTGATGACCCCAAAACTTCCACGGAGTGAAAGCAAGGAGAAATCATATGGAATACAACATAAATATAATATAACAAGTCACAGAAACAACATAGCACAGGAAATCCATATAGTAACAACATCATAGCAGCGGATATATAATGTCATTAGCAATAGAAAATCCACAGTCACAGAATCTAAGTTATTACAACAGGTTTTCCAGAAAATGACATAAGTTCCAATCCCAAATTAAATAACACGAAATGGAAATAAGTCTGATGTCTGAAATAAAAGGAAAAATGTGATAAAGAAAAAGATAGAGGGTCTTCGAAGCTCCAAGTCATCACCTCTTCACCAAAGCCAATTTCCAAGAGAGAGAATATAAGCAGCTCCAAAGAAAACTCCAAGCAGAAAGTGAATCTGTCTACTTGGCTGCCCGTATGGAAGAGAGGGCACCCAAGTTTGCAAAAAAGGTGAAACAAACGATGGGTCAGTCGTGGGACTGGTGTGAGAATTCTTAACTAAATTTACTACTAGAAATAAGGCAAATCCAAAGACCATGCCGCTAATGCGGAACAGGTTGTATCAATGGATTGCCGTGCATAACTACAGTGTCAGTACAGATAAATTAAACATAACACAACGCAATGCCTTTTGAAAAATGGAACCACCATAAGACTCAGGTCCCATCACACAATGCAACGCACACCAAGAGGATAGAGTTTTACCTTATGGTTGTTAAACATGCTAAATATGCCAAATACGAAACTAATACTATTATTAAGGTGTATAGTTTTCAAAACAGTTCAAAGCAATGTATTAATCCTAGGAAGCATAGGTACCATATATTATGCCTCCAATACTAGTAATACAATCAAATCCGTCGGGGTCGTATTGGAAATTTTGGTTTCCATCATGAGTCCAGGCTAGGGAGGACTCCTTGCCGATTCGAGACACTCTAGTTAATGCCTCAGGATTACCCGCAGTTAACCCTTGGAAATGGCAGGGCCGGTCCTTAAATACAGCTTAGAGGATTGACAATTCCTAAGCACACGTTCCATGGTCCTATAGGACCAATCCGAGGCGCCGCATTTCATCATCCACAAAAGTAAAATGACTACTAACTAGAAAGAAACGTGCTACTTTCCCTGCGTTCCCTTCCCCCTTTTTAGACTCAACTGGTGTTTGAGGCTCATGAAGTCATGTATCCCATACCACAAGGTTCTGCTTTTCAACAAGAAACCTTGATCATTTCATCTTAGCATGCCACACCATCACTCCATACCGTGCCATCGACCGTCTGTCAATATATAAACGGGTGTTGAGTAGAGAATGAATTCTCTACCACCAACATTTATATATTAACAGAAATCCGACAACATGATATTTATTGGGGTACGATGTCAGACACACCATCCTTTTACACCCATGCTCTTTGTCTGAGCGAGGGTCAAACCCGTGAAACCAACGCGTACGTTTGGGCAATTACCCCGACTCTTGAATCGGGAGCTACCCAATTCAGAGTCTTGATCGTTGTCCATTCGAGGGAAGATTTACGGTCTTCATACGCTATCTTCATATTTAGACTCTCGAAATCGTACAACCATTTGGAATGGGATTAACCCGGACTATCCAAATATTCTCGCATTCATAATTTTGAGAAAAACACATTTCATATCGTTATGTTGTTTTATAACGATTAATCCTTGCCATAATTATTTAATAAAATTAATTTCTTTGTTTAACGACGCTTTAGGTCAAGGGCGACTCTGGCGCTGTTTCCCGTCAATTTTGTTTTTCACATTTCTCAAAATCTAACCGTTGGATTTTAACGCAGCATATATCGTCGGAAAGATTTTTCCAAGACCGTCCTAGCGGTTTCAATTTCGGGAAAATCCGTTGGGCGGATCTTCCGGTATAGTCGTATAAAAGTTCGATTTCAAAATGCGAACTACCGCGCTCGATTCGTTTAATTTTAATTATATATATATATAAATATATATATAAATAATTCGTTTAATTCATCGTTCATACATACATCTCCCCTTTTCCTTTATTCTTTTTTTTCACTTCTTAATCCTACATGAAAATGTAATTTATGATTAGACGGCGAATTATTCCCTTTTATTTTATTTTTATTTTATAATCTTTATAATTTACATTAAAATGTAAATTATAATTCATCGCTCTATTTATTCCATTTCATCTTTCAGTTATATTATGATTCCATTTACATATATAAAATACTCATTCTCTTTCTAAATGCATTCTCAATCTCAATTACATCTAAAATGTAATTTTATTTTACGATGACATTTCCTTTCTACTCACATTATAAAAAATGTACATTTTCTACGATGAAAAATTCTCTTTTAATATACATTAAAAATAATGTATTTTTCCTACGGTATGTTTTTCTTTTTATTAACATTGAAAATAATGTTACCTTAACATACAATGCATTTCTATTTTTATTAACATTGAAAATAATGTTACCTTAACATACAATGCATTTCTATTTTTATTAACATTGAAAATAATGTTAATTTTTCTATCTTTACATTACACATGAAAAATGTATATTTTAATACATCGCAAATTCCCACTTTATATTTACAAAATAAAGAGTAAACCTTGTCATGTGGTGAGTTCCTACCTTATTTTACAAATAAAAAGCAAATCTTATCATACAGTGAAAATGCCAACTTACCTTTACAAATAAAAGTGTACATCTTATCATATGGTGAAAATACTCCAATATTAATATTATAAATAAATGTTAATGCCAATTTCTCTTACAATGTAAATTTCTCTTTTAATATGCATTAAAAATAACGTACATTTTCCTTACGAGGTAAATTCTCTTTTGCTTAACATTATAAATAATGTTAATCTTACATACGGTTCAATTCCTTTTTATTAACATTAAAAATAATGTTAAATTTACATACGGTTTAATTCCTTTTTACTAACATTAAAAAAAATGTTAAATTTACATACGGTTCAATTCCTTTTTATTAACATTAAAGATAATGTTAAATTTACATATGGTTCAATTCATTTTTATTAACATTAAAAATAATGTTAAATCTACATACAATGCTAATTTAACCTACGGTGAAATTTTCTATATAACATTAACAAAAATGTTATTTTAACATACGGTGAAATTTTCCATATAACAATAACAAAAATGTTATTTTAACATACGGTGAAATTTTCCATATAACAATAACAAAATTGTTATTTTAACATACGGTGAAATTTTCCATATAACATTAACAAAAATGTTATTTTAACATACGGTGAAATTTTCTATATAACAATAACAAAAATGTTATTTTAACATACGGTGAAATTTTCCATTTAACATTAACAAAAATGTTATTTTAACATACGGTGAAATTTTCCATATAACATTAACAAAAATGTTATTTTAACATACGGTGAAATTTTCCATATAACATTAACAAAAATGTTATTTTAACATACGATGAAATTTTCCATATAACATTAACAAAAATTTTATTTTCCTACGATGAATAATTTCATTCTATAAATTTGATCAATTCAAATCTAGGCACAAGCGATAACATGTGATAGCGATAATCAATTTCTTTGATGATAAATTAAATCAATACAAAGTGATAACATGGCAGTGATAACATGACATAGTATAAACATGACATCAAAGGGATCCATCCTGACTACTCAATCATAGAACAAAGCATCACAAACAGATCTGAAACATTCATCGTGCTAGAATAGTTTAATTTTATTAAATTTTAAATAAGAGAACTCTCACCTTGTTTGGATAGAATTATAATAAATCCAAGAAATGTTCAGAATGTTCCAGTCAATCACAGCAGGTCCTAATCGTTGTCACGGTTCTAACGGTTCTGAAATTTTCAGAATCGGGGTTCATATGCATTAGTTATCAATGTTTTAAACATACTGGTTATTTAACAACTGCTGTAGTCACGCTTAAAAGCGTCGCAATTTCTGAAATTAGAATTACCTTAGAATTTCAGTTTTGTTCAAATATTCAAATCCGGATTTCTCAGCCTGTAGTCGATCGTTTTGGTCGCCGTTTGTTTGACAAGGACCGGCTTGGAGAGGCCTACCATCGGCCGGAGATTGGTGGCGTTCAGCGGCTTCAGGCGGGGCCCACGGCGGTGCGTTCGGCGCGACGGCGGCACGGGGCACGGTTCGGGTTGAGATTGGTACCTAATCGAAGATCTCAGAAAGAGCTTCGAAACGGTGTATGGTATGCTGGAAATCGTTGAGTATTGAAGGAGAAAAAGGAGATCAAAGAATTGAGGTAAAATGGGTTTCGGCGGCTTTCATTTATGGAAGAAGACGCTGTACGTACGGCGTATTTATACTGGTATTTTAGGGTTTATTTTATTATTTTTTATTTAATTAATTAATTAATTCTAGAAATTACTGTTTACACCTACGATCTCCAAACGAAGCTCAACGACTGTCGAACTTAATGTTTTGACGTCTTCTGAACGCGATGGCGCTATCACCAAGGTCTAATTCTGAAGTTATAGTATTTTTTCTTTTATTTTCAATTTAAATTTGAACATACGTTTTAATTTCCTGCAGCCACATACGAACTCAGAAAAATCCAGAAAAATTATTTCTGGCATCGTGATGACGATACGGTTCTAACAAAGTTAATTTCGTTGAATTCTGAGACCGTTCGAAAAATGGCTATTTTTAAGGCGTTCAAATTTAACTGAAATAGTCAAAACACATTTTCTTTTCCCACGCTCACATATTAATTCGAAAAATTCTGAAAATTGAAACCTAGCAATAATTTGAGATTCCGGTTCCAAGAAAAGTGGTTTCGTTGAAAACAGAGGTCGTTTGAAAAATGACTACTTTTAAGGCCAGTATATTTAATATTAAAAATACATTTTTAAACAAATAATTTTCGAAACTCAAAAAATATATAAGTGTTTACTGTTTTTCAATGCAGAAATGTCATTCTGAACTCAATGGAAGTGGTTTCGAGTCGAAATTCCTACATATGTGAAAAGTAGCCTTTCGGGCCATATATAATATATATAAATACTACAGCGATCCTTGAATTGGCCATAACTTTTGATTCCCACTATGAAATTTAGATTATTCGGATTCGTTGGAAAGATATTTTTAAATAGATTATAATATTTTTGGTTTCCCTAAAATCCGTTAAATTTTGCGTCCTGTACGGTCAGTCAAAGTTCAAGTTTGACTTTTCAAACTACCGCGCTATTTCTAACTCTTATAATTAAAATTAATTTATTCATTCTAACTTTGATTTGAACCAAATTAGTGATCATTATTATTTAAAATAGATTATTCTAAATATCAAAACTCAATTAAAATCACTTAAAATAAATTTTAAATTGGCCCCAAAATTCAGGGTTGTTACAGTCTCACCCACTTAAAAACTTTTCGTCCTCGAAAAGGAAAAGGAAAACAGAAGAGTAGGAACCAACACAGAGAATACTGCAGTGATTAAGCGTACCTCAAAACAAAATTTTAATCTGAGATATCCACCCTGCATTTGGGACAGGCTTGTTTGAAACTCTCTTCAGTTTCCCAAGTGCAGTCCCTAGGATCGCCACTCCACTGCACTTTGACTAGATTGATTCTTTTATTCCTCAGAGCTCGGGTTTCCTTGCCAATAATCTTTATCGGCTCTTTTCTCACGGTTAGACTCGGAGTAATATCCAAATCCTGCTGTGATGCTTCCTCCACAACTAGATCCGGATCATGGACATGCCTTCGAAGTTGAGATACATGAAATACATCGTGAACTCCAAGCAACCAGTCCGGCATCTGAATTCTGTAAGCTAGGGTACCAATCCTCTCATGAATAGGGAAAGGGCCTATGAATTTTGGTGCAAGTTTTCCTGACTTTCCAAACCGAATCACACCTCTTAGTGGAGAAACCTTCAAGTACACATGGTCCCCAACAGAGAATTGTAAATCTCTTCTACGCTGGTCTGCATAGCTTTTCTGTCGGCTTTGCGCAGCCAGTAATCGCTTCTTAATTTTATCAACTTTGTCTAAAGCTTCCCGGACCATGTCTGGACCCAAAACAAGGCGATCTCCTTTTTCAATCCAACAGGCTGGCGATCTACATGGCTTATCATATAAGGCTTCGAATGGAGACATCTTCAAACTTGCTTGAAAGCTATTGTTATATGAGAATTCAACTAAATGCAAGTGATCCTCCCAAGAACCTCCATAATCGAGTATGCAAGCCCGCAACAAATCTTCAAGAATACGATTCTCCCTCTCAGTTTGGCCATCTTTCTGAGGGTGGTATGCGGTACTAAGCTTTAACTTCGTTCCCAACTCATTTTGGAATGCTTCCCGAAATTTGCTAGTGAAGATAGGATCACGGTCGCTAACAATACAACTAGGAACTCCATATAGCCTGACTATTTCTTTGAAATAAATTTGTGCCAGACTTTGACCAGTTTTGGTGGACTTGACAGGTATGAAATGAGCGACCTTGGTGAAGCGGTCCACGATCACCCAAATGTTGTCATTCCCTTTGCTAGTACGGGGCAAACCATCTATAAAATCCATAGATACTTGGTCCCACTTCCCTTCTGGTACCGGCAATGGTTGCAACAATCCTGCAGGCTTTTGTTGATCGCTCTTAACTTGCTGGCATGTAGGACATCTACTCACATAAATGGATATATCCCTCTTCATATCTTTCCACCAAAACATGCGCTTTAGATCATGATACATCTTGTTCACGCCTGGGTGGATGGAAAGCTTTGATTTGTGCCCTTCCTTTAAAACTTCCCTGATGAGCTCTGGGATTTTTGGAACACAGATCCTCCCTTGCAATCTAAGGTCTCCCTTTTGATCTATTTGGAAGCTCGTTCTTTCACCTTCTTGAACTCTCTTGATCATTCTTTGGATAAACTTATCCTCCTTTTGGAGGGTAGAAATTTTATCAATCAAAGTAGGGGTAACGATGAAGCTTGCGACCATGACAGCCTTTCTACTGAGTGCGTCTGCCACAACATTGGCTTTACCCGGCGTATACAAGATGTCAAGATCATATGACGCAAGAAATTCTAGCCACCTTAGCTGCCTTAAATTCAAGTCCTTTTTATCGAAGAGATACTTCAAAGATTGATGGTCTGTGAATAATTCGAATTTTTCGCCCAAGAGATAATGCCTCCAAATTTTTAAAGCAAAGACTATGGCCAACAACTCTAGGTCATGGACACGATAATTTTTCTCATGTGGATTTAGTTGACGGCTTGCATACGCAACAACTTTGCCCCTTTGCATCAATACTGCGCTAAGACCACCATTTTGAGAAGCATCGGTATAGACGGCTAAATCTTGGTTGCCATTGGTGATGGCCAGCACGGGAGCAGTGGTCAAACTCACCTTTAGATTTTGGAAGGACTCCTCACACTCTGCTGTCCAAATGAACTTAGTGTGTTTCTTGGTGAGCTGCGTTAATGGGCCAGATAACTTGGAAAAGTTTTTGATGAACTTTCTGTAATATCCAGCCAACCCTAGGAAGCTCCTTACTTCGGTGGGTGTAGTTGGCTTCTTCCAATCTTGAATGGCGGAAATTTTGCTTGGGTCCACAGCAATGCCTTCTTTTGACACAACATGGCCCAAGAATTTTACCTCTTCTTGCCAAAATGTGCATTTCGAAAATTTTGCTTTTAGAACATTTCTTTGTAGAATCTCTAGAACTTCTCTTAGATGCCCTTCATGCTCCTCCTTGGTTTTAGAAAAGATCAAGATATCATCAATGAAGACTAAGACGAATTTATTCAAGACCTCTCGGAAGACCCTATTCATCAAGTCAACAAAATAGGCTGGAGCATTGCACAGACCGAACGGCATTACCAACCATTCATAGAATAAGTTAGGACCTCTGAAAGCGGTCAAAGGGTTGCATTCTTCGGCTATGTGGAGTTGGTGGAAACATGTGGCTAGGTCCATGTTCGAAAACACTTTGGCTCCATTTAAATTGTCCATCAAATCATCTATTCGAGGCAAGGGGTATTTGTTCTTCAAGGTCTGTTTATTTAGGTCGCGGTAATCCACACAGAGCCTTAGAGTGCCGTCAGATTTGGGGACAAACACCACAGCTGCTCCCCAATTGGAAAAGATAGGCTGGATTAATCCCTTCTTCAAGAGCTGTTTGGTTTGGGTCCTCAACTATTCTCTTTCTTTAGGGGTCATCCTTCGGATAGCATGAACTACAGGCCTTGCATTAGGGACAAGATCAATCCTGAAGTCTATTTCCTTCCGCGGCGGTAAACTATCTACTTCTTCAAACACGTCCGCATAATTCTTGACGATAGGAATATTCTCTAAAGAGACGGGCGTGACTTCTAAAGAAGACCAAAAAGCTTTCCTATCAGGCTTTGAGCCATGGCAAGGTATAACAACGGTATTTCCTAATCCTGGTTTCGCCTTCACTACTCTTTCTGACCATAGCACTTCAGCGTCATATTTTGTAAACCAATCAAGACCAAGGATAATATCAAATTCGGAAAAATCCATAATGATCAAGTCGAAGGGAAATTTGAAACGAGAGTAAGAAATAGGCACCCTACAGTAAAAATCAAGGATGATAGAACCCCCTATAGGATTATGAACATTAATTGGCTCTTTAAGGCTTCTTTGTGTTAAATTTAACTTCTTAACTGTGTTGCAAGAAACAAAACTTCTTGATGCACCCGTATCAAACAAAGCAGTGACCGGAATATTTTTAATAGAAACAGTACCATCCAGAACATCAGGCTTACCTCCCTCAGTAGGTACAGAGGAAGATGGTGTATCTGATCCCTCATAGACATGTGCAATCTGAGCTCCTTTCAACAGTGGGCAGTTGGACTTGACGTGACCCTTCTTATGGCAGTTGTAGCAGTCCTTGGTGCTATCATTCCTAGCCTTCTTTGGATTCTTGCACTCCGAGCTATAATGTCCAAATTGCTGGCAGTTAAAACATTGCACCTTTGACTTATCCCTCTTCTTAGCGGCTCCTGAACTACTCTCTTCAGTCTTTTTCTCAGGCTGCTTCCTTTTGTTGTTGTTGTTGGCTAAGCTCCTCTCTCTGTCCTGCTGAGAAACCTTCTTGTCATTCTCTATATAACGACAAGCGAACTCCACCATCATATTGAAGGAAAGGTCGATGTGGGCAGTGACTCTATCAATATATTTCCTTGCAAGTCCATTTATGAATCTCTTATTCTTCTGAAAGTCATCTCGAATCAGTTCAGGGGCATAACGGGAAAGGTCCTCGAATCTACGAACATACTCTGAGATGGACTTGTCGCCTTGCTTCAGATTGGCGAATTCGTCGTGTAGCCTTTCTACCTCCTGCCTCGGAATGTATTTGTCGTTGAAAAGCTCCTTAAATCTATCCTAAGACATATTATCTTCGTCGCCTCCAATGTTGACCACCTCCCACCAGTTTTGCGCTTCACCATGAAGATGCCATGCTGCGGTGAATCTCTTTCTCTGATCATCTAGACCCAGTCCTCTAAATATCTTTTCACAATTTTTCAGCCACGTCTGAGCTTGTACCACGATCTCAGAACCGGTGAATGGAACTCCACCTAAATTCTTGAACTTCTTTGCCACCTTATCCAAATCAAAAGGATGAGGCGGTGGTGGTGGTGGGGGTTGTTGTTGGACAGTGGGCTCCTCGGTTTCAGTGTTATTTCGCCCTCTCCTAGCGGCTCTAGCAGCTCTAGCAGCAGCGGTACTCATTTTAAGTTAGTTCTGTACAATCAAGGGACGAGTCAGAACAACTTTAATGATGATTTTAAGAAATGATAAGATAAAAGGATTGATAAAAGATGGTGATAAAGTGACTGACTATTATGTATCCTTATGAAATGTTCGCCGTAGAATAATGTGATTCTACGTAAACGAGTTACTATAAATATGTTATATTCCGTTTTGTAAACCAAAGCTCTGATACCAACTGTGATGACCCCAAAACTTCCACGGAGTGAAAGCAAGGAGAATTCATATGGAATACAACATAAATATAATATAACAAGTCACACAAACAACATAGCACAGGAAATCCATATGGTAACAACATCATAGCAGCGGATATATAATGTCATTAGCAATAGAAAATCCACAGTCACAGAATCTAAGTT
The DNA here is from genome assembly GCA_030737875.1 of Allium sativum. Taxonomy (NCBI): domain Eukaryota; kingdom Viridiplantae; phylum Streptophyta; class Magnoliopsida; order Asparagales; family Amaryllidaceae; genus Allium; species Allium sativum. The sequence goes on along the minus strand of CM060915.1, from coordinate 177,891,795 downwards.
ATTACAATAGGTTTTCCAGAAAATGACATAAGTTCCAATTCCAAATTAAATAACATGAAATGGAAATAAGTCTGATGTCTGAAATAAAAGGAAAAATGCGATAAAGCAAAAGATAGAGGGTCTTCGAAGCTCCAAGTCATCACCTCTTCACTAAAGCCAATTTCCAAGAGAGAGGATATAAGCAGCTCCAAAGAAAACTCCAAGCAGAAAGTGAACCTGTCTACTTGGCTGCCCGTCTGGAAGAGAGGGCACCCAAGTTTGCAAAAAAGGTGAAACAAACGATGGGTCAGTCGTGGGACTGGTGTGAGAATTCTTAACTAAATTTACTACTAGAAATAAGGCAAATCCAAAGACCACGCCGCTAATGCGGAACGGGTTGTATCAATGGATTGTCGTGCATAACTACAGTGTCAGTACAAATAAATAAAACGTAACACAACGCAATGTCTTTTGAAAAGTGGAACCACCATAAGACTCAGGTCCCATCACACAATGCAACGCACACCAAGAGGATAGAGTTTTACCTTGTGGTGGTTAAACATGCTAAATACGCCAAATACGAAACTAATACTATTATTAAGGTGTATAGTTTTCAAAACAATTCAAAGCAATGTATTAATCCTAGGAAGCATAGGTACCATATATTATGCCTCCAATACTAGTAATACAATCAAATCCGTCGGGGTCGTATTGGAAATTTGGGTTTCCATCATGAGTCCAGGCTAGGGAGGACTCCTTGCCTGTTCGAGAGACTCTAGTTAATGCCTCAGGATTACCCCCAGTTAACCCTTAGAAATGGCAGGGCCGGTCCTCAAATACAGCTTAGAGGATTGGCAATTCCTAAGCACACGTTCCCCGGTCCTATAGGACCAATCCGAGGCGCCTCATTTCATCATCCACAAAAGTAAAATGACTACTCACTAGAAAGAAACATGATACTTTCCCTGCGTTCCCTTCCCCCTTTTTAGACTCAACCGATGTGTGAGGCTCGTGAAGTCATGTATCCCATACCACAAGGTTCTGCTTTTCAACAAGAAACCTTGATCATTTCATCTTAGCATGCCAAACCGTCACTCCATACCATGCCATCGACCGTCTGTCAATATATAAACGGGTGTTGAGTAGAGAATGAATTCTCTACCACCAACATTTATATATTAACAGAAAACCGACAACATGATATTTAATGGGGTACGATGTCAGACACACCATCCTTTTACACCCATGCTCTGGGTCTGAGCGAGGGTCAACCCCGTGAGACCAACGCGTACGTTTGGGCAATTACCCCGACTCTTGAATCGGGAGCTACCCAATTCAGAGTCTTGATCGTTGTCCATTCGAGGGAAGATTTACGGTCTTCATACGCCATCTTCATATTTAGACTCTTGAAATCGTACAATCATTTGGAATGGGATTAACCCGGACTATCCAAATATTCTCGCATTCATAATTTTGAGAAAAACACATTTCGTATCTTTATATTGTTTTATAACCATTAATCCTTGCCTTAATTATTTAATAAAATTAATTTCTTTGTTTAACGATGCTTCAGGTCAAGGGCGACTCTGGCGCTGTTTCCCCTCAATTTTGTTTTTCACATTTCTCAAAATCTAACCGTTGGATTTTAACGCAGCATATATCATCGGAAAGATTTTTCCAAGACGGTCCTAGTGGTTTCAGTTTCGGGAAAATCCGACGGTCGGATCTACCGGTATAGTCGTTTAAAAGTTCGATTTCAAAATGCGAACTACCGCGCTCGATTCGTTTAATTTTAATTATATATATATAAATATATATATAAATAATTCGTTTAATTCATCGTTCTTACATATATCTCCCCTTTTCCTTTATTCTTTTTTTTACACTTCTTAATCTTACATGAAAATGTAATTTATAATTAGACGGTGAATTATTCCCTTTTATTTTATTTTTATTTTATAATCTTTATAATTTACATTAAAATGTAAATTATAATTCATCGCTCTATTTATTCCATTTCATCTTTCAGTTATATTATGATTCCATTTACATATATAAAATACTCATTCTCTTTCTAAATGCATTCTCAATCTCAATTACATCTAAAATGTAATTTTATTTTACGATGACATTTCCTTTCTACTCACATTATAAAAAATGTACATTTTCTACGATGAAAAATTCTCTTTTAATATACATTAAAAATATTGTATTTTTCCTATGGTATGTTTTTCTTTTTATTAACATTGAAAATAATGTTACCTTAACATACAATGCATTTCTATTTTTATTAACATTGAAAATAATGTTACCTTAACATACAATGCATTTCTATTTTTATTAACATTGAAAATAATGTTAATTTTTCTACCTTTACATTACACATGAAAAATGTATATTTTGATACATCTCAAATTCCCACTTTATATTTACAAAATAAAGAGTAAACCTTGTCATGCGGTGAATTCCTACCTTATTTTACAAATAAAAACAAGTATTATCATACAGTGAAAATGCCAACTTACCTTTACAAATAAAAGTGTACATCTTATCATATGGTGAAAATACTCCAATATTAACATTATAAATAAATGTTAATGCCAATTTCTCTTACAATGTAAATTTCTCTTTTAATATGCATTAAAAATAATGTACATTTTCCTTATGAGGTAAATTCTCTTTTGCTTAACATTATAAATAATGTTAATCTTACATACGATTCAATTCCTTTTTATTAACATTAAAAATAATGTTAAATTTACATACGGTTCAATTCCTTTTTATTAACATTAAAAATAATTTTAAATTTACATATGGTTCAATTCCTTTTTATTAACATTAAAGATAATGTTAAATTTACGTACGGTTCAATTCCTTTTTATTAACATTAAAAATAATGTTAAATCTACATACAATGCTAATTTAACCTACGGTGAAATTTTCTATATAACATTAACAAAAATGTTATTTTAACATACGGTGAAATTTTCCATATAACATTAACAAAAATGTTATTTTAACATACGGTGAAATTTTCCATATAACATTAACAAAAATGTTATTTTAACATACGGTGAAATTTTCTATATAACAATAACAAAAATGTTATTTTAACATACGGTGGAATTTTCCATATAACATTAACAAAAATGTTATTTTAACATACGGTGAAATTTTCTATATAACAATAACAAAAATGTTATTTTAACATACGGTGAAATTTTCCATATAACATTAACAAAAATGTTATTTTAACATACGGTGAAATTTTCCATATAACATTAACAAAAATGTTATTTTAACATACGGTGAAATTTTCCATATAACATTAACAAAAATGTTATTTTAACATACGGTGAAATTTTCCATATAACATTAACAAAAATGTTATTTTCCTACGATGAACAATTTTATTCTATAAATTTGATCAATTCAAATCTTGGCACAAGCGATAACATGTGATAACGATAATCAATTTCTTTGATGATAAATTAAATCAATACAAAGTGATAACATGGCAGTGATAACATGACATAGTATAAACATGACATCAAAGGGATCCATCCTTACTAATCAATCATAGAACAAAGCATCACAAACAGATCTGAAACATTCATCGTGCTAGAATAGTTTAATTTTATTAAATTTTAAATAACAGAACTCTCACCTTGTTTGGATAGAATTACAATAAATCAAAGAAATGTTCATAATTTTCCAGTCAATCACAGCAGGTCCTAATCGTCGTCACGGTTCTAACGGTTCTGAAATTTTCAGAATCAGGGTTCATATGCATTAGTTATCAATGTTTTAAACATACTGGTTTTTTAACAACTGCTGCAGTCATGCTTAAAAGCGTCGCCATTTCTGAAATAAGAATTACCTCAGAATTTCAGTTTTGTTCAAATATTCAAATCCGAATTTCTCAGCCAGTAGTCGATCGTTTTAGTCGCCGTTTGTTGGACAAGGACCGGCTTGGAGAGGCCTACCATCGGCCGGAGATTGGTGGCGTTCGGCGGCTTCAAGCGGGTCCCATGGCGTGCGTTCGGCGCGACTTCGGAGGCTGGGTGGCGGTGGCACGGGGCACGGTTCGGGTTGAGATTAATACCTAATCGAAGATCTCAGAAAGAGCTTTGAAACGGTGTATGGTATGCTGGAAATCGTTGAGTATTGGAGGATAAAAAGGAGATCAAAGAATTGAGGTAAAATGGGTTTCGGCGGCTTTCATTTGGGGAAGAAGACGCTGTACGTACGGCGTATTTATACTGGTATTTTAGGGTTTATTTTATTTTTTTTATTTATTTAATTAATTAATTCTAGAAATTACTGTTTACACCTACGATCTCCAAACGAAGCTCAACGACTATCGAACTTAATTTTTTGACGTCTTCTGAACGCGATGGCGCTATCGCCAAGGTCTAATTCTGAAGTTACAGTATTTTTTCTTTTATTTTCAATTTAAATTCGAACATATGTTTTAATTTCCTACGGCCACATACGAACTCAGAAAAATCCAGAAATTTTTTTTTTGGCGTCGTGATGACGATACAGTTCTAACAAAGTTAATTTCGTTGAATTCTGAGACCGTTCGAAAAATGGCTATTTTTAAGGCGTTTAAATTTAATTGAAATAGTCAAAACACATTTTCTTTTCCCACGCTCACATATTAATTCGAAAAATTCTGAAAATTGAAACCTAGCAATAATTTGACATTCCGGTTCCAACAAAAGTGGTTTCGTTGAAAACAGAGGTCGTTTGAAAAATGACTACTTTTAAGGCCAGTATATTTAATATTAAAAATACATTTTTAAACAAATAATTTTCGAAACTCAAAAAATATATAAGTGTTTACTGTTTTTCAATGCAGAAATGTCATTCTGAACTCAATGGAAGTGGTTTCGAGTCGAAATTCCTACATATGTGAAAATTAGCCTTTCGGGCCATATATAATATATATAAATACTACAGCGATCCTTGAATTGGCCATAACTTTTGATTCCCGCTATGAAATTTAGATTTTTCGAATTCGTTGGAAAGATATTTTTAAATAGATTCTAATATTTTTGGTTTCGCTAAAATCTGTTAAATTTTGCGTCCTGTACGGTCAGTCAAAGTTCAAGTTTGACTTTTCAAACTACCGCGCTATTTCTAACTCTTTTTATAATTAAAATTAATTTATTCATTCTAACTTCGATTTGAACCAAAATTGTGATCATTATTATTTAAAATAGATTATTCTAAATATCAAAACTCATTTAAAATCACTTTAAATAAATTTTAAATTGGCCCCAAAATTCAGGGTTGTTACAGATTCAGTTCCATTAAAGTTCTTCCCACCCATGGCTCGAAAGTCTATACATATCTTCTTGAAAGTATTTGCGCGCGGAGGAGGAGGAACCGCTGCACCTATGGGGGGAGGGACGTTTGATGGGCCCACATCATTAGCCCTAGCTTCTAGGTACCTCCTGAACCAGCCAGGTATCGGTACGCCCTCCGGAAGGTAATGATCCCCATACATGCTGAAACGAAAGAAAAAGGAAAGATTCAAAACAAAGGATAGAAAGATAGGTTGTGGCTTTGGGGATTATGTTTTTCAAAATAAACTCTACTTTTGAAAATACTTCCTTTTTAAAAACATTTTTGAAAATAGTTTTCCAAAACCTTTTAATCAAATCTACCTTCAGCTCTGATACCTAATGTAACACCCCACCTCCGTTAAGGTCACTCACAAAGGGAATGCCTTAACTTTAATGGAGCGTTTTGATAGACAGACGAGACAGATAAAACAGTACTCGAAAAATTTATAACTTTATTACAACAGAAACCGAAGTAAGTTTGGTTATATCTTTTCAAATCACAATATCAGAATTCAAGTACAAAATATAGGTCTTGTACAAAAGCCTTCAGAATGCATAGTTTTTAAAGTCATAATCCCCCAACATAAACTGCCATGGAAAGATAGAGCCAAATCCAAGCGATACTTCAAGCAGAGAAAATCCGAATCAAGCTCCTATACTTCCACCCTAAAAACCTGGGGAGGAAACCAGAGAAAAGGGGCGAAAACAAGCAAGGTCAGACAAAAAGTCCGGCAAGTCCAGTGACTTTCAGCATATGAACAGATAATAATATCCTGACATGAAAATAAAGCTGGATAAGAGACAACCGCAACAGGAGTAACTGGTATACTTAAGCTAAACAGAAGAAATAGAATGATATAGCCCAAGTTATGCTTCTTACTTATATCTTACCTACTGCACTAATACTAGTATAACAGGATTATGTGTTACCCTAATGTCTAAACTGCAACAGAAATGGAACAGAATAATCTACACAAAAACAGAATGCCAACAATGGGCCTTTACCACCCCAACAGAAAGAAGGTACATAAATGGAATCAGAGACGGAAACAGAATGTTAGAATTAGGTGTACACTAATAAATGGGCCTTTACCACCCAAACATACGGTACCACGCAGAAACAGACAGGTGTTACCACCCAACAGAAACAGACGGTACCCTAGCAGAAACAGACAGAACTAAGTGTACCCTAAATCTACCCCAAGCAATCGGCTCCTTAATACATAAATACCCTGTGCAAGCCCCATAGAAGAGTGTATCACTACCTAAAGTGGCAACCTTTGAATGACACAAACCTATTTACAGATGTCACAGCGTCTTACATCTTCAGAGGCATACCGGGATCCATGCACGCACATAACCCGGTTGGAACACAGCATCAACACCCCTCACCATTATAAGAGTGAACCGCTTATAATTAGTTCAGTATGCGTGCCCTGAACCTACCTACTGTTTGGTCATAGTTTTGATACCAGAAAGGGTTACTGACTAATATGGTTCCCAAGCAACAGATGTCACAAGTATTTTACCTCCTAACCTTATGTCCCCAGACTAATGGATTTCATATTAACTTGTTTACAAGTTTTCAGACCTAAAGAGTTCAGATCAACCAGTTCACAGATCAGAAAATCAAATAAATGGGTTTTCAGACTAACGGATTAGATGTACAAATTTAACAGACTTACAGATTGTCTAACTTTGTATTGGGCCTACAGATTCACGAAACAGGTTTATTAATTCATTAGTTCAGTTGGTTTGGCCCTATCCACACACACGTTTTAGACATCATATTTATCTCAGATTTGCATTAATTAAATATTAATGTGCAGACCTCGCACTTTAGGTCGGTAGCCTGTGGCCGCTGGATATGTCAGGCGGTTCCGGGCAAACTTCTGCCAGAAGCCAGACCTAACCTCTTGTCTAAGCATATTTTAGTTATGCCTACGACCTCTCACATTAGACTAGCAGTTTGCGGTTGCTATTTAAGCTGGTTGGGTCCGGGCAAGCTTCTACTGCAAACATGAGTCTAACCTCATGTCTCTCCATTTTTATTATAACCAGTTTATTTTATTACAAATATCAGACAATTTAAAGGATTTGACTTCTTTTCAAGTCGCAGCAGATTAATCAAATTAACATGTTTTACTCAATCTCAGATCGAGCCTACGGATTTTCATACACAAATTACAATCATTCAGCCTTTCAAAAGATTTAACAGATTTAGCATCTCAGGCTGTTCAACAGATTTAGCAGATTAGGCAACTCAACATATTTAGCAGATTAGGCATAATTAGCAGATTATGCGATTCAACATATTTAACAGTTTAGGCAATTCAACAGATTAAATAGGTAACAGATTTAACAGATTAGGCAAATTTAACATATTAAGCAGATAACAGTTTCAGCTGATATAAACATTCCTCAAAGTCCTATTCACATATCTTGCCTAATTCATAAAGTCAGCCTAAACTTATATGCCCAAATTATGGTCACAATCCACCATATAACATATGTCCCAAATTTTAGTTAAACCTACATAGTCCAAAATTTTCTCCAAAAACCTTACATATAAATTATGCCAAATATAGCCATTGATTACAATGCATGTCACATATCCAAACCCCCCCCCCCCACATCGGTGCATTCACACTTAATAGTCATCAAATCTTAATATAGGTTTTGTACACCTAAGTCATATGCAAATTAATTCTCCTACTTCCAAATGACAAACTATCAGATTTAATATGCCCAGATCCAGATCTAAAATTATGAAATTTGTTCTTTATATTCTAAGTCACTATAATCCTCTTCTTCCAAGTCATAGATCATCTTATGCAACATGTCTCAAATTTATGTCCAGATTTACAACATGCATTGTGTCTTCAAAATAGTTACAAATCGATTTTGCCCAAATATGCCTCATTCAATATTCTTCCCAAATTTAGCGTTTATGCGTTCATCTCTTATGAGACTTGGCGCAGGCTTGTGGTAGCCTGGCTATCAAACAAAAAGGAAGAAAGAAGGAAGAAATACAGAACAAACAGAATAATAAAACAGAGGAACAGATCTGATAAATAGAAAAAGGGCCTAGTCTCAGATTCAGTTTTAAAATTATGTTAAGACCTTGATTAAATTTCATATCGGAAAATAACTGCACTTGCCTTGATTGGATTATAGAAGAAGAGTTGCAGTTGTTCTCTTTTAATCTTATTCAGATCTGGAAGAAGATGCACTAGTTCTAGTTTTGATCACAGCGGAGTAGCGACGCGATTATTTTATTTATTTATTTCTGTTATCTTAGAGGCAGCATAAGGAGAGAAGAATGGTGTAAAGAGAATGGGGCTAGGGGGCTGTTTATATAGGATTAGCTGGGAGAATCTAGACTGAAAACGAGACCAGATACATCAGAATGGACCCACGCCCACAACTGGGTTCTGGCACCAGGTCGACCCCCAGGTCGACCCTATGGTCCATGGGAGGTCGACCATAGTGTCGACCCCCTTGTCAACTTGGTCTTGGGCGGGGAAAATTCCCACCCAGTCTGCTCTAGGGTTTGAACTCGAATTTCGAATTCGAATTTCGAGTCGTTTTCGATTCTGAAAATTCCTAAAACTTCAGAGGGTCATATCTCCCTCATACGTACTCCGTTTTTCAAAAACTCGGACTCGATTTCATGTAGAATTTCGAGACGAATGCAATGGTGCACCCATTTTCCCTGATTCTTATTTTAAAATTTAATTCTGCATTGATTTCTTGTTTCAAGATGTTATTAAAATTCGGTTAGTTACACGACCCGCTTGTATCATTTCCTGCACAACAACTTTGACCTATTCTCAAGGCAAAACCGCCTCTCACTATTCTGGATCAGGCGCCACTTGGTATAACACGAATTAGAGAGGTTTTCTCCACGTTTTACACTACTTTTCAGAAGCCTAGGGATGAGTGCCATATGGCATCCGAATCGATCTTCCCTGGGGCTTTACTATAGCTATAATACACCATCACATGGCATTTTGAAGGGACTTTTTTGCACATGTTCTTCACGGCATGCTCCATTGCTGCGAGATAAGAATTTCGTGCTTCTCAAACAAGATCAACATGAGGATTTCGTGTATAAATACGTTCTCCTTTCTTTACTTCATCATAAATTTCAAGGATGTTATATGTGAATGAGTCTTACGGATTGTAAGACAACATTTTATTTGTAATTTCTTAAGATTTAAGAAACTATAAAATGGATGTAGGCTTGATTTGAGTGGAACCACTATAAAAACCGCATGTGTCTCCTGTGATTTACTCCTTTTATCTGCATTTATTCTTTGTGATTGGTGATTGTGAAGATTTCACACTAAATTTGGGTGTTAGTTCCAGATTTTGGTCTAACAATATGTTTAACTTTGAGTGAAATAAACATCTAAATAATAAAATATTCTTCAAGTTTGATTAAATTGGCTATCGACCGAACTAATTGAAATATTTTGTTTTAGTTTGATTCGATTTGAAAAAAATTCGATTCCACTTCGATTTGAAATTTTTAACTTAAAACTAGCTAAACCTACTGAACGATCACCTCAAAACATTCAATTGGTTTACTTTATTTAATTATATATCAATATATCTAGATATAAAAATTGACACAAATTGGGGGACACAAAATTTCAACCATTGGATTGCCCTCTATTTCAAACATTGGATCGGCACAAATCTGTTTATTTCAATCGGTCAAGTTCGAATTCCAAATCAAGTATAATTTTTCTGGTTATCGTCTTAATCAAACGTTTATTATATTGCCTAATTTTACGATACTACTTAAAGTAATTGGTTTAGCGATAAAATTCAAAAGCATTTGTTCATAATAAAATATTCTTTAATTTCGATTAAATCGGTTACCAACCGCACTAATTGAATTATTTTGTTTCGGTTTGAATCGATTTAGAAAATTTTTGAATCTACTTTGATTTGAATTTTTTAACTTAAAACCAGCTGAACCAACCAAACGCTCACCTCGAAACATTCAAATGATTTACTTTATTTATAATACAGACACACACACACACACATATATATATATATATATATATATCAGTTTATCTAGATAAAAAATTGACACAAATTTGGGTACAAAAAATCTCTACCATTGGGCTGCCCCCGATTTCCACCCTCGTATAAAGATAAATTGATCCTATGACTGAGATTTTATGTCCATCGATTTATATCAAATTATTGTGTCCACATAGCCAAAGAATAATCTAATTGAACACAAAAAATGGGTTGTTACACGATGAATTTTCCCAATTGATCGTCCCTTGAATTCCACCTTTTATGTAAGGACAAAATCAATTAGCGATCATGTTTTTTCTCAATTTGTGATTAATTCTATGTTCAAATAGCCAGTGCTTATATATACACACATATATTTATGAGAGTTCATGGTTAATGATGTACATTGCGTTTTATGGATGACTATTTGGTTACTATGGCATTCTTGATGCATAAGCCTTAACAGATAAATACAGTTGATGATAATATTTTGGATGCTTAATTAAAATTTATTCTTTGATTTAATTTAAAAATTAAATAGTCGAAACATAATAAATAGTAACGATAAATTTAGATAAATAAATACGGTTTTTGATAGATTTTTGGTGATATTTATAAACAACAATAATTTGGAAAATTTGATTAGAATTAGAGTATGGAGTAAATAAGATTATAATTTATGAGTTTGTGGAGAAATTCTGTAATGACCCGCCATTTGACCGTGCCGAATTGACAAAACACGTCTACTCGAAATGTCCAGAACAACAGATTGTTATTAGCTTTTGAGGTAACTAGAATAAATCACAGAATCGTAGATCAGATACAGAGCAATATAACATCTTACAGCGGAAAATACAAAATATAATAGTAGATCATGAAGCTACTAAACAAGTTTACATCAGAGTTTACATAAATAATACAACGAAAGTCCAATACAATAAATAATTGATAGCTGTCTGAAATAGAATGACTGAAATAACCGAGTGACTGGAATAACTGATCAACAGGTAGATATAAGTGAGCCAAATATCCAACATAAGCTCCAAACTCCTAGGGAATCTCGAATACTGGAATACTCGATCTGACCCGAGCAATAATGAAAAATAAAACAACTCGGATCAGGACTAACATTCTCGTGGAAGTAAATCAACTCAAATGAAATGTTCGATGAAATGCAATCAGTAACTTAAAGGATGTTTGGGATCACCATCCTCTAAGGATCCGTCAAATTAATAGTATATAGTATAATACGCTATATAAAATGGTGTCTATAAGTAAACTAAAAATATCTAAATATGTAAGCGGGATTACCATTATTATCCTTACACCATTTATATATTCTCATAGTATATACAGTACCGTAATTCTTCTGTAAACTGGAGGTCTATCAGGGGGCACTCCATATAAAATAGTACAAAACAAAGTCATAGTGTGCTCGTATAATGCATGTGACAAGGCACACAAGGAATGCCAAGGTTGATTCACAGTTTGCATAGCCGGACTGTTGGTAACGCATAACAGCTAATACCGCCCACCTCGAGACATACTCCTATATCAAATCAGAGGGTGGCTACCATATACATCACGAAAGTAGTAGAATGGTATCGAAGAAGTGCCCTCGATAGAGGTATGACCTCACTTGGTCCGTGCATAGCTCCTGTTTTAGTCACATCAAGCTGACTCAAGGTAGCCAGGGTCTCATAATTAATATGGAATAGAAAAATGTAGTCGTTCGCCAAATCATCCCATTCATTATGGAACTCCACACCTACATAGTTGTTAAAGTAGTTTTCGGTATTGGCCGAGAGTATGACAATAGACGATCCCGGTCTCTTTAACAACCTATCGTTTACATTTTTCACACCATAGTCCTTATTTTATAAATTACTTTATAAAATAGTTTGTACGAAATCTCATATTCAAATTCGAAATCAAAATTAAAATCTAACTTCAATTATATTTAATTTTGAAAACAACTCATTTATATTGCTTTAATCACATCGATTTAGAAACCATATCGAAATATCTCAAAATACAGTTAAACCAACACTATAGTATTTAATTTTCGGTTTGATTTAAGTTCCAAAAATATTCACATAACTACTTTCAATCCAAATCCAAAATCAATAACTTCGATAATATTTTGGTTTGGTTCATATTCATAAAAAAAATCAAGTACAAACCAATTCAAATGATTCAATTTTACCTTTTCAAGATATAGTTTCAAGTTGATTCATAAAATCCCATAATTTAGTTCGACTTTAATACAGACGATTCAAATCAAAACCTTATTTCAAGTTAAACAAATCATACAATCTAGTTTTCGCTTTTCATAAGAATTCATTCGATTCGATTCAAAATTCCAATACTTAAGTTCCAATTCAATTTATAAAATTTGAGTCAATCTTATATTGCATTTTAAAACTAATCATATCATGCTTATAACTTAAGTCGTACCAATTCGAAATTCATTACTTATAAATTCAAAACAACAGTATATTCAGTTCAAATAATACATGTCATATTTTACAATTCAATCCGCACCATTTGAAATCATTATTTATAAATACAAATCATACAATTTAAAAGCATTCTTATAAATTTGATTTAACAAATTTCTTAATTTAAACCAAACGATTTATAAAATTAATTCCATATATAAAATTTTATATATGCATTCTAATTCATATTCGGTTCACTAAAAATCGAATTCAAATTCATATCCTATATCATTTCATTGGTTAAATCAATATCGTTATTTAAATTCAAATCTTTAAACCTCAAATTTAAATCACGAAAATCTTAACTTATCCATCTTGTGTTTATTATTGAAGACTGTAAAATATATATAAACAAAAATTAACTGTTACAATAGATATATTTATACATATATATATGTAACAACCTGGAAAATCTGAGCCAGTTCAAAAAATTTAAATTAGCTATTTTAGTGGATTTATAATATTTAAAATAAAATATTTTAAAGAATAACGACGAAAAGTATGTTTGAATTGATGTTTGAAAATAAATATAATTATTTTTAATTATAGGAAAGGCCTGAAATGGAGTGGCAGTTTCAAATTTGGAATTTAAACTTGGACTGGCTGTACTGGGTGCAAAATAAAATGGATTTTAGTGAAATCAAAAGTATTTAAATCTGTTAGTGAATATCTTTCTAACGAATCTGAAAAATCGAAGTTTCATAGTGGGGGCCAAAAGTTATGGCCAAGTGAATTTTCAAAAAGGTTGCTATTTAGAATATATCGCCCTGGAAAATAGACATTTTGCAAACAACCTCAGAATTCGATGAAACCACTTTTGTTGGATCCAGGATGTTAAATTATCGCTAGGTTTCAAATTTCATAATTTTTGAAGTTAATATGTGATCGTGGCAAAGGAAAATGTGTTTGGTGAATTTTAGTTAAATTGGATCGAGCAGAAAATGGGCATTTTTCAAATTGTCTCAGAATTCGACGAAACTAGTGTTGTTGGAACCGTATTGTCAATACATAGCTAGATTTATTTTTCTGGAATTTTTAGAATCAGTATGTTGCCCCGGGAAATTGAAATGTATGTTCAAATCAAATATTGAATATTTTATATTTTAAATTTGAAGAGAAACTGACTGAAACTGTCCAATGGGCCTGCGAAACATACCTCATTGTGTTCGGAAGGGGGATATTTAGCTAGGTGCGACATTTGTTGGGTTTGAATTGGTTTTCGAATGGAGAAAGGGGTATTTTTGAATTTAAAGAATTAAATAAAAAGGGGGAGGGGCAATCATTTTTTCCAAATCACATTCTCTCTCCCCGACCCTTCAGCATGAACGGCGGCTCCCCCTTTAATTCTTCTTGCCCCGATTCCTCGTCATCTACACATCAGAACTCGCTGCTACTTTGGAGGATTTTGAAGGCCTTTCCACGAGCTTCAAATCCGTATAAGGATCAACCCCCCTCGTTCAACTATTGTCGAGATCGAGCTCCGTGAAGTCGGCGACTTCAACTCGCCGCCGTGACCACGCCTGACCACCGAACCGGTCCCACCGCTGTGTGCCCGTGCGCCTCTCCAAGCGCTTCAATGTGGCAAACCCGATCAACTTATCGAGCAACGGTTTGGGCAGAAATTCGAGACCTAAGTTTGAAGAAAACTGCAGAGGTAGCGGCTTTAATTTTTTCAACGGGTTTTAAACATTGAAAAGCGTCGCGAATTATGATTAACTTCTAAAAATCATATCTTTTTGCTATGTTGTCGAAACTCAGTGAAACAAGAGACTCCGGGTCCGTGAGGACGTTTTCTACATTCTAGAAGAGACCGCATATTTTCTAAGCCTTCTGCAATTTTTGGTGGAGTGGAACCCAATATGAGATTTCTAATTTATAAACGATATGGAAAACAATGATGTATAAATTATATAGTCGATGTATAAGTTATATAAGCATTGTACACCTCGTGTATAAGCGTTGTATAATTTGTATGTTCGATATATAAGTTATATATGCATCGTAAAAATAATATATGCGTTGAAATAAATTGAAATAATATTGAAGTGAAATCGAAATATATTTGTATACGAATATATATATATATACTCCCCTCGTCCACAGACCATGGACGATATATATTGGTTGTGATATTGTTTGGATTATTGGTTGATGTGAAATTTGGTGAATATCATGAATGGTTGATTTGAAATGATTGATTGTGATTGAAATCCCCTTAGGACTAGTATATGAGAAAATTCGTCTGCGTACGAACTAGATATTGAAAATCTCCATTGTCAAAAACTGCGAAGTTTTAAGGTAGAGCGAGGAGCCATACTAGGGACGGTGCCGGTTTTAACTACACTGCCGTTATGCTACCGAAATTTTCAATAATATTCATGCGTTTGAATTATTTTCATGCGTTGAAACTATATTCGTGTGTTGAATAGAAATTCATGTGTTGAGTAGAAATTCATGTGTTGAATGAAGTTCATGTGTTGAATAAATTATTTGAAAGACAAAAATCACATTTTTATTATATATATAGGCTATATAAAATATTAATATTTTAAATAAATTGTTTTAACACCAAAAATAACATTTTAGCCTTATGTATAGACTATATAAAATAATCGTGTTTTGAAATAAATTGTTTTACGATAAAAATCACATTTTTATTATATAGGTAAATTATAGAAAATGGTCATGTGTTGAATAAAGGGCTAGAACGATAAAAATCATATTTTTATTGTATGTGTGAAGTCGAAAACATTCATGTGTTGAATATATAGATGGAACAATAAAATCTACAATTTTATTGTGAATATGAAGTGCCAAAAATATTCAGGTGTTGAATAAATATTTTTGATGATAAAAATATCATTTTTATCAAATATATGAAATGAATATAGTTTTGAAATCGAAGAAAGAATTATATTTATATATATAAATATAATTAAAATATATTGAATAATGAAGCTGCAGTTCGTGTTTTGAAACAGTGATTTCAAACGATTATTGCGGGAGATCCGACCATCGGATTTGTCCCGAAACTGAAACCGTTGGGTTCGCTTTGGAAATATTTTTCCAACGACACCCACTTTTTAAAGATCCAACGGTTGGATTGTCTGGAATGCTTAATTCAAATCTGAAGAAAAACAGCGCCAGAATCGATTATATATATATAATTAAATTAAATTGAATAACTACGTTGTAGTTCGTATTTTGAAATCGTAACTTCAAACGATTAGTGCGGGAGATCCGACCATCGGATTTCCCCGTAACTGAAACCATTGGATTCGTTTTGAAAAGATCTTTCTAATGATATAAAATTTGTGAAGATACAACGGTTAGATTTTCAGATATGCGTAAATCAAATCTGAAGAAAAATAGCGCCACGGCCGCGTTATGGCCTGAAGCGTCGTTTGAGTGAATTAGCTATTTTTAAATAATTAAAAAAAAGCGATAAATCGTGATAAAATATTATAAATGATATGGAATGGAAATAAACTTAATTTGCTCGTTTTATGTGATATTTGATGGTTGAATGTGTTTGGTGTGAAAATTACATTAAAGAACAGAATTAGTGATATCGAATAATTTAACCATTGAAGTGAATTGATTTGAAATTCTAAATATACGTGAATTATTTGAAAAGGCCGATTTGATTCTCATTTCAAATAATTGATCAACGATTGAAAGTCGAAGATATGAAGACGGTGCAAGACTGCTGATCTTCACGTCGAATGGAGGGGTGCTACTGATGCTCATGATAGGAGTAGCTACCTTGAAGGGGCTGAAGTAGTAGCTGTCCGGACGTATTTGTGGATCGTACGGATATGCGAGGTATTGAGTGCCTCCGGTTTCATTCAGACCCAGAATGAACTTGTAAATGGACTGTGTGTCTTACATTGGATTTTGTTCTGTGCTGATTGATCTCTATTAAATATATATCTGCTTGGCGATGGAGAATTTATTTTCTTGCTTAACGCTCTTCTCTGAGATGTACGAGCTCGGAGGTTATATATCGATAGAAATCAGTTGAATTGAGTGATTGCATGTGTGGCATGCCTAAGTGGCAGATGATCAAGGCTTTTGTTGAAAAGAAAAGTCTTATGGTCGATGATCAAAGCACGGCCTGTGTGGCATAGCTCTGTGTATAACGTTGATACTTAAGCCTCACACGCCGATATGAGCCTGAAAAGGGAGAGGACCTCCGGGAGGACCTGCTTTTCATTCTAGCTAGGACTGGTGTTTTGGGTTTGACACGCCTGGGCATTTTGCTTATGTGGGTGATGGATAGCTAGGCGCCTCGATTAGATCGGTCTTTTCGGAGCCGATGGTTTGGTCGGTGGATGGCCAATTATGCCCCATAGGGTGGGGAAACACAGTGTTCAGGCATTTTAATCCAACAACCCGTATTTCGATAACACATTAAAACAATAAATCAAGGCAGAATTAAATTTTAAAATTGGAATCAGGTAAAATAGACTTCACCATTGTGTTTGTCTCAGAAAAATACGCGAAATAGAGTCCGAGTTTTCGAAAATCGGAGTCCGTATGACCAAGATATGGCCTCGCGAAGTTTCACGAAAAATTCCCAAATTAAAGTATACTTAATTAAGTGAAATGGGTTGCGCAGAAAAATATATATATATTGATATATATATATATAATTGAAAATTAAATAAATAAATATGCAAAAATGTTCAAAACAGCGAATTGGGAGAGGGGAATAACCGAACCGGCCAATTTTTGAGGTCGACCCGAGCTCGCTGGGTCGACTAGGGGTTAATCCAGGGTGTTTGGCTGTCAACCCGTGGGCCGATTCGCTCAAATGCAGATTTTGCATTTGGATGGTTCTCATGGTTCATCTTTAATCTAAAGGCCCTAGATGGTTCCTACACTTGACTTCTTCCCCAAGACATGCTTTGATGGCTTGGATTGAATCTAGGTTTAATCCTATGGCCTAAAACACTTGCCTAATCTATAAATAAGACCCTAACCTATCCTAAATCCTCATTATTCATTCATGCAACTAAACTATGGTAAAATTTTACCTCTCATGGACTCCACTCTCTTCATAAAATTTCTAAATGGTTTCTATGAGAGATTTTCCATGCATACAATTGTTTTCAAGCTTGTATGAGTGTCATTAGCTTGCATTCAAGTCAAGTTTCTATCTTTGCATCATAAAGCAAGGGTTTTGATCATTTTGGCTCAAGGGTTTTTATGTTAGAGCTTGCATTTTGGGTCTATTTGATTGCATAAGGGCTTTGTCATATCTTTTGTGCCTTCATAGCAATGTAAGCCCTTTCCCTACTCTTAGATATTAACTATGAAGTTAAATGTTCATGTTGCAAGTTTGGGTTTGATCATTGAGTATGATACATGCTATCATGTCATGCAAGTTTATGAAGTCATTATCTTGATCTTGTGGGCTAAAAGCTACAACCTTTATGTTGAAATGTTGCATTAGGCAACATGAGAACCCTCGTAACCTTTATGTCAACTTGCATATGAAGTCATAACCCTTATATGATGATATATGCGAGTTACTAGTCATCATTCCATATCTTTTGTCACCATGATTTGCTTATGTGCCAAGTTTGGGTTTATGCATGTTTTGAGGCTTAAGAATGTAACATGCAAGTTAATGAACACATTTGTGCCTCATTTGCCACCATGATTAACTTGTGGCTTAATATCCATTTTTGTCATGCCTTTGCCAAGTCTCTTCTTTTAATCCATTACGTTGTCGCGAACGTATATGCGAGTTTAAAAGCGTTGGGTTATGTTATGGGTAATTTCTAATGGCATGAAAATACAACTTGAAAACATGACTTGAAATATAACATGGAAGTTGACATGTAAGTATGCATAAAAACATAAGCTAGGGAATTTACCTATTAAGTTATGTCTACCCTTTGGGAATTTACCTATTAAGTTAGGTCTACCCAAATTCTTGAAAACTTGTAACATGTTTTGGGAAACAAAATGGACATGACACTTAGATAATATAAGTGTGGCCAACTCGAGGTTGGGTTGAGTTTGCAACGTAAAACTACCCGGAACCGACCGGCCTAACTAGTAGTTGCAAACAATAGGACCCAATGTGAGAAGTTGGTCATGTTGTGCTTGAACCCGAGGTTAGACCAAGTTGTGGTGTAAAGCTACCCGGAACCGACCGGCTTAACTAGTAACCACAACAAAGTCTAATGTGAGAGGTGAAGGTGCATTAAGTAATTAATGCCACATGATAGGGTTAAGTTAATTTGATTAATGACTCTTAACCAAATATGACATGGACAAATGGGTTAAGTAATTTGATTAGGCTAATGATACTTAACAAAACATGACAAGGTTGGGTAGGTTAAGTAACTCGATTTGCCTAATGACACTTAACCATTTTTATATGACTAGTGGATGGGGTTAAGTTAACCAACACTTAATCAATCCAACGCGATAACTTGGTAAGGTTAAGTAAGTTTTCTTAATGACGCTTAACCGAAAAATACGGTTAACGAATGGGGTTAAGATTAGACTCAACTTGTCTAAACATGGAAATCGGATGGGGTTAAGTTAGCCTAGACTTAATTAATCCCACTTGGTAGTTTAATGGGGTTAAGTTAAACACTTAACTAATCTAACATGATGATTTGATGTGGTTAAGTGACATATACTTAACCAATCTAACTCGTTAATTTATTGAGGTTAAGTTAACCTATACTTAACCAATCTAACGTGAAAACATGATAAGGCTAAGTCACGAATCGCTTAAATACGCTTGATCGATTTGACTCAGTAATTTGATAGGGTCAAGTTAATATATACTTAACCAACTTGAGCATGGTTTGTAGGGTTAAGTCTTGAACTTGGATACTTAGCCAATTTTGACATGATTTGTAGACGGGTTAAGTCATGAACTTAAGTGACACTTAATCCATTATGTAAACCCTAGTTCTGAGGATTAGGTGGATAACCGTAGTTAACAAGGATAACGGGAACAATGCTAAGTGGTAAACCTTAGTTGAAGAATAACTAAGTAGTGATTCTTAGTCAAGGAAATTTAGACCAGTTCATAGATAGATGAGTAACCTGATACGGTAGGTCATCGTTTAAGTATACGAGTAGAAGCAAGTATCTGATTTAGATAAAGGCTCCAGCGAACTGGGTAACGAAGCAGCGGCTTCGGGGAACGTGAGGATATTCTTGGTATCCCTCTATGAGCTGCCAGGTGATTATACTAGGCTCATGAGAGGTTAAGGTCTGCGTTAGAAGAACCAAGAGTATGCCTTGGTTGCTATACGAGCGACCTAAAGACGGGGATGGATAGGGGATAGTCGACGATACACGGTCGTATCCTATATAGCATTTCGTCAGGCTACCTACCATCTTTGGTCAAGCGTGTACGTACGGAAAGGCAGAGAACACCCAAAAGACCATAATTGCTATCTAATTATGGGTGCGGTAAGGCTTGGATGTGGGTTGGCCAGTGTTGTGTTCTCATACAGGATTTATCCTGTCTTGTCTTTCACTAGTTGAGGGAGTGGTCTCGTGGGACCATAGCCACGTATAGAAAAAAACAGACCTTAGCATCTGCATCGACAGATAAATCGAAAGCTCCCGACCGAGTATTGTATTTCCTGGTCTGCCCTGTGACAGGACTCGGATGGCACGATGTGATACATGTGCATACAGTCATGAAAAAAACGATTCACGATGAATCCGTGGGAAAAAGGGCGCGGTTGTCGGTTAGCGTAAATCCTAGTGGCCCTGGGTGGTTGAACCAAAACCGAGATACGGAAACGTGCAATAGGTAAGCATAATCCCTAGTAGTCCTAGGTAGCATAAGTCCTAGTTGTACAAACAATGATTCATGTTGAAAGACCCTAGTTAGATATAAGGTGACAATCCAAAACGATCTTAAGGATCATGGAACTATGTTAAAGTAGTATAGAATCTCATGGGAAAGCCCGTATGTTCTACGGCAAGGGACTGAACATTTACATGGAATAAAACATACGAGTTGAGTAACCTATATATGTGATATATTAGGTTGACATAGACCATTACACGACTTTTGAGTAAGGGTCATTCATGGTTAAAACATGATACGGTGGGGATAATAGTACGGTAGGTGCAGAGCTAAAAGACAGGATAGATACCATGGGATGTTATACGTGATAGATATCTTGGGGATATTATACTTGACAGGAACTTGACGATGGGATGCCTTGTTTTATCTTGACACCGTAATTTATCATGACACCTTGGTTTATCTGAGTTCAGTAGTTCATCCTGTTATTCTGATTTAGCTTATCTATCTTGTTATCATGCTTATGTTCATCTCAGTTTCTCATGTCAGTTAACTTTACTAGTTTTTATGCTAATAGTAGATAGGGCTTACTCAGTCTTTTTGACTGACCCGTTTTGTTTCGCCTCTTTTCTTCCGTTCCCCCCTCCCCCCAGGTTACAGGGAGGAAATACTTTTGTTTAGTTCGGACTTCTTCTGCTTGAAGGTCATCATGGATGGCTTGGACTTTTCTTGGCTAATGGTTACTTTACTGTTTTTACTTGGGGAATAATTTATGAACATGTCTTTATGCTTCTTTACTATTGCAAGATAGGTTTTGATGTACTCTGATGTAAAAGGCTTTAGACCTTATTTATTCATGTTATGAAAGTTTGATTTTACTTCCGCTATTTTATATGTTCTGTCTTGTGATATTTCTGTACATGTTTACCAATAATGCCCCTCTAAAGCTAGTGCATTCCTTTGCGAGTGACCCTAGCGGAGGCGGGGTGTTACACGTGGTATCAGAGCAGAAGGTTACCAGACTGGGCCAAAGTTTTTAAAGACCTTATGAAAACTATTTGAAAAAAAACCGTTTACAAAGAAGCATTTTTCAAGAAAATTTTCTTTTAAAAGAAAAAGGCTATTCCCCAAAGGCCATTAGCACTATCCTTGTTTCCTTAATTGAGTCTCTTTTCCTTTCTTTCCTCCATCTGTAGTCACAGTAGTTTTAACTGCGACTAGTCTTTTCTACCTACGAAAGTGCTTTCCATACGATGGAGGTGGTTCTCGAGAGACCAGTGGCCGCGTTATAAGAAAGGATCGTGAGAAAGAAGGATAAAGGATACGAGCTTAAGGATGAGCAACTTGTTGGTATGGCTTAGTCCTCAAAGGAGGGAGAAAGATGAACAATGAAACCCATAACGAGAAAGTATCTTTGGTATGGTGAAACGGGACGGATAATTAAGTATTGTGGGACAAGGACAAGATCATCGTGAAGACAATTGTATACCCTCACTAGAGTACCTGAGTAGGGGGATAACATCCTTGTTGAAGATCTAGTTATTCTTTTCTATCATCCCGCCAAGACTTTGTTTTGATCCCCGCATCATTTAAGTCCGCTTCGGTAGTTGAGTATCTGCACCTTAAGTACTAGTGTAATAGAGAATCCCATTTTTGTCTCAAAGTCCTATTGGAGAATCAGTCCATTTATACATGACTTGTTTGGATTTGAGGATGTCTATGCCAAGTGTTGAATTTGGAAATAGTGCTTATGTTTATAAGCTATGGATGTATTCCAGGGATGAAGTGGTTATCCAGTAGGGGGTGCCACTCTCGGTTTTTGATAGGAGGGTAGTTAGACCTTTTGACTAGCCTTGGTAATACCCTCGAAGTATCATGTAACCTTTTTGAGGTTCTGTCATGACTAGTTACTTAGAATCCCTTGATGCCTTTATTGGAAATTTGAAGCCCGATCGAGTGGTGTTCGCCAATAAGACGGATGGTTTACTTCATTTATGCATGGGTTATAGAGATCACCCTAGTAAGTGCGCATGATAACCTGATTGACATCTGTTTACTTTCAAGAGAAAGTTCTTCTACATGGAATGCCTTATAGTTTATAAACGAGATCCAAGATTCACTAGTGAATTTTGGAAAGCTTGCATGAGATCATGAGTACGCAGTCATGTTTGCGTCAAGTATTCTAGGAAAAGGATAAGTGCAAGTGGAACGAGAGGCGACGAAGAAATGAGTTCCAGCTCATGTTATGGAAACAGGAATAAGAAGCTACAAAATCGCGAAGTTAAAAGACGACTTTGATGGTCAAAGACTAGATACGCGCATGATATCTCTTTTTAAGAGTATATCCTTGATCCCTGTTTTCTGTAGAGCTTACATGTAGGCTATCTTTTGTGGACATCCTCTCGGCCCTGTTTCGATTATAAACCCCATAAGGAGTTTATCTTGTTTATCCTCTCGATCCTATTTTGAGGATCTTAGGTAGAACCCTATGGATGTAAACATGTATTTTAAACATGTTATGATTGATATGGTTGCAAGTGGTTGCAAGTGGTTGCTCGTGGATGCGCGAATACACATTAGATACTAGCTCGACTCGGTCACATTTCATATTGCATATGCATATTTAAGCTTGTTTATGGATGAAATCGAATGTGTTACCATGTGGATGTTGCATATGAATGAATGATTGTGCACACATATAGTTTTTATATGACTAGGACTATTTGCATACATGTTGGATTCATGGCACTAAACATATTTTGCATTAGAAAGATCATTCAGGCCTGATCATTCGCATTAGATAAGTACATACACACACACCTTCTGCATGTATTCATACAGCATTAGAAATCGTCTAAGGACAATGGCTGCTTGTGGATGATGCTTTGAGTAGATGGATGATGGATGGTAGGATATGTTCTTCCTAACTTGGAGATTTCGGGGACGAAATCCTTAAAGAAGGGGAGAATGTAACAACCCGTATTTCGATAACACGTTAAAACAAGAAATCAAGGCAGAATTAAATTTTAAAATTGGAATCAGGTAAAATGGACTTCACCATTGTGTTTTTCTCGGAAAAATACGCGAAATAGAGTCCGAGTTTTCGAAAATCGGAGTCCGTTTGACCAAGATATGGCCTCGCGAAGTTTCACGAAAAATTCCCAAATTAAAGTATACTTAATTAAGTGAAATGGGTTGCGCAGAGAAATATATATATATATCGATATATATATATATAATTGAAAATTAAATAAATAAATATGCAAAAATGTTCAAAACAGCGAATTGGGAGAGGGGAATAACCGAACCGGCCGATTTTTGAGGTCGACCCAAGCCCGCTGGGTCGACTAGGGGTTAATCCAGGGTGTTTGGCTGTCAACCCGTGGGCCGATTCGCTCAAATGCAGATTTTGCATTTGGATGGTTCTCATGGTTCATCTTTAATCTAAAGGCCCTAGATGGTTCCTACACTTGACTTCTTCCCCAAGACATGCTTTGATGGCTTGGATTGAATCTAGGTTTAATCCTATGGCCTAAAACACTTGCCTAATCTATAAATAAGACCCTAACCTATCCTAAATCCTCAGTATTCATTCATGCAACTAAACTATGGCAAAAATTTACCTCTCATGGCCTCCACTCTCTTCATAAAATTTCTAAATGGTTTCTATGAGAGATTTTTCATGCATACAAGTGTTTTCAAGCTTGTATGAGTGTCATTAGCTTGCATTCAAGTCAAGTTTCTATCTTTGCATCATAAAGCAAGGGTTTTGATCATTTTGGCTCAAGGGTTTTTATGTTAGATCTTGCATTTTGGGTCTATTTGATTGCATAAGGGCTTTGTCATATCTTTTGTGCCTTCATAGCAATGTAAGCCCTTTCCCTACTCTTAGATATTAACTATGAAGTTAAATGTTCATGTTGCAAGTTTGGGTTTGATCATTGAGTATGATACATTCTATCATGTCATGCAAGTTTATGAAGTCATTATCTTGATCTTGTGGGCTAAAAGCTACAACCTTTATGTTGAAATGTTGCATTAGGCAACATGAGAACCCTCATAACCTTTATGTCAACTTGCATATGAAGTCATAACCCTTATATGATGATATATGCGAGTTACTAGTCATCATTCCATATCTTTTGTCACCATGATTCGCTTATGTGCCAAGTTTGGGTTTATGCATGTTTTGAGGCTTAAGAATGTAACATGCAAGTTAATGAACACATTTGTGCCTCATTTGCCACCATGATTAACTTGTGGCTTAATATCCATTTTTGTCATGCCTTTGCCAAGTCTCTTCTTTTAATCCATTGCGTTGTCGCGAACGTATATGCGAGTTTAAAAGCGTTGGGTTATGTTATGCGTAATTTCTAATGACATGAAAATACAACTTGGAAACATGACTTGAAATATAACATGGAAGTTGACATGTAAGTATGCATAAAAACATAAGCTTGGGAATTTACCTATTAAGTTAGGTCTACCCTTTGGGAATTTACCTATTAAGTTAGGTCTACCCAAATTCTTGAAAACTTGTAACATGTTTGGGGAAACATGATGGACATGACACTTAGATAATATAAGTGTGGCCAACTCGAGGTTGGGTTGAGTTTGCAACGTAAAACTACCCGGAACCGACCGGCCTAACTAGTAGTTGCAAACAATAGGACCCAATGTGAGAAGTTGGTCATGTTGTGCTTGAACCCGAGGTTAGACCAAGTTGTGGTGTAAAGCTACCCGGAACCGACCGGCTTAACTAGTATCCACAACAAAGTCTAATGTGAGAGGTGAAGGTGCATTAAGTAATTAATGCCACATGATAGGGTTAA
The DNA here is from genome assembly GCA_030737875.1 of Allium sativum. Lineage (NCBI taxonomy): Eukaryota > Viridiplantae > Streptophyta > Magnoliopsida > Asparagales > Amaryllidaceae > Allium > Allium sativum. The sequence continues at coordinate 177,866,291 of CM060915.1, read as the reverse complement.
GTTAATTTGATTAATGACTCTTAACCAAATATGACATGGACAAATGGGTTAAGTAATTTGATTAGGCTAATGATACTTAACAAAACATGACAAGGTTGGGTAGGTTAAGTAACTCGATTTGCCTAATGACACTTAACCATTTTTATATGACTAGTGGATGGGGTTAAGTTAACCAACACTTAATCAATCCAACGCGATAACTTGGTAAGGTTAAGTAAGTTTTCTTAATGACGCTTAACCGAAAAATACGGTTAACGAATGGGGTTAAGATTAGACTCAACTAGTCTAAACATGGAAATCGGATGGGGTTAAGTTAGCCTAGACTTAATTAATCCCACTTGGTAGTTTAATGGGGTTAAGTTAAACACTTAACTAATCTAACATGATGATTTGATGTGGTTAAGTGACATATACTTAACCAATCTAACTCGTTAATTTATTGAGGTTAAGTTAACATATACTTAACCAATCTAACATGAAAACATGATAAGGCTAAGTCACGAATCGCTTAAATACGCTTGACCGATTTGACTCAGTAATTTGATAGGGTCAAGTTAATATATACTTAACCAACTTGAGCATGGTTTGTAGGGTTAAGTCTTGAACTTGGATACTTAGCCAATTTTGACATGATTTGTAGACGGGTTAAGTCATGAACTTAAGTGACACTTAATCCATTATGTAAACCCTAGTTCTGAGGATTAGGTGGATAACCGTAGTTAACAAGGATAACGGGAACAATGCTAAGTGGTAAACCTTAGTTGAAGAATAACTAAGTAATGATTCTTAGTCAAGGAAATTTAGACCAGTTCATAGATAGATGAGTAACCTGATACGGTAGGTCATCGTTTAAGTATACGAGTAGGAGCAAGTATCTGATTTAGATAAAGGCTCCAGCGAACTGGGTAACGAAGCAGTGGCTTCGGGGAACGTGAGGATATTCTTGGTATCGCTCTATGAGCTGCCAGGTGATTATACTAGGCTCATGAGAGGTTAAGGTCTGCGTTAGAAGAACCAAGCGTATGCCTTGGTTGCTATACGAGCGACCTAAAGACGGGGATGGATAGGGGATAGTCGACGATACACGGTCGTACCCTAGATAGCATTTCGTCAGGCTACCTACCATCTTTGGTCAAGCGTGTACGTACGGAAAGGCAGAGAACACCCAAAAGACCATAATTGCTATCTAATTATGGGTGCGGTAAGGCTTGGATGTGGGTTGGCCAGTGTTGTGTTCTCATACAGAATTTATCCTGTCTTGTCTTTCACTAGTTGAGGGAGTGGTCTCGTGGGACCATAGCCACGTATAGAAAAAAACAGACCTTAGCATCTGCATCGACAGATAAATCGAAAGCTCCCGACCGAGTATTGTATTTCCTGGTCTGCCCTGTGACAGGACTCGGATGGCACGATGTGATACATGTGCATACAGTCATGAAAAAAACGATTCACGATGAATCCGTGGGAAAAAGGGCGCGGTTGACGGTTAGCGTAAATCCTAGGGGCCCTGGGTGGTTGAACCAAAACCGAGATACGGAAACGTGCAATAGGTAAGCATAATCCCTAGTAGTCCTAGGTAGCATAAGTCCTAGTTGTACAAACAATGATTCATGTTGAAAGACCCTAGTTAGATATAGGGTGACAATCCAAAGCGATCTTAAGGATCATGGAACTATGTTAAAGTAGTATAGAATCTCATGGGAAAGCCCGTATGTTCTACGGCAAGGGACTGAACATTTACATGGAATAAAACATACGAGTTGAGTAACCTATATATGTGATATATTAGGTTGACATAGACCATTACACGACTTTTGAGTAAGGGTCATTCATGGTTAAAACATGATACGGTGGGGATAATAGTACGGTAGGTGCAGAGCTAAAAGACAGGATAGATACCATGGGATGTTATACGTGATAGATATCTTGGGGATATTATACTTGACAGGAACTTGACGATGGGATGCCTTGTTTTATCTTGACACCGTAATTTATCATGACACCTTGGTTTATCTGAGTTCAGTAGTTCATCCTGTTATTCTGATTTAGCTTATCTATCTTGTTATCATGCTTATGTTCATCTCAGTTTCTCATGTCAGTTAACTTTACTAGTTTTTATGCTAATAGTAGATAGGGCTTACTCAGTCTTTTTGACTGACCCGTTTTGTTTCGCCTCTTTTCTTCCGTTCCCCCCTCCCCCCAGGTTACAGGGAGGAAATACTTTTGTTTAGTTCGGACTTCTTCTGCTTGAAGGTCATCATGGATGGCTTGGACTTTTCTTGGCTAATGGTTACTTTACTGTTTTTACTTGGGGAATAATTTATGAACATGTCTTTATGCTTCTTTACTATTGCAAGATAGGTTTTGATGTACTCTGATGTAAAAGGCTTTAGACCTTATTTATTCATGTTATGAAAGTTTGATTTTACTTCCGCTATTTTATATGTTCTGTCTTGTGATATTTCTGTACATGTTTACCAATAATGCCCCTCTAAAGCTAGTGCATTCCTTTGCGAGTGACCCTAGCGGAGGCGGGGTGTTACACGTGGTATCAGAGCAGAAGGTTACCAGACTGGGCCAAAGTTTTTAAAGACCTTATGAAAACTATTTGAAAAAAAACCGTTTACAAAGAAGCATTTTTCAAGAAAATTTTCTTTTAAAAGAAAAAGGCTATTCCCCAAAGGCCATTAGCACTATCCTTGTTTCCTTAATTGAGTCTCTTTTCCTTTCTTTCCTCCATCTGTAGTCACAGTAGTTTTAACTGCGACTAGTCTTTTCTACCTACGAAAGTGCTTTCCATACGATGGAGGTGGTTCTCGAGAGACCAGTGGCCGCGTTATAAGAAAGGATCGTGAGAAAGAAGGATAAAGGATACGAGCTTAAGGATGAGCAACTTGTTGGTATGGCTTAGTCCTCAAAGGAGGGAGAAAGATGAACAATGAAACCCATAACGAGAAAGTATCTTTGGTATGGTGAAACGGGACGGATAATTAAGTATTGTGGGACAAGGACAAGATCATCGTGAAGACAATTGTATACCCTCACTAGAGTACCTGAGTAGGGGGATAACATCCTTGTTGAAGATCTAGTTATTCTTTTCTATCATCCCGCCAAGACTTTGTTTTGATCCCCGCATCATTTAAGTCCGCTTCGGTAGTTGAGTATCTGCACCTTAAGTACTAGTGTAATAGAGAATCCCATTTTTGTCTCAAAGTCCTATTGGAGAATCAGTCCATTTATACATGACTTGTTTGGATTTGAGGATGTCTATGCCAAGTGTTGAATTTGGAAATAGTGCTTATGTTTATAAGCTATGGATGTATTCCAGGGATGAAGTGGTTATCCAGTAGGGGGTGCCACTCTCGGTTTTTGATAGGAGGGTAGTTAGACCTTTTGACTAGCCTTGGTAATACCCTCGAAGTATCATGTAACCTTTTTGAGGTTCTGTCATGACTAGTTACTTAGAATCCCTTGATGCCTTTATTGGAAATTTGAAGCCCGATCGAGTGGTGTTCGCCAATAAGACGGATGGTTTACTTCATTTATGCATGGGTTATAGAGATCACCCTAGTAAGTGCGCATGATAACCTGATTGACATCTGTTTACTTTCAAGAGAAAGTTCTTCTACATGGAATGCCTTATAGTTTATAAACGAGATCCAAGATTCACTAGTGAATTTTGGAAAGCTTGCATGAGATCATGAGTACGCAGTCATGTTTGCGTCAAGTATTCTAGGAAAAGGATAAGTGCAAGTGGAACGAGAGGCGACGAAGAAATGAGTTCCAGCTCATGTTATGGAAACAGGAATAAGAAGCTACAAAATCGCGAAGTTAAAAGACGACTTTGATGGTCAAAGACTAGATACGCGCATGATATCTCTTTTTAAGAGTATATCCTTGATCCCTGTTTTCTGTAGAGCTTACATGTAGGCTATCTTTTGTGGACATCCTCTCGGCCCTGTTTCGATTATAAACCCCATAAGGAGTTTATCTTGTTTATCCTCTCGATCCTATTTTGAGGATCTTAGGTAGAACCCTATGGATGTAAACATGTATTTTAAACATGTTATGATTGATATGGTTGCAAGTGGTTGCAAGTGGTTGCTCGTGGATGCGCGAATACACATTAGATACTAGCTCGACTCGGTCACATTTCATATTGCATATGCATATTTAAGCTTGTTTATGGATGAAATCGAATGTGTTACCATGTGGATGTTGCATATGAATGAATGATTGTGCACACATATAGTTTTTATATGACTAGGACTATTTGCATACATGTTGGATTCATGGCACTAAACATATTTTGCATTAGAAAGATCATTCAGGCCTGATCATTCGCATTAGATAAGTACATACACACACACCTTCTGCATGTATTCATACAGCATTAGAAATCGTCTAAGGACAATGGCTGCTTGTGGATGATGCTTTGAGTAGATGGATGATGGATGGTAGGATATGTTCTTCCTAACTTGGAGATTTCGGGGACGAAATCCTTAAAGAAGGGGAGAATGTAACAACCCGTATTTCGATAACACGTTAAAACAAGAAATCAAGGCAGAATTAAATTTTAAAATTGGAATCAGGTAAAATGGACTTCACCATTGTGTTTTTCTCGGAAAAATACGCGAAATAGAGTCCGAGTTTTCGAAAATCGGAGTCCGTTTGACCAAGATATGGCCTCGCGAAGTTTCACGAAAAATTCCCAAATTAAAGTATACTTAATTAAGTGAAATGGGTTGCGCAGAGAAATATATATATATATCGATATATATATATATAATTGAAAATTAAATAAATAAATATGCAAAAATGTTCAAAACAGCGAATTGGGAGAGGGGAATAACCGAACCGGCCGATTTTTGAGGTCGACCCAAGCCCGCTGGGTCGACTAGGGGTTAATCCAGGGTGTTTGGCTGTCAACCCGTGTGCCGATTCGCTCAAATGCAGATTTTGCATTTGGATGGTTCTCATGGTTCATCTTTAATCTAAAGGCCCTAGATGGTTCCTACACTTGACTTCTTCCCCAAGACATGCTTTGATGGCTTGGATTGAATCTAGGTTTAATCCTATGGCCTAAAACACTTGCCTAATCTATAAATAAGACCCTAACCTATCCTAAATCCTCAGTATTCATTCATGCAACTAAACTATGGCAAAAATTTACCTCTCATGGCCTCCACTCTCTTCATAAAATTTCTAAATGGTTTCTATGAGAGATTTTTCATGCATACAAGTGTTTTCAAGCTTGTATGAGTGTCATTAGCTTGCATTCAAGTCAAGTTTCTATCTTTGCATCATAAAGCAAGGGTTTTGATCATTTTGGCTCAAGGGTTTTTATGTTAGATCTTGCATTTTGGGTCTATTTGATTGCATAAGGGCTTTGTCATATCTTTTGTGCCTTCATAGCAATGTAAGCCCTTTCCCTACTCTTAGATATTAACTATGAAGTTAAATGTTCATGTTGCAAGTTTGGGTTTGATCATTGAGTATGATACATTCTATCATGTCATGCAAGTTTATGAAGTCATTATCTTGATCTTGTGGGCTAAAAGCTACAACCTTTATGTTGAAATGTTGCATTAGGCAACATGAGAACCCTCATAACCTTTATGTCAACTTGCATATGAAGTCATAACCCTTATATGATGATATATGCGAGTTACTAGTCATCATTCCATATCTTTTGTCACCATGATTCGCTTATGTGCCAAGTTTGGGTTTATGCATGTTTTGAGGCTTAAGAATGTAACATGCAAGTTAATGAACACATTTGTGCCTCATTTGCCACCATGATTAACTTGTGGCTTAATATCCATTTTTGTCATGCCTTTGCCAAGTCTCTTCTTTTAATCCATTGCGTTGTCGCGAACGTATATGCGAGTTTAAAAGCGTTGGGTTATGTTATGCGTAATTTCTAATGACATGAAAATACAACTTGGAAACATGACTTGAAATATAACATGGAAGTTGACATGTAAGTATGCATAAAAACATAAGCTTGGGAATTTACCTATTAAGTTAGGTCTACCCTTTGGGAATTTACCTATTAAGTTAGGTCTACCCAAATTCTTGAAAACTTGTAACATGTTTGGGGAAACATGATGGACATGACACTTAGATAATATAAGTGTGGCCAACTCGAGGTTGGGTTGAGTTTGCAACGTAAAACTACCCGGAACCGACCGGCCTAACTAGTAGTTGCAAACAATAGGACCCAATGTGAGAAGTTGGTCATGTTGTGCTTGAACCCGAGGTTAGACCAAGTTGTGGTGTAAAGCTACCCGGAACCGACCGGCTTAACTAGTATCCACAACAAAGTCTAATGTGAGAGGTGAAGGTGCATTAAGTAATTAATGCCACATGATAGGGTTAAGTTAATTTGATTAATGACTCTTAACCAAATATGACATGGACAAATGGGTTAAGTAATTTGATTAGGCTAATGATACTTAACAAAACATGACAAGGTTGGGTAGGTTAAGTAACTTGATTTGCCTAATGACACTTAACCATTTTTATATGACTAGTGGATGGGGTTAAGTTAACCAACACTTAATCAATCCAACGCGATAACTTGGTAAGGTTAAGTAAGTTTTCTTAATGACGCTTAACCGAAAAATACGGTTAACGAATGGGGTTAAGATTAGACTCAACTAGTCTAAACATGGAAATCGGATGGGGTTAAGTTAGCCTAGACTTAATTAATCCCACTTGGTAGTTTAATGGGGTTAAGTTAAACACTTAACTAATCTAACATGATGATTTGATGTGGTTAAGTGACATATACTTAACCAATCTAACTCGTTAATTTATTGAGGTTAAGTTAACATATACTTAACCAATCTAACATGAAAACATGATAAGGCTAAGTCACGAATCGCTTAAATACGCTTGACCGATTTGACTCAGTAATTTGATAGGGTCAAGTTAATATATACTTAACCAACTTGAGCATGGTTTGTAGGGTTAAGTCTTGAACTTGGATACTTAGCCAATTTTGACATGATTTGTAGACGGGTTAAGTCATGAACTTAAGTGACACTTAATCCATTATGTAAACCCTAGTTCTGAGGATTAGGTGGATAACCGTAGTTAACAAGGATAACGGGAACAATGCTAAGTGGTAAACCTTAGTTGAAGAATAACTAAGTAATGATTCTTAGTCAAGGAAATTTAGACCAGTTCATAGATAGATGAGTAACCTGATACGGTAGGTCATCGTTTAAGTATACGAGTAGGAGCAAGTATCTGATTTAGATAAAGGCTCCAGCGAACTGGGTAACGAAGCAGTGGCTTCGGGGAACGTGAGGATATTCTTGGTATCGCTCTATGAGCTGCCAGGTGATTATACTAGGCTCATGAGAGGTTAAGGTCTGCGTTAGAAGAACCAAGCGTATGCCTTGGTTGCTATACGAGCGACCTAAAGACGGGGATGGATAGGGGATAGTCGACGATACACGGTCGTACCCTAGATAGCATTTCGTCAGGCTACCTACCATCTTTGGTCAAGCGTGTACGTACGGAAAGGCAGAGAACACCCAAAAGACCATAATTGCTATCTAATTATGGGTGCGGTAAGGCTTGGATGTGGGTTGGCCAGTGTTGTGTTCTCATACAGAATTTATCCTGTCTTGTCTTTCACTAGTTGAGGGAGTGGTCTCGTGGGACCATAGCCACGTATAGAAAAAAACAGAACTTAACATCTGCATCGGCAGATAAATTGAAAGCTCCCGACCGAGTCTTGTATTTCCTGGTCTGCCCTGTGACAGGACTCGGATGGCACGATGTGATACATGTGCATACAGTCATGAAAAAAATGATTCACGATGAATGCGTGGGAAAAAGGGCGCGGTTGACGGTTAGCGTAAATCCTAGGGGCCCTGGGTGGTTGAACCAAAACCGAGATACGGAAACGTGCAATAGGTAAGCATAATCCCTAGTAGTCCTAGGTAGCATAAGTCCTAGTTGTACAAACAATGATTCATGTTGAAAGACCCTAGTTAGATATAGGGTGACAATCCAAAGCGATCTTAAGGATCATGGAACTATGTTAAAGTAGTATAGAATCTCATGGGAAAGCCCGTATGGTCTACGGCAAGGGACTGAACATTTACATGGAATAAAACATATGAGTTGAGTAACCTATATATGCGATATATTAGGTTGACATAGACCATTACACGACTTTTGAGTAAGGGTCATTCATGGTTAACACATGATACGGTGGGGATACTAGTACGGTAGGTGCAGAGCTAAAAGACAGGATAGATACCATGGGATGTTATACGTGATAGATATCTTGGGGATATTATACTTGACAGGAACTTGACGATGGGATGCCTTGTTTTATCTTGACACCGTAATTTATCATGACACCTTGGTTTATCTGAGTTCAGTAGTTCATCCTGTTATTCTGATTTAGCTTATCTATCTTGTTATCATGCTTATGTTCATCTCAGTTTCTCATGTCAGTTAACTTTACTAGTTTTTATGCTAATAGTAGATAGGGCTTACTCAGTCTTTTTGACTGACCCGTTTTGTTTTGCCTCTTTTCTTCCGTTTCCCCCCCAGGTTACAGGGAGGAAATACTGTTGTTTAGTTTGGACTTCTTCTGCTTGAAGGTCATCATATATTGCTTGGACTTTTCTTGGCTAATGGCTACTTTACTGTTTTTACTTGGGGAATAATTTATGAAAATGTCTTTATGCTTCTTTACTATTGCAAGACAGGTTTTGATGTACTCTGATGTAAAAGGCTTTAGACCTTATTTATTCATGTTAAGAAAGTTTGATTTTACTTCCGCTATTTTATATGTTCTGTCTTGTGATATTTCTGTGCATGTTTACCAATAATGCCCCTCTAAAGCTAGTGCATTCCTTTGCGAGTGACCCTAGCGGAGGCGGGGTGTTACATCCAAGGTGCAGTTGCGGCTTTTCCTGAGACATGGTAGGCTAGATTGTCTCGAAACGGTGAGGACGATCCTTAGTCCTGTTCATGACGTAAATCCAATTTCCAAATACGACATCGTGCGGTTTTGATTATATACCTGACATTTTGGTATGGGGCATTAATGCCGTCTATGATTGATACTTATGATTTGAAAATGTTTTTGAAACATATAAACACTAGTAATAATATCAAATGCTTTTGTTTTATTCTTATCAAGCATATTTTGGCCATTATAAGGTAAAACTATATCCTCTGGTTTGTGTTGCATTGTGTGATGGGAACTGAGTCTTATAATGGCTTCATTTTTATAAAAAGCATTGCGATATCTAAAAGATATACTTGTTTTAAAGCATTGCTAATCCAATGGAGTAAACCGATTCCGCGAAAGCGGCGTTGTCCTGTGATTGGCCATTTTATGAAATTTGTTAAGTAGATTTCTCACACCAGTCCCATGACTGACTCGTAGTTTGTTTCACTTGCAAACTTGGGTGCCCCTTTTTCTACACGGGCAACCTTGAATTCTGGTTTTAGCAGGCTCTTTCTGGATAGTTGGAGCTGAAGATGGATTCTATAATTTATCTCTTTTTATGCTGTTCAGCTCCTATTTTACATATTATGTTTGTTTTCCACTGTAGACATTTATGTATAGCTGAACTATATTTGTACTAAGTATGATCCTGTATACTGTGTAACTCTGATGATTATGTTTATCTAGTGTATTCTGTTGTACCTTATCTGGTGTATTTATTTATTTCTATTCGGTTGTTATCTATTTATGTGTTATATTCCAACGATTACCCTCGCCACCGTCTTCTGGGGTTTGGGGTCGTCACAAACGTGGTATCAGAGCTTTGATTAAGCTTAGTTCTGGAATATAACATATTAACGAACTCGTTAGAAATAGAACCAGAAGTGTTCTAGGACAAATAACGCATTACATATAGGATCAGTAATATCCGAGTATGAGTATAGCAGAATGAAATACACCTCGATAGACACATTTACATTCAAGTATATGTCTCTATGTTTTGAAATTACCTTTTCTGTTGGCCTAACACTTTGTCTGCTATTTGCAGACATTCAAAAATGAGTGCAGAAGTAGAAGAGGTAGGTTGGAACCCGATGTTGAAGCTCTATTTAAGAAATATAGAAATTTGGGTGGACTACCATTCTAGGGCGAAGAACCTATTATTAAAAGACAAGCTTGGATTCATTCTGCTGAGAAAATCTTTCAAGGTTTAAATTTGTGGGATGACCAGAAAAGATTACTGGCATCTTGGGCACTCAAAGACGAAGCTTTGTTCTGGTGGAATTCGATTGATAAAGATAATCCAGAAGGTGATATCACCTAAGATAGATTCAAAGAGATTTTTAGTGAAAGATTTATTCCTCCAGAAGCAACTGAGCGGTTATGTGATGAATTTTATTATCTGATACAAGGAGATATGAATATCCCATAATATCATAAGAGATTCAATGAACTTTCTCATTTTTCCCATCATCTAATTCAAGATCCAAAGAGGAAGAGTCTGAGGTTTATAAATGGTCTTCAAAGAAAATACCAAAATAGTGTAATGGGGCATGTGAAGCTTCCTTTTTCTGAAATGATATACATGGCTTATCAGTATGAAGATCTAGATAAGCGAGGCCTTTTAGTTGATGAAGAGGAAATCAGTTCTGGCAACAAAGGAAATTATAAACTGATAGCCCAGAGGCAAGTACGCAAGCCTGAGGCCGGTATGAAGTCTGAGTTCAGAAAGAAACCTAGACTCAATCGAGAAAAGGTTAAATCTGAAAAAGAACCAGTAATGACCGCCATGTGCCTTAACTGCAATCAAAAGGGCCATCTCTCCAGGAAATGTTAATCTTTGAAAATGCAGAAGAAGAAAATATCTAAATCCAAGAACAAGGTTAAGGAAGATAGAAAATGCAATCTTTTCGATCAGGTTGTCCACATAAAGCAAGATTGCCGACTATCATAGAAATATGAAGTGGCTCAGGTAAATAAAGCATCGGAAACTTATGAACCCTCAACTTGTCTGGAAAGGCCTGATGTTTTAAAAGGCACGATTACTGTCAAAAACATCCCAGTTAAAATATTGTTTGATACAGGCGCATCGCGAAGCTTTGTTGCAAAGAATGCGGTTAAGAAACTGGATTTGAATTTGAAGAAGCCCAAAGCACCAATTACTGTTCATAATCCGGTTGGGCATTCCCTCGATCTTAGTTGGGTTTGTGGGGTTCCTGTTTCATTTTCCTTTTATCGCTTCCCTAATATCTCTATTGTTATGAACTTTATAGAGTTTGATCTGATTCTGGTAATGGGTTGGTTAACCAAATATGAAGCCAAGGTTAAATGCGCCGACAGAGTTGTTAAGGCGAAGATTAAGTCAGACAATTATATATCCATTCCATGTGAATGTCTGAGTTCTGATAGAAAGGATTTTTGGTCAGCTTTCGATGTTTCTCCTACTCAAATAGAACCTGTTCCCGTCGTTACAGAGAATATTCCAGTCGACATAGAAAATATCCCAGTTGTCAAGAAATACGCGGATGTGTTCGAAGAAGTTGTTAGTTTACCTTCGTAGACAGAAATTGATTTTAAGATATCTTTAGTTCCAAATGCAGGGCCAGTAATTCACGCTATTCGAAGGATGACCTTGAAGGAAAAAGAAGAGCTAGATAATCAAACTCGACAGCTAGTATGGAAGGGTCTGATCAGGCCTAATTTCTCTGATTGGGGAGCAGCAGTGGTATTCGTCCCAAAGTCAGACGGTACTCTCAGACTATGTGTAGATTATTGTGACTTGAATAAGCATATGCTGAAAAACAAATATCCATTGCCGCAGATTGATGATTTGTTGGATCGATGGAATGGCGCGCAAGTATTTTCTCGAATGGACCTAGCTACAGGTTTCCATCAGCTTCGTATTGCCGATCCCTGGCCCTGGTTCATGACGGAAATCCAATTGCCAAATAGGACATCGTGCAATTTTGTTTGTATACCTATATATGACGACATAGCGGTATGGGGCATTAATGCCGTCTATGATTGATAATTAAGATTTGAAACTGTTTTTGAAACATATAGACACTAGTAATAATATCAAATGCTTTTGTTCTATTCGTATCAAGCATATTTTGCCATTATAAGGTAAAACTCTATCCTCTGGTTTGTGCTGCATTGTGTGATGGGAACTGAGTCTTATAATGGCTTCATTTTTATAAAAAGCATTGCAATATTTAAAAGATATACTAGTTTTAAAGCACTGGCAATCCAATGGAGTAAACCCGTTCTGCAAAAGTGGCGTGGTCCTATGATTGGCCATATTATGAAATGTGTTAAGTAGATTTCTCACACCAGTCCTATGACTGACTCATAGTTTGTTTCACTTGCAAACTCGGGTGCCCCTTTTTCTACACGGGCATCCTTGAATTCAGGTTTTACTAGGCTCTTTCTGGGTAGCTGGAGCTGAAGATGGATTCTATTATTTATCTTTTTTTATGCTATTCACCTCCTATTGTACATATTATGTCTATTTTCCGCTTTAGGCATTTATGTATAGCTGAACTGTATTTGTACTAAGTATGATCCTGTATACTGCGTAACTCTGATGATTATGTTTATCCAGTGTATTCTATTGTACCTTATCTGGTATATTTATTTATTTCTGTTCGGCTGTTATCTGTTTATGTGTTATATTCCAAAGATTGCCCTCGCCACCGTCTTATGGGGTTTGGGGTCGTCACAATATATAAGGTTATAAAATTATAAAACTAATTTGAAAATAGATCTTAAACATATACAAGTTTAAAATAATATAGAAATGGGTTTTAAAAGAAATATATATTTTAATATAAATGTTTAAAATACTAATAAAATTAAATTATATAGTTTAAAATAAATAAAATTATTACTAAATCTTAAATAAGTATTTAAATCTCTATTTACTTATAAAATTCATTTAAAAAACATATAATTTAAAATTTATAAAATTTAAGTTTAGAATCTTTATGATATAAATATATAAAATATAAAATTTTAAGTTAAATTCAAATTCCAAATCATTGTACTTTGAAAACACGACAACGGTGTCCGTATATAGTTTTCCACCCTATGGTCAAGTGAACGGATATTTATCATTTCAATCCGCGATTTATAAAATTTCTATTGGCCTATCATTTCAGCCCGCGATCCCAAATTCAGTAAAAATCGTTCAGGTCTATCATTTCAACCCATAACGATTTTTCCCAATTCTAATGTCCGTTCGGGTATGTATCATTTCAACCCCTGTGATTTTTCCTAAAACTAGTATTTCAACAAATCACAAACAACAATCATATAGCATCAATCACAGCATATATATCATTAGTGCAATTACATGTCATATAAATATATCGTGTCACATATGAAATGTGCGTACATAACAAATCAAACAATTTCTATCAGCAATCCTGTACATTCGATACATAAGTTCATTATTGATCTAACATCCGTGAAAAATTTAAGTCAGGTGTGAGATAAACTCACCATTCATAACATAAAAGCGAAAACAACTGATGGATTGACACAAGATGGAGTGACGACTTTCTGGCACGATTCAGAATAGTTTCAGCTCGATAATCAACTCAATATTTTTTTTTTGTAAGAGTATGTCGGGAAATCACAGATCGGAACGGCTATTGGGCGTAGGAATAGGTTTCGGAATTCAACCCCATACGAAACACAACACTTATTTTTATAAAATATTATATAAATATTTCCATACATATTCACAGAAAATAATAATATATTTAATTTATAATTTAAAACACACACATAAACTTACGCCCATATATAGACATATATATATATACATATATTATAAAAAATATATGTGTAAAACACACAATTACTAGCTAAAAATTATAACACAACTCACTCAATTAAAATAACACAAAATTATCCACGTTGATTTATAAATATAAAAATACACATACCTAAAATTGCAACCACAACGCACATGCAAACACCACATGCATACAAAATCACGCACAATAGATAACAACACATGTAGATACACATATATCACAATATAACACACACAACCACACATGCACAAACACCACCATTCACATACTCATCCAGTTAAATAAATGCTTATGCAAAATAAAAATAAAAATATGCAGGTAAATAAAAAACAACACATACAAAAGAAAAATCATTCATGCATACACAAAAATGGAGAAAAAAATGGTAGGGGAAAGAAACGACGAGTTGTAGGTGGTGGCTTCAAGTGGTTCGGGGCTCGACAGTTCAGCGTTGGGAATGGGCGTGGCCGGAGTGTAACACCCCACATCTGTTAAGGTCACTCACAAAGGGAATGCCTTAACTTCAATGGAGTATTATGGGTACTAGAACAGAAATATTACAAGACAGACATATATAAAACAGCGGAAAATAAAGAGGAAGTACTTCAAATCATTTATTAAATATAAATGTTTACAAGAAAAGCCCATCAACTTCCAATACCCAATTTCATAGTTAAAATATCTGTCTTGCTCAAAAACAAAGAAGCATAAAAACAAACTGCAGTATTCCCCAATAAAGCAAAAGCAAGCCATAGCCAAGAGAAATCCAAGCCATACATGAAAGAGCCTTGGAGCTTGGTAAGATCCGAACTAAGTTGTATTCCCACCCTGTGAACCTGGGGGGGGGGGGGGGGACGGAAGAAAAAGAGGCGAAACAAAACGGCTCAGTCATAAAGACTGAGTAAATCCTAGTGACTTTCAGCATAAAAACAGGTAAAGATAACATGGCATGAATAAACTGAAAGTAAACATAAGCATGATAACAAGGTAGGCAAGATAAACTAAGATATCAAGATAAACTATGATAACAAAATAAACTAAGGTAACAAGATAAACTTTGGGCACGATGGAACAAGTATAACATCCCATAATTACTATCAAGTATCCTACCGCATGGTTTCTATCAATAATAACATCGCAAGGTTTCTAAGCTTCACCATTAAAATGATATCTATTTGCTCTGCACCACCTAACTAGCATCCTCATAAGTGTCTTACATGGAGTGATCCGTATTCCTACTAGTGTCCCAACTAGTAGCCCGTGTTATATAATAATTACAACGTGATCCCAATCCCCGCAATTATGGTAGCCTTCAGGTGTACATCGATTATGAGGATTCCACCTCGATCACCCCAATGGCCATGTATATATTCGATGCACCCTTACTAACCTATCGATCGGCTCCCTACTTGACCTAGTTCTCGTTTGTGTCACGCGGCCACCTACTTGTAGATACCTGTGCTGGTCCCACCATGGGGTGTATCAAGTCCCATGGTGGCAACCCTGACACGATCAAGATGCACAGCTTTATACCTACTGATGCCAGTGGCTAAATTTTCTGCGCCGAAGTGTGTGCACGCCCGCACTCCGTTAGAACCTGCACTGCTGCACCAACCGCCGCTAATTTGACCTCTTATAATCAACCCAGTAATCGTGCCCCACCCTGCCTAGCTCAGGGTTCCGTTGATACCTAATGTGGGTTACTGCTGAAATGGGTCCCCGTTACTAGGTTTTTCTAATGGTTAAGTCTGTGGGCCGATATTCTCTGATATTACCCACCAACACTGATGTATACTTAACCCCGCTACTGATTCAAGCATGTATATTTAATGGTTAAGTGTATGTGGGCATATATTTACTAATATTACCCACAAACCCGATATGTACTTAACCCTTCTACTCGTTACGTTACCATGGTTAAGTGTTTACCTTAGTTAACTTAACCTTTCTCGCTTATTATGTTTGATTGGTTAAGTGTGGTTTATTAACTTAACCCTGTTTGTCTATCTGGTTACATTGGTTAAGAATTTTCTTGTTAACTTAACCCCACCCACTGGTCATATCATAATGGTTAAGTGTTATCGACTTATTCAAGTTAACTAAACCCACCCGTTTGTCCTGTTATGTTGGTTAAGTGTTACTACTTAACCGCAACCACTTGTCTAATTAACCCATTGTATTGGTTAAGTGTTCTCATTAACTTAACCTCACTCTCTAGTCCAGTTTAATCATGTTATAATGGTTAAACATTTGCTTAACCTTACCCACTCCCGTAGTCAACATATTAAATTGGTTAAGTGTCCAGATTAACCTAACCCTACCTACCAATTTAGTTAACATGTTGAAATTGGTTAAGTGTTCTAGTTAACTTAACCCTACCAACCCTAGCTCAGCTCTAGTTGTCTTATTTGGGAACCAACCTCTCACATTAGACAGATATTGTTGTGACTGCCGGTGTGCCGGTCGGGTCCGGGCAGTCTTATGCCACAACTCAGTCTAACATCGGGTCTTTATTGGGCCCAATGCTTAGCCTCCCACATTGGATAGGTATTGTTGTGATTACTGGACAGCCGGGCGGGTCCGGGCAGGTTTACATCACAACTCAATCCAACCTCGTGCTAAGCATATTCGTATTTTCTAATTTACATTAATTATGTAAATTATTCAAATTCAAATTACTGCCCAATTTGTTTCCAATCAATCTCATTAATTTAGGTATATAATTAATACCATTTTATTCCATAAATCACTTATGTGATTAATGACTAATTTATGGCAAGTTTCCTAAAAATTACCAATTATCTTTATGTCCATAATTTACATTAATCAACATTTACTATTATGGCCCACCTTCCCTTTAAATCATGTTTATAATTTTTGGTATGTAAATCATACCAAATTAAATGTCAGTAACCATGATTATGCTAAACACGACAATTACATGTTAATTATCATACGCCCACATTCCAAATTACATGCTCATTAATGTATGTAACCAATTCTAGTTGGATTATATATGTCTAATTCTTGCCTGTTTACATGTATGCCAAGTTTATGCCAGTTTACACATATCAAGTTCTAGCCAAATTACACGTATATCAAGATCCATGCCAAATTTCATATGCCAATTTATATATGCCAAATCCTAGACAATTTACATATATACCAAGTTTCATGCCTTTATACATATGTCAAGATTCAGAGTTTACATGTTTACAAAGCTATGCCCAATTTACATAGGTCAAATTTTAGCCAAGTTATACATATCAATATTCTTGCCATATTTTCCATAGGTCAAGTTTCATACCAAACTACATGTATTCCATCTTTACCCCAATTTACCCAAGCTAGCGAACTTTAATTATAACGATAATACCCAAATATCCAGTTTTCATATTATGCCTTCGATTCTATCAAACACATATATCCAACAAGACAATATCCCAATATTTCCCTCGTATTCAATCGCACGCAAATCGTAGTTTAGGCCTAGGTCCGAAATTGACCTAGGTTCATCAAAAGAAAATAAATAGGGGAATGGTAGAATTTTGCATCAAAACAAGATCGGAGAGAAAAACATCATCACATGCATATTAAGATTACAACCGGATAATAATATCAACACGAATCAAGAAAATTGATTTACAACAGGCTGAATAGATAATGAAGTTAGCATGAGAGTAAAGATAGAAAAGTCCAAAGATCAAGATTCAATAAGAAACAGAAATAGATCTGAATCGATACATACTTAAATCCAAATCCACTTTATTTCATGGCCACATTATAATTAAATATTTAAACCTGAAAATAACTAGAACTTACATAGCATGGCTAATGAATTAAGAATTGGATTTGTTGTAGAAATGTTGCGGCGTCGCTAATTTGTTATTTGATCCTTTGTTGAAGCTTTAATCTTTGAATTGATTTGAGTTTGAAAGCTTAGGAAGAAGATTAGAGACGGCGGCCATGATCAAGAGGAAGTCCAGCAGCATAACGGTGTAAGAATGATTTTTTTTGTGAGTTAGGCTAGGTCTAGGTGTTATTTTATAGGTGAATAGGGTGATTTAGAGCCTTCAGACTAGTCCAGAAGTCATCAGAATCGCACAGCTCGAATACACATCATCTAGCCACTCAAAAGAAGACACGTCACCTCAGAACACTCCAGAATTCGGTGTTGGATTTGTACGGGCGCACTTGGCAGGTGCGCCAGTGTATTTTTGTACTGGCGCACTTCACAAGTGCGCCAGTGTATTCTGGATTGTTTTCGGTTTTTCTGCCTAACTTCGTTCGTCCATATCTTCTTCATACGGTATCCGATTTTCGAAAACTCGGACTCTATTTTGCGTATTTTTCCGAGACAAACGCAATGGTGATGTCCATTTTACCTAATTCCTGATTCTTGAATTAGTTATCCGTATTTTACTGTCTTTTCCGTTACATACGTCGTTATCGAACTAATTTTTCTTCTCTTCCATCTATTAATTAATTCTTCTTATGCATCACCATTATTTACCTATCATAAGCATATTTTTATATATTCTATTTTATTTTTAATTATATTAAAAATACGGGGTGTTACATTCTCCCCTCCTTAAAGGATTTCGTCCCCGAAATCTTCAAGTTAAGAAGAATGTGTCCTACCATCCATCATCCATCTACTCAATCATCAATCACAGGCATTCATTGTCCTTAAGAGATTTCTAATGCTGTATGAACATATGCAAGAAGTGTGTGTATATGTTCCTTGTCTAATGCAAATGATCAGGCCTGATTGATCTTCTAGATGCAAAATATGTTTAGTGCCATGAGTCCAACATGTATGCAAATAGTCCTAGTAACATAAAGACTATATGTGTGCACAAACATCCATCCATATGCAACATCCACATGATAACACATTCAATTTCATCCACAAACAAGTTTAAACACTCGTGCATATGCAATATGAAAGGTGATTGAGCCGATCTAGTGCCTAATGTGTGCAAATGCATCCACGAGCAACCACTAGCAACCACTTGCTGCCACTTGCAACCATCAATCATAACATGTCTCAAACACATGTTTACACCCAATTGTTCCTATCTAAAGGTATAGTCGAATGATAGAAGCAAGTAAAAACTTTGTTCCTATTAGGCAATGTCAAAACTGGAAATCTATGCCACATATATATTGATTAGGAGAAGAACTCTCTAAGCATCAGCCCCGAAGACCGAAATCAACATCAGACTGACACCCAATGAATTACTCAACCCAACCACTATATATGATTCAAGGAAACTAAGCATGATGGACTCCTTTTAGGTCACAAGGGAATCCCTTCCTAAGACCAACCAGTATCCTATAAAACCCAAAAAGTTTAGTCCACCCGACGGACATCCTCAAGCCCCAACATATATTACTAACAGACGAGTAATACTCCCTATGAGGTTCGCAATAGAAATAGGATTGAGAATAGGACCGAGAGGATATACACAAAAGATAGCATGTGAGTAAGCTCTATAGGAAAAGAGAGATCATGGATATACTCTTAAAAAGAGATATGATGCGCGAATCTAGTCTTCAATCTTCTAAGTCGCATTTCTTTGAGCTTAACTCCATTGTGCTTTGACCGCTTTTAACTTCACAATTCCGTAGCTTCTTAATTCTTGTTTCCAAAATATGGGTTGGAATCCATTTCACTTTTGCCTCTCGTTCTACTTTCACTTATTCTCCTCCTACTATACTCGGCTCAAACGTAACTGCGTACTCATGGTTTCCTGCAAGCTCTCCAAATTTCACTAGTGAATCTTGGATCTCATCCACTTACTATCAGGTATTCCACGTAGAAGAACTATCTCTTGGAAATAAATGCCAACCATGTTGCCAAATGCACTTACTAAGGTGATTCTCTACAATTCATGCATAAGCGAAATGACCCATCCGCCTTAGTGGCGAACACTACCCGATCGGATTAGAAATTACCAATAAATGTGTCAAGAGATTCTAGGAAACAAATCTTGATAGAGCCCTAAAGGTTACATGCGACTTCGAGGGTATTACCGAGGCAAGTCAAGAGTCTAACTACCCTCTTTTCAAAACCGAGAAGGTCACCCTTACTGGATAACCACTCCATCGCTAGAATCAACCCATAGCCCAAAACATAAACATTACTTCTAGACTCAACACTTAGCATAGACATTCTCAAATCCAAACAAGTCATGAATAAATGAGCCGATTTCCCCAATAGGATTTGAGAAAAGAAAAAAAATGGGATCCTCTACCATGCTAGTACTAAGGTGCAGAGACTCAACTTTCGAAGCAGAATTAAAAGGATGCGATGTACAAAAACAAAGTTCTAGTGGGATGATAGAAAAGAAAAGCTAAACCTTTCAATAGAAACGTTACCACCTCTCTTAGGTATGCTAGTGGTGAGATCATACAATTGCTCTCTCGACGATCTTATCCCTTGCCCTTGTCCTATAATACTTAACTACATGTCCCTCCTCACTAAAGATACTCTCTCTTGTCATGGGTTTTACTATTCTTTCACTTTGGCCTCTTTCCTCTCACCTTTTTCCTCCTTCGTGGATTAAGCTATAACAACAAGTTCCTTGTTCTTACTGTCCTTGTATAGTTTGTTGACAAGTCTTTCGATGCTACCTCCAATGCACGGCACTCTACCCAACTTGAAATAAGATTAGACGCAGATGGAACTAATACGGCTACAGATGGAGGTTGGGCACTCCTTTGCCCTCCGACATGTGTCGGATGCCTACGAAACTATGGTGAAAAGAGAGAAAAGAGATTTCAAGAGAGAATCAAAAGATAGTGCATATGGCTTTGGGGAATATGCCTTTTAATTAAAACAAAATTTTCTTGAAAATTTGCTTCTTTGTAAATGTTTTGAAAATAATTTCAGAAGGTTTTTGAAAACTTTTGCCCAGTCTGGTAACCTTCTGCTCTGATACCAAATGTAACACCCCACATCTGTTAAGGTCACTCACAAAGGGAATGCCTTAACTTCAATGGAGTATTAAGGGTACTAGAACAGAAATATTAAAAGACAGACATATGTAAAACAACGGAAAATAAAGAGGAAGTACTTCAAATCATTTATTAAATATAAATGTTTACAAGAAAAGCCCATCAACTTCCAATACCCAATTTCATAGTTAAAATATCTGTCTTGCTCAAAAACAAAGAAGCATAAAAACAAACTGCAGTATTCCCCAATAAAGCAAAGCAAGCCATAGCCAAGAGAAATCTAAGCCATACATGAAAGAGCCTTGGAGCTTGGTAAGATCTGAACTAAGTTGTATTCCCACCCTGTGAACCTGGGGAGGGGGGAACGAAAGAAAAAGAGGCGAAACAAAACGGGTCAGTCATAAAGACTGAGTAAGTCCTAGTGACTTTCAGCATAAAAATAGGTAAAGATAACATGGCATGAATAAACTGAAAGTAAACATAAGCATGATAACAAGGTAGGCAAGATAAACTAAGATATCAAGATAAACTATGATAACAAGATAAACTAAGGTAACAAGATAAACTTTGGGCACGATGAAACAAGTATAACATCCCATAATTACTATCAGGTATCCTACCGCATGGTTTCTATCAATAATAACATCGCAAGGTTTCTAAGCTTCACCATTAAAATGATATCTACATGCTCTGCACCACCTAACTAGCATCCTCATAAGTGTCTTACATGGAGTGATCCGTATTCCTACTAGTGTCCCAACTAGTAGCCCGTGTTATATAATAATTACAACGTGATCCCAATCCCCGCAATTATGGTAGCCTTCAGGTGTACATCGATTATGAGGATTCCACCTCGATCACCCCAATGGCCATGTATATATTCGATGCACCCTTACTACCCTATCGATCGGCTCCCTACTTGACCTAGTTCTCGTTTGTGTCACGCGGCCCCCTACTTGTAGATAACTGTGTTGGTCCCACCATGGGGTGTATCAAGTCCCATGGTGGCAACCCTAACACGATCAAGATGCACAGCTTTATACCTACTGATGCCTAGTGGCTAAATTTTCTGCCCCGAAGTGTGTGCACGCCCGGACTCCGTTAGAACCTGCACTATTGCACCAACCGCCGCTAATTTGACCTCTTATAATCAGCCCAGTAATCGTGCCCCACCCTACCTAGCTCAGGATTCCGTTGATACCTAATGTGGGTTACTGCTGAAATGGGTCCCCGTTACTAGGTTTTTCTAATGGTTAAGTCTGTGGGCCGATATTCTCTGATATTACCCACCAACCCTGATGTGTACTTAACCCCGCTACTGATTCAAGCATGTATATTTAATGGTTAAGTGTATGTGGGCCTATATTTACTAATATTACCCACAAACCCGATATGTACTTAACCCTTCTACTCGTTACGTTACCATGGTTAAGTGTTTACCTTAGTTAACTTAACCTTTCTCGCTTATTATGTTTGATTGGTTAAGTGTGGTTTATTAACTTAACCCCGTTTGTCTATCTGGTTACATTGGTTAAGAATTTTCTTGTTAACTTAACCCCACCCACTGGTCATATTATAATGGTTAAGTGTTATCAACTTATTCAAGTTAACTTAACCCACCCGTTTGTCCTGTTATGTCGGTTAAGTGTTACTACTTAACCGCAACCACTTGTCTAATTAACCCATTGTATTGGTTAAGTGTTTTCATTAACTTAACCTCACTCTCTAGTCCAGTTTAATCATGTTATAATGGTTAAACATTTGCTTAACCTTACCCACTCCCGTAGTCAACATATTAAATTGGTTAAGTGTCCAGATTAACCTAACCCTACCTACCAATTTAGTTAACATGTTGAAATTGGTTAAGTGTTCTAGTTTACTTAACCCTACCAACCCTAGCTCGGCTCTAGTTGTCTTATTAGGGCACCAACCTCTCACATTAGACAGATATTGTTGTGGCTGCCGGTGTGGCGGTCAGGTCCGGGAAGTCTTATGCCACAACTCAGTCTAACCTCGGGTCTTTATTGGGCCCAATGCTTAGCCTCCTACATTGGATAGGTATCGTTGTGATTACTTGACAGCCGGGCGGGTCCGGGCAGGTTTACATCACAACTCAATCCAACCTCGTGCTAAGCATATTCGTATTTTCTATTTTACATTAATTATGTAAATTATTCAAATTCAAATTACTGCCCAATTTGTTTCCAATCAATCTCATTAATTTAGGTATATAATTAATACCATTTTATGCCATAAATCACTTATGTGACTAATGACTAATTTATGGCAAGTTTCCTAAAAATTACCAATTATCTTTATGTCCATAATTTACATTAATCAACATTTACTATTATGGCCCACCTTCCCTTTAAATCATGTTTATAATTTTTGGTATGTAAATCATACCAAATTAAATGTCAGTAACCATGATTATGCTAAACACGACAGTTACATGTTAATTATCATACGCCCACATTCCAAATTACATGCTCATTAATGTATGTACCCAATTCTAGTTGGATTATATATGTCTAATTCTTGCCTGTTTACATGTATGCCAAGTTTATGCCAATTTACACATATCAAGTTCTAGCCAAATTACACGTATATCAAGATCCATGCCAAATTTCATATGCCAATTTATATATGCCTAATCCTAGACAATTTACATATATACCAAGTTTCATGCCTTTTTACATATGTCAAGATTCAGAGTTTACATGTTTACAAAGCTATGCCCAATTTACATAGGTCAAATTTTAGCCAAGTTATACATATCAATATTCTCGCCATATTTTCCATAGGTCAAGTTTCATACCAAACTACATGTATTCCATCTTTACCCCAATTTACCCAAGCTAGCGAACTTTAATTATAACGATAATACCCAAATATCCAATTTTCATATTATGCCTTCGATTCTATCAAACACATATATCCAACAAGACAATATCCCAATATTTCCCCCCTATTCAATCGCACGCAAATCGTAGTTTAGGCCTAGGTCCGAAATTGACCTAGGTTCGTCAAAAGAAAATAAATAGGGGAAAGGTAGAATTTTGCATCAAAACAAGATCGGAGAGAAAAACATCATCACATGCATAATAAGATTACAACTGGATAATAATATCAACATGAATCAAGAAAATTGATTTACAACAGGCTGAATAGATCATGAACTTAGCATGAGAGTAAAGATAGAAAAGTCCAAAGATCAAGGTTCAATAAGAAACAGAAATAGATCTGAATCGATACATACTTAAATCCAAATCCACTTTATTTCATGGCCACATTATAATTAAATATTTAAACCTGAAAATAACTAGAACTTACATAGCATGGCTAATGAATTAAGAATTGGATTTGTTGTAGAAATGTTGCGACGTCGCTGATTTGTTATTTGATCCTTTGTTGAAGCTTTAATCTTTGAATTGATTTGAGTTTGAAAGCTTAGGAAGAAGATTAGAGACGGCGGCCATGATCAAGAGGAAGTCCAGCAGCATAACGGTGTAAGAATGATTTTTTTGTGAGTTAGGCTAGGTCTAGGTGTTATTTTATAGGTGAATAGGGTGATTTAGAGCCTTTAGATCAGTCCAGAAGTCATCAGAATCGCACAGCTCGAATACACATCATCTAGCCACTCAAAAGAAGACACGTCACCTCAGAACACTCCAGAATTCGGTGCTGGATTTGTACGGGCGCACTTGGCAGGTGCACCGGTGTATTTTTGTACTGGCGCACTTCACAAGTGCGCCAGTGTATTCTGGACTGTTTTCGGTTTTTCTGCCTAACTTCGTTCGTCCATATCTTCTTCATACGGTATCCGATTTTCGAAAACTCGGACTCTATTTTGCGTATTTTTCCGAGACAAACGCAATGGTGATGTCCATTTTACCTAATTCCTGATTCTTGAATTAGTTATCCTTATTTTACTATCTTTTCCGTTACATACGTCGTTATCGAACTAATTTTTCTTCTCTTCCATCTATTAATTAATTCTTCTTATGCATCACCATACATATCATAAGCATATTTTTATATATTCTATTTTATTTTTAATTATATTAAAAATACGGGGTGTTACACGGAGATACTTAGGCGATGGAGCTTCAGCTGCTATCGGTGGCGCCGACGTGGTTGAGAGGCTCGGACGTCTGTGGTGGGATCCAACAGTGGCTTAGTAGGTTGACGCGAAGGGTTTAGTGAGGCTTGAGCTGGTCTGTCGATGGCGGCGGCATAGGAAGGTGGTCTGTTCAATGTGTGGTAATGGAGCACAGAGTAAAAAGGCGATGAAAGAAAAGAGAAATGGAAGCAGCTTTAGTTCCATTTTTTATTATAAACTGAGCGGTGCATTGGAAACAAGGTAATGGCTTTGGAAATGAACAAATCTTTGGAAAACAAAATGACTTTTGAGAAGAATGTACCATTTCATTTTTTATTTATACACATGAAATGGGGAAGGACCAGATGAAGCATAGGAATTTAAAACAATCGGCAAGTGAATGAGTGCAACGCATGTATTTAACGCATGCATGGAATGAAGTTTGAATGTTTCTCCATGCATTTACATCCTGACTGATTTTGGAATAAATAAAGAATGAAAGTAGGAACAAACGTGCATGCATATGGTTTGAAAGTTTGGATGTAAATGTTCCCACTTCCTTCAGCTTTCAAAAACAAAATAAATAAATATGTTGTTTAACTAATTAAAGGAATGGGCTTTGGAGATCCAAAATGACTAAAAAGATATGTAATATCCGAATAGTGACACTTCAAACTCAAATGACATTGTTTCAAAATGAACTATGCAAACTTTTTCGCAGTTTCAGAGCAAACAGAGCACCAAAACCGACAAATAAATATATTGCGCTAATCAGCATGACGAGATAGACACAATGGTGTAAAATTCACCGTGTCAGGATGCTCCGTTCAAAACTGAATTACATGCCCCTTTTAACGTAAAAATGCAGACAAAAAAGAAAGGTCAAAACGTCTGATTTTCGCGAGATGAATTTCGCCATTGCATTACTGACAATGAATGGAATATTTTCATATTTGTTCGAACTGGATTCGAAGATATTTTAAAATCTTTAAAATTTGAACTATTATGCGTAGCTTTACACTGAAAAATGCGCGAGCGACAAACACTCAAATTTTTCGATTAATTTTTAGAATTGCTACACCTCACTGTTAGTATTTCAAAATTCAAATTCCCATTATGAAAAATGATAGAATATTTTCATAATAAAAATATCAATTTAAATTGGAATTAAAATCGTAAAAAACAACGGTTTGTTACAAATTCATAAATAATAACTGTAAATTATATTTTAAATTCGCAAATAAGATTCCTTTCATTTCATTTTCATTTCCATAATTGCTTTCCTTCTCTCTCCTTAAGTCTAAAACTTCGGTCCCTTAATCCAGGCCCATTTAAATTCTGAAGAATCCCTACAAATTTACCAATTACAGGACTCCTCTCTTCCAATTCCTAACGTAACCCACTGACAAATAAATTTGATTCGAAGTTTGGAATTTTCTCCATAGTTTCACGAGAACTATAATTTAGATTTAGGTGATTAGAGCTTGT
Source organism: Allium sativum (assembly GCA_030737875.1). Lineage (NCBI taxonomy): Eukaryota > Viridiplantae > Streptophyta > Magnoliopsida > Asparagales > Amaryllidaceae > Allium > Allium sativum. The sequence goes on along the minus strand of CM060915.1, from coordinate 177,839,929 downwards.
TTTGATGAAAATGTAGGCAAGTGGAATTATACTACCTTTATATTTATATTTAAATTTTATTATAGTTTACTAAGTAATATGGATTTATATGAAGTTTTAAAGGGTATATTATGATTAATATGGAATTGAGTTTATAAACATCATCATAATAACTTTATTGGTTTAAGACCTGAATTACCATTTTTTAAAATAATTTGCAAGCTAAGAAATGGATTTTAGATTAATTAAATTGTTTTATGTGACGTTGTCATAGATTATATGCTAATTACATGATCTTAGTTATTAATATTAAAACTAGACTGAATGGTTTAAGAGGTAGTAAGTTGGTCATCCAAGTTTTTATACTCTTTATTTATTATTAAGTGACTAAAAGTGCTATGAAGCATAACTGAGTGTTTTGATATATTGTACATGTAAAGGAATGACTCTTGTAAGTAGTGATGGTATATTATAAATTGATACAAATGATTGTGCCAGCATGTGTAGACACCGCACAAGCTAATATAGCATGTGTATACATCGCATGGGGTAAGACAGTCGACTTAATTATTAGTCGTATTGGGTTATTATAATGGTCATGTTCTACGCGTCGAAATGGTGGAGAAAATGATGTAACCAGTTTCCAACCGCATACGAAACCACTTATAAGACATCAACCAATTAACTCAGATGTGACTCTTATGGGGCTAGCTTGGAAGCAGGGTCGCTCACTAGAAAAAGCAATGAAGGAGAGGATACGAGTAAAATTGCATGGTAGGGCCAGTGGCTTATCACCTGCACTTTAATGCTTGGGATAAATTTCTATATATGTATTTTGAGGCCTTACTGATCCATCGATCAGGATTTGTCAATAAAATTAATGCTTGGGTTCGAAGGGTTTATCGGGGAAATTTTTTTCCTGTTTTGGACATAGTTCTTTCCCTGTTTTGGCACGACTTCTGTTATAAGGGAAAATAAGCCCCTGAATCTAAAATTCTCTCAATATCTTCAGCTAGTTCACATTTAATTATGAAAAATCCAATATCCCTCGGAAATAGCTGATAATTCGCATTCAATTTCGAATTTCTATCTATATAAGCTTTAAGGAAATTGCGATACTGTTTGTTTCCGTGAACATAAAATACAATCGAGTTATTCCATTTTTCCCTTTCCTTATTAACTAAATTATCACTAATAACTGCAATCATAAGATTATCTCGAGTGAAAGGTTCGTAATATTCAAGATCGATCAGAGTAACAACTTCGATCCACTTTTTAGTATAAATAGATTTAGTTAAAATTGAACTTGCCTGAGCATTTGTTACTAGATCTGGAAAATTAACTCAAACCAGATATGGACTTCGAGATTTGCTATGAATCGATTGCCAAACTCCAGTTGCATACTGTTGAGATGAAGAATTATCTCGAGGCAATGCTGATCTCTTATCAGAATCTAAGCGGGTGAGTGAATTTGAGAGAGAATTCAGAAATGGATAATTAGAAGATGCCATGACCACTTTTTTTATTTCGCTCTTTTTCAAAAAAAAATCTTTATGTTAGGTTTTCCATGAATTTTATTCTGTTTAACGAAATAATAATCAAGATTCTAAAGAAGGCAAGTCTGGAAAGCGTATATAGATTAAAATAAGCTTCCAAATCATGGTATTCTCTAATGAAAAACAAAGTGCTGCTTCCTCAAGTTGTTAAATATCCAAACCCTTTTATCTACTACCACCGTTATAAGCACAATGATAATGGTGCTCAACTATTCATATTGCTTGCAAACCCAACAAATGATCACATCATTGATGATAGCTTTGATTTTCTACCTGTCAGCAAAAGCATCGTCATACTTGGTAGTTGCAACATGCTTACCCTTTGCTGCAAATTTTGTAAAAATAATTGTTGTTTTGTGTGTAATCCTATGGTTAAAACATACAACGAAATTTCAGGAATTGATATCTATTCAGCTTTCCATCGATAGACTTCAACCCATTGAAATCTCCACATTATATTCCTACTACTGTCAAATGGGCCAGTTTATCAAGAGCACTAGAGTTTAACGTTTACCACTCAAATGAACATCATTTTCAAAAGAGACTTGTTCATATTAAGCATTTACATGATATTGTGTACGAAAGAGGCTACACTGCACTATGGAATGGGTATGTCTAGTTTCCAATGTGTTGTTGGTGCAGATTCGATTGAAGAGCCCTGTAACACCCCGTATTTCTATTAACACTAATATTCACAAATTAAAGAATAACTAATCTCAGACGTGAGAATTAAGGGAAAACAGGTTACGCCATTGTGTTCGCCTCGGAATTCTGGTTGAGATAGAGTCCGAGTTTGCGTGAACTGGACTTCGTATGAAGAAGTTATGGCCACCGGAAGTTTCAGAAAATTCAAAACAGATTTCAGAAAATTCAAATTTTGGAGTCAGACAGGCTTGGCGGGAAAATTCCCGCCAGGGCCAGGTCGACCATAGGGTCGACCAGGGGGTTGACCTGCCCTGACCAGGTCGACCATAGGGTCGACCTAGGGGTCGACCTGCCCCCCCCTCCGGGTAGATTTGTTTTATGACCTGGTGATGACTAGATGCTGACTCATTAGGGTTTCTGATATGCTCTGGTTGGCTAGGATTAATTTTGGGTTGATCGGACCGTTTAAACTAATCCTAAATTCTATAAAAACACCTCTAGACACAAACCCTAAAATCAAAACAAAATTAAATTCATGGCCTCCGTGCCGTCACCTAGCAACTCAGCATAGCCGCCACCAATTGGAGAGGAAGAAAGCTAATCTAATTCAATCCTTTTCAACTTTAAACAAAGAAACTTCTTCAAGGGAAAGCTATTACAACTTTAGAACTCATAATTCAGAACTCAAGACCTTCTTTGAGTTGTGATTTCGATAATTTTAATAAAATAACTAGCAAATTAATTGGATTATTTTATGATGTTGATTATTTGGATATAATGTGAATTATTATGTTGTAAAATTGTGATGAATTCTATGATGTTATGTTGTGATCGTCTATTGTAAAGTTATGATGCTATCATCCATGTTGTAATTCTATGATTGGCTTATGTATAATCGAATCACCATGTTGTTCATATGCTAGTTTGGGTATGATGATTCATATGATAAATCATAAGTATGCATGCAAGTTTAGATTTTTATTAAGACATGAATCGTATGCAAGTTGGGGAAAATTATATGTATAACCTTATATGCTTCATGACATCTATTTTAGATCTAAAGTTAGGCTATGACATGTGTGAGTTATATGCCAAATTCTACATGCTAGTTTACATGTTTAGATGTATGTTTATACCATTGTTATGTTGCATAAATCACATATGCAAGTTTATATGGATATATGTGTTTGAATATGAATCATGTTATGCAAGTTTGTGGCTACTGCCTATGCAAGTTTACACCTTTAGATGTAGATCTATGACATACATGATTTATACAAGTTTGTGACCAATATCCCAACAAGTTCACGACTTTAGATTTGGGTCTATGACATATGTTGTTTATGCAAGTTGTAACTTTGGCTTATGCAAGTTTTAGATGTAGAACATCATTCACACATGCAAGTTCACCCCTTATGTTTAGATCTAGTTTTAATTATATGTATGTTGTGATGTTTCCTCTTTATTCCATGAGTTAGACTATTCGAGTCTAACATATATTTCACGTTAAATGAACAAACGTACAACGTGGGGTAAGGGGTTAATATTAAAATATTTAATTAGTACAAATGCCTTAAAAGGCATAAAATAAATTTGTGATGAAAATTGGTATGATTTTACATACCATAAATGGATGGACATAATTGAGTCAATTATGGACATCGTTAAATTTGGAATAGATTGATAATTGAATAGGGAAAGTAATTCAAATTGGGGAATGATTAATTTGGAGTAATTAATCATCTAAGACACGAGATTAGGCTCTTTTGTGGTGTAAGACTGTCCGGACCCGCCCAACAAATCCAGCTGCCACAAATGCCAGTCTAATGTGGGAGGTCATCGGCATAAATTAAATACGTAACAATGGTAAAGACACGAGATTAGGCTCTTTTGTGGTGTAAGACTGCCTGGACCCGCACGGTAAATCGAGCTGCCACAAATGTCAGTCTGATGTGAGAGGTCTTTATGAGGTTTCAGTCTTAATGAATTAAGAAACATTTAACCAGATAAACATGTAGTGGGACATGAGGGGGTTAAGTGGGTGCCTTGGGTGGCATGTGGAATCTAGTGGGTGCCTTGAGTGGCATTTGGAAATACGATTAGAAACACTTAACCAAAATTGAAATATGTAATTGAAACATGAATAAGAAGTGGGTTAAGTCGGATGTACTCAAGGGGACCAAGCTTAGGTGGATAGCTTGTGTCAAGTAATGGGGGCCCGTTTCAATTAGTAACCCATACGTATCTTTGTGGGCTCGACCCAAGTCGATGACGGGACACGCATACTAGGCTTGACTGTAAGAGGCAAAAACGGGTAAGCGGTGGCAATGCAAGTCCAATGGGTTCATATGCGTGTGTGGGCCCGGGCTGGTAGGTAAGACGTTATTGCATCGTGTAGGTATAAGCCATGCAAAATTTATGGTATCGGGTTGCCACTTTGGGGAGTGATACACCCCACTGTGGGGCCAGCACGGGTATCTACGAGTTAGGGAGTCGATCGCTTGGGGGTAGTGAGTACACCTAGTGCAGATAGGGGAAGGCCGCACCTATGAAGGCAGCTAGGGGTGCATGAAACAACCAATATCATTATTAAGTTTTGTAGGTGGGATCTACCTTAGGGTGACTAGTGGTGGTGCAGTATAGCAATTATCCTATAGTATTGGTGTAGTTTAGTAATTATCTTATAGTGGTTTAGATGACCTTTGACGATACCGTTGTTCGTCTTGTTTCCTTGTTTATTATTCCATACTCAATGGTTCATAGTCATTTCCTGATTTTCCAACTTATGCCTTAGCCTAGTTACTTTGATAATTATATTGTTAAAGTTATCGCACTCGCTAGACTTTATATCTAACCCCCTTTGTTTCCTCCTCTTTTCTTCCTTCCCCCCCCCCCAAGGTGCTCAGGTTGGAACTAGCACAAGTGGAGCTTGATTTTGGACAGTTGTGCTTCTTGCTTTTAGACGATTGCTTGGATCGCTGAAGTAAAGTTCAGTCTCTCTTTTATTTATGGCTATTTTGTATTGGGGATTATGTCTTTCAATTTATTTACTTTGAGTTGGTCAAGATGGATATTACGTACTTTGACTCTGGTTTTGATGATGTAATCATACTTTTGTATTTTCCGCTACATTGAAATGAACTTTTAAAGTTTTAGTGTTGTTTATATCTGTCTTGTTGTTAAGTTTCTGTTCTATACACACATAAAATGCTCTATGGAAGTTAATGCATTCCCTTTGTGAGTGACATTAATGGACGAGGAGTGTTACACGTGTTATCAGAGATGAAGTTTACCAGAACAGATATTGTTAGCCCACTTTGTGAACTGGGCAACACAAAGTCGAGATGTGAAACGTTGAAGAACCTAGAAAGCATCATAGCGGATAGGATCCGAAAGACGTTGTGGATCGGATCGGAGAGATGTTGCTATTCAGATCGGAGAGCTGCTACTATTTGGATCAAAGAGACACTGCTATTCGGATCGGAGGGCTGCCTACTATCGGGTCGGAATGGAGCAGAGCAAAGTGGATAAGGACTTAGTTTTAGGTTAATCTGGGTCGGATCGGATACCCCGATCCGAACCCCCTCTGCAGGCTCCTCCGGACCGAACCTGTAATTCACGTCACATTCCCCCACGATCGCCTGAAGATGCAGAGCGGTTATGACCAGTTCTTGCCCACAATGTCCACTACTCTGATGCGTTGTCAGCACTAGAATACATCCGAACCCGAGGACGATGGGATGGAAGACACGTGGCTCCGATCCGGATAGGGTTCTGAGCAAATTTTCACCTATAAATACCCGGTCTGGAGACAATTAAAAGGATCTGCTTGGCACTTTGAGAGTTCAACCACTTTTATAAACCGAATTCCAGCACTCCCGGATAATCCAAATCGTCTTTCAACATTTGTTTTGAGACAATTGAGTGAATTTATGTGGGTTGTGAGCGAAATTGAGTGAATATCTCATTGTAATTGCAATATATCACCGAGAATAGCGATTGACAAGTGGACGTAGGCTTTTCAATGCCGAACCACTATAAATTCTGTGTCTCTATTTTATTTTTGATCTTATTTCATTCTGATTTTAGTTAATTTGGGTGTTAGAACCACTTTTTGGTCTAACATTTTGGTGCTTTCACTGAGAAACATCTGAATTCTCTATTTTTCGGGATTATCGTTCTACTTTTTGGACCGCCGAGTTCAAAGAAGTTAATCCTCAAGTTTTGACGCTCCTGAATATTTGTTGATTGATTGCTGAAAAACTATGGCCAAAGGAAAAGGCAAGGAAGTTCAAACTAGTCGAGGGAACGGAGTTGGTGAAGATCAGCAAAATGCAGTTGTGACAAGGTCTCGTGGGCAGAGCTCAGCAACAGAACGGACTGATACAGGAAATCCGAACCGCACTCAAGGGGAGAGCTCCGATCTGATCCGGGTAGGAGAATCTGAAGTAGTGCACTCCTCCAACCTGAACCGACCCGAGCAACTCGCCCTACACCGATCCATCCTGGCTTCCCAGCTCCGACCCGAACAGGTCTCCCTGCTCCGACCCGACCTGATTGCAAATCTCTGATCCGACCCGACACTTGGTGATGTTGGAACCTCTACTCAAGCCCCTACAAATGCTCCGACTCCACCCACCAGGGTCAATGATCAGGTCAATCCATCTGCGCCTATTACTCAAGGAGATTTCTCGCGCCTACTTGACATGCTTGAGAGTACTAGGGAGGCTATGAAAATCCACGAGCGCACCAATCTCATGTTGTAAGAGAACATGAGACTCATGAGCAGGGAAATCAGCGAACTCCATAGACTGAGAACCCCATCCCCGGTTCGTCACACACCAATAGATCAGTCTTCGTCTTATGAGGAAGAACGGCCCCGTGAAAGAAGGCCGCTCGAACGACCTCAGAATTTGGAACAGTTGACGTTCGGATCTTTGGGGTCCCGCGATGATGCTGCACGAGTACTAGGACCCAATGATCCAAGCTTGAGAGAGCCTATGTTGTTACCGATGCAAGGATCCCATGTATTACCTAGAGACCCTAACCTCACCAATCCCACTCTGGGGCAGATGCTCCAGCCCCTTCCTCCCGAGATCGACCGGGAGCGTAGGGAACGAAGCAGAGCAGAAGCAACTCAAAGAAGAAGGGCGTCCCCTGAGCAAGAGCCCAGAGGAAACCCAAACATCATAAGAAGGGCATCTCCTTAACAAGAGCCCAGAAGGAACCCGGATACCAGGCCCAGTGAGCCTGAACGTCCCCTGACTAATGCTGACGTATAGGCAATGGTACACCAGATTATGTCCGAAAGTCGGAACTACACCAATGAAGATTATGGCATTGAGCGAAGCCATACTCCTTTCACTAAAGACATCCTCAACTTTCAGTTTCCCTGACGTTTTAACCTGCCGCAGATGGACAAGTACAATGGGAGAACCGATCCAGGACAACATTTGATGCGATACTCATGGCTCATGAATGCTGCTGCTGCCCTTGACGCAGTGAAGTGTAGAGCATTCCCGATCTACTAAGAAGATGTGGCGCTGCTATGGTTTACCCGACTTCCCCCTCAGTCGATATCAAATTATAGGTAATTGAGCGAACGTTTTATGAATCAGTTCCGACTCCATACCCGAAAGTCTAAGAGTGTTATTGAATTATCAAGAATCAAGCAGGCGCCAGGAGAGTCTTTGAGGTCATATCTCGACCGTTTCAACTTAGCTGTGACTGAACTTAGTGACCCGCACGAGCCGACCATCTTGATGGCTTTGATGGAAGGAGTCGATCCTGACTCCGAGTTTGGAGATTACCTTTCTGGGACGCCACCCCCCACGAGAGAGTTATTCTATGAAAAGGCCGATATTCAGTTAAGACGAGAGGAGGCCAGGGAAAAACGAAAGAGAAAGTCTGGGGTGGCTTCAAAAGAAAATGTTCAAATTAATGTCGCCGTGAAGCAGTCTGGAGAAAGTTCCGGAAAAGTTGAGGTGAATGTGGGAAACAAAAGTGGAAACGACAATAATGGAAACGTGGGCAACAACAACAATAGCCGTAACGCGAATGGTAACAGAAGAAATAGAAACAGGGGAAGTGATCCTAACAAAAGACCCGGTTCCAGACTTATGAGAATTATACACCGTTGAACGACACTCTGGAGAATATTTACTTGGATACATATAATGTTTTGCAATATAAAAGACCGCCACCTCGCGATTCAACGGAGAAAGAAATGGCAACTGGAAAGTTTTGTTTGTTTCATGGAACCCATGGGCACTCAACCAATGAATGTCGACATTTGAGAGACGTGATTGAGAAGCTACTGCGTGATGGGAAATTGGATGAATATAAGGTTGCCCCGAGAGACAGGGGCAAGGAGAACAGGCTCCAAAACAGATTCAATCTGCTCCTAAACCTACAGCGCAACAGAAAGGCAAGGGAATCGTTATCAACTCCATAGTGGGTGGACCCCACCCAGCGATCCACAGTTTTAGAGCAATGGATCAATATACAAATGCAGCTAAGCACGTAGACGTGGATGAATGTGATGATTTGGAAGATATCGCCCCCATAAAACAATAGAAGACAATGTTTGACGACGTGGTATTCCGTAGCAGAGATAATACCGGGGTCCAGTCACCCACTGACGACCCGTTGGTCATTACCACCACCATTGGGCCGGCCTTGGTTCATAAGGTGTTAGTAGGCAATGGAAGCTCTGTTAATATTTTATTTAAAAAGTCATTCGATCAGATGAAGCTTGAATCTGAAGACTTAAAGCCGTGCGAATGTTGGATCCGAGGCTTCAACGGAACATCGACCGCTCCGATGGGGTACATAGAATTCCCCATAACTTTGGGGCAAGGAGAACGTTGAAGAGTACGGATGCTTCAGTTTGTGGTATTGGACGTAGATTCACCTTATAATGCATTTTTGGGAAGGCCTGCCCTTGCTGAGTTCAGGGCTTGCATCGCCCCTTGGTGTTTATTGCTTAATTTCCCAACTGAAGCTGGAACTGGAGTAATGAGAGGAGATCAAGTCTCCGGACGGGCCTGCTATGTTGCTGAATTAAAGATGTTGATGAAGGGACTTAACATCGAGAGTAAAGGTGCCTCGCCTCTTCCAAAGGAGGGCTCGGCGTAGCAATTAGAGAGATCGGCCCCGAAGGAGTTGCCCAAAGGAACGCCTGAAGACCTGGATCCCAGAAAAAACGAGGAACCAGAGACCAGAAATGCAACTCCTAATGAAGCGACAGTGGACATTCCCATTGATGACGGTGATCCGACAAGAGTTTTGAAGATTGGATCCCAGTTGGATCCACATCGGGCCAAAGAACTAACTGACTTCCTGAAGGCAAACTTGGACGCGTTTTCCTGGACCCACGCCGACATGTGTGGAATATCGCCATCCGTCATAAGTCATTCACTAAATGTAAACCCGAAACACCCGCCTGTAAAGCAAAAGAGACGTATGCTGGGCCCAGAGAGGTCGGCCGCTCTGAAAGAAGAAGTGGAGAAGCTGAAACAGAACGGATTTATTAGAGATTCGACATATCCCGACTGGATATCGAATCCCGTTTTAGTAAAGAAGCCGAATGGAAAGTGGCGGACTTGCATTGATTTTTTAGATTTGAACAAAGATTGCCCGAAAGATAGTTTCCCACTCCCCAGAATTGACCAGCTTGTAGATTCGACAGCGGGACACGAACTTCTTTCTTTCATGGACGCATATTCCGGGTACAACCAAATTCCTATGCACATGCGAGATCAAGAACACACGAGCTTCATTACAAATTTGGGGTTATACTGTTACGTGGTCATGCCGTTCGGATTGAAAAACGCTGGAGCCACTTATCAGCGCTTGGTGAACAGGATGTTTTATAATCAAATTGGGAAGACTATGGAAGTTTATCTGGATGATATGCTTGTCAAATTGAAACAATCCTCCAGCCATACGCAAGACTTGGCAGAAATGTTCGGTACCCTGCGAAAGTATCGGATGAAGTTGAATCCTTTGAAATGTTCATTTGGAGTGGCATCGGGAAAGTTTCTAGGCTTCATTGTGAGCTCCAGAGGGATTGAAATCAATCCCAGCCAAATAGCAGTGATTAGAAACATTGAAGAGCCGAGGAGAATTAAATATGTCCAAAGTCTTGCGGGGAAAGTAGCCGCGTTGAGTAGGTTTATCTCCAAAGCCACGGACAAATGCGTCCCGTTTTTTGATTTGATTAAAAGGGGAAAGAAGAACTTCGAGTGGACTCCGGAATGTGTTGAGGCCTTTCGGAATTTATTGGAATTGCTAGAAAAACAACCTATTTTGTCAAAGCTAGTGGACCACAAAGAGTTATTTGTTTAGTTGGCAGTTTCGGCTCACGCTGTTAGCACAGCCTTGGTTCGAGAAGAAGACAAAGTGCAAAGGCTAGTATATTATGTAAGCAAGAAATTGGCAGCGGCAGAATGCAACTACCCAAAGGTTGAGAAGCTCGCTTACAGCCTCCTAATCGCCTCCCGAAAACTTCGTCACTATTTCCAAGCTCATCCAATAACCATATACACTGACCAGCCTCTGAGTCAGGTGTTGCAGAGACCCGAAGCATCGGGACGGTTGATCAAATGGAATATTGAATTAAGACAGTTTGATTTAAATTTTCAGCCACGGAGGTCGATCAGGGGGCAAGCTCTGGCAGACTTTATAGCAGAGTTCACAATCCCAAAGGAGGAAGTAATCGATTACAGAGTGATCAAGTCCGAAGATGAGTTAAAGATAGATCCATGGAAGCTATACACAGACGGAGCCAAGAACGACCGAAGATCCGGAGCTGGAATCGTCTTAGTCACTCCTGAAGGTCGGTCGTTATATTACGCTCTACGATTAGAATTTTCGGCGACTAACAATGAGTCTGAATATGAAGCCCTGATTACCGGGCTGAAGCTTGCTAAAGACCTTAGAATAAAAACGTTGGACATATTCTACGACTCCAAAATTGTTGTTTGCCAAGTGCGAAAGGAGTTTGTGGCTCGGGGACCTCGACTTATCGCCTACCTCGGGAAAGTGAAAAAGCAATTAAGCAACCTGGAGAGGTATAACATAACGCATATCCCAAGAGCCGAAAACCAGAAAGCAGACAGGCTGGCTAAGCTAGCTAGTTCCGACAACCCAGAAGAAACTGAAATAATTCCAATTGAAACGTTGGAATCGTCAAGCTTTGAGTCGATGGAAATTGATTTCACTTTCGAAGCGGAACCGGAGAAGGAGTCGTGGATGACCCCAATTAAGAACTTCCTTAAGAATGGAATACTCCCATCAAAGAAGAGTGAGAGACGGGTTATAGTTCGCAAGGCTACCAGATACATTCTTCAAGATGATACTCTTTCTAGACAAGGATTTTCTATGCCCCTGTTACGATGTATAGCACACGACGACATCAAACGTGTACTAAGAGAAGTACACGAAGGTGAGTGTGGAGATCATACAGGAGGTCAGACTTTAGCGAAAAAGATATTGCGGTATGGATACTTCTGGCCCACAATTAATAAAGATGCGGCTGATTATTCACGACGCTGCGATAAGTGCCAGAGATTCGCCAAAATCCCCAGAGCACCGACGACCCAACTCAAATCGATGGTGAGTCCTTGGCCTTTTGCCACGTGGGGAATTGATATCATCAGAGTTCTACCAATTGCTAAAGGAGGAGCGAAATATGCAATAGTCGCTGTGGACTATTTTACGAAGTGGGTGGAAGCTGAGCCCCTAACCAAAATCACGATGAGAAAGGTGATAAGTTTTGTGGTTAGAAATATTATATGCCGATTCGGGATCCCAAGGACCATTATAACCAATAACGGAACCCAGTTCGATGGTGTTTAATTCAGAAATTTCTGCCAAAAATATAAGATCGACAAACGGTACACTGCGGTTGCCTATCCGTAGTCGAACGGGCAAGTAGAAGCAATAAACAAAGTTATAAAATCCATCCTCAAGAAACGGTTAGAGCGCGCAAAGGCAAAATGGGTTGACGAATTGCCCTTAGCTTTGTTGGCATATCGAACAACATTTAAGATAGCTACTGGTCATACCCCTTTCTCTCTCTCTTTTGGTTCAGAAGCCGTAATTCCAGTAGAGCTCGAGGTTCCCTCCCACCGGGTGACGTATTATGACCCGATGACGAATCGGGCACTCTTACTTGAGTCTCTCGATGAAATCGAAGAAAAAAGGGACAAAGCAGATTTGCGCGCGGCAAGACATCGACGTCAGATGGCACGCTATTACGACAGAAAAGTTCGCCTTAGGACTTTTGAATCAGGGGATTTGGTGTTAAAGAGAGTCCTTCCATCCCTTCCTCACCTCGGTCCGAAGTGGGAAGGACCCTTTGTCATCCAACGGAAACTTGAAACAGGAACCTTCAAGTTAACGACCGTAGATGGCGAAGAGGTACCTAGAGCATGGAATGCCCAACACTTGATGCGATATTTGGATTAGAAATGTTGTATTCTTTGCTATTTTTTCTTATGAATTCTGTAAAAAGGAACGACTTGCCTTAGGAAAGTCTGATGATATGAATAAAGAACTATAAAGTGGATGTAGGCTACGACTTAGCCGAACCACTATAAAAATATCGTGTGTCATTTACTTTCATGCATTATATATATATACCTTCATCTACTATTCTGTTGCAATTATGGAATATAAGATGATTTAAAACCTGAAACGTTGAAAATAGTTTATACACAAGAAAAAGCACAACGACTGTTTGTGCGATAAGACATAAAATAATGGGAAGACGACATTATTAACTCTAACTCTGGAGAATTGAGAGAGAGTATAAAGGACGGGAAGACGACGTCCTCTGAGGCGTGAAGGTGCACCCAGACAAGAGACCGCCTCAGTAAGAACTCTAACCTGAGAATAAGACAGGAGAGTATAAAAAATGCCAGAAAAAAGGACAGGCATTGACGGCACAGAGAATGCAATCCCATCTAAAAATCGGGGACATTTAGACTACTTGATTAAGTCTTGAATAGTTTTTTGAGATTGACTGGGGGCATATATGTTTACACGTATTTCCTCTCACCATAACTTCATTACACAACTATAGTAAGGCATGCATGCTTACATAAGTGCAAAACTAATGACTAACAGACATTGCAGAAAATGAACTATTTTCTATTTACAAATGAATGAATTTGTACAGGAAAACAAGCAAAAAGAAGGTGCAAGGGCCCCCTTACAGCAGCAATTATTGGTCAATCAAACGCTAAAATAACTCAAGACACTTCATCATTTGGACTTTGAAGAGGGCTTGGACTTCTTAGCAGCCTTTTCCGCATCTCTCGCCTCTTTCTCGGCCTCCGTCAGGATGCGCTTTGACTTTTTCTTCCCTGAAGCTGAGGCGCTAGAATCAGTCGACTTCTTCCCGGAAGGCGGAACGCTGGAATCAAGAGAAGACGTTTTAGCAAGTTCCTCAGTAATGGATCTAATCGAAAGCATAACAACTAACCTTGATCCCGCATCCACTAATGCGAGGGGCTTAAGGCTTTCAAGGTCTAATTCCTCAGATTTAAGTTGCATGCGTTTATCTTGGTCAGCTTTCGGTTCAGCTAGGGTAACATCATCAGCGCTTTTCGACTCCCCGACTATTGACACCTCCGGATCTTCCTCATGTCCCCCATCGCCGCAATCGTCGTTTAAGGCATCTATCATTTCGTCATCACGAGGAATGTAAGCCTTAGACGGTTCGCTTCCTTCTCCCAAATCTACGGGAGCAGCCTCGTCCTTTCCCCCTTATGCCTTCTCCGTAGGCTCCATCCCAGAGGCGGTTCCTTGGGACACATCTGTCTTTCCGGACGGTTCAATACCTACAGAGTGAGAAGCAACAATTATTAACTCAGGAGAAAATAAATGGGTTTTCATCGATTGCTCAATCACGTGGCGAAAGGTAGAGATAGCCTTGACGAATTGAGGTGAAAATGTAGAGATACCTTCCGAAGACTTCTCAGCTGGAGTAACTGCTGTCTCCTTTGTAGTTTCGGGAATAGGGGATAAAAGAGTCGTTTGAGGAATACCCGGGTTTTCAGGATCATATCTCTCTATTTCAGAAGTTGCGGGGGCAGTAGAAGAGGATCCAGCCTCGGGAATGTTCTTTTGCTTAGTCCTCCGCCTCTCTTCATCCATAGCAGCAACAATGAGGCGGCGCCCTTCAACTAGGCGTTCCGGCTAATCATCTCTTAAATATTTCTGCATCAGCTTGTCCTCATCAATGGAATCAACCTTGAGCTCCTCTTTCTCCCACTCAACGATTTGACTCCATACTTGGACTAGAGTAGATGGATAATCTTCAATCCAAGAAATGTTTCGGCGGCGGATCATGTGCGCAAAGAATTCAATCATTAATTCGCCGAAACCCTGAACCTCTCCCTCAGCCTCCAACAGTTGTTTGCGGGCTTCTTCAGCGGATTTGATGGCACATTCAACGTTACCCTCAGCTAGGGCAGCCCTGTTCTCCGCCTCCACTAGCTTAGAGGCCAAGTCAGCATTTTTCTTTTCCAGTTCAGCTTTCCTCCTTGCTAACTCGGCATTCTTTCGCTCAAGGTCAGCGTATGCAAGTCGCGTTTTGGCAGCGTCTGACTTGGCATCTTCGGCTTGCTTCTTCAGCTCCGAACGCTCTTGGGTATGGGATTCAAGCAAATCATGATAGCGCTTTTGCATATCTTCAAATTGTTGTTTAAATCTAGTAGCATCCCGGTGAGCGACAGCAAGATGGGCCTGGGTATCCTCCAAATCTTTCCCTAGATTCTTTAAGGCCTTTGCATCATCTTCAACGGGTTTTTGCATCGAGTCTGCATTCGTGATTAAAGTGCGGATGATTCTGGAAAGGTTACGTGAATACTTGAACACTTCAGAATACTGTTTCTCGACCGCATCTATCTTTGCTTTGGCCTCGTCTGCCCACGTTGAAGAAACATGCTCAAGGGCAGGTAAAAAAGTCTTGTTTTTGAAGTAATGTTCAGGAAATTTCTTCTCCAGATACGCTCGCTTAATTGCAGTTTCGGCGTCTAGCGGCGGAGGGGCAGGAATCGTCAGCTCAGTATCCCTGTGTGTGGAGGACTCAATAGCCTCTTTATCCATTCTAGATCGTGTAGCAGGGACCTTATGCTTGCTTCGTGATTCAGTATCTTTTGGCGGACTCCTCTCCCTGCTACGTTTTTCTTGAGAAGAGGTTGATTCTTTTGATTGCGGCCTGTCCTCCTCCTGACGACCTTGGTAACCTTTATATCGTTCTAGGTCTGTCCGGACAGGAGAGCGAGAACGTGAAGTTCACGAACGATGAGGAACATAAGGCCTTCTGTCCTCCCTACCGCGATCTTCACGGCGATCATGCTCAGTATCATAGGGCAAATTTGACATGCTGCGGCGAAGTTTCCTGATATCATAGTAAGATCGGGACATCGTGCCTGCACAACAAAACAAATGAAATTCAGGATAAATATTTTCACAAAGAGAGATGCTGTGAATTGTGGTGTTATTGTGTAAAGTGCGTCCTAAGTGGTGTTTTCCCCCCGACAAACCTGAGTCCGAAGCTAGACTAATACGGACGGGATCTTTGGCCTTAGCAGGAGTGGTCTCTTCGGAAGAGGTGAATACTAAAGGATCCTTCCTAAAATCCTCTGAAGTGTATATTGTTTCAGGTAAGGGGAGATCCCCCAAACCCTGAAATAGTGGGTCATCAGTACTAGGGACATCTCCCTCGGAAGCATCAATCGGCGACTCTTTGGAAGATGTCGACCTTTCTGGAGAAATGGCATCCTCAGGAACAGTATACCCTTCGCGATGCTTTTCGGCCATGTTAGCCAATTCATCATCTTGAGTAGAAGATGGAGATGGTGAAATTTGAAGAGGCACTGTAGGAGCTACCGAACCTTCCCCTGTCTCTGGGACTACATCCACTGGAGGAATATATACATACGGAGCCGTCCCGTGACCAATACTACGGGTAATGGACAGCAATCCATGAGGGTGAAGATATTCGTCCTTAAGGACTTCATCAATAGTTAAAAATTTCTGATCACCATTAAGGAGTTGGTGCATCCGATCAAAGAATACTTGGTCTGCTATTTGTTTTGGGTTATCAACTGCAAACAAAAAGAAAAATGAATTAATGTGGTGGTTTAAATGTACAGAGTTGCGATTTAGAAAACCAGTGCTTTACTTGATTTCGTCCACCTCCTAGCACACCCTGGTTGTTGCTTTATATAAAACCATTCCAGCCTGGAGTCCCCAGCTTTACTACTGAATGGTGCTGGAATTATCTTCTTCTTAGGAACAGACTCGAAGTAGAAGAAAGATGGGGTTTCCCGAGTCTGGTTCTTGAAGTTGTAGAAGAAGTGTACATCGTCAAAAGTGAGCTCTATGCCTAAGATCTCACGATACGCTACATATAGGGTGTACAATTAAGATTAGGAATTGGGATGCAGCTGCATGGGGGCAATCCGCATTTGTCTTAGAAAATTGACGACGAAAGAAGAAAAGGGAGGAATAGCCCCGACCATGCACGTCAACCGTGTGATTGCCATATACCCCTCTAGGGGATTGTGAGGACGATCAGTTTTCGAAGGCACCAAGGTGTCCCTTTTTAATATCCCGTACTTTAGACAGATGCGGAAAAGTCTGTCATTGTCGATCGTCGATTCAATGGAATCTTGAGGTGATTCCAATATGATGGTAGATTCAAATTCATCAGGAGCTCGGTCGTCGCCAATCCCTCCTTCCTCTTCACAACCTAGGGAAACTCCACCCTCCGAGGACACATTGTCGCTTTCCCGAGTTCCAACCTCGTAGTCTGAGCCCTCGTCATTCCATTCTGAGCAATTTTGTTGGATGTCTCCGGGGCCTCCTTCTTCTCTGCTAGTCTAGAGGAGCGTCTGGATGTCATGGTCACAAAACTATTGAAGAAGCAATATCACAAGTTAGAGTGAATTAGCCTGTATCCCCCAGTGCATGTGTGCAAACTAAAGTGTAAATAGTGTATGCGGAAAGTGTAAAGTTAATGTTTGAAAGTGCGACGCAAAATTTTGGCAAAGCAAAAAGGATCGAGGCAGTTCTTGATGTCCGGTTATATTCGGAAGGCACTATCCTAACTGTCCATTAAGATTGAAGGTTATGCCAAAAGTTGATTGGGCCAGTTAAAAGAGTTTTTATGCCTTAAGATGGACTGCACTTCGGTTCGATTCGGGCGTATTCATTGGGATCGGATCGGGGGCGTAGCCCTGCCTTGTGCTCGGATAAACATTGAAGCTCAGGAATCAAAATCGGATCGGCTCGGAAGTAGATTCCCCGAACGGTTCGGGTCGGATCACGCAGTCATGCCTCTCCTCCTTTATCTTACAGTCCGATCCGATCCGGTTAGGTGAGCTCCATTCCCTCCTTCTTTAACTACTTGCCCTGACCCGATCCGATTCTATGGATTTCTCTTCTTTTTCCCTTCCTCCACTTTCCATACTCCATCGCCCGAACCGACTCCCAATGATCTTCTTCTTCTTCCTCTTCTTTAGTCTTAAACCCAATATCATCTCCGACGCCCCAGTCATGATCGAACAAACCATGACTCCCTCTTCCAACGCCTCGAAGTAGCAACGAAGCCACCAACGACAATAACAAAGGAAGAGGAGGCTGCAGCGTGGAAATCACATCCAGATCGGTCGAATTGACCATAAATTTCAATTAAAACCCATTATCAAGAAGTCGATCAGGGATTTAAACCTACCAAAGTGGATAAGCTGAAGATTCGCACGAGAATTGTAAAAAGTTTTTCTTTTTTGAATCCTGGAGTTTCAGAATAGAACTTGCAAAACGATAGAATAAAAAGAAAGTGGAAGGAAAATGAAGGCTGGGCTTATTTAAAAGCAAGGTGACCATTCGTATCCCCATTCGGATCGGCTCGGCAGCCCAGTAACGCAGCGTGGCCCAATAGTCCAACGCGAAATAGAAGAAGAAGGGGGTTCGTTCGGATTGGAATCCGAACCGAACAGAATGTAGTGACTCAGCAGTAAATTGAATTAAAATTCGAAGAAGAGGATGAAAGCACAAGGAAAATCAAAGGAAAAATTACCTAGAAGACGCTGTGCAATGATAATCAAAGCATGCTCCGTCTCCAACAGAAGCATCCTTTGAGGGGGCAAAATGTTAGCCCACTTTGTGAACTGGGCAACACAAAGTCGAGATGTGAAACGTTGAAGAACTTAGAAAGCATCATAGCAGATCAGATCGGGGAGACGTTGCGGATCGGATCAGAGAGATGTTGCTATTCGGATCGGTAAGCTGCTACTATTTGGATCAAAGAGACACTGCTATTCGGATCGGAGGGCTACCTACTATCGGGTCGGAACGGAGCAGAGCAAAGTTGATAAGGACTTAGTTTTAGGTTAATCCGGGTCGGATCGGATACCCCGATCCGAACCCCCTCTGCAGGCTCCTCCGAACCGAACCTGTAATTCACGTCACATTCCCCCAAGATCGCCTGAAGATGCGGAGCGGTTTTGACCAGTTCCTGCCCACAATGTCCACTACTCTGATGCGTTGTCAGCACTAGAATCCATCCGAACCCGAGGACGATGGGATGGAAGACACGTGGCCCCGATCAGGATCGGGTTCTGAGCAAATTTTCACCTATAAATACCCTGTCTGGAGACAATTAAAAGGATCTTCTTGGCACTTTGAGAGTTCAACCACTTTCATAAACCGAATTACAGCACTCCCGGATAATCCAAATCGTCTTTCAACATTTGTTTTGAGACAATTGAGTGAATGTATGTGGGTTGTGAGCGAAATTGAGTGAATATCTCATTGTAATTGCAACTATATCACCGAGAGTAGTGATTGACAAGTGGACGTAGGCTTTTCAATGCCGAACCACTATAAATTCTGTGTCTCTATTTTACTTTTGATCTTATTTCATTCTGATTTTAGTTAATTTGAGTGCTAGAACCACTTTGTGATCTAACAGATATGAATTTTAAAAAAAGTGTTTTTGAAATCCAACTTTTATAAAGAAGTACCTTCAAAAGTATGTTTTAAGGAAAGTATTTTCAAGAGAAAAGCTTATTTTGGAAAGCATAACCCCAAGAGCCATATATCTTTCCTTCGGTTCATTTGTATTGAATCTTTCTTTTTTGTTTCAGCATGTCTGAAGCATCTGAGATACCAGAGAGTGTTCATGTACCCGGTTGGTTTCATCAATATCCCGGGGCTAAGGCCGCCACCGCAGGTCCAGCAAATGCTCCTCCTCCTCCTCGCGTCGATACTTTTGCTAATATATGTAAGGAATTTCGGGCAATGGGTGCAAAAACTTTTCACATGACGGAGACATTAGTTGAAGCTCGAAATTGGCTAAAGGAGGTGGAAGAATTGTTTGGAATCTTTGAAGTGGACGATGGAAGAAAGGTACAGTTGGCTGCCTGGCTAATGAAGGATGAGGCCTCGTTTTGGTGGGAGGTCACTAATGGAGAACATCCACTCGATACATGGCCAGATTTTAGGTGGAGGTTTGAGGCGAAGTTTCTCTCGTGGGCTGAAGAGAATCTCTACATGGAAATGTTTCTAGCATTGAAGCAACGGAATCTATCGGTGAAAGAATACGTTAACAAGTTCAATCAATTGGCGAGATTTAGGTTGGACTTGGTGAACACTCCAGAAAAGAAGACCCTGAGATTTGTTAAGGGTTTGAACGAGCCGCTTCATGGGTTAGCTATGACCTACATCCCCATGGGGGCTACCTTTGAAAGACTAGTTGACATGGAGCTTATGCATGAAGAGGAGAAGGGGGCCAACGCTAATAAGGCACTCGAGAAGAAAGGGGATCAAAAGAAGCTGCAACAGCAACAATCGAACAAGAAAGGTGGAAAAGGAAACAATGCTAAGGGAAAGAAAAGATGCTTTAACTGTGGGACACCCGACCATCTAAGAAAAGATTTTAGGAAGAAAAAGAAGACTGGTTGTTTCCACTGTTGTGAGGCGGTACATCTTATTAAGGACCGCCCAAAGAAAGGGCAGAGGGCAGGGTCTACCTCGGGAGGACAGGTGCAGGCTCTTATGGCACCAGGGCTGGCAAGGGGACAACCGCTGCAAGAACGAGGTAGAGCAATCTCCGTTAAAGTTTAGTTTTTCTGTTTGATCATCCAGTCCATAAATTATTCGATTATGGCGCATCACATTCGTTTATTTCTATATCATTAGATGAAACACTGCACCTTGATACTAGTCCAGTTACTGATTCCTTAGTAGTCTCAAATCCTATTGGCGGTTCGGCTCATCTTTCTATGATTTGTCGGGATTTGAGAGTGTTTATCTTGGGCGTTGAGTTTGAGTGCAACGCACTTGTTCTTGGCTTCATGGGCTACTGTTTAATTCTAGGTATGTATTGGTTAACTAGATATGGGGCCATCCTAGATTGTGAAAGAAGGGTAGTTAGATTGTTGACACGTTTTGGAAAGACCCTTGATATTTCTTGTGACCCTAGAGGTCTAGTAATGCTTAGCTACCAAGAATCCCTTGACGCATCCGATGATGATTTACATTCTATTCCCATAGTCCGTGAATATGCTGATGTCTTTGATGAGGTGAGGGGTTTACCCCCAAAACGTGAAATAGACTTTCGAATATATCTAGTAGATAATGCAAAGCCAGTTGCATTGCCAGTGCGCCACATGACTCCAAGAGAGGGAAGAGAACTAAGTAAGTAAGTGAAAGAATTGCTTGAGAAGGGGTTCATCAGACGGAGTATATCGGAGTGGGGTGCTCTAGTAGTATTTGCCACGAAGGCAGATGGATCCCTTAGACTTTGTGTGGACTATAGAGAACTTAATAAGCTTACTAAGAAGAATAGACACCCACTCCGAGAATTGACGATCTCTTCGATCAGTTAGTTGGCGCCTCAGTGTTTTCGTAGTTGGACCTAGCCACGGGTTTCCATCAGTTGAGAGTGGCTGAGGATATCATAGACAAGACTGCCTTTAGGACTCCAAACGGTTTCTTCGAGTGGCTTGTGATGCCCTTTGGTTCGACAAATGCCCCCGCATACTTTGTTGACTTGATGAGTAGGGTGTTTAGGGAGTACCTTAGTAAATTCGTGGTAGTCTTCGTGGACGATATCTTGATCTTTTCTATGAACGAGGAAGAACATGCCCTACATCTTAGGGAAGTGTTGGAGACTCTTCGAGCGCATAGCCTCAAAGCTAAATTTTCTTAATGTCACTTTTGGAGGAAGGAAGTGCGATTCTAGTGCACGTGGTTTCCAAAGATGGGATAGCCATGGATCCCACAAAGGTAGTGGCCATCCAAGAATGGAAGGTCCCTAAAAATGCTACCGAGGTGATGAGTTTCTTAGGGTTGGCTGGCTACTATAGGAACTTTATCAAAGACTTCGCAAAAATATCAGCCCATTTAACACACTTGACGAGGAAGAACCTAGTCTTCACATGGGACGTAGATTGTGATGATGCGTTCCAACGTTTAAAGAGAGCTTTGATCACAACCCCAGTCTTAGTGTTTCCAGATGGGAGTAAGCCATTTACCATTTATACCGATGCTTGTGGGACAGGATTAGGCGCAGTCTTAATGCAAGAGGGAAGGGTGCTAGCCTACGGTGGAAGGCAATTGAGAGTGCATGAGTGAAATTACCCTACACATGACCTAGAGTTGGCTGCTATTGTTTGTGCACTTAAGTCTTGGTGCCATTATCTTCTTAGTGAGAAATTTGAATTATTCACTGACCACAAATCATTAAAATAATTGTTCTCTCAGAAGGACTTGAACTTAAGGCAGCAAAGGTGGATGGAATTCTTAGCATCCTACGAGTTCTAGATAGCATATACCCCTGGCAAGGGTAACGTGGTGGCAGACGCCTTAACTAGAAAAAGGTTGTGCTTGAGTCCATTGTTTGTTGAGCGGCGAAGCTTAGAGTTCATCTCTACGTTTGAATTTAAACCTTCCGTTGACTTTGTACCTGTTTGCTAGCATCCATGGAGGTCAGACCTACGCTTTTGCGACGGATCGGTGAGGCACAGCGAGACGACCGACAGTTGGTTGAGGTAGTAGAAAAGCTCAAAAGAGGAGAGTCATCGAGCCATCTCCGTTGGTATACCCTAGATGATAAGGGTTGGTAAAGTAGGGACGGTAGACTTTGTGTACCAAAAGACGAGGACCTAAGGAAGACCATTCTTGATTATGCACATCGTTCGAAGATGACCATCCATCCCAGCGGGGACAAGATGTACATGGACAAGAGACAAGTTTGCTTTTGGGTCGGTATGAAGAAGGACGTGGCTGAGTTTTTCGCTAGATGCTTGATGTGACAACAAGTTAAAGCAGAGCAAGAGAAGCCCGGTGGTTTGCTTCACCCCTTAGAAGTCCCACAATGGAAGCGGGAAAGTGTTTCGATGGACTTTGTTAATGGATTACCAAGATCGAGGAAGGGTTATACGGGGATTTGGGTCGTGGTAGATAGACTAACTAAGAGCGCCCATTTCATTCTCGTGAAGAGTAAGAGGACCGCTCCATGGTTAGCCTCCGTATACATTCGAGAGATAGTTCATTTGCACGGTGTTCCTTCTAGCATAGTGAGCGACCGCGATCCTATCTTTACTAGCGAATTTAGAAGAGCTTGCAAGAGGCGGTAGGGACTCAGTTATGTTTGAGCACTGCATATCATCCTCAGACGGACGACTAGACCGAGAGGGTGAATCGTATTCTAGAGGACTTATTGAGGTTGTGTGTCTTAGACTTCGGAGGTACATGGGAGTAACATCTTCCGTCGGTAAAGTTCGCATATAATAACAACTTTCAATCTAGCATTGGCATGGAACCGTTTGAGGCTCTTTATGGACAGCCGTGTCGTTCGCCTACATGTTGGTGGGAGTCCACAGATAAGATCTTACTTGGGCCCGATATGATTAGACAGACTTCGGAAATGATCGATTTGATTCGAAGGAAGAAGAAGACGGTGCAAGACAGGCATAAATCTTATGCGGACAAGAGGAGGTCAAATCTTTAGTTTGTTATTTGGGACATCCTCTTTGTCAAGGTGTCTCCATTATGGAACGTTTTTCGCTTTGGGTCCATTGGGAAGTTAGCACCAAGGTTTGTAGGGCTGTTTCCTATTAAGGAAAGGATTGGGCAGATGGCCTATAGAATGGAGTTGCCCGACAGACTTAGTGGTGTACACCACGTTTTCCATGTATCACATTTGAGGAAATGCTTGCACGAGACAGCGGAAGTGGTAGAGCCGAGCTTGCTTAGAGAGGTGGAGATCGAGCGTGATGCAACGATTCGACGAGCTCCTACGTGCATTCTTGGGTCGGAGATTAAGAAGTTGAGGAATCGAGAGGTCAAGCTAGTCAAAGTGCAATGGGGACATGATGAGAGCAACGCTACTTGGGTGACGGAAGGGAACATGCATTCATTATACCCTTTTCTTTTCGAGGGTATGTCATTTAATTTCTCCTTTATCGTTTACCTTGTACTTGTCTTATCTTTAGTGTGTCCTCTCGCTAGTATCTTTAGCCTTTAGATAGGGTAGTCCTATGGTTGAAACATGTGTTTGAGACATATTATGTATGATGGATGCAGGTGGATGCAAGTGTTTGCTAGTGGTTGCTCGTGGATGCATATACATACACACCTTAGGCACTAGATCGGCTCAGTCACTTCATAGTGCATATTGCAAATAAATGTGTGTACATATTTAAGTAATGGATGTAAAATGGTTGTACCATCATATGGATGTTTCATTTTGGAGAATGGTTGTGCACACATGTAGAAGTGATATGTATCGATAGGATTCTTCCACATACATAATGGATGCATGGCACTATCATGGATTGCCTTAAGGAGGTAAAATGAATCAGTAGACCGCCTGATTTGGCATTAGATAGAGAACATATACACACACTTCTTGCATATGTTCATACAACATTAGGAATTTTATAAGGACAATGGATGCCTGTGTTTGATGGTCGAGTAGATGGTTGATTGGATGTTAGGATATGCATTCTCCTTAACTTGGAGATTTCGGGGGAGAAATCCTTTAAGGAGGGGAGAATGTAACACCCCGTATTTCTGTTAACATTAATGTACACAAATTAAAGAATAACTATTCTCAGATTTTAGAACTAAGGGAAACGGGTTGCGACATTGTGTTCGTCTCGGAATTCTGGTTGAGATAGAGTCCGAGTTTGCATGAATTGGACTTCGTATGAAGAAGTTATGGCCATCGGAAGTTTTAAAAAATTAAAAACAGATTTCAGAAAATTCAAATTTCGGAGTCAGACAGGCTAGGTGGAAAAATTCCCGCCTGTGCCAGGTCGACCATAGGGTCGACATGCCCCACCCCCTGCAGATTTGTTTTATGACATGTTGGTGACTAGATGCTGACTCATTAGGTTTTCTGATATGCTCTGGTTGGCTCGGATTAATTCTGTGTTGATCGGACGGCTTAAACTAATCCTAAACTCTATAAAAACACCTCTAGACTCAAACCCTAAAATCAAAACAAAATTAGATTCATGGCCTCCATGCCGTCACCTAGCAACTCAGCATAGCCTCCACCAATTAGAGAGGAAGAAAGCTAACCTAATTCAATCCTTTTCAACTTTAAACAATGAATCTTCTTCAAGGGGAAGCTATAACAACTTTAGAACTCAGAATTCAGAACTCAAGACCTTCTTTGAGTTGTAAGTTCAATAAATTTAATAAAATAATTAGCAAATTAATTGGATAATGTTATGATGTGGATTATTTTGATATGATACGAATTATTATGTTGTAAAATTGTGATGAATTCTAGGATGTTATGTTGTTATCATCTATTGTAAAGTTATGATGCTATCATCCATGTTGTAATTCTATGATTGGCATATGTATAATCGAATCACTATGTTTTTCATATGCTAGTTTGGGTATGATGATTCATATGATAAATCATAAGTATGTATGCAAGTTTAGATTTTTATTTAGACATGAATCATATACAAGTTGGGGAAAATTATATTTATAACCTTATATGCTTCATGACATCTATTTTAGATCAAAAGTTAGGCTATGACATGTGTGAGTTATATGCCAAATTGAACATGCTAATTTACATGTTTAGATGTAAGTTTATACCATTGTTATGTTGCATAAATCACATACGCAAGTTTATACTGATATATGTGTTCGAATATGAATCATGTTATGCAAGTTTGTGGTTACTGCCTATGCAAGTTTACACCTTTAGATGTAGATCTATGACATACATGATTTATGCAAATTTGTGACCAATATCCTAACAAGTTCACACCTTTAGATTTAGGTCTATGACATATGTTGTTTATGCAAGTTGTAACTTTGGCTTATGCAAGTTTGAGATGTACAACATCATTCACACATGCAAGTTCACCCCTTATGTTTAGATCAAGTTTTAATTATATGTATGTTGTGATGTTTTCCCTTTATTCCATGAGGTAGACTATTCGAGTCTAACGTATATTTTACATTAAACGAACAAACGTACAACGTGGGGTAAGGGGATAATATTAAAAGATTTAATTGGCATAAATGCCTTAAAAGGCATAAAATAAATTTGTGATGAAAATTGGTACGATTTAACATACCGTAAATGGATGGACATAATTGAGTCAATTATGGACATCGTTAAATTTGGAATAGATTGATAATTTGAATAGGGAAAGTAATTCAAATCGGGGAATGATTAATTAGGAGTAATTAATCGTCTAAGACACGAGGTTAAGCTCTTTTGTGGTGTAAGACTGCACGGACCCGCCCGGTAAATCCAGTTGCCACAAATGCCAGTCTAATGTGGGAGGTCTTAGGCATAAATTAAATTCGTAACAATTGTAAAGACACGAGGTTAGGCTCTTTTGTGGTGTAAGACTGCCTGGACCCGCCCGGCAAATCTAGCTGCCACAAATGCTTGTCTAATTTGAGTTGTCTTTATGAGGTTACGGTCTTAATGAATTAAGAAACACTTAACCAAATAAACATGTAGTGGGACATGAGGGGGTTATGTGGATGCCTTGGGTGGCATGTGGAATCTAGTGGGTGCCTTGGGTGGCATTTGGAAATACGATTAGAAACACTTAACCAGAATTGAAACGTGTAATTGAAACATGAATAAGAAGTTGGTTAGGTGGGATGTACTAGAGGAGACCAAGCTTAGGTGGATAGCTTGTGTCAAGTAATGGGGGCCCGTTTCAACCAGTAAACCATACGTATCTTTGTGGGCTCGACCCAAGGCAAGGACGGGACACGCATACTAGGCTTGACTGTAAGAGGCCAAAACGGGTAAGCGGTGGCAACGCAAGTCCAACGGGTTCATATGCGTGTGTGGGCCCGGGCTGGTAGGTAAGACGTTGTTGCATCATGTAGGTATAAACCGTGCAAAATTTGTGGTATCAGGTTGCCACTTTGTGGAGTGATACACCCCATTGTGGGGCCAGCATGGGTATCTACGAGTTAGGGATCCGATCGCTTGGGGGTAGTGAGTACACCTAGTGGAGATAGGGGCAGGAGGAACCTATGAAGGCAGCTAGGGGTGCATGAAACTACCAATATCATTATCAAGTTTTGTAGGCAGGATCAACAGTAGGGTGACTGGTGGTGGTGCAGTATAGCAATTATCCTATAGTGTTGGTGTAGTTTAGTAATTATCTTATAGTGGTTTAGATGCGCTTTGACGATATCGTTGTTCATCTTGTTTCCTTGTTTACTTTGCTATACTCAATGGTTCATAGTCATTTTCTGATTTTCCAACTTATGCCTTAGCCTAGTTACTTTGGTAATTATATTGTTAAAGTTATCGCACTGGCCAGACTTTATGTCTGACCCCGTTTGTTTCCTTCTCTTGTCTTCCTTCCCTCCCCCCCCCCCCCCAAAGTGCTCAGGTTGGAACTAGCACCAGTGTAGCTTGATTTTGGACAGCTGTGCTTCTTGCTTTTAGAAGATTGGTTTGATAGCTGAAGTAATGTTCAACCTCTCTTTTATTTATGGCTATTTTGTATTGGGGATTATGTCTTTCAATTTATGTACTTTGAGTTGGTCAAGATGGATATTACATACTTTGAATCTGGTTTTGATGATGTAATCAAACTTATGTATTTTCCGCTGCATTGAAATAAAGGTTTAGTACTGTTTATATCTGTCTTGTTGTTAAGTTTCTATTCTATACACACTTAAAATGCTTCATGGAAGTTAATGCATTCCCTTTGTGAGTGACATTAATGGACATGGGGTGTTACAAGCCCACACTTAAAGTTTTGAAGATTGGTGGAGTTTTACATGGGGGAGCCAATCCTTATGAAAACAATATCATTTATGGATTCATCAAATTTCCATTAGGAATTAGCTGGAGCAGGAAGGGCAAAATGTTAAGTTATATGGGCACATGGAAGGGGAGGCCAAACTTTTCCAGAATTAGTGCTCAAGTAATCAAAGTTTGGGCTCTTAAGGATAATCATGAAGATGAATGTAGGTTGGATCATGATTCTGCAACTACATTTCTTGGTCTATATGAGCATTTTTGGCTAAATGGGGACGAGCTTCACATTGTTGGGTTTCATCCCATATGGAATGTTCTTCTTATCATGTTGAAACAACTTTTCTTTGCATACAATTTTGATCAGTCGTGTTCTGGGAGATTCTTTGACTTTGTTAATGATAGGGCTTTGCCTTATTATCCCTTCTTCTCCTCCTCCCCTTACTTTATTAACCAAATATTGGCATGATCGTTTACACTACAGGTACGCATCACTTTTATTATTTTCTAACCAATTTCAGCACTCAATGATCATATAGTTTTTGCTGGTCACTTGCATGGAGATAACCTTTTCTTTTCACCACACAGTGCAAGCCATACACGTGTCAAATGTACTTTTTGACTAAAATGAATGGAAAAATTGCAGCAATTTTTCAAATAATATACGTGCATGTGTTGTAAATATTTGTGTTGGCATATGTGCAGATTCAGAGCATCCATGAGCAGACGAGATGAGAAATGGAGTGTCATTCTTAATCATCACAACTGTTATATCTTCAAATCAAATGTATAGTACTATTTAGGTTTATAATTTGGTGTTTATTATAGTTATCCTGCTAGTTCAACGTGCGCAAATAATGCTTAGTTCATTCATGCCACGAAAGGATCCATTAACAAAATCAATCAATTATTTGCCCTATCCCCACTGAAATGTGAAAACATTACACATGGATGTAACAATATAGTTTATATTTCATATTACATGTGTGATGTTGAAAACAAATATTCAGTGATTATGGTCCTTTAGATTAGCATCTTTCTAGCACTATCAATGAACTTTTTCGATAAATTCTCTTAACAAATCTCAAAGCAAATAAAGTAAGATTAATGAGTAGTATTTTTAGCATAATTGTTTTGTATAACAAATGATATCAAATATATTCATTTCAAATTTATTTTGATCATTGCACTAATAGGAATGACTATTAACTAATTTTTAAATGTTAGTGACATAAATCAAAATAATTTTGTTCAATGCGTGACGTATATACTTACATATACACCTGATTTTACTTGATAATAGCGTGCTAAAATATAGAACTGAAATTAAGTTCAAAATAAATTTATTTCTTAGTTTATTTTGAAAAGAGGCACTTTAACTATTGTATTGCAAGACATCAATCATTACACTAAACTAATTAATTTATAGAAATTACTAAAGTAGATCTTAAATACTGTATTTGTTAGATGTATGTATGCAACAGAAACTGTTATAGATACAATGTAGTAAAAGCTACTGCAAATCATTTGCAAAACTGTGTAAACTAGTCACACATATGATGAAGAAAAAACAATTGCAAAAAGTTTGCAAACTTGTTGCTTCTATGGTGTAGGAAAAACTTTTGCGAACTGTGTCTATCAGCAAAGGCTTAGCGAAAGCCCATATTCAATCAAAAGCACGTAATAGAACTAAACAGAGGAAAACAATGTAATCAAACCGTAATAGGGATTCTGAGGTTTCTCTAGGCAATCTCCTAAAATAATTGTAATTTTGCACAGAGTTATAAACCTAACCTTGTTTTATTATGTTTTTAAAAATTTTATAACGTAAAATGGCGAAACGTAGAATGGATTCTCATAAAGAGTTTGTCCACCAAAACTGCAGCCAAAATTTTTAATCGAGTCCAAAAAAATATCTTGGACCAATCTGTTTTCATTTTTAAATTAACTGAATTCAAATAGTGAATCTATAAATTATGCATTTTGTACTAAACATACCTCCATAAGGGTCATCTTTTCTAAACCATCATTATCGACTTTGTCAGATTCATTATGGAGCACAAAAATCTGCATGATTTTTTTTGTCCTTACTAATTTCAAGAAAATTAAATGTGCAATGCACTTATGATGATTATTCTTTGCTAGGTCGAATAACAAATGTTTGTGGAAATCACAAGTCAACAGCAACCGAGCTGCTATATTCATATGTAAAAGTCAACATATAAATTTCATGGAATCATCATAGAATCAAAAATGAAGACAATCACCCTCTTCATTCTCACATAAAGGAGCATGGTTTCAATATTCTTTTACATTCAAATTTAAAATCATATGCAAATGCTTGATTAATTAGTTGATATAGTTTAATCCGCCTGGACATAGCCTACCAAATTAATGAATATATTTCAGGTTTGGGGACATAGCCATGATTAATTCTGTGCCAAAGCTGTCTGGAATTGCTTCGGGAACATGCTTGGTCTTTGACGTAATGCGTCTTCCCTCGTTGATTTATAGAGATGTTGGTGGGACGGTATCTCAGGCAAAACACTTTGCCCCATCCTTTTTCGGTTAATCGCTTGTCTTATATGTTGGCATATATGGTGCCCGTGGAATAAGTATAATTTTGATGAGTTTCCTATGAACTCTACCACAATCATTCGAAAGGTAAGTAATGATGTGTTCCATGTGTTTCGTGGCAGTGTTTAGAAGATTTGTTGGTTCTTGTTTGAGGTGGTTGGTTGGTACCTTCGATGGTACATTGGTTCCAACTACACCTCGTGTGGGGGTTAGTTGAACCTTCTGTTTATTAAGAAAGTGGGATCCGCCCCACTACAATCTCGTTACCTCTAACCTCCCCCCTTAAACACTGATGTTGTTCGCCATTTCTGCAGGGCCTGGATTTACAGGTTTCTTGGATCACCAGTCTATAGTTCCTCTAGTTCTGGTGTAGCTGTTTTGCATTCGGAGCATTCATATGGTTGGGTTGCTTCCGTCTTGTGTCTTTGGAGTTTCCCTAGCTTTACAAGAGGTCCTCTCCCTTGGCTATTAGACTGTTTAGGAGGTTTCTTGTATTGCCAGTCGTCATTCCTCTTCGGAGCAAATTTGGCATAGCTGGTAAACTTATTATTGGTGGATTGTCTATATTTATGCACCTTTTTCTGTTTTAGTCGCTCTGTTTGGACTTTTTTGGATGTCGTTATGTGCGGTCATTATTCTGTGCATAGACCCTGTACTTTCTATATATCTTTTTTTGTAAGCCATTAGAGAATGGCTAGATTCTCATTTTTGTTATATATATACATGTATATATCTTTTTGTTGAAAAAAATATTTGGGGACATAGTCCAATAATTTTCTACCCATATCTTAGAAAAACTTAAGAAACAATCACTTCAATGTCCCAATGATGTAACAAATAGAATTCCAATAACATTTCATATTATTACCACCTCTCTCACTAAATCCAAAAATATTATCAAGTAGGTCCTGAACCATATGCGATCATCAACAATTAAAAAAAAACAAATACATGATCATGAAACAGTTTCACTTTCCTCTGATCCTTTGATGTTCCAAATATCTACAAAAAGAATAAGAGATTTTTAATTATCAATGGAAAAACACCAAAGATCCATTCAACTATCAAAGATGAAGAAAAATATATACAAACATTATACTAATTTTAAATGGCTAGTGTCATGCACTATATATATTAACATATCCACGTTAAAACTATTCTGCAACTCTAGATTATAAAGCTCAGGTCAAGGTCTAAGCATTGCACAACATTTTAAAGTTCATACCTCAAGCAATTTCAACGATTTACTAAATAATGTTGTGGCACTTAAATCGCAACATTACACAACATTTTAATGACTTTACTCAATGAGTAGTACAACTAAATTTTCACAATTAACAAAATTAAGATAATACAAACATGACTTATCAATTCTTTCATAGAACCCACCTAGGTTCTTTATCAAAATTTGTCACGAAAGTTAATAATAGTCCAGTACCTTTAAGATGATTGCCAATAAATTTTAGTTCTTCCATTGTGTGCACTGAATATAGAACACTTACTAAATTAAACCTGCATAAAAGCATGAAAAATCGCATGGCCAGTGTTCGATTTTCCATCGTGCCTTTTTTTACCAATGAAATGGATAATTTGAACACCACGTTCTTACGCTCAACACCACCTTGCTTAGGAACATAAAATAATAATTCCAAAACGATACAACTGTGCACTAATAATAGTAACTTGTTTATATATAATTATATAGCTGGAAGAAATAGATAATCAAATATAAAGTACTAGCATTGACCAAAAATATCAAATAGTGAATCTACGAATTATGCTTTTTGTACTATAGATTTTCCACAAATAGAAATTTTGTCCTATAAAGTTGTAAAAACAATTTATGTATATAAAAATAAAATAAAACGAGCTATATGCAAGGTTGTCAATGAATTCTCAGAATATTCAAAATACATCTGTATATATACGAATATGAAGAATTATCTGATATCTGAAAAACAAATACGGATGTCAATAAAATAATTATCCTCTGGCTTTTATCAAGATTATATCTTTTTTTATATTTAAAAATGTGTATAAAATTCAATTGTGGCTTCGTAAATTTATTTTACTTGACAATTTTTTTTTTGCACCAAAATGGATCGACAATAAACCATAAAAATGTTTGTTTGTTTCAATTATGTGTTGTGAACTGGTTGAAGAAAATTAGTACAAAAATTATTCTGCATACAGATGTGAATCTATATCCTACCGTTTTCTTAGTTTTAGGTAGTTGTGTCTTATAGTAAAATGTCAAAATCGTTGATGATCGAGTTCCAACCTCCAAAAAGAAAAAACGTTTCTCCCTGAAATCCAAAAACCACTTGAATTTTTATGAAATTATTAAGAGGGGTTCTTCCATTGTTAATAATATCAAAAAAAATAAGTAAAATAAAAAATGATAACTGGAAAAACGAAAAAAAAAAATTGTTAAACATTCAACTATAACCGGACTGTACATTTAGCTTGACAGGATGCAACCGCACAGAGCCAGATCCAAATGTCTAACCTAAGTCAAGTCAACTAGTACAACCAAAGATGATGGCGCGATATGAAATGAGAAATGCGGCCCAAAAAGGATGGAGATCGCATATCCTGTAAAGTCGCCCACTATCTTCCTATCAAAAGACCAACCCTGAAATGAAGCTGCAATACGAGCGCCTGCAACATCATATGTAACCATATCTCCAATCGAAGTTGGGCATGAATCGTGACTCAGGTGCGGGAGGCAAGGTCGATCGTTCGAATTGGGGAAAAGTCGTTCAATCACAGAAGAAAAGCAAAATTCCCGTTTAACATAGGCGGGAGCGACCTGGTGGCATAGCTTTAGGAACAAACAACGCCATACAAAGGCATCCAAAAGGCGAGCGTCCTTGAGTTAATAAGAACGGTCGCGCAAGGAACAGACGAGAACCAGGTCCAGTCCCGCGTCCCGCTCTTATAAAAGTTTTCAAGTTTTCAAAGCATTCATACCTACAGGAAAGCCCGCACTTATGGATCCACTCAACCACTTAAGACGCTCAATCTACTAAGTCACTCACGCATGACAACCAAACACATATCTAGATAGCTGGTTACAGCTGGCCAATGGCATGATTGTAATTAATAGAATGAGCGATCCGCAACCTGCATAAACGGATTTCTGATCATTTTCCGGGGGAGCCCACCTATAAATACACCATGGCTATCAACATAAAGAGTAGGAGATCTTTGAACAAAGAAAGTGCTGCCAAATTCTATCCTCAACCACTGATTCGGTCATGGCGTCAAGAACAATTTTATCATCACAGAAGGCGGTGCCAACCTCTTTCTCAATCATCCATCCACTCTCTTTCACCTCAAATTTTTCCATTCTCCTGTGTAATCCCAGGGTAGAAATATATAAATAAGGGTATATTGAGTGAATATAAAGATGTATGAAAAGAGAGAATTGATGTATTTTGTACTCCTTGATATAAGATTGAAACTCACCTTCACAATGGACGTATGCCTAGTTAACTACTGAACCAATCTAAATCTTTCGTCTATTTTACATTTCTTGCATTTTTTCATTTTACTTGCTGATTAAACACGGTTCCATTTCGATCTTACCAAGTTGGTGAAGTACAGGTTAGTACCTTGGGTGTTTAGACCATTTTTGGTGTAAACATTTTGGTGCCCACTATGGGGCCATTTTTTGTCTTTTCCCCATTTCAGGTCCGATGAGATTTTATGAGAGGCACTGTGCTTGAAGTCATGAGCACACCAAGGAAAATCATCCGACGAAGTCAACAACCCCAACAACGGCATCTACATCGCCACATCGTCAGATAGCGATTTCGGTGAAGAAGGATTGCCAGAAGTTAAAGAAGCTGTATCCGGGAACGAATTGGAGGAGGCGATGACAGGATTAACGAGTCAAATAACTATTGCAAGCGACACAATGATGAAGAAGCTCGAGTTGATATTCGCCATTCAGGCCGCCACCGCAAAAAGCCACTTTAAGCGCCACTTGTTTCTCTCTAGCTCACGCGAATTGCGAGTTAGAAACAGATCTCTCTGCTTCGAGCTCAAGGTATTAGGATTCCATCCAAAAAATTGCACGTTGCACCAATCCAAACTACGAAAGTGGCAAAGCACCTAAGCGCGATCACTCTGACGATACAATCGCGGAGCACGAAAACAGTCCCATTATCCCTGGGATGTCCTACCTAAGGGGAAACCCAAATTCCTTGCCCTCAGTTCATGAGGACACATCTAGATCAGAGATCGATAATAATAAGGGTGGTCGATCCGTGGAGCGACATAGCAAGGAACAAAAATAAATCTTTATAATGGTGCGATAAATTATGAAGGAAAGCCTAGAGAAGAAGGATGATCGAAGAGAATGGGAGTCCTTCCCAACTAAAACCCCGCTCACTGAAAGGGGTTAGAAAACGGTATACATACAAAGATTCGAGCCTCCGTCATTACAGTCCTATGATGGGACAAGCGACCTTGATGTATTTTTATGCAAATATGAGCAGTACATAAATGGGAGTTGCACTGCTGATGAAATCAAATGCTTATATTTTCCAGATTATTTAGAAGGAGTGGCTTATCAATGGTTCGCAAAGCTGCCACTGTAGTCCGTAGACAATTTCGTAACCTTGGCTAGGCTGTTCAATAAGCAGCTTAAATCCAGGCACTCAAAACTTGGGATGCTATGAAGCTAAGTGGACTTCAACAAAGACAAGGAGAGCCCATCAAAGCTTTTCTCATTCTCTTTGATATGCAGTGGCTAAAGCCAAGAATCTCGAACCCGGCCTAATCTTAATTGCTCTTAAGGGGGGCATACATAAAGAAACCAAGCTAGGGCGGTCAATCAAGAAAAAGAAACCAAATACATTCGAATGGTTGCTCAACAAATCCAAGAAATATGCAAGTATCTAAGGAAAAAACGCATAGATGGAGAAGAGTGGAAATGCATAAAGCAACCTGGACAATAAAAAAGGAGCAACGAAGAAGAAAACAATCGAGCAAAAAATAAGCTGCGCTTCTTTAAGAATTCCGAATTCACTCCCCTTAACGATACCGTTGGAAATATCTTCATGGTAACTAAAAACACCAAGAGATATCCGGTTTTGAAACATAGACAAGTCAAATATGCCGCTATGATGTCAGGAAGATTTTGTCAGTTGCACAAACAACCAGGACAAGATACAGATGAATGTAGGCGCCTGAAGTCAGTAATCGAGGGGTTAATCCGAAAAAACCATTTGCAACAGTGTGTACAAGATCATAAGAGATGCCCCGACTCTCCGCAAACGAGGGGCAATGCGCCCTAAAGAGGAAGGGTCTTAAACTAATCCAAAGACGATGCTCATCAGGGGGACTAGCCACTAATATCTCAATAGTGGGACATTGAACTAGTGCTCTCATTACTTTGCTTCATTTCCTTGATTTTATCTTGTTATTAAGATTGTTTTAACTTGCTTTACTATTCGCTATGTTTGTATCAAGCTGCAGTTTACTTGCAAGAACAATGTGCAACAAAAATTAATTATGTGTCTAACTGAATAACATACTTATTGGCTCATGCTAAAAGAAGAACAATCTCTTGGAATGTAGGCAAGGTAAAAGAAAATCCGCTATACGCAGCAAGACATTGACGGAAGAATTCCATAGCGCACACTAAACGAAGCAGTTTGGGAATCAAAAACAATGAGGATGATCAAACAGGAGGAATAGACACATCAAATCAAAAAAAGCAAGCTATTCTAACATAGGCAACAAGGCTGCACCTCTCAATATGGAGTATGCTGGATGCTTAGCAAACACCCATTCAAAGTACTGCCACTAGACCTCATTGAAAGTACAGGAATATTGCCAAATCTGTCCCTCTGATAAAATTGCTAATCCAAAAGAGGCATTCTCCCAGGTACGGGACATGAACTCCTTAAAACCTGAGTTAAATTCGGTAGTAAGGATTGATGTCCACCTTCTAGGAGTCAATGCCAAAGTGGATGCAATTAAAACAGTCCGACGGTTAAAGTCCAACGGATAAAATTGCTGAGCCCACCGAAGAATCAAATTCTTAGGTGCTCGACACGGGTTCTCCAACTTGAAAAAAAAATTCAATAAGGCGGACTAGTGTCTGTTTCCTAGGGCAAAGGCACAAAGTCGGAAAAACTGACATGTCGCAAAATGGAAAAATCGCCGAGCCCACCAAAGAAACACCTTATTAGATGCTAGACATCGGTTCTCCAACTTAAAAAAAATTCAATGAGGCGGACCAGTGTTTGTTTCCTTGGGAAAAGGCACAAAGTCGGAAAAACTGACATGCCCCGAAACGGAAAAATTGCTGTGCCAACCGAAGAAACACCTTCTTAGGTGCTGGACACGGGTTCTCCAAATTGAAAAAAAAATTCAATGAGGCAAACCAGTGTCTGTTTCCTATGGAAAAGGCACAAAGTATGAAAAACCGACATGTCCCGAAACTGAAAAATTGTCGATTCACTAAGGGCACCTTGTTAGATGAAGGACACGAATTTTATCCCTTTTGAGTCAAGGCTCGACGAGATTAATTATTGACCGCTCCTCGGGATGAAGCATAAAAATGGGGAAGGATTAAACATGCTGGAAGGACCAGCGCAAAACAGAAATCCTAGCCGAAAGGGGGTGTCAGAAATCCCAGCCGTAAGGGGGTATCCATTCTAGAACCTTTTTGAATAAATAAAACAATCAAATAGGGTCTAGAATGGATCGAAAACCTTTAACCGAAGACCTCCCCAGGGGGAATGTATTTAAAACCAGCCTCTAAAGGGCTCGGATTACAGGTCAGTCAGGCGGGGGGTTGAATACTACAAATAAAAGATACCAAATGCGCTTATAATAATGCAAATGCATAATAATCCTCGATAACCGATGAACTTCAAAAGCTAACTAAATCCCAACAATAATAATAATAGAAAATCGAGCGTAATCGAACGATCAATAAAGCGCCTGGATGAATGCATGAATCATAAAATAATGGTGCAGTGTCACACCCCACCTCCGCCAGGGCCACTCACGAGTGATTTCACTAGCTTTGGAGGGGTGTTGTCTAGGTAAACAAGCACAGAGATATCACAAGACAGAACATAGATAAATAAATAAGTAAAGCAGCGGTAGAAATTTAAAAACCATAGTTAACAATTTCGAAAACCAAAGTCAGCTTACATCAAAATACTTAGTCATTATTTTCCAACTGCCACAAGTCTAGAAACATAAACTGAAAATAACATAAAGTAAACTATCCCCAAAATAGATGTGGTGAAGCCATAGCAAGCTCAAGTCCAAACCGTACATGAGCTGTCAAGAAAGCAAGCCAAATGTCCAAGCTAAGCACTAGTGTTCCCTCCTTGAGAACCCGGGGAGGGGCGTGGGAACGGAAGAAAAGAGGCGAAAGAAAAAGGGTCAGTCATAAAGACTGGTATGTCCTACCTACTATTAGTATAAAAACTAATGAAGTTAACTAAACATGAGAAACTGAGCTGAAACATAAAGATGGTTACTAACTGGCATGATAAATAGATAACAAGGTAGATCAAGTGTGGCATCGCATATATAAGGTTTAGTTTTGCACCAATAGTACTAGTATTCTAACCCATGTCAAGTATAAACAAGAAATGATCCCTTGGCCCAATATCGTGAGAAGACCTAAGTCAAGGTCCAACTACATGGTCTAGTCGATCGGCTCCGTATAAGCCTAACTCGTCGAGTGTCGGTGTCATACGGCCCAATCACGAAATGCAGTCAACTGTGCTAGGTCCACCCTAGGGTGTATCAAGCCCTAGGGTGCCAACCACTGACACAAATTAAGCACGCACAGTCTAAACCTACTGGTGCCCATGTCTGTTATTTTTCAACTTCGGACTATGTGCACGACCATAGCCCGCCTGAACCTACACTGGCGCACCTACTCAGCCGTCTTTCTGGTCGCTTACAATCAGCCCAGTAATCGTGCCCCACCCTAGCCTAGTCCCTAGGGTATCGTGATACATCCAAGAGGGTTACTGCTGAAAAGGACCACGTAACTAGGGTTTCTAACGGGTTAAGTGTGGTCAACCCTATCCAATCATGTTTCAAGCTGGTTAAGTGTATCCAAGTGGTTCATGACTTAACCCTATCATGTGGCATTAATTAACTTAATGCGCCCAACCTCTCGCATTAGACTTTGTTGTGGTTACTGGATGTGCCGGGCGGGTATGGGCAGATTTACACAACAACCTAGTCTAACCTCGGGTTTCAGGCGCGATATGACCAACTACTCACATTGGATCCTATTGTTTGTAGCCAATGGATTTGCCGGGCGGTTCTGGGCAGATTTACGCTACGAACTCAACCCAACCTCGAGTTGGCCACTTTATGGTTTTCTAAATGTCATGACCACATTCAAGTTTTCAAGCATAATCAATTTTCATGTCACATTTCAAGTCATGTTTTTCATGTCATTTTTAGTTCGCCTAACTACCCATAACGTATCCCATCGCACATAAATTCGCATCAATACAAATAGATCAAGAAGGGGAACATAACAATATGACAAAGATGGGCATAAGGTGGTAAAGTTGATCATACATTAAACATGATGACATTTGAGGCAAAGGTGTTCATCACAACTAGCATATAGGATTATTGGCCTCAAAACATGTATGACATAAAACTTCGCAAATAGGGTGATAACATGGTAATAGTTGACATAGAGTGATAAACTTGTGACTAGCATGTAGTTCAACATCATAGGCAAGTTAACATCAAAGTAATGAGGGGTTCTATGTTGCATTATGCATAATCCCCAAATAAAGCTCATAGCTTTCTACCCAAAAATCAAGATGAACGGTACTAGGTTCATGATAGTTCCCCAATCATAGATCAAAAGAGTAATAAATGGATCTATGCATACAATGATAGACCAAAGACAAGTATTACACAAGAATCCCATTTCAACTTGCTATATGTTCATATTAATTTCATAGTTTAAATCTAAGAGTAGAATGGGGCTTACAATGCGTGGCTATGAGAACTAGAACAAAATAGAACAACATAGAGACGTTGTAGAAGCTCTAGGAATGATATAGCAACACTAGCAATCTCCAAACAAAGCCTTGAGAAATAAGTAGCTCCTTTGATTTGATGAAGAAAGATTGCTCCTTTGCCTTAGAAGCTCTCAAGATGAAAATGGAGGCCATGATTAGGGAGCATTTTGGTAGAATTTAGTTGTTAGGATGATTTGTGGTGGTTTAGGCTAGGTCTTAGTGTGTTTTTATAGGTGTAGAGACAAGTTTAGGCCATAGGATTAACCCTAGTTTAGATCTGAACCATCAAATCCCGTCACAGGCCTACTGAACAGACATAAAGGAGCAAACAGGTGCACCAGGAAAACATGATCGACCAAGGAGGTCGACACCCAGGTCGACACCCAAGTCGACTGGGCAGTCATCTTGGGCTGGGGCAGGTCGACTCCCCAGTCGACCTAGGGCTGGGCGGGAAATTTTCCCGCCCAAACTGTTTGGAGCTGAATTTGAATTTCGGGCTGAATTTTGAATTTTATGAAATATTCTATGGGTCATAACTTGGTCATACGGACTCCGATTTACGAAATTTCGGACTCGTTTTCAAGCAGAATTTCGAGAAAAACGCAATGGCGTAACCCGTTCCCATTGATTCTTAACTTATAATTTAATTCTGCCCTGATTTCTTGTTTTAACATGTTATTAAAAATTCGGGTTGTTACATTCTCCCCACCTTAAAGGATTTCGTCCCCGAAATCTCCAAATTAGGAAGAACGTATACTACCATCCATCATCCATCTACTCAAAATATAATCCACAAGTAATCATTGTCCTTAAAAGATTTCTAATGGTGTATGAACATATGCAAAAGTGTGTGTATATGCACCTATCTAATGCGAAAATCATGCGGTTACTAATTCAGTAAATCTACTTAATGCAGAATATGTTAGTGAAATGAGTCCAAATGTATGCAAATTCCTAACGTAATTTATAATTTCTACATGAGTGCACAAAACATTCATTCATATGCAATATCCACGTGATAGCATAACAAGTTTCATCTATGAATAAGCATAAACACTCATGCATATGCAATATAAAAGTGTGTGAGCCGATCTTAGTGCCTAACGTGTATCGTGCATCCACGACTAACCACTTGCAAACACTTGCAACCATTTGCAACCATCAAGCATAACGTGTTTCAAATACATGTTTCATCCAAAGGGTTTTACCTAAGGTTCTCATGACAAGATTAACGAGATAACAAGATAACCATGGATAGCAAAAGAAAGATATGCTAACTAGGAAAAGAGATCGAGAATGTACCCTAAAAAAGAAATGGATAAAGCCCACGCATCTACTCCTCGGTTTCCCAAGTTGCATCTTCATCGACTTCACTCCACTGAACCTTTACTAACTTGACTTCTCGATTCCTCATCTTCTTGATCTCCGTTCCCAAGATATGAATCAGAGCTCGCCTCAGGGTTGCCTCTTTCTCTACCTCCACGTCTTCAAGAATGCTGGGCTCAACTATTTCGGCTGATTCATGTAGGCATTTTCGGAGATGCGAGACATGAAAGACATTGTGCACTCCAGCCAGCTTCTCGGGCAATTCCACCCTATAAGCCATTTGCCTAATCTTCTCGATGATAGGGAAGGGTCCTACGAACCTTGGTACTAGCTTCCCAACTGCTCCAAAACGAACCACATTTCGCAAGGGAGAAACCTTCACAAAGACCATATCTACAACTTCAAACTCTAAGTCTGTCCTTCGCTTATCTGCATAGGATTTCTGTCTGTCTTGGGCCGCTTTCATCCGCCTTCGAATCAACTCAACTTTCTTGGATGTGTCCCTTATCATGTCAGGCCCAAGTATAAGCTTATCCGTTGTCTCCCACCAACATGTTGGTGACTTGCACGGCCTCCCATACAAAGCTTCGAATAGTGCCATCCCTATGCTTGCT
The DNA here is from genome assembly GCA_030737875.1 of Allium sativum. Taxonomy (NCBI): domain Eukaryota; kingdom Viridiplantae; phylum Streptophyta; class Magnoliopsida; order Asparagales; family Amaryllidaceae; genus Allium; species Allium sativum. Next base: position 177,798,897 of record CM060915.1, on the reverse strand, counting down.
TGGTAGCTGCTATTATAAGCAAACTCTATGAGAGGAAGGTGGCCTTCCCAAGTGCCACCAAAGTCAAGAATGCATAGCCTCAACAGATCTTCTAGTACCCTATTCACCCTTTCGGTCTGACCATCCGTCTGTGGGTGATAGGCTGTACTTAGATTCAATCGCGTACCCATCGCTTCTTGCAAACTATTCCAAAATTAGCTAGTGAAGATTGGGTCACGATCTCTCACTATGCTAGAAGGAACTCCAGGCAATCGCACTATCTCTCAAAGATAAACAGATGCTAGCCATAATGCGGTCCTCTTACTCTTCACTAAAATGAAATGAGCGCTCTTCGTGAGTCTATCCACTGTGACCCATATGCTAGTATTCCCCTTCCTTGATCTTGGCAATCCATCCACAAAATCCATAGAGATACTTTCCCACTTCCATTGCGGGACCTCCAATGGAAGCAGTAGCCCACCGGGCTTCTTCGACTCGGCCTTTACTTGTTGGAAAACAATGCATCTAGAAACAAACTCTGCAACATCCTTTTTCATGCCATCCCAAAAGAAAATGCGCTTCATATCCCGGTACATCTTATCACCTCCGAGATGTATGGTCATCCTCGAGTGATGCGCCTCCTCAAGAACTTTATTTGCTAAATCTCCCACTCGTGGGACACATAGTCTTCCATCGCGCCTTAGCCACCCTTGTCATCAATAGTATATCTAGCGAGGTGACTTGACGTCTCACCACGAATCAACTTGTCCATGATCTCAACTATCTGCGGGTCTTCCCTCTGTGAAGCCCCAACTTGATCACGAAGTGTAGGTCTAAGCTCAAGGGATGCTAAGGAACAAGTCATCGACCCAACAACGGGTGTAAAATCAAAGGTTGCCAAGAACTCTAGGCTCTTCATCTCAAAAAACAAGGGACTCAAAGTCAACCTTTTTCTACTTAGCGCATCCGCCACAACATTACCCTTGCCAGGGGTATAAGCTATATCGAAGTCATATGATGCCAAGAATTCCATCCACCTCTACTGCCTTAGATTCAAATCTTTCTGCGAGAAGAGGTACTTGAGCGACTTTTGATCAGTATATAACTCAAACCTTTCACCTATAAGATAATGGAGCCAAGATTTGAGTGCAAAGACAATCGCCGCCAACTCCAAATCATGAGTGGGATAGTTCTTCTCATGAACTTTGAGTTGCCAACTCCCAAAGCATATCACTCTCCCTTCTTTCATCAGGACAGCGCCTAATCCCGTGCCACATAACATCGGTATACACGGTAAACAACTTTCCTCCATCGAGTAATGCTAGAACTGGAGCTGTTGTGAGGGTTTTCTTGAGCCTTTGAAAAGCAAGCTCACACTCTATGTCCCATGCAAAGACTATGTTCTTCTTTGTTAACTTAGTAAGAGGGGCTGAAATCTTAGCGAAGTCCTTAATGAACTTCCTATAAAATGCTGCCAGACCAAGAAAGCTTCTCACTTCAGTTGCATTCTTCCAAACTTTCCAGTCTTGTACCGCCACTACTTTAGCGGTATCCACAGCTATGCCCTGCTTAGAAACTATATGCCCAAGGAACCGAACTTCCTTTCTCCAGAAATGGTATTTGGAGAACTTGGCTTTTAACTGATGAGCTCTAAGAGTATCCATAACCTCTTTGAGATGTATAGCATGCTCTTCCTCGTCCTTAGAGAAGATCAGAATATCATCCACGAAGACAACCACAAACTTGTTAAGGAACTCCCTAAACACCCTACTCATCAAATCAACGAATTATACGGGTGCATTAGTCAAACCGAACGGCATGACGAGCCATTCAAAGAATCCATCTGGAGTCCTAAACGCAGTCTTGTCAATACTATCCTCAGCCACTCTAAGCTGATGGAATCCGGTGGCTAGATCGAGCTGAGAGAAAACAGAAGCACCAACAAGCTGGTCAAAGAGATCATCAATCCTCGGTAACGGGTGCCTATTCTTCTTTGTCAGCTTGTTTAACTCACGATAATCAACACATAGACGAAGCGAACCATCCGCCTTAGTAGCGAATACCACAGGAGCACCCCATTCAGAAATGCTTCGCCTAATGAAATTTTTCTCAAGCAACTCCTTGATTTGCTTGCTAAGCTCTCTTCTTTCTCGCGGGGCCATGTGCCTAACAGGAAATGAAACTAGCTTGGCATTATCAACAAGATAAATACAGAAGTCTATCTCACGTTTTGGGGTAACCCCTTCACCTCATCAAAAACATCAGGATATTCTCGGACCACCCTCACAGATTGAAGATTGTCAATAGACGAGTCTACGGATTCAAGATAACATAACATGACGGGATCCAGAGGGTTACAAGAAATCTCTATGGTACTGCCATGGCGAGTCATAAGCCTCACTACCATATGCTCACAATCGAGAATGGCTCCATAACTGGATAACCAATCCATGCCCAAAATCAACCCGTATCCCATGAACCCGAGAATATAAGCATTACATGTGAATTCTACGGTCAAGATAGAAATCCTCAAATCCATGCAAATCATAGATAGATGGGCGGAACCCCCAATTGGATTTGAAACACTAACGGGATCCCCAACTAGACTAGTACTTAGGTGCAAACTTTTAACAATGTCAGATGAAATAAAGGTATGCGATGCACCAGAATCAAATAATGTTCGAACAGGAAAACCAGAAATGTAAAGAAGGCTTTCTACAGAAATAATACCTCGGTCCGGAGCTGGAGTAGTGTTGAGAGCATGCATCTGCTCTTCAGAAGGTCCTGCCCACTGAGTTTGTCCTTGCCCCTGTCCTTGCTTCTTTGGGCAATCCTTACTGTAGTGTCCAGACTCTCCGCAATGGAAGCATTCTCCCAACTTCCTCTTCTTCTTCCTACAATCTTTGGCTATGTGTCCAGTGATCCCACAGAAGTTGCACTTCCTTGTCTCCCTTGCCTTCTTGTTCTTGGCCTTGTTACCCATGTTGTTCTTGTTGTTCTGGTTGGCTCCCCACTTGGAGTCCACCTTCTTCGTTTGAGTCTCATTAAGCTTAACTTCTTTCTTGCCATTCTTATCATCTCCTTGAAGCAAGGCCATATCCACTAAGCTCTCAAAAGTGGCCCCAATTGGTATATGAGACATGGCCAAACCTTGCAATGGCTCATTCAATCCTCGAGCAAAGCGTAGACCCTTCTTCTGAGGTGTGTTAACCATGTCTAAACCGAATCGAGCAAGCTGGTTAAAGTTATTCACATACTCCCTCACGGTCATGTCCCCTTGCTTCAAGGATATAAACCTCTCCATTTGCAGATTCTCCTCAGCAGTTGATAGAAACTTAAGCCCAAACCTCATTCTAAAGTCGGCCCAAGTCTCTGTAGGCCTAGTAGCGTTGGTGACTTCCCACCAATAAGCAGCTTCCTCTTTCAATAGCCATACTGCCAACAGAACTTTCCTACGATCTTCTACATCAAAGATAGCAAAAAGGTCTTTAGTTTCCTTTAACCAGTTTCTTGCCACAACATAAGTCTCTGTCCCAACAAAATTCTTGCCACCCATCACCTTAAAGTCTTTGCAAATCTTCGCGAAATCCGCTTGTGGACGCTGAGGAGGAGGAGGAGGAACCTCAGGTATGGGAGGAGGAGTGGGAGTGTTTGCTGGGCCCGCATCGTTGGCCCTAGCTTCCAAGTACCTTCGGAACCATCCAGGTATGGGTACTCCCTCGGGAAGGTTAAGATCGGCCATGCTGAAAAAGGAAAAGATAGATTCAGAACGAGGAAACAAAGGATAGTGCTAATGGCTTTTTGGGGAATAGCCTTTTAAAATAAGCTAGACTTTCTTTGGAAAAATACTTAATTGGTTTTGAAAATAATTTTTCAAATGGGTTTTTAAAACTTTTAGTCATGTCTAGTAAACCTCATGCTCTGATACCAAATGTAACACCCCACCTCCGCTAGGGCCACTCACGAGTGATTTCACAAGCTTTGGAGGGGTGTTGTCTAGGTAAACATGCATAGAGATATCACAAGACAAAACATAGATAAATATATAAGTAAAGCAGCGGTAGAAATAAAAAAACCATAGTTAACCATTTCCAAAACCAAAGTCAACTTACATCAAAATACTTAGTCATTATTTTCCAACTGCCACAAGTCTAGAAACATAAACTGAAAATAACATAAAGTAAACTATCCCCAAAATAGATGTGGTGAAGCCATAGCAAGCTCAAGTCCAAACCGTACATGAGCTGTCAAGAAAGCAAGCCAAATGTCCAAGCTAAGCACTAGTGTTCCCTCCCTGAGAACCTGTGGGGGGGGGGGAGGAAACGGAAGAAAAGAGGCGAAAGAAAAAGGGTCAGTCATAAAGACTGTTAAGTCCTACCTACTATTAGAATAAAAACTAATGAAGTTAACTAAACATGAGAAACTGAGATGAAGCATAAAGATGGTAACTAACTGGCATGATAAATAGATAACAAGGTAGATCAAGTGTGGCATCCCATATATAAGGTTTAGTTTTGCACCAATAGTACTAGTATTCTAACCTATGTCAAGTATAAACAAGAAATGATCCCTTGGCCCAATATCGTGAGATGACCCAGGTCAAGGTCCAACTACACGGTCTAGTCGATCGGCTCCCTATAAGCCTAAGTCGTCGAGTGTCGGTGTCATACGGCCCAATCACAGAATGTAGTCAACTGTGCTAGGTCCACCCTAGGGTGTATCAAGCCCTAGGGTGCCAACCACTGACACAAATCAAGCACGCATAGTCTAAACCTTCTGGTGCCCATGTATTTTATTTTTCAACTCCGGACTTTGTGCATGACCATAGCCCGCCTTAACCTACACTGGCGCATCTACTCAGTCGTCTTTCTGGTCGCTTACAATCACCCCAGTAATCGTGCCCCACCCTAGCCTAGTCCCCAGGGTATCGTGATACATCCAAGAGGGTTACTGCTGAAAAGGACAACGTAACTAGGGTTTCTAATGGGTTAAGTGTGGTCATCCCTGTCCAATCATGTTTCAAGTTGGTTAAGTGTATCCAAGTGGTTCATGACTCAACCCTATCATGTGGCATTAATTAACTTAATGCGCCCAACCTCTCACATTAGACTTTGTTGTGGTTACAGGATGTGTCGGGCGGGTCCGGGCAGATTTATACCACAACCTAGTCTAACCTCGGGTTTTAGGCGCGATATGACCAACTACTCACATTGGATCCTATTGTTTGTAGCCACTGGATTTGCTGGGCGGTTCCGGGCAGATTTACGCTACAAACTCAACCCAACCTCGAGTTGGCCACTTTATGGTTTTCTACATGTCATGACCACATTCAAGTTTTCAAGCATAATCAATTTTCATGTCACATTTCAAGTCATGTTTTTCATGTCATTTTTAGTTCGCCTAACTACCCATAACGTATTCCCATCGCACATAAATTCGCATCAACACAAATAGATCAAGAAAGGGAACATAACAATATGACATTGATGGGCATAAGTTGGTAAAGTTGATCATACGTTAAACATGATGACATTTGAGGCAAAGGTGTTCATCACAACTAGCATATAGAATTATTGGCCTCAAAACATGTATGACATCAAACTTAGCAAATAGGGCGATAACATGGTAATAGTTGACATAGAGTGATAAACTTGTGACTAGCATGTAGTTCAACATCATAGGCAAGTTAACATCAAAGTTATGAGAGGTTCTATGTTGCATTATGCATAATCCCCAAATAAAGCTCATAGCTTTCTACCCAAAAATCAAGATGAACGGTACTAGGTTCATGATAGTTCCCCAATCATAGATCAAAAGAGTCATAAATGGATCTATGCATACAATGATAGACCAAAGACAAGTATTACACAAGAATCCCATTTCAACTTGCTACATGTTCATATTAATTTCATAGTTTAAATCTAAGAGTAGAGTGGGGCTTACAATGCGTGGCTATGAGAACTAGAACAAAATAGAACAAGATAGAGACGTTGTAGAAGCTCTAGGAATGATGTAGCAACACTAGCAATCTCCAAACAAAGCCTTGAGAAATAAGTAGCTCCTTTGATTTGATGAAGAAAGATTGCTCCTTTGCCTTAGAAGCTCTCAAGATGAAGATGGAGGCCATGATTAGGGATCATTTTGGCATAATTTAGTTGTTAGGATGATTTGTGGTGGTTTAGGCTAGGTCTTAGGGTGTTTTTATAGGTGTAGAGACAAGTTTAGGCCATAGGATTAACCCTAGTTTAGATCTGAACCATCAAATCCCGTCATAGGCCAAATGAACAGACCCAAAGGAGCAAACAGGTGCACCAGGAAAACATGGCCGACCAAGGAGGTCGACACCCAGGTCGACACCCAAGTCGACTGGGCAGTCGACCTGGGCTGGGGCAGGTCGACTCCCCAGTCGACCTAGGGCTGGGCGGGAAATTTTCTCGCCCAAAGTGTTTGGACTGAATTTGAATTTCGGGCTGAATTTTGAATTTTCTGAAATCTTCTATGGGTCATAACTTGGTCATACGGACTCCGATTTACGAAATTTCGGACTCGTTTTCAAGTAGAATTTCGAGACGAAAGCAATTCTCCCCTCAGCCAACCCTTATCATCGATGGCGTACCTACTGAGGTGACTTGAAGTCTCACCCCTAATAAGTTTATCAATCACATCAACAAGCTGAGGGTCTTCACGTTGTGTAGCCCCTGTTGAGTCCAAGAGATTAGGGCGTACTCCGAGAGATGCTTGCAAACCTGGTACAAAATCCGAGGAGGGCCTAAAGTTAAAACTGGCTATATACTCCAGGCTTTGCCTTTCCACAAAGAGCGGGCTTAAGGTCAGTTTCTTACGGCTCAATGCATCTGCTACTACGTTGCCTTTTCCGATAATATACGAAATTTGAAAGTCATACGAGGCAAGAAACTCCATCCATCTTTGCTGCCTCATGTTAAGATCCTTCTGCGAGAAGAGATATTTCAACGATTTATGGTCAATGTATAATTCGAACTTCTCACCTAGGAGATAATGGCACCAAGACTTAAGCGCAAAGACGATTGCGGATAACTCGAGATTGTGGGTTGGGTAGTTCTTTTCATGAACTTTTAATTGTCTTCCACCATAAGCTACTACCCTTCCTTCATGCATTAGAACAGCGCCTAGTCCCGTTCCACATGCATCCATGTATACTATGAACATTTTGCTTCTGTCAGGCAGAGTTAGAACTGAGGTTGTTGTAAGAGCCCTTTTTAATCGTTGGAAAGCAAACTTGCAGTCCAAATCCCAAATGAAAGCCAGATTCTTCTTTGTTAGCCTTGTGAGTGGGGCTGTGATTTTCGCGAAATCCCTAATAAATTTTCGGTAAAAACCTGCTAGCCCAAGAAAGCTTCGAACTTCGGTTGCATTTCTTCGTGTCTTCCAATCTTACACTGCCACCACTTTCGCGGGATCCAGGGCCAACCCATCTTTGGTCACTATATGACCCAAAAATCTTACTTCTTTTCTCCAGAAGTGACACTTGGAGAATTTGGCTTTTAGTTGATGAGCTCGAAGAGTTTCCACGATTTCTTTCAGATGCTGAGCATGCTCTTCCTCATTCTTTGAGAAGATTAAGATATCGTCTACGAAGACAACCACAAATTTGTTGAGGAATTCTCTGAACACCCTGCTCATTCGGTCTACGAAATAAGCGGGTGCGTTTGTCAAGCCGAAAGGCATGACAAGCCACTCGAAGAAACCGTCTGGGGTTCTAAACGCCGTTTTATCAATACTATCTTCGGCTACTCTTAGCTGATGGAACCCTGTTGCCAGATCAAGCTGGGAGAAGACCGTCGCACCAACAAGCTGATCAAACAAATCGTCGATTCGGGGAAGAGGGTGCCTATTTTTCTTTGTCAATTTGTTTAACTCCCTATAGTCGACGCAAAGGCGAAGCGATCCGTCCGCTTTGATTGCGAACACCATTGGAGCACCCTTTTATGAAATGCTCCGTCTAATGAACCCTTTTTCGAGAAGTTCTTTAACCTTCTTACTGAGCTCCTTTCTCTTCCTTGGAGCCATGTGTCTGACAAGTAAAGCTACAGGCTTTGCGTTATCCACAAGATATATGCGGAAGTCTATTTCCCGCCTCGGAGGTAAGCCTTTCACCTCCTCAAAGACATCCGGATATTCCCGGACTACTCTTACTGATTGCAAATTATCACTGGAAGCATCAAGCGACTCTGGATAACTAAGCATAGCAGCATTCAAGGGATTACAAGAAATTTCTAGAGTGTTACCAAGCCGAGTCAATAGTCTAAATACTCTTTTCTCACAATCAAGAATGGCACTATTACTGGATAACCGGTCCATGCCTAAGATCAAACCATATCCCGAGAAGCCTAAGAAAAAGGCATTACAGCTAAACTCAATGCTGAGAATAGAGATTTTCAAACCCAAACAAACCATTGACAAGTAAGTGGATCCCCCAATTGGATTTGAAACTACTAAGGGATCTTCCACCATACTAGCGTCTAGATGCAGAGATTCTACTAAGGTAGATGAAATAAAAGAGTGTGATGCGCCAGAGTCAAAAAGTGTACGAATTGGATGATCGTAAAGATAGACTACACTTTCTATACAAATATTACTACCTTGTTCCTGCTGAGGTGCCACTAGCGCATGAACCTGACCCCCTAAAGTGGATCCGGCTTTCTGTCCCTGCCCTTTCATCTTTGGGCAGTCCTTAGCTTGGTGCCCAGTCTCTCCACAATGAAAGCAACCACCCATCTTCTCCTTTCTTTTCCGGCATTCTTTTGATATATGGCCCACAATGCCATAGAAATTGCACATTCTCTTCTCACGAGGTTTATTGTTCTTCCCTCCTTTCTTGAAGTCTGTTTTCTTTGCTTGTAGACCCTCTTTTTCTCTTCCACCTTAGTTTCTTTCTTGTTGTGGTCTTCCTCGTGTAGCAACGCCATGTCCACCAAGCATTCATAAGTCGCTCCCGTGGATACATGGGTTATGGAATAGCTGTTTAGAGGCTCATTCAAACCCTTGACGAAGCGAAGTGCCTTCTTGTGTTGGGTTTTTACTAAGTCTAACCCAAATCTGGCCGGCTGATTAAACTGATTAACATATTCCCTGATCGTCATGCTCCCCTGTTTTAGATTTAGGAACTTCTCCATTTGCAGGCTTCTTTCAGCTGGGGAGAGAAATTTCATTTCAAACCTTGTCTTGAAATCTTCCCACGTTTCCACCGCCCTTTGAGCACTGGTAACTTCCCACCAATAGGAAGCTTCATCCTTAAGCAACCATACCGCTAGTTGTATCGTTTGCCTGTTATCAACCCCGAAGATGACAAACAAATCCTCAGTCTCCTTTATCCAATATTTTGCCCCTACAAAGGATTCTGTCCCATAAAAGTCTTTTCCACCCATTGCCTTGAAGTCTCTACATGTTTTTGCGAAGGCATTTCCACGAGGAGGTGAAGGAGGAGGAGGAGGAACCGCGGCCACTGGAGGAGGGATGTCTGGTGGGCCCACGCCATTGGCCCTTGCTTCTAAGTGCCTCCTAAACCAGCCGGGAATCGGCACTCCTTCCGGGAGGTTAAGGTCTCCAGACATGCTGAAACAGAAAGGAAAGATTCAAAACGAAGGATAGAGAGAGATAGATAGGGCACATGGCTTTGGGGGATTTTGTCTTTTTTTATAAATATAACACTTTTTTTAATAAAAAATGTTTCTTTAAATTTTCTTTTTCAAAACAAGTTCAAAAACTTTTATCTTGTCTGGTAAACCTATGCTCTGATACCAAGTGAAACACCCCACCTCCGTTAAGGTCACTCACAAAGGGAATGCCTTAATTTTGGTGGAGGTTTATAAGTAAAAGCCATAGATAAACTCAAGAAAGATATAAATACACATATTTTAAACAGCGGAAACCCAACAGACTTTTTATTTCATCAATACGTGTTCAAAACATTACATTCCATAATTGTCTCAAAATACTTCCATCATTGCAACCTAATAACTGTCTTGATTACTAAAGAAGCATAAAACATAAATAAAGTGACAAAAATCCCCATAGTGATATGCAAATCCATAGTCCGAGCAAAAGAGACCCAAATCATACATCTACGTTCTCGGGGCTTGTAAAGAGCCTGACTGAGCTGAGCTGTTTCCTCCCTGCGGACCTCGGGGGGGGGGGGGGAGCGAAAGAAAAGAAGACGAAAGAAAATAGGGTCAGACATAAAGCTTGAGTAAATCTAGTAACTCTTCAGTATGTGAATAAGAAAAGGGCATGATAGATATATACTGAAAATAGGATGGTGTCACAGGCTATGGGAGTGTAGAATGTACTATTGCACCCATACTATATCTCTGCACCTACTTGAGTTTATTCCATCCGGCACCCCATGGCGAGGGTGAAGTGATCCCCAACTTTATTTAAAGATTGGATCCTACTCGAGTGTGTCATACGGCCCGCAAGAATTGTAGATACCTATGCTGGTCCCAGCATTGGGTGTATCAAGACCCATGGTGGCGGCCCCGACACAAATTCTTGAAGGCATAGGTTATGCTACTGGTGTCCCCAGTGCCCTGGTTGTCTGCTCCGGAGTGTGTGCAAGCCCGCACCTCGTTCGACCTACACTGTGCACCCACCGCTGTCGTTTGACTGCTTACAATCAGCCCAGTAATCGTTCCCCACCCTGCCTAGTTTCAGGGTACCGTTGATACCTAACTTGGGTTACTGCTGAAACGGGTCCCTCGTTACCAGATTTTCTAGTCAAACATGTTAAGTGGTTAAGTGTCTGTATTTACCTAACCCCACCCATCAATTCTTGTTAACATGTTGAATTTCGTTAAGTGTTATAGTTGACTTAACCCAACAATCTGTCCATAGCCTCTTAGGAGCACCGGACCACTCACATTAGACAGGTATTGCTATGGTTACTGGATGTGCCAGTCGGTTCCGGGCAGGTTTACACCGTAGCTCAGTCTAACCTCGGGTCATTATTGGGCTCTATGCTTAACCACTCACATTAGATTGGTATTGTTGCGACTACTGGACAACCGGGCGGGTCCGGGCAGGCTTACATCACAACTCAATCCAACCTTGGGTTAAGCATGTCGTATTTTCTAAATTTACATATTTTATTATTTCTAAATTACATATGTAAATGTCATGTCTTTTATTTTTGGGTATATCAATTCATACCACTTAAATGTCATTGTCGTTGGCATGTGCCAAACATGCCAACATATATTTTCAATGTTTTACACCCAACGTTATTACCCCCGTTTGTTCGCAACATTATAACATGTGTTGGACTTGTCACACTTCAGCCCAACTTTGTAAACGTGAAAAAAGGGGAAATCAAAAACATATAATATTTTACAACATATAAGGGTGTGTGGCGCATGAACTTGCAATTTAGCATACTAACATAAATGATGGGTCATGTGAACTTGCATTCAAATCAAAGTATAACTAAGTAGGTGACATATGAAATGACATAGATTAGGTTTATACAAACTTGTTTTCAAACAGGATTAACTTGGCATAATGTCAAACATAAAACTAGCATGTTGTATATTCACCAAAATGCCCAATTATAGCATCTAATCACATAGCCCATTTCAACCTGAGCTTGCATAGTTTACAAAACCCAAACGATACTTAACGTGGATCCAATTATACTTGCAAATAAACATGAACTTGCATAGTTTAGAAAACCCAAACGGTACTTAACATAGATCCAATTATACTTGCAAATAAACATGAGAATGATATCATAGGTTTTGGGTCATGTTGGCATAAAAGGTTTCAAATCTAGAACATGTTTACATAAATTCTAATTTAGACTTAGGGAATATACATAGTCCATGCCATCGACATATACATAAAGGGATCAATTTCGAGTTTTTACCACAAACTTGCAAGTGCCATTGTTTTCATATACAATTGTTCAGTAGGCTTGCATCAATCAATTTATGCCATAAACATCAATACAAAAATCATGATAGAACCATTTCAATACACAGAATTCATACAATACAATAACACAATTCTATTTTCATTTACATCGAATAACATCACAATTTTTATTCATATTCTGAAAGGTCACTATACTTACAACGAATGCAGAATCTTGAATTCTGGATTCTGAATTCTGAAATTGAGATGCGTCCTTTGGGTAGACTAACGTTGCGTTGATAAATTTGATTAAACTATAATCTTCTTCTTAATTTGATTCGTCTCTAGGCTTTTCTCTTGACGGCTATGTTCAATTCCTCCCAAGCAGCATGACGACTCCTTTCTCAATTTTTTGTGTGAATTTTCAGTTGAAACTTACGGTGTATTTATAGAATTTTAAGTTGTTTTGGGTCGTCAGATGAAGACAGGAGGAATCTAGACCATTTAGTGTTCAAAGAGCCAATCAAGAGATGACACGTCAGCCCTAGTGACACAGAGCCATAGAAATTCGAGCCGGAGCCAGACCTGGCCGGCCAGGTCGACCAGGCAGGTCGACACCCAGGTCGACACTATGGTCGACCTGGGGGGGACTAGGTCGACACTATTGTCGACCTGGGGTGACCAGGTCGACACCATGGTCGACCTTATGGTCGACCTTATGGTCGACCTGGTCTCTGGGCGGGAATTTTCCGACCCAGCACAGTTTGAACCTGAAATTCGAATTTTGAAATTTAAACTGGGTTGTTTGAATTTAAATTTGATTCTGAAACTTCCGTAGGCCATAACTCCTTCGTATGGAGTCCGATTCGCGCAAACTCGGACTCTATCTAAAGCAGAATTCCGAGTCGAACGCAACAGCGTAACCCGTTTCCCTTAATTCTTTCATTTAGAATTAATTATACTTTAATTTGTGAAGCTTAACGTTATAAAATTCACGGGGTGTTACATGAGGCTAGCGAATCCACGCTATACACAAAGCCAGGCCACGTAGGCCATGCTTTGATCATCGATCACAAGACTTTGCCTTGCAACAGAAGCCTTGATCACTGCATCTTGGCATGCCACACAGGCAATCCATTCCATACGATTGATTTCTGCCGATATATAACCTCTGAGCTCGTACTTCTCATAGAAGGGCGTTAAGCAAGAGAATAAATGTAACATGCCATGTCCATTAATGTCACTCACAAAGGGAATGCATTAACTTCCATGGAGGTTTTAAGTGAATATAGAACAGAAAAATTACAACAAGACAGATAATAAATAGTACTTGGAAATCAAAAACTTCATTTTATTGCAGCAGAAATTAAACATGTTTGTTACATCATAAAACCATAAATCAGAGTCAAGTACATTATCCATGTTGATAAAACAAAATACATAATCCCATTACACAAATAGCCATTAAAGAAGATAACAAGCTGGACTTTACTTCAATGGTCCAAGCTTTCCAAAGAGAGATAAAGAAATCCAATCAAACTCCACTAGAGCTGGGTCCAACCTGAGGACCTGGAGGGGGAAAAAGGATAGAAATGGAGGGGGTCAGACATAAAGTCTGGCGAGTATGACAATTCTAACAATACTATTAACAAAATAACTAGACTAAGGCATAAGCTGGAAGACAAGTAAATGTCTATGAACTATTTGGAAGATAAAGATAGTGTTTAAGATAACGTTAAAGATAACGGTAAAGGCACACCTAATTGCTAACGAATGATTACTACACTGCACCGCACCAATCACCCTAAAGGTTGATCACACTTGCTTCACACAGAAACATATAAATAGCCTTACGTACCCCTAGCTGACTACATAAGTGCCGTCTGCCGCTATCTCCACTAGGTGTACCCCACTACCCACTTGCGATCGTCTCCCTACTCGTGGATAGCCGTGCTGGCCCCACACTGGGGTGTATCACTCCCCTAAAGTGGCAACCCGATACAACTTGAGAATGCACGGCTTATACCTACACGATGCAACAACGTCTTACCTACCAGCCTGGGTCCACACACGCATATGAAACCCATTGGACTTGCGTTGCCACCGCTCCCCGTTTTGGCCTCTTATAGTCAAACTCAGTATGCGTGTCCCATCCTCGACTTGGGTCGAGCCCACAAAGATACGTTTGGGATACTGGTTGAAATGGGCCCCCACAAGCTACCCACCTAAGCTTGTCATTAATATATCCCACTTAACCCTCTTAGTCATGTTCATTTACATGTGTGTTCGGTTAAGTCTTACTAATCGTATTTCACATGCCACTAAGGGCACCCACTAGATTCCTCATGCCACCCAAGGCACCTACATAACTCCCATGTCCCACTTTACATGAATATCTGGTTAAGTATTTCTTAATTCATTCAGGCCATAACCTCATAAAGACCTCTCACATTAGACTGGCATTTATGGCAGCTGGATTTGCCGGGCGGGTCTGGGAAGTCTTACACCATAAAAGAGTCTAACCTTGTGTCTTTACAACTGTTATGCTTTAGTTTAGGCCTAGGACCTCTCACATTGGGCTGACATTTGTGACCACTGGATTAGCCGGGCGGTTCCGGGCGGGTTTACGTCACAAACGAGTCCAACCTCGTGTCCTAAGCATTGATTAACACTTATAATCTTTTACCCCAGTTTTAATAATTCCCTATTCAAATTATTAATTATTTCCAATTTTAATGATGTCCATAATTGACTCAATTATGGTCATCCACTCATGGCATGCAAAATCATATCAATTGCACCCCAACATCTTAATATTAAATCCTCAATATTACCCCTACCCTACGTTTATACGTTCGCTTATTCAACACATAATATAGGCTAGCCTTGAATAGTCTAATGCATAACACAAAGATAAATTATCACAACGTATAGACAATTAAAATAAATCTAATCATAATAGCGGTGAAACTTGCATAAACTACGCATGTTAAGGATCAAAAGGTGTCAACTTATTAAATGTCACAATTTACATGATATGATCATAGCCCAAATCTATATATAAACTTGCATATGGGGTTTTTAGGCAACATAATGATGGTGTGAACTAGCATAGGATATCACATATGTCATAGCATAGTTCTAGATGCCATAATAGATGTCATGGCATATGTTCATAACTTTTCTAATCAATCTAACTTGCATATGTGACTTGTCATATAGATCAACATAGCCCAAACATGATGATTTAATTACTATGAACTAACTAGCATAGATGGATTTATAACATGTACGATTCATCACAACTTAGCATAGAAACTTTCAACATACATAACATCACCATAGCATGATTTACAACAAATAGTATATCATCACCACATAGCATAGGATTAATAACATACATGATAGCATATGACAATTCACATCATCTACTCACAATCCATTCATGACTTAACCTAATTAAAATGATAATAATCTTGTTAAGACTATCATACTCACAATTAGAGAAGAATAGAGAGTTTTGCTTTGCTTTAGGGTTGAGAGAATTAGAATTGAATTAGCTTTTCTTCCTTCTTAGTTAGCGGCGGCTCCATTGATTTCCATGGCGACGGTATGACGGTAACTATTCTATTTTTAATGATGTTTAGGGGTAGTATTAGGGTGTATTTATAGGTGTAGTTAGTTGTTTTAGGCCTTTAGATAGACCCTAGGATAGATTAGAGCCGTCAGATTTCGTCACAGCCCCCAAAACCTAGCCCAAAAAGCCATTCAGGTGCACCCAGTTCGCTTGGGCTCGACCAGTGAGGACGACCTGCAGGTCGACCCTAGGGTCGACACCCATGTCGATCTGGTGGGCAGGTCGACCCCCACGTCGACCTGGTCTAGGCTGGAATTTTTCCCGCTCAGCCTGTTTGGGCTGAATTTTCGAAATTTGAATTTTCTGAATCCGTTTTGAATTTTCTGAAACTTCGGATGGCCATAACTTCTTCATACGAAGTCAAATTCACGCAAACTCAGACTCTATTTCAACCAGAATTCCGAGACGAACACAATGGCACAACCCGTTTCCCTTAATTCTTACATCTGTAATTAATTATTCTTTAATTTGTGGACATCACTATTATTAGAAATACGCGGTGTTACATTCTCCCCTTCTTAAAGGATTTCGCCCCCGAAATCTCCAAGTTAAGGAGAATGCATATCCTAACATCCAACCAACCATCTACTCAACCATCAAACACAGGCATCCACTGTCCTTATAGGCTTCTAATGCTTTCATGTTTAAATGCACAGTGTGTGTATATGTCCCTATCTAATGCAAAATCAGGCGGTCCACTGATTCAGTTGACCTCCTTTAATGCAAACCATGATAATGCCATGCGTTCATTATGTATGCAAAAGTTCCCTAATGCTACATATTATTTCTACATGTGTGCACAACCATTCACCAAAATGCGGTATCCATATGATAGTACAACCATTATACATCCATTTTACTAAATACAACCATTTATATGCAATATGCAGTATGAAGTGACTGAGCCGATCTAGTGCCTAATAGTGTGTGTATATGTGTCCATGAGCAACCACTAGCAAATACTTGCATCCACTTTGCATTCATCATACATAACATGTCTCAAACACATGTTTCAACCATAGGATGATCCTAACTAAAGGTCAAAGATACTAGCAAGAGGATACGCTAAAGATAAGATAAGTACAAGATAAACGATAATGGAGAAATTAAAAGACATACCCTCAAAAAGAAAAGGGTATCGTGAACGCATCTTCTCTTCTGTCTCCCAAGTAGCGTTGCTCTCATCATCTCCCCATTGTACTTTGACTAGCATGACCTCTCGATTTCTTAACTTCTTAATCTATAACACAAGAATGCGCGTAGGAGGTCGTCGAATCGTCGCATCACGCTCGATCTCCACCTCTCTAAGCAAGTTCGGCTCTACCACTTCCGCGGTCTCATGCAAGCACTTCCTCAAATGTGACACATGGAATACGTCGTGTACACCACTAAGTCTCTCAGGCAACTCCACTCTATACGCCATCTGTCCAATCTTCTCCTTAATAGGAAACGGTCCTACGAACCTTGGTGCTAACTTCCCAAATGACCCAAGCGAACAACGTTTCGTAATGGAGACACTTTGATAAAGACCATGTCCCCAATTTCAAACTCGAGATCTGTCCCCCTCTTATCCGCATAAGATTTCTACCTATCTTGCGCTTCTTTCATCCTCCTTCGAATCAAGTCGACCTTCTCCGAAGTCTCCCTAATCATATCGGGCCCACGTAAGATCTTGTCCGTAGATTCCCACCAACATGTAGGCGAACGACACGGCCATCCATAAAGAGCTTCGAATGGTGCCATACCATTGCTAGACTGAAAGCTGTTCTTATATGCGAACTCCACTAACGGATGATGCTCTTCCCATGTACCCCCAAAGTCTAGGATACATAGCCTCAAAAGATCCTCTAGAATGCGATTCATCCTCTCGGTCTGGTCGTCCATCTGAGGATGATATGCGGTGCTCAAACATAATTGAGTCCCTACCGCCTCTTGTAAGCTTCTGCAAAATTCGCTAGTGAAAATAGGATCGCGGTCGCTCACTATGCTAGAAGGAACACCATGCAAACGAACTATTTCTCGGACGTATACAGAAGCTGACCATGGAGAAATCCTCTTACTCTTCACGGGAATGAAATGGGCGCTCTTAGTAAGTCTATCTAACATAACCCAAATCCCTGTATTACCCTTTCTCGATCTCGGTAATCCGTCAATAAAGTCCATCGAGACGCTTTCACACTTCCATAGTGGAACCTCCAATGGGTGAAGTAACCCACCGGGTTTCTTTTGCTCCGCTTTTACTTGATGGCACACCAAGCATCTAGCAGCATACTCGGCCATGTCCTCTTCATACCGGCCCAAAAGAAAACTCGCTTCATGTCTTTGTACATCTTGTCCCCGCCGAGATGAATGGTCATCTTCGAATGATGTGCATCGTCAAGAATAGTCTTCCTTAGGTCATCGTCTTTTGGTACACAAAGTCTACTGTCCCTACGTAACCAACACTTATCATCTAGGGTATACCTATGGAGATGGCTTGATGACTCCCCTCCTTTGAGCTTTTTTACTAACTCAACCAACTGCGGGTCGTCTCGCCGTGCCTCGCCAATCTGTCCCGAAAGCGTAGGTCTGACCGCCTAGGATGCTAGCAAATCGGGTACGAAGTCAACGGAAGGTCTAAAATCAAACATAGAGATGAACTCTAAACTTCGCCGCTCAACAAACAAAGGACTTAAGGATAATCTTTTTCTACTTAAGGCGTTCGCCACCACGTTACCCTTGCCAGGGGTATATGCTATCTCGAAGTCGTAGGATGCTAAGAACTCCATCCACCTTTGCTGCCTTAAGTTCAAGTCCTTTTGAGAAAATAAGTATTTTAGCGATTTGTGGTCAGTGAGTAATTCGAATCTCTCGCCAAGAAGATAATGACGCCAAGACTTAAGCGCGAAAACAATAGCGGCCAACTCTAGGTTATGCGCGGGATAATTCTTCTCATGCGCTCTCAACTGCCTTCCACCATAGGCTATTACCCTACCCTCTTGCATTAAGACTGCGCCTAGTCCTGTCCCACAAGCGTCAGTATATATGGTAAATGGCTTACTCCCGTCTGGCAGCACTAAGACTGGGGCTGAGGTCAAAGCTCTCTTCAAACAATGGAACGCATCAGCACAATCTACGTCCCATGTGAAAACTAGGTTCTTCTTCGTCAAGCATGTTAATGGAGTTGATATCTTTGCGAAATCTTTGATAAACTTCCTATAGTAGCCAGCCAACCCCAAGAAACTTATTACTTCAGTAGCATTTTTAGGGACCTTCCAATCTTGGATGGCCACCACCTTCGCGGGATCCACGGCTATCCCTTCTTTGGAAACCACATGCCCCAAGAACCGTACTTCCTTCCTCCAGAAGTGACACTTAGAAAATTTTGCTTTAAGGCTATGCGCTCGAAGAGTCTCCAACACTTCCCTAAGATGTAGGGCATGCTCTTCTTCATCCTTACAAAAGATCAAGATGTCATCTACAAAGACTACCACGAATTTGTTAAGGTACTCCCTAAACACCCTACTCATCAAATCAACACAATATGCTGGGGCGTTTGTTAAACCGAAGGGCATCACTAGCCATTCATAGAAACCGTCTGGAGTCCTAAAGGCAGTCTTGTCTATGCTATCCTCAGCCACTCTCAACTGATGGAAACCAATGTCTAAGTCCAACTGCGAAAACACTGAGGCGCCAACTAATTGATCGAAGAGATCGTCAATCCTCGGCAGTGGGTGTCTGTTCTTCTTAGTAAGTTTATTAAGTTCTCTATAGTCCACACAAAGTCTAAGGGACCCATCCGCCTTCGTGGACAAGACTACTGAAGCACCCCACTCTGATATACTCCGTCTTATGAACCCCTTCTCAAGCAACTCCTTCACTTGCTTATCGAGTTCCCTCCTTTCACGTGGAGCCATGTGGCATAATGGCAAAGATACTGGTTTCGCATTATCCACAAGATATATTCGAAAATCTATCTCCTGCTTCGGAGGCAAGCCCTTCACCTCCTCAAACACATCCGAATATTCTCGAACCACTCTAACAGATTGTAGATTTTCCTCAGATGTGTCAAGCGATTCTATATAACTTAGCATAACGGAATCTATGGGATTACAAAAGATTTCGAGAGCGTTGCCAAGGCGAGTCACGAGCCTAACTACTCTCCTTTCACAATCAAGAACGGCCCCATTTCTGGATAACCAATCCATTCCTAAAATTATCCCATAGCCCGTGAAGGCCAACACATAAGCATCACATCTAAACTCAACTCTAAGTATAGAAATTTTCAAATCCAAACACATCATGGACAAATGAGCTGAGCCCCCAATTGGATTCGATATGACTAAGGGATCCTCTACTAAATTGGTGTTTAAGTGCAGTGATTCAACTAATGATGTAGAGATAAACGAATGCGATGCGCCCGAATCGAATAAGGTATGGACAGGATGATCGAACAGAAAAACTAAGCTTTCAACAGAAATGGTTCTACCTCGTTCTTGTCGGGTGGGACCGCGAGAGCCTGAACTTGTCCCCTTGCCTGCCCTGGTGCTATAAGAGCCTGCACCTGTCCTCCCGAGGTAGCCCCTGCCCTCTGCCCCTTCCTTGGGCAGTCCTTCACTAAATGTCCCGCATCGCCACAATGAAAACAGCCAGTCTTCTTTTTCTTTCGGCAGTCCTTGCTGAGATGGCCTGGGGTCCCACAGTTAAAACATTTCTTCTTTCCCTTGTCGTTACTGTCTTTACCACCCTTCTTGTTTTGCTGTTGGGGTTTCTTATGATCCCCTTTCTTCTCGGTTGCCTTATCAGCTTTAGCGCTTTTCTCCTCGTGCATGAGCGCCATTTCTACTAGCTTCTCAAAGGTGGCCACCATAGGGATGTGGGTCATAGCCAACCCTTGCAACGGTTCATTCAAGCCGTTCACGAACCTTAGAGCCTTCTTCTCCGGCGTGTTTACTAAGTCCAAACCAAACCTTGCTAGCTGATTAAATTTGTTAACATATTCTTTCACTGATGAGCTTCCTTGCTTCAATGTCAAGAACCTTTCCATATATAGATTCTCTTCTGCCCTTGAGAGAAACTTCACCACAAACCTACGCCTAAAATCCGCCCAAGAGTCAACAGGATGCTCCCCATTAGTGACCTCCCACCAAAACGAGGCCTCTCCCTTCATTAGCCAAGCTGCTAATCTAACTCTCCTCCCTTCTTCACTTTAAAGATTTCTAGCAATTCTTCCACCTCCTTAAGCCAATCGCTAGCTTCCACAAACGTTTCTGACCCTTGAAAGGGTTTTCCACCCATAGCCTTGAATTCCTTGCACGTCTTTGCAAAAGTATCTACGCGAGGAGGAGGAGGAGGAATGGGTGCAACTGGTGGTGGAGGAACATTGGTCGGACCTGCAGCGGCCCTAGCCTCGAACAACCTCCTATACCATCCTGGTATCGTTACACCGTCAGGCAGATTAAGATGTTCAGCCATGCTGAAACGAAAAAGGAAAGATTCAAAATGGAGAATTCGAAAGATAAAGATATGGCTATTGGGGAATATGTTTATCTTAAATTACTCATTAAAACATGTTTTCAAAAACACTTCTTTCAAAAATAACTATTTTTCCAAAGTATTTTTATCTGTTCTAGTAACCTTAAGCTCTGATACCACGTGTAACATGCCACGTCCATTAATGTCACTCACAAAGGGAATGCATTAACTTCCATGGAGGTTTTAAGTGAATATAGAACAGAAAAATTACAACAAGACAGATAATAAATAGTACTTGGAAATCAAAAACTTCATTTTATTGCAGCAGAAATTAAACATGTTTGTTACATCATAAAACCATAAATCAGAGTCAAGTACATTATCCATGTTGATAAAACAAAATACATAATCCCATTACACAAATAGCCATTAAAGAAGATAACAAGCTGGACTTTACTTCAACGGTCCAAGCTTTCCAAAGAGAGATGAAGCAATCCAATCAAACTCCACTAGGGCTGGGTCCAACGTGAGGATCTGGAGGGGGAAAAAGGATAGAAATGGAGGGGGTCATACATAAAGTCTGGCGAGTATGACAATTCTAACAATACTATTATCAAAATAACTAGACTACGGCATAAGCTGGTAGACAAGTAAATGTCTACGAACTATTTGGAAGATAAAGATTGTGTTTAAGATAACGTTAAAGATAACGGTAAAGGCACACCTAATTGCTAACGAATGATTACTACACTGCACCGCACTAGTCACCCTAAAGGTTGATCCCACTTGCTTCACACAGAAACATATAAATAGCCTTACGTACCCCTAGCTGACTACATAGGTGCCGTCTGCCCCTATCTCCACTAGGGGTACCCCACTACCCACTTGCGATCGGCTCCCTACTGGTGGATACCCGTGCTGGCCCCACACTGGGGTGTATCACTCCCCTAAAGTGGCAACCCGACACAACTTGAGAATGCACGACTTATACCTACACGATGCAACAACGTCTTACCTACCAGCCCGGGTCCACACACCCATATGAAACCCGTTGGACTTGCATTGCCACCGCTCCCCGTTTTGGCCTCTTATAGTCAAACTCGGTATGCGTGTCCCGTCCTCGACTTGGTTCGAGCCCACAAAAATATGTTTGGGATACTAGTTGAAATGGGCCCCCACAAGCTACCCACCTAAGCTTGTCATTAATATATCCCACTTAACCCTCTTAGTCATGTTCATTTACATATGTGTTTGGTTAAGTCTTACTAATTGTATTTCACATGCCGCTAAGGGCACTCACTAGATTCCTCATGCCACCCAAGGCACCTACTTAACCCCCATGTCCCACTTTACATGTTTATCTGGTTAAGTATTTCTTAATTCATTCGGGCCATTACCTCATAAAGACCTCTCACATTAGACTGGCATTTATGGCAGCTGGATTTGTCGGGCGGGTCCGGGCAGTCTTACACCATAAAAGAGTCTAACCTCATGTCTTTACAACTGTTATGCTTTAGTTTAGGCCTAGGACCTCTCACATTGGGCTGACATTTGTGACCACTGGATTTGCCGGGCAGTTCCGGGCAGGTTTACGTCACAAACGAGTCCAACCTCGTGTCCTAAGCACTGATTAACACTTATAATCTTTTACCCCAGTTTTAATAATTCCCTATTCAAATTATTAATTATTTCCAATTTTAATGATGTCCATAATTGACTCAGTTATGATCATCCACTCATGGCATGCAAAATCATATCAATTGCACCCCCAACATCTTAATATTAAATCCATAATATTACCCCTACCCTACGTTTATACGTTCGCTTATTCAACGCATAATATAGGCTAGACTTGAATAGTCTAACGCATAGCACAAAGATAAATTATCATAACGTATAGACAATTAAAATAAATCTAATCATAATAGCGGTGAAACTTGCATAAACTATGCATGTTAAGGATCAAAAGGTGTCAACTCATTAAATGTCACAATTTACATGATATGATCATAGCCCAAATCTATATATAAACTTGCATATGGGGTTTTTAGGCAACATAATGATGGTGTGAACTAGCATAGGATATCACATATGTCATAGCATAGTTCTAGATGTCATAATAGATGTCATGGCATATGTTCATAACTTTTCTAATCAATCAAACTTGCATATGTGACTTGTCATATAGATCAACATAGCCCAAACATGATGATTTAAATACTATGAAATAACTAGCATAGATGGATTTCTAACATGTAGGATTCATCACAACTTAGCATAGAAACTTTCAACATACATAACATCACCATAGCATGATTTACAGCATATAGTATATCATCACCACATAGCATAGGATTAATAACATACATGATAGCATATGACAATTCACATCATCTACTCACAATCCATTCATGACTTAACCTAATTAAAATGATAATAATCTTGTTAAGACTATCATACTCACAATTAGAGAAGAAAAGAGAGTTTTGCTTTGCTTTAGGATTGAGAGAATTAGAATTGAATTCGTTTTTCTTCCTTCTTAGGTTGCGGCGGCTCCATTGATTTCCATGGCGATGGTACGACGGTAACTATTCTATTTTTAATGATGTTTAGGGGTAGTATTAGGGTGTATTTATAGGTGTAGTTAGTTGTTTTAGGCCTTTAGATAGACCCTAGGATAGATTAGAGCCGTCAGATTTCGTCACAGCCCCCAAAACCCAGCCCAAAAACCCATTCAGGTGCACCTAGGTCGCCTGGGCTCGACCAGGGAGGTCGACCCGTAGGTCGACCCTAGGGTCGACACCAATGTCGACCTGTTGGGCAGGTCGACCCCCAGGTCGACCTGGTCTGGGCGGGAATTTTTCCCGCCCAGCCTGTTTGGGCTGAATTTTCGAAATTTGAATTTTCTGAATCTGTTTTCAATTTTGTGAAACTTTGGATGGCCATAACTTCTTCATATGAAGTCCAATTCACGCAAACTTGGACTCTATTTCAACCAGAATTCCGAGATGAACACAATGGCGCAACTCGTTTCCCTTAATTCTTAATTCTGTAATTAATTATTCTTTATTTTGTGAACATCACTATTTGTAATAACCCGAAAATCTGGGCTAGTTTAAAATTTTTATTTTGGCAATTTTAGCGAATTTTGATTATTTAAAATGAATTATTTTAAATAATATCGACGAGAAATTTATTTTGAGTAGAATCGAACGTATATATTTATATACGCCGTCGTTAGAATATAATTATTTATATATAATTATAAATAGAATTGAAAATGGCGCGGTAGTTCGATAATTCGATTTCAAACTTCAATTGAATGTACCGGGTGCAAAACAATCCGGATTTTAGTGAAACCAAAAATAATGGGATCTAATTGTGAATATCTTTCCAACGAATCCGAAAAATTAAGATTTCATATCGGGAATGATAAGATATGTCCAGTTGAAAATTGTGAATAGTCGCTATGGAATTCAGGCCCTTAAAAATGGACATTTTGCAAATGACCTCGGATTTCGACGAAACCAGTTTTGTTGGGTCCGTGATGTAAAGTTATTGCTAGATTCCAAATTTCATAATTTTCTGAATCAATATGTGAGCGTGGCAAAGGAAAACGCGTTTGACCAGTTTCAGTTGATTTTAATCGACTGGAAATTGGCCATTTTTCAAACGGTCTCAGAATTAGACGAAATTATTTTTGTTAGGACCGTATCGTCAATACGAAGCTAGAAAATATTTTTCTAGAATTTTTCTAGTTAGTATGTGACCCCGGTAATTCGAAATGTACGTTTAAAATTCAATATAATGATTTAAATGTAAATGCAACGGAAACTGATCGAAACGGTCGATTCAGCTTGCGGTACATATCCCATTGTGTTCGGAATGGGGGTGAAACGCTATGGGCGACAGGCGGTGGACCTCGTTTAGAGGTCGTAGGTGAAAGTCAACCTTTTAATAATTAAATAATAAAAAAAATATAAAAATATATTTTCCTACCCTATATTTCCCTCTGCCCCCCCCCCCCCCCCCGTTCTAAATCATTATTTCAGGGGAAAAAAAAACGCAGCAGACCCATCGCGCCCACCACCGGCGATCCCGACCATCCCCTCCGCCTGCTCCTCCTCCGCGCGACCCCCTTCTTCTCCCATAATCGCCTCCTTCCAATCCGACGCGCGACGCACCCCTCAGTCGAGAAAAGAAAAAACCCTAACGCCGCCTCCATTATCCACTGCTGCCGCCAACGACCTGCCCTGCGCCCCCGCCTCCTTCCTCGCGCCACCTCCTGCCTCCAAACATCCGGCGCCGAACCCTAGCACCCCCCCCATTCAACCGATTTACTGTAAGTTTTGTTTTATTTAATTATTTATTTATTTATTTTCATTTATAAACAGATTTTTAAAATGTTAAAGTCAGATTTTTAAAATGTTAAAGTTAGATTTTTAAAATGCAAAGTTAGATTTTTAAAATGTGAAAAGACGATATCTTTGAATTGAAAAATATAAAGACTTGATTTTGGAAAAATTAAAGATACGGTTTTTTGAAATTAAATAAAAATTCGATTTTTATATATTGTACTTTGAAATAAAAATTCGATTTTTATATATTGAACTTTGAAATAAAAATTCGATTTTTATATATTGAACTTTGAAATAAAAATTCGATTTTCATATATTGAACCTTGAAATAAAAATTCGATTTTTATATATTGAATAGCGAAGTAAAAATTCGATTTTTACATATGTAGTGAAAGCGGACAACGAAGGTGACAAAAATGCGGGAACGACGAAGATTTCTATCAAAGAAGTGCCGTGGAGCTAGGATAGCTATAGGTGAGAACTTCTCACCTTTCAATTTAAATTTTCTAGTTATATATATATACTAGGATGCAGACGGTGCTTAGTAGCACCCGACACAATCGTCCACAGACCATGGACTTGTTTGTTTGATTGAAAATTAGTTAGATTATTTGGTTTGAATTGTGTAGTGAAATGAAATGATTTGATTGATGTGTGAATGGCGTGGGCCTTCACTAGACCGGGGATAAGGCTAGGCCTTGTCCCGTTTCTAGTATCGTGCCGTTATGCCGCCGAAATTTTCTAAAATAAGTTAGAAAAATAAAAAATATCATTTTATTTAAAGAATGAATTGAATAGAAATTCATAGGTTGAAATAAAATGTTTTATCGTTAAAAATATAATTTTTAACGTGAAGTGAATAAAATAGAATATTCATTTACAAACCAGATGGTTTGTTTATGTACACTTATTTGAATGACATTGATTGGGACGATAAATTTTACACATCGCCCAACTGCACAACTAAAATCTGTGTTTGATTGTTTGAAACCCCACACGGGTGTTGGGATGAAATATGAATTTCACTCATCCTGATTGATTAAATATGTCGATCGATTGATTGACAGGCTGTTATAAGCGTTGAATATCTATATTTGATGCTTATACAGTGTAGTGCACTTTGGTTGATGGTTGATTATTTTCAATGTTATTATACACATGTGTTGTATGAAAATCCATATAATTAATTTTATATGGTAATTGATTGGGCCTCATTCCAATCGTGAAAATAAAGAATATTTTGATAATAACAAATATTTTGATAATAGGAAATATTTGAAATAGAATATTTGAAAATAGAAATTTATGAAGCCGTGTTGATTAGATTGACGCCATTTTGACGTAAACGATATTTATATCGATTTTATTCATTTTAAAATGAATATTGAAAAGTAATCTCGAAATCGAATATTTTGAAATGAATTGAATTGAAAACGATTTCGAAATGAATTGAATTGAAAACGATTTCGAAATGAATTGAATTGAAAACGATTTCGAAATGAATTGAATTGAAAACGATTTCGAAATGAATTGAATTGAAAACGATTTCGAAATGAATTGAATTGAAAACGATTTCGAAATGGGTTGAATTGAAAACGATTTCGAAATTAATTGAATTGAAAACGATTTCGAAATGAATTGAATTGAAAACGATTTCGAAATGAATTGAATTGAAAACGATTTCGAAATGAAATGAATTGAAAACGATTTCGAAATGAATTGAATTGAAAACGATTTCGAAATGAAATGAATTGAAAACGATTTCGAAATGAAATGAATTGAAAACGATTTCGAAATGAATTGAATTGAAAACGATTTCGAAATGAAATGAATTGAAAACGATTTCGAAATGAATTGAATTGAAAACGATTTCGAAATGAATTGAATTGAAAACGATTTCGAAATGAATTGAATTGAAAACGATTTCGAAATGAATTGAATTGAAAACGATTTCGAAATGAATTGAATTGAAAACGAATTCAAATTGAATGGAATTTTGAATTGAATAGAAATGAATTTTGAAACGAATTTATAAAAAAGAATTCAATTTTGCTTTGAATTGAAATGGAAGTTGAAAATGTTTTTGAAACGAATTCAAAACTATTTATATAATTCGTTTTGAATAGGAATCGACGAAATATATTATATATATATTATATATAATATAATGGCCTGAATAGAACGCGCCGCGCCGCGGCAGTTCGTGAATTTCGACCATTTATTTCAAACGGACATTGCGGGAGATCCGACCGTCGGATTCTCCTAAAACCGGAACCGTTGGGTTCGTATCGAAAAGAGCTTTCTAACGAATATTAGAAAATAGAAATCTAAAGGTTGGATTTGGAATTATGTCCAAATCAAATTCGAAAAAGGTCGCTGTAAGTGCAGTTCGATGACCGTTGATGGAAATCGACTGTACGTGCCTTGATAAAATTATTAAAAATAGTAATAATTTGTGTAAAATCATAAGAAATGATTTGTGAAGATTTGGGATGAAAAACTTCATGTTTGAAAAGATCAAAATAGATTTTTATCGAAATGAACTGGTTTTGAACTAGAATTATAATTCTATTTATTTTTAAATAAATAAATTGAATTTAAAAAGGGTTTTAAAAATAACCAGAATATCCAATGATTGCATTGGAGTGGATTTGAATCGAAATTGTCTTCGGAATATTTCGATGTTGGAATTCGTGATTATACAGATGTTGTTATGGAAATTTGAAAGATATATATTTATATCGTTATTTCCAATACGACATTTGTTAGTCGTAAAATTCGATATTGAATATAAGCCGATATATTTTCTATTCAGAGCCTTGTATTGAATATCGAATGTGATTTGGGTTTGTCGTGAGTGGTGTCTTCACTAACACTGTTCTTGAACCCCGTTGAGAAAAGGTTAAATCTTTTTATTTAGATTTAATGAAGTGTACCAATTAAATAATATTTAATTGGAATTGAATGGATATTGATTTTTGGGTTTATCGTGAACAGTGTTTTAAATAACACTCGTTCTTTAACCCGATAATTAATGAATGTGACTTTGGGTTTATCGTGAACCGTGCTTTAAATGACACTGATTCTTTAACCCAGTTAACGATTAAAACTAAGTGGAGTTTTAATGAATCTTTAATTAGATTGAAATAATCGAGAATGGAGTATCACCAGTTTTGCTCCAGGCGATAGTTAAATCTTTAATTAGATTTGAACGTGAAATGGTAATTGAATTTACCGATAACACCGTGGTGTTAGATATGAAGTACTACCAGTTTTACTTCATGGGATGAATAGGTTGGGATTGGGAAATTAAAACAAACGATTACTTCGGTAAGTTTCGCTAATCCCGGCTAGTTGAATCGAAATTCAAAAGTAAATCAAAGAATAAATTCAAGAATTTATCTTTGATAAGATTAATGGGAACCTTTCCCTATGAATGTGAAATTAGAAACTAACTGTCGGTTAGCTAAGCAGAATGGTTTTCTGGATATTGATCTGATGTTGGTTTCGGCCTTCGGGGTTAATATTTGGGGAATTATTCTCTTGATTAATTTACGGTTAGTGACTGATGAATTGGAATGAGGTGTATGTTGTGTTTGTGTAACACTTATTTAAAATATACGCGAGTTATTCGGAAAGACCGGGTTTATCCCATTCTGAATAACTGATACGACGATAAGTCGAAGATGAAGACGATGGTCGAAGACCGGAGGTCTTCACGTCGTTTGGGTGATAA
The DNA here is from genome assembly GCA_030737875.1 of Allium sativum. Taxonomy (NCBI): domain Eukaryota; kingdom Viridiplantae; phylum Streptophyta; class Magnoliopsida; order Asparagales; family Amaryllidaceae; genus Allium; species Allium sativum. The sequence continues at coordinate 177,769,847 of CM060915.1, read as the reverse complement.
CTGATGATCTTGATTGGGCTGTACACCCAAGAAGATGGAAACAGTTGGTGATCGTCCAGACGTACTTGGAGATCGATGGATATGCGGGGTACTAGGTGCCTCCGGTTTCGTTCAGACCCAGAACGGACTTGTAAATGGATTGTGTGTCTGACATTGGATTTTAGTCCGTGTGATTGATCTCTATTAAATATGTATCTGTTTGGCGGCGGAGAATTTATTCTCTTGCTTAACGCCCTTCTCTGAGACGTACGAGCTCAGGGGTTATATATTGATGGATATCAAACGCATGGAGTGAATTGCCTGTGTGGCATGCCTAAGTGGCAATTGATCGAGGCTTTTGTTGAAAAGCAAAGTCTTGTGGTGATGATCAAAGCAAGGCCTTTGTGGCGTAGCTTTGTGTAACGCTTACTTCGCGTGTTTCACACCCGGTATGAACCAAAAACGGGAGACGGACCTCAGGGGGGACATGCGTTTTCTTTCTAGCTAGAAGTGGCGTTGGTGGTTTTACACGCCCCGACGAGTTTGACTTATGTGGTTGTTACTGTTGCGAGGCGCCTCGGTTAGATCGGACGATCCGGGTCCGATGGAGTCATTCGTTGGCTCATTTACGCCCCAAAGGGCGGAGGGACGCATTGTTCAGGCATTATAATCCACTTCGTGTGGACCGGCCCTGACGATCCAAGGGGCAGTTGCGGCTGTTCCTAGAAATGGGCTAGATTGTCTAAAATCGGTTGAGGACTATCTTTTGCCTCGGTTCATAGACGGAAATCCAATTTCCAAATACGTGACATTTGCGGTTTTATTTGTAAACCTATATATGGCGACATGATATATGGTACCCATGCCGCCTATGATTGATACTTATGATTTGAAGTTGTTTATACACTATGCACTTATAATAGGATCAAATGATTTGTTTTAAACGTATCAAGCATTCTTTGGCTGTTATAAGGGAAAACCCTATCCCCCGGCTTGCGTTGCATTGTGTGATAGGACCTAGGTCTTATAACAGCTTCATTTTTCTTTATTTAGCATTGCGCTGTTGTTTTATGCACTGGTATTCTTGGGAGGAAACCCGTTCCGTGTTATACGGTGTGGTCCCTTGATTTACCTAACTTTGAAAATAAAGATTAATAACTGTTTTTAGTTCTCACACCAGTCCCATGACTGACCTGGAGTTTATTGTTTTAACCTAAACTCTGGGTGCCCTTATTTTGACACGGGCAGCTAGTAGTTTTGGTTTTGCAGATTTATATTCACAGGATCCTGGTTTACAGCTGGAACGATATCCGGAAAACTTTGTATCCGTATATCTCATTCTAGTTGTGTATTGTATTATTTTACGCTGCGATGTATTTAAATGTAATTTAAATCTCTGATATTTCTGTGTAATATTCATTTATACTCTGTATATTCTTGTAATCTGATGCATTGTTGTAATATACATTGAAACGTTCTTTTGTATGCGTTCTACTTTGTCCTGTTCTCAAACGATAGGGCATTTCGAACGGTCTGGGTCGGTTTAGCGACTGGTTCGGACCGAGCGAAATCCCTTTTCGTCACAGTTGGTATCAGAGCTTTGGTTTACAAAGCTCGAGAACAAGACACATTAGAACCATACGAAAGAATTCATCAGATATTGGATTAGTAAAAATCCAATGGGAATGACTCGTTAGAGATGGGATCAGTAGTATCCTAGAACGAGTGTGAAGAGTATATTTTTAAAAGTGAAAACAAATTTTTGTTTTGAAAATTTAAATCAATTATTCGTATTTGATTATTTATTTATATTGATGTGGACAATCCAGTATATATAGATTTTGCGTATACGTCTGATCCGCGTGTATTCGAAATTTTAATATACTGGATAGATATAGAATTATACTCTAGTCGCCCGGGGGTGATTCTGATGGTTGATATATCATCATCAGAATTTATATTCGAGTGACGAACGTGTAATATCTATATATTTCCATTAGACGGGTGTGAGAACCAAAATTAGATAGGGCTAATTGTTGTGATTTGGCATCAAAAACATGATTTTTGACTATGTATCGAAATTATGAATTTGAAACTCTAATTCACTAATTGATTGATGATTGTGTTGTTTGTTTAATTGTTTGATAATTTTGAACCATTACGCCTAATTGTATCAAATAATGAATTGTATTGAAATTGGTCGCATTTGCTTGCATATACTTGTACTTACATTGAACATGTCATAGCAAGGAGGCTAGAGCAGAGAATAAAATTTGTTTGCCCGACAAATAGGTACATGTTTACTACATAATTTCCTGTTTTGTTTGGGTGATGATGATTTTGAGAGCCTATTGGCTAGCCGCTTGGCTTTTTCTTTTTCTTTTTGAGATCTGAAGGACCGGGGAAGCTATTTGAAATTCCCCGATGCTCCCGGTGCAGGGGAGGTTATGGCAAAAAATTTCAAAAATTTAGGGTGTTAGCCAAATTTTTGAAATTTTGAAAATTCTCAGAAACTAAAGAGTTGGAGAATGGAAGCCGGATCGAACGTAGAGCTGAATAATCAAACCACTTTCAACTTTGTTCCTTTTCGGGGACGAAAAGTTTTAAGTGGGGGAGATTGTAATAACCCGAAAATCTGGGCCAGTTTAAAATTTTTATTTTGGCAATTTTAGCGAATTTTGATTATTTAAAATGAATTATTTTAAATAATATCGACGAGAAATTTATTTTGAATAGAATCGAACGTATATATTTATATACGCCGTCGTTAGAATATAAATATTTATATATAATTATAAATAGAATTGAAAATGGCGCGGTAGTTCGATAATTCGATTTCAAACTTCAATTGAATGTACCGGGTGCAAAACAATCCGGATTTTAGTGAAACCAAAAATAATGGGATCTAATTGTGAATATCTTTCCAACGAATCCGAAAAATTAAGATTTCATATCGGGAATGATAAGATATGTCCAGTTGAAAATTCTGAATAGTCGCTATGGAATTCAGGCCCTTAAAAATGGACATTTTGCAAATGACCTCGGATTTCGACGAAACCAGTTTTGTTGGGTCCGTGATGTAAAGTTATTGCTAGATTCCAAATTTCATAATTTTCTGAATCAATATGTGAGCGTGGCAAAGGAAAACGCGTTTGACCAGTCAGTTGATTTTAATCGACTGGAAATTGGCCATTTTTCAAACGGTCTCAGAATTAGACGAAATTAGTTTTGTTAGGACCGTATCGTCAATACGAAGCTAGAAAATATTTTTCTAGAATTTTTCTAGTTAGTATGTGACCCCGGTAATTCGAAATGTATGTTTAAAATTCAATATAATGATTTAAATGTAAATGCAACGGAAACTGATCGAAACGGTCGATTCAGCTTGCGGTAAATATCCCATTGTGTTCGGAATGGGGGTGAAACACTATGGGCGACAGGCGGTGGACCTCGTTTAGAGGTCGTAGGTGAAAGTCAACCTTTTAATAATTAAATAATAAAAAAATATAAAAATATATTTTCCTACCCTATATTTCCCTCTGCCCCCCCCCCCCCCCCCCCCGTTCTAAATCATTATTTCAGGGAAAAAAAAAGAAAGAAAAAAAAACGCAGCAGACCCATCGCGCCCACCACCGGCGATCCCGACCATACCCTCCGCATGCTCCTCCTCCGCGCGACCCCCTTCTTCTCCCGTAATCGCCTCCTTCCAATCCGATGCGCGACGCACCCCTCAGTCGAGAAAAGAAAAAACCCTAGCGCCGCCTCCATTATCCACTGCTGCCGCCAACGACCTGCCCTGCGCCCCCGCCTCCTTCCTCGCGCCACCTCCTGCCTCCAAACATCCGGCGCCGAACCCTAGCACCCCCCCATTCAACCGATTTACTGTAAGTTTTGTTTTATTTAATTATTTATTTATTTATTTTCATTTATAAACAGATTTTTAAAATGTTAAAGTCAGATTTTTAAAATGTTAAAGTTAGATTTTTAAAATGCAAAGTTAGATTTTTAAAATGTGAAAAGACCATATCTTTGAATTGAAAAATATAAAGACTTGATTTTGGAAAAATTAAAGATACGGTTTTTTGAAATTAAATAAAAATTCGATTTTTATATATTGAACTTTGAAATAAAAATTCGATTTTTATATATTGAACCTTGAAATAAAAATTCGATTTTTATATATTGAATAGCGAAGTAAAAATTCGATTTTTACATATGTAGTGAAAGCGGACAACGAAGGTGACAAAAAGGCGGGAACGACGAAGATTTCTATCAAAGAAGTGCCGTGGAGCTAGGATAGCTATAGGTGAGAACTTCTCACCTTTCAATTTAAATTTTCTAGTTATATATATATACTAGGATGCAGACGGTGCTTAGTAGCACCCGACACAATCGTCCACAGACCATGGACTTGTTTGTTTGATTGAAAATTAGTCAGATTATTTGGTTTGAATTGTGTGGTGAAATGAAATGATTTGATTGATGTGTGAATGGCGTGGGCCTTCACTAGACCGGGGATAAGGCTAGGCCTTGTCCCGTTTCTAGTATCGTGCCGTTATGCCGCCGAAATTTTCTAAAATAAGTTAGAAAAATAAAAAATATCATTTTATTTAAAGAATGAATTGAATAGAAATTCATAGGTTGAAATAAAATGTTTTATCGTTAAAAATATAATTTTTAACGTGAAGTGAATAAAATAGAATATTCATTTACAAACCAGATGGTTTGTTTATGTACACTTATTTGAATGACATTGATTGGGACGATAAATTTTACACATCGCCCAACTGCACAACTAAAATCTGTGTTTGATTGTTTGAAACCCCACACGGGTGTTGGGATGAAATATGAATTTCACTCATCCTGATTGATTAAATATGTCGATCGATTGATTGACAGGCTGTTATAAGCGTTGAATATCTATATTTGATGCTTATACAGTGTAGTGCACTTTGGTTGATGGTTGATTATTTTCAATGTTATTATACACATGTGTTGTATGAAAATCCATATAATTAATTTTATATGGTAATTGATTGGGCCTCATTCCAATCGTGAAAATAAAGAATATTTTGATAATAACAAATATTTTGATAATAGGAAATATTTGAAATAGAATATTTGAAAATAGAAATTTATGAAGCCGTGTTGATTAGATTGACGCCATTTTGACGTAAACGATATTTATATCGATTTTATTCATTTTAAAATGAATATTGAAAAGTAATCTCGAAATCGAATATTTTGAAATGAATTGAATTGAAAACGATTTCGAAATGAATTGAATTGAAAACGATTTCGAAATGAATTGAATTGAAAACGATTTCGAAATGAATTGAATTGAAAACGATTTCGAAATGAATTGAATTGAAAACGATTTCGAAATGAATTGAATTTAAAACGATTTCGAAATGAATTGAATTGAAAACGATTTCGAAATGAATTGAATTTAAAACGATTTCGAAATGAAATGAATTGAAAACGATTTCGAAATGAATTGAATTGAAAACGATTTCGAAATGAAATGAATTGAAAACGATTTCGAAATGAAATGATTTGAAAACGATTTCGAAATGAATTGAATTGAAAACGATTTCGAAATGAATTGAATTGAAAACGATTTCGAAATGAATTGAATTGAAAACGATTTCGAAATGAATTGAATTGAAAACGATTTCGAAATGAATTGAATTGAAAACGATTTCGAAATGAATTGAATTGAAAACGATTTCGAAATGAATTGAATTGAAAACGAATTCAAATTGAATGGAAATTTGAATTGAATAGAAATGAATTTTGAAACGAATTTATAAAGAAGAATTCAATTTTGCTTTGAATTGAAATGGAAGTTGAAAATGTTTATGAAACGAATTCAAAACTATTTATATAATTCGTTTTGAATAGGAATCGACGAAATATATTATATATATATTATATATAATATAATGGCCTGAATAGAACGCGTCGCGCCGCGGCAGTTCGTGAATTTCGACAATTTATTTCAAACGGACATTGCGGGAGATCCGACCGTCGGATTCTCCTAAAACCGGAACCGTTGGGTTCGTATCGAAAAGAGCTTTCTAACGAATATTAGAAATTAGAAATCTAACGGTTGGATTTGGAATTATGTCCAAATCAAATTCGAAAAAGGTCGCTGTAAGTGCAGTTCGATGACCGTTGATGAAAATCGACTGTACGGGCCTTGATAAAATTATTAAAAATAGTAATAATTTGTGTAAAATCATAAGAAATGATTTGTGAAGATTTGGGATGAAAAACTTCATGTTTGAAAAGATAAAAATAGATTTTTATCGAAATGAACTGGTTTTGAACTAGAATTATAATTCTATTTATTTTTAAATAAAAAAATTGAATTTAAAAAGGGTTTTAAAAATAACCAGAATATCCAATGATTGCATTGGAGTGGATTTGAATCGAAATTGTCTTCGGAATATTTCGATGTTGGAATTCGTGATTATACAGATGTTGTTATGGAAATTTGAAAGATATATGTTTATATCGTTATTTCCAATACGACATTTGTTAGTCGTAAAATTCGATATTGAATATAAGCCGATATATTTTCTATTCAGAGCCTTGTATTGAATATCGAATGTGATTTGGGTTTGTCGTGAGTGGTGTCTTCACTAACACTGTTCTTGAACCCCGTTGAGAAAAGGTTAAATCTTTTTATTTAGATTTAATGAAGTGTACCAATTAAATAATATTTAATTGGAATTGAATGGATATTGATTTTTGGGTTTATCGTGAACAGTGTTTTAAATAACACTCGTTCTTTAACCCGATAATTAATGAATGTGACTTTGGGTTTATCGTGAACCGTGCTTTAAATGACACTGATTCTTTAACCCAGTTAACGATTAAAACTAAGTGGAGTTTTAATGAATCTTTAATTAGATTGAAATAATCGAGAATGGAGTATCACCAGTTTTGCTCCAGGCGATAGTTAAATCTTTAATTAGATTTGAACGTGAAATGGTAATTGAATTTACCGATAACACCATGGTGTTAGATATGAAGTACTACCAGTTTTACTTCATGGGATGAATAGGTTGGGATTGGGAAATTAAAACAAATGATTACTTCGGTAAGTTTCGCTAATCCCGGCTAGTTGAATCGAAATTCAAAAGTAGATCAAAGAATAAATTCAATAATTTATCTTTGATAAGATTAATGGGAACCTTTCCCTATGAATGTGAAATTAGAAACTAACTGTCGGTTAGCTAAGCAGAATGGTTTTCTGGATATTGATCTGATGTTGGTTTCGGCCTTCGGGGTTAATATTTGGGGAATTATTCTCTTGATTAATTTACGGTTAGTGACTGATGAATTGGAATGAGGCATATGTTGTGTTTGTGTAACACTTATTTAAAATATACGCGAGTTATTCGGAAAGACCGGGTTTATCCCATTCTGAATAACTGATACGACGATAAGTCGAAGATGAAGACGATGGTCGAAGACCGGAGGTCTTCACGTCGTTTGGGTGATAACTGATGATCTTGATTGGGCTGTACACCCAAGAAGATGGAAACAGTTGGTGATCGTCCAGACGTACTTGGAGATCGATGGATATGCGGGGTACTAGGTGCCTCCGGTTTCGTTCAGACCCAGAACGGACTTGTAAATGGACTGTATGTCTGACATTGGATTTTAGTCCGTGTGATTGATCTCTATTAAATATGTATCTGTTTGGCGGCGGAGAATTTATTTTCTTGCTTAACGCCCTTCTCTGAGACGTACGAGCTCAGGGGTTATATATTGATGGATATCAAACGCATGGAGTGAATTGCCTGTGTGGCATGCCTAAGTGGCAATTGATCGAGGCTTCTGTTGAAAAGCAAAGTCTTGTGGTGATGATCAAAGCAAGGCCTTTGTGGCGTAGCTTTGTGTAACGTTTACTTCGCGTGTTTCACACCCGGTATGAACCAAAAACGGGAGACGGACCTCAGGGGGGACATGCGTTTTCTTTCTAGCTAGAAGTGGCGTCAGTGGTTTTACACGCCCTGACGAGTTTGACTTATGTGGTTGTTACTGTTGCGAGGCGCCTCGGTTAGATCGGACGATCCGGGTCCGATGGAGTCATTCGTTGGCTCATTTACGCCCCAAAGGGCGGAGGGATGCATTGTTCAGGCATTATAATCCACTTCGTGTGGACCGGCCCTGACGATCAAAGGGGCAGTTGCGGCTGTTCCTAGACATGGGCTAGATTGTCTAAAATCGGTTGAGGACTATCTTTTGCCTCGGTTCATTGACGGAAATCCAATTTCCAAATACGTGACATTTGCGGTTTTATTTGTAAACCTATATATGGCGACTTGATATATGGTACCCATGCCGCCTATGATTGATACTTATGATTTGAAGTTGTTTATACACTATGCACTTATAATAGGATCAAATGATTTGTTTTAAACGTATCAAGCATTCTTTGGCTGTTATAAGGGATAACCCTATCCCCCGGCTTGCGTTGCATTGTGTGATAGGACCTGGGTCTTATAACAGCTTCATTTTTCTTTATTTAGCATTGCGCTGTTGTTTTATGCACTGGTATTCTTGGGAGGAAACCCGTTCCGTGTTATACGGCGTGGTCCCTTGATTTACCTAACTTTGAAAATAAAGATTAATAACTGTTTTTAGTTCTCACACCAGTCCCATGACTGACCTGGAGTTTATTGTTTTAACCTAAACTCTGGGTGCCCTTATTTTGACACGGGCAGCTAGTAGTTTTGGTTTTGCAGATTTATATTCACAGGATCCTGGTTTACAGCTGGAACGATATCCGAAAAGCTTTGTATCCGTATATCTCATTCTAGTTGTGTATTGTATTATTTTCCACTGCGATGTATTTAAATGTAATTTTAATCTCTGATATTTCTGTGTAATATTCATTTATACTCTGTATATTCTTGTAATCTGATGCATTGTCGTAATATACATTGAAACGTTCTTTTGTATGCGTTCTACTTTGTCGTGTTCTCAAACGATAGGGCGTTTCGAACGGTCTCGGTCGGTTTAGCGACTGGTTCGGACCGAGCGAAATCCCTTTTCGTCACACTATTTTTAGAAATACGGGGTGTTACAATAAATTCTCCGCCGCCAAATAGATATATATTTAACAAAGATCAATCAGTACAGAACAAAATCCAATGTCAGACACATAGTACGTTTACAAGTCTGTTCTGGGTTTGAATGAAACCAGAGACACCATATTCCTCGCATATCCGTACAATCAACACATACGTTCAGACGGCTACTACTTCTGTTCCTTCAAGATAGCTACTCCAATCAGGAACCTCAGCAGCGCCCATCCATCCGATACGAAGTTCTTGGCCTTGAACCATCTTCGTGTTTTCGACTTCGAATCGGTCGATCAATTATTTGAAATGAGGGTTAGCTCGGCCTTTTCAAATAATTCACATATATTTAGAATTCAAATCAATTCTTTCCATGGTTAAATTATTCGACATTCACATTTCAGTTCTTTAGTATAATTTTCATGTCAAACACATTCAACCATCAAATATCAAGCAAACCAAGAAAAAATGGTTTATTCCCATTCCACGTTACTTATAATATTTTATAACGATTTTTCGCCATTTTTATTTATTTAAAAATCGCCATGTTTAATTAAACGACGTTTCAGGTCGTGCCGTGGCTCTAGCGCTGTTTTTCCCCAAATTTGTTTTGCATATATCGGGAAATCTAACCATTGGATTTCTACAAAATTATTATCACTGGGAAGATGTCCCCAAAGCGAACCCAACGGTTCCAGTTTCGTGAAAATCTGACGGTCGGATCCTTTGGTATAGTCGTTTGAAGTTACGATTTCAAAACGTGAACTACATGTCGTTATTCGATTTAATTTAATTATATTTATATTTATATATAAATATAATCGATTCTGGCACTGTTTTTCTTCAGATTTGAATTAAACATTCTAGATAATCCAACCGTTGGATCTTTACAAAGTTGGTGCCGTCGGAAAGATATTTCCAACGCAAACCAAACGGTTGCGGTTTCCGGAAAATCCGATGGTCGGATCTCTTGTACTAATCGATTGAAGTTACGATTTCAAAACACGAACTGTACGGCCTTGATTTGTTTCAATTTTATGTATATTTATATATATATATAAATATAGTTCATTCTGCAATTTCAATATCATTTTCACTTCAAATATTTCATTAAAGCATTTAGATTTTGAAAAATTTCGCCATAACCTCCTTAGTACGGGAAGGGGTTTGGAAATTTATTGGGCCGTATTAGGTACCCAATAAATCCTAATAAGCATACACATATTTATAGTGATATATTTCGGTGTCCACAGGGGAGTGTGTATAGATCATAACTCCAGAGAATAAATTCTCGTCACCCTATAAATGGTTTTTGTGCCTTAATGACTAGAGAGACGTGTTTATTGTCATCTCTAGAACCGTGTGGGGTTTTTACTTATCTGGCAATTTACCATTACAATTTATATAGTTTGGATCTGTCATCAACTCAACCTGTAATATATAGTCATCGCCATACAGGCCTCTCGCTCGTATGGTAAGTCTTCAACCTCGTCACACAAGCTCCAAATGCATATGTGGTATATGATGAAATATGCCTATCGTCAAGAAGTATGCCATGTAATGTAGTTCAAAATTAATTATTACTATCCTATGGCGACGTTTATTATTACACACAGAATAACTAGCACTTCGCATCCAATGGAATTCACAGGAGTTGATATAAAAAAAAAAAAATTGCGCAACCGACTCATTAAGGCTTACCTATTTGTCGGGCATGCAAATAATTTCTTTACTCAACAGCTAATCCATTTTCTCTGTTCAACACACGTATATATATATGCAGAACAAAGCTAATAATAATATTTCTAGCGAACAAATATTTATTTCAACACGTGTTTATTTTTAATGAGGCGTATACATGATAAAAGTAATATTTTTATCATCAAAAAATATTTATTCAACACATGAATGTTTTTAGCACTTCATATTCACAATAAAAATGTAAATTTATATTGTTAAAGCAATTTGTTTAAAACACGAATACCATTCAACACATGAATTTTTATTCAACGAATGAATTTCTATTCAACACATGAATGTTCTCTATAGTTTGTATATATAATAAAAATGTGATTTTTATTGTTAAAGCAATTTACTTAAAACACGAATACCATTCAACACATGAATTTCTATTCAACGTATGAATTTCTATTCCACACATGAATGTTCTCTATAGTTTGTATATATAATAAAAATGTGATTTTTATTGTTAAAGAAATTTATTTAAAACACGAATAAAATTCAACACATGAATTTCTATTCAACGAATGAATTTCTATTCAACACATGAATGTTCTCCATAGTTTGTATATATAATAAAAATGTGATTTTTATTGTAAAAGCAATTTATTTAAAACACGAATACCATTCAACACATGAATTTCTATTCAACGAATGAATTTCTATTCAACACATGAATGCTGTTTCAAAATATGAAAATAATTTCAACAAATGAAAATAATTCTAACAAATGAATATTTCAGAAAATTTCGACAGCATAACAGCAGGGTAGTTAAAACCGGCACCGTCCCGAGTACAGCTCCTCGCTCTACCTTAAAACCTCGCGGTTTTTTACCATGGGGATTTCATGCATCTAGTTCGCATGCAGGAGGCATGTTTTATTTTCATTTTCACAATCCTATTCTAATTTGTTTCAACCACAAGAGGGTATTTTTCAACCACAAAGGTATTTTTCAACCACAATCCAACAATATCAACCACAAACAATTATTTTCAACCATTCATCATGCCACATATTTTCACGCTAATCACAAGCAATAAATATCGTCCATGGTATGTGGATGAGGGTAGTGTGTGTGTGTGTGTATATATATATATATATATATATATATATATATAATATTTCACTTCCATTTCAACACAATTCAAAGCATATATGTTTCATACAATGCTTGTATAATTCATACATCGCTCATATAACTTATACAACACGATTTCATTCAAACATTGCAATTTAGATTTCTCACATTGTTTTTCGAGGTGCTAAAAATCGTAGCTAGCTCAGAAAAATCTGCGGTCTCTTCTAGATTGTAGAGAGCCTCCTTGTGGTCACGATGTTTCCTGTTTCATCGAATTTAGTCAAAACACGATAAATATATGATTTTTCAAATTTTGCAACACTTAAAAATGTTATTTTCAATTAAAAAAAATCAAACTCGTTTACCTCCTATAAACCTTCGAAACTAGGTTTGAAAATATCCTTCAATCCGTGCGGCGATACCAAAATCAGATGGCACCACGTTGTAGTGCTTGGGGAGGCGCGCAAAACGAGGTACGGGGGGTCCCACTCGGTGCGGCGGTTGAGGCGCGGCGGGCTCTGAGGCGGCGCGACTTCAAGAGGTCGATGCTCCTCCAATACTGAACGATAGTGGGTGTAGTTTATATGGATGTGTAGCTTGGAAGAAGATCTACAAAAAGTTGTACTGGAGGGGGGTTTGATTTTGCGCGTGGAAGGAGAAAAAGAGGAGAGATGGGATCGAGGTCTTTCCGTCGTACGTGGGGGGCTAATCGGGGGTTGACTGGTCAAAAGGGAAATGAGAGAGAAGGATGGTGACTGGCCCTTATATTTTAATATTTAATTTATTTTAAATTCGAAAATACCAGTTTCTTCATACGAACTCCTTTTCAAACCCAACGAGTGTCGCCCCCAGCTATATACACCAATCCCGGACACAATGGGATTTATTTCGTAGGCTAATTCGACTGTTATAGCCAGTTATTGTTCAAATTAAAGTATAAAACATTCAATATTCAATTTGAACGTACATTTCAATTTGCCAGGGCCACAAACTGATTCGAAAAATTCCTGAAAAATAACTCTAGCTATGTTTTGACGCTACGGTCCCAACAAAACTAGTTTCGTCGAATTCTGAGATCGTTTGAAAAACGGCTTTTTTTTTGTCGATCCAATTTAACAGAAATTGACCAATCACATTTTCTTTTGCCATGCTCACATACTAACTTCATAAATTATGAAATTTGAAACCTAGGAATAATTTGACATCCATCCAACAAAAGTGGTTTTGTTGAATTCCGAGGTCGTTTGCAAAATGTCTATTTTCAAGGGCTATATATTCTCCATTGCGATCATTCTGAAAATTCATTTGGCCATATGAAACTTTGATTTTTCAGATTCATTAGAAAGATATTCATAAACTGATTTAAATATTTTTGGTTTCACTAAAATCCGTTATATTTTACACCCGGAACAGTCAGTCAAAGTTTGAGTTCAAATTTTCAAACCGTCACACTATTTCTAATTCATTATTTCATTGAAATATTCTATTTCAATTGTTTAAATTCTTTAAAAATAAACAATTTTAAAATTTTAAATTGGCTCGTATTTTCTGGGTTGTTACAATCCGTTTCACGTAACGCCATCATTAGGTAACGTTAATTTAAAATTAACGCTTTAATTTCACATCTCTCTTTACAAACTTGTTTATAAAACATTGGTTTAATATAAAACCCTCTTTAATTGTTATTAAGTTAAATACCATTCACTAGATTATTCCATTAGATTAATCGACATAAACTAATATAATTTAATAATTAATTTCCGTTAAGTTGGCTTGATCAATTTTAAAACATGATTAACTCGTTGATCAATTCTAATTTGTCTTTTCATTTAAATTAATAATATAATTAATTTAAATTATCCCGTTTACTTCGATTACTATTAAATAAATAACAAATCGATTAATATAATCCCATTTTAATTAATACTTAAAAACAATTAATCCTAATTATTAATCGTTACATTAGTCCTTGCTCACCTACTTATCCATCTTATTAATATAAGAGTTAGTTTTAAAATCATTTAACAATTACGATGAGGCACGTGCTTCGCACACGGTATATATTTGGTAAAAAAATGGTATTCGTGGTTAAAAAAATCAATATATGCGTGTGCTTCGCACATAGTATATTTTTGATATGAAAATGGTATTTGTGGTTAAAACAATCAATATATGCGTGTGCTTCGCACGTGGTATATTTTCTTTTTATAAATTTCATTTTAAATAATATATTTAAAATTCTACAATCAGTTATAAAATAAATTTTATAACTTCATTTCTAACAATTCAACTAACGACAAACCAATCTTTATAAATTGATTCTAATTTAGGCCATCTACTATTAATTTCTAAACCAATATTTCTCATTGGTTCATATCACGGGTTCAACAGTAATCAATAATCAATCCATCATCCAATCAGGCTATTAACAGTACATGTGATATAACATGAAATAAATAATAAATTTGAGGAATCCGGTTGGATTCCCCCAACCTATTCTTCCCCGTATTAAATACGACATAAATAATTAATATAACTGGTAACGGTCAACTAATAACCATTCAAGCATCCAATTTAATTTTAAACGTTTATATTATTATAAACGTAATCAACATGGTAAGTTACCTTTATTGGAATGAATCATTAAAAATAATGATTTCATTTTATTTAAATTAAAAAACGTTTAATTTAAATAATATTTAAATATTCAACAAACAATCAAACAATTGTCAATCAGTCAATAAATAGCAATCATAGCACACAAACAATAAAACCCGATTTATATAAATATAATTGAGGCAACTGATTGAGTTTAACTCATCTTGGTTTCCATTAGTCGTTAAACCGATCGATTTAACTAAATTGAACATGTGTTTAATTTAATTAAAAACTCCAGTTTGCTTTTGCTTCGTTCGAACCAGCTCCATTACATTGTACTGATTGACACGACCATGTCGTTACTTGTTTTGTTCGAATCTGATAATAAACAAACAATTTATAATTATTATCGGTAGAAGTTCTTATTGTAAAGACCCAAAAATCCCCACCCTTTGAATCGACCATAAACCACACATGTCTGAACCAAAAGTTGGAAATCTTCGAATACTATAACTTTGGGAATACAACACATAAGAACAACAACATAAGACTTTTATAAAACATTATAATAATGTTACATCAGAGTACCGAATATCAGAGTACATCGATAAATAATAATACAGCGGAAGATAAATTACAATAAATTCAATACATTCCAGCGGAAGACTATAAATGCTCTAGACATAACTTTAAGCTTCAATCCAGAATCCTGCTCAAGGAATAAATATCTGCAAAACAAGCTATTCGACTACCCATGTGGAAAATATGGGCACTGGAGTTTGCCAGTTAAACAAACTTTAGGTCAGTCATGGGAATTGTATGAGAAATCTAACTTAACTATTCTATTAATAAGGCTAATCACAGGACCACGCCACTAACGCAGAACTTGTAATGACCCAGTTTCCGTAACATCAGAGTTGACTATATACATCATACGTCCAACCCAAATATCACGAAAATACAGAACATTTTTTTTAGAAGAAAGAGATAGAAGAAGAACAGAAATAACAACACAGAATCTCACATCGCAGCGGAACAAAATATAATATATCATATCTTTGAAATACAATATCTCAACTGTATAACATACACTTATCAGAGTATAACACTTACAACACAACGGAACAACACTATAACTAGATAACGCTGAAGCCTCCTGCTCCAAGCTCCTTTATATATATCTGAAAAATCCTGAACTACTTGACTGCCCGTACAAATTTAGGCACCCAAGAGTTTAGGTAGAACAAAACAAATAAACTCCGGGTCAGTCATGGGACTGGTATGAGTAAACAGTTTAAAACAGTTTCAGAAAACTAAATGATATTTCATAAGACCACGCCGTATAAACGGAACGGGTTTTTCCCTTATGAAAATTCAAACACTTGATTTAACTTTCAAAATCCCTTTGGAAGGAACGATAGCTTTATATCAAAACTCCTTTGATATTATAATAGTGTCTAAATCAAGTTAATACAATCTAGTGGAATGTTTGCATCTCACGTTCCACATATATATATAATCAAAACCGCAAGCACGTATTGGGTAATGGATTTCCAACTATGACAAGGTATGGAACCACCTTCCGCAGGTATATCTCTAGAGGAGAATACACCGAGTTCAACAAGAACATCTTGCAACTCAGCCGCACATGACCGACCACTCATTTCGCTTGAGTGTATCGAATGTATATCACCAACGGTTGGGATCAGCAACCGTTTCCCGAATGGGACAGCATCGACAATAGATTTTTAGAAGTAAATGAAACTCTAGATCAGGTGATTATACACCCTAATAGGTGCGACCTACATAGCCATGCTGCTTGCCCGATTTCTATCATTACCGGTTGATGAGGCTAGAAGCTACGCTTTATCATCACAATAGATTCACTTCTAATGCTACATCGTCAAATCCATCAAATCACCAATTGATGTCATCAACAGTACATTACGTGTTAGCCAAAAGAAGTTTCCTTCTCCGCTTCCACTCTTGGTACTGTTGAAGAAATCAATGTACGTGACCTTTCTGGAAATACTCTATCAGACATTCTTCCATACACGTCATCCAGGAACAGGATGAACTGAAGGCACTATTTCTATTAAAAGAAAAAGTCCTTGGACTCTACTCCGTCTTCGAATATCTTTATATAATTTGATTCGCACGCTACTGCCAATACGGAGTGGTTCTTCGGATAATAATCCAACCGGTCTCTCCATATTGACAACAATGGTCAAAACTTCGATAGTCTGTGATTTAACTATCGAATAAAAACAAGTGTTTCGATAGTCGATGATTTAACTATCGAAGAAAACAAGTGTTCATCCAAACATCCAACAAACATTGAGCCTTTAATTAATATTCCATTAATTAAATCTCTTCTCTATTTTTTTATCAATATTTGTTAACCAAATATTTTCAATAACCATATTGGCCTTTTACGTTACTTGGAAAACATTTCCGAATATCGCCTTCCTTTATTTTCTAACTTTAGAAAATATTTGTTATTTATAATTGGAAAATATTCCAATTACTTATCTCTTTTCCGATCTCGTTTATTCTGTACTTAGGAAATATTCTATTCTATTTCCAAGCTTATACTTGTTTGGGTTAAAACAGATGTTGTGTAAAACATCGTTACGACAACCCAAATACTATATTCAGTTAACTCTTATTCAACATTGATCTTCGAGCCTGAATCTTACTGTTCATTTGTTAATAATGCAATCAATCAAGTTGGGGTATAACTACCTCTCAGACCTTGACTGAATAACATTTATAACGTCAAAACAAATAAGACTACTTACTCGAACAATCAATACCATACAACTACTTCTTCACTTTTAAACACATATATACTTTCTCTTTCTATTCTATTTCTAAGTTCGCTTTTCTTATCGACTTCTATATATTTTGATATGTTGATTTCTAACTATCAAATTATCTTAAAAATATTCTATCTCCTTAAATTCCCGGAAAAATTCGCCATAACCTCCTTTGTACCTGGAGCATCGGGAAATTTCAAATAGTTTTCCCTGTCCTTCTCATCTCAAAAAGAAAAAGAAAAAGCCAAGTGGCTTGCCGATACGGCACATAAAATCTCATATATGAATTAAATACGTACCTTTTTGTCGGGCATTCTATTTATTTCACTTCTATACTTTATTCCATACCTGTCTCCGGTATATTTATACATGTCCAATCTATTTTAACAATACCAATCTTTTTAACTAAATTTGTTAATTAAATCTGTTAATTAACTTCTTAGTCTAATCCACTTTTATTTCCCAAATCTATTTATTATAGATCCCATTTGAATTTCTATATTCAAATCTATATTATACATCCCATTTGAATTTCTATATTCAAATTTCATTTGAAATACTATATTCAAATTCTGTAGTTAAACTCCATTTGAATTCTATTATTCAAATTCTATTTCAATTCCTTATATTCAAAGTCCATTTGAATTCTCTGCATTATTTATAAACAACGTTTATAACTTCAATTCAAATCCCACCTTTCCATTTATAAACAACGTTTATAAATTCAATTCAAATCCCATATTTTCATTTATAAACAACGTTTATAAATTCAATTCAAATCCCATATTTTCATTTATAAACAAAGTTTATAAATTCGATACTCGTTTTATATATCTTCAAAACAAGTAAATATTTCCTATAGTTCATTAAAAATTCAAATCCTATTTATAAAAATAGAATTCACTTTTTAAATCTCAAATACCCTTTCAAGGTATTTTATAAATCAATATCCCAAGCCCCAGTGATATTTAAACAATCAAATCAACCAATTTTCAATCATTTGATTTTTAACACATCATATATGAATATATATGAAATTAAACAAACAACAAACAGATAATATATTTTTGAGGAATCTAGTTGGATTCCTCCAACCTGTTTTCCTGCATCCACAGACGTTAGTCAACATAGTAATACCCATCCTGCTTCGAGGCAGGATATCGCGGTACAGAAGGTCACCCACTAATCATAGCGTGGGGCGTATAGGGTAATCATCCGCTATAAAACTGCGGGCATCCGCTAATGAGACTGCGGGAATCCAATCAATCAATCAACCCAATATATATATAATAGTCCTAAATAACTAATATATTTAAATCAACCAAACAATATTCAAACAAGCACAGACAATTATTTTTAACTATATAAAAAAATAATTTCTAAATAAATGGTGAGTGAGGTTTACTCAGCGTGATATTTATTTGCTGATCGACTTATTCTGAATTAAAAATTCAAAGCGACTCCAGAATCAACTCTAGTTCGTATCTCTCGCAGCTACGAAATCCCCTCAACTTGTCTCGAATAAATTTATTTTGTTCCTATGATTATTTGATTTTATAAAGCTATCAAAAATTAACTATTCGAATGAACAAATAAATTTCTTTATATTTTTAAATTTAAAAATAAAAATATACCTTAGTCATCTTCCATATAATTGTATTTCCAGCATGCTACAATGTACGACTCCACTGAGCTTACCCTTCCTTCCCAAACTTTATCCTTTCAAACTCAGATCTGACATACTTTGATCTAGGTCGCCGTATCCCTCTTCCACCCTCCAACAGAACACTATCTCAACCTCATTTCTAATGCCTCATTAATTCGAACACCTATTGTCCCAAAACCTTACTATTCGAGCCCCAATCGCAACAGCACCTTTGACGCGCAGCCCCTCCCATACCCCTTCGAACTCGCAACCAACCTCCATAAAAATTGCAGTGACCGGACACCTCAACAAGGCCTTCGTTGAACATGTTTTCACCTTGGCGACTTCGTCGTTCACAATTAGCATACTCAGAACACAATACTCACTTGCCGCTGCTAATTTGAATTCGAGAATCCCCAAAACCAGAGTTCGAATCTTATTCTCTCTTCACGCGCTTCAATACAGTAGCGATTTCCAACAAATTCCATCGCACCCTTTGTCAGTTCGAGATTACCAGCAACTCCATCGATGATCTTCCCTTTGTACTGTTTCGATCCCAAATCGCGAGCACTCTGGATCTTCGAGCTTCAGATACTTGGCTTCCATCGCGATCCGTTCTTTTTGAACAAGCCGACGTCGAGATCCCCAAATCCCACATATTCGATCTGTGATAAAAAGAAGGAGAAGCGGTTTCCCCATTTGTTCTATTTGATTTTTGTGGTGAATGAATTTGAGGACTTTATATTTTTTAAGTAGAGGAAAACATCTCTGCGTGGACTTGTTTTAAACCATGGAGAGGGTGCGGTTCTTCAATGGACAGGGAGCTCCCCTTTTTTCCTTTTTCCTCGTTGTTTTATTTCCATCCACCCAAGAAGATATCTTATTTCGGTATCCTTTAAAATAAAGTACCCCTTGACTCCGAACTCCTTTTTGAATCCAATCACTGCCATTTCTGGGGTAAAACCACTATTCTGAACACACTGTGACAACTATCGAAGTCCGGTTCGATCGTCTGTGGAAGATATAATTTAAATTGATACAATTTAAATTTCAAACTATTTATTCTCCTTGATAATAATTAAATATTATTACCGTTAAATTTTCTTATTAATTATTTGAAATGTTTTCAATTAATATTAAAATTTGAATTCAACTAATTCCATTTTCGTATTCTGTTATTTTAATATATTCGATATTAAATCGAAATTGATTATTAAATCGATAACTTAATATAAAATTCCATTTATATTATCCACCCAATATTTAAATCCGTATCAAATATTTTAAAATTAACCCATAAGGATCCGGGTCATTACATTCTTTCCCACTTAAAATAATTTCGTCCTCGAAATTGCTAAGGTAGGAAAAGTGCTACCAACCTATTACCCTTTCAAAAACTTACTTATGTTGATACTCAACATTTCAAACTTCCTTACGTCTCTCTTTCGAATAAATCCCTATTCGATAACTCCTCCCTTCGAATAACTATATTCGATTTACTCTATTCAATTTACTCTTATCAATTAATTCTATATTGGATTTAACTCTTATCGATTAACCCTATTTGATTCACTCTTTTCACCTAACTCCTTCCGAATAAGCTACATTCGATAACTCTTTTAGTTCTATTCGAATAAACTAATATTTGATTTAACTTCATTCGCTTGACTCTAGATCGCAGCGATCACAATGGTTACGCCTGATTCCCCCAGGAAACATCCGACCGCCCTAGGCTATCTGCAGCCCTGCAAATTACGCTATCAGTCGTACAAAATGGCAACTTATCCTGAGTAACTATGTTTGACTAACTCTATCTCAATAACTATATTCGATCAACTTTAATTGAATAACTAATATTCAATTAACTCTACGGATTAACCCTAACTGATTAACTCTAATCTGTTAATTCTGCTCTAATCGATTTATCCTAAATCTAATCGATTATTTCTAACTCTAATCGACTTCTCCTATTCGAATAACTCCTATTGGATAACGTTTATTCATTTATAAAGATTTACTTTTAGTAACGGTTCTTCACTTTATAAATGTTCTCTTTAATAACATTACTTCGCTTATACAAGTGTTGTGTACCCCTTCTATTAAACTATCGGTGCTAAAAACCAATATCTCTTCTCTATATAAGTTCAGACTTATATATTCCACTTATCGGATGATAAATATTTAATTTAATTTATAAACTGTTATTTATAAATTAATCTTTCTATTTATCTGTTAAAAACAGATTTCCATTTTCTATTCGTCCTCTAAATATTCCTCTGATTAAATTCTATTTATTTAACAAATAAATATCTCATTTATAACATTCTATTTATTTTCTATAAATAAATATTTCCATTTAATCTATTTGTAAATGTTTTACACATATTTCCTTTTAAATTCTATTTGAAATTGTTTTTACAAATATTTCTCCTTCTATTTGTTTGCACATAACTTCCTTTGTATTTGTTTTACAAATATATTTTCTTTTTAACTCTTTTGGTTTTTCCTTTCTTCACACCAAATTCATATTTCATTCACATTGATTTTACTCAATTTATTCATTTCGATCCATTTAACTTACTTAAGTTGAATTTAATTTCAATCATTCAAATTCCCATTAACTAGTTGCTAATTAACCGTTTTGCCTATTTCACCCTTTTTATTTGAATATAAATTGTTCAAATATATGTCAACTTAATTATAACTAATCTAATTATATTTTCAACTCGAGTTATATATTCGATTTCGAATATAAATTCTCAATCTCTTTCACTTATCCAAAAACCCAATTTCGATTCAACTTTGATTAACTAATTATTCTCTAATTTAGTTAATTCTATTTAACCATTTAAAATATGATTTTTGTCTTAAAAATCATTTCACTTACTTCACTGGAGTTCATATTTATTTTATATCTCCAGTCTAGATTTTTCTAATGCCAATTCGGATTTTATTTCCTAAAAATCCTTCTGTTTATTTAATTTAAACCGTTATGGTTTTATAATGGTTCTGGCGCTGCTTTTCTAAAAATTTGATTTTGATATAACTCAAAATCTATACGACAAAATCCAGATTTTTCTCTTTCATTAGAAAACTATTGTTCAACCGGCCCCGATGATTCTTGTTTCAAAGAATTCGGACTTCAATTGAGTTCTGTATACTAAATTGAAGTTCGAATCGCCAATTTATGAACTACCGCGCTACAGCGAGCTCGTTTTAATTATTTTTATAAATATAAACGTTTTAACTTTGTTTATAATAAATTCAACTCCATTTTGATATATTTTTAATATATATCCAATCCATTTCACATAATATTCCAGATCTATTTCACTTCTAATATTCAAATCCTATATATTTACAATGTTCAAATTCCATTTGAATTTCTATATTCAAACTCTATATTTGAATTTCCTTCTATTCAATTTCTATTTGAATTTCTTCTATTCGAATTCTATTTCAATTCCTTATCTTCAAATTCTATTTGAATTCCTTATCTTCAATTTCTATTTGAAATCCTTTATTCAAAACCCATTTCAAATCCCTTATTCATTTGAAATCCTTTATTCGATTTCTATTTAAATTCCTTTGTTCAATTTCTATTTGAAATCCTTTGAATTTAAATTCTATTTTAACTCCTTTGAATTCAAATTCTATTTCAAACTTTATATTTTCTTTGAATTCTAATATTCAACCTCCACTTTGTATTCCCTTTGAAATTCTATTTAACCAAATTCCATTTGAATTCTAATATACAAATCTATATTTGATTTTTCTTTACTCAAATCCATTTGAATTCCTTTGAATTCTAATTCTATTTCACTTCTATTTGAATTATATATATATTCAAATTCCTTTATTTTACTTCTATTTGAAATCAATATTCCAATTTCACATTTCAAAATTCCTTTGAAGTAATATAAATATATACATATATTTATACCTATCCCAAATTCAAAATATCTGAATTTTCAAACAACTTGTTTCTTTCAAACAAATTTCCATCAAAACTTTTCTAAGGCAGCAATTCGTCACTTAGAAACTCGAAAATGAACACTGATGATGTTGCGACCATCATCAGAATTATTTCCCAGCCACCGAATGAGTTCAGTGCTATATTTCTTTCAAACTCCATTTAGAAAAATATTTTCCAAACTCCTAGGATTTTAAATTCTAAATTCTGGTTGGAAATCAATTTCAATTTATCACATTTGTATATTTGATTTCATATACATATTCCATTGGTTATATATATAACTATTTCTGTTTTATAATCTAATTTGACTATAATCCTAACAATCAACTTAACTATTTAAAACAATATCATGTCCAATCTTCTGTTCAAGTGTTTATAAACTCCAATCGACATCGTGGCGTCCCACGATTTGACCAAAATTTATAATCCACTCAACAGACTAGTCAACATAATATAAAACAATTTTTATATCAAATAACAAATACGCTCTCTCGTATATATATACGCTCAACTCATTCTAGGATACTATTGATCCTATCTCTAATGAGCACAGTCCAACAAGCCTAGGTATTCGCTCAACCTAAGCTCTGATACCAACTGTAATGACCCATATTTCCGTAACATCAGAGTTGACTATATACATCATACGTCCAACCCAAATATCACGAAAATACGAAACATTTTTTTTTAGAAGAAAGAGATAGAAGAAGAACAGAAATAACAACACAGAATCTCACATCGCAGCGAAACAAAATATAATATATCATATCTTTGAAATACAAAATCTCAACTGTATAACATACACTTATCAGAGTATAACACTTACAACACAACGGAACAACACTATAACTAGATAACGCTGAAGCCTCCTGCTCCAAGCTCCTCTAGATATATCTGAAAAATCCTGAACTACTTGACTGTCCGTACAAATTTAGGCACCCAAGAGTTTAGGTAGAACAAAACAAATAAACTCCGGGTCAGTCATGGGACTGGTATGAGTAAACAGTTTCAGAAAACTAAATGATATTTCATAAGACCACGCCGTATAACACGGAACGGGTTTTTCCCTTTTGAAAATCCAAACACTTGATTTAACTTTCAAAATCCCTTTGGAAGGAACGATAGCTTTATATCAAAACTCCTTTGATATTATAATAGTGTCTAAATCAAGTAAATACAATCTAGTGGAACGTTTGCATCTCACGTTCCACATATATATATACAATCAAAACCGCAAGCACGTATTGGGTAAAGGATTTTCAACTATGACAAGGTATGGAACCACCTTCCGCTGGTATATCTCTAGAGGAGAATACACCGAGTTCAACAAGAACATCTTGCAACTCAGCCACACATGACCGACCACTCATTTCGCTTGAGTGTATCGAATGTATATCACCAACGGTTGGGATCAGCAACCGTTTCCCGAATGGGACAACATCGACAATAGATTTTTAGAAGTAAATGAAACTCTAGATCATGTGATTATACACCCTAATAGGTGCGACCTACATAGCCATGCTGCTTGCCCGATTTCTGTCATTTACCGGTTGATTAGGCTAGAAGCTACGCTTTATCATCACACCAGATTCACTTCGAATGCTACATCGTCAAATCCATCAAAGCACCGATTGACGTCCTCAACAATACATTACGTGTTAGCCAAAAGAAGTTTCCTTCTCCGCTTCCACTCTTGGTACGGTTGAAGAAATCAATGTACGTGACCTTTCTGGAAATACTCTGTCAGACATTCATCCATACACGTCACCCAGGAACAGGATGAACTGAAGGCACTATTTCTATTAAAAGAAAAAGTCCTTGCACTCTACTCCGTCTTAGATTATCTTTATATAATCTGATTCGCACGCTACTGCCAATACGGAGTGGTTCTTCGGATAATAATCCAACATGTCTCTCCATATTGACAACGATGGTCAAAACTTTGATAGTTTGTGATTTAACTATCGAATAAAAACAAGTGTTTCGATAGTCGATGATTTAACTATCGAAGAAAACAAGTGTTCATCGAAACATCCAACAAACAGTGAGCCTTTAATTAATATTCCATTTATTAAATCTCTTCTCTATTTTTTTTATCAATATTTGATAATTAAATATTTTCAATAACCATATTGGCCTTTTACGTTACTTGGAAAACATTTCCGAATATCGCCTTCCTTTATTTTCTAAATTTAGAAAATATATGTTATTTATAATTGGAAAATATTCCAATTACTTATCTCTTTTCCGATCTCGTTTATTCTGTACTTAGGAAATATTCTATTCTATTTCCAAGCTTATACTTATTTGGGTTAAAACAGATGTTGTGTAAAACATCGTTACGACAACCCAAATACTATATTCAGTTAACTCTTATTCAACATTGATCTTCGAGCCTGAATCTTATTGTTCATTTGTTAATAATGCAATCAATCAAGTTGGGGTATAACTACCTCTCAGACCTTGACTGAATAACATTTATAACGTCAAAACAAATAAGACTACTTACTCGAACAATCAATACCATACAACTACTTCTGCACTTTTAAACACATATATACTTTCTCTTTCTGTTCTATTTCTAAGTTCATTTTCTTATCGACTTCTATATATTTTGATATATTGATTTCTAACTATCAAATTATCTTAAAAATATTCTATCTCCATAAATTCCCGGAAAAATTCGCCATAACCTCCTTTGTACCGGGAGCATAGGGAAATTTCAAATAGCTTTCCCGGTCCTTCTCATCTCAAAAAGAAAAAGAAAAAGCCAAGCGGCTTGCCGATACGGCGCATAAAATCTCATATATGAATTAAATACGTACCTTTTTGTCGGGCATTCTATTTATTTCACTTCTATACTTTATTCCATACCTGTCTCCTGTATATTTATACATGTCCAATCTATTTTAACTATACCAATCTTTTTAACTAAATTTGTTAATTAGATCTGTTAATTAACTTCTTAGTCTAATCCACTTTTATTTCCCAAATCTATTTATTATAGATCCCATTTGAATTTCTATATTCAAATCTATATTATACATCCCATTTGAATTTCTATATTCAAATTCCATTTGAAATACTATATTCAAATTCTATAGTTAAACTCCATTTGAATTCTATTATTCAAATTCTATTTCAATTCCTTATATTCAAAGTCCATTTGAATTCTCTGCATTATTTATAAACAACGTTTATAACTTCAATTCAAATCCCACCTTTCCATTTATAAACAACGTTTAGAAATTCAATTCAAATCCCATATTTTCATTTATAAACAACGTTTATAAATTCAATTCAAATCCCATATTTTCATTTATAAACAAAGTTTATAAATTTGATACTCGTTTTATCTATCTTCAAAACAAGTAAATATTTCCTATAGTTCATTAAAAATTCAAATCCTATTTATAAAAATAGAATTCACTTTTTAAATCTCAAATACCCTTTCAGGGTATTTTATAAATCAATATCCCAAGCCCCAGTGATATTTAAACAATCAAATCAACCAATTTTCAATCATTTGATTTTTAACACATCATATATGAATATATATGAAATCAAACAAATAACAAACAGATAATATATTTTTGAGGAATCCAGTTGGATTCCTCCAACCTGTTTTCCTGCATCCACAGACGTTAGTCAACATAGTAATACCCATCCTGCTTCGAGGCACGATATCGCGGTATAGAAGGTCATCCACTAATCATAGCGTGGGGCGTATAGGGTAATCATCCGCTATAAAACTGCGGGCATCCGCTAATGAGACTGCGGGAATCCAACCAATCAATCAACCCAATATATATATATATATATATATATATATATATAATAGTCCTAAATAACTAATATATTTAAATCAACCAAACAATATTCAAACAAGCACAGACAATTATTTTTAACTATATAAAAAAATAATTTCTAAATAAATGGTGAGTGAGGTTTACTCACCGTGATATTTATTTGCTGATCGACTTACTCTGAATTAAAAATTCAAAGCGACTCCAGAATCAACTCTAGTTCGTATCTCTCGCAGCTACGAAATCCCCTCAACTTGTCTCGAATAAAATTATTTTGTTCCTATGATTATTTGATTTTATAAAGCTATCAAAAATTAACTATACGAATGAACAAATAAATTTCTTTATATTTTTAAATTTAAAAATAAAAATATACCTTAGTCATCTTCCATATAATTGTATTTCCTGCATGCTACAATGTACGACTCCCCTGAGCTTACCCTTCCTTCCCAAACTTTATCCTTTCAAACTCAGATCTGACATACTTTGATCTAGGTCGCCGTATCCCTCTTCCACCCTCCAACATAACACTGGCTCAACCTCATTTCTAATGCCTCATTAATTCGAACACCTGTTGTCCCAAAACATTACTGTTCGAACCCCAATCGCAACAGCACCTTTGACACGCAGCCCCTCCCATACCCCTTCGAACTCGCAACCAACCTCCATAAAAATTGCAGTGACCGGACACCTCAACAAGGCCTTCATTGAACATGTTTTCACCTTGGCGACTTCGTCGATCACACATAGCATACTCAGAACACGATACTCACTTGCCGTTGCTAATTTGAATTCGAGAATCCCCAAAACCAGAGTTCGAATCTTATTCTCTCTTCACGCGCTTCAAGACAGTAGCGATTTCCAACAAATTCCATCGCACCCTTTGTCAGTTCGAGATTACCAGCAACTCCATCGATGATCTTCCCTTTGTACTGTTTCGATCCCAAATCGCGAGCGCTCTGGATCTTCGAGCTTCAGATACTTGGCTTCCATTGCGATCCATTCTTTTTGAACAAGCCGACGTCGAGATCCCCAAATCCCACATATTCGATCTGTGATAAAAAGAAGGAGAAGCGGTTTGCCCATTTGTTCTATTTGATTTTTGTGGTGAATGAATTTGAGGACTTTATATTGTTTAAGTAGAGGAAAACATCTCTGCGTGGACTTGTTTTAAACGATGGAAAGGGTGCGGTTCTTCAATGGACATGGAGCTCCCCTTTTTCCTTTTGCCTTGTTGTTTTATTTCCATCCACCCAAGAAGATATCTTATTTCGGTATCCTTTAAAATAAAGTACCCCTTGACTCCGAACTCCTTTTTGAATCCAATCACTGCCATTTCTAGGGTAAAACCGCTATTCTGAACACAGTGTGATAACTATCGAAGTCCGGTTCGATCGTCTGTGGAAGATATAATTTAAATTGATATAATTTAAATTTCAAACTATTTATTCTCCTTGATAATAATTATATATTATTACCGTTAAATTTTCATATTAATTATTTGAACTGTTTTCAATTCAAATTAAAATTTGAATTCAACTAATTCCATTTTCGTGTTCTGCTACTTTAATATATTCGATATTAAATCGAAATTGATTATTAAATCGATAACTTAATATAAAATTCCATTTATATTATCCACCCAATATTTAAATCCGTATCAAATATTTTAAAATTAACCCATAAGGATCCGGGTCATTACAGAACTGGTTTACTCCGTTGGATTGCCAGTGCATAAAATTAAGTAAATTGTTAAACAACCCAATGCTTATTAGAAAAATGAGACCATTACAAGACTCAGGTCCCATCAAACAATGCAACGTAAGCCAAAGGATAGAGTTTTACCTTATAATGGTCAAAAAATGCTTGATATGATAAAAACAGATTTGATATTATTATTAGTGTACATATGTTCCAAAAACAGTTCAATAATGTATCAATCATAGACGACATAGCTACCATATACTATGTTGCCGTACTAGTTATACAATCAAAACCGCATGGTGCCGTATTGTAAATTGAGTTTCCATCAAGAGTCAAGGCTAGGTACGATCTTCTTACCAATTTGAGACACTCTAGCAATGTCTCAAGATCCCCCGCAGTGAACCCTTGGATACAGCAGGGCCGTTCCACAAATAACGCTAGTGAATTGGCAATTCCTAAACACATGCTTCCCGTTCCTATTGTACCTATAATATGGCCATTGGCGACCAAATAAAAATCCAAGGTACCTCATAATCCATCATACACATAAGTAAAAATGCCAAGGCGTGTAAACGCTGATACCACTTCTAGCTAGAAAGAAACGTGTGCACTCCCTGCATTCCCTTGCTCCGTTTTTAATTCATACCGGGGTGTGAGGTTCGCGAAGTCACGCTATACACAAAGCATTGCCTAAACAGGCTATGCTTTGATCATCAACCACAAGGCCCTGCATTTCAACAAAAACCTTGATCATTTGCATCATTGCGTGCCACATTGACAATCCACGCCGTGCGATCAATCACTATCAATATATACCCTCTGAGGGTGTTAAGCAAGAGAATAAATTCTCTGCCACCAAACAGATATATGTATATAGAAATCAATTTAATTTACATGGAATGAAATCCAATGTTAGACATTTATCCATTTAGATGTCCGTTCTAGGTCTGAACGAAACCGGAGTCACCTTATTCCTCCTTGTATGTCCAATACGAATGAGAGATGTCGCATATCCGGACAATCGACAAGTACGTCCGAACAAACTACCACTATTAACCCTTACTGGGAGCTACCCAATTTCGGGCATCAGTAGCCATCCATTCGATATGAAGATCGCCGGTCTTCAACCACCATCTTCAATATCGTCGACTTAAAACGTCGTATAATCATTTGAAATGAGATTGAACTTGGTTGTGAAAACCCGTAACTTCCCCGTTAAGGAAAGCGTCGGATAGTTCGAGAACAAGCCACAACAGAACGCATACAGAAGAACGTTTCATTGTATATTACAACAATACATCAGATTACAAGAATATACAGAGCATAAAAGAATATTACACAGAAATCAGAGATTTAAATTACATTTAAATACATAGCAGCGGAAAATAATACAATACACAACTAGAAGTAGATATACGGATACAAAGCTTTCCGGATATCGTTCCAGCTGTGAACCAGGATCCTGTGAATATAAATCTGCAAAACCGAAACTACTAGCTGCCCGTGTCAAAATAGGGGCACCCAGAGTTTAGGTTAAAACAATAAACTCCAGGTCAGTCATGTGACTGGTGTGAGAACTAAAACAGTTATTAATCTTTATTTTTAAAATTAGGTAAATCAAGGGACCACGCCGTATAACACGGAACGGGTTTCCTCCCAAGAATACCAGTGCATAAAACTAACAGCGCAATGCTAAATAAAGAAAAATGAAGCTGTTATAAGACCCAGGTCCTATCACACAATGCAACGCAAGCCGGGGGATAGGGTTTTCCCTTATAACAGCCAAAGAATGCTTGATACGTTTAAAACAAATCATTTTGATACTATTATAGGTGCATAGTGTATAAAACAACTTCAAATCATAAGTATCAATCATAGGCGGCATGGGTACCATATATCATGTCGCCATATATAGGTTTACAAATAAAACCGCAAATGTCACGTATTTGGAAATTGGATTTCCGTCTATGAACCGAGGCAAAAGATAGTCCTCAACCGATTCGAGACGCTCTAGCCCGCCCCTCAGGACCCAGACTCAGGTGGGCCCTTGGATCCTCAGGGCCAGTCCACCGATGTGGATTAAACTTAAACCCTGGACATGCATTTCCCCGCCCTATGGGGCGTAAACGAGCCAACTAAATGACTCCATCGGTTCGAGAACAACCGATCAATCCGAGGCGCCTCGCAACAGCAACAACCACATAAGTCAAACTCGTCAGGGCGTGTAAAACCACTGACGCCACTTCTAGCTAGAAAGAAACGCATGCCCTCCCTGACGTCCTCTCCCGTTTTTGGTTCATACCGGGTGTGAAACACGCGAGGTAAACGTTACACAAAGCTACGCCACAAAGGCCGTGCTTTGATCATCAACCACAAGACTTTGCTTTTCAACAGAAGCCTCGATCAATTGCCACTTAGGCATGCCACACAGGCAATTCACTCCATGCATTTGATATCCATCAATATATAACCCCTGAGCTCGTACGTCTCAGAGAAGGGCGTTAAGCAAGAGAATAAATTCTCCGCCGCCAAACAGATATATATTTAATAGAAATCAAACACACAGACTAAAATCCAATGTCAGACACACAGTCCATTTACAAGTCCGTTCTGGGTCTGAACGAAACCGGAGGCACCTAGTACCCCGCATATCCATCGATCTCCAAGTACGTCTGGACGATCACCAACTGTTTCCATCTTCTTGGGTGTACAGCCCAATCAAGATCATCAGTTATCACCCAAACGACGTGAAGACCTCCGGTCTTCGACCATCGTCTTCATCTTCGACTTATCGTCGTATCAGTTATTCAGAATGGGATAAACCCGGTCTTTCCGAATAACTCGCGTATATTTTATAAAAGTGTTACACAAACACAACA
Organism: Allium sativum; assembly: GCA_030737875.1. Lineage (NCBI taxonomy): Eukaryota > Viridiplantae > Streptophyta > Magnoliopsida > Asparagales > Amaryllidaceae > Allium > Allium sativum. The sequence continues at coordinate 177,738,524 of CM060915.1, read as the reverse complement.
TACGCCTCATTCCAATTCATTAGCCACTAACCGTAAATTAATCAAGAGAATAATTCCCCAAACATTAACCGCGAAGGCCGAAACCAACATCAGATCAATATCCAGAAAACCATTCTGCTTGGCTAACCGACAGTTAGTTTCTAAATTTCACATTCATAGGGAAAGGTTCCCATTAATTTTATCAAAGATAAATTCTTTTAAAATTTATTCTTTAATCTATTTTTGAATATCAATTCAAACTAGTCGGGATTAGCGAACCTTACCGAAGTAATCATTTGTTTTAATTTCCCAATCCCAACCTATTCATCCCATGAAGTAAAACTGGTAATACTTCATATCTAACACCACAGTGTTATCGGTAAATTCAATTACAATATCACGTTCAAATCTAATTAAAGATTTAACTATCGCCTGGAGCAAAACTGGTGATACTCCATTTTCGATCATTTCAATCTAATTAAAGATTCATTAAAACTCCACTTAGTTTTAATCGTTAACTGGGTTAAAGAATCAGTGTCATTTAAAACACGGTTCACGATAAACCCAAAGTCACATTCATTAATTATCGGGTTAAAGAACGAGTGTTATTTAAAACACTGTTCACGATAAACCCAAAAATCAATATCAATTCAATTCCAATTAAATATTATTTAATTGGTACACTTCATTAAATCTAAATAAAAAGATTTAATCTTTTCTCAACTGGGTTCAAGAACAGTGTTAGTGAAGACACCATTCACGACAAACCCAAATCACATTCGATATTCAATACAAGGCTCTGAATAGAAAATATATCGGCCTATATTCAATATCAAATTCTACGATTTACAAATGTCGTATTGGAAATAACGATATTAATATATATCTTTCAAATTTCCATAACAACACTTATATAATCACGAATTCCAACATCGAAATATTCCGAAGACAATTTCGATTCAAATCCACTCCAATGCAATCATTGGATATTTTGGTTATTTTCAAAACCCTTTTCGAATTCAATTTATTTATTTAAAAATAAATAGAATTATAATTCTAGTTCAAAACTTGTTCAATTCGATAAAAATCTATTTTTATCTTTTCAAATATGGAGTTTTTCATCCCAATTCTTTCTAAATCATTTCTTATGATTTTACACAAATTATTACTATTTTTAATAATTTTATCAAGGCCCGTACGGTCGATTTCCAACAATGGCCATCGAACTGCACTTATAGCGACCTTTTTCAAATTTGATTTGGTCGTAACTCCAAATCCAACCGTTAGATTTCAAATTTCTAACATTCTTTAGAAAGCTCTTTTCGATACGAACCCAACGGTTCCGGTTTTAGGAGAATCCGACGGTCGGATCTCCCGTAATGTCCGTTTGAAATAAATGGTCGAAATTCACGAACTGCCGCGGCGTGGCGCGTTCTATTCGGCCATTATATTATATATATAATATATATATAATATATTTCGTCGATTTCTATTTAAAACGAATTATATAAATAGTTTTAAATTCGTTTCAAAAGCAATTTCAACTTCCTTTTCGATTCAAATCAAAATTGAATTCTTCTTTATAAATTCGTTTTAAAATTCATTTCTATTCAATTCAAGTTTCAATTCAATTTGAATTCATTTCAATTCGCTTTCAATTCAATTTGAATTCGTTTTCAATTCCTTTCGAAATCGTTTTCAATTCAATTCATTTCGAAATCGTTTTCAATTCAATTCATTTCGAAATCGTTTTCAATTCAATTCATTTCGAAATCGTTTTCAATTCAATTCATTTCGAAATCGTTTTCAATTCAATTCATTTCGAAATCGTTTTCAATCGATATAAATATCGTTCACGTCAAAATGGCGTCAATCTAATCTACACGGCTTCATAAATTTGTATTTTCAAATATTCTATTTCAAATATTTCTTTTTCAAAATAGTTGTTATTATCAAAATATTTCGTTCAACACATGACCAATATCAATGAATGAGTACTGTCAACACATGAACTTTTATTTTATAATATTCTTTATTTTTCAAATTGGAATGAGGCCCAATCAATTACCATATAAAGTTAATTATATGGATTTTCATACAACACATGTATATAATGACATTGAAAATAATCAACCATCAACCCAAGTGCACTACACTGTATAAGCATCAAATATAGATATTCAACGCTTATAACAGCCTGTCAATCAATCGATCGACATATTTAATCAATCAGGATGAGTGAACTTCAAATTTCATCCTAACACCCGTGTGGGGTTTCAAACAATCAACCGCATATTTTATTTGTGCAGTTGGGCGATGTGTGAAATTTATCGACCCAATCAATATCAGTCAAATCAGTGTATATACAAACAAATCGGCCGATTTGTTTATAACTATTCATTTATTCACATTCACGTTAAAAATTATATTTTTAACGATAAAACATTTTATTTCAACCTATGAATTTCTATTCAATTCATTTATTCAATAAAATGATATCTTTATTTTTCTAACTTATTTTAGAAAATTTCGGCGGCATAACGGCACGATACTAGAAACGGGACAAGGCCTAGCCTTATCCCCGGTCTAGTGAAGGCCCACGCCATTCACACATCAATCAAATCAATTCGATATGCAAACCACAAAAATTGGAGTAAGAGTCTAACCTAGCCTTACTCCATCGCCTTATAACGGCGCACGTCTAATCCTAACCAATTTATCGATTCGATTTTTCACACCACAAACCACATTCAAACCAATATCGCAATCAATCACCAAACAGCCAAACAAACAAGTCCATGGTCTGTGGACGATTGTGTCGGGTGCTACTAAGCACCGTCTGCATCCTAGTATATATATATATATATATATATATAACTAGAAAAAGAAATTGAAAGGTGAGAAATTCTCACCTATAGCTATCCTAGCTCCACGGCACTTCTAATGCAGGAAATCTTCGCCAACTCGCCTTTTGTCGCTTTCGTTGTCCGCTTTCACTACATATATAAAAATCCCATTTTTACTTCGCTATTCAATATATAAAAATCGATTTTTTATTTCAAAGTTCAATATATAAAAATCGAATTTTTATTTCAAAGTTCAATATATAAAAATCGAATTTTTATTTCTACACTATGCAGATAAAAATCACATTTTTCTACCGCTACTATATAGATAAAAATTCTATCTTTACCTTGATATTCATATAGTAAAAATCGAATCTTTATATCGCTATTTTCTATCTAAAGATTATACCTTTATATCGCTACATAAATAAAAATCTCGTTTTTATTTTATGTTGTCTACATAAAAATCACTTCCTTTCTTCTAACTAAAAATCAAATCTTTTTATCGCTAAAAATCAAATCTTTAACTCATTCAAAAATCAAACTTTTTATTCATTCAAAAATCAAACCTTTTTATTCATTCAAAAATCAAACTTTTTTATTCATTCAAAAATCAAACTTTTTTATTCATTCAAAAATCAAACTTTTTTATTCATTTAAAAATCAAACTTTTTTATTCATTTAAAAATCAAACTTTTTTATTAATAAAAACTTAACTTTAAAATGCTAAAAATCTATATTTTCTACTTATAAAAAAAACAGTTTTATATACTAAAAAAAATCAGTTTTATATACTAAAAAAAATCAGTTTTATACCTTTTTTAAAAATCTGTTTTTACTATTAAAACAACATCAGATCTTGTTTATAAATAAAATTCGAAATTTAAAAACTTACATTTCAGAGGAGGGGGGTTTCATCATCGTCCCTGGGGACTGGAGGGGGTGGCGCGTCTTCTGGTGGCGGGTCTGGGGAGGCACGGTGGCTGCGTGAGGGGTTTGAGGGGGTTCGGGTTCGGGTATGTGGAGGTGGGCGGTCTGAGGGGAGTACGGGGGGGGGGGGGGTGGGGAGAAAGGAGAGAGGAGAGAGAGCGTCGGAGATGGGGTCGAAGATGGAGGCGCGATAGGGAGAGGCGGCGGCCAGGCATGGCGGCGCTGGCGTGTGGCGATGGCGTCTCCGTCGCCATTTCGATTTCGTTCTCTTTTTTTTTTTTTTTCCTTTTCTGTTTGAAATGATTTTAGTCGGGGGGGGGGCCTGGTAGTTAAGGGGAGAAGATTTTTTTTTTTATTTATTATTTAATTATTAAAAAGTTGACTTTTACATACGACCTCGAAACGAGGCCTACCGCCTGTCATCCATAGCGTTTTACCCCCATCCCGAACACAATGGGATATGTATCGCTAGCTGCTTTGATCGTTTCGATCAGTTTCCTTTAAATCTACATTTAAATCGCTATATTGATTTTTAAACGCACATTTCAAATTACCGGGGTCACATGCTAACTCTAAAAATTCTCGAAAAATATTTTCTAGCTTCGTCTTGACGATACGGTCCTAACAAAACTAGTTTCGTCGAATTCTGAGACCTTTAGAAAAATGGCCAATTTCCAGTCGATTAAAATCAACTGAAATGGTCAAAACGCGTTTTCCTTTGCCACGCTCACATATTGACTCGAAAAATTATGAAATTTGGAATCTAGCAATAGCTTCACATCCCGGACCCAACAAAACTGGTTTCGTCGAAATCCGAGGTCGTTTGCAAAATGTCCATTTTTAAGGGCCTGAATTCCATAGCGACTATTCAGAATTTTCAACTGGACATATCTTTTGATTCCCGCTACGAACTTTTGATTTTTCGGACTCGTTGGAAAGATATTCACTATTCGATTCCATTATTTTTGGTTTCACTAAAATCCGGATTGTTTTGCACCCGGTACATTCAATTGAAGTTTGAAATCGAATTATCGAACTACCGCGCCATTTTCAATTCTATTTATAATTATATATAAATATTTGTATTCTAACGACGACGCGTATAATATATACGTTCGAATTATATTCAAAATAAATTTCCCGTCGATATTATTTAAAATAATTCATTTTAAATATTCAAAATTCGCTAAAATCGCCAAAATAAAAATTTTAAACTGACCCAGATTTTCCGGGTTATTACAATCTCCCCCACTTAAAACTTTTCGTCCCCGAAAAGGAACAAAGTCGAAAGTGGTTTGATTATTCAACTCTACGCTCGATCAGGCTTCCATTCTCTAACTTTTCAGTTTCTGAGAATTTTCTAAAATTTCAAAAATTTGGCTAACACCCTAAATTTTTGAAAAATTTCGCCATAACCTCCCCTGCACCGGGAGCATCGGGGAATTTCAAATAGCTTCCCCGGTCCTTCAGATCTCAAAAAGAAAAAGAAAAAGCCAAGCGGCTAGCCAATAGGCTCAAAAAATCATCATCACCCAAACAAAACAGGAAATTATGTAGTAAACATGTACCTATTTGTCGGGCAAACAAATTTTATTCTCGGCTCTAGCCTCCTTGCTATGACCTGTTCAATGATATATATGTATATGCAAACAAATGCGACCAATTTTCAATACAATTCAATATTTGATTCAATTAGGCTAAATGGTTCAAAATTAGCAAACAAATTAATAAACAACACAAACATCAATCAATTAGTGAATTAATGTTTCAAATTTGATCATTTTGATACATATACAAAAAATCATGTTTTGGTGCCAATTTACAACAATGTGTTCTAACTATATTAGTTTTGGTTCTCACACCAGTCTAATGGAAACATATAGAAATCACACCTTCGAAACACGAAAATAAATACTGGTGATGGCGCGCCATCATCAGAATCATGTCCGGGCGACTAGAGTGTGACTCTATATCTATCCAGTATATTAAAATTTCGAATACACGCGGATCAGACGTATACACAAAATCTATATATACTGGATTGTCCACATCAATATAAATAGATAATCAAATACGAATAATTGATTTAAATCTTCAAAACAAAAATAGTTTTCTTTTGAAAAATATACTCTTCACACTCGTTCTAGGATACTACTGATCCTATCTCTAACGAGTCATTCTAATTGGATATTATTAATCCAATATCTGATGAATTCTTTCGTATGGTTCTAACGTGCCTTGTTCTCTGCTTTGTAAACCAAAGCTCTGATACCAAATGTGAAAACTCGTAACTTCCCCGTTAAGGAAAGCGTCGGATAGTTCGAGAACAAGCCACAACAGAACGCATACAGAAGAACGTTTCATTGTATATTACAACAATACATCAGATTACAAGAATATACAGAGCATAAAAGAATATTACACAGAAATCAGAGATTTAAATTACATTAAAATACATAGCAGCGGAAAATAATACAATACACAACTAGAAGTAGATATACGGATACAAAGCTTTCCGGATATCGTTCCAGCTGTGAACCAGGATCCTGTGAATATAAATCTGCAAAACCGAAACTACTAGCTGCCCGTGTCAAAATAGGGGCACCCAGAGTTTAGGTTAAAACAATAAACTCCAGGTCAGTCATGTGACTGGTGTGAGAACTAAAACAGTTATTAATCTTTATTTTTAAAATTAGGTAAATCAAGGGACCACGCCGTATAACACGGAACGGGTTTCCTCCCAAGAATACCAGTGCATAAAACTAACAGCGCAATGCTAAATAAAGAAAAATGAAGCTGTTATAAGACCCAGGTCCTATCACACAATGCAACGCAAGCCGGGGGATAGGGTTTTCCCTTATAACAGCCAAAGAATGCTTGATACGTTTAAAACAAATCATTTTGATACTATTATAGGTGCATAGTGTATAAAACAACTTCAAATCATAAGTATCAATCATAGGCGGCATGGGTACCATATATCATGTCGCCATATATAGGTTTACAAATAAAACCGCAAATGTCACGTATTTGGAAATTGGATTTCCGTCTATGAACCGAGGCAAAAGATAGTCCTCAACCGATTCGAGACGCTCTAGCCCGCCCCTCAGGACCCAGACTCAGGTGGGCCCTTGGATCCTCAGGGCCAGTCCACCGATGTGGATTAAACTTAAACCCTGGACATGCATTTCCCCGCCCTATGGGGCGTAAACGAGCCAACTAAATGACTCCATCGGTTCGAGAACGACCGATCAATCCGAGGCGCCTCGCAACAGCAACAACCACATAAGTCAAACTCGTCAGGGCGTGTAAAACCACTGACGCCACTTCTAGCTAGAAAGAAACGCATGCCCTCCCTGACGTCCTCTCCCGTTTTTGGTTCATACCGGGTGTGAAACACGCGAGGTAAACGTTACACAAAGCTACGCCACAAAGGCCGTGCTTTGATCATCAACCACAAGACTTTGCTTTTCAACAGAAGCCTCGATCAATTGCCACTTAGGCATGCCACACAGGAAATTCACTCCATGCATTTGATATCCATCAATATATAACCCCTGAGCTCGTACGTCTCAGAGAAGGGCGTTAAGCAAGAGAATAAATTCTCCGCCGCCAAACAGATATATATTTAATAGAAATCAAACACACAGACTAAAATCCAATGTCAGACACACAGTCCATTTACAAGTCCGTTCTGGGTCTGAACGAAACCGGAGGCACCTAGTACCCCGCATATCCATCGATCTCCAAGTACGTCTGGACGATCACCAACTGTTTCCATCTTCTTGGGTGTACAGCCCAATCAAGATCATCAGTTATCACCCAAACGACGTGAAGACCTCCGGTCTTCGACCATCGTCTTCATCTTCGACTTATCGTCGTATCAGTTATTCAGAATGGGATAAACCCGGTCTTTCCGAATAACTCGCGTATATTTTATAAAAGTGTTACACAAACACAACATACGCCTCATTCCAATTCATTAGCCACTAACCGTAAATTAATCAAGAGAATAATTCCCCAAACATTAACCCCGAAGGCCGAAACCAACATCAGATCAATATCCAGAAAACCATTCTGCTTGGCTAACCGACAGTTAGTTTCTAAATTTCACATTCATAGGGAAAGGTTCCCATTAATTTTATCAAAGATAAATTCTTTTAAAATTTATTCTTTAATCTATTTTTGAATATCAATTCAAACTAGTCGGGATTAGCGAACCTTACCGAAGTAATCATTTGTTTTAATTTCCCAATCCCAACCTATTCATCCCATGAAGTAAAACTGGTAATACTTCATATCTAACACCACAGTGTTATCGGTAAATTCAATTACCATTTCACGTTCAAATCTAATTAAAGATTTAACTATCGCCTGGAGCAAAACTGGTGATACTCCATTTTCGATCATTTCAATCTAATTAAAGATTCATTAAAACTCCACTTAGTTTTAATCGTTAACTGGGTTAAAGAATCAGTGTCATTTAAAACACGGTTCACGATAAACCCAAAGTCACATTCATTAATTATCGGGTTAAAGAACGAGTGTTATTTAAAACACTGTTCACGATAAACCCAAAAATCAATATCAATTCAATTCCAATTAAATATTATTTAATTGGTACACTTCATTAAATCTAAATAAAAAGATTTAATCTTTTCTCAACTGGGTTCAAGAACAGTGTTAGTGAAGACACCATTCACGACAAACCCAAATCACATTCGATATTCAATACAAGGCTCTGAATAGAAAATATATCGGCATATATTCAATATCAAATTCTACGATTTACAAATGTCGTATTGGAAATAACGATATTAATATATATCTTTCAAATTTCCATAACAACACTTATATAATCACGAATTCCAACATCGAAATATTCCAAAGACAATTTCGATTCAAATCCACTCCAATGCAATCATTGGATATTTTGGTTATTTTCAAAACCCTTTTCGAATTCAATTTATTTATTTAAAAATAAATAGAATTATAATTCTAGTTCAAAACTAGTTCAATTCGATAAAAATCTATTTTTATCTTTTCAAATATGGAGTTTTTCATCCCAATTCTTTCTAAATCATTTCTTATGATTTTACACAAATTATTACTATTTTTAATAATTTTATCAAGGCCCGTACGGTCGATTTCCAACAATTGCCATCGAACTGCACTTATAGCGACCTTTTTCAAATTTGATTTGGACGTAACTCCAAATCCAACCGTTAGATTTCAAATTTCTAACATTCTTTAGAAAGCTCTTTTCGATACGAACCCAACGGTTCCGGTTTTAGGAGAATCCGACGGTCGGATCTCCTGTAATGTCCGTTTGAAATAAATGGTCGAAATTCACGAACTGCCGCGGCGCGGCGCGTTCTATTCGGCCATTATATTATATATATAATATATATAATATATATTTCGTCGATTTCTATTTAAAACGAATTATATAAATAGTTTTAAATTCGTTTCAAAAGCAATTTCAACTTCCTTTTCGATTCAAATCAAAATTGAATTCTTCTTTATAAATTCGTTTTAAAATTCATTTCTATTCAATTCAAGTTTCAATTCAATTTGAATTCATTTCAATTCGCTTTCAATTCAATTTGAATTCGTTTTCAATTCCTTTCGAAATCGTTTTCAATTCAATTCATTTCGAAATCGTTTTCAATTCAATTCATTTCGAAATCGTTTTCAATTCAATTCATTTCGAAATCGTTTTCAATTCAATTCATTTCGAAATCGTTTTCAATTCAATTCATTTCGAAATCGTTTTCAATCGATATAAATATCGTTCACGTCAAAATGACGTCAATCTAATCTACACGGCTTCATAAATTTGTATTTTCAAATATTCTATTTCAAATATTTCTTTTTCAAAATAGTTGTTATTATCAAAATATTTCGTTCAACACATGACCAATCTCAATGAATGAGTACTGTCAACACATGAACTTTTATTTTATAATATTCTTTATTTTTCAAATTGGAATGAGGCCCAATCAATTACCATATAAAGTTAATTATATGGATTTTCATACAACACATGTATATAATGACATTGAAAATAATCAACCATCAACCCAAGTGCACTACACTGTATAAGCATCAAATATAGATATTCAACGCTTATAACAGCCTGTCAATCAATCGATCGACATATTTAATCAATCAGGATGAGTGAACTTCAAATTTCATCCCAACACCCGTGTGGGGTTTCAAACAATCAACCGCATATTTTATTTGTGCAGTTGGGCGATGTGTGAAATTTATCGACCCAATCAATATCAGTCAAATCAGTGTATATACAAACAAATCGGCCGATTTGTTTATAACTATTCATTTATTCACATTCACGTTAAAAATTATATTTTTAACGATAAAACATTTTATTTCAACCTATGAATTTCTATTCAATTCATTTATTCAATAAAATGATATCTTTATTTTTCTAACTTATTTTAGAAAATTTCGGCGGCATAACGGCACGATACTAGAAACGGGACAAGGCCTAGCCTTATCCCCGGTCTAGTGAAGGCCCACGCCATTCACACATCAATCAAATCAATTCGATATGCAAACCACAAAAATTGGAGTAAGAGTCTAACCTAGCCTTACTCCATCGCCTTATAACGGCGCACGTCTAATCCTAACCAATTTATCGATTCGATTTTTCACACCACAAACCACATTCAAACCAATATCGCAATCAATCACCAAACAGCCAAACAAACAAGTCCATGGTCTGTGGACGATTGTGTCGGGTGCTACTAAGCACCGTCTGCATCCTAGTATATATATATATATAACTAGAAAAAGAAATTGAAAGGTGAGAAATTCTCACCTATAGCTATCCTAGCTCCACGGCACTTCTAATGCAGGAAATCTTCGCCAACTCGCCTTTTGTCGCTTTCGTTGTCCGCTTTCACTACATATATAAAAATCCCATTTTTACTTCGCTATTCAATATATAAAAATCGATTTTTTATTTCAAAGTTCAATATATAAAAATCGAATTTTTATTTCAAAGTTCAATATATAAAAATCGAATTTTTATTTCTACACTATGCAGATAAAAATCACATTTTTCTACCGCTACTATATAGATAAAAATTCTATCTTTACCTTGATATTCATATAGTAAAAATCGAATCTTTATATCGCTATTTTCTATCTAAAGATTATACCTTTATATCGCTACATAAATAAAAATCTCGTTTTTATTTTATGTTGTCTACATAAAAATCACTTCCTTTCTTCTAACTAAAAATCAAATCTTTTTATCGCTAAAAATCAAGTCTTTAACTCATTCAAAAATCAAACTTTTTATTCATTCAAAAATCAAACCTTTTTATTCATTCAAAAATCAAACTTTTTTATTCATTCAAAAATCAAACTTTTTTATTCATTCAAAAATCAAACTTTTTTATTCATTTAAAAATCAAACTTTTTTATTAATAAAAACTTAACTTTAAAATGCTAAAAATCTATAATTTCTACTTATAAAAAAAACAGTTTTATATACTAAAAAAAATCAGTTTTATATACTAAAAAAAATCAGTTTTATACCTTTTTTTATAAATCTGTTTTTACTATTAAAACAACATCAGATCTTGTTTATAAATAAAATTCGAAATTTAAAAACTTACATTTCATAGGAGGGGGGTTTCATCATCGTCCCTGGGGACTGGAGGGGGTGGCGCGTCTTCTGGTGGCGGGTCTGGGGAGGCACGGTGGCTGCGTGAGGGGTTTGAGGGGGTTTGGGTTCGGGTATGTGGAGGTGGGCGGTCTGAGGGGAGTACGGGGGAGGGGGGAGAAAGGAGAGAGGAGAGAGAGCGTCGGAGATGGGGTCGAAGATGGAGGCGCGATAGGGAGAGGCGGCGGCCAGGCATGGCGGCGCTGGCGTGTGGCGATGGCGTCTCCGTCGCCATTTCGATTTCGTTCTCTTTTTTTTTTTTTTCCTTTTCTGTTTGAAATGATTTTAGTCGGGGGGGGGCGGGGCCTGGTAGTTAAGGGGAGAAGATAATTTTTTTTTTTATTATTATTTAATTATTAAAAAGTTGACTTTTACATACGACCTCGAAACGAGGCCTACCGCCTGTCGTCCATAGCGTTTTACCCCCATCCCGAACACAATGGGATATGTATCGCTAGCTGCTTTGATCGTTTCGATCAGTTTCCTTTAAATCTACATTTAAATCGCTATATTGATTTTTAAACGCACATTTCAAATTACCGGGGTCACATGCTAACTCTAAAAATTCTCGAAAAATATTTTCTAGCTTCGTCTTGACGATACGGTCCTAACAAAACTAGTTTCGTCGAATTCTGAGACCGTTAGAAAAATGGCCAATTTCCAGTCGATTAAAATCAACTGAAATGGTCAAAACGCGTTTTCCTTTGCCACGCTCACATATTGACTCGAAAAATTTTGAAATTTGGAATCTAGCAATAGCTTCACATCCCGGACCCAACAAAACTGGTTTCGTCGAAATCCGAGGTCGTTTGCAAAATGTCCATTTTTAAGGGCCTGAATTCCATAGCGACTATTCAGAATTTTCAACTGGACATATCTTTTGATTCCCGCTACGAAATTTTGATTTTTCGGATTCGTTGGAAAGATATTCACTATTCGATTCCATTATTTTTGGTTTCACTAAAATCCGGATTGTTTTGCACCCGGTACATTCAATTGAAGTTTGAAATCGAATTATCGAACTACCGCGCCATTTTCAATTCTATTTATAATTATATATAAATATTTGTATTCTAACGACGACGCGTATAATATATACGTTCGAATTATATTCAAAATAAATTTCCCGTCGATATTATTTAAAATAATTCATTTTAAATATTCAAAATTCGCTAAAATCGCCAAAATAAAAATTTTAAACTGGCTCAGATTTTCCGGGTTATTACATTGGTATTTTCAAACGATTCTCGCATATGTGTAATTTTAAAAACCATTTCGTATCGTCAATATTATTTTATAACGATTTATTGCTTTTTTATATAAAATTACTCATATTAATTTAACGACGCTTCAGGTCGCTATGCATCCTTGGCATTAAAATTTAATTTACACATATCTCGAAATCTAACGGTTGGATTTTAACAAACTTTATATCGTCGGAAAGATCTTCCCAAAGCGGTCCTAACGGTTCCAGTTTTGGTAAAATCCGACGGTCAGTGTAAAGACATGATTTCGAAATGCGAACTACTGTGCGCGATTCATTTAATTTTAAATTATAGCTATATACATATATATATATATATATATATACATACATATAAATATAATTCGCTCGACGACTTCAAAACCATTAATCGTTCAACTAATTTATTTCTACTATGCATTGTTCTAGTGAATCATCCATTCAATAAAAATGTATTCTAACAAAATAAAAAGTGATAGTTTTTTTTATCAAATTAACATTTTATAACTAAATGGTATTTTAACCAGTCTTAACATTTTATAACTAAAATGTTATCTTTATAAATCTTAACATCTTATAACTTAAATGTTATTTTCACCAATCTTAACATTTTATAACTAAAATGTTATTTCAAAAATCTTAACATTTTACTATGAATTCTTATGACATATAAAAGTATATTGTATACGTTTACATCTTTCAATGAATTCTAATGACATATAAAAGTATATTTTATATGTTTACATTTTTCTATATATTCTAATGACATATAAAAGTATATTTTATATGTTAACGTTTTTTTATATATTCTATTATCAAAATAAAGAATACTTATTTGTTTACATTTTTCCAATGTATTTTAATGTCATAATAAAGAATACTTATTTGTAAACAATTTTCTATCAAAAGTGATAATCGTATTCTAAGTTACCGTTTCTAGCAAAAATGATGCTTTTAATCTAATTAAACATTTTATAACTAAATGGAAATTCTAATCTAATTAAACATTTTATAACTAAAATGTCAATTTTATTCTAATGCAACATTCTCAACTAAAATGTAACTTTATTTCTAATATAACATTTTAACAAGCTTTATTTCTAATATAACATGACATTTATATAATAAATGACAATTCTTATAATAAAGATGTTGATTATTAATTCAACAATCCTACTTAACATTGATGTTAACTTTTGATTCACCCAATTCTATTTAACAAAGATGATGATTTTTTATTCTACAATCCTAATTAACAAAAATGTTAACTTTTGATTTAACCAATACTATTTAACAAAGATGATGATTTTTATTTAACAAGGACATTTCCTAATAGAATGATGGTTTAATCTAAAAAGAACATTTGCTAACCGAACGATGTTTTTCTAGCATAAACAATTAAATCTAGTCATTCATCACAATCAAGAACAATCAATTAACACATACATGAATTTCACATCACAAATAATAATAAATTTTTATTTTTTTGAAAATTCAGAAATCTCACCATGATTTTAATTCTGTATAGTTCAGATCTGAATTTGCACAGAATTTTGGTTTGCTCTGTTGTAACAACCCGTAAAATGCGAGCCAGTTTGAAAATTTTATTTTGGCAATTTTAGCGAACATTGATTATTTAAAATGAATTATTTTAAATAATATCGACGAGAAATTTATTTTGAATTGAAATTCGACGTATATATTTATACGCGTCGTCGTTAGAATATAAATATTTATATATAATTATAAATAGAATCGAAAATGGCGCGGTAGTTCGATAATTCGATTTCAAACTTCAATTGAATGTACCGGGTGCAAAACAATCCGGATTTTAGTGAAACCAAAAATAATAGGATCTATTTGATAATATCTTTCCAACGAATCCGAACAATCAAGATTTCATAGCGAGAATCAAAAGGTATGTCCAGTTGAAAATTCTGAATAGTCGCTATGGAATTCAGGCCCTTAAAAATGGACATTTTGCAAACGACCTCGGATTTCGACGAAACCAGTTTTGTTGGGTCCGGGATGTGAAGTTATTGCTAGGTTTCAAATTTCATAATTTTTCGAATCAATATGTGAGCGTGGCAAAAGAAAACGCGTTTGACCGATTTCAGTTGATTTTAATCAACTGGAAATTGGCCATTTTCCAAACGGTCTCAGAATTCGACGAAACTAGTTTTGTTAGGACCGTATCGTCAATACGAAGCTAGAAATTATTTTTCTGGAATTTTTCTAGTTAGTATGGGACCCTGGTAATTTGAAATGTGCGTTTAAAATTCAATATAGCGATTTAAATGTAGATTTAAAGGAAACTGATCGAAACGATCAAATCAGCTAGCGATACATATCCCATTGTGTTCAGAATGGGGGTAAAACGCTATGGACGACAGGCGGTAGGCCTCGTTTCGAGGTCGTATGTAAAAGTCAACTTTTTAATAATTAAATAAAAAAAAAATTATATATATATATATCTTCTCCCCTTAACTACCAGGCCCCCCCCCCCGACTAAAATCATTTAAATCAGAAATATATAAAAAAAAAAAACCTAACCTAGACATCGCCGACGCCCCCTCGACGCCGACGAAGACCCCGAAGCCGCCGCCCACGCTAGCCGCACATCCCCTTCTTCCTCCCCCCTCCATCGATCGAAGGCCAGAGCCTCCAGAAGAAACCCCGACACCCGATTAGCCCCGTTCGAGACGTTGAAACCCGAGCGCCGTCGCCCCACTTCGAGCTCCGTCGATCTGCGAACCCCCACCCCCCCTGTAAGTTTTTTCGTTTTGTGATTTTATTTTTAAAGATTTAAACTGATTTTATTTTTAAAGATTTAAACTGATTTTATTTTTAAAGATTTAAACTGATTTTGTAAAAAAATAAAAACTGGATTTTTGAAAATAAAAACTGGATTTTTGAAAATAAAAACTGGATTTTTGAAAATAAAAACTGGAATTTTTAAAGAAGTATAAAAACTGGAATTTTTAAAGAAGTAGAAAAACTGAATTTTTAAAGAAGTAGAAAAACTGAATTTTAATAAGTAGAAAAACTGAATTTTTAAAGAAGTAGAAAAACTGAATTTTTAATTATGTTGTAAAGTTATGAAAAATATAATCTTTTATATTGTCGAATGAAAAATAGGATTTTTATATATTGAACTTCGAATTAAAAATAGGATTTTTATATATTGAACTTCGAATTAAAAATATGATTTTTATATGTTGAACTTCGAACTAAAAATTCGATTTTTATATATTGAATAGCGAACTAAAAATTCGATTTTTATATATTGAATAGCGAACTAAAAATTCGATTTTTATATATTGAATAGCGAAGTAAAATTCGATTTTTATATATTGAATAGCGAAGTAAAAATGTGATTTTTACATATGTAGAGGATACGGGCAAAGAAAGTGAAAGGAGGCGAAACGACGAAGACTTCTGCAAAAGAAGTGCCGTGGAGCTAGGATAGCTATATGTGAGAATTTCTCACCTTTCAATTTATTTTTCTAGTTATATATATACTAGGATGCAGACGGTGCTTAGTAGCACCCGACACCCGTCCACAAACCATGGACTTGTTTGTTTGACTGTTTGGTGATTGATTGCGATATTGGTTTGAATGTGATTTGTGGTGTGAAAAATCGAATCGATAAATTGGTTAGGATTAGACGTGCGCCGTAATAAGGCGAAGGAGTAAGGCTAGGTTAGACTCTTACTCCAAATTTTGTGGTTTGCATAATAAAATTGATATGATTGATGTGTGAATGGCGTGGGCCTTCACTAGACCGGGGATAAGGCTAGGCCTTGTCCCGTTTCTAGTATCGTGCCGTTATGCCGCCGAAATTTTCTAAAAATATGTTAGAAAAATAAAAATGTCATTTATTGAATAAATGAACTGAAAAGATAATTCATGTGTTGGAATAAATATTTTATCGTTAAAAATATAGTTTTTAACGTGAATGTGAATAAAATAAAATATTCATTTACAAACCAGACGGTTTTTTATGTACACTGATTTGACTGATATGGATTGGGACGATAAATTTTACACATCGCCCAACTGCACGAATAAAATCTGTGTTTGATTGTTTGAAACCCCACACGGCTGTTGGGATGAAATTTGAAGTTCACTCATCCTGATTGATTAAATATGTCGGTCGATTGATTGACAGGCTGTTATAAGCGTTAGATATCTATATTTGATGCTTATACAGTGTAGTGCACTTTGGTTGATGGTTGATTATTTTTCAAGGCTATTATACATGTGTTGTATGAAAATCCATATAATTAACTTTATATGGTAATTGATTGGGCCTCATTCCAGTTTTAAAATAGAAATATTTAAAATAGAAATATTTAAAATAGAAATATTTAAAATAGAAATATTCGAAATGAAATATTTGAAAATGTCAATATATGAAGCCGTGTTGATTAGATTGACGCCATTTTGACGTGAACGATATTTATATCGATTTTATTCATTTTAAAATGAATATTAAAAAGTGAATTGAATTGAAAGTGATTTCGAAATGAATTGAATTGAAAACGAATTCAAAGTGAATTGAATTGAAAGTGATTTCGAAATGAATTGAATTGAAAACGAATTCAAAGTGAATTGAATTGAAAGCAATTTCGAAATGAATTGAATTGAAAACGAATTCAAAGTGAATTGAATTGAAAGTGATTTCGAAATGAATTGAATTGAAAACGAATTCAAAGTGAATTGAATTGAAAGCAATTTCGAAATGAATTGAATTGAAAACGAATTCAAAGTGAATTGAATTGAAAGTGATTTCGAAATGAATTGAATTGAAAACGAATTCAAAGTGAATTGAAGTGAAAGTGATTTCGAAATGAATTGAATTGAAAACGAATTCAAAGTGAATTGAATTGAAAGCAATTTCGAAATGAATTGAATTGAAAACGATTTCGAAATGAATTGAATTGAAAGTGATTTCGAAATGAATTGAATTGAAAGCGATTTCGAAATGAATTGAATTGAAAATAATTTCGAAATGAATTGAATTGAAAACGATTTCGAAATGAATTGAATTGAAAACGAATTCAAAATGAATTGAAAGCAAATTGAAATGAATTCAAATTGAATTGAAATTTTAATTGAATAGAAATGAATTTTAAAACGAATTTATAGAGAAGAATTCAATTTTGCTTTGAATTGAGACGGAAGTTGAAATAGATTTTGAAACGAATTTTAAAACTATTTATATAATTCGTTTTAAATAGAAATCGACGAAGTATATATTATATATATTATATATATAATATAATGGCCTGAATAGAATGCGCCGCGCCGCGGCAGTTCGCGAATTTCGACCATTGATTTCAAATGGACGTTACGGGAGATCCGACCGTCGGATTCTCCTAAAACCGGAACCGTTGGGTTCGTATCGAAAAGAGCTTTCTAGCGAATGTTAGAAATTTGAAATCTAACGGTTGGATTTGGAATTATGTCCAAATCAAAATTGAAAAAGGTCGCTGTAAGTGCAGTTCGATGGCCGTTGATGGAAATCGACTGTATGGGCCTTGATAAAATTATTAAAAATAGTAATAATTTGTGTAAAATCATAAGAAATGATTTGTGAAGATTTGGGATGAAAAACTCCATATTTGAAAAGATAAAAATAGATTCTTATCGAAATGAACTAGTTTTGAACTAGAATTATAATTCTATTTATTTTTAAATAAATTGAATTTGAAAGGGGTTTTAAAAATAACCAGAATTTCCAATGATTGCATTGGAGTGGATTTGAATCGAAATTGTCTTCGGAATATTTCGGTGTTGGAATTCGTGATTATACAGGTGTTGTCATGGAAATTTGAAAGATATATATTTATATCGTTATTTCCAATACGACATTTGTTAGTCGTAGAATTTGATATTGAATATAAGCCGATATATTTTCTATTCAGAGCCTTGTATTGAATATCGAATGTGATTTGGGTTTGTCGTGAATGGTGTCTTCACTAACACCGTTCTTGAACCCAGTTGAGAAAAGATTAAATCTTTTTATTTAGATTTAATGAAGTGTACCAATTAAATGATATTTAATTGGAATTGAATTGGTATTGATTTTTGGGTTTATCGTGAACAGTGTTTTAAATAACACTTGTTCTTTAACCCGATAATTAATGGAATGTGATTTTGGGTTTACCGTGAACCGTGTTTTAAATGACACTGATTCTTTAACCCAGTCGAAGATTAAAACTAAGTGGAGTTTTAATGAATCTTTAATTAGATTGAAATGATCGAAAATGGAGTATCACCAGTTTTGCTCCAGGCGATGGTTAAATCTTTAATTAGATTTGAACGTGAAATGGTAATTGAATTTACCGATAACACTGTGGTGTTAGATATGAAGTATTACCAGTTTTACTTCATGGGATGAATAGGTTGGGATTGGGAAATAAAATAAATGATTACTTCGGTGTGGTTCGCTAATCCCGACTAGTTTGAATTGATATTCAAAGGAGATTAAAGAATAAATTTAAAGAATTTATCTTAGATAAAATTAATGGGAACTTTTCCCAAAGTATAGGAATATTTGAATAAAAGAATATTCTGGATTGGAATGAGGCGTATGTTGTGTTTGTGTAACACTTTTATAATATATACGCGAGTTATTCAGAAAGACCGGGTTTATCCCATTCTGAATAACTGATTCGACGTGGTGTCGAAGATGAAGACGGTGGTCGAAGACCAGAAGTCTTCACGTCGTTTGGGTGATAACTGATGATCTTGATTGGGATGTACACCTAAGAAGATGGAAACAGTTAGTGATCGTCCAGACGTACTTGGAGATCGATGGATATGCGGGGTACTAGGTGCCTCCGGTTTCGTTCAGACCCAGAACGGACTTGTAAATGGACTGTGTGTCTGACATTGGATTTTAGTCTGTGTGATTGATCTTTATTAAATATATATCTGTTTGGCGACGGAGAATTTATTCTCTTGCTTAACGCCCTTCTCTGAGACGTACGAGCTCAGGGGTTATATATTGATGGATATCAAACGCATGGAGTGAATTGCCTGTGTGGCATGCCTAAGTGGCAGATGATCAAGGCTTCTGTTGAAAAGCAAAGTCTTGTGGTGATGATCAAAGCACAGCCTGTGTGGCACAGCTTTGTGTAACGTGAATTCGCGAGCCTCGCACCCCGGTTGTGAACCAGAAACGGGAGAGGACATCAGGGAGGGCATGCGTTTCTTTCTAGCTAGGGTGGTGTCAGTGACCTACCAGCCCTGACATTTATATACTTTTCACCTGTGTGGTTGTTGCTGTTGCGAGGCGCCTCGGTTTGATCGGACGATCCGGGTCCGATGGAGTCATTCGTTGGCTCGTTTGCGCCCCAAAGGGCGGGGAGACGTATTGTTCAGGCATAATAATCCACATCGGTGGACCGGCCCTGACGATCCAGGGGGCAGTTGCGGCTGTTCCTGAGACATGGTAGGCTAGATTGTCTCGAATCGGTAGAGGACGATCCCTGGCCTCGGTTCATAGACGGAAATCCAATTTCCAAATACGTGACTTTGCGGTTTTATTTGTAAACCTATATATGGCGACATGATATATGGTACCCATGCCGCCTATGATTGATACTTATGATTTGAAGTTGTTTTATACACTATGCACTTATAATAGTATCAAACGATTTGTTTTAAACGTATCAAGCATTCTTTGGCTGTTATAAGGGAAAACCCTATCCTCGGCTGCGTTGCATTGTGTGATGGGACCTGGGTCTTATAACAGCTTCATTCTTCTTTATTTAGCATTGCGCTGTTGTTTTATGCACTGGTATTCTTGGGAGGAAACCCGTTCCGTGTTACGGCGTGGTCCCTTGATTTACCTAACTTTAAAATAAAGATTTTTAACTGTTTTAGTTCTCACACCAGTCCCATGACTGACCTGGAGTTTATTGTTTTAACCTAAACTCTGGGTGCCCTTATTTTGACACGGGCAGCTAGTAGTTTTGGTTTTGCAGATTTATATTCACAGGATCCTGGTTTACAGCTGGAACGATATCCGGAAAGCTTTGTATCCGTATATCTCTTTCTAGTTGTGTATTGTATTATTTTTCCGCTGCTATGTATTTAAATGTAATTTAAATCTCTGATATTTCTGTGTAATATTTATTTATACTCTGTATATTCTTGTAATCTGATGCATTGTTGTAATATACAATGAGATGTTCTTCTGAATGCGTTCTGATTTGTCCTGTTCTCAAACGATAGGGCGTTTCGAACGGCCTGGATCGGTTTAGCGACTGGTTCGGACCGAGCGAAATTCTTTTTCGTCACAGTTGGTATCAGAGCTTTGGTTTACAAAGCAGAGAACAAGGCACGTTAGAACCATACGAAAGAATTCATCAGATATTGGATTAGAAAAATCCATGGGGAATGACTCGTTAGAGATGGGATCAGTAGTATCCTAGAACGAGTGTGAAGAGTATATTTTTCAAATGAAAACAAATTTTGTTTTGAAAATCTAAATCAATTATTCGTATTTGATTATTTATTAGTATTGATTTGGACAGTCCAGTATATAAAGATTTTGCATATACACCTTGCAAACGTATATTCAAATTTTTAATATATTGGATAGATATAGCATCACACTCTAGTCGCCCGAAGATAATATTGATGATGGTGCATCATCATCAGCGTTTATATTCGAGTGTCGAAGGTGTGATATCTATATATTTCCTATTGACTGGTGTGAGAACCAAAAATTAGATAAGGCCTATTGTTGTGATTTGGCATCAAAAACATGATTTTTGTATATGTATCAAAATTATGAATTTGAGACTCTAATTCACTAATTGATTGATGTTTGTGTTGTTTGTTTATTTGTTTGCTAATTTTTAGACATTTAGCCCAATGGAACCAAATATTGAATTGTATTGAAAATTGGTCGCATCTGCTTGCATATACATGTATATCATTGAACAGTTCATAGCAAGGAGGCTAGAGCCGAAGAATAAAATTTGTTTGCCCGACAAATAGGTACATGTTTACTACATAATTTCCTGTTTTGTTTGGGTGATGATGATTTTGTGAGCCTATTGGCTAGCCGCTTGGCTTTTTCTTTTTCTTTTTGAGATCTGAAGGACCGGGGAAGCTATTTGAAATTCCCCGATGCTCCAGGTGCAGGGGAGGTTATGGCGAAATTTTTCGAAAATTTAGGGTGTTAGCCAAATTTTTGAAATTTTGGAAATTCTCAAAAACTGAAAAGTTGGAGAATGGAAGCCAGACCGAACATAGGGCTGATTAATCAAACCACTTTCGACTTTGTTCCTTTTCGGGGATGAAAAGTTTTAAGTGGGGGAGATTGTAACAACCCGTAAAATGCGAGCCAGTTTGAAAATTTTATTTTGGCAATTTTAGCGAACATTGATTATTTAAAATGAATTATTTTAAATAATATCGACGAGAAATTTATTTTGAATTGAAATTCGACGTATATATTTATACGCGTCGTCGTTAGAATATAAATATTTATATATAATTATAAATAGAATCGAAAATGGCGCGGTAGTTCGATAATTCGATTTCAAACTTCAATTAAATGTACCGGGTGCAAAACAATCCGGATTTTAGTGAAACCAAAAATAATAGGATCTATTTGATAATATCTTTCCAACGAATCCGAACAATCAAGATTTCATAGCGAGAATCAAAAGGTATGTCCAGTTGAAAATTCTGAATAGTCGCTATGGAATTCAGGCCCTTAAAAATGGACATTTTGCAAACGACCTCGGATTTCGACGAAACCAGTTTTGTTGGGTCCGGGATGTGAAGTTATTGCTAGGTTTCAAATTTCATAATTTTTCGAATCAATATGTGAGCGTGGCAAAAGAAAACGCGTTTGACCGATTTCAGTTGATTTTAATCAACTGGAAATTGGCCATTTTCCAAACGGTCTCAGAATTCGACGAAACTAGTTTTGTTAGGACCGTATCGTCAATACGAAGCTAGAAATTATTTTTCTGGAATTTTTCTAGTTAGTATGTGACCCCGGTAATTTGAAATGTGCGTTTAAAATTCAATATAGCGATTTAAATGTAGATTTAAAGGAAACTGATCGAAACGATCAAATCAGCTAGCGATACATATCCCATTGTGTTCGGAATGGGGGTAAAACGCTATGGACGACAGGCGGTAGGCCTCGTTTCGAGGTCGTATGTAAAAGTCAACTTTTTAATAATTAAATAAAATATATATATATATATATATCTTCTCCCCTTAACTACCCGGCCCCCCCCCGCCTAAAATCATTTAAATCAGAAATATATAAAAAAAAAAACCTAACCTAGACATCGCCGATGCCCCCTCGACGCCGACGAAGACCCCGAAGCCGCCGCCCACGCTAGCCGCACATCCCCTTCTTCCTCCCCCCTCCATCGATCGAAGGCCAGAGCCTCCAGAAGAAACCCCGACACCCGATTAGCCCCGTTCGAGACGTTGAAACCCGAGCGCCGCCGCCCCACTTCGAGCTCCGTCGATCTGCGAACCCCCACCCCCCCCTGTAAGTTTTTTCGTTTTGTGATTTTATTTTTAAAGATTTAAACTGATTTTATTTTTAAAGATTTAAACTGATTTTATTTTTAAAGATTTAAACTGATTTTATTTTTAAAGATTTAAACTGATTTTGTAAAAAAATAAAAACTGGATTTTTGAAAATAAAAACTGGATTTTTGAAAATAAAAACTGGATTTTTGAAAATAAAAACTGGAATTTTTAAAGAAGTATAAAAACTGGAATTTTTAAAGAAGTAGAAAAACTGAATTTTTAAAGAAGTAGAAAAACTGAATTTTAATAAGTAGAAAAACTGAATTTTTAAAGAAGTAGAAAAACTGAATTTTTAATTATGTTGTAAAGTTATGAAAAATATAATCTTTTATATTGTCGAATGAAAAATAGGATTTTTATATATTGAACTTCGAATTAAAAATAGGATTTTTATATATTGAACTTCGAATTAAAAATTCGATTTTTATATGTTGAACTTCGAACTAAAAATTCGATTTTTATATATTGAATAGCGAACTAAAAATTCGATTTTTATATATTGAATAGCGAAATAAAAATTCGATTTTTATATATTGAATAGCGAAGTAAAATTCGATTTTATATATTGAATAGCGAAGTAAAAATGTGATTTTTACATATGTAGAGGATACGGGCAAAGAAAGTGAAAGGAGGCGAAACGACGAAGACTTCTGCAAAAGAAGTGCCGTGGAGCTAGGATAGCTATATGTGAGAATTTCTCACCTTTCAATTTATTTTTCTAGTTATATATATACTAGGATGCAGACGGTGCTTAGTAGCACCCGACACCCGTCCACAAACCATGGACTTGTTTGTTTGACTGTTTGGTGATTGATTGCGATATTGGTTTGAATGTGATTTGTGGTGTGAAAAATCGAATCGATAAATTGGTTAGGATTAGACGTGCGCCGTAATAAGGCGAAGGAGTAAGGCTAGGTTAGACTCTTACTCCAAATTTTGTGGTTTGCATAATAAAATTGATATGATTGATGTGTGAATGGCGTGGGCCTTCACTAGACCGGGGATAAGGCTAGGCCTTGTCCCGTTTCTAGTATCGTGCCGTTATGCCGCCGAAATTTTCTAAAAATATGTTAGAAAAATAAAAATGTCATTTATTGAATAAATGAACTGAAAAGAAAATTCATGTGTTGGAATAAATATTTTATCGTTAAAAATATAGTTTTTAACGTGAATGTGAATAAAATAAAATATTCATTTACAAACCAGACGGTTTGTTTATGTACACTGATTTGACTGATATGGATTGGGACGATAAATTTTACACATCGCCCAACTGCACGAATAAAATCTATGTTTGATTGTTTGAAACCCCACACGGGTGTTGGGATGAAATTTGAAGTTCACTCATCCTGATTGATTAAATATGTCGGTCGATTGATTGACAGGCTGTTATAAGCGTTAGATATCTATATTTGATGCTTATACAGTGTAGTGCACTTTGGTTGATGGTTGATTATTTTTCAAGGCTATTATACATGTGTTGTATGAAAATCCATATAATTAACTTTATATGGTAATTGATTGGGCCTCATTCCAGTTTTAAAATAGAAATATTTAAAATAGAAATATTTAAAATAGAAATATTTAAAATAGAAATATTTAAAATAGAAATATTCGAAATGAAATATTTGAAAATGTCAATATATGAAGCCGTGTTGATTAGATTGACGCCATTTTGACGTGAACTATATTTATATCGATTTTATTCATTTTAAAATGAATATTAAAAAGTGAATTGAATTGAAAGTGATTTCGAAATGAATTGAATTGAAAATGAATTCAAAGTGAATTGAATTGAAAGTGATTTCGAGATGAATTGAATTGAAAACGAATTCAAAGTGAATTGAATTGAAAGCAATTTCGAAATGAATTGAATTGAAAACGAATTCAAAGTGAATTGAATTGAAAGTGATTTCAAAATGAATTGAATTGAAAACGAATTCAAAGTGAATTGAATTGAAACCAATTTCGAAATGAATTGAATTGAAAACGAATTCAAAGTGAATTGAATTGAAAGTGATTTCGAAATGAATTGAATTGAAAACGAATTCAAAGTGAATTGAAGTGAAAGTGATTTCGAAATGAATTGAATTGAAAACGAATTCAAAGTGAATTGAATTGAAAGCAATTTCGAAATGAATTGAATTGAAAACGATTTCGAAATGAATTGAATTGAAAGTGATTTCGAAATGAATTGAATTGAAAACGATTTCGAAATGAATTGAATTGAAAATGATTTCGAAATGAATTGAATTGAAAACGATTTCGAAATGAATTGAATTGAAAACGAATTCAAAATGAATTGAAAGCAAATTGAAATGAATTCAAATTGAATTGAAATTTGAATTGAATAGAAATGAATTTTAAAACGAATTTATAGAGAAGAATTCAATTTTGCTTTGAATTGAGATGGAAGTTGAAATAGATTTTGAAACGAATTTTAAAACTATTTATATAATTCGTTTTAAATAGAAATCGACGAAGTATATATTATATATATTATATATATAATATAATGGCCTGAATAGAACGCGCCGCGCCGCGGCAGTTCGCGAATTTCGACCATTGATTTCAAATGGACGTTACGGGAGATCCGACCGTCGGATTCTCCTAAAACCGGAACAGTTGGGTTCGTTTCGAAAAGAGCTTTCTAGCGAATGTTAGAAATTTGAAATCTAACGGTTGGATTTGGAATTATGTCCAAATCAAAATTGAAAAAGTTCGCTGTAAGTGCAGTTCGATGGCCGTTGATGGAAATCGACTGTATGGGCCTTGATAAAATTATTAAAAATAGTAATAATTTGTGTAAAATCATAAGAAATGATTTGTGAAGATTTGGGATGAAAAACTCCATATTTGAAAAGATAAAAATAGATTCTTATCGAAATGAACTAGTTTTGAACTAGAATTATAATTCTATTTATTTTTAAATAAATTGAATTTGAAAGGGGTTTTAAAAATAACCAGAATTTCCAATGATTGCATTGGAGTGGATTTGAATCGAAATTGTCTTCGGAATATTTCGGTGTTGGAATTCGTGATTATACAGGTGTTGTCATGGAAATTTGAAAGATATATATTTATATCGTTATTTCCAATACGACATTTGTTAGTCGTAGAATTTGATATTGAATATAAGCCGATATATTTTCTATTCAGAGCCTTGTATTGAATATCGAATGTGATTTGGGTTTGTCGTGAATGGTGTCTTCACTAACACCGTTCTTGAACCCAGTTGAGAAAAGATTAAATCTTTTTATTTAGATTTAATGAAGTGTACCAATTAAATGATATTTAATTGGAATTGAATTGGTATTGATTTTTGGGTTTATCGTGAACAGTGTTTTAAATAACACTTGTTCTTTAACCCGATAATTAATGGAATGTGATTTTGGGTTTACCGTGAACCGTGTTTTAAATGACACTGATTCTTTAACCCAGTCGAAGATTAAAACTAAGTGGAGTTTTAATGAATCTTTAATTAGATTGAAATGATCGAAAATGGAGTATCACCAGTTTTTCTCCAGGCGATGGTTAAATCTTTAATTAGATTTGAACGTGAAATGGTAATTGAATTTACCGATAACACTGTGGTGTTAGATATGAAGTATTACCAGTTTTACTTCATGGGATGAATAGGTTGGGATTGGGAAATAAAATAAATGATTACTTCGGTGTGGTTCGCTAATCCCGACTAGTTTGAATTGATATTCAAAGGAGATTAAAGAATAAATTTAAAGAATTTATCCTGGATAAAATTAATGGGAACTTTTCCCAAAGTATAGGAATATTTGAATAAAAGAATATTCTGGATTGGAATGAGGCGTATGTTGTGTTTGTGTAACACTTTTATAATATATACGCGAGTTATTCAGAAAGACCAGGTTTATCCCATTCTGAATAACTGATTCGACGTGGTGTCGAAGATGAAGACGGTGGTCGAAGACCAGAAGTCTTCACGTCGTTTGGGTGATAACTGATGATCTTGATTGGGCTGTACACCCAAGAAGATGGAAACAGTTAGTGATCGTCCAGACGTACTTGGAGATCGTTGGATATGCGGGGTACTAGGTGCCTCCGGTTTCGTTCAGACCCAGAACGGACTTGTAAATGGACTGTGTGTCTGACATTGGATTTTAGTCTGTGTGATTGATCTTTATTAAATATATATCTGTTTGGCGGCGGAGAATTTATTCTCTTGCTTAACGCCCTTCTCTGAGACGTACGAGCTCAGGGGTTATATATTGATGGATATCAAACGCATGGAGTGAATTGCCTGTGTGGCATGCCTAAGTGGCAGATGATCAAGGCTTCTGTTGAAAAGCAAAGTCTTGTGGTGATGATCAAAGCACAGCCTGTGTGGCACAGCTTTGTGTAACGTGAATTCGCGAGCCTCGCACCCCGGTTGTGAACCAGAAACGGGAGAGGACATTAGGGAGGGCATGCGTTTCTTTCTAGCTAGGGTGGTGTCAGTGACCTACCAGCCCTGACATTTATATACTTTTCACCTGTGTGGTTGTTGCTGTTGCGAGGCGCCTCGGTTTGATCGGACGATCCGGGTCCGATGGAGTCATTCGTTGGCTCGTTTGCGCCCCAAAGGGCGGGGAGACGTATTGTTCAGGCATAATAATCCACATCGGTGGACCGGCCCTGACGATCCAGGGGGCAGTTGCGGCTGTTCCTGAGACATGGTAGGCTAGATTGTCTCGAATCGGTAGAGGACGATCCCTGGCCTCGGTTCATAGACGGAAATCCAATTTCCAAATACGTGACTTTGCGGTTTTATTTGTAAACCTATATATGGCGACATGATATATGGTACCCATGCCGCCTATGATTGATACTTATGATTTGAAGTTGTTTTATACACTATGCACTTATAATAGTATCAAACGATTTGTTTTAAACGTATCAAGCATTCTTTGGCTGTTATAAGGGAAAACCCTATCCTCGGCTGCGTTGCATTGTGTGATGGGACCTGGGTCTTATAACAGCTTCATTCTTCTTTATTTAGCATTGCGCTGTTGTTTTATGCACTGGTATTCTTGGGAGGAAACCCGTTCCGTGTTACGGCGTGGTCCCTTGATTTACCTAACTTTAAAATAAAGATTTTTAACTGTTTTAGTTCTCACACCAGTCCCATGACTGACCTGGAGTTTATTGTTTTAACCTAAACTCTGGGTGCCCTTATTTTGACACGGGCAGCTAGTAGTTTTGGTTTTGCAGATTTATATTCACAGGATCCTGGTTTACAGCTGGAACGATATCCGGAAAGCTTTGTATCCGTATATCTCTTTCTAGTTGTGTATTGTATTATTTTTCCGCTGCTATGTATTTAAATGTAATTTAAATCTCTGATATTTCTGTGTAATATTTATTTATACTCTGTATATTCTTGTAATCTGATGCATTGTTGTAATATACAATGAGATGTTCTTCTGAATGCGTTCTGATTTGTCCTGTTCTCAAACGATAGGGCGTTTCGAACGGCCTGGATCGGTTTAGCGACTGGTTCGGACCGAGCGAAATTCTTTTTCGTCACATCTGTTTTAATTCTGGCTTGTACCATGGCATAGATCTTGTCCATACGAATCTAACGTTTCTGAAATCAATCATTTTTGTTTCTGTTTGAATGAGATATGATTTTTTAAAGATTTGATTACATAATAATTTAATTAAATAAATAATTAAAAATCCTTTAATTACATTGGTTAGCGGTTAACATAAAAAAAGGACCGCTCCTTCTTCTTCGTAACCTGGATATCGAACCCATCACGCACGGCTTCAAGGCCTTCTTATCGCATGCAACTCGAGGGTCTAGGACCCGCTCCAGCAATGCCAAGCTGAAGCCCTCCACCAGAGCCACCTTCCGCCGCCACCTGGTCGAGTTCGGCGTCCTCTGTCATGCCGAAAAAGGCCACCAACGTGGCCATTTTGGGTGACAAATTCAAAAAGAATACTTCACGGCTTTTCGATCAGCACCATTGGGATTATAAAGTTCATGGAGCTCTGTGATTTTATCTTTGGAAGGGTCGGGTTTCATTGTAGGAATTTGGAGTTAGGGGAGGAGAAAGATCGGAGCGCCATGGCCCTACGTTCCTAGGGTGGCGGCTGATTCTATTTAGGTCCAGGGTTTGATTTTTCTATTCTATTATAATAAAATGTTATTAAATAACCCTAAAAGCCCATTAATTTGTATGTTACAAAGGAAAATTAATTGAATAAATATTAAATATTGATTGATTGATCGTAAATAAATTTTATTTACAATATTTGGAAAGAAATTTCTCTTGATTGCAATTATGAAGGAAAGAAAAATATCTCATAAAGTCTACACATCTGTCCTGCTATATATTCACAAATCATATCTTTTCTAGTTTGTTCTGAAATGTACTAAAATTTATTCCTATAATATAAATTAACCGAGACCCATAATTGCAAGATATCACTCTATAGTAGATTATTTATTGGTTATTAGTTATTGCGCAATACAAAAAAAATCCCTATTTCGCATTAACTCGCATTGTTTCCTTTCTTCCTGCAATTATGTACTCCGTATTTAACACGAATTTAATTATGGAAATATAACCCTTTTCCATAACAAGCCGATTCAGTCCATTATTATTTTCCCACTTTTTATTGAGTATATTATTATTTCCCATCTCTTATCCGTTTCTCAATTTCTGTATTTATTACATTTCAAATCTAAAAGGTGATTCCTTACAAATATACGAAGATTATCCAATTTACCATTTTTCTACAATTTACTGCACATAACCTTAATTATGCCATGTCAATCTATGTCATATTTATTTAGTAAGCCTTACCAAGTTAGTCTGCTTACAAATTTCCCTTTTATTATAATTTTGACATAATACATTCAGTTAGCCCTATATCATTAACTTTCACCTTTTTACTACAATTTTGACATAATATATTCATTTAGTGCCAAATCATCCAATTTTCCTTTTTAATCACAAATTCGACATAATATATTCATTTAGCGCCAAATAATCAAAATTTCCTATTTTGTTCGTAATTCCAATTAATTTGCGCATAACCGCCATTCAATTAATTTACGCCTAACCATAATTCAATTATTTTGCATATAACTGCAATTCAATTAATTTACACCTAACCACAATTTAATTATCTTGGGCATTACCACAATTCAATTTAAATCTGCAAAATCTCATGCAAAAGGAGGAAAAGAGGGATGATAGAATATTTTATTAATTATTTTGTAGAGAAGTAAGAATGTGTTTTGTATGTTCATTATTGTTTTTTTAATCCAATCAATGACATAACGAATTTGAATATACCAAAAAATTGTAATAAATGGATGCATTTTTAAATCAATTAATTACAGGATATGCAGTTAACCTTTTCCATAATATAAAACGTTAATAAAATAGAAATCATCCATAAATATCTAATAAGGAGAATATTTTGAAAATTAATGCACAATTGATTGCCAATCTATGCAAATAAAATTTTATTAGCAAAAACATTAAATATAACATTAAATAAATTCGTAGATGTTACATTCGAAATAGAATTTTTAAATTTATCCTAATTTTCCGGGTTGTTACAATCTCGCCCACTAAAAATCTTTTCGCCCTCGAAAAGGAACGGAGCTGAAAGATAATTTGAACTAATAATCTCACAACACAATCATCAATCAATTATTTAATTAGCTTTTCAAATATATATATATATATTTAACTTTTATATATTCAAAAATCATATTTCTAAAATCAGTTTATATATAATAAAAAATATGTAAATTATAAACCTGTCACTCTCAACTCATTCTAGGGCATTGCTAACCGCATCTCTAACTAGTTTTCTCATTCTAGGATGCTACTAATCATATCTCTAAAGAGTATTCTTTTATAGGATGTTTCTAATCCTACCTCTGATGAGTCTTTTGTTCCGTTCTAATGAGTTGTACCCCAAAGATTTTAATTTAACCAAAGCTCTGATACCAACTGTAAAGACCCGAAAATCCCCACCCTTTGAATCGACCATGAACCACACAGGTCTGAACCAAAAGTTGGAAATCATCGAATACTTTAACTTTGGGAATGCAACACATCAGAACAACAACATAAGACTTTTATAAACATTATAATAATGTTACATCAGAGTACAGAATATGAAAGTAAATCGATAAATAATAATACAGTGAAGATAAATTACAATAAATTCAATACATTGCAGTGGAAGTATATAAATGCTCTCGACACAGCTTTAAGCTTCAATCCAAAATCATGCTCAAGGAATAAATATCTGCAAAACAAGATACTCGAATGCCCATGTGGAAAATATGGGCACCCGATCTAACAACCCGGAAATGCGAGCCAGTTTAAAAATTTTATTTTGGCAATTTTAGTGAAGTTTGAACATTTAAAAAGAATTATTTTAGATAATATCGTCAAGAAATTTATTTTGAATATAATTCAAACCAATATATTTATATAGATCATCGTTAGAATATAAATATTTTATTTTAATTATAAAAGGAATTGAAAATGACGTGGTAGTTCGATAATTTGATTTCAAAGTTCAAATGAATGTACCGGGTGCAAAACAAACCGGATTTTAGTGAAACCAAAAATATTAGAATCTATTTGAGAATATCTTTTGAACGAATCCGAAAAATTGAAATTTCATAGCTTGGGTAAAAAGTTATGTCCAGTTAAAAATTCTGAATAGTCGCTATGGAATTCAGGCCCTTAAAAATGGAAATTTTGCAAACGACCTCGGATTTCGACGAAACCACTTTTGTCGGATCCGCGATGTCAAATTATTGTTAGGTTTTAAATTTCATAATTTTTTGAATCAATATGTGAGCGTGGCAAAGGAAAACGCGTTTGACCTGTTTCAGTTGATTTTAATCGACTGGAAAATGGCCATTTTTCCAACTGTCTCAGAATTCGACAAAATTAGTTTTGTTAGGACCGTATCGTCAATACGAAGCTAGAAAATATTTTTCTGGAATTTTTCGAGTTAGTATGTGAACCCGGTAAATTGAAATGCGCGTTCAAATTCAATATATAGAGTTATATGTTGATTTTGACGGAAACTGATCAAAATGATCAAACCAGTCTACGATAAATATCCCATTGTGTTCAGAATGGCGGTAATTAGCTATGGACGACAGGCGGTAGGCCTCGTTTCGAGGTCGAAATAAAAAGTCAACTTTTTGAAATTAAAATAAATATATTCTCTCTCTTCCTTTTAACCCCTCAGCCCCCCCCCCCCCCCCCCCCGCCCCGCCGTTAAAAATTCATTTCGAAGAGAAAAAAAGAGAAAGAAGACGAAGGGGGGGAGGAGCGCCGTCGCTGCTCCCATCGGGGCGCCACCGCGCCCTAGGGTGGCGCCGCCCACCACCACCGCCGTGCGGTGTCAGCCCTCCCTCTTCTTCTCTCCTCCTCTTCCTCCCTCCGTTCGCCGCTCAACACCCCAGCTCCCCCTTCTTCCTCCGCCTCCCTTCCTCCACCTTAAACCACCGCCGCACCCCCCTTTAAAAACCCTAGCCGCCTCGATGAAGCCACCCCCCCTCGTCCATGCTCCACCGACAAACGCGAGGATGCCACCAAGCCCAGAGACCGCCGCCGAACCTGAGACGACCCGATTTCCCGTTCTCACGGAAACAAGGTTATCTTTGGAATATAACACAGAAACATATAATAGCAGAACAGAATTAAATAAATACACCAGAATGAACAACAAAATATACTGGATAAAAGTAATCATCAGAGTTACACAGTATACAGGATCTTACTTAGTACAAATACAGTTCAGCTATACATAAATGTCTACAGCGGAAATAAACAAAATATGTACAATAGGAGCTGAACAGCATAAAAAGAAATAAATGATAGAATCCATCTTCAGCTCCAGCTATCCAGAAAGAACCAGCTAAACCTGAATACAAGGCTGCCCGTGTAGAAAAAGGGGCACCCAATTTTGAGAGTGAAACAAACTACGAGTCAGTCATGGGACTGGTATGAGAAATCCACTCAACACATATATAATTGGCAAATCACAGGACCACGCCACTTTCGTGGAACGGGTTTACTCCATTGGATTGCCAGTGCTTTAAAACAAATCTTTCTTTTAAACATCGCTATGCTTTTTATAAAAATGAAGCCATTATAAGACTCAGTTCCCATCACACAATGCAACGCAAACCGGAGGATAGAGTTTTACCTTATAATGGCCAAAATATGATTGATACGAATAAAACAAAGGCAATTAATATTATTGCTAGTGTTAATATGTTTTGAAAACAATTTTAAATCATAACTATCAATCATAGACGGCATTAATGCCCCATACCACTATGTCGCCATATATAGGTATACAATCAAAACCGCACGATGTCGTATTTGGAAATTGGATTTCCGTCATGAACCAAGGCAAAAGATAGTCCTTACCGAATTCGTGACTCTCTAGCCCGAGCCACAGGATCAGAACTCATCAACCCTTTAGATCGTCAGGGCCGGTCCACCGATGTGGATTATTATGCCTGAACACTACGTCTCCCCGCCCTTTGGGGCGTAAACGAGCCAACGACTGACTCCATCGGACCCGGATCGTCCGATCAAACCGAGGCGCCTCGCAACAGCAACAACCACATAGGTGAAAAGTATATAAATGTCAGGGCTGGTAGGTCACTGACACCACCCTAGCTAGAAAGAAACGCAGGCCCTCCCTGATGTCCTCTCCCGTTTTAGGTTCATACCGGGGTGTGAGGCTCGCGAATTTACGTTATACACAAAGCAACGCCACACAGGCGGTGCTTTGATCATCACCACAAGACTTTGCTTTTCAATAGAAGCCCTGATCACTGCATCTTAGCATGCCACACAGGCAATTCATACCGTGCAACTGATGGCTATCAATCACACAGAACAAATTCCAATGTCGGACACACAGTCCATTTACAAGTCCGTTCTGGGTCTGAACGAAACCGGAGGCACTAAATACCTCGCAAACCCTTCGATCACCACGTACGTCTGGACGATCACCACTCATTATCCATATTTCGGGATGCCTCCCAATTAGGACCTCGGTTACCATCCAAACGAGGTGAAGATCTCCGGTCTTCGACCATCGTCTTCATCTTCGACTTTCAATCGTCGATCAATTATTCGAAATGAGAATTAACTCGGCCTTTCCAAATAATTCACGTATATTTAGAATTTCAAATCGATTTATTTCAATGGTTAAATTATTCGACAACACCAATATTGTTCTTTAATGTAATCTTCACACCAAACACATTCAACCATCAAATACCACACAAATCAAGCAAATTTCAGTTTACTTCCATTCCATATCGCCTATGATAATTTATAACTATTTATCGCTATTTTTATTTTTTTTAAAATAGCTAATATATTCAAAACGACGTTTCGGGCCATAACGTGGTCGTGGCGCTGTTTTTCTTCAGATTTGATTTACACATATCTGAAAATCTAACCGTTGGATCTTCACAAAATTTACATCATTAGAAAGGTCTTTTCAAAACGAATCCAACGGTTCCAGTTTCGGGAAAATCCGACGGTCGGATCTCCCGGTACAATCGTTTGAAATTTCGATTTCAAAATTCGAACTGCAGCGTCGTTATTCGATTAAATATAATTATATTTATATATATAAATAAATATAATCGTTTCTGGCACTGTTTTTCTTCAGATTTGAATTAAACATTCCAGACAATCCAACCGTTGGATTTCTACAAAGTTGGTGCCGTTGGGAAGATATTTCCAAGGCGAACCAGACGGTTGAGGTTTCGGGAAAATCCAATGGTCGGATTTCCCGTACTAGTTGTTTGAAAACACGGTTTCAAAATACGAACTGCACGACTTCGTTTCGTTTTAATTTTATTTATATTTATATAAATATAGTTCATTCAACAATTTCAATATCGTTTTCACTTCAAATATTTTTCTAACACCTTAAATTTTGGAAAAAATTTGCCATAACCTCCCCTGCACCGGGAGCATCGGGAAATCGCAAATAGCGTTCCCGGTCCTTC
This sequence comes from Allium sativum, assembly GCA_030737875.1. NCBI lineage: Eukaryota > Viridiplantae > Streptophyta > Magnoliopsida > Asparagales > Amaryllidaceae > Allium > Allium sativum. The sequence goes on along the minus strand of CM060915.1, from coordinate 177,703,193 downwards.
TAATCTCAAAAAGAAAAAGAAGAAGCCAAGCGGCTAGCCAACAGGCTCAAAATCATCACCCAAACAAATCAGTAAATGTGTACCTATTTGTCGGGCACAAAATTTTATTCCTCTTCTCTAGCCCCTTTGCTATAACCTGTTCAATGAATATTGCATGTACATATATATACAGTTCATATCATTTTTCAATTTCTATTCGACTTCATATTTGATTTCTATTTGGTTTAAAAACTCCATTCATTCTAATGTTACATAAATAGGTGCAAATCATTTCATTAGCTAATTAATGAATATTTCAACTCATCTATGTTTATTTTGAACAAGTGGCTATTTTTAACACTTCACATTTCAACGATTTATGCATACAATAAAAATGTGATTTTTATTGTAAAACAATTCATTTCAAAACACTATTTTTCTATATAGTTCATATAGTCTATGAAAGGTGATTTTTATTATCAAACGATTTATTTCAAAATATGAATACCATTCAACACATGAATTTCTAAACAACGAATGAATATCAATTCAACACATAAATGTTTTCTATAGTTTCTATATATAGATAAAAATGTGATTTTTATTATCGAACAATTTATTTCAAAATATGAATACCATTCAACACATGAATTTCTAAACAACGAATGAATATCAATTCAACACATGAATGTTTTCTATAGTTTCTACATATAGATAAAAATGTGATTTTTATTATCGAACAATTTATTTCAAAATATGAATACCATTCAACACATGAATTTCTAAACAACGAATGAATATCAATTCAACACATGAATGTTTTCAATAGTTTTTTTATATATAGATAAAAATGTGATTTTTATTATCGAACAATTTATTTCAAAATATGAATACCATTCAACACATGAATTTCTAAACAACGAATGAATATCAATTCAACACATGAATGTTTTCTATACAATGAATAAATATAGTTTAAGCATATGAAAATAATTCAAACACACAAATATTATTCAAAATTTCGGCAGCATAACGGCAGGGTAGTTACACCGGCACCGTCCCTAGTACGGCTCCTCGCTCTACCTTAAAACCTCGCGGTTTTTGACAATGGGAATCATGCATCTAGTTCGCACGCAGGCGGCATGTATATATTTATTTCATTTCCACAAACTAATCCTAAGTGGTTTCAACCAAAAATTTCACAACCACAAACGGGTATTTTTCAACCACAATCAACCAATATCCATCACAAACAATCCCAAACAATCATTCAATTTTCACAACAATTTCAACCAATAAATATCGTCCATGGTTTGTGGACGAGGGGGCGTATATATATATATATATATATATATATATATATATATATATATATAGCAATTTATATATAGCTATTCACTTTCATTTCACACATATATAATATATTTTAAATCAGAAATCTCACCAATAGCTATCCAACTGCACGATACTTCCTTTATAGAAATCTTCGCCTTTTGTCGCTTTCGCCCGTATTCTCTACACATGTAAAAATCGAATTTTTACGATGTTATTCCATATATAAAGATTGCATTTTGACTTCGCTATTAAATATAAAGATTATATTTTTATTATTCTTATGATGTAAAAATTATATTTTTATTGCTTTAAAAATATAAGAATCATACCTTACTTCTTCTACTTAACAAAAATTCCATCTTTTCTATTTTTTAAAAATATGATCTTTATTTTTGCAAGTTCAAATCTTTTCCTATTAAAAGATTAAACCTTTTTCTTTTAAAAGATTAAACCTTTTTCCTATTTTATACCTTAAAATAAAAATCAGTTTTCTTTTCCTTTTCAAATCAGTTTTTCTTTTCTTTTAAAAATCCAGTTTTTATTTTCTTTTAAAAATCCAGTTTTTATTTTCTTTTAAAAATTCTGTTTTTATTTTCTTTTAAAAATTCTGTTTTTATTTTCTTTTAAAAATATAGTTTTTAAATCTTTTAAAAATTCTGTTTTTATATCTTTTAAAAATTCAGAAATTAGTTTTTAAATCGGTTTTATAGGTTAAAAAAATCAGTTTAAAATTCTTAAACAAATCAGAAATTTGTTTTTAAATCGGTTTGTTTTTAAATCGGTTTTATAAATCAAAAATAAAAATCAAAATAAAATAACTTAAAAGCTCACCGTGGTATGCGAAGGGGAGGAGGGAAGAAGAGGCGTCTCTGAGGTGGCGTTCGGAGGTTCGCGGCAGGGTTCCAGGCTTCGGTTCGATGGTCGGCGGCGTCTTCGCTGGAAGGAGGAGGTCGCGAGGGTGGTGGGGGCTTCAGCTCGATCGTCGGCGTTGAGGTCTGACAGAGGGGGGCGTCGAGGGGTTCGTCGGCGGTGGCTTCCAGGTCAGGGGGGCGGCTCGCATTTAATTTAGTTTTTTTTTTCTCTTTCTGATAAATGAACGGGGGGGGGGGGGGGGGGCAAGCAGAAGAAAAAGGGAGGGAGTATATTTTTTTTTTATTATTATTTAATTATTTAATTTTGCACAAGGGTTGACTTTTACATACGACCTCGAAACGAGGCCCACCGCCTGTCGTCCATAGCGTTTTACCCCCATTCCGAACACAATGGGATATGTATCGTAAGCTGGTTTGATCGTTACAATCAGTTTCCGTTGAATTTACATTTAAATCCTTATATTGAATTTTAAACGTACATTTCAAATTACCGGGGTCACATACTAACTAGAAAAATTCCAGAAAAATATTTTCTAGTTTCGTATTGACGATACGGTCCTAACAAAACTAGTTTCGTTGAATTCTGAGACCGTTTGAAAAATGGCCAATTTCCAGTCGATTAAAATCAACTGAAATTGGTCAAACGCGTTTTCCTTTGCCACGCTCACATATTGATTCGAAAAATTATGAAATTTGGAATCTAGCAATAACTTTACATCACGGATCCAACAAAAGTGGTTTCGTCCAAATCCGAGGTTGTTTGCAAAATGTCCATTTTTAAGGGCCTGAATTCCACAGCAACTATTCAGAATTTTCAATTGGACATACCTTTTGATTCCCGCTATCAAATTTCGATTGGTCGGATTTGTTAGAAATATATCATCAATTAGATCCTAATGTTTTTGGTTTCACTAAAATCCGGATTGTTTTGCACCCGATATATTCAATTGACGTTTGAAATCGAATTATCGAACTACCGCGCCATTTTCAATTCTATATATAATTATAATTAATTATATTTGTTTTCAAATGTCGATTTGAACTCAGTTTTCATTGCCATCATTTAAAATATTTATTTTAAATATTTAAAATCCATTATTTTAGCCAATTTAAAAATTTTAAATTGGTTCAGATTTTCTGGGTCGTTACAATCTCCCCCACTTAAAACTTTTCGTCCCCGAAAAGTAATAAAGTCGAAAGTGGTTTGATAAATCTACGATCACACAACACAACAACCAATCCAATTGTTTTTAACCTTTCAAAACCATACAAATCAATTCCTATTTTTTTCTTCTAAAATCATTCAAACAATTATAATAGAATAGAGAATTAAATGGTAATGCAAAGTATGGTAAATGTACCTTGCACCGGAGTCAATCAGAGATATCCACTCGGCATCTAGGATAAGCTTTCTGAATGCTCTCCTCAGTTTCCCAAGTACAATCTCGCGGATCTCCACTCCATTGCACTTTGACTAAGCGAACCTTCTTGTTCCTCAGTTCTTTGGTTTCTTTGCCGATAATCTTTAGCGGCTCTCGCCTCACAGCTAATTCTGGAGTAATTTCGATGTCCTGTTGAGCTGCTTCTTCCACGATTAAGTCTGGATCATGAACGTGCTTTCGAAGTTGAGATATATGAAATACATCATGAACTCCAGGCAACCAGTCAGGCAGTTTAACTTTATATGCGAGAGTTCCAATCCGTTCCAGAATAGGAAACGGACCAATAAATTTGGGTGCCAACTTTCCAGTTTTACCGAACCGGATAACTCCTCTCATCGGCGATACTTTCAAATATACATAGTCGCCAACTTCAAAGGATATATCTCTTCTTCTTCTATCGGCATAGCTCTTTTGTCGGCTTTGAGCGGCGAGTAATCGCTTCTTAATAAAATCGACTTTGTCGGCAGCTTCTCGAATCATATCAGGACCCAACACAAGTCTATTCCCAGGCTCGACCCAACAAGCAGGAGATCGGCACGGTCTACCATACAATGCTTCGAATGGCGACATTGTCAGACTCGCCTGGTAGCTGTTGTTATAAGAGAACTCAGCCAAATGTAGATTGTCTTCCCATGATCCACCGAAATCTATAACACAAGCCCGCAATAGATCTTCCAGAATGCGATTCACCCTCTCAGTCTGACCGTCTGTCTGAGGATGATAAGCGGTGCTTAGGTTTAACTTCGTTCCCAGCTCGACTTGAAATGCTTCCCAGAATTTGCTAGTGAATATTGTATCCCTATCATTGACTATACTGAGTGGCACTCCATGTAGTCTAACTATTTCCCTGAAGTATATCTGCGCCAGACTCTGAGCGGTTCTATTTGATTTGACAGGTATAAAATGGGCGGTCTTCGTGAAACGATCTACGATCACCCAAATACTGTCATTTCCTTTTCTGGTCCTTGGCAGACCATCAATGAAATCCATAGAAATATGTTCCCACTTCCAGCCAGGAACTTCTAGTGGTTGCAATAGTCCAGCCAATTTCTGTTGGTCGCTTTTAACTAGCTGGCAAGTAGGGCATCGACTAACATATATCGAAACGTCTCTTTTCATAGCCTTCCAACAGAAAGTTCTTTTGAGATCGTTATACATTTTGGCCACGCCAGGATGGATACTCAGCTTGGGCTTGTGACACTCATCTAACACTTCCCTTTTTAGCTCAGGAACGTCAGGAACACAAATCCTTCCTTTTAACCTCAAGGTCTCGTCGTTATCTATTTGAAAACACGAGGGTTCGCCTTTCTGAATCCTTTTGATCATATCTTTAATAAAGTTATCCTCCTTCTGAAGAATAGATATTCTGTCAATCAAGGAAGACGTGATAATAAAGCTGGCGATCATTACATTCTTTCGACTCAGCGCATCGGCCATGACATTGGCTTTCCCTGGAGTATATATAATTTCGAAGTCATATGCTGCAAGAAACTCCAGCCAACGCTGCTGCCTCAAATTTAAGTCCTTCTGAGTGAACAGATACTTTAACGACTGGTGATCTGTAAACAGTTCAAACCTCTCGCCCAGAAGATAGTGTCTCCAGATCTTCAAAGAGAATATGATAGCCAATAACTCAAGATCATGAGTTACATAGTTTTTCTCGTGCGGTTTTAGTTGACGGCTAGCATAAGCAATCACTAGGCCCCTTTGCATCAACACTGCACCAAGGCCTTCTCTAGAAGCATCCGTCCAGACTTTTAGATCTTGGTTGCCATCGATAATGGTTAATACTGGAGCTGTAGTTAATCTCAACTTTAGCTCTTCGAAAGCCTCCTCACTTTCCTGAGTCCATTTGAACTTAGAATGCTTCTTTGTTAGCTTAGTTAAGTGGCCAGATATCTTCGAAAAGTCTTTAACGAATTTCCGGTAATAACTAGCCAATCCGAGAAAGCTGTGGACTTCAGTGGGAGTACTGGGCTGTTTCCAATTTTGAATAGCAGTGATTTTACTTGGATCCACAGCAATTCCTTCTTTCGATACGACGTGGCCCAGAAATTTTACTTCATCTTGCCAGAAGATACATTTGGAAAATTTGGCTTTTAATACATTCCGTCTGAGAATTTCTAAAACCTATTCCAGATGCTTTTCATGTTCGGCCTTTGATTTAGAGAAGATTAGAATATCATCAATAAAAACCAGAACAAATTTATTCAATACTCCTCTGAATACTCTGTTCATTAGATCGACGAAATAGGCTGGAGCGTTACATAAGCCGAACGGCATTACTAACCACTCGTAGAATAAGTCGGGGCCTCTGAACGCTGTCATTGGAACACACTCTTCGGCAATTCGAAGTTGATGGAAACCTGTAGCTAGGTCCATCCTTGAAAATACTTGTGCTCCATTTAATCGATCCAACAGATCATCAATCCGCGGCAATGGATATTTGTTCTTTATGGTCTGCTTGTTCAGATCACGATAGTCCACACATAGACGTAGAGTACCATCAGATTTTGGGACAAACACCACTGCTGCACCCCAATCAGAGAAACTAGGCCTAATCAGACCCTTCCATACTAACTGTCGTGTTTGATTGTCTAATTCCTCCTTCTCTTTCAAGGACATTCTTCGAATAGCGTGAACTACCGGCCTTGCATTGGGAATCAAAGCAATCTTGAAATCTATTTCTCTTTGCGGAGGTAAGCGAACAACTTCTTCGAACACATCCTCATAGTCCTTGACGACCGGAATATCTTTGATGAGGTCAGAAATATTCTCTGTGACATCAGGAACATTTTCTATTTGGGTTGGAGAAACATTCAAAGCTGCCCAGAAGTCTTTTCTATTAGCATTCTGACCTTCACAGGGAATGGTTATATAGTCACCTGATTTAATCTTAGCTCTAACAACCCTCTCGGCGCATCTAACCTCTGCTTCATATTTGGTTAACCAATCCAATCCCAAAATAAGATCGAATTCATCAAAATTCATGACGACAGAGATAATAGGGAATTTATAGCAGGAAAAAGAGACGGGTACTGCACAAATCCAACTGAGATTGATGGAACCCCCGACCGGATTCTGGACAGTCATTGGTTCCTTGAGCTTCCTCAAATTCACATCTAGTTTCTTAGCGGCACTCTTGGCAATAAAGCTTCGGGACGCGCCTGTGTCAAACAGTACTTTGACTGGAATGTTTTTGACAGTAAGCGTGCCTTCTAACACATCGGGCCTTTCCAGAACATCTGCGGGCCCAGAAGTTTCTGCTAGTTCATTCACTCGAACTATTTTGGTCTTTTTTAAGAGCCAGCAATCCTTTGCGAGATGACCAGTCTGCTTGCATTTACTGCAACCTCTTTTCTCTTGGAAATTCTCCTCTGATTTAGATCCACTCTTGATTCGTTTCTTTAGAGATCTGCAACTTATCGATAGATGTCCCTGCTTATTGCAGTTAGAGCATACAGTTGCCGTTACTTGTTTCTTCTCAGCTTTGGCCCTTTTTCTCTTGGCATTGAGCTTCTTATTGACCTCAGACCTTGTACTGGCTTTAGGAATATCAGCTTCTGACTTTGCTATGTCACTAGAACAGACTTCTTCTTCGTCGTGCAACATTCCTTTCTTATAGAGATCTTCCTACTGATAAGCCATGTAAATCATTTCAGAAAAAGGAAGCTTCACATGCCCCAATACCTTATTCTAGTATTTCCTTTGAAGCTCGTGAATAAATCTCATATTTTTCCTCTTCGGATTTTGAATTAGATGAGGAGCAAAGTGAGCAAGTTCGTTGAATTTCTTATGATATTCCGGAATGGTCATGTCACCTTGTATTAGATAAGAAAATTCTTCACACAATCTCTCGGTTGCTTCGGGAGGAGTAAACCTTTCTAGGAAAATCACTTTAAATCTGTCCCAGGTGATATCACCTTCTGGATTATCTTTGATGATTGTTTCCCACCAGATTAAAGCTTCCTCTTTGAGCGCCCAAGATGCTACTAACCGTTTCTGGTCATCTCTCAGCTGGATATGCTCAAAGATTTTTTCGACAGAACTCATCCAAGCTTGAGTTTGAATAATAGATTCATTGCCCAAGAATTTTTCTCCACCCAGATTTCGATATCTCTTGAATAGAGCCTCTAGATCGGGTTCTGTATTTCTTCTGTTTCTGGCACTCATTTTTCTAGTACTTCTGCAATTAGCAGATCAAGTGTCAGGTCACAGAAAAGGTATTTTAAAATATCGAAACACATACTTCAAATGTAAATGTGTCTATCAAGGTGTAATTTCATTCTGCTTTACTCATACGAGGATATTACTGATCCTATCTGTATAGAGTTACCCGTCCTAGAACACTACTGGTTCTATTTCTGACGAGTTCGTTCAAATGTTATATTCCATAACTAAGCTTAACCAAAGCTCTGATACCACGATGAGACGACCCGATTTCCCGTTCTCACGGAAACAAGGTTATCTTTGGAATATAACACAGAAACATATAATAGCAGAACAGAATTAAATAAATACACCAGAATGAACAACAAAATATACTGGATAAAAGTAATCATCAGAGTTACACAGTATACAGGATCTTACTTAGTACAAATACAGTTCAGCTATACATAAATGTCTACAGCGGAAATAAACAAAATATGTACAATAGGAGCTGAACAGCATAAAAAGAAATAAATGATAGAATCCATCTTCAGCTCCAGCTATCCAGAAAGAACCAGCTAAACCTGAATACAAGGCTGCCCGTGTAGAAAAAGGGGCACCCGAGTTTGAGAGTGAAACAAACTATGAGTCAGTCAAGGGACTTGTATGAGAAATCCACTCAACACATATATAATTGGCTAATCACAGGACCACGCCACTTTCGTGGAACGGGTTTACTCCATTGGATTGCCAGTGCTTTAAAACAAATCTTTCTTTTAAACATCGCTATGCTTTTTATAAAAATGAAGCCATTATAAGACTCAGTTCCCATCACACAATGCAACGCAAACCGGAGGATAGAGTTTTACCTTTTAATGGCCAAAATATGATTGATACGAATAAAACAAAGGCAATTAATATTATTGCTAGTGTTAATATGTTTTGAAAACAATTTCAAATCATAACTATCAATCATAGACGGCATTAATGCCCCATACCACTATGTCGCCATATATTGGTATACAATCAAAACCGCACGATGTCGTATTTGGAAATTGGATTTCCGTCATGAACCAAGGCAAAAGATAGTCCTTACCGAATTCGTGACTCTCTAGCCCGAGCCGCAGGATCAGAACGCATCAACCCTTTAGATCGTCAGGGCCGGTCCACCGATGTGGATTATTATGCCTGAACACTACGTCTCCCCGCCCTTTGGGGCGTAAACGAGCCAACGAATGACTCCATCGGACCCGGATCGTCCGATCAAACCGAGGCGACTCGCAACAGCAACGACCACATAGGTGAAAAGTATATAAATGTCAGGGCTGGTAGGTCACTGACACCACCCTAGCTAGAAAGAAACGCAGGCCCTCCCTGATGTCCTCTCCCGTTTTAGGTTCATACCGGGGTGTGAGGCTCGCGAATTTACGTTATACACAAAGCTACGCCACACAGGCGGTGCTTTGATCATCACCACAAGACTTTGCTTTTCAACAGAAGCCCTGATCACTGCATCTTAGCATGCCACACAGGCAATTCATACCGTGCAACTGATGGCTATCAATCACACAGAACAAATTCCAATGTCGGACACACAGTCCATTTACAAGTCCGTTCTGGGTCTGAACGAAACCGGAGGCACTAAATACCTCGCAAACCCTTCGATCACCACGTACGTCTGGACGATCACCACTCATTATCCATATTTCGGGATGCCTCCCAATCAGGACCTCGGTTACCATCCAAACGAGGTGAAGATCTCCGGTCTTCGACCATCGTCTTCATCTTCGACTTTCAATCGTCGATCAATTATTCGAAATGAGAATTAACTCGGCCTTTCCAAATAATTCACGTATATTTAGAATTTCAAATCGATTTATTTCAATGGTTAAATTATTCGACAACACCAATATTGTTCTTTAATGTAATCTTCACACCAAACACATTCAACCATCAAATACCACACAAATCAAGCAAATTTCAGTTTACTTCCATTCCATATCGCCTATGATAATTTATAACTATTTATCGCTATTTTTATTTATTTTAAAATAGCTAATATATTCAAAACGACGTTTCGGGCCATAACGTGGCTGTGGCGCTGTTTTTCTTCAGATTTGATTTACACATATCTGAAAATCTAACCGTTGGATCTTCACAAAATTTACATCATTAGAAAGGTCTTTTCAAAACGAATCCAACGGTTCCAGTTTCGGGAAAATCCGACGGTCGGATCTCCCGGTACAATCGTTTGAAATTTCGATTTCAAAATTCGAACTGCAGCGTCGTTATTCGATTAAATATAATTATATTTATATATATAAATAAATATAATCGTTTCTGGCGCTGTTTTTCTTCAGATTTGAATTAAACATTCCAGACAATCCAACCGTTGGATTTCTACAAAGTTGGTGCCGTTGGGAAGATATTTCCAAGACGAACCCGACGGTTGAGGTTTCGGGAAAATCCAATGGTTGGATTTCCCGTACTAGTTGTTTGAAAACACGGTTTCAAAATACGAACTGCACGACTTCGTTTCGTTTTAATTTTATTTATATTTATATATTTATATAAATATAGTTCATTCAACAATTTCAATATCGTTTGCACTTCAAATATTTTTCTAACACCTTAAATTTTGGAAAATTTTTGCCATAACCTCCCCTGCACCGGGAGCATCGGGAAATCGCAAATAGCGTTCCCGGTCCTTCTAATCTCAAAAAGAAAAAGAAGAAGCCAAGCGGCTAGCCAACAGGCTCAAAATCATCACCCAAACAAATCAGTAAATGTGTACCTATTTGTCGGGCACAAAATTTTATTCCTCTTCTATAGCCCCTTTGCTATAACCTGTTCAATGAATATTGCATGTACATATATATACAGTTCATATCATTTTTCAATTTCTATTCGACTTCATATTTGATTTCTATTTGGTTTAAAAACTCCATTCATTCTAATGTTACATAAATAGGTGCAAATCATTTCATTAGCTAATTAATGAATATTTCAACTCATCTATGTTTATTTTGAACAAGTGGCTATTTTTAACACTTCACATTTCAACGATTTATGCATACAATAAAAATGTGATTTTTATTGTAAAACATTTCATTTCAAAACACTATTTTTCTATATAGTTCATATAGTCTATAAAAGGTGATTTTTATTATCAAACGATTTATTTCAAAATATGAATACCATTCAACACATGAATTTCTAAACAACGAATGAATATCAATTCAACACATGAATGTTTTCTATAGTTTCTATATATAGATAAAAATGTGATTTTTATTATCGAACAATTTATTTCAAAATATGAATACCATTCAACACATGAATTTCTAAACAACGAATGAATATCAATTCAACACATGAATGTTTTCTATAGTTTCTACATATAGATAAAAATGTGATTTTTATTATCGAACAATTTATTTCAAAATATGAATACCATTCAACACATGAATTTCTAAACAACGAATGAATATCAATTCAACACATGAATGTTTTCAATAGTTTTTTTATATATAGATAAAAATGTGATTTTTATTATCGAACAATTTATTTCAAAATATGAATACCATTCAACACATGAATTTCTAAACAACGAATGAATATCAATTCAACACATGAATGTTTTCTATACAATGAATAAATATAGTTTAAGCATATGAAAATAATTCAAACACACAAATATTATTCAAAATTTCGGCAGCATAACGGCAGGGTAGTTACACCGGCACCGTCCCTAGTACGGCTCCTCGTCTACCTTAAAACCTCGCGGTTTTTGACAATGGGAATCATGCATCTAGTTCGCACGCAGGCGGCATGTATATATTTATTTCATTTCCACAAACTAATCCTAAGTGGTTTCAACCAAATATTTCACAACCACAAACGGGTATTTTTCAACCACAATCAACCAATATCCATCACAAACAATCCCAAACAATCATTCAATTTTCACAACAATTTCAACCAATAAATATCGTCCATGGTTTGTGGACGAGGGGGCGTATATATATATATATATATATATATATTTATATATAGCAATTTATATATAGCTATTCACTTTCATTTCACACATATATAATATATTTTAAATCAGAAATCTCACCAATAGCTATCCAACTGCATGATACTTCCTTTATAGAAATCTTCGCCTTTTGTCGCTTTCGCCCGTATTCTCTACACATGTAAAAATCGAATTTTTACGATGTTATTCCATATATAAAGATTGCATTTTGACTTCGCTATTAAATATAAAGATTATATTTTTATTATTCTTATGATGTAAAAATTATATTTTTATTGTTTTAAAAATATAAGAATCATACCTTACTTCTTCTACTTAACAAAAATTCCATCTTTTCTATTTTTTAAAAATATGATCTTTATTTTTTCAAGTTCAAATCTTTTCCTATTAAAAGATTAAACCTTTTTCTTTTAAAAGATTAAACCTTTTTCCTATTTTATACCTTAAAATAAAAATCAGTTTTCTTTTCCTTTTCAAATCAGTTTTTCTTTTCTTTTAAAAATCCAGTTTTTATTTTCTTTTAAAAATTCTGTTTTTATTTTCTTTTAAAAATTCTGTTTTTATTTTCTTTTAAAAATCCAGTTTTTAAATCTTTTAAAAATTCTGTTTTTATATCTTTTAAAAATTCAGAAATTAGTTTTTAAATCGGTTTTATAGCTTAAAAAAATCAGTTTAAAATTCTTAAACAAATCAGAAATTTGTTTTTAAATCGGTTTGTTTTTAAATCGGTTTTATAAATCAAAAATAAAAATCAAAATAAAATAACTTAAAAGCTCACCGTGGTATGCGAAGGGGAGGAGGGAAGAAGAGGCGTCGCTGAGGTGGCGTTCGGAGGTTCGCGGCAGGGTTCCAGGCTTCGGTTCGATGGTCGGCGGCGTCTTCGCTGGAAGGAGGAGGTCGCGAGGGTGGTGGGGGCTTCAGCTCGATCGTCGGCGTTGAAGTCTGACAGAGGGGGGCGTCGAGGGGTTCGTCGGCGGTGGCTTCCAGGTCAGGGGGGCGGCTCGCATTTAATTTAGGTTTTTTTTTTCTCTTTCTGATAAATGATCGGGGGGGGGGGGGGGGCAAGCAGAAGAAAAAGGGAGGGAGTATATTTTTTTTATTTTTTTTATTATTTAATTATTTAATTTTGCACAAGGGTTGACTTTTACATTCGACCTCGAAACGAGGCCCACCGCCTGTCGTCCATAGCGTTTTACCCCCATTCCGAACACAATGGGATATGTATCGTAAGCTGGTTTGATCGTTACAATCAGTTTCCGTTGAATTTACATTTAAATCCTTATATTGAATTTTAAACGTACTTTTCAAATTACCGGGGTCACATACTAACTAGAAAAATTCCAGAAAAATATTTTCTAGTTTCGTATTGACGATACGGTCCTAACAAAACTAGTTTCGTTGAATTCTGAGACCGTTTGAAAAATGGCCAATTTCCAGTCGATTAAAATCAACTGAAATTGGTCAAACGCGTTTTCCTTTGCCACACTCACATATTGATTCGAAAAATTATGAAATTTGGAATCTAGCAATAACTTTACATCACGGATCCAACAAAAGTGGTTTCGTCGAAATCCGAGGTCGTTTGCAAAATGTCCATTTTTAAGGGCCTGAATTCCATAGCTACTATTCAGAATTTTCAATTGGACATACCTTTTGATTCCCGCTATCAAATTTCGATTGGTCGGATTCGTTAGAAAGATATCATCAATTAGATCCTAATGTTTTTGGTTTCACTAAAATCCGGATTGTTTTGCACCCGGTATATTCGATTGACGTTTGAAATCGAATTATCGAACTACCGCGCCATTTTCAATTCTATATATAATTATAATTAATTATATTCGTTTTCAAATGACGATTTGAACTCAGTTTTCATTGCCATCATTTAAAATATTTATTTTAAATATTTAAAATCCATTATTTTAGCCAATTTAAAAATTTTAAATTGGTTCAGATTTTCTGGGTCGTTACAGAACCCCTCCTCTCCTTCAAAGACAATGTAAGTTTTAATTTCAAGTTTTATTCATTTTCCTTGAGTTAAAAACTGAATTTTTATTCGATAGGCAAGTTAAAGATAGAATTTTTATTCGATAGGAAAGTTAAAGATATGATTTTTATATGATAAGGAAGTTAAAAATATAATTTTTATCGTATGTAAAGGTTGAAAATATAATGTTCATATTATATAGATAATAAAAATATAATCTTTTATATTGTAGAAGTATAAAAATAATTTTTTTATATAGGTAAGATAGTAAAAATATCATCTTTATATATGTAACGAAATAAAAATCCGATTTTTATAATATATATATAATGATGTAAAAATGTGATTTTTATAGTGATGAAATAAGAAAAATTAAATCTTTATATTTGAAAAATTAAATCTTTATATTTGAAAAGGCGAAATCTTTATATTTGAAAAGGCGAAATTTTTATATTTGAAAAGGCGAAATCTTTATATTTGAAAAGGCGAAATCTTTATATTTGAAAAAGCGAAATCTTTATATTTGAAAAGGCGAAATCTTTATATAGAGAATTGCGTGATAAAAATATAATCTTTATTATATGAACATCGATGTAAAAATAGAATTTTTATCCATATGGAGTGATTATAAAAATATGATTTTTATATACATAGCAACAATATAAAAATATGATTTTTATATATGTAGTGGCTACAGGCAACGAAAGTGACAAAAGACGAAAAGATGAAGATTTCCTACATTTGAAGTGTCGTGGAGTTGGGATAGCTTTGGTGAGAACTTCTCACTTTAATTTCTTTTTCTAGTTATAAATATATATACTAGGATGCAGACAGTGCTTAGCAGCACCCGACACCCGTCGTCCACAGACCATGGACGGCTTGTATGCTTGTTTGGTGTGTTGTGAAAATTTGTTTGTGTCGTTGATGTGAAATCGATAATAAATTGTAGATGGTTGAAATAAATTAATTATCGTTAAAAATATAATTTTTAACGTGAATATGAATATAGTGAATGTGAGTAAATAAATATTTATAATCAAATCGGACGATTTGTTTATATATGCTGATTTGACTGATATTGATTGGGACGATAAATTTTACACATCGCCCAACTGCACAAATGAAAATCTGTGTTTGTTGATTTGAAACCCCACACGGGTGTTGGGATGATATTTGGGTACATTAATCCCAATTATTTAATTGTGTGTCGATCGATTGGTCGACAGGCTGTATAAGCGTTGATTATTTATATTTGATGCTTGTGCGGTTGTGTGGTGCACTTTGGATGTTGGTTGATTGTTTATCGTTGCTATTATATACAGGTGTTGTATGGAATCCATATAATTAACATTATATGGTGATTGATTGGGCCTCATTCCAATCGGGAAAATAATGAATATTATAAAAGAAAACTCATATGTTGAATATAAAAATAGTCATGTGTTGACAATGTGCATGTGTTGAAATTATTTATGTGTTGAGACTATTTACGTGTTGAGTGAAATATTTTAATAATAAAATTTACATCTTTATCATATTTAAAAATTAGAAGCTACTTCACGGTGGAGTCTAATTAAAAATCAAACGATAGATACCATAATTTTATAAAATATTTTACATAACAAAAATAGTCGTCTGTTGACAGTACTCATGTGTTGAGATTAGTCAGGTGTTGGAAGAAATATATATTCATGTGTTGAATGGAATAAATATTCATTTGTTGAATAGAATAACGGATTTATTGAAATATATAAAGCCGTGTTGATTAGAGTTGCGCTATTTTGACGTGAACGATATTTATATCGATTACATTCGTTTTTATAATGAATATAGAAAAGAAGTGATTTCAAAATATAATGTTTTGATAATATTATCATTTATATAGTAATGATAGGAAATATTCAATTTTGATTTGAAGTTGAATATAGAGTTGAAATGGTTTTGAAAACGAATATAAAACGATTTATAAAATACGTTTTAAAAAGGAAATCGATGAAATATATATAAAATATATATATATATATATATTATATATATAATGGCCTGAATAGAACGCGCCGCGCCGCGGCAGTTCGTGAATTTCGACCATTGACTTCGAATTGACGTTGCGGGAGTTCCGACCATCGGATTCTCCTAAAATCGGAACCGTTGGGTTCATATCGAAAAGAGCTTTCCAATGAATAGTAGAAATTTGAAATCTAACGGATGGATTTGGAATTATGTCCAAATCAAATTTGGAAAAGTTCACTGTAAGTGCAGTTCGATGGCCATTGGTGGAAATCGACTTTACGGGCCTTGATAAAATTATTAAAAATAATCAATATTCCCAATACGTGATTTGGATTAGAGTTGAATCGAAATTATCTTCGGAATATTTTGATGTTGGATTTCGTGACTATACAGATATTGTTATGGGAGTTTGAAAGATATATTTTATATCGTTATTTCCAATACGATATTTGTTGGTTTCAGGATTTGATATTGAATATAAGCCAGTATACTTTCTATTCAGAGCCTAGTATTTAATATCAAATGTGATTTGGGTTTGTCGTGAATGCTGTCTTCATTAACACTGTTCTTAAGCCCAATAGAGAAAAAGATTAAATCTTTCTATTTAGATTTAATGAAATGTATCAATTAAATAATATTTAATTGGAATTGAATTTGAATTGGTTTTTGGGTTTATCGTGAGCGGTGTTTTGAACAACACCTGTTCTTTAACCCGATTAACAATAGAATGTGATTTTGGGTTTGTCGTGAATCGTGTTTTAGATAACATTGGTTCTTTAACCCAGTTAAAGACAGGATCTTGATTTTTAAGAAGATTAAAACTAAGTGGAGTGTTAATGAATCTTTAATTAGATTGAAAAGTGAATTGATAATTTAAATTATCAAATCTGGAAGGTGATCGAGAATGGAGTACCACCAGTTTTGCTCTAAAGCGGTAGTTAAATCTTTAATTAGATTTGAACATGAAATGGTAATTAATTTTACCGATAACACCGTGATGTTAGATATGGAGTACTACCAGTTTTGCTCCATGGGATAAATAGGTTGGGATTGGGAAATAAAATAAATAATTACTTCGGTGTGGTTCGCTAATCCCAACTAGTTTGAAATGATATCCAAAGGAAGATTAAAGAATAAATTTAGAAGAATTTATCTTTGAAAAAATTATTGGGAACCTATTCCCTAAAAATGTGATTTTGTGAATGAAAGAATATTCTGAATTGGAATGAGGAGTTTGTTGTGTTTGTGTAACATTTGTTTATCATATACGTGGGTTATACAGAAAGGCCGGGTTTATACCCATTCTGAATAACCGATTCGACGAGATGTCGAAGATGAAGACGGCGGTTGAAGACCGGAAGTCTCCACATCATTTGGGTGATTACTGATGATCTCGATTGGGCTGTACACCAAAGATGAGGGAAACAGTTGGTGATCATCCAGATGTACTTGGAGATGGATGGATATGCGAGGAAAGTGCCTCCGGTTTCATTCAGACCCAGAACGAACTTGTAAATGGATTGTGTGTCTGACATTGGATTTTATTCTGTGTTGATTGATCTCTATTAAATATACATCTGTTTGGCAGCGGAGAATTTATTCTCTTGCTTAACGCCCTTCTCTGAGACATACGAGCTCAGAGATTGTATATCGATGGACATCAGTCGCATGGAGCGAATTACCAGTGTGGCACGCATAAGTGGCAATTGATCAAGGCTTCTGTTGAAAAGCAAAGTCTTGTGGTTGATGATCAAAGCACGGCCTGTGTGGCATAACTTTGTGTGTAACGTGAATTTGCGAGCCCCACACCTCGGTATGAGTCAAAAACGGGATACGATCGTTGGGAGAACACGACGTTTCTTTCTAGCTATGGGTGATGTCAGTGACCTACCAGCCCTGACATTTATATACTTTTTACCTGTGTGGATGTTGGAATGCGAGGCGCCTCGGATATAGGTCTGTTAGGACCGGGAAACGTGTGTTCAGGAATAACTAATCCTCCAAAGTTAGGTGAGGACCGGCCCAGTCAATTCCAAGGATCAAAGTTGGGTCCTGAGACATTTGCTAGAGTGTCTCGAACGGAGAGGAGCTTGCCCCTTGCCTCGACTCATGACGGAAATCCAATTTCCAATACGTGATATTGCGGTTTTAATTGTAGAACTAGTATGGCAACATGATAGATGGTATCCATGCCGCCTATGATTGATATTTATGATTAAATTTTTTTGACACTATACACTTATTATAGTATCAAGTGATTTGTTTTAAACGTACAAAGCATGTTTGGCTATTATAAGGGAAAACCCAATCCTCCGGCTTGCGTTGCATTGTGTGATGGGACCTGGGTCTTATAATAGCTTCATTTTTCCAAAGAGCATTGTGCTGTTTTGTTATATGCACTAGTATTCTTGGGAGGAAACCCGTTCCGTGTTATACGGCGTGGTCCCTTGAATTACTATCCTTTAAAGTAAAGTTTTAAATAACTTTTTTAGTTCTCACACCAGTCCCATGACTGACCTGGAGTTTATTGTTTTAACCTAAACTCTGGGTGCCCTTATTTTCCACACGGGCAGCTAGTAGTTTTTGTTTTGCAAATTTATATTCATAGGATCCTGATTTACAACTAGAACGATGCTCGGAAAGCTCTGTATCCGTGTATTACTTTCAGTTGTGTTTTGTATTATTTTCCGCTGCTATGTAATTTATTGTAATCTGATATTTGTCAAATGAGTAATTTATTTATTCATACTCTGTATATTCTTGTATCTAATGGGATTGTTGTAATATACAATGAAATGTTCTTCCGTTTGCGTTCTATTTTGTCTTGTCCTCAATTATATCCGTGCTTTCCTTCACGGGGAAGTTCGGGTCGTCTCACCCGAGTTTGCCACCGAAACAAACTGTAGGTCAGTCGTGGGACTGGTATGAGAAATCTAACTTAACTAATCTAATAATAACACTAAACACAGGACCACACTGCTAACGTGGAACTGGTTTACTGGGTTGGATTGCCAGTGCATAAAATAAAGTAAATCGTTAAACAACGCAATGCTTTTTAGAAATATGAGACCATTATAAGACTCTTGTCCCATCACACAATGCAATCAAGTCGGAGGATAGAGTTTTACCTTATAATGGTAAAAAATGCTTGATATGATAAAAATGGATTTGATATTATTATTAGTGTATATATGTTACAAAAACAGTTCAATCATAATGTATCAATCATAGATGGCATTACTACCATATACTATGTCGGCATACTAGTTATACCATCAAAACCGCATGGTTTCGTATTGGAAATTGGGTTTCCATCAAGAGTGAAGGCTAGGAACGATCTCCTTACCGACTCGAGACACTCTAGCAATGTATCAGGATCCCCCGTAGTGAACCCTTGGATACAGTAGCGCCAGCCCTCAAATAACGCTAGTGGATTGGCAATTCCTGAACATACGCTTCTCGTTCGTATTGAACCAATAATATGGCCAATGGCGAGCAAATAAAAATCCGAGTTACCTCATAATCCATCATCCACATAAGTAAAAATGCCAGGGCTTGTAAACGCTGATACCACTGCTAGCTAGAAAGAAATGTGTGCACACTCTGCGTTCCCTTGCTCCGTTTTTGACTCATACGGCTGTGTGAGGTTGGCGAAGTCACGCTATACACAAAGCTATGCCTAAACAGGCTATGCTTTAATCATCAACCATAAGACCCTTCTTTTCAACAAAAGCCTTGATCATTTGCATCTTGGTGTGCCACATTGAGAATCCACGCCATGCGATCAATCACTATCAATATATACCCTCTGAGGGTGTTAAGCGAGAGAATAAATTCCCTGCCACAAAACGGATATATATTAATAGAAATCAATTTAATTTACATGGAATGAAATCCAATGTCCAACACGCATCCATTTACAAGTCCATTCTAGGTCTGAAAGAAACCGGAGTTACCTTATTCCTCCCCGTATGTCCAATACGAAGGAGAGACGCTCGCATATCCAGACAATTGACAAGTACGTCCAGACAAACTACCACTATTAACCCTTTACTAGAAGCTGCCCAATGCCAGACATCAGTAGTCGTCCATTCGATGTGAAGATCACCGGTCTTCAATAACCATCTTCAATATCTTCGACTTAAAACGTCATATAATCATTTGAAATGAGATTGAACTTGCACTTTTCAAATGATTCTCGCATATGTGTAATTTTAAAAAACATTTCATATCATCTATATTATTTTATAGCTATTCACTACTATTTATTTATACATAAAAATAGCTCATATTAATTTAACGACACTTCAGGTCGCTATGCAGCCTTGGCGTTGTTTTTATTAAAATTTGAGTTACACGTATCTCGAAATCTAACCGTTGGATTTTAACAAACTTTATATCGTCGGAAAGCTCTTCCCAAAGCGGTCCTAATGGTTCCAGCTTTTGGAAAATCCGACGTTCGGATCTTTCGGTATAATCATTTAAAGATACGATTTCGAAACGCGGACTACCATGCGCGATTCGTTTAATTTTAATATATAGTTATACATATATATATACATATGAATATAATTCGCACGACGCGTTCAAAACCATCAATCGTTCAACTAATTTATTTCCACTATGCATTGTTCTAGCGAATCATCCATTCAATAAAAATGTATTCTAACAAAATAAAAAGTGATAGTTTTTTTATCAACTTAACATTTTATAACTAAATGGTATTTTAACCAGTCTTAACAATTTATAACTAAAATGTTATCTTTATAAATCTTAACATCTTATAACTTAAATGTTATTTTCACCAATCTTAACATTTTATAACTAAAATGTTATTTCATAAATCTTAACATTTTCCTATGAATTCTAATGACATATAAAAGTATATCGTATACGTTTACATCTTTCTATGAATTCTAATGACATATAAAAGTATGTTTTATATGTTTACATTTTTCAATATATTCTAATGACATATGAAAGTATATTTTATATGTTAACGTTTTTTAATGAATTCTAATATCAAAATAAAGAATATTTATTTGTTTACATTTTTCCAATCTATTCTAATGTGATAACAAAGATTATTTATTTGTAAACAATTTTCTATCAAAAGTGATAATCGTCTTCTAAGTTACCATTTTTAGCAAAAATGATGCTTTTAATCTAATTAAACAATTTATAACTAAATGGAAATTCTAATCTAATTAAACATTTTATAACTAAAATGTCAATTTTATTCTAATGCAACATTCTCAACTAAAATGTAACTTTATTTCTAATATAACATTTTAACAAGCTTTATTTCTAATATAACATGACATTTCTATAATAAATGACAATTCTTATAATAAAGATGTTGATTATTAATTCAACAATCCTACTTAACAATGATGTTAACTTTTGATTCACCCAATTCTATTTAACAAAGATGATGATTTTTAATTCTACAATCCTAATTAACAAAAATGTTAACATTTGATTCAACTAATACTATTTAACAAAGATGATGATTTTTATTTAACAAGGACATTTCCTAACAGAATGATGGTTTAATCTAAAAAGAACATTTGCTAACCGAACGATGTTTTTCTAGCATACATAATTAAATCTAGTCATTCATCACAATCAAGAACGATCAATTAACACATAAATGAATTTCACATCACAAATAATAATAAATTTTTATTTTTTTGAAAATTCAGAAATCTTACCATGATTTTAATTCTGTATAGTTCAGATTTGAATTTGTTATGAATTTTGGTTTGCTCTGTTTCAGTTCTGGTTTGTACCATGGCATAGATCTTGTCCATACGAATCCAACGTTTCTGAAATCAATCAATTTTGTTTCTGTTTGAACGAGATATGATTTTTTAAATATTTGATTACATAATAATTTAATTAAATAAATAATTAAAAATCCTTTAATTACATTGGTTAGCGGTTAACATAAAAAATGACCGCTCCTTCTTCTTCGTAACCTGGATATCGAACACATCACACACGGCTTCAAGGCCTTCTTATCGCATGCAACTCGAGGGTCTAGGACCCGATCCAGCAATGCCAAGCTAAAGCACTCCTCCAGAGCCACCTTCCGCCGCCACCTGGTCGAGTGCGGCATCCTCTTCCACATCGGAAAAGCCCCTTCACGGTTTTTCGATCAGCACCGTTGGGATTATAGAGCTCATGGAGCTCTTTGATTTTGTCTTTGGAAAGGACGGGTTTCATTGCACGGATTTGGAGTTAGGGGAGGAGTAAGACCGAAGCGCAATGGCCCTATATTCCTAGGGTAGCGGCTGATTCTAATTGGGTCTAGGGTTTGAATTTTCTATTCTATTATAATAAAATTTTATTAATTAACCCTAAAAGCCCGCTAATTTGTATGTTATAAAGGAAAATGAATTGAATAAATATTAAATATTGATTGATTGATCGTAAATAAATTTTATTTACATTATTTGGTAAGAAATTTCTCTTGATTACAATTATGAAGGAAAGAAAATTATCTCATAAAGTCTACACATCTGTCCTGCTATATATTCACCGATCATATCTTTTCTAGTTTGTTCTGAAATGTACTAAAATTTATTCCTATAATATAAATTAAACGAGACCCATAATTGCAAGATATCACTCTTTAGTAGATTATTTTTAGGTTATTAGTTATTGCGCAATACGAAAAAAATCCCTATTTTGCATTAACTGACATTGTTTCCTTTCTTCCTGCAATTATGTCCTCCGTATTTAACACAAATTTAATTATGGAAATGTATCCCTTTTCCATAACAAACTAATTCAGTCGATTATTATTTTCCCACTTTTTATTGAGTATATTATTATTTCCAATCTGTTATTCATTTCTCAATTTCTGTATTTATTACATTTTAAATCTGAAAGTTGATTCCTTACAAATAAATGAAGATTATCAAATTTACCATTTTTCTACAGTTTACTGCACATAACCTTTATTATGCCATGTCAATCTATGTCATATTTATTTAGTAAGCCTTGCCAAGTTAGTCTGCTATCAAATTTCCCTTTTATTATAATTTTGACATAATACATTCAATTAGCCCTATATCATTAACTTTCATCTTTTTACTACAATTTTGACATAATTGATTAATTTAGTGCCAAATCATCAAATTTTCCTTTTTAATTACAATTTTGACATAATATATTCATTTAGAGCCAAATCATCAAATTTTCCTTTTTTGTTCATAATTCCAATTAATTTGCGCATAACCGCCATTCAATTAATTTACGCCTAACCATAATTCAATTATTTTTGCGTATAACTGCAGTACAATTAATTTACACCTAACCACAATTCAATTATTTTGGGCATAACCACGATTCAATTTAAATCTGCAAAATCTCATGCAAAAGGAGGAAAAGAGGGCTAATAGGATATTTTATTAATTATTTTGTAGAGAAGTAAGAATGTATTTTGTATGTTCATTATTGTTTTTTTATCCAATCCATGACAAAACGAATTTGAATATACTGTAAAAAAATGTTAATAAATGAATGCATTTTAAAATCAATTAATTGTAGGATATGCAGTTAACCTTTTCCATAATATAAAAAGTTAATAAAATAGAAATCATCCACAAATATCTATTAATTTGTGCCAAATTATCAAAATTTTCTTTTTAATTACAATTTTAACATCATATATTCATTTAGCACAAATCATCAAATTTTCCTATTTTGTTCATAATTCCAATTAATTTGCTCATAACCGCCATTCAATTAATTTACGCCTAACCATAATTCAATTATTTTGCTTATAATTGCAATTCAATTAATTTACACCTAACCAAAATTCAATTATCTTGGGCGTAACCACGATTCAATTTAAATCTGCAAAATCTCATGCAAAAGGGGGAAAATAGGGCTGATAAAATATTTTATTAATTACTTTGTAGAGAAGTAAGAATGTCTTTTGTATGTACATTATTGTTTTTTTATCCAATCCATGACAAAATGAATTTGAATATACCATAAAAAAGTGGTAATAAATGTATGCATTTTAAAATCAATTAATTGCAGGTTATGCAGTTAACCTTTTCCATAATATAAAAAGTTAATAAAATAGAAATCATCCCCAAATATCTAATAAGGAGAATATTTTGAAAATTAATACACAATTGATTGTCAATCTATGAAAATAAATTCTTATTCGCAAAATTATTAAATATAGTATTAAATAAATTCCTAGATGTTACATTCGAAATAGAATTTTTAAATTTATCCTGATTTTCCTGGCGTTTACACTTATTTAGATAAATTAACTTTTAATTATTATAAATAAATTACTTAAACAAATGATTATTACCGTTATTATTTACCTTAATTATCAAAAACACAATGTTGCATTAGTCTCGTTACCATTACATTCAATCATTTCCTGGGAAAATATATAGAACCCGTTCCATTTAAAATTACACTCGTATTTATGAAGCTGGTCCTAGTCCCCTACTACTTCGTTACTTTATTTGATAGGGGACGATCTATTTTTCCCTTTACTGTTTTTTTCACCCTGTACAAGTTCTTATAAACGAATTTAAGTTTGCTAGATAACTTATTAATTAAATAAAGGTTTAACTGATTGCTAATTACTTACTTAATCATACTTAAGTTCGATTGATAACGTTTTATTTCTACTGACCACAATTTCTTTTGCCCTAGCAACCGTGCTTCGTTCGTTAGTTGAGCCCATTTACTTTTAATCCATCTGGCACATGCAAACTTCCTATTGCATTTTGCTTTCACTCCACTAATTCTCACTGCTCCTTTAACCTCATCTCGCTTGCAAACAGTGCTTCTCCCCTCTTTAAAACTGCTGAAGTCTACACTCCTCCACCATATAAATGTTCACGCAATTTCCCTTTTTTCTTTCTTTTCTTTTTCTTGTCATATTTGAATTTACATTGCATGGGTCAATGCTTTCTTCTTTCAGCATGCAGTCCTTATTCCCCACATAAAAGAGCCGCCAGTTCACCCATCTTCACTGCACCACCTACACAATTCGCTCCCCATTCCACCACATATTTAAAAACAAGTTCCAGTACCCTTCCTCCTTTTTCTTCCCAATCCACCGACGCATATATACTCCATGGCCATGTAACCGTCACCTTTTCCTTGCACTTTCTTTATGCGCAGCCTGCCCCTTCCACTTGCATGCATGTTATGCCATTCCCATTCCACTTTCTTTTTCTCATTTCCTGCTTCTATTATCCTTCTTTTTAAATGTTACTACACTGTTTGTAATTACCCGGAATTCCGAGCCAACTAAAAAGTTTTATTTTGGCAATTTTAGCGAATTTTGAGTATTTAAAATGAATTATTTAAATAATAACGACGAGAAATTTATTTGGAATAGAATTAGAATGTATATATTTATATAGATTGACGTTAGAATTTAAATATTCATTTTAAATTATAAAGGGAATTGAAAATGGCGTGGTAGTTCGAAAATTCGATTTCAAAGTTCATTTGAATGTACAGGATTCAAAATAAACCAGATTTTAGCGAAACCAAAAATATTAAAATCTATTAGAGAATATCTTTCCAACGAATCCAAAAAATTGAAATTTCATAGCGGGAATAAAAACTTATGACCAATTGGAAATTCAGAATAGTCGTTATGGAATTCTAGCCCTTAAAAATGGAAATTTTGCAAACGACCTCTGTTTTCCACAGAACCACTCTTGTTAGATCCAGGGTGTCAAATTAGTGCTAGATTCCAAAATTCATAGTTTTTTGAATCAAATTGTGAGCATGGCAAAAGAAAACGTGTTTTGACAGTTTTAGTCAATTTCCATCGACCAAAAAATGGCCATTTTTCAAACAATCTCAGAATTTGACCAAATTAATTTTGTTAGGACCGCATCGTCAATGCGAAGCTAGAAATAATTTTTCGGGAGTTTTTAGAGATAGTTTGTGGCCCCGGTAAATTGAAATTTGCGTTCAAATTTAATATATAGATTTATATTTTTGATTTTAACGAAACTGATCGAAACAACTGAATTGGCTTGCGATACATATCCCATTGTGTTCGGAATGAGGGTAATTAGCTAGGGGCAATAGTTGTTGGGTTCGTTTTCGAGTTCGAACGAAATGTTGACTTTTTGGAGATAATTAAAATAATTTAATATATTATATAATGAATCCCTCTTCCCCCTTTCCTTCTTCTCTCTCTAAACTTTCAGATCGAATTAAAGAAAAAAAACCTATGTTCTCCCCCGTCGCCCTGTTCCAATCCGCTGCCGCGCCTCATCGTGGCTCCCCAATAGCGCCGCCAACCCCTCCGCGCTCCTCCACCTCGCCACTCCTCTCCCTCCCCTTAAATCCAACACTCCACCTCTTCGAACCCCTCCTCCCCCAACCTCGTCAGCCGCGCCACTGCTCCAGGAGGCCGCCGTCAACTCCACACCACTGCCACTCCAATCTAACCACCCCCTTCCTCAATCGAACGCCCAAACCCCCACCTCGAACTGTAACACCCCGTGAATTCTATAACTGTGAAACTCACAAATTAAAATATAATTAATTTCAAATCAAAGAACTAAGGGAAACGGGATACGCCATTGCGTTCGTCTCGGAAAAATAGGCGAAATAGAGTCTGAGTTTTCGAAAAACGGATATCGTATGAAGAAGTTATGGACGAACGAAGTTGGGCGAAAAACCGGAGAAGGGTCAGAATGCACTGGCGCACTTGGGAAGTGCGCCAGAACAAAAATGAACTGGCGCACCTGTGAAGTGCGCCAGTACATTTTTGACCTGGCGCACCTGCCAAGTGCGCCCAGGTCAAAAATGACCTGCTGGCCAGGTCTGGTCTAGCCCTGGCTAGCCAGGTCTGTGTTTGGCCGATTTTCAGAAGCTTGCTTTGTCATTAGGGCTAGGTGGCAGGCTCTAATTGGTCTCTCTTTCGAATGAATGGCTACGATCAATCCAGGCAACATCAATGGTCCTAATCAGTTCATTACCCCTATAAAAATGACCCTAGACTCAACCCTAATCTATTCATTCAAAAATAAGAACAAAGCCGCAATGTTGCTGAGGAACGACTAGGGGTAGCCGCCAATTGGAGAGAGGATTAGGAGGCAAATTCTAAAGCATAAAGCAACCTAAACAAATCAAATCAACAAGGAATCGCATCTCCAAATCCCTAAATTGGAGAATTCGCCATACCATTGTAAGTAGAGTATTATTTTGGTATGAACAAATAATTGTGTTGGTTTGTATACTTGAATTGTGGCGATAAAGTAATTCATATTTGTGCGTTACTATGATTCTTATCGATTTGGGATATTGTATACGTTTGGATATTCTCGAATTATGTTATTCAATTATGAAAAACTACATGCGGTAGTTCTATGCAAGTATACGTTTGGAATATTCGCAAATTATGCAATCCTTGTTGAAGCTACATGTATGTAGTTGATTAATTAAAATTCATGCAAGTTTGGGGCTTTGCTATTATGCCATCATAATGTGTATTTTTATACAAACATCATTTTTGTGAAGTAAATGGAATAAGTTTGGGTTATCATAATCCATATGAAATTATGTTGAAAATTTTGCATCATGTATTAAGCCATGCTTTTGTACTAGAAAACCTATTTGCAAACTTATGGATATGACTAGGCTATGATTGATATTTTGCATAATTGAAATCCATATTGTTAACAAGAATTTTATGATGACATATGTGGTACATAGCTAGGTTAGATTCAAAAATCCCTTTTTGCAAGTTTGCATGACTAAAGTAAAAATCACGATTTCATGTTAGAAATATTTATGCCATGGTTATGTGAACAAATTTAACTATACTTATGCCATGCTTATGTTTGACATTATGCCATGCTTATGTTTGACATTATGCCATGCTTATGTTAGAAATATTTATGCCATGCTTATGTTTGACATTATGCCTAAATAAAAATATAGGTTCATGTTGTAGTTATGACTATGTGTCAATAATGTTACCCAATTTAGATTCTTATCTCAACTACAAGTTTACATGCTTTGATTCATGTCACCTATGCTTTATGACCAAAGTATATGTTACCACTATGCAAGTACACCAGTTTCTATTTTGTAGTTCCGACGTTATGTTGCAAGTTCATACGCACACATTTCCCTTTTTGTGTATGTAATCACGCTTTAAGCCTCCCCCTTCGCATGGCTAAGTTGGGCTTTAAAAGGCTAAGCCCAACATATAGATAATAAACGGACATGTTAAACGGGGGAAAATAACGTTGGGTTAAAATTACTAATGAATGAAAATATAAAATAGAAGGGCCCAAATTCAGGTATGGGTTGGGCCCATGATTGGTGTAACCTTTACACCATTAACTTAATAATGGGCCACAAATATTTACATATAAGAAAATAAAGAAGAAAGACAAAATATGTAAATGTAGAACATACGATGTGTTTAACCCGAGGTTGGATTGAGTTGTGATGTAAACCTGCCCGGAACCGCCCGGCTGTCCAGTAGTCACAACAATACCTATCCAATGTGGGAGGTTAAACATGGAGCCCAATAAGGACCCGAGGTTAGACTGAGTTGTGGCGTAAGACTGCCCGGAACCAACCGGCAACAGGCAGCCACAACAATACTTGTCTAATGTGAGAGGTCAGGGCCTTAATAAGACAATTAAGGCTGAGTCAGGATTGTTAGGATTAAGTGAACTAAAGACTTAATCAAAATGGAACATGCTAAACTAAACGGACTGGTGGGGGTTAGGTTAGGAAACACTTAACCAACTTAGCATGTTGGCTAGAGATAGAAAACCTAGTAACGGGGGACCCTTTTCAGCAGTAACCCTAGAAGGTGTATCAGGATACCCTGAAACTAGGCAGGGTGGGGCACGATTACTGGGCTGATTGTAAGAGGTCAAATTGACGGCGGTGGTGTAGCAGTGTAGGTTCTAACGGGGTGCGGGCGTGCACACACTCCGGCGCAGAAAAATAAAGCACTGGGCACCAGTAGCATACCTGTGCACTCTAGGATTGTGTCGGGCCGCCACCATGGGACTTGATACACCCCATGGTGGGACCAGCATAGGTAACTACAACATCGGGGGCCGTAAGACACATGTAACTATGCGAGTAGGAGCCGATCATTATAAAATGGATCACTTCACC
Organism: Allium sativum; assembly: GCA_030737875.1. Classification (NCBI taxonomy): domain Eukaryota; kingdom Viridiplantae; phylum Streptophyta; class Magnoliopsida; order Asparagales; family Amaryllidaceae; genus Allium; species Allium sativum. Next base: position 177,674,216 of record CM060915.1, on the reverse strand, counting down.
CTGATTATGGGGTGCCAGTTGGAAACTAGTTTATATGGGTTCAGAGATTAACATGGGGTACGATAGTATATTCGACCCTAGACAACTTAACCAAGTTTATAGTGCTTGCCCGCTTCTTGTTTATACTTATCGCACCCAGTTCTTTATTCATAGACAGAATAGTACTAGACTTACTCAGGCTTTATGTCTGACTCTACTTTTCTTTCGTCTTCTTTTCTTCCGTTTCCCCCCCCCCCCAGGTCCACAGGGAGGGAACACAGCAGCTTGACCAACCTTAACATCCAGCTTGAAGAGGAGAAATGTATTGCTTGGACCTTTTCATTTTGAACTATGGCTTTGGACAACCACTATGGGGGCTTTTGCAGTTTATCTATGTTTTATTTATGCTTCTTTAATAATGTAATCAAGACAGATTATGAAGGAGTTATGTTATGTTTTTGGAAAAGATGTAAGACAATCATGGTGATGTTTTGTAGCACGTATTTGCTTTTATGAAATAAAAGTTGTTGATTTTCCGCTGTTTACAAATATGTGTTCTTATATCTGTCTTGTATATCTGTGACTTATACTTATAAACCTCCACCAAAATTAGGGCATTCCCTTTGAGAGTGACCCTAACGGAGGTGGGGTGTTTCACTTGGTATCAGAGCATAGGTTTACCAGATAAGACAAAAAGTTTTGAAAAATTATTTTCAATAAGGAAATTTAAAGAAGCATTTTTAAAAGAAAAATATTATTTTATTTTAAAAAAGGCAAAGTCCACTCCCCAAAGCCATAGGTACTATCTCTTATCCTTCGTTTTGAATCTATCCTTTTTGTTTCAGCATGTCCCAAGAACTTAACTTTCCGGAAGGGGTGCCAATACCTGGTTGGTTTAGACGGTTCTTAGAAGCAAGAGCCACTCAGCCAGGTCCTACCGTTCCTCCTCCCCCAGCTGCCGGAAATCATCCAGCTGCAGCGGCACCTTTTCCTCCACCTCCTCCTCGGGGAAACACGTTTGCTAAGATATGTAAAGATTTTAAAGCTATGGGAGGAAGGGATTTCCATGGAACTGAGTCCTTCGTGGCAGCTAGAAATTGGCTGAAAGAAACTGAGGACCTATTCATCATCTTTGAGGTAGAGGATAGACAAAAAGTACAATTGGCAGTGTGGCTATTGAAGGGCGAGGCTTCCTACTGGTGGGAAGTCACTAATGCTGAAAGACCAGTGGAGACATGGGAGGACTTTAGGGCAAGGTTTGAGACTAAATTTCTCTCAGATGCGGAAAGAAGTTTGCAGTTGGAAAAATTCTTATTTCTTAAGCAAGGGGACAAGACAGTCAGAGAGTATGTGAACCAGTTCGATGAGCTGGCTAGGTTTGGGCTTGACCTAGTCAACACCCCGCACAAGAAGGCTCTCCGGTTCGTCAAAGGGTTGAATGAGCCATTACACAGTTTGGCCATGACCCATATACCCATGGGAGCCACGTATGAAAGATTGGTGCAAATGGCATTGCTGAATGAAGAGGATAAGGGCAAGAAGGGGACAAAGGCAGAAAGCTCTCAAGGGAAGAAAGAAGGTTTGCAGCCTAAGAAGACAGACTTTAAGAAGGGCGGGAAAGGCAACAAAGAGAAGAGGAAGTGCAATTTCTGTGGCAAAGTGGGGCACTTAGTAAAGGACTGCCGGAAAAAGAAGGCCAAGGAGAATGGTGGGTGCTTTTCTTGCGGTGAGACAGGCCACAGGGCTAAGGACTGCCCAAAGAAACGAGGACAGGGGCAGAGGGCTGGATCCACCCCAGGGGCACAGGTTCATGTGCTGGAAGCACCACCTCTGCAACAGCGAGGTATAAATACTTCTGTAGAAAGTGTAGTTTATCTTTATGATCACCCCGTTCGCACTTTATTTGATTCTGGCGCATCACACTCCTTTATCTCGTCTGCTTTAGTAGAATCTCTGCACCTAAAAACTAGTATGGTAGAGGACCCCTTAATTGTTTCAAACCCAATTGGGGGCCCAGCTCATTTGTCTATGATCTGTGTGGGATTGAAAATTTCTATTCTAAGCGTAGAATTTCTATGTAGTGCCTTTGTTTTGGGCTTTTCGGGTTATGGTTTGATTTTGGTTATGGATTGGCTATCCAGTAATGCGGCCATCCTTGATTGTGAGAAAAGGGTTGTTAGGCTCCTAACCCAGCTCGGTAATACTTTGGAAATTTCTTGTAATCCCTCGTATGCGGTTATGCTTAATTATCTTGAATCGCTAGATGCCTCTGTTGAAAATTTGCAATCAGTTAGAGTGGTCCGGGAATATCCGGATGTCTTCGAAGAGGTGAAGGGCTTGCCTCCGAAGCGGGAAATAGACTTCCGCATATATCTTGTAGATAATGCAAAGCCCGTTGCGTTGCCCGTTAGACACATGGCTCCACGAGAAAGGAAAGAGCTCAGTAAACAGATTAAAGAGCTTCTAGAAAAGGGGTTCATTAGGAGGAGCATTTCAGAATGGGGCGCTCCAGTGGTGTTCGCTACAAAGGCGGATGGTTCACTCCGTCTATGTGTTGACTATAGGGAGCTCAACAAGCTAACGAAAAAGAATAGGCACCCTCTCCCTAGAATTGACGATTTGTTTGACCAGCTTGTAGGAGCGTCTGTTTTCTCCCAACTCGATTTAGCGACCGGTTTTCATCACCTAAGGGTGGCTGAAGATAGCATCGATAAAATGGCGTTCAGAACCCCAGACGGCTTCTTTGAATGGCTTGTCATGCCTTTCGGCTTGACAAATGCACCTGCTTACTTCGTGGACCTGATGAGTAGGGTATTTAGAGATTTCCTCAACAAATTCGTAGTGGTCTTCGTAGATGATATCCTTATCTTCTCAAAGAGTGAAGAGGAACATGCTCAGCACTTAAGGGCAATCATGGAAACTTTGCGATTCCATCAACTAAAAGCCAAATTCTCCAAATGCCACTTTTGGAGAGAAAAGGTGAGGTTCCTTGGGCACATAGTATCCAAACAAGGGTTAGCAGTGGACCCTGCTAAGGTAGTGGCGGTACAGGATTGGAGGACACCAAGGAATGCGACTGAGGTCCGAAGTTTTCTAGGACTAGCGGGTTTCTATCGAAAGTTTATAAGGGATTTTGCGAAAATCTCAGCTCCGCTCACGAAATTGACTAAGAAAAATCTAGTGTTCAATTGGGACTTGGATTGCGAGTTTGCTTTCCAACGACTGAAAAAGGCTCTTACAACAGCCCCAGTTTTGACGCTGCCAGATGGGAGCAAGATGTTCACTGTTTATACGGATGCATGTGGGACAGGGCTAGGCGCCGTCTTAATGCAAGAAGGAAGGGTAGTAGCTTATGGCGGGAGGCAGTTGAAAGTGCACGAAAAGTACTACCCAACCCACGATCTTGAGTTAGCCGCCATCGTCTTTGCACTCAAGTCTTGGCGACACTATCTCCTAGGTGAGAAGTTCGTACTTTACACTGACCATAAATCGTTGAAATATCTTTTCTCGCAGAAGGATCTTAACTTGAGGCAACAAAGATAGATGGAGTTTCTTGCCTCGTACGATTTCGAAATCTCCTACACTCCGGGCAAAGGCAACGTAGTGGCAGACGCGTTGAGCCGAAAGAAATTGACCCTAAGCCCGTTGTTCGTTGAAAGACAAAGCCTAGAGTTTATAGCCAGCTTCGACTTTAGGCCTTCCTCCGATTTCGTACCAGGCTTGCTAGCATCTCTCGAAGTGCCCCCAACTTTAGTGGATTCAGTAGGGACAGCACAACGCGAAGACCCTCAGCTTGTGGAAATAATTGATAGGCTAATTAGGGGTGAGACTTCAAGTTACCTCAACAGGTACTCCATCGACGATAAGGGGTTGCTAAGGCGAGACGGAAGACTATGCGTCCCACAGACAAAAGATTTGATAAAAAAGGTTCTCGAGGAAGCACATCACTCCAAGATGATGATACACCCAGGCGGAGATAAAATGTACAAAGATATAAAAAGGACTTTCTTCTGGAACGGCATGAAAAAGGACGTGGCAGAATTCGTTTCTAAGTGTATGGTGTGCCAACAAGTTAAGGCGGAACAGAAAAAGCCTGGCGGACTGCTACATCCTTTGGAAGTCCCGCAGTGGAAGTGGGATAGCATCTCAATGGACTTCATCGATGGGCTGCCTAGGTCTAGAAGAGGCAACACTAGCATTTGGGTAATAGTGGATAGGCTTACTAAAAGCGCCCACTTTTTACCTGTCAAAAGTAAGAGAACTGCCTCATCCCTAGCATCACTTTACCTCAAAGAAATCGTTCGACTCCATGGAATACCATCTAGCATTGTTAGTGACCGAGACCCCATCTTCACTAGTGAATTTTGGCGGAGTCTGCAAGAAGCAGTAGGAACGCAGTTATGCTTGAGCACAGCCTATCATCCCCAAACCGACGGCCAAACAGAGAGAGTGAACAGAGTTTTGGAAGACCTTTTAAGGCTATGCCTCCTTGACTTCGGAGGGACATGGGAAGACCACCTTCCTTTGGTGGAATTTGCCTACAACAACAGTTATCAAGCAACCATCGGAATGGCGCCCTTCGAAGCTTTATATGGAAGACCGTGCCGATCGCCCACTTGTTGGTGGGAGTCTACTGATAAGCTCATACTTGGACCAGATATGATCCGAGAGACTTCAGAGAAAGTAGACTTAATACGAAGAAGGATGAAGACGGCCCAAGACAGACAAAAGTCCTATGCCGACAAGAGAAGGACCGACCTTGAATTTGAGGTTGGAGACAGAGTTTTTCTCAAGGTATCACCGCTAAGAAACGTTGTTCGTTTTGGAACCACAGGAAAACTGGCGCCAAGGTTCGTAGGGCCATTCCCTATCATCGATAAAATTGGGAAAATGGCCTATAGGTTAGAGCTACCCGAGAAGTTGGCTGGAGTCCACAACGTTTTTCACGTTTCACAACTCCGAAAATGTCTACATGAGTCAGCCGAGGTGGTAGAGCCAAATATCCTCGAAGAGGCCGAAGTGGAACGCGAAGCAACCATAAGAAAAGTTCCAACCCGCATCTTAGGAACGGAAGTGAAGAAGCTACGCAACCGCGAAGTCAAGCTCGTCAAAGTTCAGTGGAGCGACGCCGAGGGAGACACGACTTGGGAAACTGAAGCTAGAATACGCACCGCCTACCCTTTTCTGTTCGAGGGTACATCCTTGATCTTTCATTTTCCTTAAGTTGCGCTTTTATCTATCTTTTTAGGTATATTTCCTCGACCTTATCTTTTAGGTAGAAACCCCTTTGGATGGAAACATGTAATTGAAACATGTTATGGATGATGGTTGCAAGTGGTTGCAAGTGATTGCTAGTGGTTGCTCGTGGTTGCATATACACACACAATCTAGGTTTTAGATCGGCTCAGTCACTTCATATTGCATATGCATATATGTTTGCATTCGTATATGGTTGAACTCTAATGTGTTGTCATATGGATGTTGCATTTGTATTGAATGATTGTGCACTCATGTAGAATCATGAATAGGAAAATTTGCATACATAATGGATTCATGGCACTTACATAATTCGCATTAAGGAGGTCAAACTGAATCAGTAGACCGCCTGATTTTGCATTAGATAAGTACATGTACACACACACTTCGCATATGATCATGAAGCATTAGAAGTCTTTTAAGGACAATGGATGCTCGTGTTTGATGGATGAGTAGATGGATGATTTGATGTTAGGATATACATTCCTCCTAACCTGAAGATTTCGGGGGCGAAATCCTTTTAAGTGGGGGAGAATGTAACACCCCATGAATTCTATAACTGTGAAACTCACAAATTAAAGTATAATTAATTTCAAATCAAAGAACTAAGGGAAACGGGATATGCCATTGCGTTCGTCTTGAAAAAATACGCGAAATAGAGTCCGAGTTTTCGAAAAAGGATATCGTATGAAGAAGTTATGGACGAACGAAGTTGGGCGAAAAACCGGAGAAGGGTCAGAATGCACTGGCGCACTTGGGAAGTGCGCCAGAACAAAAATGAACTGGCGCACCTGTGAAGTGCGCCAGTACATTTTTGACCTGGCGCACCTGCCAAGTGCGCCCAGGTCAAAAATGACCTGCTGGCCAGGTCTGGTCTAGCCCTGGCTGGCCAGGTCTGTGTTTGGCCGATTTTCAGAAGCTTGCTTTGTCATTAGGGCTAGGTGGCAGGCTCTAATTGGTCTCTCTTCCGAATGAATGGTTACGATCAATCCAGGCAACATCAATAGTCCTAATCAGTTCATTACCCCTATAAAAATGACCCTAGACTCAACCCTAATCTATTCATTCAAAAATAAGAACAAAGCCGCCATGTTGCTGAGGAACGACTAGGGGTAGCCGCCAATTGGAGAGAGGATTAGGAGGCAAATTCTAAAGCATAAAGCAACCTAAACAAATCAAATCAACAAGGAATCGCATCTCCAAATCCCTAAATTGGAGAATTCGCCATACCATTGTAAGTAGAGTATTATTTTGGTATGAACAAATAATTGTGTTGGTTTGTATACTTGAATTGTGGCGATAAAGTAATTCATATTTGTGCGTTACTATGATTCTTATCGATTTGGGATATTGTATACGTTTGGATATTCTCGAATTATGCTATTCAATTATGAAAAACTACATGCGGTAGTTCTATGCAAGTATACGTTTGGAATATTCGCAAATTATGCAATCCTTGTTGAAGCTACATGTATGTAGTTGATTAATTAAAATTCATGCAAGTTTGGGGCTTTGCTATTATGCCATCATAATGTGTATTTTTATACAAACATCATTTTTGTGAAGTAATTGGAATAAGTTTGGGTTATCATAATCCATATGAAATTATGTTGAAAATTTGGCATCATGTATTAAGCCATGCTTTTGTACTAGAAAACCTATTTGCAAACTTATGGATATGACTAGGCTATGATTGATATTTTGCATAATTGAAATCCATATTGTTAACAAGAATTTTATGATGACATATGTGGTACATAGCTAGGTTAGATTCAAAAATCCCTTTTTGCAAGTTTGCATGACTAAAGTAAAAATCACGATTTCATGTTAGAAATATTTATGCCATGGTTATGTGAACAAATTTAACTATATTTATGCCATGCTTATGTTTGACATTATGCCATGCTTATGTTTGACATTATGCCATGCTTATGTTAGAAATATTTATGCCATGCTTATGTTTGACATTATGCCTAAATAAAAATATAGGTTCATGTTGTAGTTATGACTATGTGTCAATAATGATACCCAATATAGATTCTTATCTCAACTACAAGTTTACATGCTTTGATTCATGTCACCTATGCTTTATGACCAAAGTATATGTTACCACTATGCAAGTACACCAGTTTCTATTTTGTAGTTCCAACGTTATGTTGCAAGTTCATACGCACACATTTCCCTTTTTGTGTATGTAATCACGCTTTAAGCCTCCCCCTTCGCATGGCTAAGTTGGGCTTTAAAAGGCTAAGCCCAACATATAGATAATAAACGGACGTGTTAAACGGGGGAAAATAACGTTGGGTTAAAATTACTAATGAATGAAAATATAAAATAGAAGGGCCCAAATTCAGGTATGGGTTGGGCCCATGATTGGTGTAACCTTTACACCATTAACTTAATAATGGGCCGCAAATATTTACATATAAGAAAATAAAGAAGAAAGACAAAATATGTAAATGTAGAACATACGATGTGTTTAACCCGAGGTTGGATTGAGTTGTGATGTAAACCTGCCCGGAACCGCCCGGCTGTCCAGTAGTCACAACAATACCTATCCAATGTGGGAGGTTAAACATGGAGCCCAATAAGGACCCGAGGTTAGACTGAGTTGTGGCGTAAGACTGCCCGGAACCAACCGGCAACAGGCAGCCACAACAATACCTGTCTAATGTGAGAGGTCAGGGCCTTAATAAGACAATTAAGGCTGAGTCAGGATTGTTAGGATTAAGTGAACTAAAGACTTAATCAAAATGGAACATGCTAAACTAAACGGACTGGTGGGGGTTAGGTTAGGAAACACTTAACCAACTTAGCATGTTGGCTAGAGATAGAAAACCTAGTAACGGGGGACCCTTTTCAGCAGTAACCCTAGAAGGTGTATCAGGATACCCTGAAACTAGGCAGGGTGGGGCACGATTACTGGGCTGATTGTAAGAGGTCAAATCGACGGCGGTGGTGTAGCAGTGTAGGTTCTAACGGGGTGCGAGCGTGCACACACTCCGGCGCAGAAAAATAAAGCACTGGGCACCAGTAGCATACCTGTGCACTCTAGGATTGTGTCGGGCCGCCACCATGGGACTTGATACACCCCATGGTGGGACCAGCATAGGTAACTACAACATCGGGGGCCGTAAGACACATGTAACTATGCGAGTAGGAGCCGATCATTATAAAATGGATCACTTCACCCTGATTATGGGGTGCCAGTTGGAAACTAGTTTGTATGGGTTCAGAGATTAACATGGGGTACGATAGTATATTCGACCCTAGACAACTTAACCAAGTTTATAGTGCTTGCCCGCTTCTTGTTTATACTTATCGCACCCAGTTCTTTATTCATAGACAGAATAGTACTAGACTTACTCAGGCTTTATGTCTGACTCTACTTTTCTTTCGTCTTCTTTTCTTCCGTTTCCCCCCCCCCCCAGGTCTACAGGGAGGGAACACAGCAGCTTGACCAACCTTAACATCCAGCTTGAAGAGGAGAAATGTATTGCTTGGACCTTTTCATTTTGAACTATGGCTTTGGACAACCACTATGGGGGCTTTTGCAGTTTATCTATGTTTTATTTATGCTTCTTTAATAATGTAATCAAGACAGATTATGAAGGAGTTATGTTATGTTTTTGGAAAAGATGTAAGACAATCATGGTGATGTTTTGTAGCACGTATTTGCTTTTATGAAATAAAAGTTGTTGATTTTCCGCTGTTTACAAATATGTGTTCTTATATCTGTCTTGTATATCTGTGACTTATACTTATAAACCTCCACCAAAATTAGGGCATTCCCTTTGAGAGTGACCCTAACGGAGGTGGGGTGTTTCACGAACCGTGGTCCACCCCAGCGCCACCAATGGCCAACGCAGCCGCCCACCACCACTCCGACGCTGCAGCGGGCCCCCTTCAGGTGACGACACGAAACCCCCTCTCCATATAAAAACACTGTAAGCTACTTTTATTCATTTACTTTATTTTATTTAATGTAAATTGGCTTTTAAAATGATAGAAAACAAAAAAATTAGATCTTTATGTTAGAAAAAAATAGATTTTTAAAGTAACGGAAAAGATTTAATTTTTAACAATATAAAGCTGTGATTTTAAGTTAAGAAAGTTAGGATTTTTAATATTAAAATTCGATTTTTTATTATAAGTAGAAAGATGAAATTTTTATTGTATGTAGAGATTAAAAATATAATTTTTACATAATGTAGAGATTGAAAATATAATTTTTATATAATGTAGAGTTTAAATATATAATTTGTATTATAAGTAGAGAGATGAGATTTTTATTATATGTAGAGAGTAAAAATATAATTTTTATTATATGTAGAGGATAAAAATATAATTTTTGTTATGTGCAAAGAATCAAAATATGATTAACATATATGGAAAACTGATATAAAAATATAATTTTTATTTGAATAGCAAAATAAAAATTCGATTTTTATATATCTAGCGAACACGGACGACCAAAGTGACAAAAGGCGAGCACGGCGAAGATTTCCTACATACGAAGAGTCGCAGAGTTGGGTTGAGCTCTAGGTGAGAACTTCTCACTTTTAATTTACATTCTAGTTGAATTATACACTAGGATACAGACGGTGCTTAGCAGCACCCAACACCCATCGTCCACAGATCATGGACGACTTGTTTGTTTAATTGATGTGTTGTGAAAGTTGATTGTGTGATGGGGAATGGAATAAAATATTTTACAGTTAAAAATATAATTTTTAACATGTATATAAAATAAATATTTATAAGCAAATCGGACGGTTTGTTTATGTACACCCATTTGACTGATATTGATTGGGATGATAAATTTTACACATCGCCCAACTGCACAAATAAAAATCTGTGTTTGTTGATTTGAAACCCCACATGGGTGTTGGGATGATATTTGGTGTACACAAGTACCAATAATTAGCTGTATGTCGATCGATTGATTGAAAGGCTGTTATAAGCGTTAAATATTTATATTTGATGCTTATGCAGTGTAGAATGCACTCTGGATGATGGTTGATTATTTATTGTTGCTATTATATACATGTGTTGTAGGGAATTCATATAATTAACATTATATGGTAATTGATTGGGCCTCATTCCATGTTGGAATATAAAGAAAATTCATGTGTTGAATAAAAAGAATATTCATGTGTTGAATAAAAGAAAATTCATGTGTTGAATAAAATATACATTCATGTCTTGAATAAAAGAAAATTCATGTGTTGAAGAAAATATTCATTTGTTGAATATAATAACGAAGTTATTGAAATATATAAAGATTTGTTGATTAGATTTGCGCCATTTTGACGTGAACGATATCTATATCGATTTTATTCATATTTATAATGAATATCGAAAAGGAATTGATTTCAAAATATAATATTTTGAAAATACTATCATTTATATATCGATGATATGGAATATTCAACTTTGATTTGAAATTGAATATGAAGTTGAAATCGTTTTGAAAACGAATTTAAAACGATTTATAAAATACGTTTTAAAAGGAAATCGACGAAATATTTATAATATATATATTATTTATATAATGGCCAGAATAGAACGCGCCGCGTAGTGGCAGTTCGCGAATTTCGACCGTTGACTTCGAATGGACATTACGGGAGATCCGACCATCGGATTCTCCTAAAACCGGAACCGTTGGGTTCGTATCGAAAAGCGTTTTCTAACGAATATTAGCAATTTGTAATCTAACAATTGGATTTGGAATTATGTCCAAATCAAATTCGAAAATGGTCGTTGTAAGTGCAGTTCGATGGCCGTTTATGGAAATCGACTGTACGTGCCTTGTTAAAATTATTAAAAATAGTAACAATTTGTGTAAAATCATAAGAAATGATTTGGAAAGAATTGGGATGAAATACTCCAGATTTGAAAAGATAAAAATAGATTTTTATCGAAATGAACTACTTTGAACTAGAATTATAATCCATTTATTTTTGAAATAAATAAATTGGATTTGAAAGGGTTTCAAAAGTAACCAGAATTTCCAATAATTTAATTGGAATGGATTTGAATCGAAATTGTCTTTGGAATATTTCGATATTGGATTTCGTGATTATATAGATATTGTTATGGAAATTTGAAAGATATATTTATATCGTTATTTCCAATACGATATTTGTTGGTCGTAGAATTTGATATTGAATATAAGCTGATATATTTTCTATTCAGAGCCTTGTATTTAATATCAAATGGGATTTGGGTTTGTAGTGAATGGTGTCTTCATTAACACTATTCTTAAACCCAGTTAAGAAAAAGATTAAATCTTTTTATTTAGATTTAATGATGTATACAAATTAAATGGTATTTAATTGGAATTGAATTTGAATTGATTTTTGGATTTATTGTGAATGGTGTTTTAAATAACACTTGTTCTTTAACCCGATAATTAATGGAATGTGAATTGGGTTTATCGTGAACTGTGTTTTAACGACATTCGTTCTTTAACCTGATTTACAATGAAATGTGATTTGGAATTTATTAATCTTCTGTTAAGATTTAAAGGAGATTTTCCAAAATAAAGGTTTCTAATTTAATAAAATAAATTGGAATTGAATGGAATTCGATTTGGTAATAATCAAAGTGAATTTCTATGGAGGAAGACAACTAATTTATCAGGAATTGAAAAGGCTTTGCCGTTATTCCATTAATATTACTAATCGGATATGGATGTTTATATCGATTATATATATATATCGATTTATTTTCCATGAAGAATCCATTGTAAATGGAATGTAATTTTGGGTTTATCGTGAACCGTGTTTTAACTAACATTGGTTCTTTAACCCAGTTAAAGACAATATATAGTTTCCCAAGTTAAACAATCATTAGTATTGATTTTTGGGAAGATTAAATCCAAGTGGAGTTTTGATGAATCTTTAATTATATTGAAATGATCGAGAATGGAGTATCACCAGTTTTGCTCCAGGCGATAGTTAAATCTTTAATTAGATTTGAACGTTAAATTGCAATTGAATTTACCGATAACACCATGGTGTTAGATATGAAGTTTTACCGGTTTTACTTCATGGGATGAATAGGTTGGGATTGGGAAATTGAAACAAATGATTACTTCGGTAGGGTTCGTTAATCCCGACTAGTTTGGATAAACCATAATCTGGTTTGAATTGATATTCAAAGGAAGATTAAAGAATAAATTTAAGGAATTTATCTTTGATAAAATTAATTCGAACCTTTCCCAAAGTGTAAGAATATTTGAATAAAAGAATATTCTTAATTGGAATGAGGCATATGTTGTGTTTGTGTAACACTTGTTTATTATATACGCGTGTTATTCAGAAAGACCGGGTTTATCCCATTCTGAATAACTGATTCGACGATGTGTCGGGGATGAAGACGATGGTCGAAGACCGGAGGTCTTCACATCGTTTGGATAATTACTGATGATCTTTATTTGGCTGTACACCCAAGAGGAGGGAATCAGTTGGTGATCGTCCAGACATACTTGGAGATCGACGGATATGTGAGAAATGAGGTTCCTTCGGTTCCGTCAGACCTAGAATGAACCTGTAAATGGACTATGTGTCTGACATTGGATTTTATTCTTTGTTGATTGATCTCTATTAAATATACATCTGTTTTGTGGCGGAGAATTTATTCTCTTGCTTAACACCCTTCTCTGAGATGTACGAGCTCAGGGATTGTATATTGATGGACATTAGTCGCATGGAGTGAATTACCTATGTGGCATGCCTAAGTGGCAAATGTTCAAGGCTTTTGTTGAAATGCAAAGTCTTGTGGTTGATGATCAAAGAACTGCCTTTGTGGCACGCTTTGTGTATAGCGTTAATTCGCGAGCCTCACACCCCGGTGTGAAGCAGAAACGGGAGAAGGACCTCGGGGAGGGCATGCGTTTCTTTCTAGCTAGGAGTGGTGTTTTGGGTTTTACACGCCCGGACATTTTACTTATGTGGATGATGTATAGCGAGGTTCCTCCGTTATATCGGTGGATCCAGGACCGATGGAGTCATTTGGCTCATTTACGCCACATAGGGTGGGGAAACGCAGTGTCCAGGTTTAAGTTTAATCCACATCAAGGGGACTGGCCCTGACGATCCAAGGGTCACTCGAGCTCTATTCCAGAGACATGGTAGGCTAGATTATCTCTAAGTGGTGAGGACGATCCCTAGCCTCGGTTCACGGATGGAAATCCAACTTCCAATACGTGACATTTGCGGTTTTGATTGTAGAGCTTAGTATTGGAGACATGATATATGGTGCCCGTGCCGTCTATGATTAATACTTATGATTGAAATTGTTTTGACACTATACACTTATAGTAATAATAAAAGATGAAATTTAGTGTATCAAGCATTCTTTGGCTATTATAAGGTAAAACCTTATCCTCCAGCTTATGTTGCATTATGTGATGGGACCTGGGTCTTATAAAAGCTTTATTGTTCTTTATTTAGCATTGTGTTGTTCTTTATACACTGGTATTCTTGGGAGGAAACATTTTCCATGTTATACGGCGCGGTCCCTTGATTTACCTAACTTCAAAACAAAGATTATTAATGAGACGACCCCAAACCCCGTACTGACGGCGACAAGGGTAATCCTTGGAATATAACACATAAACAGATAACATCAGAACAGAAATAAATAAATACACCAGATAATGCACAATTGAATATACTGGATAAACGTAATCATCAGAGTTACACAGTATACAGGATCATACTTAGTATAAATACAGTTCAGCTATACATAAATGTCTACAGTGGAAAACAAACATAATGTACAATAGGAGCTGAACAGCATAAAAAGAGATAAATGATAGAATCCATCGTCAACACCAGCTATCCAGAAAGAACCAGCTAAACCTGAATACAAGGCTGCCTGTGTAGAAAAAGGGGCACCCAAGTTTGAAAGTGAAACAAACTACGAGTCAGTCATGGGACTGGTATGAGAAATCTACTCAACACATTTAAAATATGGCTAATCACAGGACCACGCCAATTTCGTGGAACGGCTTTACTCCATTGGATTGCCAGTGCTTTACAACAAATCATTCTTTTAAACATCGCTATGCTTTTTTATAAAAATGAAGCCATTATAAGACTCAATTCCCATCACACAATGCAACGCAAACCGGAGGATAGAGTTTTTACCTTATAACGGCCAAAATATGCTTGATACGAATAAAACAAAGGCATTTGATATTATTGCTAGTGTTTATATGTTTTGAAAACAATTTCAAATCATAACTATCAATCAAAGATGACATTAATGCCCCCATACCACTATGTCGCCATATATAGGTATACAATCAAAATCGCACAGTCACGTATTTGGAAATTGGATTTCTGTCATGAACCAAGGCAAAAGATAGTCCTTACCGAATTCGAGACAATCTAGCCCATGTCTCAGGCACAGCCGCAACCGTACTTTGGATCTTCAGGGCTGGTCCACACGAAGTGGATTATAATGCCTGAACAATGCGTCCCTCCGCCCTTTGGGGCGTAAATGAGCCAACGAATGACTCCATCGGACCCGGATCGTCCGATCTAACCGAGGCGCCATGCAACAGTAACAACCACATAAGTCAAACTCGTCAGGGCATGTAAAACCACTGATGCCACTTCTATGTAACAACCCGTAAAATCTGGGCCAGTTTAAAATTTTTATTTTGGCAATTTTAGCGAATTTTGATTATTTAAAATGAATTATTTTAGATAATATCGACGAGAAATTTATTTTGAATATAATTCGAACGTATATATTATACGCGACGTCGTTATAATATAAATATTTATATATAATTATAAATAGAATTGAAAATGGCGTGGTAGTTCGATAATTCGATTTCAAACTTCAATTGAACGTACCGGGTGCAAAACAATCCGGATTTTAGTGAAACCAAAAACATTAGGATCTAATTGATGATATCTTTCCAACGGATCCGAATAATCGAAATTTCTTAGCGGGAATCAAAAGATATATCCAGTTGAAAATTCTGAATAGTCGCTATGGAATTCAGGCCCTTAAAGATGGACATTTTGCAAACGACCTCGGATTTCGACGAAACCACTTTTGTTGGATCCGCAGTGTCAAATTATGGTTAGATTCCAAATTTCATAATTTTTCGAATCAATATGGGAGCGTGGTAAAGGAAAACGCGTTTGACCGGTTTCAGTTGATTTTAATCGACTGGAAAATGGCCATTTTTCCAACGGTCTCAGAATTCGACGAAACTAGTTTTGTTAGGACCGTATCGTCAATACGAAGCTAGAAAATATTTTTTGAGAATTTTTAGAGTTCGTATGCGACCCCGGTAATTTGAAATGCACGTTTAAAATTCAATATAGTGATTTAAATGTAAATTCAACGGAAACTAATTCAAACGATCGAATCAACTTGCGATACATATCCCATTGTGTTCAGAATGGGGGTGAAACGCTATGGACGACAGGCGGTGGACCTCGTTTAGAGGTCGTATGTAAAAGTACCTTTTTAGAAATTAAATAATTAAATTAAATAAAATAAAAAAAAATATTTTCTCTTCCCCTTAACTACCCAGGCCCCCCCCCGATTTCCTTTTGCAGAAAATAAGAAAAAAAAAGAGGGGCGTCGACGGAAAAGGGGGAGACCCCTGTCGCCCACCACCGCGCCACCGCTTCAGGTGGTGCCCCCACCACCAAGCCCCCGATGGATCCTCTCCCCTCACGCGCGAGCTCCCCTGTCACGAAACCAACCCCAAACCCCAGACCCGATTCGCACCCCCCACCAGACCGCGCCGCCTCATCGAACCCCCCCTTCCACCAACCCCGAGCCCCCCTCGCCGCAGCGGCCGCCGGCCTGACCGCACCCCCCCATGTAAGTTTTTTTAATTAATTTATTTTATTTTTATTTTATATAAATAGTGATTTTTTATTGATTTTAAAAACTGATTTTTTTTATTGATTTTAAAAACTCATTTTTAGTGATTTTAAAACTGATTTTAAAGAGTAATTTAAAATAGAAAAGGTTTGAATTTTAAATGGAAAAAGATTAGAACTTTGAAAGGTGAAAAGATAGGATTTTTATTTGGTAAAAGGTATGATCTTTATATTTATAAAGTGATAAAAATATGATTTTTATATTTTTAAAGTATTAAAAATATAATCTTTACTATATAGAAATATTAAAAATATGATTTTTATATTTTTAAAGTATTAAAAATATAATCTTTACAATATAGAAATATTAAAAATATGATTTTTATATTTTTAAAGTATTAAAAATATAATCTTTATAGGATAGAGAACATAAAAATATCATCTTGTGTATGTAGCAAAATAAAAATCTGATTTCTATTTTATATACGTTGAAATGAAGTGTTTATTTTTATAAAGGCGAAACCTTTATTTTTGAAAGGGCGAAATCTTTATATGAAGAATAAGGTGATAAAAATATAATCTTTATCTATATAGAGCGTGATAGTAAAAAAATTCGGTTTTTATTTGAAATGGCAGAATTAAAAATATGATTTTTATATATTGAACTTCGAATTAAAAATATGATTTTTATATATTGAACTTCGAATAAAAAAATGTGATTTTTATATATTGAATAGCGAAGTAAAAATGTGATTTTTATATATTGAATAGCGAAGTAAAAATGTGATTTTTATATATTGAATAGCATAGTAAAAATTCGATTTTTAAATATGTAGTGGCTACGGGAAACGAAGATGACAAAGACGCGAGAACGACGAAGATCTCTACAATAGAAGAGCCGTGGAGCTAGGATAGCTATATGTGAGAATTTCTCACCTTTCAATTTCATTTCTATTTAGATATATATACTAGGATGCAGACGGTGCTTAGTAACACCCGACACAATCGTCCACAGACCATGGACTTATTTGTTTGGTTGCATAGATTAGTTATATGATGTGATTTGAATTTGGTTGTTTGGTGATTTTGATTGATGTGTGAATGGCGTGGGCCTTCACTAGACCGGGGATAAGGCTAGGCCTCGTCCCGTTTCTAGTATCGTGCCGTTATGCCGCCGAAATTTTCTAAAATATGTTAGAAAAATAAAAATATCATTTTATTGAATAAATGAATTGAATAGAAATTCATAGGTTGAAATAAAATGTTTTATCGTTAAAAATATAATTTTTAACGTGAATATGAAAATAGTGAAGTGAATAAATAAATATTCATTTACAAACCAGACGGTTTGTTTATGTACACCTATTTGAAGGACATTGATTGGGACGATAAATTTTACACATCGCCCAACTGCACAACTAAAATCTGTGTTTGATTGTTTGAAACCCCACACGGGTGTTGGGATGAAATTTGAAGTTCACTCATCCTGATTGATTAAATATGTCGATCGATTGATTGACAGGCTG
This sequence comes from Allium sativum, assembly GCA_030737875.1. Taxonomy (NCBI): domain Eukaryota; kingdom Viridiplantae; phylum Streptophyta; class Magnoliopsida; order Asparagales; family Amaryllidaceae; genus Allium; species Allium sativum. Next base: position 177,656,590 of record CM060915.1, on the reverse strand, counting down.
TTATAAGCGTTAGATATCTTTAATTGATGCTTATACAGTGTAGTGCACTTTGGTTGATGGTTGATTATTTTTCAATGCTATTATACATGTGTTGTATGAAAATCCATATAATTAACTTTATATGGTAATTGATTGGGCATCATTCCAGTTTTAAAATAGAAATATTTGAAATAGAAATATTCGAAATGGAATATTTGAAAATATCAATATATGAAGCCGTGTTGATTAGATTGACGCCATTTTGACGTGAACGATATTTATATCGATTTCGAAATGAATTGAATTGATATCGATTTCGAAATGAATTGAATTGAAAACGATTTCGAAATGAATTGAATTGAAAACGATTTCGAAATGAATTGAATTGAAAGCGATTTCGAAATGAATTGAATTGAAAGCGATTTCGAAATGAATTGAATTGAAAGCGATTTCGAAATAAATTGAATTGAAAGCGATTTCGAAATGAATTGAATTGAAAGCGATTTCGAAATGAATTGAATTGAAAGCGATTTCGAAATGAATTGAATTGAAAGCGATTTCGAAATGAGTTGAATTGAAAGCGATTTCGAAATGAGTTGAATTGAAAGCGATTTCGAAATGAATTGAATTGAAAGCGATTTCGAAATGAATTGAATTGAAAGCGATTTCGAAATGAATTGAATTGAAAGCGATTTCGAAATGAATTGAATTGAAAGCGATTTCGAAATGAATTGAATTGAAAGCGATTTCGAATTGAATTGAATTGAAAGCGATTTCGAAATGAATTGAATTGAAAGCGATTTCGAAATGAATTGAATTGAAAGCGATTTCGAAATGAATTGAATTGAAAACGATTTCGAAATGAATTGAATTGAAAACGATTTCGAAATGAATTGAATTGAAAACGATTTCGAAATGAATTGAATATGAATTCAAATTGAATTGAAATTTGAATTGAATAGAAAGGAATTTTAAAATGAATTTATAAAGAAGAATTCAATTTTGATTTGAATTGAAAAGGAAGTTGAAATGGCTTTTGAAACGAATTTAAAACTATTTATATAATTCGTTTTTAAATAGAAATCGACGAAATATATTATATATATAATATAATGGCCTGAATAGAACGCGCCGCGCCGCGGCAGTTCGCGAATTTCGACCATTGATTTCAAACGGACATTACGGGAGATCCGACCGTCGGATTCTCCTAAAACCGGAACCGTTGGGTTCGTATCGAAGAGAGATTTCTAATGAATGTGAGAAATTAGAAATCTAACGGTTGGATTTGGAATTATGTCCAAATCAAATTTGAAAAAGGTCGCTGTAAGTGCAGTTCGATGGCCATTGGTGGAAATCGACTGTACGGGCCTTGATAAAATTATTAAAAATAGTAATAATTTGTGTAAAATCATAAGAAATGATTTGTGAAGATTTGGGATGAAAAACTCCATATTTGAAAAGATAAAAATAGATTTTTATCGAAATGAACTAGTTTTGAACTAGGAATATAATTCTATTTATTTTTAAATAAATAAATTGAATTTGAAAAGGGTTTTGAAAATAACCAGAATATCCAATGATTGCATTGGAGTGGATTTGAATCGAAATTGTCTTCGGAATATTTCGATGTTGGAATTCGTGATTATACGGATGTTGTCAAGGAAATTTGAAAGATATATATTTATATCGTTATTTCCAATACGACATTTGTTAGTCGTAGAATTTGATATTGAATATAAGCCGATATATTTTCTATTCAGAGCCTTGTATTGAATATCAAATGTGATTTGGGTTTGTCGCGAATGGTGTTTTCACTAACACTGTTCTTGAACCTTGTTGTGAAAAGATTAAATCTTTTTATTTAGATTTAATGAAGTGTACCAATTAAACGATATTTAATTCGAATTGAATTGGTATTGATTTTTGGGTTTATCGTGAATAGTGTTTTAAATAACACTTGTTCTCTAACCCGATAATTAATGGAATGTGATTTTGGGTTTATCGTGAACCGTGTTTTAAATGACACTGATTCTTTAACCCAGTTAAAGATTAAAACTAAGTGGAGTTTTAATGAATCTTTAATTAGATTGAGATGATCGAAAATGGAGTATCACCAGTTTTGCTCCAGGCGATGGTTAAATCTTTAATTAGATTTGAACGTGAAATGGTAATTGAATTTACCGATAACACTGTGGTGTTAGATATGAAGTATTACCAGTTTTACTTCATGGGATGAATAGGTTGGGATTGGGAAATAAAATAAATGATTACTTCGGTGTGGTTCGCTAATCCCGACTAGTTTGAATTGATATCCAAAGGAGATTAAAGAATAAATTTAAAGAATTTATCTTGGATAAAATTAATGGGAACTTTTCCCAAAGTATAGGAATATTTGAATAAAAGAATATTCTGAATTGGAATGAGGCGTATGTTGTGTTTGTGTAACACTTTTATAATATATACGCGAGTTATTCAGAAAGACCGGGTTTATCCCATTCTGAATAACTGATTCGACGTGGTGTCGAAGATGAAGACGATGGTCGAAGACCAGAAGTTTTCACGTCGTTTGGGTGATTACTGATGATCTTGATTGGGCTGTACACCCAAAAAGATGGAAACAGTTGGTGATCGTCCAGACGTACTTGGAGATCGATGGATATGCGGGGTACTAGGTGCCTCCGGTTTCGTTCAGACCCAGAACGGACTTGTAAATGGACTGTGTGTCTGACATTGGATTTTAGTCTGTGTGATTGATCTCTATTAAATATATATCTCTTTGGCGGCGGAGAATTTATTCTCTTGCTTAACGCCCTTCTCTGAGACGTACGAGCTTAGGGGTTATATATCGATGGATATCAAACGCATGGAGTGAATTGCCTGTGTGGCATGCCTAAGTGGCAATAGATCGAGGCTTCTGTTGAAAAGCAAAGTCTTGTGGTGATGATCAAAGCACAGCCTGTGTGGCACAGCTTTGTGTAACGTGAATTCGCGAGCCTCGCACCCCGGTTGTGAACCAAAAACGGGAGACGGACCTCAGGGAGGACTTGCGTTTCTTTCTAGTTAGAAGTGGCGTCAGTGGTTTTACACGCCCTGACGAGTTTGACTTATGTGGTTGTTGCTGTTGCGAGGCGCCTCGGTTATATCGGTTTCGGCCGATGCATTCTGGTCGGCAGACGGACCAGACTTACACCCCATAGGGTGGGGAGACGTAGTGTTCAGGGTTTAAGTTTAATCCACATCGGTGGACCGGCCCTGTCGCTCCAAGGGTCGATGCGCTCTGACCCTGTGGCTCGGGCTAGAGAGTCACGAAAACGGTTGAGGACTATCTTTTGCCTCGGTTCATAGACGGAAATCCAATTTCCAAATACGTGACATGTGCGGTTTTATTTGTAGAACCTGGTATGGTGACATAGTGGGATGGGGCGCTCATGCCGCCTATGATTGATACTTATGATTTGAAGTTGTTTTATACACTATGCACTTACAATAGTATCAAATGATTTGTTTTAAACGTATCAAGCATTCTTTGGCTGTTATAAGGGAAAACCCTATCCCCCGGCTTGCGTTGCATTGTGTGATAGGACCTGGGTCTTATAACAGCTTCATTTTTCTTTATTTAGCATTGCGCTGTTGTTTATTGCACTGGTATTCTTGGGAGGAAACCCGTTCCGTGTTATACGGCGTGGTCCCTTGATTTACCTAACTTTAAAAATGAAGATTAACTGTTTTAGTTCTCACACCAGTCCCATGACTGACCTGGAGTTTATTGTTTTAACCTAAACTCTGGGTGCCCCTATTTTGACACGGGCAGCTAGTAGTTTTGGTTTTGCAGATTTATATTCACAGGATCCTGGTTTACAGCTGGAACGATATCCGGAGAGCTTTCTATCCGTATATCTCATTCTAGTCGTGTATTGTATTATTTCTGCTGCGATGTATTTAAATGTAATTTAAATCTCTGATATTTCTGTGTAATATTCATTTATACTCTGTATATTCTTGTAATCTGATGCATTGTTGTAATATACAATGAAATGTTCTTTTATATGCGTTCTGATTTGTCCTGTTCTCAAACGATAGGGCGTTTCGAACGGCCTGGATCGGTTTAGCGACTGGTTCGGACCGAACAAAATTCCTTCTCGTCACAGTTGGTATCAGAGCTTTGGTTTACAAAGCTAGAGAACAAGACACATTAGAACCGTACGAAAGATTTCATCAGATATTGGATTAGTAAAATCCAATGGGAATGACTCGTTAGAGATGGGATCAGTAGTATCCTAGAACGAGTGTGAAGAGTATATTTTTAAAAAGGAAGTCAAATTTGTTTTGAAAATTTAAAATCAATTATTCGTATTTGATTATTTATTTATATTGATATGGACAATCCAGTATATATAGATTTTGCGTATACGTCTGATCCGCGTGTATTCGAAATTTTAATATACTGAATAGATATAGAATCACACTCTAGTCGCCCGGAGATGATTCAGATGATGAGGCATCATCACCAGTGTTTATATTCGAGCGACGAAAGTGAGATTTCTATATATTTCCTATTGACTGGTGTGAGAATCAAAAATTAGATAGGGCCTATTGTTGTGATTTGGCATCAAAAACATGATTTTCTGTATATGTATCAAAGATAATGAATTTGAAACTTTAATTCACTAATTGATTGATGTTTGTGTTGTTCGTTTATTTGTTTGCTAATTTTTAGCCATTTATCCTAACTGAATCACATATTGAACTGTATTGAAATTGGTCGCATTTGCTTGCATATACATGTATATCATTGAACAGGTCATAGCAAGGAGGCTAGAGCCAGAGAATAAAATTTGTTTGCCCGACAAATAGGTACATGTTTACTACATAATTTCCTGTTTTGTTTGGGTGATGATGATTTTGTGAGCCTATTGGCTAGCCGCTTGGCTTTTTCTTTTTCTTTTTGAGATCTGAAGGACCGGGGAAGCTATTTGAAATTCCCCGATGCTCCCGGTGCAGGGGAGGTTATGGCGAAATTTTTCGGAAATTTAGGGTGTTAGCCAAATTTTTGAAATTTTGAAAATTCTCAGAAACTAAAGAGTTGGAGAATGGAAGCCTGATCGATCGTAGAGATGATTAATCAAACCACTTTCGACTTTGTTCCTTTTCGGGGACGAAAAGTTTTAAGTGGGGGAGATTGTAACAACCTGTAAAATCTGGGCCAGTTTAAAATTTTTATTTTGGCAATTTTAGCGAATTTTGATTATTTAAAATGAATTATTTTAAATAATATCGACGAGAAATTTATTTTGAATATAATTCGAACGTATATATTATACGCGACGTCGTTAGAATATAAATATTTATATATAATTATAAATAGAATTGAAAATGGCGCGGTAGTTCGATAATTCGATTTCAAACTTCAATTGAACGTACCGGGTGCAAAATGTAACAACCCGTAAATTCTGGGCCAGTTTAAAATTTTTATTTTGGCAATTTTAGTGAATTTTGATTATTTAAAATGAATTATTTTAAATAATATCGACGAGAAATTTATTTAGAATATAAATCGAACGTATATATTATACGCGTCGTCGTTAGAATATAAATATTTATATATAATTATAAAAGGAATTGAAAATGGCGCGGTAGTTCGAAAATTCGATTTCTAATTTCAAATGAATATACAGATTTCAATATAAGTCAGAATTGAACGAAACAAGAAATATTTGAATCTGTATAACTATATCTTTGTAACGAAGTTAACAAACTGAGATTTCATCTTAGAAATGATAAGATATGTCCAGTTGAAAATTAGAAATAGTCGCTGTGGAATTTATATATATTTTAATATAATATATGGCCCTTAAAAATAGCCATTTTGCAAACGACCTCGGATTTCGACGAAACCAGTTTTGTTGGATTCGCAGTGTAAAGTTATTGCTAGATTCCAAATTTCATAATTTTTCGAATCAATATGTGAGCGTGGCAAAGGAAAACGCGTTTGACCAGTTTCAGTTGATTTTAATCGACTGGAAATTGGCCATTTTTCAAACAGTCTCAGAATTCGACGAAACTAGTTTTGTTAGGACCGTATCGTCAATACGAAGCTAGAAAATATTTTTCTGCAATTTATAGAGTTATTATGTGACCCCGGTAATTTGAAATGTACGTTTAAAATTCAATATAGTGATTTAAATGTAAATTTAACGGAAACTGATTCAAACGGTCGAATCAGCTTACGATACATATCCCATTGTGTTCGGAATGGGGGTAATTCGCTATGGACGACAGGCGGTGGGCCTCGTTTCGAGGTCTTAGGTAAAAGTCAACTTTATGCAATTAAATTAATAAAAAAAAAAAAAAATATCTTTCTCTTTTATCCTCCAGGCCCCCCCCCCCCCGTTCAAAAAATTAAATTTCAGAATAAAAAAAAAAAGAGGGCGGAGCCCTAAAACCGCTCGACGGAGCCACATCGCGCGAGGCGCTGCTCCCCCCATCTCCGACAACTCCTCCGCCGCCCTCTCAGGTGAACCCCCCCTCGTGAAAACAACCGAGCGCCTCCCCTTGAAGCCCTCGACGCCGACGAAGAAGCCGCGCCACCCCCCCCCCCCTCGAAGCAGCCCCTCCTGCCACCACCGATCGAAGACCCAAGCCGCCGACGAACTGCGAAGACCTCCCCCCCCCTCTCAGTAAGAATTTCTGTTTATTTTATTATTATTATTTTTTTTTTATTTTTTTTAAAAACCGATTTTAATAATGATTTTGTTTTAAAAATAAAAACTGAAAATGTTTAAAAGTAAAAAACTAAATATTTTTAAAGGTATAAAACTGAATATTTTTAAAAGGAATTTTTAAAAGTAATAAAACAGGAATTTTTAAAAAGTATTAAAAACTGGAATTTTTAAAAGCATTTTAAAAACCTGAATTTTAAAACATAGAAAAAAAAACTGATTTATTTATAAAGTATTAAAAACTGAAATTTTTATAAAGTATAAAACTGGATTTTTTTTATAAAGTATTAAAACTGAATTTTTTTTAGAAATAAAAACTGGTTTTTGAAATAAAGGATAAAAACTGAATTTTATAAAAAAAAAAATAAAAACTGATTTAGTTTTAAAGGTAAAAGCTTTAACATGGGAAGAAAGGTTTGAACTTTCAAGCAAAGTAAAAATCATATTTTTATATGGTGAAAGCAAAAGTAAAAATCATATTTTTATGTGTTGAAAGTCGAAATAAAAATCATATTTTTATATGTTGAAAGTCAAAGTAAAAATCATATTTTTATATATTGAATAGCGAAGTCAAAATTCGATTTTTACATATTGAGTAGCATAGTAAAAATTCTATTTTTACATATGTAGAGGATACGGGCGAAAGCGACAATAGGCGAAGATTTCTATTAAGAAGAGTCTTGAAGTTGGATAGCTATTGGTGAGAATTTCTCACCTTTCAATTTATTTTTCTAGTTATATATATACTAGGATGCAGACGGTGCTTAGTAGCACCCGACACCCGTCCACAGACCATGGACTTGTTTGTTTGACTGTTTGGTGATTGATTGTGATATTGGTTTGAATGTGGTTTGTGGTGTGAAAAATCGAATCGATAAATTGGTTAGGATTAGACGTGCGCCGTTATAAGGCGAAGGAGTAAGGCTAGGTTAGACCCTTACTCCAAAGTTTGTGGTTTGCATAACGAATTGATTTGATTGATGTGTGAATGGCGTGGGCCTTCACTAGACCGGGGATAAGGCTAGGCCTTGTCCCGTTTCTAGTATCGTGCCGTTATGCCGCCGAAATTTTCTAAAATAAGTTAGAAAAATAAAATTAGCATTTTATTTAACGAATGAACTGAATATAAATTCATATGTTAAAATAAAATGTGTTATCGTTAAAAATATAATTTTTAACGTGAATGTGAATAAATAAATATTCATTTACAAACCAGACGGTTTGTTTATGTACACCTATTTGAATGACGTTGATTGGGTCGATAAATTTTACACATCGCCTAACTGCACAAATAAAATATGTGTTTGATTGTTTGAAACCCCACACGGGTGTTAGGATGAAATTTGAAGTTCACTCATCCTGATTTATTAAATATGTCGATCGATTGATTGACAAGCTGCTATAAGCGTTAAATGTCTATATTTGATGCTTATACAGTGTAGTGCACTTTGGTTGATGGTTGATTATTCATCGTTGTTGATATATACATGTGTTGTAGAAAATCCATATAATTAACATTATATGGTAATTGATTGGGCCTCATTCCAGTTTCGAGAAAAATAGAAATATTTGAAATAGAAATATTTGAAATAGAAATATTTGAAATAGAAATATTTGAAATAGAAATATTTGAAATAGAAATATTTGAAATAGAATATTTGAAAATAGAAATATGTGAAGCCGTGAGGATTAGATTGACGCCATTTTGACGTGAACGATATTTATATCGATTTTATTCATTTTAAAATGAATATTGAAACGTGATTTCGAAATCGAATATTTTGAAATGAATTGAATTGAAAACGATTTCGAAATGAATTGAATTGAAAACGATTTCGAAATGAATTGAATTGAAAACGATTTCGAAATGAATTGAATTGAAAACGATTTCGAAATGAATTGAATTGAAAACGATTTCGAAATGAATTGAATTGAAAACGATTTCGAAATGAATTGAATTGAAAACGATTTCGAAATGAATTGAATTGAAAACGATTTCGAAATGAATTGAATTGAAAACGATTTCGAAATGAATTGAATTGAAAACGATTTCGAAATGAATTGAATTGAAAACGATTTCGAAATGAATTGAATTGAAAACGATTTCGAAATAAATTGAATTGAAAACGATTTCGAAATGAATTGAAAACGAATTCAAATTGAATTGAAAGCGATTTCGAAATAAATTGAATTGAAAACGATTTCGAAATGAATTGAATTGAAAACGATTTCGAAATGAATTGAATTGAAAACGATTTCGAAATGAATTGAATTGAAAACGATTTCGAAATGAATTGAATTTTAAAACGATTTCGAAATGAATTGAATTGAAAACGAATTCAAATGGAATTGAAAGCGAATTGAAATGAATTCAAATTGAATTGAAATTTGAATTGAATAGAAATGAATTTTGAAACGAATTTATAAAGAAGAATTCAATTTTGATTTGAATTGAAAAGGAAGTTGAAATTGCTTTTGAAACGAATTTAAAACCATTTATATAATTCGTTTTAAATAGTAATCGACGAAATATATATTATATATATTATATATATAATATAATGGCCTGAATAGAACGCGCCGCGCTGCGGCAGTTCGCGAATTTCGATCATTTGTTTCAAACGGACATTACGGGAGATCCGACCGTCGGATTCTCCTAAAACCGGAACCGTTGGGTTCGTATCGAAAAGAGCTTTCTAATGAATGTTAGAAATTTGAAATCTAACGGTTGGATTTGGAGATACGTCCAAATCAAATTCGAAAAAGGTCGCTGTAAGTGCAGTTCGATGGCCGTTAATGGAAATCGACCGTACGGGCCTTGATAAAATTATTAAAAATAGTAATAATTTGTGTAAAATCATAAGAAATGATTTGTGAAAGTTTGGGATGAAAAACTCCATATTTGAAAAGATAAAAATAGATTTTTATCGAAATGAACTAGTTTTGAACTAGAATTATAATTCTATTTATTTTTAAATAAATAAATTGAATTTGAAATGGTTTTGAAAATAACCAAAATTTCCAATGATTGCATTGGAGTGGATTTGAATCGAAATTGTCTTCGGAATATTTCGATGTTGGAATTCGTGATATTACAGGTGTTGTTATGGAAATTTGAAAGATATATATGTATATCGTTATTTCCAATACGACATTTGTTAATCGTAGAATTTGATATTGAATATAGGCCGATATAGTTTCTATTCAGAGCCTTGTATTGAATATCGAATGTGATTTGGGTTTGTCGTGAATGGTGTCTTCACTAACACTGTTCTTGAACCCAGTTGAGAAAAGATTAAATCTTTTTATTTAGATTTAATGAAGTGTACCAATTAAATGATATTTAATTGGAATTGAATTGATATTGATTTTTGGGTTTATCGTGAACAGTGTTTTAAATAACACTTGTTCTTTAACCCGATAATTAATGGGATGTGACTTTGGGTTTATCGTGAACCGTGTTTTAAATGACACTGATTCTTTAACCCAGTCACAGATTAAAACTAAGTGGAGTTTTAATGAATCTTTAATTAGATTGAAAAGATCGAGAATGGAGTATCACCAGTTTTGCTCCAGGCGATAGTTAAATCTTTAATTAGATTTGAATGTGAAATTTAGAAACTAACTGGCGGTTAGCCAAGCAGAATGGTTTTCTGGATATTGATCTGATGTTGGTTTCGGCCTTCGGGGTTAATATTTGGGGAATTATTCTCTTGATTAATTTACGGTTAGTGACTAATGAATTGGAATGAGGCGTATGTTGTGTTTGTGTAACACTTTTATAATATATACGCGAGTTATTCGGAAAGACCGGGTTTATCCCATTCTGAATAACTGATACGACGATAAGTCGAAGATGAAGACGATGGTCGAAGACCGGAAGTCTTCACGTCGTTTGGGTGATAACTGATGATCTTGATTGGGCTGTACACCCAAGAAGATGGAAACAGTTAGTGATCGTCCAGACGTACTTGGAGATCGATGGATATGCGGGGTACTAGGTGCCTCCGGTTTCGTTCAGACCCAGAACGGACTTGTAAATGGACTGTGTGTCTGACATCGGATTTCATTCTGTGTGACTGATATCGGTTGCATAGGATGGCTTGCCTGTGTGGCATGCTAAGATGCAAATGATCGAGGCTTCTGTTGAAAAGCAAAGTCTTGTGGTGATGATCAAAGCACGGCCTTTGTGGCGTAGCTTTGTGTAACGTTTACCTCGCGTGTTTCACACCCGGTATGAACCAAAAACGGGAGACGGACCTCAGGGAGGGCATGCGTTTCTTTCTAGCTAGAAGTGGCGTCAGTGGTTTTACACGCCCTGACGAGTTTGACTTATGTGGTTGTTGCTGTTGCGAGGCGCCTCGGTTATATCGGTTTCGGCCGAATGCATTCTGGTCGGCTGACGGACCAGACTTACACCCCATAGGGTGGGGAGACGTATTGTTCAGGCATAATAATCCACTCCGTGTGGACCGGCCCTGACGATCCAAGGCTTGCCTGCGCGCTTGCCTGAGACATGGGCTAGATTGTCTCGAATCGGTTGAGGACTATCTTTTGCCTCGGTTCATAGATGGAAACCCAATTTCCAAATACGAGACTTTGCGGTTTTGATTGTATATCCTATATATGGCGACATAGTGGGATGGGGCGCTCATGCCGCCTATGATTGATACTTATGATTTGAAGTGTTTTATATACTATGCACTTATAATAGTATCAAATGATTTGTTTTAAACGTATCAAGCATTCTTTGGCTGTTATAAGGGAAAACCCTATCCTCGACTGCGTTGCATTGTGTGATGGGACCTGGGTCTTATAACAGCTTCATTTTTCTTTATTTAGCATTGCGCTGTTGGTTTTATGCACTGGTATTCTTGGGAGGAAACCCGTTCCGTGTTATACGGCGTGGTCCCTTGATTTACCTAATGATTTGAAATAAAGATTAATAACTGTTTTAGTTCTCACACCAGTCACATGACTGACCTGGAGTTTATTGTTTTAACCTAAACTCTGGGTGCCCCTATTTTCGACACGGGCAGCTAGTAGTTTTGGTTTTGCAGATTTATATTCACAGGATCCTGGTTTACAGCTGGAACGATATCCGGAAAGCTTTGTATCCGTATATCTCATTCTAGTTGTGTATTGTATTATTTTCCGCTGCTATGTATTTAAATGTAATTTAAATCTCTGATATTTCTGTGTAATATTCATTTATACTCTGTATATTCTTGTAATCTGATGCATTGTTGTAATATACAATGAAACGTTCTTCTGTATGCGTTCTGCTGTGGTTTGTTCTCGAACTATCCGACGCTTTCCTTTACGGGGAGGTTGCGGGTCGTCACATTTGGTATCAGAGCTTTGGTTTACAAAGCTCAGAGAACAAGGCACATTAGAACCATACGAAAGAATTCATCAGATATTGGATTAGCAATATCCAATGGAATGACTCGTTAGAGATAGGATCAGTAGTATCCTAGAACGGGTGTGAAGAGTATATTTTTCAAATGAAAACATTTTGTTTTGAAAATTTAAATCAACTATTCGTATTTGATTATTTATTTATATTGATGTGGACAATCCAGTATATATAGATTTTGCATATACGTCTGATCCGCGTGTATTCGAAGTTTTAATATACTGGATAGATATAGAATCACACTCTAGTCGCCCGGAGAAGGTACTGATGATAGCACGTGCATCATCAGTATTTATGTTCGTGTTTCGAAGGTGTGATATCTATATATTTCCATTAGACTGGTGTGAGAACCAAAACTTATATAGTTAGGAACACATTGTTGTGAATTGGTATCAAAAACATGATTTTTTGTATATGTATCAAAATTATGAATTTGAAATTCTAATTCACTAATTGATTGATGTTTGTGTTGTTTGTTTAGTTGTTTGCTAATTTTGAACCATTAGCCTAATTGAACCCAATATTGAATTGTATTGAGAATTAGTTGCATTTGCTTGCATATACATATATATCATTGAACAGGTCATAGCAAGGAGGCTAGAGCAGAGAATAAAATTTGTTTGCCTGACAAATAGGTACATGTTTACTACATAATTTCCTGTTTTGTTTGGGTGATGATGATTTTGTGGGCCTATTGGCTAGCCGCTTGGCTTTTTCTTTTTCTTTTTGAGATCTGAAGGACCGGGGAAGCTATTTGAAATTCCCCGATGCTCCCGGTGCAGGGGAGGTTATGGCGAAATTTTTCGAAAATTTAGGGTGTTAGCCAAATTTTTGAAATTTTGAAAATTCTCAGAAACTGAAGAGTTAGAGAATGGAAGCCAGATCGAGCGTAGAGTTGAATTATCAAACCACTTTCGACTTTGTTCCTTTTCGGGGACGAAAAGTTTTAAGTGGGGGAGATTGTAACAACCCGTAAATTCTGGGCCAGTTTAAAATTTTTATTTTGGCAATTTTAGTGAATTTTGATTATTTAAAATGAATTATTTTAAATAATATCGACGAGAAATTTATTTAGAATATAAATCGAACGTATATATTATACGCGTCGTCGTTAGAATATAAATATTTATATATAATTATAAAAGGAATTGAAAATGGCGCGGTAGTTCGAAAATTCGATTTCTAATTTCAAATGAATATACAGATTTCAATATAAGTCAGAATTGAACGAAACAAGAAATATTTGAATCTGTATAACTATATCTTTGTAACGAAGTTAACAAACTGAGATTTCATCTTAGAAATGATAAGATATGTCCAGTTGAAAATTAGAAATAGTCGCTGTGGAATTTATATATATTTTAATATAATATATGGCCCTTAAAAATAGCCATTTTGCAAACGACCTCGGATTTCGACGAAACCAGTTTTGTTGGATTCGCAGTGTAAAGTTATTGCTAGATTCCAAATTTCATAATTTTTCGAATCAATATGTGAGCGTGGCAAAGGAAAACGCGTTTGACCAGTTTCAGTTGATTTTAATCGACTGGAAATTGGCCATTTTTCAAACAGTCTCAGAATTCGACGAAACTAGTTTTGTTAGGACCGTATCGTCAATACGAAGCTAGAAAATATTTTTCTGCAATTTATAGAGTTATTATGTGACCCCGGTAATTTGAAATGTACGTTTAAAATTCAATATAGTGATTTAAATGTAAATTTAACGGAAACTGATTCAAACGGTCGAATCAGCTTACGATACATATCCCATTGTGTTCGGAATGGGGGTAATTCGCTATGGACGACAGGCGGTGGGCCTCGTTTCGAGGTCTTAGGTAAAAGTCAACTTTATGCAATTAAATTAATAAAAAAAAAAAAAAATATCTTTCTCTTTTATCCTCCAGGCCCCCCCCCCCCCGTTCAAAAAATTAAATTTCAGAATAAAAAAAAAAAGAGGGCGGAGCCCTAAAACCGCTCGACGGAGCCACATCGCGCGAGGCGCTGCTCCCCCCATCTCCGACAACTCCTCCGCCGCCCTCTCAGGTGAACCCCCCCTCGTGAAAACAACCGAGCGCCTCCCCTTGAAGCCCTCGACGCCGACGAAGAAGCCGCGCCACCCCCCCCCCCTCGAAGCAGCCCCTCCTGCCACCACCGATCGAAGACCCAAGCCGCCGACGAACTGCGAAGACCTCCCCCCCCCTCTCAGTAAGAATTTCTGTTTATTTTATTATTATTATTTTTTTTTTATTTTTTTTAAAAACCGATTTTAATAATGATTTTGTTTTAAAAATAAAAACTGAAAATGTTTAAAAGTAAAAAACTAAATATTTTTAAAGGTATAAAACTGAATATTTTTAAAAGGAATTTTTAAAAGTAATAAAACAGGAATTTTTAAAAAGTATTAAAAACTGGAATTTTTAAAAGCATTTTAAAAACCTGAATTTTAAAACATAGAAAAAAAAACTGATTTATTTATAAAGTATTAAAAACTGAAATTTTTATAAAGTATAAAACTGGATTTTTTTTATAAAGTATTAAAACTGAATTTTTTTTAGAAATAAAAACTGGTTTTTGAAATAAAGGATAAAAACTGAATTTTATAAAAAAAAAAATAAAAACTGATTTAGTTTTAAAGGTAAAAGCTTTAACATGGGAAGAAAGGTTTGAACTTTCAAGCAAAGTAAAAATCATATTTTTATATGGTGAAAGCAAAAGTAAAAATCATATTTTTATGTGTTGAAAGTCGAAATAAAAATCATATTTTTATATGTTGAAAGTCAAAGTAAAAATCATATTTTTATATATTGAATAGCGAAGTCAAAATTCGATTTTTACATATTGAGTAGCATAGTAAAAATTCTATTTTTACATATGTAGAGGATACGGGCGAAAGCGACAATAGGCGAAGATTTCTATTAAGAAGAGTCTTGAAGTTGGATAGCTATTGGTGAGAATTTCTCACCTTTCAATTTATTTTTCTAGTTATATATATACTAGGATGCAGACGGTGCTTAGTAGCACCCGACACCCGTCCACAGACCATGGACTTGTTTGTTTGACTGTTTGGTGATTGATTGTGATATTGGTTTGAATGTGGTTTGTGGTGTGAAAAATCGAATCGATAAATTGGTTAGGATTAGACGTGCGCCGTTATAAGGCGAAGGAGTAAGGCTAGGTTAGACCCTTACTCCAAAGTTTGTGGTTTGCATAACGAATTGATTTGATTGATGTGTGAATGGCGTGGGCCTTCACTAGACCGGGGATAAGGCTAGGCCTTGTCCCGTTTCTAGTATCGTGCCGTTATGCCGCCGAAATTTTCTAAAATAAGTTAGAAAAATAAAATTAGCATTTTATTTAACGAATGAACTGAATATAAATTCATATGTTAAAATAAAATGTGTTATCGTTAAAAATATAATTTTTAACGTGAATGTGAATAAATAAATATTCATTTACAAACCAGACGGTTTGTTTATGTACACCTATTTGAATGACGTTGATTGGGTCGATAAATTTTACACATCGCCTAACTGCACAAATAAAATATGTGTTTGATTGTTTGAAACCCCACACGGGTGTTAGGATGAAATTTGAAGTTCACTCATCCTGATTTATTAAATATGTCGATCGATTGATTGACAAGCTGCTATAAGCGTTAAATGTCTATATTTGATGCTTATACAGTGTAGTGCACTTTGGTTGATGGTTGATTATTCATCGTTGTTGATATATACATGTGTTGTAGAAAATCCATATAATTAACATTATATGGTAATTGATTGGGCCTCATTCCAGTTTCGAGAAAAATAGAAATATTTGAAATAGAAATATTTGAAATAGAAATATTTGAAATAGAAATATTTGAAATAGAAATATTTGAAATAGAAATATTTGAAATAGAAATATTTGAAATAGAATATTTGAAAATAGAAATATGTGAAGCCGTGAGGATTAGATTGACGCCATTTTGACGTGAACGATATTTATATCGATTTTATTCATTTTAAAATGAATATTGAAACGTGATTTCGAAATCGAATATTTTGAAATGAATTGAATTGAAAACGATTTCGAAATGAATTGAATTGAAAACGATTTCGAAATGAATTGAATTGAAAACGATTTCGAAATGAATTGAATTGAAAACGATTTCGAAATGAATTGAATTGAAAACGATTTCGAAATGAATTGAATTGAAAACGATTTCGAAATGAATTGAATTGAAAACGATTTCGAAATGAATTGAATTGAAAACGATTTCGAAATGAATTGAATTGAAAACGATTTCGAAATGAATTGAATTGAAAACGATTTCGAAATGAATTGAATTGAAAACGATTTCGAAATGAATTGAATTGAAAACGATTTCGAAATAAATTGAATTGAAAACGATTTCGAAATGAATTGAAAACGAATTCAAATTGAATTGAAAGCGATTTCGAAATAAATTGAATTGAAAACGATTTCGAAATGAATTGAATTGAAAACGATTTCGAAATGAATTGAATTGAAAACGATTTCGAAATGAATTGAATTGAAAACGATTTCGAAATGAATTGAATTTTAAAACGATTTCGAAATGAATTGAATTGAAAACGAATTCAAATGGAATTGAAAGCGAATTGAAATGAATTCAAATTGAATTGAAATTTGAATTGAATAGAAATGAATTTTGAAACGAATTTATAAAGAAGAATTCAATTTTGATTTGAATTGAAAAGGAAGTTGAAATTGCTTTTGAAACGAATTTAAAACCATTTATATAATTCGTTTTAAATAGTAATCGACGAAATATATATTATATATATTATATATATAATATAATGGCCTGAATAGAACGCGCCGCGCTGCGGCAGTTCGCGAATTTCGATCATTTGTTTCAAACGGACATTACGGGAGATCCGACCGTCGGATTCTCCTAAAACCGGAACCGTTGGGTTCGTATCGAAAAGAGCTTTCTAATGAATGTTAGAAATTTGAAATCTAACGGTTGGATTTGGAGATACGTCCAAATCAAATTCGAAAAAGGTCGCTGTAAGTGCAGTTCGATGGCCGTTAATGGAAATCGACCGTACGGGCCTTGATAAAATTATTAAAAATAGTAATAATTTGTGTAAAATCATAAGAAATGATTTGTGAAAGTTTGGGATGAAAAACTCCATATTTGAAAAGATAAAAATAGATTTTTATCGAAATGAACTAGTTTTGAACTAGAATTATAATTCTATTTATTTTTAAATAAATAAATTGAATTTGAAATGGTTTTGAAAATAACCAAAATTTCCAATGATTGCATTGGAGTGGATTTGAATCGAAATTGTCTTCGGAATATTTCGATGTTGGAATTCGTGATATTACAGGTGTTGTTATGGAAATTTGAAAGATATATATGTATATCGTTATTTCCAATACGACATTTGTTAATCGTAGAATTTGATATTGAATATAGGCCGATATAGTTTCTATTCAGAGCCTTGTATTGAATATCGAATGTGATTTGGGTTTGTCGTGAATGGTGTCTTCACTAACACTGTTCTTGAACCCAGTTGAGAAAAGATTAAATCTTTTTATTTAGATTTAATGAAGTGTACCAATTAAATGATATTTAATTGGAATTGAATTGATATTGATTTTTGGGTTTATCGTGAACAGTGTTTTAAATAACACTTGTTCTTTAACCCGATAATTAATGGGATGTGACTTTGGGTTTATCGTGAACCGTGTTTTAAATGACACTGATTCTTTAACCCAGTCACAGATTAAAACTAAGTGGAGTTTTAATGAATCTTTAATTAGATTGAAAAGATCGAGAATGGAGTATCACCAGTTTTGCTCCAGGCGATAGTTAAATCTTTAATTAGATTTGAATGTGAAATTTAGAAACTAACTGGCGGTTAGCCAAGCAGAATGGTTTTCTGGATATTGATCTGATGTTGGTTTCGGCCTTCGGGGTTAATATTTGGGGAATTATTCTCTTGATTAATTTACGGTTAGTGACTAATGAATTGGAATGAGGCGTATGTTGTGTTTGTGTAACACTTTTATAATATATACGCGAGTTATTCGGAAAGACCGGGTTTATCCCATTCTGAATAACTGATACGACGATAAGTCGAAGATGAAGACGATGGTCGAAGACCGGAAGTCTTCACGTCGTTTGGGTGATAACTGATGATCTTGATTGGGCTGTACACCCAAGAAGATGGAAACAGTTAGTGATCGTCCAGACGTACTTGGAGATCGATGGATATGCGGGGTACTAGGTGCCTCCGGTTTCGTTCAGACCCAGAACGGACTTGTAAATGGACTGTGTGTCTGACATCGGATTTCATTCTGTGTGACTGATATCGGTTGCATAGGATGGCTTGCCTGTGTGGCATGCTAAGATGCAAATGATCGAGGCTTCTGTTGAAAAGCAAAGTCTTGTGGTGATGATCAAAGCACGGCCTTTGTGGCGTAGCTTTGTGTAACGTTTACCTCGCGTGTTTCACACCCGGTATGAACCAAAAACGGGAGACGGACCTCAGGGAGGGCATGCGTTTCTTTCTAGCTAGAAGTGGCGTCAGTGGTTTTACACGCCCTGACGAGTTTGACTTATGTGGTTGTTGCTGTTGCGAGGCGCCTCGGTTATATCGGTTTCGGCCGAATGCATTCTGGTCGGCTGACGGACCAGACTTACACCCCATAGGGTGGGGAGACGTATTGTTCAGGCATAATAATCCACTCCGTGTGGACCGGCCCTGACGATCCAAGGCTTGCCTGCGCGCTTGCCTGAGACATGGGCTAGATTGTCTCGAATCGGTTGAGGACTATCTTTTGCCTCGGTTCATAGATGGAAACCCAATTTCCAAATACGAGACTTTGCGGTTTTGATTGTATATCCTATATATGGCGACATAGTGGGATGGGGCGCTCATGCCGCCTATGATTGATACTTATGATTTGAAGTGTTTTATATACTATGCACTTATAATAGTATCAAATGATTTGTTTTAAACGTATCAAGCATTCTTTGGCTGTTATAAGGGAAAACCCTATCCTCGACTGCGTTGCATTGTGTGATGGGACCTGGGTCTTATAACAGCTTCATTTTTCTTTATTTAGCATTGCGCTGTTGGTTTTATGCACTGGTATTCTTGGGAGGAAACCCGTTCCGTGTTATACGGCGTGGTCCCTTGATTTACCTAATGATTTGAAATAAAGATTAATAACTGTTTTAGTTCTCACACCAGTCACATGACTGACCTGGAGTTTATTGTTTTAACCTAAACTCTGGGTGCCCCTATTTTCGACACGGGCAGCTAGTAGTTTTGGTTTTGCAGATTTATATTCACAGGATCCTGGTTTACAGCTGGAACGATATCCGGAAAGCTTTGTATCCGTATATCTCATTCTAGTTGTGTATTGTATTATTTTCCGCTGCTATGTATTTAAATGTAATTTAAATCTCTGATATTTCTGTGTAATATTCATTTATACTCTGTATATTCTTGTAATCTGATGCATTGTTGTAATATACAATGAAACGTTCTTCTGTATGCGTTCTGCTGTGGTTTGTTCTCGAACTATCCGACGCTTTCCTTTACGGGGAGGTTGCGGGTCGTCACACAAAACAATCCGGATTTTAGTGAAACCAAAAACATTAGGATCTAATTGATGATATCTTTCCAACGGATCCGAATAATCGAAATTTCTTAGCGGGAATCAAAAGATATGTCCAGTTGAAAATTCTGAATAGTCGCTATGGAATTCAGGCCCTTAAAGATGGACATTTTGCAAAGGACCTCGGATTTCGACGAAACCACTTTTGTTGGATCCGCAGTGTCAAATTATGGTTAGATTCCAAATTTCATAATTTTTCGAATCAATATGGGAGCGTGGTAAAGGAAAACGCGTTTGACCGGTTTCAGTTGATTTTAATCGACTGGAAAATGGCCATTTTTCCAACGGTCTCAGAATTCGACGAAACTAGTTTTGTTAGGACCGTATCGTCAATACGAAGCTAGAAAATATTTTTCGAGAATTTTTAGAGTTCGTATGCGAACCCGGTAATTTGAAATGCACGTTTAAAATTCAATATAGTGATTTAAATGTAAATTCAACGGAAACTAATTCAAACGATCGAATCAACTTGCGATACATATCCCATTGTGTTCAGAATGGGGGTGAAACGCTATGGACGACAGGCGATGGACCTCGTTTAGAGGTCGTATGTAAAAGTACCTTTTTAGAAATTAAATAATTAAATTAAATAAAAAAAAAATATTTCTCTTCCCCTTAACTACCCAGGCCCACCCCCCCCCCCCCCCCCCCGATTTCCTTTTGCAAAAAAAAAGAAAAAAAAAGAGGGGCGTCGACGGAAAAGGGGGAGACCCCTGTCGCCCACCACCGCGCCGCCGCTTCAGGTGGTGCGCCCACCACCAAGCCCCCGATGGATCCTCTCCCCTCACGCGCGAGCTCCCCTGTCGCGAAATCAACCCCAAACCCCAGACCCGATTCGCACCCCCCACCAGACGGCGCCGCCTCATCGAACCCCCCCTTCCACCAACCCCGAGCCCCCCTCGCCGCAGCGGCCGCCGGCCTGACCGCACCCCCCATGTAAGTTTTTTTAATTTATTTATTTTATTTTTATTTTATATAAATAGTGATTTTTTATTGATTTTAAAAACTGATTTTTTTTATTGATTTTAAAAACTGATTTTTAGTGATTTTAAAACTGATTTTAAAGAGTAATTTAAAATAGAAAAGGTTTGAATTTTAAATGGAAAAAGATTAGAACTTTGAAAGGTGAAAAGATAGGATTTTTATTTGGTAAAAGGTATGATCTTTATATTTATAAAGTGATAAAAATATGATTTTTATATTTTTAAAGTATTAAAAATATAATCTTTACTATATAGAAATAATAAAAATATGATTTTTATATTTTTAAAGTATTAAAAATATAATCTTTACTATATAGAAATATCAAAAATATGATTTTTATATTTTTAAAGTATTAAAAATATAATCTTTATAGGATAGAGAACATAAAAATATCATCTTGTGTATGTAGCAAAATAAAAATCTGATTTCTATTTTATATATGTTGAAATGAAGTGTTTATTTTTATAAAGGCGAAACCTTTATTTTTGAAAGGGCGAAATCTTTATATGAAGAATAAGGTGATAAAAATATAATCTTTATCTATATAGAGCGTGATAGTAAAAAAATTCGATTTTTATTTGAAATGGCAGAATTAAAAATATGATTTTTATATATTGAACTTCGAATTAAAAATATGATTTTTATATATTGAACTTCGAATAAAAAAATGTGATTTTTATATATTGAATAGCGAAGTAAAAATGTGATTTTTATATATTGAATAGCGAAGTAAAAATGTGATTTTTATATATTGAATAGCATAGTAAAAATTCGATTTTTAAATATGTAGTGGCTACGGGAAACGAAGATGACAAAGACGCGAGAACGACGAAGATCTCTACAATAGAAGAGCCGTGGAGCTAGGATAGCTATATGTGAGAATTTCTCACCTTTCAATTTCATTTCTATTTAGATATATATACTAGGATGCAGACGGTGCTTAGTAGCACCCGACACAATCGTCCACAGACCATGGACTTGTTTGTTTGGTTGCATAGATTAGTTATATGATGTGATTTGAATTTGGTTGTTTGGTGATTTTGATTGATGTGTGAATGGCGTGGGCCTTCACTAGACCGGGGATAAGGCTAGGCCTCGTCCCGTTTCTAGTATCGTGCCGTTATGCCGCCGAAATTTTATAAAATATGTTAGAAAAATAAAAATATCATTTTATTGAATAAATGAATTGAATAGAAATTCATAGGTTGAAATAAAATGTTTTATCGTTAAAAATATAATTTTTAACTTGAATATGAAAATTGTGAAGTGAATAAATAAATATTCATTTACAAACCAGACGGTTTGTTTATGTACACCTATTTGAAGGACATTGATTGGGACGATAAATTTTACACATCGCCCAACTGCGCAACTAAAATCTGTGTTTGATTGTTTGAAACCCCACACGGGTGTTGGGATGAAATTTGAAGTTCACTCATCCTGATTGATTAAATATGTCGATCGATTGATTGACAGGCTGTTATAAGCGTTAGATATCTTTATTTGATGCTTATACAGTGTAGTGCACTTTGGTTGATGGTTGATTATTTTTCAATGCTATTATACATGTGTTGTATGAAAATCCATATAATTAACTTTATATGGTAATTGATTGGGCCTCATTCCAGTTTTAAAATAGAAATATTTGAAATAGAAATATTCGAAATGGAATATTTGAAAATATCAATATATGAAGCCGTGTTGATTAGATTGACGCCATTTTGACGTGAACAATATTTATATCGATTTCGAAATGAATTGAATTGATATCGATTTCGAAATGAATTGAATTGAAAACGATTTCGAAATGAATTGAATTGAAAACGATTTCGAAATGAATTGAATTGAAAACGATTTCGAAATGAATTGAATTGAAAACGATTTCGAAATGAATTGAATTGAAAGCGATTTCGAAATGAATTGAATTGAAAGCGATTTCGAAATGAATTGAATTGAAAGCGATTTCAAAATGAATTGAATTGAAAGCGATTTCGAAATGAATTGAATTGAAAGCGATTTCGAAATGAATTGAATTGAAAACGATTTTGAAATGAATTGAATTGAAAGCGATTTCGAAATGAATTGAATTGAAAGCGATTTCGAAATGAATTGAATTGAAAGCGATTTCGAAATGAATTGAATTGAAAGCGATTTCGAAATGAATTGAATTGAAAGCGATTTCGAAATGAATTGAATTGAAAGCGATTTCGAAATGAATTGAATTGAAAGCGATTTCGAAATGAATTGAATTGAAAACGATTTCGAAATGAATTGAATTGAAAACGATTTCGAAATGAATTGAATTGAAAACGATTTCAAAGTGAATTGAAAACGATTTCGAAATGAATTGAATTGAAAACGATTTTGAAATGAATTGAATTGAAAACGATTTCGAAATGAATTGAATATGAATTCAAATTGAATTGAAATTTGAATTGAATAGAAAGGAATTTTAAAACGAATTTATAAAGAAGAATTCAATTTTGATTTGAATTGAAAAGGAAGTTGAAATGGCTTTTGAAACGAATTTAAAACTATTTATATAATTCGTTTTTAAATAGAAATCGACGAAATATATTATATATATAATATAATGGCCTGAATAGAACGCGCCGCGCCGCGGCAGTTCGCGAATTTCGACCATTGATTTCAAACGGACATTACGGGAGATCCGACCGTCGGATTCTCCTAAAACCGGAACCGTTGGGTTCGTATCGAAGAGAGCTTTCTAATGAATGTGAGAAATTAGAAATCTAACGGTTGGATTTGGAATTATGTCCAAATCAAATTTGAAAAAGGTCGCTGTAAGTGCAGTTCGATGGCCATTGGTGGAAATCGACTGTACGGGCCTTGATAAAATTATTAAAAACAGTAATAATTTGTGTAAAATCATAAGAAATGATTTGTGAAGATTTGGGATGAAAAACTCCATATTTGAAAAGATAAAAATAGATTTTTATCGAAATGAACTAGTTTTGAACTAGGAATATAATTCTATTTATTTTTAAATAAATAAATTGAATTTGAAAAGGGTTTTGAAAATAACCAGAATATCCAATGATTGCATTGGAGTGGATTTGAATCGAAATTGTCTTCGGAATATTTCGATGTTGGAATTCGTGATTATACGGATGTTGTCACGGAAATTTGAAAGATATATATTTATATCGTTATTTCCAATACGACATTTGTTAGTCGTAGAATTTGATATTGAATATAAGCCGATATATTTTCTATTCAGAGCCTTGTATTGAATATGAAATGTGACTTGGGTTTGTCGCGAATGGTGTCTTCACTAACACTGTTCTTGAACCTAGTTGTGAAAAGGTTAAATCTTTTTATTTAGATTTAATGAAGTGTACCAATTAAACGATATTTAATTGGAATTGAATTGGTATTGATTTTTGGGTTTATCGTGAACAGTGTTTTAAATAACACTTGTTCTTTAACCCGATAATTAATGGAATGTGATTTTGGGTTTATCGTGAACCGTGTTTTAAATGACACTGATTCTTTAACCCAGTTAAAGATTAAAACTAAGTGGAGTTTTAATGAATCTTTAATTAGATTGAGATGATCGAAAATGGAGTATCACCAGTTTTGCTCCAGGCGATGGTTAAATCTTTAATTAGATTTGAACGTGAAATGGTAATTGAATTTACCTATAACACTGTGGTGTTAGATATGAAGTATTACCAGTTTTACTTCATGGGATGAATAGGTTGGGATTGGGAAATAAAATAAATGATTACTTCGGTGTGGTTCGCTAATCCCGACTAGTTTGAATTGATATCCAAAGGAGATTAAAGAATAAATTTAAAGAATTTATCTTGGATAAAATTAATGGGAACTTTTCCCAAAGTATAGGAATATTTGAATAAAAGAATATTCTGAATTGGAATGAGGCGTATGTTGTGTTTGTGTAACACTTTTATAATATATACGCGAGTTATTCAGAAAGACCGGGTTTATCCCATTCTGAATAACTGATTCGACGTGGTGTCGAAGATGAAGACGGTGGTCGAAGACCAGAAGTTTTCACGTCGTTTGGGTGATTACTGATGATCTTGATTGGGCTGTACACCCAAAAAGATGGAAACAGTTGGTGATCGTCCAGACGTACTTGGAGATCGATGGATATGCGGGGTACTAGGTGCCTCCGGTTTCGTTCAGACCCAGAACGGACTTGTAAATGGACTGTGTGTCTGACATTGGATTTTAGTCTGTGTGATTGATCTCTATTAAATATATATCTCTTTGGCGGCGGAGAATTTATTCTCTTGCTTAACGCCCTTCTCTGAGACGTACGAGCTCAGGGGTTATATATAGATGGATATCAAACGCATGGAGTGAATTGCCTGTGTGGCATGCCTAAGTGGCAATAGATCGAGGCTTCTGTTGAAAAGCAAAGTCTTGTGGTGATGATCAAAGCACAGCCTGTGTGGCACAGCTTTGTGTAACGTGAATTCGCGAGCCTCGCACCCCGGTTGTGAACCAAAAACGGTAGACGGACCTCAGGGAGGACTTGCGTTTCTTTCTAGTTAGAAGTGGCGTCAGTGGTTTTACACGCCCTGACGAGTTTGACTTATGTGGTTGTTGCTGTTGCGAGGCGCCTCGGTTATATCGGTTTCGGCCGATGCATTCTGGTCGGCAGACGGACCAGACTTACACCCCATAGGGTGGGGAGACGTAGTGTTCAGGGTTTAAGTTTAATCCACATCGGTGGACCGGCCCTGTCGCTCCAAGGGTCGATGCGCTCTGACCCTGTGGCTCGGGCTAGAGAGTCACGAAAACGGTTGAGGACTATCTTTTGCCTCGGTTCATAGACGGAAATCCAATTTCCAAATACGTGACATGTGCGGTTTTATTTGTAGAACCTAGTATGGTGACATAGTGGGATGGGGCGCTCATGCCGCCTATGATTGATACTTATGATTTGAAGTTGTTTTATACACTATGCACTTACAATAGTATCAAATGATTTGTTTTAAACGTATCAAGCATTCTTTGGTTGTTATAAGGGAAAACCCTATCCCCCGGCTTGCGTTACATTGTGTGATAGGACCTGGGTCTTATAACAGCTTCATTTTTCTTTATTTAGCATTGCGCTGTTGTTTATTGCACTGTTATTCTTGGGAGGAAACCCATTCCGTGTTATACGGCGTGGTCCCTTGATTTACCTAACTTTAAAAATGAAGATTAACTGTTTTAGTTCTCACACCAGTCCCATGACTGACCTGGAGTTTATTGTTTTAACCTAAACTCTGGGTGCCCCTATTTTGACACGGGCAGCTAGTAGTTTTGGTTTTGCAGATTTATATTCACAGGATCCTGGTTTACAGCTGGAACGATATCCGGAGAGCTTTGTATCCGTATATCTCATTCTAGTTGTGTATTGTATTATTTCCGCTGCGATGTATTTAAATGTAATTTAAATCTCTGATATTTCTGTGTAATATTCATTTATACTCTGTATATTCTTGTAATCTGATGCATTGTTGTAATATACAATGAAATGTTCTTTTATATGCGTTCTGATTTGTCCTGTTCTCAAACGATAGGGCGTTTCGAACGGCCTGGATCGGTTTAGCGACTGGTTAGGACCGAGCGAAATTCCTTCTCGTCACATTCTAGCTAGAAAGAAAACGCACGTCCCCCCTGAGGTCCTCTCCCATTTCTGCTTCATACCGGGGTGCGAGGCTCGCGATTTCACGTTATACACAAAGCTACGCCCAACAGGCGGTGCTTCGATCATCACCACAAGACTTTGCTTTTCAACAGAAGCCCTGATCACTACATCTTAGCATGCCACACAGGCAATTCACACCGTGCAACTGATGGCTATCAATCACACAGAATAAATTCTAATGTCAGACACACTGTCCACTTGCAAGTCCGTTCTGGTTCTGAACGAAACCGGAGGCGCTATATACCTCGCAAACCCATCGATCACCACGTACGTCTGGACGATCACCACTCATAATCCATATTTCGGGATGCCTCCTAATCAGGACCTCGGTTTCCATCCAAACGAGGTGAAGATCTCTGGTCTTTGACCACCGTCTTCATCTTCTATTTCTTATCGTCGATTCAGTTATTCAGAATGGGATAAACCCGGTCTTTCTGAGCAACTCGCGTATATAATAAAAAAGTACAACACTAACATACATACGCATCATTTCAATTCATTAGTCACTAACCGTCAATCAGTAAGAGAGCGATTTCCCAAATATTAACCCTGAAGGCCGAAACCAACATCAGATCAATACCCAAGAAACCATTCGACTTAGCCAACCTTAAGTTAGTTTCTATATTTCACATCCATATCGTTTATAATATTTTATAACGATTTATCACTATTTTTATTTATTTTAAAATAGCCAATATATTCAAAACGACGCTTCGGGCCATAATGCGGCCGTGGCGCTGTTTTTCTTCAGATTTGATTTACACATATCTGAAAATCTAACCGTTGGATCTTCACAAAATTTACATCATTAGAAAGATCTTTTCAAAACGAATCCAATGGTTCTAGGTTCGGGAAAATCCGACGGTCGGATCTCCCAGTACAATCATTTGAAGTTTCGATTTCAAAATACGAACTACAGCGTCGTTATTCGATTAAATATAATTATATTTTTATATATATATATATATAAATATAATCGATTCTGGCGCTGTTTTTCTTTAGATTTGAATCAAACATTCCAGACAATCCAACCGTTTGATTTTTACAAAGTTGGTGTTGTTGGAAAGATATTTCCAAAGAGAACCCAACGGTTGCGGTTTCGGGAAAATCCGATGGTCGGATCTCCCGCACTACTCGTTTGAAATCACGGTTTCAAAATACGAACTGCAGCTTCGTTATTCGATATATTTCGATTTTATATTTATACATATCAATTCTTCGATTTCAAAACTGTATTCTTTTCATACATTTGATAAAAATGATATTTTTATCTAACTGTCTTCTATTTCAACACTTCACTATTTTTAGCAATTCATTTATATAATAAAAATGTGATTTTTATTGTAAAACAATTCATTTCAAAACACTTTTATTTTATATAGTTCATATAGGTAATAAAAGTATGATTTTTATTATAAAACAATTTATTACAAAACGAGATTATTTTATATAGTTCATATCGATGATAAAAATTTGATTTTCATTATAAAACACTTTCTTTCAAAATATGAATACCATTCAACACATGAATTTCAATTCAACGATTGAATTTCGATTCAACACATGAAGGTTTTCTATAGTTTATATATATCGATAAAAAGGTGATTTTTATATTTAAAACACGTATAACATTCAACACATGAATTTCAATTTAATGAATGAATATCGATTCAACACATGAAGGTTTTCTATAGTTTCTATATATAGATAAAAAGGTGATTTTTATATATAAAACATGAATACTATTAAACACATGAATTTGATTCAACGAATGAATTTCTATTCAAAACATGAAGGTTTTCTATTCAACAGACGAATATAATTTCAACACAGGAAAATAATTCTAACACATGAATATTATTTAAAATTTCGGCAGCATAACGGCAGGGTAGTTAAAACCGGGACCGTCCCCAGTACGGGTCCTCACTCTACCTTAAAGCCTCGCAGCTTTTGACAATAGGGAATCATGCATCTAGTTCCCACGCAGGCGGCATGTATATTTATTTCATATCCACAAACTAATCCTATGTGGTTTCAACCAAATATTTCTCAACCACAAACGAGTATTTTTCAACCACAATCAATCAATATCAACCACAAACAACTACAATCAACCATTCGCTATCAATCAATTTTCACACCAGTCACAACCAATAAATATCGTCCATGGTTTGTGGACGAGGGGCGAATATATATATTTATTTATATATAGCATTTCACTTCTATTTGTACACATATATAATTTTTACAACGGATTTATAACTTTTACATCAAACATTCAACTTATACAACGCTTATACAAGAGGTGTACAACGCTTATATAACTCATACATCGACTATATAATTTATACATCGTCGTTTTCCATATCGCTTATAAAATAGAAATCTCACATTGGGTTCCACTCCACCAAAAATAGCAGAAGGCTCAGAAAAATATGCGGTCTCTTCTAGAATGTAGAAGACGTCCACACGAGTCCACTGTCTCTTGTTTCACTGGATTTCGACAAGAAACGAAAAAGATATGATTTTTCAAAGTTTGCAATGGTTTAAAGGTGTTAAAACTGTTGAAAATTAATATAGCTGTATACCTCAGGTTGGGTTCGAAACTAGGTTTCGAATTTTCTTCCAATCTGTAGCCCTTGGTCCAGATCGAAGTACACCACGTCGAGGGGGCTGGAGAGCCGCGCCTATGCCTGGGGGTCCGATCCTGATCGACGGCGAGATGGTGCTCCGGCGGTGCTTTAAAGAGGCGAACTTCGTGGCGCCCGATCTCCCAAAATACTGAGCGATAAATTACAATCCCTACATGGATTTGAAGATCTCGAGACGATCTACAAAAACTTCAATTGGGGCATGGGTTTTTATTGCGTGTATGAGGAGGAATCGAAGGGGGAAGTTTCGAACAATTTCCGCCGTATATCGTTTAATCGGGGAGAGAGAAACGAGGGTTTTTTCCTTTTTTTGTAAAAAATCTGATTGGCCGGGAGGTTTTAAAAGGGGTTTTCTGACACGACCTCCAATCCAAACCCAACGACTGTCGTCCCTAGCGTTTTACCCCCATTCCGAACACAATGGGATATGTTTCATAGGCCCATTCAATTGTTTCAGTCAGTTTTCCTTCAAACTAAAATTTATAACATTCAATATTTAGTTTGAACGTACATTTCAATTTACCAAGGCCACAAACGGATTCGAAAAATTCCAGAAAAATAAATCTAGATATGTTTTGAAGATACGGTCCCAACAAAACTAATTTCATCGAATTCTGAGACCATTTGCAAAAAGGCCTATTTCTGGTCGATCCAATTTAACTGTAATTGACCAAAACACGTTTTCCTTTGCCACGCTCACATACTAGCTTCAAAAATTATGAAATTTGAAACCTAACAATGACTTCACATCCCGGACCCAACAAAAGTGGTTTCGTCAAATTCTGAGGTCGTTTGCAAAATGGCCAATTTCACGGGCTATATAAATTCCATAGCGACCTTTCTGAAAATTCATTTGGCCATAACATTTGCTTTCCGCTATAAAACTTCGATTTTTCAGATTCGTTAGAAAGGTATTCACTAACAGATTTAAATATTTTTGGTTTCACTCAAATCCATTTTGTTTTGCACTCGGTACAGTCCGATAAAGTTTGAATTCAATTTTTGAAACTGTAGCGCCATTTCAGGCCTTGTTTATAATTATAATTAATTCTACTTGTTTTCAATTGTTGATTCAAACTCACTTTTCATTGTGATTATTTAAAATATTTATTTTAAATATTTAGAATCCATCATTTTAGCCAATTTAAAATTTTTAAATTGGTTTAGATTTTCTGGGTCGTTACAATCTCCCCCACTTAAAACTTTTCGTCCCCGAAAAGGAACAAAGTTGAAAGTGGTTTGATTAATCAACTCTACGTTCAATATGTCTTCCATTCTCCAACTTTTCAGTTTCTGAGAATTTTCAAATTCTTCAAAAATTTGGCTAACACCCGGAATTTTTGAAAAATTTCGCCATAACCTCCTTTGTACGAGGAGAGGTTTGGAAATGTATTGGGCCGTATTAGGTACCCAACAAATCCTAATAAGCATACACATATTTATAGTGATATATTCGGGTGTTTAAAGGGGAGCGTTTATAAATAATAACTCCAGAGAATAAATTCTCGTCACCCTATTAAAGCCTGAGGGAGTTTGTATTTTAAATGCTCTAGAGGATAAATCCTCGTCACCTCGTCCCGTGTGGGAAATAAATAGTCCATGTGCCGTATCTAATAACTAGAGAGACGTGATTATTCTCAACTCCAGACCCGTGTGGGGTTTTTATTAATCTGGCAATTTTATCGTTACAATTTAAGTAGTCCATATCAGTCATTAGTTCAACCTGTAAAATATAGTCATC
The DNA here is from genome assembly GCA_030737875.1 of Allium sativum. Classification (NCBI taxonomy): domain Eukaryota; kingdom Viridiplantae; phylum Streptophyta; class Magnoliopsida; order Asparagales; family Amaryllidaceae; genus Allium; species Allium sativum. The sequence continues at coordinate 177,625,746 of CM060915.1, read as the reverse complement.
GCCATACAAGACTCTCGCTCGTATGGTAAATTTTCCACCTCATCACACAAGCTCCAAATGCTTATGTGGTATATGATGAAGTATGCCTATCTTCTAAAGTATGCCATGTAATGTAGTTCAAAATTAATTGTTACTATCATATGGCGACGTTTATTATTACACACAGAATAACCAGCGCTCTGCATCCAATGGCATTCACAGGAGTTGATATAATAATATTTCGCATCCGACTCATTAAGGTTTACCTATTTGTCGGGCACACAAATAAAATCTTTACTCAACAGCTATCCAAATACCTGTTCAAACATATATAATGCACATGTATATATTTCTATCTATTTTTAAATCATTTCAATGTGTGAGTTAATCGAATAAATCCTACCATTCATTCTCTTATTAATTAAATTAACTATCGTTTCAATAATTTGATTAATCCAATTTACTATCACACAATGCAAACAACAAGCAATTTGTTTATAACTCTTCCAAAAATATACTAATCAATTTTTATCTTCCTTTAAAATCATTCAGACTATAGAATTAAAAGTGCACATCCACGGGAAGAAAATAACAACAGAGTAGAGAATTAATTGGTAATGCAAAGTATGGTAAATGTACCTTGCACCCGAGTCAATCAGAGATATCCACTCGGCATCTAGGATAGGCTTTCTGAATGCTCTCCTCAGTTTCTCAAGTAAAATCCCGCGGATGTCCACTCCATTGCACTTTGACTAAGTGAACCTTCTTGTTCCTCAGCTCTTTGGTTTCTTTGCCGATGATCTTTAACGGCTCTCTTCTCACAGCTAATTCAGGGGTATTTTCAATATCCTGTTGAGATGCTTCTTCCACGATCAAGTCTGGGTCATGAACGTGCTTTCGAAGTTGAGATATGTGAAATACATCATGAACTCCAGGCAACCAATCAGGCAATTTAACCCTATAAGCGAGAGTGCCAATCCGTTCCAGAATAGGAAACGGACCAATGAATTTGGGCGCCAACTTCCAAGTTTTACCGAATCGGATAACTCCTCTCATCGACGATACTTTCAAATATACATAGTCGCCAACTGCAAACGATATATCTCTTCTTCTCCTATCGACATAGCTCTTTTGTCGGCTTTGAGCGGCGAGTAATCGTTTCTTAATAAAATCACCTTTGTCGGCAGCATCTCGGATCATATCGGGTCCCAATACAAGTCTATTACCAGGTTCGACCCAACAAGCAGGAGATCGGCACGGTCTACCATATAATGCTTCGAATGGCGACATTGTCAGACTCGCCTGGTAGTTGTTGGTATATGAGAATTCAGCCAAATGCAGATGGTCTTCCCATGATCCACCGAAATCTAGAACACAAGCCCGCAATAGATCTTCTAAAATACGATTCACCCTCTCAGTCTGACCGTCTGTCTGAGGATGATAAGCGGTGCCCAAGTTCAGCTTCGTTCCCAGCTCTACTTGAAATGCCTCCCAGAATTTACTAATAAATATTATATCTATATCACTGACTATACTGAGCGGCACTCCATGTAGTCTAACTATTTCCTTGAAATATATCTGCGCCAGACTCTGAGCAGTTCTATTTGATCTAACAGGTATGAAATGGGCGATCTTCGTGAAGCGATCTACGATCACCCAAATACTGTCATTTCATTTTTCTGGTTCTGGGCAAACCATTAATGAAGTCCATGGAAATATGTTCCCACTTCCAACCAGGAATGTCTAGCGGTTGTAACAATCCAGCCAGTTTCTGTTGGTCGCTCTTGACTAGTTGGCAAGTAGGGCATCGGCTAACATATATTGAAACGTCTCTTTTCATAGCCTTCCACCAGAATGTTCGCTTGAGATCGTTGTACATTTTGGCCACACAAGGATGGATACTCAGCTTCGACTTGTGACACTCGTCTAACACTTCCCTTTTTAGCTCGGGGATGCCTGGAACACAAATCCTTCCTTTCAATCTCAGGATTCCATCGTTAAACACGAGGGTTCGCCTTTCTGAATCCTTTTGATCGTATCCTAAATAAAGTTATCCTCCTTCTGAAGAATAGATATTTTGTCAATCAAGGAAGTCGTAATAATAAAGCTGGCGATCATTACATTCTTTCGGCTCGGCGCATCGGCCATGACATTGGCTTACCCTGGAGTGTATATAATCTCAAATTCATATGCTGCAAGAAACTCCAGCCAACACTGCTGCCTCAGATTTAGGTCTTTCTAGGTGAACAAATACTTTAACGACTGATGGTCTGTATACAGCTCGAATTTCTCACCCAAAAGATAGTGTCTCCAGATTTTCAAAGAGAATACTATAGCCAATAACTCAAGATCATGAGTTACGTAGTTCTTTTCGTGCAGTTTTAACTGAAGGCTAGCATACGCAATCACTTGACCTCTTTGCATTAACACTGCGCCAAGGCCTTCTCTAGAAGCGTCAGTCCAGACTTTCAAATCCTCATTGCCATCTATTATCGTTAACACTGGAGCAGTTGTCAGTTTTAGCTTCAGCTCTTGGAAAGCTTCCTCACATACCGGAGTCCAATTGAATCTAGAATGTTTCTTCGTCAGTTTCGTTAAAGAACTAGTTGTTTTCACGAAATCCTTAATGAATTTCCGATAATAACTGGCTGACCCGTGAAAACTTCTAACTTTTGTTGTCATATGAAGCTGTTTCCAATTCTGAATAGGTGTGATTTTACTTGGATCAACAACAATTCCTTCTTTTGATATGACATGGCACAAAAATTTTACTTCTTCTTGCCAGAATATACATTTGGAAAACTTTGCTTTCAACACATTCTTTCTGAGAATTTCTAACACTTGTTCCAAATGTTTTTCGTGCTCGCTTTCTGACTTAGAAAAATAAGGATATCATCAAAGAAAACCAGAACAAATTTATTCAATACTCCTCTGCATACTCTGTTCATTAGATCGAAGAAATAGGCTGGAGCGTTACATAAGCCGAACAGCATTACTAACCACTCGTTGAATAAGTCTGGACCTCTGAATGCTGTCAAAGGAACACACTCCTCAGCGATACGAAGCTGATGGAAACTTGTAGCTAGGTCCATTCCTGAAAATACTTGTGCGCCATTTAATCGATCCAACAAATCATCAATCTGCGGCAATGGATATTTATTCTTTATTGTCTGTTTGTTCAGATCACGATAATCCACACATAGACGTAGAGTACCGTCAGATTTTGGGACAAACACTATTGCTGCACCCCAATCAGAGAAACTAGGCCTGATCAGACCCTTCCATACCAGCTGTCATGTTTGATTGTCTAATTCCTCTTTCTCCTTCAAGGACATTCTTCGTATAGCGTGAACTACCGGCCTTGCATTCGGAATCAAAGCAATCTTGAAATCTATTTCTCTCTGCGGAGGTAAGCGAACAACTTCTTCGAACACATCCGCATAGTTCTTGATGACAGGAATGTCCTTGATGAGGTCAAGAATATTCTCTGTGACTTCAGGGATATTTTTTATTGAACAGGAGAAACATTCAAAGCTGCCTAGAAGTCTTTCCTATTAGGATTCTGACCTTCACAGGGAATGGTTATATAATCACCTGACTTAATCTTCGCCTTAACGACTCTGTTGGCGCATTTAACCTCAGCTTCATACTTGGTCAGCCAGTCTAACCCCAAGATAAGATCAAACTCTGTAAAATTCATGACGACCGCGATGGTAGGAAACCGATAACGAGAAAAAGAAACCGGCACTCCACAAACCGTGCTGAGATCAATGGAACCCCCAACCGGATTCTGGACAATCATTGGTTCCTTGAGCTTCTTCAAATTCAAATCCAGCTTCTTAGCTGCATTCTTTGCAACAAAGCTTCGCGACGCGCCGGTGTCAAACAGTACTTTAACAGGAATGTCTTTGATAGTAAGCATGCCTTCTAAAACATCTGGCCTTTCTTGAGCAGACGAAGATGCAAGCACTTCGGCTATTTCATTTACCTGAGCTTCTTTGGTTGTTTTTAACAGCCGACACTCTTGTTTTACATGACCAAACCGATGGCATCAGAGAGGAACTTTTACTTTCCTGGAGCATCTTGCGGGATTTAAACCCATCATTCTTTTGTTTCTTCAGAGATTTGCACTTTCCCTGCAAATGTCCTTGCTTATGGCAGTTATTGCATATGGCCGTCGTTGCTGGTTCTTTTTCAGATCTGGCCCTATTTCGATTGACCTTGGGCTTCTTACTGACCTCAGACATCGTACTGGCCTTAGGAATATCAATTTCTGACTCTTCTTTGTTACTAGAACAGGCTTCCTCTTCGTCGCGCAACATACCTTTCTTATGGAGATCTTCATACTGATAAGCCATATAAATCATTTCTGAGAAAGGAAGCTTCACATTCCTCATCACACTATTCTGATATTTTCTTTGCAGGCCATGAATAAATCTCAAATTTTTCCTCTTTGGATCTTGAGTCAGATGAGGAGCAAAGTGAGAAAGTTCATTGAATTTCTTATGATATTCTGGGATGGTCATATCCCCTTGTATCAAATAAGAAAATTCATCACATAATCGCTCGGTCTCTTCGGGAGGAGTAAATCTTTCTAAGAAAATCACTTTGATTCTATCACAGGTGATATCACCTTCTGGATTATTTTTAATAACTGAATCCCACCAAAACAAATCTTCTTCTTTGAGCGCGCAAGACGCCAATAATCTTTTCTGGTCATCTCTCAGCTTTAAACCTTCAAAGATTTTCTCTACAGAACGGATCCAAGCTTGTGTTTCCATGATGGACTCCTTGCCTAAGAATGGCGATCCACCCAGATTTCGAAATCTCTTGAATAGGACTTCTATATCTGATCCTGGCTGTGGGAGCACAACTGCCTCATTAGCTGGTCGAGCCATACGATTATTTCTTCTGTTCCTGTCACTCATTTTCTAGTGCATCTGCAATTAGCAGACAAAGTGTCAGGTCAACAGAAAAGATATTTCAAAATATAGAGACAAATACTTGAATGTAAATGTGTCTACTAGGGTGTATTTCGTTCTGCTTTACTCATACTAGGATATTGTTGATCCTATCTGTATAGAGTCACCCGTCCTAGAACACTACTGGTTCTATTTCTGACGAGTTCGTTCATATGTTATATTCCAGAACTAAGCTTAACCAAAGCTCTGTTACCAAATGAGACAACCCCAAACCCCATACTGACGGCAGCAAGGGTAATCCTTGGAATATAACACATAAACAGATAATAGCAGAACAGAAATAAATAAATACACCAGATAATGCACAATAGAATATACTGGATAAACATAATCATCAGAGTTACACAGTATACAGGATCATACTTAGTACAAATACAGTTCAGCTATGCATAAATGTCTACAGCGGAAAACAAACATAATGTACAATAGGAGCTGAACAACATAAAAAGAGATAAATGATAGAATCCATCTTCAGCTCCAACTATCCAGAAAGAACCAGCTAAACCTGAATACAAGGCTGCCCGTGTAGAAAAAGGGGCACCCGAGTTTGAAAGTGAAACAAACTACGAGTCAGCCATGGGACTGGTATGAGAAATCTACTCAACACATTTAAAATATGGCTAATCACAGGACCACGCAACTTTCATGGAACGGGTTTACTCCATTGGATTGCCAGTGCTTTAAAACAAATCATTCTTTTAAACATCGCTATGCTTTTTGTAACACCCCGTAATTCTGCTAATATTAATATTTACAAATTAAAGAATAACTAATCTCAGATGTGAGAATTGTGGGAAACGGGTTGTGCCATTGTGTTCGCCTCGGAATTCTAGTGGAGATAGAGTCCGAGTTTGCGCGAAACGAGTACCGGATGAAAAAGTTATGGACGAACGAAGTTGGTGGCAAAGAAAAAAATAAAAAATAAAAATAAATGCACTGACGCACTTGGGAAGTGCGCCAGTGCATATTTACACTAGCGCACCTGCCAAGTGCGCCCAGGCCGAGGCTGGAGCCTGCACAGCTTTCTGGTTCAGGTTGACCCGTGTTGTTGAGTCCATTCTGACTCCTTGCTGAGTCATTAGGGCTGACTCATCACCCTATCATAATAAATGGTTTTGATTAACCCTAAGAACATTCGACAGCTTAAATTAAATTACAACACTATAAAAAGACCCCTATACAAAAACCCTAAATTAGAAAATAAACAAAGACCATGGCCGTCATGCTGATATTTTGAAACCTAGTGCAGCCGCCATCAAATTAAAGATAAAGAACAACAAACAAATCAGAACTACCCAACCCTAACAGCAATTCTTCATCAAAAGAGCGCTAATTCGACTATCTTTCTTCTATAATTGTGAGTATGATGATCTTAACAAGATTATTATCATTTTAATTAGGTTGATTTATGAATGGATTATGAGTAGATGATGTGAATTATCATATATGTTGTTGTAAACCCCTTTTGCTATCATTGTAAATCCAATGTTATGTGATGATGATATCTTATATGTTGTATATCATGCTATGATGATGTTATGTATGTTGAAAGTTTCTATGCTAAGTTGTGATGAATCATACATGTTATAAAGCCATCCATGCTAGTTAGTTCACATTAATTAAATCATCATGTTTGGGCTATGTTGATCTATATGACAAGTTATATATGCAAGTTAATTTGATTAGAAAAGTTATGAACATATGCCATGACATCTATTATGACATCTAGAATTATGCTATGACATATGTGATATCCTATGCTAGTTCACACCATCATTATGTTACCTATAAACCCCATATGCAAGTTTATGTATAGATTTGGGCTATGATCATATCATGTAAATTGTGACATTTAACAAGTTGACACCATTTGATCCTTAACATGTGTAGTTTATGCAAGTTTCACCCCTATTATGATTAGAGTTAATTTTTTTTGAAAAAAGCAATAATGTGTGATCCTCCTATAGGAAGAGAGCACACATATGTATATAAAGGTAAAAACAGGGTACAATATCCGAACACAGACACAAACAAGAATGCCTAAAGAATGTAAGGAATGATAGATAGATGAGTTCCGGCAAGGCCACCACCCATCATACCACAATCTCGAGTTCCGGCAAGGCCACCACCCGATATTGGGTATATCTATTTCCTTACAATATGGCAAACTGAATAAAAGACAATGGGGCTAATCATACCCCTACAACATAACACATCAACACTGACAACATATCAGACTAAATAGATAATAAATCCCAATCTGGATAGCACTATCATAGTCTCATGAGCTCCCTGATTAAGTCCATAACTTGTAACCTGAAATACTAAGAAAAAACATCAGTAACAAACAAGTATATATGAGTATATACCTTTATCTATATATGTATGTATAAATATACATAATAGTATAAATGATTATACTAATATGTATATTAACATGTATATATAAATATAAGTATAAAATCATAAATACCATAAGAAAGAAAGATAAAGCATACTAACATGTAGGGTAAGTACTAATAATTAACAAAAGGTCAGCAAAGACGAAATCTATTACATCTAAAATATCTAGAGAATCTAATAAACAAACACATATTTGATCTTACCTTAAACAGAAAACAGTCAAATCGTAAATAACCAAAAAGCTTATAATGTGAATTCGACATCCAATCCAGACTAAATTTCACAATACTGATTATTAAGTTATCAGAAGGGTCAAACTTAAGATGAAATAATCTCTGGTTTCTTTCTAACCAAATAAACCATCCCGCGATTACTATCAAGGAATCCAATATATATCTTTGTCTATTATTATACCTTAATCTAATACAATTCCAATACTCAGTACAATCATTTAAAACATTGAAACCATGAAAGGTGAAATTTTTTAGAATCGTGTTAAAAATATAAAATGTAAAATTACAAGAAAAGAATAAATGATCGACATGCTCCTCACGATTAAGACAAAAAGCACATTTGCTATCGAATATGATATTCTTTCTTTTCAATTGCTCAATCGTATTAAGTTTCTTATGTAAGATCAACCACATAAGAAACTTGGCTTTTGGGGGAGCATTGGACTTCCATAGAAATTTAAAAGGATATGTAGAAATTTAAAAGGATTAGAGTTATTTTAATTGTCTATATGTTGTGATAATTTATCTTTGTGCTATGCGTTAGACTATTCAAGTCTAGCCTATATTATGCGTTGAATAAGCGAACGTATAAACGTGGGGTAGGGTAATATTAAGGATTTAATAATAAGATGTTGGGTGTAATTGATATGATTTTGCATACCATGAGTGGATGACCATAATTGAGTCAATTATGGACATCAATAAAAGTGGACTAAATTAATAATTTGGATAGGGAATTATTAAAACTGGGGTAAAAGATTGAAAGTTGTCAATCAATGCTTAGGACACGAGGTTGGACTCGTTTGTGACGTAAACCTGCCCGAAACTGCCCGGCAAATCCAGTGGTCACAAATGTCAGCCCAGTGTGAGAGGTCATAGGCCTAAACTAAAGCATAACAGTTGTAAAGACACGAGGTTAGACTCTTTTATGGTGTGAGACTGCCCGGACCCGCCCGGCAAATCCAGCTGCCATAAATGCCAGTCTAATGTGAGAGGTCTTTATGAGGTTATGGCCTGAATGAATTAAGAAATACTTAACCAGATAAAACATGTAAGTGGGAAATGGGGGTTAAGTAGGTGCCTTGGGTGGCATGAGGAATATAGTGGGTGCCCTTAGTGGCACGTGAAATACGATTAGTAAGACTTGACCAAACACACATGTAAATGAACATGACTAAGAGGGTTAAGTTGGATATATTAATGACAAGCTTAGGTGGGTAGCTTGTGGGGGCCCATTTCAACCAGTATCCCAAACGTAACTTTGTGGGCTCGACCCAAGTCGAGGACGGGACACGCATACTGAGTTTGACTATAAGAGGCCAAAATGGGGAGCGGTGGCAATGTAAGTCCAACGGGTTTCATATGCGTGTGTGGACCCGGGCTGGTAGGTAAGACGTTGTTGCATCGTGTAGGTATAAGCCGTGCATTCTCAGTTGTATCGGGTTGCCACTTTAAGGGAGTGATACACCCCACTATGGGGCCAGCACGGGTATCTACGAGTAGGGAGCCGATCGAAAGTGGGTAGTGGGGTACACCTAGTGGAGATAGGGGCAGACGGCACCTACGTAGTCAGCCAGGAGTACACGAAGTTACTTATAAAATTTATAAGAGGGTAGTGGGGTACACCTAGTGGAAATAGGGGAAGACGGCACCTATGTTGTCAGCTAGGGGTACGCAAGGCTATTTATATAGTTTCTGTTTGAAGCATGCTGGATCAACCTTTAGGGTGACTGGTGTGGTGTAGTGTAGTAATTGGCGCGGTGCAGTGTAGTAATTGGCACGGTGCAGTGTAGTAATGTGCGGTGCAGTGTAGTAATATGCGGTGCAGTATAGTAATTATTTGTTAGTAATTAGGTATGCCTCTACCGTTATCTTTAATATTATCCTAAACGTTATCCTTATCTGTTCATTCCATACCTAATAGTTCATAGACATTTACTTGTCTTCCAGCTTATGCCTTAGTCTAGTTATTTTGATAATAGTATTGTTAGAGTTGTCATACTCGCTAGACTTTATGTCTGACCCCCTCCATTTCTATCCTTTTCCCCCTCCAGGTCCTCAGGTTGGACCCAGTTCTAGTGGAGTTTGATTATATTGCTCATGTCTCTTTGGAAAGCTTGGACTCTTGAAGTAAAGTCCATCTTGTTATCTTTTTAATCGCTATTTATGTAATGGGATTATGTATTTTGTTTTTATGAAGATGGATATTGTACTTGGTTCTATCTATGGTTTTATGATGTAATAAACATGTTTAATTTCCGCTGCAATAAAATGAAGTTTTACATTTCCAAGTACTGTTTATTATCTGTCTTGTTGTAATTTTTCTGTTCTATATTCACTTATAACCTCCATGGAAGTTAATGCATTCCATTTGTGAGTGACATTAATGGACGTGGGGTGTTACACGTGGTACCAGAGCTTAAGGTTACCAGAACAGATAAAAATACTTTAGAAAAAAAGTTACTTTTGGAAGAAGTGTTTTCAAAAACATGTGTGAATGAGAAATTTAAAGAGAAAAGTTTTTAAGAAAAACATAATCCCCAATAGCCACATATCTTTGTCTTTCGAATTCTCCATTTTGAATTCTTCTTTTTCGTTTCAACATGGCTGAAGATCTTAACCTACCTGACGGTGTAACGATACCAGGATGGTATAGGAGGCTTTTAGAGGCTAGGGTCGCCGTAGGTCCGGCCAATATTCCTCCAACACCAGTTGCAACCGTTCCTCCTTCTCCTCGCGTAGATACTTTTGCAAAGACGTGCAAGGAATTCAAAGCTATGGGTGGAAAACCCTTTCAAGGGTCAGAAACGTTTGTGGAAGCTAGAGATTGGCTTAAGGAGGTGGAAGAATTGCTAGAAATCTTTGAAGTAGAAGAAGGGAGGAGAGTTCGTTTAGCAGCTTGGTTGATGAAAGGAGAGGCCTCGTTTTGGTGGGAGGTCACCAATGGGGAGCGTCCTGTTGACTCTTGGGCGGATTTTAAACGTAGGTTCGAGGCGAAGTTTCTCTCGAGGGCGGAAGAAAATCTATATATGGAAAGGTTCTTGGCATTGAAGCAAGGAAGCTCACCAGTGAAAGAATATGTCAACAAATTTAATCAGTTAGCAAGGTTTGGCTTAGACTTAGTGAACATGCTGGAGAAGAAGGCTTTAAGGTTCGTTAATGGCTTGAATGAACCGTTGTAAGGGTTGGCCATGACCCACATCCCTATGGGGGCCACCTTTGAGAAGCAAGTAGAAATGGCGCTCATGCACGAGGAGAAAAGTGCTGAAGTTGATAAGGCACCCGAGAAGAAAGGGGATCAGAAGAAACCACAACAGCAAAACAAGAAGGGTGATAAAGACAATAATGGCAAGGGAAAGAAGAAATGCTTTAACTGTGGGACACCAGGCCATCTCAGCAAGGACTGCCGAAAGAAAAAGAAGACTGGTTGATTTCATTGTGGCGATACAGGACATTTAGTGAAGGAATGCCCAAGGAAGGGGCAGAGGGCAGGGGCTACCTCGGGAGGACAGGTGCAGGCTCTTATTGCTCCAGGGCAGGAAAGGGGACAAGTTCAGGCTCTCGCGGTCCCACCGCTGCAAGTACGAGGTAGAACCATTTCTGTTGAAAGCTTAGTTTTTCTGTTTGATCATCCTGTCCGTACCTTATTCGATTCGGGCGCATCGCATTCGTTTATCTCTACATCATTAGTTGAAACACTACACGTAGATACTAGTATTGTTACTGATCCCTTAGTATTCTCAAATCCTATTTTTGGTCCGGCTCATCTTTCTATGATTTATCGGGATTTGAGAGTGTTTATCTTGGGCGTTAAGTTTGAATGCAACGCCTTTGTCCTTGGTTTCACGGGCTGTAGTTTGATTCTAGGGGTGGATTGGCTAGCCAAGCGGGGTTCCATCCTAGACTGTGAAAGGAGGGTAGTTAGACTATTGATTCGTTGTAGAAAATCCCTCATATTTCTTGCGACCCTAAGGGTTCAGTGATGCTTAGCTACCTAGAATCTTCTGACGCATCGAACGATGATTAGGAACCTGTTTGTGTGGTCCGTGAGTATGGAGACGTCGTTGATAAAGCGCGGGGTTTACCCATAGGCGCGGAATAAGTTTACGTATGTGCTTAAAAGATTAAGCCAAGCCCGTTATGTAATCAGCGGTAGTTTTGGAGCAAGACTGGCAAGGACGACCAGAGTCGGTCAAGTGCTCAATTGATTGACCATCTTACTAGTATCATCTCAAGTAGGTCATCTGAATTCGAAGTAGGTATCCCTCGGGTGTTTGTCTGATATTGGTTTAGGCCTTTGGGGCTTGCACTTGGGGGATGTCGAATTCGACTAGGATGGTCTGCGTGAGAGATGGATAGTTGTGACGATTTTACATGGGATAATATCCTGGTTTTCTCTAGAAGTAGAGAAGAGCATGCCCTAAGTCTTAGGGAAAGCTTAGGGACCCTACAAGTTCACTAGCTTAAAGCTAAGTTCTCCAAGATACCATTTTTGGAGGAAGGAAGTGAGGAATTTAGGGCATGTGGTCTCTAGGGAAGGGAGATATGTTAAGGTGGATGGAGTTCTTAGCATAATACGACTTCGAGATATCATATACCCCTGGCAAGGGTAACGTGGTGGCGGATGCCTTAAGTAGAAAAAGATTATCCTTAAGTCCTTTGTTTGTTGAGCGGCGAAGTTTAGAGTTCATCTCTATGTTTGATTTTAGACCTTCCGTTGACTTCGTACCCGGTTTGCTAGCATCCTTGGAGGTTAGACCTACGCTTTTGTGACGGATTGTTGAGGCACAGCGAGAGGACCCACAGTTGGTTGAGTTAGTAGAAAAGATCAAAGGAGGGGAGTCATCAAGCCATCTCCGTAGGTATACCCTAGATGATAAGGGTTGGTTACGTAGGGACGGTAGACTTTGTGTACCAAAAGACGATGACCTAAGGAAGAATATTCTTGACGAAGCACATCGTTCGAAGATGACCATTCATCCGGGCGGGGACAAGATGTACATGGACATGAGACGAGTTTACTTTTGGGCCGGTATGAAGAGGGACGTAGCCGAGTATGTCGCTAGATGCTTGGTGTGCCAACAAGTAAAAGCGGAGCAAAAGAAACCCGGTGGGTTACTCCACCCATTGGAGGTTCCAATATGGAAGTGGGAAAGCATCTCGATGGACTTTATTGACGGATTACCGAGATCGAGAAAGGGTAATACGGGGATTCGGGTTATAGTATATAGACTTACTAAGAGCGCCCATTTCATTCCCGTGAAGAGTAAGAGGACTGCTCCATGGTTAGCTTCCGTATACGTTCGAGAAATAGATCGTTTGCACAGTGTTCCTTCTAGCATAGTGCGCGACCGTGATCCTATTTTCACTAGCGAATTTTGGAGAAGCTTACAAGAGGCGGTAGGGACTCAGCTATGTTTGAGCACCGCATATCATCCTCAGATGGACGGCCAGACTAAGAGGGTGAATCGCATTCTAGAGGATCTTTTGAGGCTATGTATCCTAGACTTTGGGGGTACATGGGAAGAGCATCTTCCATTGGTGAAGTTCGCATATAATAACAGCTTTCAGTCCAGCATTGGTATGGCACCATTCGAAGCTCTTTATGGACGACCTTGTCGTTCACCTACATGTTTGTGGGGATCTACGGATAAGATCTTACTTGGGCCCGATATGATTAGGGAGACTTCGTAGAAGATCGACTTGATTCGGAGGAGGATGAAAGCAACGCAAGATAGGCAGAAATCATATGCGAATAAGAGAAGGACGGATCTTGATTTTGAAGTTGGGGACATGGTCTTTGTCAAAGTGTCTCCATTACGGAACGTTGTTCGCTTTGGGTCCGTTGGGAAATTAGCACCAAGGTTTGTAGGGCTGTTTCCTATTAAGGAGAAGATTGGGCAAATGGCGTATAGAGTGGAGTTGCCCGAGAGACTTAGTGGTGTACACAATGTATTCCATCTGTCACATTTGCGGAAGTGCTTGCACGAGACCGCGGAAGTGGTAGAGCCGAGCTTGCTTAGAGAGGTGGAGATCGAGCATGACACGATAATTCGACGAGCTCCAACGCGCATTCTTGGGTTGGAGATTAAGAAGCTGAGAAATCGAGAGGTCAGACTAGTCAAAGTACAATGGGGAGACGACGAGAGCAACGCTACTTGGGAGACAGAAGAGAAGATGCGTTCACGATACCCTTTTCTTTTTGAGGGTATGACTTTTAATTTCTCCTTTATCGCTTATCTTGTACTTATCTTACATTTTGTGTATCCTCTCGCTAGTATCTTTGACCTTTAGATAGGATAATCCTATGGTTGAAACATGTGTTTGAGACATGTTATGTATGATGGATGCAAAGTGGATGCAAGTGTTTGCTAGTGGTTGCTCGTAGTTGCATATACACACACTATTAGGCACTAGATCGGCTCAGTCACTTCATACTGCATGTTGCATATAAATGGTTGTATTTAGTAAAATGGATGTATAATGGTTGTGCTATCATATGGATACCGCATTTTGGTGAATGGTTGTGCATGCATGTAGAAATAATATGTAGCATTAGGGAACTTTTGCATACATAAAGGACGCATGGCACTATCATGGTTTGCATTAAAGGTGGTCAACTGAATCAGTGGACCGCCTGATTTTGCATTAGATAGGGACATATACACACACTGTGCATTTAAACATTAGAGCATTAGAAGTCTATAAGGACAATGGATGCTTGTGTTTGATGGTTGAGTAGATGGTTGTTTGGATGTTAGGATATACATTCTTCTTAACTTGATGATTTCGGGGATGAAATCCTTTAAGGAGGGGAGAATGTAACACCACGTAATTCTGTTAATATTAATATTTACAAATTAAAGAATAACTAATTTCAGATGTGAGAATTGTGGGAAACGAGTTGCGCCATTGGGTTCGTCTCGGAATTCTAGTGGAGATAGAGTCCGAGTTTGCGGGAAACGAGTACCGGATGAAAAAGTTATGGACGAACAAAGTTTGGTGGCAAAGAAAAAAAAATTAAATGCACTGGCGCACTTGGGAAGTGCGCTAGTACATATTTACACTGGCGCACCTGCCAAGTGCGCCCAGGCCGAGGCTGGAGCCTGCACAGCTTTCTGGTTCAGGCTAACCCGTGTTGTTGAGTCCATTTTGACTCCTTGCTGAGTCATTAGGGCTGACTTATCACCCTATCATAATTAAATGGTTTTGATTAACCCTAAGAACATCCGACGGCTTAAATTAAATTATAACAATATAAAAAGACCCCTATACACAAACCCTAAATCAGAAAATAAATAAAGACCATGGCCGTCATGCTGATATTTTGAAACCTAGAGCAGTCGCCATCAAATTAAGGATAAAGAACAGCAACCAAATCAGAACTACCCAACCCTAATAGCAATTCTTCATCAAAAGAGCGCTTATTCGACTATCTTTCTTCTATAATTGTGAGTATGATGATCTTAACAAGATTATTATCATTTTAATTAGGTTGAGTTATGAATGGATTATGAGTAGATGATGTGAGTTATCATATATGTTGTTGTAAACCCCTTTTGCTATCATTGTAAATCCAATGTTATGTGATGGTGATATCTTATATGTTGTAAATCATGCTATGATGATGTTATGTATGTTGAAAGTTACTATGCTAAGTTGTGATGAATCATACATGTTAGAAAGCCATCTATGCTAGTTAGTTCATATTAATTAAATCATCATGTTTGGGCTATGTTGATCTATATGACAAGTTATATATGCAAGTTAAATTGATTAGAAAAGTTATGAACATATGCCATGACATCTATTATGACATCTAGAATTATGCTATGACATATGTGATATCCTATGCTAGTTCACACCATCATTATGTTGCATATAAACCCCATATGCAAGTTTATGTATAGATCTGGGCTATGATCATATCATGTAAATTGTGAAATTTAACAAGTTGACACCTTTTGATCCTTAACATGTGTAGTTTATGCAAGTTTCACCCCTATTATGGTTAGAGTTATTTAATTGTCTATATGTTGTGATAATTTATCTTTGTGCTATGCGTTAGACTATTCAAGTCTAGCCTATATTATGCATTGAATAAGCGAACATATAAACGTGGGGTAGGGGTAATATTACGGATTTAATAATAAGATGTTGGATGTAATTGATATGATTTTGCATACCATGAGTGGATGACCATAATTGAGTCAATTATGGACATCAATAAAAGTGGACTAAATTAATAATTTGGATAGGGAATTATTAAAACTGGGGTAAAAGATTGAAAGTTGTCAATCAATGCTTAGGACACGAGGTTGGACTCGTTTGTGACGTAAACCTGCCCGGAACCGCCCGGCAAATCCAGTGGTCACAAATGTCAGCCCAATGTGAGAAGTCCTAGGCCTAAACTAAAGCATAACAGTTGTAAAGACACGAGGTTAGACTCTTTTATGGTGTAAGACTGCCCGGACCCGCCCGGCAAATCCAGCTGCCATAAATGCCAGTCTAATGTGAGAGGTCTTTATGAGGTTATGGCCTGAATGAATTAAGAAATACTTAACCAGATAAAACATGTAAAGTGGGACATGGGGGTTAAGTAGGTGCCTTGGGTGGCATGAGGAATATAGTGGGTGCCCTTAGTGGCATGTGAAATACGATTAGTAAGACTTAACCAAACACACACGTAAATGAACATGACTAAGAGGGTTAAGTGGTATATATCAATGACAAGCTTGGGTGGGTAGCTTGGGGGGGCCCATTTCAACCAGTATCCCAAACGTATATTTGTGGGCTCGACCCAAATCGAGTACGTGACACTCATACTGAGTTTGACTATAAGAGGCCAAAACGGGGAGCGGTGGCAACGCAAGTCCAACGGGTTTCATATGCGTGTGTGGACCCGGGCTGGTAGGTAAGACGTTGTTGCATCGTGTAGGTATAAGCCGTGCATTCTCAGTTGTATCGGGTTGCCACTTTAGGGGAGTGATACTCCCCACTGTGGGGCACGCACGTGTATCTATGAGTAGGGAGCCGATCGAAAGTGGGTAGTGGGGTACACCTAGTGGAGATAGGGGCAGACGACACCTATATAGTCAGCTAGGAGTACACGGAGTTACTTATAAAATTTCTAAGAGGGTAGTGGGGTACACCTAGTGGAGATAGGGGCAGACGACACCTATGTAGTCAGCTAGGGGTACGCAAGGCTATTTATATAGTTTCTGTGTGAAGCATGCGGCATCAACCTTTAGGGTGACTGGTGCGGTGCGGTGCAGTGTAGTAATTGGCGCGGTGCAGTGTAGTAATGTGCGGTGCAGTGTAGTAATGTGCGGTGCAGTATAGTAATTATTCGTTAGTAATTAGGTATGCCTTTACCGTTATCTTTAACGTTATCTTAAACATTATCCTTAACTGTTCATTCCATACCTAATAGTTCATAGACATTTACTTGTCTTCCAGCTTATGCCTTAGTCTAGTTATTTTGATAATAGTATTGTTAGAATTGTCGTACTCACCAGACTTTATGTCTGACCCCCCTCCATTTCTATCCTTTTCCCCCTCCAGGTCCTCAGGTTGGACCCAGTTCTAGTGGAGTTTGATTGGATTGCACATCTCTCTTTGGAAAGCTTGGACCCTTGAAGTAAAGTCCAGCATGTTATCTTTTTAATGGCTATTTATGTAATGGGATTATGTATTTTGTTTTTATGAAGATAGATATTGTACTTGGTTATGATCTATGGTTTTATGATGTAACAAACATGTTTAATTTCCACTGCAATAAAATGAAGTTTTAGATTTCCAAGTACTATTTATTATCTGTCTTGTTGTAATTTTTCTGTTCTATATTCACTTATAACCTCCATGGAAGTTAATCCATTCCCTTTGTGAGTGACATTAATGGACGTGGGGTGTTACACTTTTTATAAAAATGATGCCATTATAAGACTCAGTTCCCATCACACAATGCAACGCAAACCGGAGGATAGAGTTTTTACCTTATAACGGCCAAAATATGCTTGATACGAATAAAACAAAGGCATTTGATATTATTGCTAGTGTTTATATGTTTTGAAAACAATTTCAAATCATAACTATCAATCATAGACGGCATTAATGCCTCATACCACTATGTCACCATATATAGGTATACAATCAAAATCACACAGTCACGTATTTGGAAATTGGATTTCCGTCATGAACCAAGGCAAAAGATAGTCCTTACTGAATTCGAAACAATCTAGCCCATGTCTCAGGCACAGTCGCAACCGTACCTTGGATCGTCAGGGCCGGTCCACACGAAGTGGATTATAATTCCTGAACAATGCGTCCCTCTGCCCTTTGGGGCGTAAATGAGCCAACGAACGACTCCATCGGACCCGGATCGTCGGATCTAACCGAGGCGCCTCGCAACAGTAACAACCACATAAGTCAAACTCGTCAGGGCGTGTAAAACCACTGACGCCACTTCTAGCTAGAAAGAAAACGCACGTCCCCCGAGGTCCTCCCCCGTTTCTGGTTCATACCGGGGTGTGAGGCTCGGGATTTCACGTTATACACATAGCTATGCCCCAGAGGCGGTGCTTTGATCATCACCACAAGACTTTGCTTTTCAACAGAAGCCCTGATCACTGCATCTTAGCATGCCACACAGGCAATTCACACCGTGCAACTGATGGCTATCAATCACACAGAATAAATTCCAATGTCAGACACACTATCCATTTGCAAGTCCGTTCTTTGTCTGAACGAAACCGGAGGCACTATATACCTCGAAAACCCATCGATAACCACGTACGTCTGGACGATCACCACTCATTATCCATATTTCGGGATGCCTCCCAATTAGGACCTCGGTTACCATCCAAACGAGGTGAAGATCTCCGGTATTCGACCACCGTCTTGATCTTCTATTTCTTATCGTCGATTCAGTTATTCAGAATGGGATAAACCCGGTCTTTCCGAGCAACTCGCATATATAATAAACAAGTGCAACACTAACATACATACGCATCATTTCAATTCATTAGTCCCTAACCGTCAATCAGAAAGAGAGCGATTTCCCAAATATTAACCTCGAAGGCCGAAACCAACATCAGATCAATACCCAAGAAAACATTCGACTTAGCCAACCTTCAGTTAGTTTCTATGTTTCACATCCATATCGTTTATAATATTTTATAACGATTTATCACTATTTTTATTTATTTTAAAATACCCAATTTATTCAAAATGACGCTTCGGGCCATAACGCGGCCGTGGAGCTGTTTTTCTTCAGATTTGATTTACACATATCTGAGTATCCAACCGTTGCATCTTCACAGAATTTACATCATTAGAAAGATCTTTTCAAAACGAATCCAACGGTTCCAGTTTCTGGAAAATCCGACAGTCGGATCTCCTGGTACAATCATTTGAAGTTTCGATTTCAAAATACGAACTACAGCGTCGTTATTCGATTAAATATAATTATATATATATATATAATCGATTCTGGCGCTGTTTTTCTTCATATTTGAATCAAACATTCCAGACAATCCAACCGTTGGATTTTTACAAAGTTGGTGCTGTTGGAAAGATATTTCCAAAGCGAACCCAACGGTTGCGATTTCGGGAAAATCCGATGGTCGGATCTCCCGCACTACTCGTTTGAAATCACGGTTTCAAAATACAAACTGCAGCTTCGTTATTCGATATATTTCGATTCTATTTATATATATATATATAGATTCTTCGATTTCAAAACTATATTCTTTTCATATATTTGATAAAAATGATATTTTTATCTAACTGTCTTCTATTTCAACACTTCACTATTTTTAGCTGTTCATTTGTATAATAAAAATGTGATTTTTATTGTAAAACAATTCATTTCAAAACTCTATTATTTTATATAGTTCATATAGGTAATAAAAGTATGATTTTTATTATAAAACAATTTATTTAAAAATGAGATTATTTTATATAGTTCTTATCGATGATAAAAATTGGATTTTCCTTATAAAACACTTTCTTTCAAAATATAAATACCATTCAACACATGAATTTCAATTCAACGAATGAATTTCGATTCAACACATGAAGGTTTTCTATAGTTTATATATATCGATAAAAAGGTGATTTTTATATTTAAAACACGAATACCATTCAACACATGAATTTCAATTCAACGAATGAATATCGACTCAACACATGAAGGTTTTCTATAGTTTCTATATATAGATAAAAAGGTGATTTTTGTATTTAAAACACGAGTACCATTCAACACATGAATTTGATTCAACGAACGAATTTCTATTCAACACATGAAGGTTTTCTATTCAACAAACGAATATAATTTCAACACAGGAAAATAATTCTAACACATGAATATTATTCAAAATTTCGGCAGCATAACGATAGGGTAGTTAAAACCGGGACCGTCCCTAGTACGCCTCCTCGCTCTACCTTAAAGCCTGGCAGCTTTTGACAATGGGGAATCATGCATCTAGTTCGCACGCAGGCGGCATGTATATTTATTTCATTTCCACAAACTAATCCCATGTGGTTTCAAACAAATATTTCTCAACCACAAACAGGTATTTTTCAACCATAATCAATCAATATCAACCACAAACAACTCCAATCTACCATTCGCTATCAATCAATTTTCACACCAATCACAACCAATAAATATCTTCCACGGTTTGTGGATGAGGGGCGTATATATATATATATATATATATATATATATATATATATATATATTTATATAGCATTTCACTTCTATTTCAACACATATATAATTTTTACAACGCACATATAACTTATACATCGAACGTACAACTTATACAACGCATATACAAGATGTGTACAATGCTTATATAACTCATACATCGACTATATAATTTATACATCGTCATTTTCCATATCGTTTATAAATTAGAAATCTCACATTGGGTTCCACTCCACCAAAAATAGCAGAAGGCTCAGAAAAATATGCGGTCTATTCTAGAATGTAGAAGACGTCCACACAAGTCCATTGTCTCTTGTTTCACTGGATTTCGACAAGAAACGAAAAAGATATGATTTTTCAAAGTTTACAATGGTTTAAAGGTGTTAAACCTGTTGAAAATTAATATAGCCGTATACCTCTGGTTGGGTTCGAAACTAGGTTTCGAATTTTCTTCCAATCCGTAGCCCTTGGTCTAGATCGAAGTACACCACGTCGAGGGGGCTGGAGAGCCACGCCTACACCTGGGGGTCCGATCCTGATTGACGGCGAAATGGTGCTCCGACGGTGCTTCAAAGAGGCGAACTTCGTGGCGCCCGATCTCCCAAAATAATGAGCGATAAATTAGAATCCCTATATGGATTTGAAGATCTCGAGACGATCTACAAAAACTTCAACTGGGGCATGGGTTTTTATTGCGTGTAGGAGGAGGAATCGAAGGGGGAAGTTTCAAATGATTTCCGCCGTATATCGTTTAATCGGGGAGAGAGAAACGATGGTTTTTTCCTTTTTTTTAAAAAAATCTGATTGGCCGGTAGATTTTAAAAGGGGTTTTCTGACACGACCTCCAATCCAAACCCAACGACTGTTGTCCCTAGCATTTTACCCCCATTCAGAACACAATGGGATATGTTTCGTAGGCCCATTCGATAGTTTCAGTCAGTTTTCCTTCCAATTAAAATATATAACATTCAATATTTTGTTTGAACATACATTTCAATTTACTAGGGCCACAAACTGATTCGAAAAATTCCAGAAAAATATATCTGGCTATGTTTTGATGATACGGTCCCAACAAAACTAGTTTCGTCGAATTCTGAGGCCGTTTGCAAAAAGGCCCATTTTTGGTCGATCCAATTTAACTATAATTGACCAAAACATGTTTTCCTTTGCCACGCTCACATACTAGCTTCAAAAATTATGAAATTTTAAACCTAACAATAAATTCAAATCCCGGACCCAAAAAAAGTTGTTTCGTCGAATTCCGAGGTCGTTTGCAAAATAGCCAATTTCACGGGCTATATAAATTCCATAGCGACATTTCTGAACATTCATTTGGCCATAACTTTTGCTTTCCGCTATGAAACTTCGATTTTTCAGATTCGTTAGAAAGGTATTCACTAACATATTTAAATATTTTTGGTTTCACTCAAATCCGTTTTGTTTTGCGCTCGGTACAGTCCGACAAAGTTTGAATTCAATTTTTGAAACTGCAGCGCCATTTCAGGCCTTGTTTATAATTAGAATTAATTATATTCGTTTTCAAATGTCGATTCAAACTCACTTTTCATTGTGATTATTTAAAACATTTATTTTAAATATTTAAAATCCATCATTTTAGCCAATTTAAAAATTTAAAATTGGTTCAGATTTTCCGGGTCGTTACAAATAACTGTTTTAGTTCTCACACCACTCACAAGACTAAACTGGAGTTTATTGTTTTAACCTAAACTCTGGGTGCCCCTATTTCCACATGGGCAGCTAGTAGTTTTCGTTTTGCAGATTTATATTCATAGGATCCTGGTTTACAGCTGGAATGATATTCAAAAAGCTTTGTATCCGTATATCTCCTTTAGTAGTATTTTGTATTATTTTCCGCTGCTATGTAATGTATTGTAATCTCTGATATTTTATGATGTGTAATATTGATTCATACTCTGTATATTCTTATATTCTGATGAATTGTTGTAATAAGCAATGTAATGTTCTTGTGTTTGTGTTCTTATTTGTCGTGTCCTCAATTCAATCCGGGCTTTCCTTCATGGGGAAGTTCGGGTCGTTCCACTGTTCGACGTGATTCACCCTTCAGGTAACCACTGCAAACATTCCCCCATATTATATTCCTTCCCCACTCCGCTGGCTTCCAATCCCACACCATGTTTTTGAACCTGCTATGCTTCCCTCCACCATGGCACCCAAACACCACCGAAGCGCCAAAACCCCGTCCCCTTACTACCACCGCATCAGATCCCTTGCTCCAGTTATTCCATGTTTTCTTTGTTCCAGGCTATCAGACCCATCCCATCACTGCTCACTCCACTACTACCACACACATCCATCTCGACCTAACATCCTACCACCGTACATGACTCCGACCATCTGCTCATCATCAGAGACTACGGCCTCGATCCCCTCTGCCCCGTCGTCCTTTGACAGCAGCAGTTACGCAACATGGACCTGCCAATCACTTCCAGCAGCTCTGCAAGGGTCACGACTTCCTACGATCGTTTATTATTATTTCAACAGAGTATGTTTTTTTTAATTTAATAGTGGATCTTGCATTTGTTTGTGGAAGGAGTCTAATATTGGAGAATGGAGGTGCGATTTGATGGTTTGACGGAAAAAGGAGTTGCGATTTTTAATTACTGGAAGAAGAAGAAAATAAAGGAATGTAGCAGCGATGTTTATTTACACGAGAAAAAATGCGTGCGAGCCAAGTTTTAGGGTAAGTAGGTTTACAGATATTTACGTAGGGTAGCTAATGTGGGTGCGAGATAGGTCTGCATAATCTCTAGGATAGCTGCGCATTTTATTTTATTTTATTGGATGCATGTGTACATTGTTTAGGTAAGGGTTTTGTTTCACAATGTAGCTGTGGAAATTCGGGTAGGTGGGTACAATACTTTAATCGGTTGGCACAGGAACTAGGGTGCCACATTTTGAAAATAGTTTGTGCAGATGGTGGAGTAGGTGAGATTTTCAAAAATGTGGCAGGCAAGTGTTTTTAGTGGATTGACGCACAGGTGGGAGAGTTGGTTGGGAAGCAAGTAACAATGAGTGGTTTGGAACACCAGAAATTTTACAATATAGGGAGATTTTTAATTTGATTAAAAATATATGTTTTATACCAATTTATTTAGGACCATACCGACATTTAATCTTCGCAGGGTCACATACGTATTCCAAAGATAACAAAACTAGACACACTGCTATGTCTGGGTGTTCCTGATATAATGAAATTAATTTCGTTTAAAACGGACTCCGTTTGTACAATGGTATTATTTAAATTCCAAATTATTCAACAGTTCATGGTTAAATTTCGTCTACGGACAAAATAATTTCAGTTGGCTCCAAACTGAAAATTTAGCAATAACTAACCATATGTATTCGAATCAAATTCGTTTCGTCGAAAACGGATGTTGTTTGGAAAACAAATATTTTCAACGCTTATATAATATCGATAAATTATTAATTTAAATCAAAACAATTAAATTAAATAATAAGAAATTATTATTATGGAATATAAAAATATATATATCACTTCAAATTTACCAAATATGGCTTTATAATTCGATGTTAATATTTTAGAATTGAGCGGTATTCAAATATATAGAAATTCCTCATTAAATAAATTAAATAAACTTTATAATTTATAAATGAATTCCACAGCGACTATTTTAAAATTTGATTTGGATATAACTAACAATTTATAACAAGAAATCCAGATTTTTCCCTTTCAGTAAAAATTATAATCAACAAGGTTAAAACATTTCTTATTTCACAGAAATCCGACTTATATCGGATCCTGGATATTCAACTGAAGTTCAAACCTCAATATTACGAACTGTCGCGCACTTTCGAGCTCAGTTTATATTATATATAAAATTTATGTTCAAAGATCATTTTAAATAACGAATTAAATATGAAAACCCATTAATATTCCAAATAAGATATTTAAAATGATAAAATATAATAAATATTTGATTACCAGAAATATGGGACATTACATATTTTCTTCTTTTGCCCTTACAAGTAAAGAAAACAATTTTATTTGCATCCTTCTTTGGGAACAGAAGCAAATGTATTAAAGAAAATAACATTATTTGCTGTAGTTCTTTAGGAACCGAAGCAACTAAAAATTATGATAAGCAAATTCACATGTCAATAATCCTAGCCATCAACTTGTAACTTTCATTAGTAATAATTTATTTTAACGAATGATTATCCATAAAAAATTTGTGATTACTATAAATAATCAAAAATTATTTTTTATACTTAATAATTTATATTACTTAGTTATTAATATTTAATATATTATAATCCACATTTAGTAACTACATCTAATAATTAATTAATAATTAGTATTAAATAGTTAGTAATAAATATTTAATGATTATTAATCAATATTTGGTGTTTAATGTTTAACATTTAATTAATATGCAATATTTAATAACTAATAAGTAATAATTAATATTAAATAATTAATCATTAATATTTAAAAAATAATTGCGATTAGTATTTGAAAATTAATAAATAATAACAAATAGCTAAATTTAATACTTATGAGGTGACATTTATATTTAATAATTAATTTTAATCAATTATCAGCTAATAATGACTATAAAATAATAATGGTTAATAGATAATAAATAACAAATAATTACAAAAAATATGTAATAGTTCTTAATTAATCACTACATGTAAATGACATTGTTGCGATTAGGTACTCGCAACATTCACAAGACTATAGTAGCAATAAAGAATTTTTAACAATTGATTTTTTCGGATATTTGTGATAACGGGTTTTAGTAATTAGTTTTCCCTAATAGTTGTGATAAATGTATTCTTAATAACTAGTTTTCATGATAATTGCAGTAAACATATTTCCGACAAATGTTTGTTTTTGTCTGTCAGAATAGACATTTATATCATCCCGTTAGTTTTAATCCTTGTCTTTTTTGATGTTTTCCCAAAGTTTATAGAAAAATTGAAAATTTGATTTATTAACTTATTTGATTAGAAAAATATATTCGATATCGATATTTAATAATCAATAATCAATCGTAAATAACAACTTATATATGTCATTATTTATAGTTTATTATAATTAATTGTAATTAAAAAATAAATTATA
Organism: Allium sativum; assembly: GCA_030737875.1. Taxonomy (NCBI): domain Eukaryota; kingdom Viridiplantae; phylum Streptophyta; class Magnoliopsida; order Asparagales; family Amaryllidaceae; genus Allium; species Allium sativum. The sequence continues at coordinate 177,600,306 of CM060915.1, read as the reverse complement.
ATTACAAATTATTTTATATTATCAATGATTACTATTTTATGTTTAATAATTTATAATAGTTAATTATTAATATTTAGTAAACTATATTTAATATTTTAATTGTATTTAATAATTTATAAATATAATTAATAATTAATATTATATAACTAATAATTAACAATTGATAACTAATGTTTAACATTTAGTATTTATTTTTTCTGGCAAGGCACATTGAATATTTAGTTAATGAGTAATATTTTATAATTAAAAGTAATATTTATATTTAACATCATTAATTTTAATTAATAATTTCTTTTATGTAATTAAGAATTAAGATGAATATTTAATAACTAATATATGTAATAATAATTTTCTTTAGTATTGAGCATTAAATAATTATAATTGGTAGTTATATTTGATACATCGTATTTCACAAATTTAAAATTTTGATTTTTTTTAATATAAGCCTAAAGGTATTCATAAAATTTAAAAATTAAAATGTGAATCTTTCTTAAAATTGAAAAATATAGAAAAAAATTAAATTGTTATAATATTCATGTATAGAAATCTGTAGAGACAGTCAAATGCCCAGGCTTAGTAGCAAAGCCGCAACGAGTAACTTAAACGACCCAAGTCACCCGACCCAACATCGAAATGAACGAAAGTATGAAACCTTTAACTCAATTCACACGCTATCATTCCTTTTTGACTTCTTCCTTTTAGTCTAATGTCGTCATAAACCATAGAAAACTTCATGAGAAAATTTTCATGAAATAAAAATAAATTCTTTGATTTCTCGGAATCGAGCATCTTTGTTGGCTTTTCTACCAATTAGACAATGCAGGCGTTACTCTATGACAACCAGGTGACCTGGTCCTAAGGTAAAGGACATAGAAGGGGAATTAGACAACACTCTGATATTAGGTATAGCTAATAAATTTCATAAAATTTTGAAGTACAGTTGAATTTTTTTTAGTGGTATGACATTTCAGTAGGTCTTTTAGCAACCAAGGTTTGATTCTTCCATAGTGCATTGCAATCTGGCTTTTCACATTTACAACTTCACTGAAACAAAATGATTGTAGATGTCATGTATGTAGAAATGCCACTGAGCATCTTTAATGCAACTACAAATCTTTCCTCATCTTCTAAACCCCAAAATTTTGTCGTTGTATTTCTTTTCTCAGTCGTTCATCCTTTAATACTTCTATTGTTTAACTTAGCAGTGCTTTGCCATTGAAATGGATATGTTTAAATGCTATAACGTCAAGTAAGTTCTCTCTGTTGGAATGTGTACTCGAGGATGAAGATGCACTTAGTGATGATATGGGTACTACAACATGTAATTTTCCTATAATGAAGCATGCCTGAGGGTTTTAGAAAATTTAAGCATATATAAGTAACATGCTTGAGGTATTTTTTTAGTGTAAAATGCATAGTTAGAACCAGTTCTTTCCATTCTTCTTATCATGAATTTAAAGGCTATAACTATACAGTCATAGATGGCCACATAAAGAAAACCTCAAATGCACTTAGCCTTTGATATCACTCATAGAGCATGCTACTAAAACATGTGCTAGTATTGTGCTTCCATATTTTTTCTACTTGATCTAATATCATGAATAGTTTGAAGAAAGGATGCACAAATTAATGGAATAACCATAGAAAAATATTCATGTTGTACTCCAGACTGGAAAATAAAAAATTATAGTTTCGCACAACTCAACAGAACTATGTTTAAATGTGTATATGTTAAAAAAGTTACATCTATAGTTAGACTCTCATTGAATTATCGTAGAAAATGACTTGAAAAGATTGAAGCTTTTTTATAATTTTGTAATACTGTCTTTTTTCCTTTCAAAAAAATGAAAGAAATGTATAAGTATAATTTGAACAAAAATATTTACTATTAACTTACGTAATATTTTAGTGTTTAATGTACTTTTGGTTTGTAATCTGAACATGTAGATGGTATGTACTTTTATGATTAAATATCTACGAGGCAGAAGAATAAATCTAGATGAATACCCAAATTTTTAGGGGATTTGAAGTCCACTAAGCGCTGGATGAAGGTATACCGGCAGAATCAAGCTTGCTACTATTTCAGGCTAAAGCAACAAGATGGTGTCGGTAGTGTACCATAACTGATTTTGTTTGCATATGAACTCAATTGAAGTTGATACCACTGCTTTCATAGCTTCTGGTGGTGACTTAAGAGGAGGGGAGCATACACTAATCTAAATAAGGGAATCAATTTTGATGCTTCCACATTATAGTTTAATTTCTTGCTTATTTATTTTGGTTTTGAGAGTTTTACAGTGAACTAATGGTGCCAATAATTAGGGAAGCTGAAAATAAATCTGAGCTTTACAGTGAACTATATCTTTGACATCATTCCAACAACACGCTATAATTTAACTTTTTCTGTAAATTACTGTTCCATTTCTTTCATAAACCATAAATTAAAACAATATCATAATATCACATATATGCATACATATGAACTTCAAATTTTCAGCAAAAACATATAAATAAAACAATTATGAACATCGAACATGTCTGAATAACACATTATCTTTTGTGAACTTTTATTTCAGATAGTTTTCTTTGAAAAATGTCTAAAGGTCAATATCAATAGTTGCTTTCATGCTAATTTACATTTTAGCTAAAATGTAAAACCTGAAATATATGTTGTGTGATTATCTTTTGAAGTATTTCGCTAGGCACTGTTGTCAAAAATCTTAAAATCCTACGATTTGAATCCCGTTTTAAATCGAATGTCTCCCTTTACGATTCGATTTATATTCTGATTCAAAACAAGGTAATAATACTACATATTAGAAATATCATTCAATTCAAATTAATATATTCAATATTCCGATTTGGGTCTACAATTCCAATTTTAATCATTTAAAAGAAAATTAAAATTGGAACAAGAGAGAAAATGGTGTTTTAGGTTTAGATGTGGAACTTTAAACATCAAAATTGACTTCAAAGCGTGAGCAAACTTCGAAATATATATTTTTAGAATCCACGATTTACGATTTAAATCCCGTTTCGATTCATAATTTGAATTTTATGATTTACGATTTTTATCTCATTTTGAAAACCTTATCGCCAGCTGCTTTTAACATAGACAACTCACATATCTACATGATCATTAGAGCTGCTAGTTCCCTATAAATTCATGCTTGCTTAATTTAATAGAACATTTGTTTTCATATCTATTTTAAGCTTCCGTTCATCCTTGTTATAATCCAGTCAAAAACCTACAAAGTAAATTTCTATTTCTCTATAGATGAGCTTGTTGTCAGTGCAACATAGCGATAATATATTAAACCAGAAAACAAATGATCAGTATGTAAAATTTGAAAGTAAAGTTTCTGCAATTTTCAAATGGTGCCTCTAAATGCAATAATCCAAACACAAAAGAAGCGTAGATTTCATTGATGAATCTTAATATGCAAATCAGAGACAACTGCAATAAACAAGTCACTTTATGAATTTTGTAAATCAACACAAACCAAAAGTGTCTGGTTCCAAAGTCAAGTAAAAGAATGTAAAGTGATTAAGTCAAACATGCAGCCAAATAACTTTTTTTCCACTACATTGACCGTAATAATTCTATAATGTCTGGCATTCCATATTCAAGCCCAGTGTTTAGGACTCCATCTTCAAGCCCAGTGTTTGGGACCCGTCTTCAATCCCAACATTCGAGATGCCATCATCAACCCCAACGTTCAATGCACCGTGTTTAGCCATAGCATTTAGGATAACTTCAAATCTGTCATTTTCAAATTTGTCCCTTTTTAAGCAAACTCACTTCCAAGATTAGAACCAGCAACCATCATTCTCAGCGTTCACTCAAAATCAGAATCATAGGTAGTTTAATCAGTTTGACGGAGGTATAATGTTCCATGTTAAGCCTCAAATCACTATGCAGATGGCACCTGCGACACCTGTTATGCACTCCTTAGCTAACCATGATTTTCAGGTGATTATTGATGCTTACAAGGAGGAACCAACTAATGATACATACCCATTCAGAGTTGGAATCTCTTCCTATTTCTTAAATATCAATTTATAAGTGTTTCAGAACTATAAAGTAACTTTTACGTTGACCTTGTAGCATTTATTGTTTAGCGTAACTAATCCAGCTGCTAGACACCTGTTGATGTTAGCGCAAGCAACCCCCTTTCTTCCTCGCTCTCCTTTCCTCCTTTAGTTATGCGGAAGTGCTAACATAGATTTTTTTTACTTTTGTGAAGACTTTATGGATATTTTTTGTGGCAGATAATGTGGAAGGAGGCAATGAGTAAGCTAGAAGGGATGGATAGTGTTGATAGTAAAAGTTCATGGCCTCAGCTTGTACAAGAATTTAAAGCTTTGTCAAACAACTTAAAGGTATTTCTATGTTAATATATGACAGACAATTTATTTATGCTTCAAATGATTTCTTATTACATTCATTTTCTTTCTACTATTGGTATTCAGTGGACATTTATTTGGTTACAGTTTTTGGAGCGCTAATGGTCCTTTGAATTCTACTAAGTTAACTACATTCTAATACCTAGATTGTTGTATTTCATTGAAATATCTATTTATATGCAGCATGCTTCTAATTTGTTCGTAAAGATATGCCAATTATGCTTATCACAATTTTTGTAAGAAAATTAAATTTCCAAATGTTTTCAAAACAAACAACCAAACAAGTTACCAGTGGAATAAATTATTACTATATAAGGTATCAAATATGATAACGTTTGAATTTGAATAAAATCAGAATGTGTCACCACATCAGTATCTGGCTGGGTAAAATCAGCAATTATTTAAGGTATCAAATGTTATTATATGTTGTAGACTATTATTCTAACTTTATGGCATTTGAACGCATGGATCACTAAAATAAAACTGAATGCATGGTCTAGTAATATAAAATTGAATGCACGCTGCATTTATCTTTGTTTGACATTTATTATGACTGTTTAAATTATCACAAGCTATTAAACAAAAATATATGATGACATTGGAAATTATTTCATTTGTCCACCTGCCAGTCAAGCTCATCACAGTATCACATGAATTAGAAGTTCAACAAATAAGGACATGTTCCACTGGACCCATTTTTTGTATTACGTGCATCATCCTACCCCACTTTTGATAGAACTTATCCACTTGTATGTTTGAGTTGTCAGCATGACATGTAAATTATAAGTTTATTTATCTTTCAGTTTGTAGTTTATTTGTATTTTGTTTGTGATTCTAACGTATATACTGTCACGTCCAGGAGATACAACTATATTGAGGCATATTTCAAAATTATAGTGATTTGTAAGGATGTACTAGTTTTGTGAAATGTTTTTTTTTTGCTTCGGTTGCAACAATTACAGAAGCAAGAAGTAGTTCATTGTTTTAGCAATTGGTTTACTTTTTGTTGCTCCGGTTGTGTTAATAACTAAAGCAAATGAAGTAATTTTTGCTTTGGCTGAACAACCAAAGCAACAAATTTTGGTCTATTGCGTCATCTACATTTGCTTCGGTTGCTGAACCACAGGAACAAAGGGTAAACAACCATAGCAAATGATCTGTTTTGTAGCAATGATGATTTCAAACTTGTAACGACCCGGAAAATCCGAACCAATTTAAAATTTTATTTTAAATAATTTGGTGGGAAAATGTGACAGAAATTAAAAATTTCATTTTTAGATAATATTAAAGACAGTGAAAATAGTCAATTTTCAAATGATCTCTGTTTTCAACGAAACCACTTTTGTTGGAACCGGAATGTCGAATTATTGCTAGGTTTCAATTTTTAGAATTTTCCGAGTTAGTTTGTGAGTGTGGCTAAAGAAACTGTGTTTTGTTCAATTCAGTTAAATTTAATCGACTGAAAAATAGCCATTTTTCAAACAGTCACAGAATTCGACAAAATTAATTTTTTTAGGACTATATCGTCAAAACAAAGACAAATATATTTTTTGGGATTTTTCTGGGTCCGTATGTGGCCTCAATTAATTTATTTATACGAGCGAATTAAATTTATAAAGGATTTAATAATTAATTTAAATAATTGAGGCCACAGACAGCCGTTTGGGCTGACGGGACCAGGTCCGTTGGATCCGGAATATGGGTTATTGGTTAGGGACACCTTATGCTGGACAGGAACTGGACCGGTTTAAAAGATATGGATTTATTTGTAAAAATACATTGAAAATATTATAAAAATCAAAGAAAATAAAACCCTGGCCACTATTCACCCATCGTTTCCAGCCGCCACCCATTCTTTCAATGGCCGATTTCGTTCAAAGCTTCTCCTCCTAATTTCTCTTTCATCTCTTCGAATTAGAACCCAAACCACACACCACATCGAAGCTCCTTCCCTCCTCTTCCCATCCATAAGGTTAAAGCTACCTGAAATCGCCCCTAGCGCCCGCCTCACCTCCACGAACGTCGGCCGAACAGACCGTCGCCCTCCCCCCAGGCTCGACCGAGCTGAGCAAAACCGGGCCCCCCTCGAGCGTCGCACTTCCCTCTCCATCGTGGTAGCATCGGATTATCATCTCTTACCCTGTAGTGGCCGTAAAACCAAACCCTAGATTTGAACTGAGAAGTTGAAAAAAACGGCCTAAGTTCGGAGAGAAGGAGAAAGGTTATTTCTTAAATCAATTAATTAATATAAATTGTTTTATAGCTAAATTAATCATAACTGATTCGTTTCAACTCGGAATTCGATGATTTCAGCGACGTTGTGATCGTATTGTCAAGATCAACGACTCTGAACTGAAACGGGACCATTCTGGACTGTTTGAAATTTTGACCAAATCACGAACGACGGTGAGATTTCTAAATTTTGAATAATTAAATAATTTAATTATATTTGTTATGTGAATCATTGTATTTTTTTATTTCTGATCTGCGATGTTGTGATTGTTGTATGGTTGTTAATGTTCGTTGCGATATCATGATATAGCCATGTTAGTTTAGATCTATAAATTATGATGTAATCTCTATAAAGTTCTCATCTTTATTGTTTTTATTTTTATTTTATTTTTATTTTTATTCCTTTATAGAAATGAAACATTGAATCTTTGTTTGTTTTACAAACAAAAATGAAATTTTGAATCTTTATTTTGTTTAACAAATTAAAATGAAAAAGATTGAACCTTTATTCTGGTTTGCAAAAGAAAGTTTAAACCATTATTTTTGATCCACAACAGAAAATGAAAAGTTGAATTTTTTTATTTTGATTAACAAAATAAAGGAAAGGTAAATCTTTACCTTTGATGCACAAAATAAATGAAAGTTTGAATTTTTATTTTGATTTGCAAAATAAACAAAAAGGTTGAATCTTTATTTTGTTTTATGATTTATAAAATAAAGAAAGTTTAAATCTTTTAAATTTTAGATAAAGACAAATTAAGATTAGATATTTTGTTTGATTTACAAACAAAGATTATATATTTTATTTGATTTACAAATAAAATAAAGATGAGACCTTTTATTGTGATTCATCTCATATATTGTGTTGTATGTGTGGACATTGAAATTACGATGTTTGGTAAATAGAAATGGTTAGACCAAAAACCATATTATTATATTTATGGATATTGAAATTGCAATGTTGTGTAAGTAGAAATGGTCAGATAAAAACCATTATTTTTGGTTATCATATTTTGAAACCAAATTGAAATGTGAGTCAGATTGGAAAATATCCCCTATAAAAAAATTGTGCATTAAGGAAAGAAATAGAAAACTTACATTTTCTAGTGTGAATAAAGAGAAGTAGAGAATTTACATTTTTCTGATGTAATAAAGGTAATTACAGAATTTACATTTTTCTAATGTAATAAAGATAAATAGAGAATTTACATTTTTCAATGTAAAGAATTAAAAGAAAGGATTTACATTTCTCAATGTAAGGAAATAAAAATAAAAGATTTACATTTTTCTACGTAAAAATAAAAGATTTACATTTTTATATGTAAAAATATAAGATTTACATTTTTCTATGTAAAAATATAAGATTTACAATTTCCTATGTAAAAATGAAAGGTTTACATTTCTCGTTGTAAAGGTAAAGAACTTACATTTTTCAATGTAAAAGAAAAAAGATAAAATATTTACATTTTATAGAAACACATAAAAAGTACATTTTTATGTTATAAAAAGGAATTAGATAAAAAGTACATTTTTATGTTGTAAAAAGGAATTAGATAAAAGGTACATTTTTATGATATAAAAAGGAATTAGATAAAAAGTACATTTTTATGTTATAAAAAGGAATTGTACATAAAAAGGAATTGGAGAAAAAGAACATTTTTTTTTGTAAAAAATAAAGAGTACATTGTTGAAACCGTCATTTTTGTCGCATTAGAATTGGCGAACAAAAATATTATTTTATTGAATATAAAAATATACATTGTTGAAACCGTCATTTTTGTCGCATTAGAATTGGCGAACAAAAATATTATTTATTGAATATAAAAAGAGTTCATTGTTGAAACCGTCATTTTTCTCGTATTAGAATTGGCGAACAAAAATATTATTTTATTGAATATAAAAATATACATTGTTTAAACCGTCATTTTTGTCGCATTAGAATTGGCGAACAAAAATATTATTTTATTGAATATAAAAATATACATTGTTGAAACCGTCATTTTTGTCGCATTAGAATTGGCGAACAAAAATATTGTTTTATTGAATATAAAAGTTTATAATGTTGAAACCGTCATTTTTGTCGCATTAGAATTGGCGAACGAAAATATTTTTTGTATAAAATAAAAGAATGGATTTTAATATTGGTAATCGCCAAATGGTTTATATATATAAATATAAATATAAAATTAAACGAAACGAGCGCAGCAGTTCGCGTATCGACAATCGTAATTTTAAACGATTATACTGAAAGATCCGACCGTTGGATTTTCCCAAAACTGGAACCGTTAGGACCGCTTTGGGAAAAAATTTCCAACGATATAAATTTCATTAAAATCCGACGGTTAGATTTTAAGATATGTGTAAATCAAAATGTGGTAAAAACTACGCCAGGGCCGCCCATTGACCCAAAGCGTCGTCTATTTATTTTGAGCTATTTTTAAATAAATAAAAAAAGTGATAAATAGTTATAAATATATATGAAATGTTTTAAATGATAATTATGCGACAATTATTTGAAAAGACCGAGTTTAAATCATTTCAAATAATTGCACGGCGATTAAATCAAAGATGTAAGAAGACGATGGTTGAAGACCGGCGATCTTCACATCGAATGGACGACGACTTCTGATGCCTTGGATTGACTTGCTCCCAAGACGGGGTTGAAGCGGTAATTGCCCGGACGTGTGTTGGTCATGCGGATAAGCGAGCGCCCTTTTGGTGCCTCCTGTTTCGTTCAGACCCAGAACGGACTTGTAAATGGATGAGTGTCTGACGTTGGAATTCATTTCATGTAATTAAATCGACTTGTATTAATATATGTCTGTTTGGTGGTGGAGAATTTATTCTATACTTAACGCCCTGGTATATAGTAATAGTTGTCGATCACATAGCGTGAATTGTCAAGGTGGCACGCCAAGATGCAATGATCAAGGCTTTGTTGAAAAGCAGGCCTTGTGGTTAATGATCAAAGCATAGCCTGTTTAGGCATAGCTTTGTGTATAGCGTAACCTCACGAGCCTCACACCTAGGTATCAGTCTAAAACGGGAGAAGGGAGTGCACACGTTATCTTTCTAGCTAGAGTAATGTCAGGGACCTACCAGCGCTGACATTTTACTTATGTGGATGATGGATTATGAGGTACCTCGTGTTTTTTTATAGGTTGTTAGTGGCCATATTATAGGTCCAAAAGGACTGGGAAACGTGTGTTCAAGTATAACTAATCCACGACCCTTCGGAGTGGACCGACCCTGCAGCTTTCCAAGGGTTGCCCATAAGTGTGATCTTGAGGTATTTGCTAGAGTGTCTCGAATCGGTAAGGAGCTCCTCCCTAGCCTTGATTCATGATGGAAAAACAATTTCCAATACGACATTACGGTCTTGATTGTAAACTTATATACAGCGACATAGTAGGATGGGGTACTATGTCGTCTAGGATTAATACAATTATATTGAAGTATTTTAATACTGCTTAGACACTAATGATAATATAAAAATATTATCTTTCACGTATTAAGCATGTTTGATCATCATAAGGGAAAACTATATCCTCCTGTGTGTGTTGCATTGTGTGATAGGACTTGAGTCTGATTATGATTTCATTTTTCAAAAGTCATTTCATTGTTTTTGTATAAACTTTATTCAATTATGCACTGGCAATCCAATGGAGTAAACCCGTTCCGCGTTTGCGGCGTGGTCCTGTGATTTGCCACGTTGTTAGATAAATTAGTTAAGAAATCTCATACCAGTCCCATGACTGACTCGATGTTTGTTTCACTTTGCAAACTCGGGTTCCCTCTATTTACACGGGCAGCCAAGTGACAGGTTCTTAAGAAGACATTTTTTGCATTGAAGACTACTTGGAAGGAGAAGGCGAAGACTTTCTTTTATTTTTATCTTCTGCTTTTAGAGACTTTATTTTATCTTGGATTTTGATGTACGTTTGGTGTAATAACCCGTATTTTAAATAGCATGCTATAACATTAATCAAGGCAGAATTAAATGATAAAATCTGAATCAAGGGAAACGGTCTGTGTCATTGCGTTTGTCTCGGAAAAATACGCGAAATAGAGTCCGAGTTTTCGAAAATCGGAGTCCGTATGACCAAGTTATGGCCCGTCAAATTTTTCAGAAAATTTCAAGTTCAAAAACAGTTCAAATTTGAATTCAGAATTAAAATTCAGCCAAGCAGGATAGGTGGAAAAAATTCCCGCCACCCCCAAGTCGACTGGGGAGTCGACTTGGGAGTCGACACACCCCAGGTGGTGTCGACTGCCCAGTCGACACCCCTGTCGACTTGGGTGGTCGGCCAGTTTGGCCTGGGTGCACCTGACTTGTTCCTCAAGACATGCTTTAAGGCTTGTGACGGATTTTAAAGGCTCAGATCTGAATTAGGGTTAATCCTATGGCCTAAACTAACCTAAACTTCTATAAAAGGACCCTAATATCTAGCCTAAACCATCATAAATCAATCCTACAACTAGATTATGCCAAAATGTTTAATAATGGCCTCCACCCTCTTGTCATAGTCTCCATCTTCATTCATATGAGAGTTTCTAAGCTTGTTTGAGGGATTCTAAGTTTGATTCAAGGCCAAAGTTCAATCCTTATTCATCAAAGCAAGGATCTTCTTCTTGTTTCTCAAGACAACTTGGAGCTTGTATTCATTTGGGGGTTTTTTGTTGCTAGTGTGGCTTCGTCTCAATCTTGTTTTATTTTATAAGTCTTCATAACATTGTAAGCCCTATTCCACTCTTAGATTCTAACTATGAAGTTAAATATGACATGTTGCAAGTTTGAGTTTGGGGCCTAAGTATGACTTGTGCTTTGATTCTATCATGTTATGCATAGATTTATTCTATGCATGTTTGTAAAGCTATCACCTTGACTTTGTGCATAGAAAGCTATGAGCTTTGATTTGAAATGTTGCATAAAGCAACATAGAAACTCTCATAAACCTTATGTTATATTGCATATGATGTTATATGCGAATCACTAGCTATCATCCTATGTCTTTTACGACCATGTTTCATCTATTTTGCTAAAGTTGATATCATGCATGTTTTGAGGCCTATAATGTAATATGCAAGTTATGGACACATTTGCCTCATATGCCACCATGTTTAACTTGTGGCCAAACCTTATTAATTATGTCATGCTTCTAAGTTCCCTCTTTGAGATGTATTTGCGTTTATGCGAACTTAAATGCGATGGGGTTACGTTATGGGTAAACTAAAATGACATAAAAACATGACTTGAAAAGATGACATGAAATATGACATGTGATTATGCTTGAAACATGAACATGAACTTGGACATGACTTCTAGAAAACATGAGGATGGCCAACTCGAGGTTGGGTTGAGTTTGTAGCATAAATCTACCCGGAACCGACTGGCTTAACTAGTGGCTACAAACAATAGGATCCAATGTGAGTAGTTGGTCACATCGCACTTAAAACCCGAGGTTAGACTAGGTTGTGGTGTAAAGCTAGCCGGACCCGACGGCTTAACTAGTAACCACAACAAAGTCTAATGTGAGAGGTTGGGGGTGCATTAAATTAATTAATGCCACATGGTAGGGTTAAGTCATGGACTACTTGTATACTTAACCAATTAAACACGATGGGTTGGTAGGGTTAAGTCATGGACTAATTGAATACTTAACCAATTAAACACGATGGATTGGTAGGGTTAAGTCATGGACTACTTGAATATACTTAACCAGTTGAACACGATGTATTGATACGGTTAAGTCATGAACTGCTTGGATATACTTGACCGACTCAATACATGGTTAAGATAGGGTTAACCACACTTAACCCATTTAAAACCCTAGTTATGTGGTCCTTTTCAGCAGTAACCTACTTGGGAGTATCTGGATACCCAGGACTAGGCTAGGGTGGGGCACGATTACTGACTGATTGTAAGAGACCAAAAGAGACGGCTGAATAGTGCACCAGTTAAGTTCAGGCGGACCATGGTCATGCACATTAAGTCCGGAGTTGAACATGGGCACCGGTAGGTTTAGACTGTGCGTGCTTGAATTGTGTCTGTGGTTTACACCTTAGGGCTGGATACACCCTTGGGTGGACCTTTCACAGTTAACTACATTCCATGATTCGGCCGTACGACACCGATACACGACGAGTTAGGCTTATAGGGAGCCGATCGACTAGACCGAGTAGTTGGACCTTGATTTAGGTCATCTCATGAGTTTGGGCCAACATTGGGCTATGGGATCATTGCTTGTTTATACTTGACTTGGATTAGAAATACTAGTACACTTGGTGGAACTTAACCTTGTATATGCGATGCCACACTTGATCTGTCTTGTTAACTTTTCACCATGCCAGTTATCATCCTATGTATCATCTCTGCTTTACATGTCCAGTTAACTTTATTAGTTTTTATACTAATAGTAGGTAGGACTTACCAGTCTTTTTGACTGACCCTTTTCCTTTCGCCTCTTTTCTTCCGTCCCCCCCCCCAGGTTCTCAGGGTGGGAACACTAGCACCTAGCTTGGATCTTTAGCTGCTTTTCTGGATAGCTCATGTACGGTTTGGACTTGAGCTTGCTATGGCTTTACCACGTCTACTTGGGGGATAGTTTACTTTATGTTATTTCCAGTTTTCAGTTTATGTTTCTAGACTTTGTTGTGTGGGAAAATAATGACTCGGTACTTTGATGTAACTTGACTATGGTTTTGAAATAGTAGTTTTATCCGCTGCTTTACTTACTCTGTTTTACTTATATGTTCTGTCTTGTGATATCTGCATGCATGTTTACCTCGTTTAACGCCCCTCCAAAGTTAGTGTGCTTGAAAGAGTGACATTGGCGGAGGTGGGGTGTTACATTTGGTATCAGAGCATAAGGTTTACAAGATCTGAGCAAAAGGTTTTTAAAACTTACCTTTTGAAAAACTATTTTCAAAACCAATTAGGTATTTTCCAAGAAAGGCTAGTTTATTTTAAAAAGCTATTCCCCAAAAGCCATTAGCACTATCGTTTGTTTCCTCATTCTAAATCTACCTTTTCCTTTTTCTCAGCATGGCCGATCTTAACCTACCCGAGGGAGTAACCATTCCCGGATGGTTCCGGAGGTACTTGGAAGCTAAGGCCAACGATGTAGGCCCAGCAAACACTCCCACCGTAACTGAGGTTCCTCCTCCTCCTCCCCCTCAGCATCCACTAGCAGATTTCGCAAAGGTTTGCAATGACTTTAAGGCAATGGGTGGCAAGAATTTTATTAGGACGGAGACTTTTGTTGAGGCGAGAAATTGGTTGAAAGAAACTGAAGATCTCTTCGCCATCTTTGATGTGGAAGACCGTAGGAAGGTTCTGTTGGCAGTATGGCTATTGAAAGAAGAAGCTGCTTATTGGTGGGAGGTCACCAACGCTACTAGGCCTATAGAGACTTGGGCCGACTTTAGGACGAGGTTTGGGCTTAAGTTTTTATCATCTGCTGAGGCGAATCTGCAATTGGAGAAGTTTATATCTTTGAAGCAAGGGGACATGACAGTGAGGGAGTATGTGAATAAGTTTAACCAGCTTGCTCGATTCGGTTTGGATATGGTCAACACTCCCCAGAAGAAGGCTCTACGCTTTGCACGAGGGTTGAATGAGCCATTACAAGGCTTAGCCATGTCACATATACCCATGGGGGCCACTTTTGAAAGCCTAGTGGACATGGCATTGCTTCAGGGAGACGATAAGAATGGCAAGAAAGAAGTCAAGCCTAACGAGACTCAAACCAAGAAGTCGGACTCCAAGTGGGGAGTAAATCAGAGCAATCAGAATAACAAGAACAACAAGGGTAATAAGGCCAACAACAACAAGGCAAAGGACACAAGAAAGTGCAACTTCTGTGGGATTGTTGGGCACATAGCCAAAGATTGTAGGAAGAAGAAGAGAAAGTTGGGCGGATGCTTTTATTGTGGAGAAACTGGACACTTTAGCAAGGATTTCCCCAAGAAGCAAGGACAAGGGCAGACTCAGCGTGCAGGACCTTCTGGAGGGCAAGTGCTTGCTCTCAACACTGCTCCAGTTCAGGACCGAGGTAGTATTTCTGTAGAAAGCCTTGTTTATATTTCTGATTTTCCTGTTCGCACTTTATTTGATTCTGGCGCATCGCGTACCTTTATTTCTTCTGACATTGTTGAAAGTTTGCATCTAAGTACTGGTCTAGTTGAGGATCCCGTTAGTGTTTCAAATCCAATTGGGGGTTCCGCCCACCTATCTATGATTTGTGTGGATTTGAAGATTTCTATCTTGACCGTAGAATTCACGTGTAATGCTTATGTTCTCGGGTTCACGGGATACGGGTTAATTTTGGGCATGGATTGGTTGTCCAGTTATGGAGCCATCCTCGATTGTGATCATAGGGTGGTGAGGCTCATGACTCACCTCGGTAAAACCCTAGAGATTTGAAGCAACCCGTTGGATCCCGTCATGTTATGTTATCTTGAATCTCTTGACTCGTCCATCGATGATCTGCAATCTGTAAGGGTGGTCCGAGAATATCCCGATGTCTTTGAAGAGGTTAAGGGGTTACCCCCTAAACGAGAGATAGATTTCCGCATTTATCTTGTTGATAATGCCAAGCCAATTTCATTGCCCGTTAGGCACATGGCCCCACGAGAAAGAAGAGAGATCAGTAAGCAAATCAAGGAGTTGCTTGAGAAGAATTTTATTAGGCGAAGCATTTCTGAATGGGATGCTCCTGTGGTGTTCACTACTAAGGCGGATGGTTCGCTTCGCCTATGTGTTGGTTATCGAGAATTGAACAAGCTGACAAAGAAGAATAGGTACCCGTTACCAAGGATTGATGACCTCTTTGACCAGCTTGTTGGTGCTTCTGTTTTCTCTCGGCTCGATCTAGCCAGTGGATTCCACCAGCTTAGAGTGGCTGAGGATAGTATTGATAAGACTGCATTTAGGACTCCAGATGGATTCTTTGAATGGCTTGTCATGCCATTCGGTTTGACTAATGCACCCGCCTACTTCGTAGATTTGATGAGTAGGGTGTTCAGGGAGTTCCTTAACAAGGTTTTAGTTGTCTTTATGGATGATATTCTGATCGTCTCAAGGGATGAGGAAGAACATGCTAGACATCTCAAGGAAGTGATGGATATGCTTAGAGCTCATCAGTTGAAAGCCAAGTTCTCCCAATGCCATTTTTGGAGAAGGGAAGTTTGGTTTCTTGGACATATAGTTTCCAAGCAGGGCATAGCTGTGGATCCCGCGAAGGTGGTTGCGGTTCAAGACTGGAAGACTCCTAGGAATGCAACCGAAGTAAGAAGCTTTCTCGGTCTGGCAGGCTACTATAGGAAGTTCATTAGGGACTTCGCTAAGATTTCAGCCCCTCTTACTAAGTTGACGAAGAAGAACTTAGTCTTTGCATGGGACTTAGAGTGTGAGCTTGCTTTTCAAATGCTCAAAAGAGCCCTTACCACAGCTCCAGTTTTGGCATTACCCGATGGCGGTAAGATGCTTACCGTGTACACCGATGCATGTGGCACGGGGTTAGGTGTTGTTCTAATGCAGGAAGGAAGAGTGATATGTTATGGGTGTAGGCAACTTAAAGTTCATTAGAAGAACTATCCCACTCATTATTTGGAGTTGGCGGCGATCGTCTTTGCACTCAAATCCTGGCGCCACTATCTTCTAGGCGAAAGGTTTGAGTTGTATACTGATCACAAGTCACTCAAGTACCTCTTCTCGCAGAAAGATCTAAATCTAAGGCAGCAAAGGTGGATGGAATTCATGGCATCATATGACTTCGAGATAGCTTATACCCCTGGCAAGGGTAATGTTGTGGCAAATGCTCTAAGCAGAAGAAGGTTGACTTTGAGTCCCTTGTTTGTTGAGATGAAGAGCCTAGAGTTCTTGGCAATCTTTGATTTCACAACGGCTGTTGAGTCGATGGCGGGTTCGTTAGCATCTCTTGAGCTTAGACCTACACTTCTTGATCAAGTAGGGACTTCGCAGAAGGAAGACCCGCAGATAGTCGAGATTATGGACAAGTTGATTCGTGGTCAGACGTCTAGCCACCTTGCTAGATATACTATTGATAACAAAGGTTGGCTAAGGCGTGATGGAAGGCTATGCATTCCACAAGTAGGAGACTTGGTGCATAAAGTTCTCGAAGAAGCGCATCACTCGAAGATGACTATACATCCTGGAGGAGATAAGATGTATAGGGATATGAAGCGCATTTTCTTTTGGGCTGGAATGAAGAATGATGTGGTAGAGTATGTTTCAAAGTGCATGGTGTGCCAACAAGTGAAAGCCGAGTCGAAGAAACCCGGTGGGCTAATACATCCATTGGAGGTCCCGCAATGGAAATGGGAAAGTATCTCGATGGATTTCGTGGATGGATTGCCTAGGTCAAGGAAGGAAATACGAGCATATGGGTCATAGTTGATAGACTTACGAAGAGTGCTCACTTTTTTCCGGTGAAGAGCAAGAGGACCGCATCATGGCTATCATCCGTTTATCTTCGAGAGATAGTGCGATTGCATGGAGTTCCTTGTAGCATAGTTAGCGATCGTGACCCAATCTTCACTAGCCAGTTCTGGAGTAGTTTGCAAGAAGCTATGGGTACTCAATTGAATCTAAGTACAGCCTATCATCCCCAAACAGATGGCCAAACCGAAAGGGTGAATAGAGTGCTAGAAGATCTTTTGAGGCTTTGTGTCCTTGACTTTGGTGGTACTTGGGAAGACCACCTTCCTCTTGTAGAGTTTACTTATAATAATAGCTATCAAGCTAGCATAGGGATGGCACCATTTGAAGCTTTGTATGGGAGGCCATGTAGGTCACCATCTTGTTGGTGGGAGACAACGGATAAGCTTATACTTGGGCCTGATATGATACAGGACACATCCGAGAAAGTTGAATTGGTGAGAAGACGGATGAAAACAGCCCAAGACAAACAGAAATCCTATGCTGACAAGCGTAGGACAAATCTGGAATTTGAAGTTGGAGATATGGTTTTCGTGAAGGTTTCTCCTTTGCGTAATGTGGTTCGTTTTGGAGAAGTTGGGAAGCTGGCACCAAGGTTCGCAGGACCCTTCCCTATCATAGAGAGAATTGGGAAGATGGTTTATAAGGTGGAATTGCCCGAGAAGCTGGCCGGAGTGCATAATGTCTTTCATGTCTCGCATCTCCGAATGTGCCTACATGAGTCCGCTGAGGTGGCTGAACCTAGCATTCTTGAAGACGTGTAGGTAGAGAAAGAGGCAATCTTGAGGAGAGCTCCAATTTGTATCTCGGGAACGGAGATCAAGAAGCTAAGGAATCGAGAAGTCAAATTGGTGAAGGTTCAGTGGAGTGAGGCCGAAGAGGATGCAACTTGGGAAACCGAGGAGAAGATGCGTGGGCTTTATCCATTTCTTTTTTAGGGTACATTCTCAATCTCTTTTCCTTGTTAGAGTATCTTTCTTTTGCTATCCATGTTCATCTTGTTATCTCGTTAACCTTGTCATGAGAACCTTAGGTAGACACCCTATGGATGAAACATTTTATGCTTGATGTTTGCAAGTGGTTGCAAGTGTTTGCAAGTGGATACTTGTGGATGCATGATACACGTTAGGCACTAAGATCGGCTCACACACTTTCATATTGCATATGCATGAGTGCTTACACTTATTCATGGTTGAAACTTGTTATGCTATTATGTGGACGTAGCATATGGATGAATGTTCTATGCACTCATGTAGAGATTATAAATTATGTTAGGAATTTGCATACATATGGACTCATTTCACTAACATACTTTGCATTAAGGAGGTTTACTGAATCAGTAACTGCCTGATTTTCGCATTAGATAAGTACATATACACACACCTTTCGCATATGATCATACAACATTTAGAATCTTTTAAGGACAATGACTGCTCGTGGACGATGCTTTGAGTAGATGGATGATGGATGGTAGGATACGTTCTTCCTAACTTGAAGATTTCGAGGACGAAATCCTTTAAGGCGGGGAAAATGTAATAACCCATATTTTAAATAGCATGTTATAACATAAATCAAGGCAGAATTAAATGATAAAATCTGAATCAAGGGAAACGGGCTATGCCATTGCGTTCGTCTCGGAAAAATACGCGAAATAGAGTCCGATTTTTCGAAAATCGGAGTCCGTATGACCAAGTAATGGCCCGTCAAAGTTTTCAGAAAATTTTATGTTCAAAAACTGTTCAAATTTGAATTCAGAATTAAAATTCAGCCAAGCAGGATAGGCAGGAAAAATTCCCGCCACCCCCAAGTCGATTGGGGAGTCGACTTGGGAGTCGACACACCCCAGGTGGTGTCGACTGCCCTGTCGACACCCCTGTCGACTTGGGTGGTCGGCCAGTTTGGCCTGGGTGCACCTGACTTATTCCTCAAGACATGCTTTAAGGCTTGTGACAGATTTTAAAGGCTCAGATCTGAATTAGGGTTAACCCTATGGCCTAAACTAACCTAAACTTCTATAAAAGGACCCTAATACCAAGCCTAAACCATCATAAATCAATTCTACAACTAGATTATGCCAAAATGTTTAATCATGGCCTCCACCCTCTTGTCATAGTCTCCATCTTCATTCATATGAGAGTTTCTAAGCTTGTTTGAGGGTTTCTAAGTTTGATTCAAGGCCAAAGTTCGATCCTTCTTCATCATAGCAAGGATCTTCTTCTTGTTTCTCAAGACAACTTGGAGATTGTATTCAGTTGGGGGTTTTTTGTTGCTAGTGTGGCTTCGTCTCAATCTTGTTTTATTTTATAAATCTTCATAGCATTGTAAGCCCTATTCTACTCTTAGATTCTAACTATGAAGTTAAATATTACATGTTGCAAGTTTGAGTTTGGGGCCTAAGTATGATTTGTGCTTTGATTCTATCATGTTATGCATAGATTTATTCTATGCATGTTTGTAAAGCTATCACCTTGGCTTTGTGCATAGAAAGCTATGAGCTTTGATTTGAAATGTTGCATAAAGAAACATAGAAACTCTCATAAACCTTATGTTATCTTGCATATGATGTTATATGTGAATCACTAGCTATCATCCTATGTCATTTATGACCATGTTTCATATATTTTGCTAAAGTTGATATCATGCATGTTTTGAGGCCTATAATGTAATATGCAAGTTATGGACACATTTGCCTCATATGCCACCATGTTTAACTTGTGGCCAAACCTTATTAATTATGTCATGCTTCTAAGTTCCCTCTTTGAGATCTATTTGCGTTAATGCGAACTTACATGCGATGGGGTTACGTTATGGGTACACTAAAATGACATAAAAACATGACTTGAAAAGATGACATGAAATATGACATGTGATTATGCTTTAAACATGAACATGAACTTGGACATGACTTCTAGAAAACATGAGGATGGACAACTCGAGGCTGGGTTGAGTTTGTAGCATAAATCTACCTGGAACCGACATGCTTAACTAGTGGCTACAAACAATAGGACCCAATGTGAGTAGTTTGTCACATCGCACTTAAAACCCGAGGTTAGACTAGGTTGTGGTGTAAAGCTACCCGGA
The DNA here is from genome assembly GCA_030737875.1 of Allium sativum. Taxonomy (NCBI): domain Eukaryota; kingdom Viridiplantae; phylum Streptophyta; class Magnoliopsida; order Asparagales; family Amaryllidaceae; genus Allium; species Allium sativum. The sequence goes on along the minus strand of CM060915.1, from coordinate 177,580,124 downwards.
CCCGCCCGGCTTAACTAGTAACCACAACAAAGTCTAATGTGAGAGGTTGGGGTGCATTAGGTTGATTAATACCACATGGTAGGGTTAAGTCATGGACTACTTGAATACTTAACCAATTAAACACGATGGATTGGTAGTGTTAAGTCATGGACTACTTGAATACTTAACCAATTAAACACGATGGATTGGTAGGGTTAAGTCATGGACTACTTGAATATACTTAACCAGTTAAACACGATTTATTGATAGGGTTAAGTCATGAACTGCTTGGATACACTTGACCGACTCAATACATGGTTAGGATAGGGTTAACCACACTTAACCCATTTAAAACCCTAGTTACGTGGTCCTTTTCAGCAGTAACCTACTTGGGAGTATCTGGATACCCTAGATTAGGCTAGGGTGGGGCACGATTACTGACTGATTGTAAGAGACCAAAAGAGACGGCTGAATAGTGCACCAGTTAAGTTCAGGCGGACCATGGTCGTGCACATTAAGTCCGGAGTTGAACATGGGCACCGGTAGGTTTAGACTGTGCGTGCTTAAATTGTGTCTGTGGTTTACACCTTAGGGCTGGATACACCCTTGGGTGGACCTTTCACAGTTAACTACATTCCATGATTCGGCCGTACGACACCGATACACGACGAGTTAGGCTTATAGGGAGCCGATCGACTAGACCGAGTAGTTGGACCTTGATTTAGGTCATCTCATGAGTTTGGGCCAACATCGGGCTAAGGGATCATTGCTTGTTTATACTTGACATGGATTAGAAATACTAGTACCCTTGGTGCAACTTAACCTTGTATATGCGATGCCACACTTGATCTGTCTTGTTAACTTTTCACCATGCCAGTTATCATCCTATGTATCATCTCTGCTTTACATGTCCAGTTAACTTTATTAGTTTTTATACTAATAGTAGGTAGGATTTACCAGTCTTTTTGACTGACCCGTTTCCTTTCGCCTCTTTTCTTCCGCTTCCCCCCCCCCCAACCCCAGGTTCTCAGGGTGGGAACACTAGCACCTAGCTTGGATCTTTAGCTGCTTTTCTGGATAACTCGTGTACGGTTTTGACTTGAGCTTGCTATGGCTTTACCACATCTACTTTGGGGATAGTTTACTATATGTTATTTCCAGTTTTCAGTTTATGTTTCTAGACTTTGTTGTGTGGGAAAATAATGACTCAGTACTTTGATGTAACTTGACTATGGTTTTGAAATAGTAGTTTTATCCGCTGCTTTGCTTACTTTGTTTTACTTATATGTTCTGTCTTGTGATATCTGCATGCATGTTTACCTTGTTTAACGCCCCTCCAAAGTTAGTGTGCTTGCAAGAGTGACATTGGCGGAGGTGGGGTGTTACATTTGGAGTTGGAGCTTATTTCCTTTGATTTAGACTTTCATTTGCTAAGTTGTATCCTGTAAAACTGCGTACTCTGTGGTTCTGTTTCATGTGATGTTTATGACTTATATCTTTCCGCTGCAATAATTATGTGTTATGATATTATCTGAGATCTGTTATTGTTATAAATATGTTATATTCCAAATGATTATCCTTACTTCCGGTCTACGGATGTTTGGGTTCATCACAATTGGTATCAGAGCTTAAGGTTAACCTTAGCTTCGGAATATAATATATTTAGAACAATCCGTCTAGATATAAATCCACATCATTCTAAGGCGAGTAGCTTATTAAAGATAGGACTGGTAATGTCCTAGAATGAGCACAACAGAATAACACATATTTATAAGTCGTTACATCATTGCCTTTCCATCTTGTCCTTACCTTATATTTTCTAGAGGTTTTTCATTTCGGTTGGTCTGACTCTTTCCTTGATGGTACAGAGTGATTTAAATGGATACTAGAGCAAGAACAGCCCGGGGCGGAGCCCGAGGTGGAACTCGAGGCGGGGCCAGAGGAGGAGACCAAGTGGGAGTTGGAGGGCAAGCTAGAGATGAGACCCCCATCACTCAGGAACAACATACTTTAGAGGTCGTAGCACAACCACCTCCACCTCCACAGCCCTTCGATTTGGAGAGAATGTCAAAGAAATTCAAAAACCTAGGAGGTGTACCTTTCACGGGGTGAGTGTCTGCGATTCAGGCAGAAGCATGGCTTAAAGATAGTGAAAAGATCCTACAGGGCTTAGAAATGGAAGATCAGCGAAAGCGTTACCTGGCAGTATGGCAATTAACAGAGGAAGTCGGACATTGGTGGGATACGATCAAGATCTGCAATGACGTGGGCAATATGTCATGGGCCAAATTTAAGGAACTTTTCAACGAAAAGTATGTATCCCCACAAGCTAGAGAGCACCTACGCAAGCAGTCCGTTAACCTACAGCAAGGGAATATGACCGTTTCTGAGTATGTGAGGAAGTTTGATGAGCTTTCATGATTTGCTCCTGGTTTGATTCAAGATCAGATAGAGAAGAATAAAAAATTTATCAAGGGTCGGTCTAAGAAATATTTGAACCGTGTCACTGCTCATATCAAGCTCCCCTTCAATGAAGTAGTAGAGATGGCATGCCGCTACGAGGAAAATGACGAGTCCGGACCGCAGGATAGAGTGTAAAGCCAAGGCAACAACCAAAAGGAATAGGCTAACAAGAAACCGGAGGCGAGCAATTTTTCTACCGCTAAGCCCCAAGGGAAGAAGAGGGACAGGAGCAAGGTGACCTGCTATAACTGCGGCAAGATTGGACATTTTGATTACGAGTGTAGAGCACCTAAAAAGGTCAAGAGAAATGATTCGGGCCCTAGTTAGAACAGTGGTCAGAGTTCCAAAAATCATGGCCAGAACCCTAGGAACACACAAGACTGTTATAACTGCCAAAAGCCGGGACACTTTGCCAGGAAATGCCCTTTATTAAAGAAAACTGAAGTGGCACATGTCCATGAGGGGACGGTTGCACCAGCCTCTGCCAAGGAAGCAGGTAAACCTGATGTTTTAGGAGGTACTCTTAATATCAAGAATATCCCTATTACAGTTTTATTTGACACTGGCTCTGCACAAAGTTTTTTTTATTGACACCATTAAAAAGTTAAACCTAAAACCAAAGAAACTTAAAGAGTTGATTAGAGCCCATAGCCCGATAGGAGGTTCTCTTGTTTTCAAACAATATTGTAGAGTACCTGTTTCTTATTCTTATTTCCCGTTCCCTTTTAATTTGATCGTCATGAATTTCTCCAGATATGATATCATATTGGGAATGGACGGGTTGAAGGAATATGAGGCTGAAGTATTATGCGCTGAAAGAATAGTCAAAATTAAAACTAAATTGGGAAAGACTATTTCTATACCGTGCTATGGCTCAGCCACTGACAGAAAAGAATTCTGGTCTTCTCTAGAAGTTGCCCCTAATTCTATTGAGGATATCCCTATCGTCAAAGATTACGCTGATGTACTCAAAGAAGTTGAGGGCTTACCTCCGCATAGAGAAATCAGCTTCTGAATTGATTTAGCCCCGAATGCAAGGCCAGTCGTACATCCCATTCGGAGAATGTCGCCAAAATAAAAAGAGGAGCTGAGAAATCAAACCAAGCAGCTTTTGTGGAAGGGTCTGATCAGGCCTAGCTTCTTAGAATGGGGTGCAGCAGTGGTGTTCGTCCCAAAATCTGACGGTACACTTAGGTTATGTGTGGATTACCGTGATCTCAACAAACAAACACTGAAAAATAAATACCTACTGCCGCGTATTGATGACTTACTTGACCGCTTGCATGGAGCATGAGTATTCTCTAGGATGGACCTAGCTACAGGCTTCCATCAACTTCGCATTGCAGAAGAATGTGTGCCTTTAACTGCTTTCAGAGGACCGGATATCTTTTATGAATGGCTAGTAATGCCCTTCGGTCTATGTAATGCTCCAACATACTTTGTTGATCTAATGAATACGGTGTCCAGAGATGTTTTAAATAAATTTGTGCTTGTATTCATCGATGACATCAACATCTTTTCTAAATCCACTGCTGAGCACGAACAACATCTGAGAGAAGTCTTAGAGACTTTGCGAAGAAATGTGCTGAAAGCCAAATTTTCTAAATGCATATTCTGGCAAGAAGTGGTGAAATTCCTCGGCCATGTTGTATCAAAGGAAGGCATCTCCGTAATCCAGGAAAGATCTCAGCCATCCAAGAGTGGAAGCAGCCTAGAACTCCCATAGAGGTCAGAAGTTTCTTGGGACTGGCTGGCTATTATCGGAAATTTGTCAAAGATTTTTCGAAGGTAGCTTGCCCATTGACAAACCTGACCAAAAAACATACAAAATTCAATTGGACACCGGAATGCGAGACAGCTTTCCAAGAGCTAAAGAAGAGGTTGACCAATGCTCCTGTGTTGACCATCATAGATGGCAATCAGGATTTGAAGGTCTGGACCGACGCTTCAAACAAGGTTGTTTCTTTTATAAATTAACATGTCAGAGATAACATTTTCTTTTAATGCCAACTCTCATTTTAACATGTCATCCCTTATTTATTTAACGTATTGGTGCGGTGCTGATGCAAGGAGGCAGAGTAGTCGCATACGCTAGCTGCCACTTGAAACCGCATGAGAAGAATTACGCCACACATGATCTTGAGCTACTGGCTATTGTGTTTGCTCTTAAAATACGGAGGCATTATCTCTTGGGTGAGAAGTTCAAAATTTATACGGATCACAAATCCTTGAAACATCTTTTTACCCAATGAGATTTGAATATGAGGCAACAACGCTGGGTTGAATTTCTTGCATCATATGACCTGGATATCCTATATACTCCGGGAAAAGCCAACGTCGTAGCCGATGCGCTCAGTAGAAAGAATGCAGAATGCAACAATCTCATTATCGCCGGTCTCATTATCACTCCTACTTTGATTGATAAAATTTCTTCTCTCCAGAAGAATGATAAATTTATTCAGAAGCTTTGTGAGGGAGTTTGTAAGGTCGAGGCCTCAAGCTTCCAGATTGACAATAATGGGACCCTTAGATTGCAAGGGCGAATTTGTGTGCCAGACATTGCTGAGCTAAAAAGAGAAGTTATGGATGAGTGCCACAAATCCAAAATCAGCATCCATCCCGGTGTAAACAAGATGTACCATGATCTTAAGCGCACCTTTTGGTGGAAAGCGATGAATAGAGGTATTTCTATTTACGTTGCTAGATGTCCCACTTATCAGCAAGTTAAAAGTGATCAACAAAAGTTGGCCGGTTTGTTGCAACCACTGGGAGTTCCAGGTTGGAAGTGGGAGGAAATTTCTATGGACTTTATATATAGCTTTCCCCGAAGCAGAAAAGGGAATGATAGCATATGGGTGATTGTGAATCGCTTAACAAAGTCTACCCATTTCATCCCTGTTCGGTCAAAAAGAACAGCCCGTAGTTTTGCACAGCTTTATCTTAAAGAGATAGCCAGGAATTCATGGGGTTCCCAAAAGCATTGTCAGTGATCGGGATCCATTATTTACCAGCAAATTCTGGGAAGCTTTCCAAGAAGAGCTTGGGACCAAGTTGAATCTGAGCTCTGCCTATCACCCTCGGACAGATGGCCAGAATGAGAGGGTGAATCGTGTTTTGGAAGACTTGTTGCGATCTTGCATTCTTGATTATGGCGGTTCATGGGAGGACCACTTGCACTTAGTGGAATTCTCCTATAATAATAGCTACCAAGCAAGCTTGAAGATGTCACTATTTGAATTACTATATGGCAGGCCATGCAGATCTCCGGCATGTTGGGTGGAGACTGGCAATCGACTAGTTTTGGGCCCCGACATGGTTCGTGAAGCATCCGATAAGGTTGACTTGATTAAGAAACGCTTGTTGAGTGCTCAGAGCCGATAGAAGAGCTATGCAGACCAGTGAATCAGAAATCTAGAATTCTCTGTGGGTTATCGAGTGTACTTGAAGGTTTCTCCTTTGAGAGGCGTGATTCGCTTTGGGAAGACGGGAAAGTTGGCACCAAGTTTCACTGGTCCATTTCCTATTCTCGGAAGGATTGGTACTCTAGCATATAGAGTGCAGCTGCCTGACTGGTTGCCAGGGGTGCATGATGTATTTCATGTGTATCAACTCCGCAAGCATGTGCATGATCCAGATCTGATTGAGGATGAACTAAATCAACAGGTCCTGGATATTGCTCTGAATCTAACCGTGAGAAAAGACCCAATAAAGATCATTGGCAAAGAAACAAGAATTTTGAGGAACAAGAGGATCAACCTAGTCAAAGTTTAATGGAGTGGGGATCCTAGAGACTGTACTTGGGAGACAGAGGATAGCACCAGAAAGGCTTACTCCAAGTGCAGAGTGGATATCTCCGAGTAACTCTGGTATTAAGGTACATTTATTACAGCTTCCATCTTGTTTCCTACATTACTTTGTTTCCTTTTCTTGGACGAAAAACTCTTAAGTGGAGGAGATTGTAACGACCCGGAAAATCCGAACCAATTTAAAAATTTTATTTTAAATAATTTGATGGGAAAATGTGACAGAAATAAAAAATTTCATTTTTAGATAATATTAAAGCCAGTGAAAATAGTCAATTTTCAAACGATTTCTGTTTTCAACGAGTTGGAACCGGAATGTCGAATTATTGCTAGGTTTCAATTTTTAGAATTTTCCGAGTTAGTTTGTGAGTGTGGCAAAAGAAACTGTGTTTTGTTCAATTCAGTTAAATTTAATCGACTGAAAAATAGCCATTTTTCAAACAGTCATAGAATTCGACAAAATTAATTTTGTTAGGACCGTATCGTCATAACAAAGACAAATATACTTTTTCGGGATTTTTCTGGGACCTTATGTGGCCTCAATGAATTTATTTATACGAGCGAATTAAATTTATAAAGGATTTAATTATTAATTTAAATTATTCGGGCCACGGACAGCCATTTGGGTTGACGGGACCTGGTCCGTTGGATCCGGAATATGGGTTATTGGCTAGTGACACCTTCTGCTGGACTGGAATTGGAACGGTTTAAAAGATATGGATTTATTTGTAAAAATACATTGAAAAGATTATAAAAATCAAAGAAAATAAAACCCATGCCACTATTCACCCATCGTTTCCAAACGCCACCCATTCTTTCAGTGGCCGATTTCGTTCAAAGCTTCTTCTACTAATTTCTCCTTCATCTCTTCGAATTGGAACCCAAACCACACACCACATCGAAGCTCCTTCCCTCCTCTTCCCATCCATACGGTTAAAGCTACCTGAAATCGCCCCTAGCGCCCGCCTCACCCCCATGAACATCGGCCGAACAGACCACCGCCCTCCCCATTAGGCTCGACCGAGCTGACAAAATCGGGCCCCCCTCGAGCGTCGCACTTCCCTCTCCAGCGTGGTAGCATCGGATTATCATCTCGTACCCTGTAGTGGCCGTAAAACCGAACCCCAGATTTGAACTGAGAAGTTGAAAACAACGGCCTATGTTCTGAGAGAAGGAGAAAGGTTATTTCTTATATCAATTATTTATATAAATTGTTTTATAGCTAAATTAATCATAACCGATTCGTTTCAACTCGGAATTCGATGATTTCAGCGACGTTGTGGTCGTATTGTCAAGATCTACGACTCTGAACTGAAACGGGACCATTCTAGACTGTTTGAAATTTTGACCAAATCATGAACGATGGTGAGATTTCTAAATTTTTAATAATTAAATAATTTAATTATATTTGTTATGTGAATCATTGTATGTTATTATTTTTGATCTGCGATGTTGTGATTGTTGTATGGTTGTTAATGTTCGTTGTGATATCATGATATAGCCATGTTAGTTTAGATCTATAAATTCTGATGTAATCTCTATAAAGTTCCCATCTTTATTGTTTTTATTTTATTTTTATTTTTATTTTTATTCCTTTATTGAAATGAAACATTGAATCTTTGTTTATTTTACAAACAAAAATGAAATTTTGAATCTTTATTTTGTTTAACAAATTAAAATGAAAAAGATTGAACCTTTATTCTGGTTTACAAAAGAAAGTTTAAACCTTTATTTTTGATCCACAACAGAAAATGAAAAGTTGAATTTTTTTATTTTGATTAACAAAATAAAGGAAAGGTAAATCTTTACCTTTGATGCACAAAAGAAATGAAAGTTTGAATTTTTATTTTGATTTGCAAAATAAACAAAAAGGTTGAATCTTTATTTTGTTTTATGATTTATAAAATAAAGAAAGTTTAAATCTTTTAAATTTTAATTAAAAGATAAATTAAGATTATATATTTTATTTGATTTAAAAATAAAGATTAGATATTTTATTTGATTTACAAATAAAATAAAGATGATACCTTTTATTGTGATTCATCTCATATATTGTGTTGTATGTGTGGACATTGAAATTACGACGTTGGGTAAATAGAAATGGTTAGACCCAAAACCATATTATTATATTTGTGGATACTGAAATTACGATGTTGGGAAAATAGAAATGGTTTGACAAAAACCATTATTTTTGGCTATCATATTTTGACACCAAATTGACATGTGAGTTAGATAGGAAAATATCCCCTATAAAAAAATGTGCATTAAGGAAAGAAATAGAAAACTTTCATTTTCTAGTGTAAAGAAAGAGAAGTAGAGAATTTACATTTTTCTGATGTAATAAAGGTAATTAGAGAATTTACATTTTTCTAATGTAATAAAGATAAATAGAGAATTTACATTTTTCAATGTAAAGAATTAAAAGAAAGGATTTACATTTCTCAATGTATGGAAATAAAATTAAAAGATTTACATTTTTCTATGTAAAAATAAAAGATTTACATTTTCCTATGTAAAAATGTAAGATTTACATTTTTCTATGTAAAAATATAAGATTTACAATTTCCTATGTAAAAATGAAAGGTTTACATTTCTCATTGTAAATTTAAAGAACTTACATTTTTCAATGTAAAAGAAAAAGATATAAAATATTTACATTTTATAGAAACACATAAAAAGGACATTTTTATATTATAAAAAGGAATTAGATAAAAAGTACATTTTTATGTTATAAAAAGGAATTAGATAAAAAGCAAATTTTTATGTTACAAAAAGGAATTGGAGAAAAAGAACATTTTTTTTGTAAAAAAAAAGAGTACATTGTTGAAACCTTCATTTTTGTCGCATTAGAATTGGCCAAACAAATATATTATTTTATTGAATATAAAAATATACATTGTTGAAACCATCATTTTTGTCGCATTAGAATTGGTGAACAAAAATATTATTTTATTGAATATAAAAAGAGTACATTGTTGAAACCGTCATTTTTGTCGCATTAGAATTGGCGAGCAAAAATATTATTTTGTTGAATATAAAAATATACATTGTTGAAACCGTCATTTTTGTCGCATTAGAATTGGCGAACAAAAATATTATTTTATTGAATATAAAAATATACATTCTTGAAACCTTCATTTTTGTCGCATTAGAATTGGCGAACAAAAATATTGTTTTATTGAATATAAAAGTGTATAATGTTGAAACCATCATTTTTGTCGCATTAGAATTGGCGAACGAAAATATTGTTTTTATAAAATAAAAAGAATGGATTTTAATAGTGGGAATCGCCAAATGGTTTATATATATAAATATAAATATAAAATTAAACGAATCGAGCGCAGCAGTTCGCGTATCGACAATCGTAATTTTAAACGATTATACCGAAAGATTCGGCCGTTGAATTTTCCCAAAACTGGAACCGTTAGGACCGCTTTGGGAAAAGCTTTCCAACGATATAAATTTCACCAAAATCCGACGGTTAGATTTTAAGATATGTGTAAATAAAAATGTGGTAAAAACAGCGCTAGGGCCGCCCATTTACCCGAAGCGTCGTCTATTTATTTTGAGCTTTTTTCAAATAAATAAAAATAGCGATAAATAGTTATAAATATATATGAAATGTTTTAAATGATAATTATTCGACAAATATTTGAAAAGACCGAGTTTGACTCATTCCAAATAATTGCACGGCGATTAAATCAAAGATGTAAGAAGAAGATGGTTGAAGACCGGCGATCTTCATATCGAATGGACGCCGACTACTGATGCCTTGGACTGACTTGCTCCCAGGACGGGGTTGAAGCGGTAATTGTTCGGACGTGTGTGTTGGTCGTGTGGATAAGCGAGCGCCTTTTTGGTGTCTCCTATTTCATTCAGACCCAGAACGGACTTGTAAAACGATACATGTCTGACGTTGGAATTCATTTCATGTAATTAAATCGACTTTATTAATATATGTCTGTTTGGTGGTGGATAATTTATTCTCTACTTAACATCCTGATATATAGTAATAGTTGTCGATCACATAGTGTGAATTGTCAAGGTGGCATGCCAAGATGCAATGATCAAGGCTTTGTTGAAAAGCAGGCCTTGTGGTTGATGATTGAGGCATAGCCTGTTTAGGCATAGCTTTGTGTATAGCGTAACCTCACGAGCCTCACAGCCCGGTGTGAGTCTAAAACGGGAGAAGGGAACGCAGAGAGTGCACACGTTATCTTTCTAGCTAGAGTAATGTAAGGGACCTACCAGCGCTGGCATTTTACTTATGTGGATGATGGATTATGAGGTACCTCGTGTTTTTTTATAGGTTGTTAGTGGCCATATTATAGGTCCAAAAGGACCAAGAAACATGTGTTCACGTATAACTAATCCCCGACCCTTCGAAGTGGACCGACCCTGCAGCTATCCATGGGTTACCCTTAGGTGTGATCCTGAGGTATTTGCTAGAGTGTCTCGAATCGGAAAGGAGCTCCTCCCTAGCCTTGACTCATGATGGAAAAACAATTTCCAATACGACATTACGGTTTTGATTGTAAACTTATATACGACGACATAGTAGGATGGGGTACTATGCTGTCTAGGACTAATACATTTATATTGAAGTATTTTAATAATGCTTAGACACTAATGATAATATAAAAATATTATTTTTCACGTATTAAGCATGTTTGATCATCATAAGGGAAAACTCTATCCTCCTGTGTGCGTTGCATTGTGTGATAGGACTTGAGTCTTATTATGATTTCATTTTTCAAAAGTCATTTCGTTGTTTTTGTATAAACTTTATTCAATTATGCACTGGCAATCCAATGGAGTAAACCCGTTCCGCGTTAGCGGCGTGGTCCTGTGATTTGCCACGTTGTTAGATAAATTGGTTAAGAATTCTCATACCAGTCCCATGACTGACTTGATGTTTGTTTCACTTTGCAAACTCGGGTGCCCTCTATTTACATAGGAGCCAAGTGGCAGGTTCTTTAGGAGACATTTTCTGCATTGAAGACTACTTGGAAGGAGAAGGCGAAGACTCTCTTTTATTTTTATCTTCTGCTTTTAGAGACTTTATTCTATCTTGGATTTTGATGTACGTTTGGAGTTGGAGCTTATTTCCTTTGATTTAGACTTTCATTTTGCCAAGTTGTATCCTGTAAAACTGCGTACTCTGTGGTTCTGTTTCATGTGATGTTTATGACTTATATCTTTCTGCTGCAATAATTATGTGTTATGATATTATCTGAGATATGTTATTGTTATAAATATGTTATATTCCAAATGATTATCCTTACTTCCGGTCTACGGAAGTTTGGGGTCATCACAAAACTATTATCCTACTTATGATTTCAAACATATATGTTTATAAAATTTTAATATATAATAATTTATATAGTTGTAAAGTTATAATTTACAGTTTAAATCTTATGACTTTATAAATGTTTTTATATACTATATTCATATGATTTTTAATTTTAGAATATTTATTTATATAACTAAGTTTTGATTCAAGAATTTCTAGAGTAGTATATGTAAAGACACGAAAATCCCCACTCTTCGAGTCGACCATAAACCACACAGGTCCGATCCAAAAGTTGGAAATCTTTGAATACTTTAACTTTGGGAATATAACACATCAAAACAACAACAAAAGACTTTTATAAACATTAGAATAATGTTACATTAGCGTACAGAATATCAGAGTACATCGAATATAATACAACAGCGGAAGAATAAATTTACAATAAATTTAATACAGTGCAGCGGAAAACAATAATTGATACAGCGGAAGTCTATCAATGCTCTGGCTACAACTTTAAGCATCGATCCAGAGTCCTACTCAAAATATCTGCAAAATAATGTAACACCCACCCTCCGCCTGGGTAACTCATGCAAGCACACTAGCTTTGGAGGGGCGTTAAACAAGGTAATCATGCAGGCTGATATCACAAGACAGAACATATAAATAAAACAGAGTAGTAAAGCAGCGGATAAAACTAGCATTTCAAAACCATAGTCATGTTACAACAAAGTACTTAGTCATTATTTTCCAACAAACAAAGTCTAGAGAAAAGTATAAACTGAAAAACTGAAATACATAAAGTACTATCCCCAAAGTGAAGTGATAAACCATAGCTAGCTCAATGTCCAAAACCGTACATGAGCAAATCCAGTAAGCAAGCTATCAAAATCCAAGCTAAGCTCCAATGTTCCCACCCTGCGGACCTGGGGGGGGGGGGAACGGAAGAAAAGAGGCGAAAGAAAATGGGTCAGTCAAAAAGACTGGTAAGCCCTAACTACTATCAGTCCATGAACTAGTAAAGTTAACTGGCATGAGAAGCTTAGATGAACATAAGGATAACAACATACTGGCATGATGATTAACTCACAAGATAGATAAAGGTGTCATCGCATAATCAAGGTTAAGTTTTGCACCACGGGTGTACTAGCATTCTAACATGTCAAAAAACAAGAATTGATCCCTTGGCCCAAGCTTGGCCAAATATCATGAGGTGACCTAAATCAAGATCCAACTACACTGTCTAGTTGATCGGCTCCCTATAAGCCTAACTCGTCAAGTGTCAGTGTCATACGGCCCAAACATGAAATGTAGCTAAACTGCACTAGGTACACCCTAGGGTGTATCAAGTCCTAGGGTGTCAACCTTAGACACAAATCAAGTATGCACAGTCTAGATCTACTAGTACCCGCGCCTGATTTTCCAACTCCGGACTATGTGCACGACCATAGTCCGCCTGGACCCACACCGGCGTACCTACTCAGCCGTCGTTTTGGTCGCTTACATGTCAGCCAAGTAATCGTGCCCCACCCTAGCCTAGTCCCTAGGGTCTTATGATACTATCAAGAGGGTTACTGCTGAAAAGAACCACACAACTAGGGTTTCTTAACGGGTTAAATGTGGTTAACCCGGTCCAAACATGGATTAAATTGGTTAAGTGTACCCAAGGTTCATGACTTAACCCCGATTAACCCATCAAGCCCAAATTGGTTAAGTATTAAGTGGACCATGACTTAACCCTAATCAGGAGGCATTAATTAACTTAATGTGCTTTAACCTCTCACATTAGACCTTGTTGTGGTTACTAGTTAAGCCGGGCGGGTCCGGGTAGCTTTACACCACAACTTGGTCTAACCTCGGGTTCGAGCACAACATGACCAACTTCTCACATTGGGTCTTATTGTTTGTAGCCACTAGTTAAGCTGGGCGGGTCCGGGTAGATTTATGCTACAAACTCAACCCAACCTCGAGTTGGCCACACTCATATTTTCTAAGTGTCATGTCCATTATGTTTCCAAAACATAATTACGAACTAACATATCACGTCATGTTATAAAAACCATGTTCATGTCATAATGTTACCCAACCCCAACGTAATCCCATCGTTTACATAATCGCAACAACGCATAAAGGATAAAATAGGGAACTTGGCATAATTATGACAAAAAGGTGTTGAAGCCACAAGTTTAAAATGGTGGCATATGAAATGTACATATGTTCATATACTTGCATATTGCATTATTAGGCTTCAAAAGTATGCATAAAACCAAACTCAGCATATAAGTCATACATGGTGATAAATGACATGTAGAAGTTGCTAGAAGTTCGCATTTAGCCTCACATGCAAGTTACCATAAGGGGTATGCTAACTTCCATGTTGCCAAAATGCAACCTTTAATATAAAGCTTGAAGCTTTAAGCTCACAAACTCAAGTTTAACTTGCATAACATGATAACATGTGTATAATGATCAACCCAAACTTGCATAACATAGCAACATGTGTCATACATAATGATTAAACCAACTTGCATAACATAATGATCAACCAAACTTGCATATCATAATGATCAACCCCAAACTTGCATCATTCATTTAACTTTAGAGTTCAAAAAGAAAGTAGAAAATGGCTTACAATGCTATGAAGACAAAAATGAATATTTATTATAAAGATTGAGACGAAGCCCTTATGCAATCACCAAAAAACCCAAGTACGCAAGCTCCAAATGAAAAACCCTTGAGCCAAATCAATAAAAACCCTTACTTTGTTATAGAAATGTTGCAACTTGACTTGAATGCAAACTAAGAACACTCATACAATCTTGAAAACACTTGTATGAACTCAAAATCTCTCATATAAATAAACTTAGAAATTTTAGCATGAGAGTGGAGGCCATGAGAGGAACAAATTTGGCATAGTTTAGTTGTAGAGTTGAATAATGATGATTTAGGCTAGGTTTAGGCCTCTTTTTATAGAAGATTAGGATAGTATTAGCCATAGTATTAACCCTAGATCCAATCTGAGCCATCAAATCACGTCACAAGCCTCCAAAACAGGTCAAAACAGCCAAAACAGGTGCACAAGGCTGACCTGGCCGACCCGGGAGGTCGACCCCCAGGTCGACTCTAGTGTCGACCTGGTTGGGGGGGGAAGTCGACCCTAGTGTCGACCCCCCTGTCGACCTGTCTGGGCGGGAGTTTTCCCGCCCAGTCTGTTTTGGCTGAATTTGAATTCTAAATTCAAATTTGAACTGTTTTTGAACTTGTAATTTTCTGAAAACTTTGACGGGCCATAACTTGGTCATACGGACTCCGATTTTCGAAAACTCGGACTCTATTTCGCGTATTTTTCCGAGACGAACGCAATGGCACAGGCCGTTTCCCTTGATTCTGATTTTACAGTTTAATTCTTCCTTGATTGATGTTATAACATGTTATTCAAAAATATGGGTTGTTACATTCTCCCCTCCTTAAAGGATTTCGTCCTCGAAATCTCCAAGTTAGGAAGAACGTATCCTACCATCCATCATCCATCTACTCTAAACATCATCCACGTGCAGTCATTGTCCTTAAAGGATTCTAAATGCTTTATGAACATATGCAAAAGGTGTGTGTATATGTACTTATCTAATGCAAAAATCAGGTGGTTACTGTTTCAGTAAACCTCCTTAATGCAAAGTATGTTAGTGAAATGAGTCCATATGTATGCAAATTCCTAACATAACTTATAGTCTCTACATGAGTGCACATAACATTCATCCATATGCAACATCCACCTGATAGCATAACAAGTTTCATCCATGAATAAGTATAAGCACTCATGCATATGCAACATGAAAGTGTGTGAGCCGATCTTAGTGCCTAATGTGTATCATGCATCCACGAGTATCCACGTGCAAACACTTGTAACCACTTGCAACCATCAAGCATAACATGTTTCAAATACATGTTTCATCCAAATGGTTTCTACCTAAGGTTCTCATGACACGATTATGAGATAACAAGATAAACAAGGTAAACATGGATGGCAAAAGAAATATAGGAAAAGAGACCGAGAATGTACACTCAAAAAGAAATGGATAAAGCCCACGCATCTTCTCCTCGGTTTCCCAAGTTGCATCCTCTTCGGCTTCACCCCACTGAACCTTCACCAACTTGACTTCTCTATTCCTTAGCTTCTTGATCTCTGTTCCCAAGATACGAATCGGAGCTTTTCTCAAGGTTGCTTCTTTTTCTACCTCCAAGTCTTCAAGAATGTTCGGTTCAACCACTTCGGCTGACTCATGTAGACACTTCCGGAGATGCGAGACATGAAAGACATTGTGCACTCCGGCCAGTTTCTCGGGCTATTTCACTTTATAAGCCATCTTCCCATTCCTCTCTATGATAGAGAAAGGTCCTACGAACCTTGGTGCTAGCTTCCCAACTGCTCCAAAACGAACCACATTACGTAAAGGAGAAACCTTCACGAAAACCATATCTCCAACTTCGATTTCCAAATCAGTCCTTCGCTTGTCTGCATAGGATTTCTGTCTGTCTTGGGCCGCCTTCATCCATCTTCGAATCAACTCTACCCTCTCGGATGTATCCCTAATCATATCGGGCCCAAGTATAAGCTCATCTGTCGTCTCCCACCAACAAGTTGGTGACTTGCACGGCCTTCCATACAAAGCTTCCAATGGTGCCATCCCTATGCTGGCTTGATAGCTATTATTATAAGCAAACTCTAAAAGAGGAAGGTGGTCTTCCCAAGTACCACCGAAGTCAAGAACACAAATCCTCAAGAGATCTTCTAGCACTCTATTCAACCTTTCGGTTTGGCCATCCGTCTGGGGGTGATAGACTGTACTCTGATTCAATCGCGTGCCCATCGCTTCTTGCAAACTGTTCCAGAACTGGCTAGTGAAAATCGGGTCACGATCGCTAACTATGCTAGAAGGAACTCCATGCAACCGCACTATCTCTCGAAGATAAATAGGTGCTAGCCATGATGCGGTCCTCTTGCTTTTTACTGGTATGAAGTGAGCACTCTTCGTAAGTCTATCAACTATGACCCATATGCTCGTGTTCCCTTTTCTTGACCTAGGCAATCCATCCACAAAATCCATAGAAATACTCTCCCACTTCCATTGTGGGACCTCCAATGGATGTAATAGCCCACCTGGTTTCTTTGACTCGGCTTTCACTTGTTGGCACACCATGCACTTTGAAACATATTCTGCCACATCCCTCTTCATTCCGGCCCAAAAGAAAATGCGCTTCATATCTCTATGCGTCTTATCTCCTCCCGGATGTATAGTCATCTTCGAGTGGTGTGCTTCTTTAAGAACTTTATGCACCAAGTCTCCTACTTGTGGAACGCATAGCCTTCCATCACGCCTTAGCCAACCCTTGTCATTAATAGTATATCTAGCAAGGTGATTAGACGTCCCACCACGAATCAACTTGTCCATGACCTCGACTATCTGTAGATCTTCCTTCTGCGAAGCCCCAACTTGATCAAGAAGTGCAGGTCTAAGCTTAAGGGATGCTAATGAACCCGTTATCGATTCAACAGCCGTCGTGAAATAAAAGGTTGCCAAGAATTCTAAGTTCTTCATCTCGACAAACAAGGGACTCAAAGTCAATCTACTTCTGCTTAGTTCATCTGCCACAACATTACCCTTGCCAGGGGTATAAGCTATCTCGAAGTCATAAGATGCCAAGAATTCCATCCACCTTTGCTGCCTTAGATTCAGATCTTTCTGCGAGAAGAGGTACTTGAGTGACTTGTGATCAGTATACAACTCAAACCTTTCGCCTAGAAGACAGTGGCGCCAGGATTTGAGTGCAAAGACGATCCCCGCTAACTCCAAATCATGAGTGGGATAGTTCTTCTCATGAACTTTAAGTTGCCTACCCCCATAACATATCACTCTTCCCTCTTGCATCAGAACAGCACCTAACCCCGTGCCACATGCATCTGTGTACACGGTAAACATCTTACCACTATCGGGTAATGCCAAAACTAGAGCTAAGGTAAGGGCTCTTTTGAGCTTTTTAAAAGCAAGCTCACACTCCAAGTCCCATGCAAAGACTAAGTTCTTCTTCGTCAACTTAGTAAGAGGGGCCGAAATCTTAGCGAAGTCCCTGATGAACTTCCTATAGTAGCCCGCCAGACCGAGAGAGCTTCTTACTTCGGTTGCATTCCTAGGAGTCTTCCAGTCTTGAACCACAACCACTTTCGCGGGATCCACCGCTATGCCTTGCTTAGAAACTATATGTCCAAGAAACCAAACCTCCCTTCTCCAAAAATGACATTTGGAGAATTTGGCTTTCAACTGATGCGCCCTAAGTGTATCCATCACTTCCTTGAGATGCCTCGCATGCTCTTCCTCATCCTTTGAGAAGATCAGAATATCATCCACGAAGACAACAACAAACTTGTTAAGGAACTCCCTGAACACCCTGCTCATCAAGTCTACGAAGTAGGCGGGTGCATTAGTCAATCCAAATGGCATGACAAGCCATTCAAAGAATCCATCTGGAGTCCTAAACGCAGTTTTATCAATGCTATCCTCAGCTACTCTAAGCTGATGGAATCCGGTGGCTAGATCAAGCTGAGAGAAAACAGAAGCACCAACGAGCTGGTCAAAGAGATCATCAATCCTCGGTAATGGGTGCCTATTCTTCTTTGTCAGTTTGTTCAACTCTCGATAATCAACACATAGGAGAAGCGAACCATCCGCCTTAGTAGCGAATACCACCGGAGCACTCCATTCAGAAATGCTTCGCCTAATAAAATTCTTCTCAAGCAACCCCTTGATCTGCTTACTAAGCTCCCTTCTTTCACGTGGGGCCATGTGCCTAACGGGCAATGATACTGGCTTGGCATTATCAACTAGATAAATGCGGAAATCTATCTCTCATTTAAGGGGGTAACCCCTTAACTTCCTCAAAGATATTAGGATGGTCTCTGACCACCCTTACAAATTGCAGATCATCGATGGACGAGACGAGAGATTCAAGATAACATAACATGACGGGACCTCTAGGGTTACAAGAAATTTCTAGGCTATTACCGAGGCGAGTCATGAGCCTCACCACCCTATGTTCACAATCGAGAATGGCTCCATAACTGGACAACCAATCCATGCCCAAGATCAACCCATATCCCGTGAATCCGAGAACATAAGCATTACACGTGAATTCTACGGTCAAAATAGAAATCTTCAAATCCACACAAATCATAGATAGATGGGCGGAACCCCCAATTGGATTTGAAACACAAACGGGATCCTCAACTAGACTAGTACTTAGGTGCAAACTTTCAACAAGATCAGAAGAAATAAAACTATGCGTGTAACACCCCACGTCCGCTATGGTCACTCTCTATGGGAATGCCATAACATCGGTGGAGTATTTTGAGTGAATATAGAATAGAGTAACTACAGCAAGACAGATATAAGTAATACTTGAAAATTTTAAAATATCATTTCACTTGCAGCGGAAAATAAAACATGTCTGGTTACATCACAAAACCATAATAGGAGTCAAGTACAAATATCCATCATGATAAATAAAAATACATAATCCCAATACATGAACTGATAGCCATAAAAGAAAAGGGTAAGCTGAGCTCTACATCTAGGGTCCAAGCTTCAAGAGAGTAATAAAAGCAGCCTGATCAAAGCCCACTCGTGCTGGGGCCACTCTGAGAACCTGAGGGTTGGGAAAAAGATAAAAACAACGGAGTCAGACATAAGTCTGAGCGAGTCCTATAACTTTAACAATGTAATCATTAAAGTAATAAGGATATGATATAACTTGGTACGGTGTGACTGGGGATAAATGACTACACTCAGTAGCCAATCAGACTTAGAGTGAACTAAGATAACGAGAAAGACGCATCTACCCATCCAAGGATAATTACTACACTGCACCACACCAGTCATTCCTACTTAAAGGTTGATCCCTCCCAAGGACTTAGAAAATTTACCCAGTAGTTTCGTATACCCCTAGCTGACTACATAGGTGCCGTCTGCCCTTATCTCCACTAGGTGTACCTGTGCCGGCCCCACAGTGGGGTGTATCACTCCCCAAAGTGGCAACCCGATATAATTAACGGTGCACGGCTTATATCTACACGGTGCAACAACGTCTTACCTACCAGCCCGGGTCCACACACGCATATGAAACCCGTTGGACTTGCGTTGCCACCGTTAACCCGTTTTGGCCTCTTATAGTCAAGCCCAGTACGCGTGTCCCGTCCTCGACATGGGTCGAGCCCAATAAGATACATATGGGTTACTGGTTGAAATGGGCCCCCACAAGCTACCCCCCTAAGCTTGTCCCTTTTTCTAGTGCATCCCACTTAACCCTTTAATCATGTTTAATTACATGTTTCCACTTGGTTAAGTATTCTAATCGTATTTTCTATTGCCACCCAAGGCAACCCACTAGATTTCCACATGCCACCCAAGGCACCCACTTAACCCCTCATGTCCCTCTACATGCTAATATGGTTAAGTGTTTCTTAATTAATTAATTAAGATCATGACCTCATAAAGACCTCTCACATTAGACCGTCTTTTATGACTGCTGGATATGCCGGTTGGTTCCGGGCAGACTTCTGTCATCAAAAGGGTCTAACCTCGTGTCTTTACTTTAATCACGTATTTAATTTATGACTAAGACCTCTCACATTGGGCCAATCATTTGTAGCCGCTGGATGGCCGGTCGGTTCCGGGCAGACTTCCGCTACAAAAGGGTCCAACCTCGTGTCTTAGTTGATTAATTACACCTAATTAATCACCCCCATAATTAATTATCCCTAATTAATTACACATTTTTAAGAATATGGGTAGACCTAACTCAATAGGTAAATTCCCAATTCCATAGTATGGGTAGACCTAACTTAATAGGTAAATTCCCAACTCCATAATATGGGTAGACCTAACTTAATAGGTAAATTCCCAATTATGTCCATTCATTTTAAGTTATACACATTTTTATTAACATGAATATTAACCCCATCGTTTTCCCATGTAATTCGTTTACATGACATGTCATACATAGGGGCAACTTTGCATATGTTATGCATGTCATAAAAAGAGACAAACTTGCATATGAACTTGCATATAAACTCGCATAAAACTCGCATATGAACTTTCATATAAACTTGCATAAAACTTGCATATGAACTTGCATAAAACTTGCATAAAACTTGCATATGAACTTGCATAAAACTTGCATATGAACTTGCATAAAACTTGCATATCATGTCATATCACAAAGGCAAACTTGCATATGTCATGCATATCATAAAAAGAGACTAACTTGCACATGAATCATGTCATATCACAACGGCAAACTCGCATATGTTATGCATATCATAAAAAGAGACTAACTTGCATATGAATCATGTCATATCACAAAGGCAAACTCGCATATGTTATGCATATCATAAAAAGAGACTAACTTGCATATGATCTTACACATAAACTTGCATAAAACTTGCATATGAACTTACATGACACATCATATCATAAAAGAGGAAAGTTTACATATGAACTTATAACATATGACAACCACAACTTGCATAATCCACATTTACATCCATAGCCTCCTAATATCCTATCCTAATTAGTTTAGCAATTACTTGCTAAAGGCATAGGAACTCACCAAAACCAAGATTAGCAAACTTATGAAGTAGAACTAGTTGCTAAATATGAAGAAGACGATGATTAGAGGTTGATTAGCTTGCAACTTCCTTCATAAACTAGTGGAGGCTCCTCTTAAGTTTGATTTTGGCGGCATGAGGCCATCATTTCTATTTTTAGTATGGATTAGGCTTGCATTAGGGTGTATTTATAGGATTAGGGTGTGTTTTAGACCATAGGATTAACCCTAGGTTAGATTAGGTCCGTCAGATCTAGGAAATCTCTAGAACACAGCCCAGCCCTAGCCAGCAAACCAAATCTGGTGCACCCAAGCCAACTGGCTCGACACACTGTGTCGACAGGCAAGTCGACAGGGCAGTCGATTCCCCAGTCGACAGGCCTGTCGACAGCCCTGTCGACATGGGTAGGGCGGGAAGTTTCCCGCCTGGCCCCCTGCTGGCTCCAATTTCGAAATCTGACTTTTAATTTTTAAATCTGTTTTTAACTTTGAATTTTCTGCAAATTTCATTGGGCCATAACTGGGCCATACGGACTCCGATTTACAAAATTTCGGACACTATTCTGTGTATTTTTCCGAGACGAACGCAATGACGCAGCCCGTTTCCCCCAATTCTCACATTTGAGATTTTTTATTCTGCAATTAGTGAATTTTAGCATTAACCGAAATTCGGGGTGTTACATTCTCCCCTCCTTAAAGGATTTCGTCCCCGAAATCTCTAAGCTAAGGAGAATGCATATCCTACCATCCAAACAACCATCTACTCAATCCATCAACCACGGGCATCCATTGTCCTTAAAACAATTTCTAATGATGTATGAGCATATGCAAAAAGTGTGTGTATATGTTCCCTATCTAATGTATGAACATATGCAAACCATGATAGTGCCATGCATCCATTATGTATGCGAGAGAACCCTATCGACACATACAATATCTACAGGAGTGCACAATCATTCACCAAAATGCATCATCCATATGATAACACAATCATTATACATCCATAAATATAGCTTCCTACACACAATTTATGCAATATGCAATATGAAGTGATTGAGCCGATCTAGTGCCTAGATTGTGTATATATGCATCCACGAGCAACCACTTGCATCCACATGCATCCATCAAACATAACATGTCTCAAACACATGTTTCAACCATAGGTTTACCCTATCTAAAGGTCACAGGTACAAATGAGAGGACATACTAAAGATAAGATAAGTACTAGACAAACGATAAAGGAGAAGTTAAAAGACATACCCTCAAAAAGAAATGGGTATAATGAACGCATCTTCGCTTCCGTCTCCCAAGTAGCGTTGCCCTGATCTTCTCCCCATTGTACTTTGAATAGTTGAACCTCTCGATTCCTCAATTTCCTAGTCTCTGACCCAAGGATGCGGATAGGAGCTCGTCGAATAGTCGCATCACGCTCTAATTCCACGTCTCTAAGCAAGCTCGGCTCTACGACCTCTGCGGTCTCATGCAAGCACTTCCTTAAATGTGACACATGGAATACATCATGTACACCACTAAGTCTGTCGGGCAACTCCACTCTATATGCCATCCGTCCGATCCTTTCCTTAATAGGAAACGGCCCTACGAACCTTGGTGCTAACTTCCCAATAGATCCAAAGCGAACCACATTTCGTAACGGCGACACTTTGACAAAGACCATGTCCCCAACCTCAAACTCAAGGTCCGTCCTCCTTTTGTCCGCATAAGATTTTTGCCTATCCTGCGCTGCTTTCATCCTTCTTCGAATCAAGTCAATCTTCTCAGAAGTCTCCCTAACCATATCAGGCCCAAGCAAGATCTTATCTGTAGATTCCCACTAACATGTAGGCGATCGACAAGGCCTTCCATAGAGAGCTTCGAAAGGAGCCATACCAATACTGGACTGAAAGCTGTTATTATATGCGAACTCCACCAATGGAAGATGCTCTTCCCATGTACCTCCAAAATCAAAGATACAAAGCCTCAAAAGGTCATCTAGGACACGATTCACCCTCTCAGTCTGGCCGTCCGTCTGAGGATGATATGTGGTGCTCAGACACAATTGAGTCCCCACTGCTTCTTGCAAACTTTTCCAGAACTCGCTAGTGAAGATAGGATCTCGATCACTCACTATGCTAGAGGGTACCCCATGCAATCGAACTATCTCTCGAAGATATACTGAAGCTAGCCATGGAGCAGTCCTCTTGCTCTTCACAGGTATGAAATGGGCGCTCTTAGTAAGTCTGTCTACCACCACCCAAATTCCTGTATTACCCTTTCTCGATCTGGGTAACCCGTCAATAAAATCCATCGAGACGCTATCCCACTTCCATTGCGGAACTTTCAATGGGCGAAGCAACCCACCTGGTTTCTTTTGCTCCGCCTTCACTTGTTGGCAGACCATGCATCGAGCGACATATTCGGCCACATCTTTCTTCATACCGGCCCAGAAGAAAATCCGCCTCATGTCTTGGTACATCTTGTCCCCACCGGGATGAATGGTCATCCTAGAACGGTGTGCATCATCAAGAATAGCCTTCCTCAACCCTTCGTCTTGCGGTACACAAAGTCTACCGTCTCTACGCAAGCACCCCCTCTCGTTTAGGGTGTACCTACTCAAATGGCTGGACGACTCCCCCCTTATGAGCTTCTCTACCAACTCAACCAACTGTGGGTCGTCCCTCTGTGCTTCCCCAATCCTCCACAAAAGAGTAGGTTTGACCTCCAAGGATGCTAGCAAACCGGGTACATAATCAATGGAAGGTCTGAAGTCAAACATCGAGACAAACTCCAAGCTTCGTTGTTCCACGAACAATGGACTTAAGGACAACCTTATTCTGCTCAAGGCGTCCGCCACCACATTACCCTTGCCAGGGGTATACGCTATCTCGAAATCATAGGATGCTAAGAACTCCATCCACCTTTGCTGTCTCAAATTCAAATCCTTCTGAGAAAACAAATATTTCAATGATTTGTGGTCAGTGAACAATTCGAATCTCTCACCAAGAAGATAATGGCGCCAAATCTTAAGCGCAAAAACAATAGCAGCCAACTCAAAATCATGGGTAGGGTAATTTTTCTCATGCACTCTCAACTGCCTTCCACCATAGGCTATTACCCTTCCCTCTTGCATTAAGACTGCGCCGAGTCCTGTCCCACAAGCATCGGTATAGACAACAAATGGCTTGCTCCCATCTGGCAACACTAAAACTGGAGCAGTGGTTAAAGCTCTCTTTAACCGTCGGAACGCATCATCACAATCTACGTCCCATGTGAAAACAAGATTCTTCTTCGTAAGGCGGGTTAAAGGGGCTGATATCTTTGCGAAGTCTTTGATAAACTTCCTATAGTAACCCGCCAACCCCAAGAAACTTCTTACTTCGGTAGCATTTTTAGGAACCTTCCAATCTTGAATTGATACTACCTTTGCGGGATCCACAGCTATCCCTTCCTTGGAGACCACGTGCCCCAAGAACCGCACTTCCTTCCTCCAGAAGTGACATTTAGAGAATTTTGCCTTAAGGCTATGTGCTCGAAGAGTCTTCAACACCTCCCCAAGATGTAAGGCATGCTCTTCTTCACTCTTAGAAAATACTAAGATATCATCCACAAAGACCACCACGAACTTATTAAGGAACTCCCTGAACACCCTACTCATCAAATCAACAAAGTATGCAGGGGCGTTCGTCAACCCAAATGGCATCACCAGCCACTCATAGAAACCATCCGGAGTCCTAAAGGCCGTCTTGTCTATGCTATCCTCAGCCACCCTCAACGGATGAAACCCCGTGGCTAAGTCCAATTGAGAAAATACTGAAGCGCCCACCAATTGATCGAAAAGATCATCAATCCTCGGCAATGGGTGTCTATTCTTCTTTGTGAGCTTGTTGAGTTCTCTATAGTCTACACAAAGTCTGAGGGACCCATCTCCTTCGTAGCAAAAACTACTAGAGCACCCCACTCCGATATACTTCGTCTTATGAACCCCTTCTCAAGCAACTCCCCTACTTGCTTATGGAGTTCCCTCCTCTCACGAGGAGCCATGTGGCGCACTGGTAAAGATACAGGTTTAGCATTATCCACCAGATATATTCGGAAGTCAATCTCCCGCTTCGGAGGTAAGCCCTTCACCTCCTCAAACACATCCGAGTATTCCCGGACCACTCTAACAGATTGCAAACTCTCGACCGAAGCGTCAAGCGATTCAAGATAACTTAGCATAACAGAATCCATGGGATTACAGGAGATCTCGAGAGTGTTACCCAAGCGGGTCATGAGCCTAACAACTCTCCTTTCGCAATCAAGAACAGCACCATTACTGGATAACCAGTCCATGCCCAAAATTAACCCATAGCCCGTGAAGCCCAAAACAAAAGCATCACATCTAAACTCAATGCTAAGTATAGAAATCTTCAAACCCAAACATATCATGGACAAATAAGTGGAGCCCCCAATTGGGTTTGAAACGACCAAGGGATCATCTACCAGACTGGTGTCTAAGTGCAGTGACTCAACTAACGATGATGAGATAAACGTATGCGATGCGCCTGAATCAAACAATGTACATGATCAAATAGAAAAACCAGACTTTCAACGGAAATAGTTCTACCTCTTTCCTGAATCGGTGGAACCGCGAGAGCCTGTACTTGCCCCCAAGCCTGACCCGGTGCCATAAGAGCTTGCACCTGTCCTCTTGAGGTAGATCCCGTCCTTTGCCCCTTCTTAGGGCAATCCTTCACTAGATGCCCTGCTTCGCCACAGTGAAAGCAACCAGTCTTCTTCTTCTTTCTACAATCTTTGCATATGTGGCCTGGTATCCCACAATTGAAGCACTTCTTCTTCCCCTTGCCACCGTTGCCTTTCCCACCTTTGTTTTGCTGTTGTTGCTGAGGTCTCTTTTGATCTCCCTTCTTCTCGGGAGCCTTATTAGCATTTGGACCCTTCTCTTCTTCATGCATGAGTGCCATGTCAACTAGCTTCTCAAAGGTGGCCCCCATAGGGATGTGAGTCATAGCCAACCCATGCATCGGTTCATTCAAGCCTTTCACGAACCTCAAAGCCTTCTTCTCCGTTGTATTCACCATGTCTAGGCCAAACCTTGCCAATTGATTAAACTTGATGACATATTCCTTCACTGAGAGATTTCCTTGCTTTAGAGTCAAGAATCTTTCCATATACAAGTTTTCCTCCACCCTTGAGAGAAACTTTGCCACAAATCATTTCTTAAAATCCGCCCAAGAGTCAACGGGGCGTTCTCCATTAGTGACCTCCCACCAGAATGAGGCCTCTCCCTTCATTAACCAAGCAGCCAACTTGACTTTCTTTCCTTCTTCCATCTCAAAGATATCTATCAATTCTTCCACCTCTTTAAGCCAATCTCTAGCCTCCACAAATGTTTCAGATCCTTGAAAAGGTTTTCCTCCCATAGCTTTGAATTCCTTGCAAGTCTTAGCAAAAGTATCCGTGCGAGGAGGAGGGGGAGGAGGAAGATCGGGTGCTACGGTTGGTGGAGGAACATTTGCTGGACCCGCAGTGGTGGCCCTAGCCTCCATCAATCTCCTATACCATACTGGTATCGTCACACCCTCCGGAAAGTTAAGATCCTCGGCCATGCTGAAACGAAAAAGGAAAGATTCAAAATGGAGAATTCGAAGGATAAAGATATGGCTATTGGGGATTATGCTTTTCTTTCAAAAACTTTTCTCTTTAAAGACATGTTTTTGAAAATATCTCTTCCAAAAATGTTTTTAGAAAAATAGTTTTCTAAAATTTTTATCTGTTTCGGTAACCTTTGCTCTGATACCACGTGTAACACCCCACGTCCGCTATGGTCACTCTCTATGGGAATGCCATAACATCGGTGGAGTATTTTGAGTGAATATAGAACAGAGTAACTACAGCAAGACAGATATAAGTAATACTTGAAAATTTTAAAACATCATTTCACTTGCAGCGGAAAATAAAACATGTCTGGTTACATCACAAAACCATAATAGGAGTCAAGTACAAATATCCATCATGATAAATAAAAATACATAATCCCAATACATGAACTAATAGCCATAAAAGAAAAGGGTAAGCTGAGCTCTACATCTAGGGTCCAAGCTTCAAGAGAGTAATAAAAGCAGCCTGATCAAAGCCCACTCGTGCTGGGCCCACTCTGAGAACCTGAGGGTTGGGAAAAAGATAAAAACAACGGGGTCAGACATAAGTCTGAGCGAGTCCTATAACTTTAACAATGTAATCATTAAAGTAATAAGGATATGATATAACTTGGTACGGTGTGACTGGGGATAAATGACTACACTCAGTAGCCAATCAGACTTAGAGTGAACTAAGATAACGATAAAGACACATCTACCCATCCAAGGATAATTACTACACTGCACCACACCAGTCATTCCTACTTAAAGGTTGATCCCTCCCAAGGACTTAGAAAATTTACCCAGTAGTTTCGTATACCCCTAGCTGACTACATAGGTGCCATCTGCCCCTATCTCCACTAGGTGTACCCACTACTCCCAAGTGATCGGCTCCCTACCGTAGATACCCGTGCCGGCCCCACAGTGGGGTGTATCACTCCCCAAAGTGGCAACCCGATATAATTAATGGTGCACGGCTTATATCTACACGATGCAACAACGTCTTACCTACCAGCCCGGGTCCACACACGCATATGAAACCCGTTGGACTTGCGTTGCCACTGCTAACCCGTTTTGGCCTCTTATAGTCAAGCCCAGTACGCGTGTCCCATCCTCGACATGGGTCGAGCCCAATAAGATACATATGGGTTACTGGTTGAAATGGGCCCCCACAAGCTACCCACCTAAGCTTGTCCCTTTTTCTAGTGCATCCCACTTAACCCTTTAATTATGTTTAATTACATGTTTCCACTTGGTTAAGTATTCTAATCGTATTTTCTATTGCCACCCAAGGCAACCCACTAGATTTCCACATGCCACCAAAGGCACCCACTTAACCCCTCATGTCCCTCTACATGCTAATATGGTTAAGTGTTTCTTAATTAATTAATTAAGATCATGACCTCATAAAGACCTCTCACATTAGACCGTCTTTTATGACTGCTGGATATGCCGGTTGGTTCCGGGCAGACTTCTGTCATCAAAAGGGTCTAACCTCGTGTCTTTACTTTAATCACGTATTTAATTTATGACTAAGACCTCTCACATTGGGCCAATCATTTGTAGCCGCTGGATGGCCGCTCGGTTCCGGGCAGACTTCCGCTACAAAAGGGTCCAACCTCGTGTCTTAGTTTATTAATTACACCTAATTAATCACCCCCATAATTAATTATCCCTAATTAATTACACATTTTTAAGAATATGGGTAGACCTAACTCAATAGGTAAATTCCCAATTCCATAGTATGGGTAGACCTAACTTAATAGGTAAATTCCCAACTCCATAATATGGGTAGACCTAACTTAATAGGTAAATTCCCAATTATGTCCATTCATTTTAAGTTATACACATTTTTATTAACATGCATATTAAACCCATCGTTTTCCCACGTAATTCGTTTACATGACATGTCATACATAGGGGCAACTTTGCATATGTTATGCATGTCATAAAAAGAGACAAACTTACATATGAACTTGCATATAAACTCGCATAAAACTTGCATATGAACTTTCATATAAACTTGCATAAAACTTGCATATGAACTTGCATAAAACTTGCATAAAACTTGCATATGAACTTGCATAAAACTTGCATATGAACTTGCATAAAACTTGCATATCATGTCATATCACAAAGGCAAACTTGCATATGTCATGCATATCATAAAAAGAGACTAACTTGCACATGAATCATGTCACATCACAAAGGCAAACTCGCATATGTTATGCATATCATAAAAAGAGACTAACTTGCATATGAATCATGTCATATCACAAAGGCAAACTCGCATATGTTATGCATATCATAAAAAGAGACTAACTTGCATATGATCTTACACATAAACTTGCATAAAACTTGCATATGAACTTACATGACACATCATATCATAAAAGAGGAAAGTTTACATATGAACTTATAACATATGACAACCACAACTTGCATAATCCACATTTACATCCATAGCCTCCTAATATCCTATCCTAATTAGTTTAGCAATTACTTGCTAAAGGCATAGAAACTCACCAAAACCAAGATTAGCAAACTTATGAAGTAGAACTAGTTGCTAAATATGAAGAAGATGATGATTAGAGGTTGATTAGCTTGCAACTTCCTTCATAAACTAGTGGAGGCTCCTCTTAAGTTTGATTTTGGCGGCATGAGGCCATCATTTCTATTTTTAGTATGGATTAGGCTTGCATTAGGGTGTATTTATAGGATTAGGGTGTGTTTTAGACCATAGGATTAACCCTAGGTTAGATTAGGTCCGTCAGATCTAGGAAATCTCTAGAACACAGCCCAGCCCTAGCCAGCAAACCAAATCTGGTGCACCCAAGCCAACTGGCTCGACACCCTGTGTCGACAGGCAAGTCGACAGGGCAGTCGACTCCCCAGTCGACAGGCCTGTCGACAGCCATGTCGACATGGGTAGGGCGGGAAGTTTCCCGCCTGGCCCCCTGCTGGCTCCAATTTCGAAATCTGACTTTTAATTTTTAAATCTGTTTTTAACTTTGAATTTTCTGCAAACTTCATTGGGCCATAACTGGGCCATACGGACTCCGATTTACAAAATTTCGGACTCTATTCTGTGTATTTTTCCGAGACGAACGCAATGACGCCGCCCGTTTCCCCCAATTCTCACATTTGAGATTATTTATTCTGCAATTAGTGAATTTTAGCATTAACCGAAATTTGGGGTGTTACAATGCGATGCGCCAGAGTCAAATAAGGTGCGAACATGATAATCAGAAATATAAACAAGACTTTCTACAAAAATACTACCTCGGTCCTGAGCTGGAGCGGCATTGAGAGCATGCACTTGCCCTTCAGAAGGTCCTGCACGCAGATTCTGCCCTCGCTTCTTAGGGCAATCCTTGCTGAAATGTCCGGTCTCTCCACAATGAAAGCATTCGCCCAACTTCCTCTTCTTCTTCTTACAGTCTTTAGCTATGTGCCCAACAATCCCACAGTAGTGGCATTTTCTTGGGTCCTTTGCCTTGGCCTTGTTGCCCTTGTTGTTCTTGTTGCTCTTGTTGTTCTGATTGCTCTGATTTCCTCCCCACTTGGAGTCTGTCTTCTTGGCTTGAGTCTCATTAGGCTTGACCTCTTTCTTTCCATTCTTATCGTCTCCTTGAAGCAATGCCATGTCCACTAGGCCTTCAAAAGTGGCCCCCATGGGTATATGAGATAGGGCTAAACCTTGTAATGGCTCCTTCAACCCTCGTGCAAAGCGTAAAGCCTTCTTCTGGGGAGTATTAACCATGTCCAAACCGAATCGGGCGAGCTTGTTAAACTCATTCACATACTCCCTCACTGTCATGTCCCTTGCTTCAAAGATATAAACTTCTCCAATTGCAGATTTGCCTCAGCTGATGATAGAAACTTAAGCCCAAACCTCATCCTAAAGTCGGCCCAAGTCTCTATAGGTCTAGTAGCATTGGTGACCTCCCACCAATAAGCAGCTTCTTCTTTTAATAGCCATGCTGCTAATAAAACCTTTCTATGGTCTTCCACATAAAAGATAGCGAAAAGATCTTCGGTTTCTTTCAACCAATTTCGTGCCTCCACAAAAATCTCCGTCCCTATGAAATTCTTGCCACTCATCACCTTAAAGTCCTTGCAAACTTTTGCGAAATCTGCTTGTGGATTCTGAGGAGGGGGAGGAGGAGGAGGAACCTCAGTTACGGTGGGGGTAGTTTCTGGGCCCGCATCGTTGGCCCTAGCTTCCAAGTACCTCCGAAACCATCCGGGAATGGTCACTCCCTCAGTAAGGTTAAGATCGGCCATACTGAAAAAGGAAAAGATAGGTTTAGAACGAGGAAACGAAGGATAGTGCTAATGGCTTTTGGGAAATTGCCTTTTAAAATACTAGACTTTTCTTGGAAAATACTTAATTGGTTTTGAAAATAGTTTTTCAAAAGGTAAGTTTTAAAAACACTTTTGCTCAAATCTTGTAAACCTTTTTCTCTGATACCAAATGTAACACCCACCCTCCGCCAGGGTAACTCTTGCAAGCACACTAGCTTTGGAGGGGCGTTAAATAAGTTAATCATGCATGCAGATATCACAAGACAGAACATATAAATAAAACAATGTAGTAAAGCAGCAGATAAAAGTAGCATTTCAAAACCATAGTCATGTTACAACAAAGTACTTGGTCATTATTTTCCAACAAACAAAGTCTAGAGAAAAGCATAAACTGAAAAACTGAAATACATAAAGTACTATCCCCAAAGTGAAGTGATAAACCATAGCTAGCTCAATATCCAGAACCGTACATGAGCAAATCCAGTAAGAAAGCTATAAAGATCCAAGCTAAGCTCCAAAGTTCCCACCCTGAGGACCTGAGGGGGGGGGAACGGAAGAAAAGAGACGAAAGAAAACGGGTCTGTCAAAAAGACTGGTAAGCCCTAACTACTATCAGTCCATGAACTAGTAAAGTTAACTGGCATGAGAAGCTGAGATGAACATAAGGATAATAACATACTGGCATGATGATTAACTAACAAGATAGATAAAGGTGTCATAGCATAATCAAGGTTAAGTTTTGCACCACGGGTGTACTAGCATTCTAACATGTCAAAAAACAAGAATTGATCCCTTGGCCCAAGTTTGGCCCAATATCATGAGGTGACCTAAATCAAGGTCCAACTACACGGTCTAGTTGATCGGCTCCCTATAAGCCTAACTCGTCAAGTATCGGTGTCATACGGCCCAAACATGAAATGTAGCTAAACTGCGCTAGGTACAGAGTAGGGTGTATCAAGTCCTAGGGTGTCAACCTCAGACATAAATCAAGTATGCACAGTCTAGATCTACTGGTAACCGTGCCTGATTTTCCAACTCCGGACTATGTGCACGACCATAGTCCGCCTGGACCCACACCGGCGTACCTACTCAGCCGTCGTTTTGGTCGCTTACATGTCAGCCCAGTAATCGTGCCCCACCCTAGCCTAGTCCCTAGGGTCTTTTGATACTATCAAGAGGGTTACTGCTGAAAAGGACCACGCAACTAGGGTTTCTTAACGGGTTAAATGTGGTTAAACCAATCCAAACGTGGATTAAATTGGTTAAGTGTACCAAGGTTCATGACTTAACCCCGATTAACCCATCAAGCCCAAATTGGTTAAGTATTAAGTGGACCATGACTTAACCCTAATCAAGAGGCATTAATTAACTTAATGTGCTTTAACCTCTCACATTAGGCCTTGTTGTGGTTATTAGTTAAGCCGGGCGGGTCCGGGTAGCTTTACACCACAACTTGGTCTAACCTCGGGTTCGAGCACAACATGACCAACTTCTCACATTGGGTCTTATTGTTTGTAGCCACTAGTTATGCCGGGCGGGTCCGGGTAGATTTATGCTACAAACTCAACCCAACCTCGAGTTGGCCACACTCATATTTTCTAAGTGTCTTGTCCATTAAGTTTCCAAAACATAATTACGAACTAACATATCACGTCATGTTATAAAAACCATGTTCATGTCATAATGTTACCCAACCCCAACGTAATCCCATCGTTTACATAATCGCAACAACGCATAAAGTATAAAATATGGAACTTGGCATAATTATGACAAAAAGGTGTTGAAGCCACAAGTTTAACATGGTGGCGTATGAAATGTACATATGATCATATACTTGCATATTGCATTATTAGGCTTCAAAAGTATGCATAAAACCAAACTTAGCATATAAGTCATACATGGTGATAAATGACATGTAGAAGTTGCTAGAAGTTCGCATTTAGCCTCACATGCAAGTTATCATAAGGGGTATGATAACTTTCATGTTGCCAAAATGCAACCTTTAATATAAAGCTTTAAGCTCACAAACTCAAATTTAACTTGCATAACATGATAACATGTGTATAATGATCAACCCAAACTTGCATAACATAGCAACATGTGTCATACATAATGATTAAACCAACTTGCATAACATAATGATCAACCAAACTTGCATATCATAATGATCAACCCCAAACTTGCATCATTCATTTAACTTTAGAGTTCAAAAAGAAAGTAGAAAAGGGCTTACAATGCTATGAAGACACAAATGAATATTTATTATAAAGATTGAGACGAAGCCCTTATGCAATCACCAAAAAACCCAAGTGTGCAAGCTCCAAATGAAAAACCCTTGAGCCAAATCAATAAAAACCCTTGCTTTGTAATAGAAATGTTGCAACTTGACTTGAATGCAAATTAAGAACACTCATACAAGCTTGAAAATACTTGTATGAACTCAAAATCTCTTATATAAATAAACTTAGAAATTTTAGCATGAGAGTGGAGGCCATGAGAGGAACAAATTTGGCATAGTTTAGTTGTAGAGTTGAATAATGATGATTTAGGCTAGGCTTAGGGGTCTTTTTATAGAAGATTAGGATAGTATTAGCCATAGGATTAACCAAAGATCCAATCCGAGCCATCAAATCACGTCACAAGCCTCCAAAATAGGTCAAAACAGCCAAAATAGGTGCACCAGGCCGACCAGGGAGGTCGACCCCCAGGTCGACTCTAGTGTCGACCTGGTTGGGGGGGGGGGGGAGGTCGACCCTAGTGTTGACCCCCCTGTCAACCTGTCTGGGCGGGAGTTTTCCCGCCAGTCTGTTTTGGCTGAATTTGAATTCTAAATTCAATTTTGAACTGTTTTTGAACTTGTAATTTTCTGAAAACTTTGACGGGCCATAACTTGGTCATACGGACTCCGATTTTCGAAAACGCGGACTCTATTTCGCGTATTTTTCCGAGACGAACGCAATGGCATAGCCCGTTTCCCTTGATTCATATTTTACAGTTTAATTCTGCCTTGATTTATGTTATAATATGTTATTCAAAAATACGGGTTGTTACAAATAAGCTACTCGACTACCCATGTAGAAAAGTGGGCAACCGAGTTTGCAAAGTCAAACAAAGTACTGGTCAGTCATGGGACTGGTATTAGAATTCTAACTTGACTTACCTAATAATAAGACTAATCTCAGGACTACGCCGCTAACGTGGAACGGGTTTACTCCATTGGATTGCTAGTGCATAAATTAAATAAATCTTTTATTTAAAAACAACGCAATGCTTTTTAGAAAATGAAATCATTATAAGACACAAGTCCCATCACACAATGTAGCGAAAATCGGAGGATAGAGTTTTACCTTATAATGATCAAACATGCTTGATACACAGAAAATTTAATATTATTATTAGTGTCTAATCAGTGTTAAAATACTTCAAAGTAAATGTATCAATCCTAGACAGCATAGCTACCATATACTATGTCACCATACTACTTATACAATCAAAAGTGTATGGTGTCGTATTGGAAATTCGGTTACCATCATGAGACGAGGCTAGGGATCGTCCACTCTGATTCGAGACACTCAAGCAAATGACTCAGGATTCAGACGCTGGCGAACCCTTGGTCCTTCAGGGCCGGTCTACAAATACTTAGTGGATTTGTAACGACCCAGAAAATATGAACCAATTTAAAAATTTTAAATTGGCTAAAATAATTGATTTTAAATATTTAAAATAAATATTTTAAACAATAGCAATGAAAATTGAGTTTGAATCGACAATTGAAATTGAATATAATTAATTATAATTATAAACAAGGCTTGAAAAGGCGCTGTAGTTTCAAAAATTGAATTCAAACTTTGTCGGACTGTACCGGGTGCAAAACAAAAGGGTATTTAGTGAAACCAAAAATATTTAAATCGGTTAATGAATAATTTTCTAACAAATCTGAAAAATCGAATTTTCATAGAGAAAAGCAAAAGTTATGGCCGAATGAATTTTCAGAAAGGTCGCTATGGAATTTATATAGCCCGTGAAATTGGCCATTTTGCATACGACCTCAGAATTCGTCGAAACCACTTTTGTTGGATCCGGGATGTGAAGTTATTGCTAGGTTTCAAATTTCATAATTTTTGAAGCTAATATGTGAGCGTGGCAAAGGAAAATGTGTTTTGGTCAATTATAGTTAAATTGGATCGACCAGAAATGGGCCTTTTTGCAAACGGTTTCAGAATTTGATGAAACTAGTTTTATTGGGACCGTATCGTCAAAACATAGCTAGATTTATTTTTCTGGAATTTTTCGAATCAGTTTGTAGCCCTGGCAAATTGAAATGTAAGTTCAAATTAAATATTGAATATTTTATATTTTAATTTGAAGTAAAACTGACTGAAACAGTCGAATGGGCCTACAAAACATATCCCATTGTGTTCGGAATGGGGGTAAAACGCTGGGGATGACAGTCGTTGGGTTTGGATTGGGGTTCGCAGGAGGCAAGGGGTGTTTTCGCATTTTAAAACTTTATAAATAAAAAAAAACCTATTTTTCCACGTCAGACCCCCCCGTCTTCTCTCTCCCCGACTTCAGAAACCGACGGCCTAAAACCTCAGCACCTTCTCTCCTCCTTTTCTTCTCCGTCCCTCAATCGAATCGAGCGCCACCACCACCATTTCAAAGCTCTTGATCCCCTCTTTAAATCCATACCCGAACCACCCAACATCGTCACGTCCTTCGCCTGAATCACCTCTTCAAAGTCATGGTCTTTCGACCGCCGCCGGCTGTTCATCTCGCCATCGAATGGAGCGCCGCCACCTAGCGTTTGAAGCCCGTTCCAAGCTCGACAAAGTGGTATAACCTGATCGGGACGAAGCGCAACGGATTGGAAAGGAAATCGAAACCTAGTTTCGAAGGTTTTCTGAAGTATACGGCTGAATATATATAAAAGGTTTGCGACACTTTTAATCCGTTACAAATCCATTATTGTTTGAAAAAAAAATCGAATCTTTTTCGTTCGTTAACGAAATTCGATGAAATAGGAAACA
This sequence comes from Allium sativum, assembly GCA_030737875.1. Lineage (NCBI taxonomy): Eukaryota > Viridiplantae > Streptophyta > Magnoliopsida > Asparagales > Amaryllidaceae > Allium > Allium sativum. Next base: position 177,543,958 of record CM060915.1, on the reverse strand, counting down.
TCGTGACCGTGTGGACGTCTTGTACATTCTAGAAGAGACCGCATATTTTTCTGAGCCTCCTGCTATTTTTGGTGGAGTGGAACCCAATGTGAGATTTCTAATTTATAAACGATATGGAAAACGACGATGTATAAATTATATAGTCGATGTATGAGTTATATAAGCGTTGTACAGCTCTTGTATAAGCGTTGTATAAGTCGTACGTTCGATGTATAAGTTGTATATGCGTTGTAAAAATTATATATGTGTTGAAATAGATGTGAATTGCTATATATATATATATTATATATATATATATATACGCCCCACGTCCACAAACCATGGACGATATTTATTGGTTGTGATTGGTGTGAAAATTGATTGATAGCGAATGGTTGTTTGGGATTGTTTGTGGTAGATATTGATTGATTATGGATGAAAAATACCCATTTGCGGTTGAGAAATATTTGGTTGAAACCACATAGGATTAGTTTGTGGAAATGAAATAAATATATACATGCCGCCAGCATGCGAACTAGATGCATGATTCCCATTGTCAAAAACCGCGAGGTTTTAAGGTAGAGCGAGGAGCCATACTAGGGATGGTCCCGGTTTTAACTACCCTGCCGTTATGCTGCCGAAATTTTGAATAATATTCATGTGTTTGAATTATTTTCATTTACTGAAACTATATTTATTCGTTGAATAGAAAACCTTCATGTGTTGAATCGATATTCATTCGTTGATTATAAATTCATGTGTTGAATGGTCTTCGTGTTTTAAATATAAAAATCACATTTTTTTCTATGTATAGAAACTATAGAAAACCTTCATGTGTTGAATCGATATTCATTCGTTGAATAGAATATTCATGTGTTGAATGGTATTCATATTTTAAAATAAATTGTTTTATAGTAAAAATCACCTTTTTATCATCTATATGAGCTATGTAAAATAATCCTGTTTGAAATAAATTGTTTCACAATAAAAATCCTATTTTTATCACCTATATAAACTATATAAATTAATAGTGTTTTGAAATGAATTGTTTTACAATAAAAATCACATTTTTATTAAATACATGAATTGTTGAAATGTGAAGTGTTAAAAATAGCAACTCGTTCAAATAAATATGCATGAGTTGAAATATTCATTAATTAGCTAATGATATGATTTTCGCCTATGCATGCAACATTAGAATGAATGGTGTTTTTAAACCAAATGGAATCAAATATGAAGTTGAATGGAAAATGATAAATGATATGAACTGTAGATATGAACTGTATATATGTACATGCATATTTATTGAACATGTTATAGCAAAAGGGGCTAGAGAAGAGGAATAAAATTTTGTGCCCGACCAATAGGCACACATTTATTGTATTGTTTGGGTGATGATTTTATGAGCCTATTGGCTAGCCGCATGGCTTTTTCTTTTTCTTTTTGACATGAGATGCCCGTGTGGCTACTTGGGAATTTTCCCAGCCCCTCCTGTATAAAGGAGGTTATGGCGAAATTTTCCGAAATTTAAAGGCGTTAGTGAAATATTTGAAGTGAAAACGATATTGAAATTGTTCAATGAACTATATTTATATAAATATATAAATATAAATAAAATTAAAATGAAACGTGGTCGTGCAGTTCGTGTTTTGAAACCGTGATTTCAAACAACTAGTGCGGGAAATCCGACCATTGGATTTTCCCGAAACCGCAACCTTTGGGGTCGCCTTGGAAAAATCTTTCCAAAGGCACCAACTTTGTAAAAATCCAACGGTTGGATTGTCTGGAATGTTTAATTCAAATCTGAAGAAAAACAGCGCCCGAAACGATTATATTTATATATATAAAAATATAATTATATTTAATCGAATAACGACGCTGCAGTTCGTATTTTGAAATCGAAATTTCAAACGATTGTACCGGGAGATCCGACCGTCGGATTTTCCCGAAACTGGAACCGTCGGATTCGTTTTGAAAAGATCTTTCTAATGATGTAAATTGTGTGAAGATCCAACGGTTAGATTTTTAGATATGTGTAAATCAAATCTGAAGAAAAACAGCGCCACGGCCGCGTTATGGCCCGAAGCGTCGTTTTGAATAAATTGGCTATTTTAAAATAAATAAAAATAGCGATAAATTGTTTTAAAATATCATAAATGATATGGAATGGAAATAAACTGAATTTGCTTGATTTATGTGGTATTTGATGGTTGAATGTGTTTGGTGTGAAAATTACATTAAAAAAACAAAATTGGTGTTGTCGAATGATTTAACCATTGAAATAAATTGATTTGAAATTCTAAATATACGCGAATTATTTGAAAAGGCCGAGTTAATTCTCATTTCAAATAATTGACCGACGATTGAAATTCAAAGATGAAGACGATGGTCGAAGACCGGAGATCTTCACCTCGTTTGGATGGTAACCGAGGTCCTGATTGGGAGGCATCCCGAAGTATGGATAATGAGTGGTGATCGTCCAGACGTACGTGGTGATCGATGGGTTTGCGAGTTATTTAGTGCCTCTGGTTTCGTTCAGACCTAGAACGGACTTGTAAATGGACGGTGTGTCTGACATTGGATTTTATTCTGTGTTGATTGATCTCTATTAAATATACATCTGCTTGGCGGCGGAGGATTTATTCTTTTGCTTAACGCCCTTCTCTGAAACGCACGAGCTCAGAGGTTGTATATCGATGGACATCAGTCGCATGGCATGAATCGCCTGTGTGGCATGCTAAGATGCAGTGATCAGGGCTTTTGTTGAAAAGCAAAGTCTTGTGGTGATTATCAAAGCGCCGCCTGTGTGGCGTAGCTTTGTGTATAACGTGAATTCGCGAGCCTCACACCCCGGTATGAACCAGAAATGGGAGAAGGACCTCAGGGAGGGCATGTGTTTCTTCCTAGCTAGGGTAGTGTCAGTGACCTACCAGCCCTGACATTTATATACTTTTCACCTGTGTGGTTGTTGCTGTTGCGAGGCGCCTCGGTTTGATCGGACGATCCGGGTCCGGTGGAGTCATTCGTTGGCTCGTTTACGCCCCAAAGGGCGGGGGAAACGTATTGTTCAGGCATAATAATCCACATCGGTGGACCGGCCCTGACGATCCAAGGGTCACTCAAGCTCTGATCCTGAGACTCGGGCTAGGCAGTCTCGAATTCGGTAAGGACTATCTTTTGCCTCGGTTCATGATGGAAATCCAATTTCCAAATACGACATCGTGCGGTTTTGATTGTGTGTATATATATATATATATGTATATATATATATATATATATATAGCGACATGATATATGGTACCCATGTCGCCTAGGATTGATAATTATGATTCGAAATTGTTTTGAAACATATAAACACTAGTAATAATATCAAATGCTTTTGTTTTATTCGTATCAATCATATTTTGGCTGTTATAAGGTAAAAACTCTATCCTCCGGTTTGCGTTGCATTGTGTGATGGGAACTGAGTCTTATAATGGCTTCATTTTTATAAAAAGCATTGCGATGGTTAAAAGAATGATTTGTTTTAAAGCACTGGCAATCCAATGGAGTAAACCCGTTCAACGAAAGCGGCGTGGTCCTGTGATTAGCCAATTATATATGTGTTGAGTGTATTTCTCATACCAGTCCCATGACTGACTCGTAGTTTGTTTCACTTTCAAACTCGGGTGCCCCTTTTTCTACACGGGCAGCCTTGTATTCAGGTTTAGCTGGTTCTTTCTGGATAGCGGGAGATGAAGATTGATTCTATCATTTATCTCTTTTTATGCTATTTAGCTCCTATTGTACATATTTTGTTTATTTCCGCTGTAGACATTTATGTATAGCTGAACTGTATTTGTACTAAGTAAGATCCTATGTACTGTGTAACTCTGATGATTACTTTTATCCAGTATATTCTATTGTTCATTATCTGGTGTATTTATTTAATTCTGTTCTGCTATTATCTGTTTCTGTGTTATATTCCAAAGATAACCCTTGTCTCCGTCAGTACGGGATTTGGGGTCGTCTCAACGTGGTATCAGAGCTTTGGTTAAGCTTAGTTCTGGAATATAACATATTAACGAACTCGTCAGAAATAGAACCAGTAGTGTTCTAGGACGGGTAACTCACTGCAGATAGGATCAGTAGTATCCTAGTATGAGTAGCAGAATGAAATAACACCTAGATAGATACATTTACATGCAAGTAGTTGTTTCTATATTTTGAAATATCTTTTCTATGACCTGACACTTGAGCTGCTATTTGCAGAAGTACTAGAAAATGAGTGCCAGAAACAGAAGAAGTAATACTGACCCGGATATTGAAGCCCTATATATGAAATATAGAAATCTGGGTGGAAAGCCATTCTCGGGTGAAGATTCTATTATGAGAACACAAGCATGGATTCGTTCGGCTGAGAAAATCTTCGAAGGATTAAAGCTGAGGGATGACCGGAAAAGATTGCTGGCCTCCTGGGCACTCAAAGATGAAGCTTTGTTCTGGTGGGATTCTGTTATTAAGGATAATCCAGAAGGTGATATCACCTAGGATAAATTCAAAGTGATTTTCCTGGAAAGATTTACTCCTCCAGAAGCAATTGAGCGACTATGTGATGAATTTTCTTATCTGATACAAGGAGATATGACCATTCCCGAATATCATAAGAAATTCAATTAACTTTCTCAATTTACCCCTCATCTAATTGAAAATCCGAAGAGGAAGAATATGAGATTTATCAACGGGCTTCAAAGAAGATATCAGAACAGTGTAATGAGGAACGTGAAGCTCCCCTTTTCTGAAATGATATACATGGCTTATCAGTACGAAGATCTATAAAAGAAAGGTATGTTACAGTACGAAGAGGAAGTCAGCTCTAGTAATAAAATTGAGTCTGAAACTGATCGTCATGAGGCAAGTACAACGTCTGAGGTCAGTAAGAAGCCCAGTGCTAAGAGAAAAAGGGCCAAATCTGAGAAGAAACCAGTAACGATAGCAGTATGCAGTAACTTCCATAAACAGGGGCATTTGACCAGGAATTGTAAACCCTCGAAGAAGCTAAGGAAAGATGAAACAAAATCCGGTAAGAAGTTCCAAGAGAATAGAAAGTGCATTCAATGCCATCAGACCGTTCATCTTTCAAAGGCTTGCCCGTTATTCAGAAAGCCTGAAGCGGTTCATCTAAATGAAGTGGCAGAAGTGCCTGTCTCCTTGTCTATTCAGGAAAGGCCAAATGTTTTAGAAGGCACGCTAACTGTCAAAGACATCCCAGTTAAAGTACTGTTTGACACAAGTGCTTCACGAAGCTTCAATTCGAAGGACGCAGCTAAGAAACTGGATTTGAATTTGAGAAAGCTCAAGGAACCAATGACTGTCCAGAATCCGTTTGGGGGTTCCATTGATCCCAGTTGGGTTTGTGGAGTGCCGGTTTCTTTCTCTCGTTATCGGTTTCCTACCATCGCGGTCGTCATGAATTTTAAAGAGTTTGATCTTATCTTGGGGTTAGACTGGTTGACCAAATATGAAGCTGAAGTCAAATGCGCCGACAGAGTCATAAAAGAAAAGATTAAATCAGGTGATTATATAACCATTCCCTGTGAAGGTCAGAATGCTAATAGAAAAGACTTCTGTGCAGCTTTGAATATTTCTCCAGCCCAAATAGAAAATGTCCCTGAAATCACCGAGAATATTCCCGACTTAGTGAAAGATATTCCTGTCGTCAAGAATTATGCGGATGTGTTCGAGGAAGTTGTTCGCTTACCTCCGCAGAGGGAAATAGATTTCAAAATCGCTTTAATTCCGAATGCAAGGCCGGTAGTTCACGCAATTCGAAGAATGTCCTTGAAAGAGAAAGAAGAATTAGACAATCAAACACGACAGCTAGTATGGAAAGGTCTGATCAGGCCTAGTTTCTCTGATTGGGGTGCAGCAGTGGTGTTTGTCCCAAAATCTGACGGTACTCTATGGCTATGTGTGGACTATCGTGATATGAACAAACAGACAATAAAGAACAAATATCCATTGCCGCGGATTGATGATTTGTTGGATCGATTAAATGGAGCACAAGTATTTTCATGAATGGACCTAGCTACACGCTTCCATCAACTTCGAATTGCCGAAGAGTGTGTTCCAATGACAGCGTTCAGAGGTCCCGACTTATTCTACGAATGGTTAGTAATGTCGTTCGGCTTATGTAACGCTCCTGCTTACTTTGTCGATCTGATGAATAGAGTGTTAAGAGGGGTTTTGAATAAATTTGTTCTGGTTTTTATTGACGATATTCTAATCTTCTCTAAATCAAAGGCCGAACATGAAAAGGATTTGGAACTGGTTCTGGAAACCCTCAAAAGGAATGTGTTGAAAGAAAAGTTTTCCAAATGTATATTCTGGCAAGATGAAGTAAAATTTCTGGGCCATGTCGTATCAAAAGAAGGAATTGCTGTGGATCCAAGCAAAATCACAGCTATTCAAAATTGGAAACAGCCCAGTACCCCCACTGAAGTGCGCAGTTTTCTCGAATTGGCTAGCTATTACCGGAAGTTCGTTAAAAACTTTTCAAAGATATCTGTCCATTTAACGAAGCTTACAAAGATGCACTCTAAATTCAAATGGACTCCAGAGAGTGAAGAGGCTTTTGAAGAGCTAAAGCTGAGACTAACGACAGCTCCAGTGTTAACCATCATCGATGGCAACCAAGATTTAAAAGTCTGGACTGATGCATCTAGAGAAGGCCTTGGCGCAGTGTTAATGCAAAGGGGTCAAGTGATTGCTTATGCTAGCCGTCAGTTGCAGCCTCACGAGAAGAACTATGTAACTCATGATCTTGAGTTATTGGCTATTATGTTCGCTTTGAAAATCTGGAGACACTATCTTCTGGGTGAGAGATTTGAACTATTTACAGATCACCAGTCGCTAAAGTATCTGTTCACTCAGAAGGACCTGAATCTGAGGCAGCAACGTTGGCTGGAGTTTCTTGCAGCATATGACTTTGAAATTATATACACTCTAGGGAAAGCCAATGTCGTGGCCGATGCGCTGAGCCGAAAGAATGTAATGATCGCCAGTTTTATTATCACGACTTCATTGCTAGATAAAATATCTGCTCTTCAAAAGGATGATCACTTCATTCAGAAGATCAGAGGGATAATTAAGAAAGGCGAACCCTCGAGTTTTCAAGTTGATAATGATGAGCTTCTACTGCTCAAAGGTCGAATCTGTGTCCCTAACATTCCTGAGCTTCGAAAGAAAGTACTGGATGAATGCCATAAGTCAAAACTTAGTATCCATCCGGGAGTAAGCAAAATGTACAATGACGTTAAACGCACTTTCTGGTGGAAGTCGATGAAAAGGGACATTTCTCTATATGTTAGCCGATGCCCTACTTGCCAACTAGTCAAAAGCGACCAACAGAAATTGGCTGGATTGTTACAACCACTAGAAGTTCCTGGTTGGAAGTGGGAACATATTTCTATGGATTTCATTGATGGTTTGCCCAGAACCAGAAAAGGGAATGACAGTATTTGGGTGATCATAGATCGCTTCACGAAGACCGCCCATTTCATACCTGTCAGATCAAACAGAACTGCTCAGAGTCTGGGGCAGGTATACTTCAAGGAAATAGTTAGACTACATGGAGTGCCGCTCAGTATAGTTAGTGATAGAGACACAATATTCACTAGCAAATTCTGGGAGGCGTTTCAAGTCGAGCTGGGAACGAAGTTGAACTTAAGCACCGCTTATCATCCTCAGACAGACGGTCAGACTGAGAGGGTGAATCGGATTTTAGAAGATCTATTGCGGGCATGTGTTATAGATTTCGGTGGATCATGGGAAGACCATCTGCATTTGGCTGAATTCTCTTATAACAACAGCTACCAGGCGAGTCTGAAAATGTCGCCATTCGAAGCATTGTATGGTAGACCGTGCCGATCCCCTGCTTGTTGGGTCGAACCTGGAAATAGACTTGTGTTAGGGCCTGACATGATTCGAGAAGCTGCCGACAAAGTCGATTTTATTAAGAAGCGATTACTCGCCGCTCAAAGCCGACAAAAGAGCTATGCCGATAGAAGAAGAAGAGATATATCCTTTGAAGTTGGCGACTATGTATATTTGAAAGTATCGCCGATGAGAGGGGTTATCCGGTTCGGTAAAAATGGAAAGTTGGCGCCCAAATTCATTGGTCCGTTTCCTATTCTGGAACGGATCGGAACTCTCGCTTATAGGGTTAAATTGCCTGATTGGTTGCCTGGAGTTCATGATGTATTCCACATATCTCAACTTCGAAAGCACGTTTATGATCCAGACATGATCGTGGTAGAAGCAGCTCAACAGGACAGAGAAATTACTCCAGAATTAGCTGTGAGACGAGAGCCGCTAAAGATCATCGGCAAAGAAACCAAAGAGCTGAGGAACAAGAAGGTTCACTTAGTCAAAGGGCAATGGAGTGGAGATCCGCGAGATTGTACTCTGGAAACTGAGGAGAGCATTCAGAAAACTTATCCTAGATGCCGAGTAAATATCTCTGATTGACTCCGGTGCAAGGTATATTTGCCATACTTTGCATTACCATTTAATTCTCTTCTCTGCTGTTATTTTCTTTCCATGGATGTGCACTTTTAACTCTATAGTCTGAATGATTTTAAAAGAGAATAGGAATTAATTTGTATGGTTTTGAAAAGTTGAAAACAATTGGATTGGTTGTTTGTGTTGTGTGATAGTAAATTAGATTAATTAGATTATTGAAACGATAGTTAATTTAATTAATAAGAGATTGAATGGTAGAATTTATTCGATTATATCACACATTGAACCGATTAGGAAATAGATAGAAATATATACATGTGCATTTTATATATTTGAGCAGGTAAATGGATTAGCTGTTGAGTAAAGATTTTATTTGCGTGCCCGACAAATAGGTAAACCTTAATGAGTTGGATGCGAAATATTATTATATCAACTCCTGTGAATGCCATTGGATGCGGAGTGCTGGTTTTTCTGTGTGAAATAATAAACGTCGCCATAGGATAGTAACAATTAATTTTGAACTACATTACATGGCATACTTCAGAAGATAGGCATACTTCATCATATACCACATAAGCATTTGGGGCTTGTGTGACAAGGTGGAACATTTACCATACGAGCGAGAGGCTTGTATGACGATGACTATATTTTACAGGTTGAACTGATGACTGATATGGACTATTTTAATTGTAACGATTAAATAACCAGATTAATAAAAAACCCACACGGGTCTGGAGTTGACAATAACCATGTCTCTCTAGTCATTAGATACGGCACATGGACTATTAATTTCCCACACGGGGCAGGGTAACGAGAATTTATTCTCTGGAGTTATTATCAGTACATGCTCCCCTGTAAACACCAGAATATATCACTATAAATATGTGTATGCTTATTAGGATTTATTGGGTACCTAATACAGCCCAATAAATTTCCAAACCTCCCTTCGTACAAAGGAGGTTGTGGCGAAATTTTTCGAAAATTCTGGGTGTTAGCCAAATTTTTGAAGAATTTGAAATTTTTCAGAAACTGAAAAGTTGGAGAATTGAAGCCAGATCGAACGTAGAGTTGATTAATCAAACCACTTTCGACTTTGTTCCTTTTCGGGGATGAAAAGTTTTAAGTGGGGGAGATTGTAACGACCCAGAAAATCCGAACCAATTTAAATTTTTTAAATTGGCTAAAATAATTGATTTTAAATATTTAAAATAAATATTTTAAATAATAGCAATGAAAACTGAGTTTAAATCGACAAATTAAAATGAATATAATTAATTATAATTATAAACATGGCTTGAAAAGGCGCTGCAGTTTCAAAAATTGAATTCAAACTTTGTCGGACTGTACCGGGTGCAAAACAAAACGGATTTTAGTGAAACCAAAAATATTTAAATCTGTTAGTGAATACTTATCTAACAAATCTGAAAAATTGAATTTTCATTGCGGAAAGCAAAAGTTATGGCTGAATGAATTTTCAGAAAGGTCGCTATGGAATTTATATAGCCCGTGAAATTGGCCATTTTGCATACGACCTCAGAATTCGACGAAACCACTTTTGTTGGATCCAGGATGTGAAGTTATTGCTAGATTTCAAATTTCATAATTTTTGAAGCTAATATGTGAGCGTGGCAAAGGAAAATGTGTTTTGGTCAATTATAGTTAAATTGGATCGACCAGAAATGGGCCTTTTTGCAAACAGTTTCAGAATTCGACGAAACTAGTTTTGTTGGGACCATATCGTCAAAACATAGCTAGATCTATTTTTCTGGAATTTTTCGAATAAGTTTGTGGCCCTGGCAAATTGAAATGTACGTTCAAATTAAATATTGAATATTTTATATTTTAATTTGAAGGAAAACTAACTGAAACAGTCGAATGGGCCTACGAAACATATCCCATTGTGTTCGGAATGGGGGTAAAACGCTAGGGACGACAGTCGTTGGGTTTGGATTGGTGTTCGCAGAAGGCAAGGGGAATTTTCGGATTTGAAAACTTTATGAATAAAAAAAACCTATTTGTCCACGTCAGACCCCCCCTCCCCCGTCTTCTCTCTCCCCGACTTCAGAAACCAACGGCGGAAAACCTCAGCACCTTCTCTCCTCTTTTTCTCCTCCATCCCTCAATCGAATCGAGCGCCACCACCACCATTTCAAAACTCTTGATCCCCTCTTTAAATCCATACCCGAACCACCCACCATCGTCACGTCCTTCGCTTGAGTCACCTCTTCAAAGTCACGGTCTTTAGACCGCCGCCGTCTATTCATCTCGCCATCGAATGGAGCGCCGCCACCTGGCGTTTGAAGCCTGTTCCAAGCTCGACGAAGTGGTATAACCTGATCGGGACGTAGCGCAACGGATTGGGAAGGAAATCGAAACCTATTTTCGAAGGTTTTCTGAAGTATACGGCTGAATATATATAAAAGGTTTGCGACACTTTTAATCCGTTACAAATCCATTATTGTTTGAAAAAAAATCGTATCTTTTTCGATCGTTAACGAAATTCGATGAAATAGGAAACATCGTGACCGTGTGGACGTCTTCTACATTCTAGAAGAGACCGCATATTTTTCTGAGCCTCCTGCTATTTTTGGTGGAGTGGAACCCAATGTGAGATTTCTAATTTATATACGATATGGAAAACGATGATGTATAAATTATATAGTCGATGTATGAGTTATATAAGCGTTGTACACCTCTTGTATAAGCGTTGTATAAGTCGTACGTTCGATGTATAAGTTGTATATGCGTTGTAAAAATTATATATGTGTTTAAATAGAAGTTAATTGCTATATATATATATATATTATATATATATATATATATATATACGCCCCACGTCCACAAACCATGGACGATATTTATTGGTTGTGATTGGTGTGAAAATTGATTGATAGCGAATGGTTGTTTGGGATTGTTTGCGGTAGATATTGATTGATTGTGGTTGAAAAATACCCATTTGCGGCTGAGAAATATTTGGTTGAAACCACATAGGATTAGTTTGTGGAAATGAAATAAATATATACATGCCGCCTGCGTGCGAAATAGATGCATGATTCCCATTGTCAAAAACCGCGAGGTTTTAAGGTAGAGCGAGGAGCCGTACTAGGGACGGTCCCGGTTTTAACTACCCTGCCGTTATGCTGCCGAAATTTTGAATAATATTCACGTGTTTGAATTATTTTCATTTGCTGAAACTATATTTATTCGTTGAATAGAAAACCTTCATGTGTTGAATCGATATTCATTCGTTGATTAGAAATTCATGTGTTGAATGGTGTTCGTGTTTTAAATATAAAAATAACATTTTTATCTATGTATAGAAGCTATAGAAAACCTTAATGTGATGAATCGATATTCATTCGTTGAATAGAATATTCATGTGTTGAATGGTATTCATATTTTGAAATAAATTGTTTTATAATAAAAATCACCTTTTTATCATATATATGAGCTATGTAAAATAATCCTGTTTGAAATAAATTGTTTTACAATAAAAATCCTATTTTTATCACCTATATAAACTATGTAAAGTAATAGTGTTTTGAAATGAATTGTTTTACCGTAAAAATCACATTTTTATTATATACATGAATTTTTGAAATGTGAAGTGTTAAAAATAGCAACTCGTTCAAATAAATATGCATGAGTTGAAATATTCATTAACTAGCTAATGATATGATTTTTGCCTATGCATGCAACATTAGAATGAATGGTGTTTTTTAACCAAATGGAATCAAATATAAAGTTGAATGGAAAATGATAAATGATATTAACTGTAGATATGAACTGTATATATGTACATGCATATTTATTGAACATGTTATAGCAAAAGGGGCTAGAGAAGAGGAATAAAATTTTGTGCCCGACCAATAGGTACACATTTACTGTTTTGTTTGGGTGATGATTTTATGAGCCTATTGGCTAGCCGCTTGGCATTTTCTTTTTCTTTTTGACATGAGACGCCCGTGTGGCTACTTAGGAATTTTCCCAGCCCCTCCCATACAAAGGAGGTTATGGCGAAATTTTCCAAAATCTAAAGGCGTTAGTGAAATATTTGAAGTGAAAACGATATTGAAATTGTTGAATGAACTATATTTATATGAATATATAAAAATAAATAAAATTAAAACGAAACGTGGCCATGCAGTTCGTGTTTTGAAACCGTGATTTCAAACAACTAGTGCAGGAAATCCGACCGTTGGATTTTCCCGAAACCGCAACCGTTGGGGTCGCCTTGGAAAAATCTTTCCAAAGGCACCAACTTTGTAAAAATCCAACGGTTGGATTGTCTAGAATGTTTAATTCAAATCTGAAGAAAAACAGCGCCAGAAACGATAATATTTATATATATATAAATATAATTATAATTAGTCGAATAACGACGCTGCAGTTCGTATTTTGAAATCGAAATTTCAAACGATTGTACCGGGAGATCCGACCGTCGGATTTTCCCGAAACTGGAACCGTTGGATTCGTTTTGAAAAGATCATTCTAATGATGTACATTGTGTGAAGATCCAATGGTTAGATTTTCAGATATGTGTAAATCAAATCCGAAGAAAAACAGCGCCACGGCTGCGCTGCAGTTCGTATTTTGAAATCGAAATTTCAAACGATTGTACCGGGAGATCCGACCGTCAGATTTTCCCGAAACTGGAACCGTTGGATTCGTTTTGAAAAGATCATTCTAATGATGTAAATTGTGTGAAGATCCAATGGTTAGATTTTCAGATATGTGTAAATCAAATCCGAAGAAAAACAACGCCACGGCCGCGTTATGGCCCGAAGCGTCGTTTTGAATAAATTGGCTATTTTAAAATAAATAAAAATAGCGATAAATCGTTTTAAAATATCATAAATGATATGGAACGGAAATAAACTGAATTTGCTCGATTTACGTGGTATTTGATGGTTGAATGTGTTTGGTGTGAAAATTACATTAAAAAAAAAATTGGTGTTATCGAATGATTTAACCATTGAAATAAATTGATTTGAAATTCTAAATATACGTGAATTATTTGAAAAGGCCGAGTTAATTCTCGTTTCAAATAATTGACCAACGATTGAAATTCGAAGATGAAGACGATGGTCGAAGACCGGAGATCTTCACCTCGTTTGGATGGTAACCGAGGTCCTGATTGGGAGGCATCCCGAAATATGGATAATGAGTGGTGATCGTCCAGACGTACGTGGTGATCGATGGGTTTGCGAGGGATTTAGTGTCTCCAGTTTCATTCAGACCCAGAACGGACTTGTAAATGGACTGTGTGTCTGACATTGGATTTTATTCTGTGTTGATTGATCTCTATTAAATATAATATGTTTGGCGGCGGAGGATACATTCTTTTGCTTAACGCCCTTCTCTGAAACGCACGAGCTCAGAGGTTGTATATCGATGGACATCAGTCGTATGGCATGAATCGCCTGTGTGGCATGCTAAGATGCAGTGATCAGGGCTTCTGTTGAAAAGCAAAGTCTTGTGGTGATGATCAAAGCGCCGCCTGGGTGGCGTAGCTTAGTGTATAACGTGAATTCGCAAGCCTCACACCCCGGTATGAACCAAAAACGGGAGAAGGACCTCAGGGAGGGCATGCGTTTCTTCCTAGCTAGGGTGGTGTTAGTTACCTACCAGCCCTGACATTTAAATACTTTTCACCTGTGTGGTTGTTGCTATTGCGAGGCGCCTCGGTTTGATCGGACGATCCGGGTCCCGTGGAGTCATTCGTTGGCTCGTTATGCCCCAAAGGGCGGGGAAACGTATTGTTCAGGCATAATAATCCACATCGGTGGACCGGCCCTGACGATCCAAGGGTCACTCGAGCTCTGATCCTGAGATTCGGGCTAGGCAGTCTCGAATTCGGTAAGGACTATCTTTTGCCTTGGTTCATGACGGAAAACCAATTTCCAAAAACGATATTGTGCAGTTTTGATTGTGTATATATATGTATATATATATATATATATATATATATATATATATATATGGCGACATGATGTATGGTACCCATGTGGCCTAGGATTGATAGTTATGATTCGAAGTTGTTTTGAAACATATAAACACTAGTAATAATATCGAATGCTTTTGTTTTATTCGTATCAATCATATTTTGGCCGTTATAAGGTAAAAACTCTATCCTCCGGTTTGCGTTGCATTGTGTGATGGGAACTGAGTCTTATAATGGCTTCATTTTTATAAAGAGCATTGCGATGGTTAAAAGAATGATTTGTTTTAAAGCACTGGCAATCCAATGGAGTAAACCTGCTCCACGAAAGTGGCGTGGTCCTGTGATTTGCCAATTATATATGTGTTGAGTGGATTTCTCATACCAGTCCCATGACTGACTCGTAGTTTGTTTCACTTTCAAACTCGGGTGCCCCTTTTTCTACACGGGTAGCCTTGTATTCAGGTTTAGCTGGTTCTTTCTGGATAGCGGGAGCTGAAGATGGATTCTATCATTTATCTCTTTTTATGTTGATCAGCTCCTATTGTACATATTTTGTTTATTTCTGCTGTAGACATTTATGTATAGCTGAACTGTATTTGTACTACGTAAGATCCTATATACTGTGTAACTCTGATGATTACTTTTATCCAGTATATTCTATTATTCATTATCTAGTGTATTTATTTAATTCTGTTCTGCTATTATCTGTTTCTGTGTTATATTCCAAAGATAACCCTTGTCTCTGTAAATACGGGATTTGAGGTCGTCTCAGGATTAGTTGTGCCTGAACACATGCTTCCCGGTCCTATTAAACCTATAATATGGCCACTGTAACATCCTGCATTTTTATCGGTTTGAATTTGATTATTTAAATTAGTTTAGATATTGAATTCATAATATAAGTGGATTTATATATTAATTAAAATGAAGTTGAATGTATAAAAATATATATTTAATATAATCGAGCCCGTAATATCGCGGCAGTTCGTAATTTAACGTTCTGAACTTCAACTCAGTGTGCAGGATCCGTTATTAGTCGGATTTCTTCGAAACAAAAAATGTTGGAATCTGTGGAACTATATTTTTCTAACGGAATTAAAGAACCAAAATTTCGGATTACATATTGTAAGTTATGTCCAAATAAAGTATTCAGAAAAGCAGCGGCATAATCGTTTTTTGCCATAACGGTTATTTAGATATATTTAAATATCGGTTTCGAATTTGGATAAGATTATTTGGAGACATAGTGATAATTTAATTTTTAGAATTTTACTGTAATTTTTAATTAATTAAATACGCAACTTTTTATTTGGAGTATTTTCCACCTTATATCAATATTTTGGTGTTTCAGAATATAAGTTAACCTACCGATATTATTATATTTTTTGGATCGTGGCACCTCACTCGTCACAATGGTATTGTTACTTCTATCCATGGCAGTCCATAAAATGAATGAAATTTGGTTATAGAGACTATAAAAACTTCACTTTAAAAACAAGTGATAAGAACTTAAAGTAATAATATTTTGATATGATCCCCGTATGGCCTATAACACCCATGTATTTGCAGTATTGCACAGACCATTTTTTCCAACACATAGTGAATTAAGTTGATGTCATATAGGATGTGATATATATATATAAGGACTTATATATGTGCACATCTGTAAGGCTACGATTGAAAACTCAATGCAACTCAACCCAGGCTACCTACATATTTCCCTCACATCCATGCCATTTCCGCCTAAATCTTCATGTCAAAGTAACCAAGCTGATCAATCCTTTCAACCAGACCTACCCAGCTACCTACGAAATGAATAGGCATGGGGTTCTTGTTTTAAAAGTCACCATCACGCAGGCTCACCTATATAGTAATTTAGGTGTAACGACCCAGTTTTTAGCGACTTTGGTTATCGACATAAACTCAATGACGACTAACCAAACATCGAAAAATACCAGTAGTTAATGAAAGAAATTAGAGTGTGAGAATAGATAAGATAGAAGTTAGAATAGAAGAAGAAGAACAACACAGCATCAGAGTAAAACGTACCTCACTACGGAACGAATAACATATAATATATAACATAACTTTGAAATATAAATCTGTACTTGAATATACATATCATTTCCAAAGTACAACACTTACAACACAGCAGAAAATAACCATAGCTATATAATTCTGAAGCCTCCTGCTCCATCTCTTCAAGTATCTGTAAATCCCGACTACTTGACTTCCGTGCAGAATTGGGAACCCAAGAGTTTAGGTAAAACAAAACAAAATAAACTCCGAGTCAGTCATGGGAATGGTATGAGTAAAACAGTTTAAAAGAGTTTGAACAAGTAAACGATATCTCACAAGACCACGCCGTATAATGGAACGGGTTTTTCCCTTATGAGAATCCACAGTATCTTTATATCAAAAACCTTTTGATATTATAATAATGTCTATAAACCACAATATAATAATCATCAAGTAGAAACGCTTTCATCTCACGTTCTACATATATAGTATACAATCAAAACCGCAAGCACGTATTGGGTAATGGATTTCCAACTATGACAAGGTATGGAACCACCTTTTGCTAGTGTACCTCTAGAGAGTAATACACTGGGTTCAACAAGAACATCTTGCAACCCGGCCGCACATGACTGACCACTCATTTTGCTTGAGTGTATCGAATGTATATCACCAACGGTTGGGATCAGTAACCGTTTCCGAATGGGACAGCACCAACAATAGATTTTTACAAGTAAATGAAACTCTAGATCAGTTGATTATGCACCCTAATAGGTGCGACCTACATAGCCATGTTGCCTGCCCAATTTTTTTCACTTCCCGGTTGTGAGGCTAGAGGCCACGCTTATCTCTGACAGATCACACATATATTCGCTTTGAATGTCACATCGTCCTACCCGCCAAATCACAAATTGATTTCCCCAAAAATACCACGGATATACAGTAAAGGGAAACGAATTCCTCCGCCACCAAACGTAAATATGTTTGAAGATATCAACTTACGCAATCTATTAAATATACTATGTCATACAATCTTCCATACAGGTCGTCCTGGGACTGGACAAACCGAAGGCACTATTCAGTACATCCGTCTTAGGCAATTGTTGTCTAAGATTACATATATAATATAATGGCCTGAATAGAAGGCGCCGCGCCGCTGCAGGTCGTCAATTTCGATCATTGGCTTCGAACGGACATTACGGGAGATCCGACCGTCGAATTCTCCTAAAACCAGAACCGTTGGGTTCGTATCGAAAAGAGCTTTCTAACGAATATTAGAAATTTGAAATCTAATGGTTGGATTTGGAGGCACGTCCAAATGAAATTTGGAAAAGGTCACTGTAAGTGCAGTTTGATGGTCGTTGTTGGAAATCGACTGTACGGGCCTCGATAAAATTATTAAAAATATTTATAATTTGTGTAAAATTATAAGAAATGATTTTTGAAGAACTAGGATGAAAAACTCCACATTTGTAAAGATAAAAATGGATTTTTATCGAAATGAACTAGTTTTGAACTAAATTTAAAACCCAATTATTTTTAAATAAATAAATTAGATTTTAAAGGGGTTTTAAATAATCGGAATTTCTAATATATTTGATTGGAATTGAATTAGAATTGGTTTGTGGGTTTATCGTGAACGGTGTTTTAAATAACACTTGTTCTTTAACCCGATAATAAATAGAATGTTATTTGGGTTTATCGTGAACTGTGTTTTAAATGACATTAGTTCTTTAACCCAGTAAAGGTAATTTTAATGAATCTGCAATTAGATTGAAATGTGAATTAATAATTTACATTATCAAATTTGAAAAGTGAGCGAGAATGGAGTATTACTAGTTTTGCTCCAAAGCGATAGTTAAATATTTAATTAGATTTGAACGTGAAATGGTAATTAATTTTACAGATAACACAGTGGTGTTCGATATGGAGTATTACCAGTTTTTCTTCATGGGATGAATAGGTTGGGATTGGGAAATAAACAAATAATTACTTCGGTGTGGTTCGCTAACCTCGACTAGTTTGGAAAACCATAATCCGGTTTGAAATGATATCCAAAGGAAGATTAAAGAATAAATTTTAAATAATTTATCTTTGATTAAATTAATGGGAACCTTTCCCTAAGAATTGAAATTTAGAAACTAGCTGTAGGTTAGTTAAGAAGAATGGTTTCCTGGGTATTGATCTGATTTTGGTTTCGGCCTTCGGGGTTAATATTTGGGGAATTGCTCTCTTACTGATTTACGGTTAGTGACTAATGAATTGGAATGAGGCGTATGTTGTGTTTGTGTAACATTTGTTTATTATATACGCGGGTCATTCAGAAAGGCCGGGTTTATACCCATTTTGAATAACCGATTCGACGATATGTCAAAGATGAAGACGGTAGTTGAAGACCGGAAATCTTCACATCGTTTGGGTGATTTCTGATGATCTTGATTGGGCTGTACACCCAAGATGAGGGAATCAGTTGGTGATCGTCCAGACGTACTTGGAAATCGATGGATATGCGAGGAAAGTGCCTCCGGTTTCGTTCAGACCCAGAACAAACTTGTAAATGGACTGTGTGACTGACATTGGATATTATTCAGTGTTGATTGATCTCTATTAAATATACATCAGTTTGGCGGCGTAGAATTTATTCTTTTGCTTAACGCCCTTCTCTGAGACGTACGAGCTCAGAGGTTGAATATCGATGGACATCAGTCGCACGGCATGAATTGCCTGTGTGGCACGCCTAAGTGGCAATTGATCAAGGCTTCTGTTGAAAAGCAAAGTCTTGTGGTTGATGATCAAAGCACGGCCTACATGGCAGCTTTGTGTATAACGTGAATTCGCGAGCCTCACACCTCGGTATGAGTTAAAAATGGGATAAGGACTACGGGGAGAGCACGACGTTTCTTTTTAGCTTTGGTGGTGTCAGTGACTTACCAGCACTGACATTTATATATTTTTCACCTATGTGGTTGTTGGATGAGGCGCCTCGATTTTAGGTCTATAAGGACCGGGATACGTGTGTTTAGGAATACTAATCCACTAACGTAAGTGTGGACCGGCCCTGAAGATCCAAGGATTGCCCAAAGTGTGTAGTCCTGAGACATTTTCTAGAGTGTCTCGAATCGGAGAGGAGCTTGCCCCTTGCCTCGACTCATGATGGAAATCCCATTTCCAATACGTGTATTTCGGTCTTATTTGTAGAGCCTAGTATGGTGACATAGTGGGATTGGGCACTTATGCCATTTATGATTGATACTTATGATTTGAAGTTGTTTTATACACTATGCACCTACAATAGTATCAAATGATTTGTTTTAAACGTATCAAGCATTCTTGACTATTATAAGGTAAAAACCCTATCCTCTAGCTTGCATTGCATTGTGTGACGGGACCTGGGTCTTATAATAGCTTCAATTTTAGAAAGAGCATTGCGCTGTTTATTTATATGCACTGGTATTCTTGGGAGGAAACCCGTTCCGTGTTATACGGCGTGGTCCCTTGAATTACTCTCTTTTAAAGTAAAGTTTTAAATAACTGTTTTAGTTCTAACACCAGTCACATGACTGACCTGGAGTTTATTGTTTTAACCTAAACTCCGGGTGCCCCTATTTTCCGCACGGGCAGCTAGTAGTTTTGGTTTTGCAGATTTATATTCGCAGGATCCTGGTTTATAGCTGGAATGATATCCGGAAAGCTCTGCATCCGTATATCACCTTCAGTTGTGCTTTGTATTATTTTCCTCTGCTATGTAATTTATTGTAATCTCTGATATTCATCGAATGTAATTTATTCAATTATACTCTGTATATTCTTGTATCTGATGGAATTGTTGTAATAACACTGAAATGTTAATTTGTTTGCGTTCTATTTTGTCGTGTTCTTAAGGTAATCCGGGCTTTCCTTACCGGGGAAGTTACGGGCTATCATAGTGTTTATATTTATTTATTTCATTTCATATACACGTTAAAAATTCCGTTTTTAACTATACAATATTTATTTTCTATATAAATATTTTATTTCATTTCACATCACACAATCAACTACACATCAAAATCAATCAAACAAACAAGCCGTCCATCGTCTGTGGACGGCGGGTGTCGGGTGCTACTAAACACCGTCTGCATCCTAGTATATATCATAAACTAGAAAACAAAATTAAAAGGTGAGAAGTTCTCACCGAAGCTATATCCAAACGTCTCGACTCTTCTTATGTAGGGAATCATCGCCGTTCTCGCCTTTTGTCACTTTCGTTGCCCGTAGTCACTACATATATAAAAAATCACATTTTTATATTGTTGCTACATATATAAAAATCATATTTTTATAATCACTCCATATGGATAAAAATTCTATTTTTACATCGTTACTATATAGATAAAAATTCTATTTTTACATCGTTACTATATAGATAAAAATTCTATTTTTACATCGTTACTATATAGATAAAAATTCTATTTTTACAACGGTGTTCATATAATAAAGATTTTATTTTTATCATGCTATTTTCTATATAAAGATTTCGCCTTTTCATTTATAAAGATTTCATATTTTCAAAAGTAAAGATTTCGCCTTTTCCTTACATCACTATATATATAATAAAAATCAGATTTTCATTCCGCTACATATATAAAGATAATATTTTTATATTCTCTATTATATAGAAATCCTATTTTCAATACACTACTTATATAAAAATAGTATTTTTATATCTTCTATTATATAAAGATCATATTTTTAATGTGTCACTAGTATAAAAAAAATATATTTAACCTTTCTATAATATAAAAATTATATTTTTAACCGATCTATACTATAAAAATTCGTTCTTTACTTATATAAAAATTCAAACTTTCCTATGTTAAAAATTATAACTTCCTACATACATCAAACCTTTCAAATATAAAAACTAAATCTTTTTAATTTATATAAAAAAAATCATTTCTTTAACTCAATAAAAATCTTATTTTTATAATTCTAGAAATACCAAAACAATATTTTCCCTAAACCTAAATTTCGTATGGTTCTAATGTGTCTTGTTCTCGAGCTCTGTAAACCAAAGCTCTGATACCAACTGTTATAGCCCGTAACTTCCCTGGTAAGGAAAGCCCGGATAACCTTGAGATCACGACAAAATAGAACGCAAACAGAAGAACATGGAATTGTTGTAATAACAATGAAATGTTCTTCTGTTTGCGTTCTATTTTTTCGTGTTCTCAAGGTAATCCGGGCTTTCCTTACCGGGGAAGTTACTGTGAAAACCCGTAACTTCCCCTTAAAGGAAAGCGTCGGATAGTTCGAGAGCAAGCCACAACAGAACGCTTACAAAAGAACATTTCATTGTATATTACAACAATGCATCAGATTACAAGAATAAACAGAGTATAAATGAATATTACATTCGATAAATATCAGAGATTACAATACATTGTACAGCAGCGGAAAATAATACAATACACAACTAGAAGGAGATATACGGATACAAAGCTTTCCGGATATCGTTCCAGCTGTAAACCAGGATCCTGTGAATAAAAACCCTCAAAACCAAAACTACTAGCTGCCAGTGTCAAAATAAGGGCACCCAGAGTTTAGGTTAAAACAATAAACTCCAGGTCAGTCATGGGACTGGTGTGAGAACTAAAACAGATAATCTTTATTTTTAAAGCTAGGTAAATCAAAGGACCACGCCGTATAACACGGAACGGGTTTCCTCCCAAGAACACCAATGCATATAAGTAAACAACGCAATGCTTTTCTAAAAATGAAGCTATTATAAGACCCAGGTCCCATCACACAATGCAACGCAGCCGAGGATAGGGTTTTCCCTTATAATAGCCAAACATGCTTAGTACGTTTAAAACAAATCATTTGATACTACTATAAGTGCATAGTGTATGAAACAACTTCAAATCATAAGTATCAATCATAGGCGGCATGAATGCCCCATAACACTATGTCGCCATATATATAAGTTTACAATCAAAACCGCAAGACGTCGTATTGGAAGTTGGGTTATCATTTATGGTATGAACCGAGGCTAGGGGCAAGATCCTCACCGATTCGAGACTGCCTAGCCCGAGTCTCAGGCAAGCGCGCAGGCAAGCCTTGGAGCGACAGGGTCGGTCCACCGATGTGGATTATTATACCTGAGCACTACGTTTTGCCGCCCTTTGGGGCGTAAGCGAGCCAACTAAATGACTCCATCGGTTCGAGAACGACCGATCAATCCGAGGCGCCTCGCAACAACAACAACCACATAAGTCAAACTCGTCAGGGCGTGTAAAACCACTGACGCCACTTTTAGCTAGGAGGAAACGTAGGCCCTCCCTGAGGTCCGTCTCCCGTTTTTGGTTCATACCGGGTGTGAAACTCGCGAAGTAAACGTTACACAAAGCTACGCCACAAAGGCCTTGCTTTGATCAACACCACAAGACTTTGCTTTTCAACAGAAGCCTCGATCAATTGCCACTTAGGCATGCCACACAGGCAATTCACTCCATGCGATTGATATCCATCAATATATAACCCCTGAGCTCGTATGTCTCAGAGAAGGGCGTTAAGCAAGAGAATAAATTCTCCGTCGCCAAGCAGATATATATTTAATAGAGATCAATCACACGGACTAAAATCCAATGTCAGACACACAGTCCATTTACAAGTCCGTTCTGGGGCTGAACGAAACCGGAGGCACCTAGTACCCCGCATATCCATCGATCTCCAAGCACGTCTGGACGATCACTAACTGTTTCCATCTTCTTGGGTGTACAGCCCAATCAAGATCATCAGTAATTACCCAAACGACGTGAAGACTTCTGGTCTTCGACCACCGTCTTCATCTTCGACTTATCGTCGTATCAGTTATTCAGAATGGGATAAACCCGGTCTTTCCGAATAACTCGCGTATATTTTAAATAAGTGTTACACAAACACAACATACGCCTCATTCCAATTCATTAGTCACTAACCGTAAATTAATCAAGAGAATAATTCCCCAAATATTAACCCCGAAGGCCGAAACCAACATCAGATCAATATTCAGAAAACCTGTAACACCCTGTATTTTGGGTTAATACTAAAATTCACTAATTACAGAAGAAATAATCTCATATGTGGGAATTAGGGGAAACGGGCTACGTTATTGCGTTCGTCTCGGAAAAATACGCGAAATAGAGTCCGAGTTTTCGAAAATCGGAGTCCGTATGGCCCGGTTATGGCCCAAGGAAGTTTGCAGAAAAATTAGAGCTAAAAACAGATTTAGGAATTTAAATTTAAATATTAATTCAGATGTGGAATGGGCCAGGCGGGGTCAGGCGGGAAGCTTCCCGCCCAACCCATGTCGACAGGGCTGTCGACAGGGCTGTCGACAGGCCTGTCGACAGGGGTGTCGACATGCCTGTCGACTTGCCTGTCGACAGGGTGGCGTCGTTCTGTGAACCTGGGTGCACCAGGTTGCACCAGGTTGGGTTTCAGGCTGGCTAGGAGGGCTGGTTCTAGAGATTTCCTAAATCTAAGGGTCCTAATCTAATCTAGGGTTAATCTAAGGGCCTAAAATGCAACCTAATCCTATAAATAAGACCCTAACCCTACCCTAATTCATTCATAATTAAACCTAGTAACTAAACTATGGCAAAATGAAACTTGGTCATGGCCTCCACAAATCAATGAAGAGGAAAGCAAGCTCTAATCAACCTCTAATCCATTCTAAGTACCTTAATCTTCTTCATTAGCTTGCTAATTTTGTTTTGGTGAGTTTCTATGGCTTTAATAATCAATTGTTAATTGATTATGGTAGGATGTGATAAGACATGGTTATGTTTGTGGATAAGTGAGTTATATGCAAGTTGTATGATATGTGAATTGCAAGTTTTATGCCATATGCAAGTTTATTTCCATGTTTTATGATGTAAAATATTATGTTGAACATTTATGCATATGTAACATGTTATGCAAACTATATGTGAGAATATATGCAAGTATATGTAACATGATATGCAAGTTATGCATGTGATTTTATGCATGCTAAGTAGTTGGTGTTATGCATGTTAAGTATTTGATGTTGTGCATGCTAAGTATTTGATTGTATGCATGATTGAGTATTGGGTTTTATGCATGCTAGGTGTTTGGTATTATGCATAAATCATGACATGCAAGTTTACCCTCTTAAATGTGATGCATACATATGTGGGATAACACCTTTACATGCTATGAATGTTTACCCTCTTTTAAGATGCAAGTCATATATGCAAGTTCAACATGTTAAGCAAGTTATGTGTATGCTTATATGCAAGATCAACATGTTATGCAAGTATGTGTATGATGTTATGTAAGTTATGTGCATGTTGTTGTGCAAGTTCATTTGCAAGTTAGGTGTATGAGATTATGCAAGTTATATGCATGATGTTATGTAAGTTATGTGTATGTTGATATGCAAGTTAAGTTTATGATATCATGCAAGTTATGTGTATGATGTTATGCAAGTTAACATGTAACATGTTGTGCAAGATCACACCTTTAAGACACATGCAAGTTCATCTTTGAATAACCTATGAACACTTATGCAAGATTGCCTTTAGATATGACATATGTATGTTCATGCAAGTTGGGTTATTTAGCAATGCTAGTTGGGTTAATATTATGATGTGAGTAGACACCTTTTAACCCATGTTAATGCTATTGTGTGCTAAGTGAAACCCATGTTAAGTATGAGAGAATCTTCTCTTGGAAATATGTCGTGTTAGCATAAGTGCATGGGGAAACGATGGGGTTAATAGACATGTAAATGAATGGTGTGAAATGGTTATGATTAAGCATACCATAAAATGATTAAGCATAAATGGGAATTTACCTATTGAGTTAGGTCTACCCCATGGGAATTTACCTATTGAGTTAGGTCTACCCATGTTATGGAAAACTTGATATTAATTAGGGATAATTAATATGGGGGTGATTAATTAGGTGTAATTAATCGACTAAGACACGAGGTTGGACTCATTTGTAGTGTAAAACTGCCCGGACCCGACCGGCTTAACCAGTTGCTACAAATGTCAGCCCAATGTGAGAGGTCTTAGCCATAAATTAAATACGTGATTAAGGTAAAGACACGAGGTTAGACTCTGTTATGACGTAAGACTGCCCGGACTCTACCGGCTTAACCAGGCGGTCATAACAGCTAGTCTAATGTGGGAGGTCTTTATGGGAGATCACGGTCTTAATTAATTAAGAAACACTTAACCATATTAGCATGTAGTGGGACATGAGGGGTTAAGTGGGTGCCTTGGGGTGGCATGATGAGACTAGTGGGTTGCCTTGGGTGGCAATAGAAAAATACGATTAGAATACTTAACCAAGGTGGAACATGTAATTAAACATGATTAAAGGGTTAAGTAAGTGCCATGGGTGGCATGTGAGAATACGATTAGAATACTTAACCAATGTGGAACATGTAATTAAACATGATTAAGGGGTTAAGTAAGTGCTTTGGGCGGCATGTGGAAATCTAGTGGGTGCCCTAAGTGGCAATTGAAATATGATTAAAGGACTTAACCAAGATTTATAACATGTAAGGGGACATGGTTAAAGGGGGTTAAGTGGGATGCACTAGATTAAACGACAAGCTTAAGTAGTAGCTTGTGGGGGCCCATTTCAACCAATATCCCAAACGTATCTTTGTGGGCTCGACCCATGTCGAGTGACGGGACACGCATATTGGGCTTGATTATAAGAGGCCAAAACGGGTTAGCGGTGGCAACGCAAGTCCAATGGGCTTCATATGCGTGTGTGGGCCCGGGCTGGTAGATAAGCCGTTGTTGCATCGTGTAGATATAAAGCCGTGCACCGTTAGTATTGGGTAGCCACTTTAGGGGAGTGATACACCCCACTGTGGGACCAGCACGGGTATCTACGATAGGGAGCCGATCGATGGGGAGTAGTGGGTACACCTAGTAAAGATAGGGGCAGACGGCACCTATGTAGGGGTACACGAAACTACTGGGTAAGATTGCTAGGTACACCTAGTGAATGTAGGGGCAGACGGCACCTACGTGGTCAGTTATACACCTAGTGGAGGTAGGGGCAGACGGCACCTACGTGGTCAGCTAGAAGTATCAGAGACTACTAGCTATATTTTTCTAAGACTCTAGTGGGATCAACCTTTAAGTAGAAATTACTCTTGGTGGGTAGAACTGGTGTGGTGCAGTGTAGGAATTACCCTTGGGTGGGTAGGGTCTGGGGTGGTGTAAGCTAGTAATTATCCTTGGGTGGATAAATACGTCGTTTCGATTATCGTAGTACATCCTGTGTTTTGTGGACTACTTATTGTAGTCATTATCCCCAGAGGTACCGTACCTTATTTATGTCATACCCTAATTACTTTAATGGTTGTATTGTTAGGGTTATAGGACTCACTCAGACTTATGTCTGACCCCGTTGTTTTTATCTTTTTCCCAACCCTCAGGTTATCAGAGTGGGCCTAGCACTAGTGGGCTTGGATCAGACCGCTATATCTATCTTTTGGGCTTGGATCGTAGAAGTAAAGCTCGGTTTATCTTTTCTATTATGGCTATTGTCTATGTAGTGGGATTATGTACTTCTATTTTATCAAGATGGATATTATGTACTTGACTCTTGTTTAGGTTTTGTGATGTAACCAAACATGTTTTACTTTCCGCTGAAATGAAATGATGTTTTAAATTTTCAAGTATTACTTATATCTGTCTTATTGTAATTATTCTGTTCTATATTCACTTAAAATACTCCACCAATGTTATGGCATTCCCTTAGTGAGTGACCGTAGCGGGTGTGGGGTGTTACACGTGGTATCAGAGCTTAAGGTTACCGGAACAGATAAATTTTTTTAGAAAAAACTATTTTCTAAGAATATTTTTGGAAAGGAGTATTTTCAAAAACATGTCTTTTAAGAGAAAAGTTTTTGAAAGAAAAGCATAATCCCCAATAGCCATATCTATATCTTTCAAATTCTCCATTTTGAGTCTCTTCCTTTCTCTCGTTTTGAGTTTCCCCTCCGCGTATAGATGATCTTTCTAAGATAGATAAGGATGGAAAGCCACTTCAAGGGACTTAGATGTTAGTCGGATTAGAAGTTGGTTCAGGAAGGAGGAGGACTGGTAGGTATCTATTGGATAAACGATGGGAGGAAGGCTCAAATAGTTGTTTGGTTAATGAAGGACGAGACCTCATTGGTGGGAGGTTACGAGTGGAGAATGGGAAGAAGAAGAAGGCTAGTCGTTATCCTTTTGAGAGGAATAGGACACCTTATTAGGATTGTCCAAAGAAGCAAGGGCAAGGTATGGAATCTTCTGGGGGGGGTAGTTGTATTCCCTCACGACTAGGGTACCAGATGGGGATGAGACCGTCTAGATTGGAGGTTGGATTTCTTTATCATCCAATTCGAACTTTATTTGATTCTGACGCATCGAGTTCGTTTATCCCACCATTGTTAGTTGAGTCACTGCACTTAGACACCAGTTTGGTAGATGATCCCTTAGTTGTTTCAAACCCAGTTGGGGCTCCATGCTATGTTTGGGTTTGAAAGTTTCTATACTTAGCGTTGGGTTTAGATGTGATGCTTGTTGGGCTTCACGGGCTATGGGTTAGTTTTGGGCATGGACTGGTTATCCAGTAGGAGTGCTGTTCTTCATTTTGAAGGGAGAGTTGTTAGGCTTATGGGCCGCCTGAGTAACACTCTCGAGATCTCTTGTAATCCCATAGAATCTGTTATGCTAAGTTATCTAGAATCGCTTGACACGACGGTCTAGAGTTTGCGATCTGTTAGAGCGGTCCGGGAGCACCCGGATGTGTGTGAGGAGGTGAAGGGCTTACCTCCGAAGCGGGAGATTGACTTCCGAATATATCTGGTGGATAATGCTAAACCAGTATCTTGGCCAGTGTGCCACATGGCTCCTAGCGAGAGGAGGGAACTCCATAAGTAAGTAGGCGATTTGCTTGAGAAGGGGTTCATAAGACGAAGTATATCGGAGTGGGGCGCTCCAGTAGTTTTGTTATGAAGGCGGATGGGTCCCTCAGACTTTGTGTAGGCTAAAGAGAACTAAAGAAACTCACAAAGAAGAATAGACACCCGTTGCCAAGGATTGATGATCTCTTTGATCGGTTGGCTGGCGCCTCAGTATTTTTGTAGTAGGACTTAGCCACGGGATTTCATCAATTGAGAGTGGCTGAGGATAGCATAGAAAAGACTGCCTTTAGGACTCCGGATGATTTCTTTTATGAGTGGCTGGTGATGCCATTGGGTTTGACGAACGCCCCCACATACTTTGTTGATTTGATGAGAAGGGTGTTCAGGGAGTACCTAAATAAGTTGTGATGGTCTTTATGGATGACATTTTGGTCTTTTCTAGGAACAAAATAAGTTTTCGTATGTGCTCAATAGGGTGAGCAAAGCCAGTTATAGGATAAACGGTGGTTTTGGAGCGAGACTGGCAAGGACATCCAAAGTTGGTCAAAGGCTTAATTGTTTAGCCATTATTATTATTATTTTTAGTATCATCTCACGTAGGTTGCCTGAACTCGAAGGAGATGTCCCTTGGGTGTTTGTCTGATATTGGTTTCGGCCTTTGGGGCTTGCATTTGGGGGATGTCGAATTCGACTAGGGTGGTCTGCGTGAGAGATGGACAGTTGTGATAATTTTGGATGATATCCTGGTAGAGAAGAGCATGCCCTACATCTTAGGGAAGTGTTGGAGACTCTTCGAGCGCATAGTCTTAGGACAGCATAAGTGGATGGGATCCTTAGCATCCTATGAGTAAGGGTAACATGGTAACGGACACCTTAAGTAGAAAAAGGTTGTCCTTGAGTTCATTGTTTGTTGAACGACGGAGCTTAGAGTTTATTTCTAAGTTTGACTTTAGACTTTCCGTTGACTTTGTACCCGGTTTGCTAGCCTCCTTGGAGGTTAGACCTACTCTTTTGGGGTGGATTGGAAGAGCACAGAGGGACGACCCACAGTTGGTTGAGTTGGTAGAGAAGCTCATAAGGGGGGAAGTCGTCCAGCCATTTGAGTAGGAACACTCTAGACGATAGGGGTGTTTGCGTAGAGACGGTAGACTTTGTGTACCGCAAGACGAGGGTTTGAGGAAGGGTAATACAGGAATTTGGGTGGTGGTAGATAGACTTACTGAGAGCACCCATTTCATACTTATGAAGAGCAAGAGGACTGCTCCATGGTTAGCTTCAGTATATCTTCGAGAGATAGTTCGATTACATGGGGTACCCTCTAGCATAGTGAGTGATCGAGATCCTATCTTCACTAGAGAGTTTTTGAAGAATTCGCAAGAGGCGGTAGGGACTCAGTTGTGTTTGAATACCGCATATCATCCTCAGACGGACGGCCAGACCGAGAGGGGGAATTATGTCCTAGAAGACCTTTTGAGGCTTTGTATCTTAGATTTTGGGAGGTACATGGGAAGAGCATCTTCCATTGGTGGAGTTCGCATATAATAACAGCTTTCAGTCCAGTATTGGTATGGCTCCTTTCGAAGCTCTTTATGGAAGGCC
This sequence comes from Allium sativum, assembly GCA_030737875.1. Taxonomy (NCBI): domain Eukaryota; kingdom Viridiplantae; phylum Streptophyta; class Magnoliopsida; order Asparagales; family Amaryllidaceae; genus Allium; species Allium sativum. The sequence goes on along the minus strand of CM060915.1, from coordinate 177,513,992 downwards.
TTGTTGATCACCTACATGTTGGTGGGAATCTACGGATAAGATCTTGGTTGGGCCGAGGTGATTAGAGAGTCTTCAGAGAAGATTCAAAGAAGGATGAAAGCGACGCAAGACAAACAGAAATCTTATGCGGACAAGAGGAGAACAGAGCTTGAGTTTGATATTAGGACATGCTTTTTATTAAGATATTTCCGTTACGGAATGTGGTTCACTTTGGATCTGTTGGGAAGAGAGTACCAAGGTTGTTGGACCGTTTCCTATTAAGGAAAGGATTGGACAGATGTCATATAGAGTGGAGTTGCCCGACAGGCTTAGTGGTGTACATGATATATTCCATGGGTTACGTTTGAGAAAGTTCCTACATGAGACCGCAGAGGCGGTAGAGCTGAGCCTGCTTAGAGAGTGGAAGTAGAGTGTGATGCTACGATTCGACGAGCTCCTACTTGTATCCTTGGGTCAGAGATTTGGAAGCTGAGGAACAGAGAGGTTCAACTAGTCAAAGTACGAAGGGGAGATGAAGAGAGAGTGACGCTACCTGGGAGACGGAAGCGAAGATACGTTCGAAGTACCCTTTTCTTTCGGAGGGTATGTCCTTTTGCTTCTCCTTCATCGCATATCTTGTGCTTATCTTATCTTTAGTATGTCCTCTCGTTAGTACCTTTGACCTTTAGATAGGGTAAACCTATGGTTGAAACATGTGTTTGAGACATGTTATGGTTGATGGATGCAAGTGGATGCAAGTGTTTGCTAGTGGTTGCTCGTGGATGCATATACACACACTCTAGGCACTAGATCGGCTCAATCACTTCATATTGCATATTGCATAAAATTGTGTGTAGGAAAATATATTTATGGATGTATAATGGTTGTGTTATCACATGGATGATGCATTTTGGTGAATGATTGTGCACTCATATAGATATTGTATGTGTCGATAGGGTTCTCTCGCATACATAATGGATGCATGGCACTATCATGGTTTGCATATGTTCATATGTTAGATAGGGAACATATACACACACTTTTTGCATATGCTCATACATCATTAGAAATTGTTTTAAGGACAATGGATGCCGTGGATGATGGTTTGAGTAGATGGTTGTTTGGATGGTAGGATATGCATTCTCCTTAGCTTAGAGATTTCGGGGACGAAATCCTTTAAGGAAGGGAGAATGTAACACCCTGTATTTTGGGTTAATACTAAAATTCACTAATTACAGAATAAATAATCTCATATGTGGGAATTAGGGGAAACGGGCTGCGTTATTGCGTTCGTCTCGGAAAAATACGCGAAATAGAGTCCGAGTTTTCGAAAATCGGAGTCCGTATGGCCCGGTTATGGCCCAAGGAAGTTTGCAGAAAAATTAGAGCTAAAAACAGATTTAGGAATTTAAATTTAAATATTAATTCAGATGTGGAATGGGCCAGGCGGGGTCAGGCGGGAAGCTTCCCGCGCAACCCATGTCGACAGGGCTGTCGACAGGCCTGTCGACAGGGGTGTCGACATGCCTGTCGACTTGCCTGTCGACAGGGTGGCGCCGTTCTGTGAACCTGGGTGCACCAGGTTGCACCAGGTTGGGTTTCAGGCTGGCTAGGAGGGCTGGTTCTAGAGATTTCCTAAATCTAAGGGTCCTAATCTAATCTAGGGTTAATCTAAGGGCCTAAAATGCAACCTAATCCTATAAATAAGACACTAACCCTACCCTAATTCATTCATAATTAAACCTAGTAACTAAACTATGGCAAAATGAAACTTGGTCATGGCCTCCACAAATCAATGAAGAGGAAAGCAAGCTCTAATCAACCTCTAATCCATTCTAAGTACCTTAATCTTCTTCATTAGCTTGCTAATTTTGTTTTGGTGAGTTTCTATGGCTTTAATAATCAATTGTTAATTGATTATGGTAGGATGTGATAAGACATGGTTATGTTTGTGGATAAGTGAGTTATATGCAAGTTGTATGATATGTGAATTGCAAGTTTTATGCCATATGCAAGTTTATTTCCATGTTTTATGATGTAAAATATTATGTTGAACATTTATGCATATGTAACATGTTATGCAAACTATATGTGAGAATATATGCAAGTATATGTAACATGATATGCAAGTTATGCATGTGATTTTATGCATGCTAAGTAGTTGGTGTTATGCATGTTAAGTATTTGATGTTGTGCATGCTAAGTATTTGATTGTATGCATGATTGAGTATTGGGTTTTATGCATGCTAGGTGTTTGGTATTATGCATAAATCATGACATGCAAGTTTACCCTCTTAAATGTGATGCATACATATGTGGGATAACACCTTTACATGCTATGAATGTTTACCCTCTTTTAAGATGCAAGTCATATATGCAAGTTCAACATGTTAAGCAAGTTATGTGTATGCTTATATGCAAGATCAACATGTTATGCAAGTATGTGTATGATGTTATGTAAGTTATGTGCATGTTGTTGTGCAAGTTCATATGCAAGTTAGGTGTATGAGATTATGCAAGTTATATGCATGATGTTATGTAAGTTATGTGTATGTTGATATGCAAGTTAAGTTTATGATATCATGCAAGTTATGTGTATGATGTTATGCAAGTTAACATGTAACATGTTGTGCAAGATCACACCTTTAAGACACATGCAAGTTCATCTTTGAATAACCTATGAACACTTATGCAAGATTGCCTTTAGATATGACATATGTATGTTCATGCAAGTTGGGTTATTTAGCAATGCTAGTTGGGTTAATATTATGATGTGAGTAGACACCTTTTAACCCATGTTAATGCTATTGTGTGCTAAGTGAAACCCATGTTAAGTATGAGAGAATCTTCTCTTGGAAATATGTCGTGTTAGCATAAGTGTGTGGGGAAACGATGGGGTTAATAGACATGTAAATGAATGGTGTGAAATGGTTATGATTAAGCATACCATAAAATGATTAAGCATAAATGGGAATTTACCTATTGAGTTAGGTCTACCCCATGGGAATTTACCTATTGAGTTAGGTCTACCCATGTTATGGAAAACTTGATATTAATTAGGGATAATTAATATGGGGGTGATTAATTAGGTGTAATTAATCGACTAAGACACGAGGTTGGACTCATTTGTAGTGTAAAACTGCCCGGACCCGACCGGCTTAACCAGTTGCTACAAATGTCAGCCCAATGTGAGAGGTCTTAGCCATAAATTAAATACGTGATTAAGGTAAAGACACGAGGTTAGACTCTGTTATGACGTAAGACTGCCCGGACTCTACCGGCTTAACCAGGCGGTCATAACAGCTAGTCTAATGTGGGAGGTCTTTATGGGAGATCACGGTCTTAATTAATTAAGAAACACTTAACCATATTAGCATGTAGTGGGACATGAGGGGTTAAGTGGGTGCCTTGGGGTGGCATGATGAGACTAGTGGGTTGCCTTGGGTGGCAATAGAAAAATACGATTAGAATACTTAACCAAGGTGGAACATGTAATTAAACATGATTAAAGGGTTAAGTAAGTGCCATGGGTGGCATGTGAGAATACGATTAGAATACTTAACCAATGTGGAACATGTAATTAAACATGATTAAGGGGTTAAGTAAGTGCTTTGGGCGGCATGTGGAAATCTAGTGGGTGCCCTAAGTGGCAATTGAAATATGATTAAAGGACTTAACCAAGATTTATAACATGTAAGGGGACATGGTTAAAGGGGGTTAAGTGGGATGCACTAGATTAAACGACAAGCTTAAGTAGTAGCTTGTGGGGGCCCATTTCAACCAATATCCCAAACGTATCTTTGTGGGCTCGACCCATGTCGAGTGACGGGACACGCATATTGGGCTTGATTATAAGAGGCCAAAACGGGTTAGCGGTGGCAACGCAAGTCCAACGGGCTTCATATGCGTGTGTGGGCCCGGGCTGGTAGATAAGCCGTTGTTGCATCGTGTAGATATAAAGCCGTGCACCGTTAGTATTGGGTAGCCACTTTAGGGGAGTGATACACCCCACTGTGGGACCAGCACGGGTATCTACGATAGGGAGCCGATCGATGGGGAGTAGTGGGTACACCTAGTAAAGATAGGGGCAGACGGCACCTATGTAGGGGTACACGAAACTACTGGGTAAGATTGCTAGGTACACCTAGTGAATGTAGGGGCAGACGGCACCTACGTGGTCAGTTATACACCTAGTGGAGGTAGGGGCAGACGGCACCTACGTGGTCAGCTAGAAGTATCAGAGACTACTAGCTATATTTTTCTAAGACTCTAGTGGGATCAACCTTTAAGTAGAAATTACTCTTGGTGGGTAGAACTGGTGTGGTGCAGTGTAGGAATTACCCTTGGGTGGGTAGGGTCTGGGGTGGTGTAAGCTAGTAATTATCCTTGGGTGGATAAATACGTCGTTTCGATTATCGTAGTACATCCTGTGTTTTGTGGACTACTTATTGTAGTCATTATCCCCAGAGGTACCGTACCTTATTTATGTCATACCCTAATTACTTTAATGGTTGTATTGTTAGGGTTATAGGACTCACTCAGACTTATGTCTGACCCCGTTGTTTTTATCTTTTTCCCAACCCTCAGGTTATCAGAGTGGGCCTAGCACTAGTGGGCTTGGATCAGACCGCTATATCTATCTTTTGGGCTTGGATCGTAGAAGTAAAGCTCGGTTTATCTTTTCTATTATGGCTATTGTCTATGTAGTGGGATTATGTACTTCTATTTTATCAAGATGGATATTATGTACTTGACTCTTGTTTAGGTTTTGTGATGTAACCAAACATGTTTTACTTTCCGCTGAAATGAAATGATGTTTTAAATTTTCAAGTATTACTTATATCTGTCTTATTGTAATTATTCTGTTCTATATTCACTTAAAATACTCCACCAATGTTATGGCATTCCCTTAGTGAGTGACCGTAGCGGGTGTGGGGTGTTACAAAACCATTCTGCGTGGCTAACCAACAGTTAGTTTCTAAATTTCACATTCATAGGGAAATGTCCCCATTAATTTTATCCAAGATAAATTCCATGAATTTATTCTTTATTTTATTTTTGAATCTCAATTCAAACTAGTCGGGATTAACGAACCTTACCGAAGTAATCATTTGTTTTAATTTCCCAATCCCAACCTATTCATCCCATGAAGTAAAACTGGTAATACTTCATATCTAACACCACAGTGTTATCGGTAAATTCAATTACCATTTCTCGTTCAAATCTAATTAAAGATTTAACTATCGCCTGGAGCAAAATTGGTGATACTCCATTTTCGATCATTTCAATCTAATTAAAGATTCATTAAAACTCCACTTAGTTTTAATCTTCGACTGGGTTAAAGAATCAGTGTCATTTAAAACACGGTTCACGATAAACCCAAAATCACATTCATTAATTATCGGGTTAAAAAACGAGTGTTATTTAAAACACTGTTCACGATAAACCCAAAAATCAATATCGATTCAATTCCAATTAAATATTATTTAATTGGTACATTTCATTAAATCTAAATAAAAAGATTTAATCTTTTCTCCACTAGGTTTAAGAACAGTGTTAGTGAAGACACCATTCACGACAAACCCAAATCACATTTGATATTCAGTACAAGGCTCTGAATAGAAAATATAACGGCTTATATTCAATATCAAATTCTACGACTAACAAATATCGTATTGGAAATAACGATATATATATCTATATCTTTCAAATTTCCATAACAACAGTTGTATAATCACGAAATCCAACATCGAAATATTCCGAAGACAATTTCGATTCAAACCCATTCCAATACGATCATTGGAAATTTTGGTTATTTTCAAAACCATTTCAAATTCAATTTATTTATTTAAAAATAAATAGAATTATAATTCTATTTCAAAACTAGTTCATTTCGATAAAAATCTATTTTTATCTTTTAAAATATGGAGTTTTTCATCCCAATTCTTTCTAAACCATTTCTTATGATTTTACACAAATTATTACTATTTTTAATAATTTTATCAAGGCCCGTACAGTCGATTTCCATCAACGGCTATCGAACTGCACTTACAGCGACCTTTTTCAGATTTGATTTGGACGTAACTCCAAATCCAACTGTTAGATTTCTAATTTCTAATATTCGTTAGAAAGCTCTTTTCGATACGAACCCAACAGTTCCGGTTTTAGGAGAATCCGACGGTCGGATCCCCCGTAATGTCCGTTTGAAATAAATGGTCGAAATTCACGAACTGCCGCGGCGAGGCGCGTTCTATTCCGGCCATTATATTATATATATAATATATATAATATATATTTCGTCGATTTCTATTTAAAACGAATTATATAAATAGTTTTAAAATCGTTTCAAAAGCAATTTCAACTTTCTTTTCAATTCAATTCAAAATTGAATTCTCCTTTATAAATTCGTTTTAAAATTCATTTCTATTCAATTCAAATTTCAATTCAATTTGAATTCATTTCAATTCGCTTTCAATTCAATTTGAATTCGTTTTCAATTCAATTCATTTCGAAATCGTTTTCAATTTAATTCATTTCGAAATCGTTTTCAATTCAATTCATTTCGAAATCGTTTTCAATTCAATTCATTTCGAAATCGTTTTCAATTCAATTCATTTCGAAATGAATAAAATCGATATAAATATCGATTACGTCAAAATGGCGTCAATCTAATCAACACGGCTTCATAAATTCCTATTTTCAAATATTCTATTTCAAATATTTCTTTTTCAAAATAGTTGTTATTATCAAAATATTTCGTTCAACACATGACCAATCTCAATGGATGAGTACTGTCAACACATGAACTTCTATTTTATATTGATAAAGATGTAAATTTTATTACTAAAATATTTCGTTCAACACATGACCAATCTCAATGGATGAGTACTGTCAACACATGAACTTCTATTTTATAATACTCTTTATTTTTCAAATTGGAATGAGGCCCAATCAATTACCATATAAAGTTAATTACATGGATTTTCATACATTACACACATATAATAGCATTGAAAAATAATCAACCATCAACCAAAGTGCACTACACTGTATAAGCATCAAATATAGATATCTAACGCTTATAACAGCCTGTCCATCAATCGATCGACATATTTAATCAATCAGGATGAGTGAACTTCAAATTTCATCCCAACACCCGTGTGGGGTTTCAAACAATCAAACACAGATTTTATTTGTGCAGTTGGGCGATGTGTAAAATTTATCGACCCAATCAATGTCCTTCAAATAGGTGTACATAAACAAACCGTCTGGTTTGTAAACGAATGTTTATTTATTCACATTCACGTTAAAAATTATATTTTTAACGACAAAACATTTTATTCCAACATATGAATTTCTATTCAGTTCATTCTTTAAATAAAATGATATTTTTATTTTTCTAACTTATTTTATAAAATTTCGGCGGCATAACGGCACGATACTAGAAACGGGACGAGGCCTAGCCTTATCCCCAGTCTAGTGAAGGCCCACGCCATTCACACATCAATCAAATCACCAAACAACCAAATTCAAATCAAATCATATAACTAATCTATGCAACCAAACAAACACGTCCATGGTCTGTGGACGATTGTGTCGGGTGCTACTAAGCACCGTCTGCATGCTAGTATAAATATATAATTAGAAAAGAAATTGAAAGGTGAGAAATTCTCACAGAAAGCTATCCAATCATCTTGACTCTTCTTTTAGAAATCATCGCCATTCTCGCCCTTTGTCGCTTTCATTGTCCGCTTTCACTACATATGAAAAAAAAAATCACATTTTTATACCGCTACTATATAGATAAAAATTCTGTTTTTATACCGCTACTATATAGATTAAAATTTTATTTTTATACCGGTGTTCATATAATAAAGATTATATTTTTATATCTCTACATCATATAAAAATTATATTTTTATTTCTTCTACCTAATCAAAAATCATATTTTCACGTTGCTACTTCCTATATAAGAATCACAGTTTTAAAGCAATGTTATCTAAATAAAAATCATATTTTTACTTCGCCTTCAACATGATAAAAATCGTATTTTTATTTTCCTAACTTCATAATAAAGATCATGTTTTTATATTTTAAAAAAATCTAATCTTTCTTTAAATGAAAATAAGTTCTTTTCTTTTTATAGAATCAAACCTTTCTTTTTATCAAAATATAATCTTTATTTTAAATGAAAATCTAAACTTCATGTTATATATATAAATTATATTTTTATTCCAAAGTTGTTTACATTTTATATTGCTATCATTTATATAAGATCTTATTTTTACTTCTTAAAGACAAGGCTTATTTTTATATTTTCTAAACAACTTATATATATATATATAAAAAACAAGGTATATATATGAATTTCAAAACAATGTATATACATTTTTCAAAACAATGTATATATATACTTTTCATATTTTTAAAACAAAGCGATTTCTATTTTTAAAACAAAGCGATTTATTTTTAAAACTCACTGCACATTCTATTTTTATTTTTAAAATACAATATTTTTATTTTAAAATAACTATTTCTATTTTTCAAGAACGAAAACTATTTTTATTTTTCAAACCAATATATATATATTTTTAAAACTGGAATTTTCCTATTTACTTAGATGTTAAAAATAATGTATATACTAAAGAGAAACTCAATGTAAATTACCCTGCACCCCATCTTCGTTTCAACTGGAAACCCGCTCCAGTATATTCGAACCCAACGCCATCAGCTAGGGCTTCAAACTGCGGCCACCAGACTTCGCCAGAATCCAATCAAAGCACGCCGCGCTAACCGTCGATGCTCCGCCTCCCGATGGCCAGAATACTGGCGAACTCGAAACCCCCTCGCCCTTAAAAACGCTGGCGAACGACAAGAGTTACAGCCCAAAATTCGAACACAATCCGACTCTAGAGATGATTAGAGTCGTATCAACCTAAAGAGCTCGTGATGCTCGTGATTTTTGTTTTTGTAATTTCTGAAATTATTGAGTAGATTCAAAGAAAGATGAGGGCGAAGTTTGGAGTGGTTAGGATCGTCGGTTTTTGAAGAGGGAGGCGCTGGTTTGACCACGAAGAGATGATGAAGAGGGTTTGACCGTTTTGACCTTATATATGTTTTATTTTAATTTTAATTTAATTACAAAATCCTTTGTTTATTAATCTGATCTCCAAATCAAGCCCAACGACTGTCACCCCTAGCGTAATACCCTCATTCCAAACACAATGGGATATGTTTCATTAGCCAATTCGGCTGTTTCAGTCAGTTTTCATTCAAATAAACATTTAAATCCTTATATTGAATTTTAAACGTACATTTCAAATTACCAAGGCCACCTACGAAAACGAAAAATTCCAGAAAAATATTTTCTAGCTTCGTATTGACGATACGGTCCTAACAAGACTAGTTTCGTCGAATTCTGAGACCGTTTGAAAAATGGCCAATTTCCAGTCGATTAAAATCAACTGAAACTGGTCAAACACGTTTTCCTTTGCCACGCTCACATATTGATTCAGAAAATTATGAAATTTGGAATCTATCAATAATTCGACACTGCGGACCCAACAAAACTGGTTTCGTCGAGATCCGAGGTCATTTGCAAAATGTCCATTTTTAAGGGCCTGAATTCCATAGCGACTATTCAGAATTTTCAACTGGACCTATCTTTTGATTCCCGCTATGAAATTTTGATTTGTCGGACTCGTTGGGAAGATATTATCAATTAGATCCTAATGTTTTTGGTTTCCCTAAAATCCGAATTGTTTTGCACCCGGTACATTCAATTGAAGTTAGAAATCAAATTATCGAACTACCGCGCCATTTTCAATTCTATTTATAATTATATATAAATATTTATATTCTAACGACGACGCGTATAATATATACACTCGAATAATATTCAAATTAAATTTCCCGTTGATTTTATTTAAAATAATCTATTTTAAATATAGCAAATTCGCTATATTTGCCAAAATAAAAATTTTAAACTGGCCCAGATTTTCGGGTTGTTACAGTTACGGGCTATCACATAGTAAGAGAATAATTCTCTAAGTATAAACCCTGAAGGCCGAAACCAACATCAGATAGATACTTAGAAAACTATTCAACTTAACTAATCTCTAGTTAGTTTATAATCTTGTTTAAATGTATTTCGATTAACTCTAATTGAATAACTCTATTTGCTTAACTCTTATTTGAATAAGTAATACTCGATTTACTTTAGTTGCTTAACTCTTATTCGAATAACTAATAATCGATTTAACTCCATTCGCTTAACTCTAGATCACAGCGATCACAATGGTTATGCCTGGTTTCCTCAGGAAACTTCCGACCGCCGTAGGCTATCTGCAGCCCTGCGAATTACGCTAGCAGTCGTGCAAAATGGCAATTTATCCTGAATAACTATGTTTGACTAACTCTATTCGACTAACCATATTTGATTAAATCGACTTCGAATAACTAAATTCGATTAACTCTTTTATATATCGTCAACTTCCCTTTCTATAAATCTTGTTTATTTTCCCAATAAATATTCCTTTTATAATTATATTTACTTTCTAGATAAATATCCCTTTATTTTATTTATTTCCTAAATAAATATTCCTTCATTCTATTTATTTTCAATATACTTTGAAAATTCCCTTTTATAACTTCATGTATTTCTTATGGTATTTAAAATACCAAACAACGGTGATCGATATCATTCCAACGCACATAATCATCAACAGATTATATATCACATCATATATTACAATATATGAAAAATAGTAAAATAAATGTTGAGGAATCCAGTTTCCCTGCATCACAGATGTTAAATAATATAATTAACATCGATTTCATTTCAACATGAAATATTATGCTAACAGAATCAATATTTGATTAACGATTTATATATATATCGTTATCTATGATTTCAATCAATACACAAACAATTCAACCAAACAGTTAACACATAGCAATCAACAGATGATTAACAGTTCTAAAAATACGTTATAAACATATAACTGTTCAGAGTTGGTGAGTTTTACTCACATTGGACGATCATTGTTAATAACGATAACCATCTCTTGACTCAGACGGACAATTTATTTTGCTATGAATTGTAACGAGCACCAATGCACTCCCGGGCAGTTCCATTGTGACGCTCCCGTCCATACGATCCTGTCGATCTTGTTTCGCTGAATTCCGACTATGTATGATAAAGATATTAATATTACAAGTTTCATATACAATTTAAATTTGAATTTACTTAAATTCCTATTAGTATATGGGCTTTTATCCATTTTCCCATTGGCGGCCCATCTCCCTAGCTTAAAGCCCATCCTCTTCAAGTCTTCTTCCATGCTGGAAAGCCCGACTCCACCTATTCTCTCCCAACGCCATTACCAGTCTTCCTCACAACCGCTCTCCATCTACAAGCTACTGAACCCAAAAAGAACCTTACCAACGTACTCAGTAAGTCACTCTCCCTTCTATTGTCACCATTTGAATCCCTCCACCTCACCCCTCTGAAATGCGTCGCCACGAATTTCCGGTCGAGCTCACCATTTGGTGCGACAGCTTAAACCCCAAAGTTTTGCCCACATACTCAGAAACACTTCACGAGTCTAAACCCAACATTCAAACCAAAAATCAATGCTTATAACTCTTGAATTAGCAAGCCCTAGAACGCTGCTGTAAAACCGCCATCGAATAGAAAGGGTTCGAAGCCATCTAAACGAGTATAGGAATGAAGAGATTCTCCTTACGAACTCAAATATTCTAACTTTGGGATTTAAAATAATTTCAATGATTTTTATTTGATTTTCTTCTTTGGTTTTTGCTCCACGTTTTATCAGAGAATGTGGCTGCCTAGTATATTTTTACTTGCGTCTATAAATGTTGAAGGAGTGGCTGAAAACAAAGAGAACATGGCCCTTGTTTTGATCACAATTAGCTTAGGATATTTTTATATTTTTTTCTTTTATTATTTTATTCGTTTTAGCCTTCTAAAAATCCGTGTGATCACACACGATATTCAAAAATTACGCAAATGGTCATGTAGCTACAGTTCGAAATTACGGTCTCAACGAAATTGTTTTCGTCAAATTCCGACATCGTTCGCTCACCCAGCGTATTTTTAAAGGTTAATTTATTGATTGTTTTTCACATTAAAATGTCGTACGCCCACATACTGACTCCAAAAATCAAGAATATTGAAATCTAACAATAATTTGATATTGTGGATCCAACAAAATTGGTCTCGTCGAATTCTGAGGTCATTTGCAAAACTGGCTATTTATAAAGCCCTAAATAACCCATTTAAATATATAAATATATTTAAATATAATTAAATTTAATATTTAAAAATAAATATTGTCGTATATATTCACAGTTAAATACCATACAGCTTTAGAATATTCCTATATGAATTTCCAGCTCGATATTTCATATCCCGATTAAATCGATATTCGATTTATAAAGAAATTCCTTTTTATAAATATACATAAATGTTTATGAATTTCAAAGGAAATCCACAGCGACTTTTCTAAAATTTGATTTGGACATAAATCAAAATCTACACGATGAAATATCGATTTTTCTCTTCCACTAGAAAAATATACTTCACCTGCTCCTAATGTTCCTTCTTTCACAAAAATCCGATTTAAAACGGACTTTATATATCCAGTTGAAGTTCAAATCGCAAAATAGCGAACTGCCGCACTGTTGCGCGCTCGTTTATAATCATAATATATATTATACGTTCAGACTTTGTTTAAATAATGTATTCGTTATTATATTTTGAATCGAAACTCAACCAAATCTCGTATACTATTCAATTCACACACTATTGTGAATTCTACTATTTCAGATCATTTCGATATTTATAATTTATCATTCATTATAAATATTAATTAAATATTCAATATTATTTAATTCAGGTTCTCGATATCGCTAAATCGATATTTGATAATTAAATAAATTAATTATTCGATAGCTAAAAAATGCGGGTTATTAAAGCAGATCTATATTTCCCAAAACTTAGTGCTTAAGCTTCCCACTGTACATGTGTTTTCACATCGGCAGACTTAGTACATGTTTTATCAAATCGAAATCCTACCGTATATTCTATAAAGCTGCATGCCTACGTGTTTTCGCTCAGTATATTCAAGCATACCCTGTCTAGTATACACCGTCTTGGCTAATAAAAAAGAATCTGAAAACCTACCGTGAGGAAGTACGTACGATTTATAATCTATTACTTGGCCGTGAAGGGTCATAACCCTATAAATACCCAAAAACTTTGGTTCTTTTTTCTCCTTGATTAGGAATTCGACTTTTTCATGTGAACATGCGAAGCTTTAATCCTCAAATTTTTCTCAATACGCCTTAGAACCGAAAGAAAGAAAAAAAATTAAAAAAAATGAAACCACATCTTTTAAAAATCAAAAGCAAATCAACAAAAGTCGTTAAAACCCAAAACAAGAACAATCGGATTTCTAGTAAGTTGGTCTTCACTCCTATATGTTTTCTTATGGGTTCGAAGCAAGCTTATAAGGGTGACGTTTGGGTATCAACATTGTTCGATGGGTTCACGGGGGTGGCATAAGTTGCCTGAAAGCCACGGTAAGGTAAGGAGATGCAGTTCGCGATGACAAGAAAGATGGGGATGGAGTTTGTTGGTGGTATTCTTATGTGAATGCCTGAGGAGACGTAATTAATGAGAGCAAGCAATGATCAAAGGGGGAGTATTATCTGTGATGGTGCAGTAGAGTTTTCGAAAGCAAGTCTGAGGTCGAGCGCGAGTTAGGGATCAATGATACGAACTGATGAAGGAAAATGGAAGCAAGTTTGGATGTTGAAGATTTCAGTGCAGATACAACATATGGACAGCTGGGCGGTTTGCATGATGTCAACAATTGTATAAGGGGGGTTTAACGTTGGGTTCAACTAAGAAAGGATGGATGCTGAAGGACACACAAAGGAAGGAGACTGTTTTGGGTCAAAAGAATGCGGTGCTAGACTGTTTTTTTTCAATGCATTGGTTAGTGAATTGTGAAGTAAAAAGAATGGAACGGTGGGCTTAGAAACTATTAGCAAGATGTTGTGTTTTCAAACAGTGGGGTTGGTGTATAAAACGTGAAGTGGTGAAAACATGGTTTTATGCATGAGTTGTTTAGAAGAAATGATTAAAGGGAGGTCTCTAGAAACTATCAGAATGAAGAAGTATATAGTAATGGAGCAGCACTTGTTCATTGAGGAAGAAGATAACGTAAAGGATATGTGTAACAACCCGGAAATTCTGAGCAAATTTAAAATTTTATTTTGGCAACTTTAATGAATTTCGAATATTTAAAATGAATTATTTTAAATAATTATGATGAGAAATTTATTTTGAATAGAATTAGTATGTATATATTTATTTGAATCGTCATTAGAATATAAATATTTTATTTTAATTATAATAGGAATTGGAAAATGGCGCGGTAGTTCGAAAATTCGATTTCAAAGTTCAAATGAATGTACAGGATTCAAAATAAATCGGATTTTAGCGAAACCAAAAATATTTATTCATACTCTGTATATTCTTGTATTCTGATGGAATTTTTGTAATAAACAATGAGATGTTCTTCTGTTTGTGTTTCGATGTGTGTTGTCCTCAAAGCAATCTGCGCTTTCCTTCACGGGGAAGTTCGGGTCGTTATAAAGTGGTATCAGATCTTTGGTTTACAGAGCTCGAGAACAAGACACATTAGAACCAAACAAAAGAATTCATCAGAGATTGGATTAGTAATGTCCAATAAGAATTACTCATTAGAGATAGGATCAGTAGTATCCTAGAACGAGTGTGAAGAGTATATTTTTCAAATAAAGATGATAACAAATTTTGTTTTGAAAATTAAATTCAATTATTCGTATTTGAATATTTTATTTGTATTGAATTTGGACAATCGAGTATATAAAGGTTGCATATACACGTCATGAACGTATATTCAAAGTTTTAATATACTAGATAGATATAGAATCGCACTCAAATAGCCCGGGGATGTTCTGATGGTGGTTCGAAACATCATCAGCAGTTATGTTTGAGCTTCGAAGGTGGGATATCTATATATTTCCATTAGGCTGGTGTGAGAACCAAAACTAGATAGGATTATTGTTGTGATTTGGCATCAAAAACAAAATTTTCTGTATATATATATATATATATATCAAAGTTAGGAATTTGAAAAGCTAATCAACTAGTTGATTGATGGTTGTGTTGTTTGATTATTGGATTGATATTTTTAACCATTTAGCCTAATGGAACCAAATTGATAAATGAATTGAAAATTGGTTACAATTTCATGCATATACATGTATATCTATTGAAAAGGTCATAGCAAGGAGGCTAGAGAAGAGGAATAAAATTGTTTGCCCGAAAAAATAGGTACATGTTTATTGTTTTTCTTGGGTTTTTGATGATTTTATGAGCCGATTGGCTAGACGCTTGGCCTTTCCTTTTTCTTTTGGATTGGTGAGGGCTATGGGAGGCTATTTGAAATATCCCGAAGCTCCCGGCGCAGGGGAGCTTATGGCGAAATATTTCGAAAATTTAGGGTGTTAGCCAAATTTTTGAAAAATTTGAGAAGTTCTTAGAAACTGAAAAGTAGAAGAACTTAAGCCATAATGAAAATAATGAAAGTTGAGTTGGTTTGTAAAACAACTTTCAGCTTCGTTACTTTTCGGGACGAAAAGTTTTATGTGGGGGAGATTGTAACAAGCTGGAAATTCTGAGCCAATTTAAATTTTTTATTTTGGCAACTTTAATGAATTTTGAATATTTAAATTGAATTATTTTGAATAATGACAACGAGAAATTTATTTTGAATAGAATTAGAATGTATATATTTATTTGAATCGTCGTTAGAATATAAATATTTTATTTTAATTATAAAAGGAATTGGAAAATGGCGCGGTAGTTCGAAAATACGATTTCAAAGTTCAAATGAATGTACAGTATTCAAAATAAACCAAATTTTAGCGAAACCAAAAATACTTATTCATACTCTGTATATTCTTGTATTCTGATGGAATTGTTGTAATAAAATTTCATATGTTCTTTTGTTTGTGTTCCGATGTGTGTTGTCCTCAAAGCAATCCGCGCTTTCCTTCATGGGCAAGTTTAGGTCGTTATAGTATGCGGGCACGGGCTTTTAACATATGGTAATGGGTCAGAGAATTTTTGAATTACGAACGGTTTGATTCATTGGAATCACACGGAAGCTGGCGATGCTATGAAGTCGGTTTGAAGCAATTTGAAGCACGTTTGAATTTTAAGGAAAATTTAACGGCTCATCAAATCAACTGATGCAAATCGTTATTTAACGGTTAATGCACAAATGTGAGTAAATTCAATAATTCTGATCAATTTTAAAATATTATAATTATATTTTAATATTGGTTGAATGCTGTGTGATGGACGTTTAGGTAGATTATAATAAAATTGGTTGTATAATACATATCGTTGCATATATACACATCATTGACTGGATACTGATCGATTATAATATTCGATAATATGGAATTAGTGTTAATTGTGTTGACTAACATTTGTGGAAGCAGGAAACCGGTTGGAGGAATCCAGCTGGATTCCTCAATATTTATATATACTGTTGTTTTATATATTCACCGTTTGAACCCAAAATGACATTGAAACCCTGTGTGGATATTGATGTTGAATGGAAATTCAACGTTATTTTGATCTGATCAATAGACGATATCAATTAAGAAAGAGGCAGCAGTGGACCATAAAATCGATCTTTTGTTAAGATGTTGATTTGTCGTTAGGAAGATCAAGGAAGCTGGTTATAAAAAATATATTTTTATAATTGAAGGGAACTTTTAATAGAAATTCTATTATAAACTAGTACTTTATAGTTGTTTTTATTAAGTAAATACAAATGATTGTTTGACATTTAAATAAGGTTATAAAGTCGTGATTACCCTACGAGGAAACATTTGGATAATTATTTTAAGACAAAACATTTGGAAATATCATTAGATTAATTATATTAATCTAATGGTAAGGAGTAATTAAGATCAGTTAACAAATTAACTAATGGTATGAAGTTGACTAAATCAACTGTTTTATTAGAGAATGATTATTAGATTAAATGGTTCTTAATTAATCTAATGATAATGACTTTGAAATTATTTGTTTAAAATTAGTAAGGATTCGTATTAATTACCATTTTAATTAACGAAGTATAAATGACTATTAGTATAACTAGTATTGTTTTATTAAAGTAAGCAAATAATCTATCTTAGATTAATAAGGAAGTAAACTATTTTACTTCCGAAACGATGAAGTAAATTATTATTTAATTTAAATAATTGTTTCTTAATGGAATCCATTTAAGATGGAATTGAGTTTATAATGAGATGTTACTGGAATTAAGTATAACGATTCAAATAAAAGTAAAACGTCAGAAAACAAAGAACGAATGGACCTTGGTAAAGAAGTTATAAATAGAGCTGTGGAATGAAGTTAAAGCAAAGAGTTAATGTTCAATATAAATAGTCATAAACAACAGATATTTTGAAGTATGAATATGGTGTTATAAAACCATATCCCAAATAAAACAAGAAATACGGTTTGAGGGATACTATAAGTAATAAGCAGTATAGAGTTACAAACTTATATCTATTCTAAGATAAGAACGTTGTTGATCAAGGTCAGAGAAGTAAATAAAACACACCAACTTGAATGGCTTCACTATTACCAAGGAATGATATTAGTTTGTAATGGAAAGAGATTTCGAGATTAGTTATAAAGTGGAATATAGCAGCATATTGCAGGTTTTTGAACTATAATGATAAAATAACATTGTTGACCAGGCTTAAGCTTTACTGTGATGTCGAGATTAGTTATAAAGAGGAATATTACAGCGTATTGCAAATTTTTACTATAACGATAAATTTACATTGTTAACCAATCTTAAGCGTGATTATGATATATGACACTATTTCCTAGAAAGATTTGAAATTCACTTATCCCAAGTGATAAGAATATAATTATATTCTCCTCAAAAAAGTGTAAATGAATTATACGAAGTTGGAAGTAGAAGTAAATAATTGAGATCTGATGTATATTACCCGTATTGAAGGGAACTCTTTAAAATATAGGAATGTGATAAAAATATTTGAGTTTATATAACATGCATTCGACATTGTTCTGGATCACATAAGAGATGGAAATCGAATATTGAACAAATAATATATATTGTTATTTCCGAACTAAAGGAAGGCTAAATGAGTTTTTATCAAATAGGAGGTCGACATTGAGTTATAATGGTATTTATTATCTAAATAATGAATTATTTGATAAACAAAATCAAATTGCTATAAGAAATAAATGTTCACATTTCAAAGTGAAGAATGTTTTAAAAAGCAAATGTTTGCAGATTAAGTAGTTAAAATGGAAATTAGAAACGTTTTCCAAATGTAAATAACGTATATTTTATAATATCCCGGAAACAAGAAATGTGATAGGATGAGAATGTTTTTTTGAACATTAACTATATATATATATATATGGAATATGGGAAAATAAAGGGTTATAATAACTGGAAATGTTTTTCCAAGAAATGTGAAGGGCTAAACGGGTTTTGAAAAATATCTGGGAAGATATGAAAAATTGCGAAAATAATGTTAAATAAAAGGGCTAGTGATTTGTTTGATGCTTATTGTAAATTTGAATGGATGTTTGTTTACTTCGATAATTAAATAACCGACTGTCGAAGTGTTTTCACCATCGTTGTCAATACGGAGAGACTTGTTGGATTTATTATCTGGAAAACCACTCCGTATAGGAATACGCATTGCGAATTAGATTATACGGAAGATAATTGAAGACAGAGTGAAATGCAAGGGTCGTTCTGTTCTAGAATTGTGTTTTCTGTTTGTCCAGTCCCAGGACAATTTGTATGGATGAATGTCAGATAGAGTATTCCTAATGGATCACATAAGACGATCTTTCTGAGATATTATGTCTGTTGGCGGAGAAATCCGTTTCTCTTTGTTTTATACCCGTGATATTTTTGAGAAGATCAACTAGTGATTCGATGGGTTTGACGATGTGGCATTCAAACTAAATGATGGCCAGATATTCTGAGAAGATAGACGTTGCCTCTAGCCTCACAACCGGGAAATGAAAACATAGGGCAGGCAGCATAGTTATGTGGGTCATTCCCATTAGGGTGTATTGTCACCATCTAGAGAAAATTCGTATTTGTTCTTCTTTCATTTTTATATCTACGGATAATGGTTATGTGGACCCAACCGTAGTTGGCAATATATTCGATACACTCAAGAGAAATGAGTGGTCGGTCATGTGTAGGTCGGGTGCAAGATGTTCTTATTGAACCCCAGTGTACCCCTCTAGAGTACACTGATCGGCAGGTGGTCCCATACCTTGTCATAGTTGGAATCCAATCTCCAATAAGCACCCTGCGGTTTTTGATTTTATACTATGTATATGGAACGTGAGATGCAAGCGTTCAACGATTTGGTTATTTATTTGATTAGACATTATTATAATATCAATGGATTTTGATATCAAAATATTTTGGATTATAGTGAGGTGAAAACCGTTCATGTTTATGTGTGGGTTGGTCTTACTATTATCTTTTTGTTTAAAAAGGATTTTTAAAGTTAAACAGTATGGTTGGAATTTACTCACACCAGTCCCATGACTGACCTAGAGTTTATATTGTTTGTTTTCCCTAAACTCTTGGGCGCCCAAATTCGTCAGTCAAGTGTTTCAGGCTTTTACAAATACACTTGGAGGAGCTAGAAGCAGGAGGTTTCACCACTAGTTATTTAGAGATTATTTCCGCTGTGATGTATAACTGTTATACTCTGATATGTTATGTATATATAATACAGTTTTGTATTTCAAATTTATGTTATATATATTTTATTCGTTCCGTTGTGAGATTCTGTTTAGTTGCGTTCTTCTCTTCTATTCTGTTAGTTCTATCTTATCATTCTCATCCTCTTATTTCTTTCTATTAAAGATCTGTATTTTCGTGCACTTTGAGTTGAATGTGTAGGATATTAGTCTTCTCAAATTGATATGTATTTACGGGCCTTTACAGTTGGTATCAGAGCTGAAGGTCAAGTGATTACCTTGGCTCGATGGCATGACACAATAGAGATAAGTTTAGTAATACCTTAGATTGAGTTTGAGTGTATATACGTATGAGCACGTATTTGTAAATCGATATAAAAAAATGTTTTATATTGTGTTGATTGATCTGGTGGGTGGTATGTAAATTCCCGATCGATGCATTTAGCTGACATGGTCGATAGGGATTTATAAATGCTTGGATAGAGCAATTCGACAAGTGTTGTTTTAAAAGCCAGGAAAATAAAATAATTTTACCCAAAATATATTTTGATATAAAAGAAGTATATATCTTGAGATTATTATTGTATATTGAATGTGTTGATCGTTATTATGATCGAATAAGATTTATAATTAAGTTGGTTATATAAATAACCAATCGAAATAGTATATAAGTATAATATCCAAAATCAGATGAACTAAATCTGAATTTAAAACCGGAATTGAAATAAAACTCCAGAAACTTGGAAAGGTGTTGCAAATGAATTTTGAATTGAATATATGGAAAATTTAAAATCTTGTGAGAGATTTGGGAATGTATTTCAAGCATTGGTAAAGGATATTTGGAAGTAAATTTCAAGATAAAAGTGTTTGAAAAACTAGTTTTGAAAATGATATAGTGTTAAACTCACTTTTATTACTGGAAAATAAATTCCGATGATGATGGCCGTATTATCAGTGTTCCTTTTCGAGTTTCTAAAGTGACGGATTACTACCAAAAGATATTGTTTTGAAATTGTTCTAAGAAAAGAAATTATTTTGAATCCTGAAAAGGAATGTTTATTCTAGAAAGGCAAAGCTGTTTAAAAAACTCCCAGGACGATATTGTTTTGAATTAAGACAAGTAATACAAGATGAATTTGTAATGATGGAAATAAATTTTACTTAAGAAGTTAAGTAAAGATTGTGTAGATTAACAAAATTAGTTAAGGAGAAACTAAATTTAATGGAAAATGGTACTGAAGTAAAGTTGGTATTGAATTGAAGCCAGATAATGGAAATCGTACTAGAACAGAATTTAACTTGGCAAAATAATTGAACTTGTAAGATTTTTGGAATGGAACTGAATATGGTTATCGAACTAAATTGTTGAGTAAGGATTTTGAATTGGAATTTCAATTAAAGTTTGAACTGGAATTTGGCTTGGGTACTAGAGAATGATTGGATGTGGACAAGTGGATTGGATTTGGAATTCATAGGTATATGCTAAGGAATATCAAATGGAAGAGTTAGACTTGGATGCCCAACAAAAAAGGTACATGTTTATATTTTATATGAGTATGAAATTTTTATGGGCTATTTTGGAAAGCCACTTGGCTGTTTGATTTTTCTTTTGGATTGGAAAATGACCAAAGAGGCAAGTTGTAGTAGTACCGAATGAGCCGTGCAGAGGAGATGCTGACAAAATTCAATGAAAATTAAAGCTGTTAGGAAATTTTCAGAATTTCCGAAAGTATTTGTTAATATAAAGGAATTAATATTTTAATAAGATTTAATTGGTTCTGTTGAAACTGAATTTAAGAAATTAGATAAAAGATTTTTAACCTGGTTATAATATGGATTGTTGCGTTTCCCTACCTTAGTAATTTCGGGGACGAAATTCTTTTAAGGGGGAAGGTATGTAACGTCCCGCATTTTTATCGGTATGTATTTGAATATTTAAATCAGTTTAAATATTGAATTCATAATATAAGTGGATTTATATATTAATTAAAACAAAGTTGAACGTATAAATATATATATATATATATATATATATATATATTAAATATAATCGAGCCCGTAATATCGCAATAGTTCGTAATTTAACATTCTGAACTTCAACCTAGTGGACAGGATCCGTTATTACTCGGATTTCTTCGAAACAAGAACCACTAGAATTTGTGGAACTATATTTTTCTAATGGAATCGAAGAACCAAAATTTTGGATTATATATTGTAAGTTATGTCCGAATTAAATATTCAGAAAAGCAACGACATAATCGTTTTTGGCCATAACGGTTATTTAAATATATTTAAATATCGAATTCGAATTTGGACAAGATTCTTTTGAGACATAGTGATAATATAATTTTTAAAATTTTACTATAATTTTTAATTTATTAAATACGCAACTTTTTATTTGGAGTATTTTGCACCCTATATCGATATTTTGAGGATTCACAATATAAGTTAACCTAACGATATTATTATATTTTTTGGATCGTGGCACCTCGCTCATCATGATCGGATTGTTATTTCTGTCCGTGCCAGTCCGCAAAATGAATGAAATTTGGTTATAGAGACCATAAAAACTTCACATCAAAAACAAGGGATAAGAACTTAAAGTAATAATGTTTTTAATATGATCCCCGTATGGCCTATAACATGCTTGTATTTGCAAAATTGCACATACCAGTTTTTCCAACACATAGTGAATTAAGTTGCTATCATACAGGATGTGATATATATATATATATATATATATATATATATATATATATATATATAAGGACCTATATACGTGCACATTTGCAAGGCTACGATTGAAAACTCAATACAACTCAACCCAGCTACCTACATATTTCCCTCACATCTATGTCGTTTCCTTTTAAATCCTCATGTCAAAGTAACCAAGCCGATCAATACTTTCAACCAGACCTACCCAACTACCTACGAATTGAAAAGGCATGGGAGTCTTGTTTTCAAAGTCACCATCAAGCAGGCTCACCTATATAGTAATGCAGGTCTGTTGTAACGTCCCACATTTTCTTGACCACTATTTGAATTATTTTATTTTACTGATTTGAATTTAAATAATTGAATTTAACCATTTGATTTTGAATATTTATAAATAACTGTTTTTCCAAACGATCTCCGTTTCCAACGAAATGAATTTTATTGAAATACGTATCGCTAGTTGTTGCTAGTTTTCCAGTTTAGAACCAATTCGAAGTTGTTTTGTCAGCGAATGAAATTTAGACATGAACCAATAAATAAATTGAAATTAAAATAACATCGTTGTATAGACAGAGTTGGAGTTCAACGAAATTTATTTCATTGGGATCGTAACGTCAAGGCATAACGGTACGTCCATTTCCATTGCATTTGAAGTTTGTGTGTGCCGGCGCAAATATAAAGGACAATGTAAAATAGCGATGAAAGAAAATATTTAAAAAAAACTATAGTTAAATCTAATCAACAACATAGTTATGTTCTCTATAAATAAATTACTTCAATTTAACAGCACAGATATTTTAAATCCAATTAACGCATTAAACCCGTACGCATATTCCGTGTGAGACAGTAAAACATTTAAACAAATTGTTTTTCCCTTTACTTGCCAACCACACAAACGATACCTTGCAAGCCACCCTTCCTTTGCTTTCTTGGTATCCAAACTTATCACCGTGCTCATCACGTAAATGTGGGTACCACGATTTCTACTTCCTATATAATGCCTTCGCCTGTTTCACCTTTTTCGCTTGTTTTTAAACCAAGCTTTCTTTTCCTCCATCCAAAAATACTTTGCACAATTTTAAACATCCAGACTTCAGAAGAACAAAAAAAAAACAGCGAAGTCCTCCTCTCTTATTATTCATATAAAATCGATACCTACCGAGATTAGATAATCTCAGATGCGTCGAGATTATGTGAACCAAAACTTTCAGTAACTTCGAACATTTACATGCGATCTGACATAGGTCAGAATGGGTTAGGAGCGGTGCAGAGTTTTAAGGTGGTGGGTTTACAAACTCCGGTCGTTTTGGTGAAGTGTGGTTATGGCATGA
Organism: Allium sativum; assembly: GCA_030737875.1. Lineage (NCBI taxonomy): Eukaryota > Viridiplantae > Streptophyta > Magnoliopsida > Asparagales > Amaryllidaceae > Allium > Allium sativum. Next base: position 177,490,094 of record CM060915.1, on the reverse strand, counting down.
GGATGGTAGCAGGGGTATGCGAAGGAAAGGAAGGTGGTGTCATGGAATAAATTGAGTGAAGCATTTGATGTGAGAAGTCTGTGCCATTAGAAACGTGATGAGGAAAGGAGTTAGCAGTGAGGAAGCCAAGGACGGCGCTAGATCAAGGCAAGGCTTCAGTGATCAGAGTTAGATGGTGGATGGCTGTCTCTAAGTAATGCGGAGGTTTGCGGTGCTGACTAAGTTCGACAGAGGCGGGTTGGTGGCCTAGGTGACGGTACATGTATTACTGAAAAAGGGGGGACATGATGGTATTGTTGATTCAAAGGACGATGGAGAAATGAAGAGTAGTGGTCTGAAATGGTGACCAAGGAGACAACACTGCATCAGGGCGTTGCGGCGGAGCTTCGTTGAAGGGGTGGTGATGTATTCAGAAGTATAGGAAAACAGTTATAAAACAAAGATGATACCGGGTTCAGGGAGCAGGCAGATGGAATAACGCATGGGGAACAGTTAGGTGCTAACGTAGAGCAAGTAATTAGATTAGGTAATCGGGTTTCAGCATAAAGAAGAAGGGAAAACGCGTTGAATTGTTTTAACCATGATGACGTGGATTACTCAAGCAATTAGGGTGAGCAAAAGGTTATAGACTGAGTTCAATTTGGGATGTGTTCGTAGCAGGGAGTAGGCTTATCGCGCTAATGGCCGTGATTAGGAAATGACTAATGAGGTAAATGACTATTTAACATTTTAAATATAGTTAATTAATATATAATTAAATCATTAGAAAGGGATCAAATATAAACGTAACTTATAAATTGTATAATTCATCCGTTCTTAAACAGAATTTGACGAAACGAAAGCCAATCGGATCATATCAACGAGGACAATGTGAACAAATTGATTTGGAGAAATTCAGGAGAAATCAATGTTTTATATAATTTCAAACGACGTGTTTGAAATCAGTTAAATCAACCAGAATCAATCGTCAAAATATAGGTGAGTTAACTCTCACACATTTCTAGAATTATATGATGTAATAGAACCATATAATTATAATTCAATCATTGATAGTATAAAATTATAAATTAGTTGATTGGTTGCCTTGGATGCTATCTGTCTATTATTAGTTGACGTTAAATATATTCATGTCATTTGAAGATTATTGGCTGAAATTTCTATATTATTATAAAATAATGAACTGTGATGCAGGGAAGGACAGGTTGGAGGAATCCGACCGGATTCCTCAAATATTATGTATTTTGTTTATTTTTATATGGTTTATATGAACTGAGTGGACCTTATTGACATTGAAAACCTGTTTGAATGTTGACGTTGAATGGTAATTCAATGTTATTGTAATTTAAACAATAAATGGTATTGATTGAGGAATTGGCAGCAAATGGCCTTGAATCCACATATTTGGTAAATATTGTTTTGCCGTCAGGCGAATTAACAGAGTTTGATTACAAAATTTATTTTATAACTAAAGTAAGGTTTTAATTGTATTTTATTTGTTTTTTAAAAATAAATTGATATTTAGAAATAGGTTTATAATGTTATGAAATGATTTGGTTAGACGTTAAAAAAGTTTGTAAGCAAACAAGGCTAAAATTAACCTATAGGTTAATAATTTCAAATAATTATTATTAAGAAAATGATCTAAGTAATATTGTTAGATTAATATTATTAATCTAATGGAAAGGGTAAATTGAAATTGATTAACGAAATAACCAACGGTTTAAGGTTGACTAAGTCAACTGTTCGGTCAAAAGTGATTATAAATGAATAGTTGTTTAAATTTAATAAAATTTACCTTTTTGTAAAAACCCGGATATTTGAACAGTTTATTTTGAATATTTAATATTTATTTTAAATATTGATTTGATAATATAAATGATTTCTTTATTTGGTTATCGATTAAATAATCGATATACAATCTAATTTGAATATATTGAATAATCGAATTTATATATAAATGATTTAGTCAATTAATATATATTCTTCATTGAATTAGAACAATAATGATAATTTATCTTGATTAATTTAATTGGCTGAATTCGATTTATATTTTAATCAAATTTTGTTTTAAATCATTTTTTGAAATTGTTATTTTCTCTATAAAGTCGAATTAAAATTCAGTTACTGTTTCGTTGAATTCAGAATAGGGAATAACATTTGGAACATCAGTCGTTACGATTAAATTACGGTTCAAAATTTAGAGTAAAGGACCGTGAGATATTTTGGTAGGATATATTTATTAAAATCAAATCAAGCCACCCTACCCTTTTAATTAGCCGACCTGTATTTCAACTCAACATCCAACTCCCGTACTTAAACCGACCACCATTTTTCCCATCGCAGACATATCTTCACAGTAGGAAATTAAATGGTGCCACTCTAAGTAGTAAAATCACGCAGATGTTTCTTCTCGAGCACAATTTTCTGTCTTCCCTCTTCGTATCAGGGGAACACCTAATTAATGGCTTTGCGTACGATTGTCCCTCCATCTGCATCTATATAACATACGAAATCCTATCCTCACCGCATCACTCATTCAACAACATTTCAGGAAAACCGAGTCTCTCCTTTAAAATCTTCAAATAAATTTTTTAAAATCAAGTTCTCAATGAAATTCCTCAATCTTGGATATGATGGACTCGTCTCGGCTCTCTCTTCAAAATCGTGTACTTATTGAGGGTTGCGGGTTTAATTACCGGAGCTCGATTGTTAGGGCAGCGAGCTACTTTTCCGTTCGACATCGAGATAATGGCGGCGGTTAACTTCGACATGATGATTGGTGGCTTATTGAGATGGAGCGACAGTGGGGAGTTCGATTTTGTGGGGATGTTTGTGCGATGTTGTTGTACTGGTGTGATGAACGAGATGATTTGGGAAGGACATGGTTGCACTGGATCTTACTGTAGGGAAAAAGGATGTGATGTGAGGAGTTCGAAGGGTTGGTACTGGTGTTCGGCAGTGGCAGTAAGTGAGAATGGGGCTGTGTTTTTGGGTTGTAAATACAGGTGATTGGGGATGGAATTGTAGTTTTTCCAGTGAGCTATTTGGAGAAATTTCAAAGAGGAATGGTGCTATTTTTTGGAACTGATTACAGTTTAGAAGGGTTAGAGATTTTATTGTTGAGTGATCGAGTAGTGGGCAAGACCGTAAGGTTCTAGATTGATGATTTAAATGGAATAAAAATCGAGACGATATGTGATTAAACGGGATATTCGGCAAATAAATCAGGTGAGTAAATCTCACTCACCTTTTATTTATAATTATTTTTACTTCGTAAAAATAATTGTTGTTGCTTGTTTGGATTTTTCTGCTTGTTTTATATATTTTAGTTATTTAGGCTATTATATATATATTGGGTTGATTGATTGGTTGGATTCCCGCAGTCTCATTAGCGGATGCCTGTAGTTTCATAGCGGATGATTACCCTATATACCCCACGCTATGATTAGTGGATGACCTTCTATACCACGATATTTTGCCACGAAGCAGAATGGGTATTATTTATGTGCTAAAATCTGTTGATGCAGGAAAACAGGTTGGAGGAATCCAACTGGATTCCTCAAAAATATATTATCCGTTTGTTTATTTGTTTGCATATATATTGTTATATATGATGTGTTAGAAAAATAAATAATTGGTTGCTTTGTGTGTTTAAATATCACTGGGCTTAAGTAATGATATTTAAAAATATCATGAAAAAGGATATTTGAGAATTAGAAAGGAAATTCTATTTTTCTAAAATAGAATTGAAATTTGAAATTTGAATATAGAAGATTCAAATAGAATTGAATTTGAAATTTGAATATATAAAATTCAAATAGATCCAAATAGAATTGAAAATGAAATTGAATAATGAAATTCAAATATAGAATTTGAATAAAGAAAATTCAAAGAGGAATTCAAAAGGGATTTGAATAAAAGAATTTGAAATAGAATTTTGAATATAGAAATTCAAATGGAAACTTAATAAAGGAATTTGAATATAGAGAATTCAAACAGAATTGAATATAGAATTTGAATCGAGAATTCAAAAAGAATTGAATATGGAATTTGAATATAGAAATTCATAAAGGAATGTGAATAGAGGAATAAAGGAATTTGAATAAATGAATTTGAAATATTGAATTTCAAAGAAGAATTGAATTGAATTTGAAATATAGAATTTCAAAGAAGAATTAAAATAGAAATTAAATAATAGAATTCAAATGGAATTTCAAGTATAGAAATTGAATAATAGAATTCAAATGGAATTTCAAATATTGAATTTGAATATGAAATTGAAACGGAAATTCAAGTAATAAATTTGAATATAGAATTGAAATAGAAATTCAAGTATTGAATTTGAATATGGAATTGAAATAGAAATTCAAGTATTGAATTTGAATATAAAATAGAAAGGGAAATTCAACTATATAATTTGAATATAGGAATTTAAATGGAATTTGAATAAAGGAAATTTGAATAATAGAAATTGGAAGAGAATTTGAATATATAATTTAAAATATGGAATTTGAATTTAGAATTCAAATAGAAAAGGAATTGGAATTTGAATATAGAATTCAAATAAAAGCGAGATTGGAATTTGAATCAAGAAATTCAAATAGAGTTAAAATGGAGTTGGATTCATTTTAACGAAGTTTAAAAGTTTTTATATATATAAATATAATTAAAACAAACTCGCCGCAGCGCTGCAGTTCGTAAATTGGCGACTCGAACTTCAATTGTGTATACAGGACTCAATTGAAGTCGGAATTCTTTGAAACAAGAATCGTCAGGACCGATTGAATAATAGTTTACTAATGGAAGAGAAAAATCTGGATTTCGTCGAATATATTTTGAGCTATGTCAAAATCAAAATTTTAAAACTGCAGCGCCAGAAACCATTAAAACCATAATGGATTTTATATAATAAATATAGGGATTTTTAAGCAAATAAAAATCTGAATTTCCATTTAAAAACCTGGTCTTGAGTTAGAACATAAAAGGTGAACTCAAGTGAAGTAAGAAAAGTGATTTTTTGAAACAATAATCATATTTTTGATTATTGAATAGAATTAACTAAGTCAAAGAAGAATTAGTTAATCGAGTGGTGAATTGAAGTCGAACTTTGAAAATTGAATTTTTGAATTGTAAACATATATTTGAAATCAAATATAGAACTTAAATTAAAATTTGAATTCAATTAGTTGATAAGTAAGTTGAAATATATTTGAAACGTGTTATATTCATATATACAAGCGAAATGGGCAAAGAGTATGTTAAAGAGTTACTTTAACGAATTGAGTCAAAACGAGTGTATGAAGTTGAAATGAATGGTACAGGTATAGATATACCAGAGACAGTTATGGGATAAAGTGATGAAGGTATATAATTAGCATGCTCGACAATAAGGTACATGTTTAATTCATATATGAGATTTTATGCGCCGTATCGGCAAGCCGCTTGGCTTTTTCTTTTTCTTTTTGAGATGAGAAGTTGCCGGGAAGCTATTTGAAATTTCCCGATGCTCCCGATACAGGGGAGTTTATGGCGAATTTTTCCGAAAATTTAAGGAGTTAGAATATTTTTAAGAAATTTGATAACTAGAAATCCATATATCGATATATATAGAGAATTAAATAATGAAACAAATTTAAATAGGATATTTGAAACAAGAAGGAAAACTACAACTTAGATTTGTTAAAAATAACAAGGAAAATGTATACGTGTTTTAAAAATAGATAATTGGTTTGTATAGTATTGATTATTCGAGTAAGTAGTCTTGTCTGTTTTGACGTTATGAATGTTATTCAGTCAAGGTCTGAGAGGTAATTATACCCCAACTTGATTGGTTTCATTAACAACCGATAAATAGCAAAACTCAGTCTCGAAGATCAACGTTTAAAGAGATTTAGTTGAATGTATATATTTGGGTTGTCGTAACGATGTTTTACACAACATTCGTTTTAACCCAAATAAATGTAAACTTGGAAATAAAATAATAAATGTTTTCTAAGTATAGAACTAAATGAGTTCGTGGAAGAGATAAGTGATTGGAATGTTTTCCAATTAAAATCAAAAATATTTTCTAACTATAGAAAAAAAAGGAGGCGATACTTGTAAATATTTGTTTAACAAATATTGATAAGGAAATGGAGAAGAGATTTAATTAATGAAATATTAATTAAAGAGCCCAGTGATTTGTTTGATATGTTTGGATGAACACTTGTTTTATTCGATAGTTAAATCACAAACTATCGAATTTTTGACCATCGTTGTCAATATGGAGAGACCGGTTGGATTATTATCCGAAGAACCACTCCCTATCGGCATAAGCGTTGCGAACCAAGTATGCTGAATATATTGAAGACGAAGTAAAGTGCAAGGACTCTTTCTATTAAATAGAAATAGTGCCTTCGGTTTCGTTCGATCCCAGAACGAACGTAAATGGACGAATGTCTGACAGAGTATTTCCAATGATCAAATGGGTTGGTCTTTATATATATATATATATGGTTGCAACGGATTTATTCCCTTAGCATAACATCCAGAATATTTGTGTAAACTCAACTAGTGATTAACGGATCTGACAATGTGGCATTCAAAGTGATTGTGCTATCAATGAATGGTAAGTATTCGTAGCCTCGGGCCTCAACAACCGGGAAAGGACAAAAATCGGGCAGGCAGCATGTCTATGTGGGTCGCACCCATTAGGATGTATAATCACCTATCTAGAGGTTCATTTAATTTCTTATTCTATTCGATGATGTCCCAGTCGGGAGGCGGTTGCTGACCCCAACCGTTAGTGATATACATTCGACACACTCAAGCGAAATGAGTGGTCGGTCATGTGTGGGCCGGGTTACAAGATGTTCTTGTTGAACCCAGTGTATTCGCCTCTAGAGATACACTATCGGCAGGTGGTCCCATACCTTGTCAAGTTGGAAATCCAATCTCCAATAAGCGCCCGCGGTTTTGTTTGTATACTATATATGTGGAACGTGAGATGCAAGCGTTCTGCTAGATTTTATATTCTTGTGATTAGACATTATTATAATATCAGAAAAAAATATTGATTTCCAAAACTATTTTGGGTTATCGTAAGGTAAAAACCATCCGTGTTTATGTGTGGATCGGTCTTACGATTATCCTTTGTTTTGAAAAGGATTTTGAAAGTTAAACCAAATGATTTGAGTTTACTCACACCAGTCCCATGACTGACCCAGAGTATATTTTGTTTTGTTTTCCCTAAACTCTTGGGTGCCCAAATTTGTACGGGCAGTCAAGTAGTCGGGATTTCACAGATTCAATTGGAGGAGCTGGAAGCAGGAGGCTTCACCTGTAACAACCCGTATTTCGATAACATGTTAAAACGAGAATCAAGGCAGAATTTAATTTTAAATTCTGAATCAAGTAAAATGGGCTATGCCATTGCGTTCGACTCGGAAAAATACGCGAAATAGAGTCTGAGTTTTCGAGAATCGGAGTCCGTATGACCAAGTTATGATCCGACGAAGTTTTCAGAAAATTCTAGTTCAAAAACGAGTTCTAATTTCGAAAATTAGGGCTTGAAGGCTAGGCAGGGAAAATTAACGCCAGGTACCCTAAGTCGACAGCCCTGTCGACTTGGGAGTCGACATGGTCCCATGTCGACAGCCCTGTCGACTTGGGGGTCGACTTATGGTGGCCGGGCAGTTTTGCCTGGTGCACCTGTTTTCTGTTTTGGCTAGGTTTTTTGGCCTGGTTTGAAATCTGATGGTTCAGGTTGGTCCTAGGGTTAATCTAAGGGTCCTAACTAATCCTAATCTCTATAAATAAGCCCCTAACCCTCTCCTAAATCATCGTTATTCATTCATGCAACTAAACTATGGCAAAATTGCTCCTCTCATGGACTCCACTCAAAACCCTAGCCTCCACTTCATTTCTATGAGAGGTTTCATAATCATGTGAGTGTTAGAGAGTCCCTATGTTAGTATGAGAGCTTCTCAAGTTGATTTCAAGGCTAAAGCTTTGACCTTTGTTCATCAAGATGGGGTTTTTATTGATTTGGAGCTTTCATCTTTAGGTTTTTGGATGATGGCATGCATAGGCTTTGTCTCAATCTTTAATTTAATTGATTTGTGCCTTCATAGCAATGTAAGCCCTTTCCCTACTCTTAGATATTAACTATGAAGTTAAATGTTCATGTTGCAAGTTTGGGTTTGATCATTAAGTATGATACATGCTATCATGTCATGCAAGTTTATGAAGTCATTATCTTGATCTTGTGGGCTAAAAGCTACAACCTTTATGTTGAAATGTTGCATTATGCAACATGAGAACCCTCATAACCTTTATGTCAACTTGCATATGAAGTCATAACCCTTATATGATGATATATGCGAGTTACTAGTCATCATTCCATGTCTTTTGTCACCATGATTCGCTTATGTGCCAAGTTTGGGTTTAGGCATGTTTTGAGGCTTAAGAATGTAACATGCAAGTTAATGAACACATTTGTGCCTCATTTGCCACCATGATTAACTTGTGGCTTAATATCCATTTTTGTCATGCCTTTGCCAAGTCTCTTCTTTTAATCCATTACGTTGTTGCGAACGTATATGCGAGTTTAAAAGCGTTGGGTTATGTTATGAGTAATTTCTAGTGACATGAAAATATAACTTGAAAACATGACTTGAAATATAACATGGAAGTTGACATGTGAGTACGTTTGAAAATATGAAATTGGGAATTTACCTATTAAGTTAGGTCTACCCATACTATGGAATGGGGAATTTACCTATTGAGTTAGGTCTACCCATATTCTTATGAACATGACACTAAACTAAACATGAAAGTGACCAACTCGAGGTTGGGTTGAGTTTGCAACGTAAAACTACACGGAACCGACCGGCCTAACTAGTAGTTGCAGAAAATAGGACCCAATGTGAGAAGTTGGTCATGTTGTGCTTGAACCCGAGGTTAGACCAAGTTGTGGTGTAAAGCTACCCGGAACCGACCGGCTTAACTAGTAACCACAACAAAGTCTAATGTAAGAGGTTGAGGTGCATTAAGTAATTAATCCCACATGATAGGGTTAAGTTAATTTGATTAATGACTCTTAACCAAATATGACATGGACAAATGGGTTAAGTAAATTGATTAGGCTAATGATACTTAACAAACCATGACAAGGCTGGGTAGGTTAAGTAACTTGATTTGCCTAATGACACTTAACCATTTTTATATGACTAGTGGACGGGGTTAAGTTAACCAACACTTAATCAATCCAACACGATAACTTGGTAAGGTTAAGTAAGTTTTCTTAATGACGCTTAACCGAAAAATATAGTTAATGGATGGGGTTAAGATTGGACTCAACTAGTCTAAACATGGAAATCAGATGGGGTTAAGTTAGCCTAGACTTAATTAATCCCACTTGGTAGTTTAATGGGGTTAAGTTAAACACTTAACTAATCTAACATGATGATTTGATGTGGTTAAGTGACCTATACTTAACCAATCTAACTCGTGAATTTATTAAGGTTAAGTTAACCTATACTTAACGTGAAAACATGATAAGGCTAAGTCACAAATCGCTTAAATACGCTTGACCGATTTGACTCAGTAATTTGATAGGGTCAAGTTAATATATACTTAACCAACTTGAGCATGGTTTGTAGGGTTAAGTCTTAAACTTGGATACTTAGCCAATTTTGACATGATTTGTAGACGGGTTAAGTCATGAACTTAAGTGACACTTAATCCATTATGTAAACCCTAGTTCTGAGGATCAGGTGGATAACCGTAGTTAACAAGGATAACGGGTATAAGGCTAAGTGGTAAACCTTAGTTGAAGAATAACTAAGTAATGATTCTTAGTCGAGGAATTTTGGACCAGTTCATAGATTGGATGAGTAACCCGATATGGTAGGTCATCATTTAAGCACACGAGTAGGAGCAAGTTATCTGATTTAGATAAAGGCTCCAGCGAATTGGGTAACGAAGCAGCGGCTTCGTGGAACGTGAGGATACTCTTGGTATCCCTCTATGAGCTGCCAGGTGATCATACTAGGCTCATGAGAGGTTAAGGTCTACGTTGGAAGAACCAAGAGTATGCCTTGGTTGCTATACGAGCGACCTAAAGACGGGGATGGATAGGGGATAGTCGACGATACACGGTCGTACCCTAGATAACATTTCGTCAGGCTACCTACCATCTTTGGTCTAGCGTGTACGTACGGAAAGGCAGAGAACACCGAAAAGACCATAATTGCTATCTAATTATGGTTGCGGTAAGGCTAGGATTGTGGGTTGTCCAGTAATGTGTTCTCATACCGGATTTATCCTGTCTTTTCTTTCACTAGTTGAGGGGGTGGTCTCGTGGGACCATAGCCACGTATAGAAAAAAACAGACCTTAGCATCTGAATCGGCAGATAAATCGAAAGCTCCCGACCGAGTCCTGTATTTCTTGATCTGCCCTGTGACAGGACTCGGATGGCACAATGTGATACATGTGCATACAGTCATGGAAAAACGATTCACTATGAATGCATGGGAAAAAGAGCGCGGTTGACGGTTAGCGTAATTCCTAGTGGCCCTGGGTGGTTGAACCAAAACCGAGATACGAAAACGTGCAATAGGTAAGCATAATCCCTAGTAGTCCTAGGTAGCATAAGTCCTAGTTGTACAAACGATGATTCATGTTGAAAGACCCTGGTTAGATATAGGGTGACAGTCCAAAACGATCTTAAGGATCATAGAACTATGTTAAAGTAGTATAGAATCTCATGGGAAAGCCCGTATGGTCTACGGCAAGGGACTGAACATTTACATGGAATGAAACATACGAGTTGAGTAACCTATATATGCGATATATTATGTTGACATGGACCATTACACGACATTTGAGTAAGGGTCATTCATGGTTAACACATGATACGGTGGGGATACTAGTATGGTAGGTGCAGAGCTAAAAGACAGGATAGATACCATGGGATGTTATACGTGATAGATATCTTGGGGATATTATACTTGATAGGAACCTGACGATGGGATACCTTGTTTTATCTTGACGTCGTAATTTATCATGACACCTTAGTTTATCTGAGTTCAGTAGTTCATCCTGTTATTTTGATTTAGCTTATCTATCTTGTCATTATGCTTATGTTCATCTCAGTTTCTCATGTCAGTTAATTTTACTAGTTTTTAGGCTGATAGTAGATAGGGCTTACTCAATCTTTTTGACTGACCCGTTTTGTTTCGCCTCTTTTCTTCCGTTTCCCCCCAGGTTACAGGGAGGAAATACTGTTGTTTAGTTCGGACTTCTTCTGCTTGAAGGTCATCATGGATGGCTTGGACTTTACTTGGCTATGGCTACTTTACTATTTTTACTTGGGGAATAATTTATGAAAAAGTCTTTATGCTTCTTTACTATTGCAAGACAGGTTTTGATGTACTCTGATGTAAAAGGCTTTAGACCTTAATTATTAATGTTTATGAAAGTTCGATTTTACTTCCGCTATTTTATATGTTCTGTCTTGTGATATTTCTGTGCATGTTTACCAATAATGCCCCTCTAAAGCTAGTGCATTCCCTTGCGAGTGACCCTAGCGGAGGCGGGGTGTTACATTTGGTATCAGAGCAGAAGGTTACCAGACTGGGCAAAAGTTTTTAAAGACCTTCTGAAAACTATTTGAAAATCGTTTACAAAGAAGCATTTTTCAAGAAAATTTTCTTTTAAAAGAAAAAGGCTATTCCCCAAAGGCCATTAGCACTATCCTTGTTTCCTTAATTGAATCTCTTTTCCTTTCTTTCCTCCATCTGTAGTCACAGTGGTTTTAACTGTGACTAGTCTTTTCTATCTACGAAAGTGCTTTCCATACGATGGAGGTGGTTCTCGAGAGACCAGTGGCCGCGTTATAAGAAAGGATAGTGAGAAAGAGGATAAAGGATACGAGCTTAAGGATGAGCAACTTGTTGGTATGGCTTAGTCCTCAAAGGAGGGAGAAAGATGAACAATGAAACCCATGACGAGAGAGTACCTTTGGCATGGTAAAACGGGGCGGATAGTTAAGTATTATGGGACAAGGACAAGATCATCGGGAGGGCAGCAGTATGCTCTCATTTCTAAGGTACCTCGGAAGGAGGGTAATGATCTTGTTAAAGGTTTAGCTTTTCTTCTCTATCATCCCTTTAGGACTTCGTTTTTCGTATCATTTAAGTCTGCTTCGATAGTTGAGTCTCTGCACCTTAAGTACTAGCGTAATAGAGAATCCCATTTTTGTCTCAAAGTCCTATTGGAGAATCAGTATATTTATACATGACTTGTTTGGATTTGAGAATGTCTATGCCAAGTGTTGAGTTTGGAAATAATGCTTATGTTTATAAGCTATGGATGGATTCTAGGGATGAAGTGGTTATCCAGTAGGGGGTTCCACTCTCGGTTTTGATAGGAGGATAGTTAGACCTTTTGACTAGCCTTGGTGATACCCTTGAAGTATCGTGTAACCTTTTTGAGATTCTGTCATGCCTAGTTACTTAGAATCCCTTGATGCCTTTATTGGAGATTTGAAGCCCGATCGAGTGGTGTTTGCCGATAAGACGGATGGTTTACTTCATTTATGCATGGGTTATAGAGATCACCCTAGTAAGTGCGCTTGATAACCTGGTTGACATCTGTTTACTTTCAAGAGAAAGTTCTTCTACATGGAATACCTTATGGTATATAAACGAGATCCAAAGATTCACTAGTGAATTTTGGAAAGCTTGCATGAGATCATGAGTACGCAGTCATGTTTGCTCCAAGTATTCTAGAAAAAGGATAAGTGCAAGTGGAACGAGAGGCGACGAAGAAATGAGTTCCAGCTCATGTTATGAAAACAGGAAATAAGAAGCTACGAAATCGCGAAGTTAAAAGACGGTCAAGGCACAATGGAATTAAGCCCAAGGAAATACGAATTTGATGGTCAAAGACTAGATACGCGCATGATATCTCTTTTTGGGAGTGTATCCTTGATCCCTGTTTTCTGTAGAGCTTACTTGTAGGCTGTCTTTTGTGGACATCCTTCGGTCCTATTTTCTGTTACAAACACCGTAAGGAGTTTGTCTTGTTTATCTTCTCTACCCTGTTCCAGGGAATCCTAGGTAGAACCCTATGGATGTAAACATGTATTTGAAACATGTTATGATTGATATGGTTGCAAGTGGTTGCAAGTGGTTGCTCGTGGATGCGCGGATACACATTAGATACTAGCTCGACTCAATCACATTTCATATTGCATATGCACGAGTATTTATACTTTTTTATGGATGAAATCGAATGTATTATCATGCGGTTTTTGCGTATGAATGAATGATTGTGCATGCATATAGTATCTATATGACTAGGACTATTTGCATACATGTTGGATTCATGGCACTATACATATTTTGCATTAGATAGATTATTCAGGCCTGATCATTAGCATTAGCTAAGGAACATGTACACACACGTTTTGCATATATTCATACAGCATTAGAAATCATCTAAGGACAATGGTTGCTTGTGGATGATGTTTTGAGTAGATGAATGATAGATGGTAGGATATGTTCTTCCTAACTTGGAGATTTCGGGGACGAAATCCTAAAAGGTGGGGAGAATGTAACAACCCGTATTTCGATAACATATTAAAACGAGAATCAAGGCAGAATTTAATTTTATATTCTGAATCAAGCAAAACGGGCTATGCCATTGTGTTCGTCTCGGAAAAATACGCGAAATAGAGTCTGAGTTTTCGAGAATCGGAGTCCGTATGACCAAGTTATGATCCGACGAAGTTTTCAGAAAATTCTAGTTCAAAAACGAGTTTAATTTCGAAAATTAGGGCTTGAAGGCTAGGCGGGGAAAATTCCCGCCAGGTACCCCAAGTCGACAGCCCTGTCGACTTGGGAGTCGACATGGTCCCAAGTCGACAGCCCTGTCGACTTGGGGGTCGACTTATGGTGGCCGAGCAGTTTTGCCTGGTGCACCTGTTTTCTGTTTTGGCTAGGTTTTTGGGCCTGGTTTGAAATCTGATGGTTCAGGTTGGTCCTAGGGTTAATCTAAGGGTCCTAACTAATCCTAATCTCTATAAATAAGCCCCTAACCCTCTCCTAAATCCTCATTGTTCATTCATGCAACTAAACTATGGCAAAATTGCTCCTCTCGTGGCCTCCACTCAAAACCCTAGCCTCCACTTCATTTCTATGAGAGGTTTCATGATCATGTGAGTGTTAGAGAGTCCCTATGTTAGTATGAGAGCTTCTCAAGTTGATTTCAAGGCTAAAGCTTTGACCTTTGTTCATCAAGATGGGGTTTTTATTGATTTGGAGCTTTCATCTTTGGGTTTTTGGATGATGGCATGCATAGGCTCTGTCTCAATCTTTAATTTAATCGATTTGTGCCTTCATAGCAATGTAAGCCCTTTCCCTACTCTTAGATATTAACTATGAAGTTAAATGTTCATGTTGCAAGTTTGGGTTTGATCATTAAGTATGATACATGCTATCATGTCATGCAAGTTTATGAAGTCATTATCTTGATCTTGTGGACTAAAAGCTACAACCTTTATGTTGAAATGTTGCATTATGCAACATGAGAACCCTCATAACCTTTATGTCAACTTGCATATGAAGTCATAACCCTTAAATGATGATATATGCGAGTTAGTAGTCATCATTCCATGTCTTTTGTCACCATGATTCGCTTGTGTGCCAAGTTTGGGTTTATGCATGTTTTGAGGCTTAAGAATGTAACATGCAAGTTAATGAACACATTTGTGCCTCATTTGCCACCATGATTAACTTGTGGCTTAATATCCATTTTTGTCATGCCTTTGCCAAGTCTCTTCTTTTAATCCATTACGTTGTTGCGAACGTATATGCGAGTTTAAAAGCGTTGGGTTATGTTATGAGTAATTTCTAGTGACATGAAAATATAACTTGAAAACATGACTTGAAATATAACATGGAAGTTGACATGTGAGTACGTTTGAAAATATGAAATTGGGAATTTACCTATTAAGTTAGGTCTACCCATACTATGGAATTGGGAATTTACCTATTGAGTTAGGTCTACCCATATTCTTATGAACATGACACTAGACTAAACATGAAAGTGACCAACTCGAGGTTGGGTTGAGTTTGCTACGTAAAACTACCCGGAACCGACCGGCCTAACTAGTAGTTGCAGACAATAGGACCCAATGTGAGAAGTTGGTCATGTTGTGCTTGAACCCGAGGTTAGACCAAGTTGTGGTGTAAAGCTACCCGGAACCGACCGGCTTAACTAGTAACCACAACAAAGTCTAATGTTAGAGGTTGAGGTGCATTAAGTAATTAATGCCACATGATAGGGTTAAGTTAATTTGATTAATGACTCTTAACCAAATATGACATGGACAAATGGGTTAAGTAAATTGATTAGGCTAATGATACTTAACAAAACATGACAAGGCTGGGTAGGTTAAGTAACTTGATTTGCCTAATGACACTTAACCATTTTTATATGACTAGTGGACGGGGTTAAGTTAACCAACACTTAATCAATCCAACACGATAACTTGGTAAGGTTAAGTAAGTTTTCTTAATGACGCTTAACCGAAAAATACAGTTAATGGATGGGGTTAAGATTGGACTCAACTAGTCTAAACATGGAAATCGGATGGGGTTAAATTAGCCTAGACTTAATTAATCCCACTTGGTAGTTTAATGGGGTTAAGTTAAACACTTAACTAATCTAACATGATGATTTGATGTGGTTAAGTGACCTATACTTAACCAATCTAACTCGTGAATTTATTAAGGTTAAGTTCACCTATACTTAACGTGAAAACATGATAAGGCTAAGTCACGAATCACTTAAATACGCTTGACCGATTTGACTCAGTAATTTGATAGGGTCAAGTTAATATATACTTAACCAACTTGAGTATGGTTTGTAGGGTTAAGTCTTAAACTTCGATACTTAGCCAATTTTGACATGATTTGTAGACGGGTTAAGTCATGAACTTAAGTGACACTTAATCCATTATGTAAACCCTAGTTCTGAGGATCTGGTGGATAACCGTAGTTAACAAGGATAACGGGAATAAGGCTAAGTGGTAAACCTTTGTTGAAGAATAACTAAGTAATGATTCTTAGTCGAGGAATTTTGGACCAGTTCATAGATTGGATGAGTAACCTGATATGGTAGGTCATCGTTTAAGCACACGAGTAGGAGCAAGTTATCTGATTTAGATAAAGGCTCCAGCGAACTGGGTAACGAAGCAGCGGCTTCGGGGAACGTGAGGATACTCTTGGTATCCCTCTGTGAGCTGCCAGGTGATCATACTAGGCTCATGAGAGGTTAAGGTCTGCGTTAGAAGAACCAAGAGTATGCCTTGGTTGCTATACGAGCGACCTAAAGACGGGGATGGATAGGGGATAGTCGACGATACACGGTCGTAACCTAGATAGCATTTCGTCAGGCTACCTACCATCTTTGGTCAAGCGTGTACGTACGGAAAGGCAGAGAACACCCAAAAGACCATAATTGCTATCTAATTATGGTTGCGGTAAGGCTAGGATTGTGGGTTGGACAGTAGTGTGTTCTCATATAGGATTTACCTGTCTTGTCTTTCACTAGTTGAGGGAGTGGTCTTGTGGGACCATAGCCACGTATAGAAAAAAACAGACCTTAGCATCTGCATCGGCAGATAAATCGAAAGCTCCCGACCGAGTCCTGTATTTCTTGATCTGCCCTGTGACAGGACTCGGATAGCACGATGTGATACATGTGCATACAGTCATGGAAAAACGATTCACGATGAATGCATGGGAAAAAGGGCGCAGTTGACGGTTAGCGTAATTCCTAGTGGCCCTGGGTGGTTGAACCAAAACCGAGATACGAAAACGTGCAATAGGTAAGCATAATCCCTAGTAGTCCTAGGTAGCATAAGTCCTAGTTGTACAAACGATGATTCATGTTGAAAGACCATGGTTAGATATAGGGTGACAGTACAAAAAGATCTTAAGGATCATAGAACTATGTTAAAGTGGTATAGAATCTCATGGGAAAGCCCGTATGGTCTACGGCAAGGGACTGAACATTTACATGGAATGAAACATACGAGTTGAGTAACCTATATATGCGATATATTAGGTTGACATGGACCATTACACGACTTTTGAGTAAGGGTCATTCATGGTTAACACATGATACGGTGGGGATACTAGTACGGTAGGTGCAGAGCTAAAAGACAGGATAGATACCATGGGATGTTATACGTGATAGATATCTTGGGGATATTATACTTGATAGGAACCTTACGATGGGATACCTTGTTTTATCCTGACATCGTAATTTATCATGACACCTTAGTTTATCTGAGTTCAGTAGTTCATCCTGTTATTTTGATTTAGCTTATCTATCTTGTCATCATGCTTATGTCCATCTCAGTTTCTCATGTCAGTTAATTTTACTAGTTTTTATGCTGATAGTAGATAGGGTTTACTCAGTCTTTTTGACTGACCCGTTTTGTTTCGCCTCTTTTCTTCCGTTTTCCCCCCAGGTTACAGGGAGGAAATACTGTTGCTTAGTTCGGACTTCTTCTGCTTGAAGGTCATCATGGATGGCTTGGACTTTACTTGGCTATGGCTACTTTACTGTTTTTACTTGGGGAATAATTTATGAAAAAGTCTTTATGCTTCTTTACTATTGCAAGACAGGTTTTGATGTACTCTGATGTAAAAGGCTTTAGACCTTAATTATTAATGTTTATGAAAGTTCGATTTTACTTCCGGTATTTTATATGTTCTGTCTTGTGATATTTCTGTGCATGTTAACCCATAATGCCCCTCTAAAGCTAGTGCATTCCCTTGCGAGTGACCCTAGCGGAGGCGGGGTGTTACATCACCAGTTAGCTGTAGATTATCGTATTTCCGCTGTGTACTATGTTGTATCTGGAAACAGGTGTTTATAACTGTTCCATAAATGACTGTTGTGCTCTGATGATGGTATGTATATAAAGTTACTGATTTGTATTTCAAAAGTTATGTTATATAATATATTTTATTTGTTCCGCTGTGAGTTTGTGATCTTCGTTTTTCTTTTATTCTAATATTTCTTTCTTTCTATTTCTCATCCTCTAACTTCTTTCTAAAAATGATTCGTATTTCTGTGCAATTTGGGTTGGACGTGTGGTGTTTTTAGTCAACTCAGATAGCATGGATTTGCGGGTCGTTACATTTTTAAATGAATATTTTTAAGTAAATAATTTAGGTATTATTATTAGATTAATTTTATTAATCTAATTAGGGGAAATAATTGTAGTCAGTTAATGTTAACTCATGATGTCAATTGACTAAGTCAACTGTTAATGTAAAGCAGTTGTTAAGATGATTTGGTTTATCTAATTAATGGAAACGGTTTAGTAAATAATTGCTTACATTTTTAATAAGCTTTCTTAATTTATAACTTTCTTTTTAATGAGGTTTGAATATTATTAATTTAATTGTTCTCAAAGATGATTTACTAAACTATTTAGTTAATGGAAAACAAACCAGCTTTTGCTTCAAGTAGATTACGAAGTTGATTGTGTTTAAAGAGACTTCCACTTAAATAAGAATTATTTTAGAAGATTTCAGGTATGTAAATAAGATTATAAATTTTGAAAGCGGTTTATAAAGATATTGGATCATATAACTCAAGTGTCTAAAATTAAAGTTATTATAACGAGGGAACTAACGCGGTAAGTTTAATATCTTGGTTAAAACTCAAATCAAGGGAGAAGAGAAAGACTTGCTAAAATATAAAAGAGATTACTTATTGATTTGGGTAAATAGGTTGAAATGGATTTTATTTATTAGATCCTAGATTAAGTGAAATAAAACGATCGTAGGAAACTTTTAGAAATATATAATTCCAAAATGGGATGGATAACGAAGTTTAAAAATCTGGTTAATATTTAGTGAAAATGATCGGAATAGACCAATATTTTTGGAAATAGTGACATGGATTATAAAACCACATTTTAATTAGTGAAATGAAGATGGATTAATATTGTAACTAAGATGAGTGTTTGAATTTTGAACTTCTATTTATTCTAAGATAAGAACGTTGTCGATCAAGGTCTGAGATGTAATTAAAATACCCCAACATGAACGGCTTCACTTTTATCGCATAATGATATTAGTTTGTAATGGTAAAGTATAGCGATAATAGTTCATTATTTTTGAAATTAAATATATTGAAACGATAGTGGCGAGACTTTAAAAAAAGTAAATAATATGGCAACATTAGTCGCATGATTTTAAAATGTAAATAAGATTACTTATTATGAAATAAACAATGTAATACTAACATCGTTGTCCCATAAAGGGATTGATAATTGGTTTTCAACCATCAAGATAACTATATATATGTTTCAATATTTCCAAAGTTAAAGCAATACTAAGGAAAATCTAAGAATGTAAAGTAATAATTCTGAAGTGATGGAAATGGAAAAGGTTTAGGGAAATGTAGCGATATTTTAAAGTAAAGGGAATTAAAAGGAGTTTTTGTATGGCAATTAGCGGGAGTTTGAAAACCATGTTATTCTTAAATTTTAAAAATATATTTAACAATTTGTCAAATTAAATTGTTGTTAAACCGATGAAGCAATCTTAAAGGATATATAAGAGTTTTAATGAATGATTTTTGAATAATAAGACTTGATCTACTATAAAATTTACCATGCTGTTATAATGATAGTTAAAACACCGACTATCAACGAAATATTTTTGGCCCTTTTTCACGTGTTGTTTTCGAAGAGACTGGGATGGGAACTAGACCAAAAACCACTTCGAATCAACGTTGTGTACGAAACTAATCTATGGGAATAAATATGGAGCCTTAAAGACCGTAAATCTTCGTGAGCGGAAGAACTACTGGTTGAATTTCTCTAGTTGATCCCTAGAGATATTTCGGCAGTGATTCTGTCCTGATTAAAATCTACGGATTGTAAGGACTAATCGCTACTGATCAATAGGGTGATTCCTATAATGCAGTAGGAGGATGCCTTCGGTTCATCCTGTTCCTGCATGTCTTGAATGGACGAATGTCTGACAGAGTATTTCCTTAATAATCATGTACATTGATTTTAACAAATATACCAAGTTTGGTGGCAAAGAAATTCTCTTGCTTAACAACTAGAGTGTATTTGTGGATATCAATCAGTGGTTTGGTGTATCTGACGATATGGCATTCAAAGTGAACGGAGTTGCTATTAAGATAAACGTGACCTCAAGCCTCATCAACCGGGAAATGGCACAAAATCGGGTAGGCAGCATGGCTATGTGGGTCGCACCCATTAAAAGGGTATATCACTATCTTATCTGGAGAAATCAAATGTCTTTGGTTGTCCCTTTTTACTTATATATATATATATATATGCTATAGGTTCGGTTGGCTGGCCCCCAATCGTGGTAATGATATATTCGTTACTCTCAAGGGAAATGAGGTACTGGTCAAGTGTAGCTAGGTTGCAAGACTTTCTTGTTGAACCCCAATGTATTCATCTCCGGAGGTACATAGTCGGCAGGTGCTCTCATACCTTGCCAGGAAATCCATTCTCTAATAAGCGCCATCGGTATTGATTGTGTACCATACATGTAGAGCGTGAGATGCAAGCGTTCTGCTAAGATTATTATTTATTTGTGGTTTGATAGACATTAATATAATATCAGAAAAGATATGAATTTCAAAAATATTTTGGGTTGTAGTAAGGTAAAAACCGTATGTGTTTATGTGTGGGCAGGTCTTACTATTATCCTTTTCTTTCAAAGAGATTTTCAAAGTTAAACAAGTTGTTGTGCTATGAGTTTATCACTGAAAGTATTCCAGACTGATTTGGGTGAATTTTGCTTTGCTTCAAATGTGCTCGGGTCAGACCGAGTATATTTGCAGGTTAGGTTTCGCTTGTAGTCTAGGAGCTAGAATGTAATAACCCGGAAAATGTGAACCAGTTTAAAATTTTTAATTAGGTTATTACCAAGAAATCTGAATAATTTAAATAGCCTATTTCCATAAAATATAGAATTAGGTATGGTATGGCCGTTTGAAATTTGGAATATAAACTTTGTCTGACTGTACCAGGTGGAAAATATAACGGATTTCAACGAAACTGAAAATATTTAAATCTGTTTATCAATACCTTTCTAACGAATCAGAAAAATCGAAATTTCATAACGGAAATCAAAAGTTATGGCCAAATGAATTTTCAGAAAGGTCGCTATATAGTATATATAGCCCTTGAAAATTGAGATTTTTCATACGACCTCGGAATTCGACGAAACCACTTTTGTTGGGTCCGGGATGTCAAATTATTGCTAAGTTTCAAATTTCATAATTTTTGAAGCTAGTATGTGAGCGGGGCAAAAGATAACGTGTTTGGTCAAATTCTGTTAAAATGGGTCGACCTAAAAATGGCCGTTTTTCAAACGAGCTCAGAATTCGACGAAACTGGTTTTGTTAGGACCGTATCGTCAAAACAAAGCTAGATATATTTTTCTGGAATTTTTCGATTCAGTTTGTGGCCCTGGCAAATTGAAATGTACGTTTAAATTAAATATCGAATGTTTTATATTTTAATTTGAAAAATAACTGACTGTAACAGTCGAAATGGCCAACGAAACATATCCCATTGTGTCCGGAATGGGGGTATTTAGCTAGGGGCGACAGTCGTTGGGTTTAAAAAGGAGTCCGTTTGCAAAAACACTATTTAAAAATTTTCTATAAATTCTGGCCAATAGGAAATTTTCATTTAAAAAAAAAAAAAAACTACGGAACCCTAGTCGCCACCCTGCTCTGGACGATCCACGTTGCTCGAAGCTTCTCGTCCCTTTTCCGATCACCACAGGCGACGCTAGGCCGCGCCACCACCACCAGTCGACAGCCCTACGCCTCCTCTCCACATCCGACCCAACGCCGCCCCCTCTCGTCAGCTCCTTCCCCTGAACGACATCGAGAAAGTCGTCGCCTTCCCGGAGCCGCCGCCGCCTCGATTCGCCATCGCACCACCTTAGACTACCAACGCCGGAAAGCTTTTCCCTCCCTCGACGACGTCCAACAGTCTGATCATCCTATAGGGCAACGAATCAAGAGAAAAATCCAAACCTAGATTTGAGCAGGTTTGAAAACTAACGGCTTAAATAATTTTAAACTGTTATTACACTATAAAGCGTTGCAAAACTTTGAAAAATAATATCTTTTTCGTTCTTTAACGAAATTTGATGAAACAGGAGACACCGTGACCGCAAGGAGGCTCTCTACATTCTAGAAGAAGCCGCGGATTTTTCTGACCTTCCTACGATTTTTAGCACTGCAATAACCAATGTGAGGAATCTAAATTATCTGTGTGAATGAAATCGCGTTGTATAAATTATATAAGCGAAGTGTAAATTATATACGCATTGTATACCTCATGTACATGTGTTGTATAAGTTATATTTGCGATGTATAAATTATACAAGCGTTGTTTGAAACATATATGCTTTGAATTGTGATGAAATGCAAGTGAATTATTATATTATATATATATATATATATATATACATATATATACTCCCCTCGTCCACAGACCATGGATGATATTTATTGCTTGTGATTGACGTGATATCATATGGTTTGACAAATGGTTGGAAATAATTGTTTGTGGTTGATATTATGGTTGAAAAATACCTTTGTGGTTGAAAAATACCCTCTTGTGGTTGAAACAAAATAGAATAGGATTGTGGAATTGAAAATAAAACATGCCGCCTGCGTGCGAACTAGATGCATGATCCCCATTGTTAAAAACCGCGAGGTTTTAAGGTAGAGCGAGGAGCCGTACTAGGGACGGTCCCGGTTTTAACTACCCTGCCGTTATGCTGCCGAAATTTTCTGAAATATTTAATTGTTAAAATAATTTTCATTCGTTGAAATTATTTACATATGCTATATTGAACATTCATGTGTTGAGTTTCAATTCATTCGTTGAGTTGAAATTCATGTGTTGAATATTATTTGAATTTAAACCAATGGCTTTAGCAATAAAAATCACATTTTTATATATATACAAACGATATAGGATGTTCATGTGTTGAGTTGCAATTCATTCGTTGAGTTGCAATTCATGTGTTGAATATTATTTGAATTTAAACAAATGGCTTTAGCAATAAAAATCACATTTTTATATATATACAAACGATATAGAATATTCATGTGTTGAGTTGCAATACATTCGTTGAGTTGAAATTCATGTGTTGAATATTATTTGAATTTAAACAAATGGCTTTAGCAATAAAAATCACATTTTTATATATATACAAACGATATAGGATATTCATGTGTTGAGTTGCAATTCATTCGTTGAGTTGAAATTCATGTGTTGAATATTATTTGAATTTAAACAAATGGCTTTAGCAATAAAAATCACATTTTTATATATATACAAACGATATAGAATATTCATGTGTTGAATTGCAATTTGTTCGTCGAGTTGAAATTCTGTGTTGAATGTTATCGTCTTCTAATAATAAAATGAATCGACAATGAAAACTATATTTTTATTGTGAATAAGAAGAGTTAAAAATACACATGTGTCGAATAAATATTTTTGATGATAAAAATATTCCTTTTATCATGTATATGCTTAGTTAAAAATACACATGTGTTGAATAAATTTTTTTGATGATAAAAATATTCCTTTTATCATGTATACGCTTAGTTAAAAATACACATGTGTCGAATAAATATTTTTGATGATAAAAATATTCCTTTAATCATGTATACGCTTAGTTAAAAATACACATGTGTCGAATAAATATTTTTGATGATAAAAATATTCCTTTTATCATGTATACGCTTAGTTAAAAATACACATGTGTCGAATAAATATTTTTGATGATAAAAATATTCCTTTTATCATGTATACGCTTAGTTAAAAATACACACGTGTTGAAACAAATAATAGTTTGCTAGAAATATTATTATTAGCTTTGTTCTGCATATATATACATGTGTTGAACAGGAAAAAATGGATTAGCTGTAGAGTAAAGAAATTATTTGCGTGCCCGACAAATAGGTAAACCTTGATGAGTTGGCTACGCAATTTTATTTATATATCAACTCCTGTGAATGCCATTGGATGCGGAGTGCTGGTTTTCCTGTGTGAAATAATAAATAACGCCATAGGATAGTAACAATCAATTTTGAACTACACTACATGGCATACTTCTTGACGATAGGCATACTTCATCATATTCCACATACGCAATTGGAGCTTGTGTGACGAGGTGGAAGATTTACCATACAAGCAAGAAGCTTTTATGGCGATGACTATGTACTACAGGTTGAACTGATGACTGATATGGACTATATAAATTATAAAGATAAATTGCCAGATTAATAAAAACCCCACACTGGTCTGGAGTTGACAATAATCACGTCGCCCTAGTTATTAGATACGGCACATGGACTATTTATTTCCACACGGAAACGGGGTGACGGGAATTTATTCTCTGGAGTGCTTATCAATACATGCTCCCCCGTAAACACCAAAATATATCACTAAAAATATGTGAATGCTTTTTAGGATTTATTGGGTACCTAATACGACCCAATAAATTTCCAAACCCCTCCCCGTACAAAGGAGGTTATGGCGAAATTTTTCAAAATATTTAGGCGTTAGTAAAATATTTGAAGTGAAAACGAAGTTGAAAATATAAAATGAGCTATAGTTGAAATTATAACATGAACTATATTTATATATATAAATATAAATATAATAAAAAAAGGAATAGAGGCCGTGCAGTTTGTGTTTCGGAATCATAATTTGAAATGATTAGTACGAGGAATCCGACCATCGGATTTTCCCGAAACCGCAGTCTCGGAGTTCGCCTTGGAAATATCTTTCCAACGGCACCAACCTTGTAAAAATCCAACGGTTGGATTGTCCGGAATGTTCAATTCAAATCTGAAGAAAAACAGCGCCAGAATCGTTTATATTTATATATAAATATAAATATAATTAAATTTAATCGAATAACGACGCTGCAGTTCGAATTTTGAAACCGTAACTTCAAACGACTAGTGTGGAAGATCCGACCGTCGGATTCTCACGAAACTGGAACCGTTGGGTTCGCTTTGGGAATATCTTCCCACTGATATAGACTTTGTAGAAACCCAACGGTTAGATTTTCCGATATGTGTAAAACAAATTAAGGGGAAAACAGCGCCAGTACCACGGCACGACCTGAAACGTCGTTTAATTAAATATGGCCATTTTTAAATAAATAAAAATGGCGAAAAATCGTTATAAAATATTATAAGCAATATTGATTGAGAATAAACCAAATGGGCTTGAATTGTTTGATATTGGATGGGTGTATGTGTATGACATAAAAATAACACTAAAGAACCGAAAGATGGATGTCGAATAATATAACCATAAAATAAATCAATTTAAATTCTAATGACGTGAATTATTTGAAAAGGCCGAGCTAACCCTCATTTCAAATAATTTATCGAGCGATTCGAATTGGAAAATGCAAAAACGATTCAAGACCGACGATCTTCGTATCGGTTGGATGGGCGCTACTGAGGTTCCTGACCGGAGTAGCTACCGGAAGGGGATGGAAGTAGTAGCCGTCTGGACGTATGTGTTGATTGTACGGATTTGCGAGGAATTTGACGCCTCTGGTTTCGTTCAGACCCAGGACGGACTTGTAAATGGACTGTGTGTCTGACATTGGATTTTGTTCTGTACTGATTGATCTCTGTTAAATAAATATCTGTTTGGCGGCGGAGAATTTATTCTTTTGCATAACGCCCTTCTCTGAGACGTACGAGCTCAGAGGTTATATATCGATGGAAATCAATCGTATGGAGTGGACTGCCTATGTGGCATGCCAAGATGCTGTGATCAAGGCTTCTGTTGCAAAGCAAAGTCTTGTGGATGATGATCAAAGCAAGGTCTACATGACCCAGCTTTGTGTATTTCGTAGATTCGCGAGCCTCACACCCCAGTATGAGTTAAAAACGGGATACGGACTGTAGGGAGAGCACGACGTTTCTTTCTAGCTATGGTGGTGTCAGTGACTTACCAGCCCTAACATATATATCTATTTTTCACCTTTGTGATTGTTGGAATGCGAGGCGCCTCGATTATAGGTCTGTAAGGACCGGGAAACGTGTGTTCAGGAATTTCCAATCCTCAAACGTAAGTGAGGACCGGCCCTGAAGCATCCAGGGGTTACCCAGAGTGTGTAGTCCCGAGGCATTTGCTAGAGTGTCTCGAAGCGGAGAGGAGCTTGCCCCTTGCCTCGACTCATGATGGAAATCCAATTTCCAATACGAGATAACGGATTTGATTGTAGAACTAGTATGGAGACATAGTAGATGGTAGCTATGCCGTCTATGATTGATATTTATGATGCTATTCGTTTTTGAAACATATATGCACTAGTAATAATATCAAATGATTTTGCTTTATACATATCAAGCATATTTGGCTATTATAAGGTAAAACTCTATCCTCCGGCTTGCGTTGCATTGTGTGATGGGACCTGAGTCTTATAATGGCTTCATTCTTTCTAAAAGCATTGCGTTGTTTTAAAAGAATTTACTTCGTTTTAAATGCACTAGCAATCACTGGAGTAAACCAGTTCCGCGAAAGTGGCGTGGTCCTATGATTTTCTATTTGCTGTTGTTTAACTGTTAAATAGATTCCTCATACCAGTCCCCATGACTGACTCGTTGTTTGTTTCACTTTGCAAACGCGGGTGGCCTTATTTTCACACGGGCAGCCTAGTACACAGGTGACAGGTGGTTTTTGGTTCTGCACTGCTGCATAGAGTGCACTTTTGGCTCATGGCGAGGCAAACTCCATAGAGATGACTTTGATATTTTCCGCCATTACTGTATACATATTATGATTCCGCCACTGGCGATGCAGACTGATTTACTTTCCGTATTTCTCACTATATGTATATGTATTCCGCCTCTGGCGATGATGAATGATCACTTTCCTTTTATTTACTAAGTATATCCCACGTTATGCTATTCTGATATTCCTACATGTTGTGATTCCGCTTTCACATCCATGTAAAATTGTTTTATTTATTGTTTCTGCTATTATCTGTACTCTACTATGATGATTAATGTGTTATTTCCTAATGATTATCCTTAATACCGCCCCTCGGATTTTGGGATCGTCACAGTTGGTATCAGAGCTTTGGTTAACCTTAGTTCTGGGATCTAACACATTAAACACCTCGTCAGAATAGAATCAGTAGTGTTCTAATGCGAGTAGCTCATTAGAGATAGGATTAGCAATGTCCTAGAATGAGCTAAGCAGATTAGCAAAACAATTTGATCAGTACATCATCATTATCTTTCCTTGTATTCCCTTGCTTTATCATTTATGAAAATTATCAAATCTGTGAGCTTGACTCTTTTCTTGCTTATACAGTACTCTTAGATGGCTACACGTGGAGCAGCACCTAGAGGAGGCCGTGGAGGCCGAGGATATGCAGCAGGAGGATGGGGGAATATCCCCGTGGTAGGTGAAGGCCCTATTATTCTGCCACCAGCACCAGTAGACTTTGAGCTCGACAAAGTAGCAAAGAGGTACAGAAATCTTGGGGGAAAACCTTTTACTGGCACTGGCACAGTGACCGAAGCTATAGCTTGGCTGAAAACCTGTGTGAAAATCTTCGAAGGTATGGGTATGGGAACTAACAACAAAGCCCGACTTGGCATTTGGCTCTTTCAGGAAGAAGCAGAGCTGTGGT
Organism: Allium sativum; assembly: GCA_030737875.1. Lineage (NCBI taxonomy): Eukaryota > Viridiplantae > Streptophyta > Magnoliopsida > Asparagales > Amaryllidaceae > Allium > Allium sativum. Next base: position 177,462,325 of record CM060915.1, on the reverse strand, counting down.
GGGATGCCATTACCTCTGGGGATGCAGCTGGTACTATCCGGACTTGGGAGCAGTTCAAGACTTTGTTCAATGAGAAGTTTGTACCGGAACAGGCTCTAGAGAGGATGAGAGAGCAGTTTGCTAATCTCCAACAAGGAGACCTCTCTATTTAGGATTATCTAAATAAGTTCACCCAGTTATCGCGCTATGCTCCAGAACTGATTTTAACCAACAAAGCCAAGAATAAGAGGTTCATATTTGGGCTGAAGCGCAAGTACCACGATAGAGCTATGAGCAACATCAAACTCTCCTTTACAGAACTAGTAGAGATGGCTTGCAACTACGAAGACATGGATGAGAGACATGCTAGCCAAAACCGCGCTAAAAGCCAAGCTGGAAATAAGCGCAAGGCTTCAACCGATCAACCCGAATCTAGCATTACCGTGGCCGCTACTCAGAAACCAGCAAAGGTCCCGAAAGGAAATTGCTACAATTATGGGAAGCCCGGTCATTTCTCTAATGTATGCAAGGCCCCAAAGAAGCCAAAGGCCAATGACTCAGCCGAATGTTACAACTGCCACAAGAAGGGGCACTACAGCTGGAACTGCCCTCTGAAGCAGAATGCACAGGTGGCCCATGTCTATGACGGGAAGACCCCGCCAGCTACCACCGATGGATCAGGTAAACCCGATGTCTTGGGAGGTACCCTTACTATTAAAAATATTCTTGTTTCTGTACTTTTTGATACTGGTGCATCGCGTAGCTTCATTTCTGGTAACATTGTTCATAAGTTAAAATTAAAACGAAGAAAACTTAAGGAATCAATTAAAGTCCGAAACCCGATAGGAAGTTCTGTTAGTCTCAGTTCATACAGTAGAGTGCCTATCTCTTATTCTTGCTACAAGTTCTCTTTTGATTCGATTGTCATGGACCTTTCCGAATTCGATATTATACTGGGGCTAGACTGGTTGACAAAGTATAAGGCCGAAGTTAAATGTGCCGAAAGAATCGTTAAAGTCGAAACGAAACTTGGACCTATATATATACCATGCCATGGCTCAGAAATTAATAGAGCAGAATTTTGGTCTTCTTTAGAAGTTATTCCCCCTTCGATAGAAAAGATTTCGGTTGTGAAAAACTATGCGGATGTGTTTGAAGAAGTAGAAAACTTACCGCCGCAACGAGAAATTGAATTTAGGATAGATCTAATTCCTAACGCCCGACCAGTAGTACATCCAATAAGAAGAATGGCTCCGAAAGAAAAGGAAGAGTTAAGTAGTCAAACCCGAGAATTGCTTTGGAAAGGTCTAATCAGACCGAGCTTTTCAGCTTGGGGAGCAGCAGTAGTATTTGTCCCGAAATCAGACGGTACTCTAAGACTTTGTGTTGATTACCGAGATCTCAATAAACAGACACTGAAGAACAAATATCCTTTGCCCCGAATAGATGATCTGTTAGATCAATTAAATGGAGCAACAGTATTCTCCAGAATGGACCTAGCTACAGGTTTCCACCAATTACGTATAGCAGAAGACTGTGTTCCTTTGACAGCCTTCTGGGGTCCCGATTTATTCTACGAATGGTTAGTAATGCCGTTCGGCTTGTGCAACGCTTCGGCATACTTCGTTGATCTTATGAACAGAGTGTTCCGTGGTGTATGGAATAAATTTGTTCTAGTCTTCATCGATGACATTTTAATCTACTCTAAGTTGGAAGATGAGCATGCAAAACATTTAGAACAAGTGTTGAAAATTCTCAGGAGAAATGTCTTGAAAGCTAAATTTTCTAAATGTGTCTTCTGGCAGAATGAAGTCAAATTCCTAGACAATGTCGTATCAAAAGAAGGAATTGCTGTCGAACCAAGCAAAATTACAGCTATTCAGAACTGGAAACAACCTACTACTCCCACAGAAGTTCGAAGTTTCCTTGGATTGGCTAGTTACTATCGGAAATACGTTCATGATTTTTCAAAGATATCAGGAGTATTGACAAAGCTTACAATGAAGCATGAGAAATTCAAATGGACTCCCGAATGTGAAGAAGCTTTCCAAGAGCTAAAACTGAAGTTGACAACTGCTCCGGTATTGACAATAATAGAAGGTAACCAAGACTTGACTGTATGGACAGATGCTTCTATTAGAGGGCTAGGCGCAGTGTTAATGCAAAAAGGCCAAGTGATCGCTTATGCCAACCGTCAACTAAAGCCGCATGAAAGAAACTATGCTACTCATGATCTTGAGTTATTAGCTATCGTGTTTGCTTTAAGAACTGGAGGCATTATTTACTGGGCGAGAAATTCGAACTATACACCGATCATCAATCCTTGAAATACCTGTTCACCCAGAAAGATTTAAACCTGAGGCAACAGCATTGGTTAGAATTCCTTGCAGCATACAATTTTGAAATTATATACACTCCAGGGAAAGCCAATGTTGTAGCAGATGCGCTCAGCAGAAAGAATGAAATCATCGCCAGTTTTGTCATCACGTCTTCATTAATAGACAGGATCTCGACTCTTCAGAATGGCGATGAATTTATTCAAAGAATCAGTCGAAGAATCAAAGGAGGTGAATCCAAAAGTTTTCGACTCGATGACAAAGGGGTTCTAAGATTAAAGGGTAGAATCTGCATCCCAAACCTTCCCGAGCTCAGAAGATAAATACTTGATGAGTGCCACAAATCCATATTAAGTATCCATCCCGGTGTGAGCAAAATGTATAACGATATCAAACGCACATTCTGGTGGAGAGCTATGAAAAGAGATATCTCATTATATGTTAGCAGATGCCCCACTTGTCAGCTAGTTAAGAGTGATCAGCAGAAATTGGCTGGATTATTACAACCATTAGAAGTTCCAGGATGGAAGTGGTAACAAATTTCGATGGACTTCATCGATGGCTTGCCTCGAACTAGAAAAGGAAACGACAGTATATGGGTAATCGTAGAACGCTTCACGAAGACTGCCCATTTCATCCCTGTCCGATCCAACAGAACGGCTCAATGTCTAGCACAGATTTACTTCAGAGAAATAGTTAAACTACATGGAGTGCCACTCAATATAGTCAGTGATAGAGATCCCCTATTTACTAGAAAATTCTGGGAAGCATTCCAGGAAGAATTGGGGACCAAATTGAATCTAAGCACCGCTTATCACCCTCAGACAGACGGCCAAACTGAGCGGGTGAATAGAATTTTAGAAGATCTATTGCGGGCTTGCGTTATCGATTTTGGAGGCTCATGGGAAGATCATTTACATTTAGCCGAATTCTCTTACAACAATAGCTATCAAGCAAGTTTGGGAATGTCTCCATTCGAAGCATTATACGGTAGACCGTGCAGATCTCCCGCATGTTGGGTTGAACCTGGCAACAGACTTGTGTTAGGGCCCGATATGATTCGAGAAGCATCGGATAAAGTCGATTTCATTCAGAAGCGATTGAAAACCGCGCAGAGCCGACAGAAAAGTTATGCTGATGCGAGAAGAAGGGATATATCATTTGCCGTTGGCGATTATGTTTATTTAAGAGTTTCTCCAATGCGAGGGGTAATCAGATTTGGCAAGACTGGGAAGTTGGCACCGAGATTTATTGGTCCCTTTCCTATACTTGAACGGATTGGAACTCTTGCATATAGGGTTTCATTACCTGATTGGTTGCCTGGTGTACATGATGTGTTCCACGTATCTCAGCTCAGAAAACATGTTCATGATCCAGATCTTGTTGTGGAAGAAGCAGCGCAACAGGATATTGACATAACTCCAGAATTAGCACTCAAGAGGGAGTCATTGAAGATAGTTGGCAAAGAAACTAGGGAGCTAAGGAGGAAAAAGATTCATCTAGTCAAAGTGTAGTGGAGTAGTGATCCTAGAGACTGTACTTGGGAAACTGAGGAAAGCATTAAACAAGCCTATCCCAAATGCAGAGTGGACATCTCTGACTAACTCCGGTGCAAGGTACCTTTACAATACTTTGCATTTACATTTTATTTCCTGCTTAGCTGTTATTTCCTTTTCGAGGACGAAAAGTTTTAATGCGGGGAGATTGTAATAACCCGGAAAATGTGAACCATTTTAAAAATTTTAAATTAGGTTATTACCAAGAAATCTGAATAATTTAAATAGCCTATTTCCATAAAATATAGAATTAGGTATGGTATGGCCGTTTGAAATTTGGAATATAAACTTTGTCTGACTGTACCGGGTGGAAAATATAACGGATTTTAACGAAACTGAAAGTATTTAAATCTGTTTATCAATTCCTTTCTAATGAATCTGAAAAATCGAAATTTCATAACGGAAATCAGAAGTTATGGCCAAATGAATTTTCAGAAAGGTCGCTATATAGTATATATAGCCCTTGAAAATTGAGATTTTGCATACGACCTCGAAATTCGACGAAACCACTTTTGTTGGGTCCGGGATGTCAAATTATTGCTAAGTTTCAAATTTCATAATTTTTGAAGCTAGTATGTGAGCGGGGCAAAAGATAATGTGTTTGGTCAAATTTTGTTAAAATGGGTCGACCTAAAAATGGCCGTTTTTCAAACGAGCTCAGAATTCGACGAAACTGGTTTTGTTAGGACCGTATCGTCAAAACAAAGCTAGATATATTTTTCTGGAATTTTTCGATTCAGTTTGTGGCCCTGGCAAATTGAAATGTACGTTTAAATTAAATATCGAATGTTTTATATTTTAATTTGAAAAATAACTGACTGTAACAGTCGAAATGGCCAACGAAACATATCCCATTGTGTCCGGAATGGGGGTATTTAGCTAGGGGCGACAGTCGTTGGGTTTAAAAAGGAGTCCGTTTGCAAAAACACTATTTAAAAATTTTCTATAAATTCTGGCCAATAGGAAATTTTCATTTAAAAAAAAAAACTACGGAACCCTAGCCGCCACCCTGCTCTGGACGATCCATGTTGCTCGAAGCTTCTCATCCCTTTTCCGATCGCCACAGGCGACGCTAGACCGCGCCACCACCACCAGTCGACAGCCCTACGCCTCCTCTCCACATCCGACCCAACGCCGCCCCCTCTCGTCAGCTCCTTCCCCTAAACGACGTCGAGAAAGTCGTCGCCTTCCCGGAGCCGCCGCCGCCTCGATTCGCCATCGCACCACCTCAGACTACCAGCGCCGGAAAGCTTTTCCCTCCTTCGACGACGTCCAACAGTCTGATCATCCTATAGGGCAACGAATCAAGAGAAAAATCCAAACCTAGATTTGAGCAGGTTTGAAAACTAACGGCTTATATAATTTTAAACTGTTTTTACACTATAAAGCATTGCAAAACTTTGAAAAATAATATCTTTTTCGTTCTCTAACGAAATTCGATGAAACAGGAGACACCGTGACCGCAAGGAGGCTCTCTACATTCTAGAAGAAGCCGCGGATTTTTCTGACCTTCCTACGATTTTTAGCACTGCAATAACCAATGTGAGGAATCTAAATTATCTGTGTGAATGAAATCGCGTTGTATAAATTATATAAGCGAAGTGTAAATTATATACGAATTGTATACCTCATGTACATGTGTTGTATAAGTTATATTAGCGATGTATAAATTATACAAGCGTTGTTTGAAACATATATGCTTTGAATTGTGATGAAATGCAAGTGAATTATTATATTATATATATATATACCCCCCTCGTCCACAGACCATGGACGATATTTATTGCTTGTGATTGACGTGATATCATATGGTTTGACAAATGGTTGGAAATAATTGTTTGTGGTTGGTATTATGGTTGAAAAGTACCTTTGTGGTTGAAAAATACCCTCTTGTGGTTGAAACAAAATAGAATAGGATTGTGGAATTGAAAATAAAACATGCCGCCTGCGTGCGAACTAGATGCATGATCCCCATTGTCAAAAACCGCGAGGTTTTAAGGTAGAGCGAGGAGCCGTACTAGGGACGGTCCCGGTTTTAACTACCCTGCCGTTATGCTGCCGAAATTTTCTGAAATATTTATGTGTTAGAATAATTTTCATTCGTTGAAATTATTTACATATGCTATATCGAATATTCATGTGTTGAGTTGCAATTCATTCGTTGAGTTGAAATTCATGTGTTGAATATTATTTGAATTTAAACAAATGGCTTTAGCAATAAAAATCACATTTTTATATATATACAAACGATATAGGATATTCATGTGTTGAGTTGCAATTCATTCGTTGAGTTGCAATTCATGTGTTGAATATTATTTGAATTTAAACAAATGGCTTTAGCAATAAAAATCACATTTTTATATATATACAAACGATATAGGATATTCATGTGTTGAGTTGCAATTCATTCGTTGAGTTGAGATTCATGTGTTGAATATTATTTGAATTTAAACAAATGACTTTAGCAATAAAAATCACATTTTTATATATATACAAACGATATAGGATATTCATGTGTTGAGTTGCAATTCATTCGTGGAGTTGAAATTCATGTGTTGAATATTATTTGAATTTAAACAAATGGCTTTAGCAATAAAAATCACATTTTTATATATATGCAAACGATATAGAATATTCATGTGTTGAATTGCAATTTGTTCGTCGAGTTGAAATTCATGTGTTGAATGTTATCGTCTTCTAATAATAAAATGAATCGACAATGAAAACTATATTTTTATAGTGAATAAGAAGAGTTAAAAATACACATGTGTCGAATAAATATTTTTGATGATAAAAATATTCCTTTTATCATGTATACGCTTAGTTAAAAATACACATGTGTCGAATAAATTTTTTTGATGATAAAAATATTCCTTTTATCATGTATACGCTTAGTTAAAAATACACATGTGTCGAATAAATATTTTTGATGATAAAAATATTCCTTTTATCATGTATACGCTTAGTTAAAAATATACATGTGTCGAATAAATATTTTTGATGATAAAAATATTCCTTTTATCATGTATACACTTAGTTAAAAATACACATGTGTCGAATAAATATTTTTGATGATAAAAATATTCCTTTTATCATGTATACGCTTAGTTAAAAATACACACGTGTTGAAATAAATAATAGTTTGCTAGAAATATTATTATTAGCTTTGTTCTGCATATATATACATGTGTTGAACAGGAAAAAATGGATTAACTGTAGAGTAAAGAAATTATTTGCGTGCCCGACAAATAGGTAAACCTTGATGAGTTGGCTGCGCAATTTTATTTATATATCAACTCCTGTGAATGCCATTGGATGCGGAGTGCTGGTTTTCCTGTGTGAAATAATAAATAACGCCATAGGATAGTAACAATCAATTTTGAACTACACGACATGGCATACTTCTTGACGATAGGCATACTTCATCATATTCCACATAAGCAATTGGAGCTTGTGTGATGAGGTGGAAGATTTACCATACAAGCAAGAAGCTTGTATGGCGATGACTATGTACTACAGGTTGAACTGATGACTTATATGGACTATATAAATTATAACGATAAATTGGCAGATTAATAAAAACCCCACACGGGTCTGGAGTTGACAATAATCACGTCGCTCTAGTTATTAGATACGGCACATGGACTATTTATTTCCACACGGAAACGGGTTGACGGGAATTTATTCTCTGGAGCGATTATCAGTTCATGCTCCCCCGTAAACACCAAAATATATCACTAAAAATATGTGAATGCTTTTTAGGATTTATTGGGTACCTAATACGGCCCAATAAATTTCCAAACCCCTCCCCGTACAAAGGAGGATATGGCGAAATTTTTCAAAATATTAAGGCGTTAGTGAAATATTTGAAGTGAAAACGAAGTTGAAAATATAAAATGAGCTATAGTTGAAATTATAAAATGAACTATATTTATATATATATATATATATATAAATATAATAAAAAAAGGAACAGAGGCCGTGCAGTTCGTGTTTCGGAATCATAATTTGAAATGATTAGTACGAGGAATCCGACCATCGGATTTTCCCGAAACCGCAATCGCGGAGTTCGCCTTGGAAATATCTTTCCAACGGCACCAACCTTGTAAAAATCCAACGGTTGGATTGTCCCGAATGTTTAATTCAAATCTGAAGAAAAACAGCGCCAGAATCGTTTATATTTATATATAAATATAAATATAGTTAAATTTAATCGAATAACGACACTGCAGTTCGAATTTTGAAACCGTAACTTCAAACGACTAGTGTGGAAGATCCGACCGTCGGATTCTCACGAAACTGGAACCGTTGGGTTCGCTTTGGGAATATCTTCCCACTGATATAGACTTTGTAGAAACCCAACGGTTAGATTTTCCGATATGTGTAAAACAAATTAAGGGGAAAACAGCGCCAGTGCCACGGCACGACCTGAAACGTCGTTTAATTAAATATGGCCATTTTTAAATAAAAAAAAATGGCGAAAAATCGTTATAAAATATTATAAGCAATATTGATTGAGAATAAACCAAATGGGCTTGAATTGTTTGATATTGGATGGGTGTATGTGTATGACATAAAAATAACACTAAAGAACCGAAAGATGGATGTCGAATAATATAACCATAAAATAAATCGATTTAAATTCTAATGACGTGAATTATTTGAAAAGGCCGAGCTAACCCTCATTTCAAATAATTTATCAAGCGATTCGAATTGGAAAATGCAAAGACGATTCAAGACCGACGATCTTCGTATCGGTTGGATGGGCGCTACTGAGGTTCCTTACCGGAGTAGCTACCGGAAGGGGATGGAAGTAGTAGCCGTCTGGACGTATGTGTTGATTGTACGGATTTGCAAGGAATTTGACGCCTCCGGTTTCGTTCAGACCTAGGACGGAATTGTAAATGGACTGTGTGTCTGACATTGGATTTTGTTCTATACTGATTGATCTCTGTTAAATATATATCTGTTTGGCGGCGGAGAATTTATTCTTTTGCTTAACGCCCTTCTCTGAGACGTACGAGCTCAGAGGTTATATATCGATGGAAATCAATCGTATGGAGTGGACTGCCTACGTGGCATGCCAAGATGCTGTGATCAAGGCTTCTGTTGCAAAGCAAAGTCTTGTGGATGATGATCAAAGCAAGGTCTACATGACCCAGCTTTGTGTATTTCGTAGAATCGCGAGCCTCACACCCCGGTATGAGTTAAAAACGGGATACGGACTGCAGGGAGAGCACGACGTTTCTTTCTAGCTATGGTGGTGTCAGTGACTTACCAGCCCTGACATATATATCTATTTTTCACCTTTGTGGTTGTTGGAATACGAGGCGCCTCGATTATAGGTATGTAAGTACCGGGAAACGTGTGTTCAGGAATTGCCAATCCTCTAACGTAAGTGAGGACCGGCCCTGAAGCATCCAGGGGTTACCCAGAGTGTGTAGTCCCGAGGCATTTGCTAGAGTGTCTCGAAGCGGAGAGGAGCTTGCCCCTTGCCTCGACTCATGACGGAAATCCAATTTCCAATACGAGATAACGGATTTGATTGTAGAACTAGTATGGAGACATAGTAGATGGTAGCTATGCCGCCTATGATTGATATTTATGATGCTATTCGTTTTTGAAACATATATGCACTAGTAATAATATCAAATGATTTTGCTTTATACGTATCAAGCATATTTGACTATTATAAGGTAAAACTCTATCCTCCGGCTTGCGTTGCATTGTGTGATGGGACCTGAGTCTTATAATGGCTTCATTCTTTCTAAAAGCATTGCGTTGTTTTAAAAGAATTTACTTTGTTTTAAATGCACTAGCAATCACTGGAGTAAACCCGTTCCGCGAAAGTGGCGTGGTCCTATGATTTGCTATTTACTGTTGTTTAACTGTTAAATAGATTCCTCATACCAGTCCCCATGACTGACTCGTTGTTTGTTTCACTTTGCAAACGCGGGTGCCCTTATTTTCACATGGGCAGCCTAGTACACAGGTGACAGGTGGTTTTTGGTTCTGCACTGCTGCATAGAGCGCACTTTTGGCTCATGGCGAGGCTAACTTCGTAGAGATGACTTTGATATTTTCCGCCATTACTGTATACATATTATGATTCCGCCACTGGCGATGCAGACTGATTTACTTTCCGTATTTCTCACTATATGTATATGTATTCCGCCTCTGGCGATGATGACTGATCACTTTCCTTTTATTTACTAAGTATATCTCACGTTATGCTATTCTGATATTCCTACATGTTGTGATTCCGCTGTCATATCCATGTAAAATTGTTTTATTTATTGTTTCTGCTATTATTTGTAATCTGCTATGATGATTAATGTGTTATTTCCTAATGATTACCCTTAATACCGCCCCTCGGATTTTGGGATCGTCACATAGAAGCAGGAGGCTTCACCATTAGCTATATAGAATTTATTTCCGCTTTGACTGACGTATATTATACTCCGATGATTGGTATGTATATACAGTTTCTTTTTGTAAAGAGATTTGATATATTATATTTATTCATTCCGTTGTGAGATTCTGATGTGTTCTTCTTCTTTCTTCTATTCTAATATTTCTTTCTTTCCTTTTCTCATCGTATAATTTCTTTCTATTAACAATCTGGGATTCGATATTTGCGTTTTTGGCAAGTAATACAGAGATTATGTATTATTATCAAAAATTCGTGCATCGAATTTTCCAGGTCGTTACATCTATATTTCCCAAAATTTAGTGCTTAAGCTTCCCACTGTAAATGTGTTTTCACATCGGCAGACTTAAAACAAGTGTTTTCAAATCGAAATACTACCCTATATTCTGCAAAGCTGCATGCCTACGTGTTTTCGTGCAATCTATTCGAGCATACTCTGTCTTGGCTAATTACAAAGAATCTGAAAACCTACCGTGAGGATGTACATCCTATTTATAAACTATTACTTGGCCGTGAAGGGTTATAACCCTATAAATACCGGAAAACTTCGGTTCTTTCTTCCCCTCGATCGAGAATTCGACTTTTTCATGTGAAGGCGCAAAGCTTTATTCCTCAATTTTTTATTGATACGCCTCAGAACAGAAAGAAAGAAAGAAAAGAAAAAATTGAAACCACAGCTTTTAAAAATCAAAAGAAAATCAACAAAAGTCGTTAAAACCCAACACAAGTACAATAGGATTTCTAGCAAGTTGGTCTTTACTCCTATATGTTTTCTTATGGGTTCAAAGCAAGCTTGTAGGGGTGACGTTTAGGTGTCAACAGTGTTCGATCGGTTCACGGGGGTGGCGTGAGTTGCCTGAAAGCCGCGGTAAGGTAAGGTGTAACGTCCCGCCTTTTTGACCACTTCAAACCAGTAGTTAAACCAATTTAAAGCGTCCAAATCGACAGATTGTTATTTTGCTTACAGAGTTTAACAACATAATCAATACAGAAATAATAACACAGTATTTGAATAGCGAAATGATACTTTTATTTATACTCGGAATTTTTGAGTACGAACTTTTCTATATACAGCAGAATTTATAAAATACAGTTTAAATGCAAGGAAAATTATTTACTGGTTTGAAATCTTCCGAGTGCGCCACCTTTGGAACCCCCAGCTTCGTCAGTCTTCGATTCCTAAGCTGAAATTCTTAAATTTGTAACACTCTGGTCTGACCCGAGCATTTCATGCAAAAACACAAAACACTCGAGTCTGGATTAATCATTTGTTCAATTAAATTAACTAAATAAAAACTGAGATATAATAGAAATTTCTAACTTCCGAACTATACATAAATTCGAATGTTCTGTAGTATATCTGTATCAGTTCTATGTCAGTGACTAAGTCAAGTGTAATGTCTGTTCCATCAGTTCTACTATTGATACAAACGGACACGGGAGCTTGCACGTGCACACATATGTACAAGTACATGTGTGCACTGCCTCAACATCCCAAAGATGATGAAGATACAAGCTAAATGTTCAAAATATATGTTGCTTGTACACGCACCTCTATAAAGGCACAGCAAGACTCAAACCATTAAAGGAGTCATCTAACATACATGGAACAGATTATTGTTCCCATCCATTTCAACAAACTAACATCCAATATAAGAGTGTAGCAAGATTCAAACCATCAGAGAGGCATCTGACATATATATACATGAAACAATTTATTATGGGTTCAGCATTACATAACCGTTTATATGTGTTCAGCATTTACGTGGTTCTTCTATGCAAAACTTTAATGAACCCTATTTCAAACGAAACGACCCGAAATCCCCCTTACGGGAAATCACGGATTGAGTTAAGAACAAGCCACATCGGGATGGAAACAGAAGAACATTTCATTGTATATTACAACAATTCCATCAGAATACAAGAATACACAAAGTATGAATAAATATTACACAGAAAATATCAGAGATTTAAATTACATTTAAATACATCGCAGCGGAAAATAATACAAAACACAACTAGAAGTAAAACACGGATACAGAGCTTTCCGAGTATCGTTCCAGCTGTAAATCATGATCCTGTGAATATAAATCTGCAAAACCAAAACTACTAGCTGCCCGTGTCAAAATAAGGGCACCCAGAGTTTAGGTTAAAACCATAAACTCCAGGTCAGTCATGTGACTGGTGTGAGAACTAAAACAGTTATTAATCTTTATTTTATAGTTCGGTAAATCAAGGGACCATGCCGTGTAACATGGATCGGGTTTCCTTCCAAGAATACCAGTGCATAAAACAACAGCGCAATGCTAAATAAAGAACAATGAAGCAATTATAAGACCCAGGTCCCATCACACAATGCAACGCAAGCCAGAGGATAGGGTTTTTACCTTATGATAGCCAATAATGCTTGGTACGCTAAAAACAAATTATTTGATATTATAATAAGTGCATAGTGTATAAAACAATTTCAATCATAAGTATCAATCATAGACGGCATAAGTGCCCCCATACCACTATCTCGCCATACTAGGCTCTACAAATAAAACCGCAAAATCACGTATTGGAAGTTGGATTTCCATCTGTGAACCAAGGAAAAAGATAGTCCTCTACTGAATTCGAGACTCTCTAGCCAGAGCCTCTGGCTACAGCCGCAACTGCACCTAGGAGCCACAGGGCCGGTCCAGCGATGTGGATTAAAATGCTTGAATACTACGTTTCCCCGCCCTTTGGGGCGTAAATGATCCAAATGACTCCATCATCTCCACATAGTCTCCGATATATCTGAGGCGCCTCGCAACAACAACAACCACATAGGTGAAAAGTATATAAATGTCAGCCAGTTTAAGCACTGACACCAACACTAGCTAGAAAGAAACGCATGCCCTCCCTGGATCCTTCTCCCGTTTCTGGTTCACAACAAGGGTGTGAGGCTCGCGGATCCACGCTACACAAAGCTATGCCACACAAGTCGTGCTTTGATCATCAACCACAAAACTTTGCTTTTCAACAGAAGCCTTGATCATATTGCCAATTAGGCAGCCACACAGGCAATTCACTTCATGCGATTGATATCCATCAATATATAACCCCTGAGCTCGTACGTCTCAGAGAAGGACGTTAAGCAGTAGAATAAATTCTCCGCCGCCAAATAGATATATATTTAATAGAAATCAATCACACAGAATAAAATCCCATGTCAAACACACAGTCCATTTACAAGTCCGTTCTGGTTTTGAACGAAACCGGAGGCACCTTGTACCTCGCATATCCATCGATCTTCAAGCACGTTTGGACGATCACCAACTGATTCCCTCCTCTTGGATGTGCAGACCAATCAAGATCATCAAGTACTCACCCAAACGACGTGAAGACCTCCGATCTTCAACCACCGTCTTCATCCTCGACACCACGTCGAATCAGTTATTCAAAATGGGATAAACCTGGTCTTTCTGAATAACTCGCGTATATAATAAACAAGTGTTACACGAACATAACATATGCCTCCTTCCAATTCGGAATATTCAATTTATTCTAATATTCTTGTACTTTGGGAAAGGTTCCCATTAATTTTATCAAAGAAAAATTCTTTAAATTTATTCTTTAATCTTCCTTTGAATATCAATCCAAATTAGTCGGGATTATCGAACCACGCCGCAGTTATCATTTATTTTATTTCCCAATCCCAACATATTCATCCCATGAAGTAAAATTGGTAATACTTCATATCTAACACCACAGTGTTATCGGTATACTCAATTACCATTTCACGTTCAAATCTAATTAAAGATTTAACTATCGCCTGGAGTAAAACTGGTGATACTCCATTCTCGATTATTTCAATCTAATTAAAGATTCATTAAAACTCCACATAGTTTTAACCTTCCCAATAATCACTACCAATGGTTATTTTACTTGGGAAAAACACATCCTATCTTTAACTGGGTTAAAGAATCAATGTCATTTAAAACACGGTTCACTACAAACCCAAAATCACATTCCATTAATTACCGGGTTAAAGAACAAGTGTTATTTAAGACACCGTTCACGATAAACCCCAAAAATCAATTAAAATTCAATTCTAATCAAATATCATTTAATTGGTACACTTCATTAAATCTAAATAAAAAGATTTAATCTTTTTCTCAACTACGCTTAAGAACAGTGTTAATGAAGACACCATTCACAACAAACGCAAATCCCATTTGATATTAAATACAAGGCTCTGAATAGAAAATATATCGGCTTATATTAAATACCAAATTCTACGACCAACATATATCGTATTGGAAATAACGATATAAACATATCTTTCAAATTTCCATAACACTATCTGTATAATCACGAAATCCAACATCGAAATATTCCAAAGGCAATTTCGATTCAAATACATTCCAATTTAATTATTGAAAATTCTGGTTACCTTTGAAACTATTTCTAATCCACTTTATTTATTTTAAAAATAAATAGAATTATAATTCTAGTTCAAAACAAGATCATTTCGAAAAAAATCTATTTTTATCTTTTCAAATTTGGATTTTTTTAATCCCAATTCTTCACAAATCATTTCTTATGATTTTACACAAATTATTTCTATTTTTAATAATTTTATCAAGGCCCGTACAATCGATTTCCATCAACGGCCATTGGACTGCACTTACAGCGATCTTTTCCAAATTTGATTTGGACATAATTCCAAATCCAACCGTTAGATTTCTAATTTCTAATATTCGTTAGAAATCTCTTTTTGATACGAACCAAACGGTTCTGGTTTTAGGAGAATCCGACGGTCGGATCTACCGCAATGTCCACTCGAAGTCAATGGTCGAAATTCACGAACTGCCGCGACGCGGCGCGTTCTATTCAGGCCATTCTATATAATATATATATATATATATATTATATATATATCATCGATTTCCTTTCGAAATGTAATTTATAAATCGTTTAAATTCGTTTTCAAAACGATTTCAACTTCCTTTTCAAATTCAAATCAAGATTGAATTTTTCAATATAAATTCGTTTCAATTTCATTTCAAATCGATTTCAATTTCAATTTAATTCGAATTTCAATTCATTTCAATTTAATTCGAATTTCAATTCATTTCAATTTAATTCGAATTTCAATTCATTTCAATTTAATTCGAATTTTGAAATCACTTTCAATATTCATTGAAAAATGATTAAAATCAATATAAATATCGTTCACATCAAAATGACGTCAATCTAATCAACACGGATTTTATTCAACACATGAATATTTATTCAATTCAACAAATGAATATATTTTCTATTCAACACATTAATATATTTTCTATTCAACACATGAATATATATATTTTCAATTCAACACATGAATTTATTTTCTAAATTGGAATGAGGCCCAATCAATTACCATATTATGTTAATTATATGGATTTTCGTCAAAACATGTATGTAATAGCAACGATAAATAATCAACCATCATCCAGAGTGCACCGCACAACTGCATGAGCATTAAATATAAATAATTAATGCTTACACAGTCTGTCAACCCATCGATTGACATACAAATAAACAATCGGGATTAGCGTACGTCAAATATCATCCCAATACCTGTGTAGGGTTTCAAATCAACAAACACATATTTTATTTGTGTAGTTGGGCGATTAAAATTTATCGTCCCAATCAATATCCGTTAAATCAGTGTACATAAACAAATCGTCCGATTTGTTTTTAAATATTTATTTTATATACACGTTAAAAAATATATTTTTAACTATAAAATATTTTATTTCATTCCACATCACACAATCAAATTTCACAACACAGCAACCAAACAAACAAGTCATCCATGGTCTGTGGACGACGGGTGTCGGGTGCTACTAAGCACCGTCTGCATCCTAGTATATATTTCAAACTAGAAATAAAATTAAAAGTAAGGAGTTCTCACCGACTAGCTAAACCAAACACCACGACTCTTTTGAAAAGCAGACATATTATTACACTTAAAGATTACAAAGAACAGTTCTTACACCTTACATGATAGTAAACAACAACTATACATCATTGTGATTAGAGAAAAAACTATAACAAAGGAAAAGACAAAACAGAAAAAACTCTAATCACGAAAACATGAATTACAATAACACTTCACTCTAAAGAAGCAACTGCCAACATATCAGATCCTGCCATACTTCAAATTCCTCAAAATTTTCCCATGAATTAAAGCATAAAGCTCTGCGCCATTCAAAGAAACCTAGCTGAAAATCCTTCTATTCCTCTGAGACCATACTTTATAAATCAAAATCTTCAAAATTTTCAACAAAATAATACACTTATCTGTTCTCCACCGAGTGGATTTGAAGATATTGAACCATTCTGTTTTTCTTACCATAAATGGCCGATGATATCCTCCATTAAGAAGCAGCCTATACCAGATTTGAAAGACATAACTACACTCAAAGAAAAGATGAGTGTTACACTCAGAATTTGAAAGACACAGCTCATAAACATCATTCTGTATAATACCAAGCCTGTGAAGTTTATCCTTTGTATTCAAGGCATTGGACATTACCTTCCATAATAAAAAATTTAATTTTGCTGAGCTCTTCATATTCCATATACGGTAAGACCATGGAAAAAATTCTCTGTCAACTTGAATAAGATCATATGCAAGCTAAATCGAATGACTGCTATCATTCCACATCAAAGAAACATCAGAATGCACTTTAAATGTATCTTTGATCTCCTTCCATACATTCCTCAACTAAGCTGAACTACAATAAGGTAACTGCAGATCCACATCTTAATGTAATCATCAGCTAATGCATTATCAGGTATACCACTAAGCCTTCTAAGATCATAGCCAACTATATTACATAGAATCAAACCCCTATTAGACCAAGGAGAGTGCCAAAATGATACCAGCTTCATCTTATCAACATTAATCTGAATAAAAGGCAAGAAAGTACTCCTCAATTTCAATATCTGCCTCCAACTCCAACTACAAAATTGAGGGATAGGCATAGTCCAGAAACATTTCTTCCCAATCAAGTTATTTCTAACAAACATTGACCATAAACTTTTGTCATCCGAGATAATCCTGTTAATATGACCAGAGATGGCTGCTTTATTCCAAAGTTTCAAGTTTATAATTCCTAAACCACCTTTATCTTTCCTATCATAAAGTTTACTGAATGCAATTGGTATAAGCTTCTTTTCAAAAGGATCCCCATGCCACAAATAGCTATTCATTGCACTAATAACCATATTAACCAGTTTCAAAGGGAGAATAAAATGACGAGCATAATAATTGGTCATAGAAACAACAATTGATTGAAGAATTGTGTGTCTACCAGCTTGTGAAACTTTACTAGCTGGCCACTGTAAAAGCTTTCCAATGATCTTTTCAAACATAGGTAGAAAATTATCCGTATTAATTCTTGAACTACACAGTGGGAGACCCAAATATGAAGCATTACTGGGAAGTTCATTTAATCCTGAAGTACCAATTATTTCCATTTTCTTGTCATAAGGTAATCCAACAATCTTTATGTGAGATTTATTAACACTTATTTGCAACCCAGTGATCTCATAAAAAGTTTGCAATGTAGACAGAATACAATTGATATTATTCATTGTAGGCTTAGCATAAATGATCAAATCATCGGCAAATAGTAAGTGAGTAATTAAAGGATCCTTACAGCGAGGATGAAGCTCCAAATTCTTACTTTTAACCTACTCTAAAATTAATGCATTCAGCAATTCCATAACTATAATGAAGAGATAGGAAGAGATTGGGTCACCTTTCCTAACACCTCGATTACCACTGAAAAAACCATGCTGACATCCATGTCTTGAGACAGAGAAAATTGGTGATGAGATACATGTATAAATCCAGGCAAGGAATGGCTTTGGAAAATATATTCTAGACATGATGGCAAGTATAGAAGCCCAAGATACAGTATTAAAAGCCTTCTTAATATCCAATTTGACCATGCATCTAGGAGAGATAAACTTCCTATCATAACCAAGAAACAACTCTTGGGTATGGAGAATATTATCACTGATTGACCTCCCAGTTATAAAGGCTGATTGGTTATTTGATATCACAAAAGGAATCACTGTTTGAATTCTGTTGGATATGATCTTAGAATTTTTTTTATAAAAAACACTACAACAGGAAATGGGTCGAAAATCAGAAACGGAAATTGGATTATCAATCTTAGGGATCAAGGCTATAGAGGTTGCAGCTAAACTCTTAGGCAAATAATTCATTTTGAAGAAGAATAAGACCGCCTCATTAATATCCTTACTAACAACTTGCCAACTTTTCTGTAAAAAATGACCATTGTATCCATCTGGTCCACCACAACTGTTAGCATCTAAGCTAAAAACAACAATCTTAATTTCATGCTCAGATATTAAATCAATTAATCCATGATGATATTGAATAGGAATGGTTGGTAAAGCTATTTGAAAGAGAGGCATGACATTTGGTGTAGTAGAATTATCAGTGGATAGAATAGGCTTGACATAATTAACAACAGCATCATCAATATCACTCTCATT
The DNA here is from genome assembly GCA_030737875.1 of Allium sativum. NCBI lineage: Eukaryota > Viridiplantae > Streptophyta > Magnoliopsida > Asparagales > Amaryllidaceae > Allium > Allium sativum. The sequence continues at coordinate 177,443,474 of CM060915.1, read as the reverse complement.
ATGTAACACCATACACCCGCTAAGGTCACTCACTAAGGGAATGCCTTAACTTCGGTGGAGTATTTTAAGTGAATATAGAACAGAAAAATTACAACAAGACAGATATAAGTAATACTTGAAATTTAAAACATCATTTCATAGTAGCAGAAGGTAAACATGTTTGGTTACATACCAAAAACCAACAAGAGTCAAGTACAAAATATCCATCTCGATAAAAACATAAGTACATAATCCCACTACATACTAATAGCCATAATAGAAAAGATAAGCTGAGCTTTACATCAACGGTCCAAGCTCCAAAAGATAGATAAAGTAATCAGATCAAAGCCCACTAGTGCTAGGCCCAACCTGAGGACCTGAGGGGGAAAAAAGATAAAAACAACGGGGTCAGACATAAGTCTGAGCGAGTCTTATAACTTTAACAATACAATCATTAAAGTAATTAGGGTATGATATCAACTTGGTACGGTAACGACTGGGGATAAATGACTACACTAAGCAGCCAACTAGACATAGGAAGAACCAAGATAACGGTAAAGACGCATCTACCTACCTAAGGATAATTACTAAACTGCACCACACCAGTCATTCCTAACTTAAAGGTTGATCCCACCCAAGGACTTAGAAAATTTAACTAGTAGTTTCGTGTACCCCTAGCTGACCACATAGGTGCCGTCTGCCCCTATCTCCACTAGGTTTACCCACTACTCCCCAAGCGATTGGCTCCCTAACGTAGATACCCGTGCTGGCCCCACAGTGGGGTGTATCTCTCCCTAAAGTGGCAACCCGATACAACCAACGGTGCATGGCTTATACCTCCACGATGCAACAATGTCTTACCTACCAGCCCGGGTCCACACACGCATAAGAAACCCGTTGGACTTGCGTTGCCACCGCTAACCCATTTTGGCCTCTTATAGTCAAGCCCAGTACGCGTGCCCCATCCTCGACATGGGTCGAGCCCACAAAGATACATATGGGTTAATGGTTGAAATGGGCCCCCACAAGCTACCTACCTAAGCTTGCTCCCTCTAGTGTATCCCACTTAACCCTTTAATCATGTTTAATTACATGTTTCCACTTTGGTTAAGTATTCTAATCGTATTTTCTATTGCCACCCAAGGCAACCACTAGATTTCCACATGCCACCCAAGGCACCCACTTAACCCCTCATGCCCCACTACATGCTTATCTGGTTAAGTGTTTCTTAATTGATTAAGACCGCAACTATTGTAAAGAACTCTCACATTAGACTGTCTTTTATGGCAGCTGGATTTGCCGGTCGGGTCCGGGCAGCCTTACGCCATAACAGAGTCTAACCTCGTGTCTTTACACTTGTCACGTATTTAGTTTATGCCTAAGAACTCTCACATTGGGCCAATCATTTGTAGCCGCTGGATTTGCCGGTCGGGTCCGGGCAGTCTTATGCTACAAAAGGGTCCAACCTCGTGTCTTAGTCGATTAATTACACCTAATTAATCACCCTCATATTTTGAATTAATTTTCCCTAATTAATTCCAATTTAATGATGTACATAATTGACTAAATTATGTCCATCCACTTATGGTATGCAACATCATACCAATTTCACCACAATTTTGTTAACATGAATATTAATCCCATCGTTTCCCACGTAATACGCTAACATGACATACTTAAAAGGGAAGATTCATCACAAATATAATGGGTTCAACTTAGCATAACATTAGCATCAACATGGGTTTTAAAGGTGTCAACTTGCATATATGACCATAGCATCAAACCCAACTAGCATAAATAATCAACCCAAACTTGCATGAATCACATATGTTATAAAGAGGGTAACTTGCATAGATGTTCATGTCATAGACCTATCATAAAGGGATAAACTTGCATACATGTCATAGGTCTAAAAAATGATGAACTTGCATATGTTACTCATATCATGAAAAGGGGTAAACATGCATATATATGCTTGACATACAAAGGGGTAAACTTGCATATGTATGCATATCATACAAAGGTGTAAACTTGCACATGTTACTTGCATATAATCAAACACCAAACTTGCATAACATGTCATATATGAACTTGCATATAATCAAACACCAAACTTGCATAACATGTCATATATGAACTTGCATATAATCAAACACCAAACTTGCATAACATGTCATATATGAACTTGCATATAATCAAACACCAAACTTGCATAACATGGTGTCATAATGGATCAATGTTTATCATAGTGATTTGCATAACTAGCATCATGAACACATAGCATAAAACTTGCATAAATAGCATCATGGACATATAGCATAAAACTTGCATAACTAACATCATGAGCACATAGCATATGATAACATAACTTGCATTAATCCACATTCATAACCATAACCTAATTACATCCTATCATAATTAGTTTAGAAATTGCTTGCTAAAGGCATAGAAACTCACAACTTGTTGATTAGCACTCCTATGAAGAAGATTTAGTTGCTAGAGTTGATTAGAAGTTGATTTGAGAAGCTATCTTCCTCTCTAATTTGTGGAGGCTCCTTCTAGTTGCATTTTGACGGCATGATGACGTTGTATCTATTTTTATTATGGATTAGGGTAGTCTTAGGGTGTATTTATAGATTTAGGATGTAGTTTAGGCCATAGGATTAACCCTACTTTAGATCTAAACCATCAAAAATCGTCACAGGTCAGCAGAACAGACCAGAGAACCAAAACAGGTGCACCAGGCCAGCCAGGGTCAAACCAGAAAGCTGTGCAGGTTTCTGGATCGACACGGGCGCACTTCCCAAGTGCGCCAATGTTTTTTTGTGCTGGCGCACTTCACAAGTGCGCAAGTGCATTCTGGCTTGTTTTCAGTTTTTCTGCCTAATTTCGTTCGTCTATATCTTCTTCATACGGACTCCGATTTTCGAAAACTCGGACTCTATTTCGCGTATTTTTCCGAGACGAACTCAATGGGGCAACCCGTTTCTCCTAATTTCCACATCTGGGATTAGTTATTCTTTAATTTGTGAATGTTAATATTAATTGAAATTCGGGGTGTTACATTCTCCCGTACTTAAAGGATTTCGCCCCCGAAATCTCTAAGTCCAGAAGAACGTATCCTACCATCCAAACAAACATCTACTAAACCATCAAACACTGGCATCCATTGTCCTTAAAGTTTCTAATGCTGTATGAACATATGCAAAAAGTGTGTGTATATGTTCCCTGTCTAATGCAAAATCAGGCGGTCTACTGATTCAGTTGACCCCCTTAATGCAAACCATGATAGTGCCATGCATCCAATATGTATGCGAAAGAACCCTATCGACACATACTATTTCTACATGTGTGCACAACCATACACCAAAATGCATCATCCATATGATAACACAACCATTATACATCCATTAATATGGCTACCTACACACAATTATATGCAATATGCAATATGATGTGACTGAGCTGATCTAGTGTCTAAAGTGTGTGTATATGCATCCACGAGCAACCACTAGCAAACACGTGCATCCACATGCATCCATCAATCATAACATGTCTCAAACACATGTTTCAACCATAGGTTCACCCTATCTAAAGGTCAAAGGTACTAATGAGAGGACATACTAAAGATAAGATAAGAACTAGACAAACAATAAAGGAGAAATTAAAAGACATACCCTCAAAAAGGAATGGGTACAGTGAACGCATCTTCGCTTATGTCTCCCAAGTAGCGTTGCTCTCATTATCTCCCCATTGCACTTTGACTATTTGAACCTCTCTGTTTCTCAACTTCCTAATTTCTGACCCAAGGATGCGAGTAGGACCTCGTCGAATCGTCGCATCATGCTCTACCTCCACTTCTCTAAGCAAGCTCGGCTCTACCACCTCTGCGGTCTCATGTAGGCACTTCCTCGAATGTGACACATGGAATACGTCATGTACAGCACTAAGTCTCTCGGGCAAATCCACTCTATATGCCATCTGTCCAATCCTTTCCTTAATAGGAAACGGTCCTACAAACCTTGATGCTAACTTCCCAACGGACCCAAAGCGAACAACATTCCGTAATGGAGATACTTTGACAAAGACCATGTCCCCAACATCAAACTCAAGATCTGTCCTCCTCTTATCCGCGTAAGATTTCTGTCTGTCTTGCGCTGCTTTCATCCTTCTTCGAATCAAATCAATCTTTTCCGAAGTCTCTCTAACCATATTGGGCCCAAGCAAGATCTTATCCGCAGATTCCCACCAACATGTAGGTGATCGACAAGGCCTTCCATAAAGAGCTTTGAAAGGAGCCATGCCAATACTAGACTGAAAGCTGTTATTATATGCGAACTCCACCAATAGAAGATGCTCTTCCCATGTACCTCCAAAATCTAAGAAACATAGCCTCAAAAGATCTTCTAGAATACGATTCACCCTCTCGGTCTGGTCGTCCGTCTGAGGATGATATGCGGTGCTCAAACACAACTGAGTCCCTACCGCCTTTTGCAAACTCTTCCAAAACTCGCTAGTGAAGATAGGATCTCGAACGCTCACTATGCTAGAAGGTACAACATGCAACCGAACTATCTCTCGAAGGTAAACTGAAGCTAGCCATGGAGCAGTCCTCTTACTCTTCACGGGTATGAAATGGGCGCTCTTAGTAAGTCTGTCTACCACAACCCAAATTCCCGTATTTCCCTTCCTCGATCTCGGTAACCCATCAATAAAATCCATCGAGACGCTATCCCACTTCCATTGCGGAACTTCCAATGGGTGAAGCAACCCACCAGGTTTCTTTTGCTTTGCTTTCACTTGTTGGCACACCAAGCATCTAGTGACATACTCGGCCACATCTTTCTTCATACCGGCCCAAAAGAAAACTCGCTTTATGTCTTGGTACATCTTGTCCCCACCGGGATGAATGGTCATCTTCAAACGATGTGCATCATCAAGAACAGCCTTCCTCAAACACTCGTCTTGTGGTACACAAAGTCTACCGTCTCTACGCAACCACCCCCTATCGTCTAGGGTGTACCTACTCAAATGGCTGGACGACTCCCACCTTATGAGCTTCTCTAGTAACTCAACCAACTGTGGGTCGTCCCGCTGTGCCTCACCAACCCGTCCCAAAAGAGTAGGTCTGACCTCTAAGGATGCTAGCAAACCGGGTATAAAGTCAACGGAAGGTCTGAAATCAAACATCGAGATAAATTCCAAGCTTCGTCGTTCAACGAACAATGGACTCAAAGACATCCTTTTTCTGCTTAAGGCGTCTGCCACCACATTATCCTTGCCAGGGTTATATGCTATCTCAAAATCATAGGATGCTAAGAACTTCATCCACCTTTGTTGCCTTAAGTTCAAATCCTTTTGAGAAAACAAGTACTTCAATGATTTGTGGTAAGTGAACAATTCGAATCTCTCGCCAAGAAGATAATGGCGCCAAGTCTTAAGCGGAAAAACAATAGCGGCCAACTCTAGATCATGTGTAGGGTAATTTTTCTCATGCGCTCTCAACTGGCTTCCCCCATAGGCTATTACCCTTCCCTCTTGCATTGAGACTGCGCCTAGTCCTGTCCCACAAGCATCAGTATAAACAACAAATGGCTTACTCCCATCTGGCAACATTAAGACTAGATCTGTGGTAAAAGCTCTCTTTAACCGTTGGAACGCATCATCACAATCTACGTCCCATGTGAAGACTAGATTCTTCTTTGTTAAGCGAGTTAATGGGGCTGATATCTTTGCGAAGTCCTTGATAAACTTCCTATAGTAGCCAGCCAACCCAAAGAAACTCCTCACCTCGGTAGCCTTCTTCGGAACCTTCCAATCTTGGATGGATTCTACCTTAGCGGGATCCACAGCTATCCCTTCCTTAGAGACCACGTGCCCTAAGAACCGCACTTCCTTCCTCCAAAAGTGACATTTAGAGAATTTAGCATTAAGGCTATGCGCTTGAAGAGTCTCCAACACTTCCCTAAGATGCAGGGCATGCTCTTCTTCACTCTTAGAAAAGACCAAGATGTCATCCACAAAGACCACCACGAACTTATTAAGGTACTCCCTGACCACCCTACTCATCAAATCAACAAAGTATGCAGGGGCGTTTGTTAAACCAAAGGGCATCACCAGCCACTCATAGAAACCATCCAGAGTCCTAAAGGCAGTCTTCTCTATGCTATCCTCAGCCACTCTAAACTGATGAAACCCCGTGGCTAAGTCCAACTGCGAAAACACTGCGGCGCCAACCAACTGATCAAAGAGATCATCAATCCTCGGCAATGGGTGTCTATTCTTCTTTGTGAGCTTGTTGAGTTCTCTATAGTCAACGCAAAGTCTGAGGGACCCATCCGCCTTCGTGGCAAAAACTACTGGAGCACCCCACTCCGATATACTTCGTCTAATGAACCCCCTCTCAAGCAACTCCCCTACTTGCTTATTGAGTTCCCTCCTCTCACGAGGAGCCATGTCGCGCACTGGCAAAGATACTAGTTTAGCATTGTCTACCAGATATATTTTGAAGTCAATCTCCCGCTTCGGAGGTGAACCCTTCACCTCCTCAAACACATCTGAGTACTCCCGGACCACTCTAACAGATCGCAAACTCTCGACCGAAGCGTCAAGCGATTCAAGATAACTTAGCATAACAGAATCCATGGGATTACAAGAAATCTCAAGAGTGTTACCCAAGCGGGTCAAAAGCCTAACAACTCTCCTTTCGCAATCAAGAACGGCACCATTACTTGATAACCAGTCCATGCCCAAAATCAACCCATAGCCCGTGAAGCCCAAAACAAAAGCATCACATCTAAACTCAACGCTAAGTATGGAAATCTTCAAATCCAAACATATCATGGACAAATAAGTGGAGCGCCCCAATTGGGTTTGAAACAACCAAGGGATCATCTACTAGACTGGTGTCTAAGTGCAGTGACTCAACTAATGATGATGAGATAAACGAATGCGATGCACCAGAGTCAAATAAAGTACGGACAGGATGATCAAACAGAAAAACCAGACTTTCAACAGAAATAGTTCTACCTCTTTCCTGAATCGGTGGAACTGCGAGAGCCTGAACTTGCCCCCTTGCCTGACCCGGTACCATAAGAGCTTGCACCTGTCCTCCTTAGGTAGATCCCGTCCTCTGCCCTTTCTTAGGGCAGTCCTTCACTAGATGCCCTGCTTCTCCACAGTGGAAGCAGCCAGTCTTCTTCTTCTTCCAACAATCCTTACTTAGGTGGCCTGGTGTCCCGCAATTGAAGCACTTCTTCTTTCCCTTGCCACTGTTGCCTTTCCCACTCTTGTTTTGCTGTTGCTGTTGAGGTCTCTTCTGATCTCCTTTCTTCTCGGGTGCCTTATTAGCATTGGGACCCTTCTCTTCCTCATGCATAAGTGCCATGTCTACTAGCTTCTCAAAGGTGGCCCCCATAGGGATGTGAGTCATAGCCAATCCATGCATCGGTCCATTCAAGCCGTTAACGAACCTCAGAGCCTTCTTCTTCGGTGTATTCACCATGTCCATGCCAAACCTTGCTAGCTGATTAAACTTGTTGACATATTCCTTCACTGATAAGTTTCCTTGCTTTAATGTCAAGAACCTTTCCATATAAAGATTTTCTTCCGCACGTGAGAGAAACTTTGCCTCAAACCTTTGCCTGAAATCGGCCCAAGGGTCAAAAGGGCGCTCTCCATTAGTGACCTCCCACCAGAACGAGGCCTCTCCCTTCATTAACCAAGCAGCTAACTTGACTTTCTTTCCTTCTTCCATCTCAAAGATATCTATCAACTCTTCCACCTCCTTAAGCCAATCCCTAGCTTCCACAAAAGTTTCTGATCCTTGAAAAGGTTTCCCTCCCATAGCCTTAAATTCCTTGCAAGTCTTAGCAAAAGTATCCGCACGAGGAGGAGGAGGAAGATCGGGTGCAACTGGTGGTGGAGGAACATTTGCTGGACCCGCAGCGTCGGCCCTAGCCTCCATCAATCTCCTATACCATACTGGTATCGCTACACCCTCCGGAAAGTTAAGATCTTCAGCCATGCTGAAACGAAAAAGGAAAGATTCAAAACGGAGAATTTGAAAGAAAAAGATATAGCTATTAGGGATTATGCTTTTTTTTTTCAAAAACTTTTCTCTTAAAGGACCTGTTTTTGAAAATACTCCTTCAAAAATGTTTTTAGAAAAATAATTTTTCCAAAAAATTTTTATCTGTTCTAGTAACCTTTAGCTCTGATACCACGTGTAACACACCACACCCGCTAAGGTCACTCAATAAGGGAATGCCTTAACTTCGGTGGAGTATTTTAAGTCAATATAGAACAGAAAAATTACAACAAGACAGATATAAGTAATACTTGAAATTTAAAACATCATTTCATTGCAGCAGAAGGTAAACATGTTTGGTTACATACCAAAAACCAACAAGAGTCAAGTACAAAATATCCATCTCGATAAAAATATAAGTACATAATCACACTACATACTAATAGCCATAATAGAAAAGATAAGCTGAGCTTTACATCAACGGTCCAAGCTCCAAAAGATAGATAAAGTAATCTGATCAAAGCCCACTAGTGCTAGGCCCAACCGGAGGACCTGAGGGGGGAAAAGATAAAAACAACGGGGTCAGACATAAGTCTGAGCGAGTCCTATAACTTTAACAATACAATCATTAAAGTAATTAGGGTATGATATCAACTTGGTACGGTAACAACTGGGGATAAATGACTACACTAAGCAGCCAACTAGACATAGGAAGAACCAAGATAACGGTAAAGACGCATCTACCCACCCAAGGATAATTACTAAACTGCACCACACCAGTCATTCCTAACTTAAAGGTTGATCCCACCCAAGGACTTAGAAAATTTAACTAGTAGTTTCGTGTACCCCTAGCTGACCACATAGGTGTCGTCTGCCCCTATCTCCACTAGGTGTACCCACTACTCCCCAAGAGATTGGCTCCCTAACGTAGATACCCGTGCTGGCCCCACAGTGGGGTGTATCACTCCCCAAAGTGGCAACCCGATACAACCAACGGTACACGGCTTATACCTACACGATGCAACAACGTCTTACCTACCAGCCCGGGTCCACACACGCATATGAAACCCGTTGGACTTGCGTTGCCACCGCTAACCCGTTTTGGCCTCTTATAGTCAAGCCCAGTACGCGTGTCCCGTCCTCGACATGGGTCGAGCCCACAAAGATACATATGGGTTACTGGTTGAAATGGGCTCCCACAAGCTACCCACCGAAGCTTGCTCCCTCTAGTGTATCCCACTTAACCCTTTAATCATGTTTAATTACATGTTTCCACTTTGGTTAAGTATTCTAATCGTATTTTCTATTGCCACCCAAGGCAACCACTAGATTTCCACATGCCACCCAAGGAACCCACTTAACCCCTCATGCCCCACTACATGCTTATCTGGTTAAGTGTTTCTTAATTGATTAAGACCGTAACCATTGTAAAGACCTCTCACATTAGAATGTCTTTTATGGCAGCTGGATTTGCCGGTCGGGTCCGGGCAGCCATACGCCATAACAGAGTCTAACCTCGTGTCTTTACACTTGTCACGTATTTAGTTTATGCCTAAGACCTCTCACATTGGGCCAATCATTTGTAGCCGCTGGATTTGCCAGTCGGGTCCGGGCAGTCTTATGTTACAAAAGGGTCCAACCTCGTGTCTTAGTCGATTAATTACACCTAATTAATCACCCCCATATTTTGAATTAATTTTCCCTAATTAATTCCAATTTAATGATGTACATAATTGACTCAATTATGTCTATCCACTTATGGTATGCAACATCATACCAATTTCACCACAATTTTGTTAACATGAATATTAACCCCATCGTTTCCCACGTAATACGCTAACATGACATACTTAAAAGGGAAGATTCATCACAAATACAATGGGTTCAACTTTGCATAACATTAGCATCAACATGGGTTTTAAAGGTGTCAACTTGCATATATGACCATAGCATCAAACCCAACTAGCATAAATAATCAACCCAAACTTGCATGAATCACATATGTCATAAAGAGGGTAACTTGCATAGATGTTCATGTCATAGACCTATCATAAAGGGATAAACTTGCATACATGTCATAGGTATAAAAAGGGATGAACTTGCATATGTTACTCATATCACGAAAAGGGGTAAACATGCATATATATGCTTGACATACAAAGGGGTAAACTTGCATATGTATGCATATCATACAAAGGTGTAAACTTGCACATGTTACTTGCATATAATCAAACACCAAACTTGCATAACATGTCATATATGAACTTGCATATAATCAAACACCAAACTTGCATAACATGTCATATATGAACTTGCATATAATCAAACACCAAACTTGCATAACATGGTGTCATAATGGATCAATGTTTATCATAGTGATTTGCATAACTAGCATCATGAACACATAGCATAAAACTTGCATAACTAGCATCATGGACATATAGCATAAAACTTGCATAACTAACATCATGAGCACATAGCATATGATAACATAACTTGCATTGATCCACATTCATAACCATAATCTCATTACATCCTATCATAATTAGTTTAGCAATTTCTTGCTAAAGGCATAGAAACTCACAACTTGTTGATTAGCACTCCTATGAAGAAGATTTAGTTGCTAGAGTTGATTAGAAGTTGATTTGAGAAGCTATCTTCCTCTCTAATTTGTGGAGGCTCCTTCTAGTTGCATTTTGACGGCAAGATGACATTGTATCTATTTTTAGTATGGATTAGGGTAGTCTTAGGGTGTATTTATAGATTTATGATGTAGTTTAGGCCATAGGATTAACCCTAGTTTAGATCTAAACCATCAAAAATCGTCACAGGTCAGCAGAACAGACCAGAGAACCAAAACAGGTGCACCAGGCCAGCCAGGGTCAAACCAGAAAGTTGTGCCGGTTTCTGGATCGACACGGGCGCACTTCCTAAGTGCGCCAGTGTATTTTTGTGCTGGCGCACTTCACAAGTGCGCCAGTGCATTCTGTCTTGTTTTCGGTTTTTCTGCCTAACTTCGTTTGTCCATATCTTCTTCATACGGACTCCAATTATCGAAAACTCGGACTCTATTTCGCGTATTTTTCCTAGACTAACACAATGGCGTAACCCGTTTCCCCTAACTCCCAAATCTGGGATTAGTTATTCTTTAATTTGTGAATGTTAATATTAACTGAAATTCGGGGTGTTACACATTAGCATGAACATTACCTTCTAAATCCTTTATGATGAGAACTTTTTCTTTGTGCTTCTGCAGCCTTATGGAATTATGAAAAAACTTTGAATTCCTATCTGCATCAAGTTTCTTCTTAAAGTAAGAATTTTGTTTGGCTATGTTCAACTCAAAGTCAGGAGTGTATTTCAACTTGTTAACCAAATTCCTTTCCTCATTAAGCAACTGCTCATCAAAAGGTTTTAAATTCAAAGCATTCAGCACTCTAAATAAATCATTTCTGACCAAGGAGGATTGCTTTGAGCCATTTCCAAATTGAGAAGAAGACCAACTTTTGAGATGTTGCTTTAAAATTTTCAATTTATTTATCAACTTATCCATAGGATTCCTGCCTGTACAACTGAACCATACCTGTAACGAAATGCTAGAGAAATCTTTATGGTTAGTCCAAAAATTAAAAAATTAAAAAATTAAAAAGAGGATTTCCTGTTACCAAATTTGACATCAATTCCACAATTTAAAAGTAAAGGAGTATGGTCTGAAATTGAAGGAGGAAGAATAAGATAGTAAGATTCAGGCCAGGTTTGAAGAAACACGGAATTAACAAATATGTGATCCAATTTGCACGTTGTAAGATTTCCACTGTGACTCCTGTTCGACCAAGTGAAATCAGAGCCAAAGTATTTAAGTGGAGAGAGATAAGATTGAAGAAGAGCCTGATTAAGAGGGGCAATATTTTTAACAGATAAAGCACAGCCTCCTAATTTTTGAAATGAAGATGACATACAATTAAAATCTCCTCCAATAATCCAAGGACAAGAGGTTGAACCAAGAGAGTGCAAATTTGAAAGAAAATTCTGGCTTTGAACAGCAGAATTGTGAGCATAAACTGAAGTCAGAAGAAAGGATGAATTAGAGGGAAGATGAAGACAATTGTAATGGATGAATTGATCAGATGAGGATAATTTACTCAAAGAGAAAACTGAAGGGTTCCATAAGGTTAGGATACGACCAAAACTAGCTTGATCCAAATTATGATCAAATTTCCAAATTGGAGAAATGAGAGCAACAGATGTGGTTGTTGACTGAATATCCAGTTTGGTTTCAGACAAGCACAGCAAATGTATCTTCTAGTCATTAATGAGAGCTTTAATTTCACTTTGTTTAGATGATAAATTCATTCCTCTTACATTCCAAAAGGCAATATTATGCATCATCATTTATGATTTGTTGAATCAACCAATGGAGCAGGATGCTTCCTCGTATGCCTTTTAGATTGACATTTTAGATCACTAGCAGGCAGAACTTCATCCGACATAAAGTCAACCCCACCATCTAGGTCATCTGCCAATTGATTCTTCTTTGCCTTCTTATTCCTGCCCTTGGCAGATTTCTTAGCTGATTTTGACTGTGAATTATTCTCTCTCTCCACTTCAGAGCCAATACCAATTAAACCAGAATCTAAACAAGAAGGCATGTCTTGATTGACAGGTTGAAAATTAGAGGAAATTGTGGAAGTGATATTAGAAGGAGGAGGAAGAATAAAATGATTGGGAGGTGAAATATGAGAATAAGGAGATGAATTTACATTGGAAGTTACATTACTGTTTAATGAGGAGTGAGTTGGAAGATTAAAACTAAAAGAGGAATCACTTGATAATGATTGCTTAGAGGTCATAGAACTTAAAGTTGCAGAATTGGATGTAGCATTTGAGGATTTGAGCTAGTAGAAGGCACATTTGAAGATTCAGCAAGAATATCAAAAGGATTTGAGACATGAAGTTCCTTTTCAAGAGTCTGATTTAAAGTAGCATCAAAAAATTTCCATTAGAAGATTCATCAATTTGAACTAATTTCCCTTTGCTCTCTTTAGAGTTTATCAGAGTACAATTGCCCAATTCATCCACAATCACCACTTTTTTATTACCCCTTCCAAGAATAGAAATATCATCTACTTTCATATATTCTTCATTATTTATCTCATCATTTAACCCAGAAAAATCATTTCGTGATACATCAATTACTTCATTCAAAGACTTATACATTTCCTTTGCCACATCAGATTGAAAGAAATTCCCAGTTTTCCTCCAAACTTGTTTTCTTTTATTAAACACTTTTGTCCATTCATCCTGATGTTTGTATATGCCTATTGCTTTTTTAGTATTATTCTGCTCCAACGAAACATTAGCTTGATTATAAGAGGCGGGAGATCATGATTCCAGAGTTTCTTAACATTGAAACCTTTTGCCAAATCATCACAGCAAGAGGTTGCATGCCCAAACACCTTACACTTTGTACAAATCGCAGGTCTCCAATCATAAGACACCAGAACAGGAGGACATTTTTCTTCAAACCCACTAATTTCAATGCAATCTAGCAATTCCTGATCAGGTGATATTTCAACTAACACTTTAGCATATCATATTCTGTGCATTATCTCTGTATTACTATCAAAGCATATTAGCTTACCAACATGGCATGCTAACCAATTAGTCCCTAATAAGGTCCAAAGAAGAACTGGAATTCGATTCAGATGAATCCAAATTGGTACTTTCTTAATTTGAAGATGTGCATTACCAATTGAGGGATTACAAGAAGTAATGATGAACATTCTACCATTTAGGAATAATGGATCTGCCTTCAAAATATTATCTCTATCCATATCATTTGAGAACTTAAAAAAGAAATTTCCACCATCATATTTGATATCAACTTCACCAAATAACTACCATCTATTGCGTAAAAAATTAACCACAGTTAAGTAAGAGATAGTACCATCTAAGAAGAATCTAACAAGATGAGATTGCCAGTATTTGATGCCCTCTTGCTTAACAAGATCTGGAGGAATATTCGGTGAACCATTCCTTTCAACAACAAAATCAATTGGTTTAAATCTACCAGCATTAGGAGGCAAGGAGTTAAAAAGAGAGGTAATCAGATTTAGGAATTTGAAGATGTGACGCAGATGAACTTGCTAGATTGGAATTCAAAGCATGAGATTGAGGTGTAGCAGAAAGAGGATTATTAGATTGATGATGAACATTCTTACCAAGATTGATATTAATGATATTATCTTATGACAAAGATGCAGATGAAATATTTGACGAAATTCCCCTGATGGAATCAGAAATCAAAGAATTATCAACAACAGATGAGATTTGAAGAGAATTAAAAGAATGCATATTAGATTGTTCAGACGGACCATTAACCATACCAGATGGTAGATCTTAAAACTTATCAGTACTAGGATTTACAAGATTTATAGAAGAATCAATTGAATTGACTTGTTTATTACTCAAAGCATTCAAAGAAGATTGACTAACAGAGTTATTCACAATCTGAGCAGTTAGAGATCTATAATTTAAACCCAAAGTGATAGAATCACCAGAATTAACAACTGAAGAAGAGGACAATGGAGGAGGATCAGGAGGAACAAGCGGAGGAGGACGAACTGGAAAAGGAGGGAAATCAGACGAAGAAGAAGCAAGAAAGGACGAGGCAAGAGAGGATGAGGAAGTGAGAGCCAAAATTAGCAACAGGAAGAGGTTTTTTTAGTTGTCTAGTTCATATGTAGAAATCTTCATCGTGCTAGCCTTTTGTCAATTTCATTGTCCGTAGCCACTACATATATAAAAATCACATTTTTACACTGCTACTATAAAGATAAAAATTCTATTTTTACACCGTTTCTTTCTATATAAAAATTATATTTTTATATTTCTACTTCATATATAAAGATCAAATTTTTATATCATCGCTATAAAAATCACATTTTTATCTCAACATATATATACTAAAAATCAGATTTTTATTTCGCTACGCATATAAAAATTATATTTTTATATCTCTACATATATAAAAATCATATCTTTATACTTTCTATAATATAAAAATCTAATCTTCATACTTTCTATAATATAAAAATCTAATCTTTATAATTTCTATAATATAAAAATCAATTCTTTTGTTCATGAAAACAATATAAAAATCTATTCTTTTTATATAAAAATAATAATCAATTCTTTATGCAAACAAAAATCATAACTTTTCAATTTCAATAATCCGTACTTCACTTCTATAAAAATCCATTCTCACAACATGAAAAATCTCATCTTTCTAATCTAAGAAATCATATTTTTGCTCTCATGCAAAACTTATTCATATAAAGAAAATCCTATCTTTATAATAAAATTTACATTCATATAATAAACTACTTTAAATAAAGGCTGATTTAAACTAAAACTGAATTTACAAACAATAAAACTCACGGTTTTATTCTTGGACGCCGAACTGGAGGTGGAAGGAGCGGTAGTGGTGAACTGGCGGCGGCGCAGGCTGTGAGGAGGTGGCGGGGGAGGTCATGTGGTCGGGGCGGTGGTGGTCACGCGAAGTGGAGTTAGGATTCACGATGGAGGGTCTTCATCGATTGGGAACTTCGAATAGGGGGAAAGAGGGGGCGCGACTGTCGACGAGGGGAAAGAAGGCGTCGGCGGTGGAGGCGGAGTGGCGATCGATTGGGGGGTGACGAGGAAACGAGGGCATCGGGCCTTTTTTTTCTTCTGAGCGTTGACTAATGAAGGGAGGGAGGGAGTTAGGGAGAATATATATAATTAATTAATTAATTTAATTTTTCCCAATTAGTGCACTTTTTTAATCGAACCCCGATTCAAACCCAATGACTGTCGTCCCCAGCGTATTACCCCCATTATGAACACAATGGGATATGTCACATAGGCTGATTCGATCGTTTTGATCAGTTTTCGTCGAAAAAAAATATAACTCTATATATTGAATTTGAACGTACATTTCAATTTAGGGGGCCACATACTAACCAGAAAAATTCCCAAAAAATATTTTCTAGCTTCGTATTGATGATACGGTCCTAACAAAACTAATTTCGTCCAATTCTGAGACCGTTTGAAAAATGGCTATTTTCCAGTCGATTAAAATCAACTGAAACTGGTCAAACGCGTTTTCCTTTGCCACACTCACATATTGATTCGACAAGTTACGAATTTTGAAACCTAGCAATAACTTGACATATCCAACAAATGTGGTTTCATCGAAAACTGAGGTCATTTGCAAAATTTCGATTTTTAATGGCCTTTATATATATTAATATATATAAATTCCACAGCGACTTTTCTGAATTTTAAACTGGACATATCTTTCAACTTATAAAGTGAAATCTCAGTTTCTTACATCTGTTAGAAAGATATCGTCAAACAGAATTAGATATTTCTGGTTTCGTCCAATTCCGACTTAAAACGAATTCTGTATATTCATTTGAAATTCGAAATAGAAATTTCAAACTACCGCGCAATTTTAGGCTCGTTATATAATTAAAATAAATTTATTCATTTTAACTTCGTCGAAAATCAATTTTTCTTCGTTATTATTTAAAATAATTCATTTTAAATAATCAAAATTCATTAAAATAGCCAAAATAAAAAAAATAATTGGCTCAGAATTTCCGGGTTATTACAATCTCCCCCACTTAAAACTTTTCGTCCCCAAAAAGGAATGAAGCCGAAATTTCTTCAACCAATCAACTCAACATCCATTATTTTCCTTACGGCTTAAGTTCTTCAACTTTTCAGTTTCTAAGAACTTTTCAAATTTTTCAAAAATTTGGCTAACACCCTTAATTTTCGAAAAATTTCGCCATAACCTCCCCTGCACCGGGGACTTCGGGATATTTCATATAGCCTCCCATGGCCTTCTTCAATCCAAAAGAAAAAGAAAAAGCGAAGCGGCTAGCCAATCGACTTATAAAATCATCGAAACCCAAAGAAATACAATAAACATGTACCTATTTGTCGGACAAACAATTTTACTCCTCTTCTCTAGCCTCCTTGCTATGACCTGTTCAGTGTAAGTACATGTATATACATGCAAATGCAATAAATTTTCAATACAACTCACTATTTGATTCAATTTGGTTATAGGTTCAACATTTAATTAATCACACAATAATCAAACAACACAACCAGCAATCAATTATATGATTAACGTTTCAATCACATAACTTTAATATATAGTCCAAAAATCAGATTTTTGCTGCCAAATCACAACAATATGCCCTATCTAATTTTGGTTCTCACACCAGTCAATTGGAAATATATAAATATCACACCTTCGAAACTCGAACCCAAATACTGATGATGTCACGACATCACCAGAATTATCCCCGAGCAACTAGAGCGTGATTCTATATCTACCCAGTATATTAAAACTTCGAATATACATTTGCAAGGCGTATACGCAAAATCTTTATATATTGGATTGTCGAAATTCAATACAAATAAATATTCAAATACGTATAAAACGATTTAAATTTCAAAACAAAATTTGTTCTCATTTTAAAAATATACTCTTCACCCTCGCTCATGGATACTACTGATCCCATCTCTAACGAGTCATTCTCATTGGATATTACTAATCCAATCTCTGATGAATTCTTTCGTTTCGTTCTAATGTGTCTTGTTCTCTGATCTTTCTAAACCAAAGCTCTGATACCAGCTGAAACGACCCGAAATCCCCCTTACGCGAAATCATGGATTGAGTTAAGAACAAGCCACATCGGGACGCAAACAGAAGAACATTTCATTGTATATTACAACAATTCCATCAGAATACAAGAATATACAGAGTATGAATAAATATTACACAGAAAATATCAGAGATTTAAATTACATTTAAATACATCGCCGCGAAAAATAATACAAAACACAACTAGAAGTAATACACGGATATAAAGCTTTCCGAGTATCGTTCCAGCTGTAAATCAGGATCCTGTGAATATATATCTGCAAAACCAAAACTATTAGCTGCCCGTGTCAAAATAAGGGCACCAAGAGTTTAGGTTAAAACAATAAACTCCAGGTCAGTCATGTGAATGGTGTGAGAACTAAAAACACTTATTAATCTTTATTTTAAAGTTAGGTAAATCAAGGGACCACACCGTATAACACGGAACGGGTTTCCTCCCAAGAATACCAGTGCATAAAACAACAGGGCAATGCTAAATAAAGAACAATGAAGCTATTATAAGACCCTGGTCCCATCACACAATGCAACACAAGCCGGATGATAGGGTTTTTACCTTACAATAGCCAAGAATGCTTGGCACGCTAAAAACAAATCATTTGTTATATAATAAGTGCATAGTGTGTAAAACAATTTCAATCATAAGTATCAATCATAGACGGCATAAGTGCCCCATACCACTATGTCGTCATACTAGGCTCTACAAACAAAACCGCAAAGTCACGTATTGGAAGTTGGATTTCCATCTGTGAACCGAGGAAAAAGATAGTCCTCTACCGAATTCGTGACTCTCTAGCCCGAGCCTCAGGCTACAGCCGCAACTGCACCAAGGAGCCACAGGGCCGGTCCACCGATGTGGATTAAAATGCCTGAACACGGCGTTTTCGCACCCTTTGGGGCGTAAATGAGCCAAATGACTCCATCGGACCAACACAGTCACCGATATATCTGAGGCGCCTCGCAATAGCAAAACCACACAGGTGAAAAGTATATAAATGTCAGCCAGTTTAAGCAATGACACCACCACTAGCTATAAAGAAATGCATGTCCTCCCTGGATCCTTCTCCAGTTTCTGGGTCATAACCGGGGTGTGAGGGTCGCGAATCCACACTACACAAAGCTATGCAACACAGGTCGTGCTTTGATCTTCAACAACAAAGCTTTGCTTTTCAACAGAAGCCTTGATCATATTGCCACTTAGGCATGCCACATATCCATCGATACATAACCCCTGAGCACGTACGTCTCAGAGAAGGGCGTTAAGCAAGAGAATAAATTCTCCGCCGCCAAACAGATATATATTTAATAGAAATCAATCACACAGAATAAAATCCAATTTTAGACACACGATCCATTTACAAGTCTGTTCTGGGTCTGAACGAAACCAGAGGCACCTTTTACCTCGCATATCCATCGATCTCCAAGTACGTCTGGACGATCACCAACTGATTCCCTCCTCCTGGGTATACAGCCCAACAAAGATCATTAGTAATCACCCAAACAACGTAAAGACCTCCGGTCTTCAACCACCGTCTTCATCCTCGACACCACGGCAGATCAGTTATTCAAAATGGGATAAACCTGGTCTTTCTGAATAACTCGCGTATATAATAAACAAGTGTTACACAAACACAACATACGCCTCCTTCCAATTAAGAATATTCATTTTATTCAAATATTCTCATACTTTGGGAAAGGTTCCCATTAATTTTATCAAAGATAAATTCTTTAAATTTATTCTTTAATCTTCCTTTGAATATCAATTCAAATTAGTCGAGATTATCGAACCACACCGCATTAATCATTTATTTTATTTTCCAATCCCAACCTGTTCATCCCATGAAGTTAAACTGGTAATACTTCATAACTAACACCACGGTGTTATCGGTAAATTCAATTACCATTTCACGTTCAAATCTAATTAAAGATTTAACTATCGCCTGGAGTAAAACTGTTGATACTATATTCTCGATTATTTCAATCTAATTAAAGATTCATTAAAACTCCACTTGGTTTTAACCTTCCCAGTAATCACTATCAATGATTATTTTACTTGGGAAAAACACATCCTGTCTTTAACTGGGTTAAAGAATCAATGTCATTTAAAACATGGTTCGCTACAAACCCAAAATCACATTCCATTAATCATCGGGTTAAAGAACAAGTGTTATTTAAAGCACCATTCACGATAAACCTAAAAATCAATTCAAATTCAATTCCAATTAAATATCATTTAATTGGTACACTTCATTAAGTCTAAATAAAAAGATTTAATATTTTCTCAACTGGGCTTAAGACAGTGTTAATGACGACACCATTCACAACAAACCCAAATCCCATTTGATATTAAATACAAGGCTCTGAATAGAAAATATATTGGCTTATATTCAATATCAAATTCTACGACCAACAAATATCGTATTGGAAATAATGATATAAACATATCTTTCAAATTTCCATAACACTATTTGTATAATCACGAAATCAAACATCGAAATATTCCAAAGACAATTTCTATTCAAATCCATTCCAATTCAATTATTGAAAATTCTGGTTACCTTTGAAACCATTTCAAATCCACTTTATTTATTTTAAAAATAAATCGAATTATAATTCTAGTTCAAAACTTGCTCATTTCGATAAAAATCTATTTTTATCTTTTCAAAATTGGAGATTTTCATCCTAGTTCTTCACAAATAATTTCTTATGATTTTACACAAATTATTACTCTTTTTAATAATTTTATCAAGGCCCGTACATTAGATTTCCATCAAAGGCCATCGAGCTGCACTTACATCGACCTTTTCCAAATTTGATTTGGACATAATTCCAAATCCTACCGTTATATTTCTAATTTCTAATATTCGTTAGAAATCTCTTTTCGATATGAACCCAACGGTTCCGGTTTTAGGAGAATCCGACGGTCGGATCTCCCGCAATGTCCACTCGAAGTCAATGGTCGAAATTCACGAACTGCCGCGGCGCGGCGCGTTCTATTCACGCCATTATATATATATATATATATATATATATATATATATATATATATATATATATATCATCGATTTCCTTTCAAAATGTATTTTATAAATCGTCTAAATTCGTTTTCGAAACGATTTCAACTTCCTTTTCAAATTCAAATCAAGATTGAATTTTTCAATATAAATTCATTTTAATTTCATTTCAAATCGATTTCAATTCAATTTCAATTTAATTCAAATTTCAATTCATTTCAATTTAATTTGAATTTCATTTCATTTCAATTTAATTTGAATTTCAATTCATTTTAATTTAATTCGAATTTCAATTCATTTCAATTTAATTCGAATTTTGAAATCACTTTCAATAATCATTGAAAAATGAATAAAATCGATAGAAATATCGTTCGTGTCAAAATGGCATCAATCTAATCAACACGGCTTTTATTCAACACATGAATATTTATTCTATTCAACACATGAATAAATTTTCTATTCAACATATGAATATATTTTCTATTCAACACATGAATATATATATTTTCAATTCAACACATGAATTTATTTTCTAAATTGGAATGAGGCCCAATCAATTACCATATAATGTTAATTATATGGATTTTCTACAACACATGTATGTTATCGCCACGATAAATAATCAACCATCATCCAGAGTGTACCACACAACCGCATAAGCATTAAATATAAATAATTAACGCTTACACTGTCTGTCAACACATCGATTGACAAACAACTAAACAATCGGGATTAGTGTACGTCAAATATCATCCCAATACCCGTGTGGGGTTTCAAATCAACAAACATATATTTTATTTGTGCAGTTGAACGATGTGTAAAATTTATCGTCCCAATCAATATCCGTCAAATCAGTGCATATAAACAAATCGTCCAATTTGTTTATAAATATTTATTTTATATACACGTTAAAAATTATATTTTTAACTATAAAATATTTTCTACTATAAAATATTTTATTTCATTCCACATCACACAATCAAATTTCACAACACAGCAACAAAACAAACAAGTCCTCCATGGTCTGTGGACGACGGGTGTCGGGTACTACTAAGCACCGTTTGCATCCTAGTATATATTTCAAACTAGAAATAAAATTAAAAGTGAGGAGTTCTCACCGACTAGCTAAACCAAACACCACGACTCTTCATTTGTAGAAATCTTCATCGCGCTCGCCTGTTGTCAATTTCATTGTCTGTAGCCACTACATATATAAAAATCACATTTTTACGCTACTACTATAAAGATAAAATTTTTATTTTGATACCGTTTCTTTCTATATAAAAATTATATTTTTATATTTCTACTTCATATATAAAGATCGAATTTTTATATCATCACTATAAAAATCACATTTTTATCTCAACATATATATAATAAAAATCATATTTTTATTTCGCTACACATATAAAAATTATATTTTTATATCTCTACATATATAAAAGTCATATCTTTATACTTTCTATAATATAAAAATCTAATCTTTATACTTTCTATAATATAAAAATCTAATCTTTATACTTTCTATAATATAAAAATCATTCCTTTTGTTCATGAAAATAATATAAAAATCTATTTTTTTATATAAAAAAAATCAATTCTTTATGCAAAAAAAGTCATAACTTTTCTATTTCAAAAATTCGTACTTCACTTCTATAAAAATCCATTCTCACAACATGAAATATCTCATCTTTCTAATCTAAGAAATCATATTTTTCCTCTCATGCAAAATATATTCATATAAAGAAAATCCTTTCTTTATAATAAAATTTACATTCATATAATAAACTACTTTAAATAAAGGCTGATTTAAACTAAAACTGAATTTACAAACAATAAAACTCACGGTTTTATTATTGGACGCCGAACTGGAGGTGGAAGGAGCGGCAGTGGTGAACTGGCGGCGGCGCAGGCTGTGAGGAGGTGGCGAGGGAGGTCATGTGGTCGGGGTGGTGGTGGTCAGGCGAAGTGGAGTTAGGGTTCACGATGGAGGTTCTTCATCGATTGGGAACTTCGAATAGGGGGAAAGAGGGAGGGGGCGCGACTGTCGGCGAGGGGAAAGAAGGCATCGGCGGTGGAGGCGGAGTGGCGATCGATTGGGGGGCGACGAGGAAACGAGGGCATCGGGCCTTTTTTTTCTTTTTTCTTCTGAGCAATGACTAATGAAGGGAGGGAGTGAGTTAGGGAGAATATATATAATTAATTAATTAATTTAATTTTTCCCAATTAGTGGACTTTTTTAATCGAACCCTGATTCAAACCCAACGATTGTCGTCCCTAGCGTAATACCCCCATTCCAAACACAATGTGATATGCCACGTAGGTTGATTCGATCGTTTCGATCAATTTTTGTCGAAATAAAAATATAACTGTATATATTGAATTTGAACGCACATTTCAATTTACCGAGGTCACATACTAACTAGAAAAATTCCCGAAAAATATTTTCTAGCTTCTATTGACGTTACGGTCCTAACAAAAGTAATTTCGTCAAATTCTGAGATTGTTTGAAAAATGGCTATTTTCCAGTCGATTAAAATCAACTGAAACTGGTCAAATGCGTTTTCCTTTGCCACGTTCACATATTGATTCGAAAAATTACGAATTTTGAAACCTAGCAATAACTTGAAATCACAGATCCAATGTAACACCCCACCTCCGCTAGGGTTACTCACAAAGGGAATGCACTAGCTTTGGTGGAGCATTATCTAGTTAAACATACACAGAAATATTACAAGACAGAACATATAAAACAGCGGAAGAAGAACCGAATTTCATTGCTTTAAAATCTAAATAGGTCTAAAGCCATTTACATCAAAATGCTACTAAATCCATTACATCGAAATATGTCTTGCAATAGTAAAGAAGCATAAAACCATAGTTATGAATCATTCCCCAATAAAGCAGCAAAGCAAGCCATAGCCAAGAGCAATCCAAGCAGTTCATGAAAGAGCCTTGGAGCTTGGTAAGATCCGAACTAAGCTGTATTCCCACCCTGCGATCCTGAGTGGGTGGGGAACGAAAGAGAAAGAGGCGAAACAAACTGGGTCAGTCATAAAGACTGAGTAAGTCCTAGTGGCTTTCAGCATAAAAACAGGTGAAGATAACATGGCATGAATAAACTGTAACACCCCACGTCCATTAATGTCACTCACAAAGGGAATGCATTAACTTCCATGGAGGTTTTAAGTGAATATAGAACAGTAAAATTACAACAAGACAGATATAAAATAGTACTTGGAAATTCAAAAACTTTATTTCATTGTAGCAGAAGTCAAAACATGTTTGATTACATCATAACACCATATTCAATGTCAAGTACAATATCTATCTTGATAAAACAAGTACATAATCCCATTACATGAATAGCCATTAAAAAGAAAGATAACAAGCTGGACTTTACTTCAGCAGTCCAAGCTTTCCAGAAGATAAGCGATTCAACTAGACTCCACTAGAACTTGGCCCAACCTGCGGACCTGAAGGGAGAAAAAGGATGGAAAAGAGGGGGTCAGACATAAAGTCTGGTGAATATGATAATTCTACAATACTATTACCAAAATAACTGGACTAAGGCATAAGCTGGAAAACAAGAAAATGTCTATGAAGAGCAGATTAAGGACATAGACAATCACTAAAGGCAACGTTATAGGCGCTCCTAAATACTAAAGGATAAACACTATACTGCACCACACCAGTCACCCTAAAGATTCATCCCACTTAGCTTCACTTAGAAACTTTCCCAATGGCTTTACGTACCCCTAGCTGACTACATAGGTGCCGCCTGCCCCTATCTCCACTAGGTGTACCCTACTTCCCATTATTCGATCGGCTCCCTAACTCGTAGATACCCGTGCTGGCCCCACAGTGGGGTGTATCACTCCCCTAAAGTGGCAACCTGATACAACGGACATGCACGGCTTATACCTACACGATGCAACAACGTCTTACCTACCAGCCCGGGTCCACACACGCATATGAAACCCGTTGGACTTGCGTTGCCACCGCTCCCTGTTTTGGCCTCTTATAGTCAAACCCAGTATGTGTGTCCCGTCCTCGACTTGGGTCGAGCCCACAAAGATACGTTTTGGGATACTGGTTGAAATGGGCCCCCACTATTTACCACATGCATTCCACCTAAGCTTGTCCCCATTAGTCCATCCCACTTAACCCACTTAGTCATGTTCATTTACATGTGTGTTTGGTTAAGTCTAATCGTATTTCAAATGCCTCTAAAGGCAACCAGCAGATTCCTCATGCCACCCAAGGCACCTACTTAACCCCCATGTCCCACCTTACATGATTATCTGGTTAAGTATTTCTTAGTTCATTAAGGCCATAACCTCATAAAGACCTCCCACATTAGACTGGCATTTATGGCAACTGGATTTGCCGGGCGGGTCCGGGTAGTCTTACACCATAAAAGAGTCTAACCTCGTGTCTTTACAACTGTTATGCTTTAGTTTGGGCCTAGGACCTCTCACATTGGGCCGACATTTGTGACTACTGGATTTGCCGGGCGGGTCCGGGCAGGTTTACATCACAAACGGGTCCAACCTCGTGTCCCAAGCATTGATTATTAATAATAATCCACTTTCCCCCAATTTTAATAATTCCCTACTTGAATTATTAATTACTTCCAATTTTTAACAATGTCCATAATTGACTCAATTATGGACATCCATTCATGGTATGCAAAATCTTACAAAATTGCACCCAATTTATTAATTCCTAATATTACCCCTACCCCACGTTTGAACGTTTATTCGCAAAATATATGTTAGACTCGAATAGCCTAACTCATAGCATAAAAGAGATTATCATAATAACAACATGTATATGTGACCAAATGAATCATAATAAGGGGTGAAACTTGCATATGTCCAACTTGCATAGATTATACATGTCATGGACCTAAAGGTGTCAACTTGTTCAAAATTCACCTAATATAATCTCAATAAATTTTCATAAACTTACATATGAACATGTGTGAATCAACATCATCTAATTTTTTAACAACATGGTTTTATATGGTTACACCTAACTCAATAGGCAAATTCCCATAATCAAGTTTTATTTAATTATAGTTTCAAGTTTATGGGTACACCTAACCTAATAGGCAAATTCCCATAAACAAGATCCATTTAAATTAAAAAAAACATTACTTTGAGCATGATCCAACAACATGATTTTTCATCATAATATAGCACGATTTATAACATGGCATAGTATGATAGTATAACATAGCTTTACATGATTCTCAATATAGCACGCATAGCATAAGAGAATTTACAACATAGCATGACATAGCATATATAATTTACATCATACGACAGCATAATAACATAATAAGAGATCCACAATATATAGAATTTACAATTACAAATCACATCACTTTCTTGTGATCCATTCATAACTGAGTCAAATTAGTTTGTAATAGTCTTGTGAGAATCATCATACTCACCAACAAAAGAAAAGAATTAGAGAAAGAGAGATCTTTTGATTTGATTTGTGTAGATTTAGTTGTAGATGATTAGGCTTCCTCTTCTTAGTTTGTGACGGCTACGCTGAACTCCATGGCAGCAGCATGACGGTAGCTTCTCTAATTTTACAAGTGATTTAGGTTTAGGGTCTAGCCACTTATTTATAGATTTTAGAATGCATTTAGGCCATTAGATTTAACCTAGAAATAACCGCAGCCGTTCAGACAAGATGGGGTTTATCTTGTTGACTCAGCAATGAGTCAGAAGTGACTCAGCAAACACTCAGCATTTTAATAAACTTCTATTCATGTCATAAATATATATATATATATTTTCTACAATGTACATATTAGATACATCCCCCTTTACTTATTATTGTTTTTATATACATATTAGATACATCCCCTCTCTTACACACTTATTAATATTTTTATATTCATATTAGATACATCCCCTCTCTTACACACTTATTAATATTTTAGCAACTTTAGTGTTAATAGAAAATTCGGGGTGTTACATTCTCCCCTCCTTTTAGGATTTCGTCCCCGAAATCTTCAAGTCTGGAAGAATGTATATCCTACCATCCAAACGTCCATCTACTCATCCTTCATACACAGGCATCCATTGTCCTTACAGACTTCTAATGCTTTCACGTTTAAATGCACAGTGTGTGTATATGTCCGTATCTAATGCAAAATCAGGCGGTCCACTGATTCAGTTGACCTCCTTAATGCAACTATGATCGTGCCATGCATCCATTATGTATGCAAAAGATTCTTAATGCTACATAATACTTCTATATGCGTGCACAACCATTATCTGAATGCAGCATCCACATGATAATACAACCAACGCTCATCCATTTTACTAAATACATCCATATATATGCAATATGCAATATGTAGTGACTGAGCCGATCTAGTGCCTAAAGTGTGTGTATATATGCATCCACGAGCAACCACTAGCAAACACTTGCATCCATTTTGCATCCATCATACATAACATGTCTCAAACACATGTTTCAACCATAGGTTTATCCTAACTAAAGGTCAAAGATACTAATGAGAGGACATACTAAAGATAAGATAAGATAAGCTAAGCGATAAAGGAGAAATTAAAAGACATACCCTCAAAAAGAAAAGGGTACAACGAACGCATCTTCTCTTCTGTCTCCCAAGTTGCGTTGCTCTCATCATCTCCCCATTGCACTTTAACCAGTCTGACCTCTCGATTCCTCAAATTTTTGATCTCCGACCCAAAAATGCATGTAGGAGCTCGTCTAATTGTTGCATCACGCTCTATTTCCACCCCTTTAAGCAAGCTCGGCTCTACCACCTCCGCGGTCTTGTGCAAACACTTCCTCAAATGTGATACATGGAATACGTCGTGTACTCCACTAAGTTTCTCAGGCAACTCCACCCTATATGCCATCTTCCCAATCCTGTCTTTTACAGGAAACGGCCCTACAAACCTTGGTGCTAATTTCCCCACGGACCCAAAGCGAACAACATTCTGTAACGGAGATACTTTGATAAAAACCATGTCCCCAATGTCAAACTCAAGATCTGTCCTCCTCTTATCAGCATACGATTTTTGCCTATCTTGTGTTGCTTTCATCCTCCTTCGAATCAACTCAATCTTCTCCGAGGTTTCCCTAACCATATCGGGCCCAAGTAGGATTTTATCGGTAGATTCCCACCAACATGTAGGCGAACGGCAAGGCCTTCCATAAAGAGCTTCGAAAGGTGCCATGCCAATACTAGACTGAAAGCTATTGTTATATGCGAATTCTACTAACGGAAGGTGCTCTTCCCATGTACCCCCAATGTCTAGGATACAAAGCCTTAAAAGATCTTCTAGAATGCGATTCACCCTCTCGGTCTGGCCGTCTGTCTGAGGATGATATGCGGTGCTCAAACATAGCTGAGTCCCTACCGCCTCTTGTAAACTCTTCCAAAATTCGCTAGTAAAGATGGGGTCACGGTCGCTTACTATACTAGAAGGAATACCGTGCAAACGAACTATCTCCTTAATGTACACAGAAGCCAACCACGGAGCAGTCCTCTTACTTTTCACGGGAATAAAATGGGCGCTTTTAGTAAGTCTATCTACTATAACCCAAATCCCCATGTTACCCTTCCTTGATCTTGGTAATCCATCCACAAAATCCATTGAGATGCTTTCCCATTTCCATAGTGGAACTTCTAATGGGTGAAGCAACCCACCGGGTTTCTTTTGTTCTGCTTTAACTCGTTGGCACACCAAGCATCTAGCGACGTACTCGGCCACATCCTTTTTCATACCGGCCCAAAAGAAAACCCGCTTCATATCTTTGTACATCTTATCCCTGCCGGGATGAATGGTCATTTTTGAGCGATGAGCATCATCAAGAATGGCCTTCCTTAAGTCTTCGTCTTGTGGTACACAAAGTCTATTATCCCTTCGTAACCAACCCTTATCGTCTAGGGTATACCTACGAAGATGGCTTGACGACTCCCCCCCTTTGAGCTTTTCTACTATCTCAACCAACTGTGGGTCGTCTCGCTGTGCCTCACCAACCCGTCCTAGAAGTGTAGGTCTAACCTCCAAGGATGCTAACAGACCGGGTACTAAGTCAACGGAGGGTCTAAAGTCAAACATAGAGATGAATTCTAAGCTTTGTCGTTCAACAAACAACGGAATCAAGGACAACCTTTTCCTACTTAAGGCGTCTGCGACCACGTTACCCTTGCCCGGGGTATATGCTATTTCAAGATCGTAGGAGCCTAAGAATTCCATCCACCGTTGCAGCCTTAAATTCAAATCCTTCTGAGAGAATAAGTATTTTAATGATTTGTGGTCAGTGAACAGTTCGAATTTCTCACCAAGAAGATAGTGACGCCAAGACTTAAGCGCGAAAACAATTGCGGCTAGCTCTAAGTCATGCGTGGGGTAATTCTTTTCGTGAACCCTCAACTGCCTTCCACCATAGGCTATTACTCTACCCTCTTGCATGAGGACCGCGCCAAGTCCCGTCCCACAAGCATCAGTATAGATGGTAAACGGTTTATTCCCGTCTGGCAACACTAAGACTGGGGCTGAAGTTAAGGCTCTCTTTAAACGTTGGAACGCATCATCGCAATCTTTGTCCCACGTAAAAACCAGGTTCTTCTTCGTTAACCGTGTTAATGGAGCTGATATTTTTGCGAAGTCTTTGATAAACTTCCTATAATAGCCAGCCAACCCCAAGAAACTTCTTACTTCGGTTGCATTTTTAGGGACCTTCCAATCTTGGATGGCCACCACCTTTGCGGGATCCACTGCTATCCCTTCTTTGGAAACCACGTGCCCTAAGAACCGTACTTCCTTCCTCCAGAAGTGACACTTAGAAAATTTTGCCTTAAGGTTATGCGCTCGAAGGGTTTCCAACACTTCCCTAAGATGTAGGGAGTGCTCTTCTTTATTCTTAGAAAACACTCAGATGTCATCCACAAAGACTACCACGAATTTGTTAAGGTATTCCCTAAACACCCTACTCATCAAATCAACAAAATATGCAGGGGCGTTTGTCAAACCAAAGGGCATCACTAGCCATTCATAGAATCCGTCAGGAGTCCTAAAAGCAGTCTTATCTATACTATCCTCAGCCACTCTCAGTTGATGAAAGCCAGTGGCTAAGTCCAACTGCGAAAACACTAAGGCGCCAACTAACTGATCAAAGAGATCGTCAATCCTCGGCAGTGGGTGTCGGTTCTTTTTAGTAAGCTTGTTTAGTTCTCTATAGTCCATACAAAGTCTAAGAGACCCATCCGCCTTTGTGGCAAAAACTACTGGAGCACCCCACTCCGATATACTATGTCTTATGAACCCCTTCTCAAGCAACTCCTTTACTTGCTTATTGAGTTCCCTCCTTTCACGAGGAGCCATGTGGCGTACTGGCAAAGATACGGGTTTAGCATTATCCACAAGATAAATTCGAAAGTCTATCTCCCGCTTTGGAGGTAAGCCCTTCACCTCCTCAAACACACCCGGATATTCCCGGACCACTTCTACCGATCGCAGGTTCTCTACAGACGCGTCAAGCGATTCAAGATAACTTAGCATAACGGAATTTATGGGATTACAAAAGATGTCGAGAGCATTACCAAGGCGAGTCACAAGCCTAACTACTCTCCTTTCACAATCAAGAATGGCCCTATTTCTAGACAACCAATCCATTCCTAAAATTAGCCCATAGCCCGTGAAGCCCAATACAAAAGCATCACATCTAAATTCAACGCTAAGTATAGAGATTTTCAAATCCAAACATATCATGGTCAAATGAGCCGAACCCCCAATTGGATTTGAAACGACCAAGGGATCCTCTACTAAACTGGTGTTCAAGTGCAGTGATTCAACTAATGATGCAGAGATAAACGAATGAGATGCGCCAGAATCGAATAAGTTACGGACAGGATGATCAAACAGAAAAACTAAGCTTTCAACAGAAATTGTTCTACCTCTTTCTTGCAGCGGTGGGGCCACAATAGCCTGAACTTGCCCCCTTGCCTGCCCTGGTGCCATAAGAGCCTGCACCTGTCCTCCCGAGGTAGACCCTGCCCTCTGCCCCTTCTTTGGACAGTCCTTTACTAAATGTCCCGCATCTCCACAATGAAAACAACCAGTCTTCTTTTTCTTTCTACAATCTTTGCTGAGATGGCCAGGCGTCCCATAATTGAAGCATTTCTTCTTCCCTTTGCCATTATTGTTTTTACCACCCTTCTTATTTTGCTGTTGGGGTTTCTTCTGATCCCCTTTCTTTTCAACTGCCTTATCCTCATGCATAAGTGCCATTTCTACTAGCTTTTCAAAGGTGGCTCCCATAGGGATGTGGGTCATAGCCAACCCTTGCAACGGTTCATTCAAGCCTCTAACGAACCTCAAAGCTTTCTTCTCTGGCGTGTTCACCAACTCCAAGCCAAACCTTGCTAACTGATTGACATATTCCTTTACTGATGAGCTCCCTTGCTTTAGTGCCAGGAATTTTTCCATATTTAAGTTCTCCTCTGCCCTTGAAAGAAACTTTGCCTCAAACCTTCGTCTGAAATCCGCCCATGAATCAACTGGACATTCCCCGTTAGTGACCTCCCACCAAAACGAGGCCTCTCCCTTCATTAACTAAGCTGCTAAACGGACTTTCCTCCCATCTTCCACTTCAAAGATATCCAACAATTCCTCAGTCTCCTTAAGCCAATCTCTGGCCTCCACAAACGTCTCAGTCCCTTGAAAAGTTTTTCCTCCCATAGCCTTGAATTCCTTGCACGTCTTTGCAAAAGTGTCAACACGAGGAGGAGGAGGAGGAGGAATGGGTGCAACTAGGGGTGTAGGAGTATCCGCTGGGCCTGCAGTGGTGGCCCTAGCCTCCAAGTATCTCCTAAACCACCCTGGAATCGTCACACCTTCTGGGAGATTAAGATCTTCAGCCATGTTGAAACGAAAAAGGAAAGATTCAAAATGGAGAATTCGAAAGATAAAGATAAGGATGTGGCTATTTGGGATTATGTTTTTCATAAAAACTCTCTTTAAATAACATGTTTTTTTTTTAAAGCACTTCTTCCAAAAATACTTTAGAAAAAAAAATATTTTTCTAAAAAAAATTTTATCTGTTCTGGTAACCTTATGCTCTGATACCACGTGTAACACCCCACGTCCATTAATGTCGCTCACAAAGGGAATGCATTAACTTCCATGGAGGTTTTAAGTGAATATAGAACAGTAAAATTACAACAAGACAGATATAAAATAGTACTTGGAAATTCAAAAACTTTATTTCATTGTAGTAGAAGTCAAAACATGTTTGATTACATCATAACACCATATTCAATGTCAAGTACAATATCTATCTTGATAAAACAAGTACATAATCCCATTACATGAATAGCCATTAAAAAGAAAGATAACAAGCTGGACTTTACTTCAGCAGTCCAAGCTTTCCAGAAGATAAGCGATCCAACTAGACTCCACTAGAACTTGGCCCAACCTGCGGACCTGAAGGGAGAAAAAGGATGGAAAAGAGGGGGTCAGACATAAAGTCTGGTGAATATGATAATTCTACAATACTATTACCAAAATAACTGGACTAAGGCATAAGCTGGAAAACAAGAAAATGTCTATGAAAAGCAGATTAAGGACATAGACAATCGCTAAAGGCAACGTTATAGGCGCTCCTAAATACTAAAGGATAAACACTATACTGCACCACACCAGTCACCCTAAAGATTCATCCCACTTAGCTTCACTTAGAAACTTTCCCGATGGCTTTACGTACCACTAGCTGACTACATAGGTGCCGCCTGCCCCTATCTCCACTAGGTGTACCCTACTTCCCATTATTCGATCGGCTCCCTAACTCGTAGATACCCGTGCTGGCCCCACAGTGGGGTGTATCACTCCCCTAAAGTGGCAACCTGATACAACGGACATGCACGGCTTATACCTACACGATGCAACAACGTCTTACCTACCAGCCCGGGTCCACACATGCATATGAAACCCGTTGGACTTGCGTTGCCACCGCTCCCTGTTTTGGCCTCTTATAGTCAAACCCAGTATGCGTGTCCTGTCCTCGACTTGGGTCGAGCCCACAAAGATACGTTTTGGGATACTGGTTGAAATGGGCCCCCACTATTTACCACAAGCATTCCACCTAAGCTTGTCCCCATTAGTCCATCCCACTTAACCCACTTAGTCATCTTCATTTACATGTGTGTTTGGTTAAGTCTAATCGTATTTCAAATGCCTCTAAAGGCAACCACCAGATTCCTCATGCCACCCAAGGCAGCTACTTAACCCCCATGTCCCACTTTACATGATTATCTGGTTAAGTATTTCTTAGTTCATTAAGGCCATAACCTCATAAAGACCTCTCACATTAGACTGGCATTTATGGCAGCTGGATTTGCCGGGCGGGTCCGGGCAGTCTTACACCATAAAAGAGTCTAACCTCGTGTCTTTACAACTGTTATGCTTTAGTTTGGGCCTAGGACCTCTCACATTGGGCCGACATTTGTGACTACTGGATTTGTCGGGCGGGTCCGGGCAGGTTTACATCACAAACGGGTCCAACCTCGTGTCCCAAGCATTGATTATTAATAATAATCCACTTTCCCCCAATTTTAATAATTCCCTACTTGAATTATTAATTACTTCCAATTTTTAACAATGTCCATAATTGACTCAATTATGGACATCCATTCATGGTATGCAAAATCTTACAAAATTGCACCCAATTTATTAATTCCTAATATTACCCCTACCCAACGTTTGAACGTTTATTCGCAAAATATATGTTAGACTCGAATAGCCTAACTCATAGCATAAAAGAGATTATCATAATAACAACATGTATATGTGACCAAATGAATCATAATAAGGGGTGAAACTTGCATATGTCCAACTTGCATAGATTATACATGTCATGGACCTAAAGGTGTCAACTTGTTCAAAATTCACCTAATATAATCTCAATAAATTTTCATAAACTTACATATGAACATGTGTGAATCAACATCATCTAATTTTTTAACAACATGGTTTTATATGGGTACACCTAACTCAATAGGCAAATTCCCATAATCAAGTTTTATTTAATTATAGTTTCAAGTTTATGGGTACACCTAACCTAATAGGCAAATTCCCATAAACAAGATCCATTTAAATTAAAAAAAACATTACTTTGAGCATGATCCAACAGCATGATTTTTCATCATAATATAGCATGATTTATAACATGGCATAGTATGATAGTATAACATAGCTTGACATGATTCTCAATATAGCACGCATAGCATAAGAGAATTTACAACATAGCATGACATAGCATATATAATTTACATCATACGACAGCATAATAACATAATAAGAGATCCACAATATATAGAATTTACAATTACAAATCACATCACTTTCTTGTGATCCATTCATAACTGAGTCAAATTAGTTTGTAATAGTCTTGTGAGAATCATCATACTCACCAACAAAAGAAAAGAATTAGAGAAAGAGAGATCTTTTGATTTGATTTGTGTAGATTTAGTTGTAGATGATTAGGCTTCCTCTTCTTAGTTTGTGACGGCTACGCTGAACTCCATGGCAGCAGCATGACGGTAGCTTCTCTAATTTTACAAGTGATTTAGGTTTAGGGTCTACCCACTTATTTATAGATTTTAGAATGCATTTAGGCCATTATATTTAACCTAGAAATAACCGCAGCCGTTCAGACAAGATGGGGTTTATCTTGTTGACTCAGCAATGAGTCAGAAGTGACTCAGCAAACACTCAGCATATTAATAAACTTCTATTCATGTCATAAATATATATATATTTTCTACAATGTACATATTAGATACATCCCCCTTTACTTATTATTGTTTTTATATACATATTAGATACATCCCCTCTCTTACACACTTATTAATATTTTTATATTCATATTAGATACATCCCCTCTCTTACACACTTATTAATATTTTAGCAACTTTAGTGTTAATAGAAAATTCGGGGTGTTACATAAACTGAATGTAATAACCCGCAAAATCTGAGCCAGTTTAAATTTTTTATTTTGGCAATTTTAGCGAATTTTGATTATTTAAAATGAATTATTTTAAATAATATCGACGAGAAATTTATTTTGAATGGAATTCGAACGTATATATTTATATACGTTGTCGTTAGAATATAAATAATTATATATAATTATAAATATAATTGAAAATGGAGCGGTAGTTCGATAATTCGATTTCAAACTTCAATTGAATGTACCGGGTGCAAAACAATCCGGATTTTAGCGAAACCAAAAACATTAGGATCTAATTGATAATATCTTTCCAACGAATCCGAACAATCGAAGTTTAATAGCGGGAATCATAAGATATGTCCAGTTGAGAATTCTGAATAGTCGCTATGGAATTCAGGCCCTTAAAAATGGGAATTTTGCAAACGATCTCGGATTTCGACGAAACCACTTTTGTTGGGTCCGTGATGTCAAGTTATTGCTAGGTTTCAAATTTCATAATTTTTCGAATCAATATGTGAGCGTGGCAAAGGAAAACGCGTTTGACCGGTTTCAGTTGATTTTAATCGACTGAAAATTGGCCACTTTTCCAACGGTCTCAGAATTCGACGAAACTAGTTTTGTTAGGACCGTATCGTCAATACGAAGCTAGAAAATATTTTTCTGGAATTTTTAGAGCTAGTATGTGACCCCGGTAAATTGAAATGCGCGTTTAAATTCAATATAGTGATTTAAATGTAAATTTAACGGAAACTGATCGAAACGATCGAATCAGCTTGCGATACATATCCCATTGTGTTCGGAATGGGGGTAAAACGCTATGGACGACAGGCGGTGGGCCTCGTTTAGAGGTCGTATGTGAAAGTCAACTTTTTGAAAAATAAAATAATTAAATTAATAAAAAAAAATTAAACTTCTACTTAAAACCCGTTGCCCCTCCCCCCCCCCCCCCCCCGATTAAATCAGAAATCGATTTGAAAATAAAAAAAGAAAGAGGAAAAAGGCCTCATCGACCTCGCGCCACCGTCGGTAGGCTCCAGCCGCCGCGCCTCCGTCGTCAGACCTCCCCAGCCTCGCCTCCCTCCCCCTTTCTCTCTCCACTTCATCGATTTCTTCCCTCCCCGATTCGTTGACTCCACGAGCCCCCCCTTCCAACCGTAGCTGACGCAACAGCACCACCGCATCATCGAGACACCACCGCCCCCCTCCAATCGGACCCCCACCACCGCGTCGAACCCCTCCTCGCAACCTCCTCCGCGCCCTCTGGCCACCCACCGACTGTCAGCTCCCCCCCTCGCTGTAAGTTTTTCATGTTAATTTCGTTTTATTTATATACTTTATTTACTTTATTATTTATTTTTCAGATTAGGATTTTTAAATTATAAAAGTTTGATTTTTAAATTATAAAAGTTTGATTTTTAAAACATAAAAGACGATATTTTTAAAACATAAAAGACGATATTTTTAAAACATAAAAGACGATATTTTGAGATGAGTAGTGAAGTAAAAATATAATTTTTATATAAGGAAGATAATCAAAATATGATTTTTATATTTTTAAAGTATTAAAAATATAATCGTTACTATATAGAAGTGGTAAAAATATAATTTTTACATGATAGGAATATTAGAAATATCATCTTTGTATGTGTAGAAAAATAAAACTGTGATTTTTATAATGATATATATGAAAAGGTTCGACCTTTATATTTGAAAAGATAAAATCTTTATATGTGAAAAGGCGAAGTCTTTATATGGAAAATAGCAAGATAAAAATAGAATTTTTATCCATATAGCGCGATAATAAAAATTCGATTTTTACATATTGAATAGCAAAGTAAAAATTCGATTTTTATATATGTAGTGACTACGGGCGGTGAAAGTGACAAAAGGCGAGAACGACGAAGATTTCTACATAAGAAGAGTCGTGGCGTTTGGTTTAGCTAATCAGTGAGAACTTCTCATTCTTCAATTCTCTTTTTCTAGTTATATATATATACTAGGATGCAGACGGTGCTTAGTAGCACCCGACACCCGTCATCCACAGACCATGGATGGCTTGCTTGTTAAATTGTTTGGTTGAGTAGTTGGTTAGTTTATTTGGTTGGAATTGAATTGTTTGGTGAAATGGAAAGGATTTGATTGATGTGTGAATGGCGTGGGCCTTCATTAGACCGGGGATAAGGCTAGGCCTCGTCCCGTTTCTAGTATCGTGCCGTTATGCCGCCGAAATTTTGAAAAATAAAAAGTGTTAGTTAAAAATAGTAAAGTGTTGAAATAAATATTTTTGACGTTAAAAATATAATTTTTAACGTGTTAAGAAACGGCATAAAACTCTTCTGAAAAGAAATAAATATTTATAAACAAATCGACCGATTTGTTTATATACACTGATTTGACTGATATTGATTGGGTCGATAAATTTTACACATCGCCCAACTGCACAAACAAAAATATGTGTTTGTTGATTTGAAACCCCACACGGGTGTTGGGATGATATTTGGCGTACACTAATCCCAATTATTTAATTATTGTCGATCGATTGGTCGACAGACTGTGTAAGCGTCGATTATTTATATTTGATGCTTATGCAGTTGTGTGGTGCACTTTGGATGATGGTTGATTGTTTATCATTGCTATTATATACATGTGTTGTATGGAATCCATATAATTAACGTTATATGGTGATTGATTGGGCCTCATTCCAATCGGGAAAATAATGAATATTATAAAAGAAAATTCATGTGTTGAATATAAAAATAGTCATGTGTTGACGATGATCATGTTTTGAAACTATTCATGTGTTGAGTGAAATATTTTATACAATGAAATTTACATCTTTATCATATTTAAAATTAGAACTACTTTACGGTTGAAGTCTAATTGAAAATCAAACGATAGATACCATAGTTTTATAAAATATTTTACATAACAAAAATAGTGATGTGTTGACAGTACTCATGTGTTGAGATTAGTCAGGTGTTGGAAGAAATATAGATTCATGTGTTGAATGGAATAAATATTCATTTGTTGAATAGAATAACGGATTTATTGAAATATATAAAGCCGTGTTGATTAGAGTTGCGTAATTTTGACGTGAACGATATTTGTATCGATTATATTCATTTTTATAACGAATATAGAAAAGAGGTGATTTCAAAGTATAACGTTTTGAAAATATTATCATTTATATAGTAATGATATAAAATATTCAGTTTTGATTAGAAATTGAAATAGCGTTGAAATGGTTTTGAAACAAAGTTAAAACGATTTATAAAATACGTTTTAAAAGGGAAATTGACGAAATATATATATATATATATATATATATATATTATATATATATGTAATGGCCTGAATAGAACACGTCGCTCCGCGGCAGTTCGTGAATTTCAACCATTGACTTCGAATTGACGTTGCGGGAGATCCGACCGTCGGATTCTCCTAAAACCGGAACTGTTGGTTTCGTATCGAAAAGAGCTTTCCAATGAATATTAGAAATTTGAAATCTAACGGTTGGATTTGGAATTATGTCCAAATCAATTTCAGAAAAGGTCGTTGTAAGTGCAGTTCGATAGCCGTTGATGGAAATCGACTGTACGGGCCTTGATAAAATTATTAAAAATATTAATAATTTGTGTAAAATCATAATATGTGAATTGGAATGAACTAGGATGAAGAATTCCACATTTGAAATGATAAAAATAGATTTTTATCGAAATGAACCAGTTGTGAACTAGAATTAAAATCAATTTATTTGTGAAATGAATAAATTGAATTTGAAAGTGATTTTAAAAATAATAAATATTCCCAATACGTGGATTGGACTGGAGTTGAATCGAAATTATCTTCGAGATATTTCGATGTTGGATTTCGTGACTATACAGATATTGTTATGGGAATTTGAAAGATATATTTTATATCGTTATTTCCAATACGATATATGTTGGTTTCAGAATTTGATATTGAATATAAGCCGATATATTTTCTATTCAAAGACTTGTATTTAATATCAAATGTGATTTGGGTTTATCGTGGATCGTGTTTTAGATGACATTGGTGCTTTAACCCAGTTAAAGGCAAGATATTGATTTTTGAAAAGATTAAAACTAAGTGGAGTTTTAATGAATCTTTAATTAGATTAAAAATGTGAATTGATAATTTAAATTATCGAATCTGAAAGGTGATCGAGAATGGAGTACCACCAGTTTTGCTCCAAAGCGATAGTTAAATCTTTAATTAGATTTGAACGTGAAATGGTAATTAATTTTACCGATAACACCATGGTGTTAGATGTGGAGTATTACCAGTTTTCTCCATGGGACATATAGGTTGGGATTGGGAAATAAAATAAATAATTACTTCGGTGTGGTTCGTTAATCCCGACTAGTTTGAAATGATATCCATAGGAGGATTAAAGAATAAATTTAGAAGAATTTATCTTGGATAAAATTAATGGGAACCTTTCCCTAAGAATGTGATTTTGTGAATAAAAGAATATTCTGAATTGAAATGAGGCGATTGTTGTGTTTGTGTAACATTCGTTTACTATATACGTGGGTTATTCAGAAAGGCCGGGTTTATACCCATTCTGAATAATCGATTCGACGAGATGTCGAAGATGAAGACGGTGGTTGAAGACCGGAAGTCTTCACATCGTTTGGGTGATTACTGATGATCTTGATTGGGCTGTACACCCAGGATGAGGGAATCGGTTGGTGATCGTCCAGACGTACTTGGAGATGGATGGATATGCGAGGAAAGTGCCTCCGGTTTCGTTCAGACCCAGAACGAACTTGTAAATGGATTGTGTGTCTGACATTGGATTTTATTCTGTGTTGATTGATCTCTATTAAATATACATCTGTTTGGCGGCGGAGAATTTATTCTCTTGCTTAACGCCCTTCTCTGAGACATACGAGCTCAGAGGTTGTATACCGATGGACATCAGTCGCATGGAGTGAATTGCCTGTGTGGCATGCGTAAGTGGCAATTGATCAAGGCTTCTGTTGAAAAGCAGAGTCTTGTGGTTGATGATCAAAGCACGGCCTGTGTGGCGTAGCTTTGTGTATAACGTGAATTCGCGAGCCTCACACCTCGGTATGAGTCAAAAACGGGAGACGGACCGCTGGGAGAGCACGACGTTTCTTTCTAGCTAGGGCGGTGTCAGTGACCTACCAGCCCTGACATTTATATACTTTTCACCTGTGTGGTTGTTGGATATGAGGCGCCTCGGATATAGGTCTGTAAGGACCGGGAAACGTGTGTTCAGGAATAACTAATCCTCAAAAGTAAGAGAGGACCGGCCCACCCGATTCCAAGGATCATAGTGGGGTCCTGGGACATTTGCTAGAGTGTCTCGAACGCGGAGAGGAGCTTGCCCTTTGCCTCAACTCATGACGGAAATCCAATTTCCAATACGTGTATTGCGGTTTTAATTGTAGAACTAGTATGGCGACATAGTGGTATGGGTCATTCATGCCGCCTATGATTGATATTTATGATTGAAATTGTTTTGACACTATACACCTATAATAGTATCAAATAATGTGTTTTAAACGTATCAAGCATGATTTGGCTGTTATAAGGTAAAAATCCTATCCTTCGGCTTGTGTTGCATTGTGTGATGGGACCTGGGTCTTATAACAGCTTCATTTTTCTTTATTTAGCATTGCACTGTTTGTTTTATGCACTGGTATTCTTGGGAGGAAACCTGTTCCGTGTTATATGGCGTGGTCCCTTGATTTACCTAACTTTAAAACCAATATTAATAACTGTTTTAGTTCTCACACCAGTCACATGACTGACCTGGAGTTTATTGTTTTAACCTAAACTCTGGGTGCCCCTATTTTCCACATGGGCAGCTAGTAGTTTTGGTTTTGCAGATTTATATTCACAGGGTCCTGATATACAGCTGGAACGATGCTCGGAAAGCTCTGTATCCGTGTATCACTTCTAGTTGTGCTTTTGTATTATTTTCCGCTGCTATGTAATTTATTGTAATCTCTGATATTTATCGAATGTAATTTATTCATTTATACTCTGTATATTCTTGTATCTGATGGAATTGTTGTAATAACAATGAAATGTTCTTCTGTATGTGTTCTATTTTGTTGTGTTATCAAAGTATCCGCGCTTTCCTTCACGGGGAAGTTACGGGTCCTTACAGTTGGTATCAGAGCTTTGGTTTACAGAGCTCGAGAACAAGACACATTAGAACCATACGAAAGAATTCATCAGATATTGGGTTAGTAATATCCAATTAGAATGACTCGTTAGAGATAGGATCAGTAGTATCCTAGAACGAGTGTGAAGAGTATATTTTTCGAATGAAAACAATTTCGTTTTGAAATTTAAATCGTTTTATATACGTATTTGAATATTTATTTATTTTGAATATGGACAATCGAGTATATAAAGATTTCGCGTATACGCGTCATGAACGTATATTCGAAGTTTTAATATATTGGATAGATATAGAGTCACATTCTAGACACCCGGGGATAATTCTGGTGATGTGGCCACATCATCAGTATTTATGTTCGTGTTTCGAAGGTGTGATTTCTATATATTTCCATTAGACTGGTGTGAGAACCAAAACTTATATAGCTAGAATACATTGTTGTGATTTGGCATCAAAAACATGATTTTTTGTATATGTATCAAAATTATGAATTCGAAACTCTAATTCACTAATTGATTGATGTTTGTGTTGTTTGCCTAATTGTGTGCTAATTTTGAACCATTATGCCTAATTGAACCAAATATTGAATTGTATTGAAAATTGGTCGCATTTGCATTCATATACATATACTTACATTGAACAGGTCATAGCAAGGAGGCTAGAGCCGAAGAATAAAATTTGTTTGCCCGACAAATAGGTACATGTTTACTACATAATTTCCTGTTTTGTTTGGGTGATGATGATATTGTGAGCCTATTGGCTAGCCGCTTGGATTTTTCTTTTTCTTTTTGAGATCTGAAGGACCGGGGAAGCTATTTGAAATTCCCCGATGCTCCCGGTGCAGGGGAGGTTATGGCGAAATTTTTCAAAAATTTAGGGTGTTAGCCAAATTTTTGAAGAATTTGAAAATTCTCAGAAACTGAAAAGTTGGAGAATGGAAGCCAGATCGAACATGGAATTGATAATCAAACCACTTTCGACTTTGTTCCTTTTCGGGGACGAAAAGTTTTAAGTGAGGGAGATTGTAATAACCCGCAAAATCTGAGCCAGTTTAAATTTTTTATTTTGGCAATTTTAGCGAATTTTGATTATTTAAAATGAATTATTTTAAATAATATCGACCAGAAATTTATTTTGAATGGAATTCGAACGTATATATTTATATACGTTGTCGTTAGAATATAAATAATTATATATAATTATAAATAGAATTGAAAATGGCGCGGTAGTTCGATAATTCGATTTCAAACTTCAATTGAATGTACCGGGTGCAAAACAATCCGGATTTTAGCGAAACCAAAAACATTAGGATCTAATTGATAATATCTTTCCAACGAATCCGAACAATCGAAGTTTCATAGCGGGAATCAAAAGATATGTCCAGTTGAGAATTCTGAATAGTCGCTATGGAATTCAGGCCCTAAAAAATGGGAATTTTGCAAACGACCTCGGATTTCGACGAAACCACTTTTGTTGGGTCCGTGATGTCAAGTTATTGCTAGGTTTCAAATTTCATAATTTTTCGAATAAATATGTGAGCGTGGCAAAGGAAAACGCGTTTGACCGGTTTTAGTTGATTTTAATCGACTGGAAATTGGCCACTTTTCCAACGGTCTCAGAATTCGACGAAACTAGTTTTGTTAGGACCGTATCGTCAATACGAAGCTAGAAAATATTTTTCTGGAATTTTTAGAGCTAGTATGTGACCCCGCTTAATTGAAATGCGCGTTTAAATTCAATATAGTGATTTAAATGTAAATTTAACGGAAACTGATCGCAACGATCCAATCAGCTTGCGATACATATCCCATTGTGTTCGGAATGGGGGTAAAACGCTATGGACGACAGGCGGTGGGCCTCGTTTAGAGGTCGTATGTGAAAGTCAACTTTTTGAAAAATAAAATAATTAAATTAATAAAAAAAAATTAAACTTCTCCTTAAAACCCGTTGCCCCCCCTGATTAAATCAGAAATCGATTTGAAAATAAAAAAATAAAAAAAGAGGAGAAAGGCCTCATCGACCTCGCGCCACCGTCGGTAGGATCTAGCCGCCGCGCCTCCGTCGTCAGACCTCCCCCGCCTCTCC
Source organism: Allium sativum (assembly GCA_030737875.1). Taxonomy (NCBI): domain Eukaryota; kingdom Viridiplantae; phylum Streptophyta; class Magnoliopsida; order Asparagales; family Amaryllidaceae; genus Allium; species Allium sativum. The sequence goes on along the minus strand of CM060915.1, from coordinate 177,400,455 downwards.
TCCCTCCCCCTTTCTCTCTCTACTTCATCGATTTCTTCCCTCCCCGATTCGTTGACTCCGCGAGCCCCCCCTTCCAACCGTAGCTGACGCAACAACACCACCGCATCATCGAGACACCACCGCCCCCCTCCAATCGGACCCCCACCACCGCGTCGAACCCCTCCTCGCAACCTCCTCCGCGCCCTCTGGCCACCCACCGACCGTCAGCTCCCCCCCCCTCGCTGTAAGTTTTTCATGTTAATTTCGTTTTATTTATATACTTTATTTACTTTATTATTTATTTTTCAGATTAGGATTTTTAAATTATAAAAGTTTGATTTTTAAATTATAAAAGTTTGATTTTTAAAACATAAAAGATGATATTTTTAAAACATAAAAGACGATATTTTTAAAACATAAAAGACGATATTTTTAAAACATAAAAGACGATATTTTGAGATGAGTAGTGAAGTAAAAATATAATTATTATATAAGGAAGATAATCAAAATATGATTTTTATATTTTTAAAGTATTAAAAATATAATCGTTACTATATAGAAGTGGTAAAAATATAATTTTTACCTGATAGGAATATTAGAAATATCATCTTTGTATGTGTAGAAAAATAAAAATGTGATTTTTATAATGATATATATGAAAAGGTTCGAACTTTATATTTGAAAAGATAAAATCTTTATATGTGAAAAGGCGAAGTCTTTATATGGAAAATAGCGAGATAAAAATAGAATTTTTATCCATATAGCGTGATAATAAAAATTCGATTATTATATATTGAATAGCAAAGTAAAAATTCGATTTTTATATATGTAGTGACTACGGGCGTTGAAAGTGACAAAAGGCGAGAACGACGAAGATTTCTACATAAGAAGAGTCGTGGCGTTTGGTTTAGCTAATCAGTGAGAACTTCTCACTCTTCAATTCTCTTTTTCTAGTTATATATATATACTAGGATACAGACGGTGCTTAGTAGCACCCGACACCCGTCATCCACAGACCATGGATGGCTTGCTTGTTAAATTGTTTGGTTGAGTAGTTGGTTAGTTTATTTGGTTGGAATTGAATTGTTTGGTGAAATGGAATGGATTTGATTGATGTGTGAATGGCGTGGGCCTTCACTAGACCGGGGATAAGGCTAGGCCTCGTCCCGTTTCTAGTATCGTGTCGTTATGCCGCCGAAATTTTGAAAAATAAAAAGTGTTAGTTAAAAATAGTAAAGTGTTGAAATAAATATTTTTGACGTTAAAAATATAATTTTTAACGTGTTAAGAAACGGCATAAAACTCTTCTGAAAAGAAATAAATATTTATAAACAAATCGACCGATTTGTTTATATACACTGATTTGACTGATATTGATTGGGTCGATAAATTTTACACATCGCCCAACTGCACAAACAAAAATATGTGTTTGTTGATTTGAAACCCCACACGGGTGTTGGGATGATATTTGGCGTACACTAATCCCAAGTTTTTAATTATTGTCGATCGATTGGTCGACAGACTGTGTAAGCGTCGATTATTTATATTTGATGCTTATGCAGTTGTGTGGTGCACTTTGGATGATGGTTGATTGTTTATCATTGCTATTATATACATGTGTTGTATGGAATCCATATAATTAACGTTATATGGTGATTGATTGGGCCTCATTCCAATCGGGAAAATAATGAATATTATAAAAGAAAATTCATGTGTTGAATATAAAAATAGTCATGTGTTGACGATGATCATGTGTTGAAACTATTCATGTGTTGAGTGAAATATTTTATACAATGAAATTTACATCTTTATCATATTTAAAATTAGAACTACTTTACGGTTGAAGTCTACATGAAAATCAAACGATAGATACCATAGTTTTATAAAATATTTTACATAACAAAAATAGTGATGTGTTGACAGTACTCATGTGTTGAGATTAGTCAGGTGTTGGAAGAAATATAGATTCATGTGTTGAATGGAATAAATATTCATTTGTTGAATAGAATAACGGATTTATTGAAATATATAAAGCCGTGTTGATTAGAGTTGCTCTATTTTGACATGAACGATATTTGTATCGATTATATTCATTTTTATAACGAATATAGAAAAGAGGTGATTTCAAAGTATAACGTTTTGAAAATATTATCATTTATATAGTAATGATATAAAATATTCAGTTTTGATTAGAAATTGAAATAGTGTTGAAATGGTTTTGAAACAAAGTTAAAACGATTTATAAAATACGTTTTAAAAGGGAAATTGACGAAATATATATAATATATATATATATTATATATATGTAATGGCCTGAATAGAACGCGTCGCTCCGCGGCAGTTCGTGAATTTCCACCATTGACTTCGAATTGACGTTGCGGGAGATCCGACCGTCGGATTCTCCTAAAACCGGAACCGTTGGGTTCGTATCGAAAAGAGCTTTCCAATGAATATTAGAAATTTGAAATCTAACGGTTGGATTTGGAATTATGTCCAAATCAATTTCAGAAAAGGTCGTTGTAAGTGCAGTTCGATAGCCGTTGATGGAAATCGACTGTACGGGCCTTGATAAAATTATTAAAAATATTAATAATTTGTAAAATCATAATATGTGAATTGGAATGAACTGGGATGAAGAATTCCACATTTGAAATGATAAAAATAGATTTTTATCGAAATGAACCAGTTGTGAACTAGAATTAAAATCAATTTATTTGTGAAATGAATAAATTGAATTTGAAAGTGATTTTAAAAATAATCAATATTCCCAATACGTGGATTGGACTGGAGTTGAATCGAAATTATCTTCGAGATATTTCGATGTTGGATTTCGTGACTATACAGATATTGTTATGGGAATTTGAAAGATATATTTTATATCGTTATTTCCAATACGATATATGTTGGTTTCAGAATTTGATATTGAATATAAGCCGATATATTTTCTATTCAAAGACTTGTATTTAATATCAAATGTGATTTGGGTTTATCGTGGATCGTGTTTTAGATGACATTGGTGCTTTAACCCAGTTAAAGGCAAGATATTGATTTTTGAAAAGATTAAAACTAAGTGGAGTTTTAATGAATCTTTAATTAGATTAAAAATGTGAATTGATAATTTAAATTATCGAATCTGAAAGGTGATCGAGAATGGAGTACCACCAGTTTTGCTCCAAAGCGATAGTTAAATCTTTAATTAGATTTGAACGTGAAATGGTAATTAATTTTACCGATAACACCATGGTGTTAGATGTGGAGTATTACCAGTTTTCTCCATGGGACATATAGGTTGGGATTGGGAAATAAAATAAATAATTACTTCGGTGTGGTTCGTTAATCCCGACTAGTTTGAAATGATATCCATAGGAGGATTAAAGAATAAATTTAGAAGAATTTATCTTGGATAAAATTAATGGGAACCTTTCCCTAAGAATGTGATTTTGTGAATAAAAGAATATTCTGAATTGAAATGAGGCGATTGTTGTTTTTGTGTAACATTCGTTTACTATATACGTGGGTTATTCAGAAAGGCCGGGTTTATACCCATTCTGAATAATCGATTCGACGAGATGTCGAAGATGAAGACGGTGGTTGAAGACCGGAAGTCTTCACATCGTTTGGGTGATTACTGATGATCTTGATTGGGCTGTACACCCAGGATGAGGGAATCAGTTGGTGATCGTCCAGACGTACTTGGAGATGGATGGATATGCGAGGAAAGTGCCTCCGGTTTCGTTCAGACCCAGAACGAACTTGTAAATGGATTGTGTGTCTGACATTGGATTTTATTCTGTGTTGATTGATCTCTATTAAATATACATCTGTTTGGCGGCGGAGAATTTATTCTCTTGCTTAACGCCCTTCTCTGAGACATACGAGCTCAGAGGTTGTATACCGATGGACATCAGTCGCATGGAGTGAATTGCCTGTGTGGCATGCGTAAGTGGCAATTGATCAAGGCTTCTGTTGAAAAGCAGAGTCTTGTGGTTGATGATCAAAGCACGGCCTGTGTGGCGTAGCTTTGTGTATAACGTGAATTCGCGAGCCTCACACCTCGGTATGAGTCAAAAACGGGAGACGGACCGCTGGGAGAGCACGACGTTTCTTTCTAGCTAGGGCGGTGTCAGTGACCTACCAGCCCTGACATTTATATACTTTTCACCTGTGTGGTTGTTGGATATGAGGCGCCTCGGATATAGGTCTGTAAGGACCGGGAAACGTGTGTTCAGGAATAACTAATCCTCAAAAGTAAGAGAGGACCGGCCCACCCGATTCCAAGGATCATAGTGGGGTCCTGGGACATTTGCTAGAGTGTCTCGAACGCGGAGAGGAGCTTGCCCTTTGCCTCAACTCATGACGGAAATCCAATTTCCAATACGTGTATTGCGGTTTTAATTGTAGAACTAGTATGGCGACATAGTGGTATGGGTCATTCATGCCGCCTATGATTGATATTTATGATTGAAATTGTTTTGACACTATACACCTATAATAGTATCAAATAATGTGTTTTAAACGTATCAAGCATGATTTGGCTGTTATAAGGTAAAAATCCTATCCTTCGGCTTGTGTTGCATTGTGTGATGGGACCTGGGTCTTATAACAGCTTCATTTTTCTTTATTTAGCATTGCACTGTTTGTTTTATGCACTGGTATTCTTGGGAGGAAACCTGTTCCGTGTTATATGGCGTGGTCCCTTGATTTACCTAACTTTAAAACCAATATTAATAACTGTTTTAGTTCTCACACCAGTCACATGACTGACCTGGAGTTTATTGTTTTAACCTAAACTCTGGGTGCCCCTATTTTCCACATGGGCAGCTAGTAGTTTTGGTTTTGCAGATTTATATTCACAGGGTCCTGATATACAGCTGGAACGATGCTCGGAAAGCTCTGTATCCGTGTATCACTTCTAGTTGTGCTTTTGTATTATTTTCCGCTGCTATGTAATTTATTGTAATCTCTGATATTTATCGAATGTAATTTATTCATTTATACTCTGTATATTCTTGTATCTGATGGAATTGTTGTAATAACAATGAAATGTTCTTCTGTATGTGTTCTATTTTGTTGTGTTATCAAAGTATCCGCGCTTTCCTTCACGGGGAAGTTACGGGTCCTTACAGTTGGTATCAGAGCTTTGGTTTACAGAGCTCGAGAACAAGACACATTAGAACCATACGAAAGAATTCATCAGATATTGGGTTAGTAATATCCAATTAGAATGACTCGTTAGAGATAGGATCAGTAGTATCCTAGAACGAGTGTGAAGAGTATATTTTTCGAATGAAAACAATTTCGTTTTGAAATTTAAATCGTTTTATATACGTATTTGAATATTTATTTATTTTGAATATGGACAATCGAGTATATAAAGATTTCGCGTATACGCGTCATGAACGTATATTCGAAGTTTTAATATATTGGATAGATATAGAGTCACATTCTAGACACCCGGGGATAATTCTGGTGATGTGGCCACATCATCAGTATTTATGTTCGTGTTTCGAAGGTGTGATTTCTATATATTTCCATTAGACTGGTGTGAGAACCAAAACTTATATAGCTAGAATACATTGTTGTGATTTGGCATCAAAAACATGATTTTTTGTATATGTATCAAAATTATGAATTCGAAACTCTAATTCACTAATTGATTGATGTTTGTGTTGTTTGATTAATTGTGTGCTAATTTTGAACCATTATGCCTAATTGAACCAAATATTGAATTGTATTGAAAATTGGTCGCATTTGCATTCATATACATATACTTACATTGAACAGGTCATAGCAAGGAGGCTAGAGCCGAAGAATAAAATTTGTTTGCCCGACAAATAGGTACATGTTTACTACATAATTTCCTGTTTTGTTTGGGTGATGATGATATTGTGAGCCTATTGGCTAGCCGCTTGGATTTTTCTTTTTCTTTTTGAGATCTGAAGGACCGGGGAAGCTATTTGAAATTCCCCGATGCTCCCGGTGCAGGGGAGGTTATGGCGAAATTTTTCAAAAATTTAGGGTGTTAGCCAAATTTTTGAAGAATTTGGAAATTCTCAGAAACTGAAAAGTTGGAGAATGGAAGCCAGATCGAACATGGAATTGATAATCAAACCACTTTCGACTTTGTTCCTTTTCGGGGACGAAAAGTTTTAAGTGGGGGAGATTGTAATAACCCGCAAAATCTGAGCCAGTTTAAATTTTTTATTTTGGCAATTTTAGCGAATTTTGATTATTTAAAATGAATTATTTTAAATAATATCGACCAGAAATTTATTTTGAATGGAATTCGAACGTATATATTTATATACGTTGTCGTTAGAATATAAATAATTATATATAATTATAAATAGAATTGAAAATGGCGCGGTAGTTCGATAATTCGATTTCAAACTTCAATTGAATGTACCGGGTGCAAAACAATCCGGATTTTAGCGAAACCAAAAACATTAGGATCTAATTGATAATATCTTTCCAACGAATCCGAACAATCGAAGTTTCATAGCGGGAATCAAAAGATATGTCCAGTTGAGAATTCTGAATAGTCGCTATGGAATTCAGGCCCTAAAAAATGGGAATTTTGCAAACGACCTCGGATTTCGACGAAACCAATTTTGTTGGGTCCGTGATGTCAAGTTATTGCTAGGTTTCAAATTTCATAATTTTTCGAATAAATATGTGAGCGTGGCAAAGGAAAACGCGTTTGACCGGTTTTAGTTGATTTTAATCGACTGGAAATTGGCCACTTTTCCAACGGTCTCAGAATTCGACGAAACTAGTTTTGTTAGGACCGTATCGTCAATACGAAGCTAGAAAATATTTTTCTGGAATTTTTAGAGCTAGTATGTGACCCCGCTTAATTGAAATGCGCGTTTAAATTCAATATAGTGATTTAAATGTAAATTTAACGGAAACTGATCGCAACGATCCAATCAGCTTGCGATACATATCCCATTGTGTTCGGAATGGGGGTAAAACGCTATGGACGACAGGCGGTGGGCCTCGTTTAGAGGTCGTATGTGAAAGTCAACTTTTTGAAAAATAAAATAATTAAATTAATAAAAAAAAATTAAACTTCTCCTTAAAACCCGTTGCCCCCCCTGATTAAATCAGAAATCGATTTGAAAATAAAAAAATAAAAAAAGAGGAGAAAGGCCTCATCGACCTCGCGCCACCGTCGGTAGGCTCTAGCCGCCGCGCCTCCGTCGTCAGACCTCCCCCGCCTCTCCTCCCTCCCCCTTTCTCTCTCCACTTCATCGATTTCTTCCCTCCCCGATTCGTTGACTCCGCGAGCCCCCCCTTCCAACCGTAGCTGACGCAACAACACCACCGCATCATCGAGACACCACCGCCCCCCTCCAATCGGACCCCCACCACCGCGTCGAACCCCTCCTCGCAACCTCCTCCGCGCCCTCTGGCCACCCACCGACCGTCAGCTCCCCCCCCTCGCTGTAAGTTTTTCATGTTAATTTCGTTTTATTTATATACTTTATTTACTTTATTATTTATTTTTCAGATTAGGATTTTTAAATTATAAAAGTTTGATTTTTAAATTATAAAAGTTTGATTTTTAAAACATAAAAGATGATATTTTTAAAACATAAAAGACGATATTTTTAAAACATAAAAGACGATATTTTTAAAACATAAAAGACGATATTTTGAGATGAGTAGTGAAGTAAAAATATAATTATTATATAAGGAAGATAATCAAAATATGATTTTTATATTTTTAAAGTATTAAAAATATAATCGTTACTATATAGAAGTGGTAAAAATATAATTTTTACCTGATAGGAATATTAGAAATATCATCTTTGTATGTGTAGAAAAATAAAAATGTGATTTTTATAATGATATATATGAAAAGGTTCGACCTTTATATTTGAAAAGATAAAATCTTTATATGTGAAAAGGCGAAGTCTTTATATGGAAAATAGCGAGATAAAAATAGAATTTTTATCCATATAGCGTGATAATAAAAATTCGATTATTATATATTGAATAGCAAAGTAAAAATTCGATTTTTATATATGTAGTGACTACGGGCGGTGAAAGTGACAAAAGGCGAGAACGACGAAGATTTCTACATAAGAAGAGTCGTGGCGTTTGGTTTAGCTAATCAGTGAGAACTTCTCACTCTTCAATTCTCTTTTTCTAGTTATATATATATACTAGGATGCAGACGGTGCTTAGTAGCACCCGACACCCGTCATCCACAGACCATGGATGGCTTGCTTGTTAAATTGTTTGGTTGAGTAGTTGGTTAGTTTATTTGGTTGGAATTGAATTGTTTGGTGAAATGGAATGGATTTGATTGATGTGTGAATGGCGTGGGCCTTCACTAGACCGGGGATAAGGCTAGGCCTCGTCCCGTTTCTAGTATCGTGCCGTTATGCCGCCAAAATTTTGAAAAATAAAAAGTGTTAGTTAAAAATAGTAAAGTGTTGAAATAAATATTTTTGACGTTAAAAATATAATTTTTAACGTGTTAAGAGACGGCATAAAACTCTTCTGAAAAGAAATAAATATTTATAAACAAATCGACCGATTTGTTTATATACACTGATTTGACTGATATTGATTGGGTCGATAAATTTTACACATCGCCCAACTGCACAAACAAAAATATGTGTTTGTTGATTTGAAACCCCACACGGGTGTTGGGATGATATTTGGCGTACACTAATCCCAATTTTTTAATTATTGTCGATCGATTGGTCGACAGACTGTGTAAGCGTCGATTATTTATATTTGATGCTTATGCAGTTGTGTGGTGCACTTTGGATGATGGTTGATTGTTTATCATTGCTATTATATACATGTGTTGTATGGAATCCATATAATTAACGTTATATGGTGATTGATTGGGCCTCATTCCAATCGGGAAAATAATGAATATTATAAAAGAAAATTCATGTGTTGAATATAAAAATAGTCATGTGTTGACGATGATCATGTGTTGAAACTATTCATGTGTTGAGTGAAATATTTTATACAATGAAATTTACATCTTTATCATATTTAAAATTAGAACTACTTTACGGTTGAAGTCTACATGAAAATCAAACGATAGATACCATAGTTTTATAAAATATTTTACATAACAAAAATAGTGATGTGTTGACAGTACTCATGTGTTGAGATTAGTCAGGTGTTGGAAGAAATATAGATTCATGTGTTGAATGGAATAAATATTCATTTGTTGAATAGAATAACGGATTTATTGAAATATATAAAGCCGTGTTGATTAGAGTTGCTCTATTTTGACATGAACGATATTTGTATCGATTATATTCATTTTTATAACGAATATAGAAAAGAGGTGATTTCAAAGTATAACGTTTTGAAAATATTATCATTTATATAGTAATGATATAAAATATTCAGTTTTGATTAGAAATTGAAATAGTGTTGAAATGGTTTTGAAACAAAGTTAAAACGATTTATAAAATACGTTTTAAAAGGGAAATTGACGAAATATATATAATATATATATATATTATATATATGGAATGGCCTGAATAGAACGCGTCGCTCCGCGGCAGTTCGTGAATTTCCACCATTGACTTCGAATTGACGTTGCGGGAGATCCGACCGTCGGATTCTCCTAAAACCGGAACCGTTGGGTTCGTATCGAAAAGAGCTTTCCAATGAATATTAGAAATTTGAAATCTAACGGTTGGATTTGGAATTATGTCCAAATCAATTTCAGAAAAGGTCGTTGTAAGTGCAGTTCGATAGCCGTTGATGGAAATCGACTGTACGGGCCTTGATAAAATTATTAAAAATATTAATAATTTGTAAAATCATAATATGTGAATTGGAATGAACTAGGATGAAGAATTCCACATTTGAAATGATAAAAATAGATTTTTATCGAAATGAACCAGTTGTGAACTAGAATTAAAATCAATTTATTTGTGAAATGAATAAATTGAATTTGAAAGTGATTTTAAAAATAATCAATATTCCCAATACGTGGATTGGACTGGAGTTGAATCGAAATTATCTTCGAGATATTTCGATGTTGGATTTCGTGACTATACAGATATTGTTATGGGAATTTGAAAGATATATTTTATATCGTTATTTCCAATACGATATATGTTGGTTTCAGAATTTGATATTGAATATAAGCCGATATATTTTCTATTCAAAGCCTTGTATTTAATATCAAATGTGATTTGGGTTTATCGTGGATCGTGTTTTAGATGACATTGGTGCTTTAACCCAGTTAAAGGCAAGATATTGATTTTTGAAAAGATTAAAACTAAGTGGAGTTTTAATGAATCTTTAGTTAGATTAAAAATGTGAATTGATAATTTAAATTATCAAATCTGAAAGGTGATCGAGAATGGAGTACCACCAGTTTTGCTCCAAAGCGATAGTTAAATCTTTAATTAGATTTGAACGTGAAATGGTAATTAATTTTACCGATAACACCGTGGTGTTAGATGTGGAGTATTACCAGTTTTCTCCATGGGATATATAGGTTGGGATTGGGAAATAAAATAAATAATTACTTCGGTGTGGTTCGTTAATCCCGACTAGTTTGAAATGATATCCATAGGAGGATTAAAGAATAAATTTAGAAGAATTTATCTTGGATAAAATTAATGGGAACCTTTCCCTAAGAATGTGATTTTGTGAATAAAAGAATATTCTGAATTGAAATGAGGCGTTTCTTGTGTTTCTGTAACATTCGTTTACAATATACATGGGTTATTCAGAAAGGCCGAGTTTATACCCATTCTGAATAATCAATTCGACGAGATGTCGAAGATGAAGACGGTGGTTGAAGACCGGAAGTCTTCACATCGTTTGGGTGATTACTGATGATCTTGATTGGGCTGTACACCCAGGATGAGGGAATCAGTTGGTGATCGTCCAGACGTACTTGGAGATGGATGGATATGCGAGGAAAGTGCCTCCGGTTTCGTTCAGACCCAGAACGAACTTGTAAATGGATTGTGTGTCTGACATTGGATTTTATTCTGTGTTGATTGATCTCTATTAAATATACATCTGTTTGGCGGCGGAGAATTTATTCTCTTGCTTAACGCCCTTCTCTGAGACATACGAGCTCAGAGGTTGTATACCAATGGACATTAGTCGCATGGAGTGAATTGCCTGTGTGGCATGCGTAAGTGGCAATTGATCAAGGCTTCTGTTGAAAAGCAGAGTCTTGTGGTTGATGATCAAAGCACGGCCTGTGTGGCGTAGCTTTGTGTATAACGTGAATTCGCGAGCCTCACACCTCGGTATGAGTCAAAAACGGGAGACGGACCGCTGGGAGAGCACGACGTTTCTTTCTAGCTAGGGTGGTGTCAGTAACCTACCAGCCCTGACATTTATATACTTTTCACCTGTGTGGTTGTTGGATATGAGGCGCCTCGGATATAGGTCTGTAAGGACCGGGAAATGTGTGTTCAGGAATAACTAATCCTCAAAAGTAAGAGAGGACCGGCCCAGCCGATTCCAAGGATCATAGTGGGGTCCTGGGACATTTGCTAGAGTGTCTCGAACGCGGAGAGGAGCTTGCCCCTTGCCTCGACTCATGACGGAAATCCAATTTCCAATACGTGTATTGCGGTTTTAATTGTAGAACTAGTATGGCGACATAGTGGTATGGGTCATTCATGCCGCCTATGATTGATATTTATGATTGAAATTGTTTTGACACTATAAACCTATAATAGTATCAAATAATGTGTTTTAAACGTATCAAGCATGATTTGGCTGTTATAAGGTAAAAACCCTATCCTCCTGCTTGTGTTGCATTGTGTGATGGGACCTGGGTCTTATAACAGCTTCATTTTTCTTTATTTAGCATTGCGCTGTTTGTTTTATGCACTGGTATTCTTGGGAGGAAACCCGTTCCGTGTTATATGGCGTGGTCCCTTGATTTACCTAACTTTAAAACCAATATTAATAACTGTTTTAGTTCTCACACTAGTCACATGACTGACCTGGAGTTTATTGTTTTAACCTAAACTCTGGGTGCCCCTATTTTCCACACGGGCAGCTAGTAGTTTTGGTTTTGCAGATTTATATTCACAGGGTCCTGATATACAGCTGGAACGATGCTCGGAAAGCTCTGTATCCGTGTATCACTTCTAGTTGTGCTTTTGTAATATTTTCCGCTGCTATGTAATTTATTGTAATCTATGATATTTATCGAATGTAATTTATTCATTTATACTCTGTATATTCTTGTATCTGATGGAATTGTTGTAATAACAATGAAATGTTCTTCTGTATACGTTCTATTTTGTTGTGTTCTCAAAGTATCCGTGCTTTCCTTCACGGGGAAGTTACGGGTCCTTACACTGAAAGTAAACATAAGCATGATGACAAGGTAAGCTACAGGCACGATGAATCAAGTATAACATTGCAAGGTTTCTATTAAGTATAACATCGCAAGATTTCCAAGCTTCACCATTCCACTACTTTCTTTGATTTCCTATATTCTCTGCACCAACTATACTAGTATCCCAACCCGCATCATCCTTTCCATGTATATGTACAGTCCCTTTCCGTATATCCTATGGGTTTCATCACGTATTTCTATACTACTTCATCGTAGTGGCACCATTCTTGAAATCGTGGGGACCGCCACCCCTGTTCTGGCTAATTTTCCTTATCATGAGATATCGCGTGTTCAACTAGGATTTATGCCACCTAGGACCACTAGGGATTATGCTACCTATTGAACGTTTTTTAGATTCTATTAGGGTTTATGCCACCTAGGACCACTAGGGATTACGCTACCTAACTTATTCCACGTAACGGTCTATTAATCGATCGGCTCCCTACAAGTCCTAGCTCGTTCATGTGTCTGTGTCATACGGCCCAATCTCGAAATGTAGTCACCTGTGCTAGGTCCACCATGGGGGTGTATCAAGCCCTATGGTGCCAACCATCGACACGAATCAAGCATGCACAGATAAACCTACTAATGCCCAATGCCTGCTTTTTCTGGTCCGGAGTGTGTACACGCCCGCACTCCGTTAGAACCTACACTGGCGCACCCACGCAGCCGTCGTTCTGGTCGCTTACAATCAGCCCAGTAATCGTGCCCGACCCTGCCTAGTTCCAGGTTACCATGATACATCTAGTGGGTTACTGCAGAAAAGGACCGCGTAACTCGGGTTTCCGTTTAGTGGATTAAGTGTTGTCTTTTAAATTCGAGCCTTAACCCCATCAGTCTAGCATGTCAAGTTGGTTAAGTGTTGTCATTCAAGTTCGTGACTTAACCCGCCTACATGTCATGTCAAATTGGCTAAGTGTTGTCATTCAAGTTCATGACTCAGCCCTACGAATCATCTGTCAAGTTGGTTAAGTATATTCAAGCGGTTCATGATTTAACCCTATCAAGTCATCGTGTCAAATTGGTTAAGTATATTCAAGCAGTTCATGACTCAACCCTATCAAATCATGTCTCAAGTTGGTTAAGTGTTGTCTTTCATGATCATGACTTAATCCTATCATGTGGCATTAATTCATTAATGCACCTTAACCTCTCACATTAGACCTGTTGTTGTGGTCACTGGATATGCCGGGCGGTTCCGGGTAGATTTACACCACAACTCAGTCTAACCCCGGGTTTCAAGCGCGATATGACCAACTACTCACATTAGATCCTATTGTTTGCAGCCACTGGATTTGCTGGATGGTTCCGGGCAGATTTACACTGCAAACTCAACCCAACCTCGAGTTGGCCATTTTCATGTTCATTCTAAGTGTCATGACCATGTTCAAGTTTCATGTCAAGTTCGTGTCAAGTTTTCAAGGCAAGTTTCATGTCAAGTCGATGTCAAGTTCGTATCCTTATCCAAGTTCAAGTTACAACAGTGTTTATGTTCCAAGTTTTGCCTTTTATCAGGTTCATAATTCATATTCATAACCAATTCATGTTTTTCCTATTCTACCCAAATCGTATTCCCATCGCATGTAAACGTGAATCGATCCATACTACAAATAAATCCATACCTCATAATAAAGGGAACAACATCAAAAATATGATAGGCAAAAGGGACGAGCATAAAGCGATAAAAGACTAGCATTACATAACTTGAGATAATTGGTTACAACATCACTGGCATAAAGGATTTCAAATCTAGCAAGATAAGGCGATAGTCATGGTAAACGCTGACATAAAAGAATAGGCATGCAAAAGCAAGCCAAATACAAGGATAATGGATTCAGTGGTTTTGGTGTACATAATTGCGAATAAACTAAGAAAGTCACACCCTAGCTATACAATTCAACAGAATGTCAATTCGGTGCACAACATGGTTTTCAATTATGGTGTCATGGGCATGAACAATAGTCTTAGGCAATTAACCCCAACAGTCATAGGTAGAAATCTCATATTTATGAATCATAAGCGACCCATCACAATAGTCATGGATAATTATCAAAAATAGTTCTAGGAAAATAGTCATAGGCAATTAACAGTGATAGTTTCAAAGTCATGGTCATAGATAATTGCCTTATGTTCATAATCATAGGTAATAATCCTCATAATCAAGAGTCATAGGTGATTAACCACAATTGTCCCCGTCATAGTCATAGGCAAAGTCTCATGTTCACAGTCATAGGCATGGTCTTATGTTCCTTCATAGGCATAGGTATTGTCTTATGTTCATCGTCGTAGTCATAGGCATAGGCATAACCTTATGTCCACAGTCATAGGCATAGTCATAGTCTTATGTCATTATCAATAGTTTCAATGTCGTAGACAATATTCCCAATAGTCAAGATCCAAGGGTTTATGTTACAATCTAGCGTTTGAATAATAAACTAGGTCCAATAACATGAATAGGCATGATTCAATTGATAAGAAATAATCATAGATTCAAGGAGAGACAAGAATAGATCTAAATCGATAATCAAGCTTAGGTCCAATTTCGTTTCATTCCAATGCCACATTATAGTTAAATGTTTAAATCTAAAAACAACCAAAACTTACAGAGTGCGGATCGAGAATTAGAGTGCAGAGATTTGATTCTAGAAACGGTTGTTGCAGTTGTTGAACCTTTACTTGTTTAGTTTTGTTCTAGTTGAAAAACCCCCAATTTGCAATTCCTAGATGTTGTCTTGACGAAGAAGAAATAGCCATTCTCTCTTTAATTTAAATATTATCATTTTGATTTTCATAGAGGTAGCATAAGGATAGAATGAAATGGTGTAGAGAGAATGAGACTAGGGGGCTGTTTATATAGGGTTCGGAAGACGAATCTGGTCATGAAACAAGTATAAATACATCAGAATGCATCTGGTTCAGAAAAGAGGTTCGGGAGGTAGGTCGACCCCCACGTCGCTACTATGGTCGACCTGGTCCTTGGGGGGTCGACACTATAGTCGACCCCAGGTCGACCTGGTCCATGGGCGGGAATTTTCCTGCCCAGCCTGTTCTGGGGTTTGAATTCGAATTTCGAATTTGAATTTCGAGCTGTTTTTGATTCTGAAAATTCCTGAAACTTCTAGAGGTCATAACTTGGTCATACGAACTCCGATTTTCGAAAACTCTGACTCTATTTCATGTAAAATTTCGAGACGAACGCAATGGCGTAACCCATTTCCCTTGATTCTGATTTCAAAATTTAATTCTGCCTTGATTTCTTGTTTTAACATGTTATAAAAATAAGGGTTGTTATATTCTCCACTCCTTAAAGGATTTCATCCCCGAAATCATCAAGTTAAGAAGAATGTGCCCTACCATCCAATCATTCATCTACTCAATCATCAATCACAGGCATCCATTGTCCTTAAGAGATTTCTAATGCTGTATGAACATATGCAGAAAGTGTGTGTATATGTTCCTTGTCTAATGCAAATGATCGGACCTGATTGATCTTCTTAATGTAAAATATGTTTAGTGCCATGAATCCAATATGTATGCAAATAGTCCTAGTCATATAAACACTATATGTGTGCACAAGCAACCATCCATATGCAACCTCCACATGATAACACATTCAATTCCATCCATAAACAAGTATAAACACTCATGCATATGCAATATGAAAATGTGTCTGAGCCGATCTAGTGCCTAATGTGTTTTATGAAACCACGAGCAACCACTTGCGACCACTTGCAACCACTTGCAACCATCAATCATAACATGTCTCAAACACATGTTTCACCTAATTGTTTCTACCTAAAGATATAGCCAAATGATAAAAGCAAGTAAAAACTTTGTGCCCATCAAGCAATGTCAAAGCTGGAAATCTACGTCACATATATACTGAATAGGAGAAGAACTCCCTAAGCACCAGCCCATATCCTATAAAACCCAAAGAGTTTAGTCAACCCAACGGACACCCTCAAGCCCCAAAATGTATTACTAACAGACTAGCCATCCTCCTTATGGGGTTTCTGACAAAAAAGAGATTGAGAAAAGGACCGAGAGGATATACTTGAAAGATAGCATGCAAATAAGCTCTACAGGAAAAGAGGGATCAAGGATATACTCTTAAAAAAAATATGATACGTGTATCGAGTCTTCAATCTTCTGAGTCGCATTTCCTTGAGCTTAACTCCATTGTGCTTTCACCGTCATTAGCTTCATAATTTCATAGCTTCTTAATTCTTGTTTCCAAAATATGAGTTGGAACTCATTTCAGAGTTGCCTCTCGTCCCATTTTCATTTATTCTTTTTCTAGTATACTCGGCTCAAACATGACTACGTACTCATGGTTTCATGCAAGCTCTACAAAATTCACTAGTGAATCCTAGATCTCATTTACTTATTATAAGGTATTCCACGCAGAAGAACTATCTCTTGGAAAAAAACAAATGCTAACCATGTTGCCAAATGTACTTACTAAGGTGATTTTCTTATGACTCATGCATAAGCGAAATGAACCATTCGCCTTAGTGGAGAACACTACTCGAGCGGATCAGTAAATGTATCAAGAGATTCTAGGTAACCAGACATGGCAGAACCCTAAGGGTTAAACTAGACTTCGAGGGCATTACGAAGGCAAGTCAAGAATCTAACTACCCTCTTTTCATACTCAAGAATGGCACCATTACTGGATAACCACTTCATCCCTAGAATCAACCCATTGCCCAAAAACATAAGCTTTACTTCTAAACTCAACATTTAGCATAGACATTCTCAAATCCAAACAAGTCATGAATAAATGAGCCGAATCCCCAACAGGATTTGAGACAAAAATGAGATCCTCTACTACGCTAGTACTAAGGTGCAGAGACTCAACTATCGAGGATGAATTAAAAGGATGTGATGTATGAAAACAAAGTTCCCACGGTATGATAGAAAAGAGAAGCTAAACTTTTAACAGAAACGTTACCACCTCTCTTAGGTATGCTGGTAGTAAGAGCACACAATTGCCCTCTCGACGATCTTGTTTTTTCCCTTGTCCTTGTCCTATGATACTTAACTACATGTCCCTTTTTATCATACTAAAGATACTCTCTCTTGTCATAGGTTTTATTATTCTCTCACTTTGGCCTCTTTCCTTTCACCTTTTTCCTCCTTCGTGGATTAAGCTCTATCAACAAGTTTCTTAACCTTAGGCTTGTGTTCTTTATCCTTGTCGTTACTATCCTTGTATAGCTTGTTGACAAGTTTCTCGAAAGCTACTTCCATCGCACGACACCCTACATAGCTTGAGATAAGATTAGTCGCAAGTAAAACTATTGCGGCTACAGATGGAGGTTGGGCACTACTTTTCCCTCCGACATGTGTCGCATGCCTACAAACTATGGTGAAAAAGAAAGAGATAAGAGACTCAAAGAGAGAGTCAAAAGATAGTGCATATGGCTTTGAGGAATAGCCTTTGAATAAAACAAGATTTTTCTTGAAAAGTGCTTCTTTGTAAACAGTTTTGAAAATAATTTCAGAAGGTTTTAAGAAAATTTTGCCCAGTTTGGAAACCTTCTGGTCTGATACCAAATGTAACACCCCACCTCCGCTAGGGTCACTCACAAAGGGAATGCACTAGCTTTGGTGGAGCATTATCTAGGTAAACATATATAGAAATATTACAAGACAGAACATATAAAACAGCAAAAGAAGAACCAAATTTCATTGCTTTAAAATCTAGAAAGGTCTAAAGCCTTTTACATCAAAATGCTACTAAATCCATTACATCGAAATCTGTCTTGCAATAGTAAAGAAGCATAAAACCATTGTTATAAATCATTCCCCAATAAATCTGCAAAGCAAGCCATAACCAAGAGCAATCCAAGCAATTCATGAAAGAGCCTTGGAGCTTAGTAAGATCCGAACTAAGTTATATTCCCACCCTGCGAACCTGAGGGGATGGGGAACGAAAGAAAAAGAGGCGAAACAAACTGGGTCAGTCATAAAGACTGAGTAAGTCCTAGTGGCTTTCAGCATAAAAACAGGTGAAGATAATATGGCACGGATAAACTGAAAGTAAACATAAGCATGATGACAAGGTAAGCTACAGGCACGATGAATCAAGTATAACATTGCAAGGTTTCTATTAAGTATAACATCGCAAGATTTCTAAGCTTCAACATTCCACTACTTTCTTTGATTTCCTATATTCTCTGCACCAACTATACTAGTGCCCCAACCCGTATCATCCTTTCCACGTATGTGTACAGTCCCTTGCCGTATATCATACGGGTTTCATCACGTATTTCTATACTACTTCAATGTAGTGCCACCATTCTTGAAATCGTGGGGACCGCCACCCTTGTTCTGGCTAATTTTCCTTGTCATGAGCTATCGCGTGTTCAACTAGGATTTATGCCACCTAGGACCACTAGGGATTATGCTACCTATTGAACATTTTCTAGATTCGATTAGGGTTTATGCCACCTAGGACCACTAGGGATTACGCTACCTAACGAATTTCACGTAACGATCTATTAATCGATCGGCTCCCTACAAGTCCTAGCTCGTTCATGTGTCTGTGTCATACGTCCCAATCTCGAAATGTAGTCACCTGTGCTAGGTCCACCATGGGGTGTATCAAGCCCTATGGTGCCAACCATCGACACGAATCAAGCACGCACAGATAAACCTACTGATGCCCAACGCCTGCTTTTTCTGCTACGGACTGTGTGCACGCCTGCACTCCGTTAGAACCTACACTGGCGCACCCGTACAGTCGTCGTTCTGGTCTCTTACAATCAGCCCAGTAATTGTGCCCTACACTGCCTAGTTCCAGGGTACCATGATACATCTAGTGGGTTACTGCTGAAAAGGATCGCATAACTAGGGTTTCCGTTCAGTGGGTTAAGTGTTGTGATTTAAATTCGAGACTTAACCCCATCAGTCTAGCATGTCAAGTTGGTTAAGTGTTGTCATTCAAGTTCGTGACTTAACCCGCCTATGTGTCATGTCAATTTGGCTAATTGTTGTCGTTCAGGTTCATGACTGAGCCCTACGAATCATCTGTCAAGTTGGTTAAGTATATTCAAGCGGTTCATGACTTAACCCTATCAAGTCATTGTGTCAAATTGGTTAAGTATATTCAAGCGGTTCATTATTTAACACTATAAAATCATGTCTCAAGTTAGTTAAGTGTTGTCTTTCATGTTCATGACTTAACCATATCATGTGGCATTAATTCACTAATGCACCTTAACCTCTCACATTAGACCTGTTGTTGTGGTCACTGGATATGCCGGGCGGTTCCGGGCAGATTTACACCACAACTCAGTCTAACCTCGGGTTTCAAGCGTGATATGACCAACTACTCACATTGGATCCTATTATTTGCAGCCATTGGATTTTCTGGGCAGTTCCGGGCAGATTTACACTGCAAACTCAACCCAACCTCGTGTTGGCCATTTTCATGTTCATTCTAAGTGTCATGACCATGTTCAAGTTTCAGGTCAAGTTCGTGTCAAGTTTTCATGGCAAGTTTCATGTCAAGTGGATGTCAAGTTCTTATCCATATCCAAGTTCAAGTTACAACAGCGTTTATGTTTCAAGTTTTGCCTTTTATGAGGTTCATAATTCTTGTTCATAACCAATTCATGTTTTGCCTATTTTACCCAAATCGTATTCCCATCGCATGTAAACGTGAATCGATCCATACTACAAATAAACCCAGACCACATAATAAAGGGAATAACATCAAAACTACTATAGGCAAAAGGGACGAGCATAAAGCGATAAAAGTCTAGCATTACATAACTTGAGATAATTGGTTACGACATCACTGGCATAAAGGATTTCAAATCTAGCAAGATAAGGGATAGTCATGGTAAACGCTGACATAAAAGAGTAGGCGTGCAAAAGCAAGCCAAATACAAGGATAATGGATTCAGTGGTTTTGGTGTACATAATTGCGAATAAACTAAGCAAGTCACACCCTAGGTATACAATTCAACAGAATGTCAATTCGGTGCACAACATGGTTTTCAACTATGGTGTCATGGGCACGAACAATAGTCTTAGGCAATTAACCCCAACAGTCATAGGTAGAAATCTCATATTTATGAATCATAAGCGACCCATCACAATAGTCATGGATAATTATCAAAAATAGTTCTAGGCAAATAGTCATATGCAATTAACAGTAATAGTTTCAAAGTCAAGGTCATAGATAATGGCCTTATGTTCATAATCATAGGTAATATTCCTCATAGTCAAGAGTCATAGGTGATTAACCACAATTGTCCTCGTCATAGTCATAGGCATAGTCTCATGTTCAGAGTCATGGGCATGGTTTATGTTCTATCATAGGCATAGGTATAGTCTTATGTTCATCGTCATAGTCATAGGCATAGGCATAACCTTATGTCCACAGTCATAGGCATAGTCATAGTCTTATGTCATTAACAATAGTTTCAACGTCGTGGACAATATTCCCAATAGTCAAGATCCAAGGGTTTATGTTACAATCTAGCGTTTGAATAATAAACTATGTCCAATAACATGAATATGCATGATTCAATTGATAAGAAAAAATAATTAAATCAAGGAGAGACAAGAACAGATCTAAATCGATAATCAAGCTTAGGACCAATTTCGTTTCATTCCAAGGCCACATTATAATTAAATGTTTAAATCTTAAAACAACCAAAACTTATGGACTGTGGATCGAGAATTAGAGTGCAGAGATTTGATTCTAGAAATGTTTGTTGCATTTGTTGAACCTTTACTTGTTTAGTCATGTTCTAGTTGAAAAACCCCCAATTTGCAATTCCTAGATGTTGTCTTGACGAAGAAGAAGTAGCCATTCTCTCTTTAATTTAAATATTATCATTTTGATTTTCACAGAGGTAGCATAAGGACAGAATGAAATGGTGTAGAGAAAATGAGGCTAGGGTGCTGTTTATATAGGGTTAGGCAGACAAATCTGGTCATGAAATAAGTCTAAATACATCAGAATGCATCTGGTTCAGAAAAGAGGTTCGGGAGGCAGGTCGACCCCCAGGTCGACACTATGGTCGACCTGGTCCCTGGGAGGTCGACACTATAGTCGACCCCCAGGTCAACCTGGTCCATGGGCGGGAATTTTCCCACCCAGCCTGTTCGGTGGTTTGAATTCGAATTTCGAATTCGAATTTCTGGCTGTTTTTGATTCTGAAAATTCCTGGAACTTCTAGAGGTCATAACTTGGTCATACGAACTCCGATTTTCGAAAATTCAGAATCTATTTCATGTAAAATTTCAAGGCGAACGCAATGGCGTAAGCCGTTTCCCCTAATCCTGAATTTAAAATTTAATTCTGCCTTGATTTCTTGTTTTAACATGTTATAAAAATACAGGTTGTTACATCCAACAAAAGTGGTTTCGTCGAAAACCGAGGTCGTTTGCAAAATTTCCATTTTTAAGGGCCTTTATATATGTTAAAATATATAAATTCCACAGCGACTTTTCTAAATTTTAAACTGGACATATCTTTCAACTTCTAAAGTGAAATCTCAGTTTCTTACATTTGTTAGAAAGATGTCGTTAAATAGATTTAGACATTTCTGGTTTCATCCAATTCCGACTTAAAACGAATTCTGTATATTCATTTGAAATTCGAAATCGAAATTTCAAACTACCGCGCCATTTCAGGCTCGTTATATAATTAAAATAAATTTATTCATTTTAACTTCGTCGAAAATAAATTTTTCATCGTTATTATTTAAAATAATTCATTTTAATTAATCAAAATTCATAAAAATAGCAAAAATAAAAAAATTAAATTGGCTTAAAATTACTGGGTTATTACATCAAAAATCTAGAGTTTTTCATATATATATATATATATATGTATATATATATATATATATATATATATATGCTATTAAAGATAAACTTGGCAAGAATTGGTCATTGGAATACTTTCTATGCACGCTTAGAATGGTGCATATTTATACACATTTCACGTGGCAATAATGTGCTAGTGGTAAGGTAAAAACGTTCAACTATATGAGGGCTTTCATGCATGGCATCAATTCATGGACTGGGAAGGTAAAATAATTAATTGGTAAGATAAAACATTGAACTGGTAAGATATAACATTGAACTGGTAAGGAATGCCTAGATGTATGATCTCAAAATACGCGGAAGCATGATCAAAGGTACATGTGGTTCCCAGTTTAAGTACTGTAAACTAAAAGTGTTTCACATTTTCTTTCTGGTTCCCAACACATGTAACAAATATGAGCAACTTACATAAATGGACAAGTGCGCAAGTTCAAAAACATATGACTACAATGGCCTGAATGCCTCAATGCATAAAAGTGAGCATGGATAAAAATTAATAAACAAATGTCATGCAAGTAAAAAGTTATGGCAGTAAGGGAATAACAGCATATCAGGGGTAAAAAGGCTGGCATGGTATGTTCTTGTAACAAATTAATAACCTATGTGAAGTTCTAGACAAAAGCAAATGCGCATATCAAATATATATCCAACTTATCCATACGTAACAAAGAATATGCTTCAGATTTACAATCTAGCATGCCCAAATTAGAAAGCATGTTTTCAGACTTAAAATAATTAATAGATAAAACAACCACTGATTTGATACTAATATATACTCAATTTGTTATGATGCTTATCAATAAATGAGGTAACATGTTTCATGTTCCTCGAAATGAGAAAACATGTTTTTTTTTCAGACTAATAAAGAGTGGAAACCAGGTTGCAACAGATTACCAGTCATAACATAACTACATCCCCAAGTGTGCCACACATATATAAATTCTTATGGTACTTATTTGTTATAATACTTAATACTTCCCTTACAATGATAAAAATTCTTATGGTTGCAACTTTATCAATGTCATTTTCTACCCATAACTGCATTGCAGTCCTACCCCAAACTACAGAGAGACGGTCAGTAACTAAACCAAGCATTTCAAAATTTTGAAACCAACAAACCTTGCATAAAGTTCACAATAGACATACATATTAATCCCAAATTGCTCTACATATAACATGACATTTGTTTTCCTATCCATTAATTTTCTTCTACATATCAAGTGCAATGCCAATTTGATATAGACAAAACTCAAAATCTTTTATAGGAAATGAAAATCATTTCCGTATACTTTCATATAAGTTGAAATATAAAAATTTCAAAATGGATAAACCGGCATTTCTTCATACGATTCGGAGAATTTCTAATTTGATATAAACACTTCCTCTTTCCATGTATATAGGATATTCTATTCGCACACAGTATAGATAAACTAGATATTTGGAACATACAAAATGTCGCATGCTATTGATTTAAATAACTTTTTTTAAATTAAAATCACCATAATAATACAGACTTATCATACACAGAATGTATAGAATAACCATGTTAAGAATTCAACATAAATTTTCATTCAAATTTACATCTGCATTTAGTTAATCAGATAGATGCTCAATCTCAGGATCAAGTGAGCAAGTGGCAAAACAACCGCGGATATCAGGCCAGTAAACTAATAGCAAACAAAAACAACAATAACTCAACTGATAAACTCAATTGCAAAACCTACGTGATATATAATTATCATACTTCATTTAAATAGGTGTTAATATACTTGAATAAATTCTTAATCATGAGTGAATACTCACAATAAAACCGCAGGAAAATGATGCACGCAATGAATTGGGTGTTCGCTTCGGCGTGGTTCCATGCAGAGCTTGTCGTGGCAGCTATGACGTTGGTGATAAGTGAGGATCCATGAAGAGGTGTAGTTTTGGTAACCAAAGTGGGCGAACGGACACCTTGAGCAGTGGTTGCTGGTGTTCACAGCGCCTCAAGTGGAGGTTTCCGGAGGATATAATTTTAAGGAAATAGGGTTTTGATTTAAGCTGAGGAAATAAGTGAATGAGGAGCGAACGATTGATTTTGGGGCTAGCTTCGATTTCAATCAACGAGGGCAGGAAGAGGCGACCGATTTGGGGCAAACATAATGGGTTTTGGTTATTAAAAGGAAAGGAGGAGATAGCTTTGATTTTATGGCAAAGGCTTTTGCCATTAAAGTTAAAGAAAGAGGAATAAAAAATTTCTGAAGAAAAAGGAAACGACGAGTGATTTTTATAGAAGGGGGACAGACGGAGATAAGAACGAAGTCATGTCAATAGTCTTTAGGATAGGCGAAATTCAGATTATAGGTTGGCGTATGTTTACTGAGGAAGGTTACAACGGCTTTTGAATTTAATATTATTGTCTACCGCAATTTATCGTGTAGCGCCCTAAATTCGTACCGCTAACGAATTATTCAAACGCGACAAAAATTATACGCATCTCTTTGTTTCTACGTTCTGCATTCAATAAAATTAATATAATTTTAATCCAACTTCGCCTGTATACGATGTTGTTTTATTTTTAAATTCTTCATCGGTTCGTTGATTTAATTCCATTCTTTCACCAACCATTTCGTTCTATCTCAAATTTGAAACGTTAAATTAAATTTCTTTATACACACAATACACACATACCTAAGCCGATTTTCCATATATTTCGACAAATAAATTTTCCAAATTTATTTAACATTATTCGATCATAATATTTATTTTTAATTCAAGCCGTTTATATTTCAAACTACATTATAATATCCAACATAATTCATTTGTATTTCTTAATTCAAATTTGAATCTTAATTCAAATATCAATCAATTTATTCTCGATCAGTTAGAACTAAATAATTGATGCAAATTAATCATTCAGAATGTAATATCGAATTAAATTCTTATTTGAACCAATAAACTTTGATTTTAAATTCTGTAAACCAAATATCCAATAAAATTGATTATTAATCGTTAAATCTTTGATTAATTTCTATTTCAAATTGCCGAAATTTCTGGGTCGTTACATAAGGAGATGCAATCCGCGATGACAAGAAAGATGGGACGGAGTTTGGTGGTGGTATTCTTATGTGAATGCGTGAGGAGATGTAATTAATGAGAGCAGGCAATGTTCAAAGGGGGAGTATCTTCTGTGATGGTGCAGTAGAGTTTTCGAATGCAAGTCCAAGGTCGAGCGCGAGTTAGTGATCAATGATACGAGCTGATGAAGGAAAATGGAAGCGAGTTTGGACGTTAAAGATTTCAGTGCAGATACAACGTTTGGACAGCTGGGAGGTTTGCATGATGTCAACAATTGTATAAGGGGGGTTTAACGTTGGGTTCAACTAAGAAAGGATGGATGCTGAAGGACACACAATGGCAGGAGAGGATTTTGGGTCAAAAGAATGCGGTGTTGGACTGTTTTATTCATGGCATTGGTTAGTGAGTTGTGCAATAAAAAGAATGGAACAGTGGGCTTAGAAACTATTAGCAAGATGTTGTGTTTTCGAACAGTGGGGTTGGTGTATAAAACATGAAGTGGTGAAAACATGGTTTTATGCATGAGGTGTTTAGAAGAAATGATTAAAGGGAGATCTCCAAAAACTTTCGGAATGAAGAAGTTTAAAGTAATGGAGTAGCACTTGTTCATTGAGGAAAAAGACACCGTAAAGGTATGCGAGCACGGGCTTTTAACGTGTGGTAATGGGTCAGAGAAAGACTGAATTACGAACGGTTTGATTCGTTGGAATCGCATGAAAGCTGGCGACGTTATGAAGTCGGTTTGGAGCAATTTAAAGCACGTTTGAATTTTAAGGCAAATTTAACGGCTGATCAAATCATTGGAAGCAAATCATTATTTAATGATTAACGCTCAAAAGTGAGTAAGTTCACTAACTCAGATCTATTTTAAAATATTATAATTATATTTTAATATTGGTTGAATGTTGTGTAATTGACGTTTATGTAGATTACAATAAAATTGGTTGAATAATATATATCATTGCATATATACACGTCATTAACTGGATATTGATCGATTATAATATTCCATACTATGGAATTATTGTTAATTATGTTGACTAACATTTGGGGACGCAGGAAACCGGTTGAAGGATTCCAATCGGATTCCTCAATATTTATATGTACTATTGTTTTATATATGCACCCTTTGAACCCAAAATGACATTGAAACCCTGTGTGGATATTGATGTTGAATGGAAATTCAACGTTATTTTGATCTAATCAATAGACGATATCTGTAATAACCCGGAAATCCAAGCTAATTTAAAATTTTTATTTTGCCGATTTTAGTGAATTTTGGATATTTAAAATGATTTATTTTAAATAAAAACGACGAGAAATTTATTTTAAATAGAAATAGAATGTATATATTTATTCGAATCATCGTTAGAATATAAATAATTTATTTAAATTATAAAAGGAATGGAAAATGGCTCGGTAGTTTGAAAATTCGATTCAAATTTCAAATGAATGTACAAGATTTTAAATAAACAGGATTTTAGCGAAACCAAAAATATTTGGATCTATTTGAAAATATCTTTCCAACGAATCTGAAAAATTGACATTTAATAGCAGGCATCAAAAGCTATGCCCAGTTGAAAATTCAGAATAGTCGCTATGGAATTCTAGCCCTTAAAAATGGAAATTTTGCAAACGACCTCGGTTTTTGACAAACCCACTTCTGTTGGATCCGTGGTGTCAAGTTATTGCTAAGGTAATTTTCTGAATCAATATGTGAGCGTGGCAAAGGAAAATGTGGTTTGACAGTTTCAATCAATTTCGATCGACCAGAAAATGGCCATTTTTAAAACGGTCTCAGAATTTGGTGAAATTAGTTTTGTTAGGACCGTATCGTCAATACGAAGCTAGAAAATATTTTTCGGGAATTTTTAGAGACTGTATGTGTTCCCGGTAAATTAATATGTGCGTTCAAATTCAATATATAGAGTTATATTTTGATTCTAATGAAAACTGGTCGTAACAATCGAATGGGCCTACGTGGCATATCCTATTGTGTTCGTAATGGGAGTATTTAGC
The DNA here is from genome assembly GCA_030737875.1 of Allium sativum. Lineage (NCBI taxonomy): Eukaryota > Viridiplantae > Streptophyta > Magnoliopsida > Asparagales > Amaryllidaceae > Allium > Allium sativum. The sequence goes on along the minus strand of CM060915.1, from coordinate 177,373,175 downwards.
TATGGACGACATTCGGTGGGTTTCGTTTAGAGGTCAAAATAAAAATTTGCTTTTTGAGAATTAAAAATAATAAAGTAAATAAAAAGTCAACACTCTTTCCAACTTTACTCTCTCCCTTCCCCGTTAATTTTCAGACAAACGAAATAAAATAGAAAATAAAACCCATTGCCGTCGCTACCCCCCGCTCCGTCCCCCCACCCCCCTCCCGCTCCTCCTTCCAAATCGAGATTACCCTCCGCCTTGCCCACTCCCTCCAGACTCGAAGACCGCCGCCATCCACCTGAAGCCGCCGCCGCACTTCGAGCCCCACCGCATTGCGACATCCCTCCACCCATCATCCAATTCGAACCAGAAATCCCCCTTGCCACCTAAAAGTTGCCGCCACTAAACCCTACCTCCCCTGACCGCCGTTCTAAGTGCCGCAGCTCCTCCCCCCACCGGCGACGACCACCACTTTCCCCCCTATCAGCCCTCCGACCACCAAAGAGGAAAAAACAGTGAGTCTTTTATTGTATTTATTTACATTCATATTATTTTCGTTTTCTTATAAAAAACTGGATTTAAAAAAAAATTGGATTTTAATTTATATGAAACATGGTTTAAATTCAGTTTTAAAAATTATAAAAAGCTTTGATCTTTAATTTATAAAAAGCTTAGATTTTTAGTAGATAAAGAAACGATTTTTATTTATAGTTATATAGAAATTATATTTTTAATATAAGTATGATATTAAAAACAAGATTTTTATATAATAGGAAATAAAAAATGTGATTTTTATATATGTAGCGAACACGGACAACGAAAGTGACAAAAGGCGAGCACGACGAAGATTTTCTACATATGAAGAGTCATGGCTTTTGGTTTAGCTTCTCGATGAGAACTCCTCGCTTTTATTTTGATTTCTAGTTGATATATATACTAGGATGCAGACGGTGCTTAGTAGCACCCGACACCGGTCGTCCACAGACCATGGATGACTTGTATGCTTGGGTGATTGTTTGTGTTATGAAATCAAATATATATTCATGTGTTGAAATAAAATATATATTCATGTGTCCAAGTAAAATATATATTCATGTGTTGAAATAAAATATATATTCATGAGTTTAATTAAAATATGTATTCATGTGTTGAAGTAAAATATATATTCATCTGTTGAAGTAAAATAAATATTCATTTACAAATCGAATGATTTTTGTATGTAAACCGATTTGACTGATATTAATTGGGACGATAAATTTTACACATCGCCCAACTGCACAAATAAAAATCTGCGTTTGTTGATGTGAAACCCCACATGGGTATTGGGACGATATTTGACGTACGCTAATCCTGATTGTTTAGTTGTATGTCAAACGATGGGATGACAGACTGTGTAAGCGTTAATTATGTATATTTAATGCTTATGCAGCTCTGTGGTGCACTCTGGATGATGTTTGATGATTTATCGTTTCTATTATATACATGTGTTGTAGAAAATCCATATAGTTAACATTATATGGTAATTGATTGGGCCTCATTCTGAATTGGAAAATAAGGAATATTATAAAAATAAATTCATGTGTTGAATAGAATAAATATTCATGTGTTGAATAGAAAATAAATTCATGTGTTGAATAGAAAATATATTCATGTGTTGAATAGAAATAAATTCATGTGTTGAATAGAAATAAATTCATGTGTTGAATAGAGATAAATTCATGTGTTGAATAGAATAAAAATTAATGTGTTGAATAGAATAAAAAAATTCATGTGTTGAATAGAATAAAAATTCATGTGTTGAATAGAATAAAAATTCATGTGTTGAATAATATAAATTCATGTGTTGAATAGAATAAAAATTCATGTGTTGAATAGAATAAATATTCATGTGTTGAATAGAATAAACATCCATGTGTTGAATAAAAGCCGTGTTGAATAGATTGACGTCATTTTGACGTGAACGATATTTATATCGATTTTACTCATTTTTATAATGAATATAAGAAAGAAAGTGATTTCAAAATATAACCTTTTGAAAATATTATCATTTGTTTATCGATGATGTGGAATATTTAATTTTGATTTGAAATTGATTATGAAGCTAAAATCGTTTCGAAAACGAATTTAAAACGATTTGTAAAACACATTTTAAAAAGGAAATCGACAAAAAATATATATATATATAATATATATATATATATATTAAATGGCCTGAATAGAACGCGTCGCGCCGCGGTAGTTCGCGAATTTCGACCATTGACTTCGAATGAACGTTACCACACATCCATCCGTCGGATACTCCTAAAACCGGAACCATTGAGATCGTATCGAAAAGATCTTTCAAATGAATATTAGAGATTTGAAATCTAACGGTTGGATTTGGAATTATGTCCAAATCAAATTTGGAAAAGGTCGCTGTAAGTGCAGTTCGATGGTTGTTGGTGGAAATCAACTGTACGGGCCTTGATAAAATTATTAAAAATAGTAATACTTTGTGTAAAATCATAAGAAACTATTTGGAAAGAATTGGGATGAAAAACTCCATATTTGAAAAGATAAAAATAGATTTTTATCTAAAAGAACTAGTTTTGAACTAGAACAATAAATTATTTATTTTTAAATAAATAAATTGGATTTAAAAGGGTTTTAAAAGTAACCATAAGTTTCAATAATTGAATTGGAATGGAATGTTATTTTGGGTTTATAGTGAACCGTGTTTTAAATGACATTGGTTCTTTAACCTAGTTAATGGCAGGATATTGATTTTTGGGAAGATTAAAACTAAGTGGAGTTTTAATGAATCTTTAATTAGATTGAAATGATCTAGAATGGAGTATCACCAGTTTTGCTCCAAGCGGTAGTTAAATCTTTAATTAGATTTGAACGTGAAATGGTAATTGAATTTACCGATAACACCGTGGTGTTAGATATGAAGTATAACCAGTTTTACTTCATGGGATGGATAGGTTGGGATTGGGAAATAAAATAAATGATTACTTCGGTGTGGTTCGCTAATCCCGACTAGTTTGAATTGATATTCAAAAGAAGATTAAAGAATAAATTTAAAGAATTTATCTTTGATAAAATTAATGGGAACCTTTCCCAAAGTATAAGAACATTTGAATAAAAGAATATTCTGAATTGGAATGAGGCGTATGTTGTGTTTGTGTAACACTTGTTTATTATATACGGGAGTTATTCAGAAAGACCTGGTTTATCCCATTCTGAATAACTGATTCGACGTGGTGTCGAGGATGAAGACGATGGTCGAAGATCGAAGGTCTTTACATCGTTTGGGTGATTACTGATGATCTTGATTGGCCTGTACTGATTGGGCTGTACACCCAAGAGGAGGAAATCAGTTGGTGATCGTCCAGACGTACTTGGAGATCGATGGATATATGAGGTACAAGGTGCCTCTGGTTTCATTCTGACCCATAACTAACTTGTAAATGGACTGTGTGTCTGACATTTGATTTTATTCTGTGTGATTGATTTCTATTAAATATATATCTATTTGGCGACGGAGAATTTATTCACTTGTTTAACGCCTGTAATGACTCGCATTGCAGTGGTATTATAATTAATTTATTTAATTATTAAATAGTGATATAGTGAATTAAATGGTCGTGGAATTAAATAATGGTTAATATTTAATTAAAATAATAAATTAAATAAAATATTTAATTCTGAAATAGTCGAAAATAGTTAATTGACAATATAATGTGAACTGGACAATTCAAAGTATATAATTCAGTGTAGAATAACGAATATATTTAATTAACGATGGTTGAACGTATAAATTATAATATAATTAAAATAGAGCTCGAAACGATGCGGCAGTTCGCTATTTGGCGATTCGAACTTCAAATGAATGTACAGGGTTCGTTTTAAATAGGATTTCTGTGAAACAAGAAACGTGTGGAGCTGGTGGATTATATCTTTCTAGTGGAAGAGAAAAATCTGTATTTCGTCATATAGATTTTGAGATATGTCCAATTCAAATTTTAAAATAGTCGCTATATAACCGTTTTATCGACCGTATCGGTTTATTCTATATAACCAGAGATCGGGATTGAATTTAGACAGGGTTCTTTTGAGAAGTAGTGATAATTTAATTTTTAGAATTTTATTGTAATTTTTAATTAATTAAATAAGCGACTTTTTATTTAAAGAATTCTGCACCTTGTAATCAACATTTTTGAGTTTCACAATATGACTGGAACTACCGATATTATTATATTTCTGGAGTCGGGACACCTCGCTCGTCACGATGGTATTTTTATTTCGGTCCATAGCAGTATAAAAGTTAATGAAATAATGTTATCTATCAAAATGCTACTTTACCATAGCCTTAACCTAATCCTCATTTCAGTGACAAACAAAGGTCCACGTTTCATTCATTCCAACCGGTCGTTTCCTTTGGTTCAAAACAAAATACTTGGAACTCAGGAAATCCACAAAAATGGAAACAAAAATACTATAAAATAACCTCAACTCGAGACCTAATTCATTTCGTTCCTCTGGGAAAATTAAATCCGCCGCCACTAACACTTTTGAGCAAAACAAATTCATGACTTCTAAAATCTATAGAAATTCAGGGAAAAATAAATAAAATGTTTAGCTTATATATTCGAGTTGCTTGGAGGTTCATCTTCATGCTGATATACCTATCGAAAGAGGCGACATCATCTTCGGCAGGTGCGTGGGGTTCAACACGAGCTAGGGTTAGTTGTATTAGGAGACTGACACTTCGATTCACAAATCCGAGTTTCATTTTGGAGTTAGAAGGTGAAATAGCACCTAAGGATGAGAATTTGTGAATTCCGATGGGATTAAAAGTCGTTCGAACATTGGGGAGGACAGTGAGCAACTGTGGGACGCGTTTCACAGAGGGGTTGCGAGTTCAAACCTTTGGTGTCGGGGTGGAAGAGAAGTAGAAGGAGAATGCAGCGGAGCTTTCAGTTTTTGGGTTCGTTGGGAAATGAATGAGGGGCGCGAGCATGTAGTATGGGTTTTATGGAGCTGGAAAGAAGCGGAAGTTTAGAAAAAGGAGGAAGAAAGATTACTGTTCATGTCGGGTGGGTTTTTAAATGGTACTGGGCTGGGCCGGTGAAAGATTTAGGGTAAGGTCCATTTAGAAAATATGAATCCATATTTTTGTTTTATTTAAATAATTTATAAACTTCGAAAGTTGATATCTTTTACATACGTGATCGAAATTGGACGAGACAAGTTGCGTTGGGATCGTATGGACGAGCACTCCACAATGAAACTGACTAGAAGTCCATTGGAGCTCGTTTGAATTTATGGGGAAATAAATTGTTTGACTCAAATCAAACAACAGTTTATCGTTCTTTTACGATGAACTACCAAAGTGAGTAAACCTCATTAACTCTAAACAGTTTATAATTTCGTGTTGTATTTTTAGAACTGTTAAATATTGGCTGATTGACTGTGTGTTGACTGTTTGATTGAACTGCTAGTCAGTTAGTTGAATTTCAATATTTGATTCTGTTTAACAGAATATATCATATGGAACTGAAAGTGATGTTGATTTTATTGTGTAACATCTGTGGATGCAGGGAAACAGTTTGGAGGAACCCAACTGGGTTCCTCAACATTTTTTTACTATTTCATATATTGTGACATATGATGTGATTTATAATCTTTGGTTGATTATATGTGTTTGGACGATATTTGTCATCGTGATTTGATGTGTTAAATACCATAACATACCGGAATGGTGAAAAGGGAATTTTCAAAATGAGTATTGAAAATAGATTAATTATAAAATCAAAGGATTTTATAAAAGAGACAATATTTATAACGATCAAAGGAGATTTTATAAAAGGAAATATTTATAAATGGAATATTTATAAATAGAAATTTATTTATAAATGGATTATTTATAAATAGAAAATACTTATAAATGAAACCATAAAGGAATTATTTGCAAACCATTTGCAAATAGATTAAAACGAGAAAGGTTTGTAAACCATTTACAAATGGAATCGAAAGAGGAATATTTGTAAAACCTTTAGAAATGAAATCGAAAAGGAGATATTTGTAAAACCATATACAAATAGAATTAGAAAGGAAATATTTGGAAATAAATAGAGTTATAAAAAGGAAATTTGTTTATAACCGAATAGGATGTTATAAAAAGGAAAACATTACTAAAAAGGAAATCATTTGTAAAGTGAAGAACCGTTACTAAAAGTAAATCTATATAAATGAATAGTTTATTCTATAGGAGTTAAGTGAATAGAGTTAATAAAAAGGAGTTATCGAATATTTGTTATTCGAAGAAGAGTTAAAAAGGAGTTAATCGAATATAGTTTATTCGAATAGAAAGTAAAAGGATTAATCGGATATAGTTTATTCGAATAGAGTAAAAGGAGTTAATCGAATATATAGTTTATTCAAATAGAATTAAAGGAGTTATCGAATATAGTTTATTCGATAGGAGTTAAGTGAATAGAGTTAGAGTTAAATCAAAAGAGTTATGTAAATAGAATAAATTGAATAGAGTTATCGAATATACCTTATCGAAGGAAAGAATTATCGAATAAGAGATGATTCGAAGGAGGGTTAAGTAAGGAAGTTAGTTAAAGAAATATAAAGTGAACTTTGCCTATTTCAAATTTAGAAATGCTGTTCAGTTAAGGTCTGAGAGGTAGTTCTACCCCAACTTGATTGGCTTCGTATTTAACTAAGGAATGGTTAAGGTTCGATAGTAAAGAATGGTTAAGTGAATTTAGTAATTAAAGGAAATGGTTTGAGTTGGCATCGCGATGGTTTGTTTAAATATCTGCCTAAGTCCAATGAAGAAGCTTTGGAAATGTTTTCCAAATAAGAAACTAGAATTTGTTTTCTAATAAAGAAAACAAGAAATGGAAATGTTTTCCATTGTTAATAACGTATATTTTCCAAATTTAGAAAATAAGAAATATTGAATATAGGGAAAGAGGAGATAAGTAAATTAATAAAATAAAGAGATAAATTTTGAATGATGTTTGATCAATATAAATTTCCATTTGGAAATAATATCGTTGTTTTCATACTTGTTTTTCTTCGATAGTTAAATCACAGGCTATCGAAGTTTTGACCATTTTAACATTGTTAATATGGAGAGACCGGTTGGATTATTATCCAAAGAACCACTCTGTATTGGCATAAGTGTTGCGAATCATATATGCCAAAGGAAATTGAAGACGAAGTTATGCAAGGGCTATCCTGTTCCTGGAGGTCTTGTATGGACGGATGTCTGACAGAGTATTTCCAGACGATCACGTATATTGATTACTCCAACCGTACCAAGAGTGGAAGCGGAGAAGGAAACTTCTTTAAGCAAACACATAATGTATTGTTGAGGACGCCAATCGGTGATTGGATGGATTTGATGATGTGGCATTCAAAGTGAATTTTGTGTGATGATAAAGCGTAGCTTCTAGCCTCACATCCGGTAAATGATAGAAATCGGGCAGGCAGCATGGCTAAGTCGGTCACACCGAAGTAGGGTGTATAATCACTTGATCAAGAGTTTCATTTACTTCTAAATATATATTGTTGATGCTGTCCCATTCAGGAAACGGTTGTTGATCCTAACTGTTGGTGATATACATTCGATACACTCAAGCGAAATGAGCGGTCGGTCATGTGTGGCCGGGTTGCAAGATGTTCTTGTTGAACCCAATGTATTCCTCTCTAGAGGTACACTAGCGAAAGGTGGTTCCATACCTTGTCATAGTTGGAAATCCATTACCAAATACAAGCTTGCGGTTTTGATTGTATACTATGTATGTACTATGTAGAACGTAAGATGAAAGTGTTTCTGCTAGATGATTGTTATATTGTGGTTGATAGACATTATTATAATATCAAAGGGTTTTTGATATAAAGATAATTTCGATTCTCTTAAGGGAAAAACCCGTTCCGTTATACGGCGTGGTCTTATGAGATATCATTTACCTGCTTAAACTATTTTAAACTGTTTTACTCATACCAGTCCCATGACTGACCTGGAGTTTATTTGTTTATTTCCCTAAACTCTTGGGTGCCTAAATTTGTACGGGCAGTCAAGTAGTCGGGATTTACAGATATACTAGAAGAGCTTGGAGCAGGAGGCTTCAGGATTATATAGCTATAGTTATTTCCGCTGTGTTGTAAGTGTTGTACTCTGATAATGTTATTGTATATATATAATGATTTTATTTCAATGATATATTATCTATTATATGTTGTTCGTTCCGCTGTGAAATTCGTGATACTCTGATGTTGTGTTCTTCTTCTTCTTCTATTCTAAGTTTCTATCTTATCTTTCCTCACCCTTTAATTTCTTTCATTAATGACTGGTATTTTTCGATGTTTGGTTAGTCATCATTGAGTTTATGGCGATAACCAAAGTCGACAAAACCCCGGGTCATTACAGTTGGTATCAGAGCATAAGGTTAAGTTAAGTGAATTACCTTGGCTTTCTGGCGTGACTCAGTAAAGATAGGGTTAGTAATACCCTAGATTGAGTTTGAGTGTATATATACGAGTGCATATTTGTAATTTGATATAAAGTGGTTTTATATTGTGGAGATTCGTTGGTTGAGTTATTTATGGGTTCTGGTCGATCAGTTTGATCCACTGTATAAGTAGGAGTTTATAAACACTCGAATACGATGGGTTTGCACGATATGTTTTGAAAAGATGGTAAATTAAAATAAGTTTAAATAGGGTATATCTTGATATAAAGAAGATATAAATATCAAAATTATAATATATTGGATATTTTGGTTGTGATTATATTCGAGTAAGATTATAAGTAAAATTGTTACGTAAATAACCAATCAGAATTCATATAAGTGAAATACTTGAAATCAGATGAGTTAAATCTGAAATTTAAACCAGAAATTGAATTAAAATTCTGGAAAATTGGATAAGTGTTTGTAAATGGATTTGGATTAAAAATAAGGAAAATTTAAGGTCCAGGGAGATTTCAAATTGTTTTACAAGCAGTGTGAATTATATTTTGAAATAAATTTCAAAAAGGAAATGTTTATAAATTGTTTTATAGTATTGAACTCACTTCGATCGCTAGAAAATAGATTCTGATGATGATAGCTACATCATCAGTATTCATTTTCGAGTTGTAAGTGACGAATTATTACCAGAGATACTGTTTTGAATTTGTTTTGGGAAAGACAAGGTGTGTTGAATTTCAAAATAGGATTTATAGTATAGAATTTAAATAAGAAAATTCAAAGGGGATTTGAATATAGAAAATTAAAAGGGGTTTGAATATAGAAATTCAAATGAGATTTGAATAAATAAGATTTAAATAATGGAAAATTGAATATAGAATTCATATAGAGTAATAATAGGATTTGAATATAGAAATTCAAAGGGAGTTGAATATATGAAATTCAATGGTATTGAAATTTAGTTTGAATAAAGAAATTCAAATAGAGTTTGAATATAGAAATTCAAATGGAATTCAAATATAGGATTTGAATATATAAAATTTGAGTATAGAATTCAGATGGAATTTAAACTATAGAATTTGAATATATAGAATTTGAATAGAATTTGATATAAAGATTTGAATAATAGAAGTGATATAAAATTTGAATAGAAATTGAATAGAATTAACTAAGTCGAAGAGGAATCAGTTAATCCAGTTTTGAATTTGATGTTGAACTTTGGAAGGTGAATTGGATTTGTAAATGGATATTAGAAATCGAATATAGAACTTAAATTTGAAATTTCGATTCAAATTAGTTAATAAGCAAGTTAAAATATATTTGAACATGTCATGTTCAAATATAAAAGTGGAATAGACTAAAGTTAATTAACAAATTAATTAACGAATTGAGTTAAAACGATCAGGTATAGTTAAAATAGATTGGGCAGGTATAAATATACATGAGATAGGTATGGATAAGGTATGAAGGTATATAAATAGAATGCTCGAAGAAAAGGTATGTATTAAATTCATATATGAGATTTTATGCGCCGTATCGGCTAGGCGCTTGGCTTTTTCTTTTTCTTTTGGATTGGTGAGGGCCATGGGAGGCTATTTGAAATATCCTGATGCTCCTGGTACAAAGGAGGTTATGGCGAATTTTTCCGGGAATTTAAGGAGTTAGAATATTTTTAAGATAATTTGATAGTTAGAAATCAACGTATCGATATATATATAGAAGTCAATAAGGAAACGAACTTAGAAATAGAATATTAAAATCAAGAAGGAAGACTAAGAATAAAATCTAGTAAAAATAGAAAGAGGAAGTGTATACTTGTTTTAAAGTGAATGAGAATTTGTATGATATTGATTATTCGAGTAAGTAGTCATATCTGTTTCGACGTTATAAATGTTATTCAGTCAAGGTCTGAGAGGTAGTTATACCCCCAACTTGATTGATTTCATTATTAACAAATAAATAGTAAGATTTCAGGCTCGAAGATCAATGTTGGATAAGAGTTAGTTGAATATAGTAGTTGGGTTGTCGTAACGATGTTTTACACAACATCCGTTCTAACCCAAATAAGTGTAAGCTTGGAAATATAATAAAGAATATTTCCTAAGTATAGAAATAAACGAAATCGGAAAAGAGATAAGTAATTGGAATATTTTCCAATTATAAATAGCATATATTTTCCAAAGTTTAGAAAATAAAGGAAGGCGATATTCAGAAATGTTTTCCAAATAACATAAAAGGGCAATATGGTTATTGAAAATATTTGGTTAACAAATATTGATAAAGAAATAGAGAAGTGATTTAACTAATGGAATATTAAGGGCTCAGTGACATGTTCAAAAGGAAAATTTGATTTTTGAAAAGAGTAAACTGTTTAAAAACTCCTAGGGAAAGACTGTTTGAATTAAAAACAAATTTAACAGAAATTTGTGAAAGCAAATTTGAATTAAAGTAAAGCCAGTAAAGTGGTAACTGAGATTGAATTAGAATGATATCAAGACAAATTGGAGTGTGAGATTCAAATTTGAAATGTAATGGGATAATCAAGTTAAGAGTTGGGAATCGAGAAGAAACTCGAGTTGAAATGATATTTGGCTCCAATATAAGCGAATGATTGTGTTGTGGATAAAAGAAGATTGGAAATTGATTTAGATGACCCTTTTATCCGCTGAATTGATAACAGGTGGAAAGGATATAATGATAAGCCAACAAAAGGTACAAGTTTATATTTCTATTGGATATAAGATTTATGAGCTGAATTGGCAAGCCGCTTGGCTGTTTGTGTAACGACCCGGAAATTTCGACAACTGGAATATGAATTGGAAATTTAATAATTTATAATTAATTTTATATTGAGATTTGGGTTAGAAAATAACAATCAAGTATATTGTTCTAAGTCTGAATTGAGTTCAGAATGGTTTGTTGAGGAACCAATATTACTGTTAAATATTTGAATCTGGTTGGATATTTGAATTGGATTGAAATGCGATTGAAAATATGAATAATTGAATTTTAAAAATAAACGTTAGTTAACGGTAAACAAATCAGAGATTTTATTTGTTGAAATATATGGGAATTGGTCTGGATATGTGTAAAAAGAAATCGAAATTTAACGTTTTAAAATTTAGAAGCAAACAGAGTTATTTGTGAATGAACGAAATAAAATCGGGGAACCGATAAATAATAAATAATAATAATGTGATGCAAAACGGAATCAGATTATGATCAAACAAATTTTACTGAATTCAGAACGTGAGACGTAGCATCGCGTCAAATGTTGTAGCATTTGAAGTTCGTTCGTGGCTGTACAAAAAAATTAAGCGTTCAAGTAAATAGCGGTAGTAAAACTGGAATGGTATAAACATAAATCGTGCCGGTCACGTTTCGTTTGCCTTGGCTCCCACGGAAACTTGATCCCCACGGTTTTTGCATCTATAAAAAAATCGGGTCTTCCTCTTTACTCTTCAGCTTAAATAAATTTCCCCTTTCCTTTTTAATTTAATGGCCACCGAAAGTCATTTGTTTCACTTCGTAACCCTTTTTCCTCCCAAATCCCTAAAATTAAATCACCCTCTTCAAATCAATGGCGCCTTCCTATAGCAGCGTCGCTTCGCTGTTTGAAGAGTGAATCCATCACCGTCTTCCAACTTGTCGCCGCCACCAGCACCGCGCACCACCATCGAAGCAGCTAACTCGACGGCTACCCAAAAAGGGATTCGCTGCCACAAATCAAGGCAGCTGCTCCACTAGAGCCGTCACCGCGCCCGAATTGGTGACCTGCGAACCATCACCGATGCTCCCTCTACTGGCTGCGCCTTCTTTTCGCTGTCATAAGGTGAGTATTTTTACTCACGATGGATTTTAGATTCAAGTATTTTAATCGCAATTTGAACTGAATTATAATAGCGATTTTGAATTTTGTTCATAGACTGCTTTGGGTTAATATTAATGCTTGAACATGATTTTTCCTTGCCTCGACACAAGAAATACACTGTCTTGAATAAATTTATTATATATTTACATAAAAATCGAGTTTTTTATTTATATACATACGTTTGTATGTGTATATATGTAAAGTTGGGTATTCCAAACTAGCTAGTTGAATTCATTTTGGTGATCGTTACCGTTGTTGTTGCATTTGTTGAGATGCAGTCTGATCCAAGTAGCACCCTTGTTGTTTATAAATATGAAATGGTTTGTTGTAATCGGTTCGCCTATCGGTGTTTGAGGTTTTGTGGGCGGAACTTCTAAATTCAGAAGGGTTAAGATATGAAAATTTTGGGGAATCTCATGCCTGTTAGTTTATCAAATAAGACGTGCTGGGTTATAATTAAATACTAGCTAAAAAGATAAAGAACGAGGTAGATAAATTGATCGTCCGAATTCAAGCTGTGCTTACAAAAAGAAAATTAATTTGAGAAGATGTTGCATTAGTATGAGGGGCGGTATCATTTGTAATAAATACCTTTTCTAAAAATTTAGCCTTACAAAGGCAATTGATACTGTGTCCTCATATGTATGTAGTGTGATCATACAGACTTGAATTTATCCATTTGAATTTAGATACATCACTGCTCAAACTATAAATATATTAAAATAAAACTTATAGCGGGGTCATACATGTTTTCCTAAACCTTAATTGCTTCGCGGTAGGTGCATCTGGATATACTTATACTTCTGTGTGGTATCTGGACTGCTTACACATATAATTATATACATTTCGAGGATGGATAAGTCTAATTTGTATAAGTATCTTCTGAAGCATGAGTATATATTATTTATATTGCAGCGCATGTTAACACTTGTGTCTAAACCATGTACCGTTCTTTCTTTACACCTTGTGACTGATTAATTGAAATCCAAGGTTGAGAACCTGTATATACGAATACTGGTAAACTTGCTAGAAAGTGGTGTAACTGGACTTGATTTAGGAAAAAAAGGGGAAATTCTTTTCCACTCTTGTTTCCACGGTATATTCTAAGTTGCGTCATTAGAATGCTTGAGTATGGAGGTAGGGGGAACGTCTCAGTCAAGTGCTAATGAATCCGTAAGCATTGTTTTCTTAAAGTATGCGTCTCATTGTGTTTGAAGAAGCACGATGGGTTGAATATAGCCTGTTTATTTTATTCCGTGAATTTGAGGAAATACCATTCTTCTTCTTTGGACTGATTTGCTGCATATTGTATTATTCTATCTCAAGTGAATCTGAAATACTTTGCTTAGTTAAACATGAATCACATGCAATTGGAATTCTATGCCATATGACAGTTACTGTGAACTGCTGTCACACATACACGGGTTTTACCTTGTTAAAGCAACAATACCATATTGATACTGCTACTTGTTGCATCATCCCATGTCCGTATAGTTGTGTGTGTTCCTAGTGATACATAAGTTTAAATGCGGTTGTGAGTACTGGTACATGTTACACCGAACTGAATCATCTTTTAAACCTGCACTTAGATATACCCATTAATTTGTATTGAGGATAGATAATATGGTCCTACAGTTGTACTCATATTTTCCTGCCATGTCGTTAGTTAAACTCCTTATTTTAAACAGAAGTTACTTGGTTAATACACTGATATAGGTCCATTTGGGCATGTACATCCTGATATGACTTTCTGCTATTTCATGTAAGTTGATGTCAATATGAATTTTGACATAATTACACTGGGACTTGTAGCATGTAGCAGCCGATATTCATGGGCACCAAAACCACCTAGCTTGGCTGTATGTTGCTAGACTCTTATGTTACATATTATTGGGAAAAACCAAGTTCTGAAATTTGAGTATGACATTAATAAAATTGATCACACCTATTACTAAGTAAGTATGAAACCAGATCCTCAAATGACCATGAAATATTTATACCCTGCATTGGAATAACTCAAGTATTACAGGAGTGATATTTGTAAATAGTTGGATATAGCCTGTAGTACCCTGCTGTGTGTGTTGAAACCAAACAAGCTCGGTTTGCTTTGTCCCTTTTGAATGTACTGTTACCGAAATTATTATTTGTATATTTGTACGCTTGAAACCTTTGTTTACTGGAATGAATTGCTGAACCTTGTGTTCACTGAAATGAATTCGCTGAAACCCATTTTGTTACTAAAATGAAAATGACCTTGAAATATATATATATATATATATATATATATATATATATATATATATATATATATATCCGGTATTGTAATTACCCATGATATGGTTTAAATTCGGCCAAGACGTTGAGGCGATGTACACGTGTATCTTATATAAACGTGTACACTCGCAAACGCCGAGACCGTTTGTCCCTGGAAATAGATAGAACTGGTATGAACAGATACCACAACTGTTATTTTATATACGACATCTGTGTTGAAAGTTAGGATTAACTGTTATATTTCAGTTTACATTGAAGTTAATTTACATGAACTATGATTAATCCTGACTCGAGTATTTTAATGTTTTTGCATGAAATGCTCGAGTCAGACCCGAGCATTTCAGATTTAAGGACTTCAGTTCAGGATCCGAAGCTGGCGAAGACTGGGAATTTTCAAAGACGTGCGCACTCTGAAAGATTCAAACCAGTAAATATTTTTCTGTATTTAAACTGTATTTTATATTCCGCTGTATAGAAAATTCATGTATCAAAAATCCTAATTAATAAATAAAAGTTTATTTTGCTGTTAAATATTGTGTTATCTATTTATTCAGTGTTTTCTTGTGTTGACTCTATTTTTTTTTAAACTCTGTAAGCTACACGCGCTCCGTCGTTTTTGGACGTTTTAAATTGGTTTAATCACCGGTTTGAAGCGGCCAAAATGGCGGGACGTTACAGTGGTATCAGAGCTTTGGTTTATTCAAAGCTTAGCTTATTGAGTTTAAAAACAGATCGTGAAAATAAAGCGATTTTGAAAAATAATTATTTTTGAAATATCAAATATTTTGAAACTATTGTTTTGAAATTAATACAGCGGAAATGAAAATTTACTTTGAGATTTAAAATTTTGTTCGGAATCCCCAGTCTTCAGAAGTCTTCGAATCCAGGTTTGCGAGAATTATTCTTCAATAAGTTCCCCTAGGATTTGAATCTAGAATCCATCATCGGATGGTATCTAGGATAGATAGGAGAGAATCAACGAATTAATTTCGTTAAGCGTGAATTTTAGAAATCAAAGATGACTGAAGTTGATTGTAAATGAGAATTCAATTTGAATAGAAAAAGGAAATTTGAAATCATTTCAAAGAAGAAACGATGAATTTTGTTAAGAATATAAGTTGATGAAAAATTAAATAAAAAGGGTTAAGTGAAGAGATGACGATGTTTTATTTAACATTTGTTTAAATCAAACTAACAAATTTAGAGATGTTGCAAGAATAAAGTATATTCTCGATAGAAAATAAAGCTTTGTGAATATATGAAATATTTTCCGGTGACATTAAATGATTTTTAAGAATGGAGAAAATTAATAGAACAATTGGAAATATTTTCAAAGGATAGTGAGAGGTTAACATAATTCAGAATAACAAGAACTGAAGAACAAAGAGCTACGTCGAAGACGAAGGAGGACAGAACGTAAAGAGAAGTGGAATTGTAAATTGAATCCGAGAATTTCGTAAACAATGATTGATAAGAAATTAAGAAGTGGAGTTAAGGAATTTAGAAACTGACTAAAGATTAGTTAAGTTGAATAGTTTTCTGAGTATTGATCTGATGTTGGTTTCGGCCTTCGGGGTTGATACTTAGGGAATTGTTCGCTTGCTAATTGATGGTCGAGGTGTGGACGTGAACGAGTGATAATGCATGAAGAAAAAAATTTGTGAAAAAAAATATGGAATTTTGAGAGAATAAAGTTGTGACTGAAGTGATGAATTTTTAATTAGAGGTTTGGAAGAAGAATTGGTTATAACCAATAGATTCATAAATTCGAGTTAAAGGAAATATTAGATATCCGAATTGGATAAGAGATCAAAACTGAAATTGAATGGAGATTTGAGGATGCTCGATGTGAGATAGTGGATATAGAAATTTTCAGAACTTATATGAGAAATGCATAAAAATATAGCGAAGTCGAGAACTATTGATTTGAAAGGTAATCGATTAAGATAAAATCTTATATAACGGAATTTATATAAGACGAGATGTTTGAAATATGATTGGGAAATTAAATCTTATGTAAGTTCACATAAGTATGATTTATGAGAAGTATGAAATAAAATACTATATGTATATAGTATCGTGTGTTTTTCAAAATAAAGATAAGGAAAGTACCTTCCTTCTCTATGAAATTTGAGCTTAGCTGAGATATGCTACTGGTGGTAGTAGGTTGTCCGGACATAAAACTCATGAGTTGCCATTTAGCACGACTGCTAGCGTAATTCGCAGGGCTGCAGATAGCCTACGGTGGTCGGATGTTTCTGGAGGGAATCAGGCGTAATCATTGTGATCGCTGCGATCTAGAGTCGTTGGAATTCGGCCGTGTAGCGAAATTCGCAGGGCTGTAGATAGCCTACGGCGGACGGATGTTTCTTGGGGGAACCAAGCGTAACCATTGTGACTGCTGCGATCTACAGTCGAATGTAAGGGCGTAATCCGCAGGGCTGTGAAAGCTTACGGGTATGGATGTTTCCTGGGGGACTCAGGCGTAACCATTGTGCAACTGCGGTCCACAATATTTGAGATATCTTATTGATAGTGAGCCACCTGTTTGATGCAGCAGTTAGTCTTCGTGACTTGATTGGTGTTCGTGACCTGATTTGTCTTTAGGACTTGTTTTGTTCTCATGACTTGAAGTATCTTCATGTTTCCTTGATTTTTTCCGTGATGCTGAGACAGAGCAATCAACGCTCAGTGACCTCAGAATGTCTTTTGATTCTTGAAATATCTTCTGTTGATCTGTCCATGACGAAATTCGTAGGGAAGTGATTTCCTACGGATACGGATGTTTTCTGGGGGATCCAGACGGAACCATTGTGTATCTGCGACTCATGAACAATCAACATATCGATATCACATTGGTACTTTCAGTATCTATTTTAAAGAGAATTTTTAAATATATTTTCACTGGGAGTTGAAGCAAGGACATTTAGTACTTGGAGATCTTAGTCGTGCGCCTGGCCAGCGTATGCCTAACATCTGTAAGAACGACAATAGACTTGTTAGACTTCGAGTTATTAAATATTTTCAAATCAATAAGTTGAAATTAAAATGTACTTAACTGGATAAATTAAGAAAAAGATTTCAAAGTATTTTCAACTTTATAGCTTTGGAGAAATAACACCAATATGTTTGTATGGATTTCGTGTTATGTATATATATATAAAAAAAATTATAAAAATATTTCGGATTTTGAAAATTTCCAAGTCGACAATTGGTAACTTGAAGACAAGTTGTTATTTACACTCCTCAATGAGTGTTGAGAAAGATTAAATGGATTGAATGTAAGGAAATTGGGTTGAGGGCTGCTAAGTCTGGACCTATTTCAATCGAAATGATGGATAATTAAACTTTGAAAAATGGGGTCTATAAGGAAATTTGGGATAATTTGAGAGGCATAAATCCAACTTATGCGAATTTTGAAATTTAAGAAGTGGTTTAGATTTGAAGGGAAATTTAATGATCAAATTGAATATGATGGAAATAAAGAAGATCGATGACTCGAATATCGATATCGGTCGTGGAAAAATTTCACACAAAGATGAAAATTTGAAGTGTACAGTTGTATAACTCCAACGATTTCTCCTTTTCGAGGACGAAAAGTTTTAAAGGGGGGAAGAATGTAACGACCCGGAAATTTCGACAACTGGAATATGAATTGGAAATTTAATAATTTATAATTAATTTTATATTGAGATTTGGGTTAGAAAATAACAATCAAGTATATTGTTCTAAGTCTGAATTGAGTTCAGAATGGTTTGTTGAGGAACCAATATTACTGTTAAATATTTGAATCTGGTTGGATATTTGAATTGGATTGAAATGCGATTGAAAATATGAATAATTGAATTTTAAAAATAAACGTTAGTTAACGGTAAACAAATCAGAGATTTTATTTGTTGAAATATATGGGAATTGGTCTGGATATGTGTAAAAAGAAATCGAAATTTAACGTTTTAAAATTTAGAAGCAAACAGAGTTATTTGTGAATGAACGAAATAAAATCGGGGAACCGATAAATAATAAATAATAATAATGTGATGCAAAACGGAATCAGATTATGATCAAACCAATTTTACTGAATTCAGAACGTGAGACGTAGCATCGCGTCAAATGTTGTAGCATTTGAAGTTTGTTCGTGGCTGTACAAAAAAATTAAGCATTCAAGTAAATAGCGGTAGTAAAACTGGAATGGTATAAACATAAATCGTGCCGGTCACGTTTCGTTTGCCTTGGCTCCCACGGAAACTTGATCCCCACGGTTTTTGCATCTATAAAAAAATCGGGTCTTCCTCTTTACTCTTCAGCTTAAATAAATTTCCCCTTTCCTTTTTAATTTAATGGCCACCGAAAGTCATTTGTTTCACTTCGTAACCCTTTTTCCTCCCAAATCCCTAAAATTAAATCACCCTCTTCAAATCAATGGCGCCTTCCTATAGCAGCGTCGCTTCGCTGTTTGAAGAGTGAATCCATCACCATCTTCCAACTTGTCGCCGCCACCAGCACCGCGCACCACCATCGAAGCAGCTAACTCGACGGCTACCCAAAAAGGGATTCGCTGCCACAAATCAAGGCAGCTGCTCCACTAGAGCCGTCACCGCGCCCGAATTGGTGACCTGCGAACCATCACCGATGCTCCCTCTACTGGCTGCGCCTTCTTTTCGCTGTCATAAGGTGAGTATTTTTACTCACGATGGATTTTAGATTCAAGTATTTTAATTGCAATTTGAACTGAATTATAATAGCGATTTTGAATTTTGTTCATAGACTGCTTTGGGTTAATATTAATGCTTGAACATGATTTTTCCTTGCCTCGACACAAGAAATACACTGTCTTGAATAAATTTATTATATATTTACATAAAAATCGAGTTTTTTATTTATATACATACGTTTGTATGTGTATATATGTAAAGTTGGGTATTCCAAACTAGCTAGTTGAATTCATTTTGGTGATCGTTACCGTTGTTGTTGTATTTGTTGAGATGCAGTCTGATCCAAGTAGCACCCTTGTTGTTTATAAATATGAAATGGTTTGTTGTAATCGGTTCGCCTATCGGTGTTTGAGGTTTTGTGGGCGGAACTTCTAAATTCAGAAGGGTTAAGATATGAAAATTTTGGGGAATCTCATGCCTGTTAGTTTATCAAATAAGACGTGCTGGGTTATAATTAAATACTAGCTAAAAAGATAAAGAACGAGGTAGATAAATTGATCGTCCGAATTCAAGCTGTACTTACAAAAAGAAAATTAATTTGAGAAGATGTTGCATTAGTATGAGGGGCGGTATCATTTGTAATAAATACCTTTTCTAAAAATTTAGCCTTACAAAGGCAATTGATACTGTGTCCTCATATGTATGTAGTGTGATCATAAAGACTTGAATTTATCCATTTGAATTTAGATACATCACTGCTCAAACTATAAATATATTAAAATAAAACTTATAGCGGGGTCATACATGTTTTCCTAAACCTTAATTGCTTCGCGGTAGGTGCATCTGGATATACTTATACTTCTGTGTGGTATCTGGACTGCTTACATATATAATTATATACATTTCGAGGATAGATAAGTCTAATTTGTATAAGAATCTTCTGAAGCATGAGTATATATTATTTATATTGCAGCGCATGTTAACACTTGTGTCTAAACCATGTACCGTTCTTTCTTTACACCTTGTGACTGATTAATTGAAATCCAAGGTTGAGAACCTATATATACGAATACTGGTAAACTTGCTAGAAAGTGGTGTAACTGGACTTGATTTAGGAAAAAAAGGGGAAATTCTTTTCCACTCTTGTTTCCACGGTATATTCTAAGTTGCGTCATTAGAATGCTTGAGTATGGAGGTAGGGGGAACGTCTCAGTCAAGTGCTAATGAATCCGTAAGCATTGTTTTCTTAAAGTATGCGTCTCATTGTGTTTGAAGAAGCACGATGGGTTGAATATAGCCTGTTTATTTTATTCCGTGAATTTGAGGAAATACCATTCTTCTTCTTTGGACTGATTTGCTGCATATTGTATTATTCTATCTCAAGTGAATCTGAAATACTTTGCTTAGTTAAACATGAATCACATGCAATTGGAATTCTATGCCATATGACAGTTACTGTGAACTGCTGTCACACATACACGGGTTTTACCTTGTTAAAGCAACAATACCATATTGATACTGCTACTTGTTGCATCATCCCATGTCCGTATAGTTGTGTGTGTTCCTAGTGATACATAAGTTTAAATGCGGTTGTGAGTACTGGTACATGTTACACCGAACTGAATCATCTTTTAAACCTGCACTTAGATATACCCATTAATTTGTATTGAGGATAGATAATATGGTCCTACAGTTGTACTCATATTTTCCTGCCATGTCGTTAGTTAAACTCCTTATTTTAAACAGAAGTTACTTGGTTAATACACTGATATAGGTCCATTTGGGCATGTACATCCTGATATGACTTTCTGCTATTTCATGTAAGTTGATGTCAATATGAATTTTGACATAATTACACTGGGACTTGTAGCATGTAGCAGCCGATATTCATGGGCACCAAAACCACCTAGCTTGGCTGTATGTTGCTAGACTCTTATGTTACATATTATTGGGAAAAACCAAGTTCTGAAATTTGAGTATGACATTAATAAAATTGATCACACCTATTACTAAGTAAGTATGAAACCAGATCCTCAAATGACCATGAAATATTTATACCCTGCATTGGAATAACTCAAGTATTACAGGAGTGATATTTGTAAATAGTTGGATATAGCCTGTAGTACCCTGCTGTGTGTGTTGAAACCAAACAAGCTCGGTTTGCTTTGTCCCTTTTGAATGTACTGTTACCGAAATTATTATTTGTATATTTGTAGATGTATTCGCTTGAAACCTTTGTTTACTGGAATGAATTGCTGAACCTTGTGTTCACTGAAATGAATTCGCTGAAACCCATTTTGTTACTAAAATGAAAATGACCTTGAAATATATATATATATATATATATATATCCGGTATTGTAATTACCCATGATATGGTTTAAATTCGGGCCGAGACGTTGAGGCGATGTACACGTGTATCTTATATAAACGTGTACACTCGCAAACGCCGAGACCGTTTGTCCTTGGAAATAGATAGAACTGGTATGAACAGATACCACAACTGTTATTTTATATACGACATCTGTGTTGAAAGTTAGGATTAACTGTTATATTTCAGTTTACATTGAAGTTAATTTACTTGAACTATGATTAATCCTGACTCGAGTATTTTTATGTTTTTGCATGAAATGCTCGAGTCAGACCCGAGCATTTCAGATTTAAGGACTTCAGTTCAGGATCCGAAGCTGGCGAAGACTGGGAATTTTCAAAGACGTGCGCACTCTGAAAGATTCAAACCAGTAAATATTTTTCTGTATTTAAACTGTATTTTATATTCCGCTGTATAGAAAATTCATGTATCAAAAATCCTAATTAATAAATAAAAGTTTATTTTGCTGTTAAATATTGTGTTATCTATTTATTCAGTGTTTTCTTGTGTTGACTCTATTTTTTTTTAAACTCTGTAAGCTACACGCGCTCCGTCGTTTTTGGACGTTTTAAATTGGTTTAATCACCGGTTTGAAGCGGCCAAAATGGCGGGACGTTACAGTTTGATTTTCTTTTGGGATGGAGATGGCCCAGAGGGGCGAGTGGTGGTTTGACGTATTGACCAGTACAAAGGAGGTGCTGGCGATATTTTTCGAAAAGATAAGGCGTTAGAAAATTTTCAAGATTTTTGAAAATTTTCGTTGATAAGAATTAATTAATATTTAATTGAAATTAAATTTGTCCAGTTGAAAACTGGAGTAAAGAAGCGAACAAATATGTTCTAACCAGTTGATAGGGTCGTCCTCTACCTTTTAGCAATTTCGAGGACGAAATTATCTTAAGTGGGGAAGAATGTAATGACCCGCATTGGTAGAGGTATTATAATTAATTTATTTAATTATATAAATAGTGATATAGTGAATTAAATGGTTGTGGAATTAAATAATGGTTAATATTTAATTAAAATAATAAATTAAATAATATATTTAATTCTGAAATAGTCGAAAATAGTAAATTGACAATATAATGTGAACTGGACAATTCAAAGTATATAATTCAGTTTAGAATTGAATTATAATAACGAATATATTTAATTAACGATGGTTGAACGCACGAATTATAATATAATTAAAATAGACCTCGAAACGACGCGGAAGTTCGCTATTTGGCGATTCGAACTTCAACTGAATGTACAGGGTTCGTTTTAAATCGGATTTCTGTGAATCAAGAAACATGTGGAGCTGGTGGAGTATATCTTTCTAGTGGAAGAGAAAAATTTGGGTTTCATCATGTATATTTTGAGATATGTCCAAATCAAATTTTAAAATAGTCACTATAGAATCGTTTTATCGACCGTATCGGTTTATTCTATATAACTAGAGATTGGGTTTGAATTTAGACAGAGTTCTTTTGAGAAATAGTGAAAATTTAATTTTTTAGAATTTTATTGTAATTTTTAATTAATTAAATAAGCGACTTTTTATTTAAAGAATTCTACACCCTATAATCAACATTTTTGGGTTTCACAATATGAGTGGAACTACCGATATTATTATATTTCTGGAGTCGGGACACCTCGCTCGTCACGATGGTGTTTGTATTTCTGTCCGTAGCAGTACATATATTAATGAAATAATGTTATCTATCAAAATGCTACTTTACCGTAACCTTAACCTAATCCTCATTTCAGTGATAAACAAAGGTCCACGTTTCATTCATTCCAACCGGTCGTTTCCTTTGGTTCAAAACAAAATACTTGGCACTCAGGAAATCCACACAAATGGAAACAAAAATACTATAAAATAACCTCAACTCGAGTCCTAATTCATTTCGTTCTTCTGGGCAAATTAAATCCACCGCCACTAACACTTTTGAGCAAAACAAATTCATGACTTCTAAAATCTATAGAAATTCAAGGAAAAATAAATAAAATGTTTAGTTTATATATTCGAGTTGCTTGGTGGTTCATCTTCATGCTGATATACCTATCGAAGGAGGCGACATCATCATTGGTAGCTGCGTGGGGTTCAACGCGAGCTAGGGTTAATTGTATTAGGAGACTGACACTTCGATTCACAAATCCGAGTTTCGTTTTGGAGTTAAAAGGTGAAATAGCACCTACGGATGAGAATTTGTGAATTCCGATGGGATTAAAAGTCGTTCGAACATTGGGGGGACGGTGAGCAACTGTGGGACGCATTACACAGGGGGGCTGCGAGTTCAAACCTTTGGTGTCGGGGTGGAAGAGAAGTAGAAGGAGAATGCAGCGGTGCATTTAGTTTTTGGGTTCGTTTGGAAATGAATGAGGGGCGCGAGCATGAAGTTCGGTAGTACTGGTTTTATGGAGCTGGAAAGAAGCGGAAGTTTAGAAAAAGGAGGAAGAAAGATTACTGTTCATGTCGGATGGGTTTTTAATTGGTATTGGTCTGGGCCGTTGAAAGATTTAGGGTAAGGTTCATTTAGAAAATATAAATCCATAATATTTTATTTAAATAATGTATAAGCTTCGAATGTTGATATCTTTTACATACATGATCGAAATCGAACGAGACAAGTTGCGTTGGGATCGTATGGACGAGCACTCCACAATGAAACTGACTGGAAGTCCATTGGAGCTCGTTTGAATTTATGGCGAAATAAATTGTTTGATTCAAATCAAACAACAGTTTATCGTTCTTTAACGATGAACTGCCAAAGTGAGTAAACCTCACTAACTCTAAACAGTTTATAATTTCATGTTGTATTTTTAGAACTGTTAAATATTGGCTGATTGACTGTGTGTTGACTGGTTGATTGAACTGCTAGTCAGTTAGTTGAATTTCCATATTTGATTCTGTTTAACAGAATATATCATATTGAACTGAAAGTGAAGTTGATTTTATTGTGTAACATCTGTGGATGCTGGGAAAGAGGTTGGAGGAACCCAACTGGGTTCCTCAACATTTATTTTACTGTTTTTAATATATTGTGATATATGATGTGATTTATAATCCGTGGTTGATTATATGTGTATGGACGATATTGGTCATCGTGATTTGATGTGTTAAATACCATAACATACCGAAATGGTGAAAAGGGAATTTTCAAAATGAATATTGATAATAGATTAATTATAAAATCAAAGGATTTTATAAAAGAGACAATATTTATAACAATCAAAGGAGGATTTATAAAAGGAATTATTTATAAATGGAATATTTATAAATAGAAATTTATTAATTAATGGATTATTTATAAACAGAAAATACTTAGAAATGAAACCCTAAAGGAATTATTTGCAAACCATTTGCAGATAGACTAGAACGAGAAAGGTTTGTAAACCATTTACAAATGGAATCGAAAGAGGAATATTTGTAAAACCTTTACAAATGAAATCGAAAAGGAGATATTTGTAAAACAATTTACAAATAGAATTAGAAAGGAAATATTTAGAAATAAATAGAGTTATAAAAATGAAATTTGTTTATAACCGAATAGGATGTTATAAAAAGGAAAACGTTACTAAAAAGGAAATCATTTGTAAAGTGAAGAACCGTTACTAAAAGTAAATGTTTATAAATGAATAGTTTATTCGACAGGAGTTAAGTGAATAGAGTTAATAAAAAGGAGTTATCGAATATTAGTTATTCGAAGAAGAGTTAAAAAGGAGTTAATCGAATATAGTTTATTCGAATATAAAGTAAAAGGAGTTAATCGGATATAGTTTATTCGAATAGAGTAAAAGGAGTTAATCGAATATATAGTTTATTCAAATAGAATTAAAAGAGTTATCGAATATAGTTTATTCGTTAGGAGTTATGTAAATAGAGTTAAATTTAAATCAAAAGAGTTAAGTATATAGAATAAATTGAATAGAGTTATCGAATATACCATATCGAAGGAAAGAATTATCGAATAAGAGATGATTCGAAGGAGGGTTAAGTAAGGAAGTTAGTTAAACAAATATAAAGTGAACTTTGCCTATTTCAAAGTTAGAAATGTTGTTCAGTTAAGGTCTGAGAGGTAGTTCTACCCCAACTTGATTGGCTTCGTATTTAACTAAGGAATGGTTAAGGTTCGATAGTAAAGAATGGTTAAGTGAATTTAGTAATTAAAGGAAATGGTTTGAGTTGGCATCGCGATGGTTTGTTTAAACATCTGTCTAAGTCCAATGAAGAAGCTTTGGAAATGTTTTCCAAATAAGAAACCAGAATTTGTTTTCTAATAAAGAAAATAAGAAATGGAAATGTTTTCCATTGTTAATAACGTATATTTTCCAAATTTAGAAAATAAGAAATTTTGAATATAGGGAAACAGGAGATAAGTAAATTAATGATATAAAGAAATAAATGTTGAATGATGTTTGATCGATTTATATATTTCTATTTGGAAATAATATCGTTGTTTGCACACCTGTTTTTCTTCGATAGTTAAATCACAGACTATCAAAGTTTTGACTATTTTAACGTTATTAATATGGAGAGACCGGTTGGATTATTATCCAAAGAACCACTCTGTATTGGCATAAGCGTTGCGAATCATATATGCCAAAGGAAATTGAAGACGAAGTTATGCAAGGGCTATCCTGTTTACAGAATAGTGCCTTCGGTTCATCCTGTTCCTGGATGACTTATATGGACGGATGTTTGACAGAGTATTTCCAGACGATCTCGTATAATGATTTCTCCTACCGTACCAAGAGTGGAAGCGGAGAAGGAAACTTCTTTTAGCTAACACATAATGTATTGTTGAGGACGTCAATCGGTGATTGGATGGATTTGATGATGTGGCATTCAAAGTGAATCTGGTGTGATGATAAAGCGTAGCTTCTAGCCACACATCCGGTAAATGAAAGAAATCGGGCAGGCAGCATGGCTAAGTCGGTCGCACCGAAGTAGGGTGTATAATCACATCATCTCGAGTTTCATTTACTTCTAAAAATCTATTGTTGATGCTGTCCCATTCGGGAAACGGTTGCTGATCCCAACTGTTGGTGATATACATTCGATACACTCAAGCGAAATGAGTGGTCGGTCATGTGTGGCCGTGTTGCAAGATGTTCTTGTTGAACCCAGTGTATTCCTCTCTAGAGGTACACTAGCAAAATGTGGTTCCATACATTGTCATAGTTGGAAATCTATTATATTATGTATGTAGAACGTGAGATGAAAGCGTTTCTGCTAGATGATTGTTATATTGTGGTTGATAGACATTATTATATTATCAGAGGGTTTTTGATATAAAGATAATTTGAATTATCATAAGGGAAAAACCCGTTCCGTTATGCAGTGTGGTCTTATGAGATATCATTTACCTGCTTAAACTGTTTTAAACTGTTTTACTCATACCAGTCCCGTGACTGACTCGGAGTTTATTTGTTTGTTTCCCTAAACTCTTGGGTGCCTAAATTTGTACGGGCAGTCAAGTAGTCAGGATTTACAGATATACTAGAAGAGCTTGGAGTAGGAGGCTTCAGGATTATATGGCTATAGTTATTTCCGTTGTATTGTTAGTGTTGTACTCTGATAATGTTATTGTATATATATAATGATTTTATTTCAAGGATATATTATCTATTATATGTTGTTCGTTCCGCTGTGAAATTCGTGATACTCTGATGTTGTGTTCTTCTTCTTCTATTATAAGTTTCTATCTTATCTTTCCTCACCCTCTAATTTCTTTCATTAATGGCAGGTATTTTTCGCTGTTTGGTTAGTCATCATTGAGTTTATGGCGATAACCAAAGTCGACAAAATCCCAGGTCATTACAACTCCCTTCTCTGAGACGTACAAGCTCAAGAGTTATATATTGATGGATATCAAACGCATGGAGTGAATTTCCTGTGTGGCATGCCTAAGTGGCAAATGATCAAGGCTTTTGTTGAAAAGCAGGTTCTTGTGGTTGGTGATCAAATCATCGCCTGTGTGGCATAGCTTTGTGTAACGTGAATTCGCGAGCCTTACACCCCGGTTGTGAACCAGAAACGTGAGAGGACCTCAGGGAGGGCATGCGTTTTCTTCTAGCTAGGGTGGTGTCAGTGACCTACTAGCCCTGACATTTATATTATTTTCACCTGTGTGGTTGTTGTTGTTGCAAGGCGCCTCGGATATATCGGTGACTATGTGGAGCCGATTGTAATAACCAAGAAATTCTGAGCCAGTTTAAAATTTTTATTTTGGCAATTTTAGCGAATTTTGAATATTTAAAATGAATTATTTTAAATAATATCGACGAAAATTTATTTTGAACATATTTAGGACGTATATATTATATACGCCGTCGTTAGAATATAAATAATTATATATAATTATAAATAGAATTGAAAATGACGCGGTAGTTCGATAATTCGATTTCAAACTTCAATTGAATGTACCGGGTGCAAAACAATCCGGGTTTTAGTGAAACCAAAAATATTAGGATCTAATTGATGATATATTTCCAATGAATCCGACAAATTGAAATTTCATAGCGGGAATCAAAATATATGTCCAGTTGAAAATTCTGAATAGTCGCTATGGAATTCAGGCCCTTAAAAATGGGAATTTTGCAAACGACCTCGGATTTCGATGAAACCACTTTTGTTGGGTCCGTGATGTCAAATTATTGTTAGATTCCAAATTTCATAATTTTTCGAATCAATATGTGAGCGTGGCACAGTAAAACGCGTTTGACCAGTTTTAGTTGATTTTAATCGACTGGAAAGGGGCCATTTTTCCAACGGTCTCGGAATTCGACGAAACTAGTTTTGTTAGGACCGTATCGTCAATACGAAGCTAGAAAATATTTTTTTGGGATTTATAGAGTTCGTATGTGACCCCGGTAAATTGAAATGCGCGTTCAAATTCAATATATGGAGTTATATGTTGACTTCAATGGAAACCGATCGAAACGATCGAATCAGTTTACGATACATATCCCATTGTGTTCGGGATGGGGGTAAAATGCTATGGACGACAGGCGGTGGGCCTCTTTTCGAGGTCGTATGTAAAAGTCAACTTTTTTTGAAATTAAATAATTTTAAAATCCCTCCTTCCTCTCCTTTTTTTTCTCTGCCCCCTCCACCCCCCCCCCCCCCCCCCCGTTCAAAATCATTCGAGAAAGAAAAAAAAAGAAAAAGGAAAAAAAACCTCGTTCACCGCCGCCAGTCGCGGCAGCCACCACCGACCCCCAACCATTCGCCGCCCCGTCTCCGATCTGCCCACCCCTCCTAAGCCTCCGACGAGCCAACGCGACACCCCCCAGACCCCCCAATCGAAACCGCCCAGTCGCGAACACCCAAACCCCACCAAAAACGTACCGCGACCCCCTCCTCCTTGCCACCACCGCAATCTCCGCTTCCAGATCCTCCGCCGCACTGGAGTTCGATCCAGCCACCTCCGTTCGACAAATCCGACCCCCCCTCCCGCTATAAAACAATATACGCTGTAAGTTTTTTCATTTATTCATTTTATCTCCATTTGTTTAATATAAAAAAAATCAGTTTTTAATTTGAAATCGGTTTTTATAAATCAGTTTTTGTCTTCAAAGTTTCGATTTTTAAAATAGAAAAGATTAGATTTTTAAAATAGAAAAGGCGAAATCTTTATAATAGAAAAATAGAATTTTTATCTATAGAGTAGCGGTATAAAAATTCGATTTTTATATATTGAATAGCGAGGTAAAAATTCGATTTTTATATATTGAATAGCGAAGTAAAAATTCGACTTTTATATATTGAATAGCGATGTAAAAATTCGATTTTTATATATTGAATAGCGAAGTAAAAATTCGATTTTTATATATTGAATAGCGAAGTAAAAATTTGATTTTTATATATTGAATAGCGAAGTAAAAATTTGATTTTTATATATTGAATAGCAAAGTAAAAATTTGATTTTTATATATTTAATAGCATAGTAAAAATTCGATTTTTACATATGTAGAGAATACGGGCAACGAAGGTGATAAAAAGGCGAGAGCGATGAAGATATCTATCAAAGAAGTGTCGTGGAGTTGGGATAGCTATCGGTGAGAATTTTTCACTCTTCAATTTCTTTTCTAGTATATATATATACTAGGATGCAGACGGTGTTTAGTAGCACCCAACACAATCGTCCACAGACCATGGACTTGTTTGTTTGATTACAAAAATTAGTTAGATTATTTGGGTTGAATTGAATTGTTTGGTGAAATGAAATTGAATAGATTGATGTGTGAATGGCGTTGGCCTTCACTAGACTGGGGATAAGGCTAAGCCTCGTCCCGTTTCTAGTATCGTGCCATTATGCCGCCGAAATTTTCTAAAATAAGTTAGAAAAATAAAGAAACCATTTTATTTAATAAATAAACTGAATAGAATATTTTCATAGGTTGAATAAAATGTTTTATCGTTAAAAATATAATTTTTAACGTGAAAGTGAATAAATAAATATTTATAAACAAATCGGCCGATTTGTTTATATACACTGATTTGACTAATATTGATTAGGTCGATAAATTTTACACGTCGCCCAACTGCACAACCAAAATCTGTGTTTGATTGTTTGAAACCCCACACGGGTGTTAGGATGAAATTTGAAGTTCACTCATCCTGATTGATTAAATATGTCGATCGATTGATTGACAGGCTGTTATAAGCGTTAGATATCTATATTTGATGCTTATACAGTGTAGTGCACTTTGGTTGATGGTTGATTGTTTCTCAATGCTATTTTATATGTGTGATGTATGAAAATCAATATAATTAATATTATATGGTGATTGATTGGGCCTCATTCCAATTGGAAAAATAAAGAATATTATAAAATCAAGGTTCATGTGTTGACCGTACTCATCCGTTGAGATTCGTCATGTATTGAACGAAATATTTTAATAATAAAATTTACATCTTTATCAATATAAAATCAAGGTTCATGTGTTGACCGTACTCATCCGTTGAGATTCATCATGTGTTGAACGAAATATTTTAATGATAAAATTTACATCTTTATCAATATAAAATCAAGGTTCATGTGTTGACCGTACTCATCCGTTGAGATTCGTCATGTGTTGAACGAAATATTTTAATAATAAAATTTACATCTTTATCAATATAAAATAAAGGTTCATGTGTTGACTGTACTCATCCGTTGAGATTAGTCATGTGTTGAACGAAATATTTTCATAATAAAATTTACATCTTTATCAATATAATATAAAGGTTCATGTGTTAACAGTACTCACCCGTTGAGATTAGTCATGTGTTGAACGAAATATTTAGATTCACGTATTGAATAGAATGAGTATTCATTTGTTGGATAGAATAATGGAATAATTGAAATATATAAAGCCGTGTTGATTAGAGTTGCGCTATTTTGACGCGAACGATATTTATATCGATTATATTCGTTTTTAAATTTGAATTGAATCGAATAGAAAACCAATTTGAATTGAATCGAATAGAAATCGAATTTGATTTCAATTGCATATATAACGAATTTGATTTCAATTGAATAGAAAACCAAATTGAAATCGAATTGAATATATAACGAATTGAATTCGAATTGAATATATAACGAATTGAATTCGAATTGAATATATATAACGAAATGAATTCGAATTGAATATATAACGATTTGAATTCGAATTGAGTATATAACGAAATGAATTGAATTGAAAAGAAAACAAATTCGAATCGAATTGAAATGAAAAGAAAATGAGTTCGAATCGAATTAAAATCGATTTGAATTGAAATCAAATAGAAATGAAAGTAAAAAGGATTTAAAATAGAAAATTCAATTTTGATTTGAATTTGAGATAAAAGTTGAATTGTTTTTGAAACGAATTCAAAACTGTTTATAAAATTCGTTTTTATAGGAATCGACGAAATATATATTATATATATAATATAATGGCCTGAATAGAACGCGCCACGGCAGTTCGTAAATTTCGACCATTTATTTCAAACGGACATTACGGGAGATCCGACCGTCGGATTCTCCTAAAACCGGAACCATTGGGTTCGTATCGAAAAGTGCTTTCTAACGAATATTAGAAATTTGAAATCTAACGGTTGGATTTGGAGATACGTCCAAATCAAATTCAGAAAAGGTCGTTGTAAGTGCAGTTCGATGGCCGTTGTTGGAAATCGACTGTACGGGCCTTGATAAAATTATTAAAAATAGTAATAATTTGTGTAAAATCATAAGAAATGATTTGGGAAAAATTCGGATGAAAAACTCCATATTTGAAAAGATAAAAATAGACTTTTATCGAAATGAACTAGTTTTGAATTGAAATTAAA
This sequence comes from Allium sativum, assembly GCA_030737875.1. Lineage (NCBI taxonomy): Eukaryota > Viridiplantae > Streptophyta > Magnoliopsida > Asparagales > Amaryllidaceae > Allium > Allium sativum. Next base: position 177,341,252 of record CM060915.1, on the reverse strand, counting down.
ACCTATTTATTTTTAAATAAATAAATTGGATTTGAAATGGGTTTTAAATAAAATTGATTCATGGGTTTATCGTGAACTGTGTTTTAAATAACACTAGTTCTTTAACCCGATAATAAATAGAACGTGATTCGGGTTTATCGTGAAATGTGATTTAAATGACATTAGTCCTTTAATCCAGAAAAAGGAGTTTTAATGAATCTGTAATTAGATTGAAATGTGAATTGATAATCTAAATTATAAAATTTAGAAAATGATCGAGAATGGAGCATCACCAGTTTTGCTCCAAAGCGATAGTTAAATCATTAATTAGATTTGAACGTGAAATGGTGTTTAATTTTACCGATAACACCGTGGTGATAAATATGGAGTATTACCAGTTTTGCTTCATGGGATGAATAGGTTGGGATTGAGAAATAAAATAAATAATTACTTCGGTGTGGTTCGCTAATCTCGACTAGTTTGGGGAAAACCATATTTTGGTTTGAAATGTCATCCAAAGGAAGATTAAAGTATAAATTTTAAAGAATTTATCTTGGATAAAATTAATGGGAACCTTTCCCTAAAAATGTAATTTTATGAATAAAAGAATATTATGAATTGAAATGAGGCATATGTTGTGTTTGTGTAACATTTGTTTTTAATATACGCGGGTTGTTCGGAAAGTCCGGGTTTATACCCATTCTGAATAACCGATTCGACGATACGTCGAAGATGAAGACGGTGGTTGAAGACCGGAAGTCTTCACATCGTTTGGATAATTACTGACGATCCTGATTGGGCTGTACACCCAAGAGGATGGAAACAGTTGGTGGTCGTCCAGACGTACTTGGAGATGGATGGATATGCGAGGAAAGTGCCTCTTGTTTCGTTCAGACCCAGAACGAACTTGTAAATGGATTGTGTGTCTGACAATGGAATTTATTCTGTGTTGATCGATTTCTGTTAAATATATATCTATTTGGCGGCGGAGAATTTATTCTCTTGCTTAACGCCCTTCTCTGAGACGTACGAGCTTAGAGGTTATAGATCGATAGATATCAATCGCATGGCATGAATTGCCTGTGTGGCATGCAGAGATGCAATGATCAAGGCTTCTGCTGAAAAGCAAAGTCTTGTGGTTGATGACCAAAGCACGGCCTACGTGGCAGCTTTCTGTATAGCGTGAATTCGCGTGCCTCACACCTCGGTATGAGTTAAAAATGGGATACGGACCGTTGGGAGAACACGACGTTTCTTTCTAGCTTTGGTGGTGTCAGTAACTTACCAGCCCTGACATTTATATACTTTTCACCTTTGTGGTTGTTGGAATGAGGCGCCTCGATATTAGGTCTATAAGGACCGGGAAACGTGTGTTCAGGAATTGCCAATCCTCAAACGTAAGAGAGGACCGGCTCAACCGATCCAGGGTTACCCAGTGTGCGTAGTCCTGAGCATTTGCTAGAGTGTATCGAAGCAGAGAGGAGCTTGCCCCTTGCCTCGACTCATGACGGAAATCCAATTTCCAATACGTATATTTCGGTTTTATTTGTAGAGTCTAGTATGGCGACATAGTGGTATGGGGCACTTATGTCGTCTATGATTTATATTTATGATTGAAATTGTTTTGACACTATACACTTATTATAGTATCAAATGATTTGTTTTAAACGTACCAAGCATGTTTGGCTATTAAAAGGGAAAACCCTATCCTCCGGCTTGCGTTGCATTGTGTGATGGGACCAGGGTCTTATAATAGCTTCATTTTTCGAAAAAGCATTGCGCTGTTTATTATATGCACTGGTATTCTAGGGAGGAAACCCGTTCCGTCTTATACGGCGTGGTCCCTTGAATTACTCTCTTTTAAAGTAAAGCTTTAAATAACTATTTTAGTTCTCACACCAGTCACATGACTGACCTGGAGTTTATTGTTTTAACCTAAACTCTGGGTGCCCCTATTTTTGACACGGGCAGCTAGTAGTTTTGGTTTTGCAGATTTATATTCACAAGATCCTGGTTTACAGCTGGAATGATATCCGGAAAGCTCTGTATCTGTATATCACCTTCTAGTTGTGCTTTTGTATTATTTTCCGCTGCTATGTAATTTATTGTAATCTCTGATATTTATCGAATGTAATTTATTCAATTATACTCTGTATATTCTTGTATCTAATGGAATTGTTTTAATAGCAATGAAATGTTCTTCTGTTTGTTTTCTGATTTGTCCTGTTCTCAAACGATCAGGGGTTTCGAACGATCTAGATCGGTCTAACGACTGATTCGTATCGAACGAAATTCCTTGCCGTCACACCGATGGAGTCATTTGGCTCATTTACGCCCCAAAGTGCGGGGAAACGCAGTGTTCAGGCATTTTAATCCACATCGGTGGACCGGTCCTGACGATCCAAGGGGCAGTTGCGGCTGTTCCTGTGGCTCGGACTAGATAGTCTCGAATTGGTAGAGGACGTTCCCTTGCCTCGGTTCATAGATGGAAATTCAATTTCCAAATACGTGACTTTGAGATTTTGATTGTAGAGCCTAGTATGGCGACATGATATATGATACCCATGTCGTCAAGGATTGATACATTTATATTTGAAGTTGTTTTATACACTATGCACTTATAATAATATCAAATGATTTGCTTTTAATGTACCAAGCATGTTTGGCTATTATAAGGGAAAACCCTATTCTCTGGCTTGTGTTGCATTGTGTGATGGGACCTGGGTCTTATAATAGCTTCATTTTTCCAAAAATCATTGCGCTTGTTTTGTTATATGCACTGGTATTCTTGGGAGGAAACCCGTTCCGTGTTATAAGGCGTGATCCCTTAATATATCTGAAATAAAATAAAGTTTTAAATAACTGTTTTAGTTCTCCCACCAGTCGCATGACTGACCTAGAGTTTATTGTTTTAAGCTAAACTCTGGGTGCCCTTCGACACGGGCAGCTAATAGTTTTGGTTTTGCAGATTCATATTCACAGGAACCTGGTTTACAGCTGGAATGATATTCGGAAAGCTCTGTATCTGTATATTCCTTTTAGCTGTGTATTGTATTATTTTTCCGCTCTAGTAATGTATTTAAATCTATGATAGTTATCGAGTGCGTAATATTTATTCATACTCTGTATATTCTTGTATTCTGATGGAATTGTTGTAATAAACAATGAAATGTTCTTCTGTTTTCGTTCCGATGTGGCTTGTACTCAACTCAATCTGGGCTTTCCTTAGCAGGGAAGTTCGGGTCGTTTCAATATCAATTAAGAAAAAGGCAGCAGTGGACCATAGAATCCATCTTTTGTTAAGATGTTGAATTGTCGTCAGACAGATCAACGAAGTTGGTTATAAAAATTATTTTTTTATAATTAAAGGGAAGTTCTAATAGAAGTTCTGTTATAAACTAGTACTTTATAATTGTTTTTATAAAGTAAATACAAATGATTGTTTGACAATTAAATAAGGTTATAAAGCCATAACTACCCTGTGAGGAAATATTTGGATAATTGATTTAAGACAAGCCATTTAGAAATATCATTAGATTAATTATATTAATCTAATGGAAAGGAGTAATTAAGATCTATTAACAAATTAACTAATGGTATGAAGTTGATTAAATCAACTGTTTATTAGAAAATGATTATTAGATTAAATGGGTCTTCAATTGATCTATCATAATAACTTGGAAATTAATTGTTTAAAATTAGTAAGGCTTCGTATTAATTACCTTTTTAATTAATGAAGTTTAAACGATTATCAGTATAACTAGTATTGTTTTATTAAAGTTAGCAAATAATCTATCTTAGATTAATAAGGAAGTAAATTATTTTACTTCCGAAACGGCGAATTAAATTACTATTTAATTTAAATAATTGTTTCTTAATGGAATCCATTTAAGATGAAATTGAGTTTATAATGAGATGTTACTAGAATTAAGTATAATTATTCAAATAAAAGTAAAACGTCAGAAAACAAAGAACGTTAATGGTTCTTACTAAAGAAGTTATAAATAAAGTTGTGGAATGAAGTTAAAGCGAAGTGTTAATGTTTAATATAAATAATCATAAACAACAGAGATTTCAAAGTACGAATATGGTATTATAAAACCGTATCCCAAAAAAACAGGAAATACGTTTGAGGGATACTATAAGTAATAAGGTGTTTAGAGTTACGGACTTATATCTATTCTAAGATAAGAACGTTGTTGATCAAGGTCTTAGAGCTAAATAAAATACCCCAACTTGAATGGATTCACTATTATCAAGGAATGATATTAGTTTGTAATTGTAACGAAAAGGGATGTCGAGATTAGTCACAAAGTGGAATATAACAGCGTATTGCAGGTTTTTGAACTATAACGATAAAATAATGTTGTTGACCAGGCTTAAGAGTGACTGTGATATCGAGATTAGTTATAAAGGGGAATATTACAGCATATTGCAAATTTTTACTATAACGATAAATTAACATTGTTAACAAAGCTTAAGCATGATTATGATATATAACACTATTTCCTAAAAAGATTTGAAATTCACTTATCCCAAGTGATAACAAAATAATTATGTTTTCCTCGAAGAAGTGTAAATGAATTATACGAAGGTTGAAGTAGAAGTAAATAATTGAGATCTTATATATATTACCCATACTGAAGGGAACTCTTTAAAATATAGGAATGTGATAAAAACATTTGAGTTTATATAACATGTCATTCGATATTGTTCAGGATCACATAAGAGATCAAAATTTAATATTGAACAAATAATATATATTGTTATTTCCGAACTAAAGGAAGGCTAAACGAGTTTGTATTAAATAGGAGGTCTACATTAAGTTATAATTGTATTGATTATCTAAATAAAGAATTATTTGATAAACGAAATCAGATTACTATAAGAAATAAATGTTCAAATTTCAAAGTGAAGAAGGTTTTAAAAAGCAAAGGTTTACAGACAAAGTATTTAAAATGGGAATTGGAAACGTTTTCCAAACGTAAATATCATATATTTTCTAACATACTACAAATAAGAAATGTTAAAGGATGAGAATGATTTTTTGAACATTAACAATATATATATATATATATATATATATAGAATATGGGAAAATAAAGGGTTATAATAATTGGAAATGTTTTCCAAGAAATGTGAAGGGCTAAACGGGTTTTGAAAAATATCTGGGAAGATAAGAAAAATTGGGAAAGTAATGTTAAATAAAAGGGCCAGTGATTTTTTTGATGCTTAGTGTAAATTTGAATGGATGTTTGTTTTACTTCGATAGTTAAATAACCGACTATCGAAGTGTTTTGACCATCGTTGTTAATACGGAGAGACCGGTTAGATTTATTATCCGGGAAACCACTCCATATAGGCATTGGCATTTCGAATTAGATTATACTGAAGATAATTGAAGACATAGTGAAATGCATGGGTCGTTGTAACGACCCGGAAAATCTGAACCAATTTAAAAAAATTTAATTGGCTAAAATATTGGATGTAAAATATTTAAAATAAATATTTCAAATAATAGTAATGAAAAGTGAGTTTGAATCGATGTTTTAAAAAGAATATAATTAATTCTAATTATAAACAAGGCCTGAAATGGCGTGGTTGTTTCAAAATTTGAATTCAAACTTTGACTGACTGTACCGGGTGCAAAACAAAACGAATTTGAGTGAAACCAAAAATATTTAAATCTGTTAGTGAATACCTTTCTAACGAATCTTAAAAATTGAAGTTTCCTAGCGGGATGCAAAAGTTATGGCCAAATGAATTTTCTGAAAGGTCGCTATGGAGTTTATATAGCCCATGAAAATGGCCATTTTGCAAACGACCTCGGAATTCGACGAATCCACTTTTATTGGATCTGGGATGTGAAGTTATTGCTAGGTTTCACATTTCATAATTTTTGAAGCTAGTATGTAAGTGTGGCAAAGGAAAATGTGTTTTGGTCAATTATAGTTAAACTGGATCGACTAGAAATGGGCCATTTTTCAAACGGTCTCAGAATTCTGCGAACCTAGTTTTGTTGGGACCGCGTCATGGAAACATAGCTAGATTTATTTTTTGGGAAATTTTATAATCAGTTTGTGGCCCTGGAAAATTGAAATGTACGTTCAAATCAAATATTGAATGTTTTATATTTTAATTTGAAGGAAAACTGACTGAAATAGTCGAATGGGCCTACGAAACATATCCCATTGTGTTCAGAATGCGGGTAAAACGCTAGGGACGACAGTCGTTGGGTTCGGATTGGTGGTCATGTTAGAAAACTCCCTTTTAAAAGCCCCGGCCAATCAAATTATTCCTTTCATAAAAAAAACGAAAAACCCTTTTATTCCCCCGATCTCGACGGCGGCCAGCATTCAAACGTTCCCGACGACTTTCCCGCCGTCTCAGCCAACGCCAGCTTCCGCCACCAACCAGAACCGAAAGGCCTCTCTTCCCTCTTCAAATCCGCACCAACATTGCCTCCTGCCATCACCCCACTGTCGAGAACGAGGCCCTCAAAGGTGCCTAATTGCGAGCGCTGCCACGGCGGATTCCGACCACCGAACTGCCTCCAACCACCCCGCGCTTGAAGCCCTTTCCACCCTCTTCGACGTCATACGACCCAATCCCGACGAAGTGCTACGGATTTGAGCAAAATCCAAACCCTCATTTGAAGAAATAAAGGAAGTATACGGATTGAATTTTCTGAATTAAAAATAACACTTTTTGTGTTGCAAACTTTGAAAAATCATATCTTTTTCGTGTATTGACGAAATTCAATGAAACAGGAGACAGTGGACTCGTGTGGACGTCTTCTACCTTCTAGAAGAGACAACATATTTTTCTGAGCCTTCTGCTATTTTTGGTGGAGTGGAACCCAATGTGAGATTTCTAAATTATAAACGATATGGAAAACGACGATGTATAAATTATATAGTCGATGTATGAGTTATATAAGCGTTGTGCACCTCTTGTGTAAGCGTTGTATAAGTTGTACGTTCGATGTATAAGTTATATATGCGTTGTAAAAATTATATATGTGTTGAAATAGAAGTGAAATGCTATATATAAATATATATACGCCCCTCGTCCACAAACCATGGACGATATTTATTGGTTGTGATTGGTGTGAAAATTGATTGATAGTGAATGGTTGATTGAAATTGTTTGTGGTTGAAATTGATTAATTGTGGATGAAAAATACCCGTTTGTGGTTGAGAAATATTTGGTTGAAACCACATAGGATTAGTTTGTGGAAATGAAAAAAATTTACATGCCGCCTGCGTGCGAACTAGATGCATGATTCCCTATTGTCAAAAGCTGCGAGACTTTAAGGTAGAGCGAGGAGCCGTACTAGGGACGGTCCCGGTTTTAACTAACCTGCCGTTATGCTGCCGAAATTTTGAATAATATTCACGTGTTAGAATTATTTTCCTGTGTTGAAACTATATTCGTCTGTTGAATAGAAAACCTTCATTTGTTGAATAGAAATTCATTCGTTGAATCATATTCATGTGTTGAATGGCATTCGTGTTTTAAATAAATTGTTTTAACAATAAAAATCACAATTTTACTCTATATATACAAACTATAGAAAACCTTCATGTGTTGATTCGAAATTCATTCGTTGAATTGAAATTCATGTGTTGAATGGTATTCGTGTTTTGAATAAATTATTTTAACAATAAAAATCACCTTTTTATCTATATATATATAAAAACTATAGAAAACCTTCATGTGTTGAATCGAAATTCATTCGTTGAATAGAAATTCATGTATTGAATGGTATTCGTGTTTTAAATATAAAAATCACCTTTTTATCTATATATATATAAACTATAGAAATCCTTCATGTGTTGAATCGAAATTCATTAGTTGAATTGAAATTCATGCGTTGAATGGTATTCATATTTTGAAAGAAATTATTTTATAATAAAAATCCTTTTTTTATCATCAATATGAACTATATAAAATAATCTTGTTTTGAAAGAAATTGTTTTATAATAAAAATCCTAATTTGATCACCTATATTAACTATATAAAATAGTCGTGTTTTGAAATAATTCGTTTTACAATAAAAGTCACATTTTTACAGTATACATGAATTGTTAAAAATAGTGGAGTGTCGAATTGAATATATGTTGGATAAAAACATCATTTTTATCAAATGTATGAAAAGAATATAGCTTTGAAATCAAAGAATCGATATATATATATATAAATCGAATTGAAATATATCCAATAACGAAGCTGTAGTTCGTGATTTGAAACCGTGATTTCAAACGATTAGTGCGGGAGATCCGACCGTCGGATTTTTCCGAGATCGAAACCGTTGGGTTCGCTTTGGAAATACCTTTCCAACAACACAAACTTTGTAAAGATCCAACGGTTGGATTGTCTGGAATGTTTAATTCAAATCTAAAGAAAAACAGCGCCAGAATCGATTATATATATATATATATATATATATATATATATATATATATATAATTATATTAAATCGAATAACGACGCTGCAGTTCGTATTTTGAAATCAAAACTTCAAACGATTATATCGGGAGATCCGACTGTCGGATTTTCCCGAAACTAGAACCATTGGATTCGTTTTGAAAAGATCTTTCTAATGAAGTGAATTTTGTGAAGATCCAACGGTTAGATTTTCAGATATGTGTAAATCAAATCTGAAGAAAAACAGCGCCGCGGCCGTGTTATGGTCCGAAGCTTCGTTCTGAATAAATTGGCTATTTTAAAATAAATAAAAATAGCGATAAATCATTATAAAATATTATAAACAATATAGATGTGAAATTTAGAAACTAACTGAAGGTTGGCTAAGTCAAATGGTTTCCTGGGTGTTGATCTGATGTTGGTTTCAGCCTTCGGGGTTAATATTTGGGAAATCGTTCTCTTACTGATCTATGGTTAGTGACTAATGAATTGAAATGATGCATATGTTGTGTTTGTGTAGCACTTGTTTATTATATATGCGATTTGCTCAGAAAGACCGGGTTTATCCCATTCTGAATAACTTAATCGACGATAAGAAATCGAAGATGAAGACGGTGGTCGAAGACCGGAGGTCTTCACCTCGTTTGGATGGTAACTGATGTCCTGATTGGGAGGCATCCCAAAATATGGATAGTGAGTGGTGATCATCCAGACGTATGTGGAGATCAATGGGTTTGCGATGTATATAGTGCCTCCGGTTTCTTTCAGACCTAGAACGGACTTGCAAATGGATTGTGTGTCGGACATTGGAATTTATTCTGTGTGATTGATAGGCATCAGTTGCATGGTGTGAATTGCCTGTGTGGCATGTTAAGATGCAGTGATCAGGGCTTCTGTTGAAAAGCAAAGTCTTGTGGTTGATGATCAAAGCCCGACCAGTGTGGCAGAGCTTTGTGTATAACGTTAATTCGTGAGCCTCACACCTCGGTATAACTAGAAACGGGAGAAAAGACCTCAGGGAGGACATGCGTTTCTTTCTAGTTAGAGGTGGTGTCGGTGCTTAAACTGGCTGACATTTATATTATTTTCACCTATGTGGTTGTTGTTGTTGCGAGGCACCTCAGTTATATCGGTCGATCCGGGACCGATGTAGTCATTCGTTGGCTCATTTACACCCCATAGGGCGAGGAAACACATTGTTCAGGCATAATAATCCACATCGGTGGACCGGCCCTGACGATCCAAGGCTTGCCTACGTGCTTGCCTGATACACGGACTAGAGCATCTCGAAGTCGGTAAGGACTATCTTTTGCCTTGGTTCATGACGGAAATCCAATTTATAAATACGACATCGTGCAGTTTTGATTGTATATATATATGGCGACATGATATATGGTACCCATGCCGTCTATTATTGATAGTTATGATTGAAATTGTTTCCGAAACCTATAAACACTAGTAATAATATCAAATGCTTTTGTTTTATTCGTATTAAGCATATTTTGGCCATTATAAGGTAAAACTCTATCCTCCGGTTTGCGTTGCATTGTGTGATGGGAACTGAGTCTTTTAATGGCTTCATTTTGATAAAAAGCATTGCAATGTTTAAAAGAATTGTTTGTTTTTAAAGCACTGGCAATCCGATGGAGTAAACCCGTTCCACGAAAGTGGCGTGGTCCTGTGATTGGCCATATTTAAAATGTGTTGAGTAGATTTCCCATACAAGTCCCATGACTGACTCGTAGTTTGTTTCACTTTCAAACTCGGGTGCCCCTTTTTCTACACGGGCAGCCTTGTATTCAGGTTTTAGCTGGCTTTCTCTGGATAGCTGGAGCTGAAGATGGATTCTATCATTTATCTCTTTTTATACTGTTCAGCTCCTATTGTACATATTATGTTTGTTTCCGCTGTAGACATTTATGTATAGCTGAACTGTATTTATACTAAGTCTGATCCTGTATACTGTGTAACTCTGATGATTACTTTTATCCAGTATATTCTATTGTGCATTATCTGGTGTATTTATTTAATTCTGTTCTGCTATTATCTGTTTATGTGTTATATTCCAAGGATTACCCTTGCCACCGCCAGTACGGGGTTTGGGGTCGTCTCATTTGGTATCAGAGCTTTGGTTAAGCTTAGTTCTGGAATATAACATATCAACAAACTCGTCAGAAATAGAACCAGTAGTATTCTAGGACGGGTAACTCATTACAGATAGGATCAGTAATGTCCTAGTATGAGTAAAGAAGAATGAAATACACCCCAGTAGACACATTTACATTCAAGTATTTGTCTATATATTTTGAATTATCTTTTCTGTTGACCTGACACTTTGTCTGCTAATTGCAGACGTACTAGAAAATGAGTGACAGGAATAGAAGAAACAATCGTATGGCTCGACCAGCTAATGAGCCAGTTGTGCTCCCACAGCCAGAATTAGATATAGAAGTTCTATTCAAGAGATTTCGAAATTTGGGTGGATCGCCAATCTTAGGCAAAGTGTCCATTATGGAAACACAAGCTTGGATTCGTTCTGCAGAGAAAATCTTTGAAGGTTTAGAGCTGAGAGATGATTAGAAAAGATTACTGGCGTCTTGAGCACTCAAAGAAGAAGCTTTATTTTGGTGGGATTCGGTTATTAAAGATAATCCAGAAGGTGATATCACCTGGGATAGATTCAAAGTGATTTTCCTAGAAAGGTTTACTCCTCCCGAAGCAACCGAGCGATTATGTGATGAATTTTCTTATCTAATACAAGGGGATATGACCATCCCAGAATATCATAAGAAATTCAACAAACTTTCTCACTTTGCTCCTCATCTGATTCATGATCCAAAGAGGAAAAATATGAGGTTTATTCATGGCCTGTAGAGAAAATATCAGAATAGTGTGATGAGGAATGTGAAGCTTCCTTTCTCAGAAATGATTTATTTGGCTTATCAGTATGAAGATCTCCATAAGAAAGGTATGTTGCGCAACGAAGAGGAAGTCTGTTCTAGTAACAAAGAAGAGTCGGAAACTGATATTCCTAAGGCCAGTACGATGGCTGAGGTCAGTAAAAAAACCCAAAGTCAATCGGAAGAGGGCCAGATCTGAGAATGAACCAGTAATGACCGCCGTATGCAATAACTACCATCAAAAAGGCCATTTGTCGATAAACTGCGGACCCTTAAAGAAACAAAAAGAGTATGAGTCTAAATCTAAGGGCAAGTTTCCAGTTACTCGAGAGTGCAATCTTTGTCATCAGGCCGGTCATATAAAGCGAGATTGTTGGCTGTTAAAAAAGACCAAAGAGGCTCAGGTGAATGAAGTGGCAGAAGTGCCTGCATACTCGTCTATTCACGAAAGGCCAGATGTTTTAGAAGGAACGCTAACTGTCAAAGATATCCCAGTTAAATTACTGTTTGACACAGGCGCGTCGCGAAGCTTTGTTGCAAAGAATGCGGTGAAGAAACTGGATTTGAATTTGAAGAAGCTCAAAGAACCAATGACTGTCCATAATCCGATCGGGGGTTCCATCGATCTCAGTTGGGTTTGTGGGGTGCCGATTTCTTTTTCTCGTTATCGGTTCCCTACCATCGCAGTCATCATGAATTTTATAGAATTTGATCTTATCTTGGGGTTAGACTGGTTGACCAAATAATAAGCTGAGGTTAAATGTGCCGACAAAGTCGTTAAGGCAAAGATAAAATCAGGTGATTATATAACCATTCCCTGTGAAGGTCAGAATTCTAATAGAAAGGGTTTCTGGGCAGCGTTGGATGTTTCTCCTACTAAAATAGAAAATATCCCTGAAGTCACGGAGAATATTCCGGACCTCATCAAAGATATTCCTGTTGTCAAGAATTATGCAGATGTGTTTGAAGAAGTTGTTCGCTTACCTCCGCAAAGAGAAATAGATTTCAAGATCGCTTTGATTCCGAATGCAAGGCCGGTAGTTCACACTATTCGAAGATGTCCTTGAAAGAGAAGGAGGAATTAGACAATCAAACACAACAGCTCGTATGGAAGGTTCTGATCAGGCCTAGTTTCTCTGATTGGGGAGCAACAGTGGTGTTTGACCCAAAATCTGACGGTACTCTACGTCTATGTGTGGATTATCGTGATTTGAACAAGCAGACAATAAAGAACAAATATCCATTGCCGCGAATCGATGATTTATTGGATCGTCTGAATGGCGCACAAGTATTCTCAAGGATGGACCTAGCTACAGGCTTCCATCAACTTCGAATTGCCGAAGAGTGTGTTCCTATGACAACATTCACAGGTCTAGACTTATTCTATGAGTGGTTAGTAATGTCGTTCGGCTTATGTAACGCTCCAGCTTACTTCGTCGATTTGATGAATAGAGTGTTCAGAGGAGTCCTGAATAAATTTGTTCTGGTTTTTATTGACGATATTCTAATCTTGTCTAAATCAAAGGCCGAACATGAAAAACATTTGGAACATGTTCTGGAAATCCTCAGAAGGAATGTATTCAAAGCCAAACTATCCAAATGTATATTCTGGCAAGATGAAGTGAAGTTTCTAGGCCACATCATATCAAAAGAAGGAATTGTTGTGGATCCAAGTAAAATCATGGTTATTCAAAATTGGAAACAGCCTAGTACTCCAACAGAAGTCGGCAGTTTTCTCGGATAGGCTAGTAATTACCAGAAGTTTGTTAAAAACTTTTCGATGATATCTGGTCACTTAACGAAGCTTACAAAGAAGCACTCGAAATTCAAATGGACTCCAGAATGTGAGGAGGCTTTTGAAGAGCTAAAGTTAAGATTAATGACTACTCTAGTGTTAACCATTATCGACGGCAATCAAGATTTAAAAGTCTGGACAGATGCCTCTAGAGAAGGCCTGGGAGCAGTACTAATGCAAAGCGGTCAAGTGATCGCTTATGCTAGCCGTCAGCTGAAGCCGAACGAGAAAAACTACGTCACTCGTGATCTTGAGTTGTTGGCTATCGTATTCTCTTTGAAAATTTGGAGACACTATCTTCTGGGTGAGAGATTTGAACTCTTTATAGATCACCAATCGTTAAAGTATCTGTTCACCCAGAAAGACTTGAATCTGAGGCAGCAACGTTGGTTAGAGTTCCTTGCAGCATACGATTTTGAGATTATATACACTCCAGGGAAAGCCAATGTTGTGGCCGATGCGTTAAGCCGAAAGAATGAAATGATCGCTAGTTTTATTATCACGACTTCATTAATAGATAAAATAACTGCAGAAGGATGATCACTTCATTCAGAAGATTAGAGAGATAATTCAGAAAGGCGAACCCTCGAGTTTTCAGGTTGATAATGATGGGGTTCTAAGGCTAAAAGGTTGAATCTGTGTTCCTAACATTGCTGAGCTCCGAAAGGAAGTATTGGATGAATGCCACAAGTCAAAACTTAGTATCCATCCGGGAGTAAGCAAAATGTATAATGACATCAAACGCACTTTCTGGTGGAAGTCGATGAAGAGGGACATTTCTTTATATGTTAGTCTATGCCCTACTTGCCAACTAGTCAAAAGCGACCAACAGAAACTTGCTGGATTGTTACAACCGCTGGACGTTCCAGGTTGGAAGTGGGAACATATTTCCATGGACTTCATAGATGGTTTGCCCAGAACCAGAAAAGGAAATGACAGTATTTGGGTGATCGTAGATCGCTTCACGAAGACCGCCCATTTCATACCTGTCAGATCAAAAAGAACTGCTCAGAGTCTGGCGCAGATATATTTCAAGGAAATTGTAAGGCTACATGGAGTGCTGGTCAGCATAGTCAGTGATAGAGACCCGAAATTTACTAGTAAATTCTAAGAGGCGTTTCAAGTAGAATTGGGAACAAAGCTGAATCTAAGCACCGCTTATCATCCTCAGACAGATGGTCAGACTGAGAGGGTAAATCGTATACTAGAAGATCTATTGCGGGCTTGTGTTCTAGATTTCGGTGGATCATGGGAAGTCCATCTGCATTTGACTGAATTCTCATATAATAACAGCTACCAGGCGAGCATGACAATGTCACCATTCGAAGCATTGTATGGTAGACACTGTCGATCCCCTGCTTGTTGGGTCGAACCCGGTAATAGACTTGTGTTAGGGCCTGATATGATCCGAGAAGCTGCCGACAAAGTCGATTTCGTTAAGAAACGATTACTCGCTGCTCAAAGCCGACAAAAGAGCTATGCCGATAAGAGAAGAAGAGATATATCATTTGCTGTTGGCGACTATGTATATTTGAAAGTATCGCCGATGAGAGGAGTTATCCGGTTTGGTAAAACTATGAAATTGGCGCCCAAATTCATTGGCCGTTTCCTATTCTTGAAAGGATTAGAACTCTCGCTTATAGGGTAAAATTGCCAAATTGGTTGCCTGGGGTGCATGATGTATTTCACATATCTCAACTTTGAAAGCACATTCATGATCCAGACTTGATCGTGGAAGAAGCAACTCAACAGGTTATTGAAATTACCCCACAATTGGCTATGAGAAGAGAGCCGCTAAAGATCATCGGCAAAGAAACCAAAGAGCTGAGGAACAAGAAGGTTCACTTAGTCAAAGTGCAATGGAGTGGAGATCCGCGAGATTGTACTTGGGAAACTGAGGAGAGCATTCAGAAAGCCTATCCTAGATGCCAAGTGGATATCTCTGATTGACTCCGGTGCAAGGTACATTTACCATACTTTGCATTACCATTTAGTTCTCTACTCTGTTGTTATTTTCTTTCCATAGAAGTGCACTTTTAATTCTATAGTCTGAATGATTTTAAAAGAGTATAGAAATTGATTAGTAATTTTTGAAAAGTTAAAAACAATTTGATTGATTGTTTGTGTTGTGTGATAGTAGATTTGATTAATTAAATTATTAAAATGATAGTTAATTTAATTAATAAGAGAATGAATGGTAGGATTTATTCGATTAAATCACACATTGAACTGATTAGAAAATAGATAGAAATATAAACATGTGCATTATATATGTTTGAACAGGTAAATGGATAGCTGTTGAGTAAAGATTTTATTTGCGTGCCCGACAAATAGGTAAACCTTAATGAGTTGGATGCGAAATATTATTATATCAACTCCTGTGAATGCCATTGGATGCGTGGTGCTGGTTATTCTGTGTGTAATAATAAATATCGCCATAGGATAGTAACAATTAATTTTGAACTACACTACATGGCATACCTCTGGAAGATAGGCATACTTCATCATATACCACATAAGCATTTGGAGCTTGTGTGACGAGGTGGAAGATTTACCATACGAGCGCGAGGCTTGTATGGCGATGACTATATTTTACAGGTTGAACTGATGATGATATGACCAAATAAAATTGTAACGATAAATTTGCCAGATTAATAAAAACCCCACATGTGTCTAGAGTTGACAATAATCACGTCTCTCTAGTCATTAGATACGGCACATGGACTATTTATTTCCCACACGGGACGAGGTGAGGAGGATTAGTCCTCTGGAGCAATTAAAATACACACTCCCTCAGGCTTTGACAGGCTGACGAGAATTTATTCTCTGGAGTTATTATCTATACACGCTCCCCTGTAAACACCAGAATATATCACTATAAATATGTGTATGCTTTATAGGATTTATTGGGTACTTAATACGGCCCAATAAATTTCCAAACCTCTCCCCGTACAAAGGAGGTTATGGCGAAATTTTTCGAAAATTCCTGGTGTTAGCCAAATTTTTTGAAGAATTTGAAAATTCTCAGAAATTGAAAAGTTGGAGAATGGAAGCCAGATTGAACGTAAAGTTGACTAATCAAACCACTTTCTACTTTGTTCCTTTTCGGGGACGAAAATTTGTAAGTGGGGGAGATTGTAACGACCTGGAAAATCTGAACCAATTTAAAAATTTTAAATTCGCTAAAATAGTGGATTTTAAATATTTTAAATAAATATTTTAAAAAATAGCAATGAAAATTGAGTTTGAATCGACGTTTGAAAACGAATATAATTAATTCTAATTATAAACAAGGCCTGAAATGGCACGGTAGTTTCAAAATTAGAATTCAAACTTTGACTGACTGTACCGGGTGCAAAAAAAAACGGATTTGAGTGACACCAAAAATATTTAAATCTGTTCGTGAATACCTTTCTAACGAATCTGAAAAATCGAAGTTTCATAGCGGGATGCAAAAGTTATGGCCAAATGAATTTTCTAAAACGTCGCTATGGAGTTTATATAGCCCGTGAAAATGGCCATTTTGCAAACGATCTCGGAATTCGACGAAACCACTTTTGTTGGATCCGGGATGTGAAGTTATTGCTAGATTTCAAATTTCGTAATTTTTTAAGCTAGTATGTAAGCGTGGCCAAGGAAAATGTGTTTTGGTCAATTACAGTTAAATTGGATCGACCAGAAATCGGCCATTTTTCAAACGGTCTCAGAATTCGGCGAAACTAGTTTTGTTGGGACCGTATCATCAAAACATAGCTTGATTTATTTTTCGAAAAATTTTAGAATCAGTTTGTGGCCCTGGCAAATTGAAATTACATTCAAATCAAATATTGAATGTTTTATATTTTAATTTGAAGGAAAACTGACTGAAACAGTCGAATGGGCGTACAAAACATATCCCATTGTGTTCGGAATGGGGGTAAAACGCTGGGGACGACAGTCGTTGGGTACGGATTGGAGGTAGGGTTAGAAAACCCCTTTTTAAAAGCCCCGGCCAATCAAATTATTCCTTTCAAAAAAAAAATGAAAAACCCTTTTATCCCCCCGATCTCGACGGCGGCCAACATTCAAACGTTCCCGACGACTTTCCCGCCGCCTCAGCCAATGCCAGCCTCCGCCACCACCTAGAATCGAAAGGCCTCTCTTCCCTCTTCAAATCCGCACCGACCTTGCCTCCTGCCATTACCCCACCATCGAGAACGAGGCCCTCAAAGGCGCCGACTTGCGAGCGCCGCCACGGCGGATTCCGACCGCCGAACTGCCTCAAACCACCACGCGCTTCAAGCCCTTTCCACCCTCTTCGACATCATACGACCCGATCCCGACGAAATGCTACGGATTTGAGTAAAAATCCAAACCCTCGTTTGATGAAATAACGGAGGTATACGGCTTGAATTTTCTGAATTAGAAATATCACTTTTTTGTGTTGCAAACTTTGAAAAATCATATCTTTTTCGTGTATTGACGAAATTCGATGAAATAAGAGACATTGGTGTAACGAGTCGGACTTTGCCCGGCCTTAATCGATCGGAAAATCGACAAAGACCGTTCAAATCCCGCCTACGTTAACTTTGGGAATACAACACATCAGAACAATAACAAAATACTTTTATTATATCATGATAATATAACATTAGAGTACAGAACATCAGAGTACATCGATAAAATACAGCGGAAGGTAAATTATAATATTTTAGTACAGTACAGTGCAGCGGAAATAAAATAACTAAGGCAGCGGAAGACTTCCAACGTTCTGGACATAGCTTTAAGCTTCAATCTAGGATCCTGCGAAAGAGATAAACCTGTAGACAAACTGCTCGACTGCCCGTGTGGAAAAGAGGCCACCCGAGTTTGCAAAGGTGGAAACAAACAACGGGTCAGTCATGGGACTGGTGTGAGAATTCTTAACTAATTTAACTAATAGTAATAAGGCAAAGCCAAGGACCACGCCGCTAACGCGAAACGGGTTTACTCCAACGGATTGTCGGTGCATAAATGTGTCAGAACAAATAATAAGTAAATCGTACAACAACGGCATGCCTTTGAGAAAAATGGAATCATCATAAGACCCAGGTCCCATCACACAATGCAACACAAACCAGAGGATAGGGTTTTACCTTATAGTGATTAAACATGCTTAATACGGCAAATACGAGTTTAATATTATTATTAGTATATATCAGAACATTTCAAAGTAAATGTATAAATCCTAGGAAGAATAGTATCCCATACTACTATGCCTCCATACTAGTAATACAATCAAATTCGTAGGGTCGTATTTGGATTTTGGTTTCCATCATGAGTCAAGGCTAGAGAGGAGCTCCGACCGATTCGAGACACTCTAGCTAATGTCTCAGGGTCCCCCGCAGTGAACCCTTGGAAAGCTGCAGGGCCGGTCCACCATACGAGTTGTGGATTAGTTTTTCCTGAACACACGTTTCCCGGTCCTATAAAACCTATCATCCGAGGCGCCTCATTCCATCATCCACATAAGTAAAATGTCGGGCCGTGTTAAATTCCAAACACCACTTCTAGCTAGAAAGAAACGTGCTGCTCTCCCTGCGTTCCCTTCTCCCGTTTTAGACTCCGCCGGTGTGTGAGGCTCGCGAAGTCACGCTACACACAAAGCTATGCCTAAATAGGCCGTGCTTTGATCATCAACCACAAGGCCTGCTTTTCAACAAAAGCCTTGATCATATGCATCTTAGCATGCTACATCGTCACTCCATATCACACTAACAATCCTTTACCGAAATATATGAAAGGGTGTTAAGCAAGAGAATAAAACCTCTGCCACCAAACATCCATACATTCGACAGAAGATTAATAACATGATATTTAATGGAGTACGACGTCAGACACACAATCCATTTATAAGCTTATGCTCTGGGTCTGAGCGAAAGCCAAATCCCTACTAATCAACACTACGTCCGGACGGCCACCACTGTAGCCCCTTCAAGGTGGCTACTCCAATCACGGGCATAAGCAATTGTCGTCCATTCGATATGAAAATCGTCGGTCTTCAATCGTCGTCTTCAACTCTTGAATTTTAAACGTCGTTCAAATTATTTGGAATGAGATAGACTCGGACTTTCCAAATAATTCTCGTATATATATAAGTTGGAAATCATTTCATATCGTTATTAGTAATTTGTAACGATTTATCTTTATTTTTATATATATAAAAATAATTAAATTCCATTTCATTAATGTAAGTACATAACAAGTAGTGAATGTTTTACTTCACAACCTATCGAAATGTTTATAACGTGTAATGAAATTTATTTTATTTCATTACATTTTGCTAACGAAAAACATTCCTATTCGTATATACAATATTAACGTACAATGTACACATCATAATGTTTATTTTAATTTTTCATACCCATACACATCTTATACATAACAATGTACATTTCTTGTTTCATCTTTCGAATTACACACAATGTATTTTGTGTATCATACCAATTCCAACAAAAATAGCATTTTTGTGTTTCATTTCAATTTAAACAAACGAATATTTTAGTTCATCCATTTTTACTTCTACAAGAATGAGTATTTTTGTTTCTTTATTTCAATTTAACAAAACTGATAATTTTATTATATTTTCAATGCAAACCAAAAGTAATAATTTTACATTACAAGTAAAACGATAATTTTGTGTGCTAGTCTATTTACATGAAAATGAAATTTCCATATCTTAAATCTTTTTAATGAAAATCTAATTCATTAACATATAAATTTCATCGTTATAATCCTTACTGAAATTCTTTTACATGGGTATGTAAATTTCATACCGTTATCCTTTTTTTTAAAAAATCAATTGATTAAAATGTAAATCTCTTACTTTAAGTTCCATTTACATGAAAATGTAATTTTCCTTATTTTATCCACATTAAAATGTATACCTTTCTTTTCACATCAAAAATGTAACTTTCACCTTTTTAAGTATAAACAAAAGTTAAATCTTTTAATTTGACAAAAACAGTGATAAACAATATGACCTTTCATTTTTAACAAAAGAATATTAAAAATATTCTTTTTAACTTTCACCAAAAATGAAAATTGTGTGTTAACTTTCAAAACACAAACAAAATGAATGTTTCCTTTTTATTACGAATAAAAATGAATGTGTTTTATTTCATTCTTTGCATTTGACAAAATAAATATTTTTGTCCTCCATTTACATTTGATAACAATGTATATTTTTATCATTCTTTCACATTCCTACATCTTATTACATATAAAATAAATGAATTTCATTTCTCATGTTCATTCTCCTCCTATGTTACATATAAAAAAATTGTGAATTCTACCATACGATGTAAATGCATCTTTTAACTACATGGAAAAACGAAATTTTTATCCTATGGTGTAATTTCCTACATACATTACATATAAAATGTAATATTTAACATACGATGCAAATCCATGTTTAATTACATATAAAATGTAATTTTTATCATACGGTGTAACTTCCTATATAATATACATATAAAAATTTAAATTTTATCATACGATATAAATTCATGTTTTAATTACATATAAAAATGTAAATTTTAACATACGATATAAATTCATGTTTTAATTACATATAAAAATGTACATATTCTACTATGTCATATTTGCATTGGAAAGATGCAAATACAAGGTGAACTGTAAAAACCCGTAACTTCCCCTTTACGGGAAATCCCGGATAGTTCGAGAACAAGCCACAAAACAACGCAGACGGAAGAACATTTCATTGTATATTACAACAATTCCATCAGAATACAAGAATATATAGAGTATGAATAAATATTACACAGAAATATCAGAGATTTAAATTACATTTAAATACATCGCAACGGAAAATAATACAATACACAACTAGAAGAGATATACGGATACAAAGCTTTCCGGATATCATTCCAGCTGTAAACCAGGATCCTGTGAATATAAATCTGCAAAACCAAAACTACTAGCTGCCCTTGTCAAAATAAGAGCACCCAGAGTTAAGGTTAAAACAATAAACTCCAGGTCAATCATGGGACTGGTGTGAGAACTAAAAACAGTTATTAATCTGTATTTTTAAAGTTAGGCAAATCAAGGGACTACGCCGTATAACACGGAACGGGTTTCCTCCCAAGAACACCAGTGCATAAAACAAACAGCGCAATGCTAAATAAAGAACAATGAAGCTTTTATGTGTGACGACCCCAAATCCCGTATTGACGGAGACAAGGGTAATCTTTGGAATATAACACAGAAACAGATAATAGCAGAACAGAATTATTAAATACACCAGATAATGAACAATAGAATATACTAGATATAAGTAATCATCAGAGTTACACAGTATACAGGATCTTACTTAGTACAAATACAGTTCAGCTATACATAAATGTCTACAGAGGAAACAAACAAAATATGTACAATAGGAGCTGAACAGCATAAAAAGAGATAAATAATAGAATCCATCTTCAGCTCCAGCTATCCAGAAAGAACCAGCTAAACCTAAATATAGGGCTGCCCGTGTAGAAAAAGGGGCACCCGAGTTTGAGAGTGAAACAAACTACGAGTCAGTCATGGGACTGGTATGAGAAATCTACTCAACACATATATAATATAGCCAATCACAGGACCACGCCACTTTCGTGGAACGGGTTTACTCCAGTGGATTGCCAGTGCTTTAAAACAAATCTTTCTTTTAAACATCGATATGCTTTTTATAAAAATGAAGCCATTATAAGACTCAGTTCCCATCACATAATGCAACGCATACCGGAGGATAGAGTTTTACCTTATAATGGCCAAAATATGATTGATACGAATAACACAAAGGCATTTGATATTATTGCTAGTGTTTATATGTTTTGAAAACAATTTCAAATCATAACTATCAATCATAGACGACATGAGCGTCCCATGCCACTATGTCGCCAAATATATATATACAATCGAAACCGCATCGTCACGTATTTGGAAATTGGATTTCCGTCATGAACCAAGGCAAAAGATAGTCCTTACCGACTTCGCCACTCTCTAGCCCGAGCCATAGGGTCAGAGCGCATCGACCCTTGGATCGTCAGGGACGGTCCACTGATGTGGATTAAAATGCCTGAACAATACGTTTCCCCGCCCTTTGGGGCGTAAACGAGCCAACGAATGACTCCATCGGACCCGGATCGTCCGATCAAACCGAGGCGCCTCGCAACAGCAACAACCACATAGGTGAAAAGTATATAAATGTCAGGGCTGGTAGGTCACTGACACCACCTTAGCTAGAAAGAAACGCATGCCCTCCCTGAGGTCCTTCTCCCGTTTCTGGTTCATACCGGGGTGTGAGGCTCGCGAATTTACGTTATACACAAAGCTATGCCACACAGGCGGTGCTTTGATCATCACCTCAAGGCTTTGCTTTTCAACAGAAGCCCTGATCACTGCATCTTAGCATGCCACACAGGCAATTCATGCCATGCGACTGATGTCCATCGATATAAAACCTCTGAGCTCGTGCGTCTCAGAGAAGGGCGTTAAGCAAAAGAATAAATTCTCCGCCGCCAAACAGATGTATATTTAATAGAGATCAATCAACACAGAATAAAATCCAGTGTCAGACACACAGTCCATTTACAAGTCTGTTCTGGGTCTGAACGAAACCGGAGGCACTAAATACCTCGCCAACCCTTCGATCACCACGTACGTCTGGACGATCACCACTCATTATCCATATTTCGGGATGCCTCCCAATCAGGACCTCGGTTACCATCCAAACGAGGTGAAGATCTCCGGTCTTCGACCATCGTCTTCATCTTCGCATTTCAATCATCGCTCAATTATTTGAAATGAGAATTAACTCGGCCTTTTCGAATAATTCACGTATATTTAGAATTTCAAATCAATTTATTTCAATGGTTAAATTATTCGACAACACCAATTTTGTTCTTTAATGTAATTTTCACACCAAACACATACAACCATCAAATACCACATAAATCGAGCAAATTCAGTTTATTTCCAGTCCATATCGTTTATGATATTTTAAAACGATTTATCACTATTTTTATTTATTTTAAAATAGCCAATTTATTCAAAACGATGCTTCGGGCCATAACGCGGCCGTGGCGCTGTTTTTCTTCAGATTTGATTTACACATATCTGAAAATCTAACCGTTGGATCTTCACGCAATTTACATCATTAGAAAGGTCTTTTCAAAACAAATCCAACGGTTCCAGTTTCGGGAAAACCCGACGGTCGGATCTCCCGGTACAATCGTTTGATGTTTCGATTTCAAAATACGAACTGCAGCGTCGTTACTCGATTAAATATAATTATATTTATATATATATATATATAAATATAATCGTTTCTTGCGCTGTTTTTCTTCAGATTTGAATTAAACATTCCAGACAATCCAACCATTGGATTTTTACAAAGTTGGTGCCATTGGAAAGATTTTTCCAAGGCGAACCCAACGGTTGCGATTTCAGGAAAATCCGATGGTCGGATCCCCTGGTATAGTCGTTTGAAATCAAGGTTTCAAATCACGAACTGCACGGCCACGTTTCGTTTTAATTTTATTTATATTTATATGTTTATATAAATATAGTTCTTTCAACAATTTCAATGTCGATTTCACCTCAAATATTTCACTAACGCCTTTAAATTTAGGAAAATTTCGCCATAACCTCCTTTGTACGGGAGGGGCTGGGAAAATTCCCAAATAGCCACACGGGCGTCTCATGTCAAAAAGAAAAAGAAAAACCCAAGCGGCTAGCCAACAGGCTCATAAAATCATCACCCAAACAAAACAGTAAATGTGTACCTATTTGTCGGGCACAAAATTTTATTCCTCTTCTCTAGCCCCTTTGCTATAACCTGTTCAATAAATATGCATGTACATATATACATTTCTTATCATTTATCATTTTCTATTCAACTTCGTATTTGATTCTTTTTGGTTTAAAAACACCATTCATTCTAACTTTGCATGCACAGGTAAAAATCATATCATTAGCTAATTAATGAATATTTCGACTCATGCATATTTATTTGAACGAGTTGCTATTTTGAACACTTCACATTTCGACAATATAATGTGAATAATAAAAATGTGATTTTTATTTTAAAACAATTCATTTCAAAACACTATTATTTTATATTGTTTATATCGGGGATAAAAATAGGATTTTTATTGTAAAGCAATTTATTTTAAAACAAGGTCAATTTACATAGTTCATATAGATGATAAAAAGGTGATTTTTATTATGAAACAATTTATTTCAAAATATGAATACCATTCAACACATGAATTTCAATTCAACGAATGAATATCGATTCAACACATGAAGGTTTTCTATAGTTTCTATATATAGATAAAAATATGATTTTTATATTTAAAACACGAATACCATTCAACACATGAATATCAATCAACGAATGAATATCAATTCAACACATGAAGGGTTTCTATTCAACAAATGAATATAGTTTTGACAAATGAAAATAATTCAAACACATGAATATTATTCAAAATTTCGGCAGCATAACGGCAGGGTAGTTAAAACCGGGACCGTCCCTAGTACGGCTCCTCGCTCTACCTTAAAACCTCGCGGTTTTTGACAATGGGGATCATGCATCTAGTTCGCACGCAGGCGGCTTGTATATATTTATTTCATTTCCACAAACTAATCCTATGTGGTTTCAACCAAATATTTCTCAACCACAAATGGGTATTTTTCAACCACAATCAATCAATATCAATCACAAACAATCCCAAGCAACCATTCGCTATCAATTAATTTTCTCACCAATCACAATCAATAAATATCGTCCATGGTTTGTGGACGAGGGGCGTATATATATATATATACATATTTATATATAGCAATACACTTCTATTTCAACACATATATAATTTTTACAACGCATATATAACTTATACATCGAACGTACAACTTATACAACGCTCATACATGAGGTGTACAACGCTTATATAACTCATACATCGACTATATAATTTATACATTGTTGTTTTCCATATTGTTTTTAAATCATAAATCTCACATTGGGTTCCACTCCACCAAAAATAGCAGAAGGCTCAGAAAAATATGCGGTCTCTTCTAAAATGTAGAAGGCGTCCACACGGTCACGATGTTTCCTGTTTCATCGAATTTCGTTAAGAAACGAAAAAGATATGATTTTTCAAAGTTTGCAACGGTTTTAAACTGTTGAAATCAGTTGAAAAAAAACAAGCCGTATACCTGTTCAAAACTAGGTTTAGGGTTTTCGGCGAATCCTGGAAGCGAGAAGGCGATCGGGCTGTGCCACACGGAAGAGCTTCGAGAGGCGCTCTCGGGGGGTGGTGGTCGCAGCCTGTTCGGTGGTAGGAGGAGAGAGAACGACGTCAGGGAAGGTGAAACGACCCGAATTTCCGTACTCTTTGAGTAGACTGATAACACCACATGTCCAACCCAAATTTTACAAAAATACGAATCATTTTAAGAAAGAAATTAGAGGATGAGAAATAGAAAGAAAGAAATATTAGAATAGAAGAAAACGAAGATCACAACTCACAGCGGAACGAATAAAATATATTAAATAACATAACTTTTGAAATGCAAATCAGTAATTATATATATACGTACCATTTATCAGAGCACAACAATTATCTCTGGAACAGTTATCAACACCTGTTTCCAGATACAACATAGTACACAGCGGAAATGTGACAACAAGGAATTTCGCTCGATCCGAATCAGTCGCTAAACTGGTCTAGACCTTTCAAAACGCCTGATTGTTTGAGAACACGACAAAATAGAACGCAGACAGAAGAACATTTCATTGTATATTACAACAATTCCATCAGAATACAAGAATATACAGAGTATGAATAAATATTACACAGAAAAATATCAGAGATTTAAATTACATTTAAATACATCGCAGCGGAAAAACAATATAAAACACAACTGAAAATAATGCACGGATACAGAGCTTTCCGAACATCGTTCCAGCTGTACATCAGGATCCTGTGAATACAAATCTGCAAAACCGAAACTACTAGCTGCCCGTGTGGAAAATAGGGGCACCCGGAGTTTAGGTTAAAACAATAAACTCCAGGTCAGTCATGTGACTGGTGTGAGAACTAAAACAGTTATCAATCTTTGTTTTTAAAGTTAGGTAAATCAAGGGACCACGCCGTATAACACGGAACGGGTTTCCTCCCAAGAGTACCAGTGCAGAAAATAAACAGCGCAATGCTAAATAAAGAACAATGAAGCTATTATAAGACCCAGGTCCCATCACACAATGCAACGCAAGCCGGAGGATAGGGTTTTCCCTTATAATAGCCAAATATGCTTGATACGCGAAATTTCATCTTATATTATTACTATAAGTGAAGAAAACAACTTCAAATATAAATGTATCAATCATAGACGACATGGGTACCATATATCATGTCGCCAATACTAGGCTCTACAATCAAAACCGCAAAATGTCATATTTGGAAATTGGATTTCCATCATGGTGGCTCCTAATTCGAAAGATCGATCGCGTAGTGCCATCTCAACGGCTTACGTCTCGGCTAGAGAAAACACCGTAATGCACATCCGCACTTTTGGGAAATCGAGTATCACTGCGGCTTACGTCCCGGCGAGAGAAAACACCGCTTACCCTATCCCTCTGAGCACTAAGCTCAATCTCGGTCGACCGAATCCACGACACCACGAAGGTGCCCATCCACGAAAAAGCATACTGGTCTAACCATCAGTTTACCACCATACCGGGGTGTGAGGCTCGCGAATCAACGCTATACACAAAGCCGTGCTATATTAAAGCTGCGCTTCGATCATCTTCCACCAAACTTTGCTTTTCAACAAAAGTCTGGATCACTGCATCTCAGCATGCCACACAATCAATCCATATCGTACCACTGATTTCTGCCAATATATAACCTCTAAGCTCGTATGTCTCAGAGAAGGGCGTTAAGCAAGAGAATAAATTCTCCGCCGCCAAACAGATATATATTTAGCAGAGATCAACGAATACAATATAAAGGAATACAATGTCAGACACACCATCCATTTACAAGTCCGTTCTGGGTCTGAACGAAACCGGAGGCACTTTCCTCGCATACCCGTACAATCAACACGTACGTCCGGACGGCTACCACCGTAGTCCCTTCAAGGTAGCTACTCCCATCAAGGGCAACGGGAGCACCCCTCCATTCGACGTGAAGATTATCGGTCTTGCACCGTCTTCAACTTCGACCTTCCGTCGAATCAGTTATTCAGAATGGGTTATACCCGGCCTTTCTGAATAACTCACGCGTCTTATAATCAAGTGCTATCACAACACGTCACACGCCTCATTCAAATCCAGAATATTCTTTATTCTTTGGGAAAAGTTCCCATTAATTTTATCAAAGATAAATTCTTCTAAATTTATTCTTTAATCTCCTTTTTGATTTCAAATCATATCACGGTTTTTCAAACTAGTCGGGATAAGCGGACCACACCGAAGTAATTATTTATTTTATTTCCCAATCCCAACCTATTGACACCATGAAGCAAAACTGGTAATATCCCATATCTAACACCATTGTGTTATCGGTAATGTTAATTACCATTTCACGTTTAAATCTATTTAAAGATTTCACTATCGCTCGGAGCAGAACTGGTGATACTCCTTTCTCGACAACTTTAATCTGATTAAAGAATCTTTAAAACTCCACTTCGTTTTAATGTTTAACTAGGTTAAAGGACCAATGTCTTTTAAAACACGGCCCACGACAAACCCACAATGTTACCCCATCGTTAATTGGGTTAAAGAACAAGTGTTATTTAAAACACTGTTCACGATAAACCCCAAAAGCTATCCCAACTCCAATTTATTTACTTAGAAATAACTAGATTTTTAATTCGAGTTAAAACTAGTACATTTCGACAAAAACACATTTTTATCATTACAAACGTGGAATTTTTCACCCCAACTTCTTCCAAGTCACTTATTTTAATTTTAAACAAATTATCGCTATTTTTAATAATTTTATCAAGGCTCGTACAGTCGATTTCCACTAACGGTCATCGAACTGCATCCATAGCGACCTTTTTCAAATTTGATTTGGACGTAACTCCAAATCCAACGGTTAGATTTCAAATTTCTAATATTCATTAGAAAGCTCTTTTCGATACGAACCCAACGGTTCCGGGTTTAGGAGAATCCGACGGTCGGATCTCCCGTAATGTCCGTTTGAAATAAATGGTCGAAATTCACGAACTGCCGTGGCGCGACGCGTTCTATTCGGGCCATTATATTATATATATAATATATATAATATATACTTCGTCGATTTCTATTTAAAACGAATTATATAAATAGTTTTGAATTCGTTTCAAAAGCAATTTCACCATATATTTCAAATTCAAATCAAAATTGAATCTTCTATTATATATTCTTCTTACTTTCATTTCTATTTGATTTTAATTCAAATCGATTTTAATTCGATTCGAATTCATTTTCTTTTCAATTCAATTCGAATTCGTTTCAATTCAATTCAAATTCAAATTGGTTTTATATTCAATTCAATTCGAAATCACTTTCAATTCAATTAGAATTCGTTTTTCAATTTGATTCAATTCACATTGTTTTTCAATTTGATTCAATTCACATTGGTTTTCAATTTGATTCAATTCGAAATTACTTTCACATTCATTTTGTTTCGAAATCACTTTCACATTCATTTTGTTTCGAAATCACTTTCACATTCATTTTATTTCGAAATAAATAAAATCGATATAAATATCGATCACGTCAAAATGGCGTCAATCGAATCAACATGGCTTCATATATTTCTATTTTCAAATATTTCAAATATTTCTTATTATCAAAATATTTCGTTCAACACATGACTAATCTCAACGGATGAGTACAGTCAACACATGAACTTTTATTTTATAATATTCTTTATTTTCTAAATTGGAATGAGGCCCAATCAATCACCATATAATGTTAATTATATGGATTTTCATACATCACACGTATATAATAGCATTGAAAAATACTCAACCATCAACCAAAGTGCACTACACTGTATAAGCGTCAAATATAGATATCTAACGCTTATAACAGCCTGTCAATCAATCGATCGACATATTTAATCAATCAGGATGAGTGAACTTCAAATTTCATCCCAACACCCGTGTGGGGTTTCAAACAATCAAACACATATTTAATTTGTGCAGTTGGGCGATGTGTAAAATTTATCGGCCCAATCAATATCAGTCAAATCAGTGTATATAAACAAATCGGCCGATTTGTTTATAAAAATTTATTTATTCACTTTCACGTTAAAAATTACATTTTTAACGATGAAATATTTTATTTTAACACATGGATTTTTATTCATTTCATTTATCAAAAAAAAATGATATTTTTATTTTTCTAACATATTTTAGAAAATTTCGGCGGCATAACGGCACGATACTAGAAACGGGACGAGGCCTAGCCTTATCCCCGGTCTAGTGAAGGCCCACGCCATTCACACATCAATCAAATCAATTCTATTTCACCAAACAATTCAATTCAAACCAAATAATCTAACCATCTACACAACCAAACAATTAAACACACAAGCCATCCATGGTCTGTGGATGACGGGTGTCGGGTGCTACTAAGCACCGTGTACATCATATATATATATATATATAACTAGAAAAAGAAATTGAAGAGTGAGAAGTTCTCACCGATAGCTATCCTAACTCCACGGCACTTCTTTTACAGAAATCTTCGTCAATCTCGCCTTTTGTCGCTTCGTTGCCCGTATTCTCTACATATGTAAAAATCGAATTTTTTTCTATGTTATTCAATATATAAAAATCGAATTTTGACTTCGCTATTCAATATATACAGATTGCATTTCAAAAATATAGATTCCGCCTTTTCAAAAATAAAGATTATATTTTTAATATTTCTATGAGGTAAAAATTATATTTTTATTCCTTTAAAAATATAAAAATCATAACTTACTCCTTCTACTTAATAAAAATTCCGTCTTTTCTATTTTAAAAATATGATCTTTAATTAAATTTTTTTTTCTCCCAAGTTCAAATCCTTTCAATTTTAAAGCTCAAATCTTTTTCCTTTTTCAAAATTAAATCATTTCAAAATCAGTTTTAAACTTTTCTAAAAATCAGAATTTAAAAGCTTTTGAAAATCAGTTTTAAATCATTTAAAAAAAACAGTTTTTAACGCTTTAAAAAAAATCAGTTTTAAATGCTTTAAAAAAAATCAGTTTTAAATGCTTTAAAAAAATCAGTTTGCAAATGCTTTAAAAAAAATCAGTTTGCAAATGCTTTAAAAAAAATCAGTTTGCAAACCTTACTACCGAAACTAAAAATAAAAGTAAAACAGAATAAAATGAAGGCTCACCTTGAATCGTGGGAGGGATTGCGGCGCTGGCGGTGTTCGACGATGGCGTCGACTGGAGGTGAGGGGTTTTTGATTTTTGGGCGCTGGAGCGAGAGGGGTTCGGAGGGGGTAGGCGCAGGGGTCTCGACGACGATGGGGATGAAGGCGCAGGGGTCTTCGAACTCGCGGGTCCAAGGAGGGCTCCACTCTCGATCTGGGCGACGGAAACTGAGGAGAGGAGGGAGGCGAGGCGGAGTGAGGAGGTGGAGGGGGAAAGCTCTGACGTGGTGGCGGGGTAGAAGACTGGGCGACGTTTTTTTTTTTTTTTTTCCTTTTTTTCTGATTCGAATGAAGAAATAGGGGGGGCCAGAATGAAATAAGGGGGAGGGGAGAGAGAATGATTTCTCTTTTTTTTTTTTTGATTCCTAAATGTTGACTTTTACATACGACCTCAAAACGAGGCCCACCGCCTGTCGCCCCTAGCGTTATACCCCCATTCTGAACACAATGGGATATGTATCGTAGGCTGATTCGATAGTTACAATCAGTTTCCACCAAAATCAACATATAACTCTATATATTGAATTTGAACGCACATTTCAATTTACCGGGGTCACATACTAACTAGAAAAATTCCAGAAAAATATTTTCTAGCTTCGTATTGACGATACGGTCCTAACAAAACTAATTACGTCGAATTCTGAGACAGTTTGAAAAGTGGCCAATTTCCAGTAGATTAAAATCAACTGAAACTGGTCAAACGCGTTTTCCTTCGCCACGCTCACATATTGATTCTAAAAATTATGAAATTTGAATCCTAGCAATAGCTTTTCATCACGGATCCAACAAAAGTGGTTTCGTTGAAATCCGAGGTCGTTTGCAAAATGGCTATTTTCAGGGGCCGAAATTCCATAGCGACTATTCAGAATTTTCAACTGGACATATCTTTTGATTCCCGCTATGAAATTTTGATTTTTCGGATTCGATGTAAAGATACCATCAATTAGATTCAAATATTTTTGGTTTCACTATAATCCGGTTTGTTTTGCACCCGGTACATTCAATTGAAGTTTGAAATTGAATTATCGATCTAACGCGCCATTTTCAATTCTATTATATAATTATATATAATTATTTATATTCTAACGACGACGTATATAATATATACGTCCGAATTCTATTCAAAATAAAGTTTTCGTCGATACTATTTAAAATAATCTATTTTAAATATTCAAAATTCGCTAAAATTGCCAAAATAAAATTTTCAAACTGGCTCGCATTTTACGGGTTGTTACAATCTCCCCCACTTAAAACTTTTCGTCCCCGAAAAGGAACAAAGTCGAAAGTGGTTTCCTTAATCAACTCTACGTTCGATCTGGCTTTCATTCTCCAACTTTTCAGTTTCTGAGAATTTTCAAAAAATTCAAAAATTTGGCTAACACCCTAAATTTTCGAAAAATTTCGCCATAACCTCCCCTGCAATGGGAGCATCGGGTAATTTCAAATAGCTTCCCCGGTCTTTCAGATCTCAAAAAGAAAAAGAAAAAGCCAAGCGGCTAGCCAATAGGCTCATAAAATCATCATCACCCAAAAAAAACAGTAAATTATGTAGTAAACATGTACCTATTTGTCGGGCAAACAAATTTTATTCTTCTGCTCTAGCCTCCTTGCTATGACCTGTTCAATGTAAGTACATGTATATGCAAGCAAATGCGATAAATTTTCAATACAGTTCGATGTTTGGTGTTAAATTCAACTTGGTTCAACATTTTCTTACCTCAGTTATATTATACAATACTAATACATTTTAAAACAAAAGGCATAATTACGTTCATACAAGCATCATACATACATATATCCAAAACACTAGTTCATTACATTAAAACCCAACTTTCTAGGAAGTCGTGCCTTCTTCTTGCATGATTTCCAAAGTTGATAGCTCCTTTCCCTTGGATTTCTTATCACCCTTCTTTAATGGGCAATCTCGGGCTAGATGCCCTACTTCTTTGCATTGAAAGCACTTCTTTTCTTTTCCTAAATTTTTGGGTTTCTTCTTCATCTTCGGACACTTATGTACGAAATGCCCCGTCTCTTTGCATTTGAAACACACTATGTCCATTCTCATCATTTTCTCCCTGTTTTTCTTTCGCTCAGGGCACCGAACGGCATAATGTCCTTCTTTTCTGCATATGCGGCAATAAATACCCACGTACGTTCCTAAGTTCAACTCACGTTCTTTTTCTGCTTCCTGGTGAGCTCTCCTCGCTTGTTTCGGGGTCATCCAGAATTCAGTATGAGATAAGCCATAGTCGTCCATATCCTATACAATATTTTTAGGATTTTTGTCAAGAGAGTTTGCATTATTTTTCACTTAATAATCATCTTGATTATACTTCATTTATCATTCTAGTATTTTTTTATTTTTTTAAATCAATAATCAAACATCACAGCCATCAATCAATTTGTTGATTAGATTCTCAAATATATATGGTTTTTATATACTCAAAAATCAAATTTCAATGTCAAGTCACAAACAGTAAATTTCAGTTAAGTTTTGTTCTCACACCAGTCGATTGGAAACATATAGAAATCTCACTTTCGAAACTCGAAAACAAGTACTGGCGATGGGGCCCCATCACCAAAATTATTCCCGGGCAACTAGAGTGTGATTCTATATCTATCCAGTATATTAAAACCTCGAATACACGCTTGCAAGGCGTATATGCAAAATCTTTATATATTGGATTGTCCAAATCAATTTAAAATAAATAGTCAAACATGTATGATACGATTTAAATTTCAAAACAAAAATGGTTTTCATTTTAAAAATATACTCTTCACACTCGTTCTAGGATACTACTGATCCTATCTCTAACGAGTCATTCTCATTGGATATTACTAATCCAATATCTGATGAATTCTTTCGCATGGTTCTAAAGTGTCTTGTTCTCGAGCTCTGTAAACCAAAGCTCTGATACCAACTGTGACAACAAGGAATTTCGCTCGATCCGAATCAGTCGCTAAACTGGTCTAGACCTTTCGAAACGCCTGATTGTTTGAGAACACGACAAAATAGAACGCAGACAGAAGAAAATTTCATTGTATATTACAACAATTCCATCAGAATACAAGAATATACAGAGTATGAATAAATATTACACAGAAAAATATCAGAGATTTAAATTACATTTAAATACATCGCAGCGGAAAAACAATATAAAACACAACTGAAAATAATGCACGGATACAGAGCTTTCCGAACATCGTTCCAGCTGTACATCAGGATCCTGTGAATACAAATCTGCAAAACCGAAACTACTAGCTGCCCGTGTGGAAAATAGGGGCACCCAGAGTTTAGGTTAAAACAATAAACTCCAGGTCAGTCATGTGACTGGTGTGAGAACTAAAACAGTTATCAATCTTTGTTTTTAAAGTTAGGTAAATCAAGGGACCACGCCGTATAATACGGAACGGGTTTCCTCCCAAGAGTACCAGTGCAGAAAATAAACAGCGCAATGCTAAATAAAGAACAATGAAGCTATTATAAGACCCAGGTCCCATCACACAATGCAACGCAAGCCGGAGGATAGGGTTTTCCCTTATAATAGCCAAATATGCTTGATACGCGAAATTTCATCTTATATTATTACTATAAGTGAAGAAAACAACTTCAAATATAAATGTATCAATCATAGACGACATTGGTACCATATATCATGTCGCCAATACTAGGCTCTACAATCAAAACCGCAAAATGTCATATTTGGAAATTGGATTTCCATCATGGTGGCTCCTGATTCGAAAGATCGATCGCGTAGTGCCATCTCAACGGCTTACGTCTCAACTAGAGAAAACACCGTAATGCACATCCGCACTTTTGGGAAATCGAGTATCACTGCGGCTTACGTCCCGGCGAGAGAAAACACCGCTTAACCTATCCCTCTGAGTACTAAGCTCAATCTCGGTCGACCGAATCCACGACACCACGAAGGTGCCCATCCACGAAAAAGCATACTGATCTAACCATCAGTTTACCACCATACCGGGGTGTGAGGCTCGCGAATCAACGCTATACACAAAGCCGTGCTATATTAAAGCTGCGCTTCGATCATCTTCCACCAAACTTTGCTTTTCAACAAAAGTCTGGATCACTGCATCTCAGCATGCCACACTATCAATCCATATCGTACCACTGATTTCTGCCAATATATAACCTCTAAGCTCGTATGTCTCAGAGAAGGGCGTTAAGCAAGAGAATATATTCTCCGCCGCCAAACAGATATATATTTAGCAGAGATCAACGAATACAATATAAAGGAATACAATGTCAGACACACCATCCATTTACAAGTCCGTTCTGGGTCTGAACGAAACCGGAGGCACTTTCCTCGCATACCCGTACAATCAACACGTACGTCCGGACGGCTACCACCGTAGTCCCTTCAAGGTAGCTACTCCCATAAAGGGCAACGGGAGCACCCCTCCTTTCGACGTGAAGATTATCGGTCTTGCACCGTCTTCAACTTCGACCTTCCGTCGAATCAGTTATTCAGAATGGGTTATACCCGGCCTTTCTGAATAACTCACGCATCTTATAATCAAGTGCTATCACAACACGTCACACGCCTCATTCAAATCCAGAATATTCTTTATTCTTTGGGAAAAGTTCCCATTAATTTTATCAAAGATAAATTCTTCTAAATTTATTCTTTAATCTCCTTTTTGATTTCAAATCATATCACGGTTTTTCAAACTAGTCGGGATAAGCGAACCACACCGAAGTAATTATTTATTTTATTTCCCAATCCCAACCTATTGACCCCATGAAGCAAAACTGGTAATATCCCATATCTAACACCACTGTGTTATCGGTAAAGTTAATTACCATTTCACGTTTAAATCTATTTAAAGATTTCACTATCGCTCGGAGCAGAACTGGTGATACTCCTTTCTCGACCACTTTAATCTGATTAAAGAATCTTTAAAACTCCACTTCGTTTTAATGTTTAACTAGGTTAAAGGACCAATGTCTTTTAAAACACGGCCCACGACAAACCCACAATGTTACCCCATCGTTAATTGGGTTAAAGAACAAGTGTTATTTAAAACACTGTTCACGATAAACCCCAAAAGCTATCCCAACTCAAATTTATTTACTTAGAAATAACTAGATTTTTAATTCGAGCTAAAACTAGTACATTTCGACAAAAACACATTTTTATCATTACAAACGTGGAATTTTTCACCCCAACTTCTTCCAAGTCACTTATTTTAATTTTAAACAAATTATCGCTATTTTTAATAATTTTATCAAGGCTCGTACAGTCGATTTCCACTAACGGTCATCGAACTGCATCCATAGCGACCTTTTTCAAATTTGATTTGGACGTAACTCCAAATCCAACGGTTAGATTTCAAATTTCTAATATTCATTAGAAAGCTCTTTTCGATACGAACCCAACGGTTTCGGGTTTAGGAGAATCCGACGGTCGGATCTCCCGTAATGTCCGTTTGAAATAAATGGTCGAAATTCACGAACTGCCGCGGCGCGGCGCGTTCTATTCGGGCCATTATATTATATATATAATATATATAATATATACTTCGTCGATTTCTATTTAAAACGAATTATATAAATAGTTTTGAATTCGTTTCAAAAACAATTTCACCATATATTTCAAATTCAAATCAAAATTGAATTTCTATTATAAATTCTTCTTACTTTCATTTCTATTTGATTTTAATTCAAATCGATTTTAATTCGATTCGAATTCATTTTCTTTTCAATTCAATTCGAATTCGTTTCAATTCAATTCAAATTCAAATTGGTTTTATATTCAATTCAATTCGAAATCACTTTCAATTCAATTAGAATTCGTTTTTCAATTTGATTCAATTCACATTGGTTTTCAATTTGATTCAATTCACATTGGTTTTCAATTTGATTCAATTCGAAACCACTTTCACATTCATTTTGTTTCAAAATCACTTTCACATTCATTTTGTTTCGAAATCACTTTCACATTCATTTTATTTCGAAATAAATAAAATCGATATAAATATCGATCACGTCAAAATGGCGTCAATCTAATCAACATGGCTTCATATATTTCTATTTTCAAATATTTCAAATATTTCTTATTATCAAAATATTTCGTTCAACACATGACTAATCTCAACGGATGAGTACAGTCAACACATGAACTTTTATTTTATAATATTCTTTATTTTCTAAATTGGAATGAGGCCCAATCAATCACCATATAATGTTAATTATATGGATTTTCATACATCACACGTATATAATAGCATTGAAAAATACTCAACCATCAACCAAAGTGCACTACACTGTATAAGCATCAAATATAGATATCTAACGCTTATAACAGCCTGTCAATCAATCGATCGACATATTTAATCAATCAGGATGAGTGAACTTCAAATTTCATCCCAACACCCGTGTGGGGTTTCAAACAATCAAACACATATTTAATTTGTGCAGTTGGGCGATGTGTAAAATTTATCGGCCCAATCAATATCAGTCAAATCAGTGTATATAAACAAATCGGCCGATTTGTTTATAAAAATTTATTTATTCACTTTCACGTTAAAAATTATATTTTTAACGATAAAATATTTTATTTTAACACATGGATTTTTATTCATTTCATTTATCAAAAAAATTGATATTTGTATTTTTCTAACATATTTTAGAAAATTTCGGCGGCATAACGGCACGATACTAGAAACGGGACGAGGCCTAGCCTTATCCCCGGTCTAGTGAAGGCCCACGCCATTCACACATCAATCAAATCAATTCTATTTCACCAAACAATTCAATTCAAACCAAATAATCTAACCAACTACACAACCAAACAATTAAACAAACAAGCCATCCATGGTCTGTGGATGACGGGTGTCGGGTGCTACTAAGCACCGTCTACATCCTATATATATATATAACTAGAAAAAGAAATTGAAGAGTGAGAAGTTCTCACCGATAGCTATCCTAACTCCACGGCACTTCTTTTACAGAAATCTTCGTCAATCTCGCCTTTTGTCGCTTCGTTGCCCGTATTCTCTACATATGTAAAAATCGAATTTTTTTCTATGTTATTCAATATATAAAAATCGAATTTTGACTTCGCTATTCAATATATACATATTGCATTTCAAAAATATAGATTCCGCCTTTTCAAAAATAAAGATTATATTTTTAATATTTCTATGAGGTAAAAATTATATTTTTATTCCTTTAAAAATATAAAAATCATAACTTACTCCTTCTACTTAATAAAAATTCCGTCTTTTCTATTTTAAAAATATGATCTTTAATTAAATTTTTTTTTTCTCCCAAGTTCAAATCCTTTCTATTTTAAAGCTCAAATCTTTTTCCTTTTTCAAAATTAAATCATTTCAAAATCAGTTTTAAACTTTTCTAAAAATCAGAATTTAAACGCTTTTGAAAATCAGTTTTAAATCATTTAAAAAAAACAGTTTTTAACGCTTTAAAAAAAAATCAGTTTTAAATGCTTTAAAAAAAATCAGTTTTAAATTCTTTAAAAAAATCAGTTTGCAAATGCTTTAAAAAAAAATCAGTTTGCAAATGCTTTAAAAAAAATCAGTTTGCAAACCTTACTACCGAAACTAAAAATAAAAGTAAAACAGAATAAAATGAAGGCTCACCTTGAATCGTGGGAGGGATTGCGGCGCTGGCGGTGTTCGACGATGGCGTCGACTGGAGGTGAGGGGTTTTTGATTTTTGGGCGTTGGAGCGAGAGGGGTTCGGAGGGGGTAGGCGCAGGGGTCTCGACGACGATGGGGATGGAGGCGCAGGGTTCTTCGAACTCGCGGGTCCAAGGAGGGCTCCACTCTCGATCTGGGCGACGGAAACTGAGGAGAGGAGGGAGGCGAGGCGGAGTGAGGAGGTGGAGGGGGAAAGCTCTGACGTGGTGGCGGGGTAGAAGACTGGGCGATGGGGTTTTTTTTTGATTTTTCCTTTTTTTTTCTGATTCAAATGAAGAAATAGGGGGGGCCAGAATGAAATAAGGGGGAGGGGAGAGAGAATGATTTCTCTTTTTTTATTTATTTATTTATTTTGATTCCTAAATGTTGACTTTTACATACGACCTCAAAACGAGGCCCACCGCCTGTCGCCCCTAGCGTTATACCCCCATTCTGAACACAATAGGATATGTATCATAGGCTGATTCGATAGTTACAATCAGTTTCCACCAAAATCAACAT
The DNA here is from genome assembly GCA_030737875.1 of Allium sativum. Lineage (NCBI taxonomy): Eukaryota > Viridiplantae > Streptophyta > Magnoliopsida > Asparagales > Amaryllidaceae > Allium > Allium sativum. Next base: position 177,302,509 of record CM060915.1, on the reverse strand, counting down.
ATAACTCTATATATTGAATTTGAACGCACATTTCAATTTACCGGGGTCACATACTAACTAGAAAAATTCCAGAAAAATATTTTCTAGCTTCGTATTGACGATACGGTCCTAACAAAACTAATTTTGTCGAATTCTGAGACCGTTTGAAAAGTGGCCAATTTCCTGTCGATTAAAATCAACTGAAACTGGTCAAACGCGTTTTCCTTCGCCACGCTCACATATTGATTCTAAAAATTATGAAATTTGAATCCTAGCAATAGCTTTTCATCACGGATCCAACAAAAGTGGTTTCGTTGAAATCCGAGGTCGTTTGCAAAATGGCTATTTTCAAGGGCCGAAATTCCATAGCGACTATTCAGAATTTTCAACTGGACATATCTTTTGATTCCCGCTATGAAATTTTGATTTTTCGGATTCGATGGAAAGATACCATCAATTAGATTCAAATATTTTTGGTTTCACTATAATCCGGTTTGTTTTGCACCCGGTACATTCAATTGAAGTTTGAAATCGAATTATCGAACTACCGCGCCATTTTCAATTCTATTATATAATTATACATAATTATTTATATTCTAACGACGACATATATAATATATACTTCCGAATTCTATTCAAAATAAAGTTTTCGTCGATACTATTTAAAATAATCTATTTTAAATATTCAAAATTCGCTAAAATTGCCAAAATAAAATTTTCAAACTGGCTCGCATTTTACGGGTTGTTACAGGAAATATGATAGTCCATAACTACTGGTGAAGCCTTCAAACTCCTCCAATTGAATCTGTAAAATCCCAACTACTTGACTGCCCGTACAAATTTGGGCACCCAAGAGTTTAGGGAAAACAAACAAAATAAACTCTGGGTCAGTCATGGGACTGGTGTGAGTAAACTCCAACCATTTGTTTAACTTTCAAAATCCTTTCAAAAGAAATGATAATCGTAAGACCAATCCACACATAAACACGGATGGTTTTTACCTTACGATAACCCAAAACATTTGATATCAAAATCTGGTGATATTATAAAAGTGTCTAAATCAAATAAATAGAATCTAGCGGAACGCTTGCATCTCACGCTCCATATATAATATTGAATCAAAAACCGCATGGCGCTTATTGGAGATTGGATTTCCAACACGACAAGGTATGGGACCACCTGCTGATAGTGTATCTCTAGAGACGAATACACTGGGTTCAACAAGAACGTCTTGCAACCCGGCCCACACATGACCGACCACTCATTTCGCTTGAGTGTACCGAATGTATACCACCGACGGTTGGGATCAGCAACCGCCTCCCGAAAAGGGACAGCATCGATAGATTTAAGAAGCAAAAGGAATTTCTCTAGATAGGTGGTTATACATCCTAATGGGTGCGACCCACATAGCCATGCTGCCTGCCCGATTTTTGTCCAATTCCGGGTTGATGAGGCTTGAGGTTTGAATTATCTTCCAGAACATCTGGCCATCATTCACTTTGAATGCCACATCGTCAGATCCATCGGAAATCACTAATTGATTCCCACAAAAATACTCAGATTGTTAGGCTAAAGAAGCTTCCCTTCTATGCCCCAACGTCGTACGTTTGAAGGAATCAACGTACGTAACCCCCCTTGGAAATACTCTGTCAGACACTCGTCCATACAAGTTGTCCTGGGTCTGGACCAACAGAAAGCACTATCCCGTAAACAGGATAGCCCTTGCATAACTCCGTCTTCAATTTTCTTCATCATGTTCGATTTCAACGCTAACGTCCATACAGAGTGGTTTTCAGATACTGGATCTGATCCCGGTCTCTCCGTATTGACGACGGAGGTATAAAATAAATCAAAAGTTTGATAGTCGGTGATTTAACTATCAAAGAAACATTCATACAATCAACGGTCGTATTTCCAAATGGAAATTCTACCAATCAAGCATCAAACAACACTGGGCCCTTTTTATATTAGTTCTTTATTACATTATCATTTCAAAATCTCATTTCCCATCTTTCGCGTTCTTTCAAAGCTCTATTTTCTCTCTCGATTATTGGAAAACATTTCCAATATTATAATTCCTTTATTGAGAAAATATCCCTTATTCCGGTTAGAAAACATTTCTAAATCCTTTGAATTTACTGATGTTATAAACATCGTTATTATAACTCAAATCATAAATCATTCGTTAACTAACGATATCACTAACCAACCCTTGCTATCGAGCCTTAACCATTTCTCCGTCAATAATGCAGTCAGTCAAGTTGGGGTATAATTACCTCTCAGACCTTAACTGAACGACATTATTAACTTTAAAATTGTCAGAGCTCACAACTTTAAACCAAACATTGCTTACGCGACTCTCGGATTTGATCTACGAACACACCTTCTTCATAAAAATATTGATTATAACGGTAGCGTTGTAATCGCTGTCTTCAAATGTTTGATTTATAAAACATTGCTTTTAACAACAGCGTTAAAACCGCCGTCTAGCATTATAGAACACTTATCATAACCATAGCATTAAGATTGCTATTAAAACAGTTATTATAACGGCAGCGTTAAAATTGCTATTTTGATTTACCAAGACATTTATTATAATAGCAGCGTCTAAAATTGCTGTATAGATTTACAACATCTATTATAACAACAGCGCTAAAATCGCTGTTTAGTTTTATAAAAGCATTTCTTACAAAGACAGCGTTATAATCGCTGTTTAAAATTATAAAAGCATTTCTTATAACAACAGCGTTATGATTGCTATTTTGAATAAAATACCGTGTGCGACGCACACGCTTCCGTTGTTCATTTTAAAAGATAGTCAAAATATCTGGATTTAAACAATGCAGACATTTATCATTCTATTTGTCGAAACCCATAAGATAAAGAGTATATAAGGATAAAAATCCGGTTTCCACCTTCTTTACAACAAGATTTCTTCCTTGGATTTTATTCCAAAAATCCAAAATGTTTAACACAAAACCGTCTGCTGTGTTCTTCCCTTATAAATATTTCACTTGCAAAATACTTCCTTTGAACCATTATCCACTTTAATCCTAAATATATTCCTTTTATATATAATCTTTTGATTTCGTACTTATACATATTCTCTTAAACCCCAAATTCTATTTATAACTTCTATTCTGAGTCTTTGCAAACAAATCTGATTTTTATTCCAATCGTTAAAAATATTGTTTATGATTTGCTTTATACTCTGCTAAGTTCAAATCCCATCTCAAATATTGATTTCAAATCTAATTTCCACTTTTCCATATAAATTTAAATAAAGCATTTATATTCAATTTATTCAATGATTATAAACTCGTTTAAAAACAACTTCTTCTTTTAATAAAACAAGTTTCTACTTTTTAATTCCATTCAAAATTCAACTTCTCATTTGAAAATAAGTTCTCTTTTTAAACCTAAATTTCTTTTCTATATTCGAAAATCTTTTACGGTATTTAAAATAACTAAATTTCCAGTGTCAGGGTGATTCAACATAGTACAATCCATCATCGTATACACATCACCATAAATAACAAACGGTAATATAAATGTTGAGGGATCCAGTTGGATCCCTCCAACCTGTTTCCCTGCATCCACAAATGTTAATAACATCAATAATATTATTTCACATCAAAATGAAATATCAGAACTAATGATCAATTAATGGTGTAATCCTATCAACCAATTCAACCAAATTTACCAACTATTCAACCAATCAACCATTGCACATTATAAAAATATTTAAAACTCGTTTATATATAAAAATATAAACGAGAGGGAGTTAGTGAGTTAACTCACTTTGTTTCGCAGTTGGCGATTCTGCTTTTGCTTTTATTTAAATTTAAACGGGCGTTGAATTCTTCGACAAAGTGCAAGTAACTTCATTCTCGGCCACATTAGCTTTACAACGTAAGTCTCGTCATTACGATTCTAATGAATCCGATTTCGTCTGATCCTGTAACCATATGCACAAGTTATTAACCCTACAGGTTCGTGTATATATTTTAACGATCGTTAACTATAATAATTAATAAATTATTAAACTTAATTATATTTCCTTAATAAATAATTTCTCACCGTTCCCCCTTCTACGTTCAAGCAGCATGCTCCTTTACTTCCCTTCCATCCCAAAACTTCACTTCATTTTCCACTCCAACGCAAATAGATCCGCTATTGTACTCTTGGAACAAAATGAAACCACCACTCTTTCTAATACGCCGCTAACCACTACTGTTCTTCACCATAATGATCCATCTCCTTCCCATATTTGCGCACCCTTAAACACACAGGAAACAAACTCCATTGAAACCCTTACCACACGCAAACAGAGCACCACCTCATATTCAACAACTTTCCACAAACCAAACAATACTGACTTCACCTCCACCCTGCTATTTTCATGTCCTCCCTTAATCAATTTCGAGACCATTAAACTCCTCCTGCATACCACCGTATACACCAAAAAGGGAACCGCACTTCCAGGCATGACACTCCACCGTCCCTTCCATTTATCTCCCTCACGCAACCCTCTTGTATCACTACCCCTCTGCGCCACCCTTCATGTCCACACAAATACGCTCCAAGGACCACAGAAGGCCACCGCAATTCGCCAGCTCTGCCACAACTTCCGCGTCGACCCCACTGCCGGCCCCCACCCAAGATCGGAGCAGCGGCAAAGGCCTTGAAACCTTTAACCCCCAAAACTTAAATACATGGTTAGAGAGAGATATACCCAGAAATCGGAAATATAAGCTTCGAGATTTTTTTGATTTTGGATTTTATACGAAACTTAAATGAAAATTGAACTTGGGGTTGGTGAAATCAGCGAAGAGGGGGACGGTTTTGACAATAAAGAACGAGAGGAAAATTTGGGGCTTAGGCATTAGAACTGGTCGGCTGTAGGTTAATTTATATTTATAAAGCGAAATACCTTGACTAGCACGGTGTCAATACCTTGGTAAGCACGGATGTCAAACGTGGAGAGCACGCTATTTGATTTTCGTGGGAAGCACGGTTATAGACTTGGAAAGCACGGTTAAAGGGTAGAGTAGGACTTTTCAGCTTAGGTTGCAGAGCAGTTGCATGTTCTTGCATTAAATTTTCAGAAGGTCCTGACGATATATTGTACAACATATACAGATGATAGTACAATGGCATGTGTATCAATTTATAATGCTCAGTAATAGTCTGCACGAGAAAGGGTTGGGCATGTTCATTCATTGCATTTTAAAGAGTGACCTTGTCTGCTATCGATTGATAAAGGGAAAAGCTTCATTTGTCTTTGTTGTTTATATATCGAACGAATAACTAATTGAATATATTTCTATTTATAAATATATTATTTTATAACGAAACTTCGCGTTGAGTATCAAGTAAAACTAACTACAGCTGACTTCTGTTTACTGATGAAAAAGTTAATTTTGGTGTAAAAAGGTATTCTGAACCCAACGGGACAAGTTTCGTCGAATTCTGACATCGTTTGAAAAAATTTCCTTTATAAAACCTGAAATCAACACGCGTTTAAATTTTTCACGATCACCAGATAAATCAAAACAACTTGAAACTGCGAACACCGACAATAACTTTTCGATACGAACCCAACGGCACTAGTTTCGTTGCATTCTGAGACTGTTGCCCCGGTAGACTGTTTTTGGCACGTACCACACTGCCCTTCTGAACACCAAATTTGCCGATTTCTAAAAATAACAAACTATATACCTACCCTGACTATATCCGACGCTACGAACTCACCGGAACTGGTTTCGTGGCCTGATTCGATCGTTTGTTCAAGTTACACTCTAATATCCCTTTATTCAGTTGAATTAATTTAATTGCACTGAACGAGCGTTTACGGCTACCGTGGTTACATACGACATCGGTTTGCCACGCAATTCAAGACCGTACAAAAATTTAACGATACGGTCCCAATGAAACTGATTTCGTCGAAAACAGAGTCCGTTTGCAAAACGGCTATTTTAACACGTATAATTTAAATAACGATTTCCACAGCGACTATTTCAAAATTTGATTTGACCATAACTAACAAATTATAACACGAAATCTAGATTTTTCCCTTTCATATGAAAATTATAATCATTACAGTTCCAACTTGTCTTGTTTCACAGAAATCCGACTTATATCGGATCCTGTATCCTCAGTTGAAGTTCAAAACTCTATATTACGAACTGCCGCGCGATTTCGAGCTCGTCTTATAATTATTTTATAAATTAACATTCAAACTTCGTTTTTAATTAATAAATTCCTATATGTAATTCAATTAAAAATTTTAAAACAAATTTAAATATTCGGAATTCAACGGCCGAAAAATCCGGGTCGTTACATTCCTTCCCCCTTAAAATAATTTCGTCCTCGAAATTGCTAAGGTAGGAAAAGATGCTACGTACCCTGTTAACTTGGTTCAAAAATCCTTTTTGTTCACTTCTTAAATTCATTTTAACTGGACCAATTTATTCCAATTAAAATATTAATTTATCCTTACTGACGAAAATTTTCGAAAATTCTGAAAATTTTCTAACACTTTAAATTCTGAAAAATTTCGGCAGCATCTCCTCTGCACGGCTCAATCGGTACAACCACAACTCGCCTTTCTAGGCCTTCTCCAATCCAAAAGAAAATCAAAAAGCCAAGTGGCTTGCCTCATAGGCTCATAAAATCATCAACCCAAACAATATTGTAAACATGTACCTTTTTGTCGGGCATAATTCTATCTCTTGCACTTTCTTCCATTCTGCTCAGCATACATATATCCATTCCCAGTTGGTTTCAAATCAATCCAACCTTTGATCTTTAACTTCTGATTGGATCACTTCTATTCACTAATCCAAACTGAGTTCTATTTTCCAAAGTCAACCCTCTTATTCTGCTTGGGCTCAAAAATAACTTAACTCCAATTAACGACATACAATATAAGTTCAACTTGTTTAGTATAAGTCGAATCTATTTTAATATTTTGAATTTCAACATCTCTATACTTAATTTCATTCGGGATTATTTCTAATTCAATCCAGTTTTATTTAACTTAAGTTAAATCCCAATTCATTTGATACATTTTGACCATTTCAATCTATTCAACTTATACAAGTTAAATTTTTAAATCTTTAGAATTCAAATTCCCGGGTTTTATTTCAAATTAGTTCGAAATCATATATATTTGTACACATATATTTATAATCGACTCAATTCAAAACATTTGAATTTCTAAAACAACTTGTCCTTTGCAAACAAATTTTTCATTCCGAAATTACTATGGTAGCAATTCGTCACTCAGAAACTCGAAAATGAATACCGATAATGCTGCAGCCCATTATCAGAATTATTTTCCCGCCACAGAAGTGATTTCAATGCTTAATAACCTTTAAAATCCATTTAAAGCATTCTAATTCAAAAATCCCTACAAAACAATGCTATATTACCTTTAAATTACTTCAAGAAATATTTTCTAAATATCCGGGATTTAATTTCCAATTTATGGTTTGAATCCAATTCCAATCTAGCTTATTTGTATATCTCATTCATATACAAATTCAATTTGGTTTTATATAACCATTTCAATATTTTATAATTCCATTTGATTGTAACAACAATCAACACCTTCATATATAATAATTCAGAAATTATTCCTTTTATATCAAAATAACGTTTGGGCAAAATAATTTCATTTACCCACTTTAAAACGATACTGTATTGAATTGTTTTGTTCGAGAGTTTAGAAACACCTATCGATACAGTTGTACTTCCTGTATCGACCAGAATTCATAAACTACTCAACAAACCAGACAACACAATATAAAACAATTTTATATCAAATCCACAAATACGCGCTCATATATATACACTCAAACTCAATCTAGGGTATTACTAACCCCATTTCTATTGAGTCACACCACAGAGCCAAGGTAATTACTTAACCTTCGGCTCTGATACAAAATGAAACGACCCGAATTTCCGTACTCTTTGAGTAGACTGATAACACCACATGTCCAACCCAAATTGTACAAAAATACGAATCATTTTAAGAAAGAAATTAGAGGATGAGAAATAGAAAGAAAGAAATATTAGAATAGAAGAAAACGAAGATCACAACTCACAGCGGAACGAATAAAATATATTAAATAACATAACTTTTGAAATGCAAATCAGTAACTATATATATACGTACCATTTATCAGAGCACAACAATTATCTCTGGAACAGTTATCAACACATGTTTCCAGATACAACATAGTACACATCGGAAATATGATAGTCCATAACTACTGGTGAAGCCTTCAAACTCCTCCAATTGAATCTGTAAAATCCCAACTACTTGACTGCCCGTACAAATTTGGGCACCCAAGAGTTTAGGGAAAACAAACAAAATAAACTCTGGGTCAGTCATGGGACTGGTGTGAGTAAACTCCAACCATTTGTTTAACTTTCAAAATCCTTTCGAAAGAAATGATAATCGTAAGACCAATCCACACATAAACACGGATGGTTTTTACCTTACGATAACCCAAAACATTTGATATCAAAATCTGGTGATATTATAATAGTGTCTAAATCAAATAAATAGAATCTAGCGGAACGCTTGCATCTCACGCTCCATATATAATATTGAATCAAAAACCGAATGGCTCTTATTGGAGATTGGATTTCCAACATGACAAGGTACGGGACCACCTGCTGATAGTGTATCTCTAGAGACGAATACACTGGGTTCAACAAGAACGTCTTGCAACCCGGCCCACACACGACCGACCACTCATTTCGCTTGAGTGTATCGAATGTATACCATCGACGGTTGGGATCAGCGACCGCCTCCCGAAAAGGGACAGCATCGATAGATTTAAGAAGCAAAAGGAATTTCTCTAGATAGGTGGTTATACATCCTAATGGGTGCGACCCACATAGCCATGCTGCCTGCCCGATTTTTGTCCAATTCCGGGTTGATGAGGCTTGAGGTTTGAATTATCTTCCAGAACATCTGGCCATCATTCACTTTGAATGCCACATCGTCAGATCCATCGGAAATCACTAATTGATTCCCACAAAAATACTCGGATTGTTAGGCTAAAGAAGCTTCCCTTCTATGCCCCAACTTCGTACGTTTGAAGGAATCAACGTACGTAACCCCCTTTGGAAATACTCTGTCAGACACTCGTCCATACAAGTTGTCCTGGGTCTGGACCAACCGAAAGCACTATCCCGTAAACAGGATAGCCCTTGCATAACTCCGTCTTCAATTTTCTTCATCATGTTCGATTTCAACGCTAACGTACATACAGAGTGGTTTTCAGATACTGGATCTGATCCCGGTCTCTCCGTATTGACGACGGAGGTATAAAATAAATCAAAACTTTGATAGTCGGTGATTTAACTATCAAAGAAACATTCATACAATCAACGGTCGTATTTCCAAATGGAAATTCTACCAATCAAGCATCAAACAACAATGGGCCCTTTTTATATTACTTCTTTATTACATTATCATTTCAAAATCTCATTTCCCATCTTTCGCGTTCTTTCAAAGCTCTATTTTCTCTCTCGATTATTGGAAAACATTTCCAATATTATAATTCCTTTATTGAGAAAATATCCCTTATTCCAGTTAGAAAACATTTCTAAATCCTTTGAATTTACTGATGTTATAAACATCGTTATTATAACTCAAATAATAAATCATTCGTTAACTAACGATATCACTAACCAACCCTTGCTATCGAGCCTTAACCATTTCTCCGTCAATAATGCAGTCAGTCAAGTTGGGGTATAATTACCTCTCAGACCTTAACTGAACGACATTATTAACTTTAAAATTGTCAGAGCTCACAACTTTAAACCAAACATTGCTTACGCGACTCTCGGATTTGATCTACGAACACACCTTCTTTATAAAAATATTGATTATAACGGTAGCGTTATAATCGCTGTCTTCAAATGTTTGATTTATAAAACATTGCTTTTAACAACAGCGTTAAAACCGCCGTCTAGCATTATAGAACACTTATCATAACCATAGCATTAAGATTGCTATTAAAACAGTTATTATAACGGCAGCGTTAAAATTGCTATTTAGATTTACCAAGACATTTATTATAACAGCAGCGTCTAAAATTGCTGTATTGATTTACAACATCTATTATAACAACAGCGCTCAAATCGCTGTTTAGTTTTATAAAAGCATTTCTTACAAAGACAGTGTTATAATCGCTGTTTAAAATTATAAAAGCATTTCTTATAACAACAGCGTTATGATTGCTGTTTTGAATAAAATACCGTGTGCGACGCACACGCTTCCGTTGTTCATTTTAAAAGATAGTCAAAATATCTGGATTTAAACAATGCAGACATTTATCATTCTATTTGTCGAAACCCATAAGATAAAGAGTATATAAGGATAAAAATCCGGTTTCCACCTTCTTTACAACAAGATTTCTTCCTTGGATTTTATTCCAAAAATCCAAAATGTTTAACACAAAACCGTCTGCTGTGTTCTTCCCTTATAAATATTTCACTTGCAAAATACTTCCTTTGAACCATTTTCCACTTTAATACTGAATATATTCCTTTTATATATAATCTTTTGATTTCGTACTTATACATATTCTCTTAAACCCCAAATTCTATTTATAACTTCTATTCTAAGTCTTTGCAAACAAATCTGATTTTTATTCCAATCGTTAAAAATCTTGTTTATGATTTGCTTTATACTCTGCTAAGTTCAAATCCCATCTCAAATATTGATTTCAAATCTAATTTCCACTTTTCCATATAAATTTAAATAAAGCATTTATATTCAATTTATTCAATGATTATAAACTCGTTTAAAAACAACTTCTTCTTTTAATAAAACAAGTTTCTACTTTTTAATTCCATTCAAAATTCAACTTCTCTTTTGAAAATAAGTTCTCTTTTTAAACCTCAATTTCTTTTCTATATTCGAAAATCTTTTACGGTATTTAAAATAACTAAATTTCCAGTGTCAGGGTGATTCAACGTAGTACAATCCATCATCGTATACACATCACCATAAATAACAAACGGTAATATAAATGTTGAGGGATCCAGTTAGATCCCTCCAACCTGTTTCCCTGCATCCACACATGTTAATAACATCAATAATATTATTTCACATCAAAATGAAATATCAGAACTAATGATCAATTAATGGTGTAATCCTATCAACCAATTCAACCAAATTTACCAACTATTCAACCAATCAACCATTGCACATTATAAAAATATTTAAAACTCGTTTATATATAAAAATATAAACGAGAGGGAGTTAGTGAGTTTACTCACTTTGTTTCGCAGTTGGCGATTCTGCTTTCGCTTTGATTTAAATTCAAACGGGCGTTGAATTCTTCGACAAAGTGCAAGTAACTTCATTCTCGGCCACATTAGCTTTACAACGTAAGTCTCGTCATTACGATTCTAATGAATCCGATTTCGTCTGATCCTGTAACCATATGCACAAGTTATTAACCCTACCGGTTCGTGTATGTATTTTAACGATCGTTAACTATAATAATTAATAAATTATTAAACTTAATTATATTTCCTTAATAAATAATTTCTCACCGTTCCCCCTTCTACGTTCAAGCAGCATGCTCCTTTACTTCCCTTCCATCCCAAAACTTCACTTCATTTTCCACTCCAACGCAAATAGATCCGCCGTTGTACTCTAGGAACAAAATGAAACCACCACTCTTTCTAATACGCCGCTAACCACCACTGTTCTTCACCATAATGATCCATCTCCTTCCCATATTTGCGCACCCTTAAACACACAGGAAACAAACTCCATTGAAACCCTTACCACACGCAAACAGAGCACCACCTCATATTCAACAACTTTCCACAAGCCAAACAATACTGACTTCACCTCCACCCTGCTATTTTCATGTCCTCCCTTAATCAATTTCGAGACCATCAAACTCCTCCTGCATACCACCGTATACACCAAAAAGGGAACCGCACTTCCAGGCATGACACTCCACCGTCCCTTCCATTTATCTCCCTCACGCAACCCTCTTGTATCACTACCCCTCTGCGCCACCCTTCATGTCCACACAAATACGCTCCAAGGACCACAGAAGGCCACCGCAATTCGCCAGCTCCGCCACAACTTCCGCGTCGACCCCACTGCCGGCCCCCACCCAAGATCGGAGCAGCGGCAAAGGCCTTGAAACCTTTAACCCCCAAAACTTAAATACATGGTTAGAGAGAGATATACCCAGAAATCGGAAATATTAGCTTCGAGATTTTTTTGATTTTGGATTTTATACGAAACTTAAATGAAAATTGAACTTGGGGTTGGTGAAATCAGCGAAGAGGGGGACGGTTTTGACAATAAAGAACGAGAGGAAAATTTGGGGCTTAGGCATTAGAACTGGTCGGCTGTAGGTTAATTTATATTTATAAAGCGAAATACCTTGACTAGCACGGTGTCAATACCTTGGTAAGCACGGATGTCAAACGTGGAGAGCACGCTATTTGATTTTCGTGGGAAGCACGGTTATAGACTTGGAAAGCACGGTTACAGGGTAGAGTAGGACTTTTTAGCTTAGGTTGCAGAGCAGTTGCATTTTCTTGCATTAAATTTTCAGAAGGTCCTGACGATATATTGTACAGCATATACGGATGATAGTACAATGGCATGTGTATCAATTTATATTGCTCAGTAATAGTCTGCAAGAGAAAGGGTTGGGCATGTTCATTCATTGCATTTTAAAGAGTGACCTTGTCTGCTATCGATTGATAAAGGGAAAAGCTTCATTTGTCTTTGTTGTTTATTTATCGAACGAATAACTAATTGAATATATTTCTATTTATAAATATATTATTTTATAACGAAACTTCGCGTTGAGTATCAAGTAAAACTAACTACAGTTGACTTCTGTTTACTGATGAAAAAGTTAATTTTGGTGTAAAAAGGTATTCTGAACCCAACGGGACAAGTTTTGTCGAATTCTGACATCGTTTGAAAAAATTTCCTTTATAAAACCAGAAATGAACACGCTTTTAAATTTTTCACGATCACCAGATAAATCAAAACAACTTGAAACTGCGAACACCGACAATAACTTTTCGATACGAACCCAACGGCACTAGTTTCGTTGCATTCTGAGACTGTTGCCCCGGTAGAATGTTTTTGGCACGTACCACACTGCCCTTCTGAACACCAAATTTGCCGATTTCTAAAAATAACAAACTATATACCTACCCTGACTATATCCGACGCTACGAACTCACCGGAACTGGTTTCGTGGCCTGATTCGATCGTTTGTTCAAATTACACTCTAATATCCCTTTATTCAGTTGAATTAATTTAATTGCACTGAACGAGCGTTTGCGGCTACCGTGGTTACATACGACATCGGTTTGCCACGCAATTCAACACCGTACAAAAATTTAACGATACGGTCCCAATGAAACTGATTTCGTCGAAAACAGAGTCCGTTTGCAAAACGGCTATTTTAACACGTATAATTTAAATAACGATTTCCACAGCGACTATTTCAAAATTTGATTTGACCATAACTAACAAATTATAACACGAAATCTAGATTTTTCCCTTTCATATGAAAATTATAATCAGTACAGTTCCAACGTGTCTTATTTCACAGAAATCCGACTTATATCGGATCCTGTATCCTCAGTTGAAGTTCAAAACTCTATATTACGAACTGCCACGCGATTTCGAGCTCGTCTTATAATTATTTTATAAATTAACGTTCAAACTTCGTTTTTAATTAATAAATTCCTATATGTAATTCAATTAAAATTTTTAAAACAAATTTAAATATTCAGAATTCAATGGTCGAAAAATCCGGGTCGTTACAGAAGGTGCTGACTTCACGGGGCTCGTTCTCGCAGGTGGCCCGATGGGAGGTGGTGGGACTTGGTCGGATTTGAAGAGGAGGGAAGGGGCTTTCGAACGTGGGTCGTGGCGAAGCCTGGCGTGGAAGGTGGCACTCAAAATCGGAGGGGGAAGCTTCGATCCACTTCCGTCGTGTATCGCTTCAGCGGGGAGAGAGAAACGATAATTCTTTTTTATTTCTTTAAAATCTGATTGGTCCGTATATATATATATATATATTTATTCAAAAATTAGGGTTTTCTTAAACGGATTCGAAATCAAACTCAACGACTGTCGCCCCTAGCGTTTTACCCCCATTCCGAACACAATGGGATATGTTTCGTAGGCCCATTCGACTATTTCAGTCAGTTTTCCTATAAATTAAAATATAAAACATTCAATATTTAATTTGAACGCACATTTCAATTTTCCAGGGCCACAAACTGATTCGAAAAATTCCAGAAAAATAAATTTAGCTATGTTTTGACGATACGGTCCGAACAAAACTAGTTTCGTCGAATTCTGAGACCGTTTGCAAAAAGGCCCATTTTTGGTTGATCCAATTTAACTACACTTGACCAAAACACATTTTCCTTTGCCACGCTCACATACTAGCTTCAAAAATTATGTAATTTGAAACCTAGCGATAACTTCACATCCTGGATCCAACAAAAGTGGTTTCGTCGAATTCCGAGGTTGTATGCAAAATGGCCAATTTCACGGGCTATATAAATTCCATAGCGACTTTTCTGAAAATTCATTCGGCCATAACTTTTGCTTTCTGCTATGAAAATTCGATTTTTCAGATTCGTTAGAAAGGTATTCACTAACTGATTTATATACTTTTGGTTTCACTAAAATCCGTTTTGTTTTGCACCCGGTACAGTCCGACAAAATTTGAATTCAATTTTTTTGAAACTGCAGCGCCATTTCATGGCTTGTTTATAATTATAATTAATTATATTCGTTTTCAATTGTCGATTTAAACTCAGTTTTCATTGCTATTATTTAAAATATTTATTTTAAATATTTAAAATCCATTATTTTAGCCAATTTAAAATTTTTAAATTGGTTCAGGTTTTCTGGGTCGTTACAATCTCCCCCACTTAAAACTTTTCGTCGCCGAAAAGGAACAAAGTCGAAAGTGGTTTGATAAATCTACAATCACACAACGTAACAACCAATCCAATTGTTTTCGACCTTCCAAAAATATACTAATCAACTTCTATACTCTTTTAAAATAATTCAGACTATAGAATTTAAAAGCTCACATCCATGGAAAGAAAATAACAGCAGAGTAGAGAATTAAATAGTAATGCAAAGTAGGGTAAATGTACCTTGCACCGGAGTCAATCAGAGATATCCACTCGGCCTTTAGGATAAGCTTTCTGAATGCTCTCCTCAGTTTCCCAAGTACAATCTCGCGGATCTCCACTCCATTGCACTTTGACTAAGTGAACCTTCTTGTTCCTCAGCTCTTTGATTTCTTTGCCGATAATCTTTAGCGGCTCTCTTCTCACAGCTAGTTCTGGAGTAATTTCAATATCCCGTTGAGCTGCTTCTTCGACGATCAAGTCTGGATCATGAACGTGCTTTCGAAGTTGAGATATGTGAAATACATCATGCACTCCAGGCAACCAATCAGGCAATTTGACCCTATAAACGAGAGTTCCGATCCGTTCCAGAATAGGGAACGGGCCAATGAATTTGGGCACCAACTTTCCAGTTTTACCGAACCGGATAACTCCTCTCATCGGCGATACTTTCAAATATACATAGTCGCCAACAACAAAGGATATATCTCTTCTTTTGCTTTCGATTTGCTCTATATCCCTCTTTTCTTTGTTTCTTTAAAGATCTGCAACTTATCGACAAATGTCCTTTCTTATTGTAGTTAGAGCAAATAGTAGTTGTTACAGGTTCCTTCCCAGACTTAGCCCTTTTTCTCTTGGCACTGGGCTTCTTACTTCCCTCAGACCTCATACTAGCTTCAGGAATATCAGTTTCCGACTCTGCTTTGTCACTACAACAAACTTCTTCTTCGTCGCGCAACATTCCTTTCTTATGGAGATCTTCATACTGATAAGCCATGTATATCACTTCAGAAAAAGGAAGCTTTACATTCCTCATTACACAATTCTGATATCTCCTTTGTAGGCCATGAATAAATCTCAGATTTTTCCTCTTTGGATCTTGAATTAGATGAGGAGCAAAGTGAGCAAGTTCGTTGAATTTCTTATGATATTCTGGGATGGTCATATCACCTTGAATTAGATAAAGAAAACTCATCACATAATCGCTCCGTCGCTTCGGGAGGAGTAAATCTTTCTAGGAAAATCGCTTTGAATCTGGCCTAGGTGATATCACCTTCTGGATTATCTTTAATAACTGAATCCCACCAAAACAAAGCTTCTTCTTTGAGTGCCCAAGACGCCAGTAATCTTTTCTGATCGTCTCTCAGCTTTAAACCCTCAAAGATTTTCTCTACAGAACGAATCCAAGCTTGTGTTTCCATAATGGACTCCTTGCCTAAGAATGGAGATCCACCCAGATTTCGAAATCTCTTGAATAGAACATCTATATCGGATTCTGGCGGCGGGAGCACAACTTGCTCATTAGCTGGTCGAGCCATACGATTATTTCCTCTGTTCCTGTCACTCATTTTCTAGTGTGTCTGCAATTAGCAGACAAAGTGTCAGGTCAACAGAAAAGATATTTGAAAATATAGAGACAAATACTTCAATGTGAATTTGTCCACTGGGGTGTATTCATCCTGCTTTACTCATACTAGGATATTACTGATCCTATCTGTATAGAGTTACCCATCCTAGAACACTACTGGTTCTATTTCTGACGAGTTCGTTCAAATGTTATATTCCAGAACTAAGCTTAACCAAAGCTCTGATACCACGTTGTGACGACCCCAAATCCCGTAATGATGGAGACAAGGGTAATCTTTGGAATATTACACAGAAACAAATAATAGCATAACAGAATTATGAAATACACCAGATAATGAACAATAGAATATACTGGATATAAGTAATCATCAGACTTACACAGTATACAGGATCTACCTTAGTACAAATACAGTTCAGCTATACATAAATGTCTACAGCGGAAACAAACAAAATATGTACAATAGGAGCTGAACATCATAAAAAGAGATAAATAATAGAATCCATCTTCAGCTCCAGCTATCCAGAAAGAACCAGCTAAACCTGAATACAAGGCTGCCCGTGTAGAAAAAGGGGCACCCGAGTTTGAGAGTGAATCAAACTACGAGTCAGTCATGGGACTGGTATGAGAAATCTACTCAACACATATATAATATAGCCAATCATAGGACCACACCACTTTCGTGGAACGGGTTTACTCCAGTGGATTGCCAGTGCTTTAAAACAAATCTTTCTTTTAAACATCGCTATGCTTTTTATAAAAATGAAGCCATTATAAGACTCAGTTCCCATCACACAATGCAACGCAAACCG
The DNA here is from genome assembly GCA_030737875.1 of Allium sativum. Taxonomy (NCBI): domain Eukaryota; kingdom Viridiplantae; phylum Streptophyta; class Magnoliopsida; order Asparagales; family Amaryllidaceae; genus Allium; species Allium sativum. The sequence goes on along the minus strand of CM060915.1, from coordinate 177,285,172 downwards.
GAGGATAGAGTTTTACCTTATAATGGCCAAAATATGATTGATACGAATAAAACAAAGGAATTTGATATTATTGCTAGTGTTTATATGTTTTGAAAACAATTTCAAATCATAACTATCAATCATAGACGACGTGAGCGTCCCATGCCACTATGTCGCCAAATATATATATACAATCGAAACCGCATCGTCACGTATTTGGAATTGGATTTCCGTCATGAACGAAGGCAAAAGATAGTCCTTACCGACTTCATGACTCTCTAGCCGGAGTCACAAGGTCAGAGTACATCGACCCTTGGATCGTCAGGGCCGGTCCACTGATGTGGATTAAAATGCCTGAAAAATATGTTTCCCCCCTTTAGGGCGTAAACGAGCCAACGAATGACTCCATCGGACCCGGATCGTTCGATCAAACCGAGGTGCCTCGCAACAGCAACAACCACATAGGTGAAAAGCATATAAATGTCAGGGCTGGTAGGTCACTGACACAGCATGCCCTCCCTGAGGTCCTTCTCCCGTTTCTGGTTCATACCGGGGTGTGAGGCTTGCGAATTTACGTTATACACAAAGCTATGCCAAACAGGCGGTGCTTTGATCATCACCACAAGGCATTGCTTTTCAACAGAAGCGCTGATCACTGCATCTTAGCATGCCACACAGGCAATTCATGCCATGCGACTGATGTCCATCGATATACAACCTCTGAGCTCGTGCGTCTCAGAGAAGGGCGTTAAGCAAAAGAATAAATTCTCCGCCGCCAAACAGATGTATATTTAATAGAGATCAATCAACACAGAATAAAATCCAATGTCAGACACACAGTCCATTTACAAGTCCGTTCTGGGTCTGAACGAAACCGTAGGCACTAAATACCTCGCCAACCCTTCGATCACCACGTACGTCTGGACGATCACCACTCATTATCCATATTTCGGAATGCCTCCCAATCAGGACCTCGGTTACCATCCAAACGAGGTGAAGATCTCCGGTCTTCGACCATCGTCTTCATCTTCGCATTTCAATCGTCGGTCTATTATTTGAAATGAGAATTAACTCGGCCTTTTCGAATAATTCACGTATATTTAGAATTTCAAATCAATTTATTTCAATGGTTAAATTATTCGACAACACCAATTTTGTTCTTTAATGTAATTTTCACACCAAACACATACAACCATCAAATACAACATAAATTGAGAAAATTCAGCTTATTTCCATTCCATATCGTTTATGATATTTTAAAATGATTTATCGCTATTTTTATTTGAAACGACCCGCAGATCCGTGCTATCTGAGTTGACTAAATACAACACACGTCCAACCCAAATAACACAGAAATACGACTCATTATTAGAAAGAAGTTAGAGGATGAGAAATAGGAAGAAAGAAATGTTAGAATAGAAGAAAAACGAAGATCACAACTTACAGCGGAATGAATAAAATATATTATATAACATAAGCTTCGAAATACAAATCTTGTTTTGTACATATATACATACCATCATCAGAGTACACATAACATTTGATCCAGCGGAAGTAACTCTAAATAACTAACGTTGAAGCCTCCTGCTTCGAGCTCCTCCAAGTGTATCTGTAAAAGCCTGAAACACTTGACTGCCCGTACAAATTTGGGCACCCAAGAGTTTAGGGAAAACAAAACAAAATAAACTCTGGGTCAGTCATGGGACTGGTGTGAGTAAACTCCAACCACTTGTTTAACTTTCAAAACCCTTTCAAAAGAAAAGATAATAGTAAGACCAGCCCACACATAAACACGGACGGTTTTTACCTTACTATAACCCAAAACACTTTGATACAAAAATCCAGTGATATTATAATAGTGTCTACATCAAGTAAATAACCAAATAGCAGAACGCTTGCATCTCACGCTCCACATATATATTATAAATCAAAAACCGCATGGCTCTTATTGGAGATTGGATTTCCAACATGACAAGGTATGGAACCACCTTCCGACAGTGCATCTCTAGAGGCGAATACACCTGGGTTCAACAAGAACGTCTTGCAACCCGGCCCACACATGACCGACCACTCATTTCGCTTGAGTGTATCGAATGTATATCACCAACGGTTGGACTCAAACCACCGTTTCCCGAATGGGCAGAATCGATAGATTTAGAAACAAAAGGAATTCCTCTAGATAGGTGATTATACACCCTAATGGGAGCGACCCACATAGCCATGCTGCCTGCCCGATTTTTGTCCTTTCCCGGTTGTTGAGGCCTGAGGCTACGAATACTTACCATTCATTGATAGCACCATCACTTTGAATGCCACATCGTCAGATCCGTTAATCACTAGTTGAGTTTGCACAAATATTCTGGATGTTATGCTAAGGGATAAATCCGTTGCAACCATATATATTCATACAGACCAACCCATTTGATCATTGGAAATACTCTGTCAGACATTCGTCCATATTACGTTCGTTCTGGGATTGAACGACACCGAAGGCACTATTTCTATAAATAGAAAAGCCCTTGCACTTTACTCCGTCTTCAATATATTCAGCATACTTGGTTCGCAACGCTTATGCCGATACGGAGTGGTTCTTCGGATAATAATCCAACCGGTCTCTCCATATTGACAACGATGGTCAAAAACTTCGATAGTCTGTGATTTAACTATCGAATAAAAACAAGTGTTCATCCAAACATATCAAACAAATCACTGGGCTCTTTAATTAATATTTCATTAATTAAAACTTCTTCTCCATTTCCTTATCAATATTTGTTAACCAAATATTTCAATAACCATATTGGCCCTTTTTCGCTATTTTTGATTTCGTTTCCTTGTCGAATTCTATATATATCGATATAGATTTCTAATTGTCACATTTCTTAAAAAAATTCTAACTCCTTAAATTCCCGGAAAAATTCGCCATAACCTCCCCTGTATCGGGAGCATCGGGAAATTTCAAATAGCTTCCCGGTATCTTTCTCAATCAAAAAGAAAAAGGAAAAGCCAAGCGGCTTGCCGATACGGCGCATAAAACCTCATATATGAATTAAACATGTACCTTTTTGTCGAGCACTACATTTATAACTTCATATATCTCATCCCATACCTGTCTAACACCTGTTCACCTGTTTTCAATTCAATTCAATACCATCTAATCGTTTGAATTCCGTTTCGCCCATTTATTCTTTAATTCGCCATTTTGCCTATTTCACTTCTTTGTTGAACATAACACGTTCAAACAAAATATTTAACTCGTTCATAACTAAATTGAACTTCGATTTTAATTCTAGTTCTCTTTTCCATTTCGAATATAAATTCTCAAATCGAATTCGCTTATTAAGGCCTAATGTCAATTCAGCATCTCCTTTACTAATTACTATTCGAATTAGTTAATTCTATTCAAAGTCAAAATCTGATTTCTGTTTCAAAAATCATATTCATTTACACAACTTGAATCCGCATATATTTTACAACTCACTCTGAAATTTTCTAAATCGAACTTCGGATTTTATTTGCTTAAAAATCCTTTTATAATATTAAATAAACCATTATGGTTTTAAAACGATTCTGGCGCTGTTTTTCTGAAAATTTGATTTTGACATAACTCAAAATCTATACGACGAAATCCAGATTTTTCTTCTTCATTAGAAAACTATTATCAAACCGGTCCTGATGTTTCTTGTTTCGAAGAATTCCGACTTCAATTGAGTTCTGTATATTCAATTGAAGTTCGAATCGCTATTTTACGAACTGCAGCGCTGCGGCGAGTTCGGTTTAATTTTATTTATAAATATAAACTTTTAAACTTCTTAAAATGAGTTCAATTCCATTTTAATTCTATTTGAATTCCTTGATTCAAATTCCAATCTCACTTTTGAATTCTATATTTCAAATCCCAATTCCCTTTCTATTGGATATTCAAATTCAATATTTGAATTTCTATTTCAATTCCCTATATTTAAATTCGATACTTGAATTCATTTGAATTCTTTTATTCAAACTCTATATCTAAATTCCATTTGAACTGCTATATTCCAATTTCTATATTGGAAATTTATTGAAATTCAAATATTCAAACTCCTTTTTAAATTCTAGATCCAAAAATTCCATAGTTTAAAATTCCATTTGATTTCATATTCAAATTCCATAGATCAAATCATATTTGAATTCAATTTGAATCTCTTATATTCAAATTTCATTTTCCATTTCCGACCCCATTTGAATTTCTAACATACGAATTCATTTTCAACACCATTTGAATTCTAGTATTCAAACCCATTTTCAACGCCATTTGAATTTCTAATATTCAAATTCATTTTAATTCCCTTGAATTCAAATTCCATTTCAAAACCCTTTGGATTTCCTATTTGAAATCCTATTTGAAATTCCATTTCCCATTCTACTTTGAAATTCTATTTTCAAAGTTTATTTCAAATTCTATTTTGAAATCTCATATTCAAATTTCTACTTGAATTTCTATGTTCAATTCCATATTCAAATTCAACACTTGTATTTCTATTTCAAATCTCTATTCAAATTTCATATTTGAATTCTTCTTTGAAATCTCTATTCAAATTTCATTTTTAAATTCCATTCAAATCTCTATTCAAATTTCACATTTGAATTCTTCCTTGAAATTCTATATTTCACATTCTATTCAATTTTTCTTTGAAATTCTATATTTCAAATTCTATTTTTAAATTCTACATTTAAATCTCTTTTTGAATTTCTTTTATTCAAACTCTATTTGAATTTCTATATTCAATTTCAATTTTGGAATTTCTTTATTCAAATTCTATATTCAAATGTTATACTCAAATTTTAATTGAATTATATATTTAAAAATTCCATTCCAAATCCTATTTGAAATTTCTTTCGTATTTCAAATATTTCAACTCCTTTCCAATATTTAAATTTCTACTTAAAAATTCTATTTCAAGTTCTATTTTGAAATTTCATTTCAAAATTTTATTTCAAAATTCCACTTTGAAATCCTATATTTTTAAATTCTACTTGAATTTCAAATTCTATTTGAGAAAACATAATTTCCCTTTTTAAACTTCAAATATCATTCTCATGATATTTTAATAAATTAACGATTGGCCCAGTGATATTTAAACAATCAAATCACCCAATTTTCAATCATTTGGTTTCAACACATCATATATGAATATATGTGAAATCAGCAAACAACAAACATATAATATATTTTTGAGGAATCCTGTTGGATTCCTCCAACCTGTTTTCCTGCATCCACAGATGTTAGCACATAAATAATACCCATTCTGCTTCGTGGCAGAATATCGCGGTATAGAAGGTCATCCACTAATCATAGCGTGGGGCGTATAGGGTAATCATCCGCTATGAAACTGCGGGCATCCGCTAATGAGACTGCGGGAATCCAACCAATCAATCAACCCAAAATATATATATATAATAGCCTAAATAACTAATATATATAAAGCAAGCAGAAAGCATCCACACAAGCAACAACAATTATTTTTAACGAAATAAAAATAATTATAGATAAAAGGTGAGTGAGATTTACTCACCGGAGTTTGCAGTTGTCGAATATCCTGTTTATCTCGAAATTTCTGGCTACTAATCTTCTCGAATGATATTTGATCCTGCGACAATTTTATTTAATTTTACCGATTAACCATTTATTTATTTTAATCAATTAAATAAATAAATAAATAAACTTTCCTATATTTTTCTCTTATTTTAATGGTTGCTAAATTAATTCTAATTTAACCAATTTAAACAAACCTATGTATTGTTAAAACATTTAAACTAATTAAGATATTTGCTTTAAACTTTTAAACTAATTAAGGTATTTAATTTAAATTACCTTAATCTCTCTATTTTTCTTCTTCTTTCTTTCCGGCATTTCACCAAACATCTGTACCGCACTCCCTCTTTTCTTCTTATAGTCCTAATGATCACCATTCATTTCTGAAAATCGGAAACTCCACCTCACCAGTACCCTTGCGAACCCACCGCCATACTCCTCACCAAAGAACAACAGCCTGTCTCGCTTCACGAACTCGATTTTTGACCTGGAGCCTCGACGAAGACAACTACACCTCGCATCGTCGAATTCCACCAACCTTCCACTGTCTAACTCCTCAAGTCCCACTACCGAACTCCAGATGACGCTAACCCTCACTGTCGCCCCCTTCATCCGACCATAATCGCGAGCCCCTCGTCAGTTGCAGTCGGCTTCAGACCTCCGAGATCTCAGACAAGAGAACCCATCGCGCACCCTTTCTCCGAAGTCGCGATCTCTCCCTGGGTGGCTTCGAGCTTCTGAGGAGGAAAACAAAATCGCGGATTTTGATTTTGCTTAGATTTCATTCTTCATTTTGATCGAAGGATTTTATTATTGACTGCGAACGAAAAATGAAGGGTATGGGATCGAACTGATAAAATTAGAGTGAGGAGATATGAAGTTTTCGGTTCATTATATAGGCGCAGGGAGGAACTACCAGTACTGAAGCCATTAAATTTTATGTCTGCTAGACATTGAAGGGGGAGACAGAAATCGTTGCTCGATGTATAAACTAGGTCTGCGCGATTTTTCTAGGGTGGCTGATGTATATGAAAATATAGGTCGGCTTGATGTATTTGATTTAAATTTTATGTTTACTTAAAACTAAAATATCTCACAGTCCCTTATTTCAAAGTCCTGAACCGCTATTCAACATAATGACTGACACAACCGCTATCTAACACAACCGATATTAAATCGTATATCGATTATTGAATTGATAAATTCAAAAAAATTCATTTATATTATATATTCAATATTTAAAACCATACTAAATATTTAAAATAAACTGTTCAAAAATCTGGGTCGTTACATTCTTCCCCCCTTAAAATAATTTCGTCCTCGAAATTGTTAAGTTAGGAAAAATGGTACAAATTCATTACTTTTCAAAACTCCTTTATATTGAAACTCAACTCCTTATATTTCAACATATTTAATTTCACCAAAACTTTTGGTTTTCACACATTTGTTTTGAATGATCTATGATCGATCCATTTATATCCAATCTATATTCCAATACACTTATTCAAATTGATTCTAATCAATTCATTTACTTCGACCCATTTAACTTGCTTAAGTTAAATTTAACTTCCAGAATTTCAAATCCCTGGGTTTTTCTTTTCAAATTCTTTTGAAATCCCATAAATATATACATATTTATTTTCATTTCAAATTCAAAACATTTGAATTTTCAAACCACTTGTTTTCTTTCACACAAATCTCCATCAAAACTTTTTCTAAGGTAGCAATTCATCACTTAGAAACTCGGAAATGAACACTGATGATGTTGCAATCATCATCAGAATAATTCCCCAGCCACTGAAGTGAATTCAGTGCTTTACCACATTCAAAATCCATTAAAATGATTTTCTTTCAAATCCTTTTAAAACAAACCTATATTATTTCAATTACTTTGAAAAAATATTTTTCAACTTCCCAGGATTTTGAATTCTTATTCTGGTTTGAATTTAATTCTAATTCATCTCATTTGTATATTCAATTCCTATACAAATTTTATTTGGTTGTAAATAACCATTATAATCTCGTATGACTATAATCCTAACAATCAACACATCCATATATTATAATAATTTTCAGAAAATTATTAGTTATATATCAAAATAGAATTTTGGGTAAAATTATTTCATCTACCCATTTTAAAACTATATCGTGTTCAATCTTCTGTCCAAGTATTTAGAAACTCCTATCGACGTCGTGGCGTCCCACGATTCGACCAGAATTCATAAACTACTCAACAGACAAGCCAACACAATATAAAACAAATTTTTATATCAACTTACAAATACGCTCTCTCATATATACACTCAACTCATTCTAAGGTACTACTGACCCTATCTCTAATGAGCACATGTCACACAAGCCTAGGTGTTCGCTCAACCTAAGCTCTGATACCAACTGAAACGACCCGCAGATCCGTGCTATCTGAGTTGACTAAATACAACACACGTCCAACCCAAATAACACAGAAATACGACTCATTATTAGAAAGAAGTTAGAGGATGAGAAATAGGAAGAAAGAAATGTTAGAATAGAAGAAAAACGAAGATCACAACTTACAGCGGAATGAATAAAATATATTATATAACATAAGCTTCGAAATACAAATCTTGTTTTGTACATATATACATACCATCATCAGAGTACACATAACATTTGATCCAGCGGAAGTAACTCTAAATAACTAACGTTGAAGCCTCCTGCTTCGAGCTCCTCCAAGTGTATCTGTAAAAGCCTGAAACACTTGACTGCCCGTACAAATTTGGGCACCCAAGAGTTTAGGGAAAACAAAACAAAATAAACTCTGGGTCAGTCATGGGACTGGTGTGAGTAAACTCCAACCACTTGTTTAACTTTCAAAACCCTTTCAAAAGAAAAGATAATAGTAAGACCAGCCCACACATAAACACGGACGGTTTTTACCTTACTATAACCCAAAACACTTTGATACAAAAATCCAGTGATATTATAATAGTGTCTACATCAAGTAAATAACCAAATAGCAGAACGCTTGCATCTCACGCTCCACATATATATTATAAATCAAAAACCGCATGGCTCTTATTGGAGATTGGATTTCCAACATGACAAGGTATGGAACCACCTTCCGACAGTGCATCTCTAGAGGCGAATACACCTGGGTTCAACAAGAACGTCTTGCAACCCGGCCCACACATGACCGACCACTCATTTCGCTTGAGTGTATCGAATGTATATCACCAACGGTTGGACTCAAACCACCGTTTCCCGAATGGGCAGAATCGATAGATTTAGAAACAAAAGGAATTCCTCTAGATAGGTGATTATACACCCTAATTGGAGCGACCCACATAGCCATGCTGCCTGCCCGATTTTTGTCCTTTCCCGGTTGTTGAGGCCTGAGGCTACGAATACTTACCATTCATTGATAGCACCATCACTTTGAATGCCACATCGTCAGATCCGTTAATCACTAGTTGAGTTTGCACAAATATTCTGGATGTTATGCTAAGGGATAAATCCGTTGCAACCATATATATTCATACAGACCAACCCATTTGATCATTGGAAATACTCTGTCAGACATTCGTCCATATTACGTTCGTTCTGGGATTGAACGACACCGAAGGCACTATTTCTATAAATAGAAAAGCCCTTGCACTTTACTCCGTCTTCAATATATTCAGCATACTTGGTTCGCAACGCTTATGCCGATACGGAGTGGTTCTTCGGATAATAATCCAACCGGTCTCTCCATATTGACAACGATGGTCAAAAACTTCGATAGTCTGTGATTTAACTATCGAATAAAAACAAGTGTTCATCCAAACATATCAAACAAATCACTGGGCTCTTTAATTAATATTTCATTAATTAAAACTTCTTCTCCATTTCCTTATCAATATTTGTTAACCAAATATTTCAATAACCATATTGGCCCTTTTTCGCTATTTTTGATTTCGTTTCCTTGTCGAATTCTATATATATCGATATAGATTTCTAATTGTCACATTTCTTAAAAAAATTCTAACTCCTTAAATTCCCGGAAAAATTCGCCATAACCTCCCCTGTATCGGGAGCATCGGGAAATTTCAAATAGCTTCCCGGTATCTTTCTCAATCAAAAAGAAAAAGGAAAAGCCAAGCGGCTTGCCGATACGGCGCATAAAACCTCATATATGAATTAAACATGTACCTTTTTGTCGAGCACTACATTTATAACTTCATATATCTCATCCCATACCTGTCTAACACCTGTTCACCTGTTTTCAATTCAATTCAATACCATCTAATCGTTTGAATTCCGTTTCGCCCATTTATTCTTTAATTCGCCATTTTGCCTATTTCACTTCTTTGTTGAACATAACACGTTCAAACAAAATATTTAACTCGTTCATAACTAAATTGAACTTCGATTTTAATTCTAGTTCTCTTTTCCATTTCGAATATAAATTCTCAAATCGAATTCGCTTATTAAGGCCTAATGTCAATTCAGCATCTCCTTTACTAATTACTATTCGAATTAGTTAATTCTATTCAAAGTCAAAATCTGATTTCTGTTTCAAAAATCATATTCATTTACACAACTTGAATCCGCATATATTTTACAACTCACTCTGAAATTTTCTAAATCGAACTTCGGATTTTATTTGCTTAAAAATCCTTTTATAATATTAAATAAACCATTATGGTTTTAAAACGATTCTGGCGCTGTTTTTCTGAAAATTTGATTTTGACATAACTCAAAATCTATACGACGAAATCCAGATTTTTCTTCTTCATTAGAAAACTATTATCAAACCGGTCCTGACGTTTCTTGTTTCGAAGAATTCCAACTTCAATTGAGTTCTGTATATTCAATTGAAGTTCGAATCGCTATTTTACGAACTGCAGCGCTGCGGCGAGTTCGGTTTAATTTTATTTATAAATATAAACTTTTAAACTTCTTAAAATGAGTTCAATTCCATTTTAATTCTATTTGAATTCCTTGATTCAAATTCCAATCTCACTTTTGAATTCTATATTTCAAATCCCAATTCCCTTTCTATTGGATATTCAAATTCAATATTTGAATTTCTATTTCAATTCCCTATATTTAAATTCGATACTTGAATTCATTTGAATTCTTTTATTCAAACTCTATATCTAAATTCCATTTGAACTGCTATATTCCAATTTCTATATTGGAAATTTATTGAAATTCAAATATTCAAACTCCTTTTTAAATTCTAGATCCAAAAATTCCATAGTTTAAAATTCCATTTGATTTCATATTCAAATTCCATAGATCAAATCATATTTGAATTCAATTTGAATCTCTTATATTCAAATTTCATTTTCCATTTCCGACCCCATTTGAATTTCTAACATACGAATTCATTTTCAACACCATTTGAATTCTAGTATTCAAACCGATTTTCAACGCCATTTGAATTTCTAATATTCAAATTCATTTTAATTCCCTTGAATTCAAATTCCATTTCAAAACCCTTTGGATTTCCTATTTGAAATCCTATTTGAAATTCCATTTCCCATTCTACTTTGAAATTCTATTTTCAAAGTTTATTTCAAATTCTATTTTGAAATCTCATATTCAAATTTCTACTTGAATTTCTATGTTCAATTCCATATTCAAATTCAACACTTGTATTTCTATTTCAAATCTCTATTCAAATTTCATATTTGAATTCTTCTTTGAAATCTCTATTCAAATTTCATTTTTAAATTCCATTCAAATCTCTATTCAAATTTCACATTTGAATTCTTCCTTGAAATTCTATATTTCACATTCTATTCAATTTTTCTTTGAAATTCTATATTTCAAATTCTATTTTTAAATTCTACATTTAAATCTCTTTTTGAATTTCTTTTATTCAAACTCTATTTGAATTTCTATATTCAATTTCAATTTTGGAATTTCTTTATTCAAATTCTATATTCAAATGTTATACTCAAATTTTAATTGAATTATATATTTAAAAATTCCATTCCAAATCCTATTTGAAATTTCTTTTGTATTTCAAATATTTCAACTCCTTTCCAATATTTAAATTTCTACTTAAAAATTCTATTTCAAGTTCTATTTTGAAATTTCATTTCAAAATTTTATTTCAAAATTCCACTTTGAAATCCTATATTTTTAAATTCTACTTGAATTTCAAATTCTATTTGAGAAAACATAATTTCCCTTTTTAAACTTCAAATATCATTCTCATGATATTTTAATAAATTAACGATTGGCCCAGTGATATTTAAACAATCAAATCACCCAATTTTCAATCATTTGGTTTCAACACATCATATATGAATATATGTGAAATCAGCAAACAACAAACATATAATATATTTTTGAGGAATCCTGTTGGATTCCTCCAACCTGTTTTCCTGCATCCACAGATGTTAGCACATAAATAATACCCATTCTGCTTCGTGGCAGAATATCGCGGTATAGAAGGTCATCCACTAATCATAGCGTGGGGCGTATAGGGTAATCATCCGCTATGAAACTGCGGGCATCCGCTAATGAGACTGCGGGAATCCAACCAATCAATCAACCCAAAATATATATATATAATAGCCTAAATAACTAATATATATAAAGCAAGCAGAAAGCATCCACACAAGCAACAACAATTATTTTTAACGAAATAAAAATAATTATAGATAAAAGGTGAGTGAGATTTACTCACCGGAGTTTGCAGTTGTCGAATATCCTGTTTATCTCGAAATTTCTGGCTACTAATCTTCTCGAATGATATTTGATCCTGCGATAATTTTATTTAATTTTACCGATTAACCATTTATTTATTTTAATCAAATAAATAAATAAATAAATAAACTTTCCTATATTTTTCTCTTATTTTAATGGTTGCTAAATTAATTCTAATTTAACCAATTTAAACAAACCTATGTATTGTTAAAACATTTAAACTAATTAAGATATTTGCTTTAAACTTTTAAACTAATTAAGGTATTTAATTTAAATTACCTTAATCTCTCTATTTTTCTTCTTCTTTCTTTCCGGCATTTCACCAAACATCTGTACCGCACTCCCTCTTTTCTTCTTATAGTCCTAATGATCACCATTCATTTCTGAAAATCGGAAACTCCACCTCACCAGTACCCTTGCGAACCCACCGCCATACTCCTCACCAAAGAACAACAGCCTGTCTCGCTTCACGAACTCGATTTTTGACCTGGAGCCTCGACGAAGACAACTACACCTCGCATCGTCGAATTCCACCAACCTTCCACTGTCTAACTCCTCAAGTCCCACTACCGAACTCCAGATGACGCTAACCCTCACTGTCGCCCCCTTCATCCGACCATAATCGCGAGCCCCTCGTCAGTTGCAGTCGGCTTCAGACCTCCGAGATCTCAGACAAGAGAACCCATCGCGCACCCTTTCTCCGAAGTCGCGATCTCTCCCTGGGTGGCTTCGAGCTTCTGAGGAGGAAAACAAAATCGCGGATTTTGATTTTGCTTAGATTTCATTCTTCATTTTGATCGAAGGATTTTATTATTGACTGCGAACGAAAAATGAAGGGTATGGGATCGAACTGATAAAATTAGAGTGAGGAGATATGAAGTTTTCGGTTCATTATATAGGCGCAGGGAGGAACTACCAGTACTGAAGCCATTAAATTTTATGTCTGCTAGACATTGAAGGGGGAGACAGAAATCGTTGCTCGATGTATAAACTAGGTCTGCGCGATTTTTCTAGGGTGGCTGATGTATATGAAAATATAGGTCGGCTTGATGTATTTGATTTAAATTTTATGTTTACTTAAAACTAAAATATCTCACAGTCCCTTATTTCAAAGTCCTGAACCGCTATTCAACATAATGACTGACACAACCGCTAGCTAACACAACCGATATTAAATCGTATATCGATTATTGAATTGATAAATTCAAAAAAATTCATTTATATTATATATTCAATATTTAAAACCATACTAAATATTTAAAATAAACTGTTCAAAAATCTGGGTCGTTACATTATTATTTTAAAATAGCCAATTTATTCAAAACGACGCTTCGGGCCATAACGCGGCCGTGGCGCTGTTTTTCTTCAGATTTGATTTACACATATCTGAAAATCTAACCGTTGGATCTTCACGCAATTTACATCATTAGAAAGGTCTTTTCAAAACGAATCCAACGGTTCCAGTTTCGGGAAAATCCGACGGTCGGATCTCCCGGTACAATCGTTTGAAGTTTCGATTTCAAAATACGAACTGCAGCGTCGTTATTCGATTAAATATAATTATATTTATATATATTTAAATATAATCGTTTTTGGCGCTGTTTTTCTTCAGATTTGAATTAAACATTCCAGGCAATCCAACCGTTGGATTTTTACAAAGTTGGTGCCGTTGGAAAGATTTTTCCAAGGCGAACCCAACGGTTGCGATTTCAGGAAAATCCGATGGTCGGATCCCCTGGTATAGTCGTTTGAAATCACGGTTTCAAATCACGAACTGCACGGCCACGTTTCGTTTTAATTTTATTTATATTTATATTTATATATTTATATAAATATAGTTCTTTCAACCATTTCAATGTCGTTTTCACCTCAAATATTTCACTAACGGCTTTAAATTTTAGAAAATTTCGCCAAAACCTCCTTTATACGGGAGGGGCTGGGAAAATTCCCAAATAGCCACACGGGCATCTCATGTCAAAAAGAAAAAGAAAAAGCCAAGCGGCTAGCCAACAGGCTCATAAAATCATCACCCAAACAAAATAGTAAATGTGTACCTATTTGTCGGGCACAAAATTTTATTCCTCTTCTCTAGCCCCTTTGCTATAACCTGTTCAATAAATATGCATGTACATATATACAGTTCTTATCATTTATCATTTTCTATTCAACTTCATATTTGATTCTATTTGGTTTAAAAACACCATTCATTCTAACTTTGCATGCACAGGTAAAAATCATATCATGAGCTAATTAATGAATATTTCGACTCATGCATATTTATTTGAACGAGTTGCTATTTTTAACACTTCACATTTCGACAATATAATGTGTATAATAAAAATGTGATTTTTATTTTAAAACAATGCATTTCAAAACACTATTATTTTATATAGTTTATATCGGGGATAAAAATAGGATTTTTATTGTAAAGCAATTTATTTTAAAACAAGGTCAATTTACATAGTTCATATAAATGATAAAAAGGTGATTTTTATTATGAAACAATTTATTTCAAAATATGAATACCATTCAACACATGAATTTCAATTCAACGAATGAATATCGATTCAACACATGAAGGTTTTCTATAGTTTCTATATATAGATAAAAATATGATTTTTATATTTAAAACACGAATACCATTCAACACATGAATATCAATCAACGAATGAAAATCAATTCAACACATGAAGGGTTTCTATTCAACGAATAAATATAGTTTTGACAAATGAAAATAATTCAAACACATGAATATTATTCAAAATTTCGGCAGCATAACGACAAGGTAGTTAAAACCGGGACCGTCCCTAGTACGGCTCCTCGCTCTACCTTAAAACCTCGCGGTTTTTGACAATGGGGATCATGCATCTAGTTCGCACGCAGGCGGCATGTATATATTTATTTCATTTCCACAAACTAATCCTATGTGGTTTCAACCAAATATTTCTCAACCACAAATGGGTATTTTTCAACCACAATCAATCAATATCAATCACAAACAATCCCAAGCAACCATTCTCTATCAATCAATTTTCTAACCAATCACAATCAATAAATATCGTCCATGGTTTGTGGACGAGGGGCGTATATATATATATATATATATATATATACATATTTATATATAGCAATACACTTCTATTTCAACACATATATAATTTTTCAGTGCATATATAACTTATACATCGAACGTACAACTTATACAACGCTTATACATGAGGTGTACAACGCTTATATAACTCATACATCGACTATATAATTTATACATTGTTGTTTTCCATATTGTTTTTAAATCATAAATCTCATATTGGGTTCCACTCCACCAAAAATAGCAGAAGGCTCAGAAAAATATGCGGTCTATTCTAAAATGTAGAAGGCGTCCACACGGTCACGATGTTTCCTGTTTCATCGAATTTCGTTAAGAAACGAAATAGATATGATTTTTCAAAGTTTACAACTGTTTTAAACTGTTGAAATCAGTTGAAAAAAAACAAGCCGTATACCTGTTCAAAACTAGGTTTAGGGTTTTCGGCGAATCCTGGAAGCGAGAAGGCGATCGGGCTGTGCCACACGAAAGAGCTTCGAGAGGCGCTCCAGGGGGTGGTGGTCGCAGCCTGTTCGGTGGTCGGAGGAGAGAGATCGACGTCAGGGAAGGTGCTAACTTCACAGGGCTCGTTCTCGCGGGTGGCGCGATGGGAGGTGGTGGGACTTGGTCGGATTTGAAGAGGAGGGAAGGGGCTTTCGAACGTGGGTGGTGGCGAAGCCTGGCGTGGACGGTGGCGCTCGAAATCGGAGGGGGAAGCTTCGATCCACTTCCGCCGTGTATCGCTTCAGCGGGGAGAGAGAAACGATAATTTTCTTTCTTTTTTTATTTCTTTAAAATCTGTTTGGTCCGTATGTATATTTATTCAAAAATTAGGGTTTTCTTAAACGGATTCGAAATCAAACTCAACGACTGTCGCCCCTAGCGTTTTACCCCCATTCGAAACACAATGGGATATGTTTCGTAGGCCCATTCGACTATTTCAGTTAGTTTTCCTTTAAATTAAAATATAAAACAATCAATATTTAATTTGAACGTACATTTCAATTTGCCAGGGCCACAAACTGATTCGAAAAATTCCAGAAAAATAAATCTAGCTATGTTTTGACGATACGGTCCCAACAAAACTAGTTTCGTCGAATTCTGAGACCGTTTGCAAAAAGGCCCATTTTTGGTCGATCCAATTTAACTGTAATTGACCAAAACACATTTTCCTTTGCCACGCTCACATACTAGCTTCAAAAATTATGAAATTTGAAACCTAGCGATAACTTCACATCCCGGATACAACAAAAGTGGTTTCGTCGAATTCCGAGGTCGTATGCAAAATGACCAATTTCACGGGCTATATAAATTCCATAACGACTTTTCTGCTATGAAAATTCGATTTTTTAGATTCTTTAGAAAGTTATTCACTAACAGATTTAAATATTTTTGGTTTCACTAAAATCCGTTTTGTTTTGCACCTGGTACAGTCCGACAAAATTTGAATTCAATTTTTTTGAAACTGCAGCGCCATTTCAGGTCTTGTTTATAATTATAATTAATTATATTTGCTTTCAATAGTCGATTCAAACTCAGTTTTCATTGTTATTATTTAAAATGTTTATTTTAAATATTTAAAATCCATTATTTTAGCCAATTTAAAAAAATTAAATTGGTTTAGGTTTTCTGGGTCGTTACATTATAAGACCCAGGTCCCATCACACAATGCAATGCAAGCCGGAGTATAGGGTTTTTACCTTATAATAGCCAAGAATGCTTGATACGTTTAAAACAAATCATTTGATACTATTATAAGTGTATAGTGTATAAAACAATTTCACATCATAAGTATCAATCATAGACGGCATAAGCGCCCCATCCCACTATGTCGCAATACTAGGCTCTACAAATAAAACCGCAAATGTCACGTATTTGGAAATTGGATTTCCATCTATGAACCGAGGCCAGGGATCGTCCTCTACCGATTCGAGACACTCTAGCCCGTGTCTCAGGATCCAGACTTAGGTGGGCCCTTGGAGCGATAGGGTCGGTCCACCGATGTGGATTAAAATGCCTGAACAATACGTCTCTCCGCCCTATGGGGCGTAAATGAGCCAACAAATGACTCCATCGGACCCGGATCATCCGATCAAACCGAGGCGCCTCGCAACAGCAACAACCACATAAGTCAAACTCGTCAGGGCGTGTAAAATCACTGATGCCACTTCTAGCTAGAAAGAAACGCATGTCCTCCCTGAGGTCCTCTCCCGTTTCTGGTCCACTACCGGGGTGTGAGGCTCGCAAATCAACATTACACAAAACTATGCCACAAAGGCCGTGCATTGATCATCCACCACAAGACTCTGCTTTTCAACAGAAGACTTGATCATATTGCCACTTAGGCATGCCACACAGGCAATTCACTCCATGCGTTTGATATCCATCGATATACAACCCATGAGCTCGTACGTCTCAGAGAAGGGCGTTAAGCAAGGGAATAAATTCTCCGCCGCCAAACAGATATATATTTAATAGAAATCAATCACACGGACTAAAATCCAATGTCAGACATGTTGATACTAATATTTTTGTTTGATGATAACAAATAGATTTTTGTTACTGGAGTGTTTGATTGTGGAATATCTAGTATTATTGGAAAATAAAAAAACACAGAATTTACACAGAATATAGAAAAATCAAATAAATTTTATTTCCAATAATATTATTTATTTTACAATTCATTTACACACAAGACTTTACAAATCACTTTACAAGTAATTTCAGTACATACAATTTTTTTTACAAGCACTTCATTTTTTTCTTCTCATTTCTAGCTGGATTATTCTTGTTGAGAACACCTTAACTGTCCAAAGCATCATCATGTAACCTGTCACAAAAGAAAGAAAAATACACAGTACACTGGAACTAAAACAAATACTTTTGACAAAAATGATTCTTTGTGATTGATTCATTTTTTTTTGTCTCAGTTTTCTGTGTGCTTTTCTCATCATATTTCAGACCTGAACAGCCACATCAAAACCATACTGGTTTGCTGATCAGAACCAACTGATTCTGACCAGCCTCAACTCAGTACAGTTTGACTGCTATTTTTTTTTATTTTTTCAGAATCAAACAAGGTGAATTGTCAAATTCAAGACATGTTCAAAAGAGGTCAACCAGCAAATAACTTTCAAAGTCAACATGGAGTCAAAAATCATCAAATCAAAATGGCCAGTACAAGAGAAAAAAAATGGACAGAAAGCATGTGCAAATGATTCAAATCAAAATGCAAGTAAACAAGCAAATTTGTAAATAACATGTCAACACAGCTATACAAGTATAGCTAATCAACATTACAAATCAAGTTTCAAATTACACAAAACAAGGCAGTGCAGACTTGTTTCAGCATGATGATACATGTGAACAATACAAGCTGGATGAGGCTCAAGTAGATCAGCATATTCACAACAGTACAAGAAATTGGAGCTGCTACAACATGGGTTGTTATGTGCAAGGAGGTGACACAGTAAATGGGATGAAAACACAGCAATGCAAACAGTACAACAAGTTATGCATGAAGCTACAGCATGGCAAATGGTTTATGGTACAACAGTATAGCCAACAAAGTGACAAAGTGGTGTACAAAGTAGTATACAACTCAGCAAAGCTCAAAGTGGTTAAGCCATAATAGTTCAAGTGTGTAAATGGTGTACACATTGATGCAGATCAGTTTTGCAACATGATGTATGTAAATACATATTAAAACAGTTCAGTTCTGTATGATAATGATCAACAAGTTCAAGTGTAACAGTGCCAACAAGTAAACAAAGCAGCAAAGGTTCAAAAATACTCAAGACAACTCAACACACTTTCAGGAAATCATACTGTCAGCATATGGATGTGCATGTCATGAATGCAGCTCGACATAGTCAAGAAAGCAAGGGCAAGCAATGACATAGATAAAAGAACTTTCAGTGCAAAAGTGTCACAAGCTGTTTTGGAAAGAAAGGAGTATAAATGGATGGTGCAACTACATGCAAGCAACCAAGTGATCAAGACAGTATCAGTTCACATCAGTTTTCTTTGTGTACCATAAAACATCACAAGCATGCCGAATGCAAAGTATCATGTTCAAGCTTAAACAAGACTCAGCAAGTTAATTTGTTTTTCAAACTTGGAAAACAATAACAATCGAATCATTTTGGCAAGAAAGTTCTTTGATTTATTTACAGAAAATATTCAATTATCTCGGCAATTTATCATCTCAGAAAATCAAGCAAGAAATTAGGCAAGCATTGTTGTGGAAACTTTCTACAGTGAACAACATCTTTTAAATGGAATGGCAAACATGAAATTAAGGAGTTCATATTTGACAATTTTTCTTATTCATAACTTTTCCAGAAATCATGATGTTTTTTTTGGGGAAGTTTTAAATCGGTTTGCTCTTTGATGATATCATATTTGGCATGTTATTCAAGGCAAGAAATCAATGGAGAAATCATGCAATGAACACAAGGGGATTCACAGTTTTTAATTCTTTCCAGAAATGCTCAATTACGCATAAATATTCAAGATGGCTACAATTAAGATATTCCAGAATTAACTTATCAAATTAAAGCCGAGCAAACAATTCAAGATTTCAGGGAAAAACAAATTTACACAAAATTAATTCAGCAAATCCTTGAAGGTCAATAACATGTCCAAATTCACATTTTTTCATCGAACTAATCTCGCAAGCAAAAGGGGAAAGTTGTTTTTGAAAATCAATCAAAGCCGAGAATTCAAAAAGGGGAAGCCAACGCAAAATCAGCTCAAGCCACACTCACGAAATCAGAGGCTAAGGGTTTTCTAAAACCCTATATAAGCACACCATACATCATCGACAAAAACATAGAAAACTCACAAAAGCCTCAAAGACCAGAAAGAAATTCAAATCAGAGGTTACTCACGTTTTTCCTGTCGAAATCTCAAGTCAGAGAAACAAGGAGCCACCAGCGATCGATCGGAGATACTGAGATTATTCAAAATCATCAAGTGCTAAATCGATTTGGGAAGCCTCCAGAGAAACCCTAGCAAAATTTTCAGAGGCCGCCGCCATTATCAAATAAAAGAAGAATC
This sequence comes from Allium sativum, assembly GCA_030737875.1. Taxonomy (NCBI): domain Eukaryota; kingdom Viridiplantae; phylum Streptophyta; class Magnoliopsida; order Asparagales; family Amaryllidaceae; genus Allium; species Allium sativum. Next base: position 177,264,791 of record CM060915.1, on the reverse strand, counting down.
GGGCAAATAAAAGAAAGTGGGCCGCCAATATTTACTTGGCTAAGCCAAGTCTTTGTTAAAAGGGGGTTTTCTTTTTTTTTGTTTTTTTTTGTATTGATTTTTTTTTGTTTTTCTTCAATATCAATGCTTGTTTTTTTTTCTAGTTTTTGTTATAAAACTAGGATTACAGATTGGTGATTTATAATCTGGGAAAATCTGGTCTAGGATATACAGACTAGTCTAGGATTTTGAGCTTAGGGATAAACAGGAGCAGGAGTTGCAAGTTTGCATAGGATTGTAAGCGGGATCTGTTTGTATCTCCTAATAAAAATCTCAGAAAGGCAGCAGTAGGCACAGTTTGCCGAAGCTAGGTATATCTGCGTGTGATTTTATTTTTACTGCATTTCTTTATTACTGTGTTTAGTTTTAAATTTTGTGTTAAAACCCTATTCACCCCCCCTCTAGGGTTATTATCGATCCTACAATTGGTATCAGAGCAGGTGTTTGAACCCTAGAATCATGACTTCAATAAACAATGCTTTTTCTGAAGGTCAATCTATTGCTAGACCACCCATGTTCAATGGTAGTGATTACGCGTATTGGAAAGCTAGGATGAAAATATATCTAGTGTCTGTTGATTATGATGTCTGGGATATCATTGAAACTGGATATACACCTCCGACTGAAACTGTTAATGGTATTGTAACACCTAAACCAAAAAGTAGGTGGGATGCAAATGATAAGAAATTATACTCTATAGATTCTAAAGCTATGAATGCTCTGATTTGTGCTCTTGATAAAACAGAATATAACAGAATTTCTCATTGTAATACAGCCCAGGAAATTTGGCATACTCTGGAAGTTACACACGAAGGAACTTCTCAGGTTAAAGAATCCCTTCTTGCCATGTTCAGTAATGAATATGAAAACTTCAACATGCAGAAGGATGAGAGCATCAAGGACATGTATGGACGCTTCTCCGTACTAGTCTACAATGCCAGAGCCCTTGGGAAGGTCTATACAGAAGTGGAGCTTGTGAGGAAGATTCTGCGTGTTCTGCCCATGAACTTTGAAGCAAAAGTCACAGCCATTCAAGAATCCAAAGATCTGAGCATGCTGAGCATGGAAGAGCTTATCGGGAATCTGATGACATACGAAATGGAGCTGAAAGCAAGAGAAGATCGCAACAACTCAGATCTGAAAAAGAAGTCAATAGCTTTGTCCAACACCATCACTAGCGATAGTGAAGATCCTATTGAACAGCTTGCCATGGCAGTCAGACAACTCACGAAGTGGAGAAAATTCAAACCTCGAAGAAATAAACCAAAGACCAACAATTCAGAAGATGAACCACTCTGCTACAACTGTCAAAAGGCTGGACACATAAAACCAAATTGTCCACTTCTCCAAAGAAACAAGAAGAAAAAGAAAGCTTTTGCTGTAACTTGGGATGACGAGGAAGGAGAAGAAGATTCAGACAGCAGTGAGGAGGAAAGCAATTTGTGCTTCATGGCAAAATCAGATCTAGAAGATACTGACGAGGAAACCACTGAGGTATACAGTTATGACGATCTAGTTTTAATGTGTAAACATCTTTCTGAAATTATTGACACGTTAGAATCAGACGTAGAGAAACTGAAAGCGGAAAACTTCAACCTTGTTCATAATAATAAGAAGTTGGAATCTGAGATTAAAAATGCTTCAAAAACCAATAATCTAGATTGTGAAATGTGTAAAGATGTGAATCTAGAAATTTTAACACTCAAGAGCACCATTGAGAATCTTGAAAAAGAAAACTTGACTCTAAAAGTTGAAGATGACACTAAAAGAAAGAACTACATTAAACGATGCACTTCACTTGTGAATGAGAACACAATCTTAAAAACAAGAGTCCAAGATCTAGAAGTCACATTGAACAAATTCTCAATCGGTCAAACATCTTTTAAAATGTTACTTGGAAACCAATTGGTTGGAAATAATAGAAAAGGACTTGGTTTTGGGAAGATACAAGAAATAACTGGAAGTGACAATGCTAAAGGTAAAAGTATTTTTCCCAAATGGGTAAAATGTGGGGTGATTGGTCACAGTCATGAAAATTGCAAGATTAGCAGTAAAATTCAGAAGTTCAAAAAGGTATGGGTTCCTAAACACTTGGCACACAATTATCACAAAGATTGGAACACAAATAAGAAGAAAAATCAAAGTTGGATTCCAAAAGAATCTTATGACTATCATTCTTCTACTACTGATAAGATTAGGCCTAGAAGTTTCTCTAGGTCATCTCCTTCTCTGTTTGTATAGGTATGTTGGCGGGCTAAGGAGCAACAAAAATGGTACTTGGATTCAGGTTGCTCCAGACATATGACAGGTGATAAAAGACTGTTCCTTAGCCTGGAAAAACATAAAGGTGGGAATGTGACGTTAGGTGACAACAGCAAATGTAAAATTATTGGTAAAGGAAAAGTAGGTAACAGTATCTTTGCCTTAACTGATGTTTTATATGTTGATAATCTCTTTCACAATCTTATCTCCATCAGTCAGCTTTGTGATAAAGGAATGAATGTTGTGTTTGATAGTAATAGTTGCAAAATCATTGAGATCTCCTCTGGAAAGGTTGTGTTTACAGGGAAAAGAAAAGGAAATGTCTATACTCTCATATTCGATGATGTAACAGTATCTAGGTGTTTGGTAGCAACAGAAGAGGAGGCAATCTTATGGCACAGAAGATTGGCACATGCAAGTATGGGTCTTCTTGAAAGACTAAAAGCAAATGAACTTGTCAGGGGTTTACCACATCAGAATTTCAAAAATAACAAAGTATGTAAAGCTTGTACCATGGGAAAACTTAGTCGTTCATCTTTCCGTCCAAAAAATGTTGTTAGCACTTCACGAGTGCTTGAATTGATTCATATGGACTTGTTTGGACCTACTGATACTGCTAGTTTAAATGGTAAACGTTATTGTTATGTATTGGTTGATGATTACTCTAGGTTTACATGGGTTTACTTTCTAGCCAAAAAGTCTGAAGCTTTTGATTATTTTTTAAAGTTTTCAAAACTTGTCCAAAATGAAAAAGGGGTTTCAATTAAAACTTTAAGAAGTGATCATGGAGGTGAATTTGAAAACTTAGACTTTGAAAATCTTTGTGAAGAAAATGGTTTCAAACATGAATTTTCCGCTCCTCGAACACCTCAACAGAATGGGGTGGTTGAAAGGAAAAATCGTACATTACAAGAAATGGCTAGATCTATGTTATGTGAATATCAATTGCCTCAAACTTTCTGGGCTGAGGCAGTTAATACTTCGTGCTATGTAATGAACAGAGTTATGATTAGACCAATACTTAATAAAACGTCATATGAACTGTGGTCTAACAAAAAGCCTAACATCTCATATTTTAGAGTGTTTGGATGTCCTTGTTATATTTTGAACACAGGTGAACAGCTTGGGAAATTTGAGTCAAAAACGGTTGATGGAATCTTCATGGGTTATTCATCAAGAAGTAAGGCTTACAGAATCTTCAATAAACAGTCAAGAACAATCGTGGAAACCATCAACGTCAAGTTCAATGAATCAGATATGGATACGATACCTGAAGATGATAAAGATGATGCTGGTGCACAAGAAATTGAACAAGAAAACAATGATGTTGAGACAAACAATGAAAAAGCCACTGAAGCAGCAACAGATATCGAAAGACTAAAATTCAAGCCAAGTCATCCTCCAGATTTGGTAATTGGAAGTCCAACTGCTGGTGTTCGTACACGATCCTCTCTCAATAGGGAAGTTTGTACCCTTTGTATTCATAATGCCTTTGTATCTGAAATAGAACCAAGTTCTTATGATGTTGCTCTTAATGATGAATTTTGGTTGTTAGCTATGCAGGAGGAACTTAACCAGTTTGAGAGAAACAGAGTCTGGAACTTGGTACCCAGACCAAAAGACTACCCAGTTGTAGGAACAAAATGGGTATTCAAAAATAAGCTTGACGAATCTGGAAACGTAACAAGAAACAAAGCTAGGTTGGTCGCTAAGGGATACAATCAAATCGAAGGTGTTGACTTTGATGAAACTTTTGCCCCAGTTGCTAGGCTTGAAGCAATCAGAATTTTGTTAAGTTTTGCGTGCTTTAAGGGGTTCAAATTAAAACAAATGGATGTGAAGAGTGCTTTTCTGAATGGAGAACTAAAAGAAGAAGTGTATGTTGAACAACCCCCTGGTTTTGAGAGTCACGATTATCCAAATCATGTATACAAACTGGAAAAAGCATTATATGGCCTTAAGCAAGCTCCTCGAGCTTGGTATGACTGTCTGTGTACATATCTCTTGGAAAATGGCTTTAAAAAGGGAAGTGCTGACACAACCTTGTTTTTATCTCATGATGGTGATGATTTTCTAATCGTCCAAATTTATGTTGATGATATCATATACGGTGCCACTAATGATGTCTTGTGTGAAAAATTTGAAAAAGTTATGCAGGGCAAATTTGAGATGAGTTTGGTTGGAGAGCTGAAATTCTTCCTTGGTTTCCAAATCAAACAAAGTAGCAAAGGGATCTTTATCTCCCAAACGAAGTACGTGATGGAGTTATTAAAGAGATTTGGAGTTCAAGATGCAAAGCCAATGAAAACACCGATGAGTCCAACAACCAAACTTGACAAAGATGAAAAAGGTGTTGCTGTGGATCAAAAGAAATATCGCGGTATTATCGGTTCACTTCTTTATCTTTCTGCTTCTAGACCCGATATTATGTTTTCTGTTTGTTTGTGTGCTCGTTTTCAATCAAATCCCAAAGAATCTCATCTAAAAGCCACAAAACGGATTCTAAGATATTTGTTACACACACCAAATTTGGGCTTATGGTATCCTTCTTGTGATAACTTTAATTTAGTTGGGTTTACTGATGCTGATTATGCTGGTTCACTCACTGATAGAAAAAGTACTAGTGGAACGTGTTTCATGCTAGGCCATTCACTTGTGTCGTGGTCAAGTAGAAAACAAAACTGTGTTGCTTTATCCACCACTGAGGCTGAATATATTGCTTTAGGAAGTTGTTGTGCACAGATTTTATGGATGATGCAGACTTTATCTAATTTTGGACTTTGTTATAAACGAGTTCCTTTAAAATGTGACAGTAAGAGTGCAATTGACTTATCAAATAATCCAGTACATCACTCACGCACAAAACACATTGATGTAAGACACCACTTTCTTAGAGATCATATTGCTTGTGAAGATATTTGTATAGAATTTATTCCAACTGAATCTCAACTTGCTGATATTTTTACAAAACCCCTTCCTGAAGACAGATTTTGCAGATTACGTTTGGATTTGGGAATTATAGAAATAAATTAATCTTTTAGCATTTTTGGATAAATTTTCTCTTAAGATGTTCTGTTGGCAATTATCTTTCTGACAAATAATCCATGCTTCAAATCATCAAGAAAAGACCAGTTTGTTTTTGGACATTTATGATAAATTTGTGACTGTGTAAGTTTTCAGAATATGAGATGTTTGAAAATTTGTAGCTCTGATACGATCAAATATGCTTTATAATATGAGTAATTGAAGAACTTTTTGTTCACTTTCATCTTCTGTCTCTATCACCCTTCTATCAATCATTATTATTTTATATATATCAAAGGGATTTAAGTACAAAAAAAAATAAAAAAAAATACAAGTATTTCTCTAATCTCATTTAAAAATCCAAGCTCTGGTCATGCATGGTTATGAGAATACTTATTTTTCATGCTATTACTGATTCCATTTAAAAATCCAAGATCTGGTTATGCGTGGTCAGTATAGTATTGAATTTTTTTTCATGTTGCAGCTAATTCCATTTAAAAATCCAAGCTATGGTCATGCGTGGTTAGTTTGCTATTGAAATATCCCTGATATATATTAAATATTTCATCGTTCCATTTTCTGTCTTGTGAAATGTGTTCTTCTTTTACAGATTATTATAATCTTTTTGTTTGATTACTCGGAGTGTTTGAATCTGATAATGTCAAATGACTTGATTACTATTTACAATTCATACTCTTTAAAATGTCCAGAATTGTTATTCTTTCATGATTACAAAGGGGGAGAAGAAGTTAAGATTTTGTGTTGTTTACAGACGTCTATAGATTTTATTTTGCCATTAATGCTAAGTGTTTAATTTTTTTTTGTCATTTTCAAATTCTTTACTCATGTCTGTTTACAACTGATAGGGGGAGCTCAAATGTAAGGGGAGCCCTTGTTCAAACACATCTCGTTATTCACAAAAATCTTAAGTCTGTTTGTCATCATCAAAAGGGGGAGTTTGTTGATACTAATATTTTTGTTTGATGATAACAAATAGATTTTTGTTACTGGAGTGTTTGATTGTGGAATATCTAGTATTATTGGAAAATAAAAAAACACAGAATTTACACAGAATATAGAAAAATCAAATAAATTTTATTTCCAATAATATTATTTATTTTACAATTCATTTACACACAAGGCTTTACAAATCACTTTACAAGTAATTTCAGTACATACAATTTTTTTTACAAGCACTTCATTTTTTTTCTTCTCATTTCTAGCTGGATTATTCTTGTTGAGAACACCTTAACTGTCCAAAGCATCATCCTGTAACCTGTCACAAAAGAAAGAAAAATACACAGTACACTGGAACTAAAACAAATACTTTTGACAAAAATGATTCTTTGTGATTGATTCATTTTTTTTGTCTCAGTTTTCTGTGTGCTTTTCTCATTATATTTCAGACCTGAACAGCCACATCAAAACCATACTGGTTTGCTGATCAGAAACAACTGATTCTGACCAGCCTCAACTCAGTACAGTTTGACTGCTATTTTTTTTATTTTTTTTTCAGAATCAAACAAGGTGAATTGTAAAATTCAAGACATGTTCAAAAGAGGTCAACCAGCAAATAACTTTCAAAGTCAACATGGAGTCAAAAATCATCAAATCAAAATGGCCAGTACAAGAAAAAAAAATGGACAGAAAGCATGTGCAAATGATTCAAATCAAAATGCAAGTAAACAAGCAAATGTGTAAATAACATGTCAACACAGCTATACAAGTATAGCTAATCAACATTACAAATCAAGTTTCAAATTACACAAAACAAGGCAGTGCAGACTTGTTTCAGCATGATGATACATGTGAACAATACAAGCTGGATGAGGCTCAAGTAGATCAGCATATTCACAACAGTACAAGAAATTGGAGCTGCTACAACATGGGTTGTTATGTGCAAGCAGGTGACACAGTAAATGGGATGAAAACACAGCAATGCAAACAGTACAACAAGTTATGCATGAAGCTACAGCATGGCAAATGGTTTATGGTACAACAGTATAGCCAACAAAGTGACAAAGTGGTGTACAAAGTAGTATACAACTCAGCAAAGCTCAAAGTGGTTAAGCCATAATAGTTCAAGTGTGTAAATGGTGTGCACATTGATGCAGATCAGTTTTGCAACATGATGTATGTAAATACATATTAAAACAGTTCAGTTCTGTATGATAATGATCAACAAGTTCAAGTGTAACAGTGCCAACAAGTAAACAAAGCAGCAAAGGTTCAAAAATACTCAAGACATCTCAACACACTTTCAGGAAATCATACTGTCAGCATATGTATGTTCATGTCATGAATGCAGCTCGATATAGTCAAGAAAGCAAGGGCAAGCAATGACATAGATAAAAGAACTTTCAGTGCAAAAGTGTCACAAGCTGTTTTGGAAAGAAAGGAGTATAAATGGATGGTGCAACTACATGCAAGCAACCAAGTGATCAAGACAGTATCAGTTCACATCAGTTTTCTTTGTGTACCAGAAAACATCACAAGCATGCCGAATGCAAAGTATCATGTTCAAGCTTAAACAAGACTCAGCAAGTTAATTTGTTTTTAAAACTTGGAAAACAATAACAATCGAATCATTTTGGCAAGAAAGTTCTTTGATTTATTTATAGAAAATATTCAATTATCTCGGCAATTTATCATCTCAGAAAATCAAGCAAGAAATTAGGCAAGCATTGTTGTGGAAACTTTCTACAGTGAACAGCATCTTTTAAATGGAATGGCAAGCATGAAATTAAGGAGTTCATATTTGACAATTTTTCTTATTCATAACTTTTCCAGAAATCATGATGTTTTTTTTTGGGGAGGTTTTAAATCGGTTTGCTCTTTGATGATATCATATTTGGCATGTTATTCAAGGCAAGAAATCAATGGAGAAATCATGCAATGAACACAAGGGGATTCACAGTTTTTAATTCTTTCCAGAAATGCTCAATTACGCATAAATATTCAAGATGGCTACAATTAAGATATTCCAGAATTAACTTATCAAATTAAAGCCGAGCAAACAATTCAAGATTTCAGGGAAAAACAAATTTACACAAAATTAATTCAGCAAATCCCTGAAGGTCAATAACATGTCCAAATTCACATTTTTTCATCGAGCTAATCTCGCAAGCAAAAGGGGAAAGTTGTTTTTGAAAATCAATCAAAGCCGAGAATTCAAAAAGGGGAAGCCAACGCAAAATCAGCTCAAGCCACACTCACGAAATCAGAGGCTAAGGGTTTTCTAAAACCCTATATAAGCACACCATACATCATCGACAAAAACATAGAAAACTCACAAAAGCCTCAAAGACCAGAAAGAAATTCAAATCAGAGGTTACTCACGTTTTTCCTGTCGAAATCTCAAGTCAGAGAAACAAGGAGCCACCAGCGATCGATCGGAGATACTGAGATTATTCAAAATCATCAAGTGCTAAATCGATTTGGGAAGCCTCCAGAGAAACCCTAGCAAAATTTTCAGAGGCCGCCGCCATTATCAAATAAAAGAAGAATCGGGCAAATAAAAGAAAGTGGGCCGGCCAATATTTACTTGGCTAAGCCAAGTCTTTGTTAAAAGGGGGTTTTTTTTTTTTTTTTTTTTTTGTATTGATTTTTTTTTGTTTTTCTTCAATATCAATGCTTGTTTTTTTTTTCTAGTTTTTGTTGTAAAACTAGGATTACAGATTGGTGATTTATAATCTGGGAAAATCTGGTCTAGGATATACAGACTAGTCTAGGATTTTGAGCTTAGGGATAAACAGGAGCAGGAGTTGCAAGTTTGCATAGGATTGTAAGCGGGATCTGTTTGTATCTCCTAATAAAAATCATAGAAAGGCAGCAGTAGGCACAGTTTGCCGAAGCTGGGTATATCTGCGTGTGATTTTATTTTTACTGCATTTCTTTATTACTGTGTTTAGTTTTAAATTTTGTGTTAAAACCCTATTCACCCCCCCTCTAGGGTTATTATCGATCCTACAAGACACACAGTCCATTTACAATTTCGTTCTGGGTCTGAACGAAACCGGAGGCACCTAGTACCCCGCATATCCATCGATCTCCAAGTACGTCTGGACGATCACCAACTGTTTCCATCTTCTTGGGTGTACGAACCAATCAAGATCATCGGTAATTATCCAAACGACATGAAGACCTCCGGTCTTCATCCACCGTCTTCACCTTTGACTTCTCGTCGTATCAGTTATTCAAAATGGTATGAACCCGGTCTTCCCGAATAACTCGCGTATATGATAAACAAGTGTTACACAAACACAACATACTCCTCATTCCAATTCATCAGTCACTAACCGTAAATTAATCAAGAGAATAATTCCCCAAATATTAACCCCGAAGGCCGAAACCAACATCAGATCAATACCCAGGAAATCACTCTGCTAAGCCAATCTACAGCTTGTTTCTAAATTTCACATTCTTAGGGAAAGGTTCCCATTAATTTTATCAAAGATAAATCCTTTAAATTTATTCTTTAATCCACTTTTGAATATCAATTCAAACTAGTCAGGATTAGCGAACCTTACCGAAGTAATCATTTATTTTATTTCCCAATCCCAACTTATTCATCCCATGAAGTAAAACTGGTCATACTTCATATTTAACACCATGGTGTTATCGGTAAATTCAATTACCATTTCACGTTCAAGTCTAATTAAATATTTGAATATCGCCTGGAGCAAAACTGGTGATACTCCATTCTCGATTATTTCAATCTAAGTAAATATTCATTAAAACTCCACTTAGTTTTAATCTGTGACTGGGTTAAAGAATCCATGTCATTTAAAACACGGTTCACGATAAACCCAAAATACATCCTATTTCAATCAGTCCCCGACCGTAAATTAGCAAGTGAGCAATTCCCTAAGTATTAACCCAGAAGGCCGAAACCAACATCAGATCAATACCCCAGAATCCATTCAACTTAACTAATCTCCAGTTAGTTTCTGATTTTCTTAACTCCTTTGGGTCTAAGAACAGTATTATTGAAGATACCGTTCACGACAACCCAAAATCATGTTCCATTAATTATCAGGTTAAAGAACAAGTGTTATTTAAAACACTGTTCACGATAAACCCAAAAATCAATACCAATTCAATTCCAATTAAAAATTATTTAATTGGTACACTTCATTAAATCTAAATAAAAAGATTTAATCTTTTCTCAACTGGGTTGAAGAACAGTGTTAGTAAAGACACCATTCACGACAAACCCAAATCACATTTGATATTAAATACAAGGCTCTGAAGAGAAAATTTATCGGCTTATAATCAATATCAAATTCTACGACCAACAAATATCGTATTGGAAAAAACGATATATAAATATCTTTCAAATTTCTATAACAACATCTGTATAATCACGAAATCCAACATCGAAATATTCCGAAGACAGTTTCTATTCAAATCCATTCCAATGCAATTATTGGAAATTTTGGTTATTTTCAAAACCATTTCAAATCCAATTTATTTATTTTAAAAATAAATAAATTATTATTCTAGTTCAAAACTATTTCATTTCGATAAAAATCTATTTTTATCTTTTCAAATATGGAGTTTTTCATCCAAATTCTTCACAAATCATTTCTTATGATTGTACACAAATTATTGATATTTTTAATAATTTTATCAAGGCCCGTACAGTCGATTTCCATCAATGGCCATCGGACTACACTTACAGCGACCTTTTCCAAATTTGATTTGGACATAACTCCAAATCCAACCATTAGATTTCTAATTTTTAATATTCGTTAGAAAGATCTTTTCGATACGAACCCAACGGTTTTGGTTTTAGGAGAATCTGACGGTCGGATCTCCCGTAATATCCGTTCTAAGTCAATGGTCGAGATTCACGAACTGCCGCGGCGCGGCGTGTTCTATTCAGGCCAGTATATTATATATATAATATATATATATATATATATATAATATATACTTCGTCGATTTCAATTCAAAACGTGCTTTATAAATCGTTTTAAATTCATTTTCAAAACGGTTTCAACTTCATATTCAATTTCAAATCAAAATTGAATATTCCAATATAAATTCATTTTAAATTCATTTCAAATCGATTTCAATTCGATTTCAATTTAATTCGAATTCAATTCCTTTCGATTTCAATTCGAATTCAGTTCAATTCAATTTAATTCGAGTTTCTATTATTTTCAATATAATTCAAATTTCGAAATAGCTTTCAATATACATTGAAAATTGAATAAATCGATATAAATATCGTTCACGTCAAAATGGCGTCAATCTAATCAACACGGCTTCATATATTTCTATTTTCAAATATTCTATTTCAAATATTTCTTTTTCAAATATTTCTATTCAAATATTTCTTTTCAAATATTCTATTCAAATATTGCTATTCAAATATTTCTTTTCAAATATTTCTATTTTCAAATATTCTATTTCAAAACTGGAATGAGGCCTAATCAATTACCATAGATTTTATTTCTATGGATTTCCATACAACGCATGTATATATCAACAATGAAAAACAATCAACAATCATCCAAAGTGCACTCTACATTGTATAAGCATCAAATATAAATATCCAACGATTATAACAGCCTGTCAATCGATCGATCGACATATAACTAAACAATCAGGATTAGTGTACGTCAAATATCATCCAAATACCCGTGTGGGGTTTCAAACAATCAAACACAGATTTTATTTGTGCAGTTGGGCGATGTGTAAAATTTATCGTCCTAATCAATATCAGTCAAATGTGTGTATATAAACAAATCGTCCGATTTGCTTATTTTTATTTCATTTCATATACACGTTAAAAATTCTATTTTTAACTATAAAAATATTTTTAACTATATAAATATTTTATTTCATTTCACATCACATCACATAATCAACTACACCTCAAAATCAAACAAACAAGCATACAAGCCGTCCATGGTCTGTGGACGACGGGTGTCGGTTGCTACTAAGCACCGTCTGCATCCTAGTATATAATTTAACTAGAAAAACAAGATTTAAAGTGAGAATTTCTCACAGAATAGCTAATCCAACGCCATGGCTCTTCTTAGGTAGAAATCTTCGTCGTTCTCGCCCTTTTGTCAATTTTCACTGCCCGTATTCTCTACATATATAAAAATAACATTTTTACTTCGCTATTCAATATATAAAAATCGACTTTTTACTTTGTTATTCAATATATAAAAATCGAATTTTTACTTTGCTATTCAATATATAAAAATCGAATTTTTACTTTGCTATTCAATATATAAAAATCGAATTTTTACTTTGCTATTCAATATATAAAAATCGAACCTTTCCAAATGAATAAAAATCTAATTTTTACATACTGTTCATATGAATAAAAACCTAATCTTTTCTTCTATAAAAATGTAATCTTTTCACATAGAAAAATATAATCTTTCCCTTATAAAAATCAAATCTTTTTATTCAATAAAAATCAAACCTTTTCTTATTATAAAAATTAAATCTTTCCTCGTATGAAAAATTATACTTTTACTTACATTCAAAAATAAAAATAAAACTGCTTTTTAATAAATAAATGAAGATAAAATAAATGGAAGAACTTACAGCGTTTTCTTTTCAGACGGGGGGGGGGGGGTGTTCACTACGTCTCGTCGGAGGTTGGATGGATGGAGTGTGGGGCCAGCGAGGTGGGTGGTCGAGGGTTTGTGGCTGCGCGGTCTTCGATTGGGGGTTTCAGGGATGGAAGGGGCGATGAGTTTGGTTGAGGGGCGGGCGGCACTTCAGATCGGGGGGGCGGCTAGACGCGGTGAGGGGAGAAGAAGAAGAGGGGGCTCGCGGCACAAGGGGGTGTGGAGGAAGAGGAAGAAGGAGGGGAAGGGGGGTCTCTGCCACCTGTGGAGGCGCCGCGAGGGGGGGAACCGCGATGGAGTTAGGTTTTTTTTACTGTTGAAATGAAATCGGGGGGGGGGTATATGTGTAAAGAATTTTATATTTTAATTTATTTATTTTTTTCTCTATAAAAGTTGACTTTTATTTTGAACTCAAAATTGAGCCCACCAACTGTCACCCATAGCTGATTACCCCCACTCCGAACACAATGGGATATGCATCGTAGGCTGATTCGATCGTTACGATCAGATTTCGTCAGAATCAACATATAACTCTATATATTGAATTTTGAACGTGCATTTCAATTTACCGCGGTCTCATACTAATTCGAAAAATTCCAAAAAAATATTTCTAGCTTCGTATCAACGATACGGTCCTAACAAAACTAGTTTCGTCGAATTCTGAGACCGTTTGAAAAATTTCCATTTTCCAGTTGATTAAAATCAACTGAAATTGGTCAAATGCGTATTCCTTTGCCACGCTCAAATATTGATTCGAAAAATTACGAAAATTGGAATCTAGCGATAACTTTACCTCCCGGATCCAACAAAAGTGGTTTCGTCAAAATCCGAGGTCGTTGGCAAAATTGCTATTTTTAAGGGCCAGAAATTCCATAGCGACTATTCTGAAATTTCAACTGGGCATATCTTTTTATCCCCGCAATGAAATTTTGATTTTTCGGATTCGTTGGAAAGATATTTACAATTAGATTCTATTATTTTTGGTTTCACTAAAATCCGGTTTATTTTGCACTCGGTGCATTCATTTGAAGTTTGAAATCGAATTATCGAACTATCGCGACCTTTTCAATTCCTTTTATAATTATATATAAATATTTATATTCTAACGACGATCTATATAATATATACGTTCGAATTCTATTCAAAATAAATTTCTCGTCGATATTATTCCAAATAATTCATTTTAAATAATCAAAATTCGCTAAAATTGCCAATATAAAATTTTTAAATTGGCTCGGATTTCCGGGTTATTACAATCTCCCCCACTTAGAACTTTTTGTCCCCGAAAAGGAACGAAGCCGAAAGTTGTTTTAAATACCAACCCAACTTTCATTATTTTTATTATGGCTTAAGTTCTTCAACTTTTCAGTTTCTAAGAACTTTTCAAAAAAATTCAAAAATTTGGCTAACACCCTAAATTTTCGAAAAATTTCGCCATAACCTCCCTGCACCGGGAAAATCCCGAAATTGCCATACGGGCCTTCTGATCTCAAAAAGAAAAAGAAAAAGCCAAGCGGCTAGCCAATCTGCTCATAAAGTCATCATCACCCAAACAAAACAGTAAATTATGATAAACATGTACCTATTTATCGGGCAAACAATTTTATTCTTCTGCTCTAGCCTCTTTGCTATGACCTGTTCAATGAAAGTATATGTATATGCAAGCAAATGCAACCAAATTTCAATACAATTCACTTTTTGGTCAATTTGGCTAAAGGTTCCACATTTAATTAATCAAACTATAATCAAACAACACAATTAGCAATCAATTAGTGAATTATCATTTCAAATTCATAACTTTGATATATAGTCAAAAAATCACATTTTTGATGCCAATTCGCAACAATAAGCCCTATCTAATTTTGGTTCTCACACCAGTCAATAGGAAATATATAGATATCACGCCTTCGAAACTCGAATACCAATTCTGATGATGTCTAGACTATCATCAGAATCGTCTCCGGGCGACTAGAGTGTGATTCTATATCTATCCATTATATTAAAACTTCAAATACACGTGGATCAGACGTATACGCAAAGTCTATATATACCGGACTGTCCAAATCAATACAAATAAATATTCAAATACGTATAATAGATTTAAATTTTCAAAACAAAAATTGTTTTCACTTTTATTTATCAAAAACACTACTCTTCACACTCGTTCTAGGATACTACTGATCCTATCTCTAACGAGTCATTCTCTTTGGATATTACTAATCCAAATTCTGATGAATCCTTTCATATGGTTCTAATGTGTCTTGTTCTCTGAGCTTTGTAAACCAAGGCTCTGATACCAACTGTAAAAACCCGTAACATCCCCTTTACGGGAAATCATGGATAGATCGAGAACAAGCCACAAAACAACGCAGACGGAAGAACATTTCATTGTATATTACAACAATTCCATCAGAATACAAGAATATACAGAGTATGAATAAATATTACACAGTAATATCAGAGATTTAAATTATATTTAAATACATCGCAGCGGAAAATAATACAATACACAACTAGAAGAGAAATGCGGATACAAAGCTTTCCGGATATCATTCCAGCTGTAAACCAGGATCCTGTGAATATAAATCTGCAAAACCAAATCTACTAACTGCCGATGTCAAAATAAGGGCACCCAAAGTTTAGGTTAAAACAATAAACTCCAGGTCAGTCATGGGACTGGTGTGAGAACTAAAAAAAGTTATTAATCTTTATTTTTAAAGTTAGACAAATCAAGGGACCATGCCGTATAACACGGAACGGGTTTCCTTCCAAGAACGCCAGTGCATAAAACAAACAGCGCAATTCTAAATAAAGAACAATGAAGCTATTATAAGACCAAGGTCCCATCACACAATGCAACGCAAGCCGGAGGAAAGGGTTTTTACCTTATAATAACCAAGAATGCTTGATACGTTTAAAACAAATCATTTGATACTATTATAAGCGTATAGTGTATAAAAAAAATTTCACATCATAAGTATCAATCATAGACGGCATAAGCGCCCCGTCCCACTATGTCGTCATACTAGGCTGTACAAATAAAACCGCAAATGTCACGTATTTGGAAATTGGATTTCCATCTATGAACCGAGGCCAGGGATCGTCCTTTACCCATTCGAGACGCTCTAGCCCGTGTCTTAGGACCCAGACTCAGGTGGGCCCTTGGAGCGACAGGGTCGGTCCACCGATGTGGATTAAGATGCTTGAACAATACGTCTCTCTGCCCTATGGGGCGTAAATGAGCCAAAAAATGACTCCATCGGACCCGGATCATCCGATCAAACCGAGGCGCCTCGCAACAGCAACAACCACATAAGTCAAACTCGTCAGGGCGTGTAAAACCACTGACGCCACTTCTAGCTAGAATGAAACGCATGTCCTCCCTGAGGTCCTCTCCCGTTTCTGGTCCACTACCAGGGTGTGAGGCTCGCGAATCAACGTTACACAAAGCTATGCCACAAAGGCCGCGCTTTGATCACCCACCACAAGACTCTGCTTTTCAACAGAAGCCTTGATCATATTGCCACTTAGGCATGCCACACAGGCAATTCACTCCATGCGTTTGATATCAATCGATATATAACCCCTGAGCTCGTACGTCTCAGAGAAGGGCGTTAAGCAAGAGAATAAATTCTCCGCCTCCAAACAGATATATATTTAATAGAAATCAATCACACAGACTAAAATCCAATGTCAGACACACAGTCCATTTACAAGTTCGTTCTGGGTCTGAACGAAACCGGAGGCACCTAGTACCCCGCATATCCATCGATCTCCAAGTACGTCTGGACGATCACCAACTGTTTCCATCTTCTTGGGTGTATGGCCCAATCAAGATCATTAGTAATTATCCAAACGACGTGAAGACCTCCGGTCTACAACCACCGTCTTCACCTTCGACTTATTGTCGTATCAGTTATTCAGAATGGTATAAACCCGGTCTTCCCGAATAACTCGCGTATATGATAAACAAGTGTTACACAAACACAACATACGCCTCATTCCAATTCATCAGTCACTAACCGTAAATTAATCAAGAGAATAATTCCCCAAATATTAACCCCGAAGGCTGAAACCAACATCAGATCAATACCCAGGAAATCACTCTGCTTAGCAAATCTACACCTAGTTTCTAAATTTCACATTCTTTGGGAAAGGTTCCCATTAATTTTATCAAAGATAAATCCTTTAAATTTATTCTTTAATCCACTTTTGAATATCAATTCAAACTAGTCAGATTAGCGAACCTTACCGAAGTAATCATTTATTTTATTTCCCAATCCCAACCTATTCATCCCATGAAGTAAAACTGGTAATACTTCATATCTAACACCACGGTGTTATCGGTAAATTCAATTACCATTTCACGTTTAAATCTAATTAAAGATTTGACTATCACCTGGAGCAAAACTGGTGATACTCCATTCTCGATCATTTCAATCTAATTAAAGATTCATTAAAATTCCAATTAGTTTTAATTTGTGACTGGGTTAAAGAATCCATGTCATTTAAAACACAGTTCACGATAAACCCAAAATCACATCACATTTCAATCAGTCCCCGACCGTAAATTAGCAAGTGAGCAATTCCCTAAGTATTAACCCCAAAGGCCAAAACCAACATCAGATCAATACCCCAGAAACCATTCAACTTAACTAATCTCCAGTTAGTTTCTGATTTTCTTAACTCCTTTGGGTCTAAGAACAGTATTATTGAAGATACCGTTCACGACAACCCAAAATCATGTTCCATTAATTATCAGGTTAAAGAACAAGTGTTATTAAAACACTGTTCACGATAAACCCAAAAATCAATACCAATTCAATTCCAATTAAATATTATTTAATTGGTACACTTCATAAAATCTAAATAAAAAGATTTTGTAATAACCCGGAAAATACGAGTCAATTTAAAATTTTTAAATTGATTATTTCAAAGGAATTTGAACCATCGAAATAGAATATTTCAATATAATAGTAAGTTAGGAATAGTGAGTCAGTTTGAAAATTTGAATTCAAACTTTGACTGACTATGCAGGGTGGAAAATATAACGGGTTTTAGCGAAACCAAAAATATTTAAATCTGTTAGTCAATACCTTTCTAACGAATCTAAAAAATCGAAGTTTCATAACGGGAATCAAAAGTTATGGCCGAATGGATTTTCAGAAGAGTCGGTATATAGAATATATAGCCCTGGAAAATTGATATTTTGCATACGACCTCGGAATTCGACGAAACCACTTTTGTTGGGTCCGGGATGTCAAACTATTGCTAGGTTTCAAATTTCATAATTTTTGAAGCTAGTATGTGAGCGTGGCAAAAGAAAATGTGTTTGGTCGATTTCTGTTAAATTGGATCGACCAGAAAATGGCCATTTTCCAAACGACCTCAGAATTCGACGAAACTAGTTTTGTTGGGACCGTAGCGTCAAAACATAGCTAGATTTATTTTTTTGGAATTTTTCGAATCAGTTTGTGGCCCTGGCAAATTGAAATGTGCGTTCAGAGTTAAAAATTAAATGTTTTATACTTTAATTTGAAAAATAACTGACTGTAACAGTCGAATTGGCCTACGAAACATATCCCATTGTGTCCGGAATGGGGGTATTTAGCTAGGGACGACAGTCGTTGGGTTTAAAAAGGAGTTCGTTTGAGAAAACACTATTTAAAAATTTAATATAATCCTCGGCCAATCATATTTCTCCATTCATAATTTTAAAATAAAAAAAAAACGCCCACACCCCCCCCCCCCATTCAACGGCGACCCGAGCTCCCCACCTTCTCTCCTCAATCGCCGCCGCCTCAGGCGCTTCCAGACTTCGCACCCCCTACCTCGACGCGCCTCAGCCCCCTCTCCAAATCCGACTAAGCATCGCCGCCCCTCATCGCCTGTGCCGCCCGTGCCGACGCCTCAAAGTCCCGACCTTCCCAGCGCCGCCGCCGCTCCGATCTGCCACCGCACCCCCTCAAACCACTACGGATTTAAAGCCCTCTCTTCCCTCTTCCATGTCCAACTCCCTGATCGTCCCCACGTGCCACGGATTTCTCGAAAATTGTAAACCTAGTTTTGAAGCTCGTGAAAGTGAGTTTTTCTTTGATCTTTACACTTTGAAAAATCATATCTTTTTGGCGTGTTGACGAAATTCGATGAAACAGGAAACGTCGAGACCGCAAGGAAGCTCTCTACCCAATAGAAGAAGCTGCGGATTTTTCTGACATCGTATCGATTTTTAGCGCTCAGTAAACCAAGGTGAGAAATCTAAATTAACGTGAAATTCAAAGAAAAATGTCGTGTATAATTTATATAAGCGAAATATAAATTACATACGTGTTGTATACCTCATGTACATGCGTAGTGTAAGCTATATAAGCGAAGTATGAATTTTTACATGCATAGAATAATTGATATATGTGTTGAAATGAAAGTGAAATATTGAAAATATATATTATATTATCTATATATATACTCCCCTCGTCCACAAACCATGGACGATATTTATTGTGGTGAATTGGTGTGAAATATTGGATGAAAAATACGAACGGTTGAATAATTGTTTGTGGTTGATATTGTTTGGTTGTGGTTGAAAAATACCCATTGGTGATTGAAATGAATTGGAAATATTTGTGGAAATAAAAATAAACATGCCGCCTGCGTGCGAATTAGATGCATGAATCCCCATTGTCAAAAACCGCGAGGTTTTAAGGTAGAGCGAGGAGCCGTACTAGGGACGGAGCCGGTTTTAACTACCCTGCCGTTATGCTGCCAAAATTTTGAATAATCTTTGTGTGTTAGAATTATTTTCATATGTTGAAATTATTTTCATGCATAGAAATTAAAGTTATATATTGAAACTATATCCATGTGTGGAAATTGTTCATGTGTTGAAAAGTGTTGTGTGAAAATAAAATTCATTCGTGGATGAGTGAAGTGTTTAAACAACAAAAATCATATTTTTATATATATATGAAGTATGAAAAATATTCGCCTTATATAAATAATTTCAATCATAAAAATCCCATTTTTCTAATATGAACAACATAAATAAATTGTCCATGTGTGGAAATACTCATTTGTTGAGAAATGTGTGTAGTGGAAAAGTTCATGTGTTGAATAAAAAGATTGAACAATAAAAATTACATTTTTATTGAAACTATGAAGTGTTGAAACCATACATTGGTTGAATAAATATTTTAAATGATAAAAATATCATTTTTATCATATGTGTGATATGCTAAAGATATGCGGACGTTGAAACAAATATTTGTGATAGAAATATTATTTTTAACATGCATAAGAACTAAATAAAATAGTCATGTGTTGAAATCTATTTTAGTTCGCCAAAATTATCATCTTTGAAATGTGAAGTGTTAAAAATAGCCACTTGTTCTAATAAACGTGCATGAGTTGAAATATACGTTAACTAGCTAATGATATGATTTTAGCCTATGCATGCAACATTAGAATGAATGGTGTTTTTAAACCAAAGCAAATCGAATATGAAATTGAATGGAAAATGATAAATGTTAGAAATTGTATATATGTACATGCATATCTATTGAACAGGTTAAAGCAAAAAGGGGCTAGAGAAGAGAAATAGAATTTTGTGCCCGATAAATAGGTACACATTTACCGCTTTGTTTGGGTGATGATTTTATGAGCCTGTTGGCTAGCCGCTTGGCTTTTTCTTTTTCTTTTTGATATGAGACGCCCGTGTGGCTATTTGGGAATTTTCCCAGACCCTCCCTTACAAAGGAGGTTATGGCGAAATTTTCCAAAAATTTAAAGGCGTTAGTGAAATAATTGAAGTGGAAACGATATTGGAATTTTTGAATGAACTATATTTATATAAATATAAATAGAATTAAAACGAAACGTGGTCGTGCAGTTCATATTTTGAAACCGTGATTTCAAATGACTAGTGCGGAAGATCCGACCATTGGATTTTCCCGAAACCTCAACCATTTGGTTCGCCTTGGAAATATCTTTCCAATGGCACCAACTTTGTGAAGATCCGACGGTTGGATTGTCTGGAATGTTTAATTCAAAACTGAAGAAAAACAGTGCCAGAAACGACTATATTTATATATATATATATATATATTTAATTAAATTAAATCGAATAACGACGCTGCAGTTCGTAAATTGAAATTGTAACTTCGAATGGTTAGTGTGGAAGATCCGACCGTCGGATTTTCCCAAAACTTGAACCGTTGGATTCGTTTTGAAATGACCTTCCTAATGATGTAAAATTTGTGAAGATCCAACGGTTAGATTTTCAGATATGTGTAAAACAAAATTAGTGGAAAGCAGCGCCAGTGCATCGACACGACCTGAAACGTCGTTTAATTAAATATGGCCGTTTTAAATTAAATAAAAATGGCGATATATCGTTATAAAATACTATTGACGATATAGAGAGGAAATAAACCAACTTTGTTGTGTTTGCTTGATATGTGATGGTTGAATGTATTTGACATGAAAATTATAACTAAATAACTGAAATATGATAGTTGAATAGTCCAACCATGTGATTGATGGATTTGAAAATCTAAATATACGTGGGTTATTTGAAAAGGCCGAGTTTATCTCATTTCAAATAATCGATCGACGTTGAGAAGTCGAAGAGTTGAAGACGGTTGAAGACCGACGATCTCCACATTGGATGGATGGGCGCTACTGATACTCGTGATTGGAGTAGCTACCATGAAGGAATTGAAGTAGTAGCCGTCCAAACATATTGTTGATTGTACGGATATGCGAGGAATTGGTGCCTCCGGTTTCGTTCAGACCCAGAACGGACTTGTAAATGGACTGTGTGTCTGACATTGGATTTTGTTCTATACTGATTGATCTCTGTTGAATATATATTTGTTTGGCGGCGGAGAATTTATTCTCTTGCTTAACGCCCTTCTCTGAGACGTACGAGCTCAGAGGTTATGTATTGACAGAAATCAGTCGCATGGAGTGGATTGCCTGTGTGGCACGCCTAAGTGGCATGTGATCAAGGCTTCTGTTGCAAAGCAAAGTCTTGTGGTTGATGATCAAAGCATGGTCTGTGTGACGTAGCTTTGTGTATAACGTGAATTCGCGAGCCTCACACCTCGGTATGAGTCAAAAACGGGAGACGGACCGCTGGGAGTGCACGACGTTTCTTTCTAGCTATGGTGGTGTCAGTGACCTACCAGCCCTGACATTATATATACTTTTCACCTGTGTGGTTGTTGGAATGCGAGGCGCCTCGATTATAGGTCTGTAAGGACCGGGAAACGTGTGTTCAGGAATAACTAATCCTCAAAAGTAAGAGAGGACCGGCCCAGCCGATTCCAAGGATCATAGTGGGGTCCTGGGACATTTGCTAGAGTGTCTCGAACGGAGAGGAGCTTGCCCCTTGCCTCGACTCATGAAGGAATCCAATTCCCAATACGATATATGCAAATGTGATTGTATTACTAGTACGGCGACATAGTAGATGGTAGCTATGCCGCCTAGGATTGATATTTATGATTGAATTTGCTTTTGAAACATATATGCACTAGTAATAATATCAAACACTTTGTTTTATTCGTATGAGGCATCTTTGGCCATTATAAGGTAAAAACTCTATCCTCCGGCGTGCGTTGCATTGTGTGATGGGACCAGAGTCTTATAATGGCTTCATTTTATAAAAAGCATTGCGTTGATTTAATCATTTATTTTATTTCATGCACTGGCACTCATTGGAGTAAACCCGTTCCGCGAAAGTGGCGTGGTCCTTTGATTTGCCTTATTATTGTTGTTAATAAGTTGAGTAGATTTCTCATACCAGTCCCATGACTGACTCGTAGTTTGTTTCACCTTGCAAACTCGGGTGCCCTCATTTTCACACGGGCAGCCTAGTTACAGGTTTCTGACACACCTTTTGGCTCATGGCGAGGCTTGACTACACCGTGCTGACTTGGATTTTCTCCGCCATTATTGTATCAATATTATGATTCCGCCACTGGCGATGTAGACTGATATTCCTTTTGTGTACTCTTTATGTATGATTCCGCCTCTGGCGATGGTGACTGATTATGTATCATTATGCACTAAGTTGTATCCTGTACTGTGCTTCTCTGATGTGATGATATCTATATGATTCCGCTGTCATATGTGTGTAAATTATTCTATTTTCTGTTTATGCTATTATCTGTGATCTGCTAATGATGATTTATGTGTTATATTCCAATGATTATCCTTAACACCGTGTCACAGGGTTTTGGGATCGTCACAGTTGGTATCAGAGCTTTGGTTAACCTTAGTTCTGGAGTCTAACACATTAAACACTTCGTCAAAATAGAATCAGTAGTATTCTAAGGCGAGTCGCTCATTAGAGATAGGACTAGCAAAGTCCTAGAATGAGCTGAGCAGAATAGTAAAAACAATTGATCAGTCCATCGTTATCTTTCCGTAGAATTTCTGCTTAATTATGCAATAGACTATCATTTCTGTTAGCTGACTTTTTCGTTGCTTATACAGAATCTGACAAATGGCTACCAGAGCAGCCGCCGCTAGAGGAGGCCGTGCCGACCGAGGCCGAGGTAGGGGAGAAATCCCAGCTCAAGAAGGACCTTTGATACAACCTCCGGCAGCTCAATACTTCGAGCTCGACCGTGTATCTAAGAGATATAAGAACTTAGGAGGCAAGACCTTCTCGGGAACTGGTACCGTAATAGAGGCCCTTGCATGGCTCAAAACATGCGAGAAAATTCTTGAAGGCCTAAGGCTTGGAGACGAAGACAAAGCTATTATGGGCGCCTGGCTTATGCAGGAACAAGCCGAATTATGGTGGGAATCTCTTACCGCCGGGAATAGAGAAGCTGGAAGAACATGGGATGGATTCAAAGAACTCTTCAAGGAGAAATATGTCCCAGAACAAGCTCTGGAAAGAATTGTTAAAATTCGAACGAAGCTTGGATATATTACGGTTCCCTGTCATGGTTCGAATCCGAATAGAGAAGAATTTTGGTCGGCATTAGAACTTATCCCCACTTCCATAGAAAAGATTCCAATTGTTAGCAACTACGCGGATGTGTTTGAAGAAGTTGAAAACTTACCTCCGCAAAGAGAAATAGAATTCCGAATCGATCTAATTCCTAATGCCAGACCCGTGGTACATCCAATTCGCAGAATGACTCCAAAAGAAAAAGAGGAATTAGGCGATCAAACTCGTCAGCTGTTGTGGAAAGGTCTAATCAGACCGAGTTTTTCCAATTGGGGTGCAGCTGTCGTGTTTGTCCCGAAGTCAGACGGTACTCTTAGATTATGTGTTGATTACCGAGACCTCAACAAACAGACGCTTAAAAATAAATATCCATTACCCTGCACTGATGATTTGCTAGACCAATTGAATGGGGCGAAAGTATTTTCCCGAATGGACCTAGCTACAGGTTTTCATCAATTGAGAATAGCAGAAGAGTGTGTTCCTTTGACAGCTTTCAGAGGTCCAGACATATTTTTTGAATGGTTAGTAATGCCGTTTGGCCTATGCAACGCTCCAGCATACTTTGTCGATCTAATGAATAGAGTGTTCAGGGGAGTTCTGAATAAATTTGTCCTCGTATTCATCGATGATATTTTAATCTACTCCAAATCAAAACCCGAGCATGAAAAACACTTAGAACAAGTATTGGAGATTCTAAGGAAGAACGTCTTCAAAGCCAAATTCTCTAAATGTGTCTTCTGGCAAGAAGAAGTTAAATTTCTTGGCCATGTCGTGTCCGAGAAAGGAATTTATGTTGACCCAAGCAAAATAATAGCGATTCAAGACTGGAAACAACCCACTACTCCCACAGAAGTTAGAACTTTTATGGGGTTGGCTAGTTATTATCGAAAGTTCGTTAAGGATTTTTCGAAGATATCCGGTCCGTTAACGAAACTCACAAAGAAACACGAGAAGTTTAAGTGGACTTCCGACTGTGAAGAAGCTTTCCAGGAATTGAAATCGAAGCTGACCACCGCTCCAGTATTAACTATTATTGATGGCAATCAGGATTTAACGGTTTGGACAGATGCTTCTATTAGAGGTCTTGGTGCAGTATTAATGCAGAGAGGCCAAGTAGTCGCTTATGCAAGCCGCCAACTGAAACCGCATGAGAAGAATTATGTGACTCATGATCTTGAGTTGCTAGCCATCGTTTTTGCCTTGAAAATCTGGAGGCATTACTTATTGGGCGAGAAATTTATACTGTACACAGATCATCAATCATTGATGTATTTATATACCCAAAAAGATCTGAATCTGAGACAGCAGCGTTGGCTAGAATTTCTTGCAGCGTATGATCTTGATATCCTGTATACGCCGGGGAAAGCTAACGTAGTAGCGGATGCACTTAGTAGAAAGACCGCAATCGTTGCCCATCTTATAATTACACCTGGATTGATTCATAGGATTTCAGCCCTTCAGAAAGACGATGAATTCATTCAGAGAATCAGTAAGAGAGTCAAGGAAGGTGAAACCACGAGTTTCCGTATTGACAATAAGGGGGTTCTCAGGTTAAATAACAGGATTTGCATCCCAAATATTCCAAGCCTTCGAAGAGAAGTGCTTGACGAATGCCATAAATCCAAACTTTGCATCCATCCTGGGGTGAGTAAAATGTACAACGATATCAAACGCACTTTCTGGTGGAAGGCAATGAAAAGAGATATTTCTTTGTATGTTAGCAGGTGCCCTACTTGTCAATTGGTCAAGAGTGACCAACAGAAGCTAGCTGGATTGTTGCAACCGTTGGAAGTCCCAGGCTGGAAATGGGAACAGATTTCCATGGATTTCATAGATGGTTTGCCGCGAACCAAGAAAGGCAATGACAGTATTTGGGTAATCGTAGATCGCTTCACGAAGATTGCCCATTTTATACCTGTCAGATCCAATAGAACTGCCCAAAGTCTAGCACAGATATATTTCAAAGAAATTGTTAAGCTGCATGGAATTCCCATCAGCATAGTCAGTGATAGAGATCCCCTATTTACTAGCAAGTTCTGGGAGGCTTTCCAGACGGAATTGGGGACAAAACTGAACATGAGCACTGCTTATCACCCACAAACAGATGGCCAAACTGAGCGGGTGAATAGAATTCTGGAAGATTTATTGCGGGCTTGTATAATCGACTTTGGTGGGTCATGGGAAGATCATTTGCATTTGGCAGAATTCTCATATAACAATAGCTATCAAGCAAGTTTGAGAATGTCACCATTTGAAGCATTATATGGCAGACCCTGCAGATCTCCAGCATGTTGGGTAGAACCTGGCAACAGACTTGTACTAGGACCCGATATGATTAGGGAAGCATCGGATAAAGTGGACTTCATCAAGAAGCGATTGAAAACCGCCCAAAGCCGACAGAAAAGTTATGCAGACTCTAGAAGGAGAGATTTGACATTTGCTGTTGGTGATCATGTTTATTTAAAGGTTTCTCCGATGAGAGGAGTAATCAGATTTGGAAAGACTGGGAAGTTGGCACCGAGATTTATTGGTCCCTTTCCTATACTTGAGCGAATTGGAACTCTTGCTTATAGGGTTCAATTTCCAGATTGGTTGCCTGGAGTGCACAATGTTTTTCACGTATCTCAACTTAGGAGACATGTGCATGATCCGGATCTTGTTGTAGAAGAAGCAGCGCAACAGGATGTGGAGATAACTCCAGAATTAGCACTCAAAAGAGAGCCATTAAAAATTATTGGCAAAGAAACTAGAGGACTTAGAAGCAAAAAGGTTCATTTAGTTAAAGTGCAGTGGAGCAGTGATCCTAGAGACTGTACTTGGGAAACTGAGGAAAGCATTAAGCAAGCTTACCCCAAATGCAGAGTGGATATCTCTGACTAACTCCGGTGCAAGGTACCTTTACCATACTTTGCATTTACACTTTATTTCCTACTTTACTGTTGTTTCCTTTTCGAGGACGAAAAGTTTTAAGTAGGGGAGATTGTAATAACCCGGAAAATACGAGTCAATTTAAAAATTTTAAATTGATTATTTCAAAGGAATTTGAACCATTGAAATAGAATATTTCAATATAATAGTAAGTTAGGAATAGTGAGTTAGTTTGAAAATTTGAATTCAAACTTTGACTAACTATGCAGGGTGGAAAATATAACGGATTTTAGCGAAACCAAAAATATTTAAATCTGTTAGTCAATACCTTTCTAACGAATCTGAAAAATCGAAGTTACATAACGGGAATCAAAAGTTATGGCCAAATGGATTTTCAGAAGAGTCGGTATATAGAATATATAGCCCTGGAAAATTGATATTTTGCATACGACCTCGGAATTCGACGAATCCACTTTTGTTGGGTCCGGGATGTCAAACTATTGCTAGGTTTCAAATTTCATAATTTTTGAAGCTAGTATGTGAGCGTGACAAAAGAAAATGTGTTTGGTCGATTTCTGTTAAATTGGATCGACCAGAAAATGGCCATTTTTCAAACGACCTCAGAATTCGACGAAACTAGTTTTGTTGGGACCGTAGCGTCAAAACATAGCTAGATTTATTTTTCTGGAATTTTTCGAATCAGTTTGTGGCCCTGGCAAATTGAAATGTGCGTTCAGAGTTAAAAATTAAATGTTTTATACTTTAATTTGAAAAATAACTGACTGTAACAGTCGAATTGGCCTACGAAACATATCCCATTGTGTCCGGAATGGGGGTATTTAGCTAGTGACGATAGTCGTTGGGTTTAAAAAGGAGTTCGTTTGAGAAAACACTATTTAAAAATTTAATATAATCCTCGGCCAATCATATTTCTCCATTCATAATTTTAAAATAAAAAAAAAAGAACCCCCCCCCCCGTTCAACGGCGACCCGAGCTCCCCACCTTCTCTCCTCAATCGCCGCCGCCTCAGGCGCTTCCAGACTTCGCCACCCACTACCTCGACGCGCCTCAGCCCCCTCTCCAAATCTGACTAAGCATCGCCGCCCCTCATCGCCTGTGCCGCCCGTGCCGACGCCTCAAAGTCCCGACCTTCCCAGCGCCGCCGCCGCTCCGATCTGCCACCGCACCCCCTCAAACCACTACCGATTTAAAGCCCTCTCTTCCCTCTTCCACGTCCAACTCCCTGATCGTCCCCACGTGCCACGGATTTCTCGAAAATTGTAAACCTAGTTTTGAAGCTCGTGAAAGTGAGTTTTTCTTTGATCTTTACACTTTGAAAAATCATATCTTTTTGGTGTGTTGACGAAATTCGATGAAACAGGAAACGTCGAGACCGCAAGGAAGCTCTCTACCCAATAGAAGAAGCTGCGGATTTTTCTGACATCGTATCGATTTTTAGCGCTCAGAAAACCAAGGTGAGAAATCTAAATTAACGTGAAATTCAAAGAAAAATGTCGTGTATAATTTATATAAGCGAAATATAAATTACATATGTGTTGTATACCTCATGTACATGCGTAGTGTAAGCTATATAAGCGAAGTATGAATTTTTACATGCATAGAATAATTGATATATGTGTTGAAATGAAAGTGAAATATTGAAAATATATATTATATTATCTATATATATACTCCCCTCGTCCACAAACCATGGACGATATTTATTGTGGTGAATTGGTGTGAAATATTGGATGAAAAATACGAACGGTTGAATAATTGTTTGTGGTTGATATTGTTTGGTTGTGGTTGAAAAATACCCATTGGTGATTGAAATGAATTGGAAATATTTGTGGAAATAAAAATAAACGTGCCGCCTGCGTGCGAATTAGATGCATGAATCCCCATTGTCAAAAACCGTGAGGTTTTAAGGTAGAGCGAGGAGCCGTACTAGGGACGGAGCCGGTTTTAACTACCCTGCCGTTATGCTGCCAAAATTTTGAATAATCTTTGTGTGTTAGAATTATTTTCATATGTTGAAATTATTTTCACGCATAGAAATTAAAGTTATATATTGAAACTATATCCATGTGTGGAAATTGTTCATGTGTTGAAAAGTGTTGTGTGAAAATAAAATTTATTCGTGGATGAGTGAAGTGTTTAAACAACAAAAATCATATTTTTATATATATATGAAGTATGAAAAATATTCGCCTTATATAAATAATTTCAATCATAAAAATCCCATCTTTCTAATATGAACAACATAAATAAATTGTCCATGTGTGGAAATACTCATTTGTTGAGAAATGTGTGTAGTGGAAAAGTTCATGTGTTGAATAAAAAGATTGAACAATAAAAATTACATTTTTATTGAAACTATGAAGTGTTGAAACCATACATTGGTTGAATAAATATTTTAAATGATAAAAATATCATTTTTATCATATGTGTGATATGCTAAAGATATGCGGACGTTGAAACAAATATTTGTGATAGAAATATTATTTTTAACATGCATAAGAACTAAATAAAATAGTCATGTGTTGAAATCTATTTTAGTTCGCCAAAATTATCATCTTTGAAATGTGAAGTGTTAAAAATAGCAACTTGTTCTAATAAACGTGCATGAGTTGAAATATACGTTAACTAGCTAATGATATGATTTTAGCCTATGCTTGCAACATTAGAATGAATGGTGTTTTTAAACCAAAGCAAATCGAATATGAAATTGAATGGAAAATGATAAATGTTAGAAATTGTATATATGTACATGCATATCTATTGAACAGGTTAAAGCAAAAAGGGGCTAGAGAAGAGAAATAGAATTTTGTGCCCGACAAATAGGTACACATTTACCGCTTTGTTTGGGTGATGATTTTATGAGCCTGTTGGCTAGCCGCTTGGCTTTTTCTTTTTCTTTTTGATATGAGACGCTCGTGTGGCTATTTGGGAATTTTCCCAGACCCTCCCTTACAAAGGAGGTTATGGCGAAATTTTCCAAAAATTTAAAGGCGTTAGTGAAATAATTGAAGTGGAAACGATATTGGAATTTTTGAATGAACTATATTTATATAAATATATAAATATAAATAGAATTAAAACGAAACGTGGCCGTGCAGTTCATATTTTGAAACCGTGATTTCAAATGACTAGTGCGGAAGATCCGACCATTGGATTTTCCCGAAACCTCAACCGTTTGGTTCGCCTTGGAAATATCTTTCCAATGGCACCAACTTTGTGAAGATCCGACGGTTGGATTGTCTGGAATGTTTAATTCAAAACTGAAGAAAAACAGCGCCAGAAACGACTATATTTATATATATATATATATAATTAAATTAAATCGAATAACGACGCTGCAGTTCGTAAATTGAAATCGTAACTTCGAATGGTTAGTGTGGAAGATCCGACCGTCGGATTTTCCCAAAACTGGAACCGTTGGATTCGTTTTGAAATGACCTTCCTAATGATGTAAAATTTGTGAAGATCCAACGGTTAGATTTTCAGATATGTGTAAAACAAAATTAGTGGAAAGCAGCGCCAGTGCATCGACACGACCTGAAACGTCGTTTAATTAAATATGGCCGTTTTAAATTAAATAAAAATGGCGATATATCGTTATAAAATACTATTGACGATATAGAGGGGAAATAAACCAACTTTGTTGTGTTTGCTTGATATGTGATGGTTGAATGTATTTGACATGAAAATTATAACTAAATAACTGAAATGTGATAGTTGAATAGTCCAACCATGTGATTGATGGATTTGAAAATCTAAATATACGTGGGTTATTTGAAAAGGCCGAGTTTATCTCATTTCAAATAATCGATCGACGTTGAGAAGTCGAAGAGTCGAAGACGGTTGAAGACCGACGATCTCCACATTGGATGGATGGGCGCTACTGATACTCGTGATTGGAGTAGCTACCATGAAGGAATTGAAGTAGTAGCCGTCCAAACATATTGTTGATTGTACGGATATGCGAGGAATTGGTGCCTCCGGTTTCGTTCAGACCCAGAACGGACTTGTAAATGGACTGTGTCTGACATTGGATTTTGTTCTGTGCTGATTGATCTCTGTTGGATATATATCTGTTTGGAGGCGGAGAATTTATTCTCTTGCTTAACGCCCTTCTCTGAGACGTACGAGCTCAGAGGTTATGTATTGACAGAAATCAGTCGCATGGAGTGGATTGCCTGTGTGGCACGCCTAAGTGGCATGTGATCAAGGCTTCTGTTGCAAAGCAAAGTCTTGTGGTTGATGATCAAAGCATGGTCTGTGTGACGTAGCTTTGTGTATAACGTGAATTCGCGAGCCTCACACCTCGGTATGAGTCAAAAACGGGAGACGGACCGCTGGGAGTGCACGACGTTTCTTTCTAGCTATGGTGGTGTCAGTGACCTACCAGCCCTGACATTATATATACTTTTCACCTGTGTGGTTGTTGGAATGTGAGGCGCCTCGATTATAGGTCTGTAAGGACCGGGAAACGTGTGTTTAGGAATAACTAATCCTCAAAAGTAAGAGAGGACCGGCCTAGCCGATTCCAAGGATCATAGTGGGGTCCTGGGACATTTGCTAGAGTGTCTCGAACGGAGAGGAGCTTGCCCCTTGCCTCGACTCATGAAGGAATCCAATTCCCAATACGATATATGCGGATGTGATTGTATTACTAGTACGGCGACATAGTAGATGGTAGCTACGCCGCCTAGGATTGATATTTATGATTGAATTTGCTTTTGAAACATTTATGCACTAGTAATAATATCAAACACTTTGTTTTATTCGTATGAGGCATCTTTGGCCATTATAAGGTAAAAACTCTATCCTCCGGCGTGCGTTGCATTGTGTGATGGGACCTGAGTCTTATAATGGCTACATTTTATAATAAGCATTGCGTTGATTTAATCATTTATTTTATTTCATGCACTGGCACTCATTGGAGTAAACCCGTTCCGCGAAAGTGGCGTGGTCCTTTGATTTGCCTTATTATTGTTGTTAATAAGTTGAGTAGATTTCTCATACTAGTCCCATGACTGACTCGTAGTTTGTTTCACCTTGCAAACTCGGGTGCCCTCATTTTCACACGGGCAGCCTAGTTACAGGTTTCTGACGCACCTTTTGGCTCATGGCGAGGCTTGACTACACCGTGCTGACTTGGATTTTCTCCGCCATTATTGTATCTATATTATGATTCCGCCACTGGCGATGTAGACTGATATTCCTTTTGTGTACTCTTTATGTATGATTCCGCCTCTGGCGATGGTGACTGATTATGTACCATTATGCACTAAGTTGTATCCTGTACTGTGCTTCTCTGATGTGATGATATCTATATGATTCCGTTGTCATATGTGTGTAAATTATTCTGTTTTCTGTTTATGCTATTATCTGTGATCTGCTAATGATGATTTATGTGTTATATTCCAATGATTATCCTTAACACCGTGTCACGGGGTTTTGGGATCGTCACAGATTTAATCTTTTCTCAACTGGGTTCAAGAACAGTGTTAATAAAGACATCATTCACGACAAACCCAAATCACATTTGATATTAAATACAAGGCTCTGAAGAGAAAATATATCGGCTTATATTCAATATCAAATTCTATGACCAACAAATATCGTATTGGAAAAAACAATATATAAATATCTTTCAAATTTCCATAACAACATCTGTATAATCACGAAATCCAACATCGAAATATTCCAAAGGCAATTACGATTCAAATCCATTCCAATACAATTATTGGAAATTCTGGTTATTTTCAAAACCATTTCAAATCCAATTTATTTATTTTAAAAATAAATAAATAAATTATTATTCTAGTTCAAAACTAGTTCATTTCGATAAAAATCTATTTTTATCTTTTCAAATATGGAGTTTTTCATCCCAATTCTTCACAAATCATTTCTTATGATTTTACACAAATTATTGATATTTTTAATAATTTTATCAAGGCCCCTACAGTAGATATCCATTAATGGCCTTCGAACTGCACTTACAACGACCTTTTCCAAATTTGATTTGGACATAACTTCAAATCCAACCGTTAGATTTCTAATTTCTAATATTCGTTATTAAGCTCTTTTCAATACGAACCAAACGGTTCCAATTTTAGGAGAATCCGACGGTCGGATCTCCCGTAATATACGTTCGAATTCAATGGTCGAAATTCGCGAACTGCCACGGCGCGGCGCTTTCTATTCAGGCCATTATATTATATATATAATATATATATAATATATACTTCGTCGATTTCAATTCAAAACGTGTTTTATAAATCGTTTTAAATTGATTTTCAAAACGGTTTCAACTTCATATTCAATTTCAAATCAAAATTGAATATTCCAATATAAATTCGTTTTAAATACATTTCAAATCGATTTCAATTCAATTTCAATTTAATTCGAATTCAATTCCTTTCGATTTCAATTCGAATTCAGTTCTATTCAATTTAATTCGAATTTCGATTATTTTCAATATAATTCAAATTTCGAAATCACTTTCAATATACATTGAAAATTGAATAAGTCGATATAAATATCGTTCACGTCAAAATGGCGTCAATCTAATCAACACGGCTTCTTATATTTCTATTTTCAAATATTCTATTTCAAATTTTTTTTTTCAAATATTTCTATTCAAATATTTCTTTTCAAATATTTCTATTTTCAAATATTCTATTCAAATATTTCTATTCAAATATTTCTATTTTCTGTAACAACCCGGAAAATCTGGGCCAGTTTAAAATTTTTATTTTGGCAATTATAGCGAGTTTTGAATATTTAAAATAGATTATTTTAAATAATATCGACGAGAAAATTTATTTTGAATATGAATAGAACGTTTATATTATATACGTCGTCGTTAGAATATAAATAATTATATATAATTATAAATAGAATTGAAAATGGCGCGGTAGTTCGATAATTCGATTTCAAACTTCAATTGAATGTACCGGGTGCAAAACAATCCGGATTTTAGTGAAACCAAAAATAATGGGATCTAATTGATAATATCTTTCCAACGAATCCGAATAATCAAGATTTCATATCGGGAATCAAAAGATATGTCCAGTTGAAAATTCTGAATAGTCGCTATGGAATTCAGGCCCTTAAAAATGGACATTTTGCAAACGACCTCGGATTTCGACGAAACCAGTTTTGTTGGGTCCGGGATGTAAAGTTATTGCTAGGTTCCAAGTTTCATAATTTTTCGAATCAATATGTGAGCGTGGCAAAGGAAAACGCGTTTGACCAGTTTCAGTTGATTTTAATCGACTGGAAATTGGCCATTTTTCTAACGGTCTCAGAATTCGACGAAACTAGTTTTGTTAGGACCGTATCGTCAATACAAAGCTAGAAAATATTTTTCAGGAATTTTTAAAGTTAGTATGTGACCCCGGTAATTTGAAATGTGCGTTTAAAATTCAATATAGTGATTTAAATATAAAATAAATGGAAACTGATTCAAATAGTCGAACCAGTCTACGATACATATCCCATTGGGTTCGGAATGGGGGTTAAACGCTATGGACGACAGGCGGTGGGCCTCGTTTCGAGGTCATGGGTAAAAGTCAACTTTATGCAATTAATTTAATAATAAAAAAAAAAAAATATTTCCCTCCTTTATTTTCCCTCTACCCCCCCCCCCCCCCGATTTCATTCTGCAATAATCAAAGAAAAAAAAAAAAAAAGGGGCCCGATCTCTAAATCGCCGCCGCCTCCCTCGGAATCGCCACCGCCCTCCACCCTGCCTCGCACCCTCTCTCCCCGCCTCCTTCTTCCTGCTCTCCTCCTTCCCCCAAGGCGCCGCGACAGAGGAAACCCCCCCCCAGCGCCATTGAGCACCGCGAAGCCCTCCCTCGCCTGACCTCCACCGTGCCGCCACCAGCCTCCCCCTCCTCCCTCACGAGCCGCGACAGAGAAACCCCCCCCCCCCAAGTCGTCGAACTGTAAGTGAATTTTATTTTATTTATATTTCTGAATTTTATTTTGTTTAAAAACCTGATTTTAAAAAAAAGCATGTAAAAACTGATTTTCAGAGAAAAAAAAAACTGATTTTATTTAATATATAAAATGATTTTTTTTAATATATAAACTGAATTTTATTTATGTGGTAAAGTAGAAAAATATAATCTTTTATATTTTTTTTTAAGGTAGAAATATGATTTTTGTTTAGCCAGGGAATTAAAAATATAATTTTTGTTATATAGAGGAGTTAAAGGTATGATCTTTATATTTTTAGAATAATAAGAATATGATTTTTTTTATTTTTAAAGTATTAAAAATATTGTCTTTACTATATAAAGATTATAAAAATATGATTTTTATATTTTTAAAGTAGTAAAAATATAATCTTTTATATTGTAGGAAGGTAAAAATATAATCTTTGCATAGTAGGAACTATAAAAATCAAATCTTTGTTTTGAAAAAGGTGAAATCTTTAAATTTAAAAGGGCGAAATCTTCATATAGAAAATAGCGTGATAAAAATATAATTTTTATCTATATAACATAGTAAAAAAAAAAAAACTTCGATTTTTATATATCGAATAGCAAAGTAAAAATTCGATTTTTATATATGGAATAGCGAAGTAAAAATTCGATTTTTGCATATGTAGAGAATACGGGCGAAGAAAGTGATATCGACGAGAACGATGAAGATTTCTATCCAAGAAGAGCCGTGGAGCTAGGATAGCTATAGGTGAGAATTTCTCACCTTTCCATTTCATTTCTAGTTATATATATATACTAGGATGCAGACGGTGCTTAGTAGCACCCGACACAATCGTCCACAGACCATGGACTTGTTTGTTTGGTTGCATAAACTAATTTAATAATTTGGTTTGAATTGAATTGTTTGGTGAAATGAAATTGATTTGATTGATGTGTGAATGGCGTGGGCCTTCACTGGACCGGGGATAAGGCTAGGCCTTGTCCCGTTTCTAGTATCGCGCCGTTATACCGCCGAAATTTTCTAAAAAGTGTTAGAAAAATTTAGATAGCTAAAATATTATTTTTAGCTATAACTACGATAAATAAAATAATTTATCGAATAGTGAAAAATAGGAATACACTTCCATTTACAAGTCGGCCGACTTGTTTATGCTCGCCTATTTTTGTGATATCGATTGGGACGATAATTTTTACACATCGCCCAAAGTGCACAAATAATGTTCTGTGTTTGATTGGTTGAAACCCCACACGGGTGTTGGGATGAAAATTGGTGTACACTAATCCCAATTGTTAGTTATATGTCGATCGATGGGTTGACAGGCTGTGTTAAGCGTCGATTATTTATATTTGATGCTTATACAGTTATGCGATGCACTTTGGATGATGGATGATTGTTTATATACTTGTGTTGTATGAAAATCCATATAAATCACTTTATATGGTAATTGATTGGGCCTCATTCCAGTTTAGAAATAGAAATATTTGAAATAGAAATATTTGAAATAGAAATATTTGAAATAGAATATTTGAAAATAGAAATTTATGAAGCCGTGTTGATTAGATTGACGCCATTTTGACGTGAACGATATTTATTTCAATTTTAAGTGATTTCGAAATGAATTGAATTGAAAACGAATTCAAAGTGAATTGAATTGAAAGTGATTTCGAAATGAATTGAATTGAAAGTGATTTCGAAATGAATTGAATTGAAAACGAATTCAAAGTGAATTGAATTGAAAACGAATTCAAAGTGAATTGAATTGAAAACGAATTCAAAGTGAATTGAATTGAAAACGAATTCAAAGTGAATTGAATTGAAAGTGATTTCGAAATGAATTGAATTGAAAGTGATTTCGAAGTGAATTGAATTGAAAACGAATTCAAAGTGAATTGAATTGAAAATGAATTCAAATTGAATTGAAATTTGAATTGAATAGAAATGAATTTTAAAACGAATTTATAGAGAAGAATTCAATTTTGATTTGAATTGAAACGGAAGTTGAAATTGCTTTTGAAACGAATTTAAAACTATTTATATAATTCGTTTTAAATAGAAATCGACGAAATATATTATATATATATTATATATATAATATAATGGCCTGAATAGAACGCGCCGCGCCGCGGCAGTTCGTAAATTTCGACCATTTATTTCAAACGGACATTGCGGGAGATCCGACCGTCGGATTCTCCTAAAACCGGAACCGTTGGGTTCGTATCGAAAAGAGCTTTCTAGCGAATGTTAGAAATTTGAAATCTAACGGTTGGATTTGGAATTATGTCCAAATCAAATTTGAAAAAGGTCGCTGTAAGTGCAGTTCGGTGGCCATTGTTGGAAATCGACTGTACGGGCCTTGATAAAATTATTAAAAATAGTAATAATTTGTGTAAAATCATAAGAAATGATTTAGAAAGAATTGGGATGAAAAACTCCATATTTGAAAAGATAAAAATAGATTTTTATCGAAATGAACTAGTTTTGAACTAGAATTATAATTCTATTTATTTTTAAATAAATAAATTGAATTTGAAAACGGGTTTTGAAAATAACCAAAATTTCCAATGATTGCATTGGAGTGGATTTGAATCGAAATTGTCTTCGGAATATTTCGATGTTGGAATTCGTGATTATACAGATGTTGTTATGGAAATTTGAAAGATATATATTTATATCGTTATTTCCAATACGACGTTTGTTAGTCGTAGAATTCGATATTGAATATAAGCCGATATATTTTCTATTCAGAGCCTTGTATTGAATATCGAATGTGATTTGGGTTTGTCGTGAGTGGTGTCTTCACTAACACTGTTCTTGAACCCAGTTGAGAAAATGTTAAATCTTTTTATTTAGATTTAATGAAGTGTACCAATTAAAGAATATTTAATTGGAATTGAATTGATATTGATTTTGGGTTTATCGTGGACAGTGTTTTAAATAACACTCGTTCTTTAACCCGATAATCAATGGGATGTGATTTTGGGTTTATCGTGAACTGTGTTTTAAAAGACACTGATTCTTTAACCCAGTTAACGATTAAAACTAAGTGGAGTTTTAATGAATCTTTAAATAGATTGAATAGATCGAGAATGGAGTATCACCAGTTTTACTCCAGGCGATAGTTAAATCTTTAATTAGATTTGAACGTGAAATGGTAATTGAATTACCGATAACACTGTGGTGTTAGATATGAAGTTCTACCAGTTTTACTTCATGGGATGAATAGGTTGGGATTGGGAAATAAAATAAATGATTACTTCGGTGTGGTTCGCTAATCCCGACTAGATTGAATTGATATTCAAAGGAGATTAAAGAATAAATTTAAAGAATTTATCTTGGATAAAATTAATGGGAATATTTGGATAAAAGAATATTCTGAATTGGAATGAGGCGTATGTTGTGTTTGTGTAACACTTTTATAATATATACGCGAGTTATTCAGAAAGACCGGGTTTATCCCATTCTGAATAACTGATTCGACGTGGTGTCGAAGATGAAGACGGTGGTCGAAGACCAGAAGTTTTCACGTCGTTTGGGTGATTACTGATGATCTTGATTGGGGTGTACACCCAAGAAGATGGAAACAGTTGGTGATCGTCCAGACGTACTTGGAGATCGATGGATATGCGGGGTACTAGGTGCCTCCGGTTTCGTTCAGACCCAGAACGGACTTGTAAATGGACTGTGTGTCTGACATTGGATTTTAGTCCGTGTGATTGATCTCTATTAAATATATATCTGTTTGGCGGCGGAGAATTTATTCTCTTGCTTAACGCCCTTCTCTGAGACGTACGAGCTCAGGGGTTATATATTGATGGATATCAAACGCACGGTGTGAATTGCCTGTGTGGCATGCCTAAGTTGCAATTGATCGAGGCTTCTGTTGAAAAGCAAAGTCTTGTGGTGATGATCAAAGCACAGCCTGTGTGGCACAGCTTTGTGTAACGTGAATTCGCGAGTCTCGCACCCCGATTGTGAACCAAAAACGGGAGAGGACCTCAGGGAGGGCATGCGTTTCTTTCTAGCTAGGGTGGTGTCAGTGACCTACCAGCCCTGACATTTATATACTTTTCACCTGTGTGGTTGTTGCTGTTGCGAGGCGCCTCGGTTTGATCGGACGATCCGGGTCCGATGGAGTCATTTGTTGGCTCGTTGACACCCCAAAGGGTGGGGAAGCGCATGTTCAGGGTTTAAGTTTAATCCACATCGGTGGACTGGCCCTGACGATCCAAGGGTCACTCGAGCTCTGATCCTGAGACACGGGCTAGAGCGTCTCGAATCGGTTGAGGACTATCTTTTGCCTCGGTTCATAGATGGAAATCCAATTTCCAAATACGTGACATTTGCGGTTTTATTTGTAAACCTATATATGGCGACATGATATATGGTACCCATGCCGCCTATGATTGATACTTATGATTTGAAGTTGTTTTATACACTATGCACTTATTATAGTATCAAATGATTTGTTTTAAACGTATCAAGCATTCTTTGGCTGTTATAAGGGAAACCCCTATCCCCCGGCTTGCGTTGCATTGTGTGATAGGACCTGGGTCTTATAACAGCTTCATTTTTCTTTATTTAGCATTGCGCTGTTTGTTTTATGCACTGGTATTCTTGGGAGGAAACCCGTTCCGTGTTATACGGCGTGGTCCCTTGATTTACCTAATGATTTAAAATAAAGATTAATAACTGTTTTAGTTCTCACACCAGTCCCATGACTGACCTGGAGTTTATTGTTTTAACCTAAACTCTGGGTGCCCCTATTTTGACACGGGCAGCTAGTAGTTTTGGTTTTGCAGATTTATATTCACAGGATCCTGGTTTACAGCTGGAACGATATCCGGAAAGCTTTGTATCCGTATATCTTCTTCTAGTTGTGTATTGTATTATTTTCCGCTGCTATGTATTTAAATGTAATTTAAATCTCTGATATTTCTGTGTAATATTCATTTATACTCTGTATATTCTTGTAATCTGATGCATTGTTGTAATAAGCAATGAAATGTTCTTGGATATGTGTTCTGTTGTGATTTGTTCTCGAACTATCCGGCGCTTTCCTTTACGGGGAAGTTACGGGTCGTCGCATTTTCAAATATTCTATTTCAAAGCTGGAATGAGGCCCAATCAATTAGCATAGATTTTATTTCTATGGATTTCCATACAACGCATGTATATACCAACAATGACAAATAATCAAGCATCATCCAAAGTGCACTCTACACTGTATAAGCATCAAATAAAAATATCAAACGCTTATAACAGCCTGTCAATCGATCGATCGACATACAACTAAACAATCGGGATTAGTGTACGTCAAATATTATCCCAATACCCGTGTGGGGTTTCAAACAATCAAACACAGATTTTATTTGTGTTGTTGGGCGATGTGTAAAATTTATCGTCCCAATCAATTTCAGTAAAATGTGTGTATATAAACAAATCGTACGATTTGCTTATTTTTATTTCATTTCATATACACGTTAAAAATTCTATTTTTAACTATAAAAATACTTTTAACTATATAAATATTTTATTTCATTTCACATCACATCACATAATCAACTACACATCAAAATCAAACAAACAAGCATACAAGTCGTCCATGGTCTGTGGACGATGGGTGTCGGGTGCTACTAAGCACCGTCTGCATCCTAGTATATAATTTAACAAGAAAAACAAGATTTAAAGTGAGAAGTTCTCACAGAATAGCTAATCCAATGCCACGACTCTTCTTAGGTAGAAATCTTCGTCGTTCTCGCCCTTTTGTCAATTTTCACTGGCCGTGTTCTCTACATATATAAAAATCACATTTTTACTTCGCTATTCAATATATAAAAATCGAATTTTTACTTTGCTATTCAATATATAAAAATCGAATTTTTACTTTGCTATTCAATATATAAAAATCGAATTTTTACTTTGCAATTCAATATATAAAAATCGAACCTTTCCGAATGAATAAAAACTAATTTTTACATACCGTTCATATGAATAAAAATCTAATCTTTTCTTCTATAAAAATGTAATCCTTTCATATAGAAAATATAATCTTTCCCTTATAAATATCAAATTTTTTATTCAATAAAAATCAAACCTTTTCTTATGATAAAAATTAAATCTTTCCTCATATGAAAAATTATATTTTTACTTACATTCAAAAATAAAAATAAAACTGATTTTTAATAAATAAATGAAGATAAAATAAATGGAAGAACTTACAGCGTTTTCTTTTCAGACGGGGGGGGGGGGTGTTCACTGCGTCTCATCGGAGGTTGGATGACTGGAGCGTGGGGCCAGCGAGGTGGGTGCTCGAGGGTTTGTGGCTGCGCGATCTTCGATTGGGGGTTTCGGGGATGGAAGGGGCGATGAGTTTGGCTGAGGGGTGGGCGGAGCGTCAGATCGGGGGGGGCTAGACATGGTGAGGGGAGAAGAAGAAGAGGGGGCTCGTGGCACATGGGGGGTGTGGAGGAAGAGGAAGAAGGAGGGGAAGGGGGGTCTCCGCCGCCTGTGGAGGCGCCGCGAGGGGGGAACCACGATGGGGTTAGGTTTTTTTTCTTTTACTTTTCGCTGTTGAAATGAAATCGGGGGGGGGGATATGTGTAAAGAATTTTATATTTTAATTTATTTATTTTTTTCTCTATAAAAAGTAGACTTTTATTTCGAACTCAAAATTGAGCCCACCGACTATCGCCCATAGCTGATTACCCCCACTCCGAACACAATGGGATATGTATCGTAGGCTGATTCGATCGTTACGTTCAGATTTCGTCAAAATCAACATATAACTCTATATATTGAATTTTGAACGTGCATTTCAATTTACCGGGGTCACATACTAATTCAAAAAGTCCAAAAAAAAATTCTAGCTTCTTATCGACGATACGGTCCTAACAAAACTAGTTTCGTCGAATTCTGAGACCGTTTGAAAAATGGCCATTTTCCAGTTGATTAAAATCAACTAAAACTGGTCAAATGCATTTTCCTTTGCCACGCTCACATATTGATTCGAAAAATAACGAAAATTGGAATCTAGCAATAACTTTACATCCCGGATCCAACAAAAGTGGTTTCTTCAAAATCCGAGGTCGTTTGCAAAATTGCTATTTTAAGGGCCAGAAATTCCATAGCAACTATTCTGAAATTTCAACTGGGCATATCTTTTTATCCCCGCTATGAAATTTTGATTTTTCGGATTCGTTGGAAAGATATTCACAATTAGATTCTACTATTTTTGGTTTCACTAAAATCCGGTTTATTTTGCACCCGGTACATTCATTTGAAGTTTGAAATCGAATTATCGAACTACCGCGCCATTTTCAATTCCTTTTATAATTATATATAAATATTTATATTCTAACGACGATCTATATAATATATACGTTCGAATTCTATTCAAAATAAATTTCTCGTCGATATTATTCAAAATAATTCATTTTAAATAATCAAAATTCGCTAAAATTACCAAAATAAAAAATTTTAATTGGCTCGGATTTCCGGGTTATTACATGAACCTTTATTTCTAAGATTTATTTAAAACAAGAAATGCAAATAAAAGAACAAATTCTATTTTTAATGTATACATGCGCTAGTGAATGCAAATAAAAGAACAAACTTTAATTTCAATGTATATTTGCATTCGTAAATGCAAATAAAAGAATAAACTTTAATGACAATTAAAAGTGATTTTATTTGTAAAACAAGTTCTACATTTCTAATCTTAACAAATAAAAAAATAATTTTATTTGTTTACCATTTCAATGTGTTCCAATAACATATAAAGAAATATTTTATATGTTGGCTTTTTCTTTGATTTTTTTTAAATACTATATAAAAGAGTATTTCATATGTTAATCATTTCTAACCTTTCACATTAACATAAAAAGGATATTTTATTATGTTAAATCCATTCTAGTCATTTCAACAAAACAATTAAAAAGGATAACTTCGTTTTGGCCGACAACTCTAATTCAACCAAATACATATAAAAGAGATGTTATGTATATTCACATTTTTCTATCACTTCTAATGATATATAACAAGTAAATTTTATATATTTACATTTTCTGTGAACTCTAATGAGGTATAAGAACTAAATTATATTTTCTTAACTTATCTAATGTTTGATGTCATGAATAAAAATGTGATTTTTGTCGCTACTTCATTACATTGACAAAAAATCGGATTTTGTGGCTACTTCATTACATTGACAAAAAATGTGATTTTGTCGCTACTTCATTACATTGCCAAAAAAATGTGATTTTGTCGCTACTTCTTTACGTTGGCAAAAATGTTCATTTCTACCTGACATAACGTGACGGTAAAAAAATTGTTTTTCTAATTAACACAACATAACGGTGAAATTATTCATTTCTAAATAACATAACATGACGGTGAAATTATTCATTTCTAAATAACATAACATGACGGTGAAATTATTCATTTCTAATAACATAACATAACGTTATTATCTAATGCAACATTTTATATTAAAAATGTACCTTTTCTCTACACAAAAATATTTTAACTAAATTATGATTTTTGTGTTGATGTTGACATAAAAATGATATTCTCATATGACGCTACCAACAAAATATGCATTTTTATTCTCATATCATATTTGCTAACAAAGCGGTTCTTTTTTATTAACGTAAACAATATTACACAAAAATATGTATACATATTTTGTTGAAAAACCAGTTCAACAAATTGAGATAAAAATGTTCGCTCATATCTTTCTAGCAAATTTCTAATCAAAAATGTTATTTTGATTGGCATAACACATTTCAAAGAAAAATGTTGTTTTATTTCATACATAATTTTTTGACAACATGAATATTGTATATTTTATACATACAATAAAATGTTGTTTCGTTGTACACACAAAGTCATGTCAACATGATTACACACAATTCAGTTCAGCGATTCAAGCAATTACAACGCAAATCAACATTTCAACGATCATACATACAACATAAACATGAAATAAATATAATTTCATATCTGAAATAAATAATTAAATTTAATTTTTTTAAAAAAAATAGAAATCTCACATTGATATTGAGTTATGCGCTGTTCAGAGCCAAAATTTGGCCAAAATTCAACTTGCTCATAATCATGCCTAGTTAGTGTCATCGCGAAGCTCTCGGTTTCACGATCGTGGCGAACCTGAAATCGTTCAAATCCGAGTTCGTACGAGCAAGATACAAGTTAATTTAGATTGACAAAATTGAATTAATTTAATTAGTCAACTGTAATTAGGAAAAGTCAACACACCTTTAA
Organism: Allium sativum; assembly: GCA_030737875.1. NCBI lineage: Eukaryota > Viridiplantae > Streptophyta > Magnoliopsida > Asparagales > Amaryllidaceae > Allium > Allium sativum. Next base: position 177,220,792 of record CM060915.1, on the reverse strand, counting down.
TCATCTTCCTCCTTCATCATGTTCGGCCGTTACTTTGTATCCTTGAACCCATTTTGTTCAATTTTAGGTTTGCATTTATCTCGAAATTGGTGCAACTAGAAGTCGATCGGAAGGTGGAAAATCGAAGAGGGAGGAGAGGGGGTTGTTCTCCGGCCATTGTGGGGGGTGCGGTGGGGTCCACGTGGGTGCGGCGGCTGTTTTTGGGCGCGGGTTTGGAGGAAGAATTCAGGCAAAATACTTTAGTAAAGCTCGATCTTAATCATATGGATTGAAAGGTCTTGAAATTCTCTTCGATTCGGTATATAATTTGTAGATTTTCGTCGAGTGGATTGGAAGATATTAAAGTTTGAAATTCGGACAATTCTGGCCCTTGAACAGACCTGGCGGCGGCTGGCCATTGAAATTAGGTTTAGTGTTTTAATTTTCGGATTATTTTATTATTAAAAATGTGTTATAAAGGTGAAAATGCGGGTTGTCTCCGAATTGGGCTTGCTTACTGTCGTTCTTAAGGTTTTGACACCTTCTGAACGCAATGGGGTAGGTTCCGTGACCCAATTCCGAAATCTGAACGATTTTATTTAAAATTGCATTAAAAATTAATTAAATAAATATTGACCGTACATTAAAATATGCCAGGGCCACATATGACATCAGAAAATTCTAAAAAAAATATTTTTAGCTTTCTTATGACGATACGAATCCAACAAAATTATTTTCGTCAAATTCTGAGACTGTTTGAAATATGGCTATTTTCAAGGCCAATATATTTAATATTAAAAATACATTTTTAAACAAATAATTTCTAAAACTCGAAATATATAAGTGTATACTGTTTTTCAATGCAAAAACATCATTCTGAACTCAATGGAAGTGGTTTCGAGTCGAAATTCCTTCATATGTGAAAAGTAGCCTTTCGGGCCATATATAATATATATATAAATTCTACAACGACCTTTCTAAAAATTGAATTGGCCATAACTTTTGATTTCTGCTATGAAATTTCAATTTTTCGGATTCTTGGAAAGATACTTTTAAATAGAGTCTAATATTTTTGGCTTCACTAAAATCCGTTAAATTTTGCATCCTGGATGGTTAGTCAAAGTTCAAGTTTGACTTTTCAAACTACCCCGCTATTTCTAACTCTTTTTATAATAAAATTAAATTATTCATTCTAACTTTGATTTAAATCAACTTTCAATCATTTTTATTTTAAATAAATTATTTTAAATATCAAAAACTCATTAAAATTACTTAAAATAAAATTTTAAATTGGCCCCCAAAAATCAGGGTTGTTACAGTCTCCCCCACTTAAAATCTTTTCGTCCTCGAAAAGGAAAGAAGCTAAAAGTTGATTAATTAACTAACTAATTTATATATATATTTTCTCCATTGGTTTAAATAATTTTATTAGTTGATTAACTTTCAAATAAATAGCTTTTTATATATTCGCAAATCATATTTTCCAAAATAGAGTATCATTACATATACGTATATTATAAGCTTGCTACTCTCAACTCATTCTAGGGCATTACTAACCCCATCTCTAATGAGTTTTCTCATTCTAGGATACCGTTGATCCTATCTCTAACGAGTATTCTTATTGGATATTACTAATCCAATCTCTGATGAGCCTTTTGTTCAGTTCTAATGAGTTGTACCCCAAAGATTTGAGCTAACCAAAGCTCTGATACCAACTGTAACGAGTCGGACTTTGCCCGGCCTTAATCGATCGCAAAATCGACCAAGACCGTTCAAATCCCGCCTACGTTAACATTGGGAATACAACACATCAGAACAACAACAACAGACTTTTATTATATCTTGATAATATAACATCAGAGTACAGAACATCAGAGTACATCGATAAAATACAACGGAAGGTAAATTATAATATTTTAGTATAGTACAGTGCAGCGGAAATAAAATAACTAAGGTAGCGGAAGACTTCCAATGTTATGGACACGGCTTTAAGCTTCAATCCAGGATCCTGCTAAAGAGATAAACCTGCAGACAAACTGCTCGACTGCCCGTGTGGAAAAGAGGGCACTCGAGTTTGCAAAGGTGGAAACAAACAACGGGTCAGTCATGGGACTGGTATGAGAATTCTTAACCAATTTAACTAATAGTAATAAGGCAAAGCCAAGGACCACGCCGCTAACGTGGAACGGGTTTACTCCAACGGATTGTCGATGCATAAATGTGTCAGAACAAATAATAAGTTAATCGTTCAACAACGTCATGCTTTTGAGAAAAATGGAATCACCATAAGACCTAGGTCCCATCACACAATGCAACACAAACCAGAGGATAGGATTTTACCTTATAGTGATTGAACATGCTAAATATGGCAAATACGAGTTTAATATTATTATTAGTATATATCAAAACATTTCAAAGTAAATGTATAAATCCTAGGAAGAATAGTATCCCATACTACTATGACTCCATACTAGTAATACAATCAAATTCGTAGGGACGTATTTTGATTTTGGTTTCCATCATGAATCCAGGCTAGGGAGAAGCTCCTACCGATTTGAGACACACTAGCTAATGTCTCAGGGTCCCCTGCAGTGAACCCTAGGAAAGCTGCAGGGACGGTCCACCATACGAGTTGCAGATTAGTTATTCCTGAACACACGTTTCCTGGTCCTATAGAACCTATCATCGGAGGCGCCTCATTCCATCATCCACATAAGTAAAATGTCGGGCCGTGTTAAATCCCAAACACCACTTCTAGCTAGAAAGGAACGTGCTGCTCTCCCTGCGTTCACTTCTCCCGTTTTAGACTCCGCCGGTGTGTGAGGCTCGCGAAGTCATGCTATACACAAAGCTATGCCTAAAAAGGCCGTGCTTTGATCATCAACCACAAGGCCTGCTTTTCAACAAAAGCCTTGATATATGCATCTTAGCATGCTACATCGTCACTCTATATCACACTACCAATCCTTTGCCGAAATATATGAAAGTGTGTTAAGCAAGAGAATAAATCCTCCACCACCCAACATCAATTCATTCGACAGAACATTAATAACATGATATTTAATGGAGTACGACGTCAGATACATAATCCATTTGTAAGCTTATGCTCTGGGTCTGAGCGAAAGCCAAATCCGTACTAATCAACACTACGTCCGGACGGCCACCACTGTAGCCCCTTCAAGGTAGCTACTCCAATCACGGGCATCAGTAGTCGTCGTCCATTCGATACGAAGATCGTCTGTCTTCAATCGCCATCTTCAACTCTTGAATTTTAAACGTCGTTCAAATTATTTGGAATGAGATAGACTCGGACTTTCCAAATAATTCTCGTATATATATAAGTTGGAAATCATTTCATATCGTTATTAGTAATTTGTAACGATTTATCTTTATTTTTATATATATAAAAATAATCAAATTCCATTTCATTAACGTAATTACATAACAAGTAGTGAATGTTTTGCTTCACAACATATCGAAATGTTTATAATGTGTAATGAAATTTGTTTTATTTCATTACATTTTGCTAACGAAAAACATTCCTATTCGTATATACATTATTAACGTACAATGTACACACCATAATGTTTATTTTAATTTTCATACCCATACACATCTTATACATGACAATGTACATTTTCTTGTTTCATCTTTCGAATTACACACAATGTATTTTGTGTATCATACCAATTCCAACAAAAATAGCATTTTTGTGTTTCATTTCAATTTAAACAAACGAATATTTTAGTTCATCCATTTTACTTCTACAAGAATGAGTATTTTTGTTTCTTTATTTCAATGTAACAAAATTGATAATTTTATTATCTTTTAAATGCAAACCAAAAGTTATAATTTTACATTACAAACAAAACGATAATTTTGTGTGTTAATCTATTTACAAGAAAATGAAATTTCCATATCTTAAATCTTTTTAATGAAAATCTAATTCATTAACATATAAATTTCATCGTTATAATCCTTACTGAAATTCTTTTACTTGGGTATGTAAATTTCATACCATTATGCTTTTTTTTTAAAAAATCAATTGATTAAAATGTAAATCTCTTACTTTAAGTTCCATTTACATGAAAATGTAATTTTCCTTCTTTTATCCACATTAAAATGTATACCTTTCTTTTTACATCAAAAATGTAACTTTCACCTTTTTAAGTATAAACAAAAGTTAAATCTTTTAATTTGACAAAAACGGTGATAAACAATATGACCTTTCATTTTTAACAAAAGAATATTAAAAATATTCTTTTTACTTTCACCAAAAATGAAAATTGTGTGTTAACTTTCAAAACACAAACAAAATGAATGTTTCCTTTTTATTACGAATAAAAATGAATGTGTTTTATTTCATTCTTTGCATTTGACAAAATAAATATTTTTGTCCTCCATTTACATTTGATAACAATGTATATTTTTATCATTCTTTCACATTCATACATCTTATTACATATAAAATAAATGAATTTCATTTCTCATGTTCATTCTCCTCCTATGTTACATATAAAAAAATTGTGAATTCTACCATACGATGTAAATGCATCTTTTAACTACATGGAAAAATGAAATTTTTATCCTACGGTGTAATTTCCTACATACATTACATATACAATGTAATATTTAACATACGATGCAAATCCATGTTTAATTACATATAAAAATGTAATTTTTATCATACGGTGTAACTTCCTATATAATTTACATATAAAAGTGTAAATTTTATCATACAATATAAATTCATGTTTTAATTACATATAAAAATGTAATTTTTAACATACGATATAAATTCATGTTTTAATTACATATAAAAATGTACGTATTCTACTATGTCATATTTGCATTGAAGAGATGCAAATACAAGGTGAACCTTTATTTCTAAGATTTATTTAAAACAAGAAATGCAAATAAAAGAACAAATTCTATTTTTAATGTATACTTGCGCTAGTGAATGCAACTAAAAGAACAAACTTTAATTTCAATGTATATTTGCATTCGTAAATGCAAATAAAAGAATGAACTTTAATGACAATTAAAAGTGATTTTATTTGTAAAACAAGTTCTACATTTCTAATCTTAACAAATAAAAAAATTAATTTTATTTGTTTACCATTTCAATGAGTTCTAATAACATATAAAGAAATATTTTATATGTTGGCTTTTTCTTTGTTTTTTTTTTAAATACCATATAAAAGAGTATTTCATATGTTAATCATTTCTAACCTTTCTGTAAAGGCCCGCAAATCCGTGCTATCTGAATTGACTAATAATACCACACGTCCAATCCAAATTGCACAGAAATACGAATCATTATTAGAAAGAAGTTAGAAGATGAGGAATAGGGAGAAAGAAATATTAGAATAGAAGAAAAACGAAGATCACAAACTCACAGCGGAACGAATAAAATATATTTCATAATATAACTCTTGAGATACAAATCAGTAACTTTATATACATACCATCATCAGAGCACAACAGCCATTTCTGGAACAGTTATAAACACCTGTTTCCAGATACAAACAAGGTCCACAGCGGAATATATGATAGCCTATAGCTAACCGGTGAAGCCTCCTGCTTCCAGCTCCTTCAAATGAATCTGTGAAATCCCGACTACTTGACTACCCGTACAAATTTGGGCACCCAAGAGTTTAGGGAAAACAAAACAAAATAAACTCTGGGTCAGTCATGGGACTGGTGTGAGTAAACTCCAACCACTTGTTTAACTTTTAAAAATCCTTTCAAAAGAAAAGATAATAGTAAGACCAGCCCACACATAAACACGGACGGTTTTTACCTTACTATAACCCAAAACACTTTGATACGAAAATCTAGTGATATTATAATAATGTCTACATCAAATAAATAACCAAATAGCAGAACGCTTGCATCTCATGCTCCACATATATAGTATAAAATCAAAAACCACATGGCGCTTATTGGAGATTGGATTTCCAACATGACAAGGTATGGAACCACCCTCCGATGATGTATCTCTAGAGGCGAATACACCTGGGTTCAACAAGGACGTCTTGCAACCCGGCCCACACATGACCGACCACTCATTTCGCTTGAGTGTATCGAATGTATATCACCAACGGTTGGACTCAAACCACCGTTTCCCGAATGGGCAGAATCGATAGATTTAGAAACAAAAGGAATTTCTCTAGATAGGTGATTATACACCCTAATGGGTGCGACCCACATAGCCATGCTGCCTGCCCGATTTTTGTCCTTTCCCGGTTGTTGAGGCCTGAGGCTACGATTACTTACCATTCATTGATAACACAATCACTTTGAATGCCACATTGTCAGGTCCGTTAATCACTAGTTGAGTTTGCACAAATATTCTGGATATTATGCTAAGGGATAAATCCGTTGCAACCATATATATTTATACAGACCAACCCATTTGATTATTGGAAATACTCTGTCAGACATTCGTCCATTTTCGTTCGTTCTGGGACTGAACGAAACCGAAGGCACTATTTCTATAAATAGAAAAGCCCTTGCACTTTACTCCGTCTTCAATATATTCAGCATACTTGGTTCGCAACGCTAATGCCGATACGGAGTGGTTCTTCGGATAATAATCCAACCGGTCTCTCCATATTGACAACGATGGTCAAAAACTTCGATAGTCTGTGATTTAACTATCGAATAAAAACAAGTGTTCATCCAACATATCAAAACAAATCACTGGGCTCTTTAATTAATATTCATTAATTAAACCACTTCTCTATTTTCTCTATCAATATTTGTTAACCGAATATTTTCAATAATCATCTTGCCTCTTATGCCATTTGGAACACGTTTCCAAATATTAACTTCTTTTATTTTCTATATATTAGAAAATGTCTCTATTTGCAATTAGAAACAATTCCAATCACTTATCTCTATCCCTTTTTGTTTACAACATTCGATTTTTATATTCACTTTACTATCGAATTCAATACGCCGATACAATGATTTCAAATTATCAAAATATCTTAAAAATATTCTAACTCCTTAAATTTCCGGAAAATTTCGCCATAACCTCCCATGTATCGGGAGCATCGGGAAATTTCAAATAGCTTCCCGGTATCTTCCTCAATCAAAAGAAAAAGGAAAAGCCAAGCGGCTTGCCGATACGGCGCATAAAACCCATATATGAATTTAAACATGTACCTTTTTGTCGGGCACATAAATAAAAATCTTCATATACTCCATCCCATATCTGTTTAACACCTGTTCACCTGTTTTCCATTCAGTTTAACTCAATCCATTCGTTTGAATTCAATTATTGAATCGTTTGAATTCAGTTTCGCTCAATTATTCTTTAATTAGCCTTTTTGCCTATTTCACTTCTTTGTTGAACATAACATGTTCAAACAAAATATTTAACTCGTTCATAACCAAATTGAATTTCAATTTTTATTCTAGTTCTCTTTTCTATTTCGAATAAAAATTTTCAAATCGAAATTACTTATTCAAACCCCAATATCCATTCGAAATCTCCTTAACTAATTTCTATTCAATTTAGTTAATTCTATTCAATAAATCAAAATCTGGTTTCTGTTTCAAAAATCATATTCATTTACACAACTTGAATTCGCATATATTTTACAACTCAACTCTGAAATTTTCTAAATAGAAATTCGGATTTTATTTTCTTAAAATCCTTTTATAACCTAAATAAACCGTTATGGTTTTCAAATAGTTCTGGCGCTGTTTTTCTGAAAATTTGATTTTGACATAACTCAAAATCTATACGACGAAATCCAGATTTTTCTCCTTCATTAGAAAACTATTATCAACCCGGTCCTGACGTTTCTTGTTTCAAAGAATTCCGACTTCAATTGAGTTCGGTATACTCGATTGAAGTTCGAATCGCCAATTTACGAACTGCATCGCTGCGGCGAGTTCGTTTTAATTATATTTATATATATAAACTTTTTAAATTTCGTTAAATGAATTCAACTCCCTTCGAATATATATATATATATATATATATATATATATATATATTCCAAATTCCATTTAAATCTTTACATTTCAAATTCCATAGTTTTAAATCCTGGATTCAAATCCCATTTGAAATCCTCTATTCGAATTCCATTTTAAATTCTTTATTCGAATTCCATTTCAAATCCTCTATTCGAATTCCATTTCAAATCCTTTATTCGAATTCCATTTCAAATTCTTTATTCGAATTCCATTTCAAATTCTTTATTCGAATTCCATTTCAAATTCTTTATTCGAATTCCCACTTTAATTCAACTCCTTTTTGAATTTCTATATTTGAAATTCATACTTGAATTTAGATATTCAACTCCATTTTGAATTCCCTTTTGAAATTCAAATATTCAAACCCCATTTGAATTTCTATGTTCAAATCGATTTCCAACTCTATTTGAATTAAAATATTCCAATTTTCTTTCAAACACCATTGAATTCTAAATTCGAATTCATTTACAAATACCATTTGAATTTTAAATTCAAATTCATTAGTTAAGCTCCACATTTAATTTTCTTGAATCCCAATACCTTAATTTATTCCTTTGAATTAAATTCCACTTTGAATTCTATAATCAAATCCCTTTTGAATGGTTATATTTGAAAATCATATTTGAATTTAAATATTTAAACTTCATTTAAATTTCTATTTGAAATCTCATATTTAAATCCCATTGGAATTTCTTTATTCAAACCCATTTGAATTCCTTTGAATTCAAATTCCATTTCAACCCATTTGGATTTCCTATTCTACTTTGAAATCCTATTTTCAAAGTTTATTTCAAATTCTATTTTGAAATTCTATATTCAAATCCCTATTTGAATTTCTTTATTCAAATTCTATTTCAATTCTCTTATTCAAATTCCATTTTGAACTCTCTTATTCAAATGCTGTTTGAATCTCTTATTCAAACTCTATATTTAAAATTCCATTTGAACTTCCATATTCAAATTTCTATATTTGAATTTCATTCGAATTCTATATCCAAATCTCTATTTGAATTTTCTTTATTTGAATTCCTTCGAATTCAAATTATATTTTTCATTCTAATTTCGTCTATTCAAATTTTATTTGAACTTCTATTTGAATTTCTAATATTCAATCCCCTTTTAAAATTCAAATATTTAAACCCCTTTTTCTAATTCTACTATTCAATTGTTATACTCAAATTTCATTTGAGTTATATATTTAAAATTTCATTTTCACATCTTATTTTGAAATCCCATTTCAAATTCCAATTCGATGCTTGTATTTCTATTTCTGAATTATCAAATGATAATTCTTTTTACTTCATTTATAACTTCGTTATAAAAGAACTATTTATAAACTTCGTTTAAAAAGAAACTACTTGTTTTATTTTTCAAAACAAGTTTATATTTTTATTTCCATTAAAAATTCAAATTCTATTTAAAAATAGAATTTTCCCTTTTTAAATCTCAAATATCCTTCCACGATATTTTAAATATCATTACTTAAGCCCAGTGATATTTAAACACACAAAGCAACGAATTATTTATTTTTCTAACACATCGTATATAACAATATATATGCAAACAAATAAACAAACAGATAATATATTTTTGAGGAATCCAGTTGGATTCCTCCAACCTGTTTTCCTGCATCCACAGATGTTAGCACATAAATAATACCCATTCTGCTTCGTGACAGAATATCGCGGTATAGAAGGTCATCCACTAATCATAGCGTGGGACGTATAGGGTAATCATCCGCTATGGTACCGCGGGCATCCGCTAATGAGACTGCGGGAATCCAACCAATCAATCAACCCATTATATATATATATAATAGCCTAGATAACTAATATATATAAAACAAGCAGAAACATTCAAACAAGCAACAAACAATTATTTTTAATGAATTAAAAATAATTCTAAAGGTGAGTGAGATTTACTCACCTGATTTTATTTGCTGAATATCCGTTTAAATTTCACATTGTCGGCTCGAATCTAGTCGATTCATCTTAATTAAATTCATCCAACACCTATGACAATTTATTGTAACTAATCAATCAACCAATTACTCATTCAAATTAACTTAACAAATGAATAAGTGAATTTATTCTGTGTAAATTAAATTTCGTATAAATGGCATACCTTACTACTTCTTTTATATCTCGACAAATCCATGAAATAATTCCCCGAACAGTCCAAGATATTGCTAACAGCCCTATATTGACCCAAATTGTAACAACCCGTAAAATGCGAGCCAGTTTGAAATTTTTATTTTGGCGATTTTAGCGAATTTTGAATATTTAAAATAGATTATTTTAAATAATATCGACGAGAAATATATTTTGAATATAATTCGAACGCATATATTATACGCGTCGTCGTTAGAATATAAATAATTATATATAATTATAAATAGAATTGAAAATGGCGCGGTAGTTCGATAATTCGATTTCAAACTTCAATTGAATGTACCGGGTGCAAAACAATCCGGATTTTAGTGAAACCAAAAATAATGGGATCTGATTGATAATATCTTTCCAACGAATCCGAATAATCGAAATTTGATAGCGGGAATCAAAAGATATGTCCAGTTGAAAATTCTGAATAGTCGCTATGGAATTCAGGCCCTTAAAAATGGACATTTTGCAGACGACCTCGGATTTCGACGAAACCAGTTTTGTTGGGTCCGTGATGTCAAATTATTGCTAGGTTCCAAATTTCATAATTTTTCGAATCAATATGTGAGCGTGGCAAAGGAAAGCGCGTTTGACCAGTTTCAGTTGATTTTAATCGACTGGAAATTGGCCATTTTTCTAACGGTCTCAGAATTCGACGAAACTAGTTTTGTTAGGACCGTATCGTCAATACAAAGCTAGAAAATATTTTTCTGGAATTTTTAAAGTTAGTATGTGACCCCGGTAATTTGAAATGTACGTTTAAAATTCAATATAGTGATTTAAAAGTAAATTTAACGGAAGCTGAGCAGAACGATCAGATCAGCTTGCGATACATGTCCCATTGTGTTCGGAATGGGGGTTAAACGCTATGGACGACAGGCGGTGGGCCTCGTTTCGAGGTCATATGTAAAAGTCAACTTTTTGCAAAATAAATAAATAAATAAATAAATAAATAAAAAATAAAAAAAAAGAAAAATCTCCCCCCTTTAACCCGCGTTGGCCCCCCCTTATACTTCGAATGCATCAGAGAAAAAAAAAATGGCGCCCCTCTACCCATCGCCTCCACCTCCGTTGACCGTCGCCCAACCGGAGCGCCGCCCCACCTCCCCGAGCTCCGCCTCTCTCTCCCCTTCCTCTCCCATCGAAACCGCCCCGAATCCCCAACGCCCCATACCCCAAATCGAACCCTCGCCCTAACCCTAGAACCGCCCGACGCGAGCTCCTCCGACCAGGCGAGCTCCTCCGACCAGGCCCCTCGCGTCAGCCCCCCTGTAAGTTTTTAATTTATTTATTTTACTTTTATTTTTATTTAGAACATAATTAGAAAACTGATTTTTAGCATATTAGAAAACTGATTTTTAACATAATTAGAAAACTGATTTTAAAGCATTTTAAAAACTGATTTTAAAGCATTTTAAAAACTGATTATAAAACATTTTAAAAACTGATTTTAAAGCATTTTAAAAACTGATTTTAAAGCATTTTAAAAACTGATTTTAAAGCATTTTAAAAACTGATTATAAAACATTTTAAAAACTGATTTTAAAGCATTTTAAAAACTGATTATAAAACATTTTAAAAACTGATTTTAAAGCATTTTAAAAACTGATTTTAAAGCATTTTAAAAACTGATTTTAAAGCATTTTAAAAACTGATTTTAAAGCATTTTAAAAACTGATTTTAAAGCATTTTAAAAACTAATTTTAAAGCATTTTAAAAACTGATTTATAAAGGATTTGATTTTTTTTACATATCGAATAGTAGAATAAAAATATGATTTTTATATTTTTAAAGTATTAAAAATATGATTTTTATATTTTTAAGGTATTAAAAATATAGTCTTTGCTATATAGGTGATGTCAAAATATGATTTTTGTTTATGTAAAGAGTTGAAAATATAATTTTTACATGATCGGGATATTAAAAATGTCATCTTTATATGTGTAGAAAGATAAAAATGAGATTTTTATAAAGATGAAATCTTTAAATTTGAAAAGGCGAAATCTTTATATAGAAAATAGCGTGATAAAAATATAATTTTTATCTATATAACATAGAAGTAAAAATTCGATTTTTATATATTGAATAGCAAAGTAAAAATTCGATTTTTATATATTGAATAGCGAACTAAAAATTCGATTTTTATATATTGAACTTTGAAATAAAAATTCGATTTTTATATATTGAACTTTGAAATAAAAATTCGATCTTTATATATTGAACTTTGAAATAAAAATATGATTTTTATATATGGAATAGCGAAGTAAAAATTCGATTTTTACATATGTAGTGAAAGCGGACAACGAAAGTGACAAAAAGGCGATAGCGATGAAGATTTCTATCAATGAAGAGCCATGGAGCTAGGATAGCTATATGTGAGAATTTCTCACCTTTCAATTTATTTTTCTAGTTATATATATATACTAGGATGCAGACGGTGCTTAGTAGCACCCGACACAATCGTCCACAGACCATGGACTTGTTTGTTTGGCTGTTTGTTGATTGATTGCGATATTGGTTTGAATGTGGTTTGTGGTGTGAAAAATCGAATCGATAAATTGGTTAGGATTAGACGTGCGCCGTTATAAGGCGAAGGAGTAAGGCTAGGTTAGACTCTTACTCCAAATTTTGTGGTTTGCATAACGAATTGATTTGATTGATGTGTGAATGGCGTGGGCCTTCACTAGACCGGGGATAAGGCTAGGCCTCGTCCCGTTTCTAGTATCGTGCCGTTATGCCGCCGAAATTTTCTAAAATATGTTAGAAAAATAAATTTATCATTTTAATTAAAGAATGAACTGAATAGAAATTCATATGTTGGAATAAAATGTTTTATCGTTAAAAATATAATTTTTAACGTGAATGTGAATAAATAAATATTCATTTACAAACCGAACGGTTTGTTTATGTACACTTATTTGAAGGACATTGATTGGGTCGATAAATTTTACACATCGCCCAACTGCACAAATAAAATCTGTGTTTGATTGTTTGAAACCCCACACGGGTGTTGGGATGAAATTTGAAGTTCACTCATCCTGATTGATTAAATATGTCGATCGATTGATTGACAGGCTGTTATAAGCGTTGAATATCTATATTTGATGCTTATACAGTGTAGTGCACTTTGGTTGATGGTTGATTATTTTTCAATGCTATTATACATGTGTTGTATGAAAATCCATATAATTAATTTTATATGGTAATTGATTGGGCCTCATTCCAATTTGAAAAATAAAGAATATTATAAAATAAAAGTTCATGTGTTGACAGTACTCATTCATTGAGATTGGTCATGTGTTGAACGAAATATTTTAATATTAAAATTTACATCTTTATCGATATAAAATAAAAGTTCATGTGTTGACAGTACTCATTCATTGAGATTGGTCATGTGTTGAACGAAATATTTTGATAATAACAACTATTTTGAAATAGAATATTTGAAAATAGAAATTTATGAAGCCGTGTTGACTAGATTGACGCCATTTTGACGTGAACGATATTTATATCGATTTTAAACGATTTCGAAATGAAATGAATTGAAAACGATTTCGAAATGAAATGAATTGAAAACGATTTCGAAATGAATTGAATTGAAAACGATTTCGAAATAAATTGAATATAAAACGAATTCAAAATGAATTGAAAACGATTTCGAAATGAAATGAATTGAAAACGATTTCGAAATGAATTGAATTGAAAACGATTTCGAAATAAATTGAATATAAAACGAATTCAAATGGAATTGAAAGCGAATTGAAATGAATTCAAATTGAATTGAAATTTGAATTGAATAGAAAGGAATTTTAAAATGAATTTATAAAGAAGAATTCAATTTTGATTTGAAATGAAATGGAAGTTGAAATCGCTTTTGAAACGAATTTTAAAACTATTTATATAATTCGTTTTAAATAGAAATCGACGAAATATATATTATATATATTATATATATAATATAATGGCCTGAATAGAACGCGTCGCGCCGCGGCAGTTCGTGAATTTCGACCATTTATTTCAAACGGACATTACGGGAGATCCGACCGTCGGATTCTCCTAAAACCGGAACCGTTGGGTTCGTATCGAAAAGAGCTTTCTAACGAATATTAGGAATTTGAAATCTAACGGTTGGATTTGGAGATATGTCCAAATCAAATTCGAAAAAGGTCGCTGTAAGTGCAGTTCGATGGCCGTTGATGGAAATCGACTGTACGGGCCTTGATAAAATTATTAAAAATAGTAATAATTTGTGTAAAATCATAAGAAATGATTTGTGAAGATTTGGGTTGAAAAACTCCATATTTGAAAAGATAAAAATAGATTTTTATCGAAATGAACTAGTTTTGAACTAGAATTATAATTATATTTATTTTTAAATAAATAAATTGAATTCGAAAAGGGTTTTGAAAATAACCAAAATTTCCAATGATTGCATTGGAGTGGATTTGAATCGAAATTGTCTTCGGAATATTTCGATGTTGGAATTCGTGATTATACAGGTGTTGTTATGGAAATTTGAAGGATATATTTTTATATCGTTATTTCCACTACGACATTTGTTAATCGTAGAATTTGATATTGAATATAGGCCGATATATTTTCTATTCAGAGCCTTGTGTTTAATATCAAATGTGATTTGGGTTTGTCGTGAATGGTGTCTTCACTAACACTGTTCTTGAACCCAGTTGAGAAAAGATTAAATCTTTTTATTTAGATTTAATGAAGTGTACCAATTAAATAATATTTAATTGGAATGGAATCGATATTGATTTTTGGGTTTATCGTGAACAGTGTTTTAAAATAACACTCGTTCTTTAACCCGATAATTAATGAATGTGATTTTGGGTTTATCGTGAACCGTGTTTTAAATGACACTGATTCTTTAACCCAGTCGAAGATTAAAACTAAGTGGAGTTTTAATGAATCTTTAACTAGATTGAAATGATCGAGAATGGGGTATTACCAGTTTTGCTCCAGGCGATAGTTAAATCTTTAATTAGATTTGAACGTGAAATGGTAATTGAATTACCAATAACACTGTGGTGTTAGATATGAAGTATTACCAGTTTTACTTCATGGGATTAATAGGTTGGGATTGGGAAATTAAAATAAATGATTACTTCGGTAAGGTTCGCTAATCCCGACTAGTTTGAATTGAAATTCAAAAATAGAATAAAGAATAAATTCAAGGAATTTATCTTGGATAAAATTAATGGGAACCTTTCCCTATGAATGTGAAATTTAGAAACTAACTGTCGGTTAGCTAAGCAGAATGGTTTTCTGGATATTGATCTGATGTTGGTTTCGGCCTTCGGGGTTAATATTTGGGGAATTATTCTCTTGATTAATTTACGGTTAGTGACTAATGAATTGGAATGAGGCGTATGTTGTGTTTGTGTAACACTTATTTAAAATATACGCGAGTTATTCGGAAAGACCGGGTTTATCCCATTCTGAATAACTGATACGACGATAAGTCAAAGATGAAGACGATGGTCGAAGACCGGAGGTCTTCTCGTCGTTTGGGTGATAACTGATGATCTTGATTGGGCTGTACACCCAAGAAGATGGAAACAGTTAGTGATCGTCCAGACGTACTTGGAGATCGATGGATATGCGGGGTACTAGGTGCCTCCGGTTTCGTTCAGACCCAGGACGGACTTGTAAATGGACTGTGTGTCTGACATCGGATTTCATTCTGTGTGACTGATATCGGTTGCATAGGATGGTTTGCCTGTGTGGCATGCTAAGATGCAAATGATCAAGGCTTCTGTTGAAAAGCAAAGTCTTGTGGTGATGATCAAAGCACGGCCTTTGTGGCGTAGCTTTGTGTAACGTTTACCTCGCGTGTTTCACACCCGGTATGAACCAAAAACGGGAGACGAACCTCAGGGAGGACTTGCGTTTCTTTCTAGTTAGAAGTGGCGTCAGTGGTTTTACACGCCCTGACGAGTTTGACTTATGTGGTTGTTGCTGTTGCGAGGCGCCTCGGATTGATCGGTCATTCTCGAACCGATGGAGTCATTTGTTGGCTCATTGACACCCCAAAGGGTGGGGAAACGCAGTGTTCAGGCATTTTAATCCACATCGGTGGACCGGCCCTGTCGCTCCAAGGGTCACTCGAGCTCTGATCCTGAGACACGGGCTAGAGCGTCTCGAATCGGTTGAGGACTATCTTTTGCCTCGGTTCATAGACGGAAATCCAATTTCCAAATACGCGACTTTGCGGTTTTATATGTAAACCTATATATGGTGACATAGTGAGATGGGGCGCTCATGCCGCTTATGATTGATACTTATGATTTGAAGTTGTTTTATACACTATGCACTTATTATAGTACCAAATGATTTGTTTTAAACGTATCAAGCATTCTTTGGCTGTTATAAGGGAAAACCCTATCCTCGACTGCGTTGCATTGTGTGATGGGACCTGGGTCTTATAACAGCTTCATTTTTCTTTATTTAGCATTGCGCTGTTGTTTTATGCACTGGTATTCTTGGGAGGAAACCCGTTCCGTGTTATACGGCGTGGTCCCTTGATTTACCTAAAGATTTAAAATAAAGATTTATAACTGTTTTAGTTCTCACACCAGTCCCATGACTGACCTGGAGTTTATTGTTTTAACCTAAACTCTGGGTGCCCTTATTTTGACACGGGCAGCTAGTAGTTTTGGTTTTTGCAGATTTATATTCACAGGATCCTGGTTTACAGCTGGAATGATATCCGGAAAGCTTTGTATCCGTATCTCTCATTCTAGTTGTGTATTGTATTATTTTCCGCTGCGATGTATTAAAATGTAATTTAAATCTCTATATTTCTGTGTAATATTCATTTATACTCTGTATATTCTTGTAATCTGATGCATTGTTGTAATATACAATGAAATGTTCTTCTGTGTGCGTTCTGTTTTGGCTTGTTCTCGAACTATCCGACACTTTCCTTTACGGGGAAGTTACGGGTTTTCACACAAATCCTTTTCCTTATTGCGTCGAACACCTTATAGGCACCTTCTTTATTCCTCAAATCACGATATCAGAAAAAATGCGACAGTCAAATCACAACCCTCCAGACCTCATCGCGCTACACCTCTGCTTCATCAAACACCCAGTTCGACAATCGAACTTCCTCAATCATTAGCTCAAACCCTCAAACTTCTATTGTCCGACTCTAGTTCGCAACAAAAATTGACGTCGGTTCCTCTGTGAACGCTCCTCCCGACATCGCGATAACCTTACCTCGTTCGAACACCCGAATCCATTGCGATAACCTCACCTCGTTCAAACACCCGAATCCATCGCGATTTTCCCTTTCGATCTTTGTTTAGTAACCAACGGAGGAGAGGAGGGTAGCGGCTTTTGAAATAAAGGGGTTTTGATTTACTTATTCGGTTGAAATGAAAATGAGGAAGAGGGAAAAGGAAATCGCAGTTTTAAAGAAAGGGGATGGCCATTTGTTTTCTGAAGCTTTGGTCTTCATTTTCGTTTGTGAAGAATTTCAGAGGGGTGTCGCGATTTTATAATTGAAGAGGGCACAGCTATTTTGGCTCGAGGGAGGGAATTTGTCGACGCGATTCAGAATATGTACTGCCATTAAATTCGAGCTTTAGTTTTGTAGTGAAGGAAGCAAACATTTTTCCCTGCTCAAGGAAATATTGGCAGCGTAGTAGAAACATAGGTCGGCTCTGGTTTTAAAATAGGACGGCGTTGAGAAGAATTTGAAGTGATTTTTTTTCTTTAATCAAAATATTTTAGGGTCCGTAATTCGCAATCCCGAACCCATATTTTAACTTAACGACCGACACTTCCAAGTTGATACGATACTCTGAACATAACAGAATGTATTCTCATATTTAATTGATAGTATATAATGGATAACAGTTTAAATCGATCATTTATATTAAATTCAACTGACTAAAATACAAATTGTTTTCAAAATAAAAGTTTAATTCTTTGATAATAATCATTATTGTTCTAATCCAATACAGGATTTATATCAATCAACAGAATTGTTTCAACTCAATTTTTAACTTGCGAATTCAATTATATTTTGTTCTCGTATTTCGATTAATTGATCGATAATTCACTATAAAAATTCTTTTATATGGTTAATTCAATATTTAAATGATACTAAATATTTAAAATATTATTCGAAAAATCCGGGTCGTTACATTCTTCCCCCCTTAAAATAATTTCGTCCTCGAAATTGCTAAGATAGGAAAAATGGTACAAATCTATTACTTTTCAAAAATTCACTTATGTTGAAACTCGACTCCTCATATTTCAACAAATTCAATTCTACCAAAACTTTTGGTTTCCATTCATATTGAATATCACACACTATATATGCTTTCATTCATTTAACTCTAAATGATTTGCAATTAAGTTATTCACATCCAACTCATATTCTATTCATATTGGCTCAACCCCAATTTATCCAAATTGATTCTAGTAAATTGATTCACTTCGACCCATTTACTAGCTTAAGTTAAGTTCCAATTCCAGAATTCAAATTCCTGGGTTTTTATTTCAAATTCTTTTGAAATCCCATAAACATACACAGATATTTATTTTCATTTCAAATTCAAAACATTTGAATTTTCAAACCACTTGTTTTCTTTCAAACAAATTTCCATCTAAAACTTTTTCTAAGGTAGCAATTCATCACCTAGAAACTCGGAAATGAACACTGATGATGTTGCAATCATCATCAGAATTATTTCCCAGACACTGAAGTGAGTTCAGTGCTTTATTATTTCAAAATCCATCTAAAATGATTTTCTTTCAAATCCTTCTAAAACAAATCTATATTATTTTAATATACCTTGAAAAATATTTTTCAACTTCCCAGGATTTTGAATTCTTAATTCTGGTTCTGAATTAAATTTTGATTCATCTCAATTGCATATCTCATTTATATACAAGTTCTGTTTGGTTCTATATAACCATTTTATTTCTATAATCGTATTTGATTATAATATTACCATTCAACACATCCATATAATATAATAATTTCAAAAAAAATTATTCTTTCTATATCAAAATAGAATTTTGGGTAAAATTATTTCATTTACCCACTTTAAAACAATACTGTGTCGAATTTCTCTGTTTAAGTGTTTAGAAATCCCTATCGACCTCGTTGCGTCCCACGATTCGATCAGAATTCATAAACCACTCAACAGACTAGCCAACACAATATAAAACAACATTTTATATCAATTAACAAATACGCTCTCTCGTATATTCACTCAACTCATTCTAGGGCACTGCTGACCCCATCTCTAATGAGAACATGCCACACAAGCCTAGGTATTCGCTCAACCTGGCTCTGATACCAACTGTAAAGGCCCGCAAATCCGTGCTATATGAATTGACTAATAATACCACACGTCCAATCCAAATTGCACAGAAATACGAATCATTATTAGAAAGAAGTTAGAAGATGAGGAATAGGGAGAAAGAAATATTAGAATAGAAGAAAAACGAAGATCACAAACTCACAGCGGAACGAATAAAATATATTTCATAATATAACTCTTGAGATACAAATCAGTAACTTTATATACATACCATCATCAGAGCACAACAGCCATTTCTGGAACAGTTATAAACACCTGTTTCCAGATACAAACAAGGTCCACAGCGGAATATATGATAGCCTATAGCTAACCGGTGAAGCCTCCTGCTTCCAGCTCCTTCAAATGAATCTGTGAAATCCCGACTACTTGACTACCCGTACAAATTTGGGCACCCAAGAGTTTAGGGAAAACAAAACAAAATAAACTCTGGGTCAGTCATGGGACTGGTGTGAGTAAACTCCTACCACTTGTTTAACTTTTAAAAATCCTTTCAAAAGAAAAGATAATAGTAAGACCAGCCCAAACATAAACACGGACGGTTTTTACCTTACTATAACCCAAAACACTTTGATACGAAAATCTAGTGATATTATAATAATGTCTACATCAAATAAATAACCAAATAGCAGAACGCTTGCATCTCATGCTCCACATATATAGTATAAAATCAAAAACCGCATGGCGCTTATTGGAGATTGGATTTCCAACATGACAAGGTATGGAACCACCCTCCGATGATGTATCTCTAGAGGCGAATACCCCTGGGTTCAACAAGGACGTCTTGCAACCCGGCCCACACATGACCGACCACTCATTTCGCTTGAGTGTATCGAATGTATATCACCAACGGTTGGACTCAAACCACCGTTTCCCGAATGGGCAGAATCGATAGATTTAGAAACAAAAGGAATTTCTCTAGATAGGTGATTATACACCCTAATGGGTGCGACCCACATAGCCATGCTGCCTGCCCGATTTTTGTCCTTTCCCGGTTGTTGAGGCCTGAGGCTACGATTACTTACCATTCATTGATAACACAATCACTTTGAATGCCACATTGTCAGATCCGTTAATCACTAGTTGAGTTTGCACAAATATTCTGGATATTATGCTAAGGGATAAATCCGTTGCAACCATATATATTTATACAGACCAACCCATTTGATTATTGGAAATACTCTGTCAGACATTCGTCCATTTTCGTTCGTTCTGGGACTGAACGAAACCGAAGGCACTATTTCTATAAATAGAAAAGCCCTTGCACTTTACTCCGTCTTCAATATATTCAGCATACTTGGTTCACAACGCTAATGCCGATACGGAGTGGTTCTTCGGATAATAATCCAACCAGTCTCTCCATATTGACAACGATGGTCAAAAACTTCGATAGTCTGTGATTTAACTATCGAATAAAAACAAGTGTTCATCCAACATATCAAAACAAATCACTGGGCTCTTTAATTAATATTCATTAATTAAACCACTTCTCTATTTTCTCTATCAATATTTGTTAACCAAATATTTTCAATAATCATCTTGCCTCTTATGCCATTTGGAACACGTTTCCAAATATTAACTTCTTTTATTTTCTATATATTAGAAAATGTCTCTATTTGCAATTGGAAACAATTCCAATCACTTATCTCTATCCCTTTTTGTTTACAACATTCGATTTTTATATTCACTTTACTATCGAATTCAATACGTCGATACAATGATTTCAAATTATCAAAATATCTTAAAAATATTCTAACTCCTTAAATTTCCGGAAAATTTCGCCATAACCTCCCCTGTATCGGGAGCATCGGGAAATTTCAAATAGCTTCCCGGTATCTTCCTCAATCAAAAGAAAAAGGAAAAGCCAAGAGGCTTGCCGATACGGCGCATAAAACCCATATATGAATTTAAACATGTACCTTTTTGTCGGGCACATAAATAAAATCTTCATATACTCCATCCCATATCTGTTTAACACCTGTTCACCTGTTTTCCATTCGGTTTAACTCAATCCATTCGTTTGAATTCAATTATTGAATCGTTTGAATTCAGTTTCGCTCAATTATTCTTTAATTAGCCTTTTTGCCTATTTCACTTCTTTGTTGAACATAACATGTTCAAACAAAATATTTAACTCGTTCATAACCAAATTGAATTTCAATTTTTATTCTAGTTCTCTTTTCTATTTCGAATAAAAATTTTCAAATCGAAATTACTTATTCAAACCCCAATATCCATTCGAAATCTCCTTAACTAATTTCTATTCAATTTAGTTAATTCTATTCAATAAATCAAAATCTGGTTTCTGTTTCAAAAATCATATTCATTTACACAACTTGAATTCGCATATATTTTACAACTCAACTCTGAAATTTTCTAAATAGAAATTCGGATTTTATTTGCTTAAAATCCTTTTATAACCTAAATAAACCGTTATGGTTTTCAAATAGTTCTGGCGCTGTTTTTCTGAAAATTTGATTTTGACATAACTCAAAATCTATACGACGAAATCCAGATTTTTCTCCTTCATTAGAAAACTATTATCAACCCGGTCCTGACGTTTCTTGTTTCAAAGAATTCCGACTTCAATTGAGTTCGGTATACTCGATTGAAGTTCGAATCGCCAATTTACGAACTGCATCGCTGCGGCGAGTTCGTTTTAATTATATTTATATATATAAACTTTTTAAATTTCGTTAAATGAATTCAACTCCCTTCTAATATATATATATAGATATATATATTCCAAATTCCATTTAAATCTTTACATTTCAAATTCCATAGTTTTAAATCCTGGATTCAAATCCCATTTGAAATCCTCAATTCGAATTCCATTTTAAATTCTTTATTCGAATTCCATTACAAATCCTCTATTCGAATTCCATTTCAAATCTTTATTCGAATTCCATTTCAAATTCTTTATTCGAATTCCATTTCAAATTCTTTATTCGAATTCCATTTCAAATTCTTTATTCGAATTCCCACTTTAATTCAACTCCTTTTTGAATTTCTATATTTGAAATTCATACTTGAATTTAGATATTCAACTCCATTTTGAATTCCCTTTTGAAATTCAAATATTCAAACCCCATTTGAATTTCTATGTTCAAATCGATTTCCAACTCTATTTGAATTAAAATATTCCAATTTTCTTTCAAACACCATTGAATTCTAAATTCGAATTCATTTACAAATACCATTTGAATTCTAAATTCAAATTCATAAGTTAAGCTCCACATTTAATTTTCTTGAATCCCAATACCTTAATTTATTCCTTTGAATTAAATTCCACTTTGAATTCTATAATCAAATCCCTTTTGAATGGTTATATTTGAAAATCATATTTGAATTTAAATATTTAAACTTCATTTAAATTTCTATTTGAAATCTCATATTTAAATCCCATTGGAATTTCTTTATTCAAACCCATTTGAATTCCTTTGAATTCAAATTCCATTTCAACCCATTTGGATTTCCAATTCTACTTTGAAATCCTATTTTCAAAGTTTATTTCAAATTCTATTTTGAAATTCTATATTCAAATCCCTATTGGAATTTCTTTATTCAAATTCTATTTCAATTCTCTTATTCAAATTCCATTTTGAACTCTCTTATTCAAATCCTGTTTGAATCTCTTATTCAAACTCTATATTTAAAATTCCATTTGAACTTCCATATTCAAATTTCTATATTTGAATTTCATTCAAATTCTATATCCAAATCTCTATTTGAATTTTCTTTATTTGAATTCCTTCGAATTCAAATTATATTTTTCATTCTAATTTCGTCTATTCAAATTTTATTTGAACTTCTATTTGAATTTCTAATATTCAATCCCCTTTTAAAATTCAAATATTTAAACCCCTTTTTCTAATTCTACTATTCAATTGTTGTACTCAAATTTCATTTGAGTTATATATTTAAAATTTCATTTTCACATCTTATTTTGAAATCCCATTTCAAATTCCAATTCCGTGCTTGTATTTCTATTTCTGATTTATCAAATGATAATTCTTTTTACTTCATTTATAACTTCGTTATAAAAGAACTATTTATAAACTTCGTTTAAAAAGAAACTACTTGTTTTATTTTTCAAAACAAGTTTATATTTTTATTTCCATTAAAAATTCAAATTCTATTTAAAAATAGAATTTTCCCTTTTTAAATCTCAAATATCCTTCCACGATATTTTAAATATCATTACTTAAGCCCAGTGATATTTAAACACACAAAGCAACGAATTATTTATTTTTCTAACACATCATATATAACAATATATATGCAAACAAATAAACAAACAGATAATATATTTTTGAGGAATCCAGTTGGATTCCTCCAACCTGTTTTCCTGCATCCACAGATGTTAGCACATAAATAATACCCATTCTGCTTCGTGGCAGAATATCGCGGTATAGAAGGTCATCCACTAATCATAGCGTGGGACGTATAGGGTAATCATCCGCTATGGTACCGCGGGCATCCGCTAATGAGACTGCGGGAATCCAACTAATCAATCAACCCAATATATATATATAATAGCCTAGATAACTAATATATATAAAACAAGCAGAAACATTCAAACAAGCAACAAACAATTATTTTTAATGAATTAAAAATAATTCTAAAGGTGAGTGAGATTTACTCACCTGATTTTATTTGCTGAATATCCGTTTAAATTTCACATTGTCGGCTCGAATCTAGTCGATTCATCTTAATTAAATTCATCCAACACCTATGACAATTTATTGTAACTAATCAATCAACCAATTACTCATTCAAATTAACTTAACAAATGAATAAGTGAATTTATTCTATGTAAATTAAATTTCGTATAAATGGCATACCTTACTACTTCTTTTATATCTCGACAAATCCATGAAATAATTCCCCGAACAGTCCAAGATATTGCTAACAGCCCTATATTGACCCAAATCCTTTTCATTATTGCGTCGAACACCTTATCGGCACCTTCTTTATTCCTCAAATCACGATATCAGGAAAAATGCGACAGTCAAATCACAACCCTCCAGACCTCATCGCGCTACACCTCTGCTTCATCAAACACCCAGTTCGACAATCGAACTTACTCAATCATTAGCTCAAACCCTCAAACTTCTATTGTCCGACTCTAGTTCGCAACAAAAATTGACGTCGGTTCCTCTGTGAACGCTCCTCCCGACATCGCGATAACCTTACCTCGTTCGAACACCCGAATCCATTGCGATAACCTCACCTCGTTCGAACACCCGAATCCATCGCGATTTTCCCTTTCGATCTTTTTTTAGTAACCAACGGAGGAGAGGAGGGTAGCGGCTTTTGAAATAAAGGGGTTTTGATTTACTTATTCGGTTGAAATGAAAATGAGGAAGAGGGAAAAGGAAATCGCAGTTTTAAAGAAAGGGGATGGCCATTTGTTTTCTGAAGCTTTGGTCTTCATTTTCGTTTGTGAAGAATTTCAGAGGGGTGTCGCGATTTTATAATTGAAGAGGGGACAGCTATTTTGGCTCGAGGGAGGGAATTTGTCGACGCGATTCAGAATACGTACTGCCATTAAATTCGAGCTTTAGTTTTGTAGTGAAGGAAGCAAACATTTTTCCCTGCTCAAGGAAATATTGGCAGCGTAGTAGAAACATAGGTCGGCTCTGGTTTTAAAATAGGACGGCGTTGAGAAGAATTTGAAGTGATTTTTTTTCTTTAATCAAAATATTTTAGGGTCCGTAATTCGCAATCCCGAACCCATATTTTAACTTAACGACCGACACTTCCAAGTTGATACGATACTCTGAACTTAACAGAATGTATTCTCAAATTTAATTGATAGTATATAATGGATAACAGTTTAAATCGATCATTTATATTAAATTCAACTGACTAAAATACAAATTGTTTTCAAAATAAAAGTTTAATTCTTTGATAATAATCATTATTGTTCTAATCCAATACAGGATTTATATCAATCAACAGAATTGTTTCAACTCAATTTTTAACTTGCGAATTCAATTATATTTTGTTCTCGTATTTCGATTAATTGATCGATAATTCACTATAAAAATTCCTTTATATGGTTAATTCAATATTTAAATGATACTAAATATTTAAAATATTATTCGAAAAATCCGGGTCGTTACACTTTCACATTAACATAAAAAGGATATTTTATTATGTTAAATCCATTCTAATCATTTCAACAAAACAATTAAAAAGGATAACTTCGTTTTGGCTGACAACTCTAATTCAACCAAATACATATAAAAGTGATGTTATGTATATTCACGTTTTTCTATCACTTCTAATGATATATAAAAAGTAAATTTTATATATTTATATTTTCTGTAAACTCTAATGAGATATAAGAAGTAAATTATATTTTCTTAACTAATCTAATATTTCATGTCATAAATAGAAATGTGATTTTTGTCGCTACTTCATTACATTGACAAAAAATGTGATTTTGTACAAAAAAATGTGATTTTGTCGTTACTTCATTACATTGACAAAAAATGTGATTTTGTCGCTACTTCATTACATTGACAAAAAAATTGTGATTTTGTAACTACTTTACGTTGGCAAAAATGTTCATTTCTACCTAACATAACGTGACGGTAAAAATATTGTTTTTCTAATTAACACCACATAACAATGAAATTATTCATTTACTTCTTTACGTTGGCAAAAATGTTCATTTCTACCTGACATAACGTGACGGTAAAAATATTGTTTTTCTAATTAACACCTCATAACGGTGAAATTATTCATTTCTAAATAACATAACATGACGGTGAAATTATTCATTTCTAAATAACATAACATAACGTTATTATCTAATGCAACATTTCATATTAAAAATGTACCTTTTCTCTACACAAAAATATTCTAACTAAATTGTGATTTTTGTGTTGATGTTGAAATAAAAATGATATTCTCATATGACGCTACCAATAAAATGTGCATTTTTATTCTCATATCATAATTGCTAACAAAGCGGTTCTTTTTTATTAACGTAAACAATATTACACAAAAATATGTATACATATTTTGTTGAAAAACCAGTTCAATAAATTGAGATAAAAATGTTCGCTCATATCTTTCTAGCAAATTTCTAATCAAAAATGTTATTTTGATTTGCATAACACATTTCAAAGAAAAATGTTGTTATATTTCATACACAAATTTTTGACAACATGAATATTGTATATTTTATACATACAATAAAATGTTGTTTCGTCGTACACACATGTAATAACCCGGAAAATCTGGGCCAGTTTAAAATTTTTATTTTGGCAATTTTAGCGAATTATGAATATTTAAAATAGATTATTTTAAAAAATATCGGCAAAAAATTTATTTTGAATATAATTCGAACGTATATATTTATACGCGTCGTCGTTAGAATATAAATATTTATATATAATTATAAATAGAATTGAAAATGGCGCGGTAGTTCGATAATTCGATTTCAAACTTCAATTGAATGTACCGGGTGCAAAACAATCCGGATTTTAGTGAAACCAAAAACATTAGGATATAATTGGTGTTTTGTTAGGACCTCGGATTTCGACGAAACCACTTTTGTTGGGTCCGTGATGTCAAATTATTATTAGATTCCAAATTTCATAATTTTTCGAATCAATATGTGAGCGTGGCAAAGGAAAACGCGTTTGACCTGTTTCAGTTGATTTTAATCGACTGGAAATTGGCCATTTTTCCAACGGTCTCAGAATTCGACGAAACTAGTTTTGTTAGGACCGTATCATCAATACGAAGCTAGAAAATATTTTACGGGAATTTTTAAAGTTAGTATGCGGCCACGGTAAATTGAAATGCGCGTTCAAATTCAATATATAGAGTTATATTTTGATTTTGACGAAAACTGATCGAAACGATCGAATCGGCTTACGATACATATCCCATTTTGTTCGGAATGGGGGTAATTAGCTATGGACGACAGGCGGTGGGCCTCGTTTAGAGGTCGAATAAAAAAGTCAACTTTTCGAAATTAAATAATTAAATAAATTAAAAAAAATAAAACCTTCTTCCCTCTCTCCCCTTATTTTCTCTCAGGCCCCCCATCTTTCCATTTGCAGATCGAAAAAAAAAAAAAAAAAAAAAAAAACCCGCCGCCGATCTCGAACCTGCCCCACCCCCACTTCTTCCGCCACCGCATGCCCTAAACTCGTCGACGCTTCGCCTTCTCCTCCAAGACCACCGCCGCGATGCCTTGGCTTCCCATCGCCGGCTGACCTCTTCCGCACCCTCGATGACGCCCCCCCCCTCGCGCTCCTCCCATCCACTCTCGCTCCTTCATCTCCTGTACGAATCCGAGCGCCACCCAAACCCCCAACCACCCCTGACCTCGTCAAGACCCGATTGCGCCTCCCCGACAAGAACCGCCCCTTCAACGAAGACTCGATTTTTGGCAAAGGTGAGGTTTTTAACTGAATTTCCTTTTCAGTTTTCTTCATAGATTAAAATATGATTTTCCATAATAAAAGGATTCGATTTTTATAGTTTAAAAGTTTTGATTATGAAATGATTTCTTAAATTTTTGGAAATGAAAACTTAGATTTTTGTTAAAGAAAACAAATTAGATTTTTCTATAAAAAGAAAATAGATTTTTTTTCCTATGAAATGACAATACGATTTTTAGTGAAGATTAAATTTTTATATAGGAGGGAGCATTATAAAAATATAATCTTTATTGGATTAAGAGTGATATAAAAATATAATCTTTATTATATGAACACCATTATAAAAATAGAATTTTTATCTATATAGTAGCGATGTAAAAATAGAATTTTTATCAATATAGTAGCGATGTAAAAATAGAACTTTTATCTATATAGTAGCGATGTAAAAATAGAATTTTTATCTATATAGTAGCGATGTAAAAATAGAATTTTTATCTATAAAGTAGCGGTGTAAAAATGTGATTTTTATATACATAGCAACAATATAAAAATGTGATATATATATATATGGCAGCAATATAAAAATGTGATTTTTATATATGTAGTGAATACAGGCAACGAAGTTGATAAAAAGGCGAGAACAACAAAGATTTTTATAAATGAAGAGTCGTGGTATTGGATAGCTATTGGTGAGAATTTCTCACTCTTCAATTTCTTTTCTAGTTATATATATATATATTAGGATGCAGACGGTGCTTAGTAGCACCCGACACAATCGTCCACAGACCATGGACTTGTTTGTTTGGTTGCATAAATTAGTCAGATGATTTGATTTGAATTTGGTTGTTTGGTAAATTTGATTGATATGTGAATGGCGTGGGCCTTCACTAGACCGGGGATAAGGATAGACCTTGTCCCGTTTCTAGTATCGTGCCGTTATGCCGCCGAAATCTTCTAAAATAAGTTAAAAAAATAAAAATATCATTTTTATTGTGTAAATGAACTGAATAGAATATTTTCATAGGTTGAATAAAATATTTTATCGTTAAAAATATAATTTTTAACGTGAAGTGAATAAAATGAAATATTCATTTACAAACCGGACGGTTTGTTTATGTACACCTATTTGATGGACAATGATTGGGACGATAAATTTTATACATCGCCCAACTGCACAAATAAAATCTGTGTTTGATTGTTTAAAACCCCACACGGGTGTTGGGATGAAATTTGAAGTTCACTCATCCTGATTGATTAAATATGTCGATCGATTGATTGACAGACTGTTATAAGCGTTAGATATCTATATTTGATGCTTATACAGTGTAGTGCACTTTGGTTGATTACTTTTGAATGCTATTATATACATGTGTTGTATGGAAATCCATATAGTTAACGCTATATGGTAATTGATTGGGCCTCATTCCAATTTAGAAAATAAAGAACAATATAAAATAAAGGTTCATGTGTTGACTATACTCATCCGTTGAGATTAGTCATGTGTTGAACGAAATATTTTAATAATAAAATTTACATCTTTATCAACATAAAATAAAGGATCATGTGTTGACTGTAATCATCCGTTGAGATTAGTCATGTGTTGAACGAAATGTTTGAAATAGGAATATTTGAACTAAGAAATATTTTGATAATAAGAAATGTTTGAAATAGAATATTTGAAATAGAATATTTGAAAATTGAATTATATGAAGCCGTGTTGATTAGATTGACGCCATTTTGACGTGAACGATATTTATATCGATTTTACTCGATTTCGAAATGAATTGAATATAAAGTGATTTCGAAATGAATTGAATATAAAACGATTTCGAAATGAATTGAATATAAAGTGATTTCGAAATGAACTGAATAAAACAAATTTGATTTCAATTGAATATATAACGAATTTGAATCCAATAGAAAACCAATTTGAATTGAATCGAATAGAAAACCACTTTGAATTGAATCAAATTGAAAACGAATTCGAATTGAATTTAAAACGAAGTGAAATGAATTCAAATTGAACTGAAACGTGAATTGAATAGAAATCGATGAAATATACATTATATATATAATATAATGGCCTGAATAGAACGCACCGCGCCGCGGCAGTTCGTGAATTTCGACCATTTATTTCAAATGGACATTATGGGAGATCCGACCATCGGATCCTCCTAAAACTGGAACCGTTGGGTTCGTATCGAAAAGAGCTTTCTAACGAATATTAGAAATTTGAAATCTAACGGTTGGATTTGGAGATACGTCCAAATAAAATTTGTAAAAGGTCGCTGTAAGTGCAGTTCGATGGCCATTGATGGAAATAGATTGTACAGGCCTTAATAAAATTATTAAAAATATCAATAATTTGAGTAAAATCATAAGAAATGATTTGGGAAAAATTGGGATGAAAAACTCCATATTTGAAAAGATAAAAATAGATTTTTATCGAAATGAACTAGTTTTGAACTAGAATTATAACTCTATTTATTTTTAAAATAAATAAATTGAATTTGAAAAGGGTTTTAAAATAACCAGAATTTCCAATGATTGCATTGGAGTGGATTTGAATCGAAATTGTCTTCGGAATATTTCGATGTTGGAATTCGTGATTATACAGATGTTGTTATGGAAATTCGAAATATATATATTTACATCGTTATTTCCAATACGACATTTGCTAATCGTAGAATTTGATACTGAATATAAGCCGATATATTTTCTATTCAGAGCCTTGTATTGAATATCAAATGTGATTTGGGTTTTTCGTGAATGGTGTCTTCATTAACACTGTTCTTGAACCCAGTTGAGAAAAGATTAAATCTTTTTATTTAGATTTAATGAAGTGTACCAATTAATCGATATTTAATTGGAATTGAATTCGAATTAATTTTTGGGTTTATCGTGAGCAGTGTTTTAAATAACACTTGTTCTTTAACACAATAACTAATGGAATGTGATCTTGAGGTTTATCGTGAACAGTGTTTTTAAATGACATTGATTCTTTAACCCCGTTAAAGATTAAAACTAAGTGGAGTTTTAATGAATCTTTAATTAGATTGAAAAGATCGAGAATGGAGTATCACCAGTTTTACTCCAAGCGATAGTTAAATCTTTAATTAGATTTAAACGTGAAATGGTAATTGAATTTACCGATAACACTGTGGTGTTAGATATGAAGTATTACCAGTTTTACTTCATGGGATGAATAGGTTGGGATTGGGAAATTAAAATAAATGATTACTTCGGTAAGGTTCGCTAATCCCGACTAGTTTGAATTGATATTCAAAAATAGATTAAAGAATAAATTTTAAAGAATTTATCTTTGATAAAATTAATGGGAACCTCTCCCTATGAATGTGAAATTTAGAAACTAACTGTCGGTTAGCCAAGCAGAATAGTTTTCTGGATATTGATCTGATGTTGGTTTCGGCCTTCGGGGTTAATATTTGGGGAATTATTATCTTGATTAATTTACGGTTAGTGACTGATGAATTGGAATGAGGCGTATGTTGTGTTTGTGTAACACTTATTTAAAATATACGCGAGTTATTCGGAAAGACCGGGTTTATCCCATTCTGAATAACTGATACGACGATAAGTCGAAGATGAAGACGATGGTTGAAGACCGGAGGTCTTCACGTCGTTTGGGTGATTACTAATGATCTTGATTGGGTTGCACACCCAAGAAGATGGAAACAGTTGGTGATCGTCCAGACGTGCTTGGAGATCGATGGATATGCGGGGTACTAGGTGCCTCCGGTTTCGTTCAGACCCAGAACGGACTTGTAAATGGACTGTGTGTCTGACATTGGATTTTAGTCCGTATGATTGATCTCTATTAAATATATATATCTGTTTGGCGGCGGAGAATTTATTCTCTTGCTTAACGCCCTTCTCTGAGACGTACGAGCTCAGGGGTTATATATTGATGGAGATCAAACGCATGGAGTGAATTGCCTATGTGGCATGCTTAAGTGGCAATTGATCGAGGCTTCTGTTGAAAAGCAAAGTCTTGTGGTTGATGATCGAAGCACGGCCTTTGTGGCGTAGCTTTGTGTAACGTTTGCTTCGCGAGTTTCGCACCCCAGTTGTGAACCAAAAACGGGAGAGGACCTCAGGGAGGGCATGCGTTTCTTTCTAGCTAGGGTGGTGTCAGTGACCTACCAGCCCTGATATTTATATACTTCTCACCTATGTGGTTGTTGCTGTTGCGAGGCGCCTCGGTTTGATCGGACGATCCGGGTCCGATGGAGTCACTAGTTGGCTCATTTACGCCCCAAAGGGCGGGGAAACGTAGTGTTCAGGCATAATAATCCACATCGGTGGACCGACCCTGACGATCCAAGGGGCAGTTGCGGCTGTTCCTAAGGGGCAGGCTAGAGCGTCTCGAATCGGTTGAGGACTATCTTTTGCCTCGGTTCATAGATGGAAATCCAATTTCCAAATACGTGACATTTGCGGCTTTAATTGTAGAACTAGTATGGCGACATGATATATGGTACCCATGCCGCCTATGATTGATACTTATGATTTGAAGTTGTTTTATACACTATGCACTTATTATAGTATCAAATGATTTGTTTTCAACGTATCAAGCATTCTTGGCTATTATAAGGTAAAAACCCTATCCTCCGGCTTGCGTTGCATTGTGTGATGGGAACTGGGTCTTATAATAGCTTCATCTTTCATTACTTAGCATTGCGCTATTTGTTTTATGCACTGGTATTCTTGGGAGGAAACCCGTTCCGTGTTATACGGCATGGTCCCTTGATTTACCTAACTTTAAAATAAAGAATAATAACTATTTTAATTCTCACACCAGTCACATGACTGACCTGGAGTTTATTGTTTTAACCTAAACTCTGGGTGCCCCTATTTTCCGCACGGGCAGCTAGTAGTTTTGGTTTTGCAGATTTATATTCACAGGATCCTGGTTTACAGCTGGAATGATATCCGAAAAGCTCTGTATCCGTATATCACCTTCAGTTGTGCTTTGTATTACTTTCCGCTGCTATGTAATTTACTGTAATCTCTGATATTTATCGAATGTAATTTATTCATTCATACTCTGTATATTCTTGTATCTGATGGAATTGTTGTAATAGCAATGAAATGTTCTTCTATTTGTGTTCTGATTTTTCCTATTCTCAAACGATCAGGGGTTTCGAACGGTCTAGATCGGTTTAACGACTGATTCAGATCGAGCGAAATTCCTTGCCGTCACATTTGGTATCAGAGCTTTGGTTTACAGAGCTCGAGAAAAAGACACATTAGAACCATACGAAAGAATTCATCAGATATTGGATTAGTAATATCCAATTAGAATGACTCGTTAGAGATAGGATCAGTAGTATCCTAGAACGAGTGTGAAGAGTTTATTTTCAAATGAAAACAATTTTTGTTTTGAAAATTTAAATCACTTCTACGTATTTGAATATTTATTTATTTTGAATATGGACAATCCAATATAAAGGTTTTGCATATACGCATCATGAACGTATATTCGAAGTTTTAATATACTGGATAGATATAGAATCACATTCTAGTCGCCCGGAGATGGTACTGATGATTGTCATGACATCATTAGTATTTATGTTCGAGTTTCGAAGGTGTGATTTTCTATATACTTCCATTAGACTGGTGTGAGAACCAAAGCTAATATAGTTAGAACACATTGTTGTGAATTGGCATCAAAAACATGATTTTCTGTATATGTATCAAAATTATGAATTTGAAACTCTAATCCACTAATTGATTGATGTTTGTGTTGTTTGTTTATTTGTTTGATAATTTTGAAACATTATGCCTAATTGCATCAAATATTGAATTGTATGGAAAATTAGTCGCATTTGCTTGCATATACATATACTTACCTTGAACAGGTCATAGCAAGGAGGCTAGAGCCGAAGAATAAAATATGTTTGCCCGACAAATAGGTACATGTTTACTATAATTTACTGTTTTGTTTGGGTGATGATGATTTTATGAGCCTATTGGCTAGCCGCTTGGATTTTTTTTCTTTTTTTGAGATCAGAAGGCCTATATGGCAATTTCAGGATTTTCCCGTGGCTCTCGGTGCAGTGGAGGTTATGGCGAAATATTTCGAAAATTTAGGGTGTTAGCCAAATTTTTGAAAATTCTCAGAAACTGAAAAGTTGGAGAATGGAAGCCAGATCGAACGTAGAGTTGATTAATCAAACCACTTTCGACTTTGTTCCTTTTCGGGGATGAAAAGTTTTAAGTGGGGGAGATTGTAATAACCCGGAAAATCTGGGCCAGTTTAAAATTTTTATTTTGGCAATTTTAGCGAATTTTGAATATTTCAAATAGATTATTTTAAATAATATCGGCGAAAAATTTATTTTGAATATAATTCGAACGTATATATTTATACGCGTTGTCGTTAGAATATAAATATTTATATATAATTATAAATAGAATTGAAAAAGGCGAGGTAGTTCGATAATTCGATTTCAAACTTCAATTGAATGTACCGGGTGCAAAACAATCCGGATTTTAGTGAAACCAAAAACATTAGGATCTAATTGATGATATCTTTCCAACGAATCCGAAAAATCAAAATTTCATGGCGGGAATCAAAAGATATGTCCAGTTGAAAATTCTGAATAGTCGCTATGGAATTCAGGCCCTTAAAAATGGGAATTTTGCAAACGACCTCGGATTTCGACAAAACCACTTTTGTTGGGTCCATGATGTCAAACTATTGCTAGATTCCAAATTTCATACTTTTTCGAATCAATATGTGAGCGTGGCAAAGGAAAACGCGTTTGACCAGTTTTAGTTGATTTTAATCGACTGGAAATTGGCCATTTTTCCAAAGGTCTCAGAATTCGACGAAACTAGTTTTTTTAGGACCGTATCATCAATACGAAGCTAGAAAATATTTTTTGGGAATTTTTAAAGTTAGTATGCTGCCCCGGTAAATTGAAATGCGCGTTCAAATTCAATATATAGAGTTATATTTTGATTTTGACGAAAACTGATCGAAACGATCGAATCGGCTTACGAGACATATCCCATTTTGTTCGGAATGGGGGTAATTAGCTATGGACGACAGGCGTTGGGCCTCGTTTAGAGGACGAATAAAAAAGTCAACTTTTCGAAATTAAATAATTAAATAAATTAAAAAAAATAAAACCTTCTTCCCTCTCTCCCCTTATTTTCTCTCAGGCCCCCCCATCTTTCCATTTGCAGATCGAAAAAAATAAAAAAATAAAAAAATAAAAACCCGCCGCCGATCTCGAACCTGCCCCACCCCCACTTCTTCCGCCACCGCGTGCCCTAAACTCGTCGACGCTCCGCCTTCTCCTCCAAGACCACCGCCGCGATGCCTTGGCTTCCCATCGCCGGCTGACCTCTTCCGCACCCTCGATGACGCCCCCCCCCCCCCCTCGCGCTCCTCCCATCCACTCTCTCTCCTTCATCTCCTGTACGAATCCGAGCGCCACCCAAACCCCCAACCACCCCTGACCTCGTCAAGACCCGACTGCGCCTCCTCGACAAGAACCCCCCCTTCAACTAAGACTCGATTTTTGGTAAAGGTGAGGTTTTTAACTGAATTTCCTTTTCAGTTTTCTTCATAGATTAAAATATGATTTTCCATAATAAAAGGATTCGATTTTTAAAGTTTAAAAGTTTTGATTATGAAATGATTTCTTAAATTTTTGGAAATGAAAACTTAGATTTTTGTTAAAGAAAACAAATTAGATTTTTCTATAAAAACAAAATAGATTTTTTTTTCTATGAAACGACAATACGATTTTTAGTGAAGATTAAATTTTTATATAGGAGGGAGCATTATAAAAATATAATCTTTATTGGATAAAGAGCGATATAAAAATATAATCTTTATTATATGAACACCATTATAAAAATAGAATTTTTATCTATATAGTAGCGATGTAAAAATAGAATTTTTATCTATATAGTAGTGATGTAAAAATAGAATTTTTATCTATATAGTAGCGATGTAAAAATAGAATTTTTATCTATATAGTAGCGGTGTAAAAATGTGATTTTTATATACATAGCAACAATATAAAAATGTGATTTTTATATATATGGCAGCAATATAAAAATGTGATTTTTATATATGTAGTGAATACAGGCAACGAAGGTGATAAAAGGTCGAGAACAACAAAGATTTTTATAAATGAAGAGTCGTGGTATTGGATAGCTATTGGTGAGAATTTCTCACTCTTCAATTTCTTTTCTAGTTATATATATATATACTAGGATGCAGACGGTGCTTAGTAGCACCCGACACAATCGTAAACAGACCATGGACTTGTTTGTTTGGTTGCATAAATTAGTTAGATGATTTGATTTGAATTTGGTTGTTTGGTAAATTTGATTGATATGTGAATGGCGTGGGCCTTCACGAGACCGGGGATAAGGCTAGACCTTGTCCCGTTTCTAGTATCATGCCGTTATGCCGCCGAAATCTTCTAAAATAAGTTAAAAAAATAAAAATATCATTTTTGTTGTGTGAACGAACTGAATAGAATGTTTTCATAGGTTGAATAAAATATTTTATCGTTAAAAATATAATTTTTAACGTGAAGTGAATAAAATGAAATATTCATTTACAAACCGGACGGTTTGTTTATGTACACCTATTTGAAGGACATTGATTGGGACGATAAATTTTAAACATCGCCCAACTGCACAAATAAAATCTGTGTTTGATTGTTTGAAACCCCACACGGGTCTTGGGATGAAATTTGAAGTTCACTCATCCTGATTGATTAAATATGTCGATCGATTGATTGACAGACTGTTATAAGCGTTAGATATCTATATTTGATGCTTATACAGTGTAGTGCACTTTGGTTGATTATTTTTGAATGCTATTATATACATGTGTTGTATGGAAATCCATATAGTTAACGCTATATGGTAATTGATTGGGCCTCATTCCAATTTAGAAAATAAAGAACAATATAAAATAAAGGTTCATGTGTTGACTATACTCATCCGTTGAGATTAGTCATGTGTTGAACGAAATATTTTAGTAATAAAATTTACATCTTTATCAATATAAAATAAAGGTTCATGTGTTGACTATACTCATCCATTGAGATTAGTCATGTGTTGAACGAAATGTTTGAAATAGGAATATTTGAACTAAGAAATATTTTGATGGTAAGAAATGTTTGAAATAGAATATTTGAAATAGAATATTTAAAAATAGAATTATATGAAGCCGTGTTGATTATATTGACGCCATTTTGACGTGAACGCTATTTATATCGATTTTACTCGATTTCGAAATGAATTCAATATAAAGTGATTTCGAAATGAATTGAATATAAAGTGATTTCGAAATGAATTGAATATAAAACGATTTCGAAATGAATTGAATATAAAGTGATTTCAAAATGAATTGAATAAAACGAATTTGATTTCAATTGAATATATAACGAATTTGAATCCAATAGAAAACCAATTTGAATTGAATCGAATAGAAAACCACTTTGAATTGAATCAAATTGAAAACGAATTCGAATTGAATTTAAAACGAAGTGAAATGAATTCAAATTGAACTGAAACGTGAATTGAATAGAAATCGACGAAATATATATTATATATATAATATAATGGCCTGAATAGAACGCGCCGCGCCGCGGCAGTTCATGAATTTCGACCATTTATTTCAAACGGACATTACGGGAGATCCGACCGTCAGATCCTCCTAAAATCGGAACCGTTGGGTTCGTATCGAAAAGAGCTTTCTAACGAATATTAGAAATTTGAAATCTAACGGTTGGATTTGGAGATACGTCCAAATCAAATTTGTAAAAGGTCGCTGTAAGTGCAGTTCGATGGCCATTGTTGGAAATCGATTGTACGGGCCTTTATAAAATTAATAAAAATATCAATAATTTGAGTAAAATCATAAGAAATGATTTGGGAAAAATTGGGATGAAAAACTCCATATTTGAAAAGATAAAAATAGATTTTTATCGAAATGAACTAGTTTTGAACTAGAATTATAATTCTATTTATTTTTAAAATAAATAAATTGAATTTGAAAAGGGTTTTAAAAATAACCAGAATTTCCAATGATTGCATTGGAGTGTATTTGAATCGAAATTTTCTTCGGAATATTTCGATGTTGGAATTCGTGATTATACAGATGTTGTTATGGAAATTTGAAAGATATATATTTACATCGTTATTTCCAATACGACATTTGTTAATCGTAGAATTTGATATTGAATATAAGCCGATATATTTTCTATTCAGAGCCTTGTATTGAATATCAAATGTGATTTGGGTTTATCGTGAATGGTGTCTTCATTAACACTGTTCTTGAACCCAGTTGAGAAAAGATTAAATCTTTTTATTTAGATTTAATGAAGTGTACCAATTAAATGATATTTAATTGGAATTGAATTCGAATTAATTTTTGGGTTTATCGTGAGCAGTGTTTTAAATAACACTTGTTCATTAACCCAATAATTAATGGAATGTGATCCTGAGGTTTATCGTGAACAGTGTTTTTAAATGACACTGATTCTTTAACCCCGTTAAAGATTAAAACTAAGTGGAGTTTTAATGAATCTTTAATTAGATTGAAAAGATCGAGAATGGAGTATCACCAGTTTTACTCCAGGCGATAGTTAAATCTTTAATTAGATTTAAATGTGAAATGGTAATTGAATTTACCGATAACACTGTGGTGTTAGATATGAAGTATTACCAGTTTTACTTCATGGGATGAATAGGTTGGGATTGGGAAATTAAAATAAATGATTACTTCGGTAAGGTTCGCTAATCCCGACTAGTTTGAATTGATATTCAAAAATAGATTAAAGAATAAATTTTAAAGAATTTATCTTTAATAAAATTAATGGGAATCTCTCCCTATGAATGTGAAATTTAGAAACTAACTGTCGGTTAGCCAAGCAGAATGGTTTTCTGGATATTGATCTGATGTTGGTTTCGACCTTCAGGGTTAATATTTGGGGAATTATTCTCTTGATTAATTTATAGTTAGTGACTGATGAATTGGAATGAGGCGTATGTTGTGTTTGTGTAACACTTATTTAAAATATACGCGAGTTATTCGGAAAGACCGGGTTTATCCCATTCTGAATAACTGATACGACGATAAGTCGAAGATGAAGATGATGGTCGAAGAACGGAGGTCTTCACGTCGTTTGGGTGATTACTAATGATCTTGATTGGGATGTACACCCAAGAAGATGGAAACAATTGGTGATCGTCCAGACGTGCTTGGAGATCGATGGATATGCGGGGTACTAGGTGCCTCCGGTTTCGTTCAGACCCAGAACGGACTTGTAAATGGACTGTGTGTCTGACATTGGATTTTAGTCCGTGTGATTGATCTCTATTAAATATATATCTGTTTGGCGGCGGAGAATTTATTCTCTTGCTTAACGCCCTTCCCTGAGACGTACGAGCTCAGGGGTTATATATTGATGGAGATCAAACGCATGGAGTGAATTGCCTGTGTGGCATGATTAAGTGGCAATTGATCGAGGCTTCTGTTGAAAAGCAAAGTCTTGTGGTTGATGATCGAAGCACGACCTTTGTGGCATATCTTTGTGTAACGTTTGCTTCGCGAGTTTCGCACCCCGGTTGTGAACCAAAAACGGGAGAGGACCTCAGGGAGGGCATGCGTTTCTTTGTAGCTAGGGTGGTGTCAGTGACCTACCAGCCCTGATTTTATATACTTTTCACCTATGTGGTTGTTGCTGTTGCGAGGCGCCTCGGTTTGATCGGACGATCCGGGTCCGATGGAGTCATTCGTTGGCTCATTTACGCCCCAAAGTGCGGGGAAACGTAGTGTTCAGGCATAATAATCCACATCGGTGGACCGGCCCTGACGATCCAAGGGGCAGTTGCGGCTATTCCTGATGGGCGGGCTAGAGCGTCTCAAATCGGTTGAGGACTATCTTTTGCCTCGGTTCATAGATGGAAATTCAATTTCCAAATACGTGACATTTGCGGTTTTAATTGTAGAACTAGTATGGCGACATGATATATGGTACCCATGCCGCCTATGATTGATACTTATGATTTGAAGTTGTTTTATACACTATGCACTTATTATAGTATCAAATGATTTGTTTTCAACGTATCAAGCATTCTTGGCTATTATAAGGTAAAAACCCTATCCTCCGGCTTGCGTTGCATTGTGTGATGGGAACTGGGTCTTATAATAGGTTCATCTTTCATTATTTAGCATTGCGCTGTTTGTTTTATGCACTGGTATTCTTGGGAGGAAACCCGTTCCGTGTTATACGGCGTGGTACCTTGATTTACCTAACTTTAAAAAAAAGAATAATAACTGTTTTAGTTCTCACACAAGTCACATGACTGACCTGGAGTTTATTGTTTTAACCTAAACTCTGGGTGCCCCTATTTTCCGCACGGGTAGCTAGTAGTTTTGGTTTTGCAGACTTATATTCACAGGATCCTGGTTTACAGCTGGAATGATATTCGGAAAGCTCTGTATCCGTATATCACCTTCAGTTGTGCTTTGTATTACTTTCCGCTGCTATGTAATTTACTGTAATCTCTAATATTTATCGAATGTAATTTATTCATTCATACTCTGTATATTCTTGTATCTGACGGAATTGTTGTAATAGCAATGAAATGTTCTTCTGTTTGTGTTCTATTTTGTCCTGTTCTCAAACGATCAGGGGTTTCGAACGGTCTAGATCGGTTTAACGACTGATTCAGATCGAGCGAAATTCCTTGCCGTCACAACACAAAGTCATGTCAACATGATTACACACAATTCAGTTCAGCGATTCAAGCAATTACAACACAAATCGACATTTCAATGATCATACATACAACATAAACATGAAATAAATATAATTTCATATCTGAAATAAATAATTAAATTTGATTTTTTAAAAAAATAATAGAAATCTCACATTGATATTGAGTTCTGCGCTGTTCGGAGCCAAAATTTGGCCAAAATTCAACTTGCTCAGAATCATTCCTAGTTAGTGTCATCGCGAAGCACTAGGTATCACGATCGTGGCGAACCTGAAATCGTTCAAATCCGAGTTCGTACGAGGAAGAAACAAGTTAATTTAGATTGACAAAATTGAATTAATTTAATTAGTCAACTGTAATTAGGAAAAGTCAACCCACCCTTAATCATCTTCCTCCTTCATCATGTTCGGCCGTTACTTTGTATCCTTGAACCCATTTTGTTCAATTTTAGGTTTGCATTTATCTCGAAATTGGTGCAACTAGAAGTCGATCGGAAGGTGGCAAATCGAAGAGTGAGGAGAGGGGGTTGTTCGCCGGCCATGGTGGGGGGTGCGGTGGGGTCCACGTGGGTGCGGCGGCTGTTTTTGGGCGCGGGTTTGGAGGAAGAATTCAGGCAAAATACTTTAGTAAAGCTCGATCTTAACCGTATGGATTGAAAGGTCTTGAAATTCTCTTCGATTCGGTATATAATTTGTAGATTTTCGTCGAGTGGATTGGAAGATATTAAGGTTTGAAATTCGGACAATTCTGGCCCTTGAACGGACCTGGCGGCGGCTGGCCATTGAAATTAGGGTTAGGGTTTTTAATTTTCGGATTCTTTTATTATTAAAAATGTGTTATAAAGGTGAAAATGCGGGCTGTCTCCGAATTGGATTTGCTTACTGTCGTTCTTAAGGTTTTGACACCTT
This sequence comes from Allium sativum, assembly GCA_030737875.1. Taxonomy (NCBI): domain Eukaryota; kingdom Viridiplantae; phylum Streptophyta; class Magnoliopsida; order Asparagales; family Amaryllidaceae; genus Allium; species Allium sativum. The sequence continues at coordinate 177,179,210 of CM060915.1, read as the reverse complement.
CTGAACGCAATGGGATAGGTCCCGTGGCCCAATTCGGAAATCTGTACGATTTTTATTTAAAATTGCATTAAAAATTAATTAATTAAATATCGACCGTACATTTAAATATGCCGGGGCCACATATGACCTCAAAAAATTCTAAAAAAATATATTTTTAGCTTTCTTATGACGATACGAATCCAACAAAATTATTTTCGTCGAATTCTGAGACTGTTTGAAAAATGGCTATTTTCAAGGCAAATATATTTAATATTAAAAATACATTTTTAAACAAATAATTTCTGAAACTTGAAATATATAAGTGTTTACTGTTTTTCAATGCAGAAACATCATTTTGAACTCAATGGAAGTGGTTTCGAGTCGAAATTCCTTCATATGTGAAAAGTAGCCTTTCGGGCCATATATAATATATATATATATATATATATATTCTACATCGACGTTTCTGAAAATTGAATTGGCCATAACTTTTGATTTCTGCTATGAAATTTCAATTTTTCGGATTCGTTGGAAAGATATTTTTAAATAGATTCTAATATTTTTGGTTTCACTAAAATCCGTTAAATTTTGCATCCTATATGGTCAGTCAAAGTTCAAGTTTGACTTTTCAAACTACCGCGCTATTTCTAACTCTTTTTATAATTAAAATTAAATTATTCATTCTAACTTCGATTTAAATTAACTTTCAATCATTTTTATTTTAAATAAATTAGTTTAAATATCAAAAATTCATTAAAATTAGTTAAAATAAATTTTTAAATTGGCCCCCAAAAATCAGGGTTGTTACAAGTGGACTCGTGTGGACGTCTTCTACCTTCTAGAAGAGACCGCATATTTTTATGAGCCTTTTGCTATTTTTGGTGAAGTGGAACCCAATGTGAGATTTCTAAATTATAAACGATATGGAAAACGACAATGTATAAATTATACAGTCGATGTATGAGTTATATAAGCGTTGTACACCTCTTGCATAAGCGTTGTATAAGTTGTACGTTCGATGTATAAGTGTTATATGCGTTGTAAAAATTATATATGTGTTGAAATAGATGTGAAATGCTATATATAAATATATATATATACGCCCCTCGTCCACAAACCATGGACGATATTTATTGGTTGTGATTGGTTTGAAAATTGATTGATAGCGAATGGTTGATTGAAATTGTTTGTGGTTGAAATTGATTGATTGTGGTTGAAAAATACCCGTTTGTGGTTGAGAAATATTTGGTTGAAACCACATAGGATTAGTTTGTGGAAATGAAAAAAATATACATGCCGCCTGCGTGCGAACTAGATGCATGATTCCCCATTGTCAAAAGCTGCGAGGCTTTAAGGTAGAGTGAGGAGCCGTACTAGGGACGGTCCCGGTTTTAACTATCCTGCCGTTATGCTGCCGAAATTTTGAATAATATTCATGTGTTAGAATTATTTTCCTGTATTGAAACTATATTCGTCTGTTGAATAGAAAACCTTCATGTGTTGAATAGAAATTCATTCGTTGAATCATATTCATGTGTTGAATGGCATTCGTGTTTTAAATAAATTGTTTTAACAATAAAAATCACATTTTTACTCTATATATATAAACTATAGAAAACCATCATGTGTTGATTCGAAATTCATTCGTTGAATTGAAATTCATGTGTTGAATGGTATTCGTGTTTTGAATAAATTATTTTAACAATAAAAATCACCTTTTTATCTATATATATATAAACTATAGAAAACCTTCATGTGTTGAATCGAAATTTATTCGTTGAATAGAAATTCATGTATTGAATGGTATTCGTGTTTTAAATATAAAAATCACCTTTTTATCTATATATATATATATATATAAACTATAGAAAACCATCATGTGTTGAATCGAAATTCATTCGTTGAATTGAAATTCATGTGTTGAATGGTATTCATATTTTGAAAGAAATTGTTTTATAATAAAAATCCTATTTTTATCATCAATATGAACTATATAAAATAATCTTATTTTGAAAGAAATTGTTTTATAATAAAAATCCTATTTTGAACACCTATATTAACTATATAAAATAGTCGTGTTTTGAAATAAATCGTTTTACAATCAAAGTCACATTTTTACTATATACATGAATTGTTAAAAACAGTGGAGTGTCGAATTGAATGTATGTTGGATAAAAACATCATTTTTATCAAATGTATGGAAAGAATATAGCTTTGAAATCAAAGAATCGATATATATATATATAAATAGAATTGAAATATATCGAATAACGAAGTTGCAGTTCGTGTTTTGAAACCGTGATTTCAAACAATTAGTGCGGGAGATCCAACCGTCGAATTTTCCCGAGACCGAAACCGTTGGGTTCGCTTTGGAAATACCTTTCCAACGACACCAACTTTGTAAAGATCCAACGGTTGGATTGTATAGAATTTTTAATTCAAATCTGAAGATAAACAGCGCCAGAATCGATTATATTTATATATATATATATAATTATATTAAATCGAATAACGACGCTGTAGTTCATATTTTGAAATCGAAACTTCAAACGATTATATCGGGAGATCCGACCGTTGGATTTTCCCGAAACTAGAACCATTGGATTCATTTGGAAAAGATCTTTCTAATGATGTAAATTTTGTGAAGATCCAACAGTTAGATTTTCAGATATGTGTAAATGAAATCTGAAGAAAAACAACGCCATAGCCGCGTTATGGCGTGAAGCGTCATTTTGAATAAATTGGCTATTTTAAAATAAATAAAAATAGCGATAAATCATTATAAAATATTATAAACGATATGGATGTGAAATTAAGAAACTAACCGACGGTTGGCTAAGTCGAATGGTTTCCTGGATGTTGATCTGATGTTGGTTTCAGCCTTCGGGGTTAATATTTGGGAAATCGTTCTCTTACTGATCTACGGTTAGTGACTATTGAATTGAAATGATGCATATGTTGTGTTTGTGTAGCACTTGTTTATTATATACGCGAGTTGCTCAGAAAGACCGGGTTTATCCCATTCTGAATAACTGAATCGATGATAAGAAATCGAAGATGAAGACGGTGGTCGAAGACCGGAGGTCTTCACCTCGTTTGGATGGTAACTGATGTCCTGATTGGGAGGCATCCCGAAATATGGATAATGAGTGGTGATCGTCCAGACGTACGTGGAGATCGATGGGTTTGCGAGGTATATAGTGCCTCCGGTTTCGTTCAGACCCAGAACGGACTTGCAAATGGAATGTGTGTCGGACATTGGAATTTATTCTGTGTGATTGATAGCCATCAGTTGCATGGTGTGAATTGCCTGTGTGGCATGCTAAGATGCAGTGATCAGGGCTTCTGTTGAAAAGAAAAGTCTTGTGGTTGATGATCAAAGCCCGGCCTGTGTGGCAGAGCTTTGTGTATAACGTTAATTCGTGAGCCTCACACCCCGGTATGAACCAAAAACGGGAGAAAGGACCTCAGGGAGGACATGCGTTTCTTTCTAGTTAGAGGTGGTGTCGGTGCTTAAACTGGATGACATTTATATTATTTTCACCTATGTGGTTGTTGCTGTTGCGAGGCGCCTCGGTTATATCGGTCGACCCGCGACCGATGGAGTCATTCGTTGGCTCATTGACGTCCCATAGAGCGGGGAAATGCATTGTTCAGGCATAATGATCCACATCGGTGGACCGGCCCTGACGATCCAAGGCTTGCCTATGCGCTTGCCTGAGACACAGACTAGAGCGTCTCGAATTCGGTAAGGACTATCTTTTGCCTTGGTTCATGACGGAAATACAATTTCCAAATATGACATCGTGCGGTTTTGATTGCATATATATGTGGCAACATGATATATGGTACCCATGCTGTCTATGATTGATAGTTATGATTGAAATTGTTTTCGAAACCTATAAACACTAGTAATAATATCAAATGCTTTTGTTTTATTCGTATCAAGCATATTTTGGCCATTATAAGGTAAAACTCTATCCTCCGGTTTGCGTTGCATTGTGTGATGGGAACTGAGTCTTATAATGGCTTCATTTTGATAAAAATCATTGCGATGTTTAAAAGAATTGTTTGTTTTTAAAGCACTGGAAATCCGATGGAGTAAACCCGTTCCACGAAAGTGGCGTGGTCCTGTGATTGTCCATATTTTAAATGTGTTGAGTAGATTTCTCATACCAGTCCAATGACTGACTCGTAGTTTGTTTCACTTTCAAACTCGGGTGCCCCTTTTTCTACACGGGCATCCTTGTATTCAGGTTTTAGCTTGCTTTCTCTGGATAGCTGGAGTTAAAGATGGATTCTATCATTTATCTTTTTTATGCTGTTCAGCTCCTATTGTACATATTATGTTTGTTTCCGCTGTAGACATTTATGTATAGCTGAACTGTATTTGTACTAAGTATGATCCAGTATACTGTGTAACTCTGATGATTTCTTTTATCCAGTATATTCTATTGTGCATTATCTGGTGTATTTATTTAATTCTGTTCTGCTGTTATCTGTTTATGTGTTATATTCCAAGGATTACCCTTGCCACCGGCAGTACGGGGTTTGGGGTCGTCTCGGTCGTTCTATTCCATAATGGTGTTTTCTGTTTGTCAAGTCCCAGGACAACTTGTACGGACGAATGTCTGATAGTGTATTCCTAACAGATCACATAAGACGATCTTTCTGAGATATTACGTCTTGTGGTGGAGAAATTTGTTTCTCTTTGCTTTTATACCAATAATATTTTATGAGAAGATCAACTACTGATTCGACGGGTTCGACGATGTGGCATTTAAAGTGAACGATGACCAGATATTCTGAGAAGATAGACATAGCCTCTAGCCTCCAAATCGGGAAATGACAAAAATCGGGCAGGCAGCATGGCTATGTGGGTCATTCACATTAGGGTGTATTGTCACCATCTAGAGAAAATTCGTATTTGTTCTTCTTTCCTTTCTGTATCTTTGGATAACGGTTATGTGGGCCCAATCGTAGGTGGCAATATATTCGATACACTAAGAGAAATGAGTGATCGGTCATGTGTGGTTCGGGTTGCAAGATGTTCATTTTGAACCCTAGTGTATCCCCTCTAGATTACATTGATCGGGAGGTGGTCCTATACCTTGTCATAGTTGGAATCCAATCTCCAATAAGTGCACTGCGGTTTTTGATTTTATACTATGTATGTGGAGTGTGAGATGCAAGCGTTCTAATATTTGGTTATTTATTTGATTAAACATTATTATAATATCACTGCATTTTAATATCAAAATATTTTGGATTATAGTAAGGTAAAAAACCATTCATGTTTATGTGTGGGTTGGTCTTACTATTATCTTTTTGTTTAAAAATGATTTTTAAAGTTAAAAAGTACGGTTGGAATTTACTCACACTAATCCCATGACTGACCTAGAGTTTATTTTCCCTAAACTCTTAGGTGCCCAAATTTGTACGGATAGTCAAGCGTTTCAGGCTTTTACAGATACACTTGGAGGAGCTCGAAGCAGGAGGTTTCACCACTAGTTATTTAGAAATTATTTCTGCTGTGATGTATAAGTGTTATACTCTGATATGGTATGTATATACAATACAGTTTTGTATTTCAAATTTATGTTATATATATTTTATTCGCTTTTCTGTGAGATTCTGTTAAGTTGTCTTCTTCTTCTATTCTATTAGTTTTATCTTATCTTTCTCATCCTCTTATTTCTTTCTATTAAAGATCTATATTTTCATGCACTTCGAGTTGAATGTGTAGGATATTAGTCAGCTCTAATTGGTATGGATTTACGGGCCTTTACAGCCGCTATTGACCTATAAATCCGATGTACCTCATAATCCTTCATCCACATAAGTAGAAAAATGTCGGGCCTTGTAAAAACCCTAACACCACTTCTAGCTAGAAAGAAACATGTGCACTCCCTGTAGTCTTGATCCCGTTTTTGACTCATACCGGGGTGTGAGGTTCGCGAAGTCACGCTATACACAAAGCTACGCCTAAACAGGCTATGCTTTGATCATCTAGCACAAGGCCAACTTTTCAACAAAAGCCTTGATCATTTGCATCTTGGCGTGCCACATTGAGAATCTACGTCATGCGATCAATAACTACTAATATATACCCTTTGAGGGTGTTAAACAAGAGAATAAATTCTCCACCACCAAACAGATACATATTAAATAGGAATCAATTTAATTTACATGGAATGAAATCCAATGTCAGACACACATCCATTTAAAAGTCCGTTCTGGGTCTGAACGAAACCGGAGTCACTTTATTCCTCGTCCTGTATGTCCAATACGGAAGAGAGGTGCTCACATATTCGGGCAATCGACAAGTACATCCAGACAAACTACCACTATTAACCCTTTACAAGGAGCTACCCAATGCCGAGCATCAGTAGTCATCCATTCGATGTGAAGATCGCCGATCTTCAATCACCGTCTTCAATATCTTCGGTTTAAATTGTCGTATGATCATTTGAAATGAGATTGAACTTGGTCTTGTAAAAATGATTCTCATATGTATATAATTTAAAACCATTTCATATCATTAATAGTATTAACGGTTTATCGCTACTTTTATTTATATAAACATAGCTAAAATTAAATTAACGAGGCTTCTGGTCGCTTTGCGGCCCTGGCGCTGTTTTTACCCAAATTTGATTTACACATATCTCGAAATCTAACCGTTGGATTTTAACAAAATTTATATCGTCAAAAAGATCATCCCAAAGCGGTTCTGACGGTTCCAGTTTTGGGAAAATCCGACGGTCGAATCTTTTAGTATAATCGTTTTAAGTTACGATTCTGAAACGCGAACTACCTTGCGCGACTCGTTTAATTTTAATTTATATTTGTATATATATAAATACATACATATATTTAATTCGCTCGACGACTTCAAAACCATTTATTGATCAACTAATTTATTTCCACTATGCATTGTTCTAGCGAGTCATATATTCAATAAAAATATAATTCTTGTTGATTAACTAATTTATTTCAACTATGCATATTTTTAGCGAATCATACATTCGATAAAAATGTAATTTTTATAGATTAACTAATTTATAGAACTATGTATATATCTCATCATTTCTATATACAATAAAAATGTAAACTTTTATTGTTAAACTTTTCTATTTCCAACAATGGGAATTTGTCATCATTTTTATATACAATAAAAACGTAAAATTTTATTGTAAAACTTTTCTATTTCAATCAAAGATCATTTCACATGAATCATGCTTTACATAAAAAAAATGTAAATTTTAATGTTTCCACATTATCATCCAAACTATGTATACTTTACATAATTCCCTCTTTACATTAAAATGTGAACTTTAATATTTCAACATTTTAATCCATACGATGAATATTTTACAAAATTCCTTCTTTACATTAAAAGTGTGAATTTTAATGTTTCAACCATTTTATCTATACAATGAATATTTTACATATATTTTATCTTTACTTTAGAAATGTAATTTTTAATGTTTCGCTAATTTTATCCATACTATGAATAATTTACATAAATCATTCTCTACATTAAAAATGTGAATTTTAATGTTTTCAACATTCTTGTTCAAACATGAATGTTTTTATATTAACATTAACAATCTCATTCATCACACTAAAAATAAGGTTTTTAATGTTATGATGTTTCTACCCTAAAACATGAACACTTTTCTATTTCTCTATTTTAATTCGACAAAATGATAAAAAATGGTTCTTTTCATTTTTATAGAAATATCCTAATTCAACAAAAGGACAAAATTGTATATTTCATTTTGTTGAAAACTCTAGTTCAACAAAATGGAAAAACTGTATATTTTATTTTTGTTGTGTACTCTAGTTCAACAAAATGACAAAACTATATATTTTATTTTGTTGAATACTCTAGTCCAACAAAATGACTACAAAGTGATTCTTCATTTTTGTTTAACCCCTTTTTAATTAATAAAAATCTATATTTTTGTCTAATTCTTTTAAATGAACAAAAATGTATAATTTTTGTCTAATTCTTTTAAATGAAGAAAAATGTTTCATTCCTCTTTATGAACAAAAATGTATATTTTGTTTAATCCTTCTAAATGAACAAAAATGTTTCATTCTTCTTTATGAAAAAAATTGTATATTTTATTTAATCCTTTTAAATGAACAAAAAGGTTTCATTCTTCTTCATGAACAAAAATGTATATTTTGTTAAATCCTTTTAACTGAACAAAAATGTTTCATTTTGGTTAAATCTTTTTTAAATGAAAAAAATGAATATTTTAGTTTCATTCTATTTAAAATGACAAAAATGAATGTTTTTGTCTTATTCTATTTATAATGACAAAAATGAATGTTTTTGTCTCATTCTATTTAAAATGACAAAAATGAATGTTTTTGTCTCTTTCTATTTAAAATGACAATAATGAATGTTTTTGTCTCATTCAATTTAAAATGACAAAAATGAATGCTTTAGTTTCATTCTATTTAAAATGACAAATGTAACGAACCGGAAAATCTGAACCAATTTAAAATTTTTAAATTGGCTATTTTGGTGGATTTTAAATATTTAAAATAAATATTTTAAATAATAACGACGAAAAGTGAGTTTGAATCGATGTTTGAAAATAAGTATAATTATTTCTAATTATAAACAAGGCCTGAAATTGCATGGCAGTTTCAAATTTTCATTTCAAAAATTGACTGACTGTACCAGGTGCAAACCAAAACGGATTTGTTTGAAACCAAAAATATTTAAATCTGTTAGTGAATATCTTTCTAACGAATCTGAAAAATCGAAGTTTCATAGCGGGAAGCAAAAGTTATGGCCAAATGAATTTTCAGAAAGGTCGCTATAGAATTTATATAGCCCGTGAAAATGGTCATTTTGCAAACGACATTGAATTTGACGAAACCACTTTCGTTGGATTCGAGATGTTAAATTATTGCTAGGTTTCAAATTTCATAATTTTATAAGATAGTATGTGAGCGTGGCAAAGGAAAATGTGTTTGGTCGATTTCTATTAAATAGGATCGACCAAAAAAGGGCCATTTTTCAAACGATCTTAGAATTTAACAGAACTACTTTTGTAGGGATCGTATCGTCAAAACATAGCTAGATTTATTTTTCGGGAATTTTTAGAATCAGCATGTGGCCCCGACAAATTGAAATGTACGTTCAAATTAAATATTTTATATTTTAATTTGATGGAAAACTGACGGAAACTGTCGAATGGGCCTATGAAACATATCCCATTGTGTTCGGAATGGGGGTAAAATGCTAGGGACGACAATCGTTGTGTTTGGATTGGAGTTCGTAGGAGGGAAGGGGTATTTTTGGATTTTTAAAACTTTATAAATAAACAAAAAAAACGATTAGTCCACATCAGATCTCCCCCCCCACCCCCGATATTCTCTCTCCCCGATCAATCGCACGACGGAATACCTTCGATGCCTTCTCTCTTTGTTTTCTCCCTTTACAAGAAAAATCAGCCCCTCCTCCAGTTGAGGATTTTGAGGAGGACGTCAAGAGCTTCAAATCCATATAGGGTTTGGATTTTTTCGCTGAGAATCCAAGGAGAATCGAAGCCAGGATGTTTGCCACTTCATCTCGCCGCCCAGGCCGATTCCGACCACCAAACTGGGGCCCACTTCCGGCGAGCAGGCGCCCCACCTCCCTCTTCGACCTCGCACAACCCGATCCTCATATCGATCAACGGATTTTCTGAAAATTTGAGACCTAGTTTCGAACCCAAAACTGAGAGGTACGGTTTAAATTATTTTAAACTATATTATAGCAGTTTAAAGCACTACGGTTTTTGATTACCCTGTAAAAATCATATCTTTTTCGTTTGTTGACTAAATTCAGTGAAACAAGAGACAGTGGACTCGTGTGGACATTTTCTACATCCTAGAAGAGACCGCATATTTTTCTGAGCCTTCTGCTATTTTTGGTGGAGTGGAACCCAATGAGAGATTTCTAAATTATAAACGATATGGAAGACGACGATGTATAAATTTTATAGTCGATGTATGAGTTATATAAGCATTATACACCTCATGTATAAGCGTTGTATAAGTTGTACGGCGATGTATAGGTTATATATGCGTTGTAAAAATTAAATATGTGTGGAACAGAAGTGAAATGCTTATATAAAATATGTATATATATATATATATACGCCCCTCGTCCACAAACTATGGACGATATTTATTGGTTGTGATTGGTGTGAAAATTGGTTGACAGTGAATGGTTGATTAGAATTGTTTGTGGTTGAAATTGATTGATTGTGGTTGAAAAATACCCGTTTGTGATTGAGAATTATTTGGTTGAAACCACATAGGATTAGTTTGTGGAAATTAAAAAAAATATACATGCCGCCGGCGTGTGAACTAGATGCATGAAATCCCCATTGTCAAAAGCTATGAGGCTTTAAGGTAGAGCGAGGAGCCGTACTTGGGACGGCCCCGGTTTTAACTACCCTGCCATTATGCTGCCAAAATTTTGAATAATATTCATGTGTTAGAATTATTTTCATGTGTTGAAACTATATTCGTGTGTTGAATAGAAAACCTTCATATGTTGAACAGAAATTCATTCGTTGAATAGAAATTCATGTGTTGATCGTGTTTTAAAATAAATTGTTTTATAATAAAAATCATATTTTTATCATCTATATGAACTATATAAAATAGTCGTGTTTTGAAATAAATCATTTTACAATAAAAATCACATTTTTACTATATACATGAATTGTTAAAAATAGTGAAGTGTCGAAATAAAGGTCTGTTGGATAAAAATATCATTTTTATCAAATGTATGAAAAGCGTATAGTTTTGAAATCGAAGAATCGATTATATTTATATATATAATTAAATTAAATCGAATAACAAAGCTGCAGCTCGTGTTTTGAAACCGTGATTTCAAACGATTAGTGTGGGAGATCCGACCGTCGGATTTTCATGAAACCAAAACCATTGGGTTCGCTTTGAAAATATCTTTCCAACAACACCAACTTTGTAAAGATCCAGCGGTTGGATTGTCTGGAATGTTTAATTCAAATCTGAAGAAAACAGCGCCAGAATCGATTATATTTATATATATAAATAATTAAATTAAATCGAATAACGATGCTGTAGTTCGTATTTTGAAATCGAAACTTCAAACGATTGTACTGGGAGATCTGACCATCGGATTTTCCCAAAACAGGAACCGTTGGATTCGTTTTGAAATGATCTTTCAAATGATATAAATTTTGTGAAGATCCAACAGTTAGATTTTTAGATATGTGTAAATCAAATCTGAAGAAAAACAACGCCACAGCCGCGTTATGGCCTGAAGCGTCGTTTGAATAAATTGGTTATTTTTAAATAAATAAAAATAGCGATAAATCGTTATAAAATAGTATAAATGTTATGAAATGTGAAATTTAGAAACTAATTGAAGGTTGGCTTAGTCATATGGTTTCCTGGGTATTGATCTAATGTTGGTTTCGGCCTTCGTGGTGAATATTTGGCAAATCGTTCTCTTACTGATTTACGGTTAGTGACTAATGAATTGAAATGATGCGTATGTTGTGTTTGTGTAGCACTTGGTTATTATATGCGCGAGTTGCTCAGAAAGACCGGGTTTATCCCATTCTGAATAACTGAATCGACGATAAGATATCGAAGATGAAGACGGTGGTTGAAGACCGGAGATTTTCACCTCCTTTGGATGGTAACTGATGTCCTAATTGGTAGGCATCCCGAAATATGGATAATGAGTGGTGATCGTCCAGACGTACGTGGAGATCGATGGGTATGCGAGGTATATGGTGCCTCCGGTTTCGTTCAGACCCATAACGGACTTGTACATGGACTGTGTGTCTGACATTGGAATTCATTCTGTGTGATTGATAGCCATCAGTTACATGGCGTGAATTGCCTGTGTGGCATGCTAAGATGCAGTGATCAAGGATTCTGTTTGTAACGACCCGCATTTTTTCTGGTAATTATTTAATTTATTTTATTATTTAAAATATGGGTTTGATTTAAATAATTGAATTTAACGATTTATTTAAGAATATATTATTTAAATAAATAATAAAATAATATTTTAAGTTTCCAAACCGTCAGAAAATGTTGAGTTGGCAATATAGTGTGAACTGGCAGTTTGGAATAGTTGAATATTAGTCTATATTAAATTATATTGATGATTTCGGCTAAATGACGACGATGAATATATATAGTTTATAATTTAATTAAATAACGAGCTGCAGCGGCGCGGTAGTTCGTGTTTTGGCGTTTTGAACTTTAATTGGCTGTACAGGGCCCAAATTAAGTCGGATTTTCTCAAAACAAGAAACATTGAAATCTGTTGAACTATATCTACCTAACAGAAGTGAAAAATCAAGATTCCGCGTTATATATTGCGAGTTATGTCCAAATTAAATATTCAGGAAAGCAGCGGCGTAATCGTTTATCGACCATAACGGATTATTTGAAATAACTACATACCGGATTCGAATTTGGACAAGGTTCTTTTGAGACATAGTGTTAATTTAATTTTTAGAATTTTACTGTAATTTTTAATTAATTTAATATGCAACTTTTTATTTGGAGTATTTTGCACCCTTAACAGCATTTTGGGTTTTCACAATATAAGTCAATCTACCGGTATTATTACATTTTCGGGATCGCGACACCTCACTGATCACGACTGTATTTTTATTTCAGTCTGCAACGCTCATATATGAATACATAGTGGTGTAGGTAACTTTATTTGAATGGTTAACTGGTCAAACGGACTCAAAATTCAACGAAACAAGTATCATACGAAACCTTACGAAGAGGTCTAGTGAAACGTCAAGGCCTCATATTTTTAGGATTTTTTCTGAAATTTTTAGGAATTAAAGCTCGGTGTTTTTCATCGATATTTTCTAAGGGATTTTCGCAAATGGTGTCGGAATTCAACGAAACCTGTCTCATTGGATCCGGAATATCTTTTTACACCAAGATTAGCCTTTTTATCCGAAAACAAAGATCGTATACGGTGATTTTTAACATGATTTCTCTCTACAAAGTTTCATTGTATTAAAATAATAATAAAATCTATCCAACTTTTCTACTGTGCATCCTTATTCTTTCCGCACACCCAAATGTTGTATAACTGGCGTTCCAAACCTTCTATTATGCATTACTTGGCTATCACACAATTCATTTTCTTGGCGATCAATCCATCTCCGTGAGACACAAGTTTCAGCTACTCTAATTTCTTTTTTCTACCATCCTATTACCTATCCTATCTGCTTCTTCACATGCTATTGTGACTTTGTGAGAATTTTGAATATGATCAGTACATTAAAAGGAAAGGGGGAACATGCTGACAGTAACATATACCCTATCCTATTCTCTTTTGTCTGCTTACGTACATGCAGTGGCCACATCCCCAAAACTAAGAACAAGCACATGCCATCGCCACTGTAGATTACTTGATTCCCAATCTTCACTCCCACCCACGTAACCGTGCATTGCACTGTATCTTCCCTATAAATATCGCTGTCCCAGTTCGTTTAAGTTGAGCAAGAAACAAAAACACCCAAAAAAAAAGAAAGAAAAAATAAATAAATAAATAAATAAATAAAATAAAACAGGGTTGCAGCAAAATGAGGAGGGGAAGTGAAATGTTACTGGGCGATGGTGGAAGTTCAAAATATATGAGATGTAAAGATATGGAAATGGTGTTGAATGAGGTACGAGAGCAAGTGGGAATGTGACGAGGGGATCAGTCATGGAGGGATGCACTGAACGGTGATGGGGCAATATGGTGGACTTGAAGCAAAAGCGGCTATGAGTTGCGTGAGGTGGCAAGCTAAAGTAGGGTGTTGAGTTGCGGATGGTTAGTTGAGTTTCAGAGCGGCAAGACGGCATGAAGGAAGAAGAGGAAAGCAGTTGGAGCGTAAAGTTCAGCATGGAGGGTGGGGCTTTGGTCTATGCGGTGGGCATTGGGCCAGTTTTAAATTGAAAAATGAAAGGGGGAAACAACATGAAGTTGAAGTTGTGCATGGAAGGTGGCAAAAGAGAATGGTCTGTGCGGAAGTTTCGGTGGCGACGGGAGAGTGTCAGATGGGATGCAGGAAAAGATTGACAGAGGAGAAGCATGAATAATGCGGTGAGGAAATTGTGCCTAATTATTATTTTAAATGGCCTAATCTATTTTATAACAAGCCATTAAGTTGCCTAATGAAGTTCAACGTGACTAATCCCTTATTAACAGGGCCCATAATCATATTAGAAAGTGCCACCCTATTTTTAGCATGGCCTCCTAATAGAGTAAATATGCCTATTGGCACTTAAGTATAGCAAATTACATGTCAAAGTGTCTTTCGTTTAATACAAATAATTAAATATTTAGTAAATTATTAGAAAGTTAAAATAAAATCATAACTTATAAATTATATAACCAGCTCATTTGAAAACAGAATTGGTCAGAATAGAATCTAATATGATCGTACCGACGAAAGATAAGCAGTCGGGCAAAATTGGTTGGTGACGGAAGCAAGTTGAATTCCATATACTTTTAAAGGCTTGATCGTTCATCAAAAACAAAACTGGTGAGTTAATTCTCACACTTTTATGGACTACTATGATGTGATAAATCCATTTAAAAATAAATACTGTTTGATTGGCTGCATTGGTTGCTTATGGTCGATTAACTGGTTGCTATTTGTTAGATTATTGCCGTTAATTTATTTATTTACTTAAATTATAATGTTATAACCATCTGTGATGCAGAGAAGGACAGGTTGGAGGGATCCGACCGGATTCCTCAAAATAACTTGTGTGTGTTGTTTATTTTTATACTGGTTGCACATAACTGTTTGAACCCCAATTGACATCAAAACCTGTTGATTGTTGAATTGATATGACCGTTGATGTGATTTTTAGTCGGTCGACGGTGATTGGCAGTGAGGGTTTAAATCTATAGTTTTCAAAACATCGTTTTGCCGTCAGGCGAACAAACGCAGTTTCAAGTTATAAAATTTATTTTATAACTGAATTAAATCTTTGGGGTTTATTTTATTTTTAATGAATAAGAATTTTTATAAAAATATTTATAATTAGAATCATGTTTTACAAACATGATTATTTATAAGTCATACAATGAATTTTTACGCTGTTTACGAACAGAAAAGTAAGAAGCTAGTATATGAATCAGTAAACTAAATAAATGTTTATACAATAAGAAAAGTGATGTTTTTAAATAAATTAAAGGATTTATTTATGTTATATGGAAAAATGTTTATAATTTTCCTTATATGTTTATAATCAGTGTCAATAGAGATTTTTAATACTGCAGTCGAAGCTAACATACAGTTAGTGAAAAGAGAATAATTGTTTTATACAACAATTAACCGATGTTTTAAATTAATTAAGTTATTTAATTATTTTAAGAAGAGAAATTGAATAGAAGTCCGTTAGCCGCTTAACTGAGGGTTATGGTTGGTAGGAACCAACTGTTTATCCTGTTATTTTTGAACTGCAGTCATTCATGAACTGCAGTCAGGAACTAACCTACGGGTTAGTGAAATGAAATAATTGTTCTTATAATCAATTAACTGATGTTTTAAATTTATTAAGTTATTTAATAAATTTAAGGAAGAAATGATAACGTATATCAGTTAATGGTTTACTGATATGTACGGTTGGCGAAAATCAACCGTTTAAAGTTGGAATTTGACGATTGTGTCAATTTGTTTTAAATTGATCAAATCAAAGGGATTGACATTTAAAAGACTTGAAATTTCCTTTTAAAAAAATATAAGTTATGGATAGATTAGTATGAAAAGGGATTTGAATTTATTTCAAATCGTATAAACAAGATTTGTAAATATGGGTGCAACCTAAGGCGTACATTCCAATCAGAGTTTTGCTAAATTAAGAAAAAGAAATTAATATGAAAAGTGGGTTTCAAATGAAAGAAAATGGTTTATAAAACCAAGATAAATGGAAATGGGAATAACATATTGGATTATTGAGATGGTTTGACATTGGTTTTAAATCATAAGCTTTTATCTATCTTGAGATAAGAACGTTGTCGGTCAAGTTCTGAGAGGTAATGGGAATACCCCAACTTGAACGGCTCCGCTATTATCGAGAGATGATATTTGTTTGTAATGTATAGAGAAGTGATTATCGAGATGTTTGCGATAATGGAATTTATCATTTATTTAAAACAAACCTTTAAAAATGGATTAGCATCGAAAGGAATTGAATCTAATTCAAATCGTATACACGAGTATTAAAAAGGGGTTTTACCCAAAACAAGGATTTTAAACAAGCGTTCACCTGGGAACGAGATTAAGCGAAGTGGGTTAATCATGATAAGAAAGGGATTTTGGTAATTAAATCTTTGTCGTTGATTGAATAAGAATATAGCGATATGAAAATGATAAAGAAAAAGGGAAAGTGGATTTATAGAACTATAACCAGGATTTCAAATCAAAGAGAAATTCAAAAGGGTTTTGAGATAATTATACGATGTTAACGACCAAAAGAAATAAAGGATGATTTATAAAAGATGGCATTATTTCCAAACAAAGGAAATAAAAGAGAAGCTTGGTAAATATGTTGTTCTAAAGTGAGTAGCGAGTAATGTTTTCAAGTAACGAAACCCATAAGAGTTTTGTTAAGATAAAGTTATGAAGTCGATTATAAGAAATCGATAAATTGGTTTTATGGGATATTTCATATAAAGGACCTGAGCTGCCAGTCCACTGAGATACACTGTTATGATTTGATAGTTAAATCACCGACTATCAAAGTTTGGCCTTTTATCGATTGTTGGTACGGAAAGACCGGGATCGAATTTATATTCGGAAACCATTCCGACCAGCAAATACGTAACGTCGAAGATATCAGAAGATGGTCGAGATGGAGCATTGAAGACCGTTGATCTTCATGAGCGGAAGAACTACTCGTTGGATTTCTAAGGGTCGCTCCCGAGGATATTCTAACTTGTGATTCTGTCGGGACTGGAATCTTCGGATTGCAAAGACTTCTCGCTACTGATCTATAGGGTGATACCTAGGATGCAGTAGGAGAGTGCCTTCGGTTCATCCTGATCCTGGATGACTTGTATGGATGGATGTCTGACAGAGTATTTCCAGAAAGGTCATGTACATTGATTTCTCCAGCCGTACCAGGAGTGAAGCAGAGAAGGAAACTTCTTTAGCTGACACATAATGTATTGTTGTAGACGTCAATTAAGTGATTTCGATGGATCTGACAATGTGGCATTCGAAGTGAACCTGATGTGATGGTAAAGCGTAGCCTCAAGCCTCATCAACCGGGAAATGACAAAAATCGGGCAGGCAGCATGGCTATGTGGGTCGCTCCCATTAGGATGTATAATCACCTATCTAGAGAAATTCCTTTTGCTTCTTGTATCTATCGATGCTGTCCCTTTTCGGGAGACGGTGGTTTGAGCCCAACCGTCGGTGATATACATTCGATACACTCAAGCGAAATGAGTGGTCGGTCATGTGTGGGCCGGGTTGCAAGACGTTCTTGTTGAACCCAGTGTATTCGCCTCTAGAGATACACGTTCGGAAGGTGGATCCATACCTTGTCAAGTTGGAATCCAATATCCAATAAGCGCCCGCGGTTTTGGTTTGTATACTATATATGGGGAGCGTGAGATGCAAGCGTTGCTCTAAATTGATATTTACTTGTATTTAGTCACTATGATAATATCAGAAAAAGATATTGATTTCAAAAACTTTTTGGGTTATAGTAAGGTAAAAACGTCCATGTTTATGTGTGGGCTGGTCTTACTATTATCTTTTTATTTCAAAGGGATTTTCCAAAGTTAAACAAGTTGTGTGTTCTGTGAATTTATCACTGAAAGTATTCCAGACTGACCCGGTGTGTTTTTGTTTTAAATCAAATGTGCTCGGGTCAGACCAGGCATATTTACAGGTTAGGTTCCGCTACAAGTTTCAGAGTTGGAAGCAGGAGGGTTCACTGTTAGTTATACAAGTATTTCCGCTGTGATTGATGTATGTTTACTCTGATAAATGGTATGTATATATACAATTTCTTTTATAAAGAGATTTGTTATATTATATTTATTCGTTCCGCTGTGAGATTCTGATGTGTTCTTCTTCTTTCTTCTCTTCTAAATTTCTTTCTTCCAATTTCTCATCCTCTAACTTCTTTCTATTAACAGTTTGGGGTTCGATACTCTTGGATTTTTGACAAGTAATACGGGATTAACTATTGTTGTTGAAAATCCGAGCGTCGAATTTTCCCGGGCCGTTACAGTTGGTATCAGAGCTGTTGGTTTAGTGATAACCTTGGCTCTGTGGTGTGACTTAATAGAGATGGGGTTAGTGAAACCTCAGATTGAGTTTGAATATATATATATGAGAGCGCGTATTTGTAATTTATTATTTTTATATAGTTTTGCCTAGATTATATTTTTGAATAAATATATTTCTCTCAATTGATTTGTTTGAATAGCTTGAATAATAATTCATATTAGAATATCCAGTTGAAAAGATTTATATAATAAAGAGATTTTACTTGTGAAATCAAGGAAATGGAAATTGTATGGAATTAATCCAATGTAAATTAAATGAATGTGAAAATAAAGTAAAAGAAAATGAGAAATATTAACCAAAATGGTTTTGTTGAATTGAATGCCTTGGTTGTTGTTTGATATTGGATGGAGTGTATAAAATTCACCAACTGTTGGTTGAAACCAATCTGAAATGATCAAGTAATGGAATTAAACCAAGATTAATTTGAATGGATGGATTGCTAGGTCCATCAGAGTTGAATAAAGCGATGTGGTTATTTCCAATTGTTGGAATTGGATGATGTGGGTGATATTTGGATCAAATTGACATTGGTTTTGAATACTAATGGATTTCATTAAAGTTAAGAACAGGTACAGAGTTAATCCAAGAGAATACTGGAGTAAATTGAATCCAGTTGGCATGTTAATCAAGCAAGCATGAATATATTTATCGCTAATCGCGTAATAGCGCTCGCAAAAAGGTACGCCTAATATAAAATTTCGATTTTTGTTTGGGTTTTGAGTTTGGATTTTGGATTTTTCCGACCCTGTTGGTCGATGTATAGATAGTTCTTAAACCTGCGATATTGTAGATGTCCCTCGTGTATGGGAGACTCTGCCGAAATTTTCCAGAATTTAAAGGGTTAGAATTTTTTTTTTTTTGGGATTTTTGAAACTTTTTGTTATTTGAAATAAATTGGGTTTGAAACCAATTGGGCTAGATTTGAAAATAAAACCAAGTTTTAATTAAATATATTTTCGAAAAGATAACGAGATTGCCACTTTCTTCTACCTTAGCAATTTCGAGGACGAAATTATTTTAAGGGGGAAGGAATGTAACGACCCGCATTTTTTCTGGTAATTATTTAATTTATTTTATTATTTAAAATATGGGTTTGATTTAAATAATTGAATTTAACGATTTATTTAAGAATATATTATTTAAATAAATAATAAAATAATATTTTAAGTTTCCAAACCGTCAGAAAATGTTGAGTTGGCAATATAGTGTGAACTGGCAGTTTGGAATAGTTGAATATTAGTCTATATTAAATTATATTGATGATTTCGGCTAAATGACGATGATGAATATATATAGTTTATAATTTAATTAAATAACGAGCTGCAGCGGCGCGGTAGTTCGTGTTTTGGCGTTTTGAACTTTAATTGGCTGTACAGGGCCCAAATTAAGTCGGATTTTCTCGAAACAAGAAACATTGAAATCTGTTGAACTATATCTACCTAACAGAAGTGAAAAATCAAGATTCCGCGTTATATATTGCGAGTTATGTCCAAATTAAATATTCAGGAAAGCAGCGGCGTAATCGTTTATCGACCGTAACGGTTTATTTGAAATAACTACATACCGGATTCGAATTTGGACAAGGTTCTTTTGAGACATAGTGTTAATTTAATTTTTAGAATTTTACTGTAATTTTTAATTAATTTAATATGCAACTTTTTATTTGGAGTATTTTGCACCCTTAACAGCATTTTGGGTTTTCACAATATAAGTCAATCTACCGGTATTATTACATTTTCGGGATCGCGACACCTCACTGATCACGACTGTATTTTTATTTCAGTCTGCAACGCTCATATATGAATACATAGTGGTGTAGGTAACTTTATTTGAATGGTTAACTGGTCAAACGGACTCAAAATTCAACGAAACAAGTATCATACGAAACCTTACGAAGAGGTCTAGTGAAACGTCAAGGCCTCATATTTTTAGGATTTTTTCTGAAATTTTTAGGAATTAAAGCTCGGTGTTTTTCATCGATATTTTCTAAGGGATTTTCGCAAACGGTGTCGGAATTCAACGAAACCTGTCTCATTGGATCCGGAATATCTTTTTACACCAAGATTAGCCTTTTTATCCGAAAACAAAGATCGTATACGGTGATTTTTAACATGATTTCTCTCTACAAAGTTTCATTGTATTAAAATAATAATAAAATCTATCCAACTTTTCTACTGTGCATCCTTATTCTTTCCGCACACCCAAATGTTGTATAACTGGCGTTCCAAACCTTCTATTGTGCATTATTTGGCTATCACACAATTCATTTTCTTGGCGATCAATCCATATCCGTGAGACACAAGTTTCAGCTACTCTAATTTCTTTTTTCTGCCAACCTATTACCTATCCTATCTGCTTCTTCACATGCTATTGTGACTTTGTGAGAATTTTGAATATGATCAGTACATTAAAAGGAAAGGGGGAACATGCTGACAGTAACATATACCCTATCCTATTCTCTTTTGTCTGCTTACGTACATGCAGTGGCCACATCCCCAAAACTAAGAACAAGCACATGCCATCGCCACTGTAGATTACTTGATTCCCAAACTTCACTCCCACCCACGTAACCGTGCATTGCACGGTATCTTCCCTATAAATATCGCTGTCCCAGTTCGTTTAAGTTGAGCAAGAAACAAAAACACCCAACAAAAAAAAGAAAAAAAAGAAAAAAAAAAAAAAACAGGGTTGCAGCAAAATGAGGAGGGGAAGTGAAATGTTACTGGGCGATGGTGGAAGTTCAAAATATATGAGATGTAAAGATATGGAAATGGTGTTGAATGAGGTACGAGAGCAAGTGGGAATGTGACGAGGGGATCGGTCATGGAGGGATGCACTGAACGGTGATGGGGCAATATGGTGGAACTTGAAGCAAAAGCGGCTATGAGTTGCGTGAGGTGGCAAGCTAAAGTAGGGTGTTGAGTTGCGGATGGTTAGTTGAGTTTCAGAGCGGCAAGACGGCATGAAGGAAGAAGAGGAAAGCAGTTGGAGCGTAAAGTTCAGCATGGAGGGTGGGGCTTTGGTCTATGCGGTGGGCATTGGGCCAGTTTTAAATTGATAAATGAAAGGGGGAAACAACATGAAGTTGAAGTTGTGCATGGAAGGTGGCAAAAGAGAATGGTCTGTGCGGAAGTTTCGGTGGCGACGGGCGAGTGTCAGATGGGATGCAGGAAAAGATTGACAGAGGAGAAGCATGAATAATGCGGTGAGGAAATTGTGCCTAATTATTATTTTAAATGGCCTAATCTATTTTATAACAAGCCATTAAGTTGCCTAATTAAGTTCAATGTGACTAATCCCTTATTAACAGGGCCCATAATCATATTAGAAAGTGCCACCCTATTTTTAGCACGGCCTCCTAATAGAGTAAATATGCTTACTGGCACTTACGTATAGCAAATTACATGTCAAAGTGTCTTTCGTTTAATACAAATAATTAAATATTTAGTAAATTATTAGAAAGTTAAAATAAAATCATAACTTATAAATTATATAACCAGCTCATTTGAAAACAGAATTGGTCAGAACAGAATCTAATATGATCGTACCGACGAAAGATAAGCAGTCGGGCAAAATTGGTTGGTGACGGAAGCAAGTTGAATTCCATATACTTTTAAAGGCTTGATCGTTCATCAAAAACAAAACTGGTGAGTTAATTCTCACACTTTTCTGGACTACTATGATGTGATAAATCCATTTAAAAATAAATACTGTTTGATTGGCTGCATTGGTTGCTTATGGTCGATTAAATGGTTGCTATTTGTTAGATTATTGCCGTTAATTTATTTATTTACTTAAATTATAATGTTATAACCATCTGTGATGCAGAGAAGGACAGGTTGGAGGGATCCGACCGGATTCCTCAAAATAACTTGTGTGTGTTGTTTATTTTTATACTGGTTGCACATAACTTTTTGAACCCCAATTGACATCAAAACCTGTTGATTGTTGAATTGATACGACCGTTGATGTGATTTTTAGTCGGTCGACAGTGATTGGCAGTGAGGGTTTAAATCTATAGTTTTCAAAACATCGTTTTGCCGTCAGGCGAACAAACGCAGTTTCAAGTTATAAAATTTATTTTATAACTGAATTAAATCTTTGGGGTTTATTTTATTTTTAATGAATAAGAATTTTTATAAAAATATTTATAATTAGAATCATGTTTTACAAACATGATTATTTATAAGTCATACAATGAATTTTTACGCTGTTTACGAACAGAAAAGTAAGGAGCTAGTATATGAATCAGTAAACTAAATAAATGTTTATACAATAAGCAAAGTGATGTTTTTAAATAAATTAAATGATTTATTTATGTTATATGGAAAAATGTTTATAATTTTCCTTATATGTTTATAATCAGTGTCAACAGAGATTTTTAATACTGCAGTCGAAGCTAACATACAGTTAGTGAAAAGAGAATAATTGTTTTATACAACAATTAACTGATGTTTTAAATTAATTAAGTTATTTAATTATTTTAAGAAGAGAAATTGAATAGAAGTCCGTTAGCCGCTTAACTGAGGGTTATGGTTGGTAGGAACCAACTGTTTATCCTGTTATTTTTGAACTGCAGTCATTCATGAACTGCAGTCAGGAACTAACCTACGGGTTAGTGAAATGAAATAATTGTTCTTATAATCAATTAACTGATGTTTTAAATTTATTAAGTTATTTAATAAATTTAAGGAAGAAATGATAACGTATATCAGTTAATGGTTTACTGATATGTACGGTTGGCGAAAATCAACCGTTTAAAGTTGGAATTTGACGATTGTGTCAATTTGTTTTAAATTGATCAAATCAAAGGGATTGACATTTAAAAGACTTGAAATTTCCTTTAAAATAAATATAAGTTATGGATAGATTAGTATGAAAAGGGATTTGAATTTATTTCAAATCGTATAAACAAGATTTGTAAATATGGGTGCAACCTAAGGCCTACATTCCAATCAGAGTTTTGCTCAATTAAGAAAAAGAAATTAATATGAAAAGTGAGTTTCAAATGAAAGAAAATGGTTTATAAAACCAAGATAAATGGAAATGGGAATAACATATTGGATTATTGAGATGGTTTGACATTGGTTTTAAATTATAAGCTTTTATCTATCTTGAGATAAGAACGTTGTCGGTCAAGGTCTGAGAGGTAATGGGAATACCCCAACTTGAACGGCTCCGCTATTATCGAGAGATGATATTTGTTTGTAATGTATAGAGAAGTGATTATCGAGATGTTTGCGATAATGGAATTTATCATTTATTTAAAACAAACCTTTAAAAATGGATTAGCATCGAAAGGAATTGAATCTAATTCAAATCGTATAAACGAGTATGAAAAAGGGGTTTTACCCAAAACAAGGATTTTAAACAAGCGTTCACCTGGGAACGAGATTAAGCGAAGTGGGTTAATCATGATAAGAAAGAGATTTTGGTAATTAAATATTTGTCGTTGATTGAATAAGAATATAGCGATATGAAAATGATAAAGAAAAAGGGAAAGTGGATTTATAGAACTATAACCAGGATTTCAAATCAAAGAGAAATTCAAAACGGTTTTGAGGTAATTATACGATGTTAACGACCAAAAGAAATAAAGGATGATTTATAAAAGATGGCATTATTTCCAAACAAAGGAAATAAAAGAGAAGCTTGGTAAATATGTTGTTCTAAAGTGAGTAGCGAGTAATGTTTTCAAGTAACGAAACCCATAAGAGTTTTGTTAAGATAAAGTTATGAAG
Organism: Allium sativum; assembly: GCA_030737875.1. Lineage (NCBI taxonomy): Eukaryota > Viridiplantae > Streptophyta > Magnoliopsida > Asparagales > Amaryllidaceae > Allium > Allium sativum. Next base: position 177,155,140 of record CM060915.1, on the reverse strand, counting down.
TCGATTATAAGAAATCGATAAATTGGTTTTATGGGATATTTCATATAAAGGACCTGAGCTGCCAGTCCACTGAGATACACTGTTATGATTTGATAGTTAAATCACCGACTATCAAAGTTTGGCCTTTTATCGATTGTTGGTACGGAAAGACCGGGATCGAATTTATATTCGGAAACCATTCCGACCAGCAAATACGTAACGTCGAAGATATCAGAAGATGGTCGAGATGGAGCATTGAAGACCGTTGATCTTCATGAGCGGAAGAACTACTCGTTGGATTTCTAAGGGTCGCTCCCGAGGATATTCTAACTTGTGATTCTGTCGGGACTGGAATCTTCGGATTGCAAGGACTTCTCGCTACTGATCTATTGGGTGATACCTAGGATGCAGTAGGAGAGTGCCTTCGGTTCATCCTGATCCTGGATGACTTGTATGGATGGATGTCTGACAGAGTATTTCCAGAAAGGTCATGTACATTGATTTCTCCAGCCGTACCAAGAGTGAAGCAGAGAAGGATACTTCTTTAGCTGACACATAATGTATTGTTGTAGACGTCAATTAAGTGATTTCGATGGATCTGACAATGTGGCATTCGAAGTGAACCTGATGTGATGGTAAAGCGTAGCCTCAAGCCTCATCAACCGGGAAATGACAAAAATCGGGCAGGCAGCATGGCTATGTGGGTCGCTCCCATTAGGATGTATAATCACCTATCTAGAGAAATTCCTTTTGCTTCTTGTATCTATCGATGCTGTCCCTTTTCGGGAGACGGTGGTTTGAGCCCAACCGTCGGTGATATACATTCGATACACTCAAGCGAAATGAGTGGTCGGTCATGTGTGGGCCGGGTTGCAAGACGTTCTTGTTGAACCCAGTGTATTCGCCTCTAGAGATACACGTTCGGAAGGTGGATCCATACCTTGTCAAGTTGGAATCCAATATCCAATAAGCGCCCGCGGTTTTGGTTTGTATACTATATATGGGGAGCGTGAGATGCAAGCGTTCCTCTAAATTGATATTTACTTGTATTTAGACACTATGATAATATCAGAAAAAGATATTGATTTCAAAAACTTTTTGGGTTATAGTAAGGTAAAAACCGTCCATGTTTATGTGTGGGCTGGTCTTACTATTACCTTTTTATTTCAAAGGGATTTTCCAAAGTTAAACAAGTTGTGTGTTCTGTGAATTTATCACTGAAAGTATTCCAGGCTGACCCGGTGTGTTTTTGTTTTAAATCAAATGTGCTCGGGTCAGACCAAGCATATTTACAGGTTAGGTTCTGCTACAAGTTTCAGAGTTGGAAGCAGGAGGGTTCACCGTTAGTTATACAAGTATTTCCGCTGTGATTGATGTATGTTTACTATGATAAATGGTATGTATATATACAATTTCTTTTATAAAGAGATTTGTTATATTATATTTATTCGTTCCGCTGTGAGATTCTGATGTGTTCTTCTTCTTTCTTCTCTTCTAAATTTCATTCTTCCTATTTCTCATCCTCTAACTTCTTTCTATTAACAGTTTGGGGTTCGATACTCTTGGATTTTTGACAAGTAATACGGGATTAAGTATTGTTGTTGAAAATCCGAGCGTCGAATTTTCCCAGGCCGTTACACTGTTGAAAAGCAAATTCTTGTGGTTGATGATCAAAGAACCGCCTGCGCGGTGTATCTTTGTGTATAACGTGAATTCGCGAGCCTCACACCCAAGTATGAACCAGAAACGGGAGAGGACATCAGAGAGGGCCTGCGTTTCTTTCTAGCTAGAGGTGGTGCTAGTGCTTGAACTGGCTGACATTTATATTATTTTCACCTATGTGGTTGTTAATGTTGCGAGGCGCCTCGGTTATATCGGTCGATCCGGGACTGATGGAGTCATTCGTTGGCTCATTTACGCCCCAAAGGGCTGGGCAACGTAGTGTTCATGCATAATAAGCCACATCGGTCGACCAGCCCTGACGATCCGAAGGGTTGATACATTCTGATCCTGAGACTCGGGCTAGAGAGTCTCTAATTCGGTAAAAACTATCTTTTGCCTTGGTTCATGAAGGAAATCCAATTTCCAAATACGTGACAGTGCGGTTTTGATTGTATACCTATATATGGCAACATAGTGGTATGGGGCATTGATGCCGTCTATGATTGATACTTATGAGTTGATGTTGTTTTTGAAACATATAAACACTAGTGATAATATAAAATGCTTTTGTTTTATTCGTATCAAGCATATTTTGTCCATTATAAGGTAAAAACTCTATCCTCCGGTTTGCGTTGCATTGTGTGATGGGAACTGAGTTTTATAATGGCTGCATTTTTATAAAAAGCATTGCGATGTTTAAAAGAATTATCTGTTTTAAAGCACTGGAAATCCAATGGAGTAAACTCGTTCCACGAAAGTGGCATGTTCCTGTGATTAGCCATATTTTAAATTTGTTGAATAGATTTCTCATACCAGTCCCATGACTGACTCGTAGTTTGTTTCACTTGCAAACTCGGGTGCCCCTTTTTCTACACGGGCAGCCTTGTGTTCAGGTTTTTAGCAGGCTTTTTCTGGATAGCTAGAGCTGAAGATGGATTCTATCATTTATCTCTTTTTTATGTTGTTCAGCTCCAATTGTACATATTATGTTTGTTTTCTGCTGTAGACATTTATGTATAGCTGAATTGTATTTGTACTAAGTATGATCCTGTATACTGTGTAACTCTGATGATTATGTTTATCCATTGTATTATTTGTGCATTATCTGGTGTATTTATTTATTTCTATTCTGCTATTATCTGTTCATGTGTTATATTCCAAAGATTACCCTTAACACCGCTTTACGGGGTTTTGGGGTCGTCACAACAAAAATGAATGTTTTTGTCTCATTCTATATGAAACGACAAAAATGAATGTTTTTGTCTCATTCTATTTAAAATGACAAAATGAATTTTTTTGTCTACTCCTTGAATCAAATTTTCTGATTAACATAAATGATAATTACCACAGTCTAATAAACAAATGATAATATTGTTTGAATCTAATTTTCTAATTAACATAAATGTTAATTACAACAATCTAATAACAAATGATAATTTCGTTTGAATCAAATTTTATAGTTAACATAAATGTTAATTACAACAATCTAATAACAAGTGATAATTTCGTTTGAATCTAATTTTATAGTTAACATCAATGTTAATTACAACAATTTAACAACAAATGATAATTTTGTTTGAATCTAATTTTATAATTAACATAAATATTAATTACAACAATCTAACAATATGTAACAACCCGAAAATCTGGGCCAGTTTAAAATTTTTATTTTGGCTATTATAGCGAATTTCTATATTTAAAATGAATTATTTTAAATAATATCGACGGAAATTTATTTTGAATGTAAATAGAACGTAGATTATATACGTCGCCGTTAGAATATAATAATTATATATAATTAGAAATAGAATTGAAAATGGCGCGGTAGTTCGATAATTCGATTTCAAACTTCAATTGAATGTACCGGGTGCAAAATAAATCGGATTTTAGTGAAACCAAAAACATTAGGATCTAATTGGGAATATCTTTCCAACGAATCCGAAAAATCGAAATTTCATAGCGGGAATCAAAAGATATGTCCAGTTGAAAATTCTGAATAGTCGCTATGGAATTCAGGCCCTTAAAAATGGGAATTTTGCAAACGGCCTCGGATTTCGACGAAACCACTTTTGTTGGGTCCGTGATGTCAAGTTATTGCTAGATTCCAAATTTCATAATTTTTCGAATCAATATGTGAGCGCGGGAAAGGAAAACGCGTTTGACCAGTTTCAGTTGATTTTAATCGACTGGAAAATGGCCATTTTTCCTACGGTCTCAGAATTCGATGAAACTAGTTTTGTTAGGACCGTATCGTCAATACAAAGCTAGAAAATATTTTTTGCAATTTATAGAGTTCGTATGTGACCCCGGTAAATTGAAATGCGTGTTCAAATTCAATGTATAGAGTTATATGTTGATTTTGACAAAAACTGATTGTAACGACCGAATCAGCCTACGATACATATCCCATTGTGTTCGGAATGGGGGTAATTAGCTATGGACGACAGGCGGTGGGCCTCGTTTAGAGGTCGTATGAAAAAGTCACCTTTTTGTAAATTAAATAATTTAATAAATAAATAAAATCAAATCACTCACTCCTCTCCTTAACCGTTCTGCCCCCCCCCCCCGATTAAATCAGAAATCAAAAAAAAAAGGAAAGAGGAACGGGCGAGGGGGGGGGGGGACTGCCGCCGCCTCCATCGCTCCCCCCCCCTCAACGGCGCGCTGTCCGCCACAACCGCCACCCCCCTCCGTTCTTCCTCCTTCTCCTCCCTCCAGTGCTAGGTCACGAGCCCCAATCCAACGCGCCGCCGTGAAGACCACCGCCCCTCTGAACCCCCTCCCAACCACCAGCAAGGCGCAACAGCACCCCACGCTCCTTCTCCGACTTCGGCAGTGAGTTCTTCGGTTTTTTTTATTTATTTCATCTTTTTTATAATATATATAATCTCTATAGAATGGTCATATAAGAAGGAAAGGATCTTTTATTATAGTGAGTTCAAAATATAATTTTAATTATATGTAGAAGTTAAAAATATAATTTTTATCGCATGTAAAGGTTGAAAATATAATTTTCATATTATATAGATAATAAAAATGTGATCTTTATATGGCAGGATATAAAAAGACGATATTTTTATGTAGTGAAAGACAATATTTAGTTTGGAAAAGGAGAAATCTTTAAATATGAAAAGGCGAAATCTTTAAATATGAAAAGGCAAAATCTTTAAATATGAAAAGGCGAAATCTTTAAATATGAAAAGACGAAATCTTTATGTGTAGAATAACGTGATAAAAGTAGAATTTTTATCTATATAGTATCGATGTAAAAATAGAATTTTTACCTATATAATAGCGAAGTTAAAATCCGATTTTTATATATTGAATAGCGAAGTAAAAATTCGATTTTTGTATATTGAACAGCGAAGTAAAAATTCGATTTTTGTATATTGAATAGCGAAGTAAAAATTCGATTTTTATATATTGAATAGCGAAGTAAAAATTCGATTTTTGTACATTGAATAGCGAAGTAAAAATTCAATTTTTGTACATTGAATAGCGAAGTAAAAATTCGATTTTTATACATTGAATAGCGAAGTAAAAATTCGATTTTTATATATTGAATAGCGAAGTAAAAATTCGATTTTTATATATTGAATAGCAAAGTGAAAATTCGATTTTTATATATTGAATAGCGAAGTGAAAATTCGATTTTTATCTATATAGCAGCGGTGTAAAAATCGAATTTTTATATATTGAATAGCGAAGTAAAAAATTCGATTTTTATATATTTAGTGGCTACGGGCAACGAAAATGACGAAAGGCAAGAACGACGAAGATTTCTACTTATGAAGTGTCGTGGAGTTGGGATAGCTATCGGTGAGAACTTCTCACTCTAAATTACTTTTTCTAGTTATATATATATATATATATATATATATACGAGGATGCAGACGGTGCTTAGCAGCACCGTACACCCGTCATCCACAGACCATGGATGGCTTGTTTGTTTGATTGATGTGTTGTGAAATTTGTTTGTGATGTTGATGTGAAATCGATAATAAAATATAGATAGTTGAAATAAATTAATTATAGTTAAAAATATAATTTTTAACGTGAATGTGAGTAAATAAATATTTATAAACAAATCGGCCGATTTGTTTATATACACTGATTTGACTGATATTGGTTGGGATGATAAATTTGACACATCGCCCAACTGCACCAATAAAAATATGTGTTTGTTGATTTGAAACCCCATACGGGGTTGGGATGATATTTGAGTACACTAATCCCAATTATTTAATTGTATGTCGATCGATTGGTCGACAGGCTGTGTAAGCGTTGATTATTTATATTTGATGCTTATGCAGTTGTGTGGTGCACCTTGGATGATGGTTGATTGTTGATCGTTGCTATTATATACATTTGTTGTATGGAATCCATATAATTGACGTTATATGGTGATCGATTGGGCCTCATTCCAATCGGGAAAATAATGAATATTATAAAGGAAAATTCATGCGTTGAATATAAAAATAGTCATGTGTTGACGATGTTCATGTGTTGAAACTATTTAGGTGTTAAGTGAAATATTTTAAATAATAAAATTTACATCTTTATCATATTTAAGATTAGACACTACCTCACGGTACTCATGTGTTGAATAGAATAAAGAAGTTTTTGACAAAAATAGTAATGTGTTGACAGTACTCATGTGTTGAGATTAGTCGTGTGTTGAAAGAAATATAGATTCATGTGTTGAATAGAATAAATATTCATTTGTTGAATAGAATAAAGAAGTTTTTGAAAAATATAAAGCCGTGTGGATTAGAGATGCATTATTTTGACGCGAACGATATTTATATCGATTTTATTCGTTTTATAATGAATATTGAAAAGTGATTTCAAAATTTAATATTTTGAAATGAAATTCAAATTAAATTAGATTAAAATTCAAATTGAAATTTTATTGAATCAATTTGAAATGAAATCGAATTGAATAGATAGTGAATTTGAATTCGAATTGAATAGAAATGAATTCGAATTGAATTAAATTGAAATTGAATTAAAAACGAATTGAAATCGTTTTGAATGAAATTTAAAACGAACTGAAATTGAATTGAAATCGATTTGAAATGAATTCGAATTGAATTAAATAGAAGGTAAATTCAAATTGAATTGAAACGAATTAGAATTCGAATTGAATTGAAACGAATTTGAATTCGAATTGAAATCAATTTGAAATGAATTCGAATTGAATTGAAATCAAATTGATTTGAAATTGAAGATGAAGTTGAAATTGTTTGTGAAACGAATTTATAACGATTTATGAAATACATTTTAAAAAGGAAATTGACGAAAAATATAATATATATATTATATATATATAATGGCCTGAATAGAACGCGCCGCGCCGCGGCAGTTCGTGAATTTCGACCATTGACTTCGAATTGACGTTGCGGGAGATCCGACCGTCGGATTCTCCTAAAACCAGAACCTTTGGGTTCGTATCGAAAAGAGCTTTCAAATGAATATTAGAAATTTGAAATCTAACAGTTGGATTTGGAATTATGTCCAAATCAAATTTGGAAAAGGTCGTTGCAAGTGCAGTTCGATGGCCGTTTATGGAAATCGACTGTACGGGCCTTGATAAAATTATTAAAAATATCTATAATTTGTGTAAAATCATGATATATGAACTGGAAAGAACTGGGATGTAAAATTCCACATTTGAAAGGATAAAAATATATTTTTGTCGAAATGCACTAGTTTTGAACTAGAATTAAAATCAATTTATTTTTGAAATAAATAATTTGAAATTGAAAGTGATTTTAAAAATAATCAATATTCCCAATACGTGGATTGGACTGGAGTTGAATCGAAATTATCTTCGGAATATTTATATGTTGGATTTCGTGACTAAACAGACATTGTTATGGGAATTTGAAAGATATATTTTATATCGTTATTTCCAATACGATATTTGTTGGTTTCAGAATTTGATATTGAATATAAGCCGGTATATTTTCTATTTAGAGCCTTGTAATTAATATCAAATGTGATTTGGGTTTATCGTGAATCGTGTTTTAGATGACATTGGTTCTTTAACCCAGTTAAAGGCAAGATGTTGATTTTTGAAAGGATTAAAACTAAGTGGAGTTCTAATGAATCTTTAATTAGATTAAAATGTGAATTGATAATTTAAATTATCAAATCTGAAAGGTGATCGAGAATGGAGTACCACTGTAATAACCCGGAAAATGTGAACCAGTTTAAAATTTTTAAATTAGGTTATTACCAAGAAATTTGAATAGTTGAAATAGCATATTTCAATAAAATATAGAATTTGGTATGGTATGGCAGTTTGAAATTTTAAATACAAACTTTGTCCGACTGTACCGGGTGGAAAATGTAACGAATTTTAGCGAAACTGAAAATATTTAAATCTGTTTATCAATACCTTTCTAACGAATCTGAAAAATCGAAATTTCATAACGGAATTAAAAAGTTATGGCCAAATGAATTTTCAGAAAGGTCGCTATATAGTATATATAGCCCTTGGAAATTGAGGTTTTGCATACGACCTCGGAATTCGACGAAACAACTTTTGTTGGGTCCGGGATGTCAAATTATTGCTAAATTTCAAATTTCATAATTTTTGAAGCTAGTATGTGAGCGGGGCAAAAGATAACGTGTTTGGTCAAATTCTGTTAAAATGGGTCGACCTAAAAATGGCCGTTTTTCAAACGAGCTCAGAATTCGACGAAACTGGTTTTGTTAGGACCGTATCATCAAAACAAAGCTAGATTTATTTTTCTGGAATTTTTCGATTCAGTTTGTGGCCCTGGCAAATTGAAATGTACGTTTAAATTAAATATCAAATGTTTTATATTTTAAATTGAAAAATAACTGACTGTAACAGTCGAAATGGCCAACGAAACATATCCCATTGTGTCCGGAATGGGGGTATTTAGCTAGGGGCGACAGTCGTTGGGTTTAAAAAGGAGTCCGTTTGCAAAAACACTATTTAAAAATTTCTATAAATTTCTGGCCAATAGGAAATTTTCTTTCAAAAAAAAACCCCCCAAAAACCCTCCGCCGTTCAAAAGAACTGACGATCCACGTCGTTCGTTTCTTTCCGCCCACGCTGCCGCCTCTACAGGCCATTCCAGACCTTGCCACCACCGCCGTTCGCTCCGCCTCTTCCCCCTCTACAAATCCGACCCATCGCCGAACCCCATCGCCTCCGCCATCGTCGGAATCGCCGCCACGAAGTTCCAAACTTCCCATCGCCAGATCTGCTCCGATCTGCCACCATCTCCGACCCCACCACCATCGACCTGACGCCCTCGACCTCCTCTACGACGCCATCACCTCCGATCAGACCCACGAAGCACAGATTTCGCGAAAACAGCGAATCCCCTTTTGAACAAATAATAAAGGTAATTCCTTTATACGTTTTTAACACTTTAAAGCATTGCAAAGCTTTGAAAAATAATATCTTTTTCGTTCTTTAACGAAATTCGATGAAACAGGAGACACCGTGACCGCAAGGAGGCTCTCTACATTCTAGAAGAAGCCGCGGATTTTTCTGACCTTCCTACGATTTTTAGCACCGCAATAACCAATGTGAGGAATCTAAGCTATTTGTGTGAATGAAATCGGGTTGTATAAATTATATGAGCAAAGTGTAAATTATATACGCATTGTATACCTCATGTACATATGTTGTATAAGTTATATTAGCAATGTATAAATTATACAAGCGTTGTTTGAAACATATATGCTTTGAATTGTGATGAAATGCAAGTGAATTATTATATTATATATATATATATATATATATATATATATATATACTCCCCTCGTCCACAGACCATGGACGATATTTATTGCTTGTGATTGACGTGATATTATATGGTATGACGAATGGTTGGAAATAATTGTTTGTGGTTGATATTATGGTTGAAAAACACCTTTGTGGTTGAAAAATACCCTCTTGTGGTTGAAACAAAATAGAATAGGATTGTGGAATTGAAAATAAAACATGTCGCCTGCGTGAGAACTTGATGCATGATCCCCATTGTCAAAAACCACGAGGTTTTAAGGTAGAGCGAGGAGCCGTACTAGGGACGGTCCCGGTTTTAACTACCCTATCGTTATGCTGCCGAAATTTTCTGAAATATTTATGTGTTGAGTTGCAATTCATTCGTTGAGTTGAAATTCATGTGTTGAATATTATTCGAATTTAAAAAAATGTCTTTAGCGATAAAAATCACATTTTTATATATATTCAAACTATATCGAATATTCATGTGTTGAGTTGCAATTCATTCGTTGAGTTGAAATTCATGTGTTGAATATTATTCGAATTTAAACAAATGGCTTTAGCGATAAAAATCACATTTTTATATATATTCAAACTATATCGAATATTCATGTGTTGAGTTGCAATTCATTCGTTGAGTTGAAATTCATGTGTTGAATATTATTCGAATTTAAACAAATGGCTTTAGCGATAAAAACCACATTTTTATATATATTCAAACTATATCGAATATTCATGTGTTGAGTTGCAATTCATTCGTTGAGTTGAAATTCATGTGTTGAATATTATTCCAATTTAAACAAATGGCTTTAGCGATAAAAATTACATTTTTATATATACACAAACTATATAGAATATTCATGTGTTGAATTGCAATTCATTCGTTGAGTTGAAGATCATGTGTTGAATGTTATCATCTTTTAAAAATAAAATGAATCGACAATGAAAACTATATTTTTATAGTGAATAAGAAGTGTTAAAAATACACATGTGTCGAATAAATATTTTTGATGATAAAAATATTCTTTTTATCATGTATACGCTTAGTTAAAAATACACATGTGTCGAATAAATATTTTTGATGATAAAAATATTCCTTTTATCATGTATACGCTTAGTTAAAAATACACATGTGTTGAAATCAATAATAATTTGCTAGAAATATTAATATTAGCTTTGTTCTGCATATATATACATGTGTTGAACAGGAAAATGGATTAGCTGTAGAGTAAAGAAATTATTTGCGTGCCCGACAAATAGGTAAACCTTGATGAGTTGGCTGCGCAATTTTATTTATATATCAACTCCTGTGAATGTCATTGGATGTGGAGTGCTGGTTTTTCTGTGTGAAATAATAAATAACGCCATAGGATAGTAACAATTAATTTTGAACTACACTACATGGCATACTTCTTGACTATAGGCATACTTCATCATATTCCACATAAGCAATTGGAGCTTGTGTGACGAGGTGGAAGATTTACCATACAAGCAAGAGGCTTGTATGGCTATGACTATGTACTACAGGTTGAACTGATGACTGATATGGACTACATAAATTATAACGATAAATTGTCAGGTTAATAAAAACCCCACACGGGTCTGGAGTTGACAATATTCACGTCGCTCTAGTTATTAGATACGGCACATGGACTATTTATTTCCACACGGAAACGGGGTGACGGGAATTTATTCTCTGGAGTGATTATCAGTACATGCTCCCCCGTAAACACCAGAATATGTCACTATAAATATGTGAATGCTTTTTAGGATTTATTGGGTACCTAATACGGCCCAATAAATTTCCAAACCCCTCCCCGTACAAAGGAGGTTATGGCGAAATTTTTCGAAATATTAAGGCGCTAGTGAAATATTTGAAGTGAAAACGAAGTTGAAAATATAAAATGAACTATAGTTGAAATTATAGAATAAACTATATTTATATATATAAATATAATTATAATTAAAAGGAATAGAGGCCGTGCAGTTCGCGTTTCGAAATCGTAATTTGAAACGATTAGTACGAGAAATCCGACCATCGGATTTTCACGAAACCACAACCGCTGGGTTCATCTTGGAAATATCTTTCCAACGACACCAACCTTGTAAAAATCCAACGGTTGGATTGTCCGGAATGTTTAATTCAAATCTGAAGAAAAACAGCGCCAGAATCGTTTATATTTATATATAAATATAATTAAATTAAATCGAATAACGACGCTGCAGTTCGAATTTTGAAACCGTAACTTCAAACGACTAATGTGGAAGATCCGACCGTCGGATTCTCACGAAACTGGAACCGTTGGGTTCGCCTTGGGAATATCTTCCCACTGATATAGACTTCGTAGAAATCCAACGGTTAGATTTTCCGATATGTGTAAAACAAATTTAGGGGAAAACAGCGCCAACGCCACAACACGACCTGAAACGTCGTTTAATTAAATATGGCCATTTTTAATAAATAAAAATGGCGAAAAATCGTTATAAAATATTATAAGCAATATTGATTGAAAATAAACCAATTGGGATTGAATTGTTTGATATTTGATTGTTGTATGTGTATGACATGAAAATAATACTAAAGAACCGAAAGATGGATGTCGAATAATATAACCATAAAATGAATCGATTTAAATTCTAATGACGTGAATTATTTGAAAAGGCCGACCTAACCCTCATTTCAAATAATTTATCGAGCGATTCGAATTGGAAAATGCAAAGACTATTCAAGACCGACGATCTTCGTATCGGTTGGATGGGCGCTACTGAGGTTCCTGACCGGAGTAGCTACCGGAAGGGGACGGAAGTAGTAGCCGTCTGAACGTATGTGTTGATTGTACGGATTTGCGAGGAATTTGACGCCTCCGGTTTCGTTCAGACCCAGGACAGACTTGTAAATGGACTGTGTGTCTGACATTGGATTTTGTTCTGTATTGATTGATCTCTGTTAAATATATATCTGTTTGGCGGCGGAGAATTTATTCTTTTGCTTAACGCCCTTCTCTGAGACGTACGAGCTCAGGGGTTATATATCGATAGAAATCAATCGTATGGAGTGGACTGCCTATGTGGCATGCCAAGATGCTGTGATCAAGGCTTCTGTTGCAAAGCAAAGTCTTGTGGATGATGATCAAAGCAAGGTCTACGTAGCCTCGCTTTGTGTATTTCGTAGATTCGCGAACCTCACACCCCGGTATGAGTAAAAAAGGGATACGACCGCTGGGAGAGCACGACATTTCTTTCTATCTATGGTGGTGTCAGTGACTTACCAGACCTGACATATATATATCTACTTTTCACCTTTGTGGTTGTTGGAATGCGAGGCGCCTCGATTATAGGTCTGTAAGGACCGGGAAACGTGTGTTCAGGAATAACCAATCCTCTAACGTAAGTGAGGACCGACCCAGCCGCATCCAGGGGTTGCCCAGAGTGTGTAGTCCCGAGGCATTTGCTAAAGTGTCTCGAAGCAGAGAGGAGCTTGCCCCTTGCCACGACTCATGACGGAAATCCAATTTCCAATACGAGATAACGGATTCGATTGTAACTTATATATGGCAACATAGTGGCATGGGACGCTCATGTCGCCTATGATTGATATTTATGATGCTATTCATTTTTGAAAACATATATGCACTAGTAATAATATCAAATGATTATGCTTTATAAGTATCAAGCATATTTGGCTATTATAAGGTAAAACTCTATCCTCCGGCTTGCGTTGCATTGTGTGATGGGACCTGAGTCTTATAATGGCTTCATTCTTTCAAAAAGCATTGCGTTGTTTTAAAAAGAATTTACTTTGTTTTAAATGCACTAGCAATCACTGGAGTAAACCCGTTCCGCGAAAGTGGCGTGGTCCTATGATTTGCTATTTACTGTTATTTAACTGTTAAATAGATTCCTCATACCAGTCCCCATGACTGACTCGTTGTTTGTTTCACTTTGCAAACGCAGGTGCCCTTATTTTCACACGGGCAGCCTAGTACACAGGTGACAGGTGGTTTTTGGTTCTGCACTACTGCATAGAGTGCATTTTTGGTTCATGGCGAGGCTCACTTCATAGAGATGACTTTGATATTTTCCGCCATTACTGTATTTGTATTATGATTCCGCCATGGGCGATGCAGACTGATTTACTTTCCGTATTCCTTACTATATGTATATGTATTCCGCCTTCGGCGATGTAGACTGATACCCTTATTATGTCTCATTGCATGTATGTATTCCGCCTTTGGCGATGATGGCTGATCACTTTCCTTTTTATTTACTAAGTTATATCCCACGTTATGCTCTTCTGATATTCCTACATGTTGTGATTCCGCTGTCATATCCATGTAAAATTATTTTATTTATTGTTTCTGCTTTTATCTGTACTCTGCTATGATGATTAATGTGTTATTTCCTAATGATTATCCTTAATACCGCCCCTCGGATTTTGGGATCGTCACAGTTGGTATCAGAGCTTTGGTTAACCTTAGTTCCGGGATCTAACGCATTAAACACCTCGTCAGAATAGAATCAGTAGTGTTCTAATGCAAGTGGCTCATTAGAGATAGGATTAGCAATGTCCTAGAATGAGCTAAGCAGATTTGCAAAACAATTTGATCAGTACATCATCATTATCTTTCCTTCTATTCCCTTGCTTTATCATTTATGAAAATTATCAAATCTGTGAGCTTGACTCTTTTCTTGCTTATACAGTTCTCTTAGATGGCTACGCGAGGAGCAGCAGCTAGAGGAGGCCGTGGAGGCCGAGGAGATGCAGCAGGAGGACGGGGTAATATCCCCGTAGTAGTGGAAGGCCCTACTATTCAGCCACCAGCACCAGAAGACTTTGAGCTAGATAAAGTAGCAAAGAGGTACAGAAATCTTGATGGGAAACCTTTTACTAGCACCGGCACAGTGACCGAGGCAATAGCTTGGCTGAAAACCGGTGAGAAAATCTTTGAAGGCATGGGTATGGGAACTAACAACAAAGCCCGACTTGGCATTTGGCTCCTTCAGGAGGAAGCAGAGCTGTGGTGGGATGCCATTACCTCAGAAGATGCCGCTGGTACTATACGGACTTGGCAGCAGTTCAAGACTTTGTTCAATGAGAAGTTTGTACCGGAACAAGCTCTAGAGAGGATGCGAGAGCAGTTTGCTAATCTCCAGCAAGGAGACCTCTCTATTCAGGATTATCTAAATAAGTTCACTCAGTTATCGTGCTATGCTCCAGAGCAGATTTTGACCAACAAAGCAAAGAACAAGAGGTTCATATTTGGGCTAAAGCGCAAGTACCACGATAGAGCTATGAGCAACATCAAACTCTCCTTTACAGAACTAGTAGAGATGGCTTGCAATTACGAAGACATGGATGAGAGGCATGCTAGCTAAGACCACGCCAAAAGCCAATGTTGTAGCTGATGCTCTCAGCAGAAAGAATGAAATCATTGCCAGTTTTATCATTACTTCTTCCTTACAAGATAAGATTACTATTCTGCAGAAGGACGATGAATTCATTGAAAGGATTAGCCAGCGGATCCGAGAAGGAAAACCCTCAGATTTTAGCCTTGATAGCCAAGGGATCCTAAGATTAAAAGGGCGAATTTGTGTGCCTGGAATCCCAGAGCTCAGAAGAGAAATACTTGATGAGTGCCACAAATCCAAATTAAGCATCCATCCCGGTGTGAGCAAAATGTATAATGATATCAAGCGCACATTCTGGTGGAAGGCAATGAAAAGAGATATCTCATTATATGTTAGCAGATGCCCCACTTGTCAGCTAGTTAAGAGTGATCAGCAGAAATTGGCGGGATTATTACAACCCTTAGAAATTCCAGGATGGAAGTGGGAACAAATCTCGATGGATTTCATCGATGGTTTGCCTCGAACTAAGAAAGGAAACGACAGTATATGGGTAATCGTAGATCGCTTCACGAAGACTGCCCATTTTATACCTGTCCGATCCAACAGAACGGCTCAAAGTCTAGCACAGATTTACTTCAGAGAAATAGTTAAACTACATGTAGTGCCGCTCAATATAGTCAGTGATAGAGATCCCCTATTTACTAGCAAATTCTGGGAAGCATTCCAGGAAGAATTGGGAACCAAATTAAATCTAAGCACCGCTTATCACCCACAGACAGACGGCCAAACTGAGCGGGTGAATATAATTTTAGAAGATTTACTGCGGGCTTGCGTTATCGATTTTGTAGGCTCATGGGAAGATCATTTACATTTAGCAGAATTCTCTTACAACAATAGCTATCAAGCAAGTTTGGGAATGTCTCCATTTGAAGCATTATACGGTAGACCGTGCAGATCTCCCGCATGTTCGGTAGAACCTGGCAACAGACTTGTGCTAGGGCCCGATATGATTCAAGAAGCATAGGATAAAGTCGATTTCATTAGGAAGCGATTAAAAACCGCACAGAGCCGATAGAAAAGTTATGCTGATGCGAGAAGAAGGGATATATCGTTTGCCGTTGGCGATTATGTTTATTTAAGAGTTTCTCCAATGCGAGGAGTGATCAGATTTGGCAACACTGGGAAGTTGGCACCGAGATTTATTGGTCCCTTTCCTATACTTGAACGGATTGGAACTCTTGCATATAGGGTTTCATTACCTAATTGGTTGCCTGGTATACACGATGTGTTCCACGTATCTCAACTCAGAAAACATGTTCATGATCCCGACCTTATTGTGGAAGAAGCAGCGCAACATGATATTGACATAACTCCAGAGTTAGCACTTAGTAGAGAGCCATTAAAGATAGTTGGCAAAGAAACCAGAGAGCTAAGGAGGAAAAAGATTCATCTAGTCAAAGTGCAGTGGAGTAGTGATCCTAGAGACTGTACTTGGGAGACTGAGGAAAACATTAAACAAGCCTATCCCAAATGTAGAGTGGACATCTCTCACTAACTCCGGTGCAAGGTACCTTTACAATACTTTGCATTTACATTTTATTTCCTGCTTAACTGTTATTTCCTTTTCGAGGAGGAAAAGTTTTAAGTGGGGGAGATTGTAATAACCCGGAAAATGTGAACCAGTTTAAAATTTTTAAATTAGGTTATTACCAAGAAATTTGAATAGTTGAAATAGCATATTTCAATAAAATATAGAATTTGGTATGGTATGGCAGTTTGAAATTATAAATACAAACTTTGTCCGACTGTATCGGGTGGAAAATGTAACGGATTTTAGCGAAATTGAAAATATTTAAATCTGTTTATCAATACCTTTCTAACGAATCTGAAAAATCAAAATTTCATAACGGAAATCAAAAGTTATGGCCAAATGAATTTTCAGAAAGGTCGCTATATAGTATATATAGCCCTTGGAAATTGAGATTTTGCATACGACCTCGGAATTCGACGAAACCACTTTTGTTGGGTCCGGGATGTCAAATTATTGCTAAGTTTCAAATTTCATAATTTTTGAAGCTAGTATGTGAGCGGGGCAAAAGATAACGTGTTTGGTCAAATTCTACTAAAATGGGTCGACCTAAAAATGGTCGTTTTTCAAACGGGCTCAGAATTCGACGAAACTGGTTTTGTTAGGACCGTATCGTCAAAACAAAGCTAGATTTATTTTTCTGGAATTTTTCGATTCAGTTTGTGGCCCTGGCAAATTGAAATGTACGTTTAAATTAAATATCGAATGTTTTATATTTTAAATTGAAAAATAACTGACTGTAACAGTCGAAATGGCCAACGAAACATATCCCATTGTGTCCGAAATGGGGTATTTAGCTGGGGGCGACAGTCGTTGGGTTTAAAAAGGAGTACGTTTGCAAAAACACTATTTAAAAATTTCTATAAATTTCTGGCCAATAGGAAATTTTCTTTCAAAAAAAAAAAAAACCAAAAACCCTCCGCCGTTCAAAAGGACCGACGATCCACGTCGTTCATTTCTTTCCGCCCACGCCGGCCCGCTACAGGCCATTCCAGACCTTGCCACCACCGCCGTTCGCTCCGCCTCTTCCCCTCTACAAATCCGACCCATCGCCGACCCCCATCGCCTCCGCCATCGTCGGAATCGCCGCCACGAAGTTCCAAACTTCCCATCGCCAGATCTGCTCCGATCTGCCACCATCTCCGACCCCACCATCATCTACCTGACACCCTCGACCTCCTCTACGACGCCATCACCTCCGATCAGACCCACGACGCACAGATTTTGCGAAAACAGCCAATCCCCTTTTGAACAAATAATAAAGGTAATTCCTTTATATGTTTTTAACACTTTAAAGCATTGCAAAGCTTTGAAAAATAATATCTTTTTTGTTCTTTAATGAAATTCGATGAAACAGGAGACACCGTGACCGCAAGGAGGCTCTCTACATTCTAGAAGAAGCCGCGGATTTTTCTGACCTTCCTACGATTTTTAGCACCGCAATAACCAATGTGAGGTATCTAAACTATTTGTGTGAATGAAATCGCGTTGTATAAATTATATAAGCGAAGTGTAAATTATATACGCATTGTATACCTCATGTACATGTGTTGTATAAGTTGTATTAGCAATGTATAAATTATACAAGCGTTGTTTGAAACATATATGCTTTGAATTGTGATGAAATGCAAGTGAATTATTATATTATATATATATATATATATACTCCCCTCGTCCAAAGACCATGGACGATATTTATTTCTTGTGATTGACGTGATATTATATGGTATGACGAATGGTTGGAAATAATTGTTTGTGGTTAATATTATGGTTGAAAATACCTTTGTGGTTGAAAAATACCCTCTTGTGGTTGAAACAAAATAGAATAGGATTGTGGAATTGAAAATAAAACATGTCGCCTGCGTGCGAACTAGATGCATGATCCCCATTGTCAAAAAACGCGAGGTTTTAAGGTAGAGCGAGGAGCCGTACTAGGGACGGTCCCGGTTTTAACTACCCTGCCGTTATGCTGCCGAAATTTTCTGAAATATTTATGTGTTGATTTGCAATTCATTCGTTGAGTTGAAATTCATGTGTTGAATATTATTCGAATTTAAACAAATGGCTTTAGCGATAAAAATCACATTTTTATATATATTCAAAATATATCAAATATTCATGTGTTGAGTTGCAATTCTTTCGTTTAGTTGAAATTCACGTGTTGAATATTATTCGAATTTAAACAAATGGCTTTAGCGATAAAAATCACATTTTTATATATATTCAAACTATATCGAATATTCATGTGTTGAGTTGCAATTCATTCGTTGAGTTGAAATTCATGTGTTGAATATTATTTGAATTTAAACAAATGGCTTTAGCGATAAAAACCACATTTTTATATATATTCGAACTATATCGAATATTCATGTGTTGAGTTGCAATTCATTCGTTGAGTTGAAATTCATGTGTTGAATATTATTCGAATTTAAACAAATGGCTTTAGCGATAAAAATTACATTTTTATATATACACAAACTATAGAGAATATTCATGTGTTGAATTGCAATTCATTCGCTGAGTTGAAGTTCTTGTGTTGAATGTTATCATCTTTTAAAAATAAAATGAATCGACAATGAAAACTATATTTTTATAGTGAATAAGAAGTGTTAAAAATACACATGTGTCGAATAAATATTTTTGATGATAAAAATATTCTTTTTATCATGTATACGCTTAGTTAAAAATACACATGTGTCGAATAAATATTTTTGATGATAAAAATATTCCTTTTATCATGTATATGCTTAGTTAAAAATACACATGTGTTTAATTCAATAATAATTTGCTAGAAATATTATTATTAGCTTTGTTCTGCATATATATACATGTGTTGAACAGGAAAATGGATTAGCTGTAGAGTAAAGAAATTATTTGTGTGCCCGACAAATAGGTAAACCTTGATGAGTTGGCTGCGCAATTTTATTTATATATCAACTCCTGTGAATGCCATTGGATGCGGAGTGCTGGTTTTTCTGTGTGAAATAATAAATAACGCCATAGGATAGTAACAATTAATTTTGAACTACACTACATGGCATACTTCTTGACGATAGGCATACTTCATCATATTCCACATAAGCAATTGGAGCTTGTGTGACGAGGTGGAAGATTTACCATACAAGCAAGAGGCTTGTATGGCGATGACTATGTACTACAGGTTGAACTGATGACTGATATGGTCTATGTAAATTATAACGATAAATTGCCAGATTAATAAAAACCCCACACGGGTCTGGAGTTGACAATAATCACGTCGCTCTAGTTATTAGATACGGCACATGGACTATTTATTTCCACACGGAAACGGGGTGACGGGAATTTATTCTCTAGAGTGATTATCAGTACATGCTCCCCCGTAAACACCAGAATATATCACTATAAATATGTGAATGCTTTTTAGGATTTATTGGGTACCTAATACGGCCCAATAAATTTCCAAACCCCTCCCCGTACAAAGGAGGTTATGGCGAAATTTTTCGAAATATTAAGGCGTTAGTTAAATATTTGAAGTGAAAACGAAGTTGAAAATATAAAATGAACTATAGTTGAAATTATAGAATAAACTATATTTATATATATAAATATAATTATAATTAAAAGGAAGAGAGGCCGTGCAGTTCGCGTTTTGAAATCGTAATTTGAAACGATTAGTACGAGAAATCCGACCATCGGATTTTCACGAAACCGCAACCGCTGGGTTCGCCTTGGAAATATCTTTCCAACGGCACCAACCTTGTAAAAATACAACGGTTGGATTGTCCGGAATGTTTAATTCAAATCTGAAGAAAAACAGCGCCAGAATAGTTTATATTTATATATAAATATAATTAAATTAAATCGAATAACGACGCTGCAGTTCGAATTTTGAAACCGTAACTTCAAACGACTAGTGTGGAAGATCCGACCGTCGGATTCTCACGAAACTGGAACCGTTGGGTTCGCCTTGGGAATATCTTCCCACTGATATAGACTTTGTAGAAATCCAACGGTTAGATTTTCCGATATGTGTAAAACAAATTTAGGGAAAAACAGCGCCAGCGCCACGACACGACCTGAAACTTCGTTTAATTAAATATGGCCATTTTTAAATAAATAAAAATGG
The DNA here is from genome assembly GCA_030737875.1 of Allium sativum. Taxonomy (NCBI): domain Eukaryota; kingdom Viridiplantae; phylum Streptophyta; class Magnoliopsida; order Asparagales; family Amaryllidaceae; genus Allium; species Allium sativum. Next base: position 177,134,686 of record CM060915.1, on the reverse strand, counting down.
CGAAAAATCGTTATAAAATATTATAAGCAATATTGATTGAAAATAAACCAATTGGGCTTGAATTGTTTGATATTTGATGGTTGTATGTGTATGACATGAAAATAATACTAAAGAACCGAAAGATGGATGTCGAATAATATAACCATAAAATGAATCGATTTAAATTCTAATGACGTGAATTATTTGAAAAGGCCGAGCTAACCCTCATTTCAAATAATTTATCGAGCGATTCGAATTGGAAAATGCGAAGACTATTCAAGACCGACGATGCGAAGACTATTCAAGACCGACGATCTTCGTATCGGTTGGATGGGCGCTACTGAGGTTCCTGACCGGAGTAGCTACCAGAAGTGGACGGAAGTAGTAGCCGTCTGAACGTATGTGTTGATTGTACGGATTTGCGAGGAATTTGACGCCTCCAGTTTCGTTCAGACCCGGGACGGATTTGTAAATGGACTGTGTGTCTGACATTGGATTTTGTTCTGTACTGATTGATCTCTGTTAAATATATATCTGTTTGGCGGCGGAGAATTTATTCTTTTGCTTAACGCCCTTCTCTGAGACGTACGAGCTCAAGGGTTATATATCGATAGAAATCAATCGTATGGAGTGGACTGCCTATGTGGCATGCCAAGATGCTGTGATCAAGGCTTCTGTTGCAAAGCAAAGTCTTGTGGATGATGATCAAAGCAAGGTCTACATAGCCTAACTTTGTGTATTTCGTAGATTCGCGAACCTCACACCCCGGTATGAGTAAAAAACGGGATACGGACCGCTGGGAGAGCACGACGTTTCTTTCTAGCTATGTTGGTGTCAGTGACTTACCAGCCCTAACATATATATCTACTTTTCACCTTTGTGGTTGTTGGAATGCGAGGCGCCTCGATTATAGGTCTGTAAGGACCGGAAAACGTGTGTTCAGGAATAAACAATCCTCTAACGTAAGTGAGGACCTGCCCAGCCGCATCCAGGGGTTGCCCAGAGTGTGTAGTCTCGAGGCATTTGCTAGAGTGTCTCGAAGCGGAGAGGAGCTTGCCCCTTGCCTCGACTCATGACGGAAATCCAATTTCCAATACGAGATAACGGATTCGATTGTAATTTATATATGGCGACATAGTGGCATGGGACGCTCATGTCGCCTATGATTGATATTTATGATGCTATTCATTTTTGAAAACATATATGCACTAGTAATAATATCAAATGATTTTGCTTTATACGTATCAAGCATATTTGGCTATTATAATGTAAAACTCTATCCTCCGGCTTGCGTTGCATTGTGTGATGGGACCTGAGTCTTATAATGGCTTCATTCTTTCAAAAATCATTGCGTTGTTTTAAAAAGAATTTACTTTGTTTTAAATGCACTAGCAATCACTAGAGTAAACCCGTTCCGCGAAAGTGGCGTGGTCCTATGATTTGCTATTTACTGTTATTTAACTGTTAAATAGATTCCTCATACCAGTCCCCATGACTGACTCGTTGTTTGTTTCAGTTTGCAAACGCGGGTGCCCTTATTTTCACACGGGCAGCCTAGTACACAGGTGACAGGTGGTTTCTGGTTCTGCACTGCTGCATAGAGTGCATTTTTGGCAAATGGCGAGGCTCACTTCACAGAGATGACTTTGATATTTTCCGCCATTACTGTATTTATATTATGATTCCGCCACGGGCGATGCAGACTGATTTACTTTCCGTATTCCTTACTATATGTATATGTATTCCGCCTTCGGCGATGTAGACTGATACCCTTAATATGTCTCACTACATGTATGTATTCCGCCTCTGGCGATGATGGCTGATCACTTTCCTTTTTATTTACTAAGTTATATCCCACGTTATGCTATTCTGATATTCCTACATGTTGTGATTCCGCTGTCATATCCATGTAAAATTATTTTATTTATTGTTTCTGCTATTATCTGTACTCTGCTATGATGATTAATGTGTTATTTCCTAATGATTATCCTTAATACCGCCCCTCGGATTTTGGGATCGTCACAACCACCAGTTTTGCTCCAAAGCGATAGTTAAATCTTTAATAAGATTTGAACGGGAAATGGTAATTAATTTTACCGATAATACTGTGGTGTTAGATATGGAGTATTACCAGTTTTGCTCCATGGGATGAATAGGTTGGGATTGGGAAATAAAACAAATAATTACTTCGGTGTGGTTCGCTAATCCCAACTAGTTTGAAATGATATCCAAAGGAAGATTATAGAATAAATTTAGAAGAATTTTTCTTGGATAAAATTAATGGGAACCTTTCCCTAAGAATGTGATTTTGTGAATAAAAGAATATTCTGAATTGGAATGATGCGTTCGTTGTGTTTGTGTAACATTTGTTTACTATATACGTGGGTTATTCAGAAAGGCGGGAGTTATACCCATTCTGAATAACCGATTCGACGAGATGTCGAAGATGAAGATGGTGGTTGAAGACCCGAAGTCTTCACATCATTTGGGTGATTACTAATGACCCCGATTGGGCTGTACACCCAAGATGCGGGAATCAGTTGGTGATCGTCCAGACGTACTTGGAGATGGATGGATATGCAAGGAAAGTGCCTCCGGTTTCGTTCAAACCCAAAACGAACTTGTAAATGGATTGTGTGTCTAACATTGGATTTTATTCTGTGTTGATTGATCTCTATTAAATATACGTCTGTTTGGCGGCGGAGAATTTATTATCGTGCTTAACGCCCTTCTCTGAGACGTACGAGCTCAGAGGTTGTATATCGATGGACATCAGTCGCATGTAGTGAATTGCCAGTGTGTCACGCGTAAGTGGCAATTGATCAAGGCTCCTGTTGCAAAGCAAAGTCTTGTGGTTGATGATCAAAGCATGGTCTGTGTGGCGTAGCTTTGTGTATAACGTGAATTCGCGAGCCTCACACCTCGGTATGAGTCAAAAACGGGAGACCGGCTGTTGGGTGAGCACGACGTTTCTTTCTAACTAGGGTGGTGTCAGTGACCTACCAGCCTTGACATTTATATACTTTTCACCTGTGTGATTGTTGGAATGCGAGGCGCCTCGGATATAGGTCTGTAAGGACCGGGAAACGTGTGTTCAGGAATTGCCAATCCTCAAAAGTAAGAGAAGACCGGCCCAGCCGATTCCAAGGATCAAAGTGGTGTCCTGGGGAATTTGCTAGAGTGTCTCGAACGCGGAGAGGAGCTTGCCCCTTGCCTCGACTCATGACGGAAATCCAATTTCCAATACGTGATATTGCGGTTTTATTTGTAGAACCTAGTATGGCAACATAGTGGTATGGGTCATTCATGCCGCCTTTGATTGATATTTATGATTGAAATTGTTTTGACACTATACAGCTATAATAGTATCGAATAATGTGTTTTAAACGTATCAAGAATGCTTTGGCTGTTATAAGGTAAAGACCCTATCCTTCGGCTTGCGTTGCATTGTGTGATGGGACTTGGGTCTTATAACAGCTTCATTTTTCTTTATTTAGTATTGCGCTGTTGGTTTTATGCACTAGTATTCTTGGGAGGAAACCCGTTTCGTGTCATACGGCGTGGTCCCTTGATTTACCGAACAATAAAATAAAGATTAATTACTGTTTTAGTTCTCACACCAGTCCAATGACTGACCTAGAGTTTATTGTTTTAACCTAAACTCTGGGTGCCCTTATTTTCGACACGGGCAGCTAGTAGTTTTGGTTTTGCAGATTTATATTCACAGGATCCTGGTTTACAGCTGGAACGATGCTCGGAAAGCTCTGTATCCGTGCATTACTTTTAGTTGTGCTTTTGTATTATTTTCCGCTGCGATGTATTTAAATGTAATATTGAATCTCTGATATTTTCTGTGTAATATTAATTCATACTCTGTATATTCTTGTATTCTGATGGAATTGTTGTAATATACAATGAAATGTTCTTCTGTTTGCGTTCTGTGGTGGCTTGTTCTCAAAGTATCCGCTCTTTCCTTAACGGGGAAGTTACGGGTCCTTACACAATAAATGATAAATTTGTTTGAATCTAATTTTATAATTAACATAATGTTAATTAGAACAATCTAATAACAAATGATAATTTTGTTTGAATCTAATTTTATAATTAACACAAATTTTAATTACAACAATCTAACAATAAATGTTAATTTTGTTTGAATCTATTTTTATAATTAACATAAATGTTAATTACAACAATCTAACAACAAATGATAATTTTGTTTGAATCTAACTTTATAATTAACATAAATGTTAGTTACAACAACCTAGAAAACACACCCATCATAAAACAAATCACGTATGATACAAATAGAACTTAGCGGCGTATAATTTAGCAACACAAATTCTAGAACAGATTACGTATCATGATTCAGAAATTTTAATTATATATATAAATAAATAATAATAAATTCTCACATTGCTTTTTTTCTTGTCTGAATTTTCAAACTGCTCTATTTCAGATCGGGTTTGTTCCATCGCATAGATCTCAGAAAGGTGATTCCAATGCTTTGGAAATCATCTGATTTCACCGCTGTTTGAAGAAGTTATGCAATTATTTACAATTGATAACTTAATTAAAATAATTAATAATTTAATTAAACAAAATTGATCGTACATTTTAAATTACCGAGGCCACATACGGACTCTAAAAATTACAGAAAAAATATTTCTAGTTATGTTTTGACGATACGGTCCTAACAAAATTAATTTCGTCGAATTTCGAGACCGTTTGAAAAATGGCCAATTTCTAGTCGATTTAATTTGACTGAAATTGACAAAACACATTTTCTTTTGCCACGCTCACGTATCGATTCGAAAAATTATGAAAATTGAAATCTAGAAATAATTTGACATCCCGAATCCAACAAAAGTGGTTACTTTGGAAATGGAGGTCATTTGTAAAATGGATCTTTTTAAGGGCTATATTTTATATTAAAATATATATAAATTCTACAGCGACTTTTTTAAATTTTAAGTTGGACATAACTTTTTATTTCTGCTATGAAATTTGAATTTTTTGGATCTGTTAGTGTAGTAACCCATAACTTTTTATCCCCACTATGAAATTTTGATTTTACGGATTCATTGGAAAGATATTCTTAAATAGATTCTAATATTTTTGGTTTCACTAGAATCCGGTTTATTTTGCACCCGGTACATTCATTTGAAGTTTGAAATCGAATTTTCGAACTGCTACGACATTTTCAATTCCTTTTGTAATTTAAGATAAATATTTATATTCTAGCGACATTTCAAATAAATATATACGTTCGAATTCTATTCAAAATAAATTTTTCGGCGTTATTATTTAAAATAAATCATTTTAAATAATCAAAATTCGCTAAAATCACCAAAATAAATTTTTTAAAATGGCTCAGATTTCTGGATTATTACACTTAGAAAGATATAATTAAAAGATTTAAATACTTTTAGTTTTACTGAAATCCGATTTATTTTGAATCCCGTACATTCAGTCAAAGTTCAAATTTTCAAATTGTCGTGCTATTTCTAACTCCTTTTATAATTAAAATTAAATTTATTTGTTTTAACTTCGATTAAAATAAAAAAAATTAGTTGTTATTATTTAAAATAAATTATTTGAAAAATACAAAATTCATAAAAATTTCTAAAATAAAAATTTTAAATTGGTTCCAAAATTCCGAGTTGTTATAGTATATATGTTTAAACACTTGAAATTAGTTTTAAAAAATCAAAATATAAGTCATATGTTGACATAAAACTATCACTTTTCAATTTCCAAAGGAAGTGTCTTTTCACTATTTGTAATGTTTCTAAATCGTCACAAATATTGAAATGATATAAATAAGGGCTGATTTCAAATTTTATTATTATTCTTCTTCTCCGTCTTCACTCCTTTTCATACGACCATTAAAATGCATCATTTTCTTAATTCCTACACTTATACTTTGCCGATTTCTACTCAAGTTATTTAAAACTTCATCTTTTCTCAATCTCTATCTACTACTCTTCGAATTGAAGTGCTACTGAAGGGTTATAGGTTGTTGTAATCATTTGGTAAGTGTTTGGGAAAGGATATGTCCCTTGTAGACGTGAAATCATGTAAAGAGAGCGGTGCTAACCTTGTAGCCGTGAAATCTAGGAAAGAGAGCGGTGTTACCCTTGTGTCATGAAATCAAGGGTGTTTGGAGTGGTGTTAACCTTGTAGCCGTGAAATCAAGGGGTTGTACTTGGATATTGATAATAATAAAACTCTTTGCAATCCATCGTTGTGTGGGACTCGACGAAGGAGTATTCCGAAACAGTATAAAATCCGGTGTGTTCTTTCATTTTTCTACATTATATATATATATATGTATACGTTTCTGTGTTTGTGTTTGATCAGGTGTTTGTGATCATCTCTGTTGTGTGTGATTCATATACTAGATCAAATAAGTTTAAGATTTTAATAAATTTCTTATAAACAGTATTCACCCTCCCTCTAGTATTGGTTTTTCCTTAAGATCCACATTTCGCATTCCCTAACAAACTAGAGTGTCTACTCGTCGAGTACAAAAGCTACAGGTTAATGCATGTTTCTAATTGCAACTTCAATGAAAGATATAACCAAGATATGGTGGTTAGATCGACCTAAAACTAGATATGAGTGACGACCAAAGTCTCTACTTTAATTCAGAGATAGAGAGACACGAATACATGAATTACCAGTCCAGATATAGCAGCCCAATGTAGCAACCAGGGCTGTTTTACATAAATGAGGATAACTAGAAACACAATATCCAGATTACTACCCATTGTGACAAACTCAGCATGGATAAACGCAAAAACATTGTTAACTAGAAAGCGTGGGTCAAATAACTCACCTGAGATTGGACTGCTGACTAGATTTGAGGAACATGGCCTTTGTTTCTGTTGCAAGATCAGAGTTGGAAGCTTTAAAAACCAAGCTGAAGGGAAAACATTGATTTCCATATCCATTTATTATTTCTCCAATCTAATATTTTGCATGAAAAAAATATTAAAATCTTCTTTTCTATTTTTCTTGATTTGAATGAGAAATTTGGGCTTCTCAATTAAGGAAGCAATATTTTTTATTTTTACAGTAGCCTCTTTCTCAAGAGGAAAAAGAAAAATGAATAGGAAGGAGAACAACAATGTTCCAAAAAATGAACGTAATACATTTTGTTACTAGAAGCTTCCATTTAGGGCCTTGGATTAAAATTCCCTCAACCCGTTAAAGTGTCACAAAATCATAAGAGTTGTCGGTTTATGTTAGATACGTTATGCGACAAGTTAACACATTCATACAAATTCAGGATATAATCTCATGTTTAAAATATTATGAATTATACAAGCATTCCCAAATAATCTTAACCACTTATAAATACAAATTTTTAGACAATTAAACATCACTATAATGTCACATATAAAATTCATATTTTACAAAACTAACATTTTCCATTTTAATTATTCAAACCCAACATTGTTTGAAATATATATTTCACATCAATTTTTACTTTCTTTATAAAATGAACATTAAGGCTTAACAAAAAATTTCCACTTACCCAAATATTGATTTCCACTCAATATTTTCACTTTTACGTCCTTTTACCACATACATAAATTCCAAGATGCCTTTTAAAGTAAAATCTATTTTTTTTAAAAATTCACCAAATTATTGTTTTTTCACTATTAAATATTTTATCAAAAAATTTCCACACAGACATCTATAATAAGATTTTAACATGGTTTTTAATACAACCTATATTAATGTTTCATAATTTCAATAATATACTTTATAATACATAGCCTTCCAAATAATAAATTACCATGTTAAAACGACTTGACAATTAATATTAAAAATATAATTTTCATTTGAGTATTGTTTGTTGGTTAATATTTTATATTTTCTATATTTGTTGGAATCAACAAAATATAATTTAAAAATATGGATTGGAATAAATTTCCTATTATATCAAAGATATTTAATTTATTCCAAAACTAATAAATTCTAAAAATCACAAAATTTTATGTTTTCATATTCAATTTGCTACACGAGTTAGTTTCATGAATTCGTATCCTATACTTCTTTGTTTCAAAATCCCAAAACATATTTTGTCTATTGACCCCGAATGCCTAAAAACCCAGGTTGTTACAACCCTCCCCCCTCCAAATAAATTGCGTCTTCGCAATTTATTTATGATAACATAGTTACTCTACAAATTATCAAAGGCAACACCTAATTTCACTTATTTCTAATAATTTAGCTTATGGAATTGCTATATAATTTATTTCTATTATTTTCTTTTAAAATCTATTAACTCATTAGGGTTAGAAAATTTGAATTAGTTGATTTACACAAATGTAAATTCTTATCTAAATTAGCATATCCCAATAATTTGAAACTTATAACATACCCTTCACATGACAAATTATTTAGAATACACACTCATCTCCATTCGAATTTAAGTTAATAGAAATGCTGCCACACCATTATTTTTAATATTAATTCCTCCAATCAATAGCTGCTAGCTTGATTGTAATATCAAATAGCCTCGCCATAACATTGGTTTATATCAATAGCTTGATGGCTGCAACCATTCTTTATCTTGATTATAAGAGTGGGCATTCTAAAATTACTGCATTTTTTGAAGATTATTTCAAAGAACATTTATTTTATGAAACACTAACATTTATTCACCTTAATCTTTTCAAAGCACAAATTTCACAAAATAATTCTTTTAATTCATACCAAATAACATCATAATAATTTATCACATTATTTGGTTGCGATGTCAACACAAGATCGTTATTGCCTGCCATCTAGTTTTATTATTCCCATTAATATAGTTGTTTAATACCATTCTCATGAATTTTATCACTATTATTCCCACAAAATTATTTTATTTTCCACAGTATAATAAGCTCGATCATCTCATATAAGCATTTAAGAAATTCTTATCAAAATCATTGATCAGAAGTATGGATCAGAACCCCTTAAAATACCCAAAGGATAACCCATCACGAAAGAAGATCATCAGATTTTCAGTTTACCCACGGTTGTTTCTATTATTCATTATTACATATATTTTCAAGCAGAAACATCCCAATATTAAGTTTCACTAGTTATTCACTTGATTTGTATTAACTAATCAACTAATTTTTAATCAACCCATAACCATTATCATTTACTATCTCTTAACCCCCCTTATCGATTTATTGAATTTTGCACAGCCAAAACAATTCACCTATTTCTGTTGTGCAACTCTGAATTATTCTCAAATTAATGCACTTCAACCCCAACATAAGTTTAACTTTTTCTATCATGGGTGTTATTCATTTACCTATCCTAAATTAATTTTAATTCAATAATCAACCCAAACACAAAAGGATAGGGTTGAAATTGTCCTTAGAAATTCTAAACCCGGTGATTAAGCATCGAAAGGATCAGAGGATGGAAGTTTCCCACCAAGACATATTACGAATGATAAGACACCACACATGGAGTACTACGGAATGAAATACATTCCTGAACGAATTCTAAAATCTAAGATCCAAACACAGCTCGACTAATAGGGATCCCGAGAAAAGGATAACAACGAAAGTGAGTAAATAGACACATGCTTTATTCTTTTACATTGTAATACATGTACAATTCCATTTCAATTTTGTATTTATTGTATTTTGTGTTGAACCTCCACTCGGACAACAAATGTAACCCTCCACCTAGAGACCCTTCATAATAAAGAGAATTACTAAGTAATATTGTCTATTAGAGCGAAAAATAGGGCTGGTTAGTGGCGATCATCCATAATTTCATATTAGATGAGTAATGAATACATTGATTAGGTGTATAATTTTTTCTCTCCTTATTTCAAGTGGATCGACATACTCAGTACAACTAATATACAATTCTGAAGGCTAAAGATCATATTCAAAAAAAATTATGAAACATACAGACAACGGATCACATAATAGAATACATATAAGTACAACAACAGGGTACAACAAATACATGTGCTACAAACTCGAACAGTTAAACAAATACAATACCATTCAAGGAATAAGAATTCAACAACTCAAATTCACAATTACCCAACTAGAAAATGGCTTCAAGAGATAATCCAAGATGGATCAACAAGCCATGAATCCACCACAAGCTACATCCTAAACAACTCAATCATATCCGAGTGTTAAAATACATGGATCATTCTACTTTAGATATCAGTTAAAATACAACAGGTGAAATATGAAGCCATATAGATAAGAATTCCTTTTGAACATAAAAGGACTTATATAAGTGTTCGATGGTACAAAAATTTCTATCAAATTAGAAATCCGCCGCGTGAATTATCATGGTAATAACTGCAAGCACGTACAATATTAGTACGTGGAAAATATGGGTTGATCTACTGAGAAGGAATTAATTGTAAATTTTTACTCAATCAAATTAAACCAAAAATTAAACCAACAAGGGATTGTGATTAAAAGAACTACAAACAAAAAGTAAATAGAGATTAAGAACTATGAATTAATAATCAATTTAGAGGCAAATCTACTTTCCAACTTTCATATAAATCATTCGTAAAATAAAATCACAATCCCTATATAATTTAGGAAACAGTAGAAGTGTATTTATAATAAACATAACCTATTTGCGTTATTAATTATCACAACTTAGGCCATCAAACTATAATACACAACCAAATCCCACTTATCACTTTCATGAAACATGACATCGACTATGAAACTAAAATCTACTTTAAGTATAATCCATTTACTATTAATTAGTAACATAGATCATCATTTTGAATTAACTTTCACTTCATTGCCATAATCATATTTAGATGAAAAGGAATTTGTGATTAATGAGATAAGCATAACCTATTTGTTTTGAACCACATAGGTTATCAAATGCAACATAAAACACAAAATTACTTTATCATCATTTTTTTCATGAAGCACAAAGTGATCATAAAAAGATATTATGTTGAATCTACATATATTGAGTTTGCTTCATTACCCCAAAATTGAAGGGGTTTATATAACTAATGCAACATGAAAGAAAGGCGAAGGAAAAAAAAGAGCAAAATAAAGGAAAATCTATTATAAATGAATAAAATAAAAAAGAACTAATTAACTAACAATGCATAAAAGAAAGAAATTACATAAAAATGGCTAAGTAGCCATGGAAAGAAAAGAGAGCTTCGATCCTTTAACAAAAACTAACTAAAAGAGAGGATATTTACATGAACATATGTGGGCACTTATTCCCCGTACGACGGTGTTAAGGGTAATCATTGGAATATAACACATAAACAGATAATAGCAGAACAGAATTAAATAAATACACCAGATAATGCATAATAGAATATACTGGATAAACTTAATCATCAGAGTTACACAGTGTACAGGATCATACTTAGTACAAATACAGTTCAGCTATACATAAATGTCTACAGCGGAAACAAACATAATATGTACAATAGGAGCTGAACAACATAAAAAGAGATAAATGATAGAATCCATCTTCGGCTCCAGCTATCCAGAAAGAGCCAGCTAAAACCTGAACACAAGGCTACCCATGTAGAAAAAGGGGCACCCGAGTTTGCTAGTGAAACAAACTACGAGTCAGTCATGGGACTAGTATGAGAAATCTACTTAACACATTTATAATATGGCTAATCACAGGACCATGCCACTTTCGCGGAATGGGTTTACTCCATTGGATCGCCAGTTCTTTAAAACAAGTAAATCTTTTAAACATTGCAATGCTTTTTTATAAAAATGAAGCCATTATAAGACTCAGTTCCTATCACACAATGCAACGCAAACCAGAGGATAGAGTTTTTACCTTATAACGGCCAAAATATGCTTGATACGAATAAAACAAAAGAATTTGATACTATTACTTGTGTTTATATGTTTCAAAAACAATTTCAAATCATAAGTATCAATCATAGACGGCATTAATGCCCCATACCACTATGTCGCCATATATAGGTATACAATCAAAACGGCACGATGTCGTATTGGGAATTTGGATTTCCATCATGAACCAAGGCAAAAGATAGTCCTTACCGACTTCGAGACAATCTTTCCCATGTCTCAGGGTCAGAGCGCATCGACCCTTGGAGCGACAGGGTCGGTCCACCGATGTGGATTAAAATTTCTGGACACTACATTTCCCCGCCCTTTGGGGCTTAAATGAGCCAACGAATGACTCCATCGGCTTCACATAATCACCGATTTATCCGAGGTGTCTTGCAACAGCAACAACCACACAGGTCAAAATAATATAAATGTCAGCCAGTTTAAGCACTGACACCACCTCTATCTAGAAGGAAATGCATGCCCTCCCTCAGGTCCTCTCTTGTTTCTGGTTCATACCGTGGTGTGAGGCTCGCGAATTCACGTTATACACAAAGCTATGCCACACAGGCGGTGCTTTGATCATCAACCACAAGACTTTGCTTTTCAAAAGAAGCCTTGATCACTGCATCTTAGCATGCCACACGGGCAATTCACACCATGCAACTGATGGCTATCAATCACACAGAATGAATTCCAATGTCAGACACACAGTCCATTTACAAGTCCGTTCTGGGTCTGAATGAAACCGGAGGCACTATATACCTCGCATACCCATCGATCTCCACGTACGACTGGACGATCACCACTCATTATCCATATTTCGGGATGCCTCCTAATCATGACATTAGTTACCATCCATACAAGATGAAGATCTCCGGTCTTCAACCACCGTCTTCATCTTCGATTCCTTATCATCGATTCAGTTATACAGAATGGGATAAACCCGGTCTTTCTGAGCAACTTGCGTATATAATAAACAAGTGTTACACAAACACACATATGCCTTATTCCAATTCATTAGTCACTAACCGTAAATCAGTAAGAGAACGATTTCCCAAATATTAACCCCGAAGGCCGAAACCAACATCAGATCAAAATCCAGGAAACCATTCGACTTAGCTAACCTTCAGTTAGTTTCTAAATTTCACATTCCATGTCATTTATAATATTTTATAACGATTTATCACTATTTTTATTTATTTAAAAACAGCCAATTTATTTAAACGACGCTTCAGGCCATAACGCGGCCGTGGCGCTGTTTTTCTTCAGATTTGATTTACACATATCTGAAAATCTAACCGTTGGATCTTCAAAAAATTTATATCATTAGAAAGATCTTTTCAAAATGAATCCAATGGTTCCAGTTTTGGGAAAATCCGACGGTCGGATCTCCCGGTACACTCGTTTGAAGTTTTGATTTCAATATATGAACTGCAGCGTCGTTATTCGATTTAATTTAATTATAATTATATTTATATTTATATATAATCGATCCTGGCACTGTTTTTCTTCAGATTTGAATTAAACATTCCAGACAATCCAACTGTTAGATCTTTACAAAGCTGGTGTCGTTGGAAAGATATTTCCAAAGCGAACCTGACGGTTTCGGTTTCGGGAAAATCCGATGGTCGGATCTCCCGCACTAATCGTTTGAAATCACGGTTTCAAAACACGAACTACATCTTTGTTATTCGATTTATTTTAATTATATATATATATATATATATATATATATATATATATATATATAAAAATATAAATATAATCTATTCCTCGATTTCAAAACGATATTCTTTTCATATATTTGGTAAAAATGATATTTTTATCCAACTGACTTTTATTTCAACACTTCGCTATTTTTAACAATTCACGTATATAATAAAAATGCAATTCTCTTTGTAAAACTATTTATTTCAAAACACGACTATTTTATATAGTTCATATACATGATAAAAATATGATTTTTACTATAAAACAATATCTTTCAAAACACGACTATTTTATATAGTTCATATAGATGATAAAAATATGATTTTTTTATTATAAACCAATTTCTTTCAAAACATGACTATTTTATATAGTTCATATAGATGATAAGAATATGATTTTTATTGTAAAACAATTTATCTCACTACAACAAAAACACCATATTATAACTTTAATTTTACAACGGTGGTAAAAGCACCGTTGTAATAAATGTTTTTTACAACTTTTTTCCAGAAAAGTTGTAATAAACTTATTTTTAACAATTGTGTTATTTCGACAGTTGTAATAAAAGCCTATCACAACTTTTATTTTTTGACTGTTGTAATATATCACTATATTTTATTATAATTAACAACTAATAATTAATATTTAATACATTTATATTAATTATTTGTAATTAATAACTAATAACACTATTAATAATCAATAATCAATCCGTAAAATTTAATACTTAGCAATTAAGAAGAATAATTAAAAAAATATAGCTAATATTATACATAATTACTATTAAATAGTTAATAATTAAAATATAATAATTAATGCTAATCATGAATAATCAATGATTGCTATTAAAAATTAAGAAGTAGAGATTAATAATTAAGAAGAAGAGATTAATAACTAAGATTATATTTAATAATTAATTTATATTAACGAACGATTAATAAGAAATATCTTTAATAATTGTGCCATTGTTTAAATTGTGGAAAAATATACATGCTAATTTGTATATTATTTGTGTGTTTAATTTGTGAGTAAAGATTCATGTTTAGTATTGGGTTTAATATAGCATGAAAATTAGTTAAAGTGTTGTGGGAAAATGGGCTTAACTATCATAACAGGCTAATACAAAAGCTAGGGGTAAAATTGGAATTAGCAAGGAATCAAAAACCCTGGCTGTATAGAATTTACCCAATAGAAAGATAGAGAGATTGTTGTTTCCAGATTGTTCTCCTCGTTCAAAATAAAAAGAAACGAAATAATGGCCGAACCCTAGGAAATGGAAAGTTGGGGCAAATCGAATTCAGATCGTCTCGCCAGCTCCAACGACTCGTACCAAATAGGATTCATGGTTCATGGGGAGATCCACAACGGATTCAGAGGGACTAGCGGATCTCAAAGCCCAAAACCAAGGATCTGGAGAGGATAACGTTGAGAAAACCCTCGGTGAGTGTATTCCTCTCTTTTTTGGCAATAAGACCTTGATAGGAAGTCGCATACATATATGTTTTTCTGTGGTTCTAGTAAATGCAAGTACACCTGTCTGTTGTGTGATTATTTGAGTTGATTTGGCTGATTTTGCGAGTGATGTTGTGTTGACCTGATTTGATAAGTCCAAACTGTGAAATACAATAGAAATTATGTATTGAATGAAGGATTTAACTACCAAATGTTTAGTAAAATATTTTTATTACTATCTGAAACTTCGTAGCTCTTCTATATATATTGGCTATTAAAGAGAAAAATCCTTTTAAGACCAAATGCATCAGTGTTTGATAAGATTTTGTTGGTGATTTCAAACATAAGCATTGAACAAAAGAGAGAAATTTCATTTTACTTTTTTTTAAGCATGAAGTATTTGTTGATAACCAAACTTTCTGGAAGCTGGAATAAGGAGAAATTTTAGACAACATGGACCAAAAGTTGGCATTGTACTGTACAAACAACGAAGCAAAAGTAATAAAAATAGACAAGCTAGGCTACAAGAATTTATTCAAGCATGATAGGATGATTATAAAATGAGAACACCTTGCTATAAGCAAAGACTAAGGCTAGTAGAAGCCATGCAATGAAAAGGGCTGCAGCAATCAAGCAGTAGTATTAATGCATCGTTTGGTAATTGACAGTGCATGTATCAACTATATCGGCTTTGAAATGAGGTGACTAGCACTGTTGTTAAAAAAAAAAACTGCTATCAAACTAAATTTTGAGCTGTGCAAAACTTCATATACAGGCATTTTGAGAATAAAGCATATGTGAGTGTTCTACTAATATTTTGTTAGGAAGTATTTTGCAGCATGTATATGGCTGATAACGTATACTTGTAGGTTTATAAATAATTAGAAACAAACTCCATATGTTAGTGTATAATCAAATTACAAAATGCAGGTTGTTAATTAAATACATTTAAGTTGATATATAGTTTAAGAACCTGCCATGAACATACATGTCTATTTGAAGTTATATATAAGTTCAGTATGTTGTCAAGTAAAGTGTGTTTTGTATTAAGAACACTTCATTTGCTATGACGGTATTAGATTGTTTGATATAAATATGTTTTGTTTGATGAACACATCGCCTACCATGTTTATTTAGTTGGTTTAATTTATATACGAAAATTGCATGGTGGAAATATGTCATGCTACATCATTGCCTTAACAGTTTGGTATATATGCATATTATGTTGGGAATACATAATCTGATATATATATATTGTTTAAGTAATTTAATACATAGGTATATTTTGGAAATGAATATATTTGATATATATGCCATGAGAAATTTTCAAATTATAACAAAAATGTTGATCCTGCAGGAAGACTGAGTACATTTCACTGGCGGACGAATGACTGAGTACATTTCACTGGCGGACCGAGCTTAAGTGTTGACTATGTAGCAAGGCTTCTGTGTCTTTTGAGTTCAGACCGCATCAAGCTCTTTAATATCAGAAACTTATTGTTTGTAATGCACGAAATGTTGTCTAAAACTTATTGTTTGTAATAATGAATATTTGAGTATTTTAATAAATTAGTTTGCAAATAACTGTAATATATGATTTGCTTATGTAGTATTGCTATGTTTAGCGTATTGTTCTTTTCAGTTGCAAAAGATGTATATTTTTTTAACACCCAAATGTCAATCACAACAGTGCATAACAGTTGTAGTTGATATTATTACAACGGTGCATAACTGTTGTAATAAAGTTTATTACAACAGTGTAAAAAAGTTGTAAAATATACATATTACAACGATGTTGCAACGGTGCAAAAAAGTTGTAAAAGATTTTAGTCTATTACAACTTCATAATACACGACGGTTAGCTCACCGTTGTAAAATGTATATTACAACGGTGTTCCACCGTTGTAACAGGATCATTTTGTTGTAGTTTTTCAAAACACGAATACCATTCAACATATGAATTTCTATTCAACACATGCAGGTTTTCTATAGTTCGTATATATAAAATAAAATTATGATTTTTTTATTGTTAAATCAAATTATTTAAAACACGAATACCATTCAACACACGAATTTCTATTCAATGAATGAATTTCTATTCCACACATGAAGGTTTTCTATAGTTCGTATATATAAAATAAAATTGTGATTTTTATTGTTAAAATAGTTTATTTAAAACACGAATACCATTCAACACTTGAATTTCTATTCAACGAATGAATTTCTATTCAATGAATGAATTTCTATTCAACACATGAAGGTTTTCTATTCAACACACGAATATAGTTTCTACACATGAACATAATTCTAACACATGAATATTATTCAAAATTTCGGCAGCATAACGGCAGGGTAGTTAAAACCGGGGCCGTCCCTAGTACGGCTCCTCGCTCTACCTTAAAGCCTCGCAGCTTTTGACAATAGTGATTTCATGCATCTAGTTCGCACGCAGGGGGCATGTATATTTTTTTCTTTTCCACAAACTAATCCTATGTGGTTTCAACTAAATAATCCCCAACCACAAACGGGTATTTTTCAACCACAATCAATCAATTTCAACTACAAACAATTCAAATCAACCATTCGCTATCAACCAATTTTTACACCAATGACAACCAATAAATATCATCCATGGTTTGTGGACACGTGTGTATATATATATATATATATAAGCGCATTTCACTTCTATTTCAACACATATATAATTTTTACAACGCATATATAACTTATATATCGAACGTTCAACTTATACAACGCTTATACAAGAGGTGTACAATGCTTATATAACTCATACATCGTCTATATAATTTATTCATCGTCGATTTCCATATCGTTTATAATTCAGAAATCTCACCTTGGGTTCCACTCCACCAAAAATAGCAGAAGGCTCAGAAAAATATGCGGTCTCTTCTAGAATGTAGAAGACGTCCACATGAGTCCACTGTCTCTTGTTTCACTGAATTTCATCAAGAAACGAAAAAGATATGATTTTTATAGTGAAATCAAAAACCGTAGCGCTTTAAAGTGCTATAATATAGTTGAAATTAAAATAGGTCGTACCTTTCAAAATCTGTTCAAAACTAGGTTTTGATTTTTCGTGAAATCCGTTGCTTGATACGACGATCGGCCTACGCCACTTTGACGGGCTAGGAGATTCGCCCAGATCGATGCCAGGTGGGTCCCACTCGGTGGCGGGGCTGAGGCAGGGCGGCGGCTTGAAGGTTGGACGTTCAGGGCGGTGATTCTCCACTTACAAGCGACGAGGGGTGGTGCTTCAGGTATAGAATTGAAGAGGAGAGAGAGTTCTTCAAAAAGTTCAACTGTGGCAGGGGCATTCGATGATCGTGGCGGCCGAAAATTGATCGGGAAGTGGAAAAGGGGTTTCCACCTTTAATCGGAGCAGTAAGGAGAGAGAAACTTCTGATGTGGACGAATAGGATTTTTTTTTTAATATATTTATAGGTTTTAAAAATTAAAAAATACCCCTTATCTCATACGAACTCCAATCCAAACCCAACGACTATCGTCCCTAGCTAAATACCCCCATTCTAAACACAATGGGATATGTTTCGAAGGCCCATTCGACTGTTTCAGTCAATTTTCCTTCAAATTAAAATATAAAACATTCAATATTTAATTTAAACGTACATTTCAATTTGCCAGGGCCACATACTGATTCTAAAAATTCCAGAAAAATATTTTCTGGCTTCTTAGTGATGACATGGTCCCGACAAAACTAGTTTCGTCGAATTCTGAGACCGCTTGAAAAATGGCCCTTTTCTGGTCGATCCAATTTAATAGAAATCGACCAAACACATTTTCCTTTTCCCCGCTTACATACTAGCTTCAAAAATTATGAAATTTGAAACCTAGCAATACTTTGACATCCCGGATCCAACAAAAGTGGTTTCGTCGAATTGTGAGGTCGTTTGCAAAATGGCCATTTTCTGGTCGATCCAATTTAACAAAAATCGACCAAACACATTTCCCTTTGCCACGCTCACATATTAGCTTCAAAAATTATGAAATTTGAAACCTAGCAATAGTTTAACATCCTGGATCCAACAAAAGTGGTTTCGGCGAATTCCGAGGTCGTTTGCAAAATGGCCATTTTCACGGGCTATATAAACTCCATAGCGACCATTCAGAAAATTCATTTGGCCATAACTTTTGCTTCCCGCTATGAAACTTCGATTTTTCAGATTCATTTGAAAGGTATTCACTAACAGATTTAAATATTTTTGGTTTCACTCAAATCCGTTTTGTTTTTCACCCAGTACAATTAGTCAAATTTTGAATTCAATTTTTGAAACTACCACGCCATTTTAGGCCTTGTTTATAATTAGAATTATTTATATTTATTTTCAAACGTCGATTCAAACTTACTTTTCGTCATTATAATTTAAAATAATTATTTAAAATATTTAAAATTCACTAAAATAACCAATTTAAAAATTTTAAATTGGTTCAGATTTTCCGGGTTGTTACATATTCATGTTTTAAAACCCTAACCCTAATTCATATTTTTGGGGACTATCCAAAATGCCCTTTACATGAAGCTTCCATTTTGTCTTTAACTACTAATGATTCATTAAAAGTGTATTAAGCCAATTCTTTCCTCATCAGCCAAAGCATTAGCCTCTAATAGTTGCTTTAAGGAAAGAGGATAGATATGTAGGTGGGGTCCTCCACTAAGTTGTGTTTGGGATAATTCCTTCTTTGTTCTTTTATCTCCTCTTTGCGCATTTATAACTTCATGAACCTTATTCATAGGTGCACCCAAATTTTTACAAAACAACATGAAAATGAACAATTAAATTTTATCAAAAATTAATAAATACATAAATGACGGTTTCGCCATAATGTGAAGATGAATGCATGATAATTTATGAATTTTGGGTTTTTGGTAAAAACATGTAAAAATAGCCTAATATGTCATTTATTTAACTATAGCAAGAATAAATGCATGAAAATAAATGTACATATTTACGTGCGCATCAATAATCCTTAATCCATGCGATAATTGAGGCTAGACCACTTAAGAGATCTAAAGGACAACACAGATTACCACCAAAAGGGTGCTAAGCATCATGCTATGTATAAAGATACAATACCAAGAAATATAATTAAATTCCATTAAAAGGCAACATATAACTCACATAAGAATTTATTTAACTCAAAGAAATAACTATTTTTAAATAGCACCAAAATAGCTTTAAGGCTATAAGGACCAAAACGTTATCAGAAAATTGAATCCAAAACATAAATAACCATTAAATCAAAAAAACATCATAAAATGGATCTGAGCCAACCAATTACATATGTGACAATAAAATAAATCTTAATATCCAACTACCATGATGTTGGATCTACCTAGAAATCCAATATCTGGATTTACCAAGAAATTACAAAATTTGGATCTACCCAGAAGTTTAGTATTTAGATCTATACAGAAATTACAATATTTGGATCTACCCAGAAGTTGCCACATTTGGATGTACCCATAATTACAACTCTGGGTCTATCTAGAATTATAACATTTGGATCTACACAAATTTCAGCTATTGGATCTACAAAAAATTACAATGTTTTGATCTATCAAGAATTTGCAATGTAGGATCCACCTTGAATTTATAACACTGGGATCTACCTAAAACTATAGTTTGATTGACCAAAAGGTTTGGTACTGGCTAAACAACATAAATGTGTCACAAACTTACAATCAATAACGCTAATAGTGGTAATTGTGCCTTTTATACCACATGTTCTAAATACTAGTTCACTATCTGCTAGTCAGCTCCACAATGGAAATCAACAAACTTCTTCGATCGACGAGTCGATAATTAACCGTTCTCATATACCTTTGTGTCCTATACTACGAGGTTTACGACATCGTTTATTCACAATCATGCCTTCTCTAAGGGTGAAAATCATGTGATTTTATATATAGAAAATATGTGGTTTTGTGAAAAAGGAATAATAAATAGTTTTGAAACTATTTAAATTACTATTTTTTAAATCCTTTATAATTCGGAATATATATATACATATATATATAAAATTTTGCCTTGAGAAGATTTATCTTTTAAAAACTCAATCAAAAATCGATTTATCTCATGGTTATAATAAAAACTTATACGCATAGCTAATTCTAAAATCATAATTATAAAATGTGCATGTGTCACAAATTCATCAAAATTCGACATGGAATTTAGTCCTCATAATCATAATAAACTAGGAATTCAAAACCCGAATTCGACGACATTATAGGCTTTCAGTTTCTAGATTGAATCTATAAGAAATTCATCACTAAAACAATCATAGAAGTACATCGATGAACCAAGTATCAGGCAGAAAACTGAAACGACCCGCTACTTCCCCGTAAAGGAAAGCGTCGGATAGTTCGAGAACAAGCCACAACAGAACTCATACAGAAGAACATTTCATTGTATTTCACAACAATGCATCAGATTACAAGAATATACAGAGTATAAATGAATATTACACAGAAATATCAGAGATTTAAATTACATTTAAATACATAGCAGCGGAACATAATACAATACACAACTAGAAGTAGATATACGGATACAAAGCTTTCCGGATATCGTTCCAGCTGTAAACCAGGATCCTGTGAATATAAATCTGCAAAACCAAAACTACTAGCTGCCCGTGTCAAAATAAGGGGCACCCAGAGTTTAGGTTAAAACAATAAACTCCAGGTCAGTCATGTGACTGGTGTGAGAACTAAAACAGTTAATCTTTATTTTTAAAGTTAGGTAAATCAAGGGACCACGCCGTATAACACGGAACAGGTTTCCTCCCAAGAACACCAGTGCATAAAACAACAGCGCAATGCTAAATAAAGAAAAATGAAGCTGTTATAAGACCCAGGTCCTATCACACAATGCAACGCAAGCCGGGGGATAGGGTTTTTACCTTATAACAGCCAAAGAATGCTTGATACGTTTAAAACAAATCATTTGATACTATAATAAGTGCATAGTGTATAAAACAACTTCAATCATAAATATCAATCATAGGCGGCATGAATGCCCCATCCCACTATGTCGCCATACTAGGTTTTACAATTAAAACCGCAAATGTCACGTATTTGGAAATTGGATTTCCGTCTATGAACCGAGGCAAAAGATAGTCCTCAACCGATTCGAGACAATCTAGCCCATGTCTCAGGATCAGAACGCATCAACCCTTTAGATCGTCAGGGTCGGTCCACCGATGTGGATTATTATGCCTGAACACTACGTCTCTCCGCCCTTTGGGGCGTAAATGAGCCAACAAATGACTCCATCGGACCCGGATCGTCCGATCAAACCGAGGCGCCTCGCAACAGCAACAACCACATAAGTCAAACTCGTCAGGGCGTGTAAAACCACTGACGCCACTTCTAGCTAGAAAGAAACGCAAGTCCTCCCTGAGGTCCGTCTCCCGTTTTTGGTTCATACCGGGTGTGAAACTCGCGAATCAAACGTTACACAAAGCTACGCCACAAAGGCCGTGCTTTGATCATCACCACAAGACTTTGCTTTTCAACAGAAGCCTCGATCATTTGCCTCTTAGGCATGCCACACAGGCAATTCACTCCATGCGTTTGATGTCCATCAATATATAACCCCTGAGCTCGTACGTCTCAGAGAAGGGCGTTAAGCAAGAGAATAAATTCTCCGCCGCCAAACAGATATATATTTAATAGAAATCAATCACACAGACTAAAATCCAATGTCAGACACACAGTCCATTTACAAGTCCGTTCTGGGTCTGAACGAAACCGGAGGCACCTAGTACCCCGCATATCCATCGATCTCCAAGCACGTCTGGACGATCACCAACTGTTTCCATCTTCTTGGGTCTACAGCCCAATCAAGATCATCAGTTATCACCCAAACGACGTGAAGACTTCCGGTCTTCGACCACCGTCTTCATCTTCGACACCACGTCGAATCAGTTATTCAGAATGGGATAAACCCGGTCTTTCTGAATAACTCGCGTATATATTATAAAAGTGTTACACAAACACAACATACGCCTCATTCCAATCCAGAATATTCTTTTATTCACAAAAGCACATTCTTAGGGAAATGTTCCCATTAATTTTATCCAAGATAAATTCTTCTAAATTTATTCTTTAATCTCCTTTGAATATCAATTCAAACTAGTCGGGATTAGCGAACCACACCGAAGTAATCATTTATTTTATTTCCCAATCCCAACCTATTCATCCCATGAAGTAAAACTGGTCATACTTCATATCTAACACCACGGTGTTATCGGTAAATTCAATTACCATTTCACGTTTAAATCTAATTAAAGATTTAACTATCGCCTGGAGTAAAACTGGTGATACTCCATTCTCGATCTTTTCAATCTAATTAAAGATTCATTAAAACTCCACTTAGTTTTAATCTTTAACTGGGTTACAGAATCCGTGTCATTTAAAACACAGTTTACGATAAACCCAAAGTCACATTCATTAATTATCGGGTTAAAGAACGAGTGTTATTTAAAACACTGTTCACGATAAACCCAAAAATCAATATCAATTCAATTCCAATTAAATATTACTTAATTGGCACACTTCATTAAATCTAAATAAAAAGATTTAATCATTTCTCAACTGGGTTCAAGAACAGTGTTAGTGAAGACACCATTCACGACAAACCCAAATCACATTCGATATTCAATACAAGGCTCTGAATAGAAAATATATCGGCCTATATTCAATATCGAATTCTACGACTAACAAATGCCGTATTGGAAATAACGATATAAATATATATATCTTTCAAATTTCCATAACAACACCTATATAATCACGAATTCCAACATCGAAATATTCCGAAGACAATTTCGATTCAAATCCACTCCAATGCAATCATTGGAAATTTTGGTTATTTTCAAAACCCTTTTCAAATTCAATTTATTTATTTAAAAATAAATAGAATTATAATTCTAGTTCAAAACTAGTTCATTTCGATAAAAACCTATTTTTATCTTTTCAAATATGGAATTTTTCACCCCAATCCTTTCTAAATCATTTCTTATGATTTTACACAAATTATTACTATTTTTAATAATTTTATCAAGGCCCATACAGTCGATTTCCATCAACGGCCATCGAACTGCACTTACAGCGACCTTTTTCAAATTTGATTTGGACGTAACTCCAAATCCAACCGTTAGATTTCAAATTTCTAATATTGGTTAGAAAGCTCTTTTCGATACGAACCCAACGGTTCCGGTTTTAGGAGAATCCGACGGTCGGATCTCCCGTAATGTCCGTTTGAAATAAATGGTCGAAATTCGCGAACTACCGCGGCGCGGCGCGTTCTATTCAGGCCATTATATTATATATATAATATATATAATATATATTTCGTCGATTTCTATTTAAAACGAATTTTATAAATAGTTTCAACATTCGTTTCAAAAGCAATTTCAACTTCCATTTCAATCCAAATCAAAATTGAATTCTTCTTTATAAATTCGTTTTAAAATTCATTTCTATTCAATTCAAATTTCAATTCAATTTGAATTCATTTCAATTCGCTTTCAATTCCATTTGAATTCGTTTTCAATTCAATTCATTTCGAAATCACTTTCAATTCAATTCATTTCAAAATCACTTTCAATTCAATTCATTTCGAAATCACTTTCAATTCAATTCATTTCGAAATGAATAAAACCGATATAAATATCGTTCACGTCAAAATGGCGTCAATCTAATCAACGCGGCTTCATATATTCCTTTATTTTCAAATATTTCATTTTCAAATATTTCTTTTTCAAAATTGGAATGAGGCCCAATCAATTACCATATAAAATTAATTATATGGATTTTCATACAACACATGTATATAATAGCATTGAAAATAATCAACCATCAACCAAAGTGCACTACACTGTATAAGCATCAAACATAGATATTCAACGCTTATAACAGCCTGTCAATCAATCGATCGACATATTTAATCAATCAGGATGAGTGAACTTCAAATTTCATCCCAACACCCGTGTGGGGTTTCAAACAAACAAACACAGATTTTATTTGTGCAGTTGGGCGATATGTAAAATTTATCGACCCAATTAACGTCCTTCAAATAGGTGTACATAAACAAACCGTCTGGTTTGTAAATGAATATTGATTTATTCACATTCACGCTAAAAATTATATTTTTAACGATAAAACATTTTATTTTAACTTATGAATTTCTATTCAGTTCATTCTATAGATAAAATGATATTTTTATTTTTCTAAATTATTTTAGAAAATTTCGGCGGCATAACGGCACGATACTAGAAACGGGACAAGGCCTAGCCTTATCCCCGGTCTAGTGAAGGCCCACGCCATTCACATATCAATCAATCCATTCATTTCACCACACAATTCAATTTCAATCAAATAATCCAACTAATCTACGCAACCAAACAAATAAGTCCATGGTCTGTGGACGGTTGTGTCGGGTGCTACTAAGCACCGTCTGCATCCTAGTATATATATATAACTAGAAAAATTAAATTGAAAGGTGAGAAATTCTCACAGATAGCTATCCTAGCTCCACGGCTCTTCATTGGTAGAAATCTTCATTGTTTTCGCATCTTCGTCAGCTTCGTTGTCCGCTTTCACTACATATGTAAAAATCGAGTTTTTACTTCGCTATTCAATATATAAAAATCGAATTTTTAGTTCGCTATTCAATATATAAAAATTGAATTTTTACTTCAAAGTTCAATATATAAAAATCGAATTTTTACTTCAAAGTTCAATATATAAAAATCGAATTTTTACTTCAAAGTTCAATATATAAAAATCGAATTTTTACTTCAAAGTTCAATATATAAAAATCGAATTTTTACTTCAAAGTTCAATATATAAAAATTCTATTTTTCTATCGAAGTTCAATACATAAAAATTCTATTTTTCTATCGAAGTTCAACATATAAAAATTAGATTTTCCATTCGAAGTTCAACATATAAAAATTAGATTTTCATTCGAAGTTCAACATATAAAAATTAGATTTTCATTCGAAGTTCAACATATAAAAATTAGATTTTCATTCGAAGTTTAACATATAAAAATTAGATTTTTCATTCTATAAAAATCAGTTTTCTATTTATTAAAAATCAGTTTTCTATTTATTAAAAATCAGTTTTCTATTATATAAAAAAAACAGTTTTCTATTTATTAAAAATCAGTTTTCTATTATATATAAAAAAAACAGTTTTCTATTATATAAAAAAAACAGTTTTCTATTTATTAAAAAAACATAAATAATAAAATAAATAAGCTAAAAAGACTTACAGGGTGGTTCTCATCGATCGCGGGTTCGTCGGAGGAAGGGGGATGGAAAGGGGGGGGGTCGGACGGTGCGGTGGTCGGCTGCGGTCGGAGTAGGTGCTTCAGGCGGTGGCTGCTGGAGGGTTGGGCTCGTGAGGCGTCGGGTTTTCCAAAGGGAGGTCGAGAGGAAGAGGGGACAGCGGAGGGGGGGGGGGGGTCGATCGACGGTGGTGGGGAGGTAGCCTCCGGCGGCGGCGCTTCCTGGACTGCGGCGCGATTTTAGATCTAGGGCCTTTTTTTTTTTTTTTCGAACTGTTTCTGTTGAATGAAGGGGGGGGCCAGGCAGAAGAAAAAGGGGGGAAAGAATTTTTTTTTTTTTTCGAACTGTTTCTGTTGAATGAAGGGGGGGGGGCAGGCAGAAGAAAAAGGGGGGAAAGAATATTTTTTTTTTTAATTATTTAATTATTCAAAAAGGTTGACTTTTACATACGACCTCGAAACGAGGCCCACCGCCTGTCGCCCATAGTGTTTCACCCCCATTCCGAACACAATGGGATATGTATCGCAAGCTGATTTGATCGTTATAATCAGTTTCCTTTTGAATTTTCATTTAAATCACTATATTGAATTTTAAACGTACATTTCAAATTACCGGGGTCACATACTGACTAGAAAAATTCTCGGAAAATATTTTCTAGCTTCGTATTGACGATACGGTCCTAACAAAACTAGTTTCGTCGAATTCTGAGACCGTTTGAAAAATGGCCAATTTCCAGTCGCTTAAAATCAACTGAAACTGGTCAAACGCGTTTTCCTTTGCCACGCTCACATATTGATTCGAAAAATTATGAAATTTGAAACCTAGCAATAACTTGACATCACGGACCCAACAAAACTGGTTTCGTCGAAATCCGAGGTCGTTTGCAAAATGTCCATTTTTAAGGGCCTGAATTCCATAGCGACTATTCAGAATTTTCAACTGGACATATCTTTTGATTCCCGCTATGAAATCTTGATTTTTCGGATTCGATAGAAAGATATTATCAATTAGATCCTATCATTTTTGGTTTCACTAAAATCCGAATTGGTTTGCACCCGGTACATTCACTTGAAGTTTGAAATCGAATTATCGAACTACCGCGCCATTTTCAATTCTATTTATAATTATATATAAATATTTATATTCTAACGACGACGCATATAACTATATACGTTTGAATTATATTCAAAATAAATTTCTCGTTGTTTTTATTAAAAATAATTCATTTTAAATAATCAAAATTCGCTAAAATTGCCAAAATAAAAATTTCAAACTGGCTCGCATTTTACGGGTTGTTACAATCTCCCCCTCTTAAAACTTTTCGTCCCCGAAAAGGTACAAAGTCGAAAGTGGTTTGATTAATCAACACTACGTTCGATCTGGCTTTCATTCTCCAACTTTTCAGTTTCTGAGAATTTTCAAAATTTCAAAAATTTGGCTAACACCCTAAATTTTCGAAAAATTTCGCCATAACCTCCCCTGCAATGGGAGCATCGGGGAATTTCAAATAGCTTCCCCGGTCCTTCAGATCTCAAAAAGAAAAAGAAAAAGCCAAGCGGCTAGCCAATAGGCTCACAAAATCATCATCACCCAAACAAAACAGGAAATTATGTAGTAAACATGTACCTATTTGTCGGGCAAACAAATTTTATTCTCTGCTCTAGCCTCCTTGCTATGACCTGTTCAATGATATATATGTATTTGCAAGCAAACGCAACCAATTTTCAATATAGTTCAATATTTGGTTCAATCAGGCTAAATGGTTCAAAATTATCAACCAAATAAACAACCAACACAAACATCAATCAATTAGTGAATTAGAGTTTCAAATTCATAACTTCGATACATATACAAAAATCATGTTTTTGATGCCAAATCACAACAATTAGCCCTATCTAATTTTGGTTCTCACACCAGTCTAATGGAAATATATAGATATTACACGTTCGTCACTCGAATATAAATTCTGATGATGATATATCAATCATCAGAATCACTCACGGGCGACTAGAGCGTAATTCCATATCTATCCAGTATATTGAAATTTCGAATACACGCGGATCAGACGTATACGCAAAATCTATATATACTGGATTGCCCACATCAATATAAATAAAAACCAAATACGAATGGTTGATTTAGATTTTCAAAACAAAATTTGTTTTCATTTGAAAAATATACTCTTCACACTCGTTCTAGGATACTACTGATCCTATCTCTAACGAGTCATTCTAATTGGATATTACTAATCCAATATCAGATGAATTCTTTCGTACGGTTCTAATGTGTCTTGTTCTCTAAGCTTTGTAAACCAAAGCTCTGATACCAAATGAAACGACCCGCTACTTCCCCGTAAAGGAAAGCGTCGGATAGTTCGAGAACAAGCCACAACAGAACTCATACAGAAGAACATTTCATTGTATTTCACAACAATGCATCAGATTACAAGAATATACAGAGTATAAATGAATATTACACAGAAATATCAGAGATTTAAATTACATTTAAATACATAGCAGCAGAACATAATACAATACACAACTAGAAGTAGATATACGGATACAAAGCTTTCCGGATATCGTTCCAGCTGTAAACCAGGATCCTGTGAATATAAATCTGCAAAACCAAAACTACTAGCTGCCCGTGTCAAAATAAGGGGCACCCAGAGTTTAGGTTAAAACAATAAACTCCAGGTCAGTCATGTGACTGGTGTGAGAACTAAAACAGTTAATCTTTATTTTTAAAGTTAGGTAAATCAAGGGACCACGCCGTATAACACGGAACGGGTTTCCTCCCAAGAACACCAGTGCATAAAACAACAGCGCAATGCTAAATAAAGAAAAATGAAGCTGTTATAAGACCCAGGTCCTATCACACAATGCAACGCAAGCCGGGGGATAGGGTTTTTACCTTATAACAGCCAAAGAATGCTTGATACGTTTAAAACAAATCATTTGATACTATAATAAGTGCATAGTGTATAAAACAACTTCAATCATAAATATCAATCATAGGCGGCATGAATGCCCCATCCCACTATGTCGCCATACTAGGTTTTACAATTAAAACCGCAAATGTCACGTATTTGGAAATTGGATTTCCGTCTATGAACCGAGGCAAAAGATAGTCCTCAACCGATTCGAGACAATCTAGCCCATGTCTCAGGATCAGAACGCATCAACCCTTTAGATCGTCAGGGCCGGTCCACCGATGTGGATTATTATGCCTGAACACTACGTCTCTCCGCCCTTTGGGGCGTAAATGAGCCAACAAATGACTCCATCGGACCCGGATCGTCCGATCAAACCGAGGCGCCTCGCAACAGCAACAACCACATAAGTCAAACTCGTCAGGGCGTGTAAAACCACTGACGCCACTTCTAGCTAGAAAGAAACGCAAGTCCTCCCTGAGGTCCGTCTCCCGTTTTTGGTTCATACCGGGTGTGAAACTCGCGAATCAAACGTTACACAAAGCTACGCCACAAAGGCCGTGCTTTGATCATCACCACAAGACTTTGCTTTTCAACAGAAGCCTCGATCATTTGCCTCTTAGGCATGCCACACAGGCAATTCACTCCATGCGTTTGATGTCCATCAATATATAACCCCCGAGCTCGTACGTCTCAGAGAAGGGCGTTAAGCAAGAGAATAAATTCTCCGCCGCCAAACAGATATATATTTAATAGAAATCAATCACACAGACTAAAATCCAATGTCAGACACACAGTCCATTTACAAGTCCGTTCTGGGTCTGAACGAAACCGGAGGCACCTAGTACCCCGCATATCCATCGATCTCCAAGCACGTCTGGACGATCACCAACTGTTTCCATCTTCTTGGGTGTACAGCCCAATCAAGATCATCAGTTATCACCCAAACGACGTGAAGACTTCCGGTCTTCGACCACCGTCTTCATCTTCGACACCACGTCGAATCAGTTATTCAGAATGGGATAAACCCGGTCTTTCTGAATAACTCGCGTATATATTATAAAAGTGTTACACAAACACAACATACGCCTCATTCCAATCCAGAATATTCTTTTATTCACAAAAGCACATTCTTAGGGAAATGTTCCCATTAATTTTATCCAAGATAAATTCTTCTAAATTTATTCTTTAATCTCCTTTGAATATCAATTCAAACTAGTCGGGATTAGCGAACCACACCGAAGTAATCATTTATTTTATTTCTCAATCCCAACCTATTCATCCCATGAAGTAAAACTGGTCATACTTCATATCTAACACCACGGTGTTATCGGTAAATTCAATTACCATTTCACGTTTAAATCTAATTAAAGATTTAACTATCGCCTGGAGTAAAACTGGTGATACTCCATTCTCGATCTTTTCAATCTAATTAAAGATTCATTAAAACTCCACTTAGTTTTAATCTTTAACTGGGTTACAGAATCCGTGTCATTTAAAACACAGTTCACGATAAACCCAAAGTCACATTCATTAATTATCGGGTTAAAGAACGAGTGTTATTTAAAACACTGTTCACGATAAACCCAAAAATCAATATCAATTCAATTCCAATTAAATATTACTTAATTGGCACACTTCATTAAATCTAAATAAAAAGATTTAATCATTTCTCAACTGGGTTCAAGAACAGTGTTAGTGAAGACACCATTCACGACAAACCCAAATCACATTCGATATTCAATACAAGGCTCTGAATAGAAAATATATCGGCTTATATTCAATATCGAATTCTACGACTAACAAATGCCGTATTGGAAATAACGATATAAATATATATATCTTTCAAATTTCCATAACAACACCTATATAATCACGAATTCCAACATCGAAATATTCCGAAGACAATTTCGATTCAAATCCACTCCAATGCAATCATTGGAAATTTTGGTTATTTTCAAAACCCTTTTCAAATTCAATTTATTTATTTAAAAATAAATAGAATTATAATTCTAGTTCAAAACTAGTTCATTTCGATAAAAACCTATTTTTATCTTTTCAAATATGGAATTTTTCACCCCAATCCTTTCTAAATCATTTCTTATGATTTCACACAAATTATTACTATTTTTAATAATTTTATCAAGGCCCATACAGTCGATTTCCATCAACGGCCTTCGAACTGCACTTACAGCGACCTTTTTCAAATTTGATTTGGACGTAACTCCAAATCCAACCGTTAGATTTCAAATTTCGAATATTCGTTAGAAAGCTCTTTTCGATACGAACCCAACGGTTCCGGTTTTAGGAGAATCCGACGGTCGGATCTCCCGTAATGTCCGTTTGAAATAAATGGTCGAAATTCGCGAACTGCCGCGGCGCGGCGCGTTCTATTCAGGCCATTATATTATATATATAATATATATAATATATATTTCGTCGATTTCTATTTAAAACGAATTTTATAAATAGTTTCAACATTCGTTTCAAAAGCAATTTCAACTTCCATTTCAATCCAAATCAAAGTTGAATTCTTCTTTATAAATTCGTTTTAAAATTCATTTCTATTCAATTCAAATTTCAATTCAATTTGAATTCATTTCAATTCGCTTTCAATTCCATTTGAATTCGCTTTCAATTCCATTTGAATTCGTTTTCAATTCAATTCATTTCGAAATCACTTTCAATTCAATTCATTTCGAAATCACTTTCAATTCAATTCATTTCGAAATCACTTTCAATTCAATTCATTTCGAAATGAATAAAACCGATATAAATATCGTTCACGTCAAAATGGCGTCAATCTAATCAACGCGGCTTCATATATTCCTTTATTTTCAAATATTTCGACATATTTAATCAATCAGGATGAGTGAACTTCAAATTTCATCCCAACACCCGTGTGGGGTTTCAAACAAACAAACACAGATTTTATTTGTGCAGTTGGGCGATATGTAAAATTTATCGACCCAATTAACGTCCTTCAAATAGGTGTACATAAACAAACCGTCTGGTTTGTAAATGAATATTGATTTATTCACATTCACGCTAAAAATTATATTTTTAACGATAAAACATTTTATTTTAACTTATGAATTTCTATTCAGTTCATTCTATAGATAAAATGATATTTTTATTTTTCTAAATTATTTTAGAAAATTTCGGCGGCATAACGGCACGATACTAGAAACGGGACAAGGCCTAGCCTTATCCCCGGTCTAGTGAAGGCCCACGCCATTCACATATCAATCAATCCATTCATTTCACCACACAATTCAATTTCAATCAAATAATCCAACTAATCTACGCAACCAAACAAACAAGTCCATGGTCTGTGGACGGTTGTGTCGGGTGCTACTAAGCACCGTCTGCATCCTAGTATATATATATAACTAGAAAAATTAAATTGAAAGGTGAGAAATTCTCACAGATAGCTATCCTAGCTCCACGGCTCTTCATTGGTAGAAATCTTCATTGTTTTCGCATCTTCGTCAGCTTCGTTGTCCGCTTTCACTACATATGTAAAAATCGAGTTTTTACTTCGCTATTCAATATATAAAAATCGAATTTTTAGTTCGCTATTCAATATATAAAAATTGAATTTTTACTTCAAAGTTCAATATATAAAAATCGAATTTTTACTTCAAAGTTCAATATATAAAAATCGAATTTTTACTTCAAAGTTCAATATATAAAAATCGAATTTTTACTTCAAAGTTCAATATATAAAAATCGAATTTTTACTTCAAAGTTCAATATATAAAAATTCTATTTTTCTATCGAAGTTCAATACATAAAAATTCTATTTTTCTATCGAAGTTCAACATATAAAAATTAGATTTTCCATTCGAAGTTCAACATATAAAAATTAAATTTTCATTCGAAGTTCAACATATAAAAATTAGATTTTCATTCGAAGTTCAACATATAAAAATTAGATTTTCATTCGAAGTTTAACATATAAAAATTAGATTTTTCATTCTATAAAAATCAGTTTTCTATTTATTAAAAATCAGTTTTCTATTTATTAAAAATCAGTTTTCTATTATATAAAAAAAAACAGTTTTATATTTATTAAAAATCAGTTTTCTATTATATATAAAAAAAACAGTTTTCTATTATATAAAAAAAACAGTTTTCTATTTATTAAAAAAACATAAATAATAAAATAAATAAGCTAAAAAGACTTACAGGGTGGTTCTCATCGATCGCGGGTACGTCGGAGGAAGGGGGATGCAAAGGGGGGGGGGGTCGGACGGTGCGGTGGTCGGCTGCGGTCGGAGTAGGTGCTTCAGGCGGTGGCTGCTGGAGGGTTGGGCTCGTGAGGCGTCGGGTTTTCCAAAGGGAGGTCGAGAGGAAGAGGGGACAGCGGAGGGGGGGGGGGGGTCGATCGACGGTGGTGGGGAGGTAGCCTCCGGCGGCGGCGCTTCCTGGACTGCGGCGCGATTTTAGATCTAGGGCCTTTTTTTTTATTTCGAACTGTTTCTGTTGAATGAAGGGGGGGGGCCAGGCAGAAGAAAAAGGGGGGAAAGAATATAATTTTTTTTTTTCGAACTGTTTCTGTTGAATGAAGGGGGGGGGGGGCAGGCAGAAGAAAAAGGGGGGAAAGAATATATTTTTTTTTTAATTATTTAATTATTCAAAAAGGTTGACTTTTACATACGACCTCGAAACGAGGCCCACCGCCTGTCGCCCATAGCGTTTCACCCCCATTCCGAACACAATGGGATATGTATCGCAAGCTGATTTGATCGTTATAATCAGTTTCCTTTTGAATTTTCATTTAAATCACTATATTGAATTTTAAACGTACATTTCAAATTACCGGGGTCACATACTGACTAGAAAAATTCTCGGAAAATATTTTCTAGCTTCGTATTGACGATACGGTCCTAACAAAACTAGTTTCGTCGAATTCTGAGACCGTTTGAAAAATGGCCAATTTCCAGTCGCTTAAAATCAACTGAAACTGGTCAAACGCGTTTTCCTTTGCCACGCTCACATATTGATTCGAAAAATTATGAAATTTGAAACCTAGTAATAACTTGACATCACGGACCCAACAAAACTGGTTTCGTCGAAATCCGAGGTCGTTTGCAAAATGTCCATTTTTAAGGGCCTGAATTCCATAGCGACTATTCAGAATTTTCAACTGGACATATCTTTTGATTCCCGCTATGAAATCTTGATTTTTCGGATTCGATAGAAAGATATTATCAATTAGATCCTATCATTTTTGGTTTCACTAAAATCCGGATTGTTTTGCACCCGGTACATTCACTTGAAGTTTGAAATCGAATTATCGAACTACCGCGCCATTTTCAATTCTATTTATAATTATATATAAATATTTATATTCTAACGACGACGCATATAACTATATACGTTTGAATTATATTCAAAATAAATTTCTCGTTGTTTTTATTTAAAATAATTCATTTTAAATAATCAAAATTCGCTAAAATTGCCAAAATAAAAATTTCAAACTGGCTCGCATTTTACGGGTTGTTACAAAAACACAATAAAACAACATCCTGCAAGAGAAAGAGTTGCTCGCTAAACTCTCTATTTATAGATTGACCTTGCTTTCAAAGCGGTTGAACCTATGGTCGAACAGGGTATCGACCCCTTGCGTGCAAATGCTACATGCTTAATGCTTGTTTCTAATTGCAAATTCGATAAAAGGTTTATTAAAGTTATGGTAGTCAAGTTGACCTGAAATTAGACATAGGCGATGATTAAGGTTGCTACTCTAATTCAAAGATAGAAAGACTCAAATCCATGAAGTATTGATCAAGATATAATAGCTCAAAGTAGCAACTAGGGATGCTTCACAGAATTGAGGGTAACCAAAAACACAACATCCAGTTTAGTATACTTTTTGAATGACTCAGCACAGATAAACTCAAAAACATTGTAAAATAGAAAGCATGAGTTGAACAATTCACCTGAGATTGGATTAGCGACAAGATTTGAGAATTTTGACCTCTGTTTCAGTTGCATGATGAGAGCTTGAAGCCTTAAAAACTAAGCTAAAGGAAAAACAGTGATATGTAACAAAAGGGATTTACTGAAACACTGATTTCTAATTTGCTGTAGGAGAGAATGATTAAAATCCTCCTTTCTTTCTTTCATTATTTGAATGAGAAATCTTAGCTTCTTAATTAAGAAAGTAATGGTTTTTATTTTTAAAGTATCCAGTTTCTCAGGGGGAAGAAGAGAAAATGAATAGTAAGTAGAATGGTAATGTTCCAGAAAATGAAAGTAATATGTTTTGTTCCCAGAAGCTTCCCTTTGTGTCTTGGATTAACGCATTCAAACAAATCCTTGTTATGATCTCATTGTTCAAATTCTACAAATTATACAAACATGCCCAAAAAATATTAACCCCTTATACCTACAAATTTTAAAACAATTAAACATCACTTTAATGTAACACACAAAATTCATATTTATAAAACAAACATTTTCATTTTAATTATTCAAATCTAACATCGTTTGAAATCAACATCTCATATAAATTTTTACTTTCTTGAAATGAGCAGTAAGCTTTAACAAAATATTTCAACGCACCCAAATATTGATTTCCATTCAATATCCTCGCCTTTATTTTTTTATTTATCACATACATAATTTTCAAAGTGACTTTTGCAAAAAAAAAAAAAAAAATTCTTCACAAAATTCAACAAATAATTGTATTTTCTTTATTATATATTTTATCACAAAATTTCTATATAGACACCTATAATAAGATTTCAACATGGTTTTTAATACAATCTATATTCTTATTTTACACTTCCAATAATATATTACACTTCCAATAACATATCATCAGTTTGATGCAACCATGGTTCACGTTTGCAGTGAAATATAAACTAGGATGGCGACTTTTCCTTTTTTATCGGATCAAGATCCGAAATTGTTCTCTTCCCTTTTTCTTAATCCGAATCTTTCTTCTTCCCTGTCTCAACCGATAGGTGATCCTTCCCGTTCATACGCTGCGGTGGCTCGTCTTCATCGTCCTTGGGTGGTTTCGGTTCCCAAGGCAAAAGGATCTTGGAATAGGAAATCAATCAGGGTTCGGTGTTGTTTTAGATGTGGAGATGCAGGCCATATTGCAAGTGGTTGTAGGAATCCTTTTAGATGCTTTAAATGCGACGAAAAGGGACATAAGAAGATTAATTGTCCAAAGAAGTGTAGAGGAAGTTTGATATTCGAATCTTTGCTCTCCAACTGCTTGATGCTATGCCAGAAGATTATTTCTCTTTCTGATCTGTATGAATCGACATTCCCTCTGCGTGATAACGATGGTGGATACTTGATCTTATTATTGGTTTGGCACTTAGAGGGTTTAGTGGAGGGTATATTATGGAAGAAGGTAAACGTGGACACTGAATTGTTTCCGCCATTGCCAAGGCCGTATGAGAGAATAGATCATGCTATTTTGTTTTGTCTTAATTTCTTGAAATTAAGAAGATTGTTTGCTGAGTCTGTAGAGATGGTCAGTAGGAGGGGTTTTGTGTTAATGAATGAGATTTTGTTACTCTTTGTTGCAATCACCTCTGTTGTGAATTGTGGAAGTGGTGAGGACGGTTTACCTTCTTTCTTTGATGGCGCAGGAGTTATGAAAATGAGGTCTGGGTGGGTTTCGAATCCGATGGGCGTTGATAAGAAGAATGTGGTGTTTGGTGACACAGGGCTTAAGAATGCTACAGAGGTGTTTGACAGTAGACATTTGGTCGAAGATAATTTGGTGGGTGTTTCAGGGAGTCGTTCTGATAATCGTCTTTATGATCAGATAGATTCATTGTTGTTAGATCCCGATGTGTGTCAGTGTTTATATTCTTCTGGTCTTCGAGTTATTGGTGTGGATACGGTTGCGAAGATGGAGATTATAGATCGGAGAAAGAAAGGGATGACTGGTATTTCTTCTACCAGCGGCATTGTGTTTTCCCCAGTGGTTGCTTCTCGTATGTCAGGGGTTGATGATTGGGTTGTGGCGGATGACATTGGTCTGAGCAATAATTTTAGAGTGCTGGACGATTTAGAGGGGGATGATAAAGATGTTTGTGTTGATGTCTCCATTTCTGCTTGTACAAAGTCTTCGGCGGAGATGACTTTGAAGAGGAATCGAGGTAAGGTGGAAACTCCTAAGTGGGATTGGGGTATGAGATCTGTTCATGTATTGGGGAAGGAACATGCTGTTGTGAAAGAGGCTTGTATTATAAGTAATAGCTCGGCTAACAAGGGAAATGGTGGACCTGTTAGTTTATGGCTGAAAGACAGTGTTGATTGTTCTTTGAATTGTACTATTGAGAATTGTTTTAGTGGTGAATCGGTGGAGTGTCACAATGGCAGGGTTGCAGTCTCTCAGAGGGATTGGAGCAAGTCTTCTGTGCAGGAAGAAGAGGATAGTCATGAAATTGTTCAGCGGTCCTTGGGTGGGAAGAGTGCTGTTTGTTTAAAGCCTTTTATGTTTAAAGATGTGGATGTTTGTTTGTTTAAGAAGGGAAGACGTAAGAGAGTGTATGTCCCTTTGTTTAAGAGGAGAAGAAGCTTTTCTGAAATGAAGCATGAGCTCTGGTTGTTTTTAAATAAGGGGATTAGCTTGAGTTCGGTGATTTCAGGGTTGAGTACTAGTCGGGGATCCTATCCTCACGATGATTTTTCGTCATGTGATCAGAGTAGGCCGGTGTCAGAGGAGCTTAGTCAGATTGGTGATCAGGATTCGGATAGAGTGCAAGAGGAAAATGGAGAGGAATCTCCTGTTTGTGATATGACCATCTCCTCGACTAGGAGGTGCAGACGTAGGAGAGTTTATCCCAGATCAGGATTGGTCCGTCGTAGCACACGTATTAGATCTTATGGCAAGTAGAGGAGTTTTCTAGTGTGCTGATTCGGTCGGGAGGTGGATTATGATTTGGAGTTATTTGTGATTGTTTTTGAGTGTTAGTGTTGTGATAGTCTTTTCATACGTTTTTGCTGCTCTCTGTTGGTGAGGCTAGCCATAGGTTGTGTTGTTGTTTCTTTGTTTCTTTTCTAGGCTGCTAGTCTGTTCTTGTAATCTTTGTTTCTTACACATATATATAAATATATGTGTGCTCTCTTCTTTTCAGAAGATCACACATTTTTCTTTCAAAAAAATAATATATTTCACTACATAACCTTCCAAATTATAAATTACCATGTTAAAGGAACTTAACACTTGATATTGAAAAATATGCTTTTCAAAGTAGTATTGATTGTTGAGTAATATTTTATATTTTCAATATTTGTTGGAATCACCGAAATATAATTTATTAATATGGATCAGAATAGATTTCCTATTATATCAAAGATATTTAATTTATTCCAAAACACACAATTTCTAGATATCACCATTTCCCAATTTTCATGTTTAGTTTACTATAAAAATCAGTCTTACAAATTCGTATTACATACTTCTTTGTTTCATAAGCCCATAACATATTTAATCCGTTGACCCTGAGTGCCTAAAAACCCAGGTTGTTGCATGCACGACTTGTCAAATATCAAACATAAAAAGAAGAATCTTGTGGTTTACTATGACTTTTGGAGGTTTCACATTGAAAGTGGGTTCATATATCCATAGATTTTTATCACGTTTATATATTTGAAAATTAATATGCAAGATCGTTAATATAATTATTAGCAAGTTTGAAATATTTGGTAGCCAATGCGAGTATTTTTTGTGTTAAGCTATTATTAATCAGAATGATTTGTTATCCTTAAGGGTTTACACTTTGTACTATTTAAAAATTTCTAAATAAATTTATCAATAATTTTTTAAGCATATCATATAGAAAAATGATTAATTTAATAAATTTTAATATGTAGTCTAAGTGTTTCCTCCATTTAACAAAATAAATTTAAAACGTATTAACATAAATTAATACGGTGAACTTCATGAGCACAGCATAAGTTCATGCTAGTTTTGATTGAAATGCATATATTAGTAGTTGGTTTTGTAAGTAAGTTGGAGATTATTTTTAGTTTACTTTGTAAAGGATCTTTCTTTTAAATGCAACATATCTAGAAAAATTAGTAATTAAAATCCTTATATTCTAGTTATATTATGTGAAAATCACTTAAAATTGATAATGATAAAATCATGAAAAAATTCCTTGCAACAAAATATTTATAGGCTAATTCATACTCTAAAAATAATCCAATTAGTAGCAAAGGTGATGGCTCAAACTCTTTGTACTATTTAACATGCATTCTAAATGTGGAACACAAAATGCATAAATGATGGTATTTTGGAAGTATTGTACATTTATATCATTAAAATTTGTCAAACTAATCATTTTAAAGATATTATTTTTAAGTCCTTGCTTAACTTGCACCATAATTTTGTTTTAACCTGAGCACAAACTAGATGATTGTGCCTTAAAAGAAGCAAGTAAAATTCAGTGAAAATACATTACTACGAACAGTTTATAATATCAGAAAAATACTTCATTTAACATGCAATTTTATTACATAGTTCAAGGAATTTACCATAAAAATAAATAAACTCAACATTGTATATAACTTGTAGTGTAGCAACAAGCCAAGGAATTGATAAAAATAAAATTACTTTGAAAATTTAACTATTTATATCATTTATCATTTTGCTTGCTTAATAATACAATGAAAGCAATTTCAGTGGAAAAAATAGTATGCAACAATCTTTTTACATTACATTGTAAAGAGAATAAAAAGTAAGGCTTGTCTAGAAGTGGAAAATAGACATAAGGGAAAACTTTAAAAAAAAAATTAGCCTGAAGGGCACTAAGTTTCAATTTTAGGATGATGGACAAACATTGGAAGTAATTAAACTCAATGACAGTGCTAAATAGATCTAGCATTTTGTACACTATAAAATTGAATATAATGCTAGTTATTGCTAGCACTTCTATAGTGTAGACACTGAATGTAATGCTAGTTAAATTTAGCATTTTCCTTCAACTCATTTTTTCATTCAAATTTTTCCCTTTGACGTAATAATAGAACTTTGTTCTTTTTGCTTAACTTTTTTTTCCAATATTTTCCCTTCTCTCTAATTATCTCTGTTTAGAAAATAGAAATGAAGGTCTGTTCTAAATATTTACAGGAAAAGGGATTGATTTTAATATTCTAAATAGAGATAGGTATTTTATAAATTTTAAGGATGTGCACACAATCTCTTATTAATGAAATCAAATATCCTCACAAACTGGTATTTTGATTATTATTTATTATCCTAATTCTCTTCTAATTATGGCTTGTACCATATATCTCTTTATATTTACGAGTAAGATTATAAATAACATGAATATAAAAACTTGTGAACTATTATCACTAAGACTTTAATTAGTTGGTATTAAAAAGAAATTAACTAAAACTGGACATCATACTCAATGGATATACAATAACCAAAGCACACACTACTTTTGAAACGACCCGCTACTTCCCCGTAAAGGAAAGCGACGGATAGTTCGAGAACAAGCCACAACAGAACGCATATAAAAGAACATTTCATTGTTATTACAACAATGCACCAGATTACAAGAATATACAGAGTATAAATGAATATTACACAGAAATAACAGAGATTTAAATTACATTTAAATACATAGCAGCGGAAAATAATACAATACACAACTAAATGAGATATACGGATACAAAGCTTTCCGGATATCGTTCCAGCTGTAAACCAGGATCCTGTGAATATAAATCTGCAAAACCAAAACTACTAGCTGCCCGTGTCAAAATAGGGGCACCCAGAGTTTAGGTTAAAACAATAAACTCCAGGTCAGTCATGGGACTGGTGTGAGAACTAAAACAGTTATTCTTTATTTTAAAATTAGGTAAATCAAGGGACCACGCCGTATAACACGGAACGGGTTTCCTCCCAAGAATACCAGTGCATAAAACAAACAGCGCAATGCTAAATAAAGAAAAATGAAGCTGTTATAAGACCCAGGTCCCATCACACAATGCAACGCAGCCGAGGATAGGGTTTTCCCTTATAACAGCCAAAGAATGCTTGATACGTTTAAAACAAATCATTTGATACTATTATAAGTGCATAGTGTATAAAACAAACTCAAATCATAAGTATCAATCATAGGCGGCATGAGCGCCCCATCCCACTATGTCACCATACTAGGTTCTACAATTAAAACCGCAAATGTCACGTATTTGGAAATTGGATTTCCGTCTATGAACCGAGGCAAAAGATAGTCCTCAACCGATTCGAGACAATCTAGCCTACCATGTCTCAGGATCAGAGCTCGAG
Organism: Allium sativum; assembly: GCA_030737875.1. Taxonomy (NCBI): domain Eukaryota; kingdom Viridiplantae; phylum Streptophyta; class Magnoliopsida; order Asparagales; family Amaryllidaceae; genus Allium; species Allium sativum. The sequence goes on along the minus strand of CM060915.1, from coordinate 177,093,147 downwards.
TGACCCTAGGAGCGACAGGGCCGGTCCACCGATGTGGATTAAAATGCCTGAACACTACGTTTCCCCGCCCTTTGGGGCGCAAACGAGCCAACGAATGACTCCATCGGACCCGGATCGTCCGATCTAACCGAGGCGCCTCGCAACAGCAACAACCACACAGGTGAAAAGTATATAAATGTCAGGGCTGGTAGGTCACTGACACCACCCTAGCTAGAAAGAAACGCATGTCCTCCCTGAGGTCCTTCCTCCCGTTTTTGGTTCACAACCGGGGTGCGAAACTCGCGAATTCACGTTACACAAAGCTGTGCCACACAGGCTGTGCTTTGATCATCACCACAAGACTTTGCTTTTCAACAGAAGCCTCGATCAATTGCCACTTAGGCATGCCACACAGGCAATTCACTCCATGCGTTTGATATCCATCAATATATAACCCCTGAGCTCGTACGTCTCAGAGAAGGGCGTTAAGCAAGAGAATAAATTCTCCGCCGCCAAACAGATATATATTTAATAGAGATCAATCACACGGACTAAAATCCAATGTCAGACACACAGTCCATTTACAAGTCCGTTCTGGGTCTGAACGAAACCGGAGGCACCTAGTACCTCGCATATCCATCGATCTCCAAGTACGTCTGGACGATCACCAACTGTTTCCATCTTCTTGGGTGTACAGCCCAATCAAGATTATCAGTAATCACCCAAACGACGTGAAGACTTCCGGTCTTCGACCATCGTCTTCATCTTCGACACCACGTCGAATCAGTTATTCAGAATGGGATAAACCCGGTCTTTCTGAATAACTCGCGTATATATTATAAAAGTGTTACACAAACACAACATACGCCTCATTCCAATTCAGAATATTCTTTTATTCAAATATTCTTATACTTTGGGAAAAGTTCCCCTTAATTTTATCCAAGATAAATTCTTTAAATTTATTCTTTAATCACCTTTGAATTTCAATTCAAACTAGTCGGGATTAGCGAACCACACCGAAGTAATCATTTATTTTATTTCCCAATCCCAACCTATTCATCCCATGAAGTAAAACTGGTAGTACTTCATATCTAACACCACAGTGTTATCGGTAATTCAATTACCATTTCATGTTCAAATCTAATTAAAGATTTAACTATCGCCTGGAGTAAAACTGGTGATACTCCATTTTCGATCATTTCAATCTAATTAAAGATTCATTAAAACTCCACTTAGTTTTAATCTTCAACTGGGTTAAAGAATCAGTGTCATTTAAAACACAGTTCACGGTAAACCCAAAGTCACATTCCATTAATTATTGGGTTAAAGAACGAGTGTTATTTAAAACACTGTTCACGATAAACCCAAAAATCAATATCACTTCAATTCCAATTAAATATCATTCAATTGGTACACTTCATTAAATCTAAATAAAAAGATTTAATCTTTTCACAACTGGGTTCAAGAACAGTGTTAGTGAAGACACCATTCACGACAAACCCAAATCACATTTGATATTCAACACAAGGCTCTGAATAGAAAATATCCCGGCTTATATTCAATATCAAATTCTACGACTAACAAATGTCGTATTGGAAATAAATTGAATTTGAAAAGGGTTTTGAAATAACCAAAATTTCCAATGATTGCATTGGAGTGGATTTGAATCGAAATTGTCTTCGGAATATTTCGATGTTGGAATTCGTGATTATACAGATATTGTTATGGAAATTTGAAAGATATATATTTATATCGTTATTTCCAATACGACATTTGTTAGTCGTAGAATTTGATATTGAATATAAGCCGGGATATTTTCTATTCAGAGCCTTGTGTTGAATATCAAATGTGATTTGGGTTTGTCGTGAATGGTGTCTTCACTAACACTGTTCTTGAACCCAGTTGTGAAAAGATTAAATCTTTTTATTTAGATTTAATGAAGTGTACCAATTGAATGATATTTAATTGGAATTGAAGTGATATTGATTTTTGGGTTTATCGTGAACAGTGTTTTAAATAACACTCGTTCTTTAACCCAATAATTAATGGAATGTGACTTTGGGTTTACCGTGAACTGTGTTTTAAATGACACTGATTCTTTAACCCAGTTGAAGATTAAAACTAAGTGGAGTTTTAATGAATCTTTAATTAGATTGAAATGATCGAAAATGGAGTATCACCAGTTTTACTCCAGGCGATAGTTAAATCTTTAATTAGATTTGAACATGAAATGGTAATTGAATTACCGATAACACTGTGGTGTTAGATATGAAGTACTACCAGTTTTACTTCATGGGATGAATAGGTTGGGATTGGGAAATAAAATAAATGATTACTTCGGTGTGGTTCGCTAATCCCGACTAGTTTGAATTGAAATTCAAAGGTGATTAAAGAATAAATTTAAAGAATTTATCTTGGATAAAATTAAGGGGAACTTTTCCCAAAGTATAAGAATATTTGAATAAAAGAATATTCTGAATTGGAATGAGGCGTATGTTGTGTTTGTGTAACACTTTTATAATATATACGCGAGTTATTCAGAAAGACCGGGTTTATCCCATTCTGAATAACTGATTCGACGTGGTGTCGAAGATGAAGACGATGGTCGAAGACCGGAAGTCTTCACGTCGTTTGGGTGATTACTGATAATCTTGATTGGGCTGTACACCCAAGAAGATGGAAACAGTTGGTGATCGTCCAGACGTACTTGGAGATCGATGGATATGCAAGGTACTAGGTGCCTCCGGTTTCGTTCAGACCCAGAACGGACTTGTAAATGGACTGTGTGTCTGACATTGGATTTTAGTCCGTGTGATTGATCTCTATTAAATATATATCTGTTTGGCGGCGGAGAATTTATTCTCTTGCTTAACGCCCTTCTCTGAGACGTACGAGCTCAGGGGTTATATATTGATGGATATCAAACGCATGGAGTGAATTGCCTGTGTGGCATGCCTAAGTGGCAATTGATCGAGGCTTCTGTTGAAAAGCAAAGTCTTGTGGTGATGATCAAAGCACAGCCTGTGTGGCACAGCTTTGTGTAACGTGAATTCACGAGTTTCGCACCCCGGTTGTGAACCAAAAACGGGAGGAAGGACCTCAGGGAGGACATGCGTTTCTTTCTAGCTAGGGTGGTGTCAGTGACCTACCAGCCCTGACATTTATATACTTTTCACCTGTGTGGTTGTTGCTGTTGCGAGGCGCCTCGGTTAGATCGGACGATCCGGGTCCGATGGAGTCATTCGTTGGCTCGTTTGCGCCCCAAAGGGCGGGGAAACGTAGTGTTCAGGCATTTTAATCCACATCGGTGGACCGGCCCTGTCGCTCCTAGGGTCACTCGAGCTCTGATCCTGAGACATGGTAGGCTAGATTGTCTCGAATCGGTTGAGGACTATCTTTTGCCTCGGTTCATAGACGGAAATCCAATTTCCAAATACGTGACATTTGCGGTTTTAATTGTAGAACCTAGTATGGTGACATAGTGGGATGGGGCGCTCATGCCGCCTATGATTGATACTTATGATTTGAGTTTGTTTTATACACTATGCACTTATAATAGTATCAAATGATTTGTTTTAAACGTATCAAGCATTCTTTGGCTGTTATAAGGGAAAACCCTATCCTCGGCTGCGTTGCATTGTGTGATGGGACCTGGGTCTTATAACAGCTTCATTTTTCTTTATTTAGCATTGCGCTGTTTGTTTTATGCACTGGTATTCTTGGGAGGAAACCCGTTCCGTGTTATACGGCGTGGTCCCTTGATTTACCTAATTTTAAAATAAAGAATAACTGTTTTAGTTCTCACACCAGTCCCATGACTGACCTGGAGTTTATTGTTTTAACCTAAACTCTGGGTGCCCCTATTTTGACACGGGCAGCTAGTAGTTTTGGTTTTGCAGATTTATATTCACAGGATCCTGGTTTACAGCTGGAACGATATCCGGAAAGCTTTGTATCCGTATATCTCATTTAGTTGTGTATTGTATTATTTTCCGCTGCTATGTATTTAAATGTAATTTAAATCTCTGTTATTTCTGTGTAATATTCATTTATACTCTGTATATTCTTGTAATCTGGTGCATTGTTGTAATAACAATGAAATGTTCTTTTATATGCGTTCTGTTGTGGCTTGTTCTCGAACTATCCGTCGCTTTCCTTTACGGGGAAGTAGCGGGTCGTTTCATTTGGTATCAGAGCTTTGGTTTACAAAGCAGAGAACAAGGCACATTAGAACCATACGAAAGAATTCATCAGATATTGGATTAGTAAAATCCAATGGGAATGACTCGTTAGAGATGGGATCAGTAGTATCCTAGAACGAGTGTGAAGAGTATATTTTTGAAAATGAAAACAATAGGATCTAATTGATGATATCTTTCCAATGAATCCGAATAATCAAATTTTCATAGCGGGTCGTTTCAACTTTCCATACATCTTATTGGTATTTTATGTAAGTAATATTACATATTAAATTTAATTACGTAGTAATATAATTATGTTATATTGTAATAAATTTAAGTTATAATACATTCAACGAACTTAATGTAGTTAAAGTTAGTTCTTGACTATAGAAAATACATTCCATAAATTAGATGATTTGGTGAGTATTAAAAACATCAAACTAAATATTGTGAGATATAATTGTTTTATTCTGCAACATTCTGATTGTAAATGAACAATTACTCTTTTGAAGTTGTGGGTTTCTTAAGTAAACTAAAACTATATTGAAATGTGACTTAATTTCTTGGGATGACTAAGCAAAGAATACAATAAGGATATTTTGTTAAATTAGGTGATACAAAATCACAAATTGGCGGAAAAAAATATGCAAAAAGAGAAGTAGTCACATGTGTTCATTATGGAAATGAATAATTATTGGGTATCATTTATATGAGATGGCGGGTGTGACGGCCTGGAATTTCGCTCGATCTAAATCAGTCGTTAAACCGATCTAGACCGTTCGAAACCCCTGATCGTTGAGAACAAGACAAATAGAACGCAGACGGAAGAACATTTCATTGTTATTACAACAATTGCATCAGAATACAAGAATATACTGAGTATAATTGAATAAATTACATTCGATAAATATCAGAGATTACAATAAATTACATAGCAGCGGAAAAATATACAAAGCACAACTGAAGGTGATATACGGATACAGAGCTTTCCGGATACCATTCCAGCTGTAAACCAGGATCCTGTGAATATAAATCTGCAAAACCAAAACTACTAGCTGCCCGTGCGGAAAATAGGGGCACCCAGAGTTTAGGTTAAAACAATAAACTCCAGGTCAGTCATGTGACTGGTGTGAGAACTAAAACAGTTATTTAAAGCTTTACTTTAAAAGAGAGTGATTCAAGGGACCATGCCATATAAAACGGAACGGGTTTCCTCCCAAGAATACCAGTGCATAGGATGAACAACGCAATGCTTTTTCAAAAAATGAAGCTATTATAAGACCCAGGTCCCATCACACAATGCAACGCAAGCCGTAGGATAGGGTTTTCCCTTATAATAGCCAAACATGCTTGGTACGTTTAAAACTAATCATTTGATACTATAATAAGTATATAGTGTCAAAACAATTTCAATCATAAATATCAATCATAGGCGGCATGGGTACCATCTATCATGTCGCCATACTAGTTCTACAATTAAAACCGCAATACACGTATTGGAAATTGGATTTCCGTCATGAGTCGAGGCAAGGGGCAAGCTCCTCTCCGCGTTCGAGACACTCTAGCAAATGCCTCAGGACTACACACTCTGGGCAATCCTGGATCTTCAGGGCTGGTCCTCACTTACGTTAGAGGATTGGCAATTCCTGAACACACGTTTCCCGGTCCTTATAGACCTAAAATCGAGGCACCTCATCCAACAACCACATAGGTGAAAAGTATATAAATGTCAGGGCTGGTAAGTCACTGACACCACCAAAGCTAGAAAGAAACGCCGTGCTCTCCCTGCAGTCCGTATCCCGTTTTTGACTCATACCGAGGTGTGAGGCTCGCGAATTCACGTTATCCACAAAGCTACGCCACAGGGGCCGTGCTTTGATCATCAACCACAAGACTTTGCTTTTCAACAGAAGCCTTGATCATTACATCTTAGCGTGCCACACAGGCAATTCATGCCATGCGACTGATGTCCATCGATATACAACCTCTGAGCTCGTACGTCTCAGAGAAGGGTGTTAAGCAAAAGAATAAATTCTCCGCCGCCAAACAGATGTATATTTAATAGAAATCAATCAACATAGAATAAAATCCAATGTCAGACACACAATCCATTTACAAGTCCGTTCTAGGTCTGAACGGAACCGGAGGCACTTTCCTCGTATATCCATCCATCTCCAAGTACGACTGGACGACCACCAACTATTTCCATCCTCTTGGGTGTATAGCCCAATCAGGATCGTCAGTAATTATCCAAACGATGTGAAGGCTTCCGGTCTTCGACCACCGTCTTCATCTTCGACTTATCGTCGAATCGGTTATTCAGAATGGGTATAAACCCGGCCTTTCCGAACAACCCGCGTATATTAAAAACAAATGTTACACAAACACAACATACGCCTCATTCCAATTCAGAATATTCTTTTATTCACAAAATCACATTTTTAGGGAAAGGTTCCCATTAATTTTATCCAAGATAAATTCTTTCAAATTTATCCTTTAATCTTCCTTTGGATGTCATTTCAAACCAAATTATGGTTTTCTAAACTAGTCGAGATTAGCGAACCGTAACGAAGTAATTATTTATTTTATTTCCCAATCCCAACCTATTCATCCCATGAAGCAAAACTGGTAATACTCCATATCTAATACTATGGTGTTATCGGTAAGATTAATTAACATTTCACGTTCAAATCTAATTAAAGATTTAACTATCGCTTTGGAGCAAAACTGGTGATACTCCATTCTCGCTCGCTTTCTAAATTTGATAATTTAAATTATCAATTCACATTTCAATTTAATTGAAGATTCATTAAAACTCCTTTTACTCGGTTAAAGAACTAGTGTTATTTAGAACACAGTTCACGACAAACCCAAATCACATTCTATTTATTATCGGGTTAAAGAACTAGTGTTATTTAAAACACAGTTCACGATAAACCCATTTCAAATCCAATCAAATATATTAGAAATTCCGATTTATTTAAAACCGTTTTTAAATCTAATTTATTTATTTAAAAAAAATTGGGTTTTAAATTTAGTTCAATCTAGTTCATTTCGATAAAAATCTATTTTTATCTTTTCAAATATGGAGTTTTTCATCCCAAATTTTCCCAAATCATTTCTTCTGATTTTACACAAATTATTACTAGTTTTAATAATTTTATCAAGGCCCGTACAGTCGATTTCCATCAACGGCCATCGAACTGCACTTACAACGACCTTTTCCAAATTTGATTTGGACGTATCTCCAAATCCAACCGTTAGATTTTGAATTTCTAATATTCGTTAGAAAGCTCTTTTCGATACGAACCCAACGGTTCCCGTTTTAGGAGAATCCGACGGTCGGATCTCCCGTAATGTCTGTTTGAATTAAATGGTCGAAATTCACGAACTGCCGCGGCGCGGCGCGTTCTATTCAGGCCATTATATATATATATATATATATATATATATATATATATATATATATATATATATATATATATATATATATATATTATATATTTCGTCGATTACCATTCGAAACAAATTTTATAAATAGTTTTGAATTCGTTCAAAAACAATTTCAACTTCCATCTCAATTCAAATCAAAATTGAATCTTTCCTTATAAATTCGTTTTAAAATTCATTTCTATTCAATTCAAATTTCAATTCAATTTGAATTCATTTCAATTCGCATTCAATTCAAATTGAATTCGTTTTCAATTCAATTCAATCCAAAGTGGTTTTCTATTCGATTCAATTCAAATTGGTTTTCTATTTGATTCAATTCAAATTGGTTTTCTATTTGATTCAATTCAAATTGGTTTTCTATTTGATTCAAATTCGTTATATATTCAATCGAAATCAAATTCATTTTATATTCAAATCAAATTTCAATTCAATTTGATTTCACTTCAATTCGTTTTCAATTCGAATTCGGTTTCAATTCGAATTCGAATTGGTTTTATATTCAATTCATTTCGAAATCGTTTCATATTCAATTCATTCAATTCAAGTTTCAATTTCATTTCAAAATATGCGTTTTCGAAATCACTTTTCAATATGCATTTTAAAATAGTTAAAATCGATATAAATATCGTTCACGTCAAAATGGCGCATCTCTAATCAACACGGCTTCATATAATTCTATTTTCAAATATTCTACTCGACAAATGAATATTTATCTTTTTTCTCCACACACGACTAATCTCAACGAATGAGCACTGTCCACGTGTGGCTATTTTTGTTATTTAAAATATTAAAAAAAATTAAGGTATCTATCGTTTGATATTAAATCAGACTCCAACTGTAAATTAGTAAGAGAACGATTCCCTGAATATTAACCCCGAAGGCCGAAACCAACATCAGATCAATATTCAGGAGACCACTCATCTCATCTATTTTCCAGTTAGTTTCTAATTTCATATATGATAAAGATGTAAATTTTATTGTTAAAATATTTCGTTCAACACATGACTAATCTCAACGGATGAGTACAGTCAAAACATGAACCTTTATTTTATAAAGATAAAGATATAAATTTTATTGTTAAAATATTTCGTTCAACACATGACTAATATCAACGGATGAGTACAGTCAACACATGAACCTTTATTTTATAAAGATAAAGATATAAATTTTATTGTTAAAATATTTCGTTCAACACATGACTAATATCAACGGATGAGTACAGTCAACACATGAACCTTTATTTTATAATATTCTTTATCTTCTAAATTGGAATGAGGCCCAATCAATTACCATATAAAGTTAATTATATGGATTTTCATACAACACATGTATAATAGCATTGAAAAATAATCAACCATCAACCAAAGTGCACTACACTGTATAAGCATCAAATATAGATATCTAACGCTTATAACAGCCTGTCAATCAATCGATCGACATATTTAATCAATCAGGATGAGTGAACTTCAAATTTCATCCCAACACCCGTGTGGGGTTTCAAACAATCAAACACAGATTTTATTTGTGCAGTTGGGCGATGTGTAAAATTTATCGACCCAATCAATATCAGTCAAATCAGTGTATATAAACAAATCGGCTGATTTGTTTATAAATATCTATTTATTCACCTTCACGTTAAAAATTATATTTTTAACGATAAAACATTTTATTTTAACACATGAATTTCTATTCAGTTCATTTACACAATAAAAATGATATTTTTATTTTTCTAACATATTTTTTTAGAAAATTTCAGCGGCATAACGACACGATACTAGAAACGGGACGAGGCCTAGCCTTATCCCCGGTCTAGTGAAGGCCCACGCCATTCACACATCAATCAAAATCACCAAACAACCAAATTCAAATCACATCATATAACTAATCTATGCAACCAAACAAACAAGTCCATGGTCTGTGGACGATTGTGTCGGGTGCTACTAAGCACCGTCTGCATCCTAGTATATATATATAACTAGAAAAGAAATTGAAAGGTGAGAAATTCTCACCTATAAGCTAAACCAAACGCCACGACTCTTCATATGTAGGAAATCTTCGCCTTGTTTTCCATGTAGTCTGTTTCACGCATTTGTATTCAAAATTAGATTTTTAACAACGCTACTACATATACAAGAATCATATTTTTATCCTGCTCTATATAGATAAAAATTCTATTTTTATAGCGCTACTTTCTATATAGAGATTATATTTTTATAATGCTATTTTTCATATAAAGATTTCGCCTTTTCTATAATAAAGATTTCAACTTTTCTATTTTAAAGATTTCAACTTTTCTATTTTAAAGATTTCAACTTTTCTATTTTAAAGATTTCAACTTTTCTATTTTAAAGATCATATTTTTATTACACGCCTTATATAAAAATCATATTTTTATTACACGCCTTATATAAAAATCATATTTTTATTATCTACAACTATAAATAAAAATCGTTTCTTTATCTCCTAAAAATCAAATCTCTTTTATAATCAAAAATCTTTTCTCCCTTTTTATTTATTTATTTATATATAATCTAAATTTCAGATTTAAAAACAATTTTAATTCGAATTAAATTTCAGATTTATCATATTAAGTAATTAGCATAAAAGAAAAATAAAATAAATAAAAATTACCTTTTTTCCTTCATTGCTGATCACGCCGGAGGGGGGAAGGGGCGGTGCTTTTCGAATTGGAGAGGGAGAGGACGAGGTGCGAGAGGAGGAGGTGGAAGCGGGGTGGCTCGCGGTCTGGTGGTGAGGCCGGCGATGGAGGAGAATGGGGGAGCGATTTCCGATGGCGACGAGAGGTCCTGGGTTAGGGCGGCAGGGCTTGGAGCGAGGGAATCGAGCGCGAGAGGAGGGAGGGAAGGAAAAGAGGGGCGACGGTCGGAGGGTGTGGCGGCGGTGATGGGAGGCCTCCGTCGTCGGCTTCGAGCGCCCCTTTCTCATTTTTTTTCCAAATGCCGACGGTGAAGAAGGAAGTGAGGGAGAGAGAAAAGGAAGTGGGGCCTTTTATATTTAATTATTTATTTTATTATTTTATATTTTTCAAAACCCTAATTGTTGACTTTTCATTTGAACTCAGAATCGAACCCACCGACTGTCGCCCCTAGCGTTTTACCCCCATTCCGAACACCATGGGTTATGCCACGCAAGCTGATTCGGCTGTTACAATTAGTTTCCGTTAAATTTACATTTAAATCACTATATTGAATTTTAAACGTACATTTCAAATTACCGGGGTCACATACTAACTCTAAAAATTATCGAAAAATATTTTCTAACTTCGTATTGACGATACGGTCCTAACAAAACTAGTTTCGTCGAATTCTGAGACCGTATGAAAAATGGCCAATTTCCAGTCGATTAAAATCAGCTGAAAATGGTCAAACGCGTTTTCCTTTGCCACACTCACATATTGATTCGAAAAATTATGAAATTTGGAACCTATTAATAACTTGACATCATGGACCCAACAAAACTGGTTTCGTCGAAATCCGAGGTTGTTTGCAAAATAACCATTTTTAAGGGCCTGAATTCCATAGCGACTATTCAGAATTTTCAACTGGACATATCTTTTAATCCCCGTTATGAAATTTTGATTTTTCGGATTCGTTGGAAAGATAGTCACAATTAGATCCCATTGTTTTTGGTTTCACTAAAAATCCGGATTGTTTTGCACCCGGTATGTTCAATTGAAGTTTGAAATCGAATTATCGAACTACCACGCCATTTTCAATTCTATTTATAATTATAAATAAAATTATATATATTCTAACGACAACGTATATAATATATACGTTCGAATAATATTCAAATTAAATTTCTCGCCGATATTATTTAAAATAATCTATTTTAAATATGCAAAATTCGTTAAAATTGCCAAAATAAAAATTCTAAACTGGCCCAGATTTTCGGGTTATTACAATCTCAACCACTTATAACTTTTCGTCCCCGAAAAGGAACAAAGTCGAAAGTGGTTTGATTAATCAACTCTACGCTCGATTTGGCTTCCATTCTCCAACTTTTCAGTTTCTGAGAATTTTCAAATTTTCAAAAATTTGGCTATCACCCTAAATTTTCGAAAAATTTCGCACTTAACCTCCCCTGCACCGGGAGCATCGGGGAATTTCAAATAGCTTCCCCGGTCCTTCTGATCTCAAAAAGAAAAAGAAAAAGCCAAGCGGCTAGCCAATAGGCTCATAAAATCATCATCACCCAAACAAAATAGTAAATTATGTAGCAAACATGTACCTATTTGTCGGGCAAACAAATTTTATTCTTCGGCTCTAGCCTCCTTGCTATGACCTGTTCAATATAAGTATATGTATATGCAAGCAAATGCGACCAATTTTCAATACAATTCAATATTTGATCAAATTAGGCATAATGGTTCAAAATTACCAAACAATTAAACAAACAACACAAACATCAATCAATTAGTGGATTAACGTTTCTAATTCATAATTTTGTTATATATAAAGAAAATCATGTTTTGATGCCAAATCACAACAATGTATTCTAGCTATATTAGTTTTGGTTCTCACACCAGTCTAATGGAAATATATAGAAAATCATACCTTCGAAACTCGAACATAAATGTTGATGATGCGATCGCTATCATCAATATCATCTTCGGGCGACTAGAGTGCGATGCTATATCTATCCAATATATTAAAACTTTGAATACACGCGGATCAGACGTATACGCAAAATCTATATATTCTGGATTGTCCACATCAGTATAAATAAATAATCAAATACGAATAATTGATTTAAATTTTCAAAACAAAATTTGTTTTCATTTGAAAAATAAACTCTTCACACTCGTTCTAGGATACTACGGATCCCATCTCTAACGAGTCTTTCTCGTTGGATATTACTAATCCAATATCTGATGAATTCTTTCATATGGTTCTAATGTGTCTTGTTCTCTAAGCTTTGTAAACCAAAGCTCTGATACCAAATGTGACGGCCTGGAATTTTGCTCGATCTGAATCAGTCGTTAAACCGATCTAGACCGTTCGAAACCCCTGATCGTTGAGAATAAGACAAATAGAACGCAGACGGAAGAACATTTCATTGTTATTACAACAATTGCATCAGAATACAAGAATATACAGAGAATAATTGAATAAATTACATTCGATAAATATCAGAGATTACAATAAATTACATAGCAGCGGAAAAATATACAGAGCACAACTGAAGGTGATATATGGATACAGAGCTTTTCGGATACCATTCCAGCTGTAAACCAGGATCCTGTGAATATAAATCTGCAAAACCAAAACTACTAGCTGCCCGTGCAGAAAATAGGGGCACCCAGAGTTTAGGTTAAAACAATAAACTCCAGGTCAGTCATGTGACTGGTGTGAGAACTAAAACAGTTATTTAAAGCTTTACTTTAAAAGAGAGTGATTCAAGGGACCACGCCATATAACACGGAACGGGTTTCCTCCCAAGAATACCAGTGCATAGGATAAACAACGCAATGCTTTTTCAAAAAATGAAGCTATTATAAGACCCAGGTCCCATCACACAATGCAACGCAAGCCGTAGGATAGGGTTTTCCCTTATAATAGCCAAACATGCTTGGTACGTTTAAAACAAATCATTTGATACTATAATAAGTGTATAGTGTCAAAACAATTTCAATCATAAATATCAATCATAGGCGGCATGGGTACCATCTATCATGTCGCCATACTAGTTCTACAATTAAAACAGCAATACACGTATTGGAAATTGGATTTCCGTCATGAGTCGAGGCAAGGGGCAAGCTCCTCTCCGCGTTCGAGACACTCTAGCAAATGCCTCAGGACTACACACTCTGGGCAATCCTGGATCTTCAGGGCCGGTCCTCACTTACGTTAGAGGATTGGCAATTCCTGAACACACGTTTCCCGGTCCTTACAGACCTAAAATCGAGGCGCCTCATCCAACAACCACATAGGTGAAAAGTATATAAATGTCAGGGCTGGTAAGTCACTGTCACCACCAAAGCTAGAAAGAAACGTCGTGCTCTCCCTGCAGTCTGTATCCCGTTTTTGACTCATACCGAGGTGTGAGGGTCGCGAATTCACGTTATACACAAAGCTACGCCACAGGGGCCGTGCTTTGATCATCAACCACAAGACTTTGCTTTTCAACAGAAGCCTTGATCATTGCATCTTAGCGTGCCACACAGGCAATTCATGCCATGCGACTGATGTCCATCGATATACAACCACTGAGCTCGTACGTCTCAGAGAAGGGCGTTAAGCAAAAGAATAAATTCTCCGCCGCCAAACAGATGTATATTTAATAGAAATCAATCAACATAGAATAAAATCCAATGTCAGACACACAATCCATTTACAAGTCCGTTCTAGGTTTGAACGGAACCAGAGGCACTTTCCTCGCATATCTATCCATCTCCAAGTACGTCTGGACGACCACCAACTATTTCTATCCTCTTGGGTGTACAGCCCAATCAGGATCGTCAGTAATTATCCAAATGATGTGAAGACTTCCGGTCTTCGACCACCGTCTTCATCTTCGACTTATCGTCGAATCGGTTATTAAGAATGGGCATAAACCCGGCCTTTCCGAACAACCCGCGTATATTAAAAACAAATGTTACACAAACACAACATACGCCTCATTCCAATTCAGAATATTCTTTTATTCACAAAATCACATTTTTAGGGAAAGGTTCCCATTAATTTTATCCAAGATAAATTCTTTCAAATTTATCCTTTAATCTTCCTATGGATGTCATTTCAAACCAAATTATGGTTTTCTAAACTAGTCGAGATTAGCGAACCGTAACGAAGTAATTATTTATTTTATTTCCCAATCCCAACCTATTCATCCAATGAAGCAAAACTGGTAATACTCCATATCTAATACTATGGTGTTATCGGTAAGATTAATTACCATTTCACGTTCAAATCTAATTAAAGATTTAACTATCGCTTTGGAGCAAAACTGGTGATACTCCATTCTCACTCGCTTTCTAAATTTGATAATTTAAATTATCAATTCACATTTCAATTTAATTGAAGATTCATTAAAACTGCTTTTACTGGGTTAAAGAACTAGTGTTATTTAAAACACAGTTCACGACAAACCCAAATCACATTCTATTTATTATCGGGTTAAAGAACTAGTGTTATTTAAAACACAGTTCACGATAAACCCATTTCAAATCCAATCAAATATATTAGAAATTCCGATTTATTTAAAACCGTTTTTAAATCTAATTTATTTATTTAAAAAAAATTGGGTTTTAAATTTAGTTCAATCTAGTTCATTTCGATAAAAATCCATTTTTATCTTTTCAAATATGGAGTTTTTCATCCCAAATTTTCCCAAATCATTTCTTCTGATTTTACACAAATTATTACTATTTTTAATAATTTTATCAAGGCCCGTACAGTCGATTTCCATCAACGGCCATCGAACTGCACTTACAACGACCTTTTCCAAATTTGATTTGGACGTATCTCCAAATCCAACCGTTAGATATTGAATTTCTAATATTCGTTAGAAAGCTCTTTTCGATACAAACCCAACGGTTCCGGTTTTAGGAGAATCCGACGGTCGTATCTCCCGTAATGTCCGTTTGAAATAAATGGTCGAAATTCACGAACTGCCGCGGCGCGGCGCGTTCTATTCAGGCCATTATATATATATATATATATATTATATATTTCGTCGATTACCATTCAAAACGAATTTTATAAATAGTTTTGAATTCGTTCAAAAACAATTTCAACTTCCATCTCAATTCAAATCAAAATTGAATCTTTCCTTATAAATTCGTTTTAAAATTCATTTCTATTCAATTCAAATTTCAATTCAATTTGAATTCATTTCAATTCGCATTCAATTCAAATTGAATTCGTTTTCAATTCAATTCAATCCAAAGTGGTTTTCTATTCGATTCAATTCAAATTGGTTTTCTATTTGATTCAATTCAAATTGGTTTTCTATTTGATTCAATTCAAATTGGTTTTCTATTTGATTCAAATTCGTTATATATTCAATTGAAATCAAATTCATTTTATATTCAAATCAAATTTCAATTCAATTTGATTTCACTTCAATTCGTTTTCAATTCGAATTCGGTTTCAATTCGAATTCGAATTGGTTTTATATTCAATTCATTTCGAAATCGTTTCATATTCAATTCATTCAATTCAAGTTTCAATTTCATTTCAAAATATGCGTTTTCGAAATCACTTTTCAATATGCATTTTAAAATAGTTAAAATCGATATAAATATCGTTCACGTCAAAATGGAGCATCTCTAATCAACACGGCTTCATATAATTCTATTTTCAAATATTCTACTCGACAAATGAATATTTATCTTTTTTCTCCACACACGACTA
The DNA here is from genome assembly GCA_030737875.1 of Allium sativum. Classification (NCBI taxonomy): domain Eukaryota; kingdom Viridiplantae; phylum Streptophyta; class Magnoliopsida; order Asparagales; family Amaryllidaceae; genus Allium; species Allium sativum. Next base: position 177,077,156 of record CM060915.1, on the reverse strand, counting down.
ATCTCAACGAATGAGCACTGTCCACGTGTGGCTATTTTTGTTATTTAAAATATTAAAAAAAATTAAGGTATCTATCGTTTGATATTAAATCAGACTCCAACTGTAAATTAGTAAGAGAACGATTCCCTGAATATTAACCCCGAAGGCCGAAACCAACATCAGATCAATATTCAGGAGACCACTCATCTCATCTATTTTCCAGTTAGTTTCTAATTTCATATATGATAAAGATGTAAATTTTATTGTTAAAATATTTCGTTCAACACATGACTAATCTCAACGGATGAGTACAGTCAAAACATGAACCTTTATTTTATAAAGATAAAGATATAAATTTTATTGTTAAAATATTTCGTTCAACACATGACTAATATCAACGGATGAGTACAGTCAACACATGAACCTTTATTTTATAAAGATAAAGATATAAATTTTATTGTTAAAATATTTCGTTCAACACATGACTAATATCAACGGATGAGTACAGTCAACACATGAACCTTTATTTTATAATATTCTTTATCTTCTAAATTGGAATGAGGCCCAATCAATTACCATATAAAGTTAATTATATGGATTTTCATACAACACATGTATAATAGCATTGAAAAATAATCAACCATCAACCAAAGTGCACTACACTGTATAAGCATCAAATATAGATATCTAACGCTTATAACAGCCTGTCAATCAATCGATCGACATATTTAATCAATCAGGATGAGTGAACTTCAAATTTCATCCCAACACCCGTGTGGGGTTTCAAACAATCAAACACAGATTTTATTTGTGCAGTTGGGCGATGTGTAAAATTTATCGACCCAATCAATATCAGTCAAATCAGTGTATATAAACAAATCGGCTGATTTGTTTATAAATATCTATTTATTCACCTTCACGTTAAAAATTATATTTTTAACGATAAAACATTTTATTTTAACACATAAATTTCTATTCAGTTCATTTACACAATAAAAATGATATTTTTATTTTTCTAACATATTTTTTAGAAAATTTCGGCGGCATAACGACACGATACTATAAACGGGACGAGGCCTAGCCTTATCCCCGGTCTAGTGAAGGCCCACGCCATTCACACATCAATCAAAATCACCAAACAACCAAATTCAAATCACATCATATAACTAATCTATGCAACCAAACAAACAAGTCCATGGTCTGTGGACGATTGTGTCGGGTGCTACTAAGCACCGACTGCATCCTAGTATATATATATATAACTAGAAAAGAAATTGAAAGGTGAGAAATTCTCACCTATAAGCTAAACCAAAAGCCACGACTCTTCATATGTAGGAAATCTTCGCCTTGTTTTCCACGTAGTCTGTTTCACGCATTTTATTCAAAATTAGATTTTTAACAACGCTACTACATATACAAGAATCATATTTTTATCCTGCTCTATTAGATAAAAATTCTATTTTTATAGCGCTACTTTCTATATAGAGATTATATTTTTATAACGCTATTTTTCATATAAAGATTTCGCCTTTTCTATAATAAAGATTTCAACTTTTCTATTTTAAAGATTTCAACTTTTCTATTTTAAAGATTTCAACTTTTCTATTTTAAAGATCATATTTTTATTACACGCCTTATATAAAAATCATATTTTTATTACACGCCTTATATAAAAATCATATTTTTATTATCTATAACTATAAATAAAAATCGTTTCTTTATCTCCTAAAAATCAAATCTCTTTTATAATCAAAAATCTTTTCTCCCTTTTTATTTATTTATTTATATATAATATAAAATTCAGATTTAAAAACAATTTTAATTCAAATTAAATTTCAGATTTATCATATTAAGTAATTAGCATAAAAGAAAAATAAAATAAATAAAAATTACCTTTTTCCTTCATTGCTGATCACGCCGGAGGGGGGAAGAGGCGGCGCTTTTCGAATTGGAGAGGGAGAGGACGAGGTGCGAGAGGAGGAGGTGGATGCGGGGTGGCTCGCGGTCTGGTGGTGAGGCCGGCGATGAAGGAGAATGGGGGAGCGATTTCCGATGGCGACGGGAGGTCCTGGGTTAGGGCGGCAGAGCTTGGAGCGAGGGAATCGAGCGCGAGAGGAGGGAGGGAAGGAGAAGAGGGGCGACGGTCGGAGGGCGTGGCAGCGGTGATGGGAGGCCTCCGTCGTCGGCTTCGAGCGCCCCTTTCTCTTTTTTTTTTCCAAAGGCCGACGGTGAAGAAGGAAGTGAGGGAGAGAGAAAAGGAAGTGGGGCCTTTATACTTAATTATTTATTTTATATTTTTCCAAACCCTAATTGTTGACTTTTCATTTGAACTCAGAATCGAACCCACCGACGGTCGCCCCTAGCGTTTTACCCCCATTCCGAACACCATGGGATATGCCACGCAAGCTGATTCGGCGGTTACAATCAGTTTCCGTTAAATTTACATTTAAATCACTATATTGAATTTTAAACGTACATTTCAAATTACCGGGGTCACATACTAACTCTGAAAATTCTCTAAAAATATTTTCTAACTTCGTATTGACGATACGGTCCTAACAAAACTAGTTTCGTCGAATTCTGAGACCGTATGAAAAATGGCCAATTTCCAGTCGATTAAAATCAGCTGAAAATGGTCAAACGCGTTTTCCTTTGCCACACTCACATATTGATTTGAAAAATTATGAAATTTGGAACCTATTAATAACTTGACATCACAGACCCAACAAAACTGGTTTCGTCGAAATCCGAGGTCGTTTGCAAAATTCCCATTTTTAAGGGCCTGAATTCCATAGCGACTATTCAGAATTTTCAACTGGACATATCTTTTAATCCCCGCTATGAAATTTTGATTTTTCGGATTCGTTGGAAAGATAGTCACAATTAGATCCCATTGTTTTTGGTTTCACTAAAATCCGGATTATTTTGCACCCGGTATGTTCAATTGAAGTTTGAAATCGAATTATCGAACTACCGCGCCATTTTCAATTCTATTTATAATTATAAATAAAATTATATATATTCTAACGACGACGTATATAATATATACGTTCGAATTATATTCAAATTAAATTTCTCGCCGATATTATTTAAAATAATCTATTTTAAATATGCAAAATTCGTTAAAATTGCCAAAATAAAAATTTTAAACTGGCCCAGATTTTCGGGTTATTGCTGCGGGGAAATAAATGCATATGAAGATTAAGGAATAATATATGCAAGAAGTTTTGCATATTACTCTTTTTTGGCAATTGCATTGATATATGTTTATTTTTTTCATCTTTGCTAAATGGAATGGGTGAACTACTCGCTATGTTTGCACAATTTATTGTTATTATAATTTGCCTCTATTGTCTTCTTATTATATATTAGTAAGATAATTAATAACTCACATATATTTCACTAGTTATATATTGGTGGTAGACTTCTTTGTAAACCCATCCTAGCATGGAGCCAGTGATCCCCAAATGGAGTGTGTCTTCTTGTTAAGCCTAATTTGAGGTTTAGACATGTAAACTCTTATTTTGTAATCTCTTGTAACTCTCTCATATGGAATAAAATCTGTCGCGTTAAGATTGAACGTAGGCTATCTTGATGGTAATGGAACTAGTTTCAATAGTGTGGTGCTATGGGCACCCAAATTTCCTCTTCCTATTACCATAACTAAAAAATAAAACAAAAATTACTTTTTTAATCTTCCTAACACCTCTTATTAAAAATTAGGGGCTACCACCATTTATACCTGTTTCTCCCTCTCTGCTTTAATTCATCCGTTCTCTCTTTCGAAAAACCTAGATTTAGCTCTGATCATCATGAAATCGTTTGATGTCATTAAAGTCGAGGAAGAAGAAATCTGCAGATGCATCGTCGTCTCAACCCTAACTAACTCTATCAATAAGCTATTGGCCCTAATTTCAGTTAGATTAAAGATTGCACCAAGTGTTATTTGATGTAAATGAAATTTATGAAACGACGCTTTCTTTCCATGAACAATATTTTCAAATAGTGGTTAATCATCGTACGAATATTGTTTCGGTGGTGGTTGATCACTGTTCGTTCGGCTGACTCTATTTGTTCCAAGAACAATGTGGTATTAGGAAGCATAGAGAATTTAATGTGTTTTAATTTTTTTACTTGTGGTAGTAGGAAGAGGAAATTAGGGTACCTTTAGCACTACACTATAAATATTATGCATATCTTTGTTTCTTCGTTATAATTATTTACAATTTGTTTGAAGTTATAGAATAATTGTTGTCCAGTTAGACTGATGTTCAATTGGCAAATCTAGATCCCGCTTATTGTTCTTCCGCATTTGTGCAATTTTTGCAAAATAGACTAGTATCACGAATTTTAATGCAAATTTTGCACAACAGATTGGTATCAAAGTAAGGTGATTTACTATAAATTGTGCATCAATTATTCCTACAAAGGTAGGTAGATTCAATGGTGATTATGCTATTACTATTTTAGGGGAAAATGAGACTTTGATGGAGAGGATTATGTTGTGAGAGGTGTGTTTCTAGATTGGAATTTGATATAGCTTAAGCTTTGAATTCTCATTAAGGTGTGGTTATATGTTAGAATGCGACCTGACCAACCATAGAAAAGACACTTTTTGTAGGAAATAGCTTAGCCAAACTGCTTAGAGGTGGTAGCGACCTAAGCCGAACCGTTGGAGGGGTTAGAAACCTTTCCAAGTGTTTGAGGACTCTGTATAACTTCAAGTTTAGTTGAAAAATGCTCGCCGAAGTGGAGATATATTAAGTGTTTCTTGTTAAATTTAGGTGTTACAAAATCACAAAAAGATGGAAAGTAAATATTGGCTTAATATGGAAACGCATGAATCAATTGATTGCATTTGCATGAGATGGAAAGAAATAAATGCAGGCATTAATTTCTTCCATCTATGCTAAAGAAACGGATTGATTTACTTTCTATATTTGCACGGTTATTGCTCTGGTAATTTTCCTCCATTATATTATCACCATATGTTGGTAATTTAATTGATGACTCACATAGATTCGCACTGGTTATATATTGAGGGGTATACTTCATTGTAAACCTTTCCTGGTGTGGAGCCAGTGACCCATAATGGTGTCTCATCTTGTTATGATATGTAAACTCTTATTTTTGGAATCTCTTGTAATTCTCTCATGTGGAATAAAATATCTCTTTTTTGGATTGGACGTACACTATCTCGATGATAGTGGAACCAGTATAAATATTATGCGTCTCTTTGTTTCTCTGTTATAGTTACTTACTATTCGTTGATGTAATAGCATAATTGCTATCAGATTAGATTGATGTTCAATTGGAAAATCCAGATCCTGCTATTTGTATTGCTTCCGCATTTGTGCAATTTTTGCACAACAGATTGGTATCAGAGCAAGGCGAATTGTTTTAAATTGTGCATCACTTATTTCTACAAAGATTGGTAGATTTAGTGGTTATTATGCTATTACTATTTTGGAGAAAAGGAGAATTTGATGGAGAAGATTATGTTGAGAGAGAAGAGTGTTCCAGGCTTGAAACTTTGATGTAGCTTGAGCTTCGGATTCTCATTAAGGTGGAGTTATATGTTTGTTCAAGAATGCCACTCCAAAAGAATGCGATTTCATAGAAAACAGCTTGGAGAAATTGCTTAGAGGTGGTAGCGAACAAAGACGAACCGTTGGAGGTGTTAGCGACCATTCCAAGTGTTTGAGGACTTTGTATAACTTCAAGATCTGTTGAGAAATTCTCGCATTTTATGAGATTTTGATGATAAAGAGTTTAGTGCATTGAAGGGACCATTGAATTTAGAAATTGTATCTAATGTAGTTGATTTTGATAATGGATTTGATGCCTCTCAGACTTATCGACTTGTGATGCCATCTTGGAGAGTTCAGTTTATAAAGCTGATTTTGGCAGATTTGGTGCCACTGTGATACATCGTTGATTTTTTGATGTCGTCTTAAAGGACGTGCTACAATAGGTATGTGGAAGGAGAGAGAATGTTGTTGCATATAGAGATTTGGATTTTGGCTCTGTTTTAGAATTGGTGATTGAGAGAATTATTTTTGGCCTTGGTAGTTTTGAGATTATTTTGGGAACTGCCTTTTTCCCGATTTTGGATACTTACAACATTTTGTTAGCGGGTATGGACGTAGTCTATGCTCATTTATATTGTGTGATGGGGGGTAGCTTTGCTGGAACCCATTAGGTAATATTCATTTTTGGTTTCTATCTCATTGTGATATTTTGATTTATGTTGGATTTTTGTTGAATGGTTTTATGTGTAAAGAGAATTTATTCAAGATGGCGTATTGAAGATATGTGATTTTGCATCAGGGTGGATTGTTAAATTTTGGTGATACAAAATCATAAATAGATGTAAAGTAAATATTGGTTTAATATGGAAATGCATGAATTAATTGATTGCATGAGACAAAAATAAATGAATGCAGACATTAAATTCTTCCATCTATGCTAAAGAAATGGATTGATTTACTTTTTATCTTTGCACATTTGTTGCTATGGTAATTTGCCTCCATTATATTATTACCATATGTTGGTAATTTAATTGATGACTCACATAGATTTGCACTGGTTATATATAGAGGGGTATACTTCATTGTCAACCCATCCTGGTGTGGGGCCAATGATCCCCAATGGTGTCTCTTCTTGTTAAGATATGTAAATTCTTATTTTTGTAATCTCTTGCAATTATGTTATGTGGAATAAAATCTCTCTCTTTTGGACTAGACGTACACTATATTGGTGATATTGGAACCAGTATAAATATTGCGTGCCTCTTTGTTTCTCGATTATATTTATTTACTATTTGTCGATGTAATTGAATAATTGCTATCATATTAGATCGATGTTCAGTTGTCAAATCCAGATCCTGCTATTTGTATTGCTTCCGCATTTGTGCAATTTTTGCACAACATTTCTTACATTGTATGCGAGTTATGTAATAAATAGTTTAGCGTGTTGAAGAGACCATTGTATTTAGAAACTTTATATGATCTAGCATATTTTGGTGACGGATTTGACGCAGTTGAGGCTTATCAACTTGTGATGTCGTCTTGGAAAGTTATGTTTATAAAGCCGCTTTTTGAGAATTTAGCGTCATTGTGGTATGTCATCAATTTTGTGATGTAGTCATAAAGTAGTGGTGCTACATGCAGGTATGTGGAAGGAGAGAGACTTATCTTGCATACAAAGATTTGGATTTATATGTTAATCTTTTGTAAAAGGAATGGGCTAATTACATGCTACGTTTTCACAATTTGTTGTCAGTGTAATTCGCCTCTATTATATTCCTACGATATATTGGTAAGATAACTGATGACTCACATATATTCCATTGGTTTTATATTAGGGGTAGACTTCATTGTAAACCCATTTTGGCATGGAGGTAGTGATTCCAAATGGAGTATCTCTTCTTGTTAAGCCTAACTTGAGGTTTGGATATATAAAATCTTATTTTATTACTCTTGCAATTCTCTCATGTGGAATAAAATCCTTTTCTTTTGGACTGAACATACATTGTCTTGATGGTAGTGGAACTAGTATAAATATGATGTGTCTCTTTGTTACTTCGTTACAGGTATTTACTATTTCATTACACCATAAATGCCAATTAGGCAGTGCTCGTGGCCATATCTAAATCGATTTAGTAGTGCTTTGGGTGGAAATGGCGTCTTTGTCAATTTGATATGGTCTAAAGGCATATCAAATGCATGTATTTGATATGGCTTTAGCCGTATCAAATTGATAATTTGGTACGGTCTAATGATAATTTGATACGGCTAATGACCATATCAAATTTAAAAAAAAAAATCACAATTTGTTGGCATACGTCAATTCTACTTTCATCGTCACACAATATCTTAACAAGACTAGTCATTCATAAACTCATCTTACAAAATTTGTTTGCAAAACCTTACAATGAGCATTTGCCTACAACATTACAGTATTCAAACAACGGTACCGAAAGGCATTATATATAAATACAACAAGATAAATTTACTAGTAGAAAATTATCCAAACTGCTCATGTTATGAAATCATTGTTGTGCATTGTCGCCCTGATCAAGTAATGATACTTCTTTTGCAGCAAAGAAGTCTCTGGTCCTGAAAGCACGAGATGTCTAATTAGCATGTATCTCATTACAACCTTTCAAAAATGTGAATAAGATGAATGCATCCGGTCCTAAAATACAGTTATCATGGCTTTTTTTTATAAATGTCATTTCATATAATATTCAAGTGATACAGTTGATCACACTAATTTCTGTTAGACTGCATTGGAAAAAATAGTGAAGGATAGCACCCATTTAGTTTCATCTTCATACAACCCACCCGGTAAAATATAGTACATAATAATTATCATCCATGATCTAAAAATAAAACTTGCAAAAACATGACAATCTTGATTATCACTTGAATTTTCATAGGCAATAAATAGTGTAGTGCATTGTATGAGAAGGATATATAAATATGAAAATAAATTCTTGAGTGTGATGTTAACCAAGTAATTAATGCACAAGTCCTGAAAAACGCAAATAATACTGCATGTAATGTGAAACTGGTGCTTAGTTTGAACAAGATGGAGCAATTTACAACCCAGGTTTAATGCATCTTTGACGTTTGTTAGTTATGAAGGGTTATTTGTTGTATAGTTGATACACGACATTTTTGAATGCAGTTCTCTAATATACTTTCAATTTGTTTTACATGGTGGTACAGAACAAAGTAACTATGCTGGTATGGTACCCTACATTTTCATAATCTATTTTGGTCGCAAGGCGATTTCCATAATCTCTTTTACTAACCTATTAGACATGTTAAAGTATGATGTGGGATGAGTATGAAAGTAGGTGCACGTACATGCACCTTTTCATTAAACTACGTGAATAAAATCATAATTGTGAAGTAAAACTGGTTCGTATGAATCAAGTGTATGTAATCAGAGCGTAACGTGCACTTATGAATTGATACATTCAGAACAGTTTACATACCACTTGTTATGCTTGAAAAGGCATGGATTGTGTACAAAAATGAACATTCCTTTTTCTAGCACCCTACATCATTTTCTGTAGTTGAATTGGAAGTTGACATCAGTTTCAGTAGTAGTACCAAAATATTTTGTGTGTTAGACCATATGCAAAGGTAAATAAAAATAAAACCAATTATGGTGCTGGTCATGACAAAGACATTGGAGCATGAACGTCCCAAGAACAGTAAAATAATGAAATTTACAAGTCCTGCTGCACAATATTATTAGGCGACCATATCATACAAAAAAAGGATTAACATGAAAGCTTGACATTTAATAATTACGGACAAATATGACATGTGAGTGCGCAATGTATTTACGTGACCATATCATAGAAGACCGCAATAGCAAAGACACACAAAATTCATCATAGCTTATTTAAAATACAGAGAGTGGGAAGATAAAGTTATTTTTTTTTGTTAAATTCTATTAATCTACTACTTGTATATTTTTCGTCTAAAAGACACTGATATGGAGGATGCTTGATCACCATTAGGAACATCAGCAAAAATCTTGGAGTTCAAAGGTTAAAGAATTTAGCATACCTACTTTAGTAAAAAAATTGCACTTAAGAGATTATCATAAATCCATAATTTTGATTCCCTATTATATCAAATATGAAGAAAACATGGACAAAATCCTTTTTGCTTAGGCCCCTTGAATCATCTCACTTGCAGGAGTGATGAATATGAAGTAAATGGTATTCACAGGGGTAAACCTTCTCTAAAGACCTATTCACACTTCAACTTTAATGTCGGAAGTTAGCAATTTGCTATATTCTGTACTTGTCCTCATCACTTCAACAATATATACATCTCACGTTTAAAAAATAATTGTGCAGCTCTCCAAACTGGAAATAGTGGCAAGCGCACAAATAATAACAAACAACAAAACAAAAGAATTACCAATTTTTCCTAATGGTCAAGGAGAAGGTGCACACTGTAACATCCCTAAGTCCCACATCGTGGAAGCCTATGTGAAGTGGGTATTATATAATAGAGCTCATCTCTTACTAACGTCGAGGCCTTTTGCCACACCCTGTATTTTTTGTGTCTATTAAGGAACGAATTAAAGAATACTTAATTTTTAAATTGAGAATTAAGGGAAACGGTTACGCCGTGGTGTTCGTCTTGAAATTTTTCTTGGGATAGAGTCCAAGTTTTCGTAAATCGGACTTCGTATGAGGAAGTTACGACCCTCAGAAGTTTCAGGAATTTAAATAAATTAAAACAGTTCATATTAAAACTCAAAATTCAAACAAAAACGAAGAAGCGGACTAGGCGGGGTTATTCCTGCCCCAGGCCAGGTCGACCAGGAGGTCGACCTCCCTTATACAGGTCGATCAAGGGGTCGACCTAGGGGTAGGCTTACCCCCTCGCCTAGATCCAAAACAGTGACGATTCTGACTCGTTGTTTAGTCTTTTCTGACCTGTTGCTGAGTCATTAGGGCATATGTGGCAATTCTGGATAACTCAATCTAGTCTGGATGGTTGTGATTGCTCCAAGGATGATCTAACGGCTCATATAAGATTAAACCTATATAAAAGCAACCCTATTCCTCAACCCTAAATCACACAAATTAATTCCAAGGAGCTACCATGCTGTCAATGATCGTCCTAACCTAGCCACCATTTCTTTTCAAACTAGAAAGAAAGATTAAAGCTACGAATCAAAACTAACTTAGAGAATTGATAGTCTTCATCAAGGGATTGCTTTTCAGTTTCAGAAAACAGATCCCATAAAACAAGACTTTCTTTTGTTTATAAGTCATTTTATTATTTAGATGTGAACGATAAAAAGTTATGATTTGTAATAAAGTGAAAACTAGAGTAATTCCTAGTTGTAAGAAAATGATGATGTCGATTCATGTCTATTCTTGTAACGATTCTATCGTATATGCTTGTGATACTATTGTGGTTATTATGTTGATGTTAAATCAATCGTGCATTATGTAAATTTGGTGACTTTTCATGTTATGTAACATGCAAGTTGTTAGGCTAAGACATGTATTATGTTTAGATCTACGTTTAGATCTATGAAAATTGGATCCAAAATTAAAAGTTCACATTCACATGCCTAGTTGAACTTGTGTAATTCTATATGCTTAAGATTCATGTTTATTGGATCCAAAATAAAAGTTCACATTCACATGCCGAGTTGAACTTGTATAATTCTATATGCTTAAGATTCATGTTTATTGGATCCAAAATAAAAGTTCACATTCACATGCCTAGTTGAACTTGTGTAATTCTATATGCTTAAGATTCATGCTTATTGGATCCAAAAATTAAAAGTTCACATTCTAATGCCTAGTTGAACTTGTATAATTTTATATGCTTAAGGTCATGTTTATTGGATCCAAAATAAAAGTTTACATTTACTTGCCTAGTTGGATTTGGGTAATTTCATATGTTTAAGACTCATGTTAATTGGATCCAAAAATGCAAGTTCATTATTTTATGCCACATTTACATGACACATGTTTTGTTAGATCCTTATTATTTTATGTTGTATGGATGGTACATGCTCCTTTCTTTCCCCTTTTGTATATAAGTTAGGCCAAGTTGCGAGCCTAACATTCTATGTTAATTTTGCGAACGTATAATGGGGGTAACGTTGGGAAAACCTTAAATTCCATATTATTGGCATAATTTGGCCCATAAATATATGAACGATTAGTGGCATAAAAATGATATAATTTATATACCCAAAAATTTTGAATATGATTTATAGGTTAAAGGGCGAATGATTTGAATGGCAATAATTGAGGATAATTTACATATAAATATGAAAGGTAAAAATGTAAATTTAGCAAAAGATGAATATGGCTAACCCGAGGTTAGATTGAGTTATGGTATAAGACTGCCCGGAACCCCCTGGCAAATCCAGCAACCATAACAATATAGATTTGATGTGAGAGGTTAGCGCATTGAGCCCAAAAGAACCGGAGGTTAGACTGAGTTGAAGTGTAAAACTGCCAGGACCCGACCGACACATCCAGTAACTGCAAAAATACCTTTCTAATGTGATTGGTTGGTGCTTTAATTAATGAATTAAAACTAAGACAGGAATAGTAGGATTAAGTTAATTAAGGTAACACTAAACCAATGCAACATGTTAAATAAACTAATGGGTGGTGTTAGGTTAATTTGGACACTTAACCAATTTAACATGTTAATTAGGAAATCCAATTAACGAAGACCTATTTTAGCAGTAACACACATAGATGTATCATGGTACCCTGAACTAGGCAGGGTGGGGAATGATTACTGGGTTGATTATAAGTGGTCAAAACAACGGCGGGTGGTGCGTCGGTGTAGGTGCCGACGGAGTGCGGGCATGCACGTACTCCGGATTGGAAAAAGCAGGCACTGGGCATCAGTAGTTATACACTGTGCATCTTGAATTGTGTCGGTTTGCCACCATAGGATTTGATACACCCCATGGTGGGACCAGCACAGGTATCTACAATCAAGCGGGCCTGAATTACACAAGTGGTAAACGTATACGAGTAGGAGCCGATCGATAAAAAGGGGATCATTTATCTTGAACACATGGTGCTAGTTGAAACACTTGTAAGGGGGTGCAAAGAAGTTGAAATGAGTGCGATAGTATATTCAGTCTTATTTCTAGGGTATTGTCCTATATTCAGTTTATTCGTATCATAATCCTTTTCCTGTTTACATGCTAAATAATCACTGGACTTACCAGACTCATGTATGACCCATTTTTCTTTCGTCTTCTTTTCTTCCGTTCCCCCCCTCAAGGTCCGCAGGGAGGAAATACTCCAGCTTAGTTCAGACCCTTTTGCAAACTTGAAGAGAGTAGATGTATGACTTTGACTCTCTCTCTTGGGCTATGGCTTTGGTTTCACTCTCAATGGGGTTTTATGCTACTTTATTGTTGTTTTATGCTTCTTTATGTTTTAATCAAGACAGAGGTTTTGTTGTAATAATTTGGAAGTTGTTTTGAGACAGTTTGTTGTAATGTTTTGACTAAGTGCTTATGAAATAAATTTTGTTTTTCCGCTGCTTATATGTCTTCCTTGTAAATTATCTGTGTGCTTTACTTACAATGCTCCTCCGAAGTTAAGGCATTCCCTTTGTGAGTGACCTTAATGGAGGTGGGGTGTTTCAGTTGGTATCAGATCAAAGGTTTACCAGATTAGATAAAAGTTTTTGAAAACTAATTTTCAAAAAGAAGTTTAAAGAAGCATTTTTCAAGAAAAAGTGTTGTTTTTATTTTAAAAGCATAACCCCGAAAGCCATATGCACTATCTTTCTATCCTTTGTTTTGAATCTTTCTTTTTTTTCGTTTCAGCATGTCTGGGGATTTTGACCTTCCAGAGGGCGTGCCGTTACCTGGCTGGTTCAGAAGGTACCTAGAGGCTAGGGCTAATGTTTCAGGCCCAGCAAACGTTCCTCCTCCCCCAGCTGCAGCGGTTCCTCCTCCTCCGCGTGCAAATTCTTTCTCAAAAACATGTAGGGACATTCGAGCCATGGGTGGAAAGAACTTCAATGGAAATGAATCCTTCGTGGAAGCAAAAAACTGGCTCAGAGAAACCGAGGATTTGTTTGTTATCTTCGAAGTGGATGATAGGCAGAAGATAGAGTTGTACGTATGGTTGCTCAAAGACGAAGCCTCTTATTGGTGGGAAGTTACCAATGTTGAGAGACCAATTGAAACTTGGATGGATTTCAAAACCAGGTTTGAAATGAAATTCCTCTCACAAGCTGAAAAAAGCCTATAGATGGAGAAGTTCTTAGCTCTAAAACAGGGAAGTATGTCGGTCAAGGAATACATTAATCTATTCAATCAGCTAGCTAGGTCCAGATTGGAGTTAGTGAATACTCCACATAAGAAGGATCTCTGTTTTGTTAAAGTATTGAATGAGCCACTGCACATCGTAGCTATGTCCCATATACCTATGGGTGCGACTTATGAGAGACTGGTGGACATGGCACTGTTACAAGAAGAAGATAAGGTTGGAAAGAAAGAGATAAAGGTGGAATTACCTCAAGATAAGAAAGTGGAAGGATCACAGAACAAGAAGATAGATTCCAAGAAGGGCGGGAAGAACAACAAACCCAATGAAAAGAGGAAGTGTAATTTTAGTGGCTTTCCTTGACATCTGATTAAGGACTGCAGAAAGAAGAAGAGTAAGATGGGTGGTTGTTTTCAATGCGGTAAGACAGGACACATGGCTAAGGACTGCCCAAGAAAGTAAGGGCAAGGTAGAGAGCTGGATCTACTTCTGGAGGGAAAGTTCATGCTCTCATAACACCTCTGCAAGAACAAGGTAGAAATATTTCTGTCGAGAGTTTATTTAATCTTTTTGATCATCATATTCGTACACTCTTTGATTCTGGCGCATCACACTCTTATATATCTACTGCTTTAGTTGAATCTCTGCACCTAGACATTATAGTAGAGGATCCCTTGGTTGTTTCAAATCCAATTGGGGGTTCGGCTTATTTATCAATGATTTGTTTAGATTTGAAAATTTCTATACTGAGCGTTGGTTTAGATGTAATGCCTATGTTTTCGACTTCACAGGCTATGGGTTGATTCTAGGCATGGACTGGTTATCTAGTAATGGTGCCGTCCTCGATTGTGAAAAGACAGTGGTTATACTCATGGCTCTCATTGGTAACACTCTCAAAATCTCTTGCAATCCCATGAAATCTTTTATGCTTAGCTATCTAGAATCTCTTGATGCGTCTGTTGAGAATTTGCAGTCTGTTAGAGTAGTCCGTGAATACTCGGATGTATTTGAAGTGGTGAAGGGCTTACCTCCGAAGCGGGAGACAGACTTCCGCATATACCTCGTTGATAACGCAAAACGCATTGCTTTACTTGTTAGACACATGGCTCCAATGGGAGGAAAGAGCTCAACAAGAAAGTTAAAGAGCTTCTAGAAAAGGGGTTCATAAGGAGGAGTATTTCTGAATGGGGTACTCTAGTAGTGTTTGCAACCAAAGAGGATGGTTCGCTTCGCCTATGCGTGGATTATAGGGAGCTAAATAAGCTGACCAAGAAGAATAGGCACCCACTTCCAAGAATAGACGACTTGTTCGATCAGCTTATAGGTGCATCGGTTTTCTCCTAACTAGATCTGGCTACCAGGTTTCATCAACTAGGAGTGGCCGAAGACAGCATTGATAAGACCGCGTTCAGAACCCCAGATGGTTTCTTCGAGTGGCTTGTCATGCCTTTCGTCTTGATAAACGCACCCGCTTATTTTGTTGATTTAACGAGCAGGGTGTTTAGGGAGTTCCTTAATAAGTTTGTAGTGGTCTTCATAGATGACATTTTGATCTTCTCGAAGAGTGAGGAAGAGCATGCTCCGCATTTAAAGGAAGTCATGGATACTCTTCGTGCACATCAGCTAAAAGCCAAATTCTCCAAATGCCATTTCTTGAGAGAAGAAGTGAGATTCCTGGAACATGTGGTGTCCAAAGAAGGGATAGCTGTGGACCCCGCAAAAGTAGCTTCGGTACAAGATTGTAGGTCCCAAGGAATGCAACTGAAGTCCAAAGCTTTCTCAGGCTAGTGGGTTTTTGTCGAAAGTTCATTAAAGAATTTGCGAAAATCTCAGCACCACTTACAAGGTTGACGAAAAAGAACCTAACTTTCACTTGGGATTTGGATTGCGATGTTGCTTTCCAACAATTGAAGAGGGCTCTAACAATAGCCCTAGTTCTGACATTACCTGATGGGAGCAAGATGTTTACAGTATACACGGATGCATGCGGTACAGGACTAGGCTCTATCTTGATGCCAGAAAGGAAGGTAGTAGCTTATGGTGGAAAATAGTTGAAAGTACATGAGAAAAACTACCCAACCAATGATCTAGAGTTGGCTGCCATCGTTTTTGCGCTTAAGTCTTGGCACCATTATCTCCTAGGTGAGAAGTTTGAATTGTATACTGACTATAAATCGTTGAAGTACATTTTCTCGCAGAAAGATCTTAACTTGAGGCAACAAAGGTGGATGGATTTCTTAGCATCCTACGATTTTGAGATTTCCTATACCTGTGCCAAGGGCAATGTAGTAACAGACGCCTTGAGTAAAAAGAAGCTGACCTTAAGTGCTCTCTTTGTAGAAAGGCGGATCTTAGAGTACATAGTGGCTTTTGACTTTGGACCCTCTGTCGATTATGTGGCTGGTTTGTTTGCATCGCTAGAGGGCGGCCTACTCTTTTGGACTTAGTAGGAACCGCACAACGTGAAGACCCTCAGCTAGCTGATGTGATGGATAAGCTAATTAGGGGTGAGACTTCTAGTCACCTCAATAGATACTCCATCGATGACAAAGGTTGGTTGAGACGGGATGGAAGACTATGCATCCCACAAGCAAGGGAATTAGTGAAGATGGTTCTCGAAGAAGCACACCATTCTAAGCTGACCATACACCCAGGTGGAGACAAGATGTATAAGGACATAAAAAGGATTTTCTTTTGGAATGGCATGAAGAGGGATATAGCTGAGTTCGTTGCTAAGTGCTTGATATGCCAGCAAGTCAAAGCGGAGAAGAAGAAGCCTGGTGGTCTGCTTCATTCTCTGGAGGTCCTACAGTGGAAATGGGATAGCATTTCGATGGGCTTTGTTGATGGGTTGCCTAGGTCAAGAAGGGCAATACCAGTGTTTGGGTAATAGTGGACAGGCCCACAAAAAGCTCTCACTTTATACCCGTCAACAGTAGGAGGACTGCCTCATCGTGAGCATCCATTTATTTTAAAGAGATAGTTAGACTCCATGGAATACCCTCCATCATAGTGAGTGATCGAGATCCTATCTTTACGAGCGAGTTTTGGAGGAGCTTGCAAGAGGCTGTGGGCACACAGCTATGCTTTAGCACGGCCTATCACCCCCAAACCAATGGTCAGATGGAAAGGGTGAACAGAGTATTAGAAGACCTCTTGAGGTTGTGTATTCTTGATTTTGGAGGTACATGGGAAGATCATCTTCCTTTGGTGGAATTTGCCTACAACAATCGCTACCAAGCCACAATAGGCATGGCACCCTTCGAAGCTTTATATGGAAGGCCATGCCGATCACAAACTTGTTGGTGGGAGTCTACAGACAAGCTCAAACTTGGGCCAGACATGATTAGAGAAACTTCAGAGAAAGTGGACTTGATACGAAGAAGAATGAAGATTGCCTACGACAGACAGAAATCCTACGCAGACAAAAGAAGGACCGACCTTGAGTTTGAGGTTGGAGATAGGGTGTTCCTTAAAGTATCTCCTTTGAGGAATGTCATTCGCTTTAGGTCCGTAGGAAAGTTGGCACCAAGTTTTGTAGGACCATTTCCTATCATTGAAAGGATTTGGACGATGGCTTATAAAGTAGAGCT
This sequence comes from Allium sativum, assembly GCA_030737875.1. Taxonomy (NCBI): domain Eukaryota; kingdom Viridiplantae; phylum Streptophyta; class Magnoliopsida; order Asparagales; family Amaryllidaceae; genus Allium; species Allium sativum. The sequence goes on along the minus strand of CM060915.1, from coordinate 177,059,774 downwards.
ACCCGAAAGACTTGCTGGAGTTCATAATATTTTTCATGTTTCTCAACTACGAAAGTGCTTACATGAGTCTGCGGAAGTTGTGGAGCCAAGCGTACTAGAGGAAGTAGAAGTGGAATGAGAAGCGACTGTGAGAAGAGTTCCAACTCGTATCTTGGGTACAGAAGTCAAAAAGCTACGCTACCGCAAAGTCAGACTTGTTAAAGTTCAATGGAGTGACGCTGAGGAAGACGCGACTTGGGAAACTGAGGATAAAATACGCGCAGCCTACCCTTTCCTTTTTGAGGGTACATCCTTGATCTCTTTTTCCATAAGTTTATACACGTTTATATCTATCTTTTTAAGTATATCTACTCGGTTCTATTCTTTATCCTTAGGTAGAAACCAATGGATGTAAACATGTATTTGAAACATGTTATGGTTGATGGTTGCAAGTGGCTGCAAGTGGTTGCTACTGTTTGCTCTTGGATGCATATACACACGCATTATGTGTTAGATTGGCTAAGTCACTTTCATATTGCATATGCATATATGTATTTGTATATGGATTGAAACATGATGTGTTATCATATGGATGTCGCATTTGTATGAATGATGGCGAACTCATGCAGAATTATGAGTATGAAAAATTGCATACATAATGGACTCATGACACTGACATAATTTGCATTAAGGAGGTCAACTGAATCAGTAGACCGCCTGATTTTGCATTAGATAAGGACATGTACACACACTATGCATATAGTCATGGAAGCATTAGAAGTCTTTTTTAGGACAATGGACACCTGTATTTGATGGTTGAGTATATGGACGATTGGATGGTAGGATATACATTCTTCTTGACCTGAAGATTTCGGGGGCGAAATCCTTTAAAGGTGGGGAAAATGTAACACCCTGTATTTTCTGTGTCCATTAAGGAATGAATTAAAGAATACTTAATTTTTAAAGTGATAATTAAGGGAAACGGGTTATGCCATTGCGTTCGTCTCGAAATTGTTCTTGGAATATAGTTCAAGTTTTCGTAAATCGGACTTCGTATGAGGAAATTACGGCCCTCAGAAGTTTCAGGAATTTAAATAAATTAAAACAGTTTAGATTAACATTCAAAATTCAAATGAAAACAAAGAAGAGGGCTGGGCTAGATTTTTGCTGCCCTAGGCCAGGTCGATTAGGGGATCGACTAAGGGGTCGACCTCCCCTATACTGGTCGACCTAGGGGTCGACCTACCCCCTCGCCCTTTCCAAAACAGTGAAGATTCTAAATTTTTGCTGAGTCTTTTCTAACCTGCTGCTGAGTCACTAGGGCATAGGTGGCAATTCTAGATAACTCTATCTAGTCTGGACGGTTGTGATTGCTCCTAGGATGATCTAATGGCTCACATAAGATTAAACCTCTATAAAAGCAACCCTATTCCTCAACCCTAAATCACACAGATTCATTCCAAGGAGACACCATGCTGTCAATGATCGTCCTAACCTAGCCACCATTTCTTTTCAAAATAGAAAGCAAGATTAAAGCTATGAATCAAAACTAACTTAGAGAATTGATAGTCTTCGTCAAGGGATTGCTTTTCAGTTTCTGAAAACAAGTCCCAAACAACAAGACTTTCTTTTGTTTGTAAGTCCTGTTATTATTTAGATGAATGATTAGAAGTTATGATTTGTAATAAAGTGAAAACTAGAGTAATTCCTAGTTGTAATATAATGATGATGCTGATTCATGTCTATTCCTGTAACGATTCTATCGTATATGCTTATTAGACTATTGTGGTTATTATGTTGATGTTAAATCAATCGTGTATTATGTAAATTTGGTGACTTTTTCATGTTATGTAACATGCAATTTGTTAGGCGAAGACATGTATTATGTTTAGATCTACATTTAGATCTATGAAAATTGGATCAAAAAATAAAAGTTCACATTCATATGCCTAGTTGAACTTGTGTAATTCTATATGCTTAAGATTCATGTTTATTGGATCCAAAATAAAAGTTCACATTCACATGCCTAGTTGAACTCGTGTAATTCTATATGCTTAATATTCATGTTCATTGGATCCAAAATTAAAGTTCACATTCACATGCCTAGATGAACTTGTGTAATTCTATATGCTTAAGATTCATGTTTATTGGATCCAAAAATTAAAAGTTTACATTCACATGCCTAGTTGAACTTGTATAATTCTATATGCTTAAGATTCATGTTTATTGGATCCGAAATAAAAGTTTACATTTACATGCCTAGTTGGATTTGGATAATTTCATATGTTTAAGACTCATGTTAATGGGATTGAAAAATGCATGTTCATTATTTTATGCCACAGTTACATGACACATGCTTTGTTAGATCCTTATTATTTTATGTTGCATGGATGGTACATGCTCCCTTCTTTCCCCTTTTGTATATAACTTAGGCTAAGTTACAAGCCTAACATTCAGTGTTAATTTTGCGAACGTATAATGGGGGTAACGTTGGGAAAACCTTAAATTTCATATTTTTGGCATAATTTGGACCATAAATATATGAATGATTAGTGTTATAAAAATGGTATAATTTATATGCCTAAAATTTTAGAATATGATTTAGAGGGTAAATGGGGCATGACTTGAATGGCAATAATTGTGGATAATTTACTTATAAATAAGAAAGGTAGATATGTAAATTTAGCAAAAGACGAATATGCCTAACCCGAGGTTAGATTGAGTTACGGTATAAGACTGCCCGGAACTGCCCGGCAAATCCAGCAACCGTAACAATATAGATCTAATGTGATAGGTTAGCGCATTGAGCCCAAAAGAACCGGAGGTTAGACTGAGTTGCAGTGCAAAACTGCCCGGACCCGACCGGCACATCCAGTGACCACAACAATACCTGTCTAATATGAGTGGTTGGTGCTTTAAAGAATTGAATTAAAGCTAAGATAGGAATTGTAGGGTTAAGTTAATTAAGGTAACACTTAACCAATGCAACATGTTAACTAAACTGATGGGTGGGGTTAGGTTAATTTGGACACTTAACCAATTTAACATGTTGATTAGGAAAACCTAGTAACGAAGACCCATTTCAGCAGTAACCCACATAGATGTATCATGGTACCATGAACTAGGCAGGGTGGGGCATGATTACTGGGCTGATTATAAGCGATTAAAACAACGGCAGGTGGTGCGTCAGTGTAGGTTCCGATAGATTGCGGGCGTGCATGTACTACGGTGTGGAAAAAGCAGGCACTGGGCATCAGTTGTTATACATTGTGCATCTTGAATTGTGTCGGGTTTCCACCATAGGATTTGATACACCCCATGGTGGGACCAACACAGGTATCTACAAACAAGCGGGGCCAATGACACAAGTGGTAAACGTATACGAGTAGGATCCGATCGATAAAAAGGGGATCATTTATCTTGAATACATGATGCTAGTTAAAACACTTGTAAGGCAGTGTAGAGAAGTTGAAATGTGTGCGATAACATATTTAGTCTTATTATCTTATTTCTAGGGCATTGTCCTAGGTTCATTTTATTCATGCCATTATCCTTTTCTTATTTACATGCTAAATAATCACTGGACTTACTAGACTCATATCTGACCCATTTTTCTTTCGTCTTCTTTTCTTCCGTCTCACCCCTCCCCCCCCTCCCCTCCCAGGTCCGCAGGGAGGAAATACTCCTGCTTAGTTCAGACCTTTTGCAAGCTTGAAGAGAGTAGATGTATGACTTGGACTCTTTCTTCTTGGGCTATGGCTTTGGATTCACTCTCAATGGGGATTTAGGCTACTTTATTGTTGTTTTATGATTCTTTATGTTTTAATCAAGACAGAGGTTTTGTTGTAATAATTTGGAAGTTGTTTTGAGACAGTTTGTTGTGATGTTTTGACTAAGTTCTTATGAAATAAATTTAGTTTTTCCGCTGCTTGTATGTCTGTCTTGTAAATTATCTGTGTATTTTACCTACAATGCTCCACCGAAGTTAAGGGATTCCCTTTGTGAGTGACCTTAACGGAGGCGAGTTGTTTCACCTTTTGAGGAACAAAACCCCACACCTATACGTGGCTAAGTTGGGGACAATACGTTGCATGAACAGAGGTGCGGGTTGTTACAGTGGTATCAAAGCCAATACCCAGCCGGAATTGTGGCTCCTGTGTGGATCACAGCGCCTAGTTGAGGTGTTTGTGAGCTAATGGGGACGTTGGGCTCTGTAGGAGGGGAGAATATAACATCCCTAAGTCCAACATCGTGGAAGCCAATGTGAAGTGGGTACTTATATAGTCGCCGAGGCCTTTTGAGGAACAAATCCCACACCTATACGGTGGCTAAGTTAGGGACAATATCTTGCGTGAATGGAGGTGCGGGTTATTACACACCACCTTAAATTTCCTATCGGTCTTCGGTCGAATACCAATTCGCAAAGCAGATTTGAATACAATTTTTACTACAATAATCGAACAATCTAAACAATTTCACTGCAACAACAATGTTATATTTATGGCACTATAGCTGATAACAGAATGTAAATGAGTATATATACATATTAAATGTATATAATAAATCTACAATTAGTTAGTATGGAAGTTTTCTTGGGATTCTATGAAACACGTATACATGCGTACATGGGAGCGTGCACGCGCACATGCGCACATCACATACACACACACACACACACACACACACATATATATATATATATATATATATTTGTGTGTGTGTATATATATAAATAGAAGGTGAATGGTGTTTAGATTGGAAGATGGGCAAAGGAAGGTGAATTTCTTCGACAAATAACTTTGTAAAACACTTTAGTACATTCTGTCTCAAAAATTAAGCATATTTTAGTTAATAAAATAAAATTTAACCATTGACACACACATAAACTTGCGTCGATTTTGAAGAAAGGAAGTACCTATGAATTTGAAATATATTTGTAAACTCTCACATGCAAACGTGATAATTTCAAAAGATTCCATCCATTTATTTTCTCTTTCCTCAAATGATAAGAATTAGGTTTCAAAATAAATATTGAAAGTATTATTGGAGCATCTGTTTTCAATCAAAAAATAGAAAAAAGATTCTGCTATAAAAGTGAAACACCCCACCTCCGTTAGGGTCACTCTAAAAGGGAATGCCCTAATTTTGGTGGAGGTTTACAAGTATAAGTCACAGATATACAAGACAGATATAAGAACACATATTTGTAAACAACGGAAAACAACAACTTTTATTTCATCAAAACAAATACGTGCTACAACAACATCACCATAATTGTTTTACATCTTTTCCAAAAAAAAACATAACATAACACTTTCATAATCTGTCTTGATTACATTATTTAAAGTAGCATAAAGAAAACATAGATAAACTGCAAAAGCCCCATAGTGGTTGTCCAAAGCCATAGTTCAAAATGAAAAGGTCCAAGCAATACATTTCTCCTCTTCAAGCTGGATGTTAAGGCTGGTCAAGCTGCTGTGTTCCCTCCCTGTGGACCTGGGGGGGGGAATGGAAGAAAAGAAGACGAAAGAAAAGTAGAGTCAGACATAAATCTTGAGTAAGTCTAGGACTATTCTGTCTATGAATAAAGAACTGTGTATGATAAGTGTAAGCAAGAAGTGGGAAAGCACTATAAACCTGGTTAAGTTGTCTAGGGTCGAATATACTATCGTACCCCATGTTGATCTCCGAACCCATATAAACTAGTTCCCAACTGGCACCCCATAATCAGGGTGATGTGATCCATTCTATGATGATCGGCTCCTACTCGCATAGTTACATGTGTCTTACGGCCCCCGATGTTGTAGTTACCTATGCTGGTCCCACCATGGGGTGTATCAAGTCCCATGGTGGCGGCCCGACACAATCCTAGAATGCACAGGTATGCTACTGGTGTCCAGTGCCTTATTTTTCTGTGCCGGAGTGTGTGCACGCCCGCACTCCATTAGAACCTACACTGCTACACCACCACCGTCGATTTGACCTCTTACAATCAGCCCAGTAATCGTGCCCCACCCTGCCTAGTTTCAGGGTATCATGATACACCTTCTAGGGTTACTGCTGAAAAGGGTCCCCCGTTACTAGGTTTTCTATCTCTAGCCAACATGCTAAGTTGGTTAAGTGTTTCCTAACCTAACCCCCACCAGTCCGTTTAGTTTAGCATGTTCCATTTTGATTAAGTCTTTAGTTCACTTAATCCTAACAATCCTGACTCAGCCTTAATTGTCTTATTAAAGCCTTGACCTCTCACATTAGACAGGTATTGTTGTGGCTGCCTGTTGCCGGTTGGTTCCGGGCAGTCTTACGCCACAACTCAGTCTAACCTCGGGTCCTTATTGGGCTCCATGTTTAACCTCCCACATTGGATAGGTATTGTTGTGACTACTGGACAGCCGGGCGGTTCCGGGCAGGTTTACATCACAACTCAATCCAACCTCGGGTTAAACACACCGTATGTTCTACATTTACATATTTTGTCTTTCTTCTTTATTTTCTTATGTATAAATATTTGCGGCCCATTATTAAGTTAATGGTGTAAAGGTTACACCAATCATGGGCCCAACCCATACTTGAATTTGGGCCCTTCTACTTTATATTTTCATTTATTAATTAATTTAACCCAACGTTATTTTCCCCCGTTTAATACGTCCGTTTATTATATATATGTTGGGCTTAGCCCTTTTAAGCCCAACCTAGCCATGCGAAAAGGGGAGGCTCAAAGCGTGATTACATACACAAAAAGGGGAATGTGAACGCATGAACTTGCAACGTGACGTTGGAACTACAAAATAGAAACTGGTGTACTTGCATAGTAGTAACATATACTTTGGTCATAAAGCATAAGTGACATGAATCAAACCATGTAAACTTGTAGTTAAGTTAAGAATATCACTATTGACACATAGGCTTAACTACAACATAAACCTATATTTTATTTAGGCATAATATCAAACATAAGCAAATCATGTTCATAAGATTACTACATGTTTACAAAGGTGCTTACTTTTGTTACTAACACAAAAGTATAGTTCAACTTAATCATGATTTTAAATCTATTCACATAACCATGGCATAAATGTTTCTAACATGAAATCATGATTTTTACTTTAGTCATGCAAACTGGCAAAAGGGATTTTTGAATCTAACCTAGCTATGTACCACATATGTCATCATATAATTCTTGTTAACAATATGGATTTCAATTATGCAAAATATCAATCATAGCCTAGTCATATTCATAAGTTTGCAAATAGGTTTTCTAGTACAAAAGCATGGCTTAATACATAGATCATGGTGCCAAAATTTCAACATAGTTTCATATGAACTATAACAACCAAATTTGTTCCAATTACGTACAAAATGATTTATGTACAAAAATATACATCATGATGGCATAGTAGCAAAACCCCAAACTTGCATGAGTTTCAATTAATCAACTACATACATGTAGCTTCAACATGGATTACATAATTTGCGAATATTCCAAACGTATACTTGCATAAAACTACCGCAAACATGTAGTCTTTTATAATTGAATAACATAATTCGAGAATATCCAAACGTATACAATATCCCAAATCGATAAGAATCATAGTAACGCACAAATATGAATTACTTTATCACTACAATCAAGTATACAAACCAACACAATTATTTGTTCATACCAAAATAATACTCTACTTACAATTGTGTGGCGAGTTCTCCAATTTAGGGATTTGGAGATGCGATTCCTTGTTGATTTGATTTGTTTAGGTTGCTTTATGCTTTAGAATTTGCCTCCTAATCCTCTCTCCAATTGGCGGCTACTCTTAGTCGTTCCTCAGAAACATGACGGCTTTGTTCTTATTTTTGAATGAATAGATTAGGTTGAGTCTAGGGTCATTTTTATAGGGTTTATGAACTGATTAGGACCATCAATGTTGCTTGGATTGATCGTAGCCATTCATTCGAAAGAGAGACCAATTAGAGCCTGCCACCTAGCCCTAATGACAAAGCAAACTTCTGAAAATCGACCAACATAGAATAGGCTAGCCAGGTTGGGCTGGGTTCGACCTGGCTCTGGACCAGGTCGACAGCCCTGTCGACAGCCCTGTCGACCTGGCAAGACCAGGTCGACAGCCCAGTCGACCTGGGTGCATTAGGCGGGAGTTTTCCCGCCCTGGCCAATTGGGCCCGATTATTAATTTTTTTCTGAGTTGTTTTATTCTGTTCGAATTTTAAACTTAATTCAGAAACTTGCGAAGGCCATATCTTCTTCATACGGACTCCGTTTTTCGAAAACTCGGACTCTATTTCGCGTATTTTTCCGAGACGAACGCAATGGCGTATCCCGTTTCCCTTAGTTCTTTGATTTGAAATCAATTATACTTTAATTTGTGAATTTCACAGTTATAGAATTCGCGGGGTGTTACATTCTCCCCCACTTAAAAGGATTTCGTCCCCGAAATCTTTAAGTTAGGAGGAATGTATATCCTAACATCCAATCATCCATCTACCCATCCATCAAACACGAGCATCCATTGTCCTTAAAAGACTTCTAATGCTTCATGATCATATGCGAAGTGTGTGTGTACATGTACTTATCTAATGCAAAATCAGGCGGTCTACTGATTCAGTTGACCTCCTTAATGCGAGTTATGTAAGTGCCATGAATCCATTATGTATGCAAATTTTCCTATTCTTGATTCTACATGAGTGCACAATCATTCAATACAAATGCAACATCCACATGACAACACATTAGAGTTCAACCATATACGAATGCAAACATATATGCATAAGCAATATGAAGTGACTGAGCCGATCTAAAACCTAGATTGTGTGTGTATATGCAACCACGAGCAACCACTAGCAATCACTTGCAACCACTTGCAGCCATCATCCATAACATGTTTCAATTACATGTTTCCATCCAAAGGGTTTTCTACCTAAAAGATAAGGTCGAGGAAATATACCTAAAAAGATAGATAAAAGCGCAACTTAAGGAAAAGGAAAGATCAAGGATGTACCCTCGAACAGAAAAGGGTAGGCAGTGCGTATTCTAGCTTCAATTTCCCAAGTCGCGTCTCCCTCGGCGTCGCTCCACTGAACTTTGACGAGTTTGACTTCGCGGTTGCGTAGCTTCTTCACTTCCGTTCCAAATATGCGGGTTGGAACTTTTCTTATGGCTGCTTCGCGTTCCACTTCGGCCTCTTCGAGGATGTTTGGCTCTACCACCTCGGCTAACTCATGTAGACATTTTCGGAGATGTGAAACGTGAAAAACGTTGTGGACTCCGGCCAACTTCTTGGGTAGCTCTAATCTATAGGCCATTTTCCCAATTTTCTCGATGATAGGGAATGGCCCTACGAACCTTGGTGCCAGTTTTCCTGTGGTTCCAAAACGAACAACGTTCCTTAGCGGTGATACCTTGAGAAAAACTCTGTCTCCAACCTCAAATTCAAGGTCGGTTCTTCTCTTGTCGGCATAGGACTTTTGTCTGTCTTGGGCCGTCTTCATCCTTCTTCGTATTAAGTCTACTTTCTCTGAAGTCTCTCGGATCATATCCGGTCCAAGTATGAGCTTATCAGTAGACTCCCACCAACAAGTGGGCGATCGGCACGGTCTTCCATATAAAGCTTCGAAGGGCGCCATTCCGATGGTTGCTTGATAGCTGTTGTTGTAGGCAAATTCCACCAAAGGAAGGTGGTCTTCCCATGTCCCTCCGAAGTCAAGGACGCACAGTCTTAAAAGGTCTTCCAAAACTCTGTTCACTCTCTCTGTTTGGCCGTCGGTTTGGGGATGATAGGCTGTGCTCAAGCATAACTGCGTTCCTACTGCTTCTTGCAGACTCCGCCAAAACTCACTGGTGAAGATGGGGTCTCGGTCACTAACAATGCTAGATGGTATTCCATGGAGTCGAACAATTTCCTTGAGGTAAAGTGATGCTAGGGATGAGGCAGTTCTTTTACTTTTGACAGGTAAAAAGTGGGCGCTTTTAGTAAGCCTATCCACTATTACCCAAATGCTAGTGTTGCCTCTCCTAGACCTAGGCAGCCCATGGATGAAGTCCATTGAGATGCTATCCCACTTCCACTGCGGGACCTCCAGAGGATGTAGCAGTCCGCCAGGCTTTTTCTGTTCCGCCTTAACCTGTTGGCACACCATACACTTAGAAACGAACTCTGCCACGTCCTTTTTCATGCCGTTCCAGAAGAAAGTCCTTTTTATATCTTTGTACATTTTATCTCCGCTTGGGTGTATCGTCATCTTGGAGTGATGTGCTTCCTCGAGATCCTTCTTTATTAAATCTTTTGTCTGTGGGACACATAGTCTTCCGTCTCGCCTTAGCAAACCCTTATCGTCGATGGAGTATCTGTTGAGGTGACTTAAAGTCTCACCCCGAATTAGCCTATCAATTGTTTCCACAAGCTGAGGGTCTTCGCGTTGTGCTGTCCCTACTGAATCCACTAAAGTTGGGTGCACTTCGAGAGATGCTAGCAAGCCTGGTACGAAATCGGAGGAAGGCCTAAAGTCGAAGCTGGCTATAAACTCTAGGCTTTGTCTTTCAACAAACAACGGGCTTAGGGTCAATTTCTTTCGGCTCAACGCGTCTGCCACTACGTTGCCTTTGCCCGGAGTGTAGGAGATTTCGAAATCGTACGAGGCAAGAAACTCCATCCATCTTTGTTGCCTCAAGTTAAGATCCTTCTGCGAGAAAAGATATTTCAACGATTTATGGTCAGTGTAAAGTTCGAACTTCTCACCTAGGAGATAGTGTCGCCAAGACTTGAGTGCAAAGACGATGGCGGCTAACTCAAGATCGTGGGTTGGGTAGTTCTTTTCGTGCACTTTCAACTGCCTCCCGCCATAAGCTACTACCCTTCCTTCTTGCATTAAGACGGCGCCTAGCCCTGTCCCACATGCATCCGTATAAACAGTGAACATCTTGCTCCCATCTGGCAGCGTCAAAATTGGGGCTGTTGTAAGAGCCCTTTTCAGTCGTTGGAAAGCAAATTCGCAATCCAAATCCCAATTGAACACTAGATTCTTCTTAGTCAATTTCGTGAGTGGAGCTGAGATTTTCGCAAAATCCCTTATAAACTTTCGATAGAAACCTGCTAGTCCTAGAAAGCTTCGGACCTCAGTTGCATTCCTTGGTGGCTTCCAATCCTGTACCGCCACTACCTTAGCAGGGTCCACTGCTAACCCTTGTTTGGATACTATGTGCCTAAGGAACCTCACCTCTTCTCTCCAAAAGTGGCATTTGGAGAATTTGGCTTTTAGTTGATGGACTCGCAAAGTTTCCATGATTGCCCTTAAGTGCTGAGCATGTTCCTCTTCACTTTTTGAGAAGATAAGGATATCATCTACGAAGACCACTACGAACTTGTTGAGGAAATCTCTAAATACCCTACTCATCAGGTCCACGAAGTAAGCAGGTGCATTTGTCAAGCCGAAAGGCATGACAAGCCATTCAAAGAAGCCGTCTGGGGTTCTGAACGCCGTTTTATCGATGCTATCTTCAGCCACCCTTAGCTGATGAAAACCGGTTGCTAAATCGAGTTGGGAGAAAACAGACGCTCCTACAAGCTGGTCAAATAAATCGTCAATTCTAGGGAGAGGGTGCCTATTCTTTTTCGTTAGCTTGTTGAGCTCCCTATAGTCAACACATAGACGGAGTGATCCATCCGCCTTTGTAGCGAACACCACTGGAGCGCCCCATTCTGAAATGCTCCTCCTAATGAACCCCTTTTCTAGAAGCTCTTTAATCTGTTTACTGAGCTCTTTCCTTTCCCGTGGAGCCATGTGTCTAACAGGTAACGCAACGGGCTTTGCATTATCTACAAGATATATGCGGAAGTCTATTTCCCGCTTCGGAGGCAAGCCCTTCACCTCTTCGAAGACATCCGGATATTCCCGGACCACTTTAACTGATTGCAAATTTTCAACAGAGGCATCTAGCGATTCAAGATAACTAAGCATAACCGCGTATGAGGGATTACAAGAAATTTCCAAAGTATTACCGAGCTGGGTTAGGAGCCAAACAACCCTTTTCTCACAATCAAGGATAGCCCCATTACTGGATAGCCAATCCATACCCAAAATCAAACCATAACCCGAAAAGCCCAAAACAAAGGCACTACATTGAAATTCTACACTTAGAATAGAAATTTTCAAATCCAAACAGATCATAGACAAATGAGCTGGGCCCCCAATTGGGTTTGAAACAATTAAGGGGTCCTCTACCATACTAGTTATTAGGTGCAGAGATTCTACTAAAGCAGACGAGATAAAGGAGTGTGATGCGCCAGAATCAAATAAAGTGCGAACGGGGTGATCATAAAGATAAACTACACTTTCTACAGAAGTATTTATACCTCGCTGTTGCAGAGGTGACGCTTCCAGCACATGAACCTGTGCCCCTGGGGTGGATCCAGCCCTCTGCCCCTGTCCTCGTTTCTTTGGGCAGTCCTTAGCCCTGTGGCCTGTCTCACCGCAAGAAAAGCACCCACCATTCTCCTTGGCCTTCTTTTTCCGGCAGTCCTTTACTAAGTGCTCCACTTTGCCACAGAAATTGCACTTCCTCTTCTCTTTGTTGCCTTTCCCGCCCTTCTTAAAGTCTGTCTTCTTAGGCTGCAAACCCTCTTTCTTCCCTTGAGAGCTTTCTGCCTTTGTCTCCTTCTTGCCCTTATCCTCTTCATTCAGCAATGCCATTTGCACCAATCTTTCATACGTGGCTCCCATGGGTATATGGGTCATGGCCAAACTGTGTAATGGCTCATTCAACCCTTTGACGAAACGGAGAGCCTTCTTGTGTGGGGTGTTGACTAGGTCAAGCCCAAACCTAGCCAGCTCATCGAACTGATTCATATATTCTCTGACTGTCTTGTCCCCTTGCTTAAGAAATAAGAATTTTTCCAACTGCAAACTTCTTTCCGCATCTGAGAGAAATTTAGTCTCAAACCTTGCCCTAAAGTCCTCCCATGTCTCCACTGGTCTTTCAGCATTAGTGACTTCCCACCAGTAGGAAGCCTCGCCCTTCAATAGCCACACTGCCAATTGTACTTTTTGTCTATCCTCTACCTCAAAGATGATGAATAGGTCCTCCGTTTCTTTCAGCCAATTTCTAGCTGCCACGAAGGACTCAGTTCCATGGAAATCCTTTCCTCCCATAGCTTTAAAATCTTTACATATCTTAGCAAAAGTGTTTCCCCGAGGAGGAGGTGGAGGAAAAGGTGCCGCTGCAGCTGGATGATTTCCGGCAGCTGGGGGAGGAGGAATGGTAGGACCTGGCTGAGTGGCTCTTGCTTCTAAGAACCGTCTAAACCAACCAGGTATTGGCACCCGTTCTGGCAAGTTAAGTTCTTCGGACATGCTGAAACAAAAAGGATAGATTCAAAACGAAGGATAAGAGATAATACCTATGGCTTTGGGGGAGACTTTGCCTTTTTTAAAATAAAATAATATTTTACTTTTAAAAATGCTTCTTTAAATTTCCTTTTTGAAAATAAATTTTTAGAACTTTTTATCTTATCTGGTAAACCTGGCTCTGATACCAAGTGAAACACCCCACCTCCGTTAGGGTCACTCTAAAAGGGAATGCCCTAATTTTGGTGGAGGTTTATAAGTATAAGTCACAGATATACAAGACAGATATAAGAACACATATTTGTAAACAACGGAAAACAACAACTTTTATTTCATCAAAACAAATACGTGCTACAACAACATCACCATAATTGTTTTACATCTTTTCCAAAAAAAACATAACATAACACTTTCATAATCTGTCTTGATTACATTATTTAAAGAAGCATAAAGAAAACATAGATAAACTGCAAAAGCCCCATAGTGGTTGTCCAAAGCCATAGTTCAAAATGAAAAGGTCCAAGCAATACATTTCTCCTCTTCAAGCTGGATGTTAAGGCTGGTCAAGCTGCTGTGTTCCCTCCCTGTGGACCTGGGGGGGGGGGAAACGGAAGAAAAGAAGACGAAAGAAAAGTAGAGTCAGACATAAAGCCTGAGTAAGTCTAGGACTATTCTGTCTATGAATAAAGAACTATGTATGATAAGTATAAGCAAGAAGTGGGAAAGCACTATAAACTTGGTTAAGTTGTCTAGGGTCGAATATACTATCGTACCCCATGTTGATCTCCGAACCCATATAAACTAGTTCCCAACTGGCACCCCATAATCAGGGTGATGTGATCCATTCTATGATGATCGGCTCCTACTCGCATAGTTACATGTGTCTTACGGCCCCCGATGTTGTAGTTACCTATGCTGGTCCCACCATGGGGTGTATCAAGTCCCATGGTGGCGGCCCGACACAATCCTAGAATGCACAGGTATGCTACTGGTGTCTAGTGCCTTATTTTTCTGCGCCGGAGTCTGTGCACGTCCGTACTCCGTTAGAACCTACACTGCTACACCACCGCCGTCGATTTGACCTCTTACAATCAGCCCAGTAATCGTGCCCCACCCTGCCTAGTTTCAGGGTATCATGATACACCTTTTAGGGTTACTGCTGAAAAGGGTCCCCCGTTACTAGGTTTTCTATCTCTAGCCAACATGCTAAGTTGGTTAAGTGTTTCCTAACCCCCACCAGTCCGTTTAGTTTAGCATGTTCCATTTTGATTAAGTCTTTAGTTCACTTAATCCTAACAATCCTGACTCAGCCTTAATTGTCTTATTAAAGCCTTGACCTCTCACATTAGACAGGTATTGTTGTGGCTGCCTGTTGCCGGTTGGTTCCGGGCAGTCTTACGCCACAACTCAGTCTAACCTCGGGTCCTTATTGGGCTCCATGTTTAACCTCCCACATTGGATAGGTATTGTTGTGACTACTGGACAGCCGGGCGGTTCCGGGCAGGTTTACATCACAACTCAATCCAACCTCGGGTTAAACACACCGTATGTTCTACATTTACATATTTTGTCTTTCTTCTTTATTTTCTTATGTATAAATATTTGCGGCCCATTATTAAGTTAATGGTGTAAAGGTTACACCAATCATAGGCCCAACCCATACTTGAATTTGGGCCCTTCTACTTTATATTTTCATTTATTAATTAATTTAACCCAACGTTATTTTCCCCCGTTTAATACGTCCGTTTATTATATATATGTTGGGCTTAGCCCTTTTAAGCCCAACCTAGCCATGCGAAAAGGGGAGGCTCAAAGCGTGATTACATACACAAAAAGGGGAATGTGAACGCATGAACTTGCAACGTGACGTTGGAACTACAAAATAGAAACTGGTGTACTTGCATAGTAGTAACATATACTTTGGTCATAAAGCATAAGTGACATGAATCAAACCATGTAAACTTGTAGTTAAGTTAAGAATATCACTATTGACACATAGGCTTAACTACAACATAAACCTATATTTTATTTAGGCATAATATCAAACATAAGCAAATCATGTTCATAAGATTACTACATGTTTACAAAGGTGCTTACTTTTGTTACTAACACAAAAGTATAGTTCAACTTAATCATGATTTTAAATCTATTCACAAAACCATGGCATAAATGTTTCTAACATGAAATCATGATTTTTACTTTAGTCATGCAAACTGGCAAAAGGGATTTTTGAATCTAACCTAGCTATGTACCACATATGTCATCATATAATTCTTGTTAACAATATGGATTTCAATTATGCAAAATATCAATCATAGCCTAGTCATATTCATAAGTTTGCAAATAGGTTTTCTAGTACAAAAGCATGGCTTAATACATAGATCATGGTGCCAAAATTTCAACATAGTTTCATATGAACTATAACAACCAAATTTGTTCCAATTACGTACAAAATGATTTATGTACAAAAATATACATCATGATGGCATAGTAGCAAAACCCCAAACTTGCATGAGTTTCAATTAATCAACTACATACATGTAGCTTCAACATGGATTACATAATTTGCGAATATTCCAAACGTATACTTGCATAAAACTACCGCAAACATGTAGTCTTTTATAATTGAATAACATAATTCGAGAATATCCAAACGTATACAATATCCCAAATCGATAAGAATCATAGTAACGCACAAATATGAATTACTTTATCACCACAATCAAGTATACAAACCAACACAATTATTTGTTCATACCAAAATAATACTCTACTTACAACTGTGTGGCGAATTCTCCAATTTAGGGATTTGGAGATGCGATTCCTTGTTGATTTGATTTGTTTAGGTTGCTTTATGCTTTAGAATTTGCCTCCTAATCCTCTCTCCAATTGGCGGCTACTCTTAGTCGTTCCTCAGCAACATGACGGCTTTGTTCTTATTTTTGAATGAATAGATTAGGTTGAGTCTAGGGTCATTTTTATAGGGTTTATGAACTGATTAGGACCATCGATGTTGCTTGGATTGATCGTAGCCATTCATTCGAAAGAGAGACCAATTAGAGCCTGCCACCTAGCCCTAATGACAAAGCAGACTTCTGAAAATCGACCAACATAGATAGGCTAGCTAGGTTGGGCTGGGTTCGACCTGGCTCTGGACCAGGTCGACAACCCTGTCGACAGCCCTGTCGACAGCCCTGTCGACCTGGCTAGACCAGGTCGACAGCCCAGTCGACCTGGGTGCATTAGGCGGGAGTTTTCCCGCCCTGGGCAATTGGGCCCGATTATTAATTTTTTTCTGAGTTGTTTTATTCTGTTCGAATTTTAAACTTAATTCAGAAACTTCCGAAGGCCATATCTTCTTCATACGGACTCCGTTTTTCGAAAACTCGGATCTATTTCGCGTATTTTTCCGAGACGAACGCAATGGCGTATCCCGTTTCCCTTAGTTCTTTGATTTGAAATCAATTATACTTTAATTTGTGAATTTCACAGTTATAGAATTCGCGGGGTGTTACAAAAAGTTTGTTTGAAAGGATGTTATAAAAAATTTATTGGACTAAGCTCAAATTAGATATGAATGATTGAATAGAAAAAAGGCTAAGTGATTTTGATAACACTATAAGAAAATATAGTTTATATAGCGTTATATTATAGCCTTGTAATTAAAATGATATATAAAGCTATATAAATTCATTATGAATTGAGCTATAAAAATTATGAATCCGCTATTAACTCTTTAGAAGAGCGGGAGCCCAAATAAAGGCGGTATGTTTTCACTTAGTGAAAAAAAGGCTGTGAAAATTAAGATCTTCCACCCTTTTCCTTCGTCTTCCCCTTTCCCTTCGCTTTTGTTTTCTGTCTCAAATCGATTCACCGCCTCACCGCATCGATTTCCTTCTCTAATGGATTCCCATCACTACATCAATTCTATTGATTTCAACAACCGTTTGCAGCCATCACCACTTCGCATCTATTCGCTTCGCCAGCAATCGTATCGATTCTGCCTTCTCTCATACTAGCAATCTGCAACAAATCGGTCACGCCAGTTCACCCTGAAGCAACTATCACGGTTCTCTCCACCAGCAGCGACCACTTCAATTCTCTTCAAAATAAATGACTAAATTCCTTGAGTTATTGGGTAATTTCGATATTGTCTTTATGCTATTATTATTTAAATTCGAATCCCTAAGTATCTTTTGAATATTATTTTCTATGCGAAAATTTATATCCTGTACATTAATTGCAGTGACTTTTTCTTCTTTTTAGGGATGGGTTATTAATGCTAAGTTATTGGATGCATGGTTTTGAAAATTTAAATTTTCCTAGCTTTGCAATTTGGTAGGTTATTTTCAGAAATTAACCTATCCGATTAGAAAAATGTACTTGTTAAAATACATATTTAAGAAATTACTGGACTTGGCTGCTATTTCGTAATCCCTCAGTCGTATAGTAAGAATAGTTTGGAATAAATCTGCTATATTATTACCAAATATAACTGGGTTCGCTAGTTAAAGACATACTTGGTTTATAACTGGGTTACACAAAATATGTCCTAGCATTTAGATTTCTTTCAGGCTGTTCCAAATTCTATAAATGTATATGCGTATGTTTATATTATAATATTTTGTTCTTTCTTTAGAATATCTAACGAAGAAAAATATTTTGAAATTGTTTCAGCTACCATTTCATAACATTTCAGTTACTATTTCATCCCTCAGCTTGCAACAACATCGGTCGTGCCAGTTCACGCCTCGTGCAACTACTTTGATTCACTCCACCAGCAATGACCGTGTTGATTCCTCCAACATCAACGACTAAATTCCGTGAGTTTTTGGGTAATTTCAATATTTTTTTAATGTTATTAGTATTTTAATATCTAAATCCATGAACAACGGTTGCATGTTATATAATTCTATGCTCTAGCATATATCTGGTATATTACTTGCAACTTTACTTCTTCTTTAGGATGGGTTATTTATGCTAAGTTATTGGATGCATGGTTATCAACTATGAAAATGGTCTAGCATTGCAAGTTTTGTGGACTATTTTAAGAAATTAGCTTATTTGGTAAGAAAACTTTAATTGTCGAAGTATGCATTTAAGAAATTTACTAGTCTTGGCTGTTGTTTCTTGGTCCTTCAGTCATTCGCTAAGAATAGTTTTGAAAATTTAGCTAACATTCTTATTAGATATAATTGGGTTTCGTAGTTAGAGACATACTTGGTTTATAAATGAGGTACAAAATAATGCCTTGGTCATATTTCTTTCAAATTGTTCCAAACACTATATACGTACATGAATATATTATAATATTTTTCTATTTCCTTACATAAATAATAAAGGAAATATCTTGAAACTGTTTCAGCTGCAATTTCAAAATGTTTCAAATAGTTTCTCTTATAAAAATAATGTAACTGGAACGAGGAGATGTCTTAAAAAATGGAAAAATGTCAACTATTGCTTTGAGGCCATCTTTCCTTTTTTGATGAACTCAATCTCTTTTAAATATTATGTTGGTTTTGGGTTGTATTTGTTATTTTAAGTGATGTATATTTGGGTTGAAATTGTTTTTGTGTGATGGATATTTGAGCCTGTATGAGAAGAAAAGTAATAAAATGATAAAAATACTACAAATGCTTCCACATCATTAGCTAAAAATACGACTACTATAATTTTTGATTTGGTTTTCATCTTGTGCAAGTGTCATGGAGAGAAGGACAGCGACAATTTTATTTGTCTATATCACAAACTGTATAGCGAGAAGGAAAATAGAGAATAATTACTGACTTACGACTAATATTTGTGTAAACAAAGTGTTCTTCATAATGTATTCTATTCAGAGTAATAGAATCAATATAGCAACCAATTGTTTGTCAATGAAATAATATTGATTTGTATCATAAATCAAATTAGCTAATATTATCACCAATGTTGTACACTACCTTGTTCACTCTCACTTCAGTTTTATTGTTACATATGACATATAAAATGTCAAATATGATAACAATATTAGACCTGGTAGCAGACTCTTTGTTTGTTGAATAAAACTAAAACTTCAGATGGTTTAATAGGCAAATAAATAAAATATATAACGCATATATTCAAATCCAGATGACCATGTACTTAATCAAATCTATATTGTAGACATTAACATACAATACAAAAGAAATTCTTTACATCTCATGTTTATGTTTTTCATTCATGTTTGTCAGCCAAATTTAAATCTAGAATACCAACCAATTTGTTTTTATTTTTATTTCAATTTTTTCTCTATGTTGATCTTTTGTTAACCTTATCGTTGCATAAATTTTATATATTCAACTATCTATTTTCTACAGTTTTGAAATTTTTGGAGCTTTGACAAATTTTAATTGGATTCTGATCGTTGTACATTGTATTTGTTTTCATTTTATAAAAATTAGTTCATATTTAAAACTTAGTTGATTTTATAAAGATAGTTATTTTTATGAAAGATGACTAATTTCACACTTTGTTCTGTACACGTTTACCAACTGACTTTTTTTGTGGAGCTATAACTCTGAAAGAACTTCGTGCTCTAATACATCACTAATACAACATCTAAGCTTAAAACATTACGATACTCACCATCGCTGTTCACTCAGGATGAAATGAAATAGAACTATTCTTAAACAAGTTGATAAATATAAGTTCACTCATTTCTTCTTCACTCCTCGGATTTTCTTCACCCTGTTCTTTCTTTCCTTTATCTGTTTCCTCAATTAGTCAACCTGGGTGGCCAGTTCATTCCGTATTAGCCTATACTTGGGCTTGAACTTTTTTGCACTCTCAACTGAATCGTAGATCAAACCATACCAGGTAATCTTGCCGCACCCAAAATCAGTTCTGAACTTAAAGACAAAGAACAAATTCAAATCCTTGATGCTATACATATTTGCAAGCTTCTCCTTCAGTTCATCTTTTGACACATTTGCCTTGCCTAGACATGTGAAATCAATCACGAATTTCTTGCGTGAGAGGGGACAATTTGTCATAAGTTTGCGTGTTTTGATGGTCACCGCTTTCCTGGTATCCGCCATTGTGTTGCTTTTTAGCTTAGAAAGCAAAGTTGGCCATCGTATATGATAAACTCAAGCTCTGCCTATCGGGAAAGAGCATCTTGCATATTTATATTTACTTCCTTGCATACATGTATTTTTTATTTCTGAGTTATCAGTTATATGCTATGTGTAGCACAGATACATTCAAAATGGGGTACACCCTAGAGCATATTTGTTTTAAAGCAGTGCTTTAGTTCAAAATCTAAAACTACTTCAGTTCTAAAACAGCAACAGTAGTGCTTCCGTTAAAAGACCGAAGCTATGGAATGAAGAACGACGCTTTAGTTTTAACCCGAAGCTCTAGTGCCTCAGTTTCAAGACCTATGCGTAAAGGCTGAAGCTTCAGATTATAAACTAAAGCTCAACACTTCAGTTTCATGTTGAAGCCCTAGTGTGTTTATCTTCAACACTTAAGCAGTGCTTCCAATTTTTGATCTAAAGCGCACACTTTGTTTTTATTTGAAGTGCATTGCTTACATTTTAAGAACTGAAGAAGCACCTCAGTTAGCTGCCAAAACCAAAGTGCACACTTTAGTTTTTTTTACTGAAATGCATACTTCAGTTAAAAGACAAGTGTACGCTTTAGCTAGAAAGGTGATAATTAACATATTCTTATTCAATTGATATTCACATGAATTCACATTGAATTCTCGTTAGTAATAAAATTTGTAGGATTGTTTTCAACTTCTAAAATTTTGGCAAAGAGCGTTGAAATTATAATTAACAAACCAAACAAATCAACGTAATATTTTCCAATAAAAATGTTTTGTTATAATAATTTTTGTATCCTCACTAGTCTAATAAAATCCATCATTTTCAATTATCATGATTTTTTTTTTTGGAAATATTATCATTTACATCCTTAAAGGTCATGGTTTAAAATAACATTGATAGATCCCGAATTTATTTGTGAAGATTTGAAGAATTTAAGAAAATGTATTTATTCTTTGGAAGAGATCTTATTTATTTGATTTATATTTGTAGTTTGAATAAATTAATTTACAAATGGTTCAAATTGCCTTATCGCTTTCAGTTGTACTTAATGGTACATTATACCGGCCTTCTCTTTTTGATGGAACTACATAGTATTACATAGTTTCCATGTAGTTTTTATTTAATTTAGCGAGTTTAAGAAACCATGATGATGAGCAATTTGTAAAATGGTTGGATATGTCGTACAATTGCCTTTATGCCGTTTATACTATGTATTTCTACCGTAGTCAAGATATCAATTATTCTCCTAACTTATGTTTGCCTTTCTTTATTATATAATATCATCGGCAATATTTCAGATTGTTTCATTTTATTTTTATTTACTTCATTGCATCTGGGTTGGGGTATTTAAATCACTCTAGATCATTTTTTCATAATTTTTTCATGATTTACAATATTCACATATAAGTATAGATGTAAAATCTTTTCAAAAGAGAAAAACAGAGTTTATTTAAGTTATCAGTTGTTAGTAAATATTTCATTTTCTGTACTATTTTTATATAAGTAACTAAATCTATTACTTATTTATTTCCCAAAAAATGAATTGTTAAAAATGTTTTAGTTTCTTAGTGTTGATAGTGGTTCCTACCATGATCTTTTTTTTCCACTGAGATGCGGTATATTGTTGCTAATGAATATTATTTTCTGAGATTGACCGATGTCGCTACACTTTTTACAAGATCTGATATATTGTTGTGAGCATCCGAGGTTGGTCACAAGTAATATATTAATGTTAACATGATTGTTATAATATTCATGTAATATTATATTTTGCTATGTTTACAGGTTGCTATATAGTTTCAGGCGCTTGGTACATTCATTTTTTCTTCTGGAGAAAACATGAATTGTTTTTTTATGTGAACATTCAGTGAATTTCCTGGTGGATAGTTTGTCATGAATTCAGTATGATTGGGAACATTTTAAGGTGTTAACTTGACATTACTTTATGGGGAAAAATACTACCTAAGTGCATGTTCGTAATTAAGATCAAATGGTTCTCAGGCGTGCTAATTTATTTTTGATGAGATTACTTGCAGGTTCTCTTCTCAGGACGTTTTGCATAATTTGCCTTGGATGGACTTGTTTTTTAGCGTGAATCGAACTAAGGTAAGGGTGTTTGGTAAAATGACATAAATGTTGTATAATTTTCTTCTCAGATGGTAATATCAATTTTGAGCCAAAAGTTTGGTTGTACTAGATGAGAATTTCATCTGTTTTTTAATAGTAATACAACCTTTTATTGTTCAAACATCAAAGAACATGCCAACGTCAAACTAGTAAACCATTACAAATGAAACTAAAACCCTCATAAAAAATAGTCCTCACCCAGCTTCTCCAAATAGATTAAAAAATGAGAACACAGACTATATACCATAGTTTGAAATTTCATCCGAAACAGCGAGATCTCGTCCAACTCGTCCCGGTCCCGACATTCATCGGGACGGAACACTGGTAAAATCTCGTTCCGGTCTACAAGGTTTAAAAAAAAACTTAATCGAGCAGCAGTAAAAAAAGAAATCACGAATTCAGAAGAAGAAGAAGAAATGTAAGAAAAAGCACAAAACATAGATTACTTGAAAAAGGAAAACCTTAAATCGAGCAGTTGTAAAAAAAGAAATCGCGAATTCAGAAGAAGAAGAAGAAGAAACGGAAGCAAAAACACAAAACATAGATTACTTGAAAAAGGAAAACCCTAAATCGAGCAGCAGTAAAAAAAGAAATCGCGAATTCAGAAGAAGAAGAAGAAGAAGAAGCGGTCTTTCTGCCCTTTCCCGCTTCGTATTTGCCTTTTTTTTCCTGTAATGTGGCTGCGTGATGTGGCTGCTGGTTGCTGATTAGGGTTATTATTTGTATGGGCTTGACTCGGGGATGGGATTTGGATTACTTTTTAACAGCTAAGAATTGGTATGGGCCTGAATATTAATACATATGCTGAAAGTTTGATTTCTGAACCGAAACCGAAAAAAAACCGAAACCATCGAAATCGGCGAAACTTACCGAAATTCGTTAATTTTCAAATGACCGAAACCGAGTTTTCAGACCTTTCTATATACACAGAAAAACATCTGCATAAATTACAAGGGTGGATCCTACTAATAATTAAAAAAAGGCTACAGGAAGCGCTTAAGGACTGAACTCCATTATTTTTTGGAGCATCAGGTCTCCATCCCACGTTTTGCACAGGCGCTGGCATACCATAAACTGGCGTGTTACTAAAACTTGCAGGTCTGAAATCCATATTCTTATTTGTATTCATATTCAAATTACAGGGCTGCATCATTTGAGTATTATTATTCATTTGCTGTAAATTCAGACCGTAACCAGGAGGCGATCTCCACATTTGATTCATGTTAGGCTGCCCTTTCATATATATAGCTTGAGGATTCAACCCATTATTCATCTGCCCCTGTTGCATATATCCTAGTTGCATCGGTGAAGGGAAGGGCAATGGGGTATTGTATTTTGGTACATGTTATTATTATATAGTTGTACTGGAGGTACTAACTGAGGTACAAAAGGTGGTGTGGTGGTAACTGTAGTGGCAATGGAATAGGACTAATGTTACCAGGATTAACAGTGTTTTGTTCTGAATTTGCACCTTTTCCATACTTCTCGATGAGCTCCCTCATTTGGTCCACTGGTCGATCGGGTGGTGCAGGAATCGAAGGATCGAATTTGTACTCAGGGAGGTCATCATCAACCTTAGCGCTTCCCGAGCCAAACCCGGGTGGAAAATCATCAATTGGCTGTTCATCCTGTGATGTTGGTATATTAGACTTATTCATACTTTGGTCAATTCTTAATTTCAACTGCTTTTTCTTATGTAAAGACATCTTAGGTAGTGAAGTAATTATATGGGGCATCCACCATATAATAACGCCAGTTAAACTATTGTCGATATTTTAGTGAAGAGCGGCAGTGTAACTAGATGAGAATTTCATCCACTAGTTTGTCAGATAATTAGGTTTCAATACCTCAGCGCACCTCAGTTTGTCTTCACTACAATATAGATTCTTCAGACTTTAGCTATGGAAATATTATGAAGTAGTAATTACACTTTTTAGCTGGCTGAGTACCAAATTTACTTTTGGAGCGTTGTTAAAAGTATTTTAAAGTTGTATGTTGGATAAGTGGCGATCTTTTCATTTTTCACAATGTTGCCATGGGAATACAAAAATATTTAGGGAAAAACCTCTATCCTTAGCTACCATTTATTTTTTTATAATCAATTACACATTTTTATTCCATGTGATCAATTGCAGAAAAAAATTATGTGTTGATGTGCATTTTCTACATAGATCTTTTAATTGCTGGTAAATTGGATCCTAAAATTTGAATGCAGCAAAACCCAAAGTTTCATAGGCAATCACCTTTTTATGGCACCTCAAAAGACTTGCACTTTGCTAACTTATATTAGTGTGAATTGCAGGTTTTGAAATAAATAATGTGCACAAGCTCACAGGTCGAAGACCAAGGGATTTTTGACGTAATTTTGTTTGGGAAGCATGTTTAAATTATTCAGCCATCAACTATGTTTAGACTTATTTACTTGGCTATATCAACTATTGTATGACTTTTTATTTTGTCTGTTGAAATCGAATACGCTATTGGTATTAGATCTTTTTTTCAGTTTTGTATTATTTACTATTTAATTTCCTTTATTGTGCACAGTTCAAAGAGAATAGTGCACCTTAGTAAAAAAAAAAGGTGCTATAAATTAAACATATTAATAGCGGTATATGAGCCCTATGGAAACCGGGGGAGGGAAACCGCTATAAAAAAAATCATATTAAAGGAACAACGCTATAAAAAATATATAATAGCAGAAGGGAAGACTTATAAAAATTAAACCACTATGGAAAATTATTTTATATCATTGAATATTGGCTATGAAAGCATTCCTAATGATATCAAAAAATGAAATGGAATTTTTGTAGGACAATTAAAACAACAATGTGGAAACGCTATGAAAAACTTTTTATACTGATGAATATGTGCTATAAAATGTTTGATACAATAGCGTTTAGTTTAGAGTTATGAGATATATCAGGGCTATTATTACATGTTGATATATAGCGTCGTCACTAATGCTATGTAAAGTTATTATAGTGTTTTTCACGTGCTATCAAAAGTTAAATCTATTGTAGTGTAACATGCCATAGTTCGTAATAATCACCGATATAATAAGTTTTAAAAAAATATTTAGCGTCGTGAACTGTGGTCATATGGACATGACTGTAATGGCAGCACAAAAATCATTCTTATTTACGTCAAATAGCAGTAAAAAATCTCATTCATATTTATTCCACATTGTTTTCATATAAATATATTTAAATGACAGGGATTAAAATAAGTAATAGGATAATGTTAAATATAATAAAACAAAAGTAGTCAAAAATTATAAGTAGCTCGACAATGGCTCAAAAAAAGGATACTATGGACTCGTAAGTTAAGTAGTTTAAATGCTTTAATGAGTGGTAGTCAGCCATTAAAAGAGAACAAAAAGGAGTTTCATAGATGATAAATGGGTAAAAGTGGAATACTTCAAGGATATATGAGTAAGTTGGATCTGTCTAGTCAAAAATCATATAACCACTGTAAGTTATTTACCTGTAAAAAAAATTGTAAAATGCACTTTTGAATGAGAAATCAAAATTAGTGCTTCTTTCTTTTAAATTGTAAATGTGCTGTTAAATGAGATATCAAAAAGCAATGTAATGTAATATACAAAGATCAAACATCCAAAAAAGAAGAAGATGTAACAAAGTTAAAGCTTACGGGCTTTCTAAGAGCAATTAGATGCACTGGTAAGTCTACCTTTATTGCTATTGAACGGAGTTAGTGTATATATCTTAATAGTTGTAATCTGTGTCCCTTAAAAACTCCTATGTTGGAAATAAAAACCATTTTATTCATAGCTAAAAAACAAAACGTGAAGTTTGCAACAACAGTTAAGTTTAGAAAAGTGTCTTGTCAGTATTAAGAATTCATTGTCTCAGTTGTCTAACGTTAAAGTAATTAGAAAGCAGTCAAATATAGTTAGAGCTGAAACATACTCAGATAAAACTGATCGTGATAAATAAATATGCGTGGAAGGAAACAAAACTGGTGACTATACAAAATGAAGAATTTATATGGAAATCCACAACTGCGAAAAGTTAATGCTCAGTTTATGTTAATTTATGTATCCAAAAAATGAAGATTTTTTTCTTCATTATTTCATGCATAATTTATGCATTGTAATAATGTGTAGCTTTATACTGAGTGCATTACATAAATGATCCAAACAAACATTAAATGAAACATTTTGCATTGCCCTAATGTATGCACATACAAAAAATTACGGTACACAGGAATAGAATGTGAATTTTGTTTTCTCTTAAATTCTCAGCATGAGGAACATCTTACCTTAACCACAATTTAAGCAATAGCCACCGTAACTCGTGTTAACATTATGTGTCTTAATAATAAGTAGTAATATTAATGAAGAAAATTTGTACCAGTCGTTTGAAAAAAAATAAATGCTTGAAGGGCAATGAAAATGAATTACATATCTGAAATTGCTCCATGCAATAGTAACATTTTCATCTAATCGTTGTGTAACACCCCACGTCCATTAACGTCACTCATAAAGGGAATGCATTAACTTCTATGTAGCGTTTTAAGTGTGTATAGAACAGAAACTTAACAACAAGATAGATATAAACAGTACTTGAAAATTTAAAACTTTATTTCATTGCAGCGAAAAATACATAAGTTTGATTACATCATCAAAACCAGAGTCAAAGTACATAATATCCATCTTGACTAAATCAAAGTAAATAAATTGAAAGACATAACCAGAGTACAAAATAGCCATAAATAAGAGAGAGGCTGAACTTTACTTCAGCGATCCAAGCAACTTCTAAAAGCAAGAGATATAGCTGTCCAAAATCAAGCTCCACTGGTGCTAGTTCCAACCTGAGCACCTGAGGGGGGGGGGGGGGGTGGGAGGAAGAAAAGAGGTGGAAAAAGGGGGTCAGACATAAAGTCCGGCGAGTGCGATAACTTTAACAATATAATTACAAAAATAAGTAGGCTAAGGCATAAGTTGGAAAATAAGGAAATGACTGTGAACAATTGAGTATGGCAGAGTAAACAAGGAAACAAGATGAACAACGATATCGTTAAAGCGTACCTAACCCACTATAAGATAATTACTATATTGAACCACCACTATAAGATATTTGCTATACTGCACCACCACTAGTCACCCTAAGGTTGATCCCACCTACAGAACTTAATAATGATATTTGTAGTTTCATGCACCCCTAGATGCCTTCATAGGTGCCGCCTGCCCCTATCTCCACTAGGCGTACCCACTACCCCCATGCGATCGGCTCCCTAACTTGTAGATACCCGTGCTGGCCCCATTGTGGGGTGTATCACTCCCCAAAGTGGCAACCTGATACCACCAATGATGCACGACTTATACCTACACGATGCAACAACGTCTTACCTACCAGCCTAGGTCCACATACGCATATGAACCCGTTGGACTTGCATTGCCACAGCTAACCCGATTTGGCTTCTTACAGTCAAGCCCAGTATGCGTGTCCCGTCCTCGACTTGGGTCGAGCCCACAAAGATACGTATGGGTTACTGGTTGAAACGGGCCCCCATTACTAGATACAAGCTATCCACCTAAGCTTGGTCCCCTCTAGTACATCCTACTTAACCCTCTTCTTATTCATGTTCACTTACATGTTTCAAATTTTGGTTAAGTGTTTCTAATCGTATTTCAAATGCCACCCGAGGCACCCACTCAATTCCACATGCCACCCAAAGCACCCACTTAACCCCCTCATGTCTCACTACATGTTTATCTGGTTAAGTGTTTCTTAATTCATTAAGACTGTAACCTCATAAAGACCTCCCACATTAGACTGTCATTTGTGGCAGCTGGATTTGTCGGGCGGGTCCGGACAGTCTTACACCACAAACGAGCCTAACCTCATGTCATTATAATTGTTACGTATTTAATTTATGCCTAAGACCTCCCACATTAGACTGGCATTTGTGGCAGCTGGATTTGCTGGGCAGGTCCGGGCAGTCTTACACCACAAAAGAGCCTAACCTCGTGTCGTAGACGATTAATTACACCTAATTAATCATCCCCCAATTTGTATTAATTTCCCTATTCAAATTCCAAATTTAACTACGGCCATAATTGACTCAATTAGGTCCATCTATTTATGGTATGTAAAATCATACCAATTTTCATCACAAATTTATTTTATGCCATTTAAGGCATTTATGCCAATTCTCAATATTAAATCTTTTTAATATTATCCCATTGCGTCACATTGTACGTTCGTTCGTTTAACGTAAAACATACGTTAGACTCAAATAGTCTAACTCATGAAATAAAGAGAAAACATCACAACATACATATAATTAAAGATAGATCTAAACATAAGGGGTGAACTTGCATGTGTGAATGGCGTTCTACATCTAAAACTTGCATAGGCCAAAGTTACTACTTGCATAAAACTACATATGTCATAGATCCAAATCTAAAGGCGTAAACTTATTTAGGTAATGGTCACAACTTGCATAAATCATGTATGTCATGGATCTACATCTAAAGGTGTAAACGTGCATAGGCAATAACCACAAACTTGCATAACATGATTCATATTCCAAACTCATATATTTATATAAACTTGCATATGTGATTTATGCAACATAACAATGGTGTAAACTTACATCTAAACATGTAAACTAGCATGTAGAATTTGTCATAGAACTCACACAAGTCATAGCCTAACTTTAGATCAAATTTTCACATAAACTAGATGTCATGAAACATGTAAGGTTACATATAATTTTCCCAACTTGCATATGATTCATGTCTAAATCAAAATCTAAACTAGCATACATACATATGATTTATCATATGAATCAACATAACCAAATTAGCATATGAATAACATGATGATTTGATAATACATAAGCCAATCATAGAATTAAAACATAGATGGTAGCATCATAACTTTACAATATAGATGATGACATCACAACATAACATCATAGAATTTACAACATATATGATAACTTCACAATTTTACAACATAAAGAATAACATGCGGTCAATAATTCACATCATATCCAAATAATCCACATCATAAATCAATCCAATTAAATTGCTAATTATTTTATTAAAGAAATCGAACTCACAACTCAAAGAAGGTCTTGAGTTCTGAATTCTGAGTTCTGAAGTCCTATTAGCTTTCCCTTGAAGTAGATTCGTTGTTAGAGTTGAATAGAATTGAATTTGATTAGCTTTCTTCCTCTCTAATTAGTGGCGACTATTCTGAGTTGCAAGGTGACGACATGGAGGCCACTAGTCTAATATTATTTTGATTTTAGGGTTTGAGTCTATAGGTGTTTTTATAGAGTTTAGGATTAGTTTAGGTCGTCTGATCAACCCAGAATTATACCAAGCCAATCAGAGCAGATCAGAAACCCTAATGATTCACCACACAGTCACAAATATGTCACCAATCAATTCTGCTCGTGGGAGGCAAGTCGATCCCTAGGTCGACCCTATGGTCGACCTGGCCCTGGAGGGAATTTTCCCTCCTAGCTTGTTTGACTCTGAATTTTGAATTTTCTAAAATCTGTTTTAAATTTTCTTAAACTTCCGATAGTCACAACTTCTTCATACGAAGTCCAATTCTCGCAAACTCGGACTCTATCTCAACCAGAATTCTGAGACGAACACAATGGCACAAGCTGTTTCCCTTAATTCCCATATCTGATATTAGTTATTCTTTAATTTATTATTATAGTGTTAACAGAAATACGGGGTATTACAAGTTGTACCATCACTTTTATGTGAAAATATGCACCTTGAGTAAAAAGTACTAAGATAGACAACCCAAGAATATCGTGTTCAACCTCTATAATGTGGATGTGAGAGAAAAATCACC
Organism: Allium sativum; assembly: GCA_030737875.1. Lineage (NCBI taxonomy): Eukaryota > Viridiplantae > Streptophyta > Magnoliopsida > Asparagales > Amaryllidaceae > Allium > Allium sativum. The sequence continues at coordinate 177,029,398 of CM060915.1, read as the reverse complement.
TTTAAAACCACATAGTAAATTCGAGATAACAATATCATTTTAAGGTTAAGTCCTTTGATAAAGGTCAAATTCAATTAATTGCTTTATTTTCTCTTTAGTATAATATTAATAAAAGGAGGCTTTAGAGCTTCAAATCGGAAAAGCAAATGCAAATTAAAATATTATAATTATCTAGGAATTAACCACACAAGTGACCAATAACAAAAAAGTATCCATCATAAATTGTATTGACTAACAATAAACATTACAAAAGATCATGTAACACCCCATAATTTTAACAACACTAAATATGATAAATTGAAGAATAATTAAATAAATATTCAGAAATAAGTGAAACAGACTGCACCATTGCGTTCTTCTCGGAATTCTGGTCAAAATAGACACCTGATTTGCGTAAAACGGACACTGTATGAAGATGTTATTAAGGTTCAAAGTTTGTATACGCATAAGATATATATATACACACATAACAAGTCAAAATCGTTTAAATAAGTTCAAAATCAGAAGCGGGAAGTCAGGGAGGGAATTGGACCCATTGGAGGTCGACATACCCTAGGGGTGTCGACCGATGGTTTGACACCGTAAAGGGGGTGTCGACACCCATTTCAACATCCCCAAATCAAGGCGAAGTACATTTCTGCGTATGTGGACTTGTTTTCTGACCAAATTTATGAACCTTAGGCTATAAATAAGACCTCATTCTCATTGTTTTATTCACATAAAAACAATGGAGAACTAGATGTTGTCTCTGCCCAGATTTAATTAAAACTTCTCTTCTTTAACAATCAATTCATTCAAGTTTAGAGATCTATGACTCAACATTTGCAATTCTACTTCTTAGATCCAATCGTAGTGAGTCTACGTCATTTTTAGATCTAAATACTTAAAAGTTAATCTTGACATGACTATAACTTGGATCTAAGCCTGTGATTATTTGAATCATATCAGATCTGTTATAACCTGCGTATCTAAGCTATTTTGACATGACTATGAAATAGATTTAAGCCTATACCTATTTATCATGTCATATCTACCACTTTTTGTTGATCTAATTCATTGTTGAGATCTCATCGTGCCTGTTTATTGTAATAACCCGGAAAACACGAGCCAATTTAAAATTTTTAAATTGATTATTTCAAAGCAATTTGAACCATTGAAATAGAATATTTCAATAAAATAGTAAGTTAAAAATAGTAAGTCAGTTTGAAAATTTGAATTCGAACTTTGACCGACTGTGCAGGGTGGAAAATATAACGGATTTTAATGAGACCAAAAATATTTAAATTTGTTAGTCAATACCTTTCTAACGAATCTGAAAAATCGAAGTTTCATAACGGGAATCAAAAGTTATGGCCGAATGAATTTTCAGAAGGGTCGGTATATAGAATATATAGGCCTGGAAAATTGATATTTTGCATACGACCTCGGAATTCGACGAAACCACTTTTGTTGGGTCCGGGATGTCAAACTATTGCTAGGTTTCAAATTTCATAATTTTTGAAGCTAGTATGTGAGCGTGGAAAAAGAAAATGTGTTTGGTCGATTTCTATTAAATTGGATCGACCAGAAAATTGCCATTTTTCAAATGACCTCAGAATTCAACGAAACTAGTTTTGTTGGGACCGTAGCATCAAAACATAGCTAGATTTATTTTTCTGGAATTTTTCGAATCAGTTTGTGTCCCTGGCAAATTGAAATGTGCGTTCAGAGTTAAAAATAAAATGTTTTATACTTTAATTTGAAAAATAACTGACTGTAACAGTCGAATTGGCCTACGAAACATATCCCATTGTGTCCGGAATGGGGGTATTTAGCTAGGGCGACAGTCGTTGGGTTTAAAAAGGAGTTCGTTTAAGAAAACACTATTTAAAAATTTTAATATAGTCTCGGCCAATCATATTTTTTCTTTCATAAATTTAAAAATAAAAAAAAACGCGGAAAACCCCCCGACCCCCCAGAACGAACGGCGGCTTCCATCTCCGCCTTCTCTCCTCCAAATCTCCACATCCGCTCATCAAAACACCAGGGCCCTTTGGAGTTTTTCGTAGGGCTCGAGACGAGCTTCAAATCCATACCAACCTCGTCCAGCATCGTCGAGTATTTCGCCGGATCCGCTCCTCCAAAGTTCGACCGTTCGGAGGTCGATTTCTCCGCCCAGAGACCGCCGAGTTCAACGCCGTGGAGCCCGCACGTGCGGCTCTCCTCCGCCTACAACCCTGCCTTGGCCGATCATCCAACCCCTACACGGTTTGATCAAAAATCTCTGACCTAGTTTTGAAACCTTCAAAGGAGGTAACGGTCTGTTTAATTAAATTGTTTTACGACACTTTAAAACCGTTGCAAAACTTTGAAAATCATATCTTTTTGGTGTGTTGACGAAATTCGATGAAATAGGAAACATCGAGACCGCAAGGAAGCTCTCTACCCAATAGAAGAAGCTGCAGATTTTTCTGACATCGTATCGATTTTTAGCGCTCAGATAACCAATGTGAGAAATCTAAATTCATAAAATTGAATGGGAAATGTCGTGTATAATTTATATAAGCGAAATATAAATTACATACGTGTTGTATACCTCATGTACATGCGTAGTGTAAGCTATATAAGCGAAGTATAAATTTTTACATGCATAGAATAATTGATATATGTGTTGAAATGCAAGTGAAATATAGCAAATAGAATATATTATATATATATATATATATATATATATATATATACACTCCCCTCGTCCACAAACCATGGACGATATTTATTGTGGTGAATTGGTGTGAAATATTGGGTGAAAAATACGAATGGTTGAATAATTGTTTGTGGTTGATATTGTTTGGTTGTGGTTGAAAAATACCCATTGGTGAGTGAAATGAATTGGAAATATTTGTGGAAATAAAAATAAACATGCCGCCTGCGTGCGAATTAGATGCATGAATCCCCATTGTCAAAAACCGCGAGGTTTTAAGGTAGAGCGAGGAGCCGTACTAGTGACGGTGCCGGTTTTAACTAGCCTGCCGTTATGCTGCCGAAATTTTGAATAATCTTTGTGTGTTAGAATTATTTTCATATGTTGAAATTTTTTTTTTCATGCATAGAAATTAAAGTCATATATGAAACTATGTCCATGTGTGGAAATATTCATGTGTTGAAAAGTGTTGTGTGAAAATAAAATTCATTTCTGAATGAATGAAGTGTTTAATCAATAAAAATCACATTTTTATATATATATGAAGTATGCAAAATATTCGCCTTATATAAATAGTTTCAACAATCAAAATTTCATCTTTCTAATAAGAACAACATAAATAAGAGGTCCATGTGTGGAAATGCTCATTTGTTGAGAAGTGTGTGTAGTGGAAAGGTTCACGTGTTGAATAAAAAGATTGAACGATAAAAATTACATTTTTATTGAAACTAAGAAGTGTTGAAACCATACATTGGTTGAATAAATATTTTAAATGATAAAAATATCATTTTTATCATATGTGTGATATGCTAAAGATATGCGGACGTTGAAACAAATATTTGTGATAGAAATATTATTTTTGACATGCATAGGAACTAAATAAAGTAGTCATGTGTTGAAATCTACTTTAGTTCGCCAAAATTATCATCTTTGAAATGTGAAGTGTTAAAAATAGCCACTTGTTCAAATAAACATGCATGAGTTGAAATATACATTAACTAGCTAATGATATGATTTTAGCCTACGCATGCAATATTCGAATGAATGGTGTTTTTAAACCAAAGCAAATCAAATATGCAATTGAATGGAAAATGATAAATGTTAGAAATTGTATATATGTACATACATATCTATTGAACAGGTTAAAGCAAAAGGGGCTAGAGAAGAGAAGTAGAATTTTGTGCCCGACAAATAGGTACACATTTACCGCTTTGTTTGGGTGATGATTTTATGAGCCTGTTGGCTAGCCGCTTGGCGTTTTCTTTTTCTTTTTGATATGAGACGCACGTGTGGCTATTTGGGAATTTTCCCAGACCCTCCCGTACAAAGGAGGTTATGGCGAAATTTTCCAAAAATTTAAGGCGTTAGTGAAATAATTGAAGTGGAAACGATATAGGAATTTTGAATGAGCTATATTTATATAAATATATGAATATAAATAGAATTAAATCGAAACGTGGCCGTGCAGTTCATATTTTGAAACCGTGATTTCAAATGATTAGTGCGGAAGATCCGACCGTCGAATTTTCCCAAAACTGGAACCGTTGGATTCGTTTTGAAATGACCTTCCTAATGATGTAAAATTTGTGAAGATCCAACGGTTAGATTTTCCTATAAGTGTAAAACAAAATTAGTGGAAAGCAGCGCCAGTGCATCGACACGACCTGAAACGTCGTTTAATTAAATATGACCGTTTTAAATAAAATAAAAATGGCGATATATCGTTATAAAGTGCTATAGACGATATAGAGTGAAAATAAACCAATTTTGTTGTGTTTGCTTGATATGTGATGGTTGAATGTATTTGACATGAAAATTATAACTAAATAACTGAAATGTGAATGTTGAATAGTCCAACCATGTGAATAATTGATTTGAGAATCTAAATATACGTGGGTTATTTGAAAAGGCCGAGTTTATCTCATTTCAAATAATCGATCGACGTTGAGAAGTCGAAGAGTCGAAGACGACTGAAGACCGACGATCTCCTTATTGGATGGATGGGCGCTACTGATACTCGTGATTGGAGTAGCTACCATGAAGGAATTGAAGTAGTAGCCGTCCAAACATAGTGTTGATTGTACGGATATGCGAGGAATTGGTGCCTCCGGTTTCGTTCAGACCCAGAACGGACTTGTAAATGGATTGTGTGTCTGACATTGGATTTTGTTCTGTGTTGATTGATCTCTGTTAAATATATATCTGTTTGGCGGCAGAGAATTTATTCTCTTGCTTAACGCCCTTCTCTGAGACGTACGAGCTCAGAGGTTATGTATTGACAGAAATCAGTCGCATGGAGTGGATTGCCTGTGTGGCACGCCTAAGTGGCATATGATCAAGGCTTCTGTTGCAAAGCAAAGTCTTGTGGTTGATGATCAAAGCTTGGTCTGTGTGACGTAGCTTTGTGTATAACGTGAATTCGCGAGCCTCACACCTCGGTATGAGTCAAAAACGGGAGAGTGACTGCAGGGAGAGCACGACGTTTCTTTCTAGCTAAGGTGGTGTCACTGACCTACCAGCCCTGACATTATATATACATTTCACCTGTGTGGTTGTTGGAATGCGAGGCGCCTCGATATAGGTCTGTAAGGACCGGGAAACGTGTGTTCAGGAATAACTAATCCTCAAAAGTAAGAGAGGACCGGCCCTGAAGATCCAAGGATCATAGTGGGGTCCTGGGACATTTGCTTGAGTGTCTCGAATCGGAGAGGAGCTGGCCCCTTGCCTCGACTCATGAAGGAATCCAATTTCCAATACGAAATCTGCGGATGTGATTGTATTACTAGTACGGCGACATAGTAGATGGTAGCTATGCCGCCTAGGATTGATATTTATGATTGAATTTGCTTTTGAAACATATATACACTAGTAATAATATCAAACACCTTTGTTTTATTCGTATGAAGCATCTTTGGCCATTATAAGGTAAAAACTCTATCCTCCGGCTTGCGTTGCATTGTGTGATGGGACCTGAGTCTTATAATGGCTTCATTTTATAAAAAGCATTGCGTTGATTTAATCATTTATTTTATTTCATGCACTAGCACTCATTGGAGTAAACCCGTTCCGCGAAAGTGGCGTGGTCCTTTGATTTGCCTTGTTATTATTGTTAATAAGTTGAATAGATTTCTCATACCAGTCCCATGACTGACTCGTAGTTTGTTTCACCTTGCAAACTCGGGTGCCCTCATTTTCACACGGGCAGCCTAGTTACAGGTTTCTGACGCACCTTTTGGCTCATGGCGAGGCTTGACTACACCGTGCTGACTTGGATTTTCTCCGCCATTATTGTATCTATATTATGATTCCGCCACTGGCGATGTAGACTGATATTCCTTTTGTGTACTCTTTATGTATGATTCCGCCTCAGGCGATGGTGACTGATTATGTAACATTATGCACTAAGTTGTATCCTGTACTGTGCTTCTCTGATGTGATGTTATCTATATGATTCCGCTGTCATATGTGTGTAAATTATTCTATTTTCTATTTAAGCTATTATCTATGATCTGCTAATGATGAGTAATGTGTTATATTCCAATGATTATCCTTATCACCGTGTCACGGGGTTTTGGGATCGTCACAGCTGGTATCAGAGCTTTGGTTAACCTTAGTTCTGGAGTCTAACACATTAAACACTTCGTCAAAATAGAATCAGTAGTATTCTAAGGCGAGTCGCTCATTAGAGGTAGGACTAGTAAAGTCCTAGAATGAGCTGAGCAGAATAGCAAAAACAATTGATCAGTCCATCCTTATCTTTCCGTAGGAATCTCTGCTTAACTATGCAATAGACTATCATTTCTGTTAACTGACTTTTTTCGTTGCTTATACAGAATTTGACAAATGGCTACCAGAGCAGCCGCCGCTAGAGGAGGCCGTGCCGGCCAAGGCCGAGGAAGGGGAGAAATCCCAGCTCAAGAAGGACCTTTGATACAACCTCCGGCAGCTCAATACTTCGAGCTCGACCGTGTAGCTAAGAGATATAAGAACTTAGGAGGCAAGACCTTCTCGGGAACTGGCACCGTAATAGAGGCCCTTGCATGGCTCAAAACATGCGAGAAAATTCTTGAAGGCCTAAGGCTAGGAGACGAAGACAAAGCTATTATGGGCGCCTGGCTTATGCAGGAACAAGCCAAATTATGGTGGGAATCTCTTACCGTCGGGAATAGAGAAGCTGGAAGAACATGGGATGGATTCAAAGAACTCTTCAAGGAGAAATATGTCCCAGAACAAGCTCTAGAAAGAATGCACGATGACTTCGCCAATCTCCAGCAAGGGGATCTTTCCGTGCAAGATTATCTGAACAAATTTACAATGCTGTCGCCCTATGCTCCAGAATTCGTCGCTACTGCGAAGTCCAAAAATAAGAGGTTTATCCTTGGACTAAGATGACAATATCATGATAGAGCCATGGCCCATGTCAAGCTAGATTTCAACGAGCTAGTGGAAATGACATGCAACTATGAAGACCTTGATCAAAGGCATCTGGATCAGGATCGCGCTAGAAGCCAAGCAGGAAACAAGCGCAAGCCTACTGTAAATCAGGGCGAGTCAAGCCAAGCAGCATCTTCAAAGCCTCAGACTGGCAAGCCGCCGAGAGGAAATTGCTTTAATTGTGGTAAGCCGGGGCACTACTCAAACGTCTGCACAGCTCCGAAGAGGCAGAAAACAAACTCTCAAGGCTCTAGCCAAGGCTCTCAGAACCCTCGCTCGTGCTTCAACTGTCGCAAGACCGATCATCTGGTCAAAGACTGTCCTTTGGTGAAGAAAGCTACTGTAGCTCATGTCTATGACGGGTCTAGCCCGCCAGCTGCTTCCGACGGAGTAGGTAAACCCAATGTTTTGGGAGGTACCCTTACAATTAAAAATATTCCTGTTTCTGTATTATTTGACACAGGTGCATCGCGTAGTTTTATTGCTAGAAACACAGTGCACAAACTAAAGTTAAAACAGCGAAAGCTTAAGGAATCGATTGAAGTTCATAACCCGATAGGGGGTCCTATTACTCTCAATTCCTGTTGTAAAGTGCCAATCTCTTATTCTTCTTACAAGTTTCCTTTCAATTTAATCGCTATGGATTTTCCCGAATTCGATATTATTCTCGGGCTAGATTGGTTAACGAAATTTGAAGCCGAAGTGAATTGTGCGGAAAGAATCGTTAAAATTCGAACGAAGCTTGGATATATTACGGTTCCCTGTCATGGTTCGAATCCGAATAGAGAAGAATTTTGGTCAGCATTAGAACTTATCCCCACTTCCATGGAAAAGATTCCGATTGTTAGCAACTATGCGGATGTGTTTGAAGAAGTTGAAAACTTACCTCCGCAAAGAGAAATAGAATTCCGAATCGATTTAATCCCTAATGCCAGACCCGTGGTACATCCAATCCGTAGAATGACTCCGAAAGAAAAAGAAGAATTAGGCGATCAAACTCGTCAACTGTTGTGGAAAGGTCTAATCAGACCGAGTTTTTCTAATTGGGGTGCAGCTGTTGTGTTTGTCCCAAAGTCAGACGGTACTCTTAGATTATGTGTTGATTACCGAGACCTTAACAAACAGACGCTTAAAAACAAATATCCATTACCCCGCATTGATGATTTGCTAGACCAATTGAATGGGGCGAAAGTATTTTCCCGAATGGACCTAGCTACAGGTTTTCATCAATTGAGAATAGCAGAAGAGTGTGTTCCTTTGACCGCTTTCAAAGGCCCAGACATATTTTATGAATGGTTAGTAATGCCGTTTGGCCTATGTAACGCTCCAGCATACTTTGTCGATCTAATGAATAGAGTGTTCAGGGGAGTTCTGAATAAATATGTCCTCGTATTCATCGATGATATTTTAATCTACTCCAAATCAAAACCCGAGCATGAAAAACACTTAGAACAAGTATTGGAGATTCTAAGGAAGAACGTCTTCAAAGCCAAATTCTCTAAATGTGTCTTCTGGCAAGAAGAAGTTAAATTTCTTGGCCATGTCGTGTCAGGGAAAGGAATTTCTGTTGACCCAAGCAAAATAACAGCGATTCAAGACTGGAAACGACCCACTACTCCCACAGAAGTTAGAAGTTTTATGGGATTGGCTAGTTATTATCGAAAGTTCGTTAAGGATTTTTCGAAGATATCCGGTCCGTTAACGAAGCTCACAAAGAAACATGAGAAGTTTAAGTGGACTTCCGACTGTGAAGAAGCTTTCCAGGAATTGAAATCGAAGCTGACCACCGCTCCAGTGTTAACTATTATTGATGGCAATCAGGATTTAACGGTTTGGACAGATGCTTCTATTAGAGGTTTTGGTGCAGTGTTAATGCAGAGAGGCCAAGTAGTTGCTTATGCAAGCCGCCAATTGAAACCGCATGAGAAGAATTATGTGACTCATGATCTTGAGTTGCTAGCCATCGTATTTGCCTTGAAAATCTGGAGGCATTACTTATTGGGCGAGAAATTTATACTGTACACAGATCACCAATCATTGAAGTATTTATACACCCAAAAAGATCTGAATCTGAGACAGCAGCGTTGGCTAGAATTTCTTGCAGCGTATGATCTTGATATCCTGTATACGCCGGGGAAAGCTAACGTAGTAGCGGATGCACTTAGTAGAAAAACCGCAATTGTTGCCCATCTTATAATTACACCTGGATTGATTGATAGGATTTCAGCCCTTCAGAAAGAAGATGAATTCATTCAGAGAATCAGTAAGAGAGTCAAGGAAGGTGAAACCACGAGTTTCCGTATTGACAATAAGGGGGTTCTCAGGTTAAATAACAGGATTTGCATCCCAAATATTCCAGGCCTTCGAAGAGAAGTGCTAGATGAATGCCATAAATCCAAATTTTGCATCCATCCTGGGGTGAGTAAAATGTACAATGATATCAAACGCACTTTCTGGTGGAAGGCAATGAAAAGAGATATTTCTTTGTATGTTAGCAGATGCCCTACTTGTCAATTGGTCAAGAGTGACCAACAGAAGCTAGCTGGACTGTTGCAACCGTTGGAAGTCCCAGGCTGGAAATGGGAACAGATTTCCATGGATTTCATAGATGGTTTGCCGCGAACCAAGAAAGGTAATGACAGTATTTGGGTAATCGTAGATCGCTTCACGAAGACTGCCCATTTTATACCTGTCAGATCCAATAGAACTGCCCAAAGTCTAGCACAGATATATTTCAAAGAAATTGTTAAACTGCATGGAATTCCCATCAGCATTGTTAGTAATAGAGATCCCCTATTTACTAGCAAGTTCTGGGAGGCTTTCCAGACAGAATTGGGGACAAAACTGAATATGAGCACCGCTTATCACCCCCAAACAGATGGCCAAACTGAGCGGGTGAATAGAATTCTAGAAGATTTATTGTGGGCTTGTATAACCGATTTTGGTGGGTCATGGGAAGATCATTTGCATTTGGCAGAGTTCTCATATAACAATAGCTATCAAGCAAGTTTGAGAATGTCACTATTTGAAGCATTATATGGCAGACCCTGCAGATCTCCTGCATGTTGGGTAGAACCTGGCAACAGCCTTGTACTAGGACCCGATATGATCAGAGAAGCATCGGATAAAGTGGACTTTATCAAGAAGCGATTGAAAACTGCCCAAAGCCAACAGAAAAGTTATGCAGACTCTAGAAGGAGAGATTTGACATTTGCTGTTGGTGAACATGTTTATTTAAAGGTTTCTCCGATGAGAGGAGTAATCAGATTTGGAAAGACTGGGAAGTTGGCACCGAGATTTATTGGTCCCTTTCCTATACTTGAGCGAATTGGAACTCTTGCTTATAGGGTTCAATTGCCAGAATTGGTTGCCTGGAGTGCACGATGTTTTTCACGTATCTCAACTTAGGAGACATGTGCATGATCCAGATCTTGTTGTAGAAGAAGCAGCGCAACAGGATGTGGAGATAACTCCAGAATTAGCACTCAGAAGAGAGCCATTAAAAATTGTTGGCAAAGAAACTAGAGAACTCAGAAGCAAAAAGGTTCATTTAGTTAAAGTGCAGTGGAGCAGTGATCCTAGAGACTGTACTTGGGAAACTGAGGAAAGCATTAAACAAGCTTACCCCAAATGCAGAGTGGATATCTCTGACTAACTCCGGTGCAAGGTACCTTTACCATACTTTGCATTTACATTTTATTTCCTACTTTACTGTTGTTTCCTTTTCGAGGACGAAAAGTTTTAAGTAGGGGAGATTGTAATAACCCGGAAAATACGAGCCAATTTAAAAATTTTAAATTGATTATTTCAAAGCAATTTGAACCATTGAAATAGAACATTTCAATAAAATAGTAAGTTAAAAATAGTAAGTCAGTTTGAAAATTTGAATTCGAACTTTGACCGACTGTGCAGGGTGGAAAATATAACGGATTTTAATAAGACCAAAAATATTTAAATCTGTTAGTCAATACCTTTCTAACGAATCTGAAAAATCGAAGTTTCATAACGGGAATCAAAAGTTATGGCCGAATGAATTTTCAGAAGGGTCGGTATATAGAATATATAGGCCTGGAAAATTGATATTTTGCATACGACCTCGGAATTCGACGAAACCACTTTTGTTGGGTCCGGGATGTCAAACTATTGCTAGGTTTCAAATTTCATAATTTTTGAAGCTAGTATGTGAGCGTGGCAAAAAAAATGTGTTTGGTCGATTTTTGTTAAATTGGATCGACCAGAAAATGGCCATTTTTCAAATGACCTCAGAATTCAACGAAACTAGTTTTGTTGGGACAGTAGCGTCAAAACATAGCTAGATTTATTTTTCTGGAATTTTTCGAATCAGTTTGTGGCCCTGGCAAATTGAAATGTGCGTTCAGAGTTAAAAATAAAATGTTTTATACTTTAATTTGAAAAATAACTGACTGTAACAGTCGAATTGGCCTACGAAACATATCCCATTGTGTCCGGAATGGGGGTATTTAGCTAGGGGCGACAGTCGTTGGGTTTAAAAAGGAGTTCGTTTAAGAAAACACTATTTAAAATTTTTAATATAGTCTCGGCCAATCATATTTTTTCTTTCATAAATTTAAAAATAAAAAAAAACGCGGAAAACCCCCCGACCCCCCAGAACGAACGGCGGCTTCCATCTCCGCCTTCTCTCCTCCAAATCTCCACATCCGCTCATCAAAACACCATGGCCCTTTGGAGTTTTTCGTAGGGCTCGAGACGAGCTTCAAATCCATACCAACCTCGTCCAGCATCGTCGAGTATTTCGCCGGATCCGCTCCTCCAAAGTTCGACCGTTCGGAGGTCTATTTCGCCGCCCAGAGACCGCCGAGTTCAACGCCGTGGAGCCCGCACGTGCGCCTCTACTCCGCCTACAACCCTGCATTGGCCGATCATCCAACCCCTACACGGTTTGATCAAAAATCTCTGACCTAGTTTTGAAACCTTCAAAGGAGGTAACGGCCTGTTTAATTAAATTGTTTTACGATACTTTAAAACCGTTGCAAAACTTTGAAAAATCATATCTTTTTGGTGTGTTGATGAAATTCGATGAAACAGGAAACATCGAGACCGCAAGGAAGCTCTCTACCCAATAGAAGAAGCTGCGGATTTTTCTGACATCGTATCGATTTTTAGCGCTCAGAAAACCAATGTGAGAAATCTAAATTAATAAAATTGAATGGAAAATGTCGTGTATAATTTATATAAGTGAAATATAAATTACATACGTGTTGTATACCTCATGTACATGCGTAGTGTAAGCTATATAAGCGAAGTATAAATTTTTACATGCATAGAATAATTGATATATGTGTTGAAATGCAAGTGAAATATAGCAAATAAAATATATTATATATATATATATATATATATATATATACTCCCCTCGTCCACAAACCATGGACGATATTTATTGTGGTGAATTGGTGTGAAATATTGGGTGAAAAATACGAATGGTTGAATAATTGTTTGTGGTTGATATTGTTTGGTTGTGGTTGAAAAATACCCATTGGTGAGTGAAATGAATTGGAAAATAAAAATAAACATGTCGCCTGCGTGCGAATTAGATGCATGAATCCCCATTGTCAAAAACCGCGAGGTTTTAAGGTAGAGCGAGGAGCCGTACTAGGGACGGTGCCGGTTTTAACTACCCTGCCGTTATGCTGCCGAAATTTTGAATAATCTTTGTGTGTTAGAATTATTTTCATATGTTGAAATTATTATTTTTTTCATGCATAGAAATTAAAGTCATATATGAAACTATGTCCATGTGTGGAAATATTCATGTGTTGAAAAGTGTTGTGTGAAAATAAAATTCATTTGTGAATGAATGAAGTGTTTAATCAATAAAAATCACATTTTTATATATATATGAAGTATGCAAAATATTCGCCTTATATAAATAGTTTCAACAATCAAAATTTCATCTTTCTAATAAGAACAACATAAATAAGAGGTCCATGTGTGGAAATGCTCATTTGTTGAGAAGTGTGTGTAGTGGAAAGGTTCATGTGTTGAATAAAAAGATTGAACGATAAAAATTACATTTTTATTAAAACTAAGAAGTGTTGAAACCATACATTGGTTGAATAAATATTTTAAATGATAAAAATATCATTTTTATCATATGTGTGATATGCTAAAGATATGCGGACGTTGAAACAAATATTTGTGATAGAAATATTATTTTTAACATGCATTGGAACTAAATAAAGTAGTCATGTGTTGAAATCTACTTTAGTTCGCCAAAATTATCATCTTTGAAATGTGAAGTGTAAAAAATAGCCACTTGTTCAAATAAACGTGCATGAGTTGAAATATACATTAACTAGCTAATGATATGATTTTAGCCTACGCATGCAATATTCGAATGAATGGTGTTTTTAAACCAAAACAAATCAAATATGCAATTGAATGGAAAATGATAAATGTTAGAAATTGTATATATGTACATACATATCTATTGAACAGGTTAAAGCAAAAGGGGCTAGAGAAGAGAAGTAGAATTTTGTGCCCGACAAATAGGTACACATTTACCGCTTTGTTTGGGTGATGATTTTATGAGCCTGTTGGCTTTTTCTTTTTCTTTTTGATATGAGACGCCCGTGTGGCTATTTGGGAATTTTCCCAGACCCTCCCGTACAAAGGAGGTTATGGCGAAATTTTCCAAAAATTTAAGACGTTAGTGAAGTAATTGAAGTGGAAACGATATAGGAATTTTGAATGAGCTATATTTATATAAATATATAAATATAAATAGAATTAAATCGAAACGTGGCCGTGCAGTTCATATTTTGAAACCGTGATTTCAAATGATTAGTGCGGAAGATCCGACCGTCGGATTTTCCCAAAACTGGAACCGTTGGATTCGTTTTGAAATGACCTTCCTAATGATGTAAAATTTGTGAAGATCCAACGGTTAGATTTTCCTATAAGTGTAAAACAAAATTAGTGGAAAGCAGCGCCAGTGCATCGACACGACCTGAAACGTCGTTTAATTAAATATGGCCGTTTTAAATAAAATAAAAATGGCGATATATCGTTATAAAGTGCTATAGACGATATAGAGTGAAAATAAACCAATTTTGTTGTGTTTGCTTGATATGTGATGGTTGAATGTATTTGACATGAAAATTATAACTAAATAACTGAAATGTGAATGTTGAATAGTCCAACCATGTGAATAATTGATTTGAGAATCTAAATATACGTGGGTTATTTGAAAAGGCCGAGTTTATCTCATTTCAAATAATCGATCGACGTTGAGAAGTCGAAGAGTCAAAGACGACTAAAGACCGATGATCTCCATATTGGATGGATGGGCGCTACTGATACTCGTGATTGGAGTAGCTACCATGAAGGAATTGAAGTAGTAGCCGTCCAAACATAGTGTTGATTGTACGGATATGCGAGGAATTGGTGCCTCCGGTTTCGTTCAGACCCAGAACGGACTTGTAAATGGACTGTGTGTCTGACATTGGATTTTGTTCTGTGTTGATTGATCTCTGTTAAATATATATCTGTTTGGAGGCAGAGAATTTATTCTCTTGCTTAACGCCCTTCTCTGAGATGTACGAGCTCAGAGGTTATGTATTGACAGAAATCAGTCACATGGAGTGGATTGCCTGTGTGGCACGCCTAAGTGGCATATGATCAAGGCTTCTGTTGCAAAGCAAAGTCTTGTGGTTGATGATCAAAGCATGGTCTGTGTGACGTAGCTTTGTGTATAACGTGAATTCGCGAGCCTCACACCTCGGTATGAGTCAAAAACGGGAGAGTGACTGCAGGGAGAGCACGACGTTTCTTTCTAGCTAAGGTGGTGTCAGTGACCTACCAGCCCTGACATTATATATACATTTCACCTGTGTGGTTTTTGGAATGCGAGGCGCCTCGATATAGGTCTGTAAGGACCGGGAAACGTGTGTTCAGGAATAACTAATCCTCAAAAGTAAGAGAGGACCGGCCCTGAAGATCCAAGGATCATAGTGGGGTCCTGGGACATTTGCTAGAGTGTCTCGAATCGGAGAGGAGCTTGCCCCTTGCCTCGACTTATGAAGGAATCCAATTTCCAATACGAAATCTGCGGATGTGATTGTATTACTAGTACGGCGACATAGTAGATGGTAGCTATGCCGCCTAGGATTGATATTTATGATTGAATTTTCTTTTGAAACATATATACACTAGTAATAATATCAAACACCTTTGTTTTATTCGTATGAAGCATCTTTGGCCATTATAAGGTAAAAACTCTATCCTCCGGCTTGCGTTGCATTGTGTGATGGGACCTGAGTCTTATAATGGCTTCATTTTATAAAAAGCATTGCGTTGATTTAATCATTTATTTTATTTCATGCACTAGCACTCATTGGAGTAAACCCGTTCCGCGAAAGTGGCGTGGTCCTTTGATTTGCCTTGTTATTATTGTTAATAAGTTGAATAGATTTCTCATACCAGTCCCATGACTGACTCGAAGTTTGTTTCACCTTGCAAACTCGGGTGCCCTCATTTTCACACGGGCAGCAAAGTTACAGGTTTCTGACGCACCTTTTGGCTCATGGCGAGGCTTGACTACACCGTGCTGACTTGGATTTTCTCCGCCATTATTGTATCTATATTATGATTCCGCCACTGGCGATGTAGACTGATATTCCTTTTGTGTACTCTTTATGTATGATTCCGCCTCAGGCGATGGTGACTGATTATGTATCATTATGCACTAAGTTGTATCCTGTACTGTGCTTCTCTGATGTGATGTTATTTATATGATTCCGCTGTCATATGTGTGTAAATTATTCTAGTTTCTGTTTATGCTATTATCTGTGATCTGCTAATGATGAGTAATGTGTTATATTCCAATGATTATCCTTAACACCGTGTCATGGGGTTTTGGGATCGTCACATTTATCATGTCATATCTTGTAATAGAAAATATCATTAATATCATTTCATTCTACTATACAAACCAAATTTATAGCAATGCCAAAAATAAAATCAAATTTCAAACTAACATTTCACTGAAATGAAAATAAGAATAGCAAGCATACTAAATAAATCATCGAATCCTACAACATTCATTGTGACAACTTCAATTTTCACTAGTACAAACTATGTTGAAGCTTACAGGAAACGAATGCGACTTTCTAGCCAAACCACCATCAACCAACTCGGATAATGTATAATGATCATTTTGAGATGCATCAAAAAGTGGCTCGTCTGGATCAATAACATCCTCTATCCAAACAACTTTTTCTCCATCTATGACCTTTCTACCATGACAAATCTTTTGCATTCCAGGATGTCCTTTAGCTACCACTTCCAATTCGTGTGACAATAAATGCACCGGTCGCCTTTCAAATGGTGATGATCCGATAACGTTAGATGGAGCTTGATTAGGAATTGGAGGATGCTCGGCATGCGAAGCAACTTCTGTTCCTGACGTTGTTGAATTTGTTGCAATTTGACTAACAAGCTGTCTCATACACTGTTGCAAATCAGCTGAATTAGAAGTTATTGTCTTAACATCTTCGTGTATTCTATCATTCTCCTGTTGCATATCCATTTTCCATTTTTTTATCTTCATTCACTTTGTAATTCGCTGTTGCTTTAGAAGCTTGAGTGAGTTTTACTTGCTTTGCATTTGAGGTGGAGCTAAAGGTACGACAATAGCTTCTTTTTGTCATTTCCAAAAACTTCGGCAACGACATCTCTTTCAAAATCCTCCAAACCAATCACTCCTTCATTGCCATTAACACTAGCTTCGGACTTTTGCCTCTCTTCTGCATCTTCTATTAAAGCCTGAATATCCAAAAGAACATTTAATTTAAAACACTTCAAGCAACATATATTATAATTACTACATAAAATGGACTTATATGCAACCAGACTTCACATTATAATGTTGCAGGCATGAATAAACACTGTGTTACAAGAATATAAATCTAATGTGTCCAGTTGCCTTATTATTGTTTGTTTTAATTCATGCTTTCTTTAAACCAAACACTGTCGTTACATGGACATTACGTCCTTAGAAAATGATCAATGACAGATGATTCCAAAAAATGAACTTCGATTTACTATTTTGCCTGTTAATATTATCAAAGTGAAACTGAAAAAAAAACGGATATAATCCTTTTATCGGTGCATTATCCACATAACTCGCTGAAATAGAGCTATATGCATGATTCCAAAGCAGTGCTTTAAATCGACAAAAAATTTGGTACTTTCTAAAGCACCATCTCTGGAAGAAAACACATTGTAGGAAGGCTTTAACCTATAAATGCACAGCCCAGTCAAGTAGAATAACTTCTACTCTCGGTTGCCAAACACTCATGCACAAAATTATTTCCCTTCCTGTGAAGTTGTTTTTAACTAACAAAACCTGATTTGATCACGTTAGGTGACTCACTGGTAACTCTAAGGACTATGATCTTGAATTAAGCGATCAAAACAAGGTGCAAAGTAGACAAAATTCCTTAAATTGTTAAATACAACAGCACATTGCAACATTTGTTCGCACCGAACCACATGAGATAAACAAAATATCAGTTGAGAATATAATATGCTTGTTGGGAAAACCAAACATAAATTTATTAGGAAAGCATAACTGTGGCTACTAAAACATACATATTCCAAGTAAAGATGAGACTTTCCAATAATCCACTACATCTTGAAGGTATTTTTAACTGTACACATATCTGAATTTTATTACTTATAATTAACTTTGCAAGAAATTTATATGTGGTAGCCTTAAATCAGAAAAATATGAAATCAAGAAACCTTATCTTCTAGTCCCTTCTACTTCCTATTTTGTATTTGCATGGAGGATCGTCCTGGAAAACTTTCCTAAGGCGCGGCTGTAACGGCTGGAAATTTCCGACTCCTCGAGAGTCGGAAATTCCGAGAAGTTAGTGAAAGAATTTAGAAGGTGAGAAAGAAAAGATAGAACTAATAGAATAGAAGAAGAAGAAGAACATAAGAATCATCAGAGTAACACGAATCTCACAGCGGAACGAATAACATATAATATATAACATAGCTTTGAAGTAAACAGTTATATATATACAATAGCACTTATCAGAGTACAACACTTACAACACAGCGGAAATAACTATAGCTATAGAATCTTCCAGCCTCCTGCTCCAAGCTCTCCAAGTATATCTGTAAATCCCGACTACTTGACTGCCCGTACAAATTTAAGCACCCAAGAGTTTAGGGAAAACAACAAAATAAACTCCTGGTCAGTCATGGGACTGGTGTGAGTAAAATAGTTTAAACACAGGTATAGGATATCTCATAAGACCACGCCGTGAATACGGAACGGGTTTTTCCCTTATGAGTATCTGAACAACTTTGGCAAGCAGTATCATTGATATTATAATAATGTCTAAGTACAAACAGGCATCAATCTAGCAGAAACGCTTGCATCTCACGTTCTACATACATAGTATAAAATCATAAACCGCAGGGCGCTTATCGGAGAATGGATTCCAACAGACAAGGTATGGGAGCACCTTCTGAATAGTGTACTCTAGAGGTGATACACTCAGGGTTCAACAAGAACGTCTTGCAACCCGGCCACACATGACCGCTCACTCATTTAGCTTGAGTGTCGCGAATATATTGCCACCACGGTTATAGGCCATCAAACCGTCATCTGAAGATACAGAATCAAAAAGAAGTATAAATATGAATATTCCCTAGATCGGTGACAATACACCCTGCTTGGGAATGACCCAACTAGCCATGCTGCCTAGCCCAACTTTTGTTACTTCCTGTTGTGAAGCCAGAAGCTACGTCTATTTTCAGAACATCTGATCACCATTCACTTTGAATGCCACATCGTCATACCCGCCAAATCACAAATTGACTTATCCAAAAATAACACGGGTATACAGCTAAGAGAAACGAATTCCTCCGCCACCAATCGTGAATAAGTTTGAACAGATCAACTTACGCGATCCATTGGATATACTCTGTCAGACCTTCTTCCATATACGTTGTCCTGGGACTGGACAAACCGAAGGCACTATTCAGTATATCCAACTTAGTCACAGTTATCTAAGACTTATACAACAGCCCTTGCACTTTACTCCATCTTCAATTTATCTTTGGCATATATTGCTCGCAACGCTTATGCCAATACAGAGTGGTTCTTTGGATAATAATCCAACCAGTCTCTCCATATTAACAACGTTAAAATGGTCAAAACTTTGATAGTCTGTGATCTAACTATCAAATGAAAACATGTCGGTGTACAAACAACGATCTTATTTCCAAATGGGAATTCGATCGATCAATCATCATATGTTCATATTTCCTTATTTCATATATTTAGAAAATATATGTTATTAATCATTGGAAAACATTTCCATAGCTTATTTTCACATCGCTATTATTTCGCAACTATCAGTCCCTAGCTGTAACTAGTATGAGAACAATTCTCTAAGTATCAATTCGGAAGGTCGAAACCAACATCAGATCGTCACTTAGAAAACCGTTCAACTTACCCTCTCCAGTCAGTTTCTGAATTTGCTTAACTCTATTTCTTAAATTCTTATCATGAAATCATTTCATTTGCTATGTTTAGAAAACATATCTGACTATATTTGGAAAACGTTTCCAAAACTCATTTACGGATTTCAAATGAACGTTGTATAAAACATCGTTTCGCTTAATCCATTAATCGCTTATTACTTAACTATATTTCAAATCAACCTTTTCTATCGAACCACAACTATTCCTTTGTCAATTCTGAAGTCAATCAAGTTGGGGTATAATTACCTCTCAGACCTTAATTGAACAACGTCCTTTACTGTGAAATAGATGAAGCTCGTCACTCACTTTTTACAATCATCTGTTTTACGCAAATTCTCGGATTCAGGTTACGAATCTACTTCTTATATGAAAACGTTTGATTATAACTATAACGTTATAATTCCTACTTCTGCAATATCTAACCTAAATTATAACTTAATCTCCTAACTCGAATAATTTAACAGACACCTAATTTCTAAATCAATAACTAAATATTGATTTAAATCCTGGAAAGTAAATAGTACTTTCCCGAATTCGCTATAATTGATTTCGACTTATAACCCTCTTTCGAGTAATCTCTATTTGATTAACTCTTCTTCGAATAACCTATATTCGATTATCTCTCTTCGAATAACTCATATTCGAAATCTCTCTCTTTCGAATAAACAATATTCGATCTCTTTCTTTCGAATATGCTATATTCGAAAATCTCCTTTCGATTTACTAATCGATAACTCCTTTCGATCAAACTAAAATCGATACTCCTTTAACTCTATTCGAATAACTAATATTCGACTAACTCCTTTGGATCGACTCATTTGATTAACTCCTTCGAATAACTAATTCGAATAACTTACCTTCGAATAACCAATATTCGATTTACTCTAACTCGATTAACTTAATTCTAATCGATTTACTCCATTTCGATTCAACTTAATTCAAATCGATTAACTTAACTCAAATTGATTAACTCCTTTCGGATAATTAAATTCGATTTAACTCTAATTGAATAACTAATATTCAATTAACTCTTACGTGTTTAACTCTATTTGAATAAGTAATTCGAATCACTCTAATGTGTTTAACTCTATTCAAATATCAAATTCGAATAACTCGTTTCGAATAACTAAATTCGATTAACTCTTTTAACTTTACTCGAATAACTATATTCGATTAACACCTTCTTTCGAATAACTATATTCGATTAACTCTTCGACTACTCCTTTGGACTAACTAACTTCGAATAACTCCTCTGGATTAACTAACTTCGAATAACCAATATTCGATAACTATTCTTCGAATAAATAATATTCGGTAACTCTTCTCAAATGAATAACATTTGATTTCTCCACTCGAATAAACTATATTCGATTACTCTTCCCTCGAATACTCTATATTCGATAACTCTACTTCGAATAAGTGATATTCGGCAACTCTACTCGATTAACTCTACTTGGATAACTCTAACTGATCAACTCTAACTGGTCAACTTTAACTGAATAACTCTAACTGATCAACTCTAACTGGTCAACTTTAACTGGTCAACTCTAACTGTTTATCTTTAACTGGTAAATTTTAACTGGTTAACTCAAATGGTTTAACCTAACTGGTTAACTCAAATGGTTTAATCTAACTTGATTTACTTGTCTCGATTAACAGAACTAATCCACTTAGTTTAACTTAGTTAATTCACTTTGATTAACTCTAACCGATTTACTTAGTTTAACTCAGCTAATTCACTTTGATTAACCCAACTAATTTACTTCGATTAACCAATTAGTTTAACTTGACTAATTCACTTTGGTTAACTTAACCAATTACTTTGATTAACTCGACTAACTTGCTTTGGTTAACCTAACCAATTACTTTGTTTAATCCTTTTTTCACACTCTGGTTATAATTCCTACTTCTACAATATCTCCTTAAAATCCATATCGTGTTCTACTTGTGTGCGAAGCACGTGTTTAAATCTATCCTTGTATAATTCTATTTATTTTCCGAACAAGTGTTCCTTTATTTATTCCCTAAATAAATATTCCTTTATTCCATTTATTTATAATCAAAATAAATGTTCCTTTATTTATTTCCTAAAATAAAAATTCCTTTATATTCTAATTCATTTATTTTCTAAATAAATGTTTCCTTTTTCATTTATTTATTTTCAAATTAAATAAATGTTTTCCTTTTATAAAATCCTGTCGATTTTATAAATAAGATTCATTTCCAATATAAACATTGAAAATCCCTTTATCAACATTTTGGTATGTTATGGTATTCAATCATATCCAATCACGATGTTCAATATCGTCCAAGCACATATGATCGCCCACAGATTTTATATCACATCATATAACAATATATGAAAAACAATAAAATAACTGTTGGGGAATCCAGTCGGATTCCTCCAACCTGTTTCCCTGCATCACAGATGTTAGACAATACAGATAACATCACTTTCAGTTCCATATGATATATTCTGTTAAACAGAATCAATATAGAAATTTAACTAACTGACTAGCAGTTCAATCAACGCACAGTCAAACAGACAATTTTAACAGTTCTAACAATACAACATGAAATTATAAACTGTTCAGAGTTAGTGAGATTTACTCACCTTTGCGCGTTAACCGTTAAATAACGATTTGCGTCAGTTGATTATACCCGGCGCTTTAATTGCCTAAAATTGTAACGTGCTCCAAATGGTTACAGACGACTAGCTTCAATGCATAACCCCTTGAAAACCATCCAACGTTCAAAGCAAACCCACTTCGACTTTTGAACTTGTCGGCCCCTTTTTACCCTTGTGTATAGTATCATCCGGTTCCCTTTCCTCTACTAAATCACGCCCCACTTTAATGGGCTTTCTTTTTATTTCTCTTTAAGAAGAAAAGTTGCGAATGACCGAATGGTGTTCTATAGATGAAAACTTCGAATTAGCATCATTAAGTGATCTTGCCATATCAGTCCCGGTAATTGATTTCATTGTTCTTTTCTCTCTATCCATCACTCCTGAACGAACAGAAGACATTGAACTTTTACTGATGGAAGACTTAGGCGACCTATTGCTTCCTGTATGCCAATTTTCTTTTTATATTTTCGAATTGGGCTTACCTCACAATCTCGGCCCAATAACTCTGTAACATGCATGCCCGGTACTGTGGTCCTCCTTTTCGAATGCAAGCTCCAACAGTACTTATTTACGCAAGAAACATAAGACCATTTTCTTCATTTTAAAACACTTCTATCTCCAGTATTTGGTTACATTGGCTTTACGCAAAGAATTTGGCTCAATACCCATCTAAATCCACACCGCTTATTAAACACTTCTCTTCCCCCCCATTTACAAACTGCTACCGTGCTTCTAGAATCTTCTGAAGACCAACGTTAAGCCCACGTTTGCTGTGATCCACGTCACTTTTCCCTTACTTCATGGTAGTACCGCGCCTCATATTCATGATGAAGACCAGCAAGTGCTTCCCACTTCAAGTGCACAGCCCCCACGTCCTTACTTCCATGCAACAGTACACGTCCCCGAACTCCAGCACAGTGCGTCACATCCCTTCCCATTCATACACAAAACACCCTCCAGTATGTATCACGCCATACTCTCATACTCCTCCTCACTTTCTATACCTCAATCACACCACTCAACAGCCACAATCCCACTGTTCTCCCTCCTGCCATGCAAACTCACCATCCAAGCTCCCATATTCCACCACAAGAAGACAAAACGAACCCCCTAAATCCAAAACCGTATGCATGCATGCTGGCCAGAGCGTGGCAATACAAGTCATATACAGAACAGAACCTTACGAGATGGAGCCCCGGAGACACCATAGATTCACACATAAACACTCATCTCACGTACTTCTAGAAGAGAGAAGGAGGATGGGTTTCGAAGTATTGTCCTTTATATGTTTGTATTTTATTTTTCTTCGATTCCAAAAGCCATTAAAAGCTTCAGACTTTCGGTTGTTATCTCCAGAGAAAATATAGGAGGAGCTGCTTTTATTTTTATAACGAGAAGGCTTAAGCTTTTAAGGCATGGACTGTACCACGTAGGTGTTCAGTGTAGAGTAGCGTGGGCATGTTTTATTCACGTATTTTGTGGAGCGTGGGTTTGTGTCTTTCGTTGCTTGCAGTTTAGATGAAATGAAAGCAAGTATGTTTACTTAAGGCTAAGAAATGGTACACATATTTAAGTTTGCTTAATGGAAAAGAAGTGGTACACATTTTTGAGTTGGTGTGGTATGGATATGCATTGTTTCAAAGTGAAGTTTTTACGAACTGCTATAGACAGAAATAAACACACCGTTGTGATGAGCTCGGTGCCACGATCCCAAAAATATAATAATACCGGTAGGTGGACTCATATTTTGAAACTTCAAAATGTTGATTTCAGGGTGCGAAATACTTCAAATCAAAAGTCGCATATTTAATTAATTAAAAATTACCATAAAATTCTAAAAATTAAATTAACTCTACGCCTCAAAAGAACCACGTCTAAATTCAAACCCCATATCTAGTTATATTGAAAAACCCTTTTATAACGTAAATAAAGCATCGCAAATTATAAAGGAATTCTACAGCGACTTTTCTAAAATTTGATTTGGACATATCTTAAAATCTACACGACGAAATCCTGATTTTTCTCTTCCATTAGAAAGATATGCTCCACTAGCTCCACACGTTTCTTGTTTCACAGAAATCCGGCTTAAAATGAATCATGTACTTCCACTTGAAGTCTAAATCGCCAAATAACGAACTGTCGCGTCGTTACGCGCTCTATTTTAATTATAATATAATTAATACGTTTTAACGTCGATTATTAAATCGATTCGTTATTCAAATTCAATTCTAAACTGAATTAAATAATTTAGCTGATCCAATTCACACAGTATTGTGAATTCGGTGATTTCCGATTATTTCGACATTATAATATATTATTATATATATTATGTTAATTAAATATTCAATATTATTTAATTCAAGTCATCGATATCGCCCAATCGATATTTAATAATTAAATAAATTAATTATTCGACAGCTAACAAAACGCGCCATTACAGACTTTCCCCCTTAAAATAATTTCGTCCTCGAAATTGCTAAGTTAGAGGTTGACCCTATATATTGGAACTTCTAAGATTGGTTTACCCCTTATTTCTAATTTCCACCGAACCACTTAATATCGACTGAAATATTTATTCTTCCGACTAATTAAAATTTTCAAAAATTCTGAAAATTTTCTAACACTTTAAATTTTCTGAATTTTTTTGCCATAACCTCCTTTGTACAGCCCTATCGGTAAAACCACAACTCGCCTCTCTAGGCCATCTCCAACCCAAAAGAAAATCAAACAGCCAAACGGCTTGCCAATTCGGTTCATAAATCTCATGCTTATACAAAATATAAACTTGTACCTTTTTGTCGGGCATATCAACCTTATCACTTTCAACTATATCAACCCAACATATACCAAGGTCTTCTCAATCCAATCTTCCCCTCAACCACTTGGTTCTATCCAAGTCAAATTCTATTCAAACTCCAATATCAGATTTCAAACTCTTAACCCATCAACTTAATTCCAATCCAGATTATTCTCTAACCGAATCCCGATTTATTTAACTTGGTTCAAGTTAAATTTTAATTTACTATTTGTTTTTACCATCTTGATTCATTCAACTTAACAAGTTAAATTTTAAATTTCAAGATTTAAATTCCTGGGATTTATTTCAAATCAAATTTCAAATCCTAACACCAATTCAAAACTTTTGAATTTCTAAACAACTTGTTTTCCTCAACACCATTTGAAAACAAAACCATTGGTAGTAATTCGCCACTTAGAAACTCGAAAATTACACCGACGATGTATCGATCCATTCTCGGAATTATTTTCCAGTCATCCAGGTTAGATACTATATTTATTTCAAATTGAAAAACATTTTCAAAATCTCCCAGGAACTTAAAATTTCCTTATTTTAATTCCAATTCTGATTTAATTTCAGATTTTAATTCAACTGATTCCACGTATTTTACTTATAGGAATTCTTATTGGTTATATATATAACCATTTAATTTATAATCTTACTCGATTATAATAACAACCAATATATCCAATATATTATAATTTTGATACATACATATATATATATATCAAAATATACTTTGGGTAAAGTTAAAATCACTTACCCTTTTTCAAAACATATCGTGACGACCCATCGTATTCAAGTGTTTATTTACTCCTACCGATACAGTGGATCAAACTGATCGACCAGAACTCATAAACAACTCAGCCAATGAATCTCCACAATATAAAACCATTTTATATCAAATACAAATACGCACTCGTATATATATACACTCAAACTCAATCTAGGATATTACTAATCCCATCTCTATCGAGTTATGCCACAAAGCCAAGGTAATCACTTAACTTAAGCTCTGATACCAACTGTAACGGCTGGAAATTTCCGACTCCTTGAGAGTCGGAAATTCCGAGACGTTAGTGAAAGAATTTAGAAGGTGAGAAAGAAAAGATAGAACTAATAGAATAGAAGAAGAAGAAGAACATCAGAATCATCAGAGTAACACGAATCTCACAGCGGAACGAATAACATATAATATATAACATAGCTTTGAAGTAAACAGTTATATATATACAATAGCACTTATCAGAGTACAACACTTACAACACACCGGAAATAACTATAGCTATAGAATCTTGCAGCCTCCTGCTCCAAGCTCTCCAAGTATATCTGTAAATCCCGACTACTTGACTGCCCGTACAAATTTAGGCACCCAAGAGTTTAGGGAAAACAACAAAATAAACTCCGGGTCAGTCATGGGACTGGTGTGAGTAAAATAGTTTAAACACAGGTATAGGATATCTCATAAGACCACGCCGTGAATACGGAACGGGTTTTTCCCTTATGAGTATCTGAACAACTTTGGCAAGCAGTATCATTGATATTATAATAATGTCTAAGTACAAACAGGCATCAATCTAGCAGAAACGCTTGCATCTCACGTTCTACATACATAGTATAAAATCATAAACCGCAGGGCGCTTATCGGAGAATGGATTCCAACAGACAAGGTATGGGAGCACCTTCTGAATAGTGTACTCTAGAGGTGATACACTCAGGGTTCAACAAGAACGTCTTGCAACCCGGCCACACATGACCGCTCACTCATTTAGCTTGAGTGTCGCGAATATATTGCCACCACGGTTATAGGCCATCAAACGTAAATATGAATATTCCCTAGATCGGTGACAATACACCCTGCTTGGGAATGACCCAACTAGCCATGCTGCCTAGCCCAACTTTTGTTACTTCCTGGTGTGAAGCCAGAAGCTACGTCTATTTTCAGAACATCTGATCACCATTCACTTTGAATGCCACATCGTCATACCCGCCAAATCACAAATTGACTTATCCAAAAATAACACGAGTATACAGCTAAGAGAAACGAATTCCTCCGCCACCAAACGTGAATAAGTTTGAACAGATCAACTCACGCGATCCATTGGATATACTCTGTCATACCTTCTTCCATATACGTTGTCCTGGGACTGGACAAACCGAAGGCACTATTCAGTATATCCATCTTAGTCACTGTTATATAAGACTTATACAACAGCCCTTGCACTTTACACCGTCTTCAATTTATCTTTGGCATATATTGCTCGCAACGCTTATGCCAATACAGAGTGGTTCTTTGGATAATAATCCAACCGGTCTCTCCATATTAACAACGTTAAAATGGTCAAAACTTTGATAGTCTGTGATCTAACTATCAAATGAAAACATGTCGGTGTACAAACAACGATCTTATTTCCAAATGGGAATTCGATCGATCAATCATCATATGTTCATATTTCCTTATTTCATATATTTAGAAAATATATGTTATTAATCATTGGAAAACATTTCCATAGCTTATTTTCACATCGCTATTATTTCGCAACTATCAGTCCCTAGCTGTAACTAGTATGAGAACAATTCTCTAAGTATCAATTCGGAAGGTCGAAACCAACATCAGATCGTCACTTAGAAAACCGTTCAACTTACCCTCTCCAGTCAGTTTCTGAATTTGCTTAACTCTATTTCTTAAATTTTTATCATGAAAACATTTCATTTTCTATGTTTAGAAAACATATCTGACTATATTTGGAAAACGTTTCCAAAACTCATTTACGGATTTCAAATGAACGTTGTATAAAACATCGTTTCGCTTAATCCATTAATCGCTTATTACTTAACTATATTTCAAATCAACCTTTTCTATCGAACCACAACTATTCCTTTGTCAATTCTGAAGTCAATAAAGTTGGGGTATAATTACCTCTCAGACCTTAATTGAACAACGTCCTTTACTGTGAAATAGATGAAGCTCGTCACTCACTTTTTACAATCATCTGTTTTACGCAAATTCTTGGATTCAGGTTACGAATCTACTTCTTATATGAAAACGTTTGATTATAACTATAACATTATAATTCCTACTTCTGCAATATCTAACCTAAATTATAACTTAATCTCCTAAATCGAATAATTTAACAGACACCTAATTTCTAAATCAATAACTAAATATTGATTTAAACCCTGGAAAGTAAATAGTACTTTCCCGAGTTCGCTATAATTGAATTCGACTTATAACTCTCTTTCGAGTAATCTCTATTTGATTAACTCTTCTTCGAATAACCTATATTCAATTATCTCTCTTCGAATAACTCATATTCGAAATCTCTCTCTTTCGAATAAACAATATTCGATCTCTTTCTTTCGAATATGCTATATTCGAAAATCTCCTTTCGATTTACTAATCGATAACTCCTTTCGATCAAACTAAAATCGATACTCCTTTAACTCTATTCGAATAACTAATATTCGACTAACTCCTTTGGATCGACTCATTTGATTAACTCCTTCGAATAACTAATTCGAATAACTTACCTTCGAATAACCAATATTCGATTTACTCTAACTCGATTAACTTAATTCTAATCGATTTACTCCATTTCGATTCAACTTAATTCAAATCGATTAACTTAACTCAAATTGATTAACTCCTTTCGAATAACTAAATTCGATTTAACTCTAATTGAATAACTAATATTCAATTAACTCTTACGTGTTTAACTCTATTTGAATAAGTAATTCGAATCACTCTAATGTGTTTAACTCTATTCAAATATCAAATTCGAATAACTCGTTTCAAATAACTAAATTCGATTAACTCTTTTAACTTTACTCGAATAACTATATTCGATTAACACCTTCTTTCGAATAACTATATTTGATTAACTCTTCGACTACTCCTCTGGATTAACTAACTTCGAATAACTCCTCTGGATTAACTAACTTCGAATAACCAATATTCGATAACTATTCTTCGAATAAATAATATTTGGTAACTCTTCTCAAATGAATAACATTTGATTTCTCCACTCGAATAAACTATATTCGATTACTCTTCCCTCGAATACTCTATATTCGATAACTCTACTTCGAATAAGTGATATTCGGCAACTCTACTCGATTAACTCTACTTGGATAACTCTAACTGATCAACTCTAACTGGTCAACTTTAACTGAGTAACTCTAATTGATCAACTCTAACTGGTCAACTTTAACTGGTCAACTTTAACTGGTCAACTCTAACTGTTTATCTTTAACTGGTAAATTTTAACTGGTTAACTCAAATGGTTTAACCTAACTGGTTAACTCAAATGGTTTAACCTAACTTGATTTACTTGTCTCGATTAACTGAACTAATCCACTTAGTTTAACTTAGTTAATTCACTTTGATTAACTCTAACCGATTAACTTAGTTTAACTCAGCTAATTCACTTTGATTAACCCAACTAATTTACTTCGATTAACCAATTAGTTTAACTTGACTAATTCACTTTGGTTAACTTAACCAATTACTTTGATTAACTCGACTAACTTGCTTTGGTTAACCTAACCAATTACTTTGTTTAATCCTTTTTTTCACACTCTGGTTATAATTCCTACTTCTACAATATCTCCTTAAAATCCATATCGTGTTCTACTTGTGTGCGAAGCACGTGTTTAAATCTATCCTTGTATAATTCTATTTATTTTCCGAACAAGTGTTCCTTTATTTATTCCCTAAATAAATATTCCTTTATTCCATTTATTTATAATCTAAATAAATGTTCCTTTATTTATTTCCTAAAATAAATATTCCTTTATATTCTAATTCATTTATTTTCTAAATAAATGTTTCTATTTTATTTCATTTATTTTCTAAATAAATGTTTCCTTTTTCATTTATTTATTTTCAAATTAAATAAATGTTTTCCTTTTATAAAATCCTGTCGATTTTATAAATAAGATTCATTTCCAATATAAACATTGAAAATCCCTTTATCAACATTTCGGTATGTTATGGTATTCAATCATATCCAATCACGATGTTCAATATCGTCCAAGCACATATGATCGCCCACAGATTTTATATCACATCATATAACAATATATGAAAAACAATAAAATAACTGTTGAGGAATCCAGTCGGATTCCTCCAACCTGTTTCCCTGCATCACAGATGTTAGACAATACAGATAACATCACTTTCAGTTCCATATGATATATTCTGTTAAACAGAATCAATATAGAAATTTAACTAACTGACTAGCAGTTCAATCAACGCACAGTCAAACAGACAATTTTAACAGTTCTAACAATACAACATGAAATTATAAACTGTTCAGAGTTAGCGAGATTTACTCACCTTTGCGCGTTAACCGTTAAATAACGATTTGCGTCAGTTGATTATACCCGGCGCTTTAATTGCCTAAAATTGTAACGTGCTCCAAATGGTTACAGACGACTAGCTTCAATGCATAACCCCTTGAAAACCATCCAACGTTCAAAGCAAACCCACTTCGACTTTTGAACTTGTCGGCCCCTTTTTACCCTTGCGTATAGTATCATCCGGTTCCCTTTCCTCTACTAAATCACGCCCCACTTTAATGGGCTTTCTTTTTATTTCTCTTTAAGAAGAAAAGTTGCGAATGACCGAATGGTGTTCTATAGATGAAAACTTCGAATTAGCATCATTAAGTGATCTTGCCATATCAGTCCCGGTAATTGATTTCATTGTTCTTTTCTCTCTATCCACCACTCCTGAACGAACAGAAGACATTGAACTTTTACTGACGGAAGACTTAGGCGACCTATTGCTTCCTGTATGCCAATTTTCTTTTTATATTTTCGAATTGGGCTTACCTCGCAATCTCGGCCCAATAACTCTGTAACATGCATGCCCGGTACTGTGATCCACCTTTTCGAATGCAAGCTCCAACAGTACTTATTTACGCAAGAAACATAAGACCATTTTCTTCATTTTCAAACACTTCTATCTCCAGTATTTGGTTACATTGGCTTTACGCAAAGAATTTGGCTCAATACCCATCTAAATCCACACCGCTTATTAAACACTTCTCTTCCCCCCCATTTACAAACTGCTACCGTGCTTCTAGAATCTTCTGAAGACCAACGTTAAGCCCACGTTTGCTATTATCCACGTCACTTTTCCCTTACTTCATGGTAGTACCGTGCCTCATATTCATGATGAAGACCAGCAAGTGCTTCCCACTTCAAGTGCACAGCCCCCACGTCCTTACTTCCATGCAACAGTACACGTCCCCGAACTCCAGCACAGTGCGTCACATCCCTTCCCATTCATACACAAAACACCCTCCAGTATGTATCACGCCATACTCTCATACTCCTCCTCACTTTCTATACCTCAATCACACGACTCAACAGCCACAATCCCACTGTTCTCCCTCCTACCATGCAAACTCACCATCCAAGCTCCCATATTCCACCACAAGAAGACAAAACGAACCCCCTAAATCCAAAACCATATGCATGCATGCTGGCCAGAGCGTGGCAATACAAGTCATATACAGAACGGAACCTTACGAGATGGAGCCCCGGAGACACCATAGATTCACACATAAACACTCAGCTCACGTACTTCTAGAAGAGAGAAGGAGGATGGGTTTCGAAGTATTGTCCTTTATATGTTTTTTTTTTCTTCGATTACAAAAGCCATTAAAAGCTTCAGACTTTCGGTTGTTATCTCCAGAGAAAATATAGGAGGAGCTGCTTTTATTTTTATAACGAGAAGGCTTAAGCTTTTAAGGCATGGACTGTACCACGTAGGTGTTCAGTGTAGAGTAGCGTGGGCATGTTTTATTCACGTATTTTGTGGAGCGTGGGTTTGTGTCTTTCGTTGCTTGCAGTTTAGATGAAAAGAAAGCAAGTATGTTTACTTAAGGCTAAGAAATGGTACACATATTTAATTTTGCTTAATGGCAAAGAAGTGGTACACATTTTTGAGTTGGTGTGGTATGGATATGCATTGTTTCAAAGTGAAGTTTTTACGAACTGCTATAGACAGAAATAAACACACCGTTGTGATGAGCTCGGTGCCACTATCCCAAAAATATAATAATACCGGTAGGTGGACTCATATTTTGAAACTTCAAAATGTTGATTTCAGGGTGCGAAATACTTCAAATCAAAAGTCGCATATTTAATTAATTAAAAATTACCATAAAATTCTAAAAATTAAATTAACTCTACGCCTCAAAAGAACCACGTCTAAATTCAAACCCCATATCTAGTTATATTGAAAACCCCTTTTATAACGTAAATAAAGCATCGCAAATTATAAAGGAATTCTACAGCGACTTTTCTAAAATTTGATTTGGACATATCTCAAAATCTACACGACGAAATCCTGATTTTTCCCTTCCATTAGAAAGATATACTCCACCAGCTCCACACGTTTCTTGTTTCACATAAATCCGGCTTAAAATGAATCATGTACATCCACTTGAAGTCTAAATCGCCAAATAACGAACTGTCGCGTCGTTACGCGCTCTATTTTAATTATAATATAATTAATACGTTTTAACGTCAATTATTAAATCGATTCGTTATTCAAATTCAATTCTAAACTGAATTAAATATTTTAGCTAATCTAATTCACACAGTATTGTGAATTCGGTGATTTCCGATTATTTCGACATTATAATATATTATTATATATATTATTTTAATTAAATATTCAATATTATTTAATTCAAGTCATCGATATCGCCCAATCGATATTTAATAATTAAATAAATTAATTATTCGACAGCTAACAAAACGCGCCATTACAGCGGCCTGACAGTAAACCATCTAAAATTAAGCATTAATTTAGATATAAAAATGCCATCTTATTGTTGCAAATGCTAGAGACGATCTAGTATACAAATTTTATTAGAATGGTTGACGAACAACCCCCCGAAGGTGGCAGCATTCCCTCGGTGGTTGGCCACTGTGGCAGCTCTGAAAAATATCTGCTCAAATCTCTTCAATGATGTTAACGTATTCCTTCCACTACTGTCTCTCCTTCAATCTCTTTATTTTTTTAGTTTTTAAAGCATGTTATCATTTGATGTTTAACAAACTCATACAACTATCGATCAACTCAAGAGAACAGGTTGAACTTGTAAATCTGTTTTACATATGTAATCATGTTATCTATACAATCTGCAAACTAATAAGACAACTACACACATCAGGCTTTATTCACTAGTCTTAAATGAAGCTGTATGATTAAATTTAAAATTAGCGAAATTCACATAAGATTGTGTAGTTATGGAGACGGATTTTAGGGGTCGACATTAAAATGCTTGAACAAGCTAAAAAAATAACGGCATGGAGCTACAAGCCATTGACAAAACAGAACATGTTATTGCAAGACAGAACATTACAATTTTGTAATGTTAGAACACAAAGATAATCTTTCAAAAAAGATGGAAAATTTTATTTGGCTAAGTGGTGTTGGCCAAATTTATTCAGGACAACAATTGTTTTTGATTTGGTGTTGGAGTAGTTGCATCCTACCAATGTTGCTAGTTTCTTATGGGCTATTTGTGCCATTTTTGTATTTGTTGATGATCAGTTTTGAATGTAGATGAATGGAGTTCTTATATATATAGGTTGCTTCTTATGTGGTGTTGTTGTTACTTCTAAGGTTTCTGTAGTTGAACTTTACACGATTTTTTTTAGGCCAACGTTTTACTTGATTTATACTCGATAGAAGTTCATGGCTGCAAGGGAAGTCTTGACTTAATAATTCTGACGAAAAACAGGCTGGCCTAATGCAAATAGCAACTTCGAAAGTAATCTCGGTTTGTAAATTTAAGCCCAAAAAGATACACGAAGTTTGCTTAAATGCTTGATATAGGTACTTTCAGTTTTGGATCTTATATCAATTCTATAGACTTGGTCGTTAAAAAATGAACTGTAAGCGAGATATCTAATATCCATGTATTATTTCTCGGGCTGAGATGAAAATGAACTGTAATTGAGATATCTAATATCCGTGTATAATATTCGTCGCTAATCCCTGTTGAGATTTTGTTGATTACAATTTTGAGAAAATTTAATATCTATATATCCATTGGAAAATGTTAGTAAAATATTTTTTAGTTGAAATTTAAAATTTAGATAAACAACAAAAATTAAAGATAAATTAACGCAAATTTCCATTGTTGAATTAGCAGATAAGAAATTTACCGACCTCGCTCCTTCGTCGTAAATCCATCGCTGCCATAAGTTTGAGACGGATTATTGAAGGATTTTTCTCGTACAAAATCTAAAACTTCTTACAGTGTAAAATTCACAATCATATCAGTCTTAAATAAATATATATAATAAAACTATGTTTTAACAGTTAAAATCAAGTATAATAGAAATCACATTAGACATAGGGGATTAATTTTGTAATGAAAGGCATTATATAACATGTAGTGATAGTCAATCTCATTGAGTATTTCAAATATTTGTGTCCTTGTTATCGATATAATTAACCCATTTATTATTTTAAAGTTATAATTTTATAAATATATGTAGTTATCTAACGTGTACTATCAAAATAGACAACCAAGCATATCTATGGTTTCTGAGGAGCGTCAAACTGCAAAAAATATACGTAATGATCTTGTGAATAGTTATAAATTTATGGATCAACATTTACAATTTTGATGAATACTCTCATAAAACCATAAAGAATTATATACCATATAATAAATAAATATATTGTATAATAAATAAAGTGGTGTTCACCATTCGCGAGAACCATAATTCGCTGAGCACCGTCAAAGTTCGTGGTACCATAACAAGTGGATCCTAAAAGCTTCATATAAATAGGTACTTGCAAGTCCTCGTGAAAAAAGCCTTTTCTTACTTGAAACTGTCAAAAATTACAGCATCGTGTATAGCAAAATCCAGACGAATGAAAAAAGTCCCGCTGAAGATGGCAATTCACTTGGTCCTATTAAAATTCAAAAGACTGCAAAAAAAAAAAAAAAAAAAAAAAAAATCATCCAGTTATTCAGTAATTTCAGAAAACAAAAGAACTCATCATCTCAAAAATGAGCGCACGCAAATACAATGTTTATCTTTTATTTTTTCTCATGCCAACGACAAGTTGAGCTGCCCCTGTTGCTGCACCAGCAAAATGAGCACGCACTGATATGGAAGGTGCAGAAAGATTTTATCCAAATCAGTTAAATAAATAGCTTACAAATTGGTTGCTCCTCTTCGGGATGGGAGTGTATTCTTACTTTTTTTTAAGTATTGTTAATTTATATCTTGTATCCATCATGTAGGGTCCATTGATCTATTTGAGAATTAAATCGAAAGCCAAAATAAAGTCTGATCAGAAAGTAGCAAAAAAATAGCATTTTTTTCTTTCTATCATGTCTTAGCCTCTATCTTTGTTGTATGTTTATTTATTGTTTTATTGTTAATTTATCATTTTGTTTTTTTGGCTTCGTTCTATTATGGTGATCTGGTTTGATGCAACTGTTTCTGTTTCTGGTATCTGCAGAGTCTGTATATTCTTCTTTACCGGGCTGTTAAATTCTTGCATCTGTTATTCTGTTGAACTAGCTTATGTAGGCGTTGTGTTAAATTAGTGTGCAACTCAATAAAAAAAAAGATCATGAGGTGACATGGAACTAGTTTGAGACTCGCGTCGGTAAATTTGCGACTTTGCATTTATTCCGCATCATTATCGTGCAACAGGCATGAATAAACTATTTGTGTTATAGGAATATAAATCTACAACTTAACATTTTATAAATTATAATGTTAGATATAAAATTTTCAAGTGCCCCATTTTTATTTATTTTATTTGTAGTAGCACATAAACATGTGCATTGTGTGCATAAGCTATATTATATGAAATTTTTGGCATCTGCAATGCAAAAGCATATAAAAATATCTTACTATAATCGTATGAATTATTTATTTCAATTTATCATGTTGTTTTAAACATAAATCAAGAAATATTTTAAAAAAACAACAAAAAAATTGTTAAGACTGGGTTTTTTAACTTGTGAGTTATTTAATAAATTATTATTATGATTTTATAGTTCTTGTAGTGGTGAACTTAATTTTTTAACTAACCTCAAATTTCATGTTCGGTTTGTAAATGACAACATTGAATAAAGTTTGTAGAATAATGTAAATGAGAAACCACTTGATTACACCGAACACTGATTTACTCATATAAATACCATAGAACATATAAACAATACGCAGAAACTCCAGAGAATTCTTAATAGGTAAAGCCTTACATATTTTTCCGCCCCGCATGGAAGTACATCTCCGGTTTTCCTACTAGTGTGTGCTAATTTCCACTCCATCCCCCGTGTGATTTTGCATTCCAGATTCTCAACTTCCTACATGAACGGATATGAATTAGTTAGTTTGTAAATTACCACTAAACAATAAGATTTCACATATAATGATTACTACATATCAATTCTTCATATAATCGAGTATATGGTTTCTGTCCCAAAGTATGAGCTATGGTTATTTTCTTTAATTTTCGGTGTTTTTTTGCATTGTCTTGTTTTATTCTCAGTGTACTCATTCATTATCAATGAATTTCTCCCATTGGATTTTATCAATACAATTAGGACGGTTATCGATCACGATGCGTCTAGGCAATAACTGCTTATCATTCTTCAAAAAAGTGTTTCGAATCTTTGATTTTTCAGTTTTGAAATACTGTGAAACACCTTTTTCCAAAATAGGTCGAGCAATAGTTAGGTCTATATTCATGTCAAACTCCATCTACAAAAAATTAAAAAGAGAAAAAAATAATAATAATTGATAAGTAATACTATGAAGCTTATTTCAAGTAGCATTTTCAAACATGTCACTGTGAAGCTTCTCATTCAACTCAATGTTTGATAGTTAGACATTTGTGAATTGAGTTGAAGGAAAAGTCCATATTTATATGATAATGTAAAATAAAGGTGAGAGAAAACAAAATACCATGAGTGCGTTCCATAATTTATCCCTATAAAACATGTCTACATTCCTCCAATCATCATATGTAATTGGAATGATTCCACGAAACAAAACCCTACAACGAGAACACTATTTGTTCCCTATCTCTACATTTAGCACCCACCATGTCAACAATTATTGAGTATTTTTTATTTGTTGGTGGAGGAGGAACATAATCTTCGGTGTCTTCTTTATGTTGTGATGCATTGCTACCGTTAGGTGACATCCTGTAATACACACATTAAAATAAAGTAATCATAGCATGTGTAATAAAAATTGGGTGACATAATTCATAATTGAGCATTAAATAGAGGGTATACATACCAAACAAATTTAAATCACATTATAGTCCAAAATAACACATTGTACAACTAGAGTGAAAATCAAATGTCAATATAAATTCAATGCATTAAATAAAACATCGCAAGTTACAAACATGTTTGGCTAATTGGACTCCATGCATTTCAACAATGTTAAACTGTGTAGTCCACTTAATTTGGAGTGGGGGTTTGTGGGCATTTCATAGTATTCTGTGTCATCAGTAAAACACTTGGGCGAACATCGTACAATGGACCAACCCGGATTTTGCATGTCTTTAATGTAAAAGATTTTCCGCACTTCGTGACACGACCCGAAATTCCCTGTGAAGGAAAGCATGGATTGATTCGAGAACAACACACATCGGAACGCAAACAGAAGAACATTTCGTTGTTATTTACAACAATTCCATCAGATTACAAGAATATACAGAGTATGAGTAAATATTATACAACAGAAAAATATCAGAGATAACAATAAATTACATAGCAGTGGAAAAACAATATAAAACACAACCGAAAGTAATACACGGATACAGAGCTTTCCGAGCATCGTTCCAACTGTAAATCAGGATCCTGTGAATATAAATCTGCAAAACCAAAACTACTAGCTGCCCATGTCGAAAATAGGGGCACCCAGAGTTTTGGTTAAAACAATAAACTCTAGGTCAGTCATGTGACCTGTGTGAACTAAAACAGTTATTAAAACTTTACTTTAAAAGAGAGTAATTCAAGGGACCACGCCGTATAACACGAAAAGGGTTTCCTCCCAAGAATACCAGTGCATATAAATGAACAGCGCAATGCTTTTTCGAAGAAATGAAGCTATTATAAGACCCAGGTCCCACCACACAATGCAACGCCAGCCGGAGGATAGGGTTTTCCCTTATAATTGCCAACATGCTTGGTACGTTCAAAACAAATCATTTTGATACTATTATAGTGTAGAGTGTATGAAAACAACTTCAAATATAAATGTATCAATCATAGACGGCATAGTATCCCATGCTACTATGTCGTCATACTAGGCTCTACAAATAAAACCGAAATGTCACTTATTGGAAATTGGATTTCCGTCATGAGTCGAGGCAAGGGGCAAGCTCCTCTCCGCTTCGGGACACTCTAGCAAATGCCTCAAGACTACACACACTGGGAAACCCTTGGAATCGGCTGGGCCAGTCCTCTCTTATGTTTGAGGATTAGCAATTCCTGAACACACGTTTCTCGGTCCTTATAGACCTATAATCGAGGCGCCTCGCAATCCAAAATCCACATAGGTATAATAATCAACGATGTCAGGGCTAGTAAAACGCCGACACCACCCATAACTCGAAAGAAACGTCGTGTTCTCCCAGCGGTTCGTATCCCCTTTTTAACTCATACCGAGGTGTGAGGCTTGCGAATTTACGCTATACACAAAGCTATGCCATGTAGGCCATGCTTTGATCATCAACCACAAGACTCCTCTTTTCAACAGAAGCCTTGATCATTGCATCTCATCACGCCACACAAGCAATTCGTGCCATGCGACTGATATCTATCGATATATAACCTCTGAGCTCATACGTCTTAGAGAAGGGTGTTAAGCAAGAGAATAAATTCTCCGCCGCCAAACAGATATATATATTTAACAGAAATCAATCAACACAGAATAAAATCCAATGTCAGACACACAATCCATTTACACGTCCGTTCTGGGTCTGAACGAAACCAGAGGCACTTTATACCTCGCATATCCATTGATCTCCAAATATGTCTGGATGATCACTAACTATTTCCATCTTCTTGGGTGTACAGCCCAATCAAGATCATCAGTAATTATCCAAACGATGTGAAGACCTCCGGTCTTCGACCACCGTCTTCGTCTTCGACTTATCGTCGAAACAGTTATTCAGAATGGGTATAGACCCGGCCTTTCCGAATAACTCGCGTATATAATAAACAAGTGCCAGAGAACACAACATACGCCTCATTCCAATCCATCAGTCACTAACCGTAAATTAGTAAGAGAGCAATTCCCCAAATATTAACCCCGAAGGCCGAAACCAACATCAGATCTATACCCAGGAAACCATTCTTCTTAGCTAACCTACAGCTAGTTTCTAAATTTCATATTCTTAGGGAAAGGTTCCCATTAATTTTATCAAAGATAAATTCTTTAAAGTTTATTCTTTAATCTTCCTTTGGATGTCATTTCAAACCAACTTATGGTTTTCCAAACTAGTCGGGATTAGCGAACCACACCGAAGTAATTATTTATTTCCCAATCCCAACTTATTCATCCCATGGAGAAAAACCGGTAATACTCCATATCTAACACCATGGTGTTATTGGTAAATATTAATTACGATTTCACCTTCAAATCTAATTAAAGATTTAACTATTGCTGTAATAACCCGGAAAATCTGGGCCAGTTTAAAAAATTTATTTTGGCAATTTTAGCGAATTTCGAATATTTAAAATAGATTATTTTAAATATAATCAACGAGAAATTTATTTTGAATATAATTAGAACGTATATTTTTTATATGTCGTCATTAGAATATAAATAATTTTATATAATTATAAATAGAATTGAAAATGGCGCGACAGTTCGATAATTCGATTTCAAACTTCAATTGAACATACCGGGTGCAAAATAAACCGGATTTTAGTGAAACCAAAAACATTAGGATCTAATTGATAAGATCTTTCCAACGAATCCAAAAAATTGTGATTTCATAGCGGGAATCAAAAGATATGTCCAGTTGAAAATTCTGAATAGTCGCTATGGAATTCAGGCCCTTAAAAATGGGAATTTTGCAAACGACCTCGGATTTCGACAAAACCACTTTTGTTGGGTCCGTGATGTCAAATTATTGCTAGGTTCCAAATTTCATAATTTTTCGAATCAATATGTGAGCGTGGCAAAGGAAAACGCGTTTGACCAGTTTCAGTTGATTTTAATCGACTGGAAAATGGCCATTTTTCCAACGGTCTCAGAATTCGACGAAATTAGTTTCGATAGGACCGTATCGTCAATACGAAGCTAGAAAATATTTTTCTAAAATTTTTAGAGTTAGTATGTGACCCCGGTAAATTGAAATGCGCGTAAAAAATCAATATAAAGAGTTATATGTTGATTTTGACGAAAACAGATTTAAACGATCGAATCAGCCTACGATACATATCCCATTGTGTTCGGAATGGGGGTAATTAGCTATGGACGACAGGCGGTGGGCCTCGTTTCGAGGTCGAAATAAAAGTCAACTTAAAGGAGAATTAAAAATAATTAAATATAATAACACCTCACCCCTCTTTCTCTCTCTCTCCTCTATTCATACCGAACCGAAAAAAAAAGGGCGAACGACGGGAGGGCCAAGACCGCCGCCGCCGCTGCCACCAGGGCCGTCGCGCCCTGGCGCCGACCGCCAGGGGTCCTCCGCCCCTGTTCCCCCTTCTCCTCCACCTCGAGACCTCCTCCCCTCGTTCTCCTCTTCCTCCTCTTCTGAAACCCACGCCTCCGACCGCCTACACCGACGCCGCGACCCCCCTGGCCCCACCTTCGCCTGCTGCGCCCCCTTGACACCGGCCACCACCTCCTCCGACCACGTGGACCCCCTCTCTTGGCCAAAGACCCAATTTTTATCGAGTTCCAAGCTTGTTATTTAGTCCCCGTGCCTCTCCGACGCTTTAGCGAGCCCCTTTCAACCAATGTGAGTTTTATTTCAGTTTTTAATTTATTTTAAAGAAATAAAAATTTGATTTTTATATTTTTAAAGTATTAAAAATATAATCTTTACTATATAAAGATGTAAAAATATGATTTTTGTTTATGTAGAGAAGTAAAAATATAATTTTTACATGATAGGAATATTAAAAATAGCATCTTTATATGTGTAGCAAAATAAAGGTTAAATATGAAAAGACGATATTTTTAAAAGTGAAAAGACGATATTTTTAAAAGTGAAAAGACGATATTTTTAAAAGTGAAAAGACGATATTTTTAAAATATAAAAAGCGTGATTTTTAAAATATAAAAGAAGTGAGCTTTAAACTATAAAAGATTAGAGTTTTGATATTGAAAAGGCGAAATCTTTATATGAAGAATAGCGGGATAAAAATAAAATCTTTATCTATATAACATCGTCGTAAAAATAGAATTTTTATCTATTTAGTAGCGTAGTAAAAATTTGATTTTTATATATTGAATAGCAAAGTAAAAATTCGATTTTTAAATATAAGAAGTGATTATAAAAATATGATTTTTTAAATTGAAAGTGAATAAATAAAAATGTGATTTTTATTTTAAAGACATCAGTATATAAAAATGTGATTTTTACATATGTAGTGAAAGCGGACAACGAAAGCGACAAAAGGCGAGAATGGCGAAGATTTCTATAAAAGAAGTGTCGTGAAGTTGGATAGCTATTGGTGAGAACTTCTCACTCTAAATTTCTTTTTCTAGTTATATATATAATAGGATGCAGACGGTGTTTAGTAGCACCCGACACCCGTCATCCACAGACCATGGATGGCTTGTTTGCTAAATTGTTTGGTTGTGTAGTTGGTTAGTCTAATTGGTTTGAATTGAATTGTTGTGTGAAATGAATTTAATTTGATTGATGTGTGAATGGCGTGGGCCTTCACTAGACCGGGGACAAGGCTAGGCCTCGTCCCGTTTCTAGTATCGTGCCGTTATGCCGCCGAAATTTTCTAAAATATGTTAGAAAAATAAAAATATCATTTTTATTGTGTGAATGAAATGAGTAAAAATTCATGTGTTAAAATAAAATATATTATCGTTAAAAATATAATTTTTAATGTGAAAGTGAATAAATGAATATTTATAAACAAATCGGCCGATTTGTTTATATACACTAATTTGACTGACATCGATTGGGTCGATAAATTTTACACGTCGCCCAACTGCACAACTAAAGTCTGTGTTTGATTGTTTGAAACCCCACACGGGTGTTGGGATGAAATTTGAAGTTCACTCATCCTGATTGATTAAATATGTCGATCGGTCGATTGACAGGCTGTTATAAGCGTCAGATATCT
Organism: Allium sativum; assembly: GCA_030737875.1. Taxonomy (NCBI): domain Eukaryota; kingdom Viridiplantae; phylum Streptophyta; class Magnoliopsida; order Asparagales; family Amaryllidaceae; genus Allium; species Allium sativum. The sequence goes on along the minus strand of CM060915.1, from coordinate 176,986,973 downwards.
ATATTTGATGCTTATACAGAGTAGTGCACTTTGGTTGATGGTTGATTATTTTTCAATGCTATTATATACGTGTGATGTATGAAAATCCATAATTAACATTATATGGTGATTGATTGGGCCTCATTCCAATCGGGAAAATAATGAATATTATAAAAGAAAATTCATGTGTTGAATATAAAAATAGTCATGTGTTGACGATGATCACGTGTTGAAACTATTCATGTGTTGAGTAAAATATTTTAAATAATAAAAATTACATCTTTATCATATTTACAATTAGAATCTACTTCACGGTGGAGTCTAATTAAAATCAAACGATAGATACCATAGTTTTATAAAATATTTTACATAACAAAAATAGTGATGTGTTGACAGTACTCATGTGTTGAGATTATTCGTGTGTTGAATGAAATATAGATTCATGTGTTGAATAGAATAAATATTCATTTGTTGAATAGGATAACGAATTTATTGAAATATATAAAGCCGTGTTGATTAGAGTTGCGCCATTTTGACGTGAACGATATTTATATCGATTATATTCGTTTTTATAATGAATATAGAAAAGGTAGTGATTTCAAAATATAACGTTTTGAAAATATTATCATTTATATAGTAATGATATGAAATATTCAATTTTGATTTGAAATGGAATATAGAGTTGAAATGGTTTTGAAAACGAATTTAAAACGTTTTATAAAATACGTTTTAAAAAGGAAATTGACGAAATATATATAATATATATATATATTATATATAATGGCCTGAATAGAACGCGCCGCGCCGCTGTAGTTCGTGAATTTCGACCATTGACTTCGAATTGACGTTGCGGGAGATCCGACCGTCGGATTCTCCTAAAACCGGAACCGTTGGGTTCGTATCGAAAAGAGCTTTCCAATGAATATTAGAAATTTGAAATCTAACGGTTGGATTTGGAATTATGTCCAAATCAAATTTAGAAAAGGTCGCTGTAAGTGCAGTTCGATAGCCGTTGATGGAAATCGACTGTACGTGCCTTGATAAAATTATTAAAAATATCTATAATTTGTGTAAAATCATAATATGTGAATTGGAAAGAATTGGGCTGAAGAATTCCACATTTGAAAGGATAAAAATAGATTTTTATCGAAATGAACTAGTTTTGAACTAGAATAAAAATCAATTTATTTTTAAATAAATAAATTGAACTTGAAGTGAATTTAAAGATAATCAATATTTCCAATACGTGGATTGGACTGGAGTTGAATCGAAATTATCTTCGGAATATTTCGATGTTGGGTTTCGTGACTATACAAATATTTTTATGGCGATTTGAAAGATATATTTTATATCGTTATTTCCAATACGATATTTGTTGGTTTCAGAATTTGATATTGAATATAAGCCGATATATTTTCTATTCAGAGCCTTGTATTTAATATCAAATGTGAGTTGGGTTTATCGTGGATCGTGTTTTAGATGACATTGGTTCTTTAACCCATTTAAAGGCAAGATGTTGATTTTTGAAAAAATTAAAACTAAGTGGAGTTTTAATGAACCTTTAATTAGATTAAAAATGTGAATTGATAATTAAATTATCAAATCTGAAAGGTGATCGAGAATGGAGTACCACCAGTTTTACTCCACAGCGATAGTTAAATCTTTAATTAGATTTGAACGTGTAATGGTAATTAATTTTACCGATAACACTATGGTGTTAGATATGGAGTGCCACCAGTTTTGCTCCACAGCGATAGTTAAATCTTTAATTAGATTTGAACGTGTAATGGTAATTAATTTTACCGATAACACCGTGGTGTTAGATATGGAGTATTACCAGTTTTTCTCCATGGGATATATAGGTTGGGATTGGGAAATAAAATAAATAATTACTTCGGTGTGGTTCGCTAATCCCGACTAGTTTGAAATGATATGCAAAGGAAGATTAAAGAATAAATTTAGAAGAATTTATCTTGGATAAAATTAATGGGAACCTTTCCCTAAGAATGTGATTTTGTGAATAAAAGAATATTCTGAATTGGAATGAGGCGTTTGTTGTGTTTGTGTAACATTCGTTTATTATATACGTGGGTTATTCAGAAAGGCTGGGTTTATACCCATTCTGAATAACCGATTCGACGAGATGTCGAAGATGAAGACGGTGGTAGAAGACCGGAAGTCTTCACATCGTTTGGGTGATTACTGATGATCTTGATTGGGCTGTACACCCAGGATGAGGGAATCAGTTGGTGATCGTCCAGACGTACTTGGAGATGGATGGATATGCGAGGAAAGTGCCTCCGGTTTCGTTCAGACCCAGAACGAACTTGTAAATGGATTGTGTGTCTGACATTGGATTTTATTATGTGTTGATTGATCTCTATTAAATATACATCTGTTTGGCGGCGGAGAATTTATTCTCTTGCTTAACGCACTTCTCTGAGACGTACGAGCGTAGAGGTTGTATATCGATGGACATCAGTCGCATGGAATGAATTGCCAGTGTGGCATGCGTAAGTGGCAATTGATCAAGGCTTCTGTTGAAAAGCAAAGTCTTGTGGTTGAGGATCAAAGCACGGCTTGTGTGGCGTAGCTTTGTGTATAACGTGAATTCGCGAGCCTCACATCTCGGTATGAGTCAAAAACGGGATACGGACCCAAGGAGTGCACGACGTTTCTTTCTAGCTAGGGTGGTGTCAGTGACCTACCAGCCCTGACATTTATATACTTTTCACCTGTGTGGTTGTTGGATATGAGGCGCCTCGGATATAGTGTGTTCAGGAATAACTAATCCTCAAAAGTAAGAGAGGACCGGCCTTGGAGGTTCCAAAGGATCAGAGTGGGGTCCTGAGGCATTGCTAGAGTGTCTCGAACGCGGAGAGGAGCTTGCCCATTGCCTCGGCTCATGACGGAAATCCAATTTCCAATACGTGATATTGCGGTTTTAATTGTAGAACTAGTACGGCGACATGATAGATGGTACCCATGCCGCCTATGATTGATATTTATAATTGAAACGGTTTTGACACTATACACTTATAATAGTATCGAATGATTTGTTTTAAACGTACCAAGCATGTTTGGCTATTATAAGGGAAAACCCTATCCTCCGGCTTGCGTTGCATTGTGTGATGGGACCTGGGTCTTATAATAGCTTCATTTTTCCAAAAAGCATTGCGTTGTTTTGTTATATGCACTAGTATTCTTCGGAGGAAACCCATTTTGTGTTATACGGCGTGGTCCCTTGAATTACTATCTTTAAAGTAAAGTTTTAAATAACTGTTTTAGTTCTCACACCAGTCACATGACTGACCTGGAGTTTATTGTTTTAACCTAAACTCTGGGTGCCCCTATTTTCCACACGGGTAGCTAGTAGTTTTGGTTTTGCAGATTTATATTCACAGGGTCCTGATTTACAGCTGGAACGATGCTCGGAAAGCTCTGTATCCGTGTATTACTTTCAGCTATGTTTTATATTGTTTTCCGCTGCTATGTAATTTATTGTAATCTCTGATATTTATCGAATGTAATTTATTCATTTATACTCTGTATATTCTTGTATCTGATGGAATTGTTGTAATAACAATGAAATGTTCTTCCGTCTGCGTTCTATTTTGTCCTGTTCTCAAAACGAATAGGGGTTTCGAACGGTCTAGACCGGTTTAACGACTGATTCGGATCGAGCGAAATTCCTTGCCGTTACAATTGCTTTAGTGCAAAACTGGTGATACTCCATTCTCGATCATTTCAATCTAATTAAAGATTCATAGAAACTCCACTTAGTTTTAAATCTTCTCAAAAATCAATATCCTGCCTTTAACTATGTTAAAGAACCAATGTCAATTAAAACACGGTTCACGATAAACCCAAAATCACTTTCAATTGTTAGTCGGGTTAAAGAATAAGTGTTATTCAAAACACCCCTCACGATAAACCCAAAAACCAGTTTAAATTGAATTCCAATTAATATTATTTAATTGGTTCACTTCATTAAATCTAAATAGAAAGATTTAATCTTTTTCTCAACTGGGTTTAGGAACAGTGTTAATGAAGACACCATTCACGACAAACCCAAATCACGTTTGATATTAAATACAAGGCTCTGAATAGAAAATATATCGGCTTATATTCAATATCAAATTCTATGACCAACAAATATCGTATTGGAAATAATGATATAAATATATCTTTCAAATTTCCATAACAATATTTGTTTCATCACGAAATCCAACATTGAAATATTCCAAAGACAATTTCGATTCAAATCCATTCCAATTCAATTATTGGAAATTCTGGTTACTTTTAAAACCATTTCAAATCCACTTTATTTATTTTAAAAATAAATAGAATTATTATTCTAGTTCAAAACTAGTTCATTTCGATAAAAATATATTTTTATCTTTTCAAATATGGAGTATTTCATCCCAATTCTTCACAAATTATTTCTTATGATTTTACACAAATTATTGATATTTTTAATAATTTTATTAAGGCCCGTACAGTCGATTTCCATCAACGGCCATCGAACTGCACTTACAGCGACCTTTTCCAAATTTGATTTAGATATAATTCCAAATCCAACCGTTATATTTCAAATTTCTAATATTCATTAGAAAGCTCTTTTCGATACGAACCCAAAGGTTCTGGTTTCAGGAGAATCCGATGGTCGGCTCTCCCGCAACGTCAATTCGAAGCCAATGGTCGAAATTCGCGAACTACCGCGGCGCAGCGCGTTTTATTCAGGCGATTATATATATAATATATATATTATATGTATTTCGTCGATTTCCTTTTTCAACGTATTTTATAAATCGTTTTAAATTCGTTTTCGAAATGATTTCAACTTCATATTTAATTTTGAATCAAAATTGAATATTCCACATCATCGATATACAAATGACAATATTTTCAAAATGTTATATTTTGGAATCACTTCCTTTTCTATAATCATTATAAAAACGAATATAATCGATATAAATATCATTCGCGTCAAAATAGCGCATTACTAATCAACACGGCTTTATATTTTTCAATAACTTCATTATTCTATTCAACAAATGAATGTTTATTCTATTCAACATATGAATCTATATTTCTTTCAACACATGACTATTCTCAATACAAGAGTACTATCAACACATGACTATTTTGGTTATTTAATATATTTTATAAAATTTTGATTTCTATCGTTTAATTCTTAATCAGACTCCAACCGTAAATTAGTAAGAGAACGATTCCCTAAGCATTAACCCCGAAGGCCGAAACCAACATCAGATCAATACCCAGGAGACCAATCATCTTATCTATTTTCCAATTAGTTTCTAATTTTATATATGATAAAGATGTAAATTTTAAAGTTAAAATATTTCTTTCAACACACATGAATATTCTCAACACATGAGCATCGTCAACACATGACCATTTATTCTATTCAACACACGAATCTATATTTTATAATATTCTTTAATTTTCCAATTGGAATGAGTCCCAATCAATTACCATATAATGTTAATTATATGGATTCTATACAACACATGTATATAATAGCAACGATAAATAATCAACCATCATCCGACGTGCACCACACAACTGCATAAGCATTAAATAAAATAACTAATGCTTACACAGTTTGTCGACCTATCGATCGATATACAACTAAATAATTGGGATTAGTGTACGCCAAATATCATCCCAAAACCCGTGTGGGGTTTCAATCCACAAACACTGAATATTTTTTGTGCAGTTGGGCGACGTGTAAAATTTATCGTCCCAAACAATATCCTTCAAACCGGTGTACATAATCAAACCGTTTGGTTTGTAAATGAATATTAATTTATTCACATTCACGTTAAAAATTATATTTTTAACGATAAATTCTTTTATTTCAACACATGAATATTTTATTATCTATTTCACATCAACATCACAAACAAACTTCACAACACATCGAACAAGCATACAAGTCGTCCATGGTCTGTGGACGACGGGTGTCGGGTGCTTTTAAGCACCGTCTGCATCCTAGTATATAATTTTAACTAGAAAACAAGATTTAAAGTGAAAAGTTCTCACCGACTAGCTGAACCAAACGCCACGACTCTTCTTATGTAGAAATCTTCGTCGTGCTCGCCTTTTGTCAATTTCATCGTCCATGTCCACTACATATAAAAAAATCACATTTTTATAACTACGCTATATGGATAAAAATTCTATTTTTACATCGCTACTATATAGATAAAAAAACTATTTTTACATCGCTACTATATAGATGAAAATTATGTAATGACCCGAATTTTCGGCGACTTTGGTTATCGACATAAACACGATGTCGATAACCAAAACATCGAAAAATCCTGGTAATTAATGAAAGAAATTAGAGGGTGAGGAAAGATAAGAAAGAAAATTAGAATAGAAGAAGAAGAAGAACACAACATCAGAGTAACACGAATCTCATAGGGGAACGAATAACATATAATATATGTAACAAAACTTTGAAATACAAATCTGTACTTGCATATACATATCATTATCAAAGTATAGCACTTACAACATAGCGGAATAACAATAGCTATATGATCCTGAAGCTTACTGCTCCAGCTCTTCAATGTATCTGTAAATCCCGACTACTTGACTGCCCATACAAATTTAGGCACCCAAGAGTTTAGGGAAAACAACAAAGTAAACTCCGGGTCAGTCATGGGACTGGTGTGAGTAAAATAGTTTAAAAACAGTTCGAACAAGTAAACGATATCTCATAAGACCATGCCGCATAACGGAACGGGTTTTTCCCTTATGAGAATCCAAATTATCTTTATATCAAAACCTTTTGATATTATAATAATGTCTATCAACACAATATAATAATCAACTAGCAGAAATGCTTTCATCTCACGTTCTACATATATAGTATACAATCAAAACCGCAAGCACGTATTGGGTAATGGGTTTCCAACTATGACAAGGTATGGAACCACCTATCGCTCGTGTACCTCTAGAGAGGAATACACTGGGTTCAACAAGAACATCTTGCAACCCGGCCACACATGACCGACCATTCATTTCACTTGAGCGTATCGAATGTATATCACCAACAGTTGGGATCAGCAACCGTTTCCCGAATGGGACAGCATCAACAATAGATTTTTAGAAGTAGATGAAACTCTAGATCAGGTGATTATACACCCTAGTTCGGTGCGACCGACTTTGCCATGCTGCCTGCCCGATTTCTGTCATTTACCGGATGATGAGGCAAGAAGCTACGCTTTAACATCACATCAGATTCACTTTGAATGCCACATTGTCAAATCCATCAAATCACCGATTGACGTCCTCAACCATAGATTATGTGTTAGCTAAGAGAAGTTTCCTTCTCCACTTCCACTCTTGGTACAGTTGGAGAAATCAATATACGTGATCGTCTGGAAATACTCTGTCAGACATCCGTCCATACAAGTCATCCAGGAACATGATGAACCGAAGGCACTATTCTGTAAACAGGATAGCCCTTGCATAACTCCATCTTCAAGTTCCTTTGGCATATATGATTCGCAACGCTTATGCCAATACCGAGTGGTTCTTTGGATAATAATCCAACCGGTCTCTCCATATTAACAATGTTAAAATGGTCAAAAACTTCGATAGTCTGTGATTTAACTATCAAAGAAAAACAGGTGTGCAACCAACGATATTATTTCCAAATGGAAATTTATATCAATCAAACATCATTCAACATTTATCTCTTTATTTCATTTTTCATCTCCTGGTTCCCTATATTCAACATTTCTTATTTTCTAAATTTAGAAAATATATGTTATTACCATTGGAAAACATTTCCATTTCTTGTTTTCTTTATCAGAAAACATTTCTGGTTTCTTATTTGGAAAACATTTCCAAAGCTTCTTCATTGGACTTAGACAGATGTTTAAACAAACATCTCTATGCCAACTCAAACCATTTCCTTTACTGCCGAACCCTAACTATTCCCTAGTTCAAAACGAAGCCAATCAAGTTGTGGTAGAATTACCTCTCAGACCTTAACTGAATTACATTTCTAACTTTGAAATAGGCAAAATTCACTTTATATTCCTTTTACTAACTTCCTTACTTAACCCTCCTTCGAATAGCTATATTCGATTGACTCTGTTCACTTAACTCTATTCGATTAACCCTTATCAATTAACTCTGTTGGACTAACACTATTGGTTTAACTCTATTTGACTAACGCTATTGATTTACTCATTTCACTTAACTCCTTTCGAATAAACTATATTCGATAATTCCTTTTACTTTCTTCGAATAAACTATATTCGATTAACTCCTTTGCTTCTATTCGAATAACTATATTCGATTAACTCATTTGCTTCTATTCGAATAACTATATTCGATTAACTCATTTTCTTTAACTCTAATCGATTAAACTAACATCGATTATCTCCTTTTACTTTAACTCTAATCGATTAAACTAACATCGATTAACTCCTTTGCTTTAACTCTAACCGATTAAACTAACATCGATTAACTCCTTTGCTTTAACTTTAATCGATTAAACTAACATCGTTTAACTCCTTTGCTTTAACTCTAATTGATTTACTAACATCGATTAACTCCTTTGCTTTAACACTAATCGATTAAACTAACATCGATTAACTCCTTTTAACTTTAACTCTAATCGATTAACTACCATCGATTAACTTCTTTTAACTTTATTCTCTAATCGATTAACTAACATCGATTAACTTCTTTTAACTTTGTTCTCTAATCGATTAACTAACATCGATTAACTTCTTTTAACTTTATTCTCTAATCGATTAACTAACATCAATTAACTTCTTTTAACTTTATTCTCTAATCGATTAACTAACATCGATTAACTTCTTTTAACTTTATTCTCTAATCGATTAACTAACATCGATTAACTTCTTTTCGAATAAACTATTCATTTATAAAGATTTACTTTTAGTAACGGTTCTTCACTTTACAAATGATTTCCTTTTATTCTAACTTATCCTTTGATTTTATAAATATTTCTGTTATAAAAATTCCTTTCCTTTTCTATATAAAATCCTTCGATTTTATATAAATAATTCATTTTCAAAATACACTTTGAAAATATTCCTTTATCAACATTCGGTATGTTGTGGTATTCAACATATCAAATCACGATGATCAGTATCGCCCAAACACATATAATCGACAACAGATTATATATCACATCATATATCACTATATATGAAAAAAAAAAACTGTTGAGGAATCCAGTCGGATTCCTCCAACCTGTTTCCCTGCATCATAGATGTTAAACAATATAATATTACATCACTTTCATTTCAATATGATATATTATGTTAAACAGAATCAATATAGAAATTTAACTAACTGACTAGCAGTTCAATCAAACAGTTAACATACAGTCAATCAACCGATATCTAACAGTTCTAAAAATACAACATGAAATTTATAAACTGTTCAGAGTTAGTGAGATTTACTCACATTGGACTATCATCGTTAAATAACGATAATTGTCGCTTGATTCAGAAGGACAATTTATTTTGCTATAAATTGTAACGAGCTCCGATGGACTTCCAGTTAGTTCCATGGTGTAGCCACCGTCCATACGATCCTGTCGGATCTTGTTTCGCTGAAAACCGATATCGTATGACCGAGTTATGAATTTTTAAACTTTATACACTATTTTAAATTAAAAATAACTTAACCCATTTTCAAGTTGGGCTTTCACCTTGAATTTTCCTGGCCTACAACAATTAAACCTGCATCCACTACTCCTTCTTCCACCACAATACGATGCTCCAGTATTTCTTGAACCCAATCCGATGTCCTCTTCACATCTCGTTCTCCTTCCTTGTTTCACAATTTCACGCACCAAAAACTCATACAAACCCCTATTCAAATTCTCTATCTCCCCATACGAAAACAACTCAGTGCGCATGCCTCCTCCAATATGCGATTTTGAGCACCTTCAGGTCCTTATGGCCATACGCGCAACCTCTTTGTCAACCAAACTCCTCCAAATCTCGGCCAACCCCTCTTCGATCAGCATTTCCACACACTATAGAAGGACAACCCAATTGCCACTTCATCCCTTACATGCATGTCTGCACGCTGTGTTTATGCAGTACCAAAAATATTGTTTCAAGCACCACTGAAAACCATAGCAGATCGAAAAGTTTTGAGCAATGCTTTGCAAATATCATTTTTTTTCCCGTGACCTCTCTTCTTTTCTGAACCCACCGAGATCGATGGTTAGCAGGGCGACGGAGAGGTTCGGCTTCAGTAAAGGAAAGACACATGGAGATTTTTATGGAGGGACTGAATATATTTAGTTTGCAAATTTTTTTGTTGATAGCCGAATGAAATAAATTAGGTTGGAAAGTTAAGGCATACTTGGGATAAGGGTTTTGGATAGTCTGTGGATGATTTGCATCCACGGTTTCAGGTTCGAGGCCACATGAAGTGGTGGTTCGGAAAGAATGAGATGTGGTCTGTTTGTTTGAGCAGAAAAAAATGGTTTATGTTTTTAAAAAGTTCGTCTTACCCTGTTCGGTAAAGTTCTACTTACGTACGAACAGAAATAAAAATACTGTTGTGTCGAGCTTGGTGCCACGATTCCAAAAGTATAATAATATCGGTAAATTAACTCATATTGTGAAACCCCGAAATGTCGATACAGGGTGCCCAATACTCCAAATAAAAAGTTGCTTATTTAATTAATTAAAAATTACCATAAAATTCTAAAAATTAAATTATCGTTATGTCCCAAAAGAACCTTGTCTAAATTCAAAATCGATCACTAGTTATTTTGAAATAACCGTTACAATCGATAAACGATTCTATAGCGACTTTTCTAAAATTTGATTTGGACATAAATCAAAATCTGCACGACGAAATCCTGATTTTCCTCTTCCACTAGAAAGATATACTTCACCAGCTCCGTACGTTTCTTGTTTCACAAAAATCCGATTTAAAACGAATCCTGTATATTCAGTTGAAGTTCAAATCGCCAATTAACGAACTGCAGCGCCATTTCAAGCTCGTTTATAATTGTATTATAAACTATACGGTCAACTATTAACGATTGAATATATTCGTTATTCAAATTCAATTCCAAGCTGAATTAAATATCATAGATGATCCAGTTCACACCATACGGCCAATTCTGATTATTTCAGAATTAAATATATTATTTAATTTATTATTTTAATTTAATATTCACTATTATTCTATTCCACGATCATTAAATTCACAATATCACCATTGATATAATTAAATAAATTAATCATAATACCCCTGCCAATGCGGGTCATTACAATCTTCCCCACTTAAAATAATTTCGTCCTCGAAATTGCTAAAAGGTAGAGAACGACCCTATCGACTGGTTAGAACATATTTGTTCACTTCTTAACTTCAGTTTCAACTGAACCAATTAAATTTTAATTAAAATATTAATTAATCCTTATCAACAAAAATTTTCAAAAATCCTGAAAATTTTCTAATGCCTTAACTCATCGAAAAATTTCACCAGCACCCCCTTTGTACTGGTCCATACGTCAAACTCCAACTTGCCTCTCTGGGCCATCTCCATCCCAAAAGAAAATCAAACAGCCAAGCGGCTCTCCAATTCGGCTCATAAATCTTATATCCAATAGAAATATAAACTGGTACCTTTTTGTCGGCATAACATTATATCCTTTCCACCTGTTACCACTTCAGCGGATACAAGGATCATTCCAATCAAATCCCCATCTGCTTTTATCCACGACACAGCCATTCGCTTATATCCTAAGTCGAATTTTATTTCAAATTCGAGTTCCATTCTCGATTCAAACTCTTAACTTCCCAATCCAATTTTCATTTCAGATTCTTATCTCAACAATCCAATTTTATCCAAGAATAAAGTTTTCCTGATATCGTTCTTTTTCCATTCAGTTTTCACTTAACTGTTTCAATTCAATCTCGGCTTACTTTCGCAAACTTCTATTTAAATTTGTTCTTAATTCAAACAGTCTCTTCCTGGGAATTTTAAACAGTTTACTTTTCCAAAAATCAAATTTTCCTTTTTGAAATCCAACTGAGCCCATAATCAATATTCCATTAGTTAAATCACTTCTCTATTTCTTTATTAATATTTGTTAACCAAATATTTGCAATAACTTTATTGGCCTTTTATGTTATTTGGAAAACATTTCCGAATATCGCCTTCCTTTATTTTCGAAACTTTTAGAAAATATATGCTATTTATAATTGGGAAATATTCCAATTACTTATCTCTTTTCCGATCTCGTTTGTTTCTATACTTAGGAAATATTCTTTTCTATTTCCAAGTTTACACTTATTTGGGTTAAAACGGATGTTGTGTAAAACATCGTTACGATAACCCAAATACTATATTCAACTAACTCTTATTCAACATTGATCTTCGAGCCTAAAATCTTACTATTTATTTGTTAATAATGAAATCAATCAAGTTGGGGTATAACTACCTCTCATACCTTGACTGAATAACATTTATAACGTCAAAACAGATATGAGTACTTACTCGAATAATCAATACCATACAACTACTGATTCACTTTTAAACACATATACGCTTTCTCTTTCTAATATTACTAGATTTTATTCATAGTCTTCCCTTTTGATTTTACTATTCTATTTCTAAGTTCGTTTCCTTATCGACTTCTATATATATCGATACGTTGATTTGTAACTATCAAATTATCTTAAAAATATTCTAACTCTTTAAATCCCCGGAAAAATTCACCATAACCTCCTTTGTACCGGAAGCATCGGGATATTTCAAATAGCCTCCCATAGCCCTCACCAATCAAAAAGAAAAAGAAAAAGCCAAGCGGCTAGCCGATACGGCGCATAAAATCTCATATATGAATTAAATACATACCTTTCGTCGAGCACTCTATTTATATACCTTCATACCTTATCCATACCTATCTCATGTATATTCATATCTGCCTAATCTATTTTAACTATACTTGATCATTTCAACTAAATTCGTTAATTAAATTTTGTTGATTTACTCCTTTAGTCTATTTCACTTTTATATTTGAACATGATACGTTCAAATATATTTTAACTTGCTTACAACTAATTTGAACTCCATTTTCAACTTACGCTTCATATTCAATTTCAAATATAAATCCTCAAATCCCCTTTGAATGCTATATTCAAATTCCTTTTTAACTCTATTTGAATTTTCCTAACTCAAATTCTATATCACATCCATTGAATTTCATATATTCAAACTCCCTTTGAATTTCTATATTCAATTTGAATTACAAATATTCAAATCCCTTTTCAAATCCTTTATTCAATTTCTATGTCACTTCTCTTATTCAAATTCTATTCGATTTCTCTTATGTCAAATTCTATTCGATTTCTCTTATGTCAAATTCTATTCGATTTCTCATATGTCAAATTCTATTCGATTTCTATATTCGAATTTCCTCTATTCAAATTCTATATCACTTCCATTGAATTTCATATATTCAAACTCCCTTTGAATTTCTATATTCAATTTCTATTTCAATTCCATTGAATTTCATTCTTTATTATAAATCCCATTTGAAATTCAACACAACTTGTCTTTCCCAAAAAAATTCAAAACAGTATCTTTTGTAGTAATTCATCACTTACAACTCGAAAATGAATACTGATGATGCAGCTGTCATCATCAGAATCTATTTTCCAGCGATCGAAGTGAGTTCAATACTATAAAACCATTTCTAAACATTTTCACTTTGAAATTCATTTCAAAATATAATTCATACTGCTTGTAAAACAAATTAAAATCTCCCAGGATCTTAAATTTTCCTTATTTTTAATCCAAATCTATTTACAAACACTTATCCAATTTTCCAAAATTTTAATTTAATTTCTGGTTTAAAATTCAGATTTAACTCATCTGGTTTCACGTATTTCACTTATATGAATTCTGATCGGTTATTTACATAACCATTTAATTTATAATCTTACTCGATTATAATAACAACCAATATATCCAATATATATCAAAATATAATTTGGGTAAAATTATTTCACTTACCCTCTTTTCAAAACATACCGTGCCGACCCATCGTATTCGAGTGTTTAGTAACTCCTACCGATAAAGTGGATCAAACTGATCGACCAGAATTCATAAACAACTCAACCAATGAATCTCCACAATATAAAACAAATTTTTATATCAATAAAAAATACGTTCACTCGTATATATACACTCAATCTCAGTCTAGGGTATTACTAACCCTATCTCTACCGAGTCACGCCACAAAGCCAAGTAATTCTTAACCTAAGCGCTGATACCAACTGTAATGACCCGGATTTTCGGTGACTTTGGTTATCGACATAAACACGATGTCGATAACCAAAACATCGAAAAATCCTCGTAATTAATGAAAGAAATTAGAGGGTGAGGAAAGATAAGATAGAAAATTAGAATAGAAGAAGAAGACCACAACATCACAGTAACACGAATCTCACAGCGAAACGAATAACGTATAATATATGTAACATAACTTTGAAATACAATTCTGTACTTGCATATACATATCATTATCAAAGTACAGCACTTACAACACAGCGGAATAATAATAGCTATATGATCCTGAAGCCTCCTGCTCCAGCTCTTCAATGTATCTGTAAATCCCGACTACTTGACTGCCCATACAAATTTAGGCACCCAAGGGTTTAAGGAAAACAACAAAGTAAACTCCGGGTCAGTCATGGGAGTGGTGTGAGTAAAACAGTTTAAAAACAGTTCGAACAAGTAAACGATATCTCATAAGACCACCCGCATAACGGAACGGGTTTTCCCCTTATGAGAATCCAAATTATCTTTATATCAAAACCTTTTGATATTATAATAATGTCTATCAACACAATATAATAATCAACTAGCAGAAATGCTTTCATCTCACATTCTACATATATAGTATACAATCAAAACCGCAAGCATGTATTGGGTAATGGGTTTCCAACTATGACAAGGTATGGAACCACCTATCGCTCGTGTACCTCTAGAGAGGAATACACTGGGTTCAACAAGAACATCTTGCAACCCGACCACACATGACCGACCACTCATTTCGCTTAAGCGTATCGAATGTATATCACCAACAGTTGGGATCAGCAACCGTTTCCCTAATGGGACAGCATCAACAATAGATTTTTAGAAGTAAATGAAACTCTAGATCAGGTGATTATACACCCTACTTCGGTGCGACCGACTTAGCCATGCTGCCTGCCCGATTTCTGTCATTTACCGGATGATGAGGCTAGAAGCTACGCTTTAACATCACATCAGATTCACTTTGAATGCCACATTGTCAAATCCATCAAATCACCGATTGACGTCCTCAACCATACATTATGTGTTAGCTAAGAGAAGTTTCCTTCTCCGCTTTCACTCTTGGTACAGTTGGAGAAATCAATATACGTGATCGTCTGGAAATACTCTGTCAGACATCCGTCCATACAAGTCATCCAGGAACAGGATGAACCGAAGGCACTATTCTGTAAACAGGATAGCCCTTGCATAACTCCATCTTCAATTTCCTTTGTCATATATGATTCGCAACGCTTATGCCAATACATAGTGGTTCTTTGGATAATTATCCAAACGGTCTCTCCATATTAACAACGTTAAAATGGTCAAAAACTTCGATAGTCTGTGATTTAACTATCGAAGAAAAACAGGTGCGCAACCAACGATATTATTTCCAAATGGAAATTTATATCAATCAAACATCATTCAACATTTATCTCTTTATTTCATTTTTCATCTCCTGTTTCCCTATATTCAACATTTCTTATTTTCTAAATTTAGAAAATTTATGTTATTACCATTGGAAAACATTTCCATTTCTTGTTTTCTTTATCAGAAAACATTTCTGGATTCTTATTTGGAAAACATTTCCAAAGCTTCTTCATTGGACTTAGACTGATGTTTAAACAAACATCGCTATGCCAACTCAAACCATTTCCTTTACTGCCGAACCCTAACTATTCCCTAGTTCAAAACGAAGCCAATCAAGTCGGGGTAGAATTACCTCTCAGACCTTAACTGAATGACATTTCTAACTTTGAAATAGGCAAAGTTCACTTTATATTCCTTTTACTAACTTCCTTACTTAACCCTCCTTCGAATAGCCATATTCGATTGACTCTGTTCACTTAACTCTATTCGATTAACCCTTATCAATTAACTCTATTGGACTAAAACTATTGGGTTAACTCTATTTGACTACCGCTATTGATTTACTCATTTCACTTAACTCCTTTGGAATAAACTATATTCGATAATTCCTTTTACTTTCTTCAAATAAACTATATTCGATTAACTCATTTGCTTCTATTCGAATAACTATATTCGATTAACTCATTTGCTTCTATTCGAATAACTATATTCGATTAACTCATTTGCTTTAACTCTAATCGATTAAACTAACATCGATTAAGTCCTTTGCCTTTAACTCTAATCGATTAAACTAACATCGATTAACTCCTTTGCTTTAACTCTAATCGATTAAACTAACATCGATTAACTCCTTTGCTTTAAATCTAATAGATTAAACTAACATCGATTAACTCCTTTGCTTTAACTCTAATCGATTAACTAACATCGATTAACTCCTTTGCTTTAACACTAATCGATTAAACTAACATCGATTAACTCCTTTTTACTTTAACTCTAATCGATTAACTAACATCGATTAACTTCTTTTAACTTTATTCTCTAATCTATTAACTAACATCAATTAAATTCTTTTAACTTTATTCTCTAATCGATTAACTAACATCGATTAACTTCTTTTAACTTTATTCTCTAATCGATTAACTAACATCGATTAACTTCTTTTAACTTTATTCTCTAATCGATTAACTAACATCGATTAACTTCTTTAAACTTTATTCTCTAATCGATTAACTAACATCGATTAACTTCTTTTCGAATAAACTATTCATTTATAAAGATTTACTTTTAGTAACGGTTCTTCACTTTACAAATGATTTCCTTTTATTCTAACTTATCCTTTGATTTTATAAATATTTCTTTTATAAAAATTCCTTTCCTTTTCTATATAAAATCCATCGATTTTATATAAATAATTCATTTTCGAAATACACTTTGAAAATATTCCTTTATCAACATTCGGTATGTTGTGGTATTCAACATATAAAATCACAATGATCAGTATCGCCCAAACACATATAATCGACAACAGATTATATATCACATCATATATCACAATATATGAAAAACAATAAAATAACTGTTGAGGAATCCAGTCGGATTCCTCCAACCTGTTTCCCTGCATCACAGATGTTAAACAATATAATATAACATCACTTTCATTTCAATATGATATATTCTGTTAAACAGAATCAATATAGAAATTTAACTAACTGACTAGCAGTTCAATCAAACAGTCAACATACAGTCAATCAACCAATATCTAACAGTTCTAAAAATACAACATGAAATTTATAAACTGTTCAGAGTTAGTGAGATTTACTCACATTAGACTATCATCATTAAATAACGATAATTGTCACTTGATTCAGACGGACAATTTATTTTGCTATAAATTGTAACGAGCTCCGATGGACTTCCAGTCAGTTCCATGGTGTAGCCACCGCCCATTCGATCCTGTCGGATCTTGTTTCGCTGAAAACCGATATCGTATGACTGAGTTATGAATTTTTAAACTTTATACACTATTTTAAATTAAAAATAACTTAACCCATTTTCAAGTTGGGCTTTCACCTTGAATTTTCCTGGCCGACAACAATTAAACCTGCATCCACTACTCCTTCTTCCACCACAATACGATGCTCCAGTATTTCTTGAACCCAATCCGATGTCCTCTTCACATCTCGTTCTCCTTCCTTGTTTCAAAATTTCACGCACCAAAAACTCATACAAACCCCTATTCAAATTCTCTATCTTCCCATACGAAAACAACTCAGTGCGCAAGCCACCTCCAACATGCGACTTCGAGCACCTTCAGGTCCTTATGACCATACGCGCAACCTCTTTGTCAACCAAACTCCTCCAGATCTCGGCCAACCCCTCTTCGATCAGCGTTTCCGCACACTACAGAAGGACAACCCAATCGCCACTTCATCCCTTACATGCATGTCCGCACGCTGTGTTTATACAGTACCAAAAATGTTGTATCAAGCACCACTGAAAACCATAGCAGATCGAAAAGTTTTGAGCAATGCCTTGCAAATATCCATTTTTTTCCCGTGACCTCTCTTCTTTTCTGAAGCCACCGAAATCGAAGGTTAGCAGAGCGACGGAGAGTTTCGGCTTCAGCAAAGGAAAGACACATGGAGATTTTTATGGAGGGACTGAATATATTTAGTTTGCAAATTTTTTTGTTTATAGCCGAATGAAATAAATTAGGTTGGAAAGTTAAGGCATACTTGGGATAAGGGTTTTGGATAGTCTGTGGATGATTTGCATCCACGGTTTCAGGTTCGAGGCCACATGAACTGGTGGTTCGATGTGGTCTGTTTGTTTGAGCAGAGATAAATGGTTTATGTTTTTAAAAAGTCCGTCTTACCCTGTTCGGTAAAGTTCTACTTACGTACGAACAGAAATAAAAATACTGCTATGTCGAGCTTGGTGCCACGATTCCATATGTATAATAATATCGGTAGATTAACTCATATTGTGAAACCCCGAAATGTCGATACAGGGTGCCCAATACTCCAAATAAAAAGTTGCTTATTTAATTAATTAAAAATTACCATAAAATTCTAAAAATTAAATTATCGTTATGTCCCAAAAGAACCTTGTCTAAATTCAAACCCGATCTCTAGTTATTTTGAAATAACCGTTACAATCGATAAACGATTCTATAACGACTTTTCTAAAATTTGATTTGGACATAAATCAAAATCTACACGACGAAATCCCGATTTTCCTCTTCCACTAGAAAGATATACTTCACCAGCTCCGCACATTTCTTGTTTCATAGAAATCCGATTTAAAACGAATCATGTACATTCAGTTGAAGTTCAGATCGCCACTTAACGAACTGCAGCGCCATTTCAAGCTCGTTTATAATTATATTATAAACTATATGTTCAACTGTTGACGATTGAATATATTCGTTATTCAAATTCAATTCCAAGCTGAATTAAATATCATAGATGATCCAGTACACACCATACGGCCAATTCTGATTATTTCAGAATTAAATATATTATTTAATTTCTTATTTTAATTAAATATTCACTATTATTCTACTCCACGATCATTAAATTCACTATATCACCATTGATATTATTAAATAAATTAATCATAATACCCTTGCCAATGCGGGTCATTACAAATTCTATTTTTGATTCACTACTTACATAAAAATCATATTTTATACTTTCTATAATATAAATATTATACTTTTATTCTCTTTGTCTTCCTATCTAAAAATCTCATTTTTACTTCACCATTTCAACTATATAAAGATTCAATCTTTTCTAATATAAAAATTCGAATTTTATACTTTAAAGATTCAATTCTTTTCTTGTTTTAAAAAATCAAACTTTTCAAATTAAAAATCCAACCTTTTATATATGTTAAAAATCTTATCTTTCTAATAAAAATCTCGCCTTTACTATAATAAAAATCTCGCCTTTACTACAATAAAAATTTGATTTTTATATTCGCTAATACCTTAAATTAAACTGATTTAAAAATATATTTTCACATAAAAGAAAATGTCAGATTTAAAAAAAAAAGAATCAAACAAAAAAAATATCACTTTGATTCAAATAGAGGGTTTCGTGCGTCGGAAGGAAGGGCTGTTTGGTTGGTGGTCGGCGCTACGTCGGTGGCGCAGGGGGGTGAGTTAGTGGCATCGGCGACTAGGTTTTGGTGGGGAAAAGGGGGATCGCGCTCCGATTCATAAGAGGGGGAGGAGGAGAAGTAATAACCCGAAAATCTGGGCCAGTTTAAAATTTTTATTTTGGCGATTTTAATGAATTTTGAATATTTAAAATAGATTATTTTAAATAATATCGACGAGAAATTTATTTTGAATATAATTCGACGTATATATTATATACGTCGTCGTTAGAATATAAATAATTATATATAATTATAATAGAATTGAAAATGGCGTGGTAGTTCGATAATTCGATTTCAAACTTCAATTGAATGTACCGGGTGCAAAACAATCCGGATTTTAGTGAAACCAAAAACATTAGGATCTAATTGGTGATATCTTTCCAACGAATCCGAAGAATCGAGATTTCATAGCGGGAATTAAAAGATATGTCCAGTTGAAAATTTTG
Organism: Allium sativum; assembly: GCA_030737875.1. NCBI lineage: Eukaryota > Viridiplantae > Streptophyta > Magnoliopsida > Asparagales > Amaryllidaceae > Allium > Allium sativum. The sequence goes on along the minus strand of CM060915.1, from coordinate 176,966,660 downwards.
AATAGTCGCTATGGAATTCAGGCCCTTAAAAATGGAAATTTTGCAAACGACTTCGGATTTCGACGAAACCAGTTTTGTTGGGTCCGTGATGCCAAGTTATTGCTAGGTTTCAAATTTCATAATTTTTCAAATCAATATGTGAGCGTGGCAAAGGAAAACGCGTTTGACCAGTTTTAGTTGATTTTAATCGACTGGAAATTGGCCATTTTTCTAACGGTCTCAGAATTCGACGAAACTAGTTTTTTTATGACCGTATCGTCAATACGAAACTAGAAAATATTTTTCTGCAATTTATAGAGTTAGTATGCGACCCCAGCAATTTGAAATGTACGTTTAAAATTCAATATAGCGATTTAAGTGTAAATTTGACGAAAACTGATTCAAACGATCAAATCAACATACGAAACATATCCCATTTTGTTCGGAATGGGGGTAGAACGCTATGGACGACAGGCGGTGGGTTCGATTCTGAAGTCGATAGGAAAAGTTACTTTATGGGAATATAAATATAATAATAATAATAATAATAAATAATAATAATAATAATAATCTTCTCCTTTTATCAGCCCCCCCTTCCCTCGTTCATTCAGTTTTAGAAAGAAAAAAAAAACCCTAAATCTAAAATCGCCGTCGCAGCCCCCCCACGACCGCCGGCGTCCAAGGCGCGCCGCCACCCAAGATGCCCCCGCTTCAGCCTTCCACCGTTCGATCCCCTCCCCTCCTTCGATCAACGCAAGCACCCAGACCCCCCTCCTTTTAATCGTGCCGCCGCCCAGACCCGAAACTCCCCCCCCCCCACTCCATCGCCTACCCCTTCGAACTCCGGCGCCTTCTCCTCTTTCAGCCATCGGCAGCGAGCTCCTCCCTCCCCCACTCTGAAAACTCAAAAAGTATGCCTTTTATTTAATTTAATTTTCAGTTTTACATAAATAAAAATCCGGTTTTCTTCCTTGTATGATTAGCATGGATTTTTAATTACATAAAAATCTGAATTATATATATGTATTGCTTTAAAAGTAAGATATTTATATATGGCATCATTTTAGAAATTGAGATTTTTGTATGAAGAAAGTTGAGATATTTATTATGAAGAGTAGTGTTAAAGAAATGAATTTCATAGTAGGAAAATATATATTTTTACAAGTAGAAAAACTCGATTTTTAAATGAAGAAAACTTGATTTGTATTTACTTAAGGATATGATTTTTATTATAAACATAGCGTTATAAAAATATGATTTTTACATATGTTGTAGCGTCATAAAAACACGATTTTTGTGTGGGTGGAAAAAAAATAGTAATAAAAATATGACTTTTATATTTTTAAGGTATTAAAAATATAGTCTTTACTATATAGACGAAGTAAAAATATGATTTTTATCGTATAGAAAGAATAGAAATACGATTTTTATATTATATAACAAGTAAAAATTTGATCTTTATATATGAAGCGAAATAAAAATATGATTTCTATTATATATATGTTGAAATAAAGAGGGAATTTTTATAGTGATGAAAGGAGAAAACTTTACTTTTATAAAGGCGAAAACTTTATTTTTATAAAGGCGAAATCAATATTTTTGAAATGGAATTTTTATCTATATGACACCAAAGTAAAAATTCGATTTTTAAATATTGAATAGCGAAGTAAAAATTCGATTTTTAAATATTGAATAGCGAAGTAAAAAATTCGATTTTTAAATATTGAATAGCGAAGTAAAAATTCGATTTTTATATATTGAATCGCATAGTAAAAATTCGATTTTTATATATATGAGGTGATTATAGAAATATGATTTTTAAATTGAAAGTAAATAAAAATGTGATTTTTATTTTAAAGACATCAGTATATAAAAATGTGATTTTTACGTATGTAGTGAAAGCGGACAACGAAAGCGATAAGAGACGAGAACAGTGAAGATTTCTGTCAATGAAGTGTCGAGATGTTTGGATAGCTTTTGGTGAGGACTTCTCACTCTAAAATCTCTTTTTCTAGTTATATATATATTTATATACTAGGATGTAGACGGTGTTTAGCAGCACCCGACACCCGTCATCCACAGACCATGGATGGCTTGTTGGTTTAATTGTTTGGTTGTGTAATTGGTTAGTCTAATTGGTTTGAATTGAATTGTTTGGTGAAATGGAATGGATTGATTGATGTGTGAATGGCGTGGGCCTTCACTAGACCGGGGATAAGGCTAGGCCTCGTCCCGTTTCTAGTATCGTGCCGTTATGCCGCCGAAATTTTCTAAAATATGTTAGAAAAATAAAAATATCATTTTTATTGAGTAAATGAACTGAATAGAAATTCATGTGTTGAAATAGAATATTTTATCGTTAAAAATATAATTTTTAACGTGAAAGTAAATAAATAAATATTTATAAACTAATCGGTCGATTTGTTTATTTACACTGATTTGACTGATATTGATTTGGGTTGATTAATTTTACACATCGCCCAACTGCACAAACAAAAATGTGTGTTTGTTGATTTGAAACCCCACACGGGTGTTGGGATGATATTTGGTGTACACTAATCCCAATTATTTAATTATTGTCGATCGATTGGTCGACAGACTGTGTAAGCGTCGATTATTTATATTTGATGCTTATGCAGTTGTGTGGTGCACTTTGGTTGATGGTTGATTATTTTTCAAAGCTATTATATACATGTGTTGTATGGAATTCATATAATTAACATTATATGGTGATTGATTGGGCCTCATTCCAATCGGGAAAATAAGGAATATTATAAAAGAAAATTCATGTGTTGAATATAAAAATAGTCATGTGTTGACGATGTTCATGTGTTGAGTGAAATATTTTATACAATGAAATTTACATCTTTATCATATTTAAGATTAGAACTACTTCCCAGTAGAAGTCTAATTAAAAATCAAACGATAGATACCATAGTTTTATAAAATATTTTACATAACAAAAATAGTGATGTGTTGGCAGTACTCATGTGTTGAGATTAGTCGTGTGTTGAAAGAAACATAGATTCATGTGTTGAATGGGAAAAATATTCATTTGTTGAATAGAATAAAGAAGTTGTGAAAAATATAAAGCCGTGTTGATTAGTTTTGCGCCATTTTGACGTGAACGATATTTATATCGATCTTATTCAAATTGAAATGAATATTATAGCAAATTCGAATTGAAAAGGAAACGAATTTGAATTGAATATAAAAGGACTTCGAATGGAATTGAATATAAAACAAATTAAAGTTGAATTGAAAACGAACTGAAATTTAATTGAATTCGAATCGAAATTAAATTGAAATCAATTTGAATTGAAACGAATTTGAATTTGAATTGAATTGAAACAAATTTGAATTCGAATTAAACAAAATGGAAATGAATTCGAGTTGAATTGAAATCCAATCGATTTGAAATTGAACGTAGAAGTAGAATTGTTTTAGAAACGAATTTAAAACGATTTATAAAATTCGTTTTAAATAGAAATCGACGAAATATATATTATATATATTATATATATAATATAATGGCCTGAATAGAACGCGCCGCGCCGCGGCAGTTCGTGAATTTCGACCATTTATTTCAAACGGACATTGCGGGAGATCCGACCGTCGGATTCTCCTAAAACCGGAACCGTTGGGTTCATATCGAAAAGAGCTTTCCAATGAATATTAGAAATTTGAAATCTAACGGTTGGATTTGGAATTATGTCCAAATCAAATTTGAAAAAGGTCGCTGTAAGTGCAGTTCGATGGCCGTTGATGGAAATCGACTGTACGGGCCTTGATAAAATTATTAAAAATATCTATAATTTGTGTAAAATCATAATATATGATTTGGGAAAAATTGGGCTGGAAAATTCCACATTTGAAAGGATAAAAATGAATTTTGTCGAAATGAACTAGTTTTGAACTAGAATTAAAATCAATTTATTTTTGAAATAAATAAATTGAATTTGAAAGTGATTTTGAAAATAATCGATAATTTCCAATGTGTGGATTGGACTGGAGCTGAATCGAAATTATCTTCGGGATATTTCGATGTTGGATTTCGTGACTATACAGATATTGTTTTGTGAATTTGAAAGATATATTTTATATCGTTATTTCCAATACGATATTTGTTGGTTTCAGAATTTGATATTGAATATAAGACGATATATTTTCTATTCAGAGCCTTGTATTTAATATCAAATGTGATTTGGGTTTATCGTGAATCGTGTTTTAGATGACATTGGTTCTTTAACCCAGTTAAAGACAGGATATTGATTTTTGAAAAGATTAAAGCTAAGTGGAGTTTTAATGAATCTTTAATTAGATTAAAATGTGAATTGATAATTTAAATTGTCAAATCTGAAAGGTGATCGAGAATGGAGTACCACCAGTTTTGCTCCAAAGCGATAGTTAAATCTTTAATTAGATTTGAACGTGAAATGGTAATTAATTTACCGATAACACCGTGGTGTTAGAAATGGAGTATCACCAGTTTTGCTCCATGGGATATATAGGTTGGGATTGGGAAATAAAATAAATAATTACTTCGGTGTGGTTCGTTAATCCCGACTAGTTTGAAATGATATCCATAGGAGGATTAAAGAATAAATTTAGAAGAATTTATCTTTGATAAAATTAACGGGAACCTTTCCCTAAGAATGTGATTTTGTGAATAAAAGAATATTCTGAATTGGAATGAGGCGTTCATTGTGTTTGTGTAACATTTGTTTATTATATATACGTGGGTTATTCAGAAAGGCCGGGTTTATACCCATTCTGAATAACCGATTCGACGAGATGTCGAAGATGAAGACGGTGGTTGAAGACCGGAAGTCTTCACATCGTTTGGGTGATTACTGATGATCTTGATTGGGCTGTACACCCAAGATGAGGGAAACAGTTGGTGATCGTCCAGACGTACTTGGAGATGGATGGATATGCGAGGAAAGTGCCTCCGGTTTCGTTCAGACCCAGAACGAACTTGTAAATGGATTGTGTGTCTGACATTGGATTTTATTCTGTGTTGATTGATCTCTATTAAATATACATCTGTTTGGCGGCGGAGAATTTATTCTCTTGCTTAACGCCCTTCTCTGAGACGTACGAGCTCAGAGGTTGTATATCGATGGACATCAGTCGCATGGAGTGAATTGCCAATGTGGCATGCGTAAGTGGCAATTAATCAAGGCTTCTATTGAAAAGCAAAGTCTTGTGGTTGATGATCAAAGCACGGCCTGTGTGGCATAGCTTTGTGTATAGCGTGAATTCGCGAGCCTCACACCTCGGTATGAGTCAAAAACGGGAGACGAACCGCTGGGAGAGCACGACGTTTCTTTCTAGCTAGGGTGGTGTCAGTGACCTACCATCCCTGACATTTATATACTTTTCACCTGTGTGGTTGTTGGATACGAGGCGCCTCGGATATAGGTCTGTAAGGACCGGGAAACGTGTGTTCAGGAATTGCCAATCCTCAAAAGTAAGAGAGGACCGGCCCAGCCGATTCCAAGGATCGTAGTGGGGTCCTGAGGCATTTGCTAGAGTGTCTCGAACGCGGAGAGGAGCTTGCCCCTTGCCTCGGCTCATGACGGAAATCCAATTTCCAATACGTGATATTGCGGTTTTATTTGTAGAACCTAGTATGGCGACATAGTGGTATGGGTCATTAATGCCGCCTATGATTGATATTTATGATTGAAATTGTTTTGACACTATACACTTATAATAGTATCAAATAATGTGTTTTAAACGTATCAAGCATGCTTTGGCTGTTATAAGGTAAAAACCCTATCCTCCGGCTTGCGTTGCATTGTGTGATGGGACCTGGGTCTTATAACAGCTTCATTTTTCTTTATTTAGCATTGCGCTGTTTGTTCTATGCACTGGTATTCTTGGGAGGAAACCCGTTCCGTGTTATACGGCGTGGTCCCTTGATTTACCTAACTCTAAAACCAATATTAATAAGTGTTTTAGTTCTCACACCAGTCACATGACTGACCTGGAGTTTATTGTTCTAACCTAAACTCTGGGTGCCCCTATTTTCCACACGGGCAGCTAGTAGTTTTGGTTTTGCAGATTTATATTCACAGGGTCCTGATTTACAGCTGGAACGATGCTCGGAAAGCTCTGTATCCGTGTATCACTTCTAGTTGTGTTTTGTATATTTTTCCGCTGCTATGTAATTTATTGTAATCTCTGATATTTGTCGAATGTAATTTATTCATTTATACTCTGTATATTCTTGTATCTGATGGAATTGTTGTAATAGCAATGAAATGTTCTTCCGTCTGCGTTCTGATTTGTCTTGTACTCAATTCTATCCGTGCTTTCCTTCACGGGGAAGTTCGGGTCGTCTCAAGAAGCAGAAGGAGATGGCGGCGGAGGGGAGGCGGTTGCGCCCGCCTTGGCGGCGGTGGAAGGGGGCCATCGCGCTAGGGCACGATGGGTTTTTATTTATTTTTTTCCTTTTTTTTCTATTTCAATTCGAAATGAATGGTGGGGAGGGGTGTTGGGGGGGAGGGGGGCTGAGAGATAATAGAGGGTTTTTTTATTTTTTTATTTATTTAATTATTTGATTTCAAAATGCAACTTTAATTTCGAACTCGAAATCTAACCCACCGACTGTCGTTCATAGCTAATTACCCCCATTCTGAACACAACGGGATATGTATCGCAGGCAGATTCGATCGTTTCGATCAGTTTTCGTCAAAATCAAAATATAATACTATATATTGAATTTGAACACACATTTCAATTTACCGGGGCCACGTACTAACTTGAAAAATTCCCAAAAAATATTTTCTAGCGTTGTATTAACGATACGCTCCTAACAAAACTGATTTCGTCAAATTCTGAGACCGTTTGAAAAATGACCATTTTCCAGTCGAGTAGAATCAACTAAAACTGGTCAAACGTGTTTTCCTTCGCCACGCTCACATATTGATTCGAAAAATTACGAATTTTGGAATCTAGCAATAATTTGACATCCCTGATCCAATAAAAGTGGTTTCGTCCAAAACCGATGTCATTTGCAAAATGGCTATTTTTAAGGGCTAGAATCCCATTGCGACTATTCTGAATTTTCAACTGGACGTATCTTTTTATTCTCGCTATGAAATTTCAATTTTTCAAATTTGTTGGAAAGATATTCTCAATTAGATTCAAATATTTTTGGTTTCGCTAAAATCCGGTTTATTTTGCACCCGGTACATTCATTTGAAGTTTGAAATCGAATTTTCAAACTACCGCGCCATTTTCAATTCCTTTTATAATTAAAATAAAATATTTATATTCTAACGACGATCTATATAAATATATACGTTCTAAATAAATTCAAAATAGATTTCTCATCGGTATTATTTAAAATAAGACATTTTAAATATTCAAAATTCGCTAAAATTGCCAAAATAAAAATTTTAAATTGGCTCAGAATTTCCGGGTTATTACACTTCGGATGCAAGAATGACGGGTTCATCATACTCTTGATCACTACTTTTAAGCTACTTTAGATTCACCATTGGTAAACTAGAATCTGGACAAATCATACATCCATGTGTTTTGTCAGTAGTATTTACCCAATCGCAATAGAATGCCACATGTTGAAAGTTATAATAATCAACCTCAATAATCTTCTTTATAACACCATACCAAATCGCATCATCATCCGTTTGATTTAAATCTTTTGCGCTTGCAATAAATGTTGTAATTGCATCCATGCGAACGCCACTGTCTTTTGTTGAATGAGTGTTGTCGTAATGCTGAGGAAAAAATACATAGCCGTTAATTCTATATTAGGGATGAGTTTTAACTTCCCACATTCGCTCACTAACATAACACCATAATAGCGAATTTGTAGTTTTTTCTTCCATTAACGGTTAAAGCCAATAAAATGTATTAAATAAAATAATATTTTTATATTTGAATTATTCTTCTATAGTGGCCAAACAAACCTTTTTGTGCAACCAATCAATAAATTCAGGTTGTACTACAACTTCGGCCTTTGTTTGAAATCTTTTTTTATTACGTTGAACATCTTCCAACAACAGTCGATACTTGGGACAAAGTGAACATGTTATATAATAGATAAATAGACATTTTCTTTATAATATATAGAAAAAAATACAAACGTATAATAGTGATCTAGATCTGGTACATCCATTCTAAAATGTATCGACCTTCGAATTTGTATACGCTGAGCGCCACTTAGCTTGATAGTTTTACCCTCAATAATGGAACGCTCGTATATATCGTTACAATTTTCATCCAAGAATGGTGCTTGTTTAGAGCTGTGATTACCAGCACGTGGATCCGACATATACTCCATTCCTTATCTAACAAATTCTGAAACAAGACATGCTTCGGAAATTGACCCCTCCACGTATCGTTTATTACTTGGTATGTCCTTGCACTCTTTCATAGCTCTAAAAAACATAATGACATGTTTATTTTTAATATACTTATTACAAATAAATTCAAATAATATATGTTTTTATTCAACAAAATATCTCACCTTTCAAATGGATACATCCACTTGTAATTAGCCGGTCCACAGAGTAATGCCTAATCAGCTAATGCACCATTAAATGTATACTTATGTGAAAAAACTGAGCGGAAAAATAATGAACCTGCATACATAACGCTTCTGCAATCACACCTTTGGCTACTTGGACATGATCTCGAATCAAAACCTTTGAACAAATGATATTGAAGTACAAACATAATTGCAAAATCGCACGCCTCACGTCATGAAACTTTGGAAATGCATGTTGAACCATGACAGGGAGGAAATGCTGGATAATAATATGATAGTCATATGACATTCTAATATTCAAAGTTGGTGGCTGAGTACTTACCAAGTTGCCTAAGTTAGTTCCGAAGTATGACAGAAATTTTACATCTTTTAAAACTTAACAACATTGCGTCATGTGAGCTTTATCAAACGCAAATTTAGAAGATTGATTGGTTCTATTGAATAACAAATTAATAAAATGTTCTGCTGCATTCTTCTCAGTATGAATTACGTCTATTGTATGTCATACTTTATGACAACTTCAATACTCCAAGGAAAAAAGAATTGACTTTTTGTACCAAGCCGGTCTTACATTATCCTCGTTCTCGTTGACAAGGTGTTCTCCATCACTATCAAAATCATCTCCCATTCACTTCTTTTTCCTAATCAATTTACTGGTTGTTCTTTTGATATGAACAATCTTCTCTAAAAGAGTTGATCCAGTAAGTCGTGTTGGAGGTTCTCTATACTCTATATCTTTATACCATCCATGTTTCGATGATCTGTATGAATGACCATTCTTCAAAAATCTTCTATACTTCGTATAAACAATCTTATTACCAACATGTTCTACCTCAGACTCTATAGCACGAATAGGACATGCTTTATAACCATGAGTCACACAACCTGAAAGATTCCCAAATGCAGGTAGATCATGAATTCCCCACAGTAGCATTTCTTTCAATGTGAAAGACTCTTTCTTATCCATGTCAAATGCAAGCACTCCTATCGTCCAAAGTTGCTTCAACTCATCTATAAGAGGTTCTAAATATACATCAATATCTTAACTTGGTGTTCTCGATCCAGGAGATAATAAACACAACATTTGAAATTCTGATTCCATGCATAATGAAGGAGGTAAATTATATGGGACCACATACACTAGCCAACAACTATAACTATTTGACTGGATTGCATTAGGATTAAAACCATCAGCAGTAATTCCAAGCCAAACATTTTTTAGCATTATCAGCAAAATTTGGCCACTTATTTTTAAATGATCTCCACTTAGTTGAGTTGATAGGATGACACATCGAATTCCAATAAGTTTTTACTCTATTATGCCATAACATTTGTCGAGCTATCCAGAGTATAGTGTACAATCTAGTTAATATTGGAATTACCAGAAAATACTTCAGAACTTTTCTTGGTATGTTTGTGTAATAATACGGATTTCGCTCGGACCTAATCGATCGCTAAATCGACCAAGACCATTCAAAACATGGATACGCTAACTCTGGGCATACAACACATTAGAAAAAATAACAGAAGAGCTTTATAAACATTATAATAATGTTACATCAGATTATAGAATATCAGAGTATATCAAAAAAAATAGCGGAAGAATAATTTACAATAAATGTAATATAATGAACAGCGGAAGACTATAAATATCTGGACACATCTTAAAGCTTCAATCCAGAATCTTGCTCAATATATCTACAAAATAAAACTACTCGACTGGCAGTGTGGAAAATAGGGGCACCCGAGTTTGCAAGAGAAAAACAAACTATAGGCCAGCCATGGGACAGGTGTAAGAACTCTAAAAAGTTATAAACTTATATAGATGATAAGGCAAATCATAGGACCACGCCGCTAATGCGGAACAGGTTTAACCCCATGAATGCTGGTGTATAAAGAACAATCAATATAGATATATGGATCTACTATGCATTAATCAACATGCAATATCCCAATCTACCCATTTAGATTAACCACCACAATTAGATTTTCCAAATCCAATTCAATTTACAGAAATTATTCCTCTGTACTTTATTTCCCGATTTCCATTTCAAATCAATTGAAATACATATCTAGCTTTTATATCAAAGTAGATTTCACTTAGGGATCTCAAATCAAATCATTTTGAAATATGAATTCCAAATCATAAAAATGCATACAAACAAGTATGCAACCAAATATCTGGCTTCCCCTAGACAAGGCAAAGGTCACGCACCTAAGCAACTCGATATATATATATATATATATATATATATATGTGCACCTCCCATTATGGAGCAGGCTACACCGACGATGCACCTCCCATGCATGGAAGCATACACTGCCCATCTCACCCATACTTTTAGTCGTCTGGGTTACCAGAATCTTTAGCCGCATACTAAATCATTTTTATATACCGAAGTGAGGAAAATCATTTCACAACATAATAATCACAAGTACTTTCAAAATATAGTACTTCACATCAGCAATTCACACATATGATTAGTCACTATTAATCACATAACCTTTGAGCTCGTACGTCCCAAAGAAGGGTGTTTGGCAAGAGAATAAATTCTCGTCACCAAACAGATACATCATTAATAGCAACTAATCGAATATGTGACGAACTGCAATGTAAAACCATAATATATTTCCAAATCATTTCGAAATCATCGGGTTTTAGCCCTCGAAATCCTTTCTGTTTTATAAAACATTTTTATAAAACATTCCCTATACAAAATTGGGAATACATTCTTTCACCTAAGAAAAATACCATTTCACAATCACTCATTAAATTTGAAAGGAACTCAATATCATCGCTACACATCTCATAGTCAAATCGTGAAGTGTTTCACAAGATGTCAGCATAAGAATATTTCTACCCAACCCAATGCTAAATGTAAAAACATATTTTGCTCATAAACTGGTCGAGCACAATCCAAACAATCAATCAGTCAAAATCAATATCAACAACCACGTATATTTGGTTTACACCACATCTCATGTTTTGTTAATTTAATTACCATTCATTCATTGAAATCTAATTAAAGGCTTATTCAAACTCCAATTGGTTTCATCTCAAAAATCCTTTCATATTGGTTATTCTACTTTTTGGGAATTAATCCTTCTTTTATTATGTTCTAACGAGTTTCACCCCAAAGATTTGAGTTTAACCAATGCTCTGGTAGCAAATTGACACGACCCGAACTTCCCCGTGAAGGAAAGCATGGATTGAGTTGAGAACAACACAAATCAGAACAAAAACAGAAGAACATTTCATTGCTTATTACAACAATTTACATCAGAGTACAAGAATATATAGAGTATGAATAAATATTATATTATACATCAGAAAATATCAGAGATTACAATACATTACATAGCAACGAAAAAATAATAAAACACAGCTGAAAGGGATAAATAGATACAGAGCTTTCTGAATATCATTCCAGTTGTAAACTAGGATCCTGTGAATATAAATCTGCAAAACCAAAACTACTAGCTGCCTGTGCGGAAAATAGGTTCACCCAGAGTTTAGGTTAAACAATATACTACAGGTCAGTCATGTGACTGGTGTGAGAACTAAAACAGTTATTTAAAGCATTACTTTAAAAGAGAGTAAATAAAGGGACCACGCCGTATAACACGTAATGGGTTTGCTCCCAAGCAAAGTAGTGCATAGAACAAACAACGCAATGCTTTTTTGGAAAAATGAAGCTGTTATAAGACTTAAGTCCCATAACACAATGCAACGCAAGCCGGAGGATAGAGTTTTACCTTATAATAGCCAAACAAACTTGGAATGTTTAAAACAAATCATTTTGATACTATTATAGTGTAAAGTGTATGAAAACAACTTCAAATATAAATGTATCAATCATAGACGACACAGTGCCCCATACCACTATGTCGCCATAGTAGGCTCTACAAATAAAACCGAAATATCACGTATTAGAAATTGGATTTCCGTCACGAGTCGAGGCCAGGGGAAAGCTCCTCACCGCTTCGAGACACTCAAGAAAATGCCCCAAGACTCCACACTCTAGGTAGCACTTGGAATCGGTTGGGCCGGTCCTCCGTTACGTTTGAGGATTAGTTATTCCTGAACACACGTTTCCCGGTCCTATCGGACCTATCCATCGACTCAGAAGAGACCGATATATCCGAGGCACCTCGCATTCCAACATCCGAAAGGGTATAATAATCAACAATGTCAGGGCTAGTAAAACGCTGACACCACCCATAACTAGAAAGAAACATCGTGTTCTCCCAGCGGTCCTTGTCCCGTTTTTAACTCATACTGAGGTGTGAGGCTCGCGAATCAACGCCATACACAAAGCTACGCTGTATTAACGCCGTGTTTTGATCATCAACCACAAGACTCTGCTTTTCAACAAAAGCCTTGATCACTGCATCTCAGCATGCCGCACAGGCAATTCATGCCCTGCGACTGATATCTATCGATATATAACCTCTGAGCTCGTACGTCTCAGAGAAGGGCATTAAGCAAGAGAATAAATTCTCCACCGCCAAACATATATATATTTAATAGAAATCAATCAGCATAGAATAAAATCCAAAGTCATACACACAATCCATTTATAAGTCCATTCTGCGTCTGAACGAAACCGGAGGCACCTTATTCCTCCACCCTATGTCTAATACAGGAGAGAGTCCCTCGCATATCCGTCGATCTCCAAGTACGTCGGGACGATCACCACTTATTACCTCATCTTGGGTGTACATCCCAATTAAGAAATCAATAATCATCCAAATGATGTGAAGACCTTCGGTCTTCAACCACGGTCTTCATCGTCGACATATCGCCGAATCAGTTATTCAAAATGGGTATAAACCCGGCCTTTCCAAATAACCCGCGTATATAATAAACAAGTGCTACAACAACACATCATACGCCTTATTCCAATTCTGAATATTCTTTAATTCAAATATCCACATTTTTTGGGAAAGGTTCCCATTAATTTTATCAAAGATAAATTCTTTAAAATTAATTCTTTAATCTTCCTTTGGATGTCAATTCAATCTAATTAAAGATGCATAAAAACTCCACTTGGTTTTAATCTTCCCAAAAATCAATATTAACGATTGTTTAACTTGGGTACTCATATCCTGTCTTTAACTGGGTTAAAGAACCAATGTCATTTGAAACATGGTTCACGATAAACCCAAAATCACATTCCATTCCATCAGCCTTTAACCGTAAATTAGCAAGTGAACAATTCCCTAAGTATTAACCCCGAAGTCTGAAACCAACATCACATCAATACCCAGGAAACCATTGAACTTAATTAATCTCTAGTTATTTTCTGATTTTCTTAACTACATTGGGTCTAAGAATAGTATTATTAAAGATACCATTCACGACAACCCAAAATCTCATTCCATTGGTAATCGGGTTAAAGAACAAGTGTTATTTAAAGCACCGTTCATGATAAACCCAAAGATTAATTTCAATTCAGTTCCAGTTAAATATTAATTAATTGGGATGCTTCATTAAATCTAAATAAAAATATTTAATTTTTTCTCAATTGGGTTTAAGAACAGTGTTAATGAAGAAACCATCCACGACAAACCCAAAATCACATTAGTCTCTAGCCGTAAATTAGTAAGAGAACAATTCCCTAAGTATTAACCCCGAAGGCCGAAACCAACATTAGATCAAAACCCCGGAAACCATTCAACTTAACTAATCTTCAGTCAAATTATAATTTTCTTTCTAAACTGGAATCAAACACAGTCAATTACCATATAATGTGATTTATACGGATTTCATACACACCTGTAGACAACAACAATCAAATGCATTCAACCATCATTCAGAGTGCATTCTACACTGCATAAGCATTAAATATAAATACTCAACGCTTACAACAGCCTGTCAATCAATCTATTGACATACAACTAATTATTTGGATTAGTGTAAGTCCAATATCATCCAATACCCATGTGGGGTTTCAATCAACAAAAAATGAATTTTATTTGTGCAGTTGGGCGATGTGTAAAATTTAGATCTATACGGAAATTACAATATTTGGATCTACCCAGAAGTTGCCACATTTGGATGTACCCATAATTACAACTCTAGGTCTATCTAGAATTATAACATTTGGATCTACACAAATTTCAGCTATTGGATCTACCAAAAATTACAATGTTTTGATCTACCAAGAATTTGCAATGTAGGATCCACCCTGAATTTATAACACTGGGATCTACCTAAAACTATAGTTTGATTGACCAAAAGGTTTTGTACTGGCTAAACAACATAAATGAGTCACAAACTTACAATCAATAACGCTAATAGTGGTAATCGTGCCTTCTATACCACATGTTCTAAATACTAGTTCACTATCTGCTAGTCATCTCCACACTGGAAATCAACAAACTTCTTCGATCGACGAGTCGATAATTAACCGTTCTCATATACCTTTGTGTCCTATACTACGAGGTTTACGACATCGTTTATTCACAATCATGCCTTCTCTAAGGGTGCAAAATCATGTGATTTTATACATAGAAAATATGTGGTTTTGTGAAAAAGGAATAATAAACAGTTTTGAAACTATTTAAATTACTATTTTTTAAATCCTTTATAATTTGGAATATATATATATATATATAATTTTGCCTTGAGAAGATTTATCTTTTAAAAACTCAATCAAAAATCGATTTATCTCGTGGTTATAATAAAAACTTATACACATAGCTAATTCTAAAATCATAATTATAAAATGTGTATGTGTCACAAATTCATCAAAATTCGACGTGGAATTTAGTCCTCATAATCATAATAAACTAGGAATTCAAAACCCGAATTCGATGACATTATAGGCTTTCAGTTTCTAGATTGAATCTACAAGAAATTCATCACTAAAACAATCATAGAAGTACATCGATGAACCAAGTATCAAGCAGAAAATACAATAAAACAACATGTTGCAAGAGAAAGAGTTGCTCGCGAAACTATCTATTTATAGATTGACCTTGCTTTCAAAGCGGTTGAACCTATGGTCGAACAGGGTATCGACCCCTTGCATGCAAATGCTACATGCTTAATGCTTGTTTCTAATTGCAAATTCGATGAAAGGTTTTTTAAAGTTATGGTAGTCAAGTTGACCTGAAATTGGGCATAGGCGAAGATTAAGGATGCTACTCTAATTCAAAGATATAAAGACACAAATCCATGAAGTATTGATCAAGATATAATAGCTCAAAGTAGCAACTAGGGATGCTTCATAGAATTGAGGGTAACCGAAAAAAAACATCCAGTCTAGTATATTTTTTGAATGACTCAGCACAGATAAACTCAAAAACATTGTAAAACAGAAAGCATGAGTTGAACAATTCACCTGAGATTGGATTAACGACTGGATTTGAGAATTTTGACCTCTGTTTCAGTTGCATGATGAGAGCTTGAAGCCTTAAAAACTAAGCTAAAGGAAAAATAGTGATATGTAACAAAAGGGATTTACTGAAACACTGATTTCTAATTTGCTGTAGGAGAGAATGATTAAAATCCTCCTTTCTTTCTTTCATTATTTGAATGAGAAATCTTATCTTCTTAATTAAGAAAGTAATGGTTTTTATTTTAAAAAGTATCCAGTTTCTCAGGGGAAGAAGAGAAAATGAATAGTAAGTATAATGGTAATGTTCCAGAAAATGAAAGTAATATGTTTTTTTCCCAGAAGCTTCCGTTTGTGTCTTGGATTAACGCATTCAAACAAATCCTTGTTATGATCTCATTGATTAAATTCTACAAATTATACAAACATGCCCAAAAAATATTAACCCCTTATACATACAAATTTTAAAACAATTAAACATCACTTTAATGTAACACACAAAATTCATATTTATAAAACAAACGTTTTCCATTTTAATTATTCAAATCTAACATCGTTTGAAATCAACATCTCATATAAATTTTTACTTTCTTGAAATGAGCAGTAAGCTTTAACAAAAAATTTCAACGCACCCAAATATTGATTTCCATTCAATAACCTCGCCTTTAATTTTTTATTTATCACATACATAATTTTCAAAGTGACTTTTGCAAAAAAAAATAAAAAATTCACAAAATTCAACAAATAATTGTATTTTCTTTATTATATATTTTATCACAAAATTTCCATATAGACACCTATAATAAGATTTCAACATGGTTTTTAATACAATCCGTATTCTTATTTTACACTTCCAATAATATATTTCACTACATAACCTTCCAAATTATAAATTAACATGTTAAAAGAACTTAACACTTGATATTGAAAAATATGCTTTTCAAAGTAGTATTGATTGTTGAGTAATATTTTATATTTTCAATATTTGTTGGAATCACCGAAATATAATTTATTAATATGGATCAGAATAGATTTCCTATTATATCAAAGATATTTAATTTATTCCAAAACACACAATTTCTAGATATCACCATTTCCCGATTTTCATGTTTAGTTTACTATAAAAATCAGTCTTACAAATTCGTATTACATACTTCTTTGTTTCATAAGCCCATAACATATTTAATCCGTTGACCCTGAGTGCCTAAAAACACGGGTTGTTGCATGCACGACTAGTCAAATATCAAACATAAAAAGAAGAATCTTGTGGTTTACTATGACTTTTGGAGGTTTCACATTGAAAGTGGGTTCATATCTCCACAGATTTTTATCACGTTTATATATTTGAAAATTAATATGCAAGATCGTTAATATAATTATTAGAAAGTTTGAAATATTTGGTAGCCAATGCGAGTATTTTTTGTGTTAAGCTATTATTAATCAGAATGATTTGTTTTCCTTAAGGGTTTACACTTTGTACTATTTAAAAAGTTCTAAATAAATTTATCAATAATTTTTTAAGCATATCATATAGAAAAATGATTAATTTAATAAATTGTAATATGTAGTCTAAGTGTTTCCTCCATTTAACAAAATAAATTTAAAACGTATTAACATAAATTAATACGGTGAACTTCATGAGCGCAGCATAATTTCATGCTAGTTATGATTGAAATGCATATATTAGTAGTTGGTTTTGTAAGTAAGTTGGAGATTATTTTTAGTTCACTTTGTAAGGGATCTTTCTTTTAAATGCAACATATATAGAAAAATTAGTAATTAAAATCCTTATATTCTAGTTATATTATATGAAAATCACTTAAAATTGATAATGATAAAATCATGAACAAATTCCTTGCAACAAAATATTTATAGGCTAATTCATACTCTAAAAATATTCCAATTGGTAACAAAGGTGATGGCTCAAACTCTTTGTACTATTTAACATGCATTCTAAATGTGGAACACAAAATGCATAAATGATGGTATTTTGGAAGTATTGTACATTTATATCACTAAAATTTGTTAAACTAATCATTTTAAAGATATTATTTTAAGTCCATCCTTAACTTGCACCATAATTTTGTTTTAACCTGAGCACAAACTAGATGATTGTGCCTTAAAAGAAGCAAGTAAAATTCAGTGAAAATACATTACTACGAACAGTTTATAATATCAGAAAAATACTTCATTTAACATGCAATTTTATTACATAGTTCAAGGATTTTACCATAAAATTAAATAAACTCAACATTGTATATAACTTGCAGTGTAGCAACAAGCCAAGGAATTGATAAAAATAAAATTACTTCGAAAATTTAACTATTTATATCATTTATCATTTTGCTTGCTTAATAATACAATGAAAGCAATTTCGGTGGAAAAAATAGTATGCAACAATCTTTTTACATTACATTGTAAAGAGAATAAAAAGTAAGGCTTGTCTAGAAGTGGAAAATAGACATAAGGGCAAACTTTGAAAAAAAATTAGCCTGAAGGGAACTATGTTTCAATTTTAGGATGATGGACAAACATTTGAAGTAATTAAACTCAATGACAGTGCTAAATAGATCTAGCATTTTGTACACTATAAAATTGAATATAATGCTAGTTATTGCTAGCACTTCTATAGTGTAGACACTGAATGTAATGCTAGTTAAATTTAGCATTTTCCTTCAACTCATTTTTTCTTTCAAATTTTTCCCTTTGACGTAATAATATAACTTTCTTCTTTTTGCTTAACTTTTTTTCCAATATTTTCCCTTCTCTCTAATTACCTCTGTTTAGAAAATAGAAATGACGGACTGTTTTAAATATTTACCGGAAAAGGGATTGATTTTGAAATTCTAAATAGAGGTAGGTATTTCATAAATTTTAAGGATGTGCACACAATCTCTTATTAATGAAATCAAATATCCTCACAAACTAGTATTTTGATTATTATTTATTATCCTAATTCTCTTCTAATTGTGGCTTGTACCATATATCTCTTTATATTTACAAGTAAGATTATAAATAGCATGAATATATAAACTTGTCAACTATTATCACTAAGACTTCAATTAGTTGGTATAAAAAAGAAATTAACTAAAACTGGACATCATACTCAATGGATATACAATAACCAAAGCACACACTACTTTCCATACATCTTATTGGTATTTTATATAAGTAATATCACATACTAAATTTAATTATGTAGTAATATAATTATGTTATATTGTAATAAATTTATGTTAAAATACATTCAACGAACTTAATGTAGTTAAAGTTAGTTCTTGACTATAGAAAATACATTCTATTATTGGGTAATTAATAAGAAATTATGTAATCCAAAGAGAAATATTTTCTTTTTTATTATCATATTAATTATGAGAATATACATTATCATATTTTCCTAGACTAAATCAATAACCTACTATCCGTCACTTATATATAATAGCGTCAATAAAACAAAAATCACATAAAGTTTTGTATAACATTTAAAAGAATAAAAAGAATAATATGTCGAATTTTTCTATGCACTTGATGACTTGTTTTATTGCAGTATTACTAATGGCTTCATACATAGATCATGTTAGCGGAACACATTTACGTCATGGTGAATGCCTTGGTTCATGCCTGAATTCTTTCAAATCATGTTCAGCCGGTTGCTTCAAACATCCATCATCTGGTTGCATACTTAAATGTGTTAAGCAAAAGATAAAATGCTCTGTTGCTTGTGGAGCCACTCCTTCTCCTCCTGCTAAACCACCTGTTTATATGTAGTTTCAGTGAGTTTACAGGTTGCAAATTTGTTGTCATAATCATTAAATGATGAATAATGTGTTAATCAATAAAGCTTATGTCTTTTGACGTTTTTCCTCCCCTTACATTTGCACTTTATCTTTTCTAATATTTGTTACGTGACGTTGTTGAAAATTTCATATATATTCCATAAATTAGATGATTTGGTGAGTATTAAAAACATCAAACTAAATATTATGAGATATAATTGTTTTATTCTGCAACATTCTGATTGTAAATGAACAATTACTCTTTTGAAGTTGTGGGTTTCTTAAGTAAACTAAAACTATATTGAAATGTGACTTAATTTCTTGGGACGACTAATCAAAGAATACAATAAGGATATTTTGTTAAATTAGGTGATACAAAATCACAAATTGGCGGAAACAAATATGCAAAGAGAGAAGTAGTCACATGTGTTCATAATGGAAATGAATAATTATTGGGTATCATTTATATAAGATGGCGGGGAAATAAATGCATATGAAGATTAAGTAATAATATATGCAAGAAGTTTTGCATATTACTCTTTCTTGGTAATTGCATTGATATGTTTTTATTTTTTCCATCTTTGCTAAATTGAATGGGTGAACTACTTGCTATGTTTGCACAATTTATTGTTATTATAATTTGCCTCTATTGTCTTCTTATTATATATTAGTAAGACAATTGATAACTCACATATATTTCACTAGTTATATATTGGGGGTAGACTTCTTTGTAAACCCATCCTGGCATGGAGCCAGTGATCCCCAAATGGAGTGTCTCTTCTTGTTAAGCCTAATTTGAGGTTTGGACATGTAAACTCTTATTTTGTAATCTCTTGTAACTCTCATATGGAATAAAATCTGTCGCGTTAAGATTGAACGTAGGCTATCTTGATGGTAATGGAACTAGTTTCAATAGTGTGGTGCTATGGGCACCCAAATTTCCTCTTCCTATTACCATAACTAAAAAATACAACAAAAATTACGTGTTTAATCTTCTAACACCTCATATTAAAAATTAGGGGCTACCACCATTTATTCCTGTTTCTCCCTCTCAGCTTTAATTCATCCGTTCTCTCTTTCGAAAAACCTAGATTTAACTCTGAATATCATGAAATCGTTTGACGTCATTAAAGTCGAGGAAGAAGAAATCTGTAGATGCATCGTCGTCTCAACCCTAACTAACTCTATCAATAAGTTATTGGCCCTAATTTCGGTCAGATTAAAGATTGCACCAAGTGTTATTTGATGTAAATGAAATTTATGAAATGACGCTTTCTTTCCACGAACAATATTTTCAAATAGTGGTTAATCATCGTACGAATATTGTTTCGGCGGTGGTTGATCACTGTTCATTCGGCTTACTTTATTTGTTCCAAGAACAATGTGGTATTAGGAAGCATAGGGAATTTAATGTGTTTTAATTTTTTTTCTTGTGGTAGTAGGAAGTGGAAATTAGGGTACCTTTAGCACCACACTATAAATATTATGCATATCTTTGTTTCTTCGTTATAATTATTTACTATTTGTTTGAAGTTATAGAATAATTGTTGTTGTGACGGCCCGCCCCGCACCAGCCTGCATTTCCTCCGAAAGTGCGCTGTACACATGCCCAACTAGCATGGGACGGTCGTCAGGAGAAAGGAAAGAAGAGAATGAACTAATCAAGGGACCTGTAGAATGTCTCACAGCGCATGGGATAAAATATAATAATAACATACTTGACATAAAACAGGCGAGACAGTGCATAAGCTGATAACTAATAATCAATGTCAACATCAGAGCAGCGGAAATCCAAATACAGCTTATTACAACTTTCCAAATTTACTGTCTCTAACAAAAGAAAACCAAAGCAGAAGATGCACCACCAATGCCCAAGCAGTGATCTTCAACGACACAGGGAGAATACTATATATATTACGTGGAAGCCTCCTGCTCGTCTCCGGATCATCTACCCGTGCATCACCAGCTAACCTGTCTCTAGTCTGCTCATGTGAGCACTCAGAGTAATAAGAGAAGACATAAAACTCTGGGTCAGACATAAAGCCTGGTATGAGCGATAAGCATCTAAACAGAATAATAACAGGTATACTAAACTATACCTGAACCTGGACCTGCAACCAAAGAGTTAGTACCACATACCGTACAATACTCTAGGGTGCCATAATAAAGGGTGTAAGGATACGAGGGTGGGGTGTGCATGTCATAATGATAGCAAACAAATCAACCATAGCAATCCTCACATCTCTCACTCAGTGCGTAAAGCATACGACATCTACCACTTTGGAACACTAGAAAAACTGAGGTAACGACGAATCCCGACTTGTAGAAACCCTGCTATGACCAAGCTAAACATATGGAGTCATGACCAAACATTTCAATGACCCACTTCATTGGTTGTAGCCCTTGGTTCTACCGATGCCATAATGGCCCTGAATCCGCCTTCGTACCTCCTACCATAGTGGTCCAAAGCTATAGACGTCGATAACCCCTTGGCACGCGTCCCGCAGCAAAGCCCAATCATGAAGCGAACTCGTTGATTCCCATCTGGATCCTGAGCTCTATCTTCTCTTTTGGACTACCTTTGCATCTCGGGCATTGGCCATCATCTTCATCCGGATTGGTCTTCATCTTGCTCCACTCGCTTCGGATCGGACAAGAATCATCAGTTCGGCTCGGTCAACCTTCAGCTTCCGGTTCGGTTCGTGGCCTTCATCTCGTGGCGGTTCGGATCAGTCGTGGTCACTCCTGGCGGATCGGGTCAGCCTTCGAATCCAATCGTTACCCATCGGTTTGGGTCGGAGTAGTTCATGCTCACGAGAGACGGATCGGGTCGGGTGGTGTGAGCGGGTCGGTTCGGATAGTGTGCTCCAACTTGTGATCCTTCATGGCCATCAATTCGCAAGCTTCCAGGTTGTTCGGATCGGTCTCCATCACCTCAAGAGGTTCGTAGGGACGGCTTCACAACGGTTCGGTTCGGGCCTCCCATCCGATCCTATCCGGTTCAGGTACTTTCCTGCACTGACTTTCCAGCGACCTTTTTACGCCATACGACGGCGTCTTCGACCAATCTAACTATTCTAATCAATCACAAATCATGTCAAACTGTCATAACAACATATGACATCAATTGCAAACTCCATAACAACAATTTGATAGATTAAAATGGATCAAACATAGCTAGAACCCCTCATTTTCCCTTAATCACTCTTAATCATGTTTAAGCATACAATTAGCAAAACACATCGAAATTAACCCAAATTTCTAACAGAACCTTAAAACATTATTTTAGAATTTTAGGAATTTTTCCAGAATTTATTTACGTATAAATTCGCTAATCTTCACTAATTACCCTTAATCACCGTAATTAGTGCAAAAACTATGCAAATCACTCACCTTGGCCACAAATGAAACACCAAATCTGAAATACTCTCTTTTTGGGTCGAATTCCTATGTATAGCAGCAGCTCCAACCTTGCTTTGTTGCTATTTGGCCTTGCTTTGATGTAGTTTAGGCTTAATCTTCACTAAAAATGTGTTTTGGGGTGGTTTTAGAGGATGGAAGCCATTACTAAGGTCTCAAGAAGGTTTGTGGCGGCTCAAAACTGAAATGAAAGTGATAACCTAACCCTAATCAGTCCTCCTATACCTCTAAACCCGAAATTCCCCTCGGGCCTAGCTGCTAATCACCCGGTTAAGCCCAATTAAGTTGTTTTTCACCATCTGAAACTTGTTTCAGCCATATCTCCCAAACGGTGAGTCCGTTTGACTAATGTGACCACTCTACGGAAAGAGAAACCATCATCCGGAGCCAATGGAAGTGTTTTCAGGTCAAAATTCCTTTCCAGTCAAAAGTTATGGCCAAAACAGTGCCAACTAGGGGTAAAATGGTCATTTAAAAATCGGGAAAAATCATGAACATGGGAAATGACCCCACTAGTCGTCTCCCAAAGTTACATGACCATACGACTTCGTGTGTGAAAGAAATAAATATTCTACGATCCTATGATGCGTAGAATGCGGGTCGTTACACTCTCCCCCCCCCCCCCCCCTTAAGAAATTTTGCCCCCGAAATTCCTTAACCCAAAACATATAAAGGATCCCGCATGCCTAACAACCACATACAACAATCAATTATGCAAAACAAGCAAACAAGTCTATCCTAGCATGCGGAAAACTAAATCGAAGTCAAAATCTTACCAGGCAAAGAGTTCTGGGTGTGCCTTCCTAATGTTCTCCTCTGTCTCCCAAGTACAATCATTCTCGTCCTCGCCCCACTGAACTTTGACTAGCTTCACCGCCTTCCTTCGAAGTTGCTTCATGTCGTGTTCAACAATACGGGCCGGCTTGCGGTTCCCAACCGCCTCGGGTTCTACTTCGAAGTCCTCTAACTGATCAGGTGAAATAGTCATATCTGAGTCGTGAACGAACTTCCTTAGTTGGGAAACATGAAATACGTTGTGAACTCCTGCCATCTTCTCTGGTAAGTCAATTCTATATGCCAAATTCCCGACTAGCTCAAGAACAGGGAATGGGCCAACAAATCTTGGTGCCAACTTGCCTCTCCTGCCAAATCGTATTACGCTCTTCAACGGAGAAATCTTGACAAACACCAAGTCACCAACGGAGAATTTTAGGTCTCTTCTCCTCTTATCAGCATAACTCTTCTGCCTATCTTGGGCAGCCTTCATTCGTTTTTGAATGATCTTAATCTTATCTGAAGTTTCCCTCACCACATCTGGTCCAAGCATAAACTTCTCGCCAGTCTCTATCCAACATGATGGTGAGTTGCACGGTCTTCCGTACAAAGCTTCAAACGGAGCCATACCGATACTGGATTGGTAGCTATTATTATATGCAAACTCTACTAGATGCAAATGGTCATCCCATGATCCACCGAAATCCAATATACATGCTCTCAAGAGATCTTCCAAAATACGGTTCACCCTCTCCGTCTGACCGTCGGTCTGAGGATGATATGTGGTACTGAGATGTAACTCTGACCCTAGAGCCTCTTGTAAGCTCTTCCAAAACCCACTAGTGAACAACGGGTCTCGGTCGCTCACAATGCTTTTAGGTACTCCATGAAATCTCACTACCCACTTCATATACAATTCTGCTAACTTAGCTGCCGTTCTGGTCGATTTGACTGGTATAAACCTTGCACTTTTAGTCAGTCGGTCTACAATCACCCAAATGCTATCATATCCCGATCTAGTCCTTGGTAAACCATCGATGAAATCAATCGAGACTTTCTCCCATTTCCATTCGGGAATTTCTAAGGGCTGTAATAAACCACTAGGCTTCTTTTGCTCGGCTTTAACTAGCTGGCAATTCATGCATTTGGATATAAACTTCCCAACGTCTCTTTTCATTCCTTCCCAGTAGTAAGTCTGTTTCATGTCTCTATACATTTTATTACCACCGGGATGTATAGTCAACTTTGAGTGATGACATTCTTTAAGCACTTCATCTCTCAATCCATTGACATTGGGTACAACAAGCTTTCCATTCTTTCTAAGCCATCCATCTCGATCAAGCCCATACTTGTTCATCTCCTCATCGATATCCATTTCTAATTTGGAGATGATTTCCAATACATTAGGATCGTCCCTCTGACTAGAGTTGATCCGCTCAATCAAAGTGGGTCTGATCGTCAAACTTGCTAACATTTCTGGATTCAATTCGCACTTTGGTCTGAAATCAAACCCCGCGATAAACTCCAGTTGCTTCCATTCAAGGAACATAGCCCCTAAGCTGGCATGTCTTCTACTCAATGCATCAGCCACCGCATTGCCCTTTCCTGGTGTGTATGCGATGTCAAAATCATAGGAAGCTAAGAACTCTAACCATCTCTACTGACGGAGATTCAGATCTTTCTGAGAGAAGAGATACTTTAACGACTTATGATCTGTAAACAGCTCAAATCTTTCTCCCAAGAGATAGTGTCTCCACATCTTTAACGCGAACACGATTGCTGCCAATTCTAAATCATGGGTAGGGTATCTTCTCTCGTGCGGTTTCAATTGCCGACTTGCGTAAGCTACAACCCTACCGCCTTGCATCAATACAGCACCCAGTCCGGTACCACAGGCATCCGTGTATACCGTCATCTCTTCATCCCCCTTAGGAATGACTAACGCTGGTGCGCTTGTCAACTTGTCCTTTAGACTTTTGAATGCATTCTCGCACCTTTCATCCCAGACAAAAGCTTGATTCTTCTTGGTCAACTGGGTCAATGGTGCTGCTATCTTGGAGAAACCTTGGATAAACTTATGATAATATCCCGCTAACCCCAAGAAACTTCTTACATCTGTTGCATTCTTGGTCGTAGGCCAATCCTATACCGTAGCCACCTTTGCCGGGTCCACGGCAATACCATTCTCTGATACAACATGGCCCAAGAACCTCACTTTCCTCTTCCAGAAGTGACACTTAGAAAACTTTGCTTTCAATTGGTGTTTTCTCTACACCTCCATCACTACTCTTAAATGTTCCTTGTGTTCTTCCTCTGTCCTCGAATAGACCAAAATATCATCAACGAACACAAGGACAAACTTATTCAACTGATCTCTGAATACCCTATTCATAAGATCCACAAAATATGCTGGGGCATTGGTCAGCCCAAATGGCATGACCAACCACTCATAAAATCCAGACGGCGTCCGAAATGCCGTTTTAGCTATACTTTCAGCTTCCACTCTAAGCTGATGAAAACCCGTCGCGAGGTCCAACTGAGAAAATACTCTCGCGCCACTCAACTGATCGAACAAATCATCTATCCGCGGTAGAGGATACTTGTTCTTCCTCGTCACTTTATTCAACTCGCGGTAGTCTACACACAAACGAATGGAACCATCCGCCTTGGTAGCAAACACAACTGGTGCTCCCCATTCAGAAACACTCCTTCTGATAAATCCCTTCTTCAAAAGATCGCTGACTTGCACCTCGAGCTCTCGCTGCTCTCTTGGTGCCATACGACGAAGTGGCATCACTATAGGCCTAGCATCCTTTACCAAATCAATACGAAACTCAATCTCTCGGTGTGGTGGAAGTCCGGTCACTTCTTCGAAAACATCCGGATACTGGCCAACCACGGGCAAATCTGACAACTCACTATGCAGAATGTCAAGGGAGTTTAGAAAACTAGCCAATACCCCCTTACTGGGTAGACCACCAAACACTATCCTCCGCACATCATCCGCTCTAGCTGTCACCAACAAGCCCTCACAGTCTACCACAACCCCGTATCTTTGGAGCCAATCTACTCCCAAAATAATGCCAAACCCAGTAAAGCCCAAAACAAAGCAATCACAAACAAACATGCATCCATGACTCGATAAGACCACATTACGACAAATCATGCTAAGGCTAGTAGAACCACCAATCGGGTTCGTCACTACTAAAGGTCTATCGACAATCTCGGGCTCCAATCCCAACCTATCTACCAGGTCACTAGATATGAAAGAACTGGAAGCTCCGGTATCAAACAAAACTCTAACAGGAACATCATAAACAGAAAGCATACCTTGAATGACGACATTCTTTCCCTTCTCCGCCGCAGTTGGGGCATTCGACGAAGAAGGAATAGCATTAAGGGCGTATGCTTTCACCATTTGCTTTTCTTTAGGGGGTTCTGGACACTTGTCCTTGTGATGTCCCATTTGGCCACAGTTGAAGCACTTCCTATCCGCTGGCTTGGCCCGGCAATTACTAGCATAATGGCCCTTCTTACCGCAGCTGAAGCACTCAACATCTTGCTTATTCTTTTTCTTCTGGCCATCCTTAGCTTGGTTCTGCTTTCTCTTATTCTGGGAACCACCCTTGCCTCCACCACTTGCTTGTGGTTTTGGCTCTTCTGCAGATGCAACCTCAGTCTTCGACTTAGGGTAGAGACTTTCTGATCTTAATGCTTTCCCACAATCGATTCAAACGTCTCATCGATGTGATTAATAAGTTTTTCCCCCAAGTACTGGTCCAAACCGGTTATGAATTTCTCATTCTTCTTCTCGGCAGTATCAATAAGAGATAACCCATATTTCGACAAAGTGTCGAATTCAGCAATATACTCCGAGACTGCTCTGCCATTCTGCTTGAGCTCCAAGAATTTCTTAAACAGCACTGACTTCTGAGCAGCTGGAATGAACTTCTCGCTAAAGCGAGCTTTAAACTGCTCCCAAGTAATCTGATCTTCGGGAGTAGCTTCCTTTATAGCATTCCACCAATTCATTGCCCGCCCTTGCAGCTGACGGGACGCTAGCTTTCTCTTCATCGCATCCTCGATACCTAAATCCTCGAAGATACGTTCGCAACTATCCAACCAATCTTGAACATCCGTGGCCGACTCCGTTCCATGGAACGGCTTTCCACCAAGGCTAGTATAATCCTTATTCAATTTGGCGAAGTCGACTCTTGGCGCCTGCACTATTGGACCACCACCATTTCCACCATTGGGAGTTGCCCTCTGTACATCTCTAAGCATCTCTCTCATGAGGTCAGTAAACATCGTCCTCATGTCAGCAGCATTCCCATTATTGGCTCCCCTACCAGCACCTCTAGTATATCGGCTCATCGTCAATCTGAAAAAGGAAATGATTAACGACTCCATAGTGGTGCTAGTGCAGTACGACTTCATTCTTATACTACTAATAGTATATATATAGCTTTTGAAAACCAAAATAACCACAAATACGCTCCCTCGTATACGTATATTATCTCTCCCTGATAACTTCCCTAGGTTAACTACGCAACCTAGAGCTCTGATACCAAGTGTGACGGCCCGCCCCGCACCAGCCTGCATTTCCTCCGAAAGTGCGCTGTACACATGCCCAACTAGCACGGGACGGTCGTCAGGAGAAAGGAAAGAAGAGAATGAACTAATCAAGGGACCTGTAGAATGTCTCACAGCGCATGGGATAAAATATAATAATAACATACTTGACATAAAACAGGCGAGACAGTGCATAAGCTGATAACTAATAATCAATGTCAACATCAGAGCAGCGGAAATCCAAATACAGCTTATTACAACTTTCCAAATTTACTGTCTCTAACAAAAGAAAACCAAAGCAGAAGATGCACCACCAATGCCCAAGCAGTGATCTTCAACGACACAGGGAGAATACTATATATATTACGTGGAAGCCTCCTGCTCGTCTCCGGATCATCTATCCGTGCATCACCAGCTAACCTGTCTCTAGTCTGCTCGTGTGAGCACCCAGAGTAATAAGAGGAGACATAAAACTCTGGGTCAGACATAAAGCCTGGTATGAGTGATAAGCATCTAAACAGAATAATAACAGGTATACTAAACCATACCTGAACCTGGACCTGCAACCAAAGAGTTAGTACCACATACCGTACAATACTCTAGGGTGCCATAATAAAGGGTGTAAGGACACGGGGGTAGGGTGTGCATGTCATAATGATTGCAAACAAATCAACCATAGCAATCCTCACATCTCTCACTCAGTGCGTAAAGCATACGACATCTACCACTTTGGAACACTAGACAAATTGAGGTAACGACGAATCCCGACTTGTAGAAACCCTGCTATGACCAAGCTAAACATATGGAGTCATTACCAAACATTTCAATGACCCACTTCATTGGTTGTAGCCCTTGGTTCTACCGATGCCATAATGGCCCTGAATCCGCCTTCGTACCTCCTACCATAGTGGTCCAAAGCTATAGACGTCGATAACCCCTTGGCACGCGTCCCGCAGCAAAGCCCAATCATGAAGCGAACTCGTTGATTCCCATCTGGATCCTGAGCTCTATCTTCTCTTTTGGACTATCTTTGCATCTCGGGCATTGGCCATCATCTTCATCCGGATCGGTCTTCATCTTGCTCCACTCGCTTCGGATCGGACAAGAATCATCAGTTCGGCTCGGTCAACCTTCAGCTTCCGGTTCGGTTCGTGGCCTTCATCTCGTGGCGGTTCGGATCGGTCGTGGTCACTCCTGGCGGATCGGGTCAGCCTTCGAATCCAATGGTTACCCATCGGTTCGGGTCGGAGTAGTTCATGCTCACGAGAGACGGATCGGGTCGGGTGGTGTGAGCGGGTCGGTTCGGATAGTGTGCTCCAACTTGTGATCCTTCATGGCCATCAATTCGCAAGATTCCAGGTGGTTCGGATCGGTCTCCATCACCTCAAGCGGTTCGTAGGGACGGCTTCACAACGGTTCGGTTCGGGCCTCCCATCCGATCCGATCCGGTTCAGGTACTTTCCTGCACTGACTTTCCAGCGACTGTTTTGCGCCATACGACGGCGTCTTCGACCAATCTAACTATTCTAATCAATCACAATTCATGTCAAACTGTCATAGCAACATATAACATCAATTGCAAACACCATAACAACAATTTGATAGATTAAAATGGATCAAACATAGCTAGAACCCCTCATTTTCCCTTAATCACTCTTAATCATGTTTAAGCATACAATTAGCAAAACACATCGAAATTAACCCAAATTTCTAACAGAGCCTTAAAACATTATTTTAGAATTTTAGGAATTTTCCAGAATTTATTTACGTATAAATTCGCTAATCTTCACTAATTACCCTTAATCACCGTAATTAGTGCAAAAACTATGCAAATCACTCACCTTGGCCACAAATGAAACACCAAATCTGAAATACTCTCTGTTTGGGTCGAATTCCTATGTATAGCAGCATCTCCAACCTTGCTTTGTTGCTATTTGGCCTTGCTTTGATGTAGTTTAGGCTTAATCTTCACTAAAAATGTGTTTTGGGGTGGTTTTAGAGGATGGAAGCCATTACTAAGGTCTCAAGAAGGTTTGTGGCGGCTCAAAACTGAAATGAAAGTGATAACCTAACCCTAATCAGTCCTCCTATACCTCTAAACCCGAAATTCCCCTCTGGGCCTAGCTGCTAATCACCCGGTTAAGCCCAATTAAGCTGTTTTTCACCATCAGAAACTTGTTTCAGCCATATCTCCCAAACGGTGAGTCCGTTTGACTAATGTGACCACTCTACGGAAAGAGAAACCATCATCTGAAGCCAATGGAAGTTGTTTCAGGTCAAAATTCCTTTTCAGTCAAAAGTTATGGCCAAAACAGTGCCAACTAGGGGTAAAATGGTCATTTAAAAATCGGGAAAAATCATGAACATGGGAAATGACCCCAGTAGTCGTCTCCCAAAGTTACATGACCATACGACTTCGTATGTGAAAGAAATAAATATTCTACGATCCTATGATGCGTAGAATGCGGGTCGTTACAATTGTCCAGTTAGATTGATGTTCAATTGGCAAATCTAGATCCCGCTTATTATTCTTTCGCATTTGCGCATTTTTTGCAAAATAGACTAGTATGACGGATTTTTAGGCAATTTTTGCACAATAGGTTGGTATCAAAGTAAGGTGATTTAGTTGAAATTGTGCATCAATTATTCCT
Organism: Allium sativum; assembly: GCA_030737875.1. Classification (NCBI taxonomy): domain Eukaryota; kingdom Viridiplantae; phylum Streptophyta; class Magnoliopsida; order Asparagales; family Amaryllidaceae; genus Allium; species Allium sativum. The sequence goes on along the minus strand of CM060915.1, from coordinate 176,935,621 downwards.
ACAAAGGTAGGTAGATTCAATGGTGATTATGCTATTACTATTTTAGGGGAAAATGAGACTTTGATGGAGAGGATTATGTTGTGAGAGGTGTGTTTCTAGATTGGTATTTGATATAGCTTAAGCTTTGAATTCTCATTAAGGTGGGGTTATACGTTAGAATGCGACCTGACCAGCCATAGAAAAGAGACTTTTTGTAGGAAATATCTTAGCCAAACTGCTTAGAGGTGGTAGCGACCTAAGCCGAACTGTTGGAGGGGTTAGAAACCTTTCCAAGTGTTTGAGGACTCTGTATAACTTCAAGTTCAGCTGAAAAATGCTCGCCGAAGTGGAGATATATTAAGTGTTTCTTGTTAAATTTAGGTGTTACAAAATCACAAAAAGATGGAAAGTAAATATTGGCTTAATATGGAAATGCATGAATCAATTGATTGCATTTGCATGAGATGGAAAGAAATAAATGCAGGCATTAATTTCTTCCATCTATGCTAAAGAAACGGATTGATTTACTTTCTATATTTGCACAGTTATTGCTATGGTAATTTTCCTCCATTATATTATCACCATATGTTGGTAATTTAATTGATGACTCACATAGATTTGCACTGGTTATATATTGAGGGGTATACTTCATTGTATACCCATCCTGGCGTGGAGCCAGTGATCCATAATGGTGTCTCTTCTTGTTATGATATGTAAACTCTTATTTTTGTAATCTCTTGTAATTCTCTCATGTGGAATAAAATATCTCTTTTTTGGACTGGACGTACACTATCTCGATGATAGTGGAACCGGTATAAATATTATGTGTCTCTTTATTTTTCTATTATAGTTATTTACTATTTGTTGATGTAATAGAATAATTGCTATCAGATTAGATTGATGTTCAATTGGAAAATCCGGATCCTGCTATTTTTATTGCTTCAGCATTTGTGCAATTTTTGCACAACATATTGGTATCAAAGCAAGGCGATTTGTTTTAAATTTTGCATCACTTATTTCTACAAAGGTTGGTAGATTTAGTGGTTATTATGCTATTACTATTTTGGAGAAAAGGAGAATTTGGTGGAGAAGATTATGTTGAGAGAGAAGAGTGTTCCAGGCTTGAAACTTTGATGTAGCTTGAGCTTCGGATTCTCATTAAGGCGGAGTTATATGTTTGTTCAAGAATGCCACTCCAAAAGAATGCGACTTCATAGAAAATAGCTTGGAGAAATTGCTTAGAGGTGGTAGCGACCAAAGACGAACCATTGGAGGTGTTAGCGACCTTTCCAAGTGTTTGAGGACTTTGTATAACTTCAAGTTCTGTTCAGAAATTCTCGCAATTTATGTGATTTTGATGATAAAGAGTTTAATGCGTTGAAGGGACCATTGAATTTAGAAATTGTATCTGATGTAGTTGATTTTGATAATGAATTTGACGCCTCTCAGACTTATCGACTTGTGATGCCATCTTGGAGAGTTCAGTTTATAAAGCTGATTTTGGTAGATTCGGTGCCACTGTGATACATCGTTGATTTTGTGATGTCGTCTTAAAGGACGTGCTACAATAGGTATGTGGAAGGAGAGAGAATGTTGTTGCATATAGAGATTTGGATTTTGGCTCTGTTTTAGAATTGGTGATTGAGAGAATTATTTTTGGCCTTGGTAGTTTTGAGATTATTTTGGGAACTGCCTTTTTCCCGATTTTGGATACTTGCAACATTTTGTTAGCGGGTAAGGACGTAGTCTAAGCTCGTTTATATTGTGTGATGGGGGGTAGCTTTGTTGGAACCCATTAGGTAATATTCATTTTTGGTTTCTATCTCATTGTGATATTTTGATTTATGGTGGAGTTTTATTGAATGGTTTTATGTGTAAAGAGAATTTATTCAAGATGGCGTATTGAAGATATGTGATTTTGCATCAGGGTGGAGTGTTAAATTTTGGTGATACAAAATCATAAATAGATGTAAAGTAAATATTGGTTTAATATGGAAATGCATGAATTAATTGATTGCATGAGACAAAAAGAAATGAATGCAGACATTAAATTTTTCCATCTATGCAAAAGAAAAGGATTGATTTACTTTTTATCTTTGCACATTTGTTGCTATGGTAATTTGCCTCCATTATATTATTACCATATGTTGGTAATTTAATTGATGACTCACATAGATTTGCACTGGTTATATATAGAGGGGTATACTTCATTGTCAACCCATCCTGGTGTGGAGCCAATGATCCCCAATGGCGTCTCTTTTTGTTAAGATATGTAAATTCTTATTTTTGTAATCTCTTGCAATTCTCTTATGTGGAATAAAATCTCTCTCTTTTGGACTAGATGTACACTATCTTCGTGATAGTGGAATCAGTATAAATATTGCATGCCTCCTTGTTTCTCGATTATATTTATTTACTATTTGTTGATGTAATTGAATAATTGCTATCATATTAGATCGATGTTCAGTTGGCAAATCCAGATCCTGCTATTTGTATTGCTTCCGCATTTGTGCAATTTTTGCACAACATTTCTTACATTGTATTCGAGTTATGTAATAAAGAGTTTAGCGTGTTGAAGAAACCATTGTATTTAGAAACTTTATATGATCTAGCATATTTTGGTGACGGATTTGACGCAGTTGAGGCTTATCTACTTGTGATGTCATCTTGGAAAGTTATGTTTATAAAGCCGCTTTTGGAGAATTTAGCGTCATTGTGGTATGTCATCAATTTTGTGAGGTAGTCATAAAGTAGTGGTGCTACATGCAGGTATGTGGAAGGAGAGAGACTTATCTTGCATACAAAGATTTGGATTTATATTTGAATCTTTTGTAAAAGGAATGGGCTAATTACATGCTATGTTTTCACAATTTGTTGCCAGTGTAATTTGCCTCTATAATATTCCTACGATATATTGGTAAGATAACCGAGGACTCAAATATATTCCATTGGTTTTATATGAGGGGCATACTTCATTGTAAACCCATTTTGGCATGGAGGCAGTGATTCCAAATGGAGTATCTCTTCTTGTTAAGCCTAACTTGAGGTTTGGATATATAAAATCTTATTTTATTACTCTTGCAATTCTCTCATTGGGAATAAAATCCTTTTCTTTTGGACTGAACATACAATGTCTCGATGGTAGTGGAACTAGTATAAATATTGTGTGTCTCTTTGTTACTTTATTACAGGTATTTACTATTTCACTACACCATAAATGCCAATTAGGCAGTGCTCGTGGCCATATCTAAATCGATTTGGTAGTGCTTTGGGTGGTATCAAAAAATGGCGTCTTTGTCAATTTGATACGGTCTAAAGCCATATCAAATGTATGTATTTGATATGGCTATAGCCGTATCAAATAGATAATTTGGTACGGTCTAATGATAATTTGATACGGCTAATGACCATATCAAATTTAAAAAAAATAAAAATCACAATTTTTTGGCATACGTCAATTCTACTTTCATCGTCACACAATATCGTAACAAGACTAGTCATTCATAAACTCATCTTACAAAATTTGTTTGCAAAACCTTACAATGAGCATTTGTCTACAACATTGCAGTATGCAAACAACGGTACCAAAAGGCATTATATATAAATACAATAAGATAAATTTACTAGTAGAAAATTATCCAAACTGCTCATATTATGAAATCATTGTTGTGCATTGTCGCCCTGATCAAGTAATGATACTTCTTTTGCAGCAAAGAAGTCTCTGGTCCTGAAAGCACGAGATATCTAATTAGCATGTATCTCATTACAACCTTTCCAAAATGCGAATAAGATGAATGCATCCGGTCCCAAAATACTGTTATCATGGCTTTTTTTTATAAATGTCATTTCATATAATATTCAAGTGATACAGTTGATCACACTAATTTCTGTTAGACTGCATTAGAAAAAATACTGAAGGATAACACCCATTTAGTTTCATCTTCATACAACCCACCCGGTAAAATATAGTACATAATAATTATCATCCATGATCTAAAAATAAAACTTGCAAAAACATGACAATCTTGATTATCACCTGAATTTTCATTGGCAAGAAATAGTGTAGTGTATTGTATGAGAAGGATATATAAATATGAAAATAAATTCTTGAGTGTGATGTTAACCAAGTAATTAATGCACAAGTTGTAACACCCCTCCTCCGCTAGGGTCACTCGCAAAGGAATGCACTACCTTTAGAGGGGCATTATTGGTAAACATGCACAGAAATATCACAAGACAGAACATATAAAATAGCGGAAGTAAAATCAAACTTTCATAACATGAATAAATAAGGTCTAAAGCCTTTTACATCAGAGTACATCAAAACCTGTCTTGCAATAGTAAAGAAGCATAAAGACATTTTCATAAATTATTCCCCAAGTAAAAACAGTAAAGTAGCCATTAGCCAAGAAAAGTCCAAGCCATCCATGATGTCCTTCAAGCAGAAGAAGTCCGAACTAAACAACAGTATTTCCTCCTTGTAACCTGGGGGGGGGGGGGGAAACGGAAGAAAAGAGGCGAAACAAAACGGGTCAGTCAAAAAGACTGAGTAAGCCCTATCTACTATTAGCATAAAAACTAGTAAAGTTAACTAACATGAGAAACTGAGATGAACATAAGCATGATAACAAGATAGATAAGCTAAATCAAAATAACAGGATGAACTACTGAACTCAGATAAACTAAGGTGTCATGATAAATTACGATGTCAAGATAAAACAAGGTATCACATCGTCAGGTTTCTATCAAGTATAATATCCCCAAGATATATGTCACGTATAACGCCCCGTGATATCTATCCTGTATTTTAGCTCTGCACCTACTGTACTGGTATCCCCACCGTGTCATGTGTTAACCAAGAATGACCCTCACTCAAAAGTCGTGTAATGGTCCATGTCAACCTAATATATCGCATATATAGGTTACTCAACTTGTATGTTTTATTCCATGTAAATGTTCAGTCCCTTGCCGTAGACCATACGGGCTTTTCCATGAGATTCTATATTACTTTAACATAGTTCCATGATCCTTAAGATCGGTTTGGACTGTTACCCTAAACCTAGTTAGGGTCTTCCAACATGAATTATTGTTTGTACAACTAGGACTTATGCTACCTAGGGCTGCTAGGGATTATGCTTACCTATTGCACGTTTTCGTATCTCGGTTTGGGTTCAACCACCTAGGGCCACTAGGGATTACGCTAACCGCCAACCGCGCCCTTTTTCCCACGCATTCATCATGAATCGCTTTTCCATGACTGTATGCACATGTATCACATCGTGCCATCCGAGTCCTGTCACAGGGCAAATCAAGAAATACAGGACTCGGTCGGGAGCTTTCGATTTATCTGCCGATGCAGATGCTAAGGTCTGTTTTTCTTATACGTGGCTATGGTCCCACGAGACCACACCCTCAACTAGTGAAAGACAAGACAGGATAAATCCTGTATGAGAACACAACACTGGCCAACCCACATCCAAGCCTTACCGCAACCATAATTAGATAGCAATTATGGTCTTTTGGGTGTTCTCTGCCTTTCCGTACGTACACGCTTGACCAAAGATGGTAGGTAGCCTGACGAAATGCTATTTAGGGTACGACCGTGTATCGTCGACTATCCCCTATCCATCCCCGTCTTTAGGTCGCTCGTATAGCAACCAAGGCATAATCTTGGTTCTTCTAATGCAGACCTTAACCTCTCATGAGCCTAGTATAATCACCTGGCAGCTCATAGAGCGATACCAAGAATATCCTCACGTTCCCCGAAGCCGCTGCTTCGTTACCCAGTTCGCTGGAGCCTTTATCTAAATCAGATACTTGCTCCTGCTCGTATACTTAAACGATGACCTACCGTATCAGGTTACTCATCTATCTATGAACTGGTCTAAATTTCCTTGACTAAGAATCATTACTTAGTTATTCTTCAACTAAGGTTTACCACTTAGCATTGTTCCCGTTATCCTTGTTAACTACGGTTATCCACCTAATCCTCAGAACTAGGGTTTACATAATGGATTAAGTGTCACTTAAGTTCATGACTTAAACCGTCTACAAATCCTGTCAAAATTGGCTAAGTATTCAAGTTCAAGGCTTAACCCTACAAACCATGCTCAAGTTGGTTAAGTATATTAAGCAATTCACGACTTAACCTTGTCCAATTATCATTCTAGATTGGTTAAGTATATATTAACTTGACCCTATCAATTTACTTAGTCAAATCGGTAAGTGTATTCAAGCGATTCGTGACTTAGCCTTATCATATTTTCACGTTATATTGGTTAAGTATTGGTTAACTTAACCCCATCCACTAGTCATATAAAAATGGTTAAGTGTCATTTGGCAAATCAAGTTACTTAACCTACCCAACCTTGTCATGTTTTGTTAAGTATCATTAGCCTAATCAAATTACTTAACCCATTTGTCCATGTCATATTTGGTTAAGAGTCATTAATCAAATTAACTTAACCCTATCATGTGGCATTAATTACTTAATGCACCTTCACCTCTCACATTAGACTTTGTTGTGGTTACTAGTTAAGCCGGTCGGTTCCGGGTAGCTTTACACCACAACTTGGTCTAACTTCGGGTTCAAGCACAACATGACCAACTTCTCACATTGGGTCCTATTGTTTGCAACTACTAGTTAGGCCGGTCGGTTCCGGGTAGTTTTACGTTGCAAACTCAACCCAACCTCGAGTTGGCCACACTTATATTATCTAAGTGTCATGTTCATCATGTTTCCCAAAACATGTTACAAGTTTTCAAGCATTTGGGTAGACCTAACTTAATAGGTAAATTCCCAAAGGGTCACTACAAGAAAATATGGATTAAATAGCTTTATAGTATAGCATTCTAATTAAAGAGCTATATAAAAACGAGTGAAGTAAAAAAATAACTATAGATTCAGCTAAAAAAAAAAAACAATCCGCTATATTTTAAGCAATCAATTTTGCAGACGCGGAAGCTGAAATAAACACGGAATGCTTTTCAATTTGTGAAAAATGGCCGTGAAAAATTAAAACTCCTTCCCTCTTACTTTACTCTTCTCTTTCACCATCGACCTAAATTAAGCTAAATTCATTTTCCTAAATTCATGGCCGCTTCAAATCCATTAAAATATTGCATCTATTTGCTCCAGCAGCCATTAACGCATCCATTAATTCCAGCAACCATCATCGCATCCCATATATTCGCTCCACCTGCAATTATCGATGATTTTGTGGCGATTTACCCTAACAGCTAACACCGCATCGATTCACTCCATCAGCGATGACCGCGTCGATTCGATTTGTTTGGTAATTTCATTTTATTTTTTGTTATTTAATATTTAGTCCCGAAATCATAACTAGATTTGGTAAGGTACGCCTTTGTTTTGCTCACATTTCTGCAAATTGTATTTTTTTCCTTTTCCACTTTTACTCGACCTGAGGTTCAGTTTGTCATGTAGATTTTTTTCCTCCTCCTGCTCCTATAAGTGGAATACGAATAAGAAAGGTAAATTCCTTTTGTTTATCTATGATCTGATTCTTATTAAATTGTGTTCTCATATTAGATTTGGAATGGTCAATGCTTACTTAGGGTTCTATTACTTCATATTCTTTGGTTTTTCTGGTTAGCACATGTTTTTTTACCAACTGAAACAAACTACAATGTATTTTGTAATCGTCATATTCTGATGTTTTCAAATTTATCAAAGATTACATTAGATATTATACAAGCACATCAGTGCAAGCATCAACTTTTATTTTAGCTGTGTTCGGTTCACATAGGAGCCCGTTTGACAACAGTTTATTTTGATGTCTTTAAAAATAAGGATTGAATAATAATTTCTAATTAATTTTAAATGTCGATTTACAAGTATAAGTGTTTGCATGCAATTTGACATTTAAGTTAAGACAATTAAATAGTTTGTTAAAACAAACTAGCTATGAAATTTATTCACAGGTCAAAAGTGACAAACTGTTATTCTTATGTTTTTAGTTATTAGTCATTTTTATAAGCTTCTTATGATTTGTCAAATGCTGAAAATGAAATAAGCTACTTAGAAGTAGTTTTAGCTCAGTTGTCAAACATGCTCTAAGCCTTTTTTTTAATATTCAAATAACTAGAAAAACAGGGAATATACACTACTAGCTTTCTAAACATTATTAGTTTAGATGGTAAGATTAAAAGATAGAGGTGAAATTGAGGAAAGGAAAGTGCCACTTTTAAATTTCATGAATGGAATTATTTACTTCAAACGGACTAAATACCTCAAAGCAATAGCCCATTGGTATAGGTGAACAGATTATTTCATGTACATAAGTATGCGCAGCATCTATTTCATGTAAATGCGCCAACCACTATTTTATGACAAAGTAATTAGGTAGAATTTGTGGTGTACACCGTCGTTAATATGAACAATTTGTCCTCAACTGTTACTTAGGCAAAATAAATAAAAAACCAACATTGAACCCCGTGATGGTGCTGCCTCATTGAGTGTCTAAACTGTTTACTGTAGAAAAATATTATAATTTCCACTTGGATATTTTATCTGCTCGAACATGTACTATTAAACAGGCACAATTGCTAGAACATGTACTGTCTTATAACCAAACATTTCTAATTTTTTTCAAAATTGTTAACATATAGTTGTTTCTCATGTGTAACATAATATTTTGACCTTACTCATTGGTTTTTTTTATGGGTAACCTAATTTATGTACAATGATTTTACTTAAATAGGAAAATTGCAATCGAGCTTTGAGTATTTCCAAAATGTAAAATCTCCAACTTTCTTTGGCTTCTAAGGTTTAAAAATTGTTCCCTTAAGATCAAATTCAATTTGTTAATATTTATATTTAGAGATTTATGTTCAAATTGATACCATTTTGTTTATTTCTCCGATTTTTAAATTGTGATTTTAAAGAACTGTTATTCGATTTTTCTACTTGGGAAGCTTTTCTTTTACCCTGCTCTTCTCAACAAATTTTTTTTGTTCCGCAACAAAGTATCCAACTATCTTTCACAAATCCTCCACCGATTCAACTACCTCTAGGAAAATTGTCGTTCTCCCCTTTGTTCTACAACCTACGGTTGTCTGTTTTTCATTTCCAAAAAAGGATGTCTAAACTTGAGTAGTGGAAGAAAAGGGTCAAGCAGCTTTCATGGCTGGAACACGCTCTCTTCTTCCAAGCCAGTGATGCATAAGCATAAGACTGAAATTTGAGGTATATAATAATATTTTTTCCCTATTAGACTTTGTTAGTTTTTCTATAGTATGATGATTTAACTCCATCATTCTGCTATCTGCTGACTGTTTTCAATTCACTACACTAATTATGGCCATAGTAAACCTTACGTGTGTGTGTGTGTGTGTGTGTGTGTGTGTATTGGCCAACAAATATGCAACATTGAGTGTTTGGGAAAATATAGTCAAGGGAAGGGAGTACAAAATCTGACCGTAAAATCAACTGCACTCATTGTACAGTGTTTAAGAATACGTTAAAATAGGAATGCATGACCTGTTTTCCAATAATATTTGAAATTTCTTCGATTTAGCAACAATAATTACATTGTTTTTCTTCTGATAGGCTGCAATCTTTAGTAAATCTTCTGCAAAATAAAAAGGAAAAGACATTCCAATTACTTAGCACTGTAGGTTAATTTTCCAATTTCAATCATTCTTCTATTTGTTCATCAAATTGATCTTTATTGTCACTTTTTTTTAACTTTGTTTTTTATACTGTCGTAGATGCTTCTTGGGACATGTTACTGTACTCAGATATATTCTTATTCATGCTTTCATAATGATAAAAGTGTACTGAAAAACAAGTATTGAAGTTTTATAGTTTGGAAATGAGGGCAAAAAGGAGCGTTGCTTTATTAGTTCTTTGATGTTATTAGCAAAGCTGGGAGCAAATGATTTCTTCTCTTGGTTAATGAAGGTATGCATTTACATTATACAGACATGTTTGCTTTTTTACAACGCACACAGATATTAGATTACATAATATACATGCATAGACATCGTTGGGAATTGTTTTATGAGAACTAATACACTAACCTTGGACTACGTTCATAATTTTTGTAAGTAATATATTGAACAAATTAAAAGATGCTACATATTGAATACATATAAACAAGTGATTAATCTACAATTAACCCTCTTTTTTAAGACCATGGAACTTATATTTTCAATCTTACTGTTATCTGTTCAAAATATCTATTGTTAATATTTCAAAGTATAACATTGGAACTCAAACGATTATTTGTTATATTCCACATAGGCCAGGTCAATATATTTTAGTGTGAGTGCCTTGTGTCTTCTGTTTTTCCGTTACCTTCTTTATCTGCAACAAGGATTGTTTCTCCCTCCTATTTTCGTGTGCATACGTATTCCCAATTCTTTCCATGTTTTCATGCATGCATATATACTATTTCTGGCTACTAGCCGGCTGTATGAGTATGTACATATTAAAGAGTAAATTGACAAATATGTGCCTGCTTCCATAAATGTGTGACAAGCGATAGTAGGAGCGTCAGTTTTTTTTTTTTTTTGTTTTTTTTTTTTTTTTTTTTTTGCGTTTTAGAAGGTAATTGGTGCACTAAATGTGTCAGTATAATTATTAGATGGGTGATCATCAAATGAGTTGGCAATTTTCATTACTATTTGAAAATAATGGCCACCTTATACATAAGTGTGAATCACTGGGTATCTACTTGAGTGCATTTAGCGTTGATTTTACTAAATGGATGTCAGTGACATGGTTTATATGATTATATAGTTTGTTAATGTTGAATATATTTCATGTCTCTAACAATGTTCTATGTTGACCATTTTGCTGCACGGAAAACAAAGTAACATTCTTTCCTTAAGTTATTCAGCTACATGTGCAATTTTGTTAAAAAATATACAACTCTAAATTATTAAGTTGCATGTTTTGTACCGTGGACTAAACAAAGTGTTCCATTAACGAACAAAAACCATTATTATGGTGAAATTTTTGATTTTTTTAACCAGTACATGACTGATATCGATACTACCTTGGTATGTAAAACATTTTATATGCAAGAAGTTAACTTAGATTTATAACTCTTATTTTTATATCAGTTTGGAGTATTTTGCTACTGACATGGAGGTAGCTGCTTCGTTCTCATATTGAATATTCTTTATAAATATCACATTACTGTATACTTAGGTGTCATGGAACCTAAAATTTGATGGCACTAAAGAGAAATTTATGTTATGTATGGTATTATTACTGATAATAAGAGCACATTAGCTGAGTGGTTTACTAAAGTTGCAGGGCACTCTCATAATTACAGTTTATGTACAAATACAATGGCCATGACATGCAATAGTTTTTACTTCATTATGGGTATTTTTTTTTTCCTCCGAGTATGACATTTTGATAAATAATGAGACATTTTCTTTATTGCACCCGCATTTTTTTTCTAGGATTGCATGTAACCTAAAGCATATAAAATATTATCTCATCCTAAAATGTGGATGTGCGTATTTACAGTTTGCATACATTATCAACGTAGATAATGGTAGTTCGGATGAATAAGAGACTTTTGTCTGTCCGCAAAGTGCACCGTCTTTCTAGCAGTAAATTCCTTTTTTAATATACAAGTAAATTGCAACGTGATACTTTCACCTTACAAATATGCATTGTGCATGCCTTACATTCAAATATACTTCTCTATGGGTGTACACATACATGACCGAGGTAGTGCATAGCTTGTATCACCATGACACATTATTCAACAAAGGTCAATGTTCATTTACCTTGCTTATGCCTTCTTATGAACATTTTGTCTTGGATTAGCTCATTCATCACACGTACATCTACAGGTCTAAAAGCTCATGCATCATATTACATAAGTGCTTCAGATAGCCTCCAAACATACTAAGGAGAACAAAACCATTATATTGAATGACAGAAAGCTCTACATGAAGCAACTGCGTGGCCCTTCATAGGTAATTAAGTTATGCACAAGCTTGCACAAAATAAGATAACTGCTATTAGGAGGAAACAGATACTGTACCATTGTTTCCGTTTTGTGCTTCAGGCCACTTTGTTACAAGCAGTGATGTTTTAAAGCTCGTGCCAACAATAAAGCAAACTGCTGGTGGACTGAAATGAGATTTTTGCTGTTATAGTAGAAATACATTACGAATGGAGGATGGTGTTGTGTACAAGTGAGGTAAACAACTTTGAAGCTTATTCTTCCAAATTGTACCAGTAATTGATTTTTTTTAAAATAAATAAATTAAAGAGACCTTTTGCTACTTATCCTTCTACTCTTTTTGGTCGTTTTGCTCCTATTTGCTGCATGTAATATATATGATATATGGTTTTTTTGGTGTATACAAACATTATGTGTGTGCATATGTATAATTTGTTTGAAATGAAGATTCATGATTTGTTAGAAAAGAAATTTCCCCTTTAACGCTCTGTCATTTAACATAATAAACTTTATCTAAGTTGCTACCCAAATATATGGCTTGAATTCAGATGATTGAATCATCTATGTAAAGTAACAGTTACCCAAACATAGTATTTTAACCTCAAGTATTGCATTACTGTTATGGGCTCGGTATTGGGACAATGCGATATATTACCAACTATTATTTGGCATGGTATTGCAAGGATGTCCGATTAAAGACAACCATGCATCAGTTATAGCAAGAGTAGCAACAGTTTTATGAAGTGGGTTAGCAATCAATGTGAGCCCTTAATAAGAATTAATTTTAAACTTTAATCTCCTGCTTTGTGCATATAGTTCCTCCTTTCCCCTAAGTGGGATGCCCAATATTTATGATTTTGTACTTAAATCACATTTTCCTGCAGTCCTGTTTAACAAGAAATGCTTACTTAAATATGTTACAATGACTTATTTTTTTGTTTGAACTTTACAGGTAATATGTTTTCGCAACAAAGTCAAGAAATAAGCAGACACCTTCAAAGAAAGTTCCTTTTGTCTCTACTTTTTATACCTCTAGAATTTGTTGCAGTACATGGGTTTTACACGTATTTTCTCTTGCACCTGAACTCTAACATGTTTATGTAGGTATTTATTTCCAGTTTTCCTATGTATGTCTCAACAAATCTGAATGAAATAATTAGAGTCATAGTTTTCCTATAAAGTTTTGGATATGTTTTGTTTGTTTTAACATTCTAGTTGCCTTCTCATGTAGGAAGCAGTTTATGATACAATTCACCTTAGAAAAAAAAGTCAGTACCAAGTTTACGGTAATTATTCATTTACCATTATACTATTATTTTCCTTGGCTGTTGGGGATTATGAGAAAATTCAGACAGCCTGACATTTCACTAATAATACAAAATGACAACTATGAAAGCTCCTCATTTCTATTTTATGGTGCATACATGTCTTAAAAATATGCATTTCCTTCTTTTTGAACTGAGCCGAGTTACAAGCTAAGCTCAGTTTAAGAAAATGCTGTTTCTTTTAGACTATTAAAATATTTGAACCAACATCCGAAAACTTTGGATGAACCTATTCTGTTGATCAGATTCTAAATTATGTATGGAATGCTGCTACTATTAAATAATATGTTATGACTTTTCCAGTTTACAAAACAAATTAAAAATATAGACTAACCATGTACTGTCACATTATTAGCCTTAAGTTTTTTTATGTATTAGGACTTGGCTTGGTTTAACCAATAGCCGAGTAGGTTGGACTCTTCTAGGTTTCAAATAAGAGTGCAATTTATTGTAGGTCTGCCTAAGCAAGTTGTGTTAATAATAAGAAAAATGTTTGTTTATGATACAAAAATATTGATCCAATAATCAAAATTTAACTTTCTGTTTTCACATATTTTACAACCAAAAGTGAATGTTTTCCCACTTCATTATGCATTGAGAACTACTGCTAACAGTATTTAGATGACATCAAACTGCTTTATTTTTGCATTTTAATTGTTTTTCTTGCATTTTGTTTTGTTATATGACTGTAATTTGTGCTTGTGAATTGCAGGTTCTACAAGTTGAACGAGCTTACAAGCTGAAGACTAAGTGATTTTTCATGTAATCTTGTTTTGAAACGATGTTTGAACAACATGTATGTTGACTTATTTTTATATTTATTGTTAGATTTATTAACTATGACTTTGTAATTGAAATCAAATATGCTTTTGGTATTAGTTTTTTTTCTATTGACAGTTTTGTCTTGTGAATTTACTGCTTAATTGTTTGAACTGTGCACAAGTTAAATAAGGGTTTTGCTATATAAAGATCATAGTTGAAATATGTGCTATATATTAAAAATATTAATAGCGGAAGATCGCATTTATGGAAATAAAATGTGAAATGCTATATAAAAAATTAAATAGTGTGGAAAACTTTTTCATATCATTGAATGTGTGCTACGAAAACACTGAAAACACTATATATACTACAAATATTCATAGCGGAAACCTCCTGTTATGGAATCAAAATGAGAAATGCTATGTAAACCGTGTGGAAAACTTTTCATATTATTGAATTTGAGCTATGAAAATAATGATAATGCTATAAAAAAAAGCGAATATTTAACATAGTAAGGTCTGAAAGCTATATATCAATGAGAATTCAATAATAGAGGATTTTTTTAATAAAACAAAATGAAAAACATTTTTCATAGCAATGAATATGTGCTATGAAATTATTGATAATGCTATAAAAAATAAGCTAAGATTTTAGTAAGAAAATATAATTGCAATGTCTGAACGCTATGTAAAACATTTCATGCTGGTGAACGCGAGCTATAAAATGTATAATACAATAGCGTTTAGATTTGAGCTATAAGATATAATTGGGCTATTATTACATGTCGTTATATAGCGTCGTCACTAATGCTATAGTAGCCTATTATAGCGTTTTTCACGTGCTATTAAAAGGTAAATCTGTTGTAGTGGGTAGACCTAACTTAATAGGTAAATTCCCAAGCTTATGTTTTTATGCATACTTACATGTCAACTTCCATGTTATATTTCAAGTCATGTTTTCAATTTGTATTTTCATGTCATTAGAAATTACCCATAACATAACCCAACGCTTTTAAACTCGCATATACGTTCGCGACAACGTAATGGATTAAAAGAAGAGACTTGGCAAAGGCATGATAAAAATGGATATTAAGCCACAAGTTAATCATGGTGGCAAATGAGGCACAAATGTGTTCATTAACTTGCATGTTACATTCTTAAGCCTCAAAACATGCATAAACCCAAACTTGGCACATAAGCGAATCATGGTGACAAAAGATATGGAATGATGACTAGTAACTCGCATATATCATCATATAAGGGTTATGACTTCATATGCAAGTTGACATAAAGGTTATGAGGTTTCTCATGTTGCCTAATGCAACATTTCAACATAAAGGTTGTAGCTTTTAGCTCACAAGATCAAGATAATGACTTCATAAACTTGCATGACATGATAGCATGTATCATACTCAATGATCAAACCCAAACTTGCAACATGAACATTTAACTTCATAGTTAATATCTAAGAGTAGGGAAAGGGCTTACCTTGCTATGAAGGCACAAAAGATATGACAAAGCCCTTATGCAATCAAATAGACCCAAAATGCAAGCTCTAACATAAAAACCCTTGAGCCAAAATGATCAAAACCCTTGCTTTATGATGCAAAGATAGAAACTTGACTTGAATGCAAGCTAATGACACTCATACAAGCTTGAAAACACTTGTATGCATGGAAAATCTCTCATGGAAACCATTTAGAAATTTTATGAAGAGAATGGAGGCCATGAGAGGTAAAATTTTGCCATAGTTTAGTTGCATGAATGAATAATGAGGATTTAGGATAGGTTAGGGTCTTATTTATAGATTAGGCAAGTGTTTTAGGCCATAGGATTAAACCTAGATTCAATCCAAGCCATCAAAGCATGTCTTGGGGAAGAAGTCAAGTGTAGGAACCATCTAGGGCCTTTAGATTAAAGATGAACCATGAGAACCATCCAAATGCAAAATCTGCATTTGAGAGAATCGGCCCACGGGTTGACAGCCAAACACCCTGTATTAACCCCTAGTCGACCCAGCGAGCTCGGGTCGACCTCAAAAATCGGCTGGTTCGGTTATTCCCCTCTCCCAATTCGCTGTTTTGAACATTTTTGCATATTTATTTATTTAATTTTCAAATATATATATATATATATCAATGTATATATTTCTCTGCGCAACCCATTTCACTTAATTAAGTATACTTTAATTTGGGAATTTTTCGTGAAACTTCGCGAGGCCATATCTTGGTCATACGGACTCCGATTTTCGAAAACTCGGACTCTATTTCGCGTATTTTTCCGAGACGAACGCAATGGCATAGCCCGTTTCCCTTGATTCAGATTTTACAGTTTAATTCTGCCTCCATTTATGTTATAACAGGTTATTGAAAATACGGGTTGTTACATTCTCCCCACCTTTTAGGATTTCGTCCCCGAAATCTCCAAGTTAGGAAGATCATATCCTACCATCCATCATTCATCTACTCAAAACATCATCCACAAGCAACCATTGTCCTTAGATGATGTCTAATGCTATATGAATATATGCAAAACGTGTGTGTACATGTTCCTTAGCTAATGCTAATGATCAGGCCTGAATAATCTTTCTAATGCAAAATAAGTATAGTGCCATGAATCCAACATGTATGCAAATAGTCCTAGTCATATAGATACTATATGCGTGCACAATCATTCATTCATATGCAACAACCGCATGATAATACATTCGATTTCATCCATAAACAAGTATAAATACTCGTGCATATGCAATATGAAATGTGACCGAGTCGAGCTAGTATCTAATGTGTATTCGCGCATCCACGAGCAACCACTTGCAACCATATCAATCATAACATGTTTCAAATACATGTTTACATCCATAGGTTCTACCTAGAATTCCCTGAAACAGGGTCGAGAGGATAAACAGGACAAACTCCTTACAGGGTTCGTAACGGAGAATAGGATCGAGAGGATGTCCACAAAAGATAACCTACAAGTAAGCTCTACAGAAAACAGGGATCAAGGATATACTCCCAAAAAGAGATATCATGCGCGTATCTAGTCTTTGACCATCAAAGTCGTCTTTTAACTTCGTGATTTTGTAGCTTCTTATTCCTGTTTCCATAACATGAGCTGGAACTCATTTCTTCGTCGCCTCTCGTTCCACTTGCACTTATCCTTTTCCTAGAATACTTGACGTAAACATGACTGCGTACTCATGATCTCATGCAAGCTTTCCAAAATTCACTAGTGAATCTTGGATCTCGTTTATATACTATAAGGCATTCCATGTAGAAGAACTTTCTCTTGAAAGTAAACAGATGTCAATCAGGTTATCATGCGCACTTACTAGGGTGATCTCTATAACCCATGCATAAATGAAGTAAACCATCCGTCTTATTGGCGAACACCACTCGATCGGGCTTCAAATTTCCAATAAAGGCATCAAGGGATTCTAAGTAACTAGTCATGACAGAACCTCAAAAAGGTTACCCGATACTTCGAGGGCATTACCAAGGCTAGTCAAAAGGTCTAACTACCCTCCTATCAAAACCGAGAGTGGCACCCCCTACTGGATAACCACTTCATCCCTAGAATCCATCCATAGCTTATAAACATAAGCATTATTTCCAAACTCAACACTTGGCATAGACATTCCCAAATCCAAACAAGTCATGTATAAATGGACTAATTCTCCAATAGGACTTTGAGACAAAAATGGGATTCTCTATTACGCTAGTACTTAAGGTGCAGAGACTCAACTACCGAAGCAGACTTAAATGATATGAACAACGAAGTCCTAATGGGATGATAGAGAAGAAAAGCTAAACCTTTAACAAGATCGTTACCCTCCTTCCGAGGTACTCTAGAAATGAGAGCATACTACTGCCCTCCCGATGATCTTGTCCTTGTCCCATAATACTTAACTATCCGCCCCGTTTTACCATGCCAAAGGTACTCTCTCGTCATGGGTTTCATTGTTCATCTTTCTCCCTCCTTTGAGGACTAAGCCATACCAAAAAGTTGCTCATCCTTAAGCTCGTATCATTTATCCTTCTTTCTCACGATCCTTTCTTATAACGCGGCCACTGGTCTCTCGAGAACCACCTCCATCGTATGGAAAGCACTTTCGTAGGTAGAAAAGACTAGTCGCAGTTAAAACTACTGTGACTACAGATGGAGGAAAGAAAGGAAAAGAGACTCAATTAAGGAAACAAGGATAGTGCTAATGACCTTTGGGGAATAGCCTTTTTCTTTGAAAAGAAAATTTTCTTGAAAAATGCTTCTTTGTAAACGGTTTTTTTTTCAAATAGTTTTCAGAAGGTCTTTAAAAACTTTTGCCCAGTCTGGTAACCTTCTGCTCTGATACCACGTGTAACACCCCTCCTCCTCTAGGGTCACTCGCAAAGGAATGCACTAGCTTTAGAGGGGCATTATTGGTAAACATGCACAGAAATATCACAAGACAGAACATATAAAATAGCGGAAGTAAAATCAAACTTTCATAACATGAATAAATAAGGTCTAAAGCCTTTTACATCAGAGTACATCAAAACCTGTCTTGCAATAGTAAAGAAGCATAAAGACATTTTCATAAATTATTCCCCAAGTAAAAACAGTAAAGTAGCCATTAGCCAAGAAAAGTCCAAGCCATCCATGATGACCTTCAAGCAGAAGAAGTCCGAACTAAACAACAGTATTTCCTCCTTGTAACCTGGGGGGGGGGGGAAACGGAAGAAAAGAGGCGAAAAAAAACGGGTCAGTCAAAAAGACTGAGTAAGCCCTATCTACTATTAGCATAAAAACTAGTAAAGTTAACTGACATGAGAAACTGAGATGAACATAAGCATGATAACAAGATAGATAAGCTAAATCAAAATAACAGGATGAACTACTGAACTCAGATAAACTAAGGTGTCATGATAAATTACGATGTCAAGATAAAACAAAGTATCACATCGTCAGGTTTCTATCAAGTATAATATCCCCAAGATATATGTCACGTATAACGCCCCGTGATATCTATCCTGTATTTTAGCTCTGCACCTACTGTACTGGTATCCCCACCGTGTCATGTGTTAACCAAGAATGACCCTCACTCAAAAGTCGTGTAATGGTCCATGTCAACCTAATATATCGCATATATAGGTTACTCAACTTGTATGTTTTATTCCATGTAAATGTTCAGTCCCTTGCCGTAGACCATACGGGCTTTCCCATGAGATTCTATATTACTTTAACATAGTTCCATGATCCTTAAGATCGGTTTGGACTGTTACCCTAAACCTAGCTAGGGTCTTCCAACATGAATTATTGTTTGTACAACTAGGACTTATGCTACCTAGGGCTGCTAGGGATTATGCTTACCTATTGCACGTTTTCGTATCTCGGTTTGGGTTCAACCACCTAGGGCCACTAGGGATTACGCTAACCGCCAACCGCGCCCTTTTTCCCACGCATTCATCGTGAATCGCTTTTCCATGACTGTATGCACATGTATCACATCGTGCCATCCGAGTCCTGTCACAGGGCAAATCAAGAAATACAGGACTCGGTCGGGAGCTTTCGATTTATCTGCCGATGCAGATGCTATGGTCTGTTTTTCTTATACGTGGCTATGGTCCCACGAGACCACTCCCTCAACTAGTGAAAGACAAGATAGGATAAATCCTGTATGAGAACACAACACTGGCCAACCCACATCCAAGCCTTACCGCAACCATAATTAGATAGCAATTATGGTCTTTTGGGTGTTCTCTGCCTTTCCGTACGTACACGCTTGACCAAAGATGGTAGGTAGCCTGACGAAATGCTATCTAGGGTACGACCGTGTATCGTCGACTATCCCCTATCCATCCCCGTCTTTAGGTCGCTCGTATAGCAACCAAGGCGTACTCTTGGTTCTTCTAACGCAGACCTTAACCTCTCATGAGCCTAGTATAATCACCTGGCAGCTCATAGAGGGATACCAAGAATATCCTCACGTTCCCCGAAGCCGCTGCTTCGTTACCCAGTTCGCTGGAGCCTTTATCTAAATCAGATACTTGCTCCTGCTCGTATACTTAAACGATGACCTACCGTATCAGGTTACTCATCTATCTATGAACTGGTCTAAATTTCCTTGACTAAGAATCATTACTTAGTTATTCTTCAACTAAGGTTTACCACTTAGCATTGTTCCCGTTATCCTTGTTAACTACGGTTATCCACCTAATCCTCAGAACTAGGGTTTACATAATGGATTAAGTGTCACTTAAGTTCATGACTTAACCCGTCTACAAATCCTGTCAAAATTGGCTAAGTATCCAAGTTCAAGGCTTAACCCTACAAACCATGCTCAAGTTGGTTAAGTATATTAAGCAATTCACGACTTAACCTCATCCAATTATCATTCTAGATTGGTTAAGTATATATTAACTTGACCCTATCAATTTACTTAGTCAAATCGGTCAAGGGTATTCAAGCGATTCGTGACTTAGCCTTATCATGTTTTCACGTTATATTGGTTAAGTATTGGTTAACTTAACCCCATCCACTAGTCATATAAAAATGGTTAAGTGTCATTAGGCAAATCAAGTTACTTAACCTACCCAACCTTGTCATATTTTGTTAAGTATCATTAGCCTAATCAAATTACTTAACCCATTTGTCCATGTCAAATTTGGTTAAGAGTCATTAATCAAATTAACTTAACCCTATCATGTGGCATTAATTACTTAATGCACCTTCACCTCTCACATTGGACTTTGTTGTGGTTACTAGTTAAGCTGGTCGGTTCCGGGTAGCTTTACACCACAACTTGGTCTAACCTCGGGTTCAAGCACAACATGACCAACTTCTCACATTGGGTCCTATTGTTTGCAACTACTAGTTAGGCCGGTCGGTTCCGGGTAGTTTTACGTTGCAAACTCAACCCAACCTCGAGTTGGCCACACTTATATTATCTATGTGTCATGTCCATCATGTTTCCCAAAACATGTTACAAGTTTTCAAGCATTTGGGTAGACCTAACTTAATAGGTAAATTCCCAAAGGGTAGACCTAACTTAATAGGTAAATTCCCAAGCTTATGTTTTTATGCATACTTACATGTCAACTTCCATGTTATATTTCAAGTCATGTTTTCAAGTTGTATTTTCATGTCATTAGAAATTACCCATAACATAACCCAATGCTTTTAAACTCGCATATACGTTCGCGACAACGTAATGGATTAAAATAAGAGACTTGGCAAAGGCATGACAAAAATGGATATTAAGCCACAAGTTAATCATGGTGGCAAATGAGGCACAAATGTGTTCATTAACTTGCATGTTACATTCTTAAGCCTCAAAACATGCATAAACCCAAACTTGACACATAAGCGAATCATGGTGACAAAAGATATGGAATGATGACTAGTAACTCGCATATATCATCATATAAGGGTTATGACTTCATATGCAAGTTGACATAAAGGTTATGAGGGTTCTCATGTTGCCTAATGCAACATTTCAACGTAAAGGTTGTAGCTTTTAGCTCACAAGATCAAGATAATGACTTCATAGACTTGCATGACATGATAGCATGTATCATACTCAATGATCAAACCCAAACGTGCAACATGAACATTTAACTTCATAGTTAATATCTAAGAGTAGGGAAAGGGCTTACCTTGCTATGAAGGCACAAAAGATATGACAAAGCCCTTATGCAATCAAATAGACCCAAAATGCAAGCTCTAACATAAAAACCTTTGAGACAAAATGATCAAAACCCTTGCTTTATGATGCAAAGATAGAAACTTGACTTGAATGCAAGCTAATGACACTCATACAAGCTTGAAAACACTTGTATGCATGGAAAATCTCTCATAGAAACCATTTAGAAATTTTATGAAGAGAGTGGAGGCCATGAGAGGTAAAATTTTGCCATAGTTTAGTTGCATGAATGAATAATGAGGATTTAGGATAGGTTAGGGTCTTATTTATAGATTAGGCAAGTGTTTTAGGCCATAGGATTAAACCTAGATTCAATCCAAGCCATCAAAGCATGTCTTGGGGAAGAAGTCAAGTGTAGGAACCATCTAAGGCCTTTAGATTAAAGATGAACCATGAGAACCATCCAAATGCAAAATCTGCATTTGAGCGAATCGGCCCACGGGTTGACAGCCAAACACCCTGGATTAACCCCTAGTCGACCCAGCGGGCTTGGGTCGACCTCAAAAATCGGCCGGTTCGGTTATTCCCCTCTCCCAATTCGCTGTTTTGAACATTTTTGCATATTTATTTATTTAATTTTCAATTATATATATATATATCAATATATATATATTTCTCTGCGCAACCCATTTCACTTAATTAAGTATACTTTAATTTGGGAATTTTTCGTGAAACTTCGCGAGGCCATATCTTGGTCATACGGACTCCGATTTTCGAAAACTCGGACTCTATTCCGTGTATTTTTCCGAGAAGAACGCAATGGCATAGCCCGTTTCCCTTGATTCCGATTTTACAGTTTAATTCTGCCTCCATTTATGTTGTAACAGGTTATTGAAAATACGGGTTGTTACACAAGTCCTGAAAAACGCAAATAATGCTGCATGTAATGTGAAGCTGGTGCTTAGTTTGAACAAGATGGAGCAATTTACAACCTAGGTTTAATGCATCTTTGATGTTTGTTAGTTTTGAAGGGTTATTTGTTGTATAGTTGATACACGACATTTTTGAATGCAGTTCTCTAATATACTTTCAATTTGTTTTACATGGTGGTATAGAACAAAGTAACTATGCTGGTATGGTACCCCACATTTTCATAATCTGTTTTGGTTGCAAGGCAATTTCCATAATCTCTTTTACTAACCTATCGGACATGTTAAAGTATGATGTGGGATGAGTATGAAAGTAGGTGCACGTACATGCACCTTTTCATTAAACTGCGTGAATAAAATCATAATTGTGAAGTAAAACTGGTTCGTATGAATCAAGTGTATGTAATCAGAGCGTAACGTGCACTTATGAGTTGATACATTCAGAACAGTTTACATACCACTTGTTATGCTTGAAAAGGCATGGATTATGTACAAAAATGAACATTCCTTTTTCTAGCACCCTACATCATTTCCTGTAGTTGAGTTGGAAGTTGACATCAGTTTCAGTAGTAGTACCTAAATATTTTGTGTGTTAGACCATATGCAAAGGTAAATAAAATTATACCAATTATGGTGCTGGTCATGACAAAGACATTGGAGCATGAACGTCTCAAGAACAGCAAAATAACGAAATTTACAAGTCCTGTTGCACAATATTATTAGGCGACCATATCATACAAAAAAAGGATTAACATGAAAGCTTGACATTTAATAATTACGGACAAATATGACATCTGAGTGCGCAATGTATTTACGTGACCATATCATAGAAGACCGCAATAGCAAAGACACACAAAATTCATCATAGCTTATTTAAAAGGCAGAGAGTGGGAAGATAAAGTTATTTTTTTTGTTAAATTCTATTAATCTGCTACTTGTATATTTTTCGTCTAAAAGACACTAATATGGAGGATGCTTGATCACCATTATGAACATCGGCAAAAATCTTGGAGCTCAAAGGTTAAAGAATTTAGCATACCTACTTTAGTAAAAAAATTGCACTTAAGAGATTATCATAAATCCATAATTTTGATTCCCTATTATATCAAATATGAAGAAAACATGGACAAAATCCTTTTTGCTTAGGACCCTTGAATCATCTCACTTGCAGGTGTCATGAATATGAAGTTAATGGTATTCACAGGGGTAACCCTTCTCTAAAGACCTATTCACACTTCAACTTTAGTGTCGAAAATTAGCAATTTGCTATATTCTGTACTTGTCATCATCACTTCAACAATATATACATCTCACGTTTAAAAAAAAATTGTGCAGCTCTCCAAACTGGAAATAGTGGCAAGCGCACAAATAATAACAAACAACAAAACAAAAGAATTACCAATTTTTCCAAATGGTCAAGGAGATGGTGCACACTGTAACATCCCTAAGACCCACATCGTGGAAGCCTATGTGAAGTGGGTATTATATAATAGAGCCCATCTCTTACTAATGTCGAGGCCTTTTGCCACACCCTGTATTATCTGTGTCTATTAAGGAACGAATTAAAGAATACTTAAATTTTAAATTGAGAATTAAGGGAAACGGTTACACCGTTGCGTTCGTCTTGAAATTCTACTTGGGATAGAGTCCAATTTTTCGTAAATCGGACTTCGTATGAGGAAGTTACGACCCTCAGAAGTTTCATGAATTTAAATAAATTAAAACAGTTCATATTAAAACTCAAAATTCAAACGAAAACGAAGAAGCGTACTAGGCGGGGTTATTCCTGCCCCAGGCCAGGTTGACCAGGAGGTCGACCATCCTTATGCAGGTCGATCTAGGGGTCGACCTAGGGGTCGGCTTACCCCCTCGCCCAGATCCAAAACAGTGACGATTCTGACTTGTTGCTGAATCTTTTCTGACCTGTTGCTGAGTCATTAGGGCATAGGTGGCAATTCCGGATAACTCAATCTAGTCTGGACGGTTGTGATTGCTCCAAGGATGATCTAACGGCTCACATAAGATTAAACCTCTATAAAAGCAACCCTATTCCTCAACCCCAAATCACACAAATTCATTCCAAGGAGCCACCATGCTATCAATGATCGTCCTAACCTAGCCACCACTTCATTTCAAACTAGAAAGAAAGATTAAAGCTACGAATCAAAACTAACTTAGAGAATTGATAGTCTTCATCAAGGGATTGCTTTTCAGTTTCAGAAAACAGATCCCAGAAAACAAGACTTTCTTTTGTTTATAAGTCATGTTATTATTTAGATGTGAACGATAAAAAGTTATGATTTGTAATAAAGTGAAAACTAGAGTAATTCCTAGTTGTAAGAAAATGATGATGCCGTTTCATGTCTATTCTTGTAACGATTCTATCGTATATGCTTGTGATACTATTGTGGTTATTATGTTGATGTTAAATCAATCGTGCATTATGTAAATTTGGTGACTTTTCATGCTATGTAACATGCAAGTTGTTAGGCTAAAACATGTATTATGTTTAGATCTACGTTTAGATCTATGAAAATTGGATCCAAAATTAAAAGTTCACATTCACATGCCTAGTTGAACTTGTGTAATTCTATATGCTTAAGATTCATGTTTATTGGATCCAAAATAAAAGTTCACATTCACGTGCCGAGTTAAACTTGTGTAATTCTATATGCTTAAGATTCATGTTTATTGGATCCAAAAATGAAAGTTCATGTTCACATGCCTAGTTGAACTTGTGTAATTCCATATGCTTAAGATTCATGCTTATTGGATCCAAAAATTAAAAGTTCACATTCACATGCCTAGTTGAACTTGTATAATTTTATATGCTTAAGGTTCATGTTTATTGGATCCAAAATAAAAGTTTACATTTACTTGCCTAGTTGGATTTGTGTAATTTCATATGTTTAAGACTCATGTTAATTGGATCCAAAAATGCAAGTTCATTATTTTATGCCACATTTACATGACACATGTTTTGTTAAATCCTTATTATTTTATGTTGTATGGATGGTACATGCTCCCTTCTTTCCCCTTTTGTATATAAGTTAGGCCAATTTGCGAGCCTAACATTCTATGTTAATTTTGCGAACGTATATAGGGGGTAACGTTGGGAAAACCTTAAATTCCATATTATTGGCATAATTTGGCCCATAAATATATGAACGATTAGTGGCATAAAAATGATATAATTTATATACCCAAAATTTTTGAATATGATTTATAGGGTAAAGGGCGAATGATTTGAATGGCAATAATTGAGGATAATTTACATATAAATATGAAAGGTAAAAATGTAAATTTAGCAAAAGATGAATATGGCTAACCCGAGGTTAGATTGAGTTATGGTATAAGACTTCCCGGAACCCCCTGGCAAATCCAGCAACAATAACAATATAGATTTGATGTGAGAGGTTAGCACATTGAGCCCAAAAGAACCGGAGGTTAGACCGAGTTGAAGTGTAAAACTGCCAGGACCCGACCGACACATCCAGTGACTGCAAAAATACCTGTCTAATGTGAGTGGTTAGTGCTTTAATTAATGAATTAAAACTAAGAAAGGAATAGTAGGATTAAGTTAATTAAGGTAACACTAAACCAATGCAACATGTTAAATAAACTGATGGGTGGTGTTAGGTTAATTTGGACACTTAACCAATTTAACATGTTGATTAGGAAATCCAATTAACAAAGACCCATTTTAGCAGTAACACACATAGATGTATCATGGTACCCTGAACTTGGCAGGGTGGGGCATGATTACTGGGCAGATTATAAGTGGTCAAAACAACGGCGGGTGGTGCATCAGTGTAGGTGCCGACGGAGTGCAGGCATGCACGTACTCCAGATTGGAAAAAGCAGGCACTGGGCATCAGTAGTTATACACTGTGCATCTTGAATTGTGTCGGGTTGCCACCATAGAATTTGATACACCCCATGGTGGGACCAGCACAGGTATCTACAATCAAGTGGGCCCGAATTACACAAGTGGTAAACGTATACGAGTAGGAGCCGATCGATAAAAAGGGGATCATTTATCTTGAACACATGGTGCTAGTTGAAACACTTGTAAGGGGGTGCAAAGAAGTTGAAATGAGTGCGATAGCATATTCAGTCTTATTGTCTTATTTCTAGGGTATTGTCCTAGATTCAGTTTATTCATATCATAATCCTTTTCCTGTTTACATGCTAATTAATCGCTGGACTTACCAGACTCATGTCTGACCCATTTTTCTTTCGTCTTCTTTTCTTCCGTTCCCCCCCTCAAGGTCCGCAGGGAGGAAATACTCCAGCTTAGTTCAGACCCTTTTGCAAGCTTGAAGAGAGTAGATGTATGACTTGGAATCTCTCTCTTGGGCTATGGCTTTGGTTTCACTCTCAATGGGGTTTTATGATACTTTATTGTTGTTTTATGCTTCTGTATGTTTTAATCAAGACAGAGGTTTTGTTGTAATAATTTGGAAGTTGTTTTGAGACAGTTTGTTGTAATGTTTTGAATAAGTGCTTATGAAATAAATTTTGTTTTTCCGCTGCTTATATGTCTTCCTTGTAAATTATCTGTGTGTTTTACTTACATTTCTCCTCCGAAGTTAAGGCATTCCCTTTGTGAGTGACCTTAATGGAGGTGGGGTGTTTCAGTTGGTATCAGAGCAATGGTTTACCAGATTAGATAAAAGTTTTTGAAAACTAATTTTCAAAAAGAAGTTTAAAGAAGCATTTTTCAAGAAAAAGTGTTGTTTTTATTTTAAAAGCATAATCCCGAAAGCCATATGCTTTATCTTTCTATCCTTTGTTTTGAATCTTTCTTTTTTTTTCGTTTCAGCATGTCTGGGGATCTTAACCTTCCAGAGGGCATGCCGTTACCTGGCTGGTTCAGAAGGTACCTAGAGGCTAGGGCTAATGTTGCAGGCCCACCAGACGTTCCTCCTCCCCCAGCTGCAGCAGTTCCTCCTCCTCCGCGTGCAAATTCTTTCTCAAAAATATGTAAGGACTTTCGAGCCATGGGTGGAAAGAACTTCAACGGAAATGAATCCTTCGTGGAAGCAAAAAACTGGCTCAGAGAAACTGAGGATTTGTTTGTTATATTCGAAGTGGACGATAGGCAGAAGATACAGTTGGACGTATGGTTGCTCAAAGACGAAGCCTCTTATTGGTGGGAGGTTGCCAATGTTGAGAGACCAGTTGAAACTAGGATGGATTTCAAAACCAGGTTTGAAATGAAATTCCTCTCACAAGCTGAACAAAGCCTACAGATGGAGAAGTTCTTAGCTCTAAAACAGGGAAGTATGTCGGTCAAGGAATACGTTAACCAATTCAATCAGCTGGCTAGGTCCGGATTGGAGTTAGTGAATACTCCACATAAGAAGGCTCTCTGTTTTGTTAAAGGATAGAATGTGCCACTGCACATCGTAGCTATGTCCCATATACCTATGGGTGCGACTTATGAGAGACTGTTGGACATGGAACTGTTACAAGAAGAAGATAAGGTTGGAAAGAAAGAGATAAAGGTTGAAGTACCTCAAGATAAGAAAGTGGAAGGATCACAGAACAAGAAGATAGATTCCAAGAAGGGCGGGAAGAACAACAAACCCCGTGACAAGAGGAAGTGTAATTTTAGTGGCGTTCCTTGACATCTGATTAAGGACTGCAGAAAGAAGAAGAGGAAGATGGGTGGTAGTTTTCAATGCGACAAGACAAGACACATGGCTAAGGACTGCCCAAGAAAGCAAGGGCAAGGGCAGAGAGCTGGATCTATTTCTGGAGGGAAAGTTCATGCTCTCATAGCACCTCTGCAAGAATGAGGTAGAAATATTTCTGCTGAGAGTTTATTTAATCTTTTTGATCATCATATTCGTACACTCTTTGATTCTGGCGCATCACACTCTTATATATCTACTGCTTTAGTTGAATCTCTGCACCTAGACACCATTATAGTAGAGGATCCATTGGTTGTTTCAAATCCAATTGGGGGTTCGGCTTATTTATCAATGATTTGTTTAGATTTGAAAATTTCTATACTGAGCGTTGGGTTTAGATGTAATGCTATGTTTTCGGCTTCACAGGCTATGGGTTGATTCTAGGCATGGACTGGTTATCTTGTAATGGTGTCGTCCTCGATTGTGAAAAGAGAGTGGTTAGACTCATGGCTCTCATCGGTAACACTCTCAAAATCTCTTGCACTCCCATGAAATCTTTTATGCTTAGCTATCTAGAATCTCTTGATGCGTCTGTTGAGAATTTACAGTCTGTTAGAGTAGTCCATGAATACTCAGATGTATTTGAAGAGGTGAAGGGCTTACCTCCGAAGCGGGAGATAGACTTTCGCATATACCTTGTTGATAACGCAAAACCCGTTGCTTTACCTATTAGACACATGGCTCCAATGAGAGGAAAGAGCTCAGCAAGCAAGTTAAAGAGCTTCTAGAAAAGGGGTTCATAAGGAGGAGTATTTCTGAATGGGGTACTCTAGTAGTGTTTGCAACCAAAGAGGATGGTTCGCTTCGCATATGCGTGGATTATAGGGAGCTAAACAAGCTGACCAAGAAGAATAGGCACCCACTTCGAAGAATAGACGACTTGTTCGATCAGCTTATAGGTGCATCGGTTTTCTCCTAACTAGATCTGGCTACCAGGTTTCATCAGCTAAGAGTGGCCGAAGACAGCATTGATAAGACCGTGTTCAGAACCCCAGATGGTTTCTTCGAGTGGCTTATCATGCCTTTCGTCTTGATAAACGCACCCGCTTATTTTGTTGATTTAATGAGCAGGGTGTTTAGGGAGTTCCTTAATAAGTTTGTAGTGGTCTTCATAGATGACATTTTGATCTTCTCGAAGAGTGAGGAAGAGCATGCTCTACATTTAAAGGAAGTCATGGATACTCTTCGTGCACATCAGCTAAAAGCCAAATTCTCCAAATGCCATTTCTTGAGAGAAGAAGTGAGATTCCTTGAACATGTGTGTCCAAAGAAGGGATAGCTGTGGACCCTGCAAAAGTAGCTGCGGTACAAGATTGTAAGGTCCCAAGGAATGCAACTGAAGTCCGAAGCTTTCTCAGGCTAGCGGGTTTTTGCCGAAAGTTCATTTAAGAATTTGCGAAAATCTCGGCTCCACTTACAAGGTTGACGAAGAAGAACCTAACTTTCACTTGGGATTTGGTTTGCGATGTTGCTTTCCAACGTTTGAAGAGGGCTCTAACAACAACCCTAGTTCTGACATTACCTGATGGGAGCAAGATGTTTACAGTATACACGGATGCATGCGGTACAGGACTAGGCTCTATCTTGATGCCAGAAGGGAAGGTAGTAGCTTATGGTGGAAAATAGTTGAAAGTACATGAGTAAAACTACCCAACCGATGATCTAGAGTTGGCTTCCACCGTTTTTGCGCTTAAGTCTTGGCACCATTATCTCCTAGGTGAGAAGTTTGAATTGTATACTGACCATAAATCATTGAAGTACATTTTCTCGCAGAAAGATCTTAACTTGAGGCAACAAAGGTGGATGGAGTTCTTAGCATCCTACGATTTTGAGATTTCCTATACCTGTGCCAAGGGCAATGTAGTAACAGACGCCTTGAGTAAAATTGGTTGGTTGAGACTTCTAGTCACCTCAATAGATACTCCATCGATGACAAAGGTTGGTTGAGACGGGATGGAAGACTATGCGTCCCACAAGCAAGGGAATTAGTGAAGATGGTTCTCGAAGAAGCACACCATTCTAAGCTGACCATACACCCAGGTGGAGACAAGATGTATAAGGACATAAAAAGGATTTTCTTTTGGAATGGCATGAAGAGATTGTAGCTGAGTTCGTTGCTAAGTGCTTGAGATGCCAGCAAGTCAAAGCGGAGAAGAAGAAGCCTGGTTGTCTGCTTCATCCTCTAGAGGTCCCATAGTGGAAATGGGATAGCATTTCGATGGACTTTGTTGATGGGTTGCCTAGGTCAAGAAGGGCAATACCAGTGTTTGGGTAATAGTGGACAGGCACACAAAAAGCTCTCACTTTATACCCGACAACAGTAGGAGGACTGCCTCATCGTGAGCATCCATTTATTTTAAAGAGATAGTTAGACTCCAAGGAATACCCTCCATCATAGTGAGTGATCGAGATCCTATCTTTACGAGCAAGTTTTGGAGGAGCTTGCAAGAGGCTGTGGGCACACAGCTATGCTTAAGAACGGCCTATTACCCCCAAACCAATGGTTAGATGGAAAGGGTGAACAGAGTATTAGAAGAGCTCTTGAGGTTGTGTATTCTTGATTTTGGAGGTACATGGGAGGATCATCTTCCTTTGGTGGAATTTGCCTACAACAATCACTACCAAGCCACAATAGGCATGGCACCCTTCGAAGCTTTATATGGATGGCCATGCCGATCAAAAACTTGTTGGTGGGAGTCTACAGACAAGCTCATACTTGGGCCAGACATGATTAGAGAAACTTCAGAGAAAGTGGACTTGATACGAAGAAGAATGAAGATTGCCTAAGACAGACAGAAATCCTACGCAGACAAAAGAAGGACCGACCTTGAGTTTGAGGTTGGAGATAGGTTGTTCCTTAAAGTATCTCCTTTGAGGAATGTCATTCTCTTTAGGTCTGTAGGAAAGTTGGCACCAATTTTTGTAGGACCATTTCCTATCATTGAAAGGGTTGGGACGATGGCTTACAAAGTAGAGCTACCCGAAAGACTTGCTGGAGTTCACAATGTTTTTCATGTTTCTCAACTACGAAAGTGCTTACATGAGTCTGCGGAAGTTGTGGAGCCAAGCATACTAGAGGAAGTAGAAGTGGAACGAGAAGCGACTGTGAGAAGAGTTCCAACTCGTATCTTGGGTATAGAAGTCAAAAAGCTAAGCAACCGCATAGTCAGACTTGTTAAAGTTCAATGGAGTGACGCTGAGGAAGACACGACTTGGGAAACTGAGGATAAAATACGCGCAGCCTACCCTTTCCTTTTTGAGGGTACATCCTTGATCTCTTTTTCCATAAGTTTATACATGTTTATATCTATCTTTTAAGTATATCTACTCGGTTCTATTCTTTATCCTTAGGTAGAAACCAATGGATGTAAACATGTATTTGAAACATGTTATGGTTGATGGTTGCAAGTGGCTGCAAGTGGTTGCTACTGTTTGCTCTTGGATGCATATACACACACATTAGGTGTTAGATTGGCTAAGTCACTTTCATATTGCATATGCATATATGTATTTGTATATGGATTGAAACTTGATGTGTTATCATATGGATGTCGCATTTGTATGAATGATGGCGAACTCATGCAGAATTATGAGTATGAAAAATTGCATACATAATGGACTCATGACACTGACATAATTTGCATTAAGGACGTCAACTGAATCAGTAGACTGCCTGATTTTGCATTAGATAAGAACATGTACACACACTATGCATATAGTCATGGAAGCATTAGAAGTCTTTTTAAGGACAATGGACACCTGTATTTGATGGTTGAGTATATGGACGATTGGATGGTAGGATATACATTCTTCTTGACCTGAAGATTTCGGAGGAGAAATCCTTTAAAGGAGGGGAAAATGTAACACCCTGTATTTTCTGTGTCTATTAAGGAAAGAATTAAAGAATACTTAATTTTTAAAGTGATAATTAAGGGAAATGGGTTATGCCGTTGCGTTCGTCTCGAAATTCTTCTTGGAATATAGTTCAAGTTTTAATAAATCGGACTTCGTATGAGCAAATTATGGCTCTCAGAAGTTTCAGGAATTTAACTAAATTAAAACAGTTTAGATTAACATTCAAAATTCAAATGAAAACAAAGAAGAGGGCTGGGCTGGATTTTTCCTACCTACGCCAGGTCGACTAGGGTATCGATTAGGGGGTCGACCTCCCCTATACAGGTCGGCCTGGGGTCGACCTAACCCTTCGCCCTATCCAAAACAGTGAAGATTCTGACTTTTTGCTGAGTCTTTTCTGACCTACTGCTGAGTCACTAGGGCATAGGTGGAAATTCTGGATAACTCTATCTAGTCTAGACGGTTGTGATTGCTCCTAGGATGATCTAATGGCTCACATAAGATTAAACCTCTATAAAACAACCCTATTCCTCAACCCTAAATCACACAGATTCATTCCAAGGAGCCACCATGCTGTCAATGATTGTCCTAACCTAGCCACCAATTCTTTTCAAAATAGAAAGCAAGATTAAAGCTATGAATCAAAACTAACTTAGAGAATAGATAGTCTTCGTCAAGGGATTGCTTTTCAGTTTCTGAAAACAAGTCCCAAACAACAAGACTTTCTTTTGTTTGTAAGTTCTATTATTATTTAGATGAATGATAAAAAGTTATGATTTGTAATAAAGTGAAAACTAGAGTAATTCCTAGTTGTAATATAATGATGATGCTGATTCATATCTATTCTTGTAACGATTCTATCGTTTATGCTTATTAGACTATTGTGGTTATTATGTTGATGTTAAACCAATCGTGTATTATGTAAATTTGGTGACTTTTTCATGTTATGTAACATGCAATTTGTTATGCTAAGACATGTATTATGTTTAGATCTACATTTAGATCTATGAAAATTGGATCCAAAAATAAAAGTTCACATTCACATGCCTAGTTGAACTTGTGTAATTCTATATGCTTAAGATTCATGTTTATTGGATCCAAAATAAAAGTTCACATTCACATGCCTAGTTGAACTCGTGTAATTCTATATGCTTAATATTCATGTTCATTGGATCCAAAATAAAATTTCACATTCACATGCCTAGATGAACTTGTGTAATTCTATATGCCTAAGATTCATGTTTATTGGATCCAAAAATTAAAAGTTTACATTCACATGCCTAGTTGAACTTGTATAATTCTATATGCTTAAGATTCATGTTTATTGGATCCGAAATAAAAGTTTACATTTACATGCCTAGTTGGATTTGGATAATTTCATATGTTTAAGACTCATGTTAATGGGATTGAAAAATGCAAGTTCATTATTTTATGCCACAGTTACATGACACATGCTTTGTTAGATCCTTATTATTTTGTGTTGCATGGATGGTACATGCTCCCTTCTTTCCCCTTTTGTATATAACTTAGGCTAAGTTACAAGCCTAACATTCATTGTTAATTTTGCGAACGTATAATGGGGGTAACGTTGGGAAAACCTTAAATTTCATATTTTTGGAATAATTTGGACCATAAATATATGAATGATTAGTGGTATAAAAATGGTATAATTTATATGCCTAAAAATTTAGAATATGATTTAGAGGGTAAATGGGGCATGACTTGAATGGCAATAATTGTGGATAATTTACATATAAATAAGAAAGGTAGATATGTAAATTTAGCAAAAGACGAATATGCCTAACCCGAGATTAGATTGAGTTACGGTATAAGACTGCCCGGAACTGCACGGCAAATCCAGCAACCGTAACAATATAGACCTAATGTGATAGGTTAGTGCATTGAGCCCAAAAGAACTGGAGGTTAGACTGAGTTGCGGTGCAAAACTGCCCGGACCCGACCGGCACATCCAGTGACCACAACAATACCAGTCTAATATGAGTGGTTGGTGCTTTAAATAATGAATTAAAGCTAAGACAGGAATGGTAGGGTTAAGTTAATTAAGGTAACACTTAACCAATGCAACATGTTAACTAAACCGATGGGTGGGGTTAGGTTAATTTTGACACTTAACCAATTTAACATGTTGATTAGGAAAACCTAGTAACGAAGACCCATTTCAGCAGTAACCCACATAGATGTATCATGGTACCATGAACTAGGCAGGGTAGGGCACGATTACTGGGCTGATTATAAGCGGTCAAAACAACGGCGGGTGGTGCGTCAGTGTAGGTTCCGACAGATTGCGGGCGTGCATGTACTACGGAGTGGAAAAAGCGGGCACTGTGTGAAGACCCGCAACTTCCCCGTAAAGGAAAGCGTCGGATAGTTCGAGAACAAGACACAGCAGAACGCAGACGGAAGAACATTTCAATTTACCGGGGCCACATACGAACTAGAAAAATTCCAGAAAAAATATTTTCTAGCTTCGTATTGACGATACGGTCCTAACAAAACTAGTTTCGTCGAATTCTGAGATCGTTTGAAAAATGGCCAATTTCCAGTCGATTAAAATCAACTGAAACTGGTCAAACGCGTTTTCCTTTGCCACGCTCACATATTGATTCGAAAAATTATGAAATTTGAAACCTAGCAATAACTTGACACTGCGGATCCAACAAAACTGGTTTCGTCGAAATCCGAGGTCGTTTGCAAAATGTCCATTTTTAAGGGCCTGAATTCCATAGCGACTATTCAGAATTTTCAACTGGACATATCTTTTGATTCCCGCTATGAAATCTTGATTTCTCGGGTTCGTTGGAAAGATATTATCAAATAGATCCTATTATTTTTGGTTTCACTAAAATCCGGATTGTTTTGCACCCGGTACATTCAATTGAAGTTTGAAATCGAATTATCGAACTACCACGCCATTTTCAATTCTATTTATAATTATATATAATATTTATATTCTAACGACGACGCGTATAATATATACGTTCGAATTCTATTCAAAATAAATTTTACGTCGATATTATTTAAAATAATCTATTTTAAATATTCAAAATTCGCCAAAATTGCCAAAATAAAAATTTTAAACTGGCCCAGATTTTGCGGGTTATTACAATCTCCCCCACTTAAAACTTTTCGTCCCCGAAAAGGAACAAAGTCGAAAGTGGTTTGATTATACAGCTCTATGTTCGATCTGGCTTCCATTCTCCAACTTTTCAGTTTCTGAGAATTTTCAAAATTTCAAAAATTTGGCTAACACCCTAAATTTTTGAAAAATTTCGCCATAACCTCCCCTGCAATGGGAGCATCGGGGAATTTCAAATAGCTTCCCCGGTCCTTCAGATCTCAAAAAGAAAAAGAAAAAGCCAAGCGGCTAGCCAATAGGCTCACAAAATCATCATCACCCAAACAAAACAGTAAATTATGTAATAAACATGTACCTATTTGTCGGGCAAACAAATTTTATTCTCTGGCTCTAGCCTCCTTGCTATGACCTGTTCAATATGAGTACAAGTATATGCAAGCAAATGCGACCAATTTTCAATATAGTTCAACATTTGGTTCAATTAGGCATAATGGTTCAAAATTAGCAAACAAATAAACAAACAACCCAAACATCAATCAATTAGTGAGTTAGAGTTTCAAATCCATAAATTTTACTACATATAAAGAAAATCAGGTTTTTGATGCCAATTCACAACAATGTGTTCTAACTATATAAGTTTTGGTTCTCACACCAGTCTAATGGAAATATATCGATATCACACCTTCGTTACTCGAACATGAATACTAATGACGACTAGTCAATCATCAGAATCATCTTCGGGCCACTAGAGTATGATTCTATATCTATCTAATATATTAAAACTTCGAATATACGTTCATGACGCGTATATGCAAAACCTTTATATATCAGATTGTCCATATTCAAAATAAATAAATATGTAATCAAATACGTATAGAATGATTTAAATTTTCAAAACAAAATTGTTTTCATTTGAAAAATATACTCTTCACACTCGTTCTAGGATACTACTGATCCTATCTCTAACGAGTCCTTCCAATTGGATATTACTAATCCAATATCTGATGAATTCTTTCGTAAGGTTCTAATGTGTCTTGTTCTCGAGCTCTGTAAACCAAAGCTCTGATACCAACTGTGAAGACCCGCAACTTCCCCGTAAAGGAAAGCGTCGGATAGTTCGAGAACAAGACACAGCAGAACGTAGACGGAAGAACATTTCAATTTACCGGGGCCACATACGAACTAGAAAAATTCCAGAAAAAATATTTTCTAGCTTCGTATTGACGATACGGTCCTAACAAAACTAGTTTCGTCGAATTCTGAGATCGTTTGAAAAATGGCCAATTTCCAGTCGATTAAAATCAACTAAAACTGGTCAAACGCGTTTTCCTTTGCCACACTCACATATTGATTCGAAAAATTATGAAATTTGAAACCTAGCAATAACTTGACACTGCGGATCCAACAAAACTGGTTTCGTCGAAATTCGAGGTCGTTTGCAAAATGTCCATTTTTAAGGGCCTGAATTCCATAGCGACTATTCAGAATTTTCAACTGGACATATCTTTTGATTCCCGCTATGAAATCTAGATTTCTCGGGTTCGTTGGAAAGATATTATCAAATAGATCCTATTATTTTTGGTTTCACTAAAATCCGGATTGTTTTGCACCCGGTACATTCAATTGAAGTTTGAAATCGAATTATCGAACTACCGCGCCATTTTCAATTCTATTTATAATTATATATAATATTTATATTCTAACGACGACGCGTATAATATATACGTTCGAATTCTATTCAAAATAAATTTTACGTCGATATTATTTAAAATAATCTATTTTAAATATTCAAAATTCGCCAAAATTGCCAAAATAAAAATTTTAAACTGGCCCAGATTTTGCGGGTTATTACACACTAGGCATCAGTAGTTATACACTGTGCATCTTGAATTGTGTCGGGTTTCCACCATAGGATTTGATACACCCCATGATGGGACCAGCACAGGTATCTACAAACAAGCGGGGCCAATGACATAAGTGGTAAACGTATACGAGTAGGATCCGATCGATAAAAAGGGGATCATTTATCTTGAACACATGTTGCTAGTTGAAACACTTGTAAGGGAGTGTAGAGAAGTTGAAATGAGTGCGATAGCATATTTAGTCTTATTATCTTATTTCTAGGGTATTGTCCTAGGTTCAGTTTATTCATGCCATAATCCTTTTCTTATTTACATGCTAAATAATCACTGGACTTACTAGACTCATATCTGACCCATTTTTCTTTCGTCTTCTTTTCTTCCGTCTCTCCCCTCCCCCCCTCCCAGGTCCGCATGGAGGAAATACTCCAGCTTAGTTCAGACCTTTTGCAAGCTTGAAGAGAGTAGATGTATGACTTGGACTCTCTCTTCTTGGGCTATGACTTTGGATTCACTCTCAGTGGGGATTTACGCTACTTTATTGTTGTTTTATGCTTCTTTATGTTTTAATCAAGATAGAGGTTTTGTTGTAATAATTTGGAAGTTGTTTTGAGACAGTTTGTTGTGATGTTTTGACTAAGTTCTTATGAAATAAATTTAGTTTTTCCGCTGCTTATATGTCTGTCTTGTAAATTATCTGTGTATTTTACCTACAATGCTCCACCGAAGTTAAGGGATTCCCTTTGTGAGTGACCTTAACGGAGACGAGTTGTTTCACCTTTTGAGTAACAAAACCCCACACCTATACGGTGGCTAAGCTGGGGACAATACATTGTGTGAACGGAGGTGCGGGTTGTTACAGTGGTATCAAAGCCAATACCCAGCCGGAATTGTGGCTCCTGTGTGGATCACAGCGCCTGGTTGAGGTGTTTGTGAGCTAATGGGGACGTTGGGCTCTGTAGGAGGGGAGAATGTAACATCCCTAAGTCCAACATCGTGGAAGCCAATGTGAAGTGGGTACTTATATAGTGGAGCCATCTCTTACTAACACCGAGGCCTTTTGAGGAACAAATCCCACACCTATACGATGGCTAAGTTAGGGACAATATCTTGCGTGAATGGAGGTGTGGGTTATTACACACACCACCTTAAATTTCCTATCGGTCTTCGGTCGAATACCAATTCGCAAAGCAGATTTGAATACAATTTTTACTACAATAATCGAACAATCTAAACAATTTTACTGCAACACCAATGTTATATTTATGGCACTATAGCTGATAAGAGAATGTAAATGAGTATATATACATATTAAATGTATATAATAAATCTACAATTAGTTAGTATGGAAGTTTTCTTGGGATTCTATGAAACACGTATACATGCGCACATGGGAGCGTGCACGCGCACATGCGCACATCACACACACACACATACACACACACACACACACACATATATATATATATATATATATGTGTGTGTGTGTGTGTGTGTATATAAATGGAAGGTGAATGGTGTTTAGATTGGAAGATGGGCAAAGGAAGGTGAATTTCTTCGACAAATAACTTTGTAAAACACTTTAGTACATTCTGTCTGAAAAATTAAGCATATTTTAGTTAATAAAATAAAATTTAACCATTGACACATACATAAACTTGCGTCGATTTTGAAGAAAGGAAGTACCTATTAATTTGAAATATATTTGTAAACTCTCACATGCAAACGTGATAATTTCAAAAGATTCCATCCATTTATTTTCTCTTTCCTCAAATGATAAGGATTAGGTTTCAAAATAAATATTGAAAGTATTATTGGAGCATCTGTTTTCAATCAAAAAATAGAAAAAAGGTTCTTCTATAAAAGTGTGTTTGAAAGGACGTTATAAATTTTTTATTGGACTAAGCTCAAATTTGATATGAATGATTGAATAGAAAAAAAGGCTAAGTGATTTTGATAACACTATAAGAAAATATAGTTTATATAGCATTATATTATGGCCTTGTAATTAAAATGATATATAAAGCTATATAAATTCATTATGAATTGAGCTATAAAAATTATGAATTCGCTATTAACTATTTAAAAGCGCGGTAGCCCAAATAAAGGCGGTATGTTTTCACTTAGTGAAAAAAAGGCTGTGAAAATTAAGATCTTCCACCCTTTTCCTTCATCTTCCCCATTCCCTTCGCTTTTGTTTTCTGTCTCAAATCGATTCACCGCCTCACCGCAACGATTTCCTTCTCGCATGGATTCCCATCACTGCATCAATTCTATTGATTTCAACAACCGTTTGCAGCCATCACCACTTCGCATCTATTCGCTTCGCCAGCAATCGTATCGATTCCACCTTCGCTCATACTAGCAATCTGCAACAAATCGGTCACGCCAGTTCACCCTGAAGCAACTATCACGGTTCTCTCCACCAGCAGCGACCACGTCAATTCTCTTCAAAATAAATGACTAAATTCCGTGAGTTATTGGGTAATTTCGATATTGTCTTTATGCTATTATTATTTAAATTCGAATCCCTAAGTATCTGTTGAATATTATTTTCTATGCGAAAATTTATATCCTGTACATTAATTGCAGTGTCTTTTTCTTCTTCTTAGGGATGGGTTACTAATGCTAAGTTATTGGATGCATGGTTTTCAAATTTTAAATTTTCCTAGCATTGCAATTTGGTAGGTTATTTTCAGAAATTAACCTATCCGATTAGAAAAATGTACTTGTTAAAATACATATTTAAGAAATTACTGGTCTTGGCTGCTATTTCGTAATCCCTCAGTCGTATAGTAAGAGTAGTTTGGAATAAATCTGCTATATTGTTACCAAATATAACTGGGTTTGCTAGTTAAAGACATACTTGGTTTATAATTAGGTTACACAAAATATGTCCTAGCATTTAGATTTCTTTCAGACTGTTCCAAATTCTATAAATGTATATGCGTATGTTTATATTATAATATTTTGTTCTTTCCTTATAATATTTAACGAAGAAAATATTTTGAAATTGTTTTAGCTACCATTTCATAACATTTCAGCTACTATTTCATCCCTCAGCTTGCAACAACATCGGTCGTGCCAGTTCACTCCTCGTGCAACTACTTTGATTCACTCCACCGGCAATGACCGTGTTGATTCCTCCAACATCAGCGACTAAATTCCGTGAGTTGTTGGGTAATTTCAATATTTTTTTAATGTTATTAGTATTTTAATATCTAAATCCATGAACAACGGTTGCATGTTATATAATTCTATGCTCTAGCATATATCTTGTATATTACTTGCAAATTTTCTTCTTCTTTAGGATGGGTTATTTATGCTAAGTTATTGGATGCATGGTTATCAACTATGAAAATGGTCTAGCATTGCAAGTTTTGTGGACTATTTTAAGAAATTAGCTTATTTGGTAAGAAAACTTTAATTGTCGAAGTATGCATTTAAGAAATTTACTAGTCTTGGCTGTTGTTTCCTGGTCCTTAGTCATTCTGTAAGAATAGTTTTGAAAATTCAGCTAACATTCTTATTAGATATAATTGGGTTTCATAGTTAGAGACATACTTGGTTTATAAATGAGGTACAAAATAATTCCTTGGTCATATTTCTTTCAAATTGTTCCAAACACTATATATGTAGATGAATATATTATAATATTTTTCTATTTCCTTACATAAATAATAAAGGAAATATCTTGAAACTGTTTCAGCTGCAATTTCAAAATGTTTCAAATAGTTTCTCTTATAAAAATAATGTAACTGGACCGAGGAGATGTCTTAAAAAATGGAAAAATGTCAACTATTGCTTTGAGGCCATCTTTCCATTTTTGATGAACTCAATCTCTTTCAAATATTATGTTGGTTTTGGGTTGTATTTGTTATTTTAAGTGATGTATATTTGGGTTGAAACTGTTTTTGTGTGATGGATATTTGAGCGTGTATGAGAAGAAAAGTAATAAAATGATAAAAATACTACAAATGCTTCCACATCATTAGCTAAAAATACGACTACTATAATTTTTGATTTGGTTTTCATCTTGTGCAAGTGTCATGGAGAGAAGGACAGCGACAACTTTATTTGTCTATATCACAAACTGTATAGCAAAAAGGAAAATAGAGAATAATTACTGACTTACGACTAATATTTGTGTAAACAAAGTGTTCTTCATAATGTATTCTATTCAGAGTTATAGAATCAATATAGCAACCAATTGTTTGTCAATGAAATAATATTGATTTGTATCATAAATCAAATTAGCTAATATTATCACCGATGTTGTACACTACCTTGTTCTCTCTCACTTCAGTCTTATTGTTACATATGACATATAAAATGTCAAATATGATAACAATATTAGACCTGGTAGCAGACTCTTTGTGTGTTGAATAAAACTAAAACTTCAGATGGTTTAGTAGACAAATAAATAAAATATATAACGCATATATTCAAATCCAGATGACCATGCACTTAATCAAATCTATAGTGTAGACATTAACATACAATACAAAAGAAATTCTTTACAGCTCATGTTTATGTTTTTCATTCATGTTTGTCAGCCAAATTTAAATCTAGAATACCAACCAGTTTGTTATTATTTTTATTTCAATTTTTTCTCCATGTTTATCTTTTGTTAACCTTAACGTTGCATAAATTTGATATATTCAACTATCTATTTTCTACAGTTTGAAATTTTTGGAGCTTTGACAAATTTTAATTGGATTCTGATCGTTGTACATTGTATTTGTTTTCATTTTATAAAACTTAGTTCATATTTAAAACTTAGTTGATTTTATGAAGATAGTTATTTTTATGAAAGATGACTAATTTCACACTTTGTTCTGTACACGTTTACCAATTGACTTTTTTTGCGGAGCCATAACTCTGAAAGAACTTCGTGCTCTAATACATCACTAATACAACATCTAAGCTTAAAACATTACGATACTCACCATCGCTGTTCACTCAGGATGAAATCAAATAGAACTGTTCTTAAACAAGTTGATAAATATAAGTTCACTCATTTCTTCTTCACTCCTCGGATTTTCTTCACCCTGTTCTTTCTTTCCTTTATCTGTTTCCTCAATTAGTCAACCTGGGTGGCCAGTTCATTCCGTATTAGCCTATACTTGGGCTTGAACTTTTTTGCACTCTCAACTGAATCGTAGATCAAACCAAACCAGGTAATCTTGCCGCACCCAAAATCAGTTCTGAACTTAAAGACAAAGAACAAATTCAAATCCTTGATGCTATATATATTTGCAAGCTTCTCCTTCAGTTCATCTTTTGACACATTTGCCTTGCCTGGACATGTGAGATCAATCACGAGTTGCTTGCATGAGAGGGGTCAATTTGTCATAAGTTTACGTGTTTTGATGGTCACCGCTTGCCTGGTATCTTCCATTGTGTTATTTATTCGTTTAGAAAGCAAAGTTGGCCATCGTATATGATAAACTCAAGCTCTGCCTATCGGGAAAGAGCTTCTTGCGTATTTATATTTACTTCCTTGCATACATGTATTTTTTATTTCTGAGTTATAAGTTATATGCTATGTGTAGCACAGATACATTCAAAATGGGGTACACCCTAGAGCATATTTGTTTTAAGGCAGTGCTTTAGTTCAAAATCTAAAACTACTTCAGTTCAAAAACAGCAGCAGCAGTGCTTCCGTTAAAAGACCGAAGCTATGGAATGAAGCACGACGCTTTAGTTTTAACCCGAAGCTCTAGTGCCTCAGTTTCAAGACTTATGCGTAAAGGCTGAAGCTTCAGATTATAAACTAAAGCTCAGCACTTCAGTTTCATGTTGAAGCCCTAGTGTTTATCTTCAACACTTAAGCAGTGCTTCCAATTTTTGATCTAAAGCGCACACTTTGTTTTTATTTGAAGTGCATTGCTTACATTTTAAGAACTGAAGAAGCACCTCAGTTAGCTGCTAAAACCAAAGTGCGCACTTTAGTTTTTTTACTGAAATGCATACTTCAGTTAAAAGACAAGTGTACGCTTTAGCTAGAAAGGTAATAATTAACATATTCTTATTCAATTGATATTCACATGAATTCACATTGAATTCTCGTTAGTAATAAAATTTGTAGGATTGTTTTCAACTTCTAAAATTTTGGCAAAGAGCATTGAAATTATAATTAACAAGCCAAACAAATCAACGTAATATTTTCCAATAAAAATGTTTTGTTATAATAATTTTTGTATCCTCACTACTCTAATAAAATCCATCATTTTCAATTATCATGATTTTTTTTTGAAATATTATCATTTACATCCTTAAAGGTCATGGTTTAAAATAACATTGATAGATCCCGAATTTATTTGTGAAGATTTGAAGAATTTGAGAAAATGTATTTATTCTTTGGAAGAGATCTTATTTATTTGATTTATATTTGTAGTTTGAATAAATTAATTTACAAATGGTTCAAATTGCCTTATCGCTTTCAGTTGTACTTAATGGTACATTATACCGGCCTTCTCTTTTTGATGGAACTACATAGTATTACATAGTTTCCATGTCGTTTTTATTTAATTTAGCGAGTTTAAGAAACCATGATGATGAGCAATTTGTAAAATGGTTGGATATGTCGTACAGTTGCCTTTATGCCCTTTATACTATGTATTTCTACCGTAGTCAAGGTATCAATTCTTCTTCTAACTTATGTTTGCCTTTCTTTATTATATAATATCATCGGCAATATTTCAGATTGTTTCATTTTATTTTTATTTACTTCGTTGCATCTGGGTTGGTGTATTTAAATCACTCTAGTTCATTTTTTCATAATTTTTTCATGATTTACTGTATTCACATATAAGTATAGATGTACAATCTTTTCAAAAGAGAAAAACATAGTTTATTTGAGTTATCCGTTGTTAGTAAATATTTCATTTTCTGTACTATTTTTATATAAGTAACTAAATCTATTACTTATTTATTTCCCAAAAAATAAATTGTTAAAAATGTTTTAGGTTCTTAGTGTTGACAGTGGGATCAGAGTATAAAAATGCTTTTTTCCTACCATGATCTTTTTTTTCCACTGAGATGCGGTATACTGTTGCTAATGAATATTATTTTCTGAGATTGGCTGATGTCGCTACACTTTTTACAGGATCTAATATATTGTTGTGAGCATCCGAGGTTGGTCACAAGTAATATATTAATGTTAACATGATTGTTATAATATTCATGTAATATTATATTTTGCGATGTTTACAGGTTTCTATATAGTTTCAGGCGCTTGGTACATTCATTTTTTCTTCTGGAGAAAACATGAATTGTTTTTTTATGTGAACATTCAGTGAATTTCCTAGTGGATAGTTTGTCATGAATTCAGTATGATTGGGAACATTTTATGGTGTTACCTTGACATTACTTTATGGGGAAAAATACTACCTAAGTGCATGTTTGTAATTAAGATCAAATGGTTCTCAGGCATGCTAATTTATTTTTGATGAGATTACTTGCAGGTTCTCTTCTCAGGACGTTTTGCATAATTTGCCTTGGATGGACTTGTTTTTTAGCGTGAATCGAACTAAGGTAAGGGTGTTTGGTAAAATGACAGAAATGTTGTATAATTTTCTTCTTAGATGATAATATCAATTTTGAGCCAAAAATTTGGTTGTACTAGATGAGAATTTCATCTGTTTTTTTAATAGTAATACAACCTTTTATTGTTCAAACATCAAAGGACATGCCAACGTCAAACTAGTGCACCATTACAAATGAAACTAAAACCCTCATAAAAAATAGTCCTCACCCAGCTTCTCCTAACAGATTAAAAAATGAGAACACA
Organism: Allium sativum; assembly: GCA_030737875.1. NCBI lineage: Eukaryota > Viridiplantae > Streptophyta > Magnoliopsida > Asparagales > Amaryllidaceae > Allium > Allium sativum. The sequence goes on along the minus strand of CM060915.1, from coordinate 176,890,747 downwards.
GACTATATACACAGCAAAACATCTGCATAAACTACAAGGGTGGATCCTACTAATAATTAAAAAAAGGCTACAGGAAGCGCTTAAGGACTGAACTCCATTATTTGTTGGAGCATCAGGTCTCCATCCCATGTTTTGCACAGGCGCTGGCATACCATAAACTGGCGCGTTACTAAAGCTTGCAGGTCTGAAATCCATATTCTTATTTTTATTCATATTCAAATTACAGGGCTGCATCATTTGAGTATTATTATTCATTTGCTCTAAATTCAGACTGTAACCAGGAGGCGATCTCCACATTTGTTTCATGTTAGGCTGCCCTTTCATATACATAGCTTGAGGATTCAACCCATTATTCATCTGCCCCTGTTGCATATATCCTAGTTGCATCGATGAAGGGAAGGGCAATGGGGTATTGTATTTTGGTACATGCTATTATTATATAGTTGTACTGGAGGCACTAACTGAGGTACAAAAGGCAGTGTGGTGGTAACTGTAGTGGCAATGGAATAGGACTAATGTTACAAGGATTAACAGTGTTTTGTTCTGAATTTGCACCTTTTCCATACTTCTCAATGAGCTCCCTCATTTGGTCCACCAGTCGATCGGGTGGTGCAGGAATCGAAGGATCGAATTTGTACTCAGGGAGGTCATCATCAACCTTAGCGCTTCCCGAGCCAAACCCGGGTGGAAAATCATCAATTGGTTGTTCATCCTGTGATGTTGGTATATTAGACTTATTGATACTTTGGTCAATTCTTAATTTCAACTACTTTTTCTTATGTAAAGATGTCTTAGGCAGTGAAGTAATTATATGGGGCATCCACCATACAATAACGCCAGTTAAACTATTGTCGATATTTTAGTGAAGAGCAGCAGTGTAACTAGATGAGAATTTCATCTACTAGTTTGTCAGATAATTAGGTTTCAATACCTCAGCGCACCTCAGTTTGTCTTCACTACAATATAGATTCTTCAGACTTTAGGTATCGAAATATTATGAAGTAGTAATTACACTTTTTAGCTGGCTGAGTACCAAATTTACTTTTGGAGCATTGTTAAATGTATTTTAAAGTTGTATATTGGATAAGTGGCGATCTTTTCATTTTTCGCAATGTTGCCATGGGAATACAAAATTATTTGGGGAAAAAACTCTATCCTTAGCTACCATTTATTTTTTTTATAATCAATTACACATTTTTATTCCATGTGATCAATTGCAAAAAAAAAAAAAATTATGTGCTGATGTGCATTTTCTACATAGATCTTTTAATTGCTGGTAAATTGGATCCTAAAATTTGAATGCAGCAATACCCAAAGTTTCATGGGCAATCACCTTTTTATGGCACCTCAAAAGACTTGCACTTTGCTAAATTATATTAGTGTGAATTGCAGGTTCTGAAATAAATAATGTGCACAAGCTCACAGGTCGAAGACCAAGGGATTTTTGTTGTAATTTTGTTTGGGAAGCATGTTTAAATTATTCAGCCATCAACTATGTTTAGACTTATTTACTTGGCTATATTAACTATTGTATGACTTTTTATTTTGTCTGTTGAAATCGAATACGCCATTGGTATTAGATCTTTTTTTCAGTTTTGTATTATTTACTATTTAATTTCCTTTATTGTGCACAGTTCAAAGAGAATAGTGCACCTTAGTAAAAAAAAAAGGTGCTATAAATTAAACATATTAATAGCGGTATATGAGCCCTATGGAAACCGGGGGAGGGGAACCGCTATAAAAAAATCATATTAAAGGAACAACGCTATAAAAAAATAATATAATAGCTGTAACAGCCCGCATTTTACGTATCGGAAGATCGTAAAATATTTTTATTTTATTCCCTGAGGGTTGGATCATTCTCATCTTTTGATATGTTGCTTATGGGGATGTGTGACATGTCCATAATTTTTACCGATTTTGTTTGTGACCATTTTGCCCCTGTCAGTCTTGTACAGGGCATAACTTTTGACTCAGGTCGAATCAGAGGGTGAGACCTGTGCCATTGGAAAGGAATTGATGATTCCCTTTCCGTAGAGTGGTTACATTAAGGATTTGGTTTAGCGGTTTGGGAGAAATCGCTGTTTTAAGGTTTTTCAGTTGGCTGTTCAGGTTTTGGAAGGCTAATGGGCTGATTTGGAGAAGGCCCATTAGAGGGTGGGTGGAGACTATAAATAGGGGGTAAGGGGTATGGAGAAAGGTTGGCATTTTCCATTCTCTTATGGGGAGGCTTTGACCTCCTTCTTCCTCTAACATCTTTCCACCATTAAAATTCCAAAATCCAAGGAAGGAAATCGAAGATCTACACCATAAGAGGCTACATCTACATCGTCTCAAGGGCGAATTCATCGGATTGAAGAGTTTGATTCGAAGTGTTCGCTGTCCGGATTGTGTTTCATTGCTTTTTCTTAGATTTGGATAATTGGGGAGTGATTTACATCTCTCATTCGGATTCATGCAAGTATATGGGTTTTAGGATGTTAATTTCATCGTTTCCATGTTATTTTCCTTAGATCCACACCATGCTAAGTCCATTTTATATATGAATCACCTTAGGATCTGATCTAGATAATTTAAATGGTTAATTTTATGATCTTTCTCAAGATTATGCAAGTTAGATCCGTTTTTATGTTCATATGATTCACTTATCATGTTTTGGGAAATTTATGTGTTTTGATGGAAATTGTTAGATTGATGATATTGTTGGTTGCATAACATGTTTGTGATTGCGTTTGGATGAATCAGATAAGCTGGTTTCGTCGGATTCGTCGTTTGGCGAAGTTTTGGTTGAAATCGGAGTCGAATTGGAGATGTGCAGGTTTCTGGTCGTCCTGGAGTTGGTCGGGTCGGTCTGGAATGAGGTGGTCGGTCATAGTATGGCTTGGGAAGCAAGTCAGGGAGCTGGTCGGTTTAAGCTGGTCGGTCCAGAAGGAGCAGAAGTGTTTCTGGTCGATTTCAGATGATGGCATTCTGGTCGGTTTCAGATGGTGGCATTCTGGTCGGTTTCAGATGGTGGAATTCTGGTTGGTTTTACTGGAAGCAAATCCTGGTCGCTCTGAAGGAGCTGGTCGGTCAGGTGGAGCAAAATCTGGTCGGTCTTGACGGGGTCGATCCAAAGCTGGTCGGTTAAACAAGGTTTACCTTACAAAGCTGCATGGAGGCGGGTCGTTCTGGAGCAAGGCTGGTCGGTTTTTGGCGGGTCGTTCTGGAGTAAGACTGGTCGGTTTTTGGCTGGTCATTCTGGAGCAAGGTTCTGGTCGGTTTTGCCAGGGTCGTTTTTTGAAAAAGTACGTTTTCGGGTACGACTCGGGTACCCCCAGAACCCTAGCCGCAGCGCAGTGATGTGTTTTGGTTCGGTGATGGCGTGACTTCGAGGTGATTCAAGTAGGAAGACTCGAAGTGATGAATGTGTTCGTTGATCAAGGTGGAACAACGAATGCGGAGACAACTCAAAGGTCGTGAGTTGGTGGATAATGGCTGCTCGAGAAGGTTGCTTGAGCTATGAAACATCGTCAAGGTTGGACGATTAGAGATGCGAAGGCCGAGAAGTCATCATGGTCGTAAGTTCTAGCAGGCTCAAAGCAGGGGTACGATGGGTATCGTTGAAAGGCCCAAAAGACCGGTTGTTGGTCGAGTACCCTGGGTCTTTCTGGTTGGGGAAAGGCCTAGTGTCAAGGTTGGACATTGCCAAGGTTGGGCATATGGACTTCATGCTAGAACTGGGGTTACCATTAGCCCTTGACATATGGCAAGGTTGGCCGTCATACGATAATGATGGTTTCGAAGCAGGATTGGCGGTGATAGCCAGAGTCTGTCTTGTATGCTGGATGTTTTGCATGTGCCATCTCATGTGGGTTGTCCAACATCGAAGTAGATGTTCCTTGAGTGCTTGTCTGATATTGGTTTCGGCCTCTGGGGCTTGTATTCGAGGGATGTTGAATTCGACTAGGATAGTTTACGTGAGATATATATATATATATATATATATATATATATATATAATCTCGATGCCATGATTGCTATTGTTGGATGCCTCTGTTTTCCATGGATGAATGGTTGTTCTGGCTTCTATGGATTAATGGTTGAAATGCTTGGTGTAAAGGCTATCACTGTCCGATGTGGGGAAGATAGGGTTGTGTTCTTCTCTGGTGTTGTGGGTAGATAAGTTGTTCATTTACCCATTCTCGTATACTTTCTTGTTGAAGTTTGTTAGCTGTATTATCGCTCACTAAGACTATTGTCTGACTCAAGGTTTTATGTCTCCTCTTATTACCTTGGGCTGTTCATCCGGTTGTGGATGGGCAGACTAAGTAGCAGGTTACAGGTAATGGAGCTTAGTGATACGAGGAAGTTGAGCGATGACGAGCAGGAGGCTGGCATACCAGTTTTATTCTATCTAGTATTTCTGTTTCCGCTGTTTGAGTTACTTGAGAGTTGTAGTGAGGCCTTATGTACAAACTTGGATATCAGTTGGATAATCTTTCTGGATGTTGAAAGAGTTTCAAAAGTTTGCTATATGATACCTCATTACTATCACCTGTTGTATATGTTCTATAATATTTTATCCTAGCGCTGTGAGTTCTACGACAGGTTTCGATGTGTTCACTTACTATGATGATCGTCCATAGCAGCCTGGCACGCCATTCAGCGCATTCTTCTTCTTGTTTAGTGCGGGGGTTATGGGCGGTCCACTACAACAGAAATACCCTTTTGCAACTGCCAAAAACAGTTGTAATACGTCTATTACAACTTTCACCCAGCAGTCCTAATATCCGGAGTTATAATAAAGCTGGCCTATTTTACAATTGTTTTCGATAGTTATAAAAGGGTCTTTTGCAACAGATACCATCAGTTGTAACAGACTTGTTGACAACTAGCTTCTGCAGTTGTAAAAATTCTTTTCACAAGTGTCACTGGCAGTAGTAAGAGACTTTTTTACAACAAGTTTTTGTAGTTGTAAAAATTCTTTTCACAACTGCTTTAAGCTATTATAAAAAACATTTTTACAACTGCATTTCTCTTTATTGCAACAACTACTAATAGTCGTTATAAGAATCTACTACAACTGACAATTGCATAAATATTTTTATAGTTGGTATTAATCATAAATTTTACATCATTATAATTAAAGCAAATATTTCATTAATAATAATGATAACCATTTAAGTTACTTGAAACAACACGAACTATTCAAATTTATGATAGTCGAAAACAATTCAAGTTACACCATTTTTGAATTTATAATTTCATTGCATAACATAGTCAGTCCATAACATATATCAATATATACATATACGTACTAATAAAAAGGGAAACTCTTTATGCCAAACAACAGTCGTCCCAACCGCTTGCCCAATACTGTAGATATCTGAAGTAAGTCTGTAGAATAGCTTGAGGATAAACTACCGTATCAACCCACACCTTCCAAGCATCCGCTCCTAATGGTGCACTAAAACAGCAGGATCGGTTGATGTAATTGTTGCTTCTACAACAACATTTCTTTGCCAATTCAATAGTTTTCACTTTCTAGAATGATTCTTGACTTACATATTACCACCATTTGAGACGTTGTTGCTACTTCGATATGACTGCAAAAAAATAGCAAACAATCAAATGCAGATTTATTCACAAATATAGTTATCAAATAGCATGCACAAATTAGTAAATGGAAACAACTTAATATTTATTCAAACAGTAGATGAATCCACATTTAGTCTGTTTGTACATGGATATGGGAAGCAAGCATAGGCTTTCCACGATCAGTTACATATCTTGTTCTTGGAAACTGAGTAACACACGAGAAATCAAGTTGAAATGTCTGGAATAATTAGTCCAAGACTTGCACAACACATAAATTGCTTGTATGGAAATGACATAAATAGGCACATGCCTGTGACTTTTAGAAAATACATACTTGTTAGCGTTTGGAAGTTCCATGCTTCAATCCACAAATTGAAGAATTCAATTGAAGATAAACTTTCTCGTCATTTATATTTTATACAGTCATTTACTTCTGTCTAATTTCAAATATGACACTTACGATTCACACTGTACAGTCAGGCTCAAGTTAGACTTCCTCATATAAAACAAATAGTTAAATCATATAGCAATGCATGTATGTATTGACTAAGTTAGAAATGTGATTCTACTTTAATCGTAACCAAAATCCATGGTGCTAAAAAAACTGCTACTGTTTTCTAATAGATAAAACATGACCTGGGTTAAATGAAAAAGGATACTAATAAGAGAACAAAATGGAGTTGAAGAATTGAAATTATAATCTGGATTTGACATCGATTGGAAAAATTTCTTCAAACAAACAATTGTAGATGCAGTGAAGTGGTGGGGGAATAATTGAAGAAAAGGGTTTGTTAATACCTTAAATCCAGTGGTAGAGATCACATGATCAAATGAATTATAAGTACTGGTTAAACATTGAAAACTCAGAAATTAGAATCACCTTTGAGACATCCAGTGAAGTTATGCCTAATAGCAAGGATATTAATTGCAAAAGTAAGACTCGTGCCAACTCACGCTAAAATTAAGCTAGTGTCTAATACCAAGGATAGTATAATCACAGTTCAATGAAACTTCGAGCCAAAGATTCATTCTTCTGAAACAGATATCTTTATAATGATGCCCTTTCTACAAACATTATTTCAAGAAATTCCCATTTTAAACACAATAGTAAAATTCTTTGCTCGACAACCTTCAGTTGTTCTAAAACTACCCTTAATTTCTACAAACATTTCAAGCGAATTCCATTTCAAATACAATAATAAAATTCTTCACTCGACGGCCTTGAGTTGTCAATTCAAACATCAAAATATGATCTTTTTATCATTTCAAATTCAGAGACCTAGGGACCTTGATATTTTAAAATTTTGTCTTAGGCAAATCAACAACATATTTGACCTTAGCTAATGTATATTTGCCATTGGTTTTCAGATGAGTATTAGTGGCAAACTGACAATATGCTTTTTAATCCCCTCTGTTTACATCACTAACAAAACAATTAACACTTAGGAACCAAAAATAGGACGGGGTAAAATTTCATTAAATGAGATGAATACAGATCAAACATGAGCCTCACTAGCAGTAATGAGAGAATATTTTCAGTTACATACACCTTCCATGCAGATGAGCATGTTTTGTGCTAAAAACCATTCTATCGGAAAAAATTCACAGTTTGTATTGATAATCAGTAAAAAAAATCACAATGAATCATGAAAGTCTAATTAGTCAATCATCATTGTTTAACAAACTTTGCTTAGCAAAACATAATTTTTGTACAATTCACTCGAAAGATTAATCATATGTAAATTCATTATTACCTATGTGTGATTGTCTAATTATTCAAAATAGACTAGTTTACGATTTCTGGTAATTAGATCTAGTCCGACGAAATAATGATGGAGGTGGGTTTGTTGAACCTGATGGTGTAGGTCGCTCATCTAAGAGTTGTTGCGGGTCAGATTCCTAAAGGTGGGTTGTTGCATGAATCCGATAGATATATGGTGGCTTTGTGAATTGGTTATGGATTAGGATTTGCAGCAGTTATGCTTCAGATCTTATAATAGGCAAACCTTTAATAGTCGGGCTGATATGCATAAAATACGTGAGTAGTGAGAAACCTATACCTCAAATCGTGAAACACTATGCAAAATAATGGTCTACAGATTCACCAAAACTAGAAAAAGAAAGAACTACTGAACAAATAAAAATTTAGTCTCGTTTCAGAAGTAGAATTCTACATGAAAGTCATTATTTGGTACATACTACCCGTGGCACTAGAGAATATTCAAACTGAACTAAGCAGTAATGAGAGAATATTTTCAGTTACTTACAGCCCTTAGAAAAGATGTATTCTGTAGAAATAGTGATGATGAAATTAGATAATACTATCCTTGGGATTTCCTTAAAAAGTGATGGTCAGTTTCTCTAAATTAGATTATACTACCCTTGGTATTATAAACTCGATTAATTCCATAGAACCTCATCATGATTAAGAAAGTAGTTACTAGGGACAAACCTACCCATTGACATCAAATTTCACTCCATATCTCGTGAATGAAGAAAACTTTGTGGTGCATGTGTTACGATGAAATTTATTAGCAGTAATTACCTTTATAAGTTTAACATTTTTACCCAATATATATACTCACTAAGGACAAGACTGTCTTGAAGAAATAGTGATGCAGGTTGAATGCCAGTAAACATTGGGATCAGATATGGAAAGAAACCTGAGCAAGAAACAGGTCATTGGTCCATACATACAAGATATATACACTAGATGTTAAAGATAATACCAAAGTATAGTTGTTGGACATACCACTTTAATCTCTAAATAAAAGCCAAAAATACGTTTTGAAACATAAATTTTGGGGCATTGACTACCCATCTGCCTATCTACATAAAGATCCAACTTGAAATTTGAAAATTTTCAAGACTTCTATTGTAAACTCTCGTGCCAATGAATAAGATGCGATAACTCTTTCTTAATAGAGTCAGAGTTTAGAACTGCTCTGGATGTTTCAAGGATTTTATTTCTAAGTATCAAATCATTCGTAATTAGGTGCTCACCATTATTTTTGGCACACTAGATTCTATCACTTTTAAATTAGTCAATATGAAGCATTATACTTGCTTTTCTAGAGAAACCATATATGATTGAGAACAGAGGAATTAGACTTGGACGTCTAGATTATACATGAGTATTGAAATTTACCGCTAACAATGGTTCGAATTAATTAATTGTCTGGGTGTCAATAGATAAATTTAGCATTAGGATAGTTGCCTCTGAAATGATTGTTACAGTGCAATTAGGCACCCAGTCCGTACTAATGTGCCTGAAACAACATAGGTAATAAATTTTTATGAATGTAAAGACAATAATTCCTAATTGAAACCAAGGTAGTCAAGGCGAAAAAGCCCCAGGCTGGCAGCTAGCGCTTTTTGGCGCCTAAGGCTTTTTAGGGTGTCTTGAGCATGATTTAAAAAAAACTGCACTTGTATTAAAAACTGCACTGTTTTAAAAAAAAGCGCACTGCACTTTCTTTTTAAAGAAAAACCACATTTATTATAAAAACAAAACTACAGAACTCGCACTTATTGATGTCGAGCTCGCAATCGTCTTCTGATGTCGAACTCGCAGCAATCGGCAATTTATTTTTTGTCAATAATTTTTTTTACTATTCGATAAATGAAGGAAATTTAGTCATGGCTAACCCTAATTTGAACGAAGTGGGCTCGACTTTGGGCCTGGGCACAAAAAAAAACATACTGAAGCGCGCTTTTTTACGCATCGTTTTTTCTAGAGCTTCGCCGCCTCGAGCTATTTTCTGGCGCCTCGATGACCAAAAAAGCCTTAGGTTAGTGCCTAGGGCATTTTGGCGTCTAGGCGAGCGCCTTGACTACACTAATTAAAACAACACGGTGTGGACGTTCTACTTCAATAAACATGCGGATGAAACCATGTCATTCCCTCTTATTTTATCTTCACCCAAATCATCTATCTAATTCTTACTAGGTAAACGGATTCAAATACTTGATCAAACTCGTGCTAACATATACAACGAATTATGAAATTGATACAATATAGATTCAAGCATAGGAGGTCTGATGTGCCAGTAAGTACCGATGAGTCCTGAGGCCTGCTTCACTTGATGATGATTGTATTATATATGCACTCTTTTACATGCATACATGCATAAAATTCTAACTCTACATTCTATACAGACTCAACTTTAAATAATGGGGAAGACATTTAAAATAGACTTGTTTGTCCCTGAATATCACCTCATGCAGTAGACACAATTTAGATGTATATATCAATTTTGTATTTAACATTCTCTTAAACTGGTGCAAGGTGATACTAAATGCATCAATAAAAGAACTGAGTTTTTATATATGTATTTTTCATTTTTCCATGAATAATGAGAACACTCACTATTGGCATACTACATGACAGTAATTTTACGTCTTCAACCATCGATGTACTTCTAGGCTAATTTTTAGCATCAGTTTTTGATAGAGCATCGCTCGGTTGATAACTTAGTAGTGAAGCTCAATTACCAACAACTGAGCATCCCCTCTTAGTTTTGAAAAACTGGTCGTTCAGTTTATAAAAACCGAGCGCTTAGGTTATAAAAAACAAGCTTGTATCTCAATTTACAAACTAAGCAACACTCGGTACCATTTATTTATCAACCGAGCTTGCGTGCTTTGGAAAAATAATTACTCAGTTTATAAAAACCAAGCTCTTGGCTCAATCCGCAAATTATGCTCACAACTCAGTTTCTAAACAGAACAACGCTCAATTCCTACAAATCGATTGCTTATTCTGTAACAATTAAGCTACACTCAGTATGGCACCATACCATATAGAGTTGAAGCATAGTGGTACGATTTGTTTTTGTTCCTAAATTGAGCTTTTTTACAGTCATGGTGCATTTTATTAAGGAAGAACATATTTTGCATGCCTCCATAATAAGCAGTTTATAAAGAGAAAATAAACCAAACTGTTTGTGTGTGTGTGTCTATTTTTTTTTTTTTTTTTTGGGTTGCAACTGAAACGGTAACTCAATGTGGAGCTTTCTAATTTTTTTTTGCATATGAATCAATCGTTTATTAGTTCTAAATTTTTGATAGGCTTTTCCAAGTAACATATGATGTATTAAGATCTAGGTGATATCAAACTTCACAAATTTAGTTAATATATAAAAATGTTGCAACTAACAATTCTCTTATGAGAAGCACAAATAAAAAGATTACATTAAGAGATCTAATAAATAAGAATTACAAATTCAAATGACTGACTATAGGATAGAGAGCATATTAACAGAAACCTAATATCCTGTTGTTGGAATATTTTGTTATTTGAATCACAACAAATACGAGTTTCATACAATTCACAACAAATACGAGTATCAAACCACAACAAATCACAGCAAATCCGAGTTTCAAATCATAACAAGTCACAACAAAAAATGGTCATACAAAAAGAAATCTAATTTTACCTATAAAAGAACCGACGACAAAACCGAATCGCTTCCATTGAAGTAGATCTGATGTCGACAATAACGAGGTTTCCAAGATGGAAATTTAGATCGGTGGATAACGGCTGTGGAAGAAGATCGGTTTTTATTCATGGAAATCGACGAGCGATTAGGGTAAATTGTGAAGAACCATAGAGGTTAGGGTTGGTTATTAGGAATTTGGGAAAAGCACGGCCTAAAAATTTTGTAGAGTCTGGTACTAATATTTTAAGTTAGAAAACCAAGGAATGGGTGACATAAGTATGACAACACCAAAAATTAGTGGTTATAGATGGATAATTACAACTATATACAAAACGGCAGTTGTTATATATCTATATCACAACAGCTACACAAATACAGTTGTTAAAATCGTATTTATTATTGTTGCACAGTATCTATTACAACTGTTGTTTTATGCAAATTGCAAATGAACAGTTGTAATATGATTATTTTGTTGTAGTGGTCGTCACAATAGCAGAAGGGAAGACTTATAAAAATTAAACCACTGTGGAAAATTATTTTATATCATTAAATACTGGCTATGAAAGCATTCCTAACGATATCAAAAAATGAAATGGAATTTTTGTAGGACAAATAAAACAATAATGTGGAAATGCTATGAAAAACTTTTTATACTGGTGAATATGTGCTATAAAATGTTTGATACAATAGCATTTAGGTTAGAGTTATGAGATATATCAGGGCTATTATTACATGTTGATATATAGCGTCGTCACTAATGCTATGTAAAATTATTATAGTTCTTTTCACGTGCTATCAAAAGCTAAATCTGTTGTAGTGTAACATGCCACAGTTCGTAATAATCACCGATATAATAAGTTTTAAAAAAATATTTAGCATCGTGAACCGTGGTCATATGGACATGACTGTAATGGCAGCACAAAAATCATTCTTATTTACGTCAAATAGCAGTAAAAAATCTCATTCATATTTATTCCACATTGTTTTCGTATAAATATATTTAAATGACAGGGATTAAATTAAGTAATAGGATAATGTTAAATATAATAAAACAAAAGTAGTCAAAAATTATAAGTAGCTCGACAATGGCTCAAAAAAAGGATACTATGGACTCGTAAGTTAAGTTGTTTAAATGCTTTAATGAGTGGTAGTCAGCCATTAAAAGAGAACAGAAAGGAGTTTCATAGATGATAAATGGGTAAAAGTGGAATACTTCAAGAATATATGAGTAAGTTGGATCAGTCTAGTCAAAAATCATACAACCACTGTAAGTTATTCACCTGTAAAAAAAATTGTAAAATGCACTTTTGAATGAGAAATCAAAACTAGTGCTTCTTTCTTTTAAATTGTAAATGTGCTGTTAAATGAGATATCAAAAAGCAATGTAATGTAATATACAAAGATCAAACATCCAAAAAAGAAGAAGATGTAACAAAGTTAAAGCTTACGGGCCTTCTAAGAGCAATTAGATGCACTGGTAAGTCTACCTTTATTGCTATTGAACGGAGTTAGTGTATATATCTTAATAGTTGTTATCTATGTCCCTTAAAAACTCCTATGTTGGAAATAAAAACCATTTTATTCATAGCTAAAAAACAAAATGTGAAGTTTGCAACAACAGTTAAGTTTAGAAAAGTGTCTTGTCAGTATTAAGAATTCATTGTCTCAGTTGTCTAACGTTAAAGTAATTAGAAAGCAGTCAAATATAGTTAGAGCTGAAACATACTCGGATAAAACTGATCGTGATAAATAAATATGCGTGGGAGGAAACAAATCTGGTGACTATACAAAATGAAGAATTTATATGGAAATCCACAACTGCAAAAAGTTAATGCTCAGTTTATGTTAATTTATGTATCCAAAAAATGAAGATTTTTCTTCTTCATTATTTCATGCATAATTTATGCATTGTAATAATGTGTAGCTTTATACTGAGTGCATTACATAAATGACCCAAACAAACATTAAATGAAACATTTTGCATTGCCGTAATGTATGCACATGCAAAAAATTACGGTACACAGGAATAGAATGTGAATTTTGTTTTCTCTTAAATTCTCAACATGAGGAACATCTTACCTTAACCACAATTTAAGCAATAGCCACCGTAACTCGTGTTAACATTATGTGTTTAAAAAATAAGCAATAATATTAGTGAAGAAAATTTGTAACAGTCGTTTGAAAATAAATAAATGCTTGAAGGACAATGAAAATGAATTACATATCTGAAATTGCTCCATGCAATAGTAGCATTTTCATCTAATCGTTGTGTAACACCCCACGTCCATTAACGTCACTCATAAAGGGAATGCATTAACTTCTATGGAGCGTTTTAAGTGTGTATAGAACAGAAACTTAACAACAAGATAGATATAAACGGTACTTGAAAATTTAAAACTTTATTTCATTGCAGCGGAAAATAAATAAGTTTGATTACATCATCAAAACCAGAGTCAAAGTATATAATATCCATCTTGACTAAATCAAAGTAAACAAATTGAAAGACATAACCAGAGTACAAAATAGCCATAAATAAGAGAGAGGCTGAACTTTACTTCAGCGATCCAAGCAACTTCTAAAAGCAATAGATATAGCTGTCCAAAATCAAGCTCCACTGGTGCTAGTTCCAACCTGAGCACCTAGGGGGTGGGAAAAAGAAAAGAGGTGGAAAAAGGGGGTCAGACATAAAGTCTGGCGATTGCGATAACTTTAACAATATAATTACCAAAATAAGTAGGCTAAGGCATAAGTTGGAAAATAAGGAAATGACTGTGAACAATTGAGTATGGCAGAGTAAGCAAGGAAACAAGATGAACAACGATATCGTTAAAGCGTACCTAACCCACTATAAGATAATTACTATACTGCACCACCACTATAAGGTATTTGCTATACTGCACCACCACTAGTCACCCAAAGGTTGATCCCACCTACAGAACTTAATAATGATATTTGTAGTTTCATGCACCCCTAGTTGCCTTCATAGGTGCCGCCTGCCCCTATCTCCACTAGGCGTACCCACTACCCCCATGCGATCGGCTCCCTAACTTGTAGATACCCGTGCTGGCCCCACAGTGGGGTGTATCACTCCCCAAAGTGGCAACCCGATACCACCAATGATGCACGGCTTATACCTACACGATGCAACAACGTCTTACCTACCAGCCCAGGTCCACACACGCATATGAACCCGTTGGACTTGCGTTGCCACAACTAACCCGATTTGGCTTCTTACAGTCAATCCCAGTATGCGTGTCTCGTCCTCGACTTGGGTCGAGCCCACAAAGATACGTATGGGTTACTGGTTGAAACGGGCCCCCATTACTAGATACAAGCTATCCACCTTAGCTTGGTCCCCTCTAGTACATCCTACTTAACCCTCTTCTTATTCATATTCACTTACATGTTTCAAAATTTGGTTAAGTGTTTCTAATCGTATTTCAAATGTCACCCAAGGCACCCACTAAATTCCACATGCCACCCAAAGCACCCACTTAACCCCCTCATGTCTCACTACATGTTTATCTGGTTAAGTGTTTCTTAATTCATTAAGACTGTAACCTTATAAAGACCTCCCACATTAGACTGTCATTTGTGGTAGCCGGATTTGTCGGGTGGGTCCGGGCAGTCTTACAACACAAACGAGTCTAACCTCGTGTCATTACAATTGTTACGTATTTAATTTATGCCTAAGACCTCCCACATTAGACTAGCATATATGGCAGCTGGATTTGCTGGGCAGGTCCGGGCATTCTTACACCACAAAAGAGCCTAACCTCGTGTCTTAGACGATTAATTACACCTAATTAATCATCCCCCAATTTGTATTAATTTCCCTATTCAAATTCCAAATTTAACTATGGCCATAACTGACGCAATTATGTCCATCTATTTATGGTATGTAAAATCATACCAATTTTCATCACAAATTTATTTTATGCCATTTAAGGCATTTACGCCAATTCTCAATATTAAATCTTTTTAATATTATCCCATTGCGTCACGTTGTACGTTCGTTCGTTTAACGTAAAATATACGTTAGACTCGAATAGTCTAACTCATGAAATAAAGAGAAAACATCACAACATACATATAATTAAAGATAGATCTAAAGATAAGGGGTGAACTTGCATGTGTGAATGATGTTCTACATCTAAAACTTGCATAGGCCAAAGTTACTACTTGCATAAAACTACATATGTCATAGATCCAAATCTAAAGGCGTAAACTTATTTAGGTAATGGTCACAACTTGCATAAATCATGTATGTCATGGATCTACATCTAAAGGTGTAAACTTTCATAGGCAATAACCACAAACTTGCATAACATGATTCATATTCCAAACTCATATATTTATATAAACTTGCATATGTGATTTATGCAACATAACAATGGTGTAAACTTACATCTAAACATATAAACTAACATGTAGAATTTATCATAGAACTCACACAAATCATAGCCTAACTTTAGATCAAATTTTCACATAAACTAGATGTCATGAAACATATAAGGTTACATATAATTTTCCCAACTTGCATATGATTCATGTCTAAATCAAAATCTAAACTTGCATACATACATATGATTTATCATATGAATCAACATAACCAAACTAGCATATGAACAACATGATGATTTGATTATACATAAGCCAATCATAGAATTACAACATAGATGGTAGCATCATAACTTTACAACATAGATGATGACATCACAACATAACATCATAGAATTTACAACATATATGATAACTTCACAATTTACAACATAAATAATAACATGCGGTCAATAATTCACATCATATCCAAATAATCCACATCATAACTCAATCCAATTAAATTGCTAATTATTTTATTAAAGAAATCGAACTCACAACTCAAAGTAGGTCTTGAGTTCTGAATTCTGAGTTCTAAAGTCGAATAAGCTTTCCCTTGAAGTAGATTCGTTGTTAGAGTTGAATAGAATTGAATTTGATTAGCTTTATTCCACTCTAATTAGTGGCGGCTATTCTGAGTTGCAAGGTTACGACATGGAAGCCATAAGTCTAATTTTATTTTGATTTTAGGGTTTTAGTCTATAGGTGTTTTTATAGAGTTTAGGATTAGTTTAGGCCGCCTGATCAACCCAGAATTATTCCCAGCCAATCAGAGCAGATCAGAAACCCTAATGAGTCAGCACACAGTCACAAACAGGTCATCAATCAATTCTGCTCGTGGGGGGCAGGTCGATCCCCAGGTCGACCCTATGGTCGACCTGGCCCTGGAGGGAATTTTCCCGCCTAGCTTGATTGACTCTGAAATTTTAATTTTCTAAAATCTGTTTTAAATTTTCTGAAAATTCCAATGGCCAAAACTTCTTCATGCGAAGTCCAATTCACGCAAACTCGGACTCTATCTCAACCAGAATTCTGAGACGAACACAATGGCGCAACCCGTTTCCCTTAATTCCCATATCTGAGATTAGTTATTCTTTAATTTATTATTATTGTGTTAACAGAAATACGGGGTATTACAAGTTGTACCATCACTTTTATGTGAAAATATGCACCTTAAGTAAAAAGTATTAAGATAGACAACCCAATATTATCATGTTCAACCTCTATAATGTGGATGCGAGAGAAAAATCGTCTTTAAAACCACATAGTAAATTCTAGATAACAATATCATTTTAAGGTTAAGTCCTTTGATAAGGTCAAATTCAATTAGTTGCTTTATTTTCTCTTTAGTAGAATATTGATAAAAGGAGGCTTCAGAGCTTCAAATCAGAAAAGCAAATGCAAATTAAAATATTTAATATTATAATTATCTAGGAATTAACCACGCAAGTGACCAATAACAAAAAAGTATCCATCATAAATTGTATTGACTAACAATAAACATTACAAAAGAACATGTAACACCCCATAATTTTAACAACACTAAAGATGATAAATTGAAGAATAATTAAATAAATATTCAGAAATAAGTGAAACAGACTGCACCATTGTGTTCTTCTCGGAATTCTGGTCAAAATAGACACCTAATTTGCGTAAAACGGACATTGTATGAAGATGTTATTAAGGTTTAAAGTTTGTATACGCATAAGATATATATACACACACACATAACAAGTCAAAACCGTTCAAATAAGTTCAAAATCAGAAGCGGGAAGTCAGGGAGGGAATTGGACCCATTGGAGGTCGACATACCCTAGGGTGTCGACCCATGGGTTGACACCGTAAAGGCGGTGTCGACACCCATTTCGACATCCCCAAATCCAGGCGAAGTACATTTCTGCGTATGTGGACTTGTTTTCTGACCAAATTCATGAACCTTAGGCTATAGACAAGACCTCATTCTCATTGTTTTATTCACATAAAAACAATGGAAAACTAGATGTTGTCTCTGCCCAGATTTAATTAAAACTTCTCTTCTTTAACAATCAATTCATTCAAGTTTAGAGATCTATGACTCAACATTTGCAATTCTATTTCTTAGATCCAATCATAGTGAGTCTACGTCATTTTTAGATCTAAATACTTAAAAGTTAATCTTGACATGACTATAACTTGGATCTAAGCCTGTGATTATTTGAATCATATCAGATCTGTTATAACCTGCGTATCTAAGCTATTTTGACATGACTATGAAATAGATTTAAGCCTATACCTATTTATCACGTCATATCTTCCACTTTTTGTTGATCTAATTCATTGTTTAGATCTCATCGTGCCTGTTTATGATGTCCCTATTATGTTAGAATCAGTTCTACGATCATATGTTCATTAGATCTATTACTATATGTCTATCTTGTCATTATGCCCAACTTTATCACTGTATGTTTATTAGTTGCTATACCTATTTCTGCCATTATATTTCAATCTTGTTTATTATGTTCATTTATGTCCTTTTCCCTTCTTGTTTTCCCTTTTTATTTTTATAGCCAGGCTACCATCGAGCCTAGGCATGCCGCTGAAATATGCGAACATGTGGAATTGGAAACGAGGGAAAAACGTTAAAATTGGGGCATAACTTGTATTTGGAAATTTGGGCATAAATTGATTGTAATACATGAATGTGGATTTGGGGCATAAACCACACTGTGATTAAAGACCTTAATTTGGGGCATATGGTTCATTATGAACATGACTTGGGAAAGGGACATGAAAACCTATAATGACGTAGGAATAATTGGTTAATAATGGTAATGCCTAGAATTACACTAATTAGAAACTGTAACCGTGCTCAGACACGAGTTTAGATTACATTTGCAGTTGAAGTCTGCTGGGAACCAACCCGCATATCCAGTAACCATAAGTGGTGAATCTAATGTGAGGGGTCTAAGAGCATAAACACGAAACGTGCTAAGACATGAGGTTAAGCCTGACTTGTGGAAGAAGTCTGTCCGGAACCAACCGGCATATTTAACATCCACAAGTTGTAGGCATAATGTTGGAGGTCTAGCACATTATAACTATAAATGAATATGGTAATAAACTTGAATACTTAACCTAGTTGAATCTATAGGGATTTTATATGTCAACTTGAGTAGGGGTTAAGTATAATTGCATGAAATAGTGGGAGGGTTAAATATATCTTGGGTTGGTGGGTAATATTTATTTATAGGCCCAAAAACTTAGCCTGTGGGGTTATGTTATCTTTCTACTCTGGTATGGCATAACCTGTAGAAAACCTAGTAGTGGGGATGCAAGCATAGGGGGAAACTTGTATCAACTTAAGCATGGGACACAACACCAGAATTTTCATTTCCTAATGGTTATAAGTGTGATAAACAAGTGTTCCAATGGTTATAACCGTTGGTAGAAGGTGCGGGGTAAATTTTGCAACGTATATACTAACACTTACAACCGTTAGAACATGTTGTTGTACCAACGGTGATAACTGTTAGTAAATATTTCTATTCCAACGGTTATAACTGTTAGAACTATAATTTCTTCTAATGGTTATAACCATTTTAAAAAAAAATTGATTCCAACGGTTATTTTCGTTAGAGAAGGAATTTGTTCTAACAGTTATAAATGATAGAACTACTGTCCATTCTACCAAATACAACCATTAGAATGGCTTGTTGTTCTAACGATTCAGCGTTAGAACATTAATTTGTTCCAACGGTTATAAATGTTAGAGCAACTTTCCATTCTAACAGTTATAAATTTTAGAACAACTTTCCCTTCTAACGGTTATAAGTGTTAGGACAGATCTTTCCATACATATATAAATGAAAAAATCCGAACAGTCATAAGTGTTACAACTTTTGTACTGCTGAATGAACCATATCACAATCAGCATCTTGTAATAGAAAATATTATTAATATCATTTCATTCTACTACAAAAACAAAATTTACAGCAATGCCAAAAATAAAATCAAATTTCAAACTAACATTTCACTGAAATGAAAATAAGAATAGCAAGCATACTAAATAAATCATCAAATCCTACAAAGTTCATTGTGACAACTTCAATTTTCACTAGTACAAAATATGTTGAAGCTTACAGGAAACGAATGCGACTTTCTAGCCAAACCGCCATCAACCAACTCGGATAATGTATAATGATCATTTTGAGATGCATCATAAAGTGGCTCGTCTGGATCAATAACATCCTCTATCCAAACAACTTTTTCTCCATCTATGACCTTTCTACCATGACAAATCTTTTATATTCCAGGATGTCCTTTAGCTACCACTTCCAATTCGTGTGACAATAAATACACCGGTCGCCTTTCAAATGTTGATGATCCGATAACGTTAGATGGAGCTTGATTAGGAATAGGAGGATGCTCGGCATGCGAAGCAACTTCTATTCCTGACGTTGTTGAATTTGTTGCAATTTGACTAACAAGCTATCTCATACACTGTTGCAAATCAGCTGAATTAGAAGTTATTGTCTTAATATCTTCATGTATTCTATCGTTCTTCTGTTGCATATCGATTTTCCATTTTTTTATCTTCATTCACTTTGTAATTCGCTGTTGCTTTAGAAGCTTGAGTGAGTTGTACTTGCTTTGCATTAGAGGTGGAGCTAAAGGTACGACAATAGCTTCTTTTCTGTCATTTCCAAAAACTTCGGCAACGACATCTCTTTCAAAATCCTCCAAACCAATGACTCCTTCATTGCCATTAACACTAGCTTCGGACTTTTGCCTCTCTTCTGCAGCTTCTATTAAAGCCTGAATATCCAAAAGAACATTTAATTTAAACACTTCAAGCAACATATATTATAATTACTACATAAAATGGACTTATATGCAACCCGACTTCACATTATAATGTTGCAGGCATGAACAAACACTGTGTTACAAGAATATAAATCTAATGTGTGTAGTTGCCATATTATTGTTTGTTTTAATTCATGCTTTCTTTAAATCAAACACTGTCGTTACATGGACTTTACGTCCTTAGAAAATGGTCAATGACAGATGATTCCAAAAAATGAACTTCGATTTACTATTTTTCCTATTAATATTATCAAAGTGAAACTGAAAAAAAAAATGGATATAATCCTTTTATCGGTGCATAATCCACATAACTTGCTAAAATAGAGCTATATGCATGATTCCAAAGCAGTGCTTTAAATCGGCAAAAAATATGGTACTTTCTAAAGCACCATCTCTGGAAGAAAACACATTGTAGGAAGGCTTTAACCTATAAAAGCACAGCCCAATCGAGTAGAATAACTTCTACTCTCGGTTGTCAAACACTCATGCACAAAATTATTTCCCTTCCTGTGAAGTTGTTTTAAACTAACAAAACCTGATCTGATCACGTTAGGTGACTCACTGGTAACTCTAAGGACTATGATCTTGAATTAAGCGATCAAAACAAGGTGAAAAGCAGACAAAATTCCTTAAATTGTTAAATACAACAGCACATTGCAACATTTGTTCGCACCGAACCACATGAGATAAACAAAATATCAGTTGAGAATATAATATGCTTGTTGGGAAAACCAAACATAAATTTATTAGGAAAGCATAACCGTGGCTACTAAAACATATATATTCCAAGTAAAGATGAGACTTTCCAATAATCCACTACACCTTGAAGGTATTTTTATCTGTACACATATCTGAATTTTATTACATATAATTAACTATGCAAGAAATTTATATGTGGTAGCCTTAAAGCAGAAAAATATGAAATCAAGAAACCTTATCTTCTAGTCCCTTCTACTTCCTAATTTGTATTTGCATGGAGGATCGTCCTGGAAAACTTTCCTAAGGCGCGGCCTGACAGTAAACCATCTAAAATTAAACATTAATTTAGATAGAAAAATGCCATCTTATTGTTGCAAATGCTAGAGATGATCTAGTTTACAAAGTTTATTTGAATGGTTGACGAACAACCCCCCGAAAGTGGCAGCACTCCCTCGGTGGTTGGCCACTGTGGCAGCTCTGAAAAAATATCTGCTCAAATCTCTTCAATGATATTAACGTATTCCTTCCACTACTATCTCTCCTTCAATCTCTTTATTTTTTTTAGTTTTTAAAGCATGTTATCATTTAATGTTTAACAAACTCATACAACTATCGATCAACTCAAGAGAACAGGTTGAACTTGTAAATCTATTTTACATATGTAATCATGTTATCTATACAATCTGCAAACTAATAAGACAACTACACACATCAGGCTTTATTCACTAGTCTTAAATGAAGCTGTATGATTAAATTTAAAATTAGCGAAATTCACATAAGATTGTGTAGTTAAGGAGACGGATTTTAGGGGTCGACATTAAAATGCTTGAACAAGCTAAAAAAATAACGGCATGCAGCTACAAACCATTGACAAAACAGATCATGTTATTGCAAGACAGAACATTACAATTTTGTAAAATTAGAACACATAGATAATCTTTCAAAAAAGATGGAAAATTTTATTTGGCTAAGTGGTGTTGGCCAAATTTATTCAGGACAACAATTGTTTTTGATCTGGTGTTGGAGTAGTTGCATCCTACCAATGTTGCTAGTTTCTTATGGGCTGTTTGTGCCATTTTTGTATTTGTTGATGATGAGTTTTGAATGTAGATGAATGGAGTTCTTATATATATAGGTTGCTTCTTATGTGGTGTTGTTGTTAATTCTAAGGTTTCTGTAGTTGAACTTTACACGACTTTTTTTAGGCCATTGTTTTACTTGATTTATACTCGATAGAAGTTCATGGCTGCAAGGGAAGTCTTGACTTAATAATTCTGACGAAAAACAGGCTAGCCTAATGCAAATAGCAACTTCGAAAGTAATATCAATTTGCAAATTTAAGCCCAAAAAGATACACGTAGTTTGCTTAAATGCTTGATATAGGTACTTTCAGTTTTGGATCTTATATCAATTCTATAGACTTGGTCGTTAAAAATGAACTGTAAGCGAGATATCTAAAATCCATGTATTATTTCTCGGGCTGAGATGAAAATGAACTGTAATTGAGATATCTAATATCCGTGTATAATATTCGTCGCTAATCCCTGTTGAGATTTTGTTAATTACAATTTTGAGAAAATTTAATATCTATATATCCATTGGAAAATGTTAGTAAAATATTTTTTAGTTGAAATTTAAAATTTAGACAAACAACAAAAAATTAAAGATAAATTAACGCTAATTTCCATTGTTGAATTAGCAGATAAGAAATTTACCGACCTAGCTCCTTCGTCGTAAATCCATCGCTGCCATAAGTTTGAGACGGATTATTGAAGGATTTTTCTGCTGCAAAATCTAAAACTTCTGTAATAACCCGGAAAATCTGGGCCAGTTTAAAATTTTTATTTTGGCAATTTTAGTGAATTTTGAATATTTAAAATGGATTATTTTAAATAAAATCGACGTGAAATTTATTTTGAATAGAATTCGACGTATATATTTATATACGTCGTCGATAGAATATAAATATTTATATATAATTATAAATAGAATTGAAAATGGCGCGGTAGTTCGATAATTCGATTTCAAACTTCAATTGAATGTACCGGGTGCAAAACAATCCGGATTTTAGTGAAACCAAAAATGATAGGATCTAAATGATGATATCTTTCCAACGAATCCGAATAATCAAGATTTCATAGCGGGAATCAAAAGATATGTCCAGTTGAAAATTCTGAATAGTCGCTATGGAATTCAGGCCCTTAAAAATGGACATTTTGCAAATGACCTCGGAATTCGACGAAACCAGTTTTGTTGGGTCCGTGATGTCATATTATTGCTAGGTTTCGGATTTCATAATTTTTTGAATCAATATGTGAGCGTGGCAAAGGAAAACGCGTTCGACTAGTTTCAGTTGATTTTAATCGACTGGAAATTGGCCATTTTTCCAACGGTCTCGGAATTCGACGAAATTAGTTTTGTTAGGACCGTATTGTCAATACGGAGCTAGAAAATATTTTTCTGGAATTTTTCTAGTCAGTATGTGACCCCAGTAATTTGAAATGTACGTTTAAAATTCAATATAGTGATTTAAATGTAAATTCAACGGAAACTGATTCAAACGATCAAATCAGCATGCGATACATATCTCATTGTGTTCGGAATGGGGGTAAAACGCTATGGACGACAGGCAGTGGACCTCGTTTAAAGGTCGTATGTAAAAGTCAACTTTTTAATAAAATAAAATAATTAAATAAAAAAAACCCTCTTCTCCCCTATACGTTCTGCCCCCCCCTCCGTTCACAAAGAAATTCAGAAAAAAAAAGAAAAAAAGGGGGATCGAGCGATCGACGGAAGGGGGGAAACCCTTGCCGCCGCCGCCGCCAGAGGTGGCGCAGCCCCCCTTTTTCGCCGTCCTCCCTTCTTCTTCCTCCTCTTCCCCAAACCCCGTTCCAGCCTCTTCCCCCAATCGCGAAGCCCCACCACCGCCTGAAAGCCACACCGCCGGCGCCGCCCGTCTTCCCCTCCTCAGTCGACGACCGACGCGGCCAAACCCCCCCCAGCGAGCTCCTCTTCTCCGACCTTCAAAAGAAAAAAAATAGTAAGTATTTTATTTTACTTTTATTTTTATTTTAAAGTCTAAAACTGATTTTTAAAAGAGATTAAAAACTGATTTTTGAAAAGTTTGAAAAACTGATTTTATTTTAAGATTTTAAATAGAAAAAGATTTGAATTTTAAATGGAAAAAGATTAGAACTTTGAAAGGTGAAAAGATAGGATTTATATATGTTGAACTTCGAAATAAAGATAGGATTTTTATATGTTGAACATCGAAGTAAATTTTTTTTTTTATATTATAGAAAGACTAAAAATATTATCTTTATGTGGTAGGGAAAATAAAAATATAATTTTTTATATAATATAGGCAATAAAAATTCGATCTTTATTACGTAGGAAATATAAAGACATGATTTTTATAAGGTAGAAGTATTGAAAATAAAATTTCTATGTAACAGAGACAATAAAAAAGAAAACTTTATTTTTATAAAGAAGAAAACTTTATTTTTATAAAGGCGAAAACTTTATTTTTATAAAGGCGAAAACTTTATTTTTATAAAGGCGAAAACTTTATTTATGAAAGGGCGAAATCTTTATATAGAGAATAGCGTTATAAAAATATAATCTTTATCTATATAACATCGTCGTAAAAATTCGATTTTTATATATTGAATAGCATAGTAAAAATTCGATTTTTAAATATATGAAGTAATTATAAAAATATGATTTTTAAATTGAAAGTGAATAAATAAAAATGTGATTTTTATTTTAAAGACATCAAAATATAAAAATGTGTGATTTTTATATATGTAGTGGCTAGGGGCCACAAAGAAGAAGAAAAGGCGAGAACGACGAAGATCTCTACAATGAAGTGTCGTGAAGTTGGATAGCTATTGGTGAGAACTTCTCACTCTAAATTCTCTTTTTCTAGTTATATATATATATACTAGGATGTAGATGGTGCTTAGTAGCACCCGACACCTGTCATCCACAGACCATGGATGGCTTGTTTGTAAAATTGTTTGGTTGTGTAGTTGGATAGATTATTTGGTTTGAATTGAATTGTTTGGTGAATTGAAATGGATTTGATTGATGAGTGAATGGCGTGGGCCTTCACTAGACCGGGGATAAGGCTAGGCCTCGTCCCGTTTCTAGTATCGTGCCGTTATGCCGCCGAAATTTTCTAAAATATGTTAGAAAAATAAAAATATCATTTTATTGAATAAATGAACTGAATAGAAATTCAAGTGTTGAAATAAATATTTTTGTCGTTAAAAAAAAATATTTTTAACGTGAAAGTAAATAAATAAATATTTATAAACAAATCGGCCGATTTGCTTATTTACACTGATTTGACTGATATTGATTGGGTTGATAAATTTTACACATCGCCCAACTGCACAAATAAAATCTGTGTTTGATTGTTTGAAACCCTACACGGGTGTTGGGATGAAATTTGAAGTTCACTCATCCTGATTGATTAAATATGTCGATCGATTGATTGACAGGCTGCATAAGCGTTAGATATCTATATTTGATGCTTATACAGTGTAGTGCACTTTGGTCGATGGTTGATTATTTTTCAATGCTATTATATACATGTGTTGTATGGAATCCATATAATTAACATTATATGGTGATTGATTGGGCCTCATTCCAATCGGGAAAATAAGGAATATTATAAAAGAAAATTCATGTGTTGAATCTAAAAATAGTCATGTGTTGACGATGTTCATGTGTTGAGTGAAATATTTTATACAATGAAATTTACATCTTTATCATATTTAAGATTAGAACTACTTCTCAGTAGAAGTCTAATTAAAAATCAAACGATAGATACCCTAGTTTTATAAAATATTTTACATAACAAAAATAGTGATGTGTTGACAGTACTCATGTGTTGAGATTAGTCGGGTGTTGAAAGAAATATAGATTCATGTGTTGAATGGGATAAATATTTATTTGTTGAATAGAATAAAGAAGTCGTGAAAAATATAAAGCCGTGTAGATTAGTTTTGCGCCATTTTGACGTGAACGATATTTATATCGATTTTATTCAAATTGAAGTGAATATTATAGCAAATTCGAATTGAAAAGAAAACGAATTCGAATTGAAAAGAAAACGAATTTGAATTGAATTGAGAACGATTTCGAAATGAATTGAATTGAAAACGATTTCGAAATGAATTGAATTGAAAACGATTTCGAAATGAATTGAAAACGATTGCGAAATGAATTGAATTGAAAACGAATTCAAATTGAATTGAAAGCGAGTTGAAATGAATTCAAATTGAATTGAAATTTGAATTGAATAGAAATGAATTTAGAAACGAATTTATAAAGAAGAATTCAATTTTGCTTTGAATTGAAATGGAAGTTGAAATTGCTTTTGAAACGAATTTTAAAACTATTTATATAATTCGTTTTAAATGGAAATCGACGAAATATATATTATATATATAATATAATGGCCTGAATAGAATGCGCCGCTCCGCTGGAGTTCGTGAATTTCGACCATTTATTTGAAACGGACATTGCGGGAGATCCGACCGTCGGATTCTCCTAAAACCGGAACCGTTGGGTTCGTATCGAAAAGAGCTTTCCAATGAATATTAGAAATTTGAAATCTAACGGTTGGATTTGGAATTATGTCCAAATCAATTTCAGAAAAGGTCGCTGCAAGTGCAGTTCGATGGCCGTTGATGGAAATCGACTGTACGGGCTTTGATAAAATTATTAAAAATATCTATAATTTGTGTAAAATCATAATATATGATTTGGGAAAAAAATTGGGCTGGAAAATTCCACGTTTGAAAGGATAAAAATAGATTTTTATCGAAATGAACTAGTTTTGAACTAGAATTAAAATCAATTTATTTTTGAAATAAATAAATTGAATTTGAAAGTGATTTTGAAAATAATCAATATTTCCAATACGTGAATTGGACTGGAGTTGAATCGAAATTATCTTCGGAATATTTCGATGTTGGATTTCGTGACCATACAGATATTGTTATGGGAATTTGAAAGATATATTTTATATTGTTATTTCCAATACGATATTTGTTGGTTTCAGAATTTGATATTGAATATAAGCCGGTATATTTTCTATTCAGAGCCTTGTATTTAATATCAAATGTGATTTGGGTTTATCGTGAATCGTGTTTTAGATAACATTGGTTCTTTAACCCAGTTAAAGGCAAGATATCGATTTCTGAAAAGATTAAAACTAAGTGGAGTTTTAATGAATCTGTAATTAGATTAAAATGTGAATTGATAATTTAAATTATCAAATCTGAAAAGTGATCGAGAGTGGAGTATCACCAGTTTTTGCTCCAAAGCGATAGTTAAATCTTTAATTAGATTTGAACGTGAAATGGTAATTAATTTTACCGATAACACCGTGGTGTTAGATATGGAGTATCACCAGTTTTGCTCTATGGGATATATAGGTTGGGATTGGGAAATAAAACAAATAATTACTTCGGTGTGGTTCGCTAATCCCGACTAGTTTGAAATGATATCCAAAGGAAGATTATAGGATAAATTTAGAAGAATTTATCTTTGATAAAATTAATGGGAACATTTCCCTAAGAATGTGATTTTGTGAATAAAAGAATATTCTGAATTGGAATGAGGCGTTCGTTGTGTTTGTGTAACATTTGTTTATCATATACGTGGGTTATTCAGAAAGGCCGGGTTTATACCCATTCTGAATAATCGATTCGACGAGATGTCGAAGATGAAGACGGTGGTCGAAGACTGGAAGTCTTCACATCGTTTGGGTGATTACTGATGATCTTGATTGGGCTGTACACCCAGGATGAGGGAATCAGTTGGTGATCTTCCAGACGTACTTGGAGATGGATGGATATGCGAGGAAAGTGCCTCCGGTTTCATTCAGACCCAGAACGAACTTGTAAATGGATTGTGTGTCTGACTTTGGATTTTATTCTGTGTTGATTGATCTCTATTAAATATACATCTGTTTGGCGGCGGAGAATTTATTCTCTTGCTTAACGCCCTTCTCTGAGACGTACGAGCTCAGAGGTTGTATATCGATGGACATCAGTCGCATGGAGTGAATTGCCAATGTGGCATGCGTAAGTGGCAATTGATCAAGGCTTCTGTTGAAAAGCAAAGTCTTGTGGTTGATGATCAAAGCACGGCCTGTGTGGCGTAGCTTTGTGTATAACGTGAATTCGTGAGCCTCACACCTCGGTATGAGTCAAAAACGGGATAGTGACTGCAGGGAGAGCACGACGTTTCTTTCTAGCTAGGGTGGTGTCAGTGACCTACCAGCCCTGACATTTATATACTTTTCACCTGTGTGGTTGTTGGATATGAGGCGCCTCGGATATAGGTCTGCAAGGACCGGGAAACTGTGTTCAGGAATTGCCAATCCTCAAAAGTAAGAGAGGACCGGCCTTGAAGATCCAAGGATCATAGTGGGGTCCTGAGGCATTTGCTAGAGTGTCTCGAATCGGAGAGGAGCTTGCCCCTTGCCTCGGCTCATGATGGAATCCAATTTCCAATACGTGTGTTTCGGTTTTATTTGTAGAGCCTAGTATGGCGACATAGTAGATGGTAGCTATTCCGCCTATGATTGATACTTATGATTGAAATTGTTTTGACACTATACACCTATAATAGTATCAAATAATGTGTTTTAAACGTATCAAGCATGCTTTGGCTGTTATAAGGTAAAAACCCTATCCTCCGGCTTGCGTTGCATTGTGTGATGGGACCTGGGTCTTATAACAGCTTCATTTTTCTTTATTTAGCATTGCGCTGTTTGTTCTATGCACTGGTATTCTTGGGAGGAAACCCGTTCTGTGTTATACGGCGTGGTCCCTTGATTTACCTAACTTTAAAACCAATATTAATAACTGTTTTAGTTCTCACACCAGTCACATGACTGACCTGGAGTTTATTGTTTTAACCTAAACTCTGGGTGCCCCTATTTTCCACACGGGCAGCTAGTAGTTTTGGTTTTGCAGATTTATATTCACAGGGTCCTGATTTACAGCTGGAACGATGCTCGGAAAGCTCTGTATCCGTGTATCACTTCCAGTTGTATTTTGTATTATTTTCCGCTGCTATGTAATATATTGTAATCTCTGATATTTATTAAATGTAATTTATTCATTTATACTCTGTATATTCTTGTGTCTGATGGAATTGTTGTAATAACAATGAAATGTTCTTCCGTCTGCGTCCTTTTGTGTGTTGTTCTCAAAGTATTCGTGCTTTCCTTCACGGGGAAGTTACGGGTTCTTACAGTTGGTATCAGAGCTTTGGTTTACAGAGCTCGAGAACAAGACACATTAGAACCATACGAAAGAATTCATCAGATATTGGATTAGAAAAATCCGATTAGAATTACTCGTTAGAGATAGGATCAGTAGTATCCTAGAACGAGTGTGAAGAGTATATTTTTCAAATGAAAACAATTTTGTTTTGAAAATTTAAATCGCTTTAAATGTATTTGAATATTTATTTATTTTGAATATGGGCAATCCAATATATATAAGGTTTCGCATATGCGCGTCATGAACGTATAGTCGAAGTTTTAATATATTGGATAGATATAGAATCACATTCTAGACACCCGGGGATAATTCTGACGATGTGGCCACATCATCAGTATTTATATTCGTGTTGCGAAGGTGTGATTTCTATATATTTCCATTAGGCTGGTGTGAGAAACAAAACCAATATAGCTAGAACACTTTGTTGTGAATTGGCATCAAAAACATGATTTTTTGTATATATGTATCAAAATTATGAATTTGAAACTCTAATTCACTAATTGATTGATGTTTGTGTTGTTTGTTTATTTGTTTGATAATTTTGAACCATTTGGCCTAATTGTACCGAATATTGAACTATATTGAAAATTGGTCGCATTTGCTTGCATATACATATATTTATGATTGAACAGGTCATAGCAAGGAGGCTAGAGCAGAGAATAAAATTTGTTTGCCCGACAAATAGGTACATGTTTACTACATAATTTCCTGTTTTGCTTGGGTGATGATGATTTTGTGAGCCTATTGGCTAGCCGCTTGGCTTTTTCTTTTTCTTTTTGAGATCTGAAGGACCGGGGAAGCTATTTGAAATTCCCCGATGCTCCCGGTGCAGGGGAGGTTATGGCGAAATTTTTCGAAAATTTAGGGTGTTAGCCAAATTTTTGAAGAATTTGAAAATTCTCAGAAACTGAAAAGTTGGAGAATGGAAGCCAGATCGAATGTAGAGCTTAATAATCAAACCACTTTCGACTTTGTTCCTTTTCGGGGACGAAAAGTTTTAAGTGGGGGAGATTGTAATAACCCGGAAAATCTGGGCCAGTTTAAAATTTTTATTTTGGCAATTTTAGTGAATTTTGAATATTTAAAATGGATTATTTTAAATAAAATCGACGTGAAATTTATTTTGAATAGAATTCGACGTATATATTTATATACGTCGTCGATAGAATATAAATATTTATATATAATTATAAATAGAATTGAAAATGGCGCGGTAGTTCGATAATTCGATTTCAAACTTCAATTGAATGTACCGGGTGCAAAACAATCCGGATTTTAGTGAAACCAAAAATGATAGGATCTAAATGATGATATCTTTCCAACGAATCCGAATAATCAAGATTTCATAGCGGGAATCAAAAGATATGTCCAGTTGAAAATTCTGAATAGTCGCTATGGAATTCAGGCCCTTAAAAATGGACATTTTGCAAATGACCTCGGAATTCGACGAAACCAGTTTTGTTGGGTCCGTGATGTCATATTATTGCTAGGTTTCGGATTTCATAATTTTTTGAATCAATATGTGAGCGTGGCAAAGGAAAACGCGTTCGACCAGTTTCAGTTGATTTTAATCGACTGGAAATTGGCCATTTTTCCAACGGTCTCGGAATTCGACGAAATTAGTTTTGTTAGTACCGTATTGTCAATACGGAGCTAGAAAATATTTTTCTGGAATTTTTCTAGTCAGTATGTGACCCCAGTAATTTGAAATGTACGTTTAAAATTCAATATAGTGATTTAAATGTAAATTCAACGGAAACTGATACAAACGATCAAATCAGCATGCGATACATATCTCATTGTGTTCGGAATGGGGGTAAAACGCTATGGACGACAGGCAGTGGACCTCGTTTAAAGGTCGTATGTAAAAGTCAACTTTTTAATAAAATAAAATAATTAAATAAATAAATAAAAAACCCTCTTCTCCCCTATACGTTCTGGCACCCCCCCACCGTTCCCAAAGAAATTCAGAAAAAAAAAAGAAAAAAAGGGGGATCGAGCGATCGACGGAAGGGGGGAAACCCTTGCCGCCGCTGCCACCAAAGGTGGCGCAGCCCCCCCTTTTTCGCCGTCCTCCCTTCTTCTTCCTCCTCTTCCCCAAACCCCGTTCCAGCCTCTTCCCCCAATCGCGAAGCCCCACCACCGCCTGAAAGCCAAACCGCCGGCGCCGCCCGTCTTCCCATCCTCAGTCGACGACCGACGCGGCCAAACCCCACCCCCCCCAGCGAGCTCCTCTTCTCCGACCTTCAAAAGAAAAAAAATAGTAAGTATTTTATTTTACTTTTATTTTTATTTTAAAGTCTAAAACTGATTTTTAAAAGAGATTAAAAACTGATTTTTGAAAAGTTTGAAAAATTGATTTTATTTTAAGATTTTAAATAGAAAAAGATTTGAATTTTAAATGGAAAAAGATTAGAACTTTGAAAGGTGAAAAGATAGGATTTTTATATGTTGAACTTCGAAATAAAGATAGGATTTTTATATGTTGAACATCGAAGTAATTTTTTTTTTATATTATAGAAAGACTAAAAATATTATCTTTATGTGGTAGGGATAATAAAAATATAATTTTTTATATAATATAGGCAATAAAAATTCGATCTTTATTATGTAGGAAATATAAAGACATGATTTTTATAAGGTAGAAGTATTGAAAATAAAATTTCTATGTAACAGAGACAATAAAAAAGAAAATTTTATTTTTATAAAGAAGAAAACTTTATTTTTATAAAGGCGAAAACTTTATTTTTATAAAGGCGAAAACTTTATTTTTATAAAGGCGAAAACTTTATTTATGAAAGGGCGAAATCTTTATATAGAGAATAGCGTTATAAAAATATAATCTTTATCTATATAACATCGTCGTAAAAATTCGATTTTTATATATTGAATAGCATAGTAAAAATTCGATTTTTAAATATATGAAGTAATTATAAAAATATGATTTTTAAATTGAAAGTGAATAAATAAAAATGTGATTTTTATTTTAAAGACATCAAAATATAAAAATGTGTGATTTTTATATATGTAGTGGCTAGGGGCAACAAAGAAGAAGAAAAGGCGAGAACGACGAAGATCTCTACAATGAAGTGTCGTGAAGTTGGATAGCTATTGGTGAGAACTTCTCACTCTAAATTCTCTTTTTCTAGTTATATATATATATATACTAGGATGTAGACGGTGCTTAGTAGCACCCGACACCCGTCATCCACAGACCATGGATGGCTTGTTTGTAAAATTGTTTGGTTGTGTAGTTGGATAGATTATTTGGTTTGAATTGAATTGTTTGGTGAATTGAAATGGATTTGATTGATGAGTGAATGCGTGGGCCTTCACTAGACCGGGGATAAGGCTAGGCCTCGTCCCGTTTCTAGTATCCTGCCGTTATGCCGCCGAAATTTTCTAAAATATGTTAGAAAAATAAAAATATCATTTTATTGAATAAATGAACTGAATAGAAATTCAAGTGTTGAAATAAATATTTTTGTCGTTAAAAAAATATATTTTTAACGTGAAAGTAAATAAATAAATATTTATAAACAAATCGGCCGATTTGTTTATTTACACTGATTTGACTGATATTGATTGGGTTGATAAATTTTACACATCGCCCAACTGCACAAATAAAATCTGTGTTTGATTGTTTGAAACCCCACACGGGTGTTGGGATGAAATTTGAAGTTCACTCATCCTGATTGATTAAATATGTCGATCGATTGATTGACAGGCTGCATAAGCGTTAGATATCTATATTTGATGCTTATACAGTGTAGTGCACTTTGGTCGATGGTTGATTATTTTTCAATGCTATTATATACATGTGTTGTATGGAATCCATATAATTAACATTATATGGTGATTGATTGGGCCTCATTCCAATCGGGAAAATAAGGAATATTATAAAAGAAAATTCATGTGTTGAATCTAAAAATAGTCATGTGTTGACGATGTTCATGTGTTGAGTGAAATATTTTATACAATGAAATTTACATCTTTATCATATTTAAGATTAGAACTACTTCTCAGTAGAAGTCTAATTAAAAATCAAACGATAGATACCCTAGTTTTATAAAATATTTTACATAACAAAAATAGTGATGTGTTGACAGTACTCATGTGTTGAGATTAGTCGGGTGTTGAAAGAAATATAGATTCATGTGTTGAATGGGATAAATATTCATTTGTTGAATAGAATAAAGAAGTCGTGAAAAATATAAAGCCGTGTTTGATTAGTTTTGCGCCATTTTGACGTGAACGATATTTATATCGATTTTATTCAAATTGAAGTGAATATTATAGCAAATTCGAATTGAAAAGAAAACGAATTCGAATTGAAAAGAAAACGAATTCGAATTGAAAAGAAAACGAATTTGAATTGAATTGAGAACGATTTCGAAATGAATTGAATTGAAAACGATTTCGAAATGAATTGAATTGAAAACGATTTCGAAATGAATTGAAAACGATTGCGAAACGAATTGAATTGAAAACGAATTCAAATTGAATTGAAAGCGAGTTGAAATGAATTCAAATTGAATTGAAATTTGAATTGAATAGAAATGAATTTAGAAACGAATTTATAAAGAAGAATTCAATTTTGCTTTGAATTGAAATGGAAGTTGAAATTGCTTTTGAAACGAATTTTAAAACTATTTATATAATTCGTTTTAAATGGAAATCGACGAAATATATATTATATATATTATATATATAATATAATGGCCTGAATAGAACGCGCCGCGCCGCGGCAGTTCGTGAATTTCGACCATTTATTTCAAACGGACATTGCGGGAGATCCGACCGTCAGATTCTCCTAAAACCGGAACCGTTGGGTTCGTATCGAAAAGAGCTTTCCAATGAATATTAGAAATTTGAAATCTAACGGCTGGATTTGGAATTATGTCCAAATCAATTTCAGAAAAGGTCGCTATAAGTGCAGTTCGATGGCCGTTGATGGAAATCGACTGTACGGGCTTTGATAAAATTATTAAAAATATCTATAATTTGTGTAAAATCATAATATATGATTTGGGAAAAAAATTGGGCTGGAAAATTCCACATTTGAAAGGATAAAAATAGATTTTTATCGAAATGAACTAGTTTTGAACTAGAATTAAAATCAATTTATTTTTGAAATAAATAAATTGAATTTGAAAGTGATTTTGAAAATAATCAATATTTCCAATACGTGAATTGGACTGGAGTTGAATCGAAATTATCTTCGGAATATTTCGATGTTGGATTTCGTGACCATACAGATATTGTTATGGGAATTTGAAAGATATATTTTATATCATTATTTCCAATACGATATTTGTTGGTTTCAGAATTTGATATTGAATATAAGCCGGTATATTTTCTATTCAGAGCCTTGTATTTAATATCAAATGTGATTTGGGTTTATCGTGAATCGTGTTTTAGATAACATTGGTTCTTTAACCCAATTAAAGGCAAGATATCGATTTCTGAAAAGATTAAAACTAAGTGGAGTTTTAATGAATCTGTAATTAGATTAAAATGTGAATTGATAATTTAATTATCAAATCTGAAAAGTGATCGAGAGTGGAGTATCACCAGTTTTTGCTCCAAAGCGATAGTTAAATCTTTAATTAGATTTGAACGTGAAATGGTAATTAAATTTACCGATAACACCGTGGTGTTAGATATGGAGTATCACCAGTTTTGCTCCATGGGATATATAGGTTGGGATTGGGAAATAAAACAAATAATTACTTCGGTGTTGTTCGCTAATCCGGACTAGTTTGAAATGATATCCAAAGGAAGATTATAGGATAAATTTAGAAGAATTTATCTTTGATAAAATTAATGGGAACATTTCCCTAAGAATGTGATTTTGTGAATAAAAGAATATTCTAAATTGGAATGAGGCGTTCGTTGTGTTTGTGTAACATTTGTTTATCATATACGTGGGTTATTCAGAAAGGCCGGGTTTATACCCATTCTGAATAATCGATTCGACGAGATGTCGAAGATGAAGACGGTGGTCGAAGACCGGAAGTCTTCACATCGTTTGGGTGATTACTGATGATCTTGATTGGGCTGTACACCCAGGATGAGGGAATCAGTTGGTGATCTTCCAGACGTACTTGGAGATGGATGGATATGCGAGGAAAGTGCCTCCGGTTTCGTTCAGACCCAGAACGAACTTGTAAATGGATTGTGTGTCTGACATTGGATTTTATTCTGTGTTGATTGATCTCTATTAAATATACATCTGTTTGGCGGCGGAGAATTTATTCTCTTGCTTAACGCCCTTCTCTGAGACGTACGAGCTCAGAGGTTGTATATCGATGGACATCAGTCGCATGGAGTGAATTGCCAATGTGGCATGCGTAAGTGGCAATTGATCAGGGCTTCTGTTGAAAAGCAAAGTCTTGTGGTTGATGATCAAAGCACGGCCTGTGTGGCGTAGCTTTGTGTATAACGTGAATTCGCGAGCCTCACACCTCGGTATGAGTCAAAAACGGGATAGTGACTGCAGGGAGAGCACGACGTTTCTTTCTAGCTAGGGTGGTGTCAGTGACCTACCAGCCCTGACATTTATATACTTTTCACCTGTGTGGTTGTTGGATATGAGGCGCCTCGGATATAGGTCTGTAAGGACCGGGAAACGTGTGTTCAGGAATTGTCAATCCTCAAAAGTAAGAGAGGACCGGCCCTGAAGATCCAAGGATCATAGT
Organism: Allium sativum; assembly: GCA_030737875.1. Classification (NCBI taxonomy): domain Eukaryota; kingdom Viridiplantae; phylum Streptophyta; class Magnoliopsida; order Asparagales; family Amaryllidaceae; genus Allium; species Allium sativum. Next base: position 176,854,795 of record CM060915.1, on the reverse strand, counting down.
GGGGTCCTGAGGCATTTGCTAGAGTGTCTCGAATCAGAGAGGAGCTTGCCCCTTGCCTCGGCTCATGATGGAATCCAATTTCCAATACGTGTGTTTCGGTTTTATTTGTAGAGCCTAGTATGGCGACATAGTAGATGGTAGCTATGCCGCCTATGATTGATACTTATGATTGAAATTGTTTTGACACTATACACCTATAATAGTATCAAATAATGTGTTTTAAACGTATCAAGCATGCTTTGGTTGTTATAAGGTAAAAACCCTATCCTCCGGCTTGCGTTGCATTGTGTGATGGGACCTGGGTCTTATAACAGCTTCATTTTTCTTTATTTAGCATTGCGCTGTTTGTTCTATGCACTGGTATTCTTGGGAGGAAACCCGTTCCGTGTTATACGGCGTGGTCCCTTGATTTACCTAACTTTAAAACCAATATTAATAACTGTTTTAGTTCTCACACCAGTCACATGACTGACCTGGAGTTTATTGTTTTAACCTAAACTCTGGGTGCCCCTATTTTCCACACGGGCAGCTAGTAGTTTTGGTTTTGCAGATTTATATTCACAGGGTCCTGATTTACAGCTGGAACGATGCTCGGAAAGCTCTGTATCCGTGTATCACTTCCAGTTGTATTTTGTATTATTTTCCGCTGCTATGTAATTTATTGTAATCTCTGATATTTATTAAATGTAATTTATTCATTTATACTCTGTATATTCTTGTATCTGATGGAATTGTTGTAATAACAACGAAATGTTCTTCCGTCTGCGTCCTTTTGTGTGTTGTTCTCAAAGTACTCGTGCTTTCCTTCACGGGGAAGTTACGGGTTCTTACAACTTCTTACAGTGTAAAATTCACAATCATATCAGTCTTACATAAATATATATAATAAAACTAGGTTTTAACAGTTAAAATCAAGTATAACAGAAATCACATCAGACATAGGGGATTAATTTTGTAATGAAAGGCATTATATAACATGTAGTGATAGTCAATCTCATTGAGTATTTCAAATATTTGTGTCCTTGTTATCGATATAATTAACCCATTTATTATTTTAAAGTTATAATTTTATAAACATATGTAGTTATCTAACGTGTACTATCAAAATAGACAACCAAGCATATCTATGGTTTCTGAGGAGCGTCAAACTGCAAAAAATATACGTAATGATCTTGTGAATAGTTATAAATTTATGGATCAACATTTACAATTTTGATGAATACTCTCATAAAACCATAAAGAATTATATACCATATAATAAATAAATATATTGTATAATAAATAAAAGGGTGTTCACCATTCGCGAGAACCATAATTCGCTGAGCACCGTCAAAGTTCGTGGTACCATAACAAATGGATCCTAAAAGCTTCATATAAATAGGTACTTGCAAGTCCTTGTGCAAAAAGCCTTTTCTTACTTGAAACTGTCAAAAATTACAGCAACGTGTATAGCAAAATCCAGACGGATGAAAAAAGTCCCGCTGAAGATGGCAATTCACTTGCTCCTATTCAAATTCTAAAGACTGCAAAAAAAAAAAAAAAAACCATCCAGTTATTTTGTAATTTCAGAAAACAAAAGAACTCACAATCTCAAAAATGAGCGCACGCAAACACAATGTTTATCTTTTATTTTTTCTCACGCAAACGACAAGTTGAGTTGCCCCTGTTGCTGCACCAGCAAAATGAGCACGCACTGATATGGAAGGTGCAGAAAGATTTTATCCAAATCAATTAAATAAATAGCTTACAAATTGGTTGCTTGTAACAACCCGTATTTTCCATAACCTATTATAACATAAATCGAGGCAGAATTTAATTCAAATATCTGAATCAAGGGAAACGGGCTATTCCATTGTGTTCGTCTCGGAAAAATACGCGAAATAGAGTCCGAGTTTTCGAAAATCGGAGTCCGTATGACCCAGTTAAGGCCCATTGAAGTTTTCAGAAATTTCCATAGTAAAAACAGATTTAAATTTTAAATTTAAAAACAAGGATTAAGGCTAACTGGCGTCAGGCGGGAAAATTCCCGCCAGGACCCCCATGTCGACAGGCATGTCGACAGGGTCCCCAGGGTGTCGACAGCCCTGTCGACAGCCCTGTCGACACGGGGCGGCCGGGCACTTTTGCCTGGCGCACCATTTTGATTTGGGCTTGGTCTTGTGGCTTGGTTCTAGAGAATTCCGAAATCTGACGGACCTAAACTAACCTAGGGTTAATCCTAGGGCTAAAAACACTCTAATCTTCTATAAATAAGCCCCTAATCCTACCCTAAAACCTCATTATTCATTCTAGCAACCAAACTATGCCAAATTGAATTCTCAAATGGCCTCCACCTAAAAACCCTAGCCTCCACCCTCTTCAAAAATCATTCCTATGAAGATTTTGATGTTCATACAAGCATTTCTAAGTTGTATGAATGATCATTAGCTTGCATACATCATCAAGTTGCAATCTTTATTTGCTAAGCTAGAGTTTTTGGGATTTTTGTTAATTGGAGCTTTGTTTTGGGTTTTTATATGCTTGCATAAAAGGGCTTCTCAATCTTTATTAGTAGATTTGTGTCTTCATAATATTTGTAAGCCCTCTTACCTTCATTTTAGAAACTCTAAAGTTAATATGTGATGAAAGTTGGGATTTATGCATGTTTAATAAGTTATGCATGCTTACGCGAGTTCACTATGCTATGTTATGCATGTTTAATAAGTTATGCATGCTTATGTGAGTTCACTATGCTATGTTACACATGTTTGATAAGTTATGCATGTTTATGCAAGTTCACTATGCCATGATTTGCAAGTTTAACAAGTTATGCATGTTTATGCAAGTTCACTATGCCATGATTTGCAAGTTTAACAAGTTATGCATGATTATGCAAGTTCACTATGCCATGATTTGCAAGTTTAACAAGTTATGCATGTTTATGCAAGTTCACTATGCTAAGTTATGCAAGTCCAACATGTTATGCATGTTTATTGTGATATGTAAGATTCATCATGTATGTTGTGCCAAGTTCCCTCTTTCTATCCTTTATGCGTTATAACGAATATGTAAGCGATAGAATGACGTGGGGGGTTTGGGTAAAACTTAAAATACATGGAAATATAAGATTGGGAATTTACCTATTAAGTTAGGTCTACCCCTTGGGAATTTACCTATTAAGTTAGGTCTACCCAAGTATTTGTTAAACTCGTAATTATGGTTTGAAAATAAAGTGGACATGACACTTAGAAAACATAAGTGTGGCCAACTCGAGGTTGGGTTGAGTTTGTAGTGTAAACCTACCCGGAACCGACCGGCTTAACTAGTTGCTACAAACAATAGGACCCAATGTGAGAAGTTGGTCATGTGTACCTTGGACCCGAGGTTAGACCAAGTTGTGGTGTAAAGCTACCCGGACCCGCCCGGCTTAACTAGTAACCGCAACAAAGTCTAATGTGAGAGGTTAAGGCACAATTAAATTAATTAATGCCTCATGATTAGGGTTAAGTCATGGCCCACTAATACTTAACCAATTTTGGGGATACGAGGGATTAAATGGGGTTAAGTGGTGAACTGTTGGTTACACTTAACTAATTTAATCCATGATTAGTGAGTGGTTAAACCACACTTAACCCTCTTAGAAAACCCTAGCAACGTGGTCTGTTCCAGCAGTAATCCCAGTTTGGTATCATTCACAACCCTAGAGGCTAGGCTAGGGTGGGGCACGATTACTGGACTGATGTAAGCGACCAAAGCGACGGCTGAGTGGTACAGCGGTGCGGGTCCAGGCGGGCTACGGACGTGCACGTAGTCCGGTGTTGGACAAACTCGAGGCACGGGTACCAGTAGGTTTAGACTGTGCATCATTGCTTAGGTGTCTGGGGTTGACACCCGAGGGCTTGATACACCCGAAGGTGGACCCAGCACAGTCTGACTACAACCACATGTGGGCCGTATGGACACCAACACTTGACGTGTTAGGCTTATAGGGAGCCGATCGACTAGACGTTGGGTTGGACCTTGTATTAAGGTCACCTCATGCTATTGGGCCAAAGTTTGGGCTGAGGGATCAATACCGGTTATGTAGGTTTGCTAGTACACTGTGGTGCAAAGCTTAATCTTCTTTATGTGATGACACCTTTATCTATTGCCAGTATGTTCATCTCAGTTTCCATCATGATGTTAACTTTATTGGTTTATAGACTGATCGTAGTAGGGCTTACCAGTCTTTTTGACTGACCTGTTATCTTTTGCTTCTTTTCTTCCGTTTCCCCCCCTAGGTTCTCAGGGAGGGAACAGTGGTGCTTAGCTTGGATCGCTTGCTTGTTTGCTGGATAGCTCATATATGTCTGGACATTGAGCTCGCTATGGTTTATCATCTTTATTTTTGGGGATAGCACTATGTATTTCAGTATTTCTGTTTACGATGTACTAGACATGTTTATTTTGGCAGTTGACTTTATGATGTACTAGACTTGTTTTGAGATGGTTTGAGATATTCCGCTGTTTTATTCTCACTTACTCTGTTTTACATATATATTTATGTTCTTGTTCTGCCTTGATATATCATTATGCATGCTTACCCAGTTTTAGCGCCCCCCAGAAGCTAGTGCCCCCAAAAGAGTGACCCTAGCGGAGGTGGGGTGTTACAAATTTGGTATCAGAGCATATGGTTTACGAGAAAGAACAAAAAGTTAAAAAAAAAAGACTTTTGAAAAACTATTTTCAAAACAAGTATAAAGTATTTTCCAAAGAAAAGTCTAGTATTTCAAAAGGGCTATTCCCCAAAAAAGCCATTAGTGTTATCCTTCGTTCCCTTGATCTAATCTTATCTTATCCTTCGTTTCAGTATGGCTGAGGATCTTGCCATCCCGGATGGAGTAAACGTACCACTCTGGTATAGGAGACTTCTAGAAGCTAGGGCGGCAGCCGGCCCTGCAAACCCTACTCCCACTCCTCCTCCTGTAGTGGAGAATTGTAACACCCCGCCTCCACTAGGATCACTCCTTAGAATGTACTAGCTTTGGAGGGGCGTTATTGTGAGGGTAAACATGCACAGAGATATCGCAAGACAGAATATATGAAAATAAATATAAATAAAGCAGCGGTAGCAAATAAAAACCCATCATCATCTCATAAAACCAACATAGTCAAGTACATAGTATCAGAATGTCATGATCCAAAATACAACATAAGTCTAGATACGTGATAACAAAATACATGGTAAAACATCAGTACTCATCCCCAGAAATAAAAGATAAGCCACAGCTAGCTCAGATCCATACATGAGCTATCCAACAAGCAAGCCAAAGATCCACTAAGCAGATGTAGCCCCTCGCTGAGAACCTGTGGGGGGGGGGGGACGGAAGAAGAGAAGCGAAAGAAAACAGGTCAGTCAAAAAGACTGGTAAGCCCTACTACGATCAATCTATAAACTAGTAAAGTTAACAGCATGATGGAAACTGAGATGAACATACTGGCAATAAAGGTGACATCACATAGATGAGATTAAACTTTGCACCACAGTGTACTAGCAAACCCACAAAACAGATCTTGATCCCTTAGCCCAAACTTTGGCCCAATAACATGGAGTGACCTTAGTATAAGGTCCAGCCCAACGGTCTAGTCGATCGGCTCCCTATAAACCTAACACGTCCAGTGTTGGTGTCCATACGGCCCACATGGATGTAGTCAGACTGCGCTGGGTCCACCTTTGGGTGTATCAAGCCCTCGGGTGTCAACCCCAGACACCTAAGCAATAATGCACAGTCTAAACCTACTGGTACCCGTGCCTCGAGTTTGTCCAACATCGGACTACGTGCACGTCCGTAGCCCGCCGGACCCGCACCGCTGTACCACTCAGCCGTCGCTTTGGTCGCTTACATCCGTCCAGTAATCGTGCCCCGCCCTAGCCTAGCCTCTAGGGTTGTGAATGATACCAAACTGGGATTACTGCTGGAACAGACCACGTTGCTAGGGTTTCTAAGAGGGTTAAGTGTGGTTTTAACCCCTCACTAATCCTGGATTAGATTAGTTAAGTGTAACCACTTAACCCCATCTAATCCTCGCATCCCCATTATTGGTTAAGTATTAGTGGGCCATGACTTAACCCTAATCATGAGGCATTAATTTATTAATGCACCCAACCTCTCACATTAGACATCCGTGGTTACCTGGGAAGATTTACACCACGTCTAGGTCTAACCTCGGGTCTTACGGTGCAACATGACCAACTACCCACATTCGACCCCACGTTGTGGTTACCTAGGAAGATTTACACCACAACTAGGTCTAACCTCGAGTTGGCCATATCATGTTATCTAACGTCATGTCCACTTTAAAACATATTTACAAGTTAACATATACTTGGGTAGACCTAACTTAATAGGTAAATTCCCAAGGGGTAGACCTAACTTAATAGGTAAATTCCCAATCTTTTAGCTTCATGTATTTTTTTTAAGTTTACCCAAACCCCCCAACGTCATTATATCGCTTACATATTCGTCATAACGCATAAGGGTATAAATTTGGCATAACATACATGATGAACTTCATATATCATAATAATGATGCATAACATGTTAGACTTGCAAATCATGTCATAGTGAACTCGCATAAAACATGTACAACATGGTAAGGTGAACTTTCATAAACATGCATAATCCATAAAACATGTACAACATGGTAAGGTGAACTTGCATAAACATGCATAATCCATAAAACATGTACAACATGGTAAGGTGAACTTGCATAAACATGCATAATCCATAAAACATGTACAACATGGTAAGGTGAACTTGCATAAACATGCATAATCCATAAAACATGTACAAATCTTAACTTCCACCACATGATAACTTTAGAGTTTGTAAAGTGAAAGTAAGAGGGCTTACAAATATAAACAAGTCACAAATCCACCAAATAAGATGAAGAAGCCCCTTTAAAAACCCAAACAAAGCTTCAAATAAGAAAACCCTTTTGCAAAATCCCAAAAACACAAACTTTAGCAAATCAAACTTGCAACTTAATGAAGTATGCAAGTTATTAAGCATTCATACAACATAGAAAAGGTTGTATGATCATCATATCTTCATAGGATTAAACTTTGAGGAAGGTGGAGGCTAGGGTTTTTAGGTGGAGGCCATTTGAGGATTCAATTTGGCATAGTTTAGTTGCTAGGTTGATTAATGAGGCTTTAGGGTAGGATTAGGGGTATATTTATAGAGAATTAGAGTGATTTAGACCATAGGATTAACCCTAGGTGAATTTTGGCCCGTCAGATTTCGGAATGCTCTAGAACCAGGCCACACAATCAAGCCCAAACCAAGCCCAAACCAAAGTGGTGCGCCAGGCTAATTTGCCTGGCTACCCCCTGTCGACAGGGCTGTCGACAGGGCTGTCGACTCCCTAGGGGCCCTGTCGACATGCCTGTCGACATGCGGGTCCTGGCGGGAGTTTTCCCGCCTGACCCCGATTAGCCCTAATCCCTGTTCTTAATTTGAATTTTAAATCTGTTTTTAGCATAGAAATTTCTGAAAACTTCAATGGGCCTTAACCGGGTCATACGGACTCCGATTTTCGAAAACTCGGACTCTATTTTGCGTATTTTTCCGAGACGAACGCAATGGCATAGCCCGTTTCCCCTGATTCAGATTTTAGAATTAAATTCTGCCTCGATTTATGTTATAACAGTTTATTGAAAATACGGGTTGTTACATTCTCCCCTCCTTAAAGGATTTCGTCCCCGAAATCTTCAAGTTGGGAAGAACATATCCTACCATCCAATCATCCATCTACTCAAAACACCATCCACGAGCAACCATTGTCCTTAAAAGGTTCTAAATGCTGTATGAACATATGCAAGAGTGTGTGTATATGTACTTATCTAATGCGAAGATCAATGCAAAATATGTTAGTGAAATGTATCCATATGTATGCAAATCCCTAACATAATGTATAATATCTACATGCGTGCTTAATCATACATCCATATGCGACATCCATGTGATTGCATACAAATTTCATCCAAGAATAAGCATAAACACCCATGCACATGCAATATGAGAAGTGTGTGAGCCGATCTAGTGCCTACTGTGTATCATGCATCCACGAGTAACCACTTGCAAACACTTGCAACCACTTGCATCCATCAATCATAACATGTCTCAAACACATGTTTCATCCAAAGGATTCTACCTAAGGTTTTCATGATAAGATAGACACGATGAACTAGATAAACTAGATAGACATGGATAGCAAAAGAAAGAGATTGAGAGTGTACCCTCAAAAAGAAATGGATAAAGCCTACGCATCTTCTCTTCAGTCTCCCAAGTCGCGTCTTCCTCGGCTTCACCCCATTGAACTTTCACCAATTGGACCTCACGATTCCTTAGCTTCTTGATCTCTGTCCCTAAGATACGAATCGGAGCTTTCCTCAAGGTAGCCTCTTTCTCTACTTCCACATCTTTTAGAACACTTGGCTCAACCACCTCTGCTGACTCATGCAAGCACTTCCGGAGATGCGAAACATGAAAGACATTATGCACTCCAGCAAGCTTCTCGGGCAACTCTACTCTATAAGCCATCTGCCCGATCCTCTCTATGACTGGAAACGGTCCAACAAACCTCGGTGCTAACTTCCCCACGGCTCCAAACCGAACCACATTTCGCAAAGGAGAAACCTTCACGAAAACCATATCCCCAACCTCAAACTCCAAATCAGACCTCCGCTTATCAGCATAAGATTTTTGTCTGTCTTGGGCTGCCTTCATTCGTCTTCTGATCAACTCGACCTTCTCGGATGTATCTCTAATCATGTCAGGTCCAAGTATAAGCTTGTCTGTAGTCTCCCACCAACATGTAGGTGACTTGCATGGTCTCCCATATAAAGCCTCAAACGGTGCCATACCAATGCTCGCCTGATAACTGTTATTATAAGCAAATTCTACAAGAGGAAGGTGGTCTTCCCAAGTACCACCAAAATCCAAGATGCAAAGTCTCAACAAGTCCTCAAGCACTCGATTCACCCTTTCGGTCTGGCCATCCGTCTGTGGGTGATAAGCTGTACTCAGATTCAACCTTGTGCCCATAGCTTCCTGCAAACTGTTCCAGAACTGACTAGTAAAGATGGGGTCTCGGTCACTGACTATGCTAGAAGGGACTCCATGTAGTCGCACTATCTCACGAAGATATACTGATGCTAGCCCAGATGCGGTCCTTTTGCTCTTTACTGGGATAAAATGAGCACTCTTCGTAAGCCTATCTACAATGACCCATATGCTCGTATTCCCTCTCCTTGACCTTGGAAGCCCATCAATAAAGTCCATAGAAATGCTCTCCCACTTCCATAGCGGGACCTCTAGCGGATGTAATAGCCCACCGGGCTTCTTCGACTCAGCCTTTACTCTCTGACAAATAACACATCTCGAGACAAACTCCGCCACATCCTTCTTCATTCCAGGCCAGAAGAAAACGCGCTTCATGTCCTTATACATCTTATCACCACCTGGATGTATAGTCATCTTGGAGCGATGTGCTTCCTCAAGAACTTTCCTCACCAAGTCTTCTACCATTGGAACACAAAGCCTTCCGTCTCTCCTCAGCCAACCCTTATCGTCTATAGAATATCGAGCAAGGTGACTGGATGTCTCCCCTCGAACCAGCTTGTCCATGATCTCAATTATCTGAGGGTCCTCCTTCTGTGAAGCCCCGACTTGATCCAGAAGGGTAGGCCTGAGCTCTAGAGATGCCAAAGAACTAGTCATCGACTCAACTGTCAAGGAAAAATCAAAGGTTGCCAAGAACTCTAAATTCTTCATCTCAACAAATAGAGGACTTAGTGTCAACCTTTTCCTACTCAATGCATCCGCTACAACATTCCCCTTGCCAGGGGTATAGGATATCTCAAAATCATAGGAAGCCAAGAATTCCATCCATCTCTGCTGCCTTAAGTTCAGATCCTTCTGCGAAAAGAGATACTTCAAAGACTTATGATCAGTATACAGCTCAAATCTCTCTCCCAGAAGATAATGACGCCAAGCCTTGAGTGCATATACAATCGCTGCCAGCTCTAGATCATGAGTGGGATAATTTCTCTCATGCACCTTAAGTTGCCTCCCACCAAAACATATAACTCTGCCTTCTTGCATCAGAACGGCGCCCAATCCCGTGCCACAAGCATCAGTGTACACGGTAAATATCTTACCACCATCGGGTAAAGCTAGAACGGGTGCGGAGGTAAGGGCTCTCTTGAGTCTCTGAAAAGCAAGCTCACAATCCATATCCCAACCAAAAACTAAGTTCTTCTTCGTCAACTTAGTAAGAGGAGCGGATATCTTCGCGAAGTCCTTGATGAACTTCCGGTAAAAACCCGCAAGACCCAGAAAGCTTCTGACCTCGGTTGCATTCCTTGGAGTCTTCCAATCCTGGACTGCAGCCACCTTAGCGGGATCCACCGCTAAGCCTTGCTTGGATACGATATGCCCAAGGAATCTGACTTCCCTTCTCCAAAAATGGCACTTGGAGAACTTGGCCTTTAACTGATGCGCCCTGAGCGTATTCATCACCTCCACAAGATGCCTCGCGTGTTCTTCTTCATCCTTGGAGAAAACCAGGATATCATCCACAAAGACCACGACAAACTTATTCAAGAACTCCCGAAACACCCTACTCATCAAATCCACAAAATACGCGGGTGCATTCGTTAAACCGAACGGCATAACAAGCCATTCAAAGAATCCGTCTGGAGTTCTGAATGCGGTCTTGTCTATACTATCTTCAGCCACTCTGAGCTGATGAAAACCCGTAGCAAGATCAAGCTGAGAGAAAACAGAAGCACCAACAAGCTGATCAAAGAGATCATCGATCCTCGGTAATGGGTGTCTGTTCTTCTTAGTCAGCTTATTCAATTCTCTATAATCCACACAGAGCCGAAGAGAACCATCTGCCTTAGTTGCAAACACCACAGGCGCTCCCCACTCGGATATACTCCTTCTGATGAAGTTCTTCTCAAGTAATTCTTTTACTTGCTTGCTCAGCTCCCGTCTTTCACGCGGAGCCATATGCCGAACGGGTAAAGAAACGGGCTTAGCATTATCCACCAGATAGATGCGAAAGTCAATCTCTCGTTTAGGGGGCAACCCCTTAACTTCTTCAAAAACATCTGGATAATCTCGGACCACCCTTACAGACTGAAGGGCTTCCTCTGACGAGTCGAGAGATTCGAGATAGCACAACATGACGGGATTCTTCGGATTGCATGAAATCTCTAAGGTGTTGCCCATGCGAGTCACAAGCCTTACAACCCTATGCTCACAATCCAGGATGGCTCCATATCTAGACAGCCAATCCATGCCCAAGATCAATCCGTATCCCCTGAAACCAAGAACATACGCACTACACAAGAACTCTACACTGAGTATAGAGATCCTCAGATCCTCACATATCATAGATAGATGAGCAGAACCCCCAATGGGATTCGAAACACAAACGGGATCATCCACTCAGCTAGTACTAAGGTGCAAACTATCAACAAGATCGGATGAAATAAAACTATGTGATGCACCAGAATCAAATAAGGTACGAATTGGAAGATCGGAAATATAGACAAGGTTCTCCACAGAAACAATACCTCGTTCCGGAACTGTAGTGGTGTTGAGAGCATGCACTTGCCCTCCAGATGATCCTGCACGTTGAGCCTGACCCTGCCCTTTCTTCTTTGGGCATTCCTTGCTAAAGTGCCCAGCCTCTCCACAAGAAAAGCATCCACCACTAAGTTTCCTTTTCTTCTTCCTGCAATCCTTAGCAAAGTGCCCAGCTATGCCACAGTAATTGCACTTTCCCCTGCCTTTGTTATTGTTGCCCTTCTTGTTTTTGCTCTGATTCCCCTGACTGCTTTGACCACCTTGATTGCCTTTACCCTGAGAATCAGTTTTCTTTGCTTGGGTATCACCTGACTTGACCTCTTTCTTTCCCTCTCCCTGAAGTAGAGCCATATCGACTAAACTCTCGAAAGTAGCTCCATGCGGAATATGCGACATCGCCAAACCCTGCAGTGGTTCATTTAACCCTCTAGCAAATCGGAGAGCTTTCTTCTCAGGAGTGTTTACTAAGTCCAAACCAAAACGGGCCAGCTGATTAAACTTGTTAACATACTCCTTGACAGTCATATCATCTTGCTTCAATGCAATGAACTTCTCCATCTGTAAATTCGCCTCGGCGGAGGATAGAAACTTGGCCACAAATCTAGCCCTCAAATCGGCCCAAGTCTCTACGGGCCTCGTCCCATTGGTGACCTCCCACCAATAGGCTGCTTCGTCCTTCAAAAGCCACACTGTCAATAAGATCTTCCTCTCATCATCAATTCTAAAGATAGCAAACAAGTCCTCCGTGTCTTTCAGCCAATTCCTAGCTTCAACAAAGGATTCCGTGCCTAGGAAATTTTTGCCTCCCATTGCCTTGAAGTCTTTACAAACCTTCGTGAACTCAACCTGAGGATGCTGAGGGGGAGGAGGAGGAAGAGGAGCCTCAGCAACTGGAGGAGGGGGAATAGGAACCACTGGAGGAGGGACATTAGGGGGAGGATTCTCAACCACAGGAGGAGGAGTGGGAGTAGGGTTTGCGGTGACAGCTACTGCCCTAGCTTCTAAAAGCCTCCTATACCAGAGTGGTACGTTTACTCCATCCGGGATGGCAAGATTTTCAGCCATACTGAAACGAAAGATAAGATAAGATTAGGTCAAGGGAACGTAGGATAACGCTAATGGCTTTTTGGGGATTAGCCTTAACATAATCTAGACTTTATTTTGGAAAATACTTAGTAGGTTTTTGAAAATAGTTTTTCAAAAAGGTTTTTTTTTCAAAAATTTTGTTCAATCTTGTTAACCTTGTGCTCTGATACCAAATGTAACACCCCGCCTCCACTAGGATCACTCCTTAGAATGTACTAGCTTTGGAGGGGCGTTATTGTGAGGGTAAACATGCACAGAGATATCGCAAGACAGAATATATGAAAATAAATATAAATAAAGCAGCGGTAGCAAATAAAAACCCATCATCATCTCATAAAACCAACATAGTCAAGTACATAGTATCAGAATGTCATGATCCAAAATACAACATAAGTCTATATACGTGATAACAAAATACATGGTAAAACATCAGTACTAATCCCCAGAAATAAAAGATAAGCCACAGCTAGCTCAGATCCATACATGAGCTATCCAACAAGCAAGCCAAAGATCCACTAAGCAGATGTAACCCCTCCCTGAGAACCTGTGGGGGGGGGGGGGGAACGGAAGAAGAGAAGCGAAAGAAAACAGGTCATTCAAAAAGACTGGTAAGCCCTACTACGATCAATCTATAAACTAGTAAAGTTAACAGCATGATGGAAACTGAGATGAACATACTGGCAATAAAGGTGACATCACATAGATGAGATTAAACTTTGCACCACAGTGTACTAGCAAACCCACAAAACAGATCTTGATACCTTAGCCCAAACTTTGGCCCAATAACATGGAGTGACCTTAGTATAAGGTCCAGCCCAACGGTCTAGTCGATCGGCTCCCTATAAACCTAACACGTCCAGTGTTGGTGTCCATACGGCCCACATGGATGTAGTCAGACTGCGCTGGGTCCACCTTTGGGTGTATCAAGCCCTCGGGTGTCAACCCCAGACACCTAAGCAATAATGCACAGTCTAAACCTACTGGTACCCGTGCCTCGAGTTTGTCCAACATCGGACTACGTGCACGTCCGTAGCCCGCCGGACCCGCACCACTGTACCACTCAGCCGTCGCTTTGGTCGCTTACATCCGTCCAGTAATCGTGCCCCGCCCTAGCCTAGCCTCTAGGGTTGTGAATGATACCAAACTGGGATTACTGCTGGAACAGACCACGTTGCTAGGGTTTCTAAGAGGGTTAAGTGTGGTTTTAACCCCTCACTAATCCTGGATTAGATTAGTTAAGTGTAACCACTTAACCCCATCTAATCCTCGCATCCCCATTATTGGTTAAGTATTAGTGGGCCATGACTTAACCCTAATCATGAGGCATTAATTTATTAATGCACCCAACCTCTCACATTAGACATCCGTGGTTACCTGGGAAGATTTACACCACGTCTAGGTCTAACCTCGGGTCTTACGGTGCAACATGACCAACTACCCACATTAGACCCCACGTTGTGGTTACCTAGGAAGATTTACACCACAACTAGGTCTAACCTCGAGTTGGCCATATCATGTTATCTAACGTCATGTCCACTTTAAAACATATTTACAAGTTAACATATACTTGGGTAGACCTAACTTAATAGGTAAATTCCCAAGGGGTAGACCTAACTTAATAGGTAAATTCCCAATCTTTTAGCTTCATGTATTTTTTTTAAGTTTACCCAAACCCCCCAACGTCATTATATCGCTTACATATTCGTCATAACGCATAAGGGTATAAATTTGGCATAACATACATGATGAACTTCATATATCATAATAATGATGCATAACATGTTAGACTTGCAAATCATGTCATAGTGAACTCGCATAAACATGCATAACCCATAAAACTTGCATAACATGGTAAGGTGAACTTGCATAATCATGCATAACCCATAAAACTTGCATAACATGGTAAGGTGAACTTGCATAATCATGCATAACCCATAAAACTTGCATAACATGGTAAGGTGAACTTGCATAAACATGCATAATCCATAAAACATGTACAACATGGTAAGGTGAACTTGCATAAACATGCATAATCCATAAAACATGTACAACATGGTAAGGTGAACTTGCATAAACATGCATAATCCATAAAACATGTACAACATGGTAAGGTGAACTTGCATAAACATGCATAATCCATAAAACATGTACAACATGGTAAGGTGAACTTGCATAAACATGCATAATCCATAAAACATGTACAAATCTTAACTTCCACCACATGATAACTTTAGAGTTTGTAAAGTGAAAGTAAGAGGGCTTACAAATATAAACAAGTCACAAATCCACCAAATAAGATGAAGAAGCCCCTTTAAAAACCCAAACAAAGCTTCAAAAAAGAAAACCCTTTTGCAAAATCCCAAAAACACAAACTTTAGCAAATCAAACTTGCAACTTAATGAAGTATGCAAGTTATTAAGCATTCATACAACATAGAAAAGGTTGTATGATCATCATATCTTCATAGGATTAAACTTTGAGGAAGGTGGAGGCTAGGGTTTTTAGGTGGAGGCCATTTGAGGATTCAATTTGGCATAGTTTAGTTGCTAGGTTGATTAATGAGGCTTTAGGGTAGGATTAGGGGTATATTTATAGAGAATTAGAGTGATTTAGACCATAGGATTAACCCTTGGTGAATTTTGGCCCGTCAGATTTCGGAATGCTCTAGAACCAGGCCACACAATCAAGCCCAAACCAAGCCCAAACCAAAGTGGTGCGCCAGGCTAATTTGCCTGGCTACCCCCTGTCGACAGGGCTGTCGACAGGGCTGTCGACTCCCTAGGGGCCCTGTCGACATGCCTGTCGACATGCGGGTCCTGGCGGGAGTTTTCCCGCCTGACCCCGATTAGCCCTAATCCCTGTTCTTAATTTGAATTTTAAATCTGTTTTTAGCATAGAAATTTCTGAAAAATTCAATGGGCCTTAACCGGGTCATACGGACTCCGATTTTCGAAAACTCGGACTCTATTTTGCGTATTTTTCCGAGACGAACGCAATGGCATAGCCCGTTTCCCCTGATTCAGATTTTAGAATTAAATTCTGCCTCGATTTATGTTATAACAGTTTATTGAAAATACGGGTTGTTACAAGAATCCTCCCCCTAATGTCCCTCCTCCGGTGGTTCCTGTTCCCCCTCCTCCAGTAGCTAATATTCCTCCTCTCGTTGCTAATGTTCCTCCTCCTCCTGTTGCTGAGGCTCCTCTCCCTCCTCCTCCCCCTCAGCATCCTCAGGTTGAGTTCACGAAGGTTTGTAAAGACTTCAAGGCGATGGGAGGCAAGAATTTCCTAGGCACGGAATCTTTTGTTGAAGCTAGGAATTGGCTGAAAGACACTGAGGACTTGTTTGCTATCTTTGGGATTGATGACGAGAGGAAAATCTTATTGACAGTATGGCTTTTGAAGGATGAAGCAGCCTATTGGTGGGAAGTCACCAATGGGACGAGGCCCGTCGAGACTTGGGCCGATTTGAGGGCTAGATTTGTGGCCAAGTTTCTATCTTCTGCTGAGGCAAATTTACAGATGGAGAAGTTCATTGCGTTAAAGCAAGGTGATATGTCTGTCAAGGAGTATGTGAACAAGTTTAATCAGCTGGCCCGTTTTGGTTTGGATATGGTGAACACTCCTGAGAAGAAGGCTCTTCGATTTGCTAGAGGGTTGAATGAGCCGCTGCAGGGTTTGGCAATGTCACATATTCCGCATGGGGCTACTTTTGAGAGTTTGGTCAATATGGCTCTACTTCAGGGAGATGGAAAGAAAGAGATCAAGTCGAGTGATACTCAAGCAAAGAAGACTGATTCTCAGGGTAAAGGCAATCAAGGTGGTCAAAGCAGTCAGGGGAATCAGAGCAAGAACAAGAAGGGGAACAACAACAAAGGCACGGGAAAGTGCAATTACTGTGGTGCGCCTGGACACTTTGCTAAGGATTGTAGGAAGAAGAAAAGGAAGCTTAGTGGTGGATGTTTTTCCTGTGGTGAGACTGGACACTTCAACAAGGAATGCCCAAAGAAGAAAGGACAGGCTGGACCTTCAGGAGGGCAAGTTCATGCTCTCAATACCGCTCCAGTTCCCGATCGAGGTAGTGTTTCTGTTGAGAACCTTGTTTATGTTTCCGATCTTCCAGTTCGTACCTTGTTTGATTCTGGTGCATCACATAGCTTTATTTCATCTGATCTTGTTGATAGCTTGCACCTTAGTACTAGCTTAGTGGATGATCCCGTTTGTGTTTCGAATCCCATTGGGGGTTCTGCTCATCTATCTATGATATGTGAGGATCTGAGGATCTCTATACTCAGTGTAGAGTTCTTGTGTAGTGCATATGTTCTTGGTTTCAGGGGATACGGATTGATATTGGGCATGGATTGGCTGTCCCGATATGGAGCCATTCTTGATTGTGAGCATAGGGTTGTGAGGCTTGTGACTCGCCTTGGCAACACCTTAGAGATTTCATGCAATCCGAAGGATCCCGTCATGTTGTGCTATCTTGAATCTCTCGACTCGTCAGAGGAAGCCCTTCAGTCTGTAAGGGTGGTCCGAGATTATCCAGATGTTTTTGAAGAAGTTAAGGGGTTGCCCCCTAAACGAGAGATTGATTTTCGCATTTATCTGGTGGATAATGCTAAGCCTGTTTCTTTGCCCGTTCGGCACATGGCTCCGCGTGAGAGACGGGAGCTCAGCAAGCAAGTAAAGGAGTTGCTTGAGAAGAACTTCATCAGACGAAGTATATCCGAATGGGGAGCGCCTGTGGTGTTTGCTACTAAGGCAGATGGTTCTCTTCGACTTTGTGTGGACTATAGAGAGTTGAATAAGCTGACTAAGAAGAACAGACACCCATTACCGAGGATTGATGATCTTTTTGACCAGCTTGTCGGTGCTTCTGTTTTCTCTCAGCTTGATCTTGCTACTGGATTTCATCAGCTCAGAGTGGCTGAAGATAGTATAGACAAGACTGCGTTCGGAACTCCAGATGGATTCTTTGAATGGCTTGTTATGCCGTTTGGTTTGACGAATGCACCCGCGTATTTCGTGGACTTGATGAGTAGGGTGTTTCGAGAGTTCTTGAACAAGTTTGTCGTGGTCTTTGTGGACGATATTCTGATCTTCTCCAAGGATGAAGAAGAGCACGCGAGGCATCTTGTAGAGGTGATGGATACGCTTAGAGCGCATCAGTTAAAGGCCAAGTTCTCCAAGTGTCACTTTTGGAGAAGGGAAGTTAGATTCCTTGGGCATATCGTATCCAAGCAAGGCTTAGCGGTGGATCCCGCTAAGGTGGTTGCAGTTCAGGATTGGAAGACTCCAAGGAATGCAACCGAGGTGAGAAGTTTTCTAGGTCTTGCGGGTTTTTACCGGAAGTTCATCAAGGACTTCGCGATGATATCCGCTCCTCTTACTAAGTTGACGAAGAAGAACTTAGTTTTTGCTTGGGATATGGACTATGAGCTTGCTTTTCAGAGACTCAAGAGAGCCCTTATCTCAGCACCAGTTCTAGCTTTACCCGATGGTGGTAAGATGTTTACCGTGTACACTGAAGCTTGTGGCACGGGATTGGGCGCCGTTCTGATGCAAGAGGGCAGAGTTATATGTTTTGGTGGGAGGCAACTTAAGGTGCATGAGAAGAATTATCCCACTCATGATCTAGAGCTGGCAGCGATAGTATATGCACTCAAGACTTGGCGTCATTATCTTCTGGGAGAGAGATTTGAGCTGTATACTGATCATAAGTCTTTGAAGTATCTCTTTTCGCAGAAGGATCTGAACTTGAGGCAACAAAGGTGGATGGAATTCTTGGCGTCCTATGATTTTGATATAGCCTATACCCCTGGCAAGGGGAATGTTGTAGCGGATGCGTTGAGTAGAAAAAGGTTGACACTAAGTCCTCTATTTGTTGAGATGAAGAATTTAGAGTTCTTGGCAACCTTTGATTTTTCTTTGACAGTTGAGTCGATGACCGGTTCTTTAGCATCTCTAGAGCTCAGGCCTACCCTTCTGGAACAAGTTGGGGCTTCGCAGAAGGAAGACCCTCAGATAATTGAGATCATGGATAAGCTGATTCGAGGGGAGACATCTAGTCACCTTGCTCGATATTCTATAGATGATAAGGGTTGGCTGAGGAGAGACGGAAGGCTTTGTGTTCCGAGGGCGGAAGACTTGGTGAGGAAAGTTCTTGAGGAAGCACATCGCTCCAAGTTGACTATACATCCGGGTGGAGATAAGATGTATAAGGATATGAAGCGCATTTTCTTCTGGCCTGGAATGAAGAAGGATGTGGCAGAGTTTGTCTCTAGATGTATCATTTGCCAGCAAGTTAAGGCCGAGTCAAGGAAGCCCGGTGGGCTATTGCATCCTCTAGAGGTCCCGCTATGGAAGTGGGAGAGTATTTCTATGGACTTTATTGATGGGCTTCCAAGGTCAAGGAAAGGGAATACGAGCATATGGGTCATTGTAGATAGACTTACGAAGAGTGCTCATTTCATTCCGGTGAAGAGCAAAAGGACCGCATCTGGACTAGCATCAGTATATCTTCGTGAGATAGTACGACTACATGGAGTCCCTTCCAGCATAGTCAGTGACCGAGACCCCATCTTTACTAGTCAGTTCTGGAATAGCTTGCAAGAGGCTATGGGCACGAGGTTGAATCTGAGTACTGCTTATCACCCACAGACGGACGGCCAAACCGAAAGGGTGAATAGGGTACTCGAGGATCTATTGAGGCTTTGTATTCTGGACTTTGGGGTGCTTGGGAAGACCATCTTCCTCTTGTTGAGTTTGCATATAATAACAGTTATCAGGCAAGCATAGGGATGGCACCATTTGAAGCTTTATATGGGAGGCCATGCAAGTCGCCTACATGTTGGTGGGAGACTACAGAGAAGCTCATACTTGGGCCTGACATGATCAGAGATACGTCCGAGAAGATCGAGTTAATTCGGAGACGATTGAAAGCGGCCCAAGACCGACAGAAATCCTATGCTGATAAGCGAAGATCCGATTTGGAGTTTGATGTTGGGGACATGGTTTTCGTAAAGGTTTCTCCTTTGTGGAATGTGGTCCGATTTGGAGCTGTTGGGAAGTTAGCACCGAGATTTGTTGGACCCTTCCCTATCATAGAGAGGATTGGGAAGATGGCTTATAAAGTGCAATTGCCCGAGAAGCTGTCCGGAGTGCATAATGTCTTTCATGTCTCGCATCTCCGAAAGTGCCTACATGAGTCCGCTGAGGTGGTTGAACCTAGCATTCTTGAAGACGTGGAAGTAGAGAAAGAGGCAACTTTGAGGAGAGCTCCGATTCGTATCTTGGGGACGGAGACCAAGAAGCTAAGGAATCGAGAGGTCAAGTTGGTGAAGGTTCAATGGGGTGAAGCCGAAGAAGACGCAACTTGGGAAACCGAGGAGAAGATGCGTGGGCTTTATCCATTCCTTTTTGAGGGTACACTCTCAATCTCTTTCCTTTGTTAGTATATCTTTCTCTTTGCTATCCATGTTTATCTAGTTATCGTGCTAATCTTGTCATGAGAACCTTAGGTAGAAACCCTTTGGATGAAACATGTGTTTGAGACATGTTATGTTTAATGGTTGCAAGTGGTTGCAAGTGTTTGCAAGTGGTTACTCGTGGATGCATGATACACATTAGGCACTAGATCGTCTCACACACTCCTCATATTGCATGTGCATGAGTGTTTATGCTTATTCTTGGATGAAATTTGTATGCCATCACATGGATGTTGCATATGGATGTATGATTGAGCACGCACGTAGATATTATACATTATGTTAGGGATTTGCATACATATGGACACATTTCACTAACATATTTTGCATTGATCTTTGCATTAGATAAGTACATATACACACACTTTTGCATATGTTCATACAACATTTAGAATCTTTTAAGGACAATGATTGCTCGTGGATGATGCTTTGGGTAGATGGATGATTGGATGGTAGGATACGTTCTTCCTAACTTGAAGATTTCGGGGACGAAATCCTTTAAGGAGGGGAGAATGTAACAACCCGTATTTTCCATAACCTGTTATAACATAAATCGAGGCAGAATTTAATTCAAAAATCTGAATCATGGGAAACGGGCTATGCCATTGCGTTCGTCTCGGAAAAATACGCGAAATAGAGTCCGAGTTTTCGAAAATCGGAGTCCGTATGACCCAGTTAAGGCCCATTGAAGTTTTCAGAAATTTCCATAGTAAAAACAGATTTAAATTTTAAATTTAAAAACAAGGATTAGGGCTAACTGGCGTCAGGCGGGAAAATTCCCGCCAGGACCCCCATGTCGACAGGCATGTCGACAGGGTCCCCAGGGTGTCGACAGCCCTGTCGACAGCCCTGTCGACACGGGGTGGCCGGGCACTTTTGCCTGGCGCACCATTTTGATTTGGGCTTTGTCTTGTGGCTTGGTTCTAGAGAATTCCGAAATCTGACGGACCTAAACTAACCTAGGGTTAATCCTAGGGCTAAAAACACTCTAATCTTCTATAAATAAGCCCCTAATCCTACCCTAAAACCTCATTATTCATTCTAGCAACCAAACTATGCCAAATTGAATTCTCAAATGGCCTCCACCTAAAAACCCTAGCCTCCACCCTCTTCAAAAATCATTCCTATGAAGATTTTGATGTTCATACAAGCATTTCTAAGTTGTATGAATGATCATTAGCTTGCATACATCATCAAGTTGCAAGCTTTATTTGCTAAGCTAGAGTTTTTGGGATTTTTGTTAATTGGAGCTTTGTTTTGGGTTTTTATATGCTTGCATAAAAGGGCTTCTCAATCTTTATTAGTAGATTTGTGTCTTCATAATATTTGTAAGCCCTCTTACCTTCATTTTAGAAACTCTAAAGTTAATATGTGATGAAAGTTGGGATTTATGCATGTTTAATAAGTTATGCATGCTTATGCGAGTTCACTATGCTATGTTATGCATGTTTAATAAGTTATGCATGCTTATGTGAGTTCACTATGCTATGTTACACATGTTTGATAAGTTATGCATGTTTATGCAAGTTCACTATGCCATGATTTGCAAGTTTAACAAGTTATGCATGTTTATGCAAGTTCACTATGCCATGATTTGCAAGTTTAACAAGTTATGCATGATTATGCAAGTTCACTATGCCATGATTTGCAAGTTTAACAAGTTATGCATGTTTATGCAAGTTCACTATGCTAAGTTATGCAAGTCCAACATGTTATGCATGTTTATTATGATATGTAAGATTCATCATGTATGTTGTGCCAAGTTCCCTCTTTCTATCCTTTATGCGTTATAACGAATATGTAAGCGATAGAATGACGTGGGGGGTTTGGGTAAAACTTAAAATACATGGAAATATAAGATTGGGAATTTACCTATTAAGTTAGGTCTACCCCTTGGGAATATACCTATTAAGTTAGGTCTACCCAAGTATTTGTTAAACTCGTAATTATGGTTTGAAAATAAAGTGGACATGACACTTAGAAAACATAAGTGTGGCCAACTCGAGGTTGGGTTGAGTTTGTAGTGTAAACCTCCCCGGAACCGACCGGCTTAACTAGTTGCTACAAACAATAGGACCCAATGTGAGAAGTTGGTCATGTGTACCTTGGACCCGAGGTTAGACCAAGTTGTGGTGTAAAGCTACCCGGACCCGCCCGACTTAACTAGTAACCGCAACAAAGTCTAATGTGAGAGGTTAAGGCACAATTAAATTAATTAATGCCTCATGATTAGGGTTAAGTCATGGCCCACTAATACTTAACCAATTTTGGGGATACGAGGGATTAAATGGTGTTAAGTGGTGAACTGTTGGTTACACTTAACTAATTTAATCCATGATTAGTGAGGGGTTAAACCACACTTAACCCTCTTAGAAAACCCTAGCAACGTGGTCTGTTCCAGCAGTAATCCCAGTTTGGTATCATTCACAAACCTAGAGGCTAGGCTAGGGCGGGGCACGATTACTGGACTGATGTAAGCGACCAAAGCGACGGCTGAGTGGTACAGCGATGCGGGTCCAGGTGGGCTACGGATGTGCACGTAGTCCGGTGTTGGACAAACTCGAGGCACGGGTCCAGTAGGTTTAGACTGTGCATCATTGCTTAGGTGTCTGGGGTTGACACCCGAGGGCTTGATACACCCGAAGGTGGACCCAGCACAGTCTGACTACAACCACATGTGGGCCGTATGGACACCAACAGTTGACGTGTTAGGTTTATAGGGAGCCGATCGACTAGACGTTGGGCTGGACCTTGTATTAAGGTCACCTCATGCTATTGGGCCAAAGTTTGGGCTGAGGGATCAATACCGGTTATGTAGGTTTGCTAGTACACTGTGGTGCAAAGCTTAATCTTCTTTATGTGATGACACCTTTATCTATTGCCAGTATGTTCATCTCAGTTTCCATCATGATGTTAACTTTATTAGTTTATAGACTGATCGTAGTAGGGCTTACCAGTCTTTTTGACTGACCTGTTTTCTTTCGCTTCTTTTCTTCCATTCCCCCCCCCCAAGGTTCTCAGGGAGGGAACAGTGGTGCTTAGCTTGGATCGCTTGCTTGTTTGCTGGATAGCTCATGTATGTCTGGACATTGAGCTCGCTATGGTTTATCATCTTTATTTTTGGGGATAGCACTATGTATTTCAGTATTTCTGTTTATGATGTACTAGACATGTTTATTTTGGCAGTTGACTTTATGATGTACTAGACTTGTTTTGAGATGGTTTGAGATATTCCGCTGTTTTATTCTCACTTACTCTGTTTTACATATATATTTATGTTCTTGTTCTGCCTTGATATATCATTATGCTTGCTTACCCAGTTCTAACGCCCCCCAGAAGCTAGTGCCCCCAAAAGAGTGACCCTAGCGGAGGTGGGGTGTTACATTGCTCGTCTTCGGGATGGGAGTGTATTCTTACTTTTTTTAAGTATTGTTAATTTATATCTTGTATTCATCATGTAGGGTCCGTTGATCTATTTGAGAATTAAATCGAAAGCCAAAATAAAGTCTGATCAGAAAGTAGCAAAAAATAGCATTTTTTTCTTTCTATCATGTCTTAGCCTCTAGCTTTGTTGTATGTTTATTTATTGTTTTATTGTAAATTTATCATTTTGTTTTTTTGGATTCGTTCTATTGTGGTGATCCGGTTTGATGCAACTGTTTCTGTTTCTAGTGTCTGCAGAGTCTGTATATTCTTCTTTATCGGGCTATTAAATTCTTGCATCTGTTATTCTGTTGAACTAGCTTGTGTAGGCGTTGTGTTAAATTAGTGTGCAACTCAATTAAAAAAGATCATGAGGTGAAATGGAACTAGTTTGAGACTCGCGTCGGTAAATTTGCGACTTTGCATTTATTCTGCATCATTATCGTGCAACAGGCATGAATAAACTATCTGTGTTATAGGAATATAAATCTACAACTTAACATTTTATAAATTATAATGTTAGATATAAAATTTTCAAGTGCCCCATTTTTATTTATTTTATTTGTAGTAGCACATAAACATGTGCATTGTGTGCATAAGCTATATTATATGAAATTTTTGGCATCTGCAATGCAAAAGCATATAAAAATATGTTACTATAATCATATGAATTATTTATTTCAATTTATCATATTGTTTTAAACATAAATCAAGAAATATTTAAAAAAACAACAAAAAAATTGTTGAGACTGAGATTTTTAACTTGTGACTTATTTAATAAATTATTAATATGATTTTATAGTTCTTCTAGTGGTGAACTTAATTTTCTAACTAACCTCAAATTTCATGTTCGGTTTGTAAACGACAACATTGAATAAAGTTTGTAGAATAATGTAAATGAGAAACCACTTGATTACACCGAACACTGATTTACTCATATAAATACCATAGAACATATAAACAATACGCAGAAACTCCAGAGAATTATTAATAGGTAAAGCCATACATATTTTTCCGCCCCGCATGGAAGTACATCTCCGGTTTTCCTACTAGTGTGTGCTACTTTCCACTCCATCCCCCGTGTGATTTTGCATTCTAGATTCTCAACTTCCTACATGAACGGATATGAATTAGTTAGTTTGTAAATTACAACTAAACAATAAGATTTCACATATAATGATTACTACATATCAATTCTTCATATAATCGAGTATATGGTTTCCGTCCCAAAGTATGAGCTATGGTTATTTTCCTTTATTTTCGATGTTTGTTTTGCATTTTCTTGTTTTCTTCTTAGTGTACTCATTCATTATCAATGAATTTCTCCCATTGGATTTTATCAATACAATTAGGACGGTTATCGATCACGATGCGTCTAGGCAATAACTGCTTATCATTCTTCAAAAAAGTGTTCCGAATCTTTGATTTTTCAGTTCTGAAATACTGCGAAACACCTTTTTCCAAAATAGGTCGAGCAATAGTTAGGTTTATATTCATGTCAAACTCCATCTACAAAAATTTAAAAAGAGAAAAAAATAATAATAATTGATAAGTAATACTATGAAGCTTATTTCAAGTAGCATTTTCAAACATGTCACTGTGAAGATTCTCAATCAACTCAATGTTTGGTAGTTAGACATTTGTGAATTGAGTTGAAGGAAAAGTCCATATTTATATGATAAAGTAAAATAAAGGTGAGAGAAAACAAAATACCATGAGTGCGTTCCATAATTTATCCTTATAAAACTTGTCTACATTCCTCCAAACATCATATGTAATTGGAATGATTCCACGAATCAAAACCCCACAACGAGAACACTATTTGTTCCCTATCTCTACATTTAGAACCTACCATGTCAACAATTATTGAGTATTTTTTATTTCTTGGTGGAGGAGGAACATATTCTTCGGTGTCTTCTTTACGTTGTGATGCATTGCTACCGTTAGGTGACATCCTGTAATGCACACATTAAAATAAAGTAATCATAGCATGTGTAATAAAAAGAGGGTGACATAATTCATAATTGAGCATTAAATAGAGGGTAGACATACCAAACAAATTTAAATCACATTATAGTTCAAAATAACACATTGTACAACTAGAGTGAAAATAAAATGTCAATATAAATTCAATGCATTAAATAAAACATCACAAGTTACAAACATGTTTGGCTAATTGGACCCATGCATTTCAACAATGTTAAACTGTGTAGTCCACTTAAGTTGGAGTGGTGAATTGTGGGCATTTGAAAGTAGTCTGTGTCATCAGTCAAACACTTGGGCGAACATCGTACAATGGACCAAACAGGATTTTGCATGTCTTTAATGTAAAAGATTTTCCTCACTTCGTGACACGACCCGAACTTCCCCGTGAAGGAAAGCATGGATTGATTCGAGAACAACACACATCGGAACGCAAACAGAAGAACATTTCATTGTTATTTACAACAATTCCATCATTACAAGAATATACAGAGTATGAATAAATATTATACAATCGAAAAATATCAGAGATTACAATAAATTACATAGCAGCTGAAAAACAATATAAAACACAACCGAAAGTAATACACGGATACAGAGCTTTCCGAGATTCGTTCCAACTGTAAATCAGGATCCTGTGAATATAAATCTGCAAAACCAAAACTACTAGCTGCCCGTGTCGAAAATAGGGGCACCCAGAGTTTTGGTTAAAACAATAAACTCTAGGTCAGTCATGTGACTGGTGTGAGAACAAAAACAGTTATTAAAACTTTACTTTAAAAGAGAGTAATTCAAGGGACCACGCCGTATAACACGGAACGGGTTTCCTCCCAAGAATACCAGTGCATATAAATGAACAGCGCAATGCTTTTTCGAAGAAATGAAGCTATTATAAGACCCAGGTCCCATCACACAATGCAACGCAAGCCAGAGGATAGGGTTTTCCCTTATAATAGCCAACATGCTTGGTACATTCAAAACAAATCATTTTGATACTATTATAGTGTAGAGTGTATGAAAACAACTTCAAATATAAATGTATCAATCATACACGGCATAGTATCCCATGCTACGATGTCGCCATACTAGGCTCTACAAATAAAACTGAAATGTCACGTATTGGAAATTGGATTTCCGTCATGAGTCGAGGCAAGGGGCAAGCTCCTCTCCGCTTCGAGACACTCTAGCAAATGCCTCAGGACTACACACTCAGGGAAACCCTTGGAATCGGCTGGGCCAGTCCTCTCTTATGTTTGAGAATTAGCAATTCTTGAACACACGTTTCTCAGTCCTTACAGACCTATAATCGAGGCGCCTCGCAATCCAACATCCACATAGGTATAATAATCAACGATGTCAGAGCTAGTAAAACGCTGACACCACCCATAACTCGAAAGAAACGTCGTGTTCTCCCTGCGGTTCGTATCCCCTTTTTAACTCATACCAAGGTGTGAGGCTTGCAAATTCACGCTATACACAAAGCTATGCCACGTAGGCCATGCTTTGATCATCAACCACAAGACTCCGCTTTTCAACAAAAGCCTTGATCATTGCATCTCATCATGCCACACAAGCAATTCATGCCATGCGACTGATATCTATCGATATATAACCTCTGAGCTCATACGTCTTAGAGAAGGGTGTTAAGCAAGAGAAAAAATTCTCCGCCGCCAAACAGATATATATATTTAATAGATTTCAATTAACGCAGAATAAAATCCAATGTTAGACACACAATCCATTTACACGTCCGTTCTGGGTCTGAACGAAACCGGAGGCACTTTATACCTCGCATATCCATTGATCTCCAAATATGTCTGGATGATCACTAACTATTTCCATCTTCTTGGGTGTACAGCCCAATCAAGATCATCAGTAATTATCCAAACGATGTGAAGACCTCCGATCTTCGACCACCGTCTTTGTCTTTGACATATCGTCGAAACAGTTATTCAGAATGGGTATAGACCCGGCCTTTCCGAATAACTCGCGTATATAATAAACAAGTGCCAGAAAACACAACATACGCCTCATTCCAATCCATCAGTCACTAACCGTAAATTAGTGTAAGAACCCGTAACTTCCCCGTGAAGGAAAGCACGAATACTTTGAGAACAACACACAAAAGGACGCATACGGAAGAACATTTCATTGCTATTACAACAATTCCATCAGATACAAGAATATACAGAGTATAAATGAATAAATTACATTCAACAAATATCAGAGATTACAATAAATTACATAGCAGCGGAGAAATAATATAAAACACAACTAGAAGTGATACGCGGATACAGAGCTTTCCGAGCATCGTTCCAGCTGTAAATCAGGACCCTGTGAATATAAATCTGCAAAACCAAAACTACTAGTTGCCCGTGCGGAAAATAGGGGCACCCAGAGTTTAGGTTAAAACAATAAACTCCAGGTCAGTCATGTGACTGGTGTGAGAACTAAAACAGTTATAATTCTTTATTTTAAAGTTCGGTAAATCAAGGGACCACGCCGTATAACACGGAACGGGTTTCCTCCCAAGAATACCAGTGCATAGAACAAACAGCGCAATGCTAAATAAACAAAAATGAAGCTGTTATAAGACCCAGGTCCCATCACACAATGCAACGCAAGCCGGAGGATAGGGTTTTCCCTTATAACAGCCAAAGCATGCTTGATACGTTTAAAACACATTATTTGATACTATAATAAGTGTATAGTGTCAAAACAATTTCAATCATAAATATCAATCATAGACGGCATGGGTACCATATATCATGTCGCCATACTAGTTCTACAATTAAAACCGCAATACACGTATTGGAAATTGGATTTCCGTCATGAGTCGAGGCAAGGGGCAAGCTCCTCTCCGCGTTCGAGACACTCTAGCAATGCCTCAGGACCCCACTCTGATCCTTTGGAACCTCCAAGGCCGGTCCTCTCTTACTTTTGAGGATTAGTTATTCCTGAACACACGTTTCCCGGTCCTTACAGACCTATATCCGAGGCGCCTCGTATCCAACAACCACACAGGTGAAAAGTATATAAATGTCAGGGCTGGTAGGTCACTGACACCACCCTAGCTAGAAAGAAACGTCATGCACTCCTTGGGTCCGTCTCCCGTTTTTGACTCATACCGAGGTGTGAGGCTCGCGAATTCACGTTATACACAAAGCTATGCCACACAGGCCGTGCTTTGATCATCAACCACAAGACTTTGCTTTTCAACAGAAGCCTTGATCAATTGCCACTTACGCATGCCACACAGGCAATTCACTCCATGCGTTTGATATCCATCAATATATAACCCCTGAGCTCGTACGTCTCAGAGAAGGGCGTTAAGCAAGAGAATAAATTCTCCGCCGCCAAACAGATATATATTTAATAGAGATCAATCACACGGACTAAAATCCAATGTCAGACACACAGTCCATTTACAAGTCCGTTCTGGGTCTGAACGAAACCGGAGGCACTTTCCTCGCATATCCATCGATCTCCAAGTACGTCTGGACGATCACCGACTGTTTCCCTCATCTTGGGTGTACAGCCCAATCAAGATCATCAGTAACCACCCAAACGATGTGAAGACTTCCGGTCTTCAACCACCGTCTTCATCTTCGACATCTCGTCGAATCGGTTATTCAGAATGGGTATAAACCCGGCCTTTCTGAATAACCCACGTATATGATAAACAAATGTTACACAAACACAGCAAACGCCTCATTCCAATTCAGAATATTCTTTTATTCACAAAATCACATTCTTAGGGAAATGTTCCCATTAATTTTATCCAAGATAAATTCTTCTAAATTTATTCTTTAATCCTCCTTTGGATATCACTTCAAACTAGTCGGGATTAACGAACCACACCGAAGTAATTATTTAGTTTATTTCCCAATCCCAACCTATATATCCCCTGGAGAAAACTGGTAATACTCCACATCTAACACCACTGTGTTATCGGTAAAATTAATTACCATTTCACGTTCAAATCTAATTAAAGATTTAACTATCGCTTTGGAGCAAAACTGGTTGTACTCCACTCTCGATCACTTTTCAGATTTGATAATTTAAATCATCAATTCACATTTTAATCTAATTAAAGATTCATTAAAACTCCACCTAGTTTTAATCTTTTCAAAAATCAATATCCTGCCTTTAACTGGGTTAAAGAACCAATGTCATCAAAACACGATTCACGACAAACCCAAATCACATTTGATATTAAATACAAGGCTCTGAATAGAAAATATATCGACTTATATTCAATATCAAATTCTGAAACCAACAAATATCGTATTGGAAATAACGATATAAAATATCTTTCAAATCCCCATAACAATATTTGTATAGTCACCAAATCCAACATCGAAATATCCCGAAGATAATTTCGATTCAGCTCCAGTCCAATCCACGTATTGGAAATTATCGATTATTTTCAAAACCACTATCAAATTCAATTTATTTATTTTAAAAATAAATTGATTTCAATTCTAGTTCAAAACTAGTTCATTTCGATAAAAATCTATTTTTATCTTTTCAAATGTGGAATTTTTCACCCCAGTTCTTTCCAATTCACATATTATAATTTTACACAAATTATAGATATTTTTAATAATTTTATCAAGGCCCGTACAGTCGATTTCCAACAACGGCCATCGAACTGCACTTATAGCGACCTTTTTCGAATTTGATTTGGACATAATTCCAAATCCAACCGTTAGATTTCAAATTTCTAATATTCATTGGAAAGCTCTTTTCGATACGAACCCAACGGTTCCGGTTTTAGGAGAATCTGACGGTCGGATCTCCCGCAATGTCCGTTTGAAATAAATGGTCGAAATTCACGAACTGCCGCGGCGCGGCGCGTTCTATTCAGGCCATTATATTATATATATAATATATACAATATATATTTCGTCGATTTCCTTTTAAAACGAATTTTAAAAATAGTTTTGAATTCGTTTCAAAAGCAATTTCAACTTCCATTTCAATTCAAATCAAAATTGAATTCTTCTTTATAAATTCGTTTTAAAATTCACTTCTATTCAATTCAAATTTCAATTCAATTTGAATTCATTTCAATTCGCTTTCAAATCAATTTGAATTCGTTTTCAATTCAATTCATTTCGAAATCGTTTTCAATTCAATTCATTTCGAAATCGTTTTCAATTCAATTCATTTCGAAATCGTTTTCAATTCAATTCATTTCGAAATGTTTTCAATTCAATTCATTTCGAAATGTACGATTTCGAAATCACTTTCAAATTCAATTTTAAAACGAATAAAATCGATATAAATATCGTTCACGTCAAAATGGCGCAAAACTAATCAACACGGCTTTATATTTTCACAACTTCTTTATTCTATTCAACAAATGAATATTTATCCCATTCAACACATGAATCTATATTTCTTTCAACACTTGACTAATCTCAACACATGAGTACTGTCAACACATCACTATTTTTGTTATGTAAAATACTTTATAAAACTATGGTATCTATCGTTTGATTTTAATTAGACTTCTACTAGGAAGTAGTTCCAATTTTAAATATGATGAAGATGTAATTTATTTTATTTAAAATATTCTACTCAACACATGAATAGTTTCAACACATGATCACCGTCAACACATGACTGTTTTTATATTCAACACATGAATTTTCTTTTATGATATTCATTGTTTTCCCGATTGGAATGAGGCCCAATCAATCACCATATAGTGTTAATTATATGGATTCCATACAACACATGTATATAATAGCATTGAAAAATAATCAACCATCAACCAAAGTGCACTACACTGTATAAGCATCAAATATAGGTATCCGACGCTTATAACAGCCTGTCAATCCACCGATCGACATATTTAATCAATCAGGATGAGTGAACTTCAAATTTCATCCCAACACCCGTGTGGGGTTTCAAACAATCAAACACAGATTTTATTTGTGCAGTTGGGCGATGTGTAAAATTTATCGACCCAATCGATATCAGTCAAATCAGTGTATATAAACAAATCGGCCGATTTGTTTATAAATATTTATTCACTTTCACTTTCACGTTAAAAATTCTATTTTTAACGATAAAATATTTATTCCAACACATGAATTTTCTTTTCAGTTCATTTATTCAATAAATGACATTTTTATTTTTCTAACATATTTTAGAAAATTCCGGCGGCATAACGGCACGATACTAGAAACGGGACAAGGCCTAGCCTTATCCCCGGTCTAGTGAAGGCCCACGCCATTCACACATCAATCAAATCACTTTCGTTATGCAAACCACAAAATTTGGAGTAAGAGTCTAACCTAGTCTTACTCCTTCGCCTTATAACGGCGCACGTCTAATCCTAACCAATTTATCGATTCGATTTTTCACACCACAAACCACATTCAAACCAATATCTCAATCAATCACCAAACATCCAAACAAACAAGTCCATGGTATGTGGACGGGTGTCGGGTGCTTCTAATAAGCACCGTCTGCATCCTAGTATATATATATATATCTAGAAAAATAGGATTTGAGTGAGAAGTTCTCACCTATAGCTATCCAACTTCACGACACTTCTTTTATAGAAATCTTCTTCATCCTCGCCTTTTTATCGTCTTCTTGCGCCCGTAGTCACTATATACATAAAAATCACATTTTTATATTTTGATGTCTTTAAAATAAAAATCACATTTTTATTTGTTCGTTTTCAATTTAAAAATCATATTTTTATAATCACTTCATATATTTAAAAATCGAATTTCTTTACTATGCTATTCAATATATAAAAATCATATTTTTACTTCGAAGTTCAATATATAAAAATCGAGTTTTTATTTCAAAGTTCAACATATAAAAATCGAGTTTTTATTACCCTACTATATAGATAAAAATTATATTTTTATTACGCTATTTTTTTATATAAAGATTTCGCCTTTTTAAATTTAAAGTTTTCACCTTTTTAAATTTAAAGTTTTCACCTTTTTAAATTTAAAGTTTTCACCTGTTTAAATTTAAAGTTTTCACCTTTTTAAATTTAAAGTTTTCACCTTTTTAAATTTAAAGTTTTCACCTTTTTAAATTTAAAGTTTTCACCTTTTTAAATTTAAAGTTTTCACCTTTTTAAATTTAAAGTTTTCACCTTTTAAAGTTTAAATCTTTCACTTTAAAATCTAAAAATAAAAATCAGTTTTAAAATAAATAAAATCAGTTTTTAAAATTTAAGAATTCAGTTTAAAATATACTTAAAAATCAGTTTAACATAAGTAAAATAAAATAAAATAAAACAGTTTAAAAGTAAAAAAAAACAGTAAACTTACAGGGGGGGCTCGTCGATGCGGCTGAGGCAAGAGGAGGGGGGTGCGGTGGTTGGTCAGGGGGTCGGCGCGAGAATGGGGGGCTAGGGCTAGAAGGTCGTCGGGTTTTGGGTAGAGGGGCTGTCGCGGTGGGAAGAGGGAACGATGCGGGGAGGGGAAGAAGAGGAAGAGGCGGCGGCAGCTCTGGGGGGGGCGCGCGAGGTGGTGGTGGCTCTGCCACCGGCGGCGGCGTGGGGGGGGGGTGATCGGCGTTAATCGCCTGGGCGATTTAGTTTTTTTTTCGACTGAATTAATCGGGGGGGGGGGCCTGGTTAAGGGGAAGAGGAGATAGAATTTTTTTTATTAATTTAATTATTTAATTATTTTATTTTAATTCAAAAAGTCAACTTTTTCAAACGACCTCTAAACGAGGTCCACCACCTGCCGTCCATAGCTTTTAACCCCCATTCCTAACACAATGGGATATGTATCGTCAGCTGATTCGGCTGTTACAATCAGTTTCCGTTAAATTTACATTTAAATCACTATATTGAATTTTAAACGTACATTTCAAATTACTGGGGTCACATACTAACTCTATAAATTCCTGAAAAATATTTTCTAGCTTCGTATTGACGATACGGTCCTAACAAAACTAGTTTCGTTGAATTCTGAGACCATTAGAAAAATGGCCAATTTCCAGTCGATTAAAATCAACTGAAATGGTCAAAACACGTTTTCCTTTGCCACACTCACATATTGATTCGAAAAATTATGAAATTTGAAACCTAGCAATAACTCGACATCACGGACCCAACAAAACTGGTTTCGTCGAAATCCGAGGTCATTTGCAAAATGTCCATTTTTAAGGGCCTGAATTCCATAGCGACTATTCAGAATTTTCAACTGGACATATCTTTTGATTCCCGCTACGAAATTTTGATTCTTCGGATTCGTTAGAAAGATATTCACAATTAGATCCCAATGTTTTTGGTTTCACTAAAATCTGGATTGTTTTGCACCCGGTACATTCAATTGAAGTTTGAAATCGAATTATCGAACTACCGCGCCATTTTCAATTCTATTTATAATTATATATAAATATTATATTCTAACGACGACGCGTATAATATATACGTCGAATTATATTCAAAATAAATTTTCTCGTCGATATTATTTAAAATAATCTATTTTAAATATTCAAAATTCGCTAAAATTGCTAAAATAAAAATTTTAAACTGGCCCAGATTTTCGGGTTATTACAATCTCCCCCACTTAAAACTTTCCGTCCCCGAAAAGGAACAAAGTCGAAAGTGGTTTGATTAATCAGCTCTACGTTCGATCTGGCTTGCATTCTCCAACTTTTCAGTTTCTGAGAATTTTCAAAATTTCAAAAATTTGGCTAACACCCTAAATTTTCGAAAAATTTCGCCATAACCTCCCCTGCAATGGGAGCATCGGGGAATTTCAAATAGCTTCCCCGGTCCTTCAGATCTCAAAAAGAAAAAGAAAAAGCCAAGCGGCTAGCCAATAGGCTCACAAAATCATCATCACCCAAACAAAACAGGAAATTATGTAGTAAACATGTACCTATTTGTCGGGCAAACAAATTTTATTCTTCGGCTCTAGCCTCCTTGCTATGACCTGTTCAATGATATACATGTATATGCAAACAAATGCGACCAATTTTCAATACAGTTCAATATTTGGTACAATTAGGCATAAATGGTTCAAAAATTAGCAAACAGATAAACAACCAACACAAAACATCAATCAATTAGTGAATTAGAGTTTCAAATTCATAATTTTGATATATATACAGAAAATCTTGTTTTTGATGCCAATTCACAACAATGTGTTCTAGCTATATTAGTTTTGGTTCTCACACCAGTCTAATGGAAATATATAGAAAATCACACCTTTGAAACACGAATATAAATTCTGATGATGATATATCAATCATCAGAACCATCTCCGGGTGTCTAGAATGTGATTCTATATCTACCCAGTATATTAAAACTTCGAATATACGTTCATGACGCGTATATGCAAAACCTTTATATATTGGATTGTCCATATTCAAAATAAATAAATATTCAAATACATTTAAAATGATTTAAATTTTCAAAATAAAATTGTTTTCATTTGAAAAATATACTCTTCACACTCGTTCTAGGATACTACTGATCCTATCTCTAACGAGTCATTCTAATTGGATATTGCTAATCCAATATCTGATGAATTCTTTCGTATGGTTCTAATGTGTCTTGTTCTCGAGCTCTGTAAACCAAAGCTCTGATACCACTGTAAGAACCCGTAACTTCCCCGTGAAGGAAAGCACGAATACTTTGAGAACAACACACAAAAGGACGCATACGGAAGAACATTTCATTGCTATTACAACAATTCCATCAGATACAAGAATATACAGAGTATAAATGAATAAATTACATTCAACAAATATCAGAGATTACAATAAATTACATAGCAGCGGAGAAATAATATAAAACACAACTAGAAGTGATACGCGGATACAGAGCTTTCCGAGCATCGTTCCAGCTGTAAATCAGGACCCTGTGAATATAAATCTGCAAAACCAAAACTACTAGCTGCCCGTGCGGAAAATAGGGGCACCCAGAGTTTAGGTTAAAACAATAAACTCCAGGTCAGTCATGTGACTGGTGTGAGAACTAAAACAGTTATAATTCTTTATTTTAAAGTTCGGTAAATCAAGGGACCACACCGTAT
This sequence comes from Allium sativum, assembly GCA_030737875.1. NCBI lineage: Eukaryota > Viridiplantae > Streptophyta > Magnoliopsida > Asparagales > Amaryllidaceae > Allium > Allium sativum. Next base: position 176,819,164 of record CM060915.1, on the reverse strand, counting down.
AACACGGAACGGGTTTCCTCCCAAGAATACCAGTGCATATAAATGACAGCGCAATGCTAAATAAACAAAAATGAAGCTGTTATAAGACCCAGGTCCCATCACACAATGCAACGCAAGCCGGAGGATAGGGTTTTCCCTTATAACAGCCAAAGCATGCTTGATACGTTTAAAACACATTATTTGATACTATAATAAGTGTATAGTGTCAAAACAATTTCAATCATAAATATCAATCATAGACGGCATGGGTACCATATATCATGTCGCCATACTAGTTCTACAATTAAAACCGCAATACACGTATTGGAAATTGGATTTCCGTCATGAGTCGAGGCAAGGGGCAAGCTCCTCTCCGCGTTCGAGACACTCTAGCAATGCCTCAGGACCCCACTCTGATCCTTTGGAACCTCCAAGGCCGGTCCTCTCTTACTTTTGAGGATTAGTTATTCCTGAACACACGTTTCCCGGTCCTTACAGACCTATATCCGAGGCGCCTCGTATCCAACAACCACACAGGTGAAAAGTATATAAATGTCAGGGCTGGTAGGTCACTGACACCACCCTAGCTAGAAAGAAACGTCATGCACTCCTTGGGTCCGTCTCCCGTTTTTGACTCATACCGAGGTGTGAGGCTCGCGAATTCACGTTATACACAAAGCTATGCCACACAGGCCGTGCTTTGATCATCAACCACAAGACTTTGCTTTTCAACAGAAGCCTTGATCAATTGCCACTTACGCATGCCACACAGGCAATTCACTCCATGCGTTTGATATCCATCAATATATAACCCCTGAGCTCGTACGTCTCAGAGAAGGGCGTTAAGCAAGAGAATAAATTCTCCGCAGCCAAACAGATATATATTTAATAGAGATCAATCACACGGACTAAAATCCAATGTCAGACACACAGTCCATTTACAAGTCCGTTCTGGGTCTGAACGAAACCGGAGGCACTTTCCTCGCATATCCATCGATCTCCAAGTACGTCTGGACGATCACCGACTGTTTCCCTCATCTTGGGTGTACAGCCCAATCAAGATCATCAGTAACCACCCAAACGATGTGAAGACTTCCGGTCTTCAACCACCGTCTTCATCTTCGACATCTCGTCGAATCGGTTATTCAGAATGGGTATAAACCCGGCCTTTCTGAATAACCCACGTATATGATAAACAAATGTTACACAAACACAGCAAACGCCTCATTCCAATTCAGAATATTCTTTTATTCACAAAATCACATTCTTAGGGAAATGTTCCCATTAATTTTATCCAAGATAAATTCTTCTAAATTTATTCTTTAATCCTCCTTTGGATATCACTTCAAACTAGTCGGGATTAACGAACCACACCGAAGTAATTATTTAGTTTATTTCCCAATCCCAACCTATATATCCCCTGGAGAAAACTGGTAATACTCCACATCTAACACCACTGTGTTATCGGTAAAATTAATTACCATTTCACGTTCAAATCTAATTAAAGATTTAACTATCGCTTTGGAGCAAAACTGGTTGTACTCCACTCTCGATCACTTTTCAGATTTGATAATTTAAATCATCAATTCACATTTTAATCTAATTAAAGATTCATTAAAACTCCACCTAGTTTTAATCTTTTCAAAAATCAATATCCTGCCTTTAACTGGGTTAAAGAACCAATGTCATCAAAACACGATTCACGACAAACCCAAATCACATTTGATATTAAATACAAGGCTCTGAATAGAAAATATATCGACTTATATTCAATATCAAATTCTGAAACCAACAAATATCGTATTGGAAATAACGATATAAAATATCTTTCAAATCCCCATAACAATATTTGTATAGTCACCAAATCCAACATCGAAATATCCCGAAGATAATTTCGATTCAGCTCCAGTCCAATCCACGTATTGGAAATTATCGATTATTTTCAAAACCACTATCAAATTCAATTTATTTATTTTAAAAATAAATTGATTTCAATTCTAGTTCAAAACTAGTTCATTTCGATAAAAATCTATTTTTATCTTTTCAAATGTGGAATTTTTCACCCCAGTTCTTTCCAATTCACATATTATAATTTTACACAAATTATAGATATTTTTAATAATTTTATCAAGGCCCGTACAGTCGATTTCCAACAACGGCCATCGAACTGCACTTATAGCGACCTTTTTCGAATTTGATTTGGACATAATTCCAAATCCAACCGTTAGATTTCAAATTTCTAATATTCATTGGAAAGCTCTTTTCGATACGAACCCAACGGTTCCGGTTTTAGGAGAATCCGACGGTCGGATCTCCCGCAATGTCCGTTTGAAATAAATGGTCGAAATTCACGAACTGCCGCGGCGCGGCGCGTTCTATTCAGGCCATTATATTATATATATAATATATATAATATATATTTCGTCGATTTCCTTTTAAAACGAATTTTAAAAATAGTTTTGAATTCGTTTCAAAAGCAATTTCAACTTCCATTTCAATTCAAATCAAAATTGAATTCTTCTTTATAAATTCGTTTTAAAATTCACTTCTATTCAATTCAAATTTCAATTCAATTTGAATTCATTTCAATTCGCTTTCAAATCAATTTGAATTCGTTTTCAATTCAATTCATTTCGAAATCGTTTTCAATTCAATTCATTTCGAAATCGTTTTCAATTCAATTCATTTCGAAATCGTTTTCAATTCAATTCATTTCGAAATGTTTTCAATTCAATTCATTTCGAAATGTACGATTTCGAAATCACTTTCAAATTCAATTTTAAAACGAATAAAATCGATATAAATATCGTTCACGTCAAAATGGCGCAAAACTAATCCACACGGCTTTATATTTTCACAACTTCTTTATTCTATTCAACAAATGAATATTTATCCCATTCAACACATGAATCTATATTTCTTTCAACACTTGACTAATCTCAACACATGAGTACTGTCAACACATCACTATTTTTGTTATGTAAAATATTTTATAAAACTATGGTATCTATCGTTTGATTTTAATTAGACTTCTACTAGGAAGTAGTTCCAATTTTAAATATGATGAAGATGTAATTTATTTTATTTAAAATATTCTACTCAACACATGAATAGTTTCAACACATGATCACCGTCAACACATGACTGTTTTTATATTCAACACATGAATTTTCTTTTATGATATTCATTGTTTTCCCGATTGGAATGAGGCCCAATCAATCACCATATAGTGTTAATTATATGGATTCCATACAACACATGTATATAATAGCATTGAAAAATAATCAACCATCAACCAAAGTGCACTACACTGTATAAGCATCAAATATAGGTATCCGACGCTTATAACAGCCTGTCAATCCACCGATCGACATATTTAATCAATCAGGATGAGTGAACTTCAAATTTCATCCCAACACCCGTGTGGGGTTTCAAACAATCAAACACAGATTTTATTTGTGCAGTTGGGCGATGTGTAAAATTTATCGACCCAATCGATATCAGTCAAATCAGTGTATATAAACAAATCGGCCGATTTTTTTATAAATATTTATTCACTTTCACTTTCACGTTAAAAATTCTATTTTTAACGATAAAATATTTATTCCAACACATGAATTTTCTTTTCAGTTCATTTATTCAATAAATGACATTTTTATTTTTCTAACATATTTTAGAAAATTCCGGCGGCATAACGGCACGATACTAGAAACGGGACAAGGCCTAGCCTTATCCCCGGTCTAGTGAAGGCCCACGCCATTCACACATCAATCAAATCACTTTCGTTATGCAAACCACAAAATTTGGAGTAAGAGTCTAACCTAGTCTTACTCCTTCGCCTTATAACGGCGCACGTCTAATCCTAACCAATTTATCGATTCGATTTTTCACACCACAAACCACATTCAAACCAATATCTCAATCAATCACCAAACATCCAAACAAACAAGTCCATGGTATGTGGACGGGTGTCGGGTGCTTCTAATAAGCACCGTCTGCATCCTAGTATATATATATATCTAGAAAAATAGGATTTGAGTGAGAAGTTCTCACCTATAGCTATCCAACTTCACGACACTTCTTTTATAGAAATCTTCTTCATCCTCGCCTTTTTATCGTCTTCTTGCGCCCGTAGTCACTATATACATAAAAATCACATTTTTATATTTTGATGTCTTTAAAATAAAAATCACATTTTTATTTGTTCGTTTTCAATTTAAAAATCATATTTTTATAATCACTTCATATATTTAAAAATCGAATTTCTTTACTATGCTATTCAATATATAAAAATCATATTTTTACTTCGAAGTTCAATATATAAAAATCGAGTTTTTATTTCAAAGTTAAACATATAAAAATCGAGTTTTTATTACCCTACTATATAGATAAAAATTATATTTTTATTACGCTATTTTTTTATATAAAGATTTCGCCTTTTTAAATTTAAAGTTTTCACCTTTTTAAATTTAAAGTTTTCACCTTTTTAAATTTAAAGTTTTCACCTTTTTAAATTTAAAGTTTTCACCTGTTTAAATTTAAAGTTTTCACCTTTTTAAATTTAAAGTTTTCACCTTTTTAAATTTAAAGTTTTCACCTTTTTAAATTTAAAGTTTTCACCTTTTTAAATTTAAAGTTTTCACCTTTTTAAATTTAAAGTTTTCACCTTTTAAAGTTTAAATCTTTCACTTTAAAATCTAAAAATAAAAATCAGTTTTAAAATAAATAAAATCAGTTTTTAAAATTTAAGAATTCAGTTTAAAATATAATTAAAAATCAGTTTAACATAAGTAAAATAAAATAAAATAAAACAGTTTAAAAGTAAAAAAAACAGTAAACTTACAGGGGGGGCTCGTCGATGCGGCTGAGGCAAGAGGAGGGGGGTGCGGTGGTTGGTCAGGGGGTCGGCGCGAGAATGGGGGGCTAGGGCTAGAAGGTCGTCGGGTTTTGGGTAGAGGGGCTGTCGCGGTGGGAAGAGGGAACGATGCGGGGAGGGGAAGAAGAGGAAGAGGCGGCGGCAGCTCTGGGGGGGGCGCGCGAGGTGGTGGTGGCTCTGCCACCGGCGGCGGCGTGGGGGGGGGGGGGGGTGATCGGCGTTAATCGCCTGGGCGATTTAGTTTTTTTTTTCTTTATTTTTTTTTTCGACTGAATTAATCGGGGGGGGGGGGGGGGCCTGGTTAAGGGGAAGAGGAGATAGATTTTTTTTTATTAATTTAATTATTTAATTATTTTATTTTAATTCAAAAAGTCAACTTTTTCAAACGACCTCTAAACGAGGTCCACCACCTGCCGTCCATAGCTTTTAACCCCCATTCCGAACACAATGGGATATGTATCGTCAGCTGATTCGGCTGTTACAATCAGTTTCCGTTAAATTTACATTTAAATCACTATATTGAATTTTAAACGTACATTTCAAATTACTGGGGTCACATACTAACTCTATAAATTCCTGAAAAATATTTTCTAGCTTCGTATTGACGATACGGTCCTAACAAAACTAGTTTCGTTGAATTCTGAGACCATTAGAAAAATGGCCAATTTCCAGTCGATTAAAATCAACTGAAATGGTCAAAACACGTTTTCCTTTGCCACACTCACATATTGATTCGAAAAATTATGAAATTTGAAACCTAGCAATAACTCGACATCACGGACCCAACAAAACTGGTTTCGTCGAAATCCGAGGTCATTTGCAAAATGTCCATTTTTAAGGGCCTGAATTCCATAGCGACTATTCAGAATTTTCAACTGGACATATCTTTTGATTCCCGCTACGAAATTTTGATTCTTCGGATTCGTTAGAAAGATATTCACAATTAGATCCCAATGTTTTTGGTTTCACTAAAATCTGGATTGTTTTGCACCCGGTACATTCAATTGAAGTTTGAAATCGAATTATCGAACTACCGCGCCATTTTCAATTCTATTTATAATTATATATAAATATTATATTCTAACGACGACGCGTATAATATATACGTCGAATTATATTCAAAATAAATTTTCTCGTCGATATTATTTAAAATAATCTATTTTAAATATTCAAAATTCGCTAAAATTGCTAAAATAAAAATTTTAAACTGGCCCAGATTTTCGGGTTATTACAATTAGTAAGAGAGCAATTCCCCAAATATTAACCCCGAAGGCCGAAACCAACATCAGATCTATACCCAGGAAACCATTCTTCTTAGCTAACCTACAGCTAGTTTCTAAATTTCATATTCTTAGGGAAAGGTTCCCATTAATTTTATCAAAGATAAATTCTTTAAAATTTATTCTTTAATCTTCCTTTGGATGTCATTTCGAACCAAATTATGGTTTTCCAAACAAGTCGGGATTAGCGAACCACACCGAAGTAATTATTTATTTCCCAATCCCAACTTATTCATCCCATGGAGCAAAACCGGTAATACTCCATATCTAACACCATGGTGTTATTGGTAAATATTAATTACGATTTCACGTTCAAATCTAATTAAAGATTTAACTATTGCTTCAGTGCAAAACTGGTGATACTCCATTCTCGATCATTTCAATCTAATTAAAGATTCATAGAAACTCCACGTTGTTTTAAATCTTCCCAAAAATCAATATCCTGCCTTTAACTATGTTAAAGAACCAATGTCATTTAAAACAAGGTTCACGATAAACCCAAAATCACTTTCTATTGTTAGTCGCGTTAAAGAACAAGTGTTACTCAAAACACCGCTCACGATAAACCCAATAACCAATTTAAATTGAATTCCAATTAATATTATTTAGTTGGTTCACTTCATTAAATCTAAATAGAAAGATTTAATCTTTTTCTCAACTGGGTTTAGGAACAGTGTTAATGAAGACACAATTCACGACAAACCCAAATCACGTTTGATATTAAATACAAGGCTCTGAATAGAAAATATATCGGCTTATATTCAATATCAAATTCTACGACCAACAAATATCGTATTGGAAATAATGATATAAATATATCTTTCAAATTTCCATAACAATACTTGTTTCATCATGAAATCCAACATCGAAATATTCCAAAGACAATTTCGATTCAAATCCATTCCAATTCAATTATTGGAAATTTTGGTTACTTTTAAAACCATTTCAAATCCAATTTATTTATTTTAAAAATAAATAGAATTATTATTCTAGTTCAAAACTAGTTCATTTCGATAAAAATATATTTTTATCTTTTCAAATATGGAGTATTTCATCCCAATTCTTCACAAATCATTTCTTATGATTTTACAGAAATTATTGATATTTTTAATAATTTTATCAAGGCCCGTACAGTCGATTTCCATCAACGGCCATCGAACTGCACTTACAGCGACCTTTTCCAAATTTGATTTGGACATAATTCCAAATCCAACCGTTATATTTCAAATTTCTAATATTCATTAGAAAGCTGTTTTCGATACGAACCCAATGGTTCCGGTTTCAGGAGATGTAATGGCTGGAAATTTTCGACTCCTCGAGGGTCGGAAATTCCGAGACGTTAGTGAAAGAAAGTAGAGGGTGAGGAAGAAAAGATAGAACTAATAGAATAGAAGAAGAAGAAGAGAACTTACATCATCAGAGTAAACACGAATCTCACAGCGGAACGAATAAAATATAACATAACTTTGAAATACAAATCAGTACTCGTATATACATACCATTTCAAAGTACAACACTTAACAACACAGCGGAATAATAATAGCTATAATACTGAAGTCTCCTGCTCCAAGCTCTCCAAGTGTATCTGTAAAATCCCGACTACTTGACTGCCCGTACAAATTTAGGCACCCAAGGGTTTAGGGAAAACAAAACAAAACAAACTCCGGGTCAGTCATGGGACTGGTGTGAATAAAACTCCAACACTTGGTTAAATAAAGGATATCTTTTTGATATTATAATAATGTCTAAATACAAATAGATACCAATCTAGCAGAACGCTTGCATCTCACGTTCCACATTCATAGTATACAAATAAAACCGTGAGCGCTTATTTGAGATTGGATTCCAACAGACAAGGTATGGGAGCACCTTCCGATCAGTGTACTCTAGAGGAGATACACTAGGGTTCAACAAGAACGTCTTGCAACCCGGCCACACATGACCGTTCACTCATTTAGCTTGAGTGTAACGAATATATTACCACCGATGGTTGGGATCAGCAACCATCCTTCCCGATAAGGGACAGCATTGAAATAGATTATAAAGAAGTACAATTGAATATTCTCTAGATGGTGATAATACACCCTGCTTGGGTATGGCCCAACTAGCCATGCTGCCTAGCCCAACTTCTGTTATTTCCCGGTTGTGAGGTTTTGAGGTCACGTTTATCACTTTGACAGATTATTGCTTCAATTACTTTGAATGCCACATCATCATACCCGCCAAATCATTATCGATTTCTCAAGGCATCACGAGTATAAAAGCTAAGAGAAACGAATTTCTCCGCCACCAACGTAATACGTTTAAAGAGATCAACATATATGATTCCTTAAGAATACTTTGTCAGACACTCATCCATATACGTTGTCCTGGGACTGAACAAACCGAAGGCACTATTCAGTGAATCCATCCTACCTAGGCTTTTCACAATAGCCCTTGCACTTCACTCCGTCTTCAATTATCTTCAGCGTACTTGATTCGCAACACTTATGCTAATACGGAGTGGTTCTTCGGATAATAACCCAACCGGTCTCTCCATATTTACAACGTAGATATGGTCAAAACTTTGATAGTCTGTGATTCAACTATCAAATGAAAACATGTCGGTGTACAAACAACGATCTTATTTCCAAATGGAAATTCGATCGATCAATCATCATATACATATATATGTTCATATTTCCTTATTTCATATATTTAGAAAATATATGTTATTAATCATTGGAAAACACTTCCATAGCTTATTTACGCATCACTATTATTTCACAAATATCAGTCCCTAACTGTAACTAGTATGAGAACAATTCTCTAAGTATCAATTCGGAAGGTCGAAACCAACATCAGATCGTCACTTAGAAAACCGTTCAACTTACCCTCTCCAGTCAGTTTCTGAATTTGCTTAACTCTATTTCTTAAATTCTTATCATGAAAACATTTCATTTTCTATGTTTAGAAAACATATCTGACTATATTTGGAAAACGTTTCCAAAACTCATTTACGGATTTCCAATGAACGTTGTATAAAACATCGTTTCACTTAATCCATTTATCGCTTATTCCTTAACTTTATTCCTAATCAACCTTTTAGATCGAACCACAACTATTCCTTTGTCAATTCTGAAGTCAATCAAGTTGGGGTATAATTACCTCGCAGACCTTAATTGAACAACGTCCTTTACTGTGAAATAGATGAAGCTCATCACTCACTTTTTACATTCATCTGTTTATGCAAATTCTCGGATTCAGGTTACGAATCCACTTCTTATATGACAACGTTTGATTATAACTATAACGTTATTATTCCTACCCCTAAAATATCTAACCTAAATTATAAATTTATTTCCTAAATCGAATAATTTACCAGACACCTAATTTCTAAATCAATAACTAAATCTTGATTTAAACCCTGGAAAGTAAATAGTACTTTCCCGAATTCGCTATAATCGAATTCGACGTATAACTCTCTTTCGAGTAATCTCTATTTAATTAACTCTTCTTCGAATAACCTATATTCGATTATCTCTCTTCGAATAACTCATATTCGAAATCTCTCTCTTTCGAATAAACAATATTCTATCTCTTTCTTTCGAATATGCTATATTCGAAAATCTCCTTTCGATTTACTAATCGATAACTCCTTTCGATCAAACTAAAATCGATAACTCCTTTAACTCTATTCGAATAACTAATATTCGACTAACTCCTTTTGATCAACTCATTTGATTAACTCCTTCGAATAACTAATTCGAATAACTTACCTTCGAATAACCAATATTCGATTTACTCTAACTCGATTAACTTAATTCTAATCGATTTACTCCATTTTGATTCAACTTAATTCAAATCGATTAACTTAACTCAAATTGATTAACTCCTTTCGAATAAATAAATTCGATTTAACTCTAATTGAATAACTAATATTCAATTAACTCTTACGTGTTTAACTCTATTTGAATAAGTAATTCGAATCACTCTAATGTGTTTAACTCTATTCAAATATCTAATTCGAATAACTCATTTCGAATAACTAAATTCGATTAACTCTTTTAACTTTACTCGAATTACTATATTCGATTAACACCTTCTTTCGAATAACTATATTCGATTAACTCTTCGACTAACTCCTTTGGATTAACTAACTTCGAATAACTCCTTTGGATTAGCTAACTTCGAATAACTCCTTTGGATTAACTAACTTCGAATAACTCCTTTGGATTAACTAACTTCGAATAACTCTTTTGGATTACTAACTTCGAATAACTCCTTTGGATTAACTAACTTCGAATAACTCCTTTGGATTACTAACTTCGAATAACTCCTTTGGATTAACTAACTTCGAATAACCAATATTCGATAACTACTCTTCGAATAAATAATATTCGGTAACTCTTCTCAAATGAATAACATTTGATTTCTCCACTCGAATAAACTATATTCGATTACTCTTCCCTCGAATACTCTATATTCGATAACTCTACTTCGAATAAGTGATATTCGGCAACTCTACTCGATTAACTCCACTTGGATAACTCTAACTAGTCAACTCTAACTGATCAACTCTAACTGGTCAACTTTAACTGGTCAACTTTAACTGGTCAACTCTAACTGTTTATCTTTAACTGGTAAATTTTAACTGGTTAACTCAAATGGTTTAACCTAACTGGTTAACTCAAATGGTTTAACCTAACTGGTTAACTCAAATGGTTTAACCTAACTTGATTTACTTGTCTCGATTAACTGAACTAATCCACTTAGTTTAACTTAGTTAATTCACTTTGATTAACTCTAACCGATTTACTTAGTTTAACTCAGCTAATTCACTTTGATTTACAAATTAGTTTAACTTAACTAAGTCACTTAGTTTGACGCAACTAATTCACTTTGATTAACCGCTTAGTTTATCTTAACTAATTTACTTTGGTTAACTTAACCAATTACTTTGATTAACTCGACTAACTCGCTTTGGTTAACCTAACCAATTACCTCGATTAAGTCGACTAACTTTACTTTGGTTAACTTAACCAATTACTTCGGTTAACTTAACCAATACACTTCGATTAACTTAACCCATTTCACTTAGTTTAACTTAACTAAATTACTTCGATTAACTTAACCCATTTCACTTAGTTTAACTTTATTTACTTAACAAATAAATATCTCCATTATCCTATTTATTCAAATAAATAAATGTCATCCTTATTCTATTTATTAAATCCCTAAATAAATAAACCCTTGTTCTATTTACTCAAATGGTTTACAATATTTCTCTTCTTATATATTTGACAAATATATTCCTTTATATTTGATTTACAAATATATGTATCCTTTATATTTGTCTTCACAAATATATTTATCCTTTATATTTGATTAACACATAAATTCCTTTATACTCGATTAACACATATTTTTCCTTTACACTTGATTAACCAATATTTTCCTTTATACTCAAAATCCCCTTTTCTTTATAATATAAAATCCATCGATTTTATATAAATAAATTATTTTCAAAATTATAGTTTGAAAATCTCTTTTCTATATCTTGGTATTTCTTATGGTAATTAACACACCATATAACAATGATGAATATCGTCCAAACACACATAATCATCATCAGATTATATATCACATTTATATATCACAATATATAAATCACAGTAAAATAACTGTTGAGGAATCCAGTTGGATTCCTCCAACCTGTTTCCCTGCATCCACAGATGTTAAACAACACCAGTATAATATTCTGATAAACAGAATCAACATATAACTATTTGACGGTTTATATATATACATACGTAAATATATATATAAAATCTCTACTAACTGACTAGCAGTTCAAGCAAACAATCAACACACAGTCAAACAGACAATATTTTAACAGTTCTAAGAATACATCGTGAAAATAAAACTGTTTAGAGTTTGTGAGATTTACTCACATTGACGCGTTAGCCGTTAAATAACGGTTTGCGTTATTTGACTCAGTCGGACAATTTATTTCGCCATAAATTGTAACGAGCTCGGACTCACTCCCTGACAGTCTCATTGTGTTGCTCCCGTCCATACGATCCTGTCGGATCTTGTTTCGCTGAATTCCGTCTACGTATGACCAAGTTATTTGATTTTAAAGTTTGAACAAACTTAAAATAAAACTCGATTCAATTAGATGGGCTTTAAACCTTCCTTTCCGGCCCACTACCATTCATAAAAGAACCCGTAATCCGCATTGACCTTCTTCTGCCCCCAAACACAGTCGCTCTCCTGCTCCTCTTCAACGGCCATCACCCATCCACGTTCGATCCCCTTACACCCCATGAATCTGAAAACGACCAGCTCCATTGAGTTCCTCTCGAGCTCCTCCTCCTTGCCATTCCTGTTTCGAGCAACTCGAAATCATTTTTTTAACCACGTCCCCCAGACCTGTGCTGTACCATCGCAACTCCCATGACCCCAAAATGGATCGCACGCCTCAAATCTCGTCGTACAGATGGCGATTTCACTTCTTAACTCGAATAAAACCTCCACTCTTCGAATCAATGTCTATATCTTCCCAAATCTAAAGCCCTAGCTCTCGCAACTTTTCTACCGTGAAGAACATCGAACAGAAATGTTTTGAATTCCTTGGAAGCTGATGTTAGATCGACGAGCATACTATGGGGATTGCAAATATATGTATAAGATGATTTATAGGAATTGCTTTGCTATTTCTTGGATTTTATTTTGCTTAAAAACTTTGCTGTTGAAGACATTGTGGCGGCCTACCCTTTTTCTTGTATTTATAATGCGAGTGTGAGGCTGAGAGGAAGGGACGTGGTCTCTTTTGGTTCATACCTAGTTTAGGATATTTTTAATTATTTTTCTTTTATTATTTTATTATCGTTTTAGTCTTATAAAAATCCGTGTGATCACACACGACACCCAAAAATCACGAAACTGGACATGTAGCTAGAGATCGACATTACGGTCCCAACGAAACTGGTTTCGTCAAATTCCGACTCCGTTTGCTCACACAGCATATTTTTAACCGTCGAAATACTGACTACTTTTCACTCTAAAAATCCGTACGGCCACATACTGACTCTAAAAATCACGAAACTGGAAATCTAACAACTATTTGACATTGCAGATCCAACAAAACTGGTTTCGTCGAATTCCGACTTCGTATGTAAAAGTGGCTATTTTTAACGCTCTAAATAGCCTATTTAAATATATAAACATATTTAAATATAATTAAATTAAATATTTATAATTAAATATTATCGTATATCTTCACATATGATATCGTACAGCTCCAGAATATCATATCAGAATTTACAGTTTGATATTTTAGATTTTAGATTGTCCCGGTATTCAGTTTATACTGAAAATCTCTTTTATAACATATATAAAGCGTCGCAAATTATAAAGGAATTCTACAGCGACTTTTCTGAAATTTGATTTGGACATAACTCAAAATCTACACGACGAAATCCTGATTTTTCTCTTCCACTAGAAAGATATACTTCACCAGCTCCACACGTTTCTTGTTTCGCAAAAATCCGACTTAAAATGAATCATGTACATTCAGTTGAAGTTCAAATCGCCAAATTGCGAACTGCCACGACGTTTCAAGTTCGTTTTAATTATAATTATAAATTATAAGTTTCGAACGTTGTACTTTAAGTTATCGATATCACCAAATCGATATATAAATCATTAAATAAATTAATTATTCGACAGCTAACAAAACACGCCATTACAGACTTCCCCCCTTAAAATAATTTCGTCCTCGAAATTGCTAAGTTAGAAAATGCTACTAACTAGATTTAAAAATCTTTTTTTTTTTTTTTACTTCTCAACTCCTGTTTCAACTGAACCATTAAATTTTCAATTAAATTATTAATTAATTCTGGCTAACTGAATTTCCATAAATCATGAGAATGTTCTGTAACAACCCGAAAATCTGGGCCAGTTTAAAATTTTTATTTTGGCGATTTTAGCGAATTTTAAATATTTAAAATAGATTATTTTAAATAATATCGGCGAGAAAATTTATTTTGAATAGAATTCGAACGTATATATTATACGCGACGTCGTTAGAATATAAATATTTATATATAATTATAAATAGAATTGAAAATGGCGCGGTAGTTCGATAATTCGATTTCAAACTTCAATTGAATGTACCGGGTGCAAAACAATCCGGATTTTAGTGAAACCAAAAATAATGGAATCTAATAGTGAATATCTTTCCAACGAATCCGAAAAATCAAAAGTTCGTAGCGGGAATCAAAAGATATGTCCAGTTGAAAATTCTGAATAGTCGCTATGGAATTCAGGCCCTTAAAAATGGACAATTTGCAAACGACCTCGGATTTCGACGAAACCAGTTTTGTTGGGTCCGGGATGTAAAGTTATTGCTAGGTTTCAAATTTCATAATTTTTCGAATCAATATGTGAGCGTGGCAAAGGAAAACGCGTTTGACCAGTTTCAGTTGATTTTAATCGACTGGAAATTGGCCATTTTTCTAACGGTCTCAGAATTCGACGAAACTAGTTTTGTTAGGACCGTATCGTCAATACGAAGCTAGAAAATATTTTTCTAGAATTTTTAAAGTTAGTATGTGACCCCAGTAAATTGAAATGTACGTTTAAAATTCAATATAATGATTTAAATGTTAATTTAAACGGAAACTGATCGAAACGATCGAATCAGCTTATGATACATGTCCCATTGTGTTTGGAATAGGGGTATTTATTTAGGAAGGGCAGTCAGTGGGTTTGATTTAGAGCTCAGATCGTTAAATTCGCATTTAAATAACTATTAGAATTAAATATTAATAAAAATAATTATTATAAAGGGAGCTCAACCACTAAACCCTAGGCCCAATACCCAGTAGCCGCCATCCCCCAAATCAAACGTTCAGAATGCTTCAAGATTCTCCCCAAAAATTCGTTCGATCCACTAATTTGTTTCAAAAATCAAATAAAGGGAAGATGATCGATCTAGGTGAGGGCTTAATGTGGGTAATGCTGTGATGGAATATGGTTCGATGAAAGCGGTGAAATCCGGGCTTAAAGCTGATCGGTTCGTGGCCGTTTCTGGCCAAGGAGGGTGGTTCGAGTTCCTCCTCGTTTCTGGCGCCGGTGGAAGGTTGAGCGGTGAACAAGATGGGCATGTCAGATCGGAGGATAAGGGTACGAGGCGCGAGCAGCGTGAGGCCCTAGATGTCGACATTAGGGAGGATTTTGGGCTCCGATTTACCTGAAGGGACGATGAAGAATGCGTTCTCTAATCTATGACCTGGAAGCTTTCGACGGGTTCAAACATACCAAAATCAACAGTGAGCTTTATATTTTATTTTTATATGGAAATAATTTTGGTTTAAAATCTGTTTTTATACATAAGAATATAGAAATAAAAAGGGGATTTTTATATATATATATACCATAGTTTAAAATAAAAATAGACCTTGTTGTTTTTTTTTTTAATATGTAGACCTTGTTTTTTTTTAATATGAAGACCTTGTTTTTTTTTTTTAATATGAAGACCTTGTTTTTTTTTTAAATAGACGTTGTTTTTAAAAATGTGAAGGCATGATTTTTAATTATATAAAGATAGGATTTTTAATTATATAAAGATAGGATTTTTTCTATATGTATAGTGTTATAAAAATATAATCTTTTCTATATGTATAGTGTTATAAAAATATAATATTTTCTATATGTATAGTGTTATAAAAATATAATCTTTTCTATATATATAGCGTTGTAAAAATATAATCTTTTCTATATATATAGCGTTGTAAAAATATAATCTTATATATATAGCGTTGTAAAAATATAATCTTATATATATAGCGTTGTAAAAATATAATCTTTTCTATATATATAGCGTTGTAAAAATATAATCTTTTCTATATATATAATCTTTTCTATATATATAGCGTTGTAAAAATATAATCTTTTCTATACAAGTAGCGATGTTAAAAATGTGATTTTTAACATGTACTCATGAAACAGATCTCGTGGAAAACACGACGAAGATTTCCTACATATGAAGAGTCGTGGCGTTTGGTTTAGCTATTTGGTGAGAACTTCTCACCTTTCAATTTAAATTTTCTAGTTATATATATATACTAGGATGCAGACGGTGCTTAGTAGCACCCGACACAATCGTCCACAGACCATGGACTTGTTTGTTTGGTTGCATAAACTAATTTAATGATTTGGTTTGAATTGAATTGTTTGGTGAAATGAAATTGATTTGATTGATGTGTGAATGGCGTGGGCCTTCACTGGACCGGGGATAAGGCTAGGCCTTGTCCCGTTTCTAGTATCGCGCCGTTATACCGCCGAAATTTTCTAAAAAGTGTTAGAAAAATTTAGATAGCTAAAATATTATTTTTAGCTATAACTACGATAAATAAAATAATTTATCGAATAGTGAAAAATAGGAATACACTTCCATTTACAAGTCGGCCGACTTGTTTATGCTCGCCTATTTTTGTGATATCGATTGGGACGATAATTTTTACACATCGCCCAAAGTGCACAAATAATGTTCTGTGTTTGATTGGTTGAAACCCCACACGGGTGTTGGGATGAAAATTGGTGTACACTAATCCCAATTGTTAGTTATATGTCGATCGATGGGTTGACAGGCTGTGTTAAGCGTCGATTATTTATATTTGATGCTTATACAGTTATGCGATGCACTTTGGATGATGGATGATTGTTTATATACTTGTGTTGTATGAAAATCCATATAAATCACTTTATATGGTAATTGATTGGGCCTCATTCCAGTTTAGAAATAGAAATATTTGAAATAGAAATATTTGAAATAGAATATTTGAAAATAGAAATTTATGAAGCCGTGTTGATTAGATTGACGCCATTTTGACGTGAACGATATTTATATCAATTTTAAGTGATTTCGAAGTGAATTGAATTGAAAGTGATTTCGAAATGAATTGAATTGAAAGCGAATTCGAAATGAATTGAATTGAAAGCGAATTCAAAGTGAATTGAATTGAAAACGAATTCAAAGTGAATTGAATTGAAAACGAATTCAAAGTGAATTGAATTGAAAACGAATTCAAAGTGAATTGAATTGAAAACGAATTCAAAGTGAATTGAATTGAAAACGAATTCAAAGTGAATTGAATTGAAAATGAATTCAAAGTGAATTGAATTGAAAACGAATTCAAAGTGAATTGAATTGAAAGTGATTTCGAAATGAATTGAATTGAAAGTGATTTCGAAGTGAATTGAATTGAAAACGAATTCAAAGTGAATTGAATTGAAAACGAATTCAAATTGAATTGAAATTTGAATTGAATAGAAATGAATTTTAAAACGAATTTATAGAGAAGAATTCAATTTTGATTTGAATTGAAACGGAAGTTGAAATTGCTTTTGAAACGAATTTAAAACTATTTATATAATTCGTTTTAAATAGAAACCGACGAAATATATTATATATATATTATATATATAATATAATGGCCTGAATAGAACGCGCCGCGCCGCGGCAGTTCGTAAATTTCGACCATTTATTTCAAACGGACATTGCGGGAGATCCGACCGTCGGATTCTCCTAAAACCGGAACCGTTGGGTTCGTATCGAAAAGAGCTTTCTAGCGAATGTTAGAAATTTGAAATCTAACGGTTGGATTTGGAATTATGTCCAAATCAAATTTGAAAAAGGTCGCTGTAAGTGCAGTTCGGTGGCCATTGTTGGAAATCGACTGTACGGGCCTTGATAAAATTATTAAAAATAGTAATAATTTGTGTGAAATCATAAGAAATGATTTGTGAAGATTTGGGATGAAAAACTTCATGTTTGAAAGGATAAAAATAGATTTTTATCGAAATGAACTAGTTTTGAACTAGAATTATAATTCTATTTATTTTTAAATAATTAAATTGAATTTGAAAAGGGTTTTGAAAATAACCAAAATTTCCAATGATTGCATTGGAGTGGATTTGAATCGAAATTGTATTCGGAATATTTCGATGTTGGAATTCGTGATTATACAGATGTTGTTATGGAAATTTGAAAGATATATATTTATATCGTTATTTCCAATACGACGTTTGTTAGTCGTAGAATTCGATATTGAATATAAGCCGATATATTTTCTATTCAGAGCCTTGTATTGAATATCGAATGTGATTTGGGTTTGTCGTGAGTGGTGTCTTCACTAACACTGTTCTTGAACCCAGTTGAGAAAATGTTAAATCTTTTTATTTAGATTTAATGAAGTGTACCAATTAAAGAATATTTAATTGGAATTGAATTGATATTGATTTTGGGTTTATCGTGGACAGTGTTTTAAATAACACTCGTTCTTTAACCCGATAATCAATGGGATGTGATTTTGGGTTTATCGTGAACTGTGTTTTAAAAGACACTGATTCTTTAACCCAGTTAACGATTAAAACTAAGTGGAGTTTTAATGAATCTTTAAATAGATTGAATAGATCGAGAATGGAGTATCACCAGTTTTACTCCAGGCAATAGTTAAATCTTTAATTAGATTTGAACGTGAAATGGTAATTGAATTACCGATAACACTGTGGTGTTAGATTTGAAGTACTACCAGTTTTACTTCATGGGATGAATAGGTTGGGATTGGGAAATAAAATAAATGATTACTTCGGTGTGGTTCGCTAATCCCGACTAGATTGAATTGATATTCAAAGGAGATTAAAGAATAAATTTAAAGAATTTATCTTGGATAAAATTAATGGGAATATTTGGATAAAAGAATATTCTGAATTGGAATGAGGCGTATGTTGTGTTTGTGTAACACTTTTATAATATATACGCGAGTTATTCAGAAAGACCGGGTTTATCCCATTCTGAATAACTGATTCGACGTGGTGTCGAAGATGAAGATGGTGGTCGAAGACCAGAAGTTTTCACGTCGTTTGGGTGATTACTGATGATCTTGATTGGGATGTACACCCAAGAAGGTGGAAACAGTTGGTGATCGTCCAGACGTACTTGGAGATCGATGGATATGCGGGGTACTAGGTGCCTCCGGTTTCGTTCAGACCCAGAACGGACTTGTAAATGGACTGTGTGTCTGACATTGGATTTTAGTCCGTGTGATTGATCTCTATTAAATATATATCTGTTTGGCGGCGGAGAATTTATTCTCTTGCTTAACGCCCTTCTCTGAGACGTACGAGCTCAGGGGTTATATATTGATGGATATCAAACGCATGGAGTGAATTGCCTGTGTGGCATGCCTAAGTGGCAATTGATCGAGGCTTCTGTTGAAAAGCAAAGTCTTGTGGTGATGATCAAAGCACAGCCTGTGTGGCACAGCTTTGTGTAACGTGAATTCGCGAGTCTCGCACCCCGGTTGTGAACCAAAAACGGGAGAGGACCTCAGGGAGGGCATGCGTTTCTTTCTAGCTAGGGTGGTGTCAGTGACCTACCAGCCCTGACATTTATATACTTTTCACCTGTGTGGTTGTTGCTGTTGCGAGGCGCCTCGGTTTGATCGGACGATCCGGGTCCGATGGAGTCATTTGTTGGCTCGTTGACACCCCAAAGGGTGGGGAAGCGCATGTTCAGGGTTTAAGTTTAATCCACATCGGTGGACTGGCCCTGACGATCCAAGGGTCACTCGAGCTCTGATCCTGAGACACGGGCTAGAGCGTCTCGAATCGGTTGAGGACTATCTTTTGCCTCGGTTCATAGATGGAAATCCAATTTCCAAATACGTGACATTTGCGGTTTTATTTGTAGAGCCTAGTATGGCGACATGATATATGGTACCCATGCCGCCTATGATTGATACTTATGATTTAAAGTTGTTTTATACACTATGCACTTATAATAGTATCAAATGATTTGTTTTAAACGTATCAAGCATTCTTTGGCTGTTATAAGGGAAAACCCTATCCTCGGCTGCGTTGCATTGTGTGATGGGACCTGGGTCTTATAACAGCTTCATTTTTCTTTATTTAGCATTGCGCTGTTTGTTTTATGCACTGGTATTCTTGGGAGGAAACCCGTTCCGTGTTATACGGCGTGGTCCCTTGATTTACCTAATGATTTAAAATAAAGATTAATAACTGTTTTAGTTCTCACACCAGTCACATGACTGACCTGGAGTTTATTGTTTTAACCTAAACTCTGGGTGCCCCTATTTTGACACGGGCAGCTAGTAGTTTTGGTTTTGCAGATTTATATTCACAGGATCCTGGTTTACAGCTGGAACGATATCCGGAAAGCTTTGTATCCGTATATCTCTTCTAGTTGTGTATTGTATTATTTTCCGCTGCTATGTATTTAAATGTAATTTAAATCTCTGATATTTCTGTGTAATATTCATTTTTACTCTGGGTATTCTTGTAATCTGATGCGTTATTGTAATATACATTGAAATGTTCTTCTGTATGCGTCCTGTTGTGGTTTGTTCTCGAACTATCCGACGCTTTCCTTAACGGGGAAGTTGCGGGTCGTCACACGTGGTATCAGAGCTTTGGTTTACAAAGCTCAGAGAACAAGGCACATTAGAACCATACGAAAGAATTCATCAGATATTGGATTAGTAATATCCAATTAGAATGACTCGTTAGAGATAGGATCAGTAGTATCCTAGAACGAGTGTGAAGAGTAAATTTTTAAAATAAAAGTGAAAACAAGTTTTGTTTTGAAAATTTAAATCAATTATTCGTATTTGGTTATTTATTTATATTGGTGTGGACAATCCAGTATATATAGATTTTGCGTATACGTCTGATCCGCGTGTATTCGAAGTTTTAATATATTGGATAGATATAGAGTCGCACTCTAGTCGCCCGGACATGGTCCTGATGATGAAGTATACCATCACCAGCATTTATTTTCGAGTAACGAAAGTGTGATATCTATATATTTCCATTAGACTGGTGTGAGAACCAAATCTTATATAGCTAGAACACTTTGTTGTGAATTGGCATCAAAAACAAGATTTTCAGTATATATATCAAAATTATGAATTTGAAACGTTAAATTCACTAATTGATTGATGTTTGTGTTGTTTGTTTATTTGCAAATTTTGAACCATTATGCCTAATATAACCAAATATTGAATTGTATTGGAATTTGGTTGCATTTTCTTGCATATACATATACTTATATTGAACAGGTCATAGCAAGGAGGCTAGAGCCAGAGAATAAAATTTGTTTGCCCGACAAATAGGTACATGTTTACTACATAATTTCCTGTTTTGTTTGGGTGATGATGATTTTGTGAGCCTATTGGCTAACCGCTTGGCTTTTTCTTTTTCTTTTTGAGATCTGAAGGACCGGGGAAGCTATTTGAAATTCCCCGATGCTCCCGTTGCAGGGGAGGTTATGGCGAAATTTTTCGAAAATTTAGGGTGTTAGCCAAATTTTTGAGATTTTAGAAAATTCTCAGAAACTAAAGTGTTGGAGAATAGAAGCCAGATCGAACGTGGAGCTGAATAATCAAACCACTTTCGACTTTGTTCCTTTTCGGGGACGAAAAGTTTTAAGTGGGGGAGATTGTAACAACCCGAAAATCTGGGCCAGTTTAAAATTTTTATTTTGGCGATTTTAGCGAATTTTAAATATTTAAAATAGATTATTTTAAATAATATCGGCGAGAAAATTTATTTTGAATAGAATTCGAACGTATATATTATACGCGACGTCGTTAGAATATAAATATTTATATATAATTATAAATAGAATTGAAAATGGCGCGGTAGTTCGATAATTCGATTTCAAACTTCAATTGAATGTACCGGGTGCAAAACAATCCGGATTTTAGTTAAACCAAAAATAATGGAATCTAATAGTGAATATCTTTCCAACGAATCCGAAAAATCAAAAGTTCGTAGCGGGAATCAAAAGATATGTCCAGTTGAAAATTCTGAATAGTCGCTATGGAATTCAGGCCCTTAAAAATGGACATTTTGCAAACGACCTCGGATTTCGACGAAACCAGTTTTGTTGGGTCCGGGATGTAAAGTTATTGCTAGGTTTCAAATTTCATAATTTTTCGAATCAATATGTGAGCGTGGCAAAGGAAAACGCGTTTGACCAGTTTCAGTTGATTTTAATCGACTGGAAATTGGCCATTTTTCTAACGGTCTCAGAATTCGACGAAATTAGTTTTGTTAGGACCGTATCGTCAATACGAAGCTAGAAAATATTTTTCTAGAATTTTTAAAGTTAGTATGTGACCCCAGTAAATTGAAATGTACGTTTAAAATTCAATATAATGATTTAAATGTTAATTTAAACGGAAACTGATCGAAACGATCGAATCAGCTTATGATACATGTCCCATTGTGTTTGGAATAGGGGTATTTATTTAGGAAGGGCAGTCAGTGGGTTTGATTTAGAGCTCAGATCGTTAAATTCGCATTTAAATAACTATTAGAATTAAATATTAATAAAAATAATTATTATAAAGGGAGCTCAACCACTAAACCCTAGGCCCAATACCCAGTAGCCGCCATCCCCCAAATCAAACGTTCAGAATGCTTCAAGATTCTCCCCAAAAATTCGTTCGATCCACTAATTTGTTTCAAAAATCAAATAAAGGGAAGATGATCGATCTAGGTGAGGGCTTCATGTGGGTAATGCTGTGATGGAATATGGTTCGATGAAAGCGGTGAAATCCGGGCTTAAAGCTGATCGGTTCGTGGCCGTTTCTGGCCAAGGAGGGTGGTTCGAGTTCCTCCTCGTTTCTGGCACCGGTGGAAGGTTGAGCGGCGAACAAGATGGGCATGTCAGATCGGAGGATAAGGGTACGAGGCGCGAGCAGCGTGAGGCCCTAGATGTCGACATTAGGGAGGATTTTGGGCTCCGATTTACCTGAAGGGACGATGAAGAATGCGTTCTCTAATCTATGACCTGGAAGCTTTCGACGGGTTCAAACATACCAAAATCAACAGTGAGCTTTATATTTTATTTTTATATGGAAATAATTTTGGTTTAAAATCTGTTTTTATACATAAGAATATAGAAATAAAAAGGGGATTTTTATATATATATATACCATAGTTTAAAATAAAAATAGACCTTGTTGTTTTTTATTAATATGTAGACCTTGTTTTTTTTTAATATGAAGACCTTGTTTTTTTTTTAATATGAAGACCTTGTTTTTTTTTTTAAATAGACGTTGTTTTTAAAAATGTGAAGGCATGATTTTTAATTATATAAAGATAGGATTTTTAATTAAATAAAAATATAATCTTTTCTATATGTATAGTGTTATAAAAATATAATCTTTTCTATATGTATAGTGTTATAAAAATATAATCTTTTCTATATGTATAGTGTTATAAAAATATAATCTTTTCTATATATATAGCGTTGTAAAAATATAATCTTTTCTATATATATAGCGTTGTAAAAATATAATCTTATATATATAGCGTTGTAAAAATATAATCTTATATATATAGCGTTGTAAAAATATAATCTTTTCTATATATATAGCGTTGTAAAAATATAATCTTTTCTATATATATAGCATTGTAAAAATATAATCTTTTCTATATATATAGCATTGTAAAAATATAATCTTTTCTATATATATAGCGTTGTAAAAATATAATCTTTTCTATACAAGTAGCGATGTTAAAAATGTGATTTTTAACATGTACTCATGAAACAGATCTCGTGGAAAACACGACGAAGATTTCCTACATATGAAGAGTCGTGGCGTTTGGTTTAGCTATTTGGTGAGAACTTCTCACCTTTCAATTTAAATTTTCTAGTTATATATATATACTAGGATGCAGACGGTGCTTAGTAGCACCCGACACAATCGTCCACAGACCATGGACTTGTTTGTTTGGTTGCATAAACTAATTTAATGATTTGGTTTGAATTGAATTGTTTGGTGAAATGAAATTGATTTGATTGATGTGTGAATGGCGTGGGCCTTCACTGGACCGGGGATAAGGCTAGGCCTTGTCCCGTTTCTAGTATCGCGCCGTTATACCGCCGAAATTTTCTAAAAAGTGTTAGAAAAATTTAGATAGCTAAAATATTATTTTTAGCTATAACTACGATAAATAAAATAATTTATCGAATAGTGAAAAATAGGAATACACTTCCATTTACAAGTCGGCCGACTTGTTTATGCTCGCCTATTTTTGTGATATCGATTGGGACGATAATTTTTACACATCGCCCAAAGTGCACAAATAATGTTCTGTGTTTGATTGGTTGAAACCCCACACGGGTGTTGGGATGAAAATTGGTGTACACTAATCCCAATTGTTAGTTATATGTCGATCGATGGGTTGACAGGCTGTGTTAAGCGTCGATTATTTATATTTGATGCTTATACAGTTATGCGATGCACTTTGGATGATGGATGATTGTTTATATACTTGTGTTGTATGAAAATCCATATAAATCACTTTATATGGTAATTGATTGGGCCTCATTCCAGTTTAGAAATAGAAATATTTGAAATAGAAATATTTGAAATAGAATATTTGAAAATAGAAATTTATGAAGCCGTGTTGATTAGATTGACGCCATTTTGACGTGAACGATATTTATATCAATTTTAAGTGATTTCGAAGTGAATTGAATTGAAAGTGATTTCGAAATGAATTGAATTGAAAGCGAATTCAAAATGAATTGAATTGAAAACGAATTCAAAGTGAATTGAATTGAAAACGAATTCAAAGTGAATTGAATTGAAAACGAATTCAAAGTGAATTGAATTGAAAACGAATTCAAAGTGAATTGAATTGAAAACGAATTCAAAGTGAATTGAATTGAAAACGAATTCAAAGTGAATTGAATTGAAAACGAATTCAAAGTGAATTGAATTGAAAGTGATTTCGAAATGAATTGAATTGAAAGTGATTTCGAAGTGAATTGAATTGAAAACGAATTCAAAGTGAATTGAATTGAAAACGAATTCAAATTGAATTGAAATTTGAATTGAATAGAAATGAATTTTAAAACGAATTTATAGAGAAGAATTCAATTTTGATTTGAATTGAAACGGAAGTTGAAATTGCTTTTGAAACGAATTTAAAACTATTTATATAATTCGTTTTAAATAGAAATCGACGAAATATATTATATATATATTATATATATAATATAATGGCCTGAATAGAACGCGCCGCGCCGCGGCAGTTCGTAAATTTCGACCATTTATTTCAAACGGACATTGCGGGAGATCCGACCGTCGGATTCTCCTAAAACCGGAACCGTTGGGTTCGTATCGAAAAGAGCTTTCTAGCGAATGTTAGAAATTTGAAATCTAACGGTTGGATTTGGAATTATGTCCAAATCAAATTTGAAAAAGGTCGCTGTAAGTGCAGTTCGGTGGCCATTGTTGGAAATCGACTGTACGGGCCTTGATAAAATTATTAAAAATAGTAATAATTTGTGTAAAATCATAAGAAATGATTTGTGAAGATTTGGGATGAAAAACTTCATGTTTGAAAGGATAAAAATAGATTTTTATCGAAATGAACTAGTTTTGAACTAGAATTATAATTCTATTTATTTTTAAATAAATAAATTGAATTTGAAAAGGGTTTTGAAAATAACCAAAATTTCCAATGATTGCATTGGAGTGGATTTGAATCGAAATTGTATTCGGAATATTTCGATGTTGGAATTCGTGATTATACAGATGTTGTTATGGAAATTTGAAAGATATATATTTATATCGTTATTTCCAATACGACGTTTGTTAGTCGTAGAATTCGATATTGAATATAAGCCGATATATTTTCTATTCAGAGCCTTGTATTGAATATCGAATGTGATTTGGGTTTGTCGTGAGTGGTGTCTTCACTAACACTGTTCTTGAACCCAGTTGAGAAAATGTTAAATCTTTTTATTTAGATTTAATGAAGTGTACCAATTAAAGAATATTTAATTGGAATTGAATTGATATTGATTTTGGGTTTATCGTGGACAGTGTTTTAAATAACACTCGTTCTTTAACCCGATAATCAATGGGATGTGATTTTGGGTTTATCGTGAACTGTGTTTTAAAAGACACTGATTCTTTAACCCAGTTAACGATTAAAACTAAGTGGAGTTTTAATGAATCTTTAAATAGATTGAATAGATCGAGAATGGAGTATCACCAGTTTTACTCCAGGCAATAGTTAAATCTTTAATTAGATTTGAACGTGAAATGGTAATTGAATTACCGATAACACTGTGGTGTTAGATTTGAAGTACTACCAGTTTTACTTCATGGGATGAATAGGTTGGGATTGGGAAATAAAATAAATGATTACTTCGGTGTGGTTCGCTAATCCCGACTAGATTGAATTGATATTCAAAGGAGATTAAAGAATAAATTTAAAGAATTTATCTTGGATAAAATTAATGGGAATATTTGGATAAAAGAATATTCTGAATTGGAATGAGGCGTATGTTGTGTTTGTGTAACACTTTTATAATATATACGCGAGTTATTCAGAAAGACCGGGTTTATCCCATTCTGAATAACTGATTCGACGTGGTGTCGAAGATGAAGACGGTGGTCGAAGACCAGAAGTTTTCACGTCGTTTGGGTGATTACTGATGATCTTGATTGGGTTGTACACCCAAGAAGATGGAAACAGTTGGTGATCGTCCAGACGTACTTGGAGATCGATGGATATGCGGGGTACTAGGTGCCTCCGGTTTCGTTCAGACCCAGAACGGACTTGTAAATGGACTGTGTGTCTGACATTGGATTTTAGTCCGTGTGATTGATCTCTATTAAATATATATCTGTTTGGCGGCGGAGAATTTATTCTCTTGCTTAACGCCCTTCTCTGAGACGTACGAGCTCAGGGGTTATATATTGATGGATATCAAACGCATGGAGTGAATTGCCTGTGTGGCATGCCTAAGTGGCAATTGATCGAGGCTTCTGTTGAAAAGCAAAGTCTTGTGGTGATGATCAAAGCACAGCCTGTGTGGCACAGCTTTGTGTAACGTGAATTCGCGAGTCTCGCACCCCGGTTGTGAACCAAAAATGGGAGAGGACCTCAGGGAGGGCATGCGTTTCTTTCTAGCTAGGGTGGTGTCAGTGACCTACCAGCCCTGACATTTATATACTTTTCACCTGTGTGGTTGTTGCTGTTGCGAGGCGCCTCGGTTTGATCGGACGATCCGGGTCCGATGGAGTCATTTGTTGGCTCGTTGACACCCCAAAGGGTGGGGAAGCGCATGTTCAGGGTTTAAGTTTAATCCACATCGGTGGACTGGCCCTGACGATCCAAGGGTCACTCGAGCTCTGATCCTGAGACACGGGCTAGAGCGTCTCGAATCGGTTGAGGACTATCTTTTGCCTCGGTTCATAGATGGAAATCCAATTTCCAAATACGTGACATTTGCGGTTTTATTTGTAGAGCCTAGTATGGCGACATGATATATGGTACCCATGCCGCCTATGATTGATACTTATGATTTAAAGTTGTTTTATACACTATGCACTTATAATAGTATCAAATGATTTGTTTTAAACGTATCAAGCATTCTTTGGCTGTTATAAGGGAAAACCCTATCCTCGGCTGCGTTGCATTGTGTGATGGGACCTGGGTCTTATAACAGCTTCATTTTTCTTTATTTAGCATTGCGCTGTTTGTTTTATGCACTGGTATTCTTGGGAGGAAACCCGTTCCGTGTTATACGGCGTGGTCCCTTGATTTACCTAATGATTTAAAATAAAGATTAATAACTGTTTTAGTTCTCACACCAGTCACATGACTGACCTGGAGTTTATTGTTTTAACCTAAACTCTGGGTGCCCCTATTTTGACACGGGCAACTAGTAGTTTTGGTTTTGCAAATTTATATTCACAGGATCCTGGTTTATAGCTGGAACGATATCCGGAAAGCTTTGTATCCGTATATCTCTTCTAGTTGTGTATTGTATTATTTTCCGCTGCTATGTATTTAAATGTAATTTAAATCTCTGATATTTCTGTGTAATATTCATTTTTACTCTGGGTATTCTTGTAATCTGATGCGTTATTGTAATATACATTGAAATGTTCTTCTGTATGCGTCCTGTTGTGGTTTGTTCTCGAACTATCCGACGCTTTCCTTAACGGGGAAGTTGCGGGTCGTCACATGTTCAAACGCCTGGAATTTTCGAAAAATTTCGCCATAACCTCCTTTGTACGGCTCACTACGTCAAACCACAACTCGCCTCTCTAGGCCTCCTCCAATCCAAAAGGAAATCAAAATAGCCAAGCGGCTTGCCAATTCGGCTCATACAATCAAAACTCATATATAATATAAACTTGTACCTTTTTGTCGGTCGTATCATTATATCCTTTTGATCTGTTATCACTTCTGCATATATCATGGTCATTCCACTCAATTTATATCCTCAAATCCAAATCGAATTTCATTCGAACTCTAATATCAAATTCCAAATTATTGACTTATCAATTTGGTTCCATTCTAGATTATCTCTAATCTCAATTCAATTTTATTTAACTCGGTTCAAGTTAAATTTCAATTTATTTTTACCATCTCATTTTATTTAACTTCATTAGTTAAATTTTAATTCCAGAACTTAAGTTCTTGAGTTTCTTTCAAATCAATTTGAAATCATAATGCCAATTCAAAACCTTTGAATTTCTAAACAACTTGTTTTCTCAAAACAATTCAAAAACAAAACCTTTGGTAGTAATCCGTCACTTAGAACTTGAAAATGAACACTGATGATGTCTAGATTCATCATCAGAATCTATTTTCCAGCTATCGAAGAGAGTTCAATACTATATCATTTTTCATTTGAAAACATTTTCAAAATCACCCAGGAACTTAAAATTTCCTTATTTTAAATTCCAAATTCTTATATAAATTCATATTTAATTCAAACTATTCCATATATTACATTCATATGAATTCTGATTGGTCATTTATAACCATTTCACCCTTTTATAATCTTATTCGATTATAATAACAACCAACACAACCAATATACTATAATAATTTCAAGATATATATTTCTTCTATAAACAAATATATTTTGGGAAAAATTATTTCATTTACCCTTTTTCAAAAAAATACCATGACGGTTCATCGTATTCGAGTGTTTAGTAACCCTTATCGATACAGTGGATCAAACTGATCGACCAGAATTCATAAGCCACTCAACCAATAAATCTCCACAATATAAAACCATTTTATATTGAATAACAATTACGTGCTCATATATATACACTCAAACTCAATCTAGGATATTACTAATCCCATCTCTATCGAGTTATGCCATAGAGCCAAGGTAATCACTTAACTTAAGCTCTGATACCAACTGTAACGGCTGGATTTTCGGTAGGCTTTTCAACCATCCCTCCAACCCTAACGCAGTGGGCTAACCTCCCACCGTGGCTTACAAAGGTAACCTAGCACCTTGTTTTACGGTCAGCCTCTCGACTCAACCAACCCACATTGTCGGGACATGTAGAGGTAAGAGTCTCCCGTTCGCCACCAAACCGCGAAGCGGGAACCCTCTATCATGCGTACCAAGCGCACAAGCAACAAGGACTGGTGTGAATAAAACTCCAACACTTGGTTAAATAAAGGATATCTTTCTGATATTATAATAATGTCTAAATACAAATAGATATCAATCTAGCAGAACGCTTGCATCTCACGTTCCACATTCATAGTATACAACTAAAACCGTGAGCGCTTATTGGAGATTGGATTCCAACAGACAAGGTATGGGAGCACCTTCCAATCAGTGTACTCTAGAGGAGATACACTAGGGTTCAACAAGAACGTCTTGCAACCCGGCCACACATGACCGTTCACTCATTTAGCTTGAGTGTAACGAATATATTACCACCGATGGTTGGGATCAGCAACCATCCTTCCCGATAAGGGACAGCATTGAAATAGATTATAAAGAAGTACAATTGAATATTCTCTAGATGGTGATAATACACCCTGCTTGGGTATGGCCCAACTAGCCATGCTGCTTAGCCCAACTTGTGTTATTTCCCGGTTGTGAGGTTTTGAGGTCACGTTTATCACTTTGACAGATTATTGCTTCAATTACTTTGAATGCCACATCGTCATACCCGCCAAATCATTATCGATTTCTCAAGGCATCACGAGTATAAAAGCTAAGAGAAACGAATTTCTCCGCCACCAACGTAATACGTTTAAAGAGATCAACATATATGATTCGTTAAGAATAATTGTCACACACTCATCCATATACGTTGTCCTAGGACTGAACAAACCGAAGGCACTATTCAGCGAATCCATCCTACCTAGGCTTTTCACAATAGCCCTTGCACTTCACTCCGTCTTCAATTATCTTCAGCGTACTTGATTCGCAATGCTTATGCTAATACGGAGTGGTTCTTCGGATAATAACCCAACCGGTCTCTCCATATTTACAACGTAGATATGGTCAAAACTTTGATAGTCTGTGATTCAACTATCAAATGAAAACATGTCGGTGTACAAACAACGATCTTATTTCCAAACGGAAATTCGATCGATCAATCATCATATACATATATATGTTCATATTTCCTTATTTCATATATTTAGAAAATATATGTTATTAATCGTTGGAAAACATTTCCATAGCTTATTTACGCATCACTATTATTTCGCAACTATCAGTCCCTAACTGTAACTAGTATGAGAACAATTCTCTAAGTCTCAATTCGAAAGGTCGAAACCAACATCAGATCGTCCCTTAGAAAACCGTTCAACTTACCCTCTCCAGTCAGTTTCTGAATTTGCTTAACTCTATTTCTTAAATTCTTATCATGAAAACATTTCATTTTCTATGTTTAGAAAACATATCTGACTATATTTGGAAAACGTTTCCAAAACTCATTTACGGATTTCCAATGAACGTTGTATAAAACATCGTTTCACTTAATCCATTTATCGCTTATTCCTTAACTTTATTCCTAATCAACCTTTTAGATCGAACCACAACTATTCCTTTGTCAATTCTGAAGTCAATCAAGTTGGGGTATAATTACCTCGCAGACCTTAATTGAACAACGTCCTTTACTGTGAAATAGATGAAGCTCATCACTCACTTTTTACAATCATCTGTTTATGCAAGTTCTTGGATTCAGGTTACGAATCCACTTCTTATATGACAACGTTTGATTATAACTATAACGTTATAATTCCTACCCCTAAAATATCTAACCTAAATTATAAATTTATTTCCTAACTCGAATAATTTACCAGACACCTAATTTCTAAATCAATAACTAAATCTTGATTTAAACCCTGGAAAGTAAATAGTACTTTCCCGAATTCGCTATAATCGAATTCGACGTATAACTCTCTTTCGAGTAATCTCTATTTGATTAACTCTTCTTCGAATAACCTATATTCGATTATCTCTCTTCGAATAACTCATATTCGAAATCTCTCTCTTTCGAATAAACAATATTCGATCTCTTTCTTTCGAATATGCTATATTCGAAACTCTCCTTTCGATTTACTAATCGATAACTCCTTTCGATCAAACTAAAATCGATAACTCCTTTAACTCTATTCGAATAACTAATATTCGACTAACTCCTTTGGATCAACTCATTTGATTAACTCCTTCGAATAACTAATTCGAATAACTTACCTTCGAATAACCAATATTCGATTTACTCTAACTCGATTAACTTAATTCTAATCGATTTACTCCATTTCGATTCAACTTAATTCAAATCAATTAACTTAACTCAAATTGATTAACTCCTTTCGAATAACTAAATTCGATTTAACTCTAATTGAATAACTAATATTCAATTAACTCTTACGTGTTTAACTCTATTTGAATAAGTAATTCAAATCACTCTAATGTGTTTAACTCTATTCAAATATCTAATTCGAATAACTCATTTCGAATAACTAAATTCGATTAACTCTTTTAACTTTACTCGAATAACTATATTCGATTAACACCTTCTTTCGAATAACTATATTCGATTAACTCTTCGACTAACTCCTTTGGATTAACTAACTTCGAATAACTCCTTTGGATTAGCTAACTTCGAATAACTCCTTTGGATTAACAAACTTCGAATAACTCCTTTGGATTAACTAACTTCGAATAACTCCTTTGGATTACTAACTTCGAATAACTCCTTTGGATTAACTAACTTCGAATAACTCCTTTGGATTACTAACTTCGAATAACTCCTTTGGATTATTAACTTCGAATAACTCCTTTGGATTAACTATCTTCGAATAACCAATATTTGATAACTACTCTTCGAATAAATAATATTCGGTAACTCTTCTCAAATGAATAACATTTGATTTCTCCACTCGAACAAACTATATTCGATCACTCTTCCCTCGAATACTCTATATTCGATAACTCTACTTCGAATAAGTGATATTCGGCAACTCTACTCGATTAACTCCACTTGGATAACTGTAATAACCCGAACATCTGGGCCAGTTTGAAATTTTTATTTTGGCAATTTTAGCGAATTTTGAATATTCAAAATAGATTATTTTAAATAATATCGACGAGAAAATTTATTTTGAATAGAATTCGACGTATATATTATACGCGTCGTCGTTAGAATATATAATATTTATATATAATTATAAATAGAATTGAAAATGGCGCGGTAGTTCGATAATTCGATTTCAAACTTCAATTGAATGTACCGGGAGCAAAACAATCCGGATTTTAGTGAAACCAAAAACATTAGGATCTAATTGATGATATCTTTCCAACGAATCCGACCAATCAAAATTTCGTAGTGGGAGTCAAAAGATAAGTCCAGTTGAAAATTCTGAATAGTCGCTATGGAATTCAGGCCCTTAAAAATGGACATTTTGCAAATGACCTCGGATTTCGACGAAACCACTTTTGTTGGGTCCGTGGTGTTAAATTATTGCTAGGTTTCAAATTTCATAATTTTTCGAATCAATATGTGAGCGTGGCATAGGAAAAAGTGTTTTGACCATTTCAGTTGATTTTAATCGACTGGAAATTGGCCATTTTTCAAACGGTCTCAGAATTCGACGAAACTAGTTTTGTTAGGACCGTATCGTCAATACGAAGCTAGAAAATATTTTTCTGCAATTTATAGAGTTAGTATGTGACCCCGGTAATTTGAAATGTACGTTTAAAATTCAATATAGTGATTTAAATGTAAATTCAAAGGAAACTGATCGAAACAGTCGAATCAGCTTACGATACATATCCCCTTGTGTTCGGAATGGGGGTAATACGCTATGGACGACAGGCTGTGGACCTCGTTTCGAGGTCATATGTAAAAGTACCTTTTTGAAAATTAAATAATTAAATAATTAAAAATATAAAACCTTTTTTTTTCATATACCACCCGTTAGTTTCATTTCAGAAAAAAAAAATAAAAAAAAAGAAGAAAAGAGGAGAGCCACGGGGGAGGAGCCGCCGCCCCTCCCCGATGGACCGTCGCCGCCGCCAGGGGTGGCGCAGCCCCTGCGCCGCCGCCTCCTTCTCCCTCCTCTCCTCCTTCCTCCATTCGAACGCCCCGAACCGTCCCCCCCCAAAATCCCTCATCGCGATTCGTTCGCCATCGCAGGTCTGGCCCTCTCCTCCTCGAGCTGCACCCCCCCCCCCCCCCCGTTCTCCGACGCACCCCTCCTCCACCAGGACCGCCGCGTCCAAGCCCCCAGCCCTAGCCACCGCCGCCAGAGGTCAGACCCCCCTGTAAGTTTTTTTATATTATTTATTTATTTATTTTATTATTTTTATTATTTTATATAAACAGAAAAAGATTTAAAAACTGATTTAAAAGGAATTTTAAAATTGATTTTATTTTAAAGGTTTAAAATTTAAAATAGAAAAGGTATGATCTTTATATTTTTAAAGTGATAAAAATATGATTTTTATATTTTTAAAGTATTAAATACATAATCTTTACTATATAGAAATATTAAAAATATGATTTTTATATTTTTAAAGTATTAAAAATATAATCTTTATAGGATAGAGAATATAAAAATATCATCTTTGTATATGTAGCGAAATAAAAATCTGATTTTTATTTTATATACGTTGAAATAAAGTGGTGATTTTCAAAACGATGAAAACTTTATTTTTATAAAGGCAAAAACTTTATTTTTATAAAGGCGAAAACTTTATTTTTATAAAGGCGAAAACTTTATTTTTATAAAGGCGAAAACAATATTTTTGAAGTAGAATTATTATCTATATATTAGCGGTAAGGAAATATGATTTGTATATATGGAATAGTATAGTAAGAAATTCGATTTTTAAATATATGAGTGATTATAAAAATATGATTTTAAATTGAAAGTGAATAAATAAAAATATAATTTTTATTTTGAAGACATCGAAATATGAAAATGTGTGATTTTTATATATATAGTGACTACGGGCACAAGAAGATGACGAAGATGGGATAACGAAGAAGATTTCTATTAATGAAGTGTCGTGAAGTGGATAGCTATCGGTGAGAACTTCTCACTCTAAATTTCTTTTCTAGTTATATATATATACTAGGATGCAGACGGTGCTTAGTAGCACCCGACACCCGTCATCCACAGACCATGGATGGCTTGTTTGTTAAATTGTTTGATTGTGTAGTTGGTTAGGTTATTGGTTTGAATTGAATTATTTGGTGAATTGAAATTGATTTGATTGATGTGTGAATGGCGTGGGCCTTCACTAGACCGGGGATAAGGCTAGGCCTCGTCCCGTTTCTAGTATCGTGCCGTTATGCCGCCGAAATTTTCTAAAATATGTTAGAAAGATAAAAATATCATTTTTATTGTATAAATGAACTGAATAGAAATTCAAGTGTTAACATAAAATGTTTTATCGTTAAAAATATAATTTTTAACGTGAAAATGGATAAATGAATATTTATAAACAAATCGGCCGATTTGTTTATATACACTGATTTGACTGATATCGATCGGGTCGATAAATTTTACACGTCGCCCAACTGCACAAATAAAATCTGTGTTTGATTGTTTGAAACCCCACACGGGTGTTGGGATGAAATTTGAAGTTCACTCATCCTGATTGATTAAATATGTCGATCGATTGATTGACAGGCTGTTATAAGCGTTAGATATCTATATTTGATGCTTATACAGTGTGGT
Organism: Allium sativum; assembly: GCA_030737875.1. Classification (NCBI taxonomy): domain Eukaryota; kingdom Viridiplantae; phylum Streptophyta; class Magnoliopsida; order Asparagales; family Amaryllidaceae; genus Allium; species Allium sativum. Next base: position 176,783,956 of record CM060915.1, on the reverse strand, counting down.
GCACTTTGGATGATGGTTGATTGTTTATTATTGCTATTATATACATGTGTTGTATGGAATCCGTATAATTAACATTATATGGTGATTGATTGGGCCTCATTCCAATCGGGAAAATAATGAATATTATAAAAGAAAATTCATGTGTTGAATATAAAAATAGTCATGTGTTGACGATGTTCATGTGTTGAGTGAAATATTTTATATAATAAAAATTCACATCTTTATCATATTTAAAATTAGAACAACTTCCCAGTAGAAGTCTAATTAAAATCAAACGATAGATACCATAGTTTTATAAAATATTTTACATAACAAAAATAGTGATGTGTTGACAGTACTCATGTGTTGAGATTAGTCGTGGGTTGAAAAAAAATATAGATTCATGTGTTGAATGGGAAAAATATTCATTTGTTGAATAGAATAAAGGAGTTGTGAAAAATATAAGGCCGTGTTGATTAGTTTTGCGCCATTTTGACGCGAATCGATATTTATATCGATTTTAAACGATTTCGAAATGAACTGAATTGAAAACGATTTCGAAATGAACTGAATTGAAAACGATTTCGAAATGAATTGAATTGAAAACGATTTCGAAATGAATTGAATTGAAAACGATTTCGAAATGAATTGAATTGAAAACGATTTCGAAATGAACTGAATTGAAAACGATTTCGAAATGAACTGAATTGAAAACGATTTCGAAATGAACTGAATTGAAAACGATTTCGAAATGAACTGAATTGAAAACGATTTCGAAATGAACTGAATTGAAAACGATTTCGAAATGAACTGAATTGAAAACGATTTCGAAATGAACTGAATTGAAAACGATTTCGAAATGAATTGAATTGAAAACGATTTCGAAATAAATTGAATTGAAAACGATTTCGAAATGAATTGAATTGAAAACGAATTCAAATTGAATTGAAATTTGAATTGAATAGAAATGAATTTTAAAACAAATTTATAAAGAAGAATTCAATTTTGCTTTGAATTGAAATGGAAGTTGAAATAGATTTTGAAACGAATTTAAAACTATTCATATAATTCGTTTTAAATAGAAATCGACGAAATATATATTATATATATTATACATATATATAATATAATGGCCTGAATAGAACGCGCCGCGCCGCGGCAGTTCGTGAATTTCGACCATTTATTTCAAACGGACATTGCGGGAGATCCGACCGTCGGATTCTCCTAAAACCGGAACCGTTGGGTTCGTATCGAAAAGAGCTTTCCAATGAATATTAGAAATTTGAAATCTAACGGTTGGATTTGGAATTATGTCCAAATCAAATTCGAAAAAGGTCGCTGTAAGTGCAGTTCGATGACCGTTGTTGGAAATCGACTGTACGGGCCTTGATAAAATTATTAAAAATATCAATAATTTGTGTAAAATCATAAGAAGTGATTTGAGAAAAATTGGGGTGAAAAACTCCATATTTGAAAAGATAAAAATAGATTTTTATCGAAATGAACTAGTTTTGAACTAGAATTAAAATCAATTTATTTTTAAATAAATAAATTGAATTTGAAAGTGATTTTGAAAATAATCAATATTTCCAATACGTGGATTGGACTGGAGCTGAATCGAAATTATCTTCGGGATATTTCGATGTTGGATTTCGTGACTATACAGATATTGTTATGGGAATTTGAAAGATATATTTTGTATCGTTATTTCCAATACGATATTTGTTGGTTTCAGAATTTGATATTGAATATAAGCCGATATATTTTCTATTTAGAGCCTTGTATTTAATATCAAATGTGATTTGGGTTTGTCGTGAATCGTGTTTTAGAAGACATTGGTTCTTTAACCCAGTTAAAGACATAATATTGATTTTTGAGAAGATTAAAACTAAATGGAGTTTTAATGAATCTTTAATTAGATTAAAGATGTGAATTGATAATTTAAATTATCAAATCTGAAAGGTGATCGAGAATGGAGTACCACCAGTTTTGCTCCAAAGCGAAAGTTAAATCTTTAATTAGATTTGAACGTGAAATGGTAATTAATTTTACCGATAACACCGTGGTGTTAGATATGGAGTATCACCAGTTTTGCTCCATGGGATATATAGGTTGGGATTGGGAAATAAAACAAATAATTACTTCGGTGTGGTTCGCTAATCCCGACTAGTTTGAAATGATATCCAAAGGAAGATTATAGGATAAATTTAGAAGAATTTATCTTTGATAAAATTTATGGGAACATTTCCCCAAGAATGTGATTTTGTGAATAAAAGAATATTCTGAATTGGAATGAGGCGTTCGTTGTGTTTGTGTAACTTTTGTTTATCATATACGTGGGTTATTCAAAAAGGCCGGGTTTATACCCATTCTGAATAATCGATTCGACGAGATGTCGAAGATGGAGACGGTGGTCGAAGACCGGAAGTCTTCACATCGTTTGGGTGATTACTGATGATCTTGATTGGGCTGTACACCCAAGATGAGGGAAACAGTTGGTGATCGTCCAGACGTACTTGGAGATCGATGGATATGCGAGGAAAGTGCCTCCGGTTTCGTTCAGACCCAGAACGAACTTGTAAATGGATTGTGTGTCTGACATTAGATTTTATTCTGTGTTGATTGATCTCTATTAAATATACATCTGTTTGGCGGCGGAGAATTTATTCTCTTGCTTAACGCCCTTCTCTGAGACATACGAGCTCAGAGGTTGTATATCGATGGACATCAGTCGCATGGAGTGAATTGCCAATGTGGCATGCGTAAGTGGCAATTGATCAAGGCTTCTGTTGAAAAGCAAAGTCTTGTGGTTGATGATTAAATCACGGCCTGTGTGGCGTAGCTTTGTGTGTAACGTGAATTCGCGAGCCTCACACCTCGGCATGAGTCAAAAACGGGAGACTGACCGCTGGGAGAGCACGACGTTTCTTTCTAGCTAGGGTGGTGTCAGTGACCTACCAGCCCTGACATTTATATACTTTTCACCTGTGTGGTTGTTGGATATGAGGCGCCTCGGATATAGGTCTGTAAGGACCGGGAAACGTGTGTTCAGGAATAACTAATCCTCAAAAGTAAGAGAGGACCGGCCCAGCCGATTCCAAGGATCAAAGTGGGGTCCTGAGGCATTTGCTAGAGTGTCTCGAACGCGGAGAGGAGCTTGCCCCTTGCCTCGACTCATGACGGAAATCCAATTTCCAATACGTGTATTGCGGTTTTAATTGTAGAACTAGTATGGCGACATGATAGATGGTACCCATGCCGCCTATGATTGATATTTATGATTTGAATTGTTTTGACACTATACACTTATTATAGTATCAAATAATGTGTTTTAAACGTATCAAGCATGCTTTGGCTGTTATAAGGGAAAACCCTATCCTCCGGCTTGCGTTGCATTGTGTGATGGGACCTGGGTCTTATAACAGCTTCATTTTTCTTTATTTAGCATTGCGCTGTTTGTTCTATGCACTGGTATTCTTGGGAGGAAACCCGTTCCGTGTTATAAGGCGTGGTCCCTTGATTTACCTAACCTTAAAACCAATATTAATAACTGTTTTAGTTCTCACACCAGTCACATGACTGACCTGGAGTTTATTGTTTTAACCTAAACTCTGGGTGCCCCTATTTTCCGCACGGGCAGCTAGTAGTTTTGGTTTTGCAGATTTATATTCACAGGGTCCTGATTTACAGCTGGGACGATGCTCGGAAAGCTCTGTATCCGTGTATCACTTCTAGTTGTGTTTTATATATTTTTCCGCTGCTATGTAATTTATTGTAATCTCTGATATTTATTGAATGTAATTTATTCATTTATACTCTGTATATTCTTGTATCTGATGGAATTGTTGTAATAACAATGAAATGTTCTTCCGTTAGCGTTCTATTTTGTCCTGTTCTCAACGCTATCCGTGCTTTCCTTCACGGGGAAGTTCGGGTCGTGTCAGTTTGGTATCAGAGCTTTGGTTTACAGAGCTCGAGAACAAGACACATTAGAACCATACGAAAGAATTCATCAGATATTGGATTAGCAATATCCAATTAGAATGACTCGTTAGAGATAGGATCAGTAGTATCCTAGAACGAGTGAGAAGAGTATATTTTTCAAATGAAAACAATTTTGTTTTGAAAATTTAAATCGTTTTAAACGTATTTGAATATTTATTTATTTTGAATATGGACAATCGAGTATATATAGATTTCGCGTATACGCGTCATGAACGTATATTCGAAGTTTTAATATACTGGATAGATATAGGGTTACACTCTAGTCGCCCGGAGATGATATTGATGATAGCGATCGCATCATCAATATTTATGTTCGTGTTACGAAGGTGTGATTTTCTATATATTTCCATTAGACTGGTGTGAGAACCAAAACTTATATAGTTAGAATACATTGTTGTGAATTGGCATCAAAAACATGATTTTTTGTATATATATCAAAATTATGAATTTGAAACTCTAATTCACTAATTGATTGATGTTTTGTGTTGTTTGTTTAATTGTTTGCTAATTTTAACCATTTAGCCTAATTGAATTGAATATTGAATTGTATTGAAATTGGTAGCATATGCATGCATACATATACTTACATTGAACAGGTCATAGCAAGGAGGCTAGAACAGAGAATAAAATTTGTTTGCCCGACAAATAGGTACATGTTTACTACATAATTTCCTGTTTTGTTTGGGTGATGATGATTTTGTGAGCCTATTGGCTAGCCGCTTGGCTTTTTCTTTTTCTTTTTGAGATCTGAAGGACCGGGGAAGCTATTTGAAATTCCCCGATGCTCCCGGTGCAGGGGAGGTTATGGCGAAATTTTTCGAAAATTTAGGGTGTTAGCCAAATTTTTGAAATTTTTGAAAAGTTCTTAGAAACTGAAAAGTTGAGGAACTTAAGCCGTAATCGAAACAATGGAAGTTGAGCTGAATTGTTAAACAACTTTCGACTTTGTTCCTTTTCGGGGACGAAAAGTTTTAAGTGGGAGAGATTGTAATAACCCGAAAATCTGGGCCAGTTTGAAATTTTTATTTTGGCAATTTTAGCGAATTTTGAATATTCAAAATAGATTATTTTAAATAATATCGACGAGAAAATTTATTTTGAATAGAATTCGACGTATATATTATACGCGTCGTCGTTAGAATATATAATATTTATATTTAATTATAAATAGAATTGAAAATGGCACGGTAGTTCGATAATTCGATTTCAAACTTCAATTGAATGTACCGGGAGCAAAACAATCCGGATTTTAGTGAAACCAAAAACATTAGGATCTAATTGATGATATCTTTCCAACGAATCCGACCAATCAAAATTTCGTAGCGGGAGTCAAAAGATAAGTCCAGTTGAAAATTCTGAATAGTCGCTATGGAATTCAGGCCCTTAAAAATGGACATTTTGCAAATTATCTCGGATTTCGACGAAACCACTTTTGTTGGGTCCGTGGTGTTAAATTATTGCTAGGTTTCAAATTTCATAATTTTTCGAATCAATATGTGAGCGTGGCATAGGAAAACGTGTTTTGACCATTTTAGTTGATTTTAATCAACTGGAAATTGGCCATTTTTCAAATGGTCTCAGAATTCGACGAAACTAGTTTTGTTAGGACCGTATCGTCAATACGAAGCTAGAAAATATTTTTCTGCAATTTATAGAGTTAGTATGTGACCCCGGTAATTTGAAATGTATGTTTAAAATTCAATATAGTGATTTAAATGTAAATTCAAAGGAAACTGATCGAAACAGTCGAATCAGCTTACGATACATATCCCATTGTGTTCGGAATGGGGGTAATACGCTATGGACGACAGGCGGTGGACCCCGTTTCGAGGTCATATGTAAAAGTACCTTTTTGAAAATTAAATAATTAAATAATTAAAAATATAAAACCTTTTTTTTTTCATATACCCCCCCCCCCCGTTAGTTTCATTTCAGAAAAAAAATAAAAAAAAATGAAGAAAAGAGGAGAGCCACGGGGGAGGAGCCGCCGCCCCTCCCCGATGGACCGTCACCGCCGCCAGGGGTGGCGCAGCCCCTGCGCCGCCGCCTCCTTCTCCCTCCTCTCCTCCTTCCTCCATTCGAACGCCCCGAACCGTCCCCCCCCCCCAAAATCCCTCATCGCGATTCGTTCGCCATCGCAGGTCTGGCCCTCTCCTCCTCGAGCTGCACCCCCCCCCCCCCGTTCTCCGACGCACCCCTCCTCCACCAGGACCGCCGCGTCCAAGCCCCCAGCCCTAGCCACCGCCGCCAGAGGTCAGACCCCCCCTGTAAGTTTTTTTATATTATTTATTTATTTTATTATTTTTATTATTTTATATAAACAGAAAAAGATTTAAAAACTGATTTAAAAGGAATTTTAAAATTGATTTTATTTTAAAGGTTTAAAATTTAAAATAGAAAAGGTATGATCTTTATATTTTTAAAGTGATAAAAATATGATTTTTATATTTTTAAAGTATTAAAAATATAATCTTTACTATATAGAAATATTAAAAATATGATTTTTATATTTTTAAAGTATTAAAAATATAATCTTTATAGGATAGAGAATATAAAAATATCATCTTTGTATATGTAGCGAAATAAAAATCTGATTTTTATTTTATATACGTTGAAATAAAGTGGTGATTTTCAAAACGATGAAAACTTTATTTTTATAAAGGCGAAAACTTTATTTTTATAAAGGCGAAAACTTTATTTTTATAAAGGCGAAAACTTTATTTTTATAAAGGCGAAAATAATATTTTTGAAGTAGAATTATTATCTATATATTAGCGGTAAGGAAATATGATTTGTATATATGGAATAGCATAGTAAGAAATTCGATTTTTAAATATATGAGTGATTATAAAAATATGATTTTAAGTTGAAAGTGAATAAATAAAAATATAATTTTTATTTTGAAGACATCGAAATATGAAAATGTGTGATTTTTATATATATAGTGACTACGGGCACAAGAAGATGACGAAGATGGGATAACGAAGAAGATTTCTATTAATGAAGTGTCGTGAAGTGGATAGCTATCGGTGAGAACTTCTCACTCTAAATTTCTTTTCTAGTTATATATATATACTAGGATGCAGACGGTGCTTAGTAGCACCCGACACCCGTCATCCACAGACCATGGATGGCTTGTTTGTTAAATTGTTTGATTGTGTAGTTGGTTAGGTTATTGGTTTGAATTGAATTATTTGGTGAATTGAAATTGATTTGATTGATGTGTGAATGGCGTGGGCCTTCACTAGACCGGGGATAAGGCTAGGCCTCGTCCCGTTTCTAGTATCGTGCCGTTATGCCGCCGAAATTTTCTAAAATATGTTAGAAAAATAAAAATATCATTTTTATTGTATAAATGAACTGAATAGAAATTCAAGTGTTAAAATAAAATGTTTTATCGTTAAAAATATAATTTTTAACGTGAAAATGGATAAATGAATATTTATAAACAAATCGGCCGATTTGTTTATATACACTGATTTGACTGATATCGATTGGGTCGATAAATTTTACACGTCGCCCAACTGCACAAATAAAATCTGTGTTTGATTGTTTGAAACCCCACACGGGTGTTGGGATGAAATTTGAAGTTCACTCATCCTGATTGATTAAATATGTCGATCGATTGATTGACAGGCTGTTATAAGCGTTAGATATCTATATTTGATGCTTATACAGTGTGGTGCACTTTGGATGATGGTTGATTTTTTATTATTGCTATTATATACATGTGTTGTATGGAATCCGTATAATTAACATTATATGGTGATTGATTGGGCCTCATTCCAATCGGGAAAATAATGAATATTATAAAAGAAAATTCATGTGTTGAATATAAAAATAGTCATGTGTTGACGATGTTCATGTGTTGAGTGAAATATTTTATATAATAAAAATTCACATCTTTATCATATTTAAAATTAGAACTACTTCCCAGTAGAAGTCTAATTAAAATCAAACGATAGATACCATAGTTTTATAAAATATTTTACATAACAAAAATAGTGATGTGTTGACAATACTCATGTGTTGAGATTAGTCGTGGGTTGAAAAAAAATATAGATTCATGTGTTGAATGGGAAAAATATTCATTTGTTGAATAGAATAAAGGAGTTGTGAAAAATATAAAGCCATGTTGATTAGTTTTGCGCCATTTTGACGCGAATCGATATTTATATCGATTTTAAACGATTTCGAAATGAACTGAATTGAAAACGATTTCGAAATGAATTGAATTGAAAACGATTTCGAAATGAATTGAATTGAAAACGATTTCGAAATGAACTGAATTGAAAACGATTTCGAAATGAACTGAATTGAAAACGATTTCGAAATGAACTGAATTGAAAACGATTTCGAAATGAACATAATTGAAAACGATTTCGAAATGAACTGAATTGAAAACGATTTCGAAATGAACTGAATTGAAAACGATTTCGAAATGAATTGAATTGAAAACGATTTCGAAATAAATTGAATTGAAAACGATTTCGAAATAAATTGAATTGAAAACGATTTCGAAATGAATTGAATTGAAAACGATTTCGAAATGAATTGAATTGAAAACGAATTCAAATTGAATTGAAATTTGAATTGAATAGAAATGAATTTTAAAACGAATTTATAAAGAAGAATTCAATTTTGCTTTGAATTGAAATGGAAGTTGAAATAGATTTTGAAACGAATTTAAAACTATTCATATAATTCGTTTTAAATAGAAATCGACGAATTATATATTATATATATTATATATATATATAATATAATGGCCTGAATAGAACGCGCCGCGCCGCGGCAGTTCGTGAATTTCGACCATTTATTTCAAACGGACATTGCGGGAGATCCGACCGTCGGATTCTCCTAAAACCGGAACCGTTGGGTTCGTATCGAAAAGTGCTTTCCAATGAATATTAGAAATTTGAAATCTAACGGTTGGATTTGGAATTATGTCCAAATCAAATTCGAAAAAGGTCGTTGTAAGTGCAGTTCGATGACCGTTGTTGGAAATCGACTGTACGGGCCTTGATAAAATTATTAAAAATATCAATAATTTGTGTAAAATCATAAGAAGTGATTTGAGAAAAATTGGGGTGAAAAACTCCATATTTGAAAAGATAAAAATAGATTTTTATCGAAATGAACTAGTTTTGAACTAGAATTAAAATCAATTTATTTTTAAATAAATAAATTGAATTTGAAAGTGATTTTGAAAATAATCAATATTTCCAATACGTGGATTGGACTGGAGCTGAATCGAAATTATCTTCGGGATATTTCGATGTTGGATTTCGTGACAATACAGATATTGTTATGGGAATTTGAAAGATATATTTTGTATCGTTATTTCCAATACGATATTTGTTGGTTTCAGAATTTGATATTGAATATAAGCCGATATATTTTCTATTCAGAGCCTTGTATTTAATATCAAATGTGATTTGGGTTTGTCGTGAATCGTGTTTTAGAAGACATTGGTTCTTTAACCCAGTTAAAGACATAATATTGATTTTTGAGAAGATTAAAACTAAATGGAGTTTTAATGAATCTTTAATTAGATTAAAGATGTGAATTGATAATTTAAATTATCAAATCTGAAAGGTGATCGAGAATGGAGTACCACCAGTTTTGCTCCAAAGCGATAGTTAAATCTTTAATTAGATTTGAACGTGAAATGGTAATTAATTTTACCGATAACACCGTGGTGTTAGATATGGAGTATCACCAGTTTTGCTCCATGGGATATATAGGTTGGGATTGGGAAATAAAACAAATAATTACTTCGGTGTGGTTCGCTAATCCCGACTAGTTTGAAATGATATCCAAAGGAAGATTATAGGATAAATTTAGAAGAATTTATCTTTGACAAAATTTATGGGAACATTTCCCCAAGAATGTGATTTTGTGAATAAAAGAATATTCTGAATTGGAATGAGGCGTTCGTTGTGTTTGTGTAACATTTGTTTATCATATACGTGGGTTATTCAGAAAGGCCGGGTTTATACCCATTCTGAATAATCGATTCGACGAGATGTCGAAGATGGAGACGGTGGTCGAAGACCGGAAGTCTTCACATCGTTTGGGTGATTACTGATGATCTTGATTGGGCTGTATACCCAAGATGAGGGAAACAGTTGGTGATCGTCCAGACGTACTTGGAGATCGATGGATATGCGAGGAAAGTGCCTCCGGTTTCGTTCAGACCCAGAACGAACTTGTAAATGGATTGTGTGTCTGACATTGGATTTTATTCTGTGTTGATTGATCTCTATTAAATATACATCTGTTTGGCGACGGAGAATTTATTCTCTTGCTTAACGCCCTTCTCTGAGACATACGAGCTCAGAGGTTGTATATCGATGGACATCAGTCGCATGGAGTGAATTGCCAATGTGGCATGCGTAAGTGGCAATTGATCAAGGCTTCTGTTGAAAAGCAAAGTCTTGTGGTTGATGATCAAAGCACGGCCTGTGTGGCGTAGCTTTGTGTGTAACGTGAATTCGCGAGCCTCACACCTCGGTATGAGTCAAAAACGGGAGACGGACCGCTGGGAGAGCACGACGTTTATTTCTAGCTAGGGTGGTGTCAGTGACCTACCAGCCCTGACATTTATATACTTTTCACCTGTGTGGTTGTTGGATATGAGGCGCCTCGGATATAGGTCTGTAAGGACCGGGAAACGTGTGTTCAGGAATAACTAATCCTCAAAAGTAAGAGAGGACCGGCCCAGCCGATTCCAAGGATCAAAGTGGGGTCCTGAGGCATTTGCTAGAGTGTCTCGAACGCGGAGAGGAGCTTGTCCCTTGCCTCGACTCATGACGGAAATCCAATTTCCAATACGTGTATTGCGGTTTTAATTGTAGAACTAGTATGGCGACATGATAGATGGTACCCATGCCGCCTATGATTGATATTTATGATTTGAATTGTTTTGACACTATACACTTATTATAGTATCAAATAATGTGTTTTAAACGTATCAAGCATGATTTGGCTGTTATAAGGGAAAACTCTATCCTCCGGCTTGCGTTGCATTGTGTGATGGGACCTGGGTCTTATAACAGCTTCATTTTTCTTTATTTAGCATTGCGCTGTTTGTTCTATGCACTGGTATTCTTGGGAGGAAACCCGTTCCGTGTTATACGGCATGGTCCCTTGATTTACCTAACCTTAAAACCAATATTAATAACTGTTTTAGTTCTCACACCAGTCACATGACTGACCTGGAGTTTATTGTTTTAACCTAAACTCTGGGTGCCCCTATTTTCCGCACGGGCAGCTAGTAGTTTTGGTTTTGCAGATTTATATTCACAGGGTCCTGATTTACAGCTGGGACGATGCTCGGAAAGCTCTGTATCCGTGTATCACTTCTAGTTGTTTTTATATATTTTTCTGCTGCTATGTAATTTATTGTAATCTCTGATATTTATTGAATGTAATTTATTCATTTATACTCTGTATATTCTTGTATCTGATGGAATTGTTGTAATTACAATGAAATGTTCTTCCGTTAGCGTTCTTTTTTGTCCTGCTCTCAACGCTTTCCGTGCTTTCCTTCACGGGGAAGTTCGGGTCGTGTCAATAACTCTAACTGGTCAACTCTAACTGAGTAACTCTAACTGATCAACTCTAACTGGTCAACTTTAACTGGTCAACTTTAACTAGTCAACTCTAACTGTTTATCTTTAACTGGTTAACTCAAATGGTTTAACCTAACTGGTTAACTCAAATGGTTTAACCTAACTTGATTTACTTGTCTCGATTAACTGAACTAATCCACTTAGTTTAACTTAGTTAATTCACTTTGATTAACTCTAACCGATTTACTTAGTTTAACTCAGCTAATTCACTTTGATTTACAAATTAGTTTAACTTAACTAAGTCACTTAGTTTGACGCAACTATTTCACTTTGATTAACAGCTTAGTTTATCTTAACTAATTTACTTTGGTTAACTTAACCAATTACTTTGATTAACTCGACTAACTCTGTGACGATCCCAAAACCCCGTAGCACGGTGTTAAGGATAATCATTGGAGTATAACACATTAATCATCATTGGCAGATCACAGATAATAGCATAAACAGAAATTAGAATAATTTACACACGTATGACAGCGGAATCATATAGATAATATCACATCAGAGAAGCACAGTACAGGATACAACTTAGTGCATAATGATACATAATCAGTCACCATCGCCTGAGGCGGATCATACATAAAGAGTACACAAAAAGAATATCAGTCTACATCGCCAGTGGCGGAATCATAATATAGATACAATAATGGCGGAGAAAATCCAAGTCAGCACAGTGTAGTCAAGCCTCGCCATGAGCCAAAAGGTGCATCAGAAACCTGTAACTAGGCTGCCCGTGTGAAAATGAGGGCACCCGAGTTTGCAAGGTGAAACAAACTACGAGTCAGTCATGGGACTGGTATGAGAAATCTATTGCATATTATTAACAACAATAATAAGGCAAATCAAAGGACCACGCCACTTTCGCGGAACGGGTTTACTCCAATGAGTGCTAGTGCATGAAGTAAAGTAAATGATTAAATCAACGCAATGCTTTTTCTAAAATGAAGCCATTATAAGACTCAGGTCCCATCACACAATGCAACGCAAGCCGGAGGATAGAGTTTTCCCTTATAATGGCCAAAGATGCTTCATACGAATAAAACAAAGTGTTTGATATTATTACTAGTGCATATATGTTTCAAAAGCAAATTCAATCATAAATATCAATCCTAGACGGCATGGGTACCATATATCATGTCGCCATACTAGTAATACAATCACAACCGCACATATCGTATTGGAAATTGGATTCCTTCATGAGTTGAGGCAAGGGGCAAGCTCCTCTCCGTTCGAGACACTCTAGCAAATGTCCCAGGACCCCACTATGATCCTTGGAATCGGCTGGGCCGGTCCTCTCTTACTTTTGAGGATTGGCAATTCCTGAACACACGTTTCCCGGTCCTTACAGACCTATAATCGAGGCGCCTCGCATTCCAACAACCACACAGGTGAAAAGTATCTATAATGTCAGGGCTGGTAGGTCACTGACACCACCATAGCTAGAAAGAAACGTCGTGCACTCCCAGCGGTCCGTCTCCCGTTTTTGACTCATACCGAGGTGTGAGGCTCGCGAATTCACGTTATACACAAAGCTAGTCACACAGACCATGCTTTGATCATCAACCACAAGACTTTGCTTTGCAACAGAAGCCTTGATCACATGCCACTTAGGTGTGCCACACAGGCAATCCACTCCATGCGACTGATTTCTGTCAATACATAACCTCTAAGCTCGTACGTCTCAGAGAAGGGCGTTAAGCAAGAGAATAAATTCTCCGCCGCCAAACAGATATATATTTAACAGAGATCAATCAACACAGAACAAAATCCAATGTCAGACACACAGTCCATTTACAAGTCCGTTCTGGGTCTGAACGAAACCGGAGGCACCAATTCCTCGCATATCCGTACAATCAACACTATGTTTGGACGGCTACTACTTCAATTCCTTCATGGTAGCTACTGCAATCACGAGCATCAGTAGCGCCCATCCATCCAACGTGGAGATCGTCGGTCTTCAGTCGTCTTCGACTCTTCGACTTCTCAACGTCGATCGATTATTTGAAATGAGATAAACTCGGCCTTTTCAAATAACCCACGTATATTTAGATTTTCAAACCAATTAATCACAGGGTTGAACTATTCAACATTCACACTTCAGTTGTTTTAGTTATAATTTTCACGTCAAATACATTCAACCATCACATATCAAGCAAACACAACAAAATTGGTTTATTTTCACTCTATATCGTCTATAGCACTTAATAACGATATATAGCCATTTTTATTTAATTTAAAACGGCCATTTTTAATTAAACGACGTTTCAGGTCGTGTCGACGCACTGGCGCTGCTTTCCACTAATTTTGTTTTACACATATAGGAAAATCTAACCGTTGGATCTTCACAAATTTTTCATCATTAGGAAGGTCTTTTCAAAACGAACCCAACGGTTCCAGTTTTAGGAAAATCCGACGGTCGGATCTTCCACACTAACCATTTGAAGTTACGATTTCAATTTACGAACTGCAGCGTCGCGATTCGATTTAATTTAATTATATTTATATATATATATAAATATAATCGTTTCTGGCGCTGTTTTTCCTTAATTTTGAATTAAACATTCCAGACAATCCAACCGTCGGATCTTCACAAAGTTGGTGCCGTTGGAAAGATATTTCCAAGGCGAACCCAACGGTTGAGGTTTCGGGAAAATCCAATGGTCGGATCTTCCGCACTAGTCGTTTGAAATCACGGTTTCAAAATATGAACTGCACGGCCACGTTTCGTTTTAATTATATTTATATTTATATTTTTATATAAATATAGTTCATTCAATAATTTCTATATCGTTTTCACTTCAAATATTTTTCTAACACCCTAAAATTTTGGAAAATTTCGCCATAACCTCCCCTGTACCGGGGGCATCGGGAAATCGCAAATAGCGTTCCCGGTCCTTCTAATCTCAAAAAGAAAAAGAAAAAGCCAAGCGGCTAGCCAATAGGCTCATAAAATCATCACCCAAACAAACAGTAAATGTGTACCTATTTGTCGGGCACAAAATTTTATTCCTCTTCTCTAGCCCCTTTTTGCTTTAACCTGTTCAATAGATATGCATGCACATATATACAATTTCTAACATTTATCATTTTCTATTCAACTTCATATTTGATTTGCTTTGGTTTAAAAACACCACTCATTCTAATATCGCATGCATAGGCTAAAATCATATCATTAGCTAGTTAATGTATATTTCAACTCATGCACGTTTATTTGAACAAGTGGCTATTTTTAACAGTTCACATTTCAAAGATGATAATTTTGGCGAACTAAAATTGATTTCAACACATGACTATTTTATTTAGTTCCTATGCATGTTAAAAATAATATTTCTATCACAAATATTTGTTTCAACGTCTGCATATTTTTAGCATATCACACATAGGATAAAAATGATATTTTTATCATTTAAAATATTTATTCAACCAACGTATGGTTTCAACACTTCATAGTTTCAATAAAAATGTAATTTTTATCGTTCAATCTTTTTATTCAACACATGCACCTTTCCACTACACACATTTCTCAACAAATGAGTATTTCCACACATGGACAATTTATTTATGTTGTTCATATTAGAAAGATGGGATTTTTATGATTGAAATTATTTATATAAGGCAAATATCTTTCATACTTCATATATATATATAAATGTGATTTTTATTGTTTATACACTTCATTCATTCACAAATGAATTTTATTTTCACACAACACTTTTCAACACATGAATATTTCCACACATGGACATAGTTTCTATATATGACTTTAATTTCAATGCATGTAATATAATTTCAACATATGAAAATAATTCTAACACACAAAGATTATTCAAAATTTCGGCAGCATAACGGCAGGGTAGTTAAACCGGCACCGTCCCTAGTACGGCTCCTCGCTCTACCTTAAAACCTCGCGGTTTTTGACAATGGGGATCATGCATCTAATTCGCACGCAGGCGGCATGTTTATATTTATTTCATTACCACAAACTAATCCTATGTGGTTTCAACCAAATATTTTCCAATCACAACGGGTATTTTTCAACCTCAATCAATTCAATACCAACCACAAACAATCCCAAACAACAATTTGCCATCAACCAATTTTCACAACAATTTCAACCAATATATATATCGTCCATGGTTTGTGGACGAGGGGGCGTATATATATATAAATATTTATTTATAGCAATTCACTTTTATTTCCACGCATATATATATATAAAAAGAAATTGAAGAGTGAGAATTTCTCACCAATAGCTATCCAATAACACGACTCTTCCTTTATGGAAATCTTCGCCTATTTCGTCTTCTTGTCGCTTTCGTTTCCCGTATTCTCTACATAGGTAAAAATCGAATTTTTACTATGTTATTCAATATATAAAGATCATATTCTAAAAACAAAGATTATATTTTTAATATTCCTATGATGTAAAATTTATATTTTTATTGCTTTAAAAATATAAGAATCATATTTTACTTCTTCTACTTAACAAAAATTCCGACTTTTCTCTTTTTAAAAATATGATCTTTATTTTTGCAAGTTCAAATCTTTTTCTTTTAAAAGATTCAACCTTTTTAATTTCAAAGTTTAAACCCCCTTTTTTTCTATTTTAAACCTTAAAATAAAAATCAGTTTTTATTTCTTTTTGAAAATCAGTCTTCAAAATTCTTTTCAAAAATTCTGTTTTTACTTTCTTTTAAAAAAAATTCTGTTTTTACATCTTTTTAAAAATTCAGTTTTATTTCTTTAAAAAATTCTGTTTTTACATCTTTTTAAAAATTCAGTTTTATTTCTTTAAAAAAATTCTGTTTTTACATCTTTTTAAAAATTCAGTTTTATTTCTTTAAAAAATTCTGTTTTTACATCTTTTTAAAAATTCTGTTTTATTTCTTTAAAAAAATTCTGTTTTTATTTTCTTTTTAAAAATTCTGTTTTAAAATTCTAAAAAAAACAGTTTTAAAATTCATAAAAAAATCAGTTTTATAACTTAAAAAAAAATCAAATCAGTTTTAAAACTTTAACAAATCAGTTTTTACCTTTTATAATTTCAGTTTATAAAACTAAAAAAAAAACAGTTTTCAAATCTTAAAAAAAAAATACAGTAATTAGTTTTAAATCGGTTTATAAATCAGTTTTATAAAACAAAAATAAAAATAAAATAAATTAACCTAAATCACTCACCGTGGATCTCGAAGTGGAGGAGGGAAGAAGAGGCATCGGCAGCAGGGTTGGCGGTCGGTGGTTCAGGGAGGTGTCGCGTCGAGGTTCGGAGGTTCGCGGCAGGGTTCCAGGCTTCGGTTCGATGGTCGGCGGCGTCTTCGCTGGAAGGAGGAGGTCGCGAGGGTGGTGGGGGCTTCTGCTCGATCGTCGGTGTGTTCGTGGGTCAGGCGGCGCCGGGTTCGTGGGTCTGGGGCGGCGCGATTTAGGTTTTTAGGTTTTTTTTTTTTTTCTGTGAATAACTGAATCGGGGGGGGGGGGGGGGGGCAAGCAGAAGAAAAAGGGAGGGAGTATATTATTTTTTTTATTTATTTATTTTATTTTATTATTTAATTATTTAAATTTGCATAAGGGTTGACTTTTACATACGACCTCGAAACGAGGCCCACCGCCTGTCGTCCATAGCGTTTTACCCCTATTCCGAACACAATGGGATATGTATCGTAAGCTGGTTTGATCGTTACAATCAGTTCCCGTTGAATTTACATTTAAATCCTTATATTGAATTTTAAACGTACATTTCAAATTACCGGGGTCACATACTAACTAGAAAAATCCCAGAAAAATATTTTCTAGTTTCGTATTGACGATACGGTCCTAACAAAACTAGTTTCGTCGAATTCTGAGACCGTTTGAAAAATGGCCAATTTCCTGTCGATTAAATTCAACAGAAACTGGTCAAACGCGTTTTCTTTTGCCACGCTCACATATTGATTCGAAAAATTATGAAATTTGAAACCTAGCAATAGTTTGACATCCCGGACCCGACAAAAGTGGTTTCGTCGAATTCCGAGGCCGTTTGCAAAATATCAATTTTCCACCCTGCATAGTCGGTCAAAGTTCGAATTCAAATTTTCAAACTGACTTACTATTTCTTAACTCACTAATTTATTGAAATATTCTATTTCAATGCTTCAAAATGCTTTGAAATAATCAATTTAAAAATTTTAAATTGGCTCGTATTTTCCGGGTTATTACAATCTCCCATACTTAAAACTTTTCGTCCTCGAAAAGGAAACAACAGTAAAGTAGGAAATAAAATGTAAATGCAAAGTATGGTGAGGTACCTTGCACCGGAGTTAGTCAGAGATATCCACTCTGCATTTGGGGTAAGCTTGCTTAATGCTTTCCTCAGCTTCCCAAGTACAGTCTCTAGGATCACTGCTCCACTGCACTTTAACTAAATGAACCTTTTTGCTTCTGAGTTCTCTAGTTTCTTTGCCAACAATTTTTAATGGCTCTCTTCTGAGTGCTAATTCTGGAGTTATCTCCACATCCTGTTGCGCTGCTTCTTCTACAACAAGATCCGGATCATGCACATGTCTCCTAAGTTGAGATACGTGAAATACATTGTGCACTCCAGGCAACCAATCTGGCAATTGAACCCTATAAGCAAGAGTTCCAATTCGCTCAAGTATAGGAAAGGGACCAATAAATCTCGGTGCCAACTTCCCAGTCTTACCAAATCTGATTACTCCTCTCATCGGAGAAACCTTTAAATAAACATGATCACCAACAGCAAATGTCAAATCTCTCCTTCTAGAGTCTGCATAACTTTTCTGTCGGCTTTGGGCGGTTTTCAATCGCTTCTTGATGAAGTCCACTTTATCAGATGCTTCCCTAATCATATCGGGCCCTAGTACAAGTCTGTTGCCAGTTTCTACCCAACATGCAGGAGATCTGCAGGGTCTGCCATATAATGCTTCAAATGGTGACATCTTCAAACTTGCTTGATAGCTATTGTTATATGAGAATTCTGCCAAATGCAAATGATCCTCCCATGACCCACCAAAATCGATTATACAAGCCCGCAATAAATCTTCCAGAATTCTATTCACCCGCTCAGTTTGGCCATCTGTTTGGGGGTGATAAGCGGTGCTCATATTCAGTTTTGTCCCCAATTCAGTCTGGAAAGCCTCCCAGAATTTGCTAGTAAATAGGGGATCTCTATCACTGACTATGCTGATGGGAATTCCATGCAGCTTAACAATTTCTTTGAAATATATCTGTGCTAGACTTTGGGCAGTTCGATTGGACCTGACAGGTATAAAATGGGCAGTCTTCGTGAAGCGATCTACGATTACCCAAATACTGTCATTACCTTTCTTGGTTCGCGGCAAACCATCTATGAAATCCATGGAAATCTGTTCCCATTTCCAGCCTGGGACTTCCAACGGTTGCAACAGTCCAGCTAGCTTCTGTTGGTCACTCTTGACCAATTGACAAGTAGGGCATCTGCTAACATACAAAGAAATATCTCTTTTCATTGCCTTCCACCAGAAAGTGCGTTTGATATCGTTGTACATTTTACTCACCCCAGGATGGATGCAAAATTTGGATTTATGGCATTCATCTAGTACTTCTCTTTTAAGCTCGGGAATGTCGGGAACACATATTCTTCCATTCAGCCTCAAAACTCCTTCTGTATCCACTTGGAAACTAGAGTCTTCGCCCCTTTGAATCCTTTTTATCATCTCTTTCACAAAATTGTCACTTTTCTGAAGAACAGATATCCTATCAATCAATCCAGGTGTAATTATAAGATGGGCATCAATTGCGGTTTTTCTACTAAGCGCATCCGCTACTACGTTAGCTTTTCCCGGCGTATACAAGATATCTAGGTCATACGCAGCAAGAAATTCTAGCCAACGCTGTTTTCTCAGATTCAGATCTTTTTGGGTATATAAATACTTCAATGATTGGTGATCTGTGTACAGTATAAATTTCTCGCCCAATAAGTAATGCCACCAGATTTTCAAGGCAAATACGATGGCTAGCAACTCAAGATCATGAGTCACATAATTCTTCTCATGCGGTTTCAATTGGCGGCTTGCATAAGCGACTACTTGGCCTCTCTGCATTAACACTGCACCAAGACCTCTAATAGAAGCATCTGTCCAAACCGTTAAATCTTGATTGCCATCAATAATAGTTAATACTGGAGCGGTGGTAAGCTTCGATTTCAATTCCTGGAAAGCTTCTTCAAAGTCGGAAGTCCACTTAAACTTCTCATGTTTCTTTGTGAGCTTCGTTAACGGACCGGATATCTTCGAAAAATCCTTAACGAACTTTCGATAATAACTAGCCAATCCCATAAAACTTCTAACTTCTGTGGGAGTAGTGGGTTGTTTCCAGTCTTGAATCGCTGTTATTTTGCTTGGGTCAACAGAAATTCCTTTCCTTGACACGACATGGCCAAGAAATTTAACTTCTTCTTGCCAGAAGACACATTTAGAGAATTTGGCTTTGAAGACGTTCTTCCTTAGAATCTCCAATACTTGTTCTAAGTGTTTTTCATGCTCGGGTTTTGATTTGGAGTAGATTAAAATATCATCGATGAATACGAGGACAAATTTATTCAGAACTCCCCTGAACACTCTATTCATTAGATCGACAAAGTATGCTGGAGCGTTGCATAGGCCAAACGGCATTACTAACCATTCATAAAATATGTCTGGGCCTCTGAAAGCGGTCGAAGGAACACACTCTTCTGCTATTCTCAATTGATGAAAACCTGTAGCTAGGTCCATTCGGGAAAATACTTTCGCCCCATTCAATTGGTCTAGCAAATCATCAATGCGGGGTAATGGATATTTGTTTTTGAGCGTCTGTTTGTTGAGGTCTCGATAATCAACACATAATCTAAGAGTACCGTCTGACTTCGGGACAAACACGACAGCTGCACCCCAATTAGAAAAACTCGGTCTGATTAGACCTTTCCACAATAGTTGACGAGTCTGATCGCCTAATTCTTCTTTTTCTTTCGGAGTCATTCTACGGATTGGATGCACCACTGGTCTGGCATTAGGAATTAGATCGATTCGGAATTCTATTTCTCTTTGCGGAGGTAAGTTTTCAACTTCTTCAAACACATCCGCATAGTTGCTAACAATCGGAATCTTTTCTATGGAAGTGGGGATAAGTTCTAATGCTGACCAAAATTCTTCTCTATTCGGATTCGAACCATGACAAGGAACCGTAATATATCCAAGCTTCGTTCGAATTTTAACGATTCTTTCCGCACACTTCACTTCAGCTTCATATTTCGTTAACCAATCCAGCCCGAGAATAATATCGAATTCGGGAAAATCCATAACGATTAAATCAAAAGGAAACTTGTATCGAGAAAAAGAAATAGGTACTTTACAATATGAACCGAGAGTAACAGGACCACCTATCGGGTTATGAACTTCAACCAATTCTTTAAGCTTTCGCTGTTTTAACTTTAGTTTGTGCACTGTGTTTTTAGCAATAAAACTACGGGATGCACCTGTGTCAAATAATACAGAAACAGGAATATTTTTAATTGTAAGGGTACCTCCCAAAACATCGGGTTTACCTGCTCCATCGGAAGCAGCTGGCGGGCTAGACCCGTCATAGACATGAGCTACAGTAGCTTTCTTTAGCAAAGGACAGTCTTTGACCAGATGGCCGGTCTTGCGACAGTTGAAGCACGAGCGAGGGTTCTGAGAGCCTTGGCTCGAGCCTTGAGAATTTGTTCTCTGCCTCT
The DNA here is from genome assembly GCA_030737875.1 of Allium sativum. Taxonomy (NCBI): domain Eukaryota; kingdom Viridiplantae; phylum Streptophyta; class Magnoliopsida; order Asparagales; family Amaryllidaceae; genus Allium; species Allium sativum. The sequence goes on along the minus strand of CM060915.1, from coordinate 176,762,611 downwards.
TCGGAGCTGTGCAGACATTTGAGTAGTGCCCCGGCTTACCACAATTAAAGCAGTTTCCTCGTGGCGGATTGCTAGTCTGAGGCTTAGAAGATGCTGCTTGGCTTGACTCGCCTTGACTTACAGTAGGCTTGCGCTTGTTTCCTGCTTGACTTCTAGCGCGATCCTGATCCAGATGCCTTTGATCAAGGTCTTCATAGTTGCATGTCATCTCCACTAGCTCGTTGAAATCCAGCTTGACATGGGCCATGGCTCTATCATGATATTGACGTTTTAGTCCAAAGATAAATCTCTTATTTTTGGATTTCGCGGTAGCAACAAGTTCGGGAGCATAGGGCGACAGCACTGTGAATTTGTTCAGATAATCTTGCACGGAAAGATCCCCTTGCTGGAGATTGGCGAAGTCATCGTGCATTCTTTCTAGAGCTTGTTATGTGACATATTTCTCCTTGAAGAGTTCTTTGAATCCATCCCATGTTCTTCCAGCTTCTCTATTCCCGGCGGTAAGAGAGTCCCACCATAATTCGGCTTGTTCCTGCATAAGCCAGGCGCCCATAGTAGCTTTGTCTTCGCTTCCTAGCCTTAGGCCTTCAAGAATTTTCTCGCATGTTTTGAGCCATGCAAGGGCCTCTATTACGGTGCCAGTCCCCGAGAAGGTCTTGCCTCCTAAGTTCTTATATCTCTTAGCTACACAGTCGAGCTCGAAGTATTGAGCTGCCGGAGGTTGTATCAAAGGTCCTTCTTGAGCTGGGATTTCTCCCCTACCTCGGCCTCGGCCGGCACGGCCTCCTCTAGCAGCGGCTCCTCTGGTAGCCATTTGTCAAATTCTGTATAAGTAACGAAAAAGTCAGTTAACAGAAATGATAGTCTATTGCATAGTTAAGCAGAAATTCCTACGGAAAGATAACAATGGACTGATCAATTGTTTTTGCTATTCTGCTCAGCTCATTCTAGGACTTTACTAGTCCTATCTCTAATGAGCGACTCGCCTTAGAATACTACTGATTCTATCTTGACGAAGTGTTTAATGTGTTAGACTCCAGAACTAAGGTTAACCAAAGCTCTGATACCAGCTGTGACGATCCCAAAACCCCGTAGCACGGTGTTAAGGATAATCATTGGAGTATAACACATTAATCATCATTGGCAGATCACAGATAATAGCATAAACAGAAATTAGAATAATTTACACACATATGACAGCGGAATCATATAGATAATATCACATCAGAGAAGCACAGTACAGGATACAACCTAGTGCATAATGATACATAATCAGTCACCATCGCCTGAGGCGGATCATACATAAAGAGTACACAAAAGGAATATCAGTCTACATCGCCAGTGGCGGAATCATAATATAGATACAATAATGGTGGAGAAAATCCAAGTCAGCACAGTGTAGTCAGGCCTCGCCATGAGCCAAAAGGTGCATCAGAAACCTGTAACAAGGCTGCCCGTGTGAAAATGAGGGCACCCGAGTTTGCAAGGTGAAACAAACTACGAGTCAGTCATGGGACTTGTATGAGAAATCTATTGCATATTATTAACAACAATAATAAGGCAAATCAAAGGACCACGCCACTTTCGCGGAACGGGTTTACTCCAATGAGTGCTAGTGCATGAAGTAAAGTAAATGATTAAATCAACGCAATGCTTTTTCTAAAATGAAGCCATTATAAGACTCAGGTCCCATCACACAATGCAACGCAAGCCGGAGGATAGAGTTTTCCCTTATAATGGCCAAAGATGCTTCATACGAATAAAACAAAGTGTTTGATATTATTACTAGTGCATATATGTTTCAAAAGCAAATTCAATCATAAATATCAATCCTAGACGGCATGGGTACCATATATCATGTCGCCATACTAGTAATACAATCACAACCGCACATATCGTATTGGAAATTGGATTCCTTGATGAGTCGAGGCAAGGGGCAAGCTCCTCTCCGTTCGAGACACTCTAGCAAATGTCCCAGGACCCCACTATGATCCTTGGAATCGGCTGGGCCGGTCCTCTCTTACTTTTGAGGATTGGCAATTCCTGAACACACGTTTCCCGGTCCTTACAGACCTATAATCGAGGCGCCTCGCATTCCAACAACCACACAGGTGAAAAGTATCTATATTGTCAGGGCTGGTAGGTCACTGACACCACCATAGCTAGAAAGAAACGTCGTGCACTCCCAGCAGTCCGTCTCCCGTTTTTGACTCATACCGAGGTGTGAGGCTCGCGAATTCACGTTATACACAAAGCTAGTCACACAGACCATGCTTTGATCATCAACCACAAGACTTTGCTTTGCAACAGAAGCCTTGATCACATGCCACTTAGGCGTGCCACATAGGCAATCCACTCCATGCGACTGATTTCTGTCAATACATAACCTCTAAGCTCGTACGTCTCAGAGAAGGGCGTTAAGCAAGAGAATAAATTCTCCGCCGCCAAACAGATATATATTTAACAGAGATCAATCAACACAGAACAAAATCCAATGTCAGACACACAGTCCATTTACAAGTCCGTTCTGGGTCTGAACGAAACCGGAGGCACCAATTCCTCGCATATCCGTACAATCAACACTATGTTTGGACGGCTACTACTTCAATTCCTTCATGGTAGCTACTCCAATCACGAGCATCAGTAGCGCCCATCCATCCAACGTGGAGATTGTCGGTCTTCAGTCGTCTTCGACTCTTCGACTTCTCAACGTCGATCGATTATTTGAAATGAGATAAACTCGGCCTTTTCAAATAACCCACGTATATTTAGATTTTCAAACCAATTAATCACAGGGTTGAACTATTCAACATTCACACTTCAGTTGTTTTAGTTATAATTTTCACGTCAAATACATTCAACCATCACATATCAAGCAAACACAACAAAATTGGTTTATTTTCACTCTATATCGTCTATAGCACTTAATAACGATATATAGCCATTTTTATTTAATTTAAAACAGCCATTTTTAATTAAACGACGTTTCAGGTCATGTCGACGCACTGGCGCTGCTTTCCACTAATTTTGTTTTACACATATAGGAAAATCTAACCGTTGGATCTTCACAAATTTTTCATCATTAGGAAGGTCTTTTCAAAACGAACCCAACGGTTCCAGTATTAGGAAAATCCGACGGTCGGATCTTCCACACTAACCATTTGAAGTTACGATTTCAATTTACGAACTGCAGCGTCGCTATTCGATTTAATTTAATTATATTTATATATATATATAAATATAATCGTTTCTGGCGCTGTTTTTCCTTAATTTTGAATTAAACATTCCAGACAATCCAACCGTCGGATCTTCACAAAGTTGGTGCCGTTGGAAAGATATTTCCAAGGCGAACCCAACGGTTGGGGTTTCGGGAAAATCCAATGGTCGGATCTTCCGCACTAGTCGTTTGAAATCACGGTTTCAAAATATGAACTGCACGGCCACGTTTCGTTTTAATTATATTTATATTTATATTTTTATATAAATATAGTTCATTCAATAATTTCTATATCGTTTTCACTTCAAATATTTTTCTAACACCCTAAAATTTTCGAAAATTTCGCCATAACCTCCCCTGTACCGGGGGCATCGGGAAATCGCAAATAGCGTTCCCGGTCCTTCTAATCTCAAAAAGAAAAAGAAAAAGCCAAGCGGCTAGCCAATAGGCTCATAAAATCATCACCCAAACAAAACAGTAAATGTGTACCTATTTGTCGGGCACAAAATTTTATTCCTCTTCTCTAGCCCCTTTTTGCTTTAACCTGTTCAATAGATATGCATGCACATATATACAATTTCTAACATTTATCATTTTCTATTCAACTTCATATTTGATTTGCTTTGGTTTAAAAACACCACTCATTCTAATATCGCATGCATAGGCTAAAATCATATCATTAGCTAGTTAATGTATATTTCAACTCATGCACGTTTATTTGAACAAGTGGCTATTTTTAACAGTTCACATTTCAAAGATGATAATTTTGGCGAACTAAAATAGATTTCAACACATGACTATTTTATTTAGTTCCTATGCATGTTAAAAATAATATTTCTATCACAAATATTTGTTTCAACGTCTGCATATTTTTAGCATATCACACATAGGATAAAAATGATATTTTTATCATTTAAAATATTTATTCAACCAACGTATGGTTTCAACACTTCATAGTTTCAATAAAAATGTAATTTTTATCGTTCAATCTTTTTATTCAACACATGCACCTTTCCACTACACACATTTCTCAACAAATGAGTATTTCCACACATGGACAATTTATTTATGTTGTTCATATTAGAAAGATGGGATTTTTATGATTGAAATTATTTATATAAGGCAAATATCTTTCATACTTCATATATATATATAAATGTGATTTTTATTGTTTATACACTTCATTCATTCACAAATGAATTTTATTTTCACACAACACTTTTCAACACATGAATATTTCCACACATGGACATAGTTTCTATATATGACTTTAATTTCAATGCATGTAATATAATTTCAACATATGAAAATAATTCTAACACACAAAGATTATTCAAAATTTCGGCAGCATAACGGCAGGGTAGTTAAACCGGCACCGTCCCTAGTACGGCTCCTCGCTCTACCTTAAAACCTCGCGGTTTTTGACAATGGGGATCATGCATCTAATTCGCACGCAGGCGGCATGTTTATATTTATTTCATTACCACAAACTAATCCTATGTGGTTTCAACCAAATATTTTCCAATCACAACGGGTATTTTTCAACCTCAATCAATTCAATACCAACCACAAACAATCCCAAACAACAATTTGCCATCAACCAATTTTCACAACAATTTCAACCAATATATATATCGTCCATGGTTTGTGGACGAGGGGGCGTATATATATATAAATATTTATTTATAGCAATTCACTTTTATTTCTACGCATATATATATATATAAAAAGAAATTGAAGAGTGAGAATTTCTCACCAATAGCTATCCAATAACACGACTCTTCCTTTATGGAAATCTTCGCCTATTTCGTCTTCTTGTCGCTTTCGTTTCCCGTATTCTCTACATAGGTAAAAATCGAATTTTTACTATGTTATTCAATATATAAAGATCATATTCTAAAAACAAAGATTATATTTTTAATATTCCTATGATGTAAAATTTATATTTTTATTGCTTTAAAAATATAAGAATCATATTTTACTTCTTCTACTTAACAAAAATTCCGACTTTTCTCTTTTTAAAAATATGATCTTTATTTTTGCAAGTTCAAATCATTTTCTTTTAAAAGATTCAACCTTTTTAATTTCAAAGTTTAAACCCCCTTTTTTTCTATTTTAAACCTTAAAATAAAAATCAGTTTTTATTTCTTTTTAAAAATCAGTCTTCAAAATTCTTTTCAAAAATTCTGTTTTTACTTTCTTTTAAAAAAAATTCTGTTTTTACATCTTTTTAAAAACTCAGTTTTATTTCTTTAAAAAATTCTGTTTTTACATCTTTTTAAAAATTCAGTTTTATTTCTTTAAAAAAATTCTGTTTTTACATCTTTTTAAAAATTCAGTTTTATTTCTTTAAAAAATTCTGTTTTTACATCTTTTTAAAAATTCTGTTTTATTTCTTTAAAAAAATTCTGTTTTTATTTTCTTTTTAAAAATTCTGTTTTAAAATTCTAAAAAAAACAGTTTTAAAATTCATAAAAAAAATCAGTTTTATAACTTAAAAAAAAATCAAATCAGTTTTAAAACTTTAACAAATCAGTTTTTACCTTTTATAATTTCAGTTTATAAAATTAAAAAAAAACAGTTTTCAAATCTTAAAAAAAAAAATACAGTAATTAGTTTTAAATCGGTTTATAAATCAGTTTTATAAAACAAAAATAAAAATAAAATAAATTAACCTAAATCACTCACCGTGGATCTCGAAGTGGAGGAGGGAAGAAGAGGCGTCGGCAGCAGGGTTGGCGGTCGGTGGTTCAGGGAGGTGTCGCGTCGAGGTTCGGAGGTTCGCGGCAGGGTTCCAGGCTTCGGTTCGATGGTCGGCGGCGTCTTCGCTGGAAGGAGGAGGTCGCGAGGGCGGTGGGGGCTTCTACTCGATCGTCGGTGTGTTCGTGGGTCAGGCGGCGGCGGGTTCGTGGGTCTGGGGCGGCGCGATTTAGGTTTTTAGGTTTTCTTTTTTTTTTTCTGTGAATAACTGAATCGGGGGGGGGGGGGGGGCAAGCAGAAGAAAAAGGGAGGGAGTATATTAATTTTTTTTATTTTATTTTATTATTTAATTATTTAAATTTGCATAAGGGTTGACTTTTACATACGACCTCGAAACGAGGCCCACCGCCTGTCGTCCATAGCGTTTTACCCCCATTCCGAACACAATGGGATATGTATCGAAAGCTGGTTTGATCGTTACAATCAGTTCCCGTTGAATTTACATTTAAATCCTTATATTGAATTTTAAACGTACATTTCAAATTACCGGGGTCACATACTAACTAGAAAAATTCCAGAAAAATATTTTCTAGTTTCGTATTGACGATACGGTCCTAACAAAACTAGTTTCGTCGAATTCTGAGACCGTTTGAAAAATGGCCAATTTCCTGTCGATTAAATTCAACAGAAACTGGTCAAACGCGTTTTCTTTTGCCACGCTCACATATTGATTCGAAAAATTATGAAATTTGAAACCTAGCAATAGTTTGACATCCCGGACCCGACAAAAGTGGTTTCGTCGAATTCCGAGGCCGTTTGCAAAATATCAATTTTCCACCCTGCATAGTCGGTCAAAGTTCGAATTCAAATTTTCAAACTGACTTACTATTTCTTAACTCACTAATTTATTGAAATATTCTATTTCAATGCTTCAAAATGCTTTGAAATAATCAATTTAAAAATTTTAAATTGGCTCGTATTTTCCGGGTTATTACAAACTCGCTTTGGTTAAACTAACCAATTACCTCGATTAAGTCGACTAACTTTACTTTGGTTAACTTAACCAATTACTTCGATTAACTTAACCAATACACTTCGATTAACTTAACCCATTTCACATAGTTTAACTTAACTAAATTACTTCGATTAACTTAACCCATTTCACTTAGTTTAACTTTATTTACTTGACAAATAAATATCTCCATTATCCTATTTATTCAAATAAATAAATGTCATCCTTATTCTATTTATTAAATCCCTAAATAAATAAACCCTTATTCTATTTATTCAAATGGTTTACAATATTTCTCTTCTTATATATTTGACAAATATATTCCTTTATATTTGATTTACAAATATATGTATCCTTTATATTTGTCTTCACAAATATATTTATCCTTTATATTTGATTAACACATAAATTCCTTTATACTCGATTAACACATATTTTTCCTTTACACTTGATTAACCAATATTTTCCTTTATACTCAAAATCCCCTTTTCTTTATAATATAAAATCCATCGATTTTATATAAATAAATTATTTTCAAAATTATAGTTTGAAAATCTCTTTTCTATATCTTGGTATTTCTTATGGTAATTAACACACCATATAACAACGATGAATATCGTCCAAACACACATAATCATCATCAGATTATATATCACATTTATATATCACAATATATAAATCACAGTAAAATAACTGTTGAGGAATCCAGTTGGATTCCTCCAACCTGTTTCCCTACATCCACAGATGTTAAACAACACTAGTATAATATTCTGATAAACAGAATCAACATATAACTATTTGATGGTTTATATATATATATACATACATAAATATATATATAAAATCTCTACTAACTGACTAGCAGTTCAAGCAAACAATCAACACACAGTCAAACAGACAATATTTTAACAGTTCTAAGAATACATCGTGAAAATAAAACTGTTTAGAGTTTGTGAGATTTACTCACATTGACGCGTTAGCCGTTAAATAATGGTTTGCGTTATTTGACTCAGTCGGACAATTTATTTCGTCATAAATTGTAACGAGCTCGGACTCACTCCCTGACAGTCTCACTGTGTTGCTCCCGTCCATACGATCCTGTCGGATCTTGTTTCGCTGAATTCCGTCTACGTATGACCAAGTTATTTGATTTTAAAGTTTGAACAAACTTAAAATAAAACTCGATTCAATTAGATGGGCTTTAAACCTTCCTTTCCGGCCCACTACCATTCATAAAAGAACCCGTAACCCGCATTGACCTTCTTCTGCCCCAAACACAGTCGCTCTCATGCTCCTCTTCAATGGCCATCACCCAACCACGTTCGATCCCCTTACACCCCATGAATCCGAAAACCACCAGCTCCATTGAGTTCCTCTCGAGCTCCTCCTCCTTGCCATACCCGTTTCGAGCAACTCGAAATCATTTTTTTCACCATGTCCCCTAAACCTGTGATGTACCATCGCAACTCCCATGACCCCAAAATGGATCGCACACCTCAAATCTCGTCGTACAGATGGCGATTTCACTTCTTAACTCGAATAAAACCTCCACTCTTCGAATCAATGTCTATATCTTCCCAAATCTAAAGCCCTAGCTCTCGCAACTTTTCTACCGTGAAGAACATCGAACAGAAATGTTTTGAATTCCTTGGAAGCTGATGTTAGATCGACGAGCATACTACGGGGACTGCAAATATATGTATAAGATGATTTATAGGAATTGTTTTGCTATTTCTTGGATTTTATTTTGCTTAAAAACTTTGCTGTTGAAGACATTGTGGCGGCCTACCCTTTTTCTTGTATTTATAATGCGAGTGTGAGGCTGAGAGGAAGGGACGTGGTCTCTTTTGGTTCATACCTAGTTTAGGATATTTTTAATTATTTTTCTTTTATTATTTTATTATCGTTTTAGTCTTATAAAAATCCGTGTGATCACACACGACACCCAAAATCACGAAACTGGACATGTAGCTAGAGATCGACATTACGGTCCCAACGAAACTGGTTTCGTCAAATTCCGACTCCTTTTGCTCACACAGCATATTTTTAACCGTCGAAATACTGACTACTTTTCACTCTAAAAATCCGTACGGCCACATACTGACTCTAAAAATTACGAAACTGGAAATCTAACAACTATTTGACATTGCAGATCCAACAAAACTGGTTTCGTCGAATTCTGACTTCGTATGTAAAAGTGGCAATTTTTAACGCTCTAAATAGCCTATTTAAATATATAAACATATTTAAATATAATTAAATTAAATATTTAAAATTAAATATTATCGTATATCTTCACATATGATATCGTGCAGCTCCAGAATATCATATCAGAATTTACAGTTTGATATTTCAGATTTTAGATTATCCCGGTATTCAGTTTATACTGAAAATCTCTTTTATAACATATATAAAGCGTCGCAAATTATAAAGGAATTCTACAGCGACTTTTCTGAAATTTGATTTGGACATAACTCAAAATCTACACGACGAAATCCTGATTTTTCTCTTCCACTAGAAAGATATACTTCACCAGCTCCACACGTTTCTTGTTTCGCAAAAATCCGACTTAAAATGAATCATGTACATTCAGTTGAAGTTCAAATCGCCAAATTGCGAACTGCCACGACGTTTCAAGTTCGTTTTAATTATAATTATAAATTATAAGTTTCGAACGTTGTACTTTAAGTTATCGATATCGCCAAATCGATATATAAATCATTAAATAAATTAATTATTCGACAGCTAACAAAACGCGCCATTACAGGAGAATCCGACGGTCGGCTCTCCCGCAACGTCAATTCGAAGCCAATGGTCGAAATTCGCGAACTGCCGCGGCGCAGCGCGTTTTATTCAGGCGATTATATATATAATATATACATATTATATATATTTCGTCGATTTCCTTTTTCAACGTATTTTATAAATCGTTTTAAATTCGTTTTCGAAACGATTTCAACTTCCTATTTAATTTCGAATCAAAATTGAATATTCCACATCATCGATATACAAATGACAATATTTTGAAATCACTTCCTTTTCTATAATCATTATAAAAACGAACATAATCGATATAAATATCGTTTGCGTCAAAATAGCGCATCTCTAATCAACACGGCTTTATATTTTTCAATAACTTCATTATTCTATTCAACAAATGAATGTTTATTCTATTCAACATATGAATCTATATTTCTTTCAACACATGACTATTCTCAATACAAGAGTACTATCAACACATGACTATTTTGGTTATTTAATATATTTTATAAAATATTGATTTCTATCGTTTAATTCTTAATCAGACTCCAACTGTAAATTAGTAAGAGAACGATTCCCTAAGCATTAACCCCGAAGGCCGAAACCAACATCAGATCAATACCCAGGAGACCAATCATCTTATCTATTTTCCAATTAGTTTCTAATTTTATATATGATAAAGATGTAAATTTTAAAGTTAAAATATTTCTTTCAACACACATGAATATTCTCAATACATGAGCATCGTCAATACATGACCATTTATTCTATTCAACACATGAATCTATATTTTATAATAATCTTTATTTTTCCAATTGGAATGAGGCCCAATCAATTACCATATAATGTTAATTATATGGATTCTATACAACACATGTATATAATAGGAACGATAAATAATCAACCATCATCCAACGTGCACCACACAACTGCATAAGCATTAAATATAAATAATTAACGCTTATACAGTCTGTCGACCTATCGATCGATATACAACTAAATAATTGGGATTAGTGTACACCAAATATCATCCCAACACCCGTGTGGGGTTTCAATCCACAAACACTGAATATTATTTGTGCAGTTGGGCGACGTGTAAAATTTATCGTCCCAAACAATATCCTTCAAACAGGTGTACATAATCAAACCGTCCGGTTTGTAAATGAATATTAATTTATTCACATTCACGTTAAAAATTATATTTTTAACGATAAATTCTTTTATTTCAACACATGAATATTTTATTATCTATTTCACATCAACATCACAAACAAACTTCACAACACATCGAACAAGCGTACAAGTCGTCCATGGTCTGTGGACGACGGGTGTCGGGTGCTGTTAAGCACCGTCTGCATCCTAGTATATAATTTTAACTAGAAAACAAGATTTAAAGTGAGAAGTTCTCACCGACTAGCTAAACCAAACGCCACGACTCTTCTTATGTAGAAATCTTCATCGTGCTCGCCTTTTGTCAATTTCGTCGTCCGTGTCCACTACATATATAAAAATCACATATTTATAACTACGCTATATGGATAAAAATTCTATTTTTACATCGCTACTATATAGATAAAAAATCTATTTTTACATCGCTACTATATAGATAAAAATTCTATTTTTGATTCGCTACTTATATAAAAATCATATTTTATACTTTCTATAATATAAATATTATAATTTTATTCTCTTTGTCTTCCTATCTAAAAATCTCATTTTTACTTCACTATTTCAACTATATAAAGATTCAATCTTTTCTAATATAAAATTTTGATTTTAATACTTTAAAGATTCAATTCTTTTCTTGTTTTAAAAAATCAAACTTTTCAAATTTAAAATCCAACCTTTCATATATGATAAAAATCTTATCTTTCTAATAAAAATCTCACCTTTACTATAATAAAAATCTCGCCTTTACTATAACACAAATCTGATTTTCATATTAGCTGGGTTTTTATTTATTTTTTTCCTTTTTTTTCTATTTCAGTTCGAAATAAATGGGGGGGGAAGGGGTGTGGGGGTGGGGGGAGGGAGGGCTGAGAGATAATGGAGGGTTTTTTTTATTTTTTTTTATTTATTTAATTATTTGATTTCAAAATGCAACTTTTAATTTCGAACTCGAAATCTAACCCACCGACTGTCGTTCATAGCTAATTACCCCCATTCTAAACACAATGGGATATGTATCACAGGCAGATTCGATCGTTTCGATCAGTTTTCATCAAAATCAAAATATAACACTATATATTGAATTTGAACACACATTTAAATTTACCGGGGCCACGTACTAACTAGAAAAATTGCCGAATTTTTTTTTCTAGCTTTGTATTGACGATACGGTCCTAACAAAACTGATTTCGTCAAATTCTGAGATCGTTTGAAAAATGACCATTTTCCAGTCGATTAGAATCAACTTAAACTGGTCAAACGTGTTTTCCTTCGCCACGCTCACATATTGATTCAAAAAATTATGAATTTTGGAATCTAGGAATAATTTGACATCCCGGATCCAATAAAAGTGGTTTCGTCCAAAACCGATGTCGTTTTCAAAATGGCTATTTTTAAGGGCTAGAATCCCACAGCGACTATTCTGAATTTTCAACTGGACGTATCATTTTATCCTCGCTATGAAATTTCAATTTTTCGAATTTGTTGGAAAGATATTCTCAATTAGATTCAAATATTTTTGGTTTCGCTAAAATCCGGTTTATTTTGCACCTGGTACATTCATTTGAAGTTTGAAATCGAATTTTCAAACTACCGCGCCATTTTCAATTCCTTTTATAATTAAAATAAAATATTTATATTCTAACGACGATCTATATAAATATATATGTTCTAATTCTATTCAAAATAAATTTCTCTTCGGTATTATTTAAAATAATTCATTTTAAATATTCAAAATTCGCTAAAACTGCCAAAATAAAATTTTTAAATTGGCTCATAATTTCCGGGTTATTACACTTCGGATGAAAGAATGATGGGTTCAACATACTCTTCATCACTACTTTTAAGCTACTTTAGATTCACCATCGGTAAACTAGAATCTGGACAAATCTTACATCCATGTGTTTTGTTAGTAGTATTTACCCAATCGCAGTAGAATGCCACATGTTGAAAGTTATAATAATCAACCTCGATAATCTTCTTTATAACACCATACCAAATCGCATCATCATCCGTTTGTTTTAAATCTTTTGCGCTTGCAATAAATGTTGTAATTGCATCCATGCAAACGCCACTATCTTTTGTTGAATGAGTGTTGTCTTAGTGCTGAGGAAAAAATACATAGCCGTTAATTCTATATTAGGGATGAGTTTTAACTTCCCACATTCGCTCACTAACATAACACCATAATAGCGAATTCATAGTTTTTTCTTCCATTAACGGTTAAAGCCAATAAAATGTATTAAATAAAATAATATTTTTATATTTGAATTATTCTTTTGTAGTGGCCAAACAAACCTTTTTGTGCAACCAATCAATAAATTCAGGTTGTACTACAACTTCGGCCTTTGTTTGAAATCTTTTTTTATTACGTTGAGCATCTTCCAACAACAGTCGATACTTGCGACAAAGTGAACATGTTATATATTAGATAAATAGAAATTTACTTTATAATCTATATAAAAAAATACAAACGTATAATAGTCATCTAGATCTGGTACGTCCATTCTAAAATGTATCGACCTTCGAATTTGTATACGCTGAGCACCACTTAGCTTGATAGTTTTACCCTCAATAATGGAATGCTCGTATATATCGTTACAATTATCATCCAAGAATGGTGCTTGTTTAGAGCTGTGATTACCGGCACGTGGATCCGACATATACTCCATTCCATATCTAACAAATTCTGAAACAAGACATGCTTCGGAAATTGACCCCTCCACGTATCGTTTATTACTTGGTATGTTCTTGCACTCCTTCATAGCTCTAAAAAACATAATGACATGTTTATTTTTAATATACTTATTACAAATAAATTCAAATAATATATGTTTTTATTCAACAAAATATCTCACCTTTCAAATGGATACATCCACTTGTAATTAGCCGGTCCACAGAGTAATGCCTAATCAGCTAAATGCACCATTAAATGTATACTTATGTGAAAAAACTGAGCGGAAAAATAATGAACCAGCATACATAATGCTTCAGCAATCATACCTTTGGCTACTTGGACATGATCTCAAATCAAAACCTTTGAACAAATGATATTGAAGTACAAACATAATTGCAAAATCGCACGCCTCAAGTCATGAAACTTTGGAAATGCATGTTGAACCATGACAGGCAGGAAATGATGGATAATAATATGATAGTCATATGACTTTCTAATATTCAAAGTTGGTGGCTGAGTACTTACTAAGTTGCCTAAGTTAGTTCCGAAGTATGACAGAAATTTTACATCTTTTAAAACTTTACAACATTGCGTCATGTGAGCTTTATCAAACGCAAATTTAGAAGATTGTTTGGTTCTATTGAATAACAAATTAATAAAATGTTCTGCCGCATTCTTCTCAGTATCAATTACGTCTATTGTATGTCATACTTTATGACCACTTCAATACTCCAATGAAAAAAGAATCGACTTTTTGTACCAAGCCGGTCTTACATTATCCTCGTTCTCGTTTACAAGGTGATCTCCATCATTGTCTAAATCATCTCCCATTCACATCTTTTCCTAATAAATTTACTGGTTGTGCTTTTGATATGAACAATCTTCTCTAAAAGAGTCGATCCAGTAAGTCGTGTTGGAGGTTCTCTATACTCTATATCTTTATACCATCCATGTTTCGATGATCTGTATGAATGACCGTTCTTCAAAAATCTTCTATACTTCGTATAAACAATCTTATTACCAACATGTTCTACCTCAGACTTTATAGCACGAATAGGACATGCTTTATAACCATGAGTCACACAACCCGAAAGATGCCCAAATGCAGGTAGATCATGAATTCCCCACAGTAGCATTTCTTTCAATGTGAAATACTCTTTCTTATCCATGTCAAATGCAAGCACACCTATCGTCCAAAGTTGCTTCAACTCATTTATAAGAGGTTCTAAATATACATCAATATCTTAACTTGGTGCTCTCGATCCAGGAGATAATAAACACAACATTTGAAATTCTTATTCCATGCATAATGAAGGAGGTAAATTATATGGGACCACATACACTGGCCAACAACTATAACTGTTTGACTGGATTTTATTAGGATTAAAACCATCAGCAGTAATTCCAAGCCAAACATTTTTGAGCATTATCAGCAAAATTTGGCCACTTATTTTTAAATGATCTCCACTTAGTTGAGTTGATAGGATGACACATCGAATTCCAATAAGTTTTTACTCTATTATGCCATAACATTTGTCGAGCTATCCAGAGTATAGTGTACAATTTGGTTAATAATGGAATTACCAGAAAATACTTCAGAACTTTTCTTGGTATGTTTGTGTAACAATACGGATTTCGCTCGGACCTAATCGATCGCTAAATCAACCAAGACCATTCAAAACGTGGATATGCTAACTCCGGGCATACAACACATTAGAAAAAATAACAAAAGACCTTTATAAACATTATAATAATGTTACATTAGATTATAGAATATCAGAGTTTATCAAAAAAAAAACAGCAGAAGAATAATTCACAATAAATGTAATACAATGCACAGCGCAAGACTATAAATAACTGGACACATCTTAAAGCTTCAATCCAGAATCTTGCTCAATATATCTACAAAATAAAACTACTCGACTAGCAGTGTGGAAAATAGGGGCACCCGAGTTTGCAAGAGAAAAACAAACTATAGGTCAGCCATGGGACTGGTGTAAGAACACCAAACAGTTATAAACTTATATAGATGATTGTAACGACCCAGAAAATCTGAACCAATTTAAAATTTTTAAATTGGCTAAAATAATGGATTTTAAATATTTAAAATAAATATTTTAAATAATGGCGATGAAAACCGAGTTTGAATCGACATTTGAAAACGAATATAATTAATTATAATTATATATAGAATTGAAAATGGCGCGGTAGTTCGATAATTCGATTTCAAACTTCAATTGAATATACCGGGTGCAGAACAATCCGGATTTTAGTGAAACCAAAAATAATGGAATCTAATTGATAATATCTTTCCAACGAATCTGACCAATCGAAATTTGATAGCGGGAATCAAAAGATATGTCCAGTTGAAAATTCTGAATAGTCGCTATGGAATTAAGGCCCTTAAAAATGGACATTTTGCAGATGACCTCGGATTTCGACGAAACCACTTTTGTTGGATCCGCAGTGTCAAGTTATTGCTAGGTTTCAAATTTCATAATTTTTTCGAATCAATATGTGAGCGTGGCAAAAGAAAACGCGTTTGACCAGTTTCAATTGATTTTAATCGACTGGAAATTGACCATTTTTCAAACGGTCTCAGAATTCGACGAAACTAGTTTTGTTAGGACCGTATCGTCAACACGAAGCTAGAAAATATTTTTCTGGAATTTTTCTAGTTAGTACGTGACCCCGGTAATTTGAAATGTGCGTTTAAAATTCAATATAGTGATTTAAATGAAAATTCAAAAGGAAACTGATTGTAACGATCAAATCAGCTTGCGATACATATCGCATTGTGTTTGGAATGGGGGTAAAACGCTATGGACGACAGGCGGTGGGCCTCGTTTCGAGGTCGTATGTAAAAGTCAACCTTTTTGCAAAATTAAATAATTAAATAATAAAATAATAAAAATATTATATAATTCCCTCCTATACCTTGGCCCCCCCTGTAATTCATTACCGAAGTTCATTAATCAGAAAAAAAAAGAGAAAAGAAGACGGACGGAGCAGCAGCGACGCCACCGCCCTGACGACCGCCGAACCCCCCCCCCCCCCCCCCCCCCCACGTGCCGATCCCGCTCCTCCCCCTCGCGACGCATCCGCCTTCCCCGTTCAAGACCTCGCAGCCGCCTCCCCCGTCCGAAACCCTAGCGCCGCCCTCCTCGAAGCCAGACTCCGCCTCGCCTCCGACGAACTGCGGAAACCCCCCCCTCTGTAAGTTTTTTTTTGTTTTGTTATTTTATTTTTATATAGTTAAAAACTGATTTATTTTAATTAGGATTAAACTGATTTTTATAAAAATTTAAAACTGATTTTTATAAACATTTAAAACTGATTTTTATAAACATTTAAAACTGATTTTTATAAAATTTTAAAACTGATTTTTATAAAAAATTAAAACTGATTTTTATAAAAATTTAAAACTGATTTTTATAAAAATTTAAAACTGATTTTTATAAACATTTAAAACTGATTTTTATAAACATTTAAAACTGATTTTTATAAACATTTAAAACTGATTTTTATAAACATTTAAAACTGATTTTCAAAAGCATATAAAAACTGATTTTTAGAAAAAGGTTTGAACTTTAAATAGAAAAGGTTTAAACTTTAAAAAGAAAAAGGTTTTAACTTCAAAGAGAAAAAGGTTTGAGCTTTAGAATGGAAAAAGATTTGAACTTTAAAAAGAAAAATCAGATTTTTATATATTGAAAGTCGAAGTAAAAATCATATTTTTATATATTGAAAGTCGAAGTAAAAATCATATTTTTATATATTGAATAGCATCGTAAAAATTCGATTTTTACATATGTAGAGAATACGGGCGAAAGCGACAAAAAGGCGAGGTTGGCGAAGATTTCTATAATGGAAGTGTCGTGAAGTTGGATAGCTATTGGTGAGATTTCTGATTTAAAAATTATATATATGTGTTGAAAATGAAAGTGAATTGCTATATATAAATATATATATATATATATACGCCCCTCGTCCACAAACCATGGACGATATTTATTGGTTGAAATTGTTGTGAAAATTGATTGATAGCGAATGATTGTTTGGGATTGTTGGTGATTGATATTGGTTGATGGTGGTTGAAAAATACCCGTTTGTGGTTGTGAAATATTTGGTTGAAACCACATAGGATTAGTCGGTGGAAATGAAATAAATATATATACATGCCGCCTGTGTGCGAACTAGATGCATGATCCCCATTGTCAAAAACCGCGAGGTTTTAAGGTAGAGCGAGGAGCCGTACTAGGGACGGTCCCGGTTTAACTACCCTGCCGTTATGCTGCCGAAATTTTGAATAATATTCGTGTGTTTGAATTATTTTCATATGCTTAAACTATATTTATTCATTGAATAGAAAACATTCATGTGTTGAATTGATATTCATTCGTTGATTAGAAATTCATGTGTTGAATGGTATTCATATTTTGAAATAAATCGTTTGATAATAAAAATCACATTTTTATCTATATATAGAAACTATAGAAAACATTCATGTGTTGAATTGATATTCATTCGTTGATTAGAAATTCATGTGTTGAATGGTATTCATATTTTGAAATAAATTGTTTGATAATAAAAATCACCTTTTATCGACTATATGAACTGTGTAAAATAATCTCGTTTTAAAAGAAATTGTTTTATGATAAAAATCCCATTTTTATCACCAACATGAACTATATAGAAAAATAGTGTTTTGAAATGAATTGTTTTACAATAAAAATCACACTTTTATTGTATGCATAAATCGTTGAAATGTGAAGTGTTAAAAATAGCCACTTGTTCAAAATAAACATATATGAGTTGAAATATTCATTAATTAGCTAATGAAATGATTTGCACCTATTTATGTAACATTAGAATGAATGGTGTTTTTAAACCAAACAGAAATCAAATATGAAGTTGAATAGAAAGTGATAAATGATAAGAACTGTATATATATATGTACATGCATATTTATTGAACAGGTTATAGCAAAGGGGCTAGAGAAGAGGAATAAAATTTTGTGCCCGACAAATAGGTACACATTTACTGCTTTGTTTGGGTGATGATTTTATGAGCCTGTTGGCTAGCCGCTTGGCTTTTTCTTTTTCTTTTTGAGATTAGAAGGACCGGGAAAGCTATTTGCAATTTCGCGATGCTCCCGGTGCAGGGGAGGTTATGGCGAAATTTTCCAAAATTTTAAGGTGTTAGAAAAATATTTGAAGTGTAAACGATATGGAAATCATTGAATGAACTATATTTATATAAATATATAAATATAAATAAAATTAAAACGAAACGAAGCCGTGCAGTTCGTATTTTGAAACCGTGATTTCAAACAACTAATGCGGGAAATCCGACCATTGGATTTTCCCGAAACCTCAACCGTCGGGTTCGCCTTGGAATTATCTTTCCAACGGCACCAACCTTGTAAAAATCTAACGGTTGGAATGTTTAATTCAAATCTGAAGAAAAACTGTGCCAGAAACGATTATATTTATATATAAATATAAATATAATTTTAATTAATCGAATAACGACGCTGCAGTTCGTATTTTGAAATCGAAAATTCAAACGATTGTACCGGGAGATCCGACCGTCGGATTTTCCCGAAACTGGAACCGTTGGATTCGTTTTGAAAAGACCTTTCTAATGATGTAAATTTTGTGAAGATCCAACGGTTAGATTTTCAGATATGTGTAAATCAAATCTGAAGAAAAACAGCGCCACGGCCGCCTTATGGCCCGAAGCGTCGTTTTGAATAAATTAGCTATTTTAAATTAAATAAAAATAGCGATAAATAGTTATAAAATATCATAAGCGATATGGAATGGAAATAAACTGAATTTGCTCGATTTATGTTGTATTTGATGGTTGAATGTGTTTGGTGTGAAAATTACATTAAAGAACAATATTGGTGTTGTCGAATAATTTAACCATTGAAATAAATCGATTTGAAATTCTAAATATACGTGAATTATTTGAAAAGGCCGAGTTAATTCTCATTTCGAATAATTGACCGACGATTGAAATTCGAAGATGAAGATGGTGGTCGAAGACCGGAGATCTTCACCTCGTTTGGATGGTAACCGAGGTCCTGATTGGGAGGCATCCCGAAATATGGATAATGAGTGGTGATCGTCCAGACGTACGTGTCGATCGATGGGTTTGCGAGGTATTTAGTGCCTCCGGTTTCGTTCAGACCCAGAACGGACTTGTAAATGGACTGTGTGTCTGACATTGGATTTTATTCTGTGTTGATTGATCTCTATTAAATATACATCTGTTTGGCGGCGGAGAATTTATTCTTTCGCTTAACGCCCTTCTCTGAGACGCACGAGCTCAGAGGTTGTATATCGATGGACATCAGTCGCATGGCATGAACTGCCTGTGTGGCATGCTAAGATGCAGTGATCAGGGCTTCTGTTGAAAAGCAAAGTCTTGTGGTGATGATCAAAGCACCGCCTGTGTGGCGTAGCTTTGTGTATAACGTAAATTCACGAGCCTCACACCCCGGTATGAACCTAAAACGGGAGGAAGGACCTCAGGGAGGACATGCGTTTCTTTCTAGCTAGGGTGGTGTCAGTGACCTACCAGCCCTGACATTTATATACTTTTCACCTATGTGGTTGTTGCTGTTGCGAGGCGCCTCGGTTTGATCGGACGATCCGGGTCCGATGGAGTCATTCGTTGGCTCGTTTACGCCCCAAAGGGCGGGGAAACGTATTGTTCAGGCATTTTAATCCACATCGGTGGACCGGCCCTGATGATCCAAGGGTCGATGCGCTCTGACCCTGTGGCTCGGGCTAGAGAGTCACGAAGTCGGTAAGGACTATCTTTTGCTTTGGTTCATGACGGAAATCCAATTTCCAAATACGTGACGATGCGATTTTGATTGTATACCTATATATGGCGACATAGTGGTATGGGGCATTAATGCCGTCTATGATTCATAGTTATGTTTTGAAATTGTTTTCAAAACATATAAACACTAGCAATAATATCAAATGCCTTTGTTTTATTCGTATCAAGCATATTTTGGCCGTTATAAGGTAAAACTCTATCCTCCGGTTTGCGTTGCATTGTGTGATGGGAACTGAGTCTTATAACGGTTTCATTTTTATGAAAAGCATAGCGATGTTTAAAAGAAAGATTTGTTTTAAGGCACTGGCAATCCAATGGAGAAAACCCGTTCCACGAAAGTGGCGTGGTCCTGTGATTAGCCAATTATATATGTGTTGAGTGGATTTCTCATACCAGTCCCATGACTGACTCGTAGTTTGTTTCACTTTCAAACTCGGGTGCCCCTTTTTCTACACGGGCAGCCTTGTATTCAGGTTTAGCTGGTTCTGTCTGGATAGCTGGAGCTGAAGATGGATTCTATCATTTACTTCTTTTTATGCTGTTCAGCTCCTATTATACATATTTTGTTTATTTCCGCTGTAGACATTTATGTATAGCTGAACTGTATTTGTACTAAGTAAGATCCTGTATACTGTGTAACTCTGATGATTACTTTTATCCAGTATATTTTGTTGTTCATTATCTGGTGTATTTATTTAATTTTTTTCTGCTATTATCTGTTTCTGTGTTATATTCCAAAGATAGCCCTGTTTCCGTCTAAACGGGAATTCGGGTCGTCTCAATGATAAGGCAAATCATAGGACCACGCCGCTAATGCGGAACGGGTTTGACCCCATGAATGCTGGTGTATAAAGAACAATCAATATAGATATATGGATCTACTATGCATTAATCAACATGCAATATCCCAATCTACCCATTTAGATTAACCACCACAATTAGATTTTCCAAATCCAATTCAATTTACAAAAATTATTCCTCTGTACTTTATTTCCCGATTTCCATTTCAAATCAATTGAAATACATATCTGGCTTTTATATCAAAGTAGATTTCACTTAGGGATCTCAAATCAAATCATTTGGAAATATGAATTCCAAATCATAACAATGCATACAAACTAGTATGCGACCAAATATCTGGCTTCCCCTAGACAAGGCAAAGGGCATGCACCTAAGCAACTCGATATATATATGTGCACCTCCCATTATGGAGTAGGCTACACCGATGTGCACCTCCCACGCATGGAAGCATACGCTGCCCATCTCACCCATACTTTTAGTCGTTTGGGTTACCAGAATCTTTAGCCACATACTAAATCATTTTTATATACCGAAGTGAGGAAAATCATTTCACAACGTAATAATCACAAGTACTTTCAAAATATAGTACTTCACATCAGCAATTCACACATATGATTAGTCAATATTAATCACATAACCTTTGAGCTCGTACGTCCGAAAGAAGGGTGTTAGGCAAGGGAATAAATTCTCCTCACCAAACGAATACATCATTAATAGCAACTAATCGAATATGTGGTGAACTGCAATGTAAAACCATAATATATTTCCAAATCATTTCGAAATTATCGAGTTTTAGCCCTCGAAATCCTTTCTGTTTTATAAAACATTTTTATAAAACATTCCCTTTAAAAAATTGGGAATACATTCTTTTCACTTAAGAAAAATACCATTTCACAATCACTCATTAAATTTGAAAGGAACTCAATATCATCGCTACACATCTCATAGTCAAATCGTGAAGTGTTTCACAAGATGTCAGCATAGAAATATTTCTACCCAACCCAATGCAAAATGTAAAAACATATTTTGCCCATAAACTGGTCGAGCACAATCCAAACAATCAATCAGTCAAAATCAATATCAACAACCACATATATTTGGTTTAAACCACATCTCATGTTTTGGTAAATTTAATTACCATTCATTCATTGAAATCTAATTAAAGGCTTATTCAAACTCCAATTGGTTTCATCTCAAAAATCCTTTCATATTGATTATTCTACTTTTTGGGAATTAATCCTTCTTTTATTATGTTCTAACAAGTTGCACCCCAAAGATTTGAGTTTAACCAATGCTCTGGTACCAAATTGACATGACCCGAACTTCCCCGTGAAGGAAAGCACAGATTGAGTTGAGAACAACACGAATCAGAACAAAAACAGAAGAATATTTCATTGCTTATTACAACAATTTACATCAGAGTACAAGAATATATAGATTATGAATAAATATTATATTATACATCAGAAAATATCAGAGATTACAATACATTACATAGCAATGAAAAAATAATAAAACACAGCTGAAAGGGATAAATAGATACAGAGCTTTCTGAATATCATTCCAGTTGTAAACTAGGATCCTATGAATATAAATCTGCAAAACCAAAACTACTAGCTGCCTGTGCGGAAAATAGGGTCACCCAGAGTTTAGGTTAAACAATATACTACAGGTCAGTCATGTGACTGGTGTGAGAACTAAAACAGTTATTTAAAACATTACATTAAAAGAGACTAAATAAAGGGACCACGCCGTATAACACGTAATTGGTTTCCTCCCAAGCAAAGTAGTGCATAGAATAAACAACGCAATGCTCTTTTTGGAAAAATGAAGCTATTATAAGACTCAGGTCCCATAACACAATGCAACGCAAGCCGGAGGATAGAGTTTTACCTTATAATAGCCAAACAAGCTTGGTATTTTTAAAACAATTCATTTTGATACTATTATAGTGTAAAGTGTATGAAAACAACTTCAAATATAAATGTATCAATCTTAGACGACATAGTGCCCCATACCACTATGTCGCCATAGTAGGCTCTACAAATAAAACTGAAATATCACGTATTAGAAATTGGATTTCCGTCACGAGTCGAGGCCAGGGGAAAGCTCCTCACCGCTTCGAGACACTCAAGCAAATGCCCCAAGACTCCACACTCTGGGTAGCCCTTGGAATCGGCTGGGCCGGTCCTCCGTTATGTTTGAGGATTAGTTATTCCTGAACACATGTTTCCCGGTCCTATCGGACCTATCCATCGACTCAGAAGAGACCGATATATCTGAGGCACCTCGCATTCCAACATCCGAAAGGGTATAATAATCAACAATGTCAGGGCTAGTAAAACGCTGACACCACCCATAACTAGAAAGAAACATCGTGTTCTCCCAGCGGTCCTTATCCCGTTTTTAACTCATACCGAGGTGTGAGGCTCGCGAATCAACGCCATACACAAAGCTGCGCTGTATTAAAGCCGTGTTTTGATCATCAACCACAAGACTCTGCTTTTCAACAAAAGCCTTGATCACTGCATCTCAGCATGCCGCACAGGCAATTCATGCCCTGCGACTGATATCTATCGATATATAACCTCTGAGCTCGTACGTCTCAGAGAAGGAAAAGCAAGAGAATAAATTCTCCGCCGCCAAACATATATATATTTAATAGAAATCAATCAGCATAGAATAAAATCAAACGTCATACACACAATCCATTTATAAGTCCATTCTGCATCTAAACGAAACCGGAGGCACCTTATTCCTCCACCCTATGTCTAATACAGGAGAGAGGCCCTCGCATATCCGTCGATCTCCAAGTACGTCGGGACGATCACCACTTATTACCTCATCTTGGGTGTACATCCCAATTAAGAAATCAATAATCATCCAAATGTTGTGAAGACCTTCGGTCTTTAACCACAGTCTTCATCGTCGACATATCGCCGAATCAGTTATTCAAAATGGGTATAAACCCGGCCTTTCCAAATAACTCACGTATATAATAAACAAGTGCTACAACAACACATCATACGCCTTATTCCAATTCTGAATATTCTTTAATTCAAATATCCACATTTTTTGGGAAAGGTTCCCATTAATTTTATCAAAGATAAATTCTTTAAAATTAATTCTTTAATCTTCCTTTGGATGCCAATTCAATCTAATTAAAGATGCATAAAAACTCCACTTGGTTTTAATCTTTCCAAAAATCAATATTAACGATTGTTTAACTTGGGAACTCATATCCTGTCTTTAACTAGGTTAAAGAACCAATGTCATTTAAAACAAGGTTCACGATAAACCCAAAATCACATTCCATTCCATCAGCCTATAACCGTAAATTAGAAAGTGAACAATTCCCTAAGTATTAAACCCGAAGTCTGAAACCAACATCACATCAATACCCAGGAAACCATTGAACTTAATTAATCTCTAGTTATTTTCTGATTTTCTTAACTCCATTGGGTCTAAGAACAGTATTATTAAAGATACCATTCACGACAATCCAAAATCTCATTCCATTGGTAATCGGGTTAAAGAACAAGTGTTATTTAAATCACCGTTCACGATATACCCAAAGATTAATTTCAATTCAGTTCCAGTTAAATATTAATTAATTGGTATGCTTCATTAAATCTAAATAAAAATATTTAATCTTTTCTCAATTGGGTTTAAGAACAGTGTTAGTGAAGAAACCATCCACGACAAACCCAAAATCACATTAGTCTCTAGCCGTAAATTAGTAAGAGAACAATTCCCTAAGTATTAACCCTGAAGGCCGAAACCAGCATTAGATCAAAACCCCGGAAACCATTCAACTTAACTAATCTCTAGTCAAATTATATTTTCTTTCTAAACTAGAATCAGACACAGTCAATTACCATATAATGTGATTTATACGGATTTCATACACACATGTAGACAACAACAATCAAATGCATTCAACCATCATCCAGAGTGCATTCTACACGGCATAAGCATTAAATATAAATATTCAACGCTTACAACAGCCTGTCAATCAATCTATTGACATACAACTAATTATTTAGATTAGTGTATGTCCAATATCATACAATACCCATGTGGGGTTTCAATCAACAAATAATGAATTTTATTTGTGCAGTTGGGCGATTTGTAAAATTTAGATCTATACAGAAATTACAATATTTGGATCTACCCAGAAGTTGCCACATTTGGATGTACCCATAATTACAACTCTGGGTCTATCTAGAATTATAACATTTGGATCTACACAAATTTTAGCTATTGGATCTACCAAAAATTACAATGTTTTGATCTACCAAGAATTTGCAATGTAGGATCCACCCTGAATTTATAACACTGGGATCTACCTAAAACTATAGTTCGATTGACCAAAAGGTTTGGTACTGGCTAAACAACATAAATGTGTCACAAACTTACAATCAATAATGCTAATAGTGGTAATCATGCCTTCTATACCACATGTTCTAAATACTAGTTCACTATCTTCTAGTCAGCTCCATATTGGAAATCAACAAACTTCTTCGATCGACGAGTCGATAATTAACCGTTCTCATATACATTTGTGTCCTATACTACGAGGTTTACGACATCGTTTATTCACAATCACGCCTTCTCTAAGGGTGCAAAATCATGTGATTTTATACATAGAAAATATGTGGTTTTGTGAAAAAGGAATAATAAACAGTTTTGAAACTATTTAAATTACTATTTTTTAAATCCTTTGTAATTCGGAATATATATATATATATATATATATATATATATATATATATAATTTTGCCTTGAGAAGATTTATCTTTTAAAAACTCAATCAAAAATCGATTTATCTCATGGTTATAATAAAAACTTATACGCATAGCTAATTCTAAAATCATAATTATAAAACGTGCATGTGTCACAAATTCATCAAAATTCGACATGGAATTTAGTCCTCATAATCATAATAAACTAGGAATTCAAAACCCGAATTCAATGACATTATAGGCTTTCAGTTTCTAGATTGAATCTATAAGAAATTCATCAGTAAACAATCATAGAAGTACATCGATGAACCAAGTATCAAGCAGAAAACACAATAAAACAACATCCTGCAAGAGAAAGAGTTGCTCGCGAAACTCTCTATTTATAGATTGACCTTGCTTTCAAAGCGGTTAATCCTATGGTCGAATAGGGTATCGACCCCTTGCATGCAAATGCTACATGCTTAATTCTTGTTTCTAATTGCAAATTCGATGAAAGGTTTATTAAAATTATGGCAGTCAAGTTGACCTGAAATTGTACATAGGCGAAGATTAAGGTTGCTACTCAAATTCAAAGATAGAAAGACACAAATCCATGAAGTATTGATCAAGATATAATAGCTCAAAGTAGCAACTGGGGATGCTTCACAGAATTGAGGGTAACCAAAAACACAACATCCAGTTTAGTATCTATACTATACTATTAAAGCTGAGTTATCTTTCAATAGCTCACAAGCCTCCTCAAGTCTGTGAAAGAGTACGTGACACGTGGAGCTGCAGCTCAACAGTCTCCATTTACCATAATTTTAGACTAAAAAAAAAGCGTACCTTTTTATTTTCCTCCTGATTACGTCAATTTTTTCCCCTTCTTCCTCTGTCGAATTTGTCTCAATCCTCTGCGCCCGTGCCTTCCCTTCCTTTCCCTTCACCTGGCTACATGATAACGTCTATCTCTAATTGACACTCATCCGGTCCGCCCTCCTTTTCTCCCATTAACCGCGGAATTTTCATGCCATCTTCCATGAGCGCGAAATTGGTTCATCGAAGGTTTTAATGCTGTCTCTTCTCCCGATGTAAGCATCTATTTCTATTCGTTTTTTATGTTAGGTTTAGATTGGCTAAGTTCCTTTTGTCTGTATATTTTCTCAGATTAGGGTTGCCGATTTCTCCTAATAACATTCATTTTTTTTTTAACTTTGTTGGGTTTGCCGATTAGGGTTCAAGACAAGTTATATTATCCAATAATTATATTCTGGAATTGTTTTTGACATGGAAATCGAGTAATAATACGTCGTGTATTTCTCAGTTTAGACGAGAAATATCGATAGGCTATAATAGTTGTCATTAGCAGTGTAAAAATTCATTCAGTTTGCCATTAAATAATTTGTTCTCTGCTTAATAATAGTCGAGTATGATGATCAAAAAATTTACAAACTATCTTATGCCACCATAAACATTTGTTCTTTGCTTAATATAAAATGTGTTATGAAGTCGAGTATGTGATCAAAAAATTTACAAACTGTTGTTTTCGCTTTAGTTTTTGGGTTTACCCTTGCATATCCATGGTTGTTAGCCAAAAATTCAATCTATCGTTTTCCCTACAACTACTATATTTTGATGAAAATCTACAACACAGAAAACCTTCATTTTTTCTACATTAAGTTGAATAGAATTTTTGTGAACTTGCTGACTGTGTTTGATTTTGATTCTTATTATAGGTGTTTTGCTCCATTTAGTAGCATAACAAGATAACGAGGATGACCTCTTTCTTCTAAGTATGGTGAGATGATTATATGTTTAAAAAAATCCGCATTCAGTTTGGCTTTTGTATTATACAAAGTCATGCCCTTTTCTAATATTTGTCCCCTGTGTTATATATGTTAGCTGACTTTATATTTGAAATAGTATATGTAATATAATCTTTTTTGCCACACTCACATGCATTCAGCAAGGCCTTAGCATCATTGTATCAAACAGGAATGAGGAATATGGTAGCAGCAATTCTAGAAGGCCCGAAGCAAAGGTCAGGGAGTGGGCCGAAAACTCTGCCACACATCAATAAAACTACCTCCTGAAACCCACCGTTGATCCATATTCGCACCATCCGTGTACATAGTTTTCGGGCTTTGCAGCACATTTTGGTTATTATCTACTTCTTATACAGGTAGATTTTCTCTGTGTTTAGTAATTTAACATTGAAATACATAATTGTAAATAATTCAACTTTAAATGTAAAGAACAGTAAACACAAGCTATTATCGTTACACATATAGAAGACTAGACAATAGTTTCAATTTTTTTTTATCACTTACAATATATTCCCAAAAAAAAGGATGTCACTATTATGTTGTTTGCGACTATTCAGCTTGAAGATATACATATATACATATGTGTGTGTATGTATATCTTTTCCTCTATATTGGTATGTTCACTATCAATTGACTTTTGAATGGACATAATCCAATTAGCTATGATGAGGAAAAAATATACATATCATACAACTTAGAGAATTTGAACCATATTTCCATTAGCCATAGGTGTAAACCACAATAATTCATTAACATAAATATTATGAAGAATTCCAAGCATAAATTTTCAAATAATGGAAGTATTCCCTTTTTCAAACATGTTTACTAAATTTTAGTTTTCTCCTTTTATGTTATTGCCGGTTTGTAATTCATTTTAGGATCATTACTCCAGAAACATTTAGTTATTAAATACTATAGCCATCAGTCAATTTTTGACTGTCGGAGTAATATGCAATCAAATATTTTATACTTGAATAATGCTTTCCTTCCATACTTGATATTAGTATATATAATTGATGGATCGATGTTTTTCAAATGCCATAAAAAATAGTCTTAAACAATTTCCTGTTTTATTTTCCTTAATATACATTGATGCTTGGATTGCTCTCAGTTAGATTTTGTTCCAGATTTCTTTTTCTTCACAATTTCCGTAATTTGCATGTTATGTCTAGGATTAATTCTTAGTGCTTTCCATTGTCAAAAAATATAGGTTATTATACTGAGACAATACTCATTCAAACATAGATTATAAAGATAATAATAAAACTTGGCTATTACTTTAATTGATCTATATTTAGGCATGGTCTGAACACTCGGGTCATATTACTTTAATTTCATTGCAACTGAATTATCTATTACTTTAATTTCACTAATTTTACGCCATTGGAGGGAAATTTATAGATTGGTTTGATTTCTTCTTTTCCTACATCTTATTTTTCTAATGATTAATTTAGTTGCTTAAATTTACTTAGTAATTAGCGTGTTTTTAAACCTCATTTAAATACCATAATAATTCATTATTGAATGATAGTACGATATTTGGTCCCTTGAGCATTAAAGCACTTATGTGATCTAAATTGTTTAAGAATTGTCTATGTGTGCAAATACTGGGACGTGGATGAGAAAAATCAGCTACCTAAATTAGCATCAGCTTTTCAAGAAGAAGATTGTATGTATTATAAAAATAATAGCAACTTAAGTTAATAGAATTATTCAAATTAATTAGTCATATGATTTTTTGGCCAATAATTGAGTCTTAACTTCAAACCATACAGCTTACTCATTGTTCAAATTTTTTACCATGATATTTTGTATTCCTTGCATTATTAACTTTATTGTTAGTTTTGAATTTGAATCTATTGTGAAAGAAATGAAAATGAGAATATTAAGTTGGAATGTTTTATAAAATTAACAGTATTAAGACGGATTATTGTATCCATCAAGGCATACCCTCTTGATGAACACAATGAATTACATATAAGGTACATCTATCAAGATGTGGTCCGGCTTATAAATGAAATTAATATAAATATCACAACCTGCAAAGTTTGGCTTATATATAATGTTTATTTTCTTTCTATCATTTGATCATGAAATTGAGAGTTACTTTTATCCCCAAGATGTATTACTACTAACTTTAAGTACAATTAGTTCAATGTACTTCTGTTAACCTGCTTTTTTGGTATGGACTCCTTGCAAATACTTTTCTGGGTTCGGGTACAATGTATTGGTTTTATTTATTGAAAAAAAATTGGTTTTTCTCTTCTGTTTCTGTTTAAGTTGAAATGTAAACTTAATCTGTGTACTTTTGATGTTTCAAAAGGCGAACTTTGAATTTTGTTTTAACCTTTTTTTTGGATGACAATATTTGAAAATCTCCTAGCTCTCAGGAGATTCAACAATGAAAGTTAAGTGAAATCTAAAGAATAAATTTTTTCATCAACTCTAAACTAAAGCGTATTGATCATGGCCATATATTTTTCATGTTTTAGTAAAACATAAATGTTTGCTATGAATTTGACACATATTTCCATGTTGAAATTTGTATGTACAAAGACAGATTGTCTAACTTAATGGAATATGGTCCATCCAAGTTCCATGTTTTTACCTTTAATATAATTGCCTATTCAGATAGAAATTAAATATTTATTTTCCAAGAGCAAAAAATTGACCTACATGTTAACATATCAACAGTTCAATTTCTTAAATAAACAAATACTCGCCTTTAGCCCAAACTTGCTAAAATTATATAGGAAAAAAGGAAGAAATTAAGTGCTATCCAATGATAACAGGCTAATTAATATTTAGGATTATATATACGTCTTTCTACTTTATATCAAGTAGAAACATACTATTATTAATTATAATAAACTTCCATTTACTTCATTTCCAAGTCATAATACTTAACGACAGGTTTTTTTTTTTGACATATTTGAACATACATGGTAATATCTTTTATGTATGGATGTTAGACCTCAATATGAGGAACCAAATGTACAATATCAGAGCAAATTAAGCTGGTAGTATACCCATACTAATAAATTATAAATTGACCATTTTTTCAATATAATTTTTTTTTTTTTTTTTTTTTTGCTTGACATGATTTTCTATTGAATGAGCAGCGTGCCTACCATAAGTGATATCGGTTCTTACCCTGAAGCATACCGATAAAAGTTCTATATTTTCACTAATTTTTATTTTACATGAGATCTTATGATATTTACTTGAACAATTTGAATTTATTTTCTACGATTAAATTCCAATCAATTTTGTTTATAGCTATAATAATTTATCACATTTCCACACATTCATCTCTTGAGTTTTGTCACCTAAACATGGATGTAGGATATTTGACAGGCCACATGCCAAAATTGAGAAAATTTTAACCAAATTTCTTGCTTCTATGTTTTGCGTACATTTTGAAGTTATTTTTTGGGTCAATTGCTAATATTATAAAGTAGTTTTGCAACTGCATGTTTAACTATAATTTATTCTAGATTCCAATCTATAAGTATTATTTCTATGTTTTTACGCTTGATGTAATTGCTTATTTACATAAAAATTAAAATTTACTTTACGATTACAGAACTGTTCCTGCATGTTGACCAAGGCTTTTCAGGTTGGGACTGCAGAGGTGGAGTGGATTAATGGAAGGTTTTCTACTAATTAACAAATGATTTAATTTTCTCTTCTCCGTGTTTTGTTGGAAAAAACAAGTTTAAGATGTATTCTGAGCCAAACCATAACCGGTAACTAGCACTTTTATTGCCAAATCATAATAGTTAATGAAAAGTTAACAATTTTTGACATATTTGAATATACATGGTAATATCTTTTATGTATGGGACGTTAGACCTCAATATAGGGAACCATATGTACAATATCAGAGCCAAATTAAGCTGGTAGTATACCCATATTAATAAATTGTAAATTGACTCATTTTTTCAATAGAATACATATTACCATCGGTCTGGGAATGCAATTAGTGAAAAAATTAGCCTTCCACTATCGATATATTGATTCTTTGACTATTAGTGAAAAGAACAGAATGCATTGGTGTTAAACCTTTCATTAATTGAACAATTTCACTTGAATAATCATGTCAAAGTCAACTGAAAAATATATCGTTTCCTTATTTCCATGTTTGTGTACAAGATTAGTTTACAAACATGTAAGCTATTCATTGGAGTGACTCTAATGGTGAAGATCAAAGAGTCAACCAAAGCCGTGCCTAATTTTGGTGAAAGAACCAATCACGTCCTAAGATTTCAAATACGCTAGGCGAGGATCTGTATATTCACAAATTTATATATGTTTTCTTTTCATAATTTAATTTTCTGAAACTATTTATTCTGCACTGTCCATCAATAATTTCCTTTCACATTTACATATAAGCAAATAAATAATCTCCTTTCACATTAACATATGAGTAAATATTATGAAAGTGATTCAAGTTGATTTTTCAGTAAATAATATCTGTATGTTTCTTTAATAAATAAGGAAATTGAAGCATGCGTAAAATGGTTAGACTGAAGAGAGGCAATGAAGACGTGTCTGTTTCATACTTTTCAATAGATGTTTTCCAGTTGATGCCTTTTTTCCTAAATTCTAAATTCTAAATTCTAAATGAAAAGGTTCTTTTTTTGATGCAATTAATTTTCCATCCTGTTTTCGGTTGATATTATTTAAATATATTATCTTTCCTCTTTTAGATCTTAACCATCATGCTGTAACTGTAAAAATGAATTGAAATAAGAATCATCGTCAGTTTTTATATTGAACTTCGAACCTAATCAAACTAATTTTTTTCAATGCATGATCTATGCCATTGAACCACAAACAGGATCATTTATTTTTAATTTATTCATTATTTATTCTATTTTCAAGTAATAGCCAATAATTAAAATTCATTGTAGCATTAACTGTCATCAAGCAGTGAAGAATGTTTAAATTTCCCCAATTTGTTAGCTACTGCCATCTATATGGTGTTATTAACTCTTTTACCCAATGTAACACCCATTTGTCGACAACTGAATTCTTGATTGAATTTTAGCAACACTTCATAAAATCAATTGGTATACCTGAATTATTATACACATGCTAATTCAATATTTATTTATTTCTTTATCTTTCACTATAAAACCTGTTGCAATAACTGTAATAATCATCTTTTACCATCTTTCTTTATCTTCTATGTAGCTTAAGATTGCTGCATGTTATGTTGTTTTGCACATAAGATGAAATGGTTCAAAAGGGAGATATAATTTATAAAAAATGGAAGTTTAATTAAAATATTTATTCAATATAAGGAACTATTCATGATATCTTCCTTGAAAAATATTGTAATTGTACTTCATTGAGTTTTCATACAACATAATTTTTGTACTGCTGTCGATATCTTTTTATTTTATTAGAATTAAATTTTCATAACTGCAATTTCATTATGTACAGCATGCATTTGCCCTATTGATATTAAGAAACAAAGAAAAGCTCTGTCAAATTCTACTGCCTAAATTATTGTAAATGCTTGAATTTTAATATTTTAAAAGTGGATCAAACTTTATAATATTAAAGTGACAACATCTTATGTGTCTGTGCATGTATTCTCTTTTTCATGAAATGGTAATAATTTCTTGGCAGGTAAGTGAGAGATGGACAAAATCAAAACAGCAGCTTCTAGGTATTGAAGTACATGTAATTGATTATACTATCATACATATTATAATTAAAGTCATTCCGTACCTCCTTCGTGATAAAGATAAAAAATTAACCAGATTGCGATCACTAAACCATTAATAAATATAAAAGAGGTATAGAACCAAATCAAGGGATAAATTTATTTTCCCATAAATTCCAAAGTACAACAGGTTGCCATATCAACATTTGGATTTCAGGCTAATCATTATTATTTCTTTTTCAGGTTATCCATTTAGATTTGAATGACTTAAACTCTCCTTTTTTATCTCCCTAAAAATAATGTGATTTCCTTAAAATACCCAGTAACTTGGGACATTTAGGTCATATATTAATTGACTGAATGGTTAATATTCTGTTTACTGTAGGAATGGTTAGTTTGAAATTTAAATATTTTAGTACATGAAAGATTTTAAAGACTAATAATTGTTATTTTTCAATTTCTTTACTATTTCAGTTTACACTAAATAATATTTTATCCTTTCCTCATTATAGGAGCAATACATTGAGAACATTTTCATCAAATAAACCTTTTCTTGCTGGCTATCAAAATATGATATAGTGACATATTATATTCGTAATTGGAACCTCTAGCTAATTTTAACAATCTGTACAATCACTAGACGTCCAATTTCGCAGCAAACACCTTTATGTAATAAGCAGTATATGGAATTGGTAACTAACTCAACACTCTGTTTCTGTAAGTAATCCACCACCAACAACAATATATATATAAGCAGTTATGGTATATTAACGTTAGTGTTTGGATATTAATCAAATATAGTTAATTTTATATAAGATCAATTGTTTGTATTCAGTATACTAGGTATGAATTATATAAATTATGTTTCTACATTCGGATAGGGGTGAGCATTATTTGGTTAAACCGAATAAACCAACCAAACCAATTGAATTTGGTCGGTTTGGTTTGGTTTTAAAGCTATAACGGTTTGTAATCGGTTTGGAAAAATCTTTAGTTTGGT
This sequence comes from Allium sativum, assembly GCA_030737875.1. NCBI lineage: Eukaryota > Viridiplantae > Streptophyta > Magnoliopsida > Asparagales > Amaryllidaceae > Allium > Allium sativum. The sequence goes on along the minus strand of CM060915.1, from coordinate 176,728,192 downwards.
TATCGGTTTAACCGAATTAACCGAACTTTTATTATATTTTCAAAATTATCAATATTATATTAAATATTTTTGGTTAATTTAGTTATCTAAATTAATTGTAATCATCACATATGTAACATAATTACTTTTGAGAAGCATAAAAATCATAAATAATAATATTTTAATCATATATTTATAATTTATTTTAAATTATAGTTAATATTACGAGCATAAAGTCTAAAATAGTTTAAGTTCGGTTAAATCGGATAACCAACCGAACCAACCAATCTTAATTTGGTCGGTTTGGTTTGGTTTTCATTTTTATTGGTTTTAGTTTGGTTTGACAATTTTCATCATCGGATAAACCAAACGCTCACCCCTACATTCGGATATCAAGATATTCTGTTTTTTCTTTCCTACTCAGATTCTCCTTTTCAATTTTGATGTCTTAACTTTAAATTTGGTCATTGTATAAATAATAATTGAGCCTACTTATGTTAACTTTGCTATTGAAATAATCGGACATTTTGAATGTATGGAGTTAATGTGCTCTGGGGCATTAGTTTTAACCAGATGGAATACAAGACTGCTTTCACCCGTCTATATTCACAAAGTCTTAACATTTTTTAGAAGACATTGGATTGGTCTCCCTTTATAGTTTTAGTATCGGCTTCATCCTCAGCTAACAAATAGTTTATACCATTAGTCGGTTAAATTGTTTACTTTGGCATTATATTTAAGTCATTTTTGGCATACAAAATCATTCATTTTTTTGTGATCGCTAATCATCTGCTTGAAAAGTGATGCATATACTTTATTTATACAAAATGAACTATTATTCATTTAATGTTATCAAGGAATAGATTTGATGTAGAATTAGAATTTTTCATATTAAGTCTATTAGCTGCAAAAACTTTTATCTAGCCTTATAGTTCCAGAATGTGTTGTAGATACCATTGATTTGGATGTGGTAATTTTTTTGTAGGCAATATCCCTATGGATTTTATTTGAGTTGAAGAAAATAGGAAATAAACAAGATTCCAAGGATTTACTCTCTCTTGCAATGGCATCTTATTATAGTATGAAATTTTTAGTTGTTACATTGGAGTATGTACCTTGAGCCATGCATGGAATCTGGACAACAATTTATTTGAGGCCAAATTCTAGGCTCAATCAAGTTAATTTGGACAAAATACAAATTTTTTATTTTTCTTTCTAAGCACTATATATTATTCAATGAAATAAAATAATTCATTTGGTTAATTTATAAAAAAAGGGACAAAACATCTAAGCACAATTTGCGTTACATTCAAAATTGTATACTTAGTAGTGTATATGTGCATTATTAGTGTAATTAATTGACTAAAAGGTGCAGTTGTTGGTTTTGACATGTTAATTTTATTGAAATTGTTGTATGCATTTTTAATTTATTGCCATGGTTTGTTTAGTTTCATGTTCCTTAGTTCCTGGAACAACTTAATGGTTTACCTGACTGAACTTTTTACCTATTACTACATTCTTAACATTACACAAAAGATAAAATGGCTTTTTTCATCAACCTTCTCTTTCTTTGAGTTAGTGAAATTTCATATTTTTATTATATTCTAATACCGAGGAGGGTGAGTGGTTTAAATCGCTGTTGTTTTTCTTCTTCCAGACGTTAGGACGATGTTGCTCAAGTCTATGAGGCGGTAGCATATCAAAGATGTTGACCATTCATTTATGGCTTTTAGGATATAAATATTAGTGTTTTATAACCACCTTTCGTTTTCATTTTTCAAAATTTTTAGAATGAAGTAATTTGATTAGATGCTCACTTATATTCATATTTTTCTACTAAGAATATTTAGCATGAACAAAAATAGTGGAGGTGTATCTTTTCTCGATAGGGCAAGTAGAAATTTGAGATTTATATGAATAGTTTTCCACCATGTTAATTTTATCATTAAATAACTTCATAGTACCTTCTCTGTAAGTACAAACCTGAAAAGAGAACTTTTGTGTTCTCATATGCTAGGTGCTTTTTTATTTTGGGTATTTCAACTATTGTTTTAGATCACGACTGAATTGGAAAAAAGTATTATCATTCTATTTGGTTTCCTGTTTTAAATTAGTGCAATGACAGTTGAATAATCGATATTCTACTTCGTCTACTCCTTTGAATTTCTATATACTTAGGCACCAGTTCTAGCATCAGAAGATACAACAAAGATGATAATAATTGTAAATTTTAATAAGCTTAAAATATTTATTGTATGTTATATTTTAGCAAAGGAAGTCTAATTTAAAATGGACTTAGTAATGAACATTAAGAAAAGAAAAAAGAAATAAATTAACTTATTTATAAATATGGATCACAAGTACCTTTCGATTTTTTTTTTAATAATTTCATGTTCTATCCTATTTCTGTATATGCAAATTTCCCAGTAAAGCTCTAAAGTAAGAAGGATCAACATGATAAAAAGATGAGTAGTATTCATATACAAAAATTTAGAGTGAAACTCTGTTTTAATTTTAATTTTCCTTTTATTAAGTCATTGGAAGTTATGTAGGCTGGCTAATGGTAGTTTCTAAATACAATGGTTCAAACGAAATTCTTACCCTGTGGGGAAAGAGAACAAAGTAATTGTACTTGACACTGAGGCCATGTTGGTTTGCAGAACTTAAATGAGGTTTACATGACTCTGTAATGATCCTTCAAATAATAATAAGCACCAAAGCGTATAAGTCTGTTATATAGAAAATAGAATATCTGATAACATAATTTACCATCATTCTTCCTCAGGTCAAATGCACAAACTGTCTTAAATTAGATTTTATTTTTAATTCCTCGAAATTCCTTTTCTTGAAAGTTTTATCATCTTTATTCTTGCTACTTTTAGCCATACACCTTTCCTTTACTTTCAATGGTTTTCCATTTATATTTATAGAATTTGTAGATCCACTTTAAGAACTCTTCCTGATAAAAATGAGAACTCAATTTGCTGCTACCTTCATTTTCTTTTATTTCATCATCGATTTCATTAACCGCCAAAACATTTTCACCTCTCTATTTGTTTTCTTCCCTCCCTACCAAATTTTATGTAATTTGATTCTATTTAATTTTTAGTTTAATTTGACATATTGGGAATAAGTGATTATCCAAGATATAATTGATGAAACACAGTTTTCATCAAACATGCCAAACCAGTATTTGATATTGGAAATTAACGGGCAATATAAATTTGTAAACTATCACTTACCGAATCTTATGAAACGTGTATTGTTGGGTGATTTAAAAGCAGAATATAGTTTTACATTGCAAGCTGAATTTGAAGTAAAACTTTGACATTATCATATTGATCCAAAATGTATTATTTAACTAATAAATGCCCTTCTATTAATTTTAACATGCATCATTAAAACTAAAATTCCAATAATGATTATTCTAATGGTTAGCATTGGTATGATTTTATCCCATGTACGCACCTCAGTTAATGTAGCTGTTCCTAAAGACAAAAGTCTGATAGAATCTTAACTGATAGCATCAACCCAAATTAATTTAAATGCTAGGAAATCCATCTTGCCTTTTTTTGATTAGAATGGTTTAATCACAAAGCTATGTTGCCTTCTTTTCAAATATCCTAAATTTTTTGACTATGGTATTATTAGCGGTTTTAAGTTATCATATATGTGTCAAAATTATTTGGATTATTAATTAAGTAAGACTTTTGTAACATCCCGATATTTTTGACCGTTCAAATCGACAATGATCCTAAATGTCGACATGAACAAATCAAAAATAAGGATAGTTATTGGGATTTATATAAGAAAAAAGAAGAGAAGAAGAAGAACAAATACAGAATCTCGCAGCGGAAGGACTAAATATAATAAATAAATAACAGTTTATAAAGCTGTTAAAAACATACATTTTATTTCATTTACAACAATTATCAGAGTAAATTAACATACAACATACCGATGCATTTGCAGCGGAATAATAATTATAGTACGTCTGTTGAATTCCATCTTCATCTTGTATCTTCAAAGTAAGAAATCTTCGCTAACTGCAACTCGGTCTGACCCGAGCGTATTGCATAAAAAGAAACACAACAAACACTCGGATCAGAACTAAATCATTCTCATATTAGTTAAATCAAATTTCATGTAATAATATGAATGCAATAACTTAAGAGATGTTACGGGAATTTCCATCTCCTAAGGATCCGTCAAACTAATACTATATAATATAATACGCTATTATAATAATGCCTATGGTTAAATATAACATAATAAAATAATGTAAGCGGGATTACCATTATTACCCTTACACCGTTTATACCGTTGCCGTACAGTTTGCATATAACACACCGGTACGTCGGCGGATAGAGATGCGCCGTGATACGACAACGTTAAATCAAAATCGTAGGGGGCTCGATCAGGATAAATATGACAAGGCATCGAGGCAATACCCATCAGTAGTGATTCTACCGGATTGCTGACCCAGGCCGGTGGTAACGCATAGCCGCAACTACCGCCCACCCCAGACATACCCCAAAATCAAATCAAAGGCGCCAATCAATCACAAAGTATATACATGGTTTCGAAGAAGTATGCCTGCTCAGAGTAGCTAACTCAATTAACCTGGGTATGGCTCCTGTTTTAGTCATTTTAATTATGACCCGAAGGTCAAGGTTATCCATCATCGTTCTCTTTCTTCAAATCCAGTAATCGCCTCCAAATTCATCCAAAACCATTTTTGGAACTCCACCGCGTACACAGTTGTTAAAGTGGTTTTCGGTATTGGCAGAGAGTATGACAATATCCGATCCCGGTCTCTTTAACAACCAAACGTTTACATTTTTCATTTTAATGATTAACCCCGGGTTTATTCGATGCCCGTAACGTCTAGGGTAATGATTGGGATTAATCGGCACAACAACGGTCATATACAAATAAATATGAATAACAGGCAAATTTACATAATTAACATCAAAATGTCAACATATCAAATTCAAGCCATTCGTCACATCAATACATACAAACAGTTCAATATCACATAAATGTACAAATTATCAGGTGTCAGGTTTTAAACAGTAATTAAATGTCAAATTTTTAACTTAACTGAAAACATAAATTTAACAGTCAAAATTAACTACACTATCAATGCAAATAAACATAATATGCAAAATTAAACTGTCAAACATCAATCCAAACAATCATATCATGACATAATATTATTTTAACTAATATTAGAATACTTTAGTTAAGCGTGAGTGGGTTAAATCACTCACCTTGGTTCTATATGCGATTGAAATCCAATTTTTAGCCCAAAAATTTTCAGTCTTAGAATCAATCCAAACCAACGCCATCTCGAAGAGCTCGTTGATACGATTCAAATGCAACAAACCGCGTGTCATTCTGAAGTCGTATGCAAAAGTTATATAAGTTCTAGCGATTAGAGTTTTAAATAAAATAAAATAAAATAACGAAAAATGGACTAAAATATGAGAAGCTTGCCATGTCAGCACCTTCTTCCCCCTTCACCCATCTACTCCTGTACAATACACTCACAAGAAAAATTAAACCCACCAATATACATAACTTCTCTCCTCAATCTCTTTCTTGTTTCTCAACGAAAACTCGAATGGATAGATCCAACAAATTTTTCTTCGCGCACACTTCCTCTCCATCACAATAACTTCAAGCTCGCTCCACCCATAAAATTGCATCCACCAGCTTCCTCACGCATGCACCATGTAGGTTGCGACAATTTTTATCGTGAAATCCACCCAAATTTGCACACAAGATGCTATTCCATGTCACAAACTCGAATACGATGTTCAACTCATGCATCGATCCCTATATAAATCAAGAATCTCAATCCTAGCTTCTTATCCTTCACTTTAGCAGTTGTCGACACCACTCAAATTCCATCACACCTCTAAATTTAGGTATGAGATCGAAGATAATTAAGATACGAGTACGCTAGAATAAAACAAGAATTTTTTTTTTTGTGCAGTTTTTTAGGAGATCTAATGTTTTCTCATAGGATATATAAGAGGAGCGACCATTGACATTTTCTGAAAGAAATACAGGGTGCGGCTATTTGTTTCATTTGTTGTCATATGAGAAAATAATGAAATATAAGAAATCAATCAACATAAGATGATTAATTTCTAAATTTAATTCTTTCTATATTTTGGATTTGCAATATTTTCTTTGTCCATCATTAATTACATGTTACCTAAAATATGCCATTTCATTAACACCGAAACCATTGGATATAATTAAATTTCTAATGGATGCTTATACTATGATTCGATAAAACCATAAAATGTCATATGGACATAAGTAGCATTTATTCACACATGCATATACTATTTATTTCAATTTCTATATATTCATTTTTTTATTTTATTTTTAAAGTTCATCAATTTTATTTATATCCAAATGGAACCTTAAATACTTTATATTAAGCTTCGAAATTTGATTGTTCAGTAACCGTTATGTTGAAAATTACGCTTTTAACCAATCAGTTTGACACATATGATTTCCATCCCTGATTAATGGAATTCAAGTTACGTTGACAGTGATTATTATATCTACAACAAATAGTGAGAGTAATTTTGATCAACAAATTCTTCTTTGCTATTATTGTAATTGAATCCAAACTAAATGTTCATTCCATTTATAACCATTATTTAATTCCATCAATTTACATACATTAAAACCTTAAATTCAATTATTATTTACCAATTTCTATTGAACATTAATTCTATTAAATTAATTAACATTCCTTTTTATTCAACTTTCATAAGTAGCAAATTTTATCGTTTTGATTACTCAAAAAGTTACCATAGTTTAAAACGAATTCACATATAAAATTCAAAGTTAATTATTACAAAAATCTATACACATTTTAATTTCCGTTTATTCAACTTTTAAATTAAATTCAAAGATTTATAAACTCTATTCAAATCAATACAAATAAATTAATATAACTTATAAATCAACTATCGTTAATTGTTAATTCAATTTTTCATTAATTATAATTCAAGTTCTATTTCAACTATTAATCACACCAATCAATTTCATTAAATACATTAATATTAATTCCCACTTTCAACCATTATCGAAATAAATAAATCCTAAATTTATTTGCGATCAATGCAAGTTATTATCGCAATAATAGGTTGAATTTCATTATTTTAAACAATTCAATTATGTTTTCAACATAGAATTTCACAATTTAAATCATTAAATATTATTTAAAATCCATATAATATCAAAAACATATTAAATTAAATAATAAAATTTATCGCAAAATTTTGGGATGTTACAACTTTAAACTTGATAAATATATGATCACCTTTACAATCTTGCATTAAATTAATAAATGTGTGGGTTGGTTATTAATGTTCTTCCTTCTACAAAATAAAATTTGCAGTGGTCTTTCTACCTAATTTGTGTTTCAGCAAACTTTTATGGTTTAACCTTACGATAATTCATTTGCAAGTTTTTATCTTACTGTGTTATTGCCATGAAATCAGTGTTATTATATACATTGACAAACATATGTAATTGTAGAATGGGCTTAGGATATTTGTTGAATTTGAGTTTACTAATATGATTTTATTTATTGGTTAATGGATTTTTAAAACTTTAACAAAGGTGATCTTTTTTGTAACATGGTACTACATTAGACATATAGACAAGTTATACAGTTTGGTTCAATCGTTAACATGGATATGTTTAGATAGTAATCATTTAGTTGGAAGCTTTAAATGTTTCCATTTGATAAATACTAAATCTTCTATAACGCCTTATATGCCCTTTGTCATTTTTTAATCAGGAATGTAGGAACTAACAAAATTCGATGATGGTGTAAAAGCTGCATGCACGGTATCTAGAGACGCTCACTCAGTGCTTGGCTAAGACAATATTTTGTAGAAGACCTCTGGACTAGAGCTGCATTATTTTATGGATTTGTTGTTTTAGGATTTTTTTTCTATATAAATTCAAAAACCAACCTTCTGGTGGAAGTGATTTAAAAGAAGTAAAGTTGTGAGTGCAAGCAATTGGGTTATTAATTGAGAAGACTAAAATATATAACCCTTCAAATTGATTCGGTTGTAATCATAATTTCATAGAGTTTCAATAACTGGATTATTAGTTGAAAACTCTTGCGTGAGAGCTTGCAATCTTACTAAGACGTTCATGGCTGCAATTACAGGGATGATACTGAGCATTGTTTAAGTGGTATGAGGGATAATACATGGAACAGTTAATGACTCATCCTTTCTTTGGAATTTACAATTCATGTCTGTGTTCACCACCGTAGTGAAGGCTTTCGTCAGTATGTATTTTGGGGATCTCCAAATCATCGAAGCGCAGCACATATAATGCCTGTGAAGTGTACTCTCCTTAGACTGTCATGTTAATTTTGATAAACATGTTTAACGATGGAATGTATTGTTTTTTTTTTTTTTTTTTTTTTTTTTAGAAAACTTTATATGTCTGATTTTCAGTTTATCATTGATGTTGCGCTGTGTAGGGCTCATAGGATGTAGTCTCCAAAATGATTATGTACAATAACTTATTGGATCATGTTCTAATTCTTTTACATTATCTAAACAAGTTGGACAAACAATTAATAAAACTCTAATACAACGAAAACCGTGTGCGTAGCACGGGTTTACACTAGTATTTTTTGAATGACTCAGCACAGATAAACTCAAAAACATTGTAAAATAGAAAGCATGAGTTGAACAATTCACCTGAGATTGGATTAGCGACTGGATTTGAGAATTTTGACCTCTGTTTCAGTTTCATGATGAGAGCTTGAAGCCTTAAAAATTAAGCTAAAGGAAAAATAGTGATATGTAACAAAAGGGATTTACTGAAACACTGATTTCTAATTTGCTGTAGGAGAGAATGATTAAAATCCTCCTTTCTTTCTTTCATTATTTGAACGAGAAATCTTAGCTTCTTAATTAAGAAAGTAATGGTTTTTATTTTTGAAGTATCCAGTTTCTCAGGGGGAAGAAGAGAAAATGAATAGTAAGTAGAATGGTAATGTTCCAGAAAATGAAAGTAATATGTTTTGTTACCAGAAGCTTCCCTTTGTGTCTTGGATTAACGCATTCAAACAAATCCTTGTTATGATCTCATTGTTTAAATTCTACAAATTATACAAACATGCCCAAAAAATATAAACCCCTTATACACACAAATTTTAAAATAATTAAACATCACTTTAATATAACACACAAAATTCATATTTATAAAACAAACATTTTCCATTTTAATTCTTCAAATCTAACATCGTTTGAAATCAACATCTCATATAAATTTTTACTTTCTTGAAATGAGCAGTAAGCTTTAACAAAATATTTCAATGCACCCAATTATTGATTTCCATTCAATATCCTCGCCTTTATTTTTTATTTATCACATACATAATTTTCAAAGTGACTTTTGCAAAAAAAATATTCTTCACAAAATTCAACAAATAATTGTATTTTCTTTATTATATATTTTATCACAAAATTTCCATATAGACACCTATAATAAGATTTCAACATGGTTTTTAATACAATCTGTATTCTTATTTTACACTTCCAATAATATATTTCACTACAAAACCTTCCAAATTATAAATTACCATGTTAAAAGAAATTAACACTTGATATTGAAAAATATGCTTTTCAAAGTAGTATTGATTGTTGAGTAATATTTTATATTTTCAACATTTGTTGGAATCACCGAAATATAATTTATTAATATGGATCAGAATAGATTTCCTATTATATCAAAGATATTTAATTTATTCCAAAACACACAATTTCTAGATATCACCATTTCCCAATTTTCATGTTTAGTTTACTATAAAAATCAGTCTTACAAATTCGTATTACATACTTCTTTGTTTCATAAGCCCATAACATATTTAATCCGTTGAACATGAGTGCCTAAAAACCTGGGTTGTTGCATGCACGACTTGTCAAATATCAAACATAAAAAGAAGAATCGTGTGGTTTACTACGACTTTTGGAGGTTTCACATTGAAAGTGGGTTCATATCTCCACAGATTTTTATCACGTTTATATATTTGAAAATTAATATGTAAGATCGTTAATATAATTATTAGCAAGTTATAAATATTTGGTAGCCAATGTGAGTATTTTTTGTGTTAAGCTATTATTAATCAGAATGATTTGTTATCCTTAAGGTTTTACACTTTGTACTATTTAAAAACTTCTAAATAAATTTATCAATAATTTTTTAAGCATATCATATAGAAAAATGATTAATTTAATAAATTGTAATATGTAGTCTAAGTGTTTCCTCCATTTAACAAAATAAATTTAAAACGTATTAACATAAATTAATACGGTGAACTTCATGAGCGCAGCATAAGTTCATGCTAGTTATGATTCAAATGCATATATTAGTAGTTGGTTTTGTAAGTAAGTTGGAGATTATTTTTAGTTTACTTTGTAAAGGATCTTTCTTTTAAATGCAACATATCTAGAAAAATTAGTAATTAAAATCCTTATATTCTAGTTATATTATATGAAAATCACTTAAAATTGATAATGATAAAATCATGAACAAATTCCTTGCAACAAAATATTTATAGGCTAATTCATACTCTAAAAATATTCCAATTGGTAGCAAAGGTGATGGCTCAAACTCTTTGTACTATTTAACATGCATTCTAAATGTGGAACACAGAATGCATAAATGATGGTATTTTGGAAGTATTGTACATTTATATCACTAAAATTTGTTAAACTAATCATTTTAAATATATTATTTTAAGTCCTTGCTTAACTTGCACCATAATTTTGTTTTAACCTGAGCACAAACTAGATGATTGTGCCTTAAAAGAACCAAGTAAAATTCAGTGAAAATACATTACTACGAACAGTTTATAATATCAGAAAAACACTTCATTTAACATGCAATTTTATTACATAGTTCAAGGATTTTACCATAAAAATAAATAAACTCAACATTGTATATAACTTGAAGTGTAGCAACAAGCCAAGGAATTGATAAAAATAAAATTACTTTGAAAATTTAACTATTTATATCATTTATCATTTTGCTAGCTTAATAATACAATGAAAGCAATTTCAGTGGAAAAAATAGTATGCAACAATCTTTTTACATTACATTGTAAAGAGAATAAAAAGTAAGGCTTGTCTAGAAGTGGAAAATAGACATAAGTGCAAATTTTGAAATTTTTTTAGCCTAAAGGGCACTAAGTTTCAATTTTAGGATGATGGGACAAACATTGGAAGTAATTAAACTCAATGACAGTGCTAAATAGATCTAGCATTTTGTACACTATAAAATTGAATATAATGCTAGTTATTGCTAGCACTTCTATAGTGTAGACACTGAATGTAATGCTAGTTAAATTTAGCATTTTCCTTCAACTCATTTTTTCTTTCAAAATTTTCCCTTTGACGTAATAATAGAACTTTCTTCTTTTTGCTTAACTTTTTTTTCCAATATTTTCCCTTCTCTCTAATTACCTCTGTTTAGAAAATAGAAATGAAGGTCTGTTTTAAATAATTACAGGAAAAGGGATTGATTTTAATATTCTAAATAGAGATAGGTATTTCATAAATTTTAAGGATGTGCACACAGTCTCTTATTAATGAAATCAAATATCCTCACAAACTGGTATTTTGATCATTATTTATTATCCTAATTCTCTTCTAATTGTGGCTTGTACCATATATCTCTTTATATTTACGAGTAAGATTATAAATAACATGAATATATAAACTTGTGAACTATTATCACTAAGACTTTAATTAGTTGGAATAAAAAAGAAATTAACTAAAACTGGACATCATACTCAATGGATATACAATAACCAAATCACACACTACTTTCCATACATCTTATTGGTATTTTATGTAAGTAATATCACATATTAAATTTAATTATGTAGTAATATAATTATGTTATGTTGTAATAAATTTAAGTTAAAATACATTCAACGAACTTAATGTAGTTAAAGTTAGCTCTTGACTATAGAAAATACATTCTATTATTGGGTAATTAATAAGAAATTATGTAATCCTAAGAGAAATATTTTCTTTTTTATTATCATATTAATTATGAGAATATACATTATCATATTTTCCTAGACTAAATCAATAACCTACTATCCGTCACTTATATGTAATTGCGTCAATAAAACAAAAATCACATAAAGTTTTGTATAACATTTAAAAGAATAAAAAGAATAATATGTCAAATTTTTCTATGCGCTTGATGACTTGTTTTATTGCAGTATTACTAATGGCTTCGTACATAGATCATGTTAGCGGAACACATTTACGTCATGGTGAATGCCTTGGTTCATGCCTAAATTCTTTCAAATCATGTTCAGCCGGTTGCTTCAAACATCCATCGTCTGGTTGCTTACTTAAATGTGTTAAGCAAAAGATAAAATGCTCTTTTGCTTGTGGAGCCACTCCTTCTCCTCGTGCTAAACCACCTGTTTATATGTAGTTTCAGTGAGTTTATTGGTTGCAAATTTGTTGTCATAATCATTAAATGATGAATAATGTGTTAATCAATAAAGCTTCTATCTTTTGACTTTTTTCTTCCCCTTACATTTGCACTTTATCTTTTCTAATATTTGTTACGTGACGTTGTTGAAATTTTCATATATATTCCATAAATTAGATGATTTGGTGAGTATTAAAAACATCAAACTAAATATTGTGAGATATAATTGTTTTATTCTTCAACATTCTGATTGTAAATGAACAATTACTCTTTTGAAGTTGTGGGTTTTTTAAGTAAACGAAAACTATATTGAAATGTGACTTAATTTCTTAGGACGACTAATCAAAGAATACAATAAGGATATTTTGTTAAATTAGTTGATACAAAATCACAAATTGGCGGAAACAAATATGCAAAGAGAGAAGTAGTCACATGTGTTCATTATGGAAATGAAAAATTATTGTGTATCATTTATATGAGATGGCGGAGAAATAAATGGATATGAAGATTAAGGAGTAATATATGTAAGAAGTTTTGCATATTACTCTTTCTTGGTAATTGCATTGATATGTGTTTATTTTTTCCATCTTTGCTAAATGGAATGGGTGAACTACTTGCTATGTTTGCACAATTTATTGTTATTATAATTTGCCTCTATTGTCTTCTTATTATATATTAGTAAGATAATTGATAACTCACATATATTTCACTAGTTATATATTGGGGGTAGACTTCTTTGCAAACCCATCATGGCATGGAGCCAGTGATCCCCAAATGGAGTGTCTCTTCTTGTTAAGCCTAATTTGAGGTTTGGACATGTAAACTCTTATTTTGTAATCTCTTGTAACTCTCTCATATGGAATACAATCTGTCGCGTTAAGATTGAACGTAGGCTATCTTGATGGTAATGGAACTAGTTTCAATAGTGTGGTGCTATGGGCACCCAAATTTCCTCTTTCTATTACCATAACTAAAAAATACAACAAAAATTACTTGTTTAATCTTCCTAACACCTCATATTAAAAATTAGGGGCTACCACCATTTATACCTATTTTTCCCTCTCAGCTTTAATTCATCCGTTCTCTCTTTCAAAAAACAAAGACTTAACTCTGATCATCATGAAATCGTTTGATGTCATTAAAGTCGAGGAAGAAGAAATCTGCAGATGCATCGTCGTCTCAACCCTAACTAACTCTATCAATAAGTTATTGGCCCTAATTTCGGTTAGATTAAAGATTGCACGAATATTGTTTCAGCGGTGGTTGATCACTGTTCGTTCGGCTGACTTTATTTGTTCCAAGAACAATGTGGTATTAGGAAGCATAGAGAATTTAATGTGTTTTAATTTTTTAACTTGTGGTAGTAGGAAGAGGAAATTAGGGTACCTTTAGCACCACACTATAAGTATTATGCATATCTTTGTTTCTTCGTTATAATTATTTACTATTTGTTTGAAGTTATAGAATAATTGTTGTCCAGTTAGATTGATATTCAATTGGCAAATCTAGATCCCTCTTATTGTTCTTCCGCATTTGCGCAATTTTTGCAAAATAAACTAGTATCACGGATTTTTATGCAATTTTTGCACAACAGGTTGATATCAAAGTAAGGTGATTTACTTTAAATTGTGCATCAATTATTCCTACAAAGGTAGATAGATTCAATGGTGATTATGCTATTACTATTTTAGGGGAAAATGAGACTTTGATGGAGAGGATTATGTTGGGAGAGGTGTGTTTCTAGATTGGAATTTGATATAGCTTAAGTTTTTAATTCTCATTAAGGTGGGGTTATATGTTAGGATGCGACCTGACCAACCATAGAAAAGAGACTTTTTGTAGGAAATAGCTTAGCCAAACTGCTTAGAGGTGGTAGCGACCTAAGCCGAACCGTTGGAGGGGTTAGAAACCTTTCCAAGTGTTTGAGGACTCTGCATAACTTCAAGTTCAGTTGAAAAATGCTCGCCGAAGTGGAGATATATTAAGTGTTTCTTGTTAAATTTAGGTGTTACAAAATCACAAAAAGATGGAAAGTAAATATTGGCTTAATATGGAAATGCATGAATCAATTTATTGCATTTGCATGAGATGGAAAGAAATAAATGTAGGCATTAATTTCTTCCATATATACTAAAGAAACGGATTGATTTACTTTCTATATTTGCACAGTTATTGCTATGGTAATTTTCCTCCATTATAGTATCACCATATGTTGGTAATTTAATTGATGACTCACATAGATTTGCACTAGTTATATATTGAGGGGTATACTTCATTGTAAACCCATCCTGGCGTGGAGCCAGTGATCCATAATGGTGTCTCTTCTTGTTATGATATGTAAACTCTTATTTTTGTAATCTCTTGTAATTCTCTCATGTGGAATAAAATATCTCTTTTTTGGACTGGACGTACACTATCTCGATGATAGTGGAACCGATATAAATATTATGTGTCTCTTTGTTTCTCTTTTATAGTTATTTACTATTTGTTGATGTAATAGAATAATTGCTATCAGATTAGATTGATGTTCAATTGGAAAATCCAGATCCTGCTATTTGTATTGCTTCCGCATTTGTGCAATTTTTGCACAACAGATTGGTATCAGAGCAAGGCGATTTGTTTTAAATTGTGCATCACTTATTTCTACAAAGGTTAGTAGATTTAGTGGTTATTATGCTATTGCTATTTTGGAGAAAAGGAGAATTTGGTGGAGAAGATTATGTTGAGAGAGAAGAGTGTTCCAGGCTTGAAACTTTGATGTAGCTTGAGCTTCGGATTCTCATTAAGGTGGAGTTATATGTTTTTTCAAGAATGCCACTCCAAAAGAATGCGACTTCATAGAAAGCAGCTTGAAGAAATTGCTTAGAGGTGGTAGCGACCAAAGACAAACCGTTGGAGGTTTTAGCGACCTTTCCAAGTGTTTGAGGACTTTGTATAACTTCAAGTTCTGTTGAGAAATTCTCGCATTTTATGAGATTTTGATGATAAAGAGTTTAATGCGTTGAAGGGACCATTGAATTTAGAAATTGTATCTGATGTAGTTGATTTTGATAATGTATTTGACGCCTCTCAGACTTATCGACTTGTGATGCCATCTTGGAGAGTTCAGTTTAAAAAGCTGAATTTGGCAGATTTGGTGCCACTATGATACATCGTTGATTTTGTGATGTCGTCTTAAAGGACGTGGTACAATAGGTATGTGGAAGGAGAGAGAATGTTGTTGCATATAGAGATTTGGATTTTGGATCTGTTTTAGAATTGGTGATTGAGAGAATTATTTTTGGCCTTGGTAGTTTTGAGATTATTTTGGGAACTGCCGTTTTCCCGATTTTGGATACTTGCAACATTTTGTTAGCGGGTAAGGACGTAGTCTAAGCTCGTTTATATTGTGTGATGGGGGGTAGCTTTTCTGGAACCCATTAGGTAACATTCATTTTTGGTTTCTATCTCATTGTGATATTTTGATTTATGGTGGAGTTTTGTTGAATGGTTTTATGTGTAAAGAGAATTTATTCAAGATGGCGTATTGAAAATTTGTGATTTTGCATCAAGGTGGAGTGTTAAATTTTGGTGATACAAAATCATAAATAGATGTAAAGTAAACATTGGTTTAATATGGAAATGCATGAATTAATTGATTGCATCAGACAAAAAGAAATGAATATAGACATTAAATTCTTCCATCTATGCTAAAGAAATGGATTGATTTTCTTTTTATCTTGGCACATTTGTTACTATGGTAATTTGCCTCCATTATATTATTACCATATGTTGGTAATTTAATTGATGACTCACATAGATTTGCACTGGTTATATATAGAGGGGTATACTTCATTGTCAACCCATCCTGGTGTGGAGCTAATGATCCCCAATGGTGTCTCTTCTTGTTAAGATATGTAAATTCTTATTTTTGTAATCTCTTGCAATTCTCTTATGTGGAATAAAATCTCTCTCTTTTGGACTAGACGTACACTATCTTGGTGATAGTGGAACCAGTATAAATATTGCGTGCTCTTTGTTTCTCGATTATATTTATTAACTATTTGTTGATGTAATTGAATAATTGCTATCATATTAGATCGATGTTCAGTTGGCAAATTCAGATCCTGCTATTTGTATTGCTTCCGCATTTGTGCAATTTTTGCACAACATTTCTTACATTGTATGCGATTTATGTAATAAAGAATTTAACGTGTTGAAGAGACCATTGTATTTAGAAACTTGATATGATCTAGCATATTTTGGTGACGGATTTGACGCAGTTGAGGCTTATCTACTTGTGATGTCGTCTTGGAATGTTAAGTTTATAAAGCCGCTTTTGGAGAATTTAGCGTCATTGTGATATGTCATCAATTTTGTGATGGAGTCATAAAGTAGTGGTGCTACATGCAGGTATGTGGAAGGAGAGAGACTTATCTTGCATACAAAGATTTGGATTTATATTTGAATCTTTTGTGAAAGGAATGGGCTAATTACATGCTATGTTTTCACAATTTGTTGTCAGTGTAATTTGCCTCTATTATATTCCTACGATATATTGGTAAGATAACTGATGACTCACATATATTCCATTGGTTTTATATTAGGGGTAGACTTCATTGTAAACCCATTTTGGCATGGAGGCAGTGATTCCAAATGGAGTAACTCTTCTTGTTAAGCCTAACTTGAGGTTTGGATATACAAAATCTTATTTTATTACTCTTGCAATTCTCTCATGTGGAATAAAATCTTTATCTTTTGGACTGAACATACATTGTCTCGATGGTAGTGAAACTAGTATAAATATTGTGTGTCTCTTTGTTACTTCGTTACAGGTATTTACTATTTCACTACACCATAAATGCCAATTAGGCAGTGCTCATGGCCATATCTAAATCGTTTTGGTAGTGCTTTGGGTGGTATCAAAAAATGGCGTCTTTGTCAATTTGATACGGTCTAAAGCCATATCAAATGCATGTATTTGATATGGCTATAGCCGTATCAAATTGATAATTTGGTACGGTCTAATGATAATTTGATACGGCTAATGACCATATCAAATTTAAAAAAAAAAAATCACAATTTGTTGGCATACGTCAATTCTACTTTCATCGTCACACAATATCGTAACAAGAATAGTCATTCATAAACTCATCTTACAAAATTTGTTTGCAAAACCTTACAATGAGCATTTTTCTACAACATCACAGTATGCAAACTACGGTACCAAAAGGCATTATATATAAATACAAAAAAATAAATTTACTAGTAGAAAATTATCCAAACTGCTCATGTTATGAAATCATTGTTGTGCATTGTCGCCCTGATCAAGTAATGATACTTCTTTTGTAGCAAAGAAGACTCTGGTCCTGAAAGCACGAGATGTTTAATTAGCATGTATCTCATTACAACCTTTCAAAAATGCGAATAAGATGAATGCATCCGGTCCTAAAATATTGTTATCATGGCTTTTTTTTTATAAATGTCATTTCATATAAATTTGAAGTGATATAGTTGATCACACTAATTTCTGTTAGACTGCATTAGAAAAAATAGTGAAGGATAACACCCATTTAGTTTCATCTTCATACAACCCACCCGGTAAAATATAGTACATAATAATTATCATCCATGATCTAAAAATAAAACTTGCAAAAACATGACAATCTTGATTATCACTTGAATTTTCATAGGCAAGAAATAGTGTAGTGTATTGTATGAGAAGGATACATAAATATGAAAATAAATTCTTAACCAAGTAATTAATGCGTAAGTCCTGAAAAACGCAAATAATACTGCATGTAATGTGAAGCTGGTTCTTAGTTTGAACAAGATGGAGCAATTTACAACCCAGGTTTAATGCATCTTTGATGTTTGTTAGTTTTGAAGGGTTATTTGTTGTATAGTTGATACAAGACATTTTTGAATGCAGTTCTCTAATATACTTTCAATTTGTTTTACATGGTGGTACAGAACAAAGTAACTATGCTGGTATGGTACCCCACATTTTCATAATCTGTTTTGGTTGCAAGGCGATTTCCATAATCTCTTTTACTAACCTATCGGACATGTTAAAGTATGATGTGGGATGAGTATGAAAGTAGGTGCACGTACATGCACCTTTTCATTAAACTGCGTGAATAAAATCATAATTGTGAAGTAAAACTGGTTCGTATGCATCAAGTGTATGTAATCAGAGAGTAACGTGCACTTATGAATTGATACATTCAGAACAGTTTACATACCACTTGTTATGCTTGAAAAGGCATGGATTGTGTACAAAAATGAACATTCCTTTTTCTGGCACCCTACATCATTTCCTGTAGTTGAATTGGAAGTTGACATCAGTTTCAGTAGTAGTACCTAAATATTTTGTGTGTTAGACCATATGCAAAGGTAAATAAAAATAATACCAATTATGGTGCTGGTCATGACAAAGACATTGGAGCATGAACGTCTCAAGAACAGCAAAATAACGAAATTTACAAGTCCTGTTGCACAATATTATTAGGCGACCATATCATACAAAAAAAGGATTAACATGAAAGCTTGACATTTAATAATTACGGACAAATATGACATGTGAGTGCGCAATGTATTTACGTGACCATATCATAAAAGACCGCAATAGCAAAGACACACAAAATTCATCATAGCTTATTTAAAAGACAGAGAGTGGGAAGATAAAGTTAATTTTTTTGTTAAATTCTATTAATCTGCTACTTGTATATTTTTCGTCTAAAAGACACTGATATGGAGGATGCTTGTTCACCATTAGGAACATCAGCAAAAATCTTGGAGTTCAAAGGTTAATGAATTTAGCATTCCTACTTTAGTAAAAAAATTGCACTTAAGAGATTATCATAAATCCATAATTTTGATTCCCTATTATATCAAATATGAAGAAAACATGGGCAAAATCCTTTTTGCTTAGGCCTATTGAATCATCTCACTTGCAGGAGTCATGAATATGAGATTAATGGTATTCACAGGGGTAACCCTTCTCTAAAGACCTATTCACACTTCAACATTAGTGTCGAAAGTTAGCAATTTGCTATATTCTGTACTTGTCATCATCACTTCAACAATATATACATCTCACGTTTAAAAAAAAAATTGTGCAGCTCTCCAAATTGGAAATAGTGGCAAGCGCACAAATAATAACAAACAACAAAACAAAAGAATTACCAATTTTTCCTAGTGTTCAAGGAGAAGGTGCACACTGTAACATCCCTAAGTCCCATATCGTGGAAGCCTATGTGAAGTGGGTATTATATAATAGAGCCCATCTCTTACTAACGTCGAGGCCTTTTGCCGCACCCTGTATTTTCTGTGTCTATTAAGGGACGAATTAAAGAATACTTAATTTTTAAATTGAGAATTAAGGGAAACAGTTACGCCGTTGCGTTCGTCTTGAAATTCTGCTTGGGATAGAGTCCAAGTTTTCGTAAATCGGACTTTGTATGAGGAAGTTACGACTCTCAGAAGTTTCAGGAATTTAAATAAATTAAAACGGTTCATAATAAAACTCAAAATTCAAACGAAAATGTAGAAGCGGACTAGGCGGCGTTATTCCTGCCCCAGGCCAGGTCGACCAGGAGGTCGACCTCCCTTATACAGGTCGATCTAGGGGTCGACCTAGGGGTCGGCTTACCCACTCGCCCAGATCCAAAACAGTGACGATTTTGACTTGTTGCTTAGTCTTTTCTGACCTGTTGCTGAGTCATTAGGGCATAGGTGGCAATTCTGGATAACTCAATCTAGTCTGGACGGTTGTGATTGCTACAAGGATGATCTAACGGCTCACATAAGTTTAAACCTCTATAAAAGCAACCCTATTCCTCAACCCTAAATCACACAAATTCATTCCAAGGAGCCACCATGCTGTCAATGATCGTCCTAACCTAGCCACCATTTCTTTTTAAACTAGAAAGAAAGATTAAAGCTACGAATCAAAACTAACTTAGAGAATTGATAGTCTTCATCAAGGGATTTCTTTTCAGTTTCAGAAAACAGATCCCAGAAAACAAGACTTTCTTTTGTTTACAAGTCATGTTATTATTTAGATGTGAACGATAAAAAGTTATGATTTGTAATAAAGTGAAAACTAGAGTAATTCCTAGTTGTAAGAAAATGATGATGCTGATTCATGTCTATTCTTGTAACGATTCTATCGTATATGCTTGTGATACTATTGTGGTTATTATGCTGATGTTAAATCAATCGTGCATTATGTAAATTTGGTGACTTTTCATGTTATGTAACATGCAAGTTGTTAGGCTAAGACATGTATTATGTTTAGATCTACATTTAGATCTATGAAAATTGGATCCAAAATTAAAAGTTCACATTCACATGCCTAGTTGAACTTGTGTAATTCTATATGCTTAAGATTCATGTTTATTGGATCCAAAATAAAAGTTCACATTCACATGCCGAGTTGAACTTGTGTAATTCTATATGCTTAAGATTCATGTTTATTGGATCCAAAATAAAAGTTCACGTTCACATGCCTAGTTGAACTTGTGTAATTCTATATGCTTAAGATTCATGCTTATTGGATCCAAAAATTAAAAGTTCACATTCACATGCCTAGTTGAACTTGTATAATTTTATATGCTTAAGGTTCATGTTTATTGGATCCAAAATAAAAGTTTACATTTACTTGCCTAGTTGGATATGGGTAATTTCATATGTTTAAGACTCATGTTAATTGGATCCAAAAATGCAAATTCATTATTTTATGCCACATTTACATGACACATGTTTTGTTAGATCCTTATTATTTTTTGTTGTATGGATGTTACATGCTCCCTTCTCTCCCCTTTTGTATATAATTTAGGCCAAGTTGCGATCCAAACATTCTATGTTAATTTTGCGAACGTATAATGGGGGTAACGTTGGGAAAACCTTAAATTCCATTTTATTGGCATAATTTGGCCCATAAATATATGAACGATTAGTGGCATAAAAATGATATAATTTATAGACCCAAAAATTTTGAATATGATTTATAGGGTAAAGAACGAATGATTTGAATGGCAATAATTGAGCATAATTTGCGTATAAATATGAAAGGTAAAAATGTAAATTTAGCAAAAGATGAATATGGCTAACCCAAGGTTAGATTGAGTTATGGTATAAGACTGCCCGGAACCCCCTGGCAAATCCAGCAACCATAACAATATAGATTTGATGTGTGAGGTTAGCGCATTGAGCCCAATAGAACCGGAGGTTAGACTGAGTTGAAGTGTAAAACTGCCAGGACCCGATCGGCACATCCAATGACTGCAAAAATACCTGTCTAATGTGAGTGGTTGGTGCTTTAATTAATGAGTTAAAACTAAGACAGGAATAGTAGGATTAAGTTAATTAAGGTAACACTAAACCAATGCAACATGTTAAATAAACTGATGGGTGGTGTTAGGTTAATTTGGACACTTAACCAATTTAACATGTTGATTAGGAAGTCCAATTAAGGAAGACCCATTTTAGCAGTAACACACATAGATGTATCATGGTACCCTGAACTAGGCAGGGTGGGGCATGATTACTGGGCTGATTATAAGTGGTCAAACCAACGGCGGGTGGTGCGTCGGTGTAGGTGCCGACGAAGTGCGGGCGTGCACGTACTCTGGATTGGAAAAAGCAGGCACTGGGCATCAGTAGTTATACACTGTGCATCTTGAATTTTGTCGGGTTGCCACCATAGGATTAGATACACCCCATGGTGGGACCAGCACAGGTATCTACAATCAAGCGGGCCCGAATTACACAAGTGGTAAACGTATACGAGTAGGAGCCGATCGATAAAAAGGGTATCATTTATCTTGAACACATGTTGCTAGTTGAAACACTTGTAAGGGGGTGCAGAGAAGTTGAAATGACTGCGATAGCATATTCAGTCTTATTGTCTTATTTCTAGGGTATTGTCCAAGATTCAGTTTATTCATATCATAATCCTTTTCCTGTTTACATGCTAAATAATCACTGGACTTATCAGACTCATGTCTGACCCATTTTTCCTTCGTCTTCTTTTCTTCCGTTCCCCCCTCAAGGTCCGTAGGGAGGAAATACTCCAGCTTTGTTCAGACCCTTTTGCAAGCTTGAAGAGAGTAGATGTATGACTTGCAATCTCTCTCTTGGGCTATGGCTTTGGTTTCACTCTCAATGGGTTTTTATGCTACTTTATTGTTGTTTTATGCTTCTTTATGTTTTAATCAAGATAGAGGTTTTGTTGTAATAATTTGGAAGTTGTTTTGAGACAGTTTGTTGTAATGTTTTGACTAAGTGCTTATGAAATAAATTTTGTTTTTCCGCTGCTTATATGTCTTCCTTGAAAATTATCTATGTGTTTTACTTAAAATGCTCCTCCGAAGTTAAGGCATTCCCTTTGTTAGTGACCTTAATGGAGGTGGGGTGTTTCAGTTGGTATCAGAGCAATGGTTTACCAGATTAGATAAATGTTTTTGAAAACTAATTTTCAAAAAGAAGATTAAAGAAGCATTTTTCAAGAAAAAGTGTTGTTTTTATTTTAAAAGCATAATCCCGAAAGCCATATGCACTATCTTTCTATACTTTGTTTTGAATCTTTTTTTTTTTTTCGTTTCAGCATGTCTGGGGATCTTAACCTTCCAGAGGGTGTGCCGTTACCTGGCTGGTTTAGAAGGTACCTAGAGGCTAGGGCTAATAATGCAGGCGTATCAGACGTTCCTCCTCCCCCAGCTGCAGCTGTTCCTCGTCCTTCGCATGCAAATTCTTTATCAAAAATATGTAGGGACTTTCGAGCCATGGGTGGAAAGAACTTTAATGGAAATGAATCCTTCGTGGAAGCAAAAAACTGGCTCAGAGAAACTGAGGATTTGTTTGTTATCTTCGAAGTGGACGATAGGCAGAAGATACAGTTGGACGTATGGTTGCTCAAAGACGAAGCCTCTTATTGGTGGGAGGTTACCAATGTTGAGAGACCAGTTGAAACTTGGATGGATTTCAAAACCAGGTTTGAAATGAAATTCCTCTCACAAGCTGAACAAAGCCTACAGATGGAGAAGTTCTTCGTTCTAAAACAGGGAAGTATGTCGGTCGAGGAATACGATAACCAATTCAATCAGCTCGCTAGGTCCGGATTGGAGTTAGTGAATACTCCATATAAGAAGGCTCTCTGTTTTGTTAAAGGATTGAATGAGCCACTGCACATCGTAGCTATGTCCCATATACCTACGGGTGCGACTTATGAGAGACTGGTGGACATGGCACTGTTACAAGAAGAAGATAAGGTTGGCAAGAAAGAGATAAAGTGAGAAGTACCTCAAGATAAGAAAGTGGAAGGATCACAGAACAAGAAGATAGATTCCAAGAATGGCGGGAAGAACAACAAACCCCGTGACAAGAGGAAGTGTAATTTAGTGGCTTTCCTTGACATCTGATTAAGGACTGCAGAAAGAAGAAGAGGAAGATGGGTGGTTGTTTTCAATGCGGCAAGACATGACACATGGCTAAGGACTGCCCAAGAAAGCAAGGGCAATGGCAGAGAGCTGGATCAACTTCTAGAGGGAAAGTTCACGCTCTCGTAGCACCTCTACAAGAACGAGGTAGAAATATTTCTGTTGAGAGTTTATTTAATCTTTTTGATCATCATATTCGTACACTCTTTGATTCTGGCGCGTCACACTCTTATATATCTACTGCTTTAGTTGAATCTCTGCACCTAGACAGCATTATAGTAGAGGATCCCTTGGTTGTTTCAAATCCAATTGGGGGTTCGGCTTATTTATCAATGATTTGTTTAGATTTGAAAATTTCTATACTGAGCGTTAGGTTTAGACGTAATGCCTATGTTTTCGGCTTCACTGGCTATGGGTTGATTCTAGGCATGGACTGGTTATCTAGTAATGGTGCCGTCCTCGATTGTGAAAAGAGAGTGGTTAGACTCATGGCTCTCATCGGTAACACTCTCAAAATCTCTTGCAATCCCATGAAATCGTTTATGCTTAGCTATCTAGAATCTCTTGATGCGTCTGTTGAGAATTTGCAGTCTGTTAGAGTACTCCGTGAATACTCGGATGTATTTGAAGAGTTAAAGGGCTTACCTCCGAAGCGGGAGATAGACTTCCGCATATACCTCGTTGATAACGCAAAACCCGTTGCTTTACCCGTTAGACACATGGCTCCAATGAGAGGAAAGAGCTCAGCAAGCAAGTTAAAGAGCTTCTAGAAAAAAGGTTCATAAGGAGGAGTATTTCTGAATGGGGTACTCTAGTAGTGTTTGCAACCAAAGAGGATGGTTCGCTTCGCCTATGCGTGGATTATAGGGAGCTAAACAAGCTGACCAAGAAGAATAGGCACCCACTTCCAAGAATAGACGACTTGTTCGATCAGTTTATAGGTGCATCGGTTTTCTCCTAACTAGATCTGGCTACCAGGTTTCATCAGCTAAGAGTGGCCGAAGACAGCATTGATAAGACCGTGTTCAGAACCCTAGATGGTTTCTTCGAGTGGCTTGTCATGCCTTTCGTCTTGATAAACGCACCGACTTATTTTGTTGATTTAATGAGCAGGGTGTTTAGGGAGTTCCTTAATAAGTTTGTAGTGGTCTTCATAGATGACATTTTGATCTTCTCGAAGAGTGAGGAAGAGAATGCTCTGCATTTAAAGGAAGTCATGGATACTCTTCGTGCACATCAGCTAAAAGCCAAATTCTCCAAATGCCATTTCTTGAGAGAAGAAGTGAGATTCCTTAAACATGTGGTGTCCAAAGAAGGGATAGCTATGGACCCCGTAAAAGTAGCTGCGGTACAAGATTGTAAGGTCCCAAGGAATGCAACTGAAGTCCGAAGCTTTCTCAGGCTAGCGGGTTTTTGCCGAAAGTTCATTGAAGAATTTGCGAAAATCTCCGCTCCACTTATAAGGTTGACGAAGAAGAACCCTACTTTCACTTGGGATTTGGATTACGATGTTGCTTTCCAACGTTTGAAGAGGGCTCTAACAACAGCCCCAGTTTTGACATTACCTGATAGGAGCAAGATGGTTATAGTATACACGGATGCATGCGGTACAGGACTAGGCTCTATCTTGATGCCAGAAGGGAAGGTAGTAGCTTATGGTGGAAAATAGTTGAAAGTACATGAGAAAAACTACCCAACCGATGATCTAGAGCTGGCTGCCATCGTTTTTGCACTTAAGTCTTGGCACCATTATCTCCTAGGTGAGAAGTTTGAATTGTATACTGACCATAAATCGTTGAAGTACATTTTCTCGCAGAAAGATCTTAACTTGAGGCAACAAAGGTGGATGTAGTTCTTAGCATCCTACGATTTTGAGATTTCCTATACCTGTGCAAAGGGCAATGTAGTAACAGACGCCTTGAGTAAAAAGAAGCTGACCTTAAGTGCTCTCTTTGTAGAAAGGCAGAGCTTAGAGTACACAGTGGCTTTTGACTTTACACCCTCTGTCAATTATGTGGCTGGTTTGTTAGCATCGCTAGAGGGCGGCCTACTCTTTTGGACTTAATAGGAACCGCACAACGTGAAGACCCTCAGCTAGCTGATGTGATGGATAAGCTAATTAGGGGTGAGACTTCTAGTCACCTCAATAGATACTCCATCGATGACAAAGGTTGGTTGAGACGGGATGGAACACTATGCGTCCCACAAGCAAGGGAATTAGTGAAGATGGTTCTCGAAGATGCACACCATTCTAAGCTGACCATACACCCAGGTGGAGACAAGATGTATAAGGACATAAAAAGGATTTTCTTTTGGAATGGCATGAAGAGGGATGTAGCTGAGTTCGCTGCTAAGTGCTTGATATGCCAGCAAGTCAAAGCGGAGAAGAAGAAGCCTGGTGGTTTGCTTCATCCTCTAGAGGTCCCACAGTGGAAATGGGATAACATTTCGATGGACTTTGTTGATGGGTTGCCTAGGTCAAGAAGGGTAATACCAGTGTTTGGGTAATAGTGGATAGGCCCACAAAAAGCTCTCACTTTATACCCGTCAACAGTTGGAGGACTGCCTCATCGTGAGCATCCATTTATTTTAAAGAGAAAGTTAGTCTCCATGGAATACCCTCCATCATAGTGAGTGATCGAGATCCTATCTTTACGAGCGAGTTTTGGAGGAGCTTGCAAGAGGCTGTGGGCACACAGCTATGCTTAAGCACGGCCTATCACCCCCAAACCAATGGTCAGATGGAAAGGGTGAACAGAGTATTAGAAGACCTCTTGAGGTTGTGTATTCTTGATTTTTGAGGTACATGGGAGGATCATCTTCCTTTGGTGGAATTTTCCTACAACAATCGCTACCAAGCCACAATAGGCATGGCACTCTTCGAAGCTTTATATGGAAGGCCATGCCGATCACAAACTTGTTGGTGGGAGTCTACAGACAAGCTCATACTTGGGCCAGACATGATTAGAGAAACTTCAGAGAAAGTGGAATTGATACGAAGAAGAATGAAGATTTCCTAAGACAGACAGAAATCCTACGCAGACAAAAGAAGGACCGACCTTGAGTTTGAGGTTGGAGATATGGTGTTCCTTAAAGTATCTCCTTTGAGGAATGTCATTTGCTTTAGGTCCGTAGGAAAGTTGGCACCATGTTTTGTAGGACCATTTCCTATCATTGAAAGGATTGGGACAATGGATTACAAAGTAGAGCTACCCGAAAGACTTGCTGGAGTTCATAATGTTTTTCATGTTTCTCAACTACGAAAGTGCTTACATGAGTCTGCGGAAGTTGTGGAGCCAAGCATACTAGAGGAAGTAGAAGTGGAACGAGAAGCGACTGTGAGAAGAGTTCCAACTCGTATCTTGGGTACAGAAGTCAAAAAGCTACGCAACCGCAAAGTCAGACTTGTTAAAGTTCAATGGAGTGACGCTGAGGAAGACGCGACTTGGGAAACTGAGGATAAAATACGTGCAGTCTACCCTTTCCTTTTTCAGGGTACATCCTTGATCTCTTTTTCCATAAGTTTATACATGTTTATATCTATCTTTTAAGTATATCTACTTGGTTATATTCTTTATCCTTAGGTAGAAACCAAGGGATGTAAACATGTATTTGAAACATGTTATGGTTGATGGTTGCAAGTGGCTGCTAGTGGTTGCTACTATTTGCTCTTGGATGCATATACACACACATTAGGTGTTAGATTGGCTAAGTCACTTTCATATTGCATATGCATATATGTATTTTTATATGGATTGAAACTTGATGTGTTATCATATGGATGTCGCATTTGTATGAATGATGGCGAACTCATGCAGAATTATGAGTATGAAAAATTGCATACATAATGGACTCATGACACTGACATAATTTGCATTATGGAGGTCAACTGAATCAGTAGACCGCATGATTTTGCATTAGATAAGGACATGTACACACATTATGCATATAGTCATGGAAGCATTAGAAGTCTTTTTAAGGACAATGGACACCTGTATTTGATGGTTGAGTATATGGACGATTGGATGGTAGGATATACATTCTTCTTGACCTGAAGATTTCGGGGGCGAAATCCTTTAAAGGAGGGGAGAATGTAACACCCTGTATTTTCTGTGTCTATTAAGGAACGAATTAAAGAATACGTAATTTTTAAAGTGATAATTAAGGGAAACGGGTTATGCCATTGCGTTCATCTCGAAATTCTTCTTGGAATATAGTTCAAGTTTTCATAAATCGGACTTCGTATGAGGAAATTATGTGTAATAACCCGAAAATGCGAGCCAGTTTGAAATTTTTATTTTGGCAATTTTAGCGAATTTTGAACATTCAAAATAGATTATTTTAAATAAAATCGACGAGAAATTTATTTTTAATAGAATTCGACGTATATATTATACGCGTCGTCGTTAGAATATAAATAATTATATATAATTATAAATAGAATTGAAAATGGCGCGGTAGTTCGATAATTCGATTTCAAACTTCAATTGAATGTACCGGGTGGAAAACAATCCGGATTTTAGTGAAACCAAAAACATTAGGATCTAATTGATGATATCTTTCCAACGAATCCGACAAATCGAAATTTCGTAGCGAGAATCAAAAGATATGTCCAGTTGAAAATTCTGAATAGTCGCTATAGATTTCAGGCCCTTAAAAATTGACATTTTGCAAATGATCTCGGATTTCGACGAAACCAGTTTTGTTGGGTCCGTGATGTTAAGTTATTGCTAGGTTTCAAATTTCATAATTTTTCGAATCAATATGTGAGCGTGGCAAAGGAAAACGCGTTTGACCAGTTTCAGTTGATTTTAATCGATTGGAAATTGGCCATTTTTCCAACGGTCTCAGAATTCGACGAAACTAGTTTTGTTAGGACCGTATCGTCAATACGAAGCTAGAAAATATTTTTGTGGAATTTATAGAGTTAGTATGTGACCCCAGTAATTTGAAATGTACGTTTAAAATTCAATATAGTGATTTAAATGTAAATTCAAAGGAAACTGATCGAAACAGTCGAATCAGCTTACGATACATATCCCATTGTGTTCAGAATGGGGGTAATAAGCTATGGACGATAGTCGATGGGTCCCGTTTCGAGGTCGAAATAAAAAGTCAACTTTAATTGAATAATAAAATAAAATAAATAAATAATATTTATATAACTTTCCTTATTTTCTCTCACTCCCTCTCTCTTCTATTTCATAACAGAAAAGAAAAAAAAAAGCAAAATCAAATCGCACGATGCCCTAACCCCGCCCAGACCTCGTTGTTCGCCCCCTCCGCCGTAGCTCCGGCCAGCGCCGTCGCGCCTCAGGGTGCGCCCTCTCCCTCCTCTCGATTGCCACGCCGAGCCCCAAACCAACACCCCCAATCCAAACCGCCACCGCCACTGTAAAGCGTCGCCCCCCCCCCCCCCCTTCCGACCACCGGCTGAGCCCTACCCCCTCTCCAGCGTGCTCCGCGGCTCCCAAGACCGCTGGCCATCACCCCGTACCACCAGCCCTCCTCCACATCGAAGACACAGTAAGTTTTATTTATTTATTTTTATTATTATAATTTTTGTTTATATAAATTCTGATTTATTTTGTTTGTAAATAATCAAGTTTAGATTTTTTTTAGGGTATAAAAATAATATTTTTAAAGTAATAAAATATGATTTATATATTTTTAAAGTAGTAAAAATATAATCTTTTATATTGTAGAAAGATTAAAAATATAATCTTTATAGGATAGAGAATATAAAAATATCATCTTTGTATATGTAGAAAAATAAAAATCTGATTTTTATTTTATATACGTTGAAATCAAGTGATGATTTTTTTAAAAGGTGAAATCTTTAAATTTAAAAAGGTGGAATCTTTAAATTTAAAAAGGTGGAATCTTTAAATTTAAAAAGGTGAAATCTTTAAATTTAAAAAGGCGAAATCTTTATATAGAGAATAGCGTTATAAAAATATAATTTTTATCTATATAACATAGTAGTAAAAATATGATTTTTATATATTGAATAGCATAGTAAAAATTTGATTTTTAAATATATGAAGTGATTATAAAAATATGATTTTTATTTTAAAGACACCAAAATATAAAAATGTGTGATTTTTATATATATAGTGACTACGGGCAACGAAGATGACGAAGGTGCGATAGCGATGAAGATTTCTATAAATGAAGAGCCGTGAAGATTGGATAGCTTTTTGTGAGAACTTCTCACCTTTCAATTTCTTTTTCTAGTTATATATATATATACTAGGATGCAGACGGTGCTTAGTAGCACCCGACACCCGTCATCCACAGACCATGGATGGCTTGTTTGTGAAATTGTTTGGTTGTGTAGTTGGTTAGTCTAATTGGTTTGAATTGAATTATTTGGTGAATTGAAATTGATTTGATTGATGTGTGAATGGCGTGGGCCTTCACTAGACCGGGGATAAGGCTAGGCCTTGTCCCGTTTCTAGTATCGTGTCGTTATACCGCCGAAATTTTCTAAAATATGTTAGAAAAATAAAAATATCATTTTTATTGTGTAAATGAAATGAATAGAAAGTCATGTGTTGAAATAGAATGTTTTATCGTTAAAAATATAATTTTTAACGTGAAAGTGAATAAGTAAAATATTTATAAACAAATCGGCCGATTTGTTTATATACACTGATTTGACTGATATTGATTGGGTCGATAAATTTTACACATCGCCCAACTGCACAAATAAAATCTGTGTTTGATTGTTTGAAACCCCACACGGGTGTTGGGATGAAATTTGAAGTTTACTCATCCCGATTGATTAATTATGTCGATCGATTGATTGACAGGCTGTTATAAGCGTTAGATATCTATATTTGATGCTTATACAGTGTAGTGCACTTTGGTTGATGATTGATTATTTTTCAATGCTATTATATACATGTGTTGTATGGAATCCATATAATTAACGTTATATGGTGATTGATTGGGCCTCATTCCAATCGGGAAAATAATGAATATTATAAAAGTAAATTCATGTGTTGAATATAAAAATAGTCATGTGTTGACGATGTTCATGTGTTGAAAATATTCAAGTGTTGAGTAAAATATTTAAATAATAAAAATTACATCTTTATCATATTTAAAATTAGAACTACTTCTCAGTAGGAGTCTAATTAAAATCAAACGATAGATACCTTAGTTTTATAAAATATTTTACATAACAAAAATAGTGATGTGTTGACAAGTACTCATGTGTTGAGATTAGTCGTGTGTTGAAAGAAATATAGATTCATGTGTTGAATGGGATAAATATTCATTTGTTGGATAGAATAAAGGAGTTTTGAAAAATACAAAGCCGTGTTGATTAGAGATGCGTTATTTCGACGTGAACGATATTTATATCGATTTTAAAACGATTTCGAAATGAATTGAATTGAAAACGATTTCGAAATGAATTGAATTGAAAACGATTTCGAAATAAATTGAATTGAAAACGATTTCGAAATGAATTGAATTGAAAACGAATTCAAATTGAAATGAATTGAATTGAAAACGAATTCAAATTGAATTGAAAGTGAATTGAAATGAATTCAAATTGAATTAAAAATTGGAATTGAATAGAAATGAATTTTAAAACGAATTTATAAAGAAGAATTCAATTATGATTTGAATTGAAATGGAAGTTGAAATTGTTTTGAAACGAATGTAGAACTATTTATAAAATTCATTTTAAAAGGAAATCGACGAAATATATATTATATATATTATATATATAATATAATGGCCTGAATAGAATGCGCCGCGCCGCGGCAGTTCGTGAATTTCGACCATTAACTTCGAATTGACGTTGCGGGAGATCCGACCGTCGGATTCTCCTAAAACCGGAACCGTTGGGTTCGTATCGAAAAGAGCTTTCCAATAAATATTAGAAATTTGAAATCTAACGGTTGGATTTGGAATTATGTCCAAATCAAATTCGAAAAAGGTCGCTGTAAGTGCAGTTCGATGGCCGTTGATGGAAATCGACGGTACGGGCCTTGATAAAATTATTAAAAATATTGATAATTTGTGTAAAATCATAATTTGTGAATAGGAAAGAACTGGGGTGAAAAACTCCACATTTGAAAAGATAAAAATGAATTTTTATCGAAATGAACTAGTTTTGAACTAGAAATAAAAATCAATTTATTTTTAAAATAAATAAATTGAATTTGAAAGTGATTTTGAAAATAATCAATATTTCCAATACGTGGATTGGACTGGAGTTGAATCGAAATTATCTTCGGTATATTTCGATGTTGGATTTCGTGACTATACAGGTATTGTTATGGGAATTTGAAAGATATATTTCATATCGTTATTTCCAATACGATATATGTTGGTTTCAGAATTTGATATTGAATATAAGCCGATATGTTTTCTATTCAAAGCCTTGTATTTAATATCAAATGTGATTTGGGTTTATCGTGGATCGTGTTTTAGATGACATTGGTGCTTTAACCCAGTTAAAGGCAAGATATTGATTTTTGAGAAGATTAAAACTAAGTGAAGTTTTAATGAATCTTTAATTAGATTAAAATGTGAATTGATAATTTAAATTATCAAATCTGAAAAGTGATCGAGAGTGGAGTATCACCAGTTTTGCTCTAAAGCGATAGTTAAATCTTTAATTAGATTTGAACGTGAAATGGTAATTAATTTTACCGATAACACCGTGGTGTTAGATATGGAGTATCACCAGTTTTCTCCATGGGATATAGGTTGGGATTGGGAAATAAAATAAATAATTACTTCGGTGTGGTTCGTTAATCCCGACTAGTTTGAAGTGATATCCAAAGGAAGAATAAAGAATAAATTTAGAAGAATTTATCTTGGATAAAATTAATGGGAACCTTGCCCTAAGAATGTGATTTTGTGAATAAAAGAATATTCTGAATTGGAATGAGGCGTTTGTTGTGTTTGTGTAACATTCGTTTATTATATACGTGGGTTATTCAGAAAGGCCGGGTTTATACCCATTCTGAATAACCGATTCGACGAGATGTCGAAGATGAAGATGGTGGTTGAAGACTGGAAGTCTTCACATCGTTTGGGTGATTACTGATGATCTTGATTGGGCTGTACACCCAGGATGAGGGAATCAGTTGGTGATTGTCCAGACGTACTTGGAGATGGATGGATATGCGAGGAAAGTGCCTCCGGTTTCGTTCAGACCCAGAACGAACTTGTAAATGGATTGTGTGTCTGACATTGGATTTTATTCTGTGTTGATTGATCTCTATTAAATATACATCTGTTTGGCGGCGGAGAATTTATTCTCTTGCTTAACGCCCTTCTCTGAGACGTACGAGCTCAGAGGTTGTATATCGATGGACATCAGTCGCATGGAATGAATTGCCTGTGTGGCATGCGTAAGTGGCAATTGATCAGGGCTTCTGTTGAAAAGCAAAGTCTTGTGGTTGATGATCAAAGCACGGCCTGTGTGGCATAGCTTTGTGTATAACGTGAATTCGCGAGCCTCACACCTCGGTATGAGTCAAAAACGGGATAGTGACTGCAGGGAGAGCACGACGTTTCTTTCTAGCTAGGGTGGTGTCAGTGACCTATCAGCCCTGACATTTATATACTTTTCACCTGTGTGGTTGTTGGATACGAGGCGCCTCGGATATAGGTCTGTAAGGACCGGGAAACGTGTGTTCAGGAATAACTAATCCTCAAAAGTAAGAGAGGACCGGCCCTGAAGATCCAAGGATCATAGTGGGGTCCTGGGACATTTGCTAGAGTGTCTCGAACGCGGAGAGGAGCTTGCCCCTTGCCTCGACTCATGACGGAAATCCAATTTCCAATACGTGTGTTTCGGTTTTATTTGTAGAGCCTAGTATGGCGACATGATAGATGGTACCCATGCCGCCTATGATTAATACTTATGATTGAAATTGTTTTGACACTATACACTATAATAGTATCAAATAATGTGTTTTAAACGTATCAAGCATGCTTTGGCTGTTATAAGGTAAAAACCCTATCCTCCGGCTTGCGTTGCATTGTGTGATGGGACCTGGGTCTTATAACAGCTTCATTTTTCTTTATTTAGCATTGCGCTGTTTGTTTTATGCACTGGTATTCTTGGGAGGAAACCCGTTCCGTGTTATACGGCGTGGTCCCTTGATTTACCTAACTTCAAAAATAAAGATTAATAACTGTTTTAGTTCTCACACCAGTCACATGACTGACCTGGAGTTTATTGTTTTAACCTAAACTCTGGGTGCCCCTATTTTCCGCACGGGCAGCTAGTAGTTTTGGTTTTGCAGATTTATATCCACAGGGTCCTGATTTACAGCTGGAACGATGCTCAGAAAGCTCTGTATCCGTGTATCACTTCTAGTTGTGTTTTAAATATTTTTCCGCTGCTATGTAATTTAATGTAATCTCTGATATTTTTCTGTTGTATAATATTTATTCATACTCTGTATATTCTTGTATCTGATGGAATTGTTGTAATAACAATGAAATGTTCTTCCGTCTGCGTTCTATTTTGTCTTGTCCTCACAGTAATTCGTTCTTTCTCGTCTCTTCGGAGACCGGGGAAGTTCGGGTCGCTTCATTTTGGTATCAGAGCTTTGGTTTACAGAGCTCGAGAACAAGACACATCAGAACCATACGAAAGAATTCATCAGATATTGGATTAGTAATATCCAATTAGAATGACTCATTAGAGATAGGATCAGTAGTATCCTAGAACGAGTGTGAAGAGTATATTTTTCAAATGAAAACAATTTTATTTTGAAAATTTAAATCGTTTTATACGTATTTGAATATTTATTTATTTTGAATATGGACAATCGAGTATATATAGATTTCGCGTATACGCGTCATGAACGTATAGTCGAAGTTTTAATATACTGGATAGATATAGAATCACATTCTAGACACCCGGGGATAATTCTGATGATGTGGCCACATCATCAGTATTTATATTCGTGTTTCGAAGGTGTGATATCTATATATTTCCATTAGACTGGTGTGAGAACCAAAACTTATATAGTTAGAACACATTGTTGTGAATTGGCATCAAAAACATGATTTTCTGTATATATATCAAAATTATGAATTTGAAACTCTAATTCACTAATTGATTGATGTTTGTGTTGTTTGTTTATTTGTTTGCTAATTTTTAGCCATTTAGTCTAATTGAACCAAATATTGAATTGTATTGAAATTGGTTGCATTTGCTTGCATATACATATACTTACATTGAACAGGTCATAGCAAGGAGGCTAGAGCCGAAGAATAAAATTTGTTTGCCCGACAAATAGGTACATGTTTACTACATAATTTCCTGTTTTGTTTGGGTGATGATGATTTTGTGAGCCTATTGGCTAGCCGCTTGGCTTTTTCTTTTTCTTTTTGAGATCTGAAGGACCAGGGAAGCTATTTGAAATTCCCCGATGCTCCCGGTGCAGGGGAGGTTATGGCGAAATTTTTCGAAAATTTAGGGTGTTAGCCAAATTTTTGAAATTTTGAAAATTCTCAGAAACTGAAAAGTTGGAGAATGGAAGCCAGATCGAACATAGTGTTGAATAATCAAACCACTTTCGACTTTGTTCCTTTTCGGGGACGAAAAGTTTAAAGTGGGGGAGATTGTAATAACCCGAAAATGCGAGCCAGTTTGAAATTTTTATTTTGGCAATTTTAGCGAATTTTGAACATTCAAAATAGATTATTTTAAATAAAATCGACGAGAAATTTATTTTTAATAGAATTCGACGTATATATTATACGCGTCGTCGTTAGAATATAAATAATTATATATAATTATAAATAGAATTGAAAATGGCGCGGTAGTTCGATAATTCGATTTCAAACTTCAATTGAATGTACCGGGTGCAAAACAATCCGGATTTTAGTGAAACCAAAAACATTAGGATCTAATTGATGATATCTTTCCAACGAATCCGACAAATCGAAATTTCGTAGCGAGAATCAAAAGATATGTCCAGTTGAAAATTCTGAATAGTCGCTATAGAATTCAGGCCCTTAAAAATTGACATTTTGCAAATGATCTCGGATTTCGACGAAACCAGTTTTGTTGGGTCCGTGATGTTAAGTTATTGCTAGGTTTCAAATTTCATAATTTTTCGAATCAATATGTGAGCGTGGCAAAGGAAAACGCATTTGACCAGTTTTAGTTGATTTTAATCGACTGGAAATTGGCCATTTTTCCAACGGTCTCAGAATTCGACGAAACTAGTTTTGTTAGGACCGTATCGTCAATACGAAGCTAGAAAATATTTTTGTGGAATTTATAGAGTTAGTATGTGACCCCAGTAATTTGAAATGTACGTTTAAAATTCAATATAGTGATTTAAATGTAAATTCAAAGGAAACTGATCGAAACAGTCGAATCAGCTTACGATACATATCCCATTGTGTTCAGAATGGGGGTAATAAGCTATGGACGACAGTCGGTGGGTCCCGTTTCGAGGTCGAAATAAAAAGTCAACTTTAATTGAATAATAAAATAAAATAAATAAATAATATTTATATAACTTTCCTTATTTTCTCTCACTCCCTCTCTCTTCTATTTCATAACAGAAAAGAAAAAAAAAAGTAAAATCAAATCGCACGATGCCCTAACCCCGCCCAGACCTCGTTGTTCGCCCCCTCCGCCGTAGCTCCGGCCAGCGCCGTCGCGCCTCAGGGTGCGCCCTCTCCCTCCTCTCGATTGCCACGCCGAGCCCCAAACCAACACCCCCAATCCAAACCGCCACCGCCACTGTAAAGCGTCGCCCCCCCCCCCTTCCGACCACCGGCTGAGCCCTACCCCCTCTCCAGCGTGCTCCGCGGCTCCCAAGACCGCTGGCCATCACCCCGTACCACCAGCCCTCCTCCACATCGAAGACACAGTAAGTTTTATTTATTTATTTTTATTATTATAATTTTTGTTTATATAAATTCTGATTTATTTTGTTTGTAAATAATCAAGTTTAGATTTTTTTTTAGGGTATAAAAATAATATTTTTAAAGTAATAAAATATGATTTATATATTTTTAAAGTAGTAAAAATATAATCTTTTATATTGTAGAAAGATTAAAAATATAATCTTTATAGGATAGAGAATATAAAAATATCATCTTTGTATATGTAGAAAAATAAAAATCTGATTTTTATTTTATATACGTTGAAATCAAGTGATGATTTTTTTAAAAGGTGAAATCTTTAAATTTAAAAAGGTGGAATCTTTAAATTTAAAAAGGTGGAATCTTTAAATTTAAAAAGGTGAAATCTTTAAATTTAAAAAGGCGAAATCTTTATATAGAGAATAGCGTTATAAAAATATAATTTTTATCTATATAACATAGTAGTAAAAATATGATTTTTATATATTGAATAGCATAGTAAAAATTTGATTTTTAAATATATGAAGTGATTATAAAAATATGATTTTTATTTTAAAGACATCAAAATATAAAAATGTGTGATTTTTATATATATAGTGACTACGGGCAACGAAGATGACGAAGGTGCGATAGCGATGAAGATTTCTATAAATGAAGAGCCGTGAAGATTGGATAGCTTTTTGTGAGAACTTCTCACCTTTCAATTTCTTTTTCTAGTTATATATATATATACTAGGATGCAGACGGTGCTTAGTAGCACCCGACACCCGTCATCCACAGACCATGGATGGCTTGTTTGTGAAATTGTTTGGTTGTGTAGTTGGTTAGTCTAATTGGTTTGAATTGAATTATTTGGTGAATTGAAATTGATTTGATTGATGTGTGAATGGCGTGGGCCTTCACTAGACCGGGGATAAGGCTAGGCCTTGTCCCGTTTCTAGTATCGTGCCGTTATACCGCCGAAATTTTCTAAAATATGTTAGAAAAATAAAAATATCATTTTTATTGTGTAAATGAAATGAATAGAAAGTCATGTGTTGAAATAGAATGTTTTATCGTTAAAAATATAATTTTTAACGTGAAAGTGAATAAGTAAAATATTTATAAACAAATCGGCCGATTTGTTTATATACACTGATTTGACTGATATTGATTGGGTCGATAAATTTTACACATCGCCCAACTGCACAAATAAAATCTGTGTTTGATTGTTTGAAACCCCACACGGGTGTTGGGATGAAATTTGAAGTTCACTCATCCCGATTGATTAAATATGTCGATCGATTGATTGACAGGCTGTTATAAGCGTTAGATATCTATATTTGATGCTTATACAGTGTAGTGCACTTTGGTTGATGATTGATTATTTTTCAATGCTATTATATACATGTGTTGTATGGAATCCATATAATTAACGTTATATGGTGATTGATTGGGCCTCATTCCAATCGGGAAAATAATGAATATTATAAAAGTAAATTCATGTGTTGAATATAAAAATAGTCATGTGTTGACGATGTTCATGTGTTGAAAATATTCAAGTGTTGAGTAAAATATTTAAATAATAAAAATTACATCTTTATCATATTTAAAATTAGAACTACTTCTCAGTAGGAGTCTAATTAAAATCAAACGATAGATACCTTAGTTTTATAAAATATTTTACATAACAAAAATAGTGATGTGTTGACAAGTACTCATGTGTTGAGATTAGTCGTGTGTTGAAAGAAATATAGATTCATGTGTTGAATGGGATAAATATTCATTTGTTGGATAGAATAAAGGAGTTTTGAAAAATATAAAGCCGTGTTGATTAGAGATGCGTTATTTCGACGTGAACGATATTTATATCGATTTTAAAACGATTTCGAAATGAATTGAATTGAAAACGATTTCGAAATGAATTGAATTGAAAACGATTTCGAAATAAATTGAATTGAAAACGATTTCGAAATGAATTGAATTGAAAACGAATTCAAATTGAAATGAATTGAATTGAAAACGAATTCAAATTGAATTGAAAGTGAATTGAAATGAATTCAAATTGAATTAAAAATTGGAATTGAATAGAAATGAATTTTAAAACGAATTTATAAAGAAGAATTCAATTTTGATTTGAATTGAAATGGAAGTTGAAATTGTTTTGAAACGAATGTAGAACTATTTATAAAATTCATTTTAAAAGGAAATCGACGAAATATATATTATATATATTATATATATAATATAATGGCGTGAATAGAACGCGCCGCGCCGCGGTAGTTCGTGAATTTCGACCATTAACTTCGAATTGACGTTGCGGGAGATCCGACCGTTGGATTCTCCTAAAACCGGAACCGTTGGGTTCGTATCGAAAAGAGCTTTCCAATAAATATTAGAAATTTGAAATCTAACGGTTGGATTTGGAATTATGTCCAAATCAAATTCGAAAAAGGTCGCTGTAAGTGCAGTTCGATGGCCGTTGATGGAAATCGACGGTACGGGCCTTGATAAAATTATTAAAAATATTGATAATTTGTGAATAGGAAAGAACTGGGGTGAAAAACTCCACATTTGAAAAGATAAAAATGAATTTTTATCGAAATGAACTAGTTTTGAACTAGAAATAAAAATCAATTTATTTTTAAAATAAATAAATTGAATTTGAAAGTGATTTTGAAAATAATCAATATTTCCAATACGTGGATTGGACTGGAGTTGAATCGAAATTATCTTCGGGATATTTCGATGTTGGATTTCGTGACTATACATGTATTGTTATGGGAATTTGAAAGATATATTTCATATCGTTATTTCCAATACGATATATGTTGGTTTCAGAATTTAATATTGAATATAAGCCGATATGTTTTCTATTCAAAGCCTTGTATTTTATATCAAATGTGATTTGGGTTTATCGTGGATCGTGTTTTAGATGACATTGGTGCTTTAACCCAGTTAAAGGCAAGATATTGATTTTTGAGAAGATTAAAACTATGTGAAGTTTTAATGAATCTTTAATTAGATTAAAATGTGAATTGATAATTTAAATTATCAAATCTGAAAAGTGATCGAGAGTGGAGTATCACCAGTTTTGCTCCAAAGCGATAGTTAAATCTTTAATTAGATTTGAACGTGAAATGGTAATTAATTTTACCGATAACACCGTGGTGTTAGATATGGAGTATCACCAGTTTTCTCCATGGGATATAGGTTGGGATTGGGAAATAAAATAAATAATTACTTCGGTGTGGTTCGTTAATCCCGACTAGTTTGAAGTGATATCCAAAGGAAGAATAAAGAATAAATTTAGAAGAATTTATCTTGGATAAAATTAATGGGAACCTTGCCCTAAGAATGTGATTTTGTGAATAAAATAATATTCTGAATTGGAATGAGGCGTTTGTTGTGTTTGTGTAACATTCGTTTATTATATACGTGGGTTATTCAGAAAGGCCGGGTTTATACCCATTCTGAATAACCGATTCGACGAGATGTCGAAGATGAAGACGGTGGTTGAAGACCGGAAGTCTTCACATCGTTTGGGTGATTACTGATGATCTTGATTGGGCTGTACACCCAGGATGAGGGAATCAGTTGGTGATTGTCCAGACGTACTTGGAGATGGATGGATATGCGAGGAAAGTGCCTCCGGTTTCGTTCAGACCCAGAACGAACTTGTAAATGGATTGTGTGTCTGACATTGGATTTTATTTTGTGTTGATTGATCTCTATTAAATATACATCTGTTTGGCGGCGGAGAATTTATTCTCTTGCTTAACGCCCTTCTCTGAGACGTACGAGCTCAGAGGTTGTATATCGATGGACATCAGTCGCATGGAATGAATTGCCTGTGTGGCATGCGTAAGTGGCAATTGATCAGGGCTTCTGTTGAAAAGCAAAGTCTTGTGGTTGATGATCAAAGCACGACCTGTGTGGCATAGCTTTGTGTATAACGTGAATTCGCGAGCCTCACACCTCGGTATGAGTCAAAAACGGGATAGTGACTGCAGGGAGAGCACGACGTTTCTTTCAAGCTAGGGTGGTGTCAGTGACCTATCAGCCCTGACATTTATATACTTTTCACCTGTGTGGTTGTTGGATACGAGGCGCATCGGATATAGGTCTGTAAGGACCGGGAAACGTGTGTTCAGGAATAACTAATCCTCAAAAGTAAGAGAGGACCGGCCCTGAAGATCCAAGGATCATAGTGGGGTCCTGGGACATTTGCTAGAGTGTCTCGAACGCGGAGAGGAGCTTGCCCCTTGCCTCGACTCATGACGGAAATCCAGTTTCCAATACGTGTGTTTCGGTTTTATTTGTAGAGCCTAGTATGGCGACATGATAGATGGTACCCATGCCGCCTATGATTAATACTTATGATTGAAATTATTTTGACACTATACACTATAATAGTATCAAATAATGTGTTTTAAACGTATCAAGCATGCTTTGGCTGTTATAAGGTAAAAACCCTATCCTCCGGCTTGCGTTGCATTGTGTGATGGGACCTGGGTCTTATAACAGCTTCATTTTTCTTTATTTAGCATTGCGCTGTTTGTTTTATGCATTGGTATTCTTGGGAGGAAACCCGTTCCGTGTTATACGGCGTGGTCCCTTGATTTACCTAACTTCAAAAATAAAGATTAATAACTGTTTTAGTTCTCACACCAGTCACATGACTGACCTGGAGTTTATTGTTTTAACCTAAACTCTGGGTGCCCCTATTTTCCGCACGGGCAGCTAGTAGTTTTGGTTTTGCAGATTTATATCCACAGGGTCCTGATTTACAGCTGGAACGATGCTCAGAAAGCTCTGTATCCGTGTATCACTTCTAGTTGTGTTTTTTATATTTTTCCGCTGCTATGTAATTTAATGTAATCTCTGATATTTTTCTGTTGTATAATATTTATTCATACTCTGTATATTCTTGTATCTGATGGAATTGTTGTAATAACAATGAAATGTTCTTCCGTCTGCGTTCTATTTTGTCTTGTCCTCACAGTAATTCGTTCTTTCTCGTCTCTTCGGAGACCGGGGAAGTTCGGGTCGCTTTATTATGGCCCTCAGAAGTTTCAGGAATTTAAATAAATTAAAACAGTTTAGATTAACATTCAAAATTCAAATGAAAACAAAGAAGAGTGCTGTGCTAGATTTTTCCTGCCCTAGGCCAGGTCGACTAGGGGATCGACTAGGGGGTCGACCTCCCCTATACAGGTCGACCTGGGGGTCGACCTACCCCCTCGCCCTATCCAAAACAGTGAAGATTTTGACTTTTTTGCTGAGTCTTTTCTGACCTGTTGCCGAGTCACTAGGGCATAGGTGACAATTCTGGATAACTCCATCTAGTCTGGACGGTTGTGATTGCTCCTAGGATGATCTAATGGCTCACATAAGATTAAACCTCTATAAAAGCAACCCTATTCCTCAACCCTAAATCACACAGATTCATTCCAAGGAGCCACCATGCTGTCAATGATCGTCCTAACCTAGCCACCATTTCTTTTCAAAATAGAAAGCAAGATTAAAGCTATGAATCAAAACTAACTTAGAGAATTGATAGTCTTCGTCAAGGGATTGCTTTTCAGTTTCTGTAAACAAGTCCTAGACAACAAGACTTTCTTTTGTTTGTAAGTTCTGTAATTATTTAGATGAATGATAAAAAGTTATGATTTGTAATAAAGTGAAAACTAGAGTAATTCCTAGTTGTAATATAATGATGATGCTGATTCATGTCTATTCTTGTAATGATTCTATCGTGTATGCTTATTAGACTATTGTGGTTATTATGTTGATGTTAAACCAATCGTGTATTATGTAAATTTGGTGACTTTTTCATGTTATGTAACATGCAATTTGTTAGGCTACAACATGTATTATGTTTAGATCTACATTTAGATCTATGAAAATTGGATCCAAAAATAAAAGTTCACATTCACATGCTTAGTTGAACTTGTGTAATTCTATATGCTTAAGATTCATGTTTATTGGATCCAAAATAAAATTTCACATTCACATGCCTAGTTGAACTCGTGTAATTCTATATGCTTAATATTAATGTTCATTGGATCCAAAATAAAAGTTCATATTCACATGCCTAGATGAACTTGTGTAATTCTATATGCTTAAGATTCATGTTTATTGGATCCAAAAATTAAAAGTTTACATTCACATGCCTAGTTGAACTTGTATAATTCTATATGCTTAAGATTCATGTTTATTGGATCTGAAATATAAGTTTACATTTACATGCCTAGTTGGATTTGGATAATTTCATATGTTTAAGACTCATGTTAATGGGATTGAAAAATGCAAGTTCGTTATTTTATGCCACAGTTACATGACACATGCTTTGTTAGATCCTTATTATTTTATGTTGCATGGATGGTACATGCTCCCTTCTTTCCCCTTTTGTATATAACTTGGGCTAAGTTACAAGCCTAACATTTAGTGTTAATTTTGCGAACGTATAATGGGGATAACGTTGGGAAAACCTAAAATTTCATACATAATTTGGACCATAAATATATGAATGATTAGTGGTATAAAAATGGTATAATTTATATACCTAAAAATTTAGAATATGATTTAGAGGGTAAATGGGGCATGACTTGAATGGCAATAATTGTGGATAATTTACATATAAATAAGGAAGGTACATATGTAAATTTAGCAAAAGTCGAATATGCCTAACCCGAGGTTAGATTGAGTTACGGTATAAGACTGCCCGGAACTGCCCGGCAAATCCAGCAACCATAACAATATAGATCTAATGTGATAGGTTAGCGCATTGAGCCCAAAAGAACCCGAAGTTAGACTGAGTTGCGGTGCAAAACTGCCCGGACACGACAGGCACATCCAATGACCACAACAATACCTGTCTAATGTGAGTGGTTGGTGCTTTAAAGAATGAATTAAAGCTAAGACAGGAATGGTAGGGTTAAGCTAATTAAGGTAACAGTTAACCAATGCAACATGTTAACTAAACCGATGGGTGGGGTTAGGTTAATTTGGACACTTAACCAATTTAACATGTTGATTTGGAAAACCTAGTAACGAAGACCCATTTCAGCAGTAACCCACATAGATGTATCACGGTACCATGAACTAGGCAGGGTGGGGCACGATTACTGGGCTGATTATAAGCGGTCAAAACAACGGCGGGTGGTGCATCAGTGTAGGTTCAGACAGATTGCGGGCGTGCATGTACTACGGAGTGGAAAAAGCAGGCACTGGGCATCAATAGTTATACACTGTGCATCTTGAATTGTGTCGGGTTTCCACTATAGGATTTGATACAACCCATGGTGGGACCAGCACAGGTATCTACAAACAAGCGGGGCCAATGACACAAGTGGTAAACGTATACGAGTAGGATCCAATCGATAAAAAGGGGATCATTGATCTTGAACACATGGTGCTAGTTGAAACACTTTTAAGGGAGTGTAGAGAAGTTGAAATGAGTGCGATAGCATATTTAGTCTTATTATCTTATTTCTTGGGTATTGTCCTATGTTCAGTTTATTCATGCCATAATCCTTTTCTTATTTACATGCTAAATAATCACTGGACTTACTAGACTCATATCTGACCCATTT
Organism: Allium sativum; assembly: GCA_030737875.1. NCBI lineage: Eukaryota > Viridiplantae > Streptophyta > Magnoliopsida > Asparagales > Amaryllidaceae > Allium > Allium sativum. Next base: position 176,683,824 of record CM060915.1, on the reverse strand, counting down.
TGCTTTCGTCTTCTTTTCTTCCTTCTCTCCCCTCCCCCCTCCCCTCCCAGGTCTGCAGGGAGGAAATACTCTAGCTTAGTTCGGTCCTTTTGCAAGCTTGAAGAGAGTAGATGTATGACTTGGACTCTCTCTTCTTGGGCTATGGCTTTGGATTCACTCTAAATGGGGATTTACGCTACTTTATTGTTGTTTTATACTTCTTTATGTTTTAATCAAGACAGAGGTTTTGTTGTAATAATTTGGAAGTTGTTTTGAGACAGTTTGTTGTGATGTTTTGACTAAGTTCTTATGAAATAAATTTAGTTTTTCCGTTGCTTATATGTCTATCTTGTTAATTATCTGTGTATTTTACCTACAATGCTCCACCGAAGTTAAGGGATTCCCTTTGTGAGTGACCTTAATGGAGGCGAGTTGTTTCACCTTTTGAGGAACAAAACCCCACACCTATACGGTGGCTAAGTTGGGGACAATACGTTGTGTGAACGGAGGTGCGGTGTGACGGCAAGGAATTTCGCTCGGTCCGAACCAGTCGCTAAACCGACCCAGACCGTTCGAAACGCCCTATCGTTGAGAACACGACAAAATAGAACGCATATAAAAGAACATTTCATTGCATATTACAACAATGCATCAGATTACAAGAATATACAGAGTATGAATAAATATTACACAGAAATATCAGAGATTTAAATTACATTTAAATACATCGCAGCGGAAAATAATACAATACACAACTAGAAGGAGATATACGGATACAAAGCTTTCCGGATATCGTTCCAGCTGTAAACCAGGATCCTGTGAATATAAATCTGCAAAACCAAAACTACTAGCTGCCCGTGTCAAAATAAGGGCACCCAGAGTTTAGGTTAAAACAATAAACTCCAGGTCAGTCGTGTGACTGGTTTGAGAACTAAAACAGTTATTAATCTTTATTTTAAATCATTAGGTAAATCAAGGGACCACGCCGTATAACACGGAACGGGTTTCCTCCCAAGAATACCAGTGCATAAAACAATAGCGCAATGCTAAATAAAGAAAAATGAAGCTGTTATAAGACCCAGGTCCTATCACACAATGCAACGCAAGCCGGGGGATAGGGTTTTTCCCTTATAACAGCCAAAGAATGCTTGATACGTTTAAAAGAAATCATTTGATACTATTTTAAGTGTATAGTGTATAAAACAACTTCAAATCATAAGTATCAATCATAGGCGGCATGAATGCCCCATACCACTATGTCGCCAAATATAGGTTATACAATCAAAATCGCAAAGTCACGTATTTGGAAATTGGATTTCCATCTATGAACCGAGGCAAAAGATAGTCCTCAACCGATTCGAGACGCTCTAGCCCGCCCCTCAGGACCCAGACTCAGGTGGGCCCTTGGATCCTCAGGGCCAGTCCACCGATGTGGATTAAACTTAAACCCTGAACATGCATTTCCCCGCCCTATGGGGCGTAAACGAGCCAACTAAATGACTCCATCGGTTCGAGAACGACCGATCAATCCGAGGCGCCTCGCAACAGCAACAACCACATAAGTCAAACTCGTCAGGGCGTGTAAAACCACTGACGCCACTTCTAGCTAGAAAGAAACGCATGCCCTCCCTGACGTCCTCTCCCGTTTTTGGTTCATACCGGGTGTGAAACACGCGAAGGAAACGTTACACAAAGCTACGCCACAAAGGCCTTGCTCTGATCATCACCACAAGACTTTGCTTTTCAACAGAAGTCTCGATCAATTGCCACTTAGGCATGCCACACAGGCAATTCACTCCATGCGTTTGATATCCATCAATATATAACCCCTGAGCTCGTACGTCTCAGAGAAGGGCGTTAAGCAAGAGAATAAATTCTCCGCCGCCAAACAGATATATATTTAATAGAGATCAATCACACGGACTAAAATCCAATGTCAGACACACAGTCCATTTACAAGTCCGTTCTGGGTCTGAACGAAACCGGAGGCACCTAGTACCCCGCATATCCATCGATCTCCAAGTACGTCTGGACGATCACCAACTGTTTCCATCTTCTTCGGTGTACAGCCCAATCAAGATCATCAGTAATTATCCAAACGACGTGAAGACCTCCGGTCTTCGACCATCGTCTTCATCTTCGACTTATCGTCGTATCAGTTATTCAGAATGGGATAAACCCGGTTTTTCCGAATAACTCGCGTATATTTAAATAAGTGTTACACAAACACAACATACGCCTCATTCCAATTCATCAGTCACTAACCGTAAATTAATCAAGAGAATAATTCCCCAAACATTAACCCCGAAGGCCGAAACCAACATCAGATCAATATCCAGAAAACCATTCTGCTTGGCTAACCGACAGTTAGTTTCTAAATTTCACATTCATAGGGAAAGGTTCCCATTAATTTTATCAAAGATAAATTTCTTGAATTTATGCTTTAATCTATTTTTGAATATCAATTCAAACTAGTCGGGATTAACGAACCTTACCGAAGTAATCATTTGTTTTAATTTCCCAATCCCAACCTATTCATCCCATGAAGTAAAACTGGTAATACTTCATATCTAACACCACAGTGTTATCGGTAAATTCAATTACCATTTCACGTTCAAGTCTAATTAAAGATTTAACTATCGCCTGGAGCAAAACTGGTGATACTCCATTTTCGATCTTTTCAATCTAATTAAAGATTCATTAAAACTCCACTTAATTTTAATCGTTAACTGGGTTAAAGAATCCGTGTCATTTAAAACACGGTTCACGGTAAACCCAAAATATCATTCCATTAATTATTGGGTTAAAGAACAAGTGTTATTTAAAACCAAGTGTTATTTAAAACACTGTCCACGATAAACCCAAAAATCAATATCAATTCAATTCCAATTAAATATTATTTAATTGGTACCTTTCATTAAATCTAAATAAAAAGATTTAATCATTTCTCAATTGGGTTCAAGAACAGTGTTAGTGAAGACACCATTCACGACAAACCCAAATCACATTCGATATTCAATACAAGGCTCTGAATAGAAAATATATCGGCTTATATTCAATATCAAATTCTACGACTAACAAATGTCGTATTGGAAATAACGATATATATATATCTTTCAAATTTCCATAACAACATTTGTATAATCACGAAATCCAACATCGAAATATTCCGAAGACAATTTCGATTCAAATCCATTCCAATGCAATCATTGGAAATTTTGGTTATTTTCAAAACCCCTTTTTCAAATTCAATTTATTTATTTAAAAATAAATAGAATTATAATTCTAGTTCAAAACTGGTTCATTTCGATAAAAATCTATTTTTATCTTTTCAAATAGGGAGTTTTTCATCCCAATTCTTCACAAATCATTTCTTATGATTTTACACAAATTATTATTATTTTGAATAATTTTATCAAGGCCTGTACAGTCGATTTCCATCAATGGCCATCGAACTGCACTTACAGCGACCTTTTTCGAATTTGATTTGGACGTATCTCCAAATCCAACCGTTAGATTTCAAATTTCTAATCTTCGTTAGAAAGCTCTTTTCGATACGAACCCAACGGTTCCGGTTTTAGGAGAATCCGACGGTCGGATCTCCCGCAATGTCCGTTTGAAATAAATGGTCGAAATTCACGAACTGCCGCGGCGCGGCGCGTTCTATTCAGGCCATTATATTATATATATAATATATATAATATATACTTCGTCGATTTCTATTTAAAACGAATTATATGAATAGTTTTAAAATCGTTTCAAAAGCTACTTCAACTTTCTTTTCAATTCAAATCAAAATTGAATTCTTCTTTATAAATTCGTTTTAAAATTCATTTCTATTCAATTCAAATTTCAATACAATTTGAATTCATTTCAATTCGCTTTCAATTCAATTTGAAATCGTTTTCAATTCATTTCATTTCGAAATCGTTTTCAATTCATTTCATTTCGAAATCGTTTTCAATTCATTTCATTTCGAAATCGTTTTCAATTCATTTCATTTCGAAATCGTTTTCAATTCATTTCATTTCGAAATCGTTTTCAATTCAATTCATTTCGAAATCGTTTTCAATTCAATTCATTTCGAAATCGTTTTCAATTCATTTCATTTCGAAATCGTTTTCAATTCATTTCATTTCGAAATCGTTTTCAATTCATTTCATTTCGAAATCGTTTTCAATTCATTTCATTTCGAAATCGATAAAATCGATATAAATATCGTTCACGTCAAAATGGCGCATCACTATTCAACACGGCTTTATATATTCTATTTCAAATATTTCTTTTTGTCAACACACGACTAATCTCAACGAATGAGTACCGTCCATGTGTGACTATTTTTGTTAAAATACTTCGTTCAACACATGACTAATCTCAACGGATGAGTACAGTCAACACATGAACCTTTACTTTATATTGATAAAGATGTAAATTTTATTATAAAAATAATTCGTTCAACACATGACTAATCTCAACGGATGAGTACAGTCAACACATGAACCTTTATATTATATTGAAAAGATGTAAATTTTATTTTAAAAATATTTCGTTCAACACATGACTAATCTCAACGGATGAGTACAGTCAACACATGAACCTTTATTCTATAATATTCTTTATTTTCTAAATTGGAATGAGGCCCAATCAATCACCATATAAGGTTAATTATATGGATTTTCATACAACACATGTATAATAGCATTGAAAAATAATCAACCATCAACCAAAGTGCACTACACTGTATAAGCATCAAATATTGGTATCTAACGCTTGTAACAGCCTGTCAATCAATTGATCGACATATTTAATCAATCAGGATGAGTGAAATTCATATTTCATCCTAACACCCGTGTGGGGTTTCAAACAATCAAACACATATTTTATTTGTGCTGTTGGGCGATGTGTAAAATTTATCGACCCAATCAATGTCCTTCTAATAGGTGTACGTAAACAAACAGTCCGGCTTGTAAATGAATATTTATTTATTCACATTCACGTTAAAAATTATATTTTTAACGATAAAACATTTTATTCCAACATATGAATCTCTATTCAGTTCATTCTTTAAACAAAATGATACTTCTATTTTTCTAACTTATTTTAGAAAATTTCGGCGGCATAACGGCACGATACTAGAAACGGGACGAGGCCTAGCCTTATCCCCGGTCTAGTGAAGGCCCACGCCATTCACACATCAATCAAATATTCTAACTAACTAATCAACCAAACAATTTAACAAACAAGTCATCCATGGTCTGTGGATGACGGGTGTCGGGTGCTACTAAGCACCGTCTGCATCCTAGTATATAAATATAACTAGAAAATTAAATTGAAAGGTGAGAAGTTCTCACAGATAGCTATCCTAAGCCCACGGCACTTCCAATGCAAGAAATCTTCACTGTTCTTGCCTCTTATCACTTCCTTCGCTCGTAGCCACTACACATGTAAAAATCATATTTTTACTTCGCTATTCAATATATAAAAATCGAATTTTTACTACGATGTTCAATATATAAAAATCGAAATTTTACTACGATGTTCAATATATAAAAATCGAATTTTTACTACGATGTTCAATATATAAAAATCGAATTTTTACTACGATGTTCAATATATAAAAATCGAATTTTTACTACGATGTTCAATATATAAAAATCGAATTTTTACTAGGATGCTCAATATATAAAAATCGAATTTTCATTTCGAAGTTCAATATATAAAAATCCTATTTTTATTTCGAAGTTCAATATATAAAAATCCTATTTTTATTTCGAAGTTCAATATATAAAAATCCTATTTTTATTTCGATGTTCAATATATAAAAATCGAATTTTTACTACGATGTTCAATATATAAAAATCGAATTTTTACTTTGCTATATGGATAAAAATTCTATTTTTATCACGCTATTTTCTACATAAAAATTTCGCCTTTTCAAATATAAAGATTTCGATTTTATTTCAGCACTATAAAAATCACCTCTTTATTTCAATGTATATATAATAAAAATCAGATTTTTATTTCGCTACATGTACAAAGATGATATTTTTATATTCCTTATCTTATAAAGATTATATTTTTATAGTTCGTACTATGAAAAATCATATTTTTTTTTATATCAAATAAAAATCATACTTCCCTTAATAACAATAAAAGAAAATATATTCTTGAAATCGAAGTAAATCTATTTTTGAAATCAAAGAAAAACTATTTCTTTTCTTCTAATGTAGGAAATCTAAATTTTCTAATAATAAAAATCTCATCTTTATGATATCAAAAATTGTATTTTTCTAACATGAAAATCTAATCTTTCTAACATTAAAAATCGAATCTTTTCTAATATAAAAATCGAATCTTTGCAAATTGAAAAATCTAATCTTTACTAACGTATAGTCTAAATAAAAATCCTATTTTTATTATCGTATTATGTAGATAAAAATCCAACCTTTTCCTTCTAAAACAATCCTAGTATATATTTTAAAACAATGCTCTTTAATTATATTAAACTAATCACTCAAAATCGATTAAAATAAAACACTCACAGCAAGGGTTTGGGGTGGAGGAAGGTTGCAGCAGGCGGAGGGTGGTCCAGCGGCGCAGTGGGTGATTGGGTTTAATTTTGGCTGAGGGGGAGGGGGTTGAATTGGGGGAAAAGGGGCATCGTTGGATCGAAGCAGAGAGAGGGTGGCTGCGGCGAGAGGTTTTGTGGCCAATGGTGATGGGGGAGGCGGCGCGGCAGCGCACGCTGGCGGATGGCGCGAGGGTGGCGGCTTCAGGGTGACTGCGTCGAAAGGGGGGTCTTAGGGAGTTGGTTTGGGTTGGAGTTTCACGGGATCGAGGGGGAAGAGGGAGAGGCGAGATCGACGGGGTTGGAAGAGCTTCCGGCGGCGGCGATGGCCCGCCCCTTGGGCGGCGACGTGGATCGACGGGCTGCAGACCCTTTTTCGTTTTTTTTTTAAATTTTTATTGACTTCTGATAGGAGATAGAAAGGGGGGGGGGAAGAGGTATAGGAAAATATATATTATTTAATTTATTTAATTAATCAGTTTAATAAAGTAACTTTTTATATCGAACACCAAATCAAACCGACCGACTGTCGTCCATAGCTAATTACCCCCATTCCGAACACAATGGGATATGTATCGCAAGCTGATTCGACTGTTTGAATCAGTTTCCTTTAAATTTACATTTAAATCACTATATTGAATTTTAAACGTACATTTCAAATTACCGGGGTCACATACTAACTAGAAAAATTCTATAAAAACATTTTCTAGCTTCGTATTGACGATACGGTCCTATCAAAACTAGTTTCGTCGAATTCTGAGACCGTTGGAAAAATGGCCATTTTCCAGTCGATTAAAATCAACTGAAACTGGTCAAACGCGTTTTCCTTTACCACGCTCACATATTGATTCGAAAAATTACGAAATTTGGAATCTAGCAATAACTCGACACTGCAGATACAACAAAACTGGTTTCGTCGAAATCCGAGGTCATTTGCAAAATGTCCATTTTTAAGGGCCTGAATTCCATAGCGACTATTCAGAATTTTCAACTGGACATATCTTTTGATTCCCGATATGAAATCTTGATTTTTCGGATTCGTTGGAAAGATATTCACAATTAGATCCCATTATTTTTGGTTTCACTAAAATCCGAATTATTTTGCACCCGGTACATTCAATTGAAGTTTGAAATCGAATTATCGAACTACCGCGCCATTTTCAATTCTATTTATATTTATATATAATTATTTATATTCTAACGACGACGTATATAATATACGTTCGATTTATATTCAGAATAAATTTATCGTCGATATTATTTAAAATAATTCATTTTAAATAATCAAAATTCGCTAAAATGGCCAAAATAAAAATTTTAAACTGGCCCAGATTTTCGGGTTGTTACATGCGGGTTGTTACAGTGGTATCAAAGACAATACCCAGCCAGAATTGTGGCTCCTGTGTGGATCACAGCGCCTGGTTGAGGTGTTTGTGAGCTAATGGGGACGTTGGGCTCTGTAGGAGGGGAGAATGTAACATCCCTAAGTCCAACATCGTGGAATCCGATGTGAAGTGGGTACTTATATAGTGGAGCCATCTCTTACTAACGCCGAGGCCTTTTGAGGAACAAATCCCACACCTATACGGTGGCTAAGTTAGGGACAATATCTTGCGTGAATGGAGGTGCGGGTTATTACACACACCACCTTAAATTTCCTATCGGTCTTCAGTCGAATACCTATTCGCAAAGCAGATTTGAATACAATTTTTACTACAATAATCGAACAATCTAAACAATTTTACTGCAACACCAATGTTATATTTATGGCACTATAGTTGATAAGAGAATGTAAATGAGTATACATACATATTAAATGTATATAATAAATCTACAATTAGTTAGTATGGAAGTTTTCCTGGGATTCTATGAAACACGTATACATTCGCACATGGGAGCGTGCACGCGCACATGCGCACATCACACACACACACACACACACACATATATATATATATATATATATTTATGTGTGTGTATATATATAAATAGAAGGTGAATGGTGTTTAGATTGGAGGATGGGCAAAGGAAGGTGAATTTCTTCGACATATAACTTTGTAAAACACTTTAGTACATTATGTCTTAAAAATTAAGCATAATTTAGTTAATAAAATAAAATTTAACCATTGACACATACATAAACTTGCGTCGATTTTGAAGAAAGGATGTACCTATGAATTTGAAATATATTTGTAAACTCTCACATGCAAACGTGATAATTTCAAAAGATTCCATCCATTTATTTTCTCTTTCCTCAAATGATAAGAATTAGGTTTCAAAATAAATATTGAAAGTATTATTGGAGCATCTGTTTTCAATCAAAAAATAGAAAAAAAGATTCTGCTATAAAAGTGTGTTTGAAAGGACGTTATAAATTTTTTATTGGACTAAGCTCAAATTTCATATGAATGATTGAATAGAAAAAAGGCTAAGTGATTTTGATAATAACATGCCATAGTTTGTAATAATCACCCATATAATAAGTTTTAAAAAAATATTTAGCATCGTGAACCGTGGTCATATGGACATGACTGTAATGGCAGCACAAAAATCATTCTTATTTACGTCAAATAGCAGTAAAAAATCACATTCATATTTATTCCACATTGTTTTCATATAAATATATTTAAATGATAAGGATTAAAATAAGTAATAGGATAGTGTTAAATATAATAAAACAAAAGTAGTCAAAAATTATAAGTAGCTCGACAATGGCTCAAAAAAAGGATACTATGGACTCGTTAGTTAAGTTGTTTAAATGCTTTAATGAGTGGTAGTCAGCCATTAAAAGAGAACAGAAAGGAAATTCATAGATGATAAATGGGTAAAAGTGGAATACTTCAAGAATATATGAGTAAGTTGGATCTGTCTAGTCAAAAATCATACAACCACTGTAAGTTATTCACTTGTAAAAAAAATTGTAAAATGCACTTTTGAATGAGAAATCAAAATTAGTGCTTCTTTCTTTTAAATTGTAAATGTGCTGTTAAATGAGATATCAAAAAGCAATGTAATGTAATATACAAAGATCAAACATCCAAAAAGAAGACGATGTAACAAAGTTAAAGCTCACGGGCCTTCTAAGAGCAATTAGATGCACTGGTAAGTCTACCTTTATTGCTATTGAACGGAGTTAGTGTATATATCTTAACAGTTGTAATCTGTGTCCCTTAAAAATTCCTATGTTGGAAATAAAAACCATTTTATTCATAGCTAGAAAACAAAATGTGAAGTTTGCAACAACAGTTAAGTTTAGAAAAGTGTCTTGTCAGTATTAAGAAATCATTGTCTCAGTTGTCTAACGTTAAAGTAATTAGAAAGCAGTCAAATATAGTTAGAGCTGAAACATACTCAGATAAAACTGATCGTGATAAATAAATATGCGTGGAAGGAAACAAATCTAGTGACTATACAAAATGAAGAATTTATATGGAAATCCACAACTGCGAAAAGTTAATGCGCAGTTTATGTTAATTTATGTATCCAAAAAATGAAGATTTTTTTCTTCATTATTTCATGCATAATTTATGCATTGTAATAATGTGTAGCTTTATACTGATTGCATTACATAAATGATCCAAACAAACATTAAATGAAACATTTTGCATTGCCGATTGTATGCACATGCAAAAAATTATAGTACACAGGAATAGAATGTGAATTTTGTTTTCTCTTAAATTCTCAGCATGAGGAACATCTTACCTTAACCACAATTTAAGCAATAGCCACCGTAACTCATGTTAACATTATGTGTCTTAATAACAAGCAGTAATATTAATGAAGAAAATTTGCAACAGTCGTTTGAAAAAAAATAAATGCTTGAAGGACAATGAAAATGAATTACATATCAGAAATTGCTCCATGCAATAGTAACATTTTCATCAAATCGTTGTGTAACATCGCACGTCCATTAACGTCTCTCATAAAGGGAATGCATTAACTTCTATGGAGCGTTTTAAGTGTGTATAGAACAGAAACTTAACAACAAGATAGATATAAACAGCACTTGAAAATTTAAAACTTTATTTCATTGCAGCAGAAAATACATAAGTTTGATTACATCATCAAAACCAGAGTCAAAGTACATAATATCCATCTTGACTAAATCAAAGTAAATAAATTGAAAGACATAACCAGAGTACAAAATAGGCATAAATAAGAGAGAGGCTGAACTTTATATCAGCGATCCAAGCAACTTCTAAAAGCAAGAGAAATAGCTGTCCAAAATCAAGCTCCACTGGTGCTAGTTCCAACCTGAGCACCTGGGGGGTGGGAGGAAGAAAAGAGGTGGAAAAAGGGGGTCCGACATAAAGTCTAGCGAGTGCGATAACTTTAACAATATAATTACCAAAATAAGTAGGCTAAGGCATAAGTTGGAAAATAAGGAAATGACTATGAACAATTGAGTATGGCAGTGTAAACAAGGAAACAAGATGAACAACGATATCGTTAAAGCATACCTAACCCACTATAAGATAATTACTATACTGCACCATCACTATAAGATATTTGCTATACTGCACCACCGCTAGTCACCCTAAGGTTGATCCCACCTACAGAACTTAATAATGATATTTGTAGTTTCATGCACCCCTAGTTGCCTTCATAGGTGCCACCTGCCCATATCTCCACTAGGCGTACCCACTACCCCCATGCGGTCGGCTCCATAACTTGTAGATACCCGTGCTGGCCCCACAGCTGGGTGTCTCACTCCCCAAAGTGGCAACCCGATACCACCAATGATGCATGGCTTATACCTACACGATGCAACAACGTCTTACCAACCAACCCAGGTCCACACACGCATATGAACCCGTTGGACTTGCGTTGCCACAGCTAACCCGATTTGGCTTCTTACAGTCAAGCCCAGTATGTGTGTCCCGTCCTCGACTTGGGTCGAGCCCACAAAGATACGTATGGGTTACTGGTTGAAACGGGCCCCATTACTAGATACAAGCTATCCACCTAAGCTTGGCCCCCTCTAGTACATCCTACTTAACCCTCTTCTTATTCATGTTCACTTACATGTTTCAAATTTTGGTTAAGTGTTTCTAATCGTATTTCAAATGCCACCCAAGGCACCCACTCAATTCCACATGCCACCCAAAGCACCCACTTAACCCCCTCATGTCTAACTACATGTTTATCTGGTTAAGTGTTTCTTAATTCATTAAGACTGTAACCTCATAAAGACATCCCACAGTAGACTGTCATTTGTGGCAGCTGGATTTGTCGGGCGGGTCCGGGCAGTCTTGCACCACAAACGAGCCTAACTTCGTGTCATTACAATTGTTACGTATTTAATTTATGCCTAAGACCTCCCACATTAGACTGGCATTTGTGGCAGCTGGATTTGCTGGGCAGGTCCGGGCAGTCTTACACCACAAAAGAGCCTAACCTCGTGTCTTAGACGATTAATTACACCTAATAGATCATCCCCCAATTTGTATCAATTTCCCTATTCAATTTCCAAATTTAACTATGGCCATAATTGACTCAATTATGTCCATCTATTTATATTATGTAAAATCATACCAATTTTCATCACAAATTTATTTTATGCCATTTAAGGAATTTATGCCAATTCTAAATATTAAATCTTTTTAATATTATCCCATTGCGTCACGTTGTACGTTCGTTCGTTTAACGTAAAATATACGTTAGACTCGAATAGTCTAACTCATGAAATAAAGAGAAAACATCACAACATACATATAATTAAAGATAGGTCTAAAGATAAGGGGTGAACTTGCATGTGTGAATGATGTTCTACATCTAAAACTTGCATAGGCCAAAGTTACAACTTGCATAAAACTACATATATCATAGATCCAAATCTAAAGGCGTAAACTTATTTAGGTAATGGTCACAACTTGCATAAATCATGTATGTCATGGATCAACATCTAAAGGTGTAAACTTGCATAGGCAATAACCACAAACTTGCATAACATAATTCATATTCCAAACTCATATATTTATATAAACTTGCATATGTGATTTATGCAACATAACAATGGTGTAAACTTACATCTAAACATGTAAATTAGCATGTAGAATTTATCATAGAACTCACACAAGTCATAGCCTAACTTTAGATCAAATTTTCACATAAACTAGATGTCATGAAACATGTAAGGTTACATATAATTTTCCCAACTTGCATATGATTCATGTCTAAATCAAAATCTAAACTTGCATACATACATATGATTTATCATATGAATCAACATAACCAAACTAGCATATGAACAAAATGATGATTTGATTATACATAAGCCAATCATAGAATTACAACATAGATGGTAGCATCATAACTTTACAACATATATGATGACATCACAACATAACATCTTAGAATTTACAACATATATGATAACTTCACAATTTTACAACATAAATAATAACATGCGGTCAATAATTCACATCATATCCAAATAATCCACATCATAACTCAATCCAATTAAATTTCTAATTATTTTATTAAAGAAATCGAACTCACAACTCAAAGAAGGTCTTGATTTCTGAATTCTGAGTTCTGAAGTCGTATTAGCTTTCCCTTGAAGTAGATTCGTTGTTAGAGTTGAATAGAATTGAATTTAATTAGCTTTCTTCCTCTCTAATTAGTGGCGGCTATTCTGAGTTGCAAGGTGACGACATGGAGGCCATGAGTCTAATATTATTTTTATTTTAGGGTTTGAGTCTATAGGTGTTTTTATAGAGTTTAGGATTAGTTTAGGCCGTCTGATCAACCCAGAATTGTTCCCAGCCAATCAGAGCAGATCAGAGACCCTAATGAGTCAGCACACAGTCACAAACATGTCACCAATCAATTCTGCTCGTGGGGGGCAGGTCGATCCCCAGGTCGACCCTATGGTCGACCTGGCCCTAGAGGGAATTTTCCCTCCTAGCTTGTTTGACTCTGAAATTTGAATTTTCTAAAATCTGTTTTAAATTTTCTGAAACTTCTGATGGTCATAACTTCTTCATATGAAGTCCAATTCTCGCAAACTCGGACTCTATCTCAACCAGAATTCTGAGACGAACACAATGGCGCCGCCCGTTTCCCTTAATTCCCAAATCTGAGATTAGTTATTCTTTAATTTATTATTATAGTGTTAACAGAAATACGGGGTATTACAAGTTGTACCATCACTTTTATGTGAAAATATGCACCTTAAGTAAAAAGTATTAAGATAGACAACCCAATATTATCATGTTCAACCTCTATAATGTGGATGCGAGAGAAAAATCGTCTTTAAAACCACATAGTAAATTCTAGATAACAATATCATTTTAAGGTTAAGTCCTTTGATAAGGTCAAATTCAATTAGTTGCTTTATTTTCTCTTTAGTAGAATATTGATAAAAGGAGGCTTCAGAGCTTCAAATCAGAAAAGCAAATGCAAATTAAAATATTTAATATTATAATTATCTAGGAATTAACCACGCAAGTGACCAATAACAAAAACGTTAAAATTGGGGCGTAACTTGTATTGGGAAATTTGGGCATAAATTGATTGTAATACATGAATGTGGATTTGGGGCATAAACCACACTGTGATTAAAGACCTTAATTTGGGGCATATGGTTCATTATGAACATGACTTGGGAAAGGGACATGAAAACCTATAATGACGTAGGAATAATTGGTTAATAATGGAAATGCCTAGAATTACACTAATTAGAAACTGTAACCGTGCTGAGACACGAGTTTAGATTACATTTGCAGTGGAAGTCTGCCGGGAACCAACACGCATATCCAGCAACCATAAGTGGTGAATCTAATGTGAGGGTTCTAAGTGCATAAACACGAAACGTGCTAAGACATGAGGTTAAGCCTGACTTGTGGAAGAAGTCTGTCCGGAACCAACCGGCATATCCAACATCCACAAGTTGTAGGCTTAATGTTGGAGGTCTAGCACATTATAACTATAAATGAATATGGTAATAAACTTGAATACTTAACCTAGTTGAATCCATAGGGATTTTATATGTCAACTTGAGTAGGGGTTAAGTAAAATTGTATGAAAGAGTGGGAGGGTTAAATATATCTTGGGTAGGTGGGTAATATTTTTTTATAGGCCCAAAAACATAGCCTGTGGGGTTATGTTATCTTTCTACTATGGTATGGCATAATCTGTGGAAAACCTAGTAGTGGGGATGCAAGCATAGGGGGAAACTTGTATCAACTTAAGCATGGGACACAACACCAGAATTTCCATTTCCTAATGGTTATAATTGTGATAAACAAGTGTTCCAATGGTTATAACCGTTGGTAGAAGGTGCATGGTAAATTTTGCAACGTATATAATAACACTTACAACCGTTAGAACATGTTGTACCAACGATGATAACCGTTAGTAAGTATTTCTATTCCAACGGTTATAACTGTTAGAACTATAATTTCTTCTAATGGTTATAACCATTTTAAAAAAAAATTTGATTCCAACGGTTATTTTCGTTAGAGAAGGAATTTGTTCTAACAGTTATAAATGACAGAACTACTGTCTATTCTAATGAATACAACCATTAGAATGGCTTGTTGTTCTAACGATTCAGCGTTAGAACATTAATTTGTTCCAACGGTTATAAATGTTAGAGCAACTTTCCATTCTAACAGTTATAAATTTTAGAACAACTTTCCCTTCTAACGGTTATAAGTGTTAGGACAGATCTTTCCACACATATATAAATGAAAAAATCCGAACAGTTATAAGTGTTACAACTTTTGTACTGCTGAATGAACCATATCACAATCATCATCTTGTAATAGAAAATATCATTAATATCATTTCATTCTACTACACAAACCAAATTTACAGCAATGCCAAAAATAAAATCAAATTTCAAACTAACATTTCACTGAAATGTAAATAAGAATAGCAAGCATACTAAATAAATCATCGAATCCTACAAAGTTCAATGTGACAACTTCAATTTTCACTAGTACAAAGTATGTTGAAGCTTACAGGAAACGAATGCGACTTTCTAGCCAAACCACCATCAACCAACTCGGATAATGTATAATGATCATTTTGAGATGCATCAAAAAGTGGCTCGTCTGGATCAATAACATCCTCTATCCAAACAACTTTTTCTCCATCTATGACCTTTCTACCATGACAAATCTTTTGCATTCCAGGATGTCCTTTAGCTACCACTTCCAATTCGTGTGACAATAAATGCACCGGTCGCCTTTCAAATGTTGATGATCCGATAACGTTAGATGGAGCTTGATTAGGAATAGGAGGATGCTCGGCATGCGAAGCAACTTCTGTTCCTGACGTTGTTGAATTTGTTGCAATTTGACTAACAAGCTGTCTCATACACTATTGCAAATCAGCTGAATTAGAAGTTATTGTCTTAATATCTTCGTGTATTCTATCGTTCTTCTGTTGCATATCCATTTTCCATTTTTTATCTTCATTCACTTTGTAATTCGCTGTTGCTTTAGAAGCTTGAGTGAGTTTTACTTGCTTTGCATTAGAGGTGGAGCTAAAGGTACGACAATAACTTCTTTTCTGTCATTTCCAAAAACTTCGGCAACGACATCTCTTTCAAAATCCTCCAAACCAATGACTCCTTCATTGCCATTAACACTAGCTTCGGACTTTTGCCTCTCTTCTGCAGCTTCTATTGAAGCCTGAATATCCAAAAGAACATTTAATTTAAAACACTTCAAGCAACATATATTATAATTACTACATAAAATGGACTTATATGCAACAAGACTTCACATTATAATGTTGCAGGCATGAATAAACACTGTGTTACAAGAATATAAATCTAATGTGTGCAGTTGCCTTATTATTGTTTGTTTTAATTCATGCTTTCTTTAAACCAAACACTGTCGTTACATGGACATTACGTCCTTAGAAAATGGTCAATGACAGATGATTCTAAAAATGAACTTCGATTTACTATTTTGCCTGTTAATATTATCAAAGTGAAACTGGAAAAAAAACCCGAATATAATCCTTTTATCGGTGCATAATCCACATAACTCGCTAAAATAGAGCTATATGCATGATTCCAAAGTAGTGCTTTAAATCGGAAAAAAATATGGTACTTTCTAAAGCACCATCTCTGGAAGAAAAATATGAAATCAAGAAACCTTATCTTCTAGTCCCTTCTACTTCCTAATTTGTATTTGCATGGAGGATCGTCCTGGAAAACTTTCCTAAGGCGCGGCCTGACAGTAAACCATCTAAAATTAAGCATTAATTTAGATAGAAAAATGCCATCTTATTGTTGCAAATGCTAGAGATGATCTAGTATACAAAGTTTATTAGAATGGTTGACGAACATCCCCCCGAAGCTGGCAACACTCCATCGATGGTTGGCCACTGTGGCAGCTCTGAAAAAATATCTGCTCAAATCTCTTCAATGATATTAACGTATTCCTTCCACTACTGTCTCTCCTTCAATCTCTTTATTTTTTTAGTTTTTAAAGCATGTTATCATTCGATGTTTAACAAACTCATACAACTATCGATCAACTCAAGAGAACAGGTTGAACTTGTAAATCTGTTTTACATATGTAATCATGTTATCTACACAATCTGCAAACTAATAAGACAACTACACACATCAGGCTTTATTCACTAGTCTTAAATGAAGCTGTATGATTAAATTTAAAATTAGCGAAATTCACATAAGATTATGTAGTTATGGAGATGGATTTTAGGGGTTGACATTAAAATGCTTGAACAAGCTTAAAAAAATAACGGCATGGAGCTACAAACCATTGACAAAACAGAATATGTTATTGCAAGACAGAAAATTACAATTTTGTAACATTAGAACACAAAGAGAATCTTTCAAAAAAGATGGAAAATTTTATTTGGCTAAGTGGTGTTGGCCAAATTTATTCAGGACAACAATTGTTTTTGATCTGGTGTTGGATTAGTTGCATCCTACCAATGTTGCTAGTTTCTTATGGGCTGTTTGTGCCATTTTTGTATTTGTTGATGATGAGTTTTGAATGTAGATGAATGGAGTTCTTATATATATAGGTTGCTTCTTATGTGGTGTTGTTGTTACTTCTAAGGTTTCTGTAGTTGAACTTTACACGATTTTTTTTAGGCCAATGTTTTACTTGATTTATACTCGATAGAATTCATGGCTGCAAGGGAAATCTTGACTTAATAATTCTGACGAAAAACAGGCTAGCCTAATGCAAATAGCAACTTTGAAAGTAATCTCGGTTTGCAAATTTAAGCCCAAAAAGATACACGTAGTTTGCTTAAATGCTTGATATAGGTACTTTCAGTTTTGGATCTTATATCAATTCTATAGACTTGGTCGTTAAAAATGAACTGTAAGCAAGATATCTAATATCCATGTATTATTTCTCGGGTTGAGATGAAAATGAACTGTAATTGAGATATCTAATATCCGTGTATAATATTCGTTGCTAATCCCTGTTGAGATTTTGTTGATTACAATTTTGAGAAAATTTAATATCTATATATCCATTGGAAAATGTTAGTAAAATATTTTTTAGTTGAAATTTAAAATTTAGATAAACAACAAAAAATTAAAGATAAATTAACGCTAATTTCCATTGTTGAATTTGCAGATAAGAAATTTACCGACCTCGCTCCTTCGTCGTAAATCCATCGGTGCCATAAGTTTGAGACGGATTATTGAAGGATTTTTCTGCTGCAAAATCTAAAACTTCCTACAGTGTAAAATTCACAATCATATCAGTCTTACATAAATATATATAATAAAACTAAGTTTTAACAGTTAAAATCAAGTATAACAGAAATCACATCAGACATAGGGGATTAATTTTGTAATGAAAGGCATTATATAACATGTAGTGATAGTCAATCTCATTGAGTATTTCAAATATTTGTGTCCTTGTTATTGAAATAATTAACCCATTTATTATTTTAAAGTTATAATTTTATATATATGTGGTTATCTAACGTGTACTATCAAAATAGACAACCAAGCATATCTATGGTTTCTGAGGAGCGTCAAACTGCAAAAAATATACGTAATGATCTTGTGAATAGTTATAAATTTATGGATCAACATTTGCAATTTTGATGAATACTCTCATAAAACCATAAAGAATTATATACCAAATAGTAAATAAATATATTGTATAATAAATAAAGTGGTGTTCACCATTCGCGAGAACCATAATTCGCTGAGCACCGTCAAAGTTCGTGGTACCATAACAAATGGATCCTAAAAGATTAATATAAATAGGTACTTGCAAGTCCTCGTGCAAAAAGCCTTGTCTTACTTGAAACTGTCAAAAATTACAGCAACGTGTATAGCAAAATCCAGACGGATGAAAAAAGTCCCGCTGAAGATGGCAATTCACTTGCTCCTATTCAAATTCAAAAGACTACAAAAAAAAAAAAAAAAATCATCCACTTATTCAGTAATTTCAGAAAACAAAAGAACTCATCATCTCAGAAATGAGCGCATGCAAACACAATGTTTATCTTTTATTTTTTCTCACGCCAACGACAAGTTGAGCTTCCCCTGTTGCTGCACCAGCAAAATGAGCATGCACTGATATGGAAGGTGCAGAAAGATTTTATCCAAATCAGTTAAATAAATAGCTTACAAATTGGTTGCTCCTCTTAGGGATGGGAGTGTATTCTTACTTTTTTTTAAGTATTGTTAATTTATATATTGTATCCATCATGTAGGGTCCATTGATCTATTTGAGAATTAAATCGAAAGCCAAAATAAAGTCTGATCAGAAAGTAGCAAAAAATAGCATTTTTTTCTTTCTATCATGTCTTAGCCTCTAGCTTTGTTGTATGTTTATTTATTGTTTTATTGTTAATTTATCATTTTGTTTTTTTGGCTTCGTTCTATTGTGGTGATCTGGTTTAATGCAACTGTTTCTGTTTCTGGTGTCTGCAGAGTCTGTATATTCTTCTTTACTGGGCTGTTAAATTCTTGCATCTGTTATTCTGTTGAACTAGCTCGTGTAGGCGTTGTGTTAAATTAGTGTGCAACTCAATTAAAAAAAGATCATGAGGTGACATGGAACTAGTTTGAGACTCGCGTCGGTAAATTTGCGACTTTGCATTTATTCCGCATCATTATCGTGCAACAGGCATGAATAAACTATCAGTGTTATAGGAATATAAATCTACAACTTAACATTTTATAAATTATAATGTTAGATATAAAATTTTCAAGTGCCCCATTTTTATTTATTTTATTTGTAGTAGCACATAAACATGTGCATTGTGTGCATAAGCTATATTATATGAAATTTTTGGCATCTGCAATGCAAAAGCATATAAAAATATCTTACTATAATCATATGAATTATTTATTTCAATTTATCATATTGTTTTAAACATAAATCAAGAAATATTTTAAAAAAACAACAAATAAATTGTTGAGACTGAGATTTTTAACTTGTGACTTATTTAATAAATTATTAATATGATTTTATAGTTCTTGTAGTGGTGAACTTAAATTTTTAACTAACCTCAAATTTCATGTTCGGTTTGTAAATGACAACATTGAATAAAGTTTGTAGAATAATGTAAATGGGAAACCACTTGATTACACCGAACACTAATTTACTCATATAAATACCATAGAACATATAAACAATACGCAGAAACTCCAGAGAATTCTTAATAGGTAAAGCCTTACATATTTTTCCGCCCCGCATGGAAGTACATCTCCGGTTTTCCTACTAGTGTGTGCTACTTTCCACTCCATCCCCCATGTGATTTTGCATTCTAGATTCTCAACTTCCTACATGAACGGATATGAATTAGTTAGTTTGTAAATTACAACTAAACAATAAGATTTCACATATAATGATTACTACATATCAATTCTTCATATAATCGAGTATATGGTTTCCGTCCCAAAGTAAGAGCTATGGTTATTTTCCTTTATTTTCGGTGTTTGTTTTGCATTGTCTTGTTTTCTTCTCAGTGTACTCATTCATTATCAATGAATTTCTCCAATTGGATTTTATCAATACAATTAGGACGGTTATCGATCATGATGCATCTAGGCAATAACTGCTTATCATTCTTCAAAAAAGTGTTCCGAATCTTTGATTTTTCAGCTCTGAAATACTGCGAAACACCTTTTTCCAAAATAGGTCGAGCAATAGTTAGGTCTATATTCATGTCAAACTCCATCTACAAAAAATTTAAAAGAGAAAAAATAATAATAATTGATAAGTAATACTATGAAGCTTATTTCAAGTAGCATTTTCAAACATGTCACTATGAAGCTTCTCATTCAACTCAATGTTTGATAGTTAGACATTTGTGAATTGAGTTGAAGGAAAAGTCCATATTAATATGATAAAGTAAAATAAAGGTGAGAGAAAACAAAATACCATGAGTGCGTTCGATAATTTATCCCTATAAAACATGTCTACATACCTCCAATCATCATATGTAATTGGAATGATTCCACGAATCAAAATCTCACAACGAGAACACTATTTGTTCCCTATCTCTACTTTTAGCATCCAACATGTCAACAATTATTGAGTATTTTTTATTTGTTGGTGGAGGAGGAACACATTCTTCGGTGTCTTCTTTATGTTGTGATGCATTGCTACCGTTAGGTGACATCCTGTAATACACACATTAAAATAAAGTAATCATAGCATGTGTAATAAAAAGAGGGTGACATAATTCATAATTGAGCATTAAATAGAGGGTATACATACCAAACAAATTTAAATCACATTATAGTCCAAAATAACACATTGTACAACTAGAGTAAAAATCAAATGTCAATATAAATTCAATGCATTAAGTAAAACATCACAAGTTACAAACATGTTTGGCTAATTGGACTCCATGCATTTCAACAATGTTAAATTGTGTAGTCCACTTAAGTTGGTGTCGGGGTTTGTGGGCATTTCATAGTAGTTTGTTTCATCAGTCAAACACTTGGGCGAACATCGTACAATGGACCAACCAGGATTTTGCATGTCTTTAATGCAAAAGATTTTCCTCACTTCGTGACACGACCCGAACTTCCCCGTGAAGGAAAGCATGGATTGATTCGAGAACAACACACATCGGAACGCAAACAGAAGAACATTTCATTGTTATTTACAACAATTCCATCAGATTACAAGAATATACAGAGTTTGAATAAATATTATACAATAGAAAAATATCAGAGATTACAATAAATTGCATAGCAGCGGAAACACAATATAAAACACAACCGAAAGTAATACACGGATACAGAGCTTTCCGAGCATCGTTCCAATTGTAAATCAGGATCCTGTGAATATAAATCTGCAAAACCAATACTACTAGCTGCCCGTGTTGAAAATAGGGGCACCCAGGGTTTTGGTTAAAACAATAAACTCTAGGTCAGTCATGTGATTGGTGTGAGAACTAAAAAAGTTATTAAAACTTTACTTTAAAAGAGAGTAATTCAAGGGACCACGCTGTATAACACGGAACGAGTTTCCTCCTAAGAATACCAGTGCATATAAATGAACAGCGCAACGCTTTTTCGAAGAAATGAAACTATTATAAGACCCAGGTCCCATCACACAATGCAACGCAAGCCGGGGGATAGAGTTTTCCCTTATAATAGCCAACATGCTTGGTACGTTCAAAACAAATCATTTTGATACTATTATAGTGTAGAGTGTATGAAAACAACTTCAAATATAAATGTATCAATCATAGACGGCATAGTATCCCATGCTACTATGTCGCCATACTAGACTCTACAACTAAAACCGAAATGTCACGTATTGGAAATTGGATTTCCGTCATGAGTCGAGGCAAGGGGGCAAGCTCCTCTCCGCTTCGAGACACTCCAGCAAATGCCTTAGGACTACACACTCTGGGAAACCCTTGGAATCGGCTGGGCCAGTCCTCTCTTATGTTTGAGGATTATCAATTCCTGAACACACGTTTCTCGGTCCTTACAGACCTATAATAGAGGCGCCTCGCAATCCAACATCCACATAGGTATAATAATCAACGATGTCAGGGCTAGTAAAACGCTGACACCACCCATAACTCGAAAGAAACGTCGTGTTCTCCCAGCGGTTCGTATCCCCTTTTTAACTCATACCGAGGTGTGAGGCTTGCGAATTCACGCTATACACAAAGCTATGCCACATAGGCCATGCGTTGATCATCAACCACAAGACTCCGCTTTTCAATAGAAGCCTTGATCATTGCATCTCATCATGCCACACAAGCAATTCATGCCATGCCACTGATATCTATCGATATATAACCTCTGAGCTTATACGTCTTAGAGAAGGGTGTTAAGCAAGAGAATAAATTCTCCGCCGCCAAACAGATATATATATATATTTAATAGAAATCAATCAACACAGAATAAAATCCAATGTCAGAAACACAATCCATTTACACGTCCGTTCGAGGTCTGAACGAAACCGGAGGCACTTTATACCTCGCATATCCATTGATCTCCAAATATGTCTGGATGATCACTAACTATTTCCATCTTCTTGGGTGTACAGCCCAATCAAGATCATCAGTAATTATCCAAACGATGTGAAGACCTCCGGTCTTCGACCACCGTCTTCGTCTTCGACTTATCGTCGAAAGAGTTATTCAGAATGGGTATAGACCCGGCCTTTCCGAATAACTCGCGTATATAATAAACAAGTGCTAGAAAACACAACATACGCCTCGTTCCAATCCATCAGTCACTAACCGTAAATTAGTAAGAGAGCAATTCCCCAAATATTAACCCCGAAGGCCGAAACCAACATCAGATCTATACCCAGGAAACCATTCTTCTTAGCTAACCTACAGCTAGTTTCTAAATTTCATATTCTTAGGGAAAGGTTCCTATTAATTTTATCAAAGATAAATTCTTTAAAGTTTATTCTTTAATCTTTCTTTGGATGTCATTTCAAACCAAATTATGGTTTTCCAAACTAGTCGGGATTAGCAAACCACACCGAAGTAATTATTTATTTCCCAATCCCAACTTATTCATCCCATGGAGCAAAACCGGTAATACTCCATATCTAACACCATGGTGTTATCGGTAAATATTAATTACGATTTCACGTTCAAATCTAATTAAAGATTTAACTATTGCTTTAGTGCAAAACTGGTGATACTCCATTCTCGATCATTTCAATCTAATTAAAGATTCATAGAAACTCCACTTAGTTTTAAATCTTCTCAAAAATCAATATCCTGCCTTTAACTATGTTAAAGAACCAATGTCATTTAAAACACGGTTCACGATAAGCCCAAAATCACTTTCTATTGTTAGTCGGGATAAAGAACAAGTGTTATTCAAAACACCGCTCACGATAAACCCAAAAACCAATTTAAATTGAATTCCAATTAATATTATTTAATTAGTTCACTTCATTAAATCTAAATAGAAAGATTTAATCTTTTTCTCAACTGGGTTTAGGAACAGTGTTAATGAAGAAACCATTCACGACAAACCCAAATCACGTTTGATATTAAATACAAGGCCCTGAATAGAAAATATATCGGCTTATATTCAATATCAAATTCTACGACCAATAAATATCGTATTGGAAATAATGATATAAATATATCTTTCAAATTTCCATAACAATATCTGTTTCATCACGAAATCCAACATCGAAATATTCCAAAGACAATTTCGATTCAAATCCATTCCAATTCAATTATTGGAAATTCTGGTTACTTTTAAAAATAAATAGAATTATTATTCTAGTTCAAAACTAGTTCATTTCGATAAAAATATATTTTTATCTTTTCAAATATGGAGTATTTCATCCCAATTCTTCACAAATCATTTCTTATGATTTTACACAAATTATTGATATTTTTAATAATTTTATCAAGGCCCGTACAGTCGATTTCCATCAACGGCCATCGAACTGCACTTACAACGACCTTTTCCAAATTTGATTTGGACATAATTCCAAATCCAGCCATTATATTTCAAATTTCTAATATTCATTAGAAAGCTCTTTTCAATACAAACCGAACGGTTCCAGTTTCAGGAGAATCTGACGGTCGGCTCTCCCGCAACGTCAATTTGAAGCCAATGGTCGAAATTCGCGAACTACCGCGGCGCAGCGCGTTTTATTCAGGCGATTATATATATAATATATATATTATATATATTTCGTCGATTTCCTTTTTCAACGTATTTTATAAATCGTATTAAATTCGTTTTTGAAATGATTTCAACTTCATATTTAATTTCGAATCAAAATTGAATATTCCACATCATCGATATACAAATGACAATATTTTCAAAACGTTATATTTTGAAATCACTTCCTTTTCTATAATCATTATAAAAACGAATATAATCGATATAAATATCGTTTGCGTCAAAATAGCGCATCTCTAATCAACACGACTTTATATTTTTCAATAACTTCATTATTCTTTTCAACAAACGAATGTTTATTCTATTCAACATATGAATCTATATTTCTTTCAACACATGACTATTCTCAATACAAGAGTACTATCAACACACGACTATTTTGGTTATTTAATATATTTTATAAAATTTTGATTTCTATCGTTTAATTCTTAATCAGACTCCAACCATAAATTAGTAAGAGAACGATTCCCTAAGCATTAACCCCGAAGGCTGAAACCAGCATCAGATCAATACCCAGGAGACCAATCATCTTATCTATTTTCCAATTAGTTTCTAATTTTTTATATGATAAAGATGTAAATTTTAAAGTTAAAATATTTCTTTCAACACACATGAATATTCTCAACACATGAGCATCGTCAACACATGACCATTTATTCTATTCAACACATGAATCTATATTTTATAATATTCTTTATTTTTCCAATTGGAATGAGGCCCAATCAATTACCATATAATGTTAATTATATGGATTCTATACAACACATGTATATAATAGCAACGATAAATAATCAACCATCATCCAATATGCACCACACAACTGCATAAGCATTAAATATAAATAACTAACGCTTACACAGTCTGTCGACCTATCGATCGATATACAACTAAATAATTGGGATTAGTGTACGCCAAATATCATCCCAACACCCGTGTGGGGTTTCAATCCACCAACACTGAATATTATTTGTGTAGTTGGGCAACGTGTAAAATTTATCGCCCAAACAATATCCTTCAAACAGGTATACATAATCAAACCGTTCGGTTTGTAAATGAATATTAACTTATTCACATTCACGTTAAAAATTACATTTTTAACGATAAATTCTTTTATTTCAACACATGAATATTTTATTATCTATTTCACATCAACATCACAAACAAACTTCACAACACATCGAACAAGCATACAAGTCGTCCATGGTCTGTTGACGACGGGTGTCGGATGCTGTTAAGCACCGTCTGCATCCTAATATATAATTTTAACTAGAAAACAAGATTTAAAGTGAGAAGTTCTCACCGACTAGCTAAACCAAACGCCATGACTCTTCTTATGTAGAAATCTTCGTCGTGCTCGCCTTTTGTCAATTTCATCGTCCGTGTCCACTACATATATAAAAATCACATTTTTATAACTACGCTATATGGATAAAAATTCTATTTTTACATCGCTACTATATAGATAAAAAATCTATTTTTACATCGCTACTATATAGAAAAAAATTCTATTTTTGATTCACTACTTATATAAAAATCATATTTTATACTTTCTATAATATAAATATTATATTTTTATTCTCTTGGTCTTCCTATCTAAAAATCTCATTTTTACTTCACCATTTCAACTATATAAAGATTCAATCTTTTCTAATATAAAAATTCGATTTTTATACTTTAAAGATTCAATTCTTTTATTGTTTTAAAAAATCAAACTTTTCAAATTAAAAATCCAACCTTTTATATATGATAAAAATTTTATCTTTCTAATAAAAATCTCGCCTTTACTATAATAAAAATCTGATTTTTATATTCGCTAATATCTTATATAAAACTGATTTAAAAAATATATTTTAACATAAAAGAAAAAGTCAGATTTAAAAAAAAAATTCAAAAAAAAAAATACTTTGATTCAAATAGAGGGTTTCGTGCGTCGGAAGGAAGGGCTATCTGGTTGGTGGTCGGCGCTGCGTCGGTGGCGCAGGGGGGTGACTTAGTGGCAGCGACGGCTAGGTTTTGGTGGGGAAAGGGGGAGCTCGCGCTCCGATTCATAAGAGGGGGAGGGGGAGAAGCAGAAGGGGATGGCGGCGGAGGGGAGGCGGTTGCGCCCGCCTTAGCTGCGGTGGAAGGGGGCCATCGCGCCAGGGCGCGATGGGTTTTTATTTATTTATATCCTTTTTTTCTATTTCAGTTCGAAATTATTGGGGGGGAGGGGGGGGGAGGGGGGACTGAGAGCTAATAGAGGGTTTTTTTTATTTAATTATTTGATTTCAAAATGCAACTTTAATTTCGAACTCGAAATCTTACCCACCAACTGTCGTTCATAGCTAATTACCCCCATTCTGAACACAATGGGATATGTATCGAAGGCAGATTCGATCGTTTCGATCAGTTTTCGTCAAAATCAAAATATAACACTATATAATGAATTTGAATACACATTTCAATTTACCGGGGCCAGGTACTAACTAAAAAAATTCCCGAAAAATATTTTCTAGTGTTGTATTGACGATACGGTCCTAAAAAAACTAATTTCGTCAAATTCTGAGACTGTTTGAAAAATGACCATTTTCCAGTCGATTAGAATCAACTGAAACAGGTCAAACGTGTTTTCCTTCGCCACGCTCACATATTGATTCGAAAAATTATGAATTTTGGAATCTTGCAATAATTTGACTTCCCGGATCCAATAAAAGTGGTTTCGTCCAAAACCGATGTCGTTTGCAAAATGGCTATTTTTAAGGGCTAGAATCCCATTGCGACTATTCTGAATTTTCAACTGGACGTATCTTTTTATCCTCGCTATGAAATTTCAATTTTTCGAATTTGTTGGAATGATATTCTCAATTAGATTCAAATATTTTTGGTTTCGCTAAAATCCGGTTTATTTTGCACCCGGTACATTCATTTGAAGTTTGAAATCGAATTTTCAAAATACCGCGCCATTTTCAATTCCTTTTATAATTAAAATAAAATATATATATTCTAACGACGAACTATATAAATATATACGTTCTAATTCTATTCAAAATAAATTTCTCGTCGGTATTATTTAAAATAATTCATTTTAAATATTCAAAATTCGCTAAAATTGCCAAAATAAAAATTTTAAATTGGCTCAGAATTTCCAGGTTATTACACTTCGGATGCAAGAATGACGGGTTCATCATACTCTTCATCACTACTTTTAAGCTACTTTAGATTCACCATCGGTAAACTAGAATCTGGACAAATCTTACATCCATGTGTTTTGTCAGTAGTATTTACCCAATCGCAGTAGAATGCCACATGTTGAAAGTTATAATAATCAACCTCGATAATCTTCTTTAAAACACCATACCAAATCGCATCATCATCCGTTTGATTTAAATCTTTTGCGCTTGCAATAAATGTTGTAATTGCATCCATGCAAACGCCACTATCTTTTGTTGAATGAGTGTTGTCGTAGTGCTGAGGAAAAAATACATAGCCGTTAATTCTATATTAGGGATGAGTTTTAACTTCCCACATTCGCTCACTAACATAACACCATAATAGCGAATTCGTAGTTTTTTCTTCCATTAACGGTTAAAGCCAATAAAATGTATTAAATAAAATAATATTTTTATATTTGAATTATTCTTCTGTAGTGGCCAAACAAACCTTTTTGTGCAACCAATCAATAAATTCAGGTTGTACTACAACTTCGGCCTTTGTTTGAAATCTTTTTTTATTACGTTGAGCATCTTCCAACAACAGTCGATACTTGCGACAAAGTGAACATGTTATATATTAGATAAATAGACACTTGCTTTATAATCTATAGAAAAAATACAAACGTATAATAGTCATCTAGATCTGGTACGTCCATTCTAAAATGTATCGACCTTCGAATTTGTATACGCTGAGCGCTACTTAGCTTGATAGTTTTACCCTCAATAATGGAACGCACGTATATATCATTACAATTTTCATCCAAGAATGGTGCTTGTTTAGAGCTGTGATTACCGGCACGTGGATCCGACATATACTCCATTCCATATCTAACAAATTCTGAAACAAGACATGCTTCGGAAATTGACCCCTCCACGTATCGTTTATTACTTGGTATGTTCTTGCACTCCTTCATTGCTCTAAAAAACATAATGACAAGTTTATTTTTAATATACTTATTACAAATAAATTCAAATAATATATGTTTTTATTCAACAAAATATCTCACCTTTCAAATGGATGCATCCACTTGTAATTAGCCGGTCCACAGAGTAATGCCTAATCACCTAAATGCACCATTAAATGTATACTTATGTGAAAAAACAGAGCGGAAAAATAATGAACGAGCATACATAACGCTTCTGCAATCATACCTTTGGCTACTTGGACATGATCTCGAATCAAAACCTTTGAACAAATGATATTGAAGTACAAACATAATTGCAAAATCGCACGCCTCAAGTCATGAAACTTTGGAAATGCATGTTGAACCATGACAGGCAGGAAATGCTGGATAATAATATGATAGTCATATGACTTTCTAATATTCAATGTTGGTGGCTGAGTACTTACTAAGTTGCCTAAGTTAGTTCCGAAGTATGACAGAAATTTTACATCTTTTAAAACTTTACAACATTGCGCCATGTGAGCTTTATCAAACGCAAATTTAGAAGATTGTTTGCTTCTATTGAATAACAAATTAATAAAATGTTCTGCCGCATTCTTCTTAGTATGAATTACGTCTATTGTATGTCATACTTTATGACCACTTCAATACTCCAAGGAAAAAAGAATCGACTTTTTGTACCAAGCTGGTCTTACATTATCCTCGTTCTCGTTGACAAGGTGTTCTCCATCACTATCAAAATCATCTCCCATTCACTTCTTTTTCCTAATCAATTTACTGGTTATGCTTTTGATATGAACAATCTTCTCTAAAAGAGTTGATCCAGTAAGTCGTGATGGAGGTTCTCTATACTCTATACTTTATACCATCCATGTTTCGATGATTTGTATGAATGACCATTCTTCAAAAATCTTCTATACTTCGTATAAACAATCTTATTACCAACATGTTCTACCTCAGACTCTATAGCACGAATAGGACATGCTTTATAACCATGAGTCACACAACCCGAAAGATTCCCAAATGCAGGTAGATCATGAATTCCCCATAGTAGCATTTCTTTCAATGTGAAATACTCTTTCTTATCCATGTCAAATGCAAGCACTCCTATCGTCCAAAGTTGCTTCAACTCATCTATAAGAGGTTCTAAATATACATCAATATCTTAACTTGGTGCTCTCGATCCAGGAGATAATAAACACAACATTTGAAATTCTGATTCCATGCATAATGAAGGAGGTAAATTATATGGGACCACATACACTGGCCAACAACTATAACTATTTGACTGGATTGCATTAGGATTAAAACCATCAGCAGTAATTCCAAGCCAAACATTTTTGAGCATTATCATCAAAATTTGGCCACTTATTTTTAAATGATCTCCACTTAGTTGAGTTGATAGGATGACACATCGAATTCCAATAAATTTTTACTCTATTATGCCATAACATTTGTCGAGCTATCCAGAGTATAGTGTACAATCCGGTTAATAATGGAATTACCGGAAAATACTTCAGAACTTTTCTTGGTATGTTTGTGTAACAATACGGATTTCGCTCGGACCTAATCAATCGCTAAATCGACCAAGACCATTCAAAACGTGGATACGCTAACTCCTGGCATACAACACATTAGAAAAAATAACAGAAGACCTTTATAAACATTATAATATTGTTACATCAGATTATAGAATATCAGAATATATCAAAAAAAAAAAACAGCGGAAGAATAATTTACAATAAATGTAATACAATGCACAGCGGAAGACTATAAATATCTGGACACATCTTAAAGCTTCAATCTAGAATCTTTCTCAATATATCTACAAAATAAAACTACTCGACTGGAAGTGTGGAAAATAGGGGCACCCGAGTTTGCAAGAGAAAAACAAACTATAGGTCAGCCATGGGACTGGTGTAAGAACTCTAAACAGTTATAAACTTATATAGATGGTAAGGCAAATCATAGGACCACGCCGCTAATGCGGAACGGGTTTAACCCCATGAATGTGGTGTATAAAGAACAATCAATATAGATATATGGATCTACTATGCATTAATCAACATGCTATATCCCAATCTACCCATTCAGATTAACCACCACAATTAGATTTTCCAAATCCAATTCAATTTACAGAAATTATTCCTCTGTAGTTTATTTCCTGATTTCCATTTCAAATCAATTGAAATACATATCTAGCTTTTATATCAAAGTAGATTTCACTTAGGGATCTCAAATCAAATCATTTGGAAATATGAATTCCAAATCATAACAATGCATACAAACAAGTATGCAACCAAATATCTGGCTTCCCCTAGACAAGGCAAAGGGCACGCACCTAAGCAAATCGATATATATATACATATGTGCACCTCCCATTATGGAGCAGGCTACACCGACGATGCACCTCCCATGCATGGAAGCACACACTACCCATCTCACCCATACTTTTAGTCGTCTGGGTTACCAGAATCTTTAGCCACATACTAAATCATTTTTATATACCGAAGTGAGGAAAATCATTTCACAACATAATAATCACAAGTACTTTCAAAATATAGTACTTCACATCAGCAATTCACACATATGATTAGTCACTATTAATCACATAACCTTTGAGCTCGTACGTCCCAAAGAAGGGTGTTAGGCAAGAGAATAAATTCTCGTCACCAAACAAATACATCATTAATAGCAACTAATCGAATATGTGATGAACTGCAATGTAAAACCATAATATATTTCCAAATCATTTCGAAATCATCGGGTTTTAGCCCTCGAAATCCTTTCTGTTTTTTAAAACATTTTTATAAAACATTCCCTATACAAAATTGGTAACACACTCTTTTCACTTAAGAAAAATACCATTTCACAATCACTCATTAAATTTTAAAGTAACTCAATATCATCGCTACACATCTCATAGTCAAATCGTGAAGTGTTTCACCAGATGTCAGCATAAGAATATTTCTACCCAACCCAATGCTAAATGTAAAAACATATTTTTCTCATAAACTGGTCGAGCACAATCCAAACAATCAATTAGTCAAAATCAATATCAACAACCACGTATATTTGGTTTACACCACATCTCATGTTTTGGTAAATTTAATTACCATTCATTCATTGAAATCTAATTAAAGGCTTATTCAAACTCCAATTGGTTTCATCTCAAAAATCCTTTCATATTGATTATTCTACTTTTTGGGAATTAATTCTTCTTTTACTATGTTCTGACGAGTTGCACCCCAAAGATTTGAGTTTAACCAATGCTCTGGTACCAAATTGACATGACCCGAACTTCCCCGTGAAGGAAAGCACGAATTGAGTTGAGAACAACACGAATCATAACAAAAAAGAGAACATTTCATTGCTTATTACAACAATTTACATCAGAGTACAAGAATATATAGAGTATGAATAAATATTATATTATACATCAGAAAATATCAGAGATTACAATACATTACATAGCAACGAAAAAATAATAAAACACAACTGAAAGGGATAAACAAATACAGAGCTTTCTGAATATCATTCCAGTTGTAAACTAGGATCCTTTGAATATAAATCTGCAAAACCAAAACTACTAGCTGCCTGTGCGGAAAATAGTGTCACCCAGAGTTTAGGTTAAACAATATACTACAGGTCAGTCATGTGACTGGTGCAAGAACTAAAACAGTTATTTAAAACATTACTTTAAAAGAGAGTAAATAAAGGGACCATGCTGTATAACACGTAATGGGTTTCCTCCCAAGCAAAGTAGTGCATAGAATAAACAGCGCAATGCTTTTTTGGAAAAATGAAGCTATTATAAGACTCAGGTCCCATAACACAATGCAACGCAAGCAGGAGGATAGAGTTTTACCTTATAATAGCCAAACAAGCTTGGTATGTTTAAAACAAATCATTTTGATACTATTATAGTGTGAAGTGTATGAAAACAAATTCAAATATAAATGTATGAATCATAGACGACATAGTGCCCCATACCACTATGTCGCCATAGTAGGCTCTACAAATAAAACCGAAATATCACGTATTAGAAATTGGATTTCCGTCACGATTCGAGGCCAGAGGAAAGCTCCTCACCACTTCGAGACACTCAAGCAAATGCCCCAAGACTCCACACTCTAGGTAGCCCTTGGAATCGGCTGGGCCGGTCCTCCGTTACATTTGAGGATTAGTTATTCCTGAACATACGTTTCCCGGTCCTACCGGACCTATCCATCAACTCAGAAGAGACCGATATATCCGAGGCACCTCACATTCGAACATCCGAAAGGGTATAATAATCAACAATGTCAGGGCTAGTAAAACGCTGACACCACCCATAACTAGAAAGAAACATCGTGTTCTCCCAGCGGTCCTTATCCCGTTTTTAACTCATACCGAGGTGTGAGGCTCACGAATCAACGCCATACACAAAGCTACGCTGTATTAAAGCCGTGTTTTGATCATCAACCACAAGACTCTACTTTTCAACAAAAGCCTTGATCACTACATCTCAGCATGCCGCACAGGTAATTCATGCCCTGTGACTGATATCTATCAATATATAACCTCTAACCTCGTACGTCTCAGAGAAGGGCATTAAGCAAGAGAATAAATTCTCCGCCGCCAAACATATATATATTTAATAGAAATCAATCAGCATAGAATAAAATCTAACGTCATACACACAATCCATTTATAAGTCCATTCTGCGTCTGAACGAAACTGGAGGCACCTTATTCCTCCACCCTATGTATAATACATGAGAGAGGCCCTCGCATATCCGTCGATCTCCAAGTACGTCGGGACGATCACCACTTATTACCTCATCTTGGGTGTACATCCCAATTAATAAATCAATAATCATCCAAATGATGTGAAGACCTTCGGTCTTCAACCACAGTCTTCACCGTCGACATATCGCCGAATCAGTTATTCAAAATGGGTATAAACCCAGCCTTTCCAAATAACTCGCTTATATAATAAACAAGTGCTACAACAACACATCATACGCCTTATTCCAATTCTGAATATTCTTTAATTCAAATATCCACATTTTTAGGAAAGGTTCCCATTAATTTTACCAAAGATAAATTCTTTAAAATTAATTCTTTAATCTTACTTTGGATGTCAATTCAATCTAATTAAAGATGCATAAGAACTCCACTTGGTTTTAATCTTCCCAAAAATCAATATTAACGATTGTTTAACTTGGGAACTCATATCCTGTCTTTAACTGGGTTAAAGAACCAATGTCATTTAAAACATGGTTCACGATAAACCCAAAATCACATTCCATTCCATCAGCCTTTAACCGTAAATTAGCAAGTGAACAATTCCCTAAGTATTAACCCCGAAGTCTGAAACCAACATCACATCAATACCCAGGAAACCATTGAACTTAATTAATCTCTAGTTATTTTATGATTTTCTTAACTCCATTGGGTCTAAGAACAGTATTATTAAAGATACCAATCACGACAACCCAAAATCTCATTCCATTGGTAATCGGGTTAAAGAACAAGTGTAATTTAAAGCACCGTTCACGATAAACCCAAAGATTAATTTCAATTCAGTTCCAGCTAAATATTAATTAATTGGTATGCTTCATTAAATCTAAATAAAAAGATTTAATCTTTTCTCAATTGGTTTTAAGAACAGTGTTAATGAAGAAACCATCCCCGACAAACCCAAAATCACATTAGTCTCTAGCCGTAAATTAGTAAGAGAACAATTCCCTAAGTATTAACCCCGAAGGCCGAAACCAACATTAGATCAAAACCCCGGAAACCATTCAACTTAACTAATCTCCAGTCAAATTATAATTTTCTTTCTAAACTGGAATCAGACACAGTCAATTACCATATAATGTGATTTATACGGATTTCATACACACATGTAGACAACAACAATCAAATGCATTCAACCATCATCCAGAGTGCATTCTTGTAACGACCTGGATTTTTCAGCTATTTGATTCGAGTATTTAAAATTTATTTAAATATTTTATTTGGAATTTAATATCGAATTTGTTTATTAAACGACGATTGAACATTTATATTTATATTTTAAATTCTAAAACGAACTCGAAACAGCGCGGTAGTTCATAAAATTGAATTTCAACTTCAATTGACTATACTGAAGCCACGTTAAGTCGGATTTTGATGAAACAAGAAGCGTCTGAATCTAGTTGATAATATTTTTCTAATGGAAAAGAAAAATCGAATTTTCGTATTGTACATTTTATTTTACGTCTAAATCAAATTTCGAAATAGTCGCTGTGGAATCGTTTATACGCCATAACAATTTATTTAAATATAATTAAATATTGGCTTCGAATGTAGACAAGTCCTTTGAGGCGTAGTCATAATTTAATTTTTAGAATTTTACTGTAATTTTTGTTTCGTAAAATATGCAACTTTTTATTTGGAGTATTTCGCACCCTGTATCAACATTTTAGGGTTTCACAATATAAGTTAACCTACCGATATTATTATATTTTTGGGATCGTGGCACCTCGCTCGACACAACGGTATATTTGTTTCTGTCTATAACGTGTCATATGCAGGTAGAGGTCTATATAGTGGGGTACGTTAACTCTAAAACTGAAAATCTTTAGTCTCGTCTAACATTTAAATTAGCCATGCCTTATCCCATCTTTTCGTACGTGAGTGGGTGGACATTTTGGGCAGAAGGTTGCGTACGTCATTTGAAGTAAGGGAGCATTGGCTTGTCTGTTTTCATACACAAACACACGTACAAATCTTGAAAACAAGGTGCACGTCTGAATACATGTTTTCAACCATTTCCTACCTTACGTCCTAATCTTTCTCTTCTTCTTGTGCTGCCAAACATTTTATTTCCCTGTCTGCGAATCTGCTTCTACGTGCCGACCAAGTAACACCAACAGCAGATACCCTATATTTTCAGTACGTAGCTATGGTGTACGCTGCAGTGAAGTCTTCTTTCCAAGCTGTCCTACTCATGAGCAGGCCTATTTCTCTTCTATCCTATATACTTATACTTTTGCACCTATCCTTCTCTACCTATTCATGTGCAGTGTCCCCTCACAATGAACAATAAAATAAAGGACACTGTCATGTGATCAAAACAGCCATGTGAAACATACAGCAGCTACTCTCCTAATCTATGAACCTAATCCTTGCGTCCCAAGGCTCCTTTACATTATAAATAGGAAGCCTGTGTTCATTCCTCAAACATCACCAGGGAAAACATAAAATGCCAGTACAGTTCAATTATTTTTTTTAGTTTTCAATCAAAACAAAATATATCATAGCAAAAAGAAGAAAAAAGGAAAGAAAGAAAACTGAGCAAAGGTGGCTTTTGTGTGTTACAAAGTGAAGGAGAAGGCTCCGGTCTGTTGCATGGGGAAGGGCTGGAGCATCATAACGTTGGGAGGCGGGAAGATCTGGAATAGTGAAGAAATGGAAAACAAACGTTACATGTTGGAAGGGGAGACTGGAGAGACGTGGTGCATGTTAATTGAAGGCTTGGACGTGAAGGGTTAAATGGGGAGTAAAAGTGTATGTTTATGGTTGAAGTGGGATAGAAGTAGCATGGTGTAAGTTTCATGCGGGTATATTGGAGCAGCGTGAGCAAATGTAGTGTTGAAGAAGAGATGTTGGATGGTGTCACGGTGGATAAGACTTGGGAACAAAATGGGAACACGTTAATGGTATGAAACAAGGGCAGAAAGTATATAAGTAACAATATACTGGAGAAAACGAGTACGTTTCTGCTGATGGAGGGGGTCCCAGCGAGCGTTTTTCCTGACGCGAGTTGGCGTTCAGGGTCCGGAGAAGTAATCAGAGTCGCCGGAGATGTGCAGAAAGTCGCAAAGATAATAACACGTCGGAACCGTGAGTGCGGTTGACATGGACAAGGAAATTGAAAAGGTAATTAGAGATTTATTTAATTAAAACATTAAATTAGTTTAACAAGGCTTAATTAAAGTTTAATTATAAGTTTATATTTACTCGATTTAAATCGTAAGTTGATAAAGGGCATGTCTTGTTTGTTCGAATACAGAAATGCAACAAAAGAAGAGGCGACAGAATCACAGTTAAGAGTACTTCACTGCCGTGTAGGTTCAAATAGGACCAAAAGCAATCGGATCTTCATTTAATTTTAAACGACTATTTAAAATTAAATGAAAACAACGCGCAGACCGTCAACTGAAAACAAAGGTGAGTTAATTCTCACGCATTTCTGAAATACTTTGATGTTCTAAATTCATATAAATTTAAATTGGTTGATTGGATGCCTTGGATGCCTATGGTTGTTTTAATGGTTGACGTTAATTTTATTATCGTCATTTCTGTCTACTGATATGAAATATTTTAATGACCTGTGTTGCAGAGAAGAACAGGTAGGAGGAATCAAACCGGTTCCTCAAATATTTATTTTGCTGTTATTTCATATTTTATATGAACTGTTCAAGACCCGTGACTTTAAACCCTGTTGATTGTTGAATGTGGTTGAGTTTGAACCTATATATATATATCGTATTGGTTGAGAAATAAATAGCAGATGGCCCAAAATACACCATTTTATAAAGATTGATTCACCGTCATGTGAATCACTAGAAATGAGGTTATAGAATTCATTTTATAACCGAACATATATATATATATTTTTAAATATATTATTTTAAATGAATTTCTAAAAAGGAAATAAATCAATCACATATATACATTGATTTGTTTGAACCACAAATCGTCGTTTTGGTTTAACCAAATCTACCGTGCGCGAAGCACGTGCTTATTATGTAAGTATTTAGAACAATCTTATTTAGCTAATTCAAGTGAACGGGATTAACGTAACAATTAGAAGGTGTTTATATCGATATTAAATCGAAATGGATAAAATTATTTAGATAGGTTAATTATTAATTATCTAAATGTAAAGATCAATAACGATTAATTAACAGGTTAATCGTTTAGAGTTGAACAAGTTAACGACGTTAACTGAAGTTGTTTATTTAATTAGTCATTATTTAAAGAAAGTAGTTAATGGTTTTAGTGAATGGGGAAATTTGATTACCTGTCGATTATTAAGAGTCGAAGTGATGATTTGAAAGGGGAAATCAAACGTTTAACCCGAGATTTGAATCACAGGAGTGAAACGAGATAAGAAATTATAAAGATGCGATATAGGACTATATTAAAGAAGAAAGGGTATTTCACCAAGATTGAGGTAAAATGGGATTTGTTATGATAAGGGGAAAGAGTTTCTGTTTTTGTATTACAACTATTATCCATCTTAAGATAAGAACGTTGTTGATCAAGGTATGAGAGATAACTAAAATACCCCAACTTGAACAACTTCAGGATTATCAAAGGATGATATTAGTCGTAATGATAAAAGTGATAGAACAAAGTATTTTGGTCAAATAATAAAGTATCGTTATTATAAGGATTTGGAAATGTATTTATAATGAGATTCTGAAATTAAAGGAAATAAAAGGAGCTTATGGTATGGAATGATATCCCCATACATAAAGAAATAAAAAGAGAGATTGGTGAAAGTTTATTGAAATTGTCAAAGTTAGGAAATGAGATTTAAATGTGTTCATTCTAAAGGAATGAGCGGCGGTTTTGGTATTCAAATAATGGAGTCAAAGAAGATAATCATTTTACGAATGATAAGTGATTCGATGATAAGAAATGTTATGACCAAGTGATGTTATGTATAAACAAATGGATCTGTTTGTTTTATGGTTGTTTATTTTGATAGTTAAATAACCGACTATCAAAATCTGACCCAACGTTATTGGTACGGAAAGACCGGGATCGAATTATATTCGAAAACCATTCCGACCAATAAATACGAATACGTCGAAGACGCTGATCGAGATGGAGCAAATTGAAGACCGTAAGGATTTATGAGCGGAAGAACTATTGTTAAATATCTTTGGCTGATCCCCAGAGTTAACGATGATTCTGTCGTGATTGGAATCTGCGGATTGCAAGGACTACTCGCTGCTGATTCATGGGGTGATTCCTATATTGGATGCAGTAGGAGAGTGCCTTCGGCTCATCCTGTACCTGGATGACGTGTATGGATGATGTGAATGGTGGCCAGATGTTTCAAAAGTCGATTATAGCCTCAAGCCTCATCAACCGGGAAATGACAAAAATCGGGCAGGCAGCATGGCTATGTGGGTCGCACCCATTAGGGTGTATTGTCACCATCTAGAGAATATTCATATTTGTTACTTCTTTCATTTCTGTATCTCCCGGGGATTTCGGTGGTCGCGACAAAAAGCCGAAGGGGTGACAATATATTCGATACACTCAAGAGAAATGAGTGGTCGGTCATGTGTGGGCCGGGTTGCAAGACGTTCTTGTTGAACCCAGTGTATTCGTCTCTAGAGGTACACTATCGGCAGGTGGTCCCATACCTTGTCAGGTTGGAAATCCAATCTCCAATAAGCGCCTGCGGTTTTGATTGTATACTATATTTGTGGAGCGTGAGATGCAAGCGTTCTGCTAGATTCTATTTACTTGTATTTAGACACTATTATAATATCAGAAGAAGATATTGATTTCAAAACGATTTGGGTTATAGTAAGGTAAAAACCGTCCGTGTTTATGTGTGGACTGGTCTTACTATTATCCTTTTATTTCAAAAGGATTTCAAAGTTAAACAAGTTGGTTGCTGTATGAATTTATCACTAAAAGTATTTCAGACTGACCTGGGTGAATTTTGTTTTAAATCAAATGTGCTCGGGTCAGACCGAGTATATTACCAGGTTAGGTATCGCTCGGAGCTTCAGAAGAGGAGTTGAAGTCGAGACGTATTCCATATATATACGGGTACTGGTTTATTTCCGTTGTATGTTGTATTGATCTGAATGTATACTCTGATGTTGTGATATACAATTTTTGTATAAAGTATTTCTGGTTATTATATTTTAACCATTCCGCTGTGAGATTCTGATCTTCTTATTCTTCTATTCTAATATTTCTTTCTTTCTTCTCTCACCCTCTAACTTCTTTCTATTAGCTTGCTGGGTTTTCGATACTGGAGTTTGGACACGGGTTGTGTTAGTGTCTGGATTCGAGTGTCGAAATTCCCGGGTCGCTACAATTCTACACTGTATAAGTATTAAATATAAATATTCAACGCTTACAACAGCCTGTCAATTAATCTATTGACATACAACTAATTATTTGGATTAGTTTATGTCCAATATCATCCAATACCCATGTGGGGTTTCAATCAACAAATAATGAATTTTATTTGTGCAGTTGGGCGATGTGCAAAATTTAGATCTATACAGAAATTACAATATTTGGATCTACCCAGAAGTTGCCGCATTTGGATGTACCCATAATTACAACTCTGGGTCTATCTAGAATTATAACATTTGGATCTACACAAATTTCAGCTATTGGATCTACCAAAAATTACAATGTTTTGGTCTACCAAGAATTTGCAATGTAGGATCCACCCTGAATTTATAACACTGGGATCTACCTAAAACTATAGTTTGATTGACCAAAAGGTTTGGTACTGGCTAAAAAACATAAATGTGTCACAAACTTACAATCAATAATGCTAATAGTGGTAATCGTGCCTTCTATACCACATGTTCTAAATACTAGTTCACTATCTGCTAGTCAGCTCCACACTGGAAATCAACAAACTTCTTCGATCGACGAGTCGATAATTAACCGTTCTCATATACCATTGTGTCCTATACTACGAGGTTTACGACATCGTTCATTCACAATCATGCCTTCTCTAAGGGTGCAAAATCATGTGATTTTATACATAGAAAATATGTGGTTTTGTGAAAAAGGAATAATAAACAGTTTTGAAACTACTTAAATTACTATTTTTTAAATCCTTTATAATTTGGAATATATATATATATATAAAATTTTGCCTTGAGAAGATTTATCTTTTAAAAACTCAATCAAAAATCGATTTATCTCATGGTTATAATAAAAACTTACACGCATAGCTAATTCTAAAATCATAATTATAAAACGTGCATGTGTCACAAATTCATCAAAATTCGACGTGGAATTTAGTCCTCATAATCATAATAAACTAGGAATTCAAAACCCGAATTCGATGACATTATAGGCTTTCAGTTTCTAGATTGAATCTATAAGAAATTCATCACTAAAACAGTCAATGAAGTATCGATGAACCAAGTATCAAGCAGAAAATACAATAAAACAACATCCTTCAAGAGAAAGAGTTGCTCGAGAAACTCTCTATTTATAGATTGACCTTGCTTTCAAAGCGGTTGAACCTATGGTCGAACAGGGTATCGACCCATTGCATGCAAATGCTACATGCTTAATGCTTGTTTCTAATTGCAAATTCGATGAAAGGTTTATTAAAGTTATGGTAGTCAAGTTGACCTGAAATTGGACATAGGCGAAGATTAAGGTTGCTACTCTAGTTCAAATATAGAAAGACACAAATCAATGAAGTATTTATCAAGATATAATAGCTCAAAGTAGCAACTAGGGATGCTTCACAGAATTGAGGGTAACCAAAAACACAACATCCAGTTTAGTATATTTTTTGAATGACTCAGCACAGATAAACTCAAAAACATTATAAAATAGAAAGCATGAGTTGAACAATTCACCTGAGATTGGATTAGCGACTGGATTTGAGAATTTTGACCTCTGTTTCAGTTGCATGATGAGAGCTTAAAGGCTTAAAAACTAAGCTAAAGGAAAAATAGTGATATGTAACAAAAGGGATTTACTGAAATACTGATTTCTAATTTGCTGTAGAGAGAATGATTAAAATCCTCCTTTCTTTCTTTCATTATTTAAACGAGAAATCTTATCTTCTTAATTAAGAAAGTAATGGTTTTTATTTTTAAAGTGTCCAGTTTCTCAGGGGGAAGAAGAGAAAATGAATAGTAAGTAGAATGGTAATGTTCCAGAAAATGAAAGTAATATGTTTTGTTCCCAGAAGCTTCCCTTTGTGTCTTGGATTAACATATTCAAACAAATCCTTGTTATGATCTCATTGTTTAAATTCTAAAAATTATACAAACATGCCCAAAAAATATTAACCCTTTATACATACAAATTTTAAAACAATTAAACGTCACTTTAATGTAACACACAAAATTCATATTTATAAAACAAACATTTTCCATTTTAATTATTCAAATCTAACATCATTTGAAATCAACATCTCATATAAATTTTTACTTTCTTGAAATGAGCAGTAAGCTTTAACGAAATATTTCAACGCACCCAAATATTGATTTCCATTCAATATCCTCGCCTTTATTTTTTTATTTATCACATACATAATTTTCAAAGTGACTTTTGCAAAAAAAAAAATTTTTCACAAAATTCAACAAATAACTGTATTTTCTTTATTATGTATTTTATCACAAAATTTCCATATAAACACCTATAATAAGATTTCAACATGGTTTTTAATACAATCTGTATTCTTAT
Organism: Allium sativum; assembly: GCA_030737875.1. NCBI lineage: Eukaryota > Viridiplantae > Streptophyta > Magnoliopsida > Asparagales > Amaryllidaceae > Allium > Allium sativum. The sequence goes on along the minus strand of CM060915.1, from coordinate 176,641,609 downwards.
TTTACACTTCCAATAATATATTTCACTACATAACCTTCCATATTATAAATTAACATGTTAAAAGAACTTAACACTTGATATTGAAAAATAAGCTTTTCAAAGTAGTATTGATTGTTGAGTAATATTTTATATTTTCAATATTTGTTGGAATCACCGAAATATAATTTATTAATATGGATCAGAATAGATTTCCTATTATATCAAACATATTTAATTTATTCCAAAACACACAATTTCTAGATATCACCATTTCCCAATTTTCATGTTTAGTTTACTATAAAAATCAGTCTTACAAATTCGTATTACATACTTCTTTGTTTCAAAAGCCCATAACATATTTAATCCGTTGACCCTGAGTACCTAAAAACCCGGGTTGTTGCATGCACGACTTGTCAAATATTAAACATAAAAAGAAGAATCTTGCGGTTTACTACGACTTTTGGAGGTTTCACATTGAAAGTGGGTTCATATCTCCATAGATTTTTATCACGTTTATATATTTGAAAATTAATATGCAAGATCGTTAATATAATTATTAGCAAGTTTGAAATATTTGGTAGCCAATGCGAGTATTTTTTGTGTTAAGCTATTATTAATCAGAATGATTTGTTATCCTTAAGGGCTTACACTTTGTACTCTTTAAAAACTTCTAATTAAATTTATCAATAATTTTTTAAGCATATCATATAGAAAAATTATTAATTTAATAAATTGTAATATGTAGTCTAAGTGTTTCCTCCATTTAACAAAATAAATTTAAAACGTATTAACATAAATTAATACGGTGAACTTCATGAGCGCAGCATAAGTTCATGCTAGTTATGATTGAAATGCATATATTAGTAGTTTGTTTTGTAAGTAAGTTGGAGATTATTTTTAGTTTACTTTGTAAGGGATCTTTCTTTTAAATGCAACATATCTAGAAAAATTAGTAATTAAAATCCTTATATTCTAGTTATATTATATGAAAATCACTTAAAATTGATAATGATAAAATCATGAACAAATTCCTTGCAACAAAATATTTATAGGCTAACTCATACTCTAAAAATATTCCAATTGGTAGCAAAGGTGATGGCTCAAACACTTTGTACTATTTAACATGCATTCTAAATGTAGAACACAAAATGCATAAATGATGGTATTTTGGAAGTATTGTAATATCACTAAAATTTGTTAAACGAATCATTTTAAAGATATTATTTTAAGTCCTTGCTTAACTTGCACCATAATTTTGTTTTAACCTGAGCACAAACTAGATGATTGTGCCTTAAAAGAACCAAGTAAAATTCAATGAAAATACATTACTACGAACAGTTTATAATATCAGAAAAATACTTCATTTAACATGCAATTTTATTACAAGGTTCAAGGATTTTACCTTAAAAATAAATAAACTCAACATTGTATATAACTTGCAGTGTAGCAACAAGCCAAGGAATTGATAAAAATAAAATTACTTCGAAAATTTAACTATTTATATCATTTATCATTTTGCTTGCTTAATAATACAAAGAAAGCAATTTCAGTGGAAAAAATAGTATGCAACAATCTTTTAACATTACATTGTAAAGAGAATAAAAAGTAAGGCTTGTCTAGAAGTGAAAAATAGACATAAGGGCGAACTTTGAAAAAATTTTAGCCTGAAGGGAACTAAGTTTCAATTTTAGGATGATGGACAAACATTGGAAGTAATTAAACTCAATGACAGTGCTAAATAGATCTTCCATTTTGTACACTATAAAATTGAATATAATGCTAGTTATTGCTAGCACTTCTATAGTGTAGACACTGAATGTAATGCTAGTTAAATTTAGCATTTTCCTTCAACTCATTTTTTCTTTCAAATTTTTCCCTTTGACGTAATAATAGAACTTTCTTCTTTTTGCTTAACTTTTTTTTTCCAATATTTCCCCTTCTCTCTAATTACCTCTGTTTAGAAAATAGAAATGAAGGACTGTTTTAAATATTTACAGGAAAAGGGATTGATTTTAAAATTCTAAATAGAGATAGGTATTTCATAAATTTTAAGGATGTGCACACAATCTCTTATTAATGAAATCAAATATCCTCACAAACTGGTATATTGATTATTATTTATTATCCTAATTCTCTTCTAATTGTGGATTGTACCATATATCTCTTTATATTTACAAATAAGATTATAAATAGCATGAATATATAAACTTGTGAACTATTATCACTAAGACTTTAATTAGTTGGTATAAAAAATAAATTAACTAAAACTGGACATCATACTCAATGGATATACAATAACCAAAGCACACACTACTTTCCATACATCTTATTGGTATTTTATGTAAGTAATATCACATATTAAATTTAATTATGTAGTAATATAATTATGTAATATTGTAATAAATTTAAGATAAAATACATTCAACGAACTTAATGCAGTTAAAGTAAGCTCTTGACTATAGAAAATACATTTTATTATTGGGTAATTTATAAGAAATTATGTAATCCAAAGAGAAATATTTTCTTTTTTATTATCATATTAATTATGAGAATATACATTATCATATTTTCCTAGACTAAATCAATAACCTACTATCCGTCACTTATATATAATAGCGTCAATAAAACAAAAATCACATAAAGTTTTGAATAACATTTAAAAGAATAAAAAGAATAATATGTCAAATTTTTCTATGCGCTTGATGACTTGTTTTATTGCAATATTACTAATGGCTTCATACATAGATCATGTTAGCGGAACACATTTACGTCATGGTGAATGCCTTGGTTCATGCCTGAATTCTTTCAAATCATGTTCAGCCGGTTGCTTCAAACATCCATCATCTGGTTGCTTACTTAAATGTGTTAAGCAAAAGATAAAATGCTCTGTTGCTTGTGGAGCCACTCGTTCTCCTCCTGCTAAACCACCTGTTTATATGTAGTTTCAGCGAATTTACTGGTTGCAAATTTGTTGTCATAATCATTAAATGATGAATAATGTGTTAATCAATAAAGCTTCTGTCTTTTGACTTTTTTCTTCCCCTTACATTTGCACTTTATCTTTTCTAATATTTGTTACGTGACATTGTTGAATTTTTCATATATATTTCATAAATTAGATGATTTGGTGAGTATTAAAAACATCAAACTAAATATTGTGAGATATAATTGTTTTATTCTGCAACATTCTGATTGTAAATGAACAATTACTCTTTTGATGTTGTGGGTTTCTTAAGTAAACTAAAACTATATTGAAATGTGACTTAATTTCTTGGGACGACTAATCAAAGAATACAATAAGGATATTTAGTTAAATTAAGTGATACAAAATCACAAATTGGCGGAAACAAATATGCAAAGAGAGAAGTAGTCACATGTGTTCATTATGGAAATGAGTAATTATTGGGTATCATTTATATGATATGGCGGGGAAATAAATGCATATGAAGATTAAGGAATAATATTTGCAAGAAGTTTTGCATATTACTCTTTCTTGGTAATTGCATTGATATGTGTTTATTTTTTCCATCTTTGCTAAATGGAATGGGTGAACTACTTGCTATGTTTGCACAATTTATTGTTATTATAATTTGCCTCTATTGTCTTCTTATTATATATTAGTAAGATAATTGATAACTCACATATATTTCACTAGTTATATATTGGGGGTAGACTTCTTTGTAAACCCATCCTGGCATGGAGCCAGTGATCCCCAAATGGAGTGTCTCTTCTTGTTAAGCCTAATTTGAGGTTTGGACATGTAAACTCTTATTTTGTAATCTGTTGTAACTCTCTCATATGGAATAAAATTTGCCGCGTTAAGATTGAACGTATGCTATCTTGATGGTAATGGAACTAGTTTCAATAGTGTGGTGCTATGGGCACCCAAATTTCCTCTTCCTATTACCATAACTAAAAAATACAACAAAAATTACATGTTTAATCTTCCTAACACCTCATATTAAAAATTAGGGGCTACCACTATTTATACCTTTTTCACCCTCTCATCTTTAATTCATCCGTTCTCTCTTTCGAAAATCCTAGATTTAACTCTGATCATCATGAAATCGTTTGATGTCATTAATGTCGAGGAAGAAGAAATCTGCAGATGCATCATCATCTCAACCCTAACTAACTCTATCAATAAGTTATTGGCCCTAATTTCGGTTAGATTAAAGATTGCACCAAGTGTTATTTGATGTAAATGAAATTTTTGAAATGACGCTTTCTTTCCACGAACAATATTTTCAAATAGTGGGTAATCATCTTAAAAATATTGTTTCAGCGGTGGTTGATCACTGTTCGTTCGGCTGACTTTATTTGTTCCAAGAACAATGTGGTATTAGGAAGCATAGAGAATTTAATGTGTTTTAATTTTTTTACTTGTGGTAGTAGGAAGAGGAAATTAGGGTACGTTTAGCACCACACTATAAATATTATGCATATCTTTGTTTCTTCGTTATAATTATTTACTATTTGTTTGAAGTTATAGAATAATTGTTGTCCAGTTATTTTGATGTTCAATTGGAAAATCTAGATACTGCTTATTGTTCTTCCGCATTTGCGCAATTTTTGCAAAATAGACTAGTACGACGGATTTTTGTGCAATTTTTGCACAACAAGTTGGTATCATAGTAAGGTTATTTACTTGAAATTGTGCATCAATTATTCCTACAAAGGTAGGTACATTCAATGGTGATTATGCTATTACTATTTTATGGGAAAATGAGACTTTGATGGAGAGGATTATGTTGTGAGAGGTGTGTTTCTAGATTGGAATTTGATATAGCTTAAGCTTTGAATTCTCATTAAGGTTGGGTTATATGTTAGAATGCGACCTGACCAACCATAGAAAAGAGACTTTTTGTAGGAAATAGCTTAGCCAAACTGCTTAGAGGTGGTAGCGACCTAAGCCGAACCGTTGGAGGGGTTAGAAACCTTTCCAAGTGTTTGAGGACTCTGTATAACTTCAAGTTCAGTTGAAAAATGCTCGCCGAAGTGGAGATATATTAAGTGTTTCTTGTTAAATTTAGGTGTTACAAAATCACAAAAAGATGGAAAGTAAATATTGGCTTCATATGGAAATGCATGAATCAATTGATTGCATTTGCATGAGATGGAAAGAAATAAATGCAAGCATTAATTTCTTCCATCTATGCTAAAGATACGGATTGATTTACTTTCTATATTTGCACAGTTATTGCTATGGTAATTTTCCTCCATTATATTATCACCATATGTTGGTAATTTAATTGATGACTCACATAGATTTGCACTGGTTATATATTGAGGGGTATACTTCATTGTAAACCCATCCTGGCGTGGAGCCAGTGATCCATAATGGTGTCTCTTCTTGTTATGATATGTAAACTCTTATTTTTGTAATCTCTTGTAATTCTCTCATGTGGAATAAAATATCTCTTTTTTGGAATGGACGTAAACTATCTCGATGATAGTGGAACCGGTATAAATATTATGTGTCTCTTTGTTTCTCTATTATAGTTATTTACTATTTGTTGATGTAATAGAATAATTGCTATCAGATTAGATTGATGTTCAATTGGAAAATCCAGATCATGCTATTTGTATTGCTTCCGCATTTGTGCAATTTTTGCACAACAGATTGGTATCAGAGCAAGGCGATTTGTTTTAAATTGTGCATCAATTATTTCTACAAAGGTTGGTAGAATTAGTGGTTATTATGCTATTACTATTTTGGAGAAAAGGAGAATTTGATGGAGAAGATTATGTTGAGAGAGAAGAGTGTTCCAGGCTTGAAACTTTGATGTAGCTTGAGCTTCGGATTCTCATTAAGGTGGAGTGATATGTTTGTTTAAGAATGCCACTCCAAAAGAATGCGACTTCATAGAAAATAGCTTGGAGAAATTGCTTAGAGGTGGTAGCGACCAAAGACGAACCGTTGGAGGTGTTAGTGACCTTTCCAAGTGTTTGAGGACTTTGTATAACTTCAAGTTCTGTTGAGAAATTCTCGCATTTTATGAGATTTTGATGATAAAGAGTTTAACGCGTTGAAGGGACCATTGAATTTATAAATTGTATCTGATGTAGTTGATTTTAATAATGGATTTGACGCCTCTCAGACTTATCGACTTGTGATGCCATCTTGGAGAGTTCAGTTTATAAAGCTGATTTTGGAAGATTTGGTGCCACTGTGACACATCGTTGATTTTGTGATGTCGTCTTAAAGGACGTGCTACAATAGGTATGTGGAAGGAGAGAGAATGTGGTTGCATATAGAAATTTGGATTTTGGCTCTGTTTTAGAATTGGTGATTGAGAGAATTATTTTTGGCCTTGGTAGTTTTGAGATTATTTTGGGAACTGCCTTTTTCGCGATTTTGGATACTTGTAACATTTTGTTAGCGGGTAAGGACGTAGTCTAAGCTCATTTATATTGTGTGATGGGGGGTAGTTTTGCTGGAACCCATTAGGTAATATTCATTTTTGGTTTCTGTCTTATTGTGATATTTTGATTTATGGTGGAGTTTTGTTGAATGGTTTTATGTGTAAAGAGAATTTATTCAAGATGGCGTATTGAAGATATGGGATTTTGCATCTGGGTGGAGTGTTAAATTTTGGTGATACAAAATCATAAATAGATGTAAAGTAAATATTGGTTTAATTTGGAAATGCTTGAATTAGTTGATTGCATGAGACAAAAATAAATGAATGCGGACATTAAATTCTTCCATCTACGCTAAAGAAATGGATTGATTTACTTTTTATCTTTGCACATTTGTTGCTATGGTAATTTGCCTCCATTATATTATTACCATATGTTGGTAATTTAATTGATGACTCACATAGATTTGCACTGGTTATATATAGAGGGGTATACTTCATTTTCAACCCATCCTGGTGTGGAGCCAATGATCCCCAATGGTGTCTCTTCTTGTTAAGATATGTAAATTCTTATTTTTGTAATCTCTTGAAATTCTCTTATGTGGAATAAAATCTCTTTCTTTTGGACTAGACGTACACTATCTTCGTGATAGTGGAACCAGTATAAATATTGCGTGCCTCTTTGTTTCTCGATTATATTTATTTACTATTTGTTGATGTAATTGAATAATTGCTATGATATTAGATCGATGTTCAGTTGGCAAATCCAGATCCCGCTATTTGTATTGCTTCCACATTTGTGCAATTTTTGCACAACATTTCTTACATTGTATGCGAGTTATGTAATAAAGAGTTTGGCGTGTTGAAGAGACCATTGTATTTAGAAACTTTATATGATCTAGCATATTTTGGTGACGGATTTGACGCAGTTGAGGCTTATCTACTTGTGATGTCGTCTTGGAAAGTTATGTTTATAAAGCCGCTTTTGGAGAATTTAGCGTCATTGTGGTATGTCATCAATTTTGTGATGTAGTCATAAAGTAGTGATGCTACATGCTGGTATGTGGAAGGAGAGAGACTTATCTTGCATACAAAGATTTGGATTTATATTTGAATCTTTTGTAAAAGGAATGGGCTAATTACATGCTATGTTTTCACAATTTGTTGTCAGTGTAATTTGCCTCTATTATTTTCCTACAATATATTGGTAAGATAACTGATGACTCACATATATTCCATTAGTTTTATATTAGCGATAGACTTCATTTTAAACCCATTTTGGCATGGAGGCAGTGATTCCAAATGGAGTATCTCTTCTTGTTAAGTCTAACTTGAGGTTTGGACATACAAAATCTTATTTTATTACTCTTGCAATTCTCTTATGTGGAATAAAATCTTTTTCTTTTGGACTGAACATACATTGTCTCGATGGTAGTGGAACTAGTATAAATATTATGTGTCTCTTTGTTACTTCGTTACAGGTATTTACTATTTCACTACACCATAAATGCCAATTAGGCAGTGCTCGTGGCTATATCTAAATCGATTTGGTAGTGCTTTGGGTGGTATCGAAAAATGGCATCTTTGTGAATTTGATACGGTCTAAAGCCATATCAAATGCATGTATTTGATATGGCTATAGCCGTATCAAATTGATAATTTGGTACGGTCTAATGATAATTTGATACGGCTAATGACCATATCAAATTTAAAAAAATAAATAAAAAAATCACAATTTGTTGGCATACGTCAATTCTACTTTCATCGTCACACAATATCGTAACAAGACTAGTCATTCATAAACTCATCTTACAAAATTTGTTTGCAAAACCTTACAATGAGCATTTGTCTACAACATTACAGTATGCAAACAACGGTACCAAAAGGCATTATATATAAATACAACAAGATAAATTTACTAGTATAAAATTATCCAAACGGCTCATGTTATGAAATCATTGTTGTGCATTGTCGCCCTGATCAAGTAATGATACTTCTTTTGCAGCAAAGAAGTCTCTGGTCCTGAAAGCACGAGATGTCTAATTAGCATGTATCTCATTACAACCTTTCAATAATGCGAATAAGATGAATGCATCCGGTCCTAAAATACTGTTATCATGGCTTTTTTTTATAAATGTCATTTCATATAATATTCAAGTGATACAGTTGATCACACTAATTTCTGTTAGACTGCATTAGAAAAAAATAGTGAAGGATAACACCCATTTAGTTTCATCTTCATACAACCCACCCGGTAAAATATAGTACATAATAATTATCATCCATGATCTAAAAATAAAACTTGCAAAAACATGACAATCTTGATTATCACTTGAATTTTCATAGGCAAGAAATAGTGTAGTGTATTGTATGAGAAGGATATATAAATATGAAAATAAATTCTTGAGTGTGATGTTAACCAAGTAATTAATGCACAAGTCCTGAAAAACGCAAATAATAGTGCATGTAATGTGAAGCTGGTGCTTAGTTTGAACAAGATGGAGCAATTTACAACCCAGGTTTAATGCATCTTTGATGTTTGTTAGTTTTGAAGGGTTATTTGTTTTATAGTTGATACACGACATTTTTGAATGCAGTTCTCTAATATACTTTCAATTTGTTTTACATGGTGGTACAGAACAAAGTAACTATGTTGGTATGGTACCCCACATTTTCATAATCTGTTTTGGTTGCAAGGCAATTTCCATAATCTCTTTTACTAACCTATCGGACATGTTAAAGTATGATGTGGGATGAGTATGAAAGTAGGTGCACGTACATGCACCTTTTCATTAAACTGCGTGAATAAAATCATAATTGTGAAGTAAAACTGGTTCGTATGAATCAAGTGTATGTAATCAGAGCGTAACGTGCACTTATGAATTGATACATTCAGAACAGTTTACATACCACTTGTTATGCTTGAAAAGGCATGGATTGTGTAAAAAAATTAACATTCCTTTTTCTAGCACCCTACATCATTTCATGTAGTTGAGTTTGAAGTTGACATCAGTTTCAGTAGTAGTACCTAAATATTTTGTGTGTTAGACCATATGCAAAGGTAAATAAAAATAATACCAATTATGATGCTGGTCATGACAAAGACATTAGAGCATGAACTTCTCAAGAACAGCAAAATAAAGAAATTTACAAGTCCTGTTGCACAATATTATTAGGAGACCATATCATACAAAAAAAGGATTAACATGAAAGCTTGACATTTAATAATTACGGACAAATATGACATGTGAGTGCGTAATGTATTTACGTGACCATATCATAGAAGACCGCAATAGCAAAGACACACAAAATTCATCATAGCTTATTTAAAAGACAGAGAGTGGGAAGATAAAGTTATTTTTTTTGTTAAATTCTATTAATCTGCTACTTGTATATTTTTCGTCTAAAAGACACTGATATCGAGGATGCTTGATCACCATTAGGAACATCGGCAAAAATCTTGGAGCTCAAAGGTTAAAGAATTTAGCATACCTACTTTAGTAAAAAAAAATTGCACTTAAGAGATTATCATAAATCCATAATTTTGATTCCCTATTTTATCAAATATGAAGAAAACATGGACAAAATCCTTTTTGCTTAGGCCCCTTGAATCATCTCACTTGCAGGAGTCATGAATATGAAGTTAATGGTATTCACAGGGGTAACCCTTCTCTAAAAGACCTATTCACACTTCAACTTTAGTGTCAAAAGTTAGCAATTTGCTATATTCTGTACTTGTCATCATCACTTCAACAATATATACATCTCACGTTTAAAAAAAATTGTGCAGCTCTCCAAACTGGAAATAGTGGCAAGCGCACAAATAATAACAAACAACAAAACAAAAGAATTACCAATTTTTCCTAATGGTAAAGGAGAAGGTGCACACTGTAACATCCCTAAGTCCCACATCATGGAAGCCTATGTAAAGTGGGTATTATATAATAGAGCCCATCTCTTACTAACGTCGAGGCCTTTTGCCACCCCTGTATTTTCTGTGTCTATTAAGGAACAAATTAAAAAATACTTAATTTTTAAATTGAGAATTAAGGGAAACGGTTACGCCGTTGCGTTCGTCTTGAAATTCAGCTTGGGTTAGAGTCCAAGTTTTCGTAAATCGGACTTCGTATGAGGAAGTTATGACCCTCAAAAGTTTCAGGAATTTAAATAAATTAAAACAGTTCATATTAAAACTCAAAATTCAAACGAAAACGAAGAAGCGGACTAGGCGGGGTTATTCCTGCCCAAGGCCAGGTCGACCAGGAGGTCGACCTCCCTTATACAGGTCGATCTAGGGGTCGACCTAGGGGTCGGCTTACCCCCTCGCCAAGATCAAAAACAGTGACGATTCTGACTTGTTGCTGAGTCTTTTCTGACCTGTTGCTGAATTCTTAGGGCATAGGTGGCAATTCTGGATAACTCAATCTAGTCTGGACGGTTGTGATTGCTCCAAGGATGATCTAACGGCTCACATAAGACTAAACCTCTATAAAAGCAACCCTATTCCTCAACACTAAATCACACAAATTCATTCCAAGGAGCCACTATGCTATCAATGATCGTCCTAACCTAGCCACCATTTCTTTTCAAACTAGAAAGAAAGATTAAAGCTACGAATCAAAACTAACTTAGAGAATTGATAGTCTTCATTAAGGGATTGCTTTTCAGTTTTAGAAAACAGATCCCAGAAAACAAGACTTTCTTTTGTTTATAAGTCATGTTATTATTTAGATGTGAACGATAAAAAGTTATGTTTTGTAATAAAGTGAAAACTAGAGTAATTCCTAGTTGTAAGAAAATGATGATGTTGATTCATGTCTATTCTTGTAACGATTCTATCGTATATGCTGGTGATGCTATTGTGGTTATTATGTTGATGTTAAATCAATCGTGCATTATGTAAATTTGGTGACTTTTCATGTTATGTAACATGCAAGTTGTTAGGCTAAGACACGTATTATGTTTAGATCTACGTTTAGATCTACGAAAATTGGATCCAAAATTAAAAGTTCACATTCACATGCCTAGTTGAACTTGTGTAATTCTATATGCTTAAGATTCATGTTTATTGGATCCAAAATAAAAGTTCACATTCACATGCCGAGTTAAACTTGTGTAATTCTATATGCTTAAGATTCATGATTATTGGATCCAAAAATAAAAGTTCACGTTCACATGCCTAGTTGAACTTGTGTAATTCTATATGCTTAAGATTCATGCTTATTGGATCCAAAAATTAAAAGTTCACATTCACATGCCTAGTTGAACTTGTATAATTTTATATGCTTAAGGTTCATGTTTATTGGATCCAAAATAAAAGTTTACATTTACTTGCCTAGTTGGATTTTGGTAATTTCATATGTTTAAGACTCATGTTAATTGGATCAAAAAATACAAGTTCATTATTTTATGCCACATTTACATGACACATGTTTTGTTATATCCTTATTATTTTATGTTGTATGGATGGTACATGCTCCCTTCTTTCCCCTTTGGTATATAAGTTAGGCCAAGTTGCGAGCCTAACATTCTATGTTAATTTTGCGAACGTATAATGGGGGTAACGTTGGGAAAACCTTAAATTCCATATTATTGGCATAATTTGGCCCATAAATATATGAACGATTAGTGGTATAAAAATGATATAATTTATATGCCCAAAAATTTTGAATATGATTTATAGGGTAAAGGGCGAATGATTTGAATGGCAATAATTAAGGATAATTTACATATAAATATGAAAGGTAAAAATGTAAATTTAGCAAAAGATGAATATGGCTAACCCGAGGTTAGATTGAGTTATGGTATAAGACTGCCCGGAACCCCCTGGCAAATCCAGCAACCATAACAATATAGATTTGATGTGAGAGGTTAGCGCATTTAGCCCAAAAGAACCGGAGGTTAGACTGAGTTGAAGTGTAAAACTGCCAGGACCCGACCGACACATCCAGTGACTGCAAAAATACCTGTCTAATGTGAGTGGTTGGTGCTTTAATTAATGAATTAAAACTAAGACAGGAATAGTAGGATTAAGTTAATTAAGGTAACACTAAACCAATGCAACATTTTAAATAAACTGATGGGTGGTGTTAGGTTAATTTGGACACTTAACCAATTTAACATGTTGATTAGGAAATCCAATTAACGAAGACCCATTTTAGCAGTAACACACATAGATGTATCATGGTACCCTGAACTAGGCAGGGTGGGGCATGATTACTGGGCTGATTATAAGTGGTCAAAACAACGGCGGGTGGTGCGTCAGTGTAGGTGCCGACGGAGTGCGGGCATGCACGTACTCCGGATTGGAAAAAGCAGGCACTGGGCATCAATAGTTATACACTGTGCATCTTGAATTGTGTCGGGTTGCCACCATAGGATTTGATACACCCCATGGTGGGACCAGCACCGGTATCTAAAATCAAGTGGGCCCGAATTACACAAGTGGTAAACCTATACGAGTAGGAGCCGATCGATAAAAAGGGGATCATTTATCCTGAACACATGGTGCTAGTTGAAACACTTGTAAGGGAGTGTAGAGAAGTTGAAATGAGTGCGATAGCATATTCAGTCTTATTGTCTTATTTCTAGGGTATTGTCCTAGATTCAGTTTATTCATATCATAATCCTTTTCCTGTTTACATGCTAAATAATCACTGGACTTACCAGACTCATGTCTGACCCATTTTTCTTTCGTCTTCTTTTCTTCCGTTCCCCCCCTCAAGGTCCGCAGGGAGGAAATACTCCAGCTTAGTTCAGACCCTTTGCAAGCTTGAAGAGAGTAGATGTATGACTTGGACTCTCTTTCTTGGGCTATGGCTTTGGTTTCACTTTCAATGGGGTTTTATGCTACTTTATTGTTGTTTTATGCTTCTTTATGTTTTAATCAAGACAGAGGTTTTGTTGTAATAATTTGGAAGTTGTTTTGAGACAGTTTGTTGTAATGTTTTGACTAAGTGCTTATGAAATAAATTTTGTTTTTCAGCTGCTTATATGTCTTCCTTGTAAATTATTTGTGTGTTTTACTTACAATGCTCCTCCGAAGTTAAGGCATTCCCTTTGTGAGTGACCTTAATGGAGGTGGGGTGTTTCAGTTGGTATCAGAGCAATGGTTTACTAGATTAGATAAAAGTTTTTGAAAACTAATTTTCAAAAAGATGTTTAAAGAAGCATTTTTCAAGAAAAAGTGTTGTTTTTATTTTAAAAGCATAATCCCGAAAGCCATATGCACTATCTTTTTATCCTTTGTTTTGAATCTTTTTTTTTTTCGTTTCAGCATGTCTGGGGATCTTAACCTTCCAGAGGGCGTGCCGTTACCTGGCTGGTTCAGAAGGTACCTAGAGGCTAGGGCTAATGTTGCAGGCCAACCAGACGTTCCTCCTCCCCCAGCTGCAGCGGTTCCTCCTCCTCCGGGTGCAAATTCTTTCTCAAAAATATGTAGGGACTTTCGAGCCATGTGCGGAAAGAACTTCAATGGAAATGTGTAATAACCCGGAAAATACGAGCCAATTTTAAAATTTTAAAATGGTGATTTCAAAGGAATTTGAACCATTGAAATAGAATATTTCAATAAAATAGTGAATTAGAAATAGTGAGTCAGTTTGAAAATTGGAATTCATACTTTGACCGACTATGCAGGGTGGAAAATATAACGGATTTTAGCGAAACCAAAAATATTTAAATCTGTTAGTCAATACCTTTCTAACGAATCTGAAAAATCGAAGTTTCATAACGGGAATCAAAAGTTATGGCCGAATGAATTTTCAGAAGAGTCGGTATATAGAATATATAGCCCTGGAAAATTGATATTTTGCATACGACCTCGGAATTCGACGAAACCACTTTTGTTGGGTCCGGGATGTCAAACTATTGCTAGATTTCAAATTTCATAATTTTTGAAGCTAGTATGTGAGCGTGGCAAAAGAAAATGTGTTTGGTCGATTTTTGTTAAATTGGATCGACCAGAAAATGGCCATTTTTCAAACGACCTCAGAATTCGACGAAACTAGTTTTGTTGGGACCGTAGCGTCAAAACATAGCTAGATTTATTTTTCTGGAATTTTTCGAATCAGTTTTGGCCCTGGCAAATTGAAATGTGCGTTCAGATTTAAAAATTAAATGTTTTATACTTTAATTTGAAAAATAACTGACTGTAACGGTCGAATTGGCCTACGAAACATATCCCATTGTGTCCGGAATGGGGGTATTTGGCTGGGGGCAACAGTCGTTGGGTTTAAAAAGGAGTTTGTTTGAGAAAACACTATTTAAAAATTTATTGAAATTATGGGCCAATCAAAAATTTCCATTCATAATTTTAAAAAGAAAAAAAAAAGAAACCCCCCCCCGATCAACGGCGAAACCCGTTCACCACCTTCTCTCCTCCGCCGCCGCCGCTACCGCCACCTACAGCCTTCGCCGCCGCCACCATTCGGTGCGCCTCAGCCCCCTCTTCAAATCCGACCCCACCGCTACCACCCTCGTCGCCTCCTCCGCCTGTATCGACGCCAGGAAGTCGAGCACTTCCCTCTGCCGCCCTGAACGCCACCGACCACCGAACGCCACCAAACCACCACCGATTTAAAGCCCTCTCTTCCCTCTTCCACGTCAGCACCCCCGATTGTCCCCACGTGCCACAGATTTCGCGAAAATTGTAAACCTAGTTTTGAAGCTTCGTGAAAGTGAGTTTTCTTTGATCTTTACACTTTGAAAAATCATATCTTTTTGGTGTGTTGACGAAATTCGATGAAACAGGAAACATTGAGACCGCAAGGAAGCTCTCTACCCAATATAAGAATCTGCGGATTTTTCTGACATCGTATCGATTTTTAGCGCTCAGAAAACCAAGGTGAGAAATCTAAATTAACGTGAAATTGAATGGAAAATGTCGTGTATAATTTATATAAGCGAAATATAAATTACATACGTGTTGTATACCTCATGTACATGCGTAGTGTAAGCTATATAAGCGAAGTATGAATTTTTACATGCATAGAATAAGTGATATATGTGTTGAAATGCTAGTGAAATATAGCAAATATATTATATATATATATATATATATATACTCCCCTCGTCCACAAACCATGGACGATATTTATTGTGGTAAATTGGTGTGAAATATCGGATGAAAAATACGAATGGTTGAATAATTGTTTGTGGTTGATATTGTTTGGTTGTGGTTGAAAAATACCCATTGGTGATTGAAATGAATTGGAAATATTTGTGGAAATAAAAATAAACATGCCGCCTGCGTGCGAATTAGATGCATGAATCCCCATTGTAAAAAACCGCGAGGTTTTAAGGTAGAGCGAGGAGTCGTACTAGGGCCGGTGCCGGTTTTAACTACCCTACCGTTATGCTGCCGAAATTTTGAATAATCTTTGTGTGTTAGAATTATTTTCATATGTTGAAATTATCTTCTTGCATTGAAATTAAAGCCATATGTTGAAACTATATCCATGTGTGGAAATATTCATGTGTTGAAAAGTGTTGTGTGAAAATTGAATTCGTTTGTGAATGAACGAAGTGTTTAAACAATAAAATTCACATTTTTATATATATGAAGTATGAAAAATATTCGCCTTATATAAATAGTTTCAACAATAAAAATCTCATCTTTCCAATATGAACAACATAAATAAAATATCCATGTGTGGAAATGCTCATTTGTTGAGAAGTGTGTTTAGTGGAAAAGTACATGTGTTGAATAAAAAGATCGAACAATAAAAATTACATTTTTATTGAAACTATGACGTGTTGAAACCATCCATTGGTTGAATAAATATTTTTAACGATAAAAATATCATTTTTATCATATTTGTGATGTGCTAAAGATATGCGGACGTTGAAATAAATATTTGTGATAGAAATATTATTTTTAATATGCATAGGAACTAAATAAAATAGTCATGTGTTGAAATCTATTTTAGTTCAACAAAATTATCATCTTTGAAGTGTGAAGTGTTAAAAATAGCCACTTGTTCAAATAAACGTGCATGAGTTGAAATATACATTAACTAGCTAATGATATGATTTTAGCCTATGCATGCAACATTAGAATGAATGGTTTTTTTAAACCAAAGCAAATCAAATATGAAATCGAATGGAAAATGATAAATGTTAGAAATTGTATATATGTACATGCATATCTATTGAATAGGTTAAACCAAAAGGGGGCTAGAGAAGAGAAATAGAATTTTGTGCCCGACAAATAGGTATACATTTACTGCTTTGTTTGGGTGATGATTTTATGAGCCTGTTGGCTAGCCGCTTGGCTTTTTCTTTTTCTTTTTGATATGAGACGCCCGTGTGGCTATTTGGGAATTTTCCCAGACCCTCCTGTACAAAGGAGGTTATGGCGAAATTTTCCAAAATTTAAAGGCGTTAGTGAAATAATTGAAGTGGAAATGATACAGGAATTTTTGAATGAACTATATTTATATAAATATATAAATATAAATGGAATAAAAACGAAACGTCGCCGTGCAGTTCATGTTTTGAAACCGTGATTTCAAACGACTAGTGCGGGAAATCCGACCATGGGATTTTCCCGAAACCTCAATCGTTGGGTTCGCCTTGGAAATATCATTCCAACGGCACCAACTTTGTGAAGATCCGACGGTTGGATTGTCTGGAATGTTTAATTCAAAACTGAAGAAAAACAGCGCCAGAAACGATTATATTTATATATATATATATAAATATAATTAAATTAAATCGAATAACGATGCTGTAGTTCGTAAATTGAAATCGTAACTTCAAATGGTTAGTGTGGAAGATCCGACCGTCGGATTTTCCAAAAACTGAAACCGTTGGATTCGTTTTGAAATGACCTTCCTAATGATGTAAAATTTGTGAAGATCCAACGGTTAGATTTTCAGATATGTGTAAAACAAAATTAGTGGAAAGCAGCGCCAGAGCATCGACACGACCTGAAACGTCGTTTAATTAAATATGGCCGTTTTAAATTAAATAAAAATGGCGATATATCGTTATAAAATACTATTGACGATATAGAGTGGAAATAAACCAATTTTGTTGTGTTTGCTTGATATGTGATGGTTGAATGTATTTGATATGAAAATTATAACTAAATAACTGAAATGTGATTGTTGAATAGTCCAACCATGTGATTGATTGATTTGAAAATCTAAATATACGTGGGTTATTTGAAAAGGCCGAGTTTAACTCATTTCAAATAATCGATCGACGTTGAGAAGTCGAAGAGTCGAAGACGGTTGAAGACCGACGATCTCCACATTGGATGGATGGGCGCTACTGATACTCGTGACTGGAGTAGCTACCATGAAGGAATTGAAGTAGTAGTCGTCCAAACATACTGTTGATTGTACGGATATGCGAGGAATTGGTGCCTCCGGTTTCGTTCAGACCCAGAACGGACTTGTAAATGGACTGTGTGTCTGACATTGGATTTTTGTTCTGTGTTGATTGATCTCTGTTAAATATATATCTCTTTGGCGGCGGAGAATTTATTCTCTTGCTTAACGCCCTTCTCTGAGACGTACGAGCTCAGAGGTTGTGTATTGACAGAAATCAGTCGCATGGAGTGGATTGCCTATGTGGCACGCCTAAGTGGCATATGATTAGGGCTTCTGTTGCGAAGCAAAGTCTTGTGGTTGATGATCAAAGCATGGTCTCTGTGACGCAGCTTTGTGTATAACGTGAATTCGCGAGCCTCACACCTCGGTATGAGTCAAAAACGGGTGAAGGACCCAAGGAGTGCATGACGTTTCTTTCTAGCTATGGTGGTGTCAGTGACCTCCCAGCCCTGACATTTATATCTACTTTTCACCTGTGTGGTTGTTGGAATACGAGGCGCCTCGATTATAGGTCTGTAAGGACCGGGAAACGTGTGTTCAGGAATTGCCAATCCTCAAAAGTAAGAGAGGACCGGCCTTGGAGGATCCAGGGGATTGCTGTGTGCGGTCCCGAGGCATTTGCTAGAGTGTCTCGAATCAGTGAGGAGCTTGCCCCTTGCCTCGACTCATGAAGGAATCCAATTTCCAATACGAAATATGCGGATGTGATTGTATTACTAGCATGGCGACATGATATATGGTACCCATGCCGCCTAGGATTGATATTTGTGATTGAATTTGCTTTTGAAACATATATGCACTAGTAATAATATCAAACACTTTTGTTTTATTCGTATGAAGCATCTTTGGCCATTATAAGGGAAAACTCTATCCTCCGGCTTGCGTTGCATTGTGTGATGGGACCTGAGTCTTATAATGGCTTCATTTTATAAAAAAGCATTGCGTTGATTTAATCATTTATTTTATTTCATGCACTATCACTAATTGGAGTAAACCCGTTCCGCGAAAGTGGCGTGGTCCTTTGATTTGCCTTATTATTGTTGTTAATAAGTTGAGTAGATTTCTCATACCAGTCCCATGACTGACTCGTAGTTTGTTTCACCTTGCAAACTCAGGTGCCCTCCTTTTCACACGGGCAACCTAGTTACAGGTTTCTGACGCACCTTTTGGCTCATGGCGAGGCTTGACTACACTGCGCTGACTTGGATTTTCTCCGCCATTATTGTATCTATATTATGATTCCGCCACTGCCGATGTAGACTGATATTCCTTTTGTGTACTCTTTATGTATGATTCCGCCTCAGGCGATGGTGACTTATTATGTATCATTATGCACTAAGTTGTATCATGTACTGTGCTTCTCTGATGTGATGATATCTATATGATTCCGCTGTCATATGTGTGTAAATTATTCTATTTTCTGTTTATGCTATTATCTGTGATCTGCTAATGATGATTAATGTGTTATATTCCAATGATTATCCTTAACACCGTGTCATGGGGTTTTGGGATCGTCACAACTGGTATCAGAGCTTTGGTTAACCTTAGTTCTAGTGTGTAACACATTAAACACTTCGTCAAAATAGAATCAGTAGTATTCTAAGGCAAGTCGCTCATTAGAGATAGGACTAGTAAAGTCCCAGAATGAGCCGAGCAGAATAGCAAAAACAATTGATCAGTCCATCGTTATCTTTCCGTAGAAATTTCTGCTTAACTATGCAATAGACTATCATTTCTGTTAGCTGACTTTTTTCGTTGCTTATACAGAATTTGAAAAAATGGCTACCAGAGCAGCCGCCGCTAGAGGAGGCTGTGCCGGCCGAGGCCGAGGAAGGGGAGAAATCCCAGCTCAAGAAGGACCTTTGATACAACCTCCGGCAGCTCAATACTTCGAGCTTGACCGTGTAGCTAAGAGATATAAGAACTTAGGAGGCAAGCCCTTCTCGGGGACTGGCACCGTGATAGAGGCCCTTGCATGGCTCAAAACATGCGAGAAAATTCTTGAAGGCCTAAGGCTAGGAGACGAAGACAAAGCTATTATGGGCGCCTGGCTTATGCAGGAACAAGCTGAATTATGGTGGGAATCTCTTACCGCCGGGAATAGAGAAGCTGGAAGAACATGGGACGGATTTAAAGAACTCTTCAAGGAAAAATATGTCCCAGAACAAGCTCTAGAAAGAATGCACGATGACTTCGCCAATCTCCAGCAAGGGGATCTTTCCGTGCAAGATTATCTGAATAAATTTACAATGTTGTCGCCCTATGCTCCAGAGCTCGTCGCCACCACGAAATCCAAAAATAAGAGGTTTATCCTTGGACTAAGACGACAATATCATGATAGAGCCATGGCCCATGTCAAGCTGGAATTCAACGAGCTAGTGGAAATGACATGCAACTATGAAGACCTTGATCAAAGGCGTCTGGATCAGGATCGTGCTAGAAGCCAAGCCGGAAACAAGCGCAAGCCTGCTGTAAATCAAGGCGAGTCAAGCCAAGCAGCATCTTCAAAACCTCAGACTGGCAAGCCGCCAAGAGGAAATTGCTTTAACTGTGGTAAGCCGGGGCACTACTCAAACGTCTGCACAGCTCCGAAGAGACAGAAGACAAATTCTCAAGGCTCGAGCCAAGGCTCTCAGAACCCTCGCTCGTGCTTCAATTGTCGCAAGACCGATCATCTGGCCAAAGACTGTCCTTTGCTGAAGAAAGCTACCGTAGCTCATGTCTATGACGGGTCTAGCCCGCCAGCTGCTTCCGATGGAGCAGGTAAACCCGATGTTTTGGGAGGTACCCTTACAATTAAAAATATTCCTGTTTCTGTATTATTTGACACAGGTGCATCGCGTAGTTTTATTGCTAGAAACACAGTGCACAAATTAAAGTTAAAACAGCGAAAGCTCAAAGAATCGGTTGAAGTTCATAACCCGATAGGGGGTCCTGTTACTCTCGGTTTATATTGTAGAGTGCCAATCTCTTATTCTTTCTACAAATTTCCTTTTGATTTAATCGTTATGGATTTTCCCGAATTCGATATCATTCTCGGGCTGGATTGGTTAACGAAGTATGAAGCTGAAGTGAAATGTGCGGAAAGAATCGTTAAAATTCGAACGGAGCTTGGACATATATATATACCCTGTCATGGTTCGAATCCGAATAGAGAAGAATTTTGGTCAGCATTAGAACTTATCCCCACTTCCATGGAAAGGATTCCGATTGTTAACAACTATGCGGATGTGTTTGAAGAAGTTGAAAACTTACCTCCGCAAAGAGTAATAGAATTCCGAATCGATCTAATTCCCAATGCCAGACCAGTGGTGCATCCAATTCGTAGAATGACTCCGAAAGAAAAAGAAGAATTAGGCGATCAAACTCGTCAACTGTTGTGGAAGGGTCTAATCAGACCTAGTTTTTGTAATTGGGGTGCAGTTGTTGTGTTTGTCCCGAAGTCAGACGGTACTCTTCAATTATGCGTTGATTACCGAGACCTCAACAAATATACGCTTAAAAATAAATATCCATTACCCCGCATTGATGATTTGCTGGACCAATTGAATGGGGCGAAAGTATTTTCCCGAATGGACCTAGCTACAGGTATTCATCAATTGAGAATAGAAGAAGAGTGTGTTCCTTTGACCGCTTTCAGAGGTCCTGACATATTTTATGAATGGTTAGTAATGCCGTTTGGCCTATGCAACGCTTCATCATACTTTGTCGATCTAATGAAAAGAGTGTTCAGGGGAGTTCTGAATAAATTTGTCCTCGTATTTATCGATGATATTTTAATCTACTCCAAATCAAAACCCGAGCATGAAAAACACTTAGAACAAGTATTGGAGATTCTAAGGAAGAACGTCTTCAAAGCCAAATTCTCTAAATGTGTCTTCTGGCAAGAAGAAGTTAAATTTCTTGGCCATGTCGTGTCAGAGAAAGGAATTTCTGTTGACCCAAGCAAAATAACAGCGATTCAAGACTGGAAACAACCCACTACTCCCACAGAAGTTAGAAGTTTTATGGGGTTGGCTAGTTATTATCGAAAGTTCGTTAAGGATTTTTCGAAGATATCTGATCCGTTAACGAAGCTCACAAAGAAACATGAGAAGTTTAAGTGGACTTCCGACTGTGAAGAAGCTTTCCAGGAATTGAATTCGAAGCTGACCACCGCTCCAGTGTTAACAATTATTGATGGCAATCAGGATTTAACGGTTTGGACAGATGCTTCTATTAGAGGTCTTGGTGCAGTGTTAATGCAGAGAGGCCAAGTAGTCGCTTATGCAAGCTGCCAATTGAAACCGCATGAGAAGAATTATGTGACTCATGATCTTGAGTTGCTAGCCATTGTTTTTGCCTTGAAAATCTGGAGGCATTACTTGTTGGGCGAGAAATTTATATTGTACACAGATCATCAATCGTTGAAGTATTTATATACCCAGAAAGATCTGAATCTGAGACAGCAGCGTTGGCTAGAATTTCTTGCAGCGTATGATCTAGATATCCTGTATACGCCGAGAAAATCTAACGTAGTGGCGGATGCACTTAGTAGAAAAACCGCAATTGTTGCCCATCTTATAATTACACCTAGCTTGATCGATAAGATATGTGCTCTCCAGAAGAATGATTATTTCATTCAAAAGATCAAAGGAAGAATCCCGAAAGGAGAACCCTCAAGCTTTCAAGTAAATAAAGAAGGAGTTTTGAGGCTGAATGGGAGAATTTGTGTTCTCAACCTTCCCGAGCTCAAAAGAGAAGTGCTAAATGAATGCCATAAATCCAAATTTTGCATCCATTCTGGGGTGAGTAAAATGTACAGCGATATCAAACGCACTTTCTGGTGGAAGGAAATGAAAAGGGATATTTCTTTGTATGTTAGCAGATGCCCTACTTGTCACTTGGTCAAGAGTGACCAACAGAAGCTAGCTGGACTGTTGCAACCGTTGGAAGTCCCAGGTTGGAAATGGGAACAGATTTCCATGGATTTCATAGATGGTTTGCCACGAACCAAGAAAGGTAATGACAGCATTTGGGTAATCGTAGATCGCTTCACGAAGACTGCCCATTTTATACCTGTCAGGTCCAATAGAACTGCTGAAAGTCTAGCACAGATATATTTCAAAGAAATTGTTAAGCTGCATGGAATTCCCATCAGCATAATCAGTGATAGAGATCCCCTATTTACTAGCAAATTTTGGGAGGCTTTACAGACAGAATTGGGAACAAAACTGAATATGAGCACCGCTTATCACCCACAAACAGATGGCCAAACTGAGCGGGTGAATAGAATTCTAGAAGATTTATTGCGGGCTTGTATAATTGATTTTGGTGGGTCATGGGAAGATCATTTGCATTTGGCAGAATTCTCATATAACAATAGCTATCAAGCAAGTTTGAGAATGTCACCATTTGAAGCATTATATGGCAGACCCTGCAGATCTCCTGCATGTTGGGTAGAACCTGGCAACAGACTTGTACTAGGACCCGATATGATTAGGGAAGCATCTGATAAAGTGGACTTCAACAAGAAGCGATTGAAAACCGCCCAAAGCCGACAGAAAAGTTATGCAGACTCTAGAAGGAGAGATTTGACATTTGCTGTTGGTGATCATGTTTATTTAAAGGTTTCTCCGATGAGAGGAGTAATCAGATTTGGAAAGACTGGGAAGTTGGCATCGAGATTTATTGGTCCCTTTCCTATACTTGAGCGAATTGGAACTCTTGCTTATAGGGTTCAATTACCAGATTGGTTGCCTGGAGTGCACAATGTTTTTCACGTATCTCAACTTAGGAGACATGTGCATGATCCGGATCTTGTTGTAGAAGAAGCAGCGCAACGGGATGTGGAGATAACTCCAGAATTAGCACTCAGAAGAGAGCCATTAAAGATTGTTGGCAAAGAAACTAGAGAACTCAGAAGCAAAAAGGTTCATTTAGTTAAAGTGCAATGGAGCAGTGATCCTAGAGACTGTACTTGGGAGACTGTGGAAAGCATTAAGCAAGCTTACCCCAAATGCAGAGTGGATATCTCTGACTAACTTCGGTGCAAGGTACCTTTACCATACTTTGCATTTACATTTTATTTCCTACTTTAATGTTGTTTCCTTTTCGAGGACGAAAACTTTTAAGTTGGGGAGATTGTAATAACCCGGAAAATACGAGCCAATTTAAATTTTTTAAAATGGTGATTTCAAAGGAATTTGAACCATTGAAATAGAATATTTCAATAAAATAGTGAATTAGAAATAGTGAGTCAGTTTGAAAATTGGAATTCATACTTTGACCGACTATGCAGGCTGAAAAATATAACGGATTTTAGCGAAACCAAAAATATTTAAATCTGTTAGTCAATACCTTTCTAACGAATCTGAAAAATCGAAGTTTCATAATGGGAATCAAAAGTTATGGCCGAATGAATTTTCAGAAGAGTCGGTATATAGAATATATAGCCCTGGAAAATTGATATTTTGCATACGACCTCGGAATTCGACGAAACCACTTTTGTTGGGTCCAGGATGTCAAACTATTGCTAGGTTTCAAATTTTATAATTTTTGAAGCTAGTATGTGAGCATGGCAAAAGAAAATGTGTTTGGCCGATTTTTGTTAAATTCGATCGACCAGATAATGGCCATTTTTCAAACGACCTCAGAATTCGACGAAACTAGTTTTGTTGGGACCGTAGCGTCAAAACATAGCTAGATTTATTTTTCTGGAATTTTTCGAATCAGTTTGTGGCCCTGGCAAATTGAAATGTGCGTTCAGAGTTAAAAATTAAATGTTTTATACTTTAATTTGAAAAATAACTGACTGTAACAGTCGAATTGGCCTACGAAACATATCCCATTGTGTCCGGAATGGGGGTATTTGGCTAGGGGCGACAGTCGTTGGGTTTAAAAAGGAGTTTGTTTGAGAAAACACTATTTAAAAATTTATTGAAATTATGGGCCAATCAAAAATTTCCATTCATAATTTTAAAAATAAAAAAAAAAGAAACCCCCCCGATCAACGGCGAAACTCGTTCACCACCTTCTCTCCTCCGCCGCCGCTGCTACCGCCACCTACAGCCTTCGCCGCCGCCACCATTCGACGCGCCTCAGCCCCCTCTTCAAATCCGACCCCACCGCTGCCACCCTCGTCGCCTCCTCCGCCTGTATCGACGCCAGGAAGTCGAGCACTTCCCGCCGCCGCCCTGAACGCCACCGACCACCGAACGCCAGCAAACCACCACTGATTTAAAGCCCTCTCTTCCCTCTTCCACGTCAGCACCCCCGATCGTCCCCACGTGCCACGGATTTCGCGAAAACTGTAAACCTACTTTTGAAGCTTCGTGAAAGTGAGTTTTCTTTGATCTTTACACTTTGAAAAATCATATCTTTTTGGTGTGTCGACGAAATTCGATGAAACATGAAACATCGAGACCGCAAGGAAGCTCTCTACCCAATAGAACAAGCTAGGGATTTTTCTGACATCGTATCGTTTTTAGCGCTCAGAAAACCAAGGTGAGAAATCTAAATTAACGTGAAATTGAATGGAAAATGTCGTGTATAATTTATATAAGCGAAATATAAATTACATACGTGTTGTATACCTCATGTACATGCGTAGTGTAAGCTATATAAGCGAAGTATGAATTTTCACATGCATAGAATAAGTGATATATGTGTTGAAATGCTAGTGAAATATAGAAAATATATATTATATTATATATATATACTCCCCTCGTCCAAAAACCATGGACGATATTTATTGTGGTAAATTGGTGCGAAATATTGGATGAAAAATACGAACGGTTGAATAATTGTTTGTGGTTGATATTGTTTGGTTGTGGTTGAAAAATACCCATTGGTGATTGAAATGAATTGGAAATATTTGTGGAAATAAAAATAAACATGCCGCCTGCGTGCGAATTAGATGCATGAATCCCCATTGTCAAAAACCGCGAGGTTTTAAGGTAGAGCGAGGAGCCGTACTAGGGACGGTGCCGGTTTTAACTACCCTGCCGTTATGCTGCCGAAATTTTGAATAATCTTTGTGTATTAGAATTATTTTCATATGTTGAAATTATCTTCTTGCGTTGAAATTAAAGCCATATGTTGAAACTATATCCATGTGTGGAAATATTCATGTGTTGAAAAGTGTTGTGTGAAAATTGAATTCGTTTGTGAATGAACGAAGTGTTTAAACAATAAAAATCACATTTATATATATATGAAGTATGAAAAATATTCGCCTTATATAAATAGTTTCAACAATAAAAATCTCATCTTTCCCATATGAACAACATAAATAAAATATCCATGTGTGGAAATGCTCATTTGTTGAGAAGTGTGTTTAGTGGAAAAGTTCATGTGTTGAATAAAAAGACCGAACAATAAAAATTACATTTTTATTGAAACTATGACGTGTTGAAACCATCCATTGGTTGAATAAATATTTTGAACGATAAAAATATCATTTTTATCATATTTGTGGATTGCTAAAGATATGCGGACGTTGAAATAAATATTTGTGATAGAAATATTATTTTTAATATGCATAGGAACTAAATAAAATAGTCATGTGTTGAAATCTATTTTAGTTCGACAAAATTATCATCTTTGAAATGTGAAGTGTTAAAAATAGCCACTTGTTCAAATAAACGTGCATGAGTTGAAATATACATTAACTAGCTAATGATATGATTTTAGCCTATGCATGCAACATTAGAATGAATGGTGTTTTTAAACCAAAGCAAATCAAATATGAAATCGAATGGAAAATGATAAATGTTAGAAATTGTATATATGTACATGAATATCTATTGAACAGGTTAAAGCAAAAAGGGACTAGAGAAGAGAAATAGAATTTTGTGCCCGACAAATAGGTACACATTTACTGCTTTGTTTGGGTGATGATTTTATGAGCCTGTTGGCTAGCCGCTTGGCTTTTTCTTTTTCTTTTTGATATGAGACGCCCGTGTGGCTATTTGGGAATTTTCCCAGACCCTCCCGTACAAAGGAGGTTATGGCGAAATTTTCCAAAATTTAAAGGCGTTAGTGAAATAATTGAAGTGGAAACGATATAGGAATTTTTGAATGAACTATATTTATATAAATATATAAATATAAATAGAATAAAAACGAAACGTGGCCGTGCAGTTCATGTTTTGAAACCGTGATTTCAAACGACTAGTGCGGGAAATCCGACCATTGGATTTTCCCGAAACCTCAACCGTTGGGTTCGCCTTGGAAATATCTTTCCAACGGCACCAACTTTGTGAAGATCCGACGGTTGGATTGTCTGGAATGTTTAATTCAAAACTGAAGAAAAACAGCGCCAGAAACGATTATATTTATATATATATATAAATATAATTAAATTAAATCGAATAACGACGCTGCAGTTCGTAAATTGAAATCGTAACTTCAAATGGTTAGTGTGGAAGATCCGACCGTCGGATTTTCCCAAAACTGAAACCGTTGGATTCGTTTTGAAATGACCTTCCTAATGATGTAAAATTTGTGAAGATCCAACGGTTAGATTTTCAGATATGTGTAAAACAAAATTAGTGGAAAGCAGCGCTAGTGCATCGACACGACCTGAAACGTCGTTTAATTAAATATGGTCGTTTTAAATTAAATAAAAATGGCGATATATCGTTATAAAATACTATTGACGATATAGAGTGGAAATAAACCAATTTTGTTGTGTTTGCTTGATATGTGATGGTTGAATGTATTTGACATGAAAATTATAACTAAATAACTGAAATGTGATTGTTGAATAGTCCAACCATGTGATTGATTGATTTGAAAATCTAAATATACGTGGGTTATTTGAAAAGGCCGAGTTTAACTCATTTCAAATAATCGATCGACGTTGAGAAGTCGACGAGTCGAAGACGGTTGAAGACCGACGATCTCCACATTGGATGGATGGGCGCTACTGATACTCGTGACTGGAGTAGCTACCATGAAGGAATTGAATTAGTAGCCGTCCAAACATACTGTTGATTGTACGGATATGCGAGGAATTGGTGCCTCCGGTTTCGTTCATACCCAGAACGGACTTGTAAATGGACTGTGTGTCTGACATTGGATTTTTGTTCTGTGTTGATTGATCTCTGTTAAATATATATCTCTGTGGCGGCGGAGAATTTATTCTCTTGCTTAACGCCCTTCTCTGAGACGTACGAGCTCAGAGGTTATGTATTGACAGAAATCAGTCGCATGGAGTTTATTGCCTGTGTGGCACGCCTAAGTGGCATATGATCAGGGCTTCTGTTGCGAACCAAAGTCTTGTGGTCGATGATCAAAGCATGTTCTGTGTGACGCAGCTTTGTGTATAACGTGAATTCGCGAGCCTCACACCCCGGTATGAGTCAAAAACGGGAGAAGGACCCAAGGAGTGCATGACGTTTCTTTCTAGCTATGGTGGTGTCAGTGACCTCCCAGCCCTGACATTTATATCTACTTTTCACCTGTGTGGTTGTTGGAATACGAGGCGCCTCGATTATAGGTCTGTAAGGACGGGGAAACGTGTGTTCAGGAATTGCCAATCCTAAAAAGTAAGAGAGGACCGGCCTTGGAGGATCCAGGGGATTGCTGTGTGCGGTCCCGAGGCATTTGCTAGAGTGTCTCGAATCGGTGAGGAGCTTGCCCCTTGCCTCGACTCATGAAGGAATCCAATTTCCAATACGAAATATGCGGATGTGATTGTATTACTAGTATGGCGACATGATATATGGTACCCATGCCGCCTAGGATTGATATTTATGATTGAATTTGCTTTTGAAACATATATGCACTAGTAATAATATCAAACACTTTTGTTTTATTCGTATGAAGCATCTTTGGCCATAATAAGGGAAAACTCTATCCTCCGGCTTGCGTTGCATTGTGTGATGGGACCTGAGTCTTATAATGGCTTCATTTTATAAAAAAGCATTGCGTTGATTTAATCATTTATTTTATTTCATGCACTAGCACTCATTGGAGTAAACCCGTTCCGCGAAAGTGGCGTGGTCCTTTGATTTGCCTTATTATTGTTGTTAATAAGTTGAGTAGATTTCTCATACCAGTCCCATGACTGACTCGTAGTTTGTTTCACCTTGCAAACTCGGGTGCCCTCCTTTTCACACGGGCAGCCTAGTTACAGGTTTCTGACGCACCTTTTGGCTCATGGCGAGGCTTGATTACACTGCACTGACTTGGATTTTCTCCGCCATTATTGTATCTATATTATGATTCCGCCACTGGCGATGTAGACTGATATTCCTTTTGTGTACTCTTTATGTATGATTCCGCCTCAGGCGATGGTGACTGATTATGTATCATTATGCACTAAGTTGTATCCTGTACTGTGCTTCTCTGATGTGATGATATCTGTATGATTCCGCTGTCATATGTGCGTAAATTATTCTATTTTCTGTTTATGCTATTATCTGTGATCTGCTAATGATGATTAATGTGTTATATTCCAATGATTATCCTTAACACCGTGTCATGGGGTTTTGGGATCGTCACAAAATGAATCCTTCTTGGAAGCAAAAAACTGGCTCAGAGAAACTGAGGATTTGTTTGTTATATTCGAAGTGGACGATAGGAAGAAGATACAGTTGGATGTATGGTTGCTCAAAGATGAAGCCTCTTATTGGTGGGAGGTTACCAATGTTGAGAGACCAGTTGAAACCTGGATGGATTTCAAAACCAGGTTTGAAATGAAATTCCTCTCACAAGCTGAACAAAGCCTACAGATGGGGAAGTTCTTAGCTCTATAGCAGGGAAGTATGTCAGTCAAGGAATACGTTAACCAATTAAATCATCTGGTTAGGTCCGGACAGGAGTTAGCGAATACTCCACATAAGAAGTCTCTCTGTTTTGTTAAAGGATTGAATGAGCCACTGCACATCGTAGCTATGTCCCATATACCTATGGGTGTGACTTATGAGAGACTGGTGGACATGGCACTGTTATAAGAAGAAGATAAGGTTGGCAAGAAAGAGATAAAGGTGGAAGTACCACAAGGTAAGAAAGTGGAAGGATCACAGAACAAGAAGATATATTCCAAGAAGGGCGGGAAGAACAACAAACCCCATGACAAGAGGAAGTGTAATTTTAGTGGCTTTCCTTGACATCTGATTAAGGACTGCAGAAAGAAGAAGAGGAAGATGGGTGGTTGTTTTCAATGTGGCAAGACAGGACACATGGCTAAGGACTGCCCAAGAAAGCAAGGGCAAGGGCAGAGAGTTGGATCTATTTCTGGAGGGAAAGTTCACGCTCTCATAGCCCCTCTGCAAGAACGAGGTAGAAATATTTCTGTCGAGAGTTTATTTAATCTTTTTGATCATCATATTCGTACACTCTTTGATTCTGGCGCATCATACTCTTATATATCTATTGCTTTAGTTGAATCTCTGCACCTAGACACCATTATAGTAGAGGATCCCTTGGTTGTTTCAAATCCAATTGTGGGTTCGGCTTATTTATCAATGATTTGTTTAGATTTGAAAATTTCTATACTGAGCGTTGGGTTTAGATGTAATGCCTATGTTTTCGGCTTCACAGGCTATGGGTTGATTCTAGGCATGGACTGGTTATCTAGTAATGGTGCCGTCCTCGATTGTGAAAAGAGAGTGGTTAGACTCATGGCTCTCATTGGTAACACTCTCAAAATCTCTTGCAATCCCATGAAATCTTTTATGCTTAGCTGTAACAACCCGTATTTTCAATAACCTGTTATAACATAAATGGAGGCAGAATTAAACTGTAAAATCTGAATCAAGGGAAACGGGCTGTGCCATTGCGTTCGTCTCGGAAAAATACGCGAAATAGAGTCCGAGTTTTCGAAAATCGGAGTCCGTATGACCAAGATATAGCCTCGCAAAGTTTCACGAAAATTCAAATCCGAAAACAGATTTGAAATTCAGCCCAATTAAGACACCACTCCATTTTTAGGCCTGGTTAAGACACCACTCCATTTTTTAGACTTGACTTCTTCCCCAAGACATGCTTTGATGGCTTGGATTGAATCTAGGTTTAATCCTATGGCCTAAAACACTTGCCCAATCTATAAATAAGACCCTAACCTATCCTAAATCCTCATTATTCATTCATGCAACTAAACTATGGCAAAATTTTACCTCTCATGGCCTCCACTCTCTTCATAAAATTTCTAAATGGTTTCTATGAGAGATTTTCCATGCATACAAGTGTTTTCAAGCTTGTATGAGTGTCATTAGCTTGCATTCAAGTCAAGTTTCTATCTTTGCGTCATAAAGAAAGGGTTTTGATCATTTTGGCTCAAGGGTTTTTATGTTAGAGCTTGCATTTTGGGTCTATTTGATTGCATAAGGGCTTTGTCATATCTTTTGTGCCTTCATAGCAATGTAAGACCTTTCCCTACTCTTAGATATTAACTATGAAGTTAAATGTTCGTGTTGCAAGTTTGGGTTTGATCATTGAGTATGATACATGCTATCATGTCATGCAAGTTTATGAAGTCATTATCTTGATCTTGTGAGCTAAAAGCTACAACCTTTATGTTGAAATGTTGCATTAGGCAACATGAGAACCCTCATAACCTTTATGTCAACTTGCATATGAAGTCATAACCCTTATATGATGATATATCAGAGTTACTAGTCATCATTCCATATCTTTTGTCACCATGATTCGCTTATGTGCCAAGTTTGGGTTTATGCATGTTTTGAGGCTTAAGAATGTAACATGCAAGTTAATGAACACATTTGTGCCTCATTTGCCACCATGATTAACTTATGGCTTAATATCCATTTTTGTCATGTCTTTGCCAAGTCTCTTCTTTTAATCCATTACGTTGTCGCGAACGTATATGCGAGTTTAAAAGCGTTGGGTTATGTTATGGGTAATTTTTAATGACATGAAAATACAACTTGAAAACATGACTTGAAATATAACATGGAAGTTGACATGTAAGTATGCATAAAAACATAAGCTTGGGAATTTACCTATTAAATTAGGTCTACCCTTTGGGAATTTACCTATTAAGTTAGGTCTACCCAAATGCTTGAAAACTTGTAACATGTTTTGGGAAACATGATGGACATGACACTTAGATAATATAAGTGTGGCCAACTCGAGGTTGGGTTGAGTTTGCAACGTAAAACTACCCGGAACCTACCGGCCTAACTAGTAGTTGCAAACAATAGGACCCAATGTGAGAAGTTGGTCATGTTGTGCTTGAACCCGAGGTTAGACCAAGTTGTGGTGTAAAGCTACCCGGAACCGACCGGCTTAACTAGTAACCACAACAAAGTCTAATGTGAGAGGTGAAGGTGCATTAAGTAATTAATGCCACATGATAGGGTTAAGTTAATTTGATTAATGACTCTTAACCAAATATGACATGGACAAATGGGTTAAGTAATTTGATTAGGCTAATGATACTTAACAAAACATGACAAGGTTGGGTAGGTTAAGTAACTTGATTTGCCTAATGACACTTAACCATTTTTATATGACTAGTGGATGGGGTTAAGTTAACCAACACTTAATCAATCCAACGCGATAACTTTGTAAGGTTAAGTAAGTTTTCTTAATGACGCTTAACCGAAAAATACGGTTAACGAATGGGGTTAAGATTAGACTCAACTAGTCTAAACATGGAAATCGGATGGGGTTAAGTTAGCCTAGACTTAACTAATCCCACTTGGTAGTTTAATGGGGTTAAGTTAAACACTTAACTAATCTAAACGTGATGAATTGATGTGGTTAAGTGACCTATACTTATCCAATCTAACTCGTTAATTTATTGTGGTTAAGTTAACCAATACTTAACCAATATAACGTGAAAACATGATAAGGCTAAGTCACGAATCGGTTGAATACACTTGACCGATTTGACCAAGTAAATTGATAGGGTCAAGTTAATATATACTTAACCAATCTAGAATGATAATTGGACGAGGTTAAGTCGTGAATTGCTTAATATACTTAACGAACTTGAGCATGGTTTGTATGGTTAAGCCTTGAACTTGGATACTTAGCCAATTTTGACAGGATTTGTAGACGGCTTAAGTCATGAACTTAAGTGACACTTAATCCATTATGTAAACCCTAGTTTTGAGGATTAGGTGGATAACCGTAGTTAACAAGGATAACGGGAACAATGCTAAGTGGTAAACCTTAGTTGAAGAATAACTAAGTAATGATTCTTAGTCAAGGAAATTTAGACCAGTTCATAGATAGATGAGTAACCTGATACGGTAGGTCATCGTTTAAGTATACGAGTAGGAGCAAGTATCTGATTTAGATAAAGGCTCCAGCGAACTGGGTAACGAAGCAGCGGCTTCGGGGAACGTGAGGATATTCTTGGTATCCCTCTATGAGCTGTCAAGTGATTATACTAGTCTCATGAGAGGTTAAGGTCTGCGTTAGAAGAACCAAGAGTATGCCTTGGTTGCTATACGAGCGACCTAAAGACGGGGATGGATAGGGAATAGTCGACGATACATGGTCGTACCCTTGATAGCATTTCGTCAGGCTACCTACCATCTTTGGTCAAGCGTGTACGTACGGAAAGGCAGAGAACACCCAAAAGACCATAATTGCTATCTAATTATGGTTGCAGTAAGGTTTGGATGTGGGTTGGCCAGTGTTGTGTTCTCATACAGGATTTATCATGTCTTGTCTTTCACAAGTTGAGGGAGTGGTCTCGTGGGACCATAGCCACGTATAAGAAAAACAGACCTTAGCATCTGCATCGGCAGATAAATCGAAAGCTCCCGACCGAGTCCTATATTTCTTGATTTGCCCTGTGACAGGACTCGGATGGCACGATGTGATACATGTGCATACAGTCATGGAAAAGTGATTCACGATGAATGCGGGGGAAAAAGGGCGCGGTTGGCGGTTAGCGTAATCCCTAGTGGCCCTAGGTGGTTGAACCCAAACCGAGATACGAAAACGTGCAATAGGTAAGCATAATCCCTAGCAGCCCAAGGTAGCATAAGTCCTAGTTGTACAAACAATAATTCATGTTGGAAGACCCTAGCTAGGTTTAGGGTAACAGTCCAAACCGATCTTAAGGATCATGGAACTATGTTAAAGTAATATAGAATCTCATGGGAAAGCCCGTATGGTCTACGGCAAGGGACTGAACATTTACATGGAATAAAACATACAAGTTGAGTAACCTATATATGCGATATATTAGGTTGACATGGACCATTACACGACTTTTGAGTGAGGGTCATTCTTGGTTAACACATGACACGGTGGGGATACTAGTACGGTAGGTGCAGAGCTAAAATACAGGATAGATATCACGGGGCGTTATACGTGACAGATATCTTGGGGATATTATACTTGATAGAAACCTGACGATGTGATACCTTGTTTTATCTTGACATCGTAATTTATCATGACACCTTAGTTTATCTGAGTTCAGTAGTTCATCCTGTTATTTTGATTTAGCTTATCTATCTTGTTATCATGCTTATGTTCATCTCAGTTTCTCATGTCAGTTAACTTTACTAGTTTTTATGCTAATAGTAGATAGGGCTTACTCAGTCTTTTTGACTGACCCGTTTTGTTTCGCCTCTTTTCTTCCGTTCCCCACCCCCCCAGGTTATAGGGAGGAAATACTGTTGTTTAGTTCGGACTTCTTCTGCTTGAAGGTCATCATGGATGGCTTGGACTTTTCTTGGCTAATGGCTACTTTACTGTTTTTACTTGGGGAATAATTTATGAAAATGTCTTCATGATTCTTTACTATTGCAAGACAGGTTTTGATGTACTCTGATGTAAAAGGCTTTAGACCTTATTTATGCATGTTATGAAAGTTTGATTTTACTTCCGCTATTTTATATGTTCTGCCTTGTGATATTTCTGTGCATGTTTACCAATAATGCCCCTCTAAAGCTAGTGCATTCCTTTGCGAGTGACCCTAGTGGAGGCAGGGTGTTACACGTGGTATCAGAGCAGAAGGTTACCAGACTGGGCAAAAGTTTTTAAAGACCTTATGAAAACTATTTGAAAAAAAAAACCGTTTACAAAGAAGCATTTTTCAAGAAAATTTTCTTTTAAAAGAAAAAGGCTATTCCCCAAAGGCCATTAGCACTATCCTTGTTTCCTTAATTGAGTCTCTTTTCCTTTCTTTCCTCCATCTGTAGTCACAGTAGTTTTAACTGCGACTAGTCTTTTCTACCTACGAAAGTGCTTTCCATACGATGGAGGTGGTTCTCGAGAGACCAGTGGCCGCGTTATAAGAAAGGATCGTGAGAAAGAAGGATAAAGGATACGAGCTTAAGGATGAGCAACTTGTTGGTATGGCTTAGTCCTCAAAGGAGGGAGAAAGATGAACAATGAAACCCATGACGAGAGAGTACCTTTGGCATGGTAAAACGGGGCGGATAGTTAAGTATTATGGGACAAGGACAAGATCATCGGAAGGGCAGTAGTATGCTCTCATTTCTAGAGTACCTCGGAAGGAGGGTAACGATCTTGTTAAAGGTTTAGCTTTTCTTCTCTATCATCCCGTTAGGACTTCGTTGTTCGTATCATTTAAGTCTGCTTCGATAGTTGAGTCTCTGCACCTTAAGTACTAGCGTAATAGAGAATCCCATTTTTGTCTCAAAGTCCTATTGGAGAATCAGTCCATTTATACATGACTTGTTTGGATTTGGTAATGTCTATGCCAAGTGTTGAGTTTGGAAATAATGCTTATGTTTATAAGCTATGGATGGATTCTAGGGATGAAGTGGTTATCCAGTAGGGGGTGCCACTCTCGGTTTTGATAGGAGGGTAGTTAGACCTTTTGACTAGCCTTGGTAATGCCCTCGAAGTAACGGGTAACTTTTTGAGGTTCTGTCATGACTAGTTACTTATAATCCCTTGATGCCTTTATTGGAAATTTGAAGCCCGATCGAGTGGTGTTCGCCAATAAGACGGATGGTTTACTTCATTTATGCATGGGTTATAGAGATCACCCTAGTAAGTGCGCATGATAACCTGATTGACATCTGTTTACTTTCAAGAGAAAGTTCTTCTACATGGAATGCCTTATAGTATATAAACGAGATCCAAGATTCACTAGTGAATTTTGGAAAGCTTGCATGAGATCATGAGTACGCAGTCATGTTTGCGTCAAGTATTCTAGGAAAAGGATAAGTGCAAGTGGAACGAGAGGCGACGAAGAAATGAGTTCCAGCTCATGTTATGGAAACAGAAATAAGAAGCTACAAAATCGCGAAGTTAAAAGACGACTTTGATGGTCAAAGACTAGATACGCGCATGATATCTCTTTTTGGGAGTATATCCTTGATCCCTGTTTTCTGTAGAGCTTACTTGTAGGCTATCTTTTGTGGACATCCTCTCGGTCCTATTCTCCGTTACAAACCCTGTAAGGAGTTTGTCCTGTTTATCTTCTCAACCCTGTTTCAGGGAATTCTAGGTAGAACCCTATGGATGTAAACATGTATTTGAAACATGTTATGATTGATATGGTTGCAAGTGGTTGCAAGTGGTTGCTCGTGGATGCGCGAATACACATTAGATACTAGCTCGACTCGGTCACATTTCATATTGCATATGCACGAGTATTTATACTTGTTTATGGATGAAATCGAATGTATTATCATGCGGTTGTTGCATATGAATGAATGATTGTGCACGCATATAGTATCTATATGACTAGGACTATTTGCATACATGTTGGATTCATGGCACTATACATATTTTGCATTAGAAAGATTATTCAGGCCTGATCATTAGCATTAGCTAAGGAACATGTACGCACACGTTTTGCATATATTCATACAGCATTAGAAATCATCTAAGGACAATGGTTGCTTGTGGATGATGTTTTGAGTAGATGGATGATGGATGGTTGGATATGTTCTTCCTAACTTGGAGATTTCGGGGACGAAATCCTAAAAGGTGGGGAGAATGTAACAACCCGTATTCTCAATAACCTGTTATAACATAAATGGAGGCAGAATTAAACTGTAAATCTGAATCAAGGGAAACGGGCTATGCCATTGCGTTCGTCTCGGAAAAATACGCGAAATAGAGTCCGAGTTTTCGAAAATCGGAGTCCGTATGACCAAGATATGGCCTCGCAAAGTTTCACGAAAATTCAAATCCGAAAACAGATTTGAAATTCAGCCCAAGTAAGACACTACTACATTTTTAGGCCGGGTTAAGACACCACTCCATTTTTTAGACTTGACTTCTTCCCCAAGACATGCTTTGATGGTTTGGATTGAATCTAGGTTTAATCCTATGGCCTAAAACACTTGCCTAATCTATAAATAAGACCCTAACCTATCCTAAATCCTCATTATTCATTCATGCAACTAAACTATGGCAAAATTTTACCTCTCATGGCCTCCACTCTCTTCATAAAATTTCTAAATGGTTTCTATGAGAGATTTTCCATGCATACAAGTGTTTCAAGCTTGTATGAGTGTCATTAGCTTGCATTCAAGTCAAGTTTCTATCTTTGCATCATCAAGCAAGGGTTTTGATCATTTTGGCTCAAGGGTTTTTATGTTCGAGCTTGCATTTTGGGTCTATTTGATTGCATAAGGGCTTTGTCATATCTTTTGTGCCTTCATAGCAATGTAAGCCCTTTCCCTACTCTTAGATATTAACTATGAAGTTAAATGTTCATGTTGCAAGTTTGGGTTTGATCATTGAGTATGATACATGCTATCATGTCATGCAAGTTTATGAAGTCATTATCTTGATCTTGTGAGCTAAAAGCTACAACCTTTATGTTGAAATGTTGCATTAGGCAACATGAGAACCCTCATAACTTTTATGTCAACTTGCATATGAAGTCATAACCCTTATATGATGATATATGCGAGTTACTAGTCATCATTCCATATCTTTTGTCACCATGATTCGCTTATGTGCCAAGTTTGGGTTTATGCATGTTTTGAGGCTTAAGAATGTAACATGCAAGTTAATGAACACATTTGTGCCTCATTTGCCACCATGATTAACTTGTGGCTTAATATCCATTTTTGTCATGCCTTTGCCAAGTCTCTTCTTTTAATTCATTACGTTGTCGCGAACGTATATGCGAGTTTAAAAGCGTTGGGTTATGTTATGGGTAATTTCTAATGACATGAAAATACAACTTGAAAACATGACTTGAAATATAACATGGAAGTTGACATGTAAGTATGCATAAAAACATAAGCTTGGGAATTTACCTATTAAGTTAGGTCTACCCTTTGGGAATTTACCTATTAAGTTAGGTCTACCCAAATGCTTGAAAACTTGTAACATGTTTTGGGAAACATGATGGACATGACACTTAGATAATATAAGTGTGGCCAACTCGAGGTTGGGTTGAGTTTGCAACGTAAAACTACCCGGAACCGACCGGCCTAACTAGTAGTTGCAAACAATAGGACCCAATGTGAGAAGTTGGTCATGTTGTGCTTGAACCCGAGGTTAGACCAAGTTGTGGTGTAAAGCTACCCGGAACCGACCGGCTTAACTAGTAACCACAACAAAGTCTAATGTGAGAGGTGAAGGTGCATTAAGTAATTAATGCCACATGATAGGTTTAAGTTAATTTGATTAATGACTCTTAACCAAATATGACATGGACAAATGGGTTAAGTAATTTGATTAGGCTAACGATACTTAACAAAACATGACAAGGTTGGGTAGGTTAAGTAACTAGATTTGCCTAATGACACTTAACCATTTTTATATGACTAGTGGACGGGGTTAAGTTAACCAACACTTAATCAATCCAACGCGATAACTTGGTAAGGTTAAGTAAGTTTTCTTAATGACGCTTAACCGAAAAATACGGTTATCGAATGGGGTTAAGATTAGACTCAACTAGTCTAAACATGGAAATCGGATGGGGTTAAGTTAGCCTAGACTTAATTAATCCCACTTAGTAGTTTAATGGGGTTAAGTTAAACACTTAACTAATCTAAACGTGATGAATTGATGTGGTTAAGTGACCTATACTTATCCAATCTAACTCGTTAATTTATTGTGGTTAAAGTTAACCAATACTTAACCAATATAACGTGAAAACATGATAAGGCTAAGTCACAAATCGCTTGAATACACTTGACCGATTTGACTAAGTAAATTGATAGGGTCAAGTTAATATATACATAACCAATCTAGAATGATAATTGGACGAGGTTAAGTCGTGAATCGCTTAATATACTTAACCAACTTGAGAATGGTTTGTAGGGTTAAGCCTTGAACTTGGATACTTAGCCAATTTTGACAGGATTTGTAGACGGGTTAAGTCATGAACTTAAGTGACACTTAATCCATTATGTAAACCCTAGTTCTGAGGATTAGGTGGATAACCGTAGTTAACAAGGATAACGGGAACAATGCTAAGTGGTAAACCTTAGTTGAAGAATAACTAAGTAATGATTCTTAGTCAAGGAAATTTAGACCAGTTCATAGATAGATGAGTAACCTGATACGGTAGGTCATCGTTTAAGTATACGAGTAGGAGCAAGTATCTGATTTAGATAAAGGCTCCAGCGAACTGGGTAACGAAGCAGCGGCTTCGGGGAACGTGAGGATATTCTTGGTATCCCTCTATGAGCTGCCAGGTGATTATACTAGGCTCATGAGAGGTTAAGGTCTGCGTTAGAAGAACCAAGAGTATGCCTTGGTTGCTATACGAGCGACCTAAAGACGGGGATGGATAGGAGATAGTCGACGATACACGGTCGTACCCTAGATAGCATTTCGTCAGGCTACCTACCATCTTTGGTCAAGCGTGTACGTACGGAAAGGCAGAGAACACCCAAAAGATCATAATTGCTATCTAATTATGGTTGCGGTAAGGCTTGGATGTGGGTTGGCCAGTGTTGTGTTCTCATACAGGATTTATCCTGTCTTGTCTTTCACTAGTTGAGGGAGTGGTCTCGTGGGACCATAGCCACGTATAAGAAAAACAGACCTTAGCATCTGCATTGGCAGATAAATCGAAAGCTCCCGACCGAGTCCTGTATTTCTTGATTTGCCCTGTGACAGGACTCGGATGGCACGATGTGATACATGTGCATACAGTCATGGAAAAGCGATTCATGATGAATGCATGGGAAAAAGGGCGCGGTTGGCGGTTAGCATAATCCCTAGTGGCCCTAGGTGGTTGAACCCAAACCGAGATACGAAAACGTGCAATAGATAAGCATAATCCCTAGCAGCCCTAGGTAGCATAAGTCCTAGTTGTACAAACAATAATTCATGTTGGAAGACCCTAGCTAGGTTTAGGGTAACAGTCCAAACCGATCTTAAGGATCATGGAACTATGTTAAAGTAATATAGAATCTCATGGGAAAGCCCATATGGTCTACGGCAAGGGACTGAACATTTACATGGAATAAAACATACAAGTTGAGTAACCTATATATGCGATATATTAGGTTGACATGGACCATTACACGACTTTTGAGTGAGGGTCATTCTTGGTTAACACATGACACGGTGGGGATACTAGTACGGTAGGTGCAGAGCTAAAATACAGGATAGATATCACGGGGCGTTATACGTGACAGATATCTTGGGGATATTATACTTGATAGAAACCTGACGATGTGATACCTTGTTTTATCTTGACATCGTAATTTATCATGACACCTTAGTTTATCTGAGTTCAGTAGTTCATCCTGTTATTTTGATTTAGCTTATCTATCTTGTTATCATGCTTATGTTCATCTCAGTTTC
The DNA here is from genome assembly GCA_030737875.1 of Allium sativum. Classification (NCBI taxonomy): domain Eukaryota; kingdom Viridiplantae; phylum Streptophyta; class Magnoliopsida; order Asparagales; family Amaryllidaceae; genus Allium; species Allium sativum. The sequence goes on along the minus strand of CM060915.1, from coordinate 176,601,252 downwards.
TCATGTCAGTTAACTTTACTAGTTTTTATGCTAATAGTAGATAGGGCTTACTCAGTCTTTTTGACTGACCCGTTTTGTTTCGCCTCTTTTCTTCCGTTCCCCCCCAGGTTACAGGGAGGAAATACTGTTGTTTAGTTCGGACTTCTTCTGCTTGAAGGTCATCATGGATGGCTTGGACTTTTCTTGGCTAATGGCTACTTTACTGTTTTTACTTGGGGAATAATTTATGAAAATGTCTTTATGCTTCTTTACTATTGCAAGACAGGTTTTGATGTACTCTGATGTAAAAGGCTTTAGACCTTATTTATGCATGTTATGAAAGTTTGATTTTACTTCCGCTATTTTATATGTTCTGTCTTGTGATATTTCTGTGCATGTTTACCAATAATGCCCCTCTAAAGCTAGTGCATTCCTTTGCGAGTGACCCTAGCGGAGGCGGGGTGTTACATTAGCTATCAAGAATCTCTTGATGCGTCTGTTGATAATTTGCAGTCTGTTAGAGTAGTCCGTGAATACTCGGATGTATTTGAAGAGGTGAAGGGCTTACCTCCGAAGCGGGAGATAGACTTCCACATATACCTCGTTGATAACGCAAAACCCGTTGCTTTACCTGTTAGACACATAGCTCCAATGAGAGGAAAGAGCTCAGCAAGCAAGTTAAAGAACTTCTAGAAAAGGGGTTCATAAGGAGGAGTATTTCTGAATGGGGTACTCTAGTAGTGTTTGCAACCAAAGAGAATGGTTCGCTTCACCTATGCGTGGATTATAGGGAGCTAAACAAGCTGACCAAGAAGAATAGGCACCCACTTCCAAGAATAGACGACTTGTTCGATCAACTTATAGGTGCATCGGTTTTCTCCTAACTAGATCTAGCTACCAGGTTTCATCAGCTAAGAGTGGCCGAAGACAACATTGATAAGACCGCGTTCAGAACCCCAGATGGTTTCTTCGAGTGGCTTGTCATGCCCTTCGTCTTGATAAATGCACCCGCTTATTTTGTTGATTTAATGAGCAGGGTGTTTAGGGAGTTCCTTAATAAGTTTGTAGTGGTCTTCATAGATGACATTTTGATCTTCTCGAAGAGTGAGGAAGAGCATGCTCTGAATTTAAAGGAAGTCATGGATACTCTTCGTGCACATCAGCTAAAAGCCAAAATATCCAAATTCCATTTCTTGATAGAAGAAGTGAGATTCCTTGAACATGTGTGTCCAAAGAAGGGATAGCTGTGGACCCCGCAAAAGTAGCTGCGGTACAAGATTGTAAGGTCCCAAGGAATGCAACTGAAGTCCGAAACTTTCTCAGGCTAGCGGGTTTTTGCCGAAAGTTCGTTAAAGAATTTGCGAAAATCTCGGCTCCACTTACAAGGTTGACGAAGAAGAACCTAACTTTCACTTGGGATTTGGTTTGCGATGTTGCTTTCCAACGTTTGAAGAGGTCTCTAACAACAGCCCCAGTTCTGACATTACCTGATGGGAGCAAGATGTTTGCAGTATACATGGATGCATGCGGTATAGGACTAGGCTCTATCTTGATGCCAGAATGGAAGGTAGTAGCTTATGGTGGAAAATAGTTGAAAGTACATGAGAAAAACTACCCAACCGATGATCTAGAGTTGGCTGCCATCGTTTTTGCGCTTAAGTCTTGGCACCATTATCTCCTAGGTGAGAAGTTTGAATTGTATACTGACCATAAATCGTTGAAGTGCATTTTATCGCAGAAAGATCTTAACTTGAGGCAACAAAGGTGGATGGAGTTCTTAGTATCCTACGATTTTGAGATTTCCTATACCTGTGCTAAGGGCAATGTAGTAACAGACGCCTTGAGTAAAAAGAAGCTGACCTTAAGTGCTCTCTTTGTAGAAAGGCGGAGCTTAGAGTACATAGTGGCTTTTGACTTTAGACCCTCTGTCGATTATGTGGTTGGTTTGTTAGCATCGCTAGATGGCGGCCTACTCTTTTGGACTTAATATGAACCACACAACGTGAAGACCCTCAGCTAGCTGATGTAATTGATAAGCTAATTAGGGGTGAGACTTCTAGTCACCTCAATAGATACTCCATCGATGACAAAGGTTGGTTGAGACGGGATGAAAGACTATGCGTCCCACAAGCAAGGGAATTAGTGAAGATGGTTCTCGAAGAAGCACACCATTCTAAGATGACCATACACCCAGGTGGAGACAAGATGTATAAGGACATAAAAAGGATTTTCTTTTGGAATGGCATGAAGAGGGATGTAGCTGAGTTCGTTGCTAAGTGCTTGAGATGCCAGCAAGTCGAAGCGGAGAAGAAGAAGCCTCGTGGTCTGCTTCATCCTCTAGAGGTCCCATAGTGGAAATGGGATAGCATTTCGATGGACTTTGTTGATGGGTTTCCTAGGTCAAGAAGGGCAATACCAGTGTTTGGGTAATAGTGGACAGGCCCACAAAAAGCTCTCACTTTATACCCGTCAAAACTAGGAGGACTGCCTCATCGTGAGCATCCATTTATTTTAAAGAGATAGTTAGACTCCATGGAATACCCTCCATCATAGTGAGTGATCGAGATCCTATCTTTACGAGCGAGTTTTGGAGGAGCTTGCAAGAGGCTGTGGGCACATAGCAATGCTTAAGCACGGCCTATCACCCCCAAACCAATTGTCAGATGGAAAGGGTGAACAGTGTATTAGAAGACCTCTTGAGGTTGTGTATTCTTGATTTTGGAGGTACATGGGAGGATCATCTTCCTTTGGTGGAATTTGCCTACAACAATCGCTACCAAGCAACAATAGGCATGGCACCATTCAAAGCTTTATATGGAAGGCCATGCCGATCACAAACTTGTTGGTGGGAGTCTACAGACAAGCTCATAATTGGGCCAGACATGATTAGAGAAACTTCAGAGAAAGTGGACTTGATAGGAAGAAGAATGAAGATTGCCTAAGACAGACAGAAATCCTACGCAGACAAAAGAAGGACCGACCTTGAGTTTGAGGTTGGAGATAGGGTGTTCCTTAAAGTATCTCCTTTGAGGAATGTCATTCGCTTTAGGTCGGTAGGAAAGTTGGCACCAAGTTTTGTAGGACCATTTCCTATCATTGAAAGGATTGGGACGATGGCTTACAAAGTAGAGCTACCCGAAAGACTTGCTGGAGTTCATAATGTTTTTCATGTTTCTCAACTAAGAAAGTGCTTACATGAGTCTGCGGAAGTTGTGGAGCCAAGCATACTAGAGGAAGTAGAAGTGGAACGAGAAGCGACTGTGAGAAGAGTTCCAACTCGTATCTTGGGTACAGAAGTCAAAAAGCTACGCAACCGCAAAGTCGGACTTGTTAAAGTTCAATGGAGTGACGCTGAGGAAGACGCGACTTGGGAAACTGAGGATAAAATACGCGCAACCTACCCTTTCCTTTTTGAGGGTACATCCTTGATCTCTTTTTCCATAAGTTTATACATGTTTATATCTATCTTTTAAGTATATCTACTCGGTTCTATTCTTTATCCTTAGGTAGAAACCAATGGATGTAAACATGTATTCGAAACATGTTATGGTTGATGGTTGCAAGTGGCTGCAAGTGGTTGCTACTGTTTGCTCTTGGATGCATATACACACACATTAGGTGTTAGATTGGCTAAGTCACTTTCGTATTGCATATGCATATATGTATTTGTATATGGATTGAAACTTGATGTGTTATCATATGGATGTCGCATTTGTATGAATGATGGCGAACTCATGCAGAATTATGAGTATGAAAAATTGCATACATAATGGACTCATGACACTGACATAATTTGCATTAAGGAGGTCAACTGAATCAGTAGACCGCCTGATTTTGTATTAGATAAGGACATGTACACACACTATGCATATAGTCATGGAAGCATTAGAAGTCTTTTTAAGGACAATGGACACCTGTATTTTATGGTTGAATATACGGACGATTGGATGGTAGGATATACATTCTTCTTGACCTGAAGATTGCGGAGACGAAATCCTTTAAAGGAGGGGAGAATGTACCACCCTGTATTTTCTGTGTCTATTGAGGAACGAATTAAAGAATACTTAATTTTTAAAGTGATAATTAAGGGAAACGGGTTATGCCGTTGCGTTCGTCTCGAAATTCTCCTTGGAATATAGTTCAAGTTTTCATAAATCAGACTTCGTATGAGGAAATTACGGCTCTCAGAAGTTTCAGGAATTTAAATAAATCAAAACATTTTAGATTAACATTCAAAATTCAAATGAAAACAAAGAAGAGGGCTGGGCTGGATTTTTCCTGCCCTAGGCCAGGTCGACTAGGGGATCGACTAGGGGGTCGACCTCTCCAATACAGGTCGGCCTGGGGGTCGACCTACCCCCTCACCCTATCCAAAACAGTGAAGATTCTGACTTTTTGCTGAGTCTTTTCTGACCTGCTGCTGAGTCACTAGGGCATAGGTGGAAATTCTGGATAACTCTATCTAGTCTGGATGGTTGTGATTGCTCCTAGGATGATCTAATGGCTCACACAAGATTAAACCTCTATAAAAGAAACCCTATTCCTCAACCCTAAATCACACAGATTCATTCCAAGGAGCCACCATGCTGTCAATGATCGTCCTAACCTAGCAACCATTTCTTTTCAAAATAGAAAGCATGATTAAAGCTATGAATCAAAAGTAAATTAGAGAATTGATAGTCTTCGTCAAGTGATTGCTTTTCAGTTTCTGAAAACAAGTCCCAGACAACAAGACTTTCTTTTGTTTGTAAGTCCTGTTATTATTTAGATGAATGATAAAAAGTTATGATTTGTAATAAAGTGAAAACTAGAGTAATTCCTAGTTGTAATATAATGATGATGCTGATTCATGTCTATTCTTGTAACGATTCTATCGTATATGCTTATTAGACTATTGTGGTTATTATGTTGTTGTTAAACCAATCGTGTATTATTTAAATTTGGTGACTTTTTCATGTTATGTAACATGCAATTTGTTATGCTATGACATGTATTATGTTTAGATCTACATTTAGATCTATGAAAATTGGATCCAAAAATAAAAGTTCACATTCACATGCCTAGTTGAACTTGTGTAATTCTATATGCTTAAGATTCATGTTTATTGGATCCAAAATAAAAGTTCACATTCACATGCCTAGTTGAACTCGTGTAATTCTATATGCTTAATATTCATGTTCATTGGATCCAAAATAAAAGTTCACATTCACATGCCTAGATGAACTTGTGTAATTCTGTATGCTTAAGATTCATGTTTATTGGATCCAGAAATTAAAAGTTTACATTCACATGCCTAGTTGAACTTGTATAATTCTATATGCTTAAGATTCATGTTTATTGGATCCGAAATAAAAGTTTACATTTACATGCCTAGTTGGATTTGGATAATTTCATATGTTTAAGACTCATGTTAATGGGATTGAAAAATGCAAGTTCATTATTTTATGCCACAATTACATGACACATGCTTTGTTAGATCCTTATTATTTTATGTTGCATGGATGGTACATGCTCCCTTCTTTCCCCTTTTGTATATAACTTAGGCTAAGTTGCAAGCCTAACATTCAGTGTTAATTTTGCGAACGTATAATGGGGGTAACGTTGGGAAAACCTTAAATTTCATATTTTTGGCATAATTTGGACCATAAATGTATGAATGATTAGTGGTATAAAAATGGTATAATTTATATGCCTAAAAATTTAGAAAATGATTTAAAGGGTAAATGGGGCATGACTTGAATGGAAATAATTGTGGATAATTTACATATAAATTAGAAAGGTAGATATGTAAATTTAGCAAAAGAAGAATATGGCTAACCCGAGGTTAGATTGAGTTACGGTATAAGACTGCCTGGAACTGCCCGGCAAATCCAGCAACCGTAACAATATAGATCTAATGTGATAGGTTAGCGCATTGAGCCCAAAAGAACCGGAGGTTAGACTTAGTTGCGGTATAAAGCTGCCCGGACCCGACCGGCACATCCAGTGACCACAACAATATCTGTCTAATATGAGTGGTTGGTGCTTTAAAGAATGAATTAAAGCTAAGACAGGAATGGTAGGGTTAAGTTAATTAAGATAACACTTAACCAATGCAACATGTTAACTAAACCGAGGGGTGGGGTTAGGTTAATTTGGATACTTAACCAATTTAACATGTTGATTATGAAAACCTAGCAACGAAGACCCATTTCAGCAGTAACCCACATAGATGTATCATGGTACCATGAACTAGGTAGGGTGGGGCACGATTACTGGGCTGATTATAAGTGGTCAAAACAACGGCGGGTGGTGCGTCAGTGTAGGTTCCGACAGATTGCGGGCGTGCACGTACTACGGAGTGGAAAAACAGGCACTGGGCATCAGTAGTTATACACTGTGCATCTTGAATTGTGTCGGGTTTCCACCATAGGATTTGATACACCCCATGGTGGGACCAGCACAGGTATCTACAAACAAGCGGGGCCAATGACACAAGTGGTAAACGTATACAAGTAGGATCCGATCGATAAAAAGGGGATCATTTATCTTGAACACATGGTGCTAGTTAAAACACTTGTAAGGGAGTGTAGATAAATTGAAATGAGTGCGGTAGCATATTTAGTCTTATTCTCTTATTTCTAGGGTATTGTCCTAGGTTCAGTTTATTCATGTCATAATCCTTTTCTAATTTACATGCTAAATAATCACTGGACTTACTAGACTCATATCTGACCCATTTTTCTTTCGTCTTCTTTTCTTCCGTCTCTCCCTTCCCCCCCTCCCCTCCCAGGTCCGCAGGGAGGAAATACTCCAGCTTAGTTCAGACCTTTTGCAAGCTTGAAGAGAGTAGATGTATGACTTGGACTCTCTCTTCTTGGGCTATGGCTTTGGATTCACTCTCAATGAAGATTAATGCTACTTTATTGTTGTTTTATGCTTCTTTATGTTTTAATCAAGACAGAGGTTTTGTTGTAATAATTTGGACGTTGTTTTGAGACAGTTTGTTGTGATGTTTTGACTAAGTTCTTATGAAATAAATTTAGTTTTTCCGCTGCTTATATGTTTGTCTTGTAAATTATCTGTGTATTTTACCAACAATGCTCCACCGAAGTTAAGGGATTCCCTTTGTGAGTGACCTTAACGGAGGCAAGTTGTTTCACCTTTCGAGGAACAAAACCCTACACCTATACGGTGGCTAAGTTGGGGACAATACGTTGCGTGAATGGAGGTACGGGTTGTTATAGTGGTATCAAAGCCAATACCCAGCCGGAATAGTGGCTCCTGTGTGGATCACAGTGCCTGGTTGAGGTGTTTGTGAGCTAATGGGGACGTTGGGCTCTGTAGGAGGGGAGAATGTAACATCCCCAAGTCCAACATCGTGGAAGCCAATGTGAAGTGGGTACTTATATAGTGGAGCCATCTCTTACTAACGCCGAGGCCTTTTGAGGAACAAATCCCACAAATATACGGTGGCTATGTTAGGGACAATATCTTGTGTGAATGGAGGTGCGGGTTATTACACACACCACCTTAAATTTCCTATCGGTCTTCGGTCGAATGCCAATTCGCAAAGCAGATTTGAATACAATTTTTACTACAATAATCGAACAATCTAAACAATTTTACTGCAACACCAATGTTATATTTATGGCACTATAGCTGATAAGAGAATGTAAATGAGTATATATACATATTAAATATATATAATAAATCTACAATTATTTAGTATGGAAGTTTTCTTGGGATTCTATGAAACACGTATACAAGCGCACATGGGAGCATGCACGCGCACATGCGCACATCACACACACACACACACACATACATATATATATATATATATATATATATATATATGTGTGTGTGTGTGTGTGTGTGTGTGTATAAATGGAAGGTGAATGGTGTTTAGATTGGAAGATGGGCAAAGGAAGGTGAATTTCTTCGACAAATAACTTTGTAAAACACTTTAGTACATTCTGTCTGAAAAATTAAGCATATTTTAGTTAATAAAATAAAATTTAACCATTGACACATACATAAACTTGCGTCGATTTTGAAGAAAGGAAGTACCTATGAATTTGAAATATATTTGTAAACTCTCACATGCAAACGTGATAATTTGAAAAGATTCCATCCATTTATTTTCTCTTTCCTCAAATGATAAGAATTAGGTTTCAAAATAAATATTGAAAGTATTATTGGAGCATTTGTTTTCAATCAAAAAATAGAAAAAAGATTCTGCTATAAAAGTGTGTTTGAAAGGACGTTATAAAATTTTTACTGGACTAAGCTCAAATTTGATATGAATGATTTTATAGAAAAAAGGCTAAGTGATTTTGATAACACTATAAGAAAATATAGTTTATATAGCGTTATATTATACCCTTGTAATTAAAATGATATATAAAGCTATATAAATTCATTATGAATTGAGCTATAAAAATTATGAATCCGCTATTAACTCTTTAGAAGCGCGGGAGCCCAAATAAAGGCGGTATGTTTTCACTTAGTGAAAAAAAGGCTGTGAAAATTAAGATCTTCCACCCTTTTCCTTCGTCTTCCCCTTTCCCTTCGCTTTTGTTTTCTATCTCAAATCGATTCACCGCCTCACCGCATCGATTTCCTTCTCGCATGGATTCCCATCACTGCATCAATTCTATTGATTTCAACACCCGTTTGCAGCCATCACCACTTCGCATCTATTCGCTTCGCCAGCAATCGTATCGATTCCGCCTTCAGTCATACTAGCAATCTGCAACAAATCGGTCATGCCAGTTCACCCTGAAGCAACTATCACGGTTCTCTCCACCAGCAGCGACCACGTCAATTCTCTTCAAAATAAATGGCTAAATTCCATGAGTTATTGGGTAATTTCGATATTGTAACAACCCGAAAATCTGGGCCAGTTTAAAATTTTTATTTTGGCAATTTTAGCCAATTTTGAACATTTAAAATGAATTATTTTAAATAATATCGACGAGAAATTTATTTTGAATGGAATTAGAACGTATATATTATATACGTCGTTGTTAGAATATAAATAATTATTTATAATTATAAAAGGAACTGAAAATGGTGCGGTAGTTCGATAATTTGATTTCAAACTTCAATTGAATGTACCGGGTGCAAAACAATCCGGATTTTAGTGAAACCAAAAATAATAGGATCTCGTTGTGAATATCTTTCCAACGAATCCGAAAAATCGAAATTTCATAATGGGAATCAAAAGATATATCCAGTTGAAAATTCTGAATAGTCGCTAAGGAATTCAGGCCCTTAAAAATAGACATTTTGCAAACGACCTCGGATTTCGACGAAACCACTTTTGTTGGGTCCGTTATGTAAAGTTATTACTAGATTCCAAATTTCAAAAAAATTCGATTCAATATGTGAGCGTGGCAAAGGAAACGCGTTTGACCAGTTTTAGTTGATTTTAATCGACTAGAAATTGGCCATTTTTCAGACGGTCTCAGAATCCGACGAAACTAGTTTTGTTAGGACCGCATCGTCAATACGAAGCTAGAAAATATTTTTATGGGATTTATAGAGTTAGTATGCGACCCCGGTAAATTGAAATGCGTGTTCAAAATCAATATATAGAGTTATATGTTGATTTTGACGGAAACTGGTTGTAATTATCGAATCAGCTTGCGATACATATCCCATTGTGTTCGGAACGGGGGTAAAACGCTAGGGACGACAGGTGGTGGGCCTCGTTTTGAAGTCGAAAATAAAAGTTGCCTTTTGTGGAAAATTAAATAATATAAAATAAAATAAAAAACCCTTTCTCCCCCTTTTACCCGTTCTGCCCCCCCTATTTCATTCGTTCATCTCAGAAAAAAGAAGAAGAAGGAGGCGACGAAGGCGGAGAGGAGCCGCCGCCCTCCCCAAGGACCACCGCGCCTCATCGAAGACCCCCCCCCTCTTCCACCTAGACCTCGCGACGAAGATTCCCCCCCCCCCTTGTTTCAGAAATCGCGACAGCAGCCCCACCCCCTAACCCGCATCCAACTGCCGCCGCCACTACTTCGTCAACTCCCCCTCGATCCTCTCCCTCTCCTCTGAAAACCGCACCACCCCTGAGTCCCTCTCCAGCCCCCGAACGACGACCGCACCCACTACGGGGACCACGCACCGCCAGTCCGACCACCACCGCGCCTTAGCTGCTACGACGAACGATGCAGTGAAAGGTAATTAATTTAATTACTTAGGTTATGAATTTATTTAGTTAAAGGTTTGATTTTTAATTTAAACAAAGGTTAGATTTTTGTTCGTGAGAAATAGCAAATAAAAATATAATCTTTATTAGGTAGGAGCTTGTAAAAATATGATTTTTATATTTTTAAAGTATTAAAATATGATTTTTTTATTTTTAAAGTATTAAAAATATAATCTTTACTATATAGAAGATGTAAAAATATGATTTTGTTTATGTAGAAAAAATATATAACTTTTGCATGATAGGAATATTAAAAATATCATCTTTATATGTGTAGCAAAATAAAGTGGTGATTTTTATAATGATGAAATCTATATATTTGAAAAGGCAAGATTTTTATATATTGAATAGCTAAGTAAAAATTCAATTTTTATATATTGAATAGCATAATAAAAATTCGATTTTTATATATTGAACATCGAAGTAAAAATGTGATTTTTATATATTGAACATCGAAGTAAAAATGTGATTTTTACATATCGAACATCGAAGTAAAAATGTGATTTTTATATATCGAACATCGAAGTAAAAATGTGATTTTTATATATCGAACATCGAAGTAAAAATGTGATTTTTATATATGGAACATCGAAGTAAAAATGTGATTTTTATATATTGAACATCGAAGTAAAAATGTGATTTTTATACATTGAACATTGAAGTAAAAATATGATTTTTATACATTGAACATCGAAGTAAAAATTCGATTTTTCTATATTGAACAGCGAAGTAAAAATTGATTTTTATATATATAGTGGCTACGGGCAACGAAAGCGACAAAGAGTGAGAATGGCGGAGATTTCTACTTAAGAAGAATCGTGGAATTGGGATAGATTTTGGTGAGAACTCCTCACTCAAAATTTCTTTTTCTAGTTATATATATATACTAGGATGCAGACGGTGTTTAGTAGCACCCGACACCCGTCATCCACAGAACATGGATGGCTTGTTTGTTTAATTGTTTGGTTGTGTAGTTAGTTAGATTATTTGGTTTGGATTGGATTGATTGGTGAAATGAAACTGATTTGATTGATGTGTGAATGGCGTGGGCCTTCACTAGACTGGGGATAAGGCTAGGCCTTGTCCCGTTTCTAGTATCGTGCCGTTATGCCGCCGAAATTTTCTAAAATAAATTAGAAAAATAAAAATATCATTTTATTGAATAAATGAACTGAATAAAATATTTTATCGTTAAAAATATAATTTTTAACGTGAATAAGAATAAATAAATATTCATTTACAAACCGGACAGTTTGTTTATGTACACCTATTTGAAGGACATTGATTGGTACGATAAATTTTACACATCGCCCAACTACACAAATAAAAATCTGTGTTTGATTGCTTGAAACCCCACACGGGTATTGGGAGGATATTTGACGTACACTAATCCCGATTGTTTAGTTGTATGTCGATCGATTGATTGACAGGCTGTTATAAGCGTTGAATATTTATATTTGATGCTTATACAGTGTAGAATGCACTATTGGATGATGGTTGATTATTCATCGTTGTTGATATATACATGTGTTGTAGAAAATCCATATAATTAACATTATATGGTAATTGTTTGGGCCTCATTCCAGTTTTGAAATAGAAATATTTGAAATGAAATATTTGAATAGAAATATTTGAAAAAGAAATATTTGAAGTAGAATATTTGAAAATTGAAATATATGAAGCCGCGTTGATAGATTGACGCCATTTTGACGTGAACGATATTTATATCGATTTTATTCAAATTGAAGTGAATATTAAAGTGAATTGAAATTCGAATTTAATTGAATTGATTTGAAATTCGAAATAAACTGAAAGGGTTTGGAATTCGAATAGAATGGAAATCGTTTTGAAAGGAATTCAAATAGAATTGAAATCATTTTGAAATGAATTCGAACAGAATTGAAATCGTTTTGAAATGAATTCGAATAGAATTGAAATCGTTTTTGAAATGAATTCAAATAGATTTGAAATGAATTTGAAATGAATTCAAATAGAATTGAAATCGTTTTAAAATGAATTCGAATAGAAATTGAATAGAAATGAATTCGAATAGAAATTGAATAGAAATGAATTCGAATTGAAATTGAATTGAAAACGAAATGAAATTGAATTAGAAATCAATTTGAATTGAAATCAATTTGAAATGAATTTGAAATGAATTTATATTGGAATATTCAATTTGGATTTGAAATGGAATATGAAGTTGAAACCATTTTGAAATAGAATTTAAAACGATTTATAAAATACGTTTTTAAAAGGAAATCGATGAAGTATATATTATATATATTGAATATATAATATAATGGCCTGAATAGAACGCGCAGCGCCGCGGCAGTTCGCGAATTTCGACCATTGACTTCGAACGGACATTATGGGAGATCCAACCGTCGGATTCTCCTAAAACCGGAACCGTTGGGTTCGTATCGAAAAGAGCTTTCTAATGAATATTAGAAATTCAAAATCTAACGGTTGGATTTGGAGATACGTCCAAATCAAATTTGAAAAAGGTCGCTGTAAGTGCAGTTCGATGGCCATTGATGGAAATCGACTGTACGGGCCTTGATAAAATTATTAAAAATAGTAATAATTTGTGTAAAATCATAAGAAATGATTTGGGAAGAATTGGGATGAAAAACTCCATATTTGAAAAGATAAAAATAGATTTTTATCGAAATGAACTAGTTATGAACTAGAATTATAATTTTATTTATTTTTAAATAAATAAATTGAATTTGGAAAGGGTTTTAAAAATAACCAGAATTTCCAATGATTGCATTGGAGTGGATTTGAATCGAAATTGTCTTCGGAATATTTCGATGTTGGAATTCGGGATTATACAGATGTTGTTATGGAAATTTGAAAGATATATACATATATATCGTTATTTCCAATACGACATTTGTTAATCATAGAATTCGATATTGAATATAAGCCGATATATTTTCTATTCGGAGCCTTGTATTAAACATCAAATGGGATTTGGGTTTGTCGTGAATGGTGTCTTCATTAACACTGTTCTTGAACCCAGTTGAGAAAAGATTAAATCTTTTTATTTAGATTTAATGAACTATACCAATTAAATGATATTTAATTGGAATTGAATTGATATTGATTTTTGGGTTTATCGTGGACAGTGTTTTAAATAACACTCGTTCTTTAACCCGATAATTAATGGAATGTGATTTTGGGTTTATTGTGAACCGTGTTCTAAATGACACTGATTCTTTAACCCAGTTAAAGATTAAAACTAAGTGGAGTTTTAATGAATCTTTAATTAGATTGAAATGATCGAGAATGGGGTATCACCAGTTTTGCTCCAGGCGATAGTTAAATCTTCAATTAGATTTGAATGTGAAATGGTAATTGAATTTACCGATAACACCGTGGTGTTAGATATGAAGTAAGACCCGTTTTACTTCATGGGATGAATAGGTTGGGATTGGGAAATTAAAACAAATGATTACTTTGGTAAGGTTCGTTAATCCCGACTAGTTGAATCGAAATTCAAAAGGAGATTAGAGAATAAATTCAAGGAATTTATCTTGGATAAAATTAATGGGAACCTTTCCCTATGAATGTGGAATTTAGAAGCTAACTGTCGGTAGGCCAAGCATAATGGTTTTCTGAATATTGATCTGATGTTGGTTTCGGCCTTCGGGGTTAATATTTGGGAAATTATTCTCTTGATTAATTTACGGCTAGTGACTGATGAATTGGAATGAGGCGTATGTTGTGTTTGTGTAACACTTATTTAAAATATACGCGAGTTATTCGGAAAGACCGGGTTTATCCCATTCTAAATAACTGATACGACGATAAGTCGAAGATGAAGATGATGGTCGAAGACCGGAAGTCTTCACGTCGTTTGGGTGATTACTGATGATCTTGATTGGGCTGTACACCCAAGAAGATGGAAACAGTTGGTGGTCGTCCAGACGTGCTCGGAGATCGATGGATATGCGGGGTACTAGGTGCCCCCGGTTTCGTTCAGACCCAGAGCGAAATTGTAAATGGACTGTGTGTCTGACATTGGATTTTAGTCCATGTGATTGATCTCTATTAAATATATATCTGTTTGGCGGCAGAGAATTTATTCTCTTGCTTAACGCCCTTCTCTGAGACGTACGAGCTCAGGGGTTATATGTTGATGGATATCAAACGCATGGAGTGAATTGCTTGTGTGGCATGCCTAAGATGCAAATGATCAAGGCTTCTGTTGAAAAGCAAAGTCTTGTGGTGACGATCAAAGCACGGCCTTGTGGCATAGCTTTGTGTAACGTTTACTTCGCGAGTTTCACACCCGGTATGAACCAAAAACGGGAGACGGACCTCAGGGAGGACATGCGTTTCTTTCTAGTTAGAAGTGGCGTCAGTGGTTTTACACGCCCAGACGAGTTTGACTTATGTGGTTGTTGCTGTTGCGAGGCGCCTCAGTTTGATCGGGCGATCCGGGTCTGATGGAGTCATTCGTTGGCTCATTTACGCCCCATAGGGCGGGGGAACGCATGTTCAGGGTTTAAGTTTAATCCACATCGGTGGACCGGCCCTGTCGCTCCAAGGTCACTCGAGCTCTGACCTGTGGCTCGGGCTAGAGAGTCACGAATCGGTTGAGGACTATCTTTTGCCTCGGTTCATAGATGGAAATCCAATTTCCAAATACGTGACTTTGCGGTTTTATTTGTAAACCTATATATGGTGACATTGTGGAATGGGACGCTCATGTCGCCTATGACTAATACTTATGATTTGAAGTTGTTTTATACACTATGTACTTATTATAGTATCAAATGATTTGTTTTAAACGTATCAAGCATTGTTAGCTATTATAAGGTAAAAACCCTATCCTCCGGCTTACGATTTCATTGTGTGATGGGAACTGGGTCTTATAATAGCTTCATTTTTCTTTATTTAGCATTGCGTTGTTTGTTTTATGCACTGGTATTCTTGGGAGGAAACCCATTCCGTGTTATACGGCGTGGTCCTTTGATTTACCTAACTTTAAAACAAAGATTAATAACTGTTTTAGTTCTCACACTAGTCCCATGACTGACCTGGAGTTTATTGTTTTAACCTAAACTCTGGGTGCCCTTATTTTGACACAGGAAGCTAGTAGTTTTAGTTATGCAGATTTATATTCATAGGATCCTGGTTTACAGCTGGAACGATATCCGAAAAGCTTTGCGTCCGTATATCTCCTTCTAGTTGTGTTTTGTATTATTTTCCGCTGCTATGTAATTTATTGTAATCTCTGATATTTCTGTGTAATATTTATTCATTTATACTCTGTATATTTTTGTAATCTGATGCATTGTTGTAATATACAATGAAATGTTCTTCCGTCTGCGTTCTGTTTTGTCGTGTTCTCAAAACGATCGGGCGTTTCGAGTGGTCTGGGTCGGTTTAGCGACTGGTTCGGACCGAGCGGAATTCCTTTTCGTCACAGTTGGTATTAGAGCTTTGGTTTACAAAGCTAGATAACAAGACACATTAGAACCCTACAAAAGAATTCATCAGATATTGGATTAGCAAAATCCAATGGAATGACTCATTAGAGATGGGATCAGTAGTTTCCTAGAACGAGTGTGAAGAGTATATTTTTCAAATGAAAACAATTTTGTTTTGAAAATCTAAATCAATTATTCGTATTTGATTATTTATTTATATTGATTAGGACAGTCCAGTATATAAAGAATTTGCATATACGCCTTGCAAACGTGTATTTGAAGTTTTAATATATTGGATAGATATAG
Organism: Allium sativum; assembly: GCA_030737875.1. NCBI lineage: Eukaryota > Viridiplantae > Streptophyta > Magnoliopsida > Asparagales > Amaryllidaceae > Allium > Allium sativum. The sequence goes on along the minus strand of CM060915.1, from coordinate 176,585,322 downwards.
AATCACATTCTAGTCACCCGGAGATGATTCTGATGATAGTTCGAACATCATCAGAATTGGTATTCGTGTTTCGAAGGTGTGATATCTATATATTTCCTATTGACTGGTGTGAGAACCAAAATTAGATAGTGCTTATTGTTGTGATTTGGTATCAAAAACATGATTTTTGTATATGTATCAAAATTATGAATTTGAAACTCTAATTCACTAATTGATTGATGTTTGTGTTGTTTGTTTAATTGTTTGCTAATTTTTAGCCATTTTGCCTAATTGAATCACATATTGAATTATATTGAAAATTGGTCGCATTTGCTTGCATATACATGTGCTTACATTGAACAGGTCATAGCAAGGAGGCTGGAGCAGAGAATAAAATTTGTTTGCCCGACAAATAGGTACATGATTACTACATAATTTACTGTTTTGTTTGGGTGATGATGATTTTATGAGCCTATTGGCAAGCCGCTTGGCTTTTTCTTTTTCTTTTTGAGATCAGAAGGCCTGTATGGCAATTTCGGGATTTTCCCGTGGCTCCCGGTGCAGGGGAGGTTATGGCGAAATTTTTCGAAAATTCCGGGTGTTAGCCAAATTTTTGAAATTTTGAAAATTCTCAGAAACTGAAAAGTTAGAGGATGGAAGCCAGATCGAACGTAGAGTTGATTAATCAAACCACTTTAGACTTTGTTCCTTTTCGGGGATGAAAAGTTTTAAGTGGGGGAGATTGTAACAACCTGAAAATCTGGGCCAGTTTAAAATTTTTATTTTGGCAATTTTAGCGAATTTTGGGCATTTAAAATGAATTATTTTAAATAATATCGACGAGAAATTTATTTTGAATGGAATTAGAACGTATATATAATATACGTCGTCGTTAGAATATAAATAATTATTTATAATTATAAAAGGAATTGAAAATGGCGCGGTAGTTCGATAATTTGATTTCAAACTTCAATTGAATGTACCGGGTGCAAAACAATCCGGATTTTAGTGAAACCAAAAATAATAGGATCTCGTTGTGAATATCTTTTCAACAAATCCGAAAAATCGAAATTTCATAACGGGAATCAAAAGATATATCCGGTTGAAAATTCTGAATAGTCGCTAAGGAATTCAGGCCCTTAAAAATAGACATTTTGCATACGACCTCGGATTTCGACGAAACAACTTTTGTTGGGTCTGTGATGTAAAGTTATTGCTATATTCCAAATTTCATAATTTTTCGATTCAATATGTGAGCGTGGCAAAGGAAAACGCGTTTGACCAGTTTCAGTTGATTTTAATCGACTGGAAATTGGCCATTTTTCAAACGGTCTCAGAATCCGACGAAACTAGTTTTGTTAGGACCGCATCGTCAATACGAAGCTAGAAAATATTTTTATGGGATTTATAGAGTTAGTATGTGACCCCGGTAAATTGAAATGCGTGTTCAAAATCAATATATAGAGTTATATGTTGATTTTGACGGAAACTGATTGTAATTATCGAATCAGCTTGCGATACATATCCCATTGTGTTCGGAATGGGGGTAAAACGCTAGGGACGACAGGCGGTGGGCCTCGTTTTGAAGTTGAAAATAAAAGTTGCCTTTTGTGGAAAATGAAATAATATAAAATAAAATAAAAAACCCTTTCTCCCCCTTTTACCCGTTCTGCCCCCCCTATTTCATTCATTCATCTCAGAAAAAAAAAGAAAAAAAAGAAGAAGAATGAGGCGACGAAGGCGGAGAGGAGCCGCCGCCCTCCCAAAGGACCACCGCGTGTAACAACCCGTAAAATGCGAGCCAGTTTGAAAATTTTATTTTGGACATTTTAGCGAATTTTGATTATTTAAAATAGATTATTTTAAATAATATCGACGAGAAATTTATTTTGAATATAATTCGAACGTATATATTATACGCGTCGTCGTTAGAATATATAATAATTATATATAATTATAAAAGGAATTGAAAATGGCGCGGTAGTTCGAAAATTCGATTTCTAATTTCAAATGAATATACAGAATTCAATATAAGTCAGAATTGAACGAAACAAGAAATATTTGAATCTGTATAACTATATCTTTGTAACGAAGTTAACAAACTGAGATTTCATCTTAGAAATGATAAGATATGTCCAGTTTAAAATTAGAAATAGTCGCTGTGGAATTTATATATATTTTTATATATATAAGGCCCTTAAAAATGGACATTTTGCAAACAACCTCGGATTTCGACGAAACCAGTTTTGTTGGGTCCGTGATGTTAAGTTATTGCTAGGTTTCAAATTTCATAATTTTTCGAATCAATATGTGAGCGTGGCAAAAGAAAACGCGTTTGACCATTTCAGTTGAATTTAATCGACTGGAAATTGGCCATTTTTCCAACGTTCTCAGAATTCGACGAAACTAGCTTTGTTAGGACCGTATCGTCAATACGAAGCTAGAAAATATTTTTCTGGAATTTTTCTAGTTAGTATGTGACCCCGGTAATTTGAAATGTACGTTTAAAATTCAATATAATGATTTAAATGTAAATGCAACGGAAACTGATCGAAACGGTCGATTCAGCTAGCGGTACATATCCCATTGTGTTCGGAATGGGGGTGAAACGCTATGGGCGACAGGCGGTGGACCTCGTTTAGAGGTCGTATGTGAAAGTCAACTTTTTAATAATTAAATAATAAAAAAAAAAATAAAAAAAAAAATAAACCCTCCTCTCTCCTTAAAACCTTCTGGCCCCCCCCCCGTTTCTTCAAATCGGGATCAAAATAAAATTAAAAAAAAAAAAAAAGGAGACGGAGGCGGAATTCGTCGCGCCCCTAGGCGGCGGCGACCACCGCAGCTCCCCCATCGAGACCCCACCCCCCCCAGTGCCGCGGCGAGCCACCAGAGCACCCCCCCCCTATCGCGAAGCAACCCCCCCTGAATCGACTGCAGCCGCGCCCCCCAATTCGTCGAACCACCTGACGAGGACCGAAGCCCCCCCCAGCCGACGATCTTTCCACCGCCGACAGCCACTGATTCCCCCCCCTCTCTCTTCGCAGAAATGTAAGTTTTTTTTTTTTTTTTTTTTTGTTTGTTTTGTTTTGTTTTGTTATTTTAATGATTTTTAAACTGTTCTGTTTAATTAGAACTATAACTGAAATTTAATTAGGATTGAAACTGATTTTTTTTTTTTTTTTTTTTTTTATATAAGTAAAACTGATTTTTTATAAAAGTAAAAATGATTTTGTAAAAAGAAATAAAAACTGATTTTTTTTTAGTTAAAAATAAAAACTGATTTTTTTTTAGTTAAAAATAAAAACTGATTTTTTTAGTTAGAAATAAAAACTGATTTTTTTTTAGTTAAAAATAAAAACTGATTTTTTTTTAGTTAAAAATAAAAACTGATTTTTTTAGTTAAAAATAAAAACTGATTTTTTTTTAGTTAAAAATAAAAACTGATTTTTTTAGTTAAAAATAAAAACTGATTTTTGGTTAAAAATAAAAACTGATTTTTTTTTTGGGTTAGAAATAAAATTAGAACTCTTTTGAAAATAAAATTAGAATTGGTTTTTAAATTTGTATATAGCATTGATTAAGAAATATATAAATTTGTTGAAGAAAAATATAAAAACTTTGCTAAGACAAAATATATATATACCTTGTTTAGGAAAATATATTTTGTTTAGAAATATAAAAATGTACATTGTTTTAAATTAAATTTAGCATTGGGTTTTTATAATGAGGTAGAAATAAAAATTCGATTTTTATATATTGAACTTCGAACTGAAAATTCGATTTTTATATATTGAACTTTGAACTGAAAATTCGATTTTTATATATTGAACTTTGAACTGAAAATTCGATTTTTATATATTGAACTTCGAACTAAAAATTCGATTTTTATATATTGAACTTTGAAGTAAAAATTCGATTTTTATATATTGAACTTCGAACTAAAAATTCGATTTTTATATATTGAACTTTGAAGTAAAAATTCGATTTTTATATATTGAACTTCGAACTAAAAATTCGATTTTTATATATTGAACTTTGAAGTAAAAATTCGATTTTTATATATTGAACTTTGAACTAAAAATTCGATTTTTATATATATAGTGACTACGGGCAACGAAGATGACGAAGAGGCGATAACGAGGGAGACTTCTGCAGATGAAGAGCCGTGGAGCTAGGATAGCTATATGTGAGAATTTCTCACCTTTCTATTTTATTTCTAGTTATATATATATACTAGGATGCAGACGGTGCTTAGTAGCACCCGACACAATCGTCCACAGACCATGGACTTGTTTGTTTGACTGTTTGGTGATTGATTGCGATATTGGTTTGAATGTGGTTTGTGGTGTGAAAAATCGAATCGATAAATTGGTTAGGATTAGACGTGCGCCGTTATAAGGCGAAGGAGTAAGGCTAGGTTAGACCCTTACTCCAAATTTTGTGGTTTGCATAACGAAAGTGAATTTGATTGATGTGTGAATGGCGTGGGCCTTCACTAGACCGGGGATAAGGCTAGGCCTTGTCCCGTTTCTAGTATCGTGCCGTTATGCCGCCGAAATTTTCTAAAATAAGTTAGAAAAATAAAAATAGCATTTTATTTAAAGAATGAACTGAATAGAAATTCATATGTTAAAATAAAATGTGTTATCGTTAAAAATATAATTTTTAACGTGAATGTGAATAAATAAATATTCATTTACAAACCAGACGGTTTGTTTATGTACACCTATTTGAATGACGTTGATTGGGTCGATAAATTTTACACATCGCCTAACAGCACAAATAAAATATGTGTTTGATTGTTTGAAACCCCACACGGGTGTTAGGATGAAATTTGAAGTTCACTCATCCTGATTGATTAAATATGTCGATCGATTGATTGACAGGCTGTTATAAGCGTTGAATATCTATATTTGATGCTTATACAGTGTAGTGCACTTTGGTTGATGGTTGATTATTTTCAATGCTATTATATACATGTGTTGTATGAAAATCCATATAATTAATTTTATATGGTAATTGATTGGGCCTCATTCCAGTTTTGAAAAAGAAATATTTGAAATAGAATATTTGAAAATAAAGGAATATATGAAGCCGTGTTGATTAGATTGACGCCATTTTGACGTGAACGATATTTATATCGATTTTGAAAACGATTTCGAAATGAATTGAATTGAAAACGATTTCGAAATGAATTGAATTGAAAACGAATTCAAAATGGATTGAAAACGATTTCGAAATGAATTGAATTGAAAACGAATTCAAAATGGATTGAAAACGATTTCGAAATGAATTGAATTGAAAACGAATTCAAAATGAATTGAAAACGATTTCGAAATGAATTGAATTGAAAACGAATTCAAAATGGATTGAAAACGATTTCGAAATGAATTGAATTGAAAACGAATTCAAAATGGATTGAAAACGATTTCGAAATGAATTGAATTGAAAACGAATTCAAATGGAATTGAAAGCGAATTGAAATGAATTCAAATTGAATTGAAATTCGAATTGAATAGAAATGAATTTTAAAACGAATTTATAAAGAAGAATTCAATTTTGGCTTTGAATGGAAATAGAAGTTGAAATAGGTTTTGAAACGATTTTAAAACTATTTATATAATTCGTTTTGAATAGGAATCGACGAAATATATATTATATATATAATATAATGGCCTGAATAGAACGCGCCGCGCCGCGGCAGTTCGCGAATTTCGACCATTGACTTCGAATGGACATTACGGGAGATCCGACCGTCGGATTCTCCTAAAATCGGAACCGTTGGGTTCGTATCGAAAAGAGCTTTCTAATGAATGTTAGAAATTTGAAATCTAACGGTTGGATTTGGAATTATGTCCAAATCAAATTCGAAAAAGGTCGCTATAAGTGCAGTTCGATGGCCATTGTTGGAAATCGACTGTACGGGCCTTGATAAAATTATTAAAAATAGTAATAATTTGTGTAAAATCATAAGAAATGATTTAGAAAGAATTGGGATGAAAAACTCCATATTTGAAAAGATAAAAATGGATTTTTATCGAAATGAACTAGTTTTGAACTAGAATTATAATTCTATTTATTTTTAAATAAATAAATTGAATTTAAAAAGGGTTTTAAAAATAACCAAAATTTCCAATGATTGCATTGGAGTGGATTTGAATCGAAATTGTCTTCGGAATATTTCGATGTTGGAATTCGGGATTATAAAGGTGTTGTTATGGAAATTTGAAAGATATATATATTTATATCGTTATTTCCAATACGACATTTGTTAGTCGTAGAATTTGATATTGAATATAAGCCGATATATTTTCTATTCAGAGCCTTGTATTGAATATCGAATGTGATTTGGGTTTGTCGTGAATGGTGTCTTCACTAACACTGTTCTTGAACCCATTTGAGAAAAGATTAAATCTTTTTATTTAGATTTAATGAAGTGTACCAATTAAATAATATTTAATTGGAATTGAATTGATATTGATTTTTGGGTTTATCGTGAACAGTGTTTTAAATAACACTTGTTCTTTAACCCGATAATTAATGAATGTGATTTGGGTTTGTCGTGAATGGTGTCTTCACTAACACTGTTCTTGAACCCAGTTGAGAAAAGATTAAATCTTTTTATTTAGATTTAATGAAGTGTACCAATTAAATAATATTTAATTGGAATTGAATTGATATTGATTTTTGGGTTTATCGTGAACAGTGTTTTAAATAACACTTGTTCTTTAACCCGATAATTAATGGGAGTTGACTTTGGGTTTATCGTGAACCGTGTTTTTAAATGACACTGATTCTTTAACCCAGTCACAGATTAAAACTAAGTGGAGTTTTAATGAATCTTTAATTAGATTGAAAAGATCGAGAATGGAGTATCACCAGTTTTGCTCCAGGCGATAGTTAAATCTTTAATTAGATTTGAACGTGAAATTTAGAAACTAACTGTCGGTTAGCTAAGTAGAATGGTTTTCTGGATATTGATCTGATGTTGGTTTCGGCCTTCGGGGTTAATATTTGGGGAATTATTCTCTTGATTAATTTACGGTTAATGACTAATGAGTTGGAATGAGGCGTATGTTGTGTTTGTGTAACACTTATTTAAAATATACGCGAGTTATTCGGAAAGACCGGGTTTATCCCATTCTGAATAACTGATGCGACGATAAGTCGAAGATGAAGACGATGGTCGAAGACCGGAGGTCTTCACGTCGTTTGGGTGATAACTGATGATCTTGATTGGGCTGTACACCCAAGAAGATGGAAACAGTTAGTGATCGTCCAGACGTACTTGGAGATCGATGGATATGCGGGGTACTAGGTGCCTCCGGTTTCGTTCAGACCCAGGACGGACTTGTAAATGGACTGTGTGTCTGACATCGGATTTCATTCTGTGTGACTGATATCGGTTGCATAGGATGGTTTGCCTGTGTGGCATGCTAAGATGCAAAAGATCAAGGCTTCTGTTGAAAAGCAAAGTCTTGTGGTGATGATCAAAGCACGGCCTTTGTGGCGTAGCTTTGTGTAACGTCTACCTCGCGTGTTTCACACCCGGTATGAACCAAAAACGGGAGAGGACGTCAGGGAGGGCATGTGTTTCTTTCTAGCTAGAAGTGGCGTCAGTGGTTTTACACGCCCTGACGAGTTTGACTTATGTGGTTGTTGCTGTTGCGAGGCGCCTCGGATTGATCGGTCGTTCTCGAACCGATGGAGTCATTTAGTTGGCTCGTTTACGCCCCATAGGGCGGGGAAACGCATGTTCAGGCATTTTAATCCACTCCGTGTGGACCGGCCCTGACGATCCAAGGGTCACTCGAGCTCTGATCCTGAGGGGCGGGCTAGAGCGTCTCGAATCGGTTGAGGACTATCTTTTGCCTCGGTTCATAGATGGAAATCCAATTTCCAAATACGTGACATTTGCGGTTTTATTTGTAAACCTATATATGGCGACATGATATATGGTACCCATGCCGCCTATGATTGATACTTATGATTTGAAGTTGTTATATACACTATGCACTTATAATAGTATCAAATGATTTGTTTTAAACGTATCAAGCATTCTTTGGCTGTTATAAGGGAAAACCCTATCCCCCGGCTTGCGTTGCATTGTGTGATAGGACCTGGGTCTTATAACAGCTTCATTTTTCTTTATTTAGCATTGCGCTGTTTGTTTTATGCACTGGTATTCTTGGGAGGAAACCCGTTCCGTGTTATACGGCGTGGTCCCTTGATTTACCTAACTTTGAAATAAAGATTAACTGTTTTAGTTCTCACACCAGTCACATGACTGACCTGGAGTTTATTGTTTTAACCTAAACTCTGGGTGCCCTTATTTTTGACACGGGCAGCTAGTAGTTTTGGTTTTGCAGATTTATATTCACAGGATCCTGGTTTACAGCTGGAACGATATCCGGAAAGCTTTGTATCCGTATATCTGCTTCTAGTTGTGTATTGTATTATTTTCCGCTGCTATGTATTTAAATGTAATTTAAATCTCTGATATTTCTGTGTAATATTCATTTATACTCTGTATATTCTTGTAATCTGATGCATTGTTGTAATAAGCAGTGAAATGTTCTTCTGTATGCGTTCTGTTGTGGTTTGTTCTCGAACTATCCGACGCTTTCCTTCACGGGGGAGTTGCGGGTCTTCACAGTTGGTATCAGAGCTTTGGTTTACAAAGCTAGAGAACAAGACACGTTAGAACCATACGAAAGAATTCATCAGATATTGGATTAGCAATATCCAATTGGAATGACTCGTTAGAGATGGGATCAGTAGTATCCTAGAACGAGTGTGAAGAGTATATTTTTGAAAGTGAAAACAAATTTTTGTTTTGAAAACTTAAATCAATTATTCGTATTTGATTATCTATTTATATTGAGTTGGACAGTCCAGTATATATAGATTTTGCGTATACGTCTGATCCGCGTGTATTCGAAGTTTTAATATACTGGATAGATATAGAATTACGCTCTAGTCGCCCGGGGGTGATTCTGATGATTGATATATCATCATCAGAATTTATATTCGAGTGACGAACGTGTAACGTCTATATATTTCCATTAGACTGGTGTGAGAACCAAAATTAGATAGGGCCTATTGTTGAGATTTGGCATCAAAAATCTTAATTTTGACTATGTATCAAAGTTATCAATTTGAAACTCTAATCCACTAATTGATTGATGTTTGTGTTGTTTGTTAATTGTTTGATAATTTTGAACCATTATGCCTAATTTGATCAAATATTGAACTGTATTGAAAATTGGTCGCATTTGCTTGCATATACATGTATATCATTGAACAGGTCATAGCAAGGAGGCTAGAGCCGAAGAATAAAATTTGTTTGCCCGACAAATAGGTACATGTTTACTACATGATTTACTGTTTTGTTTGGGTGATGATGATTTTGTGAGCCTATTGGCTAGCCGCTTGGCCTTTTCTTTTTCTTTTTGAGATCTGAAGGACCGGGGAAGCTATTTGAAATTCCCCGATGCTCCCGGTGCAGGGGAGGTTATGGCGAAATTTTTCAAAAATTTAGGGTGTTAGCCAAATTTTTGAAATTTTAGAAATTCTCAGAAACTGAAAAGTTGGAGAATGGAAGCCAGGTCGAGCGTAGAGTTGAATAATCAAACCACTTTCGACTTTGTTCCTTTTCGGGGACGAAAAGTTTTAAGTGGGGGAGATTGTAACAACCCGTAAAATGCGAGCCAGTTTGAAAATTTTATTTTGGACATTTTAGCGAATTTTGATTATTTAAAATAGATTATTTTAAATAATATCGACGAGAAATTTATTTTGAATATAATTCGAACGTATATATTATACGCGTCGTCGTTAGAATATATAATAATTATATATAATTATAAAAGGAATTGAAAATGGCGCGGTAGTTCGAAAATTCGATTTCTAATTTCAAATGAATATACAGAATTCAATATAAGTCAGAATTGAACGAAACAAGAAATATTTGAATCTGTATAACTATATCTTTGTAACGAAGTTAACAAACTGAGATTTCATCTTAGAAATGATAAGATATGTCCAGTTTAAAATTAGAAATAGTCGCTGTGGAATTTATATATATTTTTATATATATAAGGCCCTTAAAAATGGACATTTTGCAAACGACCTCGGATTTCGACGAAACCAGTTTTGTTGGGTCCGTGATGTTAAGTTATTGCTAGGTTTCAAATTTCATAATTTTTCGAATCAATATGTGAGCGTGGCAAAAGAAAACGCGTTTGACCATTTCAGTTGAATTTAATCGACTGGAAATTGGCCATTTTCCAACGGTCTCAGAATTCGACGAAACTAGCTTTGTTAGGACCGTATCGTCAATACGAAGCTAGAAAATATTTTTCTGGAATTTTTCTAGTTAGTATGTGACCCCGGTAATTTGAAATGTACGTTTAAAATTCAATATAATGATTTAAATGTAAATGCAACGGAAACTGATCGAAACGGTCGATTCAGCTAGCGGTACATATCCCATTGTGTTCGGAATGGGGGTGAAACGCTATGGGCGACAGGCGGTGGACCTCGTTTAGAGGTCGTATGTGAAAGTCAACTTTTTAATAATTAAATAATAAAAAAAAAAAAAAAAAAAAAAATAAACCCTCCTCTCTCCTTAAAACCTTCTGGCCCCCCCCCGTTTCTTCAAATCGGGATCAAAATAAAATTAAAAAAAAAAAAAGGAGACGGAGGCGGAATTCGTCGCGCCCCTAGGCGGCGGCGACCACCGCAGCTCCCCCATCGAGACCCCACCCCCCCCCCCCCAGTGCCGCGGCGAGCCACCAGAGCACCCCCCCCTATCGCGAAGCAACCCCCCCTGAATCGACTGCAGCCGCCCCCCCCCAATTCGTCGAACCACCTGACTAGGACCGAAGCCCCCCCCAGCCGACGATCTTTCCACCGCCGACAGCCACTGATTCCCCCCCCCCCCCTCTCTCTTCGCAGAAATGTAAGTTTTTTTTTTTTTTTTTTTTGTTTGTTTCGTTTTGTTTTGTTATTTTAATGATTTTTAAACTGTTCTGTTTAATTAGAACTATAACTGAAATTTAATTAGGATTGAAACTGATTTTTTTTTTTTTTTTTTTATATAAGTAAAACTGATTTTTTATAAAAGTAAAAATGATTTTGTAAAAAGAAATAAAAACTGATTTTTTTTTAGTTAAAAATAAAAACTGATTTTTTTTTAGTTAAAAATAAAAACTGATTTTTTTAGTTAGAAATAAAAACTGATTTTTTTTTAGTTAAAAATAAAAACTGATTTTTTTTTAGTTAAAAATAAAAACTGATTTTTTTAGTTAAAAATAAAAACTGATTTTTTTTTAGTTAAAAATAAAAACTGATTTTTTTAGTTAAAAATAAAAACTGATTTTTGGTTAAAAATAAAAACTGATTTTTTTTTTGGGTTAGAAATAAAATTAGAACTCTTTTGAAAATAAAATTAGAATTGGTTTTTAAATTTGTATATAGCATTGATTAAGAAATATATAAATTTGTTGAAGAAAAATATAAAAACTTTGCTAAGACAAAATATATATATACCTTGTTTAGGAAAATATATTTTGTTTAGAAATATAAAAATGTACATTGTTTTAAATTAAATTTAGCATTGGGTTTTTATAATGAGGTAGAAATAAAAATTCGATTTTTATATATTGAACTTCGAACTGAAAATTCGATTTTTATATATTGAACTTTGAACTGAAAATTCGATTTTTATATATTGAACTTTGAACTGAAAATTCGATTTTTATATATTGAACTTCGAACTAAAAATTCGATTTTTATATATTGAACTTTGAAGTAAAAATTCGATTTTTATATATTGAACTTCGAACTAAAAATTCGATTTTTATATATTGAACTTTGAAGTAAAAATTCGATTTTTATATATTGAACTTCGAACTAAAAATTCGATTTTTATATATTGAACTTTGAAGTAAAAATTCGATTTTTATATATTGAACTTTGAACTAAAAATTCGATTTTTATATATATAGTGACTACGGGCAACGAAGATGACGAAGAGGCGATAACGAGGGAGACTTCTGCAGATGAAGAGCCGTGGAGCTAGGATAGCTATATGTGAGAATTTCTCACCTTTCTATTTTATTTCTAGTTATATATATATACTAGGATGCAGACGGTGCTTAGTAGCACCCGACACAATCGTCCACAGACCATGGACTTGTTTGTTTGACTGTTTGGTGATTGATTGCGATATTGGTTTGAATGTGGTTTGTGGTGTGAAAAATCGAATCGATAAATTGGTTAGGATTAGACGTGCGCCGTTATAAGGCGAAGGAGTAAGGCTAGGTTAGACCCTTACTCCAAATTTTGTGGTTTGCATAACGAAAGTGAATTTGATTGATGTGTGAATGGCGTGGGCCTTCACTAGACCGGGGATAAGGCTAGGCCTTGTCCCGTTTCTAGTATCGTGCCGTTATGCCGCCGAAATTTTCTAAAATAAGTTAGAAAAATAAAAATAGCATTTTATTTAAAGAATGAACTGAATAGAAATTCATATGTTAAAATAAAATGTGTTATCGTTAAAAATATAATTTTTAACGTGAATGTGAATAAATAAATATTCATTTACAAACCAGACGGTTTGTTTATGTACACCTATTTGAATGACGTTGATTGGGTCGATAAATTTTACACATCGCCTAACAGCACAAATAAAATATGTGTTTGATTGTTTGAAACCCCATACGGGTGTTAGGATGAAATTTGAAGTTCACTCATCCTGATTGATTAAATATGTCGATCGATTGATTGACAGGCTGTTATAAGCGTTGAATATCTATATTTGATGCTTATACAGTGTAGTGCACTTTGGTTGATGGTTGATTATTTTCAATGCTATTATATACATGTGTTGTATGAAAATCCATATAATTAATTTTATATGGTAATTGATTGGGCCTCATTCCAGTTTTGAAAAAGAAATATTTGAAATAGAATATTTGAAAATAAAGGAATATATGAAGCCGTGTTGATTAGATTGACGCCATTTTGACGTGAACGATATTTATATCGATTTTGAAAACGATTTCGAAATGAATTGAATTGAAAACGATTTCGAAATGAATTGAATTGAAAACGAATTCAAAATGGATTGAAAACGATTTCGAAATGAATTGAATTGAAAACGAATTCAAAATGGATTGAAAACGATTTCGAAATGAATTGAATTGAAAACGAATTCAAAATGAATTGAAAACGATTTCGAAATGAATTGAATTGAAAACGAATTCAAAATGGATTGAAAACGATTTCGAAATGAATTGAATTGAAAACGAATTCAAAATGGATTGAAAACGATTTCGAAATGAATTGAATTGAAAACGAATTCAAATGGAATTGAAAGCGAATTGAAATGAATTCAAATTGAATTGAAATTCGAATTGAATAGAAATGAATTTTAAAACGAATTTATAAAGAAGAATTCAATTTTGGCTTTGAATGGAAATAGAAGTTGAAATAGGTTTTGAAACGATTTTAAAACTATTTATATAATTCGTTTTGAATAGGAATCGACGAAATATATATTATATATATTATATATATAATATAATGGCCTGAATAGAACGCGCCGCGCCGCGGCAGTTCGCGAATTTCGACCATTGACTTCGAATGGACATTACGGGAGATCCGACCGTCGGATTCTCCTAAAATCGGAACCGTTGGGTTCGTATCGAAAAGAGCTTTCTAATGAATGTTAGAAATTTGAAATCTAACGGTTGGATTTGGAATTATGTCCAAATCAAATTCGAAAAAGGTCGCTATAAGTGCAGTTCGATGGCCATTGTTGGAAATCGACTGTACGGGCCTTGATAAAATTATTAAAAATAGTAATAATTTGTGTAAAATCATAAGAAATGATTTAGAAAGAATTGGGATGAAAAACTCCATATTTGAAAAGATAAAAATGGATTTTTATCGAAATGAACTAGTTTTGAACTAGAATTATAATTCTATTTATTTTTAAATAAATAAATTGAATTTAAAAAGGGTTTTAAAAATAACCAAAATTTCCAATGATTGCATTGGAGTGGATTTGAATCGAAATTGTCTTCGGAATATTTCGATGTTGGAATTCGGGATTATACAGGTGTTGTTATGGAAATTTGAAAGATATATATATTTATATCGTTATTTCCAATACGACATTTGTTAGTCGTAGAATTTGATATTGAATATAAGCCGATATATTTTCTATTCAGAGCCTTGTATTGAATATCGAATGTGATTTGGGTTTGTCGTGAATGGTGTCTTCACTAACACTGTTCTTGAACCCATTTGAGAAAAGATTAAATCTTTTTATTTAGATTTAATGAAGTGTACCAATTAAATAATATTTAATTGGAATTGAATTGATATTGATTTTTGGGTTTATCGTGAACAGTGTTTTAAATAACACTTGTTCTTTAACCCGATAATTAATGAATGTGATTTGGGTTTGTCGAGAATGGTGTCTTCACTAACACTGTTCTTGAACCCAGTTGAGAAAAGATTAAATCTTTTTATTTAGATTTAATGAAGTGTACCCATTAAATAATATTTAATTGGAATTGAATTGATATTGATTTTTGGGTTTATCGTGAACAGTGTTTTAAATAACACTTGTTCTTTAACCCGATAATTAATGGGAGTTGACTTTGGGTTTATCGTGAACCGTGTTTTTAAATGACACTGATTCTTTAACCCAGTCACAGATTAAAACTAAGTGGAGTTTTAATGAATCTTTAATTAGATTGAAAAGATCGAGAATGGAGTATCACCAGTTTTGCTCCAGGCGATAGTTAAATCTTTAATTAGATTTGAACGTGAAATTTAGAAACTAACTGTCGGTTAGCTAAGTAGAATGGTTTTCTGGATATTGATCTGATGTTGGTTTCGGCCTTCGGGGTTAATATTTGGGGAATTATTCTCTTGATTAATTTACGGTTAATGACTAATGAGTTGGAATGAGGCGTATGTTGTGTTTGTGTAACACTTATTTAAAATATACGCGAGTTATTCGGAAAGACCGGGTTTATCCCATTCTGAATAACTGATGCGACGATAAGTCGAAGATGAAGACGATGGTCGAAGACCGGAGGTCTTCACGTCGTTTGGGTGATAACTGATGATCTTGATTGGGCTGTACACCCAAGAAGATGGAAACAGTTAGTGATCGTCCAGACGTACTTGGAGATCGATGGATATGCGGGGTACTAGGTGCCTCCGGTTTCGTTCAGACCCAGGACGGACTTGTAAATGGACTGTGTGTCTGACATCGGATTTCATTCTGTGTGACTGATATCGGTTGCATAGGATGGTTTGCCTGTGTGGCATGCTAAGATGCAAAAGATCAAGGCTTCTGTTGAAAAGCAAAGTCTTGTGGTGATGATCAAAGCACGGCCTTTGTGGCGTAGCTTTGTGTAACGTCTACCTCGCGTGTTTCACACCCGGTATGAACCAAAAACGGGAGAGGACGTCAGGGAGGGCATGTGTTTCTTTCTAGCTAGAAGTGGCGTCAGTGGTTTTACACGCCCTGACGAGTTTGACTTATGTGGTTGTTGCTGTTGCGAGGCGCCTCGGATTGATCGGTCGTTCTCGAACCGATGGAGTCATTTAGTTGGCTCGTTTACGCCCCATAGGGCGGGGAAACGCATGTTCAGGCATTTTAATCCACTCCGTGTGGACCGGCCCTGACGATCCAAGGGTCACTCGAGCTCTGATCCTGAGGGGCAGGCTAGAGCGTCTCGAATCGGTTGAGGACTATCTTTTGCCTCGGTTCATAGATGGAAATCCAATTTCCAAATACGTGACATTTGCGGTTTTATTTGTAAACCTATATATGGCGACATGATATATGGTACCCATGCCGCCTATGATTGATACTTATGATTTGAAGTTGTTATATACACTATGCACTTATAATAGTATCAAATGATTTGTTTTAAACGTATCAAGCATTCTTTGGCTGTTATAAGGGAAAACCCTATCCCCCGGCTTGCGTTGCATTGTGTGATAGGACCTGGGTCTTATAACAGCTTCATTTTTCTTTATTTAGCATTGCGCTGTTTGTTTTATGCACTGGTATTCTTGGGAGGAAACCCGTTCCGTGTTATACGGCGTGGTCCCTTGATTTACCTAACTTTGAAATAAAGATTAACTGTTTTAGTTCTCACACCAGTCACATGACTGACCTGGAGTTTATTGTTTTAACCTAAACTCTGGGTGACCTTATTTTTGACACGGGCAGCTAGTAGTTTTGGTTTTGCAGATTTATATTCACAGGATCCTGGTTTACAGCTGGAACGATATCCGGAAAGCTTTGTATCCGTATATCTGCTTCTAGTTGTGTATTGTATTATTTTCCGCTGCTATGTATTTAAATGTAATTTAAATCTCTGATATTTCTGTGTAATATTCATTTATACTCTGTATATTCTTGTAATCTGATGCATTGTTGTAATAAGCAGTGAAATGTTCTTCTGTATGCGTTCTGTTGTGGTTTGTTCTCGAACTATCCGACGCTTTCCTTCACGGGGGAGTTGCGGGTCTTCACACCGCGCCTCATCGAAGACCCCCCCTCTTCCACCTCGACCTCGCGAGGAAGATTCTCTCCCCCCCTCGTTTCAGAAATCGCGACAGCCGCCCCCCCCCCCAAACCCGCATCCAACCGTCGCCGCCACTGCTTCGTCAACTCCCCCTCGATCATCTCCCTCTCCTATGAAAACTGCACGACCCCTGAGTCCCTCTCCAGCCCCCGAACGACGACCGCACCCACTGTTGGGCCCACGCACCGCCAGTCCGACCACCACCGCGCCCTAGCTGCTCCGACGAACGATGCAGTGAAAGGTAATTAATTTAATTACTTAGGTTATGAATTTATTTAGTTAAAGGTTTGATTTTTAATTTAAACAAAGGTTAGATTTTTGTTCGTGAGAAATAGCAAATAAAAATATAATCTTTATTAGGTAGGAGCTTGTAAAAATATGATTTTTATATTTTTAAAGTATTAAAAATATGATTTTTATATTTTTATAGTATTAAAAATATAATCTTTACTATATAGAAGATGTAAAAATATGATTTTGTTTATGTAGAAAAAATATATAACTTTTGCATGATAGGAATATTAAAAATATCATCTTTATATGTGTAGCAAAATAAAGTGGTGATTTTTATAATGATGAAATCTATATATTTGAAAAGGCAAGATTTTTGTATATTGAATAGCTAAGTAAAAATTCGATTTTTATATATTGAATAGCATAATAAAAATGTGATTTTTATATATTGAACATCAAAGTAAAAATGTGATTTTTATATATTGAACATCGAAGTAAAAATGTGATTTTTATATATTGAACATCGAAGTAAAATTGCGATTTTTATATATTGAACATCGAAGTAAAAATGTGATTTTTATATATTGAACATCGAAGTAAAAATGTGATTTTTATATATCGAACATCGAAGTAAAAATGTGATTTTTATATATCGAACATCGAAGTAAACATCGAAGTAAAAATGTGATTTTTATATATTGAACATCGAAGTAAAAATGTGATTTTTATATATTGAACATCGAAGTAAAAATGTGATTTTTATATATTGAATAGCGAAGTAAAAATTCAATTTTTCTATATTGAACAGCGAAGTAAAATTTGATTTTTATATATATAGTGGCTACGGGCAACGAAAGCGACAAAGAGCGAGAATGGCGGAGATTTCTACTTAAGAAGAATCGTGGAATTGGGATAGCTTTTGGTGAGAACTCCTCACTCAAAATTTCTTTTTCTAGTTATATATATATACTAGGATGCAGACGGTGTTTAGTAGCACCCGACACCCGTCATCCACAGACCATGGATGGCTTGTTTGTTTAATTGTTTGGTTGTGTAGTTAGTTAGATTATTTGGTTTGGATTGGATTGATTGGTGAAATGAAACTGATTTGATTGATGTGTGAATGGCGTGGGCCTTCACTAGACCGGGGATAAGGCTAGGCCTTGTCCCGTTTCTAGTATCGTGCCGTTATGCCGCCGAAATTTTCTAAAATAAATTAGAAAAATAAAAATATCATTTTATTAAATAAATGAACTGAATAAAATATTTTATCGTTAAAAATATAATTTTTAACGTGAATAAGAATAAATAAATATTCATTTACAAACCGGACGGTTTGCTTATGTACACCTATTTGAAGGACATTGATTGGGATGATAAATTTTACACATCGCCCAACTGCACAAATAAAAATCTGTGTTTGATTGCTTGAAACCCCGCACGGGTATTGGGAGGATATTTGACGTACACTAATCCCGATTGTTTAGTTGTATGTCGATCGATTGATTGACAGGTTGTTATAAGCGTTGAATATTTATATTTGATGCTTATACAGTGTAGAATGCACTATTGGATGATGGTTGATTATTCATCGTTGTTGATATATACATGTGTTGTAGAAAATCCATATAATTAACATTATATGGTAATTGTTTGGGCCTCATTCCAGTTTTGAAATAGAAATATTTGAAATGAAATATTTGAATAGAAATATTTGAAAAAGAAATATTTGAAGTAGAATATTTGAAAATTGAAATATATGAAGCCGCGTTGATAGATTGACGCCATTTTGACGTGAACGATATTTATATCGATTTTATTCAAATTGAAGTGAATATTAAAGTGAATTGAAATTCGAATTTAATTGAATTGATTTGAAATTCGAAATAAACTGAAAGGGTTTGGAATTCGAATAGAATGGAAATCGTTTTGAAATGAATTCAAATAGAATTGAAATCATTTTGAAATGAATTCGAATAGAATTGAAATCGTTTTGAAATGAATTCGAATAGAATTGAAATCGTTTTTGAAATGAATTCAAATAGATTTGAAATGAATTTGAAATGAATTCGAATAGAATTGAAATCATTTTAAAATGAATTCGAATAGAAATTGAATAGAAATGAATTCGAATAGAAATTGAATAGAAATGAATTCGAATTGAAATTGAATTGAAAACGAACTGAAATTGAATTAGAAATCAAGTTGAATTGAAATCAATTTGAAATGAATTTGAAATGAATTTATATTGGAATATTCAATTTTGATTTGAAATGGAATATGAAGTTGAAACCATTTTGAAAACGAATTTAAAACGATTTATAAAATACGTTTTTAAAAGGAAATTGACGAAGTATATATTATATATATTAAACATATAATATAATGGCCTGAAAAGAACGCGCCGCGCCGCGACAGTTCGCGAATTTCGACCATTGACTTCGAACGGACATTATGGGAGATCCAACCGTCGGATTCTCCTAAAACCGGAACCGTTGGGTTCGTATCGAAAAGAGCTTTCTAATGAATATTAGAAATTCAAAATCTAACGGTTGGATTTGGAGATACGTCCAAATCAAATTTGAAAAAGGTCGCTGTAAGTGCAGTTCGATGGCCATTGATGGAAATCAACTGTACGGGCCTTGATAAAATTATTAAAAATAGTAATAATTTGTGTAAAATCATAAGAAATGATTTGGGAAGAATTGGGATGAAAAACTCCATATTTGAAAATATAAAAATAGATTTTTATCGAAATGAACTAGTTTTGAACTAGAATTATAATTCTATTTATTTTTAAATAAATAAATTGAATTTGAAAAGGGTTTTAAAAATAACCAGAATTTCCAATGATTGCATTGGAGTGGATTTGAATCGAAATTGTCTTCGGAATATTTCGATGTTGGAATTCGGGATTATACAGATGTTGTTATGGAAATTTGAAAGATATATACATATATAACGTTATTTCCAATACGACATTTGTTAATCATAGAATTCGATATTGAATATAAGCCGATATATTTTCTATTCAGAGCCTTGTATTAAACATCAAATGGGATTTGGGTTTGTCGTGAATGGTGTCTTCATTAACACTGTTCTTCAACCCAGTTGTGAAAAGATTAAATATTTTTATTTAGATTTAATGAAGTATACCAATTAAATGATATTTAATTGGAATTGAATTGATATTGATTTTTGGGTTTATCGTGGACAGTGTTTTAAATAACACTCGTTCTTTAACCCGATAATTAATGGAATGTGATTTTGGGTTTATCGTGAACCGTGTTTTAAATGACACTGATTCTTTAACCCAGTTAAAGATTAAAACTAAGTGGAGTTTTAATGAATCTTTAATTAGATTGAAATGATCGAGAATGGAGTATCACTAGTTTTGCTCCAGGCGATAGTTAAATCTTTAATTAGATTTGAACGTGAAATGGTAATTATATTTACCGATAACACCGTGGTGTTAGATATGAAGTAAGACCCGTTTTACTTCATGGGATGAATAGGTTGGGATTGGGAAATTAAAACAAATAATTACTTCGGTAAGGTTCGTTAATCCCGACTAGTTGAATCGAAATTCAAAAGGAGATTAGAGAATAAATTCAAGGAATTTATCTTGGATAAAATTAATGGGAACCTTTCCCTATGAATGTGGAATTTAGAAGCTAACTGTCGGTTAGCCAAGCATAATGGTTTTCTGAATATTGATCTGATGTTGGTTTCGGCCTTCGGGGTTAATATTTGGGAAATTATTCTCTTGATTAATTTACGGTTAGTGACTGATGAATTGGTATGAGGCGTATGTTGTGCTTGTGTAACACTTATTTAAAATATACGCGAGTTATTCGGAAAGACCGGGTTTATCCCATTCTAAATAACTGATACGACGATAAGTCGAAGATGAAGACGATGGTCGAAGACCGGAAATCTTCACGTCGTTTGGGTGATTGCTGATGATCTTGATTGGGCTGTACACCCAAGAAGATGGAAACAGTTGGTGATCGTCCAGACGTGCTTGGAGATCGATGGATATGCGGGGTACTAGGTGCCCCCGGTTTCGTTCAGGCCCAGAGCGAACTTGTAAATGGACTTTGTGTCTGACATTGGATTTTAGTCCGTGTGATTGATCTCTATTAAATATATATCTGTTTGGCGGTAGAGAATTTATTCTCTTGCTTAACGCCCTTCTCTGAGACGTACGAGCTCAGGGGTTATATGTTGATGGATATCAAACGCATTGAGTGAATTGCCTGTGTGGCATGCCTAAGATGCAAATGATCAAGGCTTCTGTTGAAAAGCAAAGTCTTGTGGTGACGATCGAAGCACGGCCTGCGTGGCATAGCTTTGTGTAACGTTTACTTAGCGAGTTTCACACCCGGTATGAACCAAAAATGGGAGACGGACCTCAGGGAGGGCATGCGTTTCTTTCTAGTTAGAAGTGGCGTCAGTGGTTTTACACGCCCTGACGAGTTTGACTTATGTGGTTGTTGCTGTTGCGAGGCGCCTCGATTTGATCGGACGATCCGGGTCCGATGGAGTTATTTGTTGGCTCATTTACGCCCCATAGGGCGGGGGAACGCATGTTCAGGGTTTATGTTTAATCCACATCGGTGGACCGGCCCTGTCGCTCCAAGGTCACTCGAGCTCTGACCTGTGGCTCGGGCTAGAGAGTCACGAATCGGTTGAGGACTATCTTTTGCCCCGGTTCATAGATGGAAATCCAATTTCCAAATACGTGACTTTGCGGTTTTATTTGTAAACCTATATATGGCGACATAGTGGCATGGGACGCTCATGTCGCCTATGATTGATACTTATGATTTGAAATTGTTTTATACACTATGCACTTATTATAGTATCAAATGATTTGTTTTAAACGTATCAAGCATTGTTGGCTATTATAAGGTAAAAACCCTATCCTCCGGCTTGCGATTTCATTGTGTGATGGGAACTGGGTCTTATAATAGCTTCAATTTTCTTTATTTAGCATTGCGTTGTTTGTTTTATGCACTGGTATTCTTGGGAGGAAACCCGTTCCGTGTTATACGGCATGGTCCCTTGATTTACCTAACTTTAAAACAAAGATTAATAACTGTTTTAGTTCTCATACCAGTCCCATGACTGACCTAGAGTTTATTGTTTTAACCTAAACTCTGGGTGCCCTTATTTTGACACGGGCAGCTAGTAGTTTTGGTTTTGCAGATTTAAATTCACAGGATCCTGGTTTACAGCTGGAACGATATCCGAAAAGCTTTGTATCCGTATATCTCCTTCTAGTTGTGTTTTGTATTATTTTCCGCTGCTATGTAATTTATTGTAATCTCTGATATTTCTGTGTAATATTTATTCATTTATACTCTGTATTTTCTTGTAATCTGATGCATTGTCGTAATATACAATGAAATGTTCTTCCGTCTGCGTTCTGTTTTGTCGTGTTCGCAAAACGATCGGGCATTCCGAGCGGTCTGGGTCGGTTTAGCGACTGGTTCGGACCGAGCGGAATTCCTTTTCGTCACAGATATTGTCTTTATGCTATTATTATTTAAATTAAAATCCCTAAGTATCTGTTGAATATTATTTTCTATGCGAAAATTTATATCCTGTACATTAATTGCAGTGTCTTTTTTTTCTTCTTAGGGATGGGTTATTAATGCTAAGTTATTGGATGCATGGTTTTCAAATTTTAAATTTTCCTAGCA
The DNA here is from genome assembly GCA_030737875.1 of Allium sativum. Classification (NCBI taxonomy): domain Eukaryota; kingdom Viridiplantae; phylum Streptophyta; class Magnoliopsida; order Asparagales; family Amaryllidaceae; genus Allium; species Allium sativum. Next base: position 176,562,776 of record CM060915.1, on the reverse strand, counting down.
TTGCAATTTGGTAGGTTATTTTCAGAAATTAACCTATCCGATTAGAAAAATGTACTTGTTAAAAAACATATTTAGGAAATTACTAGTCTTGGCTACTATTTCGTAATCCCTCAGTCGTATAGTAAGAATAGTTTGGAATAAATCTGCTATATTATTACCAAATATAACTGGGTTTGCTAGTTAAAGACTTACTTGGTTTATAACTGGGTTACACAAAATATGTCCTAGCATTTAGATTTCTTTCAGACTGTTCCAAATTCTATAAATGTATATGCGTATGTTTATATTATAATATTTTGTTCTTTCCTTATAATATTTAACGAAGAAAATATTTTGAAATTGTTTCAGCTACCATTTCATAACATTTCAGCTACTATTTCATCCCTCAGCTTGCAACAACATCGATCGTGCCAGTTCACTCCTCGTGCAACTACTTTGATTCACTCCACCGGCAACGACCGTGCTGATTCCTCCAACATCAGCGACTAAATTCCGTGAGTTGTTGGGTAATTTAAATATTTTTTTAATGTTATTAGTATTTTAATATCTAAAATCCATGAACAACGGTTGCATGTTATATAATTCTATGCTCTGGCATATATCTTGTACATTACTTGCAACTTTCTGTAATAACCCGAAATTCTGAACCAGTTTAAAATTTTTATTTTGGCAATTTTAGCGAATTGTGAACATTTAAAATAGATTATTTTAAATAAAATTGACGAGAAATTTATTTGGAATATAATTCGAACGTATATATTATATACGCCGTCGTTAGAATATAAATATTTATATATAATTATAAACAGAATTGAAAACGGCGCGGTAGTTCCATAATTCGATTTCAAACTTCAATTGAACATACCGGGTGTAAAACAATCCGGATTTTAGCGAAACCAAAAAACATTAGGATCTAATTGATGGTATCTTTCCAACGAATCCGAAAAATCAAAATTTCATAGCGGGAATCAAAAGATATGTCCAGTTGAAAATTCTGAATAGTCGCTATGGAATCCAGGCCCTTAAAAACGGACATTTTGCAAACGACCTCGGATTTCGACGAAACCGCTTTTGTTGGATCCGTGATGTAAAATTATTGCTAGGTTTAAAATTTCATAATTTTTCGAATCAATATGTGAGCGTGGCAAAGGAAAACGCGTTTGACCTGTTTCAGTTGATTTTAATCGACTGGGAATTGGCCATTTTTCCAATGGTCTCGGAATTCAACGAAACTAGTTTTGTTAGGACCGTATCGTCAATACGAAGCTAGAAAATATTTTTCTGGAATTTTTCTAGTTAATATGTGACCTCGGTAATTTGAAATGTGCGTTTAAAATTCAATATAATAATTTAAATGTAAATTCAATGGAAACTGATTCAAACGATCGAATCAGCTTACGATACATAACCCTTTGTGTTCGGAATGGGGGTAAAACGCTATGGGCGACAGACGGTGGGCCTCGTTTTGTGATCGAAAATAAAAGTTGTTTTTTGGCAAAAATAAATTAAAATAAATTAAAATAAATAAAATATACCTTTCTCCCTCTATAATTTCTGGCCCCCCTTTTTCTCGATTCAGTTTATAAAGCAGAAAAAAAAAGAAGAAAAAAAAACAAAACGAAACCCGTCGCCTCCCCCTTCTGCCGCAACCGCCGCCTCTCCTTCCCCCTCCGCCCCCTGCGCCGCCACCCCCTTCGACCTCCGCAGCACCCTGGCCCGCCTCGACGATCCCCAAACTCCAACATCCCCAAATCGGAGCCTCCAGCAACCCTAGCCCCTTCCCGATGCCACCGCACACCGTCTGCCGCCTCCCCTTCATCGGCCGCGCCCCCACCATCCTCCGATGACGCAGGAAGACCCCCCCCCCCAGACCTGATTCGAACCCCCCCTCCTCTGCCGAGCCCGACCACCTGCTGCGCCCTCCTTAGACGAACTCCGACGTGCCATTTCCCCCTCTGACCAGTGGTGCGTCCTTCTTCTTATTTTTATTTGCTTTAAAATAAAATTGTTGTTTAAATTCTTTTTTTTTCCAAGATAAATAACATTAGGATTTTGCTAGAGTAAATAGGGTTTTAATGTGATAAAAATGGAATTTTTATCATAGTAAAAATGAAAATTTTATCATAGTGAAGGAGTGATTTTTAGAAATATAAAGAACTGATTTTTAGAAATATAAAGAAGCGATTTTTAAGTGAAAAATACGATTTTTATTTTTTTTAGTAGAATATTAAAAATATAATTTTTATATCAAGGGAAGAATAAAAATATAATTTTTATCACATGTGAAGATTAAAAATATAATTTTTATATGATGTGAGGGTTAAAAATATAATTTTTATCGTATGTAAAGGTTGAAAATATAATTTTCATATTATATAGATAATAAAAATGTGATCTTTATATGGTAGGATATAAAAAAAAAAGATGTGATTTTTATATAAGTGAAACGCGATATTTTTATGTAATGAAAGGCGATATTTTTATGTAGTGAAAGATCGAATGTTCATATAGAAGAAAGCGTTTTAAAAATATAATATTTACAGTATGTGAAGTGAAATAAAAATACGAACTTTATTTTTTGAAGTAAAAATATATGAAGTGGAAATAAAATTATGATTTTTATTTATATGTACAGCGCGAAAAGAAGCAAATCCAAAATGTTCAAAAGTTCAGAAGCACGGCGGAGTGGAACCCTCTGTGAGAATTTCTCACCTTTCAATTTCTTTTTCTAGTTATATATATATATATATATATATATATACTAGGATGCAGACGGTGCTTAGTAGCACCCGACACAATCGTCCACAGACCTTGGACTTGTTTGTTTGGTTGCATAGATTAGTTAGATGATTTGATTTGAATTTGGTTGTTTGGTGATTTTGATTGATGTGTGAATGGCGTGGGCCTTCACTAGACCGGGGATAAGGCTAGGCCTCGTCCCGTTTCTAGTATCGTGCCGTTATGCCGCCGAAATTTCCTAAAATATGTTAGAAAAATAAAAATATCATTTTATTGTGTAAATGAATTGAATAGAAATTCATATGTTAAAATAAAATGTTTTATCGTTAAAAATATAATTTTTAACGTGAATATGAATATAGTGAAAGTGAATAAATAAATATTCATTTACAAACTGGACGGTTTGTTTATGTACACTGATTTGACTGACATTGATTGGGTCGATAAATTTTACACATCGCCCAACTGCACAAATAAAATATGTGTTTGATTGTTTGAAACCCCACACGGGTGTTGGGATGAAATATGAAGTTCACTCATCCTGATTGATTAAATATGTCGATCGATTGATTGACAGGCTGTTATAAGCGTTATATCTATATTTGATGCTTATACAGTGTTGTGCACTTTGGTTGATGGTTGATTATTTTTGAATGCTATTATATACATGTGATGTGTGAAAATCCATATAATTAATTTTATATGGTGATTGATTGGGCCTCATTCCAATTTAGAAAATAGAGAAGAATATAAAATAAAGGTTCATGTGTTGACTGTACTCATCCGTTGAGATTAATCATGTGTTGAACGAAATATTTTAATAATAAAATTTATATCTTTATCTTTATAAAATAAAGGTTCATGTGTTGACTGTACTCATCCTTTGAGATTAGTCATGTGTTAAACGAAATATTTTAACAATAAAATTTATATCTTTATCTTTATAAAATAAAGGTTCATGTGTTGACTGTACACATCCGTTGAGATTAGTTATGTGTTGAACGAAATATTTTAATAATAAAATTTATATCTTTATCTTTATAAAATAAAGGTTCATGTGTTGACTGTACTCATTCGTTGAGATTAGTCATGTGTTGAACAAAATATTTTAACAATAAAATTTACATCTTTATCATATATGAAATTAGAAACTAACTGGAAAATAGATGAGATGAGTGGTCTCCTGAATATTGATCTGATGTTGGTTTCAGCCTTCGGGGTTAATATTCAGGAAATCGTTCTCTCACTAAATTACGGTTGGAGTCTGATTCAATATCAAAAGATAGATACCTTAATTTTTTTATAAAATATATTAAATAACAAAAATAGTCACACGTGGACAATACTCATTCGTTGAGATTAGTCGTGTGTTGACAAAAATAAATATTCATTTGTTGAATAGAATATTTGAAGATAGAAATATATGCAGCCGTGTTGGTTAGATTGACGCCATTTTGACGTGAACGATATTTATATCGATTTTATTCATTTTAAAATGAATATTGAAAAGTGATTTCGAAATCGCATATTTTAAAATGAAATTCGAATCAAATTAAATTGAAAACGAATTTGATTTCAATTGAATATAAAACGAATTTGATTTCAATTGAATATATAATGAATTTGATTTAAATTGATTAGAAAACGAATTTGATTTAAATTGATTAGAAAATGACTTTGAAATTGAATTGAATTGAAAACGAATTCAAATTGAATTGAAAGCGAATTGAAATGAATTCAAATTGAATTGAAATTTGAATTGAATAGAAATGAATTTTAAAACGAATTAATAAAGAAGAATTCAATTTTCCTTTGGATTGAAATGGAAGTTGAAAATGTTTTTGAAACGAATTCAAAACTATTTATAAAATTCGTTTTAAATAGGAATCGACGAAATATATATTATATATATAATATAATGGCCTGAATAGAACGCGTCGCGCCGCGGCAGTTTGTGAATTCCGACCATTTATTTCAAACGGACATTACGGGAGATCCGGCCATCGGATTCTCCTAAAACCGGAACCGTTGGGTTCGTATCGAAAAGAGCTTTCTAACGAATATTAGAAATTTGAAATCTAACGGTTGGATTTGGAGATACGTCCAAATCAAATTCGAAAAAGGTCGCTATAAGTGCAGTGCGATGGCCATTGTTGGAAATCGACTGTACGGGCCTTAATAAAATTATTAAAAATAGTAATAATTTGTGTAAAATCATAAGAAATGATTTGGGAAAATTTGGGATGAAAAACTCCATATTTGAAAAGATAAAAATAGATTTTTATTGAAATGAACTAGTTTGAACTAAATTTAAAACCCAATTATTTTTAAATAAATAAATTAGATTTAAAAAGGGATTTTAAATAATCGGAATTTCTAATATATTTGATTGGATATAAAATGGGTTTATCGTGAACGGTGTTTTAAATAACACTAGTCCTTTAACCTGATAACAAATAGAATGTGATTTGTGGGTTTATCGTGAACTGTGTTTTAAACAACACTAGTTCTTTAACCCGACGATAAATAGAATATGATTTGGGGTTGTCGTGAACTGTGTTTTAAATAACACCTAGTTCTTTAACCCAGTGAAAGGAGTTTTAACGAATCTGCAATTAGATTGAAATGTGAATCTATAATCTAAATTATCAAATTTAGAAATGAGCGAGAATGGAGTATCGCCAGTTTTGCTCCAAAGCGATAGTTAAATGTTTAATTAGATTTGAACGTGAAATGGTAATTAATTTTACCGATAACACCATAGTATTAGATATGGAGTATTACCAGTTTTGCTTCATGGGATGAATAGGTTGGGATTGGGAAATAAAATAAATAATTACTTCGATGCGGTTCGCTAATCTCGACTAGTTTGAAAAACCATAATTTGGTTTGAAATGTCATCCAAAGGAAGATTAAAGGATAAATTTGAAAGAATTTATCTTGGATAAAATTAATGGGAATCTTTCCCTAAAAATGTGATTTTGTGAATAAAAGAATATTCTGAATTGGAATGAGGCGTATGTTGTGTTTGTGTAACATTTGTTTTTAATATACGCGGGTTGTTCGGAAAGGCCGGGTTCATACCCATTCTGAATAACCGATTCGACGATATGTCGAAGATGAAGACGGTGGTTGAAGACCGGAAGTTTTCACATCGTTTGGATTATTACTGACGATCCTGATTGGGCTGTACACCCAAGAGGATGGAAATAGTTGGTGGTCGTCCAGACGTACTTGGAGATGGATGGATATGCGAGGAAAGTGCCTCCGGTTTCGTTCAGACCCAGAACGGACTTGAAAATGGATTGTGTGTCTAACATTGGATTTTATTCTGTGTTGATTGATTTCTATTAAATATACATTTGTTTGGCGGCGGAGAATTTATTCTTTTGCTTAACGCCCTTCTCTGAGACGTACGAGCTCAGAGGTTGTATATCGATGGACATCAGTCGCATGGCATGAATTGCCTGTGTGGCACGCTAAGATGCAATGATCAAGGCTTCTGTTGAAAAGCAAAGTCTTGTGGTTGATGATCAAAGCACGCCTACGTGGCAGCCTTGTGTATAACGTGAATTCGCGAGCCTCACACCTCGGTATGAGTCAAAAACGGGATACAGACTGCAGGGAGAGCACGACGTTTCTTTCTAGCTTTGGTGGTGTCAGTGACTTACCAACCCTGACATTTATATACTTTTCACCTTTGTGGTTGTTGGATGAGGTGCCTCGACTTTAGGTCTGTAAGGACCGGGAAACGTGTGTTCAGGAATTGCCAATCCTCTAACGTAAGTGAGGACCGGCCATGAAGCATCCAAGGGTTGCCCAGAGTGCGTAGCCCTGGGACATTTGCTAGAGTGTCTCGAACGCGGAGAGGAGCTTGCCCCTTGCCTCGACTCATGACCGAAATCCAATTTCCAATACGTGTATCGCTGTTTTAATTGTAGAACTAGTATGGCGACATGATAGATGGTACCCATGCCGTCTATGATTTATATTTATGATTGAAATTGTTTTGACACTATACACTTATTATAGTATCAAATGATTTGTTTTAAACGTACCAAGCATGTTTGGCTATTATAAGGGAAAACCCTATCCTCCGGCTTGCGTTGCATTGTGTGATGGGACCTGGGTCTTATAATAGCTTCATTTTTCGAAAAAGCATTGCGCTGTTTATTCTATGCACTGGTATTCTTGGGAGGAAACCCGTTCCGTGTTATACGGCGTGGTCCCTTGAATTACTCTCTTTTAAAATAAAGTTTTAAATAACTGTTTTAGTTATCACACCAGTCACATGACTGACCTGGAGTTTATTGTTTTAACCTAAACTCTGGGTGCCCCTATTTTCCGCACTGGCAGCAAGTAGTTTAGGTTTTGCAGATTTATAATCACAGGATCCTGGTTTACGGCTGGAATGATATCCGGAAAGCTCTGTATCCGTGTATCACCTTCAGTTGTGCTTTGTATTATTTTCCGCTGCTATGTAATTTATTGCAATCTCTGATATTTATCGAATGTAATTTATTCATTTATACTCTGTATATTCTTGTATCTGATGGTATTGTTGTAATAGCAATGAAATGTTCTTCCGTCTGCGTTCATTTGTGTGTTGTTCTCAAAGTATTTGTTCTTTCCTTAATGGGGAAGAAACGGGTTCTCACACTTTTCTTCTTCTTTCGGATGGGTTATTTATGCTAAGTTATGGGATGCATGGTTATCAACTATGAAAATGGTCTAGCATTGCAAGTTTTGTGGACTATTTTAAGAAATTAGCTTATTTGGTAAGAAAACTTTAATTGTCGAAGTATGCATTTAAGAAATTTACTAGTCTTGGCTGTTGTTTCGTGGTCCTTCAGTCATTCGGTAAGAGTAGTTTTGAAAATTCAGCTAACATTCTTATTAGATATAATTGGGTTTCGTAGTTAGAGACATACTTGGTTTGTAAATGAGGTACAAAATTATGCCTTGGTCATATTTCATTCAAATTGTTCCAAACACTATATATGTAGATGAATATATTATAATATTTTTCTATTTCCTTACATAAATAATAAAGGAAAATCTTGAAACTGTTTTAGCTGCAATTTCAAAATGTTTCAAATAGTTTCTCTTATAAAAATAATGTAACTGGACCGAGGAGATGTCATAAAAAATGAAAAAATGTCAACTATTGCTTTGAGGCCATCTTTCCTTTTTTGATGAACTCAATCTCTTTTAAATATTATGTTGGTTTTGGGTTGTATTTGTTATTTTAAGTGATGTATATTTGGGTTGAAATTGTTTTTGTGTGATGGATATTTGAGCGTGTATGAGAAGAAAAGTAATAAAATGATAAAAATACTACAAATGCTTCCACATCATTAGCTAAAAATGCGACTACTATAATTTTTGATTTGGTTTTCAGCTTGTGCAAGTGTCATGGAGAGAAGGACAGCGAAAATTTTATTTGTCTATATCACAAACTGTATAGCGAAAAGGAAAATAGAGAATAATTACTGACTTACGACTAATATTTGTGTAAACAAAGTGTTCTTCATAATGTATTCTATTCAGAGTAATAGAATCAATATAGCAACCAATTGTTTGTCAATGAAATAATATTGATTTGTATCATAAATCAAATTAGCTAATATTATCACCAATGTTGTACACTACCTTGTTCACTCTCACTTTAGTCTTATTGTAACACCCCGTATTTCAGTTAATGCTAAAATTCACTAATTGCAGAATAAATAATCTCAGATGTGAGAATTGGGGGAAACGGGCTGCGTCATTGCGTTCGTCTCGGAAAAATACGCAGAATAGAGTCCGAAATTTTGTAAATCGGAGTCTGTATGGCCCAGTTATGGCCCAATGAAGTTTGCAGAAAATTCAAAGCTAAAAACAGATTTAAAAATTCAAAATCAGATTTTAAAATAGAACCAGCGGGGCCAGGCGGGAAAGTTCCCGCCCTAGCCATGTCGACAGGCCTGTCGACTGGGGGTTCGACTTGCCTGTCGACTTGCCTGTCGACACGGCGTGTCGAGCCAGAGGGCCTGGGTGCACCAGGTCTGGTTTTCTGGCTAGGGCTGGGCTGGGTTCTAGAGATTTCCTAAATCTGACGGACCTAATCTAACCTAGGGTTAATCCTATGGTCTAAAACACACCCTAATCCTATAAATACACCCTAATGCAAGCCTAATCCATACTAAAAATAGAAATGATGCCATCATGCCGCCAAAATCAAACCTAAGAGGAGCCTCCACTAGTTTATGAAGGAAGTTGCAAGCTAATCAACCTCTAATCATCATCTTCTTCATATTTAGCAACTAGTTCTACTTCATAAGTTTGCTAATCTTGGTTTTGGTGAGTTCCTATGCCTTTAGCAAGTAATTGCTAAACTAATTAGGATAGGATATTAGGAGGCTATGGATGTAAATGTGGATTATGCAAGTTGTGGTTGTCATATGTTATAAGTTCATATGTAAACTTGCCTCTTTTATGATATGATGTGTTATGTAAGATCATATGCAAGTTTTATGCAAGTTCTTATGCAAAATCATATGCAAGTTAGTCTCTTTTTATGATATGCATAACATATGTGAGTTTGCCTTTGTGATATGACATGATATGCAAGTTTTATGCAAGTTTATGTGCAAGTTAGTCTCTTTTTATGATATGCATAACATATGCAAGTTTGCCTTTGTAATATGACATGGTATGCAAGTTCATATGCAAGTTTTATGCAAGTTTATATGCAAGTTCATTTGCAAGTTTTATGCAAGTTCATATGCCAGTTTTATGCAAGTTTATATGCAAGTTCATTTGCAAGTTTTATGCAAGTTCATATACAAGTTTTATGCAAGCTCATATGCAAGTTTGTCTCTTTTTATGATGTGCATAACATATGCAAGGTTGTCCCTATGTATGACATGTTATGTAAACGAATTACAAGGGAAACGATGGGGTTAATATGCATGATTATAAAAAGGTGTAAAGTTGTTATGATTAAGCATAACATAAAATGAATGGACATAATTGGGAATTTACCTATTAAGTTAGGTCTACCCACATTATGGAGTTGGGAATTTACCTATTAAGTTAGGTCTACCCATACTATGGAATTGGGAATTTAACTATTAAGTTAGGTCTACCCATATTCTTAAAAATGTGTAATTAATTAGGGATAATTAATTATGGGGGTGATTAATTAGGTGTAATTAATCAACAAAGACACGAAGTTGGACCCTTTTGTAGCGGAAGTCTGCCCGGAACCGACCGGCCATCCAGCGGCTACAAATGATTGGCCCAATGTGAGAGGTCTTAGTCATAAATTAAATACGTGATTAAAGTAAAGACACGAGGTTAGATCCTTTTTATGATGGAAGTCTGCCCGGACCCAACCGGCATATCCAGCAGTCATAAAAGATGGTCTAATGTGAGAGGTCTTTATGAGGTCATGATCTTAATTAATTAATTAAGAAACACTTAACCATATTAGCATGTAGAGGGACATGAGGGGTTAAGTGGGTGCCTTGGGTGGCATGTGGAAATCTAGTGGTTGCCTTGGGTGGCAATAGAAAATACGATTAGAATACTTAACCAAAGTGGAACATGTAATTAAAACATGATTAAAGGGTTAAGTGGTATACACTAGAAATGACAAGCTTAGGTGGGTAGCTTGTGGGGGGCCCATTTCAACCAATATCCCAAACATATCTTTGTGGGCTCGACTCTAGTCGAGTGACGGGACACGCATATTGGGCTTGACTATAAGAGGCCAAAACGGGTTAGCGGTGGCAACGCAGGATCAACGGGTTTCATATGCGTGTGTGGACCCGGGCTGGTTGGTAAGTCGTTGTTGCATCGTGTAGATATAAAGCCTTGCAGCGTTGATATTATCAGGTTGCCACTTTGGGGAATGATACACCCCATTGTGGGACCAGCACGGGTATCTACGGTAGGGAGCCGATCGCTTGGGAGTAGTGGGTACACCTAGTGGAGATAGGGGCAGACGGCACCTATGTAGTGAACTAGGGGTACACGAAACTACTGGGTAAATTTTCTAAGTCCTTGGGAGGGATCAACCTTTAAGTAGGAATGACTGGTGTGGTGCAGTGTAGTAATTATCCTTGGGTGGGTAAATGCGTCTTTATCGTTATCTTAGTTCACTCTAAGTCTGATTGGCTACTGAGTGTAGTCATTTATCCCCAGTCACACCGTACCAAGTTATATCATATCCTTATTACTTTAATGATTACATTGTTAAAGTTATAGGACTCGCTCAGACTTATGTCTGACCCCGTTGTTTTTATCTTTTTTTTCCAACCCTCAGGTTCTCAGAGTGGGCCCAGCACGAGTGGGCTTTGATCAGGCTGCTTTTATTTCTCTCTTGGAGCTTGGACCCTAGATGTAGAGCTCAGTTTACCCTTTTCTTTTATGGCTATCAGTTCATGTATTGGGATTATGTATTTTTATTTAGCAGGATGGATATTTGTACTTGACTTCTATTATGGTTTTGTGATGTAACCAGACATGTTTTGTTTTCCGCTGCAATTGAAATGATGTTTTAAATTTTCAAAGTATTACTTATATCTGTCTTGCTGTAATTACTCTGTTCTATATTCACTCAAATACTCCACCGATGTTATGGCATTCCCTTAGAGAGTGACCGTAGCGGGCGTGGGGTGTTACACGTTGTATCAGAGCAAAGGTTACCGGAACAGATAAAATTTTTAGAAAACTATTTTTCTAAAAACATTTTTGGAAGAAATATTTTAAAAACATGTCTTTAAAGAGAAAAGTTTTTGAAAGAAAAGCATAATCCCCAATAGCCATATCTTTATCTTTCGAATTCTCCGTTTTGAATCTTTCCTTTTTCGTTTCAGCATGGCTGAGGATCTTAACTTTCCGGAGGGTGTGACGATACCAGTATGGTATAGGAGATTGATGGAGGCTAGGGCCACCACTGCGGGTCCAGCAAATGTTCCTCCACCAACCGTAGCACCCGATCTTCCTCCTCCCCCTCCTCCTCGCACGGATACTTTTGCTAAGACTTGCAAGGAATTTAAAGCTATGGGAGGGAAACCTTTTCAAGGATCTAAAACTTTTGTGGAGGCTAGAGATTGGCTTAAGGAGGTGGAAGAGTTGATAGATATCTTTGAGATGGAAGAAGGAAAGAAAGTCAAGTTAGCTGCTTGGTTAATGAAAGGAGAGGCCTCATTCTGGTGGGAGGTCGCTAATGGAGAACGCCCCGTTGACTCTTGGGCGGATTTTAGGCAAAGATTTGTGGCAAAGTTTCTCTCAAGGGCGGAGGAAAACTTGTATATGGAAAGATTCTTGACTCTAAAGCAAGGATATCTCTCAGTGAAGGAATATGTCAACAAGTTTAATCAATTGGCAAGGTTTGGCCTAGACATGGTGAATACACCGAAGAAGAAGGCTTTGAGGTTCGTGAAAGGCTTGAATGAACCGATGCATGGGTTGGCTATGACTCATATCCCTATGGGGGCCACCTTCGAGAAGCTAGTTGACATGGCACTCATGCATGAAGAAGAGAAGGGTCCCAATGCTAATAAGGCACCCGAGAAGAAGGGAGATCAAAAGAGACCTCAGCAACAAAAGCAAAACAAAGGTGGGAAAGGCAACGGTGGCAAGGGGAAGAAGAAGTGCTTCAATTGTGGGATACCAGGCCACATAAGCAAAGATTGTAGAAAGAAGAAGAAGACTGGTTGCTTTCACTGTGGCGAAGCAGGGCATCTAGTGAAGGATTGCCCTAAGAAGGGGCAAAGGACGGGATCTACCTCAGGAGGACAGGTGCAAGCTCTTATGGCACCGGGTCAGGCTAGGGGGCAAGTACAGGCTCTCGCGGTTCCACCAATTCAGGAAAGAGGTAGAACTATTTCCGTTGAAAGTCTGGTTTTTCTATTTGATCATCCTGTCCGAACATTGTTTGATTCTGGCGCATCGCATTCGTTTATCTCATCATCATTAGTTGAGTCACTGCACTTAGACACCAGTCTGGTAGATGATCCCTTGGTTGTTTCAAACCCAATTGGGGGCTCCACTTATTTGTCCATGATATGTTTGGGTTTGAAGATTTCTATACTTAGCATTGAGTTTAGATGTGATGCTTTTGTTTTGGGCTTCACGGGCTATGGGTTGATTTTGGGCATGGACTGGTTATCCAGTAATGGTGCCGTTCTTGATTGCGAAAGGAGAGTTGTTAGGCTCATGACCCGCTTGGGTAACACTCTCGAGATCTCTTGTAATCCCATGAATTCTGTTATGCTAAGTTATCTTGAATCGCTTGACGCTTCGGTCGAGAGTTTGCAATCTGTTAGAGTGGTCCGGGAATACTCGGATGTGTTTGAGGAGGTGAAGGGCTTACCTCCGAAGCGGGAGATTGACTTCCGAATATATCTGGTGGATAATGCTAAACCTGTATCTTTACCAGTGCGCCACATGGCTCCTCGTGAGAGGAGGGAACTCCATAAGCAAGTAGGGGAGTTGATTGAGAAGGGGTTCATAAGACGAAGTATATCTGAGTGGGGTGCTCCAGTAGTTTTTGCTACGAAGGCGGATGGGTCCCTCAGACTTTGTGTAGACTATAGAGAACTCAACAAGCTCACAAAGAAGAATAGACACCCATTGCCGAGGATTGATAATCTTTTCGATCAGTTGGTTGGCGCTTCAGTATTTTCTCAGTTGGACTTAGCCACGGGGTTTCATCAGTTGAGGGTGGCTGAGGATAGCATAGACAAGACTGCCTTTAGGACTCCGGATGGTTTCTATGAGTGGCTGGTGATGCCATTTGGGTTGACGAACGCCCCTGCATACTTTGTTGATTTGATGAGTAGGGTGTTCAGGGAGTTCCTTAATAAATTCGTGGTGGTCTTTGTGGATGATATTTTAGTATTTTCTAAGAGTGAAGAAGAGCATGCCCTACATCTTGGGGAGGTATTGAAGACTCTTCGAGCACATAGCCTTAAGGCTAAATTCTCTAAATGTCACTTCTGGAGGAAGGAGGTGCGGTTCTTGGGGCACGTGGTCTCCAAGGAAGGGATAGCTGTGGATCCCGCGAAGGTAGTATCAATTCAGGATTGGAAGGTTCCGAAGAATGCTACCGAAGTAAGAAGTTTCTTGGGGTTGGCGGGTTATTATAGGAAGTTTATCAAAGACTTCGCGAAGATATCAGCCCCATTAACCCGCTTAACGAAGAAGAATCTTGTTTTCGCATGGGACGTAGATTGTGATGATGCGTTCCGACGGTTAAAGAGAGCTTTAACCACTGCTCCAGTTTTAGTGTTGCCAGATGGGAGCAAGCCATTTGTTGTTTATACCGATGCTTGTGGGACAGGACTAGGCGCAGTCTTAATGCAAGAGGGAAGGGTAATAGCCTATGGTGGAAGGCAGTTGAGAGTGCATGAGAAAAATTACCCTACCCATGATTTAGAGTTGGCCGCTATTGTTTTTGCGCTTAAGATTTGGCGCCATTATCTTCTTGGTGAGAGATTCGAATTGTTCACTGACCACAAATCATTGAAGTACTTGTTTTCTCAGAAGGATTTGAATTTGAGACAGCAAAGGTGGATGGAGTTCTTAGCATCCTATGATTTCGAGATAGCGTATACCCCTGGCAAGGGTAACGTGGTGGCGGACGCCTTGAGCAGAAAGAGGTTGTCCTTGAGTCCATTGTTCGTGGAACAACGAAGCTTGGAATTTATCTCGATGTTTGATTTCAGACCTTTCATTGATTATGTACCCGGTTTGCTAGCATCCTTGGAGGTTAGACCTACTCTTCTGGGGCGGATTGAAGAAGCACAGAGGGACGACCCACAGTTGGTTGAGTTGGTGGAGAAGCTCATAAGGGAGGAGTCGTCCAGCCATTTGAGTAGGTACACCCTAGACGATAGGGGGTGCTTGCGTAGAGACGGTAGACTTTGTGTACCGCAAGACGAGGGGTTGAGGAAGGTTATTCTTGATGATGCACACCGTTCTAGGATGACCATTCATCCTGGTGGGGACAAGATGTACCAAGACATGAAGAGGGTTTTCTTCTGGGCTGGTATGAAGAAAGATGTGGCCGAGTATGTTGCTCGATGCTTGATGTGCCAACAAGTGAAGGCGGAGCAAAAGAAACCTGGTGGGTTGCTTCACCCATTGGAAGTTCCGCAATGGAAGTGGGATAGCGTCTCGATGGATTTTATTGATGGGCTACCCAGATCAAGAAAGGGTAATACGGGAATTTGGGTTGTAGTAGACAGACTTACTAAAAGCGCCCATTTCATACCTGTGAAGAGCAAGAGGACCGCTCCATGGCTAGCTTCAGTATATCTTCAAGAGATAGTTCGATTGCATGGGGTACCCTCTAGCATAGTGAGTGACCGAGATCCTATCTTCACTAGCGAGTTCTGGAAAAGTTTGCAAGAAGCAGTAGGGACTCAATTGTGTCTGAGCACCGCATATCATCCTCAGACGGACGACCAGACTGAGAGGGTGAATCGTGTCCTAGAAGACCTTTTGAGGCTTTGTATCTTAGATTTTGGAGGTACATGGGTAGAGCATCTTCCATTGGTGGAGTTCGCATATAATAATAGCTTTCAGTCCAGTATTGGTATGGTTCCTTTCGAAGCTCTTTATGGAAGGCCTTGTCGATCACCTACATGTTGGTCGGAATCTACGGATAAGATCTTGCTTGGGCCTGATATGGTTAGGGAGACTTCTGAGAAGATTGACTTGATTCGAAGAAGGATGAAAGCAGCGCAGGATAGGCAAAAATCTTATGCGGACAAGAGAAGGACGGATCTTGAGTTTGAAGTTGGGGACATGGTCTTTGTCAAAGTGTCTCCGTTACGAAATGTGGTTCGCTTTGGATCTGTTGGGAAGTTAGCACCAAGGTTCGTAGGGCCATTTCCCATTAAGGAAAGAATTGGACGGATGGCATATAGAGTGGAGTTGCCCGACAGACTTAGTGGTGTACACGATGTATTCCATGTGTCACATTCGAGGAAGTGCTTACATGAGACCGCAGAGGTGGTAGAGCCGAGCTTGCTTAAAGAAGTGGAAGTAGAGCGTGATGCGACTATTCGACGAGCTCCTACTCGCATCCTTGGGTCAGAGACTAGGAAATTGAGGAATCGAGAGGTTCAACTAGTCAAAGTACAATGGGGAGAAGACGAGGGCAACGCTACTTGGGAGACGGAAGCGAAGATGCGTTCATTGTACCCATTCCTTTTTGAGGGTATGTCTTTTAACTTCTCCTTTATCGTTTGACTAGTACTCATCTTATCTTTAGTATGTCCTCTCATTTGTACCTTTGACCTTTAGATAGGGTAAACCTATGATTGAAACATGTGTTTGAGACATGTTATGTTTGATGGATGCATGTGGATGCAAGTTGTTGCTAGTGGTTGCTCGTGGATGCATATATACACACTCTAGGCACTAGATCGGCTCAATCACTTCATATTGCATATTGCATAAAATTGTGTGTAGGAAGCTATATTTGTGGATGTATAATGATTGTGTTATCATATGGATGATGCATTTTGGTGAATGATTGTGCACTCATGTAGATATTGTATGTGTCGATAGGGTTCTTTCGCATACATAATGGATGCATGGCACTATCATGGTTTGCATATGTTCATACATTAGATAGGGAACATATACACACACTTTTTGCATATGCTCATACATCATTAGAAATTGTTTTAAGGACAATGGATGCCCGTGTTTGATGGATTGAGTAGATGGTTATTTGGATGGTAGGATATGCATTCTCCTTAGCTTAGATATTTCGGGGACGAAATCCTTTAAGGAGGGGAGAATGTAACACCCTATATTTCAGTTAATGCTAAAATTCACTAATTGCAGAATAAATAATCTCAGATGTGAGAATTGGGGGAAACGGGCTGCGTCATTGCGTTCGTCTCGGAAAAATACGCAGAATAGAGTCCGAAATTTTGTAAATCGGAGTCCGTATGGCCCAGTTATGGCCCAATGAAGTTTGCAGAAAATTCAAAGCTAAAAACTAGTTTTAAAAATTCAAATTCAGATTTTAAAATAGAACCAGCGGGGCCAGGCGGGAAAGTTCCCGCCCTAGCCATGTCGACAGGGCTGTCGACAGGCCTGTCGACTGGGGGGTCGACTTGCCTGTCGACTTGCCTGTCGACACGGCGTGTCGAGCCAGAGGGCCTGGGTGCACCAGGTCTGGTTTTCTGGCTAGGGCTGGGCTGGGTTCTAGAGATTTCCTAAATCTGACGGACCTAATCTAACCTAGGGTTAATCCTATGGTCTAAAACACACCCTAATCCTATAAATACACCCTAATCCTATAAATACACCCTAATGCAAGCCTAATCCATACTAAAAATAGAAATGATGCCATCATGCCGCCAAAATCAAACCTAAGAGGAGCCTCCACTAGTTTATGAAGGAAGTTGCAAGCTAATCAACCTCTAATCATCATCTTCTTCATATTTAGCAACTAGTTCTACTTCATAAGTTTGCTAATCTTGGTTTTGGTGAGTTCCTATGCCTTTAGCAAGTAATTGCTAAACTAATTAGGATAGGATATTAGGAGGCTATGGATGTAAATGTGGATTATGCAAGTTGTGGTTGTCATATGTTATAAGTTCATATGTAAACTTGCCTCTTTTTATGATATGATGTTTTATGTAAGATCATATGCAAGTTTTATGCAAGTTCTTATGCAAAATCATATGCAAGTTAGTCTCTTTTTATGATATGCATAACATATGTGAGTTTGCCTTTGTGATATGACATGATATGCAAGTTTTATGCAAGTTTATGTGCAAGTTAGTCTCTTTTTATGATATGCATAACATATGCAAGTTTGCCTTTGTAATATGACATGGTATGCAAGGTCATATGCAAGTTTTATGCAAGTTTATATGCAAGTTAATTTGCAAGTTTTATGCAAGTTCATATGCAAGTTTATATGCAAGTTCATTTGCAAGTTTTATGCAAGTTCATATGCAAGTTTTATGCAAGCTCATATGCAAGTTTGTCTCTTTTTATGATGTGCATAACATATGCAAGGTTGTCCCTATGTATGACATGTTATGTAAACGAATTACGTGGGAAACGATGGGGTTAATATGCATGATTATAAAAAGGTGTAAAGTTGTTATGATTAAGCATAACATAAAATGAATGGACATAATTGGGAATTTACCTATTAAGTTAGGTCTACCTACAATATGGAGTTGGGAATTTACCTATTAAGTTAGGTCTACCCATACTATGGAATTGGGAATTTACCTATTAAGTTAGGTCTACCCATATTCTTAAAAATGTGTAATTAATTAGGGATAATTAATTATGGGGGTGATTAATTAGGTGTAATTAATGAACTAAGACACGAGGTTGGACCCTTTTGTAGTGGAAGTCTGCCCGGAACCGACCGGCCATCCAGCGGCTACAAACGATTGGCCCAATGTGAGAGGTCTTAGTCATAAATTAAATACGTGATTAAAGTAAAGACACGAGGTTAGATCCTTTTTATGTTGGAAGTCTGCTCGGACCCAACCGGCATATCCAGCAGTCATAAAAGATGGTCTAATGTGAGAGGTCTTTATGAGGTCGTGATCTTAATTAATTAATTAAGAAACACTTAACCATATTAGCATGTAGAGGGACATGAGGGGTTAAGTGGGTGCCTTGGGTGGCATGTGGAAATCTAGTGGTTGCCTTGAGTGGCAATAGAAAATACGATTAGAATACTTAACCAAAGTGGAACATGTAATTAAAACATGATTAAAGGGTTAAGTGGTATACACTAGAAATGACAAGCTTAGGTGGGTGCTTGTGGGGGGCCCATTTCAACCAATATCCCAAACGTATCTTTGTGGGCTCGACTCTAGTCGAGTGACGGGACACGCATATTGGGCTTGACTATAAGAGGCCAAAACGGGTTAGCGGTGGCAATGCAGAATCAACGGGTTTCATATGCGTGTGTGGACCCGGGCTGGTTGGTAAGTCGTTGTTGCATCGTGTAGATATAAAGCCGTGCACCGTCGATATTATCAGGTTGCCACTTTGGGGAATGATACACCCCATTGTGGGACCAGCACGGGTATCTACGGTAGGGAGCCGATCGCTTGGGAGTAGTGGGTACACCTAGTGGAGATAGGGGCAGATGGCACCTATGTAGTGAACTAGGGGTACACGAAACTATGGGTAAATTTTCTAAGTCCTTGGGAGGGATCAACCTTTAAGTAGGAATGACTGGTGTGGTGCAGTGTAGTAATTATCCTTGGGTGGGTAAATGCGTCTTTATCGTTATCTTAGTTCACTCTAAGTCTGATTGGCTACTGAGTGTAGTCATTTATCCCCAGTCACACCGTACCAAGTTATATCATATCCTTATTACTTTAATGATTACATTGTTAAAGTTATAGGACTCGCTCAGACTTATGTCTGACCCCGTTGTTTTTATCTTTTTTTTTTCAACCCTCAGGTTCTCAGAGTGGGCCCAGCACGAGTGGGCTTTGATCAGGCTGCTTTTATTTCTCTCTTGGAGCTTGGACCCTAGATGTAGAGCTCAGTTTACCCTTTTCTTTTATGGCTATCAGTTCATGTATTGGGATTATGTATTTTTATTTAGCAGGATGGATATTTGTACTTGACTTCTGTTATGGTTTTGTGATGTAACCAGACATGTTTTGTTTTCCGCTGCAATTGAAATGATGTTTTAAATTTTCAAAGTATTACTTATATCTGTCTTGCTGTAATTACTCTGTTCTATATTCACTCAAATACTCCACCGATGTTATGGCATTCCCTTAGAGAGTGACCGTAGCGGGCGTGGGGTGTTACACTTATTGTTACATATGACATATAAAATGTCAAATATGATAACAATATTAGACCTGGTAGCAGACTCTTTGTGTGTTGAATAAAACTAAAACTTCAGATGGTTTAATAGGCAAATAAATAAAATATATAACGCATATATTCAAATCCAGATGACCACGTACTTAATCAAATCTATAGTGTAGACATTAACATACATTACAAAAGAAATTCTTTACAGCTCATGTTTATGTTTTTCATTCATGTTTGTCAGCCAAATTTAAATCTAGAATACCAACCTGTTTGTTTTTGTTTTTATTTCAATTTTTTCTCTATGTTCATCTTTTGTTAACCTTAACGTTGCATAAATTTGATATATTCAACTATCTATTTTCTACAGTTTTGAAATTGTTGGAGCTTTGACAAATTTTAATTGGATTCTGATCGTTGTACATTGTATTTGTTTTCATTTTATAAAACTTAGTTCATATTTAAAACGTAGTTGATTTTATAAAGATAGTTATTTTTATGAAATGACTAATTTCACACTTTGTTCTGTACACGTTTACCAATTGACTATTTTTGTGGAGCCATAACTCTGAAAGAACTTCGTGCTCTAATACATCACTAATACAACATCTAAGCTTAAAACATTACGATACTCACCATCGTTGTTCACTCAGGATGAAATCAAATAGAACTATTCTCAAACAAGTTGATAAATATAAGTTCACTCATTTCTTCTTCACTCCTCGGATTTTCTTCATCCTGTTCTTTCTTTCCTTTATCTGCTTCCTCAATTAGTCAACCTGGGTGGCCAGTTCATTCCGTATTAGCCTATACTTGGGCTTGAACTTTTTTGCACTCTCAACTGAATCGTAGATCAAACCAAACCAGGTAATCTTGCCGCACCCAAATTAAGTTTTGAACTTAAAGACAAAGAACAAATTCAAATCCTTGATGCTATACATATTTGCAAGCTTCTCCTTCAGTTCATCTTTTGACACCTTTGCCTTGCCTGGACATGTGAGATCAATCATGAATTGCTTACGTGAGTGGGGACAATTTGTCATAAGTTTGCGTGTTTTGATGGTCACCGCTTGCCTGGTATCCGCCATTGTGTTATTTTTTAATTTAGAAAGCAAAGTTGGCCATCGTATATGATAAACTCAAGCTCTGCCTATCGGGAAAGAGCTTATTTATATTTACTTCCTTGCATACATGTATTTTTTATTTCTGAGTTATCAGTTATATGCTATGTGTAGCACATATACATTCAAAATGGGGTACACCCTAGAGCATATTTGTTTTAAAGCAGTGCTTTAGTTCAAAATCTAAAACTACTTCAGTTCAAAAACAGCAGCAGCAGTGCTTCCGTTAAAAGACCGAAGGTATGGAATGAGGCACGACGCTTTAGTTTTAACCCGAAGCTCTAGTGCCTCAGTTTCAAGACTTATACGTAAAGGCTGAAGCTTCATATTATAAACTAAAGCTCAACACTTCAGTTTCATGTTGAAGCCCAAGTGTTTATCTTCAACACTTAAGCAGTGCTTCCAATTTTTGATCTAAAGCGCACACTTTGTTTTTATTTGAAGTGCATTGCTTACATTTTAAGAACTGAAGAAGCACCTCAGTTAGCTACTAAAACCAAAGTGCACACTTTAGTTTTTTTACTGAAATGCATACTTCAGTTAAAAGACAAGTGTACGCTTTAGCTAGAAAGGTGATAATTAACATATTCTTGTTCAATTGATATTCACATGAATTCACATTGAATTCTCGTTAGTAATAAAATTTGTAGGATTGTTTTCAACTTCTAAAATTTTGGCAAAGAGCATTGAAATTATAATTAACAAACCAAACAAATCAACGTAATATTTTCCAATAAAAATGTTTTGTTATAATAATTTTTGTATCCTCACTAGTCTAATAAAATCCATCATTTTCAATTATCATGAATTTTTTTTGAAATATAATCATTTACATCCTTAAAGGTCATGGTTTAAAATAACATTGATAGATCCCGAATTTATTTGTGAAGATTTGAAGAATTTAAGAAAATGTATTTATTCTTTGGAAGAGATCTTATTTATTTCATTTATATTTGTAGTTTGAATAAATTAATTTACAAATGGTTCAAATTGCCTTATCGCTTTCAGTTGTACTTAATGGTACATTATACCGGCCTTCTCTTTTTGATGGAACTACATAGTATTACATAGTTTCCATGTAGTTTTTATTTAATTTAGCGAGTTTAAGAAACCATGATGATGAGCAATTTGTAAAATGGTTGGATATGTCGTACAATTGCCTTTATGCCTTTTATACTATGTATTTCTACCGTAGTCAAGGTATCAATTCTTCTCCTAACTTATGTTTGCCTTTCTTTATTATATAATATCATCGGCAATAATTCAGATTGTTTCATTTTATTTTTATTTACTTCATTGCATCTGGGTTGGTGTATTTAAATCACTCTAGTTCATTTTTTGTTGAGATATTAAGGAAAGATATTATGTTGAGATATTAAGGAAAGATATTAAGAATGAGTTAATGTTGAGATAAGGACAAATAAATACATTATTTTATATTTGGTGTTAGAGAATATGCCATGGAATATGCTCCAGAATAAAGAATGTGCTAGGAATATTCTAGAGAATAATTGACCCTATAAATATAGGGATTAACAATGTAATAGCAAATCAATTCATATTAATAAAAATGTAGCCTTTTGATTGTTTACTGTTTCATCTCTCTCTTCTCTCTGATCTAAATTCTTTCATTTTTTCATAATTTTTTCATGATTTACTGTATTCACATATAAGTATAGATGTACAATCTTTTCAAAAGAGAAAAAAAGTGAAACGCCCCACCTCCGTTAGGGTCACTCTCAAAGGGAATGCCCTAATTTTGGTGGAGGTTTATAAGTACAAGTCACAGATATACAAGACAGATATAAGAACACATATTTGTAAACAGCGGAAGAATAACAAACTTTATTTCATAAAGTCAAATACGTGTTACAACAACATCCTTTCCAAAACATAACATAACACTTTCATAATCTGTCTTGAGTACATTATTTTTAAAGAAGCATAAATAAAACATAGATAAACTGCAAAAGCCCAATAGTGGATTGTCCAAAGCCATAGTTCAACACAAGAAAGTCCAAGCAATACATTTCTCTTCTTCAAGCTGGATGTTGAGGCTGGTCAAGCTGCTGTGTTCCCTCCCTGAGGACCTGGGGGGGAAACGGAAGAAAGAAGACGAAAGAAAAATAGAGTCAGACATAAAGCCTGAGTAAGTCTAGTACTACTTTGTCTATGAATAAAGAACTGGGTATGATAAGTAAAACAGGAAGTGGGCAAACACTATGAACTTGGTTAAGTTATCTAGGGTCGAATATACTATCGTACCCCATGTTAATCTCTGAACCCATATAAACTAGTTTCCAATTTGCACCCCAAAATCAGGGTGATGTGATCCATTCTACGATGATCGGCTCCTACTCGCATAGTTACCTGTGTCTTACGGCCCCCGATGTCTGTAGTTACCTATGCTGGTCCCACCATGGGGTGTATCAAGTCCCATAGTGGCAACCCGACACAACCTTAGAGTGCAAAGGTATGCTACTGGTGTCCAGTGCTTTATTTTTCTGCGCCGGAGTGCGTGCACGCCCACACACCGTTAGAACCTACACTGCTACACCACCGCCGTCGATTTGACCTCTTACAATCAGCCCAGTAATCGTGCCCCACCCTGCCTAGTTTCAGGGTATCCTGATACACCTTTTTAGGGTTACTGCTGAAAATGGTCCCCCGTTACTAGGTTTTCTATCTCTAGCCAACATGCTAAGTTGGTTAAGTGTTTCCTACCTAACCCCCACCAGTCCATTTAGTTTAGCATGTTCCATTTTGATTAAGTCTTTAGTTTACTTAATCCTAACAATCCTGACTCAGCCTTAATTGTCTTATTAAGGCCCTGACCTCTCATATTAGACAGGTATTGTTGTGGCTGCCTGTTGCCGGTTGGTTCCGGGCAGTCTTACGCCACAACTCAGTCTAACCTCGGGTCCTTGCTGGGCTCCATGTTTAACCTCCCACATTGGATAGGTATTGTTGTGACTACTGGACAGCCGGGCGGTTCCGGGCAGGTTTACATCACAACTCAATCCAACCTCGGGTTAAACACATCGTCTTTTCTACATTTACATATTTTGTCATTCTTCTTTATTTCTTATATGTAAATATTTGCGGCCCATTATTATGTTAATGGTGTAAAGGTTACACCAACCATGGGCCCAACCCATACTTGACCTTGGGCCCTTCTATTTCATATTTTCATTCATTAATTAATTTTTAACCCAACGTTATTTTCCCCCGTTTTACACGTCCGTTTATATATATTGGGCTTAGCCTTTTAAAGCCCAATTTAGCCATGCGAAAAGGGGAGGCTTATGGCGTATACACAAAGAGGGGAAAGTGAGCGCATGAACTTGCATGTGACGTTGGAAATACATACTAGAAACTGGTGTACTTGCATAGAGGTAACATAGGTGACATAAATCAAAGCATGTGAACTTACATAGGTTTAACTGCAACATGAACCTATATTCTTATTTATGCATAATGTCAACATAAGCATGGCATAAATATTTCTAGCATAAGCATAGCATAATGTCAAACATGAGCATGGCATAAATACTTCTAGCATAGGCATGGCATGTGGTCAAACATAAGCATGGCATAATTACTTCTAGCATGAACATAGCATAATTCAACTTAATCATGATTTAAGCCTAATCACATAACGATGGTATAAACATACTTATGCATAAATATTCCTAAACATGGTGTTTGCTTTAAACTTGCAAAAAGGGGATTTTTGAGTCCAACCTAGCCGTGTCATCATATAATCCTTTAAAACAAGATAGACTTAATCACGGATTTCAATTATGCCAAATATCATTCCTAGCCATATTCATAAGTTTGCAAAAGCATGACTTAATACATGGATTATGGTGTCAAAATTCCAACATAGTTTCATATGAACTATGACAACCAAACTTGTTTCACTTACTTGCAAAATAATTTATGCACAACATATACATCATGACGACATAATAACAAAGTCCCAAACTTGCATGAATTTTACTCAACTACATACATGTAGCCTCAACATAGATTACATAACTTGCGCAATATTCCAAACGTATATTTTCATAGAACTACCGCATGTAGTTCTTTATAATGAATAACATAATCCAAACGTATATAAATTGATAAGAACGCACAAATATGAATTACTTCCACTGCCACAATTCAAGCATACACATCAACACAGTTGTTTATTTATACCAAAGTAATACTCTACCTACAATGGTTGCGGCGAATTCTCTAATTAAGAGATATGATTCCTTTGTTGAATTGATTGGCTTTAGGTTGCTTGAATTGCTTTAGGCTTTAGAACTTTCTTCCTAATCCTCTCTTTAGTTGGCGGCTATTCTTTGTCGTCCCTCAGCAACATGGCGGCTATGTTCTTAATTTGAATGAATAGATTAGGGTTTAGTCTAGGGTTGTTTATATAGAGGTTAGGAACTAATTAGGACCCTTGATGTTGCTAGGTTAGATCATAGCCATTCATTAGGAAGAGAGACCAATAAAAACCCGCCACCTAGCCCTAATGACAAAGCAGACCACTGAAACTCGACCAAACACAGACCTGGCCAGCTAGGTTGACTGGGCTCGACCAGGTCGACACCCCTGTCGACAGGGCTGTCGACGGCCCTGTCGACATGGGTAGCCCAGGTCGACAGCCCAGTCGACCTGGGTGGCTAGGCGGGTGTTTTATCCGCCTGGCCCATTGGACCCCATTTTTAATTATTTTATTCTGTTTGAATTTTAAATTTAATTCAAAACTTCCGAACGCCATATCTTCTTCATACGGACTCCGTTTTTCGAAAACTCGGACTCTATTTCGCGTATTTTTCCGAGACGAACGCAATGGCGTATCCCGTTTCCCTTAGTTCTTTGATTTCAAATTAA
Organism: Allium sativum; assembly: GCA_030737875.1. Classification (NCBI taxonomy): domain Eukaryota; kingdom Viridiplantae; phylum Streptophyta; class Magnoliopsida; order Asparagales; family Amaryllidaceae; genus Allium; species Allium sativum. Next base: position 176,537,196 of record CM060915.1, on the reverse strand, counting down.
TTATACTTTAATTCATGAATTTCACAGTTATAGAATTTTCGGGGTGTTACATTCTCCCCCACTTAAAAGGATTTCGTCCCCGAAATCTTCAAGTTAGGAGGAATGTAAATCCTAACATCCAATCATCCATCTATTCATCCATCAAACACGAGCATCCATTGTCCTTAAAAGACTTCTAATGCTTCATGATCATATGCAAAGTGTGTGTGTATACATGAAATTATCTAATGCAAAATCAGGCGGTCTACTGATTCAGTTGACCTCCTTAATGCGAATCATGTAAGTGCCATGAATCCATTATGTATGCAAATTTTCCTATTCTTGATTCTACATGAGTGCACAATCATTCAATACAAATGCAACATCCACATGTCAACATATTAATGTTCAACCATAGACGAAAGCAAACATATATGCATATGCAATATGAAGTGACTGAGCCGATCTAAAACCTAGATTGTGTGTGTATATGCAACCACGAGCAACCACTAGCAATCACTTGCAACCACTTGCAACCATCATCCATAACATGTTTCAACTACATGTTTCCATCCAAAGGGTTTCTACCTAAAAGATACGGTCGAGGAAATATACCTAAAAAGATAGATAAAAGCGCAACTTAAGGAAAAAGAAAGATCAAGGATGTACCCTCGAACAGAAAAGGGTAAGCAGTGCGGATTCTAGCTTCAGTTTCCCAAGTCGCGTCTCCCTCGGCGTCGCTCCACTGGACTTTGACGAGCTTGACTTCGCGGTTGCGTAGCTTCTTCACTTCCGTCCCTAAGATGCGGGTTGGAACTCTTCTTATGGTTGCTTCGCGTTCCACTTCGGCCTCTTCAAGGATATTTGGCTCTACTACTTCAGCAGACTCATGTAGACACTTTCGGAGATGTGAAACGTGAAAAACGTTGTGGACTCCAGCCAACTTCTCGGGTAGCTCTAATCTATAGGCCATTTTCCCAATCTTCTCGATGATAGGGAATGGCCCTACGAATCTTGGTGCTAGCTTTCCTGTGGTTCCAAAACGAACAACGTTCCTTAGCGGTGATACCTTGAGAAAAACTCTGTCTCCAACCTCAAATTCAAGGTCGGTCCTCCTCTTGTCGGCATAGGACTTTTGTCTGTCTTGGGCCGTCTTCATCCTTCTTCGTATTAAGTCCACTTTCTCTGAAGTCTCTCGGATCATGTCTGGTCCAAGTATGAGCTTATCAGTAGACTCCCACCAACAAGTGGGCGATCGGCACGGTCTTCCATACAAAGCTTCGAAGGGCGCCATTCCGATGGTTGCTTGATAGCTGTTGTTGTAGGCAAACTCCACCAAAGGAAGGTGGTCTTCCCATGTCCCTCCGAAGTCAAGGACGCATAACCTTAAAAGGTCTTCCAAAACCCTATTCACTCTCTCTGTTTGGCCGTCGGTTTGGGGATGATAGGCTGTGCTCAAGCATAACTGCGTTCCTACTGCTTCTTGCAGACTCCGCCAAAACTCGCTGGTGAAGATGGGGTCTCGGTCACTAACAATGCTAGATGGTATTCCATGGAGTCGAACGATTTCCTTGAGGTAAAGTGATGCTAGGGATGAGGCAGTTCTTTTACTTTTGACAGGTAAAAAGTGGGCGCTTTTAGTAAGCCTATCCACTATTACCCAAATGCTAGTGTTGCCTCTCCTAGACCTAGGCAGCCCATCGATGAAGTCCATTGAGATGCTATCCCATTTCCACTGTGGGACCTCCAGAGGATGCAGCAGTCCACCAGGCTTTTTCTGTTCCGCCTTAACCTGTTGGCACACCATACACTTAGAAACGAATTCTGCCACGTCCTTTTTCATGCCGTTCCAGAAGAAAGTCCTTTTTATGTCTTTGTACATTTTATCTCCGCCGGGGTGTATCGTCATCTTGGAGTGATGTGCTTCTTCGAGAACCTTCTTTACTAAACCTTTCGTCTGTGGGACGCATAGTCTTCCATCTCGCCTTAGTACACCCTTATCGTCGATGGAGTATCTATTGAGGTGACTTGAAGTCTCACCCCTAATTAGCCTATCAATTATTTCCATTAGCTGAGGGTCTTCGCGTTGTGCTGTCCCTACTGAATCCACTAAAGTTGGGCGCACTTCGAGAGATGCTAGCAAGCCTGGTACGAAATCGGAGGAAGGCCTAAAGTCGAAGCTGGCTATAAACTCTAGGCTTTGTCTTTCAACAAACAACGGGCTTAGGGTCAATTTCTTTCGGCTCAACGCGTCTGCCACTACGTTGCCTTTGCCCGGAGTGTAGGAGATTTCGAAATCGTACAAGGCAAGAAACTCCATCCACCTTTGTTGCCTCAAGTTAAGATCCTTCTGCAAGAAAAGATATTTCAACGATTTATGGTCAGTGTAAAGTTCGAACTTCTCACCTAGGAGATAGTGTCGCCAAGACTTGAGTGCAAAGACGATGGCGGCTAACTCAAGGTCGTGGGTTGGGTAGTTCTTTTCGTGCACCTTTAACTGCCTCCCGCCATAAGCTACTACCCTTCCTTCTTGCATTAAGACGGTGCCTAGTCCTGTCCCACATGCGTCCGTATAAACAGTGAACATCTTGCTCCCATCAGGCAGCGTCAAAACTGGGGCTGTTGTAAGAGCCCTTTTCAGTCGTTGGAAAGCAAACTCGCAATCCAAGTCCCAATTGAACACTAGATTCTTCTTAGTCAATTTCGTGAGCGGAGCTGAGATTTTCGCAAAATCCCTTATAAATTTTCGATAGAAACCTGCTAGTCCTAGGAAGCTTCGGACCTCAGTTGCATTCCTTGGTGTCTTCCAATCTTGTACCGCCACTACCTTAGCAGGGTCCACCGCTAACCCTTGTTTGGATACTATGTGCCCAAGGAACCTCACCTCTTCTCTCCAAAAGTGGCATTTGGAGAACTTGGCTTTTAGTTGATGGACTCGCAAAGTTTCCATGATTGCCCTTAAGTGCTGAGCATGTTCCTCTTCACTCTTTGAGAAGATAAGGATATCATCTACGAAGACCACTACGAATTTGTTGAGGAAATCTCTAAATACCCTACTCATCAGGTCCACGAAGTAAGCAGGTGCATTTGTCAAACCGAAAGGCATGACAAGCCATTCAAAGAAGCCGTCTGGGGTTCTGAAAGCCGTTTTATCAATGCTATCTTCAGCCACCCTTAGCTGATGGAAACCGGTTGCTAAATCGAGTTGGGAGAAAACAGACGCTCCTACAAGCTGGTCAAATAAATCGTCAATTCTAGGGAGAGGGTGCCTATTCTTTTTCGTTAGCTTGTTGAGCTCCCTATAGTCAACACATAGACGGAGTGAACCATCCGCCTTTGTAGCGAACACCACTGGAGCGCCCCATTCTGAAATGCTCCTCCTAATGAACCCCTTTTCTAGAAGCTCTTTAATCTGTTTACTGAGCTCTTTCCTTTCTCGTGGAGCCATATGTCTAACGGGCAACGCAACAGGCTTTGCATTATCTACCAGATATATGCGGAAGTCTATTTCCCGCTTCGGAGGCAAGCCCTTCACCTCTTCGAAGACATCCGGATATTCCCGGACCACTCTAACTGATTTCAAATTTTCAACAGAGGCATCTAGCGATTCAAGATAACTAAGCATAACCGCATACGCGGGATTACAAGAAATTTCCAAAGTATTACCGAGCTGGGTTAGGAGCCTAACAACCCTTTTCTCACAATCAAGGACGGCCCCATTACTGGATAGCCAATCCATACCCAAAATCAAACCATACCCCGAAAAGCCCAAAACAAAGGCACTACATAGGAATTCAACACTTAGGATAGAAATTTTCAAATCCAAACAGATCATAGACAAATGAGCTGGGCCCCCAATTGGGTTTGAAACAATTAAGGGGTCCTCTACCATACTAGTTTTTAGGTGCAGAGATTCTACTAAAGCAGACGAGATAAAGGAGTGTGATGCGCCAGAATCAAACAAAGTGCGAACGGGGTGATCATAAAGATAAACTACACTTTCTACAGAAGTATTTATACCTCGCTGTTGCAATGGTGGCGCTTCTAGCACATGAACCTGTGCCCCTGGGGTGGATCCAGTGCCCTGCCCCTGTCCTCGTTTCCTTGGGCAGTCCTTAGCCCTGTGGCCTGTCTGACCGCACGAAAAGCACCCACCATTCTCCTTAGCCTTCTTCTTCCGGCAGTCCTTTACTAAGTGCCCCACTTTGCCACAGAAATTACACTTCCTCTTCTCTTTGTTGCCTTTTCCGCCCTTCTTAAAGTCTGTCTTCTTAGGCTGCAAACCCTCTTTCTTCCCTTGAGAGCTTTCTGCCTTGGTCTCCTTCTTGCCCTTGTCCTCTTCGTTCAGCAATGCCATTTGCACCAATCTTTCATACGTGGCTCCCATGGGTATATGGGTCATGGCCAAACTATGTAATGGCTCATTTAACCCCTTGACGAAACGGAGAGCCTTCTTATGTGGGGTGTTGACTAGGTCAAGCCCAAACCTAGCCAGCTCATCGAACTGATTCACATACTCTCTGACAGTCTTGTCTCCTTGCTTAAGAAATAAGAATTTTTCCAACTGCAAACTTCTTTCTGCATCTGAGAGAAACTTAGTCTCAAACCTTGCCCTAAAGTCCTCCCATGTATCCACTGGTCTTTCAGCATTGGTGACTTCCCACCAGTAGGAAGCCTCGCCCTTCAATAGCCACACCGCTAGTTGTACCTTTTGTCTATCTTCTACCTCAAAGATGATGAATAGGTCCTCCGTTTCTTTCAGCCAATTCCTAGCTGCTACGAAGGACTCAGTTCCATGGAAATCCCTTCCTCCCATAGCTTTAAAATCTTTACATATCTTAGCGAATGTGTTTCCCCGTGGAGGAGGTGGAGGAAAAGGTGCTGCTGCGGCTGGATGATTCCCTTCAGATGGAGGAGGAGGAACGGTAGGACCTGGCTGAGTGGCCCTTGCTTCTAAGAAACGTCTAAACCAACCAGGTATGGGTACCCCTTCAGGCAAGTTAAGTTCTTGGGACATGCTGAAACAAAAAAAAGGATAGATTCAAAACGAAGGATAAGAGATAATACCTATGGCTTTGGGGAGTGGACTTTGCCTTTTTAAAATAATATTTTCCTTTTAAAAGTGCTTCTTTAAATTTCCTTTTTTTTTGAAAATAATTTTTCAAAACTTTTTATCTTATCTGGTAAACCTATGCTCTGATACCAAGTGAAACACCCCACCTCCGTTAGGGTCACTCTCAAAGGGAATGCCCTAATTTTGGTGGAGGTTTATAAGTACAAGTCACAGATATACAAGACAGATATAAGAACACATATTTGTATACAGCGGAAGAATAACAAACTTTATTTCATAAAGTCAAATACGTGTTACAACAACATCCTTTCCAAAACATAACATAACACTTTCATAATCTGTCTTGAGTACATTATTTTTAAAGAAGCATAAATAAAACATAGATAAACTGCAAAAGCCCCATAGTGGATTGTCCAAAGCCATAGTTCAACACAAGAAAGTCCAAGCAATACATTTCTCTTCTTCAAGCTGGATGTTGAGGCTGGTCAAGCTGCTGTGTTCCCTCCCTGAGGACCTGGGGGGGGGGGAAACGGAAGAAAGAAGACGAAAGAAAAATAGAGTCAGATATAAAGCCTGAGTAAGTCTAGTACTACTTTGTCTATGAATAAAGAACTGGGTATGATAAGTAAAACAGGAAGTGGGCAAACACTATGAACTTGGTTAAGTTATCTAGGGTCGAATATACTATTGTACACCATGTTAATCTCTGAACCCATATAAACTAGTTTCCAATTTGCACCCCAAAATCAGGGTGATGTGATCCATTCTACGATGATCGGCTCCTACTCGCATAGTTACCTGTGTCTTACGGCCCCCGATGTCTGTAGTTACCTATGCTGGTCCCACCATGGGGTGTATCAAGTCCCATAGTGGCAACCCGACACAACCTTAGAGTGCAAAGGTATGCTACTGGTGTCCAGTGCTTTATTTTTCTGCGCCGGAGTGCGTGCACGCCCGCACACCGTTAGAACCTACACTGCTACACCACCGCCGTCGATTTGACCTCTTACAATCAGCCCAGTAATCGTGCCCCACCCTGCCTAGTTTCAGGGTATCCTGATACACCTTTTTAGGGTTACTGCTGAAAAGGGTCCCCCGTTACTAGGTTTTCTATCTCTAGCCAACATGCTAAGTTGGTTAAGTGTTTCCTACCTAACCCCCACCAGTCCATTTAGTTTAGCATGTTCCATTTTGATTAAGTCTTTAGTTTACTTAATCCTAACAATCCTGACTCAGCCTTAATTGTCTTATTAAGGCCCTGACCTCTCACATTAGACAGGTATTGTTGTGGCTGCCTGTTGCCGGTTGGTTCCGGGCAGTCTTACGCCACAACTCAGTCTAACCTCGGGTCCTTGCTGGGCTCCATGTTTAACCTCCCACATTGGATAGGTATTGTTGTGACTACTGGACAACCGGGCGGTTCCGGGCAGGTTTACATCACAACTCAATCCAACCTCGGGTTAAACACATCGTCTTTTCTACATTTACATATTTTGTCATTCTTCTTTATTTCTTATATGTAAATATTTGCGGCCCATTATTATGTTAATGGTGTAAAGGTTACACCAACCATGGGCCCAACCCATACTTGACCTTGGGCCCTTCTATTTCATATTTTCATTCATTAATTAATTTTTAACCCAACGTTATTTTCCCCCGTTTTACACGTCCGTTTATATATATTGGGCTTAGCCTTTTAAAGCCCAATTTAGCCATGCGAAAAGGGGAGGCTTATGGCGTATACACAAAGAGGGGAAAGTGAGCGCATGAACTTGCATGTGACGTTGGAAATACATACTAGAAACTGGTGTACTTGCATAGAGGTAACATAGGTGACATAAATCAAAGCATGTGAACTTGCATAGGTTTAACTGCAACATGAACCTATATTCTTATTTATGCATAATGTCAACATAAGCATGGCATAAATATTTCTAGCATAAGCATAGCATAATGTCAAACATGAGCATGGCATAAATACTTCTAGCATAGGCATGGCATGTGGTCAAACATAAGCATGGCATAATTACTTCTAGCATGAACATAGCATAATTCAACTTAATCATGATTTAAGCCTAATCACATAACGATGGTATAAACATACTTATGCATAAATATTCCTAAACATGGTGTTTGCTTTAAACTTGCAAAAAGGGGATTTTTGAGTCCAACCTAGCCGTGTCATCATATAATCCTTTAAAACAAGATAGACTTAATCACGGATTTCAATTATGCCAAATATCATTCCTAGCCATATTCATAAGTTTGCAAAAGCATGACTTAATACATGGATTATGGTGTCAAAATTCCAACATAGTTTCATATGAACTATGACAACCAAACTTGTTTCACTTACTTGCAAAATAATTTATGCACAACATATACATCATGACGACATAATAACAAAGTCCCAAACTTGCATGAATTTTACTCAACTACATACATGTAGCCTCAACATAAATTACATAACTTGCGCAATATTCCAAACGTATATTTGCATAGAACTACCGCATGTAGTTCTTTATAATGAATAACATAATCCAAACGTATATAAATTGATAAGAACGCACAAATATGAATTACTTCCACTGCCACAATTCAAGCATACACATCAACACAGTTGTTTATTTATACCAAAGTAATACTCTACCTACAATGGTTGCGGCGAATTCTCTAATTAAGAGATATGATTCCTTTGTTGAATTGATTGGCTTTAGGTTGCTTGAATTGCTTTAGGCTTAGAACTTTCTTCCTAATCCTCTCTTTAGTTGGCGGCTATTCTTTGTCGTCCCTCAGCAACATGGCGGCTATGTTCTTAATTTGAATGAATAGATTAGGGTTTAGTCTAGGGTTGTTTATATAGAGGTTAGGAACTAATTAGGACCCTTGATGTTGCTAGGTTAGATCATAGCCATTCATTAGGAAGAGAGACCAATAAAAACCCGCCACCTAGGCCTAATGACAAAGCAGACCACTGAAACTCGACCAAACACAGACTTGGCCAGCCAGGTTGACTGGGCTCGACCAGGTCGACACCCCTGTCGACAGGGCTGTCGACAGCCCTGTCGACATGGGTAGCCCAGGTCGACAGCCCAGTCGACCTGGGTGGCTAGGCGGGTGTTTTATCCGCCTGGCCCATTGGACCCCATTTTTAATTATTTTATTCTGTTTGAATTTTAAATTTAATTCAAAACTTCCGAAGGCCATATCTTCTTCATACGGACTCCGTTTTTCGAAAACTCGGACTCTATTTCGCGTATTTTTCCGAGACGAACGCAATGGCGTATCCCGTTTCCCTTAGTTCTTTGATTTCAAATTAATTATACTTTAATTCATGAATTTCACAGTTATAGAATTTTCGGGGTGTTACAAAAAGAGTTTATTTGAGTTATCTGTTGTTAGTAAATATTTCATTTTCTGTACTATTTTTATATAAGTAACTAAATCTATTACTTATTTATTTCCCAAAAAATGAATTGTTAAAAATGTTTTAGGTTCTTAGTGTTGACAGTGGGATTAGAGTATAAAAATGCTTTTTTCCTACCATGATCTTTTTTTTCCACTGAGATGCAGTATACCGTTGCTAATGAATATTATTTTCTGAGATTGACTAATGTCGCTACACTTTTTACAGGATCTGATATATTGTTGTGAGCATCCGAGGTTGGTCACAAGTAATATATTAATGTTAACATGATTGTTATAATATTCATGTAATATTATATTTTGCTATGTTTACAGGTTTATATATAGTTTCAGGCGCTTGGTACATTCATTTTTTCTTCTGGAGAAAACATGAATTGTTTTTTTATGTGAACATTCAGTGAATTTCCTAGTGGATAGTTTGTCATGAATTCAGTATGATTGGGAACATTTTAAGTGTTAACTTGACATTACTTTATGGGGAAAAATATTACCTAAGTGAATGTTTGTAATTAAGATCAAATGGTTCTCAGGTGTGCTAATTTATTTTTGATGAGATTACTTGCAGGTTCTCTTCTCAGGACGTTTTGCATAATTTGCCTTGGATGGACTTGTTTTTTAGCGTGAATCGAACTAATGTAAGGGTTTTTGGTAAAATGACAGAAATGTTGTATAATTTTCTTCTCAGATGATAATATCAATTTTGAGCCAAAAGTTTGGTTGTACTAGATGAGAATTTCATCTGTTTTTGTAATAGTAATACAACCTTTTATTGTTCAAACATCAAAGAACATGCCAACGTCAAACTTGTACACCATTACAAATGAAACTAAAACCCTCATAAAAAATAGTCCTCACCCAGCTTCTCCAAACAGATTAAAAAATGAGAACACAGACTATATACACAGCAAAACATCTGCATAAATTACAAGGGTGGATCCTACTAATAATTAAAAAAGGCTACAGGAAGCGCTTAAGGACTGAACTCCATTATTTGTTGGAGCATCAGTTCTCCATCCCATGTTTTGCACAGGCGCTGGCATACCATAAACTAGCGCATTACTAAAACTTGCAGGTCTGAAATCCATACTCTTATTTGTATTCATATTCAAATTACAGGGCTGCATCATTTGAGTACTATTATTCATTTGCTGTAAATTCAGACCGTAACCAGGAGGCGATCTCCACATTTGATTCATGTTAGGCTGCCCTTTCATTTACATAGCTTGAGGATTCAACCCATTATTCATCTGCCCCTGTTGCATATATCCTATTTGCATCGGTGAAGGGAAGGGCAATGGGGTATTGTATTTTGGTACATGTTATTATTATATAGTTGTACTGGAGGCACTAACTGAGTTACAAAAGGCGGTGTGGTGGTAACTGTAGTGGCAATGGAATAGGACTAATGTTTCAAGGATTAACAGTGTTTTGTTCTGAATTTGCACCTTTTCCATACTTCTCAATGAGCTCCCTCATTTGGTCCATTGGTCGATCGGGTGGTGCAGGAATCGAAGGATCGAATTTGTACTCAGGGAGGTCATCATCAACCTTAGCGCTTCCCGAGTGGAAAATCATCAATTGGCTGTTCATCATGTGATGTTGGTATATTAGACTTATTGATACTTTGGTCAATTCTTAATTTCAACTGCTTTTTATTATGTAAAGACGTCTTAGGCAGTGAAGTAATTATATGCGGCATCCACCATACAATAACGCCAGTTAAACTATTGTCGATATTTTAGTGAAGAGCAGCAGTGTAACTAGATGAGAATTTCATCAACTAGTTTGTCAGATAATTAGTTTTCAATACCTCAGCGCACCTCAGTTTGTCTTCACTACAATATAGATTCTTCAGACTTTAGGTATGGAAATATTATGAAGTAGTAATTACACTTTTTAGCTGGCTGAGTACCAAATTTACTTTTGGAGCATTGTTAAAAGTATTTTAAAGTTGTATATTGGATAAGTGGCGATCTTTTCATTTGTCACAATGTTGCCATGGGAATACAAAAATATTTGGGGAAAAAACTCTATCCTTAGCTACCATTTATTTTTTTATAATCAATTACACGTTTTTATTCCATGTGATCAATTGCAGAAAAAAATTATGTGCTGATGTGCATTTTCTACATAGATCTTTTAATTGCTGGTAAATTGGATCCTAAAATTTGAATGCAGCAAAACCTAAAGTTTCATAGGCAATCACCTTTTTATGGCACCTCAAAAGACTTGCACTTTGCTAACTTATATTAGTGTGAATTGCAGGTTTTGAAATAAATAATGTGCACAAGCTCACAGGTCGAAGACCAAGGGATTTTTGATGAAATTTTGTTTGGGAAGCATGTTTAAATTATTCAGCCATCAACTATGTTTAGACTTATTTACTTGGCTATATCAACTATTGTATGACTTTTTATTTTGTCTGTTGAAATCGAATACGCCATTGGTATTAGTTTTTTTTTTCAGTTTTGTATTATTTACTATTTAATTTCCTTTATTGTGCACAGTTCAAAGAGAATAGTGCACCTTAGTAAAAAAAAAAGGTGCTATAAATTAAACATATTAATAGCGGTATATGTAACAACCCGAAAATCTGGGCCAGTTTAAATTTTTTATTTGGGCAATTTAAGCGAATTTTGATTATTTAAAATGAATTATTTTAAATAATAACGACGAGAAATTTATTTTGAATAGAATTCAAGCGAATATATTTATATAGATCGTCGTTAGAATATAAATAATTATTTACAATTATAAAAGGAATTGAAAATGGCGCATTAGTTCGATAATTCGATTTCAAACTTCAATTGAATGTACCAGGTGCAAAACAATCCGGATTTTAGTGAAACCAAAAATAATAGGATCTAATTGATAATATCTTTCCAACGAATCCGGGAAATCGAAATTTCATAGCGGGAATCAAAAGATATGTCCAGTTGAAAATTCTGAATAGTCGCTATGGAATTCGGGCCCTTAAAAATGGAAATTTTGCAGACAACCTCGGATTTCGACGAAACCACTTTTGTTGGATCCGTGATGTCAAATTATTGCTAGATTCCAAATTTCATAATTTTTCGAATCAATATGTGAGCGTGGCAAAGGAAAACGCGTTTGACCAGTTTCAGTTGATTTTAATCGACTGGAAATTGGCCATTTTTCAAACGGTCTCAGATGTAACGACCCAGAAAATCTGAACCAATTTAAAATTTTTAAATTGGCTAAATTAATGGATTTTAAATATTTAAAATAAATATTTAAAATATCGGCGATGAAAACTGAGTTTGAATCAACATTTGAAAACGAATATAATTAATTATAATTATAAACAAGGCCTGAAATGGCGTGGTAGTTTCAAAAATTGAACTCAAACTTTGTCGGACTGTACCGGGTGCAAAACAATCCGGATTTTAGTGAAACCAAAAACATTAGGATCTAATTGATGATATCTTTCCAACGAATCTGACCAATCGAAATTTGATAGCGGGAATCAAAAGATATGTCCAGTTGAAAATTCTGAATAGTCGCTATGGAATTCAGGCCCTTAAAAATGGACATTTTGCAAATGACCTCGGATTTTGACGAAACCACTTTTGTTGGATCCGTGATGTCAAGTTATTGCTAGGTTTCAAATTTCATAATTTTTCGAATCAATATGTGAGCATGGCAAAGGAAAACGCGTTTGACCCGTTTCAGTTGATTTTAATCGACTGGAAATAGGCTATTTTTCAAACGTTCTCAAAATTCGACGAAACTATTTTTGTTAGGACCGTATCGTCAATACGAAGCTAGAAAATATTTTTCGGGAATTTTTCTAGTTAGTATGTGACCCCGGTAATTTGAAATGTACGTTTAAAATTCAATATAGTGATTTAAATGTAAATTCAACGGAAACTGATTGTAACGATCAAATCAGCTTGCGATACATATCCCATTGTGTTCGGAATGGGGGTAAAACGCTATGGACCACAGGCGGTGGGCCTCGTTTCGAGGTCGAAAATAAAAGTTGCTTTTTAGAATTAATTTAATAAATAAAATAATATATATTTTTTCTTTTTAAAACCCTCACCCCCCCCCTTTCTCTCGTTATTTTCGCTCTGAAGGATAAAAAAAAAGGGAAAAAAACACAGCAACCCTCGACGGTCGCTGCTTCCCACGCCGGCGCCTTCCCTCAGATCGCCAACCGCCCCTTCCACGATTCCCCTCTCCTCCGACGCTCGTCCCCTCCAGCGACCCCCCCCTGAAACATCGCGTCGCCCACTTCGCGAGCCCCAGTTCGACCCACCGCCGAGCCTGGCCGTCACCCCCCCCCCTTCGCGGATCAAGGTGAGTATTTTAGGTTATTTTATTTTTAATTTTATTCTGTAAAACTGATTTTTTTTAAAAAAAACATTTAAAACTGATTTTTTAAAAACTGATATTAGAATAGGTTTAAATCTGATTTTTTATAAAGGAAAAACAGATTTTTTATAAAGGATAAAAACTGATTTTTCAATTATAGTAAAACTGTTTTTTTAAAAAGATTATAAAACTGATTTTATTTTGAAAAGGAAACTGATTTTTTTTGTTTGTTTTAAAAACAGATTTGAAAATGATTTTAAAACTGATTTGGAAATGATTTTAAAACTGATTTGGAAATGACTTTAAAACTGATTTGAAAATGATTTTTAAAACAGATTTGTTTAAAAGTTAAAACAGATTTTTTGAAAGATTTAAAAACTGATTTTTAAAAAAGGTTTTAAAAGATTTAAACTTTAAAAAGTAAAAGATTTAAACTTTAAAAAGTAAAAAAGGTTTTAAAAGATTTAAACTTTAAAAAGTAAAAGATTTAAACTTTAAAAAGTAAAAAAGGTTTTAAAAGATTTAAACTTTAAAAAGTAAAAGATTTAAACTTTAAAAAGTAAAAAAGGTTTTAAAAGATTTAAACTTTAAAAAGTAAAAGATTTAAACTTTAAAAAGTAAAAGAAAAGATTTGATCTTTAAAATGGAAAAGGCGGAATCTATATTTTTGAAATTCGATTTTTATATATTGAATAGCGACGTCAAAATTCGATTTTTATATATTGAATAACATAGTAAAAATTCGATTTTTACATATGTAGAGAATACAGGCAACGAAGCGACAAAAGGCGAGAAAGGCGAAGATTTCTCTAAGTGAAGTTGGATAGCTATTGGTGAGATTTCTGATTTAAAAATATTTATGTATGTGTGAAATGAAAGTGAATTGCTATATATAAATATATATCTATATATATATATATATATACGCCCCTCGTCCACAAACCATGGACGATATTTATTGGTTGAAATTGTTGTGAAAATTGATTGATAGCGAATGATTGTTTGGGATTGTTTGTGATTGATATTGGTTGATTTTGGTTGAAAAATACCCGTTTGTGATTGAGAAATATTTGGTTGAAACCACATAGGATTAGTTTGTGGAAATGAAATAAATATATACATGCCGCCTGCGTGCGAACTAGATGCATGATCCCCATTGTCAAAAACCGCGAGGTTTTAAGGTAGAGCGAGGAGCCTTACTAGGGACGGTCCCGGTTTAACTACCCTGCCGTTATGCTGCCGAAATTTTGAATAATATTCGTGTGTTTGAATTATTTTCATATGCTTAAACTATAATTATTCATTGAATAGAAAACATTCATGTGTTGAATTGATATTCATTCGTTGATTAGAAATTCATGTGTTGAATGGTATTCATATTTTGAAATAAATTGTTTGATAATAAAATCACCTTTTATCGACTATATGAACTGTGTAAAATAATCTCGTTTTAAAAGAAATGGTTTTATGATAAAAATCCTATTTTTGTCACCTATATGAACTATATAGAAAAATAGTGTTTTGAAATGAATTGCTTTACAATAAAAATCACATTTTTATTGTATGCATAAATCGTTGAAATGTGAAGTGTTAAAAATAGCCACTTGTTCAAAATAAACATATAGGAGTTGAAATATTCATTAATTAGCTAATGAAATGATTTGCACCCATTTATGTAACATTAGAACGAATGGTGTTTTTAAACCAAATAGAAATCAAATATGAAGTCGAATAGAAAATGATAAATAATATGAACTGTATATATATGTATATGCATATTTATTGAACAGGTTATAGCAAAGGGGCTAGAGAAGAGGAATAAAATTTTGTGCCCGACAAATAGGTACACATTTACTGCTTTGTTTGGGTGATGATTTTATGAGCCTGTTGGCTAGCCGCTTGGCTTTTTCTTTTTCTTTTTGAGATTAGAAGGACCGGGAAAGCTATTTGCGATTTCCCGATGCTCCCGGTACAGGGGAGGTTATGGCGAAATTTTCCAAAATTTTAAGGTGTTAGAAAAAAATTTGAAGTGAAAACGATATTGAAATCATTGAATGAACTATATTTATATAAATATATAAATATAAATAAAATTAAAACGAAACGAGGCCGTGCAGTTCGTATTTTGAAACCGTGACTTCAAACGACTAGTGCGGGAAATCCGACCATTGGATTTTCCCGAAACCTCAACCGTCGGGTTCGCCTTGGAAATATCTTTCCAACGGCACCAACCTTGTAAAAATCCAACGGTTGGATTGTCTGGAATGTTTAATTCAAATCTGAAGAAAAACAGCGCCAGAAACGATTATATTTATTTATATATATAAATATAATTATATTTAATCGAATAACGACGCTGCAGTTCGTATTTTGAAATCGAAATTTCAAACGATTGTACCGGGAGATCCGACCGTCGGAATTTCCCGAGACTGGAACCGTTGGATTCGTTTTGAAAAGATCTTTCTAATGATGTAAATTTTGTGAAGATCCAACGGTTAGATTTTCAGATATGTGTAAATCAAATCTGAAGAAAAACAGCGCCACGGCCGCCTTATGGCCCGAAGCGTCGTTTTGAATAAAATGGCTATTTTAAAATAAATAAAAATAGCGATAAATAGTTATAAAATATCATAAGCGATATGGAATAGAAATAAACTGAATTTGGTCGATTTATGTGGCTTTTGATGGTTGAATGTGTTTGGTGTGAAAATTACATTAAAAGAACACAACTGGTGTTGTCGAATAATTTAACCATTGAAATAAATTGATTTGAATTTCTAAATATACGTGAATCATTTGAGAAGGCCGAGTTAATTCTCATTTCAAATAATTGACCGACGATTGAAAGTTGAAGATGAAGACGATGGTCGAAGACCGGAGATCTTCACCTCGTTTGGATGGTAACCGAGGTCCTGATTGGGAGGCATCCCGAAATATGGATAATGAGTGGTGATCGTCCAGACGTACGTGGTGATCGATGGGTTTGCGAGGTATTTAGTGCCTCCGGTTTCGTTCAGACCCAGAACGGACTTGTAAATGGACTATGTGTCCGACATTGGATTTTATTCTGTGTTGATTGATCTCTGTTAAATATACATCTGTTTGGCGGCGGAGAATTTATTCTTTTGCTTAACGCCCTTCTCTGAGACGTACGAGCTCAGAGGTTGTATATCGATGGACATCAATCGCATGGCGTGAATTGCCGGTGTGGCATGCTAAGATGCAGTGATCAGGGCTTATGTTGAAAAGCAAAGTCTTGTGGTGATGATCAAAGCCCCGCCTGTGGGGCGTAGCTTTGTGTATAACGTGAATTCGCGAGCCTCACACCCCGGTATGAACCAGAAACGGGAGAAGGACCTCAGGGAGGGCATGCGTTTCTTTCTAGCTAGGGTGGTGTCAGTGACCTACCAGCCCTGACATTTATATACTTTTCACCTATGTGGTTGTTGCTGTTGCGAGGCGCCTCGGTTTGATCGGACGATCCGGGTCCGATGGAGTCATTCGTTGGCTCGTTTACGCCCCAAAGGGCGGGGAAACGTACTGTTCAGGCATTTTAATCCACATCGGTGGACCGGCCCTGCCGCTCCAAGGACCCACCTGAGTCTGGGTCCTGTGGCTCGGGCTAGAGAGTCACGAATTCGGCAAGGACTATCTTTTGCCTTGGTTCATGACGGAAATCCAATTTCCAAATACGTGATCGTACGGTTTCAATTGTATATATATATTTGGCGACATAGTGGCATGGGACGCTCATGTCGTCTATGATTGATAGTTATGATTTGAAATTGTTTTCAAAACATATAAACACTAGGAATAATATCAAATGCCTTTGTTTTATTCGTATCAAGCATATTTTGGCCATTATAAGGTAAAACTCTATCCTCTGGTTTGCGTTGCATTGTGTGATGGGAACTGAGTCTTATAATGGCTTCATTTTTATAAAAAGCATAGCGATGTTTAAAAGAAAGATTTGTTTTAAAAGCACTGGCAATCCAATGGAGAAAACCCGTTCCACGAAAGTGGCGTGGTCCTGTGATTAGCCAATTACATATGTGTTGAGTGGATTTCTCATACCAGTCCCATGACTGACTCGTAGTTTGTTTCACTTTCAAACTCGGGTGCCCCTCTTTCTACACGGGCAGCCTTGTATTCAGGTTTAGCTGGTTCTTTCTGGATAGCTGGAGCTGAAGATGGATTCTATCATTTATTTCTTTTTATGCTGTTCAGCTCCTATTGTACATATTTTGTTTATTTCCGCTGTAGACATTTATGTATAGTTGAACTGTATTGGTACTAAGTAAGATCCTGTATACTGTGTAACTCTGATGATTACTTCTATCCAGTATATTTTGTTGTTCATTATCTGGTGTATTTATTTAATTCTGTTCTGCTATTTTCTGTTTCTGTGTTATATTCCAAAGATAGCCCTGTTTCCGTCTGAACGGGAATTCGGGTCGTCACATCAGAATTCGAAGAAACTAGTTTTGTTAGGACCGTATCGTCAACGCGAAGCTAGAAAATATTTTTCAGGATTTTTTCGTGTTAGTATGTGACCCCGGTAATTTGAAATATACGTTTAAAATTCAATATAGTGATTTAAATGTAAATTCAACGGAAACTGATCAAAACGATCGAATCAGCTTACGAAACATGTCCCATTGTGTTCGGAATGGGGGTAATTAGCTAGGGACGACAGTCGGTCGGTTTGATTTTGAGTTCGAAATTTAAACTAACTTTTTGAAATCAAAAATAATAAATTAATATATTTACTATATATTCCTACCCTCCACTCTCTCTCTCTCTCCTCTCATTCTTCAGATCGAATTAAAACGAAAAAAAAACTGCAGACATCGATCGCGCCCCGCCTCTGCCGCCGCTTCTTCTCCTTCCTCCTCCTCGCCTCCACAACTCCGACGCCCTTGCTTCGCCTCCTCCCTATCCTCTCCTTCTTCCCCAGTAAAAGCCGCAACCCCCACCCCTCTCTCCCCTTCGCAGTCGACGAACCCGACGCCCAGCCACCCTTGCCGCCTCCACCATCCACCGATGACCCTCTGCCTCCCCGTCTGTGATCCCCCTTCCTCCTGCTGCGTCGCGTCCTCTCTTCCCTTCTAAAAAAAACCCTGAGCCCAAGTCTGTTGCTCCAACCACCAGTAGTCCACCGTGAGCAGGCAAGCCTCCCTCGATTCTCTAGCTTGAGATTGACTTAGGACAGTGAGTCATTTTATTTATTTTGTTTAATTTAGTTCTTTTATGTATTTTATTGTTTTAAATAATTGATTTTTATTTTATAAATAGCATTGATGGAGAAAGGTTTGATTTTATTTTTAAAAGAAAACTTCCATTTGCATCATATGTGAAGTAAGAAGAAAGAATAAATTTTTAACAAAGATTGAATTTTTATAATGTTAAAGGTGTAAAAATTCGATTTTTATATAATGAATAGCAAAGTAAAAATTCGATTTTTATATATTGAATAGCAAAGTAAAAATTCGATTTTTATATATTGAATAGCAAAGTAAAAATATGATTTTTATATATTGAATAGCATAGTAAAAATTCGATTTTATATATTGAATAGCAAAGTAAAAATTCGATTTTTATATAATGAATAATAAAGTAAAAATGTGATTTTTATATATGTAGAGAATACGGGCGAAGAAAGTGACAAGAGCGAGAATGGCGAAGATTTCTATAAATGAAGAGTCGTGGTATTGGATAGCTTTCGGTGAGAATTTCTCACTCTTTAATTTTATTTTTCTAGTTATATATATACTAGGATGCATACGGTGTTTAGTAGCACCCAACACCCGTCATCCACAAACCATGGATAGCTTGTTTGTTAAATTGTTGGTTGTGTAGTTGGTTAGATTATTTGGTTTGAATTGAATTTTTTGGTGAAATGGAATTGATTTGATTGATGTGTGAATGGCGTGGGCCTTCACTAGATCGGGGATAAGGCTAGGCCTCGTCCCGTTTCTAGTATCGTGCCGTTATGCCGCCGAAATTTTCTAAAATATGTTAGAAAAATAAAAATATCATTTTATTGAATAAATGAACCGAATAGAATATTCATAGTTTGAATAAAATATTTTGGTTGTTAAAAATATAATTTTTTACGTGAATGTGAATAAATAAATATTCATTTACAAACCTGACGGTTTGTTTATGTACACCTATTTGAAGGACATTGATTGGGACGATAAATTTTACACATCGCCCAACTGCACAAATAAAATCTGTGTTTGATTGTTTGAAACCCCACACGGGTATTGGGATGATATTTGACGTACACTAATCCCAATAATTAGTTGTATGTCGATCGATTGATTGTCAGGCTGCTATAAGCGTTGGATATTTATATTCGATGCTTATACAGCGTAGAATGCACTTTGGATGATGGTTGATTATTCATCGTTGTTATTGTATACATGTGTTGTAGAAAATCCATATAATTAACTTTATATGGTAATTGATTGGGCCTCATTCCAGTTTTGAAATAGAAATATTTGAAATAGAAATATTTGAAAAAGAAATATTAGAAAAAGAAATATTTGAAATAGAATATTTGAAAATAGGAATATATGAAGCCGTATTGGTTAGATTGACGCCATTTTGACGTGAACGATATTTATATCGATTTTATTCATTTTATAATGAATATCGAAAGTGATTTCAAAATCTGATATTTGAAAAGAATTGAACACGAATTTGAATTGAAATCGAATATAAAAGAATTCGAATTGAAATTGAATATAAACGAATTCGAATTGAAATTGAATATAAACGAATTCGAATAGAAGTTGAATATAAATGAATTCGAATTGAAATGGAATAGAAATGAATTCGAATTGAAATTGAATTGAACTGAAATCGAACTGAAATTGAATTAGAAATCAATTTGAATTGAATTGAAATCGAACTGAAATTGAATTAGAAATCAATTTGAATTGAAATCAATTTGAAATGAATTTAAGACGAATTTATATTGGAATATTCAATTTTGATTTGAAATTGAATATGAAGTTGAAACCGTTTTGAAAATGAATTTAAAACGATTTATAAAGCACGTTTTGAATTGAAATCGACGAAGTATATATTATATATATTATATATATAATATAAAATGGCCTGAATAGAACGCGCCGCGCCGCGGCAGTTCGCGAATTTCGACCATTGACTTCAAATGGATATTGCGGGAGATCCGACCGTCGGATTCTCCTAAAACTGGAACCGTTGGGTTCGTATCGAAAAGAGCTTTCTAACGAATATTAGAAATTTGAAATCTAACGGTTGGATTTGGAATTATGTCCAAATCAAATTTGAAAAAGGTCGCTGTAAGTGCAGTTCGATGGCCATTGATGGAAATCGACTGTACGGGTCTTGATAAAATTATTAAAAATAGTAATAATTTGTGTAAAATCATAAGAAATGATTTAGAAAGAATTGGGATGAAAAACTCCTTATTTGAGAAGATAAAAATAATTTTTTATCGAAATGAACTAGTTTTGAACTAGAATTATAATTCTATTTATTTTTAAGTAAGTAAATTGAATTTGAAATGGTTTTGAAAATGACCAGAATTTCCAATAATTGCATTGGAATGGATTTGAATCGAAATTGTCTTCGGAATATTTCGATGTTGGAATTCGTGATTATACAGATGTTGTTATGGAAATTTGAAAGATATATTTATATCGTTATCCCCAATACGACATTTGTTAATCATAGAATTTGATATTGAATATAAGCCGATATATTTTCTATTCAGAGCCTTGTATTGAATATCAAATGTGATTTGGGTTTGTCGTGAATGGTGTCTTCATTAACACTGTTTTGAACCCAGTTGAGAAAATATTAAATCTTTTATTTTGATTTAATGAAGTGTACCAATTAAATGATATTTAATTGAAATTGAATGGATATTTATTTTTGGGTTTATCGTGGACAGTGTTTTAAATAAAACTTGTCCTTTAACCCGATAATTAATGGAATGTGATTTTGGGTTTATCGTGAACTGTGTTTTAAATGACACTGATTCTTTAACCCAGTTAGCGATTAAAACTAAGTGGAGTTTTAATGAATCTTTAAATAGATTGAAAAGATCGAGAATGGAGTATCACCAGTTTTACTCCAAGCGATAGTTAAATCTTTAATTAGATTTGAACGTGAAATGGTAATTGAACTACCAATAACACTGTGGTGTTAGATATGAAGTATTACCAGTTTTACTTCATGGGATGAATAAGTTGGGATTGGAAAATAAAATATATGATTACTTCGGTAAGGTTCGCTAATCCCGACTAGTTTGAATTGATATTCAAAACAAGATTAGAGAATAAATTCAAGGAATTTATCTTGGATAAAATTAATGGGAACCTTTCCCTATGAATGTGTAATTTAGAAACTAACTGTCGGTTAGCTAAGCAGAATGGTTTTCTGGATATTGATCTGATGTTGGTTTCGGCCTTCGGGGTTAATATTTGGGGGATTATTCTCTTGGTTAATTTACGGTTAGTGACTGATGAATTGGAATGAGGCGTATGTTGTGTTTGTGTAACACTTATTTAAAGTATACGCGAGTTATTCGGGAAGACCGGGTTTATCCCATTCTGAATAATTGATACGACGATAAATCGAAGATGAAGACGGTGGTCGAAGACCGGAAGTCTTCTCATCGTTTGGGTGATTACTGATGATCTTGATTGGGCTGTACACCCAAGAAGATGGAAACAGTTGGTGATCTTCCAGACGTACTTGGAGATCGATGGATATGCGGGGTACTAGGTGCCTCCGGTTTCGTTCAGACCCAGAACGGACTTGTAAATGGACTGTGTGTCTGACGTTGGATTTTAGTCCGTGTGATTGATCTCTATTAAATATATATCTGTTTGGCGGCGGAGAATTTATTCTCTTGCTTAACGCCCTTCTCTGAGACGTACGAGCTCAGGGGTTATATATTGATGGATATCAAACGCATGGAGTGAATTGCCTGTGTGGCATGCCTAAGTGGCAATTGATCGAGGCTTCTGTTGAAAAGCAAAGTCTTGTGGTGATGATCAAAGCACGACCTTTGTGGTGTAGCTTTGTGTAACGTTTGCTTCGCGAGTTTCGCACCCCGGTTGTGAACCAAAAACGGGAAAGGACCTCAGGGAGGGCATGCGTTCCTTTCTAGCTAGGGTGGTGTCAGTGACCTACCAGCCCTGACATTTATATACTTTTCACCTGTGTGGTTGTTGCTGTTGCGAGGCGCCTCGGTTTGATCGGACGATCCGGGTCCAATGGAGTCATTCGTTGGCTCATTTACGCCCCAAAGGGCAGGGAAACGCATGTTTAGGCATTTTAATCCACATCGGTGGACAGGCCCTGACGATCCAAGGGTAACTCGAGCTCTGATCCTGAGGGGCGGGCTAGAGCGTCTCGAATCG
The DNA here is from genome assembly GCA_030737875.1 of Allium sativum. Classification (NCBI taxonomy): domain Eukaryota; kingdom Viridiplantae; phylum Streptophyta; class Magnoliopsida; order Asparagales; family Amaryllidaceae; genus Allium; species Allium sativum. The sequence continues at coordinate 176,514,954 of CM060915.1, read as the reverse complement.
GTTGAGGACTATCTTTTGCCTCGGTTCATAGATGGAAATCCAATTTCCAAATACGTGACTTTGCGATTTTGATTGTATAACCTACATATGGCGACATAGTGTTATGGGGCATTCATGCCGCCTATGATTGATACTTATGATTTGAAGTTGTTTTATACACTATACACTTATAATAGTATCAAATAATCTGTTTTAAACGTATCAAGCATTCTTGGCTATTATAAGGTAAAAACCCTATCCTCCGGCTTACGTTGCATTGTGTGATGGGACCTGGGTCTTATAATAGCTTCATTTTTCTTTATTTAGCATTACGTTGTTTGTTTTATGCACTGGTATTCTTGGGAGGAAACCCATTCCGTGTTATACGGCGTGGTCCCTTGATTTACCGAACTTTAAAATAAAGATTAATAACTGTTTTTAGTTCTCACACCAGTCCTATGACTGACCTGGAGTTTATTGGTTTAACCTAAACTCTTGGTGCCCCTATTTTGACACGGGCAGCTAGTAGTTTTGGTTTTGCAGATTTATATTCACAGGATCCTGGTTTACAGCTGGAACGATATCCGGAAAGCTTTGTATCCGTATATCTCTTCTAGTTGTGTATTGTATTATTTTCCGCTGCTATGTAATTTATTGTAATCTCTGATAATCTGTGTTGTATAATATTTATTCATACTCTGTATATTCCTGTAACCTGATGCATTGTTGTGATATACAGTGAAATGTTCTTCTGTCTGCGTTCTATTTTGTCCTGTTCTCAAAACGATCGGGCATTTCGAGCGGTCTGGGTCGGTTTAGCGACTGGTTCGGACCGAGCGAAATTCCTTTTCGTCACAGTTGGTATCAGAGCTTTGGTTTACAAAGCTAGAAAACAAGACACATTAGAACCGAGCGAAATTCCTTTTCGTCACAGTATATGAGCCCTATGGAAACTGGGGGAGGGGAACCGCTATAAAAAAATCATATTAAAGGAACAACGCTATAAAAAAAATATAATAGCAGTAGGGAAGACTTATAAAAATTAAACCACTACGGAAAATTATTTTATATCATTGAATACTGGCTATGAAAGCATTCCTAACGATATCAAAAAATGGAATGGAATTTTTGTTGGACAAATAAAACAACAATGTGGAAACTCTATGAAAAACTTTTTATACTGGTGAATATGTGCTATAAAATGTTTGATACAATAGCGTTTAGCTTAGAGTTATGAGATATATCAGGGCTATTATTACATGTTGATATATAGCGTCGTCACTAATGCTATGTAAAGTTATTATAGTGTTTTTCACGTGCTATCAAAAGCTAAATCTGTTGTAGTGTAACAAGCCATATTTCGTAATAATCACCGATATAATAAGTTAAAAAAAAAATTAGCATCGTGAACCGTGGTCATATGGACATGACTGTAATGGCAGCACAAAAATCATTCTTATTTACGTCAAATAGTAGTAAAAAATCTCATTCATATTTATTCCACATTGTTTTCATATAAATATATTTAAATGACAGGGATTAAAATAAGTAATAGGATAATGTTAAATATAATAAAAAAATCGAAAATTATAAGTAGCTCGACAATGGCTCAAAAAAAAGGATACTATGGACTCGTAAGTTAAGTTGTTTAAATGCTTTAATGAGTGGTAGTTAGCAATTAAAAGAGAACAGAAAGGAGTTTCATAGATGATAAATGGGTAAAAGAGGAATAGTTCAAGAATATATGAGTAAGTTGGATCTGTCTAGTCAAAAATCATACAACCACTGTAAGTTATTCACCTGTAAAAAAAATTGTAAAACGCACTTTTGAATGAGAAATCAAAATTAGTGCTTCTTTCTTTTAAATTGTAAATGTGATGTTAAATGAGATATCAAAAAGCAATGTAATGTAATATACAAAGATCAAACATCCAAAAAAGAAGAAGATGTAACAAAGTTAAAGCTTACGAGCCTTCTAAGAGCAATTAAATGCACTGGTAAGTCTACCTTTATTGCTATTGAACGGAGTTAGTGTATATATCTTAATAGTTGTAATCTGTGTCCCTTAAAAACTCCTATGTTGGAAATAAAAACATTTTATTCATAGCTAAAAAACAAAATGTGAAGTTTGCAGCAATAGTTAAGTTTAGAAAAGTGTCTTGTCAGTATTAAGAATTCATTGTCTCAGTTGTCTAACGTTAAAGTAATTAGAAAGCAGTCAAATATAGTTAGAGCTGAAACATACTCAGATAAAACTGATCGTGATAAATAAATACGCGTGGAAGGAAACAAATCTGGTGACTATACAAAATGAAGAATTTATATGGAAATCCACAACTGCGAAAAGTTAATGCTCAGTTTATGTTAATTTACGTATCCAAAAAATGAAGATTTTTTTCTTCATTATTTCATGCATAATTTATGCATTGTAATAATGTGTAGCTTTATACTGAGTGCATTACATAAATGATCCAAACAAACATTAAATGAAACATTTTGCATTGCCGTAATGTATGCACATGCAAAAAATTACGGTACACAGGAATAGAATGTGAATTTTGTTTTCTCTTAAATTCTCAGCATGAGGAACATCTTACCTTAACCACAATTTAAGCAATAACCACTGTAACTCGTGTTAACATTATGTGTCTTAATAATAAGCAGTAATATTAATGGAGAAAATTTGTAACAGTTGTTTGAAAAAAAAATGCTTTTAGGACAATGAAAATGAATTACATATCTGAAATTGCTCCATGCAATAGTAACATTTTCATCTAATCATTGTGTAACACCCCACGTCCATTAACGTCACTCATAAAGGGAATGCATTAACTTCTATGGAGCATTTTAAGTGTGTATAGAACAGAAACTTAACAACAAGATAGATATAAACAGCACTTGAAAATTTAAAACTTTATTTCATTGCAGCGGAAAATACATAAGTTTGATTACATCATCAAAACCAGAGTCAAAGTACATAATATCCATCTTGACTAAATCAAAGTAAATAAATTGAAATACATAACCAGAGTACAAAATAGACATAAATAAGAGAGAGGCTGAACTTTACTTCAGCGATCCAAGCAACTTCTAAAAGCAAGAGAAATAGCTGTCCAAAATCAAGCTCCACTGGTGCTAGTTCCAACGTGAGCACCTGGGGGGTGGGAGGAAGAAAAGAGATGGAAAAAGGGGGTCAGACATAAAGTCTGGCGAGTGCGATAACTTTAACAATATAATTAGAAAAATAAGTAGGCTAAGGCATAAGTTGGAAAATAAGGAAATGACTGTGAACAATTGAGTATGGCAGAGTAAATAAGGAAACAAGATGAACAACGATATCGTTAAAGCGTACCTAACCCACTATAAGATAATTACTATACTGCACCACCACTATAAGATATTTGCTATACTGCACCACCACTAGTCACCCTAAGGTTGATCCCACCTACAGAACTTAATAATGATATTTGTAGTTTCATGCACCCCTAATTGCCTTTATAGGTGCCACCTGCCCCTATCTCCACTAGGCGTACCCACTACCCCCATGCGATCGGCTCCCTAACTTGTAGATACCCGTGCTGGCCCCATAGCGGGGTGTATCACTCCCCAAAGTGGCAACCCGATACCACCAATGATGCACGGCTTATACCTACACGATGCAACAATGTCTTACCTACCAGCCCAGGTCCACACACGCATATGAACCCGTTGGACTTGCGTTGCCACAGCTAACCCGATTTGGCTTCTTACAGTCAAGCCCATTATGCGTGTCCCGTCCTCGACTTGGCTCGAGCCCACAAAGATACGTATGGGTTATTGGTTGAAACGGGCCCCATTACTAGATACAAGCTATCCACGTAAGCTTGGTCCCCTCTAGTACATCCTACTTAACCCTCTTCTTATTCATGTTCACTTACATGTTTCAAATTTTGGTTAAGTGTTTCTAATCGTATTTCAAATGTCACCTAAGGCACCCACTCAATTCCACATGCCACCCAAAGCACCCACTTAACCCCCTCATGTCTCACTACATGTTTATCTGGTTAAGTGTTTCTTAATTCATTAAGACTGTAACCTCATAAAGACCTCCCACATTGGACTGTCATTTATGGCAGCTGGATTTGTCGGGCGGGTCCGGGCAGTCTTACACCACAAACGATCCTAACCTCGTGTCATTACAATTGTTACGTATTTAATTTGTGCCTAAGACCTCCCACATTAGACTGGCATTTGTGGCAGCTGGATTTGCTGGGCAGGTCCGGGCAGTCTTACACCACAAAAGAGCCTAACCTCGTGTCTTAGACGATTAATTACACCTAATTAATCATCCCCCAATTTGTATTAATTTCCCTATTAAAATTCCAAATTTAACTATGGCTATAATTGACTCAATTATGTCCATCTATTTATGGTATGTAAAATCATACCAATTTTCATCACAAATTTATTTTATGCCATTTAAGGCATTTATGCCAATTCTCGATATTAAATCTTTTTAATATTATCCCATTGCGTCACGTTGTACGTTCGTTCATTTAACGTAAAATATACATTAGACTCGAATAGCCTAACTCATGAAATAAAGAGAAAACATCACAACATACATATAATTTAAGATAGATCTAAACATAAGGGGTGAACTTGCATGTGTGAATGATGTTCTACATCTAAAACTTGCATAGGCCAAAGTTACAACTTGCATAAAACTACATATGTCGTAGATCCAAATCTAAAGGCGTAAACTTATTTAGGTAATGGTCACAACTTGCATAAATCATGTATGTCATGGATCTACATCTAAAGGTGTAAACATGCATGGGCAATAACCACAAACTTGCATAACCTGATTCATATTCCAAACTCATATATTTATATAAACTTGCATATGTGATTTATGCAACATAACAATGGTGTAAACTTACATCTAAACATGTAAACTAGCATGTAGAATTTATCATAGAACTCACACAAGTCATAGCCCAACTTTAGATCAAATTTTCACGTAAACTAGATGTCATGAAACATATAAGGTTACATAAAATTTTCCCAACTTGCATATGATTCATGTCTAAATCAAAATCTAAACTTGCATACATACATATGATTTATCATATGAATCAACAAAACCAAACTAGCATATGAACAACATGATGATTTGATTATACATAAGCCAATCATAGGATTACAACATAGATGGTAGCATCATAACTTTACAACATAGATGATGACATCGCAACATAACATCATAGAATTTACAACATATATGATAACTTCACAATTTTACAACATAAATAATAACATGCGGTCAATAATTCACATCATATCCAAATAATCCACATCATAACTCAATCCAATTAAAGTGCTAATTATTTTATTGAAGAATTCGAACTCACAACTCAAAGAAGGTCTTGATTTCTGAATTCTGAGTTCTGAAGTCGAATTAGCTTTCCCTTGAAGTACATTCGTTGTTAGAGTTGAATAGAATTGAATTTGATTAGCTTTATTCCACTCTAATTAGTGGCGGCTATTCTGAGTTGCAAGGTTACGACATGGAAGCCATGAGTCTAATTTTATTTTGATTTTAGGGTTTTAGTCTATAGGTGTTTATATAGAGTTTAGGAATAGTTTAGGCCGTCTGATCAACCCAGAATTATTCCCAGCCAATCAGAGCAGATCAGAAACCCTAATGAGTCAGCACACAGTCACAAACAGGTCATCAATCAATTCTGCTCGTGGGGGGCCAGGTCGATCCCCAGGTCGACCCTATGGTCGACCTGGCCCTGGAGGGAATTTTCCCGCCTAGCTTGTTTTACTCTGAAATTTTAATTTTCTAAAATCTGTTTTAAATTTTCTGAAACTTCCAATGGCCAAAACTTCTTCATGCGAAGTCCAATTCACGCAAACTCGGACTCTATCTCAACCAGAATTCTGAGACGAACACAATGGCGCAACCCGTTTCCCTTAATTCCCATATTTGAGATTAGTTATTCTTTAATTTATTATTATAGTGTTAACAGAAATACGGGGTATTACAAGTTGTACCATCACTTTTATGTGAAAATATGCGCCTTGAGTAAAAAGTATTAAGATAGACAACCCAATATTATCATGTTCAACCTCTATAATGTGGATGCGAGAGAAAAATCGTCTTTAAAACCACATAGTAAATTCTAGATAACAATATCATTTTAAGGTTAAGTCCTTTGATAAGGTCAAATTCAATTAGTTGCTTTATTTTCTCTTTAGTAGAATATTGATAAAAGGAGGCTTCAGAGCTTCAAATCAAAAAAGCAAATGCAAATTAAAATATTTAATATTATAATTATCTAGCAATTAACCACGCAAGTGACCAATAACAAAAAAGTATCCATCATAAATTGTATTGACTAACAATAAACATTACAAAAGAACATGTAACACCCCATAATTTTAACAACACTAAAGATGATAAATTGAAGAATAATTAAATAAATATTCGGAAATAAGTGAAACAGACTGCACCATTGCGTTCTTCTCGGAATTCTGGTCAAAATGGACACCTAATTTGCGTAAAACGGACACTGTATGAAGATGTTATTAAGGTTTAAAGTTTTTATACGCATAAGATATATATATACACACACATAACAAGTCAAAACCGTTCAAATAAGTTCAAAATCAGAAGCGGGAAGTTAGGGAGGGAATTGGACCCATTGGAGATCGACATACCCTAGGGTGTCGACCCATGGGTTGACACCGTAAAGGCGGTGTCGACACCCATTTCGACATCCCCAAATCCAGGCGAAGTACATTTCTGCGTATGTGGACTTGTTTTCTGACCAAATTCATGAACCTTAGGCTATAAACAAGACCTCATTCTCATTGTTTTATTCACATAAAAACAATGGAGAACTAGATGTTGTCTCTGCCCAGATTTAATTAAAACTTCTCTTCTTTAACAATCAATTCATTCAAGTTTAGAGATCTATGACTCAACATTTGCAATTCTATTTTTTAGATCCAATCATAGTGAGTCTACGTCATTTTTAGATCTAAATACTTAAAAGTTAATCTTGACATGATTATAACTTGGATCTAAGCCTGTGATTATTTGAATCATATCAGATCTGTTATAACCTGCGTATCTAAGTTATTTTGACATGACTATGAAATAGATTTAAGCCTATACCTATTTATCATGACATATCTTCCACTTTTTGTTGATCTAATTCATTGTTTAGATCTCATCGTGCCTGTTTATGATGTCCCTATTATGTTAGAATCAGTTCTACGATCATATGTTCATTAGATCTATTACTATATGTCTATCTTGTCATTATGCCCAACTTTATCACTGTATGTTTATTAGTTGCTATACCTATTTCTGCCATTATATTTCAATCTTGTTTATTATGTTCATTTCTGTCCTTTTCCCTTCTTGTTTTCCCTTTTTATTTTTATAGCCAGGCTACCATCGAGCCTAGGCATGCCGCTGAAATATGCGAACATGTGGAATTGGAAACGAGGGAAAAACGTTAAAATTGGGGCATAACTTGTATTTGGAAATTTGGGCATAAATTGATTGTAACACATGAATGTGGATTTGGGGCATAAACCACACTGTGATTAAAGACCTTAATTTGGGGCATATGGTTCATTATGAACATGACTTGGGAAAGGGACATGAAAACCTATAATGACGTAGGAATAATTGGTTAATAATGGTAATGCCTAGAATTACACTAATTAGAAACTGTAACCGTGCTCATACACGAGTTTAGATTACATTTGTAGTGGAAGTCTGCCGGGAACCAACCCGCATATCCAGCAACCATAAGTGGTGAATCTAATGTGAGGGGTCTAAGAGAATAAACACGAAACGTGATAAGACATGAGGTTAAGCCTGACTTGTGGAAGAAGTCTGTCCGGAACCAACCGGCATATCCAACATCCACAAGTTGTAGGCTTAATGTTGGAGGTCTAGCACATTATAACTATAAATGAATATGGTAATAAACTTGAATACTTAACCTAGTTGAATCTATAGGGATTTTATATGTCAACTTGAGTAGGGGTTAAGTATAATTGCATGAAACAGTGGGAGGGTTAAATATATCTTGGGTTGGTGGGTAATATTTATTTATAGGCCCAAAAACTTAGCATGTGGGGTTATGTTATCTTTCTACTCTGGTATGGCATAACCTGTAGAAAACCTAGTAGTGGGGATGCAAACATAGGGGGAAACTTGTATCAACTTAAGCATGGGACACAACACCAGAATTGTCATTTCCTAATGGTTATAAGTGTGATAAACAAGTGTTCAAATGGTTATAACCGTTGGTAGAAGGTGCGTGGTAAATTTTGCAACGTATATACTAACACTTACAACCGTTAGAACATGTTGTTGTACCAACGGTGATAATTGTTAGTAAATATTTCTATTCCAACGGTTATAACTGTTAGAACTATAATTTCTTCTAATGGTTATAACCATTTTAAAAAAAAAATTGATTCCAACGGTTATTTTCGTTAGAGAAGGAATTTGTTCTAACAGTTATAAATGATAGAACTACTGTCCATTCTAACAAATACAACCATTAGAATGGCTTGTTGTTCTAACGATTCAGCGTTAGAACATTAATTTGTTCCAACGGTTATAAATGTTAGAGCAACTTTCCATTCTAACAGTTATAAATTTTAGAACAACTTTCCCTTCTAACGGTTATAAGTGTTAGGACAGATCTTTCCACACATATATAAATGAAAAAATCCGAACAGTTATAAGTGTTACAACTTTTGTACTGCTGAATGAACCATATCACAATCAGCATCTTGTAATAGAAAATATTATTAATATCATTTCATTCTACTACAAAAACAAAATTTACAGCAATGCCAAAAATAAAATCAAATTTCAAACTAACATTTCACTGAAATGAAAATAAGAATAGCAAGCATACTAAATAAATCATCGAATCCTACAAAGTTCATTGTGACAACTTCAATTTTCACTAGTACAAAATATGTTGAAGCTTACAGGAAACGAATGCGACTTTCTAGCCAAACCACCATCAACCAACTCGGATAATGTATAATGATCATTTTGAGATGCATCATAAAGTGGCTCGTCTGGATCAATAACATCCTCTATCCAAACAACTTTTTCTCCATCTATGACCTTTCTACCATGAAAATCTTTTATATTCCAGGATGTCCTTTAGCTACCACTTCCAATTCGTGTGACAATAAATGCACCGGTCGCCTTTCAAATGTTGATGATCCGATAACGTTAGATGGAGCTTGATTAGGAATAGGAGGATGCTCGGCATGCGAAGCAACTTCTATTCCTGACGTTGTTGAATTTGTTGCAATTTGACTAACAAGTTGTCTCATACACTGTTGCAAATCAGCTGAATTAGAAGTTATTGTCTTAATATCTTCGTGTATTCTATCGTTCTTCTGTTGCATATCGATTTTCCATTTTTTTTATCTTCATTCACTTTGTAATTCGCTGTTGTTTTAGAAGCTTGAGTGAGTTGTACTTGCTTTGCATTAGAGGTGGAGCTAAACGCACGACAATAGCTTCTTTTTTGTCATTTCCAAAAACTTCGGCAACGACATCTCTTTCAAAATCCTCCAAACCAATGACTCCTTCATTGCCATTAACACTAGCTTCGGACTTTTGCCTCTCTTCTGCAGCTTCTATTAAAGCCTGAATATCCAAAAGAACATTTAATTTAAAACACTTCAAGCAACATATATTATAATTACTACATAAAATGGACTTATATGCAACCCGACTTCACATTATAATGTTGCAGGCATGAATAAACACTGTGTTACAAGAATATAAATCTAATGTGTGTAGTTTCCATATTATTGTTTGTTTTAATTCATGCTTTCTTTAAATCAAACACTGTCGTTACATGGACATTACGTCCTTAGAAAATGGTCAATGACAGATGATTCCAAAAAATGAACTTCGATTTACTATTTTGCCTATTAATATTATCAAAGTGAAACTGAAAAAAAAATGGATATAATCCTTTTATCGGTGCATAATCCACATAACTCGCTAAAATAGAGCTATATGCATGATTCCAAAGCAGTGCTTTAAATCGGCAAAAAATATGGTACTTTCTAAAGCACCATCTCTGGAAGAAAACACATTGTAGGAAGGCTTTAACCTATAAAAGCACAGCCCAATCGAGTAGAATAACTTCTACTCTCGGTTGCCAAACACTCATGCACAAAATTATTTCCCTTCCTGTTAAGTTGTTTTAAACTAACAAAACCTGATCTGATCACGTTAGGTGACTCACTGGTAACTCTAAGGACTATGATCTTGAATTAAGCGATCAAAACAAGGTGAAAAGCAGACAAAATTCCTTAAATTGTTAAATACAACAGCACATTGCAACATTTGTTCGCACCGAACCACATGAGATAAACAAAATATCAGTTGAGAATATAATATGCTTGTTGGGAAAACCAAACATAAATTTATTAGGAAAGCGTAACTGTGGCTACTAAAACATATATATTCCAAGTAAAGATGAGACTTTCCAATAATCCACTACACCTTGAAGGTATTTTTATCTGTACAAATATCTGAATTTTATTACATATAATTAACTATGCAAGAAATTTATATGTGGTAGCCTTAAAGCAGAAAAATATGAAATCAAGAAACCTTATCTTCTAGTCCCTTCTACTTCCTAATTTGTATTTGCATGGAGGATCGTCCTGGAAAACTTTCCTAAGGCGCGGCCTGAAAGTAAACCATCTAAAATTAAACATTAATTTAGATAGAAAAATGCCATCTTATTGTTGCAAATGCTAGAGATGATCTAGTATACAAAGTTTATTTGAATGGTTGACGAACAACCCCCCGAAGGTGGCAGCACTCCCTCGGTGGTTGGCCACTGTGGCAGCTCTGAAAAAATATCTGCTCAAATCTCTTCGATGATATTAACGTATTCCTTCCACTACTGTCTCTCCTTCAATCTCTTTATTTTTTTTAGTTTTTAAAGCATATTATCATTTGATGTTTAACAAACTCATACAACTATCGATCAACTCAAGAGAACAAGTTGAACTTGTAAATCTATTTTACATATGTAATCATGTTATCTATACAATCTGCAAACTAATAAGACAACTACACACATCAGGCTTTATTCACTAGTATTAAATGAAGCTGTATGATTAAATTTAAAATTAGCGAAATTCACATAAGATTGTGTAGTTAAGGAGACGGATTTTAGGGGTCGATATTAAAATGCTTGAACAAGCTAAAAAAATAACGGCATGCAGCTACAAACCATTGACAAAACAGAACATGTTATTGCAAGACAGAACATTACAATTTTGTAACATTAGAACACAAAGATAATCTTTCAAAAAAGATGGAAAATTTTATTTGGCTAAGTGGTGTTGGCCAAATTTATTCAGGACAACAATTGTTTTTGATCTGGTGTTGGAGTAGTTGCATCCTACCAATGTTGCTAGTTTCTTATGGGTTGTTTGTGCCATTTTTGTATTTGTTGATGATGAGTTTTGAATGTAGATGAATGGAGTTCTTATATATATAGGTTGCTTCTTATGTGGTGTTGTTGTTACTTCTAAGGTTTCTGTAGTTGAACTTTACACGATTTTTTTAGGCCATTGTTTTAATTGATTTATACTCGATAGAAGTTCATGGCTGCAAGGGAAGTCTTGACTTAATAATACTGACGAAAAACAGCCTAGCCTAATGCAAATAGCAACTTCGAAAGTAATATCAATTTGCAAATTTAAGCCCAAAAAGATACACGTAGTTTGCTTAAATGCTTGATATAGGTACTTTCAGTTTTGGATCTTATATCAATTCTATAGACTTGGTCGTTAAAAATGAACTGTAAGCGAGATATCTAAAATCCATGTATTATTTCTCGGGCTGAGATGAAAATGAACTGTAATTGAGATATCTAATATCCGTGTATAATATTCGTCGCTAATCCCTGTTGAGATTTTGTTAATTACAATTTTGAGAAAATTTAATATCTATATATCCATTGGAAAATGTTAGTAAAATATTTTTTAGTTGAAATTTAAAATTTAGACAAACAACAAAAAATTAAAGATAAATTAACGGTAATTTCCATTGTTGAATTAGCAGATAAGAAATTTACCGACCTCGCTCCTTCGTCGTAAATCCATCGCTGCCATAAGTTTGAGACGGATTATTGAAGGATTTTTCTGCTGCAAAATCTAAAACTTCTTACAGTGTAAAATTCACAATCATATCAGTCTTACATAAATATATATAATAAAACTAGGTTTTAACAGTTAAAATCAAGTATAACAGAAATCACATCAGACATAGGGGATTAATTTTGTAATGAAGGGCATTATATAACATGTAGTGATAGTCAATCTCATTTAGTATTTCAAATATTTGTGTCCTTGTTATCGATATAATTAACCCATTTATTATTTTAAAGTTATAATTTTATAAATATATGTAGTTATCTAACGTGTACTATCAAAATAGACAACCAAGCATATCTATGGTTTCTGAGGAGCGTCAAACTGCAAAAAATATACGTAATGATCTTGTGAATAGTTATAAATTTATGGATCAACATTTACAATTTTGATGAATACTCTCATAAAACCATAAAGAATTATATACCATATAATAAATAAATATATTGTATAATAAATAAAGTGGTGTTCACCATTCGCGAGAACCATAATTCGCTGAGCACCGTCAAAGTTCGTGGTACCATAACAAATGGATCCTAAAAGCTTCATATAAATAGGTACTTGCAAGTCCTTGTGCAAAAAGCCTTTTCTTACTTGAAACTGTCAAAAATTACAGCAACGTGTATAGCAAAATCCAGACGGATGAAAAAAGTCCCGCTGAAGATGGCAATTCACTTGCTCCTATTCAAACTCTAAAGACTGCAAAAAAAAAAAAAAGAAAAAAAAAAAGAAAAAAAAAACCATCCAGTTATTTTGTAATTTCAGAAAACAAAAGAACTCATCATCTCAAAAATGAGCGCACGCAAACACAATGTTTATCTTTTATTTTTTCTCACGCAAACGACAAGTTGAGTTGCCCCTGTTGCTTCACCAGCAAAATGAGCACGCACTGATATGGAAGGTGCAGAAAGATTTTATCCAAATCAATTAAATAAATAGCTTACAAATTGGTTGCTCGTCTTCGGGATGGGAGTGTATTCTTACTTTTTATTAAGTATTGTTAATTTATATCTTGTATTCATCATGTAGGGTCCGTTGATCTATTTGAGAATTAAATCGAAAGCCAAAATAAAGTCTGATCAGAAAGTAGCAAAAAATAACATTTTTTTCTTTCTATCATGTCTTAGCCTCTAGCTTTGTTGTATGTTTATTTATTGTTTTATTGTTAATTTATCATTTTGTTTTTTTGGATTCGTTCTATTGTGGTGATCCGGTTTGATGCAACTGTTTCTGTTTCTAGTGTCTGCAGAGTCTGTATATTCTTCTTTACCGGGCTATTAAATTCTTGCATCTGTTATTCTGTTGAACTAGCTTGTGTAGGCGTTGTGTTAAATTAGTGTGCAACTCAATTAAAAAAAGATCATGAGGTGAAATGGAACTAGTTTGAGACTCGCGTCGGTAAATTCGCGACTTTGCATTTATTCTGCATCATTATCGTGCAACAGGCATGAATAAACTATCTGTGTTATAGGAATATAAATCTACAACTTAACATTTTATAAATTATAATGTTAGATATAAAATTTTCAAGTGCCCCATTTTTATTTATTTTATTTGTAGTAGCACACAAACATGTGCATTGTGTGCATAAGCTATATTATATGAAATTTTTGGCATCTGCAATGCAAAATCATATAAAAATATCTTACTATAATCATATGAATTATTTATTTCAATTTATCATATTGTTTTAAACATAAATCAAGAAATATTGAAAAAAACAACAAAAAAATTGTTGAGACTGAGATTTTTAACTTGTGACTTATTTAATAAATTATTAATATGATTTTATAGTTCTTCTAGTGGTGAACTTAATTTTTTAACTAACCTCAAATTTCATGTTCGGTTTGTAAATGACAACATTGAATAAAGTTTGTAGAATAATGTAAATGAGAAACCACTTGATTAAACCGAACACTGATTTACTTATGTAAATACCATAGAACATATAAACAATACGCAGAAACTCCAGAGAATTATTAATAGGTAAAGCCATACATATTTTTCCGCCCCGCATGGAAGTACATCTCCGGTTTTCCTACTAGTGTGTGCTACTTTCCACTCCATCCTGTAACACCCTGAATTTTAGTTAATACTAAAATTCACTAATTACAGGATAAATAATCTCAGATGTGGGAATTGGGGGTAACGGGCTGCGTCATTGCGTTCGTCTCGGAAAAATACGCGAAATAGAGTCCGAGTTTTCGAGAATCGGAGTCCGTATGGCCCGGTTATGGCCCAAAGAAGTTTTCAGAAAATTCGAAGTTAAAAACAGATTTAAAATTCAGTTCTAGAACAAGTTTGGAGCCAAAAGCGGAAAGGGAGGGAAAGTTCCCGCCTAGCCCCGTGTCGACAGGCATGTCGACAGGGGTGTCGACAGGCATGTCGACAGGGGTGTCGACAGCCCTGTCGACAGGGGTGTCGACACAGGGTGTCGGCCCTGTTGATCTGGGTGCACCAGATCTGGTTTTTGGTTGAGTCTTGGGCTGTGTTCTAGAGATTTCCTAAATCTAACGGACCTAATCTAACCTAGGGTTAATCCTATGGTCTAAAACACACCCTAATCCTATAAATACACCCTAAACCTACCCTAATCCATACTAAAAATAGAATTGAGGGCTACATGCCGCCAAATTAAAACTTAGAAGGAGCCTCCACTAATTTATGAAGGAAGTTACAAGCTAATCAACCTCTAATCATCATCTTCTTCATATTTAGCAACTAGTTCTACTTCATAAGTTTGCTAATCTTGGTTTTGGTGAGTTTCTATCACTTTAACATCAATTGCTAAAGTAAGTAGATTGGGTGTAATGAGACTTATGGTCTTAAATGCGGATTAGTGAGTTTGAATCATTTGTAATGATATGCTACTCTATGTTTTCCTATGTTTATGCATGTTTAACAAGTGGGTTTATGCATGTTTAATAAGTTGGTTTATGCATGTTTAACAAGTGGGTTTATGCATGTTTAATAAGTGGGTTTATACATATCTAATAAGTGGGTTTATGCATGTTTAACAAGTGAGTTATGCAAGTTCATATGCAAGTTATGTATATGCTTAAATGCAAGTTTAACATGATATGCAAGTTATGCATGCTTATGCAAGTATGTGAATGCTTATGCAAGTTATGTATATGCTTAAATGCAAGTTTAACATGATATGCAATTTATGCATGCTTATGCAAGTATGTGAATTCTTATGCAAGTTATGTATATGCTTAAATGCAAGTTTAACATGATATGCAAGTTATGCATGCTTATGCAAGTATGTGAATGCTCATGCAAGAATGTGAATGCTTATGCAAGTTATGTGTATGCTTAAATGCATGTTTAACATGTTATGCAAGTTATGAGAATGCTTATATGCAAGTTCAACATGTTATGCAAGATATGTGTATGATAATATGCAAGTTTGGGTTAAATGTAGTTGGGTTAATATATGCTCATATATGCAAGTTGACATCCTCTTAACCCATGACAAAGTTATATGCGAAGATTTGGTTAAACCCATGATATTTGTGATGGATCTTCCCTTTATTATGTCATGAAATGAGAACGATTTACGTGTGGAACGATGGGGTTAATAAATATGTTAATAAAAGTATGATTGGGTATGATTAAGCATACCATAAAAATAAATTAACATAAGTGGGAATTTACCTATTGAGTTAGGTCTACCCCATGGGAATTTACCTATTGAGTTATGTAACACCCCGAAAAATTCTATAACTGTGAAATTCATGAATTAAAGTATAATCAAATTGAAATCAAAGAACCAAGGGAAACGGGATACGCCATTGCGTTCGTCTCGGAAAAATACGCGAAATAGAGTCCGAGTTTTCGAAAAACGGAGTCCGTATGAAGAAGATATGGCCTTCGGAAGATTTGAATTAAATTTAAAAACTCAAACAGAATTAAATAATTAAATATTCCGAAGTGGGGCCCATTGGGCCAGAAAAGCGCCGCCTGGGCCACCCAGGTCGACTGGGCTGTCGACCTGGGCTACCCATGTCGACAGGGCTGTCGACAGCCCTGTCGACAGGGGTATCGACCTGGTCGAGCCCAGTCAACCTGGCTGGCCAGGTCGGTGTGTGGTCGAATTTCTGTGGTCTGCTTTGTCATTAGGGCTAGGTGGCGGGTTTTTATTGGTCTCTCTTCCTAATGAATGGCTATGATCTAACCTAGCAACATCAATGGTTCTAATTAGTTCCTAACCTCTATATAAACAACCCTAGACTAAACCCTAATCTATTCATTAAAAATTAAGAACATAGCCGCCATGTTGCTGAGGAACGACAAAGCATAGCCGCCAACTAAAGAGAGGATTAGGGAGGAAGTTCTAAGGCCTAAAGCAATTCAAAGCAACCTAAAGCTAATCAATTCAACAAAGGAATTTGCGTCTTCAATCCCTAAACTAGAGAATTCATCAAACCATTGTAAGTAGAGTATTACTTTGGTATTAATAAACAACTGTGTTGATGTGTATGCTTGAATTGTGGCAATGGAAGTAATTCATGTTTGTGCAAAATTATGTATTCATTATAAAGAACTACATGCGGTAGTTCTATGCAAATAAGCGTTTGGAATATTGCGCAAATTGTGTAATCTATATTGAAGCTACATGTATGTAGTTAATTGAAATTCATGCAAATTTGAGGCTTTGTTATTATGCCAGTATGATGTATGTTTTTATGTATAAATCATTTTGCAAGTAATTGAAACAAGTTTGGTTTTTATAGTTCATATGAAACTATGTGGAATTTTGACACCATGTATTAGTCATGCTTTTCCAAACTTAGGAATATTGCTAGGAATGATATTTGGCATAATTGAGATCTATGATTAAGTCTATTTTGTTTTAAAGAATTATATGATGACATGGTTAGATTAGACTCAAAAATCCCCTTTTTGCAAGTTTAAAGCAAACACCATGTTTAGGAATATTTATGCATAAGTATGTTTATCCCATCGTTATGTGATTAGGCTTAAATCATGATTAAGTTGAATTATGTTATGTTCATGCTAGAAGTATTTTATGCCATGCTTATGTTTGACAATATGCCATGTTTATGCTAGAAGTATTTAGGCCATGCTTATGTTTGACATTATGCCTAAATAAGAATATAGGTTCATGTTGTAGTTAAACCTATGCAAGTTTAAATGCCTTGATTTATGTCACCTATGTTTATGACCAAAATACATGTCACCACTATGCAAGTACACCAATTTCTATTATGTATTTTCAACGTCATATGCAAGTTCATGCGCTCACTTTCCCCTCTTTGTGTATACGCCATAAGCCTCCCCTTTTCGCATGGCTAAATTGGGCTTTAAAAAGGCTAAGCCCAATATATATAAACGGACGTGTAAAACGGGGGTAAATAACGTTGGGCTAAATTAATTTAATGAATGAAAACTAAAGTAAAAGGGCCCAAATTCAAGTATGGGTTGGGCCCATGGTTGGTGTAACCATTACACCATTAACATAATAATGGGCCGCAAATATTTACATATAAGAAATAAAGAAGAATGACAAAATATGTAAATGTAGAAAAGACGATGTGTTTAACCCGAGGTTGGATTGAGTTGTGATGTAAACCTGCCCGGAACCGCCCGGCTGTCCAGTAGTCACAACAATACCTATCCAATGTGGGAGGTTAAACATGGAGCCCAGCAAAGACCCGAGGTTAGACTGAGTTGTGGCGTAAGACTGCCCGGAACCAACCGGCAACAGGCAGCCACAACAATACCTGTCTAATGTGAGAGGTCAGGGCCTTAATAAGACAATTAAGGCTGAGTCAGGATTGTTAGGATTAAGTGAACTAAAGACTTAATCAAAATGGAACATGCTAAACTAAACGGACTGGTGGGGTTAGGTTAGGAAACACTTAACCAACTTAGCATGTTGGCTAGAGATAGAAAACCTAGTAACGGGGGACCCTTTTCAGCAGTAACCCTAAAAGGTGTATCAGGATACCCTGAAACTAGGCAGGGTGGGGCACGATTACTGGGCTGATTGTAAGAGGTCAAATCGACGGCGGTGGTGTAGCAGTGTAGGTTCTAACGGTGTGCGGACGTGCACGCACTCCGGCGCAGAAAAATAAAGCACTGGACACCAGTAGCATACCTTTGCACTCTAAGGTTGTGTCGGGTTGCCACTATGGGACTTGATACACCCCATGGTGGGACCAGCATAGGTAACTACAGACATCGGGGGCCGTAGGACACATGTAACTTTGCGAATAGGAGCCGATTATCGTAGAATGGATCACACTACCCCGATTTTGGGGTGCAAATTGGAAACTAGTTTATATGGGTTCAGAGATTAACATGGGGTACGATAGTATATTCGACCCTAGATAACTTAACCAAGTTCATAGTGTTTGCCCACTTCCTGTTTTACTTATCATACCCAGTTCTTTATTCATAGACAAAGTAGTACTTGACTTACTCAGGCTTTATGTCTGACTCTATTTTCTTTCGTCTTCTTTCTTCCGTTTCCCCCCCCCCCCCCCCCCAGGTCCTCAGGGAGGGAACACAGCAGCTTGACCTACCTCAACATCCAGCTTGAAGAAGAGAAATGTATTGCTTGGACTTTCCTGTTTTGAACTATGGCTTTGGACAATTCACTATGGGGCTTTGGCAGTTTATCTATGTTTTATTTATGCTTCTTTAAAAATAATGTACTCAAGACAGATTATGAAGTATTATGTTATGTTTTTGGAAGGGATGTTGTTGTAACACGTATTTGACTTTATGAAATAAAATTTGTTGTTCTTCCGCTGGTTTACAAATATGTGTTATTATATCTGTCTTGTATATCTGTGACTTGTACTTATAAACCTCCACCAAAATTAGGGCATTCCCTTTGAGAGTGACCCTAACGGAGGTGGGGTGTTTCACTTGGTATCAGAGCATAGGTTTACCAGATAAGATAAAAAGTTTTGAAAATTTATTTAAAGAAGCATTTTTAAAAGAAAAATATTAATTTATTTTAAAAGGCAAAGTCCACTCCCCAAAGCCATAGGTACTATCTCTTATCCTTCGTTTTGAATCTATCCTTTTTGTTTCAGCATGTCCCAAGATCTTAACTTGCCTGAAGGGGTACCCATACCTGGTTGGTTTAGACGTTTCTTAGAAGCAAGGGCCACTCAGCCAGGTCCTACCGTTCCTCCTCCTCCAGCTGAAGGGAATCATCCAGCCGCAGCAGTACTCTTTCCTCCACCTCCTCCACGGGGAAACACATTCGCTAAGATATGTAAAGATTTTAAAGCTATGGGAGGAAGGGATTTCCATGGAACTGAGTCCTTCGTAGCAGCTAGGAATTGGCTAAAAGAAACGGAGGACCTATTCATCATCTTTGAGGTAGAAGATAGACAAAAGGTACAACTAGCGGTGTGGCTATTGAAGGGCGAGGCTTCCTACTGGTGGGAAGTCACCAATGCTGAAAGACCAGTGGATACATGGGAGGACTTTAGGGCAAGGTTTGAGACCAAATTTCTCTCAGAGGCGGAAAGAAGTTTGCAGTTGGAGAAGTTCTTATTTCTTAAGCAAGGGGACAAGACAGTCAGAGAGTATGTGAATCAGTTTGATGAGCTGGCTAGGTTTGGACTTGACCTAGTCAACACCCCTCATAAGAAGGCTCTCCGTTTCGTCAAGGGGTTAAATGAGCCGTTACATAGTTTGGCCATGACCCATATACCCATGGGAGCCACGTATGAAAGATTGGTGCAAATGGCATTGCTGAACGAAGAGGACAAGGGCAAGAAGGAGACCAAGGCAGAAAGCTCTCAAGGGAAGAAAGAGGGTTTGCAGCCTAAGAAGACAGACTTCAAGAAAGGCGGGAAATGCAACAAGGAGAAGAGGAAGTGTAATTTCTGTGGCAAAGTGGGGCACTTAGTAAAGGACTGCCGGAAGAAAAAGGCCAAGGAAAATGGTGGGTGCTTTTCATGCGGACAGACAGGCCACAGGGCTAAGGACTGCCCAAGGAAACGAGGGCAGGGGCAGGGGGCTGGATCCACCCCAGGGGCACAGGTTCATGTGCTAGAAGCGCCACCATTGCAACAGCGAGGTACAAATACTTCTGTAGAAAGTGTAGTTTATCTTTATGATCACCCCGTTCGCACTTTATTTGATTCTGGCGCATCACACTCCTTTATCTCGTCTGCTTTAGTAGAATCTCTGCACCTAAAAACTAGTATGGTAGAGGACCCCTTAATTGTTTCAAACCCAATTGGGGGCCCAGCTCATTTGTCTATGATCTGTCTGGATTTGAAAATCTCTATTCTAAGTGTAGAATTTGAATGTAGTGCCTTTGTTTTGGGCTTTTCGGGGTATGGTTTGATTTTGGGTATGGATTGGCTATCCAGTAATGGGGCCATCCTTGATTGTGAGAAAAGGGTTGTTAGGCTCCTAACCCAGCTCGGTAATACTTTGGAAATTTCTTGTAATCCCTCGTATTCGGTTATGCTTAGTTATCTTGAATCGCTAGATGCCTCTGTTGAAAATTTGAAATCAGTAGAGTGGTCCGGGAATATCCGGATGTCTTCGAAGAGGTGAAGGGCTTGCCTCCGAAGCGGGAGATAGACTTCCGCATATATCTTGTAGATAATGCAAAGCCCGTTGCATTGCCCGTTAGACATATGGCTCCACGAGAAAGGAAAGAGCTCAGTAAACAGATTAAAGAGCTTCTAGAGAAGGGGTTCATTAGGAGGAGCATTTCAGAGTGGGGCGCTCCAGTGGTGTTCGCTACAAAGGCGGATGGTTCACTCCGTCTATGTGTTGACTATAGGGAGCTCAACAAGCTAACGAAAAAGAATAGGCACCCTCTCCCTAGAATTGACGATTTATTTGACCAGCTTGTAGGAGCGTCTGTTTTCTCCCAACTCGATTTAGCAACCGGTTTTCATCAGCTAAGGGTGGCTGAAGATAGCATTGATAAAACGGCTTTCAGAACCCCAGACGGCTTCTTTGAATGGCTTGTCATGCCTTTCGGCTTGACAAATGCACCTGCTTACTTCGTGGACCTGATGAGTAGGGTATTTAGAGATTTCCTCAACAAATTCGTAGTGGTCTTCGTAGATGATATCCTTATCTTCTCAAAGAGTGAAGAGGAACATGCTCAGCACTTAAGGGCAATCATGGAAACTTTGCGAGTCCATCAACTAAAAGCCAAATTCTCCAAATGCCATTTTTGGAGAGAAGAGGTGAGGTTCCTAGGGCACATAGTATCCAAACAAGGGTTAGCAGTGGACCCTGCTAAGGTAGTGGCGGTAAAAGATTGGAAGACACCAAGGAATGCAACTGAGGTCCGAAGCTTTCTAGGACTAGCAGGTTTCTATCGGAAATTCATAAGGGATTTTGCGAAAATTTCAGCTCCGCTCACGAAATTGACTAAGAAGAATCTAGTATTCAATTGGGATTTGGATTGCGAGTTTGCTTTCCAACGACTGAAGAGGGCTCTCACAACAGCCCCAGTTTTGACGCTGCCAGATGGGAGCAAGATGTTCACTGTTTATACGGATGCATGTGGGACAGGGCTAGGCGCCGTCTTAATGCAAGAAGGAAGGGTAGTAGCTTATGGCGGGAGGCAATTGAAGGTGCACGAAAAGAACTACCCAACCCACGATCTAGAGCTAGCCGCCATCGTCTTTGCACTCAAGTCTTGGCGACACTATCTCCTAGGTGAGAAGTTCGAACTTTACACTGACCATAAATCGTTGAAATATCTTTTCTCGCAGAAAGATCTTAACTTGAGGCAACAAAGATGGATGGAGTTTCTTGCCTCGTACGATTTCGAAATCTCCTACACTCCGGGCAAAGGCAACGTAGTGGCAGACGCGTTGAGCCGAAAGAAATTGACACTAAGCCCGTTGTTTGTTGAAAGACAAAGCCTAGAGTTTATAGCCAGCTTCGACTTTAGGCCCTCCTCCGATTTCGTACCGGGCTTGCTTGCATCTCTCGAAGTGCGCCCAACTTTAGTAGATTCAGTAGGGGCAGCGCAACGCGAAGACCCTCAGCTTGTGGAAATAATTGATAGACTAATTAGGGGTGAGACTTCAAGTCACCTCAACAGATACTCCATTGACGATAAGGGTGTACTAAGGCGAGATGGAAGACTATGCGTCCCACAGACAAACGATTTAATAAAGAAGGTTCTCGAGGAAGCACATCACTCCAAGATGACGATACACCCCGGCGGAGATAAAATGTACAAAGACATAAAAAGGACTTTCTTCTGGAACGGCATGAAAAAGGACGTGGCAGAATTCGTTTCTAAGTGTATGGTGTGCCAACAGGTTAAGGCGGAACAGAAAAAGCCTGGCGGACTGCCACATCCTTTGGAGGTCCCGCAGTGGAAGTGGGATAGCATCTCAATGGACTTCATCGATGGGCTGCCTAGGTCTAGGAGAGGCAACACTAGCATTTGGGTAATAGTGGATAGGCTTACTAAAAGCGCCCACTTTTTACCTGTCAAAAGTAAAAGAACCGCCTCATCCCTAGCATCACTTTACCTCAAGGAAATCGTGCGACTCCATGGAATACCATCTAGCATCGTTAGTGACCGAGACCCCATCTTCACCAGCGAGTTTTGGCGGAGTCTGCAAGAAGCAGTAGGAACGCAGCTATGCTTGAGCACGGCATATCATCCCCAAACCGACGGCCAAACGGAGAGAGTGAACAGAGTTTTGGAAGACCTCTTAAGGCTATGCGTCCTCGACTTCGGAGGGACATGGGAAGACCACCTCCCTTTTGTGGAATTTGCCTACAACAACAGCTATAAAGCAACCATCGGAATGGCGCCCTTCGAAGCTTTATATGGAAGACCGTGCCGATCGCCCACTTGTTGGTGGGAGTCCACGGATAAGCTCATACTTGGACCAGACATGATCCGAGAGACCTCAGAGAAAGTGGACTTAATACGAAGAAGGATGAAGACGGCCCAAGACAGACAAAAGTCCTACGCCGACAAGAGAAGGACCGACCTTGAATTCGAGGTTGGAGACAGAGTTTTTCTCAAGGTATCACCACTAAGAAACGTTGTTCGTTTTGGAACCACAGGAAAGCTAGCGCCAAGATTCGTAGGGCCATTCCCTATTATCGAGAAAATTGGGAAAATGGCTTATAGATTAGAGCTACCCGAGAAGTTGGCTGGAGTCCACAACGTTTTTCACGTTTCACATCTCCGAAAGTGTCTACATGTGTCTGCTGAAGTGGTAGAGCCAAATATCCTCGAAGAGGCTGAAGTGGAACGCGAAGCAACCATAAGAAGAGTTCCAACCCGCATCTTAGGAACGGAAGTAAAGAAGCTACGCAACCGCGAAGTCAAGCTCGTCAAAGTCCAGTGGAGCGACGCCGAGGGAGACGCGACTTGGGAAACTGAAGCTAGAATCCGTACAGCCTACCCTTTTCTGTTCGAGGGTACATCCTTGATCTTTCTTTTTCCTTAGGTTGCGCTTTTATCTATCTTTTTTTAGGTATATTCCCTCGACCGTATCTTTTAGGTAGAAAACCTTTGGATGGAAACATGTAGTTGAAACATGTTATGTATGATGGTTGCAAGTGGTTGCAAGTGATTGCTAGTGGTTGCTCGTGGTTGCATATACACACACAATCTAGGTTTTAGATCGGCTCAGTCACTTCATATTGCATATGCATATATGTTTGTATTCGTATGTGGTTGAACTATAATGTGTTGTCATGTGGATGTTGCATTTGTATTGAATGGTTGTGCACTCATGTAGAATCAAGAATAGGAAAATTTTGCATACATAATGGATGCATGGCACTTACATAATTCGCATTAAGGAGGTCAACTGAATCAGTAGACCGCCTGATTTTGCATTAGATAAGTACATGTGTACACACACACTTTGCATATGATCATGAAGCATTAGAAGTCTTTTAAGGACAATGGATGCTCGTGTTTGATGGATGAGTAGATGGATTATTGGATGTTAGGATTTACATTCCTCCTAACTTGAAGATTTCGGGGACGAAATCCTTTTAAGTGGGGGAGAATGTAACACCCCGAAAAATTCTATAACTGTGAAATTCATGAATTAAAGTATAATCAAATTGAAATCAAAGAACCAAGGGAAACGGGATACGCCATTGCGTTCGTCTCGGAAAAATACGCGAAATAGAGTCCGAGTTTTCGAAAAACGGAGTCCGTATGAAGAAGATATGGCCTTCGGAAGATTTGAATTAAATTTAAAAACTCAAACAGAATTAAATAATTAAATATTCCGAAGTGGGGCCCATTGGGCCAGAAAAGCGCCGCCTGGGCCACCCAGGTCGACTGGGCTGTCGACCTGGGCTACCCATGTCGACAGGGCTGTCGACAGCCCTGTCGACAGCCCTGTCGACAGGGGTATCGACCTGGTCGAGCCCAGTCAACCTGGCTGGCCAGGTCGAAGTGTGGTCGAATTTCTGTGGTCTGCTTTGTCATTAGGGCTAGGTGGCGGGTTTTTATTGGTCTCTCTTCCTAATGAATGGCTATGATCTAACCTAGCAACATCAATGGTTCTAATTAGTTCCTAACCTCTATATAAACAACCCTAGACTAAACCCTAATCTATTCATTAAAAATTAAGAACATAGCCGCCATGTTGCTGAGGAACGACAAAGCATAGCCGCCAACTAAAGAGAGGATTAGGGAGGAAGTTCTAAGGCCTAAAGCAATTCAAAGCAACCTAAAGCTAATCAATTCAACAAAGGAATTTGCGTCTTCAATCCCTAAACTAGAGAATTCATCAAACCATTGTAAGTAGAGTATTACTTTGGTATTAATAAACAACTGTGTTGATGTGTATGCTTGAATTGTGGCAATGGAAGTAATTCATGTTTGTGCAAAATTATGTATTCATTATAAAGAACTACATGCGGTAGTTCTATGCAAATAAGCGTTTGGAATATTGCGCAAATTGTGTAATCTATATTGAAGCTACATGTATGTAGTTAATTGAAATTCATGCAAATTTGAGGCTTTGTTATTATGCCAGTATGATGTATGTTTTTATGTATAAATCATTTTGCAAGTAATTGAAACAAGTTTGGTTTTTATAGTTCATATGAAACTATGTGGAATTTTGACACCATGTATTAGTCATGCTTTTGCAAACTTAGGAATATGGCTAGGAATGATATTTGGCATAATTGAGATCTATGATTAAGTCTATTTTGTTTTAAAGAATTATATGATGACATGGTTAGATTAGACTCAAAAATCCCCTTTTTGCAAGTTTAAAGCAAACACCATGTTTAGGAATATTTATGCATAAGTATGTTTATCCCATCGTTATGTGATTAGGCTTAAATCATGATTAAGTTGAATTATGTTATGTTCATGCTAGAAGTATTTTATGCCATGCTTATGTTTGACAATATGCCATGTTTATGCTAGAAGTATTTAGGCCATGCTTATGTTTGACATTATGCCTAAATAAGAATATAGGTTCATGTTGTAGTTAAACCTATGCAAGTTTAAATGCCTTGATTTATGTCACCTATGTTTATGACCAAAATACATGTCACCACTATGCAAGTACACCAATTTCTATTATGTATTTTCAACGTCATATGCAAGTTCATGCGCTCACTTTCCCCTCTTTGTGTATACGCCATAAGCCTCCCCTTTTCGCATGGCAAAATTGGGCTTTAAAAAGGCTAAGCCCAATATATATAAACGGACGTGTAAAACGGGGGTAAATAACGTTGGGCTAAATTAATTTAATGAATGAAAACTAAAGTAAAAGGGCCCAAATTCAAGTATGGGTTGGGCCCATGGTTGGTGTAACCATTACACCATTAACATAATAATGGGCCGCAAATATTTACATATAAGAAATAAAGAAGAATGACAAAATATGTAAATGTAGAAAAGACGATGTGTTTAACCCGAGGTTGGATTGAGTTGTGATGTAAACCTGCCCGGAACCGCCCGGCTGTCCAGTAGTCACAACAATACCTATCCAATGTGGGAGGTTAAACATGGAGCCCAGCAAAGACCCGAGGTTAGACTGAGTTGTGGCGTAAGACTGCCCGGAACCAACCGGCAACAGGCAGCCACAACAATACCTGTCTAATGTGAGAGGTCAGGGCCTTAATAAGACAATTAAGGCTGAGTCAGGATTGTTAGGATTAAGTGAACTAAAGACTTAATCAAAATGGAACATGCTAAACTAAACGGACTGGTGGGGTTAGGTTAGGAAACACTTAACCAACTTAGCATGTTGGCTAGAGATAGAAAACCTAGTAACGGGGGACCCTTTTCAGCAGTAACCCTAAAAGGTGTATCAGGATACCCTGAAACTAGGCAGGGTGGGGCACGATTACTGGGCTGATTGTAAGAGGTCAAATCGACGGCGGTGGTGTAGCAATGTAGGTTCTAACGGTGTGCGGGCGTGCACGCACTCCGGCGCAGAAAAATAAAGCACTGGACACCAGTAGCATACCTTTGCACTCTAAGGTTGTGTCGGGTTGCCACTATGGGACTTGATACACCCCATGGTGGGACCAGCATAGGTAACTACAGACATCGGGGGCCGTAGGACACATGTAACTTTGCGAATAGGAGCCGATTATCGTAGAATGGATCACACTACCCTGATTTTGGGGTGCAAATTGGAAACTAGTTTATATGGGTTCAGAGATTAACATGGGGTACGATAGTATATTCGACCCTAGATAACTTAACCAAGTTCATAGTGTTTGCCCACTTCCTGTTTTACTTATCATACCCAGTTCTTTATTCATAGACAAACTAGTACTTGACTTACTCAGGCTTTATGTCTGACTCTATTTTCTTTCGTCTTCTTTCTTCCGTTTCCCCCCCCCCCCAAGGTCCTCAGGGAGGGAACACAGCAGCTTGACCTACCTCAACATCCAGCTTGAAGAAGAGAAATGTATTGCTTGGACTTTCCTGTTTTGAACTATGGCTTTGGACAATTCACTATGGGGCTTTGGCAGTTTATCTATGTTTTATTTATGCTTCTTTAAAAATAATGTACTCAAGACAGATTATGAAGTATTATGTTATGTTTTTGGAAGGGATGTTGTTGTAACACGTATTTGACTTTATGAAATAAAATTTGTTGTTCTTCCGCTGGTTTACAAATATGTGTTATTATATCTGTCTTGTATATCTGTGACTTGTACTTATAAACCTCCACCAAAATTAGGGCATTCCCTTTGAGAGTGACCCTAACGGAGGTGGGGTGTTTCAAGTTAGGTCTACCCATGTTATGAAAAACTTGATATTAATTAGGGATAATTAATATGGGGGTGATTAATTAGGTGTAATTAATCAACTAAGACACGAGGTTGGACCCTTTTGTAGCGGAAGTCTGCCCGGAACCGACCGGCCATCCAGCGGCTACAAATGATTGGCCCAATGTGAGAGGTCTTAGTCATAAATTAAATACGTGATTAAAGTAAAGACACGAGGTTAGACCCTTTTTATGACAGAAGTCTGCCCGGAACCAACCGGCATATCCAGCAGTCATAAAAGATGGTCTAATGTGAGAGGTCTTTATGAGGTCATGATCTTAATTAATTAATTAAGAAACACTTAACCATATTAGCATGTAGAGGGACATGAGGGGTTAAGTGGGTGCCTTTGGTGGCATGTGGAAATCTAGTGGGTTGCCTTGGGTGGCAATAGAAAATACGATTAGAATACTTAACCAAGTGGAAACATGTAATTAAACATGATTAAAGGGTTAAGTGGGATACACTAGATAAGTGACAAGCTTAGGTGGGTAGCTTGTGGGGGCCCATTTCAACCAATATCCCAAACGTATCTTTGTGGGCTCGACTCTAGTCGGGTGACGGGACACGCATATTGGGCTTGACTATAAGAGGCCAAAACGGGTTAGCCGTGGCAACGCAGGATCAACGGGTTTCATATGCGTGTGTGGACCCGGGCTGGTTGGTAAGTCATTGTTGCATCGTGTAGATATAAAGCCGTGCACCGTTGATATTATCACGTGGCCACTTTGGGGAATGATACACCCCATTGTGGGACCAGCACGGGTATCTACGGTAGGGAGCCGATCGCTTGGGAGTAGTGGGTACACCTAGTGGAGATAGGGGCAGACGGCACCTATGTAGTGAGCTAGGGGTACGCGAAACTACTGGGTAAATTTTCTAAGTCCTTGGGTGGGATCAACCTTTAAGTAGGAATGACTGATGTGGTGCAGTTAGTAATTATCCTTGGGTGGGTAGATGCGTCTTTACAGTTATCTTAGTTTATCCTAAGTCTACCAAGCTGCTTAGTGTAGCCATTCATCCCCAGACGTTACCGTAGGTCAAGTTTATGTCTTCTCTGGTTACTTTAATGATTGTATTGTTAAAGTTATAGGACTCGCTCAGACTTATGTCTGACCCCGTTGTTTTTATCTTTTTCCCAACCCTCAGGTCCTACGGTGGATCCTAGCAGTAGTGGAGCTTGATCGGATTGCTATTCCAGTCTTTAGGAGCTTGGATAGATGTAAAGCTCCAGTTACCCAGTTATCTTTTCTTTTGTCCTGGCTATTTTATGAGAGAGCGGGATTATGTACTTCTTTATTTTGATGGATATTGTACTTGACTTTTATTTTGGTTTTATGATGTAACCAGACATGTTTACTTCCGCTGTTATGAGATGATGTTTTAAATTTCAAGTACTATTTATATCTGTCTTTTTGTAATTTTTCTGTTCTATATTCACTAAAATACTCCACCGATGCTA
Organism: Allium sativum; assembly: GCA_030737875.1. Lineage (NCBI taxonomy): Eukaryota > Viridiplantae > Streptophyta > Magnoliopsida > Asparagales > Amaryllidaceae > Allium > Allium sativum. The sequence goes on along the minus strand of CM060915.1, from coordinate 176,486,015 downwards.
TGGCATTCCCTTAGAGAGTGACCATAGCGGGCGTGGGGTGTTACACATCCCCCGTGTGATTTTGCATTCCAGATTCTCAACTTCCTACATGAACGGATATGAATTAGTTAGTTTGTAAATTACAACTAAACAATAAGATTTCACATATAATGATTACTACATATCAATTCTTCATATAATCGAGTATATGGTTTCCGTCCCAAAGTATGAGCTATGGTTATTTTCCTTTATTTTCGGTGTTTGTTTTGCATTGTCTTGTTTTCTTCTCAGTGTACTCATTCATTATCAATGAATTTCTCCCATTGGATTTTATCAATATAATTAGGACGGTTATCGATCACGATGCTTCTAGGCAATAACTTCTTATCATTCTTCAAAAAAGTGTTCCGAATCTTTGATTTTTCAGTTCTGAAATACTGCGAAACACCTTTTTCCAAAATAGGTCGAGCAATAGTTAGGTTTATATTCATGTCAAACTCCATCTACAAAAGTTTAAAAAGAGAAAAAAATAATAATAATTGATAAGTAATACTATGAAGCTTATTTCAAGTAGCATTTTCAAACATGTCACTGTGAAGCTTCTCAATCAACTCAATGTTTGATAGTTAGACATTTGTGAATTGAGTTGAAGGAAAAGTCCATATTTATATGATAAAGTAAAATAAAGGTGAGAGAAAACAAAATACCGTGAGTGCGTTCCATAATTTATCCTTATAAAACTTGTCTACATTCCTCCAAACATCATATGTAATTGGAATGATTCCACGAATCAAAACCCCACAACGAGAACACTATTTGTTCCCTATCTCTACATTTAGCACCTACCATGTCAACGGTTATTGAGTATTTTTTATTTCTTGGTGGAGGAGGAACATATTCTTCGGTGTCTTCTTTACGTTGTGATGCATTGCTACCGTTAGGTGACATCCTGTAATGCACACATTAAAATAAAGTAATCATAGCATGTGTAATAAAAAGAGGGTGACATAATTCATAATTGAGCATTAAATAGAGGGTAGACATACCAAACAAATTTAAATCACATTATAGTTCAAAATAACACATTGTACAACTAGAGTGAAAATAAAATGTCAATATAAATTCAATGCATTAAATAAAACATCACAAGTTACAAACATGTTTGGCTAATTGGACCCATGCATTTCAACAATGTTAAACAGTGTAGTCCACTTAAGTTGGAGTGGTGGATTGTGGGCATTTGAAAGTAGTCTGTGTCATCAGTCAAACACTTGGGCGAACATCGTACAATGGACCAACTAGGATTTTGCATGTCTTTAATGTAAAAGATTTTCCTCACTTCGTGACACGACCCGAACTTCCCCGTGAAGGAAAGCATGGTTTGATTCGAGAACAACACACATCGGAACGCAAACAGAAGAACATTTCATTGTTATTTACAACAATTCCATCATTACAAGAATATACAGAGTATGAATAAATATTATACAATCGAAAAATATCAGAGATTACAATAAATTACATAGCAGTGGAAAAACAATATAAAACACAACCGAAAGTAATACACGGATACAGAGCTTTCCGAGATTCGTTCCAACTGTAAATCAGGATCCTATGAATATAAATCTGCAAAACCAAAACTACTAGCTGCCCGTGTCGAAAATAGGGGCACCCAGAGTTTTGGTTAAAACAATAAACTCTAGGTCAGTCATGTGACTGGTGTGAGAACAAAAACAGTTATTAAAACTTTACTTTAAAAGAGAGTAATTCAAGGGACCACGCCGTATAACACGGAACGGGTTTCCTCCCAAGAATACCAGTGCATATAAATGAACAGCGCAATGCTTTTTCGAAGAAATGAAGCTATTATAAGACCCAGGTCCCATCACACAATGCAACGCAAGCCGGAGGATAGGGTTTTCCCTTATAATAGCCAACATGCTTGGTACGTTCAAAACAAATCATTTTGATACTATTATAGTGTAGAGTGTATGAAAACAACTTCAAATATAAATGTATCAATCATACACGGCATAGTATCCCATGCTACGATGTCGCCATACTAGGCTCTACAAATAAAACCGAAATGTCACGTATTGGAAATTGGATTTCCGTCATGAGTCGAGGCAAGGGGCAAGCTCCTCTCCGCTTCGAGACACTCTAGCAAATGCCTCAGGACTACACACTCAGGGAAACCCTTGGAATCGGCTGGGCCAGTCCTCTCTTATGTTTGAGGATTAGCAATTCTTGAACACACGTTTCTCAGTCCTTACAGACCTATAATCGAGGCGCCTTGCAATCCAACATCCACATAGGTATAATCATCAACGATGTCAGAGCTAGTAAAACGCTGACACCACCCATAACTCGAAAGAAACGTCGTGTTCTCCCTGCGGTTCGTATCCCCTTTTTAACTCATACCGAGGTGTGAGGCTTGCGAATTCACGCTATACACAAAGCTATGCCACGTAGGCCATGCTTTGATCATCAACCACAAGACTCCGCTTTTCAACAAAAGCCTTGATCATTGCATCTCATCAAGCCACACAAGCAATTCATGCCATGCGACTGATATCTATCGATATATAACCTCTGAGCTCATACGTCTTAGAGAAGGGTGTTAAGCAAGAGAAAAAAATTCCCCGCCGCCAAACAGATATATATATTTAATAGAAAGCAGTTAACACAGAATAAAATCCAATGTCAGACACACAATCCATTTACACGTCCGTTCTGGGTCTGAACGAAACCGGAGGCACTTTATACCTCGCATATCCATTGATCTCCAAATATGTCTGGATGATCACTAACTATTTCCATCTTCTTGGGTGTACAGCCCAATCAAGATCATCAGTAATTATCCAAACGACGTGAAGACCTCCGATCTTCGACCACCGTCTTTGTCTTTGACTTATCGTTGAAACAGTTATTCAGAATGGGTATAGACCCGGCCTTTCCGAATAACTCGCGTATATAATAAACAAGTGCCAGAAAACACAACATACGCCTCATTCCAATCTATCAGTCACTAACCGTAAATTAGTAAGAGAGCAATTCCCCAAATATTAACCCCGAAGGCCGAAACCAACATCAGATCTATACCCAGGAAACCATTCTTCTTAGCTAACCTACAGCTAGTTTCTAAATTTCATATTCTTAGGGAAAGGTTCCCATTAATTTTATCAAAGATAAATTCTTTAAAATTTATTCTTTAATCTTCTTTGGATGTCATTTCAAACCAAATTATGGTTTTCCAAACAAGTCGGGATTAGCGAACCACACCAAAGTAATTATTTATTTCCCAATCCTAACTTATTCATCCCATGGAGCAAAACCGGTAATACTCCATATCTAACAACATGGTGTTATTGGTAAATATTAATTACGATTTCACGTTCAAATCTAATTAAAGATTTAACTATTGCTTTAGTGCAAAACTGGTGATACTCCATTCTCGATCATTTCAATCTAATTAAAGATTCGTAGAAACTCCACGTAGTTTTAAATCTTCCCAAAAATCAATATCCTGCCTTTAACTATGTTAAAGAACCAATGTCATTTAAAACAAGGTTCACGATAAACCCAAAATCACTTTCTATTGTTAGTCGCGTTAAAGAACAAGTGTTATTCAAAACACCGCTCATGATAAACCCAAAAACCAATTTAAATTGAATTCCAATTAATATTATTTAGTTGGTTCACTTCATTAAATCTAAATAGAAAGATTTAATCTTTTTCTCAACTGGGTTTAGGAACAGTGTTAATGAAGACACAATTCACGACAAACCCAAATCACGTTTGATATTAAATACAAGGCTCTGAATAGAAAATATATCGGCTTATATTCAATATCAAATTCTACGACCAACAAACATCGTATTGGAAATAATGATATAAATATATCTTTCAAATTTCCATAACAATACTTGTTTCATCGTGAAATCCAACATCGAAATATTCCAAAGACAATTTCGATTCAAATCCATTCCAATTCAATTATTGGAAATTCCGGTTACTTTTAAAACCATTTCAAATCCAATTTATTTATTTTAAAAATAAATAGAATTATTATTCTAGTTCAAAACTAGTTCATTTCGATAAAAATATATTTTTATCTTTTCAAATATGGAGTATTTCATCCCAATTCTTCACAAATCATTTTTTATGATTTTACAGAAATTATTGATATTTTTAATAATTTTATCAAGGCCCGTACAGTCGATTTCCATCAACGGCCATCGAACTGCACTTACAGCGACCTTTTCCAAATTTGATTTGGACATAATTCCAAATCCATCCGTTATAATTCAAATTTCTAATATTCATTAGAAAGCTGTTTTCGATACCAACCCAATGGTTCCGGTTTCAGGAGAATCCGACGGTCGGCTCTCCCGCAACGTCAATTCGAAGCCAATGGTCGAAATTCGCGAACTGCCGCGGCGCAGCGCGTTTTATTTAGGCGATTATATATACAATATATACATATTAAATATATTTCATCGATTTCCTTTTTCAACGTATTTTATAAATCGTTTTAAATTCGTTTTCGAAACGATTTCAACTTCATATTTAATTTCGAATCAAAATTGAATATTCCACATCATCGATATACAAATGACAATATTTTCAAAATGTTATATTTTGAAATCACTTCCTTTTCTATAATCATTATAAAAACGAATATAATCGATATAAATATCGTTTGCGTCAAAATAGCGCATCTCTAATAAACACGGCTTTATATTTTTCAATAACTTCATTATTCTATTCAACAAATGAATGTTTATTCTATTCAACATATGAATCTATATTTCTTTCAACACATGACTATTCTCAATACAAGAGTACTATCAACACATGACTATTTTGGTTATTTAATATATTTTATAAAATATTGATTTCTATCGTTTAATTCTTAATCAGACTCCAACTGTAAATTAGTAAGAGAACGATTCCCTAAGCATTAACCCCGAAGGCCGAAACCAACATCAGATCAATACCCAGGAGACCAATCATCTTATCTATTTTCCAATTAGTTTCTAATTTTATATATGATAAAGATGTAAATTTTAAAGTTAAAATATTTCTTTCAACACACATGAATATTCTCAATACATGAGCATCGTCAATACATGACCATTTATTCTATTCAACACATGAATCTATATTTTATAATATTCTTTATTTTTCCAATTGGAATGAGGCCCAATCAATTACCATATAATGTTAATTATATGGATTCTATACAAAACATGTATATAATAGCAACGATAAATAATCAACCATCATCCAACCTGCACCACACAACTGCATAAGCATTAAATATAAATAATTAACGCTTACACAGTCTGTCGAACTATCGATCGATATACAACTAAATAATTGGGATTAGTGTACACCAAATATCATCCCAACACCCGTGTGGGGTTTCAATCCACAAACACTGAATATTATTTGTGCAGTTGGGCGACGTGTAAAATTTATCGTCCCAAACAATATCCTTCAAACAGGTGTACATAATCAAACCGTCCGGTTTGTAAATGAATATTAATTTATTCACATTCACGTTAAAAATTATATTTTTAACGATAAATTCTTTTATTTCAACACATGAATATTTTATTATCTATTTCACATCAACATCATAAACAAACTTCACAACACATCGAACAAGCATACAAGTCGTCCATGGTCTGTGGACGACGGGTGTCGGGTGCTGCTAAGCACCGTCTGCATCCAAGTATATAATTTTAACTAGAAAACAAGATTTAAAGTGAGAAGTTCTCACCGACTAGCTAAACCAAACGCCACGACTCTTCTTATGTAGAAATCTTCATCGTGCTCGCCTTTTGTCAATTTCGTCGTCCGTGTCCACTACATATATAAAAATCACATATTTATAACTACGCTATATGGATAAAAATTCTATTTTTACATCGCTACTATATAGAAAAAAAATCTATTTTTACATCGCTACTATATAGATAAAAATTCTATTTTTGATTCTCTACTTATATAAAAATCATATTTTATACTTTCTATAATATAAATATTATATTTTTATTCTCTTTGTCTTCCTATCTAAAAATCTCATTTTTACTTCACCATTTCAACTATATAAAGATTCAATCATTTCTAATATAAAAATTCGATTTTTATACTTGAAAGATTCAATTCTTTTCTTGTTTTAAAAAAATCAAACTTTTCAAATTAAAAATCCAACCTTTCATATATGATAAAAATCTTATCTTTCTAATAAAAATCTCACCTTTACTATAATAAAAATCTCGCCTTTACTATAATACAAATCTGATTTTTATATTCGTTGGGTTTTTATTTATTTTTTTCCTTTTTTTTCTATTTCAGTTCGAAATAAATAGGGGGGGGAGGGGTGTGGGGGTGGGGGGAGGGAGGGCTGAGAGATAATGGAGGGGTTTTTATTTATTTTTTTATTTATTTAATTATTTGATTTCAAAATGCCACTTTTAATTTCGAACTCGAAATCTAACCCACCGACTGTCGTTCACAGCTAATTACCCCCATTCTAAACACAATGGGATATGTATCATAGGCAGATTCGATCGTTTCGATCAGTTTTCATCAAAATCAAAATATAACACTATATATTGAATTTGAACACACATTTAAATTTACCGGGGCCACGTACTAACTAGAAAAATTCCCGAAATTTTTTTTCTAGCTTTGTATTGACGATACGGTCCTAACAAAATTGATTTCGTCAAATTCTGAGATCGTTTGAAAAATGACCATTTTCCAGTCGATTAGAATCAACTTAAACTGGTCAAACGTGTTTTCCTTCGCCACGCTCACATATTGATTCAAAAAATTATTAATTTTGGAATCTAGCAATAATTTGACATCCCGGATCCAATAAAAGTGGTTTCGTCCAAAACCGATGTCGTTTTCAAAATGGCTATTTTTAAGGGCTAGAATCCCACAACGACTATTCTGAATTTTCAACTGGACGTATCATTTTATCCTCGCTATGAAATTTCAATTTTTTGAATTTGTTGGAAAGATATTCTCAATTAGATTCAAATATTTTTGGTTTCGCTAAAATCCGGTTTATTTTTCACCTGGTACATTCATTTGAAGTTTGAAATCGAATTTTCAAACTACCGCGCCATTTTCAATTCCTTTTATAATTAAAATAAAATATTTATATTCTAACGACGATCTATATAAATATATATATTCTAATTTTATTCAAAATAAATTTCTCGTCGGTATTATTTAAAATAATTCATTTTAAATATTCAAAATTCGCTAAAATTGCCAAAATAAAAATTTTAAATTGGCTCATAATTTCCGGGTTATTACACTTCGGATGAAAGAATGATGGGTTCAACATACTCTTCATCACTACTTTTAAGCTACTTTAGATTCACCATCGGTAAACTAGAATCTGGACAAATCTTACATCCATGTGTTTTGTTAGTAGTATTTACCCAATCGCAGTAGAATGCCACATGTTGAAAGTTATAATAATCAACCTCGATAATCTTCTTTATAACACCATACCAAATCGCATCATCATCCGTTTGTTTTAAATCTTTTGCGCTTGCAATAAATGTTGTAATTGCATCCATGCAAACGCCACTATCTTTTGTTGAATGAGTGTTGTCTTAGTGCTGAGGAAAAAATACATAGCCGTTAATTCTATATTAGGGATGAGTTTTAACTTCCCACATTCGCTCACTAACATAACACCATAATAGCAAATTCATAGTTTTTTCTTCCATTAACGGTTAAAGCCAATAAAATGTATTAAATAAAATAATATTTTTATATTTGAATTATTCTTTTGTAGTGGCCAAACAAACCTTTTTGTGCAACCAATCAATAAATTCAGGTTGTACTACAACTTCGGCCTTTGTTTGAAATCTTTTTTTATTACGTTGAGCATCTTCCAACAACAGTCGATACTTGCGACAAAGTGAACATGTTATATATTAGATAAATAGACATTTACTTTATAATCTATAAAAAAAATACAAACGTATAATAGTCATCTAGATCTGGTACGTCCATTCTAAAATGTATCGACCTTCGAATTTGTATACGCTGAGCACCACTTAGCCTGATAGTTTTACCCTCAATAATGGAATGCTCGTATATATCGTTACAATTTTCATCCAAGAATGGTGCTTGTTTAGAGCTGTGATTACCGGCACGTGGATCCGACATATACTCCATTCCATATCTAACAAATTTTGAAACAAGACATGCTTCGGAAATTGACCCCTCCATGTATCGTTTATTAATTGGTATGTTCTTGCACTCCTTCATAGCTCTAAAAAACTTAATGACATGTTTATTTTTAATATACTTATTACAAATAAATTCAAATAATATATGTTTTTATTCAACAAAATATCTCACCTTTCAAATGGATACATCCACTTGTAATTAGCCGGTCCACAGAGTAATGCCTAATCAGCTAAATGCACCATTAAATGTATACTTATGTGAAAAAACTGAGCGGAAAAATAATGAACCAGCATACATAATGCTTCAGCAATCATACCTTTGGCTACTTGGACATGATCTCAAATCAAAACCTTTGAACAAATGATATTGAAGTACAAACATAATTGCAAAATCGCACGCCTCAAGTCATGAAACTTTGGAAATGCATGTTGAACCATGACAGGCAGGAAATGCTGGATAATAATATGATAGTCATATGACTTTCTAATATTCAAAGTTGGTGGCTGAGTACTTACTAAGTTGCCTAAGTTAGTTCCGAAGTATGACAGAAATTTTACATCTTTTAAAACTTTACAACATTGCGTCATGTGAGCTTTATCAAACGCAAATTTAGAAGATTGTTTGGTTCTATTGAATAACAAATTAATAAAATGTTCTGCCGCATTCTTCTCAGTATCAATTACGTCTATTGTATGTCATACTTTATGACCACTTCAATACTCCAATGAAAAAAGAATCGACTTTTTGTACCAAGCCGGTCTTACATTATCCTCGTTCTCGTTTACAAGGTGATCTCCATCGCTGTCTAAATCATCTCCCATTCACTTCTTTTCCTAATAAATTTACTGGTTGTGCTTTTGATATGAACAATCTTCTCTAAAAGAGTTGATCCAGTAAGTCGTGTTGGAGGTTCTCTATACTCTATATCTTTATACCATCCATGTTTCGATGATCTGTATGAATGACCATTCTTCAAAAATCTTCTATACTTCGTATAAACAATCTTATTACCAACATGTTCTACCTCAGACTTTATAGCACGAATAGGACATGCTTTATAACCATGAGTCACACAACCCGAAAGATGCCCAAATGCAGGTAGATCATGAATTCCCCACAGTAGCATTTCTTTCAATGTGAAATACTCTTTCTTATCCATGTCAAATGCAAGCACTCCTATCGTCCAAAGTTGCTTCAACTCATCTATAAGAGGTTCTAAATATAAATCAATATCTTAACTTGGTGCTCTCGATCCAGGAGATAATAAACACAACATTTGAAATTCTTATTCCATGCATAATGAAGGAGGTAAATTATATGGGACCACATACACTGGCCAACAACTATAACTGTTTGACTGGATTGCATTAGGATTAAAACCATCAGCAGTAATTCCAAGCCAAACATTTTTGAGCATTATCAGCAAAATTTGGCCACTTATTTTTAAATGATCTCCACTTAGTTGAGTTGATAGGATGACACATCGAATTCCAATAAGTTTTTACTCTATTATGCCATAACATTTGTCGAGCTATCCAGAGTATAGTGTACAATTTGGTTAATAATGGAATTACCGGAAAATACTTCAGAACTTTTCTTGGTACGTTTGTGTAACAATACGGATTTCGTTCGGACCTAATCGATCGCTAAATCAACCAAGACCATTCAAAACGTGGATATGCTAACTCCGGGCATACAACACATTAGAAAAAAATAACAGAAGACCTTGATAAACATTATAATAATGTTACATTAGATTATAGAATATCAGAGTATATCAAAAAAAAACAGCAAAAGAATAATTTACAATAAATGTAATACAATGCACAGCGCAAGACTATAAATAACTGGACACATCTTAAAGCTTCAATCCAGAATCTTGCTCAATATATCTACAAAATAAAACTACTCGACTAGCAGTGTGGAAAATAGGGGCACCCGAGTTTGCAAGAGAAAAACAAACTATAGGTCAACCATGGGACTGGTGTAAGAACTCCAAACAGTTATAAACTTATATAGATGATAAGGCAAATCATAGGACCACGCCGCTAATGCGGAACGGGTTTAACCCCATGAATGCTGGTGTATAAAGAACAATCAATATAGATATATGGATCTACTATGCATTAATCAACATGCAATATCCCAATCTACCCATTTAGATTAACCACCACAATTAGATTTTCCAAATCCAATTCAATTTACAGAAATTATTCCTCCGTACTTTATTTCCCGATTTCCATTTCAAATCAATTGAAATACATATCTAGCTTTTATCTCGTAGAAGATTTCACTTAGGGATCTCAAATCAAATCATTTGGAAATATGAATTATAAATCATAACAATGCATACAAACTAGTATGCAACCAAATATCTGGCTTCCCCTAGACAAGGCAAAGGGCATGCACCTAAGTAACTCGATATATATATGTGCACCTTCCATTATGGAGTAGGCTACACCGACGATGCACCTCCCCCGCATGGAAGCATACGCTGCCCATCTCACCCATACTTTTAGTCGTCTGGGTTACCAGAATCTTTAGCCGCATACTAAATCATTTTTATATACTGAAGTGAGGAAAATCATTTCACAACATAATAATCACAAGTACTTTCAAAATATAGTACTTCACATCAGCAATTCACACATATGATTAGTCAATATTAATCACATAACCTTTGAGCTCGTACGTCCGAAAGAAGGGTGTTAGGCAAGGGAATAAATTCTCCTCACCAAACAGATACATCATTAATATCAACTAATCGAATATGTGGTGAACTGCAATGTAAAACCATAATATATTTCCAAATCATTTCGAAATCATTGGGTTTTAGCCCTCGAAATCCTTTCTATTTTATAAAACATTCCCTTTAAAAAATTGGGAATACATTCTTTTCACTTAAGAAAAATACCATTTCACAATCACTCATTAAATTTGAAAGGAACTCAATATCATCGCTACACATCTCATAGTCAAATCGTGAAGTGTTTCACAAGATGTCAGCATAAGAATATTTCTACCCAACCCAATGCTAAATGTAAAAACATATTTTGCTCATAAACTGGTCGAGCACAATCCAAACAATCAATTAGTCAAAATCAATATCAACAACCACATATATTTGGTTTAAACCACATCTCATGTTTTGGTAAATTTAATTACCATTCATTCATTGAAATCTAATTAAAGGATTATTCAAACTCCAATTGGTTTCATCTCAAAAATCCTTTCATATTGATTATTCTACTTTTTGGGAATTAATCCTTCTTTTATTATGTTCTAACGAGTTGCACCCCAAAGATTTGAGTTTAACCAATGCTCTGGTACCAAATTGACATGACCCGAACTTCCCCGTGAAGGAAAGCACAGATTGAGTTGAGAACAACACGAATCAGAACAAAAACAGAAGAACATTTCATTGCTTATTACAACAATTTACATCAGAGTACAAGAATATATAGATTATGAATAAATATTATATTATACATCAGAAAATATCGGAGATTACAATACATTACATAGCAACGAAAAATTAATAAAACACAGCTGAAAGGGATAAATAGATACAGAGCTTTCTGAATAACATTCCAGTTGTAAACTAGGATCCTATGAATATAAATCTGCAAAACCAAAACTACTAGCTGCCTGTGCGGAAAATAGTGTCACCCAGAGTTTAGGTTAAACAATATACTACAGGTCAGTCATGTGACTGGTGTGAGAACTAAAACAGTTATTTAAAACATTACTTTAAAAGAGACTAAATAAAGGGACCACGCCGTATAACACGTAATGGGTTTCCTCCCAAGCAAAGTAGTGCATAGAATAAACAACGCAATGCTTTTTTAGAAAAATGAAGCTATTATAAGACTCAGGTCCCATAACACAATGCAACGCAAGCCGGAGGATAGAGTTTTACCTTATAATAGCCAAAAAAGCTTGGTATGTTTAAAACAAATCATTTTGATACTATTATAGTGTAAAGTGTATGAAAACAACTTCAAATATAAATGTATCAATCATAGACGACATAGTGCCCCATACCACTATGTCGCCATAGTAGGCTCTACAAATAAAACTGAAATATCACGTATTAGAAATTGGATTTCCGTCACGAGTCGAGGCCAGGGGAAAGCTCCTCACCGCTTCGAGACACTCAATCAAATGCCCCAAGACTCCACACTCTGGGTAGCCCTTGGAATCGGCTGGGCCGGTCCTCCGTTACGTTTGAGGATTAGTTATTCCTAAACACATGTTTCCCGGTCCTATCGGACCTATCCATCGACTCAGAAGAGACCGATATATCCGAGGCACCTCGCATTCCAACATCCGAAAGGGTATAATAATCAACAATGTCAGGGCTAGTAAAACGCTGACACCACCCATAACTAGAAAGAAACATCGTGTTCTCCCAACGGTCCTTATCCCGTTTTTAACTCATACCGAGGTGTGAGGCTCGCGAATCAACGCCATACACAAAGAAGCGCTGTATTAAAGCCGTGTTTTGATCATCAACCACAAGACTCTGCTTTTCAACAAAAGCCTTGATCACTGCATCTCAGCATGCTGCACAGGCAATTCATGCCCTGCGACTGATATCTATCGATATATAACCTCTGAGCTCGTACGTCTCAGAGAAGGGAAAGCAAGAGAATAAATTCTCCGCCGCCAAACATATATATATTTAATAGAAATCAATCAGCATAGAATAAAATCCAACGTCATACACACAATCCATTTATAAGTCCATTCTGCATCTAAACGAAACCGGAGGCACCTTATTCCTCCACCCTATGTCTAATACAGGAGAGAGGCCCTCGCATATCCGTCGATCTCCAAGTACGTCGGGACGATCACCACTTATTACCTCATCTTGGGTGTACATCCCAATTAAGAAATCAATAATCATCCAAATGTTGTGAAGACCTTCGGTCTTCAACCACAGACTTCATCGTCGACATATCGCCGAATCAGTTATTCAAAATGGGTATAAACCCGGCCTTTCCAAATAACTCGCGTATATAATAAGCAAGTGCTACAACAACACATCATACGCCTTATTCCAATTCTGAATATTCTTTAATTCAAATATCCACATTTTTTGGGAAAGGTTCCCATTAATTTTATCAAAGATAAATTCTTTAAAATTAATTCTTTAATCTTCCTTTGGATGCCAATTCAATCTAATTAAAGATGCATAAAAACTCCACTTGGTTTTAATCTTTTCAAAAATCAATATTAACAATTGTTTAACTTGGGAACTCATATCCTGTCTTTAACTAGGTTAAAGAACCAATGTCATTTAAAACATGGTTCACGATAAACCCAAAATCACATTCCATTCCATCAGCCTATAACCGTAAATTAGCAAGTGAACAATTCCCTAAGTATTAAACCCGAAGTCTGAAACCAACATCACATCAATACACAGGAAACCATTGAACTTAATTAATCTCTAGTTATTTTCTGATTTTCTTAACTCCATTGGGTCTAAGAACAGTATTATTAAAGATACCATCCACGACAACCCAAAATCTCATTCCATTGGTAATCGGGTTAAAGAACAAGTGTTATTTAAATCACCGTTCACGATATACCCAAAGATTAATTTCAATTCAGTTCCAGTTAAATATTAATTAATTGGTATGCTTCATTAAATCTAAATAAAAAGATTTAATCTTTTCTCAGTTGGGTTTAAGAACAGTGTTAGTGAAGAAACCATCAACGACAAACCCAAAATCACATTAGTCTCTAGCCGTAAATTAGTAAGAGAACAATTCCCTAAGTATTAACCCCGAAGGCCGAAACCAGCATTAGATCAAAACCCCGGAAACCATTCAACTTAACAAATCTCTAGTCAAATTATATTTTCTTTCTAAACTAGAATCAGACACAGTCAATTACCATATAATGTGATTTATACGGATTTCATACACACATGTAGACACCAACAATCAAATGCATTCAACCATCATCTAGAGTGCATTCTACACTGCACAAGCATTAAATATAAATATTCAACGCTTACAACAGCCTGTCAATCAATCTATTGACATACAACTAATTATTTGGATTAGTGTATGTCCAATATCATACAATACCCATGTGGGGTTTCAATCAACAAATAATGAATTTTATTTGTGCAGTTGGGCGATTTGTAAAATTTAGATCTATACAGAAATTACAATATTTGGATCTACCCAGAAGTTGCCACATTTGGATGTACCCATAATTACAACTCTGGGTCTATCTAGAATTATAACATTTGGATCTACACAAATTTTAGCTATTGGATCTACCAAAAATTACAATGTTTTGATCTACCAAGAATTTGCAATGTAGGATCCACCCTGAATTTATAACACTGGGATCTACCTAAAACTATAGTTCGATTGACCAAAAGGTTTGGTACTGGCTAAACAACATAAATGTGTCACAAACTTACAATCAATAATGCTAATAGTGGTAATCATGCCTTTTATACCACATGTTCTAAATACTAGTTCACTATCTTCTAGTCAGCTCCATATTGGAAACCAACAAACTTCTTCGATCGACGAGTCGATAATTAACCATTCTCATATACATTTGTGTCCTATACTACGAGGTTTACGACATCGTTTATTCACAATCACGCCTTCTCTAAGGGTGCAAAATCATGTGATTTTATACATAGAAAATATGTGGTTTTGTGAAAAAGGAATAATAAACAGTTTTGAAACTATTTAAATTACTATTTTTTAAATCCTTTATAATTCGGAATATATATATATATAAAATTTTGCCTTGAGAAGATTTATCTTTTAAAAACTCAATCAAAAACCGATTTATCTCATGGTTATAATAAAAACTTATACGCATAGCTAATTCTAAAATCATAATTATAAAACGTGCATGTATCACAAATTCATCAAAATTCGACATGGAATTCAGTCCTCATAATCATAATAAACTAGGAATTCAAAACCCGAATTCGATGACATTATAGGCTTTCAATTTCTAGATTGAATCTATAAGAAATTCATCACTAAAGCAATCATAGAAGTACATCGATGAACCAAGTATCAAGCAGAAAACACAATAAAACAACATCCTGCAAGAGAAAGAGTTGCTCCCGAAACTCTCTTTTTATAGACTGACCTTGCTTTCAAAGCGGTTGAACCTATGGTCGAATAGGGTATCGACCCCTTGCATGCAAATGCTACATGCTTAATTCTTGTTTCTAATTGCAAATTCGATGAAAGGTTTATTAATATTATGGTAGTCAAGTTGACATGAAATTGGACATAGGCGAAGATTAAGGTTGCTACTCTAATTCAAAGATAGAAAGACACAAATCCATGAAGTATTGATCAAGATATAATAACTCAAAGTAGCAACTAGGGATGCTTCACAGAATTGAGGGTAACCAAAAACACAACATCCAATTTAGTATATTTTTTGAATGACTCAGCACAGATAAACTCAAAAACATTGTAAAATAGAAAGCATGAGTTGAACAATTCACCTGAGATTGGATTAGCGACTGGATTTGAGAATTTTGACCTCTGTTTCAGTTGCATGATGAGAGCTTGAAGCCTTAAAAATTAAGCTAAAGGAAAAATAGTGATATGTAACAAAAGGGATTTACAGAAACACTGATTTCTAATTTGCTGTAGGAGAGAATGATTAAAATCCTCCTTTCTTTCTTTCGTTATTTGAACGAGAAATCTTAGCTTCTTAATTAAGAAAGTAATGGTTTTTATTTTTAAAGTATCCAGTTTCTCAGGGGGAAGAAGAGAAAATGAATAGTAAGTAGAATGGTAATGTTCCAGAAAATAAAAGTAATATGTTTTGTTACCAGAAGCTTCCCTTGGTGTCTTGGATTAACGCATTAAAACAAATCCTTGTTATGATCTCATTGTTTAAATTCTACAAATTATACAAACATGCCCAAAAAATATAAACCCCTTATACATACAAATTTTAAAATAATTAAACATCACTTTAATATAACACACAAAATTCATATTTATAAAACAAACATTTTCCATTTTAATTATTCAAATCTAACATCATTTGAAATCTACATCTCATATAAATTTTTACTTTCTTGAAATGAGCAGTAAGCTTTAACAAAATATTTCAATGCACCCAAATATTGATTTCCATTCAATATCCTCGCCTTTATTTTTTATTTATCACATACATAATTTTCAAAGTGACTTTTGCAAAAAAAATATTCTTCACAAAATTCAACAAATAATTGTATTTTCTTTATTATATATTTTATCACAAAATTTCCATATAGACACCTATAATAAGATTTCAACATGGTTTTTAATACAATCTGTATTCTTATTTTACACTTCCAATAATATATTTCACTACAAAACCTTCCAAATTATAAATTACCATGTTAAAAGAAATTAACACTTGATATTGAAAAATATGCTTTTCAAAGTAGTATTGATTGTTGAGTAATATTTTATATTTTCAATATTTGTTGGAATCACCGAAATATAATTTATTAATATGGATCAGAATAGATTTCCTATTATATCAAAGATATTTAATTTATTCCAAAACACACAATTTCTAGATATCACCATTTCCCAATTTTCAAGTTTAGTTTACTATAAAAATCAGTCTTACAAATTCGTATTACATACTTCTTTGTTTCATAAGCCCATAACATATTTAATTCGTTGACCCTGAGTGCCTAAAAACCCGGGTTGTTGCATGCACGACTTGTCAAATATCAAACATAAAAAGAAGAATCGTGTGGTTTACTACGACTTTTGGAGGTTTCACATTGAAAGTGGGTTCATATCTCCACAGATTTTTATCACGTTTATATATTTGAAAATTAATATGCAAGATCGTTAATATAATTATTAGCAAGTTTGAAATATTTGGTAGCCAATGCGAGTATTTTTTGTGTTAAGCTATTATTAATCAGAATGATTTGTTATCCTTAAGGTTTTACACTTTGTACTATTTAAAAACTTCTAAATAAATTTATCAATAATTTTTTAAGCATATCATATAGAAAAATGATTAATTTAATAAATTGTAATATGTAGTCTAAGTGTTTCCTCCATTTAACAAAATAAATTTAAAACGTATTAACATAAATTAATACGGTGAACTTCATGAGCGCAGCATAAGTTCATGCTAGTTATGATTGAAATGCATATATTAGTAGTTGGTTTTGTAAGTAAGTTGGAGATTATTTTTAGTTTACTTTGTAAGGGATCTTTCTTTTAAATGCAACATATCTAGAAAAATTAGTAATTAAAATCCTTATATTCTAGTTATATTATATGAAAATCACTTAAAATTGATAATGATAAAATCATGAACAAATTCCTTGCGACAAAATATTTATAGGCTAATTCATACTCTAAAAATATTCCAATTGGTAGCAAAGGTGATGGCTCAAACTCTTTGTACTATTTAACATGCATTCTAAATGTGGAACACAAAATGCATAAATGATGGTATTTTGGAAGTATTGTACATTTATATCACTAAAATTTGTTAAACTAATCATTTTAAAGATATTATTTTAAGTCCTTGCTTAACTTGCACCATAATTTTGTTTTAACCTGAGCACAAACAAGATGATTGTGCCTTAAAAGAACCAAGTAAAATTCAGTGAAAATACATTACTACGAATAGTTTATAATATCAGAAAAACACTTCATTTAACATGCAATTTTATTACATAGTTCACGGATTTTACCATAAAAATAAATAAACTCAACATTGTATATAACTTGAAGTGTAGCAACAAGCCAAGGAATTGATAAAAATAAAATTACTTTGAAAAATTAACTATTTATATCATTTATCATTTTGCTAGCTTAATAATACAATGAAAGCAATTTCAGTGGAAAAACTAGTATGCAACAATCTTTTTACATTACATTGTAAAGAGCATAAAAAGTAAGGCTTGTCTAGAAGTGGAAAATAGACATAAGGGCAAACTTTGAAATTTTTTTAGCCTGAAGGGCACTAAGTTTCAATTTTAGGATGATGGACAAACATTGGAAGTAATTAAACTCAATGACAGTGCTAAATAGATCTAGCATTTTGTACACTATAAAATTGAATATAATGCTAGTTATTGCTAGCACTTCTATAGTGTAGACACTGAATGTAATGCTAGTTAAATTTAGCATTTTCCTTCAACTCATTTTTTCTTTCAAATTTTTCCCTTTGACATAATAATAGAACTTTCTTCTTTTAACTTAACTTTTTTTTCCAATATTTTCCCTTCTCTCTAATTACCTCTGTTTAGAAAATAGAAATGAAGGTCTGTTTAAAATAATTACAGGAAAAGGGATTGATTTTAATATTCTAAATAGAGATAGGTATTTCATAAATTTTAAGGATGTGCACACAATCTCTTATTAATGAAATCAAATATCCTCACAAACTGGTATTTTGATTATTATTTATTATCCTAATTCTCTTCTAATTGTGGCTTGTACCATATATCTCTTTATATTTACGAGTAAGATTATAAATAACATGAATATATAAACTTGTGAACTATTATCACTAAGACTTTAATTAGTTGGAATAAAAAAGAAATTAACTAAAACTGGACATCGTACTCAATGGATATACAATAACCAAAGCACACACTACTTTCCATACATCTTATTGGTATTTTATGTAAGTAATATCACATATTAAATTTAATTATGTAGTAATATAATTATGTTATGTTGTAATAAATTTAAGTTAAAATACATTCAACGAACTTAATGTAGTTAAAGTTAGTTCTTGACTATAGAAAATACATTCTATTATTGGGTAATTAATAAGAAATTATGTAATCCTAAGAGAAATATTTTCTTTTTTATTATCATATTAATTATGAGAATATACATTATCATATTTTCCTAGACTAAATCAATAACCTACTATCCGTCGCTTATATGTAATAGCGTCAATAAAACAAAAATCACATAAAGTTTTGTATAACATTTAAAAGAATAAAAAGAATAATATGTTAAATTTTTCTATGCGCTTGATGACTTGTTTTATTGCAGTATTACTAATGGCTTCATACATAGATCATGTTAGCGGAACACATTTACGTCATGGTGAATGCCTTGGTTCATGCCTAAATTCTTTCAAATCATGTTCAGCCGGTTGCTTCAAACATCCATCATCTGGTTGCTTACTTAAATGTGTTAAGCAAAAGATAAAATGCTCTTTTGCTTGTGGAGCCACTCTTTCTCCTCCTGCTAAACCACCTGTTTATATGTAGTTTCAGTGAGTTTACCGGTTGCAAATTTGTTGTCATAATCATTAAATGATAAATAATGTGTTAATCAATAAAGCTTCTATCTTTTGACTTTTTTCTTCCCCTTACATTTGCACTTTATCTTTTCTAATATTTGTTACGTGACGTTGTTGAAATTTTCATATATATTCCATAAATTAGATGATTTGGTGAGTATTAAAAACATCAAACTAAATATTGTGAGATATAATTGTTTTATTCTTCAACATTCTGATTGTAAATGAACAATTACTCTTTTGAAGTTGTGGGTTTTTTAAGTAAACGAAAACTATATTGAAATGTGACTTAATTTCTTAGGACGACTAATCAAAGAATACAATAAGGATATTTTGTTAAATTAGGTGATACAAAATCACAAATTGGCGGAAAAAATATGCAAAGAGAGAAGTAGTCACATGTGTTCATTATGGAAATGAATAATTATTGGGTATCATTTATATGAGATGGCGGGGAAATAAATGGATATGAAGATTAAGGAATAATATATGTAAGAAGTTTTGCATATTACTCTTTCTTGGTAATTGCATTGATATGTGTTTATTTTTTCCATCTTTGCTAAATGGAATGGGTGAACTACTTGCTATGTTTGCACAATTTATTGTTATTATAATTTGCCTCTATTGTCTTCTTATTATATATTAGTAAGATAATTGATAACTCACATATATTTCACTAGTTATATATTGGGGGTAGACTTCTTTGCAAACCCATCATGGCATGGAGCCAGTGATCCCCAAATGGAGTGTCTCTTCTTGTTAAGCCTAATTTGAGGTTTGGACATGTAAACTCTTATTTTTTAATTTCTTGTAACTCTCTCATATGGAATACAATCTGTCGCGTTAAGATTGAACGTAGGCTATCTTGATGGTAATGGAACTAGTTTCAATAGTGTGGTGCTATGGGCACCCAAATTTCCTCTTTCTATTACCATAACTAAAAAATACAACAAAAATTACTTGTTTAATCTTCCTAACACCTCATATTAAAAATTAAGGGCTACCACCATTTATACCTTTTTCTCCCTCTCAGCTTTAATTCATCCGTTCTCTCTTTCAAAAAACCAAGACTTAACTCTGATCATCATGAAATCGTTTGATGTCATTAAAGTCGAGGAAGAAGAAATCTGCAGATGCATCGTCGTCCCAACCCTAACTAACTCTATCAATAAGTTATTGGCCCTAATTTCGGTTAGATTAAAGATTGCACGAATATTGTTTCGGCGGTGGTTGATCACTGTTCGTTCGGCTGACTTTATTTGTTCCAAGAACAATGTGGTATTAGGAAGCATAGAGAATTTAATGTGTTTTAATTTTTTAACTTGTGGTAGTAGGAAGAGGAAATTAGGGTACCTTTAGCACCACACTATAAGTATTATGCATATCTTTGTTTCTTCGTTATAATTATTTACTATTTGTTTGAAGTTATAGAATAATTGTTGTCCAGTTAGATTGATATTCAATTGGCAAATCTAGATCCCTCTTATTGTTCTTCCGCATTTGCTCAATTTTTGCAAAATAGATTAGTATCACGGATTTTTATGCAATTTTTGCACAATAGGTTGATATCAAAGTAAGGTGATTTACTTTAAATTGTGCATCAATTATTCCTACAAAGGTAGATAGATTCAATGGTGATTATGCTATTACTATTTTAGGGGAAAATGAGACATTGATGGAGAGGATTATGTTGCGAGAGGTGTGTTTCTAGATTGGAATTTGATATAGCTTAAGTTTTTAATTCTCATTAAGGTGGGGTTATATGTTAGGATGCGACCTGACCAACCATAGAAAAGAGACTTTTTGTAGGAAATAGCTTAGCCAAACTGCTTAGAGGTGGTAGCGACCTAAGCCGAACCGTTGGAGGGGTTAGAAACCTTTCCAAGTGTTTGAGGACTCTGCATAACTTCAAGTTCAGTTGAAAAATGCTCGCCGAAGTGGAGATATATTAAGTGTTTCTTGTTAAATTTTGGTGTTACAAAATCACAAAAAGATGGAAAGTAAATATTGGCTTAATATGGAAATGCATGAATCAATTTATTGCATTTGCATGCGATGGAAAGAAATAAATGTAGGCATTAATTTCTTCCATCTTTGCTAAAG
This sequence comes from Allium sativum, assembly GCA_030737875.1. Taxonomy (NCBI): domain Eukaryota; kingdom Viridiplantae; phylum Streptophyta; class Magnoliopsida; order Asparagales; family Amaryllidaceae; genus Allium; species Allium sativum. Next base: position 176,464,403 of record CM060915.1, on the reverse strand, counting down.
AAACGGATTGATTTACTTTCTATATTTGCACAGTTATTGCTATGGTAATTTTCCTCCATTATAGTATCACCATATGTTGGTAATTTAATTGATGACTCACATAGATTTGCACTAGTTATATATTGAGGGGTATACTTCATTGTAAACCCATCCTGGCGTGGAGCCAGTGATCCATAATGGTGTCTCTTCTTGTTATGATATGTAAACTCTTATTTTTGTAATCTCTTGTAATTCTCTCATGTGGAATAAAATATCTCTTTTTTGGACTGGACGTACACTATCTCGATGATAGTGGAACTGATATAAATATTATTTGTCTCTTTGTTTCTCTTTTATAGTTATTTACTATTTGTTGATGTAATAGAATAATTGCTATCAGTTTAGATTGATGTTCAATTGGAAAATCCAGATCCTGCTATTTGTATTGCTTCCGCATTTGTGCAATTTTTGCACAACAGATTGGTAGCAGAGCAAGGCGATTTGTTTTAAATTGTGCATCACTTATTTCTACAAAGGTTGGTAGATTTAGTGGTTATTATGCTATTGCTATTTTGGAGAAAAGGAGAATTTGGTGGAGAAGATTATGTTGAGAGAGAAGAGTGTTCCAAGCTTGAAACTTTGATGTAGCTTGAGCTTCGGATTCTCATTAAGGTGGAGTTATATGTTTTTTCAAGAATGCCACTCCAAAAGAATGCGACTTCATAGAAAACAGCTTGAAGAAATTGCTTAGAGGTGGTAGCGACCAAAGACAAACCGTTGGAGGTTTTAGCGACCTTTCCAAGTGTTTGAGGACTTTGTATAATTTCAAGTTCTGTTGAGAAATTCTCGCATTTTATGAGATTTTGATGATAAAGAGTTTAATGCGTTGAAGGGACCATTGAATTTAGAAATTGTATCTGATGTAGTTGATTTTGATAATGTATTTGACGCCTCTCAGACTTATCGACTTGTGATGCCATCTTGGAGAGTTCAGTTTATAAAGCTGAATTTGGCAGATTTGGTGCCACTATGATACATCGTTGATTTTGTGATGTCGTCTTAAAGGACGTGCTACAATAGGTATGTGGAAGGAGAGAGAATGTTGTTGCATATAGAGATTTGGATTTTGGATCTGTTTTAGAATTGGTGATTGAGAGAATTATTTTTGGCCTTGGTAGTTTTGAGATTATTTTGGGAACTGCCTTTTTCCCGATTTTGGATACTTGCAACATTTTGTTAGCGGGTAAGGACGTAGTCTAAGCTCGTTTATATTGTGTGATGGGGGGTAGCTTTTCTGGAACCCATTAGGTAACATTCATTTTTGGTTTCTATCTCATTGTGATATTTTGATTTATGGTGGAGTTTTGTTGAATGGTTTTATGTGTAAAGAGAATTTATTCAAGATGGCGTATTGAAAATTTGTGATTTTGCATCAAGGTGGAGTGTTAAATTTTGGTGATACAAAATCATAAATAGATGTAAAGTAAATATTGGTTTAATATGGAAATGCATGAATTAATTGATTGCATGAGACAAAAAGAAATGAATGTAGACATTAAATTCTTCCACCTATGCTAAAGAAATGGATTGATTTACTTTTTATCTTGGCACATTTGTTGCTATGGTAATTTGCCTCCATTATATTATTACCATATGTTGGTAATTTAATTGATGACTCACATAGATTTGCACTGGTTATATATAGAGGGGTATACTTCATTGTCAACCCATCCTGGTGTGGAGCCAATGATCCCCAATGGTGTCTCTTCTTGTTAAGATATGTAAATTCTTATTTTTGTAATCTCTTGCAATTCTCTTATGTGGAATAAAATCTCTCTCTTTTGGACTAGACGTACACTATCTTGGTGATAGTGGAACCAGTATAAATATTGCGTTCTCTTTGTTTCTCGATTATATTTATTTACTATTTGTTGATGTATTTGAATAATTGCTATCATATTAGATCGATGTTCAGTTGGCAAATCCAGATCCTGCTATTTGTATTGCTTCCGCATTTGTGCAATTTTTGCACAACATTACTTACATTGTATGCGAGTTATGTAATAAAGAATTTAACGTGTTGAAGAGACCATTGTATTTAGAAACTTCATATGATCTAGCATATTTTGGTGACGGATTTGACGCAGTTGAGGCTTATCTACTTGTGATGTCGTCTTGGAAAGTTAAGTATATAAAGCCGCTTTTGGAGAATTTAGCGTCATTGTGATATGTCGTCAATTTTGTGATGTAGTCATAAAGTAGTGGTGCTACATGCAGGTATGTGGAAGGAGAGAGACTTATCTTGCATACAAAGATTTGGATTTATATTTGAATCTTTTGTGAAAGGAATGGGCTAATTACATGCTATGTTTTCACAATTTGTTGTCAGTGTAATTTGCCTCTATTATATTCCTACGATATATTGGTAAGATAACTGATGACTCACATATATTCCATTGGTTTTATATTAGGGGTAGACTTCATTGTAAACCCATTTTGGCATGGAGGCAGTGATTCCAAATGGAGTAACTCTTCTTGTTAAGCCTAACTTGAGGTTTGGATATACAAAATCTTATTTTATTACTCTTGCAATTCTCTCATGTGGAATAAAATCTTTATCTTTTGGACTGAACATACATTGTCTCGATGGTACTGGAACTGGTATAAATATTGTGTGTCTCTTTGTTACTTCGTTACAGGTATTTACTATTTCACTACACCATAAATGCCAATTAGGCAGTGCTCGTGGCCATATCTAAATCGTTTTGGTAGTGCTTTGGGTGGTATCAAAAAATGGCGTCTTTGTCAATTTGATACGGTCTAAAGCCATATCAAATGCATGTATTTGATATGGCTATAGCTGTATCAAATTGATAATTTGGTACGGTCTAATGATAATTTGATACGGCTAATGACCATATCAAATTTAAAAAAAAAAAATCACAATTTGTTGGCATACGTCAATTCTACTTTCATCGTCACACAATATCGTAACAAGAATAGTCATTCATAAACTCATCTTACAAAATTTGTTTGCAAAACCTTACAATGAGCATTTTTCTACAACATTACAGTATGCAAACTACGGTACCAAAAGGCATTCTATATAAATACAACAAGATAAATTTACTAGTAGAAAATTATCCAAACTGCTCATGGTATGAAATCATTGTTGTGCATTGTCGCCCTGATCAAGTAATGATACTTCTTTTGCAGCAAAGAAGTCTCTGGTCCTGAAAGCACTAGATGTATAATTAGCATGTATCTCATTACAACCTTTCAAAAATGCGAATAAGATGAATGCATCCGGTCCTAAAATACTGTTATCATGGCTTTTTTTTATAAATGTCATTTCATATAATATTCAAGTGATACAGTTGATCACACTAATTTCTGTTAGACTGCATTAGAAAAAATAGTGAAGGATAACACCCATTTAGTTTCATCTTCATACAACCCACCCGGTAAAATATAGTACATAATAATTATCATCCATGATCTAAAAATAAAACTTGCAAAAACATGACAATCTTGATTATCACTTGAATTTTCATAGGCAAGAAATAGTGTAGTGTATTGTATGAGAAGGATATATAAATATGAAAATAAATTCTTAACCAAGTAATTAATGCACAAGTCCTGAAAAACGCAAATAATACTGCATGTAATGTGAAGCTGGTTCTTAGTTTGAACAAGATGGAGCAATTTACAACCCAGGTTTAATGCATCTTTGATGTTTGTTAGTTTTGAAGGGTTATTTGTTGTATAGTTGATACATGACATTTTTGAATGCAGTTCACTAATATACTTTCAATTTGTTTTACATGGTGGTACAGAACAAAGTAACTATGCTGGTATGGTACCCCACATTTTCATAATCTGTTTTGCTTGCAAGGCGATTTCCATAATCTCTTTTACTAACCTATCGGACATGTTAAAGTATGATGTGGGATGAGTATGAAAGTACGTGCACGTACATGCACCTTTTCATTAAACTGCGTGAATAAAATCATAATTGTGAAGTAAAACTGGTTCGTATGCATCAAGTGTATGTAATCAGAGAGTAACGTGCACTTATGAATTGATACATTCAGAACAGTTTACATACCACTTGTTATGCTTGAAAAGGCATGGACTGTGTACAAAAATGAACATTCCTTTTTCTGGCACCCTACATCATTTCCTGTAGTTGAATTGGATGTTGACATCAGTTTCAGTAGTAGTACCTAAATATTTTGTGTGTTAGACCATATGCAAAGGTAAATAAAAATAATACCAATTATGGTGCTGGTCATGACAAAGACATTGGAGCATGAACGTCTCAAGAACAGCAAAATAACGAAATTTTCAAGTCCTGTTGCACAATATTATTAGGCGACCATATCATACAAAAAAAGTATTAAAATGAAAGCTTGACATTTAATAATTACGGACAAATATGACATGTGAGTGCGCAATGTATTTACGTGACCATATCATAGAAGACCACAGTAGCAAAGACACACAAAATTCATCATAGCTTATTTAAAAGACAGAGAGTGGGAAGATAAAGTTAATTTTTTTGTTAAATTCTATAAATCTGCTACTTGTATATTTTTCGTCTAAAAGACACTGATATGGAGGATGCTTGTTCACCATTAGGAACATCAGCAAAAATCTTGGAGTTCAAAGGTTAAAGAATTTAGCATTCCTACTTTAGTAAAAAAATTGCACTTAAGAGATTATCATAAATCCATAATTTTGATTCCCTATTATATCAAATATGAAGAAAACATGGACAAAATCCTTTTTGCTTAGGCCCCTTGAATCATCTCACTTGCAGGAGTCATGAATATGAGATTAATGGTATTCACAGGGGTAACCCTTCTCTAAAGACCTATTCACACTTCAACATTAGTGTCGAAAGTTAGCAATTTGCTATAATCTGTACTTGTCATCATCACTTCAACAATATATACATCTCACGTTTAAAAAAAAATTATGCAGCTCTCCAAATTGGAAATAGTGGCAAGCGCACAAATAATAACAAACAACAAAACAAAAGAATTACCAATTTTTCCTAGTGGTCAAGGAGAAGGTGCACACTGTAACATCCCTAAGTCCCACATCGTGGAAGCCTATGTGAAGTGGGTATTATATAATAGAGCCCATCTCTTACTAACGTCGAGGCCTTTTGCCACACCCTGTATTTTCTGTGTCTATTAAGGAACGAATTAAAGAATACTTAATTTTTAAATTGAGAATTAAGGGAAACAGTTACGCCGTTGCGTTCGTCTTGAAATTCTGCTTGGGATAGAGTCCAAGTTTTCGTAAATCGGACTTCGTATGAGGAAGTTACGACCCTCAGAAGTTTCAGGAATTTAAATAAATTAAAACGGTTCATAATAAAACTCAAAATTCAAACGAAAATGTAGAAGCGGACTAGGCGGGGTTATTCCTACCCCAGGCCAGGTCGACCAGGAGGTCAACCTCCCTTATACAGGTCGATCTAGGGGTCGACCTAGGGGTCGGCTTACCCCCTCGCCCAGATCCAAAACAGTGACGATTTTGACTTGTTGCTTAGTCTTTTCTGACCTGTTGCTGAGTCATTAGGGCATAGGTGGCAATTCTGGATAACTCAATCTAGTCTGGACGGTTGTGATTGCTACAAGGATGATCTAACGGCTCACATAAGTTTAAACCTCTATAAAAGCAACCCTATTCCTGAACCCTAAATCACACAAATTCATTCCAAGGAGCCACCATGCTGTCAATGATCGTCCTAACCTAGCCACCATTTCTTTTTAAACTAGAAAGAAAGATTAAAGCTACGAATCAAAACTAACTTAGAGAATTGATAGTCTTCATCAAGGGATTTCTTTTCAGTTTCAGAAAACAGATCCCAGAAAACAAGACTTTTTTTTGTTTACAAGTCATGTTATTATTTAGATGTGAACGATAAAAAGTTATGATTTGTAATAAAGTGAAAACTAGAGTAATTCCTAGTTGTAAGAAAATGATGATGCTGATTCATGTCTATTCTTGTAACGATTCTATCGTATATGCTTGTGATACTATTGTGGTTATTATGTTGATGTTAAATCAATCGTGCATTATGTAAATTTGGTGACTTTTCATGTTATGTAACATGAAAGTTGTTAGGCTAAGACATGTATTATGTTTAGATCTACGTTTAGATCTATGAAAATTGGATCCAAAATTAAAAGTTCACATTCACATGCCTAGTTGAACTTGTGTAATTCTATATGCTTAAGATTCATGTTTATTGGATCCAAAATAAAAGTTCACATTCACATGCCGAGTTGAACTTGTGTAATTCTATATGCTTAAGATTCATGTTTATTGGATCCAAAATAAAAGTTCACGTTCACATGCCTAGTTGAACTTGTGTAATTCTATATGCTTAAGATTCCTGCTTATTGGATCCAAAAATTAAAAGTTCACATTCACATGCCTAGTTGAACTTGTATAATTTTATATGCTTAAGGTTCATGTTTATTGGATCCAAAATAAAAGTTTACATTTACTTGCCTAGTTGGATTTGGGTAATTTCATATGTTTAAGACTCATGTTAATTGGATCCAAAAATGCAAATTCATTATTTTATGCCACATTTACATGACACATGTTTTGTTAGATCCTTATTATTTTATGTTGTATGGATGGTACATGCTCCCTTCTCTCCCCTTTTGTATATAATTTAGGCCAAGTTGTGAGCCTAACATTCTATGTTAATTTTGCGAACGTATAATGGGGGTAACGTTGGGAAAACCTTAAATTCCATTTTATTGGCATAATTTGGCCCATAAATATATGAACGATTAGTGGCATAAAAATGATATAATTTATAGACCCAAATTTTTTGAATATGATTTATAGGGTAAAGGGCGAATGATTTGAATGGCAATAATTGAGCATATTTTGCGTATAAATATGAAAGGTAAAAATGTAAATTTAGCAAAAGATGAATATGGCTAACCCAAGGTTAGATTGAGTTATGGTATAAGACTGCCCGGAACCCCCTGGCAAATCCAGCAACCATAACAATATAGATTTGATGTGTGAGGTTAGCGCATTGAGCCCAAAAGAACCGGAGGTTAGATTGAGTTGAAGTGTAAAACTGCCAGGACCCGACCGGCACATCCAGTGACTGCAAAAATACCTGTCTAATGTGAGTGGTTGTTGCTTTAATTAATGAGTTAAAACTAAGACAGGAATAGTAGGATTAAGTTAATTAAGGTAACACTAAACCAATGCAACATGTTAAATAAACTGATGGGTGGTGTTAGGTTAATTTGGACACTTAACCAATTTAACATGTTGATTAGGAAGTCCAATTAAGGAAGACCCATTTTAGCAGTAACACACATAGATGTATCATGGTACCCTGAACTAGGCAGGGTGGGGCATGATTACTGGGCTGATTATAAGTGGTCAAACCAACGGCGGGTGGTGCGTCGGTGTAGGTGCCGACGGAGTGCGGGCATGCACGTACTCTGGATTGGAAAAAGCAGGCACTGGGCATCAGTAGTTATACACTGTGCATCTTGAATTGTGTCGGGTTGCCACCATAGGATTAGATACACCCCATGGTGGGACCAGCACAGGTATCTACAATCAAGCGGGCCCGAATTACACGAGTGGTAAACGTATACGAGTAGGAGCCGATCGATAAAAAGGGTATCATTTATCTTGAACACATGGTGCTAGTTGAAACACTTGTAAGGGGGTGCAGAGAAGTTGAAATGGCTGCGATAGCATATTCAGTCTTATTGTCTTATTTCTAGGGTATTGTCCAAGATTCAGTTTATTCATATCATAATCCTTTTCCTGTTTACATGCTAAATAATCACTGGACTTAGCAGACTCATGTCTGACCCATTTTTCTTTCGTCTTCTTTTCTTCCGTTCCCCCCTCAAGGTCCGTAGGGAGGAAATACTCCAGCTTAGTTTAGACCCTTTTGCAAGCTGGAAGAGAGTAGATGTATGACTTGCAATCTCTCTCTTGGGCTATGGCTTTGGTTTCACTCTCAATGGGGTTTTATGCTACTTTATTGTTGTTTTATGCTTCTTTATGTTTTAATCAAGACAGAGGTTTTGTTGTAATAATTTGGAAGTTGTTTTGAGACAGTTTGTTGTAATGTTTTGACTAAGTGCTTATGAAATAAATTTTGTTTTTCCGCTGCTTATATGTCTTCCTTGTAAATTATCTATGTGTTTTACTTACAATGCTCCTCCGAAGTTAAGGCATTCCCTTTGTTAGTGACCTTAATGGAGGTGGGGTGTTTCAGTTGGTATCAGAGCAATGGTTTACCAGATTAGATAAATGTTTTTGAAAACTAATTTTCAAAAAGAAGATTAAAGAAGCATTTTTCAAGAAAAAGTGTTGTTTTTATTTTAAAAGCATAATCCCGAAAGCCATATGCACTATCTTTCTATACTTTGTTTTGAATCTTTCTTTTTTTTCGTTCCAGCATGTCTGGGGATCTTAACCTTCCAGAGGGTGTGCCGTTACCTGGCTGGTTTAGTAGGTACCTAGAGGCTAGGGCTAATGTTGCAGGCCTACCAGACGTTCCTCCTCCCCCAGCTGCAGCTGTTCCTCGTCCTCCGCTTGCAAATTCTTTCTCAAAAATATGTAGGGACTTTCGAGGCATGGGTGGAAAGAACTTCAATGGAAATGAATTCTTCGTGGAAGCAAAAAACTGGCTCAGAGAAACTGAGGATTTGTTTTTTATCTTCGAAGTGGACGATAGGCAGAAGATACAGTTGGATGTATGGTTGCTCAAAGACGAAGCCTCTTATTGGTGGGAGGTTACCAATGTTGAGAGACCAGTTGAAACTTGGATGGATTTCAAAACCAGGTTTGAAATGAAATTCCTCTCACAAGCTGAACAAAGCCTACAAATGGAGAAGTTCTTAGTTTTAAAACAGGGAAGTTTGTCGGTCAAGGAATACGTTAACCAATTCAATCAGCTGGCTAGGTCCGGATTGGAGTTAGTGAATACTCCATATAAGAAGGCTCTCTGTTTTGTTAAAGGATTGAATGAGACACTGCACATCGTAGCTATGTCCCATATACCTACGGGTGCGACTTATGAGAGACTGGACATGGCACTGTTACAAGAAGAAGATAAGGTTGGCAAGAAAGAGATAAAGTTAGAAGTACCTCAAGATAAGAAAGTGGAAGGATCACAGAACAAGGAGATAGATTCCAAGAATGGCGGGAAGAACAACAAACCCCGTGACAAGAGGAAGTGTAATTTAGTGGCTTTCCTTGACATCTGATTAAGGACTGCAGAAAGAAGAAGAGGAATATGGGTGGTTGTTTTCAATGCGGCAAGACATGACACATGGCTAAGGACTGCCCAAGAAAGGAAGGGCAATGGCAGAGAGCTGGATCTACTTCTAGAGGGAAAGTTCACGCTCTCGTAGCACCTCTACAAGAACGAGGTAGAAATATTTCTGTTGAGAGTTTATTTAATCTTTTTGATCATCATATTCGTACACTCTTTGATTCTGGCGCATCACACTCTTATATATCTACTGCTTTAGTTGAATCTCTGCACCTAGACAGCATTATAGTAGAGGATCCCTTGGTTGTTTCCAATTGGGGGTTCGGCTTATTTATCAATGATTTGTTTAGATTTGAAAATTTCTATACTGAGCGTTAGGTTTAGACGTAATGCCTATGTTTTCGGCTTCACTGGCTATGGGTTGATTCTAGGCATGGACTGGTTATCTAGTAATGGTGCCGTCCTCGATTGTGAAAAGAGAGTGGTTAGACTCATGGCTCTCATCGGTAACACTCTCAAAATCTCTTGCAATCCCATGAAATCTTTTATGCTTAGCTATCTAGAATCTCTTGATGCGTCTGTTGAGAATTTGCAGTCTGTTAGAGTACTCCGTGAATACTCGGATGTATTTGAAGAGGTAAAGGGCTTACCTCCGAAGCGGAAATAGACTTCCGCATATACCTCATTGATAACGCAAAACCCGTTGCTTTACCCGTTAGACACATGGCTCCAATGAGAGGAAAGAGCTCAGCAAGCAAGTTAAAGAGCTTCTAGAAAAGGGGTTCATAAGGAGGAGTATTTCTGAGTGGGGTACTCTAGTAGTGTTTGCAACCAAAGAGGATGGTTCGCTTCGCCTATGCGTGGATTATAGGGAGCTAAACAAGCTGACCAAGAAGAATAGGCAACCACTTCCAAGAATAGACGACTTGTTCGATCAGCTTATAGGTGCATCGGTTTTCTCCTAACTAGATCTGGCTACCTGGTTTCATCAGCTAAGAGTGGCCGAAGACAGCATTGATAAGACCGCGTTCAGAACCCTAGATGGTTTCTTCGAGTGGCTTGTCATACCTTTCGTCTTGATAAACGCACCCACTTATTCTGTTGATTTAATGTGCAGGGTGTTTAGGGAGTTCCTTAATAAGTTTGTAGTGGTCTTCATAGATGACATTTTGATCTTCTCAAAGAGTGAGGAAGAGCATGCTCTGCATTTAAAGGAAGTCATGGATACTCTTCGTGCACATCAGCTAAAAGCCAAATTCTCCAAATGCCATTTCTTGAGAGAAGAAGTGAGATTCCTTAAACATGTGGTGTCCAAAGAAGGGATAGCTGTGGACCCCGTTAAAGTAGCTGCGGTACAAGATTGTAAGGTCCCAAGGAATGCAACTGAAGTCCGAAGCTTTCTCAGGCTAGCGGGTTTTTGCCGAAAGTTCATTGAAGAATTTGCGAAAATCTCAGCTCCACTTATAAGGTTGACGAAGAAGAACCTAACTTTCACTTGGGATTTGGATTGTGATGTTGCTTTCCAACGTTTGAAGAGGGCTCTAACAACCGCCCCAGTTTTGACATTACCTGATAGGAGCAAGATGTTTATAGTATACACGGATGCATGCGGTACAGGACTAGGCTCTATCTTGATGCCAAAAGGGAAGGTAGTAGCTTATGGTGGAAAATAGTTGAAAGTACATGAGAAAAACTACCCAACCGATGATCTAGAGCTGGCTGCCATCGTTTTTGCGCTTAAGTCTTGGCACCATTATCTCCTAGGTGAGAAGTTTGAATTGTATACTGACCATAAATCGTTGAAGTACATTTTCTCGCAGAAAGATCTTAATTTGAGGCAACAAAGGTGGATGTAGTTCTTAGGATCCTACGATTTTGAGATTTCCTATACCTGTGCAAAGGGCAATGTAGTAACAGACGCCTTGAGTAAAAAGAAGCTGACCTTAAGTGCTCTCTTTGTAGAAAGGCAGAGCTTAGAGTACATAGTGGCTTTTGACTTTACACCCTCTGTCAATTATGTGGCTGGTTTGTTAGCATCGCTAGAGGGCGGCCTACTCTTTTGGACTTAATAGGAACCGCACAACGTGAAGACCCTCAGCTAGCTGATGTGATGGATAAGCTAATTAGGGGTGAGACTTCTAGTCACCTCAATAGATACTCCATCGATGACAAAGGTTGGTTGAGACGGGATGGAACACTATGCGTCCCACAAGCAAGGGAATTAGTGAAGATGGTTCTCGAAGAAGCACACCATTCTAAGCTGACCATACACCCAGGTGGAGGCAAGATGTATAAGGACATAAAAAGGATTTTCTTTTGGAATGGCATGAAGAGGGATGTAGCTGAGTTCGCTGCTAAGTGCTTGATATGCCAGCAAGTCAAAGCGGAGAAGAAGAAGCCTGGTGGTCTGCTTCATCCTCTAGAGGTCCCAGAGTGGAAATGGGATAGCATTTCGATGGACTTTGTTGATGGGTTGCCTAGGTCAAGAAGGGCAATACCAGCGTTTGGGTAATAGTGGACAGGCCCACAAAAAGCTCTCACTTTATACCCGTCAACAGTTGGAGGACTGCCTCATCGTGAGCATCCATTTATTTTAAAGAGAAAGTTAGTCTCCATGGAATACCCTCCATCATAGTGAGTGATCGAGATCCTATCTTTACGAGCGAGTTTTGGAGGAGCTTGCAAGAGGCTGTGGGCACACAGCTATGCTTAAGCACGGCCTATCACCCCCAAACCAATGGTCAGATGGAAAGGGTGAACAGAGTATTAGAAGACCTCTTGAGGTTGTGTATTCTTGATTTTGGAGGTACATGGGAGGATCATCTTCCTTTGGTGGAATTTTCCTACAACAATTGCTACCAAGCCACAATAGGCATGGCACCCTTCGAAGCTTTATATGGAAGGCCATGCCGATCACAAACTTGTTGGTGGTAGTCTACAGACAAGCTCATACTTGGGCCAGACATGATTAGAGAAACTTCAGAGAAAGTGGAATTGATACGAAGAAGAATGAAGATTTCCTAAGACAGACAGAAATCCTACGCAGACAAAAGAAGGACCGACCTTGAGTTTGAGGTTGGAGATAGGGTGTTCCTTAAAGTATCTCCTTTGAGGAATGTCATTTGCTTTAGGTCCGTAGGAAAGTTGGCACCATGTTTTGTAGGACCATTTCCTATCATTGAAAGGATTGGGACGATGGATTACAAAGTAGAGCTACCCAAAAGACTTGCTGGAGTTCATAATGTTTTTCATGTTTCTCAACTACGAAAGTGCTTACATGAGTCTACGGAAGTTGTGGAGCCAAGCATACTAGAGGAAGTAGAAGTGGAACGAGAAGCGACTGTGAGAAGAGTTCCAACTCGTATCTTGGGTACAGAAGTCAAAAAGCTACGCAACCGCAAAGTCAGACTTGTTAAAGTTCAATGGAGTGACGCTGAGGGAGACGCGACTTGGGAAACTGAGGATAAAATACGTGCAGCCTACCCTTTCCTTTTTCAGTGTACATCCTTGGTCTATTTTTCCATACGTTTATACATGTTTATATCCATCTATTAAGTATATCTACTTGGTTATATTCTTTATCCTTATGTAGAAACCAAGGGATGTAAACATGTATTTGAAACATGTTATGGTTGATGGTTGCAAGTGGCTGCTAGTGGTTGCTACTATTTGCTCTTGGATGCATATACACACACATTTGGTGTTAGATTGGCTAAGTCACTTTCATATTGCATATGCATATATGTATTCGTATATGGATTGAAACTTGATGTGTTATCATATGGATGTCGCATTTGTATGAATGATGGCGAACTCATGCAGAATTATGAGTATGAAAAATTGCATACATAATGGACTCATGACACTGACATAACTTGCATTAAGGAGGTCAACTGAATCAGTAGACCGCATGATTTTGCATTAGATATGGACATGTACACACACTATGCATATAGTCATGGAAGCATTAGAAGTCTTTTTAAGGACAATGGACACCTGTATTTGATGGTTGAGTATATGGACGATTGGATGGTAGGATATACATTCTTCTTGACCTAAAGATTTCCGGGGCGAAATCCTTTAAAGGAGGGGAGAATGTAACACCCTGTATTTTCTGTGTCTATTAAGGAACGAATTAAAGAATACGTAATTTTTAAAGTGATAATTAAGGGAAACGGGTTATGCCATTGCGTTCGTCTCGAAATTCTTCTTGGAATATAGTTCAAGTTTTCATAAATCGGACTTCGTATGAGGAAATTACGGCCCTCAGAAGTTTCAGGAATTTAAATAAATTAAAACAGTTTAGATTAACATTCAAAATTCAAATGAAAACAAAGAAGAGTGTTGTGCTGGATTTTTCCTGCCCTAGGCCAGGTCGACTAGGGGATCGACTAGGGGGTCGACCTCCCCTATACAGGTCGACCTGGGGGTCGACCTACCCCCTCGCCCTATCCAAAACAGTGAAGATTCTGACTTTTTTGCTGAGTCTTTTCTGACCTACTGCCGAGTCACTAGGGAATAGGTGACAATTCTGGATAACTCTATCTAGTCTGGACGGTTGTGATTGCTCCTAGGATGATCTAATGGCTCACATAAGATTAAACCTCTATAAAAGCAACCCTATTCCTCAACCCTAAATCACACAGATTCATTCCAAGGAGCCACCATGCTGTCAATGATCGTCCTAACCTAGCCACCATTTCTTTTCAAAATAGAAAGCAAGATTAAAGCTATGAATCAAAACTAACTTAGAGAATTGATAGTCTTCGTCAAGGGATTGCTTTTCAGTTTCTGAAAACAAGTCCTAGACAACAAGACTTTCTTTTGTTTGTAAGTCCTGTTATTATTTAGATGAATGATAAAAAGTTATGATTTGTAATAAAGTGAAAACTAGAGTAATTCCTAGTTGTAATATAATGATGATGTTGATTCATGTCTATTCTTGTAATGATTCTATCGTGTATGCTTATTAGACTATTGTGGTTATTATGTTGATGTTAAACCAATCGGGTATTATGTAAATTTGGTGACTTTTTCATGTTATGTAACATGCAATTTGTTAGGCTACAACATGTATTATGTTTAGATCTACATTTAGATCTATGAAAATTGGATCCAAAAATAAAAGTTCACATTCACATGCTTAGTTGAACTTGTGTAATTCTATATGCTTAAGATTCATGTTTATTGGATCCAAAATAAAAGTTCACATTCACATGCCTAGTTGAACTCGTGTAATTCTATACGCTTAATATTAATGTTCATTGGATCCAAAATAAAAGTTCATATTCACATGCGTAGATGAACTTGTGTAATTCTATATGCTTAAGATTCATGTTTATTGGATCCAAAAATTAAAAGTTTACATTCACATGCCTAGTTGAACTTGTATAATTCTATATGCTTAAGATTCATGTTTATTGGATCTGAAATATAAGTTTACATTTACATGCCTAGTTGGATTTGGATAATTTCATATGTTTAAGACTCATGTTAATGGGATTGAAAAATGCAAGTTCGTTATTTTATGCTACAGTTACATGACACATGCTTTGTTAGATCCTTATTATTTTATGTTGCATGGATGGTACATGCTCCCTTCTTTCCCCTTTTGTATATAACTTGGGCTAAGTTACAAGCCTAACATTTAGTGTTAATTTTGCGAACGTGTAATGGGGATAACGTTGGGAAAACCTAAAATTTCATACATAATTTGGACCATAAATATATGAATGATTAGTGGTATAAAAATGGTATAATTTATATACATAAAAATTTAGAATATGATTTAGAGGGTAAATGGGGCATGACTTGAATGGCAATAATTGTGGATAATTTACATATAAATAAGGAAGGTACATATGTAAATTTAGCAAAAGTCGAATATGCCTAACCCGAGGTTAAATTGAGTTACGGTATAAGACTGCTCGGAACTGCCCGGAACTGCCCGGCAAATCCAGCAACCGTAACAATATAGATCTAATGTGATAGGTTAGCGCATTGAGCCCAAAAGAACCCGAAGTTAGACTGAGTTGCGGTGCAAAACTGCCCGGACACGACCGGCACATCCAGTGACCACAACAATACCTGTCTAATGTGAGTGGTTGGTGCTTTAAAGAATGAATTAAAGCTAAGACAGGAATGGTAGGGTTAAGCTAATTAAGGTAACAGTTAACCAATGCAACATGTTAACTAAACCGATGGGTGGGGTTAGGTTAATTTGGACACTTAACCAATTTAACATGTTGATTTGGAAAACCTAGTAACGAAGACCCATTTCAGCAGTAACCCACATAGATGTATCACGGCACCATGAACTAGGCAGGGTGGGGCACGATTACTGGGCTGATTATAAGCGGTCAAAACAACGGCGGGTGGTGCATCAGTGTAGGTTCAGACAGATTGCGGGCGTGCATGTACTACGTAGTGGAAAAAGCAGGCACTGGGCATCAATAGTTATACACTGTGCATCTTGAATTGTGTCGGGTTTCCACCATAGGATTTGATACAACCCATGGTGGGACCAGCACAGGTATCTACAAACAAGCGGGGCCAATGACACAAGTGGTAAACGTATACGAGTAGGATCCGATCGATAAAAAGGGGATCATTGATCTTGAACACATGGTGCTAGTTGAAACACTTGTAAGGGAGTGTAGAGAAGTTGAAATGAGTGCGATAGCATATTTAGTCTTATTATCTTATTTCTAGGGTATTGTCCTATGTTCAGTTTATTCATGCCATAATCCTTTTCTTATTTACATGCTAAATAGTCACTGGACTTACTAGACTCATATCTGACCCATTTTGCTTTCGTCTTCTTTTCTTCCTTCTCTCCCCTCCCCCCCTCCCCTCCCAGGTCTGCAGCGAGGAAATACTCTAGCTTAGTTCGGACCTTTTGCAAGCTTGAAGAGAGTAGATGTATGACTTGGACTCTCTCTTCTTGGGCTATGGCTTTGGATTCACTCTAAATGGGGATTTGCGCTACTTTATTGTTGTTTTATACTTCTTTATGTTTTAATCAAGACAGAGGTTTTGTTGTAATAATTTGGAAGTTGTTTTGAGACAGTTTGTTGTGATGTTTTGACTAAGTTCTTATGAAATAAATTTAGTTTTTCCGCTGCTTATATGTCTGTCTTGTAAATTATCTGTGTATTTTACCTACAATGCTCCACCGAAGTTAAGGGATTCCCTTTGTGAGTGACCTTAACGGAGGCGAGTTGTTTCACCTTTTGAGGAACAAAACCCCACACCTATACGGTGGCTAAGTTGGGGACAATACGTTGCGTGAACGGAGGTGCGGGTTGTTACAGTGGTATCAAAGACAATACCCAGCCAGAATTGTGGCTCCTGTGTGGATCACAGCGCCTGGTTGAGGTGTTTGTGAGCTAATGGGGACGTTGGGCTCTGTAGGAGGGGAGAATGTAACATCCCTAAGTCCAACATCGTGGAATCCAATGTGAAGTGGGTACTTATATAGTGGAGCCATCTCTTACTAACGCCGAGGCCTTTTGAGGAACAAATCCCACACCTATACGGTGGCTAAGTTAGGGACAATATCTTGCGTGAATGGAGGTGCGGGTTATTACACACACCACCGTAAATTTCCTATCGGTCTTCGGTCGAATACCTATTCGCAAAGCAGATTTGAATACAATTTTTACTACAATAATCGAACAATCTAAACAATTTTACTGCAACACCAATGTTATATTTATGGCACTATAGTTGATAAGAGAATGTAAATGAGTATACATACATATTAAATGTGTATAATAAATCTACAATTAGTTAGTATGGAAGTTTTCTTGGGATTCTATGAAACACGTATACATGCGCACATGGGAGCGTGCACGCGCACATGCGCACATCACACACACACACACACACACACATATATATATATATATGTGTGTATATATATAAATAGAAGGTGAATGGTGTTTAGATTGGAAGATGGGCAAAGGAAGGTGAATTTCTTCGACATATAACTTTGTAAAACACTTTAGTACATTATGTCTTAAAAATTAAGCATATTTTAGTTAATAAAATAAAATTTAACCATTGACACATACATAAACTTGCGTCGATTTTGAAGAAAGGATGTACCTATGAATTTGAAATATATTTGTAAACTCTCACATGCAAACGTGATAATTTCAAAAGATTCCATCCATTTATTTTCTCTTTCCTCAAATGATAAGAATTAGGTTTCAAAATAAATATTGAAAGTATTATTGGAGCATCTGTTTTCAATCAAAAAATAGAAAAAAGATTCTGCTATAAAAGTGTGTTTGCAAGGACGTTATAAATTTTTTATTGGACTAAGCTCAAATTTCATATGAATGATTGAATAGAAAAAAGGCTAAGTGATTTTGATAATAACATGCCATAGTTCGTAATAATCACCGATATAATAAGTTTAAAAAAAATATTTAGCATCGTGAACCGTGGTCATATGGACATGACTGTAATGGCAGCACAAAAATCATTCTTATTTAATTCAAATAGCAGTAAAAAATCACATTCATATTTATTCCACATTGTTTTCATATAAATATATTTAAATGACAGGGATTAAAATAAGTAACAGGATAGTGTTAAATATAATAAAACAAAAGTAGTCAAAAATTATAAGTAGCTCGACAATGGCTCAAAAAAAGGATACTATGGACTCGTAAGTTAACTTGTTTAAATGCTTTAATGAGTGGTAGTCATCCATTAAAAGAGAACAGAAAGGAGATTCATAGATGATAAATGGGTAAAAGTGGAATACTTCAAGAATATATGAGTAAGTTGGATCTGTCTAGTCAAAAATCATACAACCACTGTAAGTTATTCACTTGTAAAAAAAATTGTAAAATGCACTTTTGAATGAGAAATCAAAATTAGTGCTTCTTTCTTTTAAATTGTAAATGTGCTGTTAAATGAGATATCAAAAAGCAATGTAATGTAATATACAAAGATCAAACATCCAAAAAAGAAGACGATGTAACAAAGTTAAAGCTCACGGGCCTTCTAAGAGCAATTAGATGCACTGGTAAGTCTACCTTTATTGCTATTGAACGGAGTTAGTGTATATATCTTAACAGTTGTAATCTGTGTCCCTTAAAAATTCCTATGTTGGAAATAAAAACCATTTTATTCATAGCTAAAAAACAAAATGTGAAGTTTGCAACAACAGTTAAGTTTAGAAAAGTGTCTTGTCAGTATTAAGAAATCATTGTCTCAGTTGTCTAACGTTAAAGTAATTAGAAAGCAGTCAAATATAGTTAGAGTTGAAACATACTCAGATAAAACTGATCGTGATAAATAAATATGCGTGGAAGGAAACAAATCTGGTGACTATACAAAATGAAGAATTTATATGGAAATCCTCAACTGCGAAAAGTTAATGAGCAGTTTATGTTAATTTATGTATCCAAAAAATGAAGATTTTTTTCTTCATTATTTCATGCATAATTTATGCATTGTAATAATGTGTAGCTTTATACTGATTGCATTACATAAATGATCCAAACAAACATTAAATGAAACATTTTGCATTGCCGTAATGTATGCACATGCAAAAAATTACAGTACACAGGAATAGAATGTGAATTTTGTTTTCTCTTAAATTCTCAGCATGAGGAACATCTTACCTTAACCACAATTTAAGCAATAGCCACCGTAACTCGTGTTAACATTATGTGTCTTAATAACATGCAGTAATATTAATGAAGAAAATTTGCAACAGTCGTTTGAAAAAAAAAATGCTTGAAGGACAATGAAAATGAATTACATATCAGAAATTGCTCCATGCAATAGTAACATTTTCATCAAATCGTTCTGTAACACCCTACGTCCATTAACATCTCTCATAAAGGGAATGCATTAACTTCTATGGAGCGTTTTAAGTGTGTATAGAACAGAAACTTAACAACAAGATAGATATAAACAGCACTTGAAAATTTAAAAGTTTATTTCATTACAGCAAAAAATACATAAGTTTGATTACATCATCAAAACCAGAGTCAAAGTACATAATATCCATCTTGACTAAATCAAAGTAAATAAATTGAAAGACATAACCAGAGTACAAAATAGCCATAAATAAGAGAGAGGCTGAACTTTACTTCAGCGATCCAAGCAACTTCTAAAAGCAAGAGAAATAGCTGTCCAAAATCAAGCTCCACTGGTGCTAGTTCCAACCTGAGCACCTTGGGGGGTGGGAGGTAGAAAAGAGGTGGAAAAAGGGGGTCAGACATAAAGTCTGGCGAGTGCGATAACTTTAACAATATAATTACCAAAATAAGTAGGCTAAGGCATAAGTTGGAAAATAAGGAAACGACTGTGAACAATTGAGTATGGCAGTGTAAACAAGGAAACAAGATGAACAACGATATCGTTAAAGCATACCTAACCCACTATAAGATAATTACTATACTGCACCATCACTATAAGATATTTGCTATACTGCACCACCACTAGTCACCCTAAGGTTTATCCCACCTACAGAACTTAATAATGATATTTGTAGTTTCATGCACCCCTTGTTGCCTTCATAGGTGCCACCTGCCACTATCTCCACTAGGCGTACCCACTACCCCCATGCGGTCGGCTCCCTAACTTGTAGATACCCGTGCTGGACCCATAGCTGGGTGTATCACTCCCCAAAGTGGCAACCCGATACCACCAATGATGCACGGCTTATACCTACACGATGCAACAACGTCTTACCAACCAGCCCAGGTCCACACACGCATATGAACCCGTTGGACTTGCGTTGCCACAGCTAACCCGATTTGGCTTCTTACAGTCAAGCCCAGTATGTGTGTCCCGTCCTCGACTTGGGTCGAGCTCACAAAGATACGTATGGGTTACTGGTTGAAACGGGCCCCCATTACTAGATACAAGCTATCCACCTAAGCTTGGCCCCCTCTAGTACATCCTACTTAACCCTCTTCTTATTCATGTTCACTTACATGTTTCAAATTTTGGTTAAGTGTTTCTAATCGTATTTCAAATGCCACCCAAGGCACCCACTCAATTCCACATGCCACCCAAAGCACCCACTTAACCCCCTCATGTCTAACTACATGTTTATCTGGTTAAGTGTTTCTTAATTCATTAAGACTGTAACCTCATAAAGACATCCCACATTAGACTGTCATTTGTGGCAGCTGGATTTGTCGGGCGGGTCCGGGCAGTCTTGCACCACAAACGAGCCTAACCTCGTGTCATTACAATTGTTACGTATTTAATTTATGCCTAAGACCTCCCACATTTGACTGCCATTTGTGGCAGCTGGATTTGCTGGGCAGGTCTGGGCAGTCTTACACCACAAAAGAGCCTAACCTCGTGTCTTAGACGATTAATTACACCTAATAGATCATCCCCCAATTTGTATCAATTTCCCTATTCAAATTCCAAATTTAACTATGGCCATAATTGACTCGATTATGTCCATCTATTTATATTATGTAAAATCATACCAATTTTCATCACAAATTTATTTTATGCCATTTAAGGCATTTATGCCAATTCTCAATATTAAATCTTTTTAATATTATCCCATTGCGTCACGTTGTACGTTCGTTCGTTTAACGTAAAATATACGTTAGACTCGAATAGTCTAACTCATGAAATAAAGAGAAAACATCACAACATACATATAATTAAAGATAGATCTAAAGATAAGGGGTGAACTTGCATGTGTGAATGATGTTCTACATCTAAAACTTGCATAGGCCAAAGTTACAACTTGCATAAAACTACATATATCATAGATCCAAATCTAAAGGCGTAAACTTATTTAGGTAATGGTCACAACTTGCATAAATCATGTATGTCATGGATCAACATCTAAAGGTGTAAACTTGCATAGGCAATAACCACAAACTTGCATAACATGATTCATATTCCAAACTTATATATTTATATAAACTTGCATATGTGATTTATGCAACATAACAATGGTGTAAACTTACATCTAAACATGTAAACTAGCATGTAGAATTTATCATAGAACTCACGCA
This sequence comes from Allium sativum, assembly GCA_030737875.1. Lineage (NCBI taxonomy): Eukaryota > Viridiplantae > Streptophyta > Magnoliopsida > Asparagales > Amaryllidaceae > Allium > Allium sativum. The sequence continues at coordinate 176,443,115 of CM060915.1, read as the reverse complement.
AGTCATAGCCTAACTTTAGATCAAATTTTCACATAAACTAGATGTCATGAAACATGTAAGGTTACATATAATTTTCCCAACTTGCATATGATTCATGTCTAAATCAAAATCTAAACTTGCATACATACATATGATTTATCATATGAATCAACATAACCAAACTAGCATATGAACAACATGATGATTTGATTATACATAAGCCAATCATAGAATTACAACATAGATGGTAGCATCATAACTTTACAACATATATGATGACATCACAACATAACATCTTAGAATTTACAACATATATGATAACTTCACAATTTTACAACATAAATAATAACAAGCGGTCAATAATTCACATCATATCCAAATAATCCACATCATAACCTAATCCAATTAAATTGCTAATTATTTTATTAAAGAAATCGAACTCACAACTCAAAGAAGGTCTTGATTTCTGAATTCTGAGTTCTGAAGTCGTATTAGCTTTCCCTTGAAGTAGATTCGTTGTTAGAGTTGAATAGAATTGAATTTGATTAGCTTTCTTCCTCTCTAATTAGTGGCGGCTATTCTGAGTTGCAAGGTGACGACATGGAGGCCATGAGTCTAATATTATTTTTATTTTAGGGTTTGAGTCTATAGGTGTTTTTATAGAGTTTAGGATTAGTTTAGGCCGTCTGATCAACCCAGAATTATTCCCAGCCAATCAGAGCAGATCAGAAACCCTAATGAGTCAGCACACAGTCACAAACATGTCACCAATCAATTCTGCTCGTGGGGGGCAGGTCGATCCCCAGGTCGACCCTATGGTCGACCTGGCCCTGGAGGGAATTTTCCCTCCTAGCTTGTTTGACTCTGAAATTTGAATTTTCTAAAATCTATTTTAAATTTTCTGAAACTTCTGATGGTCATAACTTCTTCATACGAAGTCCAATTCTCGCAAACTCGGACTCTATCTCAACCAGAATTCTGAGACGAACACAACGGCGCCACCCGTTTCCCTTAATTCCCAAATCTGAGATTAGTTATTCTTTAATTTATTATTATAGTGTTAACAGAAATACGGGGTATTACAAGTTGTACCATCACTTGTGTGTGAAAATATGCACCTTGAGTAAAAAGTATTAAGATAGACAACCCAAGAATATCGTGCTCAACCTCTATAATGTGGATGTGAGAGAAAAATCATCTTTAAAACCACATAGTAAATTCTAGATAACAATATCATTTTAAGGTTAAGTCCTTTGATAAAGGTCAAATTCAATTAATTGCTTTATTTTCTCTTTAGTAGAATATTGATAAAAGGAGGCTTCAGAGCTTCAAATCAGAAAAGCAAATGCAAATTAAAATATTTAATATTATAATTATCTAGGAATTAACCACGCAAGTGACCAATAACAAAAAAGTATCCATCATAAATTGTATTGACTAACAATAAACATTACAAAAGATCATGTAACACCCCATAATTTTAACAACACTAAGATGATAAATTGAAGAATAATTAAATAAATATTCAAAAATAAGTGAAACAGAATGCACCATTGCGTTCTTCTCGGAATTCTGGTCAAAATAGACACCTGATTTGCGTAAAACGGACACTGTATGAAGATGTTATTAAGGTTCAAAGTTTGTATACGCATAAGATATATATATACACACATAACAAGTCAAAACCGTTTAAATAAGTTCAAAATCAGAAGCGGGAGGTCAGGGAGGGAATTGGACCCATTGGAGGTCGACAAACCCTAGGGGTGTCGACCCATGGGTTGACAGCGTAAAGGGGGTGTCGACACCCATTTCGACATCCCCAAATCCAGGCGAAGTACATTTCTGCGTATGTGGACTTGTTTTCTGACCAAATTCATGAACTGTAGGCTATAAACAAGACCCCATTCTCATTGTTTTATGCACATAAAAACAATGGAGAACTAGATGTTGTCTCTGCCCAGATTTAATTAAAACATCTCTTCTTTAACAATCAATTCATTCAAGTTTAGAGATCTATGACTCAACATTTGCAATTCTATTTCTTAGATCCAATCATAGTGAGTCTACGTCATTTTTAGATCTAAATACTTAAAAGTTAATCTTGACATGACTATAACTTTGATCTAAGCCTATGATTATTTGAATCATATCAGATCTGTTATAACCTGCATATCTAAGCTATTTTGACATGACTATGAAATAGATTTAAGCCTATACCTATTTATCATGTCATATCTTCCACTTTTTGTTGATCTCATCATTGTTTAGATCTCATCGTGCCTGTTTATGATGTCCCTATTATGTTAGAATCAGTTCTACGATCATATGTTCATTAGATCTATTACTATATGTCTATCTTGTCATTATTCCCAACTTTATCACTGCATGTTTATTAGTTGCTATACCTATTTCTGCCATTATATTTCAATCTTGTTTATTATGTTCATTTCTGTCCTTTTCCCTTCTTCTTTTCCCTTTTTATTTTTATAGCCTGGCTACCATCGAGCCTAGGCATGCCGCTGAAATATGCGAACATGTGGAATTGGAAACGAGGGAAAAATGTTAAAATTGGGGCGTAACTTGTATTGGGAAATTTGGGCATAAATTGATTGTAATACATGAATGTGGATTTGGGGCATAAACCACACTGTGATTAAAGGCCTTAATTTGGGGCATATGGTTCATTATGAACACGACTTGGGAAAGGGACATGAAAACCTACAATGACGTAGGAATAATTGGTTAATAATGGAAATGCCTAGAATTACACTAATTAGAAACTGTAACCGTGCTCAGACACGAGTTTAGATTACATTTGCAGTGGAAGTCTGCCGGGAACCAACACGCATATCCAGTAACCATAAGTGGTGAATCTAATGTGAGGGTTCTAAGTGCATAAACACGAAACGTGCTAAGACATGAGGTTAAGCCTGACTTGTGGAAGAAGTCTGTCCGGAACCAACCGGCATATCCAACATCCACAAGTTGTAGGCTTAATGTTGGAGGTCTAGCACATTATAACTATAAATGAATATGGTAATAAACTTGAATACTTAACCTAGTTGAATCCATAGGGATTTTATATGTCAACTTGAGTAGGGGTTAAGTAAAATTGTATGAAAGAGTGGGAGGGTTAAATATATCTTGGGTAGGTTGGTAATATTTATTTATAGGCCCAAAAACTTAGCCTGTGGGGTTATGTTATCTTTCTATTATGGTATGGCATAATCTGTGGAAAACCTAGTAGTGGGGATGCAAGCACAGGGGGAAACTTGTATCAACTTAAGCATGGGACACAACACCAGAATTTCCATTTCCTAATGGTTATAATTGTGATAAACAAGTGTTCCAATGGTTATAACCGTTGGTAGAAGGTGCGTGGTAAATTTTGCAACGTATATACTAACACTTGCAACCGTTAGAACATGTTGTACCAACGATGATAACCGTTAGTAAATATTTCTATTCCAACGGTTATAACTGTTAGAACTATAATTTCTTCTAATGGTTATAACCATTTTAAAAAAAAATTGATTCCAACGGTTATTTTCGTTAGAGAAGGAATTTGTTCTAACAGTTATAAATGATAGAACTACTGTCCATTCTAATGAATACAACCATTAGAATGGCTTGTTGTTCTAACGATTCAGCGTTAGAACATTAATTTGTTCCAACGGTTATAAATGTTAGAGCAACTTTCCATTCTAACAGTTATAAATTTTAGAACAACTTTCCCTTCTAACGGTTATAAGTGTTAGGACAGATCTTTCCACACATATATAAATGAAAAAATCCGAACAGTTATAAGTGTTACAACTTTTGTACTGCTGAATGAACCATATCACAATCATCATCTTGTAATAGAAAATATCATTAATATCATTTCATTCTACTACACAAACCAAATTTACAGCAATGCCAAAAATAAAATCAAATTTCAAACTAAGATTTCACTGAAATGTAAATAAGAATAGCAAGCATACTAAATAAATCATCGAATCCTACAAAGTTCATTGTGACAACTTCAATTTTCACTAGTACAAAATATGTTGAAGGTTACAGGAAACGAATGCGACTTTCTAGCCAAACCACCATCAACCAACTCGGATAATGTATAATGATCATTTTGAGATGCATCAAAAAGTGGCTCGTCTGGATCAATAACATCCTCTATCCAAACAACTTTTTCTCCATCTATGACCTTTCTACCATGACAAATCTTTTGCATTCCAGGATGTCCTTTAGCTACCACTTCCAATTCATGTGACAATAAATGCACCGGTCGCCTTTCAAATGTTGATGATCCGATAACGTTAGATGGAGCTTGATTAGGAATAGGAGGACGCTCGGCATGCGAAGCAACTTCTGTTCCTGACGTTGTTGAATTTGTTGCAATTTGACTAACAAGCTGTCTCATACACTGTTGCAAATCAGCTGAATTAGAAGTTATTGTCTTAATATCTTCGTGTATTCTATCGTTCTTCTGTTGCATATCTATTTTCCATTTTTTATCTTCATTCACTTTGTAATTCGCTGTTGCTTTAGAAGCTTGAGTGAGTTTTACTTGCTTTGCATTAGAGGTGGAGCTAAAGGTACGACAATAGCTTCTTTTCTGTCATTTCCAAAAACTTCGGCAACGACATCTCTTTCAAAATCCTCCAAACCAATGACTCCTTCATTGCCATTAACACTAGCTTCGGACTTTTGCCTCTCTTCTGCAGCTTCTATTAAAGCCTGAATATCCAAAAGAACATTTAATTTAAAACACTTCAAGCAACATATATTATAATTACTACATAAAATGGACTTATATGCAACAAGACTTCACATTATAATGTTGCAGGCATGAATAAACACTGTGTTACAAGAATATAAATCTAATGTGTGCAGTTGCCTTATTATTGTTTGTTTTAATTCATGCTTTCTTTAAACCAAACACTGTCGTTACATGGACATTATGTCCTTAGAAACTGGTCAATGACAGATGATTCCAAAATGAACTTCGATTTACTATTCTGCCTGTTAATATTATCAAAGTGAAACTGAAAAAAAAAACCGGATATAATCCTTTTATCGGTGCGTAATCCACATAAATCGCTAAAATAGAGCTATATGCATGATTCCAAAGCAGTGCTTTAAATCGGAAAAAAAATATGGTACTTTCTAAAGCACCATCTCTGGAAGAAAAATATGAAATCAAGAAACCTTATCTTCTAGTCCCTTCTACTTCCTAATTTGTATTTGCATGGAGGATCGTCCTGGAAAACTTTCCTAAGGCGCGGCCTGACAGTAAACCATCTAAAATTAAGCATTAATTTAGATAGAAAAATGCCATCTTATTTTTGCAAATGCTAGAGATGATCTAGTATACAAAGTTTATTAGAATGGTTGACGAACATCCCCCTGAAGGTGGCAACACTCCATCGGTGGTTGGCCACTGTGGCAGCTCTGAAAAAATATCTGCTCAAATCTCTTCAATGATATTAACGTATTCCTTCCACTACTGTCTCTCCTTCAATCTCTTTATTTTTTTAGTTTTTAAAGCATGTTATCATATGATGTTTAACAAACTCATACAACTATCGATCAACTCAAGAGAACAGGTTGAACTTGTAACTCTGTTTTACATATGTAATCATGTTATCTATACAATCTGCAAACTAATAAGACAACTACACACATCAGGCTTTATTCACTAGTCTTAAATGAAGCTGTATGATTAAATTTAAAATTAGCGAAATTCACATAAGATTATGTAGTTATGGAGACGGATTTTAGGGGTCGACATTAAAATGCTTGAACAAGCTTAAAAAAATAACGGCATGGAGCTACAAACCATTGACAAAACAGAATATGTTATTGCAAGACAAAAAATTACAATTTTGTAACATTAGAACACAAATATAATCTTTCAAAAAAGATGGAAAATTTTATTTGGCTAAGTGGTGTTGGCCAAATTTATTCAGGACAACAATTGTTTTTGATCTGGTGTTGGATTAGTTGCATCCTACCAATGTTGCTAGTTTCTTATGGACTGTTTGTGCCATTTTTGTATTTGTTGATGATGAGTTTTGAATGTAGATGAATGGAGTTCTTATATATATAGGTTGCTTCTTATGTGGTGTTGTTGTTACTTCTAAGGTTTCTGTAGTTGAACTTTACACGATTTTTTTTAGGCCAATGTTTTACTTGATTTATACTCGATAGAATTCATGGCTGCAAGGGAAGCCTTGACTTAATAATTCTGACGAAAAATAGGCTAGCCTAATGCAAATAGCAACTTCGAAAGTAATCTCGGTTTGCAAATTTAAGCCCAAAAAGATACACGTAGTTTGCTTAAATGCTTGATATAGGTACTTTCAGTTTTGGATCTTATATCAATTCTATAGACTTGGTCGTTAAAAATGAACCGTAAGCAAGATATCTAATATCCATGTATTATTTCTCGGGTTGAGATGAAAATGAACTGTAATTGAGATATCTAATATCCGTGTATAATATTCGTTGCTAATCCCTGTTGAGATTTTGTTGATTACAATTTTGAGAAAATTTAATATCTATATATCCATTGGAAAATGTTAGTAAAATAATTTTTAGTTGAAATTTAAAATTTAGATAAACAACAAAAAATTAAAGATAAATTAACGCTAATTTCCATTGTTGAATTTGCAGATAAGTAATTTACCGACCTCGCTCCTTCGTCGTAAATCCATCGCTGCCATAAGTTCGAGACGGATTATTGAAGGATTTTTCTGCTGCAAAATCTAAAACTTCTTACAGTGTAAAATTCACAATCATATCAGTCTTACATAAATATATATAATAAAACTAAGTTTTAACAGTTAAAATCAAGTATAACAGAAATCACATCAGACATAGGGGATTAATTTTGTAATGAAAGGCATTATATAACATGTAGTGATAGTCAATCTCATAGAGTATTTCAAATATTTGTGTCCTTGTTATTGATATAATTAACCCATTTATTATTTTAAAGTTATAATTTTATAAATATATGTAGTTATCTAACGTGTACTATCAAAATAGACAACCAAGCATATCTATGGTTTCTGAGGAGCGTCAAACTGCAAAAAATATACGTAATGATCTTGTGAATAGTTATAAATTTATGGATCAACATTTACAATTTTGATGAATACTCTCATAAAACCATAAAGAATTATTTACCATATAATAAATAAATATATTGTATAATAAATAAAGTGGTGTTCACCATTCGCGAGAACCATAATTCGCTGAGCACCGTCAAAGTTCGTGGTACCATAACAAATGGATCCTAAAAGCTTCATATAAATAGGTACTTGCAAGTCCTCGTGCAAAAAGCCTTGTCTTACTTGAAACTGTCAAAAATTACAGCAACGTGTATAGCAAAATCTAGACGGATGAAAAAAGTCCCGCTGAAGATGGCAATTCACTTGCTCCTATTCAAATTCAAAAGACTGCAAAAAAAAAAAAAAAAAAAAAAAATTCATTCACTTATTCAGTAATTTCAGAAAACAAAAGAACTCATCATCTCAGAAATGACCGCATGCAAACACAATGTTTATCTTTTATTTTTTCTCACGCCAACGACAAGTTGAGCTGCCCCTGTTGCTGCACCAGCAAAATGAGCATGCACTGATATGGAAGGTGCAGAAAGATTTTATCCAAATCAGTTAAATAAATAGCTTACAAATTGGTTGCTCCTCTTTGGGATGGGAGTGTATTCTTACTTTTTTTTAAGTATTGTTAATTTATATATTGTATCCATCATGTAGGGTCCATTGATCTATTTGAGAATTAAATCGAAAGCCAAAATAAAGTCTGATCAGAAAGTAGCAAAAAATAGCATTTTTTTCTTTCTATCATGTCTTAGCCTCTAGCTTTGTTGTATGTTTATTTATTGTTTTATTGTTAATTTATCATTTTGTTTTTTTGGCTTCGTTCTATTGTGGTGATCTGGTTTGATGCAACTGTTTCTGTTTCTGGTGTCTGCAGAGTCTGTATATTCTTCTTTACTGGGCTGTTAAATTCTTGCATCTGTTATTCTGTTGAACTAGCTCGTGTAGGCATTGTGTTAAATTAGTGTGCAACTCAATTAAAAAAAGATCATGAGGTGACATGGAACTAGTTTGAGACTCGCGTCGGTAAATTTGCGACTTTGCATTTATTCCGCATCATTATCGTGCAACAGGCATGAATAAACTATCAGTGTTATAGGAATATAAATCTACAACTTAACATTTTATAAATTATAATGTTAGATATAAAATTTTCAAGTGCCCCATTTTTATTTATTTTATTTGTAGTAGCACATAAACATGTGCATTGTGTGCATAAGCTATATTATATGAAATTTTTGGCATCTGCAATGCAAAAGCATATAAAAATATCTTACTATAATCATATGAATTATTTATTTCAATTTATCATATTGTTTCAAACATAAATCAAGAAATATTTTAAAAAAACAACAAATAAATTGTTGAGACTGAGATTTTTAACTTGTGATTTATTTAATAAATTATTAATATGATTTTATAGTTCTTGTAGTGGGGAACTTAATTTTTTAACTAACCTCAAATTTCATGTTCGGTTTGTAAATGACAACATTGAATAAAGTTTGTAGAATAATGTAAATGGGAAACCACTTGATTACACCGAACACTGATTTACTCATATAAATACCATAGAACATATAAACAATACGCAGAAACTCCCGAGAATTCTTAATAGGTAAAGCCTTACATATTTTTCCGCCCCGCATGGAAGTACATCTCCGGTTTTCCTACTAGTGTGTGCTACTTTCCACTCCATCCCCCATGTGATTTTGCATTCTAGATTCTCAACTTCCTACATGAACGGATATGAATTAGTTAGTTTGTAAATTACAACTAAACAATAAGATTTCACATATAATGATTACTACATATCAATTCTTCATATAATCGAGTATATGGTTTCCTTCCCAAAGTAAGGGCTATGGTTATTTTCCTTTATTTTCGGTGTTTGTTTTGCATTGTCTTGTTTTCTTCTCAGTGTACTCATTCATTATCAATGAATTTCTCCAATTGGATTTTATCAATACAATTAGGACGGTTATCGATCATGATGCATCTAGGCAATAACTGCTTATCATTCTTCAAAAAAGTGTTCCGAATCTTTGATTTTTTAGTTCTGAAATACTGCGAAACACCTTTTTCCAAAATAGGTCGAGCAATAGTTAGGTCTATATTCATGTCAAACTCCATCTACAAAAAATTTAAAAGAGAAAAAAATAATAATAATTGATAAGTAATACTATGAAGCTTATTTCAAGTAGCATTTTCAAACATGTCACTGTGAAGCTTCTCATTCAACTCAATGTTTGATAGTTAGACATTTGTGAATTGAGTTGAAGGAAAAGTCCATATTTATATGATAAAGTAAAATAAAGGTGAGAGAAAACAAAATACCATGAGTGCGTTCCATAATTTATCCCCATAAAACATCTCTACATTCCTCCAATCATCATATGTAATTGGAATGATTCCACGAATCAAAACCTCACAACGAGAACACTATTTGTTCCCTATCTCTACATTTAGCACCCACCATGTCAACAATTATTGAGTATTTTTTATTTGTTGGTGGAGGAGGAACACATTCTTCGGTGTCTTCTTTATGTTGTGATGCATTGCTACCGTTAGGTGACATCCTGTAATACACACATTAAAATAAAGTAATCATAGCATGTGTAATAAAAAGAGGGTGACATAATTCATAATTGAGCATTAAATAGAGGGTATACATAACAAACAAATTTAAATAACATTATAGTCCAAAATAACACATTGTACAACTAGAGTGAAAATCAAATGTCAATATAAATTCAATGCATTAAGTAAAACATCACAAGTTACAAACATGTTTGGCTAATTGGACTCCATGCATTTCAACAATGTTAAATTGTGTAGTCCACTTAAGTTGGAGTGGGGGTTTGTGGGCTTTTCATAGTAGTTTGTTTCATCAGTCAAACACTTGGGCGAACATCGTACAATGGACCAACCAGGATTTTGCATGTCTTTAATGTAAAAGATTTTCCTCACTTCGTGACACGACCCGAACTTCCCCGTGAAGGAAAGCATGGATTGATTCGAGAACAACACACATCGGAACGCAAACAGAAGAACATTTCATTGTTATTTACAACAATTCCATCAGATTACAAGAATATACAGAGTATGAATAAATATTATACAATAGAAAAATATCAGAGATTACAATAAATTACATAGCAGCGGAAAAACAATATAAAACACAACCGAAAGTAATACACGGATACAGAGCTTTCCGAGCATCGTTCCAATTGTAAATCAGGATCCTGTGAATATAAATCTGCAAAACCAATACTACTAGCTGCCCGTGTCGAAAATAGAGGCACCCAGAGTTTTGGTTAAAACAATAAACTCTAGGTCAGTCATGTGACTGGTGTGAGAACTAAAAAAGTTATTAAAACTTTACTTTAAAAGAGAGTAATTCAAGGGACCACGCCGTATAACACGGAACGGGTTTCCTCCCAAGAATACCAGTGCATATAAATGAACAGCGCAATGCTTTTTCGAAGAAATGAAACTATTATAAGACCCAGGTCCCATCACACAATGCAACGCAAGCCGGAGGATAGAGTTTTCCCTTATAATAGCCAACATGCTTGGTACGTTCAAAACAAATCATTTTGATACTATTATAGTGTAGAGTGTATGAAAACAACTTCAAATATAAATGTATCAATCATAGACGGCATAGTATCCCATGCTACTATGTCGCCATACTAGACTCTACAAATAAAACCGAAATGTCACGTATTGGAAATTGGATTTCCGTCATGAGTCGAGGCAAGGGGCAAGCTCCTCTCCGCTTCGAGACACTCCAGCAAATGCCTTAGGACTACACACTCTGGGAAACCCTTGGAATCGGCTGGGCCAGTCCTCTCTTATGTTTGAGGATTAGCAATTCCTGAACACACGTTTCTCGGTCCTTACAGACCTATAATCGAGGCGCCTCGCAATCCAACATCCACATAGGTATAATAATCAACGATGTCAGGGCTAGTAAAACGCTGACACCACCCATAACTCGAAAGAAACGTCGTGTTCTCCCAGCGGTTCGTATCCCCTTTTTAACTCATACCGAGGTGTGAGGCTTGCGAATTCACGCTATACACAAAGCTATGCCACATAGGCCATGCGTTGATCATCAACCACAAGACTCCGCTTTTCAGCAGAAGCCTTGATCATTGCATCTCATCATGCCACACAAGCAATTCATACCATGCCACTGATATCTATCGATATATAACCTCTGAGCTCATACGTCTTAGAGAGGGGTGTTAAGCAAGAGAATTAATTCTCCGCCGCCAAACAGATATATGTATATATTTAATAGAAATCAATCAACACAGTATAAAATCCAATTTCAGATACACAATCCATTTACACGTCCGTTCTTGGTCTGAACGAAACCAGAGGCACTTTATACCTCGCATATCCATTGATCTCCAAATATGTCTGGATGATCACTAACTATTTCCATCTTCTTGGGTGTATAGCCCAATCAAGATCATCAGTAATTATCCAAACGATGTGAAGACCTCCGGTCTTCGACCACCGTCTTCGTCTTTGACTTATCGTCGAAAGAGTTATTCAGAATGGGTATAGACCCGGCCTTTCCGAATAACTCGCGTATATAATAAACAAGTGCTAGAAAACACAACATATGCCTCGTTCCAATCCATCAGTCACTAACCGTAAATTAGCAAGAGAGCAATTCCCCAAATATTAACCCCGAAGGCCGAAACCAACATCAGATCTATACCTAGGAAACCATTCTTCTTAGCTAACCTACAGCTAGTTTCTAAATTTCATATTCTTAGGGAAAGGTTCCTATTAATTTTATCAAAAATAAATTCTTTAAAGTTTATTCTTTAATCTTCCTTTGGATGTCATTTCAAACCAAATTATGGTTTTCCAAACTAGTCGGGATTAGCAAACCACACCGAAGTAATTATTTATTTCCCAATCCCAACTTATTCATCCCATGGAGCAAAACAGGTAATACTCCATATCTAACACCATGGTGTTATCGGTAAATATTAATTACGATTTCACGTTCAAATCTAATTAAAGATTTAACTATTGCTTTAGTGCAAAACTGGTGATACTCCATTCTCGATCATTTCAATCTAATTAAAGATTCATAGAAACTCCACTTAGTTTTAAATCTTCTCAAAAATCAATATCCTGCCTTTAACTATGTTAAAGAACCAATGTCATTTAAAACACGGTTCACGATAAGCCCAAAATCACTTTCTATTGTTAGTCGGGATAAAGAACAAGTGTTATTCAAAACACCGCTCACGATAAACCCAAAAACCAATTTAAATTGAATTCCAATTAATATTATTTAATTAGTTAACTTCATTAAATCTAAATAGAAAGATTTAATCTTTTTCTCAACTGGGTTTAGTAACAGTGTTAATGAAGACACCATTCACGACAAACCCAAATCACGTTTGATATTAAATACAAGGCCCTGAATAGAAAATATATCGGCTTATATTCAATATCAAATTCTACGACCAATAAATATCGTATTGGAAATAATGATATAAATATATCTTTCAAATTTCCATAACATCTGTTTCATCACGAAATCCAACATCGAAATATTCCAAAGACAATTTCGATTCAAATCCATTCCAATTCAATTATTGGAAATTCTGGTTACTTTTAAAAATAAATAGAATTATTATTCTAGTTCAAAACTAGTTCATTTCGATAAAAATATATTTTTATCTTTTCAAATATGGAGTATTTCATCCCAATTCTTCACAAATCATTTCTTATGATTTTACACAAATTATTGATATTTTTAATAATTTTATCAAGGCCCGTACAGTCGATTTCCATCAATGGCCATCGAACTGCACTTACAGCGACCTTTTCCAAATTTGATTTGGACATAATTCCAAATCCAGCCGTTATATTTCAAATTTCTAATATTCATTAGAAAGCTCTATTCAATACAAACCGAACGGTTCCAGTTTCAGGAGAATCTGACGGTTGGCTCTCCCGCAACGTCAATTCGAAGCCAATGGTCGAAATTCGCGAACTACCACGGCGCAGCGCGTTTTATTCAGACGATTATATATATAATATATATATTATATATATTTCGTCGATTTCCTTTTTCAACGTATTTTATAAATCGTTTTAAATTCGTTTTCGAAATGATTTCAACTTCATATTTAATTTCGAATCAAAATTGAATATTCCACATCATCGATATACAAATGACAATATTTTCAAAACGTTATATTTTGAAATCACTTCCTTTTCTACAATCATTATAAAAACGAATATAATCGATATAAATATCGTTTGCGTCAAAATAGCGCATCTCTAATCAACACGACTTTATATTTTTCAATAACTTCATTATTCTATTCAACAAACGAATGTTTATTCTATTCAACATATGAATCTATATTTCTTTCAACACATGACTATTCTCAATACAAGAGTACTATCAACACATGACTATTTTGGTTATTTAATATATTTTATAAAATTTTGATTTCTATCGTTTAATTCTTAATCAGACTCCAACCGTAAATTAGTAAGAGAACGATTCCCTAAGCATTAACCCCGAAGGCGGAAACCAACATCAGATCAATACCCAGGAGACCAATCATCTTATCTATTTTCCAATTAGTTTCTAATTTTTTATATGATAAAGATGTAAATTTTAAAGTTAAAATATTTCTTTCAACACACATGAATATTCTCAACACATGAGCATCGTCAACACATAACCATTTATTCTATTCAACACATGAATCTATATTTTATAATATTCTTTATTTTTTCAATTGGAATGAGGCCCAATCAATTACCATATAATGTTAATTATATGGATTCTATACAACACATGTATATAATAGCAACGATAAATAATCAACCATCATCCAACATGCACCACACAACTGCATAAGCATTAAATATAAATAATTAACGCTTACACAGTCTGTCGACCTATCGATCGATATACAACTAAATAATTGGGATTAGTGTACGCCAAATATCATCCCAACACCCGTGTGGGGTTTCAATCCATCAACACTGAATATTATTTCTGTAGTTGGGCAACGTGTAAAATTTATCGTCCCAAACACTATCCTTCAAACAGGTGTACATAATCAAACCGTTCTGTTTGTAAATGAATATTAACTTATTCACATTCACGTTAAAAATTATATTTTTAACGATAAATTCTTTTATTTCAACACATGAATATTTTATTATCTATTTCACATCTACATCACAAACAAACTTCACAACACATCGAACAAGCATACAAGTCGTCCATGGTCTGTGGACGACGGGTGTCGGGTGCTGTTAAGCACCGTCTGCACCCTAGTATATAATTTTAACTAGAAAACAGGATTTAAAGTGAGAAGTTCTCACCGACTAGCTAAACCAAACGCCATGACTCTTCTTATGTAGAAATCTTCGTCGTGCTCGCCTTTTGTCAATTTCATCGTCCGTGTCCATTACATATATAAAAATCACATTTTTATAACTACGCTATATGGATAAAAATTCTATTTTTACATCGCTACTATATAGATTTTTACATCGCTACTATATAGATAAAAATTCTATTTTTGATTCACTACTTATATAAAAATCATATTTTATACTTTCTATAATATAAATATTATATTTTTATTCTCTTTGTCTTCCTATCTAAAAATCTCATTTTTACTTCACCATTTCAACTATATAAAGATTCAATCTTTTCTAATATAAAAATTCGATTTTTATACTTTAAAGATTCAATTCTTTTATTGTTTTAAAAAATCAAACTTTTCAAATAAAAAATCCAACCTTTTATATATGATAAAAATTTTATCTTTCTAATAAAAATCTCGCCTTTACTATAATAAAAATCTGATTTTTATATTCGCTAATATCTTATATAAAACTGATTTAAAAAATATATTTTAACATAAAAGAAAAAGTCAGATTTAAAAAAAAGAATCAAACAAAAAAAAATCACTTTGATTCAAATAGGGGGTTTCGTGCGTCGGAAGGAAGGGCTATCTGGTTGGTGGTCGGCGCTGCGTCGGTGGCGCAGGGGGGTGACTTAGTGGCAGCGGCGGCTAGGTTTTGGTGGGGAAAGGGGGAGCTCGCGCTCCGATTCATAAGAGGGGGAGGAGGAGAAACAGAAGGGGATGGCGGCGGAGGGGAGGCGGTTGCGCCCGCCTTGGCGGCGGTGGAAGGGGGCCATCGCGCCAGGGCGCGATGGGTTTTTATTTATTTATATCCTTTTTTTTTCTATTTCAGTTCGAAATTATTGGGGGGGAGGGGTGGGGGGACTGAGAGATAATAGAGGGTTTTTTTTATTTAATTATTTGATTTCAAAATGCAACTTTAATTTCGAACTCGAAATCTAACCCACCAACTGTCGTTCATAGCTAATTACCCCCATTCTGAACACAATGGGATATGTATCGAAGGCAGATTCGATCGTTTCGATCAGTTTTCGTCAAAATCAAAATATAACACTATATAATGAATTTGAACACACATTTCAATTTACCGGTGCCACGTACTAACTAGAAAAATTCCCGAAAAATATTTTCTAGTGTTGTATAGACGATACGGTCCTAAAAAAACTAATTTCATCAAATTCTGAGACTGTTTGAAAAATGACCATTTTCCAGTCGATTAGAATCAACTAAAACAGGTCAAACGTGTCTTCCTTCGCCACACTCACATATTGATTCGAAAAATTATGAATTTTGGAATCTTGCAATAATTTGACTTCCCGGATCCAATAAAAGTGGTTTCGTCCAAAACCGATGTCGTTTGCAAAATGGCTATTTTTAAGGGCTAGAATCCCATTGTGACTATTCTGAATTTTCAACTGGACGTATCTTTTTATCCTCGCTATGAAATTTGAATTTTTCGAATTTGTTGGAATGATATTCTCAATTAGATTCAAATATTTTTGGTTTCGCTAAAATCCGGTTTATTTTGCACCCGGTACATTCATTTGAAGTTTGAAATCGAATTTTCAAACCACCGCGCCATTTTCAATTCCTTTTATAATTAAAATAAAATATTTATATTTTGACGACGAATTATATAAATATATACGTTCTAATTCTATTCAAAATAAATTTCTCGTCGGTATTATTTAAAATAATTCATTTTAAATATTCAAAATTCGCTAAAATTGCCAAAATAAAAATTTTAAATTGGCTCAGAATTTCCGGGTTATTACACTTCGGATGCAAGAATGACGGGTTCATCATACTCTTCATCACTACTTTTAAGCTACTTTATATTCACCATCGGTAAACTAGAATCTGGACAAATCTTACATCCATGTGTTTTGTCAGTAGTATTTACCCAATCGCAGTAGAATGCCACATGTTGAAAGTTATAATAATCAACCTCGATAATCTTCTTTATAACACCATACCAAATTGCATCATCATCCGTTTGATTTAAATCTTTTGCGCTTGCAATAAATGTTGTAATTGCATTCATGCAAACGCCACTAACTTTTGTTGAATGAGTGTTGTCGTAGTGCTGAGGAAAAAATACATAGCCGTTAATTCTATATTAGGGATGAGTTTTAACTTCCCACATTCGCTCACTAACATAACACCATAATAGCGAATTCGTAGTTTTTTCTTCCATTAACGGTTAAAGCCAATAAAATGTATTAAATAAAATAATATTTTTATATTTGAATTATTCTTCTGTAGTGGCCAAACAAACCTTTTTGTGCAACCAATCAATAAATTCAGGTTGTACTACAACTTCGGCCTTTGTTTGAAATCTTTTTTTATTATGTTGAGCATCTTCTAACAACAGTCGATACTTGCGACAAAGTGAACATGTTATATATCAGATAAATAGACATTTGCTTTATAATCTATTGAAAAAATACAAACATATAATAGTCATCTAGATCTGGTACGTCCATTCTAAAATGTATCGACCTTCGAATTTGTATACGCTGAGCGCCACTTAGCTTGATAGTTTTACCCTCAATAATGGAACGCTCGTATATATCATTACAATTTTCATCCAAGAATGGTGCTTGTTTAGAGCTGTGATTACCGGCACGTGGATCCGACATATACTCCATTCCATATCTAACAAATTCTGAAACAAGACATGCTTCGAAAATTGACCCCTCCACGTATCGTTTATTACTTGGTATGTTCTTGCACTCCTTCATTGCTCTAAAAAACACAATGACAAGTTTATTTTTAATATACTTATTACAAATAAATTCAAATAATATATGTTTTTATTCAACAAAATATCTCACCTTTCAAATGGATGCATCCACTTGAAATTAGCCGGTCCACAGAGTAATGCCTAATCACCTAAATGCACCATTAAATGTATACTTATGTGAAAAAACAGAGCGGAAAAATAATGAACGAGCATACATAACGCTTCTGCAATCATACCTTTGGCTACTTGGACATGATCTCGAATCAAAACCTTTGAACAAATGATATTGAAGTACAAACATAATTGCAAAATCGCACGCCTCAAGTCATGAAACTTTGGAAATGCATGTTGAACCATGACAGGCAGGAAATGCTGGATAATAATATGATAGTCATATGACTTTCTAATATTCAAAGTTGGTGGTTGAGTACTTACGAAGTTGCCTAAGTTAGTTCCGAAGTTTGACAGAAATTTTACATCTTTTAAAACTTTACAACATTGCGCCATGTGAGCTTTATCAAACGCAAATTTAGAAGATTGTTTGCTTCTATTGAATAACAAATTAATAAAATGTTCTGCCGCATTCTTCTCAGTATGAATTACGTCTATTTTATGTCATACTTTATGACCACTTCAATACTCCAAGGAAAAAAGAATCGACTTTTTGTACCAAGCTGGTCTTACATTATCCTCGTTCTCGTTGACAAGGTGTTCTCCATCACTATCAAAATCATCTCCCATTCACTTCTTTTTCCTAATCAATTTACTGGTTATGCTTTTGATATGAACAATCTTCTCTAAAAGAGTTGATCCAGTAAGTCGTGTTGGAGGTTCTCTATACTCTATACTTTATACCATCCATGTTTCGATGATTTGTATGAATGACCATTCTTCAAAAATCTTCTATACTTCGTATAAACAATCTTATTACCAACATGTTCTACCTCAGACTCTATAGCACGAATAGGACATGCTTTATAACCATGAGTCACACAACCCGAAAGATTCCCAAATGCAGGTAGATCATGAATTCCCCACAGTAGCATTTCTTTCAATGTGAAATACTCTTTCTTATCCATGTCAAATGCAAGCACTCCTATCGTCCAAAGTTGCTTCAACTCATCTATAAGAGGTTCTAAATATACATCAATATCTTAACTTGGTGCTCTCGATCCAGGAGATAATAAACACAACATTTGAAATTCTGATTCCATGCATAATGAAGGAGGTAAATTATATGGGACCACATACACTGGCCAACAACTATAACTATTTGACTGGATTGCATTAGGATTAAAACCATCAGCAGTAATTCCAAGCCAAACATTTTTGAGCACTATCAGCAAAATTTGGCCACTTATTTTTAAATGATCTCCACTTAGTTGAGTTGATAGGATGACACATCGAATTCCAATAAATTTTTACTTTATTATGCCATAACATTTGTCGAGCTATCCAGAGTACAGTGTACAATCTGGTTAATAATGGAATTACCGGAAAATACTTCAGAACTTTTCTTGGTATGTTTGTGTAACAATACGGATTTCGCTCGGACCTAATCAATTGCTAAATCGACCAAGACCATTCAAAACGTGGATACGCTAACTCCGGGCATACAACACATTAGAAAAAATAACAGAAGACCTTTATAAACATTATAATATTGTTACATCAGATTATAGAATATCAGAATATATCAAAAAAAAACAGCGGAAGAATAATTTACAATAAATGTAATACAATGCACAGCGGAAGACTATAAATATCTGGACACATCTTAAAGCTTCAATCCAGAATCTTTCTCAATATATCTACAAAATAAAACTACTCGACCGGAAGTGTGGAAAATAGGGGCACCCGAGTTTGCAAGAGAAAAACAAACTATAGGTCAGCCATGGGACTGGTGTAAGAACTCTAAACAGTTATAAACCTATATAGATGGTAAGGCAAATCATAGGACCACGCCGCTAATGCTGAACGGGTTTAACCCCATGAATGCTGGTGTATAAATAACAATCAATATAGATATATGGATCTACTATGCATTAATCAACATGCAATATCCCAATCTACCCATTTAGATTAAGCACCACAATTAGATTTTCCAAATCCAATTCAATTTACAGAAATTATTCCTCTGTACTTTATTTCCCGATTTCCAATTCAAATCAATTGAAATACATATCTAGCTTTTATATCAAAGTAGATTTCACTTAGGGATCTCAAATCAAATCATTTGGAAATATGAATTCCAAATCATAACAATGCATACAAACAAGTATGCAACCAAATATCTGGCTTCCCCTAGAAAAGGCAAAGGGCACGCACCTAAGCAACTCGATATTTATATACATATGTGCACCTCCCATTATGGAGCAGGCTACACCGACGATGCACCTCCCATGCATGGAAGCATACACTGCCCATCTCACCCATACTTTTAGTCGTCTGGGTTACCAGAATCTTTAGCCACATACTAAATCATTTTTATATACCGAAGTGAGGAAAATCATTTCACAACATAATAATCACAAGTACTTTCAAAATATAGTACTTCACATCAGCAATTCACACATATGATTAGTCACTATTAATCACATAACCTTTGAGCTCGTACGTCCCAAAGAAGGGTGTTAGGCAAGAGAATAAATTCTCGTCACAAAACAAATACATCATTAATAGCAACTAATCGAATATGTGATGAACTGCAATGTAAAACCATAATATATTTCCAAATCATTTCGAAATCATCGGGTTTTAGCCCTCGAAATCCTTTCTGTTTTTTAAAACATTTTTATAAAACATTCCCTATACAAAATTGGGAATACACTCTTTTCACTTAAGAAAAATACCATTTCACAATCACTCATTAAATTTTAATGGAACTCAATATCATCGCTACACATCTCATAGTCAAATCGTGAAGTGTTTCACAAGATGTTAGCATAAGAATATTTCTACCCAACCCAATGCTAAATGTAAAAACATATTTTTCTAATAAACTGGTCGAGCACAATCCAAACAATCAATTAGTCAAAATCAATATCAACAACCACGTATATTTGGTTTACACCACATCTCATGTTTTGGTAAATTTAATTACCATTCATTCATTGAAATCTAATTAAAGGCTTATTCAAACTCCAATTGGTTTCATCTCAAAAATCCTTTCATATTGATTATTCTACTTTTTGGGAATTAATCCTTCTTTTATTATGTTCTGATGAGTTGCACCCCAAAGATTTGAGTTTAACCAATGCTCTGGTACCAAATTGACACGACCCGAACTTCCCCATGAAGGAAAGCACGAATTGAGTTGAGAAAAACACGAATCAGAACAAAAACAGAGAACATTTCATTGCTTATTACAACAATTTACATCAGAGTACAAGAATATATAGTGTATGAATAAATACTATATTATACATCAGAAAATATCAGAGATTACAATACATTACATAGCAACGAAAAAATAATAAAACACAACTGAAAGGGATAAACAGATACAGAGCTTTCTGAATATCATTCCAGTTGTAAACTAGGATCCTGTGAATATAAATCTGCAAAACCAAAACTACTAGCTGCCTGTGCTCAAAATAGGGTCACCCAGAGTTTAGGTTAAACAATATACTACAGGTCAGTCATGTGACTGGTGCAAGAACTAAAACAGTTATTTAAAACATTACTTTAAAAGAGAGTAAATAAAGGGACCATGCTGTATAACACGTAATGGGTTTCCTCCCAAGCAAAGTAGTGCATAGAATAAACAGCGCAATGCTTTTTTGGAAAAATGAAGCTATTATAAGACTCAGGTCCCATAACACAATGCAACGCAAGCAGGAGGATAGAGTTTTACCTTATAATACCCAAACAAGCTTGGTATGTTTAAAACAAATCATTTTGATACTATTATAGTGTGAAGTGTATGAAAACAAATTCAAATATAAATGTATCAATCATAGACGACATAGTGCCCCATACCACTATGTCGCCATAGTAGGCACTACAAATAAAACCGAAATATCACGTATTAGAAATTGGATTTCCGTCACGAGTCGAGGCCAGAGGAAAGCTCCTCATCACTTCGAGACACTCAAGCAAATGCCCCAAGACTCCACACTCTGGGTAGCCCTTGGAATCGGCTGGGCGGTCCTCCGTTACATTTGAGGATTAGTTATTCCTGAACATACGTTTCCCGGTCCTATCGGACCTATCCATCAACTCAGAAGAGACCGATATATCCAAGGCACCTCGCATTCCAACATCCGAAAGGGTATAATAATCAACAATGTCAGGGATAGTAAAACGCTGACACCACCCATAACTAGAAAGAAACATCGTGTTCTCCTAGCGGTCCTTATCCCGTTTTTAACTCATACCGAGGTGTGAGGCTCGCGAATCAACGCCATACACAAAGCTACGCTGTATTAAAGCCGTGTTTTGATCATCAACCACAAGACTCTGCTTTTCAACAAAAGCCTTGATCACTGCATCTCAGCATGCCGCACAGGCAATTCATGCCCCGTGACTGATATCTATCAATATATAACCTCTGAGCTCGTACGTCTCAGAGAAGGGCATTGAGCAAGAGAATAAATTCTCCGCCGCCAAACATATATATATTTAATAGAAATCAATCCGCATAGAATAAAATCCAACGTCATACCCACAATCCATTTATAAGTCCATTCTACGTCTGAACGAAACCGGAGGCACCTTATTCCTCCCCCCTATGTATAATACAGGAGAGAGGCCCTCGCATATCCGTCGATCTCCAAGTACGTCGGGACGATCACCACTTATTACCTCATCTTGGGTGTACATCCCAATTAATAAATCAATAATCATCCAAATGATGTGAAGACCTTCGGTCTTCAACCACAGTCTTCATCGTAGACATATCGCCGAATCAGTTATTCAAAATGGGTATAAACCCAACCTTTCCAAATAACTCGCGTATATAATAAACAAGTGCTACAACAACACATCATACGCCTTATTCCAATTCTGAATATTCTTTAATTCAAACATCCACATTTTTTGGGAAAGGTTCCCATTAATTTTATCAAAGATAAATTCTTTAAAATTAATTCTTTTATCTTACTTTGGATGTCAATTCAATCTAATTAAAGATGCATAAAAACTCCACTTGGTTTTAATCTTCCCAAAAATCAATATTAACGATTGTTTAACTTAGGAACTCATATCCTGTCTTTAACTGGGTTAAAGAACCAATGTCATTTAAAACATGGTTCACGATAAACCCAAAATCACATTCCATTCCATCAGCCTTTAACCGTAAATTAGCAAGTGAACAATTCCCTAAGTATTAACCCCGAAGTCTGAAACCAACATCACATCAATACCCAGGAAACCATTGAACTTAATTAATCTCTAGTTATTTTCTGATTTTCTTAACTCCATTGGGTCTAAGAACAGTATTATTAAAGATACCAATCACGACAACCCAAAATCTCATTCCATTGGTAATCGGGTTAAAGAACAAGTGTTATTTAAAGCACCGTTCACGATAAACCCAAAGATTAATTTCAATTCGGTTCCAGCTAAATATTAATTAATTGGTATGCTTCATTAAATCTAAATAAAAAGATTTAATCTTTTCTCAATTGGGTTTAAGAACAGTGTTAATGAAGAAACCATCCACGACAAACCCAAAATCACATTAGTCTCTAGCCGTAAATTAGTAAGAGAACAATTCCCTAAGTATTAACCCCGAAGGCCGAAACCAACATTAGATCAAAACCCTGGAAACCATTCAACTTATCTAATCTCCAGTCAAATTATAATTTTCTTTCTAAACTGGAATCAGACACAGTCAATTACCATATAATGTGATTTATACGGATTTCATACACACATGTAGACAACAACAATCAAATGCATTCAACCATCATCCAGAGTGCATTCTACACTGTATAAGTATTAAATATAAATATTCAACGCTTACAACAGCCTGTCAATCAATCTATTGACATACAACTAATTATTTGGATTATTTTATGTCCAATATCATCCAATACCCATGTGGGGTTTCAATCAACAAATAATGAATTTTATTTGTGCAGTTGGGCGATGTGTAAAATTTAGATCTATAAAGAAATTACAATATTTGGATCTACCCAGAAGTTGCCGCATTTGGATGTACCCATAATTACAACTCTGGGTCTATCTAGAATTATAACATTTGGATCTACACAAATTTCAGCTATTGGATCTACCAAAAATTACAATGTTTTGATCTACCAAGAATTTGCAATGTAGGATCCACCCTGAATTTATAACACTGGGATCTACCTAAAACTATAGTTTGATTGACCAAAAGGTTTGGTACTGGCTAAAAAACATAAATGTCTCACAAACTTACAATCAATAACGCTAATAGTGGTAATCGTGCCTTCTATACCACATGTTCTAAATACTAGTTCACTATCTGCTAGTCAGCTCCACACTGGAAATCAACAAACTTCTTCGATCGACGAGTCGATAATTAACCGTTCTCGTATACCATTGTGTCCTATACTACGAGGTTTACGACATCGTTCATTCACAATCATGCCTTCTCTAAGGGTGCAAAATCATGTGATTTTATACATAGAAAATATGTGGTTTTGTGAAAAAGGAATAATAAACAGTTTTGAAACTATTTAAATTACTATTTTTTAAATCCTTTATAATTTGGAATATATATATATATATATATATATTTTCCTTGAGAAGATTTATTTTTTAAAAACTCAATTAAAAATCGATTTATCTCATGGTTATAATAAAAACTTACACGCATAGCTAATTCTAAAATCATAATTATAAAACGTGCATGTGTCACAAATTCATCAAAATTCGACGTGGAATTTAGTCCTCATAATCATAATAAACTAGGAATTCAAAACCCGAATTCGATGACATTATAGGCTTTCAGTTTCTAGATTGAATCTATAAGAAATTCATCACTAAAACAGTCATTGAAGTACATCGATGAACCAAGTATCAAGCAGAAAATACAATAAAACAACATCCTTCAAGAGAAAGAGTTGCTCGAGAAACTCTCTATTTATAGATTGACCTTGCTTTCAAAGCGGTTGAACCTATGGTCGAACAGGGTATCGACCCATTGCATGCAAATGCTACTTGCTTAATGCTTGTTTCTAATTACAAATTCGATGAAAGGTTTATTAAAGTTATTGTAGTCAAGTTGACCTGAAATTGGACATAGGCGAAGATTAAGGTTGCTACTCTAATTCAAATATAGAAAGACACAAATCAATGAAGTATTGATCAAGATATAATAGCTCAAAGTAGCAACTAGGGATGCTTCATAGAATTGAGGGTAACCAAAAACACAACATCCAGTTTAGTATATTTTTTGAATGACTCAGCACAGATAAACTCAAAAACATTGTAAAATAGAAAGCATGAGTTGAAAAATTCACCTGAGATTGGATTAGCGACTGGATTTGAGAATTTTTACCTCTGTTTCAGTTGCATGATGAGAGCTTGAAGGCTTAAAAACTAGGCTAAAGGAAAAATAGTGATATGTAACAAAAGGGATTTACTGAAATACTGATTTCTAATTTGCTGTAGAGAGAATGATTAAAATCCTCCTTTCTTTCTTTCATTATTTAAACGAGAAATCTTATCTTCTTAATTAAGAAAGTAATGTTTTTTTATTTTTAAAGTGTCCAGTTTCTCAGGGGGAAGAAGAGAAAATGAATAGTAAGTAGAATGGTAATGTTCCAGAAAATGAAAGTAATATGTTTTGTTCCCAGAAGCTTCCCTTTGTGTCTTGGATTAACACATTCAAACAAATCCTTGTTATGATCTCATTGTTTAAATTCTAAAAATTATACAAACATGCCCAAAAAATATTAACCCTTTATAAATACAAATTTTAAAACAATTAAACATCACTTTAATGTAACACACAAAATTCATATTTATAAAACAAACATTTTCCATTTTAATTATTCAAATCTAACATTATTTGAAATCAACATCTCATATAAATTTTTACTTTCTTAAAATGAGCTGTAAGCTTTAACGAAATATTTCAACGCACCCAAATATTGATTTCCATTCAATATCCTCGCCTTTATTTTTTTATTTATCACATACATAATTTTCAAAGTGACTTTTGCAGAAAAAGATATTTTTCACAAAATTCAACAAATAATTGTATTTTCTTTATTATATATTTTATCACAAAATTTCCATATAGACACCTATAATAAGATTTCAACATGGTTTTTAATACAATCTGTATTCTTATTTTACACTCCCAATAAAATATTTCACTACATAACCTTCCAAATTATAAATTAACATGTTAAAAGAACTTAACACTTGATATTGAAAAATTAGCTTTTCAAAGTAGTATTGATTGTTGAGTAATATTTTATATTTTCAATATTTGTTGGAATCACCGAAATATAATTTATTAATATGGATCAGAATAGATTTCCTATTATATCAAACATATTTAATTTATTCCAAAACACACAATTTCTAGATATCACCATTTCCCAATTTTCATGTTTAGTTTACTATAAAAATCCGTCTTACAAATTCGTATTACATACTTCTTTGTTTCAAAAGCCCATAACATATTTAATCCGTTGACCCTGAGTGCCTAAAAACCCGGGTTGTTGCATGCACGACTTGTCAAATATTAAACATAAAAAGAAGAATCTTGCGGTTTACTACGACTTTTGGAGGTTTCACATTGAAAGTGGGTTCATATCTCCACAGATTTTTATTACGTTTATATATTTGAAAATTAATATGCAAGATCGTTAATATAATTATTAGCAAGTTTGAAATATTTGGTAGCCAATGCGAGTATTTTTTGTGTTAAGCTATTATTAATCAGAATGATTTGTTATCCTTAAGGGTTTACACTTTGTACTCTTTAAAAACTTCTAAATAAATTTATCAATAATTTTTTAAGCATATCATATAGAAAAATTATTAATTTAATAAATTGTAATATGTAGTCTAAGTGTTTCCTCCATTTAACAAAATAAATTTAAAACGTATTAACATAAATTAATACGGTGAACTTCATGAGCGCAGCATCAGTTCATGCTAGTTATGATTGAAATGCATATATTAGTAGTTGGTTTTGTAAGTAAGTTGGAGATTATTTTTAGTTTACTTTGTAAGGGATCTTTCTTTTAAATGCAACATATCTAGAAAAATTAGTAATTAAAATCCTTATATTCTAGTTATATTATATGAAAATCACTTAAAATTGATAATGATAAAATCATGAACAAATTCCTTGCAACAAAATATTTATAGGCTAACTCATACTCTAAAAATATTCCAATTGGTAGCAAAGGTGATGGCTCAAACTCTTTGTACTATTTAACATGCATTCTAAATGTAGAACACAAAATGCATAAATGATGGTATTTTGGAAGTATTGTACATTTATATCACTAAAATTTGTTAAACTAATCATTTTAAAGATATTATTTTAAGTCCTTGCTTAACTTGCACCATAATTTTGTTTTAACCTGAGCACAAACTAGATGATTGTGCCTTAAAAGAACCAAGTAAAATTCAATGAAAATACATTACTATGAACAGTTTATAATATCAGAAAAATAATTCATTTAACATGCAATTTTATTACAAGGTTCAAGTATTTTACCTTAAAAATAAATAAACTCAACATTGTATATAACTTGCAGTGTAGCAACAAGCCAAGGAATTGATAAAAATAAAATTACTTCGAAAATTTAACTATTTATATCATTTATCATTTTGCTTGCTTAATAATACAATGAAAGCAATTTCAGTGGAAAAAATAGAATGCAACAATCTTTTTACATTACATTGTAAAGAGAATAAAAAGTAAGGCTTGTCTAGAAGTGGAAAATAGACATAAGGGCAAACTTTGAAAAAAATTTAGCCTAAAGGGAACTAAGTTTCAATTTTAGGATGATGGACAAACATTGGAAGTAATTAAACTCAATGACAGTGCTAAATAGATCTACCATTTTGTACACTATAAAATTGACTATAATGCTAGTTATTGCTAGCACTTCTATAGTGTAGACACTGAATGTAATGCTAGTTAAATATAGCATTTTCCTTCAACTCATTTTTTCTTTCAAATTTTTCCCTTTGACGTAATAATAGAACTTTCTTCTTTTTGCTTAACTTTTTTTTCCAATATTTTCCCTTCTCTCTAATTACCTCTGTTTAGAAAATAGAAATGAAGGACTGTTTTAAATATTTACAGGAAAAGGGATTGATTTTAAAATTCTAAATAGAGATAGGTATTTCATAAATTTTAAGGATGTGCACACAATCTCTTATTAATGAAATCAAATATCCTCACAAACTGGTATATTGATAATTATTTATTATCCTAATTCTCTTCTAATTGTGGATTGTACCATATATCTCTTTATATTTACAAATAAGATTATAAATAGCATGAATATATAAACTTGTGAACTATTATCACTAAGACTTTAATTAGTTGGTATAAAAAATAAATTTACTAAAACTGGACATCATACTCAATGGATATACAATAACCAAAGCACACACTACTTTCCATACATATTATTGGTATTTTATGTAAGTAATATCACATATTAAATTTAATTATGTAGTAATATAATTATGTAATATTGTAATAAATTTAAGATAAAATACATTCAACGAACTTAATGTAGTTAAAGTTAGTTCTTGACTATAGAAAATACATTCTATTATTGGGTAATTAATAAGAAATTATGTAATCCAAAGAGAAATATTTTCTTTTTTATTATCATATTAATTATGAGAATATACATTATCATATTTTCCTAGACTAAATCAATAACCTACTATCCGTCACTTATATATAATAGCGTCAATAAAACAAAAATCACATAAAGTTTTGAATAACATTTAAAAGAATAAAAAGAATAATATGTCGAATTTTTCTATGCGCTTGATGACTTGTTTTATTGCAGTATTACTAATGGCTTCATACATAGATCATGTTAGCGGAACACATTTACGTCATGGTGAATGCCTTGGTTCATGCCTGAATTCTTTCAAATCATGTTCAGCCGGTTGCTTCAAACATCCATCATCTGGTTGCTTACTTAAATGTGTTAAGCAAAAGATAAAATGCTCTGTTGCTTGTGGAGCCACTCGTTCTCCTCCTGCTAAACCACCTGTTTATATGTAGTTTCAGCGGATTTACTGGTTGCAAATTTGTTGTCATAATCATTAAATGATGAATAATGTGTTAATCAATAAAGCTTCTGTCTTTTGACTTTTTTCTTCCCCTTACATTTGCACTTTATCTTTTCTAATATTTGTTACGTGGCATTGTTGAATTTTTCATATATATTTCATAAATTAGATGATTTGGTGAGTATTAAAAACATCAAACTAAATATTGTGAGATATAATTGTTTTATTCTGCAACATTCTGATTGTAAATGAACAATTACTCTTTTGATGTTGTGGGTTTCTTAAGTAAACTAAACTATATTGAAATGTGACTTAATTTCTTGGGACGAGTAATCAAAGAATACAATAAGGATATTTAGTTAAATTAAGTGATACAAAATCACAACTTGGCGGAAACAAATATGCAAAGAGAGAAGTAGTCACATGTGTTCATTATGGAAATGAATAATTATTGGGTATCATTTATATGATATGGCGGGGAAATAAATGCATATGAAGATTAAGGAATAATATATGCAAGAAGTTTTGCATATTACTCTTTCTTGGTAATTGCATTGATATGTGTTTATTTTTTCCATCTTTGCTAAATGGAATGGGTGAACTACTTGCTATGTTTGCACAATTTATTGTTATTATAATTTGCCTCTATTGTCTTCTTATTATATATTAGTAAGATAATTGATAACTCACATATATTTCACTAGTTATATATTGGGGGTAGACTTCTTTGTAAACCCATCCTGGCATGGAGCCAGTGATCCCCAAATGGAGTGTCTCTTCTTGTTAAGCCTAATTTGAGGTTTGGACATGTAAACTCTTATTTTGTAATCTCTTGTAACTCTCTCATATGGAATAAAATCTGTCGCGTTAAGATTGAACGTATGCTATCTTGATGGTGATGGAACTAGTTTCAATAGTGTGGTGCTATGGGCACCCAAATTTCCTCTTCCTATTACCATAACTAAAAAATACAACAAAAATTACATGTTTAATCTTCCTAACACCTCATATTAAAAATTAGGGGCTACCACTATTTATACCTTTTCACCCTCTCAGCTTTAATTCATCCGTTCTCTCTTTCGAAAATCCTAGATTTAACTCTGATCATCATGAAATCGTTTGATGTCATTAATGTCGAGGAAGAAGAAATCTGCAGATGCATCGTCATCTCAACCCTAACTAACTCTATCAATAAGTTATTGGCCCTAATTTCGGTTAGATTAAAGATTGCACCAAGTGTTATTTGATGTAAATTAAATTTATGAAACGACGCTTTCTTTCCACGAATAATATTTTTAAATAGTGGGTAATCATCGTAAAAATATTGTTTCAGCGGTGGTTGATCACTGTTCGTTCGGCTGACTTTATTTGTTCCAAGAACAATGTGGTATTAGGAAGCATAGAGAATTTAATGTGTTTTAATTTTTTTACTTGTGGTAGTAGGAAGAGGAAATTAGGGTACGTTTAGCACCACACTATAAATATTATGCATATCTTTGTTTCTTCGTTATAATTATTTACTATTTGTTTGAAGTTATAGAATAATTGTTGTCCAGTTATTTTGATGTTCAATTGGCAAATCTAGATCCCGCTTATTGTTCTTCCGCATTTGCGCAATTTTTGCAAAATAGACTAGTACGACGGATTTTTATGCAATTTTTGCACAACAAGTTGGTATCAAAGTAAGGTTATTTACTTGAAATTGTGCATCAATTATTCCTACAAAGGTAGGTAGATTCAATGGTGATTATGCTATTACTATTTTAGGGGAAAATGAGACTTTGATGGAGAGGATTATGTTGTGAGAGGTGTGTTTCTAGATTGGAATTTGATATAGCTTAAGCTTTGAATTCTCATTAAGGTTGGGTTATATGTTAGAATGCGACCTGACCAACCATAGAAAAGAGACTTTTTGTAGGAAATAGCTTAGCCAAACTGCTTAGAGGTGGTAGCGACCTAAGCCGAACCGTTGGAGGGGTTAGAAACCTTTCCAAGTGTTTGAGGACTCTGTATAACTTCAAGTTCAGTTGAAAAATGCTCGCCGAAGTGGAGATATATTAAGTGTTTATTGTTAAATTTAGGTGTTACAAAATCGCAAAAAGATGGAAAGTAAATATTGGCTTCATATGGAAATGCATGAATCAATTGATTGCATTGCATGAGATGGAAAGAAATAAATACAAGCATTAATTTCTTCCATCTATGCTAAAGATACGGATTGATTTACTTTCTATATTTGCACAGTTATTGCTATGGTAATTTTCCTCCATTATATTATCACCATATGTTGGTAATTTAATTGATGACTCACATAGATTTGCACTGGTTATATATTGAGGGGTATACTTCATTGTAAACCCATCCTGGCGTGGAGCCAGTGATCCATAATGGTGTCTCTTCTTGTTATGATATGTAAACTCTTATTTTTGTAATCTCTTGTAATTCTCTCATGTGGAATAAAATATCTCTTTTTTGGACTGGACGTAAACTATCTCGATGATAGTTGAACCGGTATAAATATTATGTGTCTCTTTGTTTCTCTATTATAGTTATTTACTATTTGTTGATGTAATAGAATAATTGCTATCAGATTAGATTGATGTTCAATTGGAAAATCCAGATCCTGCTATTTGTATTGCTTCCGCATTTGTGCAATTGTCGCACAACAGATTGGTATCAGAGCAAGGCGATTTGTTTTAAATTGTGCATCAATTATTTCTACAAAGGTTGGTAGAATTAGTGGTTATTATGCTATTACTATTTTGGAGAAAAGGAGAATTTGGTGGAGAAGATTATGTTGAGAGAGAAGAGTGTTCCAGGCTTGAAACTTTGATGTAGCTTGAGCTTCGGATTCTCATTAAGGTGGAGTGATATGTTTGTTTAAGAATGCCACTCCAAAAGAATGCGACTTCATAGAAAATAGCTTGGAGAAATTGCTTAGAGGTGGTAGCGACCAAAGACGAACCATTGGAGGTGTTAGTGACCTTTCCAAGTGTTTGAGGACTTTGTATAACTTCAAGTTCTGTTGAGAAATTCTCGCATTTTATGAGATTTTGATGATAAAGAGTTTAATGCGTTGAAGGGACCATTGAATTTATAAATTGTATCTGATGTAGTTGATTTTAATAATGGATTTGACGCCTCTCAGACTTATCGACTTGTGATGCCATCTTGGAGAGTTCAGTTTATAAAGCTGATTTTGGAAGATTTGGTGCCACTGTGATACATCGTAGATTTTGTGATGTCGTCTTAAAGGACGTGCTACAATAGGTATGTGGAAGGAGAGAGAATGTTGTTGCATATAGAGATTTGGATTTTGGCTCTGTTTTAGAATTGGTGATTGAGAGAATTATTTTTGGCCTTGGTAGTTTTGAGATTATTCTGGGAACTGCCTTTTTCCCGATTTTGGATACTTGCAACATTTTGTTAGCGGGTAAGGACGTAGTCTAAGCTCGTTTATATTGTGTGATGGGGGTAGTTTTGCTGGAACCCATTAGGTAATATTCATTTTTGGTTTCTATCTTATTGTGATATTTTGATTTATGGTGGAGTTTTGTTGAATGGTTTTATGTGTAAAGAGAATTTATTCAAGATGGCGTATTGAAGATATGGGATTTTGCATCAGGGTGGAGTGTTAAATTTTGGTGATACAAAATCATAAATAGATGTAAAGTAAATATTGGTTTAATTTGGAAATGCTTGAATTAATTGATTGCATGAGACAAAAATAAATGAATGCAGACATTAAATTCTTCCATCTATGCTAAAGAAATGGATTGATTAACTTTTTATCTTTGCACATTTGTTGCTATGGTTATTTGCCTCCATTATATTATTACCATATGTTGGTAATTTAATTGATGACTCACATAGATTTGCACTGGTTATATATAGAGGGGTATACTTCATTGTCAACCCATCCTGGTGTGGAGCCAATGATCCCCAATGGTGTCTCTTCTTGTTAAGATTTGTAAATTCTTATTTTTGTAATCTCTTGCAATTCTCTTATGTGGAATAAAATCTCTTTCTTTTGGACTAGACGTACACTATCTTCGTGATAGTGGAACCAGTATAAATATTGCGTGCCTCTTTGTTTCTCGATTATATTTATTTACTATTTGTTGATGTAATTGAATAATTGCTATGATATTAGATCGATGTTCAGTTGGCAAATCCAGATCCCGCTATTTGTATTGCTTCCGCATTTGTGCAATTTTTGCACAACATTTCTTACATTCTATGCGAGTTATGTAATAAAGAGTTTAGCGTGTTGAAGAGACCATTGTATTTAGAAACTTTATATGATCTAGCATATTTTGGTGATGGATTTGACGCAGTTGAGGCTTATCTACTTGTGATGTCGTCTTGGAAAGTTATGTTTATAAAGCCGCTTTTGGAGAATTTAGCGTCATTGTGGTATGTCATCAATTTTGTGATGTAGTCATAAAGTAGTGATGCTACATGCTGGTATGTGGAAGGAGAGAGACTTATCTTGCATACAAAGATTTGGATTTATATTTGAATCTTTTGTAAAAGGAATGGGCTAATTACATGCTATGTTTTCACAATTTGTTGTCAGTGTAATTTGCCTCTATTATTTTCCTACAATATATTGGCAAGATAACTGATGACTCACATATATTCCATTAGTTTTATATTAGCGGTAGACTTCATTGTAAACCCATTTTGGCATGGAGGCAGTGATTCCAAATGGAGTATCTCTTCTTGTTAAGTCTAACTTGAGGTTTGGACATATAAAATCTTATTTTATTACTCTTGCAATTCTCTCATGTGGAATAAAATCTTTTTCTTTTGGACTGAACATACATTGTCTCGATGGTAGTGGAACTAGTATAAATATTATGTGTCTCTTTGTTACTTCGTTACAGGTATTTACTATTTCACTACACCATAAATGCCAATTAGGCAGTGCTCGTGGCCATATCTAAATCGATTTGGTAGTGCGTTGGGTGGTATCGAAAAATGGCGTCTTTGTGAATTTGATACGGTCTAAAGCCATATCAAATGCATGTATTTGATATGGCTATAGCCGTATCAAATTGATAATTTGGTACGGTCTAATGATAATTTGATACGTCAATTCTACTTTCATCGTCACACAATATCGTAACAAGACTAGTCATTCATAAACTCATCTTACAAAATTTGTTTGCAAAACCTTACAATGAGCATTTGTCTACAACATTACAGTATGCAAACAACGGTACCAAAAGGCATTATATATAAATACAACAAGATAAATTTACTAGTAGAAAATTATCCAAACGGCTCATGTTATGAAATCATTGTTGTGCATTGTCGCCCTGATCAAGTAATGATACTTCTTTTACAACAAAGAAGTCTCTGGTCCTGAAAGCACGAGATGTCTAATTAGCATGTATCTCATTACAACCTTTCAATAATGCGAATAAGATGAATGCATCCGGTCCTAAAATACTGTTATCATGGCTTTTTTTTATAAATGTCATTTCATATAATATTCAAGTGATACAGTTGATCACACTAATTTCTGTTAGACTGCATTAGAAAAAAATAGTGAAGGATAACACCCATTTAGTTTCATCTTCATACAACCCACCCGGTAAAATATAGTACATAATAATTATCATCCATGATCTAAAAATAAAACTTGCAAAAACATGTCAATCTTGATTATCACTTGAATTTTCATAGGCAAGAAATAGTGTAGTGTATTGTATGAGAAGGATATATAAATATGAAAATAAATTCTTGAGTGTGATGTTAACTAAGTAATTAATGCACAAGTCCTGAAAAAAGGCAAATAATAGTGCATGTAATGTGAAGCTGGTGCTTAGTTTGAACAAGATGGAGCAATTTACAACCCAGGTTTAATGCATCTTTGATGTTTGTTAGTTTTGAAGCGTTATTTGTTTTATAGTTGATACACGACATTTTTGAATGCAGTTCTCTAATATACTTTCAATTTGTTTTACATGGTGGTAGAGAACAAAGTAACTATGTTGGTATGGTACCCCACATTTTCATAATCTGTTTTGGTTGCAAGGCAATTTCCATAATCTCTTTTACTAACCTATCGGACATGTTAAAGTATGATGTGGGATGAGTATGAAAGTAGGTGCACGTACATGCACCTTTTAATTAAACTGCGTGAATAAAATCATAATTGTGAAGTAAAACTGGTTCGTATGAATCAAGTGTATGTAATCAGAGCGTAACGTGCACTTATGAATTGATACATTCAGAACAGTTTACATACCACTTGTTATGCTTGAAAAGGCATGGATTGTGTAAAAAAATGAACATTCCTTTTTCTAGCACCCTACATCATTTCATGTAGTTGAGTTTGAAGTTGACATCAGTTTCAGAAGTAGTACCTAAATATTTTGTGTGTTAGACCATATGCAAAGGTAAATAAAAATAATACCAATTATGGTGCTGGTCATGACAAAGACATTGGAGCATGAACTTCTCAAGAACAGCAAAATAAAGAAATTTACAAGTCCTGTTGCACAATATTATTAGGCGACCATATCATACAAAAAAAGGATTAACATGAAAGCTTGACATTTAATAATTACGGACAAATATGACATGTGAGTGCGTAATGTATTTACGTGACCATATCATAGAAGACCGCAATAGCAAAGACACACAAAATTCATCATAGCTTATTTAAAAGACAAAGAGTGGGAAGATAAAGTTATTTTTTTGTTAAATTCTATTAATCTGCTACTTGTATATTTTTCGTCTAAAAGACACTGATATGGAGGATGCTTGATCACCATTAGGAACATCGGCAAAAATGTTGGAGCTCAAAGGTTAAAGAATTTAGCATACCTACTTTAGTAAAAAAAAAATTGCACTTAAGAGATTATCATAAATCCATAATTTTGATTCCCTATTTTATCAAATATGAAGAAAACATGGACAAAATCCTTTTTGCTTAGGCCCCTTGAATCATCTCACTTGCAGGAGTCATGAATATGAGGTTAATGGTATTCACAGGGGTAACCCTTCTATAAAAGACCTATTCACACTTCAACTTTAGTGTCGAAAGTTAGCAATTTGCTATATTCTGTACTTGTCATCATCACTTCAACAATATATACATCTCACGTTTAAAAAAAAATTGTGTAGCTCTCCAAACTGGAAATAGTGGCAAGCGCACAAATAATAACAAACAACAAAACAAAAGAATTACCAATTTTTCCTAATGGTAAAGGAGAAGGTGCACACTGTAACATCCCTAAGTCCCACATCATGGAAGCCTATGTGAAGTGGGTATTATATAATAGAGCCCATCTCTTACTAACGTCGAGGCCTTTTGCCACCCCCTGTATTTTCTGTGTCTATTAAGGAACAAATTAAAGAATACTTAATTTTTAAATTGAGAATTAAGGGAAACGGTTACGCCGTTGCGTTCGTCTTGAAATTCAGCTTGGGATAGAGTCCAAGTTTTCGTAAATCGGACTTCGTATGAGGAAGTTACGACCCTCAAAAGTTTCAGGAATTTAAATAAATTAAAACAGTTCATATTAAAACTCAAAATTCAAACGAAAACGAAGAAGCGGACTAGGTGGGGTTATTCCTGCCCAAGGCCAGGTCGACCAGGAGGTCGACCTCCCTTATACAGGTCGATCTAGGGGTCGACCTAGGGGTCGGCTTACCCCCTCGCCAAGATCCAAAACAGTGACGATTCAGACTTGTTGCTGAGTCTTTTCTGACCTGTTGCTGAGTCATTAGGGCATAGGTGGCAATTCTGGATAACTCAATCTAGTCTGGACGGTTGTGATTGCTCCAAGGATGATCTAACGGCTCACATAAGACTAAACCTCTATAAAAGCAACCCTATTCCTCAACACTAAATCACACAAATTCATTCCAAGGAGCCTCTATGCTATCAATGATCGTCCTAACCCAGCCACCATTTCTTTTCAAACTAGAAAGAAAGATTAAAGCTACGAATCAAAACTAACTTAGAGAATTGATAGTCTTCATTAAGGGATTGCTTTTCAGTTTCAGAAAACAGATCCCAGAAAACAAGACTTTCTTTTGTTTATAAGTCATGTTATTATTTAGATGTGAACGATAATAAGTTATGTTTTGTAATAAAGTGAAAACTAGAGTAATTGCTAGTTGTAAGAAAATGATGATGTTGATTCATGTCTATTCTTGTAACGATTCTATCGTATATGCTGGTGATACTATTGTGGTTATTATGTTGATGTTAAATCAATCGTGCATTATGTAAATTTGGTTACTTTTCATGTTATGTAACATGCAAGTTGTTAGGCTAAGACATGTATTATGTTTAGATCTACGTTTAGATCTATGAAAATTGGATCCAAAATTAAAAGTTCACATTCACATGCCTAGTTGAACTTGTGTAATTCTATATGCTTAAGATTCATGTTTATTGGATCCAAAATAAAAGCTCACATTCACATGCCGAGATAAACTTGTGTAATTCTATATGCTTAAGATTTATGATTATTGGATCCAAAAATAAAAGTTCACGTTCGCATGCCTAGTTGAACTTGTGTAATTCTATATGCTTAAGATTCATGCTTATTGGATCCAAAAATTAAAAGTTCACATTCACATGCCTAGTTGAACTTGTATAATTTTATATGCTTAAGGTTCATGTTTATTGGATCCAAAATAAAAGTTTACATTTACTTGCCTAGTTGGATTTTGGTAATTTCATATGTTTAAGACTCATGTTAATTGGATCCAAAAATACAAGTTCATTATT
Organism: Allium sativum; assembly: GCA_030737875.1. NCBI lineage: Eukaryota > Viridiplantae > Streptophyta > Magnoliopsida > Asparagales > Amaryllidaceae > Allium > Allium sativum. Next base: position 176,405,855 of record CM060915.1, on the reverse strand, counting down.
TTATGCCACATTTACATGACACATGTTTTGTTAGATCCTTATTATTTTATGTTGTATGGATGGTACATGCTCTCTTCTTTCCCCTTTGGTATATAAGTTAGGCCAAGTTGCGAGCCTAACATTCTATGTTAATTTTGCGAACGTATAATGGGGGTAACGTTGGGAAAACCTTAAATTCCATATTATTGGCATAATTTGGCCCATAAATATATGAACGATTAGTGGCATAAAAATGATATAATTTATATACCCAAAAATTTTGAATATGATTTATAGGGTAAAGGGCGAATGATTTGAATGGCAATAATTGAGGATAATTTACATATAAATATGAAAGGTAAAAAATGTAAATTTAGCAAAAGATGAATATGGCTAACCCGAGGTTAGATTGAGTTATGGTATAAGACTGCCCGGAACCCCCTGGCAAATCCAGCAACCATAACAATATAGATTTGATGTGAGAGGTTAGCGCATTGAGCCCAAAAGAACCGGAGGTTAGACTGAGTTGAAGTGTAAAACTGCCAGGACCCGACCGACACATCCAGTGACTGCAAAAATACCTGTCTAATGTGAGTGGTTGGTGCTTTAATTAATGAATTAAAACTAAGATAGGAATAGTAGGATTAAGTTAATTAAGGTAACACTAAACCAATGCAACATTTTAAATAAACTGATGGGTGGTGTTAGGTTAATTTGGACACTTAACCAATTTAACATGTTGATTAGGAAATCCAATTAACGAAGACCCATTTTAGCAGTAACACACATAGATGTATCATGGTACCCTGAACTAGGCAGGGTGGGGCATGATTATTGGGCTGATTATAAGTGGTCAAAACAACGGCGGGTGGTGCGTCAGTGTAGGTGCCGACGGAGTGCGGGCATGCACGTACTCCGGATTGGAAAAAGCAGGCACTGGGCATCAATAGTTATACACTGTGCATCTTGAATTGTGTCGGGTTGCCACCATAGGATTTGATACACCCCATGGTGGGACCAGCACCGGTATCTAAAATCAAGCGGGCCCGAATTACACAAGTGGTAAACCTATACGTGTAGGAGCCGATCGATAAAAAGGGGATCATTTATCCTGAACACATGGTGCTAGTTGAAACACTTGTAAGGGAGTGTAGAGAAGTTGAAATGAGTGCGATAGCATATTCAGTCTTATTGTCTTATTTCTAGGGTATTGTCCTAGATTCAGTTTATTCATATCATAATCCTTTTCCTGGTTACATGCTAAATAATCACTGGACTTACCAGACTCATGTCTGACCCATTTTTCTTCCGTCTTCTTTTCTTTCGTTCCCCCCCTCAAGGTCCGCAGGGAGGAAATACTCCAGCTTAGTTCAGACCCTTTGCAAGCTTGAAGAGAGTAGATGTATGACTTGGACTCTCTTTCTTGGGCTATGGCTTTGGTTTCACTTTCAATGGAGTTTTATGCTACTTTATTGTTGTTTTATGCTTCTTTATGTTTTAATCAAGACAGAGGTTTTGTTGTAATAATTTGGAAGTTATTTTGGGACAGTTTGTTGTAATTTTTTGACTAAGTGCTTATGAAATAAATTTTGTTTTTCAGCTGCTTATATGTCTTCCATGTAAATTATCTGTGTGTTTTACTTACAATGCTCCTCCGAAGTTAAGGCATTCCCTTTGTGAGTGACCTTAATGGAGGTGGGGTGTTTCAGTTGGTATCAGAGCAATGGTTTACTAGATTAGATAAAAGTTTTTGAAAACTAATTTTCAAAAAGAAGTTTAAAGAAGCATTTTTCAAGAAAAAGTATTGTTTTTAATTTAAAAGCATAATCCCGAAAGCCCTATGCACTATCTTTCTATCCTTTGTTTTGAATCTTTCTTTTTTTTCGTTTCAGCATGTCTGGGGATCTTAACCTTCCAGAGGGCGTGCCGTTACCTGGCTGGTTCAGAAGGTACCTAGAGGCTAGGGCTAATGTTGCAGGCCCACCAGACGTTCCTCCTCCCCCAGCTGCAGCGGTTCCTCCTCCTCCGCGTGCAAATTCTTTCTCAAAAATATGTAGGGACTTTCGAGCCATGTGTGGAAAGAACTTCAATGGAAATGTGTAATAACCCGGAAAATACGAGCCAATTTAAAAATTTTAAAATGGTGATTTCAAAGGAATTTGAACCATTGAAATAGAATATTTCAATAAAATAGTGAATTAGAAATAGTGAGTCAGTTTGAAAATTGGAATTCATACTTTGACCGACTATGCAGGGTGGAAAATATAACGGATTTTAGCGAAACCAAAAATATTTAAATCTGTTAGTCAATACCTTTCTAACAAATCTGAAAAATCAAAGTTTAATAACGGGAATCAAAAGTTATGGCCGAATGAATTTTCAGAAGAGTCGGTATATAGAATATATAGCCCTGGAAAATTGATATTTTGCATACGACCTCGGAATTCGACGAAACCACTTTTGTTGGGTCCGGGATGTCAAACTATTGCTAGGTTTCAAATTTCATAATTTTTGAAGCTAGTATGTGAGCGTGGCAAAAGAAAATGTGTTTGGTCGATTTCTGTTAAATTGGATCGACCAGAAAATGGCCATTTTTCAAACGACCTCAGAATTCGACGAAACTAGTTTTGTTGGGACCGTAGCGTCAAAACATAGCTAGATTTATTTTTCTGGAATTTTTCGAATCAGTTTTGGCCCTGGCAAATTGAAATGTGCGTTCAGAGTTAAAAATTAAATGTTTTATACTTTAATTTGAAAAATAACTGACTGTAACGGTCGAATTGGCCTACGAAACATATCCCATTGTGTCCGGAATGGGGGTATTTGGCTAGGGGCAACAGTCGTTGGGTTTAAAAAGGAGTTTGTTTGAGAAAACACTATTTAAAAATTTATTGAAATTATGGGCCAATCAAAAATTTCCATTCATAATTTTAAAAAGAAAAAAAAAAAGAAACCCCCCGATCAACGGCGAAACTCATTCACCACCTTCTCTCCTCCCCCGCCGCCGCTACCGCCACCTACAGCCTTCGCCGCCGCCACCATTCGACGCGCCTCAGCTCCCTCTTCAAATCCGACCCCACCGCTGCCACCCTCGTCGCCTCCTCCGCCTGTATCGACGCCAGGAAGTCGAGCACTTCCCGCCGCTGCCCTGAATGCCACCGACCACCGAACGCCACCAAACCACCACCGATTTAAAGCCCTCTCTTCCCTCTTCCACGTCAGCACCCCCGATCGTCCCCACGTGCCACGGATTTCGCGAAAACTGTAAACCTAGTTTTGAAGCTTCGTGAAAGTGAGTTTTCTTTGATCTTTACACTTTGAAAAATCATATCTTTTTGGTGTGTTGACGAAATTCGATGAAACAGGAAACATTGAGACCGCAAGGAAGCTCTCTACCCAATAGAAGAATCTGCGGATTTTTCTGACATCGTATCGATTTTTAGCGCTCAGAAAACCAAGGTGAGAAATCTAAATTAACGTGAAATTGAATGGAAAATGTCGTGTATAATTTATATAAGCGAAATATAAATTACATACGTGTTGTATACCTCATGTACATGCGTAGTGTAAGCTATATAAGCGAAGTATGAATTTTCACATGCATAGAATAAGTGATATATGTGTTGAAATGCTAGTGAAATATAGCAAATATATATTATATTATATATATATATACTCCCCTCGTCCACAAACAATGGACGATATTTATTGTAGTAAATTGGTGTGAAATATTGGATGAAAAATACGAATGGTTGAATAATTGTTTGTGGTTGATATTGTTTGGTTGTGGTTGAAAAATACCCATTGGTGATTGAAATGAATTGGAAATATTTGTGGAAATAAAAATAAACATGCCGCCTGCGTGCGAATTAGATGCATGAATCCCCATTGTCAAAAACCGTGAGGTTTTAAGGTAGAGCGAGGAGCCGTACTAGGGACGGTGCCGGTTTTAACTACCCTGCCGTTATGCTGCCGAAATTTTAAATAATCTTTGTGTGTTAGAATTATTTTCATATGTTGAAATTATCTTCTTGCGTTGAAATTATAGCCATATGTTGAAACTATATCCATGTGTGGAAATATTCATGTATTGAAAAGTGTTGTGTGAAAATTGAATTCGTTTGTGAATGAACGAAGTGTTTAAACAATAAAAATCACATTTTTATATATATGAAGTATGAAAAATATTCGCCTTATATAAATAGTTTCAACAATAAAAATCTCATCTTTCCAATATGAACAACATAAATAAAATATCCATGTGTGGAAATGCTCATTTGTTGAGAAGTGTGTTTAGTGGAAAAGTTCATGTGTTGAATAAAAAGACCGAACAATAAAAATTACATTTTTATTGAAACTATGACGTGTTGAAACCATCCATTGGTTGAATAAATATTTTGAACGATAAAAATATCATTTTTATCATATTTGTGATGTGCTAAAGATATGCGGACGTTGAAATAAATATTTGTGATAGAAATATTATTTTTAATATGCATAGGAACTAAATAAAATAGTCATGTGTTGAAATCAATTTATTTCACCAAAATTATCATCTTTGAAATGTGAAGTGTTAAAAATAGCCACTTGTTCAAATAAACGTGCATGAGTTGAAATATACATTAACTAGCTAATGATATGATTTTAGCCTATGCATGCAACATTAGAATGAATGGTGTTTTTAAACCAAAGCAAATCAAATATGAAATCGAATGGAAAATGATAAATGTTAGAAATTGTATATATGTACATGCATATCTATTGAACAGGTTAAAGCAAAAAGGGGCTAGAGAAGAGAAATAGAATTTTGTGCCCGACAAATAGGTACACATTTACTGCTTTGTTTGGGTGACGATTTTATGAGCCTGTTGGCTAGCCGCTTGGCTTTTTCTTTTTCTTTTTGATATGAGACGCCCGTGTGGCTATTTGGGAATTTTCCCAGACCCTCCCGTACAAAGGAGGTTATGGCGAAATTTTCCAAAATTTAAAGGCGTTAGTGAAATAATTGAAGTGGGAACGATATAGGAATTTTTGAATGAACTATATTTATATAAATATATAAATATAAATAGAATAAAAACGAAACGTGGCCGTGCAGTTCATGTTTTGAAACCGTGATTTCAAATGACTAGTGCGGAAAATCCGACCATTGGATTTTCCCGAAACCTCAATCGTTGGGTTCGCCTTGGAAATATCTTTCCAACGGCACCAACTTTGTGAAGATCCGACGGTTGGATTGTCTGGAATGTTTAATTCAAAACTGAAGAAAAACAGCGCCAGAAACGATTATATTTATATATATATATATATAATTAAATTAAATCGAATAACGACGCTGCAGTTCGTAAATTGAAATCGTAACTTCAAATGGTTAGTGTGGAAGATCCGACCGTCGGATTTTCCCAAAACTGAAACCGTTGGATTCGTTTTGAAATGACCTTCCTAATGATGTAAAATTTGTGAAGATCCAACGGTTAGATTTTCAGATATGTGTAAAACAAAATTAGTGGAAAGCAGCGCCAGTGCATCGACATGACCTGAAACGTCGTTTAATTAAATATGGCCGTTTTAAATTAAATAAAAATGGCGATATATCGTTATAAAATACTATTGACGATATAGAGTGGAAATAAACCAATTTTGTTGTGTTTGCTTGATATGTGATGGTTGAATGTATTTGACATGAAAATTATAACTAAATAACTGAAATGTGATTGTTGAATAGTCCAACCATGTGATTGATTGATTTGAAAATCTAAATATACGTGGGTTATTTGAAAAGGCCGAGTTTATCTCATTTCAAATAATCGATCGACGTTGAGAAGTCGATGAGTCGAAGACGGTTGAAGAACGACGATCTCCACATTGGATGGATGGGCGCTACTGATACTCGTGACTGGAGTAGCTACCATGAAGGAATTGAAGTAGTAGCCGTCCAACCATACTATTGATTGTACGGATATGCGAGGAATTGGTGCCTCCGGTTTCGTTCAGACCCAGAACGGACTTGTAAATGGACTGTGTGTCAGACATTGGATTTTTGTTTTGTGTTGATTGATCTCTGTTAAATATATATCTCTTTGGCGGCGGAGAATTTATTCTCTTGCTTAACGCCCTTCTCTGAGACGTACGAGCTCAAAGGTTATGTATTGACAGAAATCAGTAACATGGAGTGGATTGCCTGTGTGGCACGCCTAAGTGGCATATGATCAGGGCTTCTGTTGCGAAGCAAAGTCTTGTGGTTGATGATCAAAGCATGGTCTGTGTGACGCAGCTTTGTGTATAACGTGAATTCGCGAGCCTCACACCCCGGTATGAGTCAAAAACGGGAGAAGGACCCAAGGAGTGCATGACGTTTCTTTCTAGCTATGTTGGTGTCAGTGACCTCCCAGCCCTAACATTTATATCTACTTTTCACCTGTGTGGTTGTTGGAATACGAGGCGCCTCGATTATAGGTCTGTAAGGACCGGGAAACGTGTGTTCAGGAATTGCCAATCCTCAAAAGTAAGAGAGGACCGGCCTTGGAGGATCCAGGGGATTGCTGTGTGCGGTCCCGAGGCATTTGCTAGAGTGTCTCGAATCGGTGAGGAGCTTGCCCCTTGCCTCGACTCATAAAGGAATCCAATTTCCAATACGAAATATGCGGATGTGATTGTATTACTAGTATGGCGACATGATATTTGGTACCCATGCCGCCTAGGATTGATATTTATGATTGAATTTGCTTTTGAAACATATATGCACTAGTAATAATATCAAACACTTTTGCTTTATTCGTATGAAGCATCTTTGGCCATTATAAGGGAAAACTCTATCCTCTGGCTTGCGTTGCATTGCGTGATGGGACCTGAGTCTTATAATGGCTTCATTTTATAAAAAAGCATTGCGTTGATTTAATCATTTATTTTATTTCATGCACTAGCACTCATTGGAGTAAACCCGTTCGCGAAAGTGGCGTGGTCCTTTGATTTGCCTTATTATTGTTGTTAATAAGTTGAGTAGATTTCTCATACCAGTCCCATGACTGAGTCGTAGTTTGTTTCACCTTGCAAACTCGGGTGCCCTCCTTTTCACACGGGCAGCCTAGTTACAGGTTTCTGACGCACCTTTTGGCTTATGGCGAGGCTTGACTACACTGCGCTGACTTGGATTTTCTCCGCCATTATTGTATCTATATTATGATTCCGCCACTGCCGATGTAGACTGATATTCCTTTTGTGTACTCTTTATGTATGATTCCGCCTCAGGCGATGGTGACTGATTATGTATCATTATGCACTAAGTTGTATCCTGTACTGTGCTTCTCTGATGTGATGATATCTATATGATTCCGCTATCATATGTGTGTAAATTATTCTATTTTCTATTTATGCTATTATCTGTGATCTGCTAATGATGATTAATGCGTTATATTCCAATGATTATCCTTAACACCGTGTCACGGGGTTTTGGGATCGTCACAGCTGGTATCAGAGCTTTGGTTAACCTTAGTTCTGGAGTGTAACACATTAAACACTTCGTCAAAATAGAATCAGTAGTATTCTAAGGCGAGTCGCTCATTAGAGATAGGACTAGTAAAGTCCCAGAATGAGCCGAGCAGAATAGCAAAAACAATTGATCAGTCCATCGTTATCTTTCCGTAGAAATTTCTGCTTAACTATGCAATAGACTATCATTTCTGTTAGCTGACTTTTTTCGTTGCTTATACAAAATTTGAAAAAATGGCTACCAGAGCAGCCGCCGCTAGAGGAGGCCGTGCCGGCCGAGGCCGAGGAAGGGGAGAAATCCCTGCTCAAGAAGGACTTTTGATACAACCTCCGGCAGCTCAATACTTCGAGCTTGACCGTGTAGCTAAGAGATATAAGAACTTAGGAGGCAAGACCTTCTCGGGGACTGGCACCGTGATAGAGGCACTTGCATGGCTCAAAACATGCGAGAAAATTCTTGAAGGCCTAAGGCTAGGAGACGAAGACAAAGCTATTATGGGCGCATGGCTTATGCAGGAACAAGCTGAATTATGGTGGGAATCTCTTACCGCCGGGAATAGAGAAGCTGGAAGAACATGGGATGGATTTAAAGAACTCTTCAAGGAGAAATATGTCCCAGAACAAGCTCTAGAAAGAATGCACGATGACTTTGCCAATCTCCAGCAAGGGGATCTTTCCGTGCAAGATTATCTGAATAAATTTACAATGTTGTCGCCCTATGCTCCAGAGCTCGTCGCCACCGCGAAATCCAAAAATAAGAGGTTTATCCTTGGACTAAGACGACAATATCATGATAGAGCCATGGCCCATGTCAAGCTGGAATTCAACGAGCTAGTGGAAATGACATGCAACTATGAAGACCTTGATCAAAGGCATCTGGATCAGGATCGTGCTAGAAGCCAAGCCGGAAACAAGCGCAAGCCTGCTGTAAATCAAGGCGAGTCAACCCAAGCAGCATCTTCAAAACCTCAGACTGGCAAGCCGCCAAGAGGAAATTGCTTTAACTTTGGTAAGCCGGGGCACTACTCAAACGTCTGCACAGCTCCAAAGAGACAGAAGAAAAATTCTCAAGGCTCGAGCCAAGGCTCTCAGAACCCTCGCTCGTGCTTCAATTGTCGCAAGACCGATCATCTGGTCAAAGACTGTCCTTTGCTGAAGAAAGCTACAGTGGCTCATGTCTATGACGGGTCTAGCCCGCCAGCTGCTTCCGATGGAGCAGGTAAACCCGATGTTTTGGGAGGTACCCTTACAATTAAAAATATTCCTGTTTCTGTATTATTTGACACAGGTGCATCGCGTAGTTTTATTGCTAGAAACGCAGTGCACAAATTAAAGTTAAAACAGCGAAAGCTCAAAGAATCGGTTGAAGTTCATAACCCGATAGGGGGTCCTGTTACTCTCGATTTATATTGTAGAGTGCCAATCTCTTATTCTTTCTACAAATTTCCTTTTGATTTAATCGTTATGGATTTTCCCGAATTCGATATCATTCTCGGGCTGGATTGGTTAACGAAGTATGAAGCTGAAGTGAAATGTGCGGAAAGAATCTTTAAAATTCGAACGGAGCTTGGACATATATATACCATGTCATGGTTCGAATCCGAATAGAGAAGAATTTTGGTCAGCATTAGAACTTATCCCCACTTCCATGGAAAAGATTGTGATTGTTAACAACTATGCGGATGTGTTTGAAGAAGTTGAAAACTTACCTCCGCAAAGAGAAATAGAATTCCGAATCGATCTAATTCCCAATGCCAGACCAGTGGTGCATCCAATTCGTAGAATGACTCCGAAAGAAAAAGAAGAATTAGGCGATCAAACTCGTCAACTGTTGTGGAAGGGTCTAATCAGACCTAGTTTTTCTAATTGGGGTGCAGCTGTTGTGTTTGTCCCGAAGTCAGACGGTACTCTTCGATTATGCGTTGATTACCGAGACCTCAACAAATAGACGCTTAAAAATAAATATCCATTACCCCGCATTGATGATTTGCTGGACCAATTGAATGGGGCGAACGTATTTTCCCGAATGGACCTTGCTACAGGTTTTCATCAATTGAGAATAGCAGAAGAGTGTGTTCCTTTGACCGCTTTCAGAGGTCCTAACATATTTTATGAATGGTTAGTAATGCCGTTTGGCCTATGCAACGCTTCAGCATACTTTGTCGATCTAATGAATAGAGTGTTCAGGGGAGTTCTGAATAAATTTGTCCTCATATTTATCGATGATATTTTAATCTACTCCAAATCAAAACCCGAGCATGAAAAACACTTAGAACAAGTATTGGAGATTCTAAGGAAGAACGTCTTCAAAGCCAAATTCTCTAAATATGTCTTCTGGCAAGAAGAAGTTAAATTTCTTGGCTATGTCGTGTCAGAGAAAGGAATTTCTGTTGACCCAAGCAAAATAACAGCGATTCAAGACTGGAAACAACCCACTACTCCAATAGAAGTTGGAAGTTTTATGGGGTTGGCTAGTTATTATCGAAAGTTCGTTAAGGATTTTTCGAAGATATCCAGTCCGTTAACGAAGCTCACAAAGAAACATGAGAAGTTTAAGTGGACTTCCGACTGTGAAGAAGCTTTCCAGGAATTGAAATCGAAGCTGACCACCGCTCCAGTGTTAACAATTATTGATGGCAATCAGGATTTAACGGTTTGGACAGATGCTTCTATTAGAGGTCTTGGTGCAGTGTTAATGCAGAGAGGCCAAGTAGTCGCTTATGCAAGCCGCCAATTGAAACCGCATGAGAAGAATTATGTGACTCAAGATCTTGAGTTGCTAGCCATCGTTTTTGCCTTGAAAATCTGGAGGCATTACTTGTTGGGCGAGAAATTTATAGTGTACACAGATCATCAATCGTTGAAGTATTTATATACCCAGAAAGATCTGAAACTGAGACAGCAGCGTTGGCTAGAATTTCTTGCAGCGTTTGATCTTGATATCCTGTATACGCCGGGGAAAGCTAACGTAGTGGCGGATGCACTTAGTAGAAAAACCGCAATTGTTGCCCATCTTATAATTACACCTAGCTTGATCGATAAGATATGTGTTCTCCAGAAGAATGATTATTTCATTCAAAAGATCAAAGGAAGAATCCAGAAAGGAGAACCCTCAAGCTTTCAAGTAAATAAAGAAGGAGTTTTGAGGCTGAATGGGAGAATTTGTGTTCCCAACCTTCCCGAGCTCAAAAGAGAAGTGTTAAATGAATGCCATAAATCCAAATTTTGCATCCATCTTGGGGTGAGTAAAATGTACAACGATATCAAACGCACTTTCTGGTGGAAGGCAATGAAAAGGGATATTTCTTTGTATGTTAGCAGATGCCCTACTTGTCAATTGGTCAAGAGTGACCAACAGAAGCTAGCTGGACTATTGCAACCGTTGGAAGTCCCAGGTTGGAAATGGGAACAGATTTCCATGGATTTCATAGATGGTTTGCCGCGAACCAAGAAAGCTAATGACAGCATTTGTGTAATCGTAGATCGCTTCACGAAGACTGCCCATTTTATACCTGTCAGGTCCAATAGAACTGCTCAAAGTCTAGCACAAATATATTTCAAAGAAATTGTTAAGCTGCATGGAATTCCCATCAGCATAATCAGTGATAGAGATCCCCTATTTACTAGCAAATTCTGGGAGGCTTTCCAGACAGAATTGGGAACAAAATTGAATATGAGCACCGCTTATCACCCACAAACAGATGGCCAAACTGAGCGGGTGAATAGAATTCTAGAAGATTTATTGCGGGCTTGTATAATTGATTTTGGTGGGTCATGGGAAGATCATTTGCATTTGGCAGAATTCTCGTATAACAATAGCTATCAAGCAAGTTAGAGAACGTCACCATTTGAAGCATTATATGGCAGACCCTGCAGATCTCCTGCATGTGGGGTAGAACCTGGCAACAGACTTGTACTAGGACCCGATATGATTAGGGAAGCATCTGATAAAGTGGACTTCATCAAGAAGCGATTGAAAACCGCCCAAAGCCGACAGAAAAGTTATGCAGACTCTAGAAGGAGAGATTTGACATTTGCTGTTGGTGATCATGTTTATTTAAAGGTTTCTCCGATGAGAGGAGTAATCAGATTTGGAAAGACTGGGAAGTTGGCACCGAGATTTATTGGTCCCTTTCTTATACTTGAGCGAATTGGAACTCTTGCTTATAGGGTTCAATTACCAGATAGGTTGCCTGGAGTGCACAATGTTTTTCACATATCTCAACTTAGGAGACATGTGCATGATCCGGATCTTGTTGTAGAAGAAGCAGCGCAACGGGATGTGGAGATAACTCCAGAATTAGCACTCAGAAGAGAGCCATTAAAGATTGTTGGCAAAGAAACTAGAGAACTCAGAAGCAAAAAGGTTCATTTAGTTAAAGTGCAATTGAGCAGTGATCCTAGAGACTGTACTTGGGAGACTGAGGAAAGCATTAAGCAAGCTTACCCCAAATGCAGAGTGGATATCTCTGACTAACTCCGGTGCAAGGTACCTTTACCATACTTTGCATTTACATTTTATTTCCTACTTTACTGTTGTTTCCTTTTCGAGGACGAAAAGTTTTAAGTGGTGGAGATTGTAATAACCCGGAAAATACGAGCCAATTTAAAATTTTTAAAATGGTGATTTCAAAGGAATTTGAACCATTGAAATAGAATATTTCAATAAAATATTGAATTAGAAATAGTGAGTCAGTTTGAAAATTGGAATTCATACTTTGACCGACTATGCAGGGTGGAAAATATAACGGATTTTAGCGAAACCAAAAATATTTAAATCTGTTAGTCAATACCTTTCTAACGAATCTGAAAAATCGAAGTTTCATAATGGGAATCAAAAGTTATGGCCGAATGAATTTTCAGAAGAGTCGGTATATAGAATATATAGCCCTGGAAAATTGATATTATGCATACGACCTCGGAATTCGACGAAACCACTTTTGTTGGGTCCGGGATGTCAAACTATTGCTAAGTTTCAAATTTCATAATTTTTGAAGCTAGTATGTGAGCGTGGCAAAAGAAAATGTGTTTGGTCGATTTCTGTTAAATTGGATCGACCAGAAAATGGCCATTTTTCAAACGACCTCAGAATTCGACGAAACTAGTTTTGTTGGGACCGTAGCGTCAAAACATAGCTAGATTTATTTTTCTGGAATTTTTCGAATCAGTTTGTGGCCCTAGCAAATTGAAATGTGCGTTCAGAGTTAAAAATTAAATGTTTTATACTTTAATTTGAAAAATAACTGACTGTAACAGTCGAATTGGCCTACGAAACATATCCCATTGTGTCCGGAATGGGGGTATTTGGCTAGGGGCGACAATCGTTGGGTTTAAAAAGGAGTTTGTTTGAGAAAACACTATTTAAAAATTTATTAAAATTATGGGCCAATCAAAAATTTCCATTCATAATTTTAAAAATAAAAAAAAAAGAAACCCCCCCGATCAACGGCGAAACCCGTTCACCACCTTCTCTCCTCCGCCGCCGCCGCTACCGCCACCTACAGCCTTCGCCGCCACCACCATTCGACGCGCCTCAGCCCCCTCTTTAAATCCGACCCCACCGCTGCCTGTATCGACGCCTCCTCTGCCTGTATCGACGCCAGGAAGTCGAGCACTTCCCGCTGCCGCCCTGAACGCCACCGACCACCGAACGCCACCAAACCACCACCGATTTAAAGCCCTCTCTTCCCTCTTCCACGTCAGCACCCCCGATCATCCCCACGTGCCACGGATTTCGCGAAAACTGTAAACCTAGTTTTGAAGCTTCGTGAAAGAGAGTTTTCTTTGATCTTTACACTTTGAAAAATCATATCTTTTTGGTGTGTTGACGAAATTCGATGAAACAGGAAACATCGAGACCGCAAGCAAGCTCTCTACCCAAAAGAAGAAGCTGCGGATTTTTCTGACATCGTATCGATTTTTAGCGCTCAGAAAACCAAGGTGAGAAATCTAAATTAACGTGAAATTGAATGGAAAATGCCGTGTATAATTTATATAAGCGAAATATAAATTACATACGTGTTGTATACCTCATGTACATGTGTAGTGTAAGCTATATAAGCGAAGTATGAATTTTCACATGCATAGAATAAGTGATATATGTGTTGAAATGATAGTGAAATATAGCAAATATATATTATATTATATATATATACTCCCCTCGTCCACAAACCATGGACGATATTTATTGTGGTAAATTGGTGAGAAATATTAGATGAAAAATACGAATGGTTGAATAATTGTTTGTGGTTGATATTGTTTGGTTGTGGTTGAAAAATACCCATTGGTGATTGAAATGAATTGGAAATATTTGTGGAAATAAAAATAAACATGCCGCCTGCGTGCGAATTAGATGCATGAATCCCCATTGTCAAAAACCGTGAGGTTTTAAGGTAGAGCGAGGAGCCGTACTAGGGACGGTGTCGGTTTTAACTACCCTGCCGTTATGCTGCCGAAATTTTGAATAATCTTTGTGTGTTAGAATTATTTTCATATGTTGAAATTATCTTCTTGCGTTGAAATTAAAGCCATATGTTGAAACTATATCCATGTGTGGAAATATTCATGTGTTGAAAAGTGTTGTGTGAAAATCGAATTCGTTTGTGAATGAACGAAGTGTTTAAACAATAAAAAACACATTTTTATATATATGAAGTATGAAAAATATTCACCTTATATAAATAGTTTCAACAATAAAAATCTCATCTTTCCAATATGAACAACATAAATAAAATATCCATGTGTGGAAATGCTCATTTGTTGAGAAGTGTGTTTAGTGGAAAAGTTCATGTGTTGAATAAAAAGACCGAACAATAAAAATTACATTTTTATTGAAACTATGAAGTGTTGAAACCATCCATTGGTTGAATAAATATTTTGAACGATAAAAATATCATTTTTATCATATTTGTGATGTGCTAAAGATATGCGGACGTTGAAATAAATATTTGTGATAGAAATATTATTTTTAATATGCATAGGAACTAAATAAAATAGTCATGTGTTGAAATCTATTTTAGTTCGCCAAAATTATCATCTTTGAAATGTGAAGTGTTAAAAATAGCCACTTGTTCAAATAAACGTGCATGAGTTGAAATATACATTAACTAGCTAATGATATGATTTTAGCCTATGCATGCAACATTAGAATGAATGGTGTTTTTAAACCAAAGCAAATCAAATATGAAATCGAATGGAAAATGATAAATGTTAGAAATTGTATATATGTACATGCATATCTATTGAACAGGTTAAAGCAAAAAGGGGCTAGAGAAGAGAAATAGAATTTTGTGCCCGACAAATAGGTACACATTTACTGCTTTGTTTGGGTGATGATTTTATGAGCCTGTTGGCTAGCCGCTTGGCTTTTTCTTTTTCTTTTTGATATGAGACGCCCGTGTGGCTATTTGGGAATTTTCCCAGACCCTCCCGTACAAAGGAGGTTATGGCGAAATTTTCCAAAATTTAAAGGCGTTAATGAAATAATTGAAGTGGAAACAATATAGGAATTTTTGAATGAACTATATTTATATAAATATATAAATATAAATAGAATAAAAACGAAACGTGGCCGTGCAGTTCATGTTTTGAAACCGTGATTTCAAACGACTAGTGTGGGAAATCCAACCATTGGATTTTCCCGAAACCTCAACCGTTGGGTTCGCCTTGGAAATATCTTTCCAACGGCACCAACTTTGTGAAGATCCGACGGTTGGATTGTCTGGAATGTTTAATTCAAAACTGAAGAAAAACGGCGCCAGAAACGATTATATTTTTATATATATATATAAATATAATTAAATTAAATCGAATAACGACGCTGCAGTTCGTAAATTGAAATCGTAACTTCAAATGGTTAGTGTGGAAGATCCGACCGTCGGATTTTCCCAAAACTGAAACCGTTGGATTCGTTTTGAAATGACCTTCCTAATGATGTAAAATTTGTGAAGATCCAACGGTTAGATTTTCAGATATGTGTAAAATAAAATTAGTGGAAAGCAGTGCCAGTGCATCGACACGACCTGAAACGTCGTTTAATTAAATATGGCCGTTTTAAATCAAATAAAAATGGCGATATATCGTTATAAAATACTATTGACGATATAGAGTGGAAATAAACCAATTTTGTTGTGTTTGCTTGATATGTGATGGTTGAATGTATTTGACATGAAAATTATAACTAAATAACTGAAATGTGATTGTTGAATAGTCCAACCATGTGATTGATTGATTTGAAAATCTAAATATACGTGGGTTATTTGAAAAGGCCGAGTTTATCTCATTTCAAATAATCGATCGACGTTGAGAAGTCGAAGAGTCGAAGATGGTTGAAGACCGACGATCTCCACATTGGATGGATGGGCGCTACTGATACTCGTGACTGGAGTAGCTACCATGAAGGAATTGAAGTAGTAGCCGTCCAAACATACTGTTGATTGTACGGATATGCGAGGAATTGGAGCCTCCGGTTTCGTTCAGACCCAGAACGGACTTGTAAATGGACTGTGTGTCTGACATTGGATTTTTGTTCTGTGTTGATTGATCTCTGTTAAATATATATCTATTTGGCGGCGGAGAATTTATTCTCTTGCTTAACGCCCTTCTCTGAGACGTACGAGCTCAAAGGTTATGTATTGACAGAAATCAGTCGCATGGAGTGGATTGCCTGTGTGGCACGCCTAAGTGGCATATGATCAGGGCTTCTGTTGCGAAGCAAAGTCTTGTGGTTGATGATCAAAGCATGTTCTGTGTGATGCAGCTTTGTGTATAACGTGAATTCGCGAGCCTCACACCCCGGTATGAGTCAAAAACGGGAGAAGGACCCAAGGAGTGCATGACGTTTCTTTCTAGCTATGGTGGTGTCAGTGACCTCCCAGCCCTGACATTTATATCTACTTTTCACCTGTGTGGTTGTTGGAACACGAGGTGCCTCGATTATAGGTCTGTAAGGACCGGGAAACGTGTGTTCAGGAATTGCCAATCCTCAAAATTAAGAGAGGACCGGCCTTGGAGGATCCAGGGGATTGCTGTGTGCGGTCCCGAGGCATTTGCTAGAGTGTCTCGAATCGGTGAGGAGCTTGCCCCTTGCCTCGACTCATGAAGGAATCCAATTTCCAATACGAAATATGTTGATGTGATTGTATTACTAGTATGGCGACATGATATATGGTACCCATGCCGCCTAGGATTGATATTTATGATTGAATTTGCTTTTGAAACATATATGCACTAGTAATAATATCAAACACTTTTGTTTTATTCGTATGAAGCGTCTTTGGCCATTATAAGGGAAAACTCTATCCTCCGGCTTGCGTTGCATTGTGTGATGGGACCTGAGTCTTATAATGGCTTCATTTTATAAAAAAGCATTGCGTTGATTTAATCATTTATTTTATTTCATGCACTAGCACTCATTGGAGTAAACCCGTTCCGCGAAAGTGGCGTGGTCCTTTGATTTGCCTTATTATTGTTGTTAATAAGTTGAGTAGATTTCTCATACCAGTCCCATGACTGACTCGTAGTTTGTTTCACCTTGCAAACTCGGGTGCCCTCCTTTTCACACGGGCAGCCTAGTTACAGGTTTCTGACGCACCTTTTGGCTCATGGCGAGGCTTGACTACACTGCACTGACTTGGATTTTCTCCGCCATTATTGTATATATATTATGATTCCGCCACTGGCGATGTAGACTGATATTCCTTTTGTGTACTCTTTATGTATGATTCCACCTCAGGCGATGGTGACTGATTATGTATCATTATGCACTAAGTTGTATCCTGTACTGTGCTTCTCTGATGTGATGATATCTATATGATTCCGCTGTCATATGTGCGTAAATTATTCTATTTTCTGTTTATGCTATTATCTGTGATCTGCTAATGATGATTAATGTGTTATATTCCAATGATTATCCTTAACACCGTGTCACGGGGTTTTGGAATCGTCACAAAATGAATCCTTCGTGGAAGCAAAAAACTGGCTCAGAGAAACTGAGGATTTGTTTGTTATATTCGAAGTGGACGATAGGCAGAAGATACAGTTGGACGTATGGTTGCTCAAAGATGAAGCCTCTTATTGGTGGGAGGTTAACAATGTTGAGAGACCAGTTGAAACCTCGATGGATTTCAAAACCAGGTTTGAAATGAAATTCC
Source organism: Allium sativum (assembly GCA_030737875.1). Lineage (NCBI taxonomy): Eukaryota > Viridiplantae > Streptophyta > Magnoliopsida > Asparagales > Amaryllidaceae > Allium > Allium sativum. The sequence goes on along the minus strand of CM060915.1, from coordinate 176,388,237 downwards.
TCTCACAAGCTGAATAAAGCCTACAGATGCGGAAGTTCTTAGCTCTAAAGCAGGGAAGTATGTCGGTCAAGGAATACGTTAACCAATTAAATCATCTGGCTAGGTCCGGACAGGAGTTAGCGAATACTCCACATAAGAAGTCTCTCTGTTTTGTTAAAGGATTGAATGAGCCACTGCACATCGTAGCTATGTCCCATATACCTATGGGTGTGACTTATGAGAGACTGGTGGACATGGCACTATTACAAGAAGAAGATAAGGTTGGCAAGAAAGAGATAAAGGTGGAAGTACCTCAAGATAAGAAAGTGGAAGGATCACAGAACAAGAAGATAGATTCCAAGAAGGGCGGGAAGAACAACAAACCCCATGACAAGAGGAAGTGTAATTTTAGTGGCTTTCCTTGACATCTGATTAAGGACTGCAGAAAGAAGAAGAGGAAGATGGGTGGTTGTTTTCAATGCGGCAAGACAGGACACATGGCTAAGGACTGCCCAAGAAAGCAAGGGCAAGGGCAGAGAGTTGGATCTATTTCTGGAGGGAAAGTTCACGCTCTCATAGCCCCTCTGCAAGAACGAGGTAGAAATATTTCTGTCGAGAGATTATTTAATCTTTTTGATCATCATATTCGTACACTCTTTGATTCTGGCGCATCATACTCTTATATATCTATTGCTTTAGTTGAATCTCTGCACCTAGACACCATTATAGTAGAGGATCCCTTGGTTGATACAAATCCAATTGTGGGTTCGGCTTATTTATCAATGATTTGTTTAGATTTGAAAATTTCTATACTGAGCGTTGGGTTTAGATGTAATGCCTATGTTTTCGGCTTTACAGGCTATGGGTTGATTCTAGGCATGGACTGGTTATCTAGTAATGGTGCCGTCCTCGATTGTGAAAAGAGAGTGGTTAGACTCATGGCTCTCATTGGTAACACTCTCAAAATCTCTTGCAATCCCATGAAATCTTTTATGCTTAGCTGTAACAACCCGTATTTTCAATAACCTGTTATAACATAAATGGAGGCAGAATTAAACTGTAAAATCTGAATCAAGGGAAACGGGCTATGCCATTGCGTTCGTCTCGGAAAAATACGCGAAATAGAGTCTGAGTTTTAGAAAATCGGAGTCTGTATGACCAAGATATGGCCTCGCAAAGTTTCACGAAAATTCAAATCCGAAAACAGATTTGAAATTCAGCCCAATTAAGACACCACTCCATTTTTAGGCCTGGTTAAGACACCACTCCATTTTTTAGACTTGACTTCTTCCCCAAGACATGCTTTGATGGCTTGGATTGAATCTAGATTTAATCCTATGGCCTAAAACACTTGCCTAATCTATAAATAAGACCCTAACCTATCCTAAATCCTCATTATTCATTCATGCAACTAAACTATGGCAAAATTTTACCTCTCATGGCCTCCACTCTCTTCATAAAATTTCTAAATGGTTTCTATGAGAGATTTTCCATGCATACAAGTGTTTTCAAGCTTGTATGAGTGTCATTAGCTTGCATTCAAGTCAAGTTTCTATCTTTGCATCATAAAGCAAGGGTTTTGATCATTTTGGCTCAAGGGTTTTTATGTTAGAGCTTGCATTTTGGGTCTATTTGATTGCATAAGGGCTTTGTCATATCTTTTGTGCCTTCATAGCAATGTAAGCTCTTTCCCTACTCTTAGATATTAACTATGAAGTTAAATGTTCATGTCGCAAGTTTGGGTTTGATCATTGAGTATGATACATGCTATCATGTCATGCAAGTTTATGAAGTCATTATCTTGATCTTGTGAGCTAAAAGCTACAACCTTTATGTTGAAATGTTGCATTAGGCAACATGAGAACCCTCATAACCTTTATGTCAACTTTCATATGAAGTCATAACCCTTATATGATGATATATGCGAGTTACTAGTCATCATTCCATATCTTTTGTCACCATGATTCGCTTATGTGCCAAGTTTGGGTTTGTGCATGTTTTGAGGCTTAAGAATGTAACATGCTAGTTAATGAACACATTTGTGCCTCATTTGCCACCATGATTAACTTGTGGCTTAATATCCATTTTTGTCATGCCTTTGCCAAGTCTCTTCTTTTAATCCATTACGTTGTTGCGAACGTATATGCGAGTTTAAAAGCATTGGGTTATGTTATGGGTAATTTCTAATGACATGAAAATAAAACTTGAAAACATGACTTGAAATATAACATGTAAGTTGACATGTAAGTATGCATAAAAACATAAGCTTGGGAATTTACCTATTAAGTTAGGTCTACCCTTTGGGAATTTACCTATTAAGTTAGGTCTACCCAAATGCTTGAAAACTTGTAACATGTTTTGGGAATCATGATGGACATGACACTTAGATAATATAAGTGTGGCCAACTCGAGGTTGGGTTGAGTTTGCAACGTAAAACTACCCGGAACCGACCGGCCTAACTAGTAGTTCCAAACAATAGGACCCAATGTGAGAAGTTGGTCATGTTGTGCTTGAACCCGAGGTTAGACCAAGTTGTGGTGTAAAGCTACCCGGAACCGACCGGCTTAACTAGTAACCACAACAAAGTCTAATGTGAGAGGTGAAGGTGCATTAAGTAATTAATGCCACATGATAGGGTTAAGTTAATTTGATTAATGACTCTTAACCAAATATGACATGGACAAATGGGTTAAGTAATTTGATTAGGCTAATGATACTTAACAAAACATGACAAGGTTGGGTAGGTTAAGTAACTTGATTTGCCTAATGACACTTAACCATTTTTATATGACTAGTGGACGGGGTTAAGTTAACCAACACTTAATCAATCCAACGCGATAACTTGGTAAGGTTAAGTAAGTTTTCTTAATGACGCTTAACCGAAAAATACGGTTAACGAATGGGGTTAAGATTTGACTCAACTAGTCTAAACATTGAAATCAGATGGTGTTAAGTTAGCCTAGACTTAATTAATCCCACTTGGTAGTTTAATGGGGTTAAGTTAAACACTTAACTAATCTAAACGTGATGAATTGATGTGGTTAAGTGACCTATACTTATCCAATCTAACTTGTTAATTTATTGTGGTTAAGTTAACCAATACTTAACCAATATAACGTGAAAACATGATAAGGCTAAGTCACGAATCGCTTGAATACACTTGACCGATTTGACTAAGTAAATTGATAGGGTCAAGTTAATATATACTTAACCAATCTAGAATGATAATTGGACGAGGTTAAGTCGTGAATTGCTTAATATACTTAACCAACTTGAGCATGGTTTGTAGGGTTAATGAAAGAACCCGTAACTTCCCCGTGAAGGAAAGCACGAATACTTTGAGAACAACACACAAAAGGACGCAGACGGAAGAACATTTCATTGTTATTACAACAATTCCATCAGATACAAGAATATACAGAGCATAAATGAATAAATTATATTCAACAAATATCAGAGATTACAATAAATTACATAGCAATGGAAAAATATACAAAACACAACTAGAAGTGATACACGGATACAGAGCTTTCCGAGCATCGTTCCAGCTGTTAATCAGGACCCTGTGAATATAAATCTGCAAAACCAAAACTACTAGCTGCCCGTGCGGAAAATAGGGGCACCCAGAGTTTAGGTTAAAACAATAAACTCCAGGTCAGTCATGTGACTGGTGTGAGAACTAAAACAGTTATTAATATTGGTTTTAAGGTTAGGTAAATCAAGGGACCACGCCATATAACACGGAACGGGTTTCCTCCCAAGAATACCAGTGCATAAAACAAACAGCGCAATGCTAAATAAAGAAAAATGAAGCTGTTATAAGACCCAGGTCCCATCACACAATGCAACGCAAGCCGGAGGATATGGTTTTTACCTTATAACAGCCAAAGCATGCTTGATACGTTTAAGACACATTATTTGATACTATTATAGGTGTATAGTGTCAAAACAATTTCAATCATAAATATCAATCATAGGCGGCATGAATGACCCATACCACTATGTCGCCATACTAGGTTCTACAAATAAAACCGAAACACACGTATTGGAAATTGGATTCCATCATGAGTCGAGGCAAGGGGCAAGCTCCTCTCCGCGTTCGAGACACTCTAGCAAATGTCCCAGGACGCCACTTTGATCCTTGGAATCGGCTGGGCCGGTCCTCTCTTACTTTTGAGGATTAGTTATTCCTGAACACACGTTTCCCGGTCCTTACAGACCTTTATCCGAGGCGCCTCATATCCAACAACCACACAGGTGAAAAGTATATAAATGTCAGGGCTGGTAGGTCATTGACACCACCCTAGCTAGAAAGAAACGTCGTGCTCTCCCAGCGGTCCGTCTCCCGTTTTTGACTCATACCGAGGTGTGAGGCTCGCGAATTCACGTTATACACAAAGCTACGCCACACAGGCCGTGCTTTGATCATCAACCACAAGACTTTGCTTTTCAACAGAAGCCTTGATCAATTGCCACTTACGCATGCCACATTGGCAATTCACTCCATGCGACTGATGTCCATCGATATACAACCTCTGAGCTCGTATGTCTCAGAGAAGGGTGTTAAGCAAGAGAATAAATTCTCCGCCGCCAAACAGATGTATATTTAATAGAGATCAATCAACACAGAATAAAATCCAATGTCAGACACACAATCCATTTACAAGTTCGTTCTGGGTCTGAACGAAACCGGAGGCACTTTCCTCGCATATCCATCCATCTCCAAGTACGTCTGGACGATCACCAACTGTTTCCCTCATCTTGGGTGTACAGCCCAATCAAGATCATCAGTAATCACCCAAACGATGTGAAGACTTCCGGTCTTCAACCACCGTCTTCATATTCGACATCTCGTCGAATCGGTTATTCAGAATGGGTATAAACCCGGCCTTTCTGAATAACCCACGTATATAATAAACGAATGTTACACAAACACAACAAACGCCTCATTCCAATTAAGAATATTCTTTTATTCACAAAATCACATTCTTAGGGAATGGTTCCCATTAATTTTATCAAAGATAAATTCTTCTAAATTTATCCTATAATCTTCCTTTGGATATCATTTCAAACTAGTCGGGATTAGCGAACCACACCGAAGTAATTATTTGTTTTATTTCCCAATCCCAACCTATATATCCCATGGAGAAAACTGGTAATACTCCACATCTAACACCACGGTGTTATCGGTAAAATTAATTACCATTTCACGTTCAAATCTAATTAAAGATTTAACTATCGCTTTGGAGCAAAACTGGTGGTACTCCATTCTCGATCACTTTTCAGATTTGATAATTTAAATTATCAATTCACATTTTAATCTAATTAAAGATTCATTAAAACTACACTGAGTCTTAATTCTTTTCAAAAATCGATATCTTGCCTTTAACTGGGTTAAAGAACCAACGTCATCTAAAACACGATTCACGATAAACCCAAATCACATTTGATATTAAATACCAGGCTCTGAATAGAAAATATATCGGCTTATATTCAATATCAAATTCTGAAACCAACATATATCATATTGGAAATAACGATATAAAGTATATCTTTCAAATTTCCATAACAATATCTGTATAGTCACGAAATCCAACATCGAAATATCCCGAAGATAATTTCGATTCAACTCCAGTCCAATCCACGTATTGGGAATATTGATTATTTTTAAAATCACTTTCAAATTCAATTTATTCATTTCACAAATAAATTGATTTTAATTCTAGTTCAAAACTAGTTCATTTTGACAAAAATCTATTTTTATCTTTTCAAATGTGGAATTTTTCACCCCAGTTCTTTCCAATTCACATATTATGATTTTACACAAATTATCAATATTTTTAATAATTTTATCAAGGCCCGTACGGTCGATTTCCATCAACGGCTATCGAACTGCACTTACAACGACCTTTTTTCAAATTTGATTTGGACATAATTCCAAATCCAACCGTTAGATTTCAAATTTCTAATATTCATTGGAAAGCTCTTTTCGATACGAACCCAACGGTTCCGGTTTTAGGAGAATCCGACGGCCGGATCTCCCGCAACGTCAATTCGAAGTCAATGGTCGAAATTCACGAACTGCCGCGGAGCGGAGCGTTCTATTCAGGCCATTTTATATATAATATATATATATTATATATATTTCGTCAATTTCCTTTTAAAACGTATTTTATAAATCGTTTTAAATTCGTTTTCAAAACCATTTCAACTCTATATTCAATTTCTAATCAAAATTGAATATTTCATATCATTACTATATAAATGATAATATTTTCAAATCGTTATATTTTGAAATCACTTCTTTTCTATATTCATTATAAAAACAAATATAGTCGATATAAATATCGTTCACGTCAAAATAGCGCAACTCTAATCAACACGGCTTTATATATTTCAATAAATCCGTTATTCTATTCAACAAATGAATATTTATTCTATTCAACACATGAATCTATATTTCTTTCAACACACGAATAATCTCAACACATGAGTACTGTCAACACATCACTATTTTTGTTATGTAAAATATTTTATAAAACTATGGTATCTATCGTTTGATTTTTAATTAGACTTCTACTGGGAAGTAGTTCTAATTTTAAATATGATAAAGATGTAAATTTCATCGTATAAAATATTTCACTCAACACATGAACATCGTCAACACATGACTATTTTTATATTCAACACATGAATTTTCTTTTATAATATTCATTATTTTCCCGATTGGAATGAGGCCCAATCAATCACCATATAATGTTAATTATATGGATTCCATACAACACATGTATATAATAGCAATAATAAACAATCAACCATCAACCAAAGTGCACTACACTGTATAAGCATCAAATACAGATATCTTACGCTTATAACAGCCTGTCAATCAATCGATCGACATATTTAATCAATCAGGATGAGTGAACTTCCAAATTTCATCCCAACACCCGTGTGGGGTTTCAAACAATCAAACACAGATTTTATTTGTGCAGTTGGGCGATGTGTAAAATTTATCGTCCCAATCAATGTCCTTCAAATAGGTGTACATAAACAAACCGTCCGGTTTGTAAATGAATTTTTTATTTTATTCACATTCACGTTAAAAATTATATTTTTAACGTCAAAAATATTTATTTCAACGCTTGCATTTCTATTCAGTTCATTTACCCAATAAAAATGATATTTTTATTTTTCTAACATATTTTGGGAAATTTCGGCGGCATAACGGCACGATACTAGAAACGGGACGAGGCCTAGCCTTATCCCCGGTCTAGTGAAGGCCCACGCCATTCACACATCAATCAAGTCCATTCAATTCACCAAACAATTCAATTCAAACCAAATAATCTAACCAACTACACAACCAAACAATTAAACAAACAAGCCATCCATGGTCTGTGGATGACGGGTGTCGGGTGCTACTAAACACCGTCTACATCCTAGTATATATATATATAACTAGAAAAAGAGATTTTGAGCGAGAAGTTCTCACCAACTAGCTAATCCAATCATCTCGACTCTTCTTATGTAGAAAATCTTGTCGTTCTCGCCTTTTGTCACTTTCGTTGCCCGTAGCCGCTACATGTATAAAAATCACATTTTTATTATCTACATTATATAAAAATCTCATTTTTATATCTTCTATAAGTTAAGAATCGGATTTTTATCCTCTCTATAATATAAAGATCATATTTTTATTTATTTCATATGTCAAAACTGTAGAAGCTTTAAAACGGAGAAAACTCACTTTTTTTCTAACGCCCGGGTTCGCTGTTTGGGTCCTAGAATTTGCAAACGAGCTTCAATCTTCACACCACCTTTTTTTCTAGCACAAGCACGCCATTCTGAACAACTTTTGCCTTGTGGTCTTCTTGCCGAAAATGTGCCATTTCGCCGGAAATCGCGAAAAGACAGCATTTTGACAGTGTTTGATCAGCAGACTTCGGACGCGTTTTCCCGACAACTCCGCAATGCAAAATAGGACTTATCATATACCAAATCGAAGAGAATTTCGTGCTCTACAACTTTGGTCATAAGGAACTTTGGCTAGAAACGCACGGTTTGGGAGTTATTCGCGAAATACGGTCAGGGACTTATTTGCAAAACGGGCGATTTTGGTGACAATGGGTTTTTGGGTGTAGCGGGGCCCACGGCCGGAATTGAGGGGGCTGGAGGGGGGCGCCGACCTGATGGACGTGGGGGAGGGTGTGGGTGGCGGTGGTGGGGCCCGTGGTGGCCGCGGTGGTGGTGGTTGGGTGTAGGGGCTTAGGGTTTGCAAATGGAGAGAGGAGGAGGAAGAGGAGGAGGAGGGGAGGAGGAGGAGGGGGTGCGGCGGCCGGAGGGAGGCTGGTGGTGGGCGGTGGAGGAGGAGGCCATTTTTGAGTTTTTGTGAAGAAAGAGGAAGAGGAAGAAAGTGAAGAAGAAAAGGAAGTAAAAGTGTTTATATGCTAGTTTCTCGCGTATCGTCCGAACACAAACGATCTCCGATGGCCGCGGATTTCGGACACGAGATAGTAGACGTGAAGACGAGTCCAACGAAACAAGTTTCGTCGAATTCCGAGTTCGTTTGACCATTCAAAAAAAATCACAAAAATGTTCAGATAAGCTCTAAAAATGCGATTTTGGCGCACCTTTTCTTCTCGCACGCTCACATGCTAACTCAAAAAATCAAGCCCTCTTGGATTTAACCATTATTAGATGATACGAATCTAGAAAAAAAAGTAGAATTGAATTCCGAGGTCGTATCAATAATGTTCCTTTGTAAAATGACTGCTCGCTTTACCCGGAACTGTTTCAGCTCGCACGGCCACATATTAACTCCGTTCGACGCGCCATTTGGAACTCAACAATGATTTGTCATTTTGAATCCAAAAAAATTTATCTCGTCGAATTCTGAGCTCGTATGCAAAATTTCACTTTTTAAGGGCTATGTATTGTTAACCGAACAACTCCAGCCCATAGCCACTATTCCGGATATCGGAATATATCGAAGCTTATACTTTTCGGAGTTTTAAACGGCATTTTGTACTCAATGGAAGTGGTTTCGAGTCCAAATTCATCCGTATGCAAAATATGACTTTTTGGGCCATGTATAATTTACATAGCGACTATTCTGAATTTTCAACTGGGCATAACTTTTGATTCCCGCTATGAAATTTCGATTTTTCGGATTCGTTGGAAAGATATTCTCAACTAGATTATAATATTTATGGTTTCGCTAAAATCCGGATTGTTTTGCACCCAGTACATTCAATTGAAGTTTGAAATCGAATTATCGAACTACCGCGCCATTTTCAATTCTATTTATAATTATATATAATTATTTATATTCTAACGATGACGCGTATAATATATACGTTCGAATTTTATTCAAAATAAATTTCTTGTCATATTATTTAAAATAATCCATTTTAAATATTCAAAATTCGCTAAGATTGCCAAAACAAAAATTTTAAACTGGCTCAGAATTTCCGGGTTATTACAGTTAAGCCTTGAACTTGGATACTTAGCCAATTTTGACAGGATTTGTAGACGGGTTAAGTCATGAACTTAAGTGACACTTAATCCATTATGTAAACCCTAGTTCTGAGGATTAGGTGGATAACCGTAGTTAACAAGGATAACGGGAACAATGCTAAGTGGTAAACCTTAGTTGAAGAATAACTAAGTAATGATTCTTAGTCAAGGAAATTTAGACCAGTTCATAGATAGATGAGTAACCTGATACGGTAGGTCATCGTTTAAGTATACGAGTAGGAGCAAGTATCTGATTTAGATAAAGGCTCCAGCGAACTGGGTAACGAAGCAGCGGCTTCGTGGAACGTGAGGATATTCTTGGTATCCCTCTATGAGCTGCCAGGTGATTATACTAGGCTCATGAAAGGTTAAGGTCTGCGTTAGAAGAACCAAGAGTATGCCTTGGTTGCTATACGAGCGACCTAAAGACGGGGATGGATAGGGGATAGTCGACGATACACGGTCGTACCCTAGATAGCATTTCGTCAGGCTACCTACCATCTTTGGTCAAGCGTGTACGTACGGAAAGGCAGAGAACACCCAAAAGACCATAATTGCTATCTAATTATGGTTGCGGTAAGGCTTGGATGTGGGTTGGCCAGTGTTGTGTTCTCATACAGGATTTATCCTGTCTTGTCTTTCACTAGTTGAGGGAGTGGTCTCGTGGGACCATAGCCACGTATAAGAAAAACAGACCTTAGCATCTGCATCGGCAGATAAATCGAAAGCTCCCGACCGAGTCCTGTATTTCTTGATTTGCCCTGTGACAGGACTCGGATGGCATGATGTGATACATGTGCATACAGTCATGGAAAAGCGATTCACGATGAATGCGTGGGAAAAAGGGCGCGGTTGGCGGTTAGCGTAATCCCTAGTGGCCCTAGGCGGTTGAACCCAAACCGAGATACGAAAACGTGCAATAGGTAAGCATAATCCCTAGCAGCCCTAGGTAGCATAAGTCCTAGTTGTACAAACAATAATTCATGTTGGAAGACCCTAGCTAGGTTTAGGGTAACAGTCCAAACCGATCTTAAGGATCATGGAACTATGTTAAAGTAATATAGAATCTCATGGGAAAGCCCGTATGGTCTACGGCAAGGGACTGAACATTTACATGGAATAAAACATACAAGTTGAGTAACCTATATATGCGATATATTAGGTTGACATGGACCATTACACGACTTTTGAGTGAGGGTCATTCTTGGTTAACACATGACACGGTGGGGATACTAGTACGGTAGGTGCAGAGCTAAAATACAGGATAGATATCACGGGGCGTTATACGTGACAGATATCTTGGGGATATTATACTTGATAGAAACCTGACGATGTGATACCTTGTTTTATCTTGACATTGTAATTTATCATGACACCTTAGTTTATCTGAGTTCAGTTGTTCATCCTGTTATTTTGATTTAGCTTATCTATCTTGTTATCATGCTTATGTTCATCTCAGTTTCTCATGTCAGTTAACTTTACTAGTTTTTATGCTAATAGTAGATAGGGCTTACTCAGTCTTTTTGACTGACCCGTTTTGTTTCGCCTCTTTTCTTCCGTTTCCCCCCTCCCCCCAGGTTACAGGGAGGAAATACTATTGTTTAGTTCGGACTTCTTCTGCTTGAAGGTCATCATGGATGGCTTGGACTTTTCTTGGCTAATGGCTACTTTACTGTTTTTACTTGGGGAATAATTTATGAAAATGTCTTTATGCTTCTTTACTATTGCAAGACAGGTTTTGATGTACTCTGATGTAAAAGGCTTTAGACCTTATTTATGCATGTTATGAAAGTTTGATTTTACTTCCGCTATTTTATATGTTCTGTCTTGTGATATTTTTGTGCATGTTTACCAATAATGCCCCTCTAAAGCTAGTGCATTCCTTTGCGAGTGACCCTAGCGGAGGCGGGGTGTTACACATGGTATCAGAGCAGAAGGTTACCAGACTGGGCAAAAGTTTTTAAAGACCTTTTGAAAACTATTTGAAAAAAAAACCGTTTACAAAGAAGCATTTTTCAAGAAAATTTTCTTTTAAAAGAAAAAGGCTATTCCCCAAAGGCCATTAGCACTATCCTTGTTTCCTTAATTGAGTCTCTTTTCCTTTCTTTCCTCCATCTGTAGTCACAGTAGTTTTTACTGCGACTAGTCTTTTCTACCTACGAAAGTGCTTTCCATACGATGGAGGTGGTTCTCGAGAGACCAGTGGCCGCGTTATAAGAAAGGATCGTGAGAAAGAAGGATAAAGGATACGAGCTTAAGGATGAGCAACTTGTTGGTATGGCTTAGTCCTCAAAGGAGGGAGAAAGATGAACAATGAAACCCATGACGAGAGAGTACCTTTGGCATGGTAAAACGGGGCGGATAGTTAAGTATTATGGGACAAGGACAAGATCATCGGAAGGGCAGTAGTATGCTCTCATTTCTAGAGTACCTCGGAAGGAGGGTAACGATCTTGTTAAAGGTTTAGCTTTTCTTCTCTATCATCCCGTTAGGACTTCGTTGTTCGTATCATTTAAGTCTGCTTCGATAGTTGAGTCTCTGCACCTTAAGTACTAGCGTAATAGAGAATCCCATTTTTGTCTCAAAGTCCTATTGGAGAATCAGTCCACTTATACATGACTTGTTTGGATTTGGGTATGTCTATGCCAAGTGTTGAGTTTGGAAATAATGCTTATGTTTATAAGCTATGGATGGATTCTAGGGATGAAGTGGTTATCCAGTAGGGGGTGCCACTCTCGGTTTTGATAGGAGGGTAGTTAGACCTTTTGACTAGCCTTGGTAATGCCCACGAAGTATCGGGTAACCTTTTTGAGGTTCTGTCATGACTAGTTACTTAGAATCCCTTGATGCGTTTATTGGAAATTTGAAGCCCGATCGAGTGGTGTTCGCCAATAAGACGGATGGTTTACTTCATTTATGCATGGGTTATAGAGATCACCCTAGTAAGTGCGCATGATAACCTGATTGACATCTGTTTACTTTCAAGAGAAAGTTCTTCTACATGGAATGCCTTATAGTATATAAACGAGATCCAAGATTCACTAGTGAATTTTGGAAAGCTTGCATGAGATCATGAGTACGCAGTCATGTTTGCGTTAAGTATTCTAGGAAAAGGATAAGTGCAAGTGGAACGAGAGGCGACGAAGAAATGAGTTCCAGCTCATGTTATGGAAACAGGAATAAGAAGCTACAAAATCGCGAAGTTAAAAGACGACTTTGATGGTCAAAGACTAGATAAGCGCATGATATCTCTTTTTGGGAGTATATCCTTGATCCCTGTTTTCTGTAGAGCTTACTTGTAGGCTATCTTGTGTGGACATCCTCTCGGTCCTATTCTCCGTTACAAACCCTGTAAGGAGTTTGTCCTGTTTATCTTCTCGACCCTGTTTCAGGGAATTCTAGGTAGAACCCTATGGATGTAAACATGTATTTGAAACATGTTATGATTGATATGGTTGCAAGTGGTTGCTCGTGGATGCGCGAATACACATTAGATACTAGCTCGACTCGGTCACATTTCATATTGCATATGCACGAGTATTTATACTTGTTTATGGATGAAATCGAATGTATTATCATGCGGTTGTTGCATATGAATGAATGATTGTGCACGCATATAGTATCTATATGACTAGGACTATTTGCATACATGTTGGATTCATGGCACTATACATATTTTGCATTAGAAAGATTATTCAGCCTGATCATTAGCATTAGCTAAGGAACATGTACGCACACGTTTTGCATATATTCATATAGCATTAGAAATCATCTAAGGACAATGGTTGCTTGTGGATGATGTTTTGAGTAGATGGATGATGGATGGTAGGATATGTTCTTCCTAACTTGGAGATTTCGGGGACGAAATCCTAAAAGGTGGGGAGAATGTAACAACCCGTATTTTTAATAACCTGTTATAACATAAATGGAGGCATAATTAAACTGTAAAATCTGAATCAAGGGAAATGGGCTTTGCCATTGCGTTCATCTCGGAAAAATACGCGAAATAGAGTCCAAGTTTTCGAAAATCGGAGTCCGTATGACCAAGATATGGCCTCGCAAAATTTCCCGAAAATTCTAATCCGAAAACAGATTTGAAATTCAGCCCAATTAAGACACCACTCCATTTTTAGGCCTGGTTAAGACACCACTCCATTTTTTAGACTTGACTTCTTCCCCAAGACATGCTTTGATGGCTTGGATTGAATCTAGGTTTAATTCTATGGCCTAAAACACTTGCCTAATCTATAAATAAGACCCTAACCTATCCTAAATCCTCATTATTCATTCACGCAACTAAACTATGGCAAAAATTTACCTCTCATGGCCTCCACTCTCTTCATAAAATTTCTAAATGGTTTCTATGAGAGATTTTCCATGCATACAAGTGTTTTCAAGCTTGTATGAGTGTCATTAGCTTGCATTCAAGTCAAGTTTCTGTCTTTGCATCATAAAGCAAGGGTTTTGATCATTTTGGCTCAAGGGTTTTTATGTTAGAGCTTGCATTTTGGGTCTATTTGATTGCATAAGGGCTTTGTCATATCTTTCGTGCCTTCATAGCAATGTAAGCCCTTTCCCTACTCTTAGATATTAACTATGAAGTTAAATGTTCATGTTGCAAGTTTGGGTTTGATCATTGAGTATGATACATGCTATCATGTCATGCAAGTTTATGAAGTCATTATCTTGATCTTGTGAGCTAAAAGCTACAACCTTTATGTTGAAATGTTGCATTAGGCAACATGAGAACCCTCATAACCTTTATGTCAACTTGCATATGAAGTCATAACCCGTATATGATGATATATGCGAGTTACTAGTCATCATTCCATATCTTTTGTCACCATGATTCGCTTATGTGCCAAGTTTGGGTTTATGCATGTTTTGAGGCTTAAGAATGTAACATGCAAGTTAATGAACACATTTGTGCCTCATTTGCCACCATGATTAACTTGTGGCTTAATATCCATTTTTGTCATGCCTTTGCCAAGTCTCTTCTTTTAATCCATTACGTTGTCGCGAACGTATATCCGAGTTTAAAAGCGTTGGGTTATGTTATGGGTAATTTCTAATGACATGAAAATACAACTTGAAAACATGACTTGAAATATAACATGGAAGTTGACATGTAAGTATGCATAAAAACATAAGCTTGGGAATTTACCTATTAAGTTAGGTCTACCCTTTGGGAATTTACCTATTAAGTTAGGTCTACCCAAATGCTTGAAAACTTGTAACATGTTTTGGGAAACATGATGGACATGACACTTAGATAATATAAGTGTGACCAACTCGAGGTTGGGTTGAGTTTGCAACGTAAAACTACCCAGAACCGACCGGCCTAACTAGTAGTTGCAAACAATAGGACCCAATGTGAGAAGTTGGTCATGTTGTGCTTGAACCCGAGGTTAGACCAAGTTGTGGTGTAAAGCTACCCGGAACCGACCGGCTTAACTAGTAACCACAACAAAGTCTAATGTGAGAGGTGAAGGTGCATTAAGTAATTAATGCCACATGATAGGGTTAAGTTAATTTGATT
Source organism: Allium sativum (assembly GCA_030737875.1). Classification (NCBI taxonomy): domain Eukaryota; kingdom Viridiplantae; phylum Streptophyta; class Magnoliopsida; order Asparagales; family Amaryllidaceae; genus Allium; species Allium sativum. The sequence continues at coordinate 176,373,202 of CM060915.1, read as the reverse complement.
AATGACTCTTAACCAAATATGACATGGACAAATGGGTTAAGTAATTTGATTAGGCTAATGATACTTAACAAAACATGACAAGGTTGGGTAGGTTAAGTAACTTGATTTGCCTAATGACACTTAACCATTTTTATATGACTAGTGGATGGGGTTAAGTTAACCAACACTTAATCAATCCAACGCGATAACTTGGTAAGGTTAAGTAAGTTTTCTTAATGACGCTTAACCGAAAAATACGGTTAATGAATGGGGTTAAGATTAGACTCAACTAGTCTAAACATGGAAATCGGATGGGGTTAAGTTAGCCTAGACTTAATTAATACCACTTGGTAGTTTAATGGGGTTAAGTTAAACACTTAACTAATCTAAACGTGATGAATTGATGTGGTTAAGTGACCTATACTTATCCAATCTAACTCGTTAATTTATTGTGGTTAAGTTAACCAATACTTAACCAATATAACGTGAAAACATGATAAGGCTATGTCACGAATCGCTTGAATACACTTGACCGATTTGACTAAGTAAATTGATAGGGTCAAGTTAATATATACTTAACCAATCTAGAATGATAATTGGACGAGGTTAAGTCGTGAATTGCTTAATATACTTAACCAACTTGAGCATGGTTTGTAGGGTTAAGCCTTGAACTTGGATACTTAGCAAATTTTGACAGGATTTGTAGACGGGTTAAGTCTTGAACTTAAGTGACACATAATCCATTATGTAAACCCTAGTTCTGAGGATTAGGTGGATAACCGTAGTTAACAAGGATAACGGGAACAATGCTAAGTGGTAAACCTTAGTTGAAGAATAACTAAGTAATGATTCTTAGTCAAGGAAATTTAGACCAGTTCATAGATAGATGAGTAACCTGATACGGTAGGTCATCGTTTAAGTATACGAGTAGGAGCAAATATCTGATTTAGATAAAGGCTCCAGCGAACTGGGTAACGAAGCAGCGGCTTCGTGGAACGTGAGGATATTCTTGGTATCCCTCTATGAGCTGCCAGGTGATTATACTAGGCTCATGAGAGGTTAAGGTCTGCGTTAGAAGAACCAAGAGTATGCCTTGGTTGATATACGAGCGACCTAAAGACGGGGATGGATAGGGGATAGTCAACGATACACGGTCGTGCCCTAGATAGCATTTCGTCAGGCTACCTACCATCTTTGGTCAAGCGTGTACGTACGGAAAGGCAGAGAACACCCAAAAGACCATAATTGCTATCTAATTATGGTTGCGGTAAGGCTTGGATGTGGGTTGGCCAGTGTTGTTTTCTCATACAGGATTTATCCTGTCTTGTCTTTCACTAGTTGAGGGAGTGGTCTCGTGGGACCATAGCCACGTATAAGAAAAACAGACCTTAGCATCTGCATCGGCAGATAAATCGAAAGCTCCCGACCGAGTCCTGTATTTCTTGATTTGCCCTGTGACAGGACTCGGATGGCACGATGTGATACATGTGCATACAGTCATGGAAAAGCGATTGACGATGAATGCATGGGAAAAAGGGCGCGGTTGGCGGTTAGCGTAATCCCTAGTGGCCCTAGGTGGTTGAACCCAAACCGAGATACGAAAACGTGCAATAGGTAAGCATAATCCCCAGCAGCACTAGGTAGCATAAGTCCTAGTTGTACAAACAATAATTCATGTTGGAAGACCCTAGCTAGGTTTAGGGTAACACTCCAAACCGATCTTAAGGATCATGGAACTATGTTAAAGTAATATAGAATCTCATGGGAAAGCCCGTATGGTCTACGGCAAGGGACTGAACATTTACATGGAATAAAACATACAAGTTGAGTAACCTATATATGCGATATATTAGGTTGACATGGACCATTACACGACTTTTGAGTGAGGGTCATTCTTGGTTAACACATGACACGGTGGGGATACAAGTACGGTAGGTGCAGAGCTAAAATACAGGATAGATATCACGGGGCGTTATACGTGACAGATATCTTGGGGATATTATACTTGATAGAAACCTGACGATGTGATACCTTGTTTTATCTTGACATCGTAATTTATCATGACACCTTAGTTTATCTGAGTTCAGTAGTTCATCCTGTTATTTTGATTTAGCTTATCTATCTTGTTATCATGCTTATGTTCATCTCAGTTTCTCATGTCAGTTAACTTTACTGGTTTTTATGCTAATAGTAGATAGGGCTTACTCAGTCTTTTTGACTGACCCGTTTTGTTTCGCCTCTTTTCTTCCGTTTCCCCCCCCCCCAAGGTTACAGGGAGGAAATACTGTTGTTTAGTTCGGACTTCTTCTGCTTGAAGGTCATCATGGATGGCTTGGACTTTTCTTGGCTAATGGCTACTTTACTGTTTTTACTTGGGGAATAATTTATGAAAATGACTTTTTGCTTCTTTACTATTGCAAGACAGGTTTTGATGTACTCTGATGTAAAAGGCTTTAGACCTTATTTATGCATGTTATGAAAGTTTGATTTTACTTCCGCTATTTTATATGTTCTGTCTTGTGATATTTCTGTGCATGTTTACCAATAATGCCCCTCTAAAGCTAGTGCATTCCTTTGCGAGTGACCCTAGCGGAGGTGGGGTGTTACATTAGCTATCTAGAATCTCTTGATGCGTCTGTTGAGAATTTGCAGTCTGTTAGAGTAGTCTGTGAATACTCGGATGTATTTGAAGAGGTGAAGGGCTTACCTCCGAAGCGGGAGATAGACTTCCGCATATACCTCGTTGATAACGCAAAACCCGTTGCTTTACCTGTTAGACACGTAGCTCCAATGAGAGGAAAGAGCTCAGCAAGCAAGTTAAAGAGCTTCTAGAAAAGGGGGTTCATAAGGAGGAGTATTTCTGAATGGGGTACTCTAGTAGTGTTTGCAACCAAAGAGAATGGTTCGCTTCACCTATGCGTGGATTATAGGGAGCTAAACAAGCTGACCAAGAAGAATAGGCACCCACTTCCAAGAATAGACGACTTGTTCGATCAGCTTATAGGTGCATCGGTATTCTACTAACTAGATCTAGCTACCAGGTTTCATCAGCTAAGAGTGGCCGAAGACAACACTGATAAGACCGCGTTCAGAACCCCAGATGGTTTCTTCGAGTGGCTTGTCATGCCCTTCGTCTTGATAAACGCACCCGCTTATTTTGTTGATTTAATGAATAGGGTGTTTAGGGAGTTCCTTAATAAGTTTGTAGTGGTCTTCATAGATGACATTTTGATCTTCTCGAAGAGTGAGGAAGAGCATGCTCTGCATTTAAAGGAAGTCATGGATACTCTTCTTGCACATCAGCTAAAAGCCAAAATATCCAAATTCCATTTCTTGAGAGAAGAAGTGAGATTCCTTGAACATGTGTGTCCAAAGAAGGGATAGCTGTGGACCCCGCAAAAGTAGGTGCGGTACAAGATTGTAAGGTCCCAAGGAATGCAACTGAAGTCCGAAACTTTCTCAGGCTAGCGGGTTTTTGCCGAAAGTTCATTAAAGAATTTGCGAAAATCTCGGCTCCACTTACAAGGTTGACGAAGAAGAACCTAACTTTCACTTGGGATTTGGATTGCGATGTTGCTTTCCAACGTTTGAAGAGGTCTCTAACAACAGCCCCAGTTCTGACATTACCTGATGGGAGCAAGATGTTTGCAGTATACACGGATGCATGCGGTATAGGACTAGGCTCTATCTTGATGCCAGAATGGAAGGTAGTAGCTTATGGTGGAAAATAGTTGAAAGTACATGAGAAAAACTACCCAACCGATGATCTAGAGTTGGCTGCCATCGTTTTTGCGCTTAAGTCTTGGTACCATTATCTCCTAGGTGAGAAGTTTGAATTGTATACTGACCATAAATCGTTGAAGTGCATTTTCTCGCAGAAAGATCTTAACTTGAGGCAACAAAGGTGGATGGAGTTCTTAGTATCCTACAATTTTGAGATTTCCTATACCTGTGCCAAGGGCAATGTAGTAACAGACGCCTTGAGTAAAAAGAAGCTGACCTTAAGTGCTCTCTTTGTAGAAAGGCGGAGCTTAGAGTACATAGTGGCTTTTGACTTTAGACCCTCTGTCGATTATGTGGTTGGTTTGTTAGCATCGCTTGATGGCAGCCTACTCTTTTGGACTTAATATGAACCACACAACGTAAAGACCCTCAGCTAGCTGATGTAATTGATAAGCTAATTAGGGGTGAGACTTCTAGTCATCTCAATAGATACTCCATCGATGACAAAGGTTGGTTGAGACGGGATGAAAGACTATGCGTCCTACAAGCAAGGGAATTAGTGAAGATGGTTCTCGAAGAAGCACACCATTCTAAGATGACCATACACCGAGGTGGAGACAAGATGTATAAGGACATAAAAAGGATTTTCTTTTAAAATGGCATGAAGAGGGATGTAGCTGAGTTCGTTGCTAAGTGCTTGAGATGCCAGCAAGTCAAAGCGGAGAAGAAGAAGCCTGGTGGTCTGCTTCATCCTCTAGAGGTCCCATAGTGGAAATGGGATAGCATTTTGATGGACTTTGTTGATGGGTTGCCTAGGTCAAGAAGGGCAATACCAGTGTTTGGGTAATAGTGGACAGGCCCACAAAAAGCTCTCACTTTATACCCGTCAACACTAGGAGGACTACCTCATCGTGAGCATCCATTTATTTTAAAGAGATAGTTAGACTCCATGGAATACCCTCCATCATAGTGAGTGATCGAGATCCTATCTTTACGAGCAAGTTTTGGAGGAGCTTGCAAGAGGCTGTGGGCACACAGCAATGCTTAAGCACGGCCTATCACCCCCAAACCAATTGTCAGATGGAAAGGGTGAACAGAGTATTAGAAGACCTCTTGAGGTTGTGTATTCTTGATTTTGGAGGTACATGGGAGGATCATCTTCCTTTGGTGGAATTTGCCTACAACAATCGCTACCAAGCAACAATAGGCATGGCACCATTCAAAGCTTTATATGGAAGGCCATGCCGATCACAAACTTGTTGGTGGGAGTCTACAGACAAGCTCATAATTGGGCCAGACATGATTAGAGAAACTTCAGAGAAAGTGGACTTGATAGGAAGAAGAATGAAGATTGCCTAAGACAGACAGAAATCCTACGCAGGCAAAAGAAGGACCGACCTTGAGTTTGAGGTTGGAGATAGGGTGTTCCTTAAAGTATCTCCTTTGAGGAATGTCATTCGCTTTAGGTCGGTAGGAAAGTTGGCACCAAGTTTTGTAGGACCATTTCCTATCATTGAAAGGATTGGGACGATGGCTTACAAAGTAGAGATGCCCGAAAGACTTGCTGGAGTTCATAATGTTTTTCATGTTTCTCAACTACGAAAGTGCTTACATGAGTCTGCGGAAGTTGTGGAGCCAAGCATACTAGAGGAAGTAGAAGTGGAACGAGAAGCGACTGTGAGAAGAGTTCCAACTCGTATCTTGGGTACAGAAGTCAAAAAGCTACGCAACCGCAAAGTCAGACTTGTTAAAGTTCAATGGAGTGACGTTGAGGAAGACGCGACTTGGGAAACTGAGGATAAAATACGCGCAACCTACCCTTTCCTTTTTGAGGGTACATCCTTGATCTCTTTTTCCATAAGTTTATACATGTTTATATCTATCTTTTAAGTATATCTACTCGGTTCTATTCTTTATCCTTAGGTAGAAACCAATGGATGTAAACATGTATTCGAAACATGTTATGGTTGATGGTTGCAAGTGGCTGCAAGTGGTTGCTACTGTTTGCTCTTGGATGCATATACACACACATTAGGTGTTAGATTGGCTAAGTCACTTTCGTATTGCATATGCATATATGTATTTGTATATGGATTGAAACTTGATGTGTTATCATATGGATGTCGCATTTGTATGAATGATGGCGAACTCATGCAGAATTATGAGTATGAAAAATTGCATACATAATGGACTCATGACACTGACATAATTTGCATTACGGAGGTCAACTGAATCAGTAGACCGCCTGATTTTGTATTAGATAAGGACATGTACACACACTATGCATATAGTCATGGAAGCATTAGAAGTCTTTTTAAGGACAATGGACACCTGTATTTTATGGTTGAATATACGGACGATTGGATGGTAGGATATACATTCTTCTTGACCTGAAGATTGCGGAGGCGAAATCCTTTAAAGGAGGGGAGAATGTACCACCCTGTATTTTCTGTGTCTATTAAGGAACGAATTAAAGAATACTTAATTTTTAAAGTGATAATTAAGGGAAACGGGTTATGCCGTTGCGTTCGTCTCGAAATTCTTCTTGGAATATAGTTCAAGTTTTCATAAATCGGACTTCGTATGAGGAAATTACGGCTCTCAGAAGTTTCAGGAATTTAAATAAATTAAAACATTTTAGATTAACATTCAAAATTCAAATGAAAACAAAGAAGAGGGCTGGGCTGGATTTTTCCTGCCCTAGGCTAGGTCGACTAGGGGATCGACTAGGGGGTCGACCTCCCCAATACAGGTCGACCTGGGGGTCGACCTACCCCCTCACCTTATCCAAAACAGTGAAGATTCTGACTTTTTGCTGAGTCTTTTCTGACCTGCTGCTGAGTCACTAGGGCATAGGTGGAAATTCTGGATAACTCTATCTAGTCTGGATGGTTATGATTGCTCCTAGGATGATCTAATGGCTCACACAAGATTAAACCTCTATAAAAGAAACCCTATTCCTCAACCCTAAATCACGCAGATTCATTCCAAGGAGCCACCATGCTGTCAATGATCGTCCTAACCTAGCAACCATTTCTTTTCAAAATAGAAAGCATGACTAAAGCTATGAATCAAAAGTAACTTAGAGAATTGATAGTCTTCGTCAAGGGATTGCTTTTCAGTTTCTGAAAACAAGTCCCAGACAAAAAGACTTTCTTTTGTTTGTAAGTCCTGTTATTATTTAGATGAATGATAAAAAGTTATGATTTGTAATAAAGTGAAAACTAGAGTAATTCCTAGTTGTAATATAATGATGATGCTGATTCATGTCTATTCTTGTAACGATTCTATCGTATATGCTTATTAGACTATTGTGGTTATTATGTTGTTGTTAAACCAATCGTGTATTATTTAAATTTGGTGACTTTTTCATGTTATGTAACATGCAATTTGTTATGCTATGACATGTATTATGTTTAGATCTACGTTTAGATCTATGAAAATTGGATCCAAAAATAAAAGTTCACATTCACATGCCTAGTTGAACTTGTGTAATTCTATATGCTTAAGATTCATGTTTATTGGATCCAAAATAAAAGTTCACATTCACATGCCTAGTTGAACTCGTGTAATTCTATATTCTTAATATTCATGTTCATTGGATCCAAAATAAAAGTTCACATTCACATGCCTAGATGAACTTGTGTAATTCTGTAAGCTTAAGATTCATGTTTATTGGATCCAGAAATTAAAAGTTTACATTCACATGCCTAGTTGAACTTGTATAATTCTATATGTTTAAGATTCATGTTTATTGGATCCAAAATAAAAGTTTACATTTACATGCCTAGTTGGATTTGGATAATTTCATATGTTTAAGACTCATGTTAATGGGATTGAAAAATGCAAGTTCATTATTTTATGCCACAATTACATGACACATGCTTTGTTAGATCCTTATTATTTTATGTTGCATGGATGGTACATGCTCCCTTCTTTCCCCTTTTGTATATAACTTAGGCTAAGTTGCAAGCCTAACATTCAGTGTTAATTTTGCGAACGTATAATGGGGGTAACGTTGGGAAAACCTTAAATTTCATATTTTTGGCATAATTTGGACCATAAATGTATGAATGATTAGTGGTATAAAAATGGTATAATTTATATGCCTAAAAATTTAGAATATGATTTAAAGGGTAAATAGGGCATGACTTGAATGGCAATAATTGTGGATAATTTACATATAAATTAGAAAGGTAGATATGTAAATTTAGCAAAAGACGAATATGGCTAACCCGAGGTTAGATTGAGTTACGGTATAAGACTGCCTGGAACTGCCCGGCAAATCCAGCAACCGTAACAATATAGATCTAATGTGATAGGTTAGCGCATTGAGCCCAAAAGAACCGGAGGTTAGATTGAGTTGCGGTGCAAAACTGCCCGGACCCGACCGGCACATCCAGTGACCACAACAATATCTGTCTAATATGAGTGGTTGGTGCTTTAAAGAATGAATTAAAGCTAAGACAGGAATGGTAGGGTTAAGTTAATTAAGATAACACTTAACCAATGCAACATGTTAACTAAACCGAGGGGTGGGGTTAGGTTAATTTGGATACTTAACCAATTTAACATGTTGATTATGAAAACCTAGTAACGAAGACCCATTTCAGCAGTAACCCACATAGATGTATCATGGTACCATGAACTAGGTAGGGTGGGGCACGATTACTGGGCTGATTATAAGCGGTCAAAACAACGGCGGGTGGTGCGTCAGTGTAGGTTCCGACAGATTACGGGCGTGCACGTACTACGGAGTGGAAAAACAGGCACTGGGCATCAGTAGTTATACACTGTGCATCTTGAATTGTGTCGGGTTTCCACCATAGGATTTGATACACCCCATGGTGGGACCAGCACAGGTATCTACAAACAAGCGGGGCCAATGACACAAGTGGTAAACGTATACGAGTAGGATCCGATCGATAAAAAGGGGATCATTTATCTTGAAGACATGGTGCTAGTTGAAACACTTGTAAGGGAGTGTAGATAAATTGAAATGAGTGCGGTAGCATATTTAGCCTTATTCTCTTATTTCTAGGGTATTGTCCTAGGTTCAGTTTATTCATGCCATAATCCTTTTCTAATTTACATGCTAAATTATCACTGGACTTACTAGACTCATATCTGACCCATTTTTCTTTCGTCTTCTTTTCTTCCGTCTCTCCCCTCCCCCCCTCCCCTCCCAGGTCCGCAGGGAGGAAATACTCCAGCTTAGTTCAGACCATTTGCAAGCTTGAAGAGAGTAGATGTATGACTTGGACTCTCTCTTCTTGGGCTATGGCTTTGGATTCACTCTCAATGAAGATTAATGCTACTTTATTGTTGTTTTATGCTTCTTTATGTTTTAATCAAGACAGAGGTTTTGATGTAATAATTTGGAAGTTGTTTTCAGATAGTTTGTTGTGATGTTTTGACTAAGTTCTTATGAAATAAATTTAGTTTTTCCGCTGCTTATATGTTTGTCTTGTAAATTATCTGTGTATTTTACCTACAATGCTCCACCGAAGTTAAGGGATTCCCTTTGTGAGTGACCTTAACGGAGGCAAGTTGTTTTACCTTTCGAGGAACAAAACCCTACACCTATACGGTGGCTAAGTTGGGGACAATACGTTGCGTGAACGGAGGTGCGGGTTGTTACAGTGTTATCAAAGCCAATACCCAGCCGGAATAGTGGCTCCTGTGTGGATCACAGCGCCTGGTTGAGGTGTTTGTGAGCTAATGGGGACGTTGGGATCTGAAGGAGGGGAGAATGTAACATCCCCAAGTCCAACATCGTGGAAGCCAATGTGAAGTGAGTACTTATATAATGGAGCCATCTCTTACTAACGCCGAGGCCTTTTGAGGAACAAATCCCACACCTATACGGTGGCTAAGTTAGGGACAATATCTTGCATGAATGGAGGTGCGGGTTATTACACACACCACCTTAAATTTCCTATCGGTCATCGGTCGAATGCCCATTCGCAAAGCAGATTTGAATACAATTTTTACTACAATAATCAAACAATCTAAACAATTTTACTGCAACACTAATGTTATATTTATGGCATTATAGCTGATAAGAGAATGTAAATGAGTATATATACAAATTAAATATATATAATAAATCTAGAATTATTTAGTATGGAAGTTTTCTTGGGATTCTATGAAACACGTATACAAGCGCACATGGGAGCATGCACGCGCACATGCGCACATCACACACACACACACACACACACACATATATATATATGTGTGTGTGTGTGTGTGTGTGTGTATAAATGGAAGGTGAATGGTGTTTAGATTGGAAGATGGGCAAAGGAAGGTGAATTTCTTCGACAAATAACTTTGTAAAACACATTAGTACATTCTGTCTGAAAAATTAAGCATATTTTAGTTAATAAAATAAAATTTAACCATTGACACATACATAAACTTGCGTCGATTTTGAAGAAAGGAAGTACCTATGAATTTGAAATATATTTGTAAACTCTCACATGCAAACGTGATAATTTGAAAAGATTCCATCCATTTATTTTCTCTTTCCTCAAATGATAAGAATTAGGTTTCAAAATAAATATTGAAAGTATTATTGGAGCATCTGTTTTCAATCAAAAAATAGAAAAAAGATTCTGCTATAAAAGTGTGTTTGAAAGGACGTTATAAAATTTTTATTGGACTAAGCTCAAATTTGATATGAATGATTTTATAGAAAAAAGGCTAAGTGATTTTGATAACACTATAAGAAAATATAGTTTATATAGCGTTATATTATACCCTTGTAATTAAAATGATATATAAAGCTATATAAATTCATTATGAATTGAGCTATAAAAATTATGAATCCGCTATTAACTCTTTAGAAGCGCGGGAGCCCAAATAAAGGCGGTATGTTTTCACTTAGTGAAAAAAAGGCTGTGAAAATTAAGATCTTCCACCCTTTTCCTTCGTCTTCCCCTTTCCCTTCGCTTTTGTTTTCTGTCTCAAATCGATTCACCGCCTCACCGCATCGATTTCCTTCTCGCATGGATTCCCATCACTGCATCAATTCTATTGATTTCAACACCCGTTTGCTGCCATCACAACTTCGCATCTATTCGCTTCGCCAGCAATCGTATCGATTCCGCCTTCGGTCATACTAGCAATCTGCAACAAATCGGTCACGCCAGTTCACCCTGAAGCAACTATCACGGTTCTCTCCACCAGCAGCGACCACGTCAATTCTCTTCAAAATAAATGGCTAAATTCCATGAGTTATTGGGTAATTTCGATATTGTAACAACCCGAAAATCTGGGCCAGTTTAAAATTTTTATTTTGGCAATTTTAGCCAATTTTGAACATTTAAAATGAATTATTTTAAATAATATCGACGAGAAATTTATTTTGAATGGAATTAGAACGTATATATTATATACGTCGCCGTTAGAATATAAATAATTATTTATAATTATAAAAGGAACTGAAAATGGCGCGGTATTTTGAAAATTTGATTTCAAACTTCAATTGAATGTACCGGGTGCAAAACAATCCGGATTTTAGTGAAACCAAAAATAATAGGATCTCATTGTGAATATCTTTCCAACGAATCCGAAAAATCGAAATTTCATAACGGGAATCAAAAGATATATCCAGTTGAAAATTCTGAATAGTCGCTATGGAATTCAGGCCCTTAAAAATAGACATTTTGCAAACGACCTCGGATTTCGACGAAACCACTTTTGTTGGGTCCATGATGTAAAGTTATTGCTAGATTCCAAATTTCAAAAAAATTCGATTCAATATGTGAGCGTGGCAAAGGAAAACACATTTGACCAGTTCTAGTTGATTTTAATCGACTAGAAATTGGCCATTTTTAAACGGTCTCAGAATCCGACGAAACTAGTTTTGTTAGGACCGCATCGTCAATACGAAGCTAGAAAATATTTTTATGGGATTTTTAGAGTTAGTATGTGACCCCAGTAAATTGAAATGCGTGTTCAAAATCAATATATAGAGTTATATGTTGATTTTGACGGAAACTGATTGTAATTATCGAATCAGCTTGCGATGCATATCCCATTGTGTTCGGAATGGGGGTAAAACGCTAGGGACGACAGGCGGTGGGCCTCGTTTTGAAGTCGAAAATAAAAGTTGCCTTTTGTGGAAAATTAAATAATATAAAATAAAATAAAAAACCCTTTCTCCCCCTTTTACCCGTTCTGCCCCCCCTATTTCATTCGTTCATCTCAGAAGAAAAAAAGAAGAAGAAGGAGGCGACGAAGGCGGAGAGGAGCCGCCGCCCTCCCCAAGGACCACCGCCCTCCCCAAGGACCACCGCGCCTCATCGAAGACCCCCCCTCTTCCACCTAGACCTCGCGACGAAGATTCCCCCCCTTCGTTTCAGAAATCGCGACAGCCGCCCCACTCCCTAACCCGCATCCAACCGCCGCCGCCACTACTTCGTCAACTCCCCCTCGATCCTCTCCCTCTCCTATGAAAACCGCACCACCCCTGAGTCCCTCTCCAGCCCCCGAACGACGACCGCACCCACTACGGGGCCCACGCACCGCCAGTCCGACCACCACCGCGCCCTAGCTGCTCCGACGAACGATGCAGTGAAAGGTAATTAATTTAATTACTTAGGTTATGAATTTATTTAGTTAAAGGTTTGATTTTTAATTTAAACAAAGGTTAGATTTTTGTTCGTGAGAAATAGCAAATAAAAATATAATCTTTATTAGGTAGGAGCTTGTAAAAATATGATTTTTATATTTTTAAAGTATTAAAAATATGATTTTTATATTTTTAAATTATTAAAAATATAATCTTTACTATATAGAAGATGTGAAAATATGATTTTGTTTATGTAGAAAAAATATATAACTTTTGCACGATAGGAATATTAAAAATATCATCTTTATATGTGTAGCAAAATAAAGTGGTGATTTTTATAATGATGAAATCTATATATTTGAAAAGGCAAGATTTTTATATATTGAATAGCTAAGTAAAAATTCAATTTTTATATATTGAATAGCATAATAAAAATTCGATTTTTATATATTGAACATCGAAGTAAAAATGTGATTTTTATATATTGAACATCGAAGTAAAAATGTGATTTTTATATATCGAACATCGAAGTAAAAATGTGATTTTTATATATCGAACATCGAAGTAAAAATGTGATTTTTATATATCGAACATCGAAGTAAAAATGTGATTTTTATATATCGAACATCGAAGTAAAAATGTGATTTTTATATATTGAACATCGAAGTAAAAATGTGATTTTTATATATTGAACATCGAAGTAAAAATGTGATTTTTATACATTGAACATCGAAGTAAAAATATGATTTTTATACATTGAACATCGAAGTAAAAATTCGATTTTTCTATATTGAACAGCGAAGTAAAAATTGATTTTTATATATATAGTGGCTACGGGCAACGAAAGCAACAAAGAGTGAGAATGGCGGAGATTTCTACTTAAGAAGAATCGTGGAATTGGGATAGCTTTTGGTGAGAACTCCTCACTCAAAATTTCTTTTTCTAGTTATATATATATATATACTAGGATGCAAACGGTGTTTAGTAGCACCCGACACCCGTCATCCACAGAACATGGATGGCTTGTTTGTTTAATTGTTTGGTTGTGTAGTTAGTTAGATTATTTGGTTTGGATTGGATTGATTGGTGAAATGAAACTGATTTGATTGATGTGTGAATGGCGTGGGCCTTCACTAGACTGGGGATAAGGCTAGGCCTTGTCCCGTTTCTAGTATCGTGCCGTTATGCCGCCGAAATTTTCTAAAATAAATTAGAAAAATAAAAATATCATTTTATTGAATAAATGAACTGAATAAAATATTTTATCGTTAAAAATATAATTTTTAACGTGAATAAGAATAAATAAATATTCATTTACAAACCGGACGGTTTGTTTATGTACACCTACTTGAAGGACATTGATTGGGACGATAAATTTTACACATCGCCCAACTACACAGATAAAAATCTGTGTTTGATTGCTTGAAACCCCACACGGGTATTGGGAGGATATTTGACGTACACTAATCCCGATTGTTTAGTTGTATGTCGATCGATTGATTGACAGGCTGTTATAAGCGTTGAATATTTATATTTGATGCTTATACAGTGTAGAATGCACTATTGGATGATGGTTGATTATTCATCGTTGTTGATATATACATGTGTTGTAGAAAATCCATATAATTAACATTATATGGTAATTGTTTGGGCCTCATTCCAGTTTTGAAATAAAAATATTTGAAATGAAATATTTGAATAGAAATATTTGAAAAAGAAATATTTGAAGTAGAATATTTGAAAATTGAAATATATGAAGCCGCGTTGATAGATTGACGCCATTTTGACGTGAACGATATTTATATCGATTTTATTCAAATTGAAGTGAATATTAAAGTGAATTGAAATTCGAATTTAATTGAATTGATTTGAAATACGAAATAAACTGAAAGGGTATGGAATTCGAATAGAATGGAAATCGTTTTGAAAGGAATTCAAATAGAATTGAAATCATTTTGAAATGAATTCGAATAGAATTGAAATCGTTTTGAAATGAATTCGAATAGAATTGAAATCGTTTTTGAAATGAATTCAAATAGATTTGAAATGAATTTGAAATGAATTCGAATAAAATTGAAATCGTTTTAAAATGAATTCGAATAGAAATTGAATAGAAATGAATTCGAATAGAAATTGAATAGAAATGAATTCGAATTGAAATTGAATTGAAAACGAACTGAAATTGAATTAGAAATCAATTTGAATTGAAATCAATTTGAAATGAATTTGAAATGAATTTATATTGGAATATTCAATTTGGATTTGAAATGGAATATGAAGTTGAAACCATTTTGAAATAGAATTTTAAACGATTTATAAAATACGTTTTTAAAAGGAAATTGATGAAGTATATATTATATATATTGAATATATAATATAATGGCCTGAATAGAACGCGCCGCGCCGCGGCAGTTCGCGAATTTCGACCATTGACTTCGAACGGACATTATGGGAGATCCAACTGTCGGATTCTCCTAAAACCGGAACCGTTGGGTTCGTATCGAAAAGAGCTTTCTAATGAATATTAGAAATTCAAAATCTAACGGTTGGATTTGGAGATACGTCCAAATCAAATTTGAAAAAGGTCGCTGTAAGTGCAGTTCGATGGCCATTGATGGAAATCGACTGTACGGGCCTTGATAAAATTATTAAAAATAGTAATAATTTGTGTAAAATCATAAGAAATGATTTGGGAAGAATTGGGATGAAAAACTCCATATTTGAAAAGATAAAAATAGATTTTTATCGAAATGAACTAGTTTTGAACTAGAATTATAATTTTATTTATTTTTAAATAAATAAATTGAATTTGGAAAGGGTTTTAAAAATAACCAGAATTTCCAATGATTGCATTGGAGTGGATTTGAATCGAAATTGTCTTCGGAATATTTCGATGTTGGAATTCGGGATTATACAGATGTTGTTATGGAAATTTGAAAGATATATACATATATATCATTATTTCCAATACGACATTTGTTAATCATAGAATTCGATATTGAATATAAGCCGATATATTTTCTATTCAGAGCCTTGTATTAAACATCAAATGGGATTTGGGTTTGTCGTGAATGGTGTCTTCATTAACACTGTTCTTGAACCCAGTTGAGAAAAGATTAAATCTTTTTATTTAGATTTAATGAAGTATACCAATTAAATGATATTTAATTGGAATTGAATTGATATTGATTTTTGGGTTTATCGTGGACAGTGTTTTAAATAACACTCGTTCTTTAACCCGATAATTAATGGAATGTGATTTTGGGTTTATCGTGAACCGTGTTCTAAATGACACTGATTCTTTAACCCAGTTAAAGATTAAAACTAAGTGGAGTTTTAATGAATCTTTAATTAGATTGAAATGATCGAGAATGGAGTATCACCAGTTTTGCTCCAGGCGATAGTTAAATCTTTAATTAGATTTGAACGTGAAATGGTAATTGAATTTACCGATAACACCGTGGTGTTAGATATGAAGTAAGACCCGTTTTACTTCATGGGATGAATAGGTTGGTATTGGGAAATTAAAACAAATGATTACTTCGGTAAGGTTCGTTAATCCCGACTAGTTGAATCGAAATTCAAAAGGAGATTAGAGAATAAATTCAAGGAATTTATCTTGGATAAAATTAATGGGAACCTTTCCCTATGAATGTGGAATTTAGAAGCTAACTGTCGGTTAGCCAAGCATAATGGTTTTCTGAATATTGATCTGATGTTGGTTTCGGCCTTCGGGGTTAATATTTGGGAAATTATTCTCTTGATTAATTTACGGTTAGTGACTGATGAATTGGAATGAGGCGTATGTTGTGTTTGTGTAACACTTATTTAAAATATACGCGAGTTATTCGGAAAGACCGGGTTTATCCCATTCTAAATAACTGATACGACGATAAGTCGAAGATGAAGATGATGGTCGAAGACCGGAAGTCTTCACGTCGTTTGGGTGATTACTGATGATCTTGATTGGGCTGTACACCCAAGAAGATGGAAACAGTTGGTGGTCGTCCAGACGTGCTCGGAGATCGATGGATATGCGGGGTACTAGGTGCCCCCGGTTTCGTTCGGACCCAGAGCGAACTTGTAAATGGACTGTTTGTATTTTAGTCCATGTGATTGATCTCTATTAAATATATATCTGTTTGGCGGCAGAGAATTTATTCTCTTGCTTAACGCCCTTCTCTGAGACGTACGAGCTCAGGGGTTATATGTTGATGGATATCAAACGCATGGAGTGAATTGCCTGTGTGGCATGCCTAAGATGCAAATGATCAAGGCTTCAGTTGAAAAGCAAAGTCTTGTGGTGACGATCAAAGAACGACCTTGTGGCATAGCTTTGTGTAACGTTTACTTCGCGAGTTTCACTCCCGGTATGAACCAAAAACGGGAGACGGACCTCAGGGAGGGCATGCGTTTCTTTCTAGTTAGAAGTGGCGTCAGTGGTTTTACACGCCCAGACGAGTTTGACTTATGTGGTTGTTGCTGTTGCGAGGCGCCTCAGTTTGATCGGACGATCCGGGTCCGATGGAGTCATTCGTTGGCTCATTTACGCCCCATAGGGCGGGGGAACGCATGTTCAGGGTTTAAGTTTAATCCACATCGGTGGACCGGCCCTGTCGCTCCAAGGTCACTCGAGCTCTGACCTGTGGCTCGGGCTAGAGAGTCACGAATCGGTTGAGGACTATCTTTTGCCTCGGTTCATAGATGGAAATCCAATTTCCAAATACGTGACTTTGCGGTTTTATTTGTAAACCTGTATATGGTGACATTGTGGAATGGGACGCTCATGTCGCCTATGACTGATACTTATGATTTGAAGTTGTTTTATACACTATGCACTTATTATAGTATCAAATGATTTGTTTTAAACGTATCAAGCATTGTTGGCTATTATAAGGTAAAAACCCTATCCTCCGGCTTGCGATTTCATTGTGTGATGGGAACTGGGTCTTATAATAGCTTCATTTTTCTTTATTTAGCATTGCGTTGTTTGTTTTATGCACTGGTATTCTTGGGAGGAAACCCGTTCCGTGTTATACGGCGTGGTCCTTTGATTTACCTAACTTTAAAACAAAGATTAATAACTGTTTTAGTTCTCATACCAGTCCCATGACTGACCTGGAGTTTATTGTTTTAACCTAAACTCTGGGTGCCCTTATTTTGACACGGGCAGCTAGTAGTTTTGGTTTTGCAGATTTATATTCATAGGATCCTGGTTTACAGCTGGAACTATATCCGAAAAGCTTTGCGTCCGTATATCTCCTTCTAGTTGTGTTTTGTACTAATTTCCGCTGCTATGTAATTTATTGTAATCTCTGATATTTCTGTGTAATATTTATTCATTTATACTCTGTATATTTTTGTAATCTGATGCATTGTTGTAATATACAATGAAATGTTCTTTCGTCTGCGTTCTATTTTGTCGTGTTCTCAAAACGATCGGGCGTTTCGAGTGGTCTGGGTCGGTTTAGCGACTGGTTCGGACCGAGCGGAATTCCTTTTCGTCACAGTTGGTATTAGAGCTTTGGTTTACAAAGCTAGAGAACAAGACACATTAGAACCCTACGAAAGAATTCATCAGATATTGGATTAGCAATATCCAATGGAATGACTCGTTAGAGATGGGATCAGTAGTATCCTAGAACGAGTGTGAAGAGTATATTTTTCAAATGAAAACAATTTTGTTTTGAAAATCTAAATCAATTATTCGTATTTGATTATTTATTTATATTGATTAGGACAGTCCAGTATATAAAGAATTTGCATATACGCCTTGCAAACGTGCATTTGAAGTTTTAATATATTGGATAGATATAGAATCACATTCTAGTCGCCCGGAGATGATTCTGATGATAGTTCGAACATCATCAGAATTGGTATTCGTGTTTCGAAGGTGTGATATCTATATATTTCATATTGACTGGTGTGAGAACCAAAATTAGATAGGGCTTATTGTTGTGATTTGGTATCAAAAACATGATTTTTGTATATGTATCAAAATTATGAATTTGAAACTCTAATTCACTAATTGATTGATGTTTGTGTTGTTTGTTTAATTGTTTGCTAATTTTTAGCCATTTAGCCTAATTGAATCACATATTGAATTATATTGAAAATTGGTCGCATTTGCTTGCATATACATGTGCTTACATTGAACAGGTCATAGCAAGGAGGCTGGAGCAGAGAATAAAATTTGTTTGCCCGACAAATAGGTATATGTTTACTACATAATTTACTGTATTGTTTGGGTGATGATGATTTTATGAGCCTATTGGCTAGCCGCTTGGCTTTTTCTTTTTCTTTTTGAGATCAGAAGGCCTGTATGGCAATTTCGGGATTTTCCCGTGGCTCCCGGTGCAGGGGAGGTTATGGCGAAATTTTTCGAAAATTCCGGGTGTTAGCCAAATTTTTGAAATTTTGAAAATTCTCAAAAACTGAAAAGCTAGAGGATGGAAGCCAGATCGAACGTAGAGTTGATTAATCAAACCAGTTTAGACTTTGTTCCTTTTCGGGGATGAAAAGTTTTAAGTGGGGGAGATTGTAACAACCTGAAAATCTGGGCCAGTTTAAATTTTTTATTTTGGCAATTTTAGCGAATTTTGAGCATTTAAAATGAATTATTTTAAATAATATCGACGAGAAATTTATTTTGAATGGAATTAGAACGTATATATTATATACGTCGTCGTTCGAATATAAATAATTATTTATAATTATAAAAGGAATTGGAAATGGCGCGGTAGTTCGATAATTTGATTTCAAACTTCAATTGAACGTACCGGGTGCAAAACAATCCGGATTTTAGTGAAACCAAAAATAATAGGATCTCGTTGTGAATATCTTTCCAACGAATCCGAAAAATCTAAATTTCATAACGGGAATCAAAAGATATATCCGGTTGAAAATTCTGAATAGTCGCTAAGGAATTCAGGCCCTTAAAAATAGACATTTTGCAAACGACCTCGGATTTCGACGAAACCAATTTTGTTGGGTCCGTGATGTAAAGTTATTGCTAGATTCCAAATTTCATAATTTTTCGATTCAATATGTGAGCGTGGCAAAGGAAAACGCGTTTGACCAGTTTAAGTTGATTTTAATCGACTGGAAATTGGCCATTTTTCAAACGGTCTCAGAATCCAACGAAACTAGTTTTGTTAGGACCGCATCGTCAATACGAAGCTAGAAAATATTTTTATGGGATTTATAGAGTTAGTATGTGACCCCGGTAAATTGAAATGCGTGTTTAAAATCAATATATAGAGTTATATGTTGATTTTGACGGAAACTGATTGTAATTATCGAACCAGCTTGCGATACATATCCCATTGTGTTCGGAATGGGGGTAAACCATAGGGACGACAGGCGGTGGGCCTCGTTTTGAAGTTGAAAATAAAAGTTGCCTTTCGTGGAAAATAAAATAAAATAATATAAAATAAAAAACCCTTTCTCCCCCTTTTACCCGTTCTGCACCCCCCCTATTTCATTCGTTCATCTCAGAAAAAAAAAGAAAAAAAAGAAGAAGAAGGAGGCGACGAAGGCGGAGAGGAGCCGCCGCCCTCGCAAAGGACCACCGCGCCTCATCGAAGACCCCCCCTCTTCCACCTCGACCTCGCGACGAAGATTCTCTCCCCCCCCCTCGTTTCAGAAATCGCGACAGCCCCCCCCCCCCCCCCCAAACCCGCATCCAACCGTCGCCGCCACTGCTTCGTCAACTCCCCCTCGATCATCTCCCTCTCCTCTGAAAACCGCACCACCCCTGAGTCCCTCTCCAGCCCCCGAACGACGACCGCACCCACTGCTGGGCCCACGCACCGCCAGTCCGACCACCACCGCGCCCTAGCTGCTCTGACGAACGATGCAGTGAAAGGTAATTAATTTAATTACTTAGGTTATGAATTTATTTAGTTAAAGGTTTGATTTTTAATTTAAACAAAGGTTAGATTTTTGTTCATGAGAAATAGCAAATAAAAATATAATCTTTATTAGGAGGAGCTTGTAAAAATATGATTTTTATATTTTTAAATTAATAAAAATATGATTTTTATATTTTTATAGTATAAAAAATATAATCTTTACTATATAGAAGACGTAAAAATATGATTTTGTTTATGTAGAAAAAATATATAACTTTTGCATGATAGGAATATTAAAAATATCATCTTTATATGTGTAGCAAAATAAAGTGGTGATTTTTATAATGATGAAATCTATATATTTGAAAAGGCAAGATTTTTGTATATTGAATAGCTAAGTAAAAATTCGATTTTTATATATTGAATAGCATAATAAAAATGTGATTTTTATATATTGAACATCAAAGTAAAAATGTGATTTTTATATATTGAACATCGAAGTAAAAATGTGATTTTTATATATTGAACATCGAAGTAAAAATGTGATTTTTATATATTGAACATCGAAGTAAAAATGTGATTTTTATATATTGAACATCGAAGTAAAAATGTGATTTTTATATATTGAACATCGAAGTAAAAATGTGATTTTTATATATCGAACATCGAAGTAAAAATGTGATTTTTATATATCGAACATCGAAGTAAAAATGTGATTTTTATATATCGAACATCGAAGTAAAAATGTGATTTTTATATATTGAACATCGAAGTAAAAATGTGATTTTTATATATTGAATAGCGAAGTAAAAATTCGATTTTTCTATATTGAACAGCGAAGTAAATTTTGATTTTTATATATATAGTGGCTACGGGCAACGAAAGCGACAAAGAGCGAGAATGGCGGAGATTTCTACTTAAGAAGAATCGTGGAATTGGGATAGCTTTTGGTGAGAACTCCTCACTCAAAATTTCTTTTTCTAGTTATATATATATACTAGGATGCAGACGGTGTTTAGTAGCACCCGACACCCGTCATCCACAGACCATGCATGGCTTGTTTGTTTAATTGTTTGGTTGTGTAGTTAGTTAGATTATTTGGTTTGGATTGGATTGATTGGTGAAATGAAACTGATTTGATTGATGTGTGAATGGCGTGGGCCTTCACTAGACCGGGGATAAGGCTAGGCCTTGTCCCGTTTCTAGTATCGTGCCGTTATGCCGCCGAAATTTTCTAAAATAAATTAGAAAAATAAAAATATCATTTTATTAAATAAATGAACTGAATAAAATATTTTATCGTTAAAAATATAATTTTTAACGTGAATAAGAATAAATAAATATTCATTTACAAACCGGACGGTTTGTTTATGTACACCTATTTGAAGGACATTGATTGGGATGATAAATTTTACACATCGCCCAACTGCACAAATAAAAATCTGTGTTTGATTGCTTGAAACCCCACACGGGTATTGGGAGGATATTTGACGTACACTAATCCCGATTGTTTAGTTGTATGTCGATCGATTGATTGACAGGCTGTTATAAACGTTGAATATTTATATTTGATGCTTATACAGTGTAGAAT
This sequence comes from Allium sativum, assembly GCA_030737875.1. Classification (NCBI taxonomy): domain Eukaryota; kingdom Viridiplantae; phylum Streptophyta; class Magnoliopsida; order Asparagales; family Amaryllidaceae; genus Allium; species Allium sativum. Next base: position 176,351,478 of record CM060915.1, on the reverse strand, counting down.
GCACTATTGGTTGATGGTTGATTATTAATCGTTGTTGATATATACATGTGTTGTAGAAAATCCATATAATTAACATTATATGGTAATTGTTTGGGCCTCATTCCAGTTTTGAAATAGAAATATTTGAAATGAAATATTTGAATAGAAATATTTGAAAAAGAAATATTTGAAGTAGAATATTTGAAAATTGAAATATATGAAGCCGCGTTGATAGATTGACGCCATTTTGACGTGAACGATATTTATATCGATTTTATTCAAATTGAAGTGAATATTAAAGTGAATTGAAATTCGATTTTAATTGAATTGATTTGAAATTTGAAATAAACTGAAAGGGTTTGGAATTCGAATAGAATGGAAATCGTTTTGAAAAGAATTCAAATAGAATTGAAATCATTTTGAAATGAATTCAAATAGAATTGAAATCGTTTTGAAATGAATTCGAATAGAATTGAAATCGTTTTTGAAATGAATTCAAATAGATTTGAAATGAATTTGAAATGAATTCGAATAGAATTGAAATCGTTTTAAAATGAATTCGAATAGAAATTGAATAGAAATGAATTCGAATAGAAATTGAATAGAAATGAATTCGAATTGAAATTGAATTGAAAACGAACTGAAATGGAATTAGAAATCAAGTTGAATTGAAATCAATTTGAAATGAATTTGAAATGAATTTATATTGGAATATTCAATTTTGATTTGAAATGGAATATGAAGTTGAAACCATTTTGAAAACGAATTTAAACGATTTATAAAATACGTTTTTAAAAGGAAATCGACGAAGTATATATTATATATATATTAAATATATAATATAATGGCCTGAATAGAACGCGCCGCGCCGCGGCAGTTCGCGAATTTCGACCATTGACTTCGAACGGACATTATGGGAGATCCAACCGTCGGATTCTCCTAAAACCGGAACCGTTGGGTTCGTATCGAAAAGTGCTTTCTAATGAATATTAGAAATTCAAAATCTAACGGTTGGATTTGGAGATACGTCCAAATCAAATTTGAAAAAGGTCGTTGTAAGTGCAGTTCGATGGCCATTGATGGAAATCGACTGTACGGGCCTTGATAAAATTAATAAAAATAGTAATAATTTGTGTAAAATCATAAGAAATGATTTGGGAAGAATTGGGATGAAAAACTCCATATTTGAAAAGATAAAAATAGATTTTTATCGAAATGAACTAGTTTTGAACTAGAATTATAATTCTATTTATTTTTAAATAAATAAATTGAATTTGAAAAGGGTTTTAAAATTAACCAGAATTTCCAATGATTGCATTGGAGTGGATTTGAATCGAAATTGTCTTCGGAATATTTCGATGTTGGAATTCGGGATTATACAAATGTTGTTATGGAAATTTGAAAGATATATACATATATATCGTTATTTCCAATACGACATTTGTTAATCATAGAATTCGATATTGAATATAAGCCGATATATTTTCTATTCAGAGCCTTGTATTAAACATCAAATGGGATTTGGGTTTGTCGTGAATGGTGTCTTCATTAACACTGTTCTTCAACCCAGTTGAGAAAAGATTAAATATTTTTATTTAGATTTAATGAAGTATACCAATTGAATGATATTTAATTGTAATTGAATTGATATTGATTTTTGGGTTTATCGTGGACAGTGTTTTAAATAACACTCGTTCTTTAACTCGATAATTAATGGAATGTGATTTTGGGTTTATCGTGAACCGTGTTTTAAATGGCACTGATTCTTTAACCAAGTTAAAGATTAAAACTAAGTGGAGTTTTAATGAATCTTTAATTAGATTGAAATGATCGAGAATGGAGTATCACCAGTTTTGCTCCAGGCGATAGTTAAATCTTTAATTAGATTTGAACGTGAAATGGTAATTGAATTTACCGATAACACCGTGGTGTTAGATATGAAGTAAGACCCGTTTTACTTCATGGGATGAATAGGTTGGGATTGGGAAATTAAAACAAATGATTACTTCGGTAAGGTTCGTTAATCCCGACTAGTTGAATCGAAATTCAAAAGGAGATTAGAGAATAAATTCAAGGAATTTATCTTGGATAAAATTAATGGGAACCTTTCACTATGAATGTGGAATTTAGAAGCTAACTGTCGGTTAGCCAAGCATAATGGTTTTCTGAATATTGATCTGATGTTGGTTTCGGCCTTCGGGGTTAATATTTGGGAAATTATTCTCTTGATTAATTTACGGTTAGTGACTGATGAATTGGAATGAGGCGTATGTTGTGCTTGTGTAACACTTATTTAAAATATACGCGAGTTATTCGGAAAGACCGGGTTTATCCCATTCTAAATAACTGATACGACGATAAGTCGAAGATGAAGACGATGGTCGAAGACCGGAAGTCTTCACGTCGTTTGGGTGATTGCTGATGATCTTGATTGGGCTGTACACCCAAGAAGATGGAAACAGTTGGTGATCGTCCAGACGTGCTTGGAGATCGATGGATATGCGGGGTACTAGGTGCCCCCGGTTTCGTTCAGGCCTAGAGCGAACTTGTAAATGGACTGTGTGTCTGACATTGGATTTTAGTCCGTGTGATTGATCTCTATTAAATATATATCTGTTTGGCGGTAGAGAATTTATTCTCTTGCTTAACGCCCTTCTCTGAGACGTACGAGCTCAGGGGTTATATGTTGATGGATATCAAACGCATTGAGTGAATTGCCTATGTGGCATGCCTAAGAAGCAAATGATCAAGGCTTCTGTTGAAAAGCAAAGTCTTGTGGTGACGATCAAAGCATGGCCTGTGTGGCATAGCTTTGTGTAACGTTTACTTAGCGAGTTTCACACCCGGTATGAACCAAAAATGGGAGACGGACCTCAGGGAGGGCATGCGTTTCTTTCTAGTTAGACGTGGCATCAGTGGTTTTACACGCCCTGACGAGTTTGACTTATGTGGTTGTTGCTGTTGCGAGGCGCCTCGATTTGATCGGACGATCCGGGTCCGATGGAGTCATTTGTTGGCTCATTTACGCCCCATAGGACGGGGGAACGCATGTTCAGGGTTTATGTTTAATCCACATCGGTGGACCGGCCCTGTCGCTCCAAGGTCACTCGAGCTCTGACCTATGGCTCGGGCTAGAGAGTCACGAATCGGTTGAGGACTATCTTTTGCCCCGGTTCATAGATGGAAATCCAATTTCCAAATACGTGACTTTGTGGTTTTATTTGTAAACCTATATATGGCGACATAGTGGCATGGGACGCTCATGTCGCCTATGATTGATACTTATGATTTGAAGTTGTTTTATACACTATGCACTTATTATAGTATCAAATGATTTGTTTTAAACGTATCAAGCATTGTTGGCTATTATAAGGTAAAAACCCTATCCTCCGGCTTGCGATTTCATTGTGTGATGGGAACTGGGTCTTATAATAGCTTCATTTTTCTTTATTTAGCATTGCGTTGTTTGTTTTATGCACTGGTATTCTTGGGAGGAAACCCGTTCCGTGTTATACGGCGTGGTCCTTTGATTTACCTAATTTTAAAACAAAGATTAATAACTGTTTTAGTTCTCATACCAGTCCCATGACTGACCTAGAGTTTATTGTTTTAACCTAAACTCTGGGTGCCCTTATTTTGACACGGGCAGCTAGTAGTTTTGGTTTTGCAGATTTATATTCACAGGATCCTGGTTTACAGCTGGAACGATATCCGAAAAGCTTTGCGTCCGTATATCTCCTTCTAGTTGTGTTTTGTACTAATTTCCGCTGCTATGTAATTTATTGTAATCTCTGATATTTCTGTGTAATATTTATTCATTTATACTCTGTATATTCTTGTAATCTGATGCATTGTCGTAATATACAATGAAATGTTCTTCCGTCTACGTTCTGTTTTGTCGTGTTCTCAAAACGATCGGGCATTCCGAGCGGTCTGGGTCGGTTTAGCGACTGGTTCGGACCGAGCGGAATTCCATTTCGTCACAGATATTGTCTTTATGCTATTATTATTTAAATTAGAATCCCTAAGTATCCGTTGAATATTATTTTCTATGCGAAAATTTATATCCTGTACATTAATTGCAGTGTCTTTTTCTTCTTCTTAGGGATGGGTTATTAATGCTAAGTTATTGGATGCAATGTTTTCAAATTTTAAATTTTCCTAGCATTGCAATTTGGTAGGTTATTTTCAGAAATTAACCTATCCGATTTGAAAAATGTACTTGTTAAAAAACATATTTAAGAAATTACTAGTCTTGGCTGTTATTTCGTAATCCCTCAGTCGTATAGTAAGAATAGTTTGGAATAAATCTGCTATATTATTACCAAATATAACTGGGTTTGCTAGTTAAAGACTTACTTGGTTTATAACTGGGTTACACAAAATATGTCCTAGCATTTAGATTTCTTTCAGACTGTTCCAAATTCTATAAATGTATATGCGTATGTTTATATTATAATATTTTGTTCTTTCCTTATAATATTTAACGAAGAAAATATTTTGAAATTGTTTCAGCTACCATTTCATAACATTTCAGCTACTATTTCATCCCTCAGCTTGCAACAACATCGATCGTGCCAGTTCACTCCTCGTGCAACTACTTTGATTCACTCCACCGGCAACGACCGTGCTGATTCCTCCAACATCAGCGACTAAATTCCGTGAGTTGTTGGGTAATTTCAATATTTTTTTAATGTTATTAGTGTTTTAATATCTAAATCCATGAACAACGGTTGCATGTTATATAATTCTATGCTCTGGCATATATCTTGTACATTACTTGCAACTTTTTGAAATAACCCGAAATTCTGAACCAGTTTAAAAAATTTATTTTGGCAATTTTAGCGAATTGTGAACATTTAAAATAGATTATTTTAAATAAAATCGACGAGAAATTTATTTTGAATATAATTCAAACGTATATATTATATACGCCGTCGTTAGAATATAAATATTTATATATAATTATAAATAGAATTGAAAACGGCGCGGTAGTTCGATAATTCAATTTCAAACTTCAATTGAACATACCGGGTGTAAATCAATCCGGATTTTAGCGAAACCAAAAAACATTAGGATCTAATTGATGATATCTTTCCAACGAATCCGAAAAATCAAAATTTCATAGCGGGAATCAAAAGATATGTCCAGTTGAAAATTATGAATAGTCGCTATGGAATCCAGGCCCTTAAAAATGGACATTTTGCAAATGACCTCGGATTTCGACGAATCCACTTTTGTTGGATCCGTGATGTAAAATTATTGCTAGGTTTCAAATTTCATAATTTTTCGAATCAATATGTGAGCGTGGCAAAGGAAAACGCGTTTGACCTGTTTCAGTTGATTTTAATCGACTGGGAATTGGCCATTTTTCCAACGGTCTCGGAATTCAACGAAACCAGTTTTGTTAGGACCGTATCGTCAATACGAAGCTAGAAAATATTTTTCTGGAATTTTTCTAGTTAATATGTGACCCCGGTAATTTGAAATGTGCGTTTAAAATTCAATATAATGATTTAAATGTAAATTCAACGGAAACTGATTCAAACGATCGAATCAGCTTACGATACATAACCCTTTGTGTTCGGAATGGGGGTAAAACGCTATAGGCGACAGACGGTGGGCCTCGTTTTGTGATCGAAAATAAAAGTTGTTTTTTGGCGAAAAATAAATTAAAATAAATAAAATATACCTTTCTACCTCTATAATTTCTGCCCCCCCTTTTTCTCGATTCAGTTTATAAAGCAGAAAAAAAGAAGAAAAAAAAAACAAAACGAAACCAGTCGCCTCCCCCTTCTGCCGCAACCGCCGCCTCTCCTTCCCCCTCCGCCCCCTGCGCCGCCACCCCCTTCGACCTCCGCAGCACCATGGCCCGCCTCGACGATCCCCAAACTCCAACATCCCCAAATCGGAGCCTCCAGCAACCCTAGCCCCTTCCCGATGCCACCGCACACCGTTTGCCGCCTCCCCTTCATCGGCCGCGCCCCCACCATCCTCCGACGACGCAGGAAGACCCCCCCCCCCAGACCTGATTCGAACCCCCCCTCCTCTACCGAGCCCGACCACCTGCTGCGCCCTCCTCAGACGAACTCCGACGTGCCATTTCCCCCTCTGACCAGTGGTGCGTCCTTCTTCTTATTTTTATTTGCTTTAAAATAAAATTGTTGTTTAAATTCTTTTTTTTCCAAGATAAATAACATTAGGATTTTGCTAGAGTAAATAGGGTTTTAATGTGATAAAAATGGAATTTTTATCATAGCAAAAATGAAATTTTTATCATAGTGAAGGAGTGATTTTTAGAAATATAAAGAACTGATTTTTAGAAATATAAAGAAGCGATTTTTAAGTGAAAAATATGATTTTATTTTTTTTAGTAGAATATTAAAAATATAATTTTTATATCAAGGGAAGAATAAAAATATAATTTTTATCATATGTGAAGATTAAAAATATAATTTTTATATGATGTAAGGGTTAAAAATATAATTTTTATCGTATGTAAAGGTTGAAAATATAATTTTCATATTATATAGATAATAAAAATGTGATCTTTATATGGTAGGATATAAAAAAAAAGATGTGATTTTTATATAAGTGAAAGGCGATATTTTTACGTAATGAAAGGCGATATTTTTATGTAGTGAAAAATCGAATGTTCATATAGAAGAAAGCGTTTTAAAAATATAATATTTACAGTATGTGAAGTGAAATAAAAATACGAACTTTATTTTTTGAAGTAAAAATATATGAAGTGGAAATAAAATTATGATTTTTATTTATATGTACAGCGCGAAAAGAAGCAAATCCAAAATGTTCAGAAGTTCAGAAGCACGGCGGAGTGGAACCCTCTGTGAGAATTTCTGACCTTTCAATTTCTTTTTCTAGTTATATATATATATATATATATATATATATATATATGTATATACTAGGATGCAGACGGTGCTTAGTAGCACCCGACACAATCGTCCACAGACCTTGGACTTGTTTGTTTGGTTGCATAGATTAGTTAGATGATTTGATTTGAATTTGGTTGTTTGGTGATTTTGATTGATGTGTTAATGGCGTGGGCCTTCACTAGACCGGGGATAAGGCTAGGCCTCGTCCCGTTTCTAGTATTGTGCGGTTATGCCGCCGAAATTTCCTAAAATATGTTAGAAAAATAAAAATATCATTTTATTGTGTAAATGAATTGAATAGAAATTCATATGTTAAAATAAAATGTTTTATCGTTAAAAATATAATTTTTAACGTGAATATGAATATAGTGAAAGTGAATAAATAAATATTCATTTACAAACCGGACGGTTTGTTTATGTACACTGATTTGACTGACATTGATTGGGTCGATAAATTTTACACATCGCCCAACTGCACAAATAAAATATGTGTTTGATTGTTTGAAACCCCACACGGGTGTTGGGATGAAATATGAAGTTCACTCATCCTGATTGATTAAATATGTCGATCGATTGATTGACAGGCTGCTATAAGCGTTATATCTATATTTGATGCTTATACAGTGTAGTGCACTTTGGTTGATGGTTGATTATTTTTCAATGCTATTATATACATGTGATGTATGAAAATCCATATAATTAATTTTATATGGTGATTGATTGGGCCTCATTCCAATTTAGAAAATAAAGAAGAATATAAAATAAAGGTTCATGTGTTGACTGTACTCATCCGTTGAGATTAGTCATGTGTTGAACGAAATATTTTAATAATAAAATTTATATCTTTATCTTTATAAAATAAAGGTTCATGTGTTGACTGTACTCATCCGTTGAGATTAGTCATGTGTTGAACGAAATATTTTAACAATAAAATTTATATCTTTATCTTTATAAAATAAAGGTTCATGTGTTGACTGTACTCATCCGTTGAGATTAGTCATGTGTTGAACGAAATATTTTAATAATAAAATTTATATCTTTATCTTTATAAAATAAAGGTTCATGTGTTGACTGTACTCATCCGTTGAGATTAGTCATGTGTTGAACGAAATATTTTAACAATAAAATTTACATCTTTATCATATATGAAATTAGAAACTAACTGGAAAATAGGTGAGATGAGTGGTCTCCTGAATATTGATCTGATGTTGGTTTCAGCCTTCGGGGTTAATATTCAGTAAATCGTTCTCTCACTAAATTACGGTTGGAGTCTGATTCAATATCAAACGATAGATACCTTAATTTTTTTATAAAATATATTAAATAACAAAAATAGTCACACGTGGACAGTACTCATTCGTTGAGATTAGTCGTGTGTTGACAAAAATAAATATTCATTTGTTGAATAGAATATTTGAAGATAGAAATATATGAAGCCGTGTTGGTTAGATTGACGCAATTTTGACGTGAACGATATTTATATCGATTTTATTCATTTTAAAATGAATATTGAAAAGTGATTTCGAAATCGCATATTTTAAAATGAAATTCGAATCAAATTAAATAGAAAACGAATTTGATTTCAATTGAATATAAAACGAATTTGATTTCAATTGAATTTATAATGAATTTGATTTAAATTGATTAGAAAACGAATTTGATTTAAATTGATAAGAAAATGACTTTGAAATTAAATTGAATTGAAAACGAATTCAAATTGAGTTGAAAGCGAATTGAAATGAATTCAAATTGAATTGAAATTTGAATTGAATAGAAATGAATTTTAAAACGAATTAATAAAGAAGAATTCAATTTTCCTTTGGATTGAAATGGAAGTTGAAAATGTTTTTGAAACGAATTCAAAACTATTTATAAAATTCGTTTTAAATAGGAATCGACGAAATATATATTATATATATATTATATATATAATATAATGGCCTGAATAGATCGCGTCGCGCCGCGGCAGTTTGTGAATTCCGACCATTTATTTCAAACGGACATTAAGGGAGATCCGGCCGTCGGATTCTCCTAAAACCGGAACCGTTGGGTTTGTATCGAAAAGAGCTTTCTAACGAATATTATAAATTTGAAATCTAACGGTTGGATTTGGAGATACGTCCAAATCAAATTCGAAAAAGGTCGCTATAAGTGCAGTGCGATGGCCATTGTTGGAAATCGACTGTACGAGCCTTAATAAAATTATTAAAAATAGTAATAATTTGTGTAAAATCATAAGAAATGATTTGGGAAAATTTGGGATGAAAAACTCCATATTTGAAAAGATAAAAATAGTTTTTTATTGAAATGAACTAGTTCGAACTAAATTTAAAACCCAATTATTTTTAAATAAATAAATTAGATTTAAAAAGGGGTTTTAAATAATCGGAATTTCTAATATATTTGATTGGATATAAAATGGGTTTATCGTGAACGGTGTTTTAAATAACACTAGTCCTTTAACCCGATAATAAATAGAATGTGATTTGTGGGTTTATCGTGAACTGTGTTTTAAAAAACACTAGTTCTTTAACCCGACGATAAATAGAATATGATTTGGGTTTGTCGTGAAATGTGTTTTAAATAACACCTAGTTCTTTAACCCAGTGAAAGGAGTTTTAACGAATCTGCAATTAGATTGAAATGTGAATCTATAATCTAAATTATCAAATTTAGAAATGAGCGAGAATGGAGTATCGCCAGTTTTTCTCCAAAGCGATAGTTAAATCTTTAATTAGATTTGAATGTGAAATGGTAATTAATTTTACCGATAACACCATAGTATTAGATATGGAGTATTACCAGTTTTGCTTCATGGGATGAATAGGTTGGGATTGGGAAATAAAATAAATAATTACTTCGATACGGTTCGCTAATCTCGACTAGTTTGAAAAACCATAATTTGGTTTGAAATGTCATCCAAAGGAAGATTAAAGGATAAATTTGAAAGAATTTATCTTAGATAAAATTAATGGGAATCTTTCCCTAAAAATGTGATTTTGTGAATAAAAGAATATTCTGAATTGGAATGAGGCGTATGTTGTGTTTGTGTAACATTTGTTTTTAATATACGCGGGTTGTTCGGAAAGGCCGGGTTCATACCCATTCTGAATAACCGATTCGACGATATGTCGAAGATGAAGACGGTGGTTGAAGACCGGAAGTTTTCACATCGTTTGGATTATTACTGACGATCCTGATTGGGCTGTACACCCAAGAGGATGGAAATAGTTGGTGGTCGTCCAGACGTACTTGGAGATGGATGGATATGCGAGGAAAGTGCCTCCGGTTTCGTTCAGACGCAGAACGGACTTGAAAATGGATTGTGTGTCTAACATTGGATTTTATTCTATGTTGATTGATTTCTATTAAATATACATCTGTTTGGCAGCGGAGAATTTATTCTTTTGCTTAACGCCCTTCTCTGAGACGTACGAGCTCAGAGGTTGTATATCGATGGACATCAGTCGCATGGCATGAATTGCCTGTGTGGCACGCTAAGATGCAATGATCAAGGCTTCTGTTGAAAAGCAAAGTGTTGTGGTTGATGATCAAAGCACGCCTACGTGGCAGCTTTGTGTATAACGTGAATTCGCGAGCCTCACACCTCGGTATGAGTCAAAAACGGGATACGGACTGCAGGGAGAGCACGACGTTTCTTTCTAGCTTTGGTGGTGTCAGTGACTTACCAGCCCTGACATTTATATACTTTTCACCTTTGTGATTGTTGGATGAGGTGCCTCGACTTTAGGTCTGTAAGGACCGGGAAACGTGTGTTCAGGAATTGCCAATCCTCTAACGTAAGTGAGGACCGGCCCTGAAGCATCCAAGGGTTGCCCAGAGTGCGTAGCCCTGGGACATTTGCTAGAGTGTCTCGAACGCGGAGAGGAGCTTGCCCCTTGCCTCGACTCATGACGGAAATCCAATTTCCAATACGTGTATCGCGGTTTTAATTGTAGAACTAATATGGCGACATGATAGATGGTACCCATGCCGTCTATGATTTATATTTATGATTGAAATTGTTTTGACAATATACACTTATTATAGTATCAAATGATTTGTTTTAAACGTACCAAGCATGTTTGGCTATTATAAGGGAAAACCCTATCCTCCGGCTTGCGTTGCATTGTGTGATGGGACCTGGGTCTTATAATAGCTTCATTTTTCGAAAAAGCATTGCGCTGTTTATTCTATGCACTGGTATTCTTGGGAGGAAACCCGTTCCGTGTTATACGGCGTGGTCCCTTGAATTACTCTCTTTTAAAATAAACTTTTAAATAACTGTTTTAGTTATCACACCAGTCACATGACTGACCTGGAGTTTATTGTTTTAACCTAAACTCTGGGTGCCCCTATTTTCCGCACGGGCAGCTAGTAGTTTTGGTTTTGCAGATTAATATTCACAGGATCCTGGTTTACGGCTGGAATGATATCCGGAAAGCTCTGTATCCGTATATCACCTTCAGTTGTGCTTTGTATTATTTTCCGCTGCTATGTAATTTATTGCAATCTCTGATATTTATCGAATGTAATTTATTCATTTATACTCTGTATATTCTTGTATCTGATGGTATTGTTGTAATAGCATTGAAATGTTCTTCCGTCTGCGTTCATTTGTGTGTTGTTCTCAAAGTATCTGTTCTTTCCTTAACGGGGAAGAAACGGGTTCTCACACTTTTCTTCTTCTTTCGGATGGGTTATTTATGCTAAGTTATGGGATGCATGGTTATCAACTATGAAAATGGTCTAGCATTGCAAGTTTTGTGGACTATTTTAAGAAATTAGTTTATTTGGTAAGAAAACTTTAATTGTCGAAGTATGCATTTAAGAAATTTACTAGTCTTGGCTGTTGTTTCCTGGTCCTTCAGTCATTCGGTAAGAGTAGTTTTGAAAATTCAGCTAACATTCTTATTAGATATAATTGGGTTTCGTAGTTAGAGACATACTTGGTTTGTAAATGAGGTACAAAATTATGCCTTGGTCATATTTCATTCAAATTGTTCCAAACACTATATATGTAGATGAATATATTATAATATTTTTCTATTTCCTTACATAAATAATAAAGGAAATATCTTGAAACTGTTTTAGCTGCAATTTCAAAATGTTTCAAATAGTTTCTCTTATAAAAATAATGTAACTGGACCAAGGAGGTGTCTTAAAAAATGGAAAAATGTCAACTATTGCTTTGAGGCCATCTTTCCTTTTTTGATGAACTCAGTCTCTTTTAAATATTATGTTGGTTTTGGGTCGTATTTGTTATTTTAAGTGATGTATATTTGGGTTGAAATTGTTTTTGTGTGATGGATATTTGAGCGTGTATGAGAAGAAAAGTAATAGAATGATAAAAATACTACAAATGCTTCCACATCATTAGCTAAAAATGCGACTACTATAATTTTTGATTTGGTTTTCATCTTGTGCAAGTGTCATGGAGAGAAGGACAGCGAAAACTTTATTTGTCTATATCACAAACTGTATAGCGAAAAGGAAAATAGAGAATAATTACTGACTTACGACTAATATTTGTGTAAACAAAGTGTTCTTCATAATGTATTCTATTCAGAGTAATAGAATCAATATAGCAACCAATTGTTTGTCAATGAAATAATATTGATTTGTATCATAAATCAAATTAGCTAATATTATCACCAATGTTGTACACTACCTTGTTCATTCTCACTTTAGTCTTATTGTTACATATGACATATAAAATGTCAAATATGATAACAATATTAGACCTGGTAGCAGACTCTTTGTGTGTTGAATAAAACTAAAACTTCAGATGGTTTAATAGGCAAATAAATAAAATATATAACGCATATATTCAAATCCAGATGACCACGTACTTAATCAAATCTATAGTGTAGACATTAACATACAATACAAAAGAAATTCTTTACAGCTCATGTTTATGTTTTTCATTCATGTTTGTCAGCCAAATTTAAATCTAGAATAACAACCAGTTTGTTTTTGTTTTTATTTCAATGTTTTCTCTATGTTCATCTTTTGTTAACCTTAACGTTGCATAAATTTGATATATTCAACTATCTATTTTCTACAGTTTTGAAATTTTTGGAGCTTTGACAAATTTTAATTGGATTCTGATCGTTGTACATTGTATTTGTTTTCGTTTTATAAAACTTAGTTCATATTTAAAACTTAGTTGATTTTATAAAGATAGTTATTTTTATGAAAGATGACTAATTTCACACTTTGTTCTGTACACGTTTACCAATTGACTATTTTTGTGGAGCCATAACTCTGAAAGAACTTCGTGCTCTAATACATCACTAATACAACATCTAAGCTTAAAACATTACGATAATCACCATCGTTGTTCACTCAGGATGAAATCAAATAGAACTATTCTCAAACAAGTTGATAAATATAAGTTCACTCATTTCTTCTTCACTCCTCGGATTTTCTTCACCCTGTTCTCTCTTTCCTTTATCTGCTTCCTCAATTAGTCAACCTGGGTGGCCAGTTCATTCCGTATTAGCCTATACTTGGGCTTGAACTTTTTTGCACTCTCAACTGAATCGTAGATCAAACCAAACCAGGTAATCTTGCCGCACCCAAATTAAGTTCTGAACTTAAAGACAAAGAACAAATTCAAATCCTTGATGCTATACATATTTGCAAGCTTCTCCTTCAGTTCATCTTTTGACACATTTGCCTTGCCTGGACATGTGAGATCAATCACGAATTGCTTGCGTGAGAGGGGACAATTTGTCATAAGTTTGCGTGTTTTGATGGTCACCGCTTGCCTGGTATCCGCCATTGTGTTATTTTTTAATTTAGAAAGCAAAGTTGGCCATCGTATATGATAAACTCAAGCTCTGCCTATCAGGAAAGAGCTTATTTATATTTACTTCCTTGCATACATGTATTTTTTATTTCTGAGTTATCAGTTATATGCTATGTGTAGCACAGATACATTCAAAATGGGGTACACCCTAGAGCATATTTGTTTTAAAGCACTGCTTTAGTTCAAAATCTAAAACTACTTCAGTTCAAAAACAGCAGCAGCAGTCCTTTCGTTAAAAGACCGAAGCTATGGAATGAGGCACGACGCTTTAGTTTTAACCCGAAGCTCTAGTCCCTCAGTTTCAAGACTTATACGTAAAGGCTGAAGCTTCAGATTATAAACTAAAGCTCAACACTTCAGTTTCATGTTGAAGCCCAAGTGTTTATCTTCAACACTTAAGCAGTGCTTCCAATTTTTGATCTAAAGCGCACACTTTGTTTTTATTTGAAGTGCATTGCTTACATTTTAAGAACTGAAGAAGCACCTCAGTTAGCTGCTAAAACCAAAGTGCACACTTTAGTTTTTTACTGAAACGCATACTTCAGTTAAAAGACAAGTGTACGCTTTAACTAGAAAGGTGATAATTAACATATTCTTGTTCAATTGATATTCACATGAATTCACATTTAATTCTCGTTAGTAATAAAATTTGTAGGATTGTTTTCAACTTCTAAAATTTTGGCAAAGAGCATTGAAATTATAATTAACAAACCAAACAAATCAACGTAATATTTTCCAATAAAAATGTTTTGTTATAATAATTTTTGTATCCTCGCTAGTCTAATAAAATCCATCATTTTCAATTATCATGATTTTTTTTTTGAAATATTATCATTTACATCCTTAAAGGTCATGGTTTAAAATAACATTGATAGATCCCGAATTTATTTGTGAAGATTTGAAGAATTTAAGAAAATGTATTTATTCTTTGGAAGAGACCTTATTTATTTCATTTATATTTGTAGTTTGAATAAATTAATTTACAAATGGTTCAAATTGCCTTATCGCTTTCAGTTGTACTTAATGGTACATTATACCGGCCTTCTCTTTTTGATGGAACTACATAGTATTACATAGTTTCCATGTAGTTTTTATTTAATTTAGCGAGTTTAAGAAACCATGATGATGAGCAATTTGTAAAATGGTTGGATATGTCGTACAGTTGCCTTTATGCCCTTTATACTATGTATTTCTACCGTAGTCAAGGTATCAATTCTTCTCCTAACTTATGTTTGCCTTTCTTTATTATATAATATCATCGGCAATATTTCAGATTGTTTCATTTTATTTTTATTTACTTCATTGCATCTGGGTTGGTGTATTTAAATCACTCTAGTTCATTTTTTGTTGAGATATTAAGGAAAGATATTATGTTGAGATATTAAGGAAAGATATTAAGAATGAGTTAATGTTGAGATAAGGACAAATAAATACATTATCTTATATTTGGTGTTAGAGAATATGCCAAGAGATATGCCATGGAATATGCTCCAGAATAAAGAATGTGCTAGGAATATTCTAGAGAATAATTGACCCTATAAATATAGGGATTAGCAATGTAATAGCAAATCAATTCATATTAATAAAAATGTAGCCTTTTGATTATTTACTGTTTCATCTCTCTCTTCTCTTTGATCTAAATTCTTTCATTTTTTCATAATTTTTTCATGATTTACTGTATTCACATATAAGTATAGATGTACAATCTTTTCAAAAGAGAAAAAATGAGTTTATTTGAGTTATCTGTTGTTAGTAAATATTTCATTTTCTGTACTATTTTTATATAAGTAACTAAATCCATTACTTATTTATTTCCCAAAAAATGAATTGTTAAAAATGTTTTAGGTTCTTAGTGTTGACAGTGGGATTAGAGTATAAAAATGCTTTATTCCTACCATGATCTTTTTTTCCCACTGAGATGCGGTATACCGTTGCTAATGAATATTATTTTCTGAGATTGACTGATGTCGCTACACTTTTTACAGGATCTGATATATTGTTGTGAGCATCCGAGGTTGGTCACAAGTAATATATTAATGTTAACATGATTGTTATAATATTCATGTAATATTATATTTTGCTATGTTTACAGGTTTATATATAGTTTCAGGCACTTGGTACATTCATTTTTTCTTCTGGAGAAAACATGAATTGTTTTTTTATGTGAACATTCAGTGAATTTCCTAGTGGATAGTTTGTCATGAATTCAGTATGATTGGGAACATTTTAAGTGTTAACTTGACATTACTTTATGGGGAAAAATATTACCTAAGTGAATGTTTGTAATTAAGATCAAATGGTTCTCAGGTGTGCTAATTTATTTTTGATGAGATTACTTGCAGGTTCTCTTCTCAGGACGTTTTGCATAATTTGTCTTGGATGGACTTGTTTTTTTACCGTGAATCGAACTAAGGTAAGGGTTTTTGGTAAAATGACAGAAATGTTGTATAATTTTCTTCTCAGATGATAATATCAATTTTGAGCCAAAAGTTTGGTTGTACTAGATGAGAATTTCATTTGTTTTTTTAATAGTAATACAACCTTTTATTGTTCAAACATCAAAGAACATGCCAACGTCAAACTAGTACACCATTACAAATGAAACTAAAACCCTCATAAAAAATAGTCCTCACCCAGCTTCTCCAAACAGATTAAAAAATGAGAACACAGACTATATACACAACAAAACATCTGCATAAATTACAAGGGTGGATCCTACTAATAATTAAAAAAGGCTACAGGAAGCGCTTAAGGACTGAACTCCATTATTTGTTGGAGCATCAGGTCTCCATCCCATGTTTTGCACAGGCGCTGACATACCATAAACTGGCGCATTACTAAAACTTGCAGGTCTGAAATCCATACTCTTATTTGTATTCATATTCAAATTACAGGGCTGCATCATTTGAGTACTATTATTTATTTGCTGTAAATTCAGACCATAACCAGGAGGCGATCTCCACATTTGATTCATGTTAGGCTGCCCTTTCATATACATAGCTTGAGGATTCAACCCATTATTCATCTGCCCCTATTGCATATATCCTATTTGCATCGGTGAAGGGAAGGGCAATGGGGTATTGTATTTTGGTACATGTTATTATTATATAGTTGTACTGGAGGCACTAACTGAGTTACAAAAGGCGGTGTGGTGGTAACTGTAGTGGCAATGGAATAGGAATAATGTTACAAGGATTAATAGTGTTTTGTTCTGAATTTGCACCATTTCCATACTTCTCAATGAGCTCCCTCATTTGGTCCATTGGTCGATCGGGTGGTGCAGGAATCGGAGGATCGAATTTGTACTCAGGGAGGTCATCATCAACCTTAGCGCTTCCCGAGTGGAAAATCATCAATTGGCTGTTCATCCTGTGATGTTGGTATATTAGACTTATTGATACTTTGGTCAATTCTTAATTTCAACTGCTTTTTCTTATGTAAAGACGTCTTGTGGAGCATTGTTAAAAGTATTTTAAAGTTGTATATTGGATAAGTGGCGATCTTTTCATTTGTCACAATGTTGCCATGGGAATACAAAAATATTTGGGGAAAAAACTCTATCCTTAGCTACCATTTATTTTTTTATAATCAATTACACATTTTTATTCCATGTGATCAATTGCAGAAAAAAATTATGTGCTGATGTGCATTTTCTACAAAGATCTTTTAATTGCTGGTAAATTGGATCCTAAAATTTGAATGCACCAAAACCTAAAGTTTCATAGGCAATCACCTTTTTATGGCACCTCAAAAGACTTGCACTTTGCTAACTTATATTAGTGTGAATTGCAGGTTTTGAAATAAATAATGTGCACAAGCTCACAGGTCGAAGACCAAGGGATTTTTGATGTAATTTTGTTTGGGAAGCATGTTTAAATTATTCAGCCATCAACTATGTTTAGACTTATTTACTTGGCTATATCAACTATTGTATGACTTTTTATTTTGTTTGTTGAAATCGAATACACCATTGGTATTAGATTTTTTTTTTCAGTTTTGTATTATTTACTATTTAATTTCCTTTATTGTGCACAGTTCAAAGAGAATAGTGCACCTTAGTAAAAAAAAAAGGTGCTATAAATTAAACATATTAATAGCGGTATATGTAACAACCCGAAAATCTGGGCCAGTTTAAATTTTTTATTTTGGCAATTTTAGCGAATTTTGATTATTTAAAATGAATTATTTTAAATAATAACGACGAGAAATTTATTTTGAATAGAATTCAAACGAATATATTTATATAGATCGTCGTTAGAATATAAATAATTATTTATAATTATAAAAGGAATTGAAAATGGCGCGGTAGTTCGATAATTCGATTTCAAACTTCAATTGAATGTACCAGGTGCAAAACAATCTGGATTTTAGTGAAACCAAAAATAATAGGATCTAATTGATAATATCTTTCCAACGAATCCGGGAAATCGAAATTTCATAGCGGGAATCAAAAGATATGTCCAGTTGAAAATTCTGAATAGTTGCTATGGAATTCAGGCCCTTAAAAATGAAAATTTTGCAGACAACCTCGGATTTCGACGAAATCACTTTTGTTGGATCCGTGATGTCAAATTATTGCTAGATTCCAAATTTCATAATTTTTCGAATCAATATGTGAGCGTGGCAAAGGAAAATGCGTTTGACCAGTTTCAGTTGATTTTAATCGACTGGAAATTGGCCATTTTTCAAACGGTCTCAGAATTCGACGAAACTAGTTTTGTTAGGACCGTATCGTCAACGCGAAGCTAGAAAATATTTTTCAGGAATTTTTCGTGTTAGTATGTGACCCCGGTAATTTGAAATATACGTTTAAAATTCAATATAGTGATTTAAATGTAAATTCAACGGAAACTGATCAAAACGATCGAATCAGCTTACGAAACATGTCCCATTGTGTTCGGAATGGGGGTAATTAGCTAGGGACGACAGTCGGTGGGTTTGATTTTGAGTTCGAAATTTAAACTAACTTTTTGAAATCAAAAATAATAAATTAATATATTTACTGTATATTCCTACCCTCCACTCTCTCTCTCTCCTCTCATTCTTCAGATCGAATTAAAACGAAAAAAAAACTGTAGACATCGATCGCGCCCCGCCTCTGCCGCCGCTTCTTCTCCTTCCTCCTCCTCGCCTCCACAACTTCGACGCCCTTGCTCCGCCTCCTCCCCATCCTCTCCTTCTTCCCCAATAAAAGCCGCAACCCCCACCCCTCTCTCCCCTTCGCAGTCGACGAACCCGACGCCCAGCCACCCTTGCCGCCTCCACCATCCACCGATGACCCTCTGCCTCCCCGTCTGCGATCCCCCTTCCTCCTGCTGCGTCGCGTCCTCTCTTCCCTTCTAAAAAAAAAAACCCTGAGCCCAAGTCTGTTGCTCCAACCACCAGTAGTCCACCGTGAGCAGGCAAGCCTCCCTCGATTCTCTAGCTTGAGATCGACTTAGGACAGTGAGTCATTTTATTTATTTTGTTTAATTAGTTCTTTTATGTATTTTATTGTTTTAAATAATTGATTTTTATTTTATAAATAGCATTGATGGAGAAAGGTTTGATTTTATTTTTAAAAGAAAACTTCCATTTGCATCATATGTGAAGTAAGAAGAAAGAATAAATTTTTAACAAAGATTGAATTTTTATAATGTTAAAGGTGTAAAAATTCGATTTTTATATAATGAATAGCAAAGTAAAAATTCGATTTTTATATATTGAACAGCAAAGTAAAAATTCGATTTTTATATATTGAATAGCAAAGTAAAAATATGATTTTTATATATTGAATAGCATAGTAAAAATTCGATTTTATATATTGAATAGCAAAGTAAAAATTCGATTTTTATATAATGAATAATAAAGTAAAAATGTGATTTTTATATATGTAGAGAATACGGGCGAAGAAAGTGACAAGAGCGAGAATGGCGAAGATTTCTATAAATGAAGAGTCGTGGTATTGGATAGCTTTCGGTGAGAATTTCTCACTCTTTAATTTTATTTTTCTAGTTATATATATACTAGGATGCATACGGTGTTTAGTAGCACCCAACACCCGTCATCCACAAACCATGGAAGGCTTGTTTGTTAAATTGTTGGTTGTGTAGTTGGTTAGATTATTTGGTTTGAATTGAATTTTTTGGTGAAATGGAATTGATTTGATTGATGTGTGAATGGCGTAGGCCTTCACTAGATCGGGGATAAGGCTAGGCCTCGTCCCGTTTCTAGTATCGTGCCATTATGCAGCTGAAATTTTCTAAAATATGTTAGAAAAATAAAAATATCATTTTATTGAATAAATGAACCGAATAGAATATTCATAGTTTGAATAAAATATTTTGGTTGTTAAAAATATAATTTTTTACGTGAATGTGAATAAATAAATATTCATTTACAAACCTGACGGTTTGTTTGCGTACACCTATTTGAAGGACATTGATTAGGACGATAAATTTTACACATCGCCCAACTGCACAAATAAAATCTGTGTTTGATTGTTTGAAATCCCATACGGGTATTGGGATGATATTTGACGTACACTAATCCCAATAATTAGTTGTATGTCGATCGATTGATTGACAGGCTGCTTTAAGCGTTGGATATTTATAATCGATGCTTATACAGCGTAGAATGCACTTTGGATGATGGTTGATTATTCATCGTTGTTATTGTATACATGAGTTGTAGAAAATCCATATAATTAACTTTATATGTTAATTGATTGGGCCTCATTCCAGTTTTGAAATAGAAATATTTGAAATAGAAATATTTGAAAAAGAAATATTTGAAAAAGAAATATTTGAAATATAATATTTGAAAATAGGAATATATGAAGCCGTATTGGTTAGATTGACGCCATTTTGACGTGAACGATATTTATATCGATTTTATTCATTTTATAATGAATATCGAAAGTGATTTCAAAATATGATATTTGAAAAGAATTGAACACGAATTCGAATTGAAATCGAATATAAAAGAATTCGAATCGAAATTGAATATAAACGAATTCGAATTGAAATTGAATATAAACGAATTCGAATTGAAGTTGAATATAAATGAATTCGAATTGAAATGGAATAGAAATGAATTCGAATTGAAATTGAATTGAATTGAAATCGAACTGAAATTGAATTAGAAATCAATTTGAATTGAATTGAAATCGAACTGAAATCGAATTAGAAATCAATTTGAATTGAAATCAATTTGAAATGAATTTAAGACGAATTTATATTGGAATATTCAATTTTGATTTGAAATTGAATATGAAGTTGAAACCGTTTTGATAATGAATTTAAAACGATTTATAAAGCACGTTTTGAATTGAAATCGACGAAGTATATATTATATATATTATATATATAATATAAAATGGCCTGAATAGAACGCGCCGCGCCGCGGCAGTTCGCAAATTTCGACCATTGACTTCAAATGGATATTGCTGGAGATCCGACCGTCGGATTCTCCTAAAACCAGAACCGTTGGGTTCGTATCGAAAAGGGCTTTCTAACGAATATTAGAAATTTGAAATCTAACGGTTGGATTTGGAATTATGTCCAAATCAAATTTGAAAAAGGTCGCTGTAAGTGCAGTTCGATGGCCATTGATGGAAATCGACTGTACGGGCCTTGATAAAATTATTAAAAATAGTAATAATTTGTGTAAAATCATAAGAAATGATTTAGAAAGAATTGGGATGAAAAACTCCCTATTTGAGAAGATAAAAATAAATTTTTATCGAAATGAACTAGTTTTGAACTAGAATTATAATTCTATTTATTTTTAAGTAAATAAATTGAATTTGAAATGGTTTTGAAAATGACCAGAATTTCCAATAATTGCATTGGAATGGATTTGAATCGAAATTGTCTTCGGAATATTTCGATGTTGGAATTCGTGATTATAAAGATGTTGTTATGGAAATTTGAAAGATATATTTATATCTTTATCCCCAATACGACATTTGTTAATCATAGAATTTGATATTGAATATAAGCCGATATATTTTCTATTCAGAGCCTTGTATTGAATATCAAATGTGATTTGGGTTTGTCGTGAATGGTGTCTTCATTAACACTGTTTTGAACCCAGTTGAGAAAATATTAAATCTTTTATTTAGATTTAATGAAGTGTACCAATTAAATGATATTTAATTGAAATTGAATGGATATTGATTTTTGGGTTTATCGTGGACAGTGTTTTAAATAAAACTTGTCCTTTAACCCGATAATTAATGGAATGTGATTTTGGGTTTATCGTGAACTGTGTTTTAAATGACACTGATTCTTTAACCCAGTTAGCGATTAAAACTAAGTGGAGTTTTAATGAATCTTTAAATAGATTGAAAAGATCGAGAATGGAGTATCACCAGTTTTACTCCAAGCGATAGTTAAATCTTTAATTAGATTTGAACGTGAAATGGTAATTGAATTACCAATAACACTGTGGTGTTAGATATGAAGTATTACCAGTTTTACTTCATGGGATGAATAGGTTGGGATTTGGAAATAAAATAAATGATTACTTCGGTAAGGTTCGCTAATCCCGACTAGTTTGAATTGATATTCAAAACAAGATTAGAGAATAAATTCAAGGAATTTATCTTGGATAAAATTAATGGGAACCTTTCCCTATGAATGTGTAATTTAGAAACTATTTGTCGGTTAGCTAAGCAGAATGGTTTTCTGGATATTGATCTGATGTTGGTTTCGGCCTTCGGGGTTAATATTTGGGGGATTATTCTCTTGGTTAATTTACGGTTAGTGACTGATGAATTGGAATGAGGCGTATGTTGTGTTTGTGTAACACTTATTTAAAGTATACGCGAGTTATTCGGGAAGACCGGGTTTATCCCATTCTGAATAACTGATACGACGATAAATCGAAGATGAAGACGGTGGTCGAAGATCGGAAGTCTTCTCATCGTTTGGGTGATTACTGATGATCTTGATTGGGCTGTACACCCAAGAAGATGGAAACAGTTGGTGATCGTCCAGACGTACTTGGAGATCGATGGATATGCGGGGTACTAGGTGCCTCCGGTTTCGTTCAGACCCAGAACGGACTTGTAAATGGACTATGCGTCTGACGTTGGATTTTAGTCCGTGTGATTGATCTCTATTAAATATATATCTGTTTGGCGGCGGAGAATTTATTCTCTTGCTTAACGCCCTTCTCTGAGAAGTACGAGCTCAGGGGTTATATATTGATGGATATCAAACGCATGGAGTGAATTGCCTGTGTGGCATGCCTAAGTGGCAATTGATCGAGGCTTCTGTTGAAAAGCAAAGTCTTGTGGTGATGATCAAAGCACGGCCTTTGTGGCGTAGCTTTGTGTAACGTTTGCTTCGCGAGTTTCGCACCCCGGTTGTGAACCAAAAACGGGAAAGGACCTCAGGGAGGGCATGCGTTTCTTTTTAGCTAGGGTGGTGTCAGTGACCTACCAGCCCTGACATTTATATACTTTTCACCTGTGTGGTTGTTGCTATTGCGAGGCGCCTCGGTTTGATCGGAAGATCCGGGTCCGATGGAGTCATTCGTTGGCTCATTTACGCCCCAAAGCGCAGGGAAACGCATGTTCAGGCATTTTAATCCACATCGGTGGACCGACCCTGATGATCCAAGGGTAACTCGAGCTCTGATCCTGAGGGGCGGGCTAGAGCGTCTCGAATCGGTTGAGGACTATCTTTTGCCTCGGTTCATAGATGGAAATCCAATTTCCAAATACGTGACTTTGCGATTTTGATTGTATAACCTACATATGGCGACATAGTGTTATGGGGCATTCATGCCGCCTATGATTAATGCTTATGATTTGAAGTTGTTTTATACACTATACACTTATAATAGTATCAAATAATCTGTTTTAAACGTATCAAGCATTCTTGGCTATTATAAGGTAAAAACCCTATCCTCCGGCTTGCGTTGCATTGTGTGATGGGACCTGGGTCTTATAATAGCTTCATTTTTCTTTATTTAGCATTACGTTGTTTGTTTTATGCACTGGTATTCTTGGGAGGAAACGCATTCCGTGTTATACGGCGTGGTCCCTTGATTTACCGAACTTTAAAATAAAGATTAATAACTGTTTTTAGTTCTCACACCAGTCCCATGACTGACCTGGAGTTTATTGGTTTAACCTAAACTCTTGGTGCCCCTATTTTGACACGGGCAGCTAGTAGTTTTGGTTTTGCAGATTTATATTCACAGGATCCTAGTTTACAGCTGGAACGATATCCGGAAAGCTTTGTATCCGTATATCTCTTCTAGTTGTGTATTGTATTATTTTCCGCTGCTATGTAATTTATTGTAATCTCTGATAATCTGTGTTGTATAATATTTATTCATACTCTGTATATTCCTGTAATCTGATGCATTGTTGTGATATACAGTGAAATGTTCTTCCGTCTGCGTTCTATTTTGTCCTGTTCTCAAAACGATCGGGCGTTTCGAGCGGTCTGGGTCAGTTTAGCGACTGGTTCAGACCGAGCGAAATTCCTTTTCGTCACAGTTGGTATCAGAGCTTTGGTTTACAAAGCTAGAGAACAAGACACATTAGAACCGAGCGAAATACCTTTTCGTCACAGTATACGAGCCCTATGGAAACTGGGGGAGGGGAACCGCTATAAAAAAAATCATATTAAAGGAACAACGCTATAAAAAAAAATATAATAGCAGCAGGGAAGACTTATAAAAATTAAACCACTATGGAAAATTATTTTATATCATTGAATACTGGCTATGAAAGCATTCCTAACGATATCAAAAAATGAAATGGAATTTTTGTTGGACAAATAAAACAACAATGTGGAAACTCTATGAAAAACTTTTTATACTGGTGAATATGTGCTATAAAATGTTTGATACAATAGCGTTTAGCTTAGAGTTATGAGATATATCAGGGCTATTATTACATGTTGATATATAGCGTCGTCACTAATGCTATGTAAAGTTATTATAGTGTTTTTCACGTGCTATCAAAAGCTAAATCTGTTGTAGTATAACAAGCCATATTTCGTAATAATCACCGATATAATAAGTTAAAAAAAAAAATAGCATCGTGAACCGTGGTCATATGGACATGACTGTAATGGCAGCACAAAAATCATTCTTATTTACGTCAAATAGCAGTAAAAAATCTCATTCATATTTATTCCACATTGTTTTCGTATAAATATATTTAAATGACAGGGATTAAAATAAGTAATAGGATAATGTTAAATATTATAAAAAAAATCAAAAATTATAAGTAGCTCGACAATGGCTCAAAAAAAAGGATACTATGGACTCGTAAGTTAAGTTGTTTATATGCTTTAGTGAGTGGTAGTTAGCCATTAAAAGAGAACAGAAAGGAGTTTCATAGATGATAAATGGGTAAAAGTGGAATACTTCAAGAATATATGAGTAAGTTGGATCTGTCTAGTCAAAAATCATACAACCACTGTAAGTTATTCACCTGTAAAAAAAATTGTAAAATGCACTTTTGAATGAGAAATCAAAATTAGTGCTTCTTTCTTTTAAATTGTAAATGTGCTGTTAAATGAGATATCAAAAAGCAATGTAATGTAATATACAAAGATCAAACATCCAAAAAAGAAGAAGATGTAACAAAGTTAAAGCTTACGAGCCTTCTAAGAGCAATTAAATGCACTGGTAAGTCTACCTTTATTGCTATTGAACGGAGTTAGTGTATATATCTTAATAGTTGTAATCTGTGTCCCTTAAAAACTCCTATGTTGGAAATAAAAACCATTTTATTCATAGCTAAAAAACAAAATGTGAAGTTTGCAACAATAGTTAAGTTTAGAAAAGTGTCTTGTCAGTATTAAGAATTCATTGTCTCAGTTGTCTAACGTTAAAGTAATTAGAAATCAGTCAAATATAGTTAGAGCTGAAACATACTCAGATAAAACTGATCGTGATAAATAAATACGCGTGGAAGGAAACAAACCTGGTGTCTATACAAAATGAAGAATTTATATGGAAATCCACAATTGCGAAAAGTTAATGCTCAGTTTATGTTAATTTACGTATCCAAAAAATGAAGATTTTTTTCTTCATTATTTCATGCATAATTTATGCATTGTAATAATGTGTAGCTTTATACTGAGTGCATTACATAAATGATCCAAACAAACATTAAATGAAACATTTTGCATTGCCGTAATGTATGCACATGCAAAAAATTACGGTACACAGGAATAGAATGTGAATTTTGTTTTCTCTTAAATTCTCAGCATGAGGAACATCTTACCTTAACCACAATTTAAGCAATAACCACTGTAACTCGTGTTAACATTATGTGTCTTAATAATAAGCAGTAATATTAATGGAGAAAATTTGTAACAGTTGTTTGAAAAAAAATAAATGCTTGAAGGACAATGAAAATGAATTACATATCTGAAATTGCTCCATGCAATAGTAACATTTTCATCTAATCGTTGTGTAACACCCCACATCCATTAACGTCACTCATAAAGGGAATGCATTAACTTCTATGGAGCATTTTAAGTGTGTATAGAACAGAAACTTAACAACAAGATAGATATAAACAGCACTTGAAAATTTAAAACTTTATTTCATTGCAGCGGAAAATACATAAGTTTGATTACATCATCAAAACCAGAGTCAAAGTACATAATATCCATCTTGACTAAATCAAAGTAAATAAATTGAAATACATAACCAGAGTACAAAATAGACATAAATAAGAGAGAGGCTGAACTTTACTTCAGTGATCTAAGCAACTTCTAAAAGCAAGAGAAATAGCTGTCCAAAATCAAGCTCCACTGGTGCTAGTTCCAACGTGAGCACCTGGGGGTGGGAGGAAGAAAAGAGGTGGAAAAAGGGGGTCAGACATAAAGTCTGGCGAGTGCGATAACTTTAACAATATAATTACAAAAATAAGTAGGCTAAGGCATAAGTTGGAAAATAAGGAAATGACTGTGAACAATTGAGTATGGCAGAGTAAATAAGGAAACAAGATGAACAACGATATCGTTAAAGCGTACCTAACCCACTATAAGATAATTACTATACTGCACCACCACTATAAGATATTTGCTATACTGCACCACCACTAGTCACCCTAAGGTTGATCCCACCTACAGAACTTAATAATGATATTTGTAGTTTCATGCACCCCTAATTGCCTTTATAGTTGCCACCTGCCCCTATCTCCACTAGGCGTACCCACTACCCCCATGCGATCGGCTCCCTAACTTGTAGATACCCGTGCTGGCCCCATAGCGGGGTGTATCACTCCCCAAAGTGGCAACCCGATACCACCAATGATGCACGGCTTATACCTACACGATGCAACAATGTCTTACCTACCAACCCAGGTCCACACACGCATATGAACCCGTTGGACTTGCGTTGCCATAGCTAACCCGATTTGGCTTCTTACAGTCAAGCCCAGTATGCGTGTCCCGTCCTCGACTCGGGTCGAGCCCACAAAGATACGTATGGGTTATTGGTTGAAACAGGCCCCCATTACTAGATACAAGCTATCCACCTAAGCTTGGTCCCCTCTAGTACATCCTACTTAACCCTCTTCTTATTCATGTTCACTTACATGTTTCAAATTTTGGTTAAGTGTTTCTAATCGTATTTCAAATGTCACCTAAGGCACCCACTCAATTCCACATGCCACCCAAAGCACCCACTTAACCCCCTAATGTCTCACTACATGTTTATCTGGTTAAGTGTTTCTTAATTCATTAAGACTGTAACCTCATAAAGACCTCCCACATTAGACTGTCATTTGTGGCAGCTGGATTTGTCGGGTGGGTCCGGGCAGTCTTACACCACAAACGATCCTAACCTCATGTCATTACAATTGTTACGTATTTAATTTGTGCCTAAGACCTCCCACATTAGACTGGCATTTGTGGCAGCTGGATTTGCTGGGCAGGTCCGGGCAGTCTTACACCACAAAAGAGCCTAACCTCGTGTCTTAGACGATTAATTACACCTAATTAATCATCCCCCAATTTGTATTAATTTCCCTATTAAAATTCCAAATTTAACTATCGCTATAATTGACTCAATTATGTCCATCTATTTATGGTATGTAAAATCATACCAATTTTCATCACAAATTTATTTTATGCCATTTAAGGCATTTATGCCAATTCTCAATATTAAATCTTTTTAATATTATCCCATTGCGTCACGTTGTACGTTCGTTTGTTTAACGTAAAATATACGTTAGACTCGAATAGCCTAACTCATGAAATAAAGAGAAAACATCACAACATACATATAATTTAAGATAGATCTGAACATAAGGGGTGAACTTGCATGTGTGAATGATGTTCTACATCTAAAACTTGCATAGGCCAAAGTTACAACTTGCATAAAACTACATATGTCGTAGATCCAAATCTAAAGGCGTAAACTTATTTAGGTAATGGTCACAACTTGCATAAATCATGTATGTCATGGATCTACATCTAAAGATGTAAACATGCATAGGCAATAACCACAAACTTGCATAACATGATTCATATTCCAAACTCATATATTTATATAAACTTGCATATGTGATTTATGCAACATAACAATGGTGTAAACTTACATCTAAACATGTAAACTAGCATTTAGAATTTATCATAGAACTCACACAAGTCATAGCCGAACATTAGATCAAATTTTCACGTAAACTAGATGTCATGAAACATATAAGGTTACATATAATTTTCCCAACTTGCATATGATTCATGTCTAAATAAAAATCTAAACTTGCATACATACATATGATTTATCATATGAATCAACAAAACCAAACTAGCATATGAACAACATGATGATTTGATTATACATAAGCCAATCGTAGGATTACAACATAGATGGTAGCATCATAACTTTACAACATAGATGATGACATCGCAACATAACATCATAGAATTTACAACATATATGATAACTTCACAATTTTACAACATAAATAATAACATGCGGTCAATAATTCACATCATATCCAAATAATCCACATCATAACTCAATCCAATTAAAGTGCTAATTATTTTATTGAAGAATTCGAACTCACAACTCAAAGAAGGTCTTGATTTCTGAATTCTGAGTTCTGAAGTCGTTTTAGCTTTCCCTTGAAGTAGATTCGTTGTTAGAGTTGAATAGAATTGAATTTATTAGCTTTCTTCCTTTGTAATTAGTGGCGGCTATTCTGAGTTGCAAGGTGACGACATGGAGGCCATGAGTCTTATTTTATTTTGATTTAGGGTTTGAGTCTATAGGTATTTTTATAGAGTTTAGGATTAGTTTAGGCCGTCTAATCAACCCAGAATTATTCCCAGCCAATCAGAGCAGATCAGAAACCCTAATGAGTCAGCACACAGTCACAAACAGGTCACCAATCAATTCTGTTCGTGGGGGGCAGGTCGATCCCCAGGTCGACCCTATAGTCAACCTGGCCCTGGAGGGAATTTTTCCTCCTAGCTTGTTTGACTTTGAAATTTGAATTTTCTAAAATGTTTTAAATTTTCTTAAACTTCCAATGGCCATAACTTCTTCATACGAAGTCCAATTCACGCAAACTCGGACTCTATCTCAACCAGAATTCTGAGACGAACACAATGGCGCAACTCGTTTCCCTTAATTCCCATATTTGAGATTAGCTATTCTTTAATTTATTATTATAGTGTTAACATAAATACGGGGTATTACAAGTTGTACCATCACTTTTATGTGAAAATATGCACCTTGAGTAAAAAGTATTAAGATAGACAACCCAAGATTATCATGTTCAACCTCTATAATGTGGATATGAGAGAAAAATCGTCTTTAGAACCACATAGTAAATTCTAGATAACAATATCATTTTAAGGTTAAGTCCTTTGATAAATGTCAAATTCAATTAATTGCTTTATTTTCTCTTTAGTAGAATATTGATAAAAGGAGGCTTCAGAGCTTCAAATCAGAAAAGCAAATGCAAATTAAAATATTTAATATTATAATTATCTGGGAATTAACCATGCAAGTGACGAATAACAAAAAAGTATTCATCATAAATTGTATTGACTAACAATAAACATTACAAAAGAACATGTAACACCCCGTAATTTTAACGACACTAAACATGATAAATTGAAGAATAATTAAATAAATATTCAGAAATAAGTGAAACAGACTGCACCATTGCGTTCTTCTCGGAATTCTGGTCAAAATAGACACCTGATTTGCGTAAATCGGACATTGTATGAAGATGTTATTAAGGTTTAAAGTTTGTATACGTATAAGATATATATATATACACACATAACAAGTCAAAACCGTTCAAATAAGTTCAAAATCAGAAGCGGGAAGTCAGGGAGGGAATTGGACCCATTGGAGGTCGACATACCCTAGGGTATCGACCCATGGGTTGACACCGTAAAGGGGGTGTCGACACCCATTTCGACATCCCCAAATCAAGGCGAAGTACATTTCTGCGTATGTGGACTTGTTTTCTGACCAAATTCATGAACCTTAGGCTATAAACAAGACCTCATTCTCATTGTTTTATTCACATAAAAACAATGGAGAACTAGATGTTGTCTCTACCTAGATTTAATTAAACTTCTATTCTTTAACAATCAATTCATTCAAGTTTAGAGATCTATGACTCAACATTTGCAATTCTATTTCTTAGATCCAATCATAGAGAGTCTACGTCATTTTTAGATCTAAATACTTAAAAGTTAATCTTGACATGACTATAACTTGGATCTAAGCCTGTGATTATTTGAATCATATCAGATCTGTTATAACCTGCGTTTCTAAGCTATTTTGACATGACTATGAAATAGATTTAAGCCTATACCAATTTATCATGTCATATCTTCCATTTTTAGTTGATCTAATTCATTGTTTAGATCTCATTGTGCCTGTTTATGATGTCCCTATTATGTTAGAAATAGTTCTATGATCATATGTTCGTTAGATGTATTACTATATGTCTATCTTGTCATTATGCCCAACTTTATCACTGTATGTTTATTAGTTGCTATACCTATTTCTGCCATTATATTTCAATCTTGTTTATTATGTTCGTTTCTGTCCTTTTCCCTTCTTCTTTTCCCTTTTTATTTTTATAGCCAGGCTACCATCGAGCCTAGGCATGCCGCTGAAATATGCGAACATGTGGAATTGGAAACGAGGGAAAAACGTTAAAATTGGGGCATAACTTGTATTGGGAAATTTGGGCACAAATTGATTGTAATACATGAATGTGGATTTGGGGCATAAACCACACTTGATTAAAGACCTTAATTTGGGGAATATGGTTCATTATGAACATGACTTGGGAAAGGGACATGAAAACGTATAATGACGTAGGAATAATTGGTTAATAATGGAAATGCCTAGAATTACACTAATTAGAAACTGTAACCGTGCTCAGACACGAGTTTAGATTACATTTGCAGTGGAAGTCTGCAGGGAGCCAACCCGCATATCCAGCAACCATAAGTGGTGAACCTAATGTGAGGGGTCTAAGTGCATAAACACGAAATGTGCTAAGACATGAGGTTAAGCCTGACTTGTGGAAGAAGTCTGTCCGGAACCAACCGGCATATCCAACATCCACAAGTTGTAGGCTTAATGTTGGAGGTCTAGCACATTATAACTATAAATGAATATGGTAATAAACTTGAATACTTAACCTAGTTGAATCCATAGGGATTTTATATGTCAACTTGAGTAGGGGTTAAGTAAAATTATATGAAACAGTGGGAGGGTTAAATATATCTTGGGTTGGTGGGTAATATTTATTTATAGGCCCAAAAACTTAGCCTGTGGGGTTATGTTATCTTTCTACTCTGGTATGGCATAACCTATAGAAAACCTAGTAGTGGGGATGCAAGCATAGGGGGAAACTTTTATCAACTTAAGCATGGGACACAACACCAGAATTGTCATTTCCTAATGGTTATAAGTGTGATAAACAAGTGTTCCAATGGTTATAACCGTTGGTAGAAGGTGCGTGGTAAATTTTGCAATGTATATACTAAGACTTACAACCGTTAGAACATGTTGTTGTACCAACGGTGATAATTGTTAGTAAATATTTCTATTCCAACGTTTATAACTGTTAGAACTATAATTTCTTCTAATGGTTATAACCATTTTAAAAAAAAATTGATTCCAACGGTTATTTTCGTTAGAGAAGGAATTTGTTCTAACAGTTATAAATGATAGAACTACTGTCCATTCTAACGAATACAACCATTAGAATGGCTTGTTGTTCTAACGATTCAGCATTAGAACATTAATTTGTTCCAACGGTTATAAATGTTAGAGCAACTTTTCATTCTAACAGTTATAAATTTTAGAACAACTTTCCCTTCTAACGGTTATAAGTGTTAGGACAGATCTTTCCACACATATATAAATGAAAAAATCCGAACAGTTATAAGTGTTACAACTGTTGTACTGCTGAATGAACCATATCACAATCAGCATCTTGTAATAGAAAATATCTTTAATATCATTTCATTCTACTACAAAACCAAATTTACAGCAACGCCGAAAATAAAATCAAATTTCAAACTAACATTTCACTGAAATGAAAATAAGAATAGCAAGCATACTAAATAAATCATCAAATCCTACAAAGTTCATTGTGACAACTTCAATTTTCACTACTACAAAATATGTTGAAGCTTACAGGAAACGAATGCGACTTTCTAGCCAAACCACCATCAACCAACTCAGATAATGTATAATGATCATTTTGAGATGCATCAAAAAGTGGCTCGTCTGGATCAATAACATCCTCTATCCAGACAAATTTTTCTCCATCTATGACCTTTCTACCATGACAAATCTTTTATATTCCAGGATGTCCTTTAGCTACCACTTCCAATTCGTGTAACAATAAATGCACCAGTCGCCTTTCAAATGTTGATGATCCGATAACGTTAGATGGAGCTTGATTAGGAATAGGAGGATGCTCGGCATGCGAAGCAACTTCTGTTCCTGACATTGTTGAATTTGTTGCAATTTGACTAACAAGCTGTCTCATACACTGTTGCAAATCAGCTGAATTAGAAGTTATTGTCTTAAAATCTTCGTGTATTCTATTGTTCTTCTGTTGCATATCCATTTTCCATTTTTTATCTTCATTCACTTTGTAATTCGCTGTTGCTTTAGAAGCTTGAGTGAGTTTTACTTGCTTTGCATTAGAGGTGGAGCTAAAGGCACGACAACAGCTTCTTTTTTGTCATTTCCAAAAACTTCGGCAACGAAATCCCTTTCAAAATCCTCCAAACCAATGACTCCTTCATTGCCATTAACACTAGCTTCGGACTTTTGCCTCTCTTCTTCAGCTTCTATTAAAGCCTGAATATCCAAAAGAACATTTAATTTAAAACAATTCAAGCAACATATGTTATAATTACTACATAAAATGGACTTATATGCAACCAGACTTCACATTATAATGTTGCAGGCATGAATAAACACTGTGTTACAAGAATATAAATCTAATGTGTGTAGTTGCCTTATTATTGTTTGTTTTAATTCATGCTTTCTTTAAACCAAACACTGTCGTTACATGGACATTACGTCCTTAGAAAATGGTCAATGACAGATGATTCCAAAAAATGAACTTCGATTTACTATTTTGCCTGTTAATATTATCAAAGTGAAACTAAAAAAAAACGGATATAATCCTTTTATCGGTGCATAATCCACATAACTCACTAAAATAGAGCTATATGCATGATTCCAAAAGCAGTGCTTTAAATCAGCAAAAAATATGGTACTTTCTAAAGCACCATCTCTGGAAGAAAACACATTGTAGGATGACTTTAACCTATAAAAGCACGGCCCAATCAAGTAGAATAACTTCTACTCTCGGTTGCCAAACACTCATGCACAAAATTATTTCCCTTCCTGTGAATTTGTTTTTAACTAACAAAACCTGATCTGATCACGTTAGGTGACTCACTGGTAACTCTAAGGACTATGATCTTGAATTAAGCGATCAAAACAAGGTGAAAAGTAGACAAAATTCCTTAAATTGTTAAATACAACAGCACATTGCAACATTTGTTCGAACCGAACCACATGAGATAAACAAAATATCAGTTGAGAATAAAATATGCTTGTTGGGAAAACCAAACATAAATTTATTAGGAAAGCATAACTGTGGCTACTAAAACATACATATTCCAAGTAAAGATGAGACTTTCCAATAATCCACTACACCTTGAAGGTATTTTTAACTGTACACATATCTGAATTTTATTACTTATAATTAACTATGCAAGAAATTTATATGTGGTAGCCTTAAAGCAGAAAAATATGAAATCAAGAAACCTTATCTTCTAGTCCCTTCTACTTCCTAATTTGTATTTGCATGGAAGATCGTCCTGGAAAACTTTCCTAAGGCGCGACCTGACAGTAAACCATCTGAAATTAAGCATTAATTTAGATAGAAAAATGCCATCTTATTGTTGCAAATGCTAGAGATAGTCTAGTATACAAAGTTTATTAGAATGGTTGACGAACAACCCCCCGAAGGTGGCAGCACTCCCTCGCGGTGGTTGGCCACTGTGGCAGCTCTGAAAAAATATCTGCTCAAATCTCTTCAATGATATTAACGTATTCCTTCCACTACTATCTCTCCTTCAATCTCTTTAATTTTTTAGTTTTTAAATCATGTTATCATTTGATGTTTAACAAACTCATACAACTATCGATCA
This sequence comes from Allium sativum, assembly GCA_030737875.1. Lineage (NCBI taxonomy): Eukaryota > Viridiplantae > Streptophyta > Magnoliopsida > Asparagales > Amaryllidaceae > Allium > Allium sativum. The sequence continues at coordinate 176,317,093 of CM060915.1, read as the reverse complement.
ACTCAAGAGAACAGGTTGAACTTGTAAATCTGTTTTACATATGTAATAATGTTATCTGTACAATCTGTAAACTAATAAGACAACTACACACATTAGGCTTTATTCACTATTCTTAAATGAAGCTGTATGATTAAATTTAAAATTAGCGAAATTCACATAAGATTGTGTATTTAAGGAGACAGATTTTAGGGGTCGACATTAAAATGCTTGAACAAGCTAAAAAAAATAACGGCATGCAGCTACAAACCATTGACAAAACAGAACATGTTATTGCAAGACAGAACATTACAATTTTGTAACATTAGAACAAAAAGATAATCTTTGAAAAAAGATGTAAAATTTTATTTGGCTAAGTGGTGTTGGCCAAATTTATTCAGGACAACAATTGTTTTTGATCTGGTGTTGGAGTAGTTGCATCCTACCAATGTTGCTAGTTTCTTATGGGTTGTTTGTGCCATTTTTGTATTTGTTGATGATGAGTTTTGAATGTAGATGAATGGAGTTCTTATATATATAGGTTGCTTCTTATGTGGTGTTGTTGTTACTTCTAAGGTTTCTATAGTTGAACTTTACACGATTTTTTCAGGCCAATGTTTTACTTGATTTATACTCGATATAAGTTCATGGCTACAAGGGAAGTCTTGACTTAATAATTCTGACGAAAAACAGGCTGGCCTAATGCAAATAGCAACTTCGAAAGTAATCTCGGTTTGCAAATTTAAGCCCAAAAAGATACACGTAGTTTGCTTAAATGCTTGATATAGGTACTTTCAGTTTTGGATCTTATATCAATTCTATAGACTTGGTCGTTAAAAATGAACTGTAAGCGAGATATCTAATATCCATGTATTATTTCCCGGGCTGAGATGAAAATGAACTATAATTGAGATATCTAATGACCGTGTATAATATTCGTCGCTAATCCCTGTTAAGATTTTGTTGAATACAATTTTGGGAAAATTTAATATCTATATATCCATTGGAAAATGTTAGTAAAATATTTTTTAGTTGAAATTTAAAATTTAGACAAACAACAAAAAATTAAAGATAAATTAATGCTAATTTCCATTGTTGAATTAGCAGATAAGAAATTTACCGACCTCGCTCCTTCGTCGTAAATCCATCGCTGCCATAAGTTTGAGACGGATTTTTGAAGGATTTTTCTGCTGCAAAATCTAAAACTTCTTACAGTGTAAAATTCACAATCATATCAGTCTTACATAAACATATATAATAAAACTAAGTTTTAATAGTTAAAATCAAGTATAACAGAAATCACATCAGACATAGGGGATTAATTTTGTAATGAAAGGCATTATATAACATGTAGTGATAGTCAATCTCATTGAGTATTTCAAATATTTTTGTCCTTGTTATCGATATAATTAACCAATTTATTATTTTAAAGTTATAATTTTATAAATATATGTAGTTATCTAACGTGTACTATCAAAATAGACAACCAAGCATATCTATGGTTTCTGAGGAGCGTCAAACTGCAAAAAAAATACGTACTGATCTTGTGAATAGTTATAAATTTATGGATCAACATATACAATTTTGATGAATACTCTCATAAAACCATCAAGAATTATATACCATATAATAAATAAATATATTGTATAATAAATAAAGTGGTGTTCACCATTCGCGAGAACCATAATTCGTTGAGCACCGTCAAAGTTCGTGGTACCATAACAAATGGATCCTAAAAGCTTCATATAAATAGGTACTTGCAAGTCCTCGTGCAAAAAGCCTTTTCTTACTTGAAACTGTCAAAAATTAGAGCAACGTGTATAGCAAAATCCAGACGGATGAAAAAAGTCCCGCTGAAGATGGCAATTCACTTGCTCCTATTCAAATTCTAAAGACTGCAAAAAAAAAAAAAATCATCCAGTTATTCAGTAATTTCAGAAAACAAAAGAACTCATCATCTCAAAAATGAGCGCACGCAAACAAAATGTTTATCTTTTATTTTTTCTCACGCCAACGACAAGTTGAGCTGCCCCTGTTGCTGCCCCAGCAAAATGTGCACGCACTGATATGGAAGGTGCAGAAAGATTTTATCCAAATAAATTAAATAAATAGCTTACAAATTGGTTGCTCCTCTTCGGGATGGGAGTGTATTCTAACTTTTTTTTATGTATTGTTAATTTATATCTTGTATCCATCATGTAGGGCCCATTGATCTATTTGAGAATTAAATCGAAAGCCAAAATAAAGTCTGATCAGAAAGTAGCCAAAAATAGCATTTTTTTTCTTTCTATCATGTCTTAGCCTCTAGCTTTGTTGTATGTTTATTTATTGTTTTATTATTAATTTATCATTTTGTTTTTTTGGCTTCGTTCTATTGTGGTGATCTGGTTTGATGCAACTGTTTCTGTTTCTGGTGTCTGCAGAGTCTGTATATTCTTCTTTACCGGGCTGTTAAATTCTTGCATCTGTTATTCTATTGAACTAGCTTGTGTAGGCATTGTGTTAAATTAGTGTGCAACTCAATTAAAAAAGATGATGAGGTGACATGGAACTAGTTTGAGACTCGCGTCGGTAAATTTGCGACTTTGCATTTATTCCGCATCATTATCGTGCAACAGGCATGAATAAACTATCTGTGTTATAGGAATATAAATCTACAACTTAACATTTTATAAATTATAATGTTAGATATAAAATTTTCAAGTGCCCCATTTTTATTTATTATATTTGTAGTAGCACATAAACATGTGCATTGTGTGCATAAGCTATGTTATATGAAATTTTTGGCATCTGCAATGCAAAAGCATATAAAAATATCTTAATATAATCATATGAATTATTTATTTCAATTTATCATATTATTTTAAACATAAATCAAGAAATATTTTAAGAAAACAAAAAAAAATTTGTTGAGACTGAGATTTTTAACTTGTGACTTATTTAATAAATTATTAATATGATTTTATAGTTCTTGTAGTGGTGAACTTAATTTTTTAACTAACCTCAAATTTCAAGTTCGGTTTGTACATGACAACATTGAATAAAGTTTGCAGAATAATGTAAATGAGAAACCACTTGATTACGACGAACACTGATTTACTCATATAAATACCATATAACATATAAACAATACGCAGAAACTCCAGAGAATTCTTAATAGGTAAAGCCTTACATATTTTTCCGCCCCGCATGGAAGTACATCTCCGGTTTTCCTACTAGTGTGTGCTACTTTCCACTCCATCCCCCGTGTGATTTTGCATTCCAGATTCTCAAATTCCTACATGAACGGATATGAATTAGTTAGTTTGTAAATTACAACTAAACAATAAGATTTCACATATAATGATTACTACATATCAATTCTTCATATAATCGAGTATATGGTTTCCGTCCCAAAGTATGAGCTATGGTTATTTTCCTTTATTTTCGGTGTTTGTTTTGCATTGTCTTGTTTTCTTCTCAGTGTACTCATTCATTACCAATGAATTTCTCCCATTGGATTTTATCAATACAATTAGGACGGTTATCGATCACGATGCATCTAGGCAATAACTGCTTATCATTCTTCAAAAAAGTGTTCCGAATCTTTGATTTTTCAGTTCTGAAATACTGTGAAACGCCTTTTTCCAAAATAGGTCGAGCAATAGTTAGGTCTATATTCATGTCAAACTCCATCTACAAAAAATTAAAAAGAGAAAATAATAATAATAATTGATAAGTAATACTATGAAGCTTATTTCAAGTAGCATTTTCAAACAAGTCACTGTGAAGCTTCTCAATCAACTCAATGTTTGATAGTTAGACATTTGTGAATTGAGTTGAAGGAAATGTCCATATTTATATGATAAAGTAAAATAAAGGTGAGAGAATACAAAATACCATGAGTGCGTTCCATAATTTATCCTTATAAAACATGTCTACATTCCTCCAATCATCATATGTAATTGGAATGATTCCACGAATCAAAACCCCACAACGAGAACACTACTTGTTCCCAATCTCTACATTTAGCACCCACCATGTCAACAATTATTGAGTATTTTTTTATTTCTTGGTGGAGGAGGAACATATTCTTCGGTGTCTTCTTTATGTTGTGATGCATTGCTACCGTTAGGTGACATCCTGTAATGCACACATTAAAATAAAGTAATCATAGCATGTGTAATAAAAAGAGGGTGACATAATTCATAATTGAGCATTAAATAGAGGGTAGACATACCAAACAAATTTAAATCACATTATAGTTCAAAATAACACATTGTACAACTAGAGTGAAAATCAAATGTCAATATAAATTCAATACATAAAATAAAACATCACAAGTTACAAACATGTTTGGCTAATTGGACTCCATGGATTTCAACAATGTTAAACTGTGTAGTCCACTTAAGTTGGAGTGGGGGTTTGTGGGCATTTGATAGTAGTCTGTGTCATCAGTCAAACACTTGGGCGAACATCGTACAATGGACCAACCAGGATTTTGCATGTCTTTAATGTAAAAGATTTTCCTCACTTCGTGACACGACCCGAACTTCCCCATGAAGGAAAGCATGGATTGATTCGAGAACAACATACATCGGAACGCAAACAGAAGAACATTTCATTGTTATTTACAACAATTCCATCAGATTACAAGAATATACAGAGTACGAATAAATATTGTACAACAGAAAAATATCAGGGATTACAATAAATTACATAGCAGCGGGAAAACAATATAAAACACAACCGAAAGTAATACACGGATACAGAGCTTTCCGAGCATCGTTCCAACTGTAAATCATGATCCTGTGAATATAAATCTGCAAAACCAAAACTACTAGCTGCCCGTGTCGAAAATAGGGGCACCCAGAGTTTGGTTAAAACAATAAACTCTAGGTCAGTCATGTGACTGGTGTGAGAATTAAAACAGTTATTAAAACTTTACTTTAAAAGAGAGTAATTCAAGGGACCACGCCGTATAACACGGAACGGGTTTCCTCCCAAGAATACCAGTGTATATAAATGAACAGCGCAATGCTTTTTCGAAGAAATGAAGCTATTATAAGACCCAGGTCCCATCACATAATGCAACGCAAGCCGAAGGATAGGGTTTTCCCTTATAATAGCCAACATGCTTGGTACGTTTAAAACAAATCATTTTGATACTATTATAGTGTAGAGTGTATGAAAACAACTTCAAATATTAATGTATCAATCATAGACGGCATAGTAACCCATGCTACTATGTCGCCATACTACGCTCTACAAATAAAACCGAAATGTCACGTATTGGAAATTGAATTTCCGTCATGAGTCGAGGCAAGGGGCAAGCTCCTCTCCGCTTCGAGACACTCTAGCAAATGCCTCAGGACTACACACCCTGGGAAACCCTTGGAATCGGCTGGGCCAGTCCTCTCTTATGTTTGAGGATTAGCAATTCCTGAACACAAGTTTCTCGGTCCTTACAGACCTATAATCGAGGCGCCTCGCAATCCAACATCCACATAGGTATAATAATCAACGATGTCAGGGCTAGTAAAACGCTGACACCACCTATAACTCGAAAGAAACGTCGTGTTCTCCCAGCGGTTCGTATCCCCTTTTTAACTCATACCGAGGTGTGAGGCTTGCGAATTCACGCTATACACTAAGCTATGCCACGTAGGCCATGCTTTGATCATCAACCACAAGACTCCGCTTTTCAACAAAAGCCTTGATCATTTCATCTCATCATGCCACACAAGCAATTCATGCCATGCGACTGATATCTATCGATATATAACCTCTGAGCTCATACGTCTTAGAGAAGGGTGTTAAGCAAGAAAATAAATTCTCCGCTGCCAAACAGATATATATATATATATATATATATATATATATATATATATTTAATAGAAATCAATCAACACAGAATAAAATCCAATGTCAGACACACAATCCATTTACACGTCCGTTCTGGGTCTGAACGAAACCGGAGGCACTTTATACCTCGCATATCCATTGATCTCCAAATATGTCTGGATGATCACTAACTATTTCCAACTTCTTGGGTGTACAGCCCAATTAAGATCATCAGTAATTATCCAAACGATGTGAATACCTCCGGTCTTCGACCACCGTCTTTGTCTTCGACTTATCGTCGAAACAGTTATTCAGAATGGGTATAGACCCGACCTTTCCGAATAACTCGCGTATATAATAAACAAGTGCCAGAAAACACAACATACGCCTCATTCCAATCCATCAATCACTAACCGTAAATTAGTAAGAGAGCAATTCCCCAAATATTAACCCCGAAGGCCGAAACCAACATCAGATCTATACCCAGGAAACTATTCTTTTTAGCTAACCTATAGCTAGTTTCTAAATTTCATATTCTTAGGGAAAGGTTTCCATTAATTTTATCAAAGATAAATTCTTCAAATTTTATTCTTTAATCTACCTTTAGATGTCATTTCAAACCAAATTATGGTTTTCCAAACTAGTCGGGATTTGCGAACCACACCGAAGTAATTATTTATTTCCCAATCCCAACTTATTCATCCCATGGAGAAAAACCGGTAATACTCCATATCTAACACCATGGTGTTATCGATAAATATTAATTACGAATTCACGTTCAAATCTAATTAAAGATTTAACTATTGCTTTAGTGCAAAACTGGTGATACTCCATTCTCGATCATTTCAATCTAATTAAAGATTCATAGAAACTCCACTTAGTTTTAAATCTTCCCAAAAATCAATATCCTGCCTTCAACTATGTTAAAGAACCAATGTCATTTAAAACACGGTTCACGATAAACCCAAAATCACTTTCTATTGTTAGTCGGGTTAAAGAACAAGTGTTATTCAAAACACTGCTCACGATAAACCCAAAAACCAATTTAAATTGAATTCCAATTAATATTATTTAATTGGTTCACTTCATTAAATCTAAATAGAAAGATTTAATCTTTTTCTCAACTGCGTTTAGGAACAGTGTTAATGAAGACACCATTCACGACAAACCCAAATCACGTTTGATATTAAATACAAGGCTCTGAATAGAAAATATCTTGGCTTATATTCAATATCAAATTCTACGACCAACAAATATCGTATTGGAAATAATGATATAAATATATCTTTCAAATTTCCATAACAATATCTATTTCATCACGAAATCCAACATCGAAATATTCCAAAGACAATTTCGATTCAAATCCATTCCAATTCAATTATTGGAAATTCTGGTTACTTTTAAAACCATTTCAAATCCACTTTATTTATTTTAAAAATAAATAGAATTATTATTCTAGTTCAAAACTAGTTCATTTCGACAAAAATATATTTTTATCTTTTCAAATATAGAGTATTTCATCCCAATTCTTCACAAATCATTTCTTATGATTTTACACAAATTATTGATATTTTTAATAATTTTATCAAGGCCCGTACAGTCGATTTCCATCAACGGCCATCGAACTGCACTTACAGCGACATTTTCCAAATTTGATTTGGACATAATTCCAAATCCAACCGTTATATTTCAAATTTCTAATATTCATTAGAACGCTCTTTTCGATACGAACCCAATGGTTCCGGTTTCAGGAGAATCCGAAGGTCGGCTCTCCCGCAACGTCAATTCGAAGCCAATGGTCGAAATTCACGAACTACCGCGGCGCAGCACATTTTATTCAGGCGATTATATATACAATATATATATATATTATATATATATTTCGTCGATTTCCTTTTTCAACGTATTTTATAAATAGTTTTAAATTCGTTTTCGAAACGATTTCAACTTCATATTTAATTTCGAATCAAAATTGAATATTCCACATCATCGATATACAAATGACAATATTTTCAAAACGTTATATTTTGAAATCACTTCCTTTTCTATAATAATTATTAAAACGAATATAATCGATATAAATATCGTTTGCGTCAAAATAGCGCATCTTTAATCAACACGGCTTTATATTTTTCAATAACTTCATTATTCTATTCAACAAATGAATGTTTATTCTATACAACATATGAATCTATATTTCTTTCAACACATGACTATTCTCAATACAAGAGTACTATCAACACATGACTATTTTGGTTATTTAATATATTTTATAAAATTTTGATTTCTATCGTTTAATTCTTAATCAGACTCCAACCGTAAATTAGTAAGAGAACGATTCCCTAAGCATTAACCCCGAAGGCCGAAACCAACATCAGATCAATACACAGGAGACCAATCATCTTATCTATTTTCCAATTAGTTTCTAATTTTTTATGTGATAAAGATGTAAATTTTAAAGTTAAAATATTTCTTTCAACACACATGAATATTCTCAACACATGAGCATCGTCAACACATGACCATTTATTCTATTCAACACATTATCTATATTTTATAATATTCTTTATTTTTCCAATTGGAATGAGGCCCAATCAATTACCATATAATGTTAATTATATGGATTCTATACAACACATGTACATAATAGCAACGATAAATATTCAACATCATCCAACGTGCACCACACAACTGCATAAGCATTAAATATAAATAATTAACGCTTACACAGTCCGTCGACCTATCGATCGATATACAACTAAATAATGGGGATTAGTGTACGCCAAATATCATCCCAACACCCGTGTGGGGTTTCAATCCACAAACACTGAATATTATTTGTGCAGTTGGGCGACGTGTAAAATTTATCGTCCCAAACAATATCCTTCAAACAGGTGTACATAATCAAACCGTCTGGTTTGTAAATGAATATTAATTTATTCACATTCATGTTAAAAATTATATTTTTAACGATAAATTCTTTTATTTCAACACATGAATATTTTATTATCTATTTCACATCAACATCACAAACAAACTTCATAACACATCGAACAAGCATACAAGTCATCCATGGTCTGTGGACGACGGGTGTCGGGTGCTGTTAAGCACCGTCTGCATCCTAGTATATAATTTTAACTAGAAAACAAGATTTAAAGTGAGAAGTTCTCACCGACTAGCTAAACCAAACACCATGACTCTTCTTATGTAGAAATCTTCATCGTGCTCACCTTTTGTCAATTTCGTCGTCCGTGTCCACTACATATATAAAAATCGCATTTTTATAACTACGCTATATGGATAAAAATTCTATTTTTACATTGCTACTATATAGATAAAAAAAAATATTTTTACATCGCTACTATATAGATAAAAATTCTATTTTTGATTCACTACTTATATAAAAATCATATTTTATACTTTCTATAATATAAATATTATATTTTTATTCTCTTTGTCTTCCTATCTAAAAATCTCATTTTTACTTCACCATTTCAACTATATAAAGATTCAATCTTTTCTAATATAAAAATTCGATTTTTATACTTTAAAGATTCAATTCTTTTCTTGTTTTAAAAAATCAAACTTTTCAAATTAAAAGTCCAACCTTTCATATATGATAAAAATCTTATCTTTCTAATAAAAATCTCGCCTTTACTATAATAAAAATCTCGCCTTTACTATAATACAAATCTGATTTTTATATTCGCTGGGTTTTTATTTAATTTTTTCCTTTTTTTTTCTATTTCAGTTCGAAATGAATGGGGGAGGGGTGGGTGGGTGGGGGGAGGGGGGCTGGGAGATAATGGAGGGTTTTTTTTATTTTTTTATTTATTTAATTATTTGATTTCAAAATGCAACTTTTAATTTCGAACTCGAAATCTAACCCACCGACTGTTGTTCATAGCTAATTACCCCCATTACGAACACAATGGGATATGTATCGCAGGCAAATTCGATCGTTTCGACCAGTTTTCGTCAAAATCAAAATATAATACTATATATTGAATTTAAACACACATTTCAATTTACCGGGGCCACGTACTAACTAGAAAAATTCCTAAAAAATATTTTCTAGCTTTGTATTTACGATACGGTCCTAACAAAACTGATTTCGTCAAATTCTCAGACCGTTTGAAAAATGACCATTTTCCAGTCGATTAGATTCAACTGAAACTGGTCAAACGTGTTTTCCTTCGCCACGCTCACATATTGATTTGAAAAATTACGAATTTTGGAATCTAGCAATAATTTGACATCCCGGATCCAATAAAAGTGGTTTCGTCCAAAACCGATGTTGTTTGCAAAATGGCTATTTTTAAGGGCTAGAATCCTATAGCGACTATTCTGAATTTTCAACTGGACGTATCTTTTTATCCACGCTATGAAATTTCAATTTTTCGAATTTTTTGGAAAGATATTCTCAATTAGATTCAAATATTTTTGGTTTCGCTAAAATCCGGTTTATTTTGCACCCGGTACATTCATTTGAAGATTGAAATCGAATTTTCAAACTACCGCGCCATTTTCAATTCCTTTTATAATTAAAATAAAATATTTATATTCTAACGACGATCTATATAAATATATCTGTTCTAATTCTATTCAAAATAAATTTCTCGTCGGTATTATTTAAAATAATTCATTTTAAATATTCAAAATTCGCTAAAATTGCCAAAATAAAATTTTTAAATTGGCTCATAATTTCCGGGTTATTGCACTTCGGATGAAATAATGACGGGTTCATCATACTCTTCATCACTACTTTTAAGCTACTTTAGATTCACCATCGGTAAACTAGAATCTGGACAAATCATACATCCATGTGTTTTGTCAGTAGTATTTACCCAATCGCAGTAGAATGCCACATGTTGAAAGTTATAATAATCAACCTCGATAATCTTCTTTATAACACCATACCAAATCGCATCATCATCCGTTTGTTTTAAATCTTTTGGGCTTGCAATAAATGTTGTAATTGCATCCATGCAAACGCCACTATCTTTTGTTGAATGAGTGTTGTCGTAGTGCTGAGGAAAAAATACATAGCCGTTAATTCTAAATTAGGGATGAGTTTTAACTTCCTAGATTCGCTCACTAACATAACACCATTATAGCGAATTCATAGTTTTTTCTTCCATTAACGGTTAAAGCCAATAAAATGTATTAAATAAAATAATATTTTTATATTTGAATTATTCTTCTGTAGTGGCCAAACAACCTTTTTGTGCAACCAACCAATAAATTCAGGTTGTACTACAACTTCGGCCTTTGTTTGAAATCTATTTTTATTACGTTGAGCATCTTCCAACAATAGTCGGTACTTGCGACAAAGTGAACATGTTATATATTAGATAAATAGACATTTACTTTATAATCTATAGAAAAAATACAAACGTATAATAGTCATCTAGATCTGGTACGTCCATTCTAAAATGTATCGACCTTCGAATTTGTATACGCTGAGCGCCACTTAGCTTGATAGTTTTACCCTCAATAATGGAACGCTCGTATATATTGTTACAATTTTCATCCAAGAATGTTGCTTGTTTAGAGCTGTGATTACCGGCACGTGGATCCGACATATACTCCATTCCATATCTAACAAATTCTGAAACAAGACATGCTTTAGAAATTGACCCCTCCACGTATCGTTTATTACTTGGTATGTTCTTGCACTCCTTCATAGCTCTAAAAAACATAATGACATGTTTATTTTTAATATACTTATTACAAATAAATTCAAATAATATATGTTTTTATTGAACAAAATATCTCACCTTTCAAATGGATACATCCACTTGTAATTAGCCGGTCCACAGAGTAATGCCTAATCAGCTAAATGCACCATTAAATGTATACTTATGTGAAAAAACTGAGCGGAAAAATAATGAACCAGCATACATAACGCTTCAGCAATCATACCTTTGGCTACTTGGACATGATCTCGAATCAAAACCTTTGATCAAATGATATTGAAGTACAAACATAATTGCAAAATCGCACGCCTCAAGTCATGAAACTTTGGAAATGCATGTTGAACCATGACAAGAAGGAAATGCTGGATAATAATATGATAGTCATATGACTTTCTAATATTCAAAGTTGGTGGCTGAGTACTTACTAAGTTGCCTAAGTTTGTTCCGAAGTATGACAGAAATTTTACATCTTTTAAAACTTTACAACATTGCGTCATGTGAGCTTTATCAAACGCAAATTTAGAAGATTGTTTGGTTCTATTGAATAACTAATTAATAAAATGTTCTGCCGCATTCTTCTCAGTATGAATTACGTCTATTGTATGTCATACTTTATGACCACTTCAATACTCCAAGGAAAAAAGAATCGACTTTTTATACCAAGCCTGTCTTACATTATCCTCGTTCTCGTTGACAAGGTGATCTCCATCACTATCAAAATCATCTCCCATTCACTTCTTTTTCCTAATCAATTCACTGGTTGTGCATTTGATATGAACAATCTTCTCTAAAAGAGTTGATCCAGTAAGTCGTGTTGGAGGTTCTCTATATTATATATCTTTATACGATCCATGTTTCGATCATCTGTATGAATGACCATTCTTCAAAAATCTTCTATACTTCGTATAAACAATCTTATTACCAACATGTTCTACCTCAGACTCTATAGCAAGAATAGGATATGCTTTATAACCATGAGTCACACAACCCGAAAGATTACCAAATGCTGGTAGATCATGAATTCCCCACAGTTGCATTTCTTTCAATGTGAAATACTCTTTCTTATCCATGTCAAATGCAAGCACTCCAATCGTCCAAAGTTGCTTCAACTCATCTATAAGAGGTTCTAAATATACATCAATATCTTAACTTGGTGCTCTCGATCCAGGAGATAATAAACACAACATTTGAAATTCTGATTCCATGCATAATGAAGGAGGTAAATTATATGGGACCACATACACTAGCCAACAACTATAACTGTTTGAATGGATTGCATTAGGACTAAAACCATCAGCAGTAATTCCAAGCCAAACATTTTTTAGCATTATCAGCAAAATTTGGCCACTTATTTTTAAATGATCTCCACTTAGTTGAGTTGATAGGATGACACATCGAATTCCAATAAGTTTTTACTCTATTATGCCATAACATTTGTCAAGCTATCCAGAGTATAGTATACAATCTGGTTAATAATGGAATTACCGGAAAATACTTCATAACTTTTCTTGGTATGTTTGTGTAACAATACGGATTTCGCTCGGACCAAATCGATCGCTAAATCGACCAAGACGATTCAAAACGTGGATACGCTAACTCCGGGCATACAACACATTAGAAAAAATAACAGAAGACCTTTATAAACATTATAATAATGTTACATCAGAATATAGAATATCAGAGTATATCAAAAAAAAAACAGCGGAAGAATAATTTACAATAAATGTAATACAATGCACAGCGGAAGACTATAAATATCTGGACACATCTTAAAGCTTCTATCCAGAATCTTGCTCAATATATCTACAAAATAAAACTACTCGACTGGCAGTGTGGAAAATAGGGGCACCCGAGTTTGCAAGAGAAAAACAAACTATAGGTCAGCCATGGGACTAGTGTAAGAACTCTAAACAGTTATAAACTTATATAGATGATAAGGCAAATCATAGGACCACGCCGCTAATGCGGAACGGGTTTAACCCCATGAATGCTGGTGTATAAAGAACAATCAATATAGATATATGGATCTACTATGCATTAATCAACATGCAATATCCCAATCTACCCATTTAGATTAACCACCACAATTAGATTTTCCAAATCCAATATACAGAAATTATTCCTCTGTACTTTATTTCCCGATTTCCATTTCAAATCAATTGAAATACATATCTAGCTTTATATTAAAGTAGATTTCACTTAGGGATCTCAAATCAAATCATTTGGAAATATGAATTCCAAATCATAACAATGCATACAAACAAGTATGCAACCAAATATCTGGCTTCCCCTAGACAAGGCAAAGGGCATGCACCTAAGCAACTCGATATATATATGTGCACCTCCCATTATGGAGTAGGCTACACCGACGATGCACCTCCCACGCATGGAAGCATAAACTGCCCATCTCACCCATACTTTTAGTCGTCTGGGTTACCAGAATCTTTAGCCACATACTAAATCATTTTTATATACCGAAGTGAGGAAAATCATTTCACAACATAATAATCACAAGTACTTTCAAAATATAGTACTTCACATCAGCAATTCACACATATGATTTGTCAATATTAATCACATAACCTTTGAGCTCGTACGTCCTAAAGAAGGGTGTTAGGAAAGAGAATAAATTCTCATCACCAAACAGATATATCTTTGATAGCAACTAATCGATTATGTGATGAACTGCAATGTAAAACCATAATATATTTCCAAATCATTTCGAAATCATCGAGTTTTAGCCCTCGAAATCCTTTCTGTTTTATAAAACATTTTTATAAAACATTCCCTATAAAAAATTGGGAATACATTCTTTTCACTTAAGAAAAATACCATTTCACAATCACTCATTAAATTTGAAAGGAACTCAATATCATCGCTACGCATCTCATAGTCAAGTCGTGAAGTGTTTCACAAGATGTCAGCATAAAAATATTTCTACCCAACCCAATGCTAAATGTAAAAACATATTTTGCTCATAAACTGGTCGAGCACAATCCAAACAATCAATCAGTCAAACTCAATATCAACAACCACGTATATTTGGTTTATACCACATCTCATGTTTCGGTAAATTTAATTGCCATTCATTCATAGAAATTTAATTAAAGGCTTATTCAAACTCCAATTGGTTTCATCTCAAAAATCCTTTCATATTGATTATTCTACTTTTTGGGAATTTACCCTTCTTTTATTATGTTCTAACGAGTTGCACACCAAAGATTTGAGTTTAACCAATGCTCTGGTACCAAATTGACACGACCCGAACTTCCCCGTGAAGGAAAGCACGGATTGAGTTGAGAACAATACGAATCAGAACAAAAACAGAAGAACATTTTATTGCTTATTACAACAATTTACATCAGAGTACAAGAATATATAGAGTATGAATAAATATTATATTATACATCAGAAAATATCAGAGATTACAATACATTACATAGCAACGAAAAAATAATAAAACACAGCTGAAAGGGATAAACAGATACAGAGCTTTCTGAATATCATTCCAGTTGTAAACTAGGATCCTGTGAATATAAATCTGCAAAACCAAAACTACTAGCTGCATGTGCGGAAAATAGGGTCACCCAGAGTTTAGGTTAAACAATGTACTACAGGTCAGTCATGTGACTGGTGTGAGAACTAAAACAGTTATTTAAAACATTACTTTAAAAGAGAGTAAATAAAGGGACCACGCCGTATAACACGTAATGGATTTCCTCCCAAGCAATGTAGTGCATAGAATAAATAGCGCAATGCTTTTTTCGAAAAATGAAGCTATTATAGGACTCAGGCCCCATTGCACAATGCAACGCAAGCCGGAGGATAGAGTTTTACCTTATAATAGCCAAACAAGCTTGGTATGTTTAAAACAAATCATTTTGATACTATTATAGTGTAAAGTGTATGAAAACAACTTCAAATATAAATGTATCAATCACAGACGACATAGTGCCCCATACCACTATGTCGCCATAGTAGGCTCTACAAATAAAACCGAAATATCACGTATTAGAAATTGGATTTCCATCACGAGTCGAGGCCAGGAGAAAGCTCCTCACCGCTTCGAGACACTCAAGCAAACGCCCCAAGACTCCACACTGTGGGTAGGCCTTGGAATCGGCTGGGCCGGTCCTCCGTTACGTTTGAGGATTAGTTATTCCTGAACACATGTTTCCCGGTCCTATCGGACCTATCCATCGACTCAGAAGAGACCGATATATCCGAGGCACCTCGCATTCCAACATCCGAAAGGGTATAATAATCAACAATGTCAGGGCTAGTAAAACGCTGACACCACCCATAACTAGAAAGAAACATCGTGTTCTCCCAGCGGTCCTTATCCCGTTTTTAACTCATACCGAGGTGTGAGGCTCGCGAATCAACGCCATACACAAAGTTACGCTGTATTAAAGCCTTGTTTTGATCATCAACCACAAGACTCTGCTTTTCAACAAAAGCCTTGATCACTGCATCTCGGCATGCCGCACAGGCAATTCATGCCCTGCGACTGATATCTATCGATATATAACCTCTGAGATCGTACGTCTCAGAGAAGGGCATTAAGCAAGAGAATAAATTCTCCACCGCCAAACATATATTTATTTATAAAAATCAATCAGCATAGAATAAAATCCAACGTCATACACACAATCCATTTATAAGTCCATTCTGCGTCTGAACGAAACCGGAGGCACCTTATTCCTCCACCCTATGTCTAATACAGGAGAGAGGCCCTCGCATATCCATCGATCTCCAAGTACGTCGGGACGATCACCACTTATTACCTCATCTTGGGTGTACATCCCAATTAAGAAATCAATAATCATCCAAATGATGTGAAGACCTTCGGTCTTCAACCACAGTCTTCATCGTCGACATATCGCCGAATCAGTTATTCAAAATGGGTATAAACCCGGCCTTTCCAAATAACTCGCGTATATAATAAACAAGTGCTACAACAACACATCATACGCCTTATTCCAATTCTGAATATTCTTTAATTCAAATATCCACATTTTTTCGGAAAGGTTCCCATTAATTTTATCAAAGATAAATTCTTTAAAATTAATTATTTAATCTTCCTTTGGATGTCAATTCAATCTAATTAAAGATGCATAAAAACTCCACTTGGTTTTAATCTTCCCAAAAATCAATATTAACGATTGTTTAACTTTGGAACTCATATCCTGTCTTTAACTGGGTTAAAGAACCAATGTCATTTAAAACATGGTTCACGATAAACCCAAAATCACATTCCATTCCATCAGCCTTTAACCGTAAATTAGCAAGTGAACAATTCCCTAAGTATTAACCCCGAAGTCTGAAACCAACATCACGTCAATACCCAGGAAATCATTGAACTTAATTAATCTCTAGTTATTTTCTGATTTTCTTAACTCCATTGGGTCTAAGAACAATATTATTAAAGATACCATTCACGACAACCCAAAATCTCATTCCATTGGTAATCGGGTTAAAGAACAAGTGTTATTTAAAGCACCATTCACGATAAACCCAAAGATTAATTTCAATTCAGTTCCAGTTAAATATTAATTAATTGGTATGCTTCATTGAATCTAAATAAAAAGATTTAATCTTTTCTCAGTTGGGTTTAAGAACAGTGTTAATGAAGAAACCATCCACGACAAACCCAAAATCACATTAGTCTCTAGCCTAAATTAGTAAGAGAACAATTCCCTAAGTATTAACCCCGAAGGCTGAAACCAACATTAGATCAAAACCCTGGAAACCATTCAACTTAACTAATCTCCAGTCATATTATAATTTTCTTTCTAAACTGGAATCAAACACAGTCAATTACCATATAATGTGATTTATACGGATTTCATACACACATGTAGACCACAACAATCAAATGCATTCAACCATCATCCAGAGTGCATTCTACACTGCATAAGCATTAAATATAAATATTCAACGCTTACAACAGCCTTTCAACCAATCTATTGACATGCAACTAATTATTTGGATTAGTGTATGTCCAATATCATCCAATACCCATGTGGGGTTTCAATCAACAAATAATGAATTTTATTTGTGCAGTTGGGCGATGTGTAAAATTTAGATCTATACAGAAATTACAATATTTGGATCTACCCAGAAGTTGCCACATTTGGATGTACCCATAATTACAACTCTGGGTCTATCTAGAATTATAACATTTGGATCTACACAAATTTCAGCTATTGGACCTACCAAAAATTACAATGTTTTGATCTACCAAGAATTTGCAATGTAGGATCCACCCTGAATTTATAACACTGGGATCTACCTAAAACTATAGTTTGATTGACCAAAAGGTTTGGTACTGGCTAAACAACATAAATGTGTCACAAACTTACAATCAATAACGCTAATAGTGGTAATCGTGCCTTCTATACCACATGTTCTAAATACTAGTTCACTATCTGCTAGTCAGCTCCACACTGGAAATCAACAAACTTCTTCGATCGACGAGTCGATAATTAACCGTTCTCATAAACCTTTTTGTCCTATACTACGAGGTTTACGACATCGTTTATTCACAATCATGCCTTCTCTAAGGGTGCAAAATCATGTGATTTTATACATAGAAAATATGTGGTTTTGTGAAAAAGGAATAATAAACAGTTTTGAAACTATTTAAATTACTATTTTTTAAATCCTTTATAATTCGGAATATATATATATATATATATATATAATTTTGCCATGAGAAGATTTATCTTTTAAAAACTCAATCAAAAATCGATTTATCTCATGGTTATAATAAAAACTTATACGCATAGCTAATTCTAAAATCATAATGATAAAACGTGCATGTGTCACAAATTCATCAAAATTCGACATGGAATTTAGTCCTCATAATCATAATAAACTAGGAATTCAAAACCCGAATTCGATGACATTATAGGCTTTCAGTTTCTAGATTGAATCTATAAGAAATTTATCACTAAAACAATCATAGAAGTACATCGATGAACCAAGTATCAAGCAGAAAACACAATAAAACAACTTCCTGCAAGAGAAAGAGTTGCTCGCGAAACTCTCTATTTATAGATTGACCTTGCTTTCAAAGCGGTTGAACCTATGGTCGAACAGGGTATCGAGCCCGTGCATGCAAATGCTACATGCTTAATGCTTGTTTCTAATTGCAAATTTGATGAAAGGTTTATTAAAGTTATGGTAGTCAAGTTGACCTGAAATTGGACATAGGCGAAGATTAAGGTTGCTACTCTAATTCAAAGATAGAAAGACACAAATCCATGAAGTATTGATCAAGATATAATAGCTCAAAGTAGCAACTAGGGATGCTTCACAGAATTGAGCGTAACCAAAAACACAACATCCAGTTTAGTATATTTTTTGAATGACTCAGCACAGATAAACTCAAAAACATTGTAAAATAGAAAGCATGAGTTGAACAATTCACCTGCGATTGGATTAGCGACTGGATTTGAGAATTTTGACCTCTGTTTCAGTTGCATGATGAGAGCTTGAAGCCTTAAAAACTAAGCTAAAGGAAAATTAGTGATATGTAACAAAAGGGATTTTCTGAAACACTGATTTCTAATTTGGTGTAGGAGAGAATGATTAAAATCCTCCTTTCTTTCTTTCATTATTTGAACGAGAAATCTTAGCTTCTTAAATAAGAAAGTAATGGTTTTTATTTTTAAATATCCAGTTTCTCAGGGGGAAGAAGAGAAAATGAATAGTAAGTAGAACGGTAATGTTCCAGAAAATGAAAGTAATATGTTTTGTTACCAGAAGCTTCCCTTTGTGTCTTGGATTAACGCATTCAAACAAATCCTTGTTATGATCTCATTGTTTAAATTCTAAAAATTATACTAACATGTCCAAAAACTATTAACCCCTTATACATACAAATTTTAAAACAATTAAACATCACTTTAATGTAACACACAAAATTCATATTTATAAAACAAACATTTTCCATTTTAATTATTCAAATCTAACATCGTTTGAAATCAACCTCTCATATAAATTTTTACTTTCTTGAAATGAGCAGTAAGCTTTAACAAAATATTTCAATGCACCCAAATATTGATTTCCATTCAATATCCTCGCCTTTATTTTTTATTTGTCACATACATAATTTTCAAAGTGACTTTTGCAAAAAAAAATTATTCTCCACAAAATTCAACAAATAATTGTATTTTCTTTATTATATATTTTATCACAAAATTTCCATATAGACACCTATAATAAGATTTCAACATGGTTTTTAATACAATCTGTATTCTTATTTTACACTTCCAATAATATATTTCACTACATAACCTTCCAAATTATAAATTACCATGTTAAAAGAACTTAACACTTGATATTGAAAAATATGCTTTTCAAAGTAGTATTGATTGTTGAGTAATATTTTATATTTTCAATATTTGTTGGAATCACCGAAATATAATTTATTAATACGGATCAGAATAGATTTCCTATTATATCAAAGATATTTAATTTATTCCAAAACACACAATTTTTGGATATCACAATTTCCAAATTTTCATGTTTAATTTACTATAAAAATCAGTCTTACAAATTCGTATTACATACTTCTTTGTTTCATAAGCCCATAACATATTTAATCCGTTGACCCTGAGTGCCTAAAAACCCGGGTTGTTGCATGCACGACTTATCAAATATCAAACATAAAAAGAAGAATCTTGTGGTTTACTACGACTTTTGGAGGTTTCACATTGAAAGTGGGTTCATATCTCCACAGATTTTTATCACGTTTATATGTTTGAAAATTAATATGCAAGATCATTAATATATTTATTAGCAAGTTTGAAATATTTGGTAGCCAATGCGAGTATTTTTTGTGTTAAGCTATTATTAATCAGAATGATTTGTTATCCTTAATGGTTTACACTTTGTACTATTTAAAAACTTCTAAATAAATTTATCAGTAATTTTTTAAGCATATCTTATAGAAAATTGATTAATTTAATAAATTGTAATATGTAGTCTAAGTGTTTCCTCCATTTAACAAAATAAATTCAAAACGCACTAACATAAATTAATACGGTGAACTTTATGAGCGTAGCATAAGTTCATGCTAGTTATGATTGAAATGCATATATTAGTAGTTGGTTTTGTAAGTAAGTTGGAGATTATTTTTAGTTTACTTTGTAAGGGATCTTTCTTTTAAATGCAACATATCTAGAAAAATTAGTAATTAAAATCCTTATATTCTAGTTATATTATATGAAAATCACTTAAAATTGATAATGATAAAATCATGAACAAATTCCTTGCAACAAAATATTTATAGGCTAATTCATACTCTAAAAATATTCCAATTGGTAGCAAAGGGGATGGCTCAAACTCTTTGTACTATTTAAAATGCATTCTAAATGTGGAACACAAAATGCATAAATGATGGTATTTTGGAAGTATTGTACATTTATATCACTAAAATTTGTTAAACTAATCATTTTAAAGATATTATTTTAAGTCCTTGCTTAACTTGCACCATAATTTTGTTTTAACCTGAGCACAAACTAGATGATTGTGCCTTAAAAGAACCAAGTACAATTCAGTGAAAATACATTACTACTAACAGGTTATAATATCAGAAAAATACTTCATTTAACATGCAATTTTATTACATAGTTCAAGGATTTTACCATAAAAATAAATAAACTCAACATTGTATATAACTTGCAGTGTAGCAACAAGCCAAGGAATTGATAAAAATAAAATTACTTTGAAAATTTTACTATTTATATCATTTATCATTTTGCTTGTTTATAATACAGTGAAAGCAATTTCAGTGGAACAAATAGTATGCAATAATCTTTTTGCATTACATTGTAAAGAGAATAAAAAGTAAGGCTTGTCTAGAAGTGGAAAATAGACATAAGGGCAAACTTTGAAATTTTTTTTGCCTGAAGGGCACTAAGTTTCAATTTTAGGATGATTGACAAACATTGGAAGTAATTAAACTCAATGACAGTGCTAAATAGATCTAGCATTTTGTACACTATAAAATTGAATATAATGCTAGTTATTGCTAGCACTTCTGTAGTGTAGACACTGAATGTAATGCTAGTTAAATTTAGCATTTTCCTTCAACTAATTTTTTCTTTCAAAATTTTCCCTTTGACGTAATAATAGAACTTTCTTTTTTTTGCTTAACTTTTTTTTCCCAATATTTTCCCTTTTCTCTAATTACCTCTGTTTAGAAAATAGAAATGAAGGTCTGTTTTAAATATTTACAGGAAAAGGGATTAATTTTAATATTCTAAATAGAGATAGGTATTTCATAAATTTTAAGGATGTGCACACAATATCTTATTAATGAAATCAAATATCCTCACAAACTGGTATTTTGATTATTATTTATTATGCTAATTCTCTTCTAATTGTGGCTTGTACCATATATCTCTTTATATTTACGAGTAAGATTATAAATAACATGAATATATAAACTTGTGAACTATTATCACTAAGACTTTAATTAGTTGGTATAAAAAAGAAATTAACTAAAACTGGACATCATACTCAATGGATATACCATAACTAAAGCACACACTACTTTCCATACATCTTATTGGTATTTTATGTAAGTAATATCACATATTAAATTTAATTATGTAGTAATTTAATTATGTTATATTGTAATAAATTTAAGTTAAAATACATTCAACGAACTTAATGTAGTTAAAGTTAGTTTTTGACTATAGAAAATACATTCTATTATTGGGTAATTAATAAGAAATTATGTAATCCTAAGAGAAATATTTTCTTTTTTATTATCATATTAATTATGAGAATATACATTATCATATTTTCCTAGACTAAATCAATAACCTACTATCCGTCACTTATATGTAATAGCGTCAATAAAACAAAAATAACATAATGTTTTGTATAACATGTAAAAGAATAAAAAGAATAATATGTCGAATTTTTCTATGCGCTTGATGACTTGTTTTATTGCAGTATTACTAATGGCTTCATACACAGATCATGTTAGCGGAACACATTTACGTCATGGTGAATGCCTTGGTTCATGCCTGAATTCTTTCAAATCATGTTCAGTCGGTTGCTTCAAACATCCATCATCTGGTTGCTTACTTAAATGTGTTAAGCAAAAGATAAAATGCTCTGTTGTTTGTGGAGCCACTCCTTCTCCTCCTGCTAAACCACCTGTTTATATGTAGTTTCAGTGAGTTTACTGGTTGCAAATTTGTTGTCATAATCATTAAATGATGAATAATGTGTTAATCAATAAAGCTTCTGTCTTTTGACTTTTTTCTTCCCCTTACATTTGCACTTTATCTTTTCTAATATTTGTTACGTGACGTTGTTGAAATTTTCATATATATTCCATAAATTAGATGATTAGGTGAGTATTAAAAACATCAAACTAAATATTGTGAGATATAATTGTTTTAATCTTCAACATTCTGATTGTAAATGAACAATTACTCTTTTGAAGTTGTGGGTTTCTTAAGTAAACTAAAACTATATTGAAATGTGACTTAATTTCTTGGGACGGCTAATCAAAGAATACAATAAGGATATTTTGTTAAATTAGGTGATACAAAATCACAAATTGGCGGAAACAAATATGCAAAGAGAGAAGTAGTCACATGTGTTCATTATGGAAATGAATAATTATTGGGTATCATTTATATGAGATGGCGGGGAAATAAATGGATATGAAGATTAAGGAATAATATATGTAAGAAGTTTTGCATATTACTCTTTCTTGGTAATTGCATTGATATGTGTTTATTTTTTCCATCTTTGCTAAATGGAATGGGTGAACTACTTGCTATGTTTGCACAATTTATTGTTATTATAATTTGCCTCTACTGTCTTCTTATTATATATTAGTAAGATAATTGATAACTCACATATATTTCACTAGTTATATATGGGGGGTAGACTTCTTTGCAAACCCATCCTGGCATGGAGCCAGTGATCCCCAAATGGAGTGTCTCTTCTAGTTAAGCCTAATTTGAGGTTTGGACATGTAAACTCTTATTTTGTAATCTCTTGTAACTCTCTCATATGGAATAAAATCTGTCGCGTTAAGATTGAACGTATGCTATCTTGATGGTAGTGGAACTAGTTTCAATAGTGTGGTGCTATGGGCACCCAAATTTCCTCTTCCTATTACCATAACTAAAAAATACAACAAAAATTACTTGTTTAATCTTCCTAACACCTCATATTAAAAATTAAGGGCTACCACCATTTATACCTGTTTCTCCCTCTCAGCTTTAATTCATCAGTTCTCTCTTTCGAAAAACCTAGATTTAACTCTGATCATCATGAAATCGTTTGATGTCATTAAAGTCGAGGAAGAAGAAATCTGCAGATGCATCGTCGTCTCAACCCTAACTAACTCTATCAATAAGTTATTGGCCCTAATTTCGGTTAGATTATAGATTGCACCAAGTGTTATTTGATGTAAATGAAATTTATGAAACGACGCTTTCTTTCCACGAACAATATTTTCAAATAGTGGTTAATCATCATACAAATATTGTTTCGGCGGTGGTTGATCACTGTTCGTTCGGCTAACTTTATTTTCTCCAAGAACAATGTGGTATTAGGAAGCATAGAGAATTTAATGTGTTTTAATTTCTTTACTTGTGGTAGTAGGAAGAGGAAATTAGGGTACCTTTAGCACCACACTATAAGTATTATGCATATCTTTGTTTCTTCGTTATAATTATTTACTATTTGTTTGAAGTTATAGAATAATTGTTGTCCAGTTAGATTGATGTTCAATTGGCAAATCTAGATCCCGCTTATTGTTCTTCCGCATTTGCGCAATTTTTGCAAAATAGACTAGTATCACGGATTTTTATGCAATTTTTGCACAATAGGTTGGTATCAAAGTAAGGTGATTTACTTTAAATTGTGCATCAATTATTCCTACAAAGGTAGGTAGATTCAATGGTGATTATGCTATTACTATTTTAGTAGATAATGAGACTTTGATGGAGAGGATTATGTTGTGAGAGGTGTGTTTCTAGATTGGAATTTGATATAGCTTAAGCTTTGAATTCTCATTAAGGTGGGGTTGTATGTTAGAATGCGACCTGACCAACCGTAGAAAAGAGACTTTTCGTAGGAAATAGCTTAGCCAAACTGCTTAGAGGTGGTAGCGACCTAAGCCAAACCGTTGGAGGGGTTAGAAACCTTTTCAAGTGTTTGAGGACTCTGTATAACTTCAAGTTCAGTTGAAAAATGCTCGCCGAAGTGGAGATATATTAAGTGTTTCTTGTTAAATTTAGGTGTTACAAAATCACAAAAAGATGGAAAGTAAATATTGGCTTAATATGGAACTGCATGAATCAATTGATTGCATTTGCATGAGATGGAAAGAAATAAATGCAGGCATTAATTTCTTCCATCTATGCTAAAGAAACGGATTAATGTACTTTCTATATTTGCACAGTTATTGCTATGGTAATTTTCCTCCATTATATTATCACCATATGTTGGTAATTTAATTGATGACTCACATAGATTTGCACTGGTTAAATATTGAGGGGTATACTTCATTGTAAACCCATCCTGGCGTGGAGCCAGTGATTCATAATGGTGTCTCTTCTTGTTATGATATGTAAACTCTTATTTTTGTAATCTCTTGTAATTCTCTCATGTGGAATAAAATATCTTTTTTTGGACTGGACGTACACTATCTCAATGATAGTGGAACCGGTATAAATATTATGTGTCTCTTTGTTTCTCTGTTATAGTTATTTACTATTTGTTGATGTAATAGAATAATTGCTATCATATTAGATTGATGTTCAATTGGAAAATCCAAATCCTGCTATTTGTATTGATTCCGCATTTGTGCAATTTTTGCACAACAGATTGGTATCAGAGCAAGGCGATATGTTTTAAATTGTGCATCACTTATTTCTACAAAGGTTGGTAGATTTAGTGGTTATTATGGTATTACTGTTTTGGAGAAAAGGAGAATTTGGTGGAGAAGATTATGTTGAGAGAGAAGAGTGTTCCAGGCTTGAAACTTTGATGTAGCTTGAGCTTCGGATTCTCATTAAGGTGGAGTTATATGTTTATTCAAGAATGCCACTCCAAAAGAATGCGACTTCATAGAAAACAGCTTGAAGAAATTGCTTAGAGGTGGTAGCGACCAAAGACGAACCGTTGGAGGTGTTAGCGACCTTTCCAAGTGTTTGAGGACTTTGTATAACTTCAAGTTCTGTTGAGAAATTCTCGCATTTTATGAGATTTTGATGATAAAGAGTTTAATGCGTTGAAGGGACCATTGAATTTAGAAATTGTATCTGATGTAGTTGATTTTGATAATGTATTTGACGCCTCTCAGACTTATCGACTTGTGATGCCATCTTGGAGAGTTCAGTTTATAAAGCTGATTTTGGCAGATTTGGTGCCACTGTGATACATCATTGATTTTGTGATGTCGTCTTAAAGGACGTGCTACAATAGATATGTGGAAGGAGAGAGAATGATGTTGCATATAGAGATTTGGATTTTGGCTCTGCTTTAGAATTGGTGATTGAGAGAATTATTTTTTGCCTTGGTAGTTTTGAGATTATTTTGGGAACTGCCTTTTTCCTGATTTTGGATACTTGCAACATTTTGTTAGCGGGTAAGGACGTAGTCTAAGCTCGTTTATATTGTGTGATGGGGGGTAGCTTTGCTGGAACCCATTAGGTAATATTCATTTTTGGTTTCTATCTCATTGTGATATTTTGATTTATGGTGGAGTTTTGTTGAATGGTTTTATGTGTAAAGAGAATTTATTCAAGATGGCATATTGAAGATTTGTGATTTTGCATCAGGGTGGAGTGTTAAATTTTGGTGATACAAAATCATAAATAGATGCAAAGTAAATATTGGTTTAATATAGAAATGCATGAATTAATTGATTGCATTAGACAAAAAGAAATGAATGCAGACATTAAATTCTTCCATCTATGCTAAAGAAATGAATTGATTTACTTTTTATCTTTGCACATTTGTTGCTATGGTAATTTGCCTCCATTATATTATTACCATATGTTGGTAATTTAATTGATGACTCACATAGATTTGCACTGGTTATATATAGAGGGGTATACTTCATTGTCAACCCATCCTGGTGTGGAGCCAATGATCCCCAATGGTGTCTCTTCTTGTTAAGATATGTAAATTCTTATTTTTGTAATCTCTTACAATTCACTTATGTGGAATAAAATCTCTCTCTTTCGGACTAGACGTACAATATCTTTGTAACACCCCGTATGTTGAATAACTTACTATAATATAAATCAAGACAGAATTAAATTTTAAAATCTGAATCAGGGGAAACAAGTTACACCATTGCGTTCGTCTCGGAAAAATACACGAAATAGAGTCCGAGTTTTCGAAAATCGGAGTCCGTATGACCCAGATATGGCCCGAAGAAGTTTCAGAAAATTTAAAAACAGATTTAAAAACAGAAATTTCAAATTTCAGAAGTGGCGAGAAAATTCCCGCCAGACCCAGGGGGTCGACCTGGGGGTCGACTGGGGAGTCGACCTGCCCACCAGGTCGAGTGGGGAGTCGAACCTAGTGTCGACCTGGGGGTCGACCTCCCTGGTCGAGCCCAGGTGACCTTGGTGCACCAGTTTGGCTTTTGGGCTGTGTTTTGGTGGCTAGGACGTGATCTGACGGCTCTAATCTGATTTAGGGTTAATCTAAGGGCCTAAAACACCTAACTAATCTATAAATACACCCTAAGACTACCCTAATTCATACTAAAAATAGCTACAACACCGTTATGCCATCAAAATGCAACTTGAAGGAGCCTCCATCAATCTAAAGAGGAAGATAGCTTCTCAAATCAATCTCTAATCAACTCTAGCAACTTAATCTTCTTCTTAGGAGTGCTAATCAACAAGTTGTGAGTTTTCTATAGCCTTAATAACCAATTGTTGAAATGATTATGATAGGATATAATGAGGTTATGGCTATGAATGTGGATCAATGCAAGATTATGTTATCATATGCTATGTGTTTGTGATGTTATGCAAGTTATGCAAGTTATGTGCTATATGTTCATGAAGTTATGCAAGTTATGCAAGTCATATGATACATGTTCATGATGTTATGCAAGTTATGCAAGTCATATGCTATGTGATCATGATGTTATCCAAGTTATGCAAGTCATATGCTATGTGATTATGATGTTATGCAAGTTATGCAAGTCATATGCTATGTGATCATGATGTTATGCAAGTTATGCAAGTCATATGCTATGTGATTATGATGTTATGCAAGTTATGCAAGTCATATGCTATGTGTTTGTGGTGTTTTGCAAGTTATGCAAGTTATATGCTATGTGTTTATGATGTTATGCAAGATATGCAAGTCAGATGAGAAACATTGATCCATTATGACACCGTGATATGCATGTTTAGTGTATGATTATATGCTAGTTCATACATGATATGTTATGCAAGTTTGGTGTTTGATTATATGCAAGTTCATATATGATATGTTATGCAAGTTTGGTGTTTGATTATATGCAAGTAACATGTGCAAGTTTACACCTTAGTATGATATGCATACATATGCAAGTTAACCCCTTTGTATGTCACACATACACATGCAAGTTTACCCCTTTGTATGACATAAATAACTTATGCAAGTTAACCTCTTTATGACATATGTGATTCATGCAAGTTTGGGTTGATTATTTATGCTAGTTGGGTTGATGCTATATGCATGTTGACACCTTTAAACCCATGTTGATGCTAATGTTATGCAAGTTGAACCCATTGTATTTGTGGTGAATCTTCCCTTTTATGTCATGTTAAGCGAATTACGTGGGGAGCGATGGGGTTAATATACATGTTAATGAAATGGTGTGAAATTGGTATGATTATTCATACCATAATGTGGATGGACATAATCGAGTCAATTATGTACATCATTAAAAAAAATTGGAATTAATTAGGGAAAATTAATTCGAAATATGGGGGGTGATTAATTAGGTGTAATTAATCGACTAAGACACGAGGTTGGACCCTTTTGTAGTGTAAGACTGCCCGGAACCGACCGGAAAATCCAGCGGCTACAAATGATTGGCCCAATGTGAGAGGTCTTAGACACAAACTAAATACGTGACAAGTGTATAGACACGAGGTTAGACTCGGTTATGGCGTAAGGCTACCTGGACCCGACCGGCAAATCCAGCTGCCATAAAAGATAGTCTAATGTGAGAGGTCTTTACAACGGTTATGTTCTTAATCAATTAAGAAACACTTAACAATATTAGCATGCAGAGGGACATGAGGGGTTAGGTGGGTTCCTTGGGTGGCATGTGGAAAAATCTAGTGGTTGCCCTGGGTGGCAATAGAAAATACGATTAGAATACTTAACCAAAGTTGAACATGTAATTAAACATGATTAAAGGGTTAAGTAAGTGCCTTGAGTGGCATGGGGAAAATCTAGTGGTTGCCTTGGGTGGCAATGGAAGATAAGATTAAAATACTTAACCAAAGTGGAACATGTAATTAAACATGATTAAAGGGTTAAGTAAGTGCCTTGGGTGGCATGTGGAAATCAAGTAAGTGCCTTGGGTGGCATGGGGAAATCTAGTGGGTGCCTTGAGTGGCAATTGAAATATGAGTAGATGACTTAACCAAACTTTGAACATGTAAGTGGACATGATTATTAAAAAGGGTTAAGTGGGATGCAATAGAAAAAAAATGACAAGCTTAGGTGGTAGCTTGTGGGGGCCCACTTCACCCAGTAACCCATATGTATCTTATTGGGCTCGACCCATGTCGAGGACGGGACACGCGTGCTGGGCTTGATTATAAGAGGACAAAACGGGGTAGCAGTGGCAACGCAATTCCAACAGGTTTCATATGCGTGTGTGGACCTGGGCTGGTAGGTAAGACGTTGTTGCATCGTGTAGGTATAAGCCGTGCACCATTTGTTGTATCGGGTTGCCACTTTGGGGAGTGATACACCCTATTGTGGGGCCAGCACGGGTATCTACGTTAGGGAGCCGATCGAATGGGAGTAGTGGGTACACCTAGTGTAGATAGGGGCAGACGGCACCTATGTAGTCAGCTAGGGGTACACGAGACAACTAATAAAATTACTAAGTTGTGGGTACACCTAGTGGAGATAGGGGCAGACGGCACCTATGTAGTCAGCTAGGGGTACACGAAACTAATATTAAAAATTACTAAGTACACTTAGTGGGATCAACCTTTAAGTAGGAATTACCCTTGGGTGGGTAGATCTGCTGTGGTGCAGTGTAGGAATTACCCTTGGGTGGGTAGATCTGGGGTGGTGCGGTGTAGTATTTATCCTTGGGTGGATAGGTGCGTCTTTACCGTTATCTTAGTTTATCCTAAGTCTAGTTGGCTGCTTAGTGTAGTCATTTATCCCATGTCGTACCGTACCAGGTTTATATCATACCCTAATTACTTCAATGATTGTATTGTTAAACTGATAGGGCTCACTCAGACTTATGTCTGACCCCGTTGTTTTTATCTTTTTCCCCAACCCTCAGGTTCTTAGAGTGGGCCTAGCACTAGTGGGCTTTGATCAGATTGCTTTATCTATCTTTTGGAGCTTGGACTCTTGAAGAAAAGCTCGATTATCTTTTCTATTATGGCTATTAGTATGTAGTGGGATTATGTACTTATGTTTTAACGAGATGGATATTTTGTACTTGACTCTTGTGGGTTTTTGATATGTAACCAAACATGTTTACCTTCTGCTAAAATAAAATGATGTTTTAAATTTCAAGTATCACTTATATCTGTCTTTTTGTAATTTTTCAGTTCTATATTTACTTAAATACTCCACCGAAGCTAAGGCATTCCCTTAGTGAGTGACCTTAGCGGGTGTGGGGTGTTACACGTGGTATTAGAGCTTAAGGTTACCAGAACAGATAAAATTTTTAGAAAACTATTTTTCTAAAAACATTGTTGGAAGAAGTATTTTCAAAAACATGTCTTTTAGGAGAAAAGCTTTTGAATGAAAAGAACATAATCCCCAAGAGCCATATATCCTTCCTTCGATTCTCCGTTTTGAATCTCTTCCTCTTTCTCTTTTTGAGTTTCCCCTCCACATATAGATGTCTTTTTAAGATAAATAAGGACTTCCGTATAAAGGATGGAAGAACCACTTCAAGGGACTAAGACATTTTCTAGGCCCAGAAGTTAGTCCAAGGAGGTGGAGGGCTTACGGGTACCTTTAAGATGGACGAGAGAGGAAGGTTCAAATAGCTATTAGTTAAATAAAGGACGAAACCTTATCGTGGTAAGACGGTCACGAAAGGAGAATGTGAAAGGGAAGGCTAGTTGTCTTAGAGAAATAGGACACCTTATTAGGGTTGTCCAAAGAGGTAAGGACGAAGTACAGGATCTTCTAGAGGGTAGATGTATTCCCTCATGACGGGTATACCTGATGGGGGTAGGACCATCTAAGTTGAAATTTAGTTCTCTCGATCATCCTGTTCAAACTTTATTCGACTCTGGCGCATCACATTCGTTTATCTCATCATCATTAGTTGAGTCACTGCACCTAGACACTAGTTTAGTAGATGATCCCGTGGTTGTTTCAAACCCAATTGGGGGGCTCCACTTATTTGTCCATGATATGTTTGGGTTTGAAGATTTCTATACTTAGCGTTGAGTTTAGGTGTGATGCCTTTGTTGTGGGCTTCACGGGCTATGGGTTGATTTTGGGCATGGACTGGTTATCCAGTAATGGTGTCGTTCTTGATTGCGAAAGGAGAGTTGTTAGGCTCATGACCCGCTTGGTGAACACTCTCGAGATCTCTTGTAATCCCATAGATTCTGTTATGCTAGGTTATCTTGAATCACTTGACGTTTTGGTCGAGAGTTTGTGATCAGTTAGAGTGGTCCGGGAATACTCGGATGTGTTTGAGGAGGTGAAGGGCTTACCTCCGAGGCGGGATATAGACTTCGGAATATATCTGGTAGACGATGCTAAACCAGTATCTTTGTCAGTGCGCCGCATGGCTCCTCGTGAGAGGAGGGAACTCCATAAGAAATAGGGGAGTTGCTTGAGAAGGGGTTCATAAGAAGAAGTATATCGGAGTGGGGTGCTCCAGTAGTTTTTGCCACGAAGGCAGATGGGTCCCTCAGACTTTGTGTAGACTATAGAGAACTCAACAAGCTCACAAAGAAGAATAGACACCCATTGCCGAGGATTGATGATCA
This sequence comes from Allium sativum, assembly GCA_030737875.1. NCBI lineage: Eukaryota > Viridiplantae > Streptophyta > Magnoliopsida > Asparagales > Amaryllidaceae > Allium > Allium sativum. Next base: position 176,285,373 of record CM060915.1, on the reverse strand, counting down.
TTTTGATCAGTTGGTTGGCGCTTTAGTATTTTCTCAGTTGGACTTAGCCACGGGGTTTCATCAGTTGGGAGTGACTGAGGATAGTATAGAGAAGACCGCCTTTAGGGCTCCGGATGATTTCTATGAGTGGCTGGTGATGCAATTTGGTTTGACGAACGCCCCCACATACTTTGTTGATTTGATGAGTAGGGTGTTCAGGGAGTACCTAAATAACTTTGTAGTGGTCTTTGTGGATGACATCTTGGTCTTTTCTAAAAGCAAAAATAAGTTTTCGTATGTGCTTAATAGGTTAAGCAAAGCCAGTCATTCGATTAACGGTGGTTTTGGAGCGAGATTGGCAAGGACATCCAGAGTTGGACAAGGGCTTAATTATCTAGCCATTTTTACTAGTATCATCTCATGTAGGTCGTCTGAATTCGAAGGAGGTGTCCCTTGGGTGTTTGTCTGATATTGGTTTAGGCCTTTGGGGCTTGCACTTGGGGGATGTCGAGTTCGACTAGGATGGTCTGCGTGAGAGATGGATAGTTGTGACGATTTTGTATGGGAGAATATCCTGGTTTTCTCCAGAAGTGGAGAAAAGCATGCCCTACATCTTAGGGAAGTGTTGGAGACTCTTCGAGCGCATAGTCTTGAGACAGCAAAGGTGGATGGAGTTTTTAGCGTCCTATGATTTCGAGATAGCGTATACCCCTGGCAAGGATAACGTGGTGGCGGACGCCTTGAGCGGGAAAAGGTTGTCCTTGAGTCCATTGTTCGTGGAACGACGAAGCTTGGAATTTATCTCGATGTTTGATTTCAGACCTTCCGTTGACTATATACCCGGTTAGCTAGCATCCTTAGAGTTCGGACCTACTCTTTTAGGGCGGATTGGCGAGACACAGCGGGACGACCCACATTTGGTTGAGTTGGTAGAGAAGCTCATAATGGGGAGAGTCATCCAGCCATTTGAGTAGGTACACCCTTGACGATAGGGGGTGGATGCGTAGGGATGGTAGACTTTGTGTACTGCAGGACGAGGGTTTGAGGAAGGTTATACTTGATGATGCACATCGTTCGAAGATGACCATGCATCCTGGTGGGAACAAGATGTACCAAGACATGAAGCGAGTTTTCTTTTAGGCCGGTATGAAGAAAGATGTGGCCGAGTATGTCGCTAGATGCTTGGTGTGCCAACAAGTGAAAGCAGAGCAAAAGAAACCTGGTAGGTTGCATCACCCATTGGAAGTTCCGCAATGGAAGTGGGGTAGCGTCTCGATGGATTTTATTTATGGGTTACCGAGATCGAGGAAGGGTAATACGGGAATTTGGGTTATGGTAGACAGACTTACTAAGAGCGCCCATTTCATACCCGTGAAGAGCAAGAGGACTGCTCCATGGCTAGCTTCAGTTTACCTTCGAGAGGTAGTTCGATTTCATGGGGTACCTTCTAGCATAGTGAGTGATCGAGATCCTATCTTCACTAGCGAGTTTTGGAAGAGTATGCAAGAGGCTATGTACCTTAGATTTTGGAGGTACATGGGAAGAGCATCTTCCATTGGTGGAGTTCGCATATAATAACAGCATTCATTCTAGTATTGGTATGGCCCCTTTCGAAGCTCTTTATGGAAGGCCTTGTCCATCACCTACATGTTGGTGGGAATCTACGGATAAGATCTTTCTTGGGCCGATATAGTTAGAGAGACTTAGTGGGGTACATGACGTATTCCATGTGTCACATTTGAGGACGTGCCTACATGAGACCGTAGAGTTGGTAGTGCCGAGCTTGCTTAGAGAAGTGGAGGTAGAGCGTGATGCGACTATTCGACGAGCTCCTACCCGCATCCTTGGGTCAGAGATTAGGAAGTTGAGAAACATAGAGGTTCGACTAGTCAAAGTGCAATGGGGAGAAGATGAGAGCAATGCTACTTGGGAGACAGAAGCGAAGACGCGTTCATTGTACCCATTCCTTTTTAAGGGTATGTCTTTTAACTTCTCCTTTATCGTTTGTCTAGTACTTATCTTATCTTTAGTATGTCCTCTCAATAGTACCTTTGACCTTTAGATAGGGTAAACCTATGGTTGAAACATGTGTTTGAGACATGTTATGTTTGCTGGATGCGTGTGGATGCAAGTGGTTGCTAGTGGTTGCTCGTGGATGCATATACACACACTTTAGGCACTAGATCGGCTCAATCACTTCATATTGCATATTGCATATAATTGTGTGTAGGTATCTATATTAATGGATGCAAAATGGTTGTGCTATCATATGGATGATGCATTTTGGTGTATGGTTGTGCACACATGTAGAAATAGTATGTGTCGATAGGGATCTTTCGCATACATATTGGATGCATGGCACTATCATGGTTTGCATTAAGGAGGTCAACTAAATAAGTGGACCGCCTAATTTTGCATTAGACAGGGAACATATACATACACTCTTTGCATATGTTCATACAGCATTAGAAACTTTAAGGACAATGGATTCCAGTGTTTGATGGTTTGAGTAGATGGTTGTTTGGATGGTAGGATATGTTCTTCTTCACTTAGTGATTTCGGGGACGAAATCCTTTAAGTAGGGGAGAATGTAACACCCTGTATGATGAATAACTTACTACAATATAAATCAGGACATAATTAAATTTTAAAATCTGAATCAGGGGAAACGGGCTATGCCATTGCGGTCGTCTCGGAAAAATACGCGAAATAGAGTCCGAGTTTTCGAAAATCGGAGTCCGTATGACCCATATATGGCCCGAAGAAGTTTCATAAAATTTAAAAACAGATTTAAAAACAGAAATTTCAAATTTCAGAAGTGGCGGGAAAATTCCCGCCAGACCCAGGGGGTCGACCTAGGGGTCGACTGGGGAGTCGACCTGCCCACCAGGTCGACCGGGGAGTCGACCCTAGTGTCGACCTGGGGGTCGACCTCCCTGGTCGAGCCCAGGTGACCTGGGTGCACCAATTTGGCTTTTGGGCTGTGTTTTGGTGGCTAGGACGTGATCTGACGGCTCTAATCTGATTTAGGGTTAATCTAAGGTCCTAAAACACCTAACTAATCTATAAATACACCCTAAGACTACCCTAATTCATACTAAAAATAGCTACAACACCGTTATGCCGTCAAAATGCAACTTGAAGGAGCCTCCATCAATCTAAAGAGGAAGACAACTTCTTAAATCAATCTCTAATCAACTCTAGCAACTTAATCTTCTTCTTATGAGTGCTAATCAACAAGTTGTGAGTTTTCTATAGGCTTAATAACCAATTGTTGAATTGATTATGATAGGATATAATGAGGTTATGGCTATGAATGTGGATCAATGCAAGATTATGTTATCATATGCTATGTGTTTGTGATGTTATGCAAGTTACGCAAGTTATGTGCTATATGTTCATGAAGTTATGCAAGTTATGCAAGTCATATGATACATGTTCATGATGTTATGCAAGTTATGCAAGTCATATGCTATGTGATCATGATATTATGCAAGTTATGCAAGTCATATGCTATGTGATCATGATGTTATGCAAGTTATGCAAGTCATATGCTATGTGATTATGATGTTATGCAAGTTATGCAAGTCATATGCTTTGTGTTTGTGGTGTTATGAGAGTTATACAAGTCATATGCTATGTGTTTATGATGTTATGCAAGATATGCAAGTCATATGAGAAACATTGATCCATTATGACACCACGATATGCAAGTTTAGTGTATGATTATATGCTAGTTCATACATGATATGTTATGCAAGTTTGGTGTTTGATTAAATGCAAGTTCATATTTGACATGTTATGCAAGTTTGGTGTTTGATTATATGCAAGTAACATGTGCAAGTTTACACCTTAGTATGATATGCATTCATATGCAAGTTAACCCCTTTGTATGTCACACATACACATGCAAGTTTACCCCTTTGTATGACATAAATAACTTATGCAAGTTAACCTCTTTATGACATATGTGATTCATGCAAGTTTGGGTTGATTACTTATGCTAGTTGGGTTGATGCTATATGCATGTTGACACCTTTAAACCCATGTTGATGCTAATGTTATGCAAGTTGAACCCATTGTATTTGTGGTGAATCTTCCCTTTTATGTCATGTTAAGCGAATTACGTTGGGAACGATGGGGTTAATATACATGTTAATGAAATGGTGTGAAATTGGTATGATTATGCATACCATAATGTGGATGGACATAATTGAGTCAATTATGTACATCGTTAAAAAATTGGAATTAATTAGGGAAAATTAATTCGAAATATGGGGGTGATTAATTAGGTGTAATTAATCGACTATGACACGAGGTTGGACCCTTTTGTAGCGTAAGACTGCCCGGAACCGACCGGCAAATCCAGCGGCTACAAATGATTGGCCCAATGTGAGAGGTCTTATGCACAAACTAAATACGTGACAAGTGTATAGACACGAGGTTAGACTCGGTTATGGTGTAAGGCTACCCGGACCCGACCGGCAAATCCAGCTGCCATAAAAGATAGTCTAATGTGAGAGGTCTTTACAACGGTTACGTTCTTAATCAATTAAGAAACACTTACCATATTAGCATGTAGAGGGACATGAGTGGTTAAGTGGGTGCCTTGGGTGGCATGTGGAAAAATCTAGTGGTAGCCATGGGTGGCAATAGAAAATACGATTAGAATACTTAACCAAAGTTGAACATGTAATTAAACATGATTAAAGGGTTAAGTAAGTGCCTTGGGTGGCATGGGGAAAATCTAGTGGTTGCCTTGGGTGGCAATGGAAGATAAGATTAAAATACTTAACCAAAGTGGAACATGTAATTAAACATGATTAAAGGGTTAAGTAAGTGCCTTGGGTGGCATGTGGAAATCAAGTAAGTGCCTTGGGTGGCATGGGGAAATCTAGTGTGTGCCTTGAGTGGCAATTGAAATATGAGTAGATGACTTAACCAAACTTTGAACATGTAAGTGGACATGATTATTAAAAAGGATTAAGTGGGATGCACTAGAAAAAAAATGACAAGCTTAGATGGTAGCTTGTGGGGGGCCCATTTCACCCAGTAACCCATATGTAACTTATTGGGCTCGACCCATGTCGAGGACGGGACACGCGTACTGGGCTTGATTATAAGAGGCCAAAACGGGGTAACGGTGTCAACGCAAGTCCAACGGGTTTCATATGCGTGTGTGGACCCGGGCTGGTAGGTAAGACGTTGTTGCATCGTGTAGGTATAAGCCGTGCACTATTTGTTGTATCGGGTTGCCACTTTGGGGAGTGATACACCCCATTGTGGGGCCAGCACAGGTATCTACGTTAGGGAGCCGATCGAATGGGAGTAGAGGGTACACCTAGTGGAGATAGGGGCATACAGCACCTATGTAGTCAGCTAGGGGTACACGAGACTACTAATAAAATTACTAAGTTGTGGGTACACCTAGTGGAGATAGGGGCAGACGGCACCTATGTAGTCAGCTAGGGGTACACGAAACTAATATTAAAAATTACTAAGTACACATAGTGGGATCAACCTTTAAGTAGGAATTACCCTTGGGTGGGTAGATCTGGTGTGGTGCAGTGTAGGAATTACCCTTGGGTGGGTAGATCCGGGGTGGTGCGGTGTAGTATTTATCCTTGGGTGGATAGGCGCGTATTTACCGTTATCTTAGTTTATCCTAAGTCTAGTTGGCTGCTTAGTGTAGTCATTTATCCCCAGTCGTACTGTACCAGGTTTATATCATACCCTAATTACTTTAATGATTGTATTGTTAAAGTTATAGGGCTCACTCAGACTTATGTCTGACCCCGATGTTTTTATCTTTTTCCCCAACCCTCAGGATCTCAGAGTGGGCCTAGCACTAGTGGGCTTTGATCAGATTGCTTTATCTATCTTTTGGAGCTTGGACTCTTGAAGAAAAGCTATGTTATCTTTTCTATTATGGCTATTTGTATGTAGTGGGATTATGTACTTATGTTTTAACGAGATGGATATTTTGTACTTGACTCTTGTGGGTTTTTGATATGTAACCAAACATGTTTACCTTCTGCTGAAATAAAATGATGTTTTAAATTTCAAGTATCACTTATATCTGTCTTGTTGTAATTTTTCAGTTCTATATTCACTTAAATACTCTACCGAAGCTAAGGCATTCCCTTAGTGAGTGACCTTAGCGGGTGTGGGGTGTTTCAATCTTGGTGATAGTGGAACCAGTATAAACATTGTGTGCCTCTTTGTTTCTCGATTATATTTATTTACTATTTGTTGATGTAATTGAATAATTGCTATCATATTAGATCGATGTTCAGTTGGCAAATCCATATCCTGCTATTTGTATTGCTTCCGCATTTGTGCAATTTTTGCACAACATTTGTTACATTGTATGCGAGTTATGTAATAAAGAGTTTAGCGTGTTGAAGAGACCATTGTATTGAGAAACTTTATATGATCTAGCATATTTTGGTGATGGATTTGACGCAGTTGAGGCTTATCTACTTGTGATGTCGTCTTGGAAAGTTATGTTTATAAAGCCGCTTTTGGAGAATCTAGCGTCATTGTGGTATGTCATCAATTTTGTGATGTAGTCATAAAGTAGTGGTGCTACATGCAGGTATGTGGAAGGAGAGAGACTTATCTTGCATACAAAGATTTGGATTTATATTTGAATCTTTTGTAAAAGGAATGGGCTAATTACATGCTATGTTTTCACAATTTGTTGTCAGTGTAATTTGCCTCTATTATATTCCTACGATATATTGGTAAGATAACTGATGACTCACATATATTCCATTGGTTTTATATTAGGGGTAGATTTCATTGTAAACCGATTTTGGCATGGAGGCAGTGATTCCAAATGGAGTATCTCTTCTTGTTAAGCGTAACTTGAGGTTTGGATATATAAAATCTTATTTTATTACTCTTGCAATTCTCTCATGTGGAATAAAATCTTTTTCTTTTGGACTGAACATACATTGTCTCGATGGTAGTGGAACTAGTATAAATATTGTGTGTCTCTTTGTTATTTTGTTACAGGTATTTACTATTTCACTACACCATAATGCCAATTAGGCAGTGCTCGTGGCCATATCTAAATCGATTTGGTAGTGCTTTGGGTGGTATCAAAAAATGGCATCTTTGTCAATTTGATACGGTCTAAAGCCATATCAAATGCATGTATTTGATATGGCTATAGCCGTATCAAATTGATAATTTGGTATGGTCTAATGATAATTTGATACGGCTAATGACCATATCAAATTTAAAAAATAAAAAATAAAAAAAATCACAATTTGTTGGCATACGTCAATTCTACTTTCATCCTCACATAATATCGTAACAAGACTAGTCATTCATAAACTCATCTTACAAAATTTGTTTGCAAAACCTTACAATGAGCATTTTTCTACAACATTACAGTATGCAAACAACGGTACCAAAAGGCATTATATATAAATACAACAAGATAAATTTACTAGTAGAAAATTATCCAAACTGCTCATGTTATGAAATCATTGTTGTGCATTGTCGCCCTGATCAAGTAATGACACTTCTTTTGTAGCAAAGAAGTCTCTGGTCCTGAAAGCACGAGATGTCTAATTAGCATGTATCTCATTACAACCTTTCAAAAATGCGAATAAGATGAATGCATCCGGTCCTAAAATACTGTTATCATGGCTTTTTTTTTATACATGTCATTTCATATAATATTCAAGTGATACAGTTGATCACACTAATTTCTGTTAGACTGCATTAAAAAAAATAGTGAAGGATAACACCCATTTAGTTTCATCTTCATACAACCCACCCGGTAAAATATAGTACATAATAATTATCATCCATGATCTAAAAATAAAACTTCCAAAAACATGACAATCTTGATTATCACTTGAATTTTCATAGGCAAGAAATAGTGTAGTGTATTGTATGAGAAGGATATATAAATATGAAAATAAATTCTTGAGTGTGATGTTAACCAAGTAATTAATGCACAAGTCATGAAAAACGCAAATAATACTGCATGTAACGTGAAGCTGGTGCTTAGTTTGAACAAGATGGAGCAATTTACAACCCAAGTTTAATGCATCTTTGATGTTTGTTAGTTTTGAAGGGTTATTTGTTGTATAGTTGATACACGACATTTTTGAATGCAGTTCTCTAATATACTTTCAATTTGTTTTACATGGTGGTATAGAACAAAGTAACTATGCTAGTATGGTACCTCACATTTTCATAATCTGTTTTGGTTGCAAGGCGATTTCCATAATCTCTTTTACTAACCTATCGGACATGTTAAAGTATGATGTGGGATGAGTATGAAAGTAGGTGCACGTACATGCACCTTTTCATTAAACTGCGTGAATAAAATCATAATTGTGAAGTAAAACTGGTTCGTATGAATCAAGTGTATGTAATCAGAACGTAACGTGCACTTATGAATTGATACATTCAAAACAGTTTACATACCACTTGTTATGCTTGAAAAAGCATGGATTGTGTACAAAAATGAACATTCCTTTTTCTAGCACCCTACATCATTTCTTGTAGTTGAATTGGAAGTTGACATCAGTTTCAGTAGTAGTACCTAAATATTTTGTGTGTTAGACCATATGCAAAGGTAAATAAAAATAATACCAATTATGGTGCTGGTCATGACAAAGACATTGGAGCATGAACGTCTCAAGAACAGCAAAATAACGAAATTTACAAGTCTTGTTGCACAATATTATTAGGCGACCATATCATACAAAAAAAGGGTTAACGTGAAAGCTTGACATTTAATAATTACGGACAAATATGACATGTGAGTGCGCAATGTATTTACGTGACCATATCAAAGAAGACCGCAATAACAAAGACACACAAAATTCATCATAGCTTATTTAAAAGACAGAGAGTGGGAAGATAAAGTTATTTTTTTTGTTAAATTCTATTAATCTGCTACTTGTATATTTTTCTTCTAAAAGACACTGATATGGAGGATGCTTGATCACCATTAGGAACATCAACAAAAATCTTGGAGTTCAAAGGTTAAATAATTTAGCATACCTACTTTAGTAAAAAAATTGCGCTTAAGAGATTATCATAAATCCATAATTTTGATTCCCTATTATATCAAATATGAAGAAAACATGGACAAAATCCTTTTTGCTTAGGCTCCTTGAATCATCTCACTTGCAGGAGTCATGAATATGAAGTTAATGATATTCACAGGGTAACCCTTGTCTAAAGATCTATTCACACATCAACTTTAGTTTCGAAAGTTAGCAATTTGCTATATTCTGTACTTGTCATCATCACTTCAACAATATATACATCTCACATTTAAAAAAATAAAATTGTGCAGCTCTCCAGACTGGAAATACTGGCAAGCGCACAAATAATAACAAACAACAAAACAAAAGAATTACCAATTTTTCCTAATGGTCAAGGAGAAGGTGCACACTGTAACATCCCTATGTCCCACATCGTGGAAGCCTACGTGAAGTGGGTATTATATGATAGAGCCCATCTCTTACTAACGTCGAGGCCTTTTGCCACACCCTGTATTTTCTGTGTCTATTAAGGAACGAATTAAAGAATACTTAATTTTTAAATTGAGAATTAAGGGAAACGGTTACGCCGTTGCGTTCGTCTTGAAATTCTGCTTAGGATAGAGTCCAAGTTTTCGTAAATCGGACTTCGTATGAGGAAGTTACGACCCTCAGAAGTTTCAGGAATTTAAATAAATTAAAACAGTTCATATTAAAACTCAAAATTCAAACGAAAACGTAGAAGCGGACTAGGCGGGGTTATTCCTGCCCCAGGCCAGGTCGACCAGGAGGTCGACCTCCCTTATACAGGTCGATCTAGGGGTCAACCTAGGGGTCGACCTAGGGGTCGACTTACCCCCTCGCCCAGATCCAAAACAGTGACGATTCTGACTTGTTGCTGAGTATTTTCTGACCTTTTGCTGAGTCATTAGGGCATAGGTGGCAATTCTGGATAACTCAATCTAGTCTGGACGGTTGTGATTGCTCCAAGGATGATCTAACGGCTCACATAAAATTAAACCTCTATAAAAGCAACCCTATTCCTCAACCCTAAATCACACAAATTCATTCCAAGGAGCCACCATGCTGTCAATGATCGTCCTAAACTAGCCACCATTTCTTTTCAAACTAGAAAGAAAGATTAAAGCTACGAATCAAAACTAACTTAGAGAATTGATAGTCTTCATCAAGGGATTGCTTTTCAGTTTCAGAAAACGGATCCCAGAAAACAAGACTTTCTTTTGTTTATAAGTCATGTTAATATTTAGATATGAATGATAAAAAGTTATGATTTGTATTAAAGTGAAAACTAGAGTAATTCCTAGTTGTAAGAAAATGATGATGCTGATTCATGTCTATTCTTGTAACGATTCTATCGTATATGCTTGTGATACTATTGTGGTTATTATGTTGATGTTAAATCAATCGTGCATTATATAAATTTGGTGACTTTTCATGTTATGTAACATGCAAGTTGTTAGGCTAAGACATGTATTATGTTTAGATCTACGTTTTGATCTATGAAAATTGGATCCAAAATTAAAATTTCACATTCACATGCCTAGTTGAACTTGTGTAATTCTATATGCTAAAGATTCATGTTTATTGGGTCCAAAATAAAAGTTCACATTCACATGCCGAGTTGAACTTGTGTAATTCTATATGCTCAAAATTCATGTTTATTGGATCCAAAATAAAAGTTCACGTTCACATGCCTAGTTGAACTTGTGTAATTCTAAATGCTTAAGATTCATGCTTATTGGATCCAAAAATTAAAAGTTCACATTCACATGCCTAGTTGAACTTGTATAATTTTATATGCTTAAGGTTCATGTTTATTGGATCCAAAATAAAAGTTTAAATTTACTTGCCTAGTTGGATTTGGGTAATTTCATATGTTTAAGACTCATGTTAATTTGATCCAAATATGCAAGTTCATTATTTTATGGCACATTTACAGGACACATGTTTTGTTAGATCCTTATTATTTTATGTTGTATGGATGGTACATGCTCCCTTCTTTCCCCTTTTGTATATAAGTTAGGCCAAGTTGCGAGCCTAACATTCTATGTTAATTTTGCGAACGTATAATGGGGTTAACGTTGGGAAAACCTTAAATTCCATATTATTGGCATAATATGGCCCACAAATATATGAATGATTAGTGGCATAAAAATGATATAATTTATGTACCCAAAAATTTTGAATATGATTTATAGGGTAAAGGGAGAATGATTGGAACGACAATAATTGAGGATAATTTACATATAAATATGAAAGGTAAAAATGTAAATTTAGCAAAAGATGAATATGGCTAACCCGAGGTTAGATTGAGTTATGGTATAAGACTACCCGGAACCCCCTGGCAAATCCAGCAACCATAACAATATAGATTTGATGTGAGAGGTTAGCGCATTGAGCCCAAAAGAACCGGAGGTTAGACTGAGTTGAAGTGTAAAACTGCCCGGACCCGACCGGCACATCCAGTGACTGTAAAAATACCTGTCTAATGTGAGTGGTAGGTGCTTTAATTAATGAATTAAAACTAAGACAGGAATAGTAGGATTAATTTAATTAAGGTAACACTAAACCAATGCAACATGTTAAATAAACTAATGGGTGGTGTTAGGTTAATTTGGACACTTAACCAATTTAACATGTTGATTAGGAAGTCCAATTAAGGAAGACCCATTTTGGCAGTAACACACATAGATGTATCATGGTACCCTGAACTAGGCAGGGTGGTGCATGATTACTAGGCTGATTATAAGTGGTCAAAACAACGGCGGGTGGTGCGTCAGTGTAGGTACCGACGAAGTGCGGGCATTCACGTACTCCGGATTGGAAAAAGCAGGCACTGGGCATGAGTAGTTATACACTGTGCATCTTGAATTGTGTCGGGTTGCCACCATAGGATTTGATTCACTCTATGGTGGGACCAGCACAGGTATCTACAATCAAGCGGGCCCGAATTACACAAGTGGTAAACGTATACGAGTAGGAGCCGATCGATAAAAAGGGTATCATTTATCTTGAACACATGGTGGTAGTTGAAACACTTGTAAGGGGGTGCAGAGAAGTTGAAATGAGTGCGATAGCATATTCAGTCTTATTGTCTTATTTCTATGGTATTGTCCTAGATTCAGTTTATTCATATCATAATCCTTTTCCTGTTTACATGCTAAATAATCACTGGACTTACCAGACTCATGTCTGACCCATTTTTCTTTCGTTTTCTTTTCTTCCGTTCCCCCCCCTCAAGGTCCGCAGGGAGGAAATACTCCAGCTTAGTTCAGACCCTTTTGCAAGCTTGAAGAGAGTAGATGTATGACTTGGACTCTCTCTCTCTTGGGCTATGGCTTTGTTATCACTCTCAATGGGGTTTTATGCTACTTTGTTGTTGTTTTATGTTTCTTTTTGTTTTAATCAAGACAGAGGTTTTGTTGTAATAATTTGGAAGTTGTTTTGAGATAGTTTGTTGTAATGTTTTGACTAAGTGCTTATGAAATAAATTTTGTTTTTCCGCTGCTTATATGTCTTCCTTGTAAATTATCTATGTGTTTTACTTACAATGCTCCTCCGAAGTTAAGGCATTCCCTTTGTTAGTGACCTTAATGGAGGTGGGGTGTTTCAGTTGGTATCAGAGCAATGGTTTACCAGATTAGATAAAAGTTTTTGAAAACTAATTTTCAAAAAGAAGATTAAAGAAGCATTTTTCAAGAAAAAGTGTTGTTTTTATTTTAAAAGCATAATCCCGAAAGCCATATGCACTATCTTTCAATCCTTTTTTTGAATCTCTCTTTTTTTTTCGTTTCAGCATGTCTGGGGATCTTAACCTTCCAGAGGGCGTGCCGTTACCTGGCTGGTTCAGAAGGTACCTAGAGGCTAGGGCTAATGTTGCAGGCCCACCAGACATTCCTCCTCCCCCAACTGCAGCGGTTCCTCGTCCGCGTGCAAATTCTTTCTCAAAAATATGTAGGGACTTTCGAGCCATGGGTGGAAAGAACTTCAATGGAAATGAATCCTTCGTGGAAGCAAAAAACTGGCTCAGAGAAACTGAGGATTTGTTTGTTATCTTCGAAGTGGATGATAGGCAGAAGATACAGTTGGACGTATGGTTGCTCAGAGACGAAGCCACTTATTGGTGGGAGGTTACCAATGTTGAGAGACCAGTTGAAACTTGGATGGATTTCAAAACCAGGTTTGAAATGAAATTCCTCTCACAAGCTGAACAAAGCCTACAGATGGAGAAGTTCTTAGCTCTAAAACAGGGAAGTAGGTCGGTCAAGGAATACGTTAACCAATTCAATCAGCTGGCTAGGTCAGGATTGGAGTTAGTGAATACTCCACATAAGAAGGCTCTCTGTTTTGTTAAAGGATTGAATGAGCCACTGCACATCGTAGCTATGTCCCATATACCTATGGGTGCGAATTATGAGAGACTGGTGGACATGGCACTGTTACAAGAAAAAGATAAGGTTGGCAAGAAAGAGATAAAGGTGGAAGTACCTCAAGATAAGAAAGTGGAAGGATCGCAGAACAAGAAGATAGATTCCAAGAAGGGCGGGAAGAACAACAAACCCCATGACAAGAGGAAGTGTAATTTTAGTGGATTTCCTTGACATCTGATTAAGGACTGCAGAAAGAAGAAGAGGAAGATGGGTGGTTGTTTTCAATGCGGCAAGACATGACACATGGCTAAGGACTGCCCAAGAAAGCAAGGGCAAGGGCAGAGAGCTGGATCTACTTCTAGAGGGAAAGTTCACGCTCTTATAGTACCTCTACAAGAACGAGGTAGAAATATTTCTGTCGAGAGTTTATTTAATCTTTTTGATCATCATATTCGTACACTCTTTGATTCTGGCGCATCACACTCTTATATATCTACCGCTTTAGTTGAATCTCTGCACCTAGACAGTATTATAGCAGAGGATCCCTTGGTTGTTTCAAATCCAATTGTGGGTTCGGCTTATTTATCAATGATTTGTTTAGATTTGAAAATTTCAATACTGAGCGTTAGGTTTAGATGTAATGCCTATGTTTTCGGCTTCACAGGCTATGGGTTGATTCTAGGCATGGACTGGTTATCTAGTAATGGTGCCGTCCTCGATTGTGAAAAGAGAGTGGTTAGACTCATGGCTCTCGTCGGTAACACTCTCAAAATCTCTTGCAATCCCATGAAATCTTTTATGCTTAGCTATCTAGAATCTCTTGATGCATCTGTTGAGAATTTACAGTCTGTTAGAGTAGTCCGTGAACACTCGGATGTATTTGATGAGGTGAAGGGCTTACCTCCGAAGCGGGAGATAGACTTCCGCATATACCTCGTTGATAACGCAAAACCCATTGCTTTAACCGTTAGACACATGGCTCCAATGAGAGGAAAGAGCTCAGCAAGCAAGTTAAAGAGCTTCTAGAAAAGGGGTTCATAAGGAGGAGTATTTCTGAATGGGGTACTCTAGTAGTGTTTGCAACCAAAGAGGATGGTTCGCTTCGCCTATGCGTGGATTATAGGGAGCTAAACAAGCTGACCAAGAAGAATAGGCACCCACTTCCAAGAATAGACGACTTGTTCGATCAGCTTATAAGTGCATCAGTTTTCTCCTAACTAGATCTGGCTACCAGGTTTATCAGCTAAGAGTGGCCGAAGACAACATTGATAAGACCGCGTTCAGAACCCCAGATGGTTTCTTCGAGTGGCTTGTCATGCCTTTCATCTTGATAAACGCACCCGCTTATTTTTTTGATTTAGTGAGCAGGGTGTTTATGGAGTTCCTTAATAAGTTTGTAGTAGTCTTCATAGATGACATTTTGATCTTCTCGAAGAGTGAGGAAGAGCATGCTCTGCATTTAAAGGAAGTCATGGATACTCTTCGTGCACATCAGCTAAAAGCCAAATTCTCCAAATGCCATTTCTTGAGAGAAGAAGTGGGATTCCTTGAACATGTGGTGTCCAAAGAAGGGATAGTTGTGGACCCCGCAAAAGTAGCTGCGGTACAAGATTGTAAAGTCCCAAGGAATGCAACTGAAGTCTGAAGCTTTCTCAGGCTAGCGGATTTTTGCCGAAAGTTCATTGAAGAATTTGCGAAAATCTCAGCTCCACTTACAAGGTTGACAAAGAAAAACCTAACTTTCACTTAGGATTTGGATTGCGTTGTTGCTTTCCAACGTTTGAAGAGGGCTCTAACAACAGCCCCAGTTTTGACATTACCTGATGGGAGCAAGATGCTTACAGTATACACGGATGCATGCGGTACAGGACTAGGCTCTATCTTGATGCCAGAAGGGAAGGTAGTAGCTTATGATGGAAAATAGTTGAAAGTACATGAGAAAAACTAACCAACCGATGATCTAGAGTTGGCTGCCATCTTTTTTGCGCTTAAGTCTTGGCACCATTATCTCCTAGGTGAGAAGTTTGAATTGTATACTGACCATAAATCGTTGAAGTACCTTTTCTCGTAGAAAGACCTTAACTTGAGGCAACAAAGGTGGATGGAGTTCTTAACATCCTACGATTTTGAGATTTCCTATACCTGTGCCAAGGGCAATGTAGTAACAGACACCTTGAGTAAAAAGAAGCTGACCTTAAGTGCTCTCTTTGTAGAAAGGCAGAGCTTAGAGTACATAGTGGCTTTTGACGTTAGACCCTCTGACAATTATGTGGCTGGTTTGTTAGCATCGATAGAGGGCGGCCTACTTTTTTGGACTTAATAGGAACCGCACAACGTGAAGACCCTTAGCTAGCTGATGTGATGGATAAGCTAATTAGGGTTGAGACTTCTAGTCACCTCAATAGATACTCCATCGATGACAAAGGTTGGTTGAGACGGGATGGAAAACTATGCGTCCCACAAGCAAGGGAATTAGCGAAGATGGTTCTCGAAGAAGCACACCATTCTAAGCTGACCATACACCCAGGTGAAGACAAGATGTATAAGGACATAAAAAGGATTTTCTTTTGGAATGGCATGAAGAGGGATGTAGCTGAGTTCGTTGCTAAGTGCTTGATATGCCAGCAAGTCAAAGCGGAGAAGAAGAAGCCTGGTGGTCTGCTTCATCCTCTAGAGGTCCCAAAGTGGAAATGGGATAGCATTTCGATGGACTTTTTTGATGGGTTGCCTAGGTCAATAAGGGCAATACCAGTGTTTGGGTAATAGTGGACAGGCCCACAAAAAGCTCTCACTTTATTCCCGTCAACAGTTGTAGGACTGCCTCATCGTGAGCACCCATTTATTTTAAAGAGATAGTTAGACTCCATGAAATACCCTCCATCATAGTTAGTGATCGAGATCCTATCTTTACGAGCGACTTTTGGAGGAGCTTGCAAGAGGCTGTGGGCACACAGCTATGCTTAAGCACGGCCTATCACCCCCAAACCAATGGTCAGATGGAAAGGGTGAACAGAGTATTAGAAGACCTCTTGAGGTTGTGTATTCTTGATTTTGGAGGTACATGGGAGTATCATCTTCCTTTGGTGGAATTTGCCTACAACAATCGCTACCAAGCCACAATAGGCATGGCACCCTTCGAAGCTTTATATGGAAGGCCATGCCGATCACAAACTTGTTTGTGGGAGTCTACAGACAAGCTCATACTTGGGCCAGACATGATTAGAGAAACTTCAGAGAAAGTGGACTTGATACGAAGAAGAATGAAGATTGCCTAAGACAGACAGAAATCCTACGCAGACAAAAGAAGAACCGGCCTTGAGTTTGAGGTTGGAGATAGGGTGTTCCTTAAAGTATCTCCTTTGAGGAATGTCATTCGCTTTAGGTCCATAGGAAAGTTGGCACCAAGTTGGACCATTTCCTATCATTGAAAGGATTGGGACGATGGCTTACAAAGTAGAGCTACCCGAAAGACTTGCTGGAGTTCACAATGTTTTTCATGTTTCTCAACTACGAAAGTGCTTACATGAGTCTGCAGAAGTTGTGGAGCCAAGCATACTAGAGGAAGTAGAAGTGGAACGAGAAGCGACTATGAGAAGAGTTCCAACTCGTATCTTGGGTATAGAAGTCAAAAAGCTAAGCAACCACATAGTCAGACTTGTTAAAGTTCAATGGAGTGACGCTGAGGAAAACACGACTTGGGAAACTGAGGATAAAATACGCGCAGCCTACCCTTTCCTTTTTGAGGGTACATCCTTGATCTCTTTTTCCATAAGTTTATACATGTTTATATCTATCTTTTAAGTATATCTACTCGGTTCTATTCTTTATCCTTAGGTAGAAACCAATGGATGTAAACATGTATTTGAAACATGTTATGGTTGATGGTTGCAAGTGGCTGCAAGTGGTTGCTACTGTTTGCTCTTGGATGCATATACACACACATTAGGTGTTAGATTGGCTAAGTCACTTTCATATTGCATATGCATATACGTATTTGTATATGGATTGAAACTTGATGTGTTATCATATGGACGTCGCATTTGTATGAATGATGGCGAACTCATGCAGAATTATGAGTATGAAAAATTGCATACATAATGGACTCATGACACTGACATAATTTGCATTAAGGACGTCAACTGAATCAGTAGACTGCCTGATTTTGCATTAGATAAGGACATGTACACACACTATGCATATAGTCATGGAAGCATTAGAAGTCTTTTTAAGGACAATGGACACCTGTATTTGATAGTTGATTATATGGACGATTGGATGGTAGGATATACATTCTTCTTGACCTGAAGATTTCAGGGGCGAAATCCTTTAAAGGAGGGGAGAATGTAACACCCTGTATTTTCTGTGTCTATTAAGGAACGAATTAAAGAGTACTTAATTTTTAAAATGATAATTAAGGGAAACGGGTTATGCCGTTGCGTTCGTCTCGAAATTCTTCTGGGAATATAGTTCAAGTTTTCATAAATCGGACTTCGTATGAGGAAATTACGGCCCTTAGAAGTTTCAGGAATTTAAATAAATTAAAACAGTTTAGATGAACATTCAAAATTCAAATGAAAACAAAGAAGAGAGCTAGGCTGGATTTTTCCTGCCCTAGGCCAGGTCGACTAGGGGATCGACTAGGGGGTCGACCTCCCCTATACAGGTTGACCTGGGGGTCGACCTACCCCCTCGCCCTATCCAAAACAGTGAAGATTCTGACTTTTTGCTGAGTCTTTTCTGACCTTCTGCTAAGTCACTAGGGCATAGGTGGCAATTCTGGATAACTCTATCTAGTCTGGACGGTTGTGATTTCTCCTAGGTTGATCTAATGGCTCACATAAGATTAAACCTCTATAAAAGCAACCCTATTCCTCAACCCTAAATGACACAGATTCATTCCAAGGAGCCACCATGCTGTCAATGATCGTCCTAACCTAGCCACCATTTCTTTTCAAAATAGAAAGCAAGATTAAAGCTATGAATCAAAACTAACTTAGAGAATTGATAGTCTTCATCAAGAGATTGCTTTTCAGTTTCTGAAAACAAGTCCCAGACAACAAGACTTTCTTTTGTTTGTAAGTCCTATTATTATTTAGATGAATGATAAAAAGTTGTGATTTGTAATAAAGTGAAAACTAGAGTAATTCCTAGTTGTAATATAATGATGATGCTGATTCATGTCTATTCTTGTAACGATTCTATCGTATATGCTTATTAGACTATTGTGGTTATTATGTTGATGTTAAACCAATCGTGTATTATGTAAATTTGGTGACTTTTTCATGTTATGTAACATGCAATTTGTTAGGCTAAGACATGTATTAAGTTTAGATCTACATTTAGATCTATGAAAATTGGATCCAAAAATAAAAGTTCACATTCACATGCCTAGTTGAACTTGTGTAATTCTATATGCTTAAGATTCATGTTTATTGGATCCAAAATAAAAGTTCACATTCACATGCCTAGTTGAACTCGTGTAATTCTATATGCTTAATATTCATGTTTATTGGATCCAAAATAAAAGTTCACATTCACATGCCTAGATGAACTTGTGTAATTCTATATGCTTAAGATTCATGTTTATTAGATGCAAAAATTAAAAGTTTACATTCACATGCCTAGTTGAACTTGTATAATTCTATATGCTTAAGATTCATGTTTGTTGGATCCGAAATAAAAGTTTACATTTACATGCCTAGTTGGATTTGGATAATTTCATATGTTTAAGACTCATGTTAATGGGATTGAAAAATGCAAGTTCATTATTTTATGCCACGGTTACATGACACATGCTTTGTTAGATCCTTATTATTTTATGTTGCATGGATGGTACATGCTCCCTTCTTTTCCCTTTTGTATATAACTTAGGCTAAGTTACAAGCCTAACATTTAGTGTTAATTTCGCGAACGTATAATGGGGGTAACGTTGGGAAAACCTAAAATTTCATATTTTTGGCATAATTTCGACCTTAAATATATGAATGATTAGTGGTATAAAATGGTATAATTTATATTTCTAAAAATTTAGAATATGATTTAGAGGGTAAATGGGGCATGACTTGAATGGCAATAATTGTGGATAATTTACATATAAATAAGAAAGGTAGATATGTAAATTTAGCAAAAGACGAATATGCCTAACCCGAGGTTAGATTGAGTTACGGTATAAGACTGGCCGGAACTGCCCGACAAATCCAGCAACCGTAACAATATAGATCTAATGTGATAGGTTAACGCATTGAGCCTAAAAGAACCCGAGGTTAGACTGAGTTGCGGTGCAAAACTGCTCGGACCCGACCGGCACATCCAGTAACCACAACAATACCTGTCTAATGTGAGTGGTTGGTGCTTTAAAGAATTAATTAAAGCGAAGACAGGAATGGTAGGGTTCAGTTAATTAAGGTAACACTTAACCAATGCAACATGTTAACTAAACCGATGGGTGGGGTTAGGTTAATTTGGACACTTAACCAATTTAACATGTTGATTAGGAAAACCTAGTAACGAAGACCCATTTCAGCAGTAACCCACATAGATGTATCATGGTACCATGAACTAGGCAGGGTGCGGCACGATTACTGGGCTGATTATAAGAGGTCCAAACAACGGCGGGTGGTACGTCAGTGTGGGTTCCGACAGATTGTGCGCGTGCATGTACTACGGAGTGGAAAAAGCAGGCACTAGGCATTAGTAGTTATACACTGTGCATCTTGAATTGTGTCGGGTTTCCACCATAGGATTTGATACACCCCATGGTGGGACCAGCACAGGTATCTACAAACAAGCGGGGCCAATGACACAAGTGGTAAACGTATACGAGTAGGATCCGATCGATAAAAAGGGGATCATTTATCTTGAACACATGGTGCTAGTTGAAACACTTGTAAGGGAGTGTAGAGAAGTTGAAATGAGCGCGATAGCATATTTAGACTTATTATCTTAGTTCTAGGGTATTTTCCTAGGTTCAGTTTATTCATGTCATAATCCTTTTCTTATTTACATGCTAAATAATCACTGGACTTACTAGACTCAAATCTGACCCATTTTTCTTTCATCTTCTTTTCTTCCGTCTCTCCCCTCCCCCCTCCCCTCCAAGGTCCGCAGGGAGGAAATACTCCAGCTTAGTTCAGACCTTTTGCAAGCTTGAAGAGAGTAGATGTATGACTTGGACTCTCTCTTCTTGGGCTATGGCTTTGGATTCACTCTCAATGGGGATTTACGCTACTTTATTGTTGTTTTATGCTTCTTTATGTTTTAATCAAGACAGAGGTTTTGTTGTAATAATTTGGAAGTTGTTTTGAGACAGTTTGTTGTGATGTTTTGACTAAGTTCTTATGAAATAAATTTAGTTTTTCCGCTGCTTATATGTCTGTCTTGTAAATTATCTGTGTATTTTACCTACAATGCTACACCGAAGTTAAGGGATTCCCTATGTGAGTGACCTTAACAGAGGCGAGTTGTTTCACCTTTTGAGGAACCAAACCCCACACATAAACGGTGGCTAAGTTGGGGACAATACGTTGCGTGAACGGAGGTGCGGGTTGTTACAGTGGTATCAAAGCCAATACCCAGCCGGATTTGTGGCTCCTGTGTGGATCACAGCGCCTGGTTGAGGTGTTTGTGAGCTAATGGGGATGTTGGGCTCTGTAGGAGGGGAGAATGTAACATCCCTAAGTCCAACATCGTGGAAGCCAATGTGAAGTGGGTACTTATATAGTGGAGCCATCTCTTACTAACGCCGAGGCCTTTTGAGGAACAAATCCCACACCTATACGGTGGCGAAGTTAGGGACAATATCTTGCGTGAATGGAGGTGCGGGTTATTACACACACCACCTTAAATTTCCTATCGGTCTTCGGTCGAATACCTATTCGCAAAGAAGATTTAAATACAATTTTTACTACAATAATCGAACAATTTAAACAATTTTACTGCAACACCAATGTTATATTTATGGCACTATAGCTGATAAGAGAATGTAAATGAGTATATATACATATTAAATGTATATAATAAATCTACAATTAGTTAGTATGGAAGTTTTCTTGGAATTCTATGAAACACGTATACATGTGCACATGGGAGCGTGCACGCGCACATGCGCACATCACACACACAAACACACACACACACACACACACATATATATATATATATATATATGTGTGTGTGTGTGTGTGTGTATATAAATAGAAGGTGATTGGTGTTTAGATTGGAAGATGGGCAAAGGAAGGTGAATTTCTTCGACAAATAACTTTGTAAAACACTTTAGTACATTCTATCTGAAAAATTAAGCATATTTTAGTTAATAAAATAAAATTTAACTATTGACACATACATAAACTTGCGTCGATTTTGAAGAAAGGAAGTACCTATGAATTTGAAATATATTTGTAAACTCTCACATGCAAACGTGATAATTTCAAAAGATTCCATCCATTTATTTTATCTTTCCTCAAATGATAAGAATTAGGTTTCAAAATAAATATTGAAAGTATTATTGGAGCATCTGTTTTCAATCAAAAAATAGAAAAAAGATTCTGCTCTAAAAGTGTGTTTGAAAGGACGTTATAAATTTTTTATTGGACTAAGATCAAACTTGATATGAATGATTGAATAGAAAAAAGGCTAAGTAATTTTGATAATAACATGCCATAGTTCGTAATAATCACCGATATAATAAGTTTTAAAAAAATATTTAGCATCGTGAACCGTGGTCATATGGACATGACTGTAATGGCAGCACAAAAATCATTCTTATTTACGTCAAATAGCAGTAAAAAATCTCATTCATATTTATTCCACATTGTTTTCGTATAAATATATTTAAATGACAGGGATTAAAATAAGTAATAGGATAAAGTTAAATATAATAAAACAAAAGTAGTCAAAAATAATAAGTAGCTCGACAATGGCTCAAAAAAAGGATACTATGGACTTGTAAGTTAAGTTGTTTAAATCCTTTAATGATTGGTAGTCAGCCATTAAAAGAGAACAGAAAGGAGTGTCATAGATGATAAATGGGTAAAAGTGGAATACTTCAAGAATATATGAGTAAGTTGGATCTGTCTAGTCAAAAATCATACAACCACTGTAAGTTATTCACCTATAAAAAATTTGTAAAATGCACTTTTGAATGAGAAATTAAAATTAGTGCTTCTTTCTTTTAAATTGTAAATGTGCTATTAAATGAGATATCAAAAAGAAATGTAATGTAATATGCAAAGATCAAACATCCAATAAAGAAGACGATGTAACAAAGTTAAAGCTTACGGGCCTTCTAAGAGCAATTAGATGCACTGGTAAGTCTACCTTTATTGCTATTGAACGGAGTTAGTGTATATATCTTAACAGTTGTAATCTGTGTCCCTTAAAAACTCCTATGTTGGAAATAAAAACCATTTTATTCATAGCTAAAAAACAAAATGTGAAGTTTGCAACAACAGTTAAGTTTAGAAAAGTGTCTTGTCAGTATTAAGAATTCATTGTCTCAGTTGTCTAACGTTAAAGTAATTAGAAAGCAGTCAAATATAGTTAGAGCTGAAACATACCCAGATAAAACTGATCGTGATAAATAAATGTGCGTGGAAGGAAACAAATCTGGTGACTATACAAAATGAAGAATTTATATGGAAATCCACAACTGCGAAAAGTTAATGCTCAGTTTATGTTAATTTATGTATCCAAAAAATGAAGATTTTTTTCTTCATTATTTCATGCATAATTTATGCATTGTAATAATGTGTAGCTTTATACTGAGTGCATTACGTAAATGATCCAAACAAACATTAAATGAAACATTTTGCATTGCCGTAATGTATGCACATGCAAAAAACTATGGTACACAGGAATAGAATGTGAATTTTGTTTTCTCTAAAATTCTCAGCATGAGGAACATCTTACCTTAACAACAATTTAAGCAATAGCCACCGTAACTCGTTTTAACATTATGTGTCTTAATAATAAGCAGTAATATTAATGAAGAAAATTTATAACAGTCGTTTGAAAAAAAATAAATGCTTGAAGGACAATGAAAATGAATTACATATCTGAAATTGCTCCATGCAATAGTAACATTTTCATCTAATCGTTGTGTAACACCCCACGTCCATTAACGTCACTCATAAAGGGAATGCATTAACTTCTATGGAGCGTTTTAAGTGTGTATAGAACAGAAACTTAACAACAAGATAGATATAAACAACACTTGAAAATTTAAAACTTTATTTCATTGCAGCGGAAAATACATAAGTTTGATTACATCATCAAAACCAGAGTCAAAGTACATAATATCCATCTTGACTAAATCAAAGTAAGTAAATTGAAATACATAACCAGAGTACAAAATAGACATAAATAAGAGAGAGGCTGAACTTTACTTCAGCGATACAAGCAACTTCTAAAAGCAAGAGAAATAGCTGTCCAAAATCAAGCTCCACTGGTGCTAGTTCCAACGTGAGCACCTGGGGGGGGGGGGGGGGTGGAAGGAAGAAAAGAGGTGGAAAAAGGGGGTCAGACATAAAGTCTGGCGAGTGCGATAACTTTAACAATATAATTACAAAAATAAGTAGGCTAAGGCATAAGTTGGAAAATAAGGAAATGACTGTGAACAATTGAGTATGGCAGAGTAAATAAGGAAACAAGATGAACAACGATATCGTTAAAGCGTACCTAACGCACTATAAGATAATTACTATACTGCACCACCACTATAAGATATTTGCTATACTGCACCACCACTAGTCACCCTAAGGTTGATCCCACCTACAGAACTGAATAATGATATTTGTAGTTTCATGCACCCCTGGTTGCCTTCATAGGTGCCACCTGCCCCTATCTCCACTAGGCGTACCCACTACCCCCATGCGATCGGCTCCCTAACTTGTAGATACCCGTGCTGGCCCCATAGCGGGGTGTATCACTCCCCAAAGTGGCAACCCGATACCACCAATGATGCACGACTTATACCTACACGATGCAACAATGTCTTACCTACCAGCCCAGGTCCACACACGCATATGAACCCGTTGGACATGCGTTGCCACAGCTAACCCGATTTGGCTTCTTACAGTCAAGCCCAGTATGCGTGTCCCGTCCTCGACTTGGGTCGAGCCCACAAAGATACGTATGGGTTACTGGTTGTAATGGGCCCCCATTACTAGATACAAGCTATCCACCTAAGCTCGGTCCCCTCTAGTACATCCTACTTAACCCTCTTCTTATTCATGTTCACTTACATGTTTCAAATTTTGGTTAAGTGTTTCTAATCGTATTTCAAATGCTACCCAAGGCACCCACTCAATTCCACATGCCACCCAAAGCACCCACTTAACACCCTCATGTCTCACTACATGTTTATCTGGTTAAGTGCTTCTTAATTTATTAAGACTGTAACCTCATAAAGACCTACCACATTAGACTGTCATTTGTGGCAGCTGGATTTTTCGGGCGGGTCCGGGCAGTCTTACACTACAAACGAGCCTAACCTCGTGTCATTACAATTGTTACGTATTTAATTTATGCCTAAGACCTCCCACATTAGACTGGCATTTGTGGCACCTGGATTTGCTGAGCAGGTCCGGGCAGTCTTACACCACAAAAGAGCCAAACATCATGTCTTAGATGATTAATTACACCTAATTAATCATCCCCCAATTTGTATTAATTTCCCTATTCAAATTTCAAATTTAACTATGGCCATAATTGACTTAATTATGTCCATCTATTTATGGTATGTAAAATCATACCAATTTTCATCACAAATTTGTTTTATGCCATTTAAGCCATTTATGCCAATTGTCAATATTAAATCTTTTTAATATTATCCCATTGCGTCACGTTGTACGTTCATTCATTTAACGTAAAATATACCCTAGACTCGAATAGTCTAACTCATGAAATAAAGAGAAAACATCACAACATACATATAATTAAAGATAGATCTAAACATAAGGGGTGAACTTGCATGTGTGAATGATGTTCTACATCTAAAACTTGCATAGGCCAAAGCTACAACTTGCATAAAACTGCATATGTCATAGATCCAAATCTAAAGGCGTAAACTTATTTAGGTAATGGTCACAACTTGCATAAATCATGTATGTCATGGATCTACATCTAAAGGTGTAAACTTGCATAGGCAATAACCACAAACTTGCATAACATGATTCATATTCCAAACTCATATATTTATATAAACTTGCATATGTGATTTATGCAACATAACAATGGTGTAAACTTACATCTAAACATGTAAACTAGCATGTAGAATTTATCATAGAACTCACACAAGTCATAGCCTAAATTTAGATCAAATTTTCACATAAACTAGATGTCATGAAACATGTAAGGTTACATATAATTTTCCCAACTTGCATATGATTCATATCTAAATCAAAATCTAAACTTGCATACATACATATGATTTATCATACGAATCAACATAACCAAACTAGCATATGAACAACATGATGATTTGATTATACATAAGCCAATCAAAGAATTACAACATAGATGGTAGCATCATAACTTTACAACATAGATGATGACATCCCAACATAACACATAGAATTTACAACATATATGATAACTTCACAATTTTACAACATAAATAATAACATGCGGTCAATAATTCACATCATATCCAAATAATCCACATCATAACTAAATCCAATTAAATTGCTAATTATTTTATTAAACAAATCGAACTCACAACTCAAAGAAGGTCTTGAGTTCTGAATTCTGAGTTCAGAAGTCGTATTATCTTTCCCTTGAAGTAGATTCGTTGTTAGAGTTGAATAGAATTGAATTTGATTAGCTTTCTTCCTCTCTAATTAGTGGCGGCTATTCTGAGTTGCAAGGTGACGACATGGAGGCCATGAGTCTAATTTTATTTTGATTTTAGGGTTTGAGTCTATAGGTGTTTTTATAGAGTTTAGGATTAGTTTAGGCCGTCTGGTCAACCTAGAATTATTCCCAACCAACCAGAGAAGATCAGAAACCCTAATGATTCAGCACACAGTCACAAACAGGTCACCAATCAATTCTTCTTGTGGGGGGCAGGTCGATCCCCAGGTCGACCCTATGGTCGACCTGGCCCTGGAGGGAATTTTCCCGCCTAGCTTGTTTGACTCTGAAATTTGAATTTTCTAAAATCTGTTTTAAATTTTCTGAAACTTCCGATGGCCATAACTTCTTCATACGAAGTCCAATTCACGCAAACTCGGACTCTATCTCAACCAGAATTCTGAGACGAACACATCGGCGCAACCCGTTTCCCTTAATTCCCATATCTGAGATTATTTATTCTTTAATTTACTATTATAGTGTTAACAGAAATACGGGGAATTACAAGTTGTACCATCACTTTTATGTGAAAATATGCACCTTGAGTAAAAAGTATTAAGATCGACAACCCAAGAATATCGTGTTCAACCTCTATAATGTGGATGTGAGAGAAAAATCATCTTTAAAACCACATAGTAAATTCTAGATAACAATATCATTTTAAGGTTAAGTCCTTTGATAAAGGTCAAACTCAATTAATTGCTTTATTTTCTCTTTAGTAGAATATTGATAAAAGGAGGCTTCAGAGCTTCAAATCAGAAAAGCAAATGCAAATAAAAATATTTAATATTATAATTATCTAGGAATTAACCACGCAAGTGACCAATAACAAAAAAGTATCCATCATAAATTGTATTGACTAACAATAAACATTACAAAAGAACATGTAACACCCCATAATTTTAACAACACTAAAGATGATAAATTGAAGAATAATTAAATAAATATTCAGAAATAAGTGAAACAGATTGCACCATTGTGTTCTTCTCGGAATTCTGGTCAAAATAGACACCTGATTTGCGTAAAACGGACACTGTATGAAGATGTTATTAAGGTTTAAAGTTTGTATACGCATAAGATATATATATATATATATATACACACACACACATAACAAGTCAAAACCGTTCAAGTAAGTTCAAAATCAGGAGCGGGAAGTCAGGGAGGGAATTGGACCCATTGGAGGTCTACATACCCTAGGGGTGTCGACCCATGGGTTGACACCGTAAAGGGGGTGTCGACACCCATTTCGACATCCCCAAATCAAGGCGAAGTACATTTCTGCGTATGTGGACTTGTTTTTTGATCAAATTCATGAACCTTAGGCTATAAACAAGACCTCATTCTCATTGTTTTATTCACATAAAAACAATGGAGAACTAGATGTTGTCTCTGCCCAGATTTAATTAAAACTTCTCTTCTTTAACAATCAATTCATTCAAGTTTAGAGATCAATGACTCAACATTTGCAATTCTATTTCTTAGATCCAATCATAGTGAGTCTACGTCATTTCTAGATCTAAATACTTAAAAGTTAATCTTGACATGACTATAACTTGGATCTAAGCCTGTGATTATTTGAATCATATCAGATCTGTTATAACCTGCGTATCTAAGCTATTTTGACATGACTATGAAATAGATTTAAGCCCATACCCATTTATCATGTCATATCTTCCACTTTTTTTGATCTAATTCATTGTTTAGATCTCAACGTGCCTGTTTATGATGTCCCTATTATGTTAGAATCAGTTCTACGATCATATGTTCATTAGATCTTTTACTATATGTCTATCCTGTCATTATGCCCAACTTTATCACTGTATGTTTATTAGTTGCTATACATATTTCTGCCATTATATTTCAATCTTGTTTATTATGTTCATTTCTGTCCTCTTCCCTTCTTCTTTTCCCTTTTTATTTTTATAGCCAGGCCACCATCGAGCCTCGGCATGGCGCTGAAATATGCGAACATGTGGAATTGGAAACGAGGGAAACACGTTAAAATTGGGGCATAACTTGTATTGGGAAATTTGGGCATAAATTGATTGTAATACATGAATGTGGATTTGGGGCATAAACCACACTGTGATTAAAGACCTTAATTTGGGGCATATGGTTCATTATGAACATGACTTGGGAAAGGGACATGAAAACCTATAATGACGTAGGAATAATTGGTTAATAATGGAAATGCCTAGAATTACACTAATTAGAAACTGTAACCGTGCTCAGACAAATGTTTAGATTACATTTGCAGTGGAAGTCTGCCGGGAACCAACCCGCATATCCAGCAACCATAAGTGGTGAATCTAATGTGAGGGGTCTAAGTGCATAAACACGAAACGTGCTAAGACATTAGGTTAAGCCTGACTTGTGGAAGAAGTCTGTCTGGAACCAACCAGCACATCCAACATCCACAAGTTGTAGGCTTAACGTTGGAGGTCTAGCACATTATAACTATAAATGAATATGGAAATAAACTTGAATACTTAACCTAGTTGAATCCATAGGGATTTTATATGTCAACTTGAGTAGGGGTTAAGTAAAATTGTATGAAACAGTGGGAGGGTTAAATATATCTTGGGTTGGTGGGTAATATTTATTTATAGGCCCAAAAATTTAGCCTGCGGGATTATGTTATCTTTCTACTCTGGTATGGCATAACCTGTGGAAAACCTAGTAGTGGGGATGCAAGCATAGGGGGAAACTTGTATCAACTTAAGCATGGGACACAAAACCAGAATTGTCATTTCCTAATGGTTATAAGTGTGATAAACAAGTGTTCCAATGGTTATAACCATTGGTAGAAGGTGCATGGTAAATTTTGCAACGTATATACTAACACTTACAACTGTTAGAACATGTTGTTGTACCAACGGTGATAACCGTTAGTAAATATTTCTTTTCCAACGGTTATAACTATTAGAACTATAATATCTTCTAATGGTTATAACCATTTTAAAAAGATTGATTCCAACGGTTATTTTCGTTAGAGAAGGAATTTGTTCTAACAGTTTTAAATGATAGAACTACTGTCCATTCTAATGAATACAACCATTAGAATGGCTTGTTGTTCTAACAATTAAGCGTTAGAACATTAATTTGTTCCAACGGTTATAAATGTTAGAGCAACTTTCCATTCTAACAATTATAAATTTTAGAACAACTTTCCCTTCTAACTGTTATAAGTGTTAGGACAGATCTTTCCACACATATATAAATGAAAAAATCCGAATAGTTATAAGTGTTACAACTTTTCTACTGCTGAATTAACCATATCGCAATCAGCATCTTGTAATAGAACTACTACACAAACCAAATTTACAACAATGCCAAAAATAAAATCAAATTTCAAACTAACATTTCACTGAAATAAAAATAAGAATAGCAAGCATACTAAATAAATCATCGAATCCTACAAAGTTCATTGTGACAACTTCAATTTTCACTAGTACAAAATATGTTGAAGCTTACAAGAAATGAATGTGACTTTCTAGCCAAACCACCATCAACCAACTCGGAT
This sequence comes from Allium sativum, assembly GCA_030737875.1. Lineage (NCBI taxonomy): Eukaryota > Viridiplantae > Streptophyta > Magnoliopsida > Asparagales > Amaryllidaceae > Allium > Allium sativum. Next base: position 176,255,611 of record CM060915.1, on the reverse strand, counting down.
AATGTATAATGATCATTTTGAGATGCATCAAAAAGTGGCTCGTCTGGATCAATAACATCCTCTATCCAAACAACTTTTCTCCATCTATGACCTTTCTACCATGACAAATCTTTTGCATTCCAGGATGTCCTTTAGCTACCACTTCCAATTCGTGTGACAATAAATGCACTGGTCGCCTTTCAAATATTGATGATCCGATAACGTTTGATGGAGCTTGATTAGGAATAGGAGGATTCTCAGCATGCGAAGCAACTTCTGTTCCTGACGTTGTTGAATTTGTTGCAATTTGACTAACAAGCTGTCTCATACACTGTTGCAAATCAGCTGAATTAGAAGTTATTGTCTTAATATCTTCGTGTATTCTATCGTTCTTCTGTTGCATATCCATTTTCCATTTTTTATCTTCATTCACTTTGTAATTCGCTGTTGCTTTAGAAGCTTGAGTGAGTTTTACTTGCTTTGCATTAGAGGTGGAGCTAAAGGCACGACAATAGCTTCTTTTTTGTCGTTTCCAAAAACTTCGGCAATGACATCTCTTTCAAAATCCTCCAAACCAATGACTCCTTCATTGCCATTAACACTAGCTTCGGACTTTTGCCTCTCTTCTGCAGCTTCTATTAAAGCCTGAATATCCAAAAGAACATTTAATTTAAAACACTTCAAGCAACATATATTATAATTACTACATAAAATGGACTTATATGCAACCAGACTTCACATTATAATGTTGCAGGCATGAATAAACACTGTGTTACAAGAATATAAATCTAATGTGTGTAGTTGCCTTATTATTGTTTGTTTTAATTCATGCTTTCTTTAAACCAAACACTCTCGTTACATGGACATTACGTCCTTAGAAAATGGTCAATGACAGATGGTTCCAAAAAACGAAATTCGATTTATTATTTTTCCTGTTAATATTATCAAAGTGAAACTGAAAAAAAACCCGGATATAATCCTTTTATCGGAGCATAATCCACATAACTCGCTAAAATAGAGCTATATGCATGATACCAAAGCAGTGCTTTAAATCGGCAAAAAATATGGTACTTTCTAAAGCACCATCTCTGGAAGAAAACACATTGTAGGAAGGCTTTAACCTATAAAAGCACAGCCCAGTCAAGTAGAATAAATTCTACTCTCGGTTGCCAAACACTCATGCACAAAATTATTTCCCTTCCTGTGAAGTTGTTTTTAACTAACAAAACCTGATCTGATCACGTTAGGTGACTCACTGGTAACTCTAAGGACTATGATCTTGAACCAAGCGATCAAAACAAGGTGAAAAGCAGACAAAATACCTTAAATTGTTAAATACAGCAGCACATCGCAACATTTGTTTGCACCGAACCACATGAGATAAACAAAATATCAGTTGAGAATATAATATGCTTGTTGGGAAAACCAAACATAAATTTATTAGGAAAGCATAACTGTGGCTACTAAAACATACATATTCCAAGTAAAGATGAGACTTTCCAATAATCCACTACACCTTGAAGGTATTTTTAACTGTACACATATCTGAATTTTATTACTTATAATTAACTATGCAAGAAATTTATATGTGGTAGCCTTAAAGCAGAAAAATATGAAATCAAGAAACCTTATCTTCTAGTCCCTTCTACTTCCTAATTTGTATTTGCATGGAGGTTCGTCCTGGAAAACTTTCCTAAGGCGCGGCCTGACAGTAAACCATCTAAAATTAAGCATTAATTTAGATAGAAAAATGCCATCTTTTTGTTGCAAATGCTAGAGATGATCTAGTATACAAAGTTTATTAGAATGGTTGACGAACAACCCCCCGAAGGTGGCAGCACTCCCTCGGTGGTTGGCCACTGTGGCAGCTCTGAAAAAATATCTGCTCAAATCTCTTCAATGATATTAACGTATTCCTTCCACTACTGTCTCTCCTTCAATCTCTTTATTTTTTTAGTTTTTAAAGCATGTTATCATTTGATGTTTTACAAACTCATACAACTATCGATCAACTCAAGAGAACAGGTTGAACTTGTAAATCTGTTTTACATACGTAATCATGTTATCTATACAATCTGCAAACTAATAAGACAACTACACACATCAGGCTTTATTCACTTGTCTTAAATGAAGCTGTATGATTAAATTTAAAATTAGCGAAATTCACATAAGATTGTGTAGTTATGGAGATGGATTTTAGGGGTCGACATTAAAATGCTTGAACAAGCTGAAAAAATAACGGCATGCAGCTACAAACCATTGACAAAACAGAACATGTTATTGCAAGACAGAACATTACAATTTTGTAACATTAGAACACAAAGATAATCTTTCAAAAAAGATGGAAAATTTTATTTGGCTAAGTGGTGTTGGCCAAATTTATTCAGGACAACAATTGTTTTTGATCTGGTGTTGGAGTAGTTGCATCCTACCAATGTTGCTAGTTTCTTATGGGCTATTTGTGCCATTTTTGTATTTGTTGATGATGAGTTTTGAATGTAGATGAATGGAGTTCTTATATATATAGGTTGCTTCTTATGTGTTGTTGTTGTTACTTCTAAGGTTTCTGTAGTTGAACTTTACACGATTTTTTTAGGCCAATGTTTTACATGATTTATACTCGATAGAAGTTCATGGCTGCAAGGGAAGTCTTGACTTAATAATTCTGACGAAAAACAGGCTGGCCTAATGCAAATAGCAACTTCGAAAGTAATCTCGGTTTGCAAATTTAAGCCCAAAAAGATACACGTAGTTTGCTTAAATGCTTGATATAGGTACTTTCAGTTTTGGATCTTATATCAATTCTATAGACTTGGTCGTTAAAAATGAACTGTAAGCGAGATATCTAATATCCATGTATTATTTCTTGGGCTGAGATGAAAATGAACTGTAATTGAGATATCGAATATCCGTGTATAATATTCGTCGCTAATCCCTGTTGAGATTTTGTTGATTACAATTTTGAGAAAATTTAATATCTTTATGTCCATTGGAAAATGTTAGTAAAATATTTTTTAGTTGAAATTTAAAATTTAGACAAACAACAAAAAATTAAAGATAAATTAACGCTAATTTCCATTGTTGAATTAGCAGATAAGAAATTTTACGACCTCGCTCCTTCGTCGTAAATCCATCGCTGCCATAAGTTTGAGACGGATTATTGAAGGATTTTTCTGCTGCAAAATCTAAAACTTGTTACAGTGTAAAATTTACAATCATATCAGTCTTACATAAATATATATAATAAAACTAAGTTTTAACAGTTAAAATCAAGTATAACAGAAATCTCATCAGACATAGGGGATTAATTTTGTAATGAAAGGCATTATATAACATGTAGTGATAGTCAATCTCATTGAGTATTTCAAATATTTGTGTCCTTGTTATCGATATAATTAACTCATTTATTATTTTAAAGTTATAATTTTATAAATATATGTAGTTGTTAGACCAAAAAATGGTCCTAACACCCAATTGATAATGTTTTGTAGAGAATAATGAGGAATTATGAACAAAAAGCAAGAAAAATCAATCAACACACGAAATTTATAGTGGTTCGGCATTAACAAGCCTACATCCACTTCATAGCTTCTCAATTCATTCAGAAATTACAAATACAATGAGTATTGACGCTCAAGCACTCAATTACAATGAATAATACTCTCCGAATTCATTGATTTTATAAAAGAGGATGAAGGTTTTTCGTTAGGGGCCATGGCCGAAATAGATAAAGCTTCCTTAAGGCCAAAAAGTCCCCTTCAATGATGTGTTGTATGTGTATTTATAGGTAGAAATTCGGTTAGGGTTGAGTGGCCACGTGGCAGCTTCAGAGTAAATCTCGGAAGTAGTGGAGAACATAGGGAAATGGTCTATAAGTGCCCAGAATTCAGTTAGGGGTAGAGACCCGATCCGGTTGGCCCAATCCGGATAACCCGACCCGGATGACCCGATCCGGTTTACCCGACCCGGATGACCCGATCCGGTTTACCCGATCCGGATGACCCGATCCGGTTTACCCGATCCGGTTTGGTTGGTCAGAAATATTCTCTTTAGCTTGATCCGAAATGGTTGAATCCAACCCGAAGCTTATGTGCACAGAAATACGAGTTTTCCCATCCTTCGTTACTTCGTCCAAGCAGATGTCGATCTCTGGCAGTTCATACTCAAGCCCGGAGTGGCCTTTCTGATAGAGTTCTTCGGCTTTGGATAGTCTGGTCACAAAGCAGGCTAACATTTTGCCCCCTAAAGTACATCTTATTGCAAATAAGATGTGCTTTGAATAAGTCGAGATGAATCTTTTTGGATCTTTTTCTGTATAAATGGCTTGTCATATGCCGCATTGCTTCCGTTGATGCTTATCGGGCCAAATTTCATGGCTAGAGTGGTCAAGATGATCAAGTAATCGTTTAGACTTCGTCGAATCAAGAGGTAGAATTCCTTTATCATAGGTCATGCGTTATGTTTGGCTCCCGTGTGAGATCGTACATGTAAAAGTTGATGCCAAACGACGCCATCTTCCTAAACAAGTCAAGTGCATTACTAAGCTAAGATTTCTTTAATGTATAAGTCAATGTATACAATAGCCGTCCAAGTCATAGTATTGTGTCAGAATCTTTGTATCTTGAGCTAGCATCTGGACCGTTCGGATAGAGCGCATCAGAGTCGGCATATGAATTTGTCATTTTTGCTTGGATTTGGACTATCTCGATATCAGGATATTAATCTAGGACTCCATGTTTGCATCTAATCATAATAATAGTGCGTCTGAAAGCCACGATCGCTTTAGATCGTTTTATAGTCCCGTGATCTCATACGAGTCAGTACGAGATGTTGTTGAAAACATGCAAGCCAATAGCTGGTAGGATTATCACAATTGTAAGGCAGCAGAGGAGTTCATCATTGTAACACCCCGAGAATTTTGTAACTGTGAAATTAACAAATTAAAGTATAATTAATCTGAAATCAAAGAACTAAGGGAAACGGGATACGCCATTGCATTCGTCTCGGAAAAATAAGCGAAATAGAGTCCGAGTTTTCGAAAAACGGAGTCCGTATGAAGAAGATATGGCCTTCGGAAGTTTTGAATTAAATTTAAAATTCAAGCAGAATAAAATAATTAAATATTCCGAAGTGGGGCCCAACGGGCCAGGGTAGAAGAACACCCGCCTGGGCCACCCAGGTCGACTGGGCTGTCGACCTGGGCTACCCATGTCGACAGGGCTGTCGACAGCCCTGTCGACAGGGGTGTCGACCTGGTCGAGCCCAGTCAACCTGGCTGGCCAGTTCTGTGTTTGGTCGATTTTCTATGGTCTGCTTTGTCATTAGGGCTAGGTGGCGGGTTTTAATTGGTCTCTCTATCGAATGAATGGCTACGATCTAACCTAGCAACATCAATGGTCCTAATCAATTCCTAACCTCTATATAAACAACCCTAGACAAACCCTAATCTATTCATTCAAAAATTAAGAACGTAGCCGCCATGTTGCTGAGGAACGACTAAGAGTAGCCGCCAACTAGAGAGAGGATTAGGGAGAAAGTTCTAAAGCCTAAAGCAATTCAAGCAACCTAAAGCTAATCAATTCAACAAAGGAATCATATCTCTTAATTAGAGAATTCGCCGCAACCATAGTAAGTAGAGTACTACTTTGGTATGAACAAATGATTGTGTAGATATGTATGCTTGAATTGTGGCAACGAAATTCGTATTTGTGCGATTTATATACTTTTGGATATTCTGAATTATGTCATTTAATTATAAAGAACTACATGCGGTAGTTCTATGCAAATATACGTTTGGAATATTCGCAAATTATGTGACCTATGTTGAAGCTACATGTATGTAGTTGATTGAAATTCATGCAAGTTTGGGGCTTTGTTATTATGCCATCATAATGTGTATTTTTATACAAACATCATCTTTGTGAAGTAATTGGAATAAGCTTGGGTTATCATAATCCACATGAAATTATGTTAAAAATTGGGTATCATGTTTCAAGCCATTCTTTTGTACTAGAAAACCTATTTGCAAACTTATGAATATGGCTAGGCTATGATTGATATTTGGCATAATTGAAATTCATGTTAAGTCTATCTTGATTATATGATGACATATGTGAGACATGGCTAGGTTAGACTCAAAAATCCCTTTTTGCAAGTTTAAAGCAAACACCATGTCTAGGAATCTTTATGCATAAGTATGTTTATACCATCGTTATGTGATTAGACTTAAATCATGATTAAGTTGAACTATGCTTTTGTGTTAGTAACAAAGTATCCTCTTTGTAAACATGTAGAAACCTTATGAACATGACTTGTTTATATTTATGCCATGAACAAATTTAACTATGCATATGCCATGCTTATGTTTGATATTATGCCATGCTTATGTTTGACATCATGCCATGCTTATGCTAGAAATATTTATGCCATGCTTATGTTTGACATTATGCATAAATAAGAATATAGGTTCATGTTGCAGTTAAACCTATGCAAGTTCACATGCTTTGATTCATGTCACCTATGTTACCACTATGCAAGTACACCAGTTTCTAGTATGTATTTCCAACGTCATATGCAAGTTCATGCGCTCACCTTCCCCTCTTTGTGTATGTAATTACGCCATAAGCCTCCCCTTTCGCCTGGCTAAATTGGGCTTTAAAAGGCTAAGCCCAATATACATAAACGGACGTGTAAAAACGGGGGTAAATAACGTTGGGCTAAATTAATTTAATGAATGAAAACTAAAGTAAAAGGGCCCAAATTCAAGTATGGGTTGGGCCCATGATTGGTGTAACCTTTACACCATTAACTTAATAATGGGCCGCAAATATTTACATATAAGAAATAAAGAAGAATGACAAGATATGTAAATGTAGAACATACGATGTGTTTAACCCGAGGTTGGATTGAGTTGTGATGTAAACCTGCCCGGAACCGCCCGGCTGTCCAGTAGTCACAACAATAACTATCCAATGTGGGAGGTTAAACATGGAGCCCAATAAGGACCCGAGGTTAGACTGAGTTGTGGCGTAAGACTGCCCAGAACCAACCGGCAACAGGCAGCCACAACAATACCTGTCTAATGTGAGAGGTCAGGGCCTTAATAAGACAATTAAGGCTGAGTCAGGACTGTTAGGATTAAGTGAACTAAAGACTTAATCAAAATGGAACATGCTAAACTAAACAGACTGGTGGGGTTAGGTTAGAAAACACTTAACCAACTTAGCATGTTGGCTAGAGATAGAAAACCTAGTAACGGGGGACCCTTTTCAGCAGTAACCCTAAAAGGTGTATCAGGATACCCTGAAACTAGGCAGGGTGGGGCACGATTACTGGGCTGATTGTAAGAGGTCAAATCGACGGCGGTGGTGTAGCAGTGTAGGTTCTAACGGAGTGCGGGCGTGCACACACTCCGGCGTAGAAAAATAAAGCACTGGGCACCAGTAGCATACCTGTGCATTCCAAGGTTGTGTCGGGTCGCTGCCATGGGACTTGATACACCCCATGGTGGGACCAGCATAGGTAACTACAACATCGGGGGCCGTAAGACACATGTAACTATGCGAGTAGGAGCCGATCATCATTGAATGGATCACATCACCCTGATTTTGGGGTGCCAGTTGGGAACTAGTTTATATGGGTTTAGAGATTAACATGGGGTACGATAGTATATTCGACCCTAGACAACTTAACCAAGTTTATAGTGCATGCCCACTTCTCGTTTATACTTATCATACCCAGTTCTTTATTCATAGACAAAATAGTACTAGACTTACTCAGGCTTTATGTCTGACTCTACTTTTCTTTCGTCTTCTTTCTTCCGTTTCCCCCCCCCCCCCCAGGTTCTCAGGGAGGGAACACAGCAGCTTGACCAACCTCAACATCCAGCTTGAAGAAGAGAAATGTATTGCTTGGACTTTCCTGTTTTGAACTATGGCTTTGGACAATCCACTATGGGGCTTTTGCAGTTTATCTATGTTTTATTTATGCTTCTTTAAATAATGTACTCAAGACAGATTATGAAAGTGTTATGTTTTTTGGAAAGGATGTTGTTGTAACACGTATTTGACTTTATGAAATAAAATTTGTTGTTCTTCCGCTGTTTACAAATATGTGTTCTTATATCTGTCTTGTATATCTGTGACTTGTACTTATAAACCTCCACCAAAATTAGGGCATTCCCTTTGAGAGTGACCCTAACGGAGGTGGGGTGTTTCAATCATACTCTCCATTTGATGCAGTTGCAGATCAAGTCTTTGAATTCTTGCTTGATCCATAATTTCGCTCACTTGGATGGTCGAGATGAATCACGTCATATTCTAAAGATATAATGTATATCTTCTGAATCATGCATTAAGTCAGGGTCTTGTTTAAAGTCAATCTGTCGGTTGAAGTTGATGTTCCTAGCATTAGTGGAGGACGAGCGAAGTCAGTGCTTATGCCCCCAGCATTATTGGGAGTTATGATAGGTCAATCGGACATCCAGTCTTTTAGCCTTTATACTTTTTTCTGCCGCATCGGGTCAGATATGCAGGTTCAACAATCTTAGACACCCTGTGTCGTTCTGTGCACATTCCCAAGTCATCAAGGGCTGGATTTGTATATGCGAATGTTAGAATCACATTCGCGTCGGGGTCAACCCATCTGTTTAGTCAGAAAGTAGTGATCGCCTTATTGAGTATCAGCAAACTTAGATACTCTCCTTGCATCAGACACAGTGTTGAGTAAGCTCATCAATCTTGCAAGCGAGCGAACGTCGTTAGTGAGTTATTCGAGATCCTTCGTTCAGGCTTTGGCATAATCTGAAATAGCCATCATAGTCTTGTTGAGTCTATCTCCCGTGCTTGGTTCCATTAAGCTTGACAATCAAGACCGCGGGCCCGATTAATGACATCGGTCTTTTCCATGATTGGAAATTCATGTTAGTCATTCCTGGGGCTTTTATTTTTCCTTTATTATTTCAAGAGTCAGATCGTGCTCCATTCTGTCGTGAAGACATTGAGATCATCCATTTCAACATTAGCACACTCTTATTGCATGAATCTATCTGTCTCAGGATAGGATTTTCCAACGTTTCTAGGAAAATCTCATGGTAGAGAGATACCGAGGTTTGTCTCAGAGGTGAATCCTCCAAGTCCTCTTGGTGGATCTCGATGAAGAGGGATTTTGAAGTTTGAGATATCCAGAATACCGGATACTACAGCAATCAACACCATATATGGTCCAGGTCGATGTACCGATGCTGCTGCAATGTTGACTCTTTCAAGGAATGCATGCAGGGTCTCGTTGGATCTCTATTGAAGCATCAATTAATATTGCCAATTTGGCCCTCGCCTTTGAGAAGTTGTCGCCAATTATCTAATTTAGCGCCGGTGCCCTTGGTATGAAGTCTTGAAGTGGGTGGAAGCCAGTTTCTGGCTTCTTGGTTACGCATATGTAATAGCCGTCAATCAGGCTTCTGTCTTTTAATTCTAGATGGTGATCCGCTACTCGGATGTATGCAGGTTGTTCTTTGAGGAGCCATTCTTCTGGTTATAGGCTGAGATCTTGCGGGACTCCGATGATAATAAATGTGCATAAAGTCGGCAGAAAGTCGAATTACGGTACTCAAAACTTGTGTTCTATGCCCTCCTCTACAGGGGTTCTGCTATGTGGTGAGCACCAGATCCATTACTTCTCTGAATTCACACTTCTTCATCAAGTCATGAGTTAGAGTTTGACATAAAATAATTTGTTCGTGTCTGAGTCATATTACTTTTGGATCTCCCATCCAAGCTCTGAGGATTGGAGTCGAATGGCGATATGTCAAATTATTGCCACTTCGAATGCTTCTACTTTCCCCCTTCATGGGGAGCCTCATGTTCAGGTTGAGCTGGGTTTTAAACATTCATCTGTATAGAAGCAAAGGTTGGTCGGGCTCCGTTTAAGTTTTTCGGCGGCTCTTACATATCCATCGTTTTCATCCAAAATGTCACGCTCGGAAGTTGCATGTTACAAATGCCTGGGAGGAGGTTGGTTGAATCTTTGTTTCATCAAAGACGACTATGCCAACTTTTCCTAGGGTCTCATATAATCTGGACCACGGGGCAGGGAGTGGATGAGCCAAGTTCATTGTCGTTTGAATTCCCATGGTGCTCGCTCTAGCGAATAAGTTGAAGCAACTAGGCCTTCCATCTATCCGAGTAGAGAAGTTATCCACCATTTTCTGTCGTTTCCGGAGAAGTTCATCTTGCTGATCCATTGAGTTCACAAATCAGCAAGGGTACCATCCATTTCATATCTAGCTTGACATGCTAAGGGATCATCACAAGAAGAAATCTGCTACCTTCCTTCGATCCTAGCGCCTTCTGCGCCAATATCCTCAGCATGGAAGAAATTTCTATCTTCCTTCTTCTTAGCTTTTGAGTCTGAGTGTCAGGCAATTCGCCTCCTCGCAAGTTAGGATTCAAAGCAATGGCATCTCCCTTTACATGGGTTCTTTCAACTGGGAAGTCGATCCGGACTAGCAAATGGACGTTCACTCTGCATCCATTTCGTGGTCCTCAAGCAGCCTGTCAAGATCGAGGTATAAGTTAGACACAGACATATAACATTCATGAATATTTTCAGCAGTGCGGCCCCAGTCCGGGGTAATGGAGAAAGGTCGGCAGTTGTATCACATCCCTTTTAAATTTAGACGTGGATGCACGAAAGGGAGACATTGTTTTCAAAGCTTATGTGATTGAGTTATCCAAGTGCTCGAGTTATCGCGTTTTCTATTCAATATATTTGTGAGGTGGTACTCGTCGTTGCACTTGGGCTATGGCTAGTCATACATGGGTGTGTATGTTGATTTGATATATCACTCTTAGGGCCTCATTTCGGTCGTTGCCTTAAGTCGTGTGACACGTTATTAAACAGTTCACTCTCAAGGCCTCCTTTCGGTCGTCGCCTTGAGTCGCATGAAAAGTTTAGCATTAGGCATCAGCGTCAGCCTTCTGGACGTGGCCCTTTGTTTGTTTTCCACCAGCCTGCTGCGATTGTCGCGAGTGCGGCGCTCACATTCTTGTCATGTTATCTTGTACAAGCCTGCACTCTATAAACAAAGAAAATCCCTAAGCAATAGGTAATAAAGCACATCACAATCAAACAAGGGTTCTGTAACAACCCGTATTTTTGAATAACATGTTATAACATAAATGGAGGCAGAATTAAACTGTAAAATCTGAAACAAGGGAAATGGGCTGTGCCATTGGGTTCGTCTCGGAAAAATACGCGAAATAGAGTCCGAGTTTTCGAAAACCGGAGTCTGTATGACCAAGATATGGCCTCGCGAAGTTTCATGAAAAATTCACAAATTAAAGTATACTTAATTAAGTGAAATGGGTTGCGCAGAGAAATATATATATATATTGATATATATATATATATATATAATTGAAAATTAAATAAATAAATATGCAAAAATGTTCAAAACAACGAATTGGGAGAGGGGAATAACCGAACCGGCCGATTTTTGAGGTCGACCTGAGCCCGCTGGGTCGACTAGGGGTTAATCCAGGGTGTTTGGCTGTCAACCCGTGGGCCGATTCGCTCAAATGCAGATTTTGCATTTGAATGGTTCTCATGGTTCAACTTTAATCTAAAGGCCCTAGATGGTTCCCACACTTGACTTCTTCCCCAAGACATGCTTTGATGGCTTGGATTGAATCTAGGGTTAATCCTATGGCTAATACTATCCTAATCTTCTATAAAAAGGACCCTAAACCTAGCCTAAATCATCATTATTCATTCCTACAACTAAACTATGCCAAATTTGTTCCTCTCATCGCCTCCACTCTCATGCTAAAATTCCTAAGTTTATTTCTATGAGAGATTGTGAGTTCATACAAGTGTTTTCAAGCTTGTATGAGTGTTCTTAGCTTGCATTCAAGTCAAGTTGCAACATTTCTATTTCAAAGCAAGGGTTTTTATTGAATTGGCACAAGGGTTTTCATTTGGAGCTTGCATATTTGGGTTTTTGGTGCTTGCATAAGGGCTTCGTCTCAATCTTTATAATAAATATTAATTTGTGTCTTCATAGCATAGTAAGCCCTTTTCTACTTTCTTTTTATTGAACTCTAAAGTTAAATGAATGATGCAAGTTTGGTTGATCATTATATGCAAGTTTGGTTGATCATTATATGCAAATTTGGTTGATCATTATGCAAGTTATGTATGACACATGTTATCATGTTATGCAAGGTTGGGTTGATCATTATACACATGTTATCATGTTATGCAAGTTAAACTTGAGTTTATGGCCTTAAAGCTTCAAGCTTTATGTTAAAGGTTGCATTTTGGCAACATGAAAGTTATCATATCCCTTATGATAACTTGCATGTGAGCCTAAATGCGAACTTCTAGCAACTTCTACATGTTATTTATCACCATGTATCACTCATATGCTAAGTTCGGTTTTATGCATGCTTTGGAAGCCTAATAATGCAATATGCAAGTATATGAACATATGTACATTTCATATGCCACCATGATAAACTTGTGGCTTCAATACCTTTATGTCATGATTATGCTAAGTTCCCCATCTTATCCTTTATGCTTTGTTGCGATTATGTGAACGATGGGATTACGTTGGGGTTGGGTAAGATTATGACATAAACATGGTTTTTATAACATAACGTGATATGTTAACTAGTAATTATGTTTTGGAAACATAATGGACATGACACTTAGCAAATATGAGTGTGGCCAACTCGAGGTTGGGTTGAGTTTGTAGCATAAATCTACCCGGACCCGCCCGGCTTAACTAGTGGCTACAAACAATAGGACCCAATGTGAGAAGTTGGTCATGTTGTGCTCGAACCCGAGGTTAGACCTAGTTGTGGTATAAAGCTACCCGGACCCGCCCGGCTTAACTAGTAACCACAACAAAGTCTAATGTGAAAGGTTAAAGCGCATTAAGTTAATTAATGCCTCCTGATTAGGGTTAAGTCATGGTCCACTTAATACTTAACCAATTTGGGCTTGATGGATTAATCGAGGTTAAGTCGGGAGCCTTGTGTACTCTTAACCAATTTAGTCCACGTGTGGATCGGGTTAACCACATTTAACCCGTTAAGAAACCCTAGTTGCGTGGTCCTTTTCAGCAGTAACCTTCTAGGTAGTATCATAAGACCCTAGGACTAGGCTAGGGTGGGGCACGATTACTGGGCTGATTGTAAGAGACCAAAAGAGACGGCTGAATGATGCACCGGTTGTTCAGGCAGACCATGGTCGTGCACATCAAGTCCGGAGTTGAACATGGGCATCGGTAGGTTTGGACTGTGCATCCTGTAATGGTGTCTGAGGGTTACACCGTAGGGCCTGATACACCCTATGGGGTGGACCCTGCACAGTCAACTACATTACATGACTAGGCCGTTTGACACCGACACTTGACGAGTTAGGCTTATAGGCAGCCGATCAACTAGACTGTGTAATTGGACCTTGATTTAGGTCACCTCATTATATTGGGCCAAGCTTGGGCCAAGGGATCAATTCTTGTTTTTACTTGACATGTTAGAATGCTAGTACACCCGTGGTTCAAAACTTAACCTTAATTATGTGATGACACCTTTATCTATCTTGTTAGTTAATCATCATGCCAGTATGTTGTTATCCTTACGTTCGTCTCAGCTTCTCATGCCAGTTAACTTTACTAGTTCATAGACAGATATTAGTAGGGCTTACTAGTCTTTTTGACTGACCTGTTTTCTTTCGCCTCTTTTCTTCCGTTCCCCCCCCCCCTCAGGTTCTCAGGGTGGGAACATTGGAGCTTAGCTTGGATCTTTACAGCTTGCTTACTGGATTTGCTCATGTACGGTTTTGGACATTGAGCTAGCTATGGTTTATCACTTCATTTTGGGGATAGTACTTTATGTATTTCAGTTTTTAAGTTTATGCTAGACTTTGTTTGTTGGAAAATAATGATCAAGTACTTTGTTGTAACTTAACTATGGTTTTGAAATGCTAGTTTTATCCGCTGCTTTACTACTCTGTTTTACTTATATATTCTGTCTTGTGATATCTGCATGCATGTTTACCTTGTTTAAACGCCCCTCCGTAGCTAGTGTGCTTGCAAGAGTCACCCTGGCGGAGGTGGGGTGTTACAGGTTCCAATTCAAAAACCCCTGAAATCAAATAATATCTAGCTAATCATATAGAATTTATCTAAAAATGGGGGTGATGTGTGTCATGAATAAAGTGCTGGCCAGGGCCTGTTTGGGATTGATTAGGATCAATAGTGCATTGCCCCCCATGCCCGGACATGAAGGGTTCGGGCTCATCTTTCACTCTTGCCCCCGATACTACCGCGGTGTAGGAGCCCTTTTATGGCATTTAGTCAACATGCCTTTATACTCTCCTGTCGTATGCCTAGGATAGAGTTCGAACTCAGCTTTCAATCTGCTCCCCGATCCTTCAGCAGGGTAGGAGTTCTTCTGGAGCCAGTCTCTGGCACCTTTATACTCTCCCGTCGGATGCCAAGGGTAGAGTGGAATCAGGGCGGTCTTTTAATCGTGGTGCACCTTCACGCCTTGAGGACGTCGTCTTCCCGTCCTTTACACTCTCTCTCGAGTCACGAGAGTTAGCGTTACGGACGTCGTCTTCCCATCCTTTATACTCTCTCTCGAGTCATGAGAGTTAGAGTTACGGACGTCGTCTTCGCGTCCTTTATACTCTCTCTCGAGTCATGAGAGTTAGAGTTACAGACGTTTTCTTCCCGTCCTTTATACTCTCTCTCTCGAGTCATGAGAGTTAGAGTTACGGACATCGTCTTCCCGTCCTTTATACTCTCTCTCGAGTCATGAGAGTTAGAGTTACGGACGTTGTCTTCCCGTCCTTTATAGTCTCTCTCTCGAGTCATGAGAGTTAGAGTTACGGACGTCGTCTTCCCGTCCTTTATACAATCTCTCTCGAGTCATGAGAGTTAGAGTTACGGACGTCGTCTTCCCATCCTTTATACTCTCTCTCGAGTCATGAGAGTTAGAGTTGTGAACGGTCGTGTCATTCGCCCTGGTGCTCCTTCTTCAGTCTATTTCAAAGAGTAGGAGTCTGCCGTCTCGAGCTTCATTCTCAAACTCGTTTTTAATCCTCACCCCCACGCTTCACTCTGGCGGATGGAGCTTTTCGGGCAAGCGGTCGGATCACACTCGCCGAGGCGCTTCCTCATAACCCCCGATTCATGGGTAATGATGGGTGTTTGTAATGATCAAGTCTCTCTCATCCCGTCAACTGGTGGGATGAAGTTTGGTTGAAAGCTGCAATATCATCCTTTAAATGTTCTCTCAAATCACGAGAGCTAGAGTCACGGATCAAGTGGTCTTTCAATCATGGCACACCCATCACACTCGTCCTAGGTTGGTACTTCTATTCAGTCTCTGTGGACTAGAGTTAATCAGGCAAACATTCAAAAGAATTTTTCCAAAGCTTTGTGATCCTCCGATCAATCTATGGGAGGAGTGATTGACACCAAACTTTGGGTACCTGCATCATTCATATCGCATGAGTTAGTCATGTCCATAACTCAGGAAGCATGTAAAAGTAAATTATATGATTGAAAAGTAAGCATATCAAGGGCCAGTGCTGCCTCCTTTAACGGATCGAGCCATGTAGACGGTAGAACTACATCCATCCGGAATCGGATTCCGAAGTTGAACGTCAATGACAATTATCTTGAGGTCTGCCACGTGTGAGCCAATGAGTGGATGGTCACCTCGGATCCATCATAAGCTATACAACTTCTCTCAGGCGAAGGACGTGGCTCTGTAAACGATCAGTTCAATCGGGCTCGTTACGGCAATGCTCCATAATTCTTCCTGTAGGTGCTCAAAGTTTGATCGGTACCAGATTCGGGGTACCTACATCATCCACATATAAATTCATCTGAGTTAGTTACATCAATAACTCATAAAGCATGGAAATATAAGAGTCATGGTTAAAAAGTAATCCTGTTAAAGGAATGAATATCATTCTGTGCGAAGATGGCATTGCACGCTCTTTGCAGGTCCATTTTTCCTCACTACATCTCTGTCAGGGGATGGCTGTCAAAATCTTTAGCTGGTGATGAACGTCTTTTAAAACCGTTGTGGGGTGGCGGTCCTAAGAATGAATAGACCTTGATTGAGGACTTGGAGTGACAAAGGCAATTAGGTAAATACTATAAGCGAATGACGAGGTCGCATCTTATTTGAATCGCCTTCTTGCCCCCATGCTAAGGGCAAGGATTGAGTATAAGGGAGTCATGGCTGCTAGGGGGATAGTCATATCTCATCCATCCGTTGATATGCCTTTAGTCACACATTAGGAATAAGATCTAATGCACAGATAATCAATCAGCATCCAGGCTTAAGTGCTCTAAACCTTTAACTTGCCACCTCCATTGAGTAGCATCTCCTAATTAGCTAAATAGCAGGCTCTTCCAGTAACACGGTCGCCATGGACCATTCCTATTCCATCTTTCATTAGGAATTTTAGCAATAGATACCAGGGTGCAATGTAAGCTCTAATCGCCGCTAGAGCTGGTCAGTTTAGACCTTAGTCAGATAAACTTGACTACAATAGCATGGCTTCCAAGGCTCTAAGTAATGTTCACGTTTTCTATCACAATTGATGTATGAAGTCGAGAGCTAACGGTCGATTCATATTTGTTTTGATCTCGAACTCTCATCTCTTGACAAAGGTCATATGGTGACTGGTGAGCAGTCAAGTTGCTATCATCCGAGCAAAGATTCATATGTCCAATCATGGCCTGCAGGGGTTCAGCTGTTACCTATCGCTGGGCACCAAAGTATGTTGACCTAACCCTTATTCGATGGAAATCAGTCTTCCTTAATGCGATTGACAGCAAATAGCCATTGCAAAGGTTAGCTAAGTTCTTTGGGAGATGAGACGCAGGACATTTTATTCATCACATCATACAATTGAAGTGTAGCTTTGGGATGTTGGGATCCTTAGCTGCTTTCTGGTATCCTACTATTGACAATCATGGTCACTAAGATCATATGAATCATCTTTGAAGTAGCGCTCGAACTGTTCTATATAACAGTCATTCGATGCTCCGCCGATTGGACAGGTTTAAGTCATATAAATGGGATGGTCACTACTCATTAGGGAACAACATCAGTTGCATTGCTGAAATCTACACTATCGGAGTTCCATAAGATGAGGCTACTATTAGACAATCATTATCTCGTATACTGTCGTTGATAGCAAGTTGAATCTGACTGACAGCTCCTCCCATTGAATGACATCGGCAAATAGAGGCTATGGCTTCTAGAGGAATCCTAGTCGTTGCCATTTGGTTGTCATATTCTTTGACTATCCACCTTATCTTCATTAACAAACTTTGATGACTACTGTTGGTCAAAATATACATCGAGCCGAAGGCGAGGCCGTCAGCGTATCCGGGCACAGCGCCGGCGGGGGTCCAGGGCCCCGCAGTCCCGGCGGCGATCGACCTAATCGGTTAGGTCGAAAATGTAGGCACCGCACGATTTTTTCGATTTTGGAAGATGGATCCTTTTCTGAAATGATCTTATAAAGGTATTTTTTCCAAAAATAGCCGTTTCGGGTCGGATCGGATCATCCCTTCAAATTATGGCTTGGGAGTGCCTTTAGGCTGGGTCGGATTATGGATGCAGCATCAGTAACATTCATTTCCTCGGTTCGGTTCGAGGCACCCTCTTCGGTTCGGTTCGGGGCACCCTCTTCGGTTCGGTTCGGAGATGCATCATTGGGTCAGGTCGGGGTATCAACAACAGCTGGATTCGAGTCCTGCTCAACAAGTCGGGTCGGAGCACTGTCCCCGGGTCGGTTCGTGGTGCCACTCCTTTATGGCTCGGGTCGGGGGTACACATCCGATCCGATGATAAAGCTTGCCAGGAACTTGAATTACTTGGCTCTCATTCGAGGTGATAGGGGATCGGGTCGGATTGAGGTGTCAATATCGGGTCGGTTCGGGTCCGACCCGACCCGGCCACACCTGACCCAGTGACTGGAACGAAACCTGCAGCCTGCTTGTCATCTTATTCTGTACTCACTTCATTTCTGCGAGAAGCCCGTTGCTTTTTATCTTTTCTTGTAGGCATGGAAAACGTGGATTATCTCTTCGGATTTGGTGATCCAAACAATAGAATAATAATCCAAAAAGCAGAGGATTCAATCTTCTCAGTGAAAGCACCAAAATGTTAGACCAAAAAATGGTCCTAACACCCAATTGATAATGTTTTGTAGAGAATATTGAGGAATCATGAACAAAAAGCAAGAAAAATCAATCAACACGCGAAATTTATAGTGGTTCGGCGTTAACAAGCCTACATCCACTTCATAGCTTCTCAATTCATTCAGAAATTATAAATACAATAAGTATTGACGCTCAAGCACTCAATTACAATGAACAATACTCTCCGATTTCATTGATTTTATTAAAGAGGGTGAAGGTTTTTCGTTGGTGGCCATGGCCGAAATAGATAGAGCTTCCTTGAGGCCAAAAAGTCCCCTTCAATGATGTGTTGTATGTGTATTTATAGGTAGAAATTCGGTTAGGGTTGAGTGGCCACGTGGCAGCTTCAGAGTAAATCTCGGAAGTAGTGGAGAACATGGGGAAATGGTCTTTAACTGCCCAGAATTCGGTTAGGGATTGAGACCCGATCCGGTTGGCCCGATCCGGATAACCCGACCCGGATGACCCAATCCGGTTTACCCGATCCGGATGACCGATCCGGTTTACCTGATCCGGTTTGGTTGGTTAGAAATATTCGCTTTAGCTTGATCCGAAATGGTGGAATCCAACCCGAAGCTTATGTGCACAAAAATACGAGTTTTCCCATCCGTTGTTACTTCGTCCAAGCAGATGTCGATCTCTGGAAATTCATACTCAAGCCCGGAGTGGCCTTCCTGATAGAGTTCTTCGGCTTTGGATAGTCTGGTCACAAAGCAGGCTAACAGTAGTTATCTAACGTGTATTATCAAAATAAACAACCAAGCATATCTACGGTTTCTAGGGAGCGTCAAACTGCAAAAAATATACGTAATGATCTTGTGAATAGTTATAAATTTATGGATCAACATTTACAATTTTGATGAATACTCTCATAAAACCATAAATAATTATATACCATATAATAAATAAATATATTGTATAATAAATAAAGTGGTGTTCACCATTCGCGAGAACCATAATTCGCTGAGCACCGTCAAAGTTCGTGGTACCATAACAAATGGATCCTAAAAGCTTCATATAAATAGGTACTTGCAAGTCCTCGTGCAAAAAGCCTTTTCTTACTTGAAACTGTCAAAAATTACAGCAACGTGTATAGCAAAATCCAGACGGATGAAAAAAGTCCCGCTGAAGATGGCAATTCACTTGCTCCTATTCAAATTCTAAAGACTGCAAAAAAAAACATCCAATTATTCAGTAATTTCAGAAAACAAAAGAACTCATCATCTCAAAAATGAGCGCACGCAAACACAATGTTTATCTTTTATTTTTTCTCACGCCAACGACAAGTTGAGCTGCCCCTGTTGCTGCACCAGCAAAATGAGCACGCACTGATATGGAAGATGCAGAAAGATTTTATCCAAATCAGTTAAATAAATAGCTTACAAATTGGTTGCTCCTCTTCGGGATGGGAGTGTATTCTTACTTTTTTTAAGTATTGTTAATTTATATCTGGTATCCATCATGTAGGGTCCATTGATTTATTTGAGAATTAAATTGAAAGCCAAAATAAAGTCTGATCAGAAAGTAGCAAAAAATAGCATTTTTTTTCTTTCTATCATGTCTTAGCCTCTAGCTTTGTTGTATGTTTATTTATTGTTTTATTGTTAATTTATCATTTTGTTTTTTTGGCTTTGTTCTATTGTGGTGATCTGGTTTGATGCAACTGTTTCTGTTTCTGGTGTCTGTAGAGTCTGTATATTCTTCTTTACCGGGCTGTTAAATTCTAGCATCTGTTATTCTGTTGAACTAGCTTGTGTAGGCGTTGTGATAAATTAGTGTGCAACTCAATTAAAAAAAGATCATGAGGATTGTGTGCAACTCAATTAAAAAAAGATCAGAAGGCGTTGTGATAAATTAGTGTGCAATTTCATATAAATAGTGTGCAACTTTATAAATTATAATGTTAGATATAAAAATTTTAAGTGCCCCATTTTTATTTTTTTTATTTGTAGTAGCACATAGACATGTGCATTGTGTGCATAAGCTATATTATATGAAATTTTTGGCATCTGCAATGCAAAAGCATATAAAAATATCTTACTATAATCATATGAATTATTGATTTCAATTTATCATATTGTTTTAAACATAAATCAAGAAATATTTTTAAAAAACAACAAAAAAATTGTTGAGACTGAGATTTTTAACTTGTGACTTATTTAATAAATTATTAATATGATTTTATAGTTCTTGTACTGGTGAACTTAATTTTTTAACTAATCTCAAATTTCATGTTCGGTTTGTAAATGACAACATTGAATAAAGTTTGTAGAATAATGTAAATGAGAAACCACTTGATTACACCGAACACTGATTTACTCATATAAATACCATAGAAAATATAAACAATACGCAGAAACTCCAGAGAATTCTTAATAGGTAAAGCTTTACATATTTTTCTGCCCCGCATGGAAGTACATCTCCGGTTTTCCTACTAGTGTGTGCTACTTTCCACTCCATCCCCCATGTGATTTTGCATTCCAGATTCTCAACTTCCTACATGAACGGGTATGAATTAGTTAGTTTGTAAATTAAAACTAAACAATAAGATTTCACATATTATGATTACTACATATCAATTCTTCATACAATCGAGTATACGGTTTCCGTCCCAAAGTATGAGCTATGGTTATTTTCCTTTATTTTCGGTGTTTGTTTTGCATTGTCTTGTTTTCTTCTCAGTGTAAACGTTCATTATCAATGAATTTCTCCCATTGTATTTTATCAATACAATTAGGACGGTTATCGATCACGATGCGTCTAGGCAATAACTGCTTATCATTCTTCAAAAAAGTGTTCCGAATCTTTGATTTTTCAGTTCTGAAATACTTTGAAACACCTTTTTCCAAAATAGGTCGAGCAATAGTTAGGTCTATATTCATGTCAAACTCCATCTACAAAAAATTAAAAAGAGAAAAAAATAATAATAATTGATAAGTAATAATATAAAGCTTATTTCAAGTAGCATTTTCAAACATGTCACTGTGAAGCTTCTCATTCAACTCAATGTTTGATAGTTAGACATTTGTGAATTGAGTTGAAGGAAAAGTCCATATTTATATGATAAAGTAAAATAAAGGTGAGAGAGAACAAAATACCATGAGTGCGTTCCATAATTTATCCCTATAAAACATGTCTACATTCCTCCAATCATCATATGTAATTGGAATGATTCCACGAATCAAAACCCCACAACGAGAACACTATTTGTTCCCTATCTCTACATTTAGCACCCACCATGTCAACAATTATTGAGTATTTTTTATTTGTTGGTGGAGGAGGAACATATTCTTCGGTGTCTTCTTTATGTTGTGATGCATTTCTACCGTTAGGTAACAGCCTGTAATACACACTTTAAAATAAAGTAATCATAGCATGTGTAATAAAAAGAGGGTGACATAATTCATAATTGAGCATTAAATAGAGGGTAGACATACCAAACAAATTTAAATCACATTATAGTCCAAAATAACACATTGTACAACTAGAGGTTAAATCAAATGTCAATATAAATTCAGTGCATTAAATAAAACATCACAAGTTACAAACATGTTTGGCTAATTGGACTCCATGCATTTCAACAATGTTAAACTGTGTAGTCCACTTAAGTTGGAGTGGGGGTTTGTGGGCATTTCATAGTAGTCTGTGTCATCAGTCAAACACTTGGGCGAACATCGTGCAATGGACCAACCAGGATTTTGCATGTCTTTAATGTAAAAGATTTTCCTCACTTCGTGACATGACCCGAACTTCCCCGTGAAGGAAAGCATGGATTGATTCGAGAACAACACACATCGGAATGAAAACAGAAGAACATTTCATTGTTATTTACAACAATTCCATCAGATTACAAGAATATACAGAGTATGAATAAATATTATACAACAGAAAAATATCAGAGATTACAATAAATTACATAGCAGCGGAAAAACAATATAAAACACAACCGAAAGTAATACACGGATACAGAGCTTTCCGAGCATCGTTCCAACTGTAAATCCGGATCCTGTGAATATAAATCTGCGAAACCAAAACTACTAGCTGCCCGTGTCGAAAATAGGGGCTCCCAGAGTTTTGGTTAAAACAATAAACTCTAGGTCAGTCATGTGACTGGTGTGAGAACTAAAATAGTTATAAAAACTTTACTTTAAAAGAGAGTAATTCAAGGGACCACGCCGTATAACACGGAACGGGTTTCCTCCCAAGAATACCAGTGCATACAAATGAACAGCGCAATGCTTTTTCGAAGAAATCAAGCTATTATAAGACCCAGGTCCCATCACACAATGAAACGCAAGCCGGAGGATAGGGTTTTCCCTTATAATAGCCAACATGCTTGGTACGTTCAAAACAAATCATTTTGATACTATTATAGTGTAGAGTGTATGAAAACAACTTCAAATATAAATGTATCAATCATAGACGGCATAGTATCCCATGCTACTATGTCGCAATACTAGGCTCTAGAAATAAAACCGAAATGTCACGTATTGGAAATTGGATTTCCGTCATGAGTCGAGGCATGGGGCAAGCTCCTCTCCGCTTCGAGACACTCTAGCAAATGCCTCAGGACTACACACTTTGGGAAACCCTTGGAATCGGCTAGGCAAGTCCTCTCTTATGTTTGAGGATTAGCAATTCCTGAACACACGTTTCTCGGTCCTTATAGACATATAATCGAGGCGCCTCACAATCCAACATCCACATAGGTATAATAATCAACGATGTCAGGGCTAGTAAAACGCTGACACCACCCATAACTCGAAAGAAACGTCGTGTTCTCCCAGCAGTTCGTATCCCCTTTTTAACTCATACCGAGGTGTGAGGCTTGCGAATTCACGCTATACACAAAGCTATGCCACGTAGGCCATGCTTTGATCATCAACCACAAGACTTCGCTTTTCAACAGAAGCCTTGATCATTGCATCTCATCGTGCCACACAAGCAACTCATGCCATGCGACTGATATCTATCAATATATAACCTCTGAGCTCATACGTCTTAGAGAAGGGTGTTAAGCAAGAGAATAAATTCTCCGCCACCAAACAGATATATATATTTAACAGAAATCAATCAACACAGAATAAAATCCAATGTCATACACACAATCCATTTACACGTCCGTTCTGGGTCTGAACGAAACCGGAGGCACTTTATACCTCGCATATCCATTGATCTCCAAATATGTCTGGATGATCACTAACTATTTCAATCTTCTTGGTGTACAGCCCAATCAAGATCATCAGTAATTATCCAAACGATGTGAAGACCTCCGGTCTTCGACCACCGTCTTCGTCTTCGACTTATCGTCGAAACAGTTATTCAGAATGGGTATAGACCCGGCCTTTCCGAATAACTCGCGTATATAATAAACAATTGCCAAAAAACACAACATACGCCTCATTCCAATCCATCAGTCACTAACCGTAAATTTGTAAGAGAGCAATTCCCCAAATATTAACCCCGAAGGCCGAAATCAACATCAGATATATACCCAGGAAACCATTGTTCTTAGCTAACCTACAACTAGTTTCTAAATTTCATATTCTTAGGGAAAGGTTCTCATTAATTTTATCAAAGATAAATTCTTTAAAATTTATTCTTCAATCTTCCTTTGGATGTCATTTCAAACCAAATTATGGTTTTCCAAACTAGTCGGGATTAGCGAACCACACCGAAGTAATTATTTATTTCCCAATCCCAACTTATTCATCCCATGGAGCACAGCCGGTAATACTCCATATCTAACACCATGGTGTTATCGGTAAATATTAATTACGATTTCACATTCAAATCTAATTAATGATTTAACTATTGCTTTAGTGCAAAACTGGTGATACTCCATTCTCGATCATTTCAATCTAATTTAAGATTCATAGAAACTCCACTTAGTTTTAAATCTTCTCAAAAATCAATATCCTGCCTTTAACTATGTTAAAGAACCAATGTCATTTACAACACGGTTCACGATAAACCCAAAATCACTTTCTATTGTTAGTCGAGTTAAAGAACAAGTGTTATTCAAAACACCGCTCACGATAAACCCAAAAACCAATTTAAATTGAATTCCAGTTAATATTATTTAATTGGTTCACTTCATTAAATCTAAATAGAAAGATTCAATCTTTTTCTCAACTGGGTTAAGGAACAGTGTTAATGAAGACACCATTCACGACAAACCCAAATCATGTTTGATATTAAATACAAGGCTCTGAATAGAAAATATATCGGCTTATATTCAATATCAAAATTGATTATTCCACATCATCGATATACAAATGACAATATTTTCAAAACGTTATATTTTGAAATCACTTCCTTTTTTATAATCATTATAAAAACGAATATAATCGATATAAAAATCGTTCGCGTCAAAATAGAGCATCTCTAATCAACACAGCTTTATATTTTTCAATAACTTCATTATTCTATTCAACAAATGAGTGTTTATTCTATTCAACATATGAATCTATATTTCTTTCAACACATGACTATTCTCAATACAAGAGTACTATCAACACATGACTATTTTGGTTATTTAATATATTTTATAAAATTTTGATTTCTATCGTTTAATTCTTAATCATACTCCAACCGTAAATTAGTCAGAGAACGATTCCCTAAGCATTAACCCCGAAGGCCGAAACCAACATCAGATCGATACCCAAGAGACCAATCATCTTATCTATTTTCCAATTAGTTTCTAATTTTATATATGATAAAGATGTAAATTTTAAATTTAAAATATTTCTTTCAACACACATGAATATTCTCAACACATGAGCATCGTCAACACATGACCATTTATTCTATTCAACACATGAATCTATATTTTATAATATTCTTTATTTTTCCAATTGGAATGAGGCCCAATCAATTATCATATAATGTTAATTATATGAATTATGTACAACACATGTATATAATAGCAACTATAAATAATCAACCATCATCCAACGTGCACCACACAACTGCATAAGCATTAAATATAAATAATTAACGCTTACACAGTCTGTCGACCTATCGATCGATATACAACTAAATAATTGGGATTAGTGTACGCCAAATATCATCCTAACACCCGTGTGGGGTTTCAATCCACAAACACTGTATATTATTTGTGCAGTTGGGCGACGTGTAAAATTTATCGTCCCAAACAATATCCTTCAAACAGGTGTACATAATCAAACCGTCCGGTTTGTAAATGAATATTAATTTATTCACATTCACGTTAAAAATTATATTTTTAACGATAAATTATTTATTTCAACACATGAATATTTTATTATCTATTTCACATCAACATAAAAAACAAACTTCACAACACATCGAACAAGCATACAAGTCGTCCATGGTCTGTGGACAACGGGTGTCGGGTGCTGTTAAGCACCGTCTGCATCCTAGTATATAATTTTAACTAGAAAACAAGATTTAAAGTAAGAAGTTCTCACCGACTAGCTAAACCAAACGCCACGACTCTTCTTATGTAGAAATCTTCGTCGTGCTCGCCTTTTATCAATTTCGTCGTCCGTGTTTACTACATATATAAAAATCACATATTTATAACTATTCTATATGGATAAAAATTCTATTTTTACATCGCTACTATATAGATAAAAAATCTATTTTTACATCGCTACTATATAGATAAAAATTCTATTTTTGATTCACTACTTATATAAAAATCATATTTTATACTTTCTATAATATAAATATTATATTTTTATTCTCTTTATCTTCCTATCTAAAAATCTCATTTTTACTTCACCATTTCAACTATATAAAGATTCAATCTTTTCTAATATAAAAATTCGATTTTTATACTTTAAAGATTCAATTCTTTTCTTGTTTTAAAAAATCTAACTTTTCAAATTAAAAATCCAACCTTTCATATATGATAAAAATCTTATCTTTCTAATAAAAATCTCGCCTTTACTATAATAAAAATCTGATTTTTATATTCGCTAATATCTTATATAAAACTAATTTAAAAAATATATTTTAACATAAAAAAAAGTTAGATTTAAAAAAAAAAGAATCAAACAAAAAAAATCACTTTGATTCAAATTGATGGTTTCGTGCGTCGGAAGGAAGGGCTGTCTGGTTGGTGGTCGGCGCTGCGTCGGTGGCGCAGGGGGGTGACTTAGTGGCAGAGGCAGCTAGGTTTTGGTGGGGAAGGGGGGGGGATCGCGCTCCGATTCAGAAGAGGGGGAGGAGGAGAAGCAAAAGGGGATGGCGGCGGAGGGGAGGCGGTTGCTCCCGCCTTGACGGCGGTGGAAGGGGGCCATCGCGCTAGGGCACGATGGGTTTTTATTTATTTTTTTCCTTTTTTTTTCTATTTTAGTTCGAAATGAATGGGGGGGAGGGATGTGGGGGTGGGTGGAGGGGGGGCTGAGAGATAATGGAGGGTTTTTTTTGTTTTTTTTTAATTTAATTATTTGATTTCAAAATGCAACTTTTAATTTCGAACTCGAAATCTAACCCACCGACTATCGTTCATAGCTAATTACCCCTATTATGAACACAATGGGATATGTATCGCAGGCAGATTCGATCGTTTCGATCGGTTTTCATCAAAATCAAAATATAACACTATATATTGAATTTGAACACACATTTCAATTTACCGGGGCCACGTACTAACTAGAAAAATTCCCGAAAAATATTTTCCACATTTGTATTCACGATACGGTCCTAACAAAACTGATTTCGTCAAATTCTGAGACCGTTTGAAAAATGACCATTTTCCAGTCGATTAGAATCAACTAAAACTGGTTAAACGTGTTTTCCTTCGCCACGCTCACATATTGATTTGAAAAATAATGAATTTTGGAATCTAGCAATAATTTGACATCCCGGATCCAATAAAAGTAGTTTCGTCCAAAACCCATGTCATTTGCAAAATGGCTATTTTTAAGGGCTAGAATCCCATAGCGACTATTCTGAATTTTCAACTGGACGTATCTTTTTATCCTCGCTATGAAATTTCAATTTTTCAAATTTGTTGGAAAGATATTCTCAATTAGATTCGAATATTTTTGGTTTCACTAAAATCCGGTTTATTTTGCACCCGGTACATTCATTGGAAGTTTGAAATCGAATTTTCAAACTACCGCGCCATTTTCAATTCCTTTTATAATTAAAATAAAATATTTATATTCTAACGATGATCTATATAAATATATACATTCTAATTCTATTCAAAATAAATTTCTCGTCGGTATTATTTAAAATAATTCATTTTAAATATTCAAAATTGGCTAAAATTGCCAAAATAAAAATTTTAAATTGGCTCAGAATTTCAGGGTTATTACACTTCGGATGCAAGAATGACGGGTTCATCATACTCTTCAACACTACTTTTAAGCTACTTTAGATTCACCATCGGTAAACTAGAATCTGGACAAATCTTACATCCATGTGTTTTGTCAGTAGTATTTACCCAATCGCAGTAGAATGCCACATGTTGAAAGTTGTAATAATCAACCTCGATAATCTTCTTTATAACACCATACCAAATCGCATCATCATCTGTTTGATTTAAATCTTTTGTGCTTGCAATAAATGTTGTAATTGCATCCATGCAAACGCCACTATCTTTTGTTGAATGAGTGTTGTCGTAGTGCTGCGGAAAAAATACATAGCCATTATTTCTATATTAGGGATGAGTTTTAACTTCCCACATTCGCTCACTAACATAACACCATAATAGCGAATTCATAGTTTTTTCTTCCATTAACGGTTAAAGCCAATAAATGTATTAAATAAAATAATATTTTTATATTTGAATTATTCTTCTGTAGTGGCCAAACAAACCTTTTTTTGCAACCAATCAATAAATTCAGGTTCTACTACAACTTCGGCCTTTGTTTGAAATCTTTTTTTATTACGTTGAGCATCTTCCAACAACAGTCGATACTTGCGATAAAGTGAACATGTTATATATTAGATAAATAGGCATTTACTTTATAATCTATAGAAAAAATACAAATGTATAATAGTCATCTAGATCTGGTACGTCCATTCTAAAATGTATCGACCTTCGAATTTGTATACGCTGAGCGCCACTTAGCTTGATAGTTTTACCCTCAATAATGGAACGCTCGTATATATCGTTACAATTTTCATCCAAGAATGGTTGTGACGGCCCGCCCCGCACCAGCCTGTATTTCCTCCAAAAGTGCGATGTACACATGCCCGACTAGCACAAGACGGTCGTCAGGAGAAAGGAAAGAAGAGAATGAACTAATCAAGGAACCTGTAGAATGTCTCACAGCGCATGGGATAAAATATAATAATAACATACTTGACATAAAACAGGCGAGACAGTGCATAAGCTGATAACTAATAATCAATGTCAACATCAGAGCAGCGGAAATCCAAATGCAGCTTATTACAACTTTCCAAATTTACTGTCTCTAACAAAGGAAAACTAAAGTAGAAGATACACCATCAATGCCCAAGCAGTGATCTTCAACAATACAGGGAGAATACTATATATATTACGTGGAAGCCTCCTGCTCGTCTCCGGATCATCTACCCGTGCATCACCAGTTAACCTGTCTCTAGTCTTCTCGTGTGAGCACCCAGAGTAATAAGAGGAGACATAAAACTCTGGGTCAGACATAAAGCCTGGTATGAGCGATAAGCATCTAAACAGAGTAATAATAGGTATACTAAACCATACCTGAACCTGGACCTGCAACCAAAGAGTTAGTACCACATACCGTACAATACTCTAAGGTGCCATAATAAACAGTGTAAGAATACGGGGGTGGGGTGTGCATGTCACAATGATAGCAAACAAATCATCCATAGCAACCATCCTCACATCTCTCACTCAGTGCGTAAAGCGTACGACATCTACCACTTCGGAACACTAGACAAACTGAGGCAACGACGAATCCCGACTTGTAGAAACCCTGCTGTGACCAAGCCAAACCCTTGGAGTCATGACCAAACATTTCAATGACCCACTTCATTGGTCGTAGCCCTTGGTTCTACCGATGCCATAATGGCCCTGAATCCTCCTTCGTACCTCCTACCATAGTGGTCCTAAGCTATAGACATCGATAACCCCTTAACACGCGTCCCGCAGCAAAGCCCAATCATGAAGCCCACTCATTGGTTCCCAGCTGGATCCTGAGTCAAAGCTCCTCATTTGGACTTCCTTTGCATCTCGGATTTTGATCGAATTGGAGTGGGTCTTTAAAAGAGTTGTCATGCAGTAGCAGCCCTAGAATACGGTTCGGTTCGGTGGTCATCATCCTCGTCGGTTCGGTTCGGTAGTCATCTTTCCATTCGGTTCGGGTCGGGTACTCCACTTCGGGTCGGGTCGGTGTCCTCCTCCGGGTCGGGTCGGGTGACCTTCCTTCCAGCGCTCCGATCCGCTCCCTTATTTTCTTCACGTATTCCGATCCGATCCCTCCTTGCCATCTGATCCGCGTGGCCTTCCCTCTTGCTAGTTCTCCCAAATGTTTAATTCCGATCCGAGCCCTGCATCTCCAAGTTGATCCGATCTGACCTCCAATTATCCTTCCGATCCGATCCCCTTATCCACTCCAACTCTAAGCAAACGGACTTCCTTCTTGCCAAGCCTCCTATGTGCCAAACTCCGGTTCGGGTCGGGTTTCTTGCCCGGTTCACATATCCGATCCGAGCCCCCATCCGATCCGATCCGAAGCCCTGCACAACTTTCTGCGACTTTTCCAGCAACTTGTTTACGCCGTTCGACGACGTTTTTGACAAATCTAACTATTCTAATCAATCGCAATTCATGTCAAATAGTCATAACAACATGTAAGAACAACCACAAACACCTAACAACAATTCAAATGAACCAAAATGGATCAAAAGTGGCTAAAATCTCACATTTTCCTATAATCCCTCTTAATCATGTTTAAGCATACGATTAGCAAAACACATCGAAATTAACCCAAATTTCTAACAGAGCCTCAAAACATTATTTTAGAATTTTAAGAATTTTTCCAGAATTTATTTACGTATAAATTCGCTAATCTTCACTAATTACCCTTAATCACTGTAATTAGTGCAAAAACTATGCAAATCACTCACCTTGGCCACAAATGAAACACCAAATCTGAAGTATCCTCTGTTTGGGTCAAATTCCTATGTATAGCAGCAGCTCCAACCTTGCTTTGTTGCTATTTGGCCTTGTTTGGATGTAGTTTAGGCTTAATCTTCACTAAAAATGTGTTTTGGAGTGGTTTTAGAGGATGGAAGCCATTACTAAGGTCTCAAGAAGGTTTGTGGCGGCTCAAAACTGAAATGAAAGTGATAACCTAACCCTAATCAGTCCTCCTATAGCTCTAAACCCGAAATTCCCCTCTGGGCCTAGCTGCTAATCACCCGGTTAAGCCCAATTAAGCTGTTTTCACCATCTGAAACTTTTTTCAGCCATATCTCCCAAACGGTGAGTCCGTTTGGCTAATGTGACCACTCTACGGAAAGAGAAACCATCATCCGGAGCCAATGGAAGTGGTTTCAGGTCAAAATTCCTTTCCAGTCAAAAGTTATGGCCAAAACAGTGCCAACTAGGGGTAAAATGGTCATTTAAAAATCGGGAAAAATCGTGAACATGGGAAATGACCCCAATAGTCGTCTCCCAAAGTTACATGACCATACGACTTCGTATGTGACAGAAATAAATATTCTACGATCCTATGATGCGTAGAATGCGGGTCGTTACACTCTCCCCCCCCCCCCTTAATAAATTTCGCCCCCGAAATTCCTTAACCCAAAACATACAAAGGATCCCGCATGCCTAACAACCACATACAACAATCAAACATGCAAAACAAGCAAACAAGCCTATCCTAGCATGCGGAAAACTAAATCGAAGTCAAAATCTTACCAGGCAAAGAGTTCTGGGTGTGTCTTCCTAATGTCCTCCTCTGTCTCCCAAGTACAATCACTCTCGTCCTCGCTCCACTGTACCTTGACTAGCTTCACCGCCTTCCTTCGAAGTTGCTTCATGTTGTGCTCGACAATACGGGCCGGCTTGCGGTTCCCAACCGCCTCGGGTTCTACTTCGAAGTCCTCTAACTGATCAGGTGAAATAGTCATATCTGAGTCGTGAACGAACTTCCTTAGTTGGGAAATATGAAATACGTTGTGAACTCCCGCCATCTTCTCCGGTAAGTCAATTCTATATGCCAAATTCCCGACTAGCTCAAGAACAGGGAATGGGCCAACAAATCTTGGTGCCAACTTGCCTCTCCTGCCAAATCGTATTACGCTCTTCAACGGAGAAATCTTGACAAATACCAAGTCGCCAACGGAGAATTTTAAGTCTCTTCTCCTTTTATCGGCATAACTCTTCTGCCTATCTTGGGCAGCCTTCATTCGTTGTTGAATGGTCTTGATTTTATCTGAAGTTTCCCTCACCACATCTGGTCCAAGCATAAACTTCTCGCCAGTCTCTATCCAACATGATGGTGAGTTGCATGGTCTTCCGTACAAAGCTACAAACGGAGCCATACCGATACTGGATTGGTAGCTATTATTATATGCAAACTCTACTAGATGCAAATGGTCATCCCATGATCCACCAAAATCCAATATACATGCTCTCAAGAGATCTTCCAAAATACGGTTCACCCTCTCCGTCTGACCGTCGGTCTGAGGATGATATGCGGTACTGAGATGTAACTCTGACCCTAGAGCCTCTTGTAAGCTCCTCCAAAACCCACTAGTGAACAACGGGTCTCGGTCGCTCACAATGCTTTTAGGTACTCCATGAAGTCTCACTACACACTTCATATACAATTCTGCTAACTTAGCTGCCGTTCTGGTCGATTTGACTGGTATAAACCTTGCACTTTTAGTGAGTCGATCTACAATTACCCAAATACTGTCATATCCCGATCTAGTCCTTGGTAAACCATCGATGAAATCCATCGATACTTGCTCCCATTTCAATTCGGGAATTTCTAAGGGCTGTAACAAACCACTAGGCTTCTTTTGCTCGGCTTTAACTAGCTGGCAATTCATGCATTTAGATATAAACTTCCCAACGTCTCTTTTCATTCCTTCCCAGTAGTAAGTCTGTTTCATGTCTCTATACATTTAATTACCACCGGGATGTATAGTCAACTTTGAGTGATGACATTCTTTAAGCACTTCATCTCTCAATCCATTGACATTGGGTACAACAAGCTTTCCCTTCTTTCTAAGCCATCCATCTCGATCAAGCCCATACTTGTTCATTTCCTCATCGATACCCATCTCTAACTTAGAGATGATTTCCAATAGGTTAGGATCGTCCCTCTGACTAGAGCCGATCCGCTCAATCAAAGTGGGTCTGATCGTCAAACTTGCTAACATTTCTGGATCCAATTCGCACTTTGGTCTGAAATCAAACCCCGCGATAAACTCCAGTTGCTTCCATTCAAGGAACATAGTCCCTAAGCTGGCATGTCTTCTACACAATGCATCAGCCACCGCATTGCCCTTTCCTGGTGTGTATGCGATGTCAAAATCATAGGAAGCTAAGAACTCTAACCATCTCTGCTGACGGAGATTCAGATCTTTATGAGAGAAGAGATACTTTAACGACTTATGATCTGTAAACAGCTCAAATCTTTCTCCCAAGAGATAGTGTCTCCACATCTTTAACGCGAACACGATTGCTGCCAACTCTAAATCATGGGTAGGGTATCTTCTCTCGTGCGGTTTCAATTGCCGACTTGCGTAAGCTACAACCCTACCGCCTTGCATCAATGCAGCACCCAGTCCGGTACCACAGGCATCCGTGTATACCGTCATCTCTTCATCCCCCTTAGGAATGACTAACACTGGTGCGCTTGTCAACTTGTCCTTTAGACTTCTGAATGCATTCTCGCACCTTCCATCCCAGACAAAAGCTTGATTCTTCTTGGTCAACTGGGTCAATGGTGCTGCTATCTTGGAGAAACCTTGGATAAACTTACGATAATATCCCGCTAACCCCAAGAAACTTCTTACATCTGTTGCATTCTTGGGCGTAGGCCAATCCTGTACCGTAGCCACCTTCGCCGGGTCCACGGCAATCCCATTTTCTGATACAACATGGCCCAAGAACCTCACTTCCCTCTTCCAGAAGTGACACTTAGAAAACTTTGCTTTCAATTGGTGTTTTCTCAACACCTCCATCACTATTCTTAAATGTCCCTTGTGTTCTTCCTCTGTCCTCGAGTAGACCAAAATATCATCAACGAACACAAGGACAAACTTATTCAACTGATCTCTGAATACCCTATTCATAAGATCCACAAAATATGCTGGGGCATTGGTCAGCCCGAATGGCATGACCAACCACTCATAAAACCCAGACGGCGTCCGAAATGCCGTTTTAGCTATACTCTCAGCTTCCACTCTAAGCTGATGAAAACCTGTCGCGAGATCCAACTGAGAAAATACTCTCGCGCCACTCAACTGATCAAACAAATCATCTATCCGCGGTAGAGGATACTTGTTCTTCCTCGTCACTTTATTCAACTCGCGGTAGTCTACACACAAACGAAGGGAACCATCCGCCTTGGTAGCAAACACAACTGGTGCTCCCCATTCAGAAACACTCCTTCTGATAAATCCCTTCTTCAAAAGATCGCTGACTTGCACCTCGAGCTCTCGCTGCTCTCTTGGTGCCATACGACGAAGTGGCATCACTATAGGTCTGGCATCTTTTACCAAATCAATACGGAACTCAATCTCTCGGTGTGGTGGAAGTCCGGTCACTTCTTCGAAAACATCCGGATACTGGCCAACCACGGGCAAACCTGACAACTCACTATGCGGAATGTCGAGGGAGTTTAGAAAACTAGCCAATACCCCCTTACTGGGTAGACCACCAAACACTATCCTCCGCCCATCATCCGCTCTAGCTGTCACCGAAAAGCCCTCACAGTCTACCACCACCCCGTACCTTCGGAGCCAATCTACTCCCAAAATAATGCCAAACCCAGTAAAGCCCAAAACAAAGCAATCACAAACAAACATGCATCCATGACTCAATAAGACCACAATACGACAAATCATGCTAAGGCTAGTCGAACCGCCAATCGGGTTCGTCACTACTAAAGGTCTATCGACAATCTCGGGCTCCAATCCCAATCTATCTACCAGGTCACTAGATATGAAAGAACTGGAAGCTCCGGTATCAAACAAAACTCTAACAGGAACATCATAAACAGAAAGCATACCTTGAATGACGACATTCTTTCCCTTCTCCGCCACTGTTGGGGCATTCGACGAAGAAGGAATAGCATTAAGAGCATAGGCTTTCACCATTTGCTTTTCCTTAGGGGGCTGTGGACACTTGTCCTTGTGATGTCCCATTTGGCCACAGTTGAAGCACTTCCTATCCGCTGGCTTGGCCCGACAATTACTAGCATAATGGCCCTTCTTACCACAACTGAAGCACTCCACATCTTGCTTATTCCTTTTCTTCTGGCCATCTTTAGTCTGATTCTGCTTTCTCTTATTCTGGGAACCACCCTTGCCTCCACCACATGCTTGTGGCTTTGGCTCATCTGCAGATGCAACCTCAGTCTTCGACTTAGGGTAGAGACTTTCTGATTGATTCGAGAACAACACACATCGGAATGCAAACAGAAGAACATTTCATTGTTATTTACAACAATTCCATCATATTACAAGAATATACAGAGTATGAATAAATATTATACAACAGAAAAATATCAAAGATTACAATAAATTACATAGCAGCGGAAAAACAATATAAAACACAACCGAAAGTAATACACGGATACAGAGCTTTCCGAGCATCGTTCCAACTGTAAATCCGGATCCTGTGAATATAAATCTGCGAAACCAAAACTACTAGCTGCCCGTGTCGAAAATAGGGGCTCCCAGAGTTTTGGTTAAAACAATAAACTCTAGGTCAGTCATGTGACTGGTGTGAGAACTAAAATAGTTATAAAAACTTTACTTTAAAAGAGAGTAATTCAAGGGACCACGCCGTATAACACGGAACGGGTTTCCTCCCAAGAATACCAGTGCATACAAATGAACAGCGCAATGCTTTTTCGAAGAAATCAAGCTATTATAAGACCCAGGTCCCATCACACAATGCAACGCAAGCCGGAGGATAGGGTTTTCCCTTATAATAGCCAACATGCTTGGTACGTTCAAAACAAATCATTTTGATACTATTATAGTGTAGAGTGTATGAAAACAACTTCAAATATAAATGTATCAACCATAGACGGCATAGTATCCCATGCTACTATGTCGCAATACTAGGCTCTAGAAATAAAACCGAAATGTCACGTATTGGAAATTGGATTTCCGTCATGAGTCGAGGCAAGGGGCAAGCTCCTCTCCGCTTCGAGACACTCTAGCAAATGCCTCAGGACTACACACTTTGGGAAACCCTTGGAATCGGCTAGGCAAGTCCTCTCTTATGTTTGAGGATTAGCAATTCCTGAACACACGTTTCTCGGTCCTTATAGACATATAATCGAGGCGCCTCGCAATCCAACATCCACATAGGTATAATAATCAACGATGTCAGGGCTAGTAAAACGCTGACACCACCCATAACTCGAAAGAAACGTCGTGTTCTCCCAGCAGTTCATATCCCCTTTTTAACTCATACCGAGGTGTGAGGCTTGCGAATTCACGCTATACACAAAGCTATGCCACGTAGGCCATGCTTTGATCATCAACCACAAGACTTCGCTTTTCAACAGAAGCCTTGATCATTGCATCTCATCGTGCCACACAAGCAACTCATGCCATGCGACTGATATCTATCAATATATAACCTCTGAGCTCATACGTCTTAGAGAAGGGTGTTAAGCAAGAGAATAAATTCTCCGCCACCAAACAGATATATATATTTAACAGAAATCAATCAACACAGAATAAAATCCAATGTCATACACACAATGCATTTACACGTCCGTTCTGGGTCTGAACGAAACCGGAGGCACTTTATACCTCGCATATCCATTGATCTCCAAATATGTCTGGATGATCACTAACTATTTCAATCTTCTTGGTGTACAGCCCAATCAAGATCATCAGTAATTATCCAAACGATGTGAAGACCTCCGGTCTTCGACCACCGTCTTCGTCTTCGACTTATCGTCGAAACAGTTATTCAGAATGGGTATAGACCCGGCCTTTCCGAATAACTCGCGTATATAATAAACAATTGCCAAAAAACACAACATACGCCTCATTCCAATCCATCAGTCACTAACCGTAAATTTGTAAGAGAGCAATTCCCCAAATATTAACCCCGAAGGCCGAAATCAACATCAGATATATACCCAGGAAACCATTGTTCTTAGCTAACCTACAACTAGTTTCTAAATTTCATATTCTTAGGGAAAGGTTCTCATTAATTTTATCAAAGATAAATTCTTTAAAATTTATTCTTCAATCTTCCTTTGGATGTCATTTCAAACCAAATTATGGTTTTCCAAACTAGTCGGGATTAGCGAACCACACCGAAGTAATTATTTATTTCCCAATCCCAACTTATTCATCCCATGGAGCACAGCCGGTAATACTCCATATCT
Organism: Allium sativum; assembly: GCA_030737875.1. Classification (NCBI taxonomy): domain Eukaryota; kingdom Viridiplantae; phylum Streptophyta; class Magnoliopsida; order Asparagales; family Amaryllidaceae; genus Allium; species Allium sativum. The sequence goes on along the minus strand of CM060915.1, from coordinate 176,218,843 downwards.
AACACCATGGTGTTATCGGTAAATATTAATTACGATTTCACATTCAAATCTAATTAATGATTTAACTATTGCTTTAGTGCAAAACTGGTGATACTCCATTCTCGATCATTTCAATCTAATTTAAGATTCATAGAAACTCCACTTAGTTTTAAATCTTCTCAAAAATCAATATCCTGCCTTTAACTATGTTAAAGAACCAATGTCATTTACAACACGGTTCACGATAAACCCAAAATCACTTTCTATTGTTAGTCGAGTTAAAGAACAAGTGTTATTCAAAACACCGCTCACGATAAACCCAAAAACCAATTTAAATTGAATTCCAGTTAATATTATTTAATTGGTTCACTTCATTAAATCTAAATAGAAAGATTCAATCTTTTTCTCAACTGGGTTAAGGAACAGTGTTAATGAAGACACCATTCACGACAAACCGAAATCATGTTTGATATTAAATACAAGGCTCTGAATAGAAAATATATCGGCTTATATTCAATATCAAAATTGATTATTCCACATCATCGATATACAAATGACAATATTTTCAAAACGTTATATTTTGAAATCACTTCCTTTTTTATAATCATTATAAAAACGAATATAATCGATATAAAAATCGTTCGCGTCAAAATAGAGCATCTCTAATCAACACAGCTTTATATTTTTCAATAACTTCATTATTCTATTCAACAAATGAGTGTTTATTCTATTCAACATATGAATCTATATTTCTTTCAACACATGACTATTCTCAATACAAGAGTACTATCAACACATGACTATTTTGGTTATTTAATATATTTTATAAAATTTTGATTTCTATCGTTTAATTCTTAATCATACTCCAACCGTAAATTAGTCAGAGAACGATTCCCTAATCATTAACCCCGAAGGCCGAAACCAACATCAGATCGATACCCAAGAGACCAATCATCTTATCTATTTTCCAATTAGTTTCTAATTTTATATATGATAAAGATGTAAATTTTAAATTTAAAATATTTCTTTCAACACACATGAATATTCTCAACACATGAGCATCGTCAACACATGACCATTTATTCTATTCAACACATGAATCTATATTTTATAATATTCTTTATTTTTCCAATTGGAATGAGGCCCAATCAATTATCATATAATGTTAATTATATGAATTATGTACAACACATGTATATAATAGCAACTATAAATAATCAACCATCATCCAACGTGCACCACACAACTGCATAAGCATTAAATATAAATAATTAACGCTTACACAGTCTGTCGACCTATCGATCGATATACAACTAAATAATTGGGATTAGTGTACGCCAAATATCATCCTAACACCCGTGTGGGGTTTCAATCCACAAACACTGTATATTATTTGTGCAGTTGGGCGACGTGTAAAATTTATCGTCCCAAACAATATCCTTCAAACAGGTGTACATAATCAAACCGTCCGGTTTGTAAATGAATATTAATTTATTCACATTCACGTTAAAAATTATATTTTTAATGATAAATTATTTATTTCAACACATGAATATTTTATTATCTATTTCACATCAACATAAAAAACAAACTTCACAACACATCGAACAAGCATACAAGTCGTCCATGGTCTGTGGACAACGGGTGTCGGGTGCTGTTAAGCACCGTCTGCATCCTAGTATATAATTTTAACTAGAAAACAAGATTTAAAGTAAGAAGTTCTCACCGACTAGCTAAACCAAACGCCACGACTCTTCTTATGTAGAAATCTTCGTCGTGCTCGCCTTTTATCAATTTCGTCGTCCGTGTTTACTACATATATAAAAATCACATATTTATAACTATTCTATATGGATAAAAATTCTATTTTTACATCGCTACTATATAGATAAAAAATCTATTTTTACATCGCTACTATATAGATAAAAATTCTATTTTTGATTCACTACTTATATAAAAATCATATTTTATACTTTCTATAATATAAATATTATATTTTTATTCTCTTTATCTTCCTATCTAAAAATCTCATTTTTACTTCACCATTTCAACTATATAAAGATTCAATCTTTTCTAATATAAAAATTCGATTTTTATACTTTAAAGATTCAATTCTTTTCTTGTTTTAAAAAATCTAACTTTTCAAATTAAAAATCCAACCTTTCATATATGATAAAAATCTTATCTTTCTAATAAAAATCTCGCCTTTACTATAATAAAAATCTGATTTTTATATTCGCTAATATCTTATATAAAACTAATTTAAAAAATATATTTTAACATAAAAAAAAGTTAGATTTAAAAAAAAAAGAATCAAACAAAAAAATCACTTTGATTCAAATTGATGGTTTCGTGCGTCGGAAGGAAGGGCTGTCTGGTTGGTGGTCGGCGCTGCGTCGGTGGCGCAGGGGGGTGACTTAGTGGCAGAGGCAGCTAGGTTTTGGTGGGGAAGGGGGGGGGATCGCGCTCCGATTCAGAAGAGGGGGAGGAGGAGAAGCAAAAGGGGATGGCGGCGGAGGGGAGGCGGTTGCTCCCGCCTTGACGGCGGTGGAAGGGGGCCATCGCGCTAGGGCACGATGGGTTTTTATTTATTTTTTTCCTTTTTTTTTCTATTTTAGTTCGAAATGAATGGGGGGGGAGGGATGTGGGGGTGGGTGGAGGGGGGGCTGAGAGATAATGGAGGGTTTTTTTTGTTTTTTTTTAATTTAATTATTTGGTTTCAAAATGCAACTTTTAATTTCGAACTCGAAATCTAACCCACCGACTATCGTTCATAGCTAATTACCCCTATTCTGAACACAATGGGATATGTATCGCAGGCAGATTCGATCGTTTCGATCGGTTTTCATCAAAATCAAAATATAACACTATATATTGAATTTGAACACACATTTCAATTTACCGGGGCCACGTACTAACTAGAAAAATTCCCGAAAAATATTTTCCAGCTTTGTATTCACGATACGGTCCTAACAAAACTGATTTCGTCAAATTCTGAGAACGTTTGAAAAATGACCATTTTCCAGTCGATTAGAATCAACTAAAACTGGTTAAACGTGTTTTCCTTCGCCACGCTCACATATTGATTTGAAAAATTATGAATTTTGGAATCTAGCAATAATTTGACATCCCGGATCCAATAAAAGTAGTTTCGTCCAAAACCCATGTCATTTGCAAAATGGCTATTTTTAAGGGCTAGAATCCCATAGCGACTATTCTGAATTTTCAACTGGACGTATCTTTTTATCCTCGCTATGAAATTTCAATTTTTCAAATTTGTTGGAAAGATATTCTCAATTAGATTCAAATATTTTTGGTTTCACTAAAATCCGGTTTATTTTGCACCCGGTACATTCATTGGAAGTTTGAAATCGAATTTTCAAACTACCGCGCCATTTTCAATTCCTTTTATAATCAAAATAAAATATTTATATTCTAACGATGATCTATATAAATATATACATTCTAATTCTATTCAAAATAAATTTCTCGTCGGTATTATTTAAAATAATTCATTTTAAATATTCAAAATTGGCTAAAATTGCCAAAATAAAAATTTTAAATTGGCTCAGAATTTCAGGGTTATTACACTTCGGATGCAAGAATGACGGGTTCATCATACTCTTCAACACTACTTTTAAGCTACTTTAGATTCACCATCGGTAAACTAGAATCTGGACAAATCTTACATCCATGTGTTTTGTCAGTAGTATTTACCCAATCGCAGTAGAATGCCACATGTTGAAAGTTGTAATAATCAACCTCGATAATCTTCTTTATAACACCATACCAAATCGCATCATCATCTGTTTGATTTAAATCTTTTGTGCTTGCAATAAATGTTGTAATTGCATCCATGCAAACGCCACTATCTTTTGTTGAATGAGTGTTGTCGTAGTGCTGCGGAAAAAATACATAGCCATTATTTCTATATTAGGGATGAGTTTTAACTTCCCACATTCGCTCACTAACATAACACCATAATAGCGAATTCATAGTTTTTTCTTCCATTAACGGTTAAAGCCAATAAATGTATTAAATAAAATAATATTTTTATATTTGAATTATTCTTCTGTAGTGGCCAAACAAACCTTTTTTTGCAACCAATCAATAAATTCAGGTTCTACTACAACTTCGGCCTTTGTTTGAAATCTTTTTTTATTACGTTGAGCATCTTCCAACAACAGTCGATACTTGCGATAAAGTGAACATGTTATATATTAGATAAATAGGCATTTACTTTATAATCTATAGAAAAAATACAAATGTATAATAGTCATCTAGATCTGGTACGTCCATTCTAAAATGTATCGACCTTCGAATTTGTATACGCTGAGCGCCACTTAGCTTGATAGTTTTACCCTCAATAATGGAACGCTCGTATATATCGTTACAATTTTCATCCAAGAATGGTTGTGACGGCCCGCCCCGCACCAGCCTGTATTTCCTCCAAAAGTGCGCTGTACACATGCCCGACTAGCAAAAGACGGTCGTCAGGAGAAAGGAAAGAAGAGAATGAACTAATCAAGGAACCTGTAGAATGTCTCACAGCGCATGGGATAAAATATAATAATAACATACTTGACATAAAACAGGCGAGACAGTGCATAAGCTGATAACTAATAATCAATGTCAACATCAGAGCAGCGGAAATCCAAATGCAGCTTATTACAACTTTCCAAATTTACTGTCTCTAACAAAAGAAAACTAAAGTAGAAGATACACCATCAATGCCCAAGCAGTGATCTTCAACAATACAGGGAGAATACTATATATATTACGTGGAAGCCTCCTGCTCGTCTCCGGATCATCTACCCGTGCATCACCAGTTAACCTGTCTCTAGTCTGCTCGTGTGAGCACCCAGAGTAATAAGAGGAGACATAAAACTCTGGGTCAGACATAAAGCCTGGTATGAGCGATAAGCATCTAAACAGAGTAATAATAGGTATACTAAACCATACCTGAACCTGGACCTGCAACCAAAGAGTTAGTACCACATACCGTACAATACTCTAAGGTGCCATAATAAACAGTGTAAGAATACGGGGGTGGGGTGTGCATGTCACAATGATAGCAAACAAATCATCCATAGCAACCATCCTCACATCTCTCACTCAGTGCGTAAAGCGTACGACATCTACCACTTCGGAACACTAGACAAACTGAGGCAACGACGAATCCCGACTTGTAGAAACCCTGCTGTGACCAAGCCAAACCCTTGGAGTCATGACCAAACATTTCAATGACCCACTTCATTGGTCGTAGCCCTTGGTTCTACCGATACCATAATGGCCCTGAATCCTCCTTCGTACCTCCTACCATAGTGGTCCTAAGCTATAGACATCGATAACCCCTTAACACGCGTCCCGCAGCAAAGCCCAATCATGAAGCCCACTCATTGGTTCCCAGCTGGATCCTGAGTCAAAGCTCCTCATTTGGACTTCCTTTGCATCTCGGATTTTGATCGAATTGGAGTGGGTCTTTAAAAGAGTTGTCATGCAGTAGCAGTCCTAGAATACGGTTCGGTTCGGTGGTCATCATCCTCGTCGGTTCGGTTCGGTAGTCATCTTTCCATTCGGTTCGGGTCGGGTACTCCACTTCGGGTCGGGTCGGTGTCCTCCTCCGGGTCGGGTCGGGTGACCTTCCTTCCAGCGCTCCGATCCGCTCCCTTATTTTCTTCACGTATTCCGATCCGATCCCTCCTTGCCATCTGATCCGCGTGGCCTTCCCTCTTGCTAGTTCTACCAAATGTTTAATTCCGATCCGTGCCCTGCATCTCCAAGTTGATCCGATCTGACCTCCAATTATCCTTCCGATCCGATCCCCTTATCCACTCCAACTCTAAGCAAACGACCTTCCTTCTTGCCAAGCCTCCTATGTGCCAAACTCCGGTTCGGGTCGGGTTTCTTGCCCGGTTCACATATCCGATCCGAGCCCCCATCCGATCCGATCCGAAGCCCTGCACAACTTTCTGCGACTTTTCCAGCAACTTGTTTACGCCGTTCGACGACGTTTTTGACAAATCTAACTATTCTAATCAATCGCAATTCATGTCAAATAGTCATAACAACATGTAAGAACAACCACAAACACCTAACAACAATTCAAATGAACCAAAATGGATCAAAAGTGGCTAAAATCTTACATTTTCCTATAATCCCTCTTAATCATGTTTAAGCATACGATTAGCAAAACACATCGAAATTAACCCAAATTTCTAACAGAGCCTTAAAACATTATTTTAGAATTTTAAGAATTTTTCCAGAATTTATTTACGTATAAATTCGCTAATCTTCACTAATTACCCTTAATCACTGTAATTAGTGCAAAAACTATGCAAATCACTCACCTTGGCCACAAATGAAACACCAAATCTGAAGTATCCTCTGTTTGGGTCAAATTCCTATGTATAGCAGCAGCTCCAACCTTGCTTTGTTGCTATTTGGCCTTGTTTGGATGTAGTTTAGGCTTAATCTTCACTAAAAATGTGTTTTGGAGTGGTTTTAGAGGATGGAAGCCATTACTAAGGTCTCAAGAAGGTTTGTGGCGGCTCAAAACTGAAATGAAAGTGATAACCTAACCCTAATCAGTCCTCCTATAGCTCTAAACCCGAAATTCCCCTCTGGGCCTAGCTGCTAATCACCCGGTTAAGCCCAATTAAGCTGTTTTCACCATCTGAAACTTTTTTCAGCCATATCTCCCAAACGGTGAGTCCGTTTGGCTAATGTGACCACTCTACGGAAAGAGAAACCATCATCCGGAGCCAATGGAAGTGGTTTCAGGTCAAAATTCCTTTCCAGTCAAAAGTTATGGCCAAAACAGTGCCAACTAGGGGTAAAATGGTCATTTAAAAATCGGGAAAAATCGTGAACATGGGAAATGACCCCAATAGTCGTCTCCCAAAGTTACATGACCATACGACTTCGTATGTGACAGAAATAAATATTCTACGATCCTATGATGCGTAGAAGGCGGGTCGTTACACTCTCCCCCCCCCCCCTTAATAAATTTCGCCCCCGAAATTCCTTAACCCAAAACATACAAAGGATCCCGCATGCCTAACAACCACATACAACAATCAAACATGCAAAACAAGCCTATCCTAGCATGCGGAAAACTAAATCGAAGTCAAAATCTTACCAGGCAAAGAGTTCTGGGTGTGTCTTCCTAATGTCCTCCTCTGTCTCCCAAGTACAATCACTCTCGTCCTCGCTCCACTGTACCTTGACTAGCTTCACCGCCTTCCTTCGAAGTTGCTTCATGTTGTGCTCGACAATACGGGCCGGCTTGCGGTTCCCAACCGCCTCGGGTTCTACTTCGAAGTCCTCTAACTGATCAGGTGAAATAGTCATATCTGAGTCGTGAACGAACTTCCTTAGTTGGGAAATATGAAATACGTTGTGAACTCCCGCCATCTTCTCCGGTAAGTCAATTCTATATGCCAAATTCCCGACTAGCTCAAGAACAGGGAATGGGCCAACAAATCTTGGTGCCAACTTGCCTCTCCTGCCAAATCGTATTACGCTCTTCAACGGAGAAATCTTGACAAATACCAAGTCGCCAACGGAGAATTTTAAGTCTCTTCTCCTTTTATCGGCATAACTCTTCTGCCTATCTTGGGCAGCCTTCATTCGTTGTTGAATGGTCTTGATTTTATCTGAAGTTTCCCTCACCACATCTGGTCCAAGCATAAACTTCTCGCCAGTCTCTATCCAACATGATGGTGAGTTGCATGGTCTTCCGTACAAAGCTACAAACGGAGCCATACCGATACTGGATTGGTAGCTATTATTATATGCAAACTCTACTAGATGCAAATGGTCATCCCATGATCCACCAAAATCCAATATACATGCTCTCAAGAGATCTTCCAAAATACGGTTCACCCTCTCCGTCTGACCGTCGGTCTGAGGATGATATGCGGTACTGAGATGTAACTCTGACCCTAGAGCCTCTTGTAAGCTCCTCCAAAACCCACTAGTGAACAACGGGTCTCGGTCGCTCACAATGCTTTTAGGTACTCCATGAAGTCTCACTACACACTTCATATACAATTCTGCTAACTTAGCTGCCGTTCTGGTCGATTTGACTGGTATAAACCTTGCACTTTTAGTCAGTCGATCTACAATTACCCAAATACTGTCATATCCCGATCTAGTCCTTGGTAAACCATCGATGAAATCCATCGATACTTGCTCCCATTTCAATTCGGGAATTTCTAAGGGCTGTAACAAACCACTAGGCTTCTTTTGCTCGGCTTTAACTAGCTGGCAATTCATGCATTTAGATATAAACTTCCCAACGTCTCTTTTCATTCCTTCCCAGTAGTAAGTCTGTTTCATGTCTCTATACATTTTATTACCACCGGGATGTATAGTCAACTTTGAGTGATGACATTCTTTAAGCACTTCATCTCTCAATCCATTGACATTGGGTACAACAAGCTTTCGCTTCTTTCTAAGCCATCCATCTCGATCAAGCCCATACTTGTTCATTTCCTCATCGATACCCATCTCTAACTTAGAGATGATTTCCAATAGGTTAGGATCGTCCCTCTGACTAGAGCCGATCCGCTCAATCAAAGTGGGTCTGATCGTCAAACTTGCTAACATTTCTGGATCCAATTCGCACTTTGGTCTGAAATCAAACCCCGCGATAAACTCCAGTTGCTTCCATTCAAGGAACATAGTCCCTAAGCTGGCATGTCTTCTACACAATGCATCAGCCACCGCATTGCCCTTTCCTGGTGTGTATGCGATGTCAAAATCATAGGAAGCTAAGAACTCTAACCATCTCTGCTGACGGAGATTCAGATCTTTATGAGAGAAGAGATACTTTAACGACTTATGATCTGTAAACAGCTCAAATCTTTCTCCCAAGAGATAGTGTCTCCACATCTTTAACGCGAACACGATTGCTGCCAACTCTAAATCATGGGTAGGGTATCTTCTCTCGTGCGGTTTCAATTGCCGACTTGCGTAAGCTACAACCCTACCGCCTTGCATCAATACAGCACCCAGTCCGGTACCACAGGCATCCGTGTATACCGTCATCTCTTCATCCCCCTTAGGAATGACTAACACTGGTGCGCTTGTCAACTTGTCCTTTAGACTTCTGAATGCATTCTCGCACCTTCCATCCCAGACAAAAGCTTGATTCTTCTTGGTCAACTGGGTCAATGGTGCTGCTATCTTGGAGAAACCTTGGATAAACTTACGATAATATCCCGCTAACCCCAAGAAACTTCTTACATCTGTTGCATTCTTGGGCGTAGGCCAATCCTGTACCGTAGCCACCTTCGCCGGGTCCACGGCAATCCCATTTTCTGATACAACATGGCCCAAGAACCTCACTTCCCTCTTCCAGAAGTGACACTTAGAAAACTTTGCTTTCAATTGGTGTTTTCTCAACACCTCCATCACTATTCTTAAATGTCCCTTGTGTTCTTCCTCTGTCCTCGAGTAGACCAAAATATCATCAACGAACACAAGGACAAACTTATTCAACTGATCTCTGAATACCCTATTCATAAGATCCACAAAATATGCTGGGGCATTGGTCAGCCCGAATGGCATGACCAACCACTCATAAAACCCAGACGGCGTCCGAAATGCCGTTTTAGCTATACTCTCAGCTTCCACTCTAAGCTGATGAAAACCTGTCGCGAGATCCAACTGAGAAAATACTCTCGCGCCACTCAACTGATCAAACAAATCATCTATCCGCGGTAGAGGATACTTGTTCTTCCTCGTCACTTTATTCAACTCGCGGTAGTCTACACACAAACGAAGGGAACCATCCGCCTTGGTAGCAAACACAACTGGTGCTCCCCATTCAGAAACACTCCTTCTGATAAATCCCTTCTTCAAAAGATCGCTGACTTGCACCTCGAGCTCTCGCTGCTCTCTTGGTGCCATACGACGAAGTGGCATCACTATAGGTCTGGCATCTTTTACCAAATCAATACGGAACTCAATCTCTCGGTGTGGTGGAAGTCCGGTCACTTCTTCGAAAACATCCGGATACTGGCCAACCACGGGCAAACCTGACAACTCACTATGCGGAATGTCGAGGGAGTTTAGAAAACTAGCCAATACCCCCTTACTGGGTAGACCACCAAACACTATCCTCCGCCCATCATCCACTCTAGCTGTCACCGAAAAGCCCTCACAGTCTACCACCACCCCGTACCTTCGGAGCCAATCTACTCCCAAAATAATGCCAAACCCAGTAAAGCCCAAAACAAAGCAATCACAAACAAACATGCATCCATGACTCAATAAGACCACAATACGACAAATCATGCTAAGGCTAGTCGAACCGCCAATCGGGTTCGTCACTACTAAAGGTCTATCGACAATCTCGGGCTCCAATCCCAATCTATCTACCAGGTCACTAGATATGAAAGAACTGGAAGCTCCGGTATCAAACAAAACTCTAACAGGAACATCATAAACAGAAAGCATACCTTGAATGACGACATTCTTTCCCTTCTCCGCCACTGTTGGGGCATTCGACGAAGAAGGAATAGCATTAAGAGCATAGGCTTTCACCATTTGCTTTTCCTTAGGGGGCTGTGGACACTTGTCCTTGTGATGTCCCATTTGGCCACAGTTGAAGCACTTCCTATCCGCTGGCTTGGCCCGACAATTACTAGCATAATGGCCCTTCTTACCACAGCTGAAGCACTCCACATCTTGCTTATTCCTTTTCTTCTGGCCATCTTTAGTCTGATTCTGCTTTCTCTTATTATGGGAACCACCCTTGCCTCCACCACATGCTTGTGGCTTTGGCTCATCTGCAGATGCAACCTCAGTCTTCGACTTAGGGTAGAGACTTTCTGATCTTAATGCTTTCCCCACAATCGACTCAAACGTCTCATCGATGTGGTTAATAAGCTTTTCCCCTAAGTACTGATCCAAACCAGTTATGAATTTCTCATTCTTCTTCTCGGCAGTATCAATAAGAGATAACCCATACTTCGACAAAGTGTCAAATTCAGCAATGTACTCCGAGACAGCTCTGCCATTTTGCTTGAACTCCAAGAATTTCTTAAACAGCACTGACTTCTGAGCAGCTGGAATGAACTTCTCGCTAAAGCGAGCTTTAAACTGCTCCCAAGTAATCTGATCTTCGGGAGTAGCTGCCTTTATAGCATTCCACCAATTCATTGCCCGCCCTTGCAGCTGACGGGACGCTAGCTTTCTCTTCATCGCATCCTCGATACCCAGATCCTTGAAGATACGTTCGCAACAATCCAACCAATCCTGAACATCTGTGGCCGACTCCGTTCCGTGAAACGCCTTCCCACCAAGGCTAGTATAATCCTTATTCAGCTTGGCGAAGTCGACCCTCGGCGCCTGCACTATTGGACCACCACCATTTCCACCATTGGGAGCTGTCCTCTGCACATCTCTAAGCATCTCTCTCATGAGGTCAGTAAACATTGTCCTCATGTCAGCAGCATTCCCATTATTGGCTCCCCTACCAGCACCTCTAGTATATCGGCTCATCGTCAATCTGAAAAAGGAAACGATTAACGACTCCATAGTGGTGCTAGTGCAGCACGACTTCATCCTTATACTACTAATAGTATATATATAGCTTTTAAAAACCAAAGTAATCACAAATACGCTCTCTCGTATACGTATCTTATCTCTCCCTGATAACTTCCCTAGGTTAACTAAGCAACCTAGAGCTCTGATACCAAGTGTGACGGCCCGCCCCGCACCAGCCTGCATTTCCTCCAAAAGTGCGCTGTACACATGCCCGACTAGCACAAGACGGTCGTCAGGAGAAAGGAAAGAAGATAATGAACTAATCAAGGAACCTGTAGAATGTCTCACAGCGCATGGGATAAAATATAATAATAACATACTTGACATAAAACAGGCGAGACAGTGCATAAGCTGATAACTAATAATCAATGTCAACATCAGAGCAGCGGAAATCCAAATGCAGCTTATTACAACTTTCCAAATTTACTGTCTCTAACAAAAGAAAACTAAAGTAGAAGATATACCATCAATGCCCAAGCAGTGATCTTCAACAATACAGGGAGAATACTATATATATTACGTGGAAGCCTCCTGCTCGTCTCCGGATCATCTACCCGTGCATCACCAGTTAACCTGTCTCTAGTCTGCTCGTGTGAGCACCCAGAGTAATAAGAGGAGACATAAAACTCTGGGTCAGACATAAAGCCTGGTATGAGCGATAAGCATCTAAACAGAGTAATAACAGGTATACTAAACCATACCTGAACCTGGACCTGCAACCAAAGAGTTAGTACCACATACCGTAAAATACTCTAAGGTGCCATAATAAACAGTGTAAGAATACGGGGGTGGGGTGTGCATGTCACAATGATAGCAAACAAATCATCCATAGCAACCATCCTCACATCTCTCACTCAGTGCGTAAAGCGTACGACATCTACCACTTCGGAACACTAGACAAACTGAGGCAACGACGAATCCCGACTTGTAGAAACCCTACTGTGACCAAGCCAAACCCTTGGAGTCATGACCAAATATTTCAATGACCCACTTCATTGGCCGTAGCCCTTGGTTCTACCGATGCCATAATGGCCCTGAATCCGCCTTCGTACCTCCTACCATAGTGGTCCTAAGCTATAGACATCGATAACACCTTAACACGCGTCCCGCAGCAAAGCCCAATCATGAAGCCCACTCATTGGTTCCCAGCTGGATCCTGAGTCAAAGCTCCTCATTTAGACTTCCTTTGCATCTCGGGTTTTGATCGAATTGGAGTGGGTCTTCAAAAGAGTTGTCGTGCAGTAGCAGCCCTAGAATACGGTTCGGTTCGGTGGTCATCATCCTCGTCGGTTCGGTTCGGTAGTCATCTTTCCATTCGGTTCGGGTCGGGTACTCCACTTCGGGTCGGGTCGGTGTCCTCCTCCGGGTCGGGTCGGGTGACCTTCCTTCCAGCGCCCCGATCCGCTCCCTTATTTTCTTCACGTATTCCGATCCGATCCCTCCTTGCCATCTGATCCGCGTGGCCTTCCCTCTTGCTAGTTCTCCCAAATGTTTACTTCCGATCCGAGCCCTGCATCTCCAAGTTGATCCGATCTGACCTCCAATTATCCTTCCGATCCGATCGCCTTATCCACTCCAACTCTAAGCAAACGGCCTTCCTTCTTGCCAAGCCTCCTATGTGCCAAACTCCGGTTCGGGTCGGGTTTCTTGCCCGGTTCACATATCCGATCCGAGCCCCCATCCGATCCGATCCGAAGCCCTGCACAACTTTCTGCGACTTTTCCAGCAACTTGTTTACGCCGTTCGACGACGTTTTTGACAAATCTAACTATTCTAATCAATCGCAATTCATGTCAAATAGTCATAACAACATGTAAGAACAACCACAAACACCTAACAACAATTCAAATGAACCAAAATGGATCAAAAGTGGCTAAAACCTCACATTTTCCTATAATCCCTCTTAATCATGTTTAAGCATACGATTAGCAAAACACATCGAAATTAACCCAAATTTCTAACAGAGCCTTAAAACATTATTTTAGAATTTTAAGAATTTTTCCAGAATTTATTTACGTATAAATTCGCTAATCTTCACTAATTACCCTTAATCACCGTAATTAGTGCAAAAACTATGCAAATCAGTCACCTTGGCCACAAATGAAACACCAAATCTGAAGTATCCTCTGTTTGGGTCAAATTCCTATGTATAGCAGCAGATCCAACCTTGCTTTGTTGCTATTTGGCCTTGTTTTGATGTAGTTTAGGCTTAATCTTCACTAAAAATGTGTTTTGGAGTGGTTTTAGAGGATGGAAGCCATTACTAAGGTCTCAAGAAGGTTTGTGGCGGCTCAAAACTGAAATGAAAGTGATAACCTAACCCTAATCAGTCCTCCTATACCTCTAAACCCGAAATTCCCCTCTGGGCCTAGCTGCTAATCACCCGGTTAAGCCCAATTAAGCTGTTTTCACCATCTGAAACTTTTTTCAGCCATATCTCCCAAACGGTGAGTCCGTTTGGCTAACGTGACCACTCTACGAAAAGAGAAACCATCATCCGGAGCCAATGGAAGTGGTTTCAGGTCAAAATTCCTTTCCAGTCAAAAGTTATGGCCAAAACAGTGCCAACTAGGGGTAAAATGGTCATTTAAAAATCGGGAAAAATCGTGAACATGGGAAATGACCCCAATAGTCGTCTCCCAAAGTTACATGACCATACGACTTCGTATGTGACAGAAATAAATATTCTACGATCCTATGATGCGTAGAATGCGGGTCGTTACAATGGTGCTTGTTTAGAGCTGTGATTGCCGGCACGTGGATCCGACATATACTCCATTCCATATCTAACAAATTCTAAAACAAGACATGCTTCGGAAATTGACCCCTCCACGTATCGTTTATTACTTGGTATGTTCTTGCACTCCTTCATAGCTCTAAAAAACATAATGACATGTTTATTTTTAATATACTTATTACAAATAAATTCAAATAATATATGTTTTTATTCAACAAAATATATCACCTTTCAAATGGATACATCCACTTGTAATTAGCCGGTCCACAGAGTAATGCCTAGTCAGCTAAATGCACCATTAAATGTATACTTATGTGAAAAAACTGAGAGAAAAAATAATGAACCAGCATACATAACGCTTCAGCAATCATACCTTTGGCTACTTGGACATGATCTCGAATAAAAACCTTTGAACAAATGATATTGAAGTACAAACATAATTGCAAAATCGCACGCCTCAAGTCATGAAACATTGGAAATGCATGATGAACCATGACAGGCAGGAAATGCTGGATAATAATATGATAGTCATATGACTTTTTAATATTCAAAGTTGGTGGCTTAGTACTTACTAAGTTGCCTAAGTCAGTTCCGAAGAATGACAGAAATTTTACATCTTTTAAAACTTTACAACATTGCGTCATGTGAGCTTTATCAAACGCAAATTTAGAAGATTGTTTGGTTCTATTGAATAACAAATTAATAAAGTGTTCTGCCGCATTCTTCTCAGTATGAATTACGTCTATTGTATGTCATACTTTATGACCACTTCAATACTCCAAGGAAAAAAGAATCGACTTTTTGTACCAAGCTGGTCTTACATTATCCTCGTTCTCATTGACAAGGTGTTCTCCATCACTATCAAAATCATCTCCCATTCACTTCTTTTTCCTAATCAATTTACTGGTTGTGCTTTTGATATGAACAATCTTCTCTAAAAGAGTTGATCCAGTAAGTCATGTTGGAGGTTCTCTATACTTTATATCTTTATACCATCCATGTTTCGATGATCTGTATGAATGACCATTCTTCAAAAGTCTTCTATACTTCGTATAAACAATTTTATTACCAACATGTTCTACCTCAGACTCTATAGCATGAATAGGACATGCTTTATAACCATGAGTCACACAACCCGAAAGATTCCCAAATGCAGGTAGATCATGAATTCCCCACAGTAGCATTTCTTTCAATGTGAAAGACTCTTTCTTATCCATGTCAAATGCAAGCACTCCTATCGTCCAAAGTTTCTTCAACTCATCTATAAGAGGTTCTAAATATACATCAATATCTTGACTTGGTGCTCTCGATCCAGGAGATAATAAACACAACATTTGAAATTCTAATTCCATGCATAATGAAGGAGGTAAATTATATGGGACCACATACACTGGCCAACAACTATAACTATTTGACTGGATTGCATTAGGATTAAAACCATCAGCCGTAATTCCAAGCCAAACATTTTTTAGCATTATCAGCAAAATTTGGCCACTTATTTTTAAATGATCTCCACTTAGTTGAGTTGATAGGATGACACATCCAATTCCAATAAGTTTTTACTCTATTATGCCAAAACATTTGTCGAGCTTTCCAGAGTATAGTGTACAATCTGGTTAACAATGGAATTACCGGAAAATACTTCAGAACTTTTCTTAGTATGTTTGTGTAATAATACGGATTTCGCTCGGACCTAATCGATCGCTAAATCGACCAATACCATTAAAAACGTGGATACGCTAACTCCGGGCATACAACACATTAGAAAAAATAACAGAAGACCTTTATAAACATTATAATAATGTTACATCAGATTATAGAATATCAGAGTATATCAAAAAAAAAAAAAAACAGCGGGAGAATAATTTACAATAAATATATTACAATGCACAGTGGAAGACTATAAATATCTGGACACATCTTAAAGCTTCAATCCAGAATCTTGCTCAATATGTCTAAAAAATAAAACTACTCGACTGGCAGTGTGAAAAATAGGGGCACCCGAGTTTGCAAGAGAAAAACAAACTATAGGTCAGCCATGGGGCTGGTGTAAGAACTCTAAACAGTTATAAACTTATATAGATGATAAGGCAAATCATAGGACCACGCCGCTAATGAGGAACGGGTTTAACCCCATGAATGCTGGTATATAAAGAACAATCAATATAGATATATGGATCTACTATGCATTAATCAACATGCAATATTCCAATCTACCCATTTAGATTAACCACCACAATTAGATTTTTCAAATCCAATTCAATTTACAGAAATTATTCCTCTGTACTTTATTTCCCGATTTCCATTTCAAATCAATTGAAATACACATCTAGCTTTTATATCAAAGTAGATTTCATTTAGGGATCTCAAATCAAATCATTTGTAAATATGAATTCCAAATCATAACAATGCATACAAACAAGTATGCAACCAAATACCTGGCTTCCCCTAGACAAGGCAAAGGGCACTCACCTAAGCAACTCGATATATATATGTGCACCTCCCATTATGGAGCAGGCTACACCGACGATGCACCTCCCACGCATGGAAGCATACACTGCCTATCTCACCCATACATTTAGCCGTCTGGGATACCAGAATCTTTAGCCACATACTAAATCATTTTTATATACCAAAGTGAGGAAAATCATTTCACAACATAATAATCACAAGTACTTTCAAAATATAGCACTTCACATCAGCAATTCACACATATGATTAGTCACTATTAATCACATAACCTTTGAGCTCGTACGTCCCAAAGAAGGGTGTTAGGCAAGAGAATAAATTCTCGTCACCAAATAGATACATCATTAATAGCAACTAATCGAATATGTGATGAACTGCAATGTAAAACCATAATATATTTCCAAATCATTTCGAAATCATCGGGTTTTAGCCCTCGAAATCCTTTCTATTTTGTAAAACATTTTTATAAAGCATTCCCTATACAAAATTGGGAATACATTCTTTTCAATTAAGTAAAATACCATTTCACAATCACTCATTAAATTTGAAAGGAACTCAATATCATCGCTACAAATCTCATAGTCAAATCGTGAAGTGTTTCACAAGATGTCAGCATACGAATATTTCTACCCAACCCAATGCTAAATGTAAAAACATATTTTGCTCATAAACTGGTCGAGCACAATCCAAACAATCAATCAGTCAAAATCAATATCATCAACCACGTATATTTGGTTTACACCACACCTCATGTTTTGGTAAATTTAATTACCATTCATTCATTGAAATCTAATTAAAGACTTATTCAAACTCCAATTGGTTTCATCTCAAAAATCCTTTCATATTGATTATTCTACTTTTTGGGAATTAATCCTTCTTTTATTATGTTCTAACGAGTTGCACCCCAAAGATTTGAGTTTAACCAATGCTCTGGTACCAAATTGACATGACCCGAACTTCCCCGTGAAGGAAAGCACGGATTGAGTTGAGAACAACACGAATCAGAACAAAAACAGAAGAACATTTCATTGCTTATTACAACAATTTACATCAGATTACAGGAATATATAGAGTATGAATAAATATTATATTATACATCAGAAAATATCAGAGATTACAATACATTACATAGCAACGAAAAAATAATAAAACACAGCTGAAAGGGATTAACAGATACAGAGCTTTCTGAATTTCATTCCAGTTGTAAACTAGGATCCTGTGAATATAAATCTGCAAAACCAAAACTACTAGCTGCTTGTGCGGAAAATAGGGTCACCCAGAGTTTAGGTTAAACAATATACTCCAGGTCACTCATGTGACTGGTGTGAGAACTAAAACAGTTATTTAAAACATTACTTTAAAAGAGAGTAAATAAAGGGACCACACCGTATAACACGTAATGGGTTTCCTCCCAAGCAAAGTTGTGCATAGAATAAACAACGCAATGCTTTTTTCGAAAAATGAAGCTATTATAAGACTCAGGTCCCAAACACAATGCAACGCAAGCCGGAGGATAGAGTTTTACCATATAATAGCCAAACAAGCTTGGTATGTTTAAAACAAATCATTTTGATACTATTATAGTGTAAAGTGTATGA
This sequence comes from Allium sativum, assembly GCA_030737875.1. NCBI lineage: Eukaryota > Viridiplantae > Streptophyta > Magnoliopsida > Asparagales > Amaryllidaceae > Allium > Allium sativum. The sequence goes on along the minus strand of CM060915.1, from coordinate 176,200,501 downwards.
AAACAACTTCAAATATAAATGTATCAATCATAGACGACATAGTGCCCCATACCACTATGTCGCCATACTAGGCTCTACAAATAAAACTGAAATATCACGTATAAGAAATTGGATTTCCGTCACGAGTCGAGGCCAGGAGAAAGCTCCTCACCGCTTCGAGACACTCAACCAAATGCCCCAAGACTCCACACTCTGGGTAGCCCTTGGAATCGGCTGGGCCGGTCCTCCGTTACATTTGAGGATTAGTTATTCCTGAACACACGTTTCCGGGTCCTACCGGACCTATCCATCGACTCAGAAGAGACCGATATATCCGAGGCACCTCGCATTCCAACATCCGAAAGGGTATAATAACCAACAATGTCAGGGCTATTAAAACGCTAACAACACCCATAACTAGAAAGAAACATCATGTTCTCCCAGCGGTCCTTATCCCGTTTTTAACTCATACCGAGGTGTGAGGCTCACGAATCAACGCCATACACAAAGCTACGCTTTATTAAAGCCGTGTTTATATCATCAACCACAAGACTCTGCTTTTCAACAAAAGCCTTGATCAATGCATCTCAGCATGCCGCACAGGAAATTCATGCCCTGCGACTGATCTATCGATATATAACCTCTGAGCTCGTACGTCTCAGAGAAGGGCATTAAGCAAAAGAATAAATTCTCCGTTGCCAAACATATATATATTTAATAGAAATCAATCAGCATAGAATAAAATCAAACGTCATACACACAATCCATTTATAAGTCCATTCTGCGTCTGAACGAAACCGGAGGCACCTTATTCCTCCACCCTATGTCTAATACAGGAGAGAGGCCCTCGCATATCCGTCGATCTCCAAGTACGTCAGGACGATCACCACTTATTACCTCATCTTGGGTGTACATCCCAATTAAGAAATCAATAATCATACAAATGATTTGAAGACCTTCGGTCTTCAACCACAGTCTTCATCGTCGACATATCGCCGAATCAGTTATTCAAAACGGGTATAAACCCGGCCTTTCCAAATAACTCGCGTATATAATAAACAAGTGCTACAACAACACATGATACGCCTTATTCCAATTCTGAATATTCTTTAATTCAAATATCCACATTTTTTGGGAAAGTTTCCCATTAATTTTTTCAAAGATAAATTCTTTAAAATTAATTCTTTAATCTTCCTTTGGGTGTCAATTCAATCTAATTAAATATGCATAAAAACTCCACTTTGTTTTAATCTTCCCAAAAATCAATATTAACGATTGTTTAACTTGGGATCCTGTCTTTAACTGGGTTAAAGAACCAATGTCATTTAAAACATGGTTCACGATAAACCCAAAATCACATTCCATTCCATCAGCCTTTAACCGTAAATTAGCAAGTGAACAATTCCCTAAGTATTAACCCCAAAGTCTGAAACCAACATCACATCAATACCCAGGAAACCATTGAACTTAATTAATCTCTAACTATTTTCTGATTTTCTTAACTCCATTGGGTCTAAGAACAGTATTATTAAAGATACCAGTCACGACAACCCAAAATCTCATTCCATTGGTAATCGGGTTAAAGAACAAGTGTTATTTAAAGCACCGTTCACGATAAACCCAAAGATTAATTTCAATTCAGTTCCAGTTAAATATTAATTAAGTGGTATGCTTCATTAAATCTAAATAAAAAGATTTAATCTTTTCTCAATTGGGTTTTAGAACAGTGTTAATGAAGAAACCATCCACGAAAAACCCAAAATCACATTAGTATCTAGCCGTAAATTAGTAAGAGAACAATTCCCTAAGTATTAGCCCCGAAGGCCGAAGTCAACATTAGATCAAAACCCCGGAAACCATTCAACTTAACTAATCTCCAGTCAAATTATATTTTTCTTTCTAAACTGGAATCAGACACAGTCAATTACCATATAATGTGATTTATACGGATTTCATACACATATGTAGACAACAACAATCAAATGCATTCAACCATCATCCAGAGTGCATTCTACACTGCATAAGCATTAAATATAAATATTCAACGCTTACAACAGCCTGTCAATCAATCTATTGACATACAACTAATTATTCGGATTAGTGTATGTCCAAAATCATCCAATACCCATGTGGGGTTTCAATTAACAAATAATGAATTTTATTTGTGCAGTTGGGCGATGTGCAAAATTTATTGTCCCAAACAATATCAGTCAAATGTGTGCACATAAACAAATCGTCTGACTTGTTTATAAATATTTATTTTATTCGTATACATGTTAAAAATTGTAATTTTAACTATAAAATATTTATTTCAGCACATGAATATTTTATTTAATTCATTTATACAATAAAAATGATATTTTTATTGTTCCAACATATTTTAGAAAATTTTGGCAACATAACGGCACGATATCAAAATCGGGTAATGTCTAACTTTACCCCTATACTTACGCAACCCAAAATTCCCCGTGAAGGAAAACACGGATTGAGTTGAGAACAAGACGAACGAGAACATAAACAGAAGAACATTTCATTGCTTATTACAACAATTTACATCAGAGTACAAGAATATACAGAGTATGAATAAATATTATACATCAGAAAAATCAGAGATTACAATACATTACATTGCAGCGGAAAAATAATACAATACACAACTGAAAGGGATAAACGGATACAGAGCTTTATCATTCCAGCTGTAAATCAGGATCCATTGAATATAAATCTGCAAAACCAAAACTACTAGCTGCCCGTGTGGAAAATACCCCTAGAGTTTAGGTTAAAACAATAAACTCCAGGTCAGTCATGTGACTGGTGTGAGAACTAAAACAATTATTTAACACATTACTTTAAAATAGAGTAAATCAAGGGACCACGCCGTATAACAAGGAATGGGTTTCCTCCCAAGAATACTAGTGCATAGAATAAACAGCGCAATGCTTTTTGGAAAAATGAAGCTATTATAAGACTCAGGTCCCATCACACAATGCAACGCAAACCAGAGGATAGAGTTTTACCTTATAATAGCCAAACATGCTTGGTACATTTAAAACAAATCATTTTGATATTATTATAATGTAAAATGTATGAAAATAACTTCAAATATAAATGTATCAATCATAGACCGCACAGTGCCCCATACCACTATGTCGCCATACTAGGCTCTACAAATAAAACTGAAATATCACATATTGGAATTTGGATTTCCATCATGAGCCGAAGATAAGGGCAAGCTCCTCATCGCTTCGAGACACTCTAGCAAATGCCCCAGCACTACACACTTTGGGTAGCCCTTGGAATCGACTGGGCCGGTTCTCCGTTATGTTTGTGGATTAGTTATTCCTGAACACATGTTTCCCGGTCCTATTGGACCTATCTATCGGCTCCGAAGAGACCGATATATCTGAGGTGCCATGGATTCCAACTTCCACAATTGTATAATAATCAACGATGTCAGGGCTAGTAAAACGCTGACACCACACATAACTAGAAAGAAACATCGTGTTCTCCTAGCGGTCCTTATCCCGTTTTTAACTCATACCGAGGTGTGAGGCTCGCGAATCAATGCCATACACAAAGCTACACTATATTAAAGCGGTGCTTTGATCATCTACCACAAGAATCTGCTTTTCAAAAAATGCCTTGATCACTACATCTCAGCATGCCACACAGTCAGTTCATGCCATGCGACTGATATCTATTGACATATAAGCTTTGAGCTCGTACATCTCAGAAAAGGGTGTTAAGCAAGAGAATAAATTCTCCGCCACCAAATAGATATATATTTAATAGAAATCAATCAGCATAAAATAAAATCCAATGTCAGACACACAATCCATTTATAAGTCTGTTCTGCGTCGGAATGAAACCAGAGGCACCATATTCCCCACCCCCCATGTCCAATACAGGAGAGAGGCCCTCACATATCCGTCGATCTCCAAGTACGTCTGGAGATCACCACTTATTAACTCGTCTTAGGTGAACAACCCAATTAAGACATCAGTAATCATACAAACGATGTGAAGACCTCCGGTCTTCAATCAACGTCTTCATCGTCGACATATCGCCGAATCAGTTATTTAGAATGGGAATAAACCTGGCCTTTCCGAACAACTCGCGTATATAATAAACAAGTCCTACAACTACACATCATACGCCTCATTCCAATTCTGAATATTCATTTATTCAAATATCCACATTTTTTGGGAAAGGTTCCCATTAATTTTATCAAAGATAAATTCTTTGAAATTTATTTTTTAATCTTCCTTTGGATGTCAATTCAATCTAATTGAAGATGCATTAAAACTCCACTTGGTTTTAATCTTCCCAAAAATAAATATTAATGATTGTTTTACGTGGGAACTCATATCCTGTCTTTAACTGGGTTAAAGAACCAATGTCATTTAAAACACAGTTCACGATAAACCCAAAATCTCATTCCATTCCACCAGCCTTTAATCTTAAATTAGCAAGTGAACAATTCCCTAATTATTAACCCCGAAAGACGAAACCAACATCAGATAAATACCCAGGAAACCATTGAACTTAATTAATCTCTAGTTATTTTCTGATTTTCTTAACTCCACTGGGTCTAAGAACAGTATTATTAAAGATACCATTCACGACAACCCAAAATCTCATTCCATCGGTAATCAGGTTAAAGAACAAGTGTTATTTAAAACACAGTTCACGATAAACCCAAAGATCAATTTCAATTCAATTCCAATTAAATATTAATTAATTGGTATACTTCATTAAAACTAAATAAAAATATTTAGTCTTTTCTCAACTGGGTTTAAGAACAGTGTTAATGAAGACACCATCCACGAAAAATCCAAAATCACATCAGTCTCTAACTGTAAATTAGTAAGAGAACAATTCCCTAAGTATTAACCCCGAAGGCTAAAACCAACATCAGATCAATACCCCGGAAACCATTCAACTTAAATATTCTCCAATCAGCTTCTAGTTTTCTTTCTGAACTGAAATCAGACACAGTCAATTACCATATAATATTATTTATATGGATTTCATACACACATGTAGACAAAAACAATCAAACGCATTCAACCATCGTACAGAGCGCATTCTACACTGCATAAGCATTAAATATAAATATTCAATGCTTACAATAGTGTAACAATTTGGATTTTGCTCGGACCTAATTGACCAAGACCGTTCAAAACCGCATGCCTTAACTCTGGGAATACAAAACATTAGAACAGATAACAGCAGATTTTATAAAAATTATAATAATGCTACATCAGAGTACATAATATCAGAGTACACTGGATAAATAAAACAGCGGAAGATTAAATTACAACAAAACTAATACAATGTAGCGGAATAATTAAATTAACACAACGGAAGGCTACCAATGCTCTGACCATAGCTCTAAGCTTCGATCATGATTCCTGCTCAATATATCTCAAAAATAAGCTACTCGACTGCCCATGTGGAAAAGAGGGCACCTGAGTTTGCAAAGTGAAACAAACTAGGGGTCAGTGATGGGACTAGTGTGAGAAATCTTTACTCAACTTATTTAATAAGAAGGCTAATCACAGGACCACGCCGCAAACGTGGAACGGGTTTACTCCATTGGATTGCCAGTGAATGATTTAAATAAAGTAAATCATTAAAACAACGCAATGCTTTTTAGAAAAATGAAACCATTATAAGACTCAGGTCCCATCATACAATGCAACGCAAGCCGAAGGATAGAGTTTTACCTTATAATGGTCAAGAAATGCTTGACACGATAAAATGGATTTGATATTATTATTATTATTGCATATATGTTTCAAAAACATTTCAATCGTAATGTATTAATCCTAGATGTCATAGCTACCATATACTATGTCACCATATATAGGTTTACAATCAAGACCATAATGCCGTATTGGAGGTTGGTTTCCATCATGAGTCAAGGCTGGGGACGATCTCCTAACCGATTCAAGACACTTTAGCAATGTCTTAGGATTCGTACACTGGCGAACCCTTGGATCCTGCAGGGCCGGTCCACAAATACTTTAGTCGATTAATTATGCCTGAACACACGCTCCCCGATCCTATTGGACCTATAAATTGGCCATTGGCGACTAATAAAAATATCCGAGGCGCCTCATTCCACTTCTAGCTAGAAAGAAACGTGTGCACCCCTTGCGTTCCCTTGTCCCGTTTTTGACTCTAATAGGGTATGAGGCTCGCGATGTAACGAAATACAAAGTTATGCCTAAATAGGCTATGCTTTGATCATCATCCACAAGGCTTTGCTTTTCAACAAAAGCCTCGATCAATTGCATCTTGGCATGCCACATTGACAGTTCACACCATGCGGTCGATAGCTACCAATATATAACCTTTGAGCTCATGCGCCTCAAAAAAGGGTGTTACCCAAAAGAAGAAATTCTCCGCCACCACAGATATATATAAATAGATATTAATTTAATTACACAGAATGAAATTCAATGTCGGAGACACATCCATTTACATGTCCGTTCTGGGTCTGAACGAAACCGGAGTCACCTTATTCCTCGTCCCGTATGTCCAATACGGAAGCGAGGTGCTCACGTATTCGGACAATCAACAAGTACGTCCGGATAACTACCACTTTAGCCCATTATTGGGAGCGACCCGGTGTCAGGAATCAGTAATCGTCCATTTGATGTGAAGATCGCTGGTCTTCATCCACCGTCTTCAATATCTTTGACTTTAATGATCGTAGTAATTATTCAGAATGCGTTAAACCCCGTCTTTCTGAATAACTCGCGTATTTATATAATTAAAAATTAGGTGTTATAAAGACACATCCAATGCCTCGTTCCAACTCAAAATATTCTTTAAATAAAATATTCGTATTATTAGGGAAGGTCGCCATTAATTTTATAAAAGATAAATTCTTTTAAATTTATTCTTAAATCTTATTTTCAAAGAATTATTAAAATTCCAATCCAGATTTAATATCAAGAATCATTATTTTACTATTATTCCAGTTTAAGAAGTAAATCTTATCTTTAAGTAGGTTAAAGAATCAATGTCATTTGAAAACATTATTCACGATAAACCCAAAATCATATTCCAAAATATGGAATTTTCGCAGAAATCAAATCAATATATATAATCGATATAAATTTCCTTATCAGACTACAAATATAAATGGAATAATGGCAAAGCCCTTTAAATTCCATATATAGTAACAGTCTTCTTTTATAGAAGCCTATCTCGATTATTATCAATCGAATTTCCATTCAATTCCAATTTAATCTACTAAATTGGAAAATTTAACTTTAGAAAATCTCCTTTTTAAGTTTAAATAAAAATATTTATAAATTCCAAATTATAATTTACTGTTAATCGGGTTAAAGAACAGATGCCATTTAAAAACATAGCTCACGATAAACCCAATTCACATATCAATTATTCCAATACTAAAAATAATTTGAAACACTAATAATCTAAGTTTAAAGATTTATTCCTTCATACGGGGTTTCAGAATGGTGTTATTTAAGACACCATCCATGATAACCCAAAATTCAATTTCTTTTATTTCAATATCTTTTAAAAATATTCTTTTTTAAAAGAAACTCTTTATTTAAAATATTCTTTATGTAAAAGACATTCTGAATCGGAAAGCGACTCAATCATTTACCATATAGCTTTGATTATATGGATTTCATACATCGTATGTAAATGACAACCAATGATAAATAAACATCAAACCATCCATTCAACATCCAGAGTGAAGTTCTCAACTGTGTGAGCATTAAAATGAAACAATAACGCTCATCGCCGCCTGTTAATCTACCGATTGACATCCAAATAAACATTGGGACTAGTGTATATCAATCAACATTCCAATACCCGTGTGGGGTTTTATAACAACCCGGAAATGCGAGCCAATTTAAAATTTTTATTTTGGCAATTTTAGCGAATTCTTAATATTTAAAATGAATTATTTTAAATAATATCAATGAGAAATTTATTTTGAATATATTTAGAACGTACATATTATATACGTCATCGTTAGAACATAAATAATTATATATAATTATAAAAGGAATTGAAAATGGCGCGGTAGTTCGATAATTCGATTTCAAACTTCAATTGAATGTACCGGGTGCAAAATAAACCGGATTTTAACGAAACCAAAAATAATAGAATCTAATTGAGAATATCTTTCCAAAGAATCTAAAAAATCGTAATTTCATAGCGGGAATCAAAAGATATGTCCAGTTGAAAATTCTGAATAGTCGCTATGGAATTCAAGCCCTTAAAAATGGAAATTTTGCAAATGACCTCGGATTTCGACGAATCCACTTTTGTTGGGTCCAAGATGTAAAGTTATTGCTAGATTCCAATTTTCAAAATTTCAAATCAATATGTGAGAGTGGCAAAGGAAAACGCGTTTGACCAGTTTCAGTTGATTTTAATCGACTGGAAATTGACCATTTTTCAAACTGTCTCAGAATTTGACGAAACTAGTTTTGTTAGGACCGTATCGTCAATACGAAGCTAGAAAATATTTTTTGGGAATTTTTCGAGTTAGTATGTGACCCCGGTAAATTAAAATGTGCGTTTAAATTCAATATATAGAGTTATATGTTGATTTTGACGAAAACTGATCGAAACGATCTAATCAGCCTACGATACATATCCCATTGTGTTCAGAATGGGGATAATACCCTAGGGACGACAGTCGGCGGGTTCGATTTCGAGTTCGAATGGAAATGGTACTTTATGGAATTCAAAATTCAAAAATAAATTAATAAATAAATATATAAATACTTAAAGCCCCACACCCCTTCCTTTATTCACTCAGTCAACGCAAGGAAAAAACCCGCCCAAATCTCGTTGAACCCTAAATCGCCCCGCTCAAGCCCCGACCGCCGCCGCTGGTGGCATGCGCGCCTCCCCATGGTCGCGCCCTCACCCTCTCTTCCTCCCCTCCAGCTTCATCGCCTCCCTCTCTAACTCGAACGAGAAAACCCCCAACAAGAAGCGCGACCTCGACTAGCCTCCGCGAGCACCATCGATGCAACCGCCCTTAGCACCCGTACCCCATACCGCCCCTTCTCCTCCACCCTGGTGCGCCACCCAAGAGCACCCCCCTCCTCTTCCGATTTTGAGCACAGTAAGTTCGTTTTTTTTATATTTAATTAAAATACGTTGTTTCATTTTCTGATTTTTATATAACCAAAAATCAATTGGTTATTTTCAGATTTTATATAAATAACATAGGAAAGTTAATATTTTTATTATAGGAAAGTTGATATTTTTATTATAGGAAAGTTTGATATTTTAAAACAAAGAAATTCGATTTTTTGATCTATGAATAACGAATAAAAATCAGTTTTTTATAGATGAAAGGTTTTGATTTTTATATGTAAGAGGATACAATTTATAAATATGAAATTAAAGTAGCAATACGATTTTTATCATCTTGAAGGCGAATATAAAAGATCGATTTTTAATAATATAGAAAGGTTAAAACTATAATTTTTATAGTTTAGAAAGGATAAAAATTCGATTTTTAATTTATAGAAGGTATAAAAATATAATTTTTATTATATAGAAAGGTTAAAAATATAATTTTTTTTATCGCATGTAAAGGTTGAAAATATAATTTTCGTATTATGTAGATAATAAAGATGTGATCTTTATATGGTAGGATATAAAAAGAAGATATTTTTATAGGTAGAAAGGCGAAATCTTTAATATAGAAAAGGCGAAATCTTTATTTAGAGAATAGCAGTGTAAAAATAGTATTTTTATCTATATAGTAGTAGTATAAAAATGTGATTTTTACATACCTAGCAACAATATAAAAATGTGATTTTTATATATGTAGTGACTACGGGCAGTGAAATTGGAAAAAGGCGAGCACGACGAAGATTTCTACATAAGAAGAGTCGTGGCGTTTGGTTTAGCTAGTTGGTGAGAACTTCTCACTCTAAATTTCTTTTGCTAGTTATAAATATATACTAGGATGCAGACGGTCTTTTGTAGCACCCGACACCATTGTCCACAGACCATGGACTTGTCTGTTTGGTTGTGTAGTTGGTTAGATTATTTGATTTGAACTTGATTGTTTGGTGAAATGGAATGGATTGATTGATATGTGTATGGTGTAGGCCATCACTAGACCGGGGATAAGGCTAGGCCTTATCCCGTTTCTAGTATCGTGCCGTTATGCCGCCGAAATTTCTTAAAATAAGTTAGAAAAATAAAAATATCATTTTTATTTTGTAAATGAACTGAATAGAAATTCCTGTGTTACAATAAAATATTTTATCGTTAAAAATATAATTTTTAACGTGAATGAAAATAAATAAATATTCATTTACAAACCGGACGGTTTGTTTATGTACACCTATTTGAAGGATATTGATTGGGATGATAAATTTTACACATCGCCCAACTGCACAAATAAAAATCTGTGTTTGTTGATTTGAAACCCCACACGGGTATTGGGATAAAATACGGCATACACTAATCCCAATAATTAGTTGTATGTCGATCGATTGATTGACAGGCTGTTATAAGCGTTAGATATCTATATTTGATGCTTATATAGAGTGGTGCACTTTAGATGATGGTTGATTGTTTATCGATGCTATTATATACATGTGTTGTATGGAATCCATATAATTAACGTTATATGGTGATTGATTGGGCCTAATTCCAATTTAGAAAATAAAGAATATTATAAAATAAAGGTTCATGTGTTGACCGTACTCATCCGTTGAGATTAGTCATGTGTTGAACGAAATATTTTAACAATAAAATTTACATCTTTATCTTTATAAAATAAAGGTTCATGTGTTGACCGTACTCATCCGTTAAGATTAGTCATGTGTTGAACAAAATATTTTAACAATAAAATTTACATCTTTATCATATATAGAATTAGAAACTAACTGGAAAATAGATAAGATGAGTGGTCTCATGGATATTGATCTGATGTTGGTTTCGCCCTTCGGGGTTAATATTCAGGGAATCGTTCTCTTACTAGTTTACGGTTGGAGTCTGATTTGAAATCAAACGATAGATACCATTATTTTTATAAAATATATTAAATAACACAAATAGTCACACGTGGACAGTACTCATTCGTTGAGATTAGTCGTGTGTTGAAAAAAATATAGAGTCATGTATTGAAAGAAATAGAGATTCATTTGTTGAATAGAATAACGAAGTTATAGAAATATATAAAGCCGTGTTGATTAGAGAAGAGCTATTTTGACGCGAACGATATTTATATCGATTATATTCATTAATAGACATTGAATTGAATAGAAAACGAATTCGAATTGAATTGAATAGAAAACGAATTCGAATTGAATTGAATAGAAAACGAATTCGAATTGAATTGAATAGAAAACGAATTCGAATTGAATTGAATAGATAACGAATTCGAATTGAATTGAATAGAAAACGAATTCGAATTGAATTTAATAGAAAACGAATTCGAATTGAATTGAATAGAAAACGAATTTGAATTGGATTGAATAGAAAATGAATTCAGATTGAATTGAAATTTGAATTGAATTTAAATGAATTTTAAAATGAATCTATAGGGAAAATTTCAATTTTGATTTGAATTAGAAATAGAAGTTGTAATGTTTTTGAAACAAATTTAAAACTATTTATAAAATTCGTTTTAAAAAGAAATCGACGAAATATATATTATATATATAATATAATGGCCTGAATAGAACGCGCCGCGGTAGTTCGTGAATTTCGACCATTGATTTCGAACGGACATTACGGGAGATCCGACCGTCGGATTCATCTAAAACCGGAACCGTTGGGTTCGTATCAAAAAGAGCTTTCTAACGAATATTAGAAATTTGAATTCTAACGGTTGGATTTGGAGATACGCCCAAATCAAATTTGAAAAAGGTCGCTGTAAGTGCTGTTCGATGGTCGTTGTTGGAAATCGACTGTACGGGCCTTGATAAAATTATTAAAAATATCAATAATTTGTGTAAAATCATAAGAAATGATTTGGGAAAAATTGGGATGAAAAACTCCATATTTGAATAGATAAAAATAGATTTTTATCGAAATGATCTAGTTTTTAACTAAAATTAAAACCCATTTATTTTTAAATAAATAAATTGGATTTGAAATGGGTTGTAAATAGATTTGATTTGTGGGTTTACCGTGAATAGTGTATTAAACAACACTTGTTCTTTAACCCGATAATAAATAGAATGTGATTTGGGTTTATCGTGAACTGTATTTTAAATAACACTAGTTCTTTAACCCAGTAAAAGGAGGTTTAATGAATCCGCAATTAGATTGAAATGTGAATTGATAATTTGAATTATCAAATTTAGAAAGTGAGCGAGAATGGAGTATCACCAGTTTTGGTCCAAAGTGATAGTTAAATCTTTAATTAGATTTGATCGTGAAATGGTAATTAATTTTACCGATAACACCGTCGTGTTAGATATGGAGTATTACCAGTTTTGCTTCATGGGATGAATAGGTTGGGATTGGAAAATAAAATAAATAATTACTTCGGCCTGGTTCGCTAATCTCGACTAATTTGAAAAACCATAATTTAGTTTGAAATGACATCCAAAGGAAGATTAAAGAATAAATTTAAAGAATTTATCTTTGATAAAATTGATGGGAACCTTTCCCTAAGAATTGAAATTTAGAGACCAACTGTAGGTTAGTTAAGAAGAATGGTTTCCTGGGTATTGATCTTATGTTGGTTTCGGCCTTCGGGGTTAATATTTGGGGAATTGCTCTCTTACTGGTTTACAGTTAGTGACTAATGAATTAGATTGAGGCGTATGTTGTGTTTGTGTAACATTTGTTTTTAATATACGAGGGTTTTTTGGAAAGGCCGGGTTTATACCCATTCTGAATAACCGATTCGACGATAAGTCGAAGATGATGACAGTGGACGAAGACGGGAAGTCTTCACATCGTTTGGATAATTACTGATGATCCTGATTGGGCTGTACACCCAAGAGGATGGAAATAGTTGGTGGTCGTCCAGACGTACTTGGAGATGGATGGATATGCGAGGAAAGTGCCTCCGGTTTCGTTCAGACCCAGAACGAACTTGTAAATGTATTGTGTGTCTGACATTGGATTTTATTCTGTGTTGATTGATTTCTGTTAAATATATATCTGTTTGGCGGCGGAGAATTTATTCTCTTGCTTAACGCCCTTCTTTGAGATGTACGAGCTTAGAGATTATATATCGATAGATATCAATCGCATGGCATGAATTTCCTGTGTGGCACGCTGAGTTGCATGGATCAAGGCTTTTATTGAAAAGCAAAGTCTTGTGGTTGATGATTAAAGCATGGCCTACGTGGCGTTGCTTTGTGTATAGCGTGGATTCGCGAGCCTCACACCTCGGTATGAGATAAAAACGGGATACGGACCGTTGGGAGAACACGACGTTTCTTTCTAGCTTTGGTGGTGTCAATGACTTACCAGCCCTGACATTTATATACTTTTCACCTTTTTGGTTGTTGGAATGAGGCGCCTCGATTATAGGTCTGTAAGGACCGGGAAAGGTGTGTTTAGGAATTGCCAATCCTCAAACGTAAGAGAGGACCGGCCCAGCCGATCCAAGGGTTACCCAGTGTGCGTAGTCCTGAGCATTTGCTAGAGTGTCTCGAAGCGGAGAGGATCTTGCCCCTTGCCTCGACTCATGACGGATATCCAATTTCCAATATGAGATATTTCGGCTTTATTTGTTGAGCCTAGTATGGCGACATAGTAGCATGGGATGCTATGCCGTCTATGATTTATATTTATGATTGAAATTGTTTTGACACTATACACTTATTATAGTATCAAATGATTTGTTTTTAAAACGTACCAAGCATGTTTGGCTATTATAAGGGAAAACCCTATCCTCCGGCTTGCGTTGCATTGTGTGATGGGACCTGAGTCTTATAATAGCTTCATTTTTCGAAAAAGCATTGCGTTGTCTTTTCTATGCACTGGTATTCTTGGGAGGAAACCCGTTCCGTGTTATACGGCGTGGTCCCTTGAATTACTCTCTTTTAAAGTAAAGTTTTAAATAACTATTTTAGTTCTCACACCAGTCACATGACTGACCTGGAGTTCATAGTTTTAACCTAAACTCTGGGTGCCCCTATTTCCGACACGGGCAGCTAGTAGTTTTGGTTTTGTAGAATTATATTCACAGGATCCTGGTTTACAGCTGGAATGATATCCGGAAAGCTCTGTATCCGTATATCACCTTCAGTTGTGCTTTGTATTATTTTCCGCTGCTTTGTAATTTATTGTTATCTCTGATATTTATCGAATGTAATTTATTGATTTATACTCTGTATTTCTTGTATCTGATGGAATTGTTGTAATAGCAATGAAATGTTCTTCCGTCTGCGTTCTGATTTGTCCTGTTCTCAAAACGATCAGGGGTTTCGAACGGTCTAGATCGGTCTAGCGACTAATTCGGATCGAGCGAAATTCCTTGTCGTCACATTTGGTATTAGAGCTTTGGTTTACAGCGCTTGAGAACAAGACACATTAGAACCATACGAAAGAATTCATCAGATATTGGGTTAGTAATATCCAATCAGAATGACTCGTTAGAGATAGGATCAGTAGTATCCTAGAACGAGTGTGAAGAGTATATTTTTCAAATGAAAACAATTTTGTTTTAAAATTTAAATCGTTTTATACGTATTTGAATATTTATTTATTTTGAATTTGGACAATCGAGTATGAAAAGATTTTGCATATACGCGTCATGAACGTATATTCGAAGTTTTAATATATTAGATAGATATAGAATCACACTCTAGTCACCCGGAGATGATTCTACTGATGACTATATAGCATCAGTAGTGTGTATTCGAGTTTCGAAGGTGTGATTTTCTATATATTTCCATCAGACTGGTGTGAGAACCAAAACTTATATAGATAGATTTATTGTTGTGAATTGGCATCAAAAATGTGATTTTTGTATATGTATCAAAGTTATGAATTTGAAGCGATAATCAACTAATAGATTGATGTTTGTGTTGTTTGTTTATTTGTTTGATGATTTTGAACCATTATGCCTAATTGTACCAAATATTGAACTGTATTGAAAATTGGTCACATTTGCTTGCATATACATGTACTTACATTGAACAGGTCATAGCAAGGAGGCTAGAGTAGAGAATAAAATTTGTTTGTCCGACAAATAGGTACATGTTTACCATAATTTACAGTTTTGTTTGGGTGATGATGATTTTATGAGCCTATTGGCTAGCCGCTTGGCTTTTTCTTTTTCTTTTTGAGATCAGAAGGCCTGTATGGAAATTTCGGGATTTTCCCGTGGCTCTCGGTGCAGGGGAGGTTATGGCGAAATTTTTCGAAAATTTAGTGTGTTAGCCAAATTTTTGAAAAATTTGAAAAGTTCTTAGAAACTAAAAAGTTGAAGAACTTAAGCCGTAATCAAAATAAAGGAAGTTGAGTTGATTAGTAAAACAACTTTTGACTTCGTTCCTTTTCGGGGACGAAAAGTTTTAAGTGGGGGAGATTGTAACAACCCGGAAATGCGAGCCAAACTTAAGCCGTAATCAAAATGAATTATTTTAAATAATATCGACAAGAAATTTATTTTGAATATATTTAGAACATATATATTATATACGTCATCGTTAGAATATAAATAATTATATATAATTATAAAAGGAATTGAAAATGGCGCGGTAGTTCGATAATTCGATTTCAAACTTAAATTGAATGTACCGGGTGCAAAACAAACTGGATTTTAACAAAACCAAAAATAATAGAATCTAATTGAGAATATCTTTCCAACAAATCTGAAAAATCGAAATTTCATAGCGGGAATCAAAAGATATGTCTAGTTGAAAATTTTGAATAGTTGCTATGGAATTCAGGCCCTTAAAAATGGAAATTTTGCAAACGACCTCGAATTTCGACAAAATCACTTTTGTTGTGTCCAGGATGTAAAGTTATTGCTAAATTCCAATTTTCATAATTTTTCGAATCAATATGTGAGCGTAGAAAAGAAAATGCGTTTGACCAGTTTTAGTTGATTTTAATTGACTTGAAATTGACCATTTTTCAAACGGTCTCAAAATTTGACGAAACAAGTTTTGTTAGGACCGTATCGTCAATACAAAG
The DNA here is from genome assembly GCA_030737875.1 of Allium sativum. NCBI lineage: Eukaryota > Viridiplantae > Streptophyta > Magnoliopsida > Asparagales > Amaryllidaceae > Allium > Allium sativum. The sequence continues at coordinate 176,184,382 of CM060915.1, read as the reverse complement.
CTAGAAAATATTTTTTGGGAATTTTTCATGTTAGTATGTGACCCCGGTAAATTAAAATGTGCGTTTAAATTCAGTATATAGAGTTATATGTTGATTTTGACGAAAACTGATCGAAACGATCGAATCAGCCTACGATACATATTCCATTGTGTTCGGAATGGGGGTAATACCCTAGGGACGACAGTCGGCGGGTTCGATTTCGAGTTCGAATGGAAAGGGTACTTATGGAATTCAAAATTCAAAAAATAATTAATAAATAAATATATAAATACTTAAAGCCCCTCACCCCATCCTTTATTCACTCAGCCAATGCAAGGAAAAAACCCGCCCAAATCCCGTCGAACCCTAAATCGCCCCGCTCAAGCCCCGACCGCCGCCGCTAGTGGCGTGCGCGCCTCCCCATACCCGCGCCCTCACCCTCTCTTCCTCCCCTCTAGCTTCATCGCCTCCCTCTCCGACTCGAATGAGAACACCCCCAACAAGAAGCGGGACCTCGACCAGCCTCCGCGAGCACCATCGATGCAATCGCCCTTAGCACCCGTACCCCATACCGCCCCTTCTCCTCCACCCTAGCACGCCACCCGAGAGCACCCCACTACTCTTCCGATTTTGAGCACAGTAAGTTCGTTTTTTTTATATTTAATTCAAATACGTTGTTTCATTTTCTGATTTTTATATAACCAAAAATCAATTGGTTATTTTCAGATTTTATATAAATAACATAGGAAAGTTAATATTTTTATTATAGGAAAGTTGATATTTTTATTATAGGAAAGTTTGAAATTTTAAAACAAAGAAAGTTCGATTTTTAGATCTATGAATAAAGAATAAAAATCAGATTTTTATAGATGAAAGGTTTTGATTTTTAAATGTAAAAGGATACTTAAATAAGAAAAGATTGTATTTTTAAATATGAAATTAAAGTAGAAATACGGCCTTTATCATCCTGAAGGCGAATATAAAAGATCGATTTTTAATAATATAGAAAGGTTAAAACTATAATTTTTATAGTTTAGAAAGGATAAAAATTCGATTTTTAATTTATAGAGGGTATAAAAATATAATTTTTATTATATAGAAAGGTTAAAAATATAATTTTTTTTATCGCAAGTAAAGGTTGAAAATATAATTTTCATATTATGTAGATAATAAAGATGTGATCTTTATATGGTAGGATATAAAAAGACGATATTTTTATAGGTAGAAATGCGAAATCTTTAATATAGAAAAGGCAAAATCTTTATATAGAGAATAGCAGTGTAAAAATAGAATTTTTATCTATATAGTAGTAGTATAAAAATGTGATTTTTACATACCTAGCAACAGTATAAAAATGTGATTTTTATATATGTAGTGACTACGGGCAGTGAAATTGGCAAAAAGGCGAGCACGACGAAGATTTCTACATAAGAAGAGTCGTGGCGTTTAGTTTAGCTAGTCGGTGAGAATTTCTCACTCTAAATTTCTTTTGCTAGTTATAAATATATACTAGGATGCAGACGGTGTTTAGTAGTACCCGACACCATTGTCCACAGACCATGGACTTGTCGGTTTGGTTGTGTAGTTGGTTAGATTATTTGATTTGAACTTGATTGTTTGGTGAAATGGAATGGATTGATTGATATGTGTATGGCGTGGGTTTAATGACCCGCACTGTCAGGGGTATTTTAATTAATTTATTTAATTATATGAATGGTGAGGTAGGGAATTTAAATCATCGTTTAATTAAATAATATGGAATAATTAATTTAATTAAATAATTAAATAATATATTTAATTCAGAAATAATCAAAATTATTGGAAATCACAATATTCGGTGAACGGGGTCGTCCATTAGATTTAATTCATCTTAGGGTTGAATTATATTGACGAATATATTCAATCGACGACAGTTTGAACGTATAATTATATTATAATTAAAATCGAGCTTGAAATGGCGCTGCAGTTCGTAATTTGGCGATTTGAACTTCAACTGAATGTACAAGATTCGTTTTAAGCCGGATTTCTGTGAAACAAGAAACGCGTGGAGCTGGTGGAGTATATCTTTCTAGTGAAAGAGAAAGATCGGGATTTCGTCGTGTAGATTTTGATGTACGTCCAAATCAAATTTCAGAAAAGTCGTTGTGGAATTCCTTTATAATTTATAAAGGAATTATTTATATTTTAAAAAGGATTTTCAAAATAAATCGAATATCGGGTTGACCAAGATTTGAAATATCGAGTTATAAATCCCAGTAGAGCTGTACGGTATTCCACTGTGAATATGGACGATAATATTTAATTTTAAATATTATATTTAATTATATTTAAATATATTTATATATTTAAATGGGTCATCCAGAGCTTTAAAAATATGCTGAGTGAGCATACGAAGTCGGAATTCGACGAAACCAGTTTTGTTGGATTCGTAATGCCCAATATTTGCTAGATGTTAAGTTTCGTGATTTTTAAAGTAACTGTGTGGTCGTACGGATTTTTAGAGTGAGAAACAGTCAGTATTTTGACGGTTAAAAATACGCTGTGTGAGCATACGGAGTCGGAATTCGACGAAACCAATTTCGTTGGGTTCGTAATGTCGAACTCTAGGTACACGTCCAGTTTGGTGAGTTTTGGGTATCGTATATGGTCGCAGGAATTTTTAAGGACATAAGACGAATAGAAAATAAATAAAATAAACTAAATTATCCTAAATTGTGTGAACCAAAGCAAAACACATGTCCTCCTTTCTCATCCACAAACTTTACCAACCACCATATCATCATATAAGGTAAGCCGAACCCCAAATTCTCCTTTTCAAAAACGAACGCAGAAAAAGAATGAAGAAGAAAATCAAAAACAAAATCCATAAAATTCTATAAATCCCAAGGTAAATCTTCTTGAGTTCCTGAGATGATTTCCAATGTGTTGATGCGGGTTTCGAAGCATTCGATCGTCACTGTCGAGATAGGGTCTTTCAACATGAGAACTAGGGTTATGGATTCAGGAGGTTATAAGCATTAATACTTGGATTGGTTGTTCGATTTAGGTTCAGGGTTGTGAGGCGAGCAAAATGGGGGAGTTCGATGACATCTCGAACCAAAAAGTGTCGATGCCTGCTGTAGGAAGTCCGTCGCCGGTCTTTGGTACAGGGATGCGAGTTCGACCGTATGTATTTGGAGAGGAAGAGGAGAAGAAGAGAAAGATTTTGGTGTTTGTGGTTTTGATTTCGGTGATGTATATGAGGGGAGGAATGGAGATCGAAGTGGGATCAATGGCAATTGGGATTGTCTGTAGCTTACGGGATGGTTTTTGAGGAAGAAGGGTTGTCGGGTCCGCGTTTATAAAGGTTAGTGGGCCGGGTTAAGGAGGTAAAGCCCGGTTTTTAAATGATTAAAGTTTAATTTAATTTCAATAATATACACTAACTTATAAATATGATATCTCATCCATACGAGGTCAGAATTGAGAACCGTAAGTTGCGTTGGGATCGTATGGACGGGAACAACACAATGAGACTGACCGGGAGTGAATCCGAGCTCACTGCAATTTATGGCGAAATAAATTGTCCAACTGAGTCAAAGAACGCAAACCGATTATATAACGGTTAACACACCAATGTGAGTAAATCTCACAAACTCTAAACAGTTTATATTTTCACTATGTATTGTTAGAACTATTAATATTGTCTGTTTGGCTATGTGTTGACTGTTTGATTGAACTGCTAGTCAGTTAGTAGAAATTATATATATATATATATATATATATATGTGTGTGTGTGTGTGTGTGTGTGTATAAACTGTTAAGTGTTTATATGTGATTCTGCTATCAGAATAACTCATATCGAAGTATAATCGATGTTGTTACATTGTCTAACATTTGTAATGCAGGGAAACAGGTTGGAGGAATCCAACTGGATTCCTCAACAGTTATTTTACTGTGATTTATATATTGTGATATATAATGTGATATATATAGTCTGGTGTGATTATGTGTGTTAGGACGATATTCATCGTTGTTATATGGTATGTTAAATACCGTAAGAATACCAGAATGTGATAAAGGGATTTTCAAAGTATAATTTGAAAATATCTTATTTATATAAAATCACTGGATTTTATATATATAAGAAAAAGGATTTTTAGTAAAAAGGAATTATATTTGTTAAACAAATACAAAGGGATTTATTTATAAAACAAATATAAAGGTAATATTTGGTCAAACAAATATAAAGGTAATATTTGGTCAAACAAATATAAAGGTAATATTTGGTCAAACAAATATAAAGGTAATATTTGGTCAAACAAATATAAAGGTAATATTTGGTAAATCAAATAGAATAAAGGAGATATAATTTGTCAGAATAAATAGGATATTATAAAGGGTATTTATTTAGGGATTAAATAAAAAGAATAAATAGAAATAAACTAAAGGAGATATTTATTTGTTAAATAAATAGGAGTTAAACAAAGTGAATTGGTTAAGATAATCGAGTTGGAGGGTCGAGTTATGATAATCGAGTTGGATGGTCAAGTTAAGTAATCAAGATCGAGTTAAGTCATCGAGGGTATGTTACCAAGTTAAGTTAAACAAGTTATCAAAGGAGTTAGTCTAAATGGATTGGTCGAGATAAACTAAGTGAGTTGGTCGAGTTAACCAAGCGAATTGGTCGAGATAGTCTAAATAAATTGGTTAAGTTAATCAATGTGAATTGGTCGAGTTAACCAAGCAAATTGGTCGAGTTAGTCTAAATAAATGGGTTAAGTTAAACTAAGTGAAAGGGGTTAAGTTAGTCTAAATGAATGGGTTAAGTTAATCAAAAGGAATTAGTCGAAGTAAATCAAAGGAATTAGTCGAAGTAAATCCAAAGGAGTTAGTCGAAGTGTTTAACCAAAGGAGTTAGTCGAAGTTGAGTAAACCAAGTTAAGTTAAAATGAATAAGTTAAGTTAACCGGTTAGAGTAGAGTTAACTAATTTGAGTTATTCAAATTGGAGTTAATCGAGTAGAGTTATCGAATATCACTTATTCGAGGTGGAGTTATCAAATATAGTGTATTCGAGAGAAGGGTAATCGAATATGGGTTATTCGAAGTGAATTAATCGAATATTGGTTATTCAAAGTGAATTAATCGAATATCGGTTATTCGAGAGGGGAGTTATCAAATCTAATAGCGTTAGAGAAGTTGATCGAATATAGTTTATTCGAATAGAGTTAGAAGAGTTAATCGAATATAGTTTATTAGAATAGCGTTAGAGGAGTTATCGAATAAAGTTTATTCGACAGGAGTTAAGTGAATAGGATTAATCAAATAGAGTTAAGTAAATAGGGTCAGTCCAATAGGGTTAAGTGAAAAGAGATAATCGAATATAGTTACTCGAAAGGGGAAAGGTTAAGTACGGAAGTAAGTAAAGAAATATAAAGTGAACTTTACCTATTTCAAGGTTAGAAGTGTTGTTCAGTTAAGGTCTGAGAGGTAGTTCTACCCCAACTTGTTTGGCTTCGTTTTTAACTAAGAAATGGGTATGGTTCGGCAGTAAAGGATGGTAAAGTGAATTTAGTAATTAAAGGAAATGGAAATGTTTTCCAGTGTTAATAAATATATTTTCTAAATCTAGAAAATAGCAATTGTTGAATATAGGGTAACAGGAGATGTAAAATGAACTAAAGAGATTAATTGTTGAATTATGTTTGATCGATATAATTTCCATCTGGAAATAATATCGTTGTTTGCACACTTGTTTTTCTTCGATAGTTAACCCAAAGACTATCGAAGTTTTGACCATTTTAACGTTGTTAATATGGAGAGACCGGTTGGATTATTATCCAATGAACCACTCTATATTGGCATATGCGTTGCGAATTATATATGCCAAAGATAATTGAAGACGGAGTAAAATGCAAGGGCTGTTGTATAAGTCTTAGATAACAGTGACTAAGATGGATATACTGAATAGTGCCTTCGGTTTGTCCAGTCCCAGGACAACGTATATGGAAGAAGATCTGACAGAGTATATCCAATGGATCGCGTAAGTTGATCTGTTCAAACGTATTCATGTTTGGTGGCGGACGAATTCGTTTCTCTTAGCTGTATACCCGGGTTATGTTTGGATAAGTCAATTTGTGTGGCGGGTATGACGATGTGATATTCTAAGTGTATGGATGAGCGTCTGACAGAGTATTTCCAGAAAGGTCACGTACCTTGATTTCCTCAACCGTACCAAGAATGGAAGCGGAGAAGGAAACTTCTTTTAGCTGACACATAATGTATGGTTGTAGGCGTCAAGTTAGTGATTTTGATGGATCTGACAATGTGGCATTCGAAGTGAATCTGATGTGATGATAAAGCGTAGCTTCTAGCCTCATCAACCGGTAAATGACAGAAATTGGGCAGGCAGCATGGCTATGTAGGTCGCACCTGTTAGGATGTATAATCACCTGATCTAGAGTTTCATTTACTTCTTAAAATCTATTGTTGATGCTGTCCCATTTGGGAAACGGTTGCTGATCCCAACCGTTGGTGATATACATTCGATACACTCAAGCAAAATGAGTGGTCGGTCATGTGTGGCCGGGTTGCAAGATGTTGTTGTTGAACCCAGTGTATTCCTTTCTAGAGATACACTAGCGAAGGTGGTTCCATACCTTGTCATAGTTGGAAATCCATTACCCAATACGTGCTTGCGATTTTGATTGTATACCATATATGTAGAACGTGAGATGAAAGCGTTTCTGCTAGATGATTATTATATTGTTGTTAATAGACATTATTATAATATCAAAGGTTTTTGATAAAAAGATATTTTGGATTCTCATGAGGGAAAAACCCGTTCCGTTATACGACGTGGTCTTATGAGATATCGTTTACTTGTTCAGCTGTTATTAAACTATTTTACTCATACCAGTCCCATGACTGACCCGGAGTTTACTTTGTTGTTTTCCCTAAACTCTTGGGTGCCTAAATTTGTACGGGCAGTCAAGTAGTCGGGTTTTTACAGATATACTTGGAGAGCTTGGAGCAGGAGGCTTCAAGATCATATAGCTATAGTTTATTTCTGCTGTGTTATAAGTGCTGTGCTCTGATAAGTGCTATTGTATACATAACTGTTATATTTCAAAGTTATGTTATCTATTATATGTTATTCGTTCCGGTGTGAGGTTCGTGTTACTCTGATGTTGTGTTCTTCTTCTTCTATTCTAAGTTTCTATCTTATCTATTCTCACCCTCTAATTTCTTTCAATAATTACCAGGATTTTTCGATGTTTTGGTTATCGACATCGTGTTTATGTCGATAACCAAAGCCGCTCAAAAAATCCGGGTCGTTACAGTTGGTATTAGAGCTTAAGTTAAGAATTACTTGGCTCTGTGGCGTAACTCGGTAGAGATAGGGTTAGTAATACCCTAGATTGAGTTTGAGTATATATACGAGTGCGTATTTGTATTTGATATAAAAATGGTTTTATATTGTGGGGATTCATTGGCTGAACTGTTTATGGGTTCTAGTCGATCAGTTTGATCCACTGTATCGGTAGGAGTTTGAAAACACTCGAATATGATGGGTCGACACGATATGTTTTGTAAAGAGGGTAAACTAAAATAAGTTTACCCAGAGTATATTCTGATATAGAGGAAATATATATATTAGATATATTGGTTGTAATTATAATCGAGTAAGATTATAACATGTGAAATGGTTATATATAACCAGAATTCATATAAGTGAAATCAGATGAATTAAATCCGAAATTTTAATCAGAATTGAAATAAGAACCCTGGAAATTTGAATAAGGGTTTGTTAACAGAGATGGATTAAGTATATGAGAATTTTAAAGATCCTGGGAGATTTTAAATTGTTTAAAGCATTTTGAAGGCTATTTTGAATTGATTTCAAAGTGGAAATATTCAGAAATGGTTTTAAAGGTGATATAGTATTGAACTCACTTCGATAGCTGGAAAATAATTCTGATGATGACTGCAGCATCATCAGTGTTCATTTTCGAGTTGATAAGTGACGGATTACTACCGAGGATTTTGTTTTTGAATTGTTTGAGAAAAACAAATTGTTTTGGTACTTTGAAATAAACACTTTGATTTTTGATGCGATAATGTGATTTAAAATTCCGAGGAAAAGATTGTTGAATTAAAAACCAATTTGAAATGAAGGTTGGAAAAAGGCAATTGGAATTAAGATTGAAATCAATTAGGTGAATATTCAATTAAATTGGGTTAGGATGATATCAAAACAAATTGGATTGATGAGTTAAGGATTTGAAATCAAGAATTGGGCTTTGATTTGAAATTGGATTCGACTTGGATATAAAGCGAATGGTTGAATTTGTGGATAAGACTGATTGAAAATTTGTTGAGATGACCTTTGGTATATGTTGGGTTGATAACAGGTAAAGTGATAAAGTTAATATGCCGACAAAAGGTACAAGTTTATATTTGATATAAGCAAGAGATTTTTGAGCCGTATCGGCTAGCCGCTTGGCTTTTCTTTTTCTTTTGGGATTGGTGAGGGCCATGGGAGGCTATGTAAAATATCCCGTTGCTCCCGGTACAAAGGAGGTTATGGCGAATTTTCCCAGAAATTTAAGGAGTTAGAATATATAAAAGGGGAATATTTGTGGAAACCAAATATAAAAGGAAATATTTATGTAGGAAATAAATAAAGTTATAAAGGAAATATTTATATGAAATAAATATAGGCAAATTGAAAAGGAAAAATCATTTTTAAAGTGACGAACCGTTACCAAAAGTAAATCTTTAAAAATGGATAAACGTTGTTAAAAGAAACGTAATGAATAACCAGTAGAGTTAACCAGTTCAGTAGAGTTAACCAGTTGGGTTAAGTAAGTCGAGTTAATCAAGTCGAGTTAATCGGTTAGAGTTAACCAGGTAGAGTTAACCAGTTAGTGTTAATCAGTTAGAATTAATCGATTAGAGTTAAAACGAACTTAAAAAAAAAAGTATACATGTTTAAAAGTGAATAAATTAGTTGTATCGTATTGATAATTTGAGTAAGTAGTCTTATCTGTTTTGACGTTATAAATGTTATTCAGTCAAGGTCTGAGAGGTAGCTATACCCCAACTTGATTGGTTTCATTATTAACAAATAATTAGTAAGATTTCAGGCTTGAAGATCAATGTTGGATAAGAGTTAGTTGAATATAGTATTTGGGTTGTCATGATGATGTTTTACACAACATCCGTTTTAATCCAAATAAGCGTAAGCTGGGACATAGTTTGATTTTCTTTTTTGGGTTGGAGATGGCCTAGTGAGGCGAGTTGTGATTTTACCGATAAGGCTGTACAAAGGAGGTTATGGCAAAATTTCCTGGAAATTTAAAGTGTTAGAAAATTTTCAGAATTTTTGAAAATTTTAGTTAGTCGGAAGAATTAATATTTTAGTCGATATTAGTTGGTTCTGTTGAAATCAGAAATAAGGGGAAAATAAATCTTAGGAGTTCCAATATATAGGGTCGTCCTTTAACTTAGCAATTTCGAGGACGAAATTATTTTAAGTAGGGAAGAATGTAATGACCCGCACTGTCAGGGGTATTTTAATTAATTTATTTAATTATATGAATGGTGAGGTAGGGAATTTAAATCATCGTTTAATTAAATAATATGGAATAATTAATTTAATTAAATAATATATTTAATTCAGAAATAATCAAAAATATTGGAAATCACAATATTCGGTGAACGGGGTCGTCCATTAGATTTAATTCAGCTTAGCGTTGAATTATATTGACAAATATATTCAATCGACGACAGTTTGAACGTATAATTATATTATAATTAAAATCGAGCTTGAAATGGCGCTGCAGTTCGTAATTTGGCGATTTGAACTTCAACTGAATGTACAGGATTCGTTTTAAGCCGGATTTCTGTGAAACAAGAAACGCGTGGAGCTGGTGGAGTATATCTTTCTAGTGAAAGAGAAAGATCGGGATTTCGTCGTGTAGATTTTGATGTACGTCCAAATCAAATTTCAGAAAAGTCGTTGTGGAATTCCTTTTTAATTTATAAAGGAATTATTTATATTTTAAAAAGGATTTTCAAAATAAATCGAATATCGGGTTGACCAAAATTTGAAATATCGAGTTATAAATCCCAGCAGAGCTGTATGGTATTCCACTGTGAATATAGACGATAATATTTAATTTTAAATATTATATTTAATTATATTTAAATATATTTATATATTTAAATGGGTCATCCAGAGCTTTAAAAATATGCTGAGTGAGCATACGAAGTCGGAATTCGACGAAACCAGTTTTGTTGGATTCGTAATGTCCAATATTTGCTAGATGTTAAGTTTCGTGATTTTTAAAGTCACTGTGCGGTCGTACGGATTTTAAGAGTGAGAAACAGTCAGTATTTTGATGGTTAAAAATACGATGTGTGAGCATACGGAGTCGGAATTCGACAAAACCAATTTCGTTGGGTTCGTAATGTCGAACTCTAGGTACACGTCCAGTTTGGTGATTTTTGGGTATCGTATATGGTCGCAGGGATTTTTAAGGACATAAGACGAATAGAAAATAAATAAAATAAACTAAATTATCCTAAATTGTGTGAACCAAAGCAAAACACATGTCCTCCTTTCTCATCCACAAACGTTACCAACCACCATATCAGCATATAAGGTAAGCCGAACCCCAAATTCTCCTTTTCAAAAACAAACGCAGAAAAAGAATGAAGAAGAAAATCAAAAACCAAATCCATAAAATTCTATAAATCCCAAGGTAAATCTTCTTGAGTTCCTGGGATGATTTCCAATGTGTTGATGCGGGTTTCGAAGCTTTCGATCGTCACTGTCGAGATATGGTCTTTCAACGTGAGAACTAGGGTTATGGATTCAGGAGGTTATAAGCATCAATACTTGGATTGGTTGTTCGATTTAGGTTCAGGGTTGTGAGGCGAGAAAAATGGGGGAGTTCGATGACATCTCGAACCAAAAAGTGTCGACGCCTGTTGTAGGAAGTCCGTCGTCGGTCTCTGGTACAGGGATGCGAGTTCGACCGTATGTATATGGAGAGGAAGAGGAGAAGAAGAGAAAGATTTTGGTGTTTGTGGTTTTGATTTCGGTGATGTATATGAGGGGAGGAATGGAGATCGAAGTGGGATCAATGGCAATTGGGATTGTCTGTAGCTTACGGGATGGTTTTTGAGGAAGAAGGGTTGTCGGGTCCGGGTTTATAAAGGTTAGTGGGCCGGGTTAAGGAGGTAAAGCCCGGTTTTTAAATGATTGAAGTTTAATTTAATTTCAATAATATACACTAACTTATAAATATGATATCTCATCCATACCAGGTCAGAATTGAGAACCGTAAGTTGCGTTGGGATCGTATGGACGGGAACAACACAATGAGACTGATCAGGACTGAATCCGAGCTCATTACAATTTATGGCGAAATAAATTGTCCAACTGAGTCAAAGAACGCAAACCGATTATATAATAGTTAACACACCAATGTGAGTAAATCTCACAAACTCTAAACAGTTTATATTTTCACGTTGTATTGTTAGAACTGTTAATATTGTCTGTTTGGCTATGTGTTGACTGTTAGATTGAACTGCTAGTCAGTTAGTAGAAATTATATATATATATGTGTGTGTGTGTGTGTGTGTGTGTGTATAAACTGTTAAGTGTTTATATGTGATTCTGCTATCAGAATAACTCATATCGAAGTATAATCGATGTTGTTACATTGTCTAACATCTGTAATGCAGGGAAACAGGTTGGAGGAATCCGACTGGATTCCTCAACAGTTATTTTACTGTGATTTATATATTGTGATATATAATGTGATATATATAGTCTGGTGTGATTATGTGTGTTAGGACGATATTCATCGTTGTTATATGGTATGTTAAATACCGTAAGAATACCAGAATGTGATAAATGGATTTTCAAAGTATAATTTGAAAATATCTTATTTATATAAAATCACTGGATTTTATATATATAAGAAAAAGGATTTTTAATAAAAAGGAATTATATTTGTTAAAGAAATATAAAGGGATTTATTTATAAAACTAATATAAAGGTAATATTTGGTCAAACAAATATAAAGGTAATATTTGGTCAAACAAATATAAAGGTAATATTTGGTCAAACAAATATAAAGGTAATATTTGGTAAATCAAATAGAATAAAGGAGATATAATTTGTTAGAATAAATAGGATATTATAAAGGGTATTTATTTAGGGATTAAATAAAAAGAATAAATAGAATTAAACTAAAGGAGATATTTATTTGTTAAATAAATAGGAGTTAAACAAAGTGAATTGGTTAAGATAATCGAGTTGGAGGGTCGAGTTAAGATAATCGCGTTGGATTGTCAAGTTAAGTAATCGAGATCGAGTTAAGTCATCGAGGGTATGTCACCAAGTTAAGTTAAACAAGTTATCAAAGGAGTTAGTCTAAATGGATTGGTCGAGATAAACTAAGTGAGTTGGTCGGGTTAACCAAGCGAATTGGTCGAGATAGTCTAAATAAATTGGTTAAGTTAATCAATGTGAATTGGTCGAGTTAACCAAGCAAATTGGTCGAGTTAGTCTAAATAAATGGGTTAAGTTAAACTAAGTGAAAGGGGTTAAGTTAGTCTAAATGAATGGGTTAAGTTAATCAAAAGGAATTAGTCGAAGTAAATCAAAGGATTTAGTCGAAGTAAATCCAAAGGAGTTAGTCGAAGTGTTTAACCAAAGGAGTTAGTCGAAGTTGAGTAAATCAAGTTAAGTTAAAATGAATAAGTTAAGTTAACCGGTTTGAGTAGAGTTAACTAATTTGAGTTATTCAAATTGGAGTTAATCGAGTAGAGTTATCGAATATCACTTATTCGAGGTGGAGTTATCGAATATAGTGTATTCGAGAGAATGGTAATCGAATATGGGTTATTCGAAGTGAATTAATCGAATATTGGTTATTCAAAGTGAGTTAATTGAATATCGGTTATTCGAGTGGGGAGTTATCAAATCTAATAGCGTTAGAGGAGTTGATCGAATATAGTTTATTCGAATAGAGTTAGAAGAGTTAATCGAATATAGTTTATTAGAATAGCGTTAGAGGAGTTATCGAATAAAGTTTACTCGACAGGAGTTAAGTGAATAGGATTAATCAAATAGAGTTAAGTAAATAGGGTCAGTCCAATAGGGTTAAGTGAAAAGAGATAATCGAATATAGTTACTCGAAAGGGGAAAGGTTAAGTACGGAAGTAAGTAAAGAAATATAAAGTGAACTTTACCTATTTCAAGGTTAGAAGTGTTGTTCAGTTAAGGTCAGAGAGGTAGTTCTACCCCAACTTGATTGGCTTCGTTTTTAACTAAGAAATGGGTATGGTTCGGCAGTAAAGGATGGTAAAGTGAATTTAGTAATTAAAGGAAATGGAAATGTTTTCCAGTGTTAATAAATATATTTTCTAAATCTAGAAAATAACAATTGTTGAATATAGGATAACAGGAGATGTATAATGAACTAAAGAGATTAATTGTTGAATGATGTTTGATCGATATAATTTCCATCTGGAAATAATATCGTTGTTTGCACACTTGTTTTTCTTCGATAGTTAACTCACAGACTATCAAAGTTTTGACCATTTTAACGTTGTTAATATGGAGAGACCGGTTGGATTATTATCCAAAGAACCACTCTGTATTGGCATACGCGTTGTGAATCATATATGCCAAAGATAATTGAAGACGGAGTAAAATGCAAGGGCTGTTGTATAAGTCTTAAATAACAGTGACTAAGATGGATATACTGAATAGTGCCTTCGGTTTGTCCAGTCCCAGGACAACGTATATGGAAGAAGATCTGACAGAGTATATCCAATGGATCGCGTAAGTTGATCTGTTCAAACGTATTCATGTTTGGTGGCGGAGGAATTCGTTTCTCTTAGCTGTATACCTGGGTTATGTTTGGATAAGTCAATTTGTGTGGCGGGTATGACGATGTGATATTCTAAGTGTATGGATGAGCGTCTGACAGAGTATTTCCAGAAAGGTCACGTACCTTGATTTCCTCAACCGTACCAAGAATGGAAGCGGAGAAGGAAACTTCTTTTAGCCGACACATAATGTATGGTTGTAGGCGTCAAGTTAGTGATTTTGATGGATCTGACAATGTGGCATTCGAAGTGAATCTGATGTGATGATAAATCGTAGCTTCTAGCCTCATCAACCGGTAAATGACAGAAATCGGGCAGGCAGCACGGCTATGTAGGTCGCACCTGTTAAGATGTATAATCACCTGATCTAGAGTCTCATTTACTTCTTAAAATCTATTGTTGATGCTGTCCCATTCGGGAAACGGTTGTTGATCCCAACCGTTGGTGATATACATTCGATCCACTCAAGCAAAATGAGTGGTCGGTCATGTGTGGCCGGGTTGCAAGATGTTCTTGTTGAACCCAGTGTATTCCTTTCTAGAGATACACTAGCGAAGGTGGTTCCATACCTTGTCATAGTTGGAAATCCATTACCCAATACGTGCTTGCGATTTTGATTGTATACCATATATGTAGAACGTGAGATGAAAGCGTTTCTGCTAGATGATTATTATATTGTTGTTAATAGACATTATTATAATATCAAAGGTTTTTGATAAAAAGATATTTTGGATTCTCATGAGGGAAAAACCCGTTCCGTTATACGGCGTGGTCTTATGAGATATCGTTTACTTGTTCAGCTGTTATTAAACTATTTTACTCATACCAGTCCCATGACTGACCCGGAGTTTACTTTGTTGTTTTCCCTAAACTCTTGGGTGCCTAAATTTGTACGGGCAGTCAAGTAGTCGGGTTTTTACAGATATACTTGGAGAGCTTGGAGCAGGAGGCTTCAAGATCATATAGCTATAGTTTATTTCTGCTGTGTTATAAGTGCTGTGCTCTAATAAGTGCTATTGTATACATAACTGTTATATTTCAAAGTTATGTTATCTATTATATGTTATTCGTTCCGGTGTGAGGTTCGTGTTACTCTGATGTTGTGTTCTTCTTCTTCTATTCTAAGTTTCTATCTTATCTATTCTCACCCTCTAATTTCTTTCAATAATTACCAGGATTTTTCGATGTTTTGGTTATCGACATCGTGTTTATGTCGATAACCAAAGCCGCTCAAAAAATCTGGGTCGTTACAGTTGGTATCAGAGCTTAAGTTAAGAATTACTTGGCTCTGTGGCGTAACTCGGTAGAGATAGGGTTAGTAATACCCTAGATTGAGTTTGAGTATATATACGAGTGCGTATTTGTATTTGATATAAAAATGGTTTTATATTGTGGGGATTCATTGGCTGAACTGTTTATGGGTTCTAGTCGATCAGTTTGATCCACTGTATCGGTAGGAGTTTGAAAACACTCGAATATGATGGGTCGACACGATATGTTTTGTAAAGAGGGTAAACTAAAATAAGTTTACCCAGAGTATATTCTGATATAGAGGAAATATATATATTAGATATATTGGTTGTAATTATAATCGAGTAAGATTATAGCATGTGAAATGGTTATATATAACCAGAATTCATATAAGTGAAATCAGATGAATTAAATCCGAAATTTTAATCAGAATTGAAATAAGAACCCTGGAAATTTGAATAAGGGTTTGTTAACAGAGATGGATTAAGTATATGAGAATTTTAAAGATCCTGGGAGATTTTAAATTGTTTAAAGCATTTTGAAGGATATTTTGAATTGATTTCAAAGTGGAAATATTCAGAAATGGTTTTAAAGGTGATATAGTATTGAACTCACTTCGATAGCTGGAAAATAATTCTGATGATGACTGCAGCATCATCAGTGTTCATTTTCGAGTTGATAAGTGACGGATTACTACCGAGGATTTTGTTTTTGAATTGTTTGAGAAAAACAAATTGTTTTGGTACTTTGAAATAAACACTTTGATTTTTGATGCGATAATGTGATTTAAAATTCCGAGGAAAAGATTGTTGAATTAAAAACCAATTTGAAATGAAGGTTGGAAAAAGGCAATTGGAATTAAGATTGAAATCAATTAGGTGAATATTCAATTAAATTGGGTTAGGATGATATCAAAACAAATTGGATTGATGAGTTAAGGATTTGAAATCAAGAATTGGGCTTTGATTTGAAATTGGATTCGACTTGGATATAAAGCGAATGGTTGAATTTGTGGATAAGACTGATTGAAAATTTGTTGAGATGACCTTTGGTATATGTTGGGTTGATAACAGGTAAAGTGATAAAGTTAATATGCCGACAAAAGGTACAAGTTTATATTTGATATAAGCATGAGATTTATGAGCCGTATCGGCTAGCCGCTTGGCTTTTCTTTTTCTTTTGGGATTGGTGAGGGCCATGGGAGGCTATGTAAAATATCCCGTTGCTCCCGGTACAAAGGAGGTTATGGCGAATTTTCCCAGAAATTTAAGGAGTTAGAATATATAAAAGGGGAATATTTGTGGAAACCAAATATAAAAGGAAATATTTATGTAGGAAATAAATAAAGTTATAAAGGAAATATTTATATGAAATAAATATAGGCAAATTGAAAAGGAAAAATCATTTTTAAAGTGACGAACCGTTACCAAAAGTAAATCTTTAAAAATGGATAAACGTTGTTAAAAGAAACGTAATGAATAACCAGTAGAGTTAACCAGTTCAGTAGAGTTAACCAGTTGGGTTAAGTAAGTCGAGTTAATCAAGTCGAGTTAATCGGTTAGAGTTAACCAGGTAGAGTTAACCAGTTAGTGTTAATCAGTTAGAATTAATCGATTAGAGTTAAAACGAACTTAAAAAAAAAGTATACATGTTTAAAAGTGAATAAATTAGTTGTATCGTATTGATAATTTGAGTAAGTAGTCTTATCTGTTTTGACGTTATAAATGTTATTCAGTCAAGGTCTGAGAGGTAGCTATACCCCAACTTGATTGGTTTCATTATTAACAAATAATTAGTAAGATTTCAGGCTTGAAGATCAATGTTGGATAAGAGTTAGTTGAATATAGTATTTGGGTTGTCATGATGATGTTTTACACAACATCCGTTTTAATCCAAATAAGCGTAAGCTGGGACATAGTTTGATTTTCTTTTTTGGGTTGGAGATGGCCTAGTGAGGCGAGTTGTGATTTTACCGATAAGGCTGTACAAAGGAGGTTATGGCAAAATTTTCTGGAAATTTAAAGTGTTAGAAAATTTTCAGAATTTTTGAAAATTTTAGTTAGTCGGAAGAATTAATATTTTAGTCGATATTAGTTGGTTCTGTTGAAATCAGAAATAAGGGGAAAATAAATCTTAGGAGTTCCAATATATAGGGTCGTCCTTTAACTTAGCAATTTCGAGGACGAAATTATTTTAAGTAGGGAAGAATGTAATGACCCGCACTGTCAGGGGTATTTTAATTAATTTATTTAATTATATGAATGGTGAGGTAGGGAATTTAAATCATCGTTTAATTAAATAATATGGAATAATTAATTTAATTAAATAATATATTTAATTCAGAAATAATCAAAAATATTGGAAATCACAATATTCGGTGAACGGGGTCGTCCATTAGATTTAATTCAGCTTAGCGTTGAATTATATTGACAAATATATTCAATCGACGACAGTTTGAACGTATAATTATATTATAATTAAAATCGAGCTTGAAATGGCGCTGCAGTTCGTAATTTGGCGATTTGAACTTCAACTGAATGTACAGGATTCGTTTTAAGCCGGATTTCTGTGAAACAAGAAACGCGTGGAGCTGGTGGAGTATATCTTTCTAGTGAAAGAGAAAGATCGAGATTTCGTCGTGTAGATTTTGATGTACGTCCAAATCAAATTTCAGAAAAGTCGTTGTGGAATTCCTTTATAATTTATAAAGGAATTATTTATATTTTAAAAAGGATTTTCAAAATAAATCGAATATCGGGTTGACCAAAATTTGAAATATCGAGTTATAAATCCCAGCAGAGCTGTATGGTATTCCACTGTGAATATAGACGATAATATTTAATTTTAAATATTATATTTAATTATATTTAAATATATTTATATATTTAAATGGGTCATCCAGAGCTTTAAAAATATGCTGAGTGAGCATACGAAGTCGGAATTCGACGAAACCAGTTTTGTTGGATTCGTAATGTCCAATATTTGCTAGATGTTAAGTTTCGTGATTTTTAAAGTCACTGTGCGGTCGTACGGATTTTAAGAGTGAGAAACAGTCAGTATTTTGATGGTTAAAAATACGATGTGTGAGCATACGGAATCGGAATTCGACAAAACCAATTTCGTTGGGTTCGTAATGTCGAACTCTAGGTACACGTCCAGTTTGGTGATTTTTGGGTATCGTATATGGTCGCAGGGATTTTTAAGGACATAAGACGAATAGAAAATAAATAAAATAAACTAAATTATCCTAAATTGTGTGAACCAAAGCAAAACACATGTCCTCCTTTCTCATCCACAAACGTTACCAACCACCATATCAGCATATAAGGTAAGCCGAACCCCAAATTCTCCTTTTCAAAAACAAACGCAGAAAAAGAATGAAGAAGAAAATCAAAAACCAAATCCATAAAATTCTATAAATCCCAAGGTAAATCTTCTTGAGTTCCTGGGATGATTTCCAATGTGTTGATGCGGGTTTCGAAGCTTTCGATCGTCACTGTCGAGATAGGGTCTTTCAACGTGAGAACTAGGGTTATGGATTCAGGAGGTTATAAGCATCAATACTTGGATTGGTTGTTCGATTTAGGTTCAGGGTTGTGAGGCGAGAAAAATGGGGGAGTTCGATGACATCTCGAACCAAAAAGTGTCGACGCCTGCTGTAGGAAGTCCGTCGTCGGTCTCTGGTACAGGGATGCGAGTTCGACCGTATGTATATGGAGAGGAAGAGGAGAAGAAGAGAAAGATTTTGGTGTTTGTGGTTTTGATTTCGGTGATGTATATGAGGGGAGGAATGGAGATCGAAGTGGGATCAATGGCAATTGGGATTGTCTGTAGCTTACGGGATGGTTTTTGAGGAAGAAGGGTTGTCGGGTCCGGGTTTATAAAGGTTAGTGGGCCGGGTTAAGGAGGTAAAGCCCGGTTTTTAAATGATTAAAGTTTAATTTAATTTCAATAATATACACTAACTTATAAATATGATATCTCATCCATACCAGGTCAGAATTGAGAACCGTAAGTTGCGTTGGGATCGTATGGACGGGAACAACACAATGAGACTGATCGGGACTGAATCTGAGCTCATTACAATTTATGGCGAAATAAATTGTCCAACTGAGTCAAAGAACGCAAACCGATTATATAATAGTTAACACACCAATGTGAGTAAATCTCACAAACTCTAAACAGTTTATATTTTCACGGTTAGAACTGTTAATATTGTCTGTTTGGCTATGTGTTGACTGTTAGATTGAACTGCTAGTCAGTTAGTAGAAATTATATATATATATATATGTGTGTGTGTGTGTGTGTATAAACTGTTAAGTGTTTATATGTGATTCTGCTATCAGAATAACTCATATCGAAGTATAATCGATGTTGTTACATTGTCTAACATCTGTAATGCAGGGAAACAGGTTGGAGGAATCCGACTGGATTCCTCAACAGTTATTTTACTGTGATTTATATATTGTGATATATAATGTGATATATATAGTCTGGTGTGATTATGTGTGTTAGGACGATATTCATCGTTGTTATATGGTATGTTAAATACCGTAAGAATACCAGAATGTGATAAAGGGATTTTCAAAGTATAATTTGAAAATATCTTATTTATATAAAATCACTGGATTTTATATATATAAGAAAAACGATTTTTAATAAAAAGGAATTATATTTGTTAAAGAAATATAAAGGGATTTATTTATAAAACAAATATAAAGGTAATATTTGGTCAAACAAATATAAAGGTAATATTTGGTCAAACAAATATAAAGGTAATATTTGGTCAAACAAATATAAAGGTAATATTTGGTAAATCAAATAGAATAAAGGAGATATAATTTGTTAGAATAAATAGGATATTATAAAGGGTATTTATTTAGGGATTAAATAAAAAGAATAAATAGAATTAAACTAAAGGAGATATTTATTTGTTAAATAAATAGGAGTTAAACAAAGTGAATTGGTTAAGATAATCGAGTTGGAGGGTCGAGTTAAGATAATCGGGTTGGATTGTCAAGTTAAGTAATCGAGATCGAGTTAAGTCATCGAGGGTATGTCACCAAGTTAAGTTAAACAAGTTATCAAAGGAGTTAGTCTAAATGGATTGGTCGAGATAAACTAAGTGAGTTGGTCGGGTTAACCAAGCGAATTGGTCGAGATAGTCTAAATAAATTGGTTAAGTTAATCAATGTGAATTGGTCGAGTTAACCAAGCAAATTGGTCGAGTTAGTCTAAATAAATGGGTTAAGTTAAACTAAGTGAAAGGGGTTAAGTTAGTCTAAATGAATGGGTTAAGTTAATCAAAAGGAATTAGTCGAAGTAAATCAAAGGAATTAGTCGAAGTAAATCCAAAGGAGTTAGTCGAAGTGTTTAACCAAAGGAGTTAGTCGAAGTTGAGTAAATCAAGTTAAGTTAAAATGAATAAGTTAAGTTAACCGGTTAGAGTAGAGTTAACTAATTTGAGTTATTCAAATTGGAGTTAATCGAGTAGAGTTATCGAATATCACTTATTCGAGGTGGAGTTATCGAATATAGTGTATTCGAGAGAATGGTAATCGAATATGGGTTATTCGAAGTGAATTAATCGAATATTGGTTATTCAAAGTGAGTTAATTGAATATCGGTTATTCGAGTGGGGAGTTATCAAATCTAATAGTGTTAGAGGAGTTGATCGAATATAGTTTATTCGAATAGAGTTAGAAGAGTTAATCGAATATAGTTTATTAGAATAGCGTTAGAGGAGTTATCGAATAAAGTTTACTCGACAGGAGTTAAGTGAATAGGATTAATCAAATAGAGTTAAGTAAATAGGGTCAGTCCAATAGGGTTAAGTGAAAAGAGATAATCGAATATAGTTACTCGAAAGGGGAAAGGTTAAGTACGGAAGTAAGTAAAGAAATATAAAGTGAACTTTACCTATTTCAAGGTTAGAAGTGTTGTTCAGTTAAGGTCAGAGAGGTAGTTCTACCCCAACTTGATTGGCTTCGTTTTTAACTAAGAAATGGGTATGGTTCGGCAGTAAAGGATGGTAAAGTGAATTTAGTAATTAAAGGAAATGGAAATGTTTTCCAGTGTTAATAAATATATTTTCTAAATCTAGAAAATAACAATTGTTGAATATAGGATAACAGGAGATGTATAATGAACTAAAGAGATTAATTGTTGAATGATGTTTGATCGATATAATTTCCATCTGGAAATAATATCGTTGTTTGCACACTTGTTTTTCTTCGATAGTTAACTCACAGACTATCAAAGTTTTGACCATTTTAACGTTGTTAATATGGAGAGACCGGTTGGATTATTATCCAAAGAACCACTCTGTATTGGCATACGCGTTGTGAATCATATATGCCAAAGATAATTGAAGACGGAGTAAAATGCAAGGGCTGTTGTATAAGTCTTAAATAACAGTGACTAAGATGGATATACTGAATAGTTCCTTCGGTTTGTCCAGTCCCAGGACAACGTATATGGAAGAAGATCTGACAGAGTATATCCAATGGATCGCGTAAGTTGATCTGTTCAAACGTATTCATGTTTGGTGGCGGAGGAATTCGTTTCTCTTAGCTGTATACCTGGGTTATGTTTGGATAAGTCAATTTGTGTGGCGGGTATGACGATGTGATATTCTAAGTGTATGGATGAGCGTCTGACAGAGTATTTCCAGAAAGGTCACGTACCTTGATTTCCTCAACCGTACCAAGAATGGAAGCGGAGAAGGAAACTTCTTTTAGCCGACACATAATGTATGGTTGTAGGCGTCAAGTTAGTGATTTTGATGGATCTGACAATGTGGCATTCGAAGTGAATCTGATGTGATGATAAATCGTAGCTTCTAGCCTCATCAACCGGTAAATGACAGAAATCGGGCAGGCAGCATGGCTATGTAGGTCGCACCTGTTAAGATGTATAATCACCTGATCTAGAGTCTCATTTACTTCTTAAAATCTATTGTTGATGCTGTCCCATTCGGGAAACGGTTGTTGATCCCAACCGTTGGTGATATACATTCGATACACTCAAGCAAAATGAGTGGTCGGTCATGTGTGGCCGGGTTGCAAGATGTTCTTGTTGAACCCAGTGTATTCCTTTCTAGAGATACACTAGCGAAGGTGGTTCCATACCTTGTCATAGTTGGAAATCCATTACCCAATACGTGCTTGCGATTTTGATTGTATACCATATATGTAGAACGTGAGATGAAAGCGTTTCTGCTAGATGATTATTATATTGTGGTTAATAGACATTATTATAATATCTAAGGTTTTTGATAAAAAGATATTTTGGATTTTCATGAGGGAAAAACCCATTCCGTTATACGGCGTGGTCTTATGAGATATCGTTTACTTGTTTAACTGTTTTTAAACTGTTTTACTCATACCAGTCCCATGACTGACCCGGAGTTTACTTTGTTGTTTTCCCTAAACTCTTGGGTGCCTAAATTTGTACGGGCAGTCAAGTAGTCGGGTTTTTACAGATATACTTGGAGAGCTTGGAGCAGGAGGCTTCAAGATCATATAGCTATAGTTTATTTCTGCTGTGTTGTAAGTGTTGTACTCTGATAAGTGCTATTGTATACATAACTGTTATATTTCAAAGTTATGTTATCTATTATATGTTATTCGTTCCGCTGTGAGGTTCGTGTTACTCTGATGTTGTGTTCTTCTTCTTCTATTCTAAGTTTCTATCTTATCTATTCTCACCCTCTAATTTCTTTCAATAATTACCCGAATTTTTCGATGTTTTGGTTATCGACATCGTGTTTATGTCGATAACCAAAGCCGCTCAAAAAATCCGGGTCGTTACAGTGGGCCATCACTAGACCGGGGATAAGGCTAGGTCTTGTCCCGTTTCTAGTATCGTGCCGTTATGCCGCCGAAATTTCCTAAAATAAGTTAGAAAAATAAAAATATCATTTTTATTTTGTAAACGAACTAAATAGAAATTCCTGTGTTAGAATAAAATATTATATCGTTAAAAATATAATTTTTAACGTGAATGTAAATAAATAAATATTCATTTACAAACCGGACGGTTTGTTTATGTACACCTATTTGAAGGATATTGATTGGGACGATAAATTTTACACGTCGCCCAACTACACAAATAAAAATCTGTGTTTGTTGATTTGAAACCCCACACGAGTATTGGGATAAAATACGGCAGACACTAATCCCAACAATTAGTTGTATGTCGATTGATTGATTGACAGGCTGTTATAAGCGTTAGATATCTATATTTGATGCTTATACAGGGTGGTGCGCTTTGTATGATGGTTGATTGTTGATCGTTGCTATTATATACATGTGTTATATGGAATCCATATAATTAACGTTATATGGTGATTGATTGGGCCTCATTCCAATTTAGAAAATAAAGAATATTATAAAATAAAGGTTCACGTGTTGACCGTACTCATCCGTTGAGATTAGTCATGTGTTGAACGAAATATTTTAACAATAAAATTTACATCTTTATCTTTATAAAATAAAGGTTCATGTGTTGACCGTACTCATCTGTTGAGATTAGTCATTTGTTGAACGAAATATTTTAACAATAAAATTTACATCTTTATCATATATAGAATTAGAAACTAACTGGAAAATAGATAAGATCAGTGGTCTCCTGGATATTGATCTGATGTTGGTTTCGGCCGTCAGGGTTAATATTCAGGGAATCGTTCTCTTAAACGTTTACAGTTGGAGTCTGATTTGAAATCAAACGATAGATACCATTATTTTTATAAAATATATTAAATAACAAAAATAGTCACACGTGGACAGTACTCATTCGTTGAGATTAGTCGTGTGTTGACAAAAATATAGTCATGTATTGAAAGAAATATAGATTCATTTGTTGAATAGAATAACGAAGTTATTGAAATATATAAAGCCGTGTTGATTAGAGATGCGCTATTTTGACGCGAACGATATTTATATCGATTATATTCGTTTTTAGAAATTGAATTGAATAGAAAACGAATTCGAATTGAATTGAATAGAAAACGAATTCGAATTGAATTGAATAGAAAACGAATTCGAATTGAATTGAATAGAAAACGAATTCGAATTGAATTGAATAGAAAACGAATTTGAATTGGATTGAATAGAAAATGAATTCAAATTGAATTGAAATTTGAATTGAATTTTAAAACGAATCTATAGAGAAATATTCAATTTTGATTTGAATTGGAAATAGAAGTTGAAATGTTTTTGAATCGAATTTAAAACTATTTATAAAATTCGTTTTAAATAGAAATCGACCAAATATATACTATATATATTATATATAATATAATGGCCAGAATAGAACTCGCCGCGCCGCGGTAGTTCATGAATTTCGACCATTGAGTTCGAACGGACATTACGGGAGATCCGACCGTCGGATTCTCCTAAAACCAGAACCGTTGGGTTCGTATCAAAATAATCTTTCTAACGAATATTAGAAATTTGAAATCTAATGGTTGGATTTGGAGATACGTCCAAATCAAAATTGAAAAAGGTCGGTGTAAGTGCAGTTCGATTGCCGTTGTTGGAAATCGACTGTACGGGCCTTGATAAAATTATTAAAAATATCAATAATTTGTGTAAAATCATAAGAAATGATTTGGGAAAAATTGGAATGAAAAACTCCATATTTGAAAAGATAAAAATAGATTTTTATCGAAATGAACTAGTTTTGAACTAAAATTAAAAACCATTTATTTTTAAATAAATAAATTGGATTTGAAATGGATCGTAAATAGAATTGATTTGTGGGTTTATCGTGAACAGTGTATTAAACAACACTTGTTCTTTAACCTGATAATAAATAGGATGTGATTTGGGTTTATCGTGAACTGTGTTTTAAATAACACTAGTTCTTTAACCCAGTAAAAGGAGGTTTAATGAATCCGCAATCAGATTGAAATGTGAATTGATAATTTAAATTATCAAATTTAGAAAGTGAGCGAGAATGGAGTATCAGCAGTTTTGCTCCAAAACGATAGTTAAATCTTTAATTAGATTTGAACGTGAAATGGTAATTAATTTTACCGATAACACCGTGGTGTTAGATATGGAATATTACCAGTTTTGCTTCATGGGATGAATAGGTTGGGATTGGGAAATAAAATAAATAATTACTTCGGCGTGGTTCGCTAATCTCGACTAATTTGAAAAACCATAATTTGGTTTGAAATGACATCCAAAGGAAGATTAAAGAATAAACATAAAGAATTTATCTTTGATAAAATTAATGGGAACCTTTCCCTAAGAATTGAAATTTAGAAACCAGCTGTAGGTTAGTTAAGAAGAATGGTTTCCTGGGTATTGATTTGATGTTGGTTTCGGCCTTCGGGGTTAATATTTGGGGAATTGCTCTCTTACTGGTTTACGGTTAGTGACTAATGAATTGGAATGAGGCGTATGTTGTGTTTGTGTAACATTTGTTTTTAATATACGCGGGTTGTTCGAAAAGGCCGGGTTTATACCCATTCTGAATAACCGATTCGACGATAAGTCGAAGATGATGACGATGGTCGAAGACCGGAAGTCTTCACATCGTTTGGATAATTACTGATGATCCTGATTGGGATGTACACCCAAGAGGTTGGAAATAGTTTGTGGTCATCCAGACGTACTTGGAGATGGATGGATATGCAAGGAAAGTGCCTCCGGTTTCGTTCAGACCCAGAACGAATTTGTAAATGGATTGTGTGTCTAACATTGGATTTTATTCTGTGTTGATTGATTTCTGTTAAATATATATATGTTTGGCGGCGGGGAATTTATTCTCTTGCTTAACGCCCTTCTTTGAGACGTACGAGCTTAGATGTTATATATCGATAGATATCAATCGCATGGCATGAATTGCCTGTGTGGCACGTTGAGTTGCATGGATCCTGTGACGGCAAGGAATTTCGCTAGGTCCGAACCAGTCGCTAAACCGACCCAGACCGTTCGAAACGCCTGATCGTTTTGAGAACAAGCCACAACAGAATGCATACGGAAGAACATTTCATTGTATATTACAACAATGCATCAGATTACAAGAATATACAGAGTATGAATCAATATTACACAGAAATACCAGAGATTTAAATTACATTTAAATACATCGCAGCGGAAAATAATACAATACATAACTAGAAGAGATATACGGATACAAAGCTTTCCGGGTATCATTCCAGCTGTAAACCAGGATCCTGTGAATATAAATCTGCAAAACCAAAACTACTAGCTGCCCGTGTCAAAATAAGGGCACCCAGAGTTTAGGTCAAAACAATAAACTCCAGGTCAGTCATGGGACTGGTGTGAGAACTAAAACAGTTATAAATCTTTATTTTAAATCATTAGGTAAATCAAGGGACCACGCCGTATAACACGGAACGGGTTTCCTCCCAAGAATACCAGTGCATAAAACAACAGCGCGATGCTAAATAAAGAAAAAATGAAGCTATTATAAGACCCAGGTCCCATCACACAATGCAACGCAGCCGAGGATAGGGTTTTCCCTTATAATAGCCAAGAATGCTTGATACGTTTAAAACAAATCATTTGATACTATTATAAGTGCATATTGTAGAAAACATCTTCAAATCATAAGTATCAATCATAGATGGCATGAATGCCCCATCCCACTATGTCGCCATACTAGGCTCTACAAATAAAACCGCAAATGTCACGTATTTGGAAGTTGGATTTCCATCTATGAACCGAGGCAAAAGATAGTCCTCAACCGATTCGAGACAATCTAGCCTACCATGTCTCAGGATCAGAGCTCGAGTGACCCTTGGATCCTCAGGGCCAGTCCACCGATGTGGATTAAACTTAAACCCTGAACATGCGTTTCCCCACCCTATGGGGTCAATCCGAGGCGCCTCGCAACAGCAACAACCACATAAGTCAAACTCGTCAGGGCGTGTAAAACCACTGACGCCACTTCTAGCTAGAAAGAAACGCATGCCCTCCCTGACGTCCTCTCCCATTTTTGGTTCATACCGGGTGTGAAACTCGCGAAGAAAACGTTACACAAAGCTACGCCACAAAGGCCTTGCTTTGATCATCACCACAAGACTTTGCTTTTCAACAGAAGCCTCGATCAATTGCCACTTAGGCATGCCACACAGGCAATTCACTCCATGCATTTGATATCCATCAATATATAATCCCTGAGCTCGTACGTCTCAGAGAAGGGCGTTAAGCAAGAGAATAAATTCTCCGTCGCCAAACAGATATATATTTAATAGAGATCAATCACACGGACTAAAATCCAATGTCAGACACACAGTCCATTTACAAGTCCGTTCTGGGTCTGAACGAAACCGGAGGCACCTAGTACCTCGCATATCCATCGATCTCCAAGTACGTCTGGATGATCACCAACTGTTTCCATCTTCTTGGGTGTACAGCCCAATCAAGATCATCAGTAATCACCCAAACGACGTGAAGACCTCTGGTCTTCGACCATCGTCTTCATCTTCGACTTATCGTCGTATCGGTTATTCAGAATGGGATAAACCCGGTCTTCCCGAATAACCCGCGTATATTTTAAATAAGTGTTACACAAACACAACATACGCCTCATTCCAATTCATTAGTCACTGACAGTAAATTAATCAAGAGAATAATTTCCCAAATATTAACCCCGAAGGCCGAAACCAACATCAGATCAATATCCAGAAAACCATTCTGCTTGGCTAACCGACAGTTAGTTTCTAAATTTCACATTCATAGGGAAAGGTTCCCATTAATTTTATCCCAGATAAATTATTAAAATTTATTCTTTAATCTATCTTTGAATATCAATTCAAACTAGTCGGGATTAGCGAACCTTACCGAAGTAATCATTTGTTTTAATTTCCCAATCCCAACCTATTCATCCCATGAAGTAAAACTGGTAGTACTTCATATCTAACACCACGGTGTTATCGGTAAATTCAATTACCATTTCACGTTCAAATCTAATTAAAGGTTTAACTATCGCCTGGAGCAAAACTGGTGATACTCCATTCTCGATCATCTCAATCTAATTAAAGATTCATTAAAACTCCACTTAGTTTTAATCGTTAACTGGGTTAAAGAATCCGTGTCATTTAAAACACGGTTCGCGATAAACCCAAAGTCACATTCCATTAATTATCGGGTTAAAGAACAAGTGTTATTTAAAACACTGTTCACGGTAAACCCAAAAATCAATATCAATTCAATTCCAATTAAATATTATTTAATTGGTACACTTCATTAAATCTGAATAAAAAGATTTAATCTTTCCTCAACTGGGTTCAAGAACAGTGTTTGTGAAGACACAATTCACGACAAACCCAAATCACATTTGATATTCAATATAAGGCTCTGAATAGAAAATATATCGGCTCATATTCAATATCCAATTCTACGATTAACAAATATCGTATTGGAAATAACGATATAAATATATATCTTTCAAATTTCCATAACAACATCTGTATAATCTCGAATTCCAACATCGAAATATTCCGAAGACAATTTCGATTCAAATCCACTCCAATGCAATCATTGGAAATTCTGGTTATTTTTAAAACCCTTTTCAAATTCAATTTATTTATTTAAAAATAAATAGGATTATATTTCTAGTTCAAAACTAGTTCATTTCGATAAAAATCTATTTTTATCTTTTCAAATATGGAGTTTTTCATCCCAATTCTTTCTAAATCATTTCTTATGATTTTACACAAATTATTACTATTTTTAATAATTTTATCAAGGCCTGTACAGTCGATTTCCAACAACGGCCATCGAACTGCACTTACAGCGACCTTTTTCAAATTTGATTTGGACATAATTCCAAATCCAACCGTTAGATTTCAAATTTCTAATATTCGTTAGAAAGCTCTTTTCGATACGAACCCAACGGTTCCGGTTTTAGGAGAATCCGACGGTCGGATCTCCCGTAATGTCCGTTTGAAATCAATGGTCGAAATTCGCGAACTGCCGCGGCGCGGCGCGTTCTATTCAGGCCATTATATTATATATATAATACATATAATATATATTTCGTCGATTTCTATTTAAAACGAATTATATGAATAGTTTTAATTTCGTTTCAATAGCAATTTCAACTTCCTTTTCAATTCAAATCAAAATTGAATTCTTCTTTATAAATTCGTTTTAAAATTCATTTCTATTCAATTCAAATTTCAATTCAATTTGAATTCATTTCAATTTGCTTTCAATTCAATTTGAAATCGTTTTTAATTCAATTCATTTCGAAATCGTTTTTAATTCAATTCATTTCGAAATCGTTTTCAATTCAATTCATTTCGAAATCGTTTTCAATTCAATTCATTTCGAAATCGTTTTCAATTCAATTCATTTCGAAATCGTTATAAATATCGTTTACGTCAAAATGGCGTCAATCTAATCAACACGACTTCATAAATTTCTATTTTCAAACATTCTATTTCAAATATTTATTTTTCAAAATAGTTGTTATTATCAAAATATTTCGTTCAACACATGACCAATCTCAATGGATTAGTACTGTCAACACATGAACCTTTATTTTATAATATTCTTTATTTTTCAAATTGGAATGAGGCCCAATCAATTACCATATAAAGTTAATTATATGGATTTTCATACATTACACACATATAATAGCATTGAAAAATAATCAACTATCAACCAAAGTGCACTACACTGTATAAGCATCAAATATAGATATCTAACGCTTATAACAGCCTGTCAATCGATCGATCGACATATTTAATCAATCAGGATGAGTGAACTTCAAATTTCATCCTAACACCCGTGTGGGGTTTCAAACAATCAAACAAATATTTTATTTGTGAAGTTGGGCGATGTGTAAAATTTATCGACCCAATCAATGTCCTTCAAATAGGTGTACATAAACAAACCGTCTGGTTTGTAAATGAATATTTTATCTTATTCACTTTCACGTTAAAAATTATATTTTTAACGACAAAACATTTTATTCCAACATATGAATTTCTATTCAGTTCATTCTTTAAATAAAATGATATTTTTATTTTTCTAACTTATTTTAGAAAATTTCGGCGGCATAACGGCACGATACTAGAAACGGGACGAGACCTAGCCTTATCCCCGGTCTAGTGAAGGCCCACGCCATTCACACATCAATCAATCCATTCATTTCACCAAACAATTCAATTTCAAACCAAGTCATCTAACTAATCTATGCAACCAAACAACCAAGTCCATGGTCTGTGGACAATTGTGTCGGGTGCTACTAAGCACCGTCTGCATCCTAGTATATATATATAGCTAGAAAATGAAATTGAAAGGTGAGAAATTCTCACCTATAGCTATCCTAGCTCCACGGCACTTCATTGATAGAAATCTTCATCGCTACCGCATCTTCGTCATCTTCGTTGTCCGCTTTCACTACCTATGTAAAAATCGAATTTTTACTTCGCTATTCCATATATAAAAATCATATTTTTATTTCGAAGCTCAATATATAAAAATCATATTTTTATTCTTTCTATTAATTAAAAGAAATCTCGTCTTTTAACATTATAAAAATTCAATCTTTTATCTATTAAAAATCTAAACTTCTATCATTTAAAAATCTAAACTTTTATCATTTAAAAATCTAAACTTTTACCATTTAAAAATCTAAACTTGTATCATTTAAAAATCTAAACTTTTATCATTTAAAAATCTAAACTTTTATCATTTAAAAATCTAAACTTTTATTATTAAAAAAAATCTAAACTTTTATCATTTAAAAATCTAAACTTTTATCATTTAAAAATCTAAACTTTTATCATTTAAAAATCTAAACTTTTATCATTAAAAAAAATCTAAACTTTTATCATTTAAAAATCTAAACTTTTATCATTTAAAAATCTAAACTTTTCAGTTTTAATAACTAAGAAAAATCAGTTTTAAAACAAAGGAAAAATCAGTTGTCTAAGCTAACAAAAATCAGTTTTCTAATTTAACAAAAATCAGAGAAAGCTTACTGTTATTTGACCTGGGTGGGGGGGGGGGGTCTGTCGCCGCCGTCTGGACTGGGACGAGGTGCGCTCCCTCGCGGTGGTTGCTGCCATTGGGTGGCGGAGCAGTGGAACTCGCCTGGGCTGAGGAGTTTGGGGCTATCGGGTTATCGCGAGGGCGTGGGGTTCGATGCGGGTTCGGCAGAGAGGAAGAAGGGAGGGGGAAGAAGAGGGGGGTGGGGGCGGCTGTGGTGGCTGCGCAGCCTAGGCGCGGCGGCGAAGTCTGGTGGGGCGCGATGCCCCCTTCCTCTTTTTCTCTTTTTTTCTTTTTTTTTCGACTGAAATGAAATTTAGGGGGGGGGGGGTTTAAGGATAATTTATATATATATATATTTTTATTTTTATTTTGCCAAAAAGTTGACTTTCACCCACGACCTCGAAACGAGGCCCACCGCCTGTCGTCTACAGCGTTTTACCCCCATTCCGAACACAATGGTATATGTATCGTCTGCTGGTTCGGCTGTTACAATCAGTTTCTGTTGAATTTACATTTAAATCACTCTATTGAATTTTAAACGTACATTTCAAATTACCGGGGCCGCATACGAACTTTAAAAATTCCAGAAAAATGTTTTCTAGCTTCGTATTGACGATACGGTCCTAACAAAACTGGTTTCGTCGAAATCCGAGGTCGTTTGCAAAATGTCCATTTTTTAAGGGCCTGAATTCCATAGCGACTATTCAGAATTTTCAACTGGACATATCTTTTGATTTCCGCTATGAAATTTTGATTTTTCGGATTCGTTGGAAAGATATCACCAATTAGATCCTAATGTTTTTGGTTTCACTAATATCCAGATTGTTTTGCACCCGGTACATTCAATTGAAGTTTGAAATCGAATTATCGAACTACCACGCCATTTTCAACTCTATTTATAATTATATATAATTATTTATATTCTAACGACGATGTATACAATATATACGTCGAATTTTATTCAAAATAAATTTCTCGTCGATATTATTTAAAATAATCTATTTTAAATTTTCAAAATTTGCTAAAATGGCCAAAATAAAAATTTTAAACTGGCCCAGATTTTCCGGGTTATTACAATCTCCCCCACTTAAAACTTTTCGTCCCCGAAAAGGAACAAAGTCGAAAGTGGTTTGATTAATCAGCTCTACGCTCGATCTGGCTTCCTTTCTCCAACTTTTCAGTTTCTGAGAATTTTTCAAAAATTTCAAAAATTTGGCTAACATCCTAAATTTTTGAAAAATTTCGCCATAACCTCCCCTGCACCGGGAGCATCGGGGAATTTCAAATAGCTTCCCCGGTCCTTCAGATTTCAAAAAGAAAAAGAAAAAGCCAAGCGGCTAGCCAATAGGCTCATAAAATCATCATCACCCAAACAAAACAGTAAATTATGTAGTGAACTTGTACCTATTTGTCGGGAAAACAAATTTTATTCTCTGCTCTAGCCTCCTTGCTATGACCTGTTCAATGTAAGTTCAATTATATGCAAGCAAATGCGACCAAATTTCAATACAGTTCAATATTTGATTCAATTAGGCATAATGGTTTAAAATTATCAAACAATTAAACAAACAACACAAACATCAATCAATTAGTGGATTAGAGTTTCAAATTCATAATTTTGATATATATACAAAAATCATGTTTTTGATGCCAATTCACAACAATGTGTTCTAACTATATTAGTTTTGGTTCTCACACCAGTCTGATGGAAATATATAGATATCATACCTTCGAAACACGAAAATAATTACTGATGATGACGCGTCAATCATCAGAATCAGGCCCGTGCGACTAGAGTGTGACTCTATATCTATCAAATATATTAAAACTTCGAATATACGTTCATGACGCGTATATACAAAACCTTTATATATTGGATTGTCCATATTCAAAATAAATAAATAATCAAATACGTATAAAACGATTTAAATTTTCAAAACAAAGTTGTTTTCATTTGAAAAATATACTCTTCACACTCGTTCTAGGATACTACTGATCCTATCTCTAACGAGTCATTCTAATTGGATATTACTAACCCAATATCTGATGAATTATTTCGTATGGTTCTAATGTGTCTTGTCCTCGAGCTCTGTAAACCAAAGCTCGGATACCAACTGTGACGGCAAGGAATTTCGCTCGGTCCGAACCAGTCGCTAAACCGACCCAGACCGTTCGAAACGCCCGATCGTTTTGAAAACAAGCCACAACAGAATGCATACGGAAGAACATTTCATTGTATATTACAACAATGCATCAGATTACAAGAATATACAGAGTATGAATCAATATTACACAGAAATACCAGAGATTTAAATTACATTTAAATACATCGCAGCGGAAAATAATACAATACACAACTAGAAGAGATATACGGATACAAAGCTTTCCGGATATCATTCCAGCTATAAACCAGGATCTTGTGAATATAAATCTGCAAAACCAAAACTACTAGCTGCCCGTGTCAAAATAAGGGCACCCAGAGTTTAGGTCAAAACAATAAACTCCAGGTCAGTCATGGGACTGGTGTGAGAACTAAAACAGTTATAAATCTTTATTTTAAATCATTAGGTAAATCAAGGGACCACGCCGTATAACACGGAACGGTTTTCCTCCCAAGAATATCAGTGCATAAAACAACAGCGCGATGCTAAATAAAGAAAAAATGAAGCTATTATAAGACCCAGGTCCCATCACACAATGCAACGCAGCCGAGGATAGGGTTTTCCCTTATAATAGCCAAGAATGCTTGATACGTTTAAAACAAATCATTTGATACTATTATAAGTGCATATTGTAGAAAACATCTTCAAATCATAAGTATCAATCATAGGCGGCATGAATGCCCCATCCCACTATGTCGCCATACTAGGCTCTACAAATAAAACCGCAAATGTCACGTATTTGGAAGTTGGATTTCCATCTATGAACCGAGGCAAAAGATAGTCCTCAACCGATTCGAGACAATCTAACCTACCATGTCTCAGGATCAGAGCTCGAGTGACCCTTGGATCCTCAGGGCCAGTCCACCGATGCGGATTAAACTTAAACCCTGAACATGCGTGAAACACCCCACCTCCGTTAGGGTCACTCTCAAAGGGAATGCCCTAATTTTGGTGGAGGTTTATAAGTACAAGTCACAGATATACAAGACAGATATAATAACACATATTTGTAAACCAGCGGAAGAACAACAAATTTTATTTCATAAAGTCAAATAGTGTTACAACAACATCCCTTCCAAAAACATAACATAATACTTCATAATCTGTCTTGAGTACATTATTTAAAGAAGCATGAATAAAACATAGATAAACTGCCAAAGCCCCATAGGGAATTGTCCAAAGCCATAGTTCAAAACAGGAAAGTCCAAGCAATACATTTCTCTTCTTCAAGCTGGATGTTGAGGTTGATCAAGCTGCTGTGTTCCCTCCCTGAGGACCTGGGGGGGGGGGAAGCGGAAGTAAGAAGACGAAAGAAAAATAGAGTCAGACATAAAGCCTGAGTAAGTCTAGTACTACTTTGTCTATGAATAAAGAACTGGGTATGATAAGTAAAACAGGAAGTGGGCAAACACTATGAACTTGGTTAAGTTATCTAGGGTCGAATATACTATCGTACCCCATGTTAATCCCTGAACCCATATAAACTAGTTTCCAATTTGCACCCCATAATCAGGGTAGTGTGATCCATTCTACGATGATCGGCTCCTATTCGCATAGTTACCTGTGTCTTACGGCCCCCGATGTCTGTAGTTACCTATGCTGGTCCCACCATGGGGTGTATCAAGTCCCATAGTGGCAACCCGACACAACCTTAGAGTGCAAAGGTATGCTACTGGTGTCCAGTGCTTTATTTTTCTGCGCCGGAGTGCGTGCACGCCCGCACACCGTTAGAACCTACACTGCTACACCACCGCCGTCGATTTGACCTCTTACAATCAGCCCAGTAATCGTGCCCCACCCTGCCTAGTTTCAGGGTATCCTGATACACCTTCTAGGGTTACTGCTGAAAAGGGTCCCCCGTTACTAGGTTTTCTATCTCTAGCCAACATGCTAAGTTGGTTAAGTGTTTCCTAACCTAACCCCACCAGTCCGTTTAGTTTAGCATGTTCCATTTTGATTAAGTCTTTAGTTCACTTAATCCTAACAATCCTGACTCAGCCTTAATTGTCTTATTAAGGCCCCGACCTCTCACATTAGACAGGTATTGTTGTGGCTGCCTGTTGCCGGTTGGTTCCGGGCAGTCTTACGCCACAACTCAGTCTAACCTCGGGTCCTTGCTGGGCTCCATGTTTAACCTCCCACATTGGATAGGTATTGTTGTGACTACTGGACAGCCGGGCGGTTCCGGGCAGGTTTACATCACAACTCAATCCAACCTCGGGTTAAACACATCGTCTTTTCTACATTTACATATTTTGTCATTCTTCTTTATTTCTTATATGTAAATATTTGCGGCCCATTATTAAGTTAATGGTGTAAAGGTTACACCAATCATGGGCCCAACCCATACTTGAATTTGGGCCCTTCTATTTTATATTTTCATTCATTAATTAAATTTTACCCAACGTTATTTTCCCCCGTTTTACACGTCCGTTCATATATATTGGGCTTAGCCTTTTAAAGCCCAATTTAGCCATGCGCAAAGGGGAGGCTTATGGCGTATACACCAAGAGGGGAAAGTGAGCGCATGAACTTGCATATGACGTTGGAAAATTACATAATAGAAATTGGTGTACTTGCATAGTGGTGACATGTATTTTGGTCATAAAACATAGGTGACATAAATCAAGGCATGTAAACTTGCATAGGGTTAACTACAACATGAACCTATATTCTTATTTAGGCATAATGTCAAACATAAGCATGGCCTAAATATTTCTAGCATAAACATGGCATATTGTCAAACATAAGCATGGCATAAAATACTTCTAGCGTGAACATAGCATAATTCAACTTAATCATGTTTTAAGCCTAATCACATAACGATGGGATAAACATACTTATGCATAAATATTCCTAAACATGGTGTTTGCTTTAAACTTGCAAAAAGGGATTTTTGAGTCTAACCTAGCCATGTCATCATATAATCCTTTAAAACAAGATAGACTTAATAACGGATTTCAATTATGCCAAATATCATTCCTAGCCATATTCATAAGTTTGTAAAAGCATGACTTAATGCATGGATTATGGTGTCAAAATTCTACATAGTTTCATATGAACTATAATAACCAAACTTGTTTCAATTACTTGCAAAACGATTTATGCACAAAATATACATCATAATGGCATAATAACAAAGCCTCAAATTTGCATGAATTTCAATTAACTACATACATGTAGCTTCAATATAGATTACACAATTTGCGCAATATCCCAAACGTTTATTTGCATAGAACTACCGCATGTAGTTCTTTATAATGAATAACATAATTTTGCACAAATATGAATTACTTCCATTGCCACAATTCAAGCATACACATCAACACAGTTGTTTATTATACCAAAGTAATACTCTACTTACAATGGTTTGATGAATTCTCTAGTTTAGGGATTGAAGACGCAAATTCCTTTGTTGAATTGATTAGCTTTAGGTTGCTTGAATTGCTTTAGGCCTTAGAACTTTCTCCCTAATCCTCTCTTTAGTTGGCGGCTACTCTTTGTCGTTCCTCAGCAACATGGCGGCTATAATCTTATTTTGAATGAATAGATTAGGGTTTAGTCTAGGGTTGTTTATATAGGATTATATGATGACATGGCTAGGTTAGACTCAAAAATCCCTTTTTGCAAGTTTAAAGCAAACACCATGTTTAGGAATATTTATGCATAAGTATGTTTATACCATCGTTATGTGATTAGGCTTAAATCATGATTAAGTTGAATTATGCTATGTTTATGCTAGAAGTATTTTATGCCATGCTTATGTTTGACAATATGCCATGTTTATGCTAGAAATATTTAGGCCATGCTTATGTTTGACATTATGCCTAAATAAGAATATAGGTTCATGTTGTAGTTAACCCTATGCAAGTTTACATGCCTTGATTTATGTCACCTATGTTTTATGACCAAAATACATGTCACCACTATGCAAGTACACCAATTTCTATTATGTATTTTCCAACGTCATATGCAAGTTCATGCGCTCACTTTCCCCTCTTTGTGTATACGCCATAAGCCTCCCCTTTCGCATGGCTAAATTGGGCTTTAAAAGGCTGAGCCCAATATATATAAACGAACGTGTAAAACGGGGGAAAATAACGTTGGGTAAAATTTAATTAATGAATGAAAATATAAAATAGAAGGGCCCAAATTCAAGTATGGGTTGGGCCCATGATTGGTGTAACCTTTACACCATTAACTTAATAATGGGCCGCAAATATTTACATATAAGAAATAAAGAAGAATGACAAAATATGTAAATGTAGAAAAGACGATGTGTTTAACCCGAGGTTGGATTGAGTTGTGATGTAAACCTGCCCGGAACCGCCCGGCTGTCCAGTAGTCACAACAATACCTATCCAATGTGGGAGGTTAAACATGGAGCCCAGCAAGGACCCGAGGTTAGACTGAGTTGTGGCGTAAGACTGCCCGGAACCAACCGGCAACAGGCAGCCACAACAATACCTGTCTAATGTGAGAGGTCAGGGCCTTAATAAGACAATTAAGGCTGAGTCAGGATTGTTAGGATTAAGTGGACTAAAGACTTAATCAAAATGGAACATGCTAAACTAAACGGACTGGTGGGGTTAGGTTAGGAAACACTTAACCAACTTAGCACGTTGGCTAGAGATAGAAAACCTAGTAACGGGGGACCCTTTTCAGCAGTAACCCTAAAAGGTGTATCAGGATACCCTGAAACTAGGCAGGGTGGGGCACGATTACTGGGCTGATTGTAAGAGGTCAAATCGACGGCGGTGGTGTAGCAGTGTAGGTTCTAACGGTGTGCGGGCGTGCACGCACTCCGGCGCAGAAAAATAAAGCACTGGACACCAGTAGCGTACCTTTGCACTCTAAGGTTGTGTCGGGTTGCCACTATGGGACTTGATACACCCCATGGTGGGACCAGCATAGGTAACTACAGACATCGGGGGCCGTAAGACACATGTAACTTTGCGAATAGGAGCCGATCATCGTAGAATGGATCACACTACCCTGATTATGGGGTGCAAATTGGAAACTAGTTTATATGGGTTCAGGGATTAACATGGGGTACGATAGTATATTCGACCCTAGATAACTTAACCAAGTTCATAGTGTTTGCCCACTTCCTGTTTTACTTATCATACCCAGTTCTTTATTCATAGACAAAGTAGTACTAGACTTACTCAGGCTTTATGTCTGACTCTATTTTTCTTTCGTCTTCTTTCTTCCGTTTCCCCCCCCTAGGTCCTCAGGGAGGGAACACAGCAGCTTGATCAACCTCAACATCCAGCTTGAAGAAGAGAAATGTATTGCTTGGACTTTCCTGTTTTTGAACTATGGCTTGGGACAACCGCTATGGGGTTTTTGCAGTTTATCTATGTTTTATTCATGCTTCTTTAAATAATGTACTCAAGACAGATTATGAAAATGTTATGTTATGTTTTTGGAAAGGATGTAAGACAATCATGGTGATGTTTTGTGACACGTATTTGACTTCATGAAATAAAAGTTTGTTGTTCTTCCGCTGTTTACAAATATGTGTTCTTATATCTGTCTTGTATATCTGTGACTTGTACTTATAAACCTCCACCAAAATTAGGGCATTCCCTTTGAGAGTGACCCTAACGGAGGTGGGGTGTTTCACTTGGTATCAGAGCACATGAACCAAGTGAAACACCCCACAGACTCTGATACCAAATAAGTGAAACACCATTTTCCTGTATTGTGACCCTAACCTCCGTTATTAAGTTAATGATACCAAGTGAAACACCCCACAGACTCTGATACCAAGTGAAACACCCCACCTCCGTTAGGGTCACTCTCAAAGGGAATGCCCTAATTTTGGTGGAGGTTTATAAGTACAAGTCACAGATATACAAGACAGATATAAGAACACATATTTGTAAACAGCGGAAGAACAACAAACTTTTATTTCATGAAGTCAAATACATGTCACAAAACATCACCATGATTGTCTTACATCCTTTCCAAAAACATAACATAACATTTTCATAATCTGTCTTGAGTACATTATTTAAAGAAGCATGAATAAAACATAGATAAACTGCAAAAACCCCATAGCGGTTGTCCCAAGCCATAGTTCAAAAACAGGAAAGTCCAAGCAATACATTTCTCTTCTTCAAGCTGGATGTTGAGGTTGATCAAGCTGCTGTGTTCCCTCCCTGAGGACCTGGGGGGGAAACGGAAGAAAGAAGACGAAAGAAAAATAGAGTCAGACATAAAGCCTGAGTAAGTCTAGTACTACTTTGTCTATGAATAAAGAACTGGGTATGATAAGTAAAACAGGAAGTGGGCAAACACTATGAACTTGGTTAAGTTATCTAGGGTCGAATATACTATCGTACCCCATGTTAATCCCTGAACCCATATAAACTAGTTTCCAATTTGCACCCCATAATCAGGGTAGTGTGATCCATTCTACGATGATCGGCTCCTATTCGCAAAGTTACATGTGTCTTACGGCCCCCGATGTCTGTAGTTACCTATGCTGGTCCCACCATGGGGTGTATCAAGTCCCATAGTGGCAACCCGACACAACCTTAGAGTGCAAAGGTACGCTACTGGTGTCCAGTGCTTTATTTTTCTGCGCCGGAGTGCGTGCACGCCCGCACACCGTTAGAACCTACACTGCTACACCACCGCCGTCGATTTGACCTCTTACAATCAGCCCAGTAATCGTGCCCCACCCTGCCTAGTTTCAGGGTATCCTGATACACCTTTTAGGGTTACTGCTGAAAAGGGTCCCCCGTTACTAGGTTTTCTATCTCTAGCCAACATGCTAAGTTGGTTAAGTGTTTCCTAACCTAACCCCACCAGTCCGTTTAGTTTAGCATGTTCCATTTTGATTAAGTCTTTAGTCCACTTAATCCTAACAATCCTGACTCAGCCTTAATTGTCTTATTAAGGCCCTGACCTCTCACATTAGACAGGTATTGTTGTGGCTGCCTGTTGCCGGTTGGTTCCGGGCAGTCTTACGCCACAACTCAGTCTAACCTCGGGTCCTTGCTGGGCTCCATGTTTAACCTCCCACATTGGATAGGTATTGTTGTGACTACTGGACAGCCGGGCGGTTCCGGGCAGGTTTACATCACAACTCAATCCAACCTCGGGTTAAACACATCGTCTTTTCTACATTTACATATTTTGTCATTCTTCTTTATTTCTTATATGTAAATATTTGCGGCCCATTATTAAGTTAATGGTGTAAAGGTTACACCAATCATGGGCCCAACCCATACTTGACTTTGGGCCCTTCTATTTCATATTTTCATTCATTAATTAATTTTTACCCAACGTTATTTTCCCCCGTTTTACACGTTCGTTTATATATATTGGGCTCAGCCTTTTAAAGCCCAATTTAGCCATGCGAAAGGGGAGGCTTATGGCGTATACACCAAGAGGGGAAAGTGAGCGCATGAACTTGCATATGACGTTGGAAAATACATAATAGAAATTGGTGTACTTGCATAGTGGTGACATGTGTTTTGGTCATAAAACATAGGTTACATAAATCAAGGCATGTAAACTTGCATAAGTTTAACTACAACATGAACCTATATTCTTATTTAGGCATAATGTCAAACATAAGCATGGCCTAAATACTTCTAGCATAAACATGGCATATTGTCAAACATAAGCATGGCATAAAATACTTCTAGCATAAACATAGCATAATTCAACTTAATCATGATTTAAGCCTAATCACATAACGATGGTATAAACATACTTATGCATAAATATTCCTAAACATGGTGTTTGCTTTAAACTTGCAAAAAGGGATTTTTGAGTCTAACCTAGCCATGTCATCATATAATCCTTTAAAACAAGATAGACTTAATAACGGATTTCAATTATGCCAAATATCATTCCTAGCCATATTCATAAGTTTGTAAAAGCATGACTTAATGCATGGATTATGGTGTCAAAATTCTACATAGTTTCATATGAACTATAATAACCAAACTTGTTTCAATTACTTGCAAAACGATTTATGCACAAAATATACATCATAATGGCATAATAACAAAGCCTCAAATTTGCATGAATTTCAATTAACTACATACATGTAGCTTCAATATAGATTACACAATTTGCGCAATATCCCAAACGTTTATTTGCATAGAACTACCGCATGTAGTTCTTTATAATGAATAACATAATTTTGCACAAATATGAATTACTTCCATTGCCACAATTCAAGCATACACATCAACACAGTTGTTTATTATACCAAAGTAATACTCTACTTACAATGGTTTGATGAATTCTCTAGTTTAGGGATTGAAGACGCAAATTCCTTTGTTGAATTGATTAGCTTTAGGTTGCTTGAATTGCTTTAGGCCTTAGAACTTTCTCCCTAATCCTCTCTTTAGTTGGCGGCTACTCTTTGTCGTTCCTCAGCAACATGGCGGCTATAATCTTATTTTGAATGAATAGATTAGGGTTTAGTCTAGGGTTGTTTATATAGAGGTTAGGAATTGATTAGGACCATTGATGTTGCTAGGTTAGATCATAGCCATTCATTAGGAAGAGAGACCAATAAAAACCCGCCACCTAGCCCTAATGACAAAGCAGACCACAGAAATTCGACCACACACCGACCTGGCCAGCCAGGTTGACTGGGCTCGACCAGGTCGACACCCCTGTCGACAGGGCTGTCGACAGCCCTGTCGACATGGGTAGCCCAGGTCGACAGCCCAGTCGACCTGGGTGGCCCAGGCGGCGCTTTTCTGGCCCAATGGGCCCCACTTCGGAATATTTAATTATTTTAATCTGTTTGAATTTTAAATTTAATTCAAAACTTCCGAAGGCCATATCTTCTTCATACGGACTCCGTTTTTCGAAAACTCGGACTCTATTTCGCGTATTTTTCCGAGACGAACGCAATGGCGTATCCCGTTTCCCTTAGTTCCTTGATTTCAGATTAATTATACTTAAATTCGCTAATTTCACAGTTATAGAATTTTCAGGGTGTTACATTCTCCCCCACTTAAAAGGATTTCGCCCCCGAAATCTTCAAGTTAGGAGGAATGTAAATCCTAACATCCAATCATCCATCTACTCATCCATCAAACACGAGCATCCATTGTCCTTAAAAGACTTCTAATGCTTCATGATCATATGCAAAGTGTGTGTGTATACATGAACTTATCTAATGCAAAATCAGGCGGTCTACTGATTCAGTTGACCTCCTTAATGCGAATTATGTAAGTGCCATGAATCCATTATGTATGCAAATTTTCCTATCCTTGATTCTACATGAGTGCACAGTCATTCAATACAAATGCAGCATCCACATGTCAACACATTAAAGTTCAACCACATACGAATACAAACACATATGCATATGCAATATGAAGTGACTGAGCCGATCTAAAACCTAGATTGTGTGTATATGCAACCACGAGCAACCACTAGCAATCACTTGCAACCACCTGCAACCATCATACATAACATGTTTCAATTACATGTTTTCATCCAAAAGGTTTCTACCCTAAAGATAAGGTCGATACCTAAAAAGATAGATAAAAGCGCAACTTAAGGAAAAAGAAAGATCAAGGATGTACCCTCGAACAGAAAAGGGTAGGCAGTGCGGATTCTAGCTTCAGTTTCCCAAGTCGCGTCTCCCTCGGTGTCGCTCCACTGGACTTTGACCAGCTTGACTTCGCGGTTGCGTAGCTTCTTTACTTCCGTTCCTAAGATGCGGGTTGGAACTCTTCTTATGGTTGCTTCGCGTTCCACTTCGGCCTCTTCGAGGATATTTGGCTCTACCACTTCAGCAGACTCATGTAGACACTTTCGGAGATGTGAAACGTGAAAAACGTTGTGGACTCCAGCCAACTTCTCGGGTAGCTCTAATCTAT
Source organism: Allium sativum (assembly GCA_030737875.1). Lineage (NCBI taxonomy): Eukaryota > Viridiplantae > Streptophyta > Magnoliopsida > Asparagales > Amaryllidaceae > Allium > Allium sativum. The sequence goes on along the minus strand of CM060915.1, from coordinate 176,141,240 downwards.
AAGCCATTTTCCCAATTTTCTCGATAATAGGGAATGGCCCTACGAATCTTGGCGCTAGCTTTCCTGTGGTTCCAAAACGAACAACGTTTCTTAGTGGTGATACCTTGAGAAAAACTCTGTTTCCAACCTCGAATTCAAGGTCGGTCCTTCTCTTGTCGGCATAGGACTTTTGTCTGTCTTGGGCTGTCTTCATCGTTCTTCGTATTAAGTCCACTTTCTCTGAAGTCTCTCGGATCATGTCTGGTCCAAGTATGAGCTTATCCGTGGACTCCCACGAACAAGTGGGCGATCGGCACGGTCTTCCGTATAAAGCTTCGAAGGGCGCCATTCCTATGGTTGCTTGATAGCTGTTGTTGTAGGCAAATTCCACCAAAGGGAGGTGGTCTTCCCATGTCCCTCCGAAGTCAAGGACGCATAGCCTTAAGAGGTCTTCCAAAACTCTGTTTACTCTCTCTGTTTGGCCGTCAGTTTGGGGATGATAGGCTGTGCTCAAGCATAACTGCGTTCCTACTGCTTCTTGCAGACTCCGCCAAAACTCGCTGGTGAAGATGGGGTCTCGGTCACTAACGATGCTAGATGGTATTCCATGGAGTCGAACGATCTCCTTGAGGTAAAGTGATGCTAGGGATGAGGCAGTTCTTTTACTTTTGACAGGTAAAAAGTGGGCGCTTTTAGTAAGCCTATCCACTATTACCCAAATACTAGTGTTGCCTCTCCTAGACCTAGGCAGCCCATCGATGAAGTCCATTGAGATGCTATCCCACTTCCACTGCGGGACCTCTAGAGGATGTAGTAGTCCGCCAGGCTTTTTCTGTTCCGCCTTAACCTGTTGGCACACCATACACTTAGAAACGAATTCTGCCACGTCCTTTTTCATGCCGTTCCAGAAGAAAGTCCTTTTTATGTCTTTGTACATTTTATCTCCGCCGGGGTGTATCGTCATCTTGGAGTGATGTGCTTCTTCGAGAACATTCTTTACTAAATCTTTCGTCTGTGGGACGCATAGTCTTCCATCTCGCCTTAGTACACCCTTATCGTCGATGGAGTATCTATTGAGGTGACTTGAAGTCTCACCCCTAATTAGCCTATCAATTATTTCTACAAGCTGAGGGTCTTCGCGTTGTGCTGCCCCTACTGAATCTACTAAAGTTGGGCGCACTTCGAGAGATGCAAGCAAGCCCGGTATGAAATCGGAGGAGGGCCTAAAGTCGAAGCTGGCTATAAACTCTAGGCTTTGTCTTTCAACAAACAACGGGCTTAGGGTCAATTTCTTTCGGCTCAACGCGTCTGCCACTACGTTGCCTTTGCCCGGAGTATAGGAGATTTCGAAATCGTACGAGGCAAGAAACTCCATCCACCTTTATTGCCTCAAGTTAAGATCCTTCTGCGAGAAAAGATATTTCAATGATTTATGGTCAGTGTAAAGTTCGAACTTCTCACCTAGGAGATAGTGTCGCCAAGACTTGAGTGCAAAGACGATGGCGGCTAACTCTAGATCGTGGGTTGGGTAGTTCTTTTCGTGCACCTTTAACTGTCTCCCGCCATAAGCTACCACCCTTCCTTCTTGCATTAAGACGGCGCCTAGCCCTGTCCCACATGCATCCGTATAAACAGTGAACATCATACTCCCATCTGGCAGCGTCAAAACTGGGGCTGTTGTGAGAGCCCTCTTCAGTCGTTGGAAAGCAAACTCGCAATCCAAATCCCAATTGAATACTAGATTCTTCTTGGTCAATTTCGTGAGCGGAGCTGAGATTTTCGCAAAATCCCTTATAAACTTTCGATAGAAACCTGCTAGTCCTAGGAAGCTTCGGACTTCAGTCGCATTCCTTGGTGTCTTCCAATCCTGTACCGCCACTACCTTAGCAGGGTCCACCGCTAACCCTTGTTTGGATACTATGTGCCCAAGGAACCTCACCTCTTCCCTCCAAAAGTGGCATTTGGAGAATTTGGCTTTTAGTTGATGGACTCGCAAAGTTTCCATGATTGCCCTTAAGTGCTGAGCATGTTCCTCTTCACTCTTTGAGAAGATAAGGATATCATCTACGAAGACCACTACGAATTTGTTGAGGAAATCTCTAAATACCCTACTCATCAGGTCCACGAAGTAAGCAGGTGCATTTGTCAAGCCGAAAGGCATGACAAGCCATTCAAAGAAACCGTCTGGGGTTCTGAAAGCCGTTTTATCGATGCTATCTTCAGCCACCCTTAGCTGATGAAAACCGGTTGCTAAATCGAGTTGGGAGAAAACAGACGCTCCTACAAGCTGGTCAAATAAATCGTCAATTCTAGGGAGAGGGTGCCTATTCTTTTTCGTTAGCTTGTTGAGCTCCCTATAGTCAACACATAGACGGAGTGAACCATCCGCCTTTGTAGCGAACACCACTGGAGCGCCCCATTCTGAAATGCTCCTCCTAATGAACCCCTTTTCTAGAAGCTCTTTAATTTGTTTACTGAGCTCTTTCCTTTCTCGTGGAGCCATATGTCTAACGGGCAACGCAACGGGCTTTGCATTATCTACAAGATATATGCGGAAGTCTATTTCCCGCTTCGGAGGTAAGCCCTTCACCTCTTCGAAGACATCCGGATATTCCCGGACCACTCTAACTGATTGCAAATTTTCAACAGAGGCATCTAGCGATTCAAGATAACTAAGCATAACCGCATACGAGGGATTACAAGAAATTTCCAAAGTATTACCGAGCTGGGTTAGGAGCCTAACAACCCTTTTCTCACAATCAAGGATGGCCCCATTACTGGATAGCCAATCCATACCCAAAATCAAACCATACCCCGAAAAGCCCAAAACAAAGGCACTACATTCAAATTCTACACTTAGAATAGAAATTTTCAAATCCAGACTGATCATAGACAAATGAGCTGGGCCCCCAATTGGGTTTGAAACAATTAAGGGGTCCTCTACCATACTAGTTTTTAGGTGCAGAGATTCTACTAAAGCAGACGTTTATTTGCATAGAACTACCGCATGTAGTTCTTTATAATGAATAACATAATTTTGCACAAATATGAATTACTTCCATTGCCACAATTCAAGCATACACATCAACACAGTTGTTTATTATACCAAAGTAATACTCTACTTACAATGGTTTGATGAATTCTCTAGTTTAGGGATTAACATGGGGTACGATAGTATATTCGACCCTAGATAACTTAACCAAGTTCATAGTGTTTGCCCACTTCCTGTTTTACTTATCATACCCAGTTCTTTATTCATAGACAAAGTAGTACTAGACTTACTCAGGCTTTATGTCTGACTCTATTTTTCTTTCGTCTTCTTTCTTCCGTTTCCCCCCCCCCCCCAGGTCCTCAGGGAGGGAACACAGCAGCTTGATCAACCTCAACATCCAGCTTGAAGAAGAGAAATGTATTGCTTGGACTTTCCTGTTTTTGAACTATGGCTTGGGACAACCGCTATGGGGTTTTTGCAGTTTATCTATGTTTTATTCATGCTTCTTTAAATAATGTACTCAAGACAGATTATGAAAACGTTATGTTATGTTTTTGGAAAGGATGTAAGACAATCATGGTGATGTTTTGTGACACGTATTTGACTTCATGAAATAAAAGTTTGTTGTTCTTCCGCTGTTTACAAATATGTGTTCTTATATCTGTCTTGTATATCTGTGACTTGTACTTATAAACCTCCACCATTTTCCTTGGCCTTCTTTTTCCGGCAGTCCTTTACTAAGTGTTTCCTCACGCAGGATCGAACTACGGACCACCATTTTCCTTGATTTATCTATGTTTGACAATATCATTCCTAGCCCCACAGACGAAAGATTTAGTAAAGAAGGTTCTCGAAGAAGCACATCACTCCAAGATGACGATACACCCCGGCGGAGATAAAATGTACAAAGACATAAAAAGGACTTTCTTCTGGAACGGCATGAAAAAGGACGTGGCAGAATTCGTTTCTAAGTGTATGGTGTGCCAACAGGTTAAGGCGGAACAGAAAAAGCCTGGCGGACTACTACATCCTCTAGAGGTCCCGCAGTGGAAGTGGGATAGCATCTCAATGGACTTCATCGATGGGCTGCCTAGGTCTAGGAGAGGCAACACTAGTATTTGGGTAATAGTGGATAGGCTTACTAAAAGCGCCCACTTTTTACCTGTCAAAAGTAAAAGAACTGCCTCATCCCTAGCATCACTTTACCTCAAGGAGATCGTTCGACTCCATGGAATACCATCTAGCATCGTTAGTGACCGAGACCCCATCTTCACCAGCGAGTTTTGGCGGAGTCTGCAAGAAGCAGTAGGAACGCAGTTATGCTTGAGCACAGCCTATCATCCCCAAACTGACGGCCAAACAGAGAGAGTAAATAGAGTTTTGGAAGACCTCTTAAGGCTATGCGTCCTTGACTTCGGAGGGACATGGGAAGACCACCTCCCTTTGGTGGAATTTGCCTACAACAACAGCTATCAAGCAACCATAGGAATGGCGCCCTTCGAAGCTTTATACGGAAGACCGTGCCGATCGCCCACTTGTTGGTGGGAGTCCACGGATAAGCTCATACTTGGACCAGACATGATCCGAGAGACTTCAGAGAAAGTGGACTTAATACGAAGAAGGATGAAGACGGCCCAAGACAGACAAAAGTCCTATGCCGACAAGAGAAGGACCGACCTTGAATTCGAGGTTGGAAACAGAGTTTTTCTCAAGGTATCACCACTAAGAAACGTTGTTCGTTTTGGAACCACAGGAAAGCTAGCGCCAAGATTCGTAGGGCCATTCCCTATTATCGAGAAAATTGGGAAAATGGCTTATAGATTAGAGCTACCCGAGAAGTTGGCTGGAGTCCACAACGTTTTTCACGTTTCACATCTCCGAAAGTGTCTAAATGAGTCTGCTGAAGTGGTAGAGCCAAATATCCTCGAAGAGGCCGAAGTGGAACGCGAAGCAACCATAAGAAGAGTTCCAACCCGCATCTTAGGAACGGAAGTAAAGAAGCTACGCAACCGCGAAGTCAAGCTTGTCAAAGTCCAGTGGAGCGACACCGAGGGAGACGCGACTTGGGAAACTGAAGCTAGAATCCGCACTGCCTACCCTTTTCTGTTCGAGGGTACATCCTTGATCTTTCTTTTTCCTTAAGTTGCGCTTTTATCTATCTTTTTAGGTATCGACCTTATCTTTAGGGTAGAAACCTTTTGGATGAAAACATGTAATTGGAACATGTTATGTATGATGGTTGCAAGTGGTTGCAAGTGATTGCTAGTGGTTGCTCGTGGTTGCATATACACACACAATCTAGGTTTTAGATCGGCTCAGTCACTTCATATTGCATATGCATATGTGTTTGTATTCGTATGTGGTTGAACTTTAATGTGTTGACATGTGGATGCTGCATTTGTATTGAATGACTGTGCACTCATGTAGAATCAAGGATAGGAAAATTTGCATACATAATGGATTCATGGCACTTACATAATTCGCATTAAGGAGGTCAACTGAATCAGTAGACCGCCTGATTTTGCATTAGATAAGTTCATGTATACACACACACTTTGCATATGATCATGAAGCATTAGAAGTCTTTTAAGGACAATGGATGCTCGTGTTTGATGGATGAGTAGATGGATGATTGGATGTTAGGATTTACATTCCTCCTAACTTGAAGATTTCGGGGGCGAAATCCTTTTAAGTGGGGGAGAATGTAACACCCTGAAAATTCTATAACTGTGAAATTAGCGAATTTAAGTATAATTAATCTGAAATCAAGGAACTAAGGGAAACGGGATACGCCATTGCGTTCGTCTCGGAAAAATACGCGAAATAAAGTCCGAGTTTTCGAAAAACGGAGTCCGTATGAAGAAGATATGGCCTTCGGAAGTTTTGAATTAAATTTAAAATTCAAACAGATTAAAATAATTAAATATTCCGAAGTGGGGCCCATTGGGCCAGAAAAGCGCCGCCTGGGCCACCCAGGTCGACTGGGCTGTCGACCTGGGCTACCCATGTCGACAGGGCTGTCGACAGCCCTGTCGACAGGGGTGTCGACCTGGTCGAGCCCAGTCAACCTGGCTGGCCAGGTCGGTGTGTGGTCGAATTTCTGTGGTCTGCTTTGTCATTAGGGCTAGGTGGCGGGTTTTTATTGGTCTCTCTTCCTAATGAATGGCTATGATCTAACCTAGCAACATCAATGGTCCTAATCAATTCCTAACCTCTATATAAACAACCCTAGACTAAACCCTAATCTATTCATTCAAAATAAGATTATAGCCGCCATGTTGCTGAGGAACGACAAAGAGTAGCCGCCAACTAAAGAGAGGATTAGGGAGAAAGTTCTAAGGCCTAAAGCAATTCAAGCAACCTAAAGCTAATCAATTCAACAAAGGAATTTGCGTCTTCAATCCCTAAACTAGAGAATTCATCAAACCATTGTAAGTAGAGTATTACTTTGGTATAATAAACAACTGTGTTGATGTGTATGCTTGAATTGTGGCAATGGAAGTAATTCATATTTGTGCAAAATTATGTTATTCATTATAAAGAACTACATGCGGTAGTTCTATGAAAATAAACGTTTGGGATATTGCGCAAATTGTGTAATCTATATTGAAGCTACATGTATGTAGTTAATTGAAATTCATGCAAATTTGAGGCTTTGTTATTATGCCATTATGATGTATATTTTGTGCATAAATCGTTTTGCAAGTAATTGAAACAAGTTTGGTTATTATAGTTCATATGAAACTATGTAGAATTTTGACACCATAATCCATGCATTAAGTCATGCTTTTACAAACTTATGAATATGGCTAGGAATGATATTTGGCATAATTGAAATCCGTTATTAAGTCTATCTTGTTTTAAAGGATTATATGATGACATGGCTAGGTTAGACTCAAAAATCCCTTTTTGCAAGTTTAAAGCAAACACCATGTTTAGGAATATTTATGCATAAGTATGTTTATACCATCGTTATGTGATTAGGCTTAAATCATGATTAAGTTGAATTATGCTATGTTTATGCTAGAAGTATTTTATGCCATGCTTATGTTTGACAATATGCCATGTTTATGCTAGAAGTATTTAGGCCATGCTTATGTTTGACATTATGCCTAAATAAGAATATAGGTTCATGTTGTAGTTAAACTTATGCAAGTTTACATGCCTTGATTTATGTCACCTATGTTTTATGACCAAAACACATGTCACCACTATGCAAGTACACCAATTTCTATTATGTATTTTCCAACGTCATATGCAAGTTCATGCGCTCACTTTCCCCTCTTGGTGTATACGCCATAAGCCTCCCCTTTCGCATGGCTAAATTGGGCTTTAAAAGGCTGAGCCCAATATATATAAACGAACGTGTAAAACGGGGGAAAATAACGTTGGGTAAAAATTAATTAATGAATGAAAATATGAAATAGAAGGGCCCAAAGTCAAGTATGGGTTGGGCCCATGATTGGTGTAACCTTTACACCATTAACTTAATAATGGGCCGCAAATATTTACATATAAGAAATAAAGAAGAATGACAAAATATGTAAATGTAGAAAAGACGATGTGTTTAACCCGAGGTTGGATTGAGTTGTGATGTAAACCTGCCCGGAACCGCCCGGCTGTCCAGTAGTCACAACAATACCTATCCAATGTGGGAGGTTAAACATGGAGCCCAGCAAGGACCCGAGGTTAGACTGAGTTGTGGCGTAAGACTGCCCGGAACCAACCGGCAACAGGCAGCCACAACAATACCTGTCTAATGTGAGAGGTCAGGGCCTTAATAAGACAATTAAGGCTGAGTCAGGATTGTTAGGATTAAGTGGACTAAAGACTTAATCAAAATGGAACATGCTAAACTAAACGGACTGGTGGGGTTAGGTTAGGAAACACTTAACCAACTTAGCATGTTGGCTAGAGATAGAAAACCTAGTAACGGGGGACCCTTTTCAGCAGTAACCCTAAAAGGTGTATCAGGATACCCTGAAACTAGGCAGGGTGGGGCACGATTACTGGGCTGATTGTAAGAGGTCAAATCGACGGCAGTGGTGTAGCAGTGTAGGTTCTAACGGTGTGCGGGCGTGCACGCACTCCGGCGCAGAAAAATAAAGCACTGGACACCAGTAGCGTACCTTTGCACTCTAAGGTTGTGTCGGGTTGCCACTATGGGACTTGATACACCCCATGGTGGGACCAGCATAGGTAACTACAGACATCGGGGGCCGTAAGACACATGTAACTTTGCGAATAGGAGCCGATCATCGTAGAATGGATCACACTACCCTGATTATGGGGTGCAAATTGGAAACTAGTTTATATGGGTTCAGGGATTAACATGGGGTACGATAGTATATTCGACCCTAGATAACTTAACCAAGTTCATAGTGTTTGCCCACTTCCTGTTTTACTTATCATACCCAGTTCTTTATTCATAGACAAAGTAGTACTAGACTTACTCAGGCTTTATGTCTGACTCTATTTTTCTTTCGTCTTCTTTCTTCCGTTTCCCCCCCCCCCCCAGGTCCTCAGGGAGGGAACACAGCAGCTTGATCAACCTCAACATCCAGCTTGAAGAAGAGAAATGTATTGCTTGGACTTTCCTGTTTTTGAACTATGGCTTGGGACAACCGCTATGGGGTTTTTGCAGTTTATCTATGTTTTATTCATGCTTCTTTAAATAATGTACTCAAGACAGATTATGAAAATGTTATGTTATGTTTTTGGAAAGGATGTAAGACAATCATGGTGATGTTTTGTGACACGTATTTGACTTCATGAAATAAAAGTTTGTTGTTCTTCCGTTGTTTACAAATATGTGTTCTTATATCTGTCTTGTATATCTGTGACTTGTACTTATAAACCTCCACCAAAATTAGGGCATTCCCTTTGAGAGTGACCCTAACGGAGGTGGGGTGTTTCACTTGGTATCAGAGGCATGAAACACCCCACCTCCGTTAGGGTCACTCTCAAAGGGAATGCCCTAATTTTGGTGGAGGTTTATAAGTACAAGTCACAGATATACAAGACAGATATAAGAACACATATTTGTAAACAGCGGAAGAACAACAAACTTTTATTTCATGAAGTCAAATACGTGTCACAAAACATCACCATGATTGTCTTACATCCTTTCCAAAAACATAACATAACATTTTCATAATCTGTCTTGAGTACATTATTTAAAGAAGCATGAATAAAACATAGATAAACTGCAAAAACCCCATAGCGGTTGTCCCAAGCCATAGTTCAAAAACAGGAAAGTCCAAGCAATACATTTCTCTTCTTCAAGCTGGATGTTGAGGTTGATCAAGCTGCTGTGTTCCCTCCCTGAGGACCTGGGGGGGGGGAAACGGAAGAAAGAAGACGAAAGAAAAATAGAGTCAGACATAAAGCCTGAGTAAGTCTAGTACTACTTTGTCTATGAATAAAGAACTGGGTATGATAAGTAAAACAGGAAGTGGGCAAACACTATGAACTTGGTTAAGTTATCTAGGGTCGAATATACTATCGTACCCCATGTTAATCCCTGAACCCATATAAACTAGTTTCCAATTTGCACCCCATAATCAGGGTAGTGTGATCCATTCTACGATGATCGGCTCCTATTCGCAAAGTTACATGTGTCTTACGGCCCCCGATGTCTGTAGTTACCTATGCTGGTCCCACCATGGGGTGTATCAAGTCCCATAGTGGCAACCCGACACAACCTTAGAGTGCAAAGGTACGCTACTGGTGTCCAGTGCTTTATTTTTCTGCGCCGGAGTGCGTGCACGCCCGCACACCGTTAGAACCTACACTGCTACACCACCGCCGTCGATTTGACCTCTTACAATCAACCCAGTAATCGTGCCCCACCCTGCCTAGTTTCAGGGTATCCTGATACACCTTTTAGGGTTACTGCTGAAAAGGGTCCCCCGTTACTAGGTTTTCTATCTCTAGCCAACATGCTAAGTTGGTTAAGTGTTTCCTAACCTAACCCCACCAGTCCGTTTAGTTTAGCATGTTCCATTTTGATTAAGTCTTTAGTCCACTTAATCCTAACAATCCTGACTCAGCCTTAATTGTCTTATTAAGGCCCTGACCTCTCACATTAGACAGGTATTGTTGTGGCTGCCTGTTGCCGGTTGGTTCCGGGCAGTCTTACGCCACAACTCAGTCTAACCTCGGGTCCTTGCTGGGCTCCATGTTTAACCTCCCACATTGGATAGGTATTGTTGTGACTACTGGACAGCCGGGCGGTTCCGGGCGGGTTTACATCACAACTCAATCCAACCTCGGGTTAAACACATCGTCTTTTCTACATTTACATATTTTGTCATTCTTCTTTATTTCTTATATGTAAATATTTGCGGCCCATTATTAAGTTAATGGTGTAAAGGTTACACCAATCATGGGCCCAACCCATACTTGACTTTGGGCCCTTCTATTTCATATTTTCATTCATTAATTAATTTTTACCCAACGTTATTTTCCCCCGTTTTACACGTTCGTTTATATATATTGGGCTCAGCCTTTTAAAGCCCAATTTAGCCATGCGAAAGGGGAGGCTTATGGCGTATACACCAAGAGGGGAAAGTGAGCGCATGAACTTGCATATGACGTTGGAAAATACATAATAGAAATTGGTGTACTTGCATAGTGGTGACATGTGTTTTGGTCATAAAACATAGGTGACATAAATCAAGGCATGTAAACTTGCATAAGTTTAACTACAACATGAACCTATATTCTTATTTAGGCATAATGTCAAACATAAGCATGGCCTAAATACTTCTAGCATAAACATGGCATATTGTCAAACATAAGCATGGCATAAAATACTTCTAGCATAAACATAGCATAATTCAACTTAATCATGATTTAAGCCTAATCACATAACGATGGTATAAACATACTTATGCATAAATATTCCTAAACATGGTGTTTGCTTTAAACTTGCAAAAAGGGATTTTTGAGTCTAACCTAGCCATGTCATCATATAATCCTTTAAAACAAGATAGACTTAATAACGGATTTCAATTATGCCAAATATCATTCCTAGCCATATTCATAAGTTTGTAAAAGCATGACTTAATGCATGGATTATGGTGTCAAAATTCTACATAGTTTCATATGAACTATAATAACCAAACTTGTTTCAATTACTTGCAAAACGATTTATGCACAAAATATACATCATAATGGCATAATAACAAAGCCTCAAATTTGCATGAATTTCAATTAACTACATACATGTAGCTTCAATATAGATTACACAATTTGCGCAATATCCCAAACGTTTATTTGCATAGAACTACCGCATGTAGTTCTTTATAATGAATAACATAATTTTGCACAAATATGAATTACTTCCATTGCCACAATTCAAGCATACACATCAACACAGTTGTTTATTATACCAAAGTAATACTCTACTTACAATGGTTTGATGAATTCTCTAGTTTAGGGATTGAAGACGCAAATTCCTTTGTTGAATTGATTAGCTTTAGGTTGCTTGAATTGCTTTAGGCCTTAGAACTTTCTCCCTAATCCTCTCTTTAGTTGGCGGCTACTCTTTGTCGTTCCTCAGCAACATGGCGGCTATAATCTTATTTTGAATGAATAGATTAGGGTTTAGTCTAGGGTTGTTTATATAGAGGTTAGGAATTGATTAGGACCATTGATGTTGCTAGGTTAGATCATAGCCATTCATTAGGAAGAGAGACCAATAAAAACCCGCCACCTAGCCCTAATGACAAAGCAGACCACAGAAATTCGACCACACACCGACCTGGCCAGCCAGGTTGACTGGGCTCGACCAGGTCGATACCCCTGTCGACAGGGCTGTTATGCTTTGTCATTAGGGCTGCCCACTTCATAAAAGGTCATGTGCTAATTTTGGTGGCGGGTTTATAAGTACAAGTCATGTTAGGCACATGAACCAAGTGAAACACCCCACCTCCGTTAAGGTCACTCTCAAAGGGAATGCCCTAATTTTGGTGGAGGTTTATAAGTACAAGTCACAGATATACAAGACAGATATAAGAACACATATTTGTAAACAGCGGAAGAACAACAAACTTTATTTCATAAAGTCAAATACGTGTTACAACAACATCCTTTCCAAAAACATAACTTAACACTTCATAATCTGTCTTGAGTACATTATTTTTAAAGAAGCATAAATAAAACATAGATAAACTGCCAAAGCCCCATAGTGGATAGTCCAAAACCATAGTTCAAAACAGGAAAGTCCAAGCAATACATTTCTCTTCTTCAAGCTGGATGTTGAGGTAGGTCAGGCTGCTGTGTTCCCTCCCTGAGGACCTGGGGGGGGGGGAAACGGAAGAAAGAAGACGAAAGAAAAATAGAGTCAGACATAAAGCCTGAGTAAGTCTAGTACTACTTTGTCTATGAATAAAGAACTGGGTATGATAAGTAAAACAGGAAGTGGGCAAACACTATGAACTTGGTTAAGTTATCTAGGGTCGAATATACTATCGTACCCCATGTTAATCCCTGAACCCATATAAACTAGTTTCCAATTTGCACCCCATAATCAGGGTAGTGTGATCCATTCTACGATGATCGGCTCCTACTCGCAAAGTTACATGTGTCCTACGGCCCCCGATGTCTGTAGTTACCTATGTTGGTCCCACCATGGGGTGTATCAAGTCCCATAGTGGCAACCCGACACAACCTTAGGGTGCAAAGGTATGCTACTGGTGTCCAGTGCTTTATTTTTCTGCGCCGGAGTGCGTGCACGCCCGCACACCGTTAGAACCTACACTGCTACACCACCGCCGTCGATTTGACCTCTTACAATCAGCCCAGTAATCGTGCCCCACCCTGCCTAGTTTCAGGGTATCCTGATACACCTTTTAGGGTTACTGCTGAAAAGGGTCCCCCGTTACTAGGTTTTCTATCTCCAGCCAACATGCTAAGTTGGTTAAGTGTTTCCTAACCTAACCCCACCAGTCCGTTTAGTTTAGCATGTTCCATTTTGATTAAGTCTTTAGTCCACTTAATCCTAACAATCCTGACTCAGCCTTAATTGTCTTATTAAGGCCCTGACCTCTCACATTAGACAGGTATTGTTGTGGCTGCCTGTTGCCGGTTGGTTCCGGGCAGTCTTACGCCACAACTCAGTCTAACCTCGGGTCCTTGCTGGGCTCCATGTTTAACCTCCCACATTGGATAGGTATTGTTGTGACTACTGGACAGCCGGGCGGTTCCGGGCAGGTTTACATCACAACTCAATCCAACCTCGGGTTAAACACATCGTCTTTTCTACATTTACATATTTTGTCATTCTTCTTTATTTCTTATATGTAAATATTTGCGGCCCATTATTAAGTTAATGGTGTAAAGGTTACACCAATCATGGGCCCAACCCATACTTGACTTTGGGCCCTTCTATTTCATATTTTCATTCATTAATTCATTTTAACCCAACGTTGTTTTCCCCCGTTTTACACGTCCGTTCATATATGTTGGGCTTAGCCTTTTAAAGCCCAATTTAGCCATGCGAAAGGGGAGGCTTATGGCGTATACACAAAGAGGGGAAAGTGAGCGCATGAACTTGCATATGACGTTGGAAAATACATAATAGAAATTGGTGTACTTGCATAGTGGTAACATATATCTTGGTCATAAAACATAGGTGACATAAATCAAGGCATGTAAACTTGCATAGGTTTAACTACAACATGAACTTATATTCTTATTTAGGCATAATGTCAAACATAAGCATGGCCTAAATACTTCTAGCATAAACATGGCATATTGTCAAACATAAGCATGGCATAAATACTTCTAGCATAAACATAGCATAATTCAACTTAATCATGATTTAAGCCTAATCACATAACGATGGTATAAACATACTTATGCATAAATATTCCTAAACATGGTGTTTGCTTTAAACTTGCAAAAAGGGATTTTTGAGTCTAACCTAGCCATGTCATCATATAATCCTTTAAAACAAGATAGACTTAATAACGGATTTCAATTATGCCAAATATCATTCCTAGCCATATTCATAAGTTTGTAAAAGCATGACTTAATGCATGGATTATGGTGTCAAAATTCTACATAGTTTCATATGAACTATAATAACCAAACTTGTTTCAATTACTTGCAAAACGATTTATGCACAAAATATACATCATAATGGCATAATAACAAAGCCTCAAATTTGCATGAATTTCAATTAACTACATACATGTAGCTTCAATATAGATTACACAATTTGCGCAATATCCCAAACGTTTATTTGCATAGAACTACCGCATGTAGTTCTTTATAATGAATAACATAATTTTGCACAAATATGAATTACTTCCATTGCCACAATTCAAGCATACACATCAACACAGTTGTTTATTATACCAAAGTAATACTCTACTTACAATGGTTTGATGAATTCTCTAGTTTAGGGATTGAAGACGCAAATTCCTTTGTTGAATTGATTAGCTTTAGGTTGCTTGAATTGCTTTAGGCCTTAGAACTTTCTCCCTAATCCTCTCTTTAGTTGGCGGCTACTCTTTGTCGTTCCTCAGCAACATGGCGGCTATAATCTTATTTTGAATGAATAGATTAGGGTTTAGTCTAGGGTTGTTTATATAGAGGTTAGGAATTGATTAGGACCATTGATGTTGCTAGGTTAGATCATAGCCATTCATTAGGAAGAGAGACCAATAAAAACCCGCCACCTAGCCCTAATGACAAAGCAGACCACAGAAATTCGACCACACACCGACCTGGCCAGCCAGGTTGACTGGGCTCGACCAGGTCGATACCCCTGTCGACAGGGCTGTTATGCTTTGTCATTAGGGCTGCCCACTTCATAAAAGGTCATGTGCTAATTTTGGTGGCGGGTTTATAAGTACAAGTCATGTTAGGCACATGAACCAAGTGAAACACCCCACCTCCGTTAAGGTCACTCTCAAAGGGAATGCCCTAATTTTGGTGGAGGTTTATAAGTACAAGTCACAGATATACAAGACAGATATAAGAACACATATTTGTAAACAGCGGAAGAACAACAAACTTTATTTCATAAAGTCAAATACGTGTTACAACAACATCCTTTCCAAAAACATAACTTAACACTTCATAATCTGTCTTGAGTACATTATTTTTAAAGAAGCATAAATAAAACATAGATAAACTGCCAAAGCCCCATAGTGGATAGTCCAAAGCCATAGTTCAAAACAGGAAAGTCCAAGCAATACATTTCTCTTCTTCAAGCTGGATGTTGAGGTAGGTCAGGCTGCTGTGTTCCCTCCCTGAGGACCTGGGGGGGGGGGGGGAAACGGAAGAATGAAGACGAAAGAAAAATAGAGTCAGACATAAAGCCTGAGTAAGTCTAGTACTACTTTGTCTATGAATAAAGAACTGGGTATGATAAGTAAAACAGGAAGTGGGCAAACACTATGAACTTGGTTAAGTTATCTAGGGTCGAATATACTATCGTACCCCATGTTAATCCCTGAACCCATATAAACTAGTTTCCAATTTGCACCCCATAATCAGGGTAGTGTGATCCATTCTACGATGATCGGCTCCTACTCGCAAAGTTACATGTGTCCTACGGCCCCCGATGTCTGTAGTTACCTATGTTGGTCCCACCATGGGGTGTATCAAGTCCCATAGTGGCAACCCGACACAACCTTAGGGTGCAAAGGTATGCTACTGGTGTCCAGTGCTTTATTTTTCTGCGCCGGAGTGCGTGCACGCCCGCACACCGTTAGAACCTACACTGCTACACCACCGCCGTCGATTTGACCTCTTACAATCAGCCCAGTAATCGTGCCCCACCCTGCCTAGTTTCAGGGTATCCTGATACACCTTTTAGGGTTACTGCTGAAAAGGGTCCCCCGTTACTAGGTTTTCTATCTCCAGCCAACATGCTAAGTTGGTTAAGTGTTTCCTAACCTAACCCCACCAGTCCGTTTAGTTTAGCATGTTCCATTTTGATTAAGTCTTTAGTCCACTTAATCCTAACAATCCTGACTCAGCCTTAATTGTCTTATTAAGGCCCTGACCTCTCACATTAGACAGGTATTGTTGTGGCTGCCTGTTGCCGGTTGGTTCCGGGCAGTCTTACGCCACAACTCAGTCTAACCTCGGGTCCTTGCTGGGCTCCATGTTTAACCTCCCACATTGGATAGGTATTGTTGTGACTACTGGACAGCCGGGCGGTTCCGGGCAGGTTTACATCACAACTCAATCCAACCTCGGGTTAAACACATCGTCTTTTCTACATTTACATATTTTGTCATTCTTCTTTATTTCTTATATGTAAATATTTGCGGCCCATTATTAAGTTAATGGTGTAAAGGTTACACCAATCATGGGCCCAAACCATACTTGACTTTGGGCCCTTCTATTTCATATTTTCATTCATTAATTCATTTTAACCCAACGTTGTTTTCCCCCGTTTTACACGTCCGTTCATATATGTTGGGCTTAGCCTTTTAAAGCCCAATTTAGCCATGCGAAAGGGGAGGCTTATGGCGTATACACAAAGAGGGGAAAGTGAGCGCATGAACTTGCATATGACGTTGGAAAATACATAATAGAAATTGGTGTACTTGCATAGTGGTAACATATATCTTGGTCATAAAACATAGGTGACATAAATCAAGGCATGTAAACTTGCATAGGTTTAACTACAACATGAACTTATATTCTTATTTAGGCATAATGTCAAACATAAGCATGGCCTAAATACTTCTAGCATAAACATGGCATATTGTCAAACATAAGCATGGCATAAATACTTCTAGCATAAACATGACATATTGTCAAACATAAGCATGGCATAAATACTTCTAGCATGAACATAGCATATTTCAACTTAATCATGATTTAAGCCTAATCACATAACGATGGTATAGACATACTTATGCATAAATATTCCTAAACATGGTGTTTGCTTTAAACTTGCAAAAAGGGGATTTTTGAGTCTAATCTAACCATGTCATCATATAATTCTTTAAAACGAGATAGACTTAATCATAGATCTCAATTATGCCAAATATCATTCCTAGCCATATTCATAAGTTTGCAAAAGCATGACTAATACATGGTGTCAAAATTCCACATAGTTTCATATGAACTATAATAACCAAACTTGTTTCAATTACTTGCAAAATGATTTATACATAAAAAACATACATCATAATGGCATAATAACAAAGCCTCAAATTTGCATGAATTTCAATTAACTACATACATGTAGCTTCAATATAGATTACACAATTTGCGCAATATTCCAAACGTTTATTTGCATAGAACTACCGCATGTAGTTCTTTATAATGAATAACAAAATTTTGCACAAATATGAATTACTTCCATTGCCACAATTCAAGCATACACATCAACACAGTTGTTTATTATACCAAAGTAATACTCTACTTACAATGGTTTGATGAATTCTCTAGTTTAGGGATTGAAGACGCAAACTCCTTTGTTGAATTGATTAGCTTTAGGCCTTAGAACTTCCTCCCTAATCCTCTCTTTAGTTGGCGGCTATGCTTTGTCGCTCCTCAGCAACATGGCGGCTATGTTCTTAATTTTTAATGAATAGATTAGGGTTTAGTCTAGGGTTGTTTATATAGAGGTTAGGAACTAATTAGGACCCTTGATGTTGCTAGGTTAGATCATAGCCATTCATTAGGAAGAGAGACCAATAAAAACCCGCCACCTAGCCCTAATGACAAAGCAGACCACAGAAATTCGACCACACACCGACCTGGCCAGCTAGGTTGACTGGGCTCGACCAGGTCGATACCCCTGTCGACAGGGCTGTCGACAGCCCTGTCGAATTGGGTAGCCCAGGTCGACAGCCCAGTCGACCTGGGTGGCCCAGGCGGCGCTTTTCTGGCCCAATGGGCCCCACTTCGGAATATTTAATTATTTTAATTCTGTTTGAGTTTTTAAATTTAATTCAAATCTTCCGAAGGCCATATCTTCTTCATACGGACTCCGTTTTTCGAAAACTCGGACTCTATTTCGCGTATTTTTCCGAGACGAACGCAATGGCGTATCCCGTTTCCCTTGGTTCTTTGATTTCAGATTAATTATACTTTAATTTGTTACTTTCACAGTTATAGAATTTTCGGGGTGTTACATTCTCCCCCACTTAAAAGGATTTCGTCCCCGAAATCTTCAAGTTAGGAGGAATGTAAATCCTAACATCCAATAATCCATCTACTCATCCATCAAACACGAGCATCCATTGTCCTTAAAAGACTTCTAATGCTTCATGATCATATGCAAAGTGTGTGTGTATACATGTACTTATCTAATGCAAAATCAGTCGGTCTACTGATTCAGTTGACCTCCTTAATGCGAATTATGTTAGTGCCATGAATCCATTATGTATGCAAATTTTCCTATCCTTGATTCTACATGAGTGCACAGTCATTCAATACAAATGCAGCATCCACATGTCAACACATTAAAGTTCAACCACATACGAATACAAACACATATGCATATGCAATATGAAGTGACTGAGCCGATCTAAAACCTAGATTGTGTGTGTATATGCAACCACGAGCAACCACTAGCAATCACTTGCAACCACTTGCAACCATCATACATAACATGTTTCAATTACATGTTTTCATCCAAAAGGTTTCTACCCTAAAGATAAGGTCGATACCTAAAAAGATAGATAAAAGCGCAACTTAAGGAAAAAGAAAGATCAAGGATGTACCCTCGAACAGAAAAGGGTAGGCAGTGCGGATTCTAGCTTCAGTTTCCCAAGTCGCGTCTCCCTCGGTGTCGCTCCATTGGACTTTGACGAGCTTGACTTCGCGGTTGCGTAGCTTCTTCACTTCCGTTCCTAAGATGCGGGTTGGAATTCTTCTTATGGTTGCTTCGCGTTCCACTTCGGCCTCTTCGAGGATATTCGGTTCTACCACTTCAGCAGACTCGTGTAGACATTTTCGGAGATGTGAAACGTGAAAAACGTTGTGAACTCCAGCCAACTTCTCGGGTAGCTCTAATCTATAAGCCATTTTCCCAATTTTCTCGATAATAGGGAATGGCCCTACGAATCTTGGCGCTAGCTTTCCTGTGGTTCCAAAACGAACAACGTTTCTTAGTGGTGATACCTTGAGAAAAACTCTGTCTCCAACCTCGAATTCAAGGTCGGTCCTTCTCTTGTCGGCATAGGACTTTTGTCTGTCTTGGGCCGTCTTCATCCTTCTTCGTATTAAGTCTACTTTCTCTGAGGTCTCTCGGATCATGTCTGGTCCAAGTATGAGCTTATCCGTGGACTCCCACCAACAAGTGGGCGATCGACACGGTCTTCCGTATAAAGCTTCGAAGGGCGCCATTCCGATGGTTGCTTGATAGCTGTTGTTGTAGGCAAATTCCACCAAAGGAAGGTGGTCTTCCCATGTCCCTCCGAAGTCGAGGACGCATAGCCTTAAGAGGTCTTCCAAAACTCTGTTCACTCTCTCCGTTTGCCCGTCGGTTTGGGGATGATAGGCCGTGCTCAAGCATAGCTGCGTTCCTACTGCTTCTTGCAGACTTCGCCAAAACTCGCTGGTGAAGATGGGGTCTCGGTCACTAACGATGCTAGATGGTATTCCATGGAGTCGCACGATTTCCTTGAGGTAAAGTGATGCTAGGGATGAGGCGGTTCTTTTACTTTTGACAGGTAAAAAGTGGGCGCTTTTAGTAAGCCTATCCACTATTACCCAAATGCTAGTGTTGCCTCTCCTAGACCTAGGCAGCCCATCGATGAAGTCCATTGAGATGCTATCCCACTTCCACTGCGGGACCTCCAAAGGATGTAGCAGTCCGCCAGGCTTTTTCTGTTCCGCCTTAACCTGTTGGCACACCATACACTTAGAAACGAACTCTGCCACGTCCTTTTTCATGCCGTTCCAGAAGAAAGTCCTTTTTATGTCTTTGTACATTTTATCTCCGCCGGGGTGTATCGTCATCTTGGAGTGATGTGCTTCTTCGAGAACCTTCTTTATTAAATCGTTTATCTGTGGGACGCATAGTCTTCCATCTCGCCTTAGTACACCCTTATCGTCGATGGAGTATCTATTGAGGTGACTTGAAGTCTCACCCCTAATTAGCCTATCAATTATTTCTACAAGCTGAGGGTCTTCGCGTTGTGCTGCCCCTACTGAATCTACTAAAGTTGGGCGCACTTCGAGAGATGCAAGCAAGCCCGGTACGAAATCGGAGGAGGGCCTAAAGTCGAAGCTGGCTATAAACTCTAGGCTTTGTCTTTCCACAAACAACGGGCTTAGGGTCAATTTCTTTCGGCTCAACGCGTCTGCCACTACGTTGCCTTTTCCCGGAGTATAGGAGATTTCGAAATCGTACGAGGCAAGAAACTCCATCCACCTTTGTTGCCTCAAGTTAAGATCCCTCTGCGAGAAAAGATATTTCAACGATTTATGGTCAGTGTAAAGTTCGAACTTCTCACCTAGGAGATAGTGTCGCCAAGACTTGAGTGCAAAGACGATGGCGGCTAACTCTAGATCGTGGGTTGGGTAGTTCTTTTCGTGCACCTTTAACTGTCTCCCGCCATAAGCTACCACCCTTCCTTCTTGCATTAAGACGGCGCCTAGCCCTGTCCCACATGCATCCGTATAAACAGTGAACATCTTACTCCCATCTGGCAGCGTCAAAACTGGGGCTGTTGTGAGAGCCCTTTTCAGTCGTTGGAAAGCAAACTCGCAATCCAAGTCCCAATTGAACACTAGATTCTTCTTAGTCAATTTCGTGAGCGGAGCTGAGATTTTCGCAAAATCCCTTATGAATTTCCGATAGAAACCTGCTAGTCCTAGAAAGCTTCGGACCTCAGTTGCATTCCTTGGTGTCTTCCAATCTTGTACCGCCACTACCTTAGCAGGGTCCACCGCTAACCCTTGTTTGGATACTATGTGCCCAAGGAACCTCACCTCTTCCCTCCAAAAGTGGCATTTGGAGAATTTGGCTTTTAGTTGATGGACTCGCAAAGTTTCCATGATTGCCCTTAAGTGCTGAGCATGTTCCTCTTCACTCTTTGAGAAGATAAGGATATCATCTACGAAGACCACTACGAATTTGTTGAGGAAATCTCTAAATACCCTACTCATCAGGTCCACGAAGTAAGCAGGTGCATTTGTCAAGCCGAAAGGCATGACAAGCCATTCAAAGAAACCGTCTGGGGTTCTGAAAGCCGTTTTATCGATGCTATCTTCAGCCACCCTTAGCTGATGAAAACCGGTTGCTAAGTCGAGTTGGGAGAAAACAGACGCTCCTACAAGCTGGTCAAATAAATCGTCAATTCTAGGGAGAGGGTGCCTATTCTTTTTCGTTAGCTTGTTGAGCTCCCTATAGTCAACACATAGACGGAGTGAACCATCCGCCTTTGTAGCGAACACCACTGGAGCGCCCCACTCTGAAATGCTCCTCCTAATGAACCCCTTCTCTAGAAGCTCTTTAATCTGTTTACTGAGCTCTTTCCTTTCTCGTGGAGCCATATGTCTAACGGGCAACGCGACGGGCTTTGCATTATCTACAAGATATATGCGGAAGTCTATCTCCCGCTTCGGAGGCAAGCCCTTCACCTCTTCGAAGACATCCGGATATTCCCGGACCACTCTAACTGATTTCAAATTTTCAACAGAGGCATCTAGCGATTCAAGATAACTAAGCATAACCGAATACGAGGGATTACAAGAAATTTCCAAAGTATTACCGAGCTGGGTTAGGAGCCTAACAACCCTTTTCTCACAATCAAGGACGGCCTCATTACCGGATAGCCAATCCATACCCAAAATCAAACCATACCCCGAAAAGCCCAAAACAAAGGCACTACATAGAAATTCAACACTTAGGATAGAAATTTTCAAATCCAAACAGATCATAGAAAAATGAGCTGGGCCCCCAATTGGGTTTGAAACAATTAAGGGGTCCTCTACCATACTAGTTTTTAGGTGCAGAGATTCTACTAAAGCAGACGAGATAAAGGAGTGTGATGCGCCAGAATCAAATAAAGTGCGAACGGGGTGATCATAAAGATAAACTACACTTTCTACAGAAGTATTTGTACCTCGCTGTTGCAATGGTGGCGCTTCTAGCACATGAACCTGTGCCCCTGGGGTGGATCCAGCCCCCTGCCCCTGCCCTCGTTTCCTTTGGCAGTCCTTAGCCCTGTGGCCTGTCTGTCCGCATGAAAAGCACCGACCATTTTCCTTGGCCTTCTTTTTCCGGCAGTCCTTTACTAAGTGCCCTCACGCAGGATCGAACTACGGACCACCTTTTATGTCTTTTATAACGGAAGTGGGGTGTTATTATATCTGTCATCATAGCCATTCATTAGGAAGAGAGGAAGTGTAATTTCTGTGGCAAAGTGGGGCACTTAGTAAAGGACTGCCGGAAAAAGAAGGCCAAGGAAAATGGTGGGTGCTTTTCATGAGGACAGACAGGCCACAGGGCTAAGGACTGCCCAAGGAAACGAGGGCAGGGGCAGGGGGCTGGATCCACCCCAGGGGCACAGGTTCATGTGCTAGAAGCGCCACCATTGCAACAGCGAGGTACAAATACTTCTGTAGAAAGTGTAGTTTATCTTTATGATCACCCCGTTCGCACTTTATTTGATTCTGGCGCATCACACTCCTTTATCTCGTCTGCTTTAGTAGAATCTCTGCACCTAAAAACTAGTATGGTAGAGGACCCCTTAATTGTTTCAAACCCAATTGGGGGCCCAGCTCATTTGTCTATGATCTGTCTGGATTTGAAAATTTCTATCCTAAGTGTTGAATTTCTATGTAGTGCCTTTGTTTTGGGCTTTTCGGGGTATGGTTTGATTTTGGGTATGGATTGGCTATCCAGTAATGGGGCCATCCTTGATTGTGAGAAAAGGGTTGTTAGGCTCCTAACCCAGCTCGGTAATACTTTGGAAATTTCTTGTAATCCCTCGTATGCGGTTATGCTTAGTTATCTTGAATCGCTAGATGCCTCCGTTGAAAATTTGAAATCAGTTAGAGTGGTCCGGGAATATCCGGATGTCTTTGAAGAGGTGAAGGGCTTGCCTCCGAAGCGGGAAATAGACTTCCGCATATATCTGGTAGATAATGCAAAGCCCGTTGCGTTGCCCGTTAGACATATGGCTCCACGAGAAAGGAAAGAGCTCAGTAAATAGATTAAAGAGATTCTAGAGAAGGGGTTCATTAGGAGGAGCATTTCAGAGTGGGGCGCTCCAGTGGTGTTCGCTACAAAGGCGGATGGTTCACTCCGTCTATGTGTTGACTATAGGGAGCTCAACAAGCTAACGAAAAAGAATAGGCACCCTCTCCCTAGAATTGACGATTTATTTGACCAGCTTGTAGGAGCGTCTGTTTTCTCCCAACTCGATTTAGCAACCGGTTTTCATCAGCTAAGGGTGGCTGAAGATAGCATCGATAAAACGGCTTTCAGAACCCCAGACGGCTTCTTTGAATGGCTTGTCATGCCTTTCGGCTTGACAAATGCACCTGCTTACTTCGTGGACCTGATGAGTAGGGTATTTAGAGATTTCCTCAACAAATTCGTAGTGGTCTTCGTAGATGATATCCTTATCTTCTCAAAGAATGAAGAGGAACATGCTCAGCACTTAAGGGCAATCATGGAAACTTTGCGAGTCCATCAACTAAAAGCCAAATTCTCCAAATGCCACTTTTGGAGGGAAGAGGTGAGGTTCCTTGGGCACATAGTATCCAAACAAGGGTTAGCGGTGGACCCTGCTAAGGTAGTGGCGGTACAAGATTGGAAGACACCAAGGAATGCAACTGAGGTCCGAAGCTTTCTAGGACTAGCAGGTTTCTATCGGAAATTCATAAGGGATTTTGCGAAAATCTCAGCTCCGCTCACGAAATTGACTAAGAAGAATCTAGTGTTCAATTGGGACTTGGATTGCGAGTTTGCTTTCCAACGACTGAAAAGGGCTCTCACAACAGCCCCAGTTTTGACGCTGCCAGATGGGAGTAAGATGTTCACTGTTTATACGGATGCATGTGGGACAGGGCTAGGCGCCGTCTTGATGCAAGAAGGAAGGGTAGTAGCTTATGGCGGGAGGCAATTGAAGGTGCACGAAAAGAACTACCCAACCCACGATCTAGAGCTAGCCGCCATCGTCTTTGCACTCAAGTCTTGGGGACACTATCTCCTAGGTGAGAAGTTCGAACTTTACACTGACCATAAATCGTTGAAATATCTTTTCTCGCAGAAGGATCTTAACTTGAGGCAACAAAGGTGGATGGAGTTTCTTGCCTCGTACGATTTCGAAATCTCCTATACTCCGGGCAAAGGCAACGTAGTGGCAGACGCGTTGAGCCGAAAGAAATTGACCCTAAGCCCGTTGTTTGTTGAAAGACAAAGCCTAGAGTTTATAGCCAGCTTCGACTTTAGGCCTTCCTCTGATTTCGTACCAGGCTTGCTTGCATCTCTCGAAGTGCGCCCAACTTTAATAGATTCAGTAGGGGCAGCACAACGCGAAGACCCTCAGCTTGTAGAAATAATTGATAGGCTAATTAGGGGTGAGACTTCAAGTCACCTCAATAGATACTCCATCGACGATAAGGGTGTACTAAGGCGAGATGGAAGACTATGCGTCCCACAGATAAACGATTTAATAAAGAAGGTTCTCGAAGAAGCACATCACTCCAAGATGACGATACACCCCGGCGGAGATAAAATGTACAAAGACATAAAAAGGACTTTCTTCTGGAACGGCATGAAAAAGGACGTAGCAGAATTCGTTTCTAAGTGTATGGTGTGCCAACAGGTTAAGGCGGAACAGAAAAAGCCTGGCGGACTGCTACATCCTTTGGAGGTCCCGCAGTGGAAGTGGGATAGCATCTCAATGGACTTCATCGATGGGCTGCCTAGGTCTAGGAGAGGCAACACTAGCATTTGGGTAATAGTGGATAGGCTTACTAAAAGCGCCCACTTTTTACCTGTCAAAAGTAAAAGAACCGCCTCATCCCTAGCATCACTTTACCTTAAGGAAATCGTTCGACTCCATGGAATACCATCTAGCATTGTTAGTGACCGAGACCCCATCTTCACCAGTGAGTTTTGGCGGAGTCTGCAAGAAGCAGTAGGAACGCAGTTATGCTTAAGCACAACCTATCATCCCCAAACCGACGGCCAAACAGAGAGAGTGAACAGAGTTTTGGAAGACCTTTTAAGGTTATGCGTCCTCGACTTCGGAGGGACATGGGAAGACCACCTTCCTTTGGTGGAATTTGCCTACAACAACAGCTATCAAGCAACCATCGGAATGGCGCCCTTCGAAGCTTTATATGGAAGACCGTGCCGATCGCCCACTTGTTGGTGGGAGTCCACGGATAAGCTCATACTTGGACCAGACATGATCCGAGAGACCTCAGAGAAAGTAGACTTAATACGAAGAAGGATGAAGACGGCCCAAGACAGACAAAAGTCCTACGCCGACAAGAGAAGGACCGACCTTGAATTCGAGGTTGGAGACAGAGTTTTTCTCAAGGTATCACCACTAAGAAACGTTGTTCGTTTTGGAACCACAGGAAAGCTAGCGCCAAGATTCGTAGGGCCATTCCCTATTATCGAGAAAATTGGGAAAATGGCTTATAGATTAGAGCTACCCGAGAAGTTGGCTGGAGTCCACAACGTTTTTCACGTTTCACATCTCCGAAAGTGTCTACATGAGTCTGCTGAAGTGGTAGAGCCAAATATCCTCGAAGAGGCCGAAGTGGAACGCGAAGCAACCATAAGAAGAGTTCCAACCCGCATCTTAGGAACGGAAGTAAAGAAGCTACGCAACCGCGAAGTCAAGCTCGTCAAAGTCCAGTGGAGCGACACCGAGGGAGACGCGACTTGGGAAACTGAAGCTAGAATCCGCACTGCCTACCCTTTTCTGTTCGAGGGTACATCCTTGATCTTTCTTTTTCCTTAAGTTGCGCTTTTATCTATCTTTTTAGGTATCGACCTTATCTTTAGGGTAGAAACCTTTTGGATGAAAACATGTAATTGAAACATGTTATGTATGATGGTTGCAGGTGGTTGCAAGTGATTGCTAGTGGTTGCTCGTGGTTGCATATACACACACAATCTAGGTTTTAGATCGGCTCAGTCACTTCATATTGCATATGCATATGTGTTTGTATTCGTATGTGGTTGAACTTTAATGTGTTGACATGTGGATGCTGCATTTGTATTGAATGACTGTGCACTCATGTAGAATCAAGGATAGGAAAATTTGCATACATAATGGATTCATGGCACTTACATAATTCGCATTAAGGAGGTCAACTGAATCAGTAGACCGCCTAATTTTGCATTAGATAAGTTCATGTATACACACACACTTTGCATATGATCATGAAGCATTAGAAGTCTTTTAAGGACAATGGATGCTCGTGTTTGATGGATGAGTAGATGGATGATTGGATGTTAGGATTTACATTCCTCCTAACTTGAAGATTTCGGGGGCGAAATCCTTTTAAGTGGGGGAGAATGTAACACCCTGAAAATTCTATAACTGTGAAATTAGCGAATTTAAGTATAATTAATCTGAAATCAAGGAACTAAGTGAAACGGGATACGCCATTGCGTTCTTCTCGGAAAAATACGCGAAATAGAGTCCGAGTTTTCGAAAAACGGAGTCCGTATGAAGAAGATATGGCCTTCGGAAGATTTGAATTAAATTTAAAACTCAAACAGAATTAAATAATTAAATATTCCGAAGTGGGGCCCATTGGGCCAGAAAAGCGCCGCCTGGGCCACCCAGGTCGACTGGGCTGTCGACCTGGGCTACCCATGTCGACAGGGCTGTCGACAGCCCTGTCGACAGGGGTATCGACCTGGTCGAGCCCAGTCAACCTGGCTGGCCAGATCGGTGTGTGGTCGAATTTCTGTGGTCTGCTTTGTCATTAGGGCTAGGTGGCGGGTTTTTATTGGTCTCCCTTCCTAATGAATGGCTATGATCTAACCTAGCAACATCAAGGGTCCTAATTAGTTCCTAACCTCTATATAAACAACCCTAGACTAAACCCTAATCTATTCATTAAAAATTAAGAACATAGCCGCCATGTTGCTGAGGAACGACAAAGCATAGCCGCCAACTAAAGAGAGGATTAGGGAGGAAGTTCTAAGGCCTAAAGCAATTCAAGCAACCTAAAGCTAATCAATTCAACAAAGGAGTTTGCGTCTTCAATCCCTAAACTAGAGAATTCATCAAACCATTGTAAGTAGAGTATTACTTTGGTATAATAAACAACTGTGTTGATGTGTATGCTTGAATTGTGGCAATGGAAGTAATTCATATTTGTGCAAAATTATGTTATTCATTATAAAGAACTACATGCGGTAGTTCTATGCAAATAAACGTTTGGGATATTGCGCAAATTGTGTAATCTATATTGAAGCTACATGTATGTAGTTAATTGAAATTCATGCAAATTTGAGGCTTTGTTATTATGCCATTATGATGTATGTTTTTTATGTATAAATCATTTTGCAAGTAATTGAAACAAGTTTGGTTATTATAGTTCATATGAAACTATGTGGAATTTTGACACCGTGTATTAGTCATGCCTTTGCAAACTTATGAATATGGCTAGGAATGATATTTGGCATAATTGAAATCCGTTATTAAGTCTATTTTGTTTTAAAGGATTATATGATGACATGGCTAGGTTAGACTCAAAAATCCCTTTTTGCAAGTTTAAAGCAAACACCATGTTTAGGAATATTTATGCATAAGTATGTCTATACCATCGTTATGTGATTAGGCTTAAATCATGATTAAGTTGAAATATGCTATGTTCATGCTAGAAGTATTTATGCCATGCTTATGTTTGACAATATGTCATGTTTATGCTAGAAGTATTTATGCCATGCTTATGTTTGACAATATGCCATGTTTATGCTAGAAGTATTTAGGCCATGCTTATGTTTGACATTATGCCTAAATAAGAATATAAGTTCATGTTGTAGTTAAACCTATGCAAGTTTACATGCCTTGATTTATGTCACCTATGTTTTATGACTAAGATATATGTTACCACTATGCAAGTACACCAATTTCTATTATGTATTTTCCAACGTCATATGCAAGTTCATGCGCTCACTTTCCCCTCTTGGTGTATACGCCATAAGCCTCCCCTTTCGCATGGCTAAATTGGGCTTTAAAAGGCTGAGCCCAATATATATAAACGAACGTGTAGAACGGGGGAAAATAACGTTGGGTAAAAATTAATTAATGAATGAAAATATGAAATAGAAGGGCCCAAAGTCAAGTATGGGTTGGGCCCATGATTGGTGTAACCTTTACACCGTTAACTTAATAATGGGCCGCAAATATTTACATATAAATAAAGAAGAATGACAAAATATGTAAATGTAGAAAAGACGATGTGTTTAACCCGAGGTTGGATTGAGTTGTGATGTAAACCTGCCCGGAACCGCCCGGCTGTCCAGTAGTCACAACAATACCTATCCAATGTGGGAGGTTAAACATGGAGCCCAGCAAGGACCCGAGGTTAGACTGAGTTGTGGCGTAAGACTGCCCGGAACCAACCGGCAACAGGCAGCCACAACAATACCTGTCTAATGTGAGAGGTCAGGGCCTTAATAAGACAATTAAGGCTGAGTCAGGATTGTTAGGATTAAGTAAACTAAAGACTTAATCAAAATGGAACATGCTAAACTAAACGGACTGGTGGGGTTAGGTTAGGAAACACTTAACCAACTTAGCATGTTGGCTAGAGATAGAAAACCTAGTAACGGGGGACCCTTTTCAGCAGTAACCCTAAAAGGTGTATCAGGATACCCTGAAACTAGGCAGGGTGGGGCACGATTACTGGGCTGATTGTAAGAGGTCAAATCGACGGCGGTGGTGTAGCAGTGTAGGTTCTAACGGTGTGCGGGCGTGCACGCACTCCGGCGCAGAAAAATAAAGCACTGGACACCAGTAGCATACCTTTGCACTCTAAGGTTGTGTCGGGTTGCCACTATGGGACTTGATACACCCCATGGTGGGACCAGCATAGGTAACTACAGACATCGGGGGCCGTAGGACACATGTAACTTTGCGAGTAGGAGCCGATCATCATTGAATGGATCACATCACCCTGATTTTGGGATGTAAATTGGAAACTAGTTTATATGGGTTCAGAGATTAACATGGGGTACGATAGTATATTCGACCCTATATAACTTAACCAAGTTTATAATGTTACCCACTTCCTGTTTACTTATCATACCCGGTTCTTTATTCATAGACAAAGTAGTACTAGACTTACTCAGGCTTTATGTCTGACTCTATTTTTCTTTCGTCTTCTTTCTTCCGTTCCCCCCCCCCCCCAGGTCCTCAGGGAGGGAACACAGCAGCTTGATCAACCTCAACATCCAGCTTGAAGAAGAGAAATGTATTGCTTGGACTTTCCTGTTTTGAACTATGGCTTTGGACAATTCACTATGGGGCTTTGGCAGTTTAACTATGTTTTATTTATGCTTCTTTAAAAATAATGTACTCAAGACAGATTATGAAGTATTATGTTATGTTTTTGGAAGGGATGTTGTTGTAACACGTATTTGACTTTATGAAATAAAATTTGTTGTTCTTCCGCTGGTTTACAAATATGTGTTATTATATCTGTCTTGTATATCTGTGACTTGTACTTATAAACCTCCACCAAAATTAGGGCATTCCCTTTTAGAGTGACCCTAACGGAGGTGGGGTGTTTCACTTGGTATCAGAGCCCAGTCAACTGATATACAAGAACCAGATATCATTAACTTAATAATGGGCCGCTATTTTGGTATAGGATTGGAAGACACCAAGGAATGCGACTGAAGTCCGAAGCTTCCTAGGACTAGCAGGTTTCTATCGAAAGTTTATAAGGGATTTTGCGAAAATCTCAGCTCCGCTCTGATACCAAGTGAAACACCCCACCTCCGTTAGGGTCACTCTCAAAGGGAATGCCCTAATTTTGGTGGAGGTTTATAAGTACAAGTCACAGATATACAAGACAGATATAAGAACACATATTTGTAAACAGCGGAAGAACAACAAACTTTTATTTCATGAAGTCAAATACGTGTCACAAAACATCACCATGATTGTCTTACATCCTTTCCAAAAACATAACATAACATTTTCATAATCTGTCTTGAGTACATTATTTAAAGAAGCATGAATAAAACATAGATAAACTGCAAAAACCCCATAGCGGTTGTCCCAAGCCATAGTTCAAAAACAGGAAAGTCCAAGCAATACATTTCTCTTCTTCAAGCTGGATGTTGAGGTTGATCAAGCTGCTGTGTTCCCTCCCTGAGGACCTGGGGGGGGGGAAACGGAAGAAAGAAGACGAAAGAAAAATAGAGTCAGACATAAAGCCTGAGTAAGTCTAGTACTACTTTGTCTATGAATAAAGAACTGGGTATGATAAGTAAAACAGGAAGTGGGCAAACACTATGAACTTGGTTAAGTTATCTAGGGTCGAATATACTATCGTACCCCATGTTAATCCCTGAACCCATATAAACTAGTTTCCAATTTGCACCCCATAATCAGGGTAGTGTGATCCATTCTACGATGATCGGCTCCTATTCGCAAAGTTACATGTGTCTTACGGCCCCCGATGTCTGTAGTTACCTATGCTGGTCCCACCATGGGGTGTATCAAGTCCCATAGTGGCAACCCGACACAACCTTAGAGTGCAAAGGTACGCTACTGGTGTCCAGTGCTTTATTTTTCTGCGCCGGAGTGCGTGCACGCCCGCACACCGTTAGAACCTACACTGCTACACCACCGCCGTCGATTTGACCTCTTACAATCAGCCCAGTAATCGTGCCCCACCCTGCCTAGTTTCAGGGTATCCTGATACACCTTTTAGGGTTACTGCTGAAAAGGGTCCCCCGTTACTAGGTTTTCTACCTCTAGCCAACATGCTAAGTTGGTTAAGTGTTTCCTAACCTAACCCCACCAGTCCGTTTAGTTTAGCATGTTCCATTTTGATTAAGTCTTTAGTCCACTTAATCCTAACAATCCTGACTCAGCCTTAATTGTCTTATTAAGGCCCTGACCTCTCACATTAGACAGGTATTGTTGTGGCTGCCTGTTGCCGGTTGGTTCCGGGCAGTCTTACGCCACAACTCAGTCTAACCTCGGGTCCTTGCTGGGCTCCATGTTTAACCTCCCACATTGGATAGGTATTGTTGTGACTACTGGACAGCCGGGCGGTTCCGGGCAGGTTTACATCACAACTCAATCCAACCACGGGTTAAACACATCGTCTTTTCTACATTTACATATTTTGTCATTCTTCTTTATTTCTTATATGTAAATATTTGCGGCCCATTATTAAGTTAATGGTGTAAAGGTTACACCAATCATGGGCCCAACCCATACTTGACTTTGGGCCCTTCTATTTCATATTTTCATTCATTAATTAATTTTTACCCAACGTTATTTTCCCCCGTTTTACACGTTCGTTTATATATATTGGGCTCAGCCTTTTAAAGCCCAATTTAGCCATGCGAAAGGGGAGGCTTATGGCGTATACACCAAGAGGGGAAAGTGAGCGCATGAACTTGCATATGACGTTGGAAAATACATAATAGAAATTGGTGTACTTGCATAGTGGTGACATGTGTTTTGGTCATAAAACATAGGTGACATAAATCAAGGCATGTAAACTTGCATAAGTTTAACTACAACATGAACCTATATTCTTATTTAGGCATAATGTCAAACATAAGCATGGCCTAAATACTTCTAGCATAAACATGGCATATTGTCAAACATAAGCATGGCATAAAATACTTCTAGCATAAACATAGCATAATTCAACTTAATCATGATTTAAGCCTAATCACATAACGATGGTATAAACATACTTATGCATAAATATTCCTAAACATGGTGTTTGCTTTAAACTTGCAAAAAGGGATTTTTGAGTCTAACCTAGCCATGTCATCATATAATCCTTTAAAACAAGATAGACTTAATAACGGATTTCAATTATGCCAAATATCATTCCTAGCCATATTCATAAGTTTGTAAAAGCATGACTTAATGCATGGATTATGGTGTCAAAATTCTACATAGTTTCATATGAACTATAATAACCAAACTTGTTTCAATTACTTGCAAAACGATTTATGCACAAAATATACATCATAATGGCATAATAACAAAGCCTCAAATTTGCATGAATTTCAATTAACTACATACATGTAGCTTCAATATAGATTACACAATTTGCGCAATATCCCAAACGTTTATTTGCATAGAACTACCGCATGTAGTTCTTTATAATGAATAACATAATTTTGCACAAATATGAATTACTTCCATTGCCACAATTCAAGCATACACATCAACACAGTTGTTTATTATACCAAAGTAATACTCTACTTACAATGGTTTGATGAATTCTCTAGTTTAGGGATTGAAGACGCAAATTCCTTTGTTGAATTGATTAGCTTTAGGTTGCTTGAATTGCTTTAGGCCTTAGAACTTTCTCCCTAATCCTCTCTTTAGTTGGCGGCTACTCTTTGTCGTTCCTCAGCAACATGGCGGCTATAATCTTATTTGAATGAATAGATTAGGGTTTAGTCTAGGGTTGTTTATATAGAGGTTAGGAATTGATTAGGACCATTGATGTTGCTAGGTTAGATCATAGCCATTCATTAGGAAGAGAGACCAATAAAAACCCGCCACCTAGCCCTAATGACAAAGCAGACCACAGAAATTCGACCACACACCGACCTGGCCAGCCAGGTTGACTGGGCTCGACCAGGTCGACACCCCTGTTAGGGCTAAGGACCCAGGATTACTGGGCCTTTGGAGGTATTTAGGCATGATCCGAGAGACTTCAGAGAACCCTAGACTAAACCCTAATCTATTCATTAAAAATTAAGAACATAGCGGCCATGTTGCTGAGGAACGACAAAGCATAGCCGCCAACTAAAGAGAGGATTAGGGAGGAAGTTCTAAGGCCTAAAGCTAATCAATTCAACAAAGGAGTTTGCGTCTTCAATCCCTAAACTAGAGAATTCATCAAACCATTGTAAGTAGAGTATTACTTTGGTATAATAAACAACTGTGTTGATGTGTATGCTTGAATTGTGGCAATGGAAGTAATTCATATTTGTGCAAAATTTTGTTATTCATTATAAAATCCACATGTCAACACATTAAAGTTCAACCACATACGAATACAAACACATATGCATATGCAATATGAAGTGACTGAGCCGATCTAAAACCTAGATTGTGTGTGTATATGCAACCACGAGCAACCACTAGCAATCACTTGCAACCACCTGCAACCATCATACATAACATGTTTCAATTACATGTTTTCATCCAAAAGGTTTCTACCCTAAAGATAAGGTCGATACCTAAAAAGATAGATAAAAGCGCAACTTAAGGAAAAAGAAAGATCAAGGATGTACCCTCGAACAGAAAAGGGTAGGCAGTGCGGATTCTAGCTTCAGTTTCCCAAGTCGCGTCTCCCTCGGTGTCGCTCCACTGGACTTTGACGAGCTTGACTTCGCGGTTGCGTAGCTTCTTTACTTCCGTTCCTAAGATGCGGGTTGGAACTCTTCTTATGGTTGCTTCGCGTTCCACTTCGGCCTCTTCGAGGATATTTGGCTCTACCACTTCAGCAGACTCATGTAGACACTTTCGGAGATGTGAAACGTGAAAAACGTTGTGGACTCCAGCCAACTTCTCGGGTAGCTCTAATCTATAAGCCATTTTCCCAATTTTCTCGATAATAGGGAATGGCCCTACGAATCTTGGCGCTAGCTTTCCTGTGGTTCCAAAACGAACAACGTTTCTTAGTGGTGATACCTTGAGAAAAACTCTGTTTCCAACCTCGAATTCAAGGTCGGTCCTTCTCTTGTCGGCATAGGACTTTTGTCTGTCTTGGGCCGTCTTCATCCTTCTTCGTATTAAGTCCACTTTCTCTGAAGTCTCTCGGATCATGTCTGGTCCAAGTATGAGCTTATCCGTGGACTCCCACCAACAAGTGGGCGATCGGCACGGTCTTCCGTATAAAGCTTCGAAGGGCGCCATTCCTATGGTTGCTTGATAGCTGTTGTTGTAGGCAAATTCCACCAAAGGGAGGTGGTCTTCCCATGTCCCTCCGAAGTCGAGGACGCATAGCCTTAAGAGGTCAAATCGACGGCGGTGGTGTAGCAGTGTAGGTTCTAACGGTGTGCGGGCGTGCACGCACTCCGGCGCAGAAAAATAAAGCACTGGACACCAGTAGCGTACCTTTGCACTCTAAGGTTGTGTCGGGTTGCCACTATGGGACTTGATACACCCCATGGTGGGACCAGCATAGGTAACTACAGACATCGGGGGCCGTAAGACACATGTAACTTTGCGAATAGGAGCCGATCATCGTAGAATGGATCACACTACCCTGATTATGGGGTGCAAATTGGAAACTAGTTTATATGGGTTCAGGGATTAACATGGGGTACGATAGTATATTCGACCCTAGATAACTTAACCAAGTTCATAGTGTTTGCCCACTTCCTGTTTTACTTATCATACCCAGTTCTTTATTCATAGACAAAGTAGTACTAGACTTACTCAGGCTTTATGTCTGACTCTATTTTTCTTTCGTCTTCTTTCTTCCGTTTCCCCCCCCCCAGGTCCTCAGGGAGGGAACACAGCAGCTTGATCAACCTCAACATCCAGCTTGAAGAAGAGAAATGTATTGCTTGGACTTTCCTGTTTTTGAACTATGGCTTGGGACAACCGCTATGGGGTTTTTGCAGTTTATCTATGTTTTATTCATGCTTCTTTAAATAATGTACTCAAGACAGATTATGAAAATGTTATGTTATGTTTTTGGAAAGGATGTAAGACAATCATGGTGATGTTTTGTGACACGTATTTGACTTCATGAAATAAAAGTTTGTTGTTCTTCCGCTGTTTACAAATATGTGTTCTTATATCTGTCTTGTATATCTGTGACTTGTACTTATAAACCTCCACCAAAATTAGGGCATTCCCTTTGAGAGTGACCCTAACGGAGGTGGGGTGTTTCACTTGGCATATTGTCAATTCAACAAAGGAGTTTGCGTCTTCAATCCCTAAACTAGAGAATTCATCAAACCATTGTAAGTAGAGTATTACTTTGGTATGAATAAAGAACTGGGTATGATAAGTAAAACAGGAAGTGGGCAAACACTATGAACTTGGTTAAGTTATCTAGGGTCGAATATACTATCGTACCCCATGTTAATCCCTGAACCCATATAAACTAGTTTCCAATTTGCACCCCATAATCAGGGTAGTGTGATCCATTCTACGATGATCGGCTCCTACTCGCAAAGTTACATGTGTCCTACGGCCCCCGATGTCTGTAGTTACCTATGCTGGTCCCACCATGGGGTGTATCAAGTCCCATAGTGGCAACCCGACACAACCTTAGGGTGCAAAGGTATGCTACTGGTGTCCAGTGCTTTATTTTTCTGCGCCGGAGTGCGTGCACGCCCGCACACCGTTAGAACCTACACTGCTACACCACCGCCGTCGATTTGACCTCTTACAATCAGCCCAGTAATCGTGCCCCACCCTGCCTAGTTTCAGGGTATCCTGATACACCTTTTAGGGTTACTGCTGAAAAGGGTCCCCCGTTACTAGGTTTTCTATCTCCAGCCAACATGCTAAGTTGGTTAAGTGTTTCCTAACCTAACCCCACCAGTCCGTTTAGTTTAGCATGTTCCATTTTGATTAAGTCTTTAGTCCACTTAATCCTAACAATCCTGACTCAAGGCCTTAATTGTACACCCACCATTCTCCTTGGCCTTCTTATGCGGGGTGTTGACTAGGTCAAATAAATCGTCAATTCTAGGGAGAGGGTGCCCAGCTCATTTGTTTATGATCTGTTTGGATTTGAAAATTTCTATTCTAAGTGTAGAATTTGAATGTAGTGCCTTTGTTTTGGGCTTTGCGGGGTATGGTTTGATTTTGGGTATGGATTGGCTATCCAGTAATGGGGCCATCCTTGATTGTGAGAAAAGGGTTGTTAGGCTCCTAACCCAGCTCAGTAATACTTTGGAAATTTCTTGTAATCCCTCGTATGCGGTTATGCTTAGTTATCTTGAGTCGCTAGATGCCTCTGTTGAAAATTTGCAATCAGTTAGAGTGGTCCGGGAATATCCGGATGTCTTCGAAGAGGTGAAGGGCTTGCCTCCGAAGCGGGAAATAGACTTCCGCATATATCTTGTAGATAATGCAAAGCCCGTTGCGTTGCCCGTTAGACACATGGCTCCACGAGAAAGAAAAGAGCTCAGTAAACAGATTAAAGAGCTTCTAGAGAAGGAGTTCATTAGGTGGAGCATTTCAGAATAGGGCACTCCACGAGTGTTCGCCACTAAGGCTGAAGGTTCATTTCACTTATGCATGAGTTGTAAAGAATCACCTTAGTAAGTACATTTGGCAACATAGTTGGACTTAGGAAGGGACTCCCTTGTGACCTAAAAGGAGTCCATCATGCTTAGTTTCCTAGAATCATATGTGGTGGTTAGGTTGATTAATTCTTTGGGTGTCAGTCTGATGTTGATTTCGGTCTTCGGGGCTGATGCTTAGAGAGTTCTTCTCCTAATCAATATATATGTGGCATAGATTTCCAGTTTTGACATTGCCTAATGGGCACAGAGTTTTCACTTTATTCTATCATTCGACTATACCTTTAGGTAGGACCATTTCCTATCATTGAGAAAATTTGGAAAATGACCTATAGATTAGAGCTACCCGAAAAAAAAAATGGCCGGAGTTCACAACGTCTTTCACGTTTCACATCTCCGAAAATGTCTACATGAGTCTGCTGAAGTGGTAGAGCCAAATATCCTCGAAGAGGCCGAAGTGGAACGCGAAGCAACCGTAAGGAAAGTTTTAACCCGCATATTAGGAACGGAAGTGAAGAAGCTACGCAACCGCGAAGTCAAGCTCGTCAAAGTTCAGTGGAGCGACGCCGAGGGAGACGCGACTTGGGAAACTGAAGCTAGAATACGCACTGCCTACCCTTTTCTGTTCAAGGGTACATCCTTGATCTTTCTTTTTCCTTAAGTTGCGCTTTTATCTATCTTTTTAGGTATATTTCCTCGACCTTATCTTTTAGGTAGAAACCCTTTTGGATGAAAACATGTAATTGAAACATGTTATGTATGATGGTTGCAAGTGGTTGCAAGTGATTGCTAGTAGTTGCTCGTGGCTGCATATACACACACAATCTAGGTTTTAGATCGGCTCAGTCACTTCATATTGCATATGCATATATGTTTGACATTATGCCATGTTTATGCTAGAAGTATTTATGCCATGCTTATGTTTGACATTATGCCATGTTTATGCTAGAAGTATTTATGCCATGCTTATGTTTGACATTATGCCATGTTTATGCTAGAAGTATTTATGCCATGCTTATGTTTGACATTATGCCATGTTTATGGTAGAAGTATTTATGCCATGTTTGACATTATGCCATGTTTATGCTAAAAGTATTTATGCCATGCTTATGTTTGACACTATGCCTAAGTAAAAATATAGGTTCATGGGTCAATAATGATATCTCAATTACAAGTTCACATGCTTTGATTCATGTCACCTATGTTACCACTATGCAAGTACACCAGTTTCTATTATGTATTTCCAACGTCATATGCAAGTTCATGCGCTCACCTTCCCCTCTTTGTGTATGTAATCACGCTTTAAGCCTCCCCTTTTCGCATGGCTAAATTGGGCTTTAAAAGGCTAAGCCCAATATATATAAACGGACGTGTAAAACGGGGGAAAATAATGTTGGGTTAAAATTACTAATGAATGAAAACTAAAGTAGAAGGACCCAAATTCAAGTATGGGTTGGGCCCATGATTGGTGTAACCTTTACACCATTAACTTAATAATGGGCCGCAAATATTTACATATAAGAAATAAAGAAGAATGACAAAATATATAAATGTAGAAAATACGATATGTTTAACCCGAGGTTGGATTGAGTTGTGATGTAAACCTGCCCGGAACCGCCCGGCTGTCCAGTAGTCACAACAATACCTATCCAATGTGGGAGGTTAAACATGGAGCCCAATAAGGACCCGAGGTTAGACTGAGTTGTGGCGTAAGACTGCCCGGAACCAACCGGCAACAGGCAGCCACAGCAATACCTGTCTAATGTGAGAGGTTAGGGCCTTAATAAGACAATTAAGGCTGAATCAGGATTGTTAGGATTAAGTGGACTAAGACTTAATCAAAATGGAACATGCTAAACTAAACGGACTGGTGGGGTTAGGTTAGAAAACACTTAACCAACTTAGCATGTTGGCTAGAGATAGAAAACCTAGTA
The DNA here is from genome assembly GCA_030737875.1 of Allium sativum. Classification (NCBI taxonomy): domain Eukaryota; kingdom Viridiplantae; phylum Streptophyta; class Magnoliopsida; order Asparagales; family Amaryllidaceae; genus Allium; species Allium sativum. Next base: position 176,102,926 of record CM060915.1, on the reverse strand, counting down.
ACGGGGGACCCTTTTCAGCAGTAACCCTACACGGTGTATCATGATACCCTGAAACTAGGCAGGGTGGGGCACGATTACTGGGCTGATTGTAAGAGGTCAAAAATCGACGGCGGTGGTGTAGCAGTGTAGGTTCTAACGGAGTGCGGGCGTGCACACACTCCGGCGCAGAAAAATAAGGCACTGGACACCAGTAGCATACCTGTGCACTCTAAGGTTGTGTCGGGTTGCCACTATGGGACTTGATACACCCCATGGTGGGACCAGCATAGGTAACTACGACATCGGGGGCAGTAAGACACATGTAACTATGCGAGTAGGAGCCGATCATCATAGAATGGATCACATCACCCTGATTATGGGGTGCCAGTGGGAAACTAGTTTATATGGGTTCAGAGATTAACATGGGGTACGATAGTATATTCGACCCTAGATAACTTAACCAAGTTCATAGTGTTTGCCCACTTCCTGTTTTACTTATCATACCCAGTTCTTTATTCATAGACAAAGTAGTACTAGACTTACTCAGGCTTTATGTCTGACTCTATTTTTCTTTCGTCTTCTTTCTTCCGTTTCCCCCCCCCCCCCCCCCCCCCAAGGTCCTCAGGGAGGGAACACAGCAGCTTGATCAACCTCAACATCCAGCTTGAAGAAGAGAAATGTATTGCTTGGACTTTCCTATTTTTGAACTATGGCTTGGGACAACCGCTATGGGGTTTTTGCAGTTTATCTATGTTTTATTCATGCTTCTTTAAATAATGTACTCAAGACAGATTATGAAAATGTTATGTTATGTTTTTGGAAAGGATGTAAGACAATCATGGTGATGTTTTGTGACACGTATTTGACTTCATGAAATAAAAGTTTGTTGTTCTTCCGATGTTTACAAATATGTGTTCTTATATCTGTCTTGTATATCTGTGACTTGTACTTATAAACCTCCACCAAAATTAGGGCATTCCCTTTGAGAGTGACCCTAACGGAGGTGGGGTGTTTCACTTGGTATCAGAGCTAATGTTTGATGTGTATGCCATTGTAAGTAGAGTATTACTTTGGTAGAGTATTACTTTGGTATAATAAACAACTGGGTTGATGTGTATGCTTGAATTGTGGCAATGGAAGTAATTCATATTTGTGCAAAATTATGTTATTCATTATAAAGAACTACATGCGGTAGTTCTATGCAAATAAACGTTTGGGATATTGCGCAAATTGTGTAATCTATATTGAAGCTACATGTATGTAGTTAATTGAAATTCATGCAAATTTGAGGCTTTGTTATTATGCCATTATGATGTATATTTTGTGCATAAATCGTTTTGCAAGTAATTGAAACAAGTTTGGTTATTATAGTTCATATGAAACTATGTAGAATTTTGACACCATAATCCATGCATTAAGTCATGCTTTTACAAACTTATGAATATGGCTAGGAATGATATTTGGCATAATTGAAATCCGTTATTAAGTCTATCTTGTTTTAAAGGATTATATGATGACATGGCTAGGTTAGACTCAAAAATCCCTTTTTGCAAGTTTAAAGCAAACACCATGTTTAGGAATATTTATGCATAAGTATGTTTATCCCATCGTTATGTGATTAGGCTTAAAACATGATTAAGTTGAATTATGCTATGTTCATGCTAGAAGTATTTTATGCCATGCTTATGTTTGACAATATGCCATGTTTATGCTAGAAGTATTTAGGCCATGCTTATGTTAAGGCTGAGTCAGGATTGTTAGGATTAAGTGAACTAAAGACTTAATCAAAATGGAACATGCTCAGCACTTAAGGGCAATCATGGAAACTTTGCGAGTCCATCAACTAAAAGCCAAATTCTCCAAATGCCACTTTTGGAGGGAAGAGGTGAGGTTCCTTGGGCACATAGTATCCAAACAAGGGTTAGCGGTGGACCCTGCTAAGGTAGTGGCGGTACAAGATTGGAAGACACCAAGGAATGCAACTGAGGTCCGAAGCTTTCTAGGACTAGCAGGTTTCTATCGAAAATTCATAAGGGATTTTGCGAAAATTTCAGCTCCGCTCACGAAATTGACCAAGAAGAATCTAGTATTCAATTGGGATTTGGATTGCGAGTTTGCTTTCCAACGACTGAAGAGGGCTCTCACAACAGCCCCAGTTTTGACGCTGCCAGATGGGAGCAAGATGTTCACTGTTTATACGGATGCATGTGGGACAGGGCTAGGCGCCGTCTTAATGCAAGAAGGAAGGGTAGTACCTTATGGCGGGAGGCAGTTGAAGGTTCACTTGGTATCAGAGCAACACCACGGGATTCGAACCCCCGACCTCTCGGAAAGCAACACCATGCACTAACCACTGTGCTAAAAGATCTTTGTGTTAGCTTTTCAAGAGGGGTGTTACAGACTTCCCCCCTTAAAGAGACCAACGTCCTCGTTGGCTCATATCACCCACAGGTCCCCGGATCGAAACCTGGGCTCTGATACCAAAAATGTTATGTTATGTTTTTGGAAAGGATGTAAGACAATCATGGTGATGTTTTGTGACACGTATTTGACTTCATGAAATAAAAGTTTGTTGTTCTTCCGCTGTTTACAAATATGTGTTCTTATATCTGTCTTGTATATCTGTGACTTGTACTTATAAACCTCCACCAAAATTAGGGCATTCCCTTTGAGAGTGACCCTAACGGAGGTGGGGTGTTTCACTTGGTATCAGAGCCTCCGTTAAGGTCACTCTCAAAGGGAATGCCCTAATTTTGGTGGAGGTTTATAAGTACAAGTCACAGATATACAAGACAGATATAAGAACACATATTTGTAAACAGCGGAAGAACAACAAACTTTATTTCATAAAGTCAAATACGTGTTACAACAACATCCTTTCCAAAAACATAACTTAACACTTCATAATCTGTCTTGAGTACATTATTTTTAAAGAAGCATAAATAAAACATAGATAAACTGCCAAAGCCCCATAGTGGATTGTCCAAAGCCATAGTTCAAAACAGGAAAGTCTGTCGACCTGGTCGAGCCCAGTCAACCTGGCTGGCCAGGTCGGTGTGTGGTCGAATTTCTGTGGTCTGCTTTGTCATTAGGGCTAGGTGGCGGGTTTTTATTGGTCTCTCTTCCTAATGAATGGCTATGATCTAACCTAGCAACATCAATGGTCCTAATCAATTCCTAACCTCTATATAAACAACCCTAGACTAAACCCTAATCTATTCATTCAAAATAAGATTATAGCCGCCATGTTGCTGAGGAACGACAAAGAGTAGCCGCCAACTAAAGAGAGGATTATGGAGAAAGTTCTAAGGCCTAAAGCAATTCAAGCAACCTAAAGCTATTCAATTCAACAAAGGAATTTGCGTCTTCAATCCCTAAACTAGAGAATTCATCAAACCATTGTAAGTAGAGTATTACTTTGGTATAATAAACAACTGTGTTGATGTGTATGCTTGAATTGTGGCAATGGAAGTAATTCATATTTGTGCAAAATTATGTTATTCATTATAAAGAACTACATGCGGTAGTTCTATGCAAATAAACGTTTGGGATATTGCGCAAATTGTGTAATCTATATTGAAGCTACATGTATGTAGTTAATTGAAATTCATGCAAATTTGAGGCTTTGTTATTATGCCATTATGATGTATATTTTGTGCATAAATCGTTTTGCAAGTAATTGAAACAAGTTTGGTTATTATAGTTCATATGAAACTATGTAGAATTTTGACACCATAATCCATGCATTAAGTCATGCTTTTACAAACTTATGAATATGGCTAGGAATGATATTTGGCATAATTGAAATCCGTTATTAAGTCTATCTTGTTTTAAAGGATTATATGATGACATGGCTAGGTTAGACTCAAAAATCCCTTTTTGCAAGTTTAAAGCAAACACCATGTTTAGGAATATTTATGCATAAGTATGTTTATACCATCGTTATGTGATTAGGCTTAAATCATGATTAAGTTGAATTATGCTATGTTTATGCTAGAAGTATTTTATGCCATGCTTATGTTTGACAATATGCCATGTTTATGCTAGAAGTATTTAGGCCATGCTTATGTTTGACATTATGCCTAAATAAGAATATAGGTTCATGTTGTAGTTAAACTTATGCAAGTTTACATGCCTTGATTTATGTCACCTATGTTTTATGACCAAAACACATGTCACCACTATGCAAGTACACCAATTTCTATTATGTATTTTCCAACGTCATATGCAAGTTCATGCGCTCACTTTCCCCTCTTGGTGTATACGCCATAAGCCTCCCCTTTCGCATGGCTAAATTGGGCTTTAAAAGGCTGAGCCCAATATATATAAACGAACGTGTAAAACGGGGGAAAATAACGTTGGGTAAAAATTAATTAATGAATGAAAATATGAAATAGAAGGGCCCAAAGTCAAGTATGGGTTGGGCCCATGATTGGTGTAACCTTTACACCATTAACTTAATAATGGGCCGCAAATATTTACATATAAGAAATAAAGAAGAATGACAAAATATGTAAATGTAGAAAAGACGATGTGTTTAACCCGAGGTTGGATTGAGTTGTGATGTAAACCTGCCCGGAACCGCCCGGCTGTCCAGTAGTCACAACAATACCTATCCAATGTGGGAGGTTAAACATGGAGCCCAGCAAGGACCCGAGGTTAGACTGAGTTGTGGCGTAAGACTGCCCGGAACCAACCGGCAACAGGCAGCCACAACAATACCTGTCTAATGTGAGAGGTCAGGGCCTTAATAAGACAATTAAGGCTGAGTCAGGATTGTTAGGATTAAGTGGACTAAAGACTTAATCAAAATGGAACATGCTAAACTAAACGGACTGGTGGGGTTAGGTTAGGAAACACTTAACCAACTTAGCATGTTGGCTAGAGATAGAAAACCTAGTAACGGGGGACCCTTTTCAGCAGTAACCCTAAAAGGTGTATCAGGATACCCTGAAACTAGGCAGGGTGGGGCACGATTACTGGGCTGATTGTAAGAGGTCAAATCGACGGCGGTGGTGTAGCAGTGTAGGTTCTAACGGTGTGCGGGCGTGCACGCACTCCGGCGCAGAAAAATAAAGCACTGGACACCAGTAGCGTACCTTTGCACTCTAAGGTTGTGTCGGGTTGCCACTATGGGACTTGATACACCCCATGGTGGGACCAGCATAGGTAACTACAGACATCGGGGGCCGTAAGACACATGTAACTTTGCGAATAGGAGCCGATCATCGTAGAATGGATCACACTACCCTGATTATGGGGTGCAAATTGGAAACTAGTTTATATGGGTTCAGGGATTAACATGGGGTACGATAGTATATTCGACCCTAGATAACTTAACCAAGTTCATAGTGTTTGCCCACTTCCTGTTTTACTTATCATACCCAGTTCTTTATTCATAGACAAAGTAGTACTAGACTTACTCAGGCTTTATGTCTGACTCTATTTTTCTTTCGTCTTCTTTCTTCCGTTTCCCCCCCCCAGGTCCTCAGGGAGGGAACACAGCAGCTTGATCAACCTCAACATCCAGCTTGAAGAAGAGAAATGTATTGCTTGGACTTTCCTGTTTTTGAACTATGGCTTGGGACAACCGCTATGGGGTTTTTGCAGTTTATCTATGTTTTATTCATGCTTCTTTAAAAAATGTACTCAAGACAGATTATGAAAATGTTATGTTATGTTTTTGGAAAGGATGTAAGACAATCATGGTGATGTTTTGTGACACGTATTTGACTTCATGAAATAAAAGTTTGTTGTTCTTCCGCTGTTTACAAATATGTGTTCTTATATCTGTCTTGTATATCTGTGACTTGTACTTATAAACCTCCACCAAAATTAGGGCATTCCCTTTGAGAGTGACCCTAACGGAGGTGGGGTGTTTCACTTGGTATCAGGGGTGTCGACCTGGTCGAGCCCAGTCAACCTGGCTGGCCAGGTCGGTGTGTGGTCGAATTTCTGTGGTCTGCTTTGTCATTAGGGCTAGGTGGCGGGTTTTTATTGGTCTCTCTTCCTAATGAATGGCTATGATCTAACCTAGCAACATCAATGGTCCTAATCAATTCCTAACCTCTATATAAACAACCCTAGACTAAACCCTAATCTATTCATTCAAAATAAGATTATAGCCGCCATGTTGCTGAGGAACGACAAAGAGTAGCCGCCAACTAAAGAGAGGATTAGGGAGAAAGTTCTAAGGCCTAAAGCAATTCAAGCAACCTAAAGCTAATCAATTCAACAAAGGAATTTGCGTCTTCAATCCCTAAACTAGAGAATTCATCAAACCATTGTAAGTAGAGTATTACTTTGGTATAATAAACAACTGTGTTGATGTGTATGCTTGAATTGTGGCAATGGAAGTAATTCATATTTGTGCAAAATTATGTTATTCATTATAAAGAACTACATGCGGTAGTTCTATGCAAATAAACGTTTGGGATATTGCGCAAATTGTGTAATCTATATTGAAGCTACATGTATGTAGTTAATTGAAATTCATGCAAATTTGAGGCTTTGTTATTATGCCATTATGATGTATATTTTGTGCATAAATCGTTTTGCAAGTAATTGAAACAAGTTTGGTTATTATAGTTCATATGAAACTATGTAGAATTTTGACACCATAATCCATGCATTAAGTCATGCTTTTACAAACTTATGAATATGGCTAGGAATGATATTTGGCATAATTGAAATCCGTTATTAAGTCTATCTTGTTTTAAAGGATTATATGATGACATGGCTAGGTTAGACTCAAAAATCCCTTTTTGCAAGTTTAAAGCAAACACCATGTTTAGGAATATTTATGCATAAGTATGTTTATACCATCGTTATGTGATTAGGCTTAAATCATGATTAAGTTGAATTATGCTATGTTTATGCTAGAAGTATTTTATGCCATGCTTATGTTTGACAATATGCCATGTTTATGCTAGAAGTATTTAGGCCATGCTTATGTTTGACATTATGCCTAAATAAGAATATAGGTTCATGTTGTAGTTAAACTTATGCAAGTTTACATGCCTTGATTTATGTCACCTATGTTTTATGACCAAAACACATGTCACCACTATGCAAGTACACCAATTTCTATTATGTATTTTCCAACGTCATATGCAAGTTCATGCGCTCACTTTCCCCTCTTGGTGTATACGCCATAAGCCTCCCCTTTCGCATGGCTAAATTGGGCTTTAAAAGGCTGAGCCCAATATATATAAACGAACGTGTAAAACGGGGGAAAATAACGTTGGGTAAAAATTAATTAATGAATGAAAATATGAAATAGAAGGGCCCAAAGTCAAGTATGGGTTGGGCCCATGATTGGTGTAACCTTTACACCATTAACTTAATAATGGGCCGCAAATATTTACATATAAGAAATAAAGAAGAATGACAAAATATGTAAATGTAGAAAAGACGATGTGTTTAACCCGAGGTTGGATTGAGTTGTGATGTAAACCTGCCCGGAACCGCCCGGCTGTCCAGTAGTCACAACAATACCTATCCAATGTGGGAGGTTAAACATGGAGCCCAGCAAGGACCCGAGGTTAGACTGAGTTGTGGCGTAAGACTGCCCGGAACCAACCGGCAACAGGCAGCCACAACAATACCTGTCTAATGTGAGAGGTCAGGGCCTTAATAAGACAATTAAGGCTGAGTCAGGATTGTTAGGATTAAGTGGACTAAAGACTTAATCAAAATGGAACATGCTAAACTAAACGGACTGGTGGGGTTAGGTTAGGAAACACTTAACCAACTTAGCATGTTGGCTAGAGATAGAAAACCTAGTAACGGGGGACCCTTTTCAGCAGTAACCCTAAAAGGTGTATCAGGATACCCTGAAACTAGGCAGGGTGGGGCACGATTACTGGGCTGATTGTAAGAGGTCAAATCGACGGCGGTGGTGTAGCAGTGTAGGTTCTAACGGTGTGCGGGCGTGCACGCACTCCGGCGCAGAAAAATAAAGCACTGGACACCAGTAGCGTACCTTTGCACTCTAAGGTTGTGTCGGGTTGCCACTATGGGACTTGATACACCCCATGGTGGGACCAGCATAGGTAACTACAGACATCGGGGGCCGTAAGACACATGTAACTTTGCGAATAGGAGCCGATCATCGTAGAATGGATCACACTACCCTGATTATGGGGTGCAAATTGGAAACTAGTTTATATGGGTTCAGGGATTAACATGGGGTACGATAGTATATTCGACCCTAGATAACTTAACCAAGTTCATAGTGTTTGCCCACTTCCTGTTTTACTTATCATACCCAGTTCTTTATTCATAGACAAAGTAGTACTAGACTTACTCAGGCTTTATGTCTGACTCTATTTTTCTTTCGTCTTCTTTCTTCCGTTTCCCCCCCCCCCCCAGGTCCTCAGGGAGGGAACACAACAGCTTGATCAACCTCAACATCCAGCTTGAAGAAGAGAAATGTATTGCTTGGACTTTCCTGTTTTTGAACTATGGCTTGGGACAACCGCTATGGGGTTTTTGCAGTTTATCTATGTTTTATTCATGCTTCTTTAAATAATGTACTCAAGACAGATTATGAAAATGTTATGTTATGTTTTTGGAAAGGATGTAAGACAATCATGGTGATGTTTTGTGACACGTATTTGACTTCATGAAATAAAAGTTTGTTGTTCTTCCGCTGTTTACAAATATGTGTTCTTATATCTGTCTTGTATATCTGTGACTTGTACTTATAAACCTCCACCAAAATTAGGGCATTCCCTTTGAGAGTGACCCTAACGGAGGTGGGGTGTTTCACTTGGTATCAGGGGTGTCGACCTGGTCGAGCCCAGTCAACCTGGCTGGCCAGGTCGGTGTGTGGTCGAATTTCTGTGGTCTGCTTTGTCATTAGGGCTAGGTGGCGGGTTTTTATTGGTCTCTCTTCCTAATGAATGGCTATGATCTAACCTAGCAACATCAATGGTCCTAATCAATTCCTAACCTCTATATAAACAACCCTAGACTAAACCCTAATCTATTCATTCAAAATAAGATTATAGCCGCCATGTTGCTGAGGAACGACAAAGAGTAGCCGCCAACTAAAGAGAGGATTAGGGAGAAAGTTCTAAGGCCTAAAGCAATTCAAGCAACCTAAAGCTAATCAATTCAACAAAGGAATTTGCGTCTTCAATCCCTAAACTAGAGAATTCATCAAACCATTGTAAGTAGAGTATTACTTTGGTATAATAAACAACTGTGTTGATGTGTATGCTTGAATTTTGGCAATGGAAGTAATTCATATTTGTGCAAAATTATGTTATTCATTATAAAGAACTACATGCGGTAGTTCTATGCAAATAAACGTTTGGGATATTGCGCAAATTGTGTAATCTATATTGAAGCTACATGTATGTAGTTAATTGAAATTCATGCAAATTTGAGGCTTTGTTATTATGCCATTATGATGTATATTTTGTGCATAAATCGTTTTGCAAGTAATTGAAACAAGTTTGGTTATTATAGTTCATATGAAACTATGTAGAATTTTGACACCATAATCCATGCATTAAGTCATGCTTTTACAAACTTATGAATATGGCTAGGAATGATATTTGGCATAATTGAAATCCGTTATTAAGTCTATCTTGTTTTAAAGGATTATATGATGACATGGCTAGGTTAGACTCAAAAATCCCTTTTTGCAAGTTTAAAGCAAACACCATGTTTAGGAATATTTATGCATAAGTATGTTTATACCATCGTTATGTGATTAGGCTTAAATCATGATTAAGTTGAATTATGCTATGTTTATGCTAGAAGTATTTTATGCCATGCTTATGTTTGACAATATGCCATGTTTATGCTAGAAGTATTTAGGCCATGCTTATGTTTGACATTATGCCTAAATAAGAATATAGGTTCATGTTGTAGTTAAACTTATGCAAGTTTACATGCCTTGATTTATGTCACCTATGTTTTATGACCAAAACACATGTCACCACTATGCAAGTACACCAATTTCTATTATGTATTTTCCAACGTCATATGCAAGTTCATGCGCTCACTTTCCCCTCTTGGTGTATACGCCATAAGCCTCCCCTTTCGCATGGCTAAATTGGGCTTTAAAAGGCTGAGCCCAATATATATAAACGAACGTGTAAAACGGGGGAAAATAACGTTGGGTAAAAATTAATTAATGAATGAAAATATGAAATAGAAGGGCCCAAAGTCAAGTATGGGTTGGGCCCATGATTGGTGTAACCTTTACACCATTAACTTAATAATGGGCCGCAAATATTTACATATAAGAAATAAAGAAGAATGACAAAATATGTAAATGTAGAAAAGACGATGTGTTTAACCCGAGGTTGGATTGAGTTGTGATGTAAACCTGCCCGGAACCGCCCGGCTGTCCAGTAGTCACAACAATACCTATCCAATGTGGGAGGTTAAACATGGAGCCCAGCAAGGACCCGAGGTTAGACTGAGTTGTGGCGTAAGACTGCCCGGAACCAACCGGCAACAGGCAGCCACAACAATACCTGTCTAATGTGAGAGGTCAGGGCCTTAATAAGACAATTAAGGCTGAGTCAGGATTGTTAGGATTAAGTGGACTAAAGACTTAATCAAAATGGAACATGCTAAACTAACGGAGGTGGGGTGTTTCACTTGGTATCAGAGCATTCCCTTTATCAGAGCATAGGTTTACTTGCTCTGTTGCCTTATTTTGATAACAGGGGTGTCGACCTGGTCGAGCCCAGTCAACCTGGCTGGCCAGGTCGGTGTGTGGTCGAATTTCTGTGGTCTGCTTTGTCATTAGGGCTAGGTGGCGGGTTTTTATTGGTCTCTCTTCCTAATGAATGGCTATGATCTAACCTAGCAACATCAATGGTCCTAATCAATTCCTAACCTCTATATAAACAACCCTAGACTAAACCCTAATCTATTCATTCAAAATAAGATTATAGCCGCCATGTTGCTGAGGAACGACAAAGAGTAGCCGCCAACTAAAGAGAGGATTAGGGAGAAAGTTCTAAGGCCTAAAGCAATTCAAGCAACCTAAAGCTAATCAATTCAACAAAGGAATTTGCGTCTTCAATCCCTAAACTAGAGAATTCATCAAACCATTGTAAGTAGAGTATTACTTTGGTATAATAAACAACTGTGTTGATGTGTATGCTTGAATTGTGGCAATGGAAGTAATTCATATTTGTGCAAAATTATGTTATTCATTATAAAGAACTACATGCGGTAGTTCTACGCAAATAAACGTTTGGGATATTGCGCAAATTGTGTAATCTATATTGAAGCTACATGTATGTAGTTAATTGAAATTCATGCAAATTTGAGGCTTTGTTATTATGCCATTATGATGTATATTTTGTGCATAAATCGTTTTGCAAGTAATTGAAACAAGTTTGGTTATTATAGTTCATATGAAACTATGTAGAATTTTGACACCATAATCCATGCATTAAGTCATGCTTTTACAAACTTATGAATATGGCTAGGAATGATATTTGGCATAATTGAAATCCGTTATTAAGTCTATCTTGTTTTAAAGGATTATATGATGACATGGCTAGGTTAGACTCAAAAATCCCTTTTTGCAAGTTTAAAGCAAACACCATGTTTAGGAATATTTATGCATAAGTATGTTTATACCATCGTTATGTGATTAGGCTTAAATCATGATTAAGTTGAATTATGCTATGTTTATGCTAGAAGTATTTTATGCCATGCTTATGTTTGACAATATGCCATGTTTATGCTAGAAGTATTTAGGCCATGCTTATGTTTGACATTATGCCTAAATAAGAATATAGGTTCATGTTGTAGTTAAACTTATGCAAGTTTACATGCCTTGATTTATGTCACCTATGTTTTATGACCAAAACACATGTCACCACTATGCAAGTACACCAATTTCTATTATGTATTTTCCAACGTCATATGCAAGTTCATGCGCTCACTTTCCCCTCTTGGTGTATACGCCATAAGCCTCCCCTTTCGCATGGCTAAATTGGGCTTTAAAAGGCTGAGCCCAATATATATAAACGAACGTGTAAAACGGGGGAAAATAACGTTGGGTAAAAATTAATTAATGAATGAAAATATGAAATAGAAGGGCCCAAAGTCAAGTATGGGTTGGGCCCATGATTGGTGTAACCTTTACACCATTAACTTAATAATGGGCCGCAAATATTTACATATAAGAAATAAAGAAGAATGACAAGATATATAAATGTAGAAAATACGATATGTTTAACCCGAGGTTGGATTGAGTTGTGATGTAAACCTGCCCGGAACCGCCCGGCTGTCCAGTAGTCACAACAATACCTATCCAATGTGGGAGGTTAAACATGGAGCCCAATAAGGACCCGAGGTTAGACTGAGTTGTGGCGTAAGACTGCCCGGAACCAACCGGCAACAGGCAGCCACAACAATACCTGTCTAATGTGAGAGGTCAAGGCTTTAATAAGACAATTAAAGCTGAGTCAGGATTGTTAGGATTAAGTGGACTTAAGACTTAATCAAAATGGAACATGCTAAACTAAACGGACTGGTGGGGGTTAGGTTAGAAAACACTTAACCAACTTAGCATGTTGGCTAGAGATAGAAAACCTAGTAACGGGGGACCCTTTTCAGCAGTAACCCTACACGGTGTATCATGATACCCTGAAACTAGGCAGGGTGGGGCACGATTACTGGGCTGATTGTAAGAGGTCAAAAATCGACGGCGGTGGTGTAGCAGTGTAGGTTCTAACGGAGTGCGGGCGTGCACACACTCCGGCGCAGAAAAATAAGGCACTGGACACCAGTAGCATACCTGTGCACTCTAAGGTTGTGTCGGGTTGCCACTATGGGACTTGATACACCCCATGGTGGGACCAGCATAGGTAACTACAGACATCGGGGGCCGTAAGACACATGTAACTATGCGAGTAGGAGCCGATCATCATAGAATGGATCACATCACCCTGATTATGGGGTGCAAATTGGAAACTAGTTTATATGGGTTCAGAGATCAGCGTGGGGTACGATAGTATATTCGACCCTAGACCACTTAACCAAGTTTATAGTGTATGCCCATTTCTTGTTTATACTTATCATACCCAGTTCTTTATTCATAGACAAAATAGTACTAGACTTACTCAGGCTTTATGTCTGACTCTACTTTTCTTTCGTCTTCTTTCTTCCGTTTCCCCCCCCCCCCCCCCAGGTCCTCAGGGAGGGAACACAGCAGCTTGATCAACCTCAACATCCAGCTTGAAGAAGAGAAATGTATTGCTTGGACTTTCCTGTTTTTGAACTATGGCTTGGGACAACCGCTATGGGGCTTTTGCAGTTTATCTATGTTTTATTCATGCTTCTTTAAATGATGTACTCAAGACAGATTATGAAAGTGTTATGTTATGTTTTTGAAAGGATGTTGTTGTAACACGTATTTGACTTCATGAAATAAAGTTTGTTGTTCTTCCGCTGTTTACAAATATGTGTTCTTATATCTGTCTTGTATATCTGTGACTTGTACTTATAAACCTCCACCAAAATTAGGGCATTCCCTTTGAGAGTGACCCTAATGGAGGTGGGGTGTTTCACTTGGTATCAGAGCATAGGTTTACCAGATAAGATAAAAAGTTTTGAAAAATTATTTTCAAAAAGGAAATTTAAAGAAGCATTTTTAAAAGAAAAATATTATTTTATTTTAAAAAAGGCAAAAGTCCGCTCCCCAAAGCCATAGGTACTATCTCTTATCCTTCGTTTTGAATCTATCCTTTTTGTTTCAGCATGTCTGAAGACCTTAACTTGCCGGAAGGGGTGCCCATACCTGGTTGGTTTAGACGATTCTTAGAAGCTAGGGCCACTCAACCAGGTCCTACCGTTCCTCCTCCCCCAGCTGCAGGGAATCATCCAGCTGCAGCAGCACCTTTTCCTCCACCTCCTCCACGAGGAAACACGTTCGCTAAGATATGTAGAAATTTTAAAGCTATGGGAGGAAGGGATTTCTTGTTGAGCTCCCTATAGTCAACACATAGACGGAGTGAACCATCCGCCTTTGTAGCGAACACCACTGGAGCGCCCCATTCTGAAATGCTCCTCCTAATGAACCCCTTTTCTAGAAGCTCTTTAATTTGTTTACTGAGCTCTTTCCTTTCTCGTGGAGCCATATGTCTAACGGGCAACGCAACGGGCTTTGCATTATCTACAAGATATATGCGGAAGTCTATTTCCCGCTTCGGAGGTAAGCCCTTCACCTAGCCAGCTCATCGAACTGATTCACATACTCTCTGACACTATTCCTAAGTATTACCATTGCCTCGTATGGTTCCCTTTGAGAACCATACACATCCAGTTAGTCGCACCGGGCTTACCAATTTCGAAACCAGCTTCGACTTTAGGCCCTCCTCCGATTTCGTACCGGGCTTGCTTGCATCTCTCGAAGTGCGCCCAACTTTAGTAGATTCAGTAGGGGCAGCACAACGCGAAGACCCTCAGCTTGTAGAAATAATTGATAGGCTAATTAGGGGTGAGACTTCAAGTCACCTCAATAGATACTCCATCGACGATAAGGGTGTACTAAAGCGAGATGGAAGACTATGCGTCCCACAGACGAAAGATTTAGTAAAGAAGGTTCTCGAAGAAGCACATCACTCCAAGATGACGATACACCCCGGCGGAGATAAAATGTACAAAGACATAAAAAGGACTTTCTTCTGGAACGGCATGAAAAAGGACGTGGCAGAATTCGTTTCTAAGTGTATGGTGTGCCAACAGGTTAAGGCGGAACAGAAAAAGCCTGGCGGACTACTACATCCTCTAGAGGTCCCGCAGTGGAAGTGGGATAGCATCTCAATGGACTTCATCGATGGGCTGCCTAGGTCTAGGAGAGGCAACACTAGTATTTGGGTAATAGTGGATAGGCTTACTAAAAGCGCCCACTTTTTACCTGTCAAAAGTAAAAGAACTGCCTCATCCCTAGCATCACTTTACCTCAAGGAGATCGTTCGACTCCATGGAATACCATCTAGCATCGTTAGTGACCGAGACCCCATCTTCACCAGCGAGTTTTGGCGGAGTCTGCAAGAAGCAGTAGGAACGCAGTTATGCTTGAGCACAGCCTATCATCCCCAAACTGACGGCCAAACAGAGAGAGTAAACAGAGTTTTGGAAGACCTCTTAAGGCTATGCGTCCTTGACTTCGGAGGGACATGGGAAGACCACCTCCCTTTGGTGGAATTTGCCTACAACAACAGCTATCAAGCAACCATAGGAATGGCGCCCTTCGAAGCTTTATACGGAAGACCGTGCCGATCGCCCACTTGTTGGTGGGAGTCCACGGATAAGCTCATACTTGGACCAGACATGATCCGAGAGACTTCAGAGAAAGTGGACTTAATACGAAGAAGGATGAAGACGGCCCAAGACAGACAAAAGTCCTATGCCGACAAGAGAAGGACCGACCTTGAATTCGAGGTTGGAAACAGAGTTTTTCTCAAGGTATCACCACTAAGAAACGTTGTTCGTTTTGGAACCACAGGAAAGCTAGCGCCAAGATTCGTAGGGCCATTCCCTATTATCGAGAAAATTGGGAAAATGGCTTATAGATTAGAGCTACCCGAGAAGTTGGCTGGAGTCCACAACGTTTTTCACGTTTCACATCTCCGAAAGTGTCTACATGAGTCTGCTGAAGTGGTAGAGCCAAATATCCTCGAAGAGGCCGAAGTGGAACGCGAAGCAACCATAAGAAGAGTTCCAACCCGCATCTTAGGAACGGAAGTAAAGAAGCTACGCAACCGCGAAGTCAAGCTCGTCAAAGTCCAGTGGAGCGACACCGAGGGAGACGCGACTTGGGAAACTGAAGATAGAATCCGCACTGCCTACCCTTTTCTGTTCGAGGGTACATCCTTGATCTTTCTTTTTCCTTAAGTTGCGCTTTTATCTATCTTTTTAGGTATCGACCTTATCTTTAGGGTAGAAACCTTTTGGATGAAAACATGTAATTGAAACATGTTATGTATGATGGTTGCAGTTGGTTGCAAGTGATTGCTAGTGGTTGCTCGTGGTTGCATATACACACACAATCTAGGTTTTAGATCGGCTCAGTCACTTCATATTGCATATGCATATGTGTTTGTATTCGTATGTGGTTGAACTTTAATGTGTTGACATGTGGATGCTGCATTTGTATTGAATGACTGTGCACTCATGTAGAATCAAGGATAGGAAAATTTGCATACATAATGGATTCATGGCACTTACATAATTCGCATTAAGGAGCTCAACTGAATCAGTAGACCGCCTGATTTTGCATTAGATAAGTTCATGTATACACACACACTTTGCATATGATCATGAAGCATTAGAAGTCTTTTAAGGACAATGGATGCTCGTGTTTGATGGATGAGTAGATGGATGATTGGATGTTAGGATTTACATTCCTCCTAACTTGAAGATTTCGGGGGCGAAATCCTTTTAAGTGGGGGAGAATGTAACACCCTGAAAATTCTATAACTGTGAAATTAGCGAATTTAAGTATAATTAATCTGAAATCAAGGAACTAAGGGAAACGGGATACGCCATTGCGTTCGTCTCGGGAAAATACGCGAAATAGAGTCCGAGTTTTCGAAAAACGGAGTCCGTATGAAGAAGATATGGCCTTCGGAAGTTTTGAATTAAATTTAAAATTCAAACAGATTAAAATAATTAAATATTCCGAAGTGGGGCCCATTGGGCCAGAAAAGCGCCGCCTGGGCCACCCAGGTCGACTGGGCTGTCGACCTGGGCTACCCATGTCGACAGGGCTGTCGACAGCCCTGTCGACAGGGGTATCGACCTGGTCGAGCCCAGTCGACCTGGGTGGCCAGGTCGGTGTGTGGTCGAATTTCTGTGGTCTGCTTTGTCATTAGGGCTAGGTGGCGGGTTTTTATTGGTCTCTCTTCCTAATGAATGGCTATGATCTAACCTAGCAACATCAATGGTCCTAATCAATTCCTAACCTCTATATAAACAACCCTAGACTAAACCCTAATCTATTCATTCAAAATAAGATTATAGCCGCCATGTTGCTGAGGAACGACAAAGAGTAGCCGCCAACTAAAGAGAGGATTAGGGAGAAAGTTCTAAGGCCTAAAGCAATTCAAGCAACCTAAAGCTAATCAATTCAACAAAGGAATTTGCGTCTTCAATCCCTAAACTAGAGAATTCATCAAACCATTGTAAGTAGAGTATTACTTTGGTATAATAAACAACTGTGTTGATGTGTATGCTTGAATTGTGGCAATGGAAGTAATTCATATTTGTGCAAAATTATGTTATTCATTATAAAGAACTACATGCGGTAGTTCTATGCAAATAAACGTTTGGGATATTGCGCAAATTGTGTAATCTATATTGAAGCTACATGTATGTAGTTAAATTGAAATTCATGCAAATTTGAGGCTTTGTTATTATGCCATTATGATGTATATTTTGTGCATAAATCGTTTTGCAAGTAATTGAAACAAGTTTGGTTATTATAGTTCATATGAAACTATGTAGAATTTTGACACCATAATCCATGCATTAAGTCATGCTTTTACAAACTTATGAATATGGCTAGGAATGATATTTGGCATAATTGAAATCCGTTATTAAGTCTATCTTGTTTTAAAGGATTATATGATGACATGGCTAGGTTAGACTCAAAAATCCCTTTTTGCAAGTTTAAAGCAAACACCATGTTTAGGAATATTTATGCATAAGTATGTTTATCCCATCGTTATGTGATTAGGCTTAAAACATGATTAAGTTGAATTATGCTATGTTCACGCTAGAAGTATTTTATGCCATGCTTATGTTTGACAATATGCCATGTTTATGCTAGAAATATTTAGGCCATGCTTATGTTTGACATTATGCCTAAATAAGAATATAGGTTCATGTTGTAGTTAACCCTATGCAAGTTTACATGCCTTGATTTATGTCACCTATGTTTTATGACCAAAATACATGTCACCACTATGCAAGTACACCAATTTCTATTATGTAATTTTCCAACGTCATATGCAAGTTCATGCGCTCACTTTCCCCTCTTTGTGTATACGCCATAAGCCTCCCCTTTGCGCATGGCTAAATTGGGCTTTAAAAGGCTAAGCCCAATATATATGAACGGACGTGTAAAACGGGTGAAAATAACGTTGGGTAAAATTTAATTAATGAATGAAAATATAAAATAGAAGGGCCCAAATTCAAGTATGGGTTGGGCCCATGATTGGTGTAACCTTTACACCATTAACTTAATAATGGGCCGCAAATATTTACATATAAGAAATAAAGAAGAATGACAAGATATATAAATGTAGAAAATACGATATGTTTAACCAGAGGTTGGATTGAGTTGTGATGTAAACCTGCCCGGAACCGCCCGGCTGTCCAGTAGTCACAACAATACCTATCCAATGTGGGAGGTTAAACATGGATCCCAATAAGGACCCGAGGTTAGACTGAGTTGTGGCGTAAGACTGCCCGGAACCAACCGGCAACAGGCAGCCACAACAATACCTGTCTAATGTGAGAGGTCAAGGCTTTAATAAGACAATTAAAGCTGAGTCAGGATTGTTAGGATTAAGTGGACTTAAGACTTAATCAAAATGGAACATGCTAAACTAAACGGACTGGTGGGGGTTAGGTTAGAAAACACTTAACCAACTTAGCATGTTGGCTAGAGATAGAAAACCTAGTAACGGGGGACCCTTTTCAGCAGTAACCCTACACGGTGTATCATGATACCCTGAAACTAGGCAGGGTGGGGCACGATTACTGGGCTGATTGTAAGAGGTCAAAAATCGACGGCGGTGGTGTAGCAGTGTAGGTTCTAACGGAGTGCGGGCGTGCACACACTCCGGCGCAGAAAAATAAGGCACTGGACACCAGTAGCATACCTGTGCACTCTAAGGTTGTGTCGGGTTGCCACTATGGGACTTGATACACCCCATGGTGGGACCAGCATAGGTAACTACAGACATCGGGGGCCGTAAGACACATGTAACTATGCGAGTAGGAGCCGATCATCATAGAATGGATCACATCACCCTGATTATGGGGTGCAAATTGGAAACTAGTTTATATGGGTTCAGAGATCAGCGTGGGGTACGATAGTATATTCGACCCTAGACCACTTAACCAAGTTTATAGTGTATGCCCATTTCTTGTTTATACTTATCATACCCAGTTCTTTATTCATAGACAAAATAGTACTAGACTTACTCAGGCTTTATGTCTGACTCTACTTTTCTTTCGTCTTCTTTCTTCCGTTCCCCCCCCCCCCCCCCCCCCAGGTCCTCAGGGAGGGAACACAGCAGCTTGATCAACCTCAACATCCAGCTTGAAGAAGAGAAATGTATTGCTTGGACTTTCCTGTTTTTGAACTATGGCTTGGGACAACCGCTATGGGGCTTTTGCAGTTTATCTATGTTTTATTCATGCTTCTTTAAATGATGTACTCAAGACAGATTATGAAAGTGTTATGTTATGTTTTTGAAAGGATGTTGTTGTAACACGTATTTGACTTCATGAAATAAAGTTTGTTGTTCTTCCGCTGTTTACAAATATGTGTTCTTATATCTGTCTTGTATATCTGTGACTTGTACTTATAAACCTCCACCAAAATTAGGGCATTCCCTTTGAGAGTGACCCTAACGGAGGTGGGGTGTTTCACCACGTATTTGACTTTATGAAATAAAGTTTGTTGTTCTTCCGCTGTTTACAAATATGTGTTCTTTTATCTGTCTTGTATATCTGTGACTTGTACTTATAAACCTCCACCAAAATAAGGGCATTCCCTTTGAGAGTGACCTTAATGGAGGTGGGGTGTTTCACTTGGTATCAGAGCATAGGTTTACCAGATAAGATAAAAAGTTTTGAAAAATTATTTTCAAAAAGGAAATTTAAAGAAGCATTTTTAAAAGAAAAATATTATTTTATTTTAAAAAAAAAAGCAAAGTCCACTCCCCAAAGGCATAGGTATTATCTCTTATCCTTCGTTTTGAATCTATCCTTTTTGTTTCAGCATGTCCCAAGATCTTAACTTGCCTGAAGGGGTACCAATACCTGGTTGGTTTAGACGTTTCTTAGAAGCAAGGGCCACTCAGCCAGGTCCTACCGTTCCTCCTCCTCCAGCTGAAGGAAATCATCCAGCCGCAGCAGCACCTTTTCCTCCACCTCCTCCACGGGGAAACACATTCGCTAAGATATGTAAAGATTTTAAAGCTATGGGAGGAAGGGATTTCCATGGAACTGAGTCCTTCGTAGCAGCTAGGAATTGGCTGAAGGAAACTGAAGACCTATTCATCATCTTTGAGGTAGAAGATAGACAAAAAGTACAATTGGCAGTGTGGCTATTGAAGGGCGAGGCTTCCTACTGGTGGGAAGTCACTAATGCTGAAAGACCCGTAGAAACATGGGAGGACTTTAGGGCAAGGTTTGAGACTAAGTTTCTCTCAGATGCAGAAAGAAGTTTGCAGTTTGAAAAATTCTTATTTCTTAAGCAAGGAGACAAGACTGTCAGAGAGTATGTGAATCAGTTCGATGAGCTGGCTAGGTTTGGGCTTGACCTAGTCAACACCCCGCATAAGAAGGCTCTCCGTTTCGTCAAGGGGTTAAATGAGCCATTACACAGTTTGGCCATGACCCATATACCCATGGGAGCCACGTATGAAAGATTGGTGCAAATGGCATTGCTGAATGAAGAGGATAAGGGCAAGAAAGAGAAAAAGGCAGAAAGCTCTCAAGGGAAGAAAGAGGGTTTGCAGCCTAAGAAGACAGACTTCAAGAAAGGCGGGAAAGGCAACAAGGAGAAGAGGAAGTGTAATTTCTGTGGCAAAGTGGGGCACTTAGTAAAGGACTGCCGGAAAAAGAAGGCCAAGGAGAATGGTGGGTGCTTTTCGTGCGGTCAGACAGGCCACAGGGCTAAGGACTGCCCAAGGAAACGAGGACAGGGGCAGGGCACTGGATCCACCCCAGGGGCACAGGTTCATGTGCTAGAAGCGCCACCATTGCAACAGCGAGGTACAAATACTTCTGTAGAAAGTGTAGTTTATCTTTATGATCACCCCGTTCGCACTTTATTTGATTCTGGCGCATCACACTCCTTTATCTCGTCTGCTTTAGTAGAATCTCTGCACCTAAAAACTAGTATGGTAGAGGACCCCTTAATTGTTTCAAACCCAATTGGGGGCCCAGCTCATTTGTCTATGATCTGTCTGGATTTGAAAATTTCTATTCTAAGTGTAGAATTTGAATGTAGTGCCTTTGTTTTGGGCTTTTCGGGGTATGGTTTGATTTTGGGTATGGATTGGCTATCCAGTAATGGGGCCATCCTTGATTGTGAGAAAAGGGTTGTTAGGCTCCTAACCCAGCTCGGTAATACTTTGGAAATTTCATGTAATCCCTCGTATGCGGTTATGCTTAGTTATCTTGAATCGCTAGATGCCTCTGTTGAAAATTTGCAATCAGTTAGAGTGGTCCGGGAATATCCGGATGTCTTCGAAGAGGTGAAGGGCTTACCTCCGAAGCGGGAAATAGACTTCCGCATATATCTTGTAGATAATGCAAAGCCCGTTGCGTTGCCCGTTAGACATATGGCTCCACGAGAAAGGAAAGAGCTCAGTAAACAAATTAAAGAGCTTCTAGAAAAGGGGTTCATTAGGAGGAGCATTTCAGAATGGGGCGCTCCAGTGATGTTCGCTACAAAGGCGGATGGTTCACTCCGTCTATGTGTTGACTATAGGGAGCTCAACAAGCTAACGAAAAAGAATAGGCACCCTCTCCCTAGAATTGACGATTTATTTGACCAGCTTGTAGGAGCGTCTGTTTTCTCCCAACTCGATTTAGCAACCGGTTTTCATCAGCTAAGGGTGGCTGAAGATAGCATCGATAAAACGGCTTTCAGAACCCCAGACGGTTTCTTTGAATGGCTTGTCATGCCTTTCGGCTTGACAAATGCACCTGCTTACTTCGTGGACCTGATGAGTAGGGTATTTAGAGATTTCCTCAACAAATTCGTAGTGGTCTTCGTAGATGATATCCTTATCTTCTCAAAGAGTGAAGAGGAACATGCTCAGCACTTAAGGGCAATCATGGAAACTTTGCGAGTCCATCAACTAAAAGCCAAATTCTCCAAATGCCACTTTTGGAGGGAAGAGGTGAGGTTCCTTGGGCACATAGTATCCAAACAAGGGTTAGCGGTGGACCCTGCTAAGGTAGTGGCGGTACAGGATTGGAAGACACCAAGGAATGCGACTGAAGTCCGAAGCTTCCTAGGACTAGCAGGTTTCTATCGAAAGTTTATAAGGGATTTTGCGAAAATCTCAGCTCCGCTCACGAAATTGACCAAGAAGAATCTAGTATTCAATTGGGATTTGGATTGCGAGTTTGCTTTCCAACGACTGAAGAGGGCTCTCACAACAGCCCCAGTTTTGACGCTGCCAGATGGGAGTATGATGTTCACTGTTTATACGGATGCATGTGGGACAGGGCTAGGCGCCGTCTTAATGCAAGAAGGAAGGGTGGTAGCTTATGGCGGGAGACAGTTAAAGGTGCACGAAAAGAACTACCCAACCCACGATCTAGAGTTAGCCGCCATCGTCTTTGCACTCAAGTCTTGGCGACACTATCTCCTAGGTGAGAAGTTCGAACTTTACACTGACCATAAATCGTTGAAATATCTTTTCTCGCAGAAGGATCTTAACTTGAGGCAACAAAGGTGGATGGAGTTTCTTGCCTCGTACGATTTCGAAATCTCCTATACTCCGGGCAAAGGCAACGTAGTGGCAGACGCGTTGAGCCGAAAGAAATTGACCCTAAGCCCGTTGTTTGTTGAAAGACAAAGCCTAGAGTTTATAGCCAGCTTCGACTTTAGGCCCTCCTCCGATTTCGTACCGGGCTTGCTTGCATCTCTCGAAGTGCGCCCAACTTTAGTAGATTCAGTAGGGGCAGCACAACGCGAAGACCCTCAGCTTGTAGAAATAATTGATAGGCTAATTAGGGGTGAGACTTCAAGTCACCTCAATAGATACTCCATCGACGATAAGTGTGTACTAAGGCGAGATGGAAGACTATGCGTCCCACAGACGAAAGATTTAGTAAAGAAGGTTCTCGAAGAAGCACATCACTCCAAGATGACGATACACCCCGGCGGAGATAAAATGTACAAAGACATAAAAAGGACTTTCTTCTGGAACGGCATGAAAAAGGACGTGGCAGAATTCGTTTCTAAGTGTATGGTGTGCCAACAGGTTAAGGCGGAACAGAAAAAGCCTGGCGGACTACTACATCCTCTAGAGGTCCCGCAGTGGAAGTGGGATAGCATCTCAATGGACTTCATCGATGGGCTGCCTAGGTCTAGGAGAGGCAACACTAGTATTTGGGTAATAGTGGATAGGCTTACTAAAAGCGCCCACTTTTTACCTGTCAAAAGTAAAAGAACTGCCTCATCCCTAGCATCACTTTACCTCAAGGAGATCGTTCGACTCCATGGAATACCATCTAGCATCGTTAGTGACCGAGACCCCGTCTTCACCAGCGAGTTTTGGCGGAGTCTGCAAGAAGCAGTAGGAACGCAGTTATGCTTGAGCACAGCCTATCATCCCCAAACTGACGGCCAAACAGAGAGAGTAAACAGAGTTTTGGAAGACCTCTTAAGGCTATGCGTCCTTGACTTCGGAGGGACATGGGAAGACCACCTCCCTTTGGTGGAATTTGCCTACAACAACAGCTATCAAGCAACCATAGGAATGGCGCCCTTCGAAGCTTTATACGGAAGACCGTGCCGATCGCCCACTTGTTGGTGGGAGTCCACGGATAAGCTCATACTTGGACCAGACATGATCCGAGAGACTTCAGAGAAAGTGGACTTAATACGAAGAAGGATGAAGACGGCCCAAGACAGACAAAAGTCCTATGCCGACAAGAGAAGGACCGACCTTGAATTCGAGGTTGGAAACAGAGTTTTTCTCAAGGTATCACCACTAAGAAACGTTGTTCGTTTTGGAACCACAGGAAAGCTAGCGCCAAGATTCGTAGGGCCATTCCCTATTATCGAGAAAATTGGGAAAATGGCTTATAGATTAGAGCTACCCGAGAAGTTGGCTGGAGTCCACAACGTTTTTCACGTTTCACATCTCCGAAAGTGTCTACATGAGTCTGCTGAAGTGGTAGAGCCAAATATCCTCGAAGAGGCCGAAGTGGAACGCGAAGCAACCATAAGAAGAGTTCCAACCCGCATCTTAGGAACGGAAGTAAAGAAGCTACGCAACCGCGAAGTCAAGCTCGTCAAAGTCCAGTGGAGCGACACCGAGGGAGACGCGACTTGGGAAACTGAAGCTAGAATCCGCACTGCCTACCCTTTTCTGTTCGAGGGTACATCCTTGATCTTTCTTTTTCCTTAAGTTGCGCTTTTATCTATCTTTTTAGGTATCGACCTTATCTTTAGGGTAGAAACCTTTTGGATGAAAACATGTAATTGAAACATGTTATGTATGATGGTTGCAAGTGGTTGCAAGTGATTGCTAGTGGTTGCTCGTGGTTGCATATACACACACAATCTAGGTTTTAGATCGGCTCAGTCACTTCATATTGCATATGCATATGTGTTTGTATTCGTATGTGGTTGAACTTTAATGTGTTGACATGTGGATGCTGCATTTGTATTGAATGACTGTGCACTCATGTAGAATCAAGGATAGGAAAATTTGCATACATAATGGATTCATGGCACTAACATAATTCGCATTAAGGAGGTCAACTGAATCAGTAGACCGACTGATTTTGCATTAGATAAGTACATGTATACACACACACTTTGCATATGATCATGAAGCATTAGAAGTCTTTTAAGGACAATGGATGCTCGTGTTTGATGGATGAGTAGATGGATTATTGGATGTTAGGATTTACATTCCTCCTAACTTGAAGATTTCGGGGACGAAATCCTTTTAAGTGGGGGAGAATGTAACACCCCGAAAATTCTATAACTGTGAAAGTAACAAATTAAAGTATAATTAATCTGAAATCAAAGAACCAAGGGAAACGGGATACGCCATTGCGTTGGTCTCGGAAAAATACGCGAAATAGAGTCCGAGTTTTCGAAAAACGGAGTCCGTATGAAGAAGATATGGCCTTCGGAAGATTTGAATTAAATTTAAAAACTCAAACAGAATTAAAATAATTAAATATTCCGAAGTGGGGCCCATTGGGCCAGAAAAGCGCCGCCTGGGCCACCCAGGTCGACTGGGCTGTCGACCTGGGCTACCCATGTCGACAGGGCTGT
This sequence comes from Allium sativum, assembly GCA_030737875.1. Classification (NCBI taxonomy): domain Eukaryota; kingdom Viridiplantae; phylum Streptophyta; class Magnoliopsida; order Asparagales; family Amaryllidaceae; genus Allium; species Allium sativum. The sequence goes on along the minus strand of CM060915.1, from coordinate 176,077,683 downwards.
CGACAGCCCTGTCGACAGGGGTGTCGACCTGGTCGAGCCCAGTCAACCTGGCTGGCCAGGTCGGTGTGTGGTCGAATTTCTGTGGTCTGCTTTGTCATTAGGGCTAGGTGGCGGGTTTTTATTGGTCTCTCTTCCTAATGAATGGCTATGATCTAACCTAGCAACATCAAGGGTCCTAATTAGTTCCTAACCTCTATATAAACAACCCTAGACTAAACCCTAATCTATTCATTAAAAATTAAGAACATAGCCGCCATGTTGCTGAGGAACGACAAAGCATAGCCGCCAACTAAAGAGAGGATTAGGGAGGAAGTTCTAAGGCCTAAAGCTAATCAATTCAACAAAGGAGTTTGCGTCTTCAATCCCTAAACTAGAGAATTCATCAAACCATTGTAAGTAGAGTATTACTTTGGTATAATAAACAACTGTGTTGATGTGTATGCTTGAATTGTGGCAATGGAAGTAATTCATATTTGTGCAAAATTTTGTTATTCATTATAAAGAACTACATGCGGTAGTTCTATGCAAATAAACGTTTGGAATATTGCGCAAATTGTGTAATCTATATTGAAGCTACATGTATGTAGTTAATTGAAATTCATGCAAATTTGAGGCTTTGTTATTATACCATTATGATGTATGTTTTTTATGTATAAATCATTTTGCAAGTAATTGAAACAAGTTTGGTTATTATAGTTCATATGAAACTATGTGGAATTTTGACACCATGTATTAGTCATGCTTTTGCAAACTTATGAATATGGCTAGGAATGATATTTGGCATAATTGAGATCTATGATTAAGTCTATCTCGTTTTAAAGAATTATATGATGACATGGTTAGATTAGACTCAAAAATCCCCTTTTTGCAAGTTTAAAGCAAACACCATGTTTAGGAATATTTATGCATAAGTATGTCTATACCATCGTCATGTGATTAGGCTTAAATCATGATTAAGTTGAAATATGCTATGTTCATGCTAGAAGTATTTATGCCATGCTTATGTTTGACAATATGTCATGTTTATGCTAGAAGTATTTATGCCATGCTTATGTTTGACAATATGCCATGTTTATGCTAGAAGTATTTAGGCCATGCTTATGTTTGACATTATGCCTAAATAAGAATATAAGTTCATGTTGTAGTTAAACCTATGCAAGTTTACATGCCTTGATTTATGTCACCTATGTTTTATGACCAAGATATATGTTACCACTATGCAAGTACACCAATTTCTATTATGTATTTTCCAACGTCATATGCAAGTTCATGCGCTCACTTTCCCCTCTTTGTGTATACGCCATAAGCCTCCCCTTTCGCATGGCTAAATTGGGCTTTAAAAGGCTAAGCCCAACATATATGAACGGACGTGTAAAACGGGGGAAAACAACGTTGGGTTAAAATGAATTAATGAATGAAAATATGAAATAGAAGGGCCCAAAGTGAAGTATGGGTTGGGCCCATGATTGGTGTAACCTTTACACCATTAACTTAATAATGGGCCGCAAATATTTACATATAAGAAATAAAGAAGAATGACAAAATATGTAAATGTAGAAAAGACGATGTGTTTAACCCGAGGTTGGATTGAGTTGTGATGTAAACCTGCCCGGAACCGCCCGGCTGTCCAGTAGTCACAACAATACCTATCCAATGTGGGAGGTTAAACATGGAGCCCAGCAAGGACCCGAGGTTAGACTGAGTTGTGGCGTAAGACTGCCCGGAACCAACCGGCAACAGGCAGCCACAACAATACCTGTCTAATGTGAGAGGTCAGGGCCTTAATAAGACAATTAAGGCTGAGTCAGGATTGTTAGGATTAAGTGGACTAAAGACTTAATCAAAATGGAACATGCTAAACTAAACGGACTGGTGGGGTTAGGTTAGGAAACACTTAACCAACTTAGCATGTTGGCTGGAGATAGAAAACCTAGTAACGGGGGACCCTTTTCAGCAGTAACCCTAAAAGGTGTATCAGGATACCCTGAAACTAGGCAGGGTGGGGCACGATTTCTGGGCTGATTGTAAGAGGTCAAATCGACGGCGGTGGTGTAGCAGTGTAGGTTCTAACGGTGTGCGGGCGTGCACGCACTCCGGCGCAGAAAAATAAAGCACTGGACACCAGTAGCATACCTTTGCACCCTAAGGTTGTGTCGGGTTGCCACTATGGGACTTGATACACCCCATGGTAGGACCAGCATAGGTAACTACAGACATCGGCGGCCGTAGGACACATGTAACTTTGCGAGTAGGAGCCGATCATCGTAGAATGGATCACACTACCCTGATTATGGGGTGCAAATTGGAAACTAGTTTATATGGGTTCAGGGATTAACATGGGGTACGATAGTATATTCGACCCTAGATAACTTAACCAAGTTCATAGTGTTTGCCCACTTCCTGTTTTACTTATCATACCCAGTTCTTTATTCATAGACAAAGTAGTACTAGACTTACTCAGGCATTATGTCTGACTCTATTTTTCTTTCGTCTTCTTTCTTCCGTTTTCCCCCCCCCCCCCAGGTCCTCAGGGAGGGAACACAGCAGCCTGACCTACCTCAACATCCAGCTTGAAGAAGAGAAATGTATTGCTTGGACTTTCCTGTTTTGAACTATGGCTTTGGACAATCCACTATGGGGCTTTGGCAGTTTATCTATGTTTTATTTATGCTTCTTTAAAAATAATGTACTCAAGACAGATTATGAAGTGTTAAGTTATGTTTTTGGAAAGGATGTTGTTGTAACACGTATTTGACTTTATGAAATAAAGTTTGTTGTTCTTCCGCTGTTTACAAATATGTGTTCTTATATCTGTCTTGTATATCTGTGACTTGTACTTATAAACCTCCACCAAAATTAGGGCATTCCCTTTGAGAGTGACCTTAACGGAGGTGGGGTGTTTCACTATGTAACACCCCGAAAATTCTATAACTGTGAAAGTAACAAATTAAAGTATAATTAATCTGAAATCAAAGAACCAAGGGAAACGGGATACGCCATTCCGTTCGTCTCGGAAAAATACGCGAAATAGAGTCCGAGTTTTCGAAAAACACAGTCCGTATGAAGAAGATATGGCCTTCGGAAGATTTGAATTAAATTTAAAAACTCAAACAGAATTAAAATAATTAAATATTCCGAAGTGGGGCCCATTGGGCCAGAAAAGCGCCGCCTGGGCCACCCAGGTCGACTGGGCTGTCGACCTGGGCTACCCATGTCGACAGGGCTGTCGACAGCCCTGTCGACAGGGGTGTCGACCTGGTCGAGCCCAGTCAACCTGGCTGGCCAGGTCGGTGTGTGGTCGAATTTCTGTGGTCTGCTTTGTCATTAGGGCTAGGTGGCGGGTTTTTATTGGTCTCTCTTCCTAATGAATGGCTATGATCTAACCTAGCAACATCAAGGGTCCTAATTAGTTCCTAACCTCTATATAAACAACCCTAGACTAAACCCTAATCTATTCATTAAAAATTAAGAACATAGCCGCCATGTTGCTGAGGAACGACAAAGCATAGCCGCCAACTAAAGAGAGGATTAGGGAGGAAGTTCTAAGGCCTAAAGCTAATCAATTCAACAAAGGAGTTTGCGTCTTCAATCCCTAAACTAGAGAATTCATCAAACCATTGTAAGTAGAGTATTACTTTGGTATAATAAACAACTGTGTTGATGTGTATGCTTGAATTGTGGCAATGGAAGTAATTCATATTTGTGCAAAATTTTGTTATTCATTATAAAGAACTACATGCGGTAGTTCTATGCAAATAAACGTTTGGAATATTGCGCAAATTGTGTAATCTATATTGAAGCTACATGTATGTAGTTAATTGAAATTCATGCAAATTTGAGGCTTTGTTATTATGCCATTATGATGTATGTTTTTTATGTATAAATCATTTTGCAAGTAATTGAAACAAGTTTGGTTATTATAGTTCATATGAAACTATGTGGAATTTTGACACCATGTATTAGTCATGCTTTTGCAAACTTATGAATATGGCTAGGAATGATATTTGGCATAATTGAGATCTATGATTAAGTCTATCTCGTTTTAAAGAATTATATGATGACATGGTTAGATTAGACTCAAAAATCCCCTTTTTGCAAGTTTAAAGCAAACACCATGTTTAGGAATATTTATGCATAAGTATGTCTATACCATCGTTATGTGATTAGGCTTAAATCATGATTAAGTTGAAATATGCTATGTTCATGCTAGAAGTATTTATGCCATGCTTATGTTTGACAATATGTCATGTTTATGCTAGAAGTATTTATGCCATGCTTATGTTTGACAATATGCCATGTTTATGCTAGAAGTATTTAGGCCATGGTTATGTTTGACATTATGCCTAAATAAGAATATAAGTTCATGTTGTAGTTAAACCTATGCAAGTTTACATGCCTTGATTTATGTCACCTATGTTTTATGACCAAGATATATGTTACCACTATGCAAGTACACCAATTTCTATTATGTATTTTCCAACGTCATATGCAAGTTCATGCGCTCACTTTCCCCTCTTTGTGTATACGCCATAAGCCTCCCCTTTCGCATGGCTAAATTGGGCTTTAAAAGGATAAGCCCAACATATATGAACGGACGTGTAAAACGGGGGAAAACAACGTTGGGTTAAAATGAATTAATGAATGAAAATATGAAATAGAAGGCCCCAAAGTCAAGTATGGGTTGGGCCCATGATTGGTGTAACCTTTACACCATTAACTTAATAATGGGCCGCAAATATTTACATATAAGAAATAAAGAAGAATGACAAAATATGTAAATGTAGAAAAGACGATGTGTTTAACCCGAGGTTGGATTGAGTTGTGATGTAAACCTGCCCGGAACCGCCCGGCTGTCCAGTAGTCACAACAATACCTATCCAATGTGGGAGGTTAAACATGGAGCCCAGCAAGGACCCGAGGTTAGACTGAGTTGTGGCGTAAGACTGCCCGGAACCAACCGGCAACAGGCAGCCACAACAATACCTGTCTAATGTGAGAGGTCAGGGCCTTAATAAGACAATTAAGGCTGAGTCAGGATTGTTAGGATTAAGTGGACTAAAGACTTAATCAAAATGGAACATGCTAAACTAAACGGACTGGTGGGGTTAGGTTAGGAAACACTTAACCAACTTAGCATGTTGGCTGGAGATAGAAAACCTAGTAACGGGGGACCCTTTTCAGCAGTAACCCTAAAAGGTGTATCAGGATACCCTGAAACTAGGCAGGGTGGGGCACGATTACTGGGCTGATTGTAAGAGGTCAAATCGACGGCGGTGGTGTAGCAGTGTAGGTTCTAACGGTGTGCGGGCGTGCACGCACTCCGGCGCAGAAAAATAAAGCACTGGACACCAGTAGCATACCTTTGCACCCTAAGGTTGTGTCGGGTTGCCACTATGGGACTTGATACACCCCATGGTGGGACCAGCATAGGTAACTACAGACATCGGCGGCCGTAGGACACATGTAACTTTGCGAGTAGAAGCCGATCATCGTAGAATGGATCACACTACCCTGATTATGGGGTGCAAATTGGAAACTAGTTTATATGGGTTCAGGGATTAACATGGGGTACGATAGTATATTCGACCCTAGATAACTTAACCAAGTTCATAGTGTTTGCCCACTTCCTGTTTTACTTATCATACCCAGTTCTTTATTCATAGACAAAGTAGTACTAGACTTACTCAGGCTTTATGTCTGACTCTATTTTTCTTTCGTCTTCTTTCTTCCGTTTCCCCCCCCCCCCCAGGTCCTCAGGGAGGGAACACAGCAGCCTGACCTACCTCAACATCCAGCTTGAAGAAGAGAAATGTATTGCTTGGACTTTCCTGTTTTGAACTATGGCTTTGGACAATCCACTATGGGGCTTTGGCAGTTTATCTATGTTTTATTTATGCTTCTTTAAAAATAATGTACTCAAGACAGATTATGAAAATGTTATGTTATGTTTTTGGAAAGGATGTAAGACAATCATGGTGATGTTTTGTGACACGTATTTGACTTCATGAAATAAAAGTTTGTTGTTCTTCCGCTGTTTACAAATATGTGTTCTTATATCTGTCTTGTATATCTGTGACTTGTACTTATAAACCTCCACCAAAATTAGGGCATTCCCTTTGAGAGTGACCCTAACGGAGGTGAGGTGTTTCACTTGTACATTATGAAAATGTTATGTTATGTTTTTGGAAAGGATGTAAGACAATCATGGTGATGTTTTGTGACACGTATTTGACTTCATGAAATAAAAGTTTGTTGTTCTTCCGCTGTTTACAAATATGTGTTCTTATATCTGTCTTGTATATCTGTGACTTGTACTTATAAACCTCCACCAAAATTAGGGCATTCCCTTTGAGAGTGACCCTAACGGAGGTGGGGTGTTTCACTTGGTATCAGAGCCCCCGAAATCTTCAAGTTAGGAGGAATGTAAATCCTAACATCCAATCATCCATCTACTCATCCATCAAACACGAGCATCCATTGTCCTTAAAAGACTTCTAATGCTTCATGATCATATGCAAAGTGTGTGTGTATACATGAACTTATCTAATGCAAAATCAGGCGGTCTACTGATTCAGTTGACCTCCTTAATGCGAATTATGTAAGTGCCATGAATCCATTATGTATGCAAATTTTCCTATCCTTGATTCTACATGAGTGCACAGTCATTCAATACAAATGCAGCATCCACATGTCAACACATTAAAGTTCAACCACATACGAATACAAACACATATGCATATGCAATATGAAGTGACTGAGCCGATCTAAAACCTAGATTGTGTGTGTATATGCAACCACGAGCAACCACTAGCAATCACTTGCAACCACCTGCAACCATCATACATAACATGTTTCAATTACATGTTTTCATCCAAAAGGTTTCTACCCTAAAGATAAGGTCGATACCTAAAAAGATAGATAAAAGCGCAACTTAAGGAAAAAGAAAGATCAAGGATGTACCCTCGAACAGAAAAGGGTAGGCAGTGCGGATTCTAGCTTCAGTTTCCCAAGTCGCGTCTCCCTCGGTGTCGCTCCACTGGACTTTGACGAGCTTGACTTCGCGGTTGCGTAGCTTCTTTACCTCCGTTCCTAAGATGCGGGTTGGAACTCTTCTTATGGTTGCTTCGCGTTCCACTTCGGCCTCTTCGAGGATATTTGGCTCTACCACTTCAGCAGACTCATGTAGACACTTTCAGAGATGTGAAACGTGAAAAACGTTGTGGACTCCAGCCAACTTCTCGGGTAGCTCTAATCTATAAGCCATTTTCCCAATTTTCTCGATAATAGGGAATGGCCCTACGAATCTTGGCGCTAGCTTTCCTGTGGTTCCAAAACGAACAACGTTTCTTAGTGGTGATACCTTGAGAAAAACTCTGTTCACTCTCTCCGTTTGGCCGTCGGTTTGGGGATGATAGGCTGTGCTCAAGCATAACTGCGTTCCTACTGCTTCTTGCAGACTCCGCCAAAACTCGCTGGTGAAGATGGGGTCTCGGTCACTAACGATGCTAGATGGTATTCCATGGAGTCGAACGATCTCCTTGAGGTAAAGTGATGCTAGGGATGAGGCAGTTCTTTTACTTTTGACAGGTAAAAAGTGGGCGCTTTTAGTAAGCCTATCCACTATTACCCAAATACTAGTGTTGCCTCTCCTAGACCTAGGCAGCCCATCGATGAAGTCCATTGAGATGCTATCCCACTTCCACTGCGGGACCTCTAGACGATGTAGTAGTCCGCCAGGCTTTTTCTGTTCCGCCTTAACCTGTTGGCACACCATACACTTAGAAACGAATTCTGCCACGTCCTTTTTCATGCCGTTCCAGAAGAAAGTCCTTTTTATGTCTTTGTACATTTTATCTCCGCCGGGGTGTATCGTCATCTTGGAGTGATGTGCTTCTTCGAGAACCTTCTTTACTAAATCTTTCGTCTGTGGGACGCATAGTCTTCCATCTCGCCTTAGTACACCCTTATCGTCGATGGAGTATCTATTGAGGTGACTTGAAGTCTCACCCCTAATTAGCCTATCAATTATTTCTACAAGCTGAGGGTCTTCGCGTTGTGCTGCCCCTACTGAATCTACTAAAGTTGGGCGCACTTCGAGAGATGCAAGCAAGCCCGGTACGAAATCGGAGGAGGGCCTAAAGTCGAAGCTGGCTATAAACTCTAGGCTTTGTCTTTCAACAAACAACGGGCTTAGGGTCAATTTCTTTCGGCTCAACGCGTCTGCCACTACGTTGCCTTTGCCCGGAGTATAGGAGATTTCGAAATCGTACGAGGCAATCCCTTATCGTACCGGCGGTGATACTTGCATATGACGTTAAAGCCCTACCTCAAAGGGAATGCCCTAATTTTGGTACGACCGGGCACACCGTTTTGTCTTAACGGTAAATTAAGTGTGAACCATATGATGTAAATTAGGGCACACCGTTTTGTCGACATCGGGTAGCTTATATACATGTGTCTTGTATATCTGTGACCTACCTCAAAGCCCTACCTCAACATCCAGTCGCATTCCTTTGAGAGTGACCTCAACATCCAGCTCTGATACCAAGTGAAACACCCCACCTCCGTTAGGGTCACTCTCAAAGGGAATGCCCTAATTTTGGTGGAGGTTTATAAGTACAAGTCACAGATATACAAGACAGATATAAGAACACATATTTGTAAACAGCGGAAGAACAACAAACTTTTATTTCATGAAGTCAAATACGTGTCACAAAACATCACCATGATTGTCTTACATCCTTTCCAAAAACATAACATAACATTTTCATAATCTGTCTTGAGTACATTATTTAAAGAAGCATGAATAAAACATAGATAAACTGCAAAAACCCCATAGCGGTTGTCCCAAGCCATAGTTCAAAAACAGGAAAGTCCAAGCAATACATTTCTCTTCTTCAAGCTGGATGTTGAGGTTGATCAAGCTGCTGTGTTCCCTCCCTGAGGACCTGGGGGGGGGGGAAACGGAAGAAAGAAGACGAAAGAAAAATAGAGTCAGACATAAAGCCTGAGTAAGTCTAGTACTACTTTGTCTATGAATAAAGAACTGGGTATGATAAGTAAAACAGGAAGTGGGCAAACACTATGAACTTGGTTAAGTTATCTAGGGTCGAATATACTATCGTACCCCATGTTAATCCCTGAACCCATATAAACTAGTTTCCAATTTGCACCCCATAATCAGGGTAGTGTGATCCATTCTACGATGATCGGCTCCTATTCGCAAAGTTACATGTGTCTTACGGCCCCCGATGTCTGTAGTTACCTATGCTGGTCCCACCATGGGGTGTATCAAGTCCCATAGTGGCAACCCGACACAACCTTAGAGTGCAAAGGTACGCTACTGGTGTCCAGTGCTTTATTTTTCTGCGCCGGAGTGCGTGCACGCCCGCACACCGTTAGAACCTACACTGCTACACCACCGCCGTCGATTTGACCTCTTACAATCAGCCCAGTAATCGTGCCCAAGGAACCTCACCTCTTCCCTCCAAAAGTGGCATTTGGAGAATTTGGCTTTTAGTTGATGGACTCGCAAAGTTTCCATGATTGCCCTTAAGTGCTGAGCATGTTCCTCTTCACTCTTTGAGAAGATAAGGATATCATCTACGAAGACCACTACGAATTTGTTGAGGAAATCTCTAAATACCCTACTCATCAGGTCCACGAAGTAAGCAGGTGCATTTGTCAAGCCGAAAGGCATGACAAGCCATTCAAAGAAATCGTCTGGGGTTCTGAAAGCCGTTTTATCGATGCTATCTTCAGCCACCCTTAGCTGATGAAAACCGGTTGCTAAATCGAGTTGGGAGAAAACAGACGCTCCTACAAGCTGGTCAAATAAATCGTCAATTCTAGGGAGAGGGTGCCTATTCTTTTTCGTTAGCTTGTTGAGCTCCCTATAGTCAACACATAGACGGAGTGAACCATCCGCCTTTGTAGCGAACACCACTGGAGCGCCCCATTCTGAAATGCTCCTCCTAATGAACCCCTTTTCTAGAAGCTCTTTAATTTGTTTACTGAGCTCTTTCCTTTCTCGTGGAGCCATATGTCTAACGGGCAACGCAACGGGCTTTGCATTATCTACAAGATATATGCGGAAGTCTATTTCCCGCTTCGGAGGTAAGCCCTTCACCTCTTCGAAGACATCCGGATATTCCCGGACCACTCTAACTGATTGCAAATTTTCAACAGAGGCATCTAGCGATTCAAGATAACTAAGCATAACCGCATACGAGGGATTACAAGAAATTTCTAAAGTATTACCGAGTTGGGTTAGGAGCCTAACAACCCTTTTCTCACAATCAAGGATGGCCCCATTACTGGATAGCCAATCCATACCCAAAATCAAACCATACCCCGAAAAGCCCAAAACAAAGGCACTACATTCAAATTCTACACTTAGAATAGAAATTTTCAAATCCAGACAGATCATAGACAAATGAGCTGGGCCCCCAATTGGGTTTGAAACAATTAAGGGGTCCTCTACCATACTAGTTTTTAGGTGCAGAGATTCTACTAAAGCAGACGAGATAAAGGAGTGTGATGCGCCAGAATCAAATAAAGTGCGGACGGGGTGATCATAAAGATAAACTACACTTTCTACAGAAGTATTTGTACCTCGCTGTTGCAATGGTGGCGCTTCTAGCACATGAACCTGTGCCCCTGGGGTGGATCCAGTGCCCTGCCCCTGTCCTCAATTCCTTGGGCAGTCCTTAGCCCTGTGGCCTGTCTGACCGCACGAAAAGCACCCACCATTCTCCTTGGCCTTCTTTTTCCGGCAGTCCTTTACTAAGTGCCCCACTTTGCCACAGAAATTACACTTCCTCTTCTCCTTTTTGCCTTTCCCGCCTTTCTTGAAGTCTGTCTTCTTAGGCTGCAAACCCTCTTTCTTCCCTTGAGAGCTTTCTGCCTTTGTCTCTTTCTTGCCCTTATCCTCTTCATTCAGCAATGCCATTTGCACCAATCTTTCATACGTGGCTCCCATGGGTATATGGGTCATGGCCAAACTGTGTAATGGCTCATTTAACCCCTTGACGAAACGGAGAGCCTTCTTATGCGGGGTGTTGACTAGGTCAAGCCCAAACCTAGCCAGCTCATCGAACTGATTCACATACTCTCTGACAGTCTTGTCTCCTTGCTTAAGAAATAAGAATTTTTCCAACTGCAAACTTCTTTCTGCATCTGAGAGAAACTTAGTCTCAAACCTTGCCCTAAAGTCCTCCCATGTTTCTACTGGTCTTTCAGCATTAGTGACTTCCCACCAGTAGGAAGCCTCGCCCTTCAATAGCCACACTGCCAATTGTACTTTTTGTCTATCTTCTACCTCAAAGATGATGAATAGGTCTTCAGTTTCCTTCAGCCAATTCCTAGCTGCTACGAAGGACTCAGTTCCATGGAAATCCCTTCCTCCCATAGCTTTAAAATCTCTACATATCTTAGCGAACGTGTTTCCCCGTGGAGGAGGTGGAGGAAAAGGTGCTGCTGCAGCTGGATGATTCCCTGCAGCTGGGGGAGGAGGAACGGTAGGACCAGGTTGAGTGGCCCTAGCTTCTAAGAATCGTCTAAACCAACCAGGTATGGGCACCCCTTCCGGCAAGTTAAGGTCTTCAGACATGCTGAAACAAAAAGGATAGATTCAAAACGAAGGATAAGAGATAGTACCTATGGCTTTGGGGAGCGGACTTTTGCTTTTTTTTTAAATAAAATAATATTTTTCTTTTAAAAATGCTTCTTTAAATTTCCTTTTTGAAAATAATTTTTCAAAACTTTTTATCTTATCTGGTAAACCTATGCTCTGATACCAAGTGAAACACCCCACCTCCGTTAGGGTCACTCTCAAAGGGAATGCCCTAATTTTGGTGGAGGTTTATAAGTACAAGTCACAGATATACAAGACAGATATAAGAACACATATTTGTAAACAGCGGAAGAACAACAAACTTTTATTTCATGAAGTCAAATACGTGTCACAAAACATCACCATGATTGTCTTACATCCTTTCCAAAAACATAACATTTTCATAATCTGTCTTGAGTACATTATTTAAAGAAGCATGAATAAAACATAGATAAACTGCAAAAACCCCATAGCGGTTGTCCCAAGCCATAGTTCAAAAACAGGAAAGTCCAAGCAATACATTTCTCTTCTTCAAGCTGGATGTTGAGGTTGATCAAGCTGCTGTGTTCCCTCCCTGAGGACCTGGGGGGGGGGGGGGGGGGGAAACGGAAGAAAGAAGACGAAAGAAAAATAGAGTCAGACATAAAGCCTGAGTAAGTCTAGTACTACTTTGTCTATGAATAAAGAACTGGGTATGATAAGTAAAACAGGAAGTGGGCAAACACTATGAACTTGGTTAAGTTATCTAGGGTCGAATATACTATCGTACCCCATGTTAATCCCTGAACCCATATAAACTAGTTTCCAATTTGCACCCCATAATCAGGGTAGTGTGATCCATTCTACGATGATCGGCTCCTATTCGCAAAGTTACATGTGTCTTACGGCCCCCGATGTCTGTAGTTACCTATGCTGGTCCCACCATGGGGTGTATCAAGTCCCATAGTGGCAACCCGACACAACCTTAGAGTGCAAAGGTACGCTACTGGTGTCCAGTGCTTTATTTTTCTGCGCCGGAGTGCGTGCACGCCCGCACACCGTTAGAACCTACACTGCTACACCACCGCCGTCGATTTGACCTTTTACAATCAGCCCAGTAATCGTGCCCCACCCTGCCTAGTTTCAGGGTATCCTGATACACCTTTTAGGGTTACTGCTGAAAAGGGTCCCCCGTTACTAGGTTTTCTATCTCTAGCCAACATGCTAAGTTGGTTAAGTGTTTCCTAACCTAACCCCACCAGTCCGTTTAGTTTAGCATGTTCCATTTTGATTAAGTCTTTAGTCCACTTAATCCTAACAATCCTGACTCAGCCTTAATTGTCTTATTAAGGCCCTGACCTCTCACATTAGACAGGTATTGTTGTGGCTGCCTGTTGCCGGTTGGTTCCGGGCAGTCTTACGCCACAACTCAGTCTAACCTCGGGTCCTTGCTGGGCTCCATGTTTAACCTCCCACATTGGATAGGTATTGTTGTGACTACTGGACAGCCGGGCGGTTCCGGGCAGGTTTACATCACAACTCAATCCAACCTCGGGTTAAACACATCGTCTTTTCTACATTTACATATTTTGTCATTCTTCTTTATTTCTTATATGTAAATATTTGCGGCCCATTATTAAGTTAATGGTGTAAAGGTTACACCAATCATGGGCCCAACCCATACTTGACTTTGGGCCCTTCTATTTCATATTTTCATTCATTAATTAATTTTTACCCAACGTTATTTTCCCCCGTTTTACACGTTCGTTTATATATATTGGGCTCAGCCTTTTAAAGCCCAATTTAGCCGTGCGAAAGGGGAGGCTTATGGCGTATACACCAAGAGGGGAAAGTGAGCGCATGAATTTGCATATGACGTTGGAAAATACACAATAGAAATTGGTGTACTTGCATAGTGGTGACATGTGTTTTGGTCATAAAACATAGGTGACATAAATCAAGGCATGTAAACTTGCATAAGTTTAACTACAACATGAACCTATATTCTTATTTAGGCATAATGTCAAACATAAGCATGGCCTAAATACTTCTAGCATAAACATGGCATATTGTCAAACATAAGCATGGCATAAAATACTTCTAGCATAAACATAGCATAATTCAACTTAATCATGATTTAAGCCTAATCACATAACGATGGTATAAACATACTTATGCATAAATATTCCTAAACATGGTGTTTGCTTTAAACTTGCAAAAAGGGATTTTTGAGTCTAACCTAGCCATGTCATCATATAATCCTTTAAAACAAGATAGACTTAATAACGGATTTCAATTATGCCAAATATCATTCCTAGCCATATTCATAAGTTTGTAAAAGCATGACTTAATGCATGGATTATGGTGTCAAAATTCTACATAGTTTCATATGAACTATAATAACCAAACTTGTTTCAATTACTTGCAAAACGATTTATGCACAAAATATACATCATAATGGCATAATAACAAAGCCTCAAATTTGCATGAATTTCAATTAACTACATACATGTAGCTTCAATATAGATTACACAATTTGCGCAATATCCCAAACGTTTATTTGCATAGAACTACCGCATGTAGTTCTTTATAATGAATAACATAATTTTGCACAAATATGAATTACTTCCATTGCCACAATTCAAGCATACACATCAACACAGTTGTTTATTATACCAAAGTAATACTCTACTTACAATGGTTTGATGAATTCTCTAGTTTAGGGATTGAAGACGCAAATTCCTTTGTTGAATTGATTAGCTTTAGGTTGCTTGAATTGCTTTAGGCCTTAGAACTTTCTCCCTAATCCTCTCTTTAGTTGGCGGCTACTCTTTGTCGTTCCTCAGCAACATGGCGGCTATAATCTTATTTTGAATGAATAGATTAGGGTTTAGTCTAGGGTTGTTTATATAGAGGTTAGGAATTGATTAGGACCATTGATGTTGCTAGGTTAGATCATAGCCATTCATTAGGAAGAGAGACCAATAAAAACCCGCCACCTAGCCCAAATGACAAAGCAGACCACAGAAATTCGACCACACACCGACCTGGCCAGCCAGGTTGACTGGGCTCGACCAGGTCGACACCCCTGTCGACAGGGCTGTCGACAGCCCTGTCGACATGGGTAGCCCAGGTCGACAGCCCAGTCGACCTGGGTGGCCCAGGCGGCGCTTTTCTGGCCCAATGGGCCCCACTTCGGAATATTTAATTATTTTAATCTGTTTGAATTTTAAATTTAATTCAAAACTTCCGAAGGCCATATCTTCTTCATACGGACTCCGTTTTTCGAAAACTCGGACTCTATTTCGCGTATTTTTCCGAGACGAACGCAATGGCGTATCCCGTTTCCCTTAGTTCCTTGATTTCAGATTAATTATACTTAAATTCGCTAATTTCACAGTTATAGAATTTTCAGGGTGTTACATTCTCCCCCACTTAAAAGGATTTCGCCCCCGAAATCTTCAAGTTAGGAGGAATGTAAATCCTAACATCCAATCATCCATCTACTCATCCATCAAACACGAGCATCCATTGTCCTTAAAAGACTTCTAATGCTTCATGATCATATGCAAAGTGTGTGTGTATACATGAACTTATCTAATGCAAAATCAGGCGGTCTACTGATTCAGTTGACCTCCTTAATGCGAATTATGTAAGTGCCATGAATCCATTATGTATGCAAATTTTCCTATCCTTGATTCTACATGAGTGCACAGTCATTCAATACAAATGCAGCATCCACATGTCAACACATTAAAGTTCAACCACATACGAATACAAACACATATGCATATGAAATATGAAGTGACTGAGCCGATCTAAAACCTAGATTGTGTGTGTATATGCAACCACGAGCAACCACTAGCAATCACTTGCAACCACCTGCAACCATCATACATAACATGTTTCAATTACATGTTTTCATCCAAAAGGTTTCTACCCTAAAGATAAGGTCGATACCTAAAAAGATAGATAAAAGCGCAACTTAAGGAAAAAGAAAGATCAAGGATGTACCCTCGAACAGAAAAGGGTAGGCAGTGCGGATTCTAGCTTCAGTTTCCCAAGTCGCGTCTCCCTCGGTGTCGCTCCACTGGACTTTGACGAGCTTGACTTCGCGGTTGCGTAGCTTCTTTACTTCCGTTCCTAAGATGCGGGTTGGAACTCCTCTTATGGTTGCTTCGCGTTCCACTTCGGCCTCTTCGAGGATATTTGGCTCTACCACTTCAGCAGACTCATGTAGACACTTTCGGAGATGTGAAACGTGAAAAACGTTGTGGACTCCAGCCAACTTCTCGGGTAGCTCTAATCTATAAGCCATTTTCCCAATTTTCTCGATAATAGGGAATGGCCCTACGAATCTTGGCGCTAGCTTTCCTGTGGTTCCAAAACGAACAACGTTTCTTAGTGGTGATACCTTGAGAAAAACTCTGTTTCCAACCTCGAATTCAAGGTCGGTCCTTCTCTTGTCGGCATAGGACTTTTGTCTGTCTTGGGCCGTCTTCATCCTTCTTCGTATTAAGTCCACTTTCTCTGAAGTCTCTCGGATCATGTCTGGTCCAAGTATGAGCTTATCCGTGGACTCCCACCAACAAGTGGGCGATCGGCACGGTCTTCCGTATAAAGCTTCGAAGGGCGCCATTCCTATGGTTGCTTGATAGCTGTTGTTGTAGGCAAATTCCACCAAAGGGAGGTGGTCTTCCCATGTCCCTCCGAAGTCAAGGACGCATAGCCTTAAGAGGTCTTCCAAAACTCTGTTTACTCTCTCTGTTTGGCCGTCAGTTTGGGGATGATAGGCTGTGCTCAAGCATAACTGCGTTCCTACTGCTTCTTGCAGACTCCGCCAAAACTCGCTGGTGAAGATGGGGTCTCGGTCACTAACGATGCTAGATGGTATTCCATGGAGTCGAACGATCTCCTTGAGGTAAAGTGATGCTAGGGATGAGGCAGTTCTTTTACTTTTGACAGGTAAAAAGTGGGCGCTTTTAGTAAGCCTATCCACTATTACCCAAATACTAGTGTTGCCTCTCCTAGACCTAGGCAGCCCATCGATGAAGTCCATTGAGATGCTATCCCACTTCCACTGCGGGACCTCTAGAGGATGTAGTAGTCCGCCAGGCTTTTTCTGTTCCGCCTTAACCTGTTGGCACACCATACACTTAGAAACGAATTCTGCCACGTCCTTTTTCATGCCGTTCCAGAAGAAAGTCCTTTTTATGTCTTTGTACATTTTATCTCCGCCGGGGTGTATCGTCATCTTGGAGTGATGTGCTTCTTCGAGAACCTTCTTTACTAAATCTTTCGTCTGTGGGACGCATAGTCTTCCATCTCGCCTTAGTACACCCTTATCGTCGATGGAGTATCTATTGAGGTGACTTGAAGTCTCACCCCTAATTAGCCTATCAATTATTTCTACAAGCTGAGGGTCTTCGCGTTGTGCTGCCCCTACTGAATCTACTAAAGTTGGGCGCACTTCGAGAGATGCAAGCAAGCCCGGTACGAAATCGGAGGAGAGCCTATAGTCGAAGCTGGCTATAAACTCTAGGCTTTGTCTTTCAACAAACAACGGGCTTAGGGTCAATTTCTTTCGGCTCAACGCGTCTGCCACTACGTTGCCTTTGCCCGGAGTATAGGAGATTTCGAAATCGTACGAGGCAAGAAACTCCATCCACCTTTGTTGCCTCAAGTTAAGATCCTTCTGCGAGAAAAGATATTTCAACGATTTATGGTCAGTGTAAAGTTCGAACTTCTCACCTAGGAGATAGTGTCGCCAAGACTTTAGGGCGAGGCTTCCTACTGGTGGGAAGTCACTAATGCTGAAAGACCAGTAGAAACATGGGAGGACTTTAGGGCAAGGTTTGAGACTAAGTTTTTCTCAGATGCAGAAAGAAGTTTGCAGTTGGAAAAATTCTTATTTCTTAAGCAAGGAGACAAGACTGTTAGAGAGTATGTGAATCAGTTTGATGAGCTGGCTAGGTTTGGGCTTGACCTAGTCAACACCCCGCATAAGAAGGCTCTCCGTTTCGTCAAGGGGTTAAATGAGCCATTACACAGTTTGGCCATGACCCATATACCCATGGGAGCCACGTATGAAAGATTGGTGCAAATGGCATTGCTGAATGAAGAGGATAAGGGCAAGAAAGAGACAAAGGCAGAAAGCTCTCAAGGGAAGAAAGAGGGTTTGCAGCCTAAGAAGACAGACTTCAAGAAAGGCGGGAAAGGCAACAAGGAGAAGAGGAAGTGTAATTTCTGTGGCAAAGTGGGGCACTTAGTAAAGGACTGCCGGAAAAAGAAGGCCAAGGAGAATGGTGGGTGCTTTTCGTGCGGTCAGACAGGCCACAGGGCTAAGGACTGCCCAAGGAAACGAGGACAGGGGCAGGGCACTGGATCCACCCCAGGGGCACAGGTTCATGTGCTAGAAGCGCCACCATTGCAACAGCGAGGTACAAATACTTCTGTAGAAAGTGTAGTTTATCTTTATGATCACCCCGTTCGCACTTTATTTGATTCTGGCGCATCACACTCCTTTATCTCGTCTGCTTTAGTAGAATCTCTGCACCTAAAAACTAGTATGGTAGAGGACCCCTTAATTGTTTCAAACCCAATTGGGGGCCCAGCTCATTTGTCTATGATCTGTCTGGATTTGAAAATTTCTATTCTAAGTGTAGAATTTGAATGTAGTGCCTTTGTTTTGGGCTTTTTGGGGTATGGTTTGATTTTGGGTATGGATTGGCTATCCAGTAATGGGGCCATCCTTGATTGTGAGAAAAGGGTTGTTAGGCTCCTAACCCAGCTCGGTAATACTTTGGAAATTTCTTGTAATCCCTCGTATGCGGTTATGCTTAGTTATCTTGAATCGCTAGATGCCTCTGTTGAAAATTTGCAATCAGTTAGAGTGGTCCGGGAATATCTGGATGTCTTCGAAGAGGTGAAGGGCTTACCTCCGAAGCGGGAAATAGACTTCCGCATATATCTTGTAGATAATGCAAAGCCCGTTGCGTTGCCCGTTAGACATATGGCTCCACGAGAAAGGAAAGAGCTCAGTAAACAAATTAAAGAGCTTCTAGAAAAGGGGTTCATTAGGAGGAGCATTTCAGAATGGGGCGCTCCAGTGGTGTTCGCTACAAAGGCGGATGGTTCACTCCGTCTATGTGTTGACTATAGGGAGCTCAACAAGCTAACGAAAAAGAATAGGCACCCTCTCCTTAGAATTGACGATTTATTTGACCAGCTTGTAGGAGCGTCTGTTTTCTCCCAACTCGATTTAGCAACCGGTTTTCATCAGCTAAGGGTGGCTGAAGATAGCATCGATAAAACGGCTTTCAAAACCCCAGACGGTTTCTTTGAATGGCTTGTCATGCCTTTCGGCTTGACAAATGCACCTGCTTACTTCGTGGACCTGATGAGTAGGGTATTTAGAGATTTCCTCAACAAATTCGTAGTGGTCTTCGTAGATGATATCCTTATCTTCTCAAAGAGTGAAGAGGAACATGCTCAGCACTTAAGGGCAATCATGGAAACTTTGCGAGTCCATCAACTAAAATCCAAATTCTCCAAATGCCACTTTTGGAGGGAAGAGGTGAGGTTCCTTGGGCACATAGTATCCAAACAAGGGTTAGCGGTGGACCCTGCTAAGGTAGTGGCGGTACAGGATTGGAAGACACCAAGGAATGCGACTGAAGTCCGAAGCTTCCTAGGACTAGCAGGTTTCTATCGAAAGTTTATAAGGGATTTTGCGAAAATCTCAGCTCCGCTCACGAAATTGACCAAGAAGAATCTAGTATTCAATTGGGATTTGGATTGCGAGTTTGCTTTCCAACGACTGAAGAGGGCTCTCACAACAGCCCCAGTTTTGACGCTGCCAGATGGGAGTATGATGTTCACTGTTTATACGGATGCATGTGGGACAGGGCTAGGCGCCGTCTTAATGCAAGAAGGAAGGGTGGTAGCTTATGGCGGGAGACAGTTAAAGGTGCACGAAAAGAACTACCCAACCCACGATCTAGAGCTAGCCGCCATCGTCTTTGCACTCAAGTCTTGGCGACACTATCTCCTAGGTGAGAAGTTCGAACTTTACACTGACCATAAATCGTTGAAATATCTTTTCTCGCAGAAAGATCTTAACTTGAGGCAACAAAGGTGGATGGAGTTTCTTGCCTCGTACGATTTCGAAATCTCCTATACTCCGGGCAAAGGCAACGTAGTGGCAGACGCGTTGAGCCGAAAGAAATTGACCCTAAGCCCGTTGTTTGTTGAAAGACAAAGCCTAGAGTTTATAGTCAGCTTCGACTTTAGGCCTTCCTCCGATTTCGTACCGGGCTTGCTTGCATCTCTCGAAGTGCGCCCAACTTTAATAGATTCAGTAGGGGCAGCACAACGCGAAGACCCTCAGCTTGTAGAAATAATTGATAGGCTAATTAGGGGTGAGACTTCAAGTCACCTCAATAGATACTCCATCGACGATAAGGGTGTACTAAGGCGAGATGGAAGACTATGCGTCCCACAGATAAACGATTTAATAAAGAAGGTTCTCGAAGAAGCACATCACTCCAAGATGACGATACACCCCGGCGGAGATAAAATGTACAAAGACATAAAAAGGACTTTCTTCTGGAACGGCATGAAAAAGGACGTGGCAGAATTCGTTTCTAAGTGTATGGTGTGCCAACAGGTTAAGGCGGAACAGAAAAAGCCTGGCGGACTACTACATCCTCTAGAGGTCCCGCAGTGGAAGTGGGATAGCATCTCAATGGACTTCATCGATGGGCTGCCTAGGTCTAGGAGAGGCAACACTAGTATTTGGGTAATAGTGGATAGGCTTACTAAAAGCGCCCACTTTTTACCTGTCAAAAGTAAAAGAACTGCCTCATCCCTAGCATCACTTTACCTCAAGGAGATCGTTCGACTCCATGGAATACCATCTAGCATTGTTAGTGACCGAGACCCCATCTTCACCAGTGAGTTTTGGCGGAGTCTGCAAGAAGCAGTAGGAACGCAGTTATGCTTAAGCACAGCCTATCATCCCCAAACCGACGGCCAAACAGAGAGAGTGAACAGAGTTTTGGAAGACCTTTTAAGGTTATGCGTCCTCGACTTCGGAGGGACATGGGAAGACCACCTTCCTTTGGTGGAATTTGCCTACAACAACAGCTATCAAGCAACCATCGGAATGGCGCCCTTCGAAGCTTTATATGGAAGACCGTGTCGATCGCCCACTTGTTGGTGGGAGTCCACGGATAAGCTCATACTTGGACCAGACATGATCCGAGAGACCTCAGAGAAAGTAGACTTAATACGAAGAAGGATGAAGACGGCCCAAGACAGACAAAAGTCCTACGCCGACAAGAGAAGGACCGACCTTGAATTCGAGGTTGGAGACAGAGTTTTTCTCAAGGTATCACCACTAAGAAACGTTGTTCGTTTTGGAACAACAGGAAAGCTAGCGCCAAGATTCGTAGGGCCATTCCCTATTATCGAGAAAATTGGGAAAATAGCTTATAGATTAGAGCTACCCGAGAAGTTGGCTGGAGTCCACGACGTTTTTCACGTTTCACATCTCCGAAAGTGTCTACATGAGTCTGCTGAAGTGGTAGAGCCAAATATCCTTGAAGAGGCCGAAGTGGAACGCGAAGCAACCATAAGAAGAGTTCCAACCCGCATCTTAGGGACGGAAGTGAAGAAGCTACGCAACCGCGGAGTCAAGCTCGTCAAAGTTCAGTGGAGCGACGCCGAGGGAGACGCGACTTGGGAAACTGAAGCTAGAATCCGCACTGCCTACCCTTTTCTGTTCGAGGGTACATCCTTGATCTTTCTTTTTCCTTAAGTTGCGCTTTTATCTATCTTTTTAGGTATCGACCTTATCTTTAGGGTAGAAACCTTTTGGATGAAAACATGTAATTGAAACATGTTATGTATGATGGTTGCAGGTGGTTGCAAGTGATTGCTAGTGGTTGCTCGTGGTTGCATATACACACACAATCTAGGTTTTAGATCGGCTCAGTCACTTCATATTGCATATGCATATGTGTTTGTATTCGTATGTGGTTGAACTTTAATGTGTTGACATGTGGATGCTGCATTTGTATTGAATGACTGTGCACTCATGTAGAATCAAGGATTGGAAAATTTGCATACATAATGGATTCATGGCACTTACATAATTCGCATTAAGGAGGTCAACTGAATCAGTAGACCGCCTGATTTTGCATTAGATAAGTTCATGTATACACACACACTTTGCATATGATCATGAAGCATTAGAAGTCTTTTAAGGACAATGGATGCTCGTGTTTGATGGATGAGTAGATGGATGATTGGATGTTAGGATTTACATTCCTCCTAACTTGAAGATTTCGGGGGCGAAATCCTTTTAAGTGGGGGAGAATGTAACACCCTGAAAATTCTATAACTGTGAAATTAGCGAATTTAAGTATAATTAATCTGAAATCAAGGAACTAAGGGAAACGGGATACGCCATTGCGTTCGTCTCGGAAAAATACGCGAAATAGAGTCCGAGTTTTCGAAAAACGGAGTCCGTATGAAGAAGATATGGCCTTCGGAAGTTTTGAATTAAATTTAAAATTCAAACAGATTAAAATAATTAAATATTCCGAAGTGGGGCCCATTGGGCCAGAAAAGCGCCGCCTGGGCCACCCAGGTCGACTGGGCTGTCGACCTGGGCTACCCATGTCGACAGGGCTGTCGACAGCCCTGTCGACAGGGGTATCGACCTGGTCGAGCCCAGTCAACCTGGCTGGCCAGATCGGTGTGTGGTCGAATTTCTGTGGTCTGCTTTGTCATTAGGGCTAGGTGGCGGGTTTTTATTGGTCTCCCTTCCTAATGAATGGCTATGA
The DNA here is from genome assembly GCA_030737875.1 of Allium sativum. Classification (NCBI taxonomy): domain Eukaryota; kingdom Viridiplantae; phylum Streptophyta; class Magnoliopsida; order Asparagales; family Amaryllidaceae; genus Allium; species Allium sativum. The sequence continues at coordinate 176,055,240 of CM060915.1, read as the reverse complement.
TCTAACCTAGCAACATCAAGGGTCCTAATTAGTTCCTAACCTCTATATAAACAACCCTAGACTAAACCCTAATCTATTCATTAAAAATTAAGAACATAGCCGCCATGTTGCTGAGGAACGACAAAGCATAGCCGCCAACTAAAGAGAGGATTAGGGAGGAAGTTCTAAGGCCTAAAGCAATTCAAGCAACCTAAAGCTAATCAATTCAACAAAGGAGTTTGCGTCTTCAATCCCTAAACTAGAGAATTCATCAAACCATTGTAAGTAGAGTATTACTTTGGTATAATAAACAACTGTGTTGATGTGTATGCTTGAATTGTGGCAATGGAAGTAATTCATATTTGTGCAAAATTTTGTTATTCATTATAAAGAACTACATGCGGTAGTTCTATGCAAATAAACGTTTGGAATGTTGCGCAAATTGTGTAATCTATATTAAAGCTACATGTATGTAGTTAATTGAAATTCATGCAAATTTGAGGCTTTGTTATTATGCCATTATGATGTATGTTTTTTATGTATAAATCATTTTGCAAGTAATTGAAACAAGTTTGGTTATTATAGTTCATATGAAACTATGTGGAATTTTGACACCGTGTATTAGTCATGCCTTTGCAAACTTATGAATATGGCTAGGAATGATATTTGGCATAATTGAGATCTATGATTAAGTCTATCTTGTTTTAAAGAATTATATGATGACATATGTGAGACATGGTTAGATTAGACTCAAAAATCCCCTTTTTGCAAGTTTAAAGCAAAACACCATGATTAGGAATATTTATGCATAAGTATGTTTATACCATCGTTATGTGATTAGGCTTAAATCATGATTAAGTTGAATTATGTTATGTTCATGCTAGAAGTATTTATGCCATGCTTATGTTTGACAATATGCCATGCCTATGCTAGAAGTATTTTATGCCATGCTTATGTTTGACAATATGCCATGTTTATGCTAGAAGTATTTAGGCCATGCTTATGTTTGACATTATGCCTAAATAAGAATATAGGTTCATGTTGTAGTTAAACCTATGCAAGTTTACATGCCTTGATTTATGTCACCTATGTTGTATGACCAAAATACATGTCACCACTACGCAAGTACACCAATTTCTATTATGTATTTTCCAACGTCATATGCAAGTTCATGCGCTCACTTTCCCCTCTTTGTGTATACGCCATAAGCCTCCCCTTTCGCATGGCTAAATTGGGCTTTAAAAGGCTAAGCCCAATATATATATGAACGGACGTGTAAAACGGGGGAAAACAACGTTGGGTTAAAATGAATTAATGAATGAAAATATGAAATAGAAGGGCCCAAAGTCAAGTATGGGTTGGGCCCATGGTTGGTGTAACCATTACACCATTAACATAAGAATGGGCCGCAAATATTTACATATAAGAAATAAAGAAGAATGACAAAATATGTAAATATAGAAAAGACGATGTGTTTAACCCGAGGTTGGATTGAGTTGTGATGTAAACCTGCCCGGAACCGCCCGGCTGTCCAGTAGTCACAACAATACCTATCCAATGTGGGAGGTTAAACATGGAGCCCAGCAAGGACCCGAGGTTAGACTGAGTTGTGGCGTAAGACTGCCCGGAACCAACCGGCAAAAGGCAGCCACAACAATACCTGTCTAATGTGAGAGGTCAGGGCCTTAATAAGACAATTAAGGCTGAGTCAGGATTGTTAGGATTAAGTGAACTAAAGACTTAATCAAAATGGAACATGCTAAACTAAACGGACTGGTGGGGTTAGGTTAGGAAACACTTAACCAACTTAGCATGTTGGCTAGAGATAGAAAACCTAGTAACGGGGGACCCTTTTCAGCAGTAACCCTAAAAGGTGTATCAGGATACCCTGAAACTAGGCAGGGTGGGGCACGATTACTGGGCTGATTGTAAGAGGTCAAATCGACGGCGGTGGTGTAGCAGTGTAGGTTCTAACGGTGTGCGGGCGTGCACGCACTCCGGCGCAGAAAAATAAAGCACTGGACACCAGTAGCGTACCTTTGCACTCTAAGGTTGTGTCGGGTTGCCACTATGGGACTTGATACACCCCATGGTGGGACCAGCATAGGTAACTACAGACATCGGGGGCCGTAAGACACATGTAACTTTGCGAATAGGAGCCGATCATCGTAGAATGGATCACACTACCCTGATTATGGGGTGCAAATTGGAAACTAGTTTATATGGGTTCAGGGATTAACATGGGGTACGATAGTATATTCGACCCTAGATAACTTAACCAAGTTTATAATGTTGCCCACTTCCTGTTTACTTATCATACCCGGTTCTTTATTCATAGACAAAGTAGTACTAGACTTACTAAGGCTTTATGTCTGACTCTATTTTTCTTTCGTCTTCTTTCTTCCGTTTCCCCCCTCAGGTCCTCAGGGAGGGAACACAGCAGCTTGATCAACCTCAACATCCAGCTTGAAGAAGAGAAATGTATTGCTTGGACTTTCCTGTTTTGAACTATGGCTTTGGACAATTCACTATGGGGCTTTGGCAGTTTAACTATGTTTTATTTATGCTTCTTTAAAAATAATGTACTCAAGACAGATTATGAAGTATTATGTTATGTTTTTGGAAGGGATGTTGTTGTAACACGTATTTGACTTTATGAAATAAAATTTGTTGTTCTTCCGCTGGTTTACAAATATGTGTTATTATATCTGTCTTGTATATCTGTGACTTGTACTTATAAACCTCCACCAAAATTAGGGCATTCCCTTTTAGAGTGACCCTAACGGAGGTGGGGTGTTTCACTTGCCGGAAGGGGTGCCCATACCTGGTTGGTTTAGACGATTCTTAGAAGCTAGGGCCACTCAACCTGGTCCTACCGTTCCTCCTCCCCCAGCTGCAGGGAATCATCCAGCTGCAGCAGCACCTTTTCCTCCACCTCCTCCACGGGGAAACACGTTCGCTAAGATATGTAGAGATTTTAAAGCTATGGGAGGAAGGGATTTCCATGGAACTGAGTCCTTCGTAGCAGCTAGGAATTGGCTGAAGGAAACTGAAGACCTATTCATCATCTTTGAGGTAGAAGATAGACAAAAAGTACAATTGGCAGTGTGGCTATTGAAGGGCGAGGCTTCCTACTGGTGGGAAGTCACTAATGCTGAAAGACCAGTAGAAACATGGGAGGACTTTAGGGCAATGTTTGAGACTAAGTTTCTCTCAGATGCAGAAAGAAGTTTGCTTTCCAACGACTGAAAAGGGCTCTCACAACAGCCCCAGTTTTGACGCTGCCAGATGGGAGTAAGATGTTCACATGTAACTTTGCGAGTAGGAGCCGATCATCATTGAATGGATCACATCACCCTGATTTTGGTGGATGGTGGGTGCTTTTCGTGCGGTCAGACAGGCCACAGGGCTAAGGACTGCCCAAGGAAACGAGGACAGGGGCAGGGCACTGGATCCACCCCAGGGGCACAGGTTCATGTGCTAGAAGCGCCACCATTGCAACAGCGAGGTACAAATACTTCTGTAGAAAGTGTAGTTTATCTTTATGATCACCCCGTCCGCACTTTATTTGATTCTGGCGCATCACACTCCTTTATCTCGTCTGCTTTAGTAGAATCTCTGCACCTAAAAACTAGTATGGTAGAGGACCCCTTAATTGTTTCAAACCCAATTGGGGGCCCAGCTCATTTGTCTATGATCTGTCTGGATTTGAAAATTTCTATTCTAAGTGTAGAATTTGAATGTAGTGCCTTTGTTTTGGGCTTTTCGGGGTATGGTTTGATTTTGGGTATGGATTGGCTATCCAGTAATGGGGCCATCCTTGATTGTGAGAAAAGGGTTGTTAGGCTCCTAACCCAGCTCGGTAATACTTTGGAAATTTCTTGTAATCCCTCGTATGCGGTTATGCTTAGTTATCTTGAATCGCTAGATGCCTCTGTTGAAAATTTGCAATCAGTTAGAGTGGTCCGGGAATATCCGGATGTCTTCGAAGAGGTGAAGGGCTTACCTCCGAAGCGGGAAATAGACTTCCGCATATATCTTGTAGATAATGCAAAGCCCGTTGCGTTGCCCGTTAGACATATGGCTCCACGAGAAAGGAAAGAGCTCAGTAAACAAATTAAAGAGCTTCTAGAAAAGGGGTTCATTAGGAGGAGCATTTCAGAATGGGGCGCTCCAGTGGTGTTCGCTACAAAGGCGGATGGTTCACTCCGTCTATGTGTTGACTATAGGGAGCTCAACAAGCTAACGAAAAAGAATAGGCACCCTCTCCCTAGAATTGACGATTTATTTGACCAGCTTGTAGGAGCGTCTGTTTTCTCCCAACTCGATTTAGCAACCGGTTTTCATCAGCTAAGGGTGGCTGAAGATAGCATCGATAAAACGGCTTTCAGAACCCCAGACGGTTTCTTTGAATGGCTTGTCATGCCTTTCGGCTTGACAAATGCACCTGCTTACTTCGTGGACCTGATGAGTAGGGTATTTAGAGATTTCCTCAACAAATTCGTAGTGGTCTTCGTAGATGATATCCTTATCTTCTCAAAGAGTGAAGAGGAACATGCTCAGCACTTAAGGGCAATCATGGAAACTTTGCGAGTCCATCAACTAAAAGCCAAATTCTCCAAATGCCACTTTTGGAGGGAAGAGGTGAGGTTCCTTGGGCACATAGTATCCAAACAAGGGTTAGCGGTGGACCCTGCTAAGGTAGTGGCGGTACAGGATTGGAAGACACCAAGGAATGCGACTGAAGTCCGAAGCTTCCTAGGACTAGCAGGTTTCTATCGAAAGTTTATAAGGGATTTTGCGAAAATCTCAGCTCCGCTCACGAAATTGACCAAGAAGAATCTAGTATTCAATTGGGATTTGGATTGCGAGTTTGCTTTCCAACGACTGAAGAGGGCTCTCACAACAGCCCCAGTTTTGACGCTGCCAGATGGGAGTATGATGTTCACTGTTTATACGGATGCATGTGGGACAGGGCTAGGCGCCGTCTTAATGCAAGAAGGAAGGGTGGTAGCTTATGGCGGGAGACAGTTAAAGGTGCACGAAAAGAACTACCCAACCCACGATCTAGAGTTAGCCGCCATCGTCTTTGCACTCAAGTCTTGGCGACACTATCTCCTAGGTGAGAAGTTCGAACTTTACACTGACCATAAATCGTTGAAATATCTTTTCTCGCAGAAGGATCTTAACTTGAGGCAACAAAGGTGGATGGAGTTTCTTGCCTCGTACGATTTCGAAATCTCCTATACTCCGGGCAAAGGCAACGTAGTGGCAGACGCGTTGAGCCGAAAGAAATTGACCCTAAGCCCGTTGTTTGTTGAAAGACAAAGCCTAGAGTTTATAGCCAGCTTCGACTTTAGGCCCTCCTCCGATTTCGTACCGGGCTTGCTTGCATCTCTCGAAGTGCGCCCAACTTTAGTAGATTCAGTAGGGGCAGCACAACGCGAAGACCCTCAGCTTGTAGAAATAATTGATAGGCTAATTAGGGGTGAGACTTCAAGTCACCTCAATAGATACTCCATCGACGATAAGGGTGTACTAAGGCGAGATGGAAGACTATGCGTCCCACAGACGAAAGATTTAGTAAAGAAGGTTCTCGAAGAAGCACATCACTCCAAGATGACGATACACCCCGGCGGAGATAAAATGTACAAAGACATAAAAAGGACTTTCTTCTGGAACGGCATGAAAAAGGACGTGGCAGAGTTCGTTTCTAAGTGTATGGTGTGCCAACAGGTTAAGGCGGAACAGAAAAAGCCTGGCGGACTACTACATCCTCTAGAGGTCCCGCAGTGGAAGTGGGATAGCATCTCAATGGACTTCATCGATGGGCTGCCTAGGTCTAGGAGAGGCAACACTAGTATTTGGGTAATAGTGGATAGGCTTACTAAAAGCGCCCACTTTTTACCTGTCAAAAGTAAAAGAACTGCCTCATCCCTAGCAACACTTTACCTCAAGGAGATCGTTCGACTCCATGGAATACCATCTAGCATCGTTAGTGACCGAGACCCCATCTTCACCAGCGAGTTTTGGCGAAGTCTGCAAGAAGCAGTAGGAACGCAGCTATGCTTGAGCACGGCCTATCATCCCCAAACCGACGGCCAAACGGAGAGAGTGAACAGAGTTTTTCTCAAGGTATCACCACTAAGAAACGTTGTTCGTTTTGGAACCACAGGAAAGCTAGCGCCAAGATTCGTAGGGCCATTCCCTATTATCGAGAAAATTGGGAAAATGCCTTATAGATTAGAGCTACCCGAGAAGTTGGCTGGAGTCCACAACGTTTTTCACGTTTCACATCTCCGAAAGTGTCTACATGAGTCTGCTGAAGTGGTAGAGCCAAATATCCTCGAAGAGGCCGAAGTGGAACGCGAAGCAACCATAAGAAGAGTTCCAACCCGCATCTTAGGAACGGAAGTAAAGAAGCTACGCAACCGCGAAGTCAAGCTCGTCAAAGTCCAGTGGAGCGACACCGAGGGAGACGCGACTTGGGAAACTGAAGCTAGAATCCGCACTGCCTACCCTTTTCTGTTCGAGGGTACATCCTTGATCTTTCTTTTTCCTTAAGTTGCGCTTTTATCTATCTTTTTAGGTATCGACCTTATCTTTAGGGTAGAAACCTTTTGGATGAAAACATGTAATTGAAACATGTTATGTATGATGGTTGCAGGTGGTTGCAAGTGATTGCTAGTGGTTGCTCGTGGTTGCATATACACACACAATCTAGGTTTTAGATCGGCTCAGTCACTTCATATTGCATATGCATATGTGTTTGTATTCGTATGTGGTTGAACTTTAATGTGTTGACATGTGGATGCTGCATTTGTATTGAATGACTGTGCACTCATGTAGAATCAAGGATAGGAAAATTTGCATACATAATGGATTCATGGCACTTACATAATTCGCATTAAGGAGGTCAACTGAATCAGTAGACCGCCTGATTTTGCATTAGATAAGTTCATGTATACACACACACTTTGCATATGATCATGAAGCATTAGAAGTCTTTTAAGGACAATGGATGCTCGTGTTTGATGGATGAGTAGATGGATGATTGGATGTTAGGATTTACATTCCTCCTAACTTGAAGATTTCGGGGGCGAAATCCTTTTAAGTGGGGGAGAATGTAACACCCTGAAAATTCTATAACTGTGAAATTAGCGAATTTAAGTATAATTAATCTGAAATCAAGGAACTAAGGGAAACGGGATACGCCATTGCGTTCGTCTCGGAAAAATACGCGAAATAGAGTCCGAGTTTTCGAAAAACGGAGTCCGTATGAAGAAGATATGGCCTTCGGAAGTTTTGAATTAAATTTAAAATTCAAACAGATTAAAATTATTAAATATTCCGAAGTGGGGCCCATTGGGCCAGAAAAGCGCCGCCTGGGCCACCCAGGTCGACTGGGCTGTCGACCTGGGCTACCCATGTCGACAGGGCTGTCGACAGCCCTGTCGACAGGGGTGTCGACCTGGTCGAGCCCAGTCAACCTGGCTGGCCAGGTCGGTGTGTGGTCGAATTTCTGTGGTCTGCTTTGTCATTAGGGCTAGGTGGCGGGTTTTTATTGGTCTCTCTTCCTAATGAATGGCTATGATCTAACCTAGCAACATCAATGGTCCTAATCAATTCCTAACCTCTATATAAACAACCCTAGACTAAACCCTAATCTATTCATTCAAAATAAGATTATAGCCGCCATGTTGCTGAGGAACGACAAAGAGTAGCCGCCAACTAAAGGGAGGATTAGGGAGAAAGTTCTAAGGCCTAAAGCAATTCAAGCAACCTAAAGCTAATCAATTCAACAAAGGAATTTGCGTCTTCAATCCCTAAACTAGAGAATTCATCAAACCATTGTAAGTAGAGTATTACTTTGGTATAATAAACAACTGTGTTGATGTGTATGCTTGAATTGTGGCAATGGAAGTAATTCATATTTGTGCAAAATTATGTTATTCATTGTAAAGAACTACATGCGGTAGTTCTATGCAAATAAACGTTTGGGATATTGCGCAAATTGTGTAATCTATATTGAAGCTACATGTATGTAGTTAATTGAAATTCATGCAAATTTGAGGCTTTGTTATTATGCCATTATGATGTATATTTTGTGCATAAATCGTTTTGCAAGTAATTGAAACAAGTTTGGTTATTATAGTTCATATGAAACTATGTAGAATTTTGACACCATAATCCATGCATTAAGTCATGCTTTTACAAACTTATGAATATGGCTAGGAATGATATTTGGCATAATTGAAATCCGTTATTAAGTCTATCTTGTTTTAAAGGATTATATGATGACATGGCTAGGTTAGACTCAAAAATCCCTTTTTGCAAGTTTAAAGCAAACACCATGTTTAGGAATATTTATGCATAAGTATGTTTATCCCATCGTTATGTGATTAGGCTTAAAACATGATTAAGTTGAATTATGCTATGTTCACGCTAGAAGTATTTTATGCCATGCTTATGTTTGACAATATGCCATGTTTATGCTAGAAATATTTAGGCCATGCTTATGTTTGACATTATGCCTAAATAAGAATATAGGTTCATGTTGTAGTTAACCCTATGCAAGTTTACATGCCTTGATTTATGTCACCTATGTTTTATGACCAAAATACATGTCACCACTATGCAAGTACACCAATTTCTATTATGTAATTTTCCAACGTCATATGCAAGTTCATGCGCTCACTTTCCCCTCTTTGTGTATACGCCATAAGCCTCCCCTTTGCGCATGGCTAAATTGGGCTTTAAAAGGCTAAGCCCAATATATATGAACGGACGTTTAAAAGGGGGGAAAATAACGTTGGGTAAAATTTAATTAATGAATGAAAATATAAAATAGAAGGGCCCAAATTCAAGTATGGGTTGGGCCCATGATTGGTGTAACCTTTACACCATTAACTTAATAATGGGCCGCAAATATTTACATATAAGAAATAAAGAAGAATGACAAAATATGTAAATGTAGAAAAGACGATGTGTTTAACCCGAGGTTGGATTGAGTTGTGATGTAAACCTGCCCGGAACCGCCCGGCTGTCCAGTAGTCACAACAATACCTATCCAATGTGGGAGGTTAAACATGGAGCCCAACAAGGACCCGAGGTTAGACTGAGTTGTGGCGTAAGACTGCCCGGAACCAACCGGCAACAGGCAGCCACAACAATACCTGTCTAATGTGAGAGGTCAGGGCCTTAATAAGACAATTAAGGCTGAGTCAGGATTGTTAGGATTAAGTGAACTAAAGACTTAATCAAAATGGAACATGCTAAACTAAACGGACTGGTGGGGTTAGGTTAGGAAACACTTAACCAACTTAGCATGTTGGCTAGAGATAGAAAACCTAGTAACGGGGGACCCTTTTCAGCAGTAACCCTAGAAGGTGTATCAGGATACCCTGAAAACTAGGCAGGGTGGGGCACGATTACTGGGCTGATTGTAAGAGGTCAAATCGACGGCGGTGGTGTAGCAGTGTAGGTTCTAACGGTGTGCGGGCGTGCACGCACTCCGGCGCAGAAAAATAAAGCACTGGACACCAGTAGCATACCTTTGCACTCTAAGGTTGTGTCGGGTTGCCACTATGGGACTTGATACACCCCATGGTGGGACCAGCATAGGTAACTACAGACATCGGGGGCCGTAAGACACAGGTAACTATGCGAATAGGAGCCGATCATCGTAGAATGGATCACACTACCCTGATTATGGGGTGCAAATTGGAAACTAGTTTATATGGGTTCAGGGATTAACATGGGGTACGATAGTATATTCGACCCTAGATAACTTAACCAAGTTCATAGTGTTTGCCCACTTCCTGTTTTACTTATCATACCCGGTTCTTTATTCATAGACAAAGTAGTACTAGACTTACTCAGGCTTTATGTCTGACTCTATTTTTCTTTCGTCTTCTTTCTTCCGTTTCCCCCCCCCCCCCCAGGTCCTCAGGGAGGGAACACAGCAGCTTGATCAACCTCAACATCCAGCTTGAAGAAGAGAAATGTATTGCTTGGACTTTCCTGTTTTTGAACTATGGCTTGGGACAACCGCTATGGGGTTTTTGCAGTTTATCTATGTTTTATTCATGCTTCTTTAAATAATGTACTCAAGACAGATTATGAAAATGTTATGTTATGTTTTTGGAAAGGATGTAAGACAATCATGGTGATGTTTTGTGACACGTATTTGACTTCATGAAATAAAAGTTTGTTGTTCTTCCGCTGTTTACAAATATGTGTTCTTATATCTGTCTTGTATATCTGTGACTTGTACTTATAAACCTCCACCAAAATTAGGGCATTCCCTTTGAGAGTGACCCTAACGGAGGTGGGGTGTTTCACTTGGTAAGCAAATCTAATTGAATAACTAATATTCCATCATCCCTCATTCGATTACTACATTTGGATAACTCTAGTTCGATTAGACTCTAATCGATTAACTCTAATTGGTTAACTCTAACTAACTAACTCTAAATGTTTACTCCAACGGTTTAACTCTACGACTTAACCCTAACGGTTTAACTCTAACAGTTTAACTCTAACGGTTGATCTCAATCAATTTGTTCTATTGGATTAACCCTATTGGATTAACTCTCTTGGATCAACCCATTTCCAGTGGTGTTCGCTACAAAGGCGGATGGTTCACTCCGTCTATGTGTTGACTATAGGGAGCTCAACAAGCTAACGAAAAAGAATAGGCACCCTCTCCCTAGAATTGACGATTTATTTGACCAGCTTGTAGGAGCGTCTGTTTTCTCCCAACTCGATTTAGCAACCGGTTTTCATCAGCTAAGGGTGGCTGAAGATAGCATCGATAAAACGGCTTTCAGAACCCCAGACGGTTTCTTTGAATGGCTTGTCATGCCTTTCGGCTTGACAAATGCACCTGCTTACTTCGTGGACCTGATGAGTAGGGTATTTAGAGATTTCCTCAACAAATTCGTAGTGGTCTTCGTAGATGATATCCTTATCTTCTCAAAGAGTGAAGAGGAACATGCTCAGCACTTAAGGGCAATCATGGAAACTTTGCGAGTCCATCAACTAAAAGCCAAATTCTCCAAATGCCACTTTTGGAGGGAAGAGGTGAGGTTCCTTGGGCACATAGTATCCAAACAAGGGTTAGCGGTGGACCCTGCTAAGGTAGTGGCGGTACAGGATTGGAAGACACCAAGGAATGCGACTGAAGTCCGAAGCTTCCTAGGACTAGCAGGTTTCTATCGAAAGTTTATAAGGGATTTTGCGAAAATCTCAGCTCCGCTCACGAAATTGACCAAGAAGAATCTAGTATTCAATTGGGATTTGGATTGCGAGTTTGCTTTCCAACGACTGAAGAGGGCTCTCACAACAGCCCCAGTTTTGACGCTGCCAGATGGGAGTATGATGTTCACTGTTTATACGGATGCATGTGGGACAGGGCTAGGCGCCGTCTTAATGCAAGAAGGAAGGGTGGTAGCTTATGGCGGGAGACAGTTAAAGGTGCACGAAAAGAACTACCCAACCCACGATCTAGAGTTAGCCGCCATCGTCTTTGCACTCAAGTCTTGGCGACACTATCTCCTAGGTGAGAAGTTCGAACTTTACACTGACCATAAATCGTTGAAATATCTTTTCTCGCAGAAGGATCTTAACTTGAGGCAACAAAGGTGGATGGAGTTTCTTGCCTCGTACGATTTCGAAATCTCCTATACTCCGGGCAAAGGCAACGTAGTGGCAGACTCGTTGAGCCGAAAGAAATTGACCCTAAGCCCGTTGTTTGTTGAAAGACAAAGCCTAGAGTTTATAGCCAGCTTCGACTTTAGGCCCTCCTCCGATTTCGTACCGGGCTTGCTTGCATCTCTCGAAGTGCGCCCAACTTTAGTAGATTCAGTAGGGGCAGCACAACGCGAAGACCCTCAGCTTGTAGAAATAATTGATAGGCTAATTAGGGGTGAGACTTCAAGTCACCTCAATAGATACTCCATCGACGATAAGGGTGTACTAAGGCGAGATGGAAGACTATGCGTCCCACAGACGAAAGATTTAGTAAAGAAGGTTCTCGAAGAAGCACATCACTCCAAGATGACGATACACCCCGGCGGAGATAAAATGTACAAAGACATAAAAAGGACTTTCTTCTGGAACGGCATGAAAAAGGACGTGGCAGAATTCGTTTCTAAGTGTATGGTGTGCCAACAGGTTAAGGCGGAACAGAAAAAGCCTGGCGGACTACTACATCCTCTAGAGGTCCCGCAGTGGAAGTGGGATAGCATCTCAATGGACTTCATCGATGGGCTGCCTAGGTCTAGGAGAGGCAACACTAGTATTTGGGTAATAGTGGATAGGCTTACTAAAAGCGCCCACTTTTTACCTGTCAAAAGTAAAAGAACTGCCTCATCCCTTGCATCACTTTACCTCAAGGAGATCGTTCGACTCCATGGAATACCATCTAGCATCGTTAGTGACCGAGACCCCATCTTCACCAGCGAGTTTTGGCGGAGTCTGCAAGAAGCAGTAGGAACGCAGTTATGCTTGAGCGCAGCCTATCATCCCCAAACTGACGGCCAAACAGAGAGAGTAAACAGAGTTTTGGAAGACCTCTTAAGGCTATGCGTCCTTGACTTCGGAGGGACATGGGAAGACCACCTCCCTTTGGTGGAATTTGCCTACAACAACAGCTATCAAGCAACCATAGGAATGGCGCCCTTCGAAGCTTTATACGGAAGACCGTGCCGATCGCCCACTTGTTGGTGGGAGTCCACGGATAAGCTCATACTTGGACCAGACATGATCCGAGAGACTTCAGAGAAAGTGGACTTAATACGAAGAAGGATGAAGACGGCCCAAGACAGACAAAAGTCCTATGCCGACAAGAGAAGGACCGACCTTGAATTCGAGGTTGGAAACAGAGTTTTTCTCAAGGTATCACCACTAAGAAACGTTGTTCGTTTTGGAACCACAGGAAAGCTAGCGCCAAGATTCGTAGGGCCATTCCCTATTATCGAGAAAATTGGGAAAATGGCTTATAGATTAGAGCTACCCGAGAAGTTGGCTGGAGTCCACAACGTTTTTCACGTTTCACATCTCCGAAAGTGTCTACATGAGTCTGCTGAAGTGGTAGAGCCAAATATCCTCGAAGAGGCCGAAGTGGAACGCGAAGCAACCATAAGAAGAGTTCCAACCCGCATCTTAGGAACGGAAGTAAAGAAGCTACGCAACCGCGAAGTCAAGCTCGTCAAAGTCCAGTGGAGCGACACCGAGGGAGACGCGACTTGGGAAACTGAAGCTAGAATCCGCACTGCCTACCCTTTTCTGTTCGAGGGTACATCCTTGATCTTTCTTTTTCCTTAAGTTGCGCTTTTATCTATCTTTTTAGGTATCGACCTTATCTTTAAGGTAGAAACCTTTTGGATGAAAACATGTAATTGAAACATGTTATGTATGATGGTTGCAGGTGGTTGCAAGTGATTGCTAGTGGTTGCTCGTGGTTGCATATACACGCACTATCTAGGTTTTAGATCGGCTCAGTCACTTCATATTGCATATGCATATGTGTTTGTATTCGTATGTGGTTGAACTTTAATGTGTTGACATGTGGATGCTGCATTTGTATTGAATGACTGTGCACTCATGTAGAATCAAGGATAGGAAAATTTGCATACATAATGGATTCATGGCACTTACATAATTCGCATTAAGGAGGTCAACTGAATCAGTAGACCGCCTGATTTTGCATTAGATAAGTTCATGTATACACACACACTTTGCATATGATCATGAAGCATTAGAATTCTTTTAAGGACAATGGATGCTCGTGTTTGATGGATGAGTAGATGGATGATTGGATGTTAGGATTTACATTCCTCCTAACTTGAAGATTTCGGGGGCGAAATCCTTTTAAGTGGGGGAGAATGTAACACCCTGAAAATTCTATAACTGTGAAATTAGCGAATTTAAGTATAATTAATCTGAAATCAAGGAACTAAGGGAAACGGGATACGCCATTGCGTTCGTCTCGGAAAAATACGCGAAATAGAGTCCGAGTTTTCGAAAAACGGAGTCCGTATGAAGAAGATATGGCCTTCGGAAGTTTTGAATTAAATTTAAAATTCAAACAGATTAAAATAATTAAATATTCCGAAGTGGGGCCCATTGGGCCAGAAAAGCGCCGCCTGGGCCACCCAGGTCGACTGGGCTGTCGACCTGGGCTACCCATGTCGACAGGGCTGTCGACAGCCCTGTCGACAGGGGTGTCGACCTGGTCGAGCCCAGTCAACCTGGCTGGCCAGGTCGGTGTGTGGTCGAATTTCTGTGGTCTGCTTTGTCATTAGGGCTAGGTGGCGGGTTTTTATTGGTCTCTCTTCCTAATGAATGGCTATGATCTAACCTAGCAACATCAATGGTCCTAATCAATTCCTAACCTCTATATAAACAACCCTAGACTAAACCCTAATCTATTCATTCAAAATAAGATTATAGCCGCCATGTTGCTGAGGAACGACAAAGAGTAGCCGCCAACTAAAGAGAGGATTAGGGAGAAAGTTCTAAGGCCTAAAGCAATTCAAGCAACCTAAAGCTAATCAATTCAACAAAGGAATTTGCGTCTTCAATCCCTAAACTAGAGAATTCATCAAACCATTGTAAGTAGAGTATTACTTTGGTATAATAAACAACTGTGTTGATGTGTATGCTTGAATTGTGGCAATGGAAGTAATTCATATTTGTGCAAAATTATGTTATTCATTATAAAGAACTACATGCGGTAGTTCTACGCAAATAAACGTTTGGGATATTGCGCAAATTGTGTAATCTATATTGAAGCTACATGTATGTAGTTAATTGAAATTCATGCAAATTTGAGGCTTTGTTATTATGCCATTATGATGTATATTTTGTGCATAAATCGTTTTGCAAGTAATTGAAACAAGTTTGGTTATTATAGTTCATATGAAACTATGTAGAATTTTGACACCATAATCCATGCATTAAGTCATGATTTTACAAACTTATGAATATGGCTAGGAATGATATTTGGCATAATTGAAATCCGTTATTAAGTCTATCTTGTTTTAAAGGATTATATGATGACATGGCTAGGTTAGACTCAAAAATCCCTTTTTGCAAGTTTAAAGCAAACACCATGTTTAGGAATATTTATGCATAAGTATGTTTATACCATCGTTATGTGATTAGGCTTAAATCATGATTAAGTTGAATTATGCTATGTTTATGCTAGAAGTATTTTATGCCATGCTTATGTTTGACAATATGCCATGTTTATGCTAGAAGTATTTAGGCCATGCTTATGTTTGACATTATGCCTAAATAAGAATATAGGTTCATGTTGTAGTTAAACTTATGCAAGTTTACATGCCTTGATTTATGTCACCTATGTTTTATGACCAAAACACATGTCACCACTATGCAAGTACACCAATTTCTATTATGTATTTTCCAACGTCATATGCAAGTTCATGCGCTCACTTTCCCCTCTTGGTGTATACGCCATAAGCCTCCCCTTTCGCATGGCTAAATTGGGCTTTAAAAGGCTGAGCCCAATATATATAAACGAACGTGTAAAACGGGGGAAAATAACGTTGGGTAAAAATTAATTAATGAATGAAAATATGAAATAGAAGGGCCCAAAGTCAAGTATGGGTTGGGCCCATGATTGGTGTAACCTTTACACCATTAACTTAATAATGGGCCGCAAATATTTACATATAAGAAATAAAGAAGAATGACAAAATATGTAAATGTAGAAAAGACACATGTAACTATGCGAATAGGAGCCGATCATCGTAGAATGGATCACACTACCCTGATTATGGGGTGCAAATTGGAAACTAGTTTATATGGGTTCAGGGATTAACATGGGGTACGATAGTATATTCGACCCTAGATAACTTAACCAAGTTCATAGTGTTTGCCCACTTCCTGTTTTACTTATCATACCCAGTTCTTTATTCATAGACAAAGTAGTACTAGACTTACTCAGGCTTTATGTCTGACTCTATTTTTCTTTCGTCTTCTTTCTTCCGTTTCACCCCCCCCCCCCAGGTCCTCAGGGAGGGAACACAGCAGCCTGACCTACCTCAACATCCAGCTTGAAGAAGAGAAATGTATTGCTTGGACTTTCCTGTTTTTGAACTATGGCTTTGGACAACCGCTATGGGGCTTTGGCAGTTTATCTATGTTTTATTTATGCTTCTTTAAAAATATTGTACTCAAGACAGATTATGAAGTGTTAAGTTATGTTTTTGGAAAGGATGTTGTTGTAACACGTATTTGACTTTATGAAATAAAGTTTGTTGTTCTTCCGCTGTTTACAAATATGTGTTCTTATATCTGTCTTGTATATCTGTGACTTGTACTTATAAACCTCCACCAAAATTAGGGCATTCCCTTTGAGAGTGACCTTAACGGAGGTGGGGTGTTTCACTTGGTATCAGAGCCCAGGTTTCGATCCTGGGACCTGTGGGTTATGGGCCCACCACGCTTCCGCTGCGCTTAGTCAATTTCGTGAGCGGAGCTGAGATTTTCGCAAAATCCCTTATGAATTTCCGATAGAAACCTGCTAGTCCTAGAAAGCTTCGGACCTCAGTTGCATTCCTTGGTGTCTTCCAATCTTGTACCGCCACTACCTTAGCAGGGTCCACCGCTAACCCTTGTTTGGATACTATGTGCCCAAGGAACCTCACCTCTTCCCTCCAAAAGTGGCATTTGGAGAATTTGGCTTTTAGTTGATGGACTCGCAAAGTTTCCATGATTGCCCTTAAGTGCTGAGCATGTTCCTCTTCATTCTTTGAGAAGATAAGGATATCATCCACGAAGACCACTACGAATTTGTTGAGGAAATCTCTAAATACCCTACTCATCAGGTCCACGAAGTAAGCAGGTGCATTTGTCAAGCCGAAAGGCATGACAAGCCATTCAAAGAAGCCGTCTGGGGTTCTGAAAGCCGTTTTATCGATGCTATCTTCAGCCACCCTTAGCTGATGAAAACCGGTTGCTAAATCGAGTTGGGAGAAAACAGACGCTCCTACAAGCTGGTCAAATAAATCGTCAATTCTAGGGAGAGGGTGCCTATTCTTTTTCGTTAGCTTGTTGAGCTCCCTATAGTCAACACATAGACGGAGTGAACCATCCGCCAAAACTCGCAAAGTTCATTCCAACCCACGATCTAGAGTTAGCCGCCATCGTCTTTGCACTCAAGTCTTGGCGACACTATCTCCTAGGTGAGAAGTTCGAACTTTACACTGACCATAAATCGTTGAAATATCTTTTCTCGCAGAAGGATCTTAACTTGAGGCAACAAAGGTGGATGGAGTTTCTTGCCTCGTACAATTTCGAAATCTCCTATACTCCGGGCAAAGGCAACGTAGTGGCAGACGCGTTGAGCCGAAAGAAATTGACCCTAAGCCCGTTGTTTGTTGAAAGACAAAGCCTAGAGTTTATAGCCAGCTTCGACTTTAGGCCCTCCTCCGATTTCGTACCGGGCTTGCTTGCATCTCTCGAAGTGCGCCCAACTTTAGTAGATTCTGTAGGGACAGCACAACGCGAAGACCCTCAGCTTGTGGAAATAATTGATAGGCTAATTAGGGGTGAGACTTCAAGTCACCTCAATAGATACTCCATCGACGATAAGGGTGTACTAAGGCGAGATGGAAGACTATGCGTCCCACAGACGAAAGATTTAGTAAAGAAGGTTCTCGAAGAAGCACATCACTCCAAGATGACGATACACCCCGGCGGAGATAAAATGTACAAAGACATAAAAAGGACTTTCTTCTGGAACGGCATGAAAAAGGACGTGGCAGAATTCGTTTCTAAGTGTATGGTGTGCCAACAGGTTAAGGCGGAACAGAAAAAGCCTGGCGGACTACTACATCCTCTAGAGGTCCCGCAGTGGAAGTGGGATAGCATCTCAATGGACTTCATCGATGGGCTGCCTAGGTCTAGGAGAGGCAACACTAGTATTTGGGTAATAGTGGATAGGCTTACTAAAAGCGCCCACTTTTTACCTGTCAAAAGTAAAAGAACCGCCTCATCCCTAGCATCACTTTACCTCAAGGAAATCGTGCGACTCCATGGAATACCATCTAGCATCGTTAGTGACCGAGACCCCATCTTCACCAGCGAGTTTTGGCGGAGTCTGCAAGAAGCAGTAGGAACGCAGCTATGCTTGAGCACGGCCTATCATCCCCAAACCGACGGCCAAACGGAGAGAGACTTCAGAGAAAGTGGACTTAATACGAAGAAGGATGAAGGCGGCCCAAGACAGACAAAAGTCCTATGCCGACAAGAGAAGGACCGACCTTGAATTCGAGGTTGGAGACAGAGTTTTTCTCAAGGTATCACCACTAAGAAACGTTGTTCGTTTTGGAACCACAGGAAAGCTAGCGCCAAGATTCGTAGGGCGATTCCCTATTATCGAGAAAATTGGGAAAATGGCTTATAGATTAGAGCTACCCGAGAAGTTGGCTGGAGTCCACAACGTTTTTCACGTTTCACATCTCCGAAAATGTCTACACGAGTCTGCTGAAGTGGTAGAGCCGAATATCCTCGAAGAGGCCGAAGTGGAACGCGAAGCAACCATAAGAAGAGTTCCAACCCGCATCTTAGGAACGGAAGTAAAGAAGCTACGCAACCGCGAAGTCAAGCTCGTCAAAGTCCAGTGGAGCGACGCCGAGGGAGACGCGACTTGGGAAACTGAAGCTAGAATCCGTACAGCCTACCCTTTTCTGTTCGAGGGTACATCCTTGATCTTTCTTTTTCCTTAAGTTGCGCTTTTATCTATCTTTTTTAGGTATATTTCCTCGACCGTATCTTTTAGATAGAATCTCTTTGGATGGAAACATGTAGTTGAAACATGTTATGGATGAGGGTTGCAAGTGGTTGCAAGTGATTGCTAGTGGTTGCTCGTGGTTGCATATACACACACAATCTAGGTTTTAGATCGGCTCAGTCACTTCATATTGCATATGCATATGTGTTTGTATTCGTATGTGGTTGAACTTTAATGTGTTGACATGTGGATGCTGCATTTGTATTGAATGACTGTGCACTCATGTAGAATCAAGGATAGGAAAATTTGCATACATAATGGATTCATGGCACTTACATAATTCGCATTAAGGAGGTCAACTGAATCAGTAGACCGCCTGATTTTGCATTAGATAAGTTCATGTATACACACACACTTTGCATATGATCATGAAGCATTAGAAGTCTTTTAAGGACACATGTAACTTTGTGAGTAGGAGCCGATCATCATTGAATGGATCACATCACCCTGATTTTGGGATGTAAATTGGAAACTAGTTTATATGGGTTCAGAGATTAACATGGGGTACGATAGTATATTCAACCTTAGATAACTTAACCAAGTTCATAGTGTTTGCCCACTTCCTGTTTTACTTGTCATACCCAGTTCTTTATTCATAGACAAAGTAGTACTAGACTTACTCAGGCTTTATGTCTGATTCTATTTTTCTTTCGTCTTCTTTCTTCCGTTTCCCCCCCCCCCCCCCCCAAGGTCCTCAGGGAGGGAACACAGCAGCCTGACCTACCTCAACATCCATCTTGAAGAAGAGAAATGTATTGCTTGGACTTTCCTGTTTTGAACTATGGCTTTGGACAATCCACTATGGGGCTTTGGCAGTTTATCTATGTTTTATTTATGCTTCTTTAAAAATAATGTACTCAAGACAGATTATGAAGTGTTAAGTTATGTTTTTGGAAAGGATGTTGTTGTAACACGTATTTGACTTTATGAAATAAAGTTTGTTGTTCTTCCGCTGTTTACAAATATGTGTTCTTATATCTGTCTTGTATATCTGTGACTTGTACTTATAAACCTCCACCAAAATTAGGGCATTCCCTTTGAGAGTGACCTCAACATCCAGCTTAGTTTTGTGTTGATAATTCAAGCTGGATGTTGAGGTAGGTCAGGCTGTTGTGTTCCCTCCCTGAGGACCTGGGGGGGGGGGAAACGGAAGAAAGAAGACGAAAGAAAAATAGAGTCAGACATAAAGCCTAGAGTTTATAGCCAGCTTCGACTTTAGGCCCTCCTCCGATTTCGTACCGGGCTTGCTTGCATCTCTCGAAGTGCGCCCAACTTTAGTAGATTCAGTAGGGGCAGCAGAACGCGAAGACCCTCAGCTTGTAGAAATAATTGATAGGCTAATTAGGGGTGAGACTTCAAGTCACCTCAATAGATACTCCATCGACGATAAGGGTGTACTAAGGCGAGATGGAAGACTATGCGTCCCACAGATAAACGATTTAATAAAGAAGGTTCTCGAAGAAGCACATCACTCCAAGATGACGATACACCCCGGCGGAGATAAAATGTACAAAGACATAAAAAGGACTTTCTTCTGGAACGGCATGAAAAAGGACATGGCAGAGTTCGTTTCTAAGTGTATGGTGTGCCAACAGGTTAAGGCGGAACAGAAAAAGCCTGGCGGACTGCTACATCCTTTGGAGGTCCCGCAGTGGAAGTGGGATAGCATCTCAATGGACTTCATCGATGGGCTGCCTAGGTCTAGGAGAGGCAACACTAGCATTTGGGTAATAGTGGATAGGCTTACTAAAAGCGCCCACTTTTTACCTGTCAAAAGTAAAAGAACCGCCTCATCCCTAGCATCACTTTACCTCAAGGAAATCGTGCGACTCCATGGAATACCATCTAGCATCGTTAGTGACCGAGACCCCATCTTCACCAGCGGGTTTTGGCGAAGTCTGCAAGAAGCAGTAGGAACGCAGCTATGCTTGAGCACGGCCTATCATCCCCAAACCGACGGCCAAACGGAGAGAGTGAACAGAGTTTTGGAAGACCTCTTAAGGCTATGCGTCCTCGACTTCGGAGGGACATGGGAAGACCACCTTCCTTTGGTGGAATTTGCCTACAACAACAGCTATCAAGCAACCATCGGAATGGCGCCCTTCGAAGCTTTATACGGAAGACCGTGTCGATCGCCCACTTGTTGGTGGGAGTCCACGGATAAGCTCATACTTGGACCAGACATGATCCGAGAGACCTCAGAGAAAGTAGACTTAATACGAAGAAGGATGAAGACGGCCCAAGACAGACAAAAGTCCTATGCCGACAAGAGAAGGACCGACCTTGAATTCGAGGTTGGAGACAGAGTTTTTCTCAAGGTATCACCACTAAGAAACGTTGTTCGTTTTGGAACCACAGGAAAGCTAGCGCCAAGATTCGTAGGGCCATTCCCTATTATCGAGAAAATTGGGAAAATGGCTTATTGATTAGAGCTACCCGAGAAGTTGGCTGGAGTTCACAACGTTTTTCACGTTTCACATCTCCGAAAATGTCTACACGAGTCTGCTGAAGTGGTAGAACCGAATATCCTCGAAGAGGCCGAAGTGGAACGCGAAGCAACCATAAGAAGAATTCCAACCCGCATCTTAGGAACGGAAGTGAAGAAGCTACGCAACCGCGAAGTCAAGCTCGTCAAAGTCCAGTGGAGCGACACCGAGGGAGACGCGACTTGGGAAACTGAAGCTAGAATCCGCACTGCCTACCCTTTTCTGTTCGAGGGTACATCCTTGATCTTTCTTTTTCCTTAAGTTGCGCTTTTATCTATCTTTTTAGGTATCGACCTTATCTTTAGGGTAGAAACCTTTTGGATGAAAACATGTAATTGAAACATGTTATGTATGATGGTTGCAAGTGGTTGCAAGTGATTGCTAGTGGTTGCTCGTGGTTGCATATACACACACAATCTAGGTTTTAGATCGGCTCAGTCACTTCATATTGCATATGCATATGTGTTTGTATTCGTATGTGGTTGAACTTTAATGTGTTGACATGTGGATGCTGCATTTGTATTGAATGACTGTGCACTCATGTAGAATCAAGGATAGGAAAATTTGCATACATAATGGATTCATGGCACTAACATAATTCGCATTAAGGAGGTCAACTGAATCAGTAGACCGACTGATTTTGCATTAGATAAGTACATGTATACACACACACTTTGCATATGATCATGAAGCATTAGAAGTCTTTTAAGGACAATGGATGCTCGTGTTTGATGGATGAGTAGATGGATTATTGGATGTTAGGATTTACATTCCTCCTAACTTGAAGATTTCGGGGACGAAATCCTTTTAAGTGGGGGAGAATGTAACACCCCGAAAATTCTATAACTGTGAAAGTAACAAATTAAAGTATAATTAATCTGAAATCAAAGAACCAAGGGAAACGGGATACGCCATTGCGTTCGTCTCGGAAAAATACGCGAAATAGAGTCCGAGTTTTCGAAAAACGGAGTCCGTATGAAGAAGATACGGCCTTCGGAAGATTTGAATTAAATTTAAAAACTCAAACAGAATTAAAATAATTAAATATTCCGAAGTGGGGCCCATTGGGCCAGAAAAGTGCCGCCTGGGCCACCCAGGTCGACTGGGCTGTCGACCTGGGCTACCCATGTCGACAGGGCTGTCGACAGCCCTGTCGACAGGGGTATCGACCTGGTCGAGCCCAGTCAACCTGGCTGGCCAGGTCGGTGTGTGGTCGAATTTCTGTGGTCTGCTTTGTCATTAGGGCTAGGTGGCGGGTTTTTATTGGTCTCTCTTCCTAATGAATGGCTATGATCTAACCTAGCAACATCAAGGGTCCTAATTAGTTCCTAACCTCTATATAAACAACCCTAGACTAAACCCTAATCTATTCATTAAAAATTAAGAACATAGCCGCCATGTTGCTGAGGAACGACAAAGCATAGCCGCCAACTAAAGAGAGGATTAGGGAGGAAGTTCTAAGGCCTAAAGCTAATCAATTCAACAAAGGAGTTTGCGTCTTCAATCCCTAAACTAGAGAATTCATCAAACCATTGTAAGTAGAGTATTACTTTGGTATAATAAACAACTGTGTTGATGTGTATGCTTCAATTGTGGCAATGGAAGTAATTCATATTTGTGCAAAATTTTGTTATTCATTATAAAGAACTACATGCGGTAGTTCTATGCAAATAAACGTTTGGAATATTGCGCAAATTGTGTAATCTATATTGAAGCTACATGTATGTAGTTAATTGAAATTCATGCAAATTTGAGGCTTTGTTATTATGCCATTATGATGTATGTTTTTTATGTATAAATCATTTTGCAAGTAATTGAAACAAGTTTGGTTATTATAGTTCATATGAAACTATGTGGAATTTTGACACCATGTATTAGTCATGCTTTTGCAAACTTATGAATATGGCTAGGAATGATATTTGGCATAATTGAGATCTATGATTAAGTCTATCTCGTTTTAAAGAATTATATGATGACATGGTTAGATTAGACTCAAAAATCCCCTTTTTGCAAGTTTAAAGCAAACACCATGTTTAGGAATATTTATGCATAAGTATGTCTATACCATCGTTATGTGATTAGGCTTAAATCATGATTAAGTTGAAATATGCTATGTTCATGCTAGAAGTATTTATGCCATGCTTATGTTTGACAATATGTCATGTTTATGCTAGAAGTATTTATGCCATGCTTATGTTTGACAATATGCCATGTTTATGCTAGAAGTATTTAGGCCATGCTTATGTTTGACATTATGCCTAAATAAGAATATAAGTTCATGTTGTAGTTAAACCTACGCAAGTTTACATGCCTTGATTTATGTCACCTATGTTTTATGACCAAGATATATGTTACCACTATGCAAGTACACCAATTTCTATTATGTATTTTCCAACGTCATATGCAAGTTCATGCGCTCACTTTCCCCTCTTTGTGTATACGCCATAAGCCTCCCCTTTCGCATGGCTAAATTGGGCTTTAAAAGGCTAAGCCCAACATATATGAACGGACGTGTAAAACGGGGGAAAACAACGTTGGGTTAAAATGAATTAATGAATGAAAATATGAAATAGAAGGGCCCAAAGTCAAGTATGGGTTGGGCCCATGATTGGTGTAACCTTTACACCATTAACTTAATAATGGGCCGCAAATATTTACATATAAGAAATAAAGAAGAATGACAAAATATGTAAATGTAGAAAAGACGATGTGTTTAACCCGAGGTTGGATTGAGTTGTGATGTAAACCTGCCCGGAACCGCCCGGCTGTCCAGTAGTCACAACAATACCTATCCAATGTGGGAGGTTAAACATGGAGCCCAGCAAGGACCCGAGGTTAGACTGAGTTGTGGCGTAAGACTGCCCGGAACCAACCGGCAACAGGCAGCCACAACAATACCTGTCTAATGTGAGAGGTCAGGGCCTTAATAAGACAATTAAGGCTGAGTCAGGATTGTTAGGATTAAGTGGACTAAAGACTTAATCAAAATGGAACATGCTAAACTAAACGGACTGGTGGGGTTAGGTTAGGAAACACTTAACCAACTTAGCATGTTGGCTGGAGATAGAAAACCTAGTAACGGGGGACCCTTTTCAGCAGTAACCCTAAAAGGTGTATCAGGATACCCTGAAACTAGGCAGGGTGGGGCACGATTACTGGGCTGATTGTAAGAGGTCAAATCGACGGCGGTGGTGTAGCAGTGTAGGTTCTAACGGTGTGCGGGCGTGCACGCACTCCGGCGCAGAAAAATAAAGCACTGGACACCAGTAGCATACCTTTGCACCCTAAGGTTGTGTCGGGTTGCCACTATGGGACTTGATACACCCCATGGTGGGACCAGCATAGGTAACTACAGACATCGGGGGCCGTAGGACACATGTAACTTTGCGAGTAGGAGCCGATCATCGTAGAATGGATCACACAACCCTGATTATGGGGTGCAAATTGGAAACTAGTTTATATGGGTTCAGGGATTAACATGGGGTACGATAGTATATTCGACCCTAGATAACTTAACCAAGTTCATAGTGTTTGCCCACTTCCTGTTTTACTTATCATACCCAGTTCTTTATTCATAGACAAAGTAGTACTAGACTTACTCAGGCTTTATGTCTGACTCTATTTTTATTTCGTCTTCTTTCTTCCGTTTCCCCCCCCCCCCCAGGTCCTCAGGGAGGGAACACAGCAGCCTGACCTACCTCAACATCCAGCTTGAAGAAGAGAAATGTATTGCTTGGACTTTCCTGTTTTGAACTATGGCTTTGGACAATCCACTATGGGGCTTTGGCAGTTTATCTATGTTTTATTTATGCTTCTTTAAAAATAATGTACTCAAGACAGATTATGAAGTGTTAAGTTATGTTTTTGGAAAGGATGTTGTTGTAACACGTATTTGACTTTATGAAATAAAGTTTGTTGTTCTTCCGCTGTTTACAAATATGTGTTCTTATATCTGTCTTGTATATCTGTGACTTGTACTTATAAACCTCCACCAAAATTAGGGCATTCCCTTTGAGAGTGACCTTAACGGAGGTGGGGTGTTTCACTTGGTATCATAATGGCATAATAGATTTTCAGGGTGTTCCACAGAAATTACACTTCCACAAAATACTAGTGTTAAGTTCACATGCTTTGATTCATGTCACCTATGTTACCACTATGCACTCCGTTTCGTCAAGGGGTTAAATGAGCCATTACACAGTTTGGCACCATGATCTATGTATCAAGCCATGTTTTGTACTAGAAACCTATTTGCAAACTTATGAATATGGCTAGGCTATGAATGATATTGGGCATAATTGAAATTCATGATTAAGTCTATCTTGTTTAAAAAAAAAAAAATTATATGATGACATATGTGAGACATGGCTAGGTTAGACTCAAAAATCCCTTTTTGCAAGTTTGTAAACACCATGCTTAGGAATATTTATGCATAAGTATATTTGTACCATCGTTATGTGATTAAATTTAATTAAGTTGAACTATGCTTTTGTGTTAGTAACAAAGTATCCTCTTTGTAAACATGTAGAAACCTTATAAACAAATTTAACTATACTTATGCCATGCTTATGTTTGACATTATGCCTAAATAAGAATATAGGTTCATGTTGTAGTTAAACCTATGCTCTGATACCAAGTGAAACACCCCACCTCCGTTAGGGTCACTCTCAAAGGGAATGCCCTAATTTTGGTGGAGGTTTATAAGTACAAGTCACAGATATACAAGACAGATATAAGAACACATATTTGTAAACAGCGGAAGAACAACAAACTTTTATTTCATGAAGTCAAATACGTGTCACAAAACATCACCATGATTGTCTTACATCCTTTCCAAAAACATAACATAACATTTTCATAATCTGTCTTGAGTACATTATTTAAAGAAGCATGAATAAAACATAGATAAACTGCAAAAACCCCATAGCGGTTGTCCCAAGCCATAGTTCAAAAACAGGAAAGTCCAAGCAATACATTTCTCTTCTTCAAGCTGGATGTTGAGGTTGATCAAGCTGCTGTGTTCCCTCCCTGAGGACCTGGGGGGGAAACGGAAGAAAGAAGACGAAAGAAAAATAGAGTCAGACATAAAGCCTGAGTAAGTCTAGTACTACTTTGTCTATGAATAAAGAACTGGGTATGATAAGTAAAACAGGAAGTGGGCAAACACTATGAACTTGGTTAAGTTATCTAGGGTCGAATATACTATCGTACCCCATGTTAATCCCTGAACCCATATAAACTAGTTTCCAATTTGCACCCCATAATCAGGGTAGTGTGATCCATTCTACGATGATCGGCTCCTACTCGCATAGTTACATGTGTCTTCCATCTCGCCTTAGTACACCCTTATCGTCGATGGAGTATCTATTGAGGTGACTTGAAGTCTCACCCCTAATTAGCCTATCAATTATTTCTACAAGCTGAGGGTCTTCGCGTTGTGCTGCCCCTACTGAATCTACTAAAGTTGGGCGCACTTCGAGAGATGCAAGCAAGCCCGGTACGAAATCGGAGGAGGGCCTAAAGTCGAAGCTGGCTATAAACTCTAGGCTTTGTCTTTCAACAAACAACGGGCTTAGGGTCAATTTCTTTCGGCTCAACGCGTCTGCCACTACGTTGCCTTTGCCCGGAGTATAGGAGATTTCGAAATCGTACGAGGCAAGAAACTCCATCCACCTTTGTTGCCTCAAGTTAAGATCCTTCTGCAAGAAAAGATATTTCAACGATTTATGGTCAGTGTAAAGTTCGAACTTCTCACCTAGGAGATAGTGTCGCCAAGACTTGAGTGCAAAGACGATGGCGGCTAACTCTAGATCGTGGGTTGGGTAGTTCTTTTCGTGCACCTTTAACTGTCTCCCGCCATAAGCTACCACCCTTCCTTCTTGCATTAAGACGGCGCCTAGCCCTGTCCCACATGCATCCGTATAAACAGTGAACATCATACTCCCATCTGGCAGCGTCAAAACTGGGGCTGTTGTGAGAGCCCTCTTCAGTCGTTGGAAAGCAAACTCGCAATCCAAATCCCAATTGAATACTAGATTCTTCTTGGTCAATTTCGTGAGCGGAGCTGAGATTTTCGCAAAATCCCTTATAAACTTTCGATAGAAACCTGCTAGTCCTAGGAAGCTTCGGACTTCAGTCGCATTCCTTGGTGTCAAAATTCTACATAGTTTCATATGAACTATAATAACCAAACTTGTTTCAATTACTTGCAAAACGATTTATGCACAAAATATACATCATAATGGCATAATAACAAAGCCTCAAATTTGCATGAATTTCAATTAACTACATACATGTAGCTTCAATATAGATTACACAATTTGCGCAATATCCCAAACGTTTATTTGCATAGAACTACCGCATGTCGTTCTTTATAATGAATAACATAATTTTGCACAAATATGAATTATTTTATCGCCACAAATCAAGTATACATATCAACACAATTATTTGTTCATACCAAAGTAATACTCTACTTACAATGGTTTGATGAATTCTCTAGTTTAGGGATTGAAGACGCAAATTCCTTTTTGAAAATAATTTTTCAAAACTTTTTATCTTATCTGGTAAAGGTTGGATTGAGTTGTGATGTAAACCTGCCCGGAACCGCCCGGCTGTCCAGTAGTCACAACAATACCTATCCAATGTGGGAGGTTAAACATGGAGCCCAATAAGGACCCGAGGTTAGACTGAGTTGTGGCGTAAGACTGCCCGGAACCAACCGGCAACAGGCAGCCACAGCAATACCTGTCTAATGTGAGAGGTTAGGGCCTTAATAAGACAATTAAGGCTGAATCAGGATTGTTAGGATTAAGTGGACTAAGACTTAATCAAAATGGAACATGCTAAACTAAACGGACTGGTGGGGTTAGGTTAGAAAACACTTAACCAACTTAGCATGTTGGCTAGAGATAGAAAACCTAGTAACGGGGGACCCTTTTCAGCAGTAACCCTACACGGTGTATCATGATACCCTGAAACTAGGCAGGGTAGGGCACGATTACTGGGCTGATTGTAAGAGGTCAAAAATCGACGGCGGTGGTGTAGCAGTGTAGGTTCTAACGGAGTGCGGGCGTGTTGATAATGCAAAGCCCAATATAAGAACAAGTGACCTCAACATCCAGTCGCATTCTAGAACAAGTGACCAAATTTAGGGCACAGCGTTTTGTTGCCTTTGAGAGTGACCTCAACATACGCAAACACTTATTTGACATGTGAATCACCGTTAAGGGACATCAACTCCGTTAATGGTTGTGTCGGTTATGGGACTTGATACACCCCATAACCCACAGGTCCCAGGATCGAAACCTGGGCTCTGATACCAAGTGAAACACCCCACCTCCGTTAAGGTCACTCTCAAAGGGAATGCCCTAATTTTGGTGGAGGTTTATAAGTACAAGTCACAGATATACAAGACAGATATAAGAACACATATTTGTAAACAGCGGAAGAACAACAAACTTTATTTCATAAAGTCAAATACGTGTTACAACAACATCCTTTCCAAAAACATAACTTAACACTTCATAATCTGTCTTGAGTACATTATTTTTAAAGAAGCATAAATAAAACATAGATAAACTGCCAAAGCCCCATAGTGGATTGTCCAAAGCCATAGTTCAAAACAGGAAAGTCCAAGCAATACATTTCTCTTCTTCAAGCTGGATGTTGAGGTAGGTCAGGCTGCTGTGTTCCCTCCCTGAGGACCTGGGGGGGGGAAACGGAAGAAAGAAGACGAAAGAAAAATAGAGTCAGACATAAAGCCTGAGTAAGTCTAGTACTACTTTGTCTATGAATAAAGAACTGGGTATGATAAGTAAAACAGGAAGTGGGCAAACACTATGAACTTGGTTAAGTTATCTAGGGTCGAATATACTATCGTACCCCATGTTAATCCCTGAACCCATATAAACTAGTTTCCAATTTGCACCCCATAATCAGGGTAGTGTGATCCATTCTACGATGATCGGCTCCTATTCGCAAAGTTACATGTGTCTTACGGCCCCCGATGTCTGTAGTTACCTATGCTGGTCCCACCATGGGGTGTATCAAGTCCCATAGTGGCAACCCGACACAACCTTAGAGTGCAAAGGTACGCTACTGATGTCCAGTGCTTTATTTTTCTGCGCCGGAGTGCGTGCACGCCCGCACACCGTTAGAACCTACACTGCTACACCACCGCCGTCGATTTGACCTCTTACAATCAGCCCAGTAATCGTGCCCCACCCTGCCTAGTTTCAGGGTATCCTGATACACCTTTTAGGGTTACTGCTGAAAAGGGTCCCCCGTTACTAGATTTTCTATCTCTAGCCAACATGCTAAGTTGGTTAAGTGTTTCCTAACCTAACCCCACCAGTCCGTTTAGTTTAGCATGTTCCATTTTGATTAAGTCTTTAGTCCACTTAATCCTAACAATCCTGACTCAGCCTTAATTGTCTTACTAAGGCCCTGACCTCTCACATTAGACAGGTATTGTTGTGGCTGCCTGTTGCCGGTTGGTTCCGGGCAGTCTTACGCCACAACTCAGTCTAACCTCGGGTCCTTGCTGGGCTCCATGTTTAACCTCCCACATTGGATAGGTATTGTTGTGACTACTGGACAGCCGGGCGGTTCCGGGCAGGTTTACATCACAACTCAATCCAACCTCGGGTTAAACACATCGTCTTTTCTACATTTACATATTTTGTCATTCTTCTTTATTTCTTATATGTAAATATTTGCGGCCCATTATTAAGTTAATGGTGTAAAGGTTACACCAATCATGGGTCCAACCCATACTTGACTTTGGGCCCTTCTATTTCATATTTTCATTCATTAATTAATTTTTACCCAACGTTATTTTCCCCCCGTTTTACACGTTCGTTTATATATATTGGGCTCAGCCTTTTAAAGCCCAATTTAGCCATGCGAAAGGGGAGGCTTATGGCGTATACACCAAGAGGGGAAAGTGAGCGCATGAACTTGCATATGACGTTGGAAAATACATAATAGAAATTGGTGTACTTGCATAGTGGTGACATGTGTTTTGGTCATAAAACATAGGTGACATAAATCAAGGCATGTAAACTTGCATAAGTTTAACTACAACATGAACCTATATTCTTATTTAGGCATAATGTCAAACATAAGCATGGCCTAAATACTTCTAGCATAAACATGGCATATTGTCAAACATAAGCATGGCATAAAATACTTCTAGCATAAACATAGCATAATTCAACTTAATCATGATTTAAGCCTAATCACATAACGATGGTATAAACATACTTATGCATAAATATTCCTAAACATGGTGTTTGCTTTAAACTTGCAAAAAGGGATTTTTGAGTCTAACCTAGCCATGTCATCATATAATCCTTTAAAACAAGATAGACTTAATAACGGATTTCAATTATGCCAAATATCATTCCTAGCCATATTCATAAGTTTGTAAAAGCATGACTTAATGCATGGATTATGGTGTCAAAATTCTACATAGTTTCATATGAACTATAATAACCAAACTTGTTTCAATTACTTGCAAAACGATTTATGCACAAAATATACATCATAATGGCATAATAACAAAGCCTCAAATTTGCATGAATTTCAATTAACTACATACATGTAGCTTCAATATAGATTACACAATTTGCGCAATATCCCAAACGTTTATTTGCATAGAACTACCGCATGTAGTTCTTTATAATGAATAACATAATTTTGCACAAATATGAATTACTTCCATTGCCACAATTCAAGCATACACATCAACACAGTTGTTTATTATACCAAAGTAATACTCTACTTACAATGGTTTGATGAATTCTCTAGTTTAGGGATTGAAGACGCAATTTCCTTTGTTGAATTGATTAGCTTTAGGTTGCTTGAATTGCTTTAGGCCTTAGAACTTTCTCCCTAATCCTCTCTTTAGTTGGCGGCTACTCTTTGTCGTTCCTCAGCAACATGGCGGCTATAATCTTATTTTGAATGAATAGATTAGGGTTTAGTCTAGGGTTGTTTATATAGAGGTTAGGAATTGATTAGGACCATTGATGTTGCTAGGTTAGATCATAGCCATTCATTAGGAAGAGAGACCAATAAAAACCCGCCACCTAGCCCTAATGACAAAGCAGACCACAGAAATTCGACCACACACCGACCTGGCCAGCCAGGTTGACTGGGCTCGACCAGGTCGACACCCCTATCGACAGCCCTGTCAACCTGGTCCTACTGTTCCTCCTCCCCCAGCTGCAGGGAATCATCCAGCTGCAGCAGCACCTTTTCCTCCACCTCCTCCACGGGGAAACACGTTCGCTAAGATATGTAGAGATTTTAAAGCTATGGGAGGAAGGGATTTCCATGGAACTGAGTCCTTCGTAGCAGCTAGGAATTGGCTGAAGGAAACTGAAGACCTATTCATCATCTTTGAGGTAGAAGATAGACAAAAAGTACAATTGGCAGTGTGGCTATTGAAGGGCGAGGCTTCCTACTGGTGGGAAGTCACTAATGCTGAAAGACCAGTAGAAACATGGGAGGACTTTAGGGCAAGGTTTGAGACTAAGTTTCTCTCAGATGCAGAAAGAAGTTTGCAGTTGGAAAAATTCTTATTTCTTAAGCAAGGAGACAAGACTGTCAGAGAGTATGTGAATCAGTTCGATGAGCTGGCTATATTTGGGCTTGACCTAGTCAACACCCCGCATAAGAAGGCTCTCCGTTTCGTCAAGGGGTTAAATGAGCCATTACACAGTTTGGCCATGACCCATATACCCATGGGAGCCACGTATGAAAGATTGGTGCAAATGGCATTGCTGAATGAAGAGGATAAGGGCAAGAAAGAGACAAAGGCAGAAAGCTCTCAAGGGAAGAAAGAGGGTTTGCAGCCTAAGAAGACAGACTTCAAGAAAGGCGGGAAAGGCAACAAGGAGAAGAGGAAGTGTAATTTCTGTGGCAAAGTGGGGCACTTAGTAAAGGACTGCCGGAAAAAGAAGGCCAAGGAGAATGGTGGGTGCTTTTCGTGCGGTCAGACAGGCCACAGGGCTAAGGACTGCCCAAGGAAACGAGGACAGGGGCAGGGCACTGGATCCACCCCAGGGGCACAGGTTCATGTGCTAGAAGCGCCACCATTGCAACAGCGAGGTACAAATACTTCTGTAGAAAGTGTAGTTTATCTTTATGATCACCCCGTTCGCACTTTATTTGATTCTGGCGCATCACACTCCTTTATCTCGTCTGCTTTAGTAGAATCTATGCACCTAAAAACTAGTATGGTAGAGGACCCCTTAATTGTTTCAAACCCAATTGGGGGCCCAGCTCATTTGTCTATGATCTGTCTGGATTTGAAAATTTCTATTCTAAGTGTAGAATTTGAATGTAGTGCCT
This sequence comes from Allium sativum, assembly GCA_030737875.1. NCBI lineage: Eukaryota > Viridiplantae > Streptophyta > Magnoliopsida > Asparagales > Amaryllidaceae > Allium > Allium sativum. The sequence continues at coordinate 176,022,588 of CM060915.1, read as the reverse complement.
TTGTTTTGGGCTTTTCGGGGTATGGTTTGATTTTGGGTATGGATTGGCTATCCAGTAATGGGGCCATCCTTGATTGTGAGAAAAGGGTTGTTAGGCTCCTAACCCAGCTCGGTACTACTTTGGAAATTTCTTGTAATCCCTCGTATGCGGTTATGCTTAGTTATCTTGAATCGCTAGATGCCTCTGTTGAAAATTTGCAATCAGTTAGAGTGGTCCGGGAATATCCGGATGTCTTCGAAGAGGTGAAGGGCTTACCTCCGAAGCGGGAAATAGACTTCCGCATATATCTTGTAGATAATGCAAAGCCCGTTGCGTTGCCCGTTAGACATATGGCTCCACGAGAAAGGAAAGAGCTCAGTAAACAAATTAAAGAGCTTCTAGAAAAGGGGTTCATTAGGAGGAGCATTTCAGAATGGGGCGCTCCAGTGGTGTTCGCTACAAAGGCGGATGGTTCACTCCGTCTATGTGTTGACTATAGGGAGCTCAACAAGCTAACGAAAAAGAATAGGCACCCTCTCCCTAGAATTGACGATTTATTTGACCAGCTTGTAGGAGCGTCTGTTTTCTCCCAACTCGATTTAGCAACCGGTTTTCATCAGCTAAGGGTGGCTGAAGATAGCATCGATAAAACGGCTTTCAGAACCCCAGACGGTTTCTTTGAATGGCTTGTCATGCCTTTCGGCTTGACAAATGCACCTGCTTACTTCGTGGACCTGATGAGTAGGGTATTTAGAGATTTCCTCAACAAATTCGTAGTGGTCTTCGTAGATTATATCCTTATCTTCTCAAAGAGTGAAGAGGAACATGCTCAGCACTTAAGGGCAATCATGGAAACTTTGCGAGTCCATCAACTAAAAGCCAAATTCTCCAAATGCCACTTTTGGAGGGAAGAGGTGAGGTTCCTTGGGCACATAGTATCCAAACAAGGGTTAGCGGTGGACCCTGCTAAGGTAGTGGCGGTACAGGATTGGAAGACACCAAGGAATGCGACTGAAGTCCGAAGCTTCCTAGGACTAGCAGGTTTCTATCGAAAGTTTATAAGGGATTTTGCGAAAATCTCAGCTCCGCTCACGAAATTGACCAAGAAGAATCTAGTATTCAATTGGGATTTGGATTGCGAGTTTGCTTTCCAACGACTGAAGAGGGCTCTCACAACAGCCCCAGTTTTGACGCTGCCAGATGGGAGTATGATGTTCACTGTTTATACGGATGCATGTGGGACAGGGCTAGGCGCCGTCTTAATGCAAGAAGGAAGGGTGGTAGCTTATGGCGGGAGACAGTTAAAGGTGCACGAAAAGAACTACCCAACCCACGATCTAGAGTTAGCCGCCATCGTCTTTGCACTCAAGTCTTGGCGACACTATCTCCTAGGTGAGAAGTTCGAACTTTACACTGACCATAAATCGTTGAAATATCTTTTCTCGCAGAAGGATCTTAACTTGAGGCAACAAAGGTGGATGGAGTTTCTTGCCTCGTACGATTTCGAAATCTCCTATACTCCGGGCAAAGGCAACGTAGTGGCAGACGCGTTGAGCCGAAAGAAATTGACCCTAAGCCCGTTGTTTGTTGAAAGACAAAGCCTAGAGTTTATAGCCAGCTTCGACTTTAGGCCCTCCTCCGATTTCGTACCGGGCTTGCTTGCATCTCTCGAAGTGCGCCCAACTTTAGTAGATTCAGTAGGGGCAGCACAACGCGAAGACCCTCAGCTTGTAGAAATAATTGATAGGCTAATTAGGGGTGAGACTTCAAGTCACCTCAATAGATACTCCATCGACGATAAGGGTGTACTAAGGCGAGATGGAAGACTATGCGTCCCACAGACGAAAGATTTAGTAAAGAAGGTTCTCGAAGAAGCACATCACTCCAAGATGACGATACACCCCGGCGGAGATAAAATGTACAAAGACATAAAAAGGACTTTCTTCTGGAACGGCATGAAAAAGGACGTGGCAGAATTCGTTTCTAAGTGTATGGTGTGCCAACAGGTTAAGGCGGAACAGAAAAAGCCTGGCGGACTACTACATCCTCTAGAGGTCCCGCAGTGGAAGTGGGATAGCATCTCAATGGACTTCATCGATGGGCTGCCTAGGTCTAGGAGAGGCAACACTAGTATTTGGGTAATAGTGGATAGGCTTACTAAAAGCGCCCACTTTTTACCTGTCAAAAGTAAAAGAATTGCCTCATCCCTAGCATCACTTTACCTCAAGGAGATCGTTCGACTCCATGGAATACCATCTAGCATCGTTAGTGACCGAGACCCCATCTTCACCAGCGAGTTTTGGCGGAGTCTGCAAGAAGCAGTAGGAACGCAGTTATGCTTGAGCACAGCCTATCATCCCCAAACTGACGGCCAAACAGAGAGAGTAAACAGAGTTTTGTAAGACCTCTTAAGGCTATGCGTCCTTGACTTCGGAGGGACATGGGAAGACCACCTCCCTTTGGTGGAATTTGCCTACAACAACAGCTATCAAGCAACCATAGGAATGGCGCCCTTCGAAGCTTTATACGGAAGACCGTGCCGATCGCCCACTTGTTGGTGGGAGTCCACGGATAAGCTCATACTTGGACCAGACATGATCCGAGAGACTTCAGAGAAAGTGGACTTAATACGAAGAAGGATGAAGACGGCCCAAGACAGACAAAAGTCCTATGCCGACAAGAGAAGGACCGACCTTGAATTCGAGGTTGGAAACAGAGTTTTTCTCAAGGTATCACCACTAAGAAACGTTGTTCGTTTTGGAACCACAGGAAAGCTAGCGCCAAGATTCGTAGGGCCATTCCCTATTATCGAGAAAATTGGGAAAATGGCTTATAGATTAGAGCTACCCGAGAAGTTGGCTGGAGTCCACAACGTTTTTCACGTTTCACATCTCCGAAAGTGTCTACATGAGTCTGCTGAAGTGAAACACCATCTGATACCAAGTGAAACACCCCACCTCCGTTAGGGTCACTCTCAAAGGGAATGCCCTAATTTTGGTGGAGGTTTATAAGTACAAGTCACAGATATACAAGACAGATATAAGAACACATATTTGTAAACAGCGGAAGAACAACAAACTTTTATTTCATGAAGTCAAATACGTGTCACAAAACATCACCATGATGGTCTTACATCCTTTCCAAAAACATAACATAACATTTTCATAATCTGTCTTGAGTACATTATTTAAAGAAGCATGAATAAAACATAGATAAACTGCAAAAACCCCATAGCGGTTGTCCCAAGCCATAGTTCAAAAACAGGAAAGTCCAAGCAATACATTTCTCTTCTTCATGCTGGATGTTGAGGTTGATCAAGCTGCTGTGTTCCCTCCCTGAGGACCTGGGGGGGCGGGGGGAAACGGAAGAAAGAAGACGAAAGAAAAATAGAGTCAGACATAAAGCCTGAGTAAGTCTAGTACTACTTTGTCTATGAATAAAGAACTGGGTATGATAAGTAAAACAGGAAGTGGGCAAACACTATGAACTTGGTTAAGTTATCTAGGGTCGAATATACTATCGTACCTCATGTTAATCCCTGAACCCATATAAACTAGTTTCCAATTTGCACCCCATAATCAGGGTAGTGTGATCCATTCTACGATGATCGGCTCCTATTCGCAAAGTTACATGTGTCTTACGGCCCCCGATGTCTGTAGTTACCTATGCTGGTCCCACCATGGGGTGTATCAAGTCCCATAGTGGCAACCCGACACAACCTTAGAGTGCAAAGGTACGCTACTGGTGTCCAGTGCTTTATTTTTCTGCGCCGGAGTGCGTGCACGCCCGCACACCGTTAGAACCTACACTGCTACACCACCGCCGTCGATTTGACCTCTTACAATCAGCCCAGTAATCGTGCCCCACCCTGCCTAGTTTCAGGGTATCCTGATACACCTTTTAGGGTTACTGCTGAAAAGGGTCCCCCGTTACTAGGTTTTCTATCTCTAGCCAACATGCTAAGTTGGTTAAGTGTTTCCTAACCTAACCCCACCAGTCCGTTTAGTTTAGCATGTTCCATTTTGATTAAGTCTTTAGTCCACTTAATCCTAACAATCCTGACTCAGCCTTAATTGTCTTATTAAGGCCCTGACCTCTCACATTAGACAGGTATTGTTGTGGCTGCCTGTTGCCGGTTGGTTCCGGGCAGTCTTACGCCACAACTCAGTCTAACCTCGGGTCCTTGCTGGGCTCCATGTTTAACCTCCCACATTGGATAGGTATTGTTGTGACTACTGGACAGCCGGGCGGTTCCGGGCAGGTTTACATCACAACTCAATCCAACCTCGGGTTAAACACATCGTCTTTTCTACATTTACATATTTTGTCATTCTTCTTTATTTCTTATATGTAAATATTTGCGGCCCATTATTAAGTTAATGGTGTAAAGGTTACACCAATCATGGGCCCAACCCATACTTGACTTTGGGCCCTTCTATTTCATATTTTCATTCATTAATTAATTTTTACCCAACGTTATTTTCCCCCGTTTTACACGTTCGTTTATATATATTGGGCTCAGCCTTTTAAAGCCCAATTTAGCCATGCGAAAGGGGAGGCTTATGGCGTATACACCAAGAGGGGAAAGTGAGCGCATGAATTTGCATATGACGTTGGAAAATACATAATAGAAATTGGTGTACTTGCATAGTGGTGACATGTGTTTTGGTCATAAAACATAGGTGACATAAATCAAGGCATGTAAACTTGCATAAGTTTAACTACAACATGAACCTATATTCTTATTTAGGCATAATGTCAAACATAAGCATGGCCTAAATACTTCTAGCATAAACATGGCATATTGTCAAACATAAGCATGGCATAAAATACTTCTAGCATAAACATAGCATAATTCAACTTAATCATGATTTAAGCCTAATCACATAACGATGGTATAAACATACTTATGCATAAATATTCCTAAACATGGTGTTTGCTTTAAACTTGCAAAAAGGGATTTTTGAGTCTAACCTAGCCATGTCATCATATAATCCTTTAAAACAAGATAGACTTAATAACGGATTTCAATTATGCCAAATATCATTCCTAGCCATATTCATAAGTTTGTAAAAGCATGACTTAATGCATGGATTATGGTGTCAAAATTCTACATAGTTTCATATGAACTATAATAACCAAACTTGTTTCAATTACTTGCAAAACGATTTATGCACAAAATATACATCATAATGGCATAATAACAAAGCCTCAAATTTGCATGAATTTCAATTAACTACATACATGTAGCTTCAATATAGATTACACAATTTGCGCAATATCCCAAACGTTTATTTGCATAGAACTACCGCATGTAGTTCTTTATAATGAATAACATAATTTTGCACAAATATGAATTACTTCCATTGCCACAATTCAAGCATACACATCAACACAGTTGTTTATTATACCAAAGTAATACTCTACTTACAATGGTTTGATGAATTCTCTAGTTTAGGGATTGAAGACGCAAATTCCTTTGTTGAATTGATTAGCTTTAGGTTGCTTGAATTGCTTTAGGCCTTAGAACTTTCTCCCTAATCCTCTCTTTAGTTGGCGGCTACTCTTTGTCGTTCCTCAGCAACATGGCGGCTATAATCTTATTTTGAATGAATAGATTAGGGTTTAGTCTAGGGTTGTTTATATAGAGGTTAGGAATTGATTAGGACCATTGATGTTGCTAGGTTAGATCATAGCCATTCATTAGGAAGAGAGACCAATAAAAACCCGCCACCTAGCCCTAATGACAAAGCAGACCACAGAAATTCGACCACACACCGACCTGGCCAGCCAGGTCGACTGGGCTGTCGACCTGGGCTACCCATGTCCGTTAGCCCTGTCGACAGGGGTATCGACCTGGTCGAGCCCAGTCAACCCGGCTGGCCAGATCGGTGTGTGGTCGAATTTCTGTGGTCTGCTTTGTCATTAGGGCTAGGTGGCGGGTTTTTATTGGTCTCCCTTCCTAATGAATGGCTATGATCTAACCTAGCAACATCAAGGGTCCTAATTAGTTCCTAACCTCTATATAAACAACCCTAGACTAAACCATAATCTATTCATTAAAAATTAAGAACATAGCCGCCATGTTGCTGAGGAACGACAAAGCATAGCCGCCAACTAAAGAGAGGATTAGGGAGGAAGTTCTAAGGCCTAAAGCAATTCAAGCAACCTAAAGCTAATCAATTCAACAAAGGAATTTGCGTCTTCAATCCCTAAACTAGAGAATTCATCAAACCATTGTAAGTAGAGTATTACTTTGGTATAATAAACAACTGTGTTGATGTGTATGCTTGAATTGTGGCAATGGAAGTAATTCATATTTGTGCGTTCTTATCAATTTATATACGTTTGGATACTCTTGAATTATATTATTCATTATAAAGAACTACATGCGGTAGTTCTATGCAAATATACGTTTGGAATATTGCGCAAATTATGTAGTCTATGTTGAAGCTACATGTATATAGTTGAGTGAAATTTATGCAAGTTTGGGGCTTTGTTATTATGCCATTATGATGTATGTTTTTATGTATAAATCATTTTGCAAGTAATTGAAACAAGTTTGGTTATTATAGTTCATATGAAACTATGTGGAATTTTGACACCATGTATTAGTCATGCTTTTGCAAACTTATGAATATGGCTAGGAATGATATTTGGCATAATTGAAATCCGTTATTAAGTCTATCTTGTTTTAAAGGATTATATGATGACATGGCTAGGTTAGACTCAAAAATCCATTTTTGCAAGTTTAAAGCAAACACCATGTTTAGGAATATTTATGCATAAGTATGTTTATACCATCGTTATGTGATTAGGCTTAAATCATGATTAAGTTGAATTATGCTATGTTTATGTTAGAAGTATTTTATGCCATGCTTATGTTTGACAATATGCCATGTTTATGCTAGAAGTATTTAGGCCATGCTTATGTTTGACATTATGCCTAAATAAGAATATAGGTTCATGTTGTAGTTAAACCTATGCAAGTTTACATGCCTTGATTTATGTCACCTATGTTGTATGACCAAAATACATGTCACCCCTATGCAAGTACACCAATTTCTATTATGTATTTTCCAACGTCATATGCAAGTTCATGCGCTCACTTTCCCCTCTTTGTGTATACGCCATAAGCCTCCCCTTTCGCATGGCTAAATTGGGCTTTAAAAGGCTAAGCCCAATATATATGAACGGACGTGTAAAACGGGAGAAAACAACGTTGGGTTAAAATGAATTAATGAATGAAAATATGAAATAGAAGGGCCCAAAGTCAAGTATAGGTTGGGCCCATGGTTGGTGTAACCATTACACCATTAACATAATAATGGGCCGCAAATATTTACATATAAGAAATAAAGAAGAATGACAAAATATGTAAATGTAGAAAAGACGATGTGTTTAACCCGAGGTTGGATTGAGTTGTGATGTAAACCTGCCCGGAACCTCCCGGCTGTCCAGTAGTCACAACAATACCTATCCAATGTGGGAGGTTAAACATGGAGCCCAGCAAGGACCCGAGGTTAGACTGAGTTGTGGCGTAAGACTGCCCGGAACCAACCGGCAACAGGCAGCCACAACAATACCTGTCTAATGTGAGAGGTCAGGGCCTTAATAAGACAATTAAGGCTGAGTCAGGATTGTTAGGATTAAGTGAACTAAAGACTTAATCAAAATGGAACATGCTAAACTAAACGGACTGGTGGGGTTAGGTTAGGAAACACTTAACCAACTTAGCATGTTGGCTAGAGATAGAAAACCTAGCAACGGGGGACCCTTTTCAGCAGTAACCCTAGAAGGTGTATCAGGATACCCTGAAGCTAGGCAGGGTGGGGCACGATTACTGGGCTGATTGTAAGAGGTCAAATCGACGGCGGTGGTGTAGCAGTGTAGGTTCTAACGGTGTGCGGGCGTGCACGCACTCCGGCGCAGAAAAATAAAGCACTGGGCACCAGTAGCATACCTTTGCACTCTAAGGTTGTGTCGGGTTGCCACTATGGGACTTGATACACCCCATGGTGGGACCAGCATAGGTAACTACAGACATCGGGGGCCGTAAGACACATGTAACTATGCGAATAGGAGCCGATCATCGTAGAATGGATCACACTACCCTGATTAAGGGGTGCAAATTGGAAACTAGTTTATATGGGTTCAGGGATTAACATGGGGTACGATAGTATATTCGACCCTAGATAACTTAACCAAGTTTATAATGTTGCCCACTTCCTGTTTACTTATCATACTCGGTTCTTTATTCATAGACAAAGTAGTACTAGACTTACTCAGGCTTTATGTCTGACTCTATTTTTCTTTCGTCTTCTTTCTTCCGTTTCCCCCCCCAGGTCCTCAGGGAGGGAACACAGCAGCTTGATCAACCTCAACATCCAGCTTGAAGAAGAGAAATGTATTGCTTGGACTTTGCTGTTTTGAACTATGGCTTTGGACAATTCACTATGGGGCTTTGGCAGTTTATCTATGTTTTATTTATGCTTCTTTAAAAATAATGTACTCAAGACAGATTATGAAGTATTATGTTATGTTTTTGGAAGGGATGTTGTTGTAACACGTATTTGACTTTATGAAATAAAATTTGTTGTTCTTCCGCTGGTTTACAAATATGTGTTCTTATATCTGTCTTGTATATCTGTGACTTGTACTTATAAACCTCCACCAAAATTAGGGTTTTTATTGGTCTCTCTTCCTAATGAATGGCTATGATCTAACCTAGCAACATCAATGGTCCTAATCAATTCCTAACCTCTATATAAACAACCCTAGACTAAACCCTAATCTATTCATTCAAAATAAGATTATAGCCGCCATGTTGCTGAGGAACGACAAAGAGTAGCCGCCAACTAAAGAGAGGATTAGGGAGAAAGTTCTAAGGCCTAAAGCAATTCAAGCAACCTAAAGCTAATCAATTCAACAAAGGAATTTGCGTCTTCAATCCCTAAACTAGAGAATTCATCAAACCATTGTAAGTAGAGTATTACTTTGGTATAATAAACAACTGTGTTGATGTGTATGCTTGAATTGTGGCAATGGAAGTAATTCATATTTGTGCAAAATTATGTTATTCATTATAAAGAACTACATGCGGTAGTTCTATGCAAATAAACGTTTGGGATATTGCGCAAATTGTGTAATCTATATTGAAGCTACATGTATGTAGTTAAATTGAAATTCATGCAAATTTGAGGCTTTGTTATTATGCCATTATGATGTATATTTTGTGCATAAATCGTTTTGCAAGTAATTGAAACAAGTTTGGTTATTATAGTTCATATGAAACTATGTAGAATTTTGACACCATAATCCATGCATTAAGTCATGCTTTTACAAACTTATGAATATGGCTAGGAATGATATTTGGCATAATTGAAATCCGTTATTAAGTCTATCTTGTTTTAAAGGATTATATGATGACATGGCTAGGTTAGACTCAAAAATCCCTTTTTGCAAGTTTAAAGCAGTGGGCAAACACTATGAACTTGGTTAAGTTATCTAGGGTCGAATATACTATCGTACCCCATGTTAATCCCTGAACCCATATAAACTAGTTTCCAATTTGCACCCCATAATCAGGGTAGTGTGATCCATTCTACGATGATCGGCTCCTATTCGCATAGTTACCTGTGTCTTACGGCCCCCGATGTCTGTAGTTACCTATGCTGGTCCCACCATGGGGTGTATCAAGTCCCATAGTGGCAACCCGACACAACCTTAGAGTGCAAAGGTATGCTACTGGTGTCCAGTGCTCTATTTTTCTTTCGTCTTCTTTCTTCCGTTCCCCCCCCCCCCCAGGTCCTCAGGGAGGGAACACAGCAGCTTGATCAACCTCAACATCCAGCTTGAAGAAGAGAAATGTATTGCTTGGACTTTCCTGTTTTTGAACTATGGCTTGGGACAACCGCTATGGGGTTTTTGCAGTTTATCTATGTTTTATTCATGCTTCTTTAAATAATGTACTCAAGACAGATTATGAAAATGTTATGTTATGTTTTTGGAAAGGATGTAAGACAATCATGGTGATGTTTTGTGACACGTATTTGACTTCATGAAATAAAAGTTTGTTGTTCTTCCGCTGTTTACAAATATGTGTTCTTATATCTGTCTTGTATATCTGTGACTTGTACTTATAAACCTCCACCAAAATTAGGGCATTCCCTTTGAGAGTGACCCTAACGGAGGTGGGGTGTTTCACTTGGTATCAGAGCCGGTAACGGAGGTGGGGTGTTCTTATATCTGTCTTGTAATCCCTCGTATGCGGTTATGCTTAGTTATCTTGAATCGCTAGATGCCTCTGTTGAAAATTTGCAATCAGTTAGAGTGGTCCGGGAATATCCGGATGTCTTCGAAGAGGTGAAGGGCTTACCTCCGAAGCGGGAAATAGACTTCCGCATATATCTTGTAGATAATGCAAAGCCCGTTGCGTTGCCCGTTAGACATATGGCTCCACGAGAAAGGAAAGAGCTCAGTAAACAAATTAAAGAGCTTCTAGAAAAGGGGTTCATTAGGAGGAGCATTTCAGAATGGGGCGCTCCAGTGGTGTTCGCTACAAAGGCGGATGGTTCACTCCGTCTATGTGTTGACTATAGGGAGCTCAACAAGCTAACGAAAAAGAATAGGCACCCTCTCCCTAGAATTGACGATTTATTTGACCAGCTTGTAGGAGCGTCTGTTTTCTCCCAACTCGATTTAGCAACCGGTTTTCATCAGCTAAGGGTGGCTGAAGATAGCATCGATAAAACGGCTTTCAGAACCCCAGACGGTTTCTTTGAATGGCTTGTCATGCCTTTCGGCTTGACAAATGCACCTGCTTACTTCGTGGACCTGATGAGTAGGGTATTTAGAGATTTCCTCAACAAATTCGTAGTGGTCTTCGTAGATGATATCCTTATCTTCTCAAAGAGTGAAGAGGAACATGCTCAGCACTTAAGGGCAATCATGGAAACTTTGCGAGTCCATCAACTAAAAGCCAAATTCTCCAAATGCCACTTTTGGAGGGAAGAGGTGAGGTTCCTTGGGCACATAGTATCCAAACAAGGGTTAGCGGTGGACCCTGCTAAGGTAGTGGCGGTACAGGATTGGAAGACACCAAGGAATGCGACTGAAGTCCGAAGCTTCCTAGGACTAGCAGGTTTCTATCGAAAGTTTATAAGGGATTTTGCGAAAATCTCAGCTCCGCTCACGAAATTGACCAAGAAGAATCTAGTATTCAATTGGGATTTGGATTGCGAGTTTGCTTTCCAACGACTGAAGAGGGCTCTCACAACAGCCCCAGTTTTGACGCTGCCAGATGGGAGTATGATGTTCACTGTTTGTACGGATGCATGTGGGACAGGGCTAGGCGCCGTCTTAATGCAAGAAGGAAGGGTGGTAGCTTATGGCGGGAGACAGTTAAAGATGCACGAAAAGAACTACCCAACCCACGATCTAGAGTTAGCCGCCATCGTCTTTGCACTCAAGTCTTGGCGACACTATCTCCTAGGTGAGAAGTTCGAACTTTACACTGACCATAAATCGTTGAAATATCTTTTCTCGCAGAAGGATCTTAACTTGAGGCAACAAAGGTGGATGGAGTTTCTTGCCTCGTACGATTTCGAAATCTCCTATACTCCGGGCAAAGGCAACGTAGTGGCAGACGCGTTGAGCCGAAAGAAATTGACCCTAAGCCCGTTGTTTGTTGAAAGACAAAGCCTAGAGTTTATAGCCAGCTTCGACTTTAGGCCCTCCTCCGATTTCGTACCGGGCTTGCTTGCATCTCTCGAAGTGCGCCCAACTTTAGTAGATTCAGTAGGGGCAGCACAACGCGAAGACCCTCAGCTTGTAGAAATAATTGATAGGCTAATTAGGGGTGAGACTTCAAGTCACCTCAATAGATACTCCATCGACGATAAGGGTGTACTAAGGCGAGATGGAAGACTATGCGTCCCACAGACGAAAGATTTAGTAAAGAAGGTTCTCGAAGAAGCACATCACTCCAAGATGACGATACACCCCGGCGGAGATAAAATGTACAAAGACATAAAAAGGACTTTCTTCTGGAACGGCATGAAAAAGGACGTGGCAGAATTCGTTTCTAAGTGTATGGTGTGCCAACAGGTTAAGGCGGAACAGAAAAAGCCTGGCGGACTACTACATCCTCTAGAGGTCCCGCAGTGGAAGTGGGATAGCATCTCAATGGACTTCATCGATGGGCTGCCTAGGTCTAGGAGAGGCAACACTAGTATTTGGGTAATAGTGGATAGGCTTACTAAAAGCGCCCACTTTTTACCTGTCAAAAGTAAAAGAACTGCCTCATCCCTAGCATCACTTTACCTCAAGGAGATCGTTCGACTCCATGGAATACCATCTAGCATCGTTAGTGACCGAGACCCCATCTTCACCAGCGAGTTTTGGCGGAGTCTGCAAGAAGCAGTAGGAACGCAGTTATGCTTGAGCACAGCCTATCATCCCCAAACTGACGGCCAAACAGAGAGAGTAAACAGAGTTTTGGAAGACCTCTTAAGGCTATGCGTCCTTGACTTCGGAGGGACATGGGAAGACCACCTCCCTTTGGTGGAATTTGCCTACAACAACAGCTATCAAGCAACCATAGGAATGGCGCCCTTCGAAGCTTTATACGGAAGACCGTGCCGATCGCCCACTTGTTGGTGGGAGTCCACGGATAAGCTCATACTTGGACCAGACATGATCCGAGAGACTTCAGAGAAAGTGGACTTAATACGAAGAAGGATGAAGACGGCCCAAGACAGACAAAAGTCCTATGCCGACAAGAGAAGGACCGACCTTGAATTCGAGGTTGGAAACAGAGTTTTTCTCAAGGTATCACCACTAAGAAACGTTGTTCGTTTTGGAACCACAGGAAAGCTGGCGCCAAGATTCGTAGGGCCATTCCCTATTATCGAGAAAATTGGGAAAATGGCTTATAGATTAGAGCTACCCGAGAAGTTGGCTGGAGTCCACAACGTTTTTCACGTTTCATATCTCCGAAAGTGTCTACATGAGTCTGCTGAAGTGGTAGAGCCAAATATCCTCGAAGAGGCCGAAGTGGAACGCGAAGCAACCATAAGAAGAGTCGAACCCGGATCTATTGCTTTTTTTTTAAAATAAAATAATATTTTTCAAAACTTTTTATCTTATCTGGTAAACCTATGCTCTGATACCAAGTGAAACACCCCACCTCCGTTAGGGTCACTCTCAAAGGGAATGCCCTAATTTTGGTGGAGGTTTATAAGTACAAGTCACAGATATACAAGACAGATATAAGAACACATATTTGTAAACAGCGGAAGAACAACAAACTTTTATTTCATGAAGTCAAATACGTGTCACAAAACATCACCATGATTGTCTTACATCCTTTCCAAAAACATAACATAACATTTTCATAATCTGTCTTGAGTACATTATTTAAAGAAGCATGAATAAAACATAGATAAACTGCAAAAACCCCATAGCGGTTGTCCCAAGCCATAGTTCAAAAACAGGAAAGTCCAAGCAATACATTTCTCTTCTTCAAGCTGGATGTTGAGGTTGATCAAGCTGCTGTGTTCCCTCCCTGAGGACCTGGGGGGGGGGGGAAACGGAAGAAAGAAGACGAAAGAAAAATAGAGTCAGACATAAAGCCTGAGTAAGTCTATTACTACTTTGTCTATGAATAAAGAACTGGGTATGATAAGTAAAACAGGAAGTGGGCAAACACTATGAACTTGGTTAAGTTATCTAGGGTCGAATATACTATCGTACCCCATGTTAATCCCTGAACCCATATAAACTAGTTTCCAATTTGCACCCCATAATCAGGGTAGTGTGATCCATTCTACGATGATCGGCTCCTATTCGCAAAGTTACATGTGTCTTACGGCCCCCGATGTCTGTAGTTACCTATGCTTGATTCTACATGAGTGCACAGTCATTCAATACAAATGCAGCATCCACATGTCAACACATTAAAGTTCAACCACATACGAATACAAACACATATGCATATGCAATATGAAGTGACTGAGCCGATCTAAAACCTAGATTGTGTGTGTATATGCAACCACGAGCAACCACTAGCAATCACTTGCAACCACCTGCAACCATCATACATAACATGTTTCAATTACATGTTTTCATCCAAAAGGTTTCTACCCTAAAGATAAGGTCGATACCTAAAAAGATAGATAAAAGCGCAACTTAAGGAAAAAGAAAGATCAAGGATGTACCCTCGAACAGAAAAGGGTAGGCAGTGCGGATTCTAGCTTCAGTTTCCCAAGTCGCGTCTCCCTCGGTGTCGCTCCACTGGACTTTGACGAGCTTGACTTCGCGGTTGCGTAGCTTCTTTACTTCCGTTCCTAAGATGCGGGTTGGAACTCTTCTTATGGTTGCTTCGCGTTCCACTTCGGCCTCTTCGAGGATATTTGGCTCTACCACTTCAGCAGACTCATGTAGACACTTTCGGAGATGTGAAACGTGAAAAACGTTGTGGACTCCAGCCAACTTCTCGGGTAGCTCTAATCTATAAGCCATTTTCCCAATTTTCTCGATAATAGGGAATGGCCCTACGAATCTTGGCGCTAGCTTTCCTGTGGTTCCAAAACGAACAACGTTTCTTAGTGGTGATACCTTGAGAAAAACTCTGTTTCCAACCTCGAATTCAAGGTCGGTCCTTCTCTTGTCGGCATAGGACTTTTGTCATTCTTCTTTATTTCTTATATGTAAATATTTGCGGCCCATTATTAAGTTAATGGTGTAAAGGTTACGCAACCGCGAAGTCAAGCTCGTCAAAGTCCAGTGGAGCGACACCGAGGGAGACGCGACTTGGGAAACTGAAGCTAGAATCCGCACTGCCTACCCTTTTCTGTTCGAGGGTACATCCTTGATCTTTCTTTTTCCTTAAGTTGCGCTTTTATCTATCTTTTTAGGTATCGACCTTATCTTTAGGGTAGAAACCTTTTGGATGAAAACATGTAATTGAAACATGTTATGTATGATGGTTGCAGGTGGTTGCAAGTGATTGCTAGTGGTTGCTCGTGGTTGCATATACACACACAATCTAGGTTTTAGATCGGCTCAGTCACTTCATATTGCATATGCATATGTGTTTGTATTCGTATGTGGTTGAACTTTAATGTGTTGACATGTGGATGCTGCATTTGTATTGAATGACTGTGCACTCATGTAGAATCAAGGATAGGAAAATTTGCATACATAATGGATTCATGGCACTTACATAATTCGCATTAAGAAGGTCAACTGAATCAGTAGACCGCCTGATTTTGCATTAGATAAGTTCATGTATACACACACACTTTGCATATGATCATGAAGCATTAGAAGTCTTTTAAGGACAATGGATGCTCGTGTTTGATGGATGAGTAGATGGATGATTGGATGTTAGGATTTACATTCCTCCTAACTTGAAGATTTCGGGGGCGAAATCCTTTTAAGTGGGGTGTTTCACTTGGTATCAGAGCATAGGTTTACCAGATAAGATAAAAAGTTTTGAAAAATTATTTTCAAAAAGGAAATTTAAAGAAGCATTTTTAAAAGAAAAATATTATTTTATTTTAAAAAAAAGCAAAAGTCCGCTCCCCAAAGCCATAGGTACTATCTCTTATCCTTCGTTTTGAATCTATCCTTTTTGTTTCAGCATGTCTGAAGACCTTAACTTGCCGGAAGGGGTGCCCATACCTGGTTGGTTTAGACGATTCTTAGAAGCTAGGGCCACTCAACCTGGTCCTACTGTTCCTCCTCCCCCAGCTGCAGGGAATCATCCAGCTGCAGCAGCACCTTTTCCTCCACCTCCTCCACGGGGAAACACGTTCGCTAAGATATGTAGAGATTTTAAAGCTATGGGAGGAATGGATTTCCATGGAACTGAGTCCTTCGTAGCAGCTAGGAATTGGCTGAAGGAAACTGAAGACCTATTCATCATCTTTGAGGTAGAAGATAGACAAAAAGTACAATTGGCAGTGTGGCTATTGAAGGGCGAGGCTTCCTACTGGTGGGAAGTCACTAATGCTGAAAGACCAGTAGAAACATGGGAGGACTTTAGGGCAAGGTTTGAGACTAAGTTTCTCTCAGATGCAGAAAGAAGTTTGCAGTTGGAAAAATTCTTATTTCTTAAGCAAGGAGACAAGACTGTCAGAGAGTATGTGAATCAGTTCGATGAGCTGGCTAGGTTTGGGCTTGACCTAGTCAACACCCCGCATAAGAAGGCTCTCCGTTTCGTCAAGGGGTTAAATGAGCCATTACACAGTTTGGCCATGACCCATATACCCATGGGAGCCACGTATGAAAGATTGGTGCAAATGGCATTGCTGAATGAAGAGGATAAGGGCAAGAAAGAGACAAAGGCAGAAAGCTCTCAAGGGAAGAAAGAGGGTTTGCAGCCTAAGAAGACAGACTTCAAGAAAGGCGGGAAAGGCAACAAGGAGAAGAGGAAGTGTAATTTCTGTGGCAAAGTGGGGCACTTAGTAAAGGACTGCCGGAAAAAGAAGGCCAAGGAGAATGGTGGGTGCTTTTCGTGCGGTCAGACAGGCCACAGGGCTAAGGACTGCCCAAGGAAACGAGGACAGGGGCAGGGCACTGGATCCACCCCAGGGGCACAGGTTCATGTGCTAGAAGCGCCACCATTGCAACAGCGAGGTACAAATACTTCTGTAGAAAGTGTAGTTTATCTTTATGATCACCCCGTTCGCACTTTATTTGATTCTGGCGCATCACACTCCTTTATCTCGTCTGCTTTAGTAGAATCTCTGCACCTAAAAACTAGTATGGTAGAGGACCCCTTAATTGTTTCAAACCCAATTGGGGGCCCAGCTCATTTGTCTATGATCTGTCTGGATTTGAAAATTTCTATTCTAAGTGTAGAATTTGAATGTAGTGCCTTTGTTTTGGGCTTTTCGGGGTATGGTTTGATTTTGGGTATGGATTGGCTATCCAGTAATGGGGCCATCCTTGATTGTGAGAAAAGGGTTGTTAGGCTCCTAACCCAGCTCGGTAATACTTTGGAAATTTCTTGTAATCCCTCGTATGCGGTTATGCTTAGTTATCTTGAATCGCTAGATGCCTCTGTTGAAAATTTGCAATCAGTTAGAGTGGTCCGGGAATATCCGGATGTCTTCGAAGAGGTGAAGGGCTTACCTCCGAAGCGGGAAATAGACTTCCGCATATATCTTGTAGATAATGCAAAGCCCGTTGCGTTGCCCGTTAGACATATGGCTCCACGAGAAAGGAAAGAGCTCAGTAAACAAATTAAAGAGCTTCTAGAAAAGGGGTTCATTAGGAGGAGCATTTCAGAATGGGGCGCTCCAGTGGTGTTCGCTACAAAGGCGGATGGTTCACTCCGTCTATGTGTTGACTATAGGGAGCTCAACAAGCTAACGAAAAAGAATAGGCACCCTCTCCCTAGAATTGACGATTTATTTGACCAGCTTGTAGGAGCGTCTGTTTTCTCCCAACTCGATTTAGCAACCGGTTTTCATCAGCTAAGGGTGGCTGAAGATAGCATCGATAAAACGGCTTTCAGAACCCCAGACGGTTTCTTTGAATGGCTTGTCATGCCTTTCGGCTTGACAAATGCACCTGCTTACTTCGTGGACCTGATGAGTAGGGTATTTAGAGATTTCCTCAACAAATTCGTAGTGGTCTTCGTAGATGATATCCTTATCTTCTCAAAGAGTGAAGAGGAACATGCTCAGCACTTAAGGGCAATCATGGAAACTTTGCGAGTCCATCAACTAAAAGCCAAATTCTCCAAATGCCACTTTTGGAGGGAAGAGGTGAGGTTCCTTGGGCACATAGTATCCAAACAAGGGTTAGCGGTGGACCCTGCTAAGGTAGTGGCGGTACAGGATTGGAAGACACCAAGGAATGCGACTGAAGTCCGAAGCTTCCTAGGACTAGCAGGTTTCTATCGAAAGTTAATAAGGGATTTTGCGAAAATCTCAGCTCCGCTCACGAAATTGACCAAGAAGAATCTAGTATTCAATTGGGATTTGGATTGCGAGTTTGCTTTCCAACGACTGAAGAGGGCTCTCACAACAGCCCCAGTTTTGACGCTGCCAGATGGGAGTATGATGTTCACTGTTTATACGGATGCATGTGGGACAGGGCTAGGCGCCGTCTTAATGCAAGAAGGAAGGGTGGTAGCTTATGGCGGGAGACAGTTAAAGGTGCACGAAAAGAACTACCCAACCCACGATCTAGAGTTAGCCGCCATCGTCTTTGCACTCAAGTCTTGGCGACACTATCTCCTAGGTGAGAAGTTCGAACTTTACACTGACCATAAATCGTTGAAATATCTTTTCTCGCAGAAGGATCTTAACTTGAGGCAACAAAGGTGGATGGAGTTTCTTGCCTCGTACGATTTCGAAATCTCCTATACTCCGGGCAAAGGCAACGTAGTGGCAGACGCGTTGAGCCGAAAGAAATTGACCCTAAGCCCGTTGTTTGTTGAAAGACAAAGCCTAGAGTTTATAGCCAGCTTCGACTTTAGGCCCTCCTCCGATTTCGTACCGGGCTTGCTTGCATCTCTCGAAGTGCGCCCAACTTTAGTAGATTCAGTAGGTGCAGCACAACGCGAAGACCCTCAGCTTGTAGAAATAATTGATAGACTAATTAGGGGTGAGACTTCAAGTCACCTCAATAGATACTCCATCGACGATAAGGGTGTACTAAGGCGAGATGGAAGACTATGCGTCCCACAGACGAAAGATTTAGTAAAGAAGGTTCTCGAAGAAGCACATCACTCCAAGATGACGATACACCCCGGCGGAGATAAAATGTACAAAGACATAAAAAGGACTTTCTTCTGGAACGGCATGAAAAAGGACGTGGCAGAATTCGTTTCTAAGTGTATGGTGTGCCAACAGGTTAAGGCGGAACAGAAAAAGCCTGGCGGACTACTACATCCTCTAGAGGTCCCGCAGTGGAAGTGGGATAGCATCTCAATGGACTTCATCGATGGGCTGCCTAGGTCTAGGAGAGGCAACACTAGTATTTGGGTAATAGTGGATAGGCTTACTAAAAGCGCCCACTTTTTACCTGTCAAAAGTAAAAGAACTGCCTCATCCCTAGCATCACTTTACCTCAAGGAGATCGTTCGACTCCATGGAATACCATCTAGCATCGTTAGTGACCGAGACCCCATCTTCACCAGCGAGTTTTGGCGGAGTCTGCAAGAAGCAGTAGGAACGCAGTTATGCTTGAGCACAGCCTATCATCCCCAAACTGACGGCCAAACAGAGAGAGTAAACAGAGTTTTGGAAGACCTCTTAAGGCTATGCGTCCTTGACTTCGGAGGGACATGGGAAGACCACCTCCCTTTGGTGGAATTTGCCTACAACAACAGCTATCAAGCAACCATAGGAATGGCGCCCTTCGAAGCTTTATACGGAAGACCGTGCCGATCGCCCACTTGTTGGTGGGAGTCCACGGATAAGCTCATACTTGGACCAGACATGATCCGAGAGACTTCAGAGAAAGTGGACTTAATACGAAGAAGGATGAAGACGGCCCAAGACAGACAAAAGTCCTATGCCGACAAGAGAAGGACCGACCTTGAATTCGAGGTTGGAAACAGAGTTTTTCTCAAGGTATCACCACTAAGAAACGTTGTTCGTTTTGGAACCACAGGAAAGCTAGCGCCAAGATTCGTAGGGCCATTCCCTATTATCGAGAAAATTGGGAAAATGGCTTATAGATTAGAGCTACCCGAAAAGTTGGCTGGAGTCCACAACGTTTTTCACGTTTCACATCTCCGAAAGTGTCTACATGAGTCTGTTGAAGTGGTAGAGCCAAATATCCTCGAAGAGGCCGAAGTGGAACGCGAAGCAACCATAAGAAGAGTTCCAACCCGCATCTTAGGAACGGAAGTAAAGAAGCTACGCAACCGCGAAGTCAAGCTCGTCAAAGTCCAGTGGAGCGACACCGAGGGAGACGCGACTTGGGAAACTGAAGCTAGAATCCGCACTGCCTACCCTTTTCTGTTCGAGGGTACATCCTTGATCTTTCTTTTTCCTTAAGTTGCGCTTTTATCTATCTTTTTAGGCATCGACCTTATCTTTAGGGTAGAAACCTTTTGGATGAAAACATGTAATTGAAACATGTTATATATGATGGTTGCAGGTGGTTGCAAGTGATTGCTAGTGGTTGCTCGTGGTTGCATATACACACACAATCTAGGTTTTAGATCGGCTCAGTCACTTCATATTGCATATGCATATGTGTTTGTATTCGTATGTGGTTGAACTTTAATGTGTTGACATGTGGATGCTGCATTTGTATTGAATGACTGTGCACTCATGTAGAATCAAGGATAGGAAAATTTGCATACATAATGGATTCATGGCACTTACATAATTCGCATTAAGGAGGTCAACTGAATCAGTAGACCGCCTGATTTTGCATTAGATAAGTTCATGTATACACACACACTTTGCATATGATCATGAAGCATTAGAAGTCTTTTAAGGACAATGGATGCTCGTGTTTGATGGATGAGTAGATGGATGATTGGATGTTAGGATTTACATTCCTCCTAACTTGAAGATTTCGGGGGCGAAATCCTTTTAAGTGGGGTGTTTCACTTGGACCTATATTCTTATTTAGGCATAATGTCAAACATAAGCATGGCCTAAATACTTCTAGCATAAACATGGCATATTGTCAAACATAAGCATGGCATAAAATACTTCTAGCATAAACATAGCATAATTCAACTTAATCATGATTTAAGCCTAATCACATAACGATGGTATAAACATACTTATGCATAAATATTCCTAAACATGGTGTTTGCTTTAAACTTGCAAAAAGGGATTTTTGAGTCTAACCTAGCCATGTCATCATATAATCCTTTAAAACAAGATAGACTTAATAACGGATTTCAATTATGCCAAATATCATTCCTAGCCATATTCATAAGTTTGTAAAAGCATGACTTAATGCATGGATTATGGTGTCAAAATTCTACATAGTTTCATATGAACTATAATAACCAAACTTGTTTCAATTACTTGCAAAACGATTTATGCACAAAATATACATCATAATGGCATAATAACAAAGCCTCAAATTTGCATGAATTTCAATTAACTACATACATGTAGCTTCAATATAGATTACACAATTTGCGCAATATCCCAAACGTTTATTTGCATAGAACTACCGCATGTAGTTCTTTATAATGAATAACATAATTTTGCACAAATATGAATTACTTCCATTGCCACAATTCAAGCATACACATCAACACAGTTGTTTATTATACCAAAGTAATACTCTACTTACAATGGTTTGATGAATTCTCTAGTTTAGGGATTGAAGACGCAAATTCCTTTGTTGAATTGATTAGCTTTAGGTTGCTTGAATTGCTTTAGGCCTTAGAACTTTCTCCCTAATCCTCTCTTTAGTTGGCGGCTACTCTTTGACGTTCCTCAGCAACATGGCGGCTATAATCTTAATTTTTAATGAATAGATTAGGGTTTAGTCTAGGGTTGTTTATATAGAGGTTAGGAACTAATTAGGACCCTTGATGTTGCTAGGTTAGATCATAGCCATTCATTGTCCTTAAAAGACTTCTAATGCTTCATGATCATATGCAAAGTGTGTGTGTATACATGAACTTATCTAATGCAAAATCAGGCGGTCTACTGATTCAGTTGACCTCCTTAATGCGAATTATGTAAGTGCCATGAATCCATTATGTATGCAAATTTTCCTATCCTTGATTCTACATGAGTGCACAGTCATTCAATACAAATGCAGCATCCACATGTCAACACATTAAAGTTCAACCACATACGAATACAAACACATATGCATATGCAATATGAAGTGACTGAGCCGATCTAAAACCTAGATTGTGTGTGTATATGCAACCACGAGCAACCACTAGCAATCACTTGCAACCACTTGCAACCCTCATCCATAACATGTTTCAACTACATGTTTCCATCCAAAGAGATTCTATCTAAAAGATACGGTCGAGAAAATATACCTAAAAAAGATAGATAAAAGCGCAACTTAAGGAAAAAGAATGATCAAGGATGTACCCTCGAACAGAAAAGGGTAGGCTGTACGGATTCTAGCTTCAGTTTCCCAAGTCGCGTCTCCCTCGGCGTCGCTCCACTGGACTTTGACGAGCTTGACTTCGCGGTTGCGTAGCTTCTTTACTTCCGTTCCTAAGATGCGGGTTGGAACTCTTCTTATGGTTGCTTCGCGTTCCACTTCGGCCTCTTCGAGGATATTCGGCTCTACCACTTCAGCAGACTCGTGTAGACATTTTCGGAGATGTGAAACGTGAAAAACGTTGTGGACTCCAGCCAACTTCTCGGGTAGCTCTAATCTATAAGCCATTTTCCCAATTTTCTCGATAATAGGGAATGGCCCTACGAATCTTGGCGCTAGCTTTCCTGTGGTTCCAAAACGAACAACGTTTCTTAGTGGTGATACCTTGAGAAAAACTCTGTCTCCAACCTCGAATTCAAGGTCGGTCCTTCTCTTGTCGGCATAGGACTTTTGTCTGTCTTGGGCCGCCTTCATCCTTCTTCGTATTAAGTCCACTTTCTCTGAAGTCTCTCGGATCATGTCTGGTCCAAGTATGAGCTTATCCGTGGACTCCCACCAACAAGTGGGCGATCGGCACGGTCTTCCGTATAAAGCTTCGAAGGGCGCCATTCCTATGGTTGCTTGATAGCTGTTGTTGTAGGCAAATTCCACCAAAGGGAGGTGGTCTTCCCATGTCCCTCCGAAGTCGAGGACGCATAGCCTTAAGAGGTCTTCCAAAACTCTGTTCACTCTCTCTGTTTGGCCGTCAGTTTGGGGATGATAGGCTGTGCTCAAGCATAACTGCGTTCCTACTGCTTCTTGCAGACTCCGCCAAAACTCGCTGGTGAAGATGGGGTCTCGGTCAATAACGATGCTAGATGGTATTCCATGGAGTCGCACGATTTCCTTGAGGTAAAGTGATGCAAAGGATGAGGCGGTTCTTTTACTTTTGACAGGTAAAAAGTGGGCGCTTTTAGTAAGCCTATCCACTATTACCCAAATACTAGTGTTGCCTCTCCTAGACCTAGGCAGCCCATCGATGAAGTCCATTGAGATGCTATCCCACTTCCACTGCGGGACCTCTAGAGGATGTAGTAGTCCGCCAGGCTTTTTCTGTTCCGCCTTAACCTGTTGGCACACCATACACTTAGAAACGAATTCTGCCACGTCCTTTTTCATGCCGTTCCAGAAGAAAGTCCTTTTTATGTCTTTGTACATTTTATCTCCGCCGGGGTGTATCGTCATCTTGGAGTGATGTGCTTCTTCGAGAACCTTCTTTACTAAATCTTTCGTCTGTGGGACGCATAGTCTTCCATCTCGCCTTAGTACACCCTTATCGTCGATGGAGTATCTATTGAGGTGACTTGAAGTCTCACCCCTAATTAGCCTATCAATTATTTCTACAAGCTGAGGGTCTTCGCGTTGTGCTGCCCCTACTGAATCTACTAAAGTTGGGCGCACTTCGAGAGATGCAAGCAAGCCCGGTACGAAATCGGAGGAGGGCCTAAAGTCGAAGCTGGCTATAAACTCTAGGCTTTGTCTTTCAACAAACAACGGGCTTAGGGTCAATTTCTTTCGGCTCAACGCGTCTGCCACTACGTTGCCTTTGCCCGGAGTATAGGAGATTTCGAAATCGTACGAGGCAAGAAACTCCATCCACCTTTGTTGCCTCAAGTTAAGATCCTTCTGCGAGAAAAGATATTTCAACGATTTATGGTCAGTGTAAAGTTCGAACTTCTCACCTAGGAGATAGTGTCGCCAAGACTTGAGTGCAAAGACGATGGCGGCTAACTCTAGATCGTGGGTTGGGTAGTTCTTTTCGTGCACCTTTAACTGTCTCCCGCCATAAGCTACCACCCTTCCTTCTTGCATTAAGACGGCGCCTAGCCCTGTCCCACATGCATCCGTATAAACAGTGAACATCTTACTCCCATCTGGCAGCGTCAAAACTGGGGCTGTTGTGAGAGCCCTTTTCAGTCGTTGGAAAGCAAACTCGCAATCCAAGTCCCAATTGAACACTAGATTCTTCTTAGTCAATTTCGTGAGCGGAGCTGAGATTTTCGCAAAATCCCTTATGAATTTCCGATAGAAACCTGCTAGTCCTAGAAAGCTTCGGACCTCAGTTGCATTCCTTGGTGTCTTCCAATCTTGTACCGCCACTACCTTAGCAGGGTCCACCGCTAACCCTTGTTTGGATACTATGTGCCCAAGGAACCTCACCTCTTCCCTCCAAAAGTGGCATTTGGAGAATTTGGCTTTTAGTTGATGGACTCGCAAAGTTTCCATGATTGCCCTTAAGTGCCGAGCATGTTCCTCTTCACTCTTTGAGAAGATAAGGATATCATCTACGAAGACCACTACGAATTTGTTGCGGAAATCTCTAAATACCCTACTCATCAGGTCCACGAAGTAAGCAGGTGCATTTGTCAAGCCGAAAGGCATGACAAGCCATTCAAAGAAACCGTCTGGGGTTCTGAAAGCCGTTTTATCGATGCTATCTTCAGCCACCCTTAGCTGATGAAAACCGGTTGCTAAGTCGAGTTGGGAGAAAACAGACGCTCCTACAAGCTGGTCAAATAAATCGTCAATTCTAGGGAGAGGGTGCCTATTCTTTTTCGTTAGCTTGTTGAGCTCCCTATAGTCAACACATAGACGGAGTGAACCATCCGCCTTTGTAGCGAACACCACTGGAGCGCCCCACTCTGAAATGCTCCTCCTAATGAACCCCTTTTCTAGAAGCTCTTTAATTTGTTTACTGAGCTCTTTCCTTTCTCGTGGAGCCATATGTCTAACGGGCAACGCAACGGGCTTTGCATTATCTACAAGATATATGCGGAAGTCTATTTCCCGCTTCGGAGGTAAGCCCTTCACCTCTTCGAAGACATCCGGATATTCGCGGACCACTCTAACTGATTGCAAATTTTCAACAGAGGCATCTAGCGATTCAAGATAACTAAGCATAACCGCATACGAGGGATTACAAGAAATTTCCAAAGTATTACCGAGCTGGGTTAGGAGCCTAACAACCCTTTTCTCACAATCAAGGATGGCCCCATTACTGGATAGCCAATCCATACCCAAAATCAAACCATACCCCGAAAAGCCCAAAACAAAGGCACTACATTCAAATTCTACACTTAGAATAGAAATTTTCAAATCCAGACAGATCATAGACAAATGAGCTGGGCCCCCAATTGGGTTTGAAACAATTAAGGGGTCCTCTACCATACTAGTTTTTAGGTGCAGAGATTCTACTAAAGCAGACGAGATAAAGGAGTGTGATGCGCCAGAATCAAATAAAGTGCGGACGGGGTGATCATAAAGATAAACTACACTTTCTACAGAAGTATTTGTACCTCGCTGTTGCAATGGTGGCGCTTCTAGCCCATACGAAAAGTGAAACACCCCACCTCCGTTAGGGTCACTCTCAAAGGGAATGCCCTAATTTTGGTGGAGGTTTATAAGTACAAGTCACAGATATACAAGACAGATATAAGAACACATATTTGTAAACAGCGGAAGAACAACAAACTTTTATTTCATGAAGTCAAATACGTGTCACAAAACATCACCATGATTGTCTTACATCCTTTCCAAAAACATAACATAACATTTTCGTAATCTGTCTTGAGTACATTATTTAAAGAAGCATGAATAAAACATAGATAAACTGCAAAAACCCCATAGCGGTTGTCCCAAGCCATAGTTCAAAAACAGGAAAGTCCAAGCAATACATTTCTCTTCTTCAAGCTGGATGTTGAGGTTGATCAAGCTGCTGTGTTCCCTCCCTGAGGACCTGGGGGGGGGGGGGAAACGGAAGAAAGAAGACGAAAGAAAAATAGAGTCAGACATAAAGCCTGAGTAAGTCTAGTACTACTTTGTCTATGAATAAAGAACTGGGTATGATAAGTAAAACAGGAAGTGGGCAAACACTATGAACTTGGTTAAGTTATCTAGGGTCGAATATACTATCGTACCCCATGTTAATCCCTGAACCCATATAAACTAGTTTCCAATTTGCACCCCATAATCAGGGTATTGTGATCCATTCTACGATGATCGGCTCCTATTCGCAAAGTTACATGTGTCTTATGGCCCCCGATGTCTGTAGTTACCTATGCTGGTCCCACCATGGGGTGTATCAAGTCCCATAGTGGCAACCCGACACAACCTTAGAGTGCAAAGGTACGCTACTGGTGTCCAGTGCTTTATTTTTCTGCGCCGGAGTGCGTGCACGCCCGCACACCGTTAGAACCTACACTGCTACACCACCGCCGTCGATTTGACCTCTTACAATCAGCCCAGTAATCGTGCCCCACCCTGCCTAGTTTCAGGGTATCCTGATACACCTTTTAGGGTTACTGCTGAAAAGGGTCCCCCGTTACTAGGTTTTCTATCTCTAGCCAACATGCTAAGTTGGTTTAGTGTTTCCTAACCTAACCCCACCAGTCCGTTTAGTTTAGCATGTTCCATTTTGATTAAGTCTTTAGTCCACTTAATCCTAACAATCCTGACTCAGCCTTAATTGTCTTATTAAGGCCCTGACCTCTAACATTAGACAGGTATTGTTGTGGCTGCCTGTTGCCGGTTGGTTCCGGGCAGTCTTACGCCACAACTCAGTCTAACCTCGGGTCCTTGCTGGGCTCCATGTTTAACCTCCCACATTGGATAGGTATTGTTGTGACTACTGGACAGCCGGGCGGTTCCGGGCAGGTTTACATCACAACTCAATCCAACCTCGGGTTAAACACATCGTCTTTTCTACATTTACATATTTTGTCATTCTTCTTTATTTCTTATATGTAAATATTTGCGGCCCATTATTAAGTTAATGGTGTAAAGGTTACACCAATCATGGGCCCAACCCATACTTGACTTTGGGCCCTTCTATTTCATATTTTCATTCATTAATTAATTTTTACCCAACGTTATTTTCCCCCGTTTTACACGTTCGTTTATATATATTGGGCTCAGCCTTTTAAAGCCCAATTTAGCCATGCGAAAGGGGAGGCTTATGGCGTATACACCAAGAGGGGAAAGTGAGCGCATGAACTTGCATATGACGTTGGAAAATACATAATAGAAATTGGTGTACTTGCATAGTGGTGACATGTGTTTTGGTCATAAAACATAGGTGACATAAATCAAGGCATGTAAACTTGCATAAGTTTAACTACAACATGAACCTATATTCTTATTTAGGCATAATGTCAAACATAAGCATGGCCTAAATACTTCTAGCATAAACATGGCATATTGTCAAACATAAGCATGGCATAAAATACTTCTAGCATAAACATAGCATAATTCAACTTAATCATGATTTAAGCCTAATCACATAACGATGGTATAAACATACTTATGCATAAATATTCCTAAACATGGTGTTTGCTTTAAACTTGCAAAAAGGGATTTTTGAGTCTAACCTAGCCATGTCATCATATAATCCTTTAAAACAAGATAGACTTAATAACGGATTTCAATTATGCCAAATATCATTCCTATCCATATTCATAAGTTTGTAAAAGCATGACTTAATGCATGGATTATGGTGTCAAAATTCTACATAGTTTCATATGAACTATAATAACCAAACTTGTTTCAATTACTTGCAAAACGATTTATGCACAAAATATACATCATAATGGCATAATAACAAAGCCTCAAATTTGCATGAATTTCAATTAACTACATACATGTAGCTTCAATATAGATTACACAATTTGCGCAATATCCCAAACGTTTATTTGCGTAGAACTACCGCATGTAGTTCTTTATAATGAATAACATAATTTTGCACAAATATGAATTACTTCCATTGCCACAATTCAAGCATACACATCAACACAGTTGTTTATTATACCAAAGTAATACTCTACTTACAATGGTTTGATGAATTCTCTAGTTTAGGGATTGAAGACGCAAATTCCTTTGTTGAATTGATTAGCTTTAGGTTGCTTGAATTGCTTTAGGCCTTAGAACTTTCTCCCTAATCCTCTCTTTAGTTGGCGGCTACTCTTTGTCGTTCCTCAGCAACATGGCGGCTATAATCTTATTTTGAATGAATAGATTAGGGTTTAGTCTAGGGTTGTTTATATAGAGGTTAGGAATTGATTAGGACCATTGATGTTGCTAGGTTAGATCATAGCCATTCATTAGGAAGAGAGACCAATAAAAACCCGCCACCTAGCCCTAATGACAAAGCAGACCACAGAAATTCGACCACACACCGACCTGGCCAGCCAGGTTGACTGGGCTCGACCAGGTCGACACCCCTGTCGACAGGGCTCTGATACCAAGTGAAATAGACTATTTTGGTTAGGGTCATATCTTCTTTTTCGGGAAACACCCCACCTCCGTTAGGGTCACTCTCAAAGGGAATGCCCTAATTTTGGTGGAGGTTTATGGCGTATACACCAAGAGGGGAAAGTGAGCGCATGAACTTGCATATGACGTTGGAAAATACATAATAGAAATTGGTGTACTTGCATAGTGGTGACATGTGTTTTGGTCATAAAACATAGGTGACATAAATCAAGGCATGTAAACTTGCATAAGTTTAACTACAACATGAACCTATATTCTTATTTAGGCATAATGTCAAACATAAGCATGGCCTAAATACTTCTAGCATAAACATGGCATATTGTCAAACATAAGCATGGCATAAAATACTTCTAGCATAAACATAGCATAATTCAACTTAATCATGATTTAAGCCTAATCACATAACGATGGTATAAACATACTTATGCATAAATATTCCTAAACATGGTGTTTGCTTTAAACTTGCAAAAAGGGATTTTTGAGTCTAACCTAGCCATGTCATCATATAATCCTTTAAAACAAGATAGACTTAATAACGGATTTCAATTATGCCAAATATCATTCCTAGCCATATTCATAAGTTTGTAAAAGCATGACTTAATGCATGGATTATGGTGTCAAAATTCTACATAGTTTCATATGAACTATAATAACCAAACTTGTTTCAATTACTTGCAAAACGATTTATGCACAAAATATACATCATAATGGCATAATAACAAAGCCTCGAATTTGCATGAATTTCAATTAACTACATACATGTAGCTTCAATATAGATTACACAATTTGCGCAATATCCCAAACGTTTATTTGCATAGAACTACCGCATGTAGTTCTTTATAATGAATAACATAATTTTGCACAAATATGAATTACTTCCATTGCCACAATTCAAGCATACACATCAACACAGTTGTTTATTATACCAAAGTAATACTCTACTTACAATGGTTTGATGAATTCTCTAGTTTAGGGATTGAAGACGCAAATTCCTTTGTTGAATTGATTAGCTTTAGGTTGCTTGAATTGCTTTAGGCCTTAGAACTTTCTCCCTAATCCTCTCTTTAGTTGGCGGCTACTCTTTGTCGTTCCTCAGCAACATGGCGGCTATAATCTTATTTTGAATGAATAGATTAGGGTTTAGTCTAGGGTTGTTTATATAGAGGTTAGGAATTGATTAGGACCATTGATGTTGCTAGGTTAGATCATAGCCATTCATTAGGAAGAGAGACCAATAAAAACCCGCCACCTAGCCCTAATGACAAAGCAGACCACAGAAATTCGACCACACACCGACCTGGCCAGCCAGGTTGACTGGGCTCGACCAGGTCGACACCCCTGTCGACAGGGCTGTCGACAGCCCTGTCGACATGGGTAGCCCAGGTCGACAGCCCAGTCGACCTGGGTGGCCCAGGCGGCGCTTTTCTGGCCCAATGGGCCCCACTTCGGAATATTTAATTATTTTAATCTGTTTGAATTTTAAATTTAATTCAAAACTTCCGAAGGCCATATCTTCTTCATACGGACTCCGTTTTTCGAAAACTCGGACTCTATTTCGCGTATTTTTCCGAGACGAACGCAATGGCGTATCCCGTTTCCCTTAGTTCCTTGATTTCAGATTAATTATACTTAAATTCGCTAATTTCACAGTTATAGAATTTTCAGGGTGTTACATTCTCCCCCACTTAAAAGGATTTCGCCCCCGAAATCTTCAAGTTAGGAGGAATGTAAATCCTAACATCCAATCATCCATCTACTCATCCATCAAACACGAGCATCCATTGTCCTTAAAAGACTTCTAATGCTTCATGATCATATGCAAAGTGTGTGTGTATACATGAACTTATCTAATGCAAAATCAGGCGGTCTACTGATTCAGTTGACCTCCTTAATGCGAATTATGTAAGTGCCATGAATCCATTATGTATGCAAATTTTCCTATCCTTGATTCTACATGAGTGCACAGTCATTCAATACAAATGCAGCATCCACATGTCAACACATTAAAGTTCAACCACATACGAATACAAACACATATGCAATATGAAGTGACTGAGCCGATCTAAAACCTAGATTGTGTGTGTATATGCAACCACGAGCAACCACTAGCAATCACTTGCAACCACCTGCAACCATCATACATAACAAGTTTCAATTACATGTTTTCATCCAAAAGGTTTCTACCCTAAAGATAAGGTCGATACCTAAAAAGATAGATAAAAGCGCAACTTAAGGAAAAAGAAAGATCAAGGATGTACCCTCGAACAGAAAAGGGTAGGCAGTGCGGATTCTAGCTTCAGTTTCCCAAGTCGCGTCTCCCTCGGTGTCGCTCCACTGGACTTTGACGAGCTTGACTTCGCGGTTGCGTAGCTTCTTTACTTCCGTTCCTAAGATGCGGGTTGGAACTCTTCTTATGGTTGCTTCGCGTTCCACTTCGGCCTCTTCGAGGATATTTGGCTCTACCACTTCAGCAGACTCATGTAGACACTTTCGGAGATGTGAAACGTGAAAAACGTTGTGGACTCCAGCCAACTTCTCGGGTAGCTCTAATCTATAAGCCATTTTCCCAATTTTCTCGATAATAGGGAATGGCCCTACGAATCTTGGCGCTAGCTTTCCTGTGGTTCCAAAACGAACAACGTTTCTTAGTGGTGATACCTTGAGAAAAACTCTGTTTCCAACCTCGAATTCAAGGTCGGTCCTTCTCTTGTCGGCATAGGACTTTTGTCTGTCTTGGGCCGTCTTCATCCTTCTTCGTATTAAGTCCACTTTCTCTGAAGTCTCTCGGATCATGTCTGGTCCAAGTATGAGCTTATCCGTGGACTCCCACCAACAAGTGGGCGATCGGCACGGTCTTCCGTATAAAGCTTCGAAGGGCGCCATTCCTATGGTTGCTTGATAGCTGTTGTTGTAGGCAAATTCCACCAAAGGGAGGTGGTCTTCCCATGTCCCTCCGAAGTGAAGGACGCATAGCCTTAAGAGGTCTTCCAAAACTCTGTTTACTCTCTCTGTTTGGCCGTCAGTTTGGGGATGATAGGCTGTGCTCAAGCATAACTGCGTTCCTACTGCTTCTTGCAGACTCCGCCAAAACTCGCTGGTGAAGATGGGGTCTCGGTCACTAACGATGCTAGATGGTATTCCATGGAGTCGAACGATCTCCTTGAGGTAAAGTGATGCTAGGGATGAGGCAGTTCTTTTACTTTTGACAGGTAAAAAGTGGGCGCTTTTAGTAAGCCTATCCACTATTACCCAAATACTAGTGTTGCCTCTCCTAGACCTAGGCAGCCCATCGATGAAGTCCATTGAGATGCTATCCCACTTCCACTGCGGGACCTCTAGAGGATGTAGTAGTCCTCCAGGCTTTTTCTGTTCCGCCTTAACCTGTTGGCACACCATACACTTAGAAACGAATTCTGCCACGTCCTTTTTCATGCCGTTCCAGAAGAAAGTCCTTTTTATGTCTTTGTACATTTTATCTCCGCCGGGGTGTATCGTCATCTTGGAGTGATGTGCTTCTTCGAGAACCTTCTTTACTAAATCTTTCGTCTGTGGGACGCATAGTCTTCCATCTCGCCTTAGTACACCCTTATCGTCGATGGAGTATCTATTGAGGTGACTTGAAGTCTCACCCCTAATTAGCCTATCAATTATTTCTACAAGCTGAGGGTCTTCGCGTTGTGCTGCCCCTACTGAATCTACTAAAGTTGGGCGCACTTCGAGAGATGCAAGCAAGCCCGGTACGAAATCGGAGGAGGGCCTAAAGTCGAAGCTGGCTATAAACTCTAGGCTTTGTCTTTCAACAAACAACGGGCTTAGGGTCAATTTCTTTCGGCTCAACGCGTCTGCCACTACGTTGCCTTTGCCCGGAGTATAGGAGATTTCGAAATCGTACGAGGCAAGAAACTCCATCCACCTTTGTTGCCTCAAGTTAAGATCCTTCTGCGAGAAAAGATATTTCAACGATTTATGGTCAGTGTAAAGTTCGAACTTCTCACCTAGGAGATAGTGTCGCCAAGACTTGAGTGCAAAGACGATGGCGGCTAACTCTAGATCGTGGGTTGGGTAGTTCTTTTCGTGCACCTTTAACTGTCTCCCGCCATAAGCTACCACCCTTCCTTCTTGCATTAAGACGGCGCCTAGCCCTGTCCCACATGCATCCGTATAAACAGTGAACATCATACTCCCATCTGGCAGCGTCAAAACTGGGGCTGTTGTGAGAGCCCTCTTCAGTCGTTGGAAAGCAAACTCGCAATCCAAATCCCAATTGAATACTAGATTCTTCTTGGTCAATTTCGTGAGCGGAGCTGAGATTTTCGCAAAATCCCTTATAAACTTTCGATAGAAACCTGCTAGTCCTAGGAAGCTTCGGACTTCAGTCGCATTCCTTGGTGTCTTCCAATCCTGTACCGCCACTACCTTAGCAGGGTCCACCGCTAACCCTTGTTTGGATACTATGTGCCCAAGGAACCTCACCTCTTCCCTCCAAAAGTGGCATTTGGAGAATTTGGCTTTTAGTTGATGGACTCGCAAAGTTTCCATGATTGCCCTTAAGTGCTGAGCATGTTCCTCTTCACTCTTTGAGAAGATAAGGATATCATCTACGAAGACCACTACGAATTTGTTGAGGAAATCTCTAAATACCCTACTCATCAGGTCCACGAAGTAAGCAGGTGCATTTGTCAAGCCGAAAGGCATGACAAGCCATTCAAAGAAACCGTCTGGGGTTCTGAAAGCCGTTTTATCGATGCTATCTTCAGCCACCCTTAGCTGATGAAAACCGGTTGCTAAATCGAGTTGGGAGAAAACAGACGCTCCTACAAGCTGGTCAAATAAATCGTCAATTCTAGGGAGAGGGTGCCTATTCTTTTTCGTTAGCTTGTTGAGCTCCCTATAGTCAACACATAGACGGAGTGAACCATCCGCCTTTGTAGCGAACACCACTGGAGCGCCCCATTCTGAAATGCTCCTCCTAATGAACCCCTTTTCTAGAAGCTCTTTAATTTGTTTACTGAGCTCTTTCCTTTCTCGTGGAGCCATATGTCTAACGGGAAACGCAACGGGCTTTGCATTATCTACAAGATATATGCGGAAGTCTATTTCCCGCTTCGGAGGTAAGCCCTTCACCTCTTCGAAGACATCCGGATATTCCCGGACCACTCTAACTGATTGCAAATTTTCAACAGAGGCATCTAGCGATTCAAGATAACTAAGCATAACCGCATACGAGGGATTACAAGAAATTTCCAAAGTATTACCGAGCTGGGTTAGGAGCCTAACAACCCTTTTCTCACAATCAAGGATGGCCCCATTACTGGATAGCCAATCCATACCCAAAATCAAACCATACCCCGAAAAGCCCAAAACAAAGGCACTACATTCAAATTCTACACTTAGAATAGAAATTTTCAAATCCAGACAGATCATAGACAAATGAGCTGGGCCCCCAATTGGGTTTGAAACAATTAAGGGGTCCTCTACCATACTAGTTTTTAGGTGCAGAGATTCTACTAAAGCAGACGAGATAAGGAGTGTGATGCGCCAGAATCAAATAAAGTGCGAACGGGGTGATCATAAAGATAAACTACACTTTCTACAGAAGTATTTGTACCTCGTTGTTGCAATGGTGGCGCTTCTAGCACATGAACCTGTGCCCCTGGGGTGGATCCAGTGCCCTGCCCCTGTCCTCGTTTCCTTGGGCAGTCCTTAGCCCTGTGGCCTGTCTGACCGCACGAAAAGCACCCACCATTCTCCTTGGCCTTCTTTTTCCGGCAGTCCTTTACTAAGTGCCCCACTTTGCCACAGAAATTACACTTCCTCTTCTCCTTGTTGCCTTTCCCGCCTTTCTTGAAGTCTGTCTTCTTAGGCTGCAAACCCTCTTTCTTCCCTTGAGAGCTTTCTGCCTTTGTCTCTTTCTTGCCCTTATCCTCTTCATTCAGCAATGCCATTTGCACCAATCTTTCATACGTGGCTCCCATGGGTATATGGGTCATGGCCAAACTGTGTAATGGCTCATTTAACCCCTTGACGAAACGGAGAGCCTTCTTATGCGGGGTGTTGACTAGGTCAAGCCCAAACCTAGCCAGCTCATCGAACTGATTCACATACTCTCTGACAGTCTTGTCTCCTTGCTTAAGAAATAAGAATTTTTCCAACTGCAAACTTCTTTCTGCATCTGAGAGAAACTTAGTCTCAAACCTTGCCCTAAAGTCCTCCCATGTTTCTACTGGTCTTTCAGCATTAGTGACTTCCCACCAGTAGGAAGCCTCGCCCTTCAATAGCCACACTGCCAATTGTACTTTTTGTCTATCTTCTACCTCAAAGATGATGAATAGGTCTTCAGTTTCCTTCAGCCAATTCCTAGCTGCTACGAAGGACTCAGTTCCATGGAAATCCCTTCCTCCCATAGCTTTAAAATCTCTACATATCTTAGCGAACGTGTTTCCCCGTGGAGGAGGTGGAGGAAAAGGTGCTGCTGCAGCTGGATGATTCCCTGCAGCTGGGGGAGGAGGAACAGTAGGACCAGGTTGAGTGGCCCTAGCTTCTAAGAATCGTCTAAACCAACCAGGTATGGGCACCCCTTCCGGCAAGTTAAGGTCTTCAGACATGCTGAAACAAAAAGGATAGATTCAAAACGAAGGATAAGAGATAGTACCTATGGCTTTGGGGAGCGGACTTTTGCTTTTTTTTAAAATAAAATAATATTTTTCTTTTAAAAATGCTTCTTTAAATTTCCTTTTTGAAAATAATTTTTCAAAACTTTTTATCTTATCCGGTAAACCTATGCTCTGATACCAAGTAAAACACCCCACCTCCGTTAGGGTCACTCTCAAAGGGAATGCCCTAATTTTGGTGGAGGTTTATGGCGTATACACCAAGAGGGGAAAGTGAGCGCATGAACTTGCATATGACGTTGGAAAATACATAATAGAAATTGGTGTACTTGCATAGTGGTGACATGTGTTTTGGTCATAAAACATAGGTGACATAAATAAGGGCATGTAAACTTGCATAAGTTTAACTACAACATGAACCTATATTCTTATTTAGGCATAATGTCAAACATAAGCATGGCCTAAATACTTCTAGCATAAACATGGCATATTGTCAAACATAAGCATGGCATAAAATACTTCTAGCATCGTTAGTGACCGAGACCCCATCTTCACCAGCGAGTTTTGGCGGAGTCTGCAAGAAGCAGTAGGAACGCAGTTATGCTTGAGCACAGCCTATCATCCCCAAACTGACGGCCAAACAGAGAGAGTAAACAGAGTTTTGGAAGACCTCTTAAGGCTATGCGTCCTTGACTTCGGAGGGACATGGGAAGACCACCTCCCTTTGGTGGAATTTGCCTACAACAACAGCTATCAAGCAACCATAGGAATGGCGCCCTTCGAAGCTTTATACGGAAGACCGTGCCGATCGCCCACTTGTTGGTGGGAGTCCACGGATAAGCTCATACTTGGACCAGACATGATCCGAGAGACTTCAGAGAAAGTGGACTTAATACGAAGAAGGATGAAGACGGCCCAAGACAGACAAAAGTCCTATGCCGACAAGAGAAGGACCGACCTTGAATTCGAGGTTGGAAACAGAGTTTTTCTCAAGGTATCACCACTAAGAAACGTTGTTCGTTTTGGAACCACA
This sequence comes from Allium sativum, assembly GCA_030737875.1. Lineage (NCBI taxonomy): Eukaryota > Viridiplantae > Streptophyta > Magnoliopsida > Asparagales > Amaryllidaceae > Allium > Allium sativum. Next base: position 175,986,588 of record CM060915.1, on the reverse strand, counting down.
GGAAAGCTAGCGCCAAGATTCGTAGGGCCATTCCCTATTATCGAGAAAATTGGGAAAATGGCTTATAGATTAGAGCTACCCGAGAAGTTGGCTGGAGTCCACAACGTTTTTCACGTTTCACATCTCCGAAAGTGTCTACATGAGTCTGCTGAAGTGGTAGAGCCAAATATCCTCGAAGAGGCCGAAGTGGAACGCGAAGCAACCATAAGAAGAGTTCCAACCCGCATCTTAGGAACGGAAGTAAAGAAGCTACGCAACCGCGAAGTCAAGCTCGTCAAAGTCCAGTGGAGCGACACCGAGGGAGACGCGACTTGGGAAACTGAAGCTAGAATCCGCACTGCCTACCCTTTTCTGTTCGAGGGTACATCCTTGATCTTTCTTTTTCCTTAAGTTGCGCTTTTATCTATCTTTTTAGGTATCGACCTTATCTTTAGGGTAGAAACCTTTTGGATGAAAACATGTAATTGAAACATGTTATGTATGATGGTTGCAGGTGGTTGCAAGTGATTGCTAGTGGTTGCTCGTGGTTGCATATACACACACAATCTAGGTTTTAGATCGGCTCAGTCACTTCATATTGCATATGCATATGTGTTTGTATTCGTATGTGGTTGAACTTTAATGTGTTGACATGTGGATGCTGCATTTGTATTGAATGACTGTGCACTCATGTAGAATCAAGGATAGGAAAATTTGCATACATAATGGATTCATGGCACTTACATAATTCGCATTAAGGAGGTCAACTGAATCAGTAGACCGCCTGATTTTGCATTAGATAAGTTCATGTATACACACACACTTTGCATATGATCATGAAGCATTAGAAGTCTTTTAAGGACAATGGATGCTCGTGTTTGATGGATGAGTAGATGGATGATTGGATGTTAGGATTTACATTCCTCCTAACTTGAAGATTTCGGGGGCGAAATCCTTTTAAGTGGGGGAGAATGTAACACCCTGAAAATTCTATAACTGTGAAATTAGCGAATTTAAGTATAATTAATCTGAAATCAAGGAACTAAGGGAAACGGGATACGCCATTGCGTTCGTCTCGGAAAAATACGCGAAATAGAGTCCGAGTTTTCGAAAAACGGAGTCCGTATGAAGAAGATATGGCCTTCGGAAGTTTTGAATGCCCTAATTTTGGTAGGTTTACCAAGTGAAATTTGCATTAGATAAGTTCATGTATACACACACACTTTGCATATGATCATGAAGCATTAGAAGTCTTTTAAGGACAATGGATGCTCGTGTTTGATGGATGAGTAGATGGATGATTGGATGTTAGGATTTACATTCCTCCTAACTTGAAGATTTCGGGGGCGAAATCCTTTTAAGTGGGGGAGAATGTAACACCCTGAAAATTCTATAACTGTGAAATTAGCGAATTTAAGTATAATTAATCTGAAATCAAAGAACCAAGGGAAACGGGATACGCCATTGCGTTCGTCTCGGAAAAATACGCGAAATAGAGTCCGAGTTTTCGAAAAACGGAGTCCGTATGAAGAAGATATGGCCTTCGGAAGATTTGAATTAAATTTAAAAACTCAAACAGAATTAAAATAATTAAATATTCCGAAGTGGGGCCCATTGGGCCAGAAAAGCGCCGCCTGGGCCACCCAGGTCGACTGGGCTGTCGACCTGGGCTACCCATGTCGACAGGGCTGTCGACAGCCCTGTCGACAGGGGTATCGACCTGGTCGAGCCCAGTCAACCTGGCTGGCCAGGTCGGTGTGTGGTCGAATTTCTGTGGTCTGCTTTGTCATTAGGGCTAGGTGGCGGGTTTTTATTGGTCTCTCTTCCTAATGAATGGCTATGATCTAACCTAGCAACATCAAGGGTCCTAATTAGTTCCTAACCTCTATATAAACAACCCTAGACTAAACCCTAATCTATTCATTAAAAATTAAGAACATAGCCGCCATGTTGCTGAGGAACGACAAAGCATAGCCACCAACTAAAGAGAGGATTAGGGAGGAAGTTCTAAGGCCTAAAGCTAATCAATTCAACAAAGGAGTTTGCGTCTTCAATCCCTAAACTAGAGAAATCATCAAACCATTGTAAGTAGAGTATTACTTTGGTATAATAAACAACTGTGTTGATGTGTATGCTTGAATTGTGGCAATGGAAGTAATTCATATTTGTGCAAAATTTTGTTATTCATTATAAAGAACTACATGCGGTAGTTCTATGCAAATAAACGTTTGGAATATTGCGCAAATTGTGTAATCTATATTGATGCTACATGTATGTAGTTAATTGAAATTCATGCAAATTTGAGGCTTTGTTATTATGCCATTATGATGTATGTTTTTTATGTATAAATCATTTTGCAAGTAATTGAAACAAGTTTGGTTATTATAGTTCATATGAAACTATGTGGAATTTTGACACCATGTATTAGTCATGCTTTTGCAAACTTGTGAATATGGCTAGGAATGATATTTGGCATAATTGAGATCTATGATTAAGTCTATCTCGTTTTAAAGAATTATATGATGACATGGTTAGATTAGACTCAAAAATCCCCTTTTTGCAAGTTTAAAGCAAACACCATGTTTAGGAATATTTATGCATAAGTATGTCTATACCATCGTTATGTGATTAGGCTTAAATCATGATTAAGTTGAAATATGCTATGTTCATGCTAGAAGTATTTATGCCATGCTTATGTTTGACAATATGTCATGTTTATGCTAGAAGTATTTATGCCATGCTTATGTTTGACAATATGCCATGTTTATGCTAGAAGTATTTAGGCCATGCTTATGTTTGACATTATGCCTAAATAAGAATATAAGTTCATGTTGTAGTTAAACCTATGCAAGTTTACATGCCTTGATTTATGTCACCTATGTTTTATGACCAAGATATATGTTACCACTATGCAAGTACACCAATTTCTATTATGTATTTTCCAACGTTATATGCAAGTTCATGCGCTCACTTTCCCCTCTTTGTGTATACGCCATAAGCCTCCCCTTTCGCATGGCTAAATTGGGCTTTAAAAGGCTAAGCCCAACATATATGAACGGACGTGTAAAACGGGGGAAAACAACGTTGGGTTAAAATGAATTAATGAATGAAAATATGAAATAGAAGGGCCCAAAGTCAAGTATGGGTTGGGCCCATGATTGGTGTAACCTTTACACCATTAACTTAATAATGGGCCGCAAATATTTACATATAAGAAATAAAGAAGAATGACAAAATATGTAAATGTAGAAAAGACGATGTGTTTAACCCGAGGTTGGATTGAGTTGTGATGTAAACCTGCCCGGAACCGCCCGGCTGTCCAGTAGTCACAACAATACCTGTCTAATGTGAGAGGTCAGGGCCTTAATAAGACAATTAAGGCTGAGTCAGGATTGTTAGGATTAAGTGGACTAAAGACTTAATCAAAATGGAACATGCTAAACTAAACGGACTGGTGGGGTTAGGTTAGGAAACACTTAACCAACTTAGCATGTTGGCTGGAGATAGAAAACCTAGTAACGGGGGACCCTTTTCAGCAGTAACCCTAAAAGGTGTATCAGGATACCCTGAAACTAGGCAGGGTGGGGCACGATTACTGGGCTGATTGTAAGAGGTCAAATCGACGGCGGTGGTGTAGCAGTGTAGGTTCTAACGGTGTACGGGCGTGCACGCACTCCGGCGCAGAAAAATAAAGCACTGGACACCAGTAGCATACCTTTGCACCCTAAGGTTGTGTCGGGTTGCCACTATGGGACTTGATACACCCCATGGTGGGACCAGCATAGGTAACTACAGACATCGGGGCCGTAGGACACATGTAACTTTGCGAGTAGGAGCCGATCATCGTAGAATGGATCACACTACCCTGATTATGGGGTGCAAATTGGAAACTAGTTTATATGGGTTCAGGGATTAACATGGGGTACGATAGTATATTCGACCCTAGATAACTTAACCAAGTTCATAGTGTTTGCCCACTTCCTGTTTTACTTATCATACCCAGTTCTTTATTCATAGACAAAGTAGTACTAGACTTACTCAGGCTTTATGTCTGACTCTATTTTTCTTTCGTCTTCTTTCTTCCGTTTCCCCCCCCCCAGGTCCTCAGGGAGGGAACACAGCAGCCTGACCTACCTCAACATCCAGCTTGAAGAAGAGAAATGTATTGCTTGGACTTTCCTGTTTTGAACTATGGCTTTGGACAATCCACTATGGGGCTTTGGCAGTTTATCTATGTTTTATTTATGCTTCTTTAAAAATAATGTACTCAAGACAGATTATGAAGTGTTAAGTTATGTTTTTGGAAAGGATGTTGTTGTAACACGTATTTGACTTTATGAAATAAAGTTTGTTGTTCTTCCGCTGTTTACAAATATGTGTTCTTATATCTGTCTTGTATATCTGTGACTTGTACTTATAAACCTCCACCAAAATTAGGGCATTCCCTTTGAGAGTGACCTTAAAGGAAAGAAATATTTAACATATTCGTACATATGTGCATTTATGTCATAAACATACAAATTAAATAAAGATGTGTGGATGCAAGCAGTGAAAAGAAAGGTTTATGCATAATATTTGTATGCAGTAAATGGGGATTTTCAAAGAGGAAGAATATGAATAGGTTAGACTTAATTTTCTATTAATAGGAATGTCATTTATAAACCTGCAATTGACATCAATGTGGCACTGAATAAGAAAAATATGGTATGTGATATTATTTTGTGAACATAACATGCAAGCATATTAATATGACGAATATTTATCTGGCATTTAATTTAAAGATATGTCAATAGGGCATTGATTTGAAAACATGCTATTAACATTTATCTGTACATGTTAATTTGAGAAATATATAAATATGTTGAGAAATATATAAATATGCTAATTTACAATGAAAAGGATACATTAATATTGTCATTCTTGTTAATTGACATGTATATATGAATAATTAATGTATACGGTAAAAGGAAAGATGTATCTATTAAATACGTATTTATGTTTGATGGATTGGCAATAAATAATGAATGTTGATAATGTACATTAAGGGAGTAATTATGGCATAAGTGTGTTAGGAATTATTTATATATCGAATTTGTCCTAAATGAGAAATGTGTACATTGTAGGAAATATATATATATGCTAAAACATGGAATTGCATGTAATTGGCCTCTTTTGAAATTGATGGCCTTGATTTACCCTAGCATGATCGGACGGCTCAAATTAACTTGCAACTCTATAAAAATGACCCTAGACTCTACCTAGGTTTCTTACACAATTCTCTAGCCTCCATTGCTCTCTTCTTCTAATAAAAATAAAAATAAAAATGGCGTCGCTGCTCTGCTGGAATTTAAACTAGAAGATAATCAACATCAACCTAAGCAACTCAATTCAAACTAGAGATTAAAGTTTCTGCAAAGATTCTACAACAATTTAAAGTTCTTTCTTTAATCCAATCAAGGCAAGTACAGTTATTCTCCGCTATAAACGTTAATTATAATTTTGATATGCATTTAAATCTGAGTTTGAGGTTGTATTCTCTTCTGTTAGATCTGTTTTCTGTGACTGTTCTATATTCCTTTCTTCTTTTCTGTTTCTATAGCCAGGCTACCACGAGCCTGTCCCTAATCTCATAAGAGATGAACGTATGAACGCAAGTTTTGGGATGAATGATGAGAAATTTGACAAAACCAAATTGAATGTATGACTTTAGGACTGAGGCATAAAATATATTGGACATATGACTTGGGATTGGATGCATAAATTTGACTATGAACATAAAATTTATGCATGTTGTATGCATAGTTATGTTGTAATTTAGACCTGTAATTAATTAGAAAAAAATAAGCATATGTTATAAACTAGTTTTAGACCTATGCATATTTTGTGATAAAAGAAGAAGAGGAACCACTGTAAAGATTACATATGATTTGAGGCTTTGGACAAAATGCATATAAAAAGGCAAGATCTGATTTTTAGAGGATATGGTTTAAAGATTTATATTATTGGGGATAGTTTGCATAATGATTCATGACATGAAAAGAAGGAAGATATGGAAACTTAAGATTTACTTTAATTAGGATATCTATTATTGTAATTACACATAAATAGGGATTTTTGGATATATGACATGCATTGAAATTAATGGTTATATTTGGTATAATTTATATGTGAATCTGCTGTAAAATGCTAGTTTAACAAAAATTGGAACATATGTTATATGGCAAATTATGTCCATATTCTGCGAGTATATGTTGTGAATCATGACAATTATGTAGGCATATGAATTTAGGCTAATTTATGACTAGGCAAGGCATGTAAATAGAACCTTTGGAAATATTAAATTTGCTAAATCTGCTAATTTGCCAAGTTGCCTAAACTGCTAGTTTTGTTATATTGCCTAGACTGCTAATTAGATTGAAATGCCTAATCTGTTAAATTTGTCGGTTGAAATGCCTAACCTGTTATATGCAAAATTCTGCTAAGTTGCTAAATCTGTAAAATCCGTTAATTCATATAAAATCTGTTATCTGCTATGTTGATATAATCATTCTGTTATTGATATAATCTGAATTGGCATATATGTTGGACGTGCGCATAAACGGTAAATAATTAATTAATTGGCCGCAAAGATGAACATGGCTAACTCGAGGTTAGAATGAGTTTGCGGCGTAAATCTGCCCGGAACCGCCCGGCACATCCAGTGGCCGCAAACAATAGGTTCTAATGTGAGAAGTTAGTCATAACATGCGTAAGACACGAGGTTAGGTCTGGCTTGTGGCAGAAGTCTGCCCGGAACCGCCCGGCATATCCAGCGGCCACAAGCTACCGACCTAATGTGAGAGGTCTGTCCATTAATAATTAATTAATGCAAATCTAAGATAAGAATGACGTCTAAAACGTATTGGGGAAAATAGGGTTAAACCAATGGGGTTAATAGATGTAGTAAAACCCGTCCATGAATCTGTAGGCCCAATACAAAGTTAGACAAATCTGAAAAGTCTGTACATCTGACCCGTTAGTCTAAAAACTTGTTAACTAAATTTGTGAATTAGTAAATCTGAATTATGTATGTCTGAACTTGTAAACAAGTTAATCTGAAATCTGTTAGTCTGGGGACACAAGGTTAGGAGGGGAATTACTTGTGTCATCTGTTGTTTGGGACCCATATTAGTCAGTAACCCTTTCTGGTATCAAAACTTTGACCCAACAGTAGGTAGGGTCCGGGCATGCTTACTGAACTAATTATAAGTGGTTCATTCTGATAATGGCGAGGGGTGTTGATGGTGCGTTCCAACCGGGTCATGTGCGTGCATGGATCCCGGTCTTCCTCTGAGGATGTAAGACGCCGTGACATCTGTAAATAGGTCTGTGCCAATTGGTTCTCACTTTAGGGAGTGATACACCCTACTGTGGGGCCGACACAGGATATTTATGTATTAGGGAGCCGATCGCTTGGGGTAGGGTTTTAGGGTACGCTTAGTTCTGTCTGTTTCTGTTGGTACCGTCTGTTTCTGTTGGGTGGTAACACCTGTCTGTTTCTGTGTGGTACCGTCTGTTCGGGTGGTAAAGGCCCATTACTAGTGTACACCTAATTCCACATTCTGTTTCCATAGGGATAAATCTGTTTCTTCTTCTGTCTGTTTCTGATCGGGTAGTAAAGGCCCATTATTAGCATTCTGTTTCTGTTAAAGTATTCTGTACCCGTTCCTGCTTCAATTTAGACATTAGGGTGACACCTAATTCTGTTATACTAGTATTAGTGCAGGGAAGTGTAAAACAATAGTTTATATCATTCTGTTTTTCTGTTATATCTGCTACACCTGTTATAGTTATCTCACATCCAGTTTTATGTTCATATCATATTATTATTATCTGTTCATATGCTGAAAATCACTGGACTTGCCAGACTTTTTGTCTGACCCTTGTTGTTTCGCCTTCTTTCTTCCGTTTCCCCCCCAGGTTATCCAAGGAGGGAAATACTTTAGCTTGATCCGGATTTCTCTTTGCTTGAAGTGCTTAAAGTATGGCTTGGCTCTGTATAGCTTCCGTTCCATGGGGATTATGATTTTAAACTATGCATTTTGAAGGCTTTTGTACAAGACTGATATTTTGTACTTGAATTCTGAAATTGAAAGGATGTAACCATACTAATTTCTGTTTCCGCTGTAATAAAGTTAAAAAATTTCAAGTACTGTTTTATCTGTCTTGTAAGTTTCTGTTCTGTTTACTAAAATGCTCCACCAAAGTTAAGGCATTCCCTTTGTGAGTGACCTTAACGGAGGTGGGGTGTTTCACTTGGTCATTAAGGGGGTGTTTCACTTAGGATCGAAACCTGGGCTCTGATACCAAGTGAAACACCCCACCTCCGTTAGGGTCACTCTCAAAGGGAATGCCCTAATTTTGGTGGAGGTTTATAAGTACAAGTCACAGATATACAAGACAGATATAAGAACACATATTTGTAAACAGCGGAAGAACAACAAACTTTTATTTCATGAAGTCAAATACGTGTCACAAAACATCACCATGATTGTCTTACATCCTTTCCAAAAACATAACATAACATTTTCATAATCTGTCTTGAGTACATTATTTAAAGAAGCATGAATAAAACATAGATAAACTGCAAAAACCCCATAGCGGTTGTCCCAAGCCATAGTTCAAAAACAGGAAAGTCCAAGCAATACATTTCTCTTCTTCAAGCTGGATGTTGAGGTTGATCAAGCTGCTGTGTTCCCTCCCTGAGGACCTGGGGGGGGGGGGGGGAAACGGAAGAAAGAAGACGAAAGAAAAATAGAGTCAGACATAAAGCCTGAGTAAGTCTAGTACTACTTTGTCTATGAATAAAGAACTGGGTATGATAAGTAAAACAGGAAGTGGGCAAACACTATGAACTTGGTTAAGTTATCTAGGGTCGAATATACTATCGTACCCCATGTTAATCCCTGAACCCATATAAACTAGTTTCCAATTTGCACCCCATAATCAGGGTAGTGTGATACATTCTACGATGATCGGCTCCTATTCGCAAAGTTACATGTGTCTTACGGCCCCCGATGTCTGTAGTTACCTATGCTGGTCCCACCATGGGGTGTATCAAGTCCCATAGTGGCAACCCGACACAACCTTAGAGTGCAAAGGTACGCTACTGGTGTCCAGTGCTTTATTTTTCTGCGCCGGAGTGCGTGCACGCCCGCACACCGTTAGAACCTACACTGCTACACCACCGCCGTCGATTTGACCTCTTACAATCAGCCCAGTAATCGTGCCCCACCCTGCCTAGTTTCAGGGTATCCTGATACACCTTTTAGGGTTACTGCTGAAAAGGGTCCCCCGTTACTAGGTTTTCTATCTCTAGCCAACATGCTAAGTTGGTTAAGTGTTTCCTAACCTAACCCCACCAGTCCGTTTAGTTTAGCATGTTCCATTTTGATTAAGTCTTTAGTCCACTTAATCCTAACAATCCTGACTCAGCCTTAATTGTCTTATTAAGGCCCTGACCTCTCACATTAGACAGGTATTGTTGTGGCTGCCTGTTGCCGGTTGGTTCCGGGCAGTCTTACGCCACAACTCAGTCTAACCTCGGGTCCTTGCTGGGCTCCATGTTTAACCTCCCACATTGGATAGGTATTGTTGTGACTACTGGACAGCCGGGCGGTTCCGGGCAGGTTTACATCACAACTCAATCCAACCTCGGGTTAAACACATCGTCTTTTCTACATTTACATATTTTGTCATTCTTCTTTATTTCTTATATGTAAATATTTGCGGCCCATTATTAAGTTAATGGTGTAAAGGTTACACCAATCATGGGCCCAACCCATACTAGACTTTGGGCCCTTCTATTTCATATTTTCATTCATTAATTAATTTTTACCCAACGTTATTTTCCCCCGTTTTACACGTTCGTTTATATATATTGGGCTCAGCCTTTTAAAGCCCAATTTAGCCATGCGAAAGGGGAGGCTTATGGCGTATACACCAAGAGGGAAAAGTGAGCGCATGAACTTGCATATGACGTTGGAAAATACATAATAGAAATTGGTGTACTTGCATAGTGGTGACATGTGTTTTGGTCATAAAACATAGGTGACATAAATCAAGGCATGTAAACTTGCATAAGTTTAACTACAACATGAACCTATATTCTTATTTAGGCATAATGTCAAACATAAGCATGGCCTAAATACTTCTAGCATAAACATGGCATATTGTCAAACATAAGCATGGCATAAAATACTTCTAGCATAAACATAGCATAATTCAACTTAATCATGATTTAAGCCTAATCACATAACGATGGTATAAACATACTTATGCATAAATATTCCTAAACATGGTGTTTGCTTTAAACTTGCAAAAAGGGATTTTTGAGTCTAACCTAGCCATGTCATCATATAATCCTTTAAAACAAGATAGACTTAATAACGGATTTCAATTATGCCAAATATCATTCCTAGCCATATTCATAAGTTTGTAAAAGCATGACTTAATGCATGGATTATGGTGTCAAAATTCTACATAGTTTCATATGAACTATAATAACCAAACTTGTTTCAATTACTTGCAAAACGATTTATGCACAAAATATACATCATAATGGCATAATAACAAAGCCTCAAATTTGCATGAATTTCAATTAACTACATACATGTAGCTTCAATATAGATTACACAATTTGCGCAATATCCCAAACGTTTATTTGCATAGAACTACCGCATGTAGTTCTTTATAATGAATAACATAATTTTGCACAAATATGAATTACTTCCATTGCCACAATTCAAGCATACACATCAACACAGTTGTTTATTATACCAAAGTAATACTCTACTTACAATGGTTTGATGAATTCTCTAGTTTAGGGATTGAAGACGGAAATTCCTTTGTTGAATTGATTAGATTTAGGTTGCTTGAATTGCTTTAGGCCTTAGAACTTTCTCCCTAATCCTCTCTTTAGTTGGCGGCTACTCTTTGTCGTTCCTCAGCAACATGGCGGCTATAATCTTATTTTGAATGAATAGATTAGGGTTTAGTCTAGGGTTGTTTATATAGAGGTTAGGAATTGATTAGGACCATTGATGTTGCTAGGTTAGATCATAGCCATTCATTAGGAAGAGAGACCAATAAAAACCCGCCACCTAGCCCTAATGACAAAGCAGACCACAGAAATTCAACCACACACCGACCTGGCCAGCCAGGTTGACTGGGCTCGACCAGGTCGACACCCCTGTCGACAGGGCTGTCGACAGCCCTGTCGACATGGGTAGCCCAGGTCGACAGCCCAGTCGACCTGGGTGGCCCAGGCGGCGCTTTTCTGGCCCAATGGGCCCCACTTCGGAATATTTAATTATTTTAATCTGTTTGAATTTTAAATTTAATTCAAAACTTCCGAAGGCCATATCTTCTTCATACGGACTCCGTTTTTCGAAAACTCGGACTCTATTTCGCGTATTTTTCCGAGACGAACGCAATGGCGTATCCCGTTTCCCTTAGTTCCTTGATTTCAGATTAATTATACTTAAATTCGCTAATTTCACAGTTATAGAATTTTCAGGGTGTTACATTCTCCCCCACTTAAAAGGATTTCGCCCCCGAAATCTTCAAGTTAGGAGGAATGTAAATCCTAACATCCAATCATCCATCTACTCATCCATCAAACACGAGCATCCATTGTCCTTAAAAGACTTCTAATGCTTCATGATCATATGCAAAGTGTGTGTGTATACATGAACTTATCTAATGCAAAATCAGGCGGTCTACTGATTCAGTTGACCTCCTTAATGCGAATTATGTAAGTGCCATGAATCCATTATGTATGCAAATTTTCCTATCCTTGATTCTACATGAGTGCACAGTCATTCAATACAAATGCAGCATCCACATGTCAACACATTAAAGTTCAACCACATACGAATACAAACACATATGCATATGCAATATGAAGTGACTGAGCCGATCAAAAACCTAGATTGTGTGTGTATATGCAACCACGAGCAACCACTAGCAATCACTTGCAACCACCTGCAACCATCATACATAACATGTTTCAATTACATGTTTTCATCCAAAAGGTTTCTACCCTAAAGATAAGGTCGATACCTAAAAAGATAGATAAAAGCGCAACTTAAGGAAAAAGAAAGATCAAGGATGTACCCTCGAACAGAAAAGGGTAGGCAGTGCGGATTCTAGCTTCAGTTTCCCAAGTCGCGTCTCCCTCGGTGTCGCTCCACTGGACTTTGACGAGCTTGACTTCGCGGTTGCGTAGCTTCTTTACTTCCGTTCCTAAGATGCGGGTTGGAACTCCTCTTATGGTTGCTTCGCGTTCCACTTCGGCCTCTTCGAGGATATTTGGCTCTACCACTTCAGCAGACTCATGTAGACACTTTCGGAGATGTGAAACGTGAAAAACGTTGTGGACTCCAGCCAACTTCTCGGGTAGCTCTAATCTATAAGCCATTTTCCCAATTTTCTCGATAATAGGGAATGGCCCTACGAATCTTGGCGCTAGCTTTCCTGTGGTTCCAAAACGAACAACGTTTCTTAGTGGTGATACCTTGAGAAAAACTCTGTTTCCAACCTCGAATTCAAGGTCGGTCCTTCTCTTGTCGGCATAGGACTTTTGTCTGTCTTGGGCCGTCTTCATCCTTCTTCGTATTAAGTCCACTTTCTCTGAAGTCTCTCGGATCATGTCTGGTCCAAGTATGAGCTTATCCGTGGACTCCCACCAACAAGTGGGCGATCGGCACGGTCTTCCGTATAAAGCTTCGAAGGGCGCCATTCCTATGGTTGCTTGATAGCTGTTGTTGTAGGCAAATTCCACCAAAGGGAGGTGGTCTTCCCATGTCCCTCCGAAGTCAAGGACGCATAGCCTTAAGAGGTCTTCCAAAACTCTGTTTACTCTCTCTGTTTGGCCGTCAGTTTGGGGATGATAGGCTGTGCTCAAGCATAATTGCGTTCCTACTGCTTCTTGCAGACTCCGCCAAAACTCGCTGGTGAAGATGGGGTCTCGGTCACTAACGATGCTAGATTGTATTCCATGGAGTCGAACGATCTCCTTGAGGTAAAGTGATGCTAGGGATGAGGCAGTTCTTTTACTTTTGACAGGTAAAAAGTGGGCGCTTTTAGTAAGCCTATCCACTATTACCCAAATACTAGTGTTGCCTCTCCTAGACCTAGGCAGCCCATCGATGAAGTCCATTGAGATGCTATCCCACTTCCACTGCGGGACCTCTAGAGGATGTAGTAGTCCGCCAGGCTTTTTCTGTTCCGCCTTAACCTGTTGGCACACCATACACTTAGAAATGAATTCTGCCACGTCCTTTTTCATGCCGTTCCAGAAGAAAGTCCTTTTTATGTCTTTGTACATTTTATCTCCGCCGGGGTGTTGACTAGGTCAAGCCCAAACCTAGCCAGCTCATCAAACTGATTCACATACTCTCTGACAGTCTTGTCTCCTTGCTTAAGGAATAAGAATTTTTCCAACTGCAAACTTCTTTCTGCATCTGAGAGAAACATAGTCTCAAACCTTGCCCTAAAGTCCTCCCATGTATCCACTAGATACCAAGTGAAACACCCCACCTCCGTTAGGGTCACTCTAAAAGGGAATGCCCTAATTTTGGTGGAGGTTTATAAGTACAAGTCACAGATATACAAGACAGATATAATAACACATATTTGTAAACCAGCGGAAGAACAACAAATTTTATTTCATAAAGTCAAATACGTGTTACAACAACATCCCTTCCAAAAACATAACATAATACTTCATAATCTGTCTTGAGTACATTATTTTTAAAGAAGCATAAATAAAACATAGTTAAACTGCCAAAGCCCCATAGTGAATTGTCCAAAGCCATAGTTCAAAACAGGAAAGTCCAAGCAATACATTTCTCTTCTTCAAGCTGGATGTTGAGGTTGATCAAGCTGCTGTGTTCCCTCCCTGAGGACCTGGGGGGGGGGGGGAAACGGAAGAAAGAAGACGAAAGAAAAATAGAGTCAGACATAAAGCCTGAGTAAGTCTAGTACTACTTTGTCTATGAATAAAGAACCGGGTATGATAAGTAAACAGGAAGTGGGCAACATTATAAACTTGGTTAAGTTATCTAGGGTCGAATATACTATCGTACCCCATGTTAATCCCTGAACCCATATAAACTAGTTTCCAATTTGCACCCCATAATCAGGGTAGTGTGATCCATTCTACGATGATCGGCTCCTACTCGCAAAGTTACATGTGTCCTACGGCCCCCGATGTCTGTAGTTACCTATGCTGGTCCCACCATGGGGTGTATCAAGTCCCATAGTGGCAACCCGACACAACCTTAGAGTGCAAAGGTATGCTACTGGTGTCCAGTGCTTTATTTTTCTGCGCCGGAGTGCGTGCACGCCCGCACACCGTTAGAACCTACACTGCTACACCACCGCCGTCGATTTGACCTCTTACAATCAGCCCAATAATCGTGCCCCACCCTGCCTAGTTTCAGGGTATCCTGATACACCTTTTAGGGTTACTGCTGAAAAGGGTCCCCCGTTACTAGGTTTTCTATCTCTAGCCAACATGCTAAGTTGGTTAAGTGTTTCCTAACCTAACCCCACCAGTCCGTTTAGTTTAGCATGTTCCATTTTGATTAATTCTTTAGTTTACTTAATCCTAACAATCCTGACTCAGCCTTAATTGTCTTATTAAGGCCCTGACCTCTCACATTAGACAGGTATTGTTGTGGCTGCCTGTTGCCGGTTGGTTCCGGGCAGTCTTACGCCACAACTCAGTCTAACCTCGGGTCCTTGCTGGGCTCCATGTTTAACCTCCCACATTGGATAGGTATTGTTGTGACTACTGGACAGCCGGGCGGTTCCGGGCAGGTTTACATCACAACTCAATCCAACCTCGGGTTAAACACATCGTCTTTTCTATATTTACATATTTTGTCATTCTTCTTTATTTCTTATATGTAAATATTTGCGGCCCATTCTTATGTTAATGGTGTAATGGTTACACCAACCATGGGCCCAACCCATACTTGACTTTGGGCCCTTCTATTTCATATTTTCATTCATTAATTCATTTTAACCCAACGTTGTTTTCCCCCGTTTTACACGTCCGTTCATATATATATTGGGCTTAGCCTTTTAAAGCCCAATTTAGCCATGCGAAAGGGGAGGCTTATGGCGTATACACAAAGAGGGGAAAGTGAGCGCATGAACTTGCATATGACGTTGGAAAATACATAATAGAAATTGGTGTACTTGCATAGTGGTGACATGTATTTTGGTCATACAACATAGGTGACATAAATCAAGGCATGTAAACTTGCATAGGTTTAACTACAACATGAACCTATATTCTTATTTAGGCATAATGTCAAACATAAGCATGGCCTAAATACTTCTAGCATAAACATGGCATATTGTCAAACATAAGCATGGCATAAAATACTTCTAGCATAGGCATGGCATATTGTCAAACATAAGCATGGCATAAATACTTCTAGCATGAACATAACATAATTCAACTTAATCATTATTTAAGCCTAATCACATAACGATGGTATAAACATACTTATGCATAAATATTCCTAATCATGGTGTTTTGCTTTAAACTTGCAAAAAGGGGATTTTTGAGTCTAATCTAACCATGTCTCACATATGTCATCATATAATTCTTTAAAACAAGATAGACTTAATCATAGATCTCAATTATGCCAAATATCATTCCTAGCCATATTCATAAGTTTGCAAAGGCATGACTAATACACGGTGTCAAAATTCCACATAGTTTCATATGAACTATAATAACCAAACTTGTTTCAATTACTTGCAAAATGATTTATACATAAAAAACATACATCATAATGGCATTGCTGAACGAAGAGGACAAGGGCAAGAAGGAGACCAAGGCAGAAAGCTCTCAAGGGAAACGGGATACGCCATTGCGTTGGTCTCGGAAAAATACGCGAAATAGAGTCCGAGTTTTCGAAAAACGGAGTCCGTATGAAGAAGATATGGCCTTCGGAAGTTTTGAATTAAATTTAAAACTCAAACAGAATTAAATAATTAAATATTCCGAAGTGGGGCCCATTGGGCCAGAAAAGCGCCGCCTGGGCCACCCAGGTCGACTGGGCTGTCGACAGGGGTGTCGACCTGGTCGAGCCCAGTCAACCTGGCTGGCCAGGTCGGTGTGTGGTCGAATTTCTGTGGTCTGCTTTGTCATTAGGGCTAGGTGGCGGGTTTTTATTGGTCTCTCTTCCTAATGAATGGCTATGATCTAACCTAGCAACATCAATGGTCCTAATCAATTCCTAACCTCTATATAAACAACCCTAGACTAAACCCTAATCTATTCATTCAAAATAAGATTATAGCCGCCATGTTGCTGAGGAACGACAAAGAGTAGCCGCCAACTAAAGAGAGGATTAGGGAGAAAGTTCTAAGGCCTAAAGCAATTCAAGCAACCTAAAGCTAATCAATTCAACAAAGGAATTTGCGTCTTCAATCCCTAAACTAGAGAATTCATCAAACCATTGTAAGTAGAGTATTACTTTGGTATAATAAACAACTGTGTTGATGTGTATGCTTGAATTGTGGCAATGGAAGTAATTCATATTTGTGCAAAATTATGTTATTCATTATAAAGAACTACATGCGGTAGTTCTATGCAAATAAACGTTTGGGATATTGCGCAAATTGTGTAATCTATATTGAAGCTACATGTATGTAGTTAATTGAAATTCATGCAAATTTGAGGCTTTGTTATTATGCCATTATGATGTATATTTTGTGCATAAATCGTTTTGCAAGTAATTGAAACAAGTTTGGTTATTATAGTTCATATGAAACTATGTAGAATTTTGACACCATAATCCATGCATTAAGTCATGCTTTTACAAACTTATGAATATGGCTAGGAATGATATTTGGCATAATTGAAATCCGTTATTAAGTCTATCTTGTTTTAAAGGATTATATGATGACATGGCTAGGTTAGACTCAAAAATCCCTTTTTGCAAGTTTAAAGCAAACACCATGTTTAGGAATATTTATGCATAAGTATGTTTATCCCATCGTTATGTGATTAGGCTTAAAACATGATTAAGTTGAATTATGCTATGTTCACGCTAGAAGTATTTTATGCCATGCTTATGTTTGACAATATGCCATGTTTATGCTAGAAATATTTAGGCCATGCTTATGTTTGACATTATGCCTAAATAAGAATATAGGTTCATGTTGTAGTTAACCCTATGCAAGTTTACATGCCTTGATTTATGTCACCTATGTTTTATGACCAAAATACATGTCACCACTATGCAAGTACACCAATTTCTATTATGTAATTTTCCAACGTCATATGCAAGTTCATGCGCTCACTTTCCCCTCTTTGTGTATACGCCATAAGCCTCCCCTTTGCGCATGGCTAAATTGGGCTTTAAAAGGCTAAGCCCAATATATATGAACGGACGTGTAAAACGGGGGAAAATAACGTTGGGTAAAATTTAATTAATGAATGAAAATATAAAATAGAAGGGCCCAAATTCAAGTATGGGTTGGGCCCATGATTGGTGTAACCTTTACACCATTAACTTAATAATGGGCCGCAAATATTTACATATAAGAAATAAAGAAGAATGACAAAATATGTAAATGTAGAAAAGACGATGTGTTTAACCCGAGGTTGGATTGAGTTGTGATGTAAACCTGCCCGGAACCGCCCGGCTGTCCAGTAGTCACAACAATACCTATCCAATGTGGGAGGTTAAACATGGAGCCCAGCAAGGACCCGAGGTTAGACTGAGTTGTGGCGTAAGACTGCCCGGAACCAACCGGCAACAGGCAGCCACAACAATACCTGTCTAATGTGAGACATGGGATAAAGTCAAATACTATTGATGTGGTCATACAACAGAGTTGGTGTACTTGCATAAAAATACATAATAGAAATTGGTGTGGGAAAACACTATGAACTGGATAGACATTATGCATAGACATTATGCATAGCCATGTCACCTAGCCCTAATTCTTTAAAATAAAATACCTGGAATAAAGAACTGGGTATGATAAGTAAAACAGGAAGTGGGCAAACACTATGAACTTGGTTAAGTTATCTAGGGTCGAATATACTATCGTACCCCATGTTAATCCCTGAACCCATATAAACTAGTTTCCAATTTGCACCCCATAATCAGGGTAGTGTGATCCATTCTACGATGATCGGCTCCTATTCGCATAGTTACCTGTGTCTTACGGCCCCCGATGTCTGTAGTTACCTATGCTGGTCCCACCATGGGGTGTATCAAGTCCCATAGTGGCAACCCGACACAACCTTAGAGTGCAAAGGTACGCTACTGGTGTCCAGTGCTTTATTTTTCTGCGCCGGAGTGCGTGCACGCCCGCACACCGTTAGAACCTACACTGCTACACCACCGCCGTCGATTTGACCTCTTACAATCAGCCCAGTAATCGTGCCCCACCCTGCCTAGTTTCAGGGTATCCTGATACACCTTTTAGGGTTACTGCTGAAAAGGGTCCCCCGTTACTAGGTTTTCTATCTCTAGCCAACATGCTAAGTTGGTTAAGTGTTTCCTAACCTAACCCCACCAGTCCGTTTAGTTTAGCATGTTCCATTTTGATTAAGTCTTTAGTCCACTTAATCCTAACAATCCTGACTCAGCCTTAATTGTCTTATTAAGGCCCTGACCTCTCACATTAGACAGGTATTGTTGTGGCTGCCTGTTGCCGGTTGGTTCCGGGCAGTCTTACGCCACAACTCAGTCTAACCTCGGGTCCTTGCTGGGCTCCATGTTTAACCTCCCACATTGGATAGGTATTGTTGTGACTACTGGACAGCCGGGCGGTTCCGGGCAGGTTTACATCACAACTCAATCCAACCTCGGGTTAAACACATCGTCTTTTCTACATTTACATATTTTGTCATTCTTCTTTATTTCTTATATGTAAATATTTGCGGCCCATTATTAAGTTAATGGTGTAAAGGTTACACCAATCATGGGCCCAACCCATACTTGACTTTGGGCCCTTCTATTTCATATTTTCATTCATTAATTAATTTTTACCCAACGTTATTTTCCCCCGTTTTACACGTTCGTTTATATATATTGGGCTCAGCCTTTTAAAGCCCAATTTAGCCATGCGAAAGGGGAGGCTTATGGCGTATACACCAAGAGGGGAAAGTGAGCGCATGAACTTGCATATGACGTTGGAAAATACATAATAGAAATTGGTGTACTTGCATAGTGGTGACATGTGTTTTGGTCATAAAACATAGGTGACATAAATCAAGGCATGTAAACTTGCATAAGTTTAACTACAACATGAACCTATATTCTTATTTAGGCATAATGTCAAACATAAGCATGGCCTAAATACTTCTAGCATAAACATGGCATATTGTCAAACATAAGCATGGCATAAAATACTTCTAGCATAAACATAGCATAATTCAACTTAATCATGATTTAAGCCTAATCACATAACGATGGTATAAACATACTTATGCATAAATATTCCTAAACATGGTGTTTGCTTTAAACTTGCAAAAAGGGATTTTTGAGTCTAACCTAGCCATGTCATCATATAATCCTTTAAAACAAGATAGACTTAATAACGGATTTCAATTATGCCAAATATCATTCCTAGCCATATTCATAAGTTTGTAAAAGCATGACTTAATGCATGGATTATGGTGTCAAAATTCTACATAGTTTCATATGAACTATAATAACCAAACTTGTTTCAATTACTTGCAAAACGATTTATGCACAAAATATACATCATAATGGCATAATAACAAAGCCTCAAATTTGCATGAATTTCAATTAACTACATACATGTAGCTTCAATATAGATTACACAATTTGCGCAATATCCCAAACGTTTATTTGCATAGAACTACCGCATGTAGTTCTTTATAATGAATAACATAATTTTGCACAAATATGAATTACTTCCATTGCCACAATTCAAGCATACACATCAACACAGTTGTTTATTATACCAAAGTAATACTCTACTTACAATGGTTTGATGAATTCTCTAGTTTAGGGATTGAAGACGCAAATTCCTTTGTTGAATTGATTAGAACCATTGATGTTGCTAGGTTAGATCATAGCCATTCATTAGGAAGAGAGACCAATAAAAACCCGCCACCTAGCCCTAATGACAAAGCAGACCACAGAAATTCGACCACACACCGACCTGGCCAGCCAGGTTGACTGGGCTCGACCAGGTCGACACCCCTGTCGACAGGGCTGTCGACAGCCCTGTCGACATGGGTAGCCCAGGTCGACAGCCCAGTCGACCTGGGTGGCCCAGGCGGCGCTTTTCTGGCCCAATGGGCCCCACTTCGGAATATTTAATTATTTTAATCTGTTTGAATTTTAAATTTAATTCAAAACTTCTGAAGGCCATATCTTCTTCATACGGACTCCGTTTTTCGAAAACTCGGACTCTATTTCGCGTATTTTTCCGAGACGAACGCAATGGCGTATCCCGTTTCCCTTAGTTCCTTGATTTCAGATTAATTATACTTAAATTCGCTAATTTCACAGTTATAGAATTTTCAGGGTGTTACATTCTCCCCCACTTAAAAGGATTTCGCCCCCGAAATCTTCAAGTTAGGAGGAATGTAAATCCTAACATCCAATCATCCATCTACTCATCCATCAAACACGAGCATCCATTGTCCTTAAAAGACTTCTAATGCTTCATGATCATATGCAAAGTGTGTGTGTATACATGAACTTATCTAATGCAAAATCAGGCGGTCTACTGATTCAGTTGACCTCCTTAATGCGAATTATGTAAGTGCCATGAATCCATTATGTATGCAAATTTTCCTATCCTTGATTCGACATGAGTGCACAGTCATTCAATACAAATGCAGCATCCACATGTCAACACATTAAAGTTCAACCACATACGAATACAAACACATATGCATATGCAATATGAAGTGACTGAGCCGATCTAAAACCTAGATTGTGTGTGTATATGCAACCACGAGCAACCACTAGCAATCACTTGCAACCACCTGCAACCATCATACATAACATGTTTCAATTACATGTTTTCATCCAAAAGGTTTCTACCCTAAAGATAAGGTCGATACCTAAAAAGATAGATAAAAGCGCAACTTAAGGAAAAAGAAAGATCAAGGATGTACCCTCGAACAGAAAAGGGTAGGCAGTGCGGATTCTAGCTTCAGTTTCCCAAGTCGCGTCTCCCTCGGTGTCGCTCCACTGGACTTTGACGAGCTTGACTTCGCGGTTGCGTAGCTTCTTT
Organism: Allium sativum; assembly: GCA_030737875.1. Taxonomy (NCBI): domain Eukaryota; kingdom Viridiplantae; phylum Streptophyta; class Magnoliopsida; order Asparagales; family Amaryllidaceae; genus Allium; species Allium sativum. The sequence continues at coordinate 175,965,309 of CM060915.1, read as the reverse complement.
ACTTCCGTTCCTAAGATGCGGGTTGGAACTCTTCTTATGGTTGCTTCGCGTTCCACTTCGGCCTCTTCGAGGATATTTGGCTCTACCACTTCAGCAGACTCATGTAGACACTTTCGGAGATGTGAAACGTGAAAAACGTTGTGGACTCCAGCCAACTTCTCGGGTAGCTCTAATCTATAAGCCATTTTCCCAATTTTCTCGATAATAGGGAATGGCCCTACGAATCTTGGCGCTAGCTTTCCTGTGGTTCCAAAACGAACAACGTTTCTTAGTGGTGATACCTTGAGAAAAACTCTGTTTCCAACCTCGAATTCAAGGTCGGTCCTTCTCTTGTCGGCATAGGACTTTTGTCTGTGGGACGCATAGTCTTCCATCTCGCCTTAGTACACCCTTATCGTCGATGGAGTATCTATTGAGGTGACTTGAAGTCTCACCCCTAATTAGCCTATCAATTATTTCTACAAGCTGAGGGTCTTCGCGTTGTGCTGCCCCTACTGAATCTACTAAAGTTGGGCGCACTTCGAGAGATGCAAGCAAGCCCGGTACGAAATCGGAGGAGGGCCTAAAGTCGAAGCTGGCTATAAACTCTAGGCTTTGTCTTTCAACAAACAACGGGCTTAGGGTCAATTTCTTTCGGCTCAACGCGTCTGCCACTACGTTGCCTTTGCCCGGAGTATAGGAGATTTCGAAATCGTACGAGGCAAGAAACTCCATCCACCTTTGTTGCCTCAAGTTAAGATCCTTCTGCGAGAAAAGATATTTCAACGATTTATGGTCAGTGTAAAGTTCGAACTTCTCACCTAGGAGATAGTGTCGCCAAGACTTGAGTGCAAAGACGATGGCGGCTAACTCTAGATCGTGGGTTGGGTAGTTCTTTTCGTGCACCTTTAACTGTCTCCCGCCATAAGCTACCACCCTTCCTTCTTGCATTAAGACGGCGCCTAGCCCTGTCCCACATGCATCCGTATAAACAGTGAACATCATACTCCCATCTGGCAGCGTCAAAACTGGGGCTGTTGTGAGAGCCCTCTTCAGTCGTTGGAAAGCAAACTCGCAATCCAAATCCCAATTGAATACTAGATTCTTCTTGGTCAATTTCGTGAGCGGAGCTGAGATTTTCGCAAAATCCCTTATAAACTTTCGATAGAAACCTGCTAGTCCTAGGAAGCTTCGGACTTCAGTCGCATTCCTTGGTGTCTTCCAATCCTGTACCGCCACTACCTTAGCAGGGTCCACCGCTAACCCTTGTTTGGATACTATGTGCCCAAGGAACCTCACCTCTTCCCTCCAAAAGTGGCATTTGGAGAATTTGGCTTTTAGTTGATGGACTCGCAAAGTTTCCATGATTGCCCTTAAGTGCTGAGCATGTTCCTCTTCACTCTTTGAGAAGATAAGGATATCATCTACGAAGACCACTACGAATTTGTTGAGGAAATCTCTAAATACCCTACTCATCAGGTCCACGAAGTAAGCAGGTGCATTTGTCAAGCCGAAAGGCATGACAAGCCATTCAAAGAAACCGTCTGGGGTTCTGAAAGCCGTTTTATCGATGCTATCTTCATCCACCCTTAGCTGATGAAAACCGGTTGCTAAATCGAGTTGGGAGAAAACAGACGCTCCTACAAGCTGGTCAAATAAATCGTCAATTCTAGGGAGAGGGTGCCTATTCTTTTTCGTTAGCTTGTTGAGCTCCCTATATTCAACACATAGACGGAGTGAACCATCCGCCTTTGTAGCGAACACCACTGGAGCGCCCCATTCTGAAATGCTCCTCCTAATGAACCCCTTTTCTAGAAGCTCTTTAATTTGTTTACTGAGCTCTTTCCTTTCTCGTGGAGCCATATGTCTAACGGGCAACGCAACGGACTTTGCATTATCTACAAGATATATGCGGAAGTCTATTTCCCGCTTCGGAGGTAAGCCCTTCACCTCTTCGAAGACATCCGGATATTCCCGGACCACTCTAACTGATTGCAAATTTTCAACAGAGGCATCTAGCGATTCAAGATAACTAAGCATAACCGCATACGAGGGATTACAAGAAATTTCCAAAGTATTACCGAGCTGGGTTAGGAGCCTAACAACCCTTTTCTCACAATCAAGGATGGCCCCATTACTGGATAGCCAATCCATACCCAAAATCAAACCATACCCCGAAAAGCCCAAAACAAAGGCACTACATTCAAATTCTACACTTAGAATAGAAATTTTCAAATCCAGACAGATCATAGACAAATGAGCTGGGCCCCCAATTGGGTTTGAAACAATTAAGGGGTCCTCTACCATACTAGTTTTTAGGTGCAGAGATTCTACTAAAGCAGACGAGATAAAGGAGTGTGATGCGCCAGAATCAAATAAAGTGCGGACGGGGTGATCATAAAGATAAACTACACTTTCTACAGAAGTATTTGTACCTCGCTGTTGCAATGGTGGCGCTTCTAGCACATGAACCTGTGCCCCTGGGGTGGATCCAGTGCCCTGCCCCTGTCCTCGTTTCCTTGGGCAGTCCTTAGCCCTGTGGCCTGTCTGACCGCACGAAAAGCACCCACCATTCTCCTTGGCCTTCTTTTTCCGGCAGTCCTTTACTAAGTGCCCCACTTTGCCACAGAAATTACACTTCCTCTTCTCCTTGTTGCCTTTCCCGCCTTTCTTGAAGTCTGTCTTCTTAGGCTGCAAACCCTCTTTCTTCCCTTGAGAGCTTTCTGCCTTTGTCTCTTTCTTGCCCTTATCCTCTTCATTCAGCAATGCCATTTGCACCAATCTTTCATACGTGGCTCCCATGGGTATATGGGTCATGGCCAAACTGTGTAATGGCTCATTTAACCCCTTGACGAAACGGAGAGCCTTCTTATGCGGGGTGTTGACTAGGTCAAGCCCAAACCTAGCCAGCTCATCGAACTGATTCACATACTCTCTGACAGTCTTGTCTCCTTGCTTAAGAAATAAGAATTTTTCCAACTGCAAACTTCTTTCTGCATCTGAGAGAAACTTAGTCTCAAACCTTGCCCTAAAGTCCTCCCATGTTTCTACTGGTCTTTCAGCATTAGTGACTTCCCACCAGTAGGAAGCCTCGCCCTTCAATAGCCACACTGCCAATTGTACTTTTTGTCTATCTTCTACCTCAAAGATGATGAATAGGTCTTCAGTTTCCTTCAGCCAATTCCTAGCTGCTACGAAGGACTCAGTTCCATGGAAATCCCTTCCTCCCATAGCTTTAAAATCTCTACATATCTTAGCGAACGTGTTTCCCCGTGGAGGAGGTGGAGGAAAAGGTGCTGCTGCAGCTGGATGATTCCCTGCAGCTGGGGGAGGAGGAACGGTAGGACCAGGTTGAGTGGCCCTAGCTTCTAAGAATCGTCTAAACCAACCAGGTATGGGCACCCCTTCCGGCAAGTTAAGGTCTTCAGACATGCTGAAACAAAAAGGATAGATTCAAAACGAAGGATAAGAGATAGTACCTATGGCTTTGGGGAGCGGACTTTTGCTTTTTTTTTTAAATAAAATACCTGTCTATGCATAAGTATGACCACATTAGGGCTAGGTGGCGGGTTTTTATTGGTCTCTCTTCCTAATGAATGGCTCTGATACCAAGTGAAACACCCCACCTCCGTTAGGGTCACTCTCAAAGGGAATGCCCTAATTTTGGTGGAGGTTTATAAGTACAAGTCACAGATATACAAGACAGATATAAGAACACATATTTGTAAACAGCGGAAGAACAACAAACTTTTATTTCATGAAGTCAAATACGTGTCACAAAACATCACCATGATTGTCTTACATCCTTTCCAAAAACATAACATAACATTTTCATAATCTGTCTTGAGTACATTATTTAAAGAAGCATGAATAAAACATAGATAAACTGCAAAAACCCCATAGCGGTTGTCCCAAGCCATAGTTCAAAAACAGGAAAGTCCAAGCAATACATTTCTCTTCTTCAAGCTGGATGTTGAGGTTGATCAAGCTGCTGTGTTCCCTCCCTGAGGACCTGGGGGGGGGAAACGGAAGAAAGAAGACGAAAGAAAAATAGAGTCAGACATAAAGCCTGAGTAAGTCTAGTACTACTTTGTCTATGAATAAAGAACTGGGTATGATAAGTAAAACAGGAAGTGGGCAAACACTATGAACTTGGTTAAGTTATCTAGGGTCGAATATACTATCGTACCCCATGTTAATCCCTGAACCCATATAAACTAGTTTCCAATTTGCACCCCATAATCAGGGTAGTGTGATCCATTCTACGATGATCGGCTCCTATTCGCATAGTTACCTGTGTCTTACGGCCCCCGATGTCTGTAGTTACCTATGCTGGTCCCACCATGGGGTGTATCAAGTCCCATAGTGGCAACCCGACACAACCTTAGAGTGCAAAGGTATGCTACTGGTGTCCAGTGCTTTATTTTTCTGCGCCGGAGTGCGTGCACGCCCGCACACCGTTAGAACCTACACTGCTACACCACCGCCGTCGATTTGACCTCTTACAATCAGCCCAGTAATCGTGCCCCACCCTGCCTAGTTTTCAGGGTATCCTGATACACCTTCTAAGGTTACTGCTGAAAAGGGTCCCCCGTTACTAGGTTTTCTATCTCTAGCCAACATGCTAAGTTGGTTAAGTGTTTCCTAACCTAACCCCACCAGTCCGTTTAGTTTAGCATGTTCCATTTTGATTAAGTCTTTAGTTCACTTAATCCTAACAATCCTGACTCAGCCTTAATTGTCTTGTTAAGGCCCTGACCTCTCACATTAGACAGGTATTGTTGTGGCTGCCTGTTGCCGGTTGGTTCCGGGCAGTCTTACGCCACAACTCAGTCTAACCTCGGGTCCTTGCTGGGCTCCATGTTTAACCTCCCACATTGGATAGGTATTGTTGTGACTACTGGACAGCCGGGCGGTTCCGGGCAGGTTTTCATCACAACTCAATCCAACCTCGGGTTAAACACATCGTCTTTTCTACATTTACATATTTTGTCATTCTTCTTTATTTCTTATATGTAAATATTTGCGGCCCATTATTAAGTTAATGGTGTAAAGGTTACACCAATCATGGGCCCAACCCATACTTGACTTTGGGCCCTTCTATTTCATATTTTCATTCATTAATTCATTTTAACCCAACGTTGTTTTCCCCCGTTTTACACGTCCGTTCATATATATATTGGGCTTAGCCTTTTAAAGCCCAATTTAGCCATGCGAAAGGGGAGGCTTATGGCGTATACACAAAGAGGGGAAAGTGAGCGCATGAACTTGCATATGACGTTGGAAAATACATAATAGAAATTGGTGTACTTGCATAGTGGTGACATGTATTTTGGTCATACAACATAGGTGACATAAATCAAGGCATGTAAACTTGCATAGGTTTAACTACAACATGAACCTATATTCTTATTTAGGCATAATGTCAAACATAAGCATGGCCTAAATACTTCTAGCATAAACATGGCATATTGTCAAACATAAGCATGGCATAAAATACTTCTAGCATAGGCATGGCATATTGTCAAACATAAGCATGGCATAAATACTTCTAGCATGAACATAACATAATTCAACTTAATCATGATTTAAGCCTAATCACATAACGATGGTATAAACATACTTATGCATAAATATTCCTAATCATGGTGTTTTGCTTTAAACTTGCAAAAAGGGGATTTTTGAGTCTAATCTAACCATGTCTCACATATGTCATCATATAATTCTTTAAAACAAGATAGACTTAATCATAGATCTCAATTATGCCAAATATCATTCCTAGCCATATTCATAAGTTTGCAAAGGCATGACTAATACACGGTGTCAAAATTCCACATAGTTTCATATGAACTATAATAACCAAACTTGTTTCAATTACTTGCAAAATGATTTATACATAAAAAACATACATCATAATGGCATAATAACAAAGCCTCAAATTTGCATGAATTTCAATTAACTACATACATGTAGCTTTAATATAGATTACACAATTTGCGCAACATTCCAAACGTTTATTTGCATAGAACTACCGCATGTAGTTCTTTATAATGAAAAACAAAATTTTGCACAAATATGAATTACTTCCATTGCCACAATTCAAGCATACACATCAACACAGTTGTTTATTATACCAAAGTAATACTCTACTTACAATGGTTTGATGAATTCTCTAGTTTAGGGATTGAAGACGCAAACTCCTTTGTTGAATTGATTAGCTTTAGGTTGCTTGAATTGCTTTAGGCCTTAGAACTTCCTCCCTAATCCTCTCTTTAGTTGGCGGCTATGCTTTGTCGTTCCTCAGCAACATGGCGGCTATGTTCTTAATTTTTAATGAATAGATTAGGGTTTAGTCTAGGGTTGTTTATATAGAGGTTAGGAACTAATTAGGACCCTTGATGTTGCTAGGTTAGATCATAGCCATTCATTAGGAAGGGAGACCAATAAAAACCCGCCACCTAGCCCTAATGACAAAGCAGACCACAGAAATTCGACCACACACCGATCTGGCCAGCCAGGTTGACTGGGCTCGACCAGGTCGATACCCCTGTCGACAGGGCTGTCGACAGCCCTGTCGACATGGGTAGCCCAGGTCGACAGCCCAGTCGACCTGGGTGGCCCAGGCGGCGCTTTTCTGGCCCAATGGGCCCCACTTCGGAATATTTAATTATTTAATTCTGTTTGAGTTTTAAATTTAATTCAAATCTTCCGAAGGCCATATCTTCTTCATACGGACTCCGTTTTTCGAAAACTCGGACTCTATTTCGCGTATTTTTCCGAGACGAACGCAATGGCGTATCCCGTTTCCCTTAGTTCTTTGATTTGAATTTGATTATACTTTAATTCATGAATTTCACAGTTATAGAATTTTCGGGGTGTTACATTCTCCCCCACTTAAAAGGATTTCGTCCCCGAAATCTTCAAGTGTAGGAAAACGTATATCCTAACATCCAATCATCCATCTACTCATCCATCAAACACGAGTATCCATTGTCCTTAAAAGACTTCTAATGCTTCATGATCATATGCAAAGTGTGTGTGTATACATGTACTTATCTAATGCAAAATCAGTCGGTCTACTGATTCAGTTGACCTCCTTAATGCGAATTATGTAAGTGCCATGCATCCATTATGTATGCAAAATTTTCCTATTCTTGATTCTACATGAGTGCACAACCATTCAATACAAATGCAACATCCACATGACAACACATTATAGTTCAACCACATACGAATACAAACATATATGCATATGCAATATGAAGTGACTGAGCCGATCTAAAACCTAGATTGTGTGTGTATATGCAACCACGAGCAACCACTAGCAATCACTTGCAACCACTTGCAACCATTCATACATAACATGTTTCAACTACATGTTTTCATCCAAAGGTTTTCTACCTAAAAGATACGGTCGAGGAAATATACCTAAAAAAGATAGATAGATAAAAGCGCAACTTAAGGAAAAGAAAGATCAAGGATGTACCCTCGAACAGAAAAGGGTAGGCAGTACGGATTCTAGCTTCAGTTTCCCAAGTCGCGTCTCCCTCGGCGTCGCTCCACTGGACTTTGACGAGCTTGACTTCGCGGTTGCGTAGCTTCTTTACTTCCGTTCCTAAGATGCGGGTTGGAACTCTTCTTATGGTTGCTTCGCGTTCCACTTCGGCCTCTTCGAGGATATTTGGCTCTACCACTTCAGCAGACTCATGTAGACACTTTCGCAGATGTGAAACGTGAAAAACGTTGTGGACTCCAGCCAACTTCTCGGGTAGCTCTAATCTATAAGCCATTTTCCCAATTTTCTCGATAATAGGGAATGGCCCTACGAATCTTGGCGCTAGCTTTCCTGTGGTTCCAAAACGAACAACGTTTCTTAGTGGTGATACCTTGAGAAAAACTCTGTTTCCAACCACGAATTCAAGGTCGGTCCTTCTCTTGTCGGCATAGGACTTTTGTCTGTCTTGGGCCGTCTTCATCCTTCTTCGTATTAAGTCCACTTTCTCTGAAGTCTCTCGGATCATGTCTGGTCCAAGTATGAGCTTATCCGTGGACTCCCACCAACAAGTGGGTGATCGGCACGGTCTTCCGTACAAAGCTTCGAAGGGCGCCATTCCTATGGTTGCTTGATAGCTGTTGTTGTAGGCAAATTCCACCAAAGGGAGGTGGTCTTCCCATGTCCCTCCGAAGTCAAGGACGCATAGCCTTAAGAGGTCTTCCAAAACTCTGTCTACTCTCTCTGTTTGGCCGTCAGTTTGGGGATGATAGGCTGTGCTCAAGCATAACTGCGTTCCTACTGCTTCTTGCAGACTCCGCCAAAACTCGCTGGTGAAGATGGGGTCTCGGTCACTAACGCTGCTAGATGGTATTCCATGGAGTCGAACGATCTCCTTGAGGTAAAGTGATGCTAGGGATGAGGCAGTTCTTTTACTTTTGACAGGTAAAAAGTGGGCGCTTTTAGTAAGCCTATCCACTATTACCCAAATACTAGTGTTGCCTCTCCTAGACCTAGGCAACCCATCGATGAAGTCCATTGAGATGCTATCCCACTTCCACTGCGGGACCTCCAAAGGATGTAGCAGTCCGCCAGGCTTTTTCTGTTCCGCCTTAACCTGTTGGCACACCATACACTTAGAAACGAATTCTGCTACGTCCTTTTTCATGCCGTTCCAGAAGAAAGTCCTTTTTATGTCTTTGTACATTTTATCTCCGCCGGGGTGTATCGTCATCTTGGAGTGATGTGCTTCTTCGAGAACCTTCTTTATTAAATCGTTTATCTGTGGGACGCATAGTCTTCCATCTCGCCTTAGTACACCCTTATCGTCGATGGAGTATCTATTGAGGTGACTTGAAGTCTCACCCCTAATTAGCCTATCAATTATTTCTACAAGCTGAGGGTCTTCGCGTTGTGCTGCCCCTACTGAATCTATTAAAGTTGGGCGCACTTCAAGAGATGCAAGCAAGCCCGGTACGAAATCGGAGGAAGGCCTAAAGTCGAAGCTGGCTATAAACTCTAGGCTTTGTCTTTCAACAAACAACGGGCTTAGGGTCAATTTCTTTCGGCTCAACGCATCTGCCACTACGTTGCCTTTGCCCGGAGTGTAGGAGATTTCGAAATCGTACGAGGCAAGAAACTCCATCCACCTTTGTTGCCTCAAGTTAAGATCTTTCTGCGAGAAAAGATATTTCAACGATTTATGGTCAGTGTAAAGTTCGAACTTCTCACCTAGGAGATAGTGTCGCCAAGACTTGAGTGCAAAGACGATGGCGGCTAGCTCTAGATCGTGGGTTGGGTAGTTCTTTTCGTGCACCTTCAACTGCCTCCCGCCATAAGCTACTACCCTTTCTTCTTGCATTAAGACGGCGCCTAGCCCTGTCCCACATGCATCCGTATAAACAGTGAACATCATACTCCCATCTGGCAGCGTCAAAACTGGGGCTGTTGTGAGAGCCCTCTTCAGTCGTTGGAAAGCAAACTCGCAATCCAAATCCCAATTGAATACTAGATTCTTCTTGGTCAATTTCGTGAGCGGAGCTGAGATTTTCGCAAAATCCCTTATAAACTTTCGATAGAAACCTGCTAGTCCTAGGAAGCTTCGGACTTCAGTCGCATTCCTTGGTGTCTTCCAATCCTGTACAGCCACTACCTTAGCAGGGTCCACCGCTAACCCTTGTTTGGATACTATGTGCCCAAGGAACCTCACCTCTTCCCTCCAAAAGTGGCATTTGGAGAATTTGGCTTTTAGTTGATGGACTCGCAAAGTTTCCATGATTGCCCTTAAGTGCTGAGCATGTTCCTCTTCACTCTTTGAGAAGATAAGGATATCATCTACGAAGACCACTACGAATTTGTTGAGGAAATCTCTAAATACCCTACTCATCAGGTCCACGAAGTAAGCAGGTGCATTTGTCAAGCCGAAAGGCATGACAAGCCATTCAAAGAAACCGTCTGGGGTTCTGAAAGCCGTTTTATCGATGCTATCTTCAGCCACCCTTAGCTGATGAAAACCGGTTGCTAAATCGAGTTGGGAGAAAACAGACGCTCCTACAAGCTGGTCAAATAAATCGTCAATTCTAGGGAGAGGGTGCCTATTCTTTTTCGTTAGCTTGTTGAGCTCCCTATAGTCAACACATAGACGGAGTGAACCATCCGCCTTTGTAGCGAACACCACTGGAGCGCCCCATTCTGAAATGCTCCTCCTAATGAACCCCTTTTCTAGAAGCTCTTTAATTTGTTTACTGAGCTCTTTCCTTTCTCGTGGAGCCATATGTCTAACGGGCAACGCAACGGGCTTTGCATTATCTACAAGATATATGCGGAAGTCTATTTCCCGCTTCGGAGGTAAGCCCTTCACCTCTTCGAAGACATCCGGATATTCCCGGACCACTCTAACTGATTGCAAATTTTCAACAGAGGCATCTAGCGATTCAAGATAACTAAGCATAACCGCATACGAGGGATTACAAGAAATTTCCAAAGTATTACCGAGCTGGGTTAGGAGCCTAACAACCCTTTTCTCACAATCAAGGATGGCCCCATTACTGGATAGCCAATCCATACCCAAAATCAAACCATACCCCGAAAAGCCCAAAACAAAGGCACTACATTCAAATTCTACACTTAGAATAGAAATTTTCAAATCCAGACAGATCATAGACAAATGAGCTGGGCCCCCAATTGGGTTTGAAACAATTAAGGGGTCCTCTACCATACTAGTTTTTAGGTGCAGAGATTCTACTAAAGCAGACGAGATAAAGGAGTGTGATGCGCCAGAATCAAATAAAGTGCGAACGGGGTGATCATAAAGATAAACTACACTTTCTACAGAAGTATTTGTACCTCGCTGTTGCAATGGTGGCGCTTCTAGCACATGAACCTGTGCCCCTGGGGTGGATCCAGCCCCCTGCCCCTGCCCTCGTTTCCTTGGGCAGTCCTTAGCCCTGTGGCCTGTCTGTCCGCATGAAAAGCACCCACCATTTTCCTTGGCCTTCTTTTTCCGGCAGTCCTTTACTAAGTGCCCCACTTTGCCACAGAAATTACACTTCCTCTTCTCCTTGTTGCCTTTCCCGCCTTTCTTGAAGTCTGTCTTCTTAGGCTGCAAACCCTCTTTCTTCCCTTGAGAGCTTTCTGCCTTGGTCTCCTTCTTGCCCTTATCCTCTTCATTCAGCAATGCCATTTGCACCAATCTTTCATACGTGGCTCCCATGGGTATATGGGTCATGGCCAAACTGTGTAATGGCTCATTTAACCCCTTGACGAAACGGAGAGCCTTCTTATGCGGGGTGTTGACTAGGTCAAGCCCAAACCTAGCCAGCTCATCGAACTGATTCACATACTCTCTGACAGTCTTGTCTCCTTGCTTAAGAAATAAGAATTTTTCCAACTGCAAACTTCTTTCTGCATCTGAGAGAAACTTAGTCTCAAACCTTGCCCTAAAGTCCTCCCATGTTTCTACTGGTCTTTCAGCATTAGTGACTTCCCACCAGTAGGAAGCCTCGCCCTTCAATAGCCACACTGCCAATTGTACTTTTTGTCTATCTTCTACCTCAAAGATGATGAATAGGTCTTCAGTTTCCTTCAGCCAATTCCTAGCTGCTACGAAGGACTCAGTTCCATGGAAATCCCTTCCTCCCATAGCTTTAAAATCTCTACATATCTTAGCGAACGTGTTTCCCCGTGGAGGAGGTGGAGGAAAAGGTGCTGCTGCAGCTGGATGATTCCCTGCAGCTGGGGGAGGAGGAACGGTAGGACCAGGTTGAGTGGCCCTAGCTTCTAAGAATCGTCTAAACCAACCAGGTATGGGCACCCCTTCCGGCAAGTTAAGGTCTTCAGACATGCTGAAACAAAAAGGATAGATTCAAAACGAAGGATAAGAGATAGTACCTATGACTTTGGGGAGCGGACTTTTGCTTTTCTACATCGACGATAAGGGTGTACACATTCGTTCATATTCCAGGTGAAACAAGTGAAACACCCCACCTCCGTTAGGGTCACTCTAAAAGGGAATGCCCTAATTTTGGTGGAGGTTTATAAGTACAAGTCACAGATATACAAGACAGATATAATAACACATATTTGTAAACCAGCGGAAGAACAACAAATTTTATTTCATAAAGTCAAATACGTGTTACAACAACATCCCTTCCAAAAACATAACATAATACTTCATAATCTGTCTTGAGTACATTATTTTTAAAGAAGCATAAATAAAACATAGTTAAACTGCCAAAGCCCCATAGTGAATTGTCCAAAGCCATAGTTCAAAACAGGAAAGTCCAAGCAATACATTTCTCTTCTTCAAGCTGGATGTTGAGGTTGATCAAGCTGCTGTGTTCCCTCCCTGAGGACCTGGGGGGGGGGGGAACGGAAGAAAGAAGACGAAAGAAAAATAGAGTCAGACATAAAGCCTGAGTAAGTCTAGTACTACTTTGTCTATGAATAAAGAACCGGGTATGATAAGTAAACAGGAAGTGGGCAACATTATAAACTTGGTTAAGTTATCTAGGGTCGAATATACTATCGTACCCCATGTTAATCCCTGAACCCATATAAACTAGTTTCCAATTTGCACCCCATAATCAGGGTTGTGTGATCCATTCTACGATGATCGGCTCCTATTCGCAAAGTTACATGTGTCTTACGGCCCCCGATGTCTGTAGTTACCTATGCTGGTCCCACCATGGGGTGTATCAAGTCCCATAGTGGCAACCCGACACAACCTTAGAGTGCAAAGGTATGCTACTGGTGTCCAGTGCTTTATTTTTCTGCGCCGGAGTGCGTGCACGCCCGCACACCGTTAGAACCTACACTGCTACACCACCGCCGTCGATTTGACCTCTTACAATCAGCCCAGTAATCGTGCCCCACCCTGCCTAGTTTCAGGGTATCCTGATACACCTTTTAGGGTTACTGCTGAAAAGGGTCCCCCGTTACTAGGTTTTCTATCTCTAGCCAACATGCTAAGTTGGTTAAGTGTTTCCTAACCTAACCCCACCAGTCCGTTTAGTTTAGCATGTTCCATTTTGATTAAGTCTTTAGTTCACTTAATCCTAACAATCCTGACTCAGCCTTAATTGTCTTATTAAGGCCCTGACCTCTCACATTAGACAGGTATTGTTGTGGCTGCCTGTTGCCGGTTGGTTCCGGGCAGTCTTACGCCACAACTTAGTCTAACCTCGGGTCCTTGCTGGGCTCCATGTTTAACCTCCCACATTGGATAGGTATTGTTGTGACTACTGGACAGCCGGGCGGTTCCGGGCAGGTTTACATCACAACTCAATCCAACCTCGGGTTAAACACATCGTCTTTTCTACATTTACATATTTTGTCATTCTTCTTTATTTCTTATATGTAAATATTTGCGGCCCATTATTAAGTTAATGGTGTAAAGGTTACACCAATCATGGGCCCAACCCATACTTGAATTTGGGCCCTTCTATTTTATATTTTCATTCATTAATTAAATTTTACCCAACGTTATTTTCACCCGTTTTACACGTCCGTTCATATATATTGGGCTTAGCCTTTTAAAGCCCAATTTAGCCATGCGCAAAGGGGAGGCTTATGGCGTATACACAAAGAGGGGAAAGTGAGCGCATGAACTTGCATATGACGTTGGAAAATTACATAATAGAAATTGGTGTACTTGCATAGTGGTGACATGTATTTTGGTCATAAAACATAGGTGACATAAATCAAGGCATGTAAACTTGCATAGGGTTAACTACAACATGAACCTATATTCTTATTTAGGCATAATGTCAAACATAAGCATGGCCTAAATATTTCTAGCATAAACATGGCATATTGTCAAACATAAGCATGGCATAAAATACTTCTAGCGTGAACATAGCATAATTCAACTTAATCATGTTTTAAGCCTAATCACATAAAGATGGTATAAACATACTTATGCATAAATATTCCTAATCATGGTGTTTTGCTTTAAACTTGCAAAAAGGGGATTTTTGAGTCTAATCTAACCATGTCTCACATATGTCATCATATAATTCTTTAAAACAAGATAGACTTAATCATAGATCTCAATTATGCCAAATATCATTCCTAGCCATATTCATAAGTTTGCAAAGGCATGACTAATACACGGTGTCAAAATTCCACATAGTTTCATATGAACTATAATAACCAAACTTGTTTCAATTACTTGCAAAATGATTTATACATAAAAAACATACATCATAATGGCATAATAACAAAGCCTCAAATTTGCATGAATTTCAATTAACTACATACATGTAGCTTCAATATAGATTACACAATTTGCGCAATATCCCAAACGTTTATTTGCATAGAACTACCGCATGTAGTTCTTTATAATGAATAACATAATTTTGCACAAATATGAATTACTTCCATTGCCACAATTCAAGCAACCTAAAGCTAATCAATTCAACAAAGGAGTTTGCGTCTTCAATCCCTAAACTAGAGAATTCATCAAACCATTGTAAGTAGAGTATTACTTTGGTATAATAAACAACTGTGTTGATGATAAACATGGCATATTGTCAAACATAAGCATGGCATAAAATACTTCTAGCATAAACATAGCATAATTCAACTTAATCATGATTTAAGCCTAATCACATAACGATGGTATAAACATACTTATGCATAAATATTCCTAAACATGGTGTTTGCTTTAAACTTGCAAAAAGGGATTTTTGAGTCTAACCTAGCCATGTCATCATATAATCCTTTAAAACAAGATAGACTTAATAACGGATTTCAATTACGCCAAATATCATTCCTAGCCATATTCATAAGTTTGTAAAAGCATGACTTAATGCATGGATTATGGTGTCAAAATTCTACATAGTTTCATATGAACTATAATAACCAAACTTGTTTCAATTACTTGCAAAACGATTTATGCACAAAATATACATCATAATGGCATAATAACAAAGCCTCAAATTTGCATGAATTTCAATTAACTACATACATGTAGCTTCAATATAGATTACACAATTTGCGCAATATCCCAAACGTTTATTTGCATAGAACTACCGCATGTAGTTCTTTATAATGAATAACATAATTTTGCACAAATATGAATTACTTCCATTGCCACAATTCAAGCATACACATCAACACAGTTGTTTATTATACCAAAGTAATACTCTACTTACAATGGTTTGATGAATTCTCTAGTTTAGGGATTGAAGACGCAAATTCCTTTGTTGAATTGATTAGCTTTAGGTTGCTTGAATTGCTTTAGGCCTTAGAACTTTCTCCCTAATCCTCTCTTTAGTTGGCGGCTACTCTTTGTCGTTCCTCAGCAACATGGCGGCTATAATCTTAATTTTTAATGAATAGATTAGGGTTTAGTCTAGGGTTGTTTATATAGAGGTTAGGAATTGATTAGGACCATTGATGTTGCTAGGTTAGATCATAGCCATTCATTAGGAAGAGAGACCAATAAAAACCCGCCACCTAGCCCTAATGACAAAGCAGACCACAGAAATTCGACCACACACCGACCTGGCCAGCCAGGTTGACTGGGCTCGACCAGGTCGACACCCCTGTCGTCAGTGCTGTCGACAGCCCTGTCGACATGGGTAGCCCAGGTCGACAGCCCAGTCGACCTGGGTGGCTAGGCGGGTGTTTTATCCGCCTGGCCCGTTGGGCCCCATTTCAAATTATTATTTTATTCTGTTTGAGTTTTAAATTTAATTCAAAACTTCTGAAGGCCATATCTTCTTCATACGGACTCCGTTTTTCGAAAACTCGGACTCTATTTCGCGTATTTTTCCGAGACGAACGCAATGGCGTATCCCGTTTCCCTTAGTTCCTTGATTTCAGATTAATTATACTTAAATTCGCTAATTTCACAGTTATAGAATTTTCAGGGTGTTACATTCTCCCCCACTTAAAAGGATTTCGCCCCCGAAATCTTCAAGTTAGGAGGAATGTAAATCCTAACATCCAATCATCCATCTACTCATCCATCAAACACGAGCATCCATTGCCCTTAAAAGACTTCTAATGCTTCATGATCATATGCAAAGTGTGTGTGTATACATGAACTTATCTAATGCAAAATCAGGCGGTCTACTGATTCAGTTGACCTCCTTAATGCGAATTATGTAAGTGCCATGAATCCATTATGTATGCAAATTTTCCTATCCTTGATTCTACATGAGTGCACAGTCATTCAATACAAATGCAGCATCCACATGTCAACACATTAAAGTTCAACCACATACGAATACAAACACATATGCATATGCAATATGAAGTGACTGAGCCGATCTAAAACCTAGATTGTGTGTGTATATGCAACCACGAGCAACCACTAGCAATCACTTGCAACCACCTGCAACCATCATACATAACATGTTTCAATTACATGTTTTCATCCAAAAGGTTTCTACCCTAAAGATAAGGTCGATACCTAAAAAGATAGATAAAAGCGCAACTTAAGGAAAAAGAAAGATCAAGGATGTACCCTCGAACAGAAAAGGGTAGGCAGTGCGGATTCTAGCTTCAGTTTCCCAAGTCGCGTCTCCCTCGGTGTCGCTCCACTGGACTTTGACGAGCTTGACTTCGCGGTTGCGTAGCTTCTTTACTTCCGTTCCTAAGATGCGGGTTGGAACTCTTCTTATGGTTGCTTCGCGTTCCACTTCGGCCTCTTCGAGGATATTTGGCTCTACCACTTCAGCAGACTCATGTAGACACTTTCGGAGATGTGAAACGTGAAAAACGTTGTGGACTCCAGCCAACTTCTCGGGTAGCTCTAATCTATAAGCCATTTTCCCAATTTTCTCGATAATAGGGAATGGCCCTACGACTCTTGGCGCTAGCTTTCCTGTGGTTCCAAAACGAACAACGTTTCTTAGTGGTGATACCTTGAGAAAAACTCTGTTCACTCTCTCCGTTTGGCCGTCGGTTTGGGGATGATAGGCCGTGCTCAAGCATAGCTGCGTTCCTACTGCTTCTTGCAGACTTCGCCAAAACTCGCTGGTGAAGATGGGGTCTCGGTCACTAACGATGCTAGATGGTATTCCATGGAGTCGAACGATCTCCTTGAGGTAAAGTGATGCTAGGGATGAGGCAGTTCTTTTACTTTTGACAGGTAAAAAGTGGGCGCTTTTAGTAAGCCTATCCACTATTACCCAAATACTAGTGTTGCCTCTCCTAGACCTAGGCAGCCCATCGATGAAGTCCATTGAGATGCTATCCCACTTCCACTGCGGGACCTCTAGAGGATGTAGTAGTCCGCCAGGCTTTTTCTGTTCCGCCTTAACCTGTTGGCACACCATACACTTAGAAACGAACTCTGCCACGTCCTTTTTCATGCCGTTCCAGAAGAAAGTCCTTTTTATGTCTTTGTACATTTTATCTCCGCCGGGGTGTATCGTCATCTTGGAGTGATGTGCTTCTTCGAGAACCTTCTTTACTAAATCTTTCGTCTGTGGGACGCATAGTCTTCCATCTCGCCTTAGTACACCCTTATCGTCGATGGAGTATCTATTGAGGTGACTTGAAGTCTCACCCCTAATTAGCCTATCAATTATTTCTACAAGCTGAGGGTCTTCGCGTTGTGCTGCCCCTACTGAATCTACTAAAGTTGGGCGCACTTCGAGAGATGCAAGCAAGCCCGGTACGAAATCGGAGGAGGGCCTAAAGTCGAAGCTGGCTATAAACTCTAGGCTTTGTCTTTCAACAAACAACGGGCTTAGGGTCAATTTCTTTCGGCTCAACGCGTCTGCCACTACGTTGCCTTTGCCCGGAGTATAGGAGATTTCGAAATCGTACGAGGCAAGAAACTCCATCCACCTTTGTTGCCTCAAGTTAAGATCCTTCTGCGAGAAAAGATATTTCAACGATTTATGGTCAGTGTAAAGTTCGAACTTCTCACCTAGGAGATAGTGTCGCCAAGACTTGAGTGCAAAGACGATGGCGGCTAACTCTAGATCGTGGGTTGGGTAGTTCTTTTCGTGCACCTTTAACTGTCTCCCGCCATAAGCTACCACCCTTCCTTCTTGCATTAAGACGGCGCCTAGCCCTGTCCCACATGCATCCGTATAAACAGTGAACATCTTACTCCCATCTGGCAGCGTCAAAACTGGGGCTGTTGTGAGAGCCCTTTTCAGTCGTTGGAAAGC
The DNA here is from genome assembly GCA_030737875.1 of Allium sativum. NCBI lineage: Eukaryota > Viridiplantae > Streptophyta > Magnoliopsida > Asparagales > Amaryllidaceae > Allium > Allium sativum. The sequence continues at coordinate 175,947,204 of CM060915.1, read as the reverse complement.
AAACTCGCAATCCAAGTCCCAATTGAACACTAGATTCTTCTTAGTCAGTTTCGTGAGCGGAGCTGAGATTTTCGCAAAATCCCTTATGAATTTCCGATAGAAACCTGCTAGTCCTAGAAAGCTTCGGACCTCAGTTGCATTCCTTGGTGTCTTCCAATCTTGTACCGCCACTACCTTAGCAGGGTCCACCGCTAACCCTTGTTTGGATACTATGTGCCCAAGGAACCTCACCTCTTCCCTCCAAAAGTGGCATTTGGAGAATTTGGCTTTTAGTTGATGGACTCGCAAAGTTTCCATGATTGCCCTTAAGTGCTGAGCATGTTCCTCTTCACTCTTTGAGAAGATAAGGATATCATCTACGAAGACCACTACGAATTTGTTGAGGAAATCTCTAAATACCCTACTCATCAGGTCCACGAAGTAAGCAGGTGCATTTGTCAAGCCGAAAGGCATGACAAGCCATTCAAAGAAACCGTCTGGGGTTCTGAAAGCCGTTTTATCGATGCTATCTTCAGCCACCCTTAGCTGATGAAAACCGGTTGCTAAGTCGAGTTGGGAGAAAACAGACGCTCCTACAAGCTGGTCAAATAAATCGTCAATTCTAGGGAGAGGGTGCCTATTCTTTTTCGTTAGCTTGTTGAGCTCCCTATAGTCAACACATAGACGGAGTGAACCATCCGCCTTTGTAGCGAACACCACTGGAGCGCCCCATTCTGAAATGCTCCTCCTAATGAACCCCTTTTCTAGAAGCTCTTTAATTTGTTTACTGAGCTCTTTCCTTTCTCGTGGAGCCATATGTCTAACGGGCAACGCAACGGGCTTTGCATTATCTACAAGATATATGCGGAAGTCTATTTCCCGCTTCGGAGGTAAGCCCTTCACCTCTTCGAAGACATCCGGATATTCCCGGACCACTCTAACTGATTGCAAATTTTCAACAGAGGCATCTAGCGATTCAAGATAACTAAGCATAACCGCATACGAGGGATTACAAGAAATTTCCAAAGTATTACCGAGCTGGGTTAGGAGCCTAACAACCCTTTTCTCACAATCAAGGATGGCCCCATTACTGGATAGCCAATCCATACCCAAAATCAAACCATACCCCGAAAAGCCCAAAACAAAGGCACTACATTCAAATTCTACACTTAGAATAGAAATTTTCAAATCCAGACAGATCATAGACAAATGAGCTGGGCCCCCAATTGGGTTTGAAACAATTAAGGGGTCCTCTACCATACTAGTTTTTAGGTGCAGAGATTCTACTAAAGCAGACGAGATAAAGGAGTGTGATGCGCCAGAATCAAATAAAGTGCGGACGGGGTGATCATAAAGATAAACTACACTTTCTACAGAAGTATTTGTACCTCGCTGTTGCAATGGTGGCGCTTCTAGCACATGAACCTGTGCCCCTGGGGTGGATCCAGTGCCCTGCCCCTGTCCTCGTTTCCTTGGGCAGTCCTTAGCCCTATGGCCTGTCTGACCGCACGAAAAGCACCCACCATTCTCCTTGGCCTTCTTTTTCCGGCAGTCCTTTACTAAGTGCCCCACTTTGCCACAGAAATTACACTTCCTCTTCTCCTTGTTGCCTTTCCCGCCTTTCTTGAAGTCTGTCTTCTTAGGCTGCAAACCCTCTTTCTTCCCTTGAGAGCTTTCTGCCTTTGTCTCTTTCTTGCCCTTATCCTCTTCATTCAGCAATGCCATTTGCACCAATCTTTCATACGTGGCTCCCATGGGTATATGGGTCATGGCCAAACTGTGTAATGGCTCATTTAACCCCTTGACGAAACGGAGAGCCTTCTTATGCGGGGTGTTGACTAGGTCAAGCCCAAACCTAGCCAGCTCATCGAACTGATTCACATACTCTCTGACAGTCTTGTCTCCTTGCTTAAGAAATAAGAATTTTTCCAACTGCAAACTTCTTTCTGCATCTGAGAGAAACTTAGTCTCAAACCTTGCCCTAAAGTCCTCCCATGTTTCTACTGGTCTTTCAGCATTGGTGACTTCCCACCAGTAGGAAGCCTCGCCCTTCAATAGCCACACTGCCAACTGTACTTTTTGCCTATCTTCTACCTCAAAGATGATGAATAGGTCTTCAGTTTCCTTCAGCCAATTCCTAGCTGCTACGAAGGACTCAGTTCCATGGAAATCCCTTCCTCCCATAGCTTTAAAATCTCTACATATCATAGCGAACGTGTTTCCCCGTGGAGGAGGTGGAGGAAAAGGTGCTGCTGCAGCTGGATGATTCCCTGCAGCTGGGGGAGGAGGAACGGTAGGACCAGGTTGAGTGGCCCTAGCTTCTAAGAATCGTCTAAACCAACCAGGTATGGGCACCCCTTCCGGCAAGTTAAGGTCTTCAGACATGCTGAAACAAAAAGGATAGATTCAAAACGAAGGATAAGAGATAGTACCTATGGCTTTGGGGAGCGGACTTTTGCTTTTTTTTAAAAAATAAAATAATATTTTTCTTTTAAAAATGCTTCTTTAAATTTCCTTTTTGAAAATAATTTTTCAAAACTTTTTATCTTATCTGGTAAACCTATGCTCTGATACCAAGTGAAACACCCCACCTCCGTTAAGGTCACTCACAAAGGGAATGCCTTAACTTTGGTGGAGCATTTTAGTAAACAGAACAGAAACTTACAAGACAGATAAAACAGTACTTGAAAATTTTTAACTTTATTACAGCGGAAACAGAAATTAGTATGGTTACATCCTTTCAATTTCAGAATTCAAGTACAAAATATCAGTCTTGTACAAAAGCCTTCAAAATGCATAGTTTAAAATCATAATCCCCATGGAACGGAAGCTATACAGAGCCAAGCCATACTTTAAGCACTTCAAGCAAAGAGAAATCCGGATCAAGCTAAAGTATTTCCCTCCTTGGATAACCTGGGGGGAAACGGAAGAAAGGAGGCGAAACAACAAGGGTCAGACAAAAAGTCTGGCAAGTCCAGCGACTTTCAGCATATGAACAGATAATAATAATATGATATGAACATAAAACTGGATGTGAGATAACTATAACAGGTGTAGCAGATATAACAGAAAAACCGAATGATATAAACTATTGTTTTACACTTCTCTGCACTAATACTAGTATAGTAAAATTAGGTGTCACCCTAATGTCTAAATTGAAGCAGGAACGGGTACAGAATACTTTAACAGAAACAGAATGCTAATAATGGGCCTTTACTACCCGATCAGAAACAGACAGAAGAAGGAACAGATTTATCCCTATGGAAACAGAATGTGGAATTAGGTGTACACTAGTAATGGGCCTTTACCACCTGAACAGACGGTACCACACAGAAACAGACAGGTGTTACCACCCAATAGAAACAGACGGTACCAACAGAAACAGACAGAACTAAGCGTACCCTAAAACCCTATCCCAAGCGATCGGCTCCCTAATACATAAATATCCTGTGTCGGCCCCACAGTAGGGTGTATCACTCCCTAAAGTGACAACCAATTGGCACAGACCTATTTACAGATGTCACGGCGTCTTACATCCTCAGAGGCAGACCGGGATCCATGCACGCACATGACCCGGTTGGAACGCACCATCAACACCCCTCGCCATTATCAGAATGAACCTCTTATAATTAGTTCAGTAAGCGTGCCCGGACCCTACTTACTGTTGGGTCAAAGTTTTGATACCAGAAAGGGTTACTGACTAATATGGGTCCCAAACAGTAGATGACACAAGTAATTCCCCTCCTAACCTTGTGTCCCCAGACTAACAGATTTCAGATTAACTTGTTTACAAGTTCAGACATACAGAATTCAGATTTACTAGTTCACAAATTAAGTTAACAAGTTTTCAGACTAACGGATCAGATGTACAGATTTTTCAGATTTGTCTAACTTTGTATTGGGCCTACAGATTCATGGACGGGTTTTACTACATCTATTAATCCCTTTGGTTTAACCCTATTTTTCCCCAATACGTTTTAGACGTCATTCTTATCTTAGATTTGCATTAATTAATTATTAATGCACAGACCTCTCACATTAGGTCGGTAGCTTGTGGCCGCTGGATATGCCGGGCGGTTCCGGGCAGACTTCTGCCACAAGCCAGACCTAACCTCGTGTCTTACGCATGTTATGACTAACTTCTCACATTAGAACCTATTGTTTGCGGCTACTGGATGTGCCGGGCGGTTCCGGGCAGATTTACGCCGCAAACTCATTCTAACCTCGAGTTAGCCATGTTTATCTTTGCGGCCAATTAATTAATTATTTACCGTTTATGCGCACGTCCAATATATATGCCAATTCAGATTATATCAATAACAGAATGATTATATCAACATAGCAGATAACAGATTTTATATGAATTAACGGATTTTACAGATTTAGCAACTTAGCAGAATTTTGCATATAACAGGTTAGGCATTTCAACCGACAAATTTAACAGATTAGGCATTTCAATCTAATTAGCAGTCTAGGCAATATAACAAAACTAGCAGTTTAGGCAACTTGGCAAATTAGCAGATTTAGCAAATTTAATATTTCCAAAGGTTCTATTTACATGCCTTGCCTAGTCATAAATTAGCCTAAATTCATATGCCTACATAATTGTCATGATTCACAACATATACTCGCAGAATATGGACATAATTTGCCATATAACATATGTTCCAATTTTTGTTAAACTAGCATTTTACAGCAGATTCACATATAAATTATACCAAATATAACCATTAATTTCAATGCATGTCATATATCCAAAATTCCCTACTTAGGTGTAATTACAATAATAGATATCCTAATTAAAGTAAATCTTAAGTTTCCATATCTTCCTTCTTTTCATGTCATGAATCATTATGCAAACTATCCCCAATAATATAAATCTTTAAACCATATCCTCTAAAAATCAGATCTTGCCTTTTTATATGCATTTTGTCCAAAGCCTCAAATCATATGTAATCTTTACAGTGGTTCCTCTTCTTCTTTTATCACAAAATATGCATAGGTCTAAAACTAGTTTATAACATATGCTTATTTTTTTCTAATTAATTACAGGTCTAAATTACAACATAACTATGCATACAACATGCATAAATTTTATGTTCATAGTCAAATTTATGCATCCAATCCCAAGTCATATGTCCAATATATTTTATGCCTCAGTCCTAAAGTCATACATTCAATTTGGTTTTGTCAAATTTCTCATCATTCATCCCAAAACTTGCGTTCATACGTTCATCTCTTATGAGATTAGGCACAGGCTCGTGGTAGCCTGGCTATAGAAACAGAAAAGAAGAAAGGAATATAGAACAGTCACAAAAAACAGATCTAACAGAAGAGAATACAACCTCAAACTCAGATTTAAATGCATATCAAAATTATAATTAACGTTTATAGCGGAGAATAACTGTACTTGCCTTGATTGGATTAAAGAAAGAACTTTAACTTGTTGTAGAATCTTTGCAGAAACTTTAATCTCTAGTTTGAATTGAGTTGCTTAGGTTGATGTTGATTATCTTCTAGTTTTAATTCCAGTAGAGCAGCGACGCCATTTTTATTATTATTTTTATTAGAAGAAGAGAGCAATGGAGGCTAGAGAATTGTGTAAGAAACCTAGGTAGAGTCTAGGGTCATTTTTATAGAGTTGCAAGTTAATTTGAGCCGTCCGATGATGCTAGGGTAAATCAAGGCCATCAATTTCAAAAGAGGCCAATTACATGCAATTCCATGTTTTAGCATATATATATATTTCCTACAATGTACACATTCTCATTTAGGACAAATTCTATATATAAGCTAATCAAAGTCCGCTCCCCAATAGATACTCCATTGGTATAGACAGGGTGGGGATTTAGTAAGGCGAGGCCAGTCAACAGATATTTACCATTGCCTTAGTACACATGTAGAAAAGACGATTCAAGATGACGTCCAGGCTTAACTCCTCAGTTATACCATCGTTATTTATGAAATATGCTATGTTCATATATATTGGGCTCAGTCTTTTAAAGACCAATTTAGCCATGCGAAAGGGGAGGCTTATGGCGTATACACCAAGAGGGGAAAGTGAGCGCATGAACTTGCATATGACGTTGGAAAATACATAATAGAAATTGGTGTACTTGCATAGTGGTGACATGTGTTTTGGTCATAAAACATAGGTGACATAAATCAAGGCATGTAAACTTGCATAAGTTTAACTACAACATGAACCTATATTCTTATTTAGGCATAATGTCAAACATAAGCATGGCCTAAATACTTCTAGCATAAACATGGCATATTGTCAAACATAAGCATGGCATAAAATACTTCTAGCATAAACATAGCATAATTCAACTTAATCATGATTTAAGCCTAATCACATAACGATGGTATAAACATACTTATGCATAAATATTCCTAAACATGGTGTTTGCTTTAAACTTGCAAAAAGGGATTTTTGAGTCTAACCTAGCCATGTCATCATATAATCCTTTAAAACAAGATAGACTTAATAACGGATTTCAATTATGCCAAATATCATTCCTAGCCATATTCATAAGTTTGTAAAAGCATGACTTAATGCATGGATTATGGTGTCAAAATTCTACATAGTTTCATATGAACTATAATAACCAAACTTGTTTCAATTACTTGCAAAACGATTTATGCACAAAATATACATCATAATGGCATAATAACAAAGCCTCAAATTTGCATGAATTTCAATTAACTACATACATGTAGCTTCAATATAGATTACACAATTTGCGCAATATCCCAAACGTTTATTTGCATAGAACTACCGCATGTAGTTCTTTATAATGAATAACATAATTTTGCACAAATATGAATTACTTCCATTGCCACAATTCAAGCATACACATCAACACAGTTGTTTATTATACCAAAGTAATACTCTACTTACAATGGTTTGATGAATTCTCTAGTTTAGGGATTGAAGACGCAAATTCCTTTGTTGAATTGATTAGCTTTAGGTTGCTTGAATTGCTTTAGGCCTTAGAACTTTCTCCCTAATCCTCTCTTTAGTTGGCGGCTACTCTTTGTCGTTCCTCAGCAACATGGCGGCTATAATCTTATTTTGAATGAATAGATTAGGGTTTAGTCTAGGGTTGTTTATATAGAGGTTAGGAATTGATTAGGACCATTGATGTTGCTAGGTTAGATCATAGCCATTCATTAGGAAGAGAGACCAATAAAAACCCGCCACCTAGCCCTAATGACAAAGCAGACCACAGAAATTCGACCACACACCGACCTGGCCAGCCAGGTTGACTGGGCTCGACCAGGTCGACACCCCTGTCGACAGGGCTTACCTCCGAAGCGGGAAATAGACTTCCGCATATATCTTGTAGATAATGCAAAGCCCGTTGCGTTGCCCGTTAGACATATGGCTCCACGAGAAAGGAAAGAGCTCAGTAACCAAATTAAAGAGCTTCTAGAAAAGGGGCACAGGTTCATGTGCTAGAAGCGCCACCATTGCAACAGCGAGGTACAAATACTTCTGTAGAAAGTGTAGTTTATCTTTATGATCACCCCGTTCGCACTTTATTTGATTCTGGCGCATCACACTCCTTTATCTCGTCTGCTTTAGTAGAATCTCTGCACCTAAAAACTAGTATGGTAGAGGACACATGTAACTTTGCGAGTAGGAGCCGATCATCGTAGAATGGATCACACTACCCTGATTATGGGGTGCAAATTGGAAACTAGTTTATATGGGTTCAGGGATTAACATGGGGTACGATAGTATATTCGACCCTAGATAACTTAACCAAGTTCATAGTGTTTGCCCACTTCCTGTTTTACTTATCATACCCAGTTCTTTATTCATAGACAAAGTAGTACTAGACTTACTCAGGCTTTATGTCTGACTCTATTTTTCTTTCGTCTTCTTTCTTCCGTTTCCCCCCCCCCCCAGGTTCACTTGGTATCAGAGCCAGAAAAATGCTTCTTTAAGATACCAAGTGAAACACCCCACCTCCGTTAAGGTCACTCTCAAAGCGAATGCCCTAATTTTGGTGGAGGTTTATAAGTACAAGTCACAGATATACAAGACAGATATAAGAACACATATTTGTAAACAGCGGAAGAACAACAAACTTTATTTCATAAAGTCAAATACGTGTTACAAACAACATCCTTTCCAAAAACATAACTTAACACTTCATAATCTGTCTTGAGTACATTATTTTTAAAGAAGCATAAATAAAACATAGATAAACTGCCAAAGCCCCATAGTGGATTGTCCAAAGCCATAGTTCAAAACAGGAAAGTCCAAGCAATACATTTCTCTTCTTCAAGCTGGATGTTGAGGTAGGTCAGGCTGCTGTGTTCCCTCCCTGAGGACCTGGGGGGGGGAAACGGAAGAAAGAAGACGAAAGAAAAATAGAGTCAGACATAAAGCCTGAGTAAGTCTAGTACTACTTTGTCTATGAATAAAGAACTGGGTATGATAAGTAAAACAGGAAGTGGGCAAACACTATGAACTTGGTTAAGTTATCTAGGGTCGAATATACTATCGTACCCCATGTTAATCCCTGAACCCATATAAACTAGTTTCCAATTTGCACCCCATAATCAGGGTAGTGTGATCCATTCTACGATGATCGGCTCCTATTCGCATAGTTACCTGTGTCTTACGGCCCCCGATGTCTGTAGTTACCTATGCTGGTCCCACCATGGGGTGTATCAAGTCCCATAGTGGCAACCCGACACAACCTTAGAGTGCAAAGGTATGCTACTGGTGTCCAGTGCTTTATTTTTCTGCGCCGGAGTGCGTGCACGCCCGCACACCGTTAGAACCTACACTGCTACACCACCGCCGTCGATTTGACCTCTTACAATCAGCCCAGTAATCGTGCCCCACCCTGCCTAGTTTCAGGGTATCCTGATACACCTTTTAGGGTTACTGCTGAAAAGGGTCCCCCGTTACTAGGTTTTCTATCTCTAGCCAACATGCTAAGTTGGTTAAGTGTTTCCTAACCTAACCCCACCAGTCCGTTTAGTTTAGCATGTTCCATTTTGATTAAGTCTTTAGTTTACTTAATCCTAACAATCCTGACTCAGCCTTAATTGTCTTATTAAGGCTCTGACCTCTCACATTAGACAGGTATTGTTGTGGCTGCCTGTTGCCGGTTGGTTCCGGGCAGTCTTACGCCACAACTCAGTCTAACCTCGGGTCCTTGCTGGGCTCCATGTTTAACCTCCCACATTGGATAGGTATTGTTGTGACTACTGGACAGCCGGGCGGTTCCGGGCAGGTTTACATCACAACTCAATCCAACCTCGGGTTAAACACATCGTCTTTTCTACATTTACATATTTTGTCATTCTTCTTTATTTATATGTAAATATTTGCGGCCCATTATTAAGTTAACGGTGTAAAGGTTACACCAATCATGGGCCCAACCCATACTTGACTTTGGGCCCTTCTATTTCATATTTTCATTCATTAATTAATTTTTACCCAACGTTATTTTCCCCCGTTCTACACGTTCGTTTATATATATTGGGCTCAGCCTTTTAAAGCCCAATTTAGCCATGCGAAAGGGGAGGCTTATGGCGTATACACCAAGAGGGGAAAGTGAGCGCATGAACTTGCATATGACGTTGGAAAATACATAATAGAAATTGGTGTACTTGCATAGTGGTAACATATATCTTAGTCATAAAACATAGGTGACATAAATCAAGGCATGTAAACTTGCATAGGTTTAACTACAACTTGAACTTATATTCTTATTTAGGCATAATGTCAAACATAAGCATGGCCTAAATACTTCTAGCATAAACATGGCATATTGTCAAACATAAGCATGGCATAAATACTTCTAGCATAAACATGACATATTGTCAAACATAAGCATGGCATAAATACTTCTAGCATGAACATAGCATATTTCAACTTAATCATGATTTAAGCCTAATCACATAACGATGGTATAAACATACTTATGCATAAATATTCCTAAACATGGTGTTTTCTTTAAACTTGCAAAAAGGGATTTTTGAGTCTAACCTAGCCATGTCATCATATAATCCTTTAAAACAAAATAGACTTAATAACGGATTTCAATTATGCCAAATATCATTCCTAGCCATATTCATAAGTTTGTAAAAGCATGACTTAATGCATGGATTATGGTGTCAAAATTCTACATAGTTTCATATGAACTATAATAACCAAACTTGTTTCAATTACTTGCAAAACGATTTATGCACAAAATATACATCATAATGGCATAATAACAAAGCCTCAAATTTGCATGAATTTCAATTAATTACATACATGTAGCTTCAATATAGATTACACAATTTGCGCAATATCCCAAACGTTTATTTGCATAGAACTACCGCATGTAGTTCTTTATAATGAATAACATAATTTTGCACAAATATGAATTACTTCCATTGCCACAATTCAAGCATACACATCAACACAGTTGTTTATTATACCAAAGTAATACTCTACTTACAATGGTTTGATGAATTCTCTAGTTTAGGGATTGAAGACGCAAATTCCTTTGTTGAATTGATTAGCTTTAGGTTGCTTGAATTGCTTTAGGCCTTAGAACTTTCTCCCTAATCCTCTCTTTAGTTGGCGGCTACTCTTTGTCGTTCCTCAGCAACATGGCGGCTATAATCTTATTTTGAATGAATAGATTAGGGTTTAGTCTAGGGTTGTTTATATAGAGGTTAGGAATTGATTAGGACCATTGATGTTGCTAGGTTAGATCATAGCCATTCATTAGGAAGAGAGACCAATAAAAACCCGCCACCTAGCCCTAATGACAAAGCAGACCACAGAAATTCGACCACACACCGACCTGGCCAGCCAGGTTGACTGGGCTCGACCAGGTCGACACCCCTGTCGACAGGGCTGTCGACAGCCCTGTCGACATGGGTATCCCAGGTCGACAGCCCAGTCGACCTGGGTGGCCCAGGCGGCGCTTTTCTGGCCCAATGGGCCCCACTTCGGAATATTTAATTATTTTAATCTGTTTGAATTTTAAATTTAATTCAAAACTTCCGAAGGCCATATCTTCTTCATACGGACTCCGTTTTTCGAAAACTCGGACTCTATTTCGCGTATTTTTCCGAGACGAACGCAATGGCGTATCCCGTTTCCCTTAGTTCCTTGATTTCAGATTAATTATACTTAAATTCGCTAATTTCACAGTTATAGAATTTTCAGGGTGTTACAATGCGTTTCCCCGCTCTATGGGGCGTAAACGAGCCAACTAAATGACTCCATCGGTTCGAGAACGACCGATCAATCCGAGGCGCCTCGCAACAGCAACAACCACATAAGTCAAACTCGTCAGGGCGTGTAAAACCACTGACGCCACTTCTAGCTAGAAAGAAACGCATGCCCTCCCTGACGTCCTCTCCCGTTTTTGGTTCATACCGGGTGTGAAACTCGCGAAGCAAACGTTACACAAAGCTACGCCACAAAGGCCTTGCTTTGATCATCACCACAAGACTTTGCTTTTCAACAGAAGCCTCAATCAATTGCCACTTAGGCATGCCACATAGGCAATTCACTCCATGCATTTGATATCCATCAATATATAACCCCTGAGCTCGTACGTCTCAGAGAAGGGCGTTAAGCAAGAGAATAAATTCTCCGCCGCCAAACAGATATATATTTAATAGAGATCAATCACACGGACTAAAATCCAATGTCAGACACACAGTCCATTTACAAGTCCGTTCTGGGTCTGAACGAAACCGGAGGCACCTAGTACCTCGGATATCCATCGATCTCCAAGTACGTCTGGACGATCACCAACTGTTTCCATCTTCTTGGGTGTACAGCCCAATCAAGATCATCAGTAATCACCCAAACGACGCGAAGACCTCCGGTCTTCGACCATCGTCTTCATCTTCGACTTATCGTCGTATCAGTTATTCAGAATGGGATAAACCCGGTCTTCCCGAATAACCCGCGTATATTTTAAATAAGTTTTACATAAACACAACATACGCCTCATTCCAATTCATTAGTCACTGACAGTAAATTAATCAAGAGAATAATTTCCCAAATATTAACCCCAAAGGCCGAAACCAACATCAGATCAATATCCAGAAAACCATTCTGCTTGGCTAACCGACTGTTAGTTTCTAAATTTCACATTCATAGGGAAAGGTTCCCATTAATTTTATCCCAGATAAATTATTAAAATTTATTCTTTAATCTATCTTTGAATATCAATTCAAACTAGTCGGGATTAGCGAACCTTACCGAAGTAATCATTTGTTTTAATTTCCCAATCCCAACCTATTCATCCCATGAAGTAAAACTGGTTGTACTTCATATCTAACACCACGGTGTTATCGGTAAATTCAATTACCATTTCATGTTCAAATCTAATTAAAGGTTTAACTATCGCCTGGAGCAAAACTGGTGATACTCCATTCTCGATCATCTCAATCTAATTAAAGATTCATTAAAACTCCACTTAGTTTTATTCGTTAACTGGGTTAAAGAATCCGTGTCATTTAAAACACGGTTCGCGATAAACCCAAAGTCACATTCCATTAATTATCGGGTTAAAGAACAAGTGTTATTTAAAACACTGTTCACAGTAAACCCAAAAATCAATATCAATTCAATTCCAATTAAATATTATTTAATTGGTACACTTCATTAAATCTAAATAAAAAGATTTAATCTTTCCTCAACTGGGTTCAAGAACAGTGTTAGTGAAGACACCATTCACGACAAACCCAAATCACATTTGATATTCAATATAAGGCTCTGAATAGAAAATATATCGGCTTATATTCAATATCCAATTCTACGATTAACAAATATCGTATTGGAAATAACGATATAAATATATATCTTTCAAATTTCCATAACAACATCTGTATAATCTCGAATTCCAACATCGAAATATTCCGAAGACAATTTCGATTCAAATCCACTCCAATGCAATCATTGGAAATTCTGGTTATTTTTAAAACCCTTTTCAAATTCAATTTATTTATTTAAAAATAAATAGGATTATATTTCTTGTTCAAAACTACTTCATTTCAATAAAAATCTATTTTTATCTTTTCAAATATGGAGTTTTTCATCCCAATTCTTTCTAAATCATTTCTTATGATTTTACACAAATTATTACTATTTTTAATAATTTTATCAAGGCCTGTACAGTCGATTTCCAACAACGGCCATCGAACTGCACTTACAGCGACCTTTTTCAAATTTGATTTGGACATAATTCCAAATCCAACCGTTAGATTTCAAATTTCTAATATTCGTTAGAAAGCACTTTTCGATACGAACCCAACGGTTCCGGTTTTAGGAGAATCCGACGGTCGGATCTCCCGTAATGTCCGTTTGAAATCAATGGTCGAAATTTGTGAACTGCCGCGGCGCGGCGCGTTCTATTCAGGCCATTATATTATATATATAATATATATAATATATATTTCGTCGATTTCTATTTAAAACGAATTATATGAATAGTTTTAATTTCGTTTCAAAAGCAATTTCAACTTCCTTTTCAATTCAAATCAAAATTGAATTCTTCTTTATAAATTCGTTTTAAAATTCATTTCTATTCAATTCAAATTTCAATTCAATTTGAATTCATTTCAATTCGCTTTCAATTCAATTTGAAATCGTTTTTAATTCAATTCATTTCGAAATTGTTTTTAATTCAATTCATTTCGAAATCGTTTTCAATTCAATTCATTTCGAAATCGTTTTCAATTCAATTCATTTCGAAATCGTTTTCAATTCAATTCATTTCGAAATCGTTATAAATATCGTTTACGTCAAAATGGCGTCAATCTAATCAACACGGCTTCATAAATTTCTATTTTCAAATATTCTATTTCAAATATTTCTTTTTCAAAATAGTTGTTATTATCAAAATATTTCGTTCAACACATGACCAATCTCAATGGATGAGTACTGTCAACACATGAACCTTTATTTTATAATATTCTTTATTTTTCAAATTGGAATGAGGCCCAATCAATTACCATATAAAGTTAATTATATGGATTTTCATACATTACACACATGTAATAGCATTGAAAAATAATCAACTATCAACCAAAGTGCACTACACTGTATAAGCATCAAATATAGATATCTAACGCTTATAACAGCCTGTCAATCGATCGATCGACATATTTAATCAATCAGGATGAGTGAACTTCAAATTTCATCCTAACACCCGTGTGGGGTTTCAAACAATCAAACAAATATTTTATTTGTGCAGTTGGGCGATGTGTAAAATTTATCGACCCAATCAATGTCCTTCAAATAGGTGTACATAAACAAACCGTCTGGTTTGTAAATGAATATTTTATCTTATTCACTTTCACGTTAAAAATTATATTTTTAACGACAAAACATTTTATTCCAACATATGAATTTCTATTCAGTTCATTCTTTAAATAAAATGATATTTTTATTTTTCTAACTTATTTTAGAAAATTTCGGCGGCATAACGGGACGAGACCTAGCCTTATCCCCGGTCTAGTGAAGGCCCACGCCATTCACACATCAATCAATCCATTCATTTCACCAAACAATTCAATTTCAAACCAAGTCATCTAACTAATCTATGCAACCAAACAACCAAGTCCATGGTCTGTGGACAATTGTGTCGGGTGCTACTAAGCACCGTCTGCGTCCTAGTATATATATATAGCTAGAAAATGAAATTGAAAGGTGAGAAATTCTCACCTATAGCTATCCTAGCTCCATGGCACTTCATTGATAGAAATCTTCATCGCTACCGCATCTTCGTCATCTTCGTTGTCCGCTTTCACTACCTATGTAAAAATCGAATTTTTACTTCGCTATTCCATATATAATAATCATATTTTTATTTCGAAGCTCAATATATAAAAATCATATTTTTATTCTTTCTATTAATTAAAAGAAATCTCGTCTTTTAACATTATAAAAATTCAATCTTTTATCTATTAAAAATCTAAACTTCTATCATTTAAAAATCTAAACTTTTATCATTTAAAAATCTAAACTTTTATCATTTAAAAATCTAAACTTTTATCATTAAAAAAAAATCTAAACTTTTATCATTTAAAAATCTAAACTTTTATCATTTAAAAATCTAAACTTTTATCATTTAAAAATCTAAACTTTTATCATTAAAAAAAATCTAAACTTTTATCATTTAAAAATCTAAACTTTTATCATTTAAAAATCTAAACTTTTCAGTTTTAATAACTAAGAAAAATCAGTTTTAAAACAAAGGAAAAATCAGTTGTCTAAGCTAACAAAAATCAATTTTCTAATTTAACAAAAATCAGAGAAAGCTTTATGACGATCACAAAACCCGTGACACGGTGTCAAGGATAATCATTGGAATATAACACATCAATCATCATTAGCAGATCACAGATAATAGCATAAACAGAAAATAGAATAATTTACACACATATGACAGCGAAATCATATAGATATCATCACATCAGAGAAGCACAGTACAGGATACAACTTAGTGCATAATGATACATAATCAGTCACCATCGCCAGAGGCAGAATCATACATAAAGAGTACTCAAAATAAATATCAGTCTACATCGCCAATGGCGGAATCATAATATAGATACAATAATGGCGGAGAAAATCCAAGTCAACACAGTGTAGTCAAGCCTCGCCATGAGCCAAAAGGTGCGTCAGAAACCTGTTATGAAACTTCGATTTTTCAGATTCGTTAGAAAGGTATTGACTAACAGATTTAAATAATTTTGGTTTCACTAAAATCCGTTATATTTTCCACCCTGCACAGTCGGTCAAAGTATGAATTCAAATTTTCAAACTGACTCACTACTCTTAACTTACTATTTTATTGAAATATTCTATTTCAATGGTTCAAATTGCTTTGAAATAATCAATTTAAAAATTTTAAATTGGCTCCTATTTTCCGGGTTATTACAAGCTTACTGTTATTTGACCTGGGGGGGGGGGGGGGGGGGTTCTGTCGCCGCCGTCTGGACTGGGACGAGGTGCGCTCCCTCGCGGTGGTTGCTGCCATTGGGTGGCGGAGCAGTGGAACTCGCCTGGGCTGAGGAGTTTGGGGCTATCGGGTTATCGCGAGGGCGTGGGGTTCGATGCTGGTTCGGCGGAGAGGAAGAAGGGAGGGGGAAGAAGAGGAGGGTGGGGGCGGCTGTGGTGGCTGCGCCGCCTAGGCGCGGCGGCGAAGTCTGGTGGGGCGCGATGCCCCCTTCCTCTTTTTCTCTTTTTTTCTTTTTTTTTCGACTGAAATGAAATTTAGGGGGGGGGGTTTAAGGATAATTTATATATATATATTTTTTTTTTTTTGCCAAAAAGTTGACTTTCACCCACGACCTCGAAACGAGGCCCACCGCCTGTCGTCTAAAGCGTTTTACCCCCATTCCGAACACAATGGTATATGTATCGTCTGCTGGTTCGGCTGTTACAATCAGTTTCTGTTGAATTTACATTTAAATCACTCTATTGAATTTTAAAGGTACATTTCAAATTACCGGGGCCGCATACGAACTTTAAAAATTCCAGAAAAATATTTTCTAGCTTCGTATTGACGATACGGTCCTAACAAAACTGGTTTCGTCGAAATCCGAGGTCGTTTGCAAAATGTCCATTTTTTTAAGGGCCTGAATTCCATAGCGACTATTCAGAATTTTCAACTGGACATATCTTTTGATTTCCGCTATGAAATTTTGATTTTTCGGATTCGTTGGAAAGATATCACCAATTAGATCCTAATGTTTTTGGTTTCACTAATATCCGGATTGTTTTGCACCCGGTACATTCAATTGAAGTTTGAAATCGAATTATCGAACTACCGCGCCATTTTCAATTCTATTTATAATTATATATAATTATTTATATTCTAACGACGACGTATACAATATATACGTCGAATTTTATTCAAAATAAATTTCTCGTCGATATTATTTAAAATAATCTATTTTAAATGTTCAAAATTTGCTAAAATGGCCAAAATAAAAATTTTAAACTGGCCCAGATTTTCCGGGTTATTACAGATCAAGGCTTTTGTTGAAAAGCAAAGTCTTGTGATTGATGATCAAAGCATGGCCTACTAGCGTAGCTTTGTGTATAGCGTGGATTCGCGAGCCTCACACCTCGGTATGAGTTAAAAACGGGATACGGACCGTTGGGAGAACACGACGTTTCTTTCTAGCTTTGGTGGTGTCAGTGACGTACCAACCCTTACATTTATATACTTTTCACCTTTGTGGTTGTTGGAATGAGGCGCCTCGATTATAGGTCTGTAAGGACCGGGAAACATGTGTTTAGGAATTGCCAATCCTCAAACGTAAGAGAGGACCAGCCAAGCCAATCCAAGGGTTACCCAGTGTGCGTAGTCCTGAGCATTTGCTAGAGTGTCTCGAAGTAGAGAGGAGCTTGCCCCTTGCCTCGACTCATGACGGAAATCCAATTTCAAATACGAGATATTTCGGCTTTATTTGTAGAGCCTAGTATGGCGACATAGAAGCATGGGATGCTATGCCGTCTATGATTTATATTTATGATTGAAATTGTTTTGACACTATACACTTATTATAGTATCAAATGATTTGTTTTTAAAACGTACCAAGCGTGTTTGGCTATTATAAGGGAAAACCCTATCCTCCGGCTTGCGTTGCATTGTGTGATGGGACCTGGGTCTTATAATAGCTTCATTTTTCGAAAAAGCATTGCGTTGTCTTTTCTATGCACTGGTATTATTGGGAGGAAACCCGTTTCGTGTTATACGGCGTGGTCCCTTGAATTACTCTCTTTTAAAGTAAAGTTTAAATAACTGTTTTAGTTCTCACACCAGTCACATGACTGACCTGGAGTTTATTGTTTTAACCTAAACTCTGGGTGCCCCTATTTCCGACACGGGCAGCTAGTAGTTTTGGTTTTGCAGATTTATATTCACAGGATCCTGGTTTGCAGCTGGAATGATATCCGGAAAGCTCTGTATCCGTATATCACCTTCAGTTGTGCTTTGTATTATTTTTCGCTGCTTTGTAATTTATTGTTATCTCTGATATTTATCGAATGTAATTTATTTATTTATACTCTGTATATTCTTGTATCTGATGGAATTGTTTTAATAGCAATGAAATGTTCTTCCGTCTACGTTCTGATTTGTCCTGTTCTCAAAACGATCAGGGGTTTCGAACGGTCTAGATCGGTCTAGCGACTGATTCGGATCGAGCGAAATTCCTTATCGTCACAGGTTTTCAGCCAATAATAGTTCGTATAAAAAAATAATTGGTTAATGAATTTAAGCAATTTTAATACTGCTAAGATATTGATGATGATGAACGAAACATCATATTTTATTCCTAATCCCGAAATGAAATATATTTGACTTGTATAATTTCTTTATACATTTCTAATATCTAATAGAATGTAATTTATTTATATGAAATTATTGCGGATGACAAATAAAGATAATTTTCATTATACTTTATTTGTATGTAATTATTCTTAATTTTGACAAATAAAAGAAATATTCTCATTTGTATATGTTTTTCAGTGTATAACCTAACACATAAAAATGTTAATTTCAAATTGCATACAAATTCTGATGTATGCATTAACATATAAAGATGTCACTGTAACTCACTTATACATTATAATGTAAGTTTTGACCAATACTATGATTCTTATATTTGAATATAAATTCTAATGTAAGTTTGCAAAATAAAAAAGATGATTTTTATATTTGCATGTAAATTCTATTTCAACAAAATGTATAAGAAGTGATACAACCATTTTGCTGACAATTCTATTTTACTAAAAGGAATATTTTTATTTATAACACAAATGTAAAGACCCGTAACTTCCCCGGTGAGGAAAGCGCGGATAGTTCGAGAACAAGCCACAGAATAAAACGTAGACTGGAGAACATTTCATTGTATATTACAACAATGCATCAGATTACAAGAATATACAGAGTATAAATGAATATACATTACACAGAAATATTAGAGATTTAAATTACATTTAAATATATTACAGCGGAAAATAATACAATACACAACTAGAAGAGATATACGGATACAAAGCTTTCCGGATATCATTCCTGCTGTAAACCAGGATCCTGTGAATATAAATCTACAAAACAAAAAATACTAGCTGCCCGTGTCAAAATAGGGGGCACCCAGAGTTTAGGTTAAAACAATAAACTCCAGGTCAGTCATGTGATTGGTGTGAGAACTAAAACAGTTATTAATCTTTATTTTTAAAGTTAGGTAAATCAAGGGACCACGCCGTATAACATCGAACGGGTTTCATCCCAAGAATAACAGTGCATAAAACAAACAACGCAACGCTAAATAAAGAAAAATGAAGCTGTTATAAGACCCAGGTCCTATCTCACAATGCAACGCAAGCCGGGGGATAGGGTTTTCCCTTATAACAGCCAAAGAATGCTTGATACGTTTAAAACAAATCATTTGATACTATTATAAGTGCATAGTGTATAAAACAACTTCAAATCATAAGTATCAATCATAGGCGGCATGAGTACCATATACCATGTCGTCGCACAAGGCTCTACAAATAAAACCGAAAATGTCACGTATTTGGAAGTTGGATTTCCATCTATGAACCGAGGCAAAAGATAGTCCTCAACCGATTCGAGACTCTCTAGCCCGAGCCTCAGGAACAGCCGCAACTGCCCCATGGATAGTCAGGGCCGGTCCACCGATGTGGATTATTATGCCTGAACACTACGTTTCCCCGCCCTTTGGGGCGTAAATGAGCCAACGAATGACTCCATCGGACCCGGATCATCCGATCTAACCGAGGCGCCTCGCAACAGCAACAACCACACAGGTGAAAAGTATATAAATGTCAGGGCTGGTAGGTCACTGACCCCAACCTAGCTAGAAAGAAACGCATGCCCTCCCTGAGGTCCGTCTCCCGTTTTTGGTTTACCACCGGGGTGTGAGGCTCGCGAATTCACGTTACACAAAGCTGTGCCACACAGGCTGTGCTTTGATCATCACCACAAGACTTTGCTTTTCAACAGAAGCCTCGATCAATTGCCACTTAGGCATGCCACACAGGAAATTCACTCCATGCGTTTGATATCCATCAATATATAACCCCTGAGCTCGTACATCTCAGAGAAGGGCGTTAAGCAAGAGAATAAATTCTCCGTCGCCAAACAAATATATATTCAATAGAGATCAATATCACGGACTAAAATCCAATGTCAGACACACAGTCCATTTACAAGTTCGTTCTGGGTCGGAACGAAACCGGAGGCACCTAGTACCCCGCATATCCATCGATCTCCAAGCACGTCTGGACGATCACCAACTGTTTCCATCTTCTTGGGTGTACAGCCCAATCAAGATCATTGGTAATCACCCAAACGACGTGAAGACATCCGGTCTTCGACCATCGCCTTCATCTTCGACTTATCGTCGTATCGGTTATTCAAAATCGGATAAACCCGGTCTTTCCGAATAACTCGTGTATATTTTAAATAAGTGTTACACAAACACAACGTACGCCTCATTCCAATTTATCAGTCACTAACCGTAAATTAATCAAGAGAATAATTCCCCAAATATTAACCCCGAAGGCCGAAACCAACATCAGATCAATATACAGAAAATCATTCTGCTTGGCTAACCGACAGTTAGTTTCTAAATTTCATATTCATAGGGAAAGGTTCCCATTAATTTTATCAAAGATAAATTCCTTGAATTTATTCTTTAATCTTCTTTTGAATTTCGATTCAACTAGTCGGGATTAATGAACCTTACTGATGTAATCATTTGTTTTAATTTCCCAATCCCAACCTATTCATCCCATGAAGTAAAACTGGTAATACTTCATATCTAACACCATGGTGTTATCGGTAAAATCAATTACCATTTCACGTTCAAATCTAATTAAAGATTTAACTAACGTCTGGAGCAAAACTGGTGATACTCCATCCTCGATCATTTCAATCTAATTAAAGATTCATTAAAACTCCACTTAGTTTTAATCTGTGACTGGGTTAAAGAATCAGTGTCCTTTAAAACACGGTCCAAAATAAACCCAAAATCACATTCATTATTTATCGGGTTAAAGAACAAGTGTTATTTAAAACACTGTTCACGATAAACCCAAAAATCAATATCAATTCAATTCCAATTAAATATTATTTAATTGGTACACTTCATTAAATCTAAATAAAAAGATGTAATCTTTTCTCAACTGGGTTCAAGAACAGTATTAATGAAGACACCATTCACGAGAAACCCAAATGTAACAACCCGAAAATCTGGGCCAGTTTAAAATTTTTATTTTGGCAATTTTATCGAATTTTGAATATTTAAAATGAATTATTTTAAATAATATCGGCGAAAAATTTATTTTGAATATAATTCGAACGTATATATTATATACGTCGTCGTTAGAATATAAATATTTATATATAATTATAAATAGAATTGAAAATGGCGCGGTAGTTCGATAATTCGATTTCAAACTTCAATTGAATGTACCGGGTGCAAAACAATCCAGATTTTAGCGAAACCAAAAATGATAGGATCTAATTGATAATATCTTTCCAACGAATCCGAAAAATCGAAATTTCATAGCAGGAATCAAAAGATATGTCCAGTTGAAAATTCTGAATAGTCGCTATGGAATTCAGGCCCTTAAAAATGAGAATTTTGCAAACGACCTCGGATTTCGACGAAACCACTTTTGTTGGATTCGTAGTGTTAAATTATTGCTAGGTTTCAAATTTCATAATTTTTCAAATCAATATGTGAGAGTGGCATAGGAAAACGCATTTGAACAGTTTCAGTTGATTTTAATCGACTGGAAATTAGCCATTTTTCAAACGGTCTCGGAATTCGACGAAACTAGTTTTGTTAGGACCATATCGTCAATACGAAGCTAGAAAATATTTTTCGGGAATTTTTAAAGTTAGTATGTGACCCCAGTAAAATGAAATGCGCGTTCAAAATCAACATATAGAGTTAGATGTTGATTTTGATGAAAACTGATTGTAACAGCCGAATCAGCTGATAGTACATATCCCATTGTGTTCGGAATGGGGGTAATTAGCTATGGGCGACAGGTGGTGGGCCTTGTTTCGAGGTCGAAAATAAAAGTTTCTTTTTAGAGTTAATTTGATAATATATATATATATATATTTATATAGACCCCCCCCCCCCCCCCGTTTCTCTTTTCCCAAATCAGATGAAATAAAAAAAAACCGACTACTCCCCCCCCCATCGCACCCTCTGATGGCCGCCGCGGCGCCAATCGCCCTCCCCCCTCCTGCCAACGCCGGAGTAGGCGTCTCCCCGTCCAACCCCCTCCCCATCCGACGCTCTCTCCTCCCCCTGATCTCGCTTCCCCTTTCTCCAGCTGAACCCGCGAACGAAGGACGCCCGTCGCCCCAAATTCCGACCCCACAGCCACCGCAACCACGTCCACCTCCCTTCTCTGATGGTCGGCGCCCCTCTGGCCTCCCCTCGCGCCTCCCCGAGCACCCCACTACGCTGCGCCCTCCTCTTCTTCTTCTCCCTTCACCAACTCCTTGAAATCAACCACCTGCCGCATGTGTGAGCACCCCACCACGCTGCGGATACTGGCGCCACCACCCTTAGCCTCCAACGCCAGCGAACGCCCCTTTTTGAAAAGCAAATGTGAGTCTTTTCCTTTTTATTTTGAATTTCTTTTCAGTTTTTATTATGTACTAGCTTTCAGATAAAAAGCTTTGACTTGAGATGATAGAAAAGAATGAAAAGATTAGATTTTCTTTGAATAAAAGATTTGATTTTTATTAAATGACTAGCGAGATAAAAATTAGTTTTTTTATATGGTATGGCGATATAAATAAAGAGATGTAGGAATTTTTGAAAACAAAAAGATTCGATTTTTTATATATTGAATAGCGAAGTAAAAATTCGATTTTTATATATTGAATAGCGAAGTAAAAATATGATTTTTATATATGTAGTGACTACGGGCAACGAAAGCGACAAAGAGGCGAGAACGATGAAGATTTCTATCAATGAAGAGTCGTGAAGTTGGATAGCTATTGGTGAGAACTTCTCACTCTAAATTTCTTTTTCTAGTTATATATATATATATATATATACTAGGATGCAGACGGTGCTTAGTAGCACCCGACACAACCGTCCACAGACCATGGACTTGTTTGTTTGGTTGCATAAATTAGTTAGATGATTTGATTTGAATTTGGTTGTTTGGTGAATTTGATTGATGTGTGAATGGCGTGGGCCTTCACTAGGCCGAGGATAAGGCTAGGCCTTGTCCCGTTTCTAGTATCGTGCCGTTATGCCGCCGAAATTTTCTAAAATATGCTAGAAAAATAAAAATATCATTTTATTGAATAAATGAACTGAATAGAAATTCATGGGTTAAAATAAAATGTTTTATCGTTAAAAATATAATTTTTAACGCGAAAGTGAATAAATGAATATTTATAAACAAATCGGTCGATTTGTTTATATACACTGATTTGACTGATATCGATTGGGTCGATAAATTTTACACGTCGCCCAACTGCACAACTAAAATCTGGTTTGATTGTTTGAAACCCCACACGGGTGTTGGGATGAAATTTGATGTTCACTCATCCTTATTAATTAAATATGTCGATCGATCGATTGACGGGCTGTTATAAGCGTTAGATATCTATATTTGATGCTTATACAGTGTAGTGCACTTTGGTTGATGGTTGATTATTTTTCAATGCTATTATATACATGTGTTGTATGGAATCCATATAATTAACATTATATGGTGATTGATTGGGACTCATTCCAATCGGGAAAATAATGAATATTATAAAGGAAAATTCATGTGTTGAACCTATTCATGTGTTGAGTGGAATATTTTAATAATAAAATTCACATCTTCATCATATTTACAATTAGAATCTACTTCACGGTGGAGTCTAATTAAAATCAAACGATAGATACCATAGTTTTATAAAATATTTTATATAACAAAAATAGTCGTGTGCTGAAAGAAATATAGATTCATGTGTTGAATAGAATAAATATTCATTTGTTGAATAGAATAAAGAAGTTTTTGAAAAATATATAGCCGTGTGGATTAGAGATGCGATATTTTGACGTGAACGATATTTATATCGATTTTATTCGTTTTACAATGAATATTGAAAAGTGATTTCAAAATCTAATATTTTGAAATGAAATTCAAATTGAATTAGATAAAAATTGAAATTGAAATTTTATTGAATCAATTTGAAATGAATTCGAATCGTGTAGAAAATGAATTCGATTCGAATTGAATAGAAAATGAATTCGATTAGAATTGAATAGAAAATGAACTCGATTCGAATTGAATAGAAAACGAATTAGAATTTGAATTGAATAGAAAGTGAATTTGAATTCGAATAAAAATAGAAATGAATTCAAGAGGAATTAAATTGAAATTGAATTAAAAGCGAATCGAAATCATTTTGAATGAAATTTAAAACGAACTGAAATTGAATTGAAATCAATTTGAAACGAATTCGAATGAATCAAATAGAGGGTAAATTCAAATTGAATTGAATTGAAACGAATTAGAAATTGAATTGAATTGAAACGAATTTGAATTCGAATTAAATAAAATTGAAATGAATTCGAATTGAATTGAAATCAAATCGATTTGAAATTGAATATAGAGTTAAAATGGTTGTGGAAACAAATTCAAAACTATTTATAAAATTCGTTTTAAAAAGGAAATCGACGAAATATATATAATATTATATATATATATATATATATATATATATATATATATATATATATAATGGCCTGAATAGAACGCACCGCGCCGCGGCAGTTCGTGAATTTCAACCATTAACTTCGAATGGACATTACGGGAGATCCGACCGTCGGATTCTCATAAAACCGGAACCGTTGGGTTCGTATCGAAAAGACCTTTCCAATGAATATTAGAAATTTGAAATCTAACAGTTGGATTAGGAATTATGTCCAAATCAAATTCGAAAAAGGTCGCTGTAAGTGCAGTTCGATAGCCGTTGATGGAAATCGACTGTACGGGCCTTGATAAAATTATTAAAAATATCTATAATTTGGGTAAAATCATAAGAAATGATTTGGGAAAAATTGGGCTGAAGAATTCCACATTTGAAAGGATAAAAATAGATTTTTGAAGAAATGAACTAGTTTTGAACTAGAATTAAAATCAATTTATTTTTGAAATAAATAAATTGAATTTGAAAGTGATTTTAAAAATAATCAATATTCCCAATACGTGGATTGGACTGGAGTTGAATCAAAATTATCTTCGGGATATTTCGATGTTGGATTTCGTGACTATACAGATATTATTATGGGAATTTGAAAGATATATTTTATATCGTTATTTCCAATACGATATAGGTTGGTTTCAGAATTTGATATTGAATATAAGCCGATATATTTTCTATTCAGAGTCTTGTATTTAATATCAGATATGATTTGGATTTGTCGTGAATCGTGTTTTATATGACATTGGTTCTTTAACCCAGTTAAAGGAAGGATGTTGATTTTTGAAAAGATTAAAACTAAGTGGAGTTTTAATGAATCTTTAATTAGATTGAAATGTGAATTGATAATTTAAATTTTCAAATCAGAAAGGTGATCGAGAATGGAGTATCACCAGTTTTGCTCCAAAGCGGTAGTTAAATTTGTAATTAGATTTGAACGTGAAATGGTAATTAATTTTACCGATAACACCGTGGTGTTAGATGTGGAGTATTACCGATTTTCTCCATTGGATATATAGTTTGGGATTGGAAAATAAAATAAATAATTACTTCGGTGTGGTTCGTTAATCCCGACTAGTTTGAGATGATATCCAAAGGAAGATTATAGGATAAATTTAGAAGAATTTATCTTTTATAAAATTAATGGGAACCTTTCCCTAAGAATGTGATTTTGTGAATAAAAGAATATTCTGAATTGGAATGAGGCGTTTGTTGTGTTTGTGTAACATTCGTTTATTATATATGTGGGTTATTCAGAAAGGCCGCGTTTATACCCATTCTGAATAACCGATTCGACGAGATGTCGAAGATGAAGACGGTGGTTGAAGACCGGAAGTCATCACCTCGTTTGGGTGATTACTGATGATCTTGATTGGGTTGTACACCCAGGATGAGGAATCAGTTGGTGATCGTCCAGACGTACTTGGAGATGGATGGATATGCGAGGAAAGTGCCTCCGGTTTCGTTCAGACCCAGAACGAACTTGTAAATGGATTGTGTGTCTAAAATTGGATTTTATTCTGTGTTGATTGATCTTTATTAAATATACATCTGTTTGGCGGCGGAGAATTTATTCTCTTGCTTAACGCCCTTCTCTGAGACGTACGAGCTCAGAGGTTGTATATCGATGGACATCAGTCGCATGGAATGAATTGCCAGTGTGGCACGCGTAAGTGGCAATTGATCAGGGCTTCTGTTGAAAAGCAACGTCTTGTGGTTGATGATCAAAGCATGGCCTGTGTGGCGTAGCTTTGTGTATAACGTGAATTCGCGAGCCTCACACCTCGGTATGAGTCAAAAACGGTATAGTGACTGCATGGAGAGCACGACGTTTCTTTCTAGCTAGGGTGGTGTCAATGACCTACCAGCCCTGACATTTATATACTTTTCACCTGTGCGGTTGTTGGATATGAGGCGTCTCGGATATAGGTCTGTAAGGACCGGGAAACGTGTGTTCAGGAATAATTAATCCTCAAAAGTAAGAGAGGACCGACCCTGAAGATCCAAGGATCATAGTGGGGTCCTGAGGCATTTGCTAGAGTGTCTCGAACGCGGAGAGGAGCTTGCCCCTTGCCTCGACTCATGACGGAAATCCAATTTCCAATACGTGATATTGCGGTTTTAATTGTAGAACTAGTATGGCGACATGATATATGGTACACATGTCGCCTATGATTGATATTTATGATTGAAATTGTTTTGACACTACATACACCTATGATAGTATCAAATGATTCGTTTTAAACGTATCAAGCATTGTTTGGCTGTTATAAGGGAAAACCCTATCCTCCGGCTTGCGTTGCATTGTGTGATGGGACCTGGGTCTTATAATAGCTTCATTTTTCCAAAAAGCGTTGCGTTGTTTTGTTGTATGCACTAGTATTCTTGGGAGGAAACCCGTTCCGTGCTATACGGCGTTGTCCCTTGAATTACTATCCTTTAAAGTAAAGTTTTAAATAACTGTTTTAGTTCTCACACCAGTCACATGACTGACCTGGAGTTTATTGTTTTAACCTAAACTCTGGGTGCCCCAATTTTCCGCACGGGCAGCTAGTAGTTTTGGTTTTGCAGATTTATATTCGCATGAACCTGGTTTACAGCTGGAACGATGCTCGGAAAGCTCTGTATCCGTGTATCACTTTCAGTTGTGTTTTGTATATTTTTCCACTGATATGTAATTTATTGTAATCTCTAGTATTTATCGAATGTAATTTATTCATTTATACTCTGTATATTCTTGTATCTGATGGAATTGTTGTAATAACAATGAAATGTTCTTCTGTATGCGTTCTATTTTGTCTTGTCCTCAATTCTATCCGTGCTTTCCTTCACGGGGAAGTTCGGGTCGTCTCACCAAATCACATTTGATAATCAACACAAGGCTCTGAAAAGAAAATATATCGGCTTATATTCAATATCAAATTCTATGATTAACAAATGTCGTATTGGAAATAATGATATGAATATATATCTTTCAAATTTCCATAACAACATCTGTATAATTACGAATTGCAACATCGAAATATTCCGAAGACAATTTCGATTCAAATCCACTCCAATGCAACCATTGGAAATTCTGGTTATTTTTAAAAGCCTTTTCAAATTCAATTTATTTATTTAAAAACAAATAGAATTTTAATTCTAGTTCAAAACTAGTTCATTTCAATAGAAATCTATTTTTATCTTTTCCAACATGGAGTTTTTCATCCTAATTCTTCCCAGATCATTTCTTATGATTTTACACAAATTATTGACATTATTAATGATTTTATCAAGGCCCGTACAGTCGATTTCCATCAATGGCCATCGAACTGCACTTACAGCGACCTTTTTCAAATTTGATTTGGACATAATTCCAAATCCAACCGTTAGATTTCTAATTTCTCACATTCGTTAGAAAGCTCTTTTCGATACGAACCCATCGGTTCTGGTTTCAGGAGAATCCGACGGTCGGATCTCCCGCAATATCCATTCGAAGTCAATGGTCGAAATTCGCGAACTGCCGCGGCGCGGCGCATTCTATTCAGGCCATTATATTATATATATAATATATATAATATATACTTCGTCGATTTCAATTCAAAACGTGCTTTATAAATCGTTTTAAATTCATTTTCAAAACGGTTTCAACTTCATATTCAATTTCAAATCAAAATTGAATATTCCAATATAAATTCGTTTTAAATTCTTTTCAAATCGATTTTAATTCAAATTGATTTATATTCAAATTCAATTCGAATTCATTTATATTTAATTTCATTCGAATTCACTTCTATTCAATTTCATTCAAATTCACTTCTATTCAATTTAATTCGAATTTCAATTCTTTTCAAAATTTCAGATTTTGAAATCACTTTCGATATTCGTTATAAAATGAATAAAATCGATATAAATATCGATCACGGCGAAATGGCGTAAATCTAATCAACCCGGCTTCATATATTCATATTTTCAAATATTCTATTTCAAATATTTTTATTTCAAACATTTCTTTTTCAAATATTTTTATTTCAAATATTTCTTTTTCAAATATTTTTATTTCAAATATTTCTTTTTCAAATATTTTTATTTCAAATATTTCTTTTTCAAATATTTTTATTTCAAATATTTATTTTTCGAAACTGGAATGAGGCCCAATCAATTACCATATAATGTTAATTATATGGATTTTCTACAACACATGTATACAATAACCACGATAAATAATCAACCATCATCCAAAGTGCATTCTACGCTGTATAAGCATCAAATATAAATATCTAACGCTTATAACAGTCTGTCAATCAATCGATCGACATACGACTAATTATTGGGATTAGTGTATGTCATATATCATCCCAATACCCGTGTGGGGTTTCAAACAATCAAACACAGAATTTATTTGTGCAGTTGGGCGATGTGTAAAATTTATCGTCCCAATCAATATCAGTCAAATGTGTGTAGATAAACAAATCGTCCGATCTGTTTATTTTTATTTCATTTCATATACACGTTAAAAATTCTATTTTTAACCATAAAATATTTTATTTCATTTCACATCACAACACATAATCAACTACACATCAAAATTAAACAACCAAGCATACAAGCTGTCTATGGTCTGTGGACGACGGGTGTCAGGTGCTACTAAACACCGTCTGCATCCTAGTATATATATATATAAATATAAATATATATATATATATATATATTAAATTGAAAGGTGAGAAGTTCTCACAGAATAGCTAATCCAACGCCACGACTCTTCTTGGGTAGAAATCTTCGCCGTTCTTGCATTTTGTCACTTTCTCTGCCCGTATCCTCTACATATGTAAAAATCACATTTTTACTTTGCTATTCAATACATAAAAATCGTATTTTCACTTTGCTATTCAATATATAAAAATCATATTTTTACTTTGCAATTCAATATATAAAAATCGAATTTTCACTTTGCTATTAATTATATAAAAATCGAATTTTTACTTTGCTATTTAATATATAAAAATCGAATTTTTATTTCGCTAATCAATATATAAAAATCATATTTTTATTTTGCTATTCAATATATAAAAATCATATTTTTACTTTGCTATTCAATATATAAAAATCTAATTTTTATTTTGCTATTCAATATATAAACATCTAATTTTTATTTCGCTAATCAATATATAAAAATCATATTTTTATTTCGCTATTCAATATATAAAAATTGAATTTTTATTTTGCTATTCAATATATAAAAATCGAATTTTTACTTTGCTATTCAATATATAAAAATTGAATTTTTATTTTGCTATAAAAACAAATCTTTATATTAATGAAACCGAATTTTTCTATAATAAATATTCTATCTTTCTATAATAAGAATTAAATCTTTCCTATAATAAAAATTCAGTTTTAAAACAATAACCTATATATATATATATATATATATATTTCAGATTTTAAACCATGTTTATATTTATATTAAAACTGATTTTAAACAGTGTTTATATTTATATAAACCCTCACCTCAAGCTTAATCATCTTCACTGTAATACGCTGCTCAGAGGAACCCATCGTAGAACCTGACCCCTTGCTCATCGCGCCTCCAGGAAGCCGCCGGAGTCGGATCCACCTCCCCTATGGTCTTCGCCCTCGAACGCTCCTCCAGTGCCTCCATGGGTGCAGCACTCAGTGGCCTCCCCTTTCCGATACACGAGCTCGAACTGCGCCCCTTCACAGCCCCGATAACTGCCCTCGAACGTGGTAGCTTATGCCATGAAATTGAAGAAGCTCGCGTCGCTGGAGGTGGTGTGGACGAAGGAAGAGGCGTTGGTGGAGGGAGAACGGGCGGCAGTGATTTACGTCGATGGGGGGCGATGGCTAGGGCAATCGGGAGTTTTTTTATTTTTTTTTCTCGATCTGTTTGGTTTTGAACGTGGGGATGGGGTTGACTTTAGAAAGAAAAGGAGAGGGGGTGAGGGAGTTTAATTATATAAATTTTTTTATTTACATAAAGTAACTTTTATTTTCGACCTCTAAACGAGACCCACCGCCTGTCGTCCCTAGCTAATTACCCCCATTCCGAACACAATGGGATATGTACCGTAGGCTGATTCGATCGTTTCGACCAGTTTTCCTCAAAATCAACATATAACTCTATATATTGAATTTGAACGCGCATTTCAATTTACTAGGGTCACATACTAACTCGAAAAATTCCAAAAAAATATTTTCTAGCTTCGTATCGACGATATGGTCCTAACAAAACTAGTTTCGTCGAATTCTGAGACCGTTTGAAAAAATGGCCATTTTCCAGTCGATTAAAATCAACTGAAACTGGCCAAACGCGTTTAACTTCGCCACACTCACATATTGATTCGAAAATTTATGAAAATTGGAAGCTAGCAATAAATTTACATCACGGATCCAACAAAAGTGGTTTCGTCGAAATCCGAGGTCGTTTGCAAAATGTCTATTTTTAAGGGCCTGAATTCCATACCTACTATTCAGAATTTTCAACTGGACATATCTTTTGATTCCCGCTATGAAATTTCGATTTGTCTGATTCGTTGGAAAGATAGTCACAATTAGATCCCATTATTTTTGGTTTCACTAAAGTCCAGTTTATTTTGCACCATGTACATTCAATTGAATTTTGAAATTGAATTATCGAACTGCAGGGCCATTTTCAATTCCTTTTATAATTATATATAATTATTTATATTCTAACGACGACATATATATTATATTCGTTTGAATTCTATCCAAAATAAATTTCTCGTCGTTATTATTTAAAATAATTCATTTTAAATAATCAAAATTCGCTAAAATTGCCAAAATAAAAATTTTAAACTGGCCCAGATTTTCGGGTTGTTACAATCTCCCCCACTTAAAACTTTTCGTCCCCGAAAAGGAACAAAGTCGAAAGTGGTTTGATTAATCAACTCTACGTTCGTTCTGGCTTCCATTCTCTAATTTTCAGTTTCTGAGAATTTTCAAGTTCTTCAAAAATTTGGCTAACACCCTGAATTTTTGAAAAATTTCGCCATAACCTCCCCTGCACCGGGAGCCACGGGAAATTCCCGAAATTGCCATACAGGCCTTCTGATCTCAAAAAGAAAAAGAAAAAGGCAATAGGCTCATAAAATCATCATCACCCAAACAAAACAGTAAATTATAGTAAACGTGTACCTATTTGTCAGGCAAACAAATTTTATTCTCTGCTCTAGCCTCCTTGCTATGACCTGTTCAATGTAAGTAGATGTATATGCAAGAAAATGCGGCCAATTTTCAATACAAGTCAATATTTGATCAAATTGGCTATATAATACAAATTTTAATTAATCAACCAATAATCAACAACACAACCATCAATCAATTAGTTGATTAGCTTTTGAAATTCATAACTTTGATACATAGTCAAAAATCACATTTTTGATGCCAAATCACAACAATAAATCCTATATAGCTTTGGTTCTCACACCAGTCAATTGGAAATATATAGAAATCCCACTTTCGTCACTCGAACATAAATTCTAATGATGGAGCTCCATCATCAAAATCATCTCCAGGCGATTCGAGTGTAATTCTATATCTATCCAGTATATTAAAACTTCAAATACACGTTTGCAAGGCGTATATGCAAAATCTTTATATACTAGACTGTCCAAATCAATACAAATAAATAATCAAATACGAATAATTGATTTAGATTTTCAAAACAAAATTTGTTTTCACTTTAAAAATATCCCCTTCACACTCGTTCAAGGATACTTCTGATCCTATCTCTAACGAGTCATTCTCGTTGGATATTACTAATCCAATATCTGATGAATTCTTTCGTATGGTTCTAATGTGTCCTGCTCTCTGAGCTTTGTAAACCAAAGCTCTGATACCAACTGTAAAGACCCGTAACTTCCCCGGTGAGGAAAGCGCGGATAGTTCGAGAACAAGCCACAAAATACGCAGACGGGAGAACATTTCATTGTGTATTACAACAATGCATCAGATTACAAGAGTATACAGAGTACAAATGAATATACATTACATAGAAATATCAGAGATTTAAATTACATTTAAATACATAGCAGCGGAAAATAATACAATACACAACTAGAAGAGATATACAGATACAAAGCTTTCCGGATATCATTCCAGCTGTAAACCGGGATCCTGTGAATATAAATCTGCAAAACCAAAACTACTAGCTGCCCGTGTCAAAATAGGGGGCACCCAGAGTTTAGGTTAAACCAATAAACTCCAGGTCAGTCATGTGACTAGTATGAGAACTAAAACAGTTATTAATCTTTATTTTTAAAGTTAGGTAAATCAAGGGACCGCGCCCTATAACACGGAACGAGTTTCCTCCCAAGAATACCAGTGCATAAAACAAACAACGCAATGCTAAATAAAGAGAAATGAAGCTGTTATAAGACCCAGGTCCTATCACACAATGCAACGCAAGCCGAGGGATAGGGTTTTCCCTTATAACAGCCAAAGAATGCTTGATATGTTTAAAACAAATCATTTGATACTATTATAAGTGCATAGTGTATAAAACAACTTCAAATCATAAGTATCAATCATAGTCGGCATAGGTACCATATATCATGTCGTCGTACTAGGCTCTACAAATAAAATGTAACAACCCGAAAATCTGGGCCAGTTTAAAATTTTTATTTTGGCGATTTTAGCGAATTTTGATTATTTAAAATGAATTATTTTAAATAATATCGACGAGAAGTTTATTTTGAATACATTTAGAAGGTATATATTTATATTCTTCGTCGTTAGAATATAAATATTTATTTATATTCATAAATAGATTTGAAAATGGCGCGGTAGTTCGATAATTCGATTTCAAACTTCAATTGAATGTACCCGGTGCAAAACAATCCGGATTTTAGTGAAACCAAAAATAATAGGATCTAATTTATGATATCTTTTCAACGAATCCGCAAAATTGAAATTTCATAGCGGGAATCAAAAGATATGTCCAGTTGAAAATTGTGAATAGTCGCTATGGAATTCAGGCCCTTAAAAATGGAAATTTTGCAAATGACCTCGGATTTCGACGAAACCACTTTTGTTGGATCCGCAGTGTCAAGTTATTGCTGGATTTCAAATTTCATAATTTTTCGAATTAATACGTGAGCGTGGCAAAGGATAACGCGTTTGACCAGTTTCAGTTGATTTTAATCGACTGGAAAATGGTCATTTCTCCAACGGTGTCAGAATTCGACGAAACTAGTTTTGTTAGGACCATATCGTCAATACGAAGCTAGAAATATTTTTCGAGAATTTTTAGAGTTAGTATGTGACCTCGGTAGTTTGAAATGTACGTTTAAAATTCAATATAGTGATTTAAATGTAAATTAAACGGAAACTGATCGAAACGATTAAATCAGCTTGCGATACATATCCCATTGTGTTCGGAATGGGGGTAATACGCTATGGACGACAATCGGCGGGTTCGATTTCGAGTTGGAAATAAAAAGTTGCTTTTTGAAATTTAGAAATAATATATATATATATATTCATATAACCCCTCTCCCTCATCACTGTCTCTCCACGTTTCAGAAAAAAAAAGGAAAAAAAAATCCCGATCCCGCCGTTGACCCCATCGCGCGCCCCTAGGACCTCGTCGCGCCTCTGACTATAGGCGGCCGCCTCTCGGTTGATCCACCCACCCCTTCCTCGCTGTACCCTCCAATCGCGATCCCCAGAAGCCGAGAGCCCGCCGACCCCAAACCTGCTTGAGAGCCCAGCGCCGCTACCCCTCCGCCTGCACCACCACTCCGCCGCCTCAGCCCACATTCCGACGCATGACACCCCCCTTCTCCATTTGAATCAAGGTGAGTTTTATTTTATTTTCTTTTTAAATCTGATTTTATTTAAGTTAAAACCACATGTTAAAAATCAGTTTTTGTGTGTTAGAAACATATGTTAAAATCAGATTATATTTTCTTTTTCACGTAGAAAGGTTATATATATTTTTTCCGCTAGAAGGATAAGATTTTTATTAGAAAAAGCGAGATATTTATATAGAGAAAAGCGAGATATTTATATAGAGAAAAGCGAGATTTTTATATATTGAATAGCAAAGTAAAAATTCGATTTTTTTATATTGAATAGCATATTAAAAATATGATTTTTATATATTGAATAGCATAGTAAAAATATGATTTTTATATATTGAATAGCAAAGTAAAAATTCGATTTTTATATATTGAATAGCAAAGTAAAAATATGATTTTTATATATTGAATAGCAAAGTAAAAATTCGATTTTTATATATTGAATAGCAAAGTAAAAATTCGATTTTTATATATTGAATAGCATAGTAAAAATATGATTTTTATATATTGAATAGCAAAGTAAAAATTCGATTTTTATATAATGAATAGCGAAGCAAAAATTCGATTTTTATATATTGAATAGCAAAGTAAAAATTCGATTTTTATATATTGAATAGCATAGTAAAAATATGATTTTTATATATTGAATAGCATAGTAAAAATATGATTTTTATATATTGAATAGCGAAGTAAAAATGTAATTTTTATATATGTAGAGGATACAGGCAACGAAAATGACGAAAGGTGAGAATGAAGAAGATTTCTATAAAAGAAGAGTCAAGATGATTGGATAGCTTTCGGTGAGAACTCCTCACTCTTCAATTTCTTTTTCTAGTTATATATATACTAGGATGCAGACGGTGTTTAGTAGCACCCGACACCCGTCATCCACAGACCATGGATGGCTTGTTTGTTTAATTGTTTGGTTGTGTAGTTGGTTAGAATATTTGATTGAAGTTGAATTGTTTGGTGAAATGAATTGATTTGATTGATGTGTGAATGGCGTAGGCCTTCACTAGACCGGGGATAAGGCTAGGCCTCGTCCCGTTTCTAGTATCGTGCCGTTATGCCGCCGAATTTTTTTAAAATAAGTTAGAAAATTAAAAATATCATTTTTATTTTGAAAATGAACTGAATAAAATTTCATGTCTTAAAATAAAATAGTTTGATCGTTAAAAATATAATTTTTGACGTGAATGTGAATAAATAAATATTCATTTACAAACCTGACGGTTTGTTTATGTACACCTATTTGAAGGACATTGATTGGGCCGATAAATTTTACACATCGCCCAACTGCACAAATAAAATCTGTGTTTGATTGTTTTAAACCCCACACGGGTATTGGGATGATATTTGACGTACACTAATCCCAATAATTAGTTGTATGTCGATCGATTGATTGACAGGCTGCTATAAGCGTTGAATATTTATATTCGATGCTTATACAGTGTAGAATGCACTTTGGATGATGGTTGATTATTCATCGTTGTTATTGTATACATGTGTTGTAGAAAATCCATATAATTAACTTTATACGGTAATTGATTGGGCCTCATTCCAGTTTTGAAAAAGAAATATTTGAAATAGAAATATTTGAAATAGAAATATTTGAAAAAGAAATATTTGAAAAAGAAATATTTGAAATAGAAATATTTGAAATAGAAATATTTGAAATAGAATATTTGAAAATAGGAATATACGAAGCCGTATTGATTAGATTGACGCCATTTTGACGTGAACGATATTTATATCGATTCTATTCATTTTATAATGAATATCGAAAGTGATTTCAAAATCAGATATTTTGAAAACAATTGAACATAAATTCGAATTGAAATTGAATATAAACGAATTCGAATTGAAATTGAATATAAACGAATTCGAATTGAAATTGAATATAAACGAATTCGAATTGAAATTGAATATAAACGAATTCGAATTGAAATCGAACTGAAATTGAATTAGAAATCAATTTGAATTGAAATCAATTTGAAATGAATTTAAGACGAATTTATATTGGAATATTCAATTTTGATTTGAAATTGAATGTGAAGTTGAAACCGTTTTGAAAATGAATTTAAAACGATTTATGAAGCGCGTTTTGAATTGAAATCGACGAAGTATATATATATATTATATATATATAATATAATGGCCTGAATAGAACGCGCCGCGCCGCGGCAGTTCTCGAATTTCGACCATTTTTTCAAACGGATATTTCGGGAGATCCGACCGTCGGATTCTCCTAAAACCGGAACCGTTGGGTTCGTATCGAAAAGAGCTTTCTAAAGAATATTAGGAATTTGAAATCTAACGGTTGGATTTGGAATTATGTCCAAATCAAATTTGAAAAAGGTCGCTGTAAGTGCAGTTCGATGGCCGTTGATGGAAATCTACTGTACGGGCCTTGATAAAATTATTAAAAATAGTAATAATTTGTGTAAAATCATAAGAAATGATTTAGAAAGAATTGAGATGAAAAACTCCATATTTGAAAAGATAAAAATAGATTTTTATCGAAATGAACTAGTTTTGAACTAGAATTATAATTCTATTTATTTTTAAATAAATAAATTGAATTATAAAAGGGTTTTAAAAATAACCAAAATTTCCAATGATTGCATTGGAATGGATTTGAATCGAAATCGTCTTCGGAATATTTCGATGTTGGAATTCGTGATTATACAGATGTTGTTATGGAAATTTGAAAGATGTATATTTACATCGTTATTTCCAATACGACATTTTGTTAATCGTAGACTTTGATATTGAATATAAGCCGATATATTTTCTATTCAAAGCCTTGTATTGAATATCAAATGTGATTTGGGTTTGTCGTGAATGGTGTCTTCACTAACACTGTTCTTGAACCCAGTTGAGAAAAGATTAAATCTTTTTATTTAGATTTAATGAAGTGTACCAATTAAATAATATTTAATTGAAATTGAATTGATATTGATTTTTGGGTTTATCGTGAACAGTGTTTTAAATAACACTTGTTCTTTAACCCGATAATTAATGAATGTGATCTTGGGTTTATCGTGAACCGTGTTTTAAATGACACGGATTCTTTAACCCAGTTAACGATTAAAACTAAGTGGAGTTTTAATGAATCTTTAATTAGATTGAAATGATCGAGAATGGAGTATCACAAGTTTTGCTCCTGGCGATAGTTAAATATTTAATTAGATTTGAACGTGAAATGGTAATTGAATTTACTGATAACACCGTGGTGTTAGATATGAAGTAAGACCAGTTTTACTTCATGGGATGAATAGGTTGGGATTAGGAAATTAAAACAAATGATTACTTCGGTAAGGTTCGCTAATCCCGACTAGTTTTGAATTGATAATCAAAAATAGATTAAAGAATAAATTCAAGGAATTTATCTTGGATAAAATTAATGGGAACCTTTCCCTATGAATGTGAAATTTAGAAACTAACTGTCGGTTAGCCAAGCAGAATGGTCTTCTGGATATTGATCTGATGTTGGTTTCGGCCTTCGGGGTTAATATTTGGGGAATTATTCTCTTGATTAATTTACGGTTAGTGACTGATGAATTGGAATGAGGGGTATGTTGTGTTTGTGTAACACTTATTTAAAATATACGCGAGTTATTCGGAAAGACCGGGTTTATCCCATTCTGAATAACTGATACGACGATAAGTCGAAGTTGAAGACGGTGGTCGAAGACCGGAAGTCTTCACGTCGTTTGGGTGATTACTGACGATCTTGATTGGGCTGTACACCCAAGAAGATGGAAATAGTTGGTGATCGTCCAGACGTGCTTGGAGATCGATGGATATGCGGGGTACTAGGTGCCTCCGGTTTCTTTCAGACCCAGAACGGACTTGTAAATGGACTGTGTGTCTGACATTGGATTTTAGTCCGTGTGATTGATCTCTATTAAATATATATCTGTATGGCGGCGGAGAATTTATTCTCTTTGCTTAACGCCCTTCTCTGAGACGTACGAGCTCAGGGGTTATATATTGATGGATATCAAACGCAAGGAGTGAATTGCCTGTGTGGCATGCTTAAGTGGCCAATGATCAAGGCTTCTGTTGAAAAGCAAAGTCTTGTGGTTGATGATCGAAGCACGGCCTTTGTGACGTAGCTTTGTGTAACGTTTACTTCGCGAGTTTCACACCCGGTATGAACCAAAAACGGGAGACGGACCTCAGGGAGGGCATGCGTTTCCTTCTAGCTAAAAGTGGCGTCAGTGGTTTTACACGCCCTGACGAGTTTGACTTATGTGGTTGTTGCTGTTGCGAGGCGCCTCGGATTGATCGGTCGTTCTCGAACCGATGGAGTCATTTAGTTTGCTCATTTACGCCCCAAAGGGCGGGGAAACGTAGTGTTCAGGCATTTTAATCCACATCGGTAGACCGGCCCTATCGCTCCAAGGCTTGACTGAGTACTTGCCTGAGACATGGGCTAGATTGTCTCGAATCGGTTGAGGACTATCTTTTGCCTCGGTTCATAGGCGGAAATCCAATTTCCAAATACGTGACATTTGGGGTTTTAATTGTAGAACTAGTATGGCGACATGATATATGGTACCCATGCCGCCTATGATTGATACTTATGATTTGAAGTTGTTTTACACACTATGCACTCATAATAGTATCAAATAATCTGTTTTAAACGTATTAAGCATTCTTTGGCTGTTATAAGGGAAAACCCTATCCCCCGACTTGCGTTGCATTGTGTGATAGGACCTGGGTCTTATAACAGCTTCATTTTTCTTTATTTAGCATTGCGCTGTTTGTTTTATGCACTGGTATTCTTGGGAGGAAACCCGTTCCGTGTTATATGGCATGGTCCCTTGATTTACCTAACTTTAAAAATAAAGACTAATAACTGTTTTAGTTCTCACACCAGTCACATGACTGACCTGGAGTTTATTGTTTTAACATAAACTCTGGGTGCCCCTATTTTGACACGGGCAGCTAGTAGTTTTGGTTTTGCAGATTTATATTTACAGGATCCTGGTTTACTGCTGGAACGATATCCGAAAAGCTTTGTATCCGTATATCCCATTCTAGTTGTGTATTGTATTATTTTCCGCTGCTATGTATTTAAATGTAATTTAAATCTCTGATATTTCTGTGTAATATTCATTTATACTCTGTATATTCTTGTAATCTGATGCATTGTTGTAATATACAATGAAAGGTTCTTCTGTATGTGTTCTGTTGTGGCTTGTTCTCGAACTATCCGCGCTTTCCTTTACGGGGAAGTTACGGGTTTTCACACAATTCAATTCCAATTAAATATTATTTAAATGGTACACTTCATTAAATCTAAATAAAAAGATTTAATCTTTTCTCAACTCGGTTCAAGAACAGTGTTAATGAAGACACCATTCACGATAAACCCAAATCACATTTGATATTCAATACAAGGCTCTGAATAGAAAATATATCGGCTTATATTCAATATCAAATTCTATGATTAACAAATGTCGTATTGGAAATAACGATATAAATATACATCTTTCAAATTTCCATAACAACATCTGTATAATCACGAATTCCAACATCGAAATATTCCGAAGACAATTTCGATTCAAATCCACTCCAATGCAATCATTGGAAACTTTGGTTATTTTTAAAACCCTTTTCAAATTCAATTTATTTATATAAAAACAAATAGAATTTTAATTCTAGTTCAAAGCAAGTTCATTTCGATAGAAATCTATTTTTATCTTTTCCAATATGGAGTTTTTCATCCCAATTCTTCCCAAATCATTTCTTATGATTTTACACAAATTATTGACATTTTTAATGATTTTATCAAGGCCCGTACAGTCGATTTCCATCAATGGCCATCGAACTGCACTTACAGCGACCATTTTCAAATTTGATTTGGACATAATTCCAAATCCAACCATTAGATTTCTAATTTCTCACATTCGTTAGAAAGCTCTTTTTGATACGAACCCAACGGTTCCAGTTTCAGGAGAATCCGACGGTCGGATCTCCCGCAATACCCATTCGAAGTCAATGGTCGAAATTCGCGAACTGCCGCGGCGCGTTCTATTCAGGACATTATATTATATATATAATATATATAATATATACTTCGTCGATTTCAATTCAAAACGTGCTTTATAAATCGTTTTAAATTCATTTTCAAAACGGTTTCCACTTCATATTCAATTTCAAATCAAAATTGAATACTCCAATATAAATTCGTTTTAAATTCTTTTCAAATCGATTTTAATTCAAATTGTTTTATATTCGAATTCAATTCGAATTCATCTATATTCAATTTCATTCGAATTCACTTCTATTCAATTTCATTCGAATTCACTTCTATTCAATTTAATTCGAATTTCAATTCTTTTCAAAATTTCAGATTTTGAAATCACTTTCGATATTCGTTATAAAATGAATAAAATCGATATAAATATCGATCACGTCAAAATGGTGTAAATCTAATCAACACGGCTTCATATATTCATATTTTCAAATATTCTATTTCAAATATTTTTATTTCAAACATTTCTTTTTCAAATATTTTTATTTCAAATATTTCTTTTTCAAGTATTTTTATTTCAAATATTTCTTTTTCAAATATTTTTATTTCAAATATTTCTTTTTCGAAACTGGAATGAGGCCCAATCAATTACCATATAATGTTAATTATATGGATTTTCTACAACACATGTA
Organism: Allium sativum; assembly: GCA_030737875.1. Taxonomy (NCBI): domain Eukaryota; kingdom Viridiplantae; phylum Streptophyta; class Magnoliopsida; order Asparagales; family Amaryllidaceae; genus Allium; species Allium sativum. The sequence continues at coordinate 175,905,953 of CM060915.1, read as the reverse complement.
TACAATAACCACGATGAATAATCAACCACCATCCAAAGTGCATTCTACACTGTATAAGCATCAAATATAAATATCTAACGCTTATAACAGTCTGTCAATCAATCGATCGACATACGACTAATTATTGGGATTAGTGTACGTCATATATCATCCCAATACCCGTGTGGGGTTTCAAACAATCAAACACAGATTTTATTTGTGCAGTTGGGCGATGTGTAAAATTTATCGTCCCAATCAATATCAGTCAAATGTGTGTAGATAAACAAATCGTCCGATCTGTTTATTTTTATTTCATTTCATATACACGTTAAAAATTCTATTTTTGACCATAAAATATTTTATTTCATTTCACATCACATCACACAATCAACTACACATCAAAATTAAACAACCAAGCATACAAGCCGTCCATGGTCTGTGGACGACGGGTGTCGGGTGCTACTAAACACCGTCTGCATCCTAGTATATATATATACATATATATAGAAAAATTAAATTGAAAGGTGTGAAGTTCTCACAGAATAGCTAATCCAACGCCACGACTCTTCTTGGGTAGAAATCTTCGCCATTCTTGCCTTTTGTCACTTTCTCTGCCCGTATCCTCTACATATGTAAAATCACATTTTTACTTTGTTATTCAATACATAAAAATCGAATTTTCACTTTGCTATTCAATATATAAAAATCATATTTTTACTTTGCTATTCAATAAATAAAAATCGAATTTTCACTTTGCTATTCAATGTATAAAAATCAAAATTTTATTTTGCTATTCAATATATAAAAATCGAAATTTTATTTCGCTAATCAATATATAAAAATCATATTTTTGTTTTGCTATTCAATATATAAAAATCATATTTTTACTTTGCTATTCAATATATAAAAATCAAATTTTTATTTTGCTATTCAATATATAAAAATCAAATTTTTATTTCTCTGATCAATATATAAAAATCATATTTTTATTTTGCTATTCAATATATAAAAATTGAATTTATATTTTGCTATTCAATATATAAAAATCGAATTTTTACTTTGCTATTCAATATATAAAAATTGAATTTTTATTTTGCTATAAAAACATATCTTTATATTAATGAAACCAAATTTTTCTATAATAAATATTCTATCTTTCTATAATAAGAATTAAATCTTTCCTATAATAAAAATTCAGTTTTAAAACAATAACCTATATATATTTCAGATTTTAAACCATGTTTATATTTATATTAAAACTGATTTTAAACAGTGTTTATATTTATATAAACCCTCACCTTAAGCTTAATCATCTTCACTGTAATACGCTGCTCAGAGGAACCCATCGTCCAACCTGACCCGTTGCTCATCACGCCTCCAGGAAGCCGCCAGAGTCGGATCCACCTCCCCCACGGTCTTCGCCCTCGAACGCTCCTTCAGTGCCTCCATGGGTGTAGCACTCGGTGGCCTCCCCTTTCCGATACACGAGCTTGAACTGCGCCCCTTCACAGCCCCGATAACTGCCCTTGAACGTGGCAGCTTATGCCATGAAATTGAAGAAGCTCGCGCCGTCGGAGGTGGTGTCGACGGAGGAAGAGGCGTTGGTGGAGGGAGGACGGGCGGCACTGATTTCCGTGGAGGGGGGGGGGCATTGGCTAGGGCAATATGGAGTTTTTTTGTATTTTTTATTTTTTCTCGATCTGTTTGGTTTTGAATGTGGGGATGGGGTTGACTTTAGAAAGAAAAGGAGAGGGGGTGAGGGAGTTTAATTATATAAATATATATATATATATATATATATTTTATTTCCATAAAGTAACTTTTATTTTCGACCTCTAAACGAGACCCACCGCCTGTCGTCCCTAGCTAATTACCCCTATTCCGAAAACAATGGGATATATATCGTAGGCTAATTCGATCGTTTCGACCAATTTTCGTCAAAATCAACGTATAACTCTATATATTGAATTTGAACGCGCATTTCAACTTACTGGGGTCACATACTAACTCGAAAAATTCCAGAAAAATATTTTCTAGCTTCGTATCGACGATACGGTCCTAACAAAACTAGTTTCGTCGAATTCTGAGACCGTTTGAAAAAATGGCCATTTTCCAATCGATTAAAATCAACTGAAACTGGCCAAATGCGTTTAACTTCGCCACACTCACATATTGATTCGAAAAATTATGAAAATTGGAACCTAGCAATAACTTTACATCATGGATCCAAGAAAAGTGGTTTCATCGAAATCCGATGTCGTTTGCAAAATGTCTATTTTTAAGGGCCTGAATTCCATAGCGACTATTGAAAATTTTCAACTGGACATATCTTTTGATTCCCGCTATGAAATTTCGATTTGTCGGATTCGTTGGAAAGATAGTCAAAATTAGATCCCATTATTTTTTGTTTCACTAAAATCCGGTTTATTTTGCACCCGGTACATTCAATTAAAGTTTGAAATTGAATAATCGAACTGCAGGGCCATTTTCAATTCCTTTTATAATAATATATAATTATTTATATTCTAACTACGACGTATATAATATATTCGTTCGAATTCTATTCAAAATAAATTTATCGTCCTTATTATTTAAAATAATTCATTTTAAATAATCAAAATTCGCTAAAATTGCCAAAATAAAAATTTTAAACTGGCCCAGATTTTCGGGTTGTTACAACAAACCTATTTAACAAAAATGCTATTTGTGTTTAACTCTTTTATTTAACCCAAAAATGTGATTTTTGTGTTATTTCAATTCTAATTAACAAAAATGTAATTTTTTTTTCAACAATCATATATAACAAAATATAATTTTTGTTTTAGCTATCGTATTTTTGAAAAAAATAAATATTTGGGTTCAGCTAAGCTATTTGGCCAAAAAGGTTCATTTTGACCAAAAAGGTGTATTTTGATTCAACTAATCTATCTTGACAAAAGTATATATTTTGACAAAAATATATGGTTTGCTTTAACAAATTTATTTTGACAAAAATGAATATTTTGACGAAATGTATATTTTGATTTAACTAATCTTTTTCAACAAAACAATAAAGATAATGACTTTGTTTTGTTGACAAATTCATTTAAACAAAACAATAAGAATGATATTTATGTTTTGTCGACAATTCTGATTCAACAAAACAAATGAAAGTAACATATTTGTTTTGCCAAATTTAATGCGATAAAAATGATAATGTTTTGTTTAACCCATTATAGTTTGACAAAAGTGACCAATTTGTTTTAACTATGATAATTTTGACAACAGTGACAAAATGGATTTCAACTATTGTAAACTGATAATGGTGACGAATTGGGTTTAACTGTTTTAATTTGATAAAAGTGAATGATTTTGCTTCATTCTTTTTAAGTGACACAAAAATGAATAATTTGTCTCATTCCTTTAAAATGACAAAAGAGAATACATTTGTCTTAATCTTTTAAAATGACAAAATTAAATAATTTTGTCTCATTCTATTTAAATGATAAAAATGTATCTTTTTGTATTGCAACAAAAGAAAAAATATAACTTATCTTTCTATTACTCTTTTTATTGAAGCTAAGATGACACTAAAAATGTATCTTTTTATTTCTAATCTATTTTATTATAATCTATGATGAAAAAAAAACATTTTATTTAATTTAACAAAGTTACAACAAAGATGAATCCTTTTTATCATAGTCTTTCTATTTTAATCTTTTATTTGAAAACTAAGTGACAATAATGGTATAACTTTTTTATAACAAAATGACATTTAAAAATATAAACTTTAATAACTATCTTTTTATTGTAACAAATGGACAACAATAAAAATTAAATCTCCTATTTCAATTCTTTTTACTTTAAACAATGTTACATTGAAATGGAGTCTTTGAATTCTATTCTATCTAATGAAGACAATATTACATAAAAATGTAATCTTTTCAAAACTACTCTTTTATAAAAATAAATCTTTTATTCCTACTAACATGTTTTAAAACAAATGTTAATTGTATTTCAACTAACAAGTTTTAACACAAATGTTATTTTTATTACAATAATCATGTTTTGAAAAAAATGTTATTTTTATTTCAATAATCATATTTTATTTACATAACATGATTTTAACATAAATGACAATTTTATTTATATAATATGATTTTAACTAAATGTCATATTCAACAAGGATGACTATTTTTATTTTAACCAACAAGTTTGACAAAATTGACTATTTTTGCTTTATATAAAATGACAACAAAAATGATACTTTCAACTCTTCTATTTTTATTACATATCAAATGACAACAAAAAGGATACATTAAAAACCGTTCTTTTAATCACAACTAAAATGACAAAATAAATGTTTCTTTTGTATCATTTAATTTTACTGCGGCTATCTTGAAAATAAAAATGTTATTTTATAAATCTATCCTTTTAGTTGTGACTAAATTTACAATGAAAATATATCTTCCTGTTTTCCTCTTTTTCTAGTAATCTAAAGTGACAATAAAAATGCAATTTTAAAATCTACTCTTTTTATTCCATATAAGATTACAATAAAATTTGAATTCTAAAATCTATTCTTCTATTGCCTCTAATTTGACAATAAAAATGTTTCTTTAACATCTATACTTTTTATTGTCTAAATTTTGACAATAAAAATATTTCCTTTAAATCTAATTTTCCAATTAACATAAATGTCAATTACCACCATCTAATAATCAAATGATAATATTATTTGAATCTAATTTTATAATTAACATGAGTGTTAATTACAACAATCTAATAACAATGATAATTTAGTTTGAATAACAAACATGATACACACAAATTCATTCAGTGATTCGCTGCAATACAACACAATCAACATTTCAATATATATATACATGACACCACTTGAATTTTATAAAGAATGAATACAAATTTCACATTAAATTAATTAATTAATTTTCATTTAAAAAATAGAAATCTCACAACGATTTGTTTGGATTTTCAAAGGTCTCCATTTCAGTTCTGATCTATACTATTGTGTAGATCTGGAAAAGATGAGTTCAACGCTTCTAAAATCGTTCCATTTCGCTTCTCTATGAACAAGTTATAGGGTTTTAACTTTTGAACAATTCTATAATAAATTAACTATTGATTAATTAATTTAACTAATTTAAATTTCCCTCAGACCTTTCCTTTCCTCTCCTCATCGTTACTTCTACAGGGCGTGATTACAGAACCCATCGCGCCCCCCTTTTTTCAATTTCGCACGCTCCTCCAAGGCACTGGAGACCGATCCGACTTCACCGTGACATCGGTCTTGCCAGGAGCCATCACCGCCCCAGTTCCTGTTGAACTCACCGTACCCCTCCTCCCTAAAAATAGACTTAAACCCACTGCCTTTCGGTCCAAAAATCCCACAAACCAGTCAACGTTAATTGATCATGACCATTGAATAGATTGATCTCCCTTAGGTCTTCATTTTTTGTTTTGAAACTGAGAATTAATTCGAAGTAAGATGGAGGAATTTTGGGGTTGAATTGTAAAACGACCCGAACCTCCCCGGTAAGGAAAGCCCGGATTGCTTTGAGAACAAGCCACATCGGGACACAAACAGAAGAACATTTCATTGTTTATTACAACAATTTCATCAGAATACAAGAAAATTACAGAGTATAATTAAATAAAATAAATTTGATAAATACCAGAGTTTACAATACATTACATAGCAGCGGAAAATAGTACAATACACAACTAGAAGTAATACATAGATACAGAGCTTTCTGATTATCGCCTCAGCTGTAAATCAGGATCCGGTGAATATAAATCTGCAAAACCAAAACAACTAGCTGCCCGTGCGGAAAATAGGGGCACCCAGAGTTTAGGTTAAAGCAATAAACTCCAAGTCAGTCATGTGACTGGTGTGAGATCTAAAACAGTTATTAATCTTTATTTTAAAGTTTGGTATATCCAAGGACCACGCCGTGTAACACGGAACGGGTTTCCTCCCAAGGATACTAGTGCATAAAACAACAGCGCAATGCTAAATAAAGAAAAAATGAAGCTATTATAAGACCCAGGTCCCAACACATAATGCAACACAAGCCGAAGGATAGGGTTTTTACCTTATAATAGCCAAAGAATGGTTGATATGCTAAATTTCATCTTTTATTATTACTATAAGTGTATAGTGTTAAAACAATTTCAATCATAAGTATCAATCATAGACGGCATAAGTGCCCCATACCACTATGTCGCTATATATAGGTTCTACAATCAAAACCGCAAGATGTCGTATTTGGAAGAGGGATTTCCATCTATGAACCGAGGCAAAAGATGGTCCTCACCAATACGAGATTCTCTAGCCCGAGCCTCAGGATCTGAAGCGACCCGAACTTCCCCGGTCTCCGAAGAGATGAGAAAGAACGAATTACTGTGAGGACAAGACAAATCAGAACGCATACAGAAGAACATTTCATTGTATATTACAACAATGCACCAGATTACAAGAATATACAGAGTATTAATGAATATTACACAGAAATATCAGAGATTTAAACTACATTTAAATACATCGCAGCGGAAAATAATACAATACACAACTGAAGGGGATATACGGATACAAAGCTTCCCGGATATCGTTCCAGCTGTAAACCAGGATCCTGTGAATATAAATCTGCAAAACCAAAACTACTAGCTGCCCGTGTCAAAATAGGGGCACCCAGAGTTTAGGTTAAAACAATAAACTCCAGGTCAGTCATGGGACTGGTGTGAGAACTAAAACAGTTAATCTTCATTTTTAAAGTTAGGTAAATCAAGGGACCACGCCGTATAACACGGAACGGGTTTCCTCCCAAGAATACCAGTGCAATAAACAACAGCGCAATGCTAAATAAAGAAGAATGAAGCTATTATAAGACCCAGTTCCCATCACACAATGCAACGCAAGCCGGAGGATAGGGTTATTACCTTATAATAGCCAAGAATGCTTGATACGTTTAAAATAAATCATTTGATACTATTATAAGTGCATAGTGTATAAAACAACTTCAACTCATAAGTATCAATCATAGGCGGCATGGGTACCATATATCATGTCGCCATACTAGTTTTACAATTAAAACCGCAAATGTCACGTATTTGGAAATTGGATTTCCGTCTATGAACCGAGGCAAAAGATAGTCCTCAACCGATTCGAGACTGCCTAGCCCGAGCCTCAGGATCAGAGCTCGAGTGACCCTTGGATCCTCAGGGCCAGTCCACCGATGTGGATTAAACTTAAACCCTGAACATGCGTTTCCCCGCCCTATGGGGCGTAAACGAGCCAACTAAATGACTCCATCGGTTCGAGAACGACCGATCAATCCGAGGCGCCTCGCAACAGCAACAACCACATAAGTCAAACTCGTCAGGGCGTGTAAAACCACTGACGCCACTTCTAGCTAGGAAGAAACGCATGCCCTCCCTGACGTCCTCTCCCGTTTTTGGTTCATACCGGGTGTGAAACTCGCGAATCAAACGTTACACAAAGCTACGCCACAAAGGCCGTGCTTTGATCATCACCACAAGACTTTGCTTTTCAACAGAAGCCTCGATCAATTACCACTTAGGCATGCCACACAGGCAATTCACTCCATGCGTTTGATATCCATCAATATATAACCCCTGAGCTCGTACGTCTCAGAGAAGGGCGTTAAGCAAGAGAATAAATTCTCCGCCGCCAAACAGATATATATTTAATAGAGATCAATCACACGGACTAAAATCCAATGTCAGACACACAGTCCATTTACAAGTCCGTTCTGGGTCTGAACGAAACCGGAGGCACCTAGTACCCCGCATATCCATCGATCTCCAAGTACGTCCGGACGATCACCAACTGTTTCCATCTTCTTGGGTGTACAGCCCAATCAAGATCATCAGTAATCACCCAAACGACGTGAAGACTTCCGGTCTTCGACCACCGTCTTCATCTTCGACACCACGTCGAATCAGTTATTCAGAATGGGATAAACCCGGTCTTTCTGAATAACTCGCGTATATATTATAAAAGTGTTACACAAACACAACATATGCCTCATTCCAATTCAGAATATTCTTTTATCCAAATATTCCTATACTTTGGGAAAAGTTCCCATTAATTTTATCCAAGATAAATTCTTTAAATTTATTCTTTAATCTCCTTTGAATATCAATTCAAACTAGTCGGGATTAGCGAACCACACCGAAGTAATCATTTATTTTATTTCCCAATCCCAACCTATTCATCCCATGAAGTACAACTGGTTATACTTCATATCTAACACCACGGTGTTATCGGTAAATTCAATTACCATTTCACGTTCAAATCTAATTAAAGATTTAACTATCGCTTGGAGTAAAACTGGTGATACTCCATTTTCGATCTTTTCAATCTAATTAAAGATTCATTAAAACTCCACTTAGTTTTAATCGTTAACTGGGTTAAAGAATCAGTGTCATTTAAAACACGGTTCACGATAAACCCAAAATCACCTTCCATTAATTATCGGGTTAAAGAACGAGTGTTATTTAAAACACTGTTCACGATAAACCCAAAAATCAATACCAATTCAATTCCAATTAAATATCATTTAATTAGTACACTTCGTTAAATCTAAATAAAAAGATTTAATCTTTTCTCAATTGGGTTCAAGAATAGTGTTAGTGAAGACACCATTCACGACAAACCCAAATCACATTCGATATTCAATACAAGGCTCTGAATAGAAAATATATCGGCTTATATTCAATATCAAATTCTACGACTAACAAATGTCGTATTGGAAATAACGATATAAATATATATCTTTCAAATTTCCATAACAACACCTGTATAATCACGAATTCCAACATCGAAATATTCCAAAGACAATTTCGATTCAAATCCACTCCAATGCAATCATTGGAAACTCTGGTTATTTTTAAAACCCTTTTCAAATTCAATTTATTTACTTAAAAATAAATAGAATTATAATTCTAGTTCAAAACCAGTTTATTTCGATAAAAATCTATTTTTATCTTTTCAAACACGAAGTTTTTCATCCCAAATCTTCACAAATCATTTCTTATGATTTTAAACAAATTATTACTATTTTTAATAATTTTATCAAGGCCCGTACAGTCGATTTCCATCAATGGCCATCGAACTGCACTTACAGCGACCTTTTTCAAATTTGATTTGGACATAATTCCAAATCCAACCGTTAGATTTCTAATTTCTAATATTCGTTAGAAAGCTCTTTTCGATACGAACCCAACGGTTCCGGTTTTAGGAGAATCCGACGGTCGGATCTCCCGTAATGTCCGTTTGAAATAAATGGTCGAAATTCACGAACTGCCGCGGCGCGGCGCGTTCTATTCAGGCCATTATATTATATATATAATATATATAATATATATTTCGTCGATTTCTATTTAAAAAGAATTATATGAATAGTTTTAAATTCGTTTCAAAAGCCATTTCAACTTCCATTTCAATTCAAATCAAAATTGAATTCTTCTTTATAAATTCGTTTTAAAATTCATTTCTATTCAATTCAAATTTCAATTCAATTTGAATTCATTTCAATTCACTTTCAATTCAATTTGAATTCGTTTTCAATTCAATTCATTTCGAAGTCATTTTCAATTCAATTCATTTCGAAGTCGTTTTCAATTCAATTCATTTCGAAATCGTTTTCAATTCAATTCATTTCGAAATCGTTTTCAATTCAATTCATTTCGAAATCGTTTTCAATTCAATTCATTTCGAAATCGTTTTCAATTCAATTCATTTCGAAATCGTTTTCAATTCAATTCATTTCGAAATCGATATAAATATCGTTCACGTCAAAATGGCGTCACTCTAATCAACACGGCTTCATAAATTTCTATTTTCAAATATTCTATTTCAAATATTTCTATTTCTAAACTGGAATGAGGCCCAATCAATTACCATATAAAATTAATTACATGGATTTTCATACAACACATGTATATAATAGCATTGAAAAATGATCAACCATCAACCAAAGTGCACTACACTGTATAAGCATCAAATAAAGATATCTAACGCTTATAACAGCATGTCAATCAATCGATCGACATATTTAATCAATCAGGATGAGTGAACTTCAAATTTCATCCCAACACCCGTGTGGGATTTCAAACAATCAAACACAGATTTTATTTGTGCAGTTGGGCGATGTGTAAAATTTATCGACCCAATCAATGTCCTTCAAATAGGTGTACATAAACAAACCGCCTGGTTTGTAAATGAATATTCATTTATTCACATTCACGTTAAAAATTATATTTTTAACGATAAAACATTTTATTTTAACTTATGAATTTCTATTCAGTTCATTCTTTAAATAAAATGATATTTTTATTTTTCTAAATTATTTTAGAAATTTCGGCGGCATAACGGCACGATACTAGAAACGGGACGAGGCCTAGCCTTATCCCCGGTCTAGTGAAGGCCCACGCCATTCACACATCAATCAAAATCACCAAACAATCAAATTCAAATCAAATCATCAAACTAATTTATGCAACCAAACAAACAAGTCCATGGTCTGTGGACGATTGTGTCGGGTGCTACTAAGCACCGTCTGCATCCTAGTATATATATATAAATAGAAATGAAATGGAAAGGTGAGAAATTCTCACAAATAGCTATCCTAGCTCCACGGCACTTCATTTGCAGAAACCTTCGTCGCTCTCGCCTTTTTGTCATCTTCGTTGCCCGTATTCTCTACATATGTAAAAATCGAAATTTTACTTCGTTATTCAATATATAAAAATCGAATTTTTACTTTGCTATTCAATATATAAAAATCAAATTTTTACTTTGCTATTCAATATATAAAAATCAAATTTTTACTATGCTATTCAATATATAAAAATCAAATTTTTATCTCGAAGCTCAATATATAAAAATCATATTTTTACTTCGAAGTTCAATATATAAAAATCATATTTTTACCTCGAAGTTCAATATATAAAAATCATATTTTTACTCTAATTTCACATTGTAAAAATCGGATTTTTATTCTGATGCTTACACCATAAAAACCGCATTTTCCTTTCTATGAACACTCTACAAAAACTGCCTTTTCTTTCTATGAACAAACTATAAAAACCTTATCATTATCATATTCAAAATCAAATCTTTTATGTATTAAAAATCGTATATTTCCTATATAAAAAATCGTATATTTTTATTCACTTAAAAATCAGATTTTTACCTACTTAAAAATCATAAAAACTTACAGTGTTTTTTTTTCTTTCCTGTGCGAAGAAGGGGGGGGGGTTCATGGTGGCGGTGGATGGCCTGAGGGGGCGCAGGGGTCGGAGGGTCGGCTGCAGGCGCGGTGGAGGAGCGCCGGCCAAGGGGGTGCGGGGTTCGATTGGAAGAAGGGGAGAGGGAAGCGGGTGAGGGAGGTGGGGGAGAAGGAGGATGCGGTGCTGGTTGGGGGTGGCGGCGTGCGGCGCCTCCTGGGGCTGAACGACGGCATCGTTTTTTTTTTTTTTTCTTTCTCTCGAACGAATGAAATAAAGAGGGGGGGGGGGCCAGAACGATTAAAGGGGAGGGAGATATTTTTTTTATATTTTTTTTATTATTTTAATTGCATAAAGTTGACTTTTTCACACGACCTCTAAACGAGGCCCACCGCTTGTCGTCCCTAGCGTTTTACCCCCATTCCGAACACAATGGGATATGTATCGTAGGTTGATTTGATCGTTTCGATTAGTTTCCGTTGAATATACATTAAATCACTATATTGAATTTTAAACGTACATTTCGAATTACCGGGGTCACATACGAACTTTAAAAATTCCAGAAAAATATTTTCTAGCTTCGTATTGACGATACGGTCCTAACAAAACTAGTTTCGTCGAATTCGGAGACCGTATGAAAAATGGCCAATTTCCAGTCGATTAAAATCAACTAAAACTGGTCAAACGCGTTTTCCTTTGCCACGCTCACATATTGATTCGAAAAATTATGAAATTTGAAACCTAGCAATAATTTGACACTGCGGATCCAACAAAACTGGTTTCGTCGAAATCCGAGGTCATTTGCAAAATGTCCATTTTTAAGGGCCTGAATTCCATAGCGACTATTCAGAATTTTCAACTGGACATATCTTTTGATTCCCGCTATGAAATTTTGATTAGTCGGATTCGTTGGAAAGATATTCACTATTAGATTCCATTATTTTTGGTTTCACTAAAATCCGGATTGTTTTGCACCCGGTACATTCAATTGAAGTTTGAAATCGAATTATCGAACTACCGCGCCATTTTCAATTCTATTTATAATTATATATATAATTATTTATATTCTAACGACGATGTATATAATATATACGTTCGAATTATATTCAAAATAAATTTCTCGTTGATATTATTTAAAATAATTCATTTTAAATAATCAAAATTCGCTAAAATTACCAAAATAAAAATTTTAAACTGGCCCAGATTTTCCGGGTTATTACAATCTCCCCCACTTAAAACTTTTCGTCCCCGAAAAGGGACAAAGTCGAAAGTGGTTTGATTAATCAACTCTACGCTCGATCTGGCTTTCCTTCTCCAACTTTTCAGTTTCTGAGAATTTTCAAAATTTCAAAAATTTGGCTAACACCCTAAAATTTTGAAAAATTTCGCCATAACCTCCCCTGCACCGGGAGCATCGGGGAATTTCAAATAGCTTCCCCGGTCCTTCAGATCTCAAAAAGAAAAAGAAAAAGCCAAGCGGCTAGCCAATAGGCTCATAAAATCATCATCACCCAAACAAAACAGTAAATTATGTAGTAAACATGTACCTATTTGTCGGGCAAACAAATTTTATTCTCTGCTCTAGCCTCCTTGCTATGACCTGTTCAATGTAAGTACAAGTATATGCAAGCAAATGCGACCAATTTCAATACAATTCATTATTTGATACAAATTAGGCATAATGGTTCAAAATTAGCAAACAAACGAACAAACAACACAAACATCAATCAATTAGTGAATTAGAGTTTCAAATTCATAATTTCGATACATATACAGAAAATCATGTTTTTTGGTGCCAAATCACAACAATAGATCCTATATAGTTTTGGTTCTCACACCTGTCAATAGGAAATATATAGAAATCTCCCTTTCGTCACTCGAACATAAATTCTGATGATGATGCATCAATCATCAGAGTTCTCTCCGGGCGACTTAGAAGGTGATTCTATATCTACCCAGTATATCAAAACTTCGAATACACGCGGATCAGACGTATACGCAAAATCTATATATAATGGATTGTCCAAATTCATTAAAATAAATAATCAAATACGAATAGTTGATTTAAATTTTCAAAACAAATTTTTGTTTTCATTTTAAAAATATACTCTTCACACTCGTTCTAGGATACTACTGATCCTATCTCTAACGAGTCATTCCATTGGATATTGCTAATCCAATATCTGATGAATTCTTTCGTATGGTTCTAATGTGCCTTGTTCTCTGAGCTTTGTAAACCAAAGCTCTGATACCAACTGAAGCGACCCGAACTTCCCCGGTCTCTGAAGAGATGAGAAAGAACGAATTACTGTGAGGACAAGACAAATCAGAACACATACAGAAGAACATTTCATTGTATATTACAACAATGCACCAGATTACAAGAATATACAGAGTATAAATGAATATTACACAGAAATATCAGAGATTTAAACTACATTTAAATACATAGCAGCGGAAAATAATACAATACACAACTGAAGGGGATATACGGATACAAAGCTTCCCGCATATCGTTCCAGCTATAAACCAGGATCCTGTGAATATAAATCTGCAAAACCAAAACTACTAGCTGCCCGTGTCAAAATAGGGGCACCTAGAGTTTAGGTTAAAACAATAAACTCCAGGTCAGTCATGGGACTGGTGTGAGAACTAAAACAGTTAATCTTCATTTTTAAAGTTAGGTAAATCAAGGGACCACGCCGTATAACACGGAACGGGTTTCCTCCCAAGAATACCAGTTCAATAAACAACAGCGCAATGCTAAATAAAGAAGAATGAAGCTATTATAAGACCCAGTTCCCATCACACAATGCAACGCAAGCCGGAGGATAGGGTTTTTACCTTATAATAGCCAAGAATGCTTGATACGTTTAAAACAAATCATTTGATACTATTATAAGTGCATAGTGTATAAAACAACTTCAAATCATAAATATCAATCATAGGCGGCATGGGTACCATATATCATGTCGCCATACTAGTTTTACAATTAAAACCGCAAATGTCACGTATTTGGAAATTGGATTTCCGTCTATGAACCGAGGCAAAAGATAGTCCTCAACCGATTCGAGACTGCCTAGCCCGAGCCTCAGGATCAGAGCTCGAGTGACCCTTGGATCCTCAGGGCCAGTCCACCGATGTGGATTAAACTTAAACCCTGAACATGCGTTTCCCCGCCCCATGGGGCGTAAACGAGCCAACTAAATGACTCCATCGGTTCGAGAACGACCGATCAATCCGAGGCGCCTCGCAACAGCAACAACCACATAAGTCAAACTCGTCAGGGCGTGTAAAACCACTGACGCCACTTCTAGCTAGGAAGAAACGCATGCCCTCCCTGACGTCCTCTCCCGTTTTTGGTTCATACCGGGTGTGAAACTCGCGAATCAAACCTTACACAAACCTACGCCACAAAGGCCGTGCTTTGATCATCACCACAAGATTTTGCTTTTCAACAGAAGCCTCGATCAATTGCCACTTAGGCATGCCACACAGGCAATTCACTCCATGCGTTTGATATCCATCAATATATAACCCCTGAGCTCGTACGTCTCAGAGAAGGGCGTTAAGCAAGAGAATAAATTATCCGCCGCCAAACAGATATATATTTAATAGAGATCAATCACACGGACTAAAATCCAATGTCAGACACACAGTCCATTTACAAGTCCGTTCTGGGTCTGAACGAAACCGGAGGCACCTAGTACCCCGCATATCCATCGATCTCCAAGTACGTCCGGACGATCACCAACTGTTTCCATCTTCTTGGGTGTACAGCCCAATCAAGATCATCAGTAATCACCCAAACGACGTGAAGACTTCCGGTCTTCGACCACCGTCTTCATCTTCGACATCACGTCGAATCAGTTATTCAGAATGGCATAAACCCGGTCTTTCTGAATAACTCGTGTATATATTATAAAAGTGTTACACAAACACAACATACGCCTCATTCCAATTCAGAATATTCTTTTATCCAAATATTCCTATACTTTGGGAAAAGTTCCCATTAATTTTATCCAAGATAAATTCTTTAAATTTATTCTTTAATCTCCTTTGAATATCAATTCAAACTAGTCGGGATTAGCGAACCACACCGAAATAATCATTTATTTTATTTCCCAATCCCAACCGATTCATCCCATGAAGTACAACTGGTTATACTTCATATCTAACACCACGGTGTTATCGGTAAATTCAATTACCATTTCACGTTCAAATCTAATTAAAGATTTAACTATCGCTTGGAGTAAAATTGGTGATACTCCATTTTCGATCTTTTCAATCTAATTAAAGATTCATTAAAACTCCACTTAGTTTTAATCGTTAACTGGGTTAAAGAATCAGTGTCATTTAAAACGCGGTTCACGATAAACCCAAAATCACCTTCCATTAATTATCGGGTTAAAGAACGAGTGTTATTTAAAACACTGTTCACGATAAACCCAAAAATCAATACCAATTCAATTCCAATTAAATATCATTTAATTAGTACACTTCGTTAAATCGAAATAAAAAGATTTAATCTTTTCTCAACTGGGTTCAAGAACAGTGTTAGTGAAGACAACATTCACGACAAACCCAAATCACATTCGATATTCAATACAAGGCTCTGAATAGAAAATATATCGGCTTATATTCAATATCAAATTCTACGACTAACAAATGTCGTATTGGAAATAACGATATAAATATATATCTTTCAAATTTCCATAACAACACCTGTATAATCACGAATTCCAACATCGAAATATTCCAAAGACAATTTCGATTCAAATCCACTCCAATGCAATCATTGGAAACTCTGGTTATTTTTAAAACCCTTTTCAAATTCAATTTATTTACTTAAAAATAAATAGAATTATAATTCTAGTTCAAAACTAGTTTATTTCGATAAAAATCTATTTTTATCTTTTCAAACACGAAGTTTTTCATCCCAAATCTTCACAAATCATTTCTCATGATTTTACACAAATTATTACTATTTTTAATAATTTTATCAAGGCCCGTACAGTCGATTTCCATCAATGGCCATCGAACTGCACTTACAACGACCTTTTTCAAATTTGATTTGGACATAATTCCAAATCCAACCGTTAGATTTCTAATTTCTAATATTCGTTAGAAAGCTCTTTTCGATACGAACCCAACGGTTCCAGTTTTAGGAGAATCCGACGGTCGCATCTCCCGTAATGTCCGTTTGAAATAAATGGTCGAAATTCACGAACTGCCGCGGCGCGGCGCGTTCTATTCAGGCCATTATATTATATATATAATATATATAATATATATTTCGTCGATTTCTATTTAAAACGAATTATATGAATAGTTTTAAATTCGTTTCAAAAGCCATTTCAACTTCCATTTCAATTCAAATCAAAATTGAATTCTTCTTTATAAATTCGTTTTAAAATTCATTTCTATTCAATTCAAATTTCAATTCAATTTGAATTCATTTCAATTCACTTTCAATTCAATTTGAATTCGTTTTCAATTCAATTCATTTCGAAGTCGTTTTCAATTCAATTCATTTCGAAGTCGTTTTCAATTCAATTCATTTCGAAATCGTTTTCAATTCAATTCATTTCGAAATCGTTTTCAATTCAATTCATTTCGAAATCGTTTTCAATTCAATTCATTTCGAAATCGTTTTCAATTTAATTCATTTCGAAATCGTTTTCAATTCAATTCATTTCGAAATCGTTTTCAATTCAATTCATTTCGAAATCGATATAAATATCGTTCACGTCAAAATGGCGTCACTCTAATCAACACGGCTTCATAAATTTCTATTTTCAAATATTCTATTTCAAATATTTCTATTTCTAAATTGGAATGAGGCCCAATCAATTACCATATAAAATTAATTATATGGATTTTCATACAACACATGTATATAATAGCATTGGAAAATGATCAACCATCAACCAAAGTGCACTACACTGTATAAGCATCAAATAAAGATATCTAATGCTTATAACAGCATGTCAATCAATCGATCGACATATTTAATCAATCAGGATGAGTGAACTTCAAATTTCATCCCAACACCCGTGTGGGGTTTCAAACAATCAAACACAGATTTTATTTGTGCAGTTGGGCGATGTGTAAAATTTATCGACCCAATCAATGTCCTTCAAATAGGTGTACATAAACAAACCGCCTGGTTTGTAAATGAATATTCATTTATTCACATTCACGTAAAAAATTATATTTTTAACGATAAAACATTTTATTTTAACTTATGAATTTCTATTCAGTTCATTCTTTAAATAAAATGATATTTTTATTTTTCTAAATTATTTTAGAAAATTTCGGCGGCATAACGGCACGATACTAGAAACGGGACGAGGCCTAGCCTTATCCCCGGTCTAGTGAAGGCCCACGCCATTCACACATCAATCTAAATCACCAAACAATCAAATTCAAATCAAATCATCAAACTAATTTATGCAACCAAACAAACAAGTCCATGGTCTGTGGACGATTGTGTCGGGTGCTACTAAGCACCGTCTGCATCCTATTATATATATATATATATAAAAATAGAAATGAAATGGAAAGGTGAGAAATTCTCACAAATAGCTATCCTAGCTCCACGGCACTTCATTTGCAGAAACCTTCGTCGCTCTCGCCTTTTTGTCATCTTCGTTGCCCATATTCTCTACATATGTAAAAATCGAAATTTTACTTCGTTATTCAATATATAAAAATCGAATTTTTACTTTGCTATTCAATATATAAAAATCGAATTTTTACTTTGCTATTCAATATATAAAAATCGAATTTTTATTATGCTATTCAATATATAAAAATCAAATTTTTATCTCGAAGCTCAATGTATAAAAATCATATTTTTACTTCGAAGTTCAATATATAAAAATCATATTTTTACCTCGAAGTTCAATATATAAAAATCATATTTTTACTCTAACTTCACATTGTAAAAATCGGATTTTTATTCTGATGCTTACACCATAAAAACCGCATTTTCCTTTCTATGAACACTCTACAAAAACTGCCTTTTCTTTCTATGAACAAACTATAAAAACCTTATCATTATAATATTCAAAATCAAATCTTTTATGTATTAAAAAACGTATATTTCCTATATAAAAAATCGTATATTTTTATTCACTTAAAAATCAGATTTTTACCTACTTAAAAATCATAAAAACTTACAGTGTTTTTTTTTCTTTCCTATGCGAAGAAGGGGGGGTTCATGGTGGCGGTGGATGGCCTGAGGGGGCGCAGGGGTCGGAGGGTCGGCTGCAGGCGCGGTGGAGGAGCGCCGGCCAAGGGGGTGCGGGGTTCGATTGGAAGAAGGGGAGAGGGAAGCGGGTGAGGGAGGAGGGGGAGAAGGAGGATGCGGTGCTGGTTGGGGGTGGCGGCGTGCTGAGGGGTGCGGCGCCTCCTGGGGCTGAGCGACGGCATCGTTTTTTTTTTCTTTTCTTTCTCTCGAACGAATGAAATAAAGAGGGGGGGCCAGAACGATTAAAGGGGAGGGAGATATTTTTTTTTATTTTTTTTATTATTTTAATTGCATAAAGTTGACTTTTTCACACGACCTCTAAACGAGGCCCACCGCCTGTCGTCCCTAGCGTTTTACCCCCATTCCGAACACAATGGGATATGTATCGTAGGTTGATTTGATCGTTTCGATTAGTTTCCGTTGAATATACATTTAAATCACTATATTGAATTTTAAACGTACATTTCGAATTACCGGGGTCACATACGAACTTTAAAAATTCCAGAAAAATATTTTCTAGCTTCGTATTGACGATACGGTCCTAACAAAACTAGTTTCGTCGAATTCTGAGACCGTATGAAAAATGGCCAATTTCCAGTCGATTAAAATCAACTAAAACTGGTCAAACGCGTTTTCCTTTGCCACGCTCACATATTGATTCGAAAAATTATGAAATTTGAAACCTAGCAATAATTTGACACTGCGGATCCAACAAAACAGGTTTCGTCGAAATCCGAGGTCATTTGCAAAATGTCCATTTTTAAGGGCCTGAATTCCATAGCGACTATTCAGAATTTTCAACTGGACATATCTTTTGATTCCCGCTATGAAATTTTGATTAGTCGGATTCGTTGGAAAGATATTCACTATTAGATTCCATTATTTTTGGTTTCACTAAAATCCGGATTGTTTTGCACCCGGTACATTCAATTGAAGTTTGAAATCGAATTATCGAACTACCGCGCCATTTTCAATTCTATTTATAATTATATATATAATTATTTATATTCTAACGACGACGTATATAATATATACGTTCGAATTATATTCAAAATAAATTTCTCGTTGATATTATTTAAAATAATTCATTTTAAATAATCAAAATTCGCTAAAATTACTAAAATAAAAATTTTAAACTGGCCGAGATTTTCCGGGTTATTACAGGATCAGAGCTCGAGTGACCCTTGGATCGTCAGGGCCGGTCCACCGATGTGGATTAAAATACCTGAACACTGTGTTTCCCCACCTTTTTTGGCGTAAATGAGCTAAATGACTCCATCGGCTCCACATAGTCACCGACCTGTCCGAGGCGCCTGGCAATCCAACAACCACACAGGTGAAAATAATATAAATGTCAGGGCTGATTGGTCACTGACACCACCCTAGCTAGAAAGAAACGCATGCCCCCTGATGTCCTCTCCCGTTTCTAGTTCACAACCGGGGCGTGAGGCTCGCGAATTAACGCTACACAAAGCTATGACACACAAGCGGTGCTTTGATCATCAACCACAAGACTCTGCTTTTCAACGGAAGCCTTGATCATTTGCATCTTAGCATGCCACACAGGCAAACCACTCCATGCAATCGATATCAATCAATCACACAGAATGATATCCAATGTCAGACACACAGTCCATTTACAAGTCCGTTATGGGTCTAAACGAAACCGGAGGCACCTTGTACCTCGCATATCCGTCGATCTCCAAGTACGTCTGGACGATCACCAACTGATTCCCTCGTCTTGGATGTATAGCCCAAATAAGATCATCAGTAATTATCCAAACGATATGAAGAACTCCGTCCTTCGACCACCGTCTTCATCCTCGACACATCGTCGAATCAGTTATTCAAAATGGGATAAACCCGGTCTTTCTGAATAACTCGCGTATATAATAAACAAGTGTTACACAAACACAACATACTCCTCATTCCAGTTCCGAATATTGTTTTATTCAAATATTCTTATACTTTGGGAAAGGTTCCCATTAATTTTATCAAAGATAAATTTTTTAAATTTATTCTTTAATCTTCTTTTGAATATCGATTCAAACCAAATTATGGTTTATCCAAACTAGTCGGGATTAGCAAACCTTACCGAAGTAATCACTTGTTAAATTTCCCAACTCCAACCTATTCATCCCAAGAAGCAAAACTGGTAATACTTCATAACTTACACCACGGTGTTATCGGTGAATTCAATTACCATTTCACGTTCAAATCTAATTAAAGATTTAACTATCGTCTGGAGCAAAACTGGTGATACTTCGTTCTCGATCATTTCAATCTAATTAAAGATTCATTAAAACTAAACTTGGTTTTAATCCTCCCAAAAATCAATATTATTGATTGTTTAACTTGGGAAACCGTACCCTTTCTTTAACTAGGTTAAAGAACCAATGTTATTTAAAACACGGTTCACTATAAACCCAAAATCACATTCCATTTACAACGGAATCTTGAAGGAAAACAAATCGATATATATAGTTGATATAAACTTCCATATCCGACTAATAATATAAATGGAATAACAACAAAGCCTTTTAAATTCCAGATGTATTAGTTGTCTTCCTCTACAGAAATTCCCTTCGATTATTACCAAATCGAATACCATTCCATCCCAATTTATTTTATTTAATTAGAAAACTTTACTTTTGAAAATCTCCTTTAAATCTTAACAAAAGATTTATAAATTCCAAATCACATTTCACTGTAAATCGGGTTAAAGAACGAATGTCTTTAAAACACAGGTCACGATAAACCCATTTCACATTCCATTAATTATTGGGTTAAAGAACAAGTGTTATTTAAAACACTGTTCACGATAAACCCAAAAATCAATTCAAATTCAGTTCCAATTAAATACCATTTAATTGGTATACTTCGTTAAATCTAAATAAAATGATTTAATCTTTTTCTCAACTGGGTTTAAGAACAGTGTTAATGAAAACACCATTCACAACAAACCCAAATAATGTTCGATATTAAATATAAGGCTCCGAATAGAAAATATATCGGCTTATATTCAATATAAAATTCTACGACCAACAAATACCTTATTGGAAATAACGATATAAATATATCTTTCAAATTTTCATAACAATATCTGTATAATCATGAAATCCAACATCGAAATATTCCAAAGACAATTTCGATTCAAATCCATCCCAATTCAATCATTGGAAATTATGGTTATTTTTAAAACCATTTCAAATCCAATTTATTTATTTTAAAAATAAATGGATTATAATTCTAGTTCAAAACTAGTTCATTTCGATAAAATCTATTTTTATCTTTTCAAATATGGGATTTCTCATCCCAATTCTTTCTAAATCATTTATTATAATTTTACACAAATTATTAATATTTTTAATAATTTTATCAAGGCCCGTACAGTCGATTTCCATCAATGGCCACCAAACTGCACTTACAATGATCTTTTCCAAATTTGATTTGGACATGATTCCAAATCCAACTGTTAGATTTCAAATTTCTATTTTTCGTTAGAAAGCTCTTTTCGATACCAACCCAACGGTTCCGGTTTTAGGAGAATCCAATGGTCGGATCTCCCGTAATGTCCATTCGAAGTCAATGGTCCAAATTCGCGAACTGCCGCAGCGCGGCGCGTTCTATTAAGTCCATTATACGTATATAATATATATTATATATATTACACCGATTTCCTTTTAAAACGTATTATACAAATCGTTTTAAATTCGTTTACAAAACAATTTCAACTTCATATTCAATTTCTAATCAAAATTGAATATTCCATATCATCGATATGATAATATTTTCAAAATGTTATATTTTGAAATTACTTCCTTTTCTATATTCATTATAAAAACGAATATAATCGATATAAATATCATTTGCGTAAAAATAGCGCAAATCTAATCAACATGGCTTTATATCTTTCAATAACTTCGTTATTTATTCAACAAATGAATATTTTCTTCAATACATGAATTTTCTTTTATTCAACACATGAATACATATTTTATTCAACACATGAATTTTCTTTTATTCAACACAAGAATATATATTTTATTCAACACATGAATTTTCTATTATTCAACACATGAATTTATATTTTTTTATTTTCCAAATTGGAATGAGGCCTGATCAATTTCCATATAATGTTAATTATATGGATTCCATACAACACATGTATATAATAGCAATGATAAATAATAAACCATCATCCAGAGTGCACCACACAACTGCATAAGCATTAAATATAAACAATTAACGTTTATATAGTCTGTCAACCAATCGATCGACATACAGCTAAATAATTGAGATTAGTTTACGCCAAATATCATCCCAACACCAGTATGGGGTTTTCAGACAACAAACACAGATTTATTTGTGTAGTTGGGCGATGTGTAAAATTTATCGTCCTACTCAATATCAGTCAAATGTGTGTGCATAAGAAAATCGTCTAATTTGTTTATAAATATTTATTTTATAAACATGTTAAATTTTTTATTTTTAACTATAGAAGATTTATTCATTCCACATCACACAATCAATTTTCATAACACATCAATCAAACAACCAAGTCATCCATGGTCTGTGGACGACGGGTGTCAGGTGTTGCTAAGCACCGTCTGCATCCTAGTATATATTTCGACTAGAAAATAAATTAAAAGTGAGAAGTTCTCACCTTGGAGATCCACTCCATCGTTTTTACTTCTGAATTTCTGAACCGTTTGGATTTGCCCAAAATTCTAATGCGACCTTTTCACGCTGTTCACAGTAAAAATAACATTTTTACTTCTACTTCATATATTTTTATATTTCTACCTCTTATTTAAAGATCGAATTTTTATTTTAACGCTATAAAAATCACATTTTTATTCTTCTCTTTATATAAAAATCATATTTTTATTTTCTACATTATATAAAAATTATATTTTTATTCTCTACATTATATAAAAATTAAATTTTATATTCCTAATATATATAAAAAAACCATATCTTTATTTTGCTATGATAACATTATAAAAATAGAATCTTTTTGCTTTTGAAAATCAAATATTTTTTATGTTAAAAATCAAATCTTTTTCTATTTAAAAATCTAATATTTATCTTATTAAAAATTATAACTTTCTATCATTAAAAATCTAAACTTTCTATATATATATATATAAATTCTAACTTTCTTTACAATAAAATCATCATTTTACTTTTTAGTTTTATATTAGCAAATAATTAAAGAAACTGAAATAAATAAATTGAAATAAATAAAATTTACCTTTGTTTTGAAGGGGGGTTCACCAACGGAATCAAGCTGAGGAAGGGCGCGCCGGAGTGCTACAGGCGGAGGTGGAAGTCGCGGTTGCGGCTTTAGGATTAAGGGGGGTGTCGTGGGTTTGGGTGCTACGACTATGGGTTTTTGGGGTTTGCGAGCGGATAAGGGGGAGGAGAAGGAGGTCGAGGGGACAGAGGCGGGGGGGGGGGGGGGGGGGGGTCTGGTTGCGGCGGCGCTTCGCCTGGAGGAGCGGCGGTGAGTGTAACACCCCGTGTATTCTATAACAGTGAAATTCATAAAACAAAGTATAACTAATTTCAAATCAAAGAATTAAGGGAAACGGGATAAGCCATTGCATTCGTCGCGGAATTCTGTTTGAGATAGAGTCCGAGTTTGCGTAAAATGGACTCCGTATGAGGGAGATATGGCCTCCGGAAGTTTCAGAATTCAGTTTAAAATTCAAACAGACCAAAACAGCTTAGAGAACAAGTTTAAATTTCAAAAATCTGGCCAGATTGGCCAAGGCAGGAATTTTCCTGCCCAAGGCACCCAGGTCGACTAGGTAGTCGACCTGGGCTACCCAGATCGACTGGGTAGTCGACCCGGGGCACCCAGGTCGACTACATAGTCGACCCGGGGGTCGACTGGGGGGTCGAGCTGGCCCCTGAGCCAGGTCGAACCCAGCCCCCCTGGCTAGCCTAGTCTTTGCTTGGTCAATATTCTGAGCCTTGCCTTGTCACTAGGGCTAGGTTTCAGCTCCTGATTGGTCTCTCCTTCAAACAAACGGCTATTATTAAACCAAGCTCCATCGACGGTCCTAATCAACTCAAAAACTCTATAATAAGGACCTAAGACTCACCCTAATTCACACAAACAAAAATGGAGATGAGACCGTCATGCTGCAGAGGAAAGACTAGGAATGGCCGTCAGAAATTGAGAGACAATTAGGAGACAATTCGAAAGCTTAAAGCAACGTCAATTAAATCAAAACATTGCCTACAACAAAGGATAGCATCTCCAAATTCAGAATTCAGAATTCAGATTCCTGAATTGAAGATTCGTCATACGTTTTAAGTAGAGTGCTATTCCGATGTGAATAAATAATTGTGTTGTGATTTGTATAAAATGAGAAATAGAATTGTATTCGATTTGGGGTGATAATAATCTATATTTGTATGATGCTTTGATTCTAAACGATTTGGAAATATTGTGGTATAACGATTGGATATTTGCAGGTATATGATTCATGTTAACGACCATATGTTGTGGTAGTTTATTTGAGATTCATGCAAGTATATGATTCATCATTATGCCAATATGATGTACATACTTTTATGACCACTTTTAGTGTGTAATTGGATTCAACTAAGTATTATGGTTTATATGAATTTATGTTGGAATTGGCATCGTGATTCAAGTGTAAAACCATACTTTTGTATTAGAAACAAAAGTAAGCATCTTTATGAACATGACTAATCTATGTTTGGTGTTATGCCTAGTTGAAAGCATGTTTTAGGCCTATGTTGTTATCAAAATCATATGGTGATATATGTGACACATAATTAAGTTAGATTTACATTCCAATTGCAAGTTTACATGAATAGATTAAAAAAAACCATGATTCATGTTTAGGTATGTTTATACCATGATTGTATGAATAGAATGGTTCATGTTTAGGTATGTTTATGTCATGATTATATGAATAGAATGATTCATGTTTAAGTATGTTTATGCCATGATTATATGCTATTATAATGCAAGTTCACATGTGCCTAATTCATGTTAATTAGTTCGTTATGTTGCAAGTTCATGCGTTCACACTCCCCTTTTTATGTTACTTAGAATAATAAACACCATGTTCTAAGCCTCCCCTTTTTCATGTGGCTAAGTTGGGTTTAATGTTAAACCCAACATATGTTATAATTTAGCGAACGTATAAAACGGGGGTAATGAAGTTTGGGTTAGAATATAGAGCATATGTGTTGGCATGTTTGTCACATGCCAACAACCTTGAAAAACAATTAAGTTGCATAAATTAATTTTACCCAATAAAGATGAATTTGAATAATGGGCCGCAAATATTTACATATAAAAAGAAAAGAGACAAAATATGTAAATTTAGAAAATACGAGGTGTTTAACCCGAGGTTAGATTGAGTTGTGATGTAAACCTGCCCGGAACCGCCCGGCTGTCTAGGAGTCACAACAATACCTATCCAATGTGGGTGGTTAAACACGGAGCCCAATAAAGACCCGAGGTTAGACTGAGTTGTGGCGTAAGACTTCCCGCACCCAACCGGCAACAGGCAGCCACAACAATACCTGTCTAATGTGAGAGGTTGAGGCTTTAACAAGACAATTAAGGCTGAGTCAGGATTGATAGGATTAAGTAAATTTAATTAATACTTAATCAAAATGGAACATGCTAAACTATACAGACTGATTGGGGGTTAGGTTTACAAAACACTTAACTAACTTAGCATGTTGGCTAGAAATAGAAAACCTAGTAGCGGGGGACCCTTTTCAGCAGTAACCCTACAAGGTGTATCAGGATACCCTGAACTAGGCAGGGTGGTGCACGATTACTGGGCTGACTGTAAGAGGTCAAATAGACGGCGGTGGTGTAGCAGTGTAGGTTCTAACGGGGTGCGGGCGTGCACACACTCCGATGCAAAAAAATAAGGCACTGGGGACCAGTAGCGTACCTGTGCATTCTAGGGTTGTGTCGGGCCGCCACCATGGGACTTGATACACCCCATGGTGGGACCAGTGTAGGCAACTACAACATCGTGGGCCATAAGACACATGTAACTATGCGAGTAGGAGCCGATCATTAGAAACGAATCACTTCACCCTGATCATGGGGTGCCTGTTGGGAACTAGTTTATATGGATGCAGAGATTAATATGGGGTACGATAAGTACATTCGACTCTAGACAACTTAATCTAGTTATAGTACTTTCACATTTCCAGTTTATACTTATCATGCCCAGTTCTTTGTTCATAGACTGAATAGTCCTAGACTTACTCAGGCTTTATGTCTGACTATACTTTTCTTTCGTCTTCTTTTCTTTCGTCCCCCCCCCCAGGTCCACAGGGAGGGAATACTGCAGTTTGACCAATTATCACATCCAGCTTGAAGAGAAAGAATGTATTGCTTGGATCTTTTTCGTTTTGGACTATGGCTTTGGACCACAATTATGGGACTTATGTAGTTTACTTATGTTTTTATGCTTCTTTAAATAATATAATCAAGACAGTTATGAAGATCTTATGTTTTTGGAAGTATTGTAAGACAAATTATGGCATGGTTTGTGTAACACGTATTTTAATGAAATAAAAGTTTCTGTTGTTTTCCGCTGTTCAAAAATATGTGTATTTATATCTGTCTTGTGTATCTGTGACTTATACTTATAAACCTCCACCAAAATTAGGGCATTCCCTTTGAGAGTGACCCTAACGGAGGTGGGGTGTTTCAGTGAGATCCAGGGGGAGGACAGATTTTATCTTCGGTTTTTTTTTTTTTCGATTCTGAAAGGTAGAGAGAGAAGAGGGAAAGGAGTTAGGTTTATATAATATTTTATATATTTTATTATATTTAATTTCTAAAAGCAACTTTTTATTTTGAACTCGAAATCGAACTCACCGACTATTAACCTTAGCTAATTACCCCCATTCCGAACACAATGGGATATGTATCATAAACCAGTTCGACTGTTACAATCAGTTTTCGTCAAAATCAAAATATAAATCTATATAATGAATTTGAACACACATTTCAATTTACGGGGGCAGATACGGACTCTAAAAATTTCCAAAAAATATTTTCTAGCTACGTATTGACGATACGGTCGTAACATAACTAATTTCATCAAATTCTGAGTCCGTCTGAAAAATGGACATTTATAAGGGCCAGAATTCCGCAACGACTATTCTGAATTTTCAACTGAGCCTAACTTTTTATTCCCGCTATGAAATTTCAATTTTTCGGTTTCGTTGGAAAGATATTTTCAAATAGATTCTAATATTTTAGGTTTCGCTAAAATCCGATTTATTTTGAATTCTGTGCTTTCATTTGAAATATGAAATCGAATTTTCGAACTACCGCACCATTTTCAATTCCTTTTATAATTAAAATAAAATATTTATATTCTAACGACGATCTATATAAATATATACGTTCTAATTCTATTCAAAATAAATTTCTCGTCGTCATTATTTAAAATAATCTATTTTAAGTATTCAAAATTCACTAAAATTGCCAAAATAAATTTTTTAAATTGGCTCAGATTTCCGGGTTATTACAATGTCCCCCACTTACAACTTTTCATCCCCGAAAAGGAACGAAGCCGAAAGTTGTTTTACTAATCAACCCAACTTTCATTATTTGCATTATGGCTTAAGTTCTTCAACTTTTCAGTTTCTAAGAACTTTTCAAATTTTTCAAAAATTTGGCTAACACCCTAAATTTTCAAAAAATTTCGCCCTAACCTCCCTGCACCGGGAGCTTCGGGATGTTTCAAATAAATTCCCATGGCCCTCACCAATCCAAAAAGAAAAAGAAATAGCCAATCGGCTCATAAAATCATCATAAACCCAAGAAATATAATAAACATGTACCTATTTGTTGGGCAAACAATTTTATTCCTCTTCTCTAGCCTCCTTTCTATGACCTGTTCAATGTGAATTCGTGTATATGCATGCAAATGCAACAAATTTTCAATACAATCCACTATTTGATACAATTTGGCTAAATGGTTCAAATTTTAATTAATCAACCAATAATAAAAAAACACAATCAGCAATCAATTAGTTGATTAATGTTTCAAATTCATAATTTTGATACATAGTCCAAAATTCATATTTTTGATGCCAATTCACAACAAATAATCATATGTAAGTTTTGGTTCTCACACCAGTCTAATGGAAATATGTAGATATCTCACTTTCGAAACACGAACATAAATCCTGATGATGGAGCTTCATCATCAAAATCATCTCCAGGCGATTAGAGTGTGATTCTATATCTATCCAGTATATTAAGACTTGGAATACACGTGGATCAGACGTATATGCAAAATCTTTATATATTGGATTATCCAAATTCGATACAAATAAATATTCAAATACGAATAATAAAGTTTAAATTTTCAAAACAAAATTGGTTTTCAATTTTATTTTTCAAAACAACACTCTTTACACTCGTTCTAGGATACTACTTATCCTATCTCTAACAAGTCATTCTCATTCGATATTACTAATCCAATTTATGATGAATCCTTTCGTTTGGCTCTAACGTGTCTTGTTCTCTGAGCTCTGTAAACCAAAGCTCTGATACCAAGCTAAGACAACACGAACTTCCCCGGTAAGGAAAGTCCGGATTGCTTTGAGAACAAGCAACATCAGGACACAAACAGAAGAACATTTCATTGTTTATTACAACAATTCCATCATAGTACAAGAATATTACGTAGTATAATTGAATAAAATACATTTGATAAATATCAGAGATTACAATACATTACATAACAGCGGAAAATAATACAATACACAACTAGAAGTAATACACGGATACAGAGATTTTCGAATATTGCCTCAGCTGTAAATGAGGATCTAGTGAATATAATTCTGCAAAACCAAAACTACTAGCTGCCCGTGCGGAAAATAGGGGCACCCAGAGTTTAGGTTAAAACAATAAACTCCGGGACAGTCATGTTACTAGTGTGAGAACTAAAACAGTTATTAATCTTTATTTTAAAGTTAGGTAAATCTAGGGACCACGCCGTATAACATGGAACGGGTTTCCTCCCATGTATACCAGTGCATAAAACAACAGCGCAATGCTAAATAAAGAAAAATGAAGCTATTATAAGACCTATGTCCCATCACACAATGCAACACAAGCCGGAGGATAGGGTTTTTACCTTATAATAGCAAAAGAATGTTTGATACGCTAAATTTCATCTTTTATTATTACTATAAGTGTATAGTGTCAAAACAATTTCAATCATAAGTATCAATCACAGACGACATAAGTGCCCCATACCACTATGTCGCCATATATAGGTTCTACAATCAGAACCGCAAGATTGGAAGCTGGATTTCCATCTATGAACCAAGGCAAAAGATAGTCCTCACTGACTCGAGACTCTCTAGCCCGAGCCTCAGGATCAGAGCTCGAGTGACCCTTGGATCATCAGGGCCGGTCCACCGATGTGGATTAAAATGCCTGAACACTTCATTTCCCCGCCCTTTGGGGTGTAAATGAGCCAAATGACTCCATCGACTCCACATAGTCACCGATCTATCCGAGGCGCCTCGCAATCCAACAACCACATAGGTGAAAATAATATAAATGTCAGGGCTTTTGGATCAATGACACGACCCTAGCTAGAAAGAAACGCATGCCCTCCCTGATGTCCTCTCTTGTTTCTGTCTCACAAACGGGGTGTGAGGCTCGCAAATTAACGCTACACAAAGCTATGCCAAACAGGTGGTGCTTTGATCATCGACCACAAGACTGCTTTTCAACAGAAGCCCTGATCATTTTCATCTTAGCATGCCACACAGGAAAACCACTCCATGCAACCGATATCAATCAATAACAGAGAATGATATCCAATGTCATACACACAGTCCATTTACAAGTCCGTTCGGGTCTGAACGAAACCGGAGGAACCTTGTACCTCGCATATCCATCAATCTCCAAGTACGTCTGGACGATCGCCAACTGATTCCCTCCTCTTGGGTGTACAGCCCAATCAATATCATCAGTAATTATGCAAATGATGTAAAGACCTCAGGTCTTTGACCACCGTCTTCATCCTTGACACATCGTCGAATCAGTTATTCAAAATGGGATAAACCGAGTCTTTCTTAATAACTCGTGTATATAATAAAAAAGTGTTACACAAACACAACATAGCCTCATTCCAATTCAGAATATTCTTTGATTCAAATATTCTTATACTTTGGGAAAGGTTCCCATTAATTTTATCAAAGATAAATTCTTTAAATTTATTCTTTAATCTTCTTTTGAATATCAGTTCAAACCAAATTATGGTTTATCCAAACTAGTCGGGATTAGCGAACCTAACCGAAGTAATCATTTGTTAAATTTCCCAACCCCAACATATTCATCCCATGAAGTAAAACTTGTAATACTTCATATCTAACACCACGGTGTTATCGGTAAATTCAGTTCCAATTTCACATTCAAATCTATTTTAAGATTTAACTATCGCCTGTAGCAAAACTGGTGATACTCCATTCTCGATCATTTCAATCTAATTTAAGATTCATTAAAACTCCACTTGGTTTTAATCTTCCCAAAAATCAATATCAATGATTATTTAACTTGGGAAACTGTAACACCCCGCCTCCGCTAGGGTCACTCGCAAAGGAATGCACTAGCTTTAGAGGGGCATTATTGGTAAACATGCACAGAAATATCACAAGACAGAACATATATAAATAGCGGAAGTAAAATCAAACTTTCATAATATGAATAAATAAGGTCTAAAGCCTTTTATATCAGAGTACATCAAAACCTGTCTTGCAATAATAAAGAAGCATAAAAACCTTTTCATAAATTATTCCCCAAGTAAAAACAGTAAAGTAGCCATAGCCAAGAGAAGTCCAAGCCATCCATGATGACCTTCAGGCAGAAGAAGTCCGAACTAAACAGCATTGTTTCCTCCCTGTAACCTGGGGGGGGGGGAAACAGAAGAAAAGAGGCGAAACAAAACGGGTCAGTCAAAAAGACTGAGTAAGTCCTATCTACTTCCAGTATAAAAACAGGTAAAGGTAACATGACATGCATAAACTGAAAGTAAACATAAGGATAACTACCAGATAGATAAACCAGGATAGCCGGTTGAACTACTGTGGCAAGGTAAACCAAGGTATCATGATAAACTGCGGTGTTATGATAAGTCAAGGTATCACATCGTCAGATTTCTATCGAGTACATTATCCCAAGGTATCTACCCCGTCTAACATCCCACGGTATCTATTATGTATATTCTACCTAGTCCTAACATGTATATTTGCTCTGCACCTCTCGTACTAGTATCCCTACCCGCGTCATGTGTTAACCATGAATGTCCCGTGCTCAAAGTCGTGTAATGGTCCATGTCAACCTAATATCGCATATATAGGTTACTCAAATCATACGTTTCTTTCCATGTATATAAGTTCAGTCCTTTGCCGTACCTCGTACGGGCTTCCTCATGTCGCATTATCCTTAAAATCGTTTGGACTGTCACCCTTGTTCTAGCTAGGCTCTTCCATATGAATCATCATTTGAACTACTAGGACTTACGCCACCTAGCACCACTAGGGATTACGCTTACCTATTGCACGCTTTCGTATTTCGGTTTGGGTTAAACCACCTAGGCCACTAGGGATTACGCTAACCCTCAACCGCGCCCTTTTTCCCACGCATTCATCGTGAATCGTTTTTGTGTAACTGGATGCACATGTATCACATCGTGCCATCCGAGTCATGTCACCGGCCAAAACAAGAAATACAGGACTCGGTCGGGAGCTTTAGATTTATCTGCCAATGCAGATACTAAGGTCTGCTTTTCTACACGTGGCTATGGTCCCACGAGACCCCTCCCTCAACTAGTGAAAGGCAACACAAGAGAAAATCTTGCATGAGAACTACACTCCGGCCAGCCCACATCCTGCGGCCTACCTCACCCATAATTAGATAGCAAATCATGGTCTGTTGGGTGTTCCCTGCCTTTCCGTACGTACACACTTGACTCAAGATGGTAGATGATCGACGAACTTGCTATCTCGGGCACCTTATGTATTCGTCGACTCACTGCTATCCACCCCAATCTTTAGGTCGCTCGCATAGCAACCAAAGCATATTCTTGGTTCTTCTACCGCATACCTCAACCTCTCGTGAGCCTAGTATAATGACCTGGCAGTTCACAGAGGGATCCCAAGAATATCCTCACGTTCCCCGAAGCCGCTGCTTCGTTACCCAGTTCGCTGGAGCCTTTATCTAAACCAGATAGCCCGCTCCTACACGTATACTTAACGTTGACCTAACGTATCGGGTTACTAATCTATCTAAGAAATGGTCCAAATTTCCTTGACCAAGAATTATTACTTAGTTTCCCTTAACTAAGGTTTACCACTTAGCCTTATTTCCATAATCCTTGTTAACTATGGTTATTTTACCTAATCCTCCGAATTAGGGTTTATCTAATGGGTTAAGTGTCACTTAGCCCATCTACAAACCATGTCAAAATTGGTTAAGTATCCAAGTCCAAGACTTAACCCCACAAACCATGTGTCAAGTTGGCTAAGTATATTAAGCAATCCATAACTTAACCTCGTCTAATTATCATTTTAGATTGGTTAATTATGTAAATTAACTTGACCTTGTCAAATTACCGAGTCAAATCGGTCAAGCGTATTCAAGTGATTCGTGACTTAGCCTTATCATGTTTTCACGTTATATCGGTTAAGTATGGGTTAACTTCACCTCCATAAATTCACGAGTTAGATTGGCTAAGTATAGGTCACTTAACCACATCCAATTAACGAGTTAGATTGGTTAAGTTTAGGTCGCTTAACCACATCAAATTAACGGGTTAGATTGGTTAAGTTTAGGTCACTTAACCCCATCAAATCATCATGTATAATTGGTTAAGTATAAGTTGCTTAACCCCATTAAATTATCACATTAAGTTGGTTAAGTATTGGTTACTTAACCTTATTGAATTACCAAGTTTAAATTGGTTAAGTGTTTAACTTAACCCCATCGAATTACCGTGTTTAGATTAGTTAAGTGTGGATTACTTAACCCCATCCAATTACCGTGGTTAGGTTAGTTAAGTCTTAATTACTTAACCTCATCTAATTACCCAGTCTGAATTGGTTAAGTGTCATTAAGGAAATCAAGCCCGGTCCCACTTAACCTACCCATTCGTGTTATATCGGTTAAGTGTCATTAGTCAAATTTACTTAACCTTATCATGTGGCATTAATTTAATTAATGCACTCTTAACCTCTCACATTAGACCTTGTTGTGGTTACTAGTTAAGCCGGGCGGGTCCGGGTAGATTTACACCACAACCTAGTCTAACCTCGGGTCTTAAGCGCGACATGACCAACTTCTCACATTGGGTCCTATTGTTTGCAACTACTAGTTAGGCCGGTCGGTTCCGGGTAGTTTTACGTTGCAAACTCAACCCAACCTCGAGTTTGCCACACTTATATTATCTAAGTTCATCATGTTTCCAAAACATGTTACAAGTTTTCAAGCATTTGGGTAGACCTAACTTAATAGGTAAATTCCCAAAGGGTAGACCTAACTTAATAGGTAAATTCCCAAGCTCATGTTTTTATGCATACTTACATGTAAACTTCCATGTTATCTTTCAAGTCATATTTTCAAGTATAAACACATGTCATATTCAAGTTAAGATTTCGCGACATGTTCATGTTTATCTAACTACCCAAAATCGTGTTTTCCCAACGCAAGCAAAGCGAGTCAACATAGTAGGTATACTATGGCTACATGTAGACCCCAAAACATACATGATGCCACAAAAGGGATTGGCTCCAAACATGCATGGCGTCATAAGGGGGTTTGGCCTTAAAACATGCATGATAGAGTCATATAGGGATTGACCATAAGCATGCATACTATCATATAGGATTTGGCCACAAACTTGCATAATATCATAAGGAGGTTTTTGCCACAAACATGCATGAATCATAAGGGGTTTGTGTTCATATGCATGCATAAGCCCCAAAACCTTGTCTTAGCCAATGTTTCACAAGTAAGTGGTTCCTAAAGGTTCATGCTAGCGTTTCATGCATAAAGATCCAAACTTGCAAGTTAAACTAGGTTATGCATAGCATGAGAGGCATGATTAAGTCACTCACATGGCCTAAAATCATAAACATGAACACAAGAGGCAAGGTAAGGTTCATATAGGTTCGCATAATCATGTTTAGCCTCATTTTATCCCATGTCAACATTAAAAATACCGTTTTGATCCAAAAGTAGCTAGAACTTACATAGTTAGGCCTAGGAAAAAAAAAGCATGAATCATCTTGGCTAAGAAAGGTGCCTCCTTTGTTGAAGAATCGTCATGGAACTCGCATAGCAATGTTGATTTGGCCTTGATTTGGTGTAGCAAGCTTGCACCTTTTGATTTGAACTTGATTTGAGTGCATAGGCTCTAGGGATTGGAGATGGAGGCCATGATCAAGATTGATTTTGGCAGCACTTAGTTGCTAGGTTTGATTTTTAGGGATTTAGGTTATGTTTAGGGTCTTTTTATAGAGATTAGGATAGTTTTAGGCCCTTAGATTAACCCTAGGATAGATTAGGACCATCAGATCTCGGAAGCTTCCAGAACCAGCCCAAGAACAAGACCAGGTGAGACAAACAGGTGCACCAGGCAAATTGGCCCGGCCACCCCCTGTCGACAGGCAAGTCGACAGGGCTGTCGACTTGGTCTGGGCCCAAGTCGACAGGCCTGTCGACAGCCCTGTCGACATGGCCCAGGCGGGAAACTTCCCGCCTAGCCCCAGATCTGATTTCCAAAATTGTTTCCGAAATTCAAATTTCCAGAAATCTTCTTTGGGCCTTTAACGGGTCATACGGACTCCGATTCTCGAAAACTCGGACTCTATTTCGCGTATTTTTCCGAGACGAACGCAATGGCACAGACCGTTTCACTTGATTCAGAATTTATAATTTAATTCTGCCTTGATTCTCGTTTTAACATGTTATTGAAATACGGGTTGTTACATTCTCCCCACCTTTTAGGATTTCGTCCCCGAAATCTCCAAGTTAGGAAGAACATATCCTACCATCCATCATCCATCTACTCAAAACATCATCCACAAGCAACCATTGTCCTTAGATGATTTCTAATGCTGTATGAATACATGCAAAACGTGTGTGTACATGTTCCTTAGCTAATGCTAATGATCAGGCCTGAAAAATCTTTCTAATGCAAAGTATGTTTAGTGCCATGAATCCAACATGTATGCAAATAGCCCTAGTCATGTAAATACTATATGCGTGCACAATCATTCATTCATATGCAACATCCGCATGATAACACATTCAATTTCATCCATAAGCAAGTATAAATACTCGTGCATATGCAATATGAAATGTGACCGAGTCAAGCTAATATCTAATGTAAATTCGCGCATCCACGAGCAACCACTTGCAACCATTTGCAACCATATCAACCATAACATGTTTCAAATACATGTTTACATCCATAGCGTTCTACCTAAGGTTCCCAAAATAAGATCGAGAAGATAAACAAAACAAACTCCTTACGGGGTTTGTAACAGAAACAGGACCGAGGGGATATCCATAAAAGATAGCCTACAAGCAAGCTCAACAGAAAACAGGGATCGAGGATATATTCCCAAAAGAGATATCATGCACGTATTTAGTCTTCAGTCTCCTGAGTCACATTACCTTGAGCTTAGTTCCATCGTGCCTTGACCGTCCCATGACTTCATGATTTCCCGTTTCCATAACATGGGTTGGAACTCATTCCCTCGTCGCCTCCCATTCCACTTGCACTTCTTCTTCTTCTAGAACACTTGGCGCAAACAGGACTGCGTACTCATGATTCCATGCAAGCTTTCCAAAATTTCATTAGTGAATCCTGAACCTCGTACCACAAGGTATTCCACGTAGAAAAACTTTCCCTTGCAAGTAAACAGGTTACCATGCGCACTTACTAGGGTAATCCCCATAACCCATACATAAGCGAAGTAAACCATCCGTTTTATTAGCGAACACCACTCGATCGGGTTTCTAATTCCCAACAATGGCATCTAGGGATTCTAAGTAACTAATCATGACAGAACCCAAATGGTTACGCGATACTTCAAGGGTATTACCAAAACAAGCCAAGAGTCTAACTACCCTCCTATCAAAACCGAGAGTGGCACCCCTTACTGGATAACCACTTCATCCCTAGAATCCATCCATGGCTTATAAACATAAGCAGTATTTCCAAACTCAACACTTGGCATAAACATTCCCAAATCCAAGCAAGTCATGTATAAATGGACTGATTCTCCAATAGGACTTTAAGACAAAAATGGGATTCTCTATTACGCTAGTACTTAAGGTGCAGAGACTCAACTATCGAAGCAGACTTAATTGATACCATGATCAAAACAAAGTCCTAACGGGATGATAGAGAAGAAAAGCTAAACCTTTAACAAGATCGTTACCCTCCTTCCGAGGTACCCTAGAAATGAGAGCATACTATTGCCCTCCCGATGACCTTGTCCTTGTCCCATGATACTTAACTATCCACCCCGTTTCACCATGCCAAAGGTACTCTCTCGTCATGGGTTTCATTGTTCATCTTTCTCTCTCATTCTGGGTTGAGCCATACCAACAAGTTGTTCATCCTTAAACTCGCATCCTTTATCCTCTTTCTCACTATCCTTTCTTATAACGCGGCCACTGGTCTCTCGAGAACCACCTCCATCGCATGGAAAGCACTTCCGTAGATAGAAAAGACTAGTCGCAGTTAAAACCACTGTGACTACAGATGGAGGAAAGAAAGGAAAAGAGATTCAATCAAGGAAACAAGGATAATGCTAATGGCCTTTGGGGAATAGCCTTTTTCTTTTTAAAAGAAAATTTTCTTGAAAAATGCTTCTTTGTAAACGGTTTTTCAAATAATTTTCAGAAGGTCTTTAAAAACTTTTGCCCAGTCTGGTAACCTTCTGCTCTGATACCAAATGTAACACCCCGCCTCCGCTAGGGTCACTCGTAAAGGAATGCACTAGCTTTAGAGGGGCATTATTGGTAAAAATGCACAGAAATATCACAAGACAGAACATATATAAATAGCGGAAGTAAAATCAAACTTTCATAATATGAATAAATAAGGTCTAAAGCCTTTTATATCAGAGTACATCAAAACCTGTCTTGCAATAATAAAGAAGCATAAAAACCTTTTCATAAATTATTCCCCAAGTAAAAACAGTAAAGTAGCCATAGCCAAGAGAAGTCCAAGCCATCCATGATGACCTTCAGGCAGAAGAAGTCCGAACTAAACAGCATTGTTTCCTCCGTGTAACCTGGGGGGGGGGGGGGAAACGGAAGAAAAGAGGCGAAACAAAACGGGTCAGTCAAAAAGACTGAGTAAGTCCTATCTACTTCCAGTATAAAAACAGGTAAAGGTAACATGACATGCATAAACTGAAAGTAAACATAAGGATAACTACCAGATAGATAAACCAGGATAGCCGGTTGAACTACTGTGGCAAGGTAAACCAAGGTATCATGATAAACTGCGGTGTTATGATAAGTCAAGGTATCACATCGTCAGATTTCTATCGAGTACATTATCCCAAGGTATCTACCCCGTCTAACATCCCACGGTATCTATTATGTATATTCTTCGTAGTCCTAACATGTATATTTGCTCTGCACCTCTCGTACTAGTATCCCTACCCGCGTCATGTGTTAACCATGAATGTCCCGTGCTCAAAGTCGTGTAATGGTCCATGTCAACCTAATATCGCATATATAGGTTACTCAAATCATACGTTTCTTTCCATGTATATAAGTTCAGTCCTTTGCCGTACCTCGTACGGGCTTCCTCATGTCGCATTATCCTTGAAATCGTTTGGACTGTCACCCTTGTTCTAGCTAGGCTCTTCCATATGAATCATCATTTGAACTACTAGGACTTACGCCACCTAGCACCACTAGGGATTACGCTTACCTATTGCACGCTTTCGTATTTCGGTTTGGGTTAAACCACCTAGGCCACTAGGGATTACGCTAACCCTCAACCGCGCCCTTTTTCCCACGCATTCATCGTGAATCGTTTTTCTGTAACTGGATGCACATGTATCACATCGTGCCATCCGAGTCCTGTCACCGGCCAAAACAAGAAATACAGGACTCGGTCGGGAGCTTTAGATTTATCTGCCGATGCAGATACTAAGGTCTGCTTTTCTACACGTGGCTATGGTCCCACGAGACCCCTCCCTCAACTAGTGAAAGGCAACACAAGAGAAAATCTTGCATGAGAACTACACTCCGGCCAGCCCACATCCTACGGCCTACCTCACCCATAATTAGATAGCAAATCATGGTCTGGTGGGTGTTCCCTGCCTTTCCGTACGTACACGCTTGACTCAAGATGGTAGATGATCGACGAACTTGCTATCTCGGGCACCTTATGTATTCGTCGACTCACTGCTATCCACCCCAGCCTTTAGGTCGCTCGCATAGCAACCAAGGCATATTCTTGGTTCTTCTACCGCAGACCTCAACCTCTCGTGAGCTTAGTATAATGACCTGGCAGCTCACAGAGGGATCCCAAGAATATCCTCACGTTCCCCGAAGCCGCTGCTTCGTTACCCAGTTCGCTGGAGCATTTATCTAAACCAGATAGCCCGCTCCTACACGTATACTTAACGTTGACCTAACGTATCGGGTTACTAATATATCTAAGAAATGGTCCAAATTTCCTTGACCAAGAATTATTACTTAGTTTCCCTTAACTAAGGTTTACCACTAAGCCTTATTTCCATAATCCTTGTTAACTATGGTTATTTTACCTAATCCTCCGAATTAGGGTTTATCTAATGGGTTAAGTGTCACTTAGCCCGTCTACAAACCATGTCAAAATTGGCTAAGTATCCAAGTCCAAGACTTAACCCCACAAACCATGTGTCAAGTTGGCTATGTATATTAAGCAATCCATAACTTAACCTCGTATAATTATCATTTTAGATTGGTTAATTATGTAAATTAACTTGACCTTGTCAAATTACCGAGTCAAATCGGTCAAGCGTATTCAAGTGATTCGTGACTTAGCCTTATCATGTTTTCACGTTATATCGGTTAAGTATGGGTTAACTTCACCTCCATAAATTCACGAGTTAGATTGGCTAAGTATAGGTCACTTAACCACATCCAATTAACGAGTTAGATTGGTTAAGTTTAGGTCGATTAACCACATCAAATTAACGGGTTAGATTGGTTAAGTTTAGGTCAACTAACCCCATCAAATCATCATGTATAATTGGTTAAGTATAAGTTGCTTAACCCCATTAAATTATCACATTAAGTTGGTTAAGTATTGGTTACTTAACCTTATTGAATTACCAAGTTTAAATTGGTTAAGTGTTTAACTTAACCCCATGGAATTACCGTGTTTAGATTAGTTAAGTGTGGATTACTTAACCCCATCTAATTACCGTGGTTAGGTTAGTTAAGTCTTAATTACTTAACCTCATCTAATTACCCAGTCTGAATTGGTTAAGTGTCATTAAGGAAATCAAGCCCGGTCCCACTTAACCTACCCATTCGTGTTATATCGGTTAAGTGTCATTAGTCAAATTTACTTAACCTTATCATGTGGCATTAATTTAATTAATGCACTCTTAACCTCTCACATTAGACCTTGTTGTGGTTACTAGTTAAGCCGGGCGGGTCCGGGTAGATTTACACCATAACCTAGTCTAACCTCGGGTCTTAAGCGCGACATGACCAACTTCTCACATTGGGTCCTATTGTTTGCAACTACTAGTTAGGCCGGTCGGTTCCGGGTAGTTTTACGTTGCAAACTCAACCCAACCTCGAGTTGGCCACACTTATATTATCTAAGTTCATCATGTTTCCAAAACATGTTACAAGTTTTCAAGCATTTGGGTAGACCTAACTTAATAGGTAAATTCCCAAAGGGTAGACCTAACTTAATAGGTAAATTCCCAAGCTCATGTTTTTATGCATACTTACATGTCAACTTCCATGTTATCTTTCAAGTCATATTTTCAAGTATAAACACATGTCATATTCAAGTTAAGATTTCGCGACATGTTCATGTTTATCTAACTACCCAAAATCGTGTTTTCCCAACGCAAGCAAAGCGAGTCAACATAGTAGGTATACTATGGCTACATGTAGACCCCAAAACATACATGATGCCACAAAAGGGATTGGCTCCAAACATGCATGGCGTCATAAGGGGGTTTGGCCTTAAAACATGCATGATAGAGTCATATAGGGATTGACCATAAGCATGCATACTATCATATAGGATTTGGCCACAAACTTGCATAATATCATAAGGAGGTTTTTGCCACAAACATGCATGAATCATAAGGGGTTTGTGTTCATATGCATGCATAAGCCCCAAAACCTTGTCTTAGCCAATGTTTCACAAGTAAGTGGTTCCTAAAGGTTCATGCTAGCGTTTCATGCATAAAGATCCAAACTTGCAAGTTAAACTAGGTTATGCATAGCATGAGAGGCATGATTAAGTCACTCACATGGCCTAAAATCATAAACATGAACACAAGAGGCAAGGTAAGGTTCATATAGGTTCGCATAATCATGTTTAGCCTCATTTTATCCCATGTCAACATTAAAAATACCGTTTTGATCCAAAAGTAGCTAGAACTTACATAGTTAGGCCTAGGGAAAAAAAAGCATGAATCATCTTGGCTAAGAAAGGTGCCTCCTTTGTTGAAGAATCGTCATGGAACTCGCATAGCAATGTTGATTTGGCCTTGATTTGGTGTAGCAAGCTTGCACCTTTTGATTTGAACTTGATTTGAGTGCATAGGCTCTAGGGATTGGAGATGGAGGCCATGATCAAGATTGATTTTGGCAGCACTTAGTTGCTAGGTTTGATTTTTAGGGATTTAGGTTAGGTTTAGGGTCTTTTTATAGAGATTAGGATAGTTTTAGGCCCTTAGATTAACCCTAGGATAGATTAGGACCATCATATCTCGGAAGCTTCCAGAACCAGCCCATGAACAAGACCAGGTGAGACAAACAGGTGCGCCAGGCAAATTGCCCCGGCCACCCCCTGTCGACAGGCAAGTCGACAGGGCTGTCGACTTGGTCTGGGCCCAAGTCGACAGGCCTGTCGACAGCCCTGTCGACATGGCCCAGGCGGGAAACTTCCCGCCTAGCCCCAGATCTGATTTCCAAAATTGTTTCCGAAATTCAAATTTCCAGAAATCTTCTTTGGGCCTTTAACGGGTCATACGGACTTCGATTCTCGAAAACTCGGACTCTATTTCGCGTATTTTTCCGAGACGAACGCAATGGCACAGACCGTTTCACTTGATTCAGAATTTATAATTTAATTCTGCCTTGATTCTCGTTTTAACATGTTATTGAAATACGGGTTGTTACAGAAACCATACCCTGTCTTTAACTGGGTTAAAGAACCAATGTCATTTAAAACACTGTTCACTATACACCCAAAATCACATTCCATTAACAATTGAATCTTCATGGTAAACAAATCGATATATATAGTCGATATAAACTTCCATATCCGACTAATAATATAAATGGAATAATGGCGAAGCCTTTTAAATTCCATATATATTAGTTGTCTTCCTCCACAGAAATTCCCTTTGATTATTACCAAATCGAATTCCATTCCATTCCAATTTATTTTATTAAATTGGAAAACTTTACTTTGGAAAATCTCCTTTAAATCTTAACAAAAGATTTATAAATTCCAAATCGCATTTCACTGTAAATCAGGTTAAAGAACGAATGTCGTTAAAACACAGTTCATGATAAACCCAATTCACATTCGATTAATTATCAGGTTAAAGAGCAAGTGTTATTTAAAACACTGTTCACGATAAACCCAAAAATCAATTCAAATTCAATTCCAATTAAATACCCTTTAATTGGTAAACTTCATTAAATCTAAATAAAAATATTTAATCTTTTTCTCAACTCGGTTTAAGAATACTGTTAATGAAGACACCATTCACGACAAACCCAAATCCCATTTGATATTAAATCCAATGCTCTGAATAGAAAATATATCGGCTTATATTCAATATCAAATTCTACGCCCAACAAATATCGTATTGGAAATAACGATATAAATATATCTTTCAAATTTCCATAACAATATCTGTATAATCACGAAATCCAACATCGAAATATTCCAAAGACAATTTCGATTCGAATCCATCCCAATTCAATTATTGGAAAATCTGGTCACTTTTAAAACCATTAAAATCCAATTTATTTATTTTAAAAATAAATGGATTATAATTCTAGTTCAAAACTAGTTTAGTTTGATAAAAATCTATTTTTATCCTTTCAAATATGGGATTTTTCATCCCAATTCTTTCGAAATCATTTATTATGATTTTACACAAATTATTAATATTTTTAATAATTTTATCAAGGCACGTAAAGTCGATTTCCATCAAATGCCATCGAACTGCTCTTACAGCGACCTTTTCCAAATTTGATTTGGACATGATTCCAAATCCAACTATTAGATTTCAAATTTCTAATATTTGTTAGAAAGCTCTTTTCGATATGAACCCAACGGTTCTGGTTTTAGGAGAATTCGACGGTCGAATCTCCCGTAATGTCCATTCGAAGTCAATGGTCGAAATTCGAAAACTACCGCAGCGCGGCGCGTTCTATTCAGG
Organism: Allium sativum; assembly: GCA_030737875.1. NCBI lineage: Eukaryota > Viridiplantae > Streptophyta > Magnoliopsida > Asparagales > Amaryllidaceae > Allium > Allium sativum. The sequence continues at coordinate 175,862,746 of CM060915.1, read as the reverse complement.
CCATTATATATATATATATTTATTTATATATATATATTATATTACATTGATTTCCTTTAAAAACGTATTTTATAAATCGTTTTAAATTCATTTTCAAAATGATTTCATCTTCATATTCAATTTCTAATCAAAATTGAATATTCCATATCATCGATATGATAATATTTTCAAAACGTTATATTTTGAAATTAGTTCCTTTTCTATATTCATTATAAAAATGAATATAATTGACATAAATATCGTTTGCGTAAAAATGGCGCAAATCTAATCAACACGGCTTTATATCTTTTAATAACTTCATTATTCTATTCAACAAATGAATATTTTCTTCAACACATGAATTTTCTTTTTTTCAACACATGAATATATATTTTATTCAACACATGAATTTTCTTTTATTCAACACATGAATATATGTTTTATTCAACACATGAATTTTATTTTATTCAACACATGAATATATATTTTATTCAACACACGAATTTTCTTTTATTCCACACATGAATTTATATTTTTTTATTTTCCAAATTGGAATAAGGCTCAATCAATTACCATATAATGTTAATTATATGGATTCCATACAACACATGTACATAATAGCAACGATAAATAATCAACCATCATCCAAAGTGCACCACACAACTGCATAAGCATTAAATACAAATAATTAATGCTTACACAGTCTGCCAACCAATCGATCGAAATACAGCTAAATAATTGGGATTAGTGTACGCCAAATATCATCCCTACACCCGTGTGGTATTTTCAAACAACAAACACAAATTTATTTGTGCAGTTGGGCGATGTGTAAAATTTATCGTCCCACTCAATATTAGTCAAATGTGTGTACATAAACAAACTATCCGATTTTTTATAAATATTTATTTTATATACACGTTAATTTTTTTATTTTTAACTATAAAATATTTATTCATTCCACATCACACAATCAATTTTGACAACACATCAATCAAACAACCAAGTCATCCATGGTCTGTGGACGACGGATGTCGGGTGCTGCTGAGCACCGTCTGCATCCTAGTATATATTTCAACTAGCAAATAAATAAAAAGTGAGAATATCTCACCTTGGAGATCTATTCCATCGTTTTTATTTCTGAATTTCTGAAACGTTTGGATTTGCCTAAAATTCTAATGCGACCTTTTCACGCTCTTCACAGTAAAAATCACATTTTTTACTTCTACTTCATATATTTTTACAACCCTCCTTCCTATATAAAAATTATATTTTTGTATTTCTACCTCTTATTTAAAGATCGAATTTTTATTTTGACGCTATAAAAATCACATTTTTATTCTTCTCTTTATATAAAAATCATATTTTTATTTTCTACATTGTATAAAAATTATATTTTTATTCTCTACATCATATAAAAATTATTTTTTTTATATTCCTAATATGTATACAAAAACCATATCTTTATCTTGCTATGATAACATTATAAAAATCAAATCTTTTTACTTTTGAAAATCAAATCTTTTATATGTTAAAAATCAAATCTTTTTCTATTTAAAAATTATAACTTTCTATCATTAAAAATCTATACTTTCTATATATATATAAATTCTAACTTTCTTTACATTAAAATCATCTTTTTTACTTTTCAGTTTTATATTAGCAAATAATTAAAGAAACTGAAATAAATAAAATGAAATAAATGAAATTTACCTTTGTTTTGAAAGGGGGGGTTCACCATCGGAATCTAGCTAAGGAATGGCGCGCCGGAGTGCTACAGGCGGAGGGCGAAGTTGCGGTTGTGGCTTTAGGGTTAAGGGGGTGTCGTGGGTTCGGTTGCTTCGACTGCGGGTGTTTGGGGGCCGCGAGCGGATAGGGGGGAGGAGAAGGTGGTCAAGGGGACAGAGGAGGGGGGTCTGGTTGGGGCGGCTCTTCACCTGGCGGAGCAGTGGTGAGATCCAGGGGGGAGGGAGGAGCGGTTTTATCTTCGGGGTTTTTTTTTTATTTCGACTCTGAAAGGTAGAGACAGAAAAGGGAAAGGAGTTAGTTTTATATAATATTTTTTTTATTTTTTTTATATTTAATTTCAAAAAGCGACTTTTTATTTCGAACTCGAAATCTACCCACCGTCGTCCCTAGCTAATTACCCCCATTCCAAACACAATGGGATATGCATCATAAGCCAGTTCAACTGTTACAATCAGTTTTCCTCAAAATCAAAATATAAATCTATATAACGAATTTGAACACAAATTTCAATTTACCGGGGCCACTTACGGAGTCCAAAAATTCCCAAAAAATATTTTCTTGCTTCGTATAGACGATACAGTACTAATAAAACTAATTTTGTCTAATTTTAAGACCGTTTGAAAAATGGCCTTTTTTAAAGGCCAGAATTCCACAATGACTTCTGTGAATTTTCAACTGGGTATAACTATTTATTCCCGCTATGAAATGTAACGACCGGCAATTTCGCTCAATCCGAATCAGTAGCTAAACCGACCAAGACCATTCGAAACGCCTGATTGTTTTGAGAACAAAACAAATTAGAACGCAGTCAGAAGAACATTTCATTGTTAACTACAACAATTCCATCAGAATACAAGAATATACAGTGCATAAATCAGTATTACACATTTACCAAATATCTGAGATTACAATAAATTACATAGCAGCGGAAAATAATACAATACACAACTAAAGCAGATATACGGATACAAAGCTTTTTGGATATCATTCCAGCTGTAAACCAGGATCATGAGAATATAAATCTGCAAAACCAAAACTACTAGTTGCCGTGGAAAATATGGGCACCTAGAGTTTAGGTTAAAACAATAAACTCCAGGTCAGTCATGGGACTGGTGTGAGAACTAAAACAGTTATTAATCTTTATTTTAAGGTTAGGTAAATCAAGGGACCACGCCGTATAACATGGAACGGGTTTCCTCCAAAGAACACCAGTACATAAAACAAACAACGCAATGCTAAATAAAGAAAAATGAAGCTATTATAAGATGCAGGTCCTATCACAAAATGCAACGCAAGCCGGGGGATAGGGTTTTCCCTTATAATAGCCAAACATGCTTGGTACGTTTAAAACAAATCATTTGATACTATTATAAGTGTATAGTGTCAAAACAATTTCAAATCATAAGTATCAATCATAGGCGGCATGGGTACCATATATCATGTCGCCAATACAAAGCTCTACAAATAAAACCGCAAAGTCACGTATTTGGAAATTGGATTTCCTTCTGTGAACTGAGGCCAGGGATCGTCCTCAACCGATTCGAGACAATCTTATCCATATCTCAGGAACAATCGCAACTGCCCCATGGATCGTCTGGGCCGGTCCACACGGAGTGGATTATTATGCCTGAACAATACGTCTCTTCGCCCTATGGGGCGTAAACGAGCCAACAAATGACTCCATCGGCTTCACATAGTCACTGATATATCCGAGGCGCCTCGCAACAACAACAACCACATAAGTCAAACTCGTCAGGGCGTGTAAAACCACTGACGCCACTTCTAGCTAGAAAGAAACGCATGTCCTCCCAGAGGTACTTCTCCCATTTTTGGTTCACAACCGGGGTGTGAGGCTCGCGAATCAATGCTACACAAAGCTATGCCACACAGGCTGTGCTTTGATCATCAACTACAAGACTTTGCTTTTTAACAAAAGCCTTGATCATTTACATCTTAGCATGCCACACAGGCGATTCATGCTATGCAACTGATATCAATCACACAGAATGAAATTCGATGTCAAACACACAGTCCATTTATAAGTCCATTCTGGATCTGAACGAAACCGGGGGCACCTAGTACCTCGCATATCCATCGATCTCCAAGAATGTCTGGACAACCACTAACTGATTCCCTCCTCTTGGGTGTACAACCCAATCAAGATCATCAGTAATCACCCAAACGACGTGAAGACCTCCGGTCTTCGACTACCGTCTTCATCTTCGAATTATCGTCGTATCTGTTATTCAGAATGGGATAACCCCGGTCTTTCCGAATAACTCGCGTATATAATAAAAAAGTGTTACACAAACCCAACATACGCCTCATTCCAATTCATCAGTCACTAACCATAAATTAACAAGAGAATAATTTCCCAAATATTAACTTCGAAGGCCGAAGCTAACATCAGATCAATACCCAGGAAATCGTTCTGCTTAGCTAACCTAGAGTTAGTTTCTAAATTTCACATTCGTAGGGAAAGGTTCCTATTAATTTAATCAAGGATAAATTCCTTTAAATTTATTCTTTAATCTTCCTTTGAATATCACTTCAAACTAGCCGGGATTAGCGAACCATACCGAAGTAATCATTTATTTTGTTCCCCAATCCCAACCTATTCATCCCATGAAGTAAAACTGGTAATACTTCATATCTAACACCATGGTGTTGTCGGTAAATTTAATTACCATTTCACGTTCAAATCTAATTAAAGATTTAACTATCGCCTGGAGCAAAACTAGTGACACTCCATTCTCTATCTTTTCAATCTAATTAAAGATTCATTAAAACTCCACTTAGTTTTAATCTTTACTTTGGTTAAAGAACCGATGTCATTTAAAACACGGTTCACGATAAACCCCAAAATCACATCACATTTCAATCAGTCCCAAACCGCAAATTAGCAAGTGAGCAATTCCCTAAGTATTAACCCTGAAGGCTGAAACCAACATCAGATCAATACCCCAGAAACCATTCAACTTAACTAATCTCCAGTTAGTTCCCGATTTTCTTAACTCCTTTGGGTCTAAGAACAGTATTATTGAAGATACCGTTTATGACACCCCAAGATCACATTTCATTAATTATCGGGTTAAAGAACAAGTGTTACTTAAAACACTGTTCACGATAAACCCAAAAATCAATACCAATTCAATTCCAATTAATATTGTTTAATTGGTAAACTTCATTAAATCAAAATAAAAAGATTTAATCTTTTTCTCAACTGGGCTCAAGAACAGTGTTAATGAAGACACCATTCACGACAAACCTAAATCACATTTGATATTAAATACAAGGCTCTGAATAGAAAATATATCGGCTTATATTCAATATCAAATTCTACGACTAACAAATATCGTATTGGAAATAATGATATTAATATATCTTTCAAATTCCCATAATGTAATAACCCGGAAATTCTGGGCCATTTTAAAATTTTTATTTTGGCGATTTTAGCGAATTTTGATTATTTAAAATGAATTATTTTAAATAAAATCGACGAGAAATTTATTTTGAATATAATTTGAACGTATATATTTATACGCGTCGTCGTTAGAATATAAATATTTATATATAATTATAAATAAAATTGAAAATGGCGCGGTAGTTCGATAATTCGATTTCAAACTTCAAGTGAATGTGCCGGGTGCAAAACAATCCGGATTTTAGTGAAACCAAAAATGATAGGATCTAATTGATAATATCTTTCCAACGAATCAAAAAAATCAAGGTTTCATAGCGGGGATCAAAAGATATGTCCAGTTGAAAATTCTGAATAGTCGCTATGGAATTCAGGCCCTTAAAAATGGACATTTTGCAAATGACCTCGGCTTTCGACGAAACCAGTTTTGTTGGGTCCGTGATGTCAAATTTTTGCTAGATTTTAAATTTCATAATTTTTCGAATCAATATGTGAGCGTGGCAAAGGAAAACGCGTTTGACCAGTTTCAGTTGATTTTAATCGACTGGAAAATGGCCATTTTTCTAACGGTCTCATAATTCAAAGAAATTAGTTTTGTTAGGACCGTATCGTCAATACAAAGCTAGAAAATATTTTTCTGGAATTTTTAGAGTTAGTATGTGACCCCGGTAATTTGAAATGTACGTTTAAAATTCAATATAGTGATTTAAATGTAAATTCAACGGAAACTGATTGTAACTATCGAATCAGCTTGCGATACATATCCCATTGTGTTCGGAATGGGGGCGAAACGCTATGGACGACAGGCGGTGAGCCTCGTTTTGAAGTCGAAAATAAAAGTTGCTTTTTGTGGAAAATTAAATAAAAAAAACCTTTTCTCCCCCGCCCCCGTTAACCCGCTCTGGCCCCCCTCTCTCCTTTCAGTTCGAAACGAAATAAAAAAAAAGAAAAAAAGGGCGGAGGCGGAAAATCGCCATTTCCATCGCCGTCGCCTGGACCCTACGGCCTCGCCCTCCACCAGGAACCCCCCCCCCCTCTCGCGCTCGGTCCTCTCTCCCTCCCTCTCCGTTGAAGCACGAACGAGATCCCCCAGGCCTCCCAAACCCTAGAAATCCCACCACCGCCTCCAACGTCTCCACCCGCCTGACCGCACTCCGACGAGCCCCTACCCCCTGCGATGACGTGGACAAGCCCCCCCACCTCGTCGTATACTGTAAGTTTTATTTTTTCTTATTCGATTTTAATTCTGAAAAAAAATACAGTAAATTATATTTGTATTTATTTTGAAAATCAGTTTTCTAGTGCATACAAATAGTGATTTTAAAAATCAGTTTTGATTTAAACAAAATATTGTTTAAAAGTCAGTTTTTATTTATAGAAAATATTTTAAAAAAGAGGATCTTTGGTTATTTAAAAATAGGATTTTTGCTTTCGTAAAAGTTCGGATTTTTCATATTTTAAAAGGGCGAAAACTTCATATTTTTGGAAAAGGTGAAATCTTTATAATAGAAAAGGTGAAATCTTTATAATAGAAAAGGTGAAATCTTTATAATAGCGTGATAAAAATATAATTTTTATCTATATAACATAGTAATAAAAATATGATTTTTATATATTGAACTTCGAAATAAAAATATGATTTTTATATGTTGAACATCAAAATAAAAATATGATTTTTATATATTGAACATTGAAATAAAAATATGATTTTTATATATTGAACATCGAAGTAAAAATATGATTTTTATATATTGAACATCGAAGTAAAAATATGATTTTTATATATTGAATAGCGAAGTAAAAATTTGATTTTTACATATGTAGTGAAAGTGGGCAACAAAAGGCGAGAATGACGAAGACTTCTACATTTGAAGTGTCGTGAAGTTGGATAGCTTTCGGTGAGAATTTCTCACTCTTCAATTTCTTTTTTTTCTAGTTATATATATATATACTAGGATGCAGACGGTGCTTAGTAGCACCCGACACAATCGTCCACAGACCATGGACTTGTTTGTTTGATTGCAAAAATAATTTAGATTATTTGATTGCATTGAATTGTTTGGTGAAATTGAATGGTTTGATTGATATGTGAATGGCGTGGGCCTTCACTAGACCGGGGACAAGGCTAGGCCTCGTCCCGTTTCTAGTATCGTGCCGTTATGCCGCCGAAATTTTCTAAAATATGTTAGAAAATAAAAATATCATTTTATTGTGTAAATGAATAATAGAAATTCATATGTTGAAATAAAATGTTTTTATCGTTAAAAATATAATTTTTAACGTGAATGTGAATAAATAAAACATTCATTTACAAACCAGACGGTTTGTTTATGTACACCTATTTGAAGGACATTGATTGGGTCGATAAATTTTACACATCGCCCAACTGCACAAATAAAATCCGTGTTTCATTGTTTGAAACCCTACACGGCTGTTGGGATGAAATTTGAAGTTCACTCATCCTGATTGATTAAATATGTCGATCGATTGATTGACAGACTGTTATAAGCGTTAGATATCTATATTTGATGCTTATACAGTGTAGTGCACTTTGGTTGATGGTTGATTATTTTTCAATGCTATTATACATGTGTTGTATGAAAATCCATATAATTAACATTATATGGTGATTGATTGGGCCTCATTCCAATTTAGAAAATAAAGAAGAATATAAAATAAAGGTTCATGTGTTGACAGTACTCATCCATTGAGATTGGTCATGTGTTGAACGAAATATTTTAGTAATAAAATTTACATCTTTATCAATATAAAATAAAGGTTCATGTGTTGACAGTACTCATCCATTGAGATTGGTCATGTGTTGAACGAAATATTTTGATAATAACAACTATTTTGAAAAAGAAATATTTGAAATAGAATATTTGAAAATAGAAATTTATGAAGCCGTATTGATTAGATTGACGCCATTTTGACGTGAACGATATTTATATCGATTTTATTCATTTCGAAATGAATTGAATATATTCCGATTTCGAAATGAATTGAATTGAAAATGATTTCGAAATGAATTGAATTGAAAACGATTTCGAAATGAATTGAATTGAAAACGATTTCGAAATGAATTGAATTGAAAACGATTTCGAAATGAATTGAATTGAAAACGATTTCGAAATGAATTGAATTGAAAACGATTTCGAAATGAATTGAAAACGAATTCAAATTGAATTGAAAACGAATTGAAATGAATTCAAATTGAATTGAAATTTGAATTGAATAGAAATGAATTTTAAAACGAATTTATAAAGAAGAATTCAATTTTGATTTGAATTGAAAAGGAAGTTGAAATTGCTTTTGTAATAACCCGGAAAATCTGGGCCAGTTTAAAATTTTTATTTTGGCAATTTTAGCGAATTTTGAATATTTAAAATGAATTATTTTAAATAATATCGACGAGAAAATTATTTTGAATATAATTCGAATGTATATATTATATACGTCGTCGTTAGAATATATTTATATATAATTATAAATAGAATTGAAAATGGCGCGGTAGTTTGATAATTCGATTTCAAACTTCAATTGAATGTACCGGCTGCAAAATAATCCGGATTGTTTTGAAACCAAAAACATTAGGATCTAATTGATGGTATCTTTCCAACGAATCCGAAAAATCGAAATTTCATAGGGGGAATAAAAAGATATGTCCAGTTGAAAATTCTGAATAGTCGCTATGGAATTCAGGCCCTTGAAAATGAGAATTTTGCAAACGACCTCGAATTTCGACGAAACCAGTTTTGTTGGGTCCGTGATGTAAAGTTATTGCTAGGTTCCAAATTTCATAATTTTCTGAATCAATATGTGAGCGTGGCAAAGGAAAACGTGTTTGACCAGTTTCAGTTGATTTTAATCGACTGGAAAATGGCCATTTTTCAGACGGTCTCAGAATTCGACGAAACTAGTTTTGCTAGGACCATATCGTCAATACGAAGCTAGAAAATATTTTTCTGGAATTTTTCTAGTTAGTATGTGACCCCGGTAATTTGAAATGTACGTTTAAAATTCAATATAGCGATTTAAATGTAAATTTAACGGAAACTGATTGTAACACCGAATCGGCTTGCGATACATATCCCATTGTGTTCGGAATGGGGGTAAAACGCTATGGACGATAGGCGGTGGGCCCCGTTTTGAGGTCGAAAATAAAAGTTGCTTTTTGGGTGGAAAATTAAATTAATTAACTAATTAAAAAAAAAGGGGGGGGGGCTCCTTTCTCTCTTTATACTCCAGGCCCCCCCGATAGAAATTCATTCGGGAAAGAAAAAAAAAACGATGAAGGACGGAATCGCGCTCGCCCCCCCATCGGCGGCGCCGCCTCGATCTGCTCCTCCCCCTCAGGCCCCACCTCCCTCTCCCCACACCATTCGCGAATCCCGAGCCCCCGAGCCTCTGACAACCGCGCGCCCCTTAGTGTCGACGCCGCCTTCACCTCTGACGCCACCGCACCCCGAACCTCTCCCCAGCGCGCCACCCAGACGACCGCCAAAGCCCCCGCGAACTCCTCTTCCCCAACTTTCAGACAAAAAAAACAGTAAGTTTTATTATTTGTTTTAATTTTATTTATTTATTTCTTACATATGTGGTTATGCAAACCTAATTTTATTTTAAAATAAAAGGGTTAGGCCTTTCAAATGATAATAAAAAAAGATTAGCGAAATAAAAATATAATTTTTATTATATAGAAAGTATAAAGATATAATTTTTATATAAGGAGAGTAATAAAAATATGATTTTTATATTTTTAAAGTAATAAAAATATGATTTTTATATTTTTAAAGTATTAAAAATATAGTCTTTACTATATAGCGATTATAAAAATATGATTTTTGTTTAGGTAGAGAATTAAAAATATAATTTTTACATGATAGGAATATTAAAAATATCATCTTTATATGTGTAGAAAAATAAAAATGAGATTTTTATAAAGATGAAATCTTTAAATTTGAAAGGGCGAAGTCTATGTGTTTATAAAGGCGAAATCTTTATTTTAGAAAAGGCGAAATCTTTAGGTGGAAAATAGCGTGATAAAAATATAATTTTTATCTATATAACATAGTAGTAAAAATTCGATTTTTAAATGTAGGAAGCGATTATAAAAATATGATTTTTATATATTGAACTTCGGAAAGAAAATATGGTTTTTATATATTGAACTTCGAAAAGAAAATATGGTTTTTATATATTGAACTTCGAAAAGAAAATATGGTTTTTATATATTGAACTTCGAAAAGAAAATATGGTTTTTATATATTGAACTTCGAAAGAAAATATGATTTTTATATATTGAACTTCGAAAAGAAAATATGGTTTTTATATATTGAACTTCGAAAGAAAATATGGTTTTTATATATTGAACTTCGGAAAGAAAATATGGTTTTTATATATTGAACTTCGAAAGAAAATATGGTTTTTTATATATTGAACTTCAAAAGAAAATATGGTTTTTATATATTGAACTTCGAAATAAAAATATGATTTTTATATATTGAATAGCAAAGTAAAAATTCGATTTTTATATATGTAGTGACTACAGCAACGAAGATGCGATAGCAATGAAGATTTCTATCAATGAAGTGCCGTGGAGCTAGGATAGCTATCTGTGAGAATTTCTCACCTTTCAATTTCTTTTTCTAGTTATATATATACTAGGATGCAGACGGTGCTTAGTATCACCCGACACAATCGTCCACAGACCATGGACTTGTTTGTTTGGTTGCATAGATTAGTTGGATATTTGATTTGAATTTGGTTGTTTGGTGAATTTGATTTATGTGTGAATGGCGTGGGCCTTCACTAGACCGGGGATAAGGCTAGGCCTTGTCCCGTTTCTAGCATAGCGCCGTTATGCCGCCGAAATTTTCTAAAATATGTTAGAAAAATAAAAATATCATTTTTATTGGAAATGAATAAAATAACATATTCATTTACAAATCAAAACGATTTGTTGATGTACACCCATTTGACTGATATGGATTGGGACGATAAATTTTACACATCGCCCAACAGCACAAATAAAATATTTGTTTGATTGTTTGAAACCCCACACGGGTGTTGGGATGAAATTTGAAGTTCACTCATCCTGATTGATTAAATATGTTAATCGATTGATTGACAGGCTGTTATAAGCATTAGATATCTATATTTGATGCTTATACGGTGTAGTGCACTTTGGTTGATGGTTGATTATTTATCGTTGTTATTATATACATGTGTTGTATGAAAATCCATATAATTAACTTTATATGGTAATTGGTTGGGCCTCATTCCAATCGTGAAAATAAAGAATATTTTGATAATAACAAATATTTTGATAATAGGAAATATTTGAAATAGAATATTTGAAAATAGAAATATGTGAAGCCGTGATGATTAGATTGACGCCATTTTGACGTGAACGATATTTATATCGATTTTAAACGATTTCGAAATGAATTGAATTGAAAACGATTTCGAAAGGAAATTGAATTGAAAACGATTTCGAAATGAATTGAATTGAAAACGATTTCGAAATGAATTGAATTGAAAACGATTTCGAAAGGAAATTGAATTGAAAACGATTTCGAAGTGAATTGAATTGAAAACGATTTCGAAATGAATTGAATTGAAAACGATTTCGAAATGAATTGAATTGAAAATGATTTCGAAATGAATTGAATTGAAAACGATTTCGAAATGAATTGAATTGAAAACGATTTCGAAATAAAATGAATTGAAAACGATTTCGAAAGGAAATGAATTGAAAACGATTTCGAAATAAATTGAATTGAAAACGATTTCGAAATGAATTGAATTGAAAACGATTTCGAAATGAATTGAATTGAAAACGATTTCGAAATGAATTGAATTGAAAATGATTCCGAAATGAAATGAATTGAAAACGAATTCAAATTGAATTGAAAGCGAATTGAAATGAATTCAAATTGAATTGAAATTTGAATTGAATAGAAATGAATTTTAAAACGAATTTATAAAGAAGAATTCAATTTTGATTTGAATTGAAATGGAAGTTGAGATTGCTTTTGAAACGAATATTAAAACTATTTATATAATTCGTTTTAAATAGAAATCGACGAAATATATATTATATATATTATATATATAATATAATGGCCTGAATAGAACACGCCGCGCCGCGGCAGTTCGTGAATTTCGACCATTCATTTCAAACGGACATTTCGGGAGATCCGACCGTCGGATTCTCCTAAAACCGGAACCGTTGGGTTCGTATCGAAAAGAGCTTTCTAACGAATATTAGAAATTTGAAATCTAACGGTTGGATTTGGAGTTACGTCCAAATCAAATTTGAAAAAGGTCGCTGTAAGTGCAGTTCAATGGCCATTGATGGAAATCGACTATACGGGCCTTGATAAAATTATTAAAAATAGTAATAATTTGTGTAAAATCATAAGAAATGATTTAGAAAGGATTGGGATGAAAAACTCTATATTTGAAAGGATAAAAATAGATTTTTATCGAAATGAACTAGTTTTGAACTAGAATTATAATTCTATTTATTTTTAAATAAATAAATTGAATTTGAAAAGGGTTTGTTGATGTACACCCATTCGACTGATATGGATTGGGACGATAAATTTTACACATCGCCCAACTGCACAAATAAAATATTTGTTTGATTGTTTGAAACCCCACACGGGTGTTGGGATGAAATTTGAAGTTCACTAATCCTGATTGATTAAATATGTCAATCGATTGATTGACAGGCTGTTATAAGCATTAGATATCTATATTTGATGCTTATACGGTGTAGTGCACTTTGGTTGATGATTGATTATTTATCGTTGCTATTATATACATGTGTTGTATGAAAATCCATATAATTAACTTTATATGGTAATTGATTGGGCCTCATTCCAATCGTCAAAATAAAGAATATTTTGATAATAACAAATATTTTGATAATAGGAAATATTTGAAATAGAATATTTGAAAATAGAAATATGTGAAGCCGTGATGATTAGATTGACGCCATTTTGACGTGAACGATATTTATATCGATTTTAAACGATTTCGAAATGAATTGAATTGAAAACGATTTCGAAAGGAAATTGAATTGAAAACGATTTCGAAATGAATTGAATTGAAAACGATTTCGAAATGAATTGAATTGAAAACGATTTCGAAAGGAAATTGAATTGAAAACGATTTTGAAATGAATTGAATTGAAAACGATTTCGAAATGAATTGAATTGAAAACGATTTCGAAATGAATTGAATTGAAAACGATTTCGAAATGAATTGAATTGAAAACGATTTCGAAATGAATTGAATTGAAAACGATTTTGAAATAAAATGAATTGAAAACGATTTCGAAAGGAAATGAATTGAAAACGATTTCGAAATAAATTGAATTGAAAACGATTTCGAAATGAATTGAATTGAAAACGATTTCGAAATGAATTGAATTGAAAACGATTTCGAAATGAATTGAATTGAAAACGATTCCAAAATGAAATGAATTGAAAACGAATTCAAATTGAATTGAAAGCGAATTGAAATGAATTCAAATTGAATTGAAATTTGAATTGAATAGAATTGAATTTTAAAACGAATTTATAAAGAAGAATTCAATTTTGATTTGAATTGAAATGGAAGTTGAGATTGCTTTTGAAACGAATATTAAAACTATTTATATAATTCGTTTTAAATAGAAATCGACGAAATATATATTATATATATTATATATATAATATAATGGCCTGAATAGAACGCGCCGCGCCGCGGCAGTTCGTGAATTTCGACCATTCATTTCAAACGGACATTACGGGAGATCCGACCGTCGGATTCTCCTAAAACCGGAACCGTTGTGTTCGTATCGAAAAGAGCTTTCTAACGAATATTATAAATTTGAAATCTAACGGTTGGATTTGGAGTTACGTCCAAATCAAATTTGAAAAAGGTCGCTGTAAGTGCAGTTCGATGGCCATTGATGGAAATCGACTATACGGGCCTTGATAAAATTATTAAAAATAGTAATAATTTGTGTAAAATCATAAGAAATGATTTAGAAAGGATTGGGATGAAAAACTCTATATTTGAAAGGATAAAAATAGATTTTTATCGAAATGAACTAGTTTTGAACTAGAATTATAATTCTATTTATTTTTAAATAAATAAATTGAATTTGAAAAGGGTTTTGAAAATAACCAAAATTTCCAATGATTGCATTGGAGTGGATTTGAATCGAAATTGTCTTCGGAATATTTCGATGTTGGAATTCGTGATTATACAGATGTTGTTATGGAAATTTGAAAGATATATATTTATATCGTTATTTCCAATACGACATTTGTTAGTCGTAGAATTTGATATTGAATATAAGCCGATATATTTTCTATTCAGAGCCTTGTATTGAATATCAAATGTGATTTGGGTTTGTCGTGAATGGTGTCTTCACTAACACTGTTCTTGAACCCAGTTGAGAAAAAAATTAAATCTTTTTATTTAGATTTAATGAAGTGTACCAATTAAACGATATTTAATTGGAATTGAATTGGTATTGATTTTTGGGTTTATCGTGAACAGTGTTTTAAATAACACTTGTTCTTTAACCCGATAATTAATGGAATGTGATTTTGGGTTTATCGTGAACCGTGTTTTAAATGACACTGATTCTTTAACCCAGTTAAAGATTAAAACTAAGTGGAGTTTTAATGAATCTTTAATTAGATTGAAATGATCGAAAATGGAGTATCACCAGTTTTGCTCTAGGCGATGGTTAAATCTTTAATCAGATTTGAACGTTAAATGGTAATTGAATTTACCGATAACACTGTGGTGTTAGATATGAAGTATTACCAGTTTTACTTCAAGGGATGAATAGGTTGGGATTGGGAAATAGAATAAATGATTACTTCGGTGTGGTTCGCTAATCCCGACTAGTTTGAATTGATATTCAAAGGAGATTAAAGAATAAATTTAAAGAATTTATCTTAGATAAAATTAATGGGAACTTTTCCCAAAGTATAGGAATATTCAAATAAAAGAATATTCTGAATTGGAATGAGGCGTATGTTGTGTTTGTGTAACACTTATTTAAATATACGCGAGTTATTCGGAAAGACCGGGTTTATCCCATTCTGAATAACTGATACGAAGATAAGTCGAAGATGAAGACGATGGTCGAAGACCGGAGGTCTTCACGTCGTTTGGGTAATTACTGATGATCTTGATTGGGCTGTACACCCAAGAAGATGGAAACAGTTGGTGATCGTCCAGACGTACTTGGAGATCGATGGATATGCGGGGTACTAGGTGCCTCCGGTTTCGTTCCGACCTAGAACGGACTTGTAAATGGACTGTGTGTCTGACATTAGATTTTAGTCTGTGTGATTGATTTCTATTAAATATATATCTGTTTGGCGGCGGAGAATTTATTCTCTTGCTTAACGCCCTTTTCTGGGACTTACGAGCTCAGGGGTTATATACTGATGGATATCAAACACATAGAGTGAATTGCCTGTGTGGCATGCCTAAGTGGCAATAGATCGAGGCTTCTGTTGAAAAGCAAAGTCTTGTGGTGATGATCAAAGCACATCCTGTGTGGCACAGCTTTGTGTAACGTGAATTCGCGAGTTTCACACCCGGTATGAACCAAAAACGGGAGACGGACCTCAGGGAGGACTTGCGTTTCTTTCTAGCTAGAAGTGGCGTCAGTGGTTTTACACGCCCTGACGAGTTTGACTTATGTGGTTGTTGCTGTTGCGAGGCGCCTCGGTTATATTGGTTTCGGTCGATGCATTCTGGTCGGCAGACGGACCAGACTTACACCCCATAGGGTGGGGAGACGTATTGTTCAGGCATAATAATCCACATCGGTGGACCGGCCCTGACGATCCAAGGGGCAGTTGCGGCTGTTCTTGAGGGGCGGGCTAGAGCGTCTCGAATCGGTTGAGGACTATCTTTTGCCTCGGTTCATAGATGGAAACCCAATTTCCAAATACGTGATTCTGCGGTTTTATTTGTAGAGCCTAGTATGGCGACATAGTGGGATGGGGCACTTATGCCGTCTATGATTGATACTTATGATTTGAAGTTGTTTTATACACTATGAACTTATGATAGTATCAAATGATTTGTTTTAAACGTATCAAGCATTCTTGGCTATTATAAGGTAAAAACCCTATCCTCCGGCTTGCGTTGCATTGTGTGATGGGAACTGGGTCTTATAATAGCTTCATTCTTCTTTATTTAGCATTGCGCTGTTGTTTTATGCACTGGTATTCTTGGGAGGAAACCCGTTCCGTGTTATACGGCGTGGTCCCTTGATTTACCTAACTTTAAAAATAAAGATCAACTGTTTTAGTTCTCACACCAGTCCCATGACTGACCTGGAGTTTATTGTTTTAACCTAAACTCTTGGTGCCCCTATTTTGACACGGGCAGCTAGTAGTTTTGGTTTTGCAGATTTATATTCATAGGATCCTGGTTTACAGCTGGAACGATATCCGGAAAGCTTTGTATCCGTATATCCCCTTCAGTTGTGTATTGTATTATTTTCCGCTGCTACGTATTTAAATGTAGTTTAAATCTCTGATATTTCTGTGTAATATTCATTTATACTCTGTATATTCTTGTAATCTAGTGCATTGTTGTAATATACAATGAAATGTTCTTCCGTATGCGTTCTGTATTGGCTTGTTCTCGAACTATCCGACACTTTCCTTTACGGGGAAGTTACGGGCTTTTACAGCTTTTGAACACGATTTTAAAACTATTTATATAATTTGGTTTAAATAGAAATCGACGAAATATATATTATATATATAATATAATGGCCTGAATAGAACGCGCCGCGCCGCGGTAGTTCGTGAATTTCGACCATTTATTTCAAACGGACATTATGGGAGATCCGACCGTCGGATTCTCCTAAAACCGGAACCGTTGGGTTCGTATCGAAAAGAGCTTTCTAACGAATATTAGAAATTTCAAATCTAACGGTTGGATTTGGAGTTACGTCCAAATCAAATTGGAAAAAGGTCGCTGTAAGTGCAGTTCGATGGCCGTTGATGGAAATCGACTGCACGGGCCTTGATAAAATTATTAAAAATAGTAGTAATTTGTGTGAAATCATAAGAAACGATTTGGGAAAAATTGGGATGAAAAACTCCATATTTGAAAGGATAAAAATAGATTTTTATCGAAATGAACTAGTTTTGAACTAGGATTCTAATTCTATTTATTTTTAAATAAATAAATTGAATTTGAAAAGGGTTTTAAAAATAACCAGAATTTCCAATGATTGCATTGGAATGGATTTGAATCGAAGTTGTCTTCGGAATATTTCGATGTTGGATTTCGTGATTATACAGATGTTGTTATGGAAATTTGAAAGATATATATTTATATCGTTATTTCCAATACGACCTTTGTTAATCGTAGAATTTGATATTGAATATAAGCCGATATATTTTCTATTCAGAGCCTTGTATTGAATATCAAATGTGATTTGGGTTTGTCGTGAATGGTGTCTTCACTAACACTGTTCTTGAACCCAGTTGAGAAAAGATTAAATCTTTTTTATTTAGATTTAATGAAGTGTACCAATTAAATGATATTTAATTGGAATTGAATTGATATTGATTTTTGGGTTTATCGTGGACAGTGTTTTAAATAACACTCGTTCTTTAACCCGATAATTAATGAATGTGATTTTGGGTTTATCGTGAACTGTGTTTTAAATGACACTGATTCTTTAACCCAGTTAACGATTAAAACTAAGTGGAGTTTTAATGAATCTTTAACTAGATTGAAATGATCGAGAATGGAGTACCACCAGTTTTACTCCAGGCGATAGTTAAATCTTTAATTAGATTTAAATGTGAAATGGTAATTGAATTTACCGATAACACTGTGGTGTTAGATATGAAGTATTACCAGTTTTACTTCATGGGATAAATAGGTTGGGATTGGGAAATTAAAACAAATGATTACTTCGGTAAGTTTCGTTAATCCTGACTAGTTGAATCGAAATTCAAAAGTAGATTAAAGAATAAATTCAAGGAATTTATCTTTGATAAAATTCATGGGAACCTTTCCCTATGAACGTGAAATTTAGAAACTAACGGTCGGTTAGCCAAGCAGAATGGTTTTCTGGATATTGATCTGATGTTGGTTTCGGCCTTCGGGGTTAATATTTGGGGAATTATTCTCTTGATCAATTTACGGTTAGTGACTGATGAATTGGAATGAGGCGTATGTTGTGTTTGTGTAACACTTATTTAAAATATACGCGAGTTATTCGGAAAGACCGGGTTTATCCCATTCTAAATAACTGATACGACGATAAGTCGAAGATGAAGACGGTGGTCGAAGACCAGAAGTCTTCACGTCGTTTGGGTAATTACTGATGATCTTGATTGGGTTGTACACCCAAGAAGATGGAAACAGTTAGTGATCGTCCAGACGTACATGGAGATCGATGGATATGCGGGGTACTAGGTGCCTCCGGTTTCGTTCAGCCCCAGAACGGACTTGTAAATGGACTGTGTGTTTGACATTGGATTTTAGTCCGTGTGATCGATCTCTATTAAATATATATCTGTTTGGCGGCGGAGAATTTATTCTCTTGCTTAACGCCCTTCTCTGAGACGTACGAGCTCAGGGGTTATATATTGATGGATATCAAACGCATGGAGTGAATTGCCTGTGTGGCATGCCTAAGTGGCAATGATCGAGGCTTCTGTTGAAAAGCAAAGTCTTGTGGTGATGATCGAAGCACGGCCTTCGTGGCGTAGCTTTGTGTAACGTTTACTTCGCGAGTTTCACACCCGGTATGAACCAAAAACGGGAGAGGACATCAGGGAGGACTTGCGTTTCTTTCTAGCTAGAAGTGGCGTCAGTGGTTTTACACGCCCTGACGAGTTTGACTTATGTGGTTGTTGCTGTTGCGAGGCGCCTCGGTTTGATCGGACGATCCGGGTCCGATGGAGTCATTTTTTGGCTCATTGACGCCCCAAAGGGCGGGGAGACGTATTGTTCAGGCATAATAATCAACATCGGTGGACCGACCCTGACGATCCAAGGCTTGCCTGCGCGCTTGCCTGAGACACGGGCTAGAGCGTCTCGAATCGGTTGAGGACTATCTTTTGCCTCGGTTCATAGTTGGAAACCCAATTTCCAAATACGTGACTTTGCGATTTTGATTGTATAACCTATATATGGCGACATAGTGGTATGGGGCATTCATGTCGCCTATGATTAATACTTATGATTTGAAGTTGTTTTATACACTATGCACTTATAGTAGTATCAAATGATTTGTTTTAAACGTATCAAGCATTCTTTGGCTGTTATAAGGGAAAACCCTATCCCCCGGCTTGCGTTGCATTGTGTGATAGGACCTGGGTCTTATAACAGCTTCATTTTTCTTTATTTTAGCATTGCGCTGTTTGTTTCATGCACTGGTATTCTTGGGAGGAAACTCGTTCCGTGTTATACGGCGTGGTCCCTTGATTTACCTAACTTTAAAAATAAAGATTAATAACTGTTTTCGTTCTCACACCAGTCCCATGACTGACCTGGAGTTTATTGTTTTAACCTAAAGTCTGGGTGCCCTTATTTTGACACGGGCAGCTAGTAGTTTTGGTTTTGCAGATTTATATTCACAGGGTCCTGGTTTACAGCTGGAACGATATCCGGAAAGCTTTGTATCCGTATATCTCTTCTAGTTGTGTATTGTATTATTTTCCGCTACGATGTATTTAAATGTAATTTAAATCTCTGATATTTCTGTGTAATATTCATTTATACACTGTATATTCTTGTAATCTGATGCATTGTTGTTATATGCAATGAAATGTTCTTCTGTATGTGTTCTGTTGTGGCTTGTTCTCGAACTATCCGACGCTTTCCTTTACGGGGAAGTTACGGGTTTTCACAGTTGGTATCAGAGCTTTGGTTTACCAAGCTCAGAGAACAAGACACATTAGAACCATACGAAAGAATTCATCAGATATTGGATTATTAATATCCAACGGGAATGACTCGTTAGAGATGGGATCAGTAGCATCCTAGAACGAGTGTGAAGAGTATATTTTTAAAATGAAAATAAAATTTTGTTTTGAAAAGTTAAATCAATTATTCGTATTCGATTATTTATCTATATTGATTAGGACAGTCCAGTATATAAAGATTTCGCATATACGCCTTGCAAACGTGTATTTGAAGTTTTAATATACTGGATAGATATAGAATCACACTCTAGTCGCCCGGAGATGATGTTGATAATGACCATGGCATCATCAATATTTATGTTCGTGCTCCGAACGTGTAATATCTATATATTTCCTATTGACTGGTGTGAGAACCAAAATTAGATAGGGCCTATTGTTGTGATTTGGCATCAAAAACATGATTTTTTTTTGTATATGTATCAAAGATTATGAATTTGAAACGTTAATCCACTAATTGATTGATGTTTGTGTTGTTTGCCTATTTGTTTGCTAATTTTGAACCATTTAGCCTAATTGAATTTATATTGAAATTTGGTCGCATTTGCTTGCATATACAAGTACTTATATTGAACAGGTCATAGCAAGGAGGCTAGAGCAGAGAATAAAATTTGTTTGCCCAACAAATAGGTACATGTTTACTACATAATTTACTGTTTTGTTTGGGTGATGATGATTTTATGAGCCTATTGGCTAGCCGCTTGGCTTTTTCTTTTTCTTTTTGAGATCTGAAGGACCGGGGAAGCTATTTGAAATTCCCCGATGCTCCCGGTGCAGGGGAGGTTATGGCGAAATTTTTCAAAAATTTAGGGTGTTAGCCAAATTTTTGAAGAATTTGAAAATTCTCAGAAACTAAAGAGTTGGAGAATGGAAGCCAGATCGAGCATAGAGTTGATTGATCAAACCACTTTCGACTTTGTTCCTTTTCGAGGACGAAAAGTTTTAAGTGGGGGAGATTGTAATAACCCGGAAATTCTGGGCCAGTTTAAAATTTTTATTTTGGCGATTTTAGCGAATTTTGATTATTTAAAATGAATTATTTTAAATAAAATCGACGAGAAATTTATTTTGAATATAATTTGAACGTATATATTTATACGCGTCGTCGTTAGAATATAAATATTTATATATAATTATAAATAGAATTGAAAATGGCGCGGTAGTTCGATAATTCGATTTCAAACTTCAATTGAATGTGCCGGGTGCAAAACAATCCGGATTTTAGTGAAACCAAAAATGATAGGATCTAATTGATAATATCTTTCCAACGAATCAAAAAAATCAAGGTTTCATAGCGGGGATCAAAAGATATGTCCAGTTGAAAATTCTGAATAGTCGCTATGGAATTCAGGCCCTTAAAAATGGACATTTTGCAAATGACCTCGGATTTTGACGAAACCAGTTTTGTTGGGTCCGTGATGTCAAATTTTTGCTAGATTTTAAATGTCATAAATTTTCAAATCAATATGTGAGCGTGGCAAAGGAAAACGCGTTTGACCAGTTTCAGCTGATTTTAATCGACTGGAAAATGGCCATTTTTCTAACGGTCTCAGAATTCAAAGAAATTAGTTTTGTTAGGACCGTATCGTCAATACAAAGCTAGAAAATATTTTTCTGGAATTTTTAGAGTTAGTATGTGACCCCGGTAATTTGAAATGTACGTTTAAAATTCAATATAGTGATTTAATTGTAAATTCAACGGAAACTGATTGTAACTATCGAATCAGCTTGCGATACATATCCCATTGTGTTCGGAATGGGGGCGAAACGCTATGGACGACAGGCGGTGAGCCTCGTTTTGAAGTCGAAAATAAAAGTTGCTTTTTGTGGAAAATTAAATAATAAAAAAAACCTTTTCTCCCCCCCCCCCCCCCCCGTTAACCCGCTCTGGCCCCCCTCTCTCCTTTCAGTTCGAAACGAAATAAAAAAAAAAGAAAAAAAGGGCGGAGGCGGAAAATCACCATCGTCGTCGCCTGGACCCTACGGCCTCGCGCTCCACCAGGAACCCCCCCCTCTCGCGCTCGGTCCTCTCTCCCTCCCTCTCCGTTGAAGCACGAACGAGATCCCCCAGGCCTCCCAAACCCTAGAAATCCCACCACCGCCTCCAACGTCTCCACCCGCCTGACCGCACTCCGACGAGCCCCTACCCCCTGCGATGACGTGGACAAGCCCCCCCACCTCGTCGTATACTGTAAGTTTTATTTTTTCTTATTCGATTTTAATTCTGAAAAAAAATACAGTAAATTATATTTGTATTTATTTTGAAAATCAGTTTTCTAGTGCATACAAATAGCGATTTTAAAAATCAGTTTTGATTTAAACAAAATATTGTTTAAAAGTCAGTTTTTATTTATAGAAAATATTTTAAAAAAGAGGATCTTTGGTTATTTAAAAATAGGATTTTTGCTTTCGTAAAAGTTCGGATTTTTCATATTTTAAAAGGGCGAAAACTTCATATTTTTGGAAAAGGTGAAATCTTTATAATAGAAAAGGTGAAATCTTTATAATAGAAAAGGTGAAATCTTTATAATAGCGTGATAAAAATATAATTTTTATCTATATAACATAGTAATAAAAATATGATTTTTATATATTGAACTTCGAAATAAAAATATGATTTTTATATATTGAACATCGAAATAAAAATATGATTTTTATATATTGAACATCGAAATAAAAATATGATTTTTATATATTGAACATCGAAGTAAAAATATGATTTTTATATATTGAACATCGAAGTAAAAATATGATTTTTATATATTGAATAGCGAAGTAAAAATTCGATTTTTACATATGTAGTGAAAGCGGGCAACAAAAGGCGAGAATGATGAAGACTTCTACATTTGAAGTGTCGTGAAGTTGGATAGCTTTCGTTGAGAATTTCTCACTCTTCAATTTCTTTTTTTTCTAGTTATATATATATACTAGGATGCAGACGGTGCTTAGTAGCACCCGACACAATCGTCCACAGACCATGGACTTGTTTGTTTGATTGCAAAAATAATTTAGATTATTTGATTGAATTGAATTGTTTGGTGAAATTGAATGGTTTGATTGATATGTGAATGGCGTGGGCCTTCACTAGACCGGGGACAAGGCTAGGCCTCGTCCCGTTTCTAGTATCGTGCTGTTATGCCGCCGAAATTTTCTAAAATATGTTAGAAAATAAAAATATCATTTTATTGTGTAAATGAATAATAGAAATTCATATGTTGAAATAAAATGTTTTTATCGTTAAAAATATAATTTTTAATGTGAATGTGAATAAATAAAACATTCATTTACAAACCAGACGGTTTGTTTATGTACACCTATTTGAAGGACATTGATTGGGTCGATAAATTTTACACATCGCCCAACTGCACAAATAAAATCCGTGTTTCATTGTTTGAAACCCTACACGGCTGTTGGGATGAAATTTGAAGTTCACTCATCCTGATTGATTAAATATGTCGATCGATTGATTGACAGACTGTTATAAGCGTTAGATATCTATATTTGATGCTTATACAGTGTAGTGCACTTTGGTTGATGGTTGATTATTTTTCAATGCTATTATACATGTGTTGTATGAAAATCCATATAATTAACATTATATGGTGATTGATTGGGCCTCATTCCAATTTAGAAAATAAAGAAGAATATAAAATAAAGGTTCATGTGTTGACAGTACTCATCCATTGAGATTGGTCATGTGTTGAACGAAATATTTTAGTAATAAAATTTACATCTTTATCAATATAAATAAAGGTTCATGTGTTGACAGTACTCGTCCATTGAGATTGGTCATGTGTTGAACGAAATATTTTGATAATAACAACTATTTTGAAAAAGAAATATTTGAAATAGAATATTTGAAAATAGAAATTTATGAAGCCGTATTGATTAGATTGACGCCATTTTGACGTGAACGATATTTATATCGATTTTATTCATTTCGAAATGAATTGAATATATTTCGATTTCGAAATGAATTGAATTGAAAACGATTTCGAAATGAATTGAATTGAAAACGATTTCGAAATGAATTGAATTGAAAACGATTTCGAAATGAATTAAATTGAAAACGATTTCGAAATGAATTGAATTGAAAACGATTTCGAAATGAATTGAAAACGAATTCAAATTGAATTGAAAATGAATTGAAATGAATTCAAATTGAATTGAATTTTGAATTGAATAGAAATGAATTTTAAAACGAATTTATAAAGAAGAATTCAATTTTGATTTGAATTGAAAAGGAAGTTGAAATTGCTTTTGAACACGATTTTAAAACTATTTATATAATTCGGTTTAAATAGAAATCGACGAAATATATATTGTATATATTATATATATAATATAATGGCCTGAATAGAACGCGCCGCGCCGCGGTAGTTCGTGAATTTCGACCATTTATTTCAAACGGACATTACGGGAGATCCGACCGTCGGATTCTCCTAAAACTGGAACCGTTGGGTTCGTATCGAAAAGAGCTTTCTAACGAATATTAGAAATTTGAAATCTAACGGTTGGATTTGGAGTTACGTCCAAATCAAATTGGAAAAAGGTCGCTGTAAGTGCAGTTCGATGGCCGTTGATGGAAATCGACTGTACGGGCCTTGATAAAATTATTAAAAATAGTAGTAATTTGTGTAAAATCATAAAAAACGATTTGGGAAAAATTGGGATGAAAAACTCCATATTTGAAAGGATAAAAATAGATTTTTATCGAAATGAACTAGTTTTGAACTAGGATTCTAATTCTATTTATTTTTAAATAAATAAATTGAATTTGAAAAGGGTTTTAAAAATAACCAGAATTTCCAATGATTGCATGGGAATGGATTTGAATCGAAGTTGTCTTCGGAATATTTCGATGTTGGATTTCGTGATTATACAGATGTTGTTATGGAAATTTGAAAGATATATATTTATATCGTTATTTCCAATACGACCTTTGTTAATCGTAGAATTTGATATTGAATATAAGCCGATATATTTTCTATTCAGAGCCTTGTATTGAATATCAAATGTGATTTGGGTTTGTCGTGAATGGTGTCTTCACTAACACTGTTCTTGAACCCAGTTGAGAAAAGAATAAATCTTTTTTATTTAGATTTAATGAAGTGTACCAATTAAATGATATTTAATTGGAATTGAATTGATATTGATTTTTGGGTTTATCGTGGACAGTGTTTTAAATAACACTCGTTCTTTAACCCGATAATTAATGAATGTGATTTTGGGTTTATCGTGAACTGTGTTTTAAATGACACTGATTCTTTAACCCAGTTAACGATTAAAACTAAGTGGAGTTTTAATGAATCTTTAACTAGATTGAAATGATCGAGAATGGAGTACCACCAGTTTTACTCAGGCGATAGTTAAATCTTTAATTAGATTTAAACGTGAAATGGTAATTGAATTTACCGATAACACTGTGGTGTTAGATATGAAGTATTACCAGTTTTACTTCATGGGATAAATAGGTTGGGATTGGGAAATTAAAACAAATGATTACTTCGGTAAGTTTCGTTAATCCCGACTAGTTGAATCGAAATTCAAAAGTAGATTAAAGAATAAATTCAAGGAATTTATCTTTGATAAAATTCATGGGAACCTTTCCCTATGAACGTGAAATTTAGAAACTAACGGTCGGTTAGCCAAGCAGAATGGTTTTCTGGATATTGATCTGATGTTGGTTTCGGCCTTCGGGGTTAATATTTGGGGAATTATTCTCTTGATTAATTTACGGTTAGTGACTGATGAATTGGAATGAGGCGTATGTTGTGTTTGTGTAACACTTATTTAAAATATATGCGAGTTATTCGGAAAGACCGGGTTTATCCCATTCTGAATAACTGGTACGACGATAAGTCGAAGATGAAGACGGTGGTCGAAGACCAGAAGTCTTCACGTCGTTTGGGTAATTATTGATGATCTTGATTGGGCTGTACACCCAAGAAGATGGAAACAGTTAGTGATCGTCCAGACGTACATGGAGATCGATGGATATGCGGGGTACTAGGTGCCTCCGGTTTCGTTCAGCCCCAGAACGGACTTGTAAATGGACTGTGTGTCTGACATTGGATTTTAGTCCGTGTGATCGATCTCTATTAAATATATATCTGTTTGGCGGCGGAGAATTTATTCTCTTGCTTAACGTCCTTCTCTGAGACGTACGAGCTCAGGGGTTATATATTGATGGATATCAAACGCATGAAGTGAATTGCCTGTGTGGCATGCCTAAGTGGCAATTGATCGAGGCTTCTGTTGAAAAGCAAAGTCTTGTGGTGATGATCGAAGCACGACCTTCGTGGCGTAGCTTTGTGTAACGTTTACTTCGCGAGTTTCACACCCGGTATGAACCAAAAACGGGAGAGGACATCAGGGAGGACTTGTGTTTCTTTCTAGCTAGAAGTGGCGTCAGTGGTTTTACACGCCCTGACGAGTTTGACTTATGTGGTTGTTGCTGTTGCGAGGCGCCTCGGTTTGATCGGACGATCCGGGTCCGATGGAGTCATTTTTTGGCTCATTGACGCCCCAAAGGGCGGGGAGACGTATTGTTCAGGCATAATAATCCACATCGGTGGACCGGCCCTGACGATCCAAGGCTTGCCTGCGCGCTTGCCTGAGACACGGGCTAGAGCGTCTCGAATCGGTTGAGGACTATCTTTTGCCTCGGTTCATAGTTGGAAACCCAATTTCCAAATACGTGACTTTGCGATTTTGATTGTATAACCTATATATGGCGACATAGTGGTATGGGGCATTCATGCCGCCTATGATTGATACTTATGATTTGAAGTTGTTTTATACACTATGCACTTATAGTAGTATCAAATGATTTGTTTTAAACGTATCAAGCATTCTTTGGCTGTTATAAGGGAAAACCCTATCCCCCGGCTTGCGTTGCATTGTGTGATAGGACCTGGGTCTTATAACAGCTTCATTTTTCTCTATTTTAGCATTGCGCTGTTTGTTTCATGCACTGGTATTCTTGGGAGGAAACCCGTTCCGTGTTATACGGCGCGGTCCCTTGATTTACCTAAATTTATAAATAAAGATTAATAACTGTTTTCGTTCTCACACCAGTACCATGACTGACCTGGAGTTTGTTGTTTTAACCTAAACTCTGGGTGCCCTTATTTTGACATGGGCAGCTAGTAGTTTTGGTTTTGCAGATTTATATTCACAGGATCCTGGTTTACAGCTGGAACGATATCCGAAAAGCTTTGTATCCGTATATCTCTTCTAGTTGTGTATTGTATTATTTTCCGCTGCGATGTATTTAAATGTAATTTAAATCTCTGATATTTCTGTGTAATATTCATTTATTCTCTGTATATTCTTGTAATCTGATGCATTGTTGTTATATGCAATGAAATGTTCTTCTGTATGTGTTCTGTTGTGGCTTGTTCTCGAACTATCCGACGCTTTCCTTTACGGGGAAGTTACGGGTTTTCACACATAACAATATCTGTTTCATCACGAAATCCAACATCGAAATATTCCAAAGACAATTTCGATTCAAATCCATTCCAATTCAATTATTGGAAATTCTGGTTAACTTTGAAACAATTTCAAATCCACTTTATTTATTTTAAAAACAAAAAAATTATTATTCTAGTTCAAAACTAGTTTATTTCGATAAAAATCTATTTTTATCTTTTCAAATATGGAGTTTTTCATCCCACTTCCCAAATCATTTCCTATGATTCTGCACAAATAATTACTATTTTTAATAATTTTATCAAGGCCCGTACAGTCGATTTCCACAAACGGCTATCGAACTGCACTTACAACGACCTTTTCCAAATTTTATTTGGACATAATTCCAAAACCAATCGTTAGATTTCAAATCTCTAATATTCATTAGAAATCTCTTTTCGATACGAACCCAACAGTTTTGGTTATAGGAGAATCCGATGGTCGGATCTCCCGTAATATCCATTCGAAGTCAATGGTCGAAATTCGCGAACTGCCGCGGCGCGGCGCGTTCTATTCTGGCCATTATATTATATATATAATATATATATAATATATACTTCATCGATTTCCTTTCGAAACAAATTTTATAAATCGTTTTAAATTCATTTTCGAAACGATTTCAACTTCATTTCAAATTCAAATCAAAATTGAATTTTTCCTTATAAATTCGTTTTTAAATTCATTTCAAATTGATTTCAATTCAAATTGATTTTTAATTCAATTTCAGTTCGTTTTCAATTCAATTTCAATTCGAATTACTTTCTATTCAATTTCAATTCGAATTCAACTTTATTCAATTTCAATTCGAATTCATTTTCAATTCGAATTGATTTAAAATTGATTTCCATTCAATTTCAATTCGATTCAAATTCTAATTCATTTCAATTCAATTTAATTCGAATTTCATTTCAATTCAATTTAATTCGAATTTCATTTTCTATTCAATTCAAATTCATTTTCTATTCAATTCGAATTCATCTTCTATTCAATTCAATTCGAATTTATTTTCTAAAATATTCAATTATTGAAATCAATTTTCAATATTCAATAAAAACAAATAAAATCGATATAAATATCGTTCACGTCAAAATGGCATCAATCTAATCAATACGGCTTTTATTCAACACATGAATGTTTTTGATTCAACACATGAATTTTTTTTCTATTCAACACATGAATTTATTTTATTTCAACACATGAAATTATTTTATTTCAACACATGAAATTATTTTCTAAATCGGAACGAGGCCCAATCAATGACCATATAATGTTAATTATATGGATTTTCTGCAACACACGTATATAACAGCTACGATAAATCATCAACCATCAACCAAAGTGCGTTCTACACTGTATAAGCGTCAAATATAAATATTTAACGCTTATAACAGTTTATCAATCAATCGATCGGCATACGGCTAATTATTGGGATTAGTGTATGTCATATATTATCCCAATACCCGTATGGGGTTTCAAACAATCAAACGCTGATTTTATTTGTGTAGTTGGGCGATGTGTAAAATTTATCGTCCCAATCAATATTAGTCAAATGTGTGTATATAAACAAATCATTCGATTTGTTTATATTAATTTATTTCATTTCATGTACGCATTAAAAATTCTATTTTTAACTATAAAAATATTTTTACTTCATTCCACATCACACATTCAACTACACATCAAAATCAAACAAACAAGCATACAAGCCGTCCATGGTCTGTGGAAGACGGGTGTCGGGTGTTACTAAACACCGTCTGCATCATAGTATATATTTTTAACTAGAAAATTAAATTAAAGGTGAGGAGTTCTCACCGACTAGCTAAACCAAACGCCACGACTCTTCATATGTAAAATCTTCGTAGTGCTCGCCTTTCGTCACTTTCCTCGTCCGTAGCCACTACGTATATAAAAATCAAATTTTTATATTGTCGCTAAGTATATAAAAATCACATCTTTATACGGTTACTGTATAGATAAAAATTCAATTTTTATAACGGGGTTCATATGATAAAGATTATATTTTTATAACACTCCTTCTAATATAAAGATTCAACTTTTATATCATCGCTATAAAAATCACATTTTATTTCAACGTATATATAATAAAAATCAGATTTTTCTTTCGCTATATATTTATATATATGCACAAATATCATCTTTCCTTATATAAAATTATTGTCTTTCCTTATATAAAAATATCGACTTTTCTTATATAAAAATATATTCTTTAATCTTCACTTCTAATAAAAATCATATTTTTAATCTTCACTTCTAATAAAAATCATATTTTTTTCTACTCTATGTTATTGATATTGTGTAAAACTATGCTCATATACATTATTAAAAAACCATGTATATATATTTTAAAATCACTTCTATTTTTATTATAAAACAGGATTTTATATCAATGCTAATTACCTTTTTTAAAAACTGATTTTTTTTCCTGCTTTTTTTTATAATTAAAATCTAAGTTTAAATCTATGCTTTTAAATTAATTAAACTAATTATTTAAAATGAATTTAAAATAAAACTTACTGTTTATTCTTCATTGATACAACTTTCTCCCAGGTCAAGGGACAAAACCGTGGCCCTTTCACTGACTAGGGTTCGTCATCGCATGTGATTTCCAGCGCCGGAGGAAGATCAGGGGGAACCACGAAGCTCACCTTCACGGAGCCTCCCTACGGCGGCGGCGGCTCGTCGCTCGAGGTCAGATTGAGCCCTCAAATCGCGACATTGTTGTTTGGGGGTAAGGTTTGGGGATTTAAGTGGGGGGTTCGATTGGGCGAGCTGGTGGAGGGAGGAGCTAATGCCGGAGACTAGAGGAGGGTCGCCAGCTGATCGGAGGGGGCGCTGTGCCATGGGGGCGACGACGGTGAACTAGGGGGGGATGTCGGGATCCGTGGTTCTTCCCCTTTTTTTACTGAAGTCAATGGGGCAAAAGAATATAAGGGGGGTTTATATAATAATTTATTATTTATTTTAATTTCAAAAAGTAACTATTACTTTCGAACTCGAAATCGAACCCACTGCCTGTCGTCCATAGCTAATTACCCCAATTCCGAACACAATGGGATATGTATCGTAGGGTGATTCGGCTGATTCGATCAGTTTTCGCCAAAATCCAAATATAACTCTATGTATTGAATTTGAACGCGTCTTTCAATTTACCGGGGCCACATACTAACTTGAAAAATCCTTGAAAATTTATTTCTATTTTTGTATTGACTATACGGTCCTAACATAACTATTTCATCAAATTCTGAGACCGTTTGAAGATTGGCCATTTTCTAGTCGATTAAAATCAACTAAAACTGGTCAAACGCGTTTTCCTTTGCCACGCTCACATTCTGATTCGAAAAATTATGAAATTTGAAACCTGGAAATAATTTGACATCACGGATCGAACAAAAGTGGTTTCATCGAAAACCGAGGTCTTTTGCAAAATTTCAATTTTTAAGGGCCAGAATTCCATAGCGACTATTCTGAATTTTCAACTGGACATAACTTTTTATTCTCGCTATGAAATTTTGATTTTTCGGATTAGTTGGAAAGATATTCTCAAATAGATTCTAATATTATTTTTTTCATTTAAATCCGGTTTATTTTGCACCCGGTACATTCATTTGAAATTTGAAATCAAATTATCAAACTACCGCGCTATTTTCAATTCGTTTTATATTTATAAATAAATATTTATATTCTAACGATGATCTATATAAATATACACGCTCAAATTCTATTCAAAATAAATTTCTCGTCACTATTGTTTAAAATAATTCATTTTAAATAATCAAAATTCAATAAAATTGCCAAAATAAACATTTTAAATTAGCTCAGATTTCCAGATTATTACATGAAATTTCAATTTTTCGGATTCGTTGGAAAGATATTTTCAAATAGGTTCTAATATTTTTGGTTTCGCTAAAATCCGATTTATTTTGAATCCTGTGCATTCATTTGAAATTTGAAATCGAATTTTCAAACTACCGCGCCATTTCAATTCCTTTTATAATTAAAATAAAATATTTATATTCTAACGACGATCTATATAAATATATATGTCCTAATTTTGTTCAAAATAAATTTCTCGTCATCATTATTTAAAATAATTCATTTTAAATATTCAAAATTCACTAAAATTGCCAAAATAAAAATTATAAATTGGCTCATATTTCCGGGTTATTACAATTTGTGAATCGTCGGCCACCCATTTTGAAGCTTAGCGGCTGCGCATGTATAAGATTAGGGTTTTGGATAATTGTGTATTTACAATAATATTTAATTCTTTAATTCAGTAAAAGGCCTATCAACCAATAATAGATCAAATTTCAGCCCAACAAAAGTTGTGTCTAGGTGAATACCCACGTTCCGGACGCAATGTGCTAGGTCCCGTGAGCCCAATTGAGTGTCTATGGCCTGAAATCTTTAATTTAATATTTAAATCATTTATTTATTTTGATCATACATTTAAATTTACCGGGGCCACATACAGACTCTAAAAATTTCATAAAAATTATTTCTAGTTATGTTTTGACGATACGGTTCTAACAAGGCTAATTTAATCAAATTCTGAGACCATTTGAAAAATGGCCATTTTCTAGTCGATCGAATTTGATTGAAATTGACAGAACACATTTTCTTTTTCCATGCTCACTTATTAATTCTAAAAATTATGAAATTTGAAACTTAGCAATAATTTAACATTCCGGTTCCAACAAAAGTTGTTTCGTAAAAAATGGAGGTCATTTGAAAAATGGCTATTTTTAATATTAAAATATATATATATAAATTATACAACGACTATTCTGAAATTTTAAACTAGGCATATCTTTTGGTTCACGCCATGAAATTTTGATTTTTTAGATTTGTTGGAAAGATATTGTTAAATAAATTTTAATATTTTTGGTTTCACTAAAATCCGTTAAATTTTGAATACGGTACATTCGGTCAAAGTTCAAGTTTGACTTTTCAAACAACTGTGCTATTTCTAACTCATTTTATAATTAGAATACAATTATTCATTCTAACTTTAATTTAAATAATTTTTTCGCTGTTATTATTTAAAATAAATTATTTTAACTATTTAAAATCCATTAAAATTTCTAAATTAAAAATTTTAAATTGGTTCAGAATTTGCGGGTTGTTACAATCTCCCCCACTTAAAATCTTTTCTTCCTCGAAAAGGAATGAAGCTAAATGTCGTTAAATTAGCTAATTAGATTTTAATTCTTTTATTGGTTTTAATAATTTTCTTAGTTGATTAACTTTTCAAATATACATAACTTTCATATATCCAAAAATTATATTTTCAAAGATTGGATTATATATATAATCACAAATACGTGAATTATAAATTTGTCACTCTGAACTCATTCTTGGGCATTACTAACCCCATCTCTAATGAGTTTTCTCATTGTAGGATACTACTTATCCTATCTCTAATGAGTAACTGTAACACCCCGTGTATTCTATAATTGTGAAATTCATACATTAAAGTATAATTAATTTTAAATCAAAGAACTAAGGGAAACGGGATACGCCATTGCGTTCGTCTCGGAAAAATACGCGAAATAGAATCCGAGTTTTCGAAAAACGGATATCGTATGAAGAAGTTATGGACGAACAAAGTTGGGCGAAAAACCGGAGAAGGGTCAGAATGCACTGGCGCACTTGGGAAGTGCGCCAGAACAAAAATGAACTGGCGCACTTGTGAAGTGCGCCAGTACATTTTTGACCTGGCGCACCTGCCAAGTGCGCCCAGGTCAAAAATGACCTGCTGGCCAGGTCTGGTCTAGCCCTGGCTGGCCAGGTCTGTGTTTGGCCGATTTTCAGAAGCTTGCTTTGTCATTAGGGCTAGGTGGCAGGCTCTAATTGGTCACTCTTTCGAATGAATGGCTACGATCAATCCAAGCAACATCAATGGTCCTAATCAGTTCATAACCTCTATAAAAATGACCCTAGACTCTACCCTAATCTATTCATTCAAAAATAAGAACAAAGACGTCATGTTGCTGAGGAACGACTAAGAGTAGCCGCCAATTGGAGAGGAAGGATTAGGAGGAAAATTCTAAAGCATAAAGCAACCTAAATCAAATCAATTCAACAAGGAATCGTATCTCCAAATCCCTAAATTGGAGAATTCGCCATACAATTGTAAGTAGAGTATTATTTTGGTATGAACAAATAATTGTGTTGGTTTGTATACTTGAATTGTGGCGATAAAGTAATTCATATTTGTGCGTTACTTTGATTCTTATCGATTTGGGATATTGTATACGTTTGGATATTCTCGAATTATGTTATTCAATTATGAAAAACTACATGCGTTAGTTCTATGCAAGTATACGTTTGGAATATTCGCAAATTATGCAATCCTTGTTGAAGCTACATGTATGTAGTTGATTAATTAAAATTCATGCAAGTTTGGGGCTTTGCTATTATGCCATCATAATGTGTATTTTTATACAAACATCATTTTTGTGAAGTAATTGGAATAAGTTTGGGTTATCATAATCCATATGAAATTATGTTGAAAATTTGGCATCATGTATTAAGCCATGCTTTTGTACTAGAAAACCTATTTGCAAACTAATGGATATGACTAGGCTATGATTGATATTTTGCATAATTGAAATCCATATTGTTAACAAGAATTTTATGATGACATATGTGGTACATAACTAGGTTAGATTCAAAAATCCCTTTTTGCAAGTTTGCATGACTAAAGTAAAAATCACGATTTCATGTTAGAAATATTTATGCCATGGTTATGTGAACAAATTTAACTATACTTATGCCATGCTTATGTTTGACATTATGCCATGCTTATGTTTGACATTATGCCATGCTTATGTTAGAAATATTTATGCCATGCTTATGTTTGACATTATGCCTAAATAAAAATATAGGTTCATGTTGTAGTTATGACTATGTGTCAGTAATGATACCCAATTTAGATTCTTATCTCAACTACAAGTTTACATGTTTTGATTCATGTCACCTATGCTTTATGACCAAAGTATATGTTACCACTATGCAAGTACACCAGTTTCTATTTTCTAGTTCCAACGTTATGTTGCAAGTTCATACGCACACATTTCCCTTTTTGTGTATGTAATCACGCTTTAAGCCTCCCCCTTCGCATGGCTAAGTTGGGCTTTAAAAGGCTAAGCCCAACATATAGATAATAAACGGACGTGTTAAACGGGGGAAAATAACGTTGGGTTAAAATTACTAATGAATGAAAATATAAAATAGAAGGGCCCAAATTCAGGTATGGGTTGGGCCCATGATTGGTGTAACCTTTACACCATTAACTTAATAATGGGCCGCAAATATTTACATATAAGAAAATAAAGAAGAAAGACAAAATATGTAAATGTAGAACATACGATGTGTTTAACCCGAGGTTGGATTGAGTTGTGATGTAAACCTGCCCGGAACCGCCCGGCTCTCCAGTAGTCACAACAATACCTATCCAATGTGGGAGGTTAAACATGGAGCCCAATAAGGACCCGAGGTTAGACTGAGTTGTGGCGTAAGACTACCCGGAACAAACCGGCAACAGGCAGCCACAATAATACCTGTCTAATGTGAGAGGTCAGGGCCTTAATAAGACAATTAATGCTGAGTCAGGATTGTTAGGATTAAGTGAACTAAAGACTTAATCAAAATGGAACATGCTAAACTAAACGGACTGGTGGGGGTTAGGTTAGGAAACACTTAACCAACTTAGCATGTTGGCTAGAGATAGAAAACCTAGTAACGGGGGACCCTTTTCAGCAGTAACCCTAGAAGGTGTATCAGGATACCCTGAAACTAGGCAGGGTGGGGCACGATTACTGGGCTGATTGTAAGAGGTCAAATCGACGGCGGTGGTGTAGCAGTGTAGGTTCTAACGGGGTGCGGGCGTGCACACACTCCGACGCAGAAAAATAAAGCACTGGGCACCAGTAGCATACCTGTGCACTCTAGGATTGTGTCGGGCCGCCACCATGGGACTTGATACACCCCATGGTTGGACCAGCATAGGTAACTACAACATCGGGAGCCGTAAGACACATGTAACTATGCGAGTAGGAGCCGATCATTATAAAATGGATCACTTCACCCTGATTATGGGGTGCCAGTTGGAAACTAGTTTATATGGGTTCAGAGATTAACATGGGGTACAATAGTATATTCGACCCTAGACAACTTAACCAAGTCTATAGTGCTTGCCCGCTTCTTGTTTATACTTATCGCACCCAGTTCTTTATTCATAGACAGAATAGTACTAGACTTACTCAGGCTTTATGTCTGACTCTACTTTTCTTTCGTCTTCTTTTCTTCCGTTTCCCCCCCCCCCAGGTCCACAGGGAGGGAACACAGCAGCTTGACCAACCTTAACATCCAGCTTGAAGAGGAGAAATGTATTGCTTGGACCTTTTCATTTTGAACTATGGCTTTGGACAACCACTATGGGGGCTTTTGCAGTTTATCTATGTTTTATTTATGCTTCTTTAATAAGGTAATCAAGACAGATTATGAAGGAGTTATGTTATGTTTTTTGGAAAAGATGTAAGACAATCATGGTGATGTTTTGTAGCACGTATTTGCTTTTATGAAATAAAAGTTGTTGATTTTCCGCTGTTTACAAATATGTGTTCTTATATCTGTCTTGTATATCTGTGACTTATACTTATAAACCTCCACCAAAATTAGGGCATTCCCTTTGAGAGCGACCCTAACGGAGGTGGGGTGTTTCACTTGGTATCAGAGCATAGGTTTACCAGATAAGATAAAAAGTTTTGAAAATTTATTTTCAAAAAGGAAATTTAAAGAAGCATTTTTAAAAGAAAAATATTATTTTATTTTAAAAAGGCAAAGTCCCCCCAAAGCCATAGGTACTATCTCTTATCCTTCGTTTTGAATCTATCCTTTTTTGTTTCAGCATGTCCGAAGAACTTAACTTGCCAGAAGGTGTGCCAATACCTGGTTGGTTTAGACGGTTCTTAGAAGCAAGGGCCACTCAGCCAGGTCCTACCGTTCCTCCTCCCCCAGCTGCAGGAAATCATCCAGTTGCAGCAGCACCTCTTCCTCCACCTCCTCCACGGGGAAACACGTTTGCTAAGATATGTAAAGATTTTAAAGCTATGGGAGGAAAGGATTTTCATGGAACTGAGTCCTTCGTGGCAGCTAGAAATTGGCTGAAAGAAACCGAGGACTTATTCATCATCTTTGAGGTAGAAGATAGACAGAAAGTACAACTGGCAGTATGGCTACTAAAGGGTGAGGCTTCCTACTGGTGGGAAGTCACTAATGCAGAAAGACCAATGGAAACATGGGAGGACTTTAGGGCAAGGTTTGAGGCTAAATTTCTCTCGGAAGCTGAAAGGAGTCTTCAGTTGGAAAAATTCTTATTTCTTAAGCAAGGGAATATGACAGTCAAAGAGTATGTTAATCAATTCGATGAGCTGGCTAGGTTTGGGCTGGACCTAGTCAACACCCCGCACAAGAAGGCTCTCCGCTTTGTCAAAGGGTTGAATGAGCCATTACACAGTTTGGCCATGACCCATATACCCATGGGAGCTACGTACGAAAGGTTGGTGCAGATGGCATTGCTGAACAAGGAAGATAAGGACAAGAAGGAAACAGAGGCAGAAAACTCTCAAGGGAAGAAAGAGGTCAAGCCCAACGATTCTAAGAATAAGAAGGTAGACCCCGAGAAAGGAGGCAAGAACAACAACTCGCGTGATAAAAGGAAATGCAATTACTATGGTACGGAAGGGCACATAGCCAAGGATTGTAGAAAGAGGAAGAGAAAGCAAGGTGAATGTTTTCATTGTGGGAAGACTGGACACATTAGCAAAGACTGCCCTGAGAAGCAGACCGGACCTTCTGGCGGTACATCGTTAACTTATTCTAGATGCTTTGTTTTATCCTATTTCTCTCCTCGATCCTATCTTGAGAACCATAGGTAGAATCTTTTTGGATGTAAACATGTAGTTGAAACATGTTATGGATGATGGTTGCAAGTGGTTGCATGCGACGATCCCAAAATCCGAGGGGCGGTATTAAGGATAATCATTAGGAAATAACACATTAATCATCATAGCAGAGTACAGATAATAGCAGAAACAATAAATAAAATAATTTTACATGGATATGACAGCGAAATCACAACATGTAGGAATATCAGAATAGCATAACGTGGGATATACTTAGTAAAAAGAGAGGGAAGTGATCAGTCATCATCGCCAGAGGCGGAATACATACATGCAGTGACATAATAAGAGTACCAGTCTACATCGCCGAAGGCGGAATACATATACATATAGTGAGAAATACGGAAAGTAAATCAGTCTGCATCGCCAGTGGCGGAATCATAATATACACAGTAATGGCGGAAAATATCTAAGTCATCACTATGAAGTCAGCCTCGCCATGAGCCAAAAGTGCATGCTATGCAGCAGTGCAGAACCAAAAACCACCTGTCACCTGTGTACTAGGCTGCCCATGTGAAAATAAGGGCACCCGCGTTTGCAAAGTGAAACAAACAACGAGTCAGTCATGGGGACTGGTATGAGGAATCTATTTAACAGTTAAACAATAGTAATAGCAAATCATAGGACCACGCCACTTTCGCGGAACGGGTTTACTCCAGTGATTGCTAGTGCATTTAAAACAAAGTAAATTCTTTTAAGACAACGCAATGCTTTTAGAAAGAATGAAGCCATTATAAGACTCAGGTCCCATCACACAATGCAACGCAAGCCGGAGGATAGAGTTTTACCTTATAATAGCCAAATATGCTTGATACGTATAAAGAGAAATCATTTGATATTATTACTAGTGCATATATGTTTCAAAAACGAATAGCATCATAAATATCAATCATAGGCGACATGAGCGTCCCATGCCACTATGTCGCCATATATAAGTTACAATCGAAGCCGTTATCTCGTATTGGAAATTGGATTTCCGTCATGAGTCGAGGCAAGGGGCAAGCTCCTCTCCGCTTCGAGACACTATAGCAAATGCCTCAGGATTACGCACACTGGGTAACCCCTGGATCGGCTGGGCCGGTCCTCACTTACGTTAGAGGATTGGCAATTCCTGAACACACGTTTCCCGGTCCTTACAGACCTATAATCGAGGCGCCTCGCATTCCAACAACCACAAAGGTGAAAAGTAGATATATATGTCAGGGCTGGTAAGTCACTGACACCACCATAGCTAGAAAGAAACGTCGTGCTCTCCCAGCG
Source organism: Allium sativum (assembly GCA_030737875.1). Classification (NCBI taxonomy): domain Eukaryota; kingdom Viridiplantae; phylum Streptophyta; class Magnoliopsida; order Asparagales; family Amaryllidaceae; genus Allium; species Allium sativum. Next base: position 175,823,888 of record CM060915.1, on the reverse strand, counting down.
GCCCGTATCCCTTTTTTAACTCATACCGAGGTGTGAGGTTCGCGAATCTACGAAATACACAAAGCTAGGCCACGTAAGCCTTGCTTCGATCATCATCCACAAGACTTTGCTTTGCAACAGAAGCCTTGATCACAGCATCTTGGCATGCCACATAGGCAGTCCACTCCATATGATTGATCTCCATCGATATATAACCTCTAAGCTCGTACGTCTCAGAGAAGGGCGTTAAGCAAGAGAATAAATTCTCCGCCGCCAAACAGATATATATTTAACAGAGATCAATCAGTATAGAACAAAATCCAATGTCAGACACACAGTCCATTTACAAGTCCGTCCTGGGTCTGAACGAAACCGGAGGCGTCAAATTCCTCGTATATCCGTCCAATCAACATACACGTTCAGACGGCTACTACTTCCGTCCCTTTCCGGTAGCTACTCCGGTTAGGAACCTCAGTAGCGCCCATCCAACCGATACGAAGATCGTCGGTCTTGAATCGTCTTTGCATTTTCCAATTCGAATCGCTCGATGAATTATTTGAAATGAGGGTTAGCTCGGCCTTTTCAAATAACTCACGTCATTAGAATTTAAATCTATTCTTTATATGGTTTTATTATTCGACATCGATCTTTCAGTTATTTAGTGTTATTTTCATGTCATACACATACAACCATCAAATATCAAACAATTCAAGCCCAATTGGTTTATTTGCAACCTATGTTGCTTAGAATATTTTATAACAATTTTTCGCCATTTTTATTTATTTAAAAATGACTATATTTAATTAAACGACGTTTCAGGTCGTTTCGCGTCACTGGCGCTGTTTTTCCCTTAATTTGTTTTACACATATCGGAAAATCTAACCGTTGGATCTTCACAAATTTTACATCGTTAGGAAGGTCTTTTCAAAACGAATCCAACGATTCCAGTTTTGGGAAAATCCGACGGTCGGATCTTCCACACTAACCATTTGAAGTTACGATTTCAATTTACGAACTGCAGCGTCGTTATTCGATTAAATTTAATTATATTTATATATATATATATAAATATAATCGTTTCTGGCGCTGTTTTTCCCTTAATTTGTTTTACACATATCAGAAAATCTAACCGTTGGATCTTCACAAATTTTACATCGTTAGGAAGGTATTTTCAAAACGAATCCAACGATTCCAGTTTTGGGAAAATCCGACGGTCGGATCTTCCACACTAACCATTTGAAGTTACGATTTCAATTTACGAACTGCAGCGTCGTTATTCGATTAAATTTAATTATATTTATATATATTTAAATATAATCATTTCTGGCGCTGTTTTTCCTTAATTTTGAATTAAACATTCCAGACAATCCAACCGTTGGATTTTTACAAGGTTGGTGCCGTTGGAAAGATTATTCCAAGGCGAACCCGACGGTTGAGGTTTCGGGAAAATCCAATGGTCGGATTTCCCGCACTAGTCGTTTGAAATCACGGTTTCAAAATACGAACTGTACGGCCTCGTTTCGTTTTAATTTTATTTATATTTATATATTTATATAAATATAGTTCATTCGATGATTTCTATATCGTTTTTCACTTCAAATATTTTTCTAACACCTTAAATTTTGGAAAAATTTCGCCATAACCTCCCTTGCACCGGGAGCATCGGGAAATCGCAAATAGCGTTCCCGGTCCTTCTAATCTCAAAAAGAAAAAGAAAAAGCCAAGCGGCTAGCCAACAGGCTCAAAATCATCACCCAAACAAATCAGTAAATGTGTACCTATTTGTCGGCCACAAAATTTTATTCCTCTTCTCTAGCCCCTTTGCTATAACCTGTTCAATAAATATGCAGGTACATATATATACAGTTTTTATCAATTATCATTTTCTATTCAACTTCATATTTGACTTCCGTTTGGTTTAAAGACACCATTTATTCTAATGTTACATACATAGGTGCAAATCATTTCATTAGCTAATTAATGAATATTTCATCTCATATATGTTTATTTTGAACAAGTGGCTATTTTTAACACTCCACTTTTCAACGATTAATGCATACAATAAAAATGTGATTTTTATTGTAAAACAATTCATTTCAAAACACTATTCTTCTATATGGTTCAAGTTGGTGATAAAAATGGGATTTTTATCATAAACAATTTATTTCAAAATATGAATACCATTCAACACATGAATTTCTAATCAACGAATGAATATCAATTCAACACATGAATGTTTTCTATAGTTTCTATATATAGATAAAAATGTGATTTTTATTATCGAACAATTTATTTCAAAATATGAATACCATTCAACACATGAATTTCTAATCAACGAATGAATATCAATTCAACACATGAATGTTTTCTATAGTTTCTATATATAGATAAAAATGTGATTTTTATTATCGAACAATTTATTTCAAAATATGAATACCATTCAACACATGAATTTCTAATCAACGAATGAATATCAATTCAACACACGAATGTTTTCTATAGTTTCTATATATAGATAAAAATGTGATTTTTATTATCGAACGGTTTATTTCAAAATATGAATATCATTCAACACATGAATTTCTAAACAACGAATGAATATCAATTCAACACATGAATGTTTTCTATACAATGAATAAATATAGTTTAAGCATATGAAAATATTTCAAACACAAGAATATCATTCAAAATTTCGGCAGCATAACGGCAGGGTAGTTACACCGGCACCGTCCCTAGTACGGCTCCTCGCTCTACCTTAAAACCTCGCGGTTTTTGACAATGGGAATCATGCATCTAATTCGCATGCAGGCGGCATGTTTATATTTTTTTATTTTGTTTTCTGAATAATGAGCCTGCGGGGGGGGGGGGGGGGGGCAATGAAGAAAAAGGGGGGAAAGATATTTTTTTTTATTATTTAATTATTATTTATTTATTCAAAAAGGTTGACTTTTACATACGTCCTCGAAACGAGGTCTTCCGCCTGTCGTCCACAGCTTTTTACCCCCATTCCGAACACAATGGGATATGTATCGTAAGCTGGTTTGATCGTTACAATCAGTTTCCGTTGAATTTACAATTTAAATCTTTATATTGAATTTTAAACGTACATTTCAAATTACCGGGGTCACATACTAACTAGAAAAATTCTAGAAAAATATTTTCTAGTTTCGTATGGACGATATGGTCCTAACAAAACTAGTTTCGTCGAATTCTGAGACCGTTTGAAAAATGGCCAATTTCCTGTCGATTAAATTCAACAGAAACTGGTCAAACGCGTTTTCTTTTGCCACGCTCACATATTGATTCGAAAAATTATGAAATTTGAAACCTAGCAATAGTTTGACATCCCGGACCCAACAAAAGTGGTTTCGTCGAATTCCGAGGCCATATGCAAAATATCAATTTTCCAGGCCTATATATTCTATATATCGACTCTTCTGAAAATTCATTCGGCCATATTATACACAATTCTATATTTTATGAAAATGGGCTATTTTAGTCATTCAAATTTCTTGTTAATAACCTAATTTAAAAATTTTAAACTGGTTCACATTTTTCGGGTTATTACATTGCAAGTGATTGCTAGTGGTTGCTCGTGGTTGCATATACACACACAATCTAGGTTTTAGATCGGCTCAGTCACTTCATATTGCATATGCATATATGTTTGCATTCGTATATGGTTGAACTTTAATGTGTTGTCGTATGGATGTTGCATTTGTATTGAATGATTTTGCACTCATGTAGAATCATGAATAGGAAAATTTGCATACATGATGGATTCATGGCACCTACATAATTCGCATTAAGGAGGTCAACTGAATCAGTAGACCGCCTGATTTTGCATTAGATAAGTTCATGTACACACACACTTCGCATATGATCATGAAGCATAGAAGTCTTTTAAGGACAATGGATGCTCGTGTTTGATGGATGAGTAGATGGATGACTGGATGTTAGGATATACATTCCTCCTAGCTTGAAGATTTCGGGGACGAAATCCTTTTAAGTGGGGGAGAATGTAACACCCCGTGTATTCTATAACTGTGAAATTCATACATTAAAGTATAATTAATTTTAAATCAAAGAACTAAGGGAAACGGGATACGCCATTGCGTTCGTCTCGGAAAAATACGCGAAATAGAATCCGAGTTTTCGAAAAACGGATATCGTATGAAGAAGTTATGGACGAACGAAGTTGGGCGAAAAACTGGAGAAGGGTCAGAATGCACTGGCGCACTTGGGAAGTGCGCCAGAACAAAAATGAACTGGCGCACTTGTGAAGTGCGCCAGTACATTTTTGACCTGGCGCACCTGCCAAGTGCGCCCAGGTCAAAAATGACCTGCTGGCCAGGTCTGGTCTAGCCCTGGCTGGCCAGGTCTGTGTTTGGCCGATTTTCAGAAGCTTGCTTTGTCATTAGGGCTAGGTGGCAGGCTCTAATTGGTCACTCTTTCGAATGAATGGCTACGATCAATCCAAGCAACATCAATGGTCCTAATCAGTTCATAACCTCTATAAAAATGACCCTAGACTCTACCCTAATCTATTCATTCAAAAATAAGAACAAAGACGTCATGTTGCTGAGGAACGACTAAGAGTAGCCGCCAATTGGAGAGAAAGGATTAGGAGGAAAATTCTAAAGCATAAAGCAACCTAAATCAAATCAATTCAACAAGGAATCGTATCTCCAAATCCCTAAATTGGAGAATTCGCCATACAATTGTAAGTAGAGTATTATTTTGGTATGAACAAATAATTGTGTTGGTTTGTATACTTGAATTGTGGCGATAAAGTAATTCATATTTGTGCGTTACTATGATTCTTATCGATTTGGGATATTGTATACGTTTGGATATTCTCGAATTATGTTATTCAATTATGAAAAACTACATGCGGTAGTTCTATGCAAGTATACGTTTGGAATATTCGCAAATTATGCAATCCTTGTTGAAGCTACATGTATGTAGTTGATTAATTAAAATTCATGCAAGTTTGGGGCTTTGCTATTATGCCATCATAATGTGTATTTTTATACAAACATCATTTTTGTGAAGTAATGGGAATAAGTTTGGGTTATCATAATCCATATGAAATTATGTTGAAAATTTGGCATCATGTATTAAGCCATGCTTTTGTGCTAGAAAACCTATTTGCAAACTTATGGATATGACTAGGCTATGATTGATATTTTGCATAATTGAAATCCATATTGTTAACAAGAATTTTATGATGACATATGTGGTACATAGCTAGGTTAGATTCAAAAATCCCTTTTTGCAAGTTTGCATGACTAAAGTAAAAATCACGATTTCATATTAGAAATATTTATGCCATGGTTATGTGAACAAATTTAACTATACTTATGCCATGCTTATGTTTGACATTATGCCATGCTTATGTTAGAAATATTTATGCCATGCTTATGTTTGACATTATGCCTAAATAAAAATATAGGTTCATGTTGTAGTTATGACTATGTGTCAATAATAATACCCAATTTAGATTCTTATCTCAACTACAAGTTTACATGTTTTGATTCATGTCACCTATGCTTTATGACCAAAGTATATGTTACCACTATGCAAGTACACCAGTTTCTATTTTGTAGTTCCAACGTTATGTTGCAAGTTCATACGCACACATTTCCCTTTTTGTGTATGTAATCACGCTTTAAGCCTCCCCCTTCGCATGGCTAAGTTGGGCTTTAAAAGGCTAAGCCCAACATATAGATAATAAACGGACGTGTTAAACGGGGGAAAATAACGTTGGGTTAAAATTACTAATGAATGAAAATATAAAATAGAAGGGCCCAAATTCAGGTATGGGTTGGGCCCATGATTGGTGTAACCTTTACACCATTAACTTAATAATGGGCCGCAAATATTTACATATAAGAAAATAAAGAAGAAAGACAAAATATGTAAATGTAGAACATACGATGTGTTTAACCCGAGGTTGGATTGAGTTGTGATGTAAACCTGCCCGGAACCGCCCGGCTGTCCAGTAGTCACAACAATACCTATCCAATGTGGGAGGTTAAACATGGAGCCCAATAAGGACCCGAGGTTAGACTGAGTTGTGGCGTAAGACTGCCCGGAACCAACCGGCAACAGGCAGCCACAACAATACCTGTCTAATGTGAGAGGTCAGGGCCTTAATAAGACAATTAAGGCTGAGTCGGGATTGTTAGGATTAAGTGAACTAAAGACTTAATCAAAATGGAACATGCTAAACTAAACGGACTGGTGGGGGTTAGGTTAGGAAACACTTAACCAACTTAGCATGTTGGCTAGAGATAGAAAACCTAGTAACGGGGGACCCTTTTCAGCAGTAACCCTAGAAGGTGTATCAGGATACCCTGAAACTAGGCAGGGTGGGGCACAATTACTGGGCTGATTGTAAGAGGTCAAATCGACGGCGGTGGTGTAGCGGTGTAGGTTCTAACGGGGTGCGGGCGTGCACACACTCCAGCGCAGAAAAATAAAGCACTGGGCACCAGTAGCATACCTGTGCACTCTAGGATTGTGTCGGGCCGCCACCATGGGACTTGATACACCCCATGGTGGGACCAGCATAGGTAACTACAACATCGGGGGCCGTAAGACACATGTAACTATGCGAGTAGGAGCCGATCATTATAAAATGGATCACTTCACCCTGATTATGGGGTGCCAGTTGGAAACTAGTTTATATGGGTTCAGAGATTAACATGGGGTACGATAGTATATTCGACCCTAGACAACTTAACCAAGTTTATAGTGCTTGCCCGCTTCTTGTTTATACTTATCGCACCCAGTTCTTTATTCATAGACAGAATAGTACTAGACTTACTCAGGCTTTATGTCTGACTCTACTTTTCTTTCGTCTTCTTTTCTTCCGTTCCCCCCCCCCAGGTCCACAGGGAGGGAACACAGCAGCTTGACCAACCTTAACATCCAGCTTGAAGAGGAGAAATGTATTGCTTGGACCTTTTCATTTTGAACTATGGCTTTGGACAACCACTATGGGCGCTTTTGCAGTTTATCTATGTTTTATTTATGCTTCTTTAATAATGTAATCAAGACAGATTATGAAGGAGTTATGTTACGTTTTTTGGAAAAGATGTAAGACAATCATGGTGATGTTTTGTAGCACGTATTTGCTTTTATGAAATAAAAGTTGTTGATTTTCCGCTGTTTACAAATATGTGTTCTTATATCTGTCTTGTATATCTGTGACTTATACTTATAAACCTCCACCAAAATTAGGGCATTCCCTTTGAGAGTGACCCTAACGGAGGTGGGGTGTTTCAGTAACCTTATTGGATATTTCTAATCCAATCTATGATGAGTCTTTTGTTCAGTCCTAACGAGTTGTACCCCAAAGATTGAGCAAACCAGAAATCTGATACCAACTATAACGATTCAGATTTTGCCCGGACCTAATCGACGGGAAAATCGACCATGACCGTTCAAAACCCGCATTCTTAACTCCAGGAATATAACACATTAAAAATGATAACAGCAGACTTTTATGAACATTATAATAATGCAACATCAAAGTACATAATATCAGAGTACATTGGATAAATAATACATCGGAAGATTAAATTGCAACAAAACTAATACAATGCAGCGGAATAATTAAATTAACACAGCGCAAGGCTACCAATGCTCTGGCCATAGCTTTAAGCTTCGATCCAGAATCTTGCTCAATAAATCTGCAAAATAAGCTACTCGAGTGCCCATATGGAAAAGTGGGCACCCGAGTTTGCAAAGTGAAACAAACTACGGGTCAGTCATGAGACTGGTGTGAGAAATCTTTACTTAACTTATCTAATAAGAAGGCTAATCAGAGTACCACAACGCTAATGCAAAACGGGTTTACTCCATGGGATTGCTAGTGCATTATTTAAATAAAGTAAATCGTTAAAACAATGCAATGCTTTTTAGAAAAATGAAATTATTATAACACTCAGGTCCCATCACACAATGCAATGCAAGCCAGATGATAGAGTTTTACCTTATATTGGTCAAAAATGCTTGATACGTTAAAACGGATTTGATATTATTATTAGTGTATATATGTTTCAAAAACATTTCAATCATAATGTATTAATCCTAGATGACATAGCTACCATATACAATGTCTCCATATATAGGTTTACAATCAAGACCGTAATGTCGTATTGGAGGTTGATTTCCATCATGAGTCAAGGCTAGGGAAGATCTCCTAACCAATTCGAGACACTCTAGAAATGTCTTAGGATTCGGACGCTGGCAAACCCTTGGATCCTGCGGGGCCAGTCCACAAATACTTTAGTTGATTAGTTATGCCTGAACACACGCTCCCTGATCCTATTGGACCTATAAATCGCCATTAGCGACCAATAAATATATCCGAGGTGCCTCATTCTATCAACCACATAACTAAAAATGTCGGGCCTTGTAAAAACCCAAACACCACTTTTAACTAGAAAGAAACGTTTGCACTCCCTGCGTTCCCTTGTCCCGTTTTTGAATCTACTGGGGTATGAGGCTCGCGAGGTAGCGAAATACACAAAGCTATGCCTAAATAGGCTATGCTTTGATCATCATCCACAAGGCTTTGCTTTACAACAAAAGCCTCGATCAATTGCATCATGCCATGCCACAGTGACAGTTCACACCATGCGATCGATAACTACCAAAATATAACCTTCGAGCTCATGCATCTCAAAGAAGGGTGTTAAGCAATAGAATAAATTTTCCGCCACCATAGATATATATTAATAGATATCAATTTGATTATACAAAACAAAATTCAATGTCGAACACACATCCATTTACAAGTCCGTTCTGGGTCTGAATGAAACCGGAGCCACCTTATTCCCCGTCCCATATGTCCAATACGGAAGTGAGGTGCTCGCGTATCCGGACTATCAACAAGTACGTCCGGACAACTACAACTTAACCCTTTACCGGGAGCGTCCCGGTGCTAGGCATCAGTAGTCATCCATTCGATGTAAAGATCGCCGGTCATTATCCATCGTCTTCAATATCTTCCACTTTAATCGTCGTAGTAATTATTCAGAATGAGTTAAACCCAGTCTTTCTGAATAACACGCGTACTTATATAATAAAAATCAGGTGTTGTAAAGGTACATCCAATGCCTCATTCCAATTCAGAATATTCTTTAAATAAAATATTCGTATTATTCGGGAAGGTTCCCATTAATTTTATCGAAGATAAATTCTTTTAAATTTATTCTTAAATCTTATTTTCAAAGATTTATTAAAATTCCAATTCAGTTTTAATATCAAGAATCATTATTTTACGATTATTCCAATTTAAGAAATAAATCTTATCTTTAGCTAGGTTAAAGAATCAATGTGACTTAAAAACATTGTTCACGATAAACCCAAAATCATTTTCCAAAATATGGAATTTTCATAGAAATCGAATCAATATATATAATCGGTATAAAGTTCTGTATGAGACTATTAATATAAATGGAATAACCGCAAAGTGCTTTAAATCCATACATAGTAACAGACTTCTATTACAGAAGCCTATCTCGATTATTGTCAATAGAATTTCCAATCAATTCCAATTTAATCTATTAAACCAGAAAACCTGACTTTAGAAAATCTCCTTTTTAAATTTAGATAAAAAGATTTATAAATTATAAATTATATTTTACTGTTAGTTGTGTTAAAGAACAGATGTCGTTAAAAACAAAGCTCATGATAAACACAATTCACATATCAATTATTCCTGTACTAAATATAATTTGAAACAACAATAATCTTAGTTAAAAGATTTATTCCTTCATACGGGGTTTAAGAACAGTGTTATTTAAGACACCATCCAAGATAACCCAAAATCCAATTTCTTTTATATCAATATCTTTTAAAAATATTCTTTATTTAAAAGAAACTTTTTATTTAATATATTGTTTATGTAAAAGATATTCTCAATCGGAAAGCGACTCAATCATTTACCATATAGCTTCGGTTATACGGATTTCATACATCGTATGTAAATGACAACCAAAGATAAATAATCATCAAACCATCCATTCAACATCAAAGTGAAGTTCTCAACTGTGTGAGCATTAAAATGAAATAATAACGTTCATCGCAGCCTGTCAATTTATCGATTGACATACAAATAAACATTGGGACATGTGTATATCAATCCACTTCCCAATACCCGTGTGGGTTTTCAGCTAATAGCAGTTCGTATAAATAAATAATTGGTTTATGAATTTAATCAATTTTAATACTGTTGAGATATTGATGATGATGAACAAAACATGATATTTTATTCCTAATGCCGAAATGAAATATATTTGACTCGTATAATTTCTTTATACATTTCTAATATCTAATAGTATGTAATTTATTTACATGACATTATTGTGGACGAAAAATAAAAGATAATTTTCATTATACTTTATTTGTTTGTAATTATTCTTAATTTTAACACATAAAAGAAATAATCTCATTTGTATATGTTTTTCAGTGTATAATCTAACACATAAAAATGTTTATTTTAAATTGCATACAAATTCTAATGTTTGCACTAACATATAAAAATATCAGTTTAACTCACTTATACATTCTAATGTAAGTTTTGACCAATAATATGATTCTTATATTTGAACACAAATTCTAATGTAAGTTTGCAAAATAAAAAAAATGATTTTTATATTTGCATGTAAATTCTATTTAAACAAAATATATAAGAAGTGATACATACATTTTGCTGACAATTCTATTTTGCTAAAATGAATATTTTTGTTTATAACACAAACCGATTTAACAAAAATGCTATTTGTGTTTAACTCTTTTATTTAACCCAAAAATGTTATTTTTGTGTTATTTCAAATCTAATTAACAAAAATGTAAATTTTGTTTTCAACAATCATATTTAACAAAATGTAATTTTTGTTTCAACTATCGTATTTTTGATGAAATTAAATATTTGGGTTCAACTAAGCTATTTGGCCAAAAAGGTTCATTTTGACCAAAAACGTGTATTTTGATTCAACTAACCTATCTTGACAAAAGTATATATTTTGACAAAAATATATGGTTTTCTTTAACTAATTTATTTTGACAAAACGTATATTTTGATTTAACTAATCTTTTTCAACAAAACAATAAAGACAATGACTTTGTTTTGTTGACAAATTCATTTCAATAAAACAATAAGAATGATTATTTTGTTTTGTCGACAACTCTAATTGAATAAAACAAATGAAAGTAACCGTGACGACCCGCCTCGCACCAGCCGACATTTCCCATGAAGGTGCACCGTACCTATGTCCAACTAGTACGGGACGGTCGTCATAAGAAAAGAAGGAAGATGAAGAACTAATAAGGAACCTGTAGAATGTCTCACAGCGCATGGAATAAAATATAATAATAAAATACTTTGACAAAAACAGGCGAGACAGTGCATAAGCTGAAAACTAAACATCATAGCAGCGGAAAATCCAAATAGAGCTTATGTTCCACATCATCATTATTAAAACTTTTGAAAAACTGTCTCTAAAGCAAATAAGGAAGGTACACTACTAATGCCCAAAGTAGTGACCAGCAGCGACACAGGGAGAATATATGTAGATAACACGTAGGAGCATCCTGCTTGTCACCAGTACATGTACTCGTGCACAACCAGCAAACCTGTCTCTACTCTGCCCGTTTAAGAGAACGCAGAGTAATAAGAAGAGACATAAAACTCTGGGTCAGACAAAAGTTTGGTATGAGTGATAAGCAACAAAACAGAACAATAACAGGTATACTAAACCATACCTGAACCTGGACCTGTAACCAAATAGTTAGCATAACATACCGTATAATACTCTAAGGTGCCACTGGCATATGGTGTAAAGGATACGGGGATGGGAGGTGTGCATGTCATAATGATGTCAAACAATCAAGCATAGCAACCATCCTCACATCTCTCACTCAGTGCGTAGAGTATACGATATCCACTACTTTGATCTCCCAAATCCTTGCTATGATCACTCTGCCCCATGGAGTCATGGCTACTCCACTACACTGATCCATAGCCACTAGTCCTTGCTATGTCCACTCTGCCCCCATGAAGTCATAACGACTCCACCGCACTGGCTCATAGCCTTGCTACGATCACTCTGTCCTATGGAGTAGTAATTACCCCACTGCACTGAACCACAGCCCAACATCCGTCATGGTGGTGAACCAAAGCTATGGACGTCGATAACCCCTTTGCACACGTCCCGCAGCAAAGCTCAACTCATGAAGTTAACTCGTTGGCTCCTAACTGGATCCTGAGTTCTACTTCCCATATGGACTACCTTTGCATCTCGGGTTTTGGTCCACTCCGGATCGGTTCGGTTCTACACTTCTCTTCACTTCAGATTGTACTCCCAGTTCGGTTCGTGACAATCGTATAGACTCAGTTCGTGATCCTGGCTTCAGCTCATGGAAACACCAAGTCTGGCTCATGATGCACCCGTTCAGTTCGGTCACCTTCATCTCGTGCTCAACACATCGGCTCGTGGCACCCCTCTTGGTTTGTTTCGGATTGCTCCATACGGGTCGGACCGGTAGTGCTTTGTTTCGGAGAAGGAAACTAGTTCGTTCTCATCCCCTTTGTCACTGGTTCGTGGTTCATGCTATGTCACACGGTTCGGATCGGTAACAGCCAATGTGTTCGGGTCGGAAGAGTGTTCTGGTTCAGTCTCCTTCTCCAAGTTAGTGGATAGTATGTTGGGTCGGTTCGGTCATGATCTCCCCAGTTCCCCAGGTTGGCTCATGATGCAACAGTTTGGGGGGAGCGGTTCGGTTCATGCTTCCCCCTCCGATCCGATCCGGTTCGGTTAATTTCCTGCACTTCTTTCCAGCGACTGTTTTACCCCATTCGACGACGTTTTCCACCAATCTAACTTTTCTAATCAATCACAAAGCATGCCATATAGTCATAGCAACATATAAAATTGACCACTTCAATCCAATTCTAATTCTAATTCGTTTCAATTCAATTTGAATTTACCTTCGATTTAATTCAATTCGAATTCATGTCAAATTGATTTCAATTCAATTTCAGTTCGTTTTTAATTTCATTCAAAATGATTTCAATTCGTTTTAATTCAATTTCAATTTAATTCAATTTGAATTCATTTCTATTCAATTCGAATTCAAATTCACTTTCTATTCAATTCAAATTCTAATTCACTTTCTATTCAATTCAATTTGAATTTCATATCAAAATATTAAATTTCGAAATCACTTTTCAATATTCATTATAAAACGAATAAAATCGATATAAATATCGTTCGCGTCAAAATAACGCATCTCTAATCCACACGGCTTTATATTTTTCAAAAACTTCTTTATTCTATTCAACAAATGAATATTTATTCTATTCAACACATGAATCTATATTTCTTTCAACACACGACTATTTTTGTTACGTAAAATATTTTATAAAATCATGGTATCTATCGTTTGATTTTTAATCAGACTGCCCTGTGAAGTAGTTCTAATTTTAAATATGATAATGATGTAAATTTTATTGTATAAAATATTTTACTCAACACATCAATAGTTTCAACTCATGAACATCGTCAACACATGACTATTTTTATATTCAACACATGAATTTTCCTTTATAATATTCATTATTTTCCCGATAGGAATGAGGCCCAATCAATCACCATATAACGTTAATTATATGGATTCCATACAACACATGTATATAATAGCATTGATAAACAATCAACCATCATCCAAAGTGCACCACACAACTGCATAAGCATCAAATATAAATAATCGACGCTTACACAGTCTGTCGACCAATAGATCGACATACAATTAAATAATTGGGATTAGTGTACCCAAATATCATCCCAACACCCATGTGGGGTTTCAAATCGACAAACACAAATTTTTATTTGTGCAGTTGGGCAATGTGTAAAATTTATCGACCCAATCAATATTAGTCAAATCAGTGTATATAAACAAATCGGCCGATTTGTTTATAACTATTTATTTACTCACATTCACGTTAAAAATATAATTTATCTCCCCCACTTAAAACTTTTCGTCCCCGAAAAGGAACAAAGTCGAAAATGGTTTGATTAATCAACTCTACGTTCGATCTGGCTTCAATTCTCCAACTTTTCAGTTTCTGAGAATTTTCAAATTCTTCAAAAATTTGGCTAACACCCTAAATTTTCGAATTTTTTTGCCATAACCTCCCCTGCACCGAGAGCCACAGGAAAATCCCGAAATTGCCATACATGCCTTTTGATCTCAAAAAGGAAAAGAAAAAGCCAAACGGCTAGCCAATCGGCTCATAAAATCATCATCACCCAAACAAAACAGTAAATTATAGTAAACATGTACCTATTTGTCGGGCAAACAAATTTATACTCTGCTCTACCCTCCTTGCTATGACCTGTTCAATGTAAGTGCATGTATATGCAAGCAAATGTGACCAATTTTCAATACAATTCAATATTTGATTCAATTAGGCTAAATGGTTCAAAATTATCAAACAAATAAACAAACAACACAAACATCAATCAATTAGTGGATTAGAATTTCAAATTCATAATTTTGATATATATACAAAAATCATGTTTTTGGTGCCAATTCACAACAATGTATTCTAGCTATATTTTGGTTCTCACACCAGTCTAATGGAAATATATACAAATCACACCTTCGAAACATGAACATAAATATTGATAATGCGACCGCATTACCAGAATTATCTCCGGGTGACTAGAGTGTGATTCTATATCTATCCAGTATATTAAAACTTCGAATATACGTTCATGACGCGTATACACGAAATCTTTATATACTCGATTGTCCAAATCAATTATAAATAAATATTCAAATACGTATAAAATGGTTTAAATTTCAAAAAAAAAAAATTTCTTCTGAAAAATAAACTCTTCACACTCGTTCTAGGATACTACTGATCCTATCTCTAACGAGTCATTCTAATTGGATATTACTAATCCAATATCTGATGAATTCTTTCGAATGGTTCTAATGTGTCTTGTTCTCGAGCTCTGTAAACCAAATCTCGGATACCAACTATAACGACAAGGAATTTCCTTCAATCCAAATCGATCGTTAAACCGACTAAGGCCGTTCGAAACCCCTGATCGTTTTGAGAACAGGACAAAATAGAACGCAGACGGAAGAACATTTCATTGTATATTACAACAATACCATCAGATACAAGAATATACAGAGTATAAATGAATAAATTACATTCGATAAATATCAGAGATTACAATAAATTACATAGCAGCGGAAAAATATACAAAACACAACTAGAAGTGATACACGGATACAGAGCTTTCCGAGCATCCTTCCAGCTGTAAATCCGGACCCTGTGAATATAAATCTGGAAAACCAAAACTACTAGCTGCCCGTGCGGAAAATAGGGGCACCCAGAGTTTAGGTTAAAACAATAAACTCCAGGTCATTCATATTACTGGAGTGAGAACTAAAAAAGTTATTAATCTTTATTTTTAAAGTTAGGTAAACCAAGGGACCACGCCGTATAACACGGAACGACTTTCCTCCCAAGAATACCAGTGCATAGAACAAACATCGCAATGCTAAATAAAGAAAAATGAAGCTGTTATAAGACCCAAGTCCCATCACACAATGCAACGCAAGCAGGAGGATAGGGTTTTTACCTTATAACAGCCAAAGCATGCTTGATACGTTTAACACACATTATTTGATACTATTACAGGTATATAGTGTCAAAACAATTTCAATCATAAATATCTATCATAGGCGGCATGAATGACCCATACCACTATGTCGCCATACTAGGTTCTACAAATAAAATCGAAACACACGTATTGGAAATTGGATTCCATCATGAGTCGAGGCAAGGGGCAAGCTCCTCTCCGCGTTTGAGACACTCTAGCAAATGCCTCAGGACCCCACTATGATCCTTGGATCTTCAGGGTTGGTCCTCTCTTACTTTTGAGGATTAGTTATTCCTGAACACACGTTTCTCGGTCCTTACAGACCTATATCCGAGGCGCCTCGTATCCAACAACCACACAGGTGAAAAGTATATAAATGTCAGGGCTGGTAGGTCATTGACACCACCCTAGCTAGAAAGAAACGTCGTGCTCTCCCTGCAGTCACTATCCCGTTTTTGACTCATGCCGAGGTGTGAGGCTCGCGAATTCACGTTATACACAATGCTACGCCACACAGGCCGTGCTTTGATCATCAACCACAAGACTTTGCTTTTCAACAGAAGCCTTGATCAATTGCCACTTACGCGTGCCACAATGGCAATTCCCTCCATGCGACTGATGTCCATCGATATACAACCTCTGAGCTCGTACGTCTCAGAGAAGGGTGTTAAGCAAGAGAATAAATTCTCCGCCGCCAAACAGATGTATATTCAATAGAGATCAATCAACACAAAATAAAATCCAATGTCAGACACGCAATCCATTTAAAAGTTCACTCTGGGTCTGAACGAAACCGGAGGCACTTTCCTCGCATATCCATCCATCTCCAAGTACATCTGGACGATCACCAACTGTTTCCCTCATCTTGGGTGTACAGCCCAATCGAGATCATCACTAATCACCCAAACGATGTGAAGACTTCTGGTCTTCGACCACCGTCTTCATCTTCGACATCTCGTCGAATCGGTTATTCAGAATGGGTATAACCCGACCTTTCTGAGAAACCCACGTATATGATAAACAAACGTTACCCAAACATAACAAACGCCTCATTCCAATTCAGAATGTTCTTTTTATTCACAATATCATATTCTTAGGGAAAGGTTCCCATTAATTTTATCCAAGATAAATTCTTCTAAATTTATTCTTTAATCTTCCTTTGGATATCATTTCAAACTAGTCGGGATTAGCGAACCACACCGAAGTAATTATTTATTTTATTTCCCAATCCCAAACTATTCATCCCCTGGAGAAAAACTGGTAATACTCCATACCTAACACCATGGTGTTATCGGTAAAATTAATTACCATTTCACGTTCAAATCTAATTAAAGATTTAACTATCGCTTTGGAGCAAAACTGGTGATACTCCACTCTCGATCACTTTTCAGATTTGATAATTTAAATTATCAATTCACCTTTTCATCTAATTAAAGATTCATTAAAACTCCACTTAGTTTTAATCTTTTCAAAAATCAATATCTTGCCTTTAACTGGGTTAAAGAACCAATGTCATCTAAAACACGATTCACGATAAACCCAAATCACATTTTATATTAAATACAAGGCTCTGAATAGAAAATATACCGGCTTATATTCAATATGAAATTCTGAAACGAACAATATCGTATTGGAAATAACGATATAAAATATATCTTTCAAATTCCCATAACAATATCTGTATAGTCACGAAATCCAACATCGAAATATCGCGAAGATAATTTCGATTCAACTCCAGTCCAATCCACGTATTGGGAATATTGATTATTTTTAAAATCACTTTCAAATTCAATTTATTTATTTCAAAAATAAATTGATTTTAATTCTAGTTCAAAACTAGTTCATTTCGATAAAAATCTATTTTTATCTTTTCAAGTATGGAATTTTTCAGCCCAATTTTTCCCAAATCATTTCTTATGATTTTACACAAATTATAGATATTTTTAATAATTTTATCAAGGCCCGTACATTCGATTTCCAACAACGGCCATCGAACTGCACTTACAGCGACCTTTTTCGAATTTGATTTGGACATAACTCCAAATCCAACCGTTAGATTTCAAATTTCTAATATTCATTGGAAAGCACTTTTCGATACGAACCCAACGGTTCCGGGTTTAGGAGAATCCGACGGTCGGATCTCCTGTAATGTCAATTCGAAGTCAATGGTAGAAATTCACGAACTGCCGCGGCGCGGCGCGTTCTATTCAGCCCATTATATATAATATATATATATATATATATTATATATTTCGTCGATTTCCTTTTTAAAATGTATTTTATAAATCGTTTTAAATTCCTTTTCAAAACCATTTCAACGCTACATTCAATTTCAAATCGATTTGATTTCAATTCAATTCGAATTCATTTCAATTTTATTTAATTCAAACTCAAATTCGTTTCAATCCAATTCTAATTCTAATTCGTTTCAATTCAATTTGAATTTACATTCTATTTAATTCAATTCGAATTCATTTCAAATTGATTTCAATTCAATTTCAGTTCGTTTTAAATTTCATTCAAAACGATTTCAATTCGTTTTAATTCAATTTCAATTTAATTCAATTTGAATTCATTTCTATTCAATTCGAATTCAAATTCACTTTCTATTCAATTCAAATACTAATTCACTTTCAATTCAAAATATTAAATTTCGAAATCACTTTTCAATATTCATTATAAAACGAATAAAATCGATATAAATATCGTTCGCGTCAAAATAACGCATCTCTAATCCACACGGCTTTATATTTTACAAAAACTTCTTTATTCTATTCAACAAATGAATATTTATTCTATTCAACACATGAATCTATATTTCTTTCAACACATGACTATTTTTGTTATGTAAAATATTTTATAAAATTATGGTATCTATCGTTTGATTTTCAATCATACTTCCCCGTGAAGTAGTTCTAATTTTAAATATGATAAAGATGTAAATTTTATTGTATAAAATATTTTACTCAACACATCAATAGTTTCAACTCATGAACATCGTCAACACAGGACTATTTTTATATTCAACACATGAATTTTCCTCTATAATATTCATTATTTTCCCGATTGGAATGAGGCCCAATCAATCACCATATAACATTAATTATATGGATTCCATACAACACATGTATATAATAGCAATGATAAACAATCAACCGTCATCCAAAGTGCACCACACAACTGCATAAGAATCAAATATAATTAATCGACGCTTACACAGTCTGTCGACCAATTGATCGACATACAATTAAATAATTGGGATTAGTGTACCCAAATATCATCCCAGCACCCGTGTGGGATTTCAAATCAACAAACACAAATTTTTATTTGTACAGTTGGGCGATGTGTAAAATTTATCGACCCAATCAATATTAGTCAAATCAGTGTATATGAACAAATCGGCTGATTTGTTTATAACTATTTATTTACTCACATTCACGTTAAAAATTATATTTTTAACGATAAAATATTTTTAACTATATAAATATTTTATTTCCTTTCAACACATGAATATATTTCATTATCTATTTCACATCAATTTCACAAACAAATTTCACAACACATCAATCAAACAAATAAGCCATCCATGGTCTTTGGATGACGGGTGTCGGGTGCTACTAAGCACCGTCTGCATCCTAGTATATATATATATATATATATATATATATATATATATATAACTAGAAAAAGAAAATTTATAGTCAGAAGTTCTCAACGAAAGCTATCCCAACTTCACGACACTTCATTTATAGAAATCTTCATCGTTCTCGCCTTTTTGTCATCTTCGTTGCCCGTATTCTCTACATATGTAAAAATCGAATTTTTACTTTACTATCCAATACATAAAAATCGAATTTTTACTTTGCTATTCAATATATAAAAATCGAATTTTTACTTCGCTATTATCTACACAAATATTTCTTCTTTTCAAAAATAAATATTTCTCCTTTTCCTACTTTAAAAATGTCGTCTTTCGCTACATAAAAATATCGTCTTTTTATATCCTACCATATAAAGATCACATTTTTATCATCTATATAATATGAAAATTATATTTTCTACCTTTACATACAATAAAAATTATATTTTGAACTCTCTACAATATAAAAGATTATATTTTTATCCTCCTACAACATAAAATTTCAGATTTTTAATTGCTAAAATTAATTAAACAAATCAAAATAAAAATAAAATGGAAAAAGGGAGCTCACAGTGTTCGACTGCAGAGGGAGGGGGCGGTTTTCACTGTTGCCAGAGGTTGGAGGGGTCGGCGGGGTCGTGTGGGTGGCGCAGCACTCGAGGTGGCGGCGGCGGTTGCGTTCCAGGCGGAGGAGGGGGCTGGGGGTCCCACGACGGCGTCGGTCTTCGCGTTAGGGGGGAAGCGATTGGAGAAGAAGGTCAGGGGAAGGAGAAGAAGCGGAGGGCGAAGCCAGGGAGGCGCCGCGCCCCCTGGCGGCGGCGGCGAACGGTCGGGGGGGAGGGGGGGGCGATTGCGATTCGGATGTAGGTTTTTTTTTTCTTTCGTTCAAAAATGAACTGACGGGGGGGGGCAAAGGAAATAAAGGAAGGGAGAAGGATTTTTTTTATTTATTTTAATTATTTAATTCAAAAAGTTGACTTTTTAGTTCGACCTCGAAACGAGGCCCACCGCCTGTCGTCCCTAGCTAATTACCCCCATTCCGAACACAATGGGATATGTATCATAAGTTGATTCGATCGTTACAATTAGTTTCCATTAAAATCAACATATGACTCTATATATTGAATTTAAACGTGCATTTCAATTTACCGGGGTCACAAACGAACTCTATAAATCCCAGAAAAAATATTTTCTATCTTTGTATTGACGATATGGTCCTAACAAAACTAGTTTCGTCGAATTCTGAGACCGTTAAAAAAATGGCCATTTTCCATTCGATTAAAATCAAATTAAACTGGTCAAACGCGTTTTCCTTTGCCACGCTCACATAGTGATTCGAAAAATTATGAAATTTGGAACCTAGCAATAATTTGACATCACGGATCCAACAAAAGTGGTTTCGTCGAAATCCGAGGTCGTTTGCAAAATGTCTATTTTTAAGGGCCTGATTTCCATAGCAACTATTCAAAATTTTCAACTGGACATATCTTTTGATTCCCGCTATGAAATTTCAATTTTTCGGATTCGTTGGAAAGATATTCTAAATTAGATCCTATTATTTTTGGTTTCACTAAAATCCGGTTTATTTTGCACCCGGTACATTCAATTGAAGTTTGAAATCGAATTATCGAACTACCACGCCATTTTCAATTCTATTTATAATTATATATAATTATTTATATTCTAACGACGACGTATATAATATATACGTTCGAATTCTATTCAAAATAAATTTCTTGTCGATATTATTTAAAATAATTCATTTTAAATGTTCAAAATTCGCTAAAATAGCCAAAATAAAAGTTTTAAACTGGCCCAGATTTTCGGGTTGTTACAACTAACACCAAAACAACAACTTGATATGTTAAAATGGATGAAACATAGCCAAAACCCCATATTTTTCCCTTTAGGTATGTTTAAGAAAATCTAATGATAGGATTATCAAAACTTAACCAAACTAACCAAATTTTTTAATAGGGGCCTAAAACAATATTTTGAAATTTATAACTATTTTTCTAGATTTTTAACATTCATAATTTCATTAATTAACACTAATCACCCTAATTAACTGTAATTAGTGTAAAACCAATGTTAATCACACACCTTATGTAATAACCCGTATTTTCAATAACCCTTTATAACATAAATTGAGGCAGAATTTAAATTCTAAAATCTGAATCAAGGGAAACGGGCTATGCCATTGCGTTCGTCTCGGAAAAATACGCGAAATAGAGTCCGAGTTTTCGAAAATCGGAGTCCGTATGACCCGATTAAGGCCCGACGAAGTTTTCAGAAAATTCCTAAGTAAAAACAGATTTAAATATTAAGTTAAAAACAAGGGTTAGGGCACAACTGGCGTCAGGCGGGAAAACTCCCATCAAGACCCCCAAGTCGACAGGCATGTCGACAGGGGTCTAAGGGTGTCGACTGCCCTGTCGACAACCCTGTCGACACGGGGTGGCCGGGCAGTTTTGCCTGTCGCACCATTTCTGATCTGGGCTTGGTTGTGTGGCTTGGTTATGGAGAATTCCGAAATCTGATGGACCTAATTCAACTAGGGTTTAATCCTATGGTCTAAATCACTAGCCTAATCTATAAATAAGACCCTAACCTACCCTAAATCATCATTATTCATTCTAGCAACTAAACTATGGCAAAATCAAACCTCTCATGGCCTCCACTCTCTTCATACAATTCCTAAACAAATTTCTAAGAAATTCTCATGCATACAAGTGTATTTAGGCTTGTATGATCCTCTTTAGCTTGCATTAAAGTCTAGTTCTTATATTTGCATCATAAAGGAGTAGTCTTGATCAAGTTTGCTTGCATTTTTGGGGTTTTAATTTGTTGCGTAAGGGGTTTCTTACATTTGCTATACTCATTTGAGTCCGCATAAGCATTGTAAGCCCTCTTACCTTCATTTTAGAAACTCTAAAATTAATATGTGATGAAAGTTGGGTTTTATGCATGTTTAATAAGTTATGCACGCTTATGCGAGTTCACTATGCCATGATTTGCAAGTTTAACATGTTATGCATGTTTATGCGAGTTCACTATGCCATGATTTGCAAGTTTAACAAGTTATGCATGTTTATGCAAGTTCACTATGCCATGATTTGCAAGTTTAACAAGTTATGCATGTTTATGCAAGTTCACTATGCTAAGTTATCCAAGTCCAACATGTTATGCATGTTTATTATGATATGTAAGATTCATCATGTATGTTGTGCCAAGTTCCCTCTTTCTATCCTTTATGCGATATGACGAATATGTAAGCGATAGAATGACGTTGGGGGGTTTGGGTAAAACTTAAAATACATGAAAATATAAGATTGGGAATTTACCTATTAAGTTAGGTCTACCCCTTGGGAATTTACCTATTAAGTTAGGTCTACCCAAGTATTTGTTAAACTTGTAATTATGTTTTGAAAATAAAGTGGACATGACACTTAGAAAACATAAGTGTGGCCAACTCGAGGTTGGGTTGAGTTTGTAGCATAATTCTACCCGGAACCTACCGGCTTAACTAGTGGCTACAAACAATAGGATCCAATGTGAGAAGTTGGTCATGTGGTGCCAAGACCCGAGGTTAGACCAAGTTGTGGTGTAAATCTACCCGGAACCCACCGGCTTAACTAGGTAACCACAACAAAGTCTAATGTGAGAGGTTAAGGCACAATTAAATTAATTAATGCCTCATGATTAGGGTTAAGTCATGGCCCACTAATACTTAACCAATTTTGGGGATACGAGGGATTAAATGGGGTTAAGTGGTGAACTGTTGGTTACACTTAACTAATTTAATCCATGATTAGTGAGGGGTTAAACCACACTTAACCCTCTTAGAAAACCCTAGCAACGTGGTCTGTTCCATTAGTAATCCCAGTTTGGTATCATTCACAACCGTAGAGGCTAGGCTAGGGCGGGGCACGATTACTGGACTGATGTAAGCGACGGCTGAGTGGTACAGCGGTGCGGGTCCAGGCGGGCTACGGACGTGCACGTAGTCCGGTGTTGGACAAACTCGAGGCACGGGTACCGGTAGGTTTAGACTGTGCATTATTGCTTAAGTGTCTGGGGTTGACACCCGAGGGCTTGATACACCCGACGGTGGACCCAGCACAGTCTGACTACAACCATATGTGGGTCGTATGGACACCAACACTTGACGTGTTAGGTTTATAGGGAGCCGATCGACTAGACCGTTGGGCTGGACCTTGTATTAAGGTCACCTCATGTTATTGGGCCAAAGTTTGGGCTGAGGGATCAATACCTGTTATGGTAGTTTGCTAGTACACTGTGGTGCAAAGCTTAATCTTCTTTATGTGATGACACCTTTATCTATTGCCAGTAGGTTCATCTCAGTTTCCATCATGATGTTAACTTTATTAGTTTATAGACTGATCGTAGTAGGGCTTATCAGTCTTTTTGACTGACCTGTTTTCTTTCGCTTCTTTTCTTCCGTTCCCCCCCCCCCCAGGTTCTCCGGGAGGGAATAGTGGTG
The DNA here is from genome assembly GCA_030737875.1 of Allium sativum. Classification (NCBI taxonomy): domain Eukaryota; kingdom Viridiplantae; phylum Streptophyta; class Magnoliopsida; order Asparagales; family Amaryllidaceae; genus Allium; species Allium sativum. Next base: position 175,800,067 of record CM060915.1, on the reverse strand, counting down.
CTTAGCTTGGATCGCTTGCTTGTTTGCTGGATAGCTCATGTATGTCTGGACATTGAGCTCGCTATGGTTTATCATCTTTATTTTGGGGATAGCACTATGTATTTCAGTATTTCTGTTTATGATGTACTAGACATGTTTATTTTGGCAGTTGACTTTATGATGTACTAGACTTGTTTTGAGATGGTTTGAGATATTCCGCTGTTTTATTCTCACTTACTCTGTTTTACATATATATATTTATGTTCTTGTTCTGCCTTGATATATCATTATGCATGCTTACCCAGTTCTAACGCCCCCCAGAAGCTAGTGCCCCCGAAAGAGTGACCCTAGCGGAGGTGGGGTGTTACAAATTTGGTATCAGAGCATATGGTTTACAAGAAAGAACAAAAAGTTTTTAAAAGACTTTTGAAAAACTATTTTCAAAACAAGTATAAAGTATTTTCCAAAGAAAAGTCTAGTATTTTAAAAGGCTATTCCCCAAAAAGCCATTAGCGTTATCCTTCGTTCCCTTGACCTAATCTTATCTTATCTTTCGTTTCAGTATGGCTGAGAATCTTGCCATCCCGGATGGGGTAAACGTACCACTCTGGTATAGGAGACTTCTAGAAGCTAGGGCGGCAGCTGGCCCCGCAAACCCTACTCCCACTCCTCCTCCTGTAGTTGAGAATCCTCCCCCTAATGTCCCTCCTCCGGTGGTTCCCGTTCCTCCTCCTCCAGTTGCTGAGGCTCCTCTTCTTCCTCCTCCCCCTCAGCATCCTCAGGTTGAGTTCACGAAGGTTTGTAAAGACTTCAAGGCGATGGGAGGCAAGAATTTCCTAGGCACAGAATCTTTTGTTGAAGCTAGGAATTGGCTGAAAGACACTGAGGACTTGTTTGCTATCTTTAGGATTGATGACGAGAGGAAGATCTTATTGACAGTGTGGCTTTTGAAGGACGAAGCAGCCTATTGGTGGGAGGTCACCAATGGGACGAGGCCCGTCGAGACTTGGGCCGATTTGAGGGCTAGATTTGTGGCCAAGTTTCTATCTTCTGCTGAGGCGAATTTACAGATGGAGAAGTTCATTGCATTAAAGCAAGGTGATATGTCTGTCAAGGAGTATGTGAACAAGTTTAATCAGCTGGCCCGTTTTGGTTTGGATATGGTGAACACTCCTGAGAAGAAGGCTCTTCGATTTGCTAGAGGGTTGAATGAGCCGCTGCAGGGTTTGGCGATGTTACATATTCCGCATGGGGCTACTTTTGAGAGTTTGGTCGATATGGCTCTACTTCAGGGAGATGGAAAGAAAGAGGTCAAGTCGAGTGATACTCAAGCAAAGAAGACTGATTCTCAGGGTAAAGGCAATCAAGGTGGTCAAAGCAGTCAGGGGAATCAGAACAAGAACAAGAAGGGGGACAACAACAAAGGCAAGGGAAAGTGCAATTACTGTGGTATGCCTGGACACTTTGCTAAGGATTGTAGGAAGAAGAAAAGGAAGCTTAGTGGTGGATGTTTTTCCTGTGGTGAGACTGGACACTTCAGCAAGGAATGCCCGAAGAAGAAAGGGCAGGGTCAGACTCAGCGTGCTGGACCTTCAGGAGGGCAAGTTCATGCTCTCAATACCGCTCCAGTTCCCGATCGAGGTAGTGTTTCTGTTGAGAACCTTGTTTATGTTTCCGATCTTCCAGTTCGTACCTTGTTTGATTCTGGTGCATCACATAGCTTTATTTCATCTGATCTTGTTGATAGTTTGCACCTTAGTACTAGCTTAGTGGATGATCCCGTTTGTGTTTCGAATCCCATTGGGGGTTCTGCTCATCTATCTATGATATGTGAGGATCTGAGGATCTCTATACTCAGTGTAGAGTTCTTGTTTAGTGCGTATGTTCTTGGTTTCAGGGGATACGAATTGATTTTGGGCATGGATTGGCTGTCTAGACATGGAGCCATTCTTGATTGTGAGCATAGGGTTGTGAGGCTTGTGACTCGCCTTGGCAACACCTTAGAGATTTCATGCAATCCTAAGGATCCCGTCATGTTGTGCTATCTTGAATCTCTCGACTCGTCAGAGGAAACCCTTCAGTCTGTAAGGGTGGTCCGAGATTATCCAGATGTTTTTGAAGAAGTTAAGGGGTTGCCCCCTAAACGAGAGATTGATTTTCGCATTTATCTGGTGGATAATGCTAAGCCTGTTTCTTTGCCCGTTCGGCACATGGCTCCGCGTGAGAGACGGGAGCTCAGCAAGCAAGTAAAGGAGTTGCTTGAGAAGAACTTCATCAGACGAAGTATATCCGAATGGGGAGCGCCGCTGGTGTTTGCTACTAAGGCGGATGGTTCTCTCCGACTATGTGTTGACTATCGAGAATTGAATAAGCTGACTAAGAAGAACAGACACCCGTTACCGAGGATCGATGATCTCTTTGACCAGCTTGTCGGTGCTTCTGTTTTCTCTCAGCTTGATCTTGCTACTGGATTCCATCAGCTCAGGGTAGCTGAGGATAGTATAGACAAGACTGCGTTCAGAACTCCGGATGGATTCTTTGAGTGGCTTGTCATGCCATTCGGCTTGACGAATGCACCCGCATATTTCGTGGACTTGATGAGTAGGGTGTTCAGGGAGTTCTTGAACAAGTTTGTCGTGGTCTTCGTAGATGATATTTTGGTCTTCTCTAAGGATGAAGAAGAGCACGCGAGGCATCTTGTAGAGGTGATGGATACGCTTAGAGCGCATCAGTTAAAGGCCAAGTTCTCCAAGTGTCACTTTTGGAGAAGGGAAGTTTGGTTCCTTGGGCATATAGTATCTAAGCAAGGCTTAGCGGTGGATCCCGCTAAAGTAGTTGCTGTGCAGGATTGGAAGACTCCAAGGAATGCAACCGAAGTGAGAAGTTTTCTAGGTCTTGCAGGTTTTTACCGGAAGTTCATCAAGGACTTCGCGAAGATATCCGCTCCTCTTACTAAGTTGACGAAGAAGAACTTAGTTTTTGCTTGGGATATGGACTGTGAGCTTGCTTTTCAGAGACTCAAGAGAGCCCTTACCTCAGCACCAGTTCTAGCTTTACCCGATGGTGGTAAGATGTTTACCGTGTACACTGATGCTTGTGGCACGGGATTGGGCGCCGTTCTGATGCAAGAAGGCAGAGTTATATGTTTTGGTGGTAGGCAACTTAAGGTGCATGAGAAGAATTATCCCACTCATGATCTAGAGCTGGCAGCGATAGTATATGCACTCAAGGCTTGGCGTCATTATCTTCTGGGAGAGAGATTTGAGCTGTATACTGATCATAAGTCTTTGAAGTATCTCTTTTCGCAGAAGGATCTGAACTTGAGGCAGCAAAGGTGGATCGAATTCTTGGCGTCCTACGATTTTGATATAGCCTATACCCCTGGTAAGGGGAATGTTGTAGCGGATGCGTTGAGTAGAAAAAGGTTGACACTAAGTCCTCTATTTGTTGAGATGAAGAATTTACAGTTCTTGGCAACCTTTGATTTCTCTTTGGCAGTTGAGTCGATGACCGGTTCTTTAGCATCTCTTGAGCTCAGGCCTACCCTTCTGGATCAAGTTGGGGCTTCGTAGAAGGAAGACCCTCAGATAATTGAGATTATGGATAAGCTGATTCGAGGGGAGACATCTAGTCACCTTGCTCGATATTCTATAGATGATAAGGATTGTCTGAGGAGAGACGGAAGGCTTTGTGTTCCGATGGTGGAAGACTTGGTGTGGAAAGTTCTTGAGGAAGCACATCGCTCCAAGTTGACTATACATCCGGGTGGAGATAAGATGTATAAGGATATGAAGCGCATTTTCTTCTGGCCTGGAATGAAGAAGGATGTGGCAGAGTTTGTCTCTAGATGTGTTGTTTGTCAGAGAGTAAAAGCTGAGTCGAAGAAGCCCGGTGGGCTATTGCATCCTCTAGAGGTCCCGCTATGGAAGTGGGAGAGTATTTCTATGGACTTTGTTGATGGATTGCCAAGGTCAAGAAAAGGGAATACAAGCATATGGGTCATTGTGGATAGGCTTACGAAGAGTGCTTATTTCATTCCGGTGAAGAGCAAAAGGACCGGATCTGGACTAGCATCAGTATATCTTCGTGAGATAGTACGACTACATGGAGTCCCTTCTAGCATAGTCAGTGACCGAGACCCCATCTTTACTAGTCAGTTCTGGAACAGTTTGCAGGAAGCTATGGGCACGAGGTTGAACCTGAGTACGGCTTATCACCCACAAACGGACGGTCAGACAGAAAGGGTGAATAGGGTACTTGAGGACTTGTTGAGGCTTTGCATTCTGGATTTTGGTGGTACTTGGGAAGACCATCTTCCTCTTGTGGAATTTGCTTATAATAATAGTTATCAGGCGAGCATTGGGATGGCACCATTTGAGGCTTTATATGGGAGACCGTGCAAGTCACCCACATGTTGGTGGGAGACTACCGATAAGCTTATGCTTGGACCTGACATGATTAGAGATACATCCGAGAAGGTCGAGTTGATTAGAAGACGGATGAAGGCGGCCCAAGACATACAGAAATCTTATGCTGATAGGCGAAGGACTGATTTGGAGTTTGATGTTGGGGATATGGTTTTCGTGAAGGTTTCTCCTTTGCGGAATGTGGTTCGGTTTGGAGCAGTAGGAAAGTTAGCACCAAGGTTTGTTGGACCGTTTCCAGTGGTAGAGAGGATCGGGCAGATGGCCTATAGAGTGGAATTACCCGAGAAGCTAGCTGGAGTGCATAATGTTTTTCATGTTTCGCATCTCCGGAAGTGTTTGCATAAGTCAGCAGAGGTGGTTGAGCCAAGTGTTCTAGAAGATGTGGAAGTAGAGAAAGAAGCTACCTTGAGGAGAGCTCCGATTCGTATGTTGGGGACAGAGATCAAGAAGCTAAGGAATCGTGAGGTCAAGTTGGTGAAGGTTCAATGGGGTGAAGCCGAGGAAGACGCAACTTGGGAAACTGAAGAGAAGATGCGTAGGCTTTATCCATTCCTTTTTGAGGGTACACTCTCAATCTCTTTATCTTTCCATGTCTATCTAGTTTATCTAGTTCATCGTGTCTATCTTATCATGAGAACCTTAGGTATAATCCTTTGGATGAAACATGTGTTTGAGACATGTTATGTTTGATGGTTGCAAGTGGTTGCAAGTGTTTGCAAGTGGTTACTCGTGGATGCATGATACACATTAGGCACTAGATCGTCTCACACACTCCTCATATTGCATGTGCATGAGTGTTTATGCTTATTCTTGGATGAAATTTGTATGCTATCACATGGATGTTGCATATGGATGTATGATTGAGCACGCATGTAGATATTATACATTATGTTAGGGATTTGCATACATATGGATACATTTCACTAACATATTTTGCATTGATCTTTGCATTAGATAAGTACATATACACACACTTCTACATATGTTCATCCAGCATTTAGAATCTTGTAAGGACAATGATTGCTCGTGGATGATGCTTTGAGTAGATGGGTGATTGGATGGCAGGATACGTTCTTCCTAACTTGAAGATTTCGGGGACGAAATCCTTTAAGGAGGGGAGAATGTAATAACCCGTATTTTCAATAACCTGTTATAACATAAATTGAGGCAGAATTTAAATTCTAAAATCTGAATCAAGGGAAACGGGCTATGCTATTGCGTTCATCTCGGAAAAATACGCGAAATAGAGTCCGAGTGTTCGAAAATCGGAGTCCGTATGACCCGATTAAGGCCCGACGAAGTTTTCAGAAAATTCCTAAGTAAAAACAGATTTAAATTTTAAGTTAAAAACAAGGGTTAGGGCACAACTGACGTCAGGCGGGAAAACTCCCGCCAAGACCCCCAAGTCGACAGGCATGTCGACAGGGGTCTAAGGGTGTCGACTGCCCTGTCGACAGCCCTGTCGACACGGGGTGGCCGGGCAGTTTTGCCTGGCGCACCATTTCTGATCTGGGCTTGGTTGTGTGGCTTGGTTCTGGAGAATTCCGAAATCTGATGGACCTAATTCAACTAGGGTTTAATCCTATGGTCTAAATCACTAGCCTAATCTATAAATAAGACCCTAACCTACCCTAAATCATCATTATTCATTCAAGCAACTAAACTATGGCAAAATCAAACCTCTCATGGCCTCCACTCTCTTCATACAATTCCTAAACAAATTTCTAAGAAATTCTCATGCATACAAGTGTATTTAGGCTTGTATGATCCTCTTTAGCTTGCATTAAAGTCTAGTTCTTATATTTGCATCATAAAGGAGGAGTCTTGATCAAGTTTGCTTGCATTTTTGGGGTTTTAATTTGTTGCATAAGGGGTTTCTTACATTTGCTATACTCATTTGAGTCCGCATAAGCATTGTAAGCCCTCTTACCTTCATTTTAGAAACTCTAAAGTTAATATGTGATGAAAGTTGGGATTTATGCATGTTTAATAAGTTATGCATGCTTATGCGAGTTCACTATGCCATGATTTGCAAGTTTAACATGTTATGCATGTTTATGCGAGTTCACTATGCCATGATTTGCAAGTTTAACAAGTTATGCATGTTTATGCAAGTTCACTATGCCATTATTTGCAAGTTTAACATGTTATGCATGTTTATGCGAGTTCACTATGCCATGATTTGCAAGTTTAACAAGTTATGCATGTTTATGCAAGTTCACTATGCCATGATTTGCAAGTTTAACAAGTTATGCATGTTTATGCAAGTTCACTATGCTAAGTTATGCAAGTCCAACATGTTACGCATGTTTATTATGATATGTAAGATTCATCATGTATGTTTGGCCAAGTTCCCTCTTTCTATCCTTTATGCGTTATGACGAATATGTAAGCGATAGAATGACGTTGGGGGGTTTGGGTAAAACTTAAAATACATGAAAATATAAGATTGGGAATTTACCTATTAAGTTAGGTCTACCCCTTGGGAATTTACCTATTAAGTTAGGTCTACCCAAGTATTTGTTAAACTTGTAATTATGTTTTGAAAATAAAGTGGACATGACACTTAGAAAACATAAGTGTGGCCAACTCGAGGTGGGGTTGAGTTTGTAGCGTAATTCTACCCGGAACCTACCGGCTTAACTAGTGGCTACAAACAATAGGATCCAATGTGAGAAGTTGGTCATGTGGTGCCAAGACCCGAGGTTAGACCAAGTTGTGGTGTAAATCTACCCGGAACCCACCGGCTTAACTAGGTAACCGCAACAAAGTTTAATGTGAGAGGTTAAGGCACAATTAAATTAATTAATGCCTCATGATTAGGGTTAAGTCATGGCCCACTAATACTTAACCAATTTTGGGGATACGAGGGATTAAATGGGTTAAGTGGTGAACTGTTGGTTACACTTAACTAATTTAATCCATGATTAGTGAGGGGTTAAACCACACTTAACCCTCTTAGAAAACCCTAGCAACGTGGTCTATTCCAGCAGTAATCCCAGTTTGGTATCATTCACAACCGTAGAGGCTAGGCTAGGGCGGGGCACGATTACTGGACTGATGTAAGCGACCAAAGCGACGGCTGAGTGGTACAGCGGTGCTGGTCCAGGCGGGCTACGGACGTGCACGTAGTCCGGTGTTGGACAAACTCGAGGCACGGGTACCAATAGGTTTAGACTGTGCATTATTGCTTAAGTGTCTGGGGTTGACACCCGAGGGCTTGGTACACCCGAAGGTGGACCCAGCACAGTCTGACTACAACCATATGTGGGTCGTATGGACACCAACACTTGACGTGTTAGGTTTATAGGGAGCCGATCGACTAGACCGTTGGGCTGGACCTTGTATTAAGGTCACCTCATGTTATTGGGCCAAAGTTTGGGCTGAGGGATCAATACCTGTTATGGTAGTTTGCTAGTACACTGTGGTGCAAAGCTTAATCTTCTTTATGTGATGACACCTTTATCTATTGCCAGTATGTTCATCTCAGTTTCCATCATGATGTTAACTTTATTAGTTTATAGACTGATCGTAGTAGGGCTTACCAGTTTTTTTGACTGACCTGTTTTCTTTCGCTTCTTTTCTTCCGTTCCCCCCCCCCAAGGTTCTCAGGGAGGGAATAGTGGTGCTTAGCTTGGATCGCTTGCTTGTTTGTTGGATAGCTCATGTATGTCTGGACATTGAGCTCGCTATGGTTTATCATCTTTATTTTGGGGATAGCACTATGTATTTCAGTATTTCTGTTTATGATGTACTAGACATGTTTATTTTGGCAGTTGACTTTATGATGTACTAGACTTGTTTTGAGATGGTTTGAGATATTCCGCTGTTTTATTCTCACTTACTCTGTTTTACATATATATATTTATGTTCTTGTTCTGCCTTGATATATCAATATGCATGCTTACCCAGTTCTAACGCCCCGCAGAAGCTAGTGCCCCCGAAAGAGTGACCCTAGCGGAGGTGGGGTGTTACACCTTAGTCACAATCAAACTATAGATCTGAAATATTATCTGATTTGGGTTGAATCTCTATGCAATACAATTGCTCTATTCCCAATTTGATGCTAATTTGCCTTATTAGATGTAGCTTGGCTTAATCTTCATATAGATAGCGATTAGGAGTGATTTGGGATGATATTAGAAGGTGGAGGCCATTTTTAGGGTTCCTAGGAGATAAATGGCGGCTAGAAAATTGAAATGGAATGAATACCTAACTCATTTCAGCCTCCCCATAACCCTAATCCCGAAATAGGTTAGGGCCCATTCACTAATCACCTCATTTGGCCCGGTTAAGCAGTCTTTCACCTTCTAAACTTTATTTCAGCCATATCTCCCAAACGGTAAGTCTGATTTTCACATATGACCACTCTATGGAAAGCTAAACCATCATATGGATCTAATGGAAGTGGTTTCAGGTCAAAACTCCTTTCTAATCAAATGTTATGGCCGAAACAAGATCAGCTAGGGGCAAAACGATCATTTAAAAATGGCAAAAGTAATGAACATGGGAAATGACCCCAATAGCCGTCTCCCAAAGTTACATGACCATACAACTTCGTATGTGAAAGAAAGAAATATTCTACGATCCTTCGATGCGTAGAATGCGGGTCGTTACATTCTCCCCCCTTAAGAAATTTCGTCCCCGAAATTTCCTTAACCCAAAACATACAAAGAATCCCGCATGCCTACCAATCGTTAACAAAAAAATAAAACTTAGAAAAAAACACAACAAGCCTATCCTAGCATGCGGTTTACTAACAAGGGATTACTATACCGATATAAAAATCTTACCAAGCAAAGAGTTCTGGATACTTCCTCCTTATGTTCTCTTCTGTTTCCCATGTACAGTCTTCCTCATCATCACCCCACTGAACTTTGACTAGTTTCACCGCCTTCCTTCGAACCTGCTTCGTATCGTTACGAACAATACACATAGGCATGCCTTTCCCAACCACCTCGGGTTCAACCTCAATATCTTCTAACTGATCCAGTGAAATAGTCATATCGAGGTCGTGCACGAATTTCCTTAACTGGGAAACATGAAATATGTTATGAACTCCCGCCATCTTCTCTGGTAATTCCACTTTATACGCCAAACTCCCAACTTGCTCGAGAACTGGGAGTGGACCAACAAATCTTGGAGCTAACCTGCCTCTCCTACCAAATCGAATCACGCTCTTTAACGGAGAAATCTTGACAAATACTAAGTCACCAATGGAGAATTTTAAATCTCTTCTCCTCTTATCAGCATAACTCTTCTGCCTATCTTAAGCATTCTTCATTCGCTGTTGGATAACCATGATCTTGTCTGATGTTTCTCTTATTACTTCTTGTCCAAGCACATATTTCTCACCGGTCTCTAACCAACATGACGGTGAGTTGCACGATCTTCCATACAAAGCTTAAAATGGAACCATACTAATACTAGATTGATAACTATTATTATATGCGAACTCCAATAGATGCAAATGGTCATCCCTTGAACCTCCAAAATCCAATACGTAAGCTCTTATGAGATCTTCTAATACGCGATTCACCCTCTCTGTCTGACCTTCCGTTTGAGGATGATATGCGGTACTAGATGTAGTTTTGATCCTAAAGCCTCTTATAAGCTCTTACAAAATCCACTAGTGAACAACGGATCTTAGTCACTCACAATGCCTTTTGGTACTCCATGAAATCTCACTACCCACTTCATATATAGTTCCGCTGATTTAGCTGTTGTACTATTTGACTTGACGGGTATAAACCTTGTGCACTTGGTCAAACAGTCAACAATCACCCAAATGCTATCATGGCCAGATCTAGTCCTCGGCAAACAATTAATGAAATCCATTGAAACTTGCTCCCATTTCCATTCCGGAATTCCTAACGGCTGCAACAAACCATTAGGCTTCTTTTGCTCAACTTTAACTAGCTGACAGTTCATGCATTTGGATATAAACTTCTCAACGTCTTTTTTCATCCCATCCCAGTACTAGGTTTGCTTCATGTCTTGATACATCTTGTTACCACCGGGGTGTATAGTCAGTTTTGAGTGATGAATTCCCTTAGAACTTCATCTCTCAATCCATTCACGTTGGTTACAACTAACTTTCCATTCTTTTGAAGCCATCCATCTCGATCCGGCCCATACTTGTACATCTCCTTATCGATACCCATCTCTAACTTGGAGATGACTTCCAATAGGTTATGATTGTCCCTCTGACTGGAACCAATCCGCTCAATCAAAGTGGGTCTGATTGTCATAATTGCTAATATTTTTGAATCCTATTCGCACTTTGGTCTGAAATCATATCCAACGACGTACTCCAGTTGCTTCCATTCAAGAAACGTAGCCCCTAAACTGGCATGTCTCCTACTAAAGGAATCAGCTACTGCATTGCCCTTTCCTGGTGTATATGTGATGTCGAAATCATAGGAAGCCATGAATTTTAACCATCTCTGCTGACGGAGATTTAGATCCTTTTAAGAGAAAAGATACTTTAATGACTTATGATTAGTGAACAACTTGAATCTTTCTCCCAAGAGATAATGTCTCCATATCTTCAATGCGAATACGATCGCTACCAATTCCAAATCATGGGTAGGATATCTTTTCTCATGCGGTTTCAGTTACCGACTAGCATAAGCTACAACCCTACCTCCTTGCATCAATACAACACCTAGTTCGGTACCATAGGCATCCGTGTATACCGTCATCTAATCATTCCCCTTAAGAATGACTAACACTGGTGCACATGTCAACTACTCCTTTAGACTCTTGAATGCATTCTCGTACTTTTCGTCCTAGACGAAAGCTTTATTCTTCTTGGTCAACTGAGTCAGTGTTGCCGCTATCTTGGAGAAGTCTTGGATAAACTTACGATAATATCCAGCTAATCCCAAGAAACTTCTTACGTCTGTTGCATTCTTGGGCGTAGACCAATCTAGTAGGGTAGCCACCTTCGCAGGATCCACGGCGATACCATTCTCTTAAACCACATGGCCCAAGAACCTCACTTCCTCCTCCAGAAGTGACACTTAGAAAACTTCGCTTTCAATTGGTGTTTTCTAACACTTCCATCACTATCCTCAAGTGTTCCTTGTGTTCTTCCTTTGTCCTCGAATAAACAAGTATATCATCCACGAACACAAGAACAAGTTCACCTGATCTCTGAATACCCTATTCATAAGATCCAAAAAATATGCTGGTGCATTAATCAACCCAAATGGCATGACCAACCACTCTTAAAATCCAGACAGCGTCTGGAAGGCCATTTTAGCTATCCTCTCAGCTTCAACCCTAAGCTGATGTAAACTTGTCACGAGATCCAACTAGGAGATCACTCTCGCGCCACTCAACTGATCAAACAAATCATCTATCCGCAGTAGAGGATACTTATTCTTCTTCGTCACTTTATTCAACTCGCGTTAGTCCACACACAATCAAAGGGAACCATCTGCCCTGGTAGCGAACTCAACTGGTGCTCCCCATTCAGAAACACTTCTTCCGACGAATCCCTTCTTCAAAAGATTGCTCACTTGCACCCCGAGCTCTTGCTACTCTCTTGGTGCCATATGATGAAGTGGCATCACTATAGGTCTGGCATCTTTCACTAAATCAATACGGAACTCAATCTCTCGGTGTGGTGGAAGTCCGGTCACTTCCCCGAAGACGTCCGGATACTGGCCCGCCACGGGCATATCTGACAACTCATCATGTAGGATGTCGAGGGAATTTAGAAAACTAGCCATTACCCCATCACTAAGTAGACTACTAAACACTACAGTCCGCCCATCATCCGCTCTAATTGTCACCAAAAAGCCCTCACAGTCTACCACCACCCCGTATCTTTGGAGCCAATCGACTCCGAAAATAATGCCAAATCCTGCAAAGCCCAAAACAAAAAAATCAAAAGCAAACATACATCCATGACTTGATAGAACCAAATTTCGACAAATCATGCTAAGGCTAGTCGAACCACCAATCGGTTTCGTTACCGCTAAAGGTCTATCGACTATTTCGAGTTCCAATCCCAACCTATCTACCAGGTCACTAGATATGAAGGAACGGGAAGCTCCGGTATCAAACAATACTTGAACAGGAACATCATAAATAGAAAGCATACCTTGAATGACGACATTCTTTCCATTCTCCGCCATAGTTTGGGCATTCGAAGTAGAAGGAACAACATTATGAGCATATGCTTTCACAATCTGCTTTTCTTTAGGGGGTTTCAGACACTTATCCTTATGATGTCCCACTTGGCCGTAGTTGAAGCACTTCATGTCCGTTGGCTTTGGTCGACATTCTTTAGCATAATGGCCCTTCTTGCCACAGCTAAAGCAGTCAACATATTTCTTATTCTTCTTATTCTAGCCATCCTTAGTCTGATTCTTCTTTCTCTTATTCTTAGAACCATTCTTGCCTCCACCGCTTACTTGCGGCTTTGGCTCTTCTACAGATGCAACCTTAGTCTTTGACTAGGGGTTGGACTCTCTGATCTTAAAGCTTTCCCAACAATCGATTCAAAGGACTCATCGATGTGGTTAATAAGCCTTTACCCCAAGTACTGATCCAAGCCTATAATGAACTTCTCTTTCTTCTTCTCGGGAGTGTCAATGAGGAATAATCCATACTTCGATAAAGTATCAAACTCAGCAATATACTCCGAGACTGCACTACCATTCTTCTTAAGCTCCAAGAACTTCCTAAACAACTCTAACTTCTGAGCAGCTGGGATAAACTTTTCACTGAATCGGGACTTAAACCAATCCTATGTAACTTGATCCTCTGGAGTACCTGCCATAATAGCATTCCACCAATTCATAGCCCGTCCTGGCAGCTGACGGGATGCTAGCTTTCTCTTCATCGCATCCTTGATACCCAATGTTTTGAAGATACGCTCACAACTATCCAACCAATCCTAAACTTCTGTAGTAGATTCAATTCCGTTGAACGGCTTTCCACCAAGACTAGTGTAATCCTTGCATAGCTTGGAGAAATCGGCCTTAGGCGCCTGCACCGCTATACCACCACCATTTGCAACATTAAAAACTGCCCTATGAACATCTCTAAGCATATCTCTCATGAAGTCAGTGAACATCGTCCTCATATCAGGAGTATTCCCATTATTAGCTCCTCTACTAGTACCCCTTGTATATCGGCTCATCTTTCAATATCAGTAAGGAGAAAATGATTAACCATCTCTTCAGTGGTGCCAGTGCAGTGCGACTTCATCCTTAGATATACTAATAGTATATATATATATATATAGCTTTTGAAAACCAAAATATCACAAATACGCACTCTCATATACGTACTATCTCTCTCTGGTGCCTTTCCCTAGGTTAACTATGCAACCTAGAGCTCTGATACCAAATGTGATGATCCGCCCCGCACCAGCCGACATTTCCCATTAAGGTGTGTTGTACCCATGTCCAACTATTATGGTATGGTTGTCATAAGAAAAGGAAGATGTAGAACTAATAAGCAACCTGCAAAATGTCTCATAGCGCGTGGAATAAAATATAATAATAACATACTTTGACATAAACAGGCGAGACAGTGCATAAGCCGAAAACTAAACATCATAGCAGCGGAAAATCCAAATACAGCTTATGTTCCACATCATATTTATTGCAACTTTAGAATAACTATCTCTAAAGCAAATAAGGAAGGAACACTACCAATACCCAAAGTAGAGACCAGCAGCAACATAAGGAGAATGTATGTAGATAATACGTAGGAGCCTCCTACTCGTCTTCGGTACAGCTACTCGTGCACAACCAGCTAACCTGTCTCTAGTCTACCCGTTTAAGAGCACCCAGAGTAATAGGAATAGACATAAAACTATGGGTCAGACAAAAGTCTGGTATGAGCGATAAGCAACAAAACATAACAATAACAGGTATACTAAACCATACCTGAAAATGGACCTGCAACCAAAGAGTTAGCACAACAAACTGTACAATACTCTAAGGTGCCACTAACAAATGGTGTAAAGGATACAGGGGTGGGGGTGTGCATGTCATAATGATGTCAAACAATCAAGCATATCAACCATCCTCACATCTCTCAATCAGTGCGTAATGCATACGATATCCACTGCTTTGATCACCCAAATACTCGCTATTATCACTCTGCCCTATGGAGTCATGGTGACTCCACTACACTGATCCATAGCGACAAGTCCTTGTTATGTCCACTCTGCCCCCATGAACTCATTACGATTCCACCGCATTGGCTCATAGCCTTGCTACGATCACTCTGCCCCATGGAGTAGTAATTACCCCACTGCGCTGATCCCCAGCCTAACATCCGTCTTAGTGGTGAACGAAAGCTATGGACGTCGATAACCCCTTTGCACAAGTCCTGTAGCAAAGCCAAACTCATGAATTTAACTCGTTGGTTCCCAACTGGATCCTAAGTTCTACTTCCCCTTTGGACTACCTTTGCATATCGGGTTTTGGTCCACTCCTAATCGGTTCCGTTCTGCACTTCTCTTCACTTCAGATCGTACACCCAGTTCAGCTCGATACGATCGTATAGACTCAGTTCATGATCCTGGCTCCAGCTCATGGCAACACCTGTTTGTCTCGTGATGCATCGGTTCGGTTCGGTCCCCTTCAACTTGTACTCAACACATCGGCTCGTGGCACCCCTCTTAGTTCGGTTCGAATTGCTCCATACGGGTCGAATCGGTAGTGCTTTGTTTCGGAGAAGGAAACTAGTTCGTGCTCCATCCCCTTTGTCACTGGTTCGTGGTTCATGCTATGTCACCCAGTTTGGATCGGTAACACACAATGGGTTCGGGTCGGAAGAGTGTTCTGGTTCGGTCTCCTTCTCGAAGTTCATGGATAGTACATTGAATCTGTTCGTTCATGATCTCCCGAGTTCCCCAGATTGGCTCGTGATGCAATAGTTTGGGGGGAGGGGTTCGGTTTGTGCTTCCCCCTCTGATCCGATCCGGTTCGGTTAATTTTCTGCACTTCTTTCCAACAACTATTTTACGCCATTCGACGACATTTTTGACCAATCTAACTTTTCTAATCAATCACAAAGCATACCATATAGTTATAGCAACATATAGAATTGACCACTAACACCAAAACAACAACTTGATAGGTTAAAATTGATCAAACATAGCCAAAACCCCATATTATTCACTTTAAGTATGTTTAAGCAAATCTAATGATAGGATTAGGAAAACTTAACCAAATCAACCAATTTTTCAAAATTTATAAATATTTTTCCATATTTTTAACATGCATAATTTCGTTAATTAACACTAATCACCCTAATTAACTGTAATTAGTGTAAAAACAATGCTAATCACTCACCCTAGCCACAATCAAACAATAGATCTGAAATATTCTCTGATTTGGGTTGAATCTCTATGCAATAATGCAGCTCTATTCCCAATTTGATGCTAATTTGCCTTGATTAGAGTAGCTTGGATTAATCTTCAATTAGAAAGTGATTAGGAGTGATTTGGGATGAAATTAGAAGGTAGAGGCCATTGTTAGGGTTCCTAGGAGGTAAATGGTGGATAGAAAACTGTAATGGAATTAATATGTAACTCATTTCATCCTCCCCATAACCCTAATCCCGAAATGGGTTATGGGCCCATTCACTAATCGCCTCATTTGGCCTGGTTAAGCAGTTTTTCACCTTCTAAACCTTATTTCAGCCATATCTCCCAAACGGTAACTCTGGTTTTCCCATATGACCACTCTTTTGAAAGTTAAACCATCATCTGGATCTAATGAAAGTGGTTTCAGGTAAAAAGTCCTTTCCAATCAAAAGTTATGGCCGAAACAATATCAGCTAGGGGCAAAACGGTCATTAAAAAATCGGCAAAAATCATGAACATGGAAATGACCCCAATAGTCGTCTCCTAAAATTACATGACCGTATGACTTCGTATATAAAAGAAATAAATATTCTACGATCCTTCGATGCGTAGAATGCGGGTCGTTACAGTAACATATTTGTTTTGTCAAATCTGCGACAGAAATGATAATGTTTTGTTTAACCCATTATAGTTTGACGACCAATTTGTTTTAACTATGATAATTTTGACAACAGAGACAAAATGGATTTCAACTATTGTAAACTGATAATGGTGACAAATTGAGTTTAACTATTTTAATTTGAGAAAAGTGAATGTTTTTTCTTCATTCTTTTTAAGTGACACAAAAATGAATATTTTGTCTCATTCCTTTAAAATGAGAAAAGTGAATACGTTTATCTTAATCTTTTAAAATGAAAAAATTAAATAATTTTGTCACATTCTATTTAAATGATAAAAATGTATCTTTTTGTTTTGCAACAAAAGTACAAATATAACTTATATTTCTATTACTCTTTTTATTTAAGCTAAGATGACACTAATTTTTTTTAATTCTAATCTATTTTATTGTAATCTATGATGACAATAAAAACATTTTATTTAATTTAACAAAGTTATAAATAAGATGAATCCTTTTTATCATAGTCTTTCTATTTTAATCTTTTATTTGAAAACTAAGTGTTTGTTCCAAACTTGGGATCAAACACCAAAGGTGTAAAAAGTCACACTTCATCTATTTGGTAAGAATATGGGACCGCAAAATTCAATATAAAGGAATAGAAGCAAGTAAGAACACAAAGAAATTTTTATAGTGGTTCGATTCTCTATGAATCTACGTCCACTTTCAATCAATTCTCATTATGATATTCAAGCTTACAACATATAGATTTTCCCTCATTACAATCTTTTCTCTCTTACAATACTTTTATCACTATCTTACTCCCGAATCACACTCAAATCTATTAGAGATGATGAAGAAACGTGTAGATCTGTGGAGATTTGATGGAGGTGGTGTAGGATTGGTAGAGTTCCTCTCACTCATTTAACCAATCTTCAATTCGCTAGTCATTTGGATGCATTTGATAGAGATCATGATCCATGGATTATTCTTAAATCTATGATGTTGGATAGATGTTGGAATTGATGTGGAATATTTTTGGCAGCACTTCGTGGCTTTAAGACTTGATCCCCCCAAATGAAGAAGTGAGGGGGTATTTATAGGACATTTCCAGATCAGGTGGCAGTTCCGTAATTATACAGGAAAACGCCATGACTCATGTCGCCGCCGATATGACTTGGACTTGCATGTCGCGAATGACATGACTTATGTCGTCTGGTGGGTTTACTCTTGGCGCCTTAAGCTTGCGACATGACATGACTCTCCTATTCAAGTCGTGCGGACGATAGTTGTCAATAATCTGGTGACAACTGGATGCGGCATAGCTTCTATTGCAGCATGACTGACGACTTGACTCCTTATACAACCAAGGAGGATGGCGTTGTGGCGGCATGACTTTACTCTGTTGTGGTCCTAATGGTGTGAAAGACATGATGTCTTGACTTCGCATGACTTATTTCCACGTGACATGACCTTATGGTACGGATTGGTACAGCTTTATGCAGTGAAATACTATTGATACCATGTCGCGGAGTGGTATGGTTCATCTGATATAAACATGTAACGGTTTGATGTTGTGCGACGACCTGACCTCAGAAGGATGGCACGTCATGTGACCCATCCCATGTCGTTCATGACATGGTGAATGGCGTGATGATCATTGCGGCTTATCTCCATGTCGCTACACTGGCCTAACACTACATACGAGGTCGACATGACTGACTCCGATTTGTGTTGTTTGGAGCGACTTGGTGTGGCACGACATAGTGGTATGACTAAACTCTCTTCCCTGCGACATGGTTTCAATGCCTTGGCCCTTTTGTTTTGATATAGCTTTCGAAGACTTAACTAACTCAACATGGCTCAAACCCTTATTTTTATGGGCCCCAGGAGTCCATGTTATTAGAGATAGCGTGGGCTTCGAATCCTTATACCTTATGTCGTTTTCTCCATGTATTTTAGTTAAGTCGTTAGGGTATTCTTGGATTCGCTTCGTGAGTTAACATCATGTCGCGACCTGCCTTAGCTTCCCTATATCGCATGGAACCATCTAAGTCGTTTCGGGCTTTAACTTGAACCGAACTCGGCCCAGTCATGTTGGTACACTTTATATTATCCCCAATCTGCGTGTTCATTCCCATTCCTTTTCTCATTTTGAAGCCTTCTCTCGTTAATGGCGGATCGAATCAAAAAAAAAAAGTCGTCGTCTTCCTTATAAACAACTTACTTAATCAGTTCGTCATCTTCACCAAAGCCATTTCTACCAGATTCTAACCGACCTCGACAAGCTCCATCAACCCAATTCAACACCCATACTCTCAATTTCAAAGAATTCCTACTTAGACAATTATTTCAGAGCTCATAGCAAGTAATTTTTGAATTCGAATTCTTTTTTTTTTAAATGCTAAAACTTGTAGAGAATTCTAGGGTTTCCACCTATTTTCGGTCAAAGTGCTGATTTTGCGGACTGAATTTGACTACTATGTGTTATTGAGGTGTTTCTGAATCGAAAATGAGTTGGATTTGATCGGGAATGATGTGTATAAGAGCTTAGAAATTCTTTGCTTTTCTTGGAGCTCTAATTTTGATGTAATTTGCATGACTTGAGTTGTATGTTACTCCAGCGACATGTGTTTCATACCATGCTTTGTTGACTTAAATGTTTTTAACGACTTGGTTGTCACTTAGTCTTGATGATGATCATACGAACTGTTCCTGAGGATTTTGGTACATTACACACCAGCCTCAAATTCCAAATTGTGAATTGACATGGGCCTCAAGTCGTGGTCCGTCGTAAGTTTTGAGTCAAGAGCCGACATTAGTTTTAAGTCGTGGATCGACATGAGTTTCTATACCGTGGGAATGTCATGAGCATGTCATCGTGTCATTGTTATGGTATGGTAACCATGTTAATTCGACTTAACTCTATTGTTGTCGAGCGACTCAATTCAATGTCCATCACTTTTTTTTTATGCTTTGACGTGTCTTGGTGACCTTAAGCTTGAATGGGACCACTTAGCATTTTGAAAACTTTAGAACGACCTAAAGCCATGATTGCCTCTAACGATCCAAAAACCCTGATTGGTTTCAACACCCTAAAGTGTCTTACCTGGGTCGAATACTTCTGCACATTTTTCCTCTTTCTTTTCTTTACGAAGGCAGTTGCTTATGTAGGGTGTCTTCTAGTCATAACGAAGGGTCCTTTGACGGAGGATGATTCTCGGAAACGTCGTAAATCGAATGAGCCGCTTGAAGCAGATGCTTATTCTACTTCAGATCCTCCTGCTTATAATGCTCTATCTCTTAAAGACCTACGAGCCATCATGGATAGACCTCGCTATGTTGCTGAACCATGTCATCCTGAACTTGCTAGTCGATTTGAAGGATGGCACTTGTAGGGTGCACTTGTGGAGGTGGACATATATCCATCTGTCAAACAGGCAGTTCCTAATGATATAGATGTCATACAACATAGTGCGCTTGCCCAGCTTGATAATACCAGAGATTGGTTTGAGAAGCACACAAATCTCCTTAAGAATTATACTGCAAAGAAGATGATTGGTTGGAGCTTGCTTGCTTGTGACCTCAAGAGATTGAATAGAGAAAATCTTGAGCGAATTTCTTTTCTCGAGGATGAAAAAGCAATGCTTATCCGAGCCTTGAAGTCTAGAGATAGAATCATTGCCGAGATTCTAGGCCAGGAGGGAAAGATTGATCCGCCTCCCTCTCCTCCTGCTTAGGTGGTGATTTCATGATGGGAAGGAATCGTGGCTTTCATGACTTTCTTTTTCTGCTTTTTGGGTTGTCGTCTTATGCATGTAAATTATTAGACTGCGAGTACCAGTATTCGCTTATGACTTTAGGTTATATGCTTGACCCTACGTTTGACTTGCTCGGTGGATGATGTAATTTTGGTTGTGTGTATGTTATGCTATCCGATGATGTTAGAATGAAGTTGTGTTCTGCTCTCGTACTTAAGCTTTCACTTTTAGCTTCGCTGTATCTTCCTGTTTTGCTGTCAGGAAATTGTATCCTTCTTTTCATGCTTTAAGTCTTGATTTTAATCTCGCTATACTTCTTTACTTTGCATTTCATGCCTGTTTTACATTTGTAATATAGATTCTGCATCAAAAATTGTTTGTTATTATAGGCTGAGTTAACCCAACCAACAAGATTTTATTTTTCCGACATTGATTGAGATGGTGTCCAAATTCCTTTCGCATGAATAAACATTTTACTAGGATCTTTGATTTCATCTTAGTCATTTCAAGAAATCTAGTTTTGTTGGTTGGAATGATCCAATAGTGAGTTTTCATAGAATTATGACCAGATGGTGGTATGTTTTTTTTAAGAGAGCATTATTAGATTTCATCAATGTGATGGTAATGCCCCCCTTACCACAACTGGTTTCAATACTTTGGAAATTTAGGCGTGACATTTGCAGTTAGATAAAGGAATCTGTTATTCCTGGTAACTGAGTGGGTCAGTTACGTGTGGTTTTTTTATTAGATAACTTTGAGGGAAATCTCTGGCTCCGTTACTAACCGAATTCGAAAGATTCGACTTATGATTGGGTGCCCTTGAAAGGATTTTTGATCCGTTGTTCGTTGAGTCTGAATAATTCAGACGCTTGTTGAACTTGTCGGATGCCTCCTAAGAGGTCTTTGGGTCCGTTAGTAACTGGGTTTGGAGGACCCAGAATCAATAGCTGAATTTGGATGATCCAGCATCTGAGCGGATGCCTCCAAAGAGGTCTTTGAAAACCCTATGTTTGTATCAATGTCCAACTATATCTTAATGGCGTCGGCATGAACCGGGTGCCATTCGGGGAGGTCTTGGGTTAAAGAGCCCGGTGTTTGTATCGCTACCCAACCATATCTTAATGGCGTCGGCGATGAACTAGGTGCCCCTCAGGGAGGTCTTTGGTTTATCGCCCGGTGGTCATGTCGCTATCCGGCCAAATCTTAATGGTGTCGGCGATGAACCGGGTGCCCCACAGGAAGGTCTTGGGTTAAAGAGCCCGGTGTTTGTATCACTGTCCATCCATATCTTAATGGCCTCGGCGATGAACCGGGTGCCACTCGTGGAGGTCTTGGGTTAAAGAGCCCGGTGTTTGTATTGCTGTCCAGCCATATCTTAATGGTGTCGGCGATGAACCGGGTTCCCCTTAGGGAGGTCTTTGGTTTATCGCCTGGTGTTTGTGTCACTATCCGGCCATATCTTAATGGCGTCGGCGATGAACTGGTTGCCCCTCAGGGAGGCCTTGGGTTAAAGAGCCCGGTGTTTGTATCACTGTCCAGCCATATCTTAATGGCGTCAGCGATTAACCGGGTGCTCCTCATGGAGATCTTGGGTAAAAGAGCCTGGTGTTTGTACCGCTATATAGCCATATCTTAATGGTGTCGGCGATGAACCGGGCGCCCCTCGGGGAGGTCTTTGGTTTATCGCCCGGTGTTTGTGTCGCTATCCATCCATATCTTAATGGCGTCGGAAATGAACCGGGTGCCCCTCAGGGAGGTCTTGGGTTAAAGAGCCCAGTGTTTGTATCACTGTCCAGCCATATCTTAATGTCGTCGGCGATGAACCGGGTGCCCCTCATGGAGGTTTCCTGTTTTTGTTTGGAACTCCTTGCGTACTTGACCTACCACCAACCGAGTGTCGCTGAGAATCTGTAAAGTTTTTAGGTTTAGCTCTTTTGCCAGCTTTAACCCTGTTATTAATGCTTCATATTCGGCCTCATTATTGGTTGATGTAAACTCCAGCATCTGAACAGTGGTCATTTCTGGATCCATCAAAGTATAGTTTCCTAGCAATTTCTGTTTCTGCTGGTTCCTTAAACTCTTCTCCCATGTTTCTAAACTCTACAATAAAATCTGCTAGGGCTTGGCCATTGATGGCTCTTCGAGGATGGTAAGGGATTTCATATTGACTTAACTCAATGTTCCATTTCAGTAGCCTTCCTGAAGTTTCTGGGCGAAAGAGGATCTGCCTTAACGGTTGATCGGTGAGGACCTTGATAGGATGAGATTGGAAATACGGTCTCAGCTTTTTTGAGGCAACAAGGAGGCAATATGCGAGCTTTTCTAGTTAGGGTAATTTAGGGCTGCCCCAGCGAGCCTCTTACTAATGTAATATACTGGCAATTGCACTCCTGTTTCTTCTCGGATTAGTGCTGCACTCCAGGCATGGGATGAAACTGGTAGATATAAAAACAGATCCTCTCCATCCTTAGGTTTTGATAACATTGACGGTGATTCCATATGTCTTATCAATTCATCGAAAGCCTCCTGGCATTAGGTCCACTGGAAATCCTTCTTTCCTTTCATCAAAGCATCAAAAAGAGGAATACATCGATCCGTTGCTTTTGAAATGAACCGGTTCAGTGCTGCTACATTTCCATTTAAGCTTTGGAGCTCCTTTTTTGTCCTTGGGGCCTGCATTTCCCTTAAAGCTGCAGTTTGAGTGGGATTTTCCTCGATGCCCCTAGCACTGACGATAAACCCGAGAAATTTCACCGAAGAGACTCCGAATGAACACTTTAATGGGTTTAGTTTCATCCCATACTTCCTGATAATGTGAAACATTTATGCCAGATCCACGAGGTGATCTTCGGCCTTCTTTAATTTCACTAGCATATCGTCTACATATACTTCCATTGTAATCCCTATTTAAGATTTAAACATGTAGTTCACAAGACGTTGGTAAGTCGCTCCTGCGTTTTTCAGTCCAAATGGCATGACTTTATAGCAGTATAGTCCTCTATCCGTTATGAAACTCGTGTTCTCTTCATCTAGCTTGTGCGTCATAATTTGATTATATCCGGAATTTACGTCCATGAAAGACAGTAACCCATGCCCCGCTGTTGCATCTACAAGTTGATCAATTCGGGGCAAAGGAAAACTGTATTTTTGGCACGCTTTATTAAGATCTGAGTGATCTATACACACTCTCCACTTTCCATTGGACTTTTTGACAAGTAATGGAATAGAAACCTAATCTGGATACGTAGATTCTCGTATGAAATCATTTTTAAGTAGTCTATCTATTTCCTCTTTTAGAGCCTCAGATCTTTCAAATCCCTGCATTCGTCTTTTTTGTTTCACAGGAGTCAATTTTTGGTTCATATTCAACTTGTGAACAATTACATTTGGTGGGATCCCACACATATCTGAGTGTTCTCAGGAAAATACATCTAAGTTTTCTTTCAAAAACAAGATTAATTCCTTTTGCAGCTTCATACCTAACTGAGATCCTATCTTCAAGACCTGGTTAGGATCCTCATCGAATATTGGAATGGGGATAGTGTATTCGACCGGTGCTGCTCTTTTCTCCCCCATACTGTTTTTCCTTGGATCAATTGCTTTCCGAGCGCCACTATGCTCGCCAGTATGGTGGATTTGATTTAGTTGATATATGAGGGCTTTTTGGATGCAGAGCGGCGACTCTACATCCTTCTTCAATTCCTTCTTCCTTGCCTCTGCTAACTCGACCAAATAACACTCCCTTGCTGCTTGTTGATCACCTATAATTGTACCAACACCATTATCTATTGGAAATTTCATAGTGACGCGCCACGGAGCCATAGTTATTCTGAATGCTGCAAGAGTAGGTCTTCCCAGGAAGGCATTGTAAGCAGAGGGTTCATCAATTACAACAAAGTCCTGTACCAATGCAGCTTTCTGCCCCCCTTCTCCAAGCTCCACCAGCAGACTGATGACACCAATTGGCTGAACAGCTTGACCAGTGAATCCACGCACCTTATTCTGACAGGCTTTTAGGTCGCTCGTGGAAAGCTTCATCCTATGGAATGCCCTAAAGAAGAGGATAATGATTGATGCTCCGCTATCGACTAACTCCCTACTAACTATTGTTGGGCCCAGACCAATGGTTATCACCATTGGATCCTCTGTAGGCGTTATGATCCCAGTCGAATCTTCATCTTTAAATGTGATGTCGTCTCGCAGGATTCTCAGTACGTTTGCCGATAAAACTTCGTTTATGGTCATGTGTTCACCTTTTTTCGAAAAGTTTTTCACCTCATGAGCATACTTCACCATATCCCCCCATCTTTTCCCAACCGGGTAGGGGCCTCCTGAAATGGTGTTTATGATCATCCTTGGTATAGCAGCAATCGAAGCGCTCTCATTCTGTTTAGGCTGTCCTGTAGAGGTTCTTTGGTATTGAGTTTCCTGAGCATTCTGGGAGTTCTTTGTGTACTGTTGAAGCCTGTTTTTCCTTATCAGTTCTTCAATTAAGCTTTTCAAATGTCTACATTCGTTCATGCTATGCCCCGGCTTGTTGTGAAATCGGCAGAACCTGCCGGACTTTATTGCGTTATCGGTGACTCTTAACTTCCCGGGCTCTGGGTACTCTTCAGTATCCTTGGTCGCCATATAAATGTTCTCTATGGTATCATTAAGAGGAGTCATTTCGGAATTCTTGAAGAAACGAAGCTTTTTGTTGTTTTGACCATCCTTCGCTTCATTCCCCCTTTTCTGATTTCCTCCGGCGTTTTTCTGTCCTCCTTGCACATTTACGTCTCTCTGTTCTAATGGCTCCTTATTTTCTGTAGGTTCCATTGTATAGGCCGAATCTTCATCCGCGCCTATATACTCCTCTGCCTTGTCAAATGGCTCTTCGAGAGTGGCAGGCTTCTTCTTCTTGATCCACCGCCTGAGTTTAGTCTTTTTACTTATACCTCTCTTTAGAGCCATCAAAGCCAAACGTGGCTCATAGTTTCCAACTTCGGCCGCAGCTATGTTAAGACGAGAATGAGAGGCTTTAATGGACTCCCCTGGCCCTTGTTCCAACTCATTCAATTCCATCACATCACGCACCTTGGATGCTTGGAGCCTGAATTGATGCCTGAACAGCTTGGCCAAGGTAGCAAAGTCATCCACGGATTTAGGCGGGAGATTTGTGAAACAGAGTGAAGCTACTCCTTCCAAGCAGGCAGGGAAGTATAAACATTTGAGCTCATCAGTAGCACGTGCCCCATCCATGTGCTGATCATACTTGAACAAGAACACGTTGGGATCGCCAGTTCCATTACAAGCTTGTACAACTGGGGGTTTGAATTTATTTGGATATGGCGCCATTTTTATTCTTCTTATAAGTGGGGTTTTTGTAGGAGCAAATCCCCATTCCTTTTCAACATCCACCGTTTTCTGGCTCCCATT
Source organism: Allium sativum (assembly GCA_030737875.1). Classification (NCBI taxonomy): domain Eukaryota; kingdom Viridiplantae; phylum Streptophyta; class Magnoliopsida; order Asparagales; family Amaryllidaceae; genus Allium; species Allium sativum. The sequence continues at coordinate 175,774,525 of CM060915.1, read as the reverse complement.
CATGATCTCCCGTACCTTTCCGAATATTCGCTCCTCCTCATTGACTTGGTCCATGGGGCGGATGCCTTCCTCTTTACCGGATGTTTACTTACGCAAACGATCAAGGTTCAGATTCCGGCGCCCTGGACCTCCCGCACGGGTAAGTGCCCCTTTAGTAGAACCAAACGCTTGTTGAGGAATTTCTTTTCCAGAGTGGTTATGAATAGGTGGCTTCATTCCCTTATGACCAGGATTTGCAACCTACGGGATAGAATTTCCTTTATTCGGGCTCGAGGAAGAAGATTCAGTATCTTCCATTCCAGTGATTTTAGCAGTTTTGAGACGGCTTGCACTCATGGCGACTTTGGCCGTTGCGGCTTGAATGACGAACATGACTTCAAGCTTCTTCATTATGGCCTCGTTCACAATATCAATTCGACTTGTCAGTCCAGCTGCCACTTCAACCAATTCCCACCTTGTTACGGCAGTTCCGGCTTTAGAACATTCTCCGACTTCAAATTGATTAGTAGGCGGGGTATTTTCTATGTTGGTGGCATTATCGACATCTTCGATGCTTTTACTTGCAAATGCTTTAGTGGTCTACCTGGCTTACCCATGACTTTATAGGTAAGTATCCCAACTTGGACAAATTAGATGCTTGGAGTGTATTCAGAAATCCAATGCAAGGCTTTCTACCTTGTTAGAGAGCGAGAAATTGATTGGCAATCCGGGCCCCACGTGGGCGTCAAATGTTTGTTCAAAACTTGGGATCAAACACCAAAGGTGTAAAAAGTCACACTTCACCTATTTGGTAAGAATATGGGACCGCAAAATTGCAAAATAAACGAATAAAATCAAGTAAGAACACAAAGGAATTTTTATAGTGGTTCAATTCTCAATGAATCTACGTCCACTTTCAATCAATTCTCATTATGATATCCAGGCTTACAACATATGAATTTTCCCTCATTACAATCTTTTCACTCTTGCAATACTTTTATCACTCTCTTACTCTCGAATCACACTCAAATCTATTAGAGATGATGAAGAAACGTGTAGATCCGTGGATATTTGATGGAGGTGGTGGAGGATTGGTAGAGTTCCTCTTTGAACATAGGGTCATTTAATCAATCTTCAATTCGCTAGTCATTTGGATTCATTTGATAGCGATCATGATCCATGGAATATTCTTCAATATGTGATGTTGGATAGATGTTCGAATCGTTGTGGAATATTTTTGGCAGCACTTCGTGGATTCAAGACTTCATTCCCCCAAATGAAGAAGTGAGGGGGTATTTATAGGAGATTTCCAGACCAGGTGGCAGTTCCGTAATTATACAGGAAAACGCCATGACTCATGTCGCCGCCGATATGACTTGGACTTTCATGTCGCGAACGACATGACTTATGTCGTCTGGCGGGTTAACTCTTGGCGCCTTAAGCTTGCGACACGACATGACTCTCCTATTCAAGTCGTGCAGAGAATAGTTGTCAATAATCTGGTGACAACTGGACGTGGCATAGCTTCTATTACGGCATGACCGACGACTTGACTCCTTATACAACCAAGGAGGATGGCGTTGTGGAGGCATGACTTTACTCTGTTGTGGTCCTAATGGTGTGAACGACATGATGTCTTGACTTAGGCACGACTTAGTTCCACGCGACATGACCTAATGGTGCGGATTGGTACAGCTTTATGCAGTGAAATACTATTTATACCATTTCACGGAGCAGTATGGTTCATCTGATATAAACGTGTAATGGTTTGATCATGTGTAACGACTTGACCTCAGAAGGATGACATGACATGTGACCCATCCAATGTCGTTCATGACATGGTAAATGGCATGATGATCATTGCGGCTTATCTCCATGTCGCTACACCGGCCTAACACTACATACGAGGCCAACATGACTGACTCCAATTTGTGTTGTTTGGAGCGACTTGGTATGGCACGTTATGGTGGTATGACTGAACTCTCTTCCCTGCGACATGGTTTCAACGCCTTGGCCCTCTTGTTTTGATATGGCTTTCGACGACTTAACTAACTCGACATGGCTCAAACCCTTATTTTTAAGGGTTAACACTAAGTGAAAATAAAGGTATAACTTTTTTATATAACAAAATGGCATTTGAAAATATAAACTTTAATAACTATCTTTTTATTGTAACAAATCGACAACAATAAAAATCAAATCTCCTATTTCAATTCTTTTTACTTTAAACAATCTCACATAGAAATGGAGTCTTTTAATTCTATTCTATCTAAGGAAGATAATATTACATAAAAATGTAATCTTTTCAAATCTACTCTTTTATAAAAATAAATCTTTTATTCCTACTAACATGTTTTAACACAAATGTTAATTTTATTTCAACAAACGAGTTTTGACACAAATGTTATTTTTATTACAATAATCATGTTTTGACAAAAATGTTATTTTTATTTCAATAATCCTATTTTATTTACATAGATTTTAACATAAATGCCAATTTTATTTATATAATATGATTTTAACTATATGTCATATTCAACAAGGATGACTATTTTTATTTTAACCAACAGGTTTGACAAAAATGACTATTTTTGCTTTATATAAAATGACAACAAAAATGATACTTTCAACTCTTCTATTTTTATTGCATATCAAATGACAACAAAAATGATACTTTAAAAACCATTCTTTTAATCACAACTAAAATGAAAAAATAAGTGTTACTTTTGTATCAATTCATTTTACTGCAACAGTCTTGAAAATAAAAATTTTATTTTCTAAATCTATCCTTTTTATTGTGACTAAATTTACAATAAAAATGTATTTTCCTATTTTCCTCTTTTTCTAATAATCTAAAGTGGCTATAAAAAAGCAACTTTAAAATCTACTCTTTTTATTCTATATAAAATTACAGTAAAAATGCAATTCTAAAATCTATTCTTCCTATTGCCTCAAGTTTGACAATAAAAATGTTTCTTTAATATCTATACTTTTTATTGTCTAAATTTTGACAATCAAAATATTACCTTCGAATCTAATTTCCCAATTAACTTAAATGTTAACTACCACCATCTAATAATCAAATGGTAATATTATTTGAATCTAATTTTATAATTAACATGAGTGTTAATTTCAACAATTTAATAACAATGATAATTTAGTTTGAATAACAAACATGATACACACAAACTCATTCAGTGATTCACCACAATACAACACAATCAACATTTCAATAAATGTATACATGACACCACATGAATTTTATATAGAATGAATATAAATTTCACAATAAAATAATTAATTAATTTTTATTTAAAAAATAGAAATATAATATCTATTTAGTTGAATTTTCAAAGGTCTCCATCTCAGTTCTGATCTATATTATTGTGTAGATCTTGAAAAGACGAGTTCAATGCTTCTGAAATCGTTTCATTTCGCTTTTTTATGAACTAGTTATAGGGTTTTAACTTTTGAAAAATTCTATAATAAATTATCTATTGATTAATTAATTTAAGTTTCTCTTAGACCTTTCCTTTCCTCTACTCTTCGTTATTTCTATAGGTCACGATTACAAAACCCATCGCGCCCCACTTTCTTCAATTTCGCATGCCCCTCCAAGGCACCGGAGACCGATCCGACTTCACCGCGACGTCGGCCTTCCTAGGAGCCACCACCGCCCCAGTTCCTGTCGAACTCGCCGTACCCCTCCTCCCTGAAACACGCCTTAAACCCGCCGCCTTTCAGGCCAAAATTCCCGCAAACCATTCAACGTTAATCGATCGCGACCGTTGAATATATTGATCTACCTTAGGTCCTCAATTTTTTTTTGAAACTGAGAATTAATTCGAAGTAAGATGGAGGAATTTTGGGGTTGAATTTGTGAATCGCCGGTCATCCATTTTGAAGCCTGGCGGCTGCACATTCATAAGATTAGGGTTTTGGATAATTATGTATTTATAATTATATTTAATTCTTTAATTCAGTAAAAGGCCTACTAACCTATACTAGATCCAATTTCAGCACAACAAAAGTTGTTCCTAGGCAAATACCCACGTTCCGGAAGGAATGGGCTAGGTCCCGTGAGCCCAATCGAATGTCTATAGCTTGAAATCTTTAATTTAATATTTAAATCATTTATTTATTTAATTTGATCGTACATTCAAATTTACCTGGGCCACATACGGACTCTAAAAATAGCAGATTTTTTTTTCTAGTTATGTTTTGATGATACAACTCGAACAAGACTAATTTCGTCGAATTCTGAGACCGTTTGAAAAATGGCCATTTTCTAGTCGATCGAATTTGACTAAAATTGAAAAAACACATTTTCTTTTGCCACGCTCACATATTAATTCTAAAAATTATGAAAATTGAAACTTAGCAATAATTTAACATTCCGGTTCCAGCAAAATTGGTTTCGTCGAAAATCGAGGTCGTTTGAAAAATGGCTATTTTTTATATTAAAATATATATATATAAATTTTACAATGAATATTCTGAAATTTAAACAGGGTATAACTTTTGATTCCCGCTATGAAATTTCGATTTTTCAGATTCGTCTGAAAGATTTTGTTTAATAGATTCTAATGTTTTGGTTCCACTAAAATCCGTTAAATTTTGAATCCGGTACATTAGGTCAAAGTTCAAGTTTGACTTTTTAAACTACAATGCTATTTCTAACTCCTTTTATATTTAGAATAAAATTATTCATTCTAACTTCCATTTAAATAAAATTTTCGTCGTTAATATTTAAAATAATTATTTTAATTATTTAAAATCCATTAAAAAAATTTAAATAAAAAATATAAATTTGTTCAGAATTTGCGGGTTGTTACAACCTCCCCCACTTAAAATCTTTTCGTCCTCGAAATGGAACAACGCTAAACGTCGTTAAATTAACAAATTAGGTTTTAATACTTTCATTGGTTTTAATAAATTTATTAGTTGATTAACTTTTCAAATATGTATAACTTTCATATATCCAAAAATTATATTTTCAAAGATCGGATTGTATATATAATCACAAATATGTGAATTATAAATTTGTCACTCTGAACTCATTCTCGGGCATTACTAACCCCATCTCTATTGAGTCTTCTCATTCTAGGATACTACTGATCCTATCTCCAATGAGTATTCTTATTGGGTATTTCTAAACCAATCTCTGATGAGTTTTTGTTCAGTCCTAACGAGTTGTACCCCAAAGATTTGAGATAACCAGAGCTTTGATACCAACTGTAATGACTCGGATTTTGCCCCGACCTAATCGACCGGAAAATCGACTAAGACCGTTCAAAACCCGCATACGTTAACTCTGGGAATACAACACATTAGAACAGACAATATCAGACTTTTATAAACACTATAATAATGCTACATCAGAGTACATAATATCAAAGTACATTGGATAAATAATACATCGGAAGATTAAATTACAACAAAACTTATTCAATGCAGTGGAATAATTAAATTAACACAGCGCAAGGCTACCAATGCTCTGGCCATAGCTTTAAGCTACGATCCAAAATCCTGCTCAATATATCTACAAAATAAGCTACTCGACTACCCGTGTGGAAAAGAGGGCACCTGAGTTTGCAAAGTGAAACAAACTATAGGTCAGTCATGGGACCGGTGTGAGAAATCTTTACTTAACTTATCTAATAAGAAGGTGAATCACAGGCCACGCCGCTAACGCGGAATAGGTTTACTCCATTGGATTGCCAGTGCATAACTTAAATAGATTAAATCATTTAAACAACGCAATTCTTTTTAGGAAAATAGACCATTATATGACTCAAGTCCCATCACACAACGCAACGCAAGCCGGAGGATAGAGTTTTACCTTATAATGGTCAAAAAATGCTTGATACGATAAAATGGATTTGATATTACTATTAGTATATATATGATTCAAAAACATTTCAATCATAATATATTAATCCTAGACGGCATAGCTACCATATACTATGTCGCCATATATAGGTTTACAATCAAGATCGTAATGTCATATTGGAGGTCGGTTTCCATCATGAGTCAAGGCTGGGGAAGATCTCCTAACTGATTCGAGACACTCTAGCAATGTCTCAGGATTCATACGTTGGCGAACTCTTGGATCCTACGGGGCCGGTCCACAAATACTCTAGTTGATTAGTTATGCCTGAACACACGCTCCCCGATCCTATTGGACCTGTAAATTGGCCATTGGCCATTGGCGACCATTAAAAATATTCGAGGTGCTTCTTTCCATCAACCGCATAAGTAAAAATGTCGGGCCTTGTAAAAACCCAAATACCACTTCTAGCTAGAAAGAAACATGTGCATTCCCTACGTTCCCTTGTCCATTTTTTGACTCTACTGGTGTGTGAGGCTCGCAAGGTAACGAAATACATAAAGCTATGCCTAAATAGGCTATGATTTGATCATCATCCACAAGGCTATGCTTTTCAACAAAAGCCTCGATCAATTGCATCTTGGCATGCCATATTGACAGTTCACACCATACAATCGATAACTACCAATATATAACCTTTGAGCTCATGCATCTCAAAGAAGGGTGTTAAGCAAGAGAATAAATTCTCCACCACCACAGATATATATTAATAGATATCAATTTAATTACATAGAATGAAATTCAATTTCGGACACACATCCATTTACAAGTCCGTTATAGGTCTGAACAAAACCGGAGTCACCTTATTCCTCGTCCCGTATGTCCAATACGGAAGTGAGGTGCTCACGTATACGGACAATCAACAAGTACATCCGAACAACTACCACTTTAACACTTTACTGGGAGTGACCCAGTGCCAGGCATCAGTAGTCGTCCATTCGATGTGAAGATCGCTGGTCTTCATCCACCGTCTTCAATATCTTTGACTTTAATCGATGTAGTAATTATTTAGAATGGTTTAAACCCGGTCTTTCTGAATAACTCGCGTGTTTATATAATTAAAAATCAGGTGTTATAAAGACACATCCAATGCCTCATTCCAATTCAGAATATTCTTTGAATAAAATATTCATATTATTAGGGAAGGTTCCCATTAATTTTATTAAAGATAAATTCTTTTAAATTTATCCTTAAATCTTATTTTCAAAGATTTATTAATATCCCAATTTAGTTTTAATGTCAGAATCATTATTTTACGATTATTCCAATTTAAGAAATAAATCTTATCTTTAACTAGGTTAAAAAATCAATGTCATTTAAAAACATTGTTCATGATAAACCCAAAGTCATATTCCATAATATGGAATTTTCACAGAAATCAAATCAGTATATATATATATATATATATATATAATTGATATAAATTTCCGTATCAGACTACAAACATAAATGGAATAATGGCAAAGCACTTTAAATTCCATATATAGTAACAGTCTTCTTTTACAGAAGCCTATCTTGATTATTATCAGTCGAATTTCCATTCAATTCCAATTTAGTCTATTAAATTGGAAAACTTGACTTTAGAAAATCTCCTTTTTAAATTTAAATAAAAAGAATTATAAATTACAAATTATATTATACTGTTAATTGGGTTATAGAACAGATGTCGTTTAAAAACATAGCTCACGATAAACCCCATTCATATTTCAATTATTCCAATACTAAATATAATTTGAAACACTAATAATCTTAGTTAAAAGATTTATTCCTTCATACGGGGTTTAAGAATGGTGTTATTTAAGACACCATCCACAATAACCCAAAATCCAATTTCTTTTATTTCAATATCTTTTAAAAATATTCTTTATTTAAAAGAAACTCTTTATTTAAAATATTCTTTATGTAAAAGACATTCTGAATCGGAATGCGATTCAATCATTTACCATATAGCTTCGGTTATATGGATTTCATACATCGTATGTAAATGACAACCAATGATAAATAATCAACAAACCATCCATTCAACATCCAGAGTGAAGTTCTCAACTGTGTGTGCATTAAAATGAAACAATAACGCTCATCGCAGCCTGTCAATCTATCGATTGACATACAAATTAACATTTGGACTAGTGTATATCAGTTAACCTCCCAATACCTAAGTGTGGTGTTCATCCAATAACAGTTCGTATAAATAAATAATTAGTTAATGAATTTAACCAATTTTAATACTGTTAAGATATTGGTAATGATGAACAAAACATGATATTTTATTCCTAATGCCGAAATGACATATATTTGACTCGTATAATTTCTTTATACATTTGTAATATCTAATAGAATGTAATTTATTTATATGACATTATTGCGGATGACAAATAAAAGATAATTTTCATTATACTTTATTTGTATGTAAGTATTCTTAATTTTAACACATAAAAGAAATAATCTCATTTGTATATGTTTTTCAGTGTACAACCTAACACATAAAAATGTTTAATTTAAATTGCATACAAATTCTAATGTATGCATTAACATATAAAGATGTCACTTTAACTCGCTTATGCATTGTAATGTAAGTTTTGACTAATAATATGATTCTTATATTTGAATATAAATTCTAATGTAAGTTTGCAAAATAAAAAAATGATTTTTATAGTTGCATGTAAATTCTATTTCAACAAAATGCATAAGAAGTGATACATCCATTTTGCTGACAATTCTATTTTACTAAAATAAATATTTTTGTTTATAACACAAATCTATTTAACAAAAATGCTATTTGTGCTTAACTCTTTTATTTAACCCAAAAATGTGATTTTTGTGTTATTTCAAATCTAATTAAAAAAAATGTAATTTTTGTTTTCAACTATCATATTTAACAAAGTGTAATTTTTGTTTCAAATATTGTATCTTTGACAAAAATAAATATTTGGGTTCAACTAAGCTATTTGGCCAAAAAGGTTCATTTTGACCAAAAAGGCGTATTTTGATTCAACTAACCTATCTTGACAAAAGTATATATTTTGACAAAAATATATGATTTGCTTTAACTAATATATTTTGACAAAAATGAATATTTTGACAAAATGTATATTTTTATTTAACTAATCTTTTTCAACAAAACAATAAAGATAATGACTTTGTTTTTTTGACAAATTCATTTCAACAAAACAATAAGAATGATAATTTTGTTTTGTCGACGATTCTAATTCAACAAAACAAATGAAAGTAACATATTTGTTTTGTCAAATCTAATGCGACAAAAATGATAATGTTTTGTTTAACCTATTATAGTTTGACAAAAGAGACCAATTTGTTTTAACTATGATAATTTTGACAACAGCGACAAAATGGATTTCAACTATTGTAAATTGATAATGGTGACAAATTGGTTTTAACTATTCTAATTTGATAAAAGTGAATGTTTTTGCTTCATTCTTTTTAAGCGACACAAAAATGAATATTTTGTCTCATTCCTTTAAAATGACAAAAGTGAATACATTTGTCTTAATCTTGTAAAATGACAAAATTAAATGATTTTGTCTAATTCTAATTAAATGATAAAAATGTATCTTTTTGTATTGCAACAAAAGAACAAGTATAACTTATCTTTCTAATACTCTTTTTATTGAAGCTAAGATGACACTAAAAATATATCTTTTTAATTCTAATCTATTTTATTATAATCTATGATGACAATAAAAACATTTTATTTAATTTAACAAAGTTACAACAAAGATGAATCCTTTTTATCATAGTCTTTCTATTTTAAACTTTTATTTGAAAACTAAGTGAAAATAAAGGTATAATGTAACAACCCGCCATTTTGACCGCTCCAAATCAGTGATTAAACCAACTCGAAGTGTTCAAAATGTAGGATTGTTATTGGCTTACTGGGTTTAAGTAGAATTAACACAGAACCACAACATACGATAATTTGCAGTAGAGTAATTTTTTTCATAAATATCAGAGTTTAGTGCAATTTTATACAGCGAAAGGCATGAAATATGTACATAAAATTTTGTAAATAAAGCTTTATAAATTTTCCATGCATGTGCGTGAGTGCGTCCTCTCATGCCTTTCTTCTTTAAAAGTTTAAATCTTAGCATCTGTACACATAGGGACCTGACCTCAAATGTAGAATGTTATGACCATTATTGAAATAAAACGAAATAAATGACGAAACACTGCCAACTCTGAAGGCATTAAAACGAAATAAACGACTGAACACAACCAACTCTGAAGGATTTTTCTAAAGCAATGCCAACATAAACGGTGTACTAAAAATAGAAATATTGACATAATTCGATGATCAGGACTCTCAAAAACGTTTTGTGCACATAAATTTGCACTACACATTGCAAGGCAGCAACTTCAGATGTTGCTAAAGAAACCTAATATTGAGTTTTGCCAACGTGACCAATACTTGCAAAACTACAAATGTATATCTTTAGTAACCTTGATGTTTTTCTCTCTTTTTTTTTTTGGTCTGCAAAAGAACCAATTTGTCAACGTACGAATAATCTACTCATATTACCAAAGTTTATTGTCATGAAAATAAGTGATCCATGAATCAGTTTTGTCAAGTGATTTTTTTTTAATATATATATATATATACATCAGACATTATGCATCCGCTACGTACTAACAAGGTTCAATGAATATAGAATTTGTACTCTTGAGCACTGTTTTGGAACATAATAAATATACAGAATTTTTATAAATAGACATTAAATGTTCTTCATCAATCAAAGAATGTTTTGGAAACTTTGATTATAAGAAACGTTTTTATCATGCTTTTAATGCTTTTCAGGATTGTTTTGGAACATAATAAAGTATAATGACCTTGAAAGCATGAAGTGAGAAATTCATCAACCGGTGGTTTATCATGCTTATGATTTGTATATACAGATAATAAATAGTTTTAACTTGATCAAAATAAATTAAAAGAAACGTTTTCAGCATTCAATGCATTAAAACTTGATGTGGTCAAAGTAAATTATAAGAAATGTTTTTAGCATTCAATGCATTAAAACAGTCAGTTATGTTAATACTTTATCACCAAAACCATGCATGAAAACATTCAACGTTTTCCACATTATAGAGTAAATGTGTAACACCCCGAATTTCAGTTAACACTGATATTCACTAATTATAGAATTAATAATCTCAGATGTGAGAATCAGGGGAAACGGGTTACGTCATTGTGTTCGTCTCGGAAAAATACGCGAAATAGAGTCCGAAATTTTGTAAATCGGAGTCCGTATGACCCGGTTATGGCCCAAAGAAGTTTTCGGGAAATTTGAATTTCGAAACATGCAGAAATAGGGGCCAGGCGGGAAAAATCCCGCCCAGCCAAGTCGACTTGGCTGTCGACAGGGCTGTCGACTGCCATGTCGACAGGCATGTCGACAGGCAAGTCGACAGGGCTGTCGACTTGCCCTGTCGGCTGATTCTGGCCTGGTGCACCATTTTAGTGTTTGGGCTGTGCTTTGGGGATGGTTTCTGGAAGCTTCCGAGATCTGATGGCCCTAATCTAATTTAGGGTTAATCTAATGGCCTAAAACACTTGCCTAATCCTATAAATAAGACCATAAGCTAGCCCTAAATGATCAAAATCCTATCTCCTAACTAAACTATGCCAAAATTTTCTATGATCATGGCCTCCACTCAAAACCCTAGCCTCCATCCTATTTCTAAACTATTTCTATGAAGGCTTTCATGTTCATACAAGCATCTTTGAGTTGTATGAGTGATCATTAGCTTGCATTCATCATCAAGTTGCAAGCTTTATGTTCAAGGCTAGAGTTTTTGGGTGATTTTTGGCAAGGGTTTGCTTATGGGAGTTTAGTGGTGAGTTTCTATAGCCTTAATAATCAATTGTTAAATTGATTATGATAGGATATGATAAGATATGGCTATGTTTGTGGATAAATGTGCTTATGCAAGTTTAGTATAGTGTATGTTGTGTGTTTTGCAAGTTTTATGCTATATGCAAGTTTAATGCTATGGTTTATGATGCTCACTATGCAAAACACTATGTTGAACATTGATGCATATGTAACATGATATGCAAGCTATAGGTGAGATTATATGCAAGTTTATATGTAACATGATATGCAAGTTATGTATTTGGTTTTATGCATGCTAAGTATTTGGTTTTATGCATGCTAAGTATTTGGTTTTGTGCATGCTAAGTATTTGGTTTTATGCATGCTAAGTGTTTGGTTTTATGCAAGTTATAATGCAAGTTCATATGCAAGTTATGATGCAAGTTCATGTGCAACTTATGATGCAAGTTCATATGCAAGTTATGATGCAAGTTCATATGCAAGTTATGATGCAAGTTCATATGCAAGTTATGATGCAAGATCATATGCAAGTTATGATGCAAGTTCATATGCAAGTTATGATGCAAGTTCATATGCAAGCTATGATGCAAGTTCATATGCAAGTTATGATGCAAGTTCATATGCAAGTTTGCCTCTATGTATGACATAAGTACATGTGCAAGTTCATCCCTTTTAGACCTATGACATGTATGCAAGTTGACATCTAAATGATAGGTCTATGACATGAACATTTGAGCAAGTTACCATCTTTATGACATATGTGATTCATGCAAGTTTGGGTTGGTTATTTATGCAAGTGGGGTTTATGGTCATATATACAAGTTGACACCTTCTTAAACCCATGATAATGCTAATGATATGCTAAGTTGAACCCATTGTGTGTATGATGAATCTTCTCTTTTGAAGTATGTCATGTTAACGTATTTACGTGGGGACGATGGGGTAAAAATTAATGAACACATAAAATTGTGTGAAGTGGGTATGATTAAACATACCATAAAGTGTATGGACATAATTGGGAATTTACCTATTAAGTTAGGTCTACCCATATTATGGAATTGGGAATTTACCTATTGAGTTAGGTCTACCCATATTCTTAAATATTTGTAATTAATTAGGGATAATTAATACGAATTATGGGGGTGATTAATTAGGTGTAATTAATCTACGAAGACACGAGGTTGGACCCTTTTGTAGCATAAGACTGCCCGGAACCGACCGGCAAATCCAGCGGCTACAAATGATTGGCCCAATGTGAGAGGTCTTAGTCATAAACTAAACACGTGACAAGTGTAAAGACACGAGGTTAGACTCTGTTATGGTGTAAGGCTGCCCAGAACCAACCGGCATATCCAGCTGCCATAAAAGACAGTCTAATGTGGGAGGTCTTTACAAAGGTTACGATCTTAATTAATTAAGAAACACTTAACCACATTAGCATGTAGAGGGGCATGAGGGGTTAAGTGGGTGCCTTGGGTGGCATGTAGTAACTAGTGGGGGTGCCTTGGGTGGCATGAGAAAACTAGTGGGTTGCCTTGGGTGGCAATAGAAAATACGATTAGAATACTTAACCAAAGTGGAACATGTAATTAAACATGATTAAAGGGTTAAGTAAGTGCCTTGGGTGGCATGTGGGAATTAAGTAAGTGCCTTGGGTGGCATGAGGGAATCAAGTAAGTGCCTTGGGTGGCATGCGGAAATCTAGTGGGTGCCTTAAGGGGCAATTGAAATATAATTAAATGACAAGCTTAAGTAGTAGCTTGTGGGGGCCTTAAGTGGCAATTGAAATATAATTAAATGACAAGCTTAAGTAGTAGCTTGTGGGGACCTTAAGTGGCAATTGAAATATGATTAGATGACTTAACCAAACCTTAACATGTAAGTGGGCATGATTATAAAAGGGGTTAAGTGGGACGCACTAGATAAAATGGCAAGCTTAAGTAGTAGCTTGTGGGGGCCCATTTCAACCAATATCCCAAACGTATCTTTGTGGGCTCGACCCAAGTCGAGGACGGGACACGCATATTGGGCTTGACTATAAGAGGCCAAAACGGGGTAGCGGTGGCAACGCGAGTCCAACGGGTTTCATATGCGTGTGTGGACCCGGGCTGGTAGGTAAGACGTTGTTGCATCGTGTAGGTATAAGCCGTGCACCATTGATTATCGGGTTGCCACTTTGGGGAGTGATACACCCCACTGTGGGGCCAGCACGGGTATCTACGGTAGGGAGCCGATCGCTTGGGGAGTAGTGGGTACACCTAGTGGAGATAGGGGCAGACGGCACCTATGTAGTCAGCTAGGGGTACAAGAAAACTACTGGGTAAAATTACTAAGTACACTTAGTGGGATCAACCTTTAAGTAGGAATTACCCTTGGGTGGGTAGAACTGGTGCGGTGCAGGGTAGGAATTACCCTTGGGTGGGTAGATCTGGGGTGGTGCAATCTAGTAATTATCCTTGGGTGGATAAATGTGTCTTTTCGGTTATCTTAGTACATCTTGTGTTTAGTTGGCTACTTAGTGTACTCATTATCCCCAGAGGTACCGTACCTTGTTTATATCATACCCTAATTACTTTAATGATTGTATTGTTAGGGTTATAGGACTCACTCAGACTTATGTCTGACCCCGTTGTTTCTTTATCTTTTTCCCAACCCTCAGGTTTTCAGAGTGGGCCTAGCACTAGTGGGCTTTGATCAGACTGCTTTATCTATCTTTTGGAGCTTGGACCGTGGATGTAAAGCTCAGTTTATCTTTTCTATTATGGCTATTAGGTTATGTAGTGGGATTATGTACTTTTGTTTTTAATCAGGATGGATATTATGTACTTGACTCTTATTTATGGTTTTGGTGTAACCAAACATGTTTTACTTTCCGCTGGAATGAAATGATGTTTTAAATTCTCAAGTATTACTTATATCTGTCTTGTTGTAATTTTTCTGTTCTATATTCACTTAAAATACTCCACCGATGTTATGGCATTCCCTTAGTGAGTGACCGTAGCGGGTGTGGGGTGTTACACGTGGTATCGGAGCTTAAGGTTACCAGAACAGATAAAATTTTTAGAAAAACTATTTTCTAAGAATATTTTTGAAAGGAGTATTTCCAAAAACATGTCTTTTAAGAGAAAAGTTTTTGAAAGAAAGGCATAATCCCCGATAGCCATATCTTTATCTTTCGAATTCTCCGTTTTGAATCTCTTCCTCTCTCGTTTTGAGTTTCCCCTCCGTGTATAGATGATCTATCTAATATAGATAAGAATGGAAAACCACTTCAAGGGACTTAGACGTTGGTCGGATTAGAAGTTGGTTCGAGAAGGAGGGGGACTTGTAGGTACCTATTGGATAAACAATGGGAGGAAGGCCCAAATGGTTGTTTGGTTAATGAAGGATGAAACCTAATTTTGATGGGAGGTTACGAGTGGAGAATGGGAAGAAGAGGGCTAGTAGTTATCCTTTTTGGAGGAATAGGACACCTTATTAGGGTTGTCCAAAGGGGCAAGGGCAAGGTACGGAATCTCCTGGAGGGTAGTTGTATTCCCTCACGGCAAGGGTACCAGATGGGGATAGGACCGTCTAGGTTGGAATTTGGATTTCTTTATTATCCGGTTCGAACTTTATTTGATTCTGACGCATCGAGTTCGTTTATCTCATCATTGTTAGTTGAGTCACTGCACTTAGACACCGGTTTGGTAGATGATCCCTTAGTTGTTTCAAACCCAATTGGGGCTCCATGATGTGTTTGGGTTTGAAAGTTTCTATACTTAGCGTTGAGTTTAGAGGTGATGCTTTTTGGGCTTCACGGGCTATGGGATAGTTTTGGGCATGGACTGGTTATCCAGTAGGGGTGCCGTTCTTGATTTTGAAGGGAGATTTGTTAGGCTTATGACCCGCTTAGGTAACACTCTCGAGATCTCTTGTAATCCCATAGAATCTGTTATGCTAAGTTATCTAGAATCGCTTGACACGTTGGTCGGGAGGTTGCGATCTGTTAGAGTGGTCCGGGAATACTCGGATGTGTTTAAGGAGGTGAAGGGCTTACCTCCGGGAGCGGGAGATTGACTTCCGAATATATCTGGTAGACAATGCCAAACCAGTATCTTGGCCAGTGTGCCACATGGCTCCTCGTGAGAGGAGGGAACTCCATAAGCAAGTAGGCGATTTTCTTGAGAAGGGGTTCATAAGACGAAGTATATCGGAGTGGGGTGCTCCAGTAGTTTTTGCCACAAAGGCGGATGGGTCCCTCAGACTTTGTATAGGCTAAAGATAACTAAATAAACTCACAAAGAAGAATAGACACCCATTGCCGAGGATTGATGATCTTTTTGATCAGTTAGTTGGCGCCTCAGTATTTTCGCAGTTGGACTTAGCCACGGGGTTTCGTCAGTTGAGAGTGGCTGAAGATAGTATAGAGAATACTACCTTTAGGACTCCGGATGGTTTTTATGAGTGGCTGGTGATGCTATTTGGTTTGACGAACGCCCCCGCATATTGATTTGATGAGAAGGGTGTTCAGGGAGTACCTAAATAAGTTCGTGATGGTCTTTGTAAATGACATCTTGGTCTTTTCTAGGAGCGAAATAAGTTTTCGTATGTGCTCAATAGGTTGAGCAAAGCCAGTTATGGGATAAACGGTGGTTTTGGAGCGAGACTGGCGAGGACATCCAGAGCTGGACAAGGGCTTAATTATTTAGCCGTTTTTACTAGTATCATCTCACGTAGGTCGTCTGAATTCGAAGGAGGTATCCCTTGGGTGTTTGTCTGATATTGGTTTAGGCCTTTGGGGCTTGCACTTGGGGGATGTCAAGTTCGACTAGGATGGTCTGCGTGAGAGATGGACAGTTGTGATGATTTTGGATGGGGTAATATCCTGGTTTTCTCTAGAAGTGGAGAAAAGCATGCCCTACATCTTAGGGAAGTATTGGAGACTCTTCGAGCGCATAGTCTTAGGACAGCAAAAGTGGATAGGATTCTTAGCATCCTATGAGTTTGAGATAGCGTATACCCCTGGCAAGGGTAACGTGGTAGCGGGCGCCTTAAGTAGAAAAAGGGTTGTCCTTGAGATCATTGTTCGTTGAACGACGGAGCTTAGAGTCTATTTCTATGTTTGACTTTAGACCTTCCGTTGACTTTGTACCCGGTTTGCTAGCCTCCTTGGAGGTTAGGCCTACTCTTTTGGGATGGATTGGCGGAGCACAGCGGGACGACCCACGGTTGGTTGAGTTAGTAGAGAAGCTCATGAGGAGGGGGAGTCGTCCAGCCATTTGAGTAGGTACACCCTAGATGGTAAGGGGTGGTTGCGTAGAGACGGTAGACTTTGTGTACCGCAAGACGAGGGTTTGAGGAAGGCTATACTTGATGATGCACATCGTTCGAAGATGACCATTCATCCCGGTAGGGACAAGATGTACCAAGACGTGAAGCGAGTTTTCTTTTGGGCCGGTATGAAGAAAGATGTGGCCGAGTATGTCGCTAGATGCTTGGTGGGCCAACAGGTGGAAGAGAAGCAAAAGAAACCGGGTGGGTTGCTTCACTCATTGGAAGTTCCGCAATGGAAGTGGGATAGCGTCTCGATGGGTTTTATTGATGGGTTACCAAGATCGAGGAAGGGTAATACGGGAATTTGGGTTGTGGTAGATAGACTTACTAAGGGTGCCCATTTCATACCCGTGAAGAGCAAGAGGACTGTTCCATGTCTAGCTTCAGTTTATATTCGAGAGATAGTTCGGTTGCATAGGGAACATGACGTATTCCATGTATCACATTTGAGGAAGTGCCTACATGAGACCGCAGAGGCGGTAGAGCCGAGCTTGCTTAAAGAAGTAAAGGTAGAGCGTGATGTGATTATTCGACGAGCTCCTACCCGCATCCTTGGGTCAGAGATTAGGAAGTTGAGAAACAGAGAGGTTCGACTAGTCAAAGTGAAAAGGGGAGAAGGTGAGAGCAATGCTACTTGGGAGACAGAAGCGAAGATGCGTTCGTTATACCCATTCCTTTTTGAGGGTATGTCCTTTAAACGTCTCCTTTATCATTTGTCTAGTACTTATCTTATCTTTAGTATGTCCTCTCATTAGTACCTTTGACCTTTAGATAGGGTAAACCTATGGTTGAAACATGTGTTTGAGACATGTTATGTTTGATGGATGCATGTGGATGCAAGTGGTTGCTAGTGGTTGCTCGTGGATGCATATATACACACTCTAGGCACTAGATCGGCTCAATCACTTCATATTGCATATTGCATAAAATTGTGTGTAGGTAGCTATATTAATGGATGTATAATGGTTGTGTTATCACATGGATGATGCATTTTGGTGAATGATTGTGCACTCATGTAGAAGTAGTATGTGTCGATAGGGATCTTTCGCATACATATTGGATGCATGGCACTATCATGGTTTGCATATGTTCATACATTAGATAGGGAACATATACACACACTTTTTGCATATGCTCATACGTCATTAGAAATTGTTTTAAGGACAATGGATGCCCGTGTTTGATGGATTGAGTAGATGGTTGTTTGGATGGTAGGATATGCATTCTCCTTAGCTTAGAGATTTCGAGGACGAAATCCTTTAAGGAGGGAAGAATGTAACACCCCGAATTTCAGTTAACACTGATATTCACTAATTACAGAATTAATAATCTCAGATGTGAGAATCAGGGGAAACGGGTTACGTCATTGTGTTCGTCTCGGAAAAATACGCGAAATAGAGGCCGAAATTTTGTAAATCGGAGTCCGTATGACCCGGTTATGGCCCAAAGAAGTTTTCGGGAAATTTGAATTTCGAAACATGCAGAAATGGGGGCCAGGCGGGAAAAATCCCGCCCAGCCAAGTCGACTTGGCTGTCGACAGGGCTGTCGACTGCCATGTCGACAGGCATGTCGACAGGCAAGTCGACAGGGCTGTCGACTTGCCCTGTCGGCTGATTCTGGCCTGGTGCACCATTTTAGTGTTTGGGCTGTGCTTTGGGGCTGGTTTCTGGAAGCTTCCGAGATCTGATGGCCCTAATCTAATTTAGGGTTAATCTAATGGCCTAAAACACTTGCCTAATCCTATAAGTAAGACCCTAAGCTAGCCCTAAATGATCAAAATCCTATCTCCTAACTAAACTATGCCAAAATTTTCTATGATCATGGCCTCCACTCAAAACCCTAGCCTCCATCCTATTTCTAAACTATTTCTATGAACGCTTTCATGTTCATACAAGCATCTTTGAGTTGTATGAGTGATCATTAGCTTGCATTCATTATCAAGTTGCAAGCTTTATGTTCAAGGCTAGAGTTTTTGGGTGATTTTTGGCAAGGGTTTGCTTATGGGAATTTAGTGGTGAGTTTCTATAGCCTTAGTAATCAATTGTTAAATTGATTATGATAGGATATGATAAGATATGGCTATGTTTGTGGATAAATGTGCTTATGCAAGTTTAGTATAGTGTATGTTGTGTGTTTTGCAAGTTTTATGCTATATGCAAGTTTAATGCTATGTTTTATGATGCTCACTATGCAAAACACTATGTTGAACATTGATGCATATGTAACATGTTATGCAAGCTATAGGTGAGATTATATTCAAGTTTATATGTAACATGATATGCAAGTTATGTATTTGGTTTTATGCATGCTAAGTATTTGGTTTTATGCATGCTAAGTATTTGGTTTTGTGCATGCTAAGTATTTGGTTTTATGCATGCTAAGTGTTTGGTTTTATGCAAGTTATAATGCAAGTTCATATGCAAGTTATGATGCAAGTTCATGTGCAAGTTATGATGCAAGTTCATATGCAAGTTATGATGCAAGATCATATGCAAGTTATGATGCAAGTTCATATGCAAGTTATGATGCAAGTTCATATGCAAGCTATGATGCAAGTTCATATGCAAGTTATGATGCAAGTTCATATGCAAGTTCATATGCAAGTTCGCCTCTATGTATGACATAAGTACATGTGCAAGTTCATCCCTTTTAGACCTATGACATGTATGCAAGTTGACACCTTTATGATAGGTCTATGACATGAACATTTGAGCAAGTTACCATCTTTATGACATATGTGATTCATGCAAGTTTGGGTTGGTTATTTATGCAAGTGGGGTTTATGGTCATATATACAAGTTGACACCTTCTTAAACCCATGATAATGCTAATGATATGCTAAGTTGAACCCATTGTGTGTATGATGAATCTTCTCTTTTGAAGTATGTCATGTTAACGTATTTACGTAGGGATGATGGGGTAAAAATTAATGAACACATAAAATTGTGTGAAGTGGGTATGATTAAACATACCATAAAGTGTATGGACATAATTGGGAATTTACCTATTAAGTTAGGTCTACCCATATTATGGAATTGGGAATTTACCTATTGAGTTAGGTCTACCCATATTCTTAAATATTTGTAATTAATTAGGGATAATTAATACATATTATGGGGGTGATTAATTAGGTGTAATTAATCTACGAAGACACGAGGTTGGACCCTTTTGTAGCATAAGACTGCCCGGAACCGACTGGCAAATCCAGCGGCTACAAATGATTGGCCCAATGTGAGAGGTCTTAGTCATAAACTAAACACGTGACAAGTGTAAAGACACGAGGTTAGACTCTGTTATGGTGTAAGGCTGCCCGGAACCAACCGGCATATCCAGCTGCCATAAAAGACAATCTAATGTGGGAGGTCTTTACAAAGGTTACGATCTTAATTAATTAAGAAACACTTAACCACATTAGCATGTAGAGGGGCATGAGGGGTTAAGTGGGTGCCTTGGGTGGCATGTAGTAACTAGTGGGGGTGCCTTGGGTGGCATGAGAAAACTAGTGGGTTGCCTTGGGTGGCAATAGAAAATACGATTAGAATACTTAACCAAAGTGGAACATGTAATTAAACATGATTAAAGGGTTAAGTAAGTGCCTTGGGTGGCATGTGGGAATTAAGTAAGTGCCTTGGGTGGCATGAGGGAATCAAGTAAGTGCCTTGGGTGGCATGCGGAAATCTAGTGGGTGCCTTAAGGGGCAATTGAAATATAATTAAATGACAAGCTTAAGTAGTAGCTTGTGGGGGCCTTAAGTGGCAATTGAAATATAATTAAATGACAAGCTTAAGTAGTAGCTTGTGGGGGCCTTAAGTGGCAATTGAAATATGATTAGATGACTTAACCAAAGCTTAACATGTAAGTGGGCATGATTATAAAAGGGGTTATGTGGGACGCACTAGATAAAATGGCAAGCTTAAGTAGTAGCTTGTGGGGGCCCATTTCAACCAATATCCCAAACGTATCTTTGTGGGCTCGACCCAAGTCGAGGACGGGACACGCATATTGGGCTAGACTATAAGAGGCCAAAACGGGGTAGCGGTGGCAACGCGAGTCCAACGGGTTTCATATGCGTGTATGGACCCGGGCTGGTAGGTAAGACGTTGTTGCATCGTGTAGGTATAAGCCGTGCACCATTGATTATCGGGTTGCCACTTTGGGGAGTGATACACCCCACTGTGGGGCCAGCACGGGTATCTACGGTAGGGACCCGATCGCTTGGGGAGTAGTGGGTACACCTAGTGGAGATAGGGGCAGACGACACCTATGTAGTCAGCTAGGGGTACAAGAAAACTACTGGGTAAAATTACTAAGTACACTTAGTGGGATCAACCTTTAAGTAGGAATTACCCTTGGGTGGGTAGAACTGGTGCGGTGCAGGGTAGGAATTAATCTTGGGTGGGTAGATCTAGGGTGGTGCAATCTAGTAATTATCCTTGGGTGGATAAATGTGTCTTTTCGGTTATCTTAGTACATCCTGTGTTTAGTTGGCTACTTAGTGTAGTCATTATCCCCAGAGGTACCATACCTTGTTTATATCATACCCTAATTACTTTAATGATTGTATTGTTAGGGTTATAGGACTCACTCAGACTTATGTCTGACCCCGTTGTTTCTTTATCTTTTTACCAACCCTCAGGTTTTCAGAGTGGGCCTAGCACTAGTGGGCTTTGATCAGACTGCTTTATCTATCTTTTGGAGCTTGGACCGTGGATGTAAAGCTCAGTTTATCTTTTTTATTATGGCTATTAGGTTATTTAGTGGGATTATGTACTTTTGTTTTTAATCAGGATGGATATTATGTACTTGACTCTTATTTATGGTTTTGGTGTAACCAAACATGTTTTACTTTCCGCTGGAATGAAATGATGTTTTAAATTCTCAAGTATTACTTATATATGTCTTGTTGTAATTTTTCTGTTCTATATTCACTTAAAATACTCCACCGATGTTATGGCATTCCCTTAGTGAGTGACCGTAGCGGGTGTGGGGTGTTACAAAATGAGCTAAACACAGTTTAAAAGTCTAAATGGGAAAGGTATACTAAATAACAGGAAAGAATCAATTGATTTAGTTCTTTGTGTTTAAAACTTTAAGTTATTAGCAGTTCATAACTTCATATGCTGGTCAACAAAATGGATGAAACAATTCACAGTGGAAACAAAAACCAAAGTGCACCTCAAACAAAAAAAATATTAAGAATGATGAACCATTCCTATACAGGAAAATAAGATGAATACGGACAGAGCAACAAATGCTGATTCTGTTCATCCTAACAAAGTTAATAAACCAAGCCATTCAAATGATCAACATCCCGAAAGCAGAACAAGGAAATAAACAAAGTAAAAAGGAAAACAGTCAATCGCACCTACTACATAAAGATGAAACAAAATTAAGCTGAGGCCTCATAGAAAAATTTAATCATAGGCCAGAAAGAAGACAAAGCCAAGGCCAGTGAGAAAAGAAAAACAAAATATATAAATCAGTAAGCCAAGCACAACTGTGTGCAGCATACCCATAATCAAGAAGTGGTGCAATAGTCCAGTGGCTCAAAGTACATAGTTCGGGTAAGTTCATGGCAAAACTATAAGTAAACTTATATCATGAATTCTTATGAAATCTTAGATTACACATATAGCAGTAAACTGGAAAAAAAAAATCAATCACTGTTTTCAAAATAAAACAAGTATATAGTATAAAATTTGAAATTCTATTCAAAATACAAATTAAAATGATCAATAAGTAATTATTGATTTCTAGTAAAACCAACAATTCCAATATGCCTGAAAACATAGGACAGACACAATGCGGCTCAAGTAATACAAAGTTCAAGTGTCTGTTCAAAATCGTCAAATCCTAACTAATAAAATTATAGCAGCAGTGAGAATAAACAAAAGCGGGCAAGCAAAGTGTATTGTCACAACTACACAGCAGTTTGTTCAAGACAATAACCAATTCAATTAATATCTTAAGTTCAGTTTATTCAAGGCTGTGACGATCCCAAAACCCCGTGACACGGTGTTAAGGATAATCATTGGAATATAACACATTAATCATTATTAGCAGATCACAGATAATAGCATAAACAGAAAATAGAATAATTTACACACATATGACAGCGGAATCATATAGATAACATCACATCAGAGAAGCACAGTACAGGATACAACTTAGTGCATAACGATACATAATCAGTCACCATCGCCTGAGGCGGAATCATACATAAAGAGTACACAAAAGGAATATCAGTCTACATCGCCAGTGGCGGAATCATAATATAGATACAATA
The DNA here is from genome assembly GCA_030737875.1 of Allium sativum. NCBI lineage: Eukaryota > Viridiplantae > Streptophyta > Magnoliopsida > Asparagales > Amaryllidaceae > Allium > Allium sativum. Next base: position 175,751,201 of record CM060915.1, on the reverse strand, counting down.
ATGGCGGAGAAAATCCAAGTCAGCACGGTGTAGTCAAGCCTCGCCATGAGCCAAAAGGTGCGTCAGAAACCTGTAACTAGGCTGCCCGTGTGAAAATAAGGGCACCCGAGTTTGCAAGGTGAAACAAACTACGAGTCAGTCATGGGACTGGTATGAGAAATCCATTCAACTTATTAACAACAATAATAAGGCTAATCAAAGGACCACGCCACTTTCGCGGAACGGGTTTACTCCAATGAGTGCTAGTGCGTGAGATAAAATAAACGATTAAATCAACGCAATGCTTTTTATAAAATGAAGCCATTATAAGACTCAGGTCCCATCACACAACGCAACGCAAGCCGGAGGATAGAGTTTTTACCTTATAATGGCCGAAGATGCTTCATACGGATAAAACAAAGGTGTTTGATATTATTACTAGTGCATATATGTTTCAAAAGCAAATTCAATCATAAATATCAATCCTAGGCGGCATAACTACCATCTACTATGTCGCCGTACTAGTAATACAATCACATCCGCAAATTTCGTATTGGAAATTGGATTCCTTCATGAGTCGAGGCAAGGGGCAAGCTCCTCTCCGATTCGAGACACTCTAGCAAATGTCCCAGGACCCCACTATGATCCTTGGATCTTCAGGGCCGGTCCCCTCTTACTTTTGAGGATTGGCAATTCCTGAACGCACGATTCCCGGTCCTTACAGACCTATATCGAGGCGCTTCGCATTCCAACAACCACACAGGTGAAAAGTATATATAATGTCAGGGCTGGTAGGTCACTGACACCACCTTAGCTAGAAAGAAACGTCGTGCTCTCCCTGCAGTCACTCTCCCGTTTTTGACTCATACCGAGGTGTGAGGCTCGCGAATTCACGTTATACACAAAGCTACGTCACACAGACCATGCTTTGATCATCAACCACAAGACTTTGCTTTGCAACAGAAGCCTTGATCATATGCCACTTAGGCGTGCCACACAGGCAATCCACTCCATGCGACTGATTTCTGTCAATACATAACCTCTAAGCTCGTACGTCTCAGAGAAGGGCGTTAAGCAAGAGAATAAATTCTCCGCCGCCAAGCAGATATATATTTAACAGAGATCAATCAACATAGAACAAAATCCAATGTCAGACACACAGTCCATTTACAAGTCCGTTCTGGGTCTGAACGAAACCGGAGGCACCAATTCCTCGCATATCCGTACAATCAACAATATGTTTGGACGGCTACTACTTCAATTCCTTCATGGTAGCTACTCCAATCACGAGCATCAGTAGCGCCCATCCATCCAATGTGGAGATCGTCGGTCTTCAGTCGTCTTCCACTCTTCGACTTCTCAACGTCGATCGATTATTTGAAATGAGATAAACTCGGCCTTTTCAAATAACCCACGTATATTTAGATTTTCAAACCAATTAATCACAGGGTTGAACTATTCAACATTCACATTTCAGTTATTTAGTTATAATTTTCACGTCAAATACATTCAACCATCACAAATCAAGCAAACAGAACAAAATTGGTTTATTTTCACTCTATATCGTCTATAGCACTTAATAACGATATATCGCCATTTTTATTTAATTTAAAACGGCCATATTTAATTAAACGACGTTTCAGGTCGTTTCGATGCACTGGCGCTGTTTTCTACTAATTTTGTTTTACACATATAGGAAAATCTAACCGTTGGATCTTCACAAATTTTACATCATTAGGAAGGTCTTTTCAAAACGAACCCAACGGTTCCAGTTTTTGGAAAATCCGGCGGTCGGATCTTCCACACTAACCATTTGAAGTTACGATTTCAATTTACGAACTGCAGCGTCGTTATTCGATTTAATTTAATTATATATATATATATAAATATAATCGTTTCTGGCACTGTTTTTCTCTAATTTTGTTTTAAACATTCCAGACAATCCAACCGTCGGATCTTCACAAAGTTGGTGCCGTTGGAAAGATATTTCCAAGGCGAACCCAACGGTTGAGGATTTGGGAAAATCCAATGGTCGGATCTTCCGCACTAGTTGTTTGAAATCACGGTTTCAAAATATGAGCTGCACGGCCACGTTTCGTTTTAATTATATTTTTATTTATATATTTATATAAATATAGTTCATTCAATGATTTCTATATCGTTTTCACTTCAAATATTTTTCTAACACCTTAAAATTTTGGAAAATTTCGCCATAACCTCCCCTGCACCGGGAGCATCGGGAAATCGCAAATAGCGTTCCCAGTCCTTCTAATCTAAAAAAGAAAAAGAAAAAGCCAAGCGGCTAGCCAATAGGCTCATAAAATCATCACCCAAACAAAACAGTAAATGTGTACCTATTTGTCGGGCACAAAATTTTATTCCTCTTCTCTAGCCCCTTTTTGCTTTAACCTGTTCAATAGATATGCATGCACATATATACAATTTCTAACTTTTATCAGTTTCTATTCAACTGCATATTTGACTTGCTTTGGTCTAAAAATACCATTCATTCTAATATCGCATGCATAGGCTAAAATCATATCATTAGCTAGTTAATGTATATTTCAACTCATGCACGTTTATTCGAACCAGTGGCTATTTTTAACACTTCCCATTTCAAAGATGATAATTTTGGCGAACTAAAGTAGATTTCAACACATGACTATTTTATTTAGTTCCTATGCATGTTAAAAATAATATTTCTATCACAAATATTTGTTTCAACGTCTGCATATCTTTAGCATATCACACATATGATAAAAATGATATTTTTATCATTTAAAATATTTATTCAACCAATGTATGGTTTCAACACTTCATAGTTTCAATAAAAATGTAATTTTTATCGTTCAATCTTTTTATTCAACACATGAACCTTTCCACTACACACATTTCTCAACAAATGAGTATTTCCACACACGGACAATTTATTTATGTTGTTCATATTAGAAAGATGGGATTTTGATGATTGAAATTATTTATATAAGGCGAATATTTTTCATACTTCATATATATATATAAAAATATGATTTTTATTGTTTATACACTTCACTCATTCACAAATGAATTTTATTTTCACACAACACTTTTCAACACATGAATATTTCCACACATGGACATAGTTTCAATATATGGCTTTAATTTCTATGCATGCAAATAATTTCAACATATGAAAATAATTCTAACACACAAAGATTATTCAAAATTTCGGCAGCATAACGGCAGGGTAGTTAAAACCGGCACCGTCCCTAGTACGGCTCCTCGCTCTACCTTAAAACCTCGCGGTTTTTGACAATGAGGATCATGCATCTAATTCGCACGCAGGCGGCATGTTTATATTTATTTCATTTCCACAAACTAATCCTATGTGGTTTCAACCAAATATTTTCCAATCACAAACGGGTATTTTTCAAACACAATCAATTCAGTATCAACCACAAACAATCCCAAACAACAATTTGCCGTCAACCAATTTTCACAACAATTTCAACCAATAAATATCGTCCATGGTTTGTGGACGAGGGGGCGTATATATATATATATATAAATATTTATATATAGCAATTCACTTTTATTTCCACACATATATATATATATATATATAAAGAAATTGAAGAGTGTGGAATTCTCACCAATAGCTATCCAATAACACGACTCTTCCTTTATAGAAATCTTCGCCTATTTCGCCTTCTTGTCGCTTTCGTTGCCCGTATTCTCTACATAGGTAAAAATCGAATTTTTACTATGTTATTCAATATATAAAGATCATATTCTAAAAACAAAGATTATATTTTTAATATTCCTATGATGTAAAAATTATATTTTTATTGCTTTAAAAATATAAGAATCATATCTTACTTCTTCTACTTAACAAAAATTCCGTCTTTTCTCTTTTTAAAAATATGATCTTTATTTTTGCAAGTTCAAATCTTTGTCCTTTTAAAAGATTAAACCTTTTTCTATTTCAAAGTTTAAGCCCCTTTTTTTCAAACCTTAAAATAAAATCAGTTTTTAAATCTTAAAAAAAAAATCCGTTTTTAAATCTTAAAAAAAATCAGAAATTACTTTCTTAAATCATAAAAAAAAGGAATCGGTTTTTTTTCTTTTTGCAAAACAAAAATAAAAACAAAAAATAAAATAAACTAAATGCTCACCGATAGCTTGCGAAGTGGAGGGGAGAGGAGGGCGGCGTCGGCGGCAGGTTGGTGGCGTTCCGAGGTGTCGGCGGCTTCGAGGCTTCAGGGCGGCGGCTTCGATTTGCTTCGACTGGGGGGCGTCGCGATGAAGGCGATGGAAGGAGGAGGAGGTTGGACGGAGGGGGGCGGCGTCGCGAGGGTTCGTCGGCGTCGAGGTCAGGGGGGGCGGCGGCGATTTGATTTAGGTTTTTTTTTTTTTCTTCGTTTCTGGTAAGTGAATCGGGGGGGCAAGCAGAAGAAAAGGAGGGAATAATATTTTTTTATTATTATTATTTAATTATTTAATTATTTAATTTTTCAAAAAGGTTGACTTTTACATACGACCTCGAAACGAGGCCTAACGCCTGTCGTCCATAGCGTTTTACCCCCATTCCGAACACAATGGGATATGTATCGTAAGCTGATTTGATCGTTACAATCAGTTTCCGTTGAAATTACATTTAAATCCTTATATTGAATTTTTAAACGTACATTTCAAATTACCGGGGTCACATACTAACTAGAAAAATTCCAGAAAAATATTTTCTAGTTTCGTATTGACGATACGGTCCTAACAAAACTAGTTTCGTCGAATTCTGAGACCGTTTGAAAAATGGCCAATTTCCAGTCGATTAAATTCAACAGAAACTGGTCAAACGCGTTTTCTTTTGCCACGCTCACATATTGATTCGAAAAATTATGAAATTTGAAACCTAGCAATAGTTTGACATCCCGGACCCAACAAAAGTGGTTTCGTCGAATTCCGAGGCCATATGCAAAATATCAATTTTCCAGGCCTATATATTCTATATACCGACTCTTCTGAAAATTCATTCGGCCATAACTTTTGATTCCCGTTATGAAACTTCGATTTTTCAGATTCGTTAGAAAGGTATTGTCTAACAGACTTAAATATTTTTGGTCTCACTAAAATCCGTTATATTTTCCACCCTGCATAGTCGGTCAAAGTTCGAATTCAAATTTCCAAACTGACTCACTATTTCTAATTCACTAATTTATTGAAATATTCTATTTCAATGGTTCAAATTGCTTTGAAATAATCAATTTAAATTTTTTAAATTGGCTCGTATTTTCCGGGTTATTACAATCTCCCCTACTTAAAACTTTTCGTCCTCGAAAAGGAAACAACAATAAAGTAGGAAATAGAATGTAAATGCAAAGTATGATAAAGGTACCTTGCACTGGAGTTAGTCAGAGATATCCACTCTGCATTTGGGATAAGCTTGCTTAATGCTTTCCTCAGTTTCCCAAGTACAGTCTCTAGGATCACTGCTCCACTGCACTTTAACTAAATGAACCTTTTTGCTTCTGAGTTCTCTGGTTTCTTTGCCAACAATTTTTAATGGCTCTCTTTTGAGTGCTAATTCTGGAGTTATCTCCACATCCTGTTGCGCTGCTTCTTCTACAACAAGATCCGGATCATGCACATGTGTCCTAAGTTGAGATACGTGAAATACATTGTGCACTCCAGGCAACCAATCTGGCAATTGAACCCTATAAGCAAGAGTTCCAATTCGCTCAAGTATAGGAAAGGGACCAATGAATCTCGGTGCCAACTTCCCAGTCTTTCCAAATCTGATTACTCCTCTCATCGAAGAAACCTTTAAATAAACATGATCACCAACAGCAAATGTCAAATCTCTCCTTCCAGAGTCTGCATAACTTTTCTGTCGGCTTTGGGCGGTTTTCAATCGCTTCTTGATGAAGTCCACTTTATCAGATGCTTCCCTAATCATATCGGGTCCTAGTACAAGTCTGTTGCCAGGTTCTACCCAACACGCAGGAGATCTGCAGGGTCTGCCATATAATGCTTCAAATGGTGACATCCTCAAACTTGCTTGACAGCTATTGTTATATGAGAATTCTGCCAAATGCAAATGATCTTCCCATGACCCACCAAAATCGATTATACAAGCCCGCAATAAATCTTCCATAATTCTATTCACCCGCTCAGTTTGGCTATCTGTTTGGGGGTGATAAGCGGTGCTCATATTCAGTTTTGTCCCCAATTCTGTCTGGAAAGCCTCCCAGAATTTGCTAGTAAATAGGGGATCTCTATCACTGACTATGCTGATGGGAATTCCATGCAGCTTAACAATTTCTTTGAAATATATCTGTGCTAGACTTTGGGCAGTTCTATTGGACCTGACAGGTATAAAATGGGCAGTCTTCGTGAAGCGATCTACGATTACCCAAATACTGTCATTACCTTTCTTAGTTCGCGGCAAACCATCTATGAAATCCATGGAAATCTGTTCCCATTTCCAGCCTGGGACTTCCAACGGTTGCAACAGTCCAGCTAGCTTCTGCTGGTCACTCTTGACCAATTGACAAGTAGGGCATCTGCTAACATACAAAGAAATATCTCTTTTCATTGCCTTCCACCAGAAAGTGCGTTTGATATCGTTGTACATTTTACTCACCCCAGGATGGATGCAAAATTTGGATTTATGGCATTCGTCCAGCACTTCTCTTCGAAGGCCTGGAATATTTGGGATACAAATCCTGTTATTTAACCTGAGAACCCCCTTATTGTCAATACGGAAACTCGTGGTTTCACCTTCCTTGACTCTCTTACTGATTCTCTGAATGAATTCATCTTCTTTCTGAAGGGCTGAAATCCTATCAATCAATCCAGGTGTAATTATAAGATGGGCAACAATTGCGGTCTTCCTACTAAGTGCATCCGCTACTACGTTGGCTTTCCCCGGCGTATACAGGATATCAAGATCATACGCTGCAAGAAATTCTAGCCAACGCTACTGTCTCAGATTCAGATCTTTTTGGGTATATAAATACTTCAATGATTGGTGATCTGTGTACAATATAAATTTCTCGCCCAATAAGTAATGCCTCCAGATTTTCAAGGCAAATACGATGGCTAGCAACTCAAGATCATGAGTCACATAATTCTTCTCATGCGGTTTCAATTGGCGGCTTGCATAAGCGACTACCTGGCCTTTCTGCATTAACACTGCACCAAGACCTCTAATAGAAGCATCTGTCCAAACCGTTAAATCTTGATTGCCATCAATAATAGTTAACACTGGAGCGGTGGTCAGCTTCGATTTCAATTCCTGGAAAGCTTCTTCACAGTCGGAAGTCCACTTAAACTTCTCATGTTTCTTTGTGAGCTTCGTTAACGGACCGGATATCTTCGAAAAATCCTTAACGAACTTTCGATAATAACTAGCCAACCCCATAAAACTTCTAACTTCTGTGGGAGTAGTGGGTTGTTTGTAGTCTTGAATCGCTGTTATCTTGCTTGGGTCAACAGAAATTCCTTTCTCTGACACGACATGGCCGAGAAATTTAACTTCTTCTTGCCAGAAGACACATTTAGAGAATTTGGCTTTGAAGACGTTCTTCCTTAGAATTTCCAATACTTGTTCTAAATGTTTTTCATGCTCGGGTTTTGATTTGGAGTAGATTAAAATATCATCGATGAATACGAGGACAAATTTATTCAGAACTCCCCTGAACACTCTATTCATTAGATCGACAAAGTATGCTGGAGCGTTGCAAAGACCAAACGGCATTACTAACCATTCATAAAATATTTCTGGACCTCTGAAAGCGGTCAAAGGAACACACTCTTCTGCTATTCTCAATTGATGTAAACCTGTAGCTAGGTCCATTCGGGAAAATACTTTCGCCCCATTCAATTGGTCTAGCAAATCATCAATGCGGGGTAGTGGATATTTGTTTTTAAGCGTCTGTTTGTTGAGGTCTCGGTAATCAACACATAATCTATGAGTACCGTCTGACTTCGGGACAAACACGACAGCTGCACCCCAATTAGAAAAACTCGGTCTGATTAGACCTTTCCACAACAGTTGACGAGTTTGATCGCCTAATTCTTCTTTTTCTTTCGGGGTCATTCTACGGATTGGATGTACCACGGGTCTGGCATTAGGAATTAGATCGATTCGGAATTCTATTTCTCTTTGCGGAGGTAAGTTTTCAACTTCTTCAAACACATCCGCATAGTTGCTAACAATCGGAATCTTTTCTATGGAAGTGGGGATAAGTTCTAATGCTGACCAAAATTCTTCTCTATTCGGATTCGAACCATGACAGGGAATATATATATGTCCAAGCTCCGTTCGAATTTTAACGATTCTTTCCGCACAATTCACTTCGGCTTCATATTTCGTTAACCAATCTAGCCCGAGAATAATATCGAATTTGGGAAAATCCATAACGATTAAATTGAAAGGAAATTTGTAGAAAGAATAGGAGATTGGCACTCTACAATATAAACCGAGAGTAACAGGACCCCCTATCGAGTTATGAACTTCAACCGATTCTTTAAGCTTTCGTTGTTTTAACTTTAGTTTGTGCACTGTGTTTCTAGCAATAAAACTATGCGATGCACCTGTGTCAAATAATACAGAAACAGGAATATTTTTAATTGTAAGGGTACCTCCCAAAACATCGGGTTTACCTGCACCATCGGAAGCAGCTGGCGGGCTAGACCCGTCATAGACATGAGCTACAGTAGCTTTCTTCAACAAAGGACAGTCTTTGACCAGATGGTCGGTCTTGCAACAGTTGAAGCACGAGCGAGGGTTCTGAGAGCCTTGGCTCGAGCCTTGAGAGTTTGTTTTCTGCCTCTTCGGAGCTGTGCAGACGTTTGAGTAGTGCCCCGGCTTACCACAATTAAAGCAACTTCCTCTTGGCGGCTTGCCAGTCTGAGGCTTTGAAGATGCGGCTTGGCTTGACTCGCCCTGATTTACAGTAGGCTTGCGCTTGTTTCCTGCTTGGCTTCTAGCGCGATCCTGATCCAGATGCCTTTGATCAAGGTCTTCATAGTTGCATGTCATCTCCACTAGCTCGTTGAAATCCAGCTTGACATGGGCCATGGCTCTATCATGATATTGACGTCTTAGTCCAAAGATAAACCTCTTATTTTTGGATTTCACGGTAGCAACAAGTTCTGGAGCATAGGGCGACAACATTGTAAATTTGTTCAGATAATCTTGCACAGAAAGATCCCCTTGCTGGAGATTGGCGAAGTCATCGTGCATTCTTTCTAGAGCTTGTTCTGGGACATATTTCTCCTTGAAGAGTTCTTTGAATCCATCCCATGTTCTTCCAGCTTCTCTATTCCCGGCGGTAAGAGATTCCTGACATAATTCGGCTTGTTCCTGCATAAGCCAGGCGCCCATAATAGCTTTGTCTTCGTCTCCTAGCCTTAGGCCTTCAAGAATTTTCTCGCATGTTTTGAGCCATGCAAGGGCCTCTATTACAGTGCCAATCCCCGAGAAGGTCTTGCCTCCTATGTTCTTATATCTCTTAGCTACACGGTCGAGCTCGAAGTATTGAGCTGCCGGAGGTTGTATCAAAGGTCCTTCTTGAGCTGGGATTTCTCCCCTTCCTCGGCCTCGGCCGGCACGGCCTCCTCTAGCAGCGGCTCCTCTGGTAGCCATTTATCAAATTCTGTATAAGTAACGAAAAAGTCAGTTAACAGAAATAATAGTCTATTGCATAGTTAAGCAGAAATTCCTACGGAAAGATAACGATGGACTGATCAATTGTTTTTGCTATTCTGCTCAGCTCATTCTAGGACTTTACTAGTCCTATCTCTAATGAGCGACTCGCCTTAGAATACTACTGATTCTATTTTGACGAAGTGTTTAATGTGTTAGACTCCAGAACTAAGGTTAACCAAAGCTCTGATACCAGCTGTGACGATCCCAAAACCCCGTGACACGGTGTTAAGGATAATCATTGGAATATAACACATTAATCATCATTAGCAGATCACAGATAATAGCATAAACAGAAAATAGAATAATTTACACACATATGACAGCGGAATCATATAGATAACATCACATCAGAGAAGCACAGTACAGGATACAACTTAGTGCATAATGATACATAATCAGTCACCATCGCCTGAGGCGGAATCATACATAAAGAGTACACAAAAGGAATATCAGTCTACATCGCCAGTGGCGGAATCTTAATATAGATACAATAATGGCGGAGAAAATCCAAGTCAGCACGGTGTAGTCAAGCCTCGCCATGAGCCAAAAGGTGCGTCAGAAACCTGTAACTAGGCTGCCCGTGTGAAAATAAGGGCACCCGAGTTTGCAAGGTGAAACAAACTACGAGTCAGTCATGGGACTGGTATGAGAAATCCATTCAACTTATTAACAACAATAATAAGGCAAATCAAAGGACCACGCCACTTTCGCGGAACGGGTTTACTCCAATGAGTGCTAGTGCGTGAGATAAAATAAACGATTAAATCAACGCAATGCTTTTTATAAAATGAAGCCATTATAAGACTCAGGTCCCATCACACAATGCAACGCAAGCCGGAGGATAGAGTTTTTACCTTATAATGGCCAAAGATGCTTCATACGGATAAAACAAAGGTGTTTGATATTATTACTAGTGCATATATGTTTCAAAAGCAAATTCAATCATAAATATCAATCCTAGGTGGCATAGCTACCATCTACTATGTCGCCGTACTAGTAATACAATCACATCCGCAAATTTCGTATTGGAAATTGGATTCCTTCATGAGTCGAGGCAAGGGGCAAGCTCCTCTCCGATTCGAGACACTCTAGCAAATGTCCCAGGACCCCACTATGATCCTTGGATCTTCAGGGCCGGTCCTCTCATACTTTTGAGGATTGGCAATTCCTGAACACACGTTTCCCGGTCCTTACAGACCTATATCGAGGCGCCTCGCATTCCAACAACCACACAGGTGAAAAGTATATATAATGTCAGGGCTGGTAGGTCACTGACACCACCTTAGCTAGAAAGAAACGTCGTGCTCTCCCTGCAGTCACTCTCCCGTTTTTGACTCATACCGAGGTGTGAGGCTCGCGAATTCACGTTATACACAAAGCTACGTCACACAGACCATGCTTTGATCATCAACCACAAGACTTTGCTTTGCAACAGAAGCCCTGATCATATGCCACTTAGGCGTGCCACACAGGCAATCCACTCCATGCGACTGATTTCTGTCAATACATAACCTCTAAGCTCGTACGTCTCAGAGAAGGGCGTTAAGCAAGAGAATAAATTCTCCGCCGCCAAGCAGATATATATTTAACAGAGATCAATCAACACAGAACAAAATCCAATGTCAGACACACAGTCCATTTACAAGTCCGTTCTGGGTCTGAACGAAACCGGAGGCACCAATTCCTCGCATATCCGTACAATCAACAATATGTTTGGACGGCTACTACTTCAATTCCTTCATGGTAGCTACTCCAATCACGAGCATCAGTAGCGCCCATCCATCCAATGTGGAGATCGTCGGTCTTCAGTCGTCTTCGACTTCTCAACGTCGATCGATTATTTGAAATGAGATAAACTCGGCCTTTTCAAATAACCCACGTATATTTAGATTTTCAAACCAATTAATCACAGGGTTGAACTATTCAACATTCACATTTCAGTTATTTAGTTATAATTTTCACGTCAAATACATTCAACCATCACAAATCAAGCAAACACAACAAAATTGGTTTATTTTCACTCTATATCGTCTATAGCACTTAATAACGATATATCGCCATTTTTATTTAATTTAAAACAGCCATATTTAATTAAACGACGTTTCAGGTCGTTTCGATGCACTGGCGCTGCTTTCTACTAATTTTGTTTTACACATATAGGAAAATCTAACCGTTGGATCTTCACAAATTTTACATCATTAGGAAGGTCTTTTCAAAACGAACCCAACGGTTCCAGTTTTGGGAAAATCCGACGGTCGGATCTTCCACACTAACCATTTGAAGTTACGATTTCAATTTACGAACTGCAGCGTCGTTATTCGATTTAATTTAATTATATTTATATATATATATATATATATAATCGTTTCTGGCGCTGTCTTTCACTAATTTTGTTTTAAACATTCCAGACAATCCAACCGTCGGATCTTCACAAAGTTGGTGCCGTTGGAAAGATATTTCCAAGGCGAACCCAACGGTTGAGGATTCGGGAAAATCCAATGGTCGGATCTTCCGCACTAGTTGTTTGAAATCACGGTTTCAAAATATGAACTGCACGGCCACGTTTCGTTTTAAATTATATTTTTATTTATATATTTATATAAATATAGTTCATTCAATGATTTCCATATCGTTTTCACTTCAAATATTTTTCTAACACCTTAAAATTTTGGAAAATTTCGCCATAACCTCCCCTGCACCGGGAGCATCGGGAAATCGCAAATAGCGTTCCCGGTCCTTCTAATCTCAAAAAGAAAAAGAAAAAGCCAAGCGGCTAGCCAATAGGCTCATAAAATCATCACCCAAACAAAACAGTAAATGTGTACCTATTTGTCGGGCACAAAATTTTATTCCTCTTCTCTAGCCCCTTTTTGCTTTAACCTGTTCAATAGATATGCATGCACATATATACAATTTCTAACTTTTATCATTTTCTATTCAACTTCATATTTGACTTGCTTTGGTCTAAAAATACCATTCATTCTAATATCGCATGCATAGGCTAAAATCATATCATTAGCTAGTTAATGTATATTTCAACTCATGCACATTTATTCGAACCAGTGGCTATTTTTAACACTTCCCATTTCAAAGATGATAATTTTGGCGAACTAAAGTAGATTTCAACACATGACTATTTTATTTAGTTCCTATGCATGTTAAAAATAATATTTCTGTCACAAATATTTGTTTCAACGTCTGTATATCTTTAGCATATCACACATATGATAAAAATGATATTTTTATCATTTAAAATATTTATTCAACCAATGTATGGTTTCAACACTTCATAGTTTCAATAAAAATGTAATTTTTATCGTTCAATCTTTTTATTCAACACATGAACCTTTCCACTACACACATTTCTCAACAAATGAGTATTTCCACACACGGACAATTTATTTATGTTGTTCATATTAGAAAGATGGGATTTTGATGATTGAAATTATTTATATAAGGCGAATATTTTTCATACTTCATATATATATAAAAATATGATTTTTATTGTTTATACACTTCATTCATTCACAAATGAATTTTATTTTCACACAACACTTTTCAACACATGAATATTTCCACACATGGACATAGTTTCAATATATGGCTTTAATTTCTATGCATGCAAATAATTTCAACATATGAAAATAATTCTAACACACAAAGATTATTCAAAATTTCGGCAGCATAACGGCAGGGTAGTTAAAACCGGCACCGTCCCTAGTACGGCTCCTCGCTCTACCTTAAAACCTCGCGGTTTTTGACAATGGGGATCATGCATCTAATTCGCACGCAGGCGGCATGTTTATATTTATTTCATTTCCACAAACTAATCCTATGTGGTTTCAACCAAATATTTTCCAATCACAAACGGGTATTTTTCAACCACAATCAATTCAGTATCAACCACAAACAATCCCAAACAACAATTTGCCGTCAACCAATTTTCACAACAATTTCAACCAATAAATATCGTCCATGGTTTGTGGACGAGGGGGCGTATATATATATATAAATATTTATATATAGCAATTCACTTTTATTTCCACACATATATATATATATAAAAAGAAATTGAAGAGTGTGGAATTCTCACCAATAGCTATCCAATAACACGACTCTTCCTTTATAGAAATCTTCGCCTATTTCGCCTTCTTGTCGCTTTCGTTGCCCGTATTCTCTACATAGGTAAAAATCGAATTTTTACTATGTTATTCAATATATAAAGATCATATTCTAAAAACAAAGATTATATTTTTAATATTCCTATGATGTAAAAATTATATTTTTATTGCTTTAAAAATATAAGAATCATATCTTACTTCTTCTACTTAACAAAAATTCCGTCTTTTCTCTTTTTAAAAATATGATCTTTATTTTTGCAAGTTCAAATCTTTTTCCTTTTAAAAGATTAAACCTTTTTCTATTTCAAAGTTTAAGCCCCTTTTTTTCAAACCTTAAAATAAAATCAGTTTTTAAATCTTAAAAAAAAAAATCCGTTTTTAAATCTTAAAAAAAATCAGAAATTACTTTCTTAAATCATAAAAAAAAGGAATCGGTTTTTTTTCTTTTTGCAAAACAAAAGTAAAAACAAAAAATAAAATAAACTAAATGCTCACCGATAGCTTGCGATGTGGAGGGGAGAAGAGGGCGGCGTCGGCGGCAGGTTGGTGGCGTTCCGAGGTGTCGGCGGCTTCGAGGCTTCAGGGCGGCGGCTTCGATTTGCTTCGACTGGGGGGCGTCGCGATGAAGGCGATGGAAGGAGGAGGAGGTTGGACGGAGGGGGCGGCGTCGCGAGGGTTCGTCGGCGTCGAGGTCAGGGGGGGGCGGCGGCGATTTGATTTAGGTTTTTTTTTTTCTTCGTTTCTGGTAAGTGAATCGGGGGGGGGGGGGGGGGAAAGCAGAAGAAAAGGAGGGAATAATTTTTTTTTTTTATTATTTAATTATTTAATTATTCAAAAAGGTTGACTTTTACATACGACCTCGAAACGAGGCCTAACGCCTGTCGTCCATAGCGTTTTACCCCCATTCCGAACACAATGGGATATGTATCGTAAGCTGATTTGATCGTTACAATCAGTTTCCGTTGAAATTACATTTAAATCCTTATATTGATTTTTTAAACGTACATTTCAAATTACCGGGGTCACATACTAACTAGAAAAATTCCAGAAAAATATTTTCTAGTTTCGTATTGACGATACGGTCCTAACAAAACTAGTTTCGTCGAATTCTGAGACCGTTTGAAAAATGGCCAATTTCCAGTCGATTAAATTCAACAGAAACTGGTCAAACGCGTTTTCTTTTGCCACGCTCACATATTGATTCTAAAAATTATGAAATTTGAAACCTAGCAATAGTTTGACATCCCGGACCCAACAAAAGTGGTTTCGTCGAATTCCGAGGCCATATGCAAAATATCATTTTTCCATGCCTATATATTCTATATACCGACTCTTCTGAAAATTCATTCGGCCATAACTTTTGATTCCCATTATGAAACTTCGATTTTTCAGATTCGTTAGAAAGGTATTGACTAACAGACTTAAATATTTTTGGTCTCACTAAAATCCGTTATATTTTCCACGCTGCATAATCGGTCAAAGTTCGAATTCAAATTTCCAAACTACCTCGCTATTTCTAATTCACTAATTTATTGAAATATTCTATTTCAATGGTTCAAATTGCTTTGAAATAATCAATTTAAAAATTTTAAATTGGCTCGTATTTTCCGGGTTATTACAAAGGCAATAACCAGTTTCTTTATTCAATTAATGTCTTACGTTCCATGTCCCATTTCAATCAACCAAATTCATGGAATAGTTGTGCACTTTTCATTTCCAGGTTCGTAAATAAGATAGGGTGGAAATAAGTAACAAGAAGAGACTCAGGTGTACAACATGCAAACATTAAGATAACAATCACAAACACATTATTCTTAGGAAAAAACAAATTGGAGAACTTAATATAAGTTTAAATCGTGAGATAACTCACCTCCGGTGACGCGGAACAGCAATTGCAGTGGGGGCGGCACCCAAAACGAGACCACCGTAGTGCCGAAGCGGAGGAACAATAGACGGCGCTAATCGGAAGCCAACGTGGTGGGGGCACCTCGTGGCGACGTAGATGGAGAGCTACAGTGTACGGCGCCGGACAACGCAGTGCTTGCGGTTCCAGGTGGAGATTGCTGACCAGGCCTGTATCTTTGATGTAGAGCCGCAGTGGAGAAGTGGCGTGGTGGCGACGCATGCTCTCGCGGGATGGACAGGACACGAGGTGGTCATTGTGGTAGTGGTCGCCGTTAGTTGTTAGTTAAAGCGAGTGACGGGGGCAGAGAAGCGGAGAGAGAGGAGCGACGGGGATGCATCAATTCATTAATGGACATTTTTTTTTTGATTTGGGGATGAATTAATTCCTTTCTAGATGAGGAACTGCCAGAGGAAAAATAATTAGAAGGATGGATCCTCCAAAAATGAACGGGGAAATAATATAAAGGTAAGAGGGCGGTGTAAACAAATCCAGAACAATCCAGAATCACGTGTGGACAATATCAGGCTGAAGACGACTAGTGTTGTTTTACATAGCTAAAAAGAGAACAACGTTATTTATTTCAACGAGTACTCACAACGTTAGTTTGTACATCTTAAATTCCAACACAAACAAATATTGTTATAACGAACGTTACTAACAAACGGAACACGACCGAAACTAACACTGCTATTTACTTGTTTTAAGCGCTATTAAAGCAGCAACTTATTAAACGGTAAATCAAATTAACAAGAACGCATTATATCAGCGTTCTAATTCCTCCAACTTGCCTGACGGTTTAAATAAAATATTGAAACAAAATATATTTAACGATTAAACCTTAATTTTGATTTATTTTTAAATGCCAAAATTACCTAGGGTATTACAACCCCCTTCAAAAAATCCGGGTTGTTACAGACTCCCTCCCCTTAAAGAAATTGCGTCCTCGCAATTTACACTAGTCAAAATACAACATTACAGAATACCAACGTCGCATCTTAATTTGTCCCAACTTATTTGGATTGAACATAAAATATCTCAAGCTTGATTACTCATCTTTTGTAGAAATTGTAATATATATATATATATATATATATATATTTTACCCCTTATATTAGGATACCCACACTCCCCGTTTTCAATATAAAGGTATCGTGTATAGATCAATACGATTCCATTCATAATAATAATTTTAGAAGACATGATAAAATTAGACAAAATATCATATATAAACCCATATGATATTCATAACTAACATCACATAAAATAGGATGACAAATTAAGTCAAAACCAATAAAATCTTTATATGTAAAGACAATAAACAAATCAGAGTGTCATATGTAAATCAATATGATACTCGTAATATTACGTATGATCAAATCAGAGTACCATATTTAAATCAATATGATACCCATAACAAATATTATGGTAACAAATCAAGTAAGAATATCACATACAAATCAATGCTATGTCCTTAACAAATAGCATATAAAATTCATAACAGAGTATCATGTATAAACCAACATGTTACTCATAACAAATATCGTTCTTAAATTGGATGCTCATAATAATCTACTCAGAGTATCATAAACCAATAAAATCTACATGACATTTATCATATATAAAAACAATATGATAAAATAACCCAAAACAGAGTACCATATATAAATTAATACGATACTCAAACAATAAGATACTTATAATAAATATCTTATGGTCATTAATCAAGTCAATAAAATCTTCATGGCTTTTGTTGTTTGTCAATCAAATCAGAGTATAAATCAGTATAACAATTATCATATATAAATCAATATGATAATATAATCAAATCAGAGTATCAAATATAAATTAATAGGATACTCATAACAATTGTCATATATAAATCAATATGATAATATAATCAAATCAGAGTATCGTATATAAAATCAATACGATATTCATAACAATTATCATATATAAATCAATATGATAATATAATCAAGTCAGAGTATCGTATATAAAATCAATACGATATTCATAACAATTATCATATATAAATCAATATAATAATATAATCAAATCAGAGCATCGTATATAAAATCAATACGATATTTGTAACAATTATCATATATAAATCAATATGATAATCAAATCAGAGTATCGTATATAAAATCAATACAATACTCGTAACAATTATCATATATAAATCAATATGATAATATAATTAAATAAGAGTACCGTATATAAGTCAATACGATATTCGTAACAATTATCATATATAAATCAATATGATAATATAATTAAATCAGAGTACCGTATATAAATCAATACGATACTCATAACAAATATCACACCAATTATAGTAATGTAATAAAATATTAGGGGATTATGGGATAAATGTAACTTGACTCATAAATACCAAATAAACAGACGCTAGTATTGTGAAATCACAGTGGTAGAGCTCGAGCGCGCAACGAGACATCCGCACCGTAATCCACTCATAGCGCCATAACGACACCTGGCGATCAACCCAGGATAACCAAGACGGTCTAAGGCGAAGGCCTTATGCTACCCGTTCACAACACTACACGTGGGACCCCCATGCCTCCATCTGATGTAGTCCGTGACCCGCCGATCGGGAATCCCGAACAAAATAGCAAAATTGCCCAATGTAGCAGATCGTTTGACCTTTGGTGGTAGATGGGCGAAATTTAAAACCACCGCGATCCAGGTAGCGAACCTGAATCAGGTCGACCAAGATGGAGTTTTGGCCCATTGGTACAACAGAGTCCAATCTATCCCAATCCCAAAATAAAAAGTAATTTTTTTTTCGGAATGTTATTTTATAATATATATATGCCATGAAGTTCAGAGTGTTTATAACGTCAAATCACTTTAAAAATTCAACTATGACTTGAATAAATAAATCATCACATATAAAGGCAAAATGGTAATCAAAAACTGATATTCAACTTTATCATATATGAAAACAATATGATAAAATTTCTCAAGTTAGAGTATCATATATAAATCAATATAACACTCATAATAAATATCAAATAAAAAACAACACGACAAAATAAATCAAATCACACTAGTTGTGATATAGAACAAAAAGCATTGTCATACTAATGACATAAAAGCATACTAATGATATAAAAGCATGTCAACTTAGAAAACACTTCAAATCGGTAATTGAAATATACTTTCAAACAGTAATAATTCAATTATAACACATGCTCTTGTACCACATTATGATACTAGTATTTTTTAGAACCGAGAATACAAAAATAACCGAATATTCCATATGAGAAGTCAAGAGAGTAACTAGAAAAATATTACCAAACGTCCCATACCGCTTGGTCTTACTAATCCGTTTACTCAAAATCCTTGTCATACAGAATTTCTTAATGAAAATTGTGTTCAATTCAAGTTATATATATGTATCAAAGTATTTTATTTAAATAATCAAAATAATTATTTCACTCTTGGTTGTCTCTATTATTGATGTATTATCACCGGTTTTCTTACTTAATTTCAAATACCAAACCGTTCTGAATCAATTTTAGTACCGATTTGTTCCGACAACTGTTTCAAACCAAACATCGTCCGAGTATCTTTCGAAAGATCCATACTTAGTACTTTTTCTTAAATTTCAACCAAAATCTCTTTCAAATTACTCGAAAGATTCCAAGAACACTTGGCAAAAATTAATTCATTAATTACTTATTATTATATATTTTCCTTCCAGGATCTCTTCAAAATAATTTACTTTTCCCCTTAATCGCGCTCTCTCAACAGCGATTTTAGCGTCAACTCCGCTCATTCTAGGGAATTTTCACCCTATCTCTGATGAGTTTTTAAACCCAATAAGCCAAGTTTTAGAAAAACCATAGCTCTGATACCAAATGTAACAACCCGCCATTTTGACCGCTCCAAATCAGTGATTAAACCAACTCGAAGTGTTCAAAATGTCGGATTGTTATTGACTTACCGGGTTTAAGTAGAATTAACACAGAACCACAACATACGATAATTTGCAGTAGAGTAATTTTTTTCATAAATATCAGAGTTTAGTGCAATTTTATACAGCGAAAGGCATGAAATATGTACATAAAATTTTGTAAATAAAGCTTTATAAATTTTCCATGCATGTGCGTGAGTGCGTCCTCTCATGCCTTTCTTCTTTAAAAGTTTAAATCTTAGCATCTGTACACATAGGGACCTAACCTCAAATGTAGAATGTTATGACCATTATTGAAATAAAACGAAATAAATGACGAAACACAGCCAACTCTGAAGGCATTAAAACGAAATAAACGACTGAACACAACCAACTCTGAAGGATTTTTCTAAAGCAATGCCAACATAAACGGTGTACTAAAAACAGAAATATTGACATAATTCGATGCTCAGGACTCTCAAAAACGTTTTGTGCACATAAATTTGCACTACACATTGCAAGGCAGCAACTTCAGATGTTGCTAAAGAAACCTAATATTGAGTTTTGCCAACGTGACCAATACTTGCAAAACTACAAATGTATATCTTTAGTAACCTTGATGTGTTTTTTTTTTTTTGTCTGCAAAAGAACCAATTTGTCAACATACCAATAATCTACTCATATTACCAAAGTTTATTGTCAAGAAAATAAGTGATCCATGAATCAGTTTTGTCAAGTGATTTTTCTTTAATATATATATATACATCAGACATTATGCATCCGCTACGTACTAACAAGGTTCAATGAATATAGAATTTGTACTCTTGAGCACTGTTTTGGAACATAATAAATATACAGAATTTTTATAAATAGACATTAAATATTCTTCATCAATCAAAGAATGTTTTGGAAACTTTGATTATAAGAAATGTTTTTATCATGCTTTTAATGCTTTTCAGGATTGTTTTGGAACATAATAAAGTATAATGACCTTGAAAGCATGTGACGACAAGCAATTTCGCTCGGTCCGAACCAGTCGCTAAACCGATCCAGAGCGTTCGAAACGCCCGATCGTTTTGAGAACAAGCCACAACAGAATGCATACAAAAGAACATTTCATTGTATATTACAACAATGCATCAGATTACAAGAATATACAGAGTATAAACAAATAAATATTACACAGAAATATCAGAGATTTTAAATTACATTTAAATACATAGCAGCGGAAAATAATACAATACACAACTAGAAGAGATATACGGATACAAAGCTTTCCGGATATCGTTCCAGCTATACACCAGGATCCTGTGAATATAAATCTGCAAAACCAAAACTACTAGCTGCCCGTGTCAAAATAAGGGCACCCAGAGTTTAGGTTAAAACAATAAACTCCAAGTCACTCATGTGACTGGTGTGAAAACTAAAACAGTTATTAATCTTTATTTTAAATCATTAGGTAAATCAAGGGACTACGCCGTATAACACGGAACGGGTTTCCTCCCAAGAATACCAGTGCATAAAACAAACAGCGCAATGCTAAATAAAGAAAAATGAAGCTGTTATAAGACCCAGGTCCTATCACACAATTCAACGCAAGCCGGGGGATAGGGTTTTCCCTTATAACAGCCAAAGAATGCTTGATACGTTTAAAACAAATCATTTGATACTATAATAAGTGCATAGTGTATAAAACAACTTCAAATCATAAGTATCAATCATAGGCGGCATAGGTACCATATATCATGTCGCCATATATAGGTTTACAAATAAAACCGCAAAGTCACGTATTTGGAAATTGGATTTCCATCTATGAACCGAGGCAAAAGATAGTCCTCAACCGATTCGAGACAATCTAGCCCATGTCTCAGGACCCAGACTCAGGTGGGCCTTGGATCGTCAGGGCCGGTCCACCGATGTGGATTATTATGCCTGAGCAATACGTCTCTCCGCCCTATGGGGAGTAAATGAGCCAACAAATGACTCCATCGGACCCGGATCGTCCGATCAAACCGTGGCACCTCGCAACAGCAACAACCACATAAGTCAAACTCGTCAGGGCGTGTAAAACCACTGACGCCACTTCTAACTAGAAAGAAACGCATGTCCTCCCTGATGTCCGTCTCCCGTTTTTGGTTCATACCGGGTGTGAAACTCGCGAAGTAAACGTTACACAAAGCTACGCCACAAAGGCTGTGCTTTGATCATCACCACAAGACTTTGCTTTTCAACAGAAGCCTCGATCAATTGCCACTTAGGCATGCCACACAGTCAATTCACTCCATGCGTTTGATATCCATCAACATATAACCCCTGAGCTCATACGTCTTAGAGAAGGGCGTTAAGCAAGAGAATAAATTCTCCGCCGCCAAACAGATATATATTTAATAGAGATCAATCACACGGAATAAAATCTAATGTCAGACACACAGTCCATTTACAAGTCCGTTCTGGGTCTGAACGAAACCGGAGGCACCTAGTACCCCGCATATCCGTCGATCTCCAAGTACGTCTGGACGATCACCAACTATTTCCATCTTCTTGGGTGTACAGCCCAATCAAGATCATCAGTAATCACCCAAACGATGTGAAGACTTCCGGTCTTCGACCACCGTCTTCATCTTCGACTTATCGTCGTATCAGTTATTCAGAATGGGATAAACCCGGTCTTTCCGAATAACTCACGTATATTTTAAATAAGTGTTACACAAACACAACATACGCCTCATTCCAATTCATCAGTCACTAACCGTAAATTAATCTAGAGAATAATTTCCTAAATATTAACCCCGAAGGCCGAAACCAACATCAGATCAATATCCAGAAAACCATTCTGCTTGGCTAACCGACAGTTAGTTTCTAAATTCCACATCCATAGGGAAAGGTTCCCATTAATTTTATCCAAGATAAATTCCTTGAATTTATTCTTTAATCTATTTTTGAATATCAATTCAAACTAGTCGGGATTAGCGAACCTTACCGAAGTAATTATTTGTTTTAGTTTCCCAATCCCAACCTATTCATCCCACGAAGTAAAACTGGTAATACTTCATATCTAACACCACAGTGTTATCGGTAAATTCAATTACCATTTCACGTTCAAATCTAATTAAAGATTTAACTATCGCCTGGAGCAAAACTGGTGATACTCCATTCTCGATCATTTCAATCTAATTAAAGATTCATTAAAACTCCACTTAGTTTTAATCTTCGACTGGGTTAAAGAATCAGTGTCATTTAAAACACGGTTCACGATAAACCCAAAATCACATTCCATTAATTATCGGGTTAAAGAACAAGTGTTATTTAAAACACTGTCCACGACAAACCCAAAAATCAATGTCAATTCAATTCCAATTAAATATTATTCAATTGGTACACTTCATTAAATCTAAATAAAAAGATTTAATCTTTTCTCAACTGGTTCAAGAACCGTGTTAATGAAGACACCATTCACGACAAACCCAAATCACATTTGATATTCAATACAAGGCTCTGAATAGAAAATATATCGGCTTATATTCAATATCAAATTCTACGATTAACAAATGTCGTATTGGAAATAACGATATAAATATATATCTTTCAAATTTCCATAACAACATCCGTATAATCCCGAATTCCAACATCGAAATATTCCGAAGACAATTTCGATTCAATCCACTCCAATGCAATCATTGGAAATTTTGGTTATTTTTAAAACCCTTTTCAAATTCAATTTACTTACTTAAAAATAAATAGAATTATAATTCTAGTTCAAAACTAGTTTATTTCGATAAAAATCTATTTTTATCTGTTCAAATATGGAGTTTTTCATCCCAATTCTTTTAAAATCATTTCTTATGATTTCACACAAATTATTACTATTTTTAATAATTTTATCAAGGCCCGTACAGTCGATTTCCTTCAACGGCCATCGAACTGCACTTACAGCGACCTTTTTCGAATTTGATTTGGACGTAACTCCAAATCCAACCGTTAGATTTCTAATTTCTAATATTCTTTAGAAATCTCTTTTCGATACGAACCCAACGGTTCCGGTTTTAGGAGAATCCGACGGTCGGATCTCCCATAATGTCCGTTTGAAATAAATGGTCGAAATTCACGAACTGCCGCGGCGCGGCGCGTTCTATTCAGGCCATTATATTATATATATAATATATATAACATATATTTCGTCGATTTCTATTTAAAACGAATTATATAAATAGTTTTAAATTCGTTTCAAAAGAAATTTAAACTTCCATTTCAATTCAAATCAAAATTGAATTCTTCTTTATAAATTCGTTTTAAAATTCATTTCTATTCAATTCAAATTTCAATTCAATTTGAATTCATTTCAATTTGCTTTCAATTCAATTTGAATTTGTTTTCAACTCATTTCGAAATCGTTTTCAATTCAATTCATTTCGAAATCGTTTTCAATTCAATTCATTTCGAAATCGTTTTCAATTCATTTTGAAATCGTTTTATATTCAATTCATTTCGAAATCGTTTTCAATTCAATTCATTTCGAAACCGTTTTCAATGCATTTCATTTCGAAATCGTTTTCAATTCAATTCATTTCGAAATCGTTTTCAATTCAATTCACTTCGAAATCGTTTTCAATTCAATTCATTTCGAAATCGTTTTCAATTTAATTCATTTCGAAATCGTTTTCAATTCAATTCATTTCGAAATCGTTTTCAATTCAATTCATTTCGAAATCGTTTTCAATTCAATTCATTTCGAAATCGTTTTCAATTCAATTCATTTCGAAATCGTTTTCAATTCAATTCATTTCAAAATGAATAAAATTGATATAAATATCGTTCACGTCAAAATGGCGTCAATCTAATCAACACGGCTTCATAAATTTCTATTTTCAAATATTCTATTCAAATATTTCTTTTTCAAAATAGTTGTTATTATCAAAATATTTCGTTCAACACATGACCAATCTCAATGGATGAGTACTGTCAACACATGAACCTTTATTTTATATTGTTCTTTATTTTTCAAAATGGAATGAGGCCCAATCAATTACCATATAAAGTTAATTATATGGATTCCATACAACACATGTATATAATAGCATTGAAAAATAATCAACCATCAACCAAAGTGCACTACGCTGTATAAGCATCAAATATAGATATCTAATGCTTATAACAGCCTGTCAATCGATCGATCGACATATTTAATCAATCAGGATGAGTGAACTTCAAATTTCATCCTAACACCCGTGTGGGGTTTCAAACAATCAAACACATATTTTATTTGTGCAGTTGGGCGATGTGTAAAATTTATCGTCCCAATCAATGTCCTTCAAATAGGTGTACATAAACAAACCGTCCGGTTTGTAAATGAATATTTATTTATTCACATTCACGTTAAAAATTATATTTTTAACGATAAAACATTTTATTTTAACATATGAATTTCTATTCATTTCATTCTTTAAATAAAATAATATTTCTATTTTTCTAACTTATTTTAGAAAATTTCGGCGCCATAACGGCACGATACTAGAAACGGGACGAGGCCTAGCCTTATCCCCGGACTAGTGAAGGCCCACGCCATTCACACATCAATCAAATCCATTCATTTCACCAAACAATTCAATTTCAATCAAATAATCTAACTAATTTTTGAAATCAAACAAACAAGTCCATGGTCTGTGGACGATTGTGTCGGGTGCTACTAAGCACCGTCTGCATCCTAGTATATATATATGACTAGAAAAGAAAATTGAAAGGTGAGAAATTCTCACTTATAGCTATCCAGCTCCACGACTCTTCCTTTAGAGAAATCTTCATCGTTATCGCGTCTTTGTCAACTTCGTTGCCCGTAGCAACTACATATATAAAAATCAAATTTTTACTTCGTTATTCAATATATAAAAATCACATTTTCATTTCGATGTTCAATATATAAAATCACATTTTTATTCCTTCACACATACAAAGATGATATTTTTATATTTCCTACTATGCAAAGATTATATTTTTATCCTTCTACAATATAAAAGATTATATTTTTACTACTTTAAAAATATAAAAATCCAATTTTTAATTCTTTAAAAATATAAAAATCATATTTTTATATCGCCTCTTCTTATATAAAAATCATATTTTTAAATTCAAAGTTATTCTATATTTTTAAAAATCATATTTATATTTTACGAAGCTATTTTATATTTTTCAAAAACAAAGCATCGTTATATTTTTTTTCTAAACATATCATATTTTTTCTAAACATTGTTATTTTATAAACAATTTTAATTTCTATTTTAAAATAAAGATTTTCCTATTTTTAAAACTAAGTATAATTTATATTTTAAAACTGATTTTATTTAAACTGCTAAAATAAACAAAAAAAACTGAAAAGAAAATAGGAAAAAAAAACTGTTAAACCTTTCTCCCTTGTTTTCAGTTCGGCCGAACCTCCCTTGAAAGCTAGGGTTCGATATTGTCGCTGCCTCGCTCCTCCAGACCTCGATCGGCCACTGCCACATCCTCCGCCTCCACACCACGCACCTGCACCACCCCCTCAGTGCCTACTCGACGGCGGTCTGGTGCCAGAAATCGCCTCCCAACGGCGACGGTTCAAGCTCCTATTTCCCCCAAAATTCCCAACTAGAAATCATCACACCCGTTCACCTCCAAGAGCTTGAAGAGCTCTTCGAATTCCATTCATTAATTTTCGATTTCAATTTGCGGATTTGATGAAAAATGAGGAGGAAATTCGGACGATTTAGATCGTCGGTTCTTGAAGTGGCGGCTGTAAGAATGAGGGGCTAGGGTTTCTAGTTTTAGGTAGTTATATATAAATATATTAATAGTTTATTCACTTAACCGTTTTATTATGAAAATTCGTGTTCGAACTCCAATTTAAACCCAACGAGTGTCTCCCCTAGCTAATTACCCCCCATCCTGGACACAATGGAATATGTTTTGTTAGCCAATTCAACTGTTACGATCAGTTATTCTTCAAATTAAAGTATAAAACATTTAATTTTCAATTTTGAACGTACATTTTAATTTTCCAGGGCCACAAACTGATTCGAAAAATTCCAGAAAAATAAATCGGCCTATGTGGGGATGATACGGTCCCAACAAAACTAATTTCGTCGAATTCTGAGATCGTTTGAAAAATGGCCAATTTCAGGTCGATCAGAATTGACTGAAACTGTTCAAACGCGTTTAACTGCGCCACGCTCACATATTGATTCAGAAAATTATGAAAATCGGAATCTGGCAATAACTTGACATCCCGGACCCAACAAAACTGGTTTCGTCGAAATCCGAGGTCGTTTGCAAAATTCCCAATTTTAAGGGCCTGAATTCCATAGCGACTATTCAGAAATTTCAACTGGACATATCTTTTGATTCCCGCTATCAAATTTCGATTTTTCGAATTCGTTGGAAAGATACTCACAATTAGATCCTAATGTTTTTGGTTTCACTAAAATCCGGATTGTTTTGCACTCGGTACATTCAATTGAAGTTTGAAATCGAATTATCGAACTACCGCGCCATTTTCAATTCTATTTATAATTATATATAAATATTTATATTCTAACGACGACGTATATAATATATACGTTCGATTTATATTCAAAATAAATTTCTCGTCGATATTATTTAAAATAATTCATTTTAAATATTCAAAATTCGATAAAATTGCCAAAATAAAAATTTTAAACTGGCCTAGATTTTCGGGTTGTTACAATCTCCCCCACTTAAAAAATTTCGTCCCCGAAAAGGAACAAAGTCGAAAGTGGTTTGATTAATCAACTCTACGTTCGATCTGACTTCTATTCTCCAACTTTTCAGTTTCTGAGAATTTCCAAATTTTCAAAAATTTGGCTAACACCCTAAATTTTCGAAAAATTTCGCCATAACCTCCCCTGCACCGGGAGCATCGGGGAATTTCAAATGGCTTCCCCGGTCCTTCAGATCTCAAAAAGAAAAAGAAAAAGCCAATAGGCTCATAAAATCATCATCACCCAAACAAAACTGTAAATGATGTAGTAAACATGTACCTATTTGTCGGGCAAACAAATTTTATTCTCTGCTCTAGCCTCCTTGCTATGACCTGTTCAATGTAAGTATATGTATATGCAAGCAAATGCAACCAATTTTCAATACAATTCAATATTTGTTTCAATTAGGCTAAATGGTTCAAAATTATCAAACAAATAAACAAACAACACAAACATCAATCAATTAGTGAATTAACGTTTCAAATTCATAATTTTGATACATATACAAAAATCAGATTTTTGATGCCAAATCACAACAATAAGCCCTATCTAATTTTGGTTCTCACACAAGTCAATAGGAAATATATAGAAATCTCACTTTCGTCACTCGAACATAAATTCTAATGATGGAGCTCCATCATCAAAATCATCTCCGGGCGATTAGAGTGTAATTCTATATCTATCCAGTATATTAAAATTTCTAATACACGCGGATCAGACGTATACGCAAAATCTATATATACTGGATTGTCCACATCAATATAAATAGATAATCAAATACGAATAATTGATTTAGATTTTCAAATATAAATTTGTTTTCACGTTAAAAATATACTCTTCACACTCGTTCTAGGATACTACTGATCCCATCTCTAACGAGTCATTCCCATTGGATATTACTAATCCAATATCTGATGAATTCTTTCGTACGGTTCTAATGTGTCTTGTTCTCTGCTCTGTAAACCAAAGCTCTGATACCAACTGTGAAAACCCGTAACTTCCCCGTAAAGGAAAGCGTCGGATAATTCGAGAACAAGCCACAACAGAACACATACAGAAGAACATTTCATTGTATATTACAACAATGCATCAGGTTACAAGAATATACAGAGTATAAATGAATATTACACAGAAATATCAGAGATTTAAATTGCATTTAAATACATCGCAGTGGAAAATAATACAATACACAACTAGAAGAGATATACGGATACAAAGCTTTCCGGATATCGTTCCAGCTGTAAACCAGGATCCTGTGAATATAAATCTGCAAAACCAAAACTACTAGCTGCCCGTGTCGAAAATAAGGGCACCCAGAGTTTAGGTTAAAACAATAAACTCCAGGTCAGTCATGTGACTGGTGTGAGAACTAAAACAGTTGTAAATCTTTATTTTTAAGGTAGGTAAATCAAGGGACCACGCCGTATAACACGGAACGGGTTTCCTCCCAAGAATACCAGTGCATATAAGTAAACAATGCAATGCTTTTCTAAAGATGAAGCTATTATAAGACCCAGGTCCCATCACACAATGCAACGCAGCCGAGGATAGGGTTTTCCCTTATAATAGCCAAACATGCTTAGTACGTTTAAAACAAATCATTTGATACTACCATAAGTGTATAGTGTCAAAATAATTTCAATCATAAATATCAATCATAGACGGCATGGGTACCATATATCATGTCGCCATACTAGTTCTACAATTAAAACCGCAATACACGTATTGGAAATTGGGTTATCATTTATGGTATGAACCGAGGCTAGGGGCAAGATCCTCACCGATTCGAGACGCTCTAGTCCGCCCCTCAGGAACAGTCGCAACTGCCCCTTGGATCGTCAGGGCCGGTCCACCGATGTGGATTATTATGCCTGAACACTACGTTTCCCCGCCCTTTGGGGCGTAAGCCTGGCCCGTCAGCCGACCAGAAGCATCGGCCGAAACCGATATTACAAGGCGCCTCGCTTTTCAGCAAGTAATAATAAGCAATATCCACAAGAGCCAAACTCGTCAGCCAGTTCAAGCACTGACGCCACTCCTAACTAGAAAGAAACGCATGTCCTCCCTGAGGTCCGTCTCCCGTTTTTAGTTCATACCGGGTGTGATACTCGCGAATCAACGTTACACAAAGCTACGCCACACAAGGCCGAGCTTTGATCATCAACTACAAGACTTTTCTTTTCAACAAAAGCCTTGATCCATGCAACTCAGCATGCCACATTGTCAGTCCATACTGTACCACTGATTTTTGCCAATATATAACCTCTAGGCTCGTACGTCTCAGAGAAGGGTGTATAGCAAGAGAATAAATTCTCTGCCACCAAACAGATATATATTTAGCAGGGATCACCAATACAGTATAAAGGAATACAACGTCAGACACACTATCCATTTACAAGTCCATTCTGGGTCTGAACGAAACCGGAGGCACTTTCCTCGCATATCCATCCATCGCCAAGTACGTCTGGACGATCACCAACTGTTTCCATCTTCTTGGGTGTACAGCCCAATCAAGATCATCAGTAATCACCCAAACGATGTGAAGACTTCCGGTCTTCGACCACCGTCTTCATCTTCGACTTATCGTCGTATCAGTTATTCAGAATGGGATAAACCCGGTCTTCCCGAATAACTCGCGTATATTTTAAATAAGTGTTACACAAACACAACATACGCCTCATTCCAATTCATCAGTCACTAACCGTAAATTAATCAAGAGAATAATTCCCCAAATATTAACCCCGAAGGCCGAAACCAACATCAGATCAATATCCATAAAACCATTCTGCTTGGCTAACCGACAGTTAGTTTCTAAATTTCACATCCATAGGGAAAGGTTCCCATTAATTTTATCCAAGATAAATTCCTTGAATTTGTTCTTTAATCTATTTTTGAATATCAATTCAAACTAGTCGGGATTAACGAACCTTCCCGAAGTAATCATTTGTTTTAATTTCCCAATCCCAACCTATTCATCCCGTGAAGTAAAACTGGTAGTACTTCATATCTAACACCACGGTGTTATCGGTAAATTCAATTACCATTTCACGTTCAAATCTAATTAAAGATTTAACTATCGCCTGGAGCAAAACTGGTGATACTCCATTTCGATTATCTCAATCTAATTAAAGATTCATTAAAACTCTACTTAGTTTTAATCTTTGACTGGGTTAAAGAATCAGTGTCATTTAAAACACAGTTCAATATAAACCCAAAATCACATTCCATTAATTATCGGGTTAAAGAACTAGTGTTATTTAAAACACTGTCCACGACAAACCCAAAAATCAATGTCAATTCAATTCCAATTAAGTATTATTCAATTGGTACACTTCATTAAATCTAAATAAAAAGATTTAATCTTTTCTCAACTGGGTTCAAGAACCGTGTTAATGAAGACACCATTCACGACAAACCCAAATCACATTTGATATTCAATACAAGGCTCTGAATAGAAAATATATCGGCTTATATTCAATATCAAATTCTACGATTAACAAATGTCGTATTGGAAATAACGATATAAATATATATCTTTCAAATTTCCATAACAACATCCGTATAATCCCGAATTCCAACATCGAAATATTCCGAAGACAATTTCGATTCAATCCACTCCAATGCAATCATTGGAAATTTTGGTTATTTTTAAAACCCTTTTCAAATTCAATTTATTTACTTAAAAATAAATAGAATTATAATTCTAGTTCAAAACTAGTTTATTTCGGTAAAAATCTATTTTTATCTTTTCAAATATGGAGTTTTTCATCCCAATTCTTTTAAAATCATTTCTTATGATTTCACACAAATTATTACTATTTTTAATAATTTTATCAAGGCCCGTACAGTCGATTTCCTTCAACGGCCATGAACTGCACTTACAGCGACCTTTTTCGAATTTGATTTGGACGTAACTCCAAATCCAACCGTTAGATTTCTAATTTCTAATATTCTTTAGAAAGCTCTTCTCGATACGAACCCAACGGTTCCGGTTTTAGGAGAATCCGACGGTCGGATCTCCCATAATGTCCGTTTGAAATAAATGGTCGAAATTCACGAACTGCCGCGGCGCGTTCTATTCAGGCCATTATATTATATATATAATATATATATAACATATATTTCGTCGATTTCTATTTAAAATGAATTATATAAATAGTTTTAAATTCGTTTCAAAAGAAATTTCAACTTCCATTTCAATTCAAATCAAAATTGAATTCTTCTTTATAAATTCGTTTTAAAATTCATTTCTATTCAATTCAAATTTCAATTCAATTTGAATTCATTTCAATTTGCTTTCAATTCAATTTGAATTTGTTTTCAATTCATTTCGAAATCGTTTTCAATTCAATTCATTTCGAAATCGTTTTCAATTCATTTTGAAATCGTTTTATATTCAATTCATTTCGAAATCGTTTTCAATTCAATTCATTTCGAAACCGTTTTCAATTCATTTCATTTCGAAATCGTTTTCAATTCAATTCATTTCATTTCGAAATTGTTTTCAATTCAATTCATTTCGAAATCGTTTTCAATTCAATTCACTTCGAAATCGTTTTCAATTCAATTCACTTCGAAATCGTTTTCAATTCAATTCATTTCGAAATCGTTTTCAATTCAATTCATTTCGAAATCGTTTTCAATTCAATTCATTTAGAAATCGTTTTCAATTCAATTCATTTCGAAATCGTTTTCAATTCAATTCATTTCGAAATCGTTTTCAATTCAATTCATTTCAAAATCGTTTTCAATTCAATTCATTTCAAAATGAATAAAATTGATATAAATATCGTTCACGTCAAAATGGCGTCAATCTAATCAACACGGCTTCATAAATTTCTATTTTCAAATATTCTATTCATATATTTCTTTTTCAAAATAGTTGTTATTATCAAAATATTTCGTTCAACACATGACCAATCTCAATGGATGAGTACTGTCAACACATGAACCTTTATTTTATATTGTTCTTTATTTTTCAAATTGGAATGAGGCCCAATCAATTACCATATAAAGTTAATTATATGGATTCCATACAACACATGTATATAATAGCATTGAAAAATAATCAACCATCAACCAAAGTGCACTACGCTGTATAAGCATCAAATATAGATATCTAATGCTTATAACAGCATGTCAATCGATCGATCGACATATTTAATCAATCAGGATGAGTGAACTTCAAATTTCATCCTAACACCCGTGTGGGGTTTCAAACAATCAAACACATATTTTATTTTTGCAGTTGGGCGATGTGTAAAATTTATCGTCCCAATCAATGTCCTTCAAATAGGTGTACATAAACAAACCGTCCGGTTTGCAAATGAATATTTATTTATTCACATTCACGTTAAAAATTATATTTTTAACGATAAAACATTTTATTTTAACATATGAATTTCTATTCATTTCATTCTTTAAATAAAATGATATTTCTATTTTTCTAACTTATTTTAGAAAATTTCGGCGCCATAACGGCACGATACTAGAAACGGGACGAGGCCTAGCCTTATCCCCGGACTAGTGAAGGCCCACGCCATTCACACATCAATCAAATCCATTCAATTCACCAAACAATTCAATTTCAATCAAATAATCTAACTAATTTTTGAAATCAAACAAACAAGTCCATGGTCTGTGGACGATTGTGTCGGGTGCTACTAAGCACCGTCTGCATCCTAGTATATATATATGACTAGAAAAGAAAATTGAAAGGTGAGAAATTCTCACTTATAGCTATCCAGCTCCACGACTCTTCCTTTAGAGAAATCTTCATCGTTATCGCGTCTTTGTCAACTTCGTTGCCCGTAGCCACTACATATATAAAAATCAAATTTTTACTTCGTTATTCAATATATAAAAATCACATTTTCATTTCGATGTTCAATATATAAAATCACATTTTTATTCCTTCACACATAAAAAGATGATATTTTTATATTTCCTACTATGCAAAGATTATATTTTTATCCTTCTACAATATAAAAGATTATATTTTTACTACTTTAAAAATATAAAAATCCAATTTTTAATTCTTTAAAAATATAAAAATCATATTTTTATATCGCCTCTTCTTATATATAAATCATATTTTTAAATTCAAAGTTATTCTATATTTTTAAAAATCATATTTATATTTTACGAAGCTATTTTATATTTTTCAAAAACAAAGCATCGTTATATTTTTTTTCTAAACATATCATATTTTTTCTAAACATTGTTATTTTATAAACAATTTTAATTTCTATTTTAAAATAAAGATTTTCCTATTTTTAAAACTAAGTATAATTTATATTTTAAAACTGATTTTATTTAAACTGCTAAAATAAACAAAAAAAACTGAAAAGAAAATAGGAAAAAAAACTGTTAAACCTTTCTCCCTTGTTTTCAGTTCGGCCGAACCTCCCTTGAAAGCTAGGGTTCGATATTGTCGCTGCCTCGCTCCTCCAGACCTCGATCGGCCACTGCCACATCCTCCGCCTCCACACCACGCACCTGCACCACACCCTCAGTGCCTACTCGACGACGGTCTGGTGCCAGAAATCGCCTCCCAACGGCGACGGTTCAAGCTCCTATTTCCCCCAAAATTCCCAACCAGAAATCATCACACCCGTTCACCTCCAAGAGCTTGAAAAGCTCTTCGAATTCCATTCATTAATTTTCGATTTCAATTTGCGGATTTGATGAAAAATGAGGAGGAAATTCGGACGATTTAGATCGTTGGTTCTTGAAGTGGCGGCTGTAAGAATGAGGGGCTAGGGTTTCTAGTTTTAGGTAGTTATATATAAATATTTTAATAGTTTATTCACTTAACCGTTTTATTATGAAAATTCGTGTTCGAACTCCAATTTAAACCCAACGAGTGTCATCCCCTAGCTAATTACCCCCCATCCTGGACACAATGGAATATGTTTTGTTAGCCAATTCGACTGTTACGATCAGTTATTCTTCAAATTAAAGTATAAAACATTTAATTTTCAATTTTGAACGTACATTTTAATTTGCCAGGGCCACAAACTGATTCGAAAAATTCCAGAAAAATAAATCGGCCTATGTGGGGACGATACGGTCCCAACAAAACTGATTTCGTCGAATTCTGAGATCGTTTGAAAAATGGCCAATTTCAGGTCGATCAGAATTGACTGAAACTGTTCAAACGCGTTTAACTGCGCCACGCTCACATATTGATTCAGAAAATTATGAAAATTGGAATCTGGCAATAACTTGACATCCCGGACCCAACAAAACTGGTTTCGTCGAAATCCGAGGTCGTTTGCAAAATTCCCAATTTTAAGGGCCTGAATTCCATAGCGACTATTCAGAAATTTCAACTGGACATATCTTTTGATTCCCGCTATCAAATTTCGATTTTTCGAATTCGTTGGAAAGATATTCACAATTAGATCCTAATGTTTTTGGTTTCACTAAAATCCGGATTGTTTTGCACCCGGTACATTCAATTGAAGTTTGAAATCGAATTATCGAACTACCGCGCCATTTTCAATTCTATTTATAATTATATATAAATATTTATATTCTAACGACGACGTATATAATATATACGTTCGATTTATATCCAAAATAAATTTCTCGTCGATATTATTTAAAATAATTCATTTTAAATATTCAAAATTCGATAAAATTGCCAAAATAAAAATTTTAAACTGGCCTAGATTTTCGGGTTGTTACAATCTCCCCCACTTAAAAATTTTCGTCCCCGAAAAGGAACAAAGTCGAAAGTGGTTTGATTAATCAACTCTACGTTCGATCTGACTTCTATTCTCCAACTTTTCAGTTTCTGAGAATTTCCAAATTTTCAAAAATTTGGCTAACACCCTAAATTTTCGAAAAATTTCGCCATAACCTCCCCTGCACCGGGAGCATCGGGGAATTTCAAATGGCTTCCCCGGTCCTTCAGATCTCAAAAAGAAAAAGAAAAAGCCAATAGGCTCATAAAATCATCATCACCCAAACAAAACTGTAAATGATGTAGTAAACATGTACCTATTTGTCGGGCAAACAAATTTTATTCTCTGCTCTAGCCTCCTTGCTATGACCTGTTCAATGTAAGTATATGTATATGCAAGCAAATGCAACCAATTTTTAATACAATTCAATATTTATTTCAATTAGGCTAAATGGTTCAAAATTATCAAACAAATAAACAAACAACACAAACATCAATCAATTAGTGAATTAACGTTTCAAATTCATAATTTTGATACATATACAAAAATCAGATTTTTGATGCCAAATCACAACAATAAGCCCTATCTAATTTTGGTTCTCACACTAGTCAATAGGAAATATATAGAAATCTCACTTTCGTCACTCGAACATAAATTCTAATGATGGAACTCCATCATCAAAATCATCTCCGGGCGATTAGAGTGTAATTCTATATCTATCCAGTATATTAAAATTTCTAATACACGCGGATCAGACGTATACGCAAAATCTATATATACTGGATTGTCCACATCAATATAAATAGATAATCAAATACGAATAATTGATTTAGATTTTCAAAACAAAATTTGTTTTCACGTTAAAAATATACTCTTCACACTCGTTCTAGGATACTACTGATCCCATCTCTAACGAGTCATTCCCATTGGATATTACTAATCCAATATCTGATGAATTCTTTCGTACGGTTCTAATGTGTCTTGTTCTCTGCTCTGTAAACCAAAGCTCTGATACCAACTGTGAAAACCCGTAACTTCCCCTTAAAGGAAAGCGTCGGATAATTCGAGAACAAGCCACAACAGAACACATACAGAAGAACATTTCATTGTATATTACAACAATGCATCAGGTTACAAGAATATACAGAGTATAAATGAATATTACACAGAAATATCAGAGATTTAAATTGCATTTAAATACATCGCAGCGAAAAATAATACAATACACAACTAGAAGAGATATACGGATACAAAGCTTTCCGGATATCGTTCCAGCTGTAAACCAGGATCCTGTGAATATAAATCTGCAAAACCAAAACTACTAGCTGCCCGTGTCGAAAATAAGGGCACCCAGAGTTTAGGTTAAAACAATAAACTCCAGGTCAGTCATGTGACTGGTGTGAGAACTAAAACAGTTGTAAATCTTTATTTTTAAGATAGGTAAATCAAGGGACCACGCCGTATAACACGGAACGGGTTTCCTCCCAAGAATACCAGTGCATATAAGTAAACAACGCAATGCTTTTCTAAAGATGAAGCTATTATAAGACCCAGGTCCCATCACACAATGCAACGCAGCCGAGGATAGGGTTTTCCCTTATAATAGCCAAACATGCTTAGTACGTTTAAAACAAATCGTTTGATACTACCATAAGTGTATAGTGTCAAAACAATTTCAATCATAAATATCAATCATAGACGGCATGGGTACCATATATCATGTCGCCATACTAGTTCTACAATTAAAACCGCAATACACGTATTGGAAATTGGGTTATCATTTATGGTATGAACCGAGGCTAGGGGCAAGATCCTCACCGATTCGAGACGCTCTAGTCCGCCCCTCAGGAACAGCCGCAACTGCCCCTTGGATCGTCAGGGCCGGTCCACCGATGTGGATTATTATGCCTGAACACTACGTTTCCCCGCCCTTTGGGGCGTAAGCCTGGCCCGTCAGCCGACCAGAAGCATCGGCCGAAACCGATATCACGAGGCGCCTCGCTTTTCAGCAAGTAATAATAAGCAATATCCACAAGAGCCAAACTCGTCAGCCAGTTCAAGCACTGACGCCACTCCTAACTAGAAAGAAACACATGTCCTCCCTGAGGTACGTCTCCCGTTTTTAGTTCATACCGGGTGTGATACTCGCGAATCAAAGTTACACAAAGCTACGCCACACAAGGCCGTGCTTTGATCATCAACTACAAGACTTTTCTTTTCAACAAAAGCCTTGATCCATGCAACTCAGCATGCCACATTGTCAGTCCATACTGTACCACTGATTTTTGCCAATATATAACCTCTAGGCTCGTACGTCTCAGAGAATGGTGTATAGCAAGAGAATAAATTCTCTGCCACCAAACAGATATATATTTAGCAGGGATCACCAATACAGTATAAAGGAATACAACGTCAGACACACTATCCATTTACAAGTCCGTTCTGGGTCTGAACGAAACCGGAGGCACTTTCCTCGCATATCCATCCATCTCCAAGTACGTCTGGACGATCACCAACTGTTTCCATCTTCTTAGGTGTACAGCCCAATCAAGATCATCAGTAATCATCCAAACGATGTGAAGACTTCCGGTCTTCGACCACCGTCTTCATCTTCGACTTATCGTCGTATCAGTTATTCAGAATGGGATAAACCCGGTCTTCCCGAATAACTCGCGTATATTTTAAATAAGTGTTACACAAACACAACATACGCCTCATTCCAATTCATCAGTCACTAACCGTAAATTAATCAAGAGAATAATTCCCCAAATATTAACCCCGAAGGCCGAAACCAACATCAGATCAATATCCAGAAAACCATTCTGCTTGGCTAACCGACAGTTAGTTTCTAAATTTCACATCCATAGGGAAAGGTTCCCATTAATTTTATCCAAGATAAATTCCTTGAATTTGTTCTTTAATCTATTTTTGAATATCAATTCAAACTAGTCGGGATTAACGAACCTTACTGAAGTAATCATTTGTTTTAATTTCCCAATCCCAACCTATTCATCCCATGAAGTAAAACTGGTAGTACTTCATATCTAACACCACGGTGTTATCGGTAAATTCAATTACCATTTCACGTTCAAATCTAATTAAAGATTTAACTATCGCCTGGAGCAAAACTGGTGATACTCCATTTCGATTATCTCAATCTAATTAAAGATTCATTAAAACTCTACTTAGTTTTAATCTTTGACTGGGTTAAAGAATCAGTGTCATTTAAAACACAGTTCACGATAAACCCAAAATCACATTCCATTAATTATCGGGTTAAAGAACTAGTGTTATTTAAAACACTGTCCACGACAAACCCAAAAATCAATGTCAATTCAATTCCAATTAAATATTATTTAATTGGTACACTTCATTAAATCTAAATAAAAAGATTTAATCTTTTCTCAACTGGGTTCAAGAACCGTGTTAATGAAGACACCATTCACGACAAACCCAAATCACATTTGATATTCAATACAAGGCTCTGAATAGAAAATATATTTGCTTATATTCAATATCAAATTCTACGATTAACAAATGTCATATTGGAAATAACGATATAAATATATATCTTTCAAATTTCCATAACAACATCCGTATAATCCCGAATTCCAACATCGAAATATTCCGAAGACAATTTCGATTCAATCCACTCCAATGCAATCATTGGAAATTTTGGTTATTTTTAAAACCCTTTTCAAATTCAATTTATTTACTTAAAAATAAATAGAATTATAATTCTAGTTCAAAACTAGTTTATTTCGATAAAAATCTATTTTTATCTTTTCAAATATGGAGTTTTTCATCCCAATTCTTTTAAAACCATTTCTTATGATTTCACACAAATTATTACTATTTTTAATAATTTTATCAAGGCCCGTACTGTAACACCCCGCCTCCGCTAGGGTCACTCGCAAAGGAATGCACTAGCTTTAGAGGGGCATTATTGGTAAACATGCACAGAAATATCACAAGACAGAACATATAAAATAGCGGAAGTAAAACCGAACTTTCATAAACATGAATACATAAGGTCTAAAGCCTTTTACATCAGAGTACATCAAAACCTGTCTTGCAATAGTAAAGAAGCATAAAGACTTTTTCATAAATTATTCCCCAAATAAAAACAGTAAAGTAGCCGTAGCCAGGAAAAGTCCAAGCCATCCATGATGACCTTCAAGCAGAAGAAGTCCGAACTAAACAACAGTATTTCCTCCCTGTAACCTGGGGGGAACGGAAGAAAAGAGGCGAAACAAAACGGGTCAGTCAAAAAGACTGAGTAAGCCCTATCTACTATCAGTATAAAAACTAGTAAAGTTAACTGACATGAGAAACTGAGATGAACATAAGCATGATAACAAGATAGATAGGCTAAATCAAAATAACAGGATGAACTACTGAACTCAGGTAAACTAAGGTGTCATGATAAATTATGATGTCAAGATAAAACAAGGTATCACATCGTCAGGTTTCTATCAAGTATAATATCCCCAAGATATCTATCACGTATAACGTCCCATGGCATCCATCCTGTATATCCGCTCTGCACCTACCGTACTAGTACCCTAACTGTATTACGTGTTATCCGTGAATAACCTTTACTCAAAAGTCGTGTAATGGTCCATGTCAACCTAATATGCCGCATATATAGGTTACTCAACTCATATGTTTCTTTCCATGTATAAGTTCAGTCCTTTGCCGTAGGCTGTACGGGCTTTCCCATGTAAACGGTTTATCCTTGAAGTTGTTTTAGACTGCAACCCTTGATCAGTTGTGTTTCCTTACCATGAACTATCGCGCGTCCACTTAGGATTTATGCCACCTAGGACCGCTAGGGATTATGCTACCTAATGAACGTTTCCGTGTCTCGGTTTGGGTTTTGGCCACCTAGGGCCACTAGGGATTACGCCACCCGTCAACCGCGCCCTTGATCCCACGTATGTATCGTGAATCGTTTTCCATGTCTAGATGAACATGTTCCCCAATGTGCCATCCGAGTTCTGTGCCAGGGAAAATCAAGAAATACGGAACTCGGTCGGGAGCTTTAAATCGTCTGCCGATGCAGATATCAAGGTCTGTTTTTGTACCCGTGGCTATGGTCCCACGTGACCCCTCCCTCAACTACTGAAAGGCAATCCAAGAAAAATCATGTATAAGAACCACTCCACGGCCCCACTATAGCCCACTTCCCTATGGGCCAACCTCACCCATGACTCGATAGCAAGCACATGGTCTGTTGGGGTTTCTCTGCCTTTCCGTACGTACACGATTGACTAAAGATGGTAGGTAGTCGGCGATGTGCTATCCAGGGAAAAAACCAAGAATCGTCGACTCCACGCTAATCCATCCCAGTCTTTAGGTCGCTCGCATAGCAACCAAGGCATACTCTTGGTCCTTCTAACGCAGACCTTAACCTCTCATGGGCCTAGTATGATTACCTGGCAGCCCACAGAGGGATCCCAAGAATATCCTCACGTCCCCCGAAGCTTCCACTTCGGCACCCAGTGCGCTGGAGCTTTTATCCAAGTCAGATAACTTGCTCCCCCTCGTATACTAAGCGATGACCTACCGTATCAGGTTACTCATCGTTTTGTGAATTAGTCCTATGTCCTTAGCTAAGAATTATTACTTAGTTACCCTTAACTAAGGTTTACCACTTAGCTTCCTTTCCCGTTATCCTTGATCAACCACGAGTCTCTACCTAGTTCCTCTAACTAGGGTTGGTCTTATTGGGTTAAGTGTTATCGTTCAAGTCCATGCCTTAACCCGCCCACGAATCACGTCAAGATTGGCTAAGTATTTAAGTTCAAGACTTAGCCCCACAAGTTGGTTAAGTGTACCCAGAGGCTCATGACTTAACCCTATCAGGTCAAATTGGTCAAGTACTAGTTTACCTTAACCCTATCGGATTATCTTGCTAGATTGATTAAGCATAGATTATCTTAATCCCATCAAATTATCAAGTCGGATTGGTTAAGTATATTCTAAAAAGGTCTTGCGACTTAACCTTGTCAGGTCCGCGTATTAGATTGGTTAAGTGTAGGTTACTTAACCTCATCAAATCATCATGTATAATTGGTTAAGTATAAGTTGCTTAACCCCATTAAATTATCACGTTAAGTTGGTTGAGTATTGGTTACTTAACCTCATTGAATTACCAAGTTTAAATTGGTTAAGTGTTTAACTTAACCCCATCGAATTACCGTGTTTAGATTAGTTAAGTGTGGATTACTTAACCTCATCTAATTACCGTGGTCAGATTAGTTAAGCCTTAATTACTTAACCCCATCTAATTACCAAGTCAGGTTAGTTAAGTGTAAATTACTTAACCCCATCCCCTAATCATCTTGCATGGTTAAGTGTCATTAAGAAATCAAACCCGATCCCACTTAAACTTATCAAGTTATCATGTTGGATTGATTAAGTATTGGTTAACTTAATCCCCGTCCACTAGCCGTATAAAAATGGTTAAGTGTCATTAGGCAAATCAAATCACTTAACCTACCCAACCTTGTCATGTTTTGTTAAGTATCATTAGCCTAATCAATTTACTTAACCCCTTTATCCATGTCATATTTGGTTAAGAGTCATTAATCAAATTAACTTAACCCTATCATGTGACATTAATTACTTAATGCACCCCAACCTCTCACATTAGACTTTGTTGTGGTTACTAGTTAAGCCGGTCGGTTCCGGGTAGCTTCACACCACAACTTGGTCTAACCTCGGGTTCAAGCACAACATGACCAACTTCTCACATTGGGTCCTATTGTTTGCAACTACTAGTTAGGTCGGTCGGTTCCGGGTAGTTTTACGTTGCAAACTCAACCCAACCTCGAGTTGGCCACACTTATATTATCTAAGTGTCATGTTCATCATGTTTCCAAAACATGTTACAAGTTTTTCAAGCATTTGGGTAGACCTAACTTAACAGGTAAATTCCCAAAGGGTAGACCTAACTTAATAGGTAAATTCCCAAGACTATGTTTTTATGCATACTTACATGTCAACTTCCATGTTATATTTCAAGCCATGTTTTAAAGTTGTATTTTCATGTCATTAGAAATTACCCATAACATAACCTAACGCTTTTAAACT
This sequence comes from Allium sativum, assembly GCA_030737875.1. NCBI lineage: Eukaryota > Viridiplantae > Streptophyta > Magnoliopsida > Asparagales > Amaryllidaceae > Allium > Allium sativum. The sequence continues at coordinate 175,709,048 of CM060915.1, read as the reverse complement.
CGCATATACATTCGCAACAACGTAATGGATTAAAAGAAGAGACTTGGCAAAGGAATGACAAAAATGGGTATTAAGCCACAAGTTAATCATGGTGGCAAATGAGGCACAAATGTGTTCATTAGCTTGCATGTTACATTCTTAAGCCTCAAAAGCATGCATAAACCCAAACTTGGCACATAAGCGAATCATGGTGACAAAAGACATGGAATGATGGCTAGAAACTCGCATATATCATCGTATAAGGATTATGACTTCATATGCAAGTTGACATAATGATTATGAAGGTTCTCATGTTGCATAATGCAACATTTCAACATAAAGGTTGTAGCTTTTAGCTCATAAGATGAAGATAATGACTTCATAAACTTGCATGACATGATAGCATATATCATTCCCAATGATCAAAACCCAAACTTGCAACATGAACATTTAACTTCATAGTTAATATCTAAGAGTAGGGAAGGGCTTACATTGCTATGAAGGCCTAAATCGATTAAACTAAAGCTTATGATGAAGCCTATGCATGCCATCACCCAAAAACCCAAAGATGGATGCTCCAAATCACTAAAAACACCATCTTTATGAACAAAGATCAAAGCTTTTGTCCTGAAATCAACTTGAGGGGCTCTCATACTAACATAGGGACTCTCTAATACTCTCATGTTCATGAAACCTCTCATAGAAATGAAGTGGAGGCTAGGATAGTTGAGTGGAGGCCATGAGAGTAGAAATTTTGCCATAGTTTAGTTACATGAGTGAATAATGAGGGTTTAGGGGAGGGTTAGGGGCTTATTTATAGAAGATTAGGCTAGTTAGGACCCTTAGATTAACCCTAGGACCAACCTGAACCGTCAGATCTCAAACCAGGCCTAGAAACCTAGCCAAGATAGAAACAGGTGCACCAGGCAAGACTGCTCGTCTGAGCCAGGTCGACAGCCAAGTCGACAGGGCTGTCGACTTGGTGATACCAAGTCAACTCCCAAGTCGACAGGGCTGTCGACTTGGGTACTGTGGCGGGAATTTTTCCCGCCTGGTCCAGCTGGCCCAATCTTCCAAATTCAAGTTTGAATTTGAAATCTGTTTTTACTTAGAAATTTTCTGAAAACTTCGTTGGGCCTTAATCGGGTCATACGGACTCCGATTTTCGAAAACTCGGACTCTATTTCGCGTATTTTTCCGAGACGAACACAATGGCATAGCCCGTTAAACTTGATTCAGAATTTAAAATTAAATTCTGCCTTGATTCTCGTCTTACTCATGTTATCGAAATACGGGTTGTTACACGTACAGTCGATTTCCTTCAACGGCCATCGAACTGCACTTACAGCGACCTTTTTCAAATTTGATTTGGACGTAACTCCAAATCCAACCGTTAGATTTCTAATTTCTAATATTCTTTAGAAAGCTCTTTTCGATACGAACCCAACGGTTCCGGTTTTAGGAGAATCCGACGGTCGGATCTCCCGTAATGTCCGTTTGAAATAAATGGTCGAAATTCACGAACTGCCGCGGCGCGGAGTGTTCTATTCAGGCCATTATATTATATATATAATATATATAATATATATTTCGTCGATTTCCGAATTATATAAATAGTTTTAAATTCGTTTCAAAAGAAATTTCAACTTCAATTTCAATTCAAATCAAAATTGAATTCTTCTTTATAAATTCGTTTTAAAATTCATTTCTATTCAATTCAAATTTCAATTCAATTTGAATTCATTTCAATTTGCTTTCAATTCAATTTGAATTTGTTTTCAATTCATTTCGAAATCGTTTTCAATTCAATTCATTTCGAAATCGTTTTCAATTCAATTCATTTCGAAATCGTTTTCAATTCATTTCGAAATCGTTTTATATTCAATTCATTTCGAAATCGTTTTCAATTCAATTCATTTCGAAATCGTTTTCAATTCAATTCATTTCGAAATTGTTTTCAATTCAATTCACTTCGAAATCGTTTTCAATTCAATTCATTTCGAAATCGTTTTCAATTCAATTCATTTCGAAATCGTTTTCAATTTAATTCATTTCGAAATCGTTTTCAATTCAATTCATTTCGAAATCGTTTTCAATTCAATTCATTTCGAAATCGTTTTCAATTCAATTCATTTCAAAATGAATAAAATTGATATAAATATCGTTCACGTCAAAATGTCGTCAATCTAATCAACACGGCTTCATAAATTTCTATTTTCAAATATTCTATTTCAAATATTTCTTTTTCAAAATAGTTGTTATTATCAAAATATTTCGTTCAACACATGACCAATCTCAATGGATGAGTACTGTCAACACATGAACCTTTATTTTATATTGTTCTTTATTTTTCAAATTGGAATGAGGCCCAATCAATTACCATATAAAGTTAATTATATGGATTCCATACACTACATGTATATAATAGCATTTAAAAATAATCAACCATCAACCAAAGTGCACTACACTGTATAAGCATCAAATATAGATATCTAACGCTTATAACAGCCCGTCAATCGATCGATCGACATATTTAATCAATCAGGATGAGTGAACTTCAAATTTCATCCTAACACCCGTGTGGGGTTTCAAACAATCAAACACATATTTTATTTGTGCAGTTGGGCGATGTGTAAAATTTATCGTCCCAATCAATGTCCTTCAAATAGGTGTACATAAACAAACCGTCCGGTTTGTAAATGAATATTTATTTATTCACATTCACGTTAAAAATTATATTTTTAACGATAAAACATTTTATTTTAACATATGAATTTCTATTCATTTCATTCTTTAAATAAAATGATATTTCTATTTTTCTAACTTATTTTAGAAAATTTCGGCGGCATAACGACACGATACTAGAAACGGGACGAGGCCTAGCCTTATCCCCGGACTAGTGAAGGCCCACGCCATTCACACATCAATCAAATCCATTCATTTCACCAAACAATTCAATTTCAATCAAATAATCTAACTAATTTTTGAAATCAAACAAACAAGTCCATGGTCTGTGGACGATTGTGTCTGGTGCTACTAAGCACCGTCTGCATCCTAGTATATATATATGACTAGAAAAGAAAATTGAAAGGTGAGAAATTCTCACTTATAGCTATCCAGCTCCACGACTCTTCCTTTAGAGAAATCTTCATCGTTATCGCGTCTTTGTCAACTTCGTTGCCCGTAGCCACTACATATATAAAAATCAAATTTTTACTTCGTTATTCAATATTTAAAAATCACATTTTCATTTCGATGTTCAATATATAAAATCACATTTTTATTCCTTCACACATACAAAGATGATATTTTTATATTTCCTACTATGCAAAGATTATATTTTTATCCTTCTACAATATAAAAGATTATATTTTTACTAAGTTAAAAATATAAAAATCCAATTTTTAATTCTTTAAAAATATAAAAATCATATTTTTATATCGCCTCTTCTTATATAAAAATCATATTTTTAAATTCAAAGTTATTCTATATTTTTAAAAATCATATTTATATTTTACGAAGCTATTTTATATTTTTCAAAAACAAAGCATCGTTATATTTTTTTTCTAAACATATCATATTTTTTCTAAACATTGTTATTTTATAAACAATTTTAATTTCTATTTTAAAATAAAGATTTTCCTATTTTTAAAACTAAGTATAATTTATATTTTAAAACTGATTTTATTTAAACTGCTAAAATAAAGAAAAAAACTGAAAAGAAAATAGGAAAAAAAAACTGTTAAACCTTTCTCCCTTGTTTTCAGTTCGGCCGAACCTCCCTTGAAAGCTAGGGTTCGATATTGTCGCTGCCTCGCTCCTCCAGACCTCGATCGGCCACTGCCACATCCTCCGCCTCCACACCACGCACCTGCACCACCCCCTCAGTGCCTACTCGACGGCGGTCTGGTGCCAGAAATCGCCTCCCAACGGCGACGGTTCAAGCTCCTATTTCCCCCAAAATTCCCAACCAGAAATCATCACACCCGTTCACCTCCAAGAGCTTGAAGAGCTCTTCGAATTCCATTCATCAATTTTCGATTTCAATTTGCGGATTTGATGAAAAATGAGGAGGAAATTCGGACGATTTAGATCGTCGGTTCTTGAAGTGGCGGCTGTAAGAATGAGGGGCTAGGGTTTCTAGTTTTAGGTAGTTATATATAAATATATTAATAGTTTATTCACTTAACCGTTTTATTATGAAAATTCGTGTTTGAACTCCAATTTAAACCCAACGAGTGTCTCCCCTAGCTAATTACCCCCATCCTGGACACAATGGAATATGTTTTGTTAGCCAATTCGACTGTTACGATCAGTTATTCTTCAAATTAAAGTATAAAACATTTAATTTTCAATTTTGAACGTACATTTTAATTTGCCAGGGCCACAAACTGATTCGAAAAATTCCAGAAAAATAAATCTGGCTATGTGGGGACGATACGGTCCCAACAAAACTGATTTCGTCGAATTCTGAGATCGTTTGAAAAATGGCCAATTTCAGGTCGATCAGAATTGAGTGAAACTGTTCAAATGCGTTTAACTGCGCCGCGCTCACATATTGATTCAGAAAATTATGAAAATTGGAATCTGGCAATAACTTGACATCCCGGACCCAAAAAAATTGGTTTCGTCGAAATCCGAGGTCGTTTGCAAAATTCCCAATTTTAAGGGCCTGAATTCCATAGCGACTATTCAGAAATTTGAACTGGACATATCTTTTGATTCCCGCTATCAAATTTCGATTTTTCGAATTCATTGGAAAGATATTCACAATTAGATCCTAATGTTTTTGGTTTCACTAAAATCCGGATTGTTTTGCACCCGGTACATTCAATTGAAGTTTGAAATCGAATTATCGAACTACCGCGCCATTTTCAATTCTATTTATAATTATATATAAATATTTATATTCTAACGACGACGTATATAATATATACGTTCGATTTATATTCAAAATAAATTTCTCGTCGATATTATTTAAAATAATTCATTTTAAATATTCAAAATTCGATAAAATTGCCAAAATAAAAATTTTAAACTGCCCCATATTTTCGGGTTGTTACAAGTGTCTGTTCAAAATCATCAAATCCTAACTAATAAAATTATAGCAGCAGTGGGAATAAACAAAAGCGGGCAAGCAAAGTGTATTGTCATAACTACACAGCAGTTTATTCAAGACAATAACCAATTCAATTAATATCTTAAGTTAAGTTTATTCAAGGCAATAACCATTTTCTTTATTCAATTAATGTCTTACGTTCCATGTCCCATTTCAATCAACCAAATTCATGGAATAGTTGTGCACTTTTCATTTCCAGGTTCGTAAATAAGATAGGGTGGAAATAAGTAACAAGAAGAGACTCAGGTGTACAACATGCAAACATTAAGATAACAATCACAAACACATTATTCTTAGGAAAAAACAAATTGGAGAACTTAATATAAGTTTAAATCGTGAGATAACTCACCTCCGGTGACGCGGAACAGCAATTGCAGTGGGGGCGGCACCCAAAACGAGACCACCGTAGTGCCAAAGCGGAGGAACAATAGACGACGCTAATCGGAAGCCAACGTGGTGGGGGCACCTCGTGGCGACGTAGACGGAGAGCTACAGTGTACGGCGCCGGACAACGCAGTGCTTGCGGTTCCAGGTGGAGATTGCTGACCAGGCCTGTAGCTTTGATGTAGAGCCGCAGTGGAGAAGTGGCGTGGTGGCGACGCATGCTCTCGCGGGATGGACAGGACACGAGGTGGTCATTGTGGTAGTGGTCGCCGTTAGTTGTTAGTTAAAGCGAGTGACGGGGGCAGAGAAGCGGAGAGAGAGGAGCGACGGGGATGCATCAATTCATTAATGGACATTTTTTTTGGATTTGGGGATGAATTAATTCCTTTCTAGATGAAGAACTGCCAGAGGAAAAATAATTAGAAGGATGGATCCTCCAAAAATGAACGGGGAAATAATATAAAGGTAAGAGGGCGGTGTAAACAAATCCAGAACAATCCAGAATCACGTGTGGACAATATCAGGCTGAAGAGGACTAGTGTTGTTTTACATAGCTAAAAAGAGAACAACGTTATTTATTTCAACGAGTACTCACAACGTTGGTTTGTACATCTTAAATTCCAACACAAACAAATATTGTTATAACGAACGTTACTAACAAACGGAACACGACCGAAACTAACACTGCTATTTACTTGTTTTAAGCGCTATTAAAGCAGCAACTTATTAAACGGTAAATCAAATTAACAAGAACGCATTATATCAGCGTTCTAATTCCCCCAACTTGCCTGACGGTTTAAATAAAATATTGAAACGAAATATATTTAACGATTAAACCTTAATTTTGATTTATTTTTAAATGCCAAAATTACCTAGGTTATTACAACCCCCTTCAAAAAATCCGGGTTGTTACATATAACTTTTTTTATAACAAAATGAAATTTAAAAATATAAACTTTCATAACTATCTTTTTATTGTAAAAAATCGACAATAATAAAAATCAATTCTCCTATTTCAATTCTTTTTACTTTAAACAATGTTACATAGAAATGGAGTCTTTTAATTCTATTCGATCTAATATAGATAATACTACATAAAAATGTAATCTTTTCAAATCTACTCTTTTATAAAAATAAATCTTTTAGGAATAACATGTTTAAACACAAATGTTAATTTTATTTCAACTAACAAGTTTTAACACAAATGTTGTTTTTATTACAATAATCATGTTTTTGACAAAAATGTTATTTTTATTTCAATAATCATATTTTATTTACATAACATTATTTTAACATAAATGACTATTTTGTTTATATAATATGACTTTAACTAAATGTCATATTCAACAACAATGACTATTTTTGTTTTAACCAACAAGTTTGAAAAAAATGACTATTTTTGCTTTATATAAAATGACAACAAAAATGATACTTTAAAAACCGTTCTTTTAATCACAACTAAAATGAAAAAATACATATTATTTTGTATCAATTCATTTTACTGCAACTATCTTGAAAATAAAAACGTTATTTTCTAAAACTATCCTTTTTGTTGTGACTAAATTTACAATAAAAATGTATCTTCCTATTTTCCTCTTTTCCTAATAATCTAAAGTGGCAATTAAAATGCAAATTTAAAATCTAGTCTTTTATTCCTATAAAATTACAATAAAAATGCAATTCTAAAATCTATTTTTTCTATTGCCTCTAATTTGACAATAAAAATGTTTCTTTAACATCTATACTTTTTGTTGTCTAAATTTTGAGAATAAAAATATTTCCTTTAAATTAATTTCCCAAATAACATAAATGATAATTACCACCATCTAATAATCAAATGATAATATTATTTGAATCTAATTTTATAATTAACATGAGTGTTAATTTCAACAATCTAATAACACAGATAATTCAGTTTGAATAACAAACATGATACACACAAATTCATTCAGTGATTCACTGCAATACAACACAATTAACATTTCAATAAATATATACATGACACCACATTAATTTTATATAGAATGAATATAAATTTCACAATAAAATAATTCATTAATTTTTATTTAAAAAATAGAAATCTCATATCGATTTGTTTGAATTTTCAAAGGTCTCCATCTCAGTTCTGATCTATGCTATTGTGTAGATCTTGAAAAGAAGAGTTCAACGCTTCAGAAATCGTTCCATTTTGCTTTTGTATGAACTAGTTATAGGGTTTTAACTTTTGAACAATTCTATAATAAATTAACTATTGATTAATTAATTTAATTAATTTAAATTTCCCTTAGACCTTTCCTTTCATCTCTTCTTCGTTACTTCTACAGTTCATGATTGCAGAACCCATCGCGCCCCCCTTTCTTCAATTTCCCACGCTCCTCCAAGGCACCGGAGACTGATCCGACTTCACCGCGACGTCGGCCTTCCCAGGAGCCACCACCGCCCCAGTTCCTGTCGAACTCGCCATAACCCTCCTCACTAAAACTCGCCTTAAACCCGCCGTCGTTCACTCCAAAAATCCCACAAACCATTCAATGTTAATCGATCATGACCGTTGAATAGATTGATCTCTCTTAGGTCTTAAAATTTTGTTTTGAAAATGAGAATCAATTCAAAGTAAGATGGAGGAATTTTGGGGTTGAACTTGTGAATCACCGGCCATCCATTTTGAAGCTTGGCGGCTGCGCATGTATAAGATTAGGGTTTTGGATAATTGTGTGTTTATAATAATATTTAATTCTTTAATTCAGTAAAAGGCCTGATAACCTATACTAGATCCAATTTCAGCCCAACAAAAGTTGTAACTAGGCAAATACGCCCATTCCGGATGCAATGGGCTATGTCCCGTGAGACTAATCGAATGTTTGTGGCCTGAAATATTTAATTTAATATTTAAATCATTTATTTATTTAATTTGATCGTACATTTAAATTTACCGGGGACACGTACGGACTCTAAAAATTCCAAGAAAATTATTTCTAGTTATGTTTTGACGATATGGTTCTAACAAGACTAATTTCATCGAATTTTGAGACCGTTTGAAAAATGGTCATTTTCTAGTCGATCGAATTTGACTAAAATTGACAAAACACATTTTCTTTTGCCACGCTCACATATTAATTCTAAAAATTATGATAATTGAAATTTAGCAATAATTTAACATTCCGGTCCCAACAAAAGTGCTTTCATCGAAAACGGAGGACATTTGAAAAATGGCTATTTTTAATATTAATATATATATATATATTCTACAACGAATATTCTGAAATTTGAACTGGGCATAACTTTTGATTCCCGCTATGAAATTTTGATTTTTTAGATTCGTTGGAAAGATATTATTAAAAAGATTCTAAAATTTTTGGTTTTACTAAAATCCGTTAAATTTTGAATTCGGTACATTCGGTCAAAGTTCAAGTTAGACTTTTCATACTACTGTGCTATTTATAACACCTTTTATAATTAGAACAAATTTATTCATTCTATCTTCAATTTAAATAATTTTTTTGTCATTATCATTTAAATTAAATTATTTAAACTATTTAAAATCAATTAAATTTTCCAAAATAAAAAATTTAAATTGGTTCAGAATTTGCGGGTTGTTACAAGCAGCGTGTCAATCATTCGATTGACATACAACTAATTATTGGGATTAGTGTATGTCCAATTTAATCCCAATACCCGTGTGGGGTTTCAATCAACAAACAATGAATTTTATTTGTGCAGTTGGGCGATGTAACGACCCGGATTTCGCCCATCCCCAATCGATCGCAAGATCGATCAAGACCGTTCAAAACCCGCACACTTTAACTTTGGGCATACAAAACATAAGAACATCAACACAGACTTTTATAACATCAATAATAAATGTTACATCAGAGTACAGAATATATCAGAGTACATCGATAAATAATACAGCGGAAGACACATTAAAATAGATTAATACATTGCAGCGGAACTTATCTCAGCGGAAGGCCATCAATATTCTGGACCCAACTTCAGGCTTCAATCCAGGATCCTACTTAACTATATCTGCAAAAAGCTACTCGACTGCCCATGTGAAAAGAGGGCACCCGAGTTTGCAAAGTGAAACAAACTACAGGTCAGTCATGGGATTGGTGTGAGAATTCTTGTAATAACCCGGAAATCTGGGCCAGTTTTAAAAAATTTATTTTGGCAATTTTAGCGAATTTTGATTAATTAAAATGAATTATTTTAAATAATAACGACGAGAAATTTATTTTGAAAAGATTAGAACGTATATATTCATTTAAATCGACGATGGAATATAAATAATTATTTATATATATAAAAGGAATTGAAAATGGCGCGGTAGTTCGATAATTCGATTTCAAATTTCAATCGAACATACCGGATGCAAAATAAACCGGATTTTAGTGAAACCAAAAATAATGGAATCTAATAGAGAATATCTTTCCAACGAATCCGAAAAATTGAAATTTCATAGCGGGAATCAAAAGATATGTCCAGATGAAAATTCTGAATAGTCGCTGTGGAATTCAGACCCTTAAAAATAGCCATTTTGCAACCGACCTCGGATTTCGACGAAATCACTTTAATTGGATCCGTGATGTCAATTTATTACTAGGTTTCAAATTTCATAATTTTTCGAATCAATATGTGAGCGTGGCAAAGGAAAACGCATTTGACCAGTTTCAGTTGATTTTAATCGACTGGAAAATGGCCATTTTTCAAACGGTCTCAGAATTTGACGAAACTAGTTTTTTAGGACCGTATCGTTAATATGAAGCTAGAAAATATTTTTTTAAAATTTTTCAAGTTAGTATGTGGCCCCAGTAAATTGAAATGCGCGTTCAAATTCAATATATTGAGTTATATGTTGATTATGACGGAAACGGATTGAAACGATCGAATCAGCCTACGATACATATCCCATTGTGTTCGGAATGGAGGTAATTAGCTATGGACGACAGGCGGTGGGTCTCGTTTCGAGTTCAAAATAAAAAGTTACTTTTTGAAATTAAATAATTAATAAAAAAAACCCTTCTCCTTATACCTCTTAGCCCCCCCCCCCCCCGAATTTAGTTTTCAACAGAAAAGAAAAAAGAAAAAACGTTCGAGGCCCTAATCCCGTCGCGCGCAGCCAGGGGGGTGAGCCACCACCGCTGCCCCTCCGACCAACCACCTCGCTGCCCTCTCCTCCCCTCCTCTCGCCGCAAGCCATCCAGACCCCCCATCCTAATAGACGTGCTGCTACCCCCCCCCCCCCAACTCCACTTCCTAATCGACGCGCTGCCACCCCCCCTCCGCCGCATGAGCCACCGCACGCCGCCACTCCTCGTCCCTCTTCCTCCTCTCCATTTCCTTTTCCCCCCGGCCTGCGCTCGAACCGCCTCAGCCCCGCCCCCTTTGCACCAGCTGACATCTCCGATGAACTTCGACAGCCTCCACTTCATCGAAGAACAGAACGTTTTTATCATCTCTTTTTTAATTTAACTTATTCATTTCTATGTGATTGTCTTTAAAGGAAAAATCAGATTATATATATATATGTCTATATATATAGCAAATAAAAATTAGATTTTTACTGCAAAGAAAAATCGGATGTTTACGCATAGAAAGTTATCATTTTTGCCTATGCAAAGTTGTGATTTTTATCGAACAAAGCTTTGATTTTTTTTAATCGAACGAAGATGTGATTTTTATCAAAACGAAGATAGGATTTTTAATCAACTAAAAATTCGATTTTTATATATTGAATAGCAAATTAAAAATTCGATTTTTATATAATTGAATAACGAAGTAAAAATTCTATTTTTATATATTGAATAGCAAAGTAAAAATTCGATTTTTATATATTGAATAGCAAAGTAAAAATTCGATTTTTATATATTGAATAGAAAAGTAAAAATTCGATTTTTTTATATTGAAGAGCAAAGTAAAAATTCGATTTTCAGATATTGATTAGCAAAGTAAAAATTCGATTTTTATATATTGAATAGCAAAGTAAAAATAATTTTTTTATATACATAGCAAGAATATAAAAATGTGATTTTTATATATGTAGTGGCTACGGGCAACGAAAGTGACAAGAGGCAAGAACGGCGAAGATTTCTACATAAGAAGAGTTGTGGGGTTGGATTAGCTATTCTGTGAGAACTTCTCACCTTTAATTTATTTTTCTAGTTGAAATATATATACTAGGATGGAGACAGTGTTTAGTAGCACCCGACACCTGTCATCTACAGACCATGGATGGCTTGTATGCTTGTTTGTTTGATTTTGATGTGTAGTTGATTGTGTGATGTGATGTGAAATGAAATAAAATATTATATAGTTAGAAATGTTTTATAGTTAAAAATAGAATTTTTAACATGTATATGAAATGAAATAAAAATAAACAAATCGGACGACTTGTTTATATACACACATTTGACTGGTATTGATTGGGTCGATAAATTTTACACGTCGCCCAACTGCACAAATAAAATCTGTGTTTGATCGTTTGATACCCCACACGGGTATCGGGATGATATTTGACGTACACTAATCCCAATTGTTTAGTTGTATGTCGATCAATTGATTGACAGACTGTTATAAGCGTTGAATATTTATATTTGATGCTTATACAGTGTAGAACGCACTTTGGATGATTGTTGATTATTCATCGTTGTTATTGTATACATGTGTTGTAGAAAACCCATATAATTAACATTATATGGTAATTGATTGGGCCTCATTCCAGTTTAGAAGTAGAAATATTTGAAGAAGAATATTTGAAATAGAAATATTTGAAAAAGAAGTATTTGAATAGAAATATTTGAAATAGAAATATTCAAAATAGAATATTTGAAGATATGAATATATGAAGCCGTGTTGATTAGGTTTACGCCATTTTGACGTGAACGATATTTATATCGATTTTATTCATTTTATAACGAATATCGAAAGTGATTTCAAAATCAGAAATTTTGAAAAGAATTGAAATTCGAATTAAATTAAATAGAAATGAATTCAAATTGAAATTGAATAGAAGTGAATTCGAATTGAAATTGAATAGAAATGAATTCGAACTGAAATTGAATAGAATTGAATTCGAATTGAAATCGAAAGGAATTGCATTCGAATTAAATTGAAATTGAATTGAAATCAATTTGAAATGAATTTAAAACGAATTTATATTGGAATATTCAATTTTGATTTGAAATTGAATATGAAGTTGAAACCATTTTGAAAATGAATTTAAAACGATTTATAAAGCATGTTTTGAATTGAAATCGACGAAGTATATATTATTTATATTATATATATAATATAATGGCCTGAATAGAACGCGCCACGCCTCGGAAGTTCGCGAATTTCGACCAATGACTTCGAACGGATATTGCGGGAGATCCGACCATCGGATTCTCCTAAAACCGGAACCGTTGGGTTCGTACCGAAAATAGATTTCTAACGAATATTAGAGATTTGAAATCTAACGGTTGGATTTGGAGTTATGTCCAAATCAAATTTGGAAAAGGTCGCTATAAGTGCAGTTCGATGGCCATTGATGGAAATCGACTGTACGGGCCTTGATAAAATTATTAAAAATAGTAATATTTGTGTAAAATCATAAGAAACGATTTGTGAAGAATTGGGATGAAAAAAACTCCATATTTGAAAAGATAAAAATAGATTTTTATCGAAATGAACTAGTTTTGAACTAGAATTATAATTCTATTTATTTCTAAAATAAATAAAGTGGATTTGAAATGGTTTTGAAAATAACCAGAATTTCCATTATATAAAGTGGGAATGGATTTGAATCGAAATTGTCTTTGGAATATTTCGATGTTGGAGTTCGTGATTATACAGATATTGTTTGGGAAATTTGAAAGATATATTAATATCGTTATTTCCAATACGTTATTTGTTGGTCGTAGAATTTGATATTGAATATAAGCCGATATATTTTCTATTCAGAGCCTTGTATTTAATACCAAATGTGATTTGGGTTTGTCGTGAATGATGTCTTGACTAACACTGTTCTTGAACCCAATTGAGAAAAGATTAAATCTTTTTATTTAGATTTAATGAAGTGTACCAATTAAATGATATTTAATTGGAATTGAATTGGTATTGATTTTTGGGTTTATCGTGAACAGTGTTTTAAATAACACTTGTTCTTTAACCCGATAATTAATGAATGTGATTTTGGGTTTATTGTGGGCTGTGTTTTAAATGACATTGGTTCTTTAACCCAGTTAAAGACAGGATATCGATTTCTGTGAAGATTAAAACTAAGTGGAGTTTTAATGAATCTTTAATTAGATTGAAAAGATCGAGAATGGAGTGTCACCTATTTTGCTCCGGGCGATAGTTAAATCTTTAATTTGATTTAAATGTGAAATGGTAATTGAATTTACCGATAACACCGTGGTGTTAGATATGAAGTATGACCAGTTTTACTTCATGGGATGAATAGGTTGGGATTGGGAAATTAAATTAAATGATTACTTCGGTGTGGTTCACTAATCCCGACTAGTTTGAATTGATATTCAAAGGAGGTTAAAGAATAAATTTAAAGAATTTATCTTTGATAAAATTAATGGGAACCTTTCCCAAAATATAAGAATATTTGAATAAAAGAATATTCTGAATTGGAATGAGGCGTATGTTGTGTTTGTGTAACACATGTTTATTACGGGAGATCCGACCGTCGGATTCTCCTAAAACCGGAACCGTTGGGTTTGTATCGAAAAGTGCTTTGCAATGAATATTAGAAATTTGAAATCTAATGGTTGGATTTGGAATTATGTCCAAATCAAATTTAGAAAAGGTCGTTGTAAGTGCAGTTCGATGGCCGTTGATGGAAATCGACTGTACGGGCCTTGATAAAATTATTAAAAATATCTATAATTTGTGTAAAATCATAAGAAAGGATTTGGGAAAAATTGGGCTGAAGAATTCCACATTTGAAAAGATAAAAATAGTTTTTTATCGAAATGAACTAGTTTTGAACTAGAATTGAAATCAATTTATTTTTGAAATAAATAAATTGAATTTGAAAGTGATTTTAAAAATAATCAATATTCCCAATACGTGGATTGGACTGGAGTTGAATCGAAATTATCTTCGGAACATTTGGATGTTGGATTTCGTGACTATACAGATATTGTTATGGGAATTTGAAAGATATATATTATATCGTTATTTCCAGTACGATATTTGTTGGTATCAGAATTTGATATTGAATATAAGCCGGTATATTTCCAGTACGATATTTGTTGGTATCAGAATGTGATTTGGGTTTATCGTGAATCGTGTTTTATATGACATTGGTTCTTTAACCCAGTTAAAGGCAAGAGGTTGATTTTTGAAAAGATTAAAACTAAGTGGAGTTTTAATGAATCTTTAGTTAGATTAAAATGTGAATTGATAATTTAAATTAACAAATCTGAAAGGTGATCGAGAATGGAGTACCACCAGTTTTTCTCCAATGCGATAGTTAAATCTTTAATTAGATTTGAACGTGAAATGGTAATTAATTTTACCGATAACACCGTGGTGTTAGATATGGGGTATTACCAGTTTTGCTCCATGGGATGAATAGGTTGGGATTGGGAAATAAAATAAATAATTACTTCGGTGTGGTTCGCTAATCCCGACTAGTTGAAATGATATACAAAGGAAGATTAAAGAATAAATTTAGAAGAATTTATCTTGGATAAAATTAATGGGAACATTTCCCTAAGAATGTGATTTAGTGAATAAAAGAATATTCTGAATTGGAATGAGGCATTCGTTGTGTTTGTGTAACATTTGTTTATCATATACGCGGGTTATTCAAAAAGGCCGGGTTATACCCATTCTCAATAACCGATTCGACGAGATGTCGAAGATGAAGACGGTGGTTGAAGACCGGAAGTCTTCACATCGTTTGGGTGATTACTGATGATCTCGATTGGGTTGTACACCCAAGATGAGGGAAACAGTTGGTGATCGTCCAGACGTACCTACAGATGGGTGGATATGCGAGGAAAGTGCCTCCGGTTTCGTTCAGACCTAGAACGAACTTGCAAATGGATTGTGTGTCTGACATTGGATTTTATTCTGTGTTGATTGATCTCTATTAAATATACATCTGTTTGGCGGCGGAGAATTTATTCTCTTGCTTAACGCCCTTCTCTAAGACGTACGAGCTCAGAGGTTGTATATCGATGGACATCAGTCGCATGGAGTGAATTGCAAATGTGGCATGCGTAAGTGGCAATTGATCAAGGCTTCTGTTGAAAAGCAAAGTCTTGTGGTTGATGATCAAAGCACGGCCTGTGTGGCGTAGCTTTGTGTATAGCGTGAATTCGCAAGCTTCACACCTCAGTATGAGTCAAAAACGGGAGACGGACCGCTGGGAGAGAACGACGTTTCTTTCTAGCTAGGGTGGTGTCAATGACCTACCCGCCCTGACATTTATATACTTTTCACCTGTGTGGTTGTTGGAATGCGAGGCGCCTCGGATATAGGTCTGTAAGGACCGGGAAACGTGTGTTCAGGAATTGCCAATCCTCAAAAGTAAGAGAGGACCGGCCCAGCCGATTCCAAGGATCAAAGTGGGGTCCTGGGACATTTGCTAGAGTGTCTCGAACGCGGAGAGGAGCTTGCCCCTTGCCTCGACTCATGACGGAAATCCAATTTCCAATACGTGATATTGCGGTTTTAATTGTAGAACTAGTATGGAGACATGATATATGGTACCCATGCCGTCTATGATTGATATTTATGATTGAAAATGTTTTGACACTATACACCTATGATAGTATCAAATGATTTGTTTTAAACGTATCAAGCATTATTTGGCTATTATAAGGGAAAACCCTATCCTCCGGCTTGCGTTGCATTGTGTGATGGGACCTGGGTCTTATAATAGCTTCATTTTTCCAAAAACCATTGCGTTGTTTTGTTATATGCACTAGTATTCTTGGGAGGAAACCCGTTCCGTGTTATACGGCGCGGTCCCTTGAATTACTATCTTTAAAGTAAAGTTTTAAATAACTGTTTTAGTTCTCACACCAGTCACATGACTGACCTGAAGTTTATTGTTTTGACCTAAACTCTGGGTACCCCTATTTTCCACACGGGCAGCTAGTAGTTTTGGTTTTGCAGATTTATATTCACAGGGTCCTGATTAACAGCTGGAACGATGCTCGGAAAGCTCTGTATCCGTGTATCACTTTCAGTTGTATTTTTTATATTTTTCCGCTGCTGTGTAATTTATTGTAATCTCTGATATTTATCGAATGTAATTTATTCATTTATACTCTGTATATTCTTGTATCTGATGGAATTTTTGTAATAACAATGAAATGTTCTTCTGTTTGCGTTCTAATTTGTCCTGTCCTCAATTCTATCCGTGCTTTCCTTCACGGGGAAGTTCGGGTCATCTCATTATTAGTGTGTATATATATATATATATAACATTTTAAATATAATATCAATCCTAGATGGCATAGCTACCATCTACTATGTCGCCATAATAGTTTTACAATCAAAACCGCAAGGGCGTATTGGAAATTGGGTTTCCATCATGAGTCAAGGCATGGGAGGAGCTCCTGACCGATTCGAGACACTCTAGCAATGTCTCAGGATTCGGACGGTAGCGAACCCTTGGATACAGCAGGGCCGATCCACAGATACTTTAGCGGATTAGTTATGCCTGAACACACGCTCCTCGATCCTATTGGACCTACAAATCAGCCGAGGGCGACCGATAAGAATAAACCGAGGCCTCACAAAAATGTTCCATCAACCACATAAGCAAATGTCGGGCCGTGTTAAAACCGAACACCACTTCTAGCTAGAAAGAAATGTGTGCACTCCCTGCGTTCCCTTCTCCCGTTTTAAACTCAACCAGCGTGTGAGGCTCGCGAAATCACGATATACACAAAGTTATGCCTAAATAGACCGTTCTTTGATCATCAACCACAAGGCTTGCTTTTCAACAACGCCTTGATCATTTGCATCTTAGCATGTCACATTGTCAGACCCGACCATATTATTGATCATCTACCAATATATATATAACCTCTAAGCTCATACGTCCTAGAGAAGGGTGATAAGTAAAGAATAAATTCTTCACCACCAAACCGAAATATATAATCAGTAGCATTCAACTAATACAGCAGGAAGATTACAATGTCAGGCACACAATCCATTTACAAGTCCGCTCTGGGACTGAGCGAAACAACGTGTCCGTCGATCTCCCAATGCGTTTGGACGAACATTACTAAATAACTTGCCTTGGAAGGCCAATCCAAAATCAAGATACCAGGCATCATCATCCCAACGATGTGAAAACCTTCGGTCTTCAACCACCGTCTTCATCTTCGAATCTTGATAGTCTTGATGATTATTCAGAATGGGTTAAACCCAGTCTTTCTGAATAACTCGCGTATTTTGTGATAAAAAGAAAATATTGGAAAATCACACATTACCCCACATTCCAACCCAGAATATTCTTTTAATAAGACATTTATATTAAAAGATTCTCATTAATTTTATAAAAGATAAACTCTGAAAATAAAATCTTAAATCTTGCTTAAAGGATTTATTAAAACTCAGGTTTTGATTTGATATCAAAAATCATTATTACAAGATTATTTATTTTAAGGAATAAATCTTGTCTTAAACAGGTTAAAGAACTAGTGTCCTTTAAAACACAGTTCACGATAAACCATCAAATCAATTTCCAAAATATGGAATTCCACAGAAATCAAATCAATATGTAATCGATATAAAATTCTGTATCGGACTAATAATATAAATGGAATAACAACAAAGCCTCTTAAATTCCATCTATAATATCGGTCTTCTTTTACAGAAGCCCATTTCGATTATTACCAATCGAATTTCCACATAATTCCTATTTAATATATTAAATTGGAAAACTTGATTTTTAGAAAATGCCTTTTCTAAAACTATAAAATAGATTCATAAATTCCAAATAATAATTTCAATGTAAATTGGATTAAAGGACAAATGTCATTTAAAACACCGTCCACGATAAATCCACTTCACATCTCAATTTATTTCATATCACGAAATATATTTGCAAACGCTAGTAATCTTTAAAAAAACATATTTTAAAATAATCATAAAAAAATATTCTTTATATAAAAGATTCTAAATGGGAAGTTTTCTTTATATTACAAATTTTTATCTTTTACAAACATTCTTTGTTTTAACACATACTTGATTAGAAAATATTTTATGAAAATATATATACTTTATATAAAAAGGATTTCTAATGTAAAAATATTCTTATTTAAAAGAATACCTGAACTGAAAGGCGACTCAAACATTTACCATATAATTTGGATTACATGGATTTCACACACATCATATATATGACAGGAACAGTATAATCATCCATTTACATCCAAAGTGTAATTTCCACTGTGTAAGCGTTAAAATTAAATAATAACGCTCATCGCAGCCTGTCGATCTAACGATCAACATACAACTAAATATTGGGATTAATGTATGTAAATTTTCATCCCAACACCCGTGTGGGGTTTCAACCAACAAACAAATGATAAACTAATTTGTGCACTTGGGCGATATGTGAAATTTATCGTCCCAATCACATAAACAAGTCGGGTAACTTGTGAATGGAAGTGTAATACACAACATATATAATGATGACAAGAAAATATCTCTATTGCAATGAATGAATAAGAATAATAACTTTGTCTCTATTGACAATTTCTATTTCGCTAGTATAAACTCAAGCAAAAATGGTTATATTGTTTAGGCAATTCTAATGAGACAAAAATGATAATTTTGATTTATCTATCCTATCTTGACAAGTATATATCTTGCCAAACATATGATATATATATATATATTACTTTAACTAATTCATTTTGACAAAAATGAATATTTTGACAAAATGTCTATTTTGGTTTAACTAGTATAAATTGACTAAAATAAATAATTGTTTTCAATAAATGTAAATTGATAAAAGTGAATATTTTGTTATTAACTAGTATAAATTGACAAAAGTGTTTATTTCATTTTCACTAATCGATTTGACAAAATGACTCTTCTTATTTCATATAAAATGACAATAAGGATGCAACTCTAAAGTCTATTCCTTTTATTGTCCTCTAAATGACAATAAAAGGAAATATTTATTCTTACCATTTTCAATACAACTAAAATGTAACTAAAATGTAGTTTTTAAAACATACCTTTTATTTATATCTGAAATTGTGAATAAAAGGGAAACTCTTAATTTTGAAAGTAAAACGAAACTTTCAATTCATGTTTTGTTTGCATTAAAAAATGCAAATAAAAATACAACTTTTAAACGATGTTTTATTCATATCAAAAATGCAAGTTTACAAATATAACTTATATTTGATATTTGGTTTGTATGTAGGATTGCAAACAAAAAATGAAACTTTAATTTTAATGTTTTATTTGCAACAAGGAAAGCAATTAACAAATGTAACTTTTTATTTAAAAGTATATTAGAGTGAATGTAAAAATGAACTCATTCCCAATGTATATTTACATTAGTGAATGTAAATAAAAGAAACAAATTTTATGTGAAAACCCGTAACTTCCCCGTAAAGGAAAGTGTCGGATAGTTCGAGAACAAGCCACAACAGAACGCATACAAAAGAACATTTCATTGTATATTACAACAATGCATCAGATTACAAGAATATACAGAGTACAAATGAATATTACACAGAAATATCAGAGATTTAAATTACATTTAAATACATAGCAGCGGAAAATAATACAATACACAACTAGAAGGGATATACGGATACAACGCTTTCCGGATATCGTTCCAGCTGTAAACCAGGATCCTGCGAATATAAATCTGCAAAACCAAAACTACTAGCTGCCCGTGTCAAAATAAGGGCACCCAGAGTTTAGGTTAAAACAATAAACTCCAGGTCAGTCATGGGACTGGTGTGAGAACTAAAACAGTTAATCTTTATTTTTAAAGTTAGGTAAATCCAGGGACCACGCCGTATAACACGGAACGGGTTTCCTTCCAAGAATACCAGTGCATAAAACAAACAGCGCAATGCTAAATAAAGAAAAATGAAGCTGTTATAAGACCCAGGTCCCATCACACAATGCAACGCAGCCGAGGATAGGGTTTTCCCTTATAACAGCCAAAGAATGCTTGATACGGTTAAAACAAATCATTTTGATACTATTATAAGTGAATAGTGTATAAAACAACTTCAAATCATAAGTATCAATCATAGGCGGCATAAGCGCCCCATCCCACTATGTCGCCATACTAGGCTCTACAAACAAAACCGCAAGTGTCACGTATTTGGAAATTGGATTTCTATCTATGAACCGAGGCAAAAGATAGTCCTCAACCGATTCGAGACTGTCTAGCCCGAGCCTCAGGCAAGTACTCTGTCAAGCCTTTGGATCCTCAGGGCCGGTCCACCGATGTGGATTAAAATGCCTGAACATGCGTTTCCCCGCCCTATGGGGCGTAGGTGAGCCAACTAAATGACTCCATCGGACCCGGATCGTCCGATCAAACCGAGGCGCCTCGCAACAGCAACAACCACATAAGTCAAACCCGTCAGGGCGTGTAAAACCACTGACGCCACTTCTAGCTAGAAAGAAACGCATGCCCTCCCTGACGTCCTCTCCCGTTTTTGGTTCATACCGGGTGTGAAACTCGCGAATCAAACGTTACACAAAGCTACGCCACAAAGGCCGTGCTTTGATCATCAACCACAAGACTTTGCTTTTCAACAGAAGCCTCGATCAATTGCCACTTAGGCATGCCACACAGGCAATTCACTCCATGCGTTTGATATCCATCAATATATAACCCCTGAGCTCGTACGTTTCAGAGAAGGGCGTTAAGCAAGAGAATAAATTCTCCGCCGCCAAACAGATATATATTTAATAGAAATCAAACACACAGACTAAAATCCAATGTCAGACACACAATCCATTTACAAGTTCGTTCTGGGTCTGAACGAAACCGGAGGCACCTAGTACCCCGCATATCCATCGATCTCCAAGTACGTCTGGACGATCACTAACTGTTTCCATCTTCTTGGGTGTACAGCCCAATCAAGATCATCAGTAATTACCCAAATGACGTGAAGACCTCCGGTCTTCGACCATCGTCTTCATCTTCGACTTATCGTCGTATCAGTTATTCAGAATGGGATAAACCCGGTCTTTCCGAATAACTCACGTATATTTTAAATAAGTGTTACACAAACACAACATACCCCTCATTCCAATTCATTAGTCACTAACCGTAAATTAATCAAGAGAATAATTTCCCAAATATTAACCCCGAAGGCCGAAACCAACATCAGATCAATATCCAGCAAACCATTCTGCTTAGCTAACCGACAGTTAGTTTCTAAATTTCACATTCATAGGGAAAGGTTCCCATTAATTTTATCCAAGATAAATTCTTTGAATTTATTCTTTAATCTTCTTTTGAATTTCGATTCAACTAGTCGGGATTAACGAACTTTACCGACGTAATCATTTGTTTTAACTTCCCAATCCCAACCCATTTATCCCACGAAGTAAAACTGGTAGTACTTCATATCTAACACCACGGTGTTATCGGTAAATTCAATTACCGTTTCACGTTCAAATCTAATTAAAGATTTAACTATCGCCTGGAGCAAAACTGGTGATACTCCATTCTCGATCATCTCAGTCTAATTATAGATTCATTAAAACTCCACTTAGTTTTAATCGTTAACTGGGTTAAAGAATCCGTTTCATTTAAAACACGGTTCACGATAAACCCAAAGTCACATTCCATTAATTATCGGGTTAAAGAACGAGTGTTATTTAAAACACTGTTCACGATAAACCCAAAGATCAATATCAATTCAATTCCAATTAAATATTATTTAATTGGTACACTTCATTAAATCTAAATAAAAAGATTTAATCTTTTCTCAACTGGGTTCAAGAACAGTGTTAATGAAGACACCATTCACGACAAACCCAAATCACATTTGATATTAAATACAAGGCTCTGAATAGAAAATATCCCGGCTTATATTCAATATCAAATTCTACGATTAACAAATGTCGTATTGGAAATAACGATATAAATATATATATCTTTCAAATTTCCATAACAACATCTGTATAATCCCGAATTCCAACATCGAAATATTCCGAAGACAATTTCGATTCAAATCCACTCCAATGCAATCATTGGAAATTTTGGTTATTATCAAAACCATTTCAAATCCAATTTATTTATTTAAAAATAAATAGAATTATATTTCTAGTTCAAAACTAGTTCATTTCGATAAAAATCAATTTTTATCTCTTCAAATATGGAGTTTTTCATCCCAATTCTTTCTAAATCATTTCTTATGATTTTACATAAATTATTACTATTTTTAATAATTTTATCAAGGCCCGTACAGTCGATTTCCATCAATGGCCATCGAACTGCACTTACAGCGACCTTTTTCGAATTTGATTTGGACATAATTCCAAATCCAACCGTTAGATTTCTAATTTCTAATACTCTTTAGAAAGCTCTTTTCGATACGAACCCAACGGTTCCGGTTTTAGGAGAATCCGACGGTCGGATCTCCCGTAATGTCCGTTTGAAATCAATGGTCGAAATTCGCGAACTGCCGCGGCGCGGCGCGTTCTATTCAGGCCATTATATTATATATATAATATATATTTCGTCGATTTCTATTTAAAACGAATTATATGAATAGTTTTAATTTCGTTTCAAAAGCAATTTCAACTTCCTTTTCAATTCAAATCAAAATTGAATTCTTCTTTATAAATTCGTTTTAAAATTCATTTCTATTCAATTCAAATTTCAATTCAATTTGAATTCATTTCAATTCGCTTTCAATTCAATTTGAATTCGTTTTCAATTCAATTCATTTCGAAATCGTTTTCAATTCAATTCATTTCGAAATCGTTTTCAATTCAATTCATATCGAAATCGTTTTCAATTCAATTCATTTCGAAATCGTTTTCAATTCAATTCATTTCGAAATCGTTTTCAATTCAATTCATTTCGAAATCGTTTTCAATTCAATTCATTTCGAAATCGTTTTCAATTCAATTCATTTCGAAATCGTTTTCAATTCAATTCATTTCGAAATGGTTTTCAATTCAATTCATTTCGAAATCGTTTTCAATTCAATTCGAAATCGTTTTCAATTCAATTCATTTCGAAATCGTTTAAAATCGATATAAATATCGTTCACGTCAAAATGGCGTCAATCTAATCATCACGGCTTCACATATTTCTATTTTCAAATATTCTATTTCAAATATTATCAAAATATTTGTTATTATCAAAATATTCTTTATTTTCACGATTGGAATGAGGCCCAATCAATTACCATATAAAGTTAATTATATGGATTTTCATACAACACATGTATATAATAGCAACGATAAATAATCAACCATCAACCAAAGTGCACTACACCGTATAAGCATCAAATATAGATATCTAATGCTTATAACAGCCTGTCAATCAATCGATTGACATATTTAATCGATCAGGATGAGTGAACTTCAAATTTCATCCCAACACCCGTGTGGGGTTTCAAACAATCAAACACGGATTTTTATTCGTGCAGTTGGGCGATGTGTAAAATTTATCGACCCAATCAATGTCCTTCAAATAGGTGTACATAAACAAACCGTCTGGTTTGTAAATGAATATTTATTTATTCACATTCACGTTAAAAATGATATTTTTAACGATAAAACATTTTATTCCAATATATGAATTTCTATTCAGTTCATTCCTTAAATAAAATGATATTTTTATTTATCTAACTTATTTTAGAAAATTTCGGCGGCATAACGGCACGATACTAGAAACGGGACGAGGCCTAGCCTTATCCCCGGTCTAGTGAAGGCCCACGCCATTCACACATCAATCAAATCAATTTCATTTCACCAAACAATTTCCATTCAATCAAATATTCTAACTAACTACTCAACCAAACAATTTAACAAACAAGCCATCCATGGTCTGTGGATGACGGGTGTCGAGTGCTACTAAACACCGTCTACATCCTAGTATATATATATATATAACTAGAAAATGAAATTGAAAGGTGAGAAATTCTCACCGATAGCTATCCAAATATCTTGACTCTTCTTTGATATAAATCTTCTTCGTTCTCGCCTTTTTGTCACCTTCGTTGTCCGCTTTCACTACCTATGTAAAAATCGAATTTTTACTGGTATTCCATATATAAAAATTATATTTTTATTTCGAAGTTCAATATATAAAAATCATATTTTTATTTCGAAGTTCAATATATAAAAATCATATTTTTATTTCGAAGTTCAATATATAAAAATCATATTTTTATTTCGAAGTTCAATATATAAAAATCATATTTTTATTATCACGCTATATGGATAAAAATGCTATTTTTACACCGCTACTATATAGATAAAAATTCAATTTTTACATCGTTATTCTATATATAAAGATCTCGCCTTTTCAACTATAAAGATTTCTCCTTTTCGAATATATCATTATTAAAATCACATTTTTATTCTTCTACACATATAAAAATGGTATTTCTAATATTCCTACCATGTAAAAATTATATTTTTACTTTATATATATAGTAAAGACTATATTTTTTATACTTTTATAAATATAAAAATTATATTTTTACATCTTCAAAAATATAGAAATCAGTTTTAACCTATGCTAGTTTAATTAAAACTGAAATTAAATTAAAACTGATTTACCAAAAATAAAAATCACCTTCTTTACCATTTAAATATCTCGTCTTTTTATTTTAAAAATAAAACTGACCTAACTACTTCATCGAATAAAATAAAATAAATCAATACATAAACTCACCATGTTAATCGAAGGAAGTGGAAGAAGGAAGGGGTAAAGAGGAGAGAGCGCGCAACTGAAAGGGGGAAGGGGTTTCGCAGTTCTTCGGAGGGTTGGTGCTCTCGCCGGAGTTCGGCGTCGGAAGCGCTCGCAGGGGGGAGGGCTTCTCTAGCGTGGCGGATGAAGGGGGAGGGGGAGGGAAAGTCGCAGTTCGCAACGGGGGGGCTCGCATCCAGGCGGCGGCGGAGGATCGGAGGTTGGGGGGATCGGCTGGTGGCGGCGTGCGATTTCGATATTGTTTTTTTTTTTCTTCTTCTGGATCGGATGAACGAGGGAAAACGGGGGGGGGGGGGGGGCAGCGGTTAATAAGGGGGAAAGAGAAGATACTTTTTTTTTATTATTATTATTTAATTAGAAAAAGTTGACTTTTACATACGACCTCGAAACGAGGCCCACCGCCTGTCGTCCATAGCGTTTTACCCCCATTCCGAACACAATGGGATATGTATCGCAAGCTGATTTGACCATTTGAATCAGTTTCCGTTTAATTTACATTTAAATCACTATATTGAATTTTAAACGTACATTTCAAATTATCGGGGTCACATATTAACTAGAAAAATTCCAGAAAAATATTTTCTAGCTTCGTATTGACGATACGGTCCTAACAAAACTAGTTTCATCGAATTCTGAGACCGTTTGAAAAATGGCCAATTTCCAGTCGATTAAAATCAACTAAAACTGGTCAAACACGTTTTCCTTTGCCACGCTCACATATTGATTCGAAAAATTATGAAATTTGGAATCTAGCAATAATTTGACACTGCGGACCCAACAAAACTGGTTTCGTCGAAATCCGAGGTCGTTTGCAAAATGTCCATTTTTAAGGGCCTGAATTCCATAGCGACTATTCAGAATTTTCAACTGGACATATCTTTTGATTCCCGTTATGAAATCTTGATTTTTCGGATTCGTTGGAAAGATATTATCAATTAGATCCTATTGTTTTTGGTTTCACTAAAATCCGGATTGTTTTGCACCCGGTACATTCAATTGAAGTTTGAAATCGAATTATCGAACTACCGCGCCATTTTCAATTCTATTTATAATTATATATAAATATTTATATTCTAACGACGACGCGCATAATATATACGTTCGAATTTTATTCAAAATAAATTTCTCGTCGATATTATTTAAAATAATTCATTTTAAATAATTAAAATTCGCTAAAATTGCCAAAATAAAATTTTTAAACTGGCCCAGATTTTCGGGTTGTTACAATCTCCCCCACTTAAAACTTTTCGTCCCCGAAAAGGAACAAAGTCGAAAGTGGTTTGATTAATCAACTCTACGCTCGATCTGGCTTTCATTCTCCAACTCTTTAGTTTCTGAGAATTTTCAAAATTTCAAAAATTTGGCTAACACCCTAAATTTTTGAAAAATTTCGCCATAACCTCCCCTGCACCGGGAGCATCGGGGAATTTCAAATAGCTTCCCCGGTCCTTCAGATCTCAAAAAGAAAAAGAAAAAGCCAAGCGGCTAGCCATTAGGCTCATAAAATCATCATCACCCAAACAAAACAGTAAATTATGTAGTAAACATGTACCTATTTGTCGGGCAAACAAATTTTATTCTCTGCTATAGCCTCCTTGCTATGACCTGTTCAATGTAAGTATATGTATATGCAAGCAAATGCGACCGATTTTCAATATAGTTCAATATTTGATGCTATTAGGCTAAATGGCTAAAAATTAGCAAACAAATAAACAAACAACCCAAACATCAATCAATTAGTGAATTAGAGTTTCAAATTCATAATTTTGATACATATACAAAAATCATGTTTTTGATGCCAAATCACAACAATAGGTCCTATCTAATTTTGGTTCTCACACCAGTCAATAGGAGATATATAGATATTACATCTTCGAAACACGAACATAAATTCTGATAATGATCGATCAATCATCAGAACCTTCTCCGGGTGTCTAGAATGTGATTCTATATCTATCCAGTATATTAAATTTTCAAATACACGTTTGCAAGGCGTATATGCAAAATCTTTATATACTGGACTGTCCAAATCAATATAAACTAAATAATCAAATACGAATAATTGATTTAAATTTTCGAAACAAAAATTTGTTTTCACTTTCAAAAATATACTCTTCACACTCGTTCTAGGATACTACTGATCCCATCTCTAACGAGTCATTCTAATTGGATATTAGTAATCCAATATCTGATGAATTCTTTCGTATGGTTCTAATGTGCCTTGTTCTCTGAGCTTTGTAAACCAAAGCTCTGATACCAACTGTGAAAACCCGTAACTTCCCCGTAAAGGAAAGTGTCGGATAGTTCGAGAACAAGCCACAACAGAACGCATACAAAAGAACATTTCATTGTATATTACAACAATGCATCAGATTACAAGAATATACAGAGTACAAATGAATATTACACAGAAATATCAGAGATTTAAATTACATTTAAATACATAGCAGCGGAAAATAATACAATACACAACTAGAAGGGATATACGGATACAACGCTTTCTGGATATCGTTCCAGCTGTAAACCAGGATCCTGTGAATATAAATCTGCAAAACCAAAACTACTAGCTGCCCGTGTCAAAATAAGGGCACCCAGAGTTTAGGTTAAAACAATAAACTCCAGGTCAGTCATGGGACTGGTGTGAGAACTAAAACAGTTAATCTTTATTTTTAAAGTTAGGTAAATCCAGGGACCACGCCGTATAACACGGAACGGGTTTCCTCCCAAGAATACCAGTGCATAAAACAAACAGCGCAATGCTAAATAAAGAAAAATGAAGTTGTTATAAGACCCAGGTCCCATCACACAATTCAACGCAGTCGAGGATAGGGTTTTCCCTTATAACAGCCAAAGAATGCTTGATAGGTTAAAACAAATCATTTTGATACTATTATAAGTGAATAGTGTATAAAACAACTTCAAATCATAAGTATCAATCACAGGTGGCATAAGCGCCCCATCCCACTATGTCGCCATACTAGGCTCTACAAATAAAACCGCAAGTGTCACGTATTTGGAAATTGGATTTCTATCTATGAACCGAGGCAAAAGATAGTCCTCAACCGATTCGAGACTGTCTAGCCCGAGCCTCAGGCAAGTACTCTGTCAAGCCTTTGGATCCTCAGGGCCGGTCCACCGATGTGGATTAAAATGCCTGAACATGCGTTTCCCCGCCCTATGGGGGCGTAGGTGAGCCAACTAAATTACTCCATCGGACCCGGATCGTCCGATCAAACCGAGGCGCCTCGCAACAGCAACAACCACATAAGTCAAACTCGTCAGGGCGTGTAAAACCACTGACGCCACTTCTAGCTAGAAAGAAACGCATGCCCTCCCTGACGTCCTCTCCCGTTTTTGGTTCATACCGGGTGTGAAACTAGCGAATCAAACGTTACACAAAGCTACGCCACAAAGGCCGTGCTTCGATCATCAACCACAAGACTTTGCTTTTCAACAGAAGCCTCGATCAATTGCCACTTAGGCATGCCACACAGGCAATTCACTCCATGCGTTTGATATCCATCAATATATAACCCCTGAGCTCGTACGTCTCAGAGAAGGGCGTTAAGCAAGAGAATAAATTCTCCGCCGCCAAACAGATATATATTTAATAGAAATCAAACACACAGACTAAAATCCAATGTCAGACACACAGTCCATTTACAAGTTCGTTCTGGGTCTGAACGAAACCGGAGGCACCTAGTACCCCGCATATCCATCGATCTCCAAGTACGTCTGGACGACCACTAACTGTTTCCATCTTCTTGGGTGTACAGCCCAATCAAGATCATCATTAATTACCCAAACGACGTGAAGACCTCCGGTCTTCGACCATTGTCTTCATCTTCGACTTATAGTCGTATCAGTTATTCAGAATGGGATAAACCCGGTCTTTCCGAATAACTCGCGTATATTTTAAATAAGTGTTACACAAACACAACATACGCCTCATTCCAATTCATTAGTCACTAACCGTAAATTAATCAAGAGAATAATTTCCCAAATATTAACCCCGAAGGCCGAAACCAACATCAGATCAATATCCAGCAAACCATTCTGCTTAGCTAACCGACAGTTAGTTTCTAAATTTCACATTCATAGGGAAAGGTTCCCATTAATTTTATCCAAGATAAATTCTTTGAATTTATTCTTTAATCTTCTTTTGAATTTCGATTCAACTAGTCGGGATTAACGAACCTTACCGATGTAATCATTTGTTTTAACTTCCCAATCCCAACCTATTTATCCCATGAAGTAAAACTGGTAGTACTTCATATCTAACACCACGGTGTTATCGGTAAATTCAATTACCATTTCACGTTCAAATCTAATTAAAGATTTAACTATCGCCTGGAGCAAAACTGGTGATACTCCATTCTCGATCATCTCGGTCTATTTAAAGATTCATTAAAACTCCACTTAGTTTTAATCGTTAACTGGGTTAAAGAATCCGTGTCATTTAAAACACGGTTCACGATAAACCCAAAGTCACATTCCATTAATTATCGGGTTAAAGAACGAGTGTTATTTAAAACACTGTTCACGATAAACCCAAAGATCAATATCAATTCAATTCCAATTAAATATTATTTAATTGGTACACTTCATTAAATCTAAAAAAAAAATTTAATCTTTTCTCAACTGGGTTCAAGAACAGTGTTAATGAAGACACCATTCAGGACAAACCCAAATCACATTTGATATTAAATACAAGGCTCTGAATAGAAAATATCCCGGCTTATATTCAATATCAAATTCTACGATTAACAAATGTCGTATTGGGAATAACGATATAAATATATATATCTTTCAAATTTCCATAACAACATCTGTATAATCCCGAATTCCAACATCGAAATATTCCAAAGACAATTTCGATTCAAATCCACTGCAATGCAATCATTGGAAATTTTGGTTATTATCAAAACCATTTCAAATCCAATTTATTTATTTAAAAATAAATAGAATTATATTTCTAGTTCAAAACTAGTTCATTTCGATAAAAATCTATTTTTATCTCTTCAAATATGGAGTTTTTCATCCCAATTCTTTCTAAATCATTTCTTATGATTTTACATAAATTATTACTATTTTTAATAATTTTATCAAGGCCCGTACAGTCGATTTCCATCAATGGCCATCGAACTGCACTTACAGCGACCTTTTTCGAATTTGATTTGGACATAATTCCAAATCCGACCGTTAGATTTCTAATTTCTAATACTCTTTAGAAAGCTCTTTTCGATACGAACCCAACAGTTCCGGTTTTAGGAGAATCCGACGGTCGGATCTCCCGTAATGTCCGTTTGAAATCAATGGTCGAAATTCGCGAACTGCCGCGGCGCGGCGCGTTCTATTCAGGCCATTATATTATATATATAATATATATAATATATATTTCGTCGATTTCTATTTAAAACGAATTATATGAATAGTTTTAATTTCGTTTCAAAAGCAATTTCAACTTCCTTTTCAATTCAAATTAAAATTGAATTCTTCTTTATAAATTCGTTTTAAAATTCATTTCTATTCAATTCAAATTTCAATTCAATTTGAATTCATTTCAATTCGCTTTCAATTCAATTTGAATTCGTTTTCAATTCAATTCATTTCGAAATCGTTTTCAATTCAATTCATTTCGAAATCTTTTCAATTCAATTCATTTCGAAATCGTTTTCAATTCAATTCATTTCGAAATCGTTTTCAATTCAATTCATTTCGAAATCGTTTTCAATTCAATTCATTTCGAAATCGTTTTCAATTCAATTCATTTCGAAATCGTTTTCAATTCAATTCATTTCGAAATCGTTTAAAATCGATATAAATATCGTTCACGTCAAAATGGCGTCAATCTAATCATCACGGCTTCACATATTTCTATTTTCAAATATTCTATTTCAAATATTATCAAAATATTTGTTATTATCAAAATATTCTTTATTTTCACGATTGGAATGAGGCCCAATCAATTACCATATAATGTTAATTATATGGTTTTCATACAACACATGTATATAATAGCAACGATAAATAATCAACCATCAACCAAAGTGCACTACACCGTATAAGCATCAAATATAGATATCTAATGCTTATAACAGCCTGTCAATCAATCAATTGACATATTTAATCAATCCGGATGAGTGAACTTCAAATTTCATCCCAACACCCGTGTGGGGTTTCAAACAATCAAACACAGATTTTTATTCGTGCAGTTGGGCGATGTGTAAAATTTATCAACCCAATCAATGTCCTTCAAATAGGTGTACACAAACAAACCGTCTGGTTTGTAAATGAATATTTATTTATTCACATTCACGTTAAAAATGATATTTTTAACGATAAAACATTTTATTCCAACATATGAATTTCTATTCAGTTCATTCTTTAAATAAAATGATATTTTTATTTATCTAACTTATTTTAGAAAATTTCGGCGGCATAACGGCACGATACTAGAAATGGGACGAGGCCTAGCCTTATCCCCGGTCTAGTGAAGGCCCACGCCATTCACACATCAATCAAATCAATTTCATTTCACCAAACAATTTCCATTCAATCAAATATTCTAACTAACTACTCAACCAAACAATTTAACAAACAAGCCATCCATGGTCTGTGGATTACGGGTGTCGGGTGCTACTAAACACCGTCTACATCCTAGTATATATATATAACTAGAAAATGAAATTGAAAGGTGAGAAATTCTCACCGATAGCTATCCAAATATCTTGACTCTTCTTTGATATAAATCTTCTTCGTTCTCGCCTTTTTGTCACCTTCGTTGTCCGCTTTCACTACCTATGTAAAAATCGAATTTTTACTGGTATTCCATATATAAAAATCATATTTTTATTTCGAAGTTCAATATATAAAAATCATATTTTTATTTCGAAGTTCAATATATAAAAATCATATTTTTATTTCGAAGTTCAATATATAAAAATCATATTTTTATTTCGAAGTTCAATATATAAAAATCATATTTTTATTTCGAAGTTCAATATATAAAAATCATATTTTTATTATCACGCTATATGGATAAAAATGCTATTTTTACACCGCTACTATATAGATAAAAATTCTGTTTTTACATCGTTATTCTATATATAAAGATCTCGCCTTTTCAACTATAAAGATTTCTCCTTTTCGAATATATCATTATAAAAATCACATTTTTATTCTTCTACACATATAAAAAAGGTATTTCTAATATTCCTACCATGTAAAAATTATATTTTTACTTTATATATATAGTAAAGACTATATTTTTTATACTTTTATAAATATAAAAATTATATTTTTACATCTTCAAAAATATAAAAATCAGTTTTAACCTATGCTAGTTTAATTAAAACTGAAATTAAATTAAAACTGATTTACCATAAATAAAAATCACCTTCTTTACCATTTAAATATCTCGTCTTTTTATTTTAAAAATAAAACTGACTTAACTACTTCATCGAATAAAATAAAATAAATCAATACATAAACTCACCTTGTTAATCGAAGGAAGTGGAAGAAGGAAGGAGTAAAGAGGAGAGAGCGCGCAACTGAAAGGGGGAAGTGGTTTCGCAGTTCTTCGGAGGGGTGGTGCTCTCGCCGGAGTTCGGCGTCGGAAGCGCTTGCAGGGGGGAGGGCTTCTCTAGCGTGGCGGATGTAGGGGGAGGGGGAAAGAAAGTCGCAGTTCGCAACAGGGGGGCTCGCATCCAGGCGGCGGCGGGAAGCCCCATGCGACGGCGGAGGATCGGAGGTTGGGGGGATCGGCTGGTGGCGGCGTGCGATTTCGATTTTGTTTTTGTTTTGTTTTTTTTTTCTTCTTCTGGATCGGATGAACGAGGGAAAACGGGGGGGGGGGGGGGGGGGGGGCAGCGGTTAATAAGGGGGAAAGAGAAGATACTTTTTTTTATTTTATTATTATTTAATTAGAAAAAGTTGACTTTTACATACGACCTCGAAACGAGGCCCACCGCCTGTCGTCCATAGCGTTTTACCCCCATTCCGAACACAATGGGATAAGTATCGCAAGCTGATTTGACCATTTGAATCAGTTTCCGTTTAATTTACATTTAAATCACTATATTGAATTTTAAACGTACATTTCAAATTATCGGGGTCACATATTAACTAGAAAAATTCCAAAAAAATATTTTCTAGCTTCGTATTGACGATACGGTCCTAACAAAACTAGTTTCGTCGAATTCTGAGACTGTTTGAAAAATGGCCAATTTCCAGTCGATTAAAATCAACTGAAACTGGTCAAACACGTTTTCCTTTGCCACGCTCACATATTGATTCGAAAAATTATGAAATTTGGAATCTAGCAATAATTTGACACTGCGGACCCAACAAAACTGGTTTCGTCGAAATCCGAGGTCGTTTGCAAAATGTCCATTTTTAAGGGCCTGAATTCCATAGCGACTATTCAGAATTTTCAACTGGACATATCTTTTGATTCCCGTTATGAAATCTTGATTTTTCGGATTCGTTGGAAAGATATTATCAATTAGATCCTATTGTTTTTGGTTTCACTAAAATCCGGATTGTTTTGCACCCGGTACATTCAATTGAAGTTTGAAATCGAATTATCGAACTACCGCGCCATTTTCAATTCTATTTATAATTATATATAAATATTTATATTCTAACGACGACGCGCAAAATATATATGTTCGAATTATATTCAAAATAAATTTTTCGTCGATATTATTTAAAATAATTCATTTTAAATAATCAAAATTCGCTAAAATTGCCAAAATAAAAATTTTAAACTGGCCCAGATTTTCGGGTTGTTACATTTTATTTAAAAGAGTATTTGCATTTATGAATGCAAACAAAGAATAGTTTTGTTTACAAATTATATTTACATTAGTGAATGTAAATAAAAGAACAAAATTTATTTTCAAATTATACTTTAACAAATTCTATTTAATGTATAAAAGTGTGCACATTTGTGTTGGTAAATATAGATAATGAAAATAGACTATAGTTTCATTGAATATTTGCATTGATAAATGCAAATAAAAGGATAAACCTTAATTTCAATGCATATAAGTATTGATAAATGCAAACAAAGAAATAAATTTTATTTTCAATATATGTATGTATTTGCTTTGGTGAGTGCAAATGAATAATTTGTTTCAATATACATTTGCATTGGTAAATGCAAATAAAAGAACAATTTCTATTTACTATATATATTTGCATGGCTGAATGTAAATAGAGGAACAAACTTTATTTTCAAAATATATTTACATTTTTGAACACAAAATAAAGAACAAAACTTTATTTTCAATACATGTTTTATTTTCTTGTTTCATTTGTGTTGTCGAACACAAATAAAAAAAATGTACTTTTTATTTCAGGTTATGTTTGCATTATGAGATGCAAATAAGAAAAATGAATTTTATTTCATGCTATATTTGCATTGAAAAGTGCAAACGAAAAGCAAACTTTTAATTTCTAAGTTTATTTGCGTTGAAAAACATGAATAAAATATCTATCCAATTTCTATGTAACTTCTGAAAATAATTTCTTATTTACATATAAAATGTAAACAAAATTGTTACTTTCATCTCAGTAATCAAGTTTTGACAAAAATGATATTTTCAATTCAATAATCAAGTTTTGATAAAAGTGAAAATTTCAATTCAATAATCAAGTTTTGATAAAAGTGATATTTTCATTTCATTAATAAAGTTTTGACCAAAAATGTTCACAAATAAAGTTTTGGCCAAAAATGTGATCTCTTATTTCAATACTTATGCTTTAACCAAAATGTTATTTTTATTTCAATACTTAAGTTTTAATCAAAATGTTATTTTTATTTCAATTTTAATTATATTGAAAATATAATCATTTTACTTCAATTTTAATTACATTGAAAAATGTAATCATTTTATTTCAGTTTTAATTACATTGAAAAATGTAATCTTTTTAATTTATTTCTAATTACATTAAAAAAGTAATCTTTTTTATTTATATATTTGTTTGCATCTAAAATTGCAAAACAAAAATGTAATTTTAATTCTAATAAAATTACAATAAAAATGTACTTTTTAATTTTCAACTAAATGACGGTAAAAGAGAAAAAAATTATCCTTTTTAAATCTAGCAAATTTAATAGGGCAAATTGTTCTTTTTATTTCAAACAAATTTCATGGTGAAATAATATTCATTTTATTCTAACTAATGACAGTTATGATTCGACTAGCCAAATATGGCAATGACGATAATTTTAATTATCTAATTATAACCAACACGAATACATACAATTCCAAACAGAGGTTCATCGCATTCAACAAACTATCAACATTTCAATAGATACATACAACATCAACAAGAATTATACATAGATTAAATATATAAATTTCACGATGTAATGAATGAATAATTAATTTATTTAAAGTAGAAATCTCACATTGATTTGGCTAAAAATTCAACTGTCTCGGATTCAGCTCTAGTCTGCGCCATCGCGAAGATCTCGGAAAGCCGAGTCCAACGCAACTTACGGTTCATCAAACAGCCATTGTATGAAAGAGATATTGATTTTTAAAGATCATATAAATTAAATATTTAAATAAATAAAATAATATTTAAATAATACTTCTTCTTCCACCTGTCGCACGCACATTGATTTGACCGAACCCGATTTCCATCCTCCATCCCCCTTACGCGCGCCAATCCGAGCCACCCTCTGTCGATCGGACATCACCA
The DNA here is from genome assembly GCA_030737875.1 of Allium sativum. NCBI lineage: Eukaryota > Viridiplantae > Streptophyta > Magnoliopsida > Asparagales > Amaryllidaceae > Allium > Allium sativum. Next base: position 175,672,944 of record CM060915.1, on the reverse strand, counting down.
CTCCGAAGCCCGAACCGCGAGCCACCACCGCCTAGAGACCCAGCCAACTCGGCCCCCTCCTCACCTCGAAATATGAACCCGAACGCGCCGCCTTCCTCATCAGAATTCGTGAAATCCATGCACTGAAATCCGATCTTAACCGTATAGATTCGAAGCTCTCTGAATTCTCTTCGATTTGGTATATAATTTTCCAATTTTCGTTGAACGGATTGAGAGAAATTAGCGTTTGAATTTGGGAGTTTTCTGGCCTTCGAATAAACATAGCGGCGGCTGGCCATTTTAGGGTTAGGGTTTTCGTTATTTTTTTATTATTAAATCATTGAAAAACGTGTTATAAAGGTGAAAATGCGGGCAGTCTCCGAATTGGGCTTGCTTACTGTCGATCTTAACGTTTTGAGGCCTTCTGAACGCAATGGGACATGTCTCGGGGTCCAATTCCGAAATCTGTAGAATATTTATTTAAAATTCCATGAAAAATTAATTAATTAAATATTGACCGTACATTTAAATATGCCGGGGCCACATACGACCTCAGAAAATTCCAAAAAAAATATTTTTAGCTTTCTTATGATGATACGGTTCTAACAAGACTAATTTCGTCGAATTCTGAGACTGTTTGAAAAATGGCTATTTTCAAATCGATTAAATTTAACTGAAATTGTAAAAACACATTTTCGTTTGCCACACACATGTAACAACCCGTATTTCGATAACATGATTAAGACGAGAATCAAGGAAGAATTTAATTTTAAATTCTGAATCAAGTTAAACGGGCTATGCCATTGCGTTCGTCTCAGAAAAATACTCGAAATAGAGTCCGAGTTTTCGAAAATCGGAGTCCGTATGACCCGATTAAGGCCCAACGAAGTTTTCAGAAAATTTCTAAGTAAAAACAGATTTCAAATTCAAACTTGAATTTGGAAAATTGGGCCAGTTGGTCCAGGCGGGAAAAATTCCCGCCACAGTACCTAAGTCGACAGCCCTATCGACTTGGGAGTCGACTTGGTCTGACCAAGTCGACAGCCCTGTCGACTTGGCTGTCGACTTGGCTCAGACAAGCAGTCTTGCCTGGTGCACCTATTTTCTATCTTGGCTAGGTTTTTGGGCCTGGTTTGAGATCTGACGGTTCAGGTTGGTCCTAGGGTTAATCTAAGGGTCCTAACTAGCCTAATCTTCTATAAATAAGCCCCTAACCCTACCCCTAAACCCTCATTATTCAATCATGTAACTAAACTATGGCAAAATTTCTACTCACATGGCCTCCACTCAACTATCCTAGCCTCCACTTCATTTCTATGAGAGGTTTCATGATCATGAGAGTGTTAGAGAGTCCCTATGGTAGTATGAGAGCTTCTCAAGTTGATTTCAAGGCAAAAGCTTTGATCTTTGTTCATAAAGATGGTGTTTTTGTTGATTTGGAGCATCCATCTTTGGGTTTTTGGATGATGGCATGCATAGGCTTCATCACAAGCTTTAGTTTAATCGATTTAGGCCTTCATAGCAATGTAAGCCCTTTTCCTACTCTTAGATATTAACTATGAAGTTAAATGTTCATGTTGCAAATTTGGGTTTGATCAATGAGTATGATTTATGCTATCATGTCATTCAAGTTTATGAAGTCATTATCTTGATCTTATGAGCTAAAAGCTACAACCTTTATGTTGAAAAGTTGCATTATGCAACATGAGAGCCTTCATAATCTTTATGTCAACTTGCATATGAAGTCATAACACTTATATGATGACATATGCGAGTTTCTAGTCATCATTCCATGTCTTTTGTCACCATGATTCGCTTATGTGCCGAGTTTGGGTTTATGCATGTTCTTTTTGAATCTTAAGAATGTAACATGCAAGCTAATGAACACATTTGTGCCTCATTTGCCACCATGATTAACTTGTGGCTTAATATCCATTTTTGTCATGCCTTTGTCAAGTCTCTTCTTCTAGTCCATTACGTTGTTGCGAACGTATATGCGAGTTTAAAAGCGTTGGGGTCACAATATGGGAAAACATAATGAAATGAACATGATTTGGGTAAATGGGTATAAACATGACAACATGTAACGTTAAATATGACACGTGTTTATACTTGAAAACATGACTTGAAATATAAAATGGAAGTTGACATGTAAGTATGCTTGAAAACATAAGCTTGGGAATTTACCTATTAAGTTAGGTCTACCCATTGGGAATTTACCTATTAAGTTAGGTCTACCCAATTGCTTGAAAGCTTGAATACGAGCATGACACTAGACTAAACATGAAAGTGGCCAACTCGAGGTTGGGTTGAGTTTGCAACGTAAAACTACCCGGAACCGACCGGCCTAACTAGTAGTTGCAAACAATAGGACCCAATGTGAGAAATTGGTCATGTTGTGCTTGAACCCGAGGTTAGACCAAGTTGTGGTGTAAAGCTACCCGGAACCGACCGGCTTAACTAGTAACCACAATAAAGTCTAATGTGAGAGGTTGAGGTGCATTAATTAAATTAATGCCACATGATAAGGTTAAGTAAATTTGACTAATGACACTTAACCGATATGACACGAATGGGTAGGTTAAGTGGGACCGGGCTTGATTTCTTAATGACACTTAACCATGCAAGGTGATTAGGGGATGGGGTTAAGTAATTTACACTTAACTAATCCGACTTGGTAATTAGATGGGGTTAAGTAATTAAGGCTTAACTAATCTAAACACGGTAATTAGACGGAGTTATGTAATTAAGACTTAACTAATCTAAACATGGTAATTAGATGGGGTTAAGTAATTAATACTTAACTAATCTAACCACGGTAATTAGATGGGGTTAAGCAATCCACACTTAACTAATCTAAACACGGTAATTCGATGGGGTTAAGTTAAACAATTAACCAATTTAAACTTGGTAATTCAACGAGGTTAAGTAACCAATACTCAACCAGCTTAACGTGATAATTTAATGGGGTTAAGCAACTCATACTTAACCAATTATACATGATGATTTGATGAGGTTAAGTAACCTACACTTAACCAATCTAATACGCGGAACTGATAAGGTTAAGTCACAAAACTTTTTTTGGAATATACTTAACCATTGTAGTACGATTAGAGGATGGGGTTAAGCTAACCTATACTTAACCAATCCGAATCGATAATTTGATGGGATTAAGATAATCTATGCTTAATCAATCTAGCAAGATAACCCGATAGGATTAAGGTAAACTAGTACTTAGCCAATCTTGACGTGATTCGTGGGCGGGTTAAGTCATGGACTTGAATGATAACACTTAACCCAATAGACAAACCCTAGTTAGAGGAACTAGGTAGAAAATCGTGGTTAATCAAGGATAACGGGAAAGGAAGCTAAGTGGTAAACCTTAGTTAAGGGTAACTAAGTAATAATTCTTAGCTAAGGACATGGGACTAGTTCATAACGGGATGAGTAACCTGATACGGTAGGTCATCGCTTAGTATACGAGGAGGAGCAAATTATCTGACTTGGATAAGAGCTCCAGCGAACTGGGTGCCGAAGCGGAAGCTTCGGGGAACGTGAGGGTACTCTTGGTATCCCTCTGTGAGGTGGCAAGTGGTTCATGAAACCCGGCCTCACAGGGGTTAAGGTCTGCGGTAGAAGAGCCAAGAGTATGCCTTGGTTGCTATGCGAGCGACCTAAAGACTGGGATGGATTAGCGTGGAGTCGACGATTCTTGGTTTTCGCCCCGGGATAGCATGTCGCCGACTACCTACCATCTTTAGTCAATCGTGTACGTACGGAAAGGCAGGGAACTCCCAACAGACCATATACTAGCTATCAAGTTATGGGTGAGGATGGCTATCAGGAATTGGGCATCGATGGGCCTAGTGTAGTTCTCATACATGATTTTTCGTGGGTTGCCTTTCAGTAGTTGAGGGAGGGGTCACGTGGGACCATAGCCACGGGTACAAAAACAGACCTTGATATCTGCATCAGCAGACGACTCAAAGCTCCCGACCGAGTTTCGTATTTCTTGGTTTGCCCTGGCACGGAACTCGGATGGCACATTGGGGAACATGTGCGTCTAGACATGGGAAACGATTCACGATACATACGTGGGATGAAGGGCGCGGTTGACAGGTGGCATAATCCCTAGTGGTCCTAGGTGGCCAAAACCCAAACCGAGACACGTAAACGTTCATTAGGTAGCATAATCCCTAGTGGGCCTAGGTGGCATAAATCCTAAGTGAACGCGCGATAGTTCCATAACTAGATCAAGGGTTGCAGTTCAAAATAACCTCAAGGATAAAACGTTTACATGGGAAAGCCCGTATGGCCTACGGCAAAGGACTGAACTTATACATGGAAAGAAACATACGAGTAGGGAGAACCTACATATGCTATATGTTAGGTTGACATGGACCATTACATGACATTGGGCAAGGGACATTCATGGTTAACACATGACGCGGGTTGGGACACTAGTACGAGAGGTGCAGAGCGGATATACAGGATAGATACCATGGGACATTATACGTGATAGATTTCTTGGGGATATTATACTTGATAGAAACCTGACGATGTGATACCTTGTTTTATCTTGACATCGTAATTCCTCATGACACCTTAGTTTACTTGAGTTCAGTAGTTCATCCTGTCATTTTGATTTAGCTTATCTATCTTGTTATCATGCTTATGTTCATCTCAGTTTCTCATGTCAGTTAACTTTACTAGTTTTTATACTAATAGTAGATAGGGCTTACTCAGTCTTTTTGACTAACCCATTTTGTTTCGCCTCTTTTCTTCCGTTTCCCCCCCAGGTTATAGGGAGGAAATACTGTTGTTTAGTTCAGACTTCTTCTGCTTGAAGGTCATCATGGATGGCTTGGACTTTTCTTGGCTATGGCTACTTTACTGTTTTTACTGGAGAATAATTTATGAAAAAGTCTTTATGCTTCTTTACTATTGCAAGACAGGTTTTGATGTACTCTGATGTAAAAGGCTTTAGACCTTAATTATTAATGTTTATGAAAGTTCGATTTTACTTCCGCTATTTTATATGTCATGTCTTGTGATATTTCTGTGCATGTTTACCAATAATGCCCCTCTAAAGCTAGTGCATTCCCTTGCGAGTGACCCTAGCAGAGGCAGGGTGTTACATTTGGTATCAGAGCAGAAGGTTACCAGACTGGGCAAAAGTTTTTAAAACCTTCTGAAAACTATTTGAGAAACCATTTACAAAGAAGCATTTTTCAAGAAAAGTTTTTAAAGGCTATTCCCCAAAAGCCATTAGCACCATCCTTTGATTCCTTGATTGAATTTTGTTTCCTTTCTTTCCTCCATCTGTGGTCACAGTAGTTCTAACTGTGACTAATCTTTGTCTAGCCACATAGGTGTTTCCCGTACGATGGAGGAAGTTCTCGAGAGACTTGTTACCGAAGTTACAAGAAAGGATAATAAAAGTGAGGGTAAAGGATACCAGCTTAAGGATAAGCAACTGTTGTTATGGCTTAGTCCATCGAGGAGGACAAGGGCAAGATCAGCGGAGAGGGAAATAGTACGTTCCCACTTCTAGGGTACATAAAAGAAATGGTGCCGTTTCTGGTAAAGGTTTAGTCGTTCTTTTCTATCATTCCGTCCAGACTTTGTCTTGATCATCGTATCATTTAAGTCTGCTTGGATAGTTGAGTCTCTGCACCTTAGTACTAGCATGGTAGAAGATCCCAGTTTTTGTCCCAAAATCTAGTTTGAGAGTCGGTCCATTTATTCATGACTTGTTGGATTTGAGAACGTCTATGCCAAGTGTTGAGATTAGAAGCAATACTTCTATTGTTGAAGCTACGGATGGATTCTAGGGGTAAAGTGGTTATCCAGTAAGGGATAACATTCTCGGTTTTAGAAAGAGGGTAGTTGGATTCTTGACTTGCCTTGGCAATACCCTCGAAGTCTTGTGTAACCCTTTTTGGGTTCTGTCATGGTTAGTTACCTAGAATCCCGGGATGTAGTTGTTGGTAATCCGTTCGAGTAGAATTCGCCGCTAAGGCGGATGGTTCGTTTCGATTATGCATGAGTTATGGGAATCACCCTAGTAAGAACCCTTGGCAACATGGATTGGCATCGGAAAACGAGATCCAGAATTCACTAGTGAATTTTGGAGAGCTTGCATGAGTACGCAGACATGTTTGAGCCGAGCATACTAGGGGAAGAATAAGTGAAAGTGAAACGAGAGGCGACAGTGAAATGAGTTCCACTCACACCTTGGAAATAGGAATCAAGGAACTACGAAATCATGAAGTCAAAGGCGGTCAAGGCACGATGGAATTAAGCTCATGGAAATGCGGCTTGGACGTGCGCATCACGTCTCTTTTTAAGAGTATATCTTTGATCCTTGGTTCACCTGTAAAGCTTACCTGCATGCTATCGCTTGGTGGATATCCTCTCGGTCCTGTTTCTGTTACAAACCCTGTAAGGAGTTTGTCTTGTCTATCTTCTCGATCTTATCTAGGGAACCTTAGGTAGAACGCTATGGATGTAAACATGTATTTGAGACATGTTATGATTGATATGATTGCAAATGGTTGCAAGCGGTTGCTCGTGGATGCGCGAATACACGTTAGATGCTAGATCGACGCGATCACGTTTCATGTTGCATATGCACAAGCATTTATACTTCTTTACGGATGAAATTGAATGTGTGATCATGTGGATGTTGCATATGAATGAATGTTTGTGCACGCATATAGTACTTATATGACTAGGACTATTTGCATACATGTTGGATTCATGGCACTTAACATATTTTTGCATTAGAAAGATTATTCAGGCCTGATCATTAGCATTAGCTGAGGAACATGTACACACACGTTTTGCATATATTCATATAGCATTAGAAATCATCTAAGGACAATGGTTGCTTGTGGATGATGTTTTGAGTAGATGGATGATGGATGGTAGGATATGTTCTTCCTAACTTAGAGATTTCGGGGACGAAATCCTAAAAGGTGGGGAGAATGTAACAACCCGTATTTCGATAACATGATTAAGACGAGAATCAAGGCAGAATTTAATTTTAAATTCTGAATCAAGTTAAACGGGCTATGCCATTGCGTTCGTCTCGGAAAAATACGCGAAATAGAGTCCGAGTTTTCGAAAATCGGAGTCCGTATGACCCGATTAAGGCCCAACGAAGTTTTCAGAAAATTTCTAAGTAAAAACAGATTTCAAATTCAAACTTGAATTTGGAAAATTGGGCCAGTTGGTCCAGGCGGGAAAAATTCCCACCACAGTACCCAAGTCGACAGCCCTGTCGACTTGGGAGTCGACTTGGTCTGACCAAGTCGACAGCCCTGTCGACTTGGCTCAGACGAGCAGTCTTGCCTGGTGCACCTATTTTCTATCTTGGCTAGGTTTTTGGGCCTGGTTTGAGATCTGACGGTTCAGGTTGGTCCTAGGGTTAATCTAAGGGTCCTAACTAGCCTAATCTTCTATAAATAAGCCCCTAACCCTACCCCTAAACCCTCATTATTCACTCATGTAACTAAACTATGGCAAAATTTCTACTCTCATGGACTCCACTCAACTATCCTAGCCTCCACTTCATTTCTATGAGAGGTTTCATGATCATGAGAGTGTTAGAGAGTCCCTATGGTAGTATGAGAGATTCTCAAGTTGATTTCAAGGCAAAAGCTTTGATCTTTGTTCATAAAGATGGTGTTTTTGTTGATTTGGAGCTTCCATCTTTGGGTTTTTGGATGATGGCATGCATAGGCTTCATCACAAGCTTTAGTTTAATTGATTTAGGCCTTCATAGCAATGTAAGCCCTTTTCCTACTCTTAGATATTAACTATGAAGTTAAATGTTCATGTTGCAAATTTGGGTTTGATCATTGAGTATGATTTATGCTATCATGTCATGCAAGTTTATGAAGTCATTATCTTGATCTTATGAGCTAAAAGCTACAACCTTTATGTTGAAAAGTTGCATTATGCAACATGAGAGCCTTCATAATCTTTATGTCAACTTGCATATGAAGTCATAACCCTTATATGATGACATATGCGAGTTTCTAGTCATCATTCCATGTCTTTTGTCACCATGATTCGCTTATGTGCCGAGTTTGGGTTTATGCATGTTCTTTTTGAGGCTTAAGAATGTAACATGCAAGCTAATGAACACATTTGTGCCTCATTTGCCACCATGATTAACTTGTGGCTTAATATCCATTTTTGTCATGCCTTTGTCAAGTCTCTTCTTCTAGTCCATTACGTTGTTACGAACGTATATGCGAGTTTAAAAGCGTTGGGGTCACAATATGGGAAAACATAATGAAATGAACATGATTTGGGTAAATGGGTATAAACATGACAACATGTAACGTTAAATATGACACGTGTTTATACTTGAAAACATGACTTGAAATATAACATGGAAGTTGACATGTAAGTATGCTTGAAAACATAAGCTTGGGAATTTACCTATTAAGTTAGGTCTACCCATTGGGAATTTACCTATTAAGTTAGGTCTACCCAATTGCTTGAAAGCTTGAATACGAGCATGACACTAGACTAAACGTGAAAGTGGCCAACTCGAGGTTGGGTTGAGTTTGCAACGTAAAACAACCCGGAACCGACCGGCCTAACTAGTAGTTGCAAACAATAGGACCCAATGTGAGAAGTTGGTCATGTTGTGCTTGAACCCGAGGTTAGACCAAGTTGTGGTGTAAAGCTACCCGGAACCGACCGGCTTAACTAGTAACCACAATAAAGTCTAATGTGAGAGGTTGAGGTGCATTAATTAAATTAATGCCACATGATAAGGTTAAGTAAATTTGACTAATGACACTTAACCGATATGACACGAATGGGTAGGTTAAGTGGGACCGGGCTTGATTTCTTAATGACACTTAGCCATGCAAGGTGATTAGGGGATGGGGTTAAGTAATTTACACTTAACTAATCCGACTTGGTAATTAGATGGGGTTAAGTAATTAAGGCTTAACTAATCTAAACACGGTAATTAGACGGAGTTAAGTAATTAAGACTTAACTAATCTAAACATGGTAATTAGATGGGGTTAAGTAATTAATACTTAACTAATCTAACCACGGTAATTAGATGGGGTTAAGCAATCCACACTTAACTAATCTAAACACGGTAATTCGATGGGGTTAAGTTAAACAATTAACCAATTTAAACTTGGTAATTCAACGAGGTTATGTAACCAATACTCAACCAGCTTAACGTGATAATTTAATGGGGTTAAGCAACTCATACTTAACCAATTATACATGATGATTTGATGAGGTTAAGTAACCTACACTTAACCAATCTAATACGCGGACCTGATAAGGTTAAGTCACAAGACTTTTTTTGGAATATACTTAACCATTGTAGTACGATTAGAGGATGGGGTTAAGCTAACCTATACTTAACCAATCCGACTCGATAATTTGATGGGATTAAGATAATCTATGCTTAATCAATCTAGCAAGATAACCCGATAGGATTAAGGTAAACTAGTACTTAGCCAATCTTGACGTGATTCGTGGGCGGATTAAGTCATGGACTTGAATGATAACACTTAACCCAATAGACAAACCCTAGTTAGAGGAACTAGGTAGAAAATCGTGGTTAATCAAGGATAACGGGAAAGGAAGCTAAGTGGTAAACCTTAGTTTAGGGTAACTAAGTAAAAATTCTTAGCTAAGGACATGGGACTTGTTCATAAAGGGATGAGTAACCTGATACGGTAGGTCATCGCTTAGTATACGAGGAGGAGCAAGTTATCTGACTTGGATAAAAGCTCCAGCGAACTGGGTGCCGAAGCGGAAGCTTCGGGGAACGTGAGGGTACTCTTGGTATCCCTCTGTGAGGTGGCAAGTGGTCCATGAAACCCGGCCTCACAGGGGTTAAGGTATGCGGTAGAAGAGCCAAGAGTATGCCTTGGTTGCTATGCGAGCGACCTAATGACTGGGATGGATTAGCGTGGAGTCGACGATTCTTGGTTTTCGCCCCGGGATAGCATGTCGCCGACTACCTACCATCTTTAGTCAATCGTGTACGTACGGAAAGGCAGGGAACTCCCAACAGACCATATACTAGCTATCAAGTTATGGGTGAGGATGGCTATCAGGAATTGGGCATCGATGGGCCTAGTGTAGTTCTCTTACATGATTTTTCGTGGGTTGCCTTTCAGTAGTTGAGGGAGGGGTCACGTGGGACCATAGCCACGGGTACAAAAACAGACCTTGATATCTGCATCAGCAGACGACTCAAAGCTCCCGACCGAGTTCCGTATTTCTTGGTTTGCCCTGGCACGGAACTCAGATGGCACATTGGGGAACATGCGCGTCTAGACATGGGAAATGATTCACGATACATACGTGGGATGAAGGGCGCGGTTGACAGGTGGCATAATCCCTAGTGGTCCTAGGTGGCCAAAACCCAAACCGAGAACGGAAACGTTCATTAGGTAGCATAATCCCTAGTGGGCCTAGGTGGCATAAATCCTAAGTGAACGCACGATAGTTCATGGTAAGGAAACATAACTAGATCAATGGTTGCAGTTCAAAATAACCTCAAGGATAAAACGTTTACATGGGAAAGCCCGTATGGCCTACGGCAAAGGACTGAACTTATACATGGAAAGAAACATACGAGTAGGGAGAACCTACATATGATATATGTTAGGTTGACATGGACCATTACATGACATTGGGCAAGGGACATTCATGGTTAACACATGACGCGGGTTGGGACACTAGTACGAGAGGTGCAGAGCGGATATACAGGATAGATACCATGGGACATTATACGTGATAGATATCTTGGGGATATTATACTTGATAGAAACCTGACGATGTGATACCTTGTTTTACCTTGACATCGTAATTCCTCATGACACCTTAGTTTACCTGAGTTCAGTAGTTCATCCTGTCATTTTGATTTAGCTTATCTATCTTGTTATCATGCTTATGTTCATCTCAGTTTCTCATGTCAGTTAACTTTACTAGTTTTTATACTAATAGTAGATAGGGCTTACTCAGTCTTTTTGACTGACCCGTTTTGTTTCGCCTCTTTTCTTCCGTTTCCCCCCCAGGTTACAGGGACGAAATACTGTTGTTTAGTTCGGACTTCTTCTGCTTGAAGGTCATCATGGATGGCTTGGACTTTTCTTGGCTATGGCTAATTTACTGTTTTTACTGGAGAATAATTTATGAAAAAGTCTTTATGATTCTTTACTATTGCAAGACAGGTTTTGATGTACTCTGATGTAAAAGGCTTTAGACCTTAATTATTAATGTTTATGAAAGTTCGATTTTACTTCCGCTATTTTATATGTCCTGTCTTGTGATATTTCTGTGCATGTTTACCAATAATGCCCCTCTAAAGCTAGTGCATTCCCTTGCGAGTGACCCTAGCGGAGGCAGGGTGTTACAACACACATATTAATTCGAAAAATTCTGAAAATTGAAATCTAGCTATAATTTGACATTCCGGTTCCAACAAAAGTGGTTTCGTCGAAAACGGAGGTCGTTTGAGAAATGACTATTTTCAAGGGCTATATTTAATATTAAAAATACATTTTTAAACAAATAATTACTGAAACTCAAAATATATAAGTGTTTATACTTTTTAAATGCAGAAACATTATTCTAGACTCAATGGGAGTGGCTTCAAGTCCAAATTCCTTCATATGTGAAAAGTATCCCTTCGGGCCATATATATTATATATATAAATTCTATAGCGACCTTTCTAAATATTGAATTGGCCATAACTTTTGATTCCTGCTATGAAATTTCAATTTTTCAGATTTGTTAGAAAGATATAGTTAAACAGATTTAAATATTAATAGTTTCACTCAATTCTGATTTATTTTGATTCCTGTACATTCAATTAAAGTTTAAAATTAAATTTTTAAAATTACCGCACCATTTTTAACTCCATTTATATTTAAATTAAATTTATCCGTTGTAACTTAGATTAAAATAAATTCTAGTCATTATTATTAATATAAATTATATTATAACCTCAAAATTCATTAAAATTTTCTAAAATAATTTTTTTAAATTGGCTCAGAATTTGCGGGTTGTTACAGGCGATGTGTAAAATTTATCGTCCCAATCAATACCAGTCAAATGTGTGCATATAAACAAATCATCTGATTTGTTTATAAATATTTATTTTATTCATATACACGTTAAAAATTGTATTTTTAACTATAAAATATTTATTTCAACATATGAATATTTTATTTAGTTCATTTATACAATAAAAATGATATTTTTATTATTCTAACATATTTTAGGAAATTTTAGCAGCATAACGGCGTGATATCAAAATGGGCTAATGTCTAGCATTACCCCTCTCCTGATATTGGCTCGCGCCATACACACGTAACAATTATAATCAATTCATTTCACCCCAAACAACCAAATTCGACCAAATAATCTAATCAGCCAAAGAAAACAATCAAACAAGTCGTCCATGGTCTGTGGACGACGGGGAACAATTCATATATGTAGTTATAAAATAAATAACTGTATAAGAAAATTATAGTGAGGAGTTCTCACCTTTGTGTTCTACTCCGCCATGCTTTGATTGTCAGTCTATGTAGTATACTCATGTTAAAAATTATATTTTAACCAATCACTAATTATTTCTTTGTATGATTGTTTTATAAATGACATACATAGGCTAAAAATTATATCTTTATCTTTTTAAAAATAATTTTATATTTTTATAACAACGCTATATAGATAAAAATCAAAATTTTATATCGTCACTTTATATATAAAAATCGTACTTCTATATCTCTACTACATATATAAAGATCAAATTTTTATTATCTATATATTATAAAAATCATATTTTTATTATTTTTATAATATAAAAATCATATTTTTAATTCGCCATAAGTATAAAAGTCATATTTTTACATACTTCATGCGTCAAAAACCCTAGAAACTTTAAAGCAGAGAAAACTCACATATTTTCTATCGCCCGGATTTGTTGTTCTGGTTCCAGAATTTGAAAACGAGCTCCAATCATCACACCATTTTTTAATCTAGCTTAAACGCGTCATTCCGGATAACTTTTTCCTAGTGGTCTTCCTTCCGAAAATGTGCCATTTCGCCGGAAATCACAAAAAGACAGCATTTGAATAATGTTTGGACAGCAGACTTTGGACACGTTTTCCCGATAGCTTCGGAATCCAAAATAGGACTATAATATACCAAATCGAAGATAAAATCATGCTCTTCGAATTTGGTACTGTGGAGTTGTTTTCGTAAATGCACGGTTTGGGAGTCATGGGCTGTAGGAGCTCAGGGTGTTATTTGCAAAAACGGGATTTTGTGAAAAATGTTTTTTTTGAGGTGGTGGGGCCCATGGCTGGAGCTTAGTGCTCAGGGGGGCGGCGCAAGCCTGACTGAGAAGAGGAAGGGTGCTGGTGGTGGTGGTGGCGCTGGAGGGGCCCATGGTGGTGGTAGTTTGCAATTTGGGGTTTAGGGTTTGCAAATTGAAGAGAGAAAGAGGAGGAGAGGAGGAAGAGGAGGAGCATAGTGCGGCGGCTCTAGGGGGAGGGAGCGGTGGAGCGTTTTTTTTTCATGGTGGAAGAGAGGAAGAGAGATGGAGAGTTGACCAAGTATAATAAAAAATAGATTTAATTTAATTTATTTCCAAAAAGTTAGTTTTTTATTCGAACTCCAAATCGAACCCAACGACTAACATCCATAGCTAATTACCCTCATTTCAAACACAATGGGATATGTCCCGTAACCCAATTTGACTATATCCATCAGTTTTTCTTAAAATTAAAATATGAATCAATATATTGCATTTTAACGTACATTTTAATTTATCAGTGCGACATACTGACTCCAAAAATTACAGAAAAATTATTTCTAGCTTTATATTGATGATACGGTCCTCACAAAACTAATTTCGTCAAATTTGGAGGCCATTTGAAAAATGGCCATTTTCTAGTCGATTAAATTTGACTAAAATTGATAAAACACGTTTTCTTTTGCCACGCTCACATATTGATTTCAAAAATTATGAAAATTGGAATCTGGCAATAACTTGACATCCTGGATCCAACAAAAGTGGTTTCGCCGAAAACGGAGGTCATTTGCAAAATTTCCATTTTTAAGGGCTATATTTCCATGGCGACTATTCTGAATTTTCATCTGGGCGTAACTTTTTATTCCCGCTATGAAATATCAATTTTTCGGATTGGTTGGAAAGATATTTTCAAATAGATTCTAATATTTTTGGTTTCACTAAAATTCGGATAATTTTGAATCTTGTTCATACATTTAAAATTCGAAATTGAATTTTTGAACTATCGCTTCATTTCAGGCTCGTTATATAATTAAAATAAAGTTATTCGTTTTGGCTTCGATTAAAATAAATTTATACATTCTAATTTTATTCAAAATAAATTTCTCGTCGTCATTATTTAAAATAAAAATTTTAAATACCCAAAATTCATTAAAATTTCCAAAATAAAATTTTTAAATTGGTTCAAATTTTCCATGTTGTTACAGTTTGTGAATTTCATAACTTCACCTTCCTTTCTGACTTCATATCTAGAAGTATGACAATGAGGGCATTCGGCGACATCTTTATTCTCCTTTCAGAATAATATGCAATCATGTTCGCAAGCATGTATGCACTCTATGTAACGACCCGCAAATCCGTATTATCTGAGTTGACTAATAACACCACATGTCCAACCCAAATTGCACAGAAATACGAATCATTATTAGAAAGAAGTTAGATGATGAGAAATAGAAAGAAATAAATATTAAAATAGAAGAAAACAAAGAAGACAAATCTCATAGCGGAACGAATAAAATATATTATATAACATAACTTTTGAAATACAAATCAGTAACTAGATATACATATCATTATCAGAGCACAACAGTTATTCCTGGAACAGTTATAAACACATGTTTCCAGATACAACATAGTACACAGCGGAAAAATGATAGTCTATAGCTAACTAGTGAAGCCACCTGCTTCCAACTCTTCCAAGTGAATCTATAAAATCATGACTACTTGACTGCCCGAACAAATTTGGGCACCCGAAAGTTAGGGGAAAACAAAAACAAAATATACTCTGGGTCAGTCATGGGACTGGTGTGAGTAAACTCCAACCATTTGTTTAACTTTCAAAATCGTTTTCGAAAGAAAAGATAATAGTAAGACCAGTCCACACATAAACATGGATGGTTTTTACCTTACTATAACCCAAAACACTTTGATATGAAAATCCAGTGATATTATAATAGTGTCTAAATCAAATAAATAACCAAATAGCAGAACGCTTGCATCTCATGCTCCATATATAATATAAAATCAAAAGCCGCAGGCGCTTATTGGAGATTGGATTTCCAAAATGACAAGGTATGGAACCACCTTCCGACAGTGTATCTCTAGAGAGGAATACACTGGATTTAACAAGAACATCTTGCAACCCGGCCCACACATGACCGACCACTCATTTCTGTGATGAGCAGGAATTTCGCTCGGTCCGAACCTGTCGCTAAACCGACCCAGACCGTTCGAAACGCCCTATCGTTTGAGAACACGACAAATCAGAACACAAACAGAAGAACATTTCATTGTATATTACAACAATGCATCAGATTACAAGAATATACAGAGTATAAATGAATAAATATTACACAGAAATATCAGAGATTTAAATTACATTTAAATACATAGCAGCGGAAAATAATACAATAACAACTAGAAGAGATATACGGATACAAAGCTTTCCGGATATCGTTCCAGCTGTAAACCAGGATCCTGTGAATATAAATCTGCAAAACCAAAACTACTAGCTGCCCGTGTCAAAATAGGGGCACCCAGAGTTTAGGTTAAAACAATAAGCTCCAGGTCAGTCATGTGACTGGTGTGAGAACTAAAACAGTTATTAATCTTTATTTTTAAAGCTAGGTAAATCAAGGGACCACGCCGTATAACACGGAATGGGTTTCCTCCCAAGAATACCAGTGCATATAAGTAAACATCGCAATGCTTTTCTAAAAATGAAGCTATTATAAGACCCAGGTCCCATCACACAATGCAACGCAGCCGAGGATAAGGTTTTCCCTTATAATAGCCAAACATGATTAGTACGTTTAAAACAAATCATTTGATACTACTATAAGTGCATAGTGTATAAAACAACTTCAAATCATAAGTATCAATCATAGGCGGCATGAATGCCCCATAACACTATGTCGCCATATATAAGTTTACAATCAAAACCGCAAGACGTCGTATTGGAAGTTGGGTTATCATTTATGGTATGAACCGAGGCTAGGGGCAAGATCCTCTACCGATTTGTGACTCTCTAGCCCGAGCCACAGGGTCAGAGCGCATCGACCCTTTAGATCGTCAGGGCCGGTCCACCGATGTGGATTATTATGCCTGAACACTACGTTTCCCCGCCCTTTGGGGCGTAAATCTGGCCCGTCAGCCGACCAGAAGCATCGGCCGAAACCGATATCACGAGGCGCCTCGCTTTTCAGCAAGTAATAATAAGTAACATCCACAGGAGTCAAACTCGTCAGCCAGTTCAAGCACTGACGCCACTCCTAACTAGAAAGAAACGTATGTCCTCCCTGAGGTCCATCTCCCGTTTTTAGTTCATACCGGGTGTGATACTCGCGAATCAACGTTACACAAAGCTACGCCACACAAGGCCGTGCTTTGATCATCAACCACAAGACTTTGCTTTTCAACAAAAGCCTTGATCATTTGCATCTTAGCATGCCACACAGGCAATTCACTCCATGCGATTGACATTCATCAATATATAACCCCTGAGCTCGTACGTCTCAGAGAAGGGCGTTAAGCAAGAGAATAAATTCTCCGCCGCCAAACAGATATATATTTAATAGAGATCAATCACACGGACTAAAATCCAATGTCAGACACACAGTCCATTTACAAGTCCGTTCTGGGTCTGAACGAAACCGGAGGCACCTAGTACCCCGCATATCCATCGATCTCCAAGTACGTCTGGACGATCACCAACTGTTTCCATCTTCTTGGGTGTACAACCCAATCAAGATCATCAGTAATCACCCAAACGACGTGAAGACTTCCGGTCTTCGACCATCGTCTTCATCTTCGACTTATCGTCGTATCAGTTATTCAGAATGGGATAAACCCGGTCTTTCCGAATAACTCGCGTATATTTTAAATAAGTGTTACACAACACAACATACGCCTCATTCCAATTCATTAGTCACTAACCGTAAATTAATCAAGAGAATAATTCCCCAAATATTAACCCCGAAGGCCGAAACCAACATCAGATCAATATCCAGAAAACCATTCTGCTTGGCTAACCGACAGTTAGTTTCTAAATTTCACATTCATAGGGAAAGGTTCCCATTAATTTTATCCAAGATAAATTTCTTGAATTTATTCTTTAATCATCTTTTGAATTTCGATTCAACTAGTCGGGATTAACGAACCTTACCGAAGTAATCATTTGTTTTAAAATCCCAATCCCAACCTATTCATCCCATGAAGTAAAACTGGTGATACTTCATATCTAACACCACGGTGTTATCGGTAGATTCAATTACCATTTCACATTCAAATTTAATTAAAGATTTAACTAACGCCTAGAGCAAAACTGGTGATACTCCATTTCGATTATTTCAATCTAATTAAAGATTCATTAAAACTCCACTAAGTTTTAATCGCTAACTGGGTTAAAGAATCAGTGTCATTTTAAACACGGTTCACGATAAACCCAAATTCACATTCCATTAATTATCGGGTTAAAGAACGAGTGTTATTTAAAAACACCATTCACGATAAACCCAAGAATCAATATCAATTCAATTCCAATTAAATATTGTTTAATTGGTACACTTCATTAAATCTAAATAAAAAGATTTAATCTTTTCTCAACTGGGTTCAAAAACAGTGTTAATGAAGACACCATTCACGACAAACCCAAATCACATTTGATATTAAATACAAGGCTCTGAATAGAAAATATCCCGGCTTATATTCAATATCAAATTCTACGATTAACAAATGTCGTATTGGAAATAACGATATAAATATATATCTTTCAAATTTCCATAACAACATCTGTGTAATCCCGAATTCCAACATCGAAATATTCCGAAGACAATTTCGATTCAAATCCACTCCAATGCAACCATTGGAAATTCTGGTTATTTTCAAAACCATTTCAAATTCGATTTATTTATTTAAAAATAAATAGAATTTTAATTCTAGTTCAAAACTAGTTCATTTCGATAAAAATCTATTTTTATCTTTTCAAATATGGAGTTTTTCATCCCAATTCTTTCTAAATCATTTCTTATGATTTTACACAAATTATTACTATTTTTAATAATTTTATCAAGGCCCTTACAGTCGATTTCCATCAACGGCCATCGAACTGCACTTACAGCGACCTTTTTCGAATTTGATTTGGACGTATCTCCAAATCCAACCGTTAGATTTCTAATTTCTAACATTCGTTAGAAAGCTCTTTTCGATACTAACCCAACGGTTCCGGTTTCAGGTGAATCCAACGGTCGGATCTCCCGTAATGTCCGTTTGAAATAAATGGTCGAAATTCACGAACTGCCGTGGCGCGGCGCGTTCTATTCAGGCCATTATATTATATATATAATATATATAATATATACTTCGTTGATTTCTATTTAAAACGAATTATATAAATAGTTTTAAATCCGTTTCAAAAGCAATTTCAACTTCCCTTTCAATTCAAATCAAAATTGAATTCTTCTTTATAAATTCGTTTTAAAATTCATTTCAATTCAATTCAAATTTCAATTCAATTCAAATTTCAATTCAATTTGAATTCATTTCAATTCGCTTTCAATTCAATTTGAATTCGTTTTCAATTCAATTCATATCGAAATCGTTTTCAATTCAATTCATTTCGAAATCGTTTTCAATTCAATTCATTTTGAAATTGTTTTCAATTCAATTCATTTCGAAATCGTTTTCAATTCAATTCATTTCGAAATCGTTTAAAATCGATATAAATATCGTTCAACACGGCTTCATAAATTTCTATTTTCAAATATTATATTTCAAATATTTCTTTTTCAAAATAGTTGTTATTATCAAAATATTTCGTTCAACACATGACCAATCTCAATGGATGAGCACTGTCAACACATGAACCTTTATTTTATATTATTCTTTATTTTCTGAATTGGAATGAGGCCCAATCAATCACCATATAATGTTAATTATATGGATTTTCATACATTACACACATATAATAGCATTGCAAAATAGTCAACCATCAACCAAAGTGCACTACACTGTATAAGCATCAAATATATATATCTAACGCTTATAACAGCCTGTCAATCAATCGATCGACATATTTAATCAATCAGGATGAGTGAACTTCAAATTTCATCCCAACACCCGTGTGGGGTTTCAAACAATCAAACACAGATTTTATTTGTGCAGTTGGGCGATGTGTAAAATTTATTGTCCCAATCAATGTCATTCAAATAGGTGTACATAAACAAACCGTCCGGTTTGTAAATGAATATTTTCTTTTATTCACTTCACGTTAAAAATTATATTTTTAATGATAAAACATTTTATTTTAACATATGAATTTCTACTCAGTTCATTTATTCAATAAAATGATATTTTTATTTTTCTAACTTATTTTAGAAAATTTCGGCAGCATAATGGCACGATACTAGAAACGGGACAAGGCCTAGCCTTATCCCCGGTCTAGTGAAGGCCCACGCCATTCACACATCAATCAAAATCACTAAACAACCAAATTCAAATCACATCATATAACTAATCTATGCAACCAAACAAACAAGTCCATGGTCTGTGGACGATTGTGTCGGGTGCTACTAAGCACCGTCTGCATCCTAGTATATGTATATAAATAGAAATGAAATTGAAAGGTGAGAAATTCTCACTTATAGCTATCCAGCTCCACGACTCTCCCAATGCAGGAAATCTTCACTGTTCTCGCCTTTTGTCACTTTCGCTGCTTGTAGTCACTACATACATAAAAATCACATTTTTATTTGTTGATGTCTTTAAAATAAAAATCACATTTTTATTTGTTCACTTTCCATTTAAAAATCATATTTTTATTTCGAAGTTCAATTATATAAAAATCATATTTTTATTTCGAAGTTCAATATATAAATATCATATTCTTGCTTATATAAATCAGTTTTTAAATCAAATAAATAAAATCAGTTTTTAAATCTAAATAAAATCAGTTTTTAAATCTAAATAAAATCAGTTTTTAAATCTAAATAAAATCAGTTTTTAAATGTAAATAAAATCAGTTTTTAAATCTAAATAAAATCAGTTTTTTAAATCTAAATAAAATCAGTTTTTAAATCTAAATAAAATCAGTTTTTTAAATCTAAATAAAATCAGTTTTTTAACTCACCGATTGAATCCAGTGTTGGGGAGGAGAATGGCGTCGGAGTTGGCTTCCTGGGCTTGCGCGCCATTGTCTTCCTCTTCCAGTTCATAGCTCGAACCTTAGGGTTCCAAAATCTGGCCGCCACATCACGTCGAACCCCAGTCGGAGGTCGCCACCTCCCTTGCCGTCTTGAGACCTGCCAACGCCAGCGGTGGCGCGCAGTTCGAGACCTCCAGCAGAACGCAGATCGAGGGCGACGGGTTTCTAGGTTTTTTCTCTTTTTTTTTCTTTCTGAAATCGATTATCTGTTTTGAAAAGTAAGGGGGGGCCAGAACGATTTTAAGGAGGAGAAGGGAGAGAGGTAATTTAATTTTTTAATTTATTTTATTTTAATTGCAAAAAGTTGACTTTTACATACGACCCCTAAACGAGGTCCACCGCCTGTCGTCCATAGCGTTTCACCCCCATTCCGAACACAATGGGATATGTTTCGTATGTTGATTCGATCGTTTGAATCAGTTTCCGTTAAATTTACATTTAAATCACTATATTGAATTTTAAACGTACATTTCAAATTACCGGGGTCACATACTAACTAGAAAAATTCACGAAAAATATTTTCTAGTTTCGTATTGACGATACGGTCCTAACAAAACTAATTTCGTCGAATTCTGATATCGTTTGAAAAATGGCCAATTTCTAGTCGATTAAAATCAACTGAAACTGGTCAAACACGTTTTCCTTTGCCACACTCACATATTGATTCAGAAAATTATGAAATTTGGAATCTAGCAATAACTTGACACTGCGGACCCAACAAAACTGGTTTCGTCGAAATCCGAGGTCGTTTGCAAAATTCCCATTTTTAAGGGCCTGAATTCCATAGCGACTATTCAGAATTTTCAACTGGACATATCTTTTTATTCCTGCTATGAAATTTCGATTTCCCGGATTCGTTGGAAAGATATTATCAATTAGATCCTGATGTTTTTGGTTTCACTAAAATCCGGATTGGTTTGCACCCGGCACATTCAATTGAAGTTTGAAATCGAATTATCGAACTACCGCGCCATTTTCAATTCTATTTATAATTATATATAAATATTTATATTCTAACGACGACGTATATAATATATACGTCGAATTATATTCAAAATAAATTTTCCCGTCGATTTTATTTAAAATAATTCATTTTAAATATTCAAAATTCATTAAAATCGCCAAAATAAAAATTTTAAACTGGCCCAGATTTTCGGGTTGTTACAATCTCCCCCACTTAAAACTTTTCGTCCCCGAAAAGGAACAAAGTCGAAAGTGGTTTGATTATTCAACTCTACGTTCGATCTGGCTTCCATTCTCCAACTTTTCAGTTTCTGAGAATTTTCAAAAATTTCAAAAATTTGGCTAACACCCTAAATTTTCGAAAAATTTCGCCATAACCTCCCCTGCACCGGGAGCATCGGGGAATTTCAAATAGCTTCCCCGGTCCTTCAGATCTCAAAAAGAAAAAGAAAAAGCCAAGCGGCTAGCCAATAGGCTCATAAAATCATCATCACCCAAACAAAACAGTAAATTATGTAGTAAACATGTACCTATTTGTCGGCCAAACAAATTTTATTCTCTGCTCTAGCCTCCTTGCTATGACCTGTTCAATATAAGTATATGTATATGCAAGCAAATGCGACCAAATTTCAATACAGTTCAACATTTGGTTCAATTAGGCTAAATGGTTCACAATTTTCAACCAAATAAACAAACAACACAAACTTCAATCAATTAGTGAATTAGAGTTTCAAATTCATAATTTTGATACATATTCAAAAATCATGTTTTGATGCCAAATCACAACAATGTATTCTAGCTATATTAGTTTTGGTTCTCACACCAGTCTAATGGAAATATATAGAAAATCACACCTTCGAAACTCGAACATAAATGTTGATGATGCGATCGCTATCATCAATATCATCTTCGGGCGACTAGAGTGCGATGCTATATCTATCCAATATATTAAAACTTTGAATATATGTTTGCAAGGCGTATATGCAAATTCTTTATATACTGAATTGTCCAAAATCAATATAAATAAATAAATTATTCAAATACGTGTAAAACGATATAAATTTCAAAACAGAATTGTTTTCATTTGAAAAATATACTCTTCACACTCGTTCTAGGATACTACTGATCCCATCTCTAACGAGTCATTCCCATTGGATATTACTAATCCAATATCTGATGAATTCTTTCGTATGGTTCTAATGTGTCTTATTCTCTAAGCTTTGTAAACCAAAGCTCTGATACCAAATGTGACGAGCAGGAATTTCGCTCAGTTCGAACCTGTCGCTAAACCGACCCAGACCGTTCGAAACGCCCTATCGTTTGAGAACACGACAATTCAGAACACAAACAGAAGAACATTTCATTGTATATTACAACAATGCATCAGATTACAAGAATATACAGAGTAAAAATGAATAAATATTACACAGAAATATCAGAGATTTAAATTACATTTAAATACATAGCAGCGGAAAATAATACAATACACAACTAGAAGAGATATACGAATACAAAGCTTTCCGGATATCGTTCCAGTTGTAAACCAGGATCCTGTGAATATAAATCTGCAAAACCAAAACTACTAGCTGCCCGTGTCAAAATAGGGGCACCCAGAGTTTAGGTTAAAACAATAAACTCCAGGTCAGCCATGTGACTGGTGTGAGAACTAAAACAGTTATTAATCTTTATTTTTAAAGCTAGGTAAATCAAGGGACCACGCCATATAACACGGAACGGGTTTCCTCCCAAGAATACCAGTGCATATAAGTAAACAGCGCAATGCTAAATAAAGAAAAATGAAGCTATTATAAGACCCAGGTCCCATCACACAATGCAACGCAGCCGAGGATAGGGTTTTCCCTTATAATAGCCAAACATGCTTAGTACGTTTAAAACAAATCATTTGATACTACTATAAGTGCATAGTGTATAAAACAACTTCAAATCATAAGTATCAATCATAGGCGGCATGAATGCCCCATAACACTATGTCGCCATATATAAGTTTACAATCAAAACCGCAAGACGTCGTATTGGAAGTTGGGTTATCATTTATGGTATGAACCGAGGCTAGGGGCAAGATCCTCTACCGATTTGTGACTCTCTAGCCCGAGCCACAGGGTCAGAACGCATCGACCCTTTAGATCGTTAGGGCCGGTCCACCGATGTGGATTATTATGCCTGAACACTACGTTTCCCCGCCCTTTGGGGCGTAAATCTGGCCCGTCAGCCGACCAGAAGCATCGGCCGAAACCGATATCACGAGGCGCCTCGCTTTTCAGCAAGTAATAATAAGTAACATCCACAGGAGTCAACCTCGTCAGCCAGTTCAAGCACTGACGCCACTCCTAACTAGAAAGAAACGCATGTCCTCCCTTAGGTCCGTCTCCCATTTTTAGTTCATA
The DNA here is from genome assembly GCA_030737875.1 of Allium sativum. Taxonomy (NCBI): domain Eukaryota; kingdom Viridiplantae; phylum Streptophyta; class Magnoliopsida; order Asparagales; family Amaryllidaceae; genus Allium; species Allium sativum. The sequence goes on along the minus strand of CM060915.1, from coordinate 175,649,075 downwards.
CCGGGTGTGATACTCGTGAATCAACGTTACACAAAGCTACGCCACACAAGGCCGTGCTTTGATCATCAACCACAAGACTTTGCTTTTCAACAAAAGCCTTGATCATTTGCATCTTAGCATGCCACACAGGCAATTCACTCCATGCGATTGACATCCATCAATATATAACCCCTGAGCTCGTACGTCTCAGAGAAGGGCGTTAAGCAAGAGAATAAATTCTCCGCCGCCAAACAGATATATATTTAATAGAGATCAATCACACAGACTAAAATCCAATGTCAGACACACAGTCCATTTACAAGTCCGTTCTGGGTCTGAACGAAACCGGAGGCACCTAGTACCCCGCATATCCATCAATCTCCAAGTACGTCTGGACGATCACCAACTGTTTCCATCTTCTTGGGTGTACAGCCCAATTAAGATCATCAGTAATCACCCAAACGACGTGAAGACTTCCGGTCTTCGACCATCGTCTTCATCTTCGACTTATCGTCGTATCAGTTATTCTGAATGGGATAAACCCGGTCTTTCCGAATAACTCGCGTATATTTTAAATAAGTGTTACACAACACAACATACGCCTCATTCCAATTCATTAGTCACTAACCGTAAATTAATCAAGAGAATAATTCCCCAAATATTAACCCCGAAGGCCGAAACCAACATCAGATCAATATCCAGAAAACCATTCTGCTTGGCTAACCAACAGTTAGTTTCTAAATTTCACATTCATAGGGAAAGGTTCCCATTAATTTTATCCAAGATAAATTCCTTGAATTTATTCTTTAATCATCTTTTGAATTTCGATTCAACTAGTCGGGATTAACGAACCTTACCTGTAACGACCCAAAGATTTTCGGCCCCGAAAATCGACAAAAATACCTTTACCGTAACTCATGCCGACCTTCCAACACCGAAAACACTGGACGTTATTAGAAAGAAATTCGAGGGTGAGATAAGAAAGAAAGAAATATTAGAATAGAAGAAGAAGAAACAACACAACACAGAGTCTCACATCGCAGCGGAACAAAATATAATATAGAAATAACTTTATTGAGAGCTTTGAATAAAACTTACAATATCAGAGTACATCAACATCACTGGGACAGTTATAATAACCTGTTCCCATATACGACACACAGCGGAATAGAAGCTATATAATATCATACGTCTGGACTCTTCCAGCTCGTCTCTTTACAGCATTCGATAACCTGAACCTGTACATCCCGGGCTAACCCGAGCATTTACAAAACACCGGGTCAGTCTGGTGAACCAGAGTGAGATAAACACACACAGTATCAAGGATATCACACAACCTGATTTTAGAGTTAAAATCTTTTTGAAAGAAAAGGATAATCGTAAGACCAAATCCACACATAAACACGGACGGTTTTTACCTTACGATAACCCAAAACTGTTTTGAAATCAATATCTTGTCTGATATTATAATAATGTCTAAATACAAATAAATAGAATCTAGTAGAACGCTTGCATCTCACGCTCTACATATATAGTATAAAACAAAACCCGCAGGCGCTTATTGGATATTGGATTCCAACCTTGACAAGGTATGGGACCACCTGCCGATAGTGTATCTCTAGAGGCGAATACACTGGGTTCAACAAGAACGTCTTGCAACCCGGCCCTCACATGACCGACCACTCATTTCGCTTGAGGTTATCGAATGTATATCACCAACGGTGGTAGCTAGCCACCGTCTTCCCGAAAAGGGACAGCATCGATAGATTAAAGAAGCAAGAGGAATTTCTCTAGATAGGTGATCATACACCCTAATGGGAGCGACCCACATAGCCATGCTGCCTGCCCGATTTTTGTCACTTACCGGTTGTGAGGCTTGAGGCCAGCATTTACTCTGGAACATCTGATCGCCATTCACTTTGAATGCCACATCGTCAAATCTGCTAGACATCGCTAATTGACGTCCACAAAAATACTCTAGTTGGGAGCTAACCAACTATGGCACGTTTGAAGAAATCAACGTACGCGATCCTTTTGGACATACACTGTCAGACATCCATCCATACAAGTCATCCAGGAACAGGATGAACCGAAGGCACTCTCCTACTGCATCTCATATAGGAATCACCCCATGGATCAGTAGCGAGAAGTCCTTGCAACCCGTAGATTCCAACCATGACAGAACCACAGTTTATCTCTGGCCGCTAAACCAGAGATTATTAGTAGTTCTTCCGCTTATGAAAATCCACGGTCTTCAATGCTCCATCTCGACCGTCTTCTGATATCTTCACGTATCTGTTGGTCGAAATGGTTTTCGAATATAAATTCGATCCCGGTCTTTCCGTGCCAACAATCGTACTGGTCAGCTTTGATAGTCGGTGTTTTAACTATCAAAATAAACAGTGTTTCAATCATGACAATCCAGTGAGTTCGTTGGTTCAGTATCTAGCACCACTTGGCCCTTTAATTAAAATAAATGTAAATTTAAAACTCTTAAATCTCTCGATCTTACAAATCTAGTTTTCTCGCTTCTTATTTAACATAAGATTATTCTTTAAACAAAAATCATTTTTATACTTAGGAAAACCATACATCATATTCGATTTATTTCTCGTAAAATAACATTACGAAATATCTTCTATTTCATTATTTGAAAACAATAACCAACGGTTATTTTTAGAGAATAAAACTCAACTTTACGTCTCCTTTCTAATTCGAAAATACCGTTACACAACCCCTTTTTATTTCCCTTTCACTTTGGAATTTTCATTTTTATATTTTCCAAATCTTTCACCAGACATCGCATTATCATTTCTCTAATGGAAATAATAAATTATCACTAACCTCTTTCACGATTCCCAACTAATATCATCTTCAGATAATCCTGATGTTGTTCAAGTTGGGGTATTTTAATTACCTCTCAGACCTTGATCAACAACGTTCTTATCCTCAGATAAATATAAGTTGTAATCAAACCAATATTCGATTCCAATCTCAAAACAAATTCCATTATAAATTGGATTGGGTTATAAGATCTTACGACCCACTTCTTTAACCAAATTTCCTTTTTCCAATCTCCATTCAAATCCTTTCGACCATTCCACTTTGGAACTCTTATTTAATTTTTTCCCATTTCTACTCGATCTCATTTTCAAGTATCGTTAATGTAAAATTAACGTCTTAACACTTTACCTCATTTACGTAACCTAATTTATTATAAACCCTTTCCTTAATTTCCTTTCACTTAATTCAAATCATTAAGTAACATTAAGTTATAGAATTCGCTTAAAAACTTCTTTAGAACCTTGTAAAAACTCAGTTTTTAAATAAACATGTTTGTGAACTCTTTCCACCCTTCAATTAGATTTCATTTCAATTCGGTTACTTTTTATATGAATTCCAGTTAAAAAGTGATCCTCTAAATTCCTGTTAATCAGAAAAATACTTCATCTTTATCATTAACTACTGTGAAGGTAGTTAATTCCTTTATTTACTAAAATGAATAGTAAATTCTCAATTTAAAAACCTTATAAAAATTAAAATCATATTCCTTAACTATTTTATTCAAAAATATATTTCAAAATCTAACTCCAGTTATAAAGTAAATTTTATAACTTCACCTCTATCGACTCACCTAACGGTGAATCAATATTTATAAAACGATTGATTTTATAGGCCATACGCTGCTAATTACTCAACCAATATTGCCCATTGGTTAAAACACAACACATGTTGACTTTTCAGTCGATGATCACCACTCAAATCAATCACCCAAAAGGACAGTTCATATGATAATATGAAAATAAATTATATATTTGGGGAATCCGGTTGGATCCCTCCAACCTGTTCTTCCCTGTATACAAACGGTTATCTCCACACAGTTTAAAACAATTCAATAGATCAAATAATTCAAACAGATCAACCAATCAAACCATTAAACACGTTTATTGATAAACGTGACCAATAAGGTAAGTTACCTTTATTGGAACCAATCGTTAGAATAACGATTTGGTATTTCACTGAAATTAAACGACGGTTTAATTTCATCAGCTAAATCAATAAATAAATTATAACTAGCAAACAACCAACCATCAACAAACAGAGCACACAAAATAAAAACCCAATTTATATAAAATATAAATGGGAAAAATACTGAGTGAGTGTAACTCACCTTGAGTTGACTTGTTGTTGAAACAGATCGTTTCGGTTAAATTAAACAGTCGTTTAATTTAACTAAATTCCCGACTAACTCGAACTCTGCCCAAATCAGTTCCAGTCTGTAGTGCTTGTCTATACGGTTCCAGTGTCTCATATTTCGTTCCATTCTGATCACATACGTATGAATAACAATATTTAGAAGTTTATGTAGCTAAATTAAAATGATATTTTCTTAATTATTTAATTTAAACTAATTACTTTTGGTAAGGATAAATTGGCCGATCAGTTAGTTTTTACCATTTTGTTTTTGAAAGCTGCTTCCCCTTTCAATTTGGTTCAGCAGTCCTTGGTAGCCACCTGTATTAGTTCATGTTCTTATTTAATTAATATGCTCATTAAGAATTTATAACTAACTTACTTATTGAGTTCAAACACTGAATTTGCATTACCAAAATTTATACGGCTGAGTTAAATATGTCCAGGATACAGTTTTTCTTTGGTTTGCTTGTTCCTTCCCTGCATAGCTACTTTCGGACCTTGGTGCAAACCATTCCCAAACAAGACTGTAACGTATTAACACTTTATTTGTAATTATATAACTAATTATGAGATTATATAACTTACTAAAATTTCGGTTCTCACAATTTCAGGCCCGATCCGTTTGTTCCATCCCCGTAGCGTCTGTTGCCACTTGCATTCCTTCCTTCATCTTCGGCTCTCACCAGCTCCACCGTGAGCAATACATGTTGATTCCCAAAACCCTTCTTGCAAACCAAACACGTTCACTTTAACCCAAATAACCACACAAGCATGCTCCAGATTGCACGTTGTCTTCTTCATATCTGCTCGTTCAAACTTGACACCACATGCCCCTCTCCCAGTACACGTCTGCATGCTCCTCTCCTAGTTTCAAATGACGCAACCCCCTCCGTTTTGTGCAAACCGAACCATACTCCCTTCATGAAACCACTCCTCCAAAAACCTTTCTTCCACTTTCGTCAAAGTCCACACCATGCCATGCTGTGCCACACTCCCAACGTCACCCCACTCCACCGGCTGTTGCGAGAAACCTCCCAGCAAATGAAAAAGAAAAGAACTTGAAAATAAGTACACAGTTTGTTTTGCAAAGTTAAATTTTGAGGGTGATGTTTTATTTTCTATTGGAGCGAGACCTATATATATATAGATCGAAGAATGGGATAGGGACATCGTCAGTTTTCATCTACAGAGAGCATATGCATAGCTGAACGTATAGGACTGTACGCTGATGGGATTCAGAAAAGAAAATACACTTTACTTGGTCGGCACGGTGTCTGTAGTTTGGTAGCCTGTGGTGTCCTTACGAGTAGCTGTGCTCTTTCGTTCAGTTGTATGATGGGATTCTTCAAGAGGCCTCAACGTATAGGCTTATCAAATGGCATGTGCTAGTTTTACTATTTGTAGTGTTTTCATAGGTGTATTGAAAGATTAAAAATAGGGAAGGAGATTCGGTGTCATTGTGTTTGGTTACATCCATAGCCATGTGCGCGTGAAGTTTAGAGGTAGGAACTAGGAGCAGTGATTTGAAGTCCATGTGTTTGAGAGTGGTATTAGGAATAATATTATTTAATTATATCGAAACTTCACGGTAAAGTAATGCGTAAAATTTACCACAAACGACTTCTGTCTTCTGATAAAAAGGTTAATTTTGATGTAAAAAGATATTCTGGACCCCATGGGACAAGTTTCGTCGAAATCCGAGGTCGTATGAAAAAATTCCTTTATAAAACCAGAAATGAACACGGGTTTAATTTTTTCATGATCACCAGGTAAATCAAATCAACTTGAAACATTGATATCCTAAAATAATTTTTTCAATACGAACCCAACGGCACTAGTTCCATTGCATTCTGAGACTGTTTCCCCGGTAGGCTATTTTTACGCGTACCGCAATGCCCTTTTTGACACCAAATTACCCGGTCTCTAAAAATAACAAACTATATACCTATCCTGGCTCTAATCGACGACACGAACTCAACGGAATTGGTTTCGTGGCCTAATTCGACCATCTGTTCAAGTTATACCCAAATAACCCTTTATTAAATTAATTACGCGCTATAGAAATTGAACGGGCGTTATTGGCTGCCGTGGTCACATACGACGTCGGTTTGCCACGCCATTCAACATCGTACAATAATTTAATGATACGGTTCTAATGAAACTGATTTCGTCGAAATCTGAGTCCGTTTGCAAAACATCTATTTTAGAGGTCGATATTTAAATCACGATTTCCATAGCGTTTATTTCAAAATTTGATTTAGCCATAACTTACAAATTATAAAACAAAATCTGGATTTTTCTCTTTCATATGAAAATTATCATCAACACGCTCCCAACGTATCTCGTTTCACAGAAATCCGAGTTATATCGGCTCCTATATATCTATTTGAAGTTCAAAACTCCAAATTACGAACTGCACGCCATTTTCAAGCTTGATTTATATTATATATGAATATATATCGTTCAACTTCGTTTAAATAGTGATTTAAATATTAAAATCAATTTATATTCCAAATAAAATATTTAAAATCAATTTAAATATTCAGATTCAAATGGTCGAAAAACACGGGTCGTTACATTCTTCCCCCCTTAAAATAATTTCGTCCTCGAAATTGCTAAGGTAAGAAAGAACGTCACAAACCCATTATCTTTATAATAATTATTAAATCAAAACTCCCTTTTATTTTCAAAACAAATCTAATTGGTTTTAAAACCAGTTTATTCCAAAAAAAAAAGATTTTCCAAAAATCTTCAAAAAAAATAAAAATTCTAACACCTTAAATTTTGGAATTTTTTTTTGGCAGAGTCTCCCCTGTACGGAGGACATCTGCAATATCGCAGGATCAAGAAATATGTATACATCGACTCTCATGGTCGTAAAATCCAAAAATCCAAACCCAAAATCCAAACAAAATCCAAAATTTCATATTTCCGTAGACGTACCTTTTTGCGAGCACTATTATATGATAAGCCATAATTTATTCTCGAGCTTGCCTAATTATTGTGCAGCTCTGGATTCGATTAACTCCAGAATTTTCTCTGGTTGGGTTTTAAAGCTGATTTGGCACTTGTACCTCTTTCTCAACTCAAATAAATTCATCAGCCATCACACAATGTCAGTTATGTTCAAAACATCTATATAATTTCCTATCAACTCATTTTACACACAGTTCAATTCACACGAGGTTATAACTGTTTAAAATCACTCCATTCAAATTTATTTATCTCGAATGATTTATTCGAGTTATTTACTTCGAATTGGGTTTAATCAAGTCGATTCATGTTCAGATTTATCCATCGAGCACACTATCCAAACATATCATACAATCAACATTAACCAATCAGAATGATTGCCCATAATACCCTTTACCTTTAGTTTATATAAAATAAATTGGGCAAAATAATTTCAAAAAAAAAAAATTATAACAAATTTTCAAATACGCGCTCTCATATACACACACGAACTCAATCTAGGGTGTTGCTAACCCCATCTCTATTGAGTCACACCACAGAGCCAAGGTTATTACTAAACCAATAGCTCTGATACCACTGTAACGACCCAAAGATTTTCGGCCCCGAAAATCGACAAAAATACCTTTACCGTAACTCATGCCGACCTTCCAACACCGAAAACACTGGACGTTATTAGAAAGAAATTAGAGGGTGAGATAAGAAAAAAAGAAATATTAGAATAGAAGAAGAAGAAGAAACAACACAACACAGAGTCTCACATCGCACCGGAACAAAATATAATATAGAAATAACTTTATTGAGAGCTTTGAATAAAACTTACAATATCAGAGTACATCAACATCACTGGGACAGTTATAATAACCTGTTCCCATATACGACACACAGCGGAATAGAAGCTATATAATATCATACGTCTGGACTCTTCCAGCTCGTCTCTTCACAGCATTCGATAACCTGAACCTGTACATCCCGGGCTAACCCGAGCATTTACAAAACACCGGGTCAGTCTGGTGAACCAGAGTGAGATAAACGCACAGTATCAAGGATATCACACAACCTGATTTTAGAGTTAAAATCTTTTTGAAAGAAAAGGATAATCGTAAGACCAAATCCACACATAAACACGGACGGTTTTTACCTTACGATAACCCAAAACTGTTTTGAAATCAATATCTTGTCTGATATTATAATAATGTCTAACTACAAATAAATAGAATCTAGTAGAACGCTTGCATCTCACGCTCTACATATATAGTATACAAACAAAACCCGCAGGCGCTTATTGGATATTGGATTCCAACCTTGACAAGGTATGGGACCACCTGCCGATAGTGTATCTCTAGAGGCGAATACACTGGGTTCAACAAGAACGTCTTGCAACCCGGCCCTCACATGACCGACCACTCATTTCGCTTGAGTGTATCGAATGTATATCACCAACGGTGGTAGCTAGCCACCGTCTTCCCGAAAAGGGACAGCATCGATAGATTAAAGAAGCAAGAGGAATTTCTCTAGATAGGTGATCATACACCCTAATGGGAGCGACCCACATAGCCATGCTGCCTGCCCGATTTTTGTCACTTACCGGTTGTGAGGCTTGAGGCCAGCATTTACTCTGGAACATCTGATCACCATTCACTTTGAATGCCACATCGTCAAATCCGCTAGACATCGCTAATTGACGTCCACAAAAATACTCTAGTTGGGAGCTAACCAACTATGGCACATTTGAAGAAATCAACGTACGCGATCCTTTTGGACATACTCTGTCAGACATCCATCCATACAAGTCATCCAGGAACAGGATGAACCGAAGGCACTCTCCTACTGCATCTCATATAGGAATCACCCCATGGATCAGTAGCGAGAAGTCCTTGCAACCCGTAGATTCCAACCATGACAGAACCACAGTTTATCTCTGGCCGCTAAACCAGAGATTATTAGTAGTTCTTCCGCTTATGAAAATCCACGGTCTTCAATGCTCCATCTCGACCGTCTTCTGATATCTTCACGTATCTGTTGGTCGGAATGGTTTTCGAATATAAATTCGATCCCGGTCTTTCCGTGCCAACAATCGTACTGGTCAGCTTTGATAGTCGGTGTTTTAACTATCAAAATAAACAGTGTTTCAATCATGACAATCCAGTGAGTTCGTTGGTTCAGTATCTAGCACCACTTGGCCCTTTAATTAAAATAAATGTAAATTTAAAACTCTTAAATCTCTCGATCTTACAAATCTAGTTTTCTCGCTTCTTATTTAACATAAGATTATTCTTTAAACAAAAATCATTTTTATACTTAGGAAAACCATACATCATATTCGATTTATTTCTCGTAAAATAACATTACGAAATATCTTCTATTTCATTATTTGAAAACAATAACCAACGGTTATTTTTAGAGAATAAAACTCAACTTTACGTCTCCTTTCTAATTCGAAAATACCGTTACACAACCCCTTTTTATTTCCCTTTCACTTTGGAATTTTCATTTTTATATTTTCCAAATCTTTCACCAGACATCGCATTATCATTTCTCTAATGGAAATAATAAATTATCACTAACCTCTTTCACGATTCCCAACTAATATCATCTTCAGATAATCCTGATGTTGTTCAAGTTGGGGTATTTTAATTACCTCTCAGACCTTGATCAACAACGTTCTTATCCTCAGATAAATATAAGTTGTAATCAAACCAATATTCGATTCCAATCTCAAAACAAATTCCATTATAAATTGGATTGGGTTATAAGATCTTACGACCCACTTCTTTACCCAAATTTCCTTTTTCCAATCTCCATTCAAATCCTTTCGACCATTCCACTTTGGAACTCTTATTTAATTTTTTCCCATTTCTACTCGATCTCATTTTCAAGTATCGTTAATGTAAAATTAACGTCTTAACACTTTACCTCATTTACGTAACCTAATTTATTATAAACCCTTTCCTTAATTTCCTTTCACATAATTCAAATCATTAAGTAACATTAAGTTATAGAATTCGCTTAAAAACTTCTTTAGAACCTTGTAAAAACTCAGTTTTTAAATAAACATGTTTGTGAACTCTTTCCACCCTTCAATTAGATTTCATTTCAATTCGGTTACTTTTTATATGAATTCCAGTTAAAAAGTGATCCTCTAAATTCCTGTTAATCAGAAAAATACTTCATCTTTATCATTAACTACTGTGAAGGTAGTTAATTCCTTTATTTACTAAAATGAATAGTAAATTCTCAATTTAAAAACCTTATAAAAATTAAAATCATATTCCTTAACTATTTTATTCAAAAATATATTTCAAAATCTAACTCCAGTTATAAAGTAAATTTTATAACTTCACCTCTATCGACTCACCTAACGGTGAATCAATATTTATAAAACGATTGATTTTGTAGGCCATACGCTGCTAATTACTCAACCAATATTGCCCATTGGTTAAAACACAACACATGTTGACTTTTCAGTCGATGATCACCACTCAAATCAATCACCCAACAGGACAGTTCATATGATAATATGAAAATAAATCATATATTTGGGGAATCCGGTTGGATCCCTCCAACCTGTTCTTCCCTGTATACAAACGGTTATCTCCACACAGTTTAAAACAATTCAATAGATCAAATAATTCAAACAGATCAACCAATCAAACCATTAAACACGTTTATTGATAAACGTGACCAATAAGGTAAGTTACCTTTATTGGAACCAATTGTTAGAATAACGATTTGGTATTTCACTGAAATTAAACGACGGTTTAATTTCATCAGCTAAATCAATAAATAAATTATAACTAGCAAACAACCAACCATCAACAAACAGAGCACACAAAATAAAAACCCAATTTATATAAAATATAAATGGGAAAAAAACTGAGTGAGTGCAACTCACCTTGAGTTGACTCGTTGTTGAAACAGTTCGTTTCGGTTAAATTAAACAGTCGTTTAATTTAACTAAATTCCCGACTAACTCGAACTCTGCCCAAATCAGTTCCAGTCTGTAGTGCTTGTCCATACGGTTCCAGTGTCTCATATTTCGTTCCATTCTGATCACATACGTATGAATAACAATATTTAGAAGTTTATATAGCTAAATTAAAATGATATTTTCTTAATTATTTAATTTAAACTAATTACTTTTGGTAAGGATAAATTGGCCGATCAGTTAGTTTTTACCATTTTGTTTTTGAAAGCTGCTTCCCCTTTCAATTTGGTTCAGCAGTCCTTGGTAGCCACCTGTATTAGTTCATGTTCTTATTTAATTAATATGCTCATTAAGAATTTATAACTAACTTACTTATTGAGTTCAAACACTGAATTTGCATTACCAAAATTTATACGGCTGAGTTAAATATGTCCAGGATACAGTTTTTCTTTGGTTTGCTTGTTCCTTCCCTGCACAGCTACTTTCGGACCTTGGTGCAAACCATTCCCAAACAAGACTGTAACGTATTAACACTTTATTTGTAATTATATAACTAATTATGAGATTATATAACTTACTAAAATTTCGGTTCTCACAATTTCAGGCCCGATCCGTTTGTTCCTTCCCTGTAGCGTCTGTTGCCACTTGCATTCCTTCCTTCATCTTCGGCTCTCACCAGCTCCACCGTGAGCAATACATGTTGATTCCCAAAACCCTTCTTGCAAACCAAACACGTTCACTTTAACCCAAATAACCACACAAGCATGCTCCAGATTGCACGTTGTCTTCTTCATATCTGCTCGTTCAAACTTGACACCGCATGCCCCTCTCCCAGTACACGTCTGCATGCTCCTCTCCTAGTTCCAAATGACGCAACCCCCTCCGTTTTGTGCAAACCGAACCATACTCCCTTCATGAAACCACTCCTCCAAAAACCTTTCTTCCACTTTCGTCAAAGTCCACACCATGCCATTCTGTGCCACACTCCCAACGTCACCCCACTCCACCGGCTGTTGCGAGAACCCTCCCAGCAAATGAAAAAGAAAAGAAAAGAACTTGAAAATAAGTACACAGTTTGTTTTGCAAAGTTAAATTTTGAGGGTGATGTTTTATTTTCTATTGGAGCGAGACCTATATATGAAGATCGAAGAATGGGATAGGGACATCGTCAGTTTTCATCTACAGAGAGCATATGCATAGCTGAACGTATAGGACTGTACGCTGATGGGATTCAGAAAAGAAAACACACTTTACTTGGTCGGCACGGTGTCTGTAGTTTGGTAGCCTGTGGTGTCCTTACGAGTAGCTGTGCTCTTTCATTCAGTTGTATGATGGGATTCTTCAAGAGGCCTCAACGTATAGGCTTATCAAATGGCATGTGCTAGTTTTACTATTTGTAGTGTTTTCATAGGTGTATTGAAAGATTAAAAATAGGGAAGGAGATTCGGTGTCATTGTGTTTGGTTACATCCATAGCTATGTGCGCGTGAAGTTTCGAGGTAGGAACTAGGAGCAGTGATTTGAAGTCCATGTGTTTGAGAGTGGTATTAGGAATAATATTATTTAATTATATCGAAACTTCACAGTAAAGTAATGCGTAAAATTTACCACAAACGACTTCTGTCTTCTGATAAAAAGGTTAATTTTGATGTAAAAAGATATTCTGGACCCCATGGGACCAGTTTCGTCGAAATCCGAGGTCGTATGAAAAAAATCCTTAATAAAACCAGAAATGAACACGCGTTTAATTTTTTCATGATCACCAGGTAAATCAAATAAACTTGAAACATTGATATCCTAAAATAATTTTTTCAATACGAACCCAACGGCACTAGTTTCATCGCATTCTGAGACTGTTACCCCGGTAGGCTATTTTTACGCGTACCGCAATGCCCTTTTTGACACCAAATTACCCAATCTCTAAAAATAACAAACAATATACCTATCCTGGCTCTAATCGACGACACGAATTCAACGGAATTGGTTTCGTGGCCTAATTCGACCATCTGTTCAAGTTATACCCAAATGACCCTTTATTAAATTAATTACGCGCTATAGAAATTGAACGGGCGTTTTTGGCTTCCGTGGTCACATACGACGTCGGTTTGCCACGCCATTCAACATCTTACAATAATTTAATGATACGGTTCTAATGAAACTGATTTCGTCGAAATCTGAGTCCGTTTGCAAAACGGCTATTTTAAAGGTCGATATTTAAATCACGATTTCCATAGCGTTTATTCCAAAATTTGATTTAGCCATAACTTACAAATTATAAAACAAAATCTGGATTTTTCTCTTTCATATGAAAATTATCATCAACACGCTCCCAACGTATCTCGTTTCACAGAAATCCGAGTTATATCGGCTCCTATATATCTATTTGAATTCCAAAACTCCAAATTACGAACTGCACGCCATTTTCAAGCTTGATTTATATTATATATGAATATATATCGTTCAACTTCGTTTAAATAGTGATTTAAATATTAAAATCAATTTATATTCCAAATAAAATATTTAAAATCAATTTAAATATTCAGATTCAAATGGTCGAAAAACACGGGTCGTTACATTACCGAAGTAATCATTTGTTTTAATTTCCCAATCCCAACCTATTCATCCCATGAAGTAAAACTGGTGATACTTCATATCTAACACCACGGTGTTATCGGTAGATTCAATTACCATTTCACGTTCAAATTTAATTAAAGATTTAACTAATGCCTGGAGCAAAACTGGTGATACTCCATTTCGATTATTTCAATCTAATTAAAGATTCATTAAAACTCCACTTAGTTTTAATCGCTAACTGGGTTAAAGAATCAGTGTCATTTTAAACACGGTTCACGATAAACCCAAATTCACATTAATTATCGGGTTAAAGAACGAGTGTTATTTAAAAACACCATTCACGATAAACCCAAGAATCAATATCAATTCAATTCCAATTAAATATTGTTTAATTGGTACACTTCATTAAATCTAAATAAAAAGATTTAATCTTTTCTCAACTGGGTTCAAGAACAGTGTTAATGAAGACACCATTCACGACAAACCCAAATCACATTTGATATTAAATACAAGGCTCTGAATAGAAAATATCCCGGCTTATATTCAATATCAAATTCTACGATTAACAAATGTCGTATTGGAAATAACGATATAAATATATATCTTTCAAATTTCCATAACAACATCTGTATAATCCCGAATTCCAACATCGAAATATTCCGAAGACAATTTCGATTCAAATCCACTCCAATGCAACCATTGGAAATTCTGGTTATTTTCAAAACCATTTCAAATTCGATTTATTTATTTAAAAATAAATAGAATTTTAATTCTAGTTCAAAACTAGTTCATTTCGATAAAAATCTATTTTTATCTTTTGAAATATGGAGTTTTTCATCCCAATTCTTTCTAAATCATTTCTTATGATTTTACACAAATTATTACTATTTTTAATAATTTTATCAAGGCCCTTACAGTCGATTTCCATCAACGGCCATCGAACTGCACTTACAGCGACCTTTTTCAAATTTGATTTGGACGTATCTCCAAATCCAACAGTTAGATTTCTAATTTCTAATATTCGTTAGAAAGCTCTTTTCGATACGAACCCAACGGTTCCGGTTTCAGGAGAATCCGACGGTCGGATCTCCCGTAATGTCCGTTTGAAATAAATGGTCGAAATTCACGAACTGCCGCGGCGCGGCGCGTTCTATTCAGGCCATTATATTATATATATAATATATATAATATATACTTCATCGATTTCTATTTAAAACGAATTATATAAATAGTTTTAAATCCGTTTCAAAAGCAATTTCAACTTCCCTTTCAATTCAAATCAAAATTGAATTCTTCTTTATAAATTCGTTTTAAAATTCATTTCAATTCAATTCAAATTTCAATTCAATTCAAATTTCAATTCAATTCAAATTTCAATTCAATTTGAATTCATTTCAATTCGCTTTCAATTCAATTTGAAATCGTTTTCAATTCAATTCATTTCGAAATCGTTTTCAATTCAATTCATTTCGAAATCGTTTTCAATTCAATTCATTTCGAAATCGTTTTCAATTCAATTCATTTCGAAATCGTTTAAAATCGATATAAATATCGTTCACGTCAAAATGGCGTCAATCTAATCAACACGGCTTCATAAATTTCTATTTTCAAATATTATATTTCAAATATTTCTTTTTCAAAATAGTTGTTATTATCAAAATATTTCGTTCAACACATGACCAATCTCAATGGATGAGCACTGTCAACACATGAACCTTTATTTTATATTATTCTTTATTTTCTGAATTGGAATGAGGCCCAATCAATCACCATATAATGTTAAGTATATGGATATTCTTACATTACACACATATAATAGCATTGCAAAATAGTCAACCATCAACCAAAGTGCACTACACTGTATAAGCATCAAATATATATATCTAATGCTTATAACAGCCTGTCAATCAACCGATCGACATATTTAATCAATCAGGATGAGTGAACTTCAAATTTCATCCCAACACCCGTGTGGGGTTTCAAACAATCAAACACAGATTTTATTTGTGCAGTTGGGCGATGTGTAAAATTTATCGTCCCAATCAATGTCATTCAAATAGGTGTACATAAACGAACCGTCCGGTTTGTAAATGAATATTTTCTTTTATTCACTTCACGTTAAAAATTATATTTTTAATGATAAAACATTTTATTTTAACATATGAATTTCTACTTAGTTCATTTATTCAATAAAATGATATTTTTATTTTTCTAACTTATTTTAGAAAATTTCGGCGGCATAACGGCACGATACTAGAAACGGGACAAGGCCTAGCCTTATCCCCGGTCTAGTGAAGGCCCACACCATTCACACATCAATCAAAATCACCAAACAACCAAATTCAAATCACATCATATAACTAATCTATGCAACCAAACAAACAAGTCCATGGTCTGTGGACGATTGTGTCGGGTGCTACTAAGCACCGTCTGCATCTTAGTATATGTATATAAATAGAAATGAAATTGAAAGGTGAGAAATTCTCACTTATAGCTATCCAGCTCCACGACTCTCCCAATGCAGGAAATCTTCACTGTTCTCGCCTTTTGTCACTTTCGCTGCTCGTAGTCACTACATACATAAAAATCACATTTTTATTTGTTGATGTCTTTAAAATAAAAATCACATTTTTATTTGTTCACTTTCCATTTAAAAATCATATTTTTATTTCGAAGTTCAATTATATAAAAATCATATTTTTATTTCGAAGTTCAATATATAAAAATCATATTCTTGCTTATATAAATCAGTTTTTAAATCAAATAAATAAAATCAGTTTTTAAATCTAAATAAAATCAGTTTTTAAATCTAAATAAAATCAGTTTTTAAATCTAAATAAAATCAGTTTTTAAATCTAAATAAAATCAGTTTTTTAAATCTAAATAAAATCAGTTTTTAAATCTAAATAAAATCAGTTTTTTAAATCTAAATAAAATCAGTTTTTAAATCTAAACAAAATCAGTTTTTTAAATCTAAATAAAATCAGTTTTTTAACTCACCGATTGAATCCAGTGTTGGGGAGGAGAATGGCGTCGGAGTTCGCTTCCTGGGCTTGCGCACCATTGTCTTCCTCTTCCAGTTCATAGCTCGAACCTTAGGGTTCCAAAATCTGGCCGCCACATCACGTCGAACCCCAGTCGGAGGTCGCCACCTCCCTTGCCGTCGTGAGACCTGCCAACGCCAGCGGTGGCGCGCAGTTCGAGACCTCCAGCAGAACGCAGATCGAGGGCGACGGGTTTCTAGGTTTTTTCCTCTTTTTTTTTTTCTTTCTGAAATCGATTATCTGTTTTGAAAAGTAAGGGGGGGCAGAACGATTTTAAGGAGGAGAAGGGAGAGAGGTAATTTAATTTTTTAATTTATTTTATTTTAATTGCAAAAAGTTGACTTTTACATACGACCCCTAAATGAGGTCCACCGCCTGTCGTCCATAGCGTTTCACCCCCATTCCGAACACAATGGGATATGTTTCGTATGTTGATTCGATCGTTTGAATCAGTTTCTGTTAAATTTACATTTAAATCACTATATTGAATTTTAAATGTACATTTCAAATTGCCGGGGTCGCATACTAACTAGAAAAATTCACGAAAAATATGTTCTAGTTTCGTATTGACGATACGGTCCTAACAAAACTAATTTCGTCGAGTTCTGAGATCGTTTGAAAAATGGCCAATTTCCAGTCGATTAAAATCAACTGAAACTGGTCAAACACGTTTTCCTTTGCCACGCTCACATATTGATTCAGAAAATTATGAAATTTGGAATCTAGCAATAACTTGACACTGCGGACCCAACAAAACTGGTTTCGTCGAAATCCGAGGTCGTTTGCAAAATTCCCATTTTTAAGGGCCTGAATTCCATAGCGACTATTCAGAATTTTCAACTGGACATATCTTTTAATTCCTGCTATGAAATTTCGATTTCCCGGATTCGTTGGAAAGATATTATCAATTAGATCCTAATGTTTTTGGTTTCACTAAAATCCGGATTGGTTTGCACCCGGCACATTCAATTGAAGTTTGAAATCGAATTATCGAACTACCGCGCCATTTTCAATTCTATTTATAATTATATATAAATATTTATATACTAACGACGACTTATATAATATATACGTCGAATTATATTCAAAATAAATTTTCCCGTCGATTTTATTTAAAATAATTCATTTTAAATATTCAAAATTCATTAAAATCGCCAAAATAAAAATTTTAAACTGGCCCAGATTTTCGGGTTGTTACAATTTCGCTTGAGTGTATCGAATGTATATCACCAACGGTTGGGATCAGCAACTGTTTCCCCGAATGAGACAGCATCAAATAGAATAAGAAATTAAATGAATCTCTAGATCGGTGATTATACACCCTAATGGGAGCGACCATCATAGCCATGCTGCCTGCCCAATTTTTGTCATTTCCCGGTTGTTGAGGCCTGAGGCTACGATTACTTTCTATTCATTGATAGCACAATCACTTTGACTGTCACATTGTTAGATCCGTTAATCACTGATTGATTTGCACAAATATTCTGGATGTTATGCTAAAGGAATAAATCCGTTGCCACCATATATATTTGTACAGATCAACATATTTGATCATTGGAAATACTTTGTCAGACATCCGTCCATGTACGTTCATTCTGGGACAAAACAAAACCGAAGGCACAATTTCTATTAATAGAAAAAGCCCTTGCATTTTACACCGTCTATGATTACCTTCGTATAATCTGATTCGCAACGCTACTGCCAATACAGAGTGGTTCACGGGTAATAATCCAACCGTTCTCTCCATATTGACAACGATATTGGCAAACACTCCGATAGTCGGTTCTCTAACCATCGAAGAAAAATAAACAAACATCCATAACATCAATCAATCACTGGGCCTGTTAATTAATATTTTATTAGTTAATTCACTTCTATATTTCTCTATCAATATTTGTTAACCAAATAATTTCGATAATCATCTTGTCCTCTTACGCTATTTGGAAAACATTTCCATATATCGCCTTCTATTATTTTCTATAGTTAGAAAATGTATTCTATTTGGATTTGAAAAAAAATAAAAATTTCAATCACTTATCTCTTTCCCGACTACTTTAATTATACTCAGGAAATATTTGCTGTTATATTTCCAAAATTCCATCACTTGGATTAAAACGAATGTTGTGTAAAATATCGTCACAACAACCCAAAATATTTGATTTAACTAACTATTATTCTACACTTCTCTTCGAGACTGAATCTTGCTATTTATCAATTAAAAATGAAATCAATCAAGTTGGGGTATAACTACCTCTCAGACCTTGACTGAAAACATTATTAACTTCAAAACAGACAAAACCACTTATCCCGAATGATCAACATTATAAAACCAATTATTCATTTTTAAATGTATATATGTTTCTCTTTCTATTACTAGCTTATCGATTTCCTTTTTGTTTATAATATTCTATTTTAAATTCGTTTCCTTGTCGAATTCAATATATATTGATATATTGATTTATAACTATCAAAATTTCTTAAAAATATTCTAACTCCTTAAATTTCTGAATTTTTTTTCCATAACCTCCTTTGTACCGGGAGCATCTGGATATTTCAAATAGCCTCCCATGGCCTCACCAATCCAAAAGAAAAAGAAAATGCCAAGCGGCTTGCCGATACAGCGCATAAAATCTCATATATGAATTTAAACGTGTACCTTTTGTCGGGCACATTAATTAAAATCTTCGTATAGTTCATATCATACCTGTCTAACACATGCTCACCTGTTTTCAATTCAATCAACTCAATCCAATCGTTTGAATTCAGTTTCGCTCATTTATTCTTTAATTAGTTGTTTTGCCTATTTCACTTCTTTGTTTGAACATAACATGTTCAAACAAAATATTTAACTTGCTCATAACCAAATTGAATTTCAATTTCAATTCTAGTTTCCTTTTCGATTTTGAATATAATTTTTCAAATCGAATTCACTTATTCAAAGCCCAATATCAATTCAAAATTTCATTAACTAATTACTATCCAAATTAGTTAATTCTATTCAATAATCAAAAATCTGATCTCTATTTCAAAAATCAATTCAATACTCCACTTGAGTTCACATATAATTTATGAGACGACCCGAACTTCCCCGTGAAGGAAAGCACGGATAGAATTGAGGACAAGACAAAATAGAACGCAAACAGAAGAACATTTCATCGTTATTACAACAATTCCATCAGATACAAGAATATACAGAGTATAAATGAATAAATTACATTCGATAAATATTAGAGATTACAACAAATTACATAGCAGCGGAAAAATATACAAAATACAAATGAAAGTGATACACGGATACAGAGCTTTCCGAGCACCGTTCCAGCTGTTAACCAGGACCCTGTGAATATAAATCTGCAAAACCAAAACTACTAGCTGCCCGTGTGGAAAATAGGGGCACCCAGAGTTTAGGTTAAAACAATAAACTCCAGGTCAGTCATGTGACTGGTGTGTGAACTAAAACAGTTATTAATATTGGTTTTAAAGTTAGGTAAATCAAGGGACCATGCCGTATAACACGGAACGGGTTTCCTCCCAAGAATACCAGTGCATAGAATAAACAGCGCAATGCTAAATAAAGAAAAATGAAGCTATTATAAGACCCAGGTCCCATCACACAATGCAACGCAAGCCGGAGGATAGGGTTTTTACCTTATAACAGCCAAAGCATGCTTGATACGTTTAAAACACATTATTTTGATATTACTATAAGTGCATAGTGTCAAAACAATTTCAATCATAAATATCAATCATAGGTGGCATGAATGACCCATACCACTATGTCGCCATACTAGGTTCTACAAATAAAACCGCAATATCACGTATTGGAAATTGGATTCCGTCATGAGCCGAGGCAAGGGGCAAGCTCCTCTCCGCGTTCGAGACAATCTAGCAAATGCCTCGGGACCGCACACAGCAATCCCTGGATCCTCCAAGGCTGGTCCTCTCTTACTTTTGAGGATTGGCAATTCCTGAACACACGTTTCCCGGTCCTTACAGACCTATATCCGAGGCGCCTCATATCCAACAACCACACAGGTGAAAAGTTATAAATGTCAGGGCTGGTAGGTCACTGACACCACCATAGCTAGAAAGAAACGTCGTGCACTCCTTGGGTCCGTATCCCGTTTTTAACTCATACCGAGGTGTGAGGCTCGCGAATTCACGTTATACACAAAGCTATGCCACACAGGCAGTGCTTTGATCATCAACCACAAGCTTTGCTTTTCAACAGAAGCCTTGATCTATTGCCACTTACGCATGCCACATTGGCAATTCACTCCATGCGACTGATGTCCATCGATATACAACCTCTGAGCTCGTATGTCTCAGAGAAGGGCATTAAGCAAGAGAATAAATTCTCCGCCGCCAAACAGATGTATATTTAATAGAGATCAATCAACACAGAATAAAATCCAATGTCAGACACACAATCCATTTACAAGTTCGTTCTGGGTCTGAACGAAACCGGAGGCACTTTCCTCGCATATCCATCCATCTCCAAGTACGTCTGGACGATCACCAACTGTTTCCCTCATCCTGGGTGTACAGCCCAATCAAGATCATCAGTAATCACCCAAACGATGTGAAGACTTCCGGTCTTCAACCACCGTCTTCATCTTCGACATCTCGTCGAATCGGTTATTCAGAATGGGTATAAACCCGGCCTTTCTGAATAACCCACGTATATAATAAACGAATGTTACACAAACACAACAAACGCCTCATTCCAATTCAGAATATTCTTTTATTCACAAAATCACATTTTTAGGGAAATGTTCCCATTAATTTTATCCAAGATAAATTCTTCTAAATTTATTCTTTAATCCTCCTTTGGATATCATTTCAAACTAGTCGGGATTAACGAACCACACCGAAGTAATTATTTATTTTATTTCCCAATCCCAACCTATATATCCCATGGAGAAAACTGGTAATACTCCACAACTAACACCACGGTGTTATCGGTAAAATTAATTACCATTTCACGTTCAAATCTAATTAAAGATTTAACTATCGCTTTGGAGCAAAACTGGTGGTACTCCATTCTCGATCACCTTTCAGATTTGATAATTTAAATTATCAATTCACATTTTAATCTAATTAAAGATTCATTAAAACTCCACTTAGTTTTAACCCTTTCAAAAATCAACATCTTGCCTTTAACTGGGGTAAAGAACCAATATCATCTAAAACACGATTCAAGATAAACCCAAATCACATTTGATATTAAATACAAGGCTCTGAATAGAAAATATATCGGCTTATATTCAATATCAAATTCTGAAACCAACAAATATCGTATTGGAAATAACGATATGAATATATCTTTCAAATCCCCATAACAATATTTGTATAGTCACGAAACCCAACATCGAAATATTCCAAAGATAATTTCGATTCAACTCCAATCCAATTCACGTATTGGAAATATCGATTATTTTTAAAATCACTTTCAAATTCAATTTATTTATTTCAAAAATACATTGATTTTTATTTCTAGTTCAAAACTAGTTCATTTCGATAAAAATCTATTTTTATCTTTTCAAATATGGAGTTTTTCATCCCATTTCTTTCCAATTCACATATTATGATTTTACACAAATTATCAATATTTTTAATAATTTTATCAAGGCCCGTACAGTCGATTTCCATCAACGGCTATCGAACTGCACTTACAGCGACCTTTTTCGAATTTGATTTGGACATAATTCCAAATCCAACCGTTAGATTACAAATTTCTAATATTCATTGGGAAGCTCTTTTCGATACGAACCCAACAGTTCCAGTTTTAGGAGAATCCGACGGTCGGATCTCCCGCAGTGTCCGTTTGAAATAAATGGTTGAAATTCACGAACTGCCGGGGCGCGGCGCGTTCTATTCAGGCCATTATATATATATATATATATATATAATATATATATTATATATATATATTTCGTCGATTTCCTTTTAAAATGAATTTTATAAATAGTTCTACATTCGTTTCAAAACAATTTCAACTTCATCTTCAATTTCAAATCGATTTGATTTCAATTCAATTCGAGTTCATTTCAATTCAATTCAAATTCAAATTCGTTTCAATTCAATTCAATTCGAATTTACCTTCTATTTGATTCAATTCGAATTCGTTTCAAATTGATTTCAATTCAATTTCAGTTCGTTTTAAATTTCAATTTCAATTTAATTCAATTTGAATTCATTTCTATTCGAATTCAAATTCGCTTCCTATTCAATTCGAATTTTAATTTAATTCAATTTGAATTTCATTTCAAAATATTTAATTTTGAAATCACTTTTCAATATTCATTATACAATGAATAAAATCGATATAAATATCGTTCGCGTCCAAATAACGCATCTCTAATCAACACGGCTTTATATTTTCAAAACTTCTTTATTCTATCCAACAAATGAATATTTATCCCATTCAACACATGAATCTATATTTCTTTCAACACACGACTAATCTCAACACATGAGTACTGTCAACACATCACTATTTTTGTTATGTAAAATATTTTATAAAACTATGGTATCTATCGTTTGATTTTTAATTAGACTCCTACTGAGAAGCAGATTCTAATTGTAAATATGATAAAGATGTGAATTTGATTATTAAAATATTTCACTCAACACATGAATAGATTCAACACATGAATTTTCTTTTATAATATTCACTATTTTCCCGATTGGAATGAGGCCCAATCAATCACCATATAATGTTAATTATATGGATTCCATACAACACATGTATATAATAGCATTGAAAAATAATCAACCATCAACCAAAGTGCACTTCACTGTATAAGCATCAAATATAGATATCTGACGCTTATAACAGCCTGTCAATCGATCGATCGACATATTTAATCAATCAGGATGAGTGAACATCAAATTTCATCCCAACACCCGTGTGGGGTTTCAAACAATCAAACACAGATTTTAGTTGTGCAGTTGGGCGATGTGTAAAATTTATCGACCCAATCAATGTCCATCAAATAAGTGTACATAAACAAACTGTCTGGTTTGGAAATGAATATTTTATTTATTCACATTCACTATATTCATCTTCACGTTAAAAATTATATTTTTAACGATAAAATGTTTTACTTTAACATATGAATTTCTATTCATTTCATTCTTTAAATAAAATGATATTTTTATTTTTCTAACTTATTTTAGAAAATTTCGGCGGCATAACGACACGATACTAGAAACGGGACGAGGCCTAGCCTTATCCCCGGTCTAGTGAAGGCCCACGCCATTCACACATCAATCAAATCCATTCATTTCACCAATCAATTCAATTCAAACCAATTAGACTGACTAACTACACAACCAAACAATTTAACAAACAAGCCATCCATGGTCTGTGGATGACGGGTGTCGGGTGCTGCTAAGCACCGTCTGCATCCTAGTATATATATATAACTAGAAAAAGAGAATTTGAGTGAGAAGTTCTCACCGAAAGCTATCCACTCATCTTGACTCTTCTTTTATAGAAATCTTCTTCATTCTTGCCTTTTTATCACCTTCGTTGCCCGTAGTCACTACATATATAAAAATCACACATTTTTATATTTCGATGTCTTTAAAATAAAAATCACATTTTTATTTATTCACTTTCAATTTAAAAATCATATTTTTATAATCACTTCATATATTTAAAAATCGAATTTTTACTACTATGTTATATAGATAAAAATTATATTTTTATCATGCTATTTTCCATATAAAGATTTCGCCTATCTAAAATATAGTTTTCGCCTTTATAAAAACATAGACTTCGCCTTTATAAATTTAATGATTTCATCTTTATAAAAATCTCATTTTTATTTTTTCCTACACATATAAAGATAATATTTTTAATATTCCCATCATGTAAAAATTATATTTTTAATTCTCTACCTAAACAAAAATCATATTTCTACCACTTCTATATAGTAAAGATTATATTTTTAATATGTTAAAAATATAAAAATCATATTTTTATTACTTTAAAAATATAAAGATCATACCTTTTACCAAATAAAAATCAAATCTTGCCTTTAAAAATCAAACTTTTCTATACTTTCTTTTAAAAAATCCTAATCTGAAAAAATAAATAATAAAGTAAAATAAAGTAAATAAATAAAAACAAAATTAACATGAAAACTTACAGTATTCGATACATAGGGGGGGATGGGGTTTGCTGTCGCGGGCTCGGGACTGGGGGGGGTCTGCATGGCGTCGAGTAGGAACAGAGGAGGAGGGGGAAGAAGGAGGGGCGGCGCGGTGGTTTGCTGAGGCGTCGGGGAGGGCGTTGCGGTCGATTTCTGATGGGGGGGGGGTCTGCGATGCGGTCAAGGAAGAGAAGGGGAGGAGGAAGAAGAGGGGAGGACGGCGAAAGGGGGGGGGGGCTGCGCCACCTCTGGCGGCGGCAAGGGTTTCCCCCTTTCCGTCGATCGCTCGACCCCTTTCTTTTTCTTTTTTTTTTCTTTTTTTTTTCTGAATTTCCTTGTGAACAGGGGGGGCAGAACGTATAGTGGAGAAGAGGGTTTTATTTTATTTTATTTTTATTATTTAATTATTTTATTTTCTAAAAAGTTGACTTTTACATACGACCTCTAAACGAGGTCCACCGCCTGTCATCCATAGCGTTTTACCCCCATTCCGAACACAATGGGATATGTATCGCAAGCTGATTTGATCGTTCCGATTAGTTTCCGTTGAATTTACATTTAAATCACTATATTGAATTTTAAACGTACATTTCAAATTACCGGGGTCACATACTAACTAGAAAAATTCCCGAAAAATATTTTCTAGCTTCGTATTGACGATACGGTCCTAACAAAACTAGTTTCGTCGAATTCTGAGACGGTTAGAAAAATGGCCAATTTCCAGTCGATTAAAATCAACTAAAACAGGTCAAACGCGTTTTCCTTTGCCACGCTCACATATTGATTCGAAAAATTATGAAATTTGAAACCTAGCAATAATTTTACATCACGGACACAACAAAAGTGGTTTCGTCGAAATCCGAGGTCATTTGCAAAATTTCCATTTTTAAGGGCCTGAATTCCATAGTGACTATTCAGAATTTTCAACTGGACATATCTTTTGATTCCCGCTATGAAATCTCGATTTTTCGGATTCGTTGGAAAGATATTATCAATTAGATCCTAATGTTTTTGGTTTCACTAAAATCCGGATTGTTTTGCACCCGGTACATTCAATTGAAGTTTGAAATCGAATTATCGAACTACCGCGCCATTTTCAATTCTATTTAATAATTATATATAATTATTTATATTCAAACGACGACGCGTATAAATATATACGTTCTATTATATTCAAAATAAATTTCTCATCGATATTATTTAAAATAATTTAAAATAAAATAAAAATTTTAAACTGGCCCAAATTTTCGGGTTATTACAATCTCCCCCACTTAAAACTTTTCGTCCCCGAAAAGGAACAAAGTCGAAAGTGGTTTGATCAATCAACTCTTCGTTCGATCTGGCTTCCATTCTCCAACTTTTCAATTTCTGAGAATTTTCAAAATTTCAAAAATTTGGCTAACACCCTAAATTTTCGAAAAATTTCGCCATAACCTCCCCTGCACCGGGAGCATCGGGGAATTTCAAATAGCTTCCCCGGTCCTTCAGATCTCAAAAAGAAAAAGAAAAAGCCAAGCGGCTAGCCAATAGGCTCATAAAATCATCATCACCCAAACAAAACAGTAAATTATGTAGTAAACATGTACCTATTTGTCGGGCAAACAAATTTTATTCTTTGGCTCAAGCCTCCTTGCTATGACCTGTTCAAGGTAAGTACAAGTATACGCAAGCGAATGCGACCAATTTTCAATACAATTCAATATTTGGTTTAATTAGGCTAAATGGTTAAAAATTAGCAAACAAATAAATAAACAACACAAACATCAATCAATTAGTAAATTAGAGTTTCAAATTCATAAATTTTGATATATATAAAGAAAATCATGTTTTTGATGCCAATTCACAACAATGTGTTCTAGCTATATAAGTTTTGGTTCTCACACCAGTCTAATGGAAATATATAGATATCACACCTTCGAAACACGAACATAAATACTGATGATGTGGCCACATCATCAGAATTATCCCCGGGCATCTAGAATGTGACTCTATATCTATCCAGTATATTAAAACTTCGAATATACGTTCATGACGCGTATACGCGAAATCTATATATACTCGATTGTCCATATTCAAAATAAATAAATATTCAAATACGTATAAAACGATTTAAATTTTCAAAACAAAATTGTTTTCATTTGGAAAATATACTCTTCACACCCGTTCTAGGATACTACTGATCCTATCTCTAACGAGTCATTCTAATTGGATATTACTATTCCAATATCTGATGAATTCTTTCGTATGGTTCTAATGTGTCTTGTTCTCGAGCTCTGTAAACCAAAGCTCTGATACCAAACTGAGACGACCCGAACTTCCCCGTGAAGGAAAGCACGGATAGAATTGAGGACAAGACAAAATAGAACGCAAACCGAAGAACATTTCATTGTTATTACAACAATTCCATCAGATACAAGAATATACAGAGTATAAATGAATAGATTACATTCGACAAATATCAGAGATTACAACAAATTACATAGCAGCGGAAAAATATACAAAATACAACTGAAAGTGATACACGGATACAGAGCTTTCCGAGCACCGTTCCAGCTGTTAACCAGGAGCCTGTGAATATAAATCTGCAAAACCAAAACTACTAGCTGCCCGTGTGGAAAATAGGGGCACCCAGAGTTTAGGTTAAAACAATAAACTCCAGGTCAGTCATGTGACTGGTGTGAGAACTAAAACAGTTATTAATATTGGTTTTAAAGTTAGGTAAATCAAGGGACCACGCCGTATAACACGGAACGGGTTTCCTCCCAAGAATACCAGTGCATAGAACAAACAGCGCAATGCTAAATAAAGAAAAATGAGCTATTATAAGACTCAGGTCCCACCACACAATGCAACGCAAGCCGGAGGATAGGGTTTTTACCTTATAACAGCCAAAGCATGCTTGATACGTTTAAAACACATTATTTTGATATTACTATAAGTGCATAGTGTCAAAACAATTTCAATCATAAATATCAATCATAGGCGGCATGAATGACCCATACCACTTTGTCGCCATACTAGGTTCTACAAATAAAACCGCAATATCACGTATTGGAAATTGGATTCCGTCATGAGCCGAGGCAAGGGGCAAGCTCCTCTCCGCGTTCGAGACACTCTAGCAAATGCCTCGGGACCGCAAACAGCAATCCCTGGATCCTCCATGGCCGGTCCTCTCTTACTTTTGAGGATTGGCAATTCCTGAACACACGTTTCCCGGTCCTTACAGACCTATATCCGAGGCGCCTCATATCCAACAACCACACAGGTGAAAAGTATATAAATGTCAGGGCTGGTAGGTCACTGACACCACCATAGCTAGAAAGAAACGTCGTGCACTCCTTGGGTCCGTATCCCGTTTTTGACTCATATCGAGGTGTGAGGCTCGCGAATTCACGTTATACACAAAGCTATGCCACACAGGCCGTGCTTTGATCATCAACCACAAGACTTTGCTTTTCAACAGAAGCCTTAATCTATTGCCACTTACGCATGCCACATTGGCAATTCACTCCATGCGACTGATGTCCATCGATATACAACCTCTGAGCTCGTATGTCTCAGAGAAGGGCGTTAAGCAAGAGAATAAATTCTCCGCTGCCAAACAGATGTATATTTAATAGAGGTCAATCAACACAGAATAAAATCCAATGTCATACACACAATCCATTTACAAGTTCGTTCTGGGTCTGAACGAAACCGGAGGCACTTTCCTCGCATATCCATCCATCTCCAAGTACGTCTGGACGATCACCAACTGTTTCCCTCATCCTGGGTGTACAGCCCAATCAAGATCATCAGTAATCACCCAAACGATGTGAAGACTTCCGGTCTTCAACCACCGTCTTCATCTTCGACATCTCGTCGAATCGGTTATTCAGAATGGGTATAAACCCGGCCTTTCTGAATAACCCACGTATATAATAAACGAATGTTACACAAACACAACAAACGCCTCATTCCAATTCAGAATATTCTTTTATTCACAAAATCACATTTTTAGGGAAATGTTCCCATTAATTTTATCCAAGATAAATTCTTCTAAATTTATTCTTTAATCCTCCTTTGGATATCATTTCAAACTAGTCGGGATTAACGAACCACACCGAAGTAATTATTTATTTTATTTCCCAATCCCAACCTATATATCCCATGGAGAAAACTGGTAATACTCCACAACTAACACCACGGTGTTATCGGTAAAATTAATTACCATTTCACGTTCAAATCTAATTAAAGATTTAACTATCGCTTTGGAGCAAAACTGGTGGTACTCCATTCTCGATCACCATTCCGATTTGATAATTTAAATTATCAATTCACATTTTAATCTAATTAAATATTCATTAAAACTCCACTTAGTTTTAATCCTTTCAAAAATCAACATCTTTCCTTTAACTGGGGTAAAGAACCAATATCATCTAAAACACGATTCAAGATAAACCCAAATCACATTTGATATTAAATACAAGGCTCTGAATAGAAAATATATCGGCTTATATTCAATATCAAATTCTGAAACCAACAAATATCGTATTGGAAATAACGATATGAATATATCTTTCAAATCCCCATAACAATATTTGTATAGTCACGAAACCCAACATCGAAATATTCCGAAGATAATTTCGATTCAACTCCAGTCCAATTCACGTATTGGAAATATCGATTATTTTTAAAATCACTTTCAAATTCAATTTATTTATTTCAAAAATACATTGATTTTTATTTCTAGTTCAAAACTAGTTCATTTCGATAAAAATCTATTTTTATCTTTTCAAATATGGAGTTTTTCATCCCAGTTCTTTCCAATTCACATATTATGATTTTACACAAATTATCAATATTTTTAATAATTTTATCAAGGCCCGTACAGTCGATTTCCATCAACGGCTATCGAACTGCACTTACAACGACCTTTTTCGAATTTGATTTGGACATAATTCCAAATCCAACCGTTAGATTTCAAATTTCTAATATTCATTGGGAAGCTCTTTTCGATACGAACCCAACGGTTCCGGTTTTAGGAGAATCCGACGGTCGGATCTCCCGCAATGTCCATTTGAAATAAATGGTTGAAATTCACGAACTACCAGGGCGCGGCGCGTTCTATTCAGGCCATTATATATATATATATATATATATATATATATATATATAATATATATATATATTATATATATATATATATTTCGTCGATTTCCTTTTAAAATGAGTTTTATAAATAGTTCTACATTCGTTTCAAAACAATTTCAACTTCATCTTCAATTTCAAATCGATTTGATTTCAATTCAATTCGAGTTCATTTCAATTCAATTCAAATTCAAATTCGTTTCAATTCAATTCAATTCGAATTTACCTTCTATTTGATTCAATTCGAATTCGTTTCAAATTGATTTCAATTCAATTTCAGTTCGTTTTAAATTTCAATTTCAATTTAATTCAATTTGAATTCATTTCTATTCGAATTCAAATTCGCTTCCTATTCAATTCGAATTTTAATTTAATTCAATTTGAATTTCATTTCAAAATATTTAATTTTGAAATCACTTTTCAATATTCATTATACAATGAATAAAATCGATATAAATATCGTTCGCGTCCAAATAACGCATCTCTAATCAACACGGCTTTATATTTTCAAAACTTCATTATTCTATCCAACAAATGAATATTTTTCCCATTCAACACATGAATCTATATTTCTTTCAACACACGACTAATCTCAACACATGAGTACTGTCAACACATCACTATTTTTGTTATGTAAAATATTTTATAAAACTATGGTATCTATCGTTTGATTTTTAATTAGACTCCTACTGAGAAGTAGATTCTAATTGTAAATATGATAAAGATGTGAATTTGATTATTAAAATATTTCACTCAACACATGAATAGATTCAACACATGAATTTTCCTTTATAATATTCATTATTTTCCCGATTGGAATGAGGCCCAATCAATCACCATATAATGTTAATTATATGGATTCCATACAACACATGTATATACTAGCATTGAAAAATAATCAACCATCAACCAAAGTGCACTACACTGTATAAGCATCAAATATAGATATCTGACGCTTATAACAGCCTGTCAATCGATCGATCGACATATTTAATCAATCAGGATGAGTGAACATCAAATTTCATCCCAACACCCGTGTGGGGTTTCAAACAATCAAACACAGATTTTAGTTGTGCAGTTGGGCGATGTGTAAAATTTATCGACCCAATCAATGTCCATCAAATAAGTGTACATAAACAAACCGTCTGGTTTGTAAATGAATATTTTATTTATTCACATTCACTATATTCATCTTCACGTTAAAAATTATATTTTTAACGATAAAATGTTTTACTTTAATATATGAATTTCTATTCATTTCATTCTTTAAATAAAATGATATTTTTATTTTTCTAACTTATTTTAGAAAATGTTAAAACCCCCGTAACTTTCCCGTTAAGGAAAGCGGCGGATAGTTCGAGAACAAACCACAACAGAACACATACAGAAGAACATTTCATTGTATATTACAGCAATGCATCAGACTACAAGAATATACAGAGTATAAAAGAATATTACGCAGAAATATCAGAGATTTAAATTACATTGCAGCGGAAAATAATACAATACACAACTAGAATGAGATATACGGATACAAAGCTTTCCGGATATCGTTCCAGCTGTAAACCAGGATCCTGTGAATATAAATCTGCAAAACCAAAACTACTAGCTGCCCGTGACAAAATAGGGGCACCCAGAGTTTAGGTTAAAACAATAAACTCCAGGTCAGTCATGGGACTGGTGTGAGAACTAAAACAGTTAATCTTTATTTTTAAAGTTAGGTAAATCCAGGGACCACGCCGTATAACACGGAACGGGTTTCCTCCCAAGAATACCAGTGCATAAAACAAACAGCGCAATGCTAAATAAAGAAAAATGAAGCTGTTATAAGACCCAGGTCCCATCACACAATGCAACACGGCCGAGGATAGGGTTTTCCCTTATAACAGCCAAAGAATGCTTGATACGGTTAAAACAAATCATTTTGATACTATTATAAGTGAATAGTGTATAAAACAACTTCAAATCATAAGTATCAATCATAGGCGGCATAAGCGCCCCACCCCACTATCTCGCCATACTAGGCTCTACAAATAAAACCGCAAGTGTCACGTATTTGGAAATTGGATTTCTATCTATGAACCGAGGCAAAAGATAGTCCTCAACCGATTCGAGACTATCTAGCCCGAGCCTCAGGCAAGTACTCTGTCAAGCCTTTGGATCCTCAGGGCCGGTCCACCGATGTGGATTAAAATGCCTGAACATGCGTTTCCCCGCCCTATGGGGCGTAGGTGAGCCAACTAAATGACTCCATCGGACCCGGATCGTCCGATCAAACCGAGGCGCCTCGCAACAGCAACAACCACATAAGTCAAACTCGTCAGGGCGTGTAAAACCACTGACGCCACTTCTAGCTAGAAAGAAACGCATGCCCTCCCTGACGTCCTCTCCCGTTTTTGGTTCATACCGGGTGTGAAACTCGCGAATCAAACGTTACACAAAGCTACGCCACACAGGCCGTGCTTCGATCATCAACCACAAGACTTTGCTTTTCAACAGAAGCCTCGATCAATTGCCACTTAGGCATGCCACACAGGCAATTCACTCCATGCGTTTGATATCCATCAATATATAACCCCTGAGCTCGTACGTCTCAGAGAAGGGCATTAAGCAAGAGAATAAATTCTCCGCCGCCAACAGATATATATTTAATAGAAATCAAACACACAGACTAAAATCCAATGTCAGACACACAGTCCATTTACAAGTTCGTTCTGGGTCTGAACGAAACCGGAGGCACCTAGTACCACGCATATCCATCGATCTCCAAGTACGTCTGGACGATCACTAACTGTTTCCATCTTCTTGGGTGTACAGCCCAATCAAGATCATCAGTAATTACCCAAACGACGTGAAGACCTCTGGTCTTCGACCATCGTCTTCATCTTCGACTTATCGTCGTATCAGTTATTCAGAATGGGATAAACCCGGTCTTTCCGAATAACTCGCGTATATTTTAAATAAGTGTTACACAAACACAACATACGCCTCATTCCAATTCATTAGTCACTAACCGTAAATTAATCAAGAGAATAATTTCCCAAATATTAACCCCGAAGGCCGAAACCAACATCAGATCAATATCCAGAAAACCATTCTGCTTAGCTAACCGACAGTTAGTTTCTAAATTTCACATTCATAGGGAAAGGTTCCCATTAATTTTATCCAAGATAAATTCTTTGAATTTATTCTTTAATCTTCTTTTGAATTTCGATTCAACTAGTCGGGATTAACGAACCTTACCGATGTAATCATTTGTTTTAACTTCCCAATCCCAACCTATTTATCCCATGAAGTAAAACTGGTAGTACTTCATATCTAACACCACGGTGTTATCGGTAAATTCAATTACCATTTCACGTTCAAATCTAATTAAAGATTTAACTATCGCCTGGAGCAAAACTGGTGATACTCCATTCTCGATCATCTCAGTCTAATTAAAGATTCATTAAAACTCCACTTAGTTTTAATCGTTAACTGGGTTAAAGAATCCGTGTCATTTAAAACACGGTTCACGATAAACCCAAAGTCACATTCCATTAATTATCGGGTTAAAGAACGAGTGTTATTTAAAACACTGTTCACGATAAACCCAAAGATCAATATCAATTCAATTCCAATTAAATATTATTTAATTGGTACACTTCATTAAATCTAAATAAAAAGATTTAATCTTTTCTCAACTGGGTTCAAGAACAGTGTTAATGAAGACACCATTCACGACAAACCAAAATCACATTTGATATTAAATACAAGGCTGTGAATAGAAAATATCCCGGCTTATATTCAATATCAAATTCTACGATTAACAAATGTCGTAATGGAAATAACGATATAAATATATATATCTTTCAAATTTCCATATCAACATCTGTATAATCCCGAATTCCAACATCGAAATATTCCGAAGACAATTTCGATTCAAATCCACTCCAATGCAATCATTGGAAATTTTGGTTATTATCAAAACCATTTCAAATCCAATTTATTTATTTAAAAATAAATAGAATTATATTTCTAGTTCAAAACTAGTTCATTTCAATAAAAATCTATTTTTATCTCTTCAAATATGGAGTTTTTCATCCCAATTCTTTCTAAATCATTTCTTATGATTTTACATAAATTATTACTATTTTTAATAATTTTATCAAGGCCCGTACAGTCGATTTCCATCAATGGCCATCGAACTGCACTTACAGCGACCTTTTTTAAATTTGATTTGGACATAATTACAAATCCAACCGTTAGATTTCTAATTTCTAAAACTCTTTAGAAAGCTATTTTCGATACGAACCCAACGGTTCCGGTTTTAGGAGAATCCGACGGTCGGATCTCCCGTAATGTCCGTTTGAAATAAATGGTCGAAATTCACGAACTGCCGCGGCGCGGCGCGTTCTATTCAGGCCATTATATTATATATATATAATATATATAATATATATTTCGTCGATTTCTATTTAAAATGAATTTTATAAATAGTTTTAAATTCGTTTCAAAAACAATTTCAACTTCCATTTCAATCCAAAGCAAAATTGAATTCTTCTTTATAAATTCGTTTTAAAATTCATTTTTATTCAATTCAAATTTCAATTCAATTTGAATTCATTTCAATTCGCTTTCAATTCAATTTGAATTTGTTTTCAATTCGCTTTCAATTCAATTTGAATTCGAAATCGTTTTCAATTCAATTCATTTCGAAATCGTTTTCAATTCAATTCATTTCGAAATCGTTTTCAATTCAATTCATTTCGAAATCGTTTTCAATTCAATTCATTTCGAAATCGTTTTCAATCGATATAAATATCGTTACGTCAAAATGGCGACAATCTAATCAACACGGCTTCATAAATTTCTATTTTCAAATATTCTATTTCAAATA
Source organism: Allium sativum (assembly GCA_030737875.1). Lineage (NCBI taxonomy): Eukaryota > Viridiplantae > Streptophyta > Magnoliopsida > Asparagales > Amaryllidaceae > Allium > Allium sativum. The sequence continues at coordinate 175,614,213 of CM060915.1, read as the reverse complement.
TTTCTTTTTCAAAATAGTTGTTATTATCAAAATATTTCGTTCAACACATGACCAATCTCAATGGATGAGTACTATCAACACATGAACTTTTATTTTATAATATTCTTTATTTTCTAAATTGGAATGAGGCCCAATCAATCACCATATAATGTTAATTATATCGATTTTCTTGCAACACATGTATATAATAGCATTGAAAAATAATCAACCATCAACCAAGGTGCACTACACTGTATAAGCATCAAATATAGATATCTAACGCTTATAACAGCCTGTCAATCAATCGATCGACATATTTAATCAATCAGGATGAGTGAACTTCAAATTTCATCCCAACACCCGTGTGGGGTTTCAAACAATCAAACGCATATTTTATTTGTGCAGTTGGGCGATGTGTAAAATTTATCGACCCAATCAATGTCCTTCAAATAGGTGTACATAAACAAACCGTCTGGTTTGTAAATGAATATTTATTTATTCACATTCACGTTAAAAATTATATTTTTAACGACAAAATATTTTATTCCAACATATGAATTTCTATTCAGTTCATTTATTCAATAAAATTGATATTTTTATTTTTCTAACATATTTTAGAAAATTTCAGCGGCATAACAGCACGATACTAGAAACGGGACAAGGCCTAGCCTTATCCCCGGTCTAGTGAAGGCCCACGCCATTCACACATCAATCAAATTCACCAAACAACCAAATTTCAAATCAAATTATCTACTAATTTTTGCAATCAAACAAACAAGTCCATGGTCTGTGGACGATTGTGTCGGGTGCTACTAAGCACCGTCTGCATCCTAGTATATATATATAACTAGAAAAAAAATTGAAGAGTGAGAAATTCTCACCGATAGCTATCCAGCTCCACGACACTTCATTGATATAAATCTTCTTCGTTCTCGCCCTTTTGTCACCTTCGTTGTCCGTTTTCACTACATATATATAAAAATTGAAATTTTACTTTACTATCCAATATAGAAAAATCGAATTTTTACTTCGTTATTCAATATAGAAAAATCGAATTTTTACTTCGTTATTCAATATAGAAAAATCGAATTTTTACTTCATTATTCAATATAGAAAAATCGAATTTTTACTTCGTTATTCAATATAGAAAAATCGAATTTTTACTTCGAAGTTCAATATATAAAAACCATATTTTTCTTTCGAAGTTCAATATATAAAAACTAAACATATTTTTCTTTGGAAGTTCAATATATAAAAACTATATTTTTCTTTTTTTTTATTCCAATTCTATGCTATTTTAATTAAATTAATAAAACAACAAAAAAGAAAAACTTACGGCATCCTCTTCGCTGAACATCGGATGCTTCAAAACCTAGGGTTGGTTTTTGCTCCTCCTACGGTCGACGTGACGATGATCGGACCCTGCCACGGCGTCGAGCTTCGAGAGAGCTTCCCGAAGATGCCTGGAACGTCGAACTCGGTGGCACCTCTGACGCTGGCGAAGGGCTCGACGGCGATGACTTTGGGAGCACGAATCGATCGGAATACCATACTAGAAATTATCCAACTACCCTAGATTTGAAGGGATTTCTTTACTCTTCAATTTGCTTTTGATTTCACGATTTATTGTAGAGTGGATTGGGAGAAAATCAAGTTCAAAATCTCGAGCAGTTTTCCGCCGTCGAGGAAGAACAGGGCGCGGGTTTGACTGTGGGTTGAGAGGGCTTAGGGTTTGACCAAGGGTATATATAAAATATTTTATTTTATTTTATTCAAAATTAATTCGTTTAATCCTCGACCTCCCAATCAAACCCAACGACTGTCGCCCATAGCTAATTACCCCCATTCCGAACACAATGGGATATGTCCGATAAGCCAATTCGACTATTACGATCAGTTTTCATTGAAAATTAAAATATAAATCAGTATATTCAATTTGAACGTGCATTTCAATCTACCGGGGTCACATATGGATCCCGAAAATTACAGAAAAATTATTTCTAACATCGTATTGACGATACGGTCCTAACAAAACTAATTTCGTCGAATTCTGAGACCGTTTGAAAAATGGTCATTTTCCAGTCGATTAAATTCAACTGAAATGGTCAAACGCGTTTTCCTTTGCCACGCCCACCTATTGATTCAAAAAATTATGAAACTTGAAATCTAGCAATAACTTGACACTGCGGGCCCAACAAAACTGGTTTCGTCGAAATCCGAGGTCATTTGCAAAATGTCCATTTTTAAGGGCCTGAATTCCATAGCGACTATTCAGAATTTTCAACTGGACATATCCTTTGATTCCCGCTATGAAATTTCGATTGGTCGGATTCATTGGAAAGATATTATCAAATAGATCCTAATGTTTTTGGTTCCACTCAAATCCGGATTATTTTGCACCCGGTACATTCAATTGAAGTTTGAAATCGAATTATCGAACTACCGCGCCATTTTCAATTCTATTTATAATTATATATAAATATTTATATTCTAACGACGACGCGTATAATATATACATTCAATTTCTATTCAAAATAAATTTCTCGTCGATTTTATTTACAATAACCTATTTTAAATATTCAAAATTCGCTAAAATTGCCAAATTAAAAATTTTAAACTGGCCCAGATTTTCCGGGTTATTACAATCTCCCCCACTTAAAACTTTTCATCCCCGAAAAGGAACAAAGTCGAAAGTGGTTTGATTATTCAACTCTACGCTCGATCTGGCTTCCATTCTCCAACTTTTCAGTTTCCGAGAATTTTCAAAATTTCAAAAATTTGGCTAACACCCTAAATTTTCGAAAAATTTCGCCATAACCTCCCCTGCAATGGGAGCATCGGGGAATTTCAAAAAGCTTCCCCGGTCCTTCAGATCTCAAAAAGAAAAAGAAAAAGCCAAGCGGCTAGCCAATAGGCTCATAAAATCATCATCACCCAAACAAAACAGTAAATTATGTAGTAAACATGTACCTATTTGTCGGGCAAACAAATTTTATTCTCTGCTCTAGCCTCCTTGCTATGACCTGTTCAATATAAGTACATGTATATGCAAGCAAATGCGACCAATTTCAATGGAATTCAATATTTGATGCTATTAGGCTAAATGGCTAAAAATTAGCAAACAAATAAACAAACAACCCAAACATCAATCAATTAGTGAATTAGAGTTTTAAATTCATAATTTTGATACATATACAAAAATCATGTTTTTGATGCTAAATAACAACAATAGGTCCTATCTAATTTTGGTTCTCACACCAGTCAATCGGAGATATATAGATATTACATCTTCGAAACACGAACATAAATTCTGATAATGATCGATCAATCATCAGAACCATCTCCGGGTGTCTAGAATGTGATTCTATATCTATCCAGTATATTAAAATTTCAAATACACGTTTGCAAGGCGAATATGCAAAATCTTTATATACTGGACTGTCCAAATCTATATAAACTAAATAATCAAATACGAATAATTGATTTTAAATTTTCAAAACAAAATTTGTTTCATTTTAAAAATATACTCTTCACACTCGTTCTAGGATGCTACTTATCCCATCTCTAACGAGTCATTCTCGTTGGATATTACTAATCCAATATCTGATGAATTCTTTCGTATGGTTCTAATGTGCCTTGTTCTCTGAGCTTTGTAAACCAAAGCTCTGATACCAACTGTTAAAACCCCCGTAACTTTCCCGTTAAGGAAAGCGACGGATAGTTCGAGAACAAACCACAACAGAACACATACAGAAGAACATTTCATTGTATATTACAGCAATGCATCAGATTACAAGAATATACGGAGTATAAAAGAATATTACACAGAAATATCAGAGATTTAAGTTACATTGCAGCGGAAAATAATACAATACACAACTAGAATGAGATATACGGATACAAAGCTTTCCGGATATCGTTCCAGCTGTAAACCAGGATCCTGTGAATATAAATCTGCAAAACCAAAACTACTAGCTGCCCGTGACAAAATAGGGGCACCCAGAGTTTAGGTTAAAACAATAAACTCCAGGTCAGTCATGGGACTGGTGTGAGAACTAAAACAGTTAATCTTTATTTTTAAAGTTAGGTAAATCCAGGGACCACGCCGTATAACACGGAACGGGTTTCCTCCCAAGAATACCAGTGCATAAAACAAACAGCGCAATGCTAAATAAAGAAAAATGAAGCTGTTATAAGACCCAGGTCCCATCACACAATGCAACGCAGCCGAGGATAGGGTTTTCCATTATAACAGCCAAAGAATGCTTGATACGGTTAAAACAAATCATTTTGATACTATTATAAGTGAATAGTGTATAAAACAACTTCAAATCATAAGTATCAATCATAGGCGGCATAAGCGCTCCATCCCACTATGTCGCCATACTAGGCTCTACAAATAAAACCGCAAGTGTCACGTATTTGGAAATTGGATTTCTATCTATGAACCGAGGCAAAAGATAGTCCTCAACCGATTCGAGACTATCTAGCCCGAGCCTCAGGCAAGTACTCTGTCAAGCCTTTGGATCCTCAGGGCCGGTCCACCGATGTGGATTAAAATGCCTGAACATGTGTTTCCCCGCCCTATGGGGCGTAGGTGAGCCAACTAAATGACTCCATCGGACCCGGATCGTCCGATCAAACCGAGGCGCCTCGCAACAGCAACAACCACATAAGTCAAACTCGTCAGGGCGTGTAAAACCACTGACGCCACTTCTAGCTAGAAAGAAACGCATGCCCTCCCTGACGTCCTCTCCCGTTTTTGGTTCATACCGGGTGTGAAACTCGCGAATCAAACGTTACACAAAGCTACGCCACAAAGGCCATGCTTCGATCATCAACCACAAGACTTTGCTTTTCAACAGAAGCCTCGATCAATTGCCACTTAGGCATGCCACACAGGCAATTCACTCCATGCGTTTGATATCCATCAATATATAACACCTGAGCTCGTACGTCTCAGCGAAGGGCGTTAAGCAAGAGAATAAATTCTCCGCCGCCAAACAGATATATATTTAATAGAAATCAAACACACAGACTAAAATCCAATGTCAGACACACAGTCCATTTACAAGTTCGTTCTGGGTCTGAACGAAACCGGAGGCACCTAGTACCCCGCATATCCATCGATCTCCAAGTACGTCTGGACGATCACTAACTGTTTCCATCTTCTTGGGTGTACAGCCCAATCAAGATCATCTGTAATTACCCAAACGACGTGAAGACCTCCGGTCTTCGACCATCGTCTTCATCTTCGACTTATCGTCGTATCAGTTATTCAGAATGGGATAAACCCGGTCTTTCCGAATAACTCGCGTATATTTTAAATAAGTGTTACACAAACACAACATACGCCTCATTCCAATTCATTAGTCACTAACCGTAAATTAATCAAGAGAATTATTTCCCAAATATTAACCCCGAAGGCCGAAACCAACATCAGATCAATATCCAGAAAACCATTCTGCTTAGCTAATCGACAGTTAGTTTCTAAATTACACATTCATAGGGAAAGGTTCCCATTAATTATATCCAAGATAAATTCTTTGAATTTATTCTTTAATCTTCTTTTGAATTTCGATTCAACTAGTCGGGATTAACGAACCTTACCGATGTAATCATTTGTTTTAACTTCCCAATCCCAACCTATTTATCCCATGAAGTAAAACTGGTAGTACTTCATATCTAACACCACGGTGTTATCGGTAAATTCAATTACCATTTCACGTTCAAATCTAATTAAAGATTTAACTATCGCCTGGAACAAAACTGGTGATACTCCATTCTCGATCATCTCAGTCTAATTAAAGATTCATTAAAACTCCACTTAGTTTTAATCGTTAACTGGGTTAAAGAATCCGTGTCATTTAAAACACGGTTCACGATAAACCCAAAGTCACATTCCATTAATTATCGGGTTAAAGAACGAGTGTTATTTAAAACACTGTTCACGATAAACCCAAAGATCAATATCAATTCAATTCCAATTAAATATTATTTAATTGGTACACTTCATTAAATCTAAATAAAAAGATTTAATCTTTTCTCAACTGGGTTCAAGAACAGTGTTAATGAAGACACCATTCACGACAAACCCAAATCACATTTGATATTAAATACAAGGCTCTGAATAGAAAATATTCCGGCTTATATTCAATATCAAATTCTACGATTAACAAATGTCGTATTGGAAATAACGATATAAATATATATATCTTTCAAATTTCCATAACAACATCTGTATAATCCCGAATTCCAACATCGAAATATTCCGAAGACAATTTCGATTCAAATCCACTCCAATGCAATCATTGGAAATTTTGGTTATTATCAAAACCATTTCAAATCCAATTTATTTATTTAAAAATAAATAGAATTATATTTCTAGTTCAAAACTAGTTCATTTCGATAAAAATCTATTTTTATCTCTTCAAATATGGAGTTTTTCATCCCAATTCTTTCTAAATCATTTCTTATGATTTTACATAAATTATTACTATTTTTAATAATTTTATCAAGGCCCGTACAGTCGATTTCCATCAATGGCCATCGAACTGCACTTACAGCGACCTTTTTCGAATTTGATTTGGACATAATTACAAATCCAACCGTTAGATTTCTAATTTCTATTACTCTTTAGAAAACTCTTTTCGATACGAACCCAACGGTTCCGGTTTTAGGAGAATCCGACGGTCGGATCTCCCGTAATGTCCGTTTGAAATAAATGGTCGAAATTCACGAACTGCCGCGGCGCGGCGCGTTCTATTCAGGCCATTATATTATATATATATATAATATATATATAATATATACTTCATCGATTTCTATTTAAAATGAATTTTATAAATAGTTTTAAATTCGTTTCAAAAACAATTTCAACTTCCATTTCAATCCAAAGCAAAATTGAATTCTTCTTTATAAATTCGTTTTAAAATTCATTTTTATTCAATTCAAATTTCAATTCAATTTGAATTCATTTCAATTCGCTTTCAATTCAATTTGAATTCGTTTTCAATTCGCTTTCAATTCAATTTGAATTCGAAATCGTTTTCAATTCAATTCATTTCGAAATCGTTTTCAATTCAATTCATTTCGAAATCGTTTTCAATTCAATTCATTTCGAAATCGTTTTCAATCGATATAAATATCGTTCACGTCAAAATGGCGTCAATCTAATCAACACGGCTTCATAAATTTCTATTTTCAAATATTCTATTTCAAATATTTCTTTTTCAAAATAGTTGTTATTATCAAAATATTTCGTTCAACACATGACCAATCTCAATGGATGAGTACTGTCAACACATGAACTTTTATTTTATAATATTCTTTATTTTCTAAATTGGAATGAGGCCCAATCAATCACCATATAATGTTAATTATATGGATTTTCTTACAACACATGTATATAATAGCATTGAAAAATAATCAACCATCAACCAAGGTGCACTACACTGTATAAGCATCAAATATAGATATCTAACGCCTATAACAGCCTGTCAATCAATCGATCGACATATTTAATCAATCAGGATGAGTGAACTTCAAATTTCATCCCAACACCCGTGTGGGGTTTCAAACAATCAAACGCATATTTTATTTGTGCAGTTGGGCGATGTGTAAAATTTATCGACCCAATCAATGTCCTTCAAATAGGTGTACATAAACAAACCGTCTGGTTTGTAAATGAATATTTATTTATTCACATTCACGTTAAAAATTATATTTTTAACGACAAAACATTTTATTCCAACATATGAATTTCTATTCAGTTCATTTATTCAATAAAATTGATATTTTAATTTTCCTAACATATTTTAGAAAATTTCGGCGGCATAACAGCACGATACTAGAAACGGGACAAGGCCTAGCCTTATCCCCGGTCTAGTGAAGGCCCACGCCATTCACACATCAATCAAATTCACCAAACAACCAAATTTCAAATCAAATCATCTACTAATTTTTGCAATCAAACAAACAAGTCCATGGTCTGTGGACGATTGTGTCGGGTGCTACTAAGCACCGTCTGCATCGTAGTATATATATATAACTAGAAATAAAATTGAAGAGTGAGAAATTCTCACCGATAGCTATCCAGCTCCACGACACTTCATTGATATAAATCTTCTTCGTTCTCGCCCTTTTGTCACCTTCGTTGTCCGTTTTCACTACATATATATAAAAATCGAAATTTTACTTTACTATCCAATATAGAAAAATCGAATTTTTACTTCGTTATTCAATATAGAAAAATCGAATTTTTACTTCGTTATTCAATATAGAAAAATCGAATTTTTACTTCGTTATTCAATATAGAAAAATCGAATTTTTACTTCGAAGTTCAATATATAAAAACTAAACATATTTTTCTTTGGAAGTTCAATATATAAAAACTATATTTTTCTTTCTTTTTTTATTCCAATTCTATGCTATTTTAATTAAATTAATAAAACAACAAAAAAGAAAAACTTACGGCATCCTCTTCGCTGAACATCGGATGCTTCAAAACCTAGGGTTGGTTTTTGCTCCTCCTACGGTCGACGTGACGATGATCGGACCCTGCCACGGCGTCGAGCTTCGAGAGAGCTTCCCGAAGATGCCTGGAACGTCGAACTCGGTGGCACCTCTGACGCTGGCGAATGGCTCGACGGCGATGACTTTGGGAGCACGAATCGATCGGAATACCATACTAGAAATTATCCAACTACCCTAGATTTGAAGGGCTTTCTTTACTCTTCAATTTGCTTTTGATTTCACGATTTATTGTAGAGTGGATTGGGAGAAAATCAAGTTCAAAATCTCGAGCAGTTTTCCGCCGTCGAGGAAGAACAGGGCGCGGGTTTGACTGTGGGTTGAGAGGGCTTAGGGTTTGACCAAGGGTATATATAAAATATTTTATTTTATTTTATTCAAAATTAATTCGTTTAATCCTCGACCTCCCAATCAAACCCAACGACTGTCGCCCATAGCTAATTACCCCCATTCCGAACACAATGGGATATGCCCGATAAGCCAATTCGACTGTTACGATCAGTTTTCATTGAAAATTAAAATATAAATCAGTATATTCAATTTGAACGTGCATTTCAATCTACCGGGGTCACATATGGATCCCGAAAATTACAGAAAAATTATTTCTAACATCGTATTGACGATACGGTCCTAACAAAACTAATTTCGTCGAATTCTAAGACCATTTGAAAAATGGTCATTTTCCAGTCGATTAAATTCAACTAAAATGGTCAAACGCGTTTTCCTTTGCCACGCCCACCTATTGATTCGAAAAATTATGAAACTTGAAATCTAGCAATAACTTGACACTGCGGGCCCAACAAAACTGGTTTCGTCGAAATCCGAGGTCATTTGCAAAATGTCCATTTTTAAGGGCCTGAATTCCATAGCGACTATTCAAAATTTTCAACTGGACATATCCTTTGATTCCCGCTATGAAATTTCGATTGGTCGGATTCGTTGGAAAGATATTATCAAATAGATCCTAATGTTTTTGGTTCCACTCAAATTCGGATTATTTAGCACCCGGTACATTCAATTGAAGTTTGAAATCGAATTATCGAACTACCGCGCCATTTTCAATTCTATTTATAATTATATATAAATATTTATATTCTAACGACGACGCGTATAATATATACGTTCAATTTCTATTCAAAATAAATTTCTCGTCGATTTTATTTACAATAACCTATTTTAAATATTCAAAATTCGCTAAAATTGCCAAATTAAAAATTTTAAACTGGCCCAGATTTTCCGGGTTATTACAGAAAATTTCGGCGGCATAACGGCACGATACTAGAAACGGGACGAGGCCTAGCCTTATCCCCGGTCTAGTGAAGGCCCACGCCATTCTCACATCAATCAAATCCATTCATTTCACCAATCAATTCAATTCAAACCAATTAGACTGACTAACTACACAACCAAACAATTTAACAAACAAGCCATCCATGGTCTGTGGATGACGGGTGTCGGGTGCTGCTAAGCACCGTCTGCATCCTAGTATATATATATAACTAGAAAAAGAGAATTTGAGTGAGAAGTTCTCAACGAAAGCTATCCACTCATCTTGACTCTTCTTTTATAGAAATCTTCTTCATTCTCGCCTTTTTATCACCTTCGTTGCCCGTAGTCACTACATATATAAAAATCACACATTTTTATATTTCGATGTCTTTAAAATAAAAATCACATTTTTATTTATTCACTTTCAATTTAAAAATCATATTTTTATAATCACTTCATATATTTAAAAATCGAATTTTTACTACTATGTTATATAGATAAAAATTATATTTTTATCATGCTATTTTCCATATAAAGATTTCGCCTATCTAAAATATAGTTTTCGCCTTTATAAAAACATAGACTTCGCCTTTATAAATTTAAAGATTTCATCTTTATAAAAATCTCATTTTTATTTTTTCCTACACATATAAAGATAATATTTTTAATATTCCCATCATGTAAAAATTATATTTTTAATTCTCTACCTAAACAAAAATCATATTTCTACCACTTCTATATAGTAAAGTTTATATTTTTAATACTTTAAAAATATAAAAATCATATTTTTATTACTTTAAAAATATAAAGATCATACCTTTTACCAAATAAAAATCAAATCTTGCCTTTAAAAATCAAACTTTTCTATACTTTCTTTTAAAAAATCCTAATCTGAAAAATAAATAATAAAGTAAAATAAATAAATAAAAACAAAATTAACATGAAAACTTACAGTATTCGATACACAGTGGGGGATGGGGTTTGCTGTCGCGGGTTCGGGACTGGAGGGGGGGGGGTCTGCATGGCGTGGAGTAGGAACAGAGGAGGAGGGGGAAGAAGGAGGGGCGGCGCGGTGGTTTGCTGAGGCATCGGGGAGGGCGTTGCGGTCGATTTCTGATGGGGGGGGGGGGGGGTCTGCGACGCGGTCAAGGAAGAGAAGGGGAGGAGGAAGAAGAGGGCAGGACGGCGAAGGGGGGGGGGGGGGCTGCGCCACCTCTGGCGGCGGCGGCGGCAAGGGTTTCCCCCTTTCCGTCGATCGCTCGATCCCTTTCTTTTTTTTCTTTTTTTGTTCTGAATTTCCTTGTGAACGGGGGGTGGGGGGGGGGGGGGGGGCAGAACGTATAGGGGAGAAGATGGTGTTTTTTTATTTTTTTTTTATTATTTAATTATTTTATTTTCTAAAAAGTTGACTTTTACATACGACCTCTAAACGAGGTCCACCGCCTGTCGTCCATAGCGTTTTACCCCCATTCCGAACACAATGGGATATGTATCGCAAGCTGATTTTGATCGTTCCGATTAGTTTCCGTTGAATTTACATTTAAATCACTATATTGAATTTTAAACGTACATTTCAAATTACCGGGGTCACATACTAACTAGAAAACTCCCGAAAAATATTTTCTAGCTTCGTATTGACGATACGGTCCTAACAAAACTAGTTTCGTCGAATTCTGAGACCGTTAGAAAAATGGCCAATTTCCAGTCGATTAAAATCAACTGAAACCGGTCAAACGCGTTTTCCTTTGCCACGCTCACATATTGATTCGAAAAATTATGAAATTTGAAACCTATCAATAATTTGACATCACGGACCCAACAAAAGTGGTTTCGTCGAAATCCGAGGTCATTTGCAAAATTTCCATTTTTAAGGGCCTGAATTCCATAGCGACTATTCAGAATTTTCAACTGGACATATCTTTTGATTCCCGCTATGAAATCTCGATTTTTCGGATTCGTTGGAAAGATATTATCAATAAGATCCTAATGTTTTTGGTTTCACTAAAATCCGGATTGTTTTGCACCCGGTACATTCAATTGAAGTTTGAAATCGAATTATCGAACTACCGCGCCATTTTCAATTCTATTTAATAATTATATATAATTATTTATATTCAAACGACGACGCGTATAAATATATACGTTCTATTATATTCAAAAAAAATTTCTCGTCGATATTATTTAAAATAATTCATTTTAAATATTCAAAATTCGCTAAAACTGCCAAAATAAAAATTTTAAACTGGCCCAAATTTTCGGGTTGTTACAATTTACTACTCAAAATCTGAAATTTTCTAAAGAGAAATTCGGATTTTATTCGCTTAAAATCCTTTTATAAAATTAAATAAACTGTTATGGTTTTTAAATGGTTATGGCGCTGTTTTTCTGAAAATTTGATTTTGATATAACTCAAAATCTATTCGACGAAATCCAGATTTTTCTCCTCCATTAGAACTATTATCAAATCGGTCCGGACATTTCTTATTTCAAAGAATTCCGACTTCAATTGAGTTCTGTATACTCAATTGAAGTTCGAAATGCCAATTTACGAACTACAGCGCTTCAGTGAGTTCGTTTTAATTATATTTATATATATGAACGTTTTAACTTCGTTTATAATAACTTCAACCCCATTCGGATATATTTTTAATATATATCAAATCCAATTTTCCAATTTAACATAATATTCCCAATCTTCTAAAATTGTCGATTTTCCCTAACTCGGAAATAAATTTATTTATACTTCGATATTCTATTTTAAATTTCAATTCCCTTTGAATGCTATATTCAAATTCCATTTGAATACTATTTGAATTCTATTTTCAAATTACATTTGAATTTCTAAATACATATTCTATTTCAAATCTCTTATTCGAATTCTATTTGGATTTCTCTTATTTAAATTCTATACTCACATTTCTTTAAATTTCTATATTTAAATTCTATTTGAAAATTCTTTTTTTTAAATTCCTACTTGAATCTTGTACTCAAATTCCAATTCAACTCTGTTTGAATTCTACATTTAAACTACATTTCACTTCTATTTGAATTCCTATTTTTAAACTCCATTTGAATTTTATTTTCAAATCTCTATATTTTAAATTTTATTTGAACTTTCTTTATTCAAATCCATTTGAATTCCCTTGAATTCAAATTTTATTTCAATTATTTTGAATTCAAATTTCTGTATATTCATATTCCATATTCATTCTTAAACAAGTCTCGATTTCAATTTCTTTTGAAATTGACATTTCTACTTTTGGAAAATAGATTCACTTTTCAATTTCACACTCGTATTTTTATTTCTGAATTATCCAATGATAATTCTTTTCACTTCATTTATAAACTTCGTTTATAAAAGAACTACTTGTTTTTATTCTTTTAAAACAAGTTAGTATTTTTATTCTATTCAAATTTCATATTCTATTTTTGAAAAAAATTAGAATTTCCCCTTTTAACTCTGGAAATTTCCTTTTTCGATATTTTTTTAAAATATCAACATTTAAGCCTAGTGATATTTCAAACAATCGAAACAACCAATTATAATTGACAAGTTTTCTAACACATCATATATGACAGTATAGGTGCAAACAAACAAACAAAGAGATAATATATTTTTGAGGAATCCAGTTGGATCCCTCCAACCTGTTTTTCCTGCATCCACAGACATTAGTCAACAGAAATAATACCCATCCTGCTTCGAGGCAGGATATCGTGGTATGAAGGTCATCCACTAATATATATTTGTGGGGCGCATAGGGAAATCATCGGCTATGAAACCGCAGGCATCCGCTAATGATACTGCGAGAACAGTCCAATCATCAACTCAATATATATAATAGTCAAGCCTAAATAACTAATATATTTAAAGCAACCAGAAAAATCCAAACAAGCAACAACAATTATTTTTAACGAATAAAAATAATTCTAAAGAAAAAGATGAGTGAGATTTACTCACCATAATTTTTCCTTTTGCCGAATATCCGATTAGTCCTATATCGTCTTGACTTTCAATTTATTCACATGATTCTTACCTATGATTATTTTTATTTGATTAATCTTGAACTAAATAAATTCCTAATCAACTAAGGTGATAAATTAAAAAAAATTAGCATATCACCTTAAAGTATTTTCAACTCCTTCCAATCTCAAACAAAACAACCCTCTCCAGCAAAAATCATTCAACACTAATACTTCCTTACCTCATTTCAGCTTTCAGCTCATAGCTTCCCTAACCGGACAACTACCTCCTTCAAATGATAGGCCTGCATCCAACATCCCAAATTACAAGACTTGTACTCCCCATTTATCAACTGCCGTTGTGTAACACCCCGCGAATTCTACAACTGTGAAATTCATAAATTAAAGTATAATTAATTTTAATCAAAGAACTAAGGGAAACGGGATACGCCATTGCGTTCGTCTCGGAAAAATACACGAAATAGAGTCCGAGTTTTCGAAAAACGGAGTCCGTATGAAGAAGATATGGCCTTCGGAAGTTTCTGAATTAAGTTTAAAATTCAAACAGAATAAAACAGTTTAAAAATTCCAAAATCGGGCCCAATGGGCCAGGGCGGAAAAACACCCGCCTAACGCACCCAGGTCGACTGGGCTGTCGACCTGGTCTAACCAGGTCGACAGGGCTGTCGACAGGGCTGTCGACAGGCATGTCGACCTGGTCCAGAGCCAGGTCGAACCCAGTCCAACCTGGCTGGCCTATTCTATGTTGGTCGATTTTCTGTAGTCTGCTTTGTCATTAGGGCTAGGTGGCATGCTCTAATTGGTCTCTCCTTAGGATGAATGGCTACGATCAATCCAAGCAACATCAATGGTCCTAATCAGTTCATTACCCCTATAAAAAGAACCCTAGACTCAACCCTAATCTGTTCATTCAAAAATAAGAACAAAGCCGCCATGTTGCTGAGGAACGACTAAGAGTAGCCACCAATTGGAGAGAGGATTAGGAGGCAAATTCTAAGGCATAAAGCAACTCAATCAAATCAAACCGCATCTTCAAATCCCTAAATTTGATAATTCGCCTCACCATTGTAAGTAGAGTATTACTTTGGTATGAACAAATAACTGTGTTGGTTTGTATACTTGGTTGTGGTGATAAATAATTCATAGTTTGTGCGTTACTATGATTCTTATCGATTTGGAATATTGTATACGTTTGGATATTCTCGAATTATGTTATTCAGTTATGAAAAACTACATGCGGTAGTTTTATGCAAGTATACGTTTGGAATATTCGCAAATTAAGTAATCCTTGTTGAAGCTACATGTATGTAGTTGTTTAATTGAAACTCATGCAAGTTTGGGGTTTTGCCACTATGCCATCACAATGTGTATTTTTATACAAACATCATTTTTGTGAAGTAATTGGAATAAGTTTGGGTTATCATAGTCCATATGAAATTATGATCATGATCTGTGTATTAAGTCATGCTTTTGTACTAGAAAACCTATTTGCAAACTTATGAATATGACTAGGCTATGATTGATATTTTGCATAATTAAGTCTATATTGTTTACAAGAATTATATGATGACATATGTGGTACATAGCTAGGTTAGATTCAAAGTCCCTTTGTGCAAGTTTGCATGACTCATGATTTCATGTTAGAAATATTTATGCCATGGTTATGTGTACAAATTTAACTATACTTTTGTATTAGTCACAAAAGTAGACACCTTTGTAAACATGTAGTAGTCTTATGAACATGATTTGCTTATGTTTGACATTATGCCTGAATAAAAATATAGGTTTATGTTGTAGTTAAAGCCTATGTGTCGATAGTGATATTCTTAACTTAACTACAAGTTTACATGCTTTGATGCTTTATGACCCAAGTATATGTCACTACTATGCAAGTACACCAGTTTCACTTTTGTATTTCCAACGTCATATTGCAAGTTCATGCGTTCACATTCCCCCTTTTTTGTGTATGTAATCACGCTTTAAGCCTCCCCTTTTCGCATGGCTAAGTGAAACGATCCGCTACTACCCCGTAAAGGAAAGCGTCGGATAGTTCGAGAACAAGCCACAACAAAACTCATACAGAAGAACATTTCATTGTATATTACAACAATGCATCAGATTACAAGAATATACAGAGTAAAAATGAATATTACACAGAAATATCAGAGATTTAAATTACATTTAAATACATTACATAGCAGCGGAAAATAATACAATACACAACTAGAAGAGATATACGGATACAAAGCTTTCCGGATATCGTTCCAGCTGTAAACCAGGATCCTGTGAATATAAATCTGCAAAACCAAAACTACTAGCTGCCCGTGTCAAAATAGGGGCACCCAGAGTTTAGGTTAAAACAATAAACTCCAGGTCAGTCATGTGACTGGTGTGAGAACTAAAACAGTTATAATTCTTTATTTTAAAGTTCGGTAAATCAAGGGACCACGCCGTATAACACGGAACGGGTTTACTCCCAAGAATACCAGTGCATAAAACAAACAGCGCAATGCTAAATAAAGAAAAATGAAGCTGTTATAAGACCCAGGTCCCATCACACAATGCAACGCAGTCGAGGATAGGGTTTTCCCTTATAACAGCCAAAGAATGCTTGATACGTTTTAAAACAAATCATTTGATACTATATAAGTGCATAGTGTATAAAACAACTTCAAATCATAAGTATCAATCATAGGCGGCATGAATGCCCCATCCCACTATGTCACCATACTAGGTTCTACAATTAAAACCGCAAATGTCACGTATTTGGAAGTTGGGTTTCCGTCTATGAACCGAGGCAAAAGATAGTCCTCAACCGATTCGAGACGCTCTAGCCCGTGTCTCAGGAACAGCCACAACTGCCCCCTGGATCCTCAGGGCCGGTCCACCGATGTGGATTATTATGCCTGAACACTACGTTCCCCCACCCTATGGGGTGTAAGTCTGGTCCGTCAGCCGACCAGAATGCATCGGCCGAAACCGATATAACCGAGGCGCCTCGCAACAGCAACAACCACATAAGTCAAACTCGTCAGGGCGTGTAAAACCACTGACGCCACTTCTAGCTAGAAAGAAACGCATGCCCTCCCTGACGTCCGTCTCCCGTTTTGGTTCACAACCGGGGTGTGAGGCTCGCGAATTCACGTTACACAAAGCTGTGCCACACAGGCTGTGCTTTGATCATCACCACGAGACTTTGCTTTTCAACAGAAGCCTCGATCAATTGCCACTCAGGCATGCCACACAGGCAATTCACTCCATGCGTTTGATATCCATCAATATATAACCCCTGAGCTCGTACGTCTCAGAGAAGGGCGTTAAGCAAGAGAATAAATTCTCCGCCGCCAAACAGATATATATTTAATAGAGATCAATCACACGGACTAAAATCCAATGTCAGACACACAGTCCATTCACAAGTCCGTTCTAGGTCTGAACGAAACCGGAGGCACCTAGTACCCCGCATATCCATCGATCTCCAAGCACGTCTGGACGATCACTAACTGTTTCCATCTTCTTGGGTGTACAGCCCAATCAAGATCATCAGTAATCACCCAAACGACGTGAAAACTTCTGGTCTTCGACCACCGTCTTCATCTTCGACACCACGTCGAATCAGTTATTCAGAATGGGATAAACCCGGTCTTTCTGAATAACTCGCGTATATATTATAAAAGTGTTACACAAACACAACATACGCCTCATTCCAATTCAGAATATTCTTTTATTCAAATACTCCTATACTTTGGGAAAAGTTCCCATTAATTTTATCCAAGATAAATTCTTTAAATTTATCCTTTAATCTCCTTTGAATATCAATTCAAACTAGTCGGGATTAGCGAACCACACCGAAGTAATCATTTATTTTATTTCCCAATCCCAACCTATTCATCCCATGAAGTAAAACTGGTAGTACTTCATATCTAACACCACAGTGTTATCGGTAATTCAATTACCATTTCACGTTCAAATCTAATTAAAGATTTAACTATCGCTTGGAGTAAAACTGGTGATACTCCATTCTCGATCTTTTCAATCTAATTAAAGATTCATTAAAACTCCACTTAGTTTTAATCTTCAACTTGGTTAAAGAATCTGTATCATTTAAAACACGGTTCACGATAAACCCAAAGTCACATTCATTAATTATCGAGTTAAAGAACGAGTGTTATTTAAAACACTGTTCACGATAAACCCAAAAATCAATACCAATTCAATTCCAATTAAATATCGTTTAATTGGTACACTTCATTAAATCTAAATAAAAAGATTTAATCATTTCTCAACTGGGTTCAAGAACAGTGTTAGTGAAGACACCATTCACGACAAACCCAAATCACATTCGATATTCAATACAAGGCTCTGAATAGAAAACATATCGGCTTATATTCAATATCGAATTCTACGACTAACAAATGTCATATTGGAAATAACGATATAAATATATATCTTTCAAATTTCCATAACAACACCTGTATAATCACGAATTCCAACATCGAAATATTCCGAAGACAATTTCGATTCAAATCCACTCCAATGCAATCATTGGAAATTCTGGTTATTTTCAAAACCATTCCAAATTCAATTTATTCATTTAAAAATAAATAGAATTATAATTCTAGTTCAAAACTAGTTCATTTCGATAAAAATCTATTTTTATCTTTTCAAACATGAAGTTTTTCATCCCAAATCTTCACAAATCATTTCTTATGATTTTACACAAATTATTACTATTTTTAATAATTTTATCAAGGCCTGTACAGTCGATTTCCATCAATGGCCATCGAACTGCACTTACAGCGACCTTTTTCAAATTTGATTTGGACATAATTCCAAATCCAACCGTTAGATTTCAAATTTCTAACATTCGCTAGAAAGCTCTTTTCGATACGAACCCAACGGTTCCGGTTTTAGGAGAATCCGACGGTCGGATCTCCCGTAACGTCCATTTGAAATCAATGGTCGAAATTCGCGAACTGCCGCGGCGCGGCGCGTTCTATTCAGGCCATTATATTATATATATAATATATATAATATATACTTCGTCGATTTCTATTTAAAACGAATTATATAAATAGTTTTAAAATTCGTTTCAAAATCTATTTCAACTTCCATCTCAATTCAAAGCAAAATTGAATTCTTCTCTATAAATTCGTTTTAAAATTCATTTCTATTCAATTCAAATTTCAATTCAATTTGAATTCATTTCAATTTGCTTTCAATTCATTTTGAATTCGTTTTCAATTCAATTCATTTCGAAATCGTTTTCAATTCAATTCACTTTGAATTCGTTTTCAATTCAATTCACTTTGAATTCGTTTTCAATTTGGATTCGTTTTCAATTCAATTCATTTCGAAATCACTTTCAATTCAATTCACTTTGAATTCGTTTTCAATTCAATTCATTTCGAAATCACTTTCAATTCAATTCACTTTGAATTCGTTTTCAATTCAATTCATTTCGAAATCGTTTTCAATTCAATTCACTTTGAATTCGTTTTCAATTCAATTCATTTCGAAATCACTTTCAATTCAATTCACTTTGAATTCGTTTTCAATTCAATTCACTTTGAATTCGTTTTCAATTCAATTCATTTCGAAATCACTTTCAATTCAATTCACTTTGAATTCGTTTTCAATTCAATTCATTTCGAAATCACTTTCAATTCAATTCACTTTGAATTCGTTTTCAATTCAATTCATTTCGAAATCACTTTCAATTCAATTCACTTCGAAATATTTGATTTCAAAATTACTTTTTAATATTCATTTTAAAATGAATAAAATCGATATAAATATCGTTCACGTCAAAATGGCGTCACTCTAATCAACACGGCTTCATATATTGACATTTTCAAATATTCCATTTCGAATATTTCTATTTTAAATATTTCTATTTTAAAACTGGAATGAGGCCCAATCAATTACCATATAAAGTTAATTATATGGATTTTCATACAACACATGTATAATAGCCTTGAAAAATAATCAACCATCAACCAAAGTGCACTACACTGTATAAGCATCAAATATAGATATCTAACGCTTATAACAGCCTGTCAATCAACCGATCGACATATTTAATCAATCAGGATGAGTGAACTTCAAATTTCATCCCAACACCCGTGTGGGGTTTCAAACAAACAAACACAGATTTTATTTGTGCAGTTGGGCGATGTGTAAAATTTATCGTCCCAATCAATGTCCTTCAAATAGGTGTACATAAACAAACCGTCTGGTTTGTAAATGAATATTTTATTCTATTCACATTCACGTTAAAAACTATATTTTTAACGATAAAATATTTATTCCAACACATGAATTTTCTTTTCAGTTCATTTATTCAATAAATGACATTTTTATTTTTCTAACATATTTTAGAAAATTTCGGCGGCATAACGGCACGATACTAGAAACGGGACAAGGCCTAGCCTTATCCCCGGTCTAGTGAAGGCCCACGCCATTCACACATCAATCAAATCAATTTCGTTATGCAAACCACAAAATTTGGAGTAAGAGTCTAACCTAGCCTTACTCCTTCGCCTTATAACGGCGCACGTCTAATCCTAACCAATTTATCGATTCGATTTTTCACACCACAAACCACTTTCAAACCAATATCGCAATCAATAACCAAACAGTCAAACAAACAAGTCCATGGTCTGTGGACGATTGTGTCGGGTGCTACTAAGCACCGTCTGCATCCTAGTATATATATATATAACTAGAAAAATTAAATTGAAAGGTGAGAAGTTCTCACATATAGCTATCCAATCCTCTGGCTCTTCTTTTATAGAAATCTTCACCGCTATCGCGTCTTCGTCACCTTCGTCGCCCGCAGCCACTACATATGTAAAAATCGAATTTTTACTTCGATGTTCAATATATAAAAATCATATTTTTATCATATTTTTACTATTTTCAAAACAAAGTATATTTTTCCTATTTTCAAAATAAAGTATATTTTCCTATTTTCAAAACAAAGTATATTTTCCTATTTTCAAAACAAAGTATATTTTTCCTATTTTCAAAACAAAGTATATTTTCCTATTTTCAAAACAAAGTATATTTTCTTATTTTCAAAACAAAGTATATTTTCTACAAAGCCCATATATTTTAAAAAAAACAAATTTTAAACTGATCTTAAACTGAATTTTAAATTGTATTTAAACTGTTATAAACTGATTTTTTTTAAAACTGTTTTAAACTGATTATAAAATTGTTTTAAAACTGATTTTAAAATTGCTTTAAACTGATTATAAAATTATGTTTTAAAACTGATTTTAAAATTGCTTTAAACTGATTATAAAATTATGTTTTTAACATAAAAAAAACTACTGTTATTACCTTTCTTCTTTTGAAAATACATTGACGCTCCTCCAATCGCCTACGCCGCCACCCTCAAGCAACCTGAACTCGATCCATGCGCACTCCATCGAAGTCCGTGACAACCCCCACCACTGCCAGGAACGGCGGCCACCTCGGTCTTCCCCGTCGGCCAGAAATTGACCTCGAACTGCGCGCCTTTGAGCGCCAGAAACTCCTCCATCCCCCCACGTTAAACTACCAAACCCGTATGATTTTACAGAGCTTGAGGAGATCTAATTTAGGCTGAAGAATCATTATTTAATTCGTGCTGGATTCGAAGATTTTGAGGAGGGAAGATTGGGTGATTTCAGACGTCGATCGCGATGGGGGTGCTGCTGTAAAGGGCGTTGACCGAGGCAAACATAATTTAGGGTTTTAAGAAAGAAAGGGCTTTTATATAAAATTTTATTAATATTTAATTCATTAAATTCCAACATCACTTGTTTAACGGTTTGAACTCCAAACGAACCCCAACGAATGTCGCCCCTAGCTAAATACCCCCATTCCGAACACTATGGGATATGTATCGCAAGCTGATTCGACTGTTTGAATCAGTTTCCGTTAAATTTACATTTAAATCACTATATTGAATTTTAAACGTACATTTCAAATTACCGGGGTCGCATACGAACTTTAAAAAATTACAGAAAAATATTTTCTAGCTTCGTATTGACGATACGGTCCTAATAAAACTAGTTTCGTCGAATTCTGAGACCGTTTGAAAAATGGCCAATTTTTAAGGGCTATATATTATATAAAATATATATAAATTCCACAGCGACTATTCTGAATTTTCAACTGGACATATCTTATCATTTCTAAAGTGAAATCTCAGTTTGTTAACTTCGTTAGAAAGATATTCTTCATCAGATTCAAATATTTCTTGTTTCGTTCAATTCTGACTTATAACGAATTCTGTATATTCATTTGAAATTAGAAATCGAATTTTCGAACTACCGCGCCATTTTCAATTCTATTTATAATTATATATAAATATTTATTTTCTAACGACGACGTATATAATATATACGTCGAATTCTATTCTAAATAAATTTCTCGTCGATATTATTTAAAATAATCTATTTTAAATATTCAAAATTCGCTAAAATTGCCAAAATAAAAATTTCAAACTGGCTCGCATTTTACGGGTTGTTACAATCTCCCCCACTTAAAACTTTTCGTCCCCGAAAAGGAACAAAGTCGAAAGTGGTTTGATTAATCAACTCTACGTTCGATCTGGCTTCCATTCTCTAACTTTTCAGTTTCTGAGAATTTCCAAAATTTCAAAATTTTGGCTAACACCCTAAATTTTCGAAAAATTTCGCCATAACCTCCCCTGCACCGGGAGCATCGGGGAATTTCAAATAGCTTCCCCGGTCCTTCAGATCTCAAAAAGAAAAAGAAAAACCAAGCGGCTAGCCAATAGGCTCACAAAATCATCATCACCCAAACAAAACAGGAAATTATGTAGTAAACATGTACCTATTTGTCGGGCAAACAAATTTTATTCTCTGGCTCTAGCCTCCTTGCTATGACCTGTTCAATGATATATATGTATATGCAAGCAAATGCAACCAATTTTCAATATCGTTCAATATTTGATACAATTAGGCTAAATGGTTCAAAATTAGCAAACCAATAGACAAACAACACAAACATCAATCAATTAGTGAATTAGAGTTTCAAATTCATAATTTTGGTACATAAACAAAAATCATGTTTTTGATGCCAAATCACAACAATAGGCCCTATCTAATTTTGGTTCTCACACCAGTCAATAGGAAATATATAGAAAGCCCACTTTCGTCACTCGAACATAAATTCTAATGATGGAGCTCCATCATCAAAATCATCTCCGGGCGATTAGAGTGTAATTCTATATCTATCCAGTATATTAAAATTTCGAATACACGCGGATCAGACGTATACGCAAAATCTATATATACTGGATTGTCCAACTCAATATAAATAGATAATCAAATACGAATAATTGATTTAAATTTTCAAAACAAAAATTGTTTTCATTTTAAAGATATACTCTTCACACTCGTTCTAGGATACTACTGATCCTATCTCTAACGAGTCATTCTAATTGGATATTGCTAATCCAATATCTGATGAATTCTTTCGTATGGTTCTAATGTGTCTTGTTCTCTGCTTTGTAAACCAAAGCTCTGATACCAAATGAAACGACCCGCTACTACCCCGTAAAGGAAAGCGTCGGATAGTTCGAGAAAAAGCCACAACAAAACTCATACAGAAGAACATTTCATTGTATATTACAGCAATGCATCAGATTACAAGAATATACAGAGTAAAAATGAATATTACACAGAAATATCAGAGATTTAAATTACATTTAAATACATTACATAGCAGCGGAAAATAATACAATACACAACTAGAAGAGATATACGGATACAAAGCTTTCCGGATATCGTTCCAGCTGTAAACCAGGATCCTGTGAATATAAATCTGCAAAACCAAAACTACTAGCTGCCCGTGTCAAAATAGGGGCACCCAGAGTTTAGGTTAAAACAATAAACTCCAGGTCAGTCATGTGACTGGTGTGAGAACTAAAACAGTTATAATTCTTTATTTTAAAGTACGGTAAATCAAGGGACCACGCCGTATAACACGGAACGGGTTTCCTCCCAAGAATACCAGTGCATAAAACAAACAGCGCAATGCTAAATAAAGAAAAATGAAGCTGTTATAAGACCTAGGTCCGATCACACAATGCAACGCAGTCGAGGATAGGGTTTTCCCTTATAACAGCCAAAGAATGCTTGATACGTTTTAAAACAAATCATTTGATACTATATAAGTGCATAGTGTATAAAACAACTTCAAATCATAAGTATCAATCATAGGCGGCATGAATGCCCCATCCCACTATGTCACCATACTAGGTTCTACAATTAAAACCGCAAATGTCACGTATTTGGAAGTTGGGTTTCCGTCTATGAACCGAGGCAAAAGATAGTCCTCAACCGATTCGAGACGCTCTAGCCCGTGTCTCAGGAACAGCCGCAACTGCCCCCTGGATCCTCAGGGCCGGTCCACCGATGTGGATTATTATGCCTGAACACTACGTTCCCCCACCCTATGGGGTGTAAGTCTGGTCCGTCAGCCGACCAGAATGCATCGGCCGAAACCGATATAACCGAGGCGCCTCGCAACAGCAACAACCACATAAGTCAAACTCGTCAGGGCGTGTAAAACCACTGACGCCACTTCTAGCTAGAAAGAAATGCATGCCCTCCCTGACGTCCGTCTCCCGTTTTGGTTCACAACCGGGGTGTGAGGCTCGCGAATTCACATTACACAAAGCTGTGCCACACAGGCTGTGCTTTGATCAACACCACGAGACTTTGCTTTTCAACAGAAGCCTCGATCAATTGCCACTCAGGCATGCCACACAGGCAATTCACTCCATGCGTTTGATATCCATCAATATATAACCCCTGAGCTCGTACGTCTCAGAGAAGGGCGTTAAGCAAGAGAATAAATTCTCCGCCGCCAAACAGATATATATTTAATAGAGATCAATCACACGGACTAAAATCCAATGTCAGACACACAGTCCATTCACAAGTCCGTTCTGGGTCTGAACGAAACCGGAGGCACCTAGTACCCCGCATATCCATCGATCTCCAAGCACGTCTGGACGATCACTAACTGTTTCCATCTTCTTGGGTTTACAGCCCAATCAAGATCATCAGTAATCACCCAAACGACGTGAAAACTTCTGGTCTTCGACCACCGTCTTCATCTTCGACACCACGTCGAATCAGTTATTCAGAATGGGATAAACCCGGTCTTTCTGAATAACTCGCGTATATATTATAAAAGTGTTACACAAACACAACATACGCCTCATTCCAATTCAGAATATTCTTTTATTCAAATATTCCTATACTTTGGGAAAAGTTCCCATTAATTTTATCCAAGATAAATTCTTTAAATTTATCCTTTAATCTCCTTTGAATATCAATTCAAACTAGTCGGGATTAGCGAACCACACCGAAGTAATCATTTATTTTATTTCCCAATCCCAACCTATTCATCCCATGAAGTAAAACTGGTAGTACTTCATATCTAACACCACAGTGTTATCGGTAATTCAATTACCATTTCACGTTCAAATCTAATTAAAGATTTAACTATCGCTTGGAGTAAAACTGGTGATACTCCATTCTCGATCTTTTCAATCTAATTAAAGATTCATTAAAACTCCACTTAGTTTTAATCTTCAACTTGGTTAAAGAATCTGTGTCATTTAAAACACGGTTCACGATAAACCCAATGTCACATTCATTAATTATCGAGTTAAAGAACGAGTGTTATTTAAAACACTGTTCACGATAAACCCAAAAATCAATACCAATTCAATTCCAATTAAATATCGTTTAATTGGTACACTTCATTAAATCTAAATAAAAAGATTTAATCGTTTCTCAACTGGGTTCAAGAACAGTGTTAGTGAAGACACCATTCACGACAAACCCAAATCACATTCGATATTCAATACAAGGCTCTGAATAGAAAAAATATCGGCTTATATTCAATATCGAATTCTACGACTAACAAATGTCGTATTGGAAATAACGATATAAATATATATCTTTCAAATTTCCATAACAACACCTGTATAATCACGAATTCCAACATCGAAATATTCCGAAGACAATTTCGATTCAAATCCACTCCAATGCAATCATTGGAAATTCTGGTTATTTTCAAAACCATTCCAAATTCAATTTATTCATTTAAAAATAAATAGAATTATAATTCTAGTTCAAAACTAGTTCATTTCGATAAAAATCTATTTTTATCTTTTCAAACATGAAGTTTTTCATCCCAAATCTTCACAAATCATTTCTTATGATTTTACACAAATTATTACTATTTTTAATAATTTTATCAAGGCCTGTACAGTCGATTTCCATCAATGGCCATCGAACTGCACTTACAGCGACCTTTTTCAAATTTGATTTGGACATAATTCCAAATCCAACCGTTAGATTTCAAATTTCTAACATTCGCTAGAAAGCTCTTTTCGATACGAACCCAACGGTTCCGGTTTTAGGAGAATCCGACGGTCGGATCTCCCGTAACGTCCATTTGAAATCAATGGTCGAAATTCGCGAACTGCCGCGGCGCGGCGCGTTCTATTCAGGCCATTATATTATATATATAATATATATAATATATACTTCGTCGATTTCTATTTAAAACGAATTATATAAATAGTTTTAAAATTCGTTTCAAAATCTATTTCAACTTCCATCTCAATTCAAAGCAAAATTGAATTCTTCTCTATAAATTCGTTTTAAAATTCATTTCTATTCAATTCAAATTTCAATTCAATTTGAATTCATTTCAATTTGCTTTCAATTCATTTTGAATTCGTTTTCAATTCAATTCATTTCGAAATCGTTTTCAATTCAATTCACTTTGAATTCGTTTTCAATTCAATTCACTTTGAATTCGTTTTCAATTTGGATTCGTTTTCAATTCAATTCATTTCGAAATCACTTTCAATTCAATTCACTTTGAATTCGTTTTCAATTCAATTCATTTCGAAATCACTTTCAATTCAATTCACTTTGAATTCGTTTTCAATTCAATTCATTTCGAAATCGTTTTCAATTCAATTCACTTTGAATTCGTTTTCAATTCAATTCATTTCGAAATCACTTTCAATTCAATTCACTTTGAATTCGTTTTCAATTCAATTCACTTTGAATTCGTTTTCAATTCAATTCATTTCGAAATCACTTTCAATTCAATTCACTTTGAATTCGTTTTCAATTCAATTCATTTCGAAATCACTTTCAATTCAATTCACTTTGAATTCGTTTTCAATTCAATTCATTTCGAAATCACTTTCAATTCAATTCACTTCGAAATATTTGATTTCAAAATTACTTTTTAATATTCATTTTAAAATGAATAAAATCGATATAAATATCGTTCACGTCAAAATGGCGTCACTCTAATCAACACGGCTTCATATATTGACATTTTCAAATATTCCATTTCGAATATTTCTATTTTAAATATTTCTATTTTAAAACTGGAATGAGGCCCAATCAATTACCATATAAAGTTAATTATATGGATTTTCATACAACACATGTATAATAGCCTTGAAAAATAATCAACCATCAACCAAAGTGCACTACACTGTATAAGCATCAAATATAGATATCTAACGCTTATAACAGCCTGTCAATCAACCGATCGACATATTTAATCAATCAGGATGAGTGAACTTCAAATTTCATCCCAACACCCGTGTGGGGTTTCAAACAAACAAACACAGATTTTATTTGTGCAGTTGGGCGATGTGTAAAATTTATCGTCCCAATCAATGTCCTTCAAATAGGTGTACATAAACAAACCGTCTGGTTTGTAAATGAATATTTTATTCTATTCACATTCACGTTAAAAACTATATTTTTAACGATAAAATATTTATTCCAACACATGAATTTTCTTTTCAGTTCATTTATTCAATAAATGACATTTTTATTTTTCTAACATATTTTAGAAAATTTCGGCGGCATAACGGCACGATACTAGAAACGGGACAAGGCCTAGCCTTATCCCCGGTCTAGTGAAGGCCCACGCCATTCACACATCAATCAAATCAATTTCGTTATGCAAACCACAAAATTTGGAGTAAGAGTCTAACCTAGCCTTACTCCTTCGCCTTATAACGGCGCACGTCTAATCCTAACCAATTTATCGATTCGATTTTTCACACCACAAACCACTTTCAAACCAATATCGCAATCAATAACCAAACAGTCAAACAAACAAGTCCATGGTCTGTGGACGATTGTGTCGGGTGCTACTAAGCACCGTCTGCATCCTAGTATATATATATATAACTAGAAAAATTAAATTGAAAGGTGAGAAGTTCTCACATATAGCTATCCAATCCTCTGGCTCTTCTTTTATAGAAATCTTCACCGCTATCGCGTCTTCGTCAGCTTCGTCGCCCGCAGCCACTACATATGTAAAAATCGAATTTTTACTTCGATGTTCAATATATAAAAATCATATTTTTATCATATTTTTACTATTTTCAAAACAAAGTATATTTTTCCTATTTTCAAAATAAAGTATATTTTCCTATTTTCAAAACAAAGTATATTTTCCTATTTTCAAAACAAAGTATATTTTTCCTATTTTCAAAACAAAGTATATTTTCCTATTTTCAAAACAAAGTATATTTTCTTATTTTCAAAACAAAGTATATTTTCTACAAAGCCCATATATTTTAAAAAAAACAAATTTTAAACTGATCTTAAACTGAATTTTAAACTGTATTTAAACTGTTATAAACTGATTTTTTTTAAAACTGTTTTAAACTGATTATAAAATTGTTTTAAAACTGATTTTAAAATTGCTTTAAACTGATTATAAAATTATGTTTTAAAACTGATTTTAAAATTGCTTTAAACTGATTATAAAATTATGTTTTTAACATAAAAAAAAACTACTGTTATTACCTTTCTTCTTTTGAAAATACATTGACGCTCCTCCAATCGCCTACGCCGCCACCCTCAAGCAACCTGAACTCGATCCATGCGCACCCCATCGAAGTCCGTGACAACCCCCACCACTGCCAGGAACGGCGGCCACCTCGGTCTTCCCCGTCGGCCAGAAATTGACCTCGAACTGCGCGCCTTTGAGCTCCAGAAACTCCTCCATCCCCCCACGATAAACTACCAAACCCGTATGATTTTACAGAGCTTGAGGAGATCTAATTTAGGCTGAAGAATCATTATTTAATTCGTGCTGGATTCGAAGATTTTGAGGAGGGAAGATTGGGTGATTTCAGACGTCGATCGCGATGGGGGTGCTGCTGTAAAGGGCGTTGACCGAGGCAAACAGAATTTAGGGTTTTAAGAAAGAAAGGGCTTTTATATAAAATTTTATTAATATTTAATTCATTAAATTCCAACATCACTTGTTTAACGGTTTGAACTCCAAACGAACCCCAACGAATGTCGCCCCTAGCTAAATACCCCCATTCCGAACACTATGGGATATGTATCGCAAGCTGATTCGACTGTTTGAATCAGTTTCCGTTAAATTTACATTTAAATCACTATATTGAATTTTAAACGTACATTTCAAATTACCGGGGTCGCATACGAACTTTAAAAAATTCCAGAAAAATATTTTCTAGCTTCGTATTGACGATACGGTCCTAATAAAACTAGTTTCGTCGAATTCTGAGACCGTTTGAAAAATGGCCAATTTTTAAGGGCTATATATTATATAAAATATATATAAATTCCACGGCGACTATTCTGAATTTTCAACTGGACATATCTTATCATTTCTAAAGTGAAATCTCAGTTTGTTAACTTCGTTAGAAAGATATTCTTCATCAGATTCAAATATTTCTTGTTTCGTTCAATTCTGACTTATAACGAATTCTGTATATTCATTTGAAATTAGAAATCGAATTTTCGAACTACCGCGCCATTTTCAATTCTATTTATAATTATATATAAATATTTATTTTCTAACGACGACGTATATAATATATACGTCGAATTCTATTCTAAATAAATTTCTCGTCGATATTATTTAAAATAATCTATTTTAAATATTCAAAATTCGCTAAAATTGCCAAAATAAAAATTTCAAACTGGCTCGCATTTTACGGGTTGTTACACTAAGTTGGGCTTTAAAAGGCTAAGCCCAACATATATATAATAAACGGACGAGTTAAACGGGGGAAAATAACGTTGGGTTAAAAATTAATAATGAATGAAAATATAAAATAGAAGGGCCCAAATTCAAGTATGGGTTGGGCCCATGATTGGTGTAACCTTTACACCATTAACTTAATAATGGGCCGCAAATATTTACATATAAGAAAATAAAGAAGAAAGACAAAATATGTTAATGTAGAACATACGATGTGTTTAACCTGAGGTTGGATTGAGTTGTGATGTAAACCTGCCCGGAACCGCCCGGCTGTCCAGTAGTCACAACAATACCTATCCAATGTGGGAGGTTAAACATGGAGCCCAATAAGGACCCGAGGTTAGACTGAGTTGTGGCGTAAGACTGCCCGGAACCAACCGGCAACAGGCAGCCACAACAATACCTGTCTAATGTGAGAGGTCAAGGCTTTAATAAGACAATTAAGGCTGAGTCAGGATTGTTAGGATTAAGTGAACTAAAGACTTAATCAAAATGGAACATGCTAAACTAAACGGACTGGTGGGGGTTAGGTTAGAAAACACTTAACCAACTTAGCATGTTGGCTAGGGATAGAAAACCTAGTAACGGGTGACCCTTTTCAGCAGTAACCCTAGAAGGTGTATCAGGATACCCTGAAACTAGGCAGGGTGGGGCTCGATTACTGGGCTGATTGTAAGAGGTCAGATCGACGGCGGTGGTGTAGCAGTGTAGGTTCTAACGGGGTGCGGGCGTGCACACACTCCGGCGCAGAAAAATAAGGCACTGGACACCAGTAGCATACCTGTGCATTCTAGGATTGTGTCGGGCCGCCGCCATGGGACTTGATACACCCCATGGTGGGACCAGCATAGGTTACTACAACATCGGGGGCCGTAAGACACATGTAACTATGCGAGTAGGAGCCGATCTGTAACGACCCGGATTTCGAGCGACTTTGGTTATCGACGTAAGCACGACGTCGATAACCAAACCGTCGAAAAATCCTGGTAATTAATGAAAGAAATTAGAGGGTGAGGAAAGATAAGATAGAAACTTAGAATAGAAGAAGAAGAAGAACACAACATCAGAGTAACACGAATCTCACAGCGGAACGAATAAATATATTTCATAACATAACTTTGAAATACAAATTAGTACTTGAATATACATATCATTATCAAAGTACATCACTTACAACACAGCGGAAATAACTATAGCTATATGATCCTGAAGCCTCCTGCTCCAGCTCTTCCAGTATATCTGTAAAATCCCGACTACTTGACTGCCCGTACAAATTTAGGCACCCAAGAGTTTAGGGAAAACAACAAAGTAAACTCCGGGTCAGTCATGGGACTGGTGTGAGTAAAACAGTTTAAAAACAGTTCGAACAAGTACACGATATCTCATAAGACCACGCCGCATAACGGAACGGGTTTTTCCCTTACGAGAATCCAAAATAACTTTATATCAAAAACCCTTTGATATTATAATAATGTCTATCAACCACAGTATATATATAATCATCTAGCAGAAACGCTTTCATCTCACGTTCTACATATATAGTATACAATCAAAACCGCAAGCACGTATTGGGTAATGGATTTCCAACTATGACAAGGTATGGATCCACCTTTCGCTCGTGTACCTCTAGAGAGGAATACACTGGGTTCAACAAGAACATCTTGCAACCCGGCCACACATGACCGACCACTCATTTCGCTTGAGTGTATCGAATGTATATCACCAACAGTTGGGATCAGCAACCGTTTCCCGAATGGGACAGCATCAACAATAGATTTTTAGAAGTAAATGAAACTCTAGATCAGGTGATTATACACCCTACTTCGGTGCGACCGACTTAGCCATGCTGCCTGCCCGATTTCTGTCATTTACCGGATGTGAGGCTAGATGCTACGCTTATCATCACATCAGATTCACTTTGAATGTCACATTATCAAATCCATCAAATCACCGATTGACGTCTACAACAATACATTATGTGTTAGCTAAAAGAAGTTTTCCTCCTCCGCTTCCACTCTTGGTACGGTTGGAGAAATCAATATACGTGATCGTCTGGAATTACTCTGTCAAACATCCGTCCATACAAGTCATCCAGGAACAGGATGAACCGAAGGCACTATTCTGTAAACAGGATAGCCCTTGCATAACTCCGTCTTCAATTTCCTTTGGCATATATGATTCGCAACGCTTATGCCAATACAGAGTGGTTCTTTGGATAATAATCCAACCGGTCTCTCCATATTAACAACGTTAAAATGGTCTAAACTTCGATAGTCTGTGATTTAACTATCGAGTAAAAACAGGTGTGCAAACAACGATATTATTTCCAAATGGAAATTATATCGATCAAACATCATTTAACATTTATATCTTTATTTCATAAATCTACTTATCTCCTGTTTCCCTATATTCAATATTTCTTATTTTCTACATTTAGAAAATATACGTTATTAACAATGGAAAACATTTCCATTTCTTGTCTTCTTTATTAGAAAACATTTCGGGTTCCTTATTTGGAAAACATTTCCAAAGCTTCTTCATTGGACTTAGACAGATGTTTAAACAAACCATCGCGATGCCAACTCAAACAATTTCCTTTACTGCCGCACCTTAACTATTCCTTAGTTAAAAACGAAGCCAATCAAGTTGGGGTAGAACTACCTCTCAGACCTTAACTGAACAACATTTCTAACTTTGAAATAGACAAAGTTCACTTTATTCTTTTTACTAACTTCCTTTCGAATAAACTATATTCGATTGACTCTTATCAATTAACTCTATTGGACTAACACTATTGGATTAACTCTATTTGACTAATGCTATTGATTTACTCATTTCACTTAACTCCTTCCCAATAAACTATATTCGATAATTCCTTTTACTTTCTATTCGAATAACTATATTCGATTAACTCATTTGCTTTAACTCTAATCGATTAAACTAACATCGATTAGCTCCTTTTACTTTAACACTAATCGATTAAACTAACATCGATTAACTACTTTCCTTTTACTCTAATCGATTAAACTAACATCGATTAGCTCTCTTTTAACTTTATTCTCTAATCGATTAACTAACATCGATTAACTCTTTTTAACTTTATTCTCTAATCGATTAACTAACATCGATTAAGTCTTTTTAACTTTATTCTCTAATCGATTAACTAACATCGATTAACTCCTTTGACTTTCTTTGAATAAACTATATTCGATTAACTCCTTTTTGACTTTCTTCGAATAAACTATATTCGATTAACTCCTTTCACTTTCTTCTCTAATCGATTAACTAACATCGATTAACTCCTTTCACTTTCTTCTCTAATCGATTAACTAACATCGATTAACTCCTTTCACTTTCTTCTCTAATCGATTAACTAACATCGATTAACTCCTTTTACTTTAACACTAATCGATTAAACTAACATCGATTAGTTCCTTTTACTTTATCACTAATCGATTAACTAACATCGATTAGCTCCTTTTTATAAACTACGTTTTCCGTTACAACTATTTCCTTTTTATAACGTTTACTTACCGTTACAAATATTTCCTATTTATAACTTCTATTTACCGTTACAAATATTTCCTATTTATAACTTCTATTTACCGTTACAAATATTTCCTATTTATAACTTCTATTTATTTTCTAAATAAATATTTCTTTTCTATTTCTATTTATTTTCTAAATAAATATCCCTTTTATAAAACCGTGTTCGTTTTATAAATATTTCCTTTTTTATAAAATCCTGTGATTTTATAAAATTCCTTTATTTCAATATACATTGAAATACTTCTTTTTTTTTTTTACATCCCAGGGTTTCTTATGATATTTAAAATATCGAATAACAATGATCAATATCATTCCAACACCCAAAATCCAAAATAGATTATATAACACATCATATATCACAATATATGAAAAACAGTAAAATAAATGTTGAGGAATCCAGTTGGATTCCTCCAACCTGTCTCACTGCATCCACAGATGTTAAACAATATAGAAAACATCACTTTTCAGTTCTATATGATATATTCTTTTAAACAGAATCAATATATAAAATTTAACTAACTGACTAGCAGTTCAATCAAACAGTCAACATACAGTCAATCAGCCAATGTTTAACAGTTCTAAAAATATAACATGAAATTATAAACTGTTCAGAGTTAGTGAGATTTACTCACATTGGCAGTTCATCGTTAAAAATGATAAACTGTTGTTTGATCTGAATCAAACAATTTATTTCGCCGTAAATTCAAACGAGCCTCAGTCCACTCCCAGTCAGCTCCATTGGGTTGTTCTCGTCCATACGATCCTATCGGATCTTGTTTCGCTGAATTTTGTTTTCGTATGACCAAGATATGATATATATAAGTTAATACGTTATTCGAATTTAACTTAGGCTTAAATAATTAAAATATTGGGCTTTAACCTTATTATTATCATCGGCCCATTTAAACCTAATAAGCCCGCTTCCTCCTTTCTTCCCAAATCAACATGCTCCGTCTGTTTCTCCTCAACACACACCATTGCGTTGCCTTGAACCATCACCCCCACCATCGTTCTTCACCGGAATATCGAACAGAAACCACCATCATCATCTTCTTCGAAAGCCGTTCCTCCCCGTACCCCTTTTGCCCCACTCGACGTCCTCGTCTAAATCGCGTCCGCCGCCCAATCCTGTACACGAGCGACACCAGTCGCAACCGAACCCATCCAAACTCCCACAAATCAACCTCCTCAACACCCCGACTTCAAATCCACACATCAAAACCAGCATTAATGCTTTAACGCCCCCAGAAATCGTAACCCTAGGTTTTCTGCCTTGTTTTTGCTGAACGGAAATTGGCGCCGCACATCTCATATTGGGCATCAACTCGAAGCCCTTTACTTGCCGAATCCATATGTATATATCATATAATTTATAGAGTATGATTGAATTTTATTTTTATTTTTCTACTTTGGTTTTTATGCTGTAGGAAGAAAAAAATGGGGGCGCGATATTTCGTTGACCTCAGAAATGAAATTAGGTTTTAGACAGGTAGGTGGTCTATTTATAGGGAAAGGGATTCAGATATTTTGCAAGATATTTTAGTTTTATATTCCTTTTATATTCGTTATTGCCTTCTAAAAATTCGTGTGATCACACACGATACCCAAAAATCACGAAACTGGACATGTAGCTAGAGTTCGACATTACGGTCCCAATGAAACTGGTTTCGTCGAATTCCGACTCCGTATGCTCACACAGCGTATTTTTAAACCTCTTGATGACCCATTTAAATATATAAATATATTTAAATCTAATAAAATTTAATATTTAAAAATAAATATTATCGTCTATATCCACAGTGGAATACCATACAGCTCTACTGGGATTTATAACTTGATATTTCAAATCTGGGTCAACCCGATATTCGATTTATATTGAAATCCCTTTTAAAAATGTAAATAATTCCTTTATAAATTATAAAGGAATTCCACAGCGACTTTTCTAAAATTTGATTTGGACATACATCAAAATCTACCCGACGAAATCCAGATTTTTCTCTTCCACTAGAAAGATATACTCCACCAGCTTCACACGTTTCTTGTTTCACAGAATTCCGACTTAAAACGAATCATGTACATTCAGTTGAAGTTCGAATCGCCAAATAGCGAACTGCAGCGCCATTTCGAGCTCGTTTATAATTATATTATAAACTATACGTTCAACTATCGACAATTGAATATATTCGCTAATATGTCTCAACTCTAAGCTGAACTAAATCTCGGGGACGACCCCGTTCACAGAATATTGCAATTTCCAATATTTTTGATTATTTCTTAATTAAATATATTATTTAATTATTAAAATTAATTAAATATTCACTAAAATTTAATTAAACGGCGATTTAATTCCCTACCTCACGATATATATAATTAAATTAACTAATTATAATACCCTTGACAGTGCGGGTCATTACAATCTTCCCCACTTATAATAATTTCGTCCTCGAAATTGCTAAAAGGTAAGGAACGACCCTATCGACTGGTTAGAACATATTTGTTCACTTCTTAACTTCAGTTTTCAACTGAACCAATTTAATTTCAATTAAATTATTAATTAATTCTTATCAACGAAAATTTTCAAATCCTGAAAATTTCCTAACGTCTTAACTCTTCGAAAAATTTCGCCAGCACCTCCTTTGTACTGGTCAATCGGTCAAACCACCACTCGCCTCTCTGGGCCATCTCCAATCCAAAAGAAAATCAAACTGCCAAGCGGCTTGCCAATTCGGCTCATAAGACTCATATCCAATATGAAATATAAACTTGTACCTTTTTGTCGGGCATATCATTATATCCCTATCATCTATTACCAATTCAGCGGATACAAGGGTCATCCCAATCAAATCCCAATCTGCTTTTATCCACAACACAATCATTCACTTATATCCCAGCCAAATATCATTTCAACTCGAGTTTCTTCTCGATTCCCCACCCTTAACTTGATTATCACATTACACTTCAAATTTGAATCTCACAATCCAATTTGTCTTGATATCATTTTAATTCAATCTCAGTTACCACTTTACTGGCTTAACTTTAATTCAAATTTTCTTTCACAAATTTCTGTTAAATTTGTTTTTAATTCAAACAGTCTTTCCCAGGGAGTTTTCAAACAGTTTACTCTTTTCAAAAATCAAAATTTCCTTTTTGAAATTCAACTGAGCCCATAATCAATATTCCATTAGTTAAATCACTTCTCTATTTCTTTATCAATATTTGTTAACCAAATATTTTCAATAACCATATTGGCCTTTTATGTTAATTGGAAAACATTTCCGAATATCGCCTTCCTTTATTTTCTAAACTTTTTAGAAAATATATGCTATTTAAAATTGGAAAATATTCCAATTACTTATCTCTTTTTCGATCTCTTTTATTTCTATACTTAGGAAATATTCTATTTTCCAGCTTACACTTATTTGGTTAAAACAGATGTTGTGTAAAACATTGTTACGACAACCCAAATACTATATTCAACTAACTCTTATTCAACATTGATTTTCGAGCCTGAAATCTTACTATTTATTTGTTAATAATGAAAACAATCAAGTTGGGGTATAACTACCTCTCAGACCTTGACTGAATAACATTTATAACGTCAAAACAGATTTGACTACCTACTCGAATAATCAATACCATACAACTACTGATTCATTTTTAAACACGTATACGCTTCCTCTTTCTATTTTTACTAGATTTTATTCCTAGTCTTCCTTTTTGATTTTACTATTCTATTTCTAAGTTCGTTTCCTTATCGACTTCCATATATATCGATACGTTGATTTCTAATTATCAAAATATCTTAAAAATATTCTAACTCCTTAAATTTTCGGAAAAATTTGCCATAACCTCCTTTGTACCGGGAGCATCGGAATATTTCAAATAGCCTCCCATGGCCCTCACCAATCCAAAAGAAAAAGAAAAAGCCAAGCGGCTGGCCGATACGGCGCATAAAATCTCATACATGAATTAAATACATACCTTTCCGTCGAGCATTCTATTTATATACCTTCATACCTTATCCATACCTACCTCATGTATATCCATACATTTCTAATTCATTCCAACTCAATCCAATCATTTTAACTTAGTTCGTTAAGTGATTTTCAAATTACTGGTTTTCCCATTTCACCTTCATATTTGAGTATAACATGTTCAAATATATGTTTAACTTGTTTATCAACTAATTGAATTCCATTTCAATTTTATTTGAATTTCCTATATTCAAATTCCATTTCAATTCTCGTATTCAAATTCTATACTTGAATTTCATTTCAAATCTCTTATTCAAATTCTATACTTGAATTTCATTTCAAATCTCTTATTCAAATTCTATACTTGAATTTCATTTCAAATCTCTTCGAATCTTCTATATTCAAATTTTCAATTCTATTTGAATCCTCTACATTCAAATTCCATTTCACTTTCGATATTCAAATCCTATATTTGAAATCTCTTATATTTTCTATATCCAAACGCCATTTGAATTTCTATATTCAAATTCTATATTACTTCCATTGAATTTCATATATTCAAACTCCCTTTGAATTTCTATATTCAATTTCTATTTGAATTCTCTTTATTCAAATCCCCTTTGAATTTTCTATATTCAAATCCTATGTTTGAACTTCCTTTATTCAAATTCCTTTAAATAAGTCTCGGTTTCAATTCCTTTTGAAATCGATATTTCTACCTTTGGAAAATAGATTTCCCTTTCCATTTCACACTTGTATTTTTTTTTCTATTTCTGAATTATCCAATGATAATTCTTTTCACTTCATTTATAAACTTCGTTTATAAAAGAACTATTTATAAACTTCGTTTATAAAGGAACTTCTCGTTTTTATTTCTTTTAAACAAGTTAATATTTCAAATCTATTTAAAAATTCAAATTCTATATTTGAAATCCCATTTTGAAATTCAATACAACTTGTCTTTCCCAAAACAATTTCAAAACAGTATCTTTGGTAGTAATTCGTCACTTACAACTCGAAAATGAATACTGATGATGCAGCTGTCATCATCAGAGTCTATTTTCCAGCGATCGAAGCGAGTTCAATACTATAAAACCATTTTTAAACATTTCCACTTTGAAATATAATTCACACTGCTTGCAAAACAATTTAAAATCTCCCAGGATCTTAAATTTTCCTTATTTTTAACCCAATTTCATTTACAAACACTTATCCAGTTCTCCAGAGTTTTAACTTCAATTCTGGTTTAAATTTCAGATTTAACTCATCTGATTTCACGTATTTCACTTATATGAATTCTAATTGGTTATTTACATAACCATTTAATTTATAATCTTATTCGATTATAATAACAACCAATATATACACTATATATCAAAATATACGTTGGGTAAACTATCTTCATTTACCCTCTTTTCAAAACATACCATGACGGTTCATCGTATTCGAGTGTTTAGTAACTCCTACCGATACAGTGGATCAAACTGATCGACCAGAACTCATAAACGACTCAACCAATGGATCTCCACAATATAAAACAAATTTTTATATCAATAACAAATACGTTCACTCGTATATATACACTCAAACTCAATCTAGGGTATTGCTAACCCTATCTCTACCGAGTCACGCCACAGAGCCAAGTAATTCTTAACTTAAGCTCTGATACCAACTGTAACGACCCGGATTTCGAGCGACTTTGGTTATCGACGTAAGCACGACGTCGATAACCAAACCGTCGAAAAATCCTGGTAATTAATGAAAGAAATTAGAGGGTGAGGAAAGATAAGATAGAACTTAGAATAGAAGAAGAAGAAGAACACAACATCAGAGTAACACGAATCTCACAGCGGAACGAATAAATATATTTCATAACATAACTTTGAAATACAAATTAGTACTTGAATATACATATCATTATCAAAGTACATCACTTACAACACAGCGGAAATAACTATAGCTATATGATCCTGAAGCCTCCTGCTCCAGCTCTTCCAGTATATCTGTAAAATCCCGACTACTTGACTGCCCGTACAAATTTAGGCACCCAAGAGTTTAGGGAAAACAACAAAGTAAACTCCGGGTCAGTCATGGGACTGGTGTGAGTAAAACAGTTTAAAAACAGTTCGAACAAGTACACGATATCTCATAAGACCACGCCGCATAACGGAACGGGTTTTTCCCTTACGAGAATCCAAAATAACTTTATATCAAAAACCCTTTGATATTATAATAATGTCTATCAACCACAGTATATATATAATCATCTAGCAGAAACGCTTTCATCTCACGTTCTACATATATAGTATACAATCAAAACCGCAAGCACGTATTGGGTAATGGATTTCCAACTATGACAAGGTATGGATCCACCTTTCGCTCGTGTACCTCTAGAGAGGAATACACTGGGTTCAACAAGAACATCTTGCAACCCGGCCACACATGACCGACCACTCATTTCGCTTGAGTGTATCGAATGTATATCACCAACAGTTGGGATCAGCAACCGTTTCCCGAATGGGACAGCATCAACAATAGATTTTTAGAAGTAAATGAAACTCTAGATCAGGTGATTATACACCCTACTTCGGTGCGACCGACTTAGCCATGCTGCCTGCCCGATTTCTGTCATTTACCGGATGTGAGGCTAGAAGCTACGCTTATCATCACATCAGATTCACTTTGAATGTCACATTATCAAATCCATCAAATCACCGATTGACATCTACAACAATACATTATGTGTTAGCTAAAAGAAGTTTTCCTCCTCCGCTTCCACTCTTGGTACGGTTGGAGAAATCAATATACGTGATCGTCTGGAATTACTCTGTCAAACATCCGTCCATACAAGTCATCCAGGAACAGGATGAACCGAAGGCACTATTCTGTAAACAGGATAGCCCTTGCATAACTCCGTCTTCAATTTCCTTTGGCATATATGATTCGCAACGCTTATGCCAATACAGAGTGGTTCTTTGGATAATAATCCAACCGGTCTCTCCATATTAACAACGTTAAAATGGTCTAAACTTCGATAGTCTGTGATTTAACTATCGAATAAAAACAGGTGTGCAAATAACGATATTATTTCCAAATGGAAATTATATCGATCAAACATCATTTAACATTTATATCTTTATTTCATAAATCTACTTATCTCCTGTTTACCTATATTCAATATTTCTTATTTTCTACATTTAGAAAATATACGTTATTAACAATGGAAAACATTTCCATTTCTTGTCTTCTTTATTAGAAAACATTTCGGGTTCCTTATTTGGAAAACATTTCCAAAGCTTCTTCATTGGACTTAGACAGATGTTTAAACAAACCATCGCGATGCCAACTCAAACAATTTCCTTTACTGCCGCACCTTAACTATTCCTTAGTTAAAAACGAAGCCAATCAAGTTGGGGTAGAACTACCTCTCAGACCTTAACTGAACAACATTTCTAACTTTGAAATAGACAAAGTTCACTTTATTCTTTTTACTAACTTCCTTTCGAATAAACTATATTCGATTGACTCTTATCAATTAACTCTATTGGACTAACACTATTGGATTAACTCTATTTGACTAATGCTATTGATTTACTCATTTCACTTAACTCCTTCCCAATAAACTATATTCGATAATTCCTTTTACTTTCTATTCGAATAACTATATTCGATTAACTCATTTGCTTTAACTCTAATCGATTAAACTAACATCGATTAGCTCCTTTTACTTTAACACTAATCGATTAAACTAACATCGATTAACTACTTTCCTTTTACTCTAATCGATTAAACTAACATCGATTAGCTCTCTTTTAACTTTATTCTCTAATCGATTAACTAACATCGATTAACTCTTTTTAACTTTATTCTCTAATCGATTAACTAACATCGATTAACTCTTTTTAACTTTATTCTCTAATCGATTAACTAACATCGATTAACTCCTTTGACTTTCTTTGAATAAACTATATTCGATTAACTCCTTTTTGACTTTCTTCGAATAAACTATATTCGATTAACTCCTTTCACTTTCTTCTCTAATCGATTAACTAACATCGATTAACTCCTTTCACTTTCTTCTCTAATCGATTAACTAACATCGATTAACTCCTTTCACTTTCTTCTCTAATCGATTAACTAACATCGATTAACTCCTTTTACTTTAACACTAATCGATTAAACTAACATCGATTAGTTCCTTTTACTTTATCACTAATCGATTAACTAACATCGATTAGCTCCTTTTTATAAACTACGTTTTCCGTTACAACTATTTCCTTTTTATAACGTTTACTTACCGTTACAAATATTTCCTATTTATAACTTCTATTTACCGTTACAAATATTTCCTATTTATAACTTCTATTTACCGTTACAAATATTTCCTATTTATAACTTCTATTTATTTTCTAAATAAATATTTCTTTTCTATTTCTATTTATTTTCTAAATAAATATCCCTTTTATAAAACCGTGTTCGTTTTATAAATATTTCCTTTTTTATAAAATCCTGTGATTTTATAAAATTCCTTTATTTCAATATACATTGAAATACTTCTTTTTTTTTTTTTACATCCCAGGGTTTCTTATGATATTTAAAATATCGAATAACAATGATCAATATCATTCCAACACCCAAAATCCAAAATAGATTATATATCACATCATATATCACAATATATGAAAAACAGTAAAATAAATGTTGAGGAATCCAGTTGGATTCCTCCAACCTGTCTCACTGCATCCACAGATGTTAAACAATATAGAAAACATCACTTTTCAGTT
Source organism: Allium sativum (assembly GCA_030737875.1). Classification (NCBI taxonomy): domain Eukaryota; kingdom Viridiplantae; phylum Streptophyta; class Magnoliopsida; order Asparagales; family Amaryllidaceae; genus Allium; species Allium sativum. The sequence goes on along the minus strand of CM060915.1, from coordinate 175,572,038 downwards.
CTATATGATATATTCTTTTAAACAGAATCAATATATAAAATTTAACTAACTGACTAGCAGTTCAATCAAACAGTCAACATACAGTCAATCAGCCAATGTTTAACAGTTCTAAAAATATAACATGAAATTATAAACTGTTCAGAGTTAGTGAGATTTACTCACATTGGCAGTTCATCGTTAAAAATGATAAACTGTTGTTTGATCTGAATCAAACAATTTATTTCGCCGTAAATTCAAACGAGCCTCAGTCCACTCCCAGTCAGCTCCATTGGGTTGTTCTCGTCCATACGATCCTATCGGATCTTGTTTCGCTGAATTTTGTTTTCGTATGACCAAGATATGATATATATAAGTTAATACGTTATTCGAATTTAACTTAGGCTTAAATAATTAAAATATTGGGCTTTAACCTTATTATTATCATCGGCCCATTTAAACCTAATAAGCCCGCTTCCTCCTTTCTTCCCAAATCAACATGCTCCGTCTGTTTCTCCTCAACACACACCATTGCGTTGCCTTGAACCATCACCCCCACCATCGTTCTTCACCGGAATATCGAACAGAAACCACCATCGTCATCTTCTTCGAAAGCCGTTCCTCCCCGTACCCCTTTTGCCCCACTCGACGTCCTCGTCTAAATCGCGTCCGCCGCCCAATCCTATACACGAGCGACACCAGTCGCAACCGAACCCATCCAAACTCCCACAAATCAACCTCCTCAACACCCCGACTTCAAATCCACACATCAAAACCAGCATTAATGCTTTAACGCCCCCAGAAATCGTAACCCTAGGTTTTCTGCCTTGTTTTTGTTGAACGGAAATTGGCGCCGCACATCTCATATTGGGCATCAACTCGAAGCCCTTTACTTGCCGAATCCATATGTATATATCATATAATTTATAGAGTATGATTGAATTTTATTTTTATTTTTCTACTTTGGTTTTTATGCTGTAGGAAGAAAAAAATGGGGGCGCGATATTTCGTTGACCTCAGAAATGAAATTAGGTTTTAGACAGGTAGGTGGTCTATTTATAGGGAAAGGGATTCAGATATTTTGCAAGATATTTTAGTTTTATATTCCTTTTATATTCGTTATTGCCTTCTAAAAATTCGTGTGATCACACACGATACCCAAAAATCACGAAACTGGACATGTAGCTAGAGTTCGACATTACGGTCCCAATGAAACTGGTTTCGTCGAATTCCGACTCCGTATGCTCACACAGCGTATTTTTAAACCTCTTGATGACCCATTTAAATATATAAATATATTTAAATCTAATAAAATTTAATATTTAAAAATAAATATTATCGTCTATATCCACAGTGGAATACCATACAGCTCTACTGGGATTTATAACTTGATATTTCAAATCTGGGTCAACCCGATATTCGATTTATATTGAAATCCCTTTTAAAAATGTAAATAATTCCTTTATAAATTATAAAGGAATTCCACAGCGACTTTTCTAAAATTTGATTTGGACATACATCAAAATCTACCCGACGAAATCCAGATTTTTCTCTTCCACTAGAAAGATATACTCCACCAGCTTCACACGTTTCTTGTTTCACAGAATTCCGACTTAAAACGAATCATGTACATTCAGTTGAAGTTCGAATTGCCAAATAGCGAACTGCAGCGCCATTTCGAGCTCGTTTATAATTATATTATAAACTATACGTTCAACTATCGACAATTGAATATATTCGCTAATATGTCTCAACTCTAAGCTGAACTAAATCTCGGGGACGACCCCGTTCACAGAATATTGCAATTTCCAATATTTTTGATTATTTCTTAATTAAATATATTATTTAATTATTAAAATTAATTAAATATTCACTAAAATTTAATTAAACGGCGATTTAATTCCCTACCTCACGATACATATAATTAAATTAACTAATTATAATACCCTTGACAGTGCGGGTCATTACACGATCATCATAGAATGGATCACATCACCCTGATTATGGGGTGCCAGTTGGAAACTAGTTTATATGGGTTCAGAGATTAACATGGGGTACGATAGTTTATTCGACCCTAGACAACTTAACCAAGTTATAGTGCTTTCCCACTTCTTGTTTATACTTATCATACCCAGTTCTTTATTCATAGACAGAATAGTACTAGACTTACTCAGGCTTTATGTCTGACTCTACTTTTCTTTCGTCTTCTTTTCTTCCGTTTCCCCCCCCCCCAGGTCCACAGGGAGGGAACACTGCAGCTTGACCAGCCTTAACATCCAGCTTGAAGAGGAGAAATGTATTGCTTGGACCTTTTCGTTTTGAACTATGGCTTTGGACAAACTCTATGGGGCTTTTGCAGTTTATCTATGTTTTATTTATGCTTCTTTAAATAATGTAATCAAGACAGATTATGAAAGTGTTATGTTATGTTTTGGAAAAGATGTAAGACAATTATGGTGATGTTGTTGTAGCACGTATTTGCTTTCATGAAATAAAAGTTTGTTGATTTTCCGCTGTTTACAAATATGTGTTCTTATATCTGTCTTGTATATCTGTGACTTATACTTATAAACCTCCACCAAAATTAGGGCATTCCCTTTGAGAGTGACCCTAACGGAGGTGGGGTGTTTCACTTGGTATCAGAGCATAGGTTTACCAGATAAGATAAATAGTTTTGAAAAATTATTTTCAAAAAGGAAATTTAAAGAAGCATTTTTAAAAGAAAAATATTATTTTATTTTAAAAAGGCAAAGTCCACCCCCCCCAAAGCCATAGGTACTATCTCTTATCCTTGGTTTTGAATCTATCCTTTTTGTTTCAGCATGTCCGAAGATCTTAACTTGCCGGAAGGGGTGCCAATACCTGGTTGGTTTAGACGGTTCTTAGAAGCAAGAGCCACTCAGCCAGGTCCTACCATTCCTCCTCCCCCAGCTGCCGGAAATCATCCAGCTGCAGCGGCACCTTTTCCTCCACCTCCTCCTCGGGGAAACACGTTTGCTAAGATATGTAAAGATTTTAAAGCTATGGGAGGAAGGGATTTCCATGGAACTGAGTCCTTCGTGGCAGCCAGAAATTGGCTGAAGGAAACTGAGGACCTATTCATCATCTTTGAGGTAGAGGATAGACAAAAAGTACAATTAGCAGTGTGGCTATTGAAGGGCGAGGCTTCCTTCTGGTGGGAAGTCACTAATGCTGAAAGACCAGTGGAGACATGGGAGGACTTTAGGGCAAGGTTTGAGACTAAATTTCTCTCAGATGCTGAAAGAAGTTTGCAGTTGGAAAAATTCTTATTTCTTAAACAAGGGGACAAGACAGTCAGAGAATATGTGAATCAGTTCGATGAGCTGGCTAGGTTTGGGCTTGACCTAGTCAACACCCCGCACAAGAAGGCTCTCCGTTTCGTCAAAGGGTTGAATGAACCATTACACAGTTTGGCCATGACCCATATACCCATGGGAGCCACGAATGAAAGATTGGTGCAAATGGCATTGCTGAATGAAGAGGATAAGGGCAAGAAGGAGACAAAGGCAGAAAGCTCTCAAGGGAAGAAAGAAGGTTTGCAGCCTAAGAAGACAGACTTTAAGAAGGGCGGGAAAGGCAACAAAGAGAAGAGGAAGTGCAATTTCTGTGGCAAAGTGGGGCACTTAGTAAAGGACTGCCGGAAAAAGAAGGCCAAGGAGAATGGTGGGTGCTTTTCTTGCGGTGAGATAGGCCATAGGGCTAAGGACTGCCCAAAGAAACGAGGACAGGGGCAGAGGGCTGGATCCACCCCAGGGGCACAGGTCCATGTGCTGGAAGCGCCACCTCTGCAACAGCGAGGTATAAATACTTATGTAGAAAGTGTAGTTTATCTTTATGATCACCCCGTTCGCACTTTATTTGATTCTGGCGCATCACACTCCTTTATCTCATCTGCTCTAGTAGAATCTCTGCACCTAAAAACTAGTATGGTAGAGGACCCCTTAATTGTTTCAAACCCAATTGGGGGCCCAGCTCATTTGTCTATGATCTGTTTGGGATTGAAAATGTCTATTCTAAGTGTAGAATTTCAATGTAGTGCCTTTGTTTTGGGCTTTTCGGGTTATGGTTTGATTTTGGGTATGGATTGGCTATCCAGTAATGGGGCCATCCTTGATTGTGAGAAAAGGGTTGTTAGGCTCCTAACCCAGCTCGGTAATACTTTGGAAATTTCTTGTAATCCCTCATATGCGTTTATGCTTAGTTATCTTGAATCGCTAGATGCCTCTGTTGAAAATTTGCAATCAGTTAAAGTGGTCCGGGAATATCCGGATGTCTTCGAAGAGGTGAAGGGCTTGCCTCCGAAGCGGGAAATAGACTTCCGCATATATCTTGTAGATAATGCAAAGCCCGTTGCATTGGCCGTCAGACACATGGCTCCACGAGAAAGGAAAGAGCTCAGTAAACAGATTAAAGAGCTTCTAGAAAAGGGGTTCATTAGGAGGAGCATTTCAGAATGGGGCGCTCCGGTAGTGTTCGCTACAAAGGCGGATGGTTCACTCCGTCTATGTGTTGACTATAGGGAGCTCAACAAGCTAACGAAAAAGAATAGGCACCCTCTCCCTAGAATTGACGATTTATTTGACCAGCTTGTAGGGGCGTCTGTTTTCTCCCAGCTCGATTTAGCAACCGGTTTTCATCAGCTAAGGGTGGCTGAAGATAGCATCGATAAAACAGCGTTCAGAACCCCAGACGACTTCTTTGAATGGCTTGTCATGCCTTTCGGCTTGACAAATGCACCTGCTTACTTCGTGGACCTGATGAGTAGGGTATTTAGAGATTTCCTCAACAAATTCGTAGTGGTCTTCGTAGATGATATCCTTATCTTCTCAAAAAGTGAAGAGGAGCATGCTCAACACTTAAGGGCAATCATGGAAACTTTGCGAGTCCATCAACTAAAAGCCAAATTCTCCAAATGCCACTTTTGGAGAGAAGAGGTGAGGTTCCTTGGGCACATAGTATCCAAACAAGGGTTAGCAGTAGACCCTGCTAAGGTAGTGGCGGTACAGGATTGGAAGACACCAAGGAATGCAACTGAGGTCCGAAGCTTTCTAGGACTAGCGGGTTTCTGTCGAAAATTCATAAGGGATTTTGCGGAAATCTCAGCTCCGCTCACGAAATTGACCAAGAAGAATCTAGTGTTCGATTGGGACTTGGATTGCGAGTTTGCTTTCCTACGATTGAAAAGGGCTCTCACAACAGCCCCAGTTTTGACGCTGCCAGATGGGAGCAAGATGTTTACTGTTTATACGGATGCATGTGGGACAGGGCTAGGCGCCGTCTTAATGCAAGAAGGAAGGGTAGTAGCTCATGGCGGGAGGCAGTTGAAAGTGCACGAAAAGAACTACCCAACCCACGATCTTGAGTTAGCCGCCATCGTCTTTGCACTCAAGTCTTGGCGGCACTATCTCCTAGGTGAGAAGTTCGAACTTTACACTAACCATAAATCGTTGAAATATCTTTTCTCGCAGAAGGATCTTAACTTGAGGCAACAAAGATGGATGGAGTTTCTTGCCTCGTACGATTTCGAAATCTCCTACACTCCGGGCAAAGGCAACGTAGTGGCAGACGCGTTGAGCCGAAAGAAATTGACCCTAAGCCCGTTGTTTGTTGAAAGACAAAGCCTAGAGTTTATAGCCAGCTTCGACTTTAGGCCTTCCTCCGATTTCGTACCAGGCTTGCTAGCATCTCTCGAAGTGCGCCCAACTTTAGTGGATTCAGTAGGGACAGCACAACGCGAAGACCCTCAACTTGTGGAAATAATTGATAGGCTAATTAGGGGTGAGACTTCAAGTCACCTCAACAGATACTCCATCGACGATAGGGTTTTGCTAAGGCGAGACGGAAGACTATGCGTCCCACAGACAAAAGATTTGATAAAGAAGGTTCTCGAGGAAGCACATCACTCCAAGATGACGATACACCCAGGCGGAGATAAAATGTACAAAGATATAAAAAGGACTTTCTTCTGGAACGGCATGAAAAAGGACGTGGCAGAGTTCGTTTCTAAGTGTATGGTGTGCCAACAGGTTAAGGCGGAACAGAAGAAGCCTGGCGGACTGCTACATCCTCTGGAGGTCCCGCAGTGGAAGTGGGATAGCATCTCAATGGACTTCATCGATGGGCTGCCTAGGTCTAGGAGAGGCAACACTAGCATTTGGGTAATAGTGGATAGGCTTACTAAAAGCACCCACTTTTTACCTGTCAAAAGTAAAAGAACTGCCTCATCCCTAGCATCACTTTACCTTAAAGAAATCATTCGACTCCATGGAATACCATCTAGCATTGTTAGTGACCGAGACCCCATCTTCACCAGTGAGTTTTGGCGGAGTCTGCAAGAAGCAGTAGGAACGCAGTTATGCTTGAGCACAGCCTATCATCCCCAAACCGACGGCCAAACAGAGAGAGTGAACAGAGTTTTGGAAGACCTTTTAAGGCCATGCGTCCTTGACTTCGGAGGGACGTGGGAAGACCACCTTCCTTTGGTGGAATTTGCCTACAACAACAGCTATCAAGCAACCATCGGAATGGCGCCCTTCGAAGCTTTATATGGAAGACCGTGCCGATCGCCTACTTGTTGGTGGGAGTCTACTGATAAGCTCGTACTTGGACCAGATATGATCCGAGAGACTTCAGAGAAAGTAGACTTAATACGAAGAAGGATGAAGACGGCCCAAGACAGACAAATGTCCTATGCCGACAAGAGAAGGACCGACCTTGAATTTGAGGTTGGAGACAGAGTTTTTCTCAAGGTATCACCGCTAAGAAACGTTGTTCGTTTTAGAACCACAGGAAAACTGGCACCAAGGTTCGTAGGGCCATTCCCTATCATCGAGAAAATTGGGAAAATGGCCTATAGATTAGAGCTACCCGTGAAGTTGGCTGGAGTCCACAACGTTTTTCACGTTTCACATCTCCGAAAATGTCTACATGAGTCTGCTGAAGTGGTAGAGCCAAATATCCTCGAAAAGGCCGAAGTGGAACGCGAAGCAACCATAAGAAAAGTTCCAACCCGCATATTAGGAACGGAAGTGAACAAGCTACGCAACCGCGAAGTCAAGCTCGTCAAAGTTCAGTGGAGCGACGCCGAGGGAGACGCGACTTGGGAAACTGAAGCTAGAATCCGTACAGCCTACCCTTTTCTGTTCGAGGGTACATCCTTGATCTTTCCTTTTCCTTAAGTTGCGCTTTTATCTATCTTTTTAGGTATATTTCCTCGACCTTATCTTTTAGGTAGAAACCCTTTGGATGGAAACATGTAATTGAAACATGTTATGGATGATGGTTGCAAGTGGTTGCTAGTGGTTGCTCGTGGTTGCATATACACACACAATCTAGGGTTCTAGATCGGCTCAGTCACTTCATATTGCATATGCATATATGTTTGCATTCATATGTGGTTGAACTTTAATGTGTTGTCATGTGGATGTTGCATTTGTATTGAATGATTGTGCACTCATGTAGAATCAAGAATAGGAAAATTTGCATACATAATGGATTCATGGCACTTACATAATTCGCATTAAGGAGGTCAACTGAATCAGTAGACCGCCTGATTTTGCATTAGATAAGTACATGTACACACACACTTCGCATATGATCATGAAGCATTAGAAGTCTTTTAAGGACAATGGATGCTCGTGTTTGATGGATGAGTAGATGGATGATTGGATGTTAGGATATACATTCCTCCTAACTTGAAGATTTCGGGGACGAAATCCTTTTAAGTGGGGGAGAATGTAACACCCCGCGAATTCTACAACTGTGAAATTCATAAATTAAAGTATAATTAATTTTAATCAAAGAACTAAGGGAAACGGGATACACCATTGCGTTCGTCTCGGAAAAATACACGAAATAGAGTCCGAGTTTTCGAAAAACGGAGTCCGTATGAAGAAGATATGGCATTCGGAAGTTTCTGAATTAAGTTTAAAATTCAAACAGAATAAAACAATTTAAAAATTCCAAAATCGGGCCCAATGGGCCAGGTCGGAAAAACACCCGCCTAACGCACCCAGGTCGACTGGGCTGTCGACCTGGTCTAACCAGGTCGACAGGGCTGTCGACAGGGCTGTCGACAGGCATGTCGACCTGGTCCAGAGCCAGGTCGAACCCAGTCCAACCTGGCTGGCCTATTCTATGTTGGTCGATTTTCTGTAGTCTGCTTTGTCATTAGGGCTAGGTGGCAGGCTCTAATTGGTCTCTCCTTAGGATGAATGGCTACGATCAATCCAAGCAACATCAATGGTCCTAATCAGTTCATTACCCCTATAAAAAGAACCCTAGACTCAACCCTAATCTATTCATTCAAAAATAAGAACAAAGCCGCCATGTTGCTGAGGAACGACTAAGAGTAGCCACCAATTGGAGAGAGGATTTGGAGGCAAATTCTAAGGCATAAAGCAACTCAATCAAATCAAACCGCATCTTCAAATCCCTAAATTTGAGAATTCGCCTCACCATTGTAAGTAGAGTATTACTTTGGTATGAACAAATAACTGTGTTGGTTTGTATACTTGGTTGTGGTGATAAATAATTCATAGTTTGTGCGTTACTATGATTCTTATCGATTTGGAATATTGTATACGTTTGGATATTCTCGAATTATGTTATTCAGTTATGAAAAACTACATGCGGTAGTTTTATGCAAGTATACGTTTGGAATATTCGCAAATTAAGTAATCCTTGTTGAAGCTACATGTATGTAGTTGTTTAATTGAAACTCATGCAAGTTTGGGGTTTTGCCACTATGCCATCACAATGTGTATTTTTATACAAACATCATTTTTGTGAAGTAATTGGAATAAGTTTGGGTTATCATAGTCCATATGAAATTATGATCATGATCTATGTATTAAGTCATGCTTTTGTACTAGAAAACCTATTTGCAAACTTATGAATATGACTAGGCTATGATTGATATTTTGCATAATTAAGTCTATATTGTTTACAAGAATTATATGATGACATATGTGGTACATAGCTAGGTTAGATTCAAAGTCCCTTTGTGCAAGTTTGCATGACTCATGATTTCATGTTAGAAATATTTATGCCATGGTTATGTGAACAAATTTAACTATACTTTTGTATTAGTCACAAAAGTAGACACCTTTGTAAACATGTAGTAGTCTTATGAACATGATTTGCTTATGTTTGACATTATGCCTGAATAAAAATATAGGTTTATGTTGTAGTTAAAGCCTATGTGTCGATAGTGATATTCTTAACTTAACTACAAGTTTACATGCTTTGATGCTTTATGACCCAAGTATATGTCACTACTATGCAAGTACACCAGTTTCACTTTTGTATTTCCAACGTCATATTGCAAGTTCATGCGTTCACATTCCCCCTTTTTTGTGTATGTAATCACGCTTTAAGCCTCCCCTTTTCGCATGGCTAAGTTGGGCTTTAAAAGGCTAAGCCCAACATATATATAATAAACGGACGAGTTAACCGGGAGAAAATAACGTTGGGTTAAAAATTAATAATGAATGAAAATATAAAATAGAAGGGCCCAAATTCAAGTATGGGTTGGGCCCATGATTGGTGTAACCTTTACACCATTAACTTAATAATGGGCCGCAAATATTTACATATAAGAAAATGAAGAAGAAAGACAAAATATGTAAATGTAGAACATACGATGTGTTTAACCCGAGGTTGGATTGAGTTGTGATGTAAACCTGCCCGGAACCGCCCGGCTGTCCAGTAGTCACAACAATACCTATCCAATGTGGGAGGTTAAACATGGAGCCCAATAAGGACCCGAGGTTAGACTGAGTTGTGGCGTAAGACTGCCCGGAACCAACCGGCAACAGGCAGCCACAACAATACCTGTCTAATGTGAGAGGTCAAGGCTTTAATAAGACAATTAAGGCTGAGTCAGGATTGTTAGGATTAAGTGAACTAAAGACTTAATCAAAATGGAACATGCTAAACTAAACGGACTGGTGGGGGTTAGGTTAGAAAACACTTAACCAACTTAGCATGTTGGCTAGGGATAGAAAACCTAGTAACGTGGGACCCATTTCAGCAGTAACCCTAGAAGGTGTATCAGGATACCCTGACACTAGGCAGGGTGGGGCACGATTACTGGGCTGATTGTAAGAGGTCAGATCGACGGCGGTGGTGTAGCAGTGTAGGTTCTAACGGGGTGCGGGCGTGCACACACTCCGGCGCAGAAAAATAAGGCACTGGACACCAGTAGCATACCTGTGCATTCTAGGATTGTGTCGGGCCGCCGCCATGGGACTTGATACACCCCATGGTGGGACCAGCATAGGTAACTACAACATCGGGGGCCGTAAGACACATGTAACTATGCGAGTAGGAGCCGATCATCATAGAATGGATCACATCACCCTGATTATGGGGTGCCAGTTGGAAACTAGTTTATATGGGTTCAGAGATTAACATGGGGTACGATAGTTTATTCGACCCTAGAAAACTTAACCAAGTTATAGTGCTTTCCCACTTCTTGTTTACACTTATCATACCCAGTTCTTTATTCATAGACAGAATAGTACTAGACTTACTCAGGCTTTATGTCTGACTCTACTTTTCTTTCGTCTTCTTTTCTTCCGTTTCCCCCCCCCCCCCCCAGGTCCACAGGGAGGGAACACTGCAGCTTGACCAGCCTTAACATCCAGCTTGAAGAGGAGAAATGTATTGCTTGGACCTTTTCGTTTTGAACTATGGCTTTGGACAAACTCAATGGGGCTTTTGCAGTTTATCTATGTTTTATTTATGCTTCTTTAAATAATGTAATCAAGACAGATTATGAAAGTGTTATGTTATGTTTTGGAAAAGATGTAAGACAATTATGGTGATGTTGTTGTAGCACGTATTTGCTTTCATGAAATAAAAGTTTGTTGATTTTCCGCTGTTTACAAATATGTGTTCTTATATCTGTCTTGTATATCTGTGACTTATACTTATAAACCTCCACCAAAATTAGGGCATTCCCTTTGAGAGTGACCCTAACGGAGGTGGGGTGTTTCACGTTGTGACGACCCCAAACCCTGTAAGACGGTGGCAAGGGTAATCTATGGAATGTAGCACATAAACAGATAATAGCAGAACAAAATTAAATAAATACACCAGATAATGTACAAATAATACTCTGGATAAACATAATCATCAGAGTTACACAGTATACAGGATCATACTTAGTACAAATACAGTTCAGCTATACATAAATGTCTACAGTGGAAAACAGACATAATATGTACAATAGGAGCTGAACAACATAAAAAGAGATAAATGATAGAATCCATCTTCAGCTCCAGCTATCCAGAAAGAGCCTGCTAAAACATGAATACAAGGATGCCGGTGTGGAAATAGGGGCAACTGAGTTTGCAAGTGAAACAAACTACGAGTCAGTCATGGGACTGGTATGAGAAATCTACTTAACACATTTTATAATATGGCTAATCACAGGACTACGCCACTTTCGCAGAACGGGTTTACTCCATTGGATTGCCAGTGCTTTACAACAAGTAAATCTTTTAAACATCGCAATGCTTTTTATAAAAATGAAGTCATTATAAGACTCAGTTCCCATCACACAATGCAACGCAAACCGGAGTATAGAGTTTTACCTTATAATGGCCAAAATATGCTTGATACGAAAAAAACAAAAGAATTTGATATTATTACTAGTGTTTATATGTTTCAAAAACAATTTCAAATCCTAAGTATCAATCATAGATGGCATGGTAACCATATATCATGTCGCCATACATAGGTATACAATCAAAATCGCACAGTCACGTGTTTGGAAATTGGATTTCCGTCATGAACCAAGGAAAAAGATAGTCCTTACCGAATTCGAGACTCTCTAGCCCGAGCCTCAGGGCAAGTACTCTGTCAAACCCCTGGATCGTCAGGGTTGGTCCACTGATGTGGATTAAAATGCTTGAACACTGCATTTCCCCACCCTTTGGGGCGTAAATGAGTCGTATGACTCCATTGGCTCCACATAGTCACCGATATATCCAAGCCCCTCGCAATAGAAATAATCACACAGGTGAAAATAATATAAATGTCAGGGCTGGTAGGTCACTGACACAACCCTAGCGAGAAGGAAACGCATGCCCTCCCTAAGGTCCTCTCCCGTTTCCAGTTCATACCAGGGTGTGAGGCTCGCGAATTCACGTTGTATACAAAGCTATGCCACACAGGCCGTGCTTTGATCATCAACCATAAGACTTTGCTTTTCAACAGAAGCCTTGATCATTTGCCACTCAGGCATGCCACACAGGCAGTTCACTCCATGCGACTGATTTCTATCGATATATAACCTCTGAGCTCGTACGTCTTAGGGAAGGGCGTTAAGCAAGAGAATAAATTCTCCACTGCCAAACAGATATATATATAATAGAGATCAATCAGCATAGAACAAAATCTAATGTCAGACACACAGTCCATTTACAAGTTCATTCTGGGTCTGAACGAAACTGAAGGCACCACATACCTCGCATATCCATTGATCTCCACGTATGTCTGGATGATCACCACTTACTATCTATATTTTGGGACGCCTCCCAATTAGGACGTCAATTATCATCCAACTGAGGTGAAGATCTCCAGTCTTCAACCAACGTCTTCATCACCGACTTCTTATCGCCGATCAATTATTTGAAATGAGATTTAACTCGGCCTTTTCAATCAATTCACGTATATTTAGAATTTCAAATCAATTTATTTCAATGGTTAAATTATTCGACACCAATAATTAAATTCGTTAATGCAATTTTCACGCCAAACACATTCAACCATCAAATATCACATAAACCGAGCAAATTCAGTTTATTTCCATTCCATATCATTTATAATATCCTATCACGATTTATCGCTATTTTTATTTATTTAAAAATAGTCGTTTCATTCAAATGACGCTTCAGGCCATAACGCGGCCGTGGCATTGTTTTTCTTCAAATTTGATTTACACATATCTGAAAATCTAACCGTTGGATATTCACAAATTTTATATCATTAGAAATTTCTTTTCAAAACAAATCCAACGGTTTCAGTTTTGGGAAAATCCGACTGTCGGATCTCCCGGTATAATCGTTTGAAGTTACGGCTTCAAAATACGAACTGCAGCGTCGTTATTCGATTTAATTTAATTATATATATATATATATATATATATATTCGATTCTAGTGCAGTTTTCTTTAGATTTGAATTGAACATTCCAGACTATCCAACCGTTGGATTTTCACAAAGTGGATATCGTTGGAAAGATATTTCCAAAGCGAACCCAACGGTTTTGGTTTCGGGAAAATCCGATGGACGGATCTCCCGCACTAATCGTTTGAAATCACGGTTTCAAAACGCAAACTGCAGCTTCGTTATTCGATATATTTTAATTATATATATATATATATGTATATAAATATAATCGATTCTTCGAATTCAAAACCATTTTCACTTCATATATTTGATAAAAATGATATTTTTATCCAACAGATATTTATTTCAACACATGAATTTTGTATATTTTATTTCAACACATGAATTTATTTCAACATTCAACACATGGATAATTTCTATAGTTTATATATATAATAAAAATGTGATTTTTATTGCAAAACAATTTATTTCAAAACACGATTATTTTATATAGTTTATATATAAGGTAAAAATGTTATTTTTGGTGTTAAAACAATTTATTCAATACACGAACTCCATTCCACACATGAATTTACTTCAACACATGAACTTAATTTCAACATTCAACGCATGAATTTTATTTCAACATTAAACACATGAATTCAATTCAAACACAGAAATATTTCAGAAAATTTCCGCAGCATAACGGCAGGGTAGTTAAAACCGGGACCGTCCCTAGTACGACTCCTCGCTCTACCTTAAAGCCTCGCAGCTTTTGACAATGGGCATTTTCAATATCTAGTTCGTACGCAGATGAATTTTCCCATATACTAATCCTATTGGGATTTCAACCACAATCAATCATTTCATATCAACCATTCATGATATTCACCAAATTTTCACATCAACCAATAACCCAAACAATATCACAACCAATATATATCGTCCATGGTCTGTGGACGAGGGGAGTGTGTATATATATATATATACACACACACGTATATAACTATATTTCGATTTCATTACAATACCATTTCAATTTATTTCAATGCATATATCACTTCTACAATGCATATATAACTTATACATCGAACATACAACTTATACAACACTTATACATGAGGTGCACAACGCTTATATAACTCATACTTCGACTATATGATTTATACATCGTTGATTCCATATCGTTTATAATTCAGAAATCTCACATTGGGTTCCACTCCACCAAAAATTGTAGAAGGCTCAGAAAAATATCTGGTCTCTTCTAGAATGTAGAAGACATCCACACGAGTCTACTGTTTCTTGTTTTAGTGGAATTCGACCACATAGCAAAAAGATATTATTTTTAGAAGTTTGTAACAGTTTTAAAGTATTAAAACTGTTTTAAATTAATAAAGCCGATTACCTCAGCAAATTGATCAAAACTAGGTTTCGATTTAACTTCAAACCCGTGAAGTAGGAAGAGAATCGGGCTATGCAGCGTCGAAGGGGGAGGAGTGGCGCTCAGGCGCGTGGGGGAGTGGGCCTACTCGGTGGCTCCAGGTGCTGTCGGCGGTGGTTGAAAGGCTCCGACTTTGGAGGCTTGGATCTCACGATTTACTTGACGAGAAGGGGTGCGCTTGGTACTGATTTGAAGAGGGGGAGAAGCTCTAGAAAATCCTCAACGTAGGCCTTAAATTTTATTGAGTGGATTGACCAGAAATCAAGAGAGAAGGGGGTGTTATTTTCCGCCGTGCATTGGTCGGGGAGAGAGAGTGAGCTGGCCAATAGAATTTTTTTATATTTATATATTTTAAAAATCCAAAAATACCCCTTATCTCATAAGAACTCCAATCCAAACCCAACGATTGTCGTCCCTAGCAAAATACCCCTATTCCGAACATAATGGGATATGTTTCGAAGGCCCATACGACTATTTTGGTCAGTTTTCCTTCAAATTCAAATATAAAACATTCAATATTTAATTTGAACGTGCATTTCAATTTGCCTGGGCCACATACTTATCCCAAAAATTCCCGAAAAATAAATCTAGCTATGTTTTGACGATACAGTTCCAATAAAACTAGTTTTGTCGAATTCTCAGACCGTTTGAAAAATGGCCCTTTTCTGGTCGATCCAATTTAACAAAAATAGACCAAACACATTTTCCTTTGCCACACTCACATACTAACTTCAAAAATTATGAAATTTGAAATATGGTAATAATTTGACATCCCAGATTCAATAAAAGTGGTTTCGTCGAATTCTGAGGTCGTTTGCAAAATAGCCATTTTCCTGGGCTATATAAACTCTATAGCGACCTTTCTGAAAATTCACTTTCGATTCCCGCTATGAAACCTCGATTTTTCAGATTTGTTAGAACGATATTCACTAACAGATTTAAATATTTTTAGTTTCACTAAAATCCGTTTTGTGTTGCACCTGGTACAGTCAGTCGAAGTTTGAATTCAAATTTTGAAACTACCGCGCCATTTCAGGCCTTGTGTATAATTAAAATTAATTATATTTATTTTCAAACACCGATTCAAACTTACATTTCGTCGTTATTATTTAAAAATATTTATTTTAAATATTTAAAATTCACCAAAATAGCCAAATTAAAAAATTTAAATTGGTTTAGATTTTCTGGGTTGTTACAGCCGTACTCCCTGAAATCATCCTAGTCACCACTGTATTAAATTTCTAGAACCAAATTTTTCTCAAATATTGATCCAGTGTTCGAACCTTTCCTTCCAGTTCGAAATCGAACAGTGAAATGAACGTCGCACCCCTCCAAGTGATGATCGAACCACCCAAAACTCCACTTCTCAACCTTCTGCTCCACTTAATTGAATCCACCACTCCCAGGCGATTGACGCACTCACCCTCCCTCCGAAATCGCCACCATCGACACTACGTACGAACCTTAGGCTTCCAGACTGACAAGCACAGCGTGCAGCTCCAGGGTGTCGAGCTCCTCGCGGTCACGATGTTGATTCGAATGGAAGGGGGTTTCGATTTTTCTTCGAAGAGCTTGGCATTTTTTTTCTCAGAAGAACATTGGAAAGAGAATGAGGGTGTCATAGTTTAAAGAAGGGGGGAACCAGATGTACTAAAGCCATTTAAGGGATGTTGGCAAAAGTACAAGCAAATCCCTTTTTATTTTATTTAAAAAGATTTTCGATTTGATTTGTATTTAATTCGACTAGATTTAAAGTGACTTTTATTTTTTTTATACACATATCAATTTGATTTTGATCCTATCCACTGATTAAATAAATCGGGGTTCACAATTAAAAATCATGAACCGCTATTTTATTGTACCGACCGTCGTTATAATGTTATAATGCTATTTTGAATTCAACGAAATAGATTATACAATTTAATTTGAATGTATATAAAATAACCATATTAAATTGATATAATATAATTAAAATTCATAACTAACCACTTTCCAGATAATAATATAATTAAAATTCAAAAACAAATAAATTCTTCAACAATAAATTACTATTATCGTCGTTTATATTCAAATAGAATATATATTGATCATCTGAACCATTTCGATTCAGTTTTGTCTTCGAATTGAATTATTTCAATTCTCGTATTCCGATAATTATATGTTTTTGAAATAAATCATATATCAATTATAAATCGATAATTAAATATAAAAATTCATTTATATAATTAATTCAATATTTAAACATTATTAAATATTTAAAATACCTATTCGAAATATCTGGGTTGTTACATTCTTTCACCCCTAAAATAATTTCATCCCCGAAATTGCTAAGGTAGGAAAAATTGTACAAATCCATTAAATTTCAAAATCTCACTTATATTGAAACCCATTTCTTCATATTTCAACAAATTTAATTCCACCAAAACTTTGGGTCTTCCTTCATTTAATTCGAATGATCTATGATCAATCCATTTATATCCAATCTATGTTCTATTAAACCAATTCAAATTTGATTCTAGTCAATTGTTTCACTTCAATCCATTTAACCATCTTAAGTTAAATTCCAATTGCAGAATCCAAATCCTTGGGGTTTTCATTTTAAATCCTTTTGAAATCACTTAAACATGTACATATATTTATAATCTTTTCAAATTCAAAATATTTGAAATTTTCAACTAAACTTGTTTTCTTTCAACCAAATTCCCATCAAAAATTTTCTAAGGTAGCAATCCATTACTTAGAAAATCGAAAATGAACACTGATGATGTCGCGACCATCATCAGAATTATTTCCCTGCTACCGAAGTGAGTTCAATGCTTAAACAATTTCAAAATCCATTCAAAATCCTTTTAAAACAAAGCTATATTGTTCTAATATACTTCCAAAAATATTTCAAACTTCCCAGGATTTAAATTTCAAATTCTGGTTTGAATTCAATTTCAATTCATTTCATTTGTATATGTTATTCATACACAAATTTTATTTTGGTTATATATAACCATTCCAATTGTTATAATCAAATTTAATTATAATAACAACCAATACATCCATATATTATAATAATTCCAAAAATTATTCTTTCTATATCAAAATAGAATTTTGGGTAAAATAATTTCATTAACCCACTTTAAAACAATATCGTGTTCAATCTTCTGTTCAAGTATTTACAAACTCTTATCGACGTCGTGGCATCCCATAATTCGATCAGAATTCATAAACAACTCAATAGACTAGCCAACAGAGACGACCCCAATCCCCGTACTGATGGAGACAAGGGTAATCTTTGGGATATAACACAGAAACAGATAATAGCAGAACAGAATAATTAAATACACCAGAAAATGAACAATAGAATATATCGGATAAAAGTAATCATCAGAGTTACAAAGTATACAGGATCATACTTAGTACAAATACAATTCAGCTATACATAAATGTCTACAGCAGAAACAAACAAAATATGTACAATAGGAGCTAAACATCATAAAAAGAGATAAATAATAGAATCCATCTTCAGCTCCAGCTATCCAGAAAGAACCAGCTAAACCTGAATACAAGGCTGCCCATGGAGAAAAAGGGGCACCCGAGTTTGAAAGTGAAACAAACTACGAGTCAGTCATGGGACTGGTATGAGAAATCTACTCAACACATTTAATATATGGCTAATCACAGGACCACGCCACTTTCGTGGAACGAGTTTACTCCATTGGATTGCCCGTGCTTTAAAACAAATCTTTCTTTTAAACATTGCAATGCTTTTTATAAAAATGAAGCCATTATAAGACTCAGTTCGCATCACACAATGCAACGCAAACTGGAGGATAGAGTTTTACCTTATAATGGCCAAAATAAGATTGATACGAATAAAACAAAAGCATTTGATATTATTACTTGTGTTTATATGTTTCAAAAACAATTTCAATCACAACTATCAATCATAGACGGCATGGGTACCATATATCATGTCGCCATATATATATAAAATCAAAACCGCACAGTCACGTATTTGGAAATTTGATTTCCGTCATGAGCCAAGGAAAAAGATAGTCCTTACCGACTTCGAGACTCTCTAGCCCGAGTCTCCCAAACAGCCGCAACTGCCCCTTGGATCGTCAGGGCCGGTCCACCGATGTGGATTATTATGCCTGAACAATACGTGTCCCCGCCCTTTGGGGGCGTAAACGAGCGAACGAATGACTCCATCGGACCCGGATCGTCTGATCAAACCGAGGCGCCTCGCAACAGCTACAACCACATAGGTGAAAAGTATATAAATGTCAGGGCTGGTAGGTCGCTGACACCACCCTAGCTAGAAAGAAACGCATGCCCTCCCTGAGGTCCTTCTCCCGTTTCTGGTTCATACTGGGGTGTGAGGCTCGCGAATTCACATTATACACAAAGCTACGCCACACAGGCGGTGCTTTGATCATCACCACAAGACTTTGCTTTTCAAAAGAAGCCCTGATCATTTGCCACTTAGGCATGCCACACTAGCAATTCATGCCATGCGACTGATGTCCATCGATATACAACCTCTGAGCTCGTGCGTTTCAGAGAAGGGCGTTAAGCAAAAGAATAAATTCTCCGCCGCCAAACAGATGTATATTTAATAGAGACCAATCAACAAAGAATAAAATCCAATGTCAGACACACAGTTCATTTACAAGTCCGTTCTGGGTCTGAACGAAACCGGAGGCACTAAATACTTCGCAAACCCAACGATCACCACGTACGTCTGGACGATCAGCACTCATTATCCATATTTCGTGATGCCTCCAAATCAGGACCTCGGTTACCATCCAAACGAGGTGAAGATCTCCGGTCTTCAACCACCATCTTCATCTTCGATTTCTTATCGTCGATTTAGTTATTCAGAATGGGATAAACGCGGTCTTTCTGAGCAACTCGCGTATATAATAAACAAGTGCAACACTAACATACACACGCATCATTTCAATTCATTAGTCACTAACCGTCAATCAGTATGATAACGATTTCCCGAATATTAACCTCGAAGGCCAAAACCAACATCAGATCAATACCCAAGAAACCATTCGACTTAGCCAACCCTCAGTTAATTTCTAAATTTACATCCATATCGTTTATAATATTTTATAATGATTTATCGCTAATTTCATTTATTTTAAAATAGCCAATTTATTCAAAACGACGCTTCGAGCACTAACGCGGCCCTGGCGCTGTTTTCCTTCAGATTTGATTTACACATACCTGAAAATCTAACCGTTGGATCTTTACAAAATTTACATCATTAGAAAGATCTTTTCAAAACGAATCCAACGGTTCCAGTTTCGGGAAATTCCGACGGTCGGATCTCCCGGTGCAACCGTTTGAAATTTCGATTTCAAAATACGAACTGCAGCGTCGTTTTTCGATTAAATATAATTATATTTTTTTATATATATAAATATAATCGATTCTGGCGCTGTTTTTCTTCAGATTTGAATTAAACATTCCAGACAATCCAATTGTTGGATTTTTACAAAGTTGGTGCCGTTGGAAAGATTTTTCCAAAGCAAACCCAACTATTGCGATTTCAGGAAAATCCGATGGTCGGATCTCCCGACTAATCGTTTGAAATCACGGTTTCAAAATACGAACTGCAGCGTCGTTATTCGATATATTTCAATTCTATTTAAAAATATATATCGATTCTTCGATTTCAAAACTATATTTTATCATACATTTGATAAAAATGATATTTTTATCTAACTGTCTTCTATTTCAACACTTCACTATATTTAACAAGTCATGTATATAAAAAATGTGTTTTTTTATTGTAAAATAATTCATCTCAAAACACCATTATTTCATATAGTTTATATTGATGATAAAAAGGTGATTTTCATTATAAAACAATTTATTTTAAAACAAGGTCATTTTACATAGTTCATATAGATGATAAAAAGGTGATTTTTATTATAAAACATTCAAAATACAAATACCCTTCAACACATGAATTTCTAGTCAATGAATGAATATCGATTCAACACATGAAGGTTTTCTATAGTTTATATATATATAGATAAAAATGTGATTTTTATATTTAAAACACGAAGACCATTCAACACATGAATTTCTAATCTACGAATGAATATCGATTCAACGAATGAATATCGATTCAACACATGAAGGTTTTCTATAGTTTATATATATAGACAAAAATGTGATTTTTATATTTAAAACACGAAGACCATTCAACACATGAATTTCTAATCAACGAATGAATATCGATTCAACACATGAAGGTTTTCTATACAACGAATAAATATAGTTTAAACAAATGGAAATAATTCAAACACATGAATATTATTCAAAATTTCGGCAGCATAACGGCAGGGTAGTTAAAACCGGGACCGTCCCTAGTACGGCTCCTCGCTCTACCTTAAATCCTCGTGGTTTTTGACAATGGGGATCATGCATCTAGTTCGCATGCAGGCGGCATATATATATTTATTTCATTTCCACAAAATAATCCTATGTTGTTGTAACGGCAAGGAATTTCGCTCGGTCCGAACCAGTCGCTAAACCGACCCAGACCGTTCGAAACGCCCTATCGTTTGAGAACACGACAAAACAGAACGCATACAGAAGAACATTTCATTGCATATTACAACAATGCATCAGATTACAAGAATATACAGAGTATAAATGAATAAATATTACACAGAAATATCAGAGATTTAAATTACATTAAAATACATCGCAGCGGAAAATAATACAATGCACAACTAGAAGGAGATATACGGATACAAAGCTTTCCGGATATCGTTCCAGCTGTAAACCAGGATCCTGTGAATATAAATCTGCAAAACCGAAACTACTAGCTGCCCGTGTCAAAATAAGGGCACCCAGAGTTTAGGTTAAAACAATAAACTCCAGGTCAGTCATGTGACTGGTGTGAGAACTAAAACAGTTATTAATCTTTATTTTCAAAGTTAGGTAAATCAAGGGACCAGGCCGTATAACACGGAACGGGTTTCCTCCCAAGAATACCAGTGCATAAAACAAACAGCGCATTGCTAAATAAAGAAAAATGAAGCTGTTATAAGACCCAGGTCCCATCACACAATGCAACGCAGCCGAGGATAGGGTTTTCCCTTGTAACAGCCAAAGAATGCTTGATACGTTTAAAACAAATCATTTGATACTATTATAAGTGCATAGTGTATAAAACACTTCAAATCATAAGTATCAATCATAGGCGGCATGAGCGTCCCATGCCACTATGTCGCCATATATAGGTTTACAAATAAAACCGCAAATGTCACGTATTTGGAAATTGGATTTCCATCTATGAACCGAGGCAAAAGATAGTCCTCACCGACTTCGAGACTCTCTAGCCCGAGCCTCAGGGTCAGAGCGCATCGACCCTTGGATCCTCAGGGCCAGTCCACCGATGTGGATTAAACTTAAACCCTGAACATGCGTCCCCCCACCCTATGGGGTGTAAGTCTGGTCCGTCTGCCGACCAGAATGCATCGGCCGAAACCGATATAACCGAGGCGCCTCGCAACAGCAACAACCACATAAGTCAAACTCGTCAGGGCGTGTAAAACCACTGACGCCACTTCTAGCTAGAAAGAAACACATGCCCTCCCTGACGTCCTCTCCCGTTTTTGGTTCATACCGGGTGTGAAACTCGCGAAGCAAACGTTACACAAAGCTACGCCACAAAGGCCTTGCTTTGATCATCACCACAAGACTTTGCTTTTCAACAGAAGCCTCGATCAATTGCCACTTAGGCATGCCATACAGGCAATTCACTCCATGCGTTTGATATCCATCAATATATAACCCCTGAGCTCGTACGTCTCAGAGAAGGGCGTTAAGCAAAAGAATAAATTCTCCGCCGCCAAACAGATATATATTTAATAGAAATCAATCACACAGACTAAAATCCAATGTCAGACACACAGTCCATTTACAAGTCCGTTCTGGGTCTGAACGAAACCGGAGGCACCTAGTACCCCGCATATCCTTCGATCTCCAAGTACGTCTGGACGATCACCAACTGTTTCCATCTTCTTGGGTGTACAGCCCAATCAAGATCATCAGTTATCACCCAAACGACGTGAAGACTTCCGGTCTTCGACCATCGTCTTCATCTTCGACTTATCGTCGTATCAGTTATTCAGAATGGAATAAACCCGGTCTTTCCGAATAACTCGCGTATATTTTAAATAAGTGTTACACAAACACAACATACGCCTCATTCCAATTCATCAGTCACTAACAGTAAATTAATCAAGAGAATAATTCCCCAAATATTAACCCCGAAGGCCGAAACCAACATCAGATCAATATCCAGAAAACCATTCTGCTTGGCTAACCGACAATTAGTTTCTAAATTTCACATTCATAGGGAAAGGTTCCCATTAATTTTATCAAAGATAAAATTCTTTAATTTATTCTTGAATCTACCTTTGAATATCAATTCAAATTAGTCGGGATTAGCGAACCTTACCGAAGTAATCATTTGTTTTAATTTCCCAATCCCAACCTATTCATCCCATGAAGTAAAACTGGTTATACTTCATATCTAACACCACGGTGTTATCGGTAAATTCAATTACCATTTCACGTTCAAATCTAATTAAAGATTTAACTATCGTCTGGAGCAAAACTGGTGATACTCCATTTCGATTATTTCAATCTAATTAAAGATTCATTAAAACTCCACTTAGTTTTAATCTGTGACTGGGTTAAAGAATCAGTGTCATTTAAAACACGGTTCACGATAAACCCAAAATCACATCACATTTCAATCAGTCCCTAATTGTAAATTAGCAAGTAAGCGACTCCCTAAGTATGAATCCCGAAGGCCGAAACCAACATCAGATCAATACCTCGGAAACTATTCAACTTAACTAATCTCCAGTTAGTTTCTGATTTTCTTAACTCCTTTAGGTCTAAGAACTGTATTATTGAAGATACCGTTCACGACAACCCAAAATCACATTTCATCAATGATCGGGTTAAAGAACGAGTGTTATTTAAAACACTGTCCACGATAAACCCAAAAATCAATATCGATTCAATTCAAATTAAATATTATTTAATTGGTACACTTCATTAAATCTAAATAAAAAGATTTAATCTTTTCTCAACTGGGTTCAAGAACAGTGTTAGTGAAGACACCATTCACGACAAACCCAAATCACATTTGATATTAAATACAAGGCTCTGAATAGAAAATATCCCGGCTTATATTCAATATCAAATTCTACGATTAACAAATGTCGTATTGGAAATAACGATATAAATATATATCTTTCAAATTTCCATAACAACATCTGTATAATCACGAATTCCAACATCGAAATATTCCGAAGACAATTTCGATTCAAATCCACTCCAATGCAATCATTGGAAATTTTGGTTATTTTTAAAACCCTTTTCAAATTCAATTTATTTATTTAAAAATAAATAGAATTATAATTCTAGTTCAAAACTAGTTCATTTCGATAAAAACCTATTTTTATCCTTTCAAATATGGAGTTTTTCATCCTAAATCTTCACAAATCATTTCTTATGATTTTACATAAATTATTACTATTTTTAATAATTTTATCAAGGCCCGTACAGTCGATTTCCATCAATGGCCATCGAACTGCACTTACACCGACCTTTTTCGAATTTGATTTGGACATAATTTCAAATCCAACCGTTAGATTTCTAATTTCTAATATTCTTTAGAAAGCTCTTTTCGATACGAACCCAACGGTTCCGGTTTTAGGAGAATCCGACGGTCGGATCTCCCGTAATATCCGTTTGAAATAAATGGTCGAAATTCGCGAACTGCCGCGGCGCGGCGCGTTCTATTCAGGCCATTATATTATATATATAATATATATAATATATACTTCGTCGATTTCTATTTAAAACGAATTATATAAATAGTTTTAAAATCGTTTCAAAAGCTATTTCAACTTTCTTTTCAATTCAAATCAAAATTGAATTCTTCTTTATAAATTCGTTTTAAAATTCATTTCTATTCAATTCAAATTTCAATTCAATTTGAATTCATTTCAATTCGCTTTCAATTCAATTTGAATTCGTTTTCAATTAAATTCGATTTCGAATTCGTTTTCAATTCAATTCAAAATAGTTGTTATTATCAAAATATTTCGTTCAACACATGACCAATCTCAATGGATGAGTACTGTCAACACATGAACCTTTATTTTATTTTACTCTTTATTTTTAAAATTGGAATGAGGCCCAATCAATTACCATATAAAGTTAATTAGATGGATTTTCATACAACACATGTATATCATAGCATTGAAAAATAATCAACCATCAACCAAAGTGCACTACACGGTATAAGCATCAAATATAGATATTCAACGCTTATAACAGCCTGTCAATCAATCGATCGACATATTTAATCAATCAGGATGAGTGAACTGCATATCTCATCCTAACACCCGTGTGGGGTTTCAAACAAACAAACACAGATTTATTTGTGTAGTTGGGCGATGTGTAAAATTTATCGACCCAATCAATGTCCGTCAAATCAGTGTACATAAACAAACCGTCCGGTTTGTAAATGAATATTTATTTATTTACATTCACGTTAAAAATTATATTTTTAACGACAAAACATTTTATTCCAACATATGAATTTCTATTCAGTTCATTATTTAAATAAAATGATATTTTTATTTTTCTAACTTATTTTAGAAAATTTCGGCGGCATAACGGCACGATACTAGAAACGGGACGAGGCCTAGCCTTATCCCCGGTCTTGTGAAGGCCCACGCCATTCACACATCAATCAAAATCACCAAACAACCAAATTCAAATCAAATCATATAACTAAGCTATGCAACCAAACAAACAAGTCCATGGTCTGTGGACGATTGTGTCGGGTGCTACTAAGCACCGTCTGCATCCTAGTATATATATATAAATAGAAATGAAATTGAAAGGTGAGAAATTCTCACCAATAGCTATCCAATTTCTTGACTCTTCTTTGATATAAACCTCCTTCGTTCTCGCCTTTTGGTTACCTTCGTTGCCCGCTTTCACTACCTATGTAAAAATCGAATTTTTACTTCGCTGTTCAATATATAAAAATCGCATTTTTAGTTCGCTTTTCAATATATAAAAATCGAATTTTTAGTTCGCTATTCAATATATAAAAATCGAATTTTTAGTTCGCTATTCAATATATAAAAATCGAATTTTTAGTTCGCTATTCAATATATAAAAATCGAATTTTTAGTTCGCTATTCAATATATAAAAATCGAATTTTTAGTTCGCTATTCAATATATAAAAATCGAATTTTTTCTTTCGAAGTTCAATATATAAAAATCATATTTTTAATTCGAAGTTCAATATATAAAAATCATATTTTTAATTCGAAGTTCAACATATAAAAATCATATTTTTATTTCGAAGTTCAACATATAAAAATCATATTTTTATTTCGAAGTTCAATATATAAAAATCAAATTTTTATTTCGAAGTTCAACATATAAAAATCATATTTTTATTTCGAAGTTCAATATATAAAAATCATATTTTTATTTCGAAGTTCAACATATAAAAATCATATTTTTATTCTACTATTCGATATATAAAAATTGAATTTTTATTCCACTAAATTATATATGAAAATCCAATTTTCCTCCTTACTTTCTACATATAGAAACGCTCCTTTATATTTCTAGAAATCGAATTTTATATTGTTACATATACATAAAAACCCAATGACATCCATGTAAAGATCGTGTCTTTTCTCTTTATAAAAATCATTTCTTTCACCAATTAAAAAACCAATTTTTAAACAAACAAAAAATCTCATCTTTATATTTATAAAAATCACATCTTTATATTTATAAAAATCACATCTTTTTATTTTTTTTAAATCTAAACAAAAATCAGTTTTTAAATCCAAACAAAAATCAGTTTTTAAAATCTTTAATAATTCAGTTTTTACTTCTTTAAAAAAAACTATTTTAAAATCTGTTTTAAAACCTTTTTTTTTCAAGTCAGTTTTTACTTTAAAAAATCTGTTTTTAAATCCTTTTAAATCGGAATTTTAAAATGAAAATAAGATAAAATAAGATTAAAAAAAAAAAACAATTTACCTTCCTGCGAAGAAGGGGGGGCTCGTCTTCGTCGGCGTCGAGGGTTCAGGGGGGTGTTCGGTTGCTCAGGGAGGTGCGGCTTCGAGATGAGGGCGGGGTGCTGCTTCGTGGGCTTCGTCGGCTTTGCAGGTCGGAGGGGGCTTCGTAGTGGGCGGCGCCACCTGGTGGCAACGGAGGAGGTGAGAGAAGGGGGAGGGTGGACGTCGGAGGGGTGGTGGATGCCCTGAGCGGCGCGTCTGCGGTGGAGGAGGGGGGGTGTGGCGGCTGAGCAGATCGGCGGCGCCCCCCCCCCTTTTTTTTTTTTTTTTTCTAAATCGAATTATCTGATTTCAAAAGTAAGGGGGGGGGGGCCAGAACGATTTTGAGGAGGAAAGGTTTTTTTTATTATTATTATTTTATTATTTATCATTAAAAAGCAACTTTTATTTTCGACCTCTAAACGAGGCCCACCGCCTGTCGTCCATAGCGTTTCACCCCCATTCCGAACACAATGGGATATGTATCGCAAGCTGATTCGATCGTTACAATCAGTTTCTGTTAAATTTACATTTAAATCACTATATTGAATTTTAAACGTATATTTCAAATTACCGGGGCCACATACTAACTAGAAAAATTCCAGAAAAATATTTTCTAGCTTCGTATTGACGATACGGTCCTAACAAAACTAGTTTCGTCGAATTCTGAGGCCGTTTGAAAAATGGCCAATTTCCAGTCGACTAAAATTAACTGAAACTGGTCAAACGCGTTTTCCTTTGCCACGCTCACATATTGATTCGAAAAATTATGATATTTGAAACCTAGCAATAACTTCACATCCCGGACCCAACAAAACTGGTTTCGTCGAAATCCGAGGTCATTTGCAAAATGTTCATTTTTAAGGGCCTGAATTCCATAGCGACTATTCAGAATTTTCAACTGGACATATCTTTTGATTCCCGCTATGAAATTTCGATTATTCGGATTCGCTGGAAAGATATTATCAATTAGATCCTAATGTTTTTGGTTTCACTAAAATCCGGATTGTTTTGCACCCGGTACATTCAATTGAAGTTTGAAATCGAATTATCGAACTACCGCGCCATTTTCAATTCTATTTATAATTATATATAAATATTTATATTCTAACGACGGCGTATATAACATATACGTCGAATTATATTCAAAACAAATTTCTCGTCGATTTTATTTAAAATAATCAATTTTAAATAATCAAAATTCGCTAAAATTGCCAAAATAAAAATTTTAAACTGGCCCAGATTTTCGGGTTGTTACAGTTGTTTCAACCAAATATTTCTCAACCACAAACGAGTATTTTCAACCACAATCAATCAATATCAACCACAAACAATCGCACACAACCATTCGCTATCAATCAATTTCCACACCAATCACAACCAATAAATATCGTCCATGGTTTGTGGACGAGGGGCGTATATATATATATATATATATATATATATATATATATATATATATATATATTTATATATAGCAATTCACTTCTATTTCAACACATATATAATTTGTTTTTCAATGCATATACAACTTATACATCGAACGTACAACTTATACAATGCTTATACAAGAGGTGTACAACGCTTATATAACTCATACATCAACAATATAATTTATACATCGGCGCTTTCCATATCATTTATAAATTAGAAATCTCACATTGGGTTCCACTCCACCAAAAAGAGCAGAAGGCTCAGAAAAATATGCGGTCTCTTCTAAAATGTAGAAGGCGTCCACACGGTCACGATGTTTCCTGTTTCATCGAATTTCGTTAACGAACGAAAAAGATATGATTTTTCAAAGTTTGCAATGGTTTTAAACTGTTAAAATCAGTTTTAAATTAAACAGCCGATTACCTCACTAGATCTTCAAAACTAGGTTTGGATTTTTCTTCGAATCCTTTGCACGATACAACGATCAGCTTGTACCCCATCGAAGACCTCCGTGAGGGGTGCCTAGGGGCGGAGTCACGGCCAGTTCGATCGTCGGATCCAGGCGTGGCGACGAACTGAAGTTCCCAACTTCGAGGGGCTCGTTCTTCGCGATGGTTGAACGAGGGGAGGCGAGGGTTGACTTGATTTGAAGAGGGGAGGCGAGGGTTGACTTGATTTGAAGAGGGGAGGCGACGCTTTAGAAAACTACAAAGGGTGCTGGTGTAATTCACCGTGGTTTCGCCGGAATCAGCCTGTGAAGTGATGAACGGGTTTTCGCCGTCGATCGCGATTGGGAGAGGGAGAGAAAGACGGGTTTTTTTATTTAAATTCTAATTGGTCGGTAGATTTTATAAGGGGTTTTCTGACGCGACCACCAATCCAAACCCAATGACTGTCGTCCCTAGCGTTTACCCCCATTCCGAACACAATGGGATTTGTTTCGAAGGCCCATTCGAATGGTTCAGTCAGTTTTCCTTCAAATTAGAATATAAAACATTCAATATTTAATTTGAACGTACATTCCAAATTGCCAGGGCCACAAACTGATTCAAAAAATTCCAGAAAAAAAATCTAGCTATGTTTTGACGATACGGTCCCAACAAAACTAGTTTCGTCGAATTCTGAGACCATTTGCAAAAAGGCCCATTTCTGGTCGATCCAACTTAACGGTAATTGACCAAAACACATTTTCCTTTGCTACGCTCACATATTAGCTTCAAAAATTATGAAATTTGAAAACTATCAATAACTTCACATTCCGGATCCAACAAAAGTGGTTTCGTCGAATTCCGGGGTCGTATGCAAAATGGCCAATTCCACGGGCTATATAAATTCCATAGCAACCTTTCCGAAAATTCATTTGGCCATAACTTTTGCTTCCCGTTATAAAATTCGATTTTTCAGATTCTTTAGAAAGGTATTCACTAACACATTTAAAATATTTTTGGTTTCACTAAAATCCGTTTTGTTTTGCACCCCTTACAGTCCGACAAAGTTTGAATTCAATTTTTGAAACTGCAGCGCCTTTTCAAGCCTTGTTTATAACTAGAATTAACTATATTCATTTTCAATTGTCGATTCAAACTCACTTTTCATTGCCATTATCTAAAATATTTATTTTAAATATTTAAACTCCATTATTTTAGCCAATTTAATAATTTTAAATTGGTTCAGATTTTCTGGGTCGTTACAATCTCCCCCACTTAAAACTTTTCGTCCCCGAAAAGGAACAAAGTTGAAAGTGGTTTGATTAATCAACTCTACGTTCGATCTGGCTTCAATTCTCCAACTTTTCAGTTTCTGAGAATTTTCAAATTCTTCAAAAATTTGGCTAACACCAGGAATTTTCAAAAAAATTCGCCCTAACCTCCTTTGTACGAGGAGGGGTTTGGAAATTTATTGGGCCGTATTAGGTACCCAATAAATCCTATAAAGAATCCACATATTTATAGTGATATATTCTGGTGTTTACAGGGGAGCATGTATAGATAATAATTCTAGAGAATAAATTCTCATCACCCCGCTCCGTGTGGAAATAAATAGTCCTTGTGCCTTATCTAATGACTAGAGAGACGTGATTATTGTCAACTCCAGACCCGTGTGGGGTTTTTATTAATCTGGCAATTTATCG
The DNA here is from genome assembly GCA_030737875.1 of Allium sativum. NCBI lineage: Eukaryota > Viridiplantae > Streptophyta > Magnoliopsida > Asparagales > Amaryllidaceae > Allium > Allium sativum. The sequence continues at coordinate 175,541,780 of CM060915.1, read as the reverse complement.
TTATATTTCATATAGTCCATATTAGTCATCAGTTCAACCTGTAGTATATAATCATCGCCATACAAGCCTCTCGCTCGTATGGTAAATCTTCCACCTCGTCACACAAGCTCCAATTGCTTACGTGGAATATGATGAAGTATGCCTATCGCCAAGAAGTATGCCATGTAGTGTAGTTCAAAATTAATTGTTACTATCCTATGGCGATGTTTATTATTTCACACAGAAAAACCAGCACTCCGCATCCAATGGCATTCACAGGATTTGATATAATAATATTTCGCATCCAACTCATTAAGGTTTACCTATTTGTCGGGCACACAAATAAAATCTTTACTCAACAGCTAATCCATTTACCTGTTCAAATATATAAAATGCACTTGTATATATATATTTCTATCTATTTTCTAATCAGTCCAATGTGTGATTTAAATGAATAAATTCTACCATTATCCTATTATTGATCAAATTAACTATCGTTTTAATAACTTTAATTAATCAAATCCACTATCACACAACACAAGCAAACATTAATTTGTTTTTAACTTTTCAAAAATATACTAATCAACTTCTATACTCTTTTAAAATCATTCAGACTATAGAATTAAAAGGGCACATCCATGGAAAGAAAATAACAACAGAGTAGAGTACTAATTGGTAATGCAAAGTATGGTAAATGTACCTTGCGCCGGAATCAATCAGAGATATCTACTCGACATCTAGGATAAGCTTTCTGAATGCTCTCCTCAGTTTCCTAAGTACAATCTCACGCATCACCACTCCATTGCACTATGACTAAGCGAACCTTCTTGTTCCTCAGCTCTTTGTTTCTTTGCCGATAATCTTTAGCGGCTCTCTTCTCATAGCTAATTCAGGGGTAATTTCAGTATCCTGCTGAGCTGCTTCTTCCACGATCAAGTCTGGATCATGAACGTGCTTTCGAAGTTGAGATATATGAAATACATCATGAACTCCAGGCAACCAGTCAGGCAATTTGACCCTATAAGCGAGAGTTCCGATCCGTTCCAGAATAGGAAACAAACCAATAAATTTGGGCGCCAGCTTTCCAGTTTTAGCGAATCGGATAACTCCTCTCATCGGCGATACTTTCAAATATACATAGTCGCCAACAACAAAGGATATACCTCTTCTTCTCCTATCGGCATAGCTCTTTTGTCGGCTTTGAGTGACGAGTAATCGCTTCTTAATAAAAATCGACTTTGTCGGCGGCTTCTCGGATCATATCAGGACCCAACACAAGTCTATTTCCGGGGTTCGACCCAACAAGCAGGAGATCGGCACGGTCTACCATACAATGCTTCGAATGGCGACATCGTCAGGCTCGCCTGGTAGCTGTTGTTATATGAGAATTCAGCCAAATGCAGATGGTCTTCCCACGATCCACCAAAATCTAGAACACAAGCCCGCAATAGATCTTCTAAAATACGATTCACCCTCTCAGTCTGACCGTCAGTCTGAGGATGATAAGCGGTGCTCAAGTTCAACTTTGTTCCCTGTCTACTTGAAATGCCTCCCAGAATTTGCTAGTAAATATTGTATCTCTATCACTGACTATACTGAGCGGCACTCCATGTAGTCTAACTATTTCCCTAAAGTATATCTGCGCCAGACTCTGAGCAGTCCTGTTTGATCCGACAGATATGAAATGGGCGGTCTTTGTGAAGCGATCTACGATCACCCAAATACTGTCATTCCCTTTTCTGGTTCTGGGCAGACCATCAATGAAATCCATAGAAATATGTTCCCACTTCTATCCTGGAACGTCTAGCGGTTGTAATAATCCAGCTAGTTTCTGTTGGTTGCTTTTGACTAGCTGGCAAGTAGGGCATCGGCTAACATATAAAGAAATGTCCCTCTTCACCGACTTCCACCAGAAAGTGCGTTTAATGTCATTGTACATTTTGCTTACTTCCGGATGGATACTAAGTTTTGACTTATGGCATTCATCCAGTACTTCCTTTCGAAGCTCAGGAATGTTAGGGACACAGATTCGACCATTGAGCCTTAGAATTCCATCATTATCAACTTGAAAACTCGAGGGCTCGCCTTTTTGAATTATCTCTCTGATCTTCTGAATGAAGTGATCATCCTTTTGAAGAGCAGATATTTTATCTAGCAATGAAGTCGTGATAATAAAACTGGCGATCATTTCATTCTTTCGGCTTAACGCATCGGCCACGACATTGGCTTTTCCTGGAGTGTATATAATTTCAAAGTCATATGCTGCAAGAAACTCAAGCCAACGTTGCTGCCTCAGATTCAAGTCCTTCTGGGTGAACAGATACTTCAGCGACTGATGATCTATAAACAGCTAGAATCTCTCACCCAGAAGATAATGCCTCCAGATTTTCAAAGCGAATATTATAGCCAATAACTCAAGATCATGAGTTACGTAGTTCTTTTCGTGCGGCTTCAGTTGGCTGCTAGCATAAGCAATCACTAGGCCCCTTTGCACTAACACTGCGCCAAGGCCTTCTCTAGAAGCATCAGTCCAGACTTTTAAATCCGGGTTGCCATCGATGATGGTTAACACTGGAGCGGTCGTTAATCTTAACTTTAGCTCCTCAAAAGCCTCTTCACATTCTGGAGTCCACTTGAATTTAGAATGCTTCTTTGTAAGCTTCGTTAACTGACCAGATATCTTCGAAAAGTTTTTAACGAATTTCCGGTAATAGCTAGCCAATCCGAGAAAACTACGGACTTCAGTAGGGGTACTGGGCTGTTTCAAATTCTGAATAGCTGTGATTTTTGCTCGGATCCACAGCAATTCCTTCTTTCGATACAACGTGGCCCAGAAATTTGACTTCTTCTTGCCAGAATATACATTTGGACAATTTGGCTTTCAATACATTCCTTCTGAGGATTTCCAGAACCTGATCCAGAGGCTTTTCATGTTCGGCCTTTGATTTAGAGAAGATTAGAATATCGTCAATGAAAACCAGAACAAATTTATTCAAAACCCCTCTGAATACTCTATTCATCAGATCGACGAAGTAAGCTGAAGCGTTACATAAGCCGAACGGCATTACTAACCACTCGTAGAACAAGTCTGGACCTCTGAATGCTGTCATTGGAACACACTCTTCGGCAATTCGAAGCTGATGGAAGCCTGTAGCTAGGTCCATTCGTGAAAATACTTGTGCTCCATTTAGACGATCTGACAAATCATCTATTCGCGGCAATGGATATTTGTTCTTTATTGTCTGCTTGTTCAAATCATGATAATCCACACATAACCGTAGAGTACCGTCAGATTTGGGGACAAAAATCACTTCTGCTCCCCAATCAGAGAAACTAGGCCTGATCAGACCCTTCCATACTAGCTGTCGTGTTTGATTGTCTAATTCCTCCTTCTCTTTCAAGGACATTCTTCGAATAGCATGAAATACTGGCCTTGCATTTGGAATTAAAGCAATTTTTAAATCTATTTCTCTCTGCGGAGGTAAGCGAACAACTTCCTCGAACACATCCACATAGTTCTTGACGACAGGAATATCTTTCACTAGGTCGGGAATATTCTCTGTGATTTCAGGGATATTTTCTATTTGGGCTGGAGAAACATTCAAAGCTGCCCAGAAGTCTTTTCTATTAGCATTCTGGCCTTCACAGGGAATGGTTATATAATCACCTGATTTAATCTTCGCCTTTACGACTCTGTCGGCGCATTTGACTTCAGCTTCATATTTGGTCAACCAGTCTAACCCCAAGATAAGATCAAACTCTTTAAAATTCATGACGACCGCGATGGTAGGAAACCGATAACGAGAGAAAGAAACCGGCACTCCACAAACCCAACTGAGATCAATGGAACCCCCAACCGGATTCTGGACAGTCATTGGTTCCTTGAGCTTTTTCAAATTCAAATCCAGTTTCTTAGTTGCATCCTTCGAAATGAAGCTTCGTGACGCACCTGTGTCAAACAGCACTTTAACTGGAATATCTTTGACAGTAAGCGTGCCTTTTAAAACATCTGGCCTTTCTTGAATAGCTGAGGGCTCAGAAGTTTCTGCCACTTCATTTACCTGAGCCTCATTGGTCTTTTTCGATAGCCAGCAGTCTTGCTTTACGTGACCAGCTTGATGACAAAGATTACGCTTTCTATTTTCTTTAACCTTGTTCTTTGATTTAGGTCCTTCCTTTCTTTGTTTCTTTAGAGATCGGCAACTTATCGAGAGATGTCCTTGCTTATTGCAGTTAGAGCATACAGTTGTCGTTACTTGCCCTTTCTCAGATCCAACCCTTTTTCGATTTGCTTTGGGCTTCTTGCTGACCTCTGATATCCTGATGGCCTCAGGACGATCCGTTTCAGACTCAATTTTATTGCTAGAGCTCACTTCCTCTTCGTACTGTAGCATACCTTTCTTGTATAGATCTTCGTACTGATAAGCCATGTATATCATTTCAGAAAAGGGGAGCTTCACGTTCCTCATTACACTGTTCTGATATTTTCTTTGACGCCCGTGAATAAATCTCAGATTTTTCCTCTTTGGGTCTTTAATCAGATGAGGAGCAAAGTGAGAAAGTTCGTTGAATTTCTTATGATATTCTGGGATGATCATATCACCTTGTATCAGATAAGAAAATTCGTCGCATAATCGCTCAGTCGCTTCTGGAGGAGTAAATCTTTCTAGGAAAATCACTTTGAATCTATCCCAGGTGATATCACCTTCTGGATTATTCTCAATAACTGAATCCCACCAGAACAAAGCTTCATCTTTGAGTGCCCAGGAGGCCAGTAATCTTTTCTGGTCATCCCTCAGCTTTAATCCTTCGAAGATTTTCTCAGCCGAACGAATCCATGCTTGTGTTTTCATAATAGATTCTTCGCCCGAGAATGGCTTTGCACCCAGATTTCTATATTTCATATATAGGTCTAAAATATCCGAGTCTGTATCACTTCTTTTGTCTCTGGCACTCATTTTCTAGTTCTTCAGCAAATAGCAGATCAAGTGTCAGGTCAACAGAAAAGATATTTCAAAATATAGAGACAAATACTTGAATGTAAATCTGTCTATCTAGGTGTTATTTCATTCTACTACTCATACTAGGATACTACTGATCCTATCTGTAATGAGGTACCCATCCTAGAACACTACTGGTTCTTTTTCTGACGAGTTCGTTAATATGTTATATTCCAGAACTAAACTTAACCAAAGCTCTGATACCATGTTGAGATGACCCCAATTCCCGTACTGACGGAGACAAGGGTAATCTTTGGAATATAACACAGAAACAGATAATAGCAGAACAGAATAATTAAATACACCAGATAATGAACAATAGAATATATCGGATAAAAGTAATCATCAGAGTTACACAGTATACAGGATCATACATAGTACAAATACAGTTCAGCTATACATAATTGTCTACAGCGAAAACAAACAAAATATGTACAATAGGAGCTGAACAGCATAAAAAGAGATAAATAATAGAATCCATCTTCAGCTCCAGCTATCCAAGAAGAACCAGCTAAACCTGAATACAAGGCTGCCCATGCAGAAAAAGGGGCACCCGAGTTTGAAAGTGAAACAAACTATGAGTCAGTCATAGGACTGGTATGAGAAATCTACTCAACACATTTAATATATGGCTAATCACAAGACCACGCCACTTTCGTGAAACGGGTTTACTCCATTGGATTGCCAGTGCTTTAAAACAAATCTTTCTTTTAAACATCGCAATGCTTTTTATAAAAATGAAGCCATTATAAGACTCAGTTCCCATCACACAATGCAACACAAACCGGAGGATAGAGTTTTACCTTATAATGGCCAAAATATGATTGATACGAATAAAACAAAAGCATTTGATATTATTACTAGTGTTTATATGTTTCAAAAACAATTTCAATCATAGCTATCAATCATAGACGTCATGGGTACCATATATCATGTCGCCATATATATATATACAATCAAAACCGCACAGTCACCTATTTGGAAATTGGATTTACGTCATGAACCAAGGCAAAAGATAGTCCTTACCAACTTCGAGACTCTCTAGCCCGAGCCTTCGGAACAACCGCAACTGCCCCTTGGATCGTCAGGGTCGGTCCACCGATGTGGATTATTATGCCTGAACAATACGCGTCCCCGCCCTTTGGGGCGTAAACGAGCCAACGAATATCTCCATCGGACCCGGATTGTCCGATCAAACCGAGGCGCCTCGCAACAACAACAACCACATAGGTGAAAATAATATAAATGTCAGGGCTGGTAGATCACTGACACCACCCTAGCTAGAAAGAAACGCATGCCCTCCCTGAGGTCCTTCTCCCATTTCCAGTTCATACCGGGGTGTGAGGCTCATGAATTCACATTATACACAAAGCTACGCCACACAGGCGGTGCTTTGATCATTACCACAAGACTTTGCTTTTCAACAGAAGCCCTGATCATTTGCCACTTAGGCATGCCACACTAGAAATTCATGTCATGCGACTGATGTCCATCGATATACAACCTCTGAGATCGTGCGTTTCAGAGAAGGGCGTTAAGCAAAAGAATAAATTCTCCGCCGCCAAACAGATGTATATTTAACAGAGACCAATCAACACAGAATAAAATCCAATGTCAGACACACAGTCGATTTACAAGTCCGTTCTGGGTCTGAACGAAACCGGAGGCACTAAAAATCTCGCAAACCCATCGATCACCACGTACGTCTGGACGATCACCACTCATTATCCATATTTCGGGATGCCTCCCAATCAGGACCTCGGTTACCATCCAAACGAGGTGAAGATCTCCGGTCTTCGACCACCGTCTTCATCTTCAATTTCTTATCGTCGATTTAGTTATTCAGAATGGGATAAACCCAGTCTTTCTGAGCAACTCGCGTATATAATAAACAAGTGCAACACTAACATACACACGCATCATTTCAATTCATTAGTCACTAATCGTCAATCAGTATGAGAACGATTTCCCGAACATTAACCCCGAAGGCTGAAACCAATATCAGATCAATACCCAAGAAACCGTTCGACTTAGCCAACCCTCGGTTAATTTCTAAATTTACATCCATATCGTTTATAATATTTTATAACGATTTATCGCTATTTTTATTTATTTTAAAATAGCCTATTTATTCAAAACGACGCTTTGGGCCATAACACGGCCATGGCGCTGTTTTCCTTCAGATTTGATTTACACATACATGAAAATCTAACCGTTGGATCTTTACAAAATTTACATCATTAGAAAGATCTTTTCAAAACGAATCCAACGGTTCTAGTTTCGGGAAATTCCGACGGTCGGATCTCCCGGTAAAGTCGTTTGAAGTTTCGATTTCAAAATACGAACTGCAGCGTCGTTATTCGATTAAATATAATTATATTTATATATATACATATAAATATAATCGATTCTGGCGCTGTTTTTCTTCAGATTTGAATTAAACATTCCAGATAATCCAACCGTTGGATTTTTACAAAGTTGGTGCCGTTGGAAAGATTTTTCCAAAGCAAACCCAACGGTTGCGATTTCAGGAAAATCCGATGGTCGGATCTCCCGTACTAATCGTTTGAAATCACGGTTTCAAAATACGAACTGCAGCGTCGTTGTTCGATATATTTCAATTCTGTTTAAAAATATATATCTATTCTTCAATTTCAAAACTATATTTTTTTCATACATTTGATAAAAATGATATTTTTATCTAACTGTCTTCTATTTCAACACTTCACTATATTTAACAAGTCATGTATATAAAAAATGTGATTTTTATTGTAAAACAATTCATTTCAAAACACCATTATTTCATATAGTTTATATAGATGATAAAAAGGTGATTATTATTATAAAACAATTTATTTTAAAACAAGGTCATTTTACATAGTTCATATAGATGATAAAAAGGTGATTTTTATTATAAAACAATTTATTTCAAAATACGAATACCCTTCAACACATGAATTTCTAGTCAACGAATGAATATCGATTCAACACGTGAAGGTTTTCTATAGTTTATATATATAGATAAAAATGTGATTTTATATTTAAAACACGAAGACCATTCAACACATGAATTTCTAATCAACGAATGAATATCGATTCAACACATGAAGGTTCTCTATAGTTTATATATATCGATAAAAATGTGATTTTTTTATTTAAAACACGAAAACCATTCAACACATGAATTTCTAATCAACGAATGAATATCGATTCAACACATGAAGGTTTTCTATACAACGAATAAATATAGTTTCAACAAATGGAAATAATTCAAACACATGAATATTATTCAAAATTTCGGCAGCATAACGGCAGGGTAGTTAAAACCGGGACCGTCCCTAGTACGGCTCCTCGCTCTACCTTAAAACCTCGCGGTTTTTGACAATGGGGATCATGCATCTAGTTCGCACGGAGGAGGCATGTATATATTTATTTCATTTCCACAAACTAATCCTATGTGGTTTCAACCAAATATTTCTCAACCACAAACGGGTATTTTTCAACCATAAACAATCAATATCAACCACAAACAATCCCACACAACCATTCGCTATCAATCAATTTCCACACCAATCACAACCAATAAATATCGTCCATGGTTTGTGGACGAGGGGCCTATATATATTTATTTATTTATATTTATATATAGTGTAACACCCCGCCTCCGCTAGGGTCACTCGCAAAAGGAATGCACTAGCTTTAAAGGGGCATTATTGGTAAACATGCACAGAAATATCACAAGACAAAACATATAAAATAGCGGAAGTAAAATCAAACTTTCATAACATGAATAAATAAGGTCTAAAGCCTTTTACATCAGAGTACATCAAAACCTGTCTTGCAATAGTAAAGAAGCATAAAGACATTTTCATAAATTATTCCCCAAGTAAAAACAGTAAAGTAGCCATTAGCCAAGAAAAGTCCAAGCCATCCATGATGACCTTCAAGCAGAAGAAGTCCGAACTAAACAACAGTATTTCCTCCCTATAACCTGGGGGGGGAACGGAAGAAAAGAGGCGAAACAAAACGGGTCAGTCAAAAAGACTGAGTAAGCCCTATCTACTATTAGCATAAAAACTAGTAAAGTTAACTGACATGAGAAACTGAGATGAACATAAGCATGATAACAAGATAGATAAGCTAAATCAAAATAACAGGATGAACTACTGAACTCAGATAAACTAAGGTGTCATGATAAATTACGATGTCAAGATAAAACAAGGTATCACATCGTCAGGTTTCTATCAAGTATAATATCCCCAAGATATCTGTCACGTATAACGCCCCGTGATATCTATCCTGTATTTTAGCTCTGCACCTACCGTACTAGTATCCCCACCGTGTCATGTGTTAACCAAGAATGACCCTCACTCAAAAGTCGTGTAATGGTCCATGTCAACCTAATATATCGCATATATAGGTTACTCAACTTGTATGTTTTATTCCATGTAAATGTTCAGTCCCTTGCCGTAGACCATACGGGCTTTCCCATGAGATTCTATATTACTTTAACATAGTTCCATGATCCTTAAGATCGGTTTGGACTGTTACCCTAAACCTAGCCAGGGTCTTCCAACATGAATTATCGTTTGTACAACTAGGACTTATGCTACCTAGGGCTACTAGGGATTATGCTTACCTATTGCACGTTTTCGTATCTCGGTTTGGGTTCAACCACCAAGGGCCACTAGGGATTACGCTAACCGCCAACCGCGCCCTTTTTCCCACGCATATATCTTGAATCGTTTTTCCATGACTGTATGCACATGTGTCACATCGTGCCATCCGAGTCCTGTCACAGGGCAGACCAGGAAATACAGGACTCGGTTGGGAGCTTTCAATTTATCTGCCGATGCAGATGCTAAGGTCTGTTTTTTCCTATACGTGGCTATGGTCCCACGAGACCACTCCCTCAACTAGTGAAAGACAAGAAAGGATAAATCCTGTATGAGAACACAACACTGGCCAACATCCAAGCCTTACCGCAACCATAATTAGATAGCAATTATGGTCTATTGGGTGTTCTCTGCCTTTCCGTACGTACACGCTTGACCAAAGATGGTAGGTAGCCTAACGAAATGCTATCTAGGGTACGACCGTGTATCGTCGACTATCCCCTATCCATCCCCGTCTTTAGGTCGCTCGTATAGCCACCAAGGCATGATCTTGGTTCTTCTAACGCAGACCTTAACCTCTCATGAGCCTAGTATAATCACCTGGCAGCTCATAGAGGGATACCAAGAATACCCTCACGTTCCCCGAAGCCGCTGCTTCGTTACCCAGTTCGCTGGAGCCTTTATCCAAATCAGATACTTGCTCCTACTCATATACTTAAATGATGACCTACCGTATTAGGTTACTCATCTATCTATGAACTGGTCTAAACTTCCTTGACTAAGAATCATTACTTAGTTATTCTTCAACTAAGGTTTACCACTTAGCATTGTTCCCGTTATCCTTGTTAACTAAGGTTATCCACCTAATCCTAAGAACTAGGGTTTACATAATGGATTAAGTGTCACTTAAGTTCATGACTTAAACCGTCTACAAATCCTGTCAAAATTGGCTAAGTATCCAAATTCAAGGCTTAACCCTACAAACCATGCACAAGTTGGTTAAGTATATTAAGCAATTCACGACTTAACCTCATCCAATTATCATTCTAGATTGGTTAAGTATATATTAACTTGACCCTATCAATTTACTTAGTCAAATCGGTCAAGTGTATTCAAGCGTTTCGTGACTTAGCCTTATCATGTTTTCACGTTATATTGGTTAAGTATTGGTTAACTTAACCACAATAAATTAACGAGTTAGATTGGATAAGTATAGGTCACTTAACCACATCAATTCATCACGTTTAGATTAGTTAAGTGTTTAACTTAACCCCATTAAACTACCAAGTGGGATTAATTAAGTCTAGGCTAACTTAACCCCATCCGATTTCCATGTTTAGACTAGTTGAGTCTAATCTTAACCACATTCGTTAACCGTATTTTTCGGTTAAGCGTCATTAAGAAAACTTACTTAACCTTACCAAGTTATCGCGTTGGATTGATTAAGTGTTGGTTAACTTAACCCCATGCACTAGTCATATAAAAATGGTTAAGTGTCATTAGGCAAATCAAGTTACTTAACCTACCCAACCTTGTCATGTTTTGTTAAGTATCATTAGCCTAATCAAATTACTTAACCCATTTGTCCATGTCATATTGGATTAAGAGTAATTAATCAAATTAACTTAACCCTATCATGTGGCATTAATTAATTAATGCACCTTCACCTCTCACATTAGACTTTGTTGTGGTTACTAGTTAAGCCGGTCGGTTCCGGGTAGCTTTACACCACAACTTGGTCTAACCTCGGGTTCAAGCACAACATGACCAACTTCTCACATTGGGTCCTATTGTTTGCAACTACTTGTTAGGCCGGTCGGTTCCGGGTAGTTTTATGTTGCAAACTCAAACAACCTCGAGTTGGCCACACTTATATTATCTAAGTGTCATGTCCATCATGTTTCCCAAAACATGTTACAAGTTTTCAAGCATTTGGGTAGACCTAACTTAATAGGTAAATTCCCAAAGGGTAGACCTAACTTAATAGGTAAATTCCCAAACTTATGTTTTTATGCATACTTACATGTCAACTTCCATGTTATATTTCAAGTCATGTTTTCAAGTTGTATTTTCATGTCATTAGAAATTACCCATAACATAACCCAACGCTTTTAAACTCGCATATACGTTCGCGACAACGTAATGGATTAAAAGAAGAGACTTGGCAAAGGCATGACAAAAATGGATATTAAGCCACAAGTTAATCATGGTGGCAAATGAGGCACAAATGTGTTCAGTAACTTGCATGTTACATTCTTAAGCCTCAAAACATGCATAAACCCAAACTTGGCACATAAGCGAATCATGGTGACAAAAGATATGGAATGATGACTAGTAACTCGCATATATCATCATATAAGGGTTATGACTTCATATGCAAGTTGACATAAAGGTTATGAGGGTTCTCATGTTGCCTAATGCAACATTTCAACATAAAGGTTGTAGCTTTTAGCTCACAAGATCAAGATAATGACTTCATAAACTTGCATTACATGATAGCATGTATCATACTCAATGATCAAACCCAAACTTGCAACATGAACATTTAACTTCATAGTTAATATCTAAGAGTAGGGAAAGGGCTTACATTGCTATGAAGGCACAAAAGATATGACAAAGCCCTTATGCAATCAAATAGACCCAAAATGCAAGCTCTAACATAAAAACCCTTGAGCCAAAATGATCAAAACCCTTGCTTTATGATGCAAAGATAGAAACTTGACTTGAATGCAAGCTAATGACACTCATACAAGCTTGAAAACACTTGTATGCATGGAAAATCTCTCATAGAAACCATTTAGAAATTTTATGAAGAGAGTGGAGGCCATGAGAGGTAAAATTTTGCCATAGTTTAGTTGCATGAATGAATAATGAGGATTTAGGATAGGTTAGGGTCTTATTTATAGATTAGGCAAGTGTTTTAGGCCATAGGATTAAATCTAGATTCAATCCAAGCCATCAAAGCATGTCTTAGGGAAGAAGTCAAGTCTAAAAAATGGAGTGGTGTCTTAACCAGGCCTAAAAATGGAGTGGTGTCTTAATTGGGCTGAATTTCAAATCTGTTTTCGGATTTGAAATTTCGTGAAACTTTGCGAAGCCATATCTCAGTCATACGAACTCCGATTTACGAAATTTTGGACTCTATTTCGCGTATTTTTCCGAGACGAACGCAATGGCGCAACCCGTTTATCCTGATTCAGGTTTTATAATTAAATTCTGCCTTGATTTCTTGTTTTAACGTGTTATCGAAATACGGGTTGTTACATTCTCCCCTCCTTTTAGGATTTCGTCCCCGAAATCTCCAAGTTAGGAAGAACATATCCTACCATCCATCATCCATCTACTCAAAACATCATCCACAAGCAACCATTGTCCTTAGATGATTTCTAATGCTGTATGAATATATGCAAAACGTGTGTGTTCATGTTCCTTAGCTAATGCTAATGGTCAGGCCTGAATAATCTTTCTAATGCAAAATATGTATAGTGCCATGAATCCAACATGTATGCAAATAGTCCTAGTCATATAGATACTATATGCGTGCTAAATCATTCATTCATATGCAACAATCACATGATAACACATTCAATTTCATCCATAAACAAGTATAAATACTCGTGCATATGCAATATGAAATGTGACCGAGTCGAGCTAGTATCTAATGTGTATTCGCGCATCCACGAGCAACCACTTGCAACCATATCAATCATAACATGTTTCAAATACATGTTTACATCCATAGGGTTCTACCTAGGATTCCCAGAAACAGGGTCGAGAAGATAAACAAGACAAACTCCTTACGGGGTTTGTAACAGAAAATAGGACCAAGAAGATGTCCACAAAAGATAGCCTACAAGTAAGCTCTACAGAAAACAGGGATCAAGGATATACTCCCAAAAAGAGATATCATGCGCGTATCTAGTCTTTGACCATCAAAGTCGTATTTCCTCGAGCTTAATTCCATTGTGCCTTGACCGTCTTTTAACTTCGCGATTTCGTAGCTTCTTATTTCCTGTTTCCATAACATGAGCTGGAACTCATTTCTTCGTCGCCTCTCGTTCCACTTGCACTCATCCTTTTCCTAGAATACTTGACGCAAACATGACTGCGTACTCATGACCTCATGCAAGCTTTCCAAAATTCACTAGTGAATCTTGGATCTCGTTTATATACTATAAGGTATTCCGTGTAGAAGAACTTTCTCTTGAAAGTAAACAGATGTTAACCAGGTTATCAAGCGCACTTACTAGGGTGATCTCTATAACCCATGCATAAATGAAGTAAACCATTCGTCTTATCGGCGCACACCACTCGATCGGGCTTCAAATTTCCAATAAAGGCATCAAGGGATTCTAAGTAACTAGTCATGACAGAACCTCAAAAAGGTTACACGAGACTTCGAGGGCATTACCAAGGCTAGTCAAAAGGTCTAACTACCCTCCTATCAAAACCGAGAGTGGCACCCCCTACTGGATAACCACTTCATCCCTAGAATCCATCCATAGCTTATAAACATAAGCATTATTTCCAAATTCAACACTTGGCATAAACATTCTATAATCCAAACAGGTCATGTATAAATGGACTGATTCTCCAATAGGACTTTGAGACAAAAATGGGATCCTCTATTACGCTGGTACTTAAGGTGCAGAGACTCAACTACCGAAGCGGACTTAAATGATGCGGGGATCAAAACAAAGTCTTGGTGGGATGATAGAAAAGAATAACTAGATCTTCAACAAGGATGTTATCCACCTACTCAGGTACTCTAGTGAGGGTATACAATTATCTTCACGATGATCTTGTCCTTGTCCCACAATACTTAACTATCCGTCCCGTTTCACCATACCAAAGATACTTTTTCGTTATGGGTTAAGCCATACCAACAAGTTGCTCATCCTTAAGCTCGTATCCTTTATCCTCTTTCTCACTATCCTTTCTTATAACGCGGCCACCGGTCTCTCGAGAACCACCTCCATCGCATGGAAAGCACTTTCGTAGATAGAAAAGACTAGTCGCAGTTAAAACCACTGTGACTACAGATGGAGGAAAGAAAGGAGAAGAGACTCAATTAAGGAAACAAGGATAGTGCTAATGGCCTTTGGGGAATAGCCTTTTTCTTTTAAAAGAAAATTTTCTTGAAAAATGCTTCTTTGTAAACGGTTTTTTTTTTTCAAATAGTTTTCAGAAGGTCTTTAAAAACTTTTGCCCAGTCTGGTAACCTTCTGCTCTGATACCAAATGTAACACCCCGCCTCCGCTAGGGTCACTCGCAAAAGGAATGCACTAGCTTTAGAGGGGCATTATTGGTAAACATGCATAGAAATATCACAAGACAAAACATATAAAATAGCGGAAGTAAAATCAAACTTTCATAACATGAATAAATAAGGTCTAAAGCCTTTTACATCAGAGTACATCAAAACCTGTCTTGTAATAGTAAAGAAGCATAAAGACATTTTCATAAATTATTCCCCAAGTAAAAATATTAAAGTAGCGATTAGCCAAGAAAAGTCCAAGCCATCCATGATGACCTTCAAGCAGAAGAAGTCGGAACTAAACAACAGTATTTCCTCCCTGTAACCTGGGGGGGGGGGAAACGGAAGAAAAGAGGCGAAACAAAACTGGTCAGTCAAAAAGACTGAGTAAGCCCTATCTACTATTAGCATAAAAACTAGTAAAGTTAACTGACATGAGAAACTGAGATGAACATAAGCATGATAACAAGATAGATAAGCTAAATCAAAATAACAGGATGAACTACTGAACTCAGATAAACTAAGGTGTCATGATAAATTACGATGTCAAGATAAAACAAGGTATCACATCGTCAGGTTTCTATGAAGTATAATATCCCCAAGATATCTGTCACGTATAACGCCCCGTGATATCTATCCTGTATTTTAGCTCTGCACCTACCGTACTAGTATCCCCACCGTGTCATGTGTTAACCAAGAATGACCCTCACTCAAAAGTCGTGTAATGGTCCATGTCAACCTAATATATCACATATATAGGTTATTCAACTTGTATGTTTTATTCCATGTAAATGTTCAGTCCCTTGCCGTAGACCATACGGGCTTTCCCATGAGATTCTATATTACTTTAACATAGTTCCATGATCCTTAAGATCGGTTTGGACTGTTACCCTAAACCTAGCCAGGGTCTTCCAACATGAATTATCGTTTGTACAACTAGGACTAATGCTACCTAGGGCTACTAGGGATTATGCTTACCTATTGCACGTTTTCATATCTCGGTTTGGGTTCAACCAACTAGGGCCACTAGGGATTACGCTAACCGCCAACCGCGCCCTTTTTCCCACGCATATATCAGGAATCGTTTTTCCATGACTGTATGCACATGTATCACATCGTGCCATCCGAGTCCTGTCACAGGGCAGACCAGGAAATACAGGACTCGGTCGGGAGCTTTCAATTTATCTGCCGATGCAGATGCTAAGGTCTGTTTTTTCCTATACGTGGCTATGGTCCCACGAGACCACTCCCTCAACTAGTGAAAGACAAGACAGGATAAATCCTGTGTGAGAACACAACACTGGCCAACCCACATCCAAGCCTTACCGCAACCATAATTAGATAGCAATTATGGTCTATTGGGTGTTCTCTGCCTTTCCGTACGTACACGCTTGACCAAAGATGGTAGGTAGCCTGACGAAATGCTATCTAGGGTACGACCGTGTATCGTCGACTATCCCCTATCCATCCCCGTCTTTAGGTCGCTCGTATAGAAACCAAGGCATACTCTTGGTTCTTCTAACGCAGACCTTAACCTCTCATGAGCCTAGTATAATCACCTGGCAGCTCATAGAGGGATACCAAGAATACCCTCACATTCCCCGAAGCCGCTGCTTCGTTACCCAGTTCGCTGGAGCCTTTATCCAAATCAGATACTTGCTCCTACTCGTATACTTAAACGATGACCTACCGTATTAGGTTACTCATCTATCTATGAACTAGTCTAAACTTCCTTGACTAAGAATCATTACTTAGTTATTCTTCAACTAAGGTTTACCACTTAGCATTGTTCCCGTTATCCTTGTTAACTAAGGTTATCCACCTAATCCTTAGAACTAGGGTTTACATAATGGATTAAGTGTCACTTAAGTTCATGACTTAAAACGTCTACAAATCCTGTCAAAATTGGCTAAGTATCCAAGTTCAAGGCTTAACCCTACAAACCATGCTCAAGTTGGTTAAGTATATTAAGCAATTCACGACTTAACCTCGTCCAATTATCATTCTAGATTGGTTAAGTATATATTAACTTGACCCTATCAATTTACTTAGTCAAATCGGTCAAGTGTATTCAAGCGTTTCGTGACTTAGCCTTATCATGTTTTCACGTTATATTGGTTAAGTATTGGTTAACTTAACCACAATAAATTAACGAGTTAGATTGGATAAGTATAGGTCACATAACCACATCAATTCATCACGTTTAGATTAGTTAAGTGTTTAACTTAACCCCATTAAACTACCAAGTGGGATTAATTAAGTCTAGGCTAACTTAACCCCATCCGATTTCCATGTTTAGACTAGTTGAGTCTAATCTTAACCCCATTCGTTAACCGTATTTTTCGGTTAAGCGTCATTAAGAAAACTTACTTAACCTTACCAAGTTATCGCGTTGGATTGATTAAGTGTTGGTTAACTTAACCCCATCCACTAGTCATATAAAAATGGTTAAGTGTCATTAGGCAAATCAAGTTACTTAACCTACCCAACCTTGTCATGTTTTTTAAGTATCATTAGCCTAATCAAATTACTTAACCCATTTGTCCATGTCATATTTGATTAAGAGTAATTAATCAAATTAACTTAACCCTATCATGTGGCATTAATTAATTAATGCACCTTCACCTCTCACATTAGACTTTGTTGTGGTTACTAGTTAAGCCGGTCGGTTCCGGGTAGCTTTACACCACAACTTGGTCTAACCTCGGGTTCAAGCACAACATGACCAACTTCTCAAATTGGGTCCTATTGTTTGCAACTACTTGTTAGGCCGGTCGGTTCCGGGTAGTTTTACGTTGCAAACTCAAACAACCTCGAGTTGGCCACACTTATATTATCTAAGTGTCATGTCCATCATGTTTCCCAAAACATGTTACAAGTTTTCAAGCATCTGGGTAGACCTAACTTAATAGGTAAATTCCCAAAGGGTAGACCTAACTTAATAGGTAAATTCCCAAACTTATGTTTTTATGCATACTTACATGTCAACTTCCATGTTATATTTCAAGTCATGTTTTCAAGTTGTATTTTCATGTCATTAGAAATTACCCATAACATAACCCAACGCTTTTAAACTCGTATATACGTTCGCGACAACGTAATGGATTAAAAGAAGAGACTTGGCAAAGGCATGACAAAAATGGATATTAAGCCACAAGTTAATCATGGTGGAAAATGAGGCACAAATGTGTTCAGTAACTTGCATGTTACATTCTTAAGCCTCAAAACATGCATAAACCCAAACTTGGCACATAAGCGAATCATGGTGACAAAAGATATGGAATGATGACTAGTAACTCGCATATATCATCATATAAGGGTTATGACTTCATATGCAAGTTGACAAAAAGGTTATGAGAGTTCTCATGTTGCCTAATGCAACATTTCAACATAAAGGTTGTAGCTTTTAGCTCACAAGATCAAGATAATGACTTCATAAACTTGCATTACATGATAGCATGTATCATACTCAATGATCAAACCCAAACTTGCAACATGAACATTTAACTTCATAGTTAATATCTAAGAGTAGGGAAAGGGCTTACATTGCTATGAAGGCACAAAAGATATGACAAAGCCCTTATGCAATCAAATAGACCCAAAATGCAAGCTCTAACATAAAAACCCTTGAGCCAAAATGATCAAAACCCTTGCTTTATGATGCAAAGATAGAAACTTGACTTGAATGCAAGCTAATGACACTCATACAAGCTTGAAAACACTTGTATGCATGGAAAATCTCTCATAGAAACCATTTAGAATTTTTATGAAGAGAGTGGAGGCCATGAGAGGTAAAATTTTGCCATAGTTTAGTTGCACGAATGAATAATGAGGATTTAGGATAGGTTAGGGTCTTATTTATAGATTAGGCAAGTGTTTTAGGCCATAGGATTAAACCTAGATTCAATCCAAGCCATCAAAGCATGTCTTGGGGAAGAAGTCAAGTCTAAAAAATGGAGTGGTGTCTTAACCAGGCCTAAAAATGGAGTGGTGTCTTAATTGGGCTGAATTTCAAATCTGTTTTCGGATTTGAATTTTCGTGAAACTTTGCGAGGCCATATCTCAGTCATACGAACTCCGATTTACGAAATTTCGGACTCTATTTCGCGTATTTTTCCGAGACGAACGCAATGGCGCAACCCGTTTATCCTGATTCAGGTTTTATAATTAAATTCTGCCTTGATTTTTTGTTTTAATGTGTTATCGAAATACGGGTTGTTACATATAGCAATTCACCTCTATTTCAACACATATATAATATTTTTGTCAATGCATATACAACTTATACATCGAACGTACAACTTATTCAACGCTTATACAAGAGGTGTACAACGCTTATATAACTCATACATCGACTATGTAATTTATACATCGTCGCTTTCCATATCGTTTATAAATTAGAAATCTCACATTGGGTTCCACTCCACTGAAAATAGCAGAAGGCTCAAAAAAATATGCGGTCTCTTCTAAAATGTAGAAGGCGTCCACACAGTCACGATGTTTCCTGTTTCATCGAATTTCGTTAACGAACGAAAAAGATAAGATTTTTCAAATTTTGCAACGGTTTTAAACTGTTAAAATCAGTTTTAAATTAAACAGCCGATTACCTCACTAGATCTTCAAAACTAGGTTTGGATTTTTCGTCGAATCCGTTGCACAATACAACGATCAGCTTGTACCCCGTTGAAGACCTCCTTGAGGCGCGCCTAGGGGCGGATTCACGGCCAGTTCGATCGTCGGATCCAGGCGTGGCGGCGAACTGAAGTTCCCAACTTCGAGGGGCTCGTTCTTCGCGATGGTTGAACAAGGGGAGGCGAGGGTTGGCTTGATTTGAAGAGGGGAGGTGGCGCTTCAGAAAACTCCAAAGGGTGGTGGTGTAATTCGCCGTGGTTTCGCCGGAATCGGCCTGGGAAGTGATGAACGGGTTTTCGCCGTCGATCGCGATGGGGGGAGAGAGAGAAAGACGGGTTTTTTTTTTAAATTCCGATTGGTCGTTAAATTTTATAAGGGGTTTTCTGACGCGACCACCAATCCAAACCCAACGAATGTCGTCCCTAACGTTTTACCCCCATTCCGAACACAATGGGATATGTTTCGAAGGCCCATTCGAATGTTTCAGTCAGTTCTCCGTCAAATTAGAATATAAAACATTCAATATTTAATTTGAACGTACATTTCAAATTGCCAGGGCCACAAACTGATTCGAAAAATTCCAGAAAAATAAATCTAGCTAAGTTTTGACGATACGGTCCCAGCAAAACTAGTTTCGTCGAATTCTGAGACCGTTTGCAAAAAGGCCCATTTCTGGTCGATCCAATTTATCTGTAATTGAGCAAAACACATTTACCTTTGCCACGCTCACATATTAGCTTCAAAAATTATGAAATTTGAAACCTAGCAATAACTTCACATCCCGGATCCAATAAAAGCGGTTTCGTCGAATTCCGAGGTCGTATGCAAAATGGCCATTTCCACGGGCTATATAAATTCCATAGCGAACTTTCTGAAAATTCATTTGGCCATAACTTTTGCTTTCCCTTATGAAAATTCGATTTTTCAGATTTTTTAGAAAGGTATTCACTTACAGATTTAAATATTTTTTGTTTCACTAAAATCCATTTTGTTTTGCACTCGGTACAGTCCGATAAAGTTTGAATTCAATTTTTGAAACTGCAGCGCCTTTTAAAGCGTTGTTTATAATTAGAATTAATTATATTCGTTTTCAATTGTCGATTCAAACTCACTTTCCATTGCCATTATCTAAAATATTTATTTTAAATATTTAAAATCCATTATTTTAGCCAATTTAAAATTTTTAAATTGGTTCAGATTTTCTGGGTCATTACACCAACACAATATAAAACGGTTTTTATATCAATTTACATATACGCACTCTCGTATATACACTCAACTCATTCTAGGGTACTACTAACGCTATCTCTAATGAGTACATGCCACACAAGCCAAGGTATTCGCTCAACCTAAACTCCGATACCAACTGTAACAACCCGCAAATCCGTACTATCTGAGTTGACTAATAACAGCACACGTCCAACCCAAATTGCATAGAAATACGAATCATTATTACAAAGAAGTTAGAGGATGAGAAATAGAAAGAAAGAAATATTAGAATAGAAGAAAACAAAGAAGATAAATCTCATAGTGGAACGAATAAAATATATTATATAACATAACTTTTGAAATACAAATCAGTAACTGGATATACATACCATTATCAGAGCACAACAGTTATTCCTGGAACAGTTATAAACACCTGTTTCGTGATACAACATAGTACACAGCAGAAAAATGATAGTCTATAGCTAACTGGTGAAGCCTCCTGCTTCCAGCTCTTCCAAGTGAATTTGTAAAATCCCGACTACTTGACTTCCCGTACAAATTTGGGCACCCAAGAGTTTAGGGAAAACAAAAACAAAATATACTCTGGGTCAGTCATGGGACTAGTGTGAGTAAACTCCAACAATTTGTTTAACTTTCAAAATCCTTTCAGAAGAAAAGATAATAGTAAGACCAGTCCACACATAAACATGGATGGTTTTTACCTTACTAGAACGCAAAACACTTTGATATGAAAATCCAGTGATATTATAATAGTGTCTAAATCAAATAAATAACCAAATAGTAGAATGCTTGCATCTCATGCTCCATATATAATATAAAATCAAAAATCGCAGGCGCTTATTGGAGATTGGATTTCCAACATGACAAGGATGGAACCACCTTCCGATATTGTATCTCTAGAGAGGTATACATTGGGTTCAACAAGAACATCTTGCAACCCAACCCACACATGACCGACCACTCATTTCGCTTGAGTTTATCGAATGTATATCAAAAACGGTTGGGATCAGCAACCGTTTCTCGAATGGGATAGCATCGAATAGAATAAGAAATTAAACGAATCTCTAGATAGGTGATTATACATCCTAATGGGAGCGACCCACATAGCCGTGTTGCCTGCCCGATTTTTGTCATTTCCCGGTTGTTGAGGCCTGAGGCTACGATTACTTTCTATTCATTGATAGCACAATCACTTTGAATGTCACATTGTCAGATCCATTAATCACTAATTGATTTGCACAAATATTCTAGATGTTATACTAAGGGAATAAATCCGTTGCCACCATATATATTTGTACAGATCAACATATTTGATCATTAGAAATACTTTGTCAGATATCCGCCCATATACGTTCGTTCTGGGACTAAACGAAACCGAAGGTACAATTTCTATTAATAGAAAAAGCCCTTGCATTTTACACCGTCTTCGATTACCTTCGTATAATCTGATTCGCAATGCTACTGCCAATACAGAGTTGTTCACGGGTAATAATCAAACCGATCTCTCCATATCGACAACGATATTTGTAACACCCCACGTCCATTAATATCACTCACAAAAGGAATGCATTAACTACCATGGAGCATTTTAAGTAAGTATAGAACAGAAAATCACAACAAGACAGATATAAAGCAGTACTTGAAAATTAAAACTTTATTTCATTGCAGCGGATAAACCCATATGTTTGATTACATCATCAAAACCATAAACCAAAGTTAAGTACATCATATCCATCTTGATAAAACAAAGTACATAAACTGAAAGTCATAATCCCTAACATTAAAATAGCCATAAATAAAGAGAAGCTGAACTTTACTTCAGCTGTCCAAGAAATCTTCTAAAAGCAGTCCAAAATCAAGCTCCACTGGTGCTAGTTCCAACCTGAGCACCTGGGGGGGGGTGAGGAAAGAGATAGAAAAAGGGGGGTCAGACATAAAGTCTGGCAAGTGCGATAATTCTAACAATATAATTAACAATGTAACTAGGCTAAGGCATAAGTTGGAAAATAAGGAAATGATCATGAACCATTGAGTATGACAGAGTAAACAAGGAAATAAGATGAACAACGATATCGTTAAAGCGCACCTAACCCACTAAGATAAATTTACTAAACTACACCAACCCTATAGGATAATTGCTATACTACACCGCCACTAGTATACTGCACCACCACTAGTCACCTTAAGGTTGATCCCACCTACAGATTGGTAGTTTCGTGCACCCTAGCTACATTCATAGGTGTCGTATGCCCCTATCTCCACAAGGTGTACCCACTACCCCCAAGCGATCGGCTCCCTAACTCGTAGATACCCGTGCTGGCCCCACAGTGGGGTGTATCACTCCCCAAAGTGGCAACCCGATACCACTAAGAATTCATGGCTTATTCCTACATGATGCAACAACGTCTTACCTACCAGCCCGGGTCCACACATGCATATGAACTCGTTGGACTTGCGTTGCCACCGCTAACCCGGTTTGGCCTCTAACAGTCAATCCCAGTATGCGTGTCCCGTCCTCGACTTGGGTCGAGCCCACAAAGATACGTATGGGTTACTGGTTGAAACAGGCCCCCATTACTTGACACAAGCTATCCACCTAAGCTTGGTCCCCTTTAGTACATCCCACTTTACCCACTTATTCATGTTTCAATTACATGTTTCAATTTTGGTTAAGTGTTTCTAATCGTATTTCCAAATGCCACCCAAGGCACCCACTAGATTCCACATGCCACCCAAGGCACCCACTTAACCCCCTCATGCCCCACTACATGCTTATCTGGTTAAGTGTTTCTTAATTCATTAAGTCCGTAACCTCATAAAGACCTCTCACATTAGACTGATATTTGTGGCAGCTGGATTTGCCGGGCGTGTCCGGGCAGTCTTACACCACAAAATAGTCTAACCTCATGTCTTTACAACTATTACGTATTTAGTTTGTGCCTAAGACCTCTCACATTAGACTGACATTTGTGGCAGCTGGATCTGCCGGCGGGTCCGGGCTGTCTTACACCACAAAAGAGCCTAACCTCGTGTCTTAGACGATTAATTACTCCTAATTAATCATCCCCCAAATTTGAATTACTTTCCCTATTCAAATTATCAATCAATTAACGATGTCCATAATTGACTCAATTATGTCCATCCATTTATGGTATGTAATATCATACCAATTTTCACCACAATTATATTTTATGCCTTTTAAGGCATTTATGCCAATTTAATATTTTTAATATTATCCCTTTTTTCCCCACGTAGTACGTTTGTTCGTTTAACGTAAAAATATACGTTAGGCTTGAATAGTCTAACTCATGAAATGAAAGAAAACATCACAAATCTAACATAGGGGTGAACTTGCATATGTGAATGATGTTCTACATCTAAAACTTGCATAGGCCAAAATTACAACTTGCATAAATAACATATGTCATGAATCCAAATCTAAAGGTGTTAACTTGATGAGATAATGGCCACAAACTTGCATAAACATCATATGTCATGGATCCAAATCTAAGGTGTGAACTTGATAAAATAATGGCCACAAACTTGCATAAATAACATATGTCATAGTTCTATATTTGCATAGGCAATAATCCTAAACTTGCATAACATGATTCATATCCAACTCATAAACTTAGATATGTGATTCATACATCGCAACAATGGTGTAGACATGTAAAGTATCATGTAGAATTTAGCATCTGTCATAGCCTAACTTTCAATTAAATTCTCACATAAACTAGGTGCCATAGCCATGTAAGGTCACATATAATTCTACCCAAACTTGTATATGGTTCATGTTTGAATCAACATCTAAACTTTCCTACATATGATTTATCGTATGAATCAATATAACAAACTAGAATAAGAACCATGATAATTCAACTAGACATAAGCCAATCATAGGATTATAACATGGGTGATAGCATCATAACTTTACATCGTAGATGATAGCATCATAACATAATATCATAGAAATTACAACATAATTCTACAACATAATTACAACATGAAATCAACAATTCATATCACATCCAAATTATCCGCATTATAACTCAATCCAATTCATTTATTAATTATCTTGTTAAAACTATCGAACTCACAACTCAAAAGCAGTCTTGAGTTCTGAATTCTGATTTCTGGTGTTGAATTAGCGCTCCTTTGATGAAGATTCGTTGTTAGAGTTGAAAAGGATTGAATTTGATTTGCTTTCTTCCTCTCTAATGGGCGGCGGCTATTCTGAGTTGCAAGTTGACGGCATGGAGGCCATGAATGCAATTTTATTTTGATTTTAGGGTTTGGGTCTATAGGTGTTTCTATAGAGTTTAGGATTAGTTTAAGCCATCCGATAAACCCTGAATTAATTCCAGCCAACAAGAGCAGTTCAGAAACCCTAATGAGTCAGCATCTTGTCACAAACAGGTCATCATTCAAATCTGCTTGGGGGGTGGGGGGGGGGGGGGGGCAGGTCGACCCCCAGGTCGACCCTATGGTCGACCTGGCCCTGGCGGGAATTTTCCCGCCTAGCCTGTTTGACTCTGAATTTTTGAAATTTAAAATCTGTTTTAAATTTTCTGAAACTTCCAATCGCCATAACTTCTTCATGCGAAGTCCAATTCACGCAAACTCAGACTCTATCTTAACTAGAATTCCGAGACGAACACAATGGCGCAACCCATTTTCCTTAATTCTCAAGCCTAAGATTAATTATTCTTTAGTTTAGTTAATTCGATTATTCAAAAATCCGGGGTGTTACAATATTGGCAAACACTTCGATAGTCGGTTCTCCAATTATCGAAGAAAAATAAACAAACATCCATTCATCCATAACATCAATCAATCACTGGGCCTATTAATTAATATTTCATTAATTAATTCACTTCTCTGTTTCTCTATCAATATTTGTTAACCAAATAATTTCGATAATCATCTTGTCCTCTTACGCTATTTGGAAAACATTTCCACATATCGCCTTCTATTATTTTCTATAGTTAGAAAATGTATTCTATATGTATTCGGAAAAAAAAAATTAATCACTTATCTCTTTCCCGACTACTTCAAATATACTCAAGAAATATTTACTATTATATTTCCAAAATTCCATCACTTGGATTAAAACGAATGCTGTGTAAAACATCATCACAACAACCCAAAATATTTGATTCAACTAACTATTACTCAACACTTCTTTTCGAGACTGGATCTTGCTATTTATCAATTAAAAATGAAATCAATCAAGCTGTGGTATAACTACCTCTCAGACTTTGACTGAAAACATTCTTAACTTCAAAATAGACAAAACCACTTATCCCGAATGATCAACATTATAAAAACCAATTATTCATTTTTAAACGTATATATGTTTCTCTTTATATTACCAGCTTATCGATTTCCTTTTTGTTTATAATATTCTATTTTAAATTTGTTTCCTTATCGAATTCAATATATATTGCTGTATTGATTTTTAACTATCAAAATTTCTTAGAAATATTCTAACTCCTTAAATTTCCGGAAAATTTAGCCATAACCTCCTTTGTACCGGGAGCATCGGGATATTTCAAATAGCCCTACATGGCCCTCACCAATCCAAAAGAAAACGAAAAAGCCAAGCGGCTAGCCGATACAGCGCATAAAATCTCATATATGAATTTAAACGTGTACCTTTTGTCGGGCACATAAATTAAAATCTTCATATAGTTCATATCATACCTGTCTAACACATGCTCACCTGTTTTCAATTCAACTCAACAAAATCCAATCGTTTGAATTCAGTTTCGCTCATTTATTCTTTAATTAGTTATTTTACCTATTTCACTTCTTTGTTTGAACATAACATGTTCAAACAAAATAGTTAACTTGCTCATAACCAAATTGAATTTCAATTTCAATTCTAGTTTCCTTTTCCATTTTGAATATAAATTTCAAATCGAATTCACTTATTTAAAGCCCAATGCCAACTCAAAATTTCATTAACTAATTACTATCCAAATTAGTTAATTCTATTCAATAATCAAAAATCTGATTTCTGTTTCAGAAACCAATTCATTACTCCACTTGAGTTCACATATAATTTACAACTCAAAATCTGAAATTTTCTAAACAGAAATTCGGATTTTATTCGCTTAAAATCCTTTTATAAAATTAAATAAACAATTATGGTTTTTAAACGGTTATGGCACTGTTTTTCTGAAAATTTGATTTTGATATAACTTAAAATCTATTCGACAAAATCCAGATTTTTCTCCTCCATTAGAAAACTATTATCAAATCGGTCCTGATGTTTCTTGTTTCAAAGAATTCCGACTTCATTTGAGTTCTGTATACTCAATTGAAGTTCGAAATGCCAATTTACGGACTGCAGCGCTGCGGCGAGTTTGTTTTAATTATATTTATATTTATGAACGTTTTAACTTCGTTTATAATAACTTCAACTCCATTCTGATATATTTTTAATATATATCAAATCCAATTTTCCAATTTAACATAATATTTCCAATCTTATAAAATTGTCGATTTTTCCTGACTTGGAAATAAATTTATTTATATTTCTGTCTTCTATTTAAATTTCAATTTTTTTAAATGCTATATTCAAATTCCATTTGCATTCTATATTCAAATTACATTTGAATTTCTATATTCAGATTCTATTTCAAATCTCTTATTCAAATTCTATTTGGTTTTCTCTTATTTAAATTCTATACTCACATTACATTTAAATTTCTATATTCAATTTCTACTTGAAAATTCTATTTTTAAATTCCTACTTGAATCCTGTACTCAAATTCCAATTCAACTCTATTTGAATTCTGTATTTAAACTCCATTTCACTTCTATTTGAATTCCTATTTTTAAACTCCATTTGAATTCTATTTTCAAATATCTATATTTTAGATTTCATTTTAACTTTCTTTATTCAAATCCATTTGAATTCAAATTCTATTTCAATTCCTTTGAATTCAAATTTCTGTATATTCAAATTCTATTCAAATTCTATATTCATTCTTAAACAAGTCTCGATTTCAATTTCTTTTGAAATCGATATTTCTACTTTTGGAAAATAGATTTCCCTATTCAATTTCACACTCGTATTTTTATTTCTGAATTATCCAATGATAATTCTTTTCACTTCATTTATAGACTTCATTTATAAAAGAACTACTTGTTTTTATTCTTTTAAAACAAGTTAGTATTTTTATACTATTCAAATTTCATATTCTATTTTTGAAAAAAATAGAATTTCCCCTTTTAACTCTGGAAATTTCCCTTTTCGCTATTTTTATCGAATATCAACATTTAAGCCCAGTGATACTTCAAACAATCAAAACAACCAATTATAATTGACAAGTTTTCCAACACATCATATATGACAGTATAGGTGCAAACAAACAAACAAAGAGATAATATATTTTTAAGGAATCTAGTTGGATCCCTCCAACCTGTTTTTCCTGGATCCACAGACGTTCGTTTAGCAGAAATAATACCCATCCTGCTTCGAGGTAGGATATCGTGGTAAGAAGGTCATCCACTA
Organism: Allium sativum; assembly: GCA_030737875.1. NCBI lineage: Eukaryota > Viridiplantae > Streptophyta > Magnoliopsida > Asparagales > Amaryllidaceae > Allium > Allium sativum. The sequence goes on along the minus strand of CM060915.1, from coordinate 175,513,541 downwards.
ATATATACTTGTGGGGCGCATAGGGAAATCATCTGCTATGAAACTGTGGGCATCCGCTAATGAGACTGCGGGAACAATCCAATCATCAACACAATAAATATATAATTGTCAAGCCTAAATAACTAATATATTTATAGCAACCAGAAAAATCCAAACAAGCAACAACAATTATTTTTAACAGATAAAAATAATTCTAAAGAAAAAGGAAAGTGAGATTTACTCACCATGATTTTTCCTTTTGCTGAATATCCGATCCTATATCGTCTTGACTTTCAATTTATTCAAATGATTCGTACCAACGATTATTTTTATTTGATTAATCGTGAACTAAAGAAATTCCTAATCAACTAAGGTGATAAATTAAATAAAATTAGCATATTACCTTAAAGTGTTTTCAACTCCTTACAATCTCAAACAAAACAGCCCTTTCCAGCAAAACTCATTCAGCACTTATACTTCTTTACCTCATTTCAGCTTTCAGCTCACCGCTTCCCCAACCGGACAATTACCTCCTTCAAATGATAAGCCCGCATCCAACACCCGATTACAAGAACTGTACTCCCAATTTATCAATTGCTGTACTCCCTAAAATCATCCCAATCACCACTGTCTTGAATTTCCAGAACCATATTTTTCTCAAATCTTGATCCAGTGTTCGAACCTTTCCTTTCAGTTCAAAATCAAACAGTGAAATGAACGTCGTACCCCTCCAAGCGATGATTTGAACCACCCAAAAATCCACTTCTCAACCTTCTGCTCCACTGAATTGAATTGCACAACTCCCAGGAGATTGACGCGCTCATCCTCCCTCCGAAATCGCCACTATCGACACTACGTACGAACCAAAGGCTTCCAGATTGACAAGCGCTGTCCGCGATGAAACACCCTACCTCCGTTAGGGTCACTCTCAAAGGGAATTCCCTAATTTTGGTGGAGGTTTATAAGTATAAGTCACAGATATACAAGACAGATATAAGAACACATATTTTTGAACAGCAGAAAATAACAAAAACTTTTATTTCAACATAATACATGTTACACAAACCATGTCATAAGTTGTTTTCAATACTTCCAAAACATAACATCTCCATAACTGTCTTGATTACATCATTTAAAGAAGCATAAATAAAACATAAGTAAACTGCAAAAGTCCCATAATTGCTGCCCAAAGCCATAGCCCAAAACGGAAAAGATCCAAGCAATACATTCTTTCTCTTCAAGCTGGATGCAGAAACTGGTCAAGCTGCAGTATTCCCTCCCTGTGGACCTGGGGGGGGGAACAAAAGAAAAGAAGGCGAAAGAAAAGTAGAGTCAGACATAAAGCCTGAGTAAGTCTAGGACTATTCAGTCTATGAATAAAGAACTGGGTATGATAAGCATAAACTAGAAATGGGAAAGCATCATAAACTAAGTTAAGTTGTTTAGGGTCGAATATTATCGTACCCCATATTAATCTCTGTACCCATATAAACTAGTTCCCAACAGGCACCCCATAATCAGGGTGAAGTGATCCTTTTTCTGATGATCGGCTCCTACTCGCATAGTTACATGTGTCTTATGTCCCCCGATGTTGTAGTTACCTATGCTTGTCCCACCATGGGGTGTATAAAGTCCCGTGGTGGCGGCCCGACACAATTCTAGAATGCACAGGTATGCTATTGGTGCCCAGTGCCTTATTTTTCTGCGCCGGAGTGTGTGCACGCCCGCACCCCGTTAGAACCTACACTGCTGCACCACCGCCGTAGATTTGACCTCTTACAATCAGCCCAGTAATCTTGCCCCACCCTGCCTAGTTCAGGGAATCCTGATACACCTTGTAGGGTTACTGCTGAAAAGGGTCCCCTGCTACTAGGTTTTCTATTTCTAGCCAACATTCTAAGTTAGTTAAGTGTTTAATAAACCTAACCCCCAATCAGTCTGTTTAGTTTAGCATGTTCCATTTTGATTAAGTATTAATTTTATTTACTTAATCCTATCAATTCTGACTCAGCCTTAATTGTCTTATTAAAGCCTTGACCTCTCACATTAGACAGGTATTGTTGTGGCTGCCTGTTGCCGGTTGGGTCTGGGCAGTCTTACGCCACAACTCAGTCTAACCTCGGGTCCTTATTGGGCTCTGTGTTTAACCATCCACATTGGATAGGTATAGTTGTGACTACTGGGCAGCTGGGCGGTTACGGGCAGGTTTACATCACAACTCAATCCAACCTCGGGTTAAACACATCGTATTTTCTCCATTTACATATTTTGTCTCTCTTCTTTTTATATGTAAATATTTGCGGCCCATTATTCAAATTCATCTTTATTGGTTAAATTTCATTTATGCCACTTAATTGTTTTTCAAGGTTGTTTGCATGCGTCAAACATGCCAACACATATGTTCTATATTTTAACCCGAACGTCATTACCCCCGTTTTACACGTTCGCTAAATTATAAGATATGTTGGGTTTAACATTTAAACCCAACTTAGCCATATGAAAAAGGGAGGCTTATAACATGGTGTTTATGAGGTAACATAAAAAGGGGAGTGTGAACGCATGAACTTGCAACATAACGATTCAATTAACATAAGGTAGGCACATGTGAACTTGCAATTGTAACAACATATAATCATGGCATAAACAATACTTAAACATGAATCATTCTATTCATATAATCATGGCATAAACAATACCTAAACATGAAACATTCTATTCATATGATTATGGCATAAACAATACTTAATCATGAATCATTCTATTCATATAATCATGGCATAAATAATACTTAAACTTGAATCATTCTATTTATGTAAACTTGCAATTGGAATGTAAATCTAACTTAATTGTGTCACATATATCACTATATGGTTTTGATAACAACTTAGGCCTAAAACATGTTTCAACTAGGCATAATACCAAACATAGTTTAGTCATTTTCATAAAGGTGCTTACTTTTGTTCTAATGCAAAAGTATGATTTGCCAATTTCAACATAGATTCATATAAATCATAGTACTTAGTCGAGTCCAATTACACACTAAAAGTGATCATAAAAGTATATACATCATATTGGCGTAGTAATGCATCATATACTTGCACGAATCCCGATTAAAAATTCCACAACATATGGTTGTCAACATAAATCATGTACTTGTATGAATCCAATCGTATACCGTAACATTTCCAAATCGTTTAGAATCAAAATAACATACAAGTATAGATTATTATCGCCACAATTCCATTTCGTTGTTAACTTCCATCGCAAATCACATACTTGCAAATATCCAATCGTATACCATAACATTTCCAAATCGTTTAGAATCAAAATAACATACAAGTATAGATTATTATCGCCACAATTCCATTTCGCATTTTACACAAATCAAACTCAATTAATTATTCACATCAGAATAGCACTCTACTTACAACGTATGACGAATCTTCAATTCAGGAATCTGAATTCTGAATTTGGAGATGCTATCCTTTGTTGTAGGCGTTGTTTTGATTTGACTGATGTTGCTTTAAGATTTGAATTATCTCCTAATTGTCTCTCAATTTCTGATGGCTATCCTTAGTCTCTCCTCAGCAGCATGACGGTCTCGTCTCCATTATTGTTTGTGTGAATTAGGTTAGTCTTAGGTCCTTTTTATAGAGTTTTTGAGTTGATTTAGACCATCGATGGAGCTTGGTTTAATAATATCCGTTCGCTCAAAGGAGAGACCAACCAGGAGCTGACACCTAGCCCTAGTGACAAGGCATGGCTCAGAAAATCGACAAAACATAGACTAGGTCAGCCAGGGTGGGCTGGGTTCGACCTGGCTCAGGGGCCAGGTCGACACCCCAGTCGACACCGTGTCGACTTGGCAGTCGACACGGGTTACCCAGGTCGACTGCCCAGTCGACCTGGATAGCCCCAGGTCGACTGCCAAGTCGACCTGGGTGCCTTGGGCGGGAATTTTCCATCCTGGCCAATTGGGCCCGATTTTGAATTTTAAATTTGTTTTTCTGAGCTGTTTTCGTCTGTTTGAATTTTAAACTGAATTCTGAAACTTCCGGAGGCCATATCTTCTTCATACGGAGTCTGTTTTACGCAAACTCGGACTCTATCTCAAGCAGAATTCCGAGAAGAACGCAATGGCGTATCCCGTTTCCCTTAATTCTTTGATTTGAAATTAATTATACTTTAATTTGTGAATTTCACTGTTATAGAATACACGGGGTGTTACATTCTCCCCCACTTCAAAGGATTTCGTCCCCGAAATCTTCAAGTTCAGGAAGAATGTACATCCTAACATCCATCTAATCATCCATCAAACACGGGCATCCATTGTCCTTAAAAGACTTCTAATGCTTCATGATCATACGCGAAGTGTGTGTGTATATGTACTTATCTAATGAAAAATCAGGCAGTCTACTGATTCAGTTGACCTCCTTAATGCGAATTATGCAAGTGCCATGAATCCATTATGTATGCAAATTCGCCTATTCTTGATTCTACATGAGTGCACAATCATTCATACAAATGCAACATCCATATGACAACACATTAAAGTTCAACCATATACGAATGCAAACATATATGCATATGCAATATGAAGTGACTGAGCCGATCTAAAACCTAGATTGTGTGTGTCTATGCAACCACGAGCAACCACTAGCAATCACTTGCAACCACTTGCAACCATCATCCATAACATGTTTCAATTACGTGTTTTCATCCAAAGGGTTTCTTCCTAAAAGATAAGGTTGAGGAGATATACCTAAAAAGATAGATAAAAGCGCAACTTAAGGAAAAAGAAAAGATCAAAGATGTACCCTCGAGAAGAAAAGGATAGGCTGCGCGTATTCTAGCTTCAGTTTCCCAAGTTGCACCTTCTTCGGCGTCGCTCCACTGCACTTTGACTAGCTTGACTTCGCGGTTGCGTAGCTTCTTAACTTCCGTTCCTATTATGCGGGTTGGAACTTTCCTTACGGTTGCTTCGCGTTCCACTTCAGCTTCTTCTAGGATATTTGGCTCTACCACTTCAGCAGACTCATGTAGACATTTTCGGAGATGTGAAACGTGAAAGACGTTGTGAACTCAGGCAAATTTTTCAGGTAGCCCTAATCTATAGGCCATTTTCCCAATTTTCTCGATGATAGGGAATGGCCCTACGAACCTTGGTGCAAGCTTTCCTGTGGTTCCAAAACGAACAACGTTCCTTAGCGGAGATACCTTAAAAAAAACTCTGTCCCCAACCTCAAATTCAAGGTCGGTCCTCCTCTTGTCGGCGTAGGACTTTTGTCTGTCTTAGGCCGTCTTCACCCTTCTTTGTATTAAGTCTACTTTCTCTGCAGTCTCTCGGATCATATCTGGTCCAAGTATGAGCTTATCAGTAGACTCCCACCAACAAGTGGGCGATCGGCACGGTCTTCCATATAAAGCTTCGAAGGGCGCCATTCTGATGGTTGCTTGATAGTTGTTGTTGTAGGCAAATTCCACCAAAGGAAGATGGTCTTCCCATGTCCCTCCGAAGCCAAGGACGCACCGTCTTAAAAGGTCCTCCAAAACTATGTTCACTCTTTTTGTTTGGCCATCGGTTGGGGGATGATAGGCTATACTCAAGCATAACTGTGTGCCTACCGCTTATTGCAGACTCCGCCAAAACTCACTTGTGAAGATAGGGTCTCGGTCACTAACAATGCTAGATGGTATTCCATGGAGTCGAACGATTTCCTTGAGGTAAAGAGATGCTAGGGATGAGGCAGTTCTTTTACTTTTGACAGGTAAAAAGTGGGCGCTTTTAGTAAGCCTATCCACTATTACCCAAATGCTAGTTTTGCCTCTCCTAGACCTAGGCAGCCCATCAATGAAGTCCATTGATATGCTATCCCACTTCCACTGCGGGACCTCTAGAGGATGTAGCAGACCGCCAGGCTTTTTCTGTTCCGCCTTGACCTGTTGGCACACCATACACTTAGAAATGAAATCTGCCACATCCTTCTTCATGTCGTTCCAAAAGAAAGTTCTTTTTATGTCCTTGTACATTTTATCTCCGCCTGGGTGTGTCGTCATCTTGGAGTGATGTGCTTCCTCGAGAACCTTCTTTACTAAATCCCTTGTCTGTGGGACGCATAGTCTTCCGTCTATCCTTAGCCAACCCTTGTCGTCGATGGAGTATCTGTTGAGGTGACTTGAAGTCTCACCCCTAATTAGCCTATCAATCGTCTCCACAAGCTGAGGGTCCTCGCATTGTGCTGTCCCTATCGAGTCCACTAAAGTCGGGCGTACTTGGAGAGATGCTAGCAAGCCTATTACAAAATCAGAGGAGGGCCTAAAGTCAAAGCTGGCTATAAACTCTAGGCTTTGTCTTTCAACAAACAGCGGGCTTAGGGTCAGTTTCTTTCGGCTCAACGCGTCTGCCACTACGTTGCCTTTGCCTGGATTATAGGAGATTTCAAAATCATACGAGGAAAGAAAATCCATCCATCTCTGTTGCCTCAAGTTAAGGTTCTTCTGCGAGAAAAGGTATTTCAACGATTTATGGTCAGTGTAAAGTTCGAACTTCTCACCTAGGAGATAGTGTCGCCAAGACTTGAGTGCAAAGACGATGGCAGCTAACTCAAGATGTCGGGTAGTTCTTTTCATGCACTTTCAATTGCCTCCCGCCATATGCTACTACCCTTCCTTCTTGCATTAAGACGGCGCCTAGCCCTGTCCCACATGCATCTATATAAACTGTGAACATCTTGCTTTCATCGGGCAACGTTAAAACTGGGGCTGTTGTAAGAGCACTTTTCAGTCGTTCGAAAGCAAACTCGCAATCCAAATCCCAATTGAACACTAGATTCTTCTTGGTCAACTTTGTGAGCGGAGCTGATATCTTTGCAAAGTCTCTGATGAATTTTCGATAGAAGACTGCTAGCCCGAGAAAGCTTCGGACCTCTGTTGCGTTCTTTGGTGTCTTTCCAATCCTGCACCGCTACTACCTTAGCCGGGTCTACAGCTAACCCTTCCTTGGATACTATGTGCCCAAGAAATCTTACCTCCTCTCTCCAAAAGTGGCATTTGGAGAATTTGGCTTTTAGCTGATGGACTCGCAGAGTTTCCATGATTGCCCTTAAGTGCTGGGCATGCTCCTCTTCACTCTTTGAGAAGATCAAGATATCGTCTACGAAAAACACTACGAACTTATTGAGGAAATCTATGAACACCCTACTCATTAGGTCCACGAAGTAAGCAGGTGCGTTTGTCAAGCCGAAAGGCATGACAAGCCATTCCAAGAAGCCGTCTGGGGTTCTGAATGCCTTTTTATCGATGCTATCTTCAGCCACCCTTAGCTGATGAAAACCGGTCGCTAAATCGAGTTGGGCGAAAACAGACGCTCCTACAAGCTGATCAAACAGATCGTCTATTCTGGGGAGAGGGTGCCTATTCTTTTTCATTAGCTTGTTGAGTTCCCTATAGTCAACACATAGACGGAGTGAACCATCCGCCTTTGTAGCGAACACCACTGGAGCGCCCCATTCTGAAATACTCCTTCTAATGAACCCCTTCTCTAGAAGCTCTTTAATCTGTTTACTGAGCTCTTTCCTTTCCCGTGGAGCCATGTGTCTAACAGGAAACGCAACGGGCTTTGCATTATCTATAAGATATATGCGGAAGTCTATCTCCCGCTTCGGAGGCAAGCCCTTCACCTCTTCGAAGACATCCGGATATTCCCGGACCACTCTAATTGATTGCAAATTTTCAACAGAGGCATCTAGTGATTCAAGATAACTAAGCATAACCGCATACGAGGGATTACAAGAAATTTCCAAAGTGTTACCGAGCTGGGTCAGGAGCCTAACAACACTTTTCTCACAATCAAGGATGGCCCCATTACTGGATAGCCAATCCATGCCCAAAATCAAACCATATCCTGAAAAACCCAAAACAAAGGCACTACATTTAAATTCTACGCTTAGAATAGAAATTTTCAATCCCAAACAGATCATAGACAAATGAGATGGGCCCCCAATTGGGTTTGAAACAATTAAGAGGTCCTCTACCATACTAGTTTTAAGGTGCAGAGATTCTACTAAAGCAGATGAGATAAAGGAGTGTGATGCGCCAGAATCAAATTAAGTGCGAACGGGGTGATCATAAAGATAAACTACACTTCCTACAGAAGTATTTATACCTCGCTGTTGCAGAGGTGGCGCTTCTAGCACATGAACCTGTGCCCCTGAGGTGGATCCAGCCCTCTGCCCCTGTCCTCGTTTCTTTGGGCAGTCCTTTGCCATGTGGCCTATCTCACCGCAAGAAAAGCACCCACCATTCATCTTGGCCTTCTTTTTCCGGCAATCTTTTACTAAGTGCCCTACTTTGCCACAGAAATTACACTTCCTCTTCTCTTTGTTGTCTTTCCCACCCTTCTTAAAGTCTGTCTTCTTAGGTTGTAAACCCTCTTTCTTCCCTTGAGAGCTTTCTGACTTTGTCTCCTTCTTACCCTTATCCTCTTCGTTCAGCAATGCCATCTGTACCAACCTTTCATATGTAGCTCCCATGGGTATATGGTTCATGGCCAAACTGTGTAATGGCTCATTCAACCCTTTGACATAACGGAGAGCCTTCTTGTGCGGGGTGTTGACTAGGTCCAGTCCGAACCTAGCCAGCTCATCGAGCTGATTAACATACTCTTTGACTGTCTTATTCCCTTGCTTAAGAAATAAGAATTTTTCCAACTACAAACTCCTTTCCGCGTCTGAGAGAAATTTAACCTCAAACCTTGCCCTAAAGTCCTCTCATGTTTCCACTGGTCTTTCTGCATTAGTGACTTCCCACCAGTAGGAAGCCTCGCCTTTTAGTAGCCACACTGCAAGTTGTACTTTCTGCCTATCTTCTACCTCAAAGATGACGAATAAGTCCTCGGTTTCTTTTAACCAATTTCTAGCTGCCACGAAGGACTCGGTTCCATGAAAATCCTTTCCTCCCAAAGCTTTAAAATCTTTACATATCTTAGCAAAAGTGTTTCCCCGTGGAGGAGGTGGAGGAAGAGGTGCTGCTGTAGCCAGATGATTCTCTGCAGCTGGGGGAGGAGGAACGGTAGGGCCTGGCTGAGTGGCCCTTGCTTCTAAGAATCGTCTAAACCAACAAGGTATTGGTACACCCTCTGGCAAGTTAAGTTCTTCGGACATGCTAAAACAAAAAGGATAGATTCAAAATGAAGGATAAGAGATAGTACCTATGGCTTTGGGGGACTTTGCCTTTTTAAAATAAAATAATATTTTATCTTTTAAAAATGCTTCTTTAAATTTTTCTTTGAAAATAAATTTTCAAAACTTTTATCTTATCTGGTAAACCTATGCTCTGATACCAAGTGAAACACCCCACCTCTGTTAGGGTCACTCTCAAAGGGTATGCCCTGATTTTATTGGAGGTTTATAAGTATAAGTCACAGATATACAAGACAGATATAAGAACACATATTTTTGAACAGCGGAAAATAACAACTTTTATTTCAACATAATACGTGTTACACAAACCATGTCATAATTTGTTTTACAATACTTCCAAAACATAACATCTCCATAACTGTCTTGATTACATTATTTAAAGAAGCATAAAGAAAACATAAGTAAACTGCAAAAGTCCCATAATTGCTGCCCAAAGGCATAGCCCAAAACGGAAAAGATCCGAGCAATACATTCTTTCTCTTCAAGCTGGATGCGGAAACTGGTCAAGCTGCAGTATTCCCTCACTATGGTCCGGGGGGGGACGAAAGAAAAGAAGGCGAAAGAAAAGTTGAGTCAGACATAAAGCCTGAGTAAGTCTAGGACTATTCAGTCTATGAATAAAGAACTGGGTATGATAAGCATAAACTGGAATTGGGAAAGCATCATAAACTAAGTTAAGTTGTTTAGGGTCGAATATTATCGTACCCCATATTAATCTCTGTACCCATATAAACTAGTTCCCAACAGGCACCCCATAATCAGGGTGAAGTGATCCTTTTTCTGATGATCGGCTCCTACTCGCATAGTTACATGTGTCTTACGGCCCCCGATGTTGTAGTTACCTATGCTGGTCCCACCATGGGGTGTATCAAGTCCCATGGTGGCGGCCCAAGAAAACTCTAGAATGCACAGGTATGCTACTGGTGCCCAGTGCCTTATTTTTCTGCCCCGGAGTGTGTGCACGCCCGCACCCCGTTAGAACCTACACTGCTGCACCACCGCCGTCGATTTGACCTCTTACAGTCAGCCGATTAATCGTGGCCTACCCTTCCTATTTCTGGGTATCCTGATACAACTTGTAGGGTTACTGCTGAAAAGGGTCCCCCGCTACTAGGTTTTCTATTTCTAGCCAACATGCTAAGTTGGTTAAGTGTTTAATAAACCTAACCCCCAATCAGTCTGTTTAGTTTAGCATGTTCCATTTTGATTAAGTATTAATTTAATTTACTTAATCCTATCAATCCTGACTCAGCCTTAATTGTCTTATTAAAGCCTTGACCTCTCACATTAGACAGGTATTGTTGTGGCTGTCTGTTGCCGGTTGGGTCCGGGAAGTCTTACGTCACAACTCAATCTAACCTCGGGTCCTTATTGGGCTCCGTGTTTAACCACCCACATTGGATAGGTATTGTTGTGACTACTGGACAGCCGGGCAGGTTTACATCACAACTCAATCCAACCTCGGGTTAAACACATCGTATTTTCTACATTTACATATTTTGTCTCTCTTCTTTTTATATGTAAATATTTGCGGCCCATTATTCAAATTCATCTTTATTGGTTAAATTTCATTTATGCCACTTAATTGTTTTTCAAGGTTGTTGGCATGCGTCAAACATGCCAAAACATATGTTCTATATTTTAACCCAAACGTCATTACCCCCGTTTTACACGTTCGCTAAATTATAAGATATGTTGGGTTTAACATTTAAACCCATCTTAGCCATATGAAAAAGGGAGGCTTATAACATGGTGTTTATGAGGTAACATAAAAAGGGGAGTGTGAACGCATGAACTTGCAACATAACGATTCAATTAACATAAGGTAGGCACATGTGAACTTGCAATTGTAACAACATATAATCATGGCATAAACAATACTTAAACATGAATCATTCTATTCATATAATCATGGACTAAACAATACTTAAACATGAATCATTCTATTCATATGATTATGGCATAAACAATACTTAAACATGAATCATTCTATTCATATAATCATGGCATAAATAATACTTAAACTTGAATCATTCTATTCATGTAAACTTGCAATTGGAATGTAAATCTAACTTAATTGTGTCACATATATCACTATATGGTTTTGATAACAACTTAGGCCTAAAACTTGTTTCAACTAGGCATAATACCAAACATAGTTTAGTCATGTTCATAAAGGTGCTTACTTTTGTTCTAATGCAAAAGTATGATTTGCCAATTTCAACATAGATTCATATAAATCATAGTACTTAGTCGAGTCCAATTACACACTAAAAATGATCATAAAAGTATGTACATCGTATTGGCATAGTAATGCATCATATACTTGCATGAATCCCAATTGAAAATTCCACAATATATGGTTGTCAACATAAATCATGTACTTGTATGAATCCAATCGTATACCGTAACATTTCCAAATCGTTTAGAATCAAAATAACATACAATTATAGATTATTATCGCCACAATTCCATTTCGTTGTTAACTTCCAACACAAATCACATACTTGCAAATATCCAATCGTATACCATAACATTTCCAAATCATTTAGAATCAAAATAACATACAAGTATATATTATTGAGACGACCCGAATTCCCGTTCAGACGGAAACAGGGCTATCTTTGGAATATAACACAGAAACAGATAATAGCAGAACAGAATTAAATAAATACACCAGATAATGAACAACAAAATATACTGGATAAAAGTAATCATCAGAGTTACACAGTATACAGGATCTTACTTAGTACAAATACAGTTCAGCTATACATAAATGTCTACAGCGGAAATAAACAAAATATGTACAATAGGAGCTGAACAGCATAAAAAGAAATAAATGATAGAATCCATCTTCAGCTCCGGCTATCCAGAAAGAACCAGCTAAACCTGAATACAGGGCTGCCCGTGTAGAAAAAGGGGCACCCGAGTTTGAAAGTGAAACAAACTACGAGTCAGTCAGGGAACTGGTATGAGAAATCCACTCAACACATATATAATTGGCTATTCACAGGACCACGCCACTTTCGTGGAACGGTTTACTCCATTGGATCGCCAGTGCTTTAAAACAAATCTTTCTTTTAAACATCGCTATGTTTTTTTTTTAAAAATGAAACCGTTATAAGACTCAGTTCCCATCACACAATGCAACGCAAACCGGAGGATAGAGTTTTACCTTATAACGGTCAAAATATGCTTGATACGATCAAAACAAAGGCATTTGATATTATTGTTAGTGTCTATATGTTTTGAAAACAATTTCAAATCATAACTATCAATCATAGACGACATGAGCGTCCCATGCCACTATGTCGCCAAATGTATATATACAATTGAAACCGCACGATCACGTATTTGGAAATTGGATTTCCGTCATGAACCAAGGCAAAAGATAGTCCTTACCGAATTCGTGACTCTCTAGCCCGAGCCACAGGATCAGAACGCATCAACCCTTTATATCGTCAGGGCCGGTCCACCGATGTGGATTATTATGCCTGAACACTACGTCTCCCCGCCCTTTGGGGCGTAAACGAGCCAACGAATGACTCCATCGGACCCGGATCGTCCGATCACACCGAGGCGCCTCGCAACAGCAACAACCACATAGGTGAAAAGTATATAAATGTCAGGGCTGGTAGGTCACTGACACCACCCTAGCTAGAAAGAAATGCAGGCCCTCCCTGATGTCCTCTCCCGTTTTAGCTTCATACCGAGGTGTGAGGCTCGCGAATTCACGTTATACACAAAGCTACGCCACACAGGCGGTGCTTTGATCATCACCACAAGACTTTGCTTTTCAACAGAAGCCCTGATCACTGCATCTTAGCATGCCACACAGGCAATTCACGCCATGCGATTGATGTCCATCGATATACAACCTCTGAGCTCGTACGCCTCAGAGAAGGGCGTTAAGCAAAAGAATAAATTCTCCGCCGCCAAACAGATGTATATTTAATAGAGATCAATCAACACAGAATAAAATCCAATGTCGGACACACAGTCCATTTACAAGTCCGTTCTGGGTCTGTATGAAACCGGAGGCACTAAATACCTCGCAAACCCATCGATCACCACGTACGTCTGGACGATCACCACTCATTATCCATATTTCGGGATACCTCCCAATCAGGACCTCGGTTACCATCCAAACGAGGTGAAGATCTCCGGTCTTCGACCACCGTCTTTATCTTCGACTTTCAATCGTCGGTCAATTATTTGAAATGAGAATTAACTCGGCCTTTTCAAATAATTCACGTATATTTAGAATTTCAAATCAATTTATTTCAATGGTTAAATTATTCGACAACACCAATATTGTTCTTTAATGTAATTTTTACACCAAACACATTCAACCATCAAATACAACATAAATCGAGCAAATTCAGTTTATTTCCACTCCATATTGTTTCCAGTATTTTATAACGATTTATCGCTATTTTTATTTATTTTAAAATAGCCCATTTATTCAAAACGACGCTTCGGGCCATAAAGCGGTCGTGGCGCTGTTTTTCTTCAGATTTGATTTACACATATCTGAACATCTAACCGTTGGATCTTCACAAAATTTACATCATTAGAAAGGTCTTTTCAGAACGAATCCAACGGTTCCAGTTTCGGGAAAATCCGACGGTCGGATCTCCCGGTACAATGGTTTGAAGTTTCGGTTTCAAAATCCGAACTGCAGCGTCGTTATTCGATTAAATATAATTATATTTATATATATAAATAAATATAATTGTTTCTGGCGCTGTTTTTCTTCAGATTTGAATTAAACATTCCAGACAATCCAACCGTTGGATTTCTACAAAGTTGGTGCCGTTGGGAAGATATTTCCAAGGCGAACCCGACGGTTGAGGTTTCGGGAAAATCCAATGGTCGGATTTCCCGCACTAGTCGTTTGAAATCTCGGTTTCAAAATACGAACTGCACGGCTTCGTTTCTTTTTAATTTTATTTATATTTATATATTTATATAAATATAGTTCATTCAATGATTTCCATATCGTTTTCACTTCAAATATTTTTCTAACACCTTAAAATTTTGGAAAATTTCGCCATAACCTCCCCTGCACCGGGAGCATCGGGAAATCGCAAATAGCGTTCCCGGTCCTTCTAATCTCAAAAAGAAAAAGAAAAAGCCAAGCCGCTAGCCAACAGGCTCATAAAATCATCACCCAAACAAAGCAGTAAATGTGTACCTATTTGTCGGGCACAAAATTTTATTCCTCTTCTCTAGCCCCTTTGCTATAACCTGTTCAATAAGTATGCATGTACATATATATACAGTTCTTATCATTTATCATTTTCTATTCGAATTCATATTTGATTTCAATTTGGTTTAAAAACACCATTCATTCTAATGTTACATAAATAGGTGCAAATCATTTCATTAGCTAATTAATGAATATTTCAACTCAGATATGTTTATTTTGAACAAGTGGCTATTTTTAACACTTCACATTTCAACGATTTATGCATACAATAAAAATGTGATTTTTATTGTAAAACAATTCATTTCAAAACACTATTCTTCTATATAGTTCCTATAGGTGATAAAAATAAGATTTTTATCCTAAAACAATTTCTTTTGAAACGAGATTATTTTACACAGTTCATATAGTCGATAAAAGGTGATTTTTATTATCAAACAATTTTCACAACAATTTCAACCAATAAATATCGTCCATGGTTTGTGGACGAGGGGCGTGTGTATATATATATATATATATATATATATATATATATATATATAGCAATTCACTTTCATTTAAATCACTATATTGAATTTTAAACGCACGTTTCAAATTACCGGGGTCACATACTAACTAGAAAAATCCCAGAAAAATATTTTCTAGCTTCGTATTGACGATACGGTCCTAACAAAACTAGTTTCGTCGAATTCTGAGGCCGTTTGCAAAATGGCCAATTTCCAGTCGATTAAAATCAACAGAAACTGGTCAAACGCGTCTTCCTTTGCCACGCTCACATATTGATTCGAAAAATTATGAAATTTGAAACCTAACAATAACTTGACCCCGCGGATCCAACAAACGTGGTTTCATCGAAATCCGAGGTCGTTTGCAAAATGTCCATTTTTAAGGGCCTGAATTCCACAACGACTATTCAAAATTTTCAACTGGACATATCTTTTGATTCCCGCAATCAAATTTCGATTGGTCGGATTCGTTAGAAAGATATTCACTAACAGATTTAAATATTTTTGGTTTCACTAAAATCCGGATTGTTTTGCACCCGGTATATTCAATTGAAGTTTGAAATCGAATTATCGAACTACCGCGCCATTTTCCATTCTATATATAATTATAATTAATTATATTCGTTTTCAAATGTCGATTCAAACTCAGTTTTCATCGCCATTATTTAAAATATTTATTTTAAATAATTAAAATCCATTATTTTAGCCAATTTAAAAAATTTAAATTGGTTCAGATTTTCTGGGTCGTTACAATTATTATCGCGACAATTCCATTTCGCATTTTACACAAATCAAACTCAATTAATTATTCACATCGGAATAGCACTCTACTTACAACGTATGACGAATCTTCAATTCAGGAATCTGAATTCTGAATTTGGAGATGCTATCCTTTGTTGTAGGCGTTGTTTTGATTTGATTGACGTTGCTTTAAGCTTTGAATTATCTCCTAACTGTCTCTCAATTTCTGAAGGCTATCCTTAGTCTCTCCTCAGCAGCATGATGGTCTCATCTCCATTTTAGTTTGTGTGAATTAGGGTTAGTCTTAGATCCTTTTTATAGAGTTTTTGAGTTGATTTAGACCGTCGATGGAGCTTGGTTTAATAATAGCCATTCGCTCAAAGGAGAGACCAACCAGGAGCTGACACCTAGCCCTAGTGACAAGGCAAGGCTCCGAAAATTGACCAAACACAGACTAGGCTAGCCAGGGTGGGCTGGGTTCGACCTGGCTCAGGGGCCAGGTCGACACCCCAGTCGACACCGTGTCGACTTGGCAGTCGACACGGGTTACCCAGGTCGACTGCCCAGTCGACCTGGCTAGCCCCAGGTCGACTGCCAACTCGACCTGGGTGCCTTGGGCGGGAATTTTCCCGCCCTGGCCAACCGGGCCCGATTTTGAATTTTAAATTTGTTTTTCTGAGCCGTTTTCGTCTGTTTGAATTTTAAACTGATTTTGAAACTTCCGGAGTCCATATCTTCTTCATACGGAGTCCGTTTTACGCAAACTCGGACTCTATCTCAAGCAGAATTCCGAGACAAACGCAATGGCGTATCCCATTTCCCTTGATTCTTTGATTTGAAATTAATTATACTTTAATTTGTGAATTTCATTGTTATAGAATACACAGGGTGTTACACGCGAGCTCCAGGGTGTTGAGCTCCTCGCGGTCACGATGTTGATTCGAATGGAAGTGGGGTTTCGATTTTTCTTTGAAGAGCTCGACATTTTTTCTTAGAAGAACACTGGAAAGAGAATGAGGGTGTTGCAGTTTATAGAAGAAGAAGGAGGAACCAGACGTAGTAAAGCCATTTAAGGGATGTTGGCAAAAGTACAAGCAAATCCCTTTTTATTTTATTTAAAATGATTTTCGATTTGATTTGTATTTAATTCGACTAGATTTAAAGAGATTTTTATTTCTTTTTATATAGATATCAATTTGATTTTGATCCTATCCACTGATCAAATAAATCAGGGTTCACAATTAAAAATCATGAACCACTATATTAGTGTATCGACCGTCGTTATAATGTTATAACACTATTTTGAATTCAACGAAATAGATTATACAATTTAATTTGAACGTATATAAAATAACCATATTAAATTGATATAATATAATTAAAATTCAGAACTAACCACTTTCTCGATAATAATATAATTTAAATTCAAAAACATATAAATTCTTCAACAATAAATTACTATTATCGTCGTTTATATTCAAATAGAATACATATTGATCATCTGAACCATTTCGATTCAGTTTTATCTTCGAATTGAATTTTTTCAATTCTCGTATTTCGATAATTATATGTATTCGAAATAAATCGTATATCGATTATAAATCGATAATTAAATATAAAAATTATTTTATATTATTAATTCAATATTTAAACGATATTAAATATTTAAAATAACTATTCAAAAAATCCGGGTCGTTACACTCTACATTCATTCCCAAATCCGTTAACATTTGTTTGATTGTGGAGTATTTGTCTTGCAGTGTATTTTCCTTCGTAATCCACTTTTTCAATCTCTTTAATAACTCAGTCACGCTATTTCCTGATCACTTGAATTCTTTTTTCAAATTGCGTAGCTCAATAAGGGCACTTAATGTTGTAAGACCATCTTCACAATAAGAACATAGTTTTTCATTTTTTTCTTCTTTTGTATTCGTGGTTCTTTATTCCTTGACAACCATCATCGCTACCGTGAATGCTCTCTTACACCATAATCATAGTCAACAAGGTTTCCAAGAATACATTCAACGCGGTTTTCCTCTTGAAATTGATTTGAGACGCAAGCGCCATTAGTGGTAACATGTGATGTATGATTGACTGTTGCATTCTCACCATTAAGAAACCACTCATCATATGTTGGACCCATAACATAAACGATCATGTGTTTCTCAACTATTTTAAAGGACATTTTTTTTGAATTTCTAAACTTTTCGTAGGGACAACAACACATCTCAAAATCAGGCGGTGAATGATGCTTTCAAAAATTCATAAAATGTTGGACCCATTGTATGTACTCTTCGGTGTTCCTATGTCTGTATCTAATCCACTGTCTTAAAGTTGGTAATGACATTAGCCAAAATTTTAGCCTTTTCCTACAATTTCATTTCATGGTTAATAAATATCTTCAATCGTTGTTTTCTCAGAAGAGCTATGGATGTGGTTATCACGAAAAGATGACAAATCAAATTTGTTGCACGATTAGAAAAATTACCAAAATAGAAAATCAAATTTGAAACAAAACCAAAAGTTATGAATTTGGTTGGAAAATCCGAAAACTTGAATTATCAGATTGAAAAGTTCAAACTAAAATCTTGAAACTTGTTACACACTATTGTACCCAAGAGCATTTACTTTGGATTTTTTTTATTTTACTTTATATAAAAAAAAAATACCAGAGCATTTCACACAAGCAATGAGGTGATTATTTAACACGCATATTCCCAGTAGTTAACATTAGTTTTTGGCTATTTGACCACTGTATAGGCATCATTAGAAGCATATAAATTTATAATCTTTGGTTTAACATTTCTAGTCCCAAACAAAAATTCATATAAGTTGAAGGCCATAGAAGATAATTTATCTAAATTTGATCCTTGTCTTCCTACATTTTTGGAGTTTCCATTTTTCACTCAGCACTTATAAAACAAGGGTTTCAAAGTTTGAACAAGAAATTATTTAATGGAGAGTAAAAATATAATAAGAGTAGACCGAAGGGCATCCCAACCTTGAAAAGGTTCGCCATGGTCGATGGTCAGACGTTATCCATGGCCCATGTCACTTGGGTAGTGATATACCGATGATCGGGGAAGGAGGGACAGTTTAATGGCGCCCTAAGTGTAACATACCGTCTTTCGTCCACTTCAAGCCGGTAATTAAACCAACTCAAACTTTTCGAAATGACAGAATGTTATTATATTCTGAGTTAAATAGAATAAATCACAGAATCACAGACACAGAAAACAAAATATCTCGCAGCGAAATAAATAAATTATACAATAGTAGTTGATCATGAAGATACTACGTAAAAATCAAAATTTATACATAATATCAGAGTTACAAAATTAAATACAGCAGAAGTCTAAATACAAGAATTTCTAATACAAAGGAGAAATAGCCTGAATCAACAAGTAGAGGTGATATCTTCAATAGTCTTCTGCTTCAAAAGGTGAAATCTCGACACTGCAATACTCAATCTGACCCAAGCAATAATGCAAAACAAAACAACTCGGATCAGGACTAACATTATCATAGATGTAAATCAACTTAAATGAAATATTCGATGAAATGCATCAGTAATTTAAAAGAGTTTGGGATCACCATCCTCTAAGGATCCATTAAACTAATATCATATAATATAATACGCTATTATAATAGTGTCTATGTTTAAATATACTATTGAAAATAGTGTAAGCGGGATTACCCTTATTACCCTTACACCGTTTATACTGTTATCGTATAGTTTGCATATAACACACCAGTACGTCGGCGGATAGGGATGCGCCGTGATACGACAACGCTAAATCAAAATCGTAGGGGGCTCGATCATGATAATATGACAAGGCACACGAGGAATACCCACGGTAGGATTCTACCGATGCATGCCCGGACCGGTGGTAACGCATAGCCGCAACTACCTCCCACCTCGAACAGCACTCCCATAATCAAGGGTAGCCACCAATTAAATCACAAAGTAATAGATATAGTTCAAAGAAATGTGTTCGATGGAGGTGCGACCTCACTTAATCACGGTATAACACCTGTTTTAGTCATTTTAATTATGACCCGTTGGTCAAGGCTATCCATCAACGTTCTCTTTCTTCAATCTAGTAATCGCCACCAAACCATCCAACTTCATTCTGTAACTCCACCACGTATACAGTTGTTAAAGTGGTTTTCGGTATTGGCAGAAAGTATGACAATATCCAATTCCAGTCTCTTTAACAACCAAACGTTTACATTTTTCACACCGTGGCCATTTTAATAAAATCATATCTTGAAATAAATTGATTTAAGAAATTATGAATCAATTCCATAAATAATTTTTTTTCAATTCATACTCAGTCAATTTATAATCGAATTCATATATTCACATCAATTATAAATTCAAATTCCAATAAATTACGCAGTTCACGTTCATTTCCTATACAGTTCAATATTTAAGTCAATTCAAAATCGCATTAAGTTGGTTTAAAATCAACTTCATTGTATCAAGTATCGTTATATAAATTTAAATCTTTAAACCTCGAATTTTAATCGCAAAATCAAACATATCCACCTATTGAACTTATTATTAAAGTTTATAAAATATATAAAACAAGCATTGAAAATATTACTTATAAGTTATAAATTTATATAGAAAATAGCTTTATAAACATATATAGGTTTTAACTAATTAAGTAATAGTTTAAAAAGAATAATTTATTATAATATATTAATTTAAAGTTAAAAATAAATATATTATTAAATTATATAGTTTAAAATAAATAAATTAAAAGTAAAATCTTAGATAAGCATTTAAATACATTTTTACTCATAAAATCATTTTAAAACGTATAATTTAGAATTTACAAAATTTAAGTATAAATCTTTAAAATATCAATATAAAATATAAGATCTTAAATTAATATTATTAAAACAAAATTTCCAAATCATTTTAATTCGAAAACATGACCAACGGTGTCCGTACATAGTTTTCTACCCTATGGTCAAGTGATACGGATATTATCATTTCAACCTGCAATTTATAAAATTTCTACGGGTTTATCATTTCAACCCGCAATCCCAAATTCAGTAAAAATCGTTCAGGTCTAACATTTCAACCCATAACGATTTTTCCCAAATTTAATATCCTTTCAGTTATGTATCATTTCAACCCTTAGTTATTTTTTTCCTAAACTAGGGGTATCTGCAACATAACAAATTATCACATATCATCAATCACATCATAGTCATATAAAATCAGTGTACGTACATGTCATATGAATATCATGTCACATATGAAAGTGTATGTTTTAAACAAACAATTTCTATTGATAATCCTATACATTTCATAACAGTTCATTTAGTTGACCTAACATCTATGAAGTAATGTGAGTCAGGTGTGAGATAAACTCACCTTTCATGGCCCAAAATGAAACGACGACTCGCAGGCATGATTTAGAATGGATTTTAACTCGATGATCGCTCAAGATTTTATTTTATTTTACAATAGGAGAAGGTATTTTCTTACAAAACAACGTGGAAATTGGATATGTGGAACAGTTTACGAAACCTTTTTTCATAGGTATAAAAGAAGCAACACAATTACAAAAAATTCCATTACCTTATATATATTATATATAAAACATATACATCAAAATTCTTACCTAATTTTATTTTTTAAATCAACTCTACAATCCAAACACCTATCAATTTTTTCACAAATATTTTCTTTATAAAAAGAAAACAAAATTTGGAAAGAAATTTTGCTCTGGACTCCTTTTTAGCAGTACTTTGTTGGTGTATTTGGAAAGAAAGGAATGCAGTGATATTTAATAAACAACAGAAGAGATTTAGAGGATTATGCAAACTCATAATTTTTTGTTTTAACTCATGGTCAGGTCTAGCACCTCCCTCTGCCAGTTTCATGCTTGCTCTGCGGGCAACCAATAGTCCAGCGGAGTGAGTGGGTTCTAACCACGGAGATTCTAGCCTAGATTTGCACTAGTTTGCATAAGGTTGTTTGGGTTAGTTTGTTATATTGCTGTGACTCCTTTTGGCTTTTGTATGATCTGCATATTTCCTTAGCTGTGTTTTGGGTGGTCTAGCTACTGTTGTATTGATTGTTTTGGTCTGAACTATTGTATAATTATCACTCTTATGCAATCGGTATTTGGTCTACCAGTTGGGCTTGTCAACTGGACTATTTATGTATTAATATTATGTTTAATCGACTGTGTAGTTTCACACTACACATCCATCCTACTCAAAATAATAATAATAATAATTAGAAACTTAACCAAAACTCATGCATACAACAGCAATATACATATTATATAAAGGGAGCGGTTTTATAAACATAAAAATTTAACATAATTCAAAAGGTATAATTTCTCAACCACATGATTAATTTATCTTTATGTGAGGGGTGCAAATCATGAGGTAATCTTATGGTTTACATTTTATTCACTCAATTTGTTTCAAATCTTTGTGTCTAAATAGACTTTCCCTTATATAAATCAAACAAACACATACACATGGGCGAAATAAAAAAAGGCATGCCCCAAACAAACACACACACACACACACAAATATATATATATATATATATATATATATAATAAATTAAACAAAATCAACGCAAAAAACTAAAGTAAGATAAACCCACACAAACACATAACTTGACCCAATGGGCAAGGGAAATGCAAGAAGGATGGATCATGATTTTACCAAAAAATTACAAAACTGAACCAAATCTTAACCATTTTAAAAGTGATTTTTGAACAAATTATCTTCAGAATTTGGAAAAATCATAAATAGTAAAATTGTTGCAAATTCTTTTCTCTTCAATTTTTAAAAAAAGAAAAACCAATTTTCGATAAAATTTGAAGAAGATATGATCAAAACAGCGATAGACAAATATTTGGATCTGATATCTGGCTTAAAAACACACCTGAAAGATTGGAAGTTTCGGCCAAGAAAAATTCGAAATCTGGAAAAGTGTATTGCACAAAAGCTTTAGCTCTTTGAATTTAACCCAATTTGAAAAAAAAAAGTAAAGTTGATTTGGGTTCAGTATGAGGAAGTTATGGTCCCTGCAAAACATAACAAAATCTGAAGAAAAAAAGTTAGAAAATAAAAGGAGAAAAGGGTGAAGAGATTGATGGATTTGGTTGCTTCTACTTTTTTCTAGTTTGAGAAGTTTCACCATTAGATTTAGATATAGATCTTGATTTTAGCCATGGTTGATTGCTGAGAATTTTGGAGAAAAAGAAAAAAGGGACTGGTTGTATGAATGAATAAAATGATGATATAAAGAAAAGAAAAACCACTGTAAATAATCATTCATGACTTTCTAATTTTTAACGTTAATTAATAATGAGTCCACGCAAATTATTTTTCACTAATTGAAATTCAAGCCAGTATTAATAAAAATGAGAATGTAAAGAAAGATATAGATTTTTTATATATATAGAGAGAGAAGCTTTCAGATCTATATAAACGAAGAAGAAGAATATAGAGAGGGGAGGAGAGATAACAGTAAAGAAACAGAGCATGTGATAAAATAAAACTAAAATGGCTGTTGTTTATTTTAATACACACGAGAAAATTAATGGGAGAAGGAAATGGACAAAGTTTGAATGGGAATGTGGAACCCGATGGATTATTATTTATTTCAATTAAAGTGGCTGTTTTTTATTTTGATACTCACGAGAAATAAATAGGAGAAGGAAATGGACAAAGTTTGAATGGGAATGTGGAACCCGATGGATTATTATTTATTTCATATAGCCTTTAAAACGTGGTCCAAAAATTCAAATGTGGATGTCATATTTCACGTACACCGTGTTTACTAAGGTATCAACAGACTGATTGATATTCCAAACCAAAATTCCAAATTGGCTAATATTAGTGCTTTGAAAACACTCCATGATGCAAATGTAAGGGTATGAGTTTAATGCTATATAACGCTTGACTAATTCAGGAAATGTATGGATTTTAAAAGGAATATAAAATATATTCATATGAAAACAAAAGGAAATAAGTAAAAGGTGGCGAACTGTTCAAAATTTGAAATAACGAATGTTCAAGGAAAGAATTTATAACAATAAATGGACGTTGAAATTTAAGTGGTAAACATTGATTACAAAAAAAGGAATAAAAATATAAATATTAAATACAAAGAAACCAACGGTTTTTTAGCAATATAAAATTAACCACAATAAATACGGAAAGAAATTAGATTAAAGAAAAATTTAAATTTAGATTTATTTACATCAACAATAATAAAAAAGAATTGAAATTAAATTGAAAATATAATTCCATATTGAAAACGGAGGGTATAATTATACAAATTAAATATTCATATGAAAATTGAAGAATTAATGCAAACAAATAAAATAAGTAAACCAAAATTTTAAATTAAATCATTAATTAAAATTCTTTAAAAATTGAGGCTGTTATAATCTCCCCTACTCAAACCTTTTCGTCCCCGAAAAGGAACGAGGTAGAGAAATAGTAATTAAATAATTAATATATTTAAACCAAAGTTTCATATTTATATTCATACCTATATATATATCACAAATTAAAATCTTTGTAATCCTTTTAAATTTATAAATTCCGATATATGCATAACTTTATAAACTATATCGTTATAGATTTCGACTAAGATAACATCATTTGCATACAAAATCTACATCTTTACCTCTTATTCAAAATGTATAGTTTATAAAATATAATGTCTTAAAGTATAAACATCAAATCCTTTAAAAATATTGATATTACCAAAACATAATATTATTTACGAATATATATATATATATACCAAAATATCAAATCCATATTAAATAAAAATCCTCTTCTTCTACTTCTTACCTTGTTATAGACAAGGATAAGTTGTAGAATTTTAGGTAAAAGATGAACGAGTGAAAGAACCTAATCAAAGAGAATCTACGAAGGAAGGTAGATCCAATGGAAAGGAAATTTCAGAAAAGAATTTAAATATATATATATATATATTTATATATTTTATATCCGAAAATATTTGTTTAAAACATTTAAAACCATTTTAAAAATCATTTATACTTTAAAAATACGCTCTCTCGCAAGGAAGATTCAGTGACTGATTCCACTCATTCTAGGGTATCACTATCATATCTATAATGAGTTGTTACCTCATAGGCTAAAGCTTTGATAAACTGAAGCTTTGATACAAAACGTAACATACCGTCTTTCGTCCACTTCAAGCTGGTAATTAAACCAACTCAAACCGTTCGAAATGATAGAATGTTGTTTGCTTCTGAGGTAAATAGAATAAATCATAGACACATAAAACAAAATATCTCGTAGTAGAATAAATAAATTATACAATAGTAGTTTATGAAGATACTAAATAAAAATCAAAATTTATACATAATATCAGAGTTACAAAATTAAATACAGCGAAAGTCTAATTACAAGAATTTCTAATACAAAGGAGAAATAGCCTGAATCAACTAGTAGAGGTGATATCTTCAGTTGTCTCCAGCTTCAAAAGGTGAAATCTCGACACTGCAATACTCAATATGACCGGAGCAATAATACAAAACAAAAAACCTCAGATTAGGACTAACATTCTCATGGATGTAAATCAACTTAAATGAAATATTCGATGAAATGCATCAGTAACTTAAAAGAGTTTGGGAGCGCCATCCTCTAAGGATCCGTTAAACTAGTATCATATAATATAATATAATACGCTATTATAATAGTGTCTATGTTTAAATATACTATTGAAAATAGTGTAAGCGAGATTACCATTATTACCCTTACACCGTTTATACCGTTATCGTACAGTTTGCATATAATACACTAGTACGTCGGCGGATAGGGATGCGTCATGATACGGCAACGCTAAATCAAAATCATAGGGGGCTCGTTCAGTATAATATGACAAGGCACACGAGGAATACCCACGGTAGGATTCTACTGATGCACGCCCGGACCGGTGGTAACGCATAGCCGCAACTACCGCCCACTTCGAACAAACACTCCCATAATCAAGGATGGCCACCAATCAAATCAAAAGTAATAGATATAGTTCGAAGAAGTGTATCCGATGGAGGTGCGACCTCACATAATCACGGTATAACTCCTGTTTTAGTCATTTTAATTATGACCCGTAGGTCAAGGCTATCCATCAACGTTCTCTTTCTTCAATCCAGTAATCGCCACCAAACCATCCTACTTCATTCTGGAACTCCACCACGTACATAGTTGTTATAGTGGTTTTCGTTATTGGCAGAAAGTATTACAATATCCGATCCCGGTCTCTTTAACAACCAAACGTTTACATTTTTCACACCATGGCCATTTAATAAAATCATATCTTGAAATAAATTGATTTAAGAAATTTCTTTAAATCAAACCAAACAGTTTATGAATCAATTCCAAATATAAAATTATTTCAATTCATACTTAGTCAGTTTATAATCGAATTCATATGTTCACATCAATTATAAATTCAAATTCCAATAAATTACATAGTTCACGTTCATTTCCTATACAGTTCAATATTTATGTCAATTCAAAATCGCATTTAGTTGAATTAAAATCAAATTCATCGAATCAAGTATCGTTATATAAATTTAAATCTTTAAACTCGAAGTTAAATAGGGAAATCAAACTTACCCACCTATTGAACTTATTATTAAAGTTTATAAAATATACAAAACAAGCGTTGAAAATATAATTTGTAAGCTATAAATTTATATAGAAAATAGCTTTATAAACATATATAGGTTTAAATTAATTTAGAAATAGTTTTAAAAACAATAATTTATTACAATATATTAATTTAAAGTGAACAATACATATATGATTAAATTATGTAGTTTAAAATAAATAAATTAAAAGTAAAATCTTAAATAAGCATTTAAATACATTTTTACTCATATAATCATTTTAAAGGTATAATTTTGAATTTACAAAATTTAAGTATAAATCTTTAAAATATAAATATAAAATATAAGATCTTAAATTAATATTATTAAAATCAAAATTTCTAAATCATTTTAATTCGAATATATGACCAACGGTGTCCGTATATAGTTTTCTACCCTATGATCAAGTGATACAGATATTTATCATTTCAACCCGCAATTTAAAATTTTTCTATGGGTTTATCATTTCAACCCGCAATCCCAAATTCAGTAAAAATTGTTCAGGTCTATCATTTCAACCCATGACGATTTTTCCCTAATCTAATGTCCTTTCAGTTATGTATCATTTCAACCCTTAGTGATTTTTCCTAAACTAGGGGTATCTGCAACATAACAAATCATCACATATCATCAATCACATCATAGTCATATAAAATCAATGTACATACGTGTCATATGAATAACGTGTCACATATGAAAGTGTATATTTTAAACAAACAATTTCTACTGACAATCCTATACATTTCATAACAGTTCATTTAGTCGATCTAACATTTATGAAGTAATGTGAGTCAGGTGTGAGATAAAATCACCATTCATGGCCTAAAATGAAACGACGAATCGCAGGTATGATTCAGAATGGATTTTGACTCGATGATCGATCAAGATTTTATTTTATTTTACAAGAGGAGAAGGGATTTTCTTACAAAACAACATGGAAATGGGATTCGTGTTACAGTTTATGAAACCCTTTTTCATAGGTATAAAAGAAGCAACACAATTACAAAAAATTCCATTACCTTATATATATTATATATAAAACATACCCATCAAAATTCTTACATATATTTTTTTAAATCAACTCTACAATCCAAACACATATCAATTTTTTTACAAATATTTTCTTTATAAAAAGAAAACAAAATTTGGAAAGTAATGTTACTCTGGACTCCGTTATAGCAGTATTTTGTTGGTGTATTTGGAAAGAAAGGAATGCAGTGACATTTAATAAACAACAGAAGAGATTTAGAGGATTATGCAAACTCATAATTTTTTGTTTTAACTCGTGGTCAGGTCTAGCACATCCCTCTGCCAGTTTCATGCTTGCTCTGCTGGCAACCAATAGTCTAGTGTAGTGAGTGGGTTCTAACCATTGAGATTCTAGCCCGGATTTGCACTAATCTGCATATGGTTGTATGGGTTAGTTTGTTATATTGCTGTGACTCCTTTTGGCTTTTGTATGATCTTCATGTTTCCTTAGTAGTGTTTTGGGTGGTTTAGCTATTGTTGTATTGTTTGTTTTGGTCTGAACAATTGTATAATTATCACTCTTGTGCAATCGGTATTTGGTCTACCTGTTGGGCTTGTCAACTGGACTATTTATATATTAATATTATGTTTAATCGGCTGTGTAGTTTTGCACTACACATCCGTCCTACTAAAAAAAATATAGAAACTTAACCCAAACTCATGCATACACTAGCTATATACATATTATATAAAGGGAGTGGTTATATAAACACAAAATTTTAATATAATTCAAAAGGTATAATTTCTCAACCACATGATTAATTTATCCTTATGTGAGGGGTGCAAATCATGAGGTAATCTTACGGTTTACATTTTATGTCTCTCAATTTTTGTCAAATCTTTGTGTCTAAATAGACTTTCCCTTATATAAATCAAACAAACACATACACATGGGCGAAATAAAAAAACGCACGCCCCAAACAAACACATGCACACACACACACACACATATATATATATATAATATAAATTAAACATAAATCAACACAAAAAACTGAAGTAAGATAAACCCACACAAACACATAACTTGACCCAATGGGCAAGGGAAATGCAAGAAGGATGGATCATGATTTTACCAAAAAGTTACAAACTGAACCAAATCTTAACCATTTTAAAATTGATTTTTGAACAAGTTATCTTCAAAATTTGGAAAAATCTTAAACAGAAAAATTGCTGCAAATTCTTTTCTCTTCAATTTTAAAAAAATAAAAACCAATTTTCGAAAAAATTTGAAGAAGATATGATCAAAACAGCGACAGACAAATATTTGAATCTGAAATCTGGCTTTAAAAATGCACCTGAAAGATTGGCAGTTTCGGCCAAGAAAAATTCGAAATCTGGAAAAGTGTATTGCACAAAAGTTTTAGCTCTTTGAATTTAACACAATCTGAAAAAAAAAAAGTAAAGTCGATTTGGGTTCCGTATGAGGAAGTTATGGTCCCTACAAAACATATCAAAATCTGAAGAAAAAAAATGTTAGAAAATAAAAGGAGAAAAATGGAGAAGAGATTGATGGATTTGGTTGCTTCTACTTTTTTCCAGTTTGAGAAGTTTCTCCATTAGATTTAGATGTAGATCTTGATTTTTGCCATGGTTGATTGCTAAGAATTTAGGAGAAGAAGAAAAAAGGGAATGGTTGTATGAATGAATAAAATGATGATATAAAGAAAAGAAAAACGGTATAAATAATCATTCATGAATTTCCAATTTTTAACGTTAATTAATAAATGAGTCCGCACAAATTATTTTTCACTAATTCAAATTCAAGCCAGTATTAATACAAATGAGAATGTAAAGAAAGATATAGATTTTTTTATATATAGAGACAAGCTTTCTGATTGACATAGAAATGTGTTTATTTTTTGCTCTTATATCTTATCTTTTGTATATAAATAAATATTACTTGGGTATTGTTTTGTTACTTTTACAGATATTCCAACCCAGCCCGCATGCAACTAGAAAATTAGAGAAATGGAGATCAGATTGCTATATATTTACATTTTGAAGAATTGTAGATGAAGATCTGTGACGAAAAAGAATTTCGCTCGGTCCGAACCAGTCGCTAAACCGACCCAGACCGTTCGAAACACCCTATCGTTTGAGAACACGACAAAATAGAACGCATACAGAAGAACATCTCATTGTATATTACAACAATGCATCAGAATACAAGAATATACAGAGTATAAACAAATAAATATTACACAGAAATATCAGAGATTTAAATTACATTTAAATACATAGCAGCGGAAAAATAATACAATACACAACTAGAAGAGATATACGGATACAAAGCTTTCCGGATATCGTTCCAGCTGAAAACCAGGATCCTGTGAATATAAATCTGCAAAACCAAAACTACTAGCTGCCCGTGTCAAAATAAGGGCACCCAGAGTTTAGGTTAAAACAATAAACTCCAGGTCAGTCATGTGACTGGTGTGAGAACTAAAACAGTTAACCTTTATTTTAAAAGTTAGGTAAATCAAGGGACCACGCCGTATAACACGGAACGAGTTTCCTCCCAAGAATACCAGTGCATAAAACAAACAGCGCAATGCTAAATAAAGAAAAATGAAGCTGTTATAAGACCCAGGTCCCATCACACAATGCAACGCAGCCGAGGATAGGGTTTTCCCTTATAACAGCCAAAGAATGCTTGATACGGTTAAAACAAATCGCTAGATACTATTATAAGTGCATAGTGTATAAAACAACTTCAAATCATAAGTATCAATCATAGGCGGCATGAGCGCCCCATCCCACTATGTCACCATATATAGGTTTACAAATAAAACCGCAAAGTCACGTATTTGGAAATTGGATTTCCGTCTATGAACCGAGGCCAGGGATCGTCCTCCACCGATTCGAGACAATCTAGCCTACCATGTCTCAGGAACAGCCGCAACTGCCCCCTGGATCGTCAGGGCCGGTCCACCGATGTGGATTATTATGCCTGAACAATACGTCTCCCCGCCCTTTGGGGCGCAAACGAGCCAACGAATGACTCCATCGGACCCGGATCATCCGATCAAACCGAGGCGCCTCGCAACAGCAACAACCACACAGGTGAAAAGTATATAAATGTCAGGGCTGGTAGGTCACTGACACCACCCTAGCTAGAAAGAAACGCATGCCCTCCCTGAGGTCCTCTCCCGTTTTGGGTTCATAACCGGGGTGCGAGGCTCGCGAATTCACGTTACACAAAGCTGTGCCACACAGGCTGTGCTTTGATCATCACCACAAGACTTTGCTTTTCAACAGAAGTCTTGATCATTTGCATCTTAGCATGCCACACAGGCAAACCACTCTATGCAACCGATATCAGTCACACAGAATGAAATCCAATGTCAGACACACAGTCCATTTACAAGTCCGTTCTGGGCCTGAACGAAACCGGAGGCACCTAGTACCCCGTATATCCATCGATCTCCAAGTACGTCTGGACGATCACCAACTGTTTCCATCTTCTTGGGTGTACAGCCCAATCAAGATCATCAGTTATCACCCAAACGACGTGAAGACTTCCGGTCTTCGACCACCGTCTTCATCTTCGACACCACGTCGAATCAGTTATTCAGAATGAGATAAACCCGGTCTTTCTGAATAACTCGCGTATATATTATAAAAGTGTTACACAAACACAACATACGCCTCATTCCAATTCAGAATATTCTTTTATTCAAATATTCCTATACTTTGGGAAAAGTTCCCATTAATTTTATCCAAGATAAATTCTTTAAATTTATTCTTTAATCTCCTTTGAATATCAATTCAAACTAGTCGGGATTAGCGAACCACACCGAAGTAATCATTTATTTTATTTCCCAATCCCAACCTATTCATCCCATGAAGTAAAACTGGTAGTACTTCATATCTAACACCACAGTGTTATCGGTAACTCAATTACCATTTCACGTTCAAATCTAATTAAAGATTTAACTATCGCTTGAAGTAAAACTGGTGATACTCCATTCTCGATCTTTTCAATCTAATTAAAGATTCATTAAAACTCCACTTAGTTTTAATCGTTAACTGGATTAAAGAATCAGTGTCATTTAAAAACACGGTTCACGATAAACCCAAAGTCACATTCCATTAATTATCGGGTTAAAGAACGAGTGTTATTTAAAACACTGTCCACGATAAACCCAAAAATCAATATCAATTCAATTCCAATTAAATATTATTCAATTGGTACACTTCATTAAATCCAAATAAAAAGATTTAATCCTTTCTCAACTGGGCTTAAGAACAGTGTTAATGAAGACACCATACACGACAAACCCAAATCACATTTGATATTAAACACAAGGCTCTGAATAGAAAATATATCGGCTTATATTCAATATCAAATTCTACGACTAACAAATGTCGTATTGGAAATAACGATATAAATATCTATATCTTTCAAATTTCCCTAACAACATCTGTATAATCACAAATCCCAACATCGAAATATTCCGAAGACAATTTCGATTCAAATCCACTCCAATGCAATCATTGGAAATTCTGGTTATTTTTAAAACCCTTTTTCAAATTCAATTTATTTACTTAAAAATAAATGGAATTATATTTCTAGTTCAAAACTAGTTCATTTCGATAAAAATCTATTTTTATCTTTTCAAATATGGAGTTTTTCATCCCAAATCTTCACAAATCATTTCTTATGATTTTACACAAATTATTACTATTTTTAATAATTTTATCAAGGCCCGTACAGTCGATTTCCATCAATGGCCATCGAACTGCACTTACAGCGACCTTTTTCAAATTTGATTTGGACATAATTCCAAATCCAACCGTTAGATTTCAAATTTCTAACATTCGCTAGAAAGCTCTTTTCGATACGAACCCAACGGTTCCGGTTTTAGGAGAATCCGACGGTCGGATCTCCCGTAATGTCCGTTTGAAATAAATGGTCGAAATTCACGAACTGCCGCGGCGCGTTCTATTCAGGCCATTATATTATATATATAATATATACTTCGTCGATTTCTATTTAAAACGAATTATATAAATAGTTTTGAAATTCGTTTCAAAATCTATTTCAACTTCCATCTCAATTCAAAGCAAAATTGAATCCTTCTCTATAAATTCGTTTTAAAATTCATTTCTATTCAATTCAAATTTCAATTCAATTTGAATTCATTTCAATTTGTTTTCAATTCATTTTGAATTCGTTTTCAATTCAATTCATTTCGAAATCGTTTTCAATTCAATTCATTTCGAAATCACTTTCAATTCAATTCACTTTGAATTCGTTTTCAATTCAATTCATTTCGAAATCACTTTCAATTCACTTTGAATTCGTTTTCAATTCAATTCATTTCGAAATCACTTTCAATTCACTTTGAATTCGTTTTCAATTCAATTCATTTCGAAATCACTTTCAATTCAATTCACTTTGAATTCGTTTTCAATTCAATTCATTTCGAAATATTTGATTTCAAAATTACTTTTTAATATTCATTTTAAAATGAATAAAATCGATATAAATATCGTTCACGTCAAAATGGCGTCACTCTAATCAACACGGCTTCACATATTGACATTTTCAAATATTCCATTTCGAATATTTCTATTTTAAATATTTCTATTTTAAAACTGGAATGAGGCCCAATCAATTACCATATAAAGTTAATTATATGGATTTTCATACAACACATGTATAATAGCCTTGAAAAATAATCAACCATCAACCAAAGTGCACTACACTGTATAAGCATCAAATATAGATATCTAACGCTTATAACAGCCTGTCAATCAATCGATCGACATATTTAATCAATCAGGATGAGTGAACTTCAAATTTCATCCCAACACCCGTGTGGGGTTTCAAACAATCAAACACAGATTTTATTCGTGCAGTTGGGCGATGTGTAAAATTTATCGTCCCAATCAATGTCATTCAAATAGGTGTACATAAACAAACCGTCTGGTTTGTAAATGAATATTCTATTTTATTCACTTCACGTTAAAAATTATATTTTTAACGATAAAACATTTTATTTCAACCTATGAATTTCTATTCAATTCATTATTTAAATAAAATGATATTCTTATTTTTCTAACTTATTTTAGAAAATTTCGGCGGCATAACGGCACGATACTAGAAACGGGACAAGGCCTAGCCTAATCCTCGGTCTAGTGAAGGCCCACGCCATTCACACATCAATCAAATCAATTTCATCTCACCAAACAATTCAAACAAATAATCCAACTAATCTATGCAACCAAACAAACAAGTCCATGGTCTGTGGACGGGTGTCGGGTGCTACTAAGCACCGTCTGCATCCTAGTATATATATATAACTAGAAAATAAATTTGAAAGGTGAGAAATTCTCACCGAAAGCTATCCAATACCACGACTCTTCTTTGATAGAAATCTTCATCGTCATCGCATCTTCGCCGTCCGCTTTCACTACCTATGTAAAAATCGAATTTTTACTTCGGTGTTCCATATATAAAAATCATATTTTTATTTCGAAGTTCAATATATAAAAATCCTATTTTTATTTCGAAGTTCAATATATAAAAATCCTATTTTTATTTCGAAGTTCAATATATAAAAATCATATTTTTATATTCATACTTATATAAAAATCATATTTCTAACTTACCACTCGAATAAAAACTATATTTTTAGCCTTTCAGTAATATAAAAATTATATTTTTATCATCTATAACTATGAATAAAAATCATTTCTTTATCTACCAAAAATCAAACCTTTATATATATTTTTTTTTTAAAATATACTCTTTTCTAAATTAAAGATCTAATCTTTTCCATATTAAAAATCTCGCCTTTTTACCTTTAAAAATTAGTTTTTTCTTCTATAAAAATCAATCCTTCCTCGTTATAAAAATTGGTCCTTTTCTTAAGATAAAAATCAAATCTTTTAAAGTAAAAATCAGTCTTAATAATTATAAAAAAAATATCAGTTTTTATAACCTAATTAAAATCAGTTTTAAAATCTAAATTAAAATCAGTTTTTAACCTAATAAAATCAGTTTTACTGAATTGAAAAAAAATAAAAATAAAATAAAGCAAAGAAAAGAAAAAAAAACTCACTGCATCGAAGAAAGGGGGGCATCGATGTCTGCGGCAGGAGGAGGCGGAGGTGAGCGAGGGGGATGGTAGCGGGATTCGATTTGGGCGTGGGCGATTTTGGCTAGGATTCGTACAGGAGGAGGGGGAGAGAGGAAGGAGAAGAGAAGGGGAGGGTCGGCCATCGTTCGCCGGAGGTGGGGCGCATCGTCGTCGACGACGAGGGGGGGGGCTGGCGATTCCGTCATCGTCTCCCTTTTTTTTTGTTTATTGTTTTTGTTTTTGAAACTGTCGATTAGAACGTGGGGGGGGGGGGCAGAGGGAAATAAAGGGAGAGAAATAAAAATTATTTTTATTATTTTATTATTTAATTATTTAATTTCGTAAAAAGGTTGACTTTTACATACGACCTCGAAACGAGGCCCACCGCCTGTCGCCCATAGCGTATTACCCCCATTCTGAACACAATGGGATATATATCGCAAGCTGATTCGACTGTTTGAATCAGTTTCCATTGAATTTACATTTAAATCATTATATTGAATTTTAAACGTACATTTCAAATTACCGGGGTCACATACTAACTAGAAAAATTCCAGAAAAATATTTTCTAGCTTCGTATTGACGATACGGTCCTAACAAAACTAGTTTCGTCGAATTCTGAGACCGTTAGAAAAATGGCCAATTTCCAGTCGATTAAAATCAACTGAAACTGGTCAAACGCGTTTTCCTTTGCCACGCTCACATATTGATTCGAAAAATTATGAAGTTTGGAACCTAGCAATAACTTAACATCACGGACCCAACAAAACTGGTTTCGTCGAAATCCGAGGTCGTTTGCCAAAATGTCCATTTTTAAGGGCCTGAATTCCATAGCGACTATTCAGAATTTTCAACTGGACATATCTTATCATTTATAAAGTGAAATCTCAGTTTGTTAACTTCGCTGGAAAGATAACGTCAATTAGATCCTAATGTTTTTGGTTTCACTAAAATCCGGATTGTTTTGCTCCCGGTATGTTCAATTGAAGTTTGAAATCGAATTATCGAACTACCGCGCCATTTTCAATTCTATTTATAATTATATATAAATATTTATTATTCTAACGACGACGTATATAATATATACGTTCTAATTAGATTCAAAATAAATTTCTCGTCGATATTATTTAAAATAATTCATTTTAAATAATCAAAATTCGCTAAAATGGCCAAAATAAAAATTTCAAACTGGCTCGCATTTTACGGGTTGTTACAATCTCCCCCACTTAAAACTTTTCGTCCCCGAAAAGGAACAAAGTCGAAAGTGGTTTGATTATTCAGCTCTACGTTCGATCTGGCTTCCATCCTCCAACTTTTCAGTTTCTGAGAATTTTCAAAATTTCAAAAATTTGGCTAACACCCTAAATTTTTGAAAAATTTCGCCATAACCTCCCCTGCACCGGGAGCATCGGGGAATTTCAAATAGCTTCCCCGGTCCTTCAGATCTCAAAAAGAAAAAGAAAAAGCCAAGCGGCTAGCCAATAGGCTTACAAAATCATCATCACCCAAACAAAACAGGAAATTATGTAGTAAACATGTACCTATTTGTCGGGCAAACAAATTTTATTCTCTGCTCTAGCCTCCTTGCTATGACATGTTCAATGATAAATATGTATATGCAAGCAAACGCAACCAATTTTCAATATAATCCAATATTTGGTTCAATTAGGCTAAATGGCTAAAAATTAGCAAACAAATAAACAAACAACACAAACATCAATCAATTAGTGAATTAGAGTTTCAAATTCATAATTTTGATATATATACTGAAAATCTTGTTTTTGATGCCAATTCACAACAAAGTGTTCTAGCTATATAAGATTTGGTTCTCACACCAGTCTAATGGAAATATATAGATATCACACTTTCGTCACTCGAAAATAAATGCTGGTGATGGTATACTTCATCATCAGGACCATGTCCGGGCAACTAGAGTGTGACTCTATATCTATCTAATATATTAAAACTTCGAATATACGCGGATCAGACGTATACGCAAAATCTATATATACTGGATTGTCCACATCAATATAAATAGATAATCAACTACGAATAATTGATTTAAATTTTCAAAACAAAATTGTTTTCACTTTAAAAATATACTCTTCACACTCGTTCTAGGATACTACTGATCCTATCTCTAACGAGTCGTTCTAATTGGATATTACTAATCCAATATCTGATGAATCCTTTCGTATGGTTCTAATGTGCCTTGTTCTCTGCTTTGTAAACCAAAGCTCTGATACCAACTATGACGAAAAAGAATTTTGCTCGGTCCGAACCAGTCGCTAAACCGACCCAGACCGTTCGAAACACCCTATCGTTTGAGAACACGACAAAATAGAACGCATACAGAAGAACATCTCATTGTATATTACAACAATGCATCAGAATACAAGAATATACAGAGTATAAACAAATAAATATTACACAGAAATATCAGAGATTTAAATTACATTTAAATACATAGCAGCGGAAAAATAATACAATACACAACTAGAAGAGATATACGGATACAAAGCTTTCCGGATATCGTTCCAGCTGAAAACCAGGATCCTGTGAATATAAATCTGCAAAACCAAAACTACTAGCTGCCCGTGTCAAAATAAGGGCACCCAGAGTTTAGGTTAAAACAATAAACTCCAGGTCAGTCATGTGACTGGTGTGAGAACTAAAACAGTTAACCTTTATTTTAAAAGTTAGGTAAATCAAGGGACCACGCCGTATAACACGGAACGGGTTTCCTCCCAAGAATACCAGTGCATAAAACAAACAGCGCAATGCTAAATAAAGAAAAATGAAGCTGTTATAAGACCCAGGTCCCATCACACAATGCAACGCAGCCGAGGATAGGGTTTTCCCTTATAACAGCCAAAGAATGCTTGATACGGTTAAAACAAATCGCTTGATACTATTATAAGTGCATAGTGTATAAAACAACTTCAAATCATAAGTATCAATCATAGGCGGCATGAGCGCCCCATCCCACTATGTCACCATATATAGGTTTACAAATAAAACCGCAAAGTCACGTATTTGGAAATTGGATTTCCGTCTATGAACCGAGGCCAGGGATCGTCCTCCACCGATTCGAGACAATCTAGCCTACCATGTCTCAGGAACAGCCGCAACTGCCCCCTGGATCGTCAGGGCCGGTCCACCGATGTGGATTATTATGCCTGAACAATACGTCTCCCCGCCCTTTGGGGCGCAAACGAGCCAACGAATGACTCCATCGGACCCGGATCATCCGATCAAACCGAGGCGCCTCGCAACAGCAACAACCACACAGGTGAAAAGTATATAAATGTCAGGGCTGGTAGGTCACTGACACCACCCTAGCTAGAAAGAAACGCATGCCCTCCCTGAGGTCCTCTCCCGTTTTGGGTTCATAACCGGGGTGCGAGGCTCGCGAATTCACGTTACACAAAGCTGTGCCACACAGGCTGTGCTTTGATCATCACCACAAGACTTTGCTTTTCAACAGAAGTCTTGATCATTTGCATCTTAGCATGCCACACAGGCAAACCACTCTATGCAACCGATATCAGTCACACAGAATGAAATCCAATGTCAGACACACAGTCCATTTACAAGTATGTTCTGGGCCTGAACGAAACCGGAGGCACCTAGTACCCCGTATATCCATCGATCTCCAAGTACGTCTGGACGATCACCAACTGTTTCCATCTTCTTGGGTGTACAGCCCAATCAAGATCATCAGTTATCACCCAAACGACGTGAAGACTTCCGGTCTTCGACCACCGTCTTCATCTTCGACACCACGTCGAATCAGTTATTCAGAATGAGATAAACCCGGTCTTTCTGAATAACTCGCGTATATATTATAAAAGTGTTACACAAACACAACATACGCCTCATTCCAATTCAGAATATTCTTTTATTCAAATATTCCTATACTTTGGGAAAAGTTCCCATTAATTTTATCCAAGATAAATTCTTTAAATTTATTCTTTAATCTCCTTTGAATATCAATTCAAACTAGTCGGGATTAGCGAACCACACCGAAGTAATCATTTATTTTATTTCCCAATCCCAACCTATTCATCCCATGAAGTAAAACTGGTAGTACTTCATATCTAACACCACAGTGTTATCGGTAACTCAATTACCATTTCACGTTCAAATCTAATTAAAGATTTAACTATCGCTTGAAGTAAAACTGGTGATACTCCATTCTCGATCTTTTCAATCTAATTAAAGATTCATTAAAACTCCACTTAGTTTTAATCGTTAACTGGATTAAAGAATCAGTGTCATTTAAAAACACGGTTCACGATAAACCCAAAGTCACATTCCATTAATTATCGGGTTAAAGAACGAGTGTTATTTAAAACACTGTCCACGATAAACCCAAAAATCAATATCAATTCAATTCCAATTAAATATTATTCAATTGGTACACTTCATTAAATCCAAATAAAAAGATTTAATCCTTTCTTAACT
This sequence comes from Allium sativum, assembly GCA_030737875.1. Taxonomy (NCBI): domain Eukaryota; kingdom Viridiplantae; phylum Streptophyta; class Magnoliopsida; order Asparagales; family Amaryllidaceae; genus Allium; species Allium sativum. The sequence goes on along the minus strand of CM060915.1, from coordinate 175,474,640 downwards.
GGGCTTAAGAACAGTGTTAATGAAGACACCATTCACGACAAACCCAAATCACATTTGATATTAAACACAAGGCTCTGAATAGAAAATATATCGGCTTATATTCAATATCAAATTCTACGACTAACAAATGTCGTATTGGAAATAACGATATAAATATCTATATCTTTCAAATTTCCCTAACAACATCTGTATAATCACAAATCCCAACATCGAAATATTCCGAAGACAATTTCGATTCAAATCCACTCCAATGCAATCATTGGAAATTCTGGTTATTTTTAAAACCCTTTTTCAAATTCAATTTATTTACTTAAAAATAAATGGAATTATATTTCTAGTTCAAAACTAGTTTATTTCGATAAAAATCTATTTTTATCTTTTCAAATATGGAGTTTTTCATCCCAAATCTTCACAAATCATTTCTTATGATTCTACACAAATTATTACTATTTTTAATAATTTTATCAAGGCCCGTACAGTCGATTTCCATCAATGGCCATCGAACTGCACTTACAGCGACCTTTTTCAAATTTGATTTGGACATAATTCCAAATCCAACCGTTAGATTTCAAATTTCTAACATTCGCTAGAAAGCTCTTTTCGATACGAACCCAACGGTTCCGGTTTTAGGAGAATCCGACGGTCGGATCTCCCGTAATGTTCGTTTGAAATAAATGGTCGAAATTCATGAACTGCCGCGGCGCGTTCTATTCAGGCCATTATATTATATATATAATATATATAATATATACTTCGTCGATTTCTATTTAAAACGAATTATATAAATAGTTTTAAAATTCGTTTCAAAATCTATTTCAACTTCCATCTCAATTCAAAGCAAAATTGAATCCTTCTCTATAAATTCGTTTTAAAATTCATTTCTATTCAATTCAAATTTCAATTCAATTTGAATTCATTTCAATTTGTTTTCAATTCATTTTGAATTCGTTTTCAATTCAATTCATTTCGAAATCGTTTTCAATTCAATTCATTTCGAAATCACTTTCAATTCAATTCACTTTGAATTCGTTTTCAATTCAATTCATTTCGAAATCACTTTCAATTCACTTTGAATTCGTTTTCAATTCAATTCATTTCGAAATCACTTTCAATTCAATTCACTTTGAATTCGTTTTCAATTCAATTCATTTCGAAATATTTGATTTCAAAATTACTTTTTAATATTCATTTTAAAATGAATAAAATCGATATAAATATCGTTCACGTCAAAATGGCCTCACTCTAATCAACACGGCTTCACATATTGACATTTTCAAATATTCCATTTCGAATATTTCTATTTTAAATATTTCTATTTTAAAACTGGAATGAGGCCCAATCAATTACCATATAAAGTTAATTATATGGATTTTCATACAACACATGTATAATAGCCTTGAAAAATAATCAACCATCAACCAAAGTGCACTACACTGTATAAGCATCAAATATAGATATCTAACGCTTATAGCAGCCTGTCAATCAATCGATCGACATATTTAATCAATCAGGATGAGTGAACTTCAAATTTCATCCCAACACCCGTGTGGGGTTTCAAACAATCAAACACAGATTTTATTCATGCAGTTGGGCGATGTGTAAAATTTATCGTCCCAATCAATGTCATTCAAATAGGTGTACATAAACAAACCGTCTGGTTTGTAAATGAATATTCTATTTTATTCTCTTCATGTTAAAAATTATATTTTTAACGATAAAACATTTTATTTCAACCTATGAATTTCTATTCAATTCATTCTTTAAATAAAATGATATTCTTATTTTTCTAACTTATTTTAGAAAATTTCGGTGGCATAACGGCACGATACTAGAAACGGGACAAGGCCTAGCCTAATCCTCGGTCTAGTGAAGGCCCACGCCATTCACACATCAATCAAATCAATTTCATCTCACCAAACAATTCAAACAAATAATCCAACTAATCTATGCAACCAAACAAACAAGTCCATGGTCTGTGGACGGGTGTCGGGTGCTACTAAGCACCGTCTGCATCCTAGTATATATATATAACTAGAAAATAAATTTGAAAGGTGAGAAATTCTCACCGAAAGCTATCCAATACCACGACTCTTCTTTGATAGAAATCATCATCGTCATCGCATCTTCGCCGTCCGCTTTCACTACCTATGTAAAAATCGAATTTTTACTTCGGTATTCCATATATAAAAATCATATTTTTATTTCGAAGTTCAATATATAAAAATCCTATTTTTATTTCGAAGTTCAATATATAAAAATCCTATTTTTATTTCGAAGTTCAATATATAAAAATCATATTTTTATATTCATACTTATATAAAAATCATATTTCTAACTTACCACTCGAATAAAAACTATATTTTTAGCCTTTCAGTAATATAAAAATTATATTTTTATCATCTATAACTATGAATAAAAATCATTTCTTTATCTACCAAAAATCAAACCTTTATATATATATATATTTTTTTAAAAATATACTCTTTTCTAAATTAAAGATCTAATCTTTTCCATATTAAAAATCTCGCCTTTTTACCTTTAAAAATCAGTTCTTTCTTCTATAAAAATCAATCCTTCCTCGTTATAAAAATTGGTCCTTTTCTTAAGATAAAAATCAAATCTTTTAAAGTAAAAATCAGTCTTAATAATTATAAAAAAAATATCAGTTTTTATAACCTAATTAAAATCAGTTTTAAAATCTAAATTAAAATCAGTTTTTAACCTAATAAAATCAGTTTTACTGAATTGAAAAAAAATAAAAATAAAATAAAGCAAAGAAAAGAAAAAAAAACTCACTGCATCGAAGAAAGGGGGGCATCGATGTCTGCGGCAGGAGGAGGCGGAGGTGAGCGAGGGGGATGGTAGCGGGATTCGATTTGGGCGTGGGCGATTTTGGCTAGGATTCGTACAGGAGGAGGGGGAGAGAGGAAGGAGAAGAGAAGGGGAGGGTCGGCCATCGTTCGCCGGAGGTGGGGCGCATCGTCGTCGACGACGAGGGGGGGGGGCTGGCGATTCCGTCATCGTCTCCCTTTTTTTTTTGTTTTTTTTTTGTTTTTGAAACTGTCGATTAGAACGTGGGGGGGGGCCAGAGGGAAATAAGGGGAGAGAAATAAAAATTATTTTTATTATTTTATTATTTTATTATTTAATTATTTAATTTCGTAAAAAGGTTGACTTTTACATACGACCTCGAAACGAGGCCCACCGCCTGTCGCCCATAGCGTATTACCCCCATTCTGAACACAATGGGATATATATCGCAAGCTGATTCGACTGTTTGAATCAGTTTCCGTTGAATTTACATTTAAATCATTATATTGAATTTTAAACGTACATTTCAAATTACCGGGGTCACATACTAACTAGAAAGATTCCAGAAAAATATTTTCTGGCTTCGTATTGACGATACGGTCCTAACAAAACTAGTTTCGTCGAATTCTGAGACCGTTAGAAAAATGGCCAATTTCCAGTCGATTAAAATCAACTGAAACTGGTCAAACGCGTTTTCCTTTGCCACGCTCACATATTGATTCGAAAAATTATGAAGTTTGGAACCTAGCAATAACTTAACATCACGGACCCAACAAAACTGGTTTCGTCGAAATCCGAGGTCGTTTGCCAAAATGTCCATTTTTAAGGGCCTGAATTCCATAGCGACTATTCAGAATTTTCAACTGGACATATCTTATCATTTATAAAGTGAAATCTCAGTTTGTTAACTTCGCTGGAAAGATAACGTCAATTAGATCCTAATGTTTTTGGTTTCACTAAAATCCGGATTGTTTTGCTCCCGGTATGTTCAATTGAAGTTTGAAATCGAATTATCGAACTACCGCGCCATTTTCAATTCTATTTATAATTATATATAAATATTTATTATTCTAACGACGACGTATATAATATATACGTTCTAATTAGATTCAAAATAAATTTCTCGTCGATATTATTTAAAATAATTCATTTTAAATAATCAAAATTCGCTAAAATGGCCAAAATAAAAATTTCAAACTGGCTCGCATTTTATGGGTTGTTACAAGATCCCACATCTAGTTGTTGTTGGACAAGAAAATGATTGATACAAAGGCCATGCACATCTCAAGTCAAGGGAGGCTTGTCAAAGAACCAAGAGGAAAAGAAGAAAGGCCAAACATTTAATAGATTTAACTAAGGCCCATTTGAGATTCTCATTGTAAACTCTTTTGGTGAATTCCCTAAGGCCCATCTATCATTTGTAATTAGGGTTAGGGTTTGGCTATCAATCCTATAAATACCCTTGTAATGTCATTGTAGCCACCATCTCATTTTCTATATTCCATTACTCTAATAAAAATTCTTCTTTTTCTTCTTTTATTTTCTAGTATTTTTTAGCAACTAGTGTCATCTACCCGATTAGATTCGGCAGATTACTAGTTGTATTTATATTTGTTTCATTAGTGATTAGTCGTTTGATTAGTTTCAACGACAATCCTAATTTTATTTTTTTGTTGTTCTTCTTATTCTGCACTTTTATTTTCTGCATTGTTTTTCTTGTATTGCAATTTACTTTCTTTAGTGATTAATCATTGATTAGATTCAACGATAATCCTAAGTTCGCAATTTCAATTTCTTTTTATTTCAACAAAATCTCCAGGCTTCGTCTAACTCGCCCAAGAGATTAGATAAATAATTTGATTTTTATTTACCTCCCTATGTTCGACCTGTATGTTACACACCTGTGTGCTTGCAGAATTTAATTTAATTATCGCGCTTTTCTAATTCATATATTAGCGACGATCAAGTTTTTGGCGCCGTTGCCGGGGAGGCAACAATTAAACTTTATTATTTATTTAATTTCCGATTCGTATTAGTTTTATTTTAGTTTTTTTTTTCTTTTGTTTTGTTGTATATATATGTTAAAAAAATCTTGTTTGTGAATTGATATATCAATTTGATTGGTACAATCATCCACTAACCAAGAAAGAAAAAAAACTTGTCCCTTTTTTTTTCCTTGCAACCTTCTTTCTCATTTTCAATAACTTCTTTCCCTTCTTTCTTTTATTTATTTATTTCTTCCCTTTCTACGAACTGTTTCCTTTTACAATGAAAAAAAAACAAAATTTCCTTGTTATTTTTTTCCTCTTTTCTTCTCTCTTTCCTGATTTTGTTCTGCCGCCTACCATAAAATCCATCTTCACGTCACAAGTAAATTTCACCAATCCCTCTCTGACGAAACCATTGCTTTCCACCTAGCAACATTTTCTCACACAACCCAGTCACAATACCATTATCCACGTTCTTACCACAACCACGTTCAACTTCAACAGTCTTCACTGTACACCAACAACAATCCGAATTCCACAATACATGTTTCACCATCACCCTTTGTTCAAACTCCGTTCAACACCAAACACCCTCCCATATTTCTCCAGTGACCATCTCCTACTATAGATCTTCAACAACCAGGGTAACAAAACATAATAACTCCTGGTCCATACTTCTTGCCATCCCCATCATACCCATAGCACACAGTCCACTTCAACGATAAACCCAAGTCTTCACCCCCCCATCATATATTCAAATACCGTACACCTCTCCACGCACATCCTATTCACAAAATCAACCCTTCAATCAACCCAACGTTGCATCACAGAAAAATCCAATCACCTTCAGCACCACAACGTTCTCCCTGTTTCGAACTACAGCCAATCTCCACCTTCATCTTCCCTCTGCCCACTAATGCCACAACTCAACTGCAAGACATTACTCCCCATCATCAAATTACTCCTTGTTTTTCAACCCTCATCACGCAGAAAACACGAACCAATCCGATACATCCCCACGTCCAACAGTCCACCCCTCCACCGAAACTCATTCAGAACCTTTCAAACCTCCTACAGCTTCATCAAAGATCCACCAACGTACTACCTCTCCACCATAAGTTCCACCGAACATCATCTACATCAGCCATCAAACAATCCACCACCGTTTATCCTCTCAACAACCACGCAAACCCCCTGAAACCGAAGTTCCCCATTAAATTCAGCAATGAACCTCGCCTTCCTCACCTACAATCATCATCCCAAAACAATCCCTCTGGTTCACAACCCAGATCCGAATTACAACTCCTTCAACCGATTCAATCCCAGAAAAAAAACCCACTTGGAGAATCCAAGAACAACCGCATCAAACCCAGTTCGAAAACTTGAACTCAACTCGCAGATTTTCAGAACCGATAGTCCAACCAAAAAAAGAAGAAGCGATTTATCACAAAGCCAGAAACCGATTGAATTTTCGATGCTGTGATTTTGTTTGGAAATGGAAAGAAAGAAACAAATGTAAATGGAGGCGTGTTGATTCTTTATCTGTCGAGTTTGGGTATAGGGAGAAAGTTGACCGCTTCTGTTTCCTGAAATAAAAAGAGGCGAGTTCTTGAGTTTCTTTCAGTTGTATTCTTTTGAGAGAGAAAGCAAGAAATCGGTATTTCCTAAATTGGTTGTAGTGCGACTCGCTTAAGCGTTTTCAATTTGGTGTTTTTAAGGGTGCGTCTGTTGGGTTGAGTCCAGTGCGTGAGTCTGGCATGGCTTGAGTGAGCCTAGTTTGCTCTCTTCGTTTCTTGAGCCTAGTTTTTCTTTTCTTTAATCTTCTTAGCCAAGTAATTTTGCTTATTTTATTATTTTTAAGTTGAGTTAGTTTAGGTTTTTTATTTTTATTTTATTTTTTTTCTTTTTGTTTAGCTTCTAGTCAGTTTGTGTTTTTTTTAATTTATATATTTTTTTCAAAAAAAAAAATCATAAAAATCAAGGGTGAGAAAAGTGTTTAAGAAGCAAAGCAAGAGTCGGAGCCGAGCAAAGCAAACTACAAAGTTCAACGGTTTTGGAATCAGACTGCCATACCCTGCTGTGTAAAATTTTCTAAACTCTACAGGTTCTGTAGCTTCTTGAAAAATATAGGAATTGCTTGTAAAAATCTTATGTAAGGACATCAGCTCGCTATGTACAATTTTTTAATTTCTACAATTATTCTATCTAATTATTGTGAGTTGAAATTTCTATAACTGTTGTTATCATTCTCATCGTTTCTCAACAATAAAATCTGATTAGATATTTCAAAATAATATAATTGAAAAGTGGTGCTTTGTGAAGTTGATTGTCTCGTACAATTGGATCGCGGATATATAGTAGTTCAATTTATTGAACTATTAGCAAAAGTGGTTGCATACTACTCGTTAAACACTGGTCGTATCCCTTAGTATTTATACTATATGTGAACGGCCATAAGACCCTCTTCCCCCTTCAAATTGAGTCAGTTAATTAATAGAGCGCACTTGAGTATTTTATACTATTTTGAAGTGAGAACAAATTTTGCCTTTCCTTGATTTCATTTAAATGTCCGATTCAAAAAAATCATTAAGAGATATGTGGGATAATAATCGGAGTAGACGTCCGCTTGAAGAGTATGATTTTGAATTAAAACTCATGAGGCAAAATTTTGGGAAATTTCGTGAGCCCAATGTCAATAATTTTCAAAATTTTCCAACTGACCAACATTTTCAAAATCATATAAATGATCAAAATTGCGACTTCAATTCAAATTTCAATAATTTCGATTATGAGCCACATCCACATCAAAATAGCTTTGAATCCCAATATACCTTTGATCAACATCAATACGGGGTTGGAAACCAATTCGAAAATAATTTTGGATATGAAAATGATTTTCAAATCGATCAAAATCCTCAAAATAACAACTCCTATCCACATCTTGAATATGACCAGAATTGCAGTTTTCCCTCGAATTTCGACAGTTTTGGTTATGAACCTAATTTTCAAAATCAAAATGATTTCCAATATCATTTTTCTGAAAATTCAAACAACTACTACGTTGGAAATAATATTGATTGTGAAATTGATGTGGACTATAATTTTGAGAATCAAGAAATCCGAAATGAGAGCTCTCAAATCAACAATTCTGAAGAATATCATCTTAACATTCTTAGAGAGAGGGTAGAAAAGCAAGATATACAGCTTGATGAAAATGATAGACAACTTGATGAACTTCTTTCTTTAATGACATCTTTTAAAGAACAACTCGAGCAACAAAATCAAATTCAAACCAGCGATGAATCAGAAAATAATCCTTCCTGTACTAATAGTGAAAATTTTCAAACAATAACATTCGAAATTGAGAATAACAATCTAAATGAAGTTGTTCACAATTCAGTAAATGATTTGGACTTCAGCTCTTTTCAAGAAAAAGATTTAAGCCTAGATTATGATCTTCCTCTCTCAGGCTATGAAAAACTTGAAATTCTAGAAATTGAACATAATGAAAATGTTGAATTTTTCAACTCAAAATTGGAAAAGGATTTTAACGAACATAAATTCTTTGGATTGTATGAGGAAGAGTTGCCAAATGAGGAAGAAGTAGATTCACGTCACGAGTTCGAAAATTTTAACTTTGAGAAAATTTCAAACGAACTTGAAATTGTCAGTGTCGAAATTACGTTGTCAGCTAATGATGAGAAATGTGATCAAATAGACTTGAACAACACTCGAATTTCAAATTTCACTGAATTTATATACAAACACAAATTTTTGAATAATTACACTGATAAATTTGTTGAACACCTGAACTATTTTTGGAATGTTAGCTTTGTTGAAAAACTTCATGTTAGGACGACACTGGATATTTATCTCCTGGACTATAAATCTAGGTTTAAAGATGAAATGGTATTCAAAAACTCTTGCTTGTTAGAAAACACGCCTAGACACAGTGGGAACGGGACTCATAGGGATAGAACCAAGTATGGGGGAAAAAGTTGGTAGAATTCTTTGCGTCGCATGCATCGCAAACACATATATCATTGTACGTATGATTTTCATTCACAAATAGTGGCTAAACTTCATTTCATTCTTCAAATAATTTTGCATCTCATTCATCTTTGGGAACATTCTTTCAAATTTAGGAAATGTTTACAGTGTGGACACTGTTTAGTTCTAGTGTGGGGGGTGGGGGGGAGTCTGCATTTCATTCATTTTCGTTTTTTTTTTTCACTTTATTTTTCTTTTCATTTTCAGCCATTTAAATAGGAACATCACGCATTTTAGATTGCAGTAACATACCATTTTTTTAATTTTTTTGAAATACGACTCATTTTCAATTGATACAACAAAATAAATTTACAATTTTTAGCCAGTTGATAGTATTTTTCTCTCTCATCTAAATTCGAATTTGAAATATAATGAAAAGTTTTATTTTGAGGGATAATAGTGTAACCGGTACATAGGGAGATTCTTGGGTGATGGCCATGAAATCTATTCTATATTGTAGACTTTGTTTAAATAAGTGGAGGACTTAAAATACTTATATTGACTTTTCGAATCTTTAAAACTAAGTTGTGTTAAGTTGAATTCACGTAACTTTCTTTTGTGCTTATCCGACATGTTGTTGACAAAGCCAGCGTTGGAATATCTTGATCTAATTTTATGAGATTGGACACCAAAGGATTACCAACACGTTGTTGACAAAGTCAAAGTCGGCCTGCACAATCCGCCAAGCTCTTTACCCACTCTCCGTTAGTCCGCAAGGCAGTGCATGGGTGGTAAACCTTGGTCTTCTAAGTTAGGTGTATGTACTTAATCATAAATTTTAAAATTTTATAGAATAAAGAATAAGCGATGATGCCGAAACACTTCTTGACCTTATTGATTTGACTAGCCATACATGAGAAAATTAGAATACCACTTTACAAACTGTGCCAAGCAAACTAAGAATTTATTTCATGGCTGCACTATGTTATCGACTGAACCAACTGGCCAAACTGGAATTTAACATTTGAAAACTTGAATTGTGTTGAAAATTTATGACAAATTGAGGTATCTAAAATAAAATCAACTGATTAGAAATTGTTAACTTAATTTGTTGTACCACTTTCCTGAAACAAGTCGTGTTTTCAATTTTTATTTTCAATTGAATAATTCCTTTGCATTCATGTAGTTACATTAGATCCATTTGGATTTTGTGGGTAGTATCCACTGAAAACCCTCACGAGACACCACTCGTCCTACTAGGGACACCTAGAGGTTTAACGGCTTGTTGCATACGCTCAATGCAATCGTGTTTCCTACGAAATTGTGACCTATCTAGTTAGTTTTTAATTTTTGTTTTACTCGAGGACGAGTAAAAGATAAGTGTGGGGGTATTTGATTGACATAGAAATGTGTTTATTTTATGTTCTTATATCTTATCTTTTGTATATAAATAAATATTACTTGGGTATTGTTTAGTTACTTTTACAGATATTCCAACCCAGCCCGCATGCAACCAGAAAAGTAGAGAAATGGAGATCAAATTGCTATATATTTACATTTTGAAGAATTGTAGATGAAGATCCCACATCTAGTTGCTGCTGGACAAGAAAATGATTGAAACAAAGGCCATGCACATCTCAAATCAAGGGAGGCTTGTCAAAGAAACAAGAGGAAAAGAAGAAAGGCCAAAGATTTAATAGATTTAACTAAGGCCCATTTGAGATTGTCATTGTAAACTCTTTTGGTGAATTCCCTAAGGCCCATCTATCATTTGTAATTAGGGTTAGGTTTTGGCTATCTATCCTATAAATACCCTTGTAATGTCATTGTAGCCACCATCTCATTTTCTGTATTCCATTACTCTAATAAAAATTCTTCTTCTTCTTCTTTTATTTTCTAGTATTTTTTAGCAACTAGTGTCATCTACGCGATTAGATTCGGTAGAGTACTAGTTGTATTTTACATTTGTTTCATTAGTGATTAGTCGTTTGATTAGTTTCAATGACAATCCTAATTTTATTTTTTTGTTGTTCTTCTTATTTTGCACTTTAATTTTCTGCATTGTTGTTCTTGTTTTGCAATTTACTTTCTTTAGTGATTAATCGTTGATTAGATTCAACGATAATCCTAAGTTCGCAATTTCAATTTGTTTTTATTTCAAAAAATCTCCAGGCTTCGTCTAACTCGCCCAAGAGATTAGATAAATAATTTGATTTTAATTTACCTCCCTGTGTTCGACCTGTATGCTACACACATGTGCGCTTGCAGAATTTAATTTAAATATCGCGCTTTTCTAATTCATAGATTAGCGACGATCACTTTCAGATCTATATAAACGAAGAAGAAGAATATAGAGAGGGGAGGAGAGATAACAGTAAAGAAACAGATCATGTGATTAAATAAAATTAAAGTGGCTGTGTAACGACCCGTATTTTCTTACCGGTTCTTTAAATTATTTTATTTATTTAAAGGGCTGTTTGAATTTAAATAATAGATATTTAATTATTTTTGAATATTTAATTTAAATAATAAAATAAAATAATATTTTAATTCCAAAATATCTGGAAATGTTGAATCTGCTATATAATGTCAATTGGCCAAATATAGAGGGTTAATATCGTCTATGTTAAAATTATATCGACGATATCGCCTATTTAACGACCGTCGAGTGTATGGTTTATAATTTAATTAAATAATGAGCTGCAGCGGCGCGGCAGTTCGTAATTTGGCGGTTTAAACTTCAAACGGCCGTACAGGATTCAAAATAAGTCGAATTTTCTCGAAACAAGAAACGTCCGGACCAGTTAGACAATATTTTTCTAATGAAAGAGAAAAATCGAGATTTCATCGTATAAATTGTTAGATATGTCCAATTCAAAATTTCAAATAGTCGCTATAGAATCGTTCATCGATCGTAACAGTTTATTTGAAATAACTGCTTACTGGATTCGAATTTAGACAAGGTTCTTTTGAGACGTAGTGTTAATTTAATTTTTTGAATTTTACTGTAATTTTTTATTAGTTAAATACGCCACTTTTTATTTGGAGTATTTTGCACCCTATATCGGTATTTTGGGGTTTCACAATATAAGTTAAACTACCGATATTATTACATTTCTGGAATCATGACACCTCGTTGGATAGGACCATATTCTTACTTCTATCCGAGATGACTCAGACATGAATGAAATTGTTGTAACATAGTACAATGCCTCCTTCTTTTCTTGTCAAACTAGCCTAAACTGTATTGTTTCACTTCGCTGTCATACTTGTGCACAGCTAGTTTGAAAATCTTTCCTACTCTACGCGTACCGGGTATAGCATGTCCTTCCACATTAATGCTTCAAGAATCTTTGTCAACACCTACCTGCATAACACTGTAACCATGACAAAACACTGAAGCACATACCAAGCTAGCAGCCTTTTCATGTGTCATACCTCTATTCTACAAAGCAATGTATTTTCATTTCAATGTCAAGCCAAACAGCTAGCACACCTATGCACACAGACCTACCCACCTTGCTACTGCAAGTCTAGAAATAGTGTGCTATTCACCTAAAATTGCACTGCTACGATTACGTGATGTCCAAACAAAATCCTTGGTCCCCAAGTAAATTCAATACCGTGATGACCAAACCATTTGTCGTCCTTGCCAAACCCGTGATCACCAAGCCGTTGCTGTGTATAAATACTGAAGCTCGCTCCCTTCATTTTTACAGTGAACTAAGAAATAGTATTTCCCCTTTTAATAAAAAATCTATGTTGCCCAAATAGTCATCCTAAAACCATGATATATATTTTAATAAGCTCCAAAAATCCATATACACGAGAATGCCACCTCACCTTTAAGAACGACGTTGTTCGTTGATGAAAGTTGAAATATAGGTTTCAACCTATCACGAGATCTGAATGATGTTACGCGGATTGGAGTATAGAACGGTGATCAGTGAAGAGGTGGGCTCGCGTTGGAGTTCTTTTGCAAAACATGGATTTAATTTTGATCGCACCTGAATGGGAGGAGCCGGCGTCGGTCAGTGAATGGAGGCGCCGAACGGGGTGTTGAGGTAATCGGCAAGTACGCCATTGAATGGGGAGTATGTTGGTGTTTTTTATTTTGTGGTTCGATTTGTGTTGGGGGTGACCGTTGTTTAGCGTTCACGATCTTTGCACTGAAAGGCTTCAGGAGGAATAATCAATATTTGGGGAAGACGGGGCTTGAGCAGATGGATAGGAGAAAACGCGTGAGGGGGTTATGAGGTAGCTGACGTGGACTTTGGGGGAGATTAAGGTAAAATAAGGTATTATGATTTGTTTTAGTTAAGTACAATTAAGGTTTTTTTTTTTAAATCTAATATCTTGGTGCGTGGAAAATAGCGGCAGAACAAGGCCAGAACAACAAATCACGTGATGAGGTGGTCAATAATAAACCGGTAATTAGAAGATTTGAGTTTAATTAAATATAATTAGTATAAAGGTTGGTCTAAATTCAAGTGAAAACATAGGCCTTGTTTTGTTTCAGATATCGGGTTTCAGAACAATAAGAAGAAGGAATCGGGGTTGAGAGGTCGGTTTCAGGGAAAACGCGTCTTCTTTGCAGACGTGGATTAAATCTAGTAAATAAAGGTAATTAGGTAATTATGATTTTTATTAATAATTAAATTAGTTAATTAATATATCGTTAAAATTTTATAAACTTTAAACCGCGATAAATTTTTCCTACATTAATGAAAATCGATGAAACAGGATCTGTTGGGATCGTGGCGACGAACACTACGCGTACATGCTGGTCCGGTCAGAAACTGAAGATGTTGGAATTCTGTGTAATTTTAAACGCAGTTTAAAATTACATGGAAAAGACGCTGAAATCATCGACTGAAAACGCTGGTGAGTTAATTCTCACACTTCTCTGGACTACTGTGATGTGATAAATCCATATAATTTAAAATATCAGTTAATTGGTTGATTGGATGCTATGGTTGTTGTTGGTTGCTAGTGTTTGATTGGCTGACCCTATTTAATTCGTCGTTTTAATGCATTATATTGTGTGTTATTATCGAATATTACACTAAACTGGGATGCAGGGAAGAACAGGTAGGAGGAATCAATTCGAATTCCTCAATATTGTGTATTATGTGTTTTCATATGGTTTATATATGAACTGATACCCATATCGATAGCAAACCTGTTCAGATTTGATATATATCAATCATGTTGTGATTTGTAACCAATCGACAATATTGGTTAAATAGTTGTAGTGAGGATCTAGGATAAAGTATTTATAGCATCGTTTTGTTGATAGACAAACTGACGAAGATTTCAGTTATAATTTATTTATTTTAACTGGAACGAAATTTGAAATTTGTTTATACAAATTAATTTAAATAGAAATTTATAAATATAATTATATTTATAATCAGGTTTATCAAAAGGATTTATTTAAATGTTTTACATAATGAAATATCTCGTCGGAAGAGTAGAAACCAATATATGTATTGGTAAAATTAAATAATTGTTTTTATAAAACAATTAAACGATGTTTATTTAAATAATTGAGAAAAGGGGAAACGGTGAATTTATATTAGTTAAGAATCAACTGATGTTGACGGTCGACGAAGGAGACTGTTTGAATCGAATTTGACAATTGGGCTGATTTGGTTTAAATTAATCAAATTGATTATTTTCAAATATTCGTTAAAACTTAACGAAGGCTGTTTCAAATTAGTAAATCTTGGATTGACTATATTTTAGATAATTACCAAGTAATGATTTCAAATGAGGTTAATTATGATTAATTATTTATTTCCAGTTAAATTAAAGATTAATTATTTTATTTCGAGTTTATAATGGAATTAACTACGTTAAAAGGGGTTAATGTTAAAGTAAATTATAGTTTTAAATAATCATAATTAAAGTTATCATCAAATGGGGATAAGTTTGATTTAGATTTAATTGAGTTATATAAAAGAATTTTTTTTATCCGGTTTTACCAATAGAGGTTGTAAGGATCACTCGCAAGTCAATACGAGAGTTCCTATAAAAAAAATCTTAATTTAATAAGATGAGTTGGTTAAGATAAGGCTTAAAAAGGGGTTTGGTATATACTTAATAGATTGATTAAAGATATACTATGGGAATTACCAATGGAATAAATGGGTTATAGTACCATGTTGAAATCGAATGGTAAATTAGGTTTTGTCGAGGCAAGTTACTTAATTAAGGGACGGAAATTAATGTGTAAAGTGGGATTTCGAATAAAAGGAAATGATTTATAAAATCATAGTAAATAGCAATGGAATATAAGGTTTTGAGTTGTAAACTCTTATTGTCTGAAGATGAGAACGGGTCGACCAAGGTCTGAGAGGTAATTAAAATACCCCAACTTGGACGATTTCACTATTATCAAAGACGATATTTGTTTGCAAAATGGTAAAGGATGATGGGAATATAACCAAATCATTGAGTGTAAAATAAGAAGTGTGTTATTTGGGACAGATAATAAAATATGATTTTTCTAATTTAAGGTATAACCATATTTCAAATGGTAATAGAAATGTAAAGAGGATTATGGACTATAACGATATTTATAAAGATAAGAAAATATAGAAAAATGGTTCGAGAATAGAAACAATGTTTTCAAGATAAAGAGAAATAAAATTGGTTGATGGAATGTAAGATTATTTCAAAACAAAGGAAATAAAGTTTGATAAATAAATTATTCGAAACGAGTAATGATTATGTTTTCAAATGTATAAATCACAAGGGTTTTGTCGAGATAAAATTGATTAAATCAATTATAAGGATTTATGAAATAGTTTAGTAAAGTGTTTTGAAATAAACAACCTAAGCTGTCAATGGATTTAACATCACTGTATGATTTGATAGTTAAACAACCGACTATCTAATGGAATATTCTATTTACCTTTTTGATGAGTTGTTTTCGAAGAGACCGGGATGGGAACTACACCTAAAACCACTTCTAATCAACTGAATGTTTGCGACTAATTGGCAGGCGATAAAGATGGAGCATCGAAGACCATATATCTTCATAAATGGAAGAACCACTAACAATATCTCAGTCGACGCAGAGATATACTGGGGTTCTGTCATGGTTGAAATATACGGGTTGCAAGGACTTCTCGCTTGGGGTGATTCCTATATAGGATGCGGCAGGAGAGTACCTTCGGTTCATCCTGTTCCTGGATGACTTTAATGGACGAGTGTCTGACAGAGTATTTCCAGACGGTCACGTATATAGATTCTTCAACCGTACCAAGAGTGGAAGCAGGGAAAGAAACTTCTTTAGCCAACACGTAATGTATGGTTGTAGACGTCGATTCGTGATTTCTGATGGAACTGAAAATGTGGCATTCAAAGTGAATGATGACCAGATATTATAAAGGAAGATGAATTCTAGCATCAAGCCTCATTAAACGGGAAATGACAAAAATCGGGTAGGAAACATGGCTATGTGGGTCGCTCTCATTAGGCTGTATAATCACCTATCTAGAGAAATCCTTTTTTCCTCTTAAATCTATCGATGCTGTCCCTATCGGGAAACGGTGGTTTGAGCCCAACCGTTGGTGATATACATTCGATACACTCAAGCGAAATGAGTGGTCGGTCATGTGAGGGCCATGTTGCAAGACGTTCTTGTTGAACCCAGTGTATTCGTCTCTAGAGATACACTATTGGTATGTGGTCCCATAGCTTGTCATAGTCGGAATCCAATTTCCAATAAGCGCCCGCGATTTTTGATTGTATACTATATACGTAGAGCGTGAGATGCAAGCGTTCTGCTAATTTGTTATTTATTTGTGGTTTGATAGACACTATCATAATATCAGAATAAGATATTGTTTTAAAATGGTTTGGGTTATAGTAAGGTAAAAATCGTCTGTGTTTATGTGTGGACTGGTCTTACCATTATCCTTTTTATTTCAAAAAGGATTTCCAAAGTTAAAAAAGTTGTTTGTGCTATGAATTTATCACTGAAAGTATTCCAGACTGACCCGGTGTAACATCCCGTAATTTCTAACGATTTAAATTTCGATTTAAATAAAAAATTTATTTCGAAATCATTCTATGGTTTTTCATAACGGGAATTCGAAATTTGTAATACGTACAGTGAGATGTAGCAACTATAGAAATTTCATCGGAAAATTTGACTATTGTCGGTTGCACAATTTTCAGTGCAAAGCTGCACATATCAGTTCAAACTTTAACGATTTTAAAATCTCTTCGAAATCAGTTCGGACAAACACGAAAATATTCTATTCGTTGTCACGAAACTGACGGCGAAATTCGTTTCTCGAAAATCGGACGTTTTGACCTCCGTTTTCCGTCCGCATTTTTACGTCAAAGCGGTCCGTAACGCGTTTTGAATGGAGAATCCTAGCACTGCAAATTTTATACCGTTGTGTCCGTTTCGTCGCGCTGATTTCCACAATATATTCATTTGTCAGTTTCGGTGTTCGGTTCGCGCTGAAATTGTGAAAATGCTTGCACGGTTCATTTTTGAAACAGAGGCATTTGAGTTTGATGTGTCCCTTTTCGATCTTACATACTTTTCTAGGTATTTTGGGTCTGCAAAAATGTCCTTTTATTTTACTAAATTACATAATTTTTTTTTTTCAAAACCTAGTGAATGGAACATTTACTCTTATTTTCAATTCATGCATATGCACATTATGTATTCCATGCGTTACTTTTGGAAACAAACCATCCATGCATACTACATTCCATGCACATTACTTTGTCATTTCTAAGGGTTGGTGTCATGCATTTGGTTTAAAATATGCATGCGAGCCTTATGTCTTCTTTAATGCATGCATCATGTCCCTTTTATATCCCAATCTAAAACTATCGTTTGTTAATTGTTTTTTTTTTCAAAACTGTTCGTTATATGATGCCGACTGTAAGTCATATGTTTTGTATTCTCAAAGTGTTGGCTTTATATTCTTGAAACTATGCTTGTATCAACCACCTTGTTCCTCTTCTTTAAACCGTATGTTTGTTTTCCTGAAACCATCCTCTTATTATTTACTCATTTTAGTTTTACTAGGTGTCCTTTACCTCTTGTAAATTTTAAATTAAGAAGAATTTGAATCAGTAAAAGCTGGTATCTTTAATTCTAAACAGTCGGTAGACATATTCAAATCAGGAAATGTACGTGTAGAAAGTAGGTAGGGTAGACTTGTTCAAATAACACGTGAGAGTCCTTTTTTCTCTATACAGGTACTTTCTCTTCCTATTTATATTTTCATGATTTTACCTCACCACAGATTTCCCCTTTTCTTCCTGCGAAAAGAGCTGCTCCTCCCCATTAAACAACTCCACATTTTTTCCTGTACCTCGCTAGTCCCATCGTCTTCCTTGTCATCCTTTCCAATCAGTAAGCTTTCCATCGCAACTCTCTTGTTACCAACGCCTTCTCCAAACTGGACGCCGGAAGCCATGCTGAACCCCTCCGTCCTCTTCCCTCATCTCGCCCACCTTGCCACAAGCGTGCTCCGCCCATTCGCCTCCCCTCCCCGCCGTTCTGCCTGAAGCCCGCCGCCCTCCAGTCAGCCCGCATCTCGTCGAACCAGCTCCTCCCTCCCTTGAATGCCTCGATCTGAAACGTACCAGCTTGCCCTGTTGTCCCTTCCCTCCTCGCCTCAATAGTCCATTGTATCCCTAGGCTAAGCCATCGCCTGAAACCGACGAGATCCTCCACCAGCGACAGACCCTTCGGCTATCCTTGGTCCAAACCCATTGCTACACTGGCCCGAGATCTTCCCACACATTTTGTCCACATTCTCCATTCGCTAAGACTTCAAACTTTTTGTTTCCTCGGTATAGGTGTATATTTTATACTTGTTTTACTTAGTGTATGTTGAGTGAGTGACTAGCCTGTGCGTGATAGGGTGAGTTATTTCATGCTTGAGTGTATATGTGTACGGGGTTCTTACATTAGATAAAATGTTTTTAGGGGTGTGTGTGTGTGTTAGTGTGTGCTTGTGAAGTGCTTGAGAGCCTGTGTTTCTGCGTGTGATGTGTGGGTGCGCGTGCCTTTTTATGTGAGTATATATATGAGAGGCGCATTGAAATTTATTTGTTTGGAAATTTCATGTTGTTTAAATGTTTATATAAGTGTAATTTATATTATATATATGTGTGTGTGTGTGTGTGTGTGTGTGTGTGTTTGTGTGTTTGTATATATATATATGTGTGTGTGAGTAATATATGTTTTTGGTGTTAATGTGTGACTATGTGTGCGTGAATATCTTGAATGCTGTGTGTATTTGTGATATGTTGGAGCATGTGAGCTGTGTTATTATGTGTGAGTACTTTTGAAATTTTATTTGTTTTGAAATTATATATTGTTTATAAGTTTATATGTGATTTTAAAAATTATATATATTATAAATTTATTGCGTATTACACATATAGAAATATTTATGTAATGTTTTATAAAAGAATTTATTTGATTTATTTTGAGTTGAATTTAGTGTTGAGTTGAACCCACTCTAAATAGCCGTACCGTTCCGAAACTCATTAGCCGTACCGATCCATTTAGGATTCCCGACCTTTCCTTATAGAATAAATTAAATTATTTAATGATCATCGAGTGGAATTCATTCTGAATTGTGTCTGGATGTCGTCATCTCTGTTTGTGTCCATCCGTTGTTGTCTCCAATCTGTGCCATGAAAGGTGAGTTTATCTCATACCTGACTTACATTTTTCATGGATGTTAGATCAATAATGAATTGTTATATGAAATGTATAGGATTGCTGATAGAAATTATTTGATTTGATAAATTTTCACATATCATATGTGACACGATATATTCATATGACACGTAATTTCACTGATGATGTATATGCTGTGATTATTGCTATGTGATTGTTATTTGTGATTGTTGTTTGTGATTGTCGATACCCTTAGTTTAGGAAAAATCACTAAGGGTTGAAATGATACATACCCGAACGGACATTAGAATAGGAAAAATCGTTATGGGTTGAAATGATAGACCTAAACGATTTTTATTGAATTTGGGATCGCGGGTTGAAATGATATACCCGTTGAAATTTTATAAATTGCGGGTTGAAATGATAAATATCCGTATCACTTGACCATAGGTAGAAATGTAAATACGAACATCATTGGTCATGTTTTCGTAATAAAGTAATTTGGAAATTTTGAGTTTAAATAATAATTTAAGATTTTATATTTTTATTTTAAGAATTTTAAACTTTTGTATATTGATATTTTCTTTAAACCTATTTTATTTTAAATTTTATATATGTTTGTAATCTACTTTCTAATTATTATTAGAATCTTACAAACTTATATATATATATCAATTTTCAGAATTAAATTATCTTTATATATATATATATATATTGCAAATTATAAACTCAAAGTTGGTTTAAGTAAGATTTTGTGACTTAAGTCGATGTTTGAATTTCTAATAACGATATTTGATATTAACATCGAAGTCATATGCGATACGGATTTGAATTCAAATTGAATCGAACTTAACGTGACTAAATGTAAATTAGAATATATATAATGTTATATACGAAATTGGTTCTCATGATCATTTAGTTGAATTTTGAAATTTGTAAAATCGAATTTATAAGAAGGTTTTAAAACTTATGATTTGAATTTTTACAATATGGAATTTGTACGACTTGAGTAAATAGGATATGATTTGTCGAATTTGAAACATAAGAGTTTGATTCAAATTTTAAGTAATGAAATTTAATTTATGTTTCGAGTTATAAAGTATGATACGATTTGTTTTGAATTATAAGCGAAATATGAGATTTTGATTTAAAGTGTATGTATTGAATTTGAACCGAAATATTGGACTTAATAAATAGATTTAAAACGATATCCTATAAATGGTAATCTAGAAACAATTGAATTATTGAACTTGAGTTTTGATGAATATAAATCAAACCGAAATATTCTTGAAGTTAAATATTTTTGTTTTGATTTAAACGATAACTACGACCATTAAGATATGTTTTTGATGTAAATTGTTTTGAATTGAAAGTCGTTATGTGAATATTTTTGAAATCGATATAATTAAGCGATATAAAAGAGTCGTTTTCAAAATTGAATATAATCGAAGTTAGATATTTAATTTTGATTTTGAAATTCGAATATGAGTTTTCATATAATCGATTTTATAAATTGATTTATAAAATAATGGCCACGATGTGAAAAATGTAAACGTTTGGTTGTTAAAGAGACCGGGATCAGCTATTATCATACTTTCTGCCAATACCGAAAACCACTTTAACAACTATGTACGCGGTGGAGTTCCAGAATGAAGGGGACGACTTGGCGAACGACTCTATTTTGTATTTTCATATTAATTAAGAGACCCTGACTACCTTGAGTCAGCTTGATGTGGCTAAAACAGGAGCTACGCACGGACCAGTTGAGGTCATACCTCTTATCGAGCACACTTCTTCGATATTATTCTATTACTGTTGAGATTCGATTTGGGCCCTTTTGATATGGGAGTGTGTCTCGAGGTGGGCGGTAGTTGCGGCTATGCGTTACCACCAGTCCGGCTCTGCATATGGTGAATCCATTCTGGCATTCCTTGCGTGCCTTGTCACATGCCTTATACGAGCCTACTACGATTTTGTTTTGTACTGTTTTATATGGAGTGCCCTCTGATCAATCTCCAGTTTACGGAGGAATTACAGTACTGTATATACTATAGGAATATATAAACGGTGGAAGGGTAATCATGGTAATTCCGCTTACGCTATTTTGATATTTTACTTTACTGATAGACATTATTGTATATAGCGTATTATACTATATAGTATTAGTTTTACGGATCCTTAGAGGAAGGTGATCCCAAACATCCTTTATGTTACTGATTGCATTTCATCGAACATTTCATTTGAGTTGATTTACTTCCATGAGAATGTTAGTCCTTATTCGAGTTGTTTTGTTTTGCATTATTGCTCGGGTCAGATCGAGTATTCCAGATTCGAGATTTATCCTTGGAGTTGGAGCTTATCTTGGGTTTTGCTCTCATGTATCTACTCATTGATCATTTGTTCTAGTGTCAGCTATTCTCATTGTTTTTATTCATACTATTATCATTTACTTATGTATCAAAATTCAGTATATTAGACTTCCGCTGCATTATTTATGTAAACTCTGATGTAAAATTTATTTAGTAGCGTCATGAACTACTATTGTATTTTAAATTTTTTCGCTACGAGATATTATATCGCTCTGCATCTGTGTCTGTGATCTGTGATTCTGTGATTTATTCTATTTACCTCAGAAGCTAATAACAATCTGTTGTTTTGGACGTTTCGAGTTGACATGTTTTGTCGATTCGGCTCGGTCAAAATGGCGGGTCGTTACAAGTGGTATCAGAGCTTTGGTTCTATCAAAGCTTTAGCCTATGAGGTATAAGCTCATTAGAGATAGGGTAGTGATACCCTAGAATGAGTGGAATTAGTTTCAGAATCCATCTTGAGAGAGCGTATTTTAAAGTATAAATGGTTTTTAATAGTTTTAAAAACAAATATTTTCGAATATAAAATTTCGTTTAACATTTGAATCCTTTTCTGAAATTTCTTTCTGTTTGATTTCATCTTCCTTCGTAGATCTTCTTTGATTAGGTTCTTCCGTTCTTTCAACTTTTAATTCAAATTCTATAACTTATCCTAATCCATTACAAGGTAAGAAGTAGGAGAGTATAAGTTTTACAACGAGATCATTTCCTATCAAAATATTAGTTTGAAATAGGTATTATAATTCTCTTGATGTAATATTGAAGTAGTTATATATTTTGGATGATATATATTTGAAAATAACACTTTGCTTTGGTAATACCAATATTTTTAAAAGATTTGATGTTTATACTTTACGATTTTATATTTTATATATTTTGAATAAGATTTAAAGATGTAAATTTTGTAAGAAATTGATTTTTTTTGATTGAATAATTTTGTTATGTATTTGACTTAATAATATTATTATATATTTATTATGGATTATGGTTAAATTTTAATAAATAAATAAGTGGGGAAGAGATATAATTTTCCCTACTTGAAATTTTTAATGATTTGAAATATATTATTTATAATATATGATTTGAAAACTTGGTATATATTCTGTTTAAATATATATAAAGATGTTTTGAGTATTTACCTGACGTCAAAGTTGGCCTATCGAATTCCTAGTGATTTGGTGTATACGTCTGATCAACATATATGTTAAGTCCTATGTGTATTAGATTGATATAAAGTCACACTCTGGTTGCTTGGAAATGATTCTGTTGATGACTGCAGCATCATCGATATCTATTTTCGGGTTTCGAAAGTGGGATATATATATATAGCCAATCGAGACGTCGAGTGAGTACTTGAAATTATTTTGAAATATGTTTGAAAACATTTTAACTTTTGATTTGTGTGTATATATATATATAAATATTTCAAATTATATATACGTATGATTATAGATATGAACCATTGCTTTAAATATATTTAGTTATTTAATTACTATTTGCCTGCCTCGTTCCTTTTCGGGGATGAAAAGTTTTGAGTGGGGGAGATTGTAACATCCCGTAATTTCTAACGATTTAAATTCCGATTTAAATCAAAATTTTATTTCGAAATCATTCTATGGTTTTTCATAACGCGAATTCGAAATTTGTAATACGTACAGTGAGATGTAGCAACTGTAGAAATTTCATCAAAAAATTTGACTGTTGTCGGTTGCACAATTTTCAGTGCAAAGCTGCGCATATCAGTTCAAACTTTAACGATTTTAAAATCTCTCCGAAATTAGTTCGGACAAACACGAAAATATTCTATTCGTTGTCACGAATCCGACGGCGAAATTCGTTTCACGAAAATCAGACGTTTTGACCTCCGTTTTCCGTCCGCATTTTTACATCAAAGTGGTCCGTAACGCGTTTTGAACGGAGCGTCCTGGCACTGCAAATTTTATACCGTTGTGTCCATCTCGTCGCGCTGATTTCCGCAATATATTCATTTGTCAGTTTCGGTGTTCGGTTCGCGCTGAAATTGTGAAAATGCTTGCACAGTTCATTTTTAAAACAGAGGCATTTGAGTTTGATGTGTCCCTTTTTCGATCTTACATACTTTTCTAGGTATTTTGGGTCTGCAAAAGATGTCCTTTTATTTTACTAAATTACCTAAATATTTTTTCTTTCAAAACTTAGTGAATGGAACATTTACTCTTATTTTCAATTCATGCATATGCACATTATGTATTCCATGCGTTACTTTTGGAAACAAACCATCCATGCATACTACATTCCATGCACATTACTTTGTCATTTCTAAGGTTTGGTGTCATGCAATTGGTTTAAAATATGCATGCGTGCCTTATGTCTTCTTTATTGCATGCATCATGTCCCTTTTATATCCCAATCTAAAACTATCGTTCGTTAATTGTTTTTTTTTTCAAAACTGTTCGTTATATGATGCCGACTAAAGTCATATGTTTTGTATTCTCAAAGTGTTGGCTTTGTATTCTTGAATCTATGCTTGTATCAACCACCTTGTTCCTCTTCTTTAAACCGTATGTTTGTTTTCCTGAAACCATCCTCTTATTATTTACTCATTTTAGTTTTACTAGGTGTCCTTTACCTCTTATAAATTTTAAATCAAGAAGAATTTGAATCAGTAAAAGCTGGTATCTTTAATTCTAAACAGTCGGTAGACATATTCAAATCAGGAAATGTACGTGCAGAAAGTAGGTAGGGTAGACTTGTTCAAATAACACGTGAGAGTCCTTTTTTCTCTATACAGGTACTCTCTCTTCCTATTTATATTTTCACGGGTTTACCTCACCACACATTTCCCCTTTTCTTCCTGCAAAAAGAGCTGCTCCTCCCCATTAAACAACTCCACATTTTTTCTTGTACCTCGCTAGTCCCATCGTCTTCCCTGTCATACTTTCCAATCAGTAAGCTTTCCCTCGCAACTCTCTTGTTACCAACGCCTTCTCCAAACTGAACGCCGGAAGCCATGCTGAACCCCTCCATCCTCCTCCCTCATCTCGCCCACCTTGACACAAGCGTGCTCCGCCCATTCGCCTCCCCTCCCCGCCTTTCTGCCTGAAGCCCGCCGCCCTCAAGTCAGCCCACATCTCGTCGAACCAGCTCCGCTCTCCCTTGAATGCCTCGATCGGAAACGTACCAGCTTGCCCTATTGTCCCTTACCTCCTCACCTCAATAGTCCGTTGTATCCCTAGGCTAAGCCATCGCCTGAAACCGACGAGATCCTCTACCAACGACAGACCCTTCGGCTATCCTTGGTCCAAACCCATTGCTCCACTGGCCCGAGATCTTCCCTCCCATTTTGTCCACATTCTCCATTCGCTAAGACTTCAAACTTTTTGTTTCCTCGGTACAGGTGTATATTTTATACTTGTTTTACTTAGTGTATGTTGAGTGAGTGACTAGCCTGTGCGTGATAGGGTGAGTTATTTCATGCTTGAGTGTATATGTGTACGGGGTTCTTGCGTTAGTTAAATTTTTTTAGGGGTGTGTGTGTGTTAGCGTGTGCTTGTGAAGTGCTTGAGAGCCTGTGTTTCTGCGTGTGATGTGTGGGTGCGCATGCCTTTTTATTTGAGTATATATATGAGAGGCGCTTTGAAATTTATTTGTTTGGAAATTTCATTTGGTTTAAATGTTTATATAAGTGTAATTTATATTATATATATATATGTGTGTGTGTGTGTGTTTGTGTGTGTGTTTGTATATATATATATATATGTGTGTGTGTGTGTGTGTGAGTAATATATATTTTTGGTGTTAATGTGTGACTATGTGTGCGTGAATATCTTGAATTCTGTGTGTATTTGTGATATGTTGGAGCATGTGAGCTGTGTTATTATTTGTGAGTACTTTTGAAATTTTATTTGTTTTGAAATTATATATTGTTTATAAGTTTATATGTGATTTTAAAAATTATATATATTATAAATTTATTGCGTATTACACATATAGAAATATTTATGTAATATTTTATAAAAGAATTTATTGGATTCATTTTGAGTTGAATTTGGTTTTGAGTTGAACCCACTCTAAATAGCTGTACCGTTCCGAAATTCATTAGCCGTACCGATCCGTTTAGGATTCCCGACCTTTCTTTATAGAATAAAATAAATTATTTAATGATCATCGAGTGGAATTCATTCTGAATCGTGTCTGAATGTCGTCATCTTTGTCTGTGTCCATCCGTTGTTGTCTCCAATCTGTGCCATGAATGGTGTGTTTATCTCACACCTGACTTACATTTTTCATGGATGTTAGATCAATAATGAATTGTTATATGAAATGTATAGGATTGCTGATAGAAATTATTTGATTTGATAAATTTGCACATATCATATGTGACACGATATATTCATATGACACGTAATTGCACTGATGATATATATGCTGTGATTATTGCTATGTGATTATTGTTTGTGATTGTTGATACCCTTAGTTTAGGAAAAATCACTAAGGGTTGAAATGATATATACCCGAACGGACATTAGAATAGGAAAAATCGTTATGGGTGGAAATGATAGACCTAAACGATTTTTATTGAATTTGGGATAACGGGTTGAAATGATATACCCGTTGAAATTTTATAAATTGCGGGTTGAAATGATAAATATCCGTATCACTTGACCATAGGTAGAAATGTAAATACGAACATCGTTGGTCATGTTTTCGTAATAAAGTAATTTGGAAATTTTGAGTTTAAATAATAATTTAAGATTTTTTATTTTTATTTTAAGAATTTTAAACTTTTGTATATTAATATTTTCTTTAAACCTATTTTATTTTATTTTAAATTTTATATATGTTTATAATCTACTTTCTAATTATTATTAGAATCTTACAAATATATATATATATATATATATCAATTTTCAGAATTGAATTATCTTTATATATATATTTTGCAAACTATAAACTCAAAGTTGGTTTAAGTAAGATTTTGTGACTTAAGTCGAGGTTTGAATTTCTAATTACGATATTTGATTTTAACATCGAACTCATATGATATACGGATTTGAATTCAAATTGAATCGAACTTAACGTGACAAAATGTAAATTAGAATATATATAATGTTATATACGAAATTGGTTCTCATGATCATTTAGTTGAATTTTGAAATTTGTAAAATCGAATCTATAAGATGGTTTTAAAACTTATGATTTGAATTTTTACATTATGGAATTTGTACGACTTGAGTAAATAGGATATGATTTGTCGAATTTGAAATATAAGAGTTTGATTCAAATTTTAAGTAATGAAATTTAATTTATGTTTCGAGTTATAAAGTATGATACGATTTGTTTTGAATTATAAGCGAAATATGAGATTTTGATTTAAAGTGTATGTATTGAATTTGAACCGAAATATTGGACTTAATAAATAGATTTAAAACGATATCCTATAAACGGTAATCTTGAAACAATTGAATTATTGAACTTGAGTTTTGATGAATATAAATCAAACTGAAATATTCTTGAAGTTAAATATTTTTGTTTTGATTTAAACGATAACTGCGACCATTAAGATATGCTTTTGATGTAAATTGTTTTGAATTGAAAGTCGTTATGTGAATATTTTTGAAATCGATATAATTAAGCGATATAAATGAGTCGTTTTCAAAATTGAATATAATCGAAGTTAGATATTTAATTTTGATTTCGAAATTAGAATATGAGTTTTCATATAATCGATTTTATAAATTGATTTATAAAATAATGGCCACGATGTGAAAAATGTAAACGTTTGGTTGTTAAAGAGACCGGGATCGGCTATTGTCATACTTTCTGCCAATACCGAAAACCACTTTAACAACTATGTACGCGGTGGAGTTCCAGAATGAAGGGGATGATTTGGCGAACGACTATATTTTGTATTTTCATATTAATTATGAGACCCTGACTACCTTGAGTCAGCTTGATGTGGCAAAAACAGGAGCTACGCACGGACCAATTGAGGTCATACCTCTTATCGAGCACAATTCTTCGATATTATTCTATTACTGTTGAGATTCGATCTGGGCCCTTTTGATATGGGAGTGTGTCTCGAGGTGGGCGGTAGTTGCGGCTATGCGTTACCACCAGTCCGGCTCTGCAAATGGTGAATCCATCCTGGCATTCCTTGCGTGCCTTGTCACATGCCTTATACGAGCCTACTACGATTTTGTTTTGTACTGTTTTATATGGAGTGCCCTCTGATCAACCTCCTGTTTACGGAGGAATTAAAGTACTGTATATACTATGGGAATATATAAATGGTGTAAGGGTAATCATGGTAATTCCGCTTACGCTATTTTGATATTTTACTTTACTGATAGGCATTATTGTATATAGCGTATTATACTATATAGTATTAGTTTGACAGATCCTTAGAGGATGGTGATCCCAAACACCCTTTAAGTTACTGATTGCATTTCATCGAACATTTCATTTGAGTTGATTTACTTCCATGAGAATGTTAGTCCTGATCCAAGTTGCTTTGTTTTGCATTATTGCTCGGGTCAGATCGAGTATTCCAGATTCGAGATTTATCCTTGGAGTTGGAGCTTATCTTGGGTTTTGCTCTCATGTATCTACTCATTGATCATTTGTTCCAGTGTCAGCTATTCTCATTGTTTTGATTCATACTGTTATCATTTACTTATGTATCAAAATTCAGTATATTAGACTTCCGCTGCATTATTTATGTAAACTCTGATGTAAAATTTATTTAGTAGCGTCATGTACTATTGTATTTTAAATTTTTCCGCTGCGAGATATTATATCGCTCTGTATCTGTGTCTGTGATCTGTGATTCTGTGATTTATTCTATTTACCTCCGAAGCTAATAACAATCTGTTGTTTTGGACGTTTCGAGTTGACATGTTTTGTCAATTCGGCTCGGTCAAAATGGCGGGTCGTTACACCCGGTGAATTTTGTTTTAAATCAAATGTGCTCGGGTCAGACCGAGTATATATACAAGATATGTTTCGCTTAGAGTTCCCAGGAGTTGGAAGAAGGAGGCTCCACCGTTAGTTATTCAAAGTTGTTTCTGCTGTGTCTTATACATGATGTACTCTGATGATTGGTATGTATATGTATATACATTTTTCTTTTGTATAAAAAGATTTGAGATATTATATTTATTCGTTCCGCTGTGAGATTCTGATGTGTGTTCTTCTTCTTTCTTCTATTCTAACATTACTTTCTTTCTTCTTCTCACCCTCTAACTTCTTTCTATTAATAGTCAGGGGTTCGATACTTGGATTTTTGACAAGTGATATGGAATTGTGTATCATTGTTGAAAATTCGAGGGTCAAAATTCCCGGGCCGTTACAGTTGGTATCAGAGCTATTGGTTTAGTGATAACCTTTGCTCTGTGGTGTAACTCAATAGAGATTGGGTTAGAAATACCCTAGATTGAGTTGAGTGTATGTCTATTGAGAGTGCGTATTTGTATTTGAATATAAACTATTTTTAAATATTTTGGAAACATGGTAAATGAACTAATTTTGCCCAATTATAGTTAAATATAGAAAAGGAATTATTTTATCGAATCATTGAAGTATCTGATCGTTGGTTTGATTTGAATCGAGTTAAAACCAAAAGTGGAAATACGACTTGACTTGGATAAATCGAGGTAAATCATAATTAGTGTTGGAGTTAAATAAAATATGTAACAACCCGAAAATCTGGGCCAGTTTAAGATTTTTATTTTGGCGATTTTAGCGAATTTTGAATATTTAAAATAGATTATTTTAAATAATATCGACGAGAAATTTATTTTGAATGTAATTCGAACATATATATTATATACGTCGTCGTTAGAATATAAATATTTATATATAATTATAAATAGAATTGAAAATGGCGCGGTAGTTCGATAATTCGATTTCAAACTTTAATTGAACATACCGGGTGCAAAACAATCCGGATTTTAGTGAAACCAAAAACATTAGGATCTAATTGATGATATCTTTCCAAAGAATCCGAAAAATCAAAATTTCATAGCGGGAATCAAAAGATATGTCCAGTTGAAAATTCTGAATAGTCGCTATGGAATTCAGGCCCTTAAAAATGGGAATTTTGCAAACGACCTCGGATTTCGACGAAACCACTTTTGTTGGATCCGCGATGTCAAATTATTGCTAGTTTTCAAATTTCATAATTTTTCGAATCAATATGTGAGCGTGGCAAAGGAAAACGCATTTGACCAGTTTAAGTTGATTTTAATCGACTGGAAATTGGCCATTTTTCATACGGTCTCAGAATTCGACGAAACTAGTTTTGTTAGGACCGTATCGTCAATACGAAGCTAGAAATTTTTTTCTGGGATTTATCGAGTTCGTATGTGACCCCGGTAAATTGAAATGCGCGTTCAAAGTCAATATATAGAGTTATATGTTGATTTTAACGGAAACTGATTCAAACGATCGAATCAGCTTGCGATACATATCCCATTGTGTTCGGAATGGGGGTAAAACGCTATGGACTACAGGCGGTGGGCCTTGTTTAGAGGTCGTATGAAAAAGTCAACCTTAATGGATTTAAAAATTAAAAATAAATAAAATAATATAAACATTTACATACCTCCCTCTTCTTTCTCTCTCCCCTTATTTCAAAACTGTCGTTCACGAACCCAAGACCCCCCGTCGCCCTCGGTTTCGCCACCGCCCCGCCCTCTAGGCGCCGCCGCACCTCAGCCCCGGCCTCCCCACCTCCGATCGCACCTCCCCCTCCCCTCCGACGGCCCATCCCCGTCCCCCTCTTCAAAAATCGAACCCCAATGCTCCAACGCCCCAAATCGATCCGCCACAGCCCGTTTCCGTCCACCCACACTTGGCCGCACCTCCCAACCCCCAACCCCGACCCCAGGTGCCTCTCTTCCGACCACCAACCCCGACCAGTGGGCCCCCCTAGTTAAAAATCCGATTTTTATTATTTTTCGAGTGTACATTTCAGTCCCCGGGATGTTTTAGCTCTTCTCCGAGCCTCCTCCGCCACTCTAACACCCCAAGTGAGTTTTATTTCAATTTCTATTCACTTATGCGATTAAAAAAATGATCTTTATATAGTATAGATATTAAAAATATAATCTTTTATATTGTAGAAGGATAAAAATATGATTTTTACATAGTAGGAACTATAAAAATATAATTTTTATGAAATATAGAATATAAAAATATCATCTTTGTATATGTAGCGAAATAAAAATCTGATTTTTATTATATATACATTGAAATAAAGAGTTGATTTTTATAGTGAGGAAATAAAAGCGAAATCTATATTTTTGAAAAGATGAAGTCTTTATATTTGAAAAGGAGAAATCTTTATTGTTGAAAAGGCGAGATCTTTATATAGATTATAACGATGTAAAAATAGAAAATTTATCTATATAGTAGCGGTGTGAAAATAGAAATTTTATCCATATAGCGTGATAGTAAAAATTCGATTTTTATATATGTAGTGGCTACGGGCAATGAAGATGACAAAGATGCGATAACAAGGAAGATTTCTATCAAAGAAGTGTTGTGAAGTGGGATAGCTATTGGTGAGAACTTCTCACTCTAAATTTCTTTTTCTAGTTATATATATATATATATATATATATATATATATTGTTAGCCTACTTTGTGAACTAGGCAACACAAAGTCAAGAAACCAACCATTGAAGGGTATTTTAAATTATAAGACTTCGGTTCGGATTGGAGAAAAACACTACAATTCAGATTGATAGCTGCAGTTGTTCGGATCGGGTTAGAGCAGCATATTGGTTCGGATCGGATAGAGTTCTCTGTTCGGATCGGTGGTCTCTTACTGGATAGATTGGTAAAGCATATCCAATCGGATCGGAAGGCAACTAAATCTCGAATGGATCGGAAAGCCATCTGCTTGCCACAACACTGGAGCGGAGCGGAATAGGTTAGAGAAGGAGAGACGTCCAAGCCAATCCGGTTCGGATCGGGTATCCCGATCCGAACCCCTTACCTGCACGCCTCCGACCCGCACCCATGATCCATGTTAATCTCCTGTAAAATCGCCTGGAGAACCGGACCGGCTATGACTAATTCCTACCCCTAACGTCCTTCCTTTTGATGCGTTGTCAACCTGATAGTTCATCCGAACCCGAAGAGAGTGCGATGGATGACACGTGGCCCGACCCGGATCAAGTCTCAAGCAAATTCACACCTATAAATACCCCATCTAGAGACAAAGAGAAGGATCTTTTTCAGCACTTTTGAGAATCCTACTACCTCCATCATCCGAGCTCCATTACTCCCGGAGAATCCAAATCATCTTTCATTTCTTGTTTTAATCATTTGAGTGAACAAAAGTGAGTTGTGAGTGAATCTTACATTGTATTTGCAACTGAATTATTGAATATAGTGAAAGATAAGTGGACGTAGGCATTTCTTCGCCAAACCACTATAAATCCTGCGTGTTCATTTTTTATTTTTGTTTCATTTAATCTTGTTTCTAATCAATTTGGGTGTTAGAGCCACTTTTGGGTCTAACATTTTGGTGCTTTCACTGAGAATCCTCATCTAAATTCTTTATTTTCCGGGATCTCTTTCTACTTTTTGGACCGTTGAGTTCAAAGAAGTGAATCCTTAAGTTTCTCCGTTTTCTTACATTCGTTGAAGTAATTGTCGAAGACTCATGGCCAAAGGAAAAAGCAAGGAAGTTCAGTCTGTTCAAGGAAATGGAGCTGGCGAAGATCAGCAACGCGCTGTTGTAACAAGGTCTCGGGGGCAGAGTTCAGCAGCAGGAAGAATCAATGCAGGAAATCCGAGCCGCCAGCAGGGGGAGAGCTCCGATCCGATCCGGGTAGGAGATTCTGAAGCAGTGCATTCCCCCAATTTGAACCGACCTGAACTGCCCGCTGCACTCCGATCCGACCAGGCACCCCAGCTCCGATCCGACCCGACCTCTTACCTCCGACCCGACCCGATGTTTGGTGAAGCTGGAACCTCTACTCGAGTCCCTACGAATGCTCCAATTCCAGCTGCCAGGGTTGGAGATCAGGTCAATCCATCTGCGCCCATCACTCAAGGAGATTTTTCGCGCTTGCTTGACATGCTTGAGAGCACAAGGGAAGCTATGAGAGTTCATGAGCGCACTAATCTCATGATGCAGGAAAATATGAGGCTCATGAGTCGGGAGATCAATGAGCTCCGTCGACAGAGAACTCCATCACCGGTTCGTCACACACCAGTTGATCAATCTTCATCTTCCGAGGAAGAGAGGCCCCGCGAACGGAGGCCACTCGAACGACCTCAGAATGTGGAGCAGCTGACATTTGGATCTTTGGGATCTCGCGAGGATATCGCACGAGCATTAGGAAACGATGTCCCCACTCGGGGGCAAAGACTCCAGTCCCCTCTTCCCGAGATCGACCGGGAACGCAGGGAACGAAATCGAGCAGAGGCAGCTCGAAGAAGAAGGGCATCTCCTGAGCAAGAGCCCGGAAGGAACTCGGATACTAGGGCCAGGGAACCTGAGCAGCCCCTAACTAGTGCTGATGTACAGGCAATGGTTCGCCGAATTATGTCCGAGAGCCGGAATTATACAAATGAAGACTATGGCATTGAGCGAAGCCATACTCCGTTCACCGACGATATCCTCGACTTCCAATTTCCCCGACGCTTTAACCTGCCACAAATGGATAAATACAATGGAAGGACTGATCCGGGACAGCATTTGATGAGATATTCGTGGCTCATGAATGCTGCTGCTGCCCCAGATGAAGTGAAGTGCAAAGCATTCCCAATCTACCTAGAAGATGTGGCATTGTTCTGGTTAACCCGACTTCCTCCTCGTTCGATTTCAAATTACAAGGAACTAAGCGAGCGTTTCATGAACCAGTTCCGTCTCCATGCCCGAAAGTCCAAAAGTGTTATTGAATTGTCAAGAATCAAACAGGCGCCCGGAGAGTCTTTAAGGGCATATCTTGATCGTTTTAACCAAGCCGTAACTGAGGTCAGTGACCCGCATGAGCCCACTATTCTGATCGCATTGAAGGAAGGAGTTGATCCTGAATCTGAGTTTGGAGACTACCTTTCTGGGAAGACCCCCCCCCCCCCCGCAAGGGCGATATTCTACGAAAAAGCCGATATTTATCTAAGACGAGAGGAGGCCAGGGCAAACCGAAAGAGAAAGTCTGAGACAGCTTCAAAGGAGAATGTGCAGAGTAATATTGTCGTGAAGCAGTCTGGGGAAAGTTCTGGCAAGGTTGAAGTAAATGTAGGAAACAAGGGTGGAAACAGCAATACTGGAAATGGGGGAAACAACAACAACCGTAATTCGAACGGTAACAGGAGAAACAGAAGTAGGGGAAGTGACCCTAACAAAAGGCCCCGATTCCAGAACTACGAGAACTATACACCATTGAATGACACCCTGGAAAATATTTACCTGGATACGTACAATGTGTTGCAGTACAAAAGACCGCCACCTCGTGATTCGACCGAGAAAGAAATGGCGACAGGGAAATTTTGCTTGTTTCACGGAACACATGGACATTCGACCAATGAATGTCGGCATTTGAGGGATGTAATTGAAAAGCTGCTGCGTGAAGGAAAGTTGGATGAGTACAAGGTTGCCCCGAGGGACAGGGGGCAAGGAGAGCAGGCTCCAAAACAGATCCTACCTGCTCCTAAGCCTACCGCGCAGCAGAAAGGTAAAGGGATTGTCATCAACTCCATAGTAGGCGGACCTCACCCGACAATCCGAAGTTTTAGGTCAATGGACCAATATGTGAATGCTGCCAAGCATCTAGATGTGAATGAAGGTGACGATTTGGAAGATGTCACCCCCATAAAACAACAAAAAAACCATGTTCGACGACGTGGTATTTCGCAGCCGAGACAACATGGGGATACAATCTCCCACCAATGATCCGTTGGTTATTACTACCACCATTGGGCCGGCCTTGGTCCATAAGGTATTAGTAGACAACGGAAGTTCCGTTAATATTTTGTTCAAGAAGTCATTTGATCAGATGAAGCTTGAGCCCGAAGATCTGAAACCTTGTGAAGGATGGATTAGAGGCTTTAATGGAGCGACGACAGCTCCCATGGGATATATAGAGTTGCCCGTGACCCTAGGGCAAGGAGAACGTAGAAGAGTGCGAATGCTTCAGTTTGTAGTATTGGACGTAGATTCGCCATATAACGCATTTTTAGGGAGACCTGCCCTCGCTGAATTTAGAGTTTGTATCGCCCCTTGGTGCTTGTTACTAAAGTTCCCAACCGAAGCCGGGACTGGAGTAATAAGAGGGGATCAGGTTTCGGGACGGGCCTGCTATGTGGCCGAACTGAAGATGTTGATGAAAGGAGTTAATGCTGAGAATAAGGATGCCTCGTCTCCCTCAAAGGGGGACTCGGCATAGCAATTAGAGAAATTGACCCCAAAGGAGTTGCCCAAAGGAACACCTGAAGACCTGGATCCTAGAAAAGACGAGGAACCAGAGGCTAGGAATGCAACTCTTAACGAAGCGACAGTGGAAATTCCCATTGATCAAGCTGATCCGACGAAAGTTTTGAAGATTGGTTCTCAATTGGATCCACGTCGTGCTGAGGAACTGACGGACTTCTTAAAGGCAAACTTAGATGTGTTCGCCTGGACCCATGCTGACATGTGTGGGATATCACCTTCCATTATCAGTCACAAGTTGAATGTAAATCCGAAGCATCCGCCTGTGAAGCGGAAGAGACGCATGCTGGGCCCAGAGAGGTCGGCTGCTCTCAAAGAGGAAGTAGAGAAATTGAAGCAGAATGGATTTATTCGAGATTCGACTTATCCCGACTGGATATCGAATCCCGTCTTGGTAAAGAAGCCAAACGGAAAATGGCGAACTTGTATTGACTTTTCAGATTTAAATAAAGCTTGCCCAAAAGATAGTTTCCCACTTCCCAGGATTGACCAGCTTGTAGACTCGACAGCAGGTCATGAACTTCTTTCTTTCATGGACGCATACTCTGGATACAACCAAATTCCTATGCATGTACCAGACCAAGAGCATACGAGTTTCATTACGAATTTGGGGCTATATTGTTAGGTTGTAATGCCATTCGGGTTAAAAACGCTGGAGCTACTTATCAGCGCTTGGTAAATAGAATGTTTTATGATCAAATAGGAAAAACTATGGAAGTTTATGTGGATGATATGCTTGTCAAGTCAAAGCAGTCTTCCAGTCATACGCAAGACTTAGCGGAAATGTTTGGTATCTTGTGAAAATACCGTATGAAACTGAACCCTTTAAAATGTTCATTTGGAGTGGCGTCGGGGAAGTTCCTTGGCTTCATTGTGAGTTCCCGAGGAATTGAAATCAACCCTAGCCAGATAGCAGCGATTAGAAACATCGAAGAACCGAGGAGAATTAAAGACGTCCAAAGTCTGGCAGGGAAAGTAGCGGCGTTGAGTAGATTCATCTCCAAAGCCACAGATAAGTGTGTTCCGTTTTTTGATTTGATAAAAAGGGGAAAGAAGAACTTCCAGTGGACTCCCGTTTGTGTTGAGGCCTTTCAAAATCTGTTAGAGCTGTTAGAGAAACCGCCAATCTTATCAAAGCCCGTAGATCACGAAGAATTATTTGTTTATCTAGCAGTCTCGGCTCATGCTGTCAGCACAGCCCTGGTTCGAGAAGAAGACAAAGTACAAAGGCCAGTGTACTATGTGAGTAAGAAATTAGCAGCGGCAGAGCGCAACTACCCAAAGATTGAGAAGCTTGCTTACAGCCTCCTGATCGCATCCCGAAAACTTCGTCACTACTTCCAAGCCCATCCAATAACCGTATACACCGACCAGCCGTTAAGACAGGTGTTGCAGAGACCCGAAGCATCGGGAAGGTTGATCAAATGGAACATAGAACTGAGCCAGTTTGATTTGAATTTTCAACCACGAAAGTCAATCAGGGGGCAAGCTCTAGCAGACTTTATTGCGGAGTTCACCATTCCAGAGGAGGAAATAATCAATGACCGAGTGGTCAAGTCCAAGGATAAGCTAGAGATGAATCCGTGGAAACTATATACAGATGGAGCTAAGAATGACCGAAGGTCCGGAGCTGGAATTGTCTTAGTCACTCCCGAGGGACGGTCGTTATATTATGCCCTGCGATTAGAATTTTCGGCAACTAACAATGACTCTGAGTATGAAGCCCTGATTGTCGGGCTGAAACTTGCTAAAGACCTCGGAGTAAAAATGCTGGACATATTTTGTGACTCGAAGATTGTTGTTTGTCAAGTGCGAGAGGAATTCGCGGCTCGAGGACCTCGACTTATCGCCTACCTCAAGAAAGTGAAAGAGCTATTGAGTAGCTTAGAGCGGTACAACATAACACATATTCCCAGAGTTGAAAACCAGAAAGCGGATAGACTGGCAAAACTGGCTAGTTCTGACAATCCAGAAGGGACTGAGGTAATTCCAATTGAAACGTTGGAATCGCCAAGCTTTGAGTCAATGGAAATTGAATTCGCTCTTGAAGCGGAACCAGAGAAGGAGTCATGGATGACTCCAATTAAGAATTTTCTTAAGAATGGGACACTCCCATCGAAGAAGAGTGAGAAAAGAGCTGTAGTTCGCAAAGCTACCGGATATGTTATACAAGACGATACTCTCTATAGACAAGGATTTTCTATGCCCCTGTTACGATGTATCGCACACGACGACATCAAGCGTGTACTAAGAGAAGTGCACGAAGGTGAGTGTGGAGATCATACAGGAGGTCAAACTTTAGCAAAGAAAATATTGCGGTACGGATACTTCTGGCCTACGATCAACAAAGATGCAGCTGATTATTCACGACGCTGCGATAAGTGCCAGAGATTCGCCAAAATCCCCAGGGCACCGTCAACCCAGCTTAAATCGATGGTGAGTCCTTGGCCATTTGCCATATGGGGAATTGATATCATTGGAGTTTTACCGATTGCTAAAGGAGGAGCTAAGTATGCAATAGTAGCCGTGGATTATTTCACAAAGTGGGTGGAAGCTGAGCCCTTGACTAAGATCACAACAAGAAAGGTGATAAGTTTTGTGGTCAGAAATATTATATGCCGGTTCGGGATTCCAAGGACGATTATAACTGACAACGGAACGCAGTTTGATAGTACTGAATTCAGAAATTTCTGTCAGAAGTATAAGATAGACAAGCGATATACTGCAGTTGCCTATCCGCAATCGAATGGGCAAGTAGAGGCAATAAACAAAGTTATAAAATCCATCCTCAAGAAACGGTTAGAGCGTGCAAAGGCAAGATGGGTTGATGAATTGCCCCTAGCTTTGTGGGCATACCGAACAACATTTAAAACGGCCACCGGTCATACCCCTTTCTCTCTTTCCTTTGGCTCAGAAGCAGTAATTCCAGTTGAACTGGAAGTTCCTTCCCACAGAGTGACATATTATGACCCAATGACGAATCGGGCACTCTTACTTGAGTCCCTTGATGAAGTCGAAGAGAAAAGGGACGAAGCAGACTTGCGTGCAGCAAGACATCGGCGTCAAATGGCACGCTATTATGACAAAAAAGTTCGCCTCAGAACTTTTGAACCGGGAGATTTGGTGCTAAAGAGAGTTTTTCCATCCCTTCCTCACCTCGGCCCGAAATGGGAAGGACCCTTTGTCATTCAACGGAAACTTGAAAAAGGAACCTTCAAGTTAACGACCGTAGATGGCGAAGAAGTCCCTCGAGCATGGAATGCCCAACACTTAATGCGATATTTGGATTAGAAATGCTGTACTTGGTGTTATTTTTTCTTATGAACTCTGTAATAAGGCATGACTTGCCTTGGGAAAGTTTGATGATCTGAATAAAGGATTATAAAGTGGATGTAGGCTACGACTTAGCCGAACCACTATAAAAATATTGTGTGTTGTTTACTTTTATGCATTTGCATTCATCAGTTGTTCTGTTGTGATTATAAAGTACAGGATAACTCAGAGCCTAAAAAAATAAAAATAAAAAAAAGTGGAAAACAGTTTGGACATAAAAAGAAGCACAATGATTATTTGTGCAATAAGACGTAAAAGAATGAGAAAACGACATTCTAACTCTAACTCTCCAGAGAAAGAGAGAGAGTATAAAAGCGTCTCAGACTGAGCGCTGAAAAAGAAATTCTATTCTTAACTCTAACTCTCCAGAGAAAGAGAGAGAGTATAAAAGCGTCTCCGACTGAGCGCTGAAAAAGAGATTCTACTCCGAACTCTAACTTTCCAGAGAGAAAGAGAGTATAAAGGCGTCTCCGACCGAGCGCCGAGAAAGAAATCTTTTCCCGTTGAGAGACCTGGGAATGAATAGATGACTAAGCTCGAACTCTAACTCTCAAGAGAAAGAGAGAGAGTATAAAAGAAATGCCGGGAAAGACAACAGGTATTGACGACACAGGAAATGCCATCCCGTTAGAGAATTGGGAGCATTCAGATTGCATGGTTAAGCATCGAATAATTTATGGAAATTGACTGGAGACACATATGCATACACATAATTCCCCCCTCCATAACTTTGTTTCATAACTATAGACATGCATTTTTACATAAGTGCAGAACTGCTAACAAATAAACATTGCAAAAAGTGAATTATTTTTATTTACAAATGAATGAATTTGTACAGGGAAATAGCTAAAAAAGAAAGTGCGGAAGCTGTTTATGTAGCAGCACTTATTGGTTCACAAAGATGCTAAAAAGACACAGGGGAACCCACTATTTGGGTTTGGGATGAGCCTTCGATTTCTTGGCAGCTTTTTCCGCATCCTTTGCTTCCTTCTCGGCTTCAGTCAAGATTCGTTTTGATTTCATTTTCCCTGAAGATGCGGTACTGGAGCCAGCAGACTTCTTCCCGGAGGGCAGGGCACTGGAATCAAGAGAAGATTTTTTAGCAAGTTCTTCGGTAATAGATCTAGTTGAGAGCTTAACAACTAACCTTGAACCTGCATCCACAACTGCGAGGGGCTTGAGGACCTCAGAGTCTAGTTCTTCGGCTTTTAATTGTAAGCGCTTGTCTTGATCGGCCTTCATGGCCACCAAGGTAACGTCATCGGCGCTTTTCGACTCCTCGGTTATTGCAACCTCCGGTTCCTCATCATGCCCCTCGTCTCCTCCGTCGTCTTTTAAAGCTGCGATCATTTCTTCATCATGGGGAGTTATGACCTTAGTTGGTTCATTTCCTTCTCCCGAGTCTACAGGAACAGCCTTGTCTTCCCCTTCTTTGGCCCCATCTGCGGGCTTTGTCCCAGCGGTAGCTCCTTGAGCTACATCTGTCTTTGCGGATGATTCAACACCTATGGAATAAGAAACATCAGTTATCAACTCAGGCAAAAGCAAAGGGTTTCTCATCGAACGTTCAATCACGTGGCCAAAGGTAGTAGTAGCCTTGGCAAATTGAGGAGAAAAGATAGGAATACCTTCTGAAGACTTTTCGGCGGGGGTGACTACTACCTCTGGAGTTATTTCAGGAATGGGAGATAGCAAGGTTGTCCGGGAAATTCCCGGGTTTTCGGGATCGTACCCTTCTACTTCGGGAGTTGTAGGAGAAGAAGACGAGGAGCCAGCTTCGGGAATGGTCTTCTGTTTAGACTTCCGCCTCTCTTCTTCCATGGCCTCAGCAATTAGGCGGCGCCCTTCAGCTAGGCGCTCCGATTCATCGTCTCTCAAGTATTTCTCCATCATCTTATCTTCATCAAGGGAATCGACCTTAAGTTCTTCTTTTTCCCACTCAACGATTTGATTCCATACTTGAACCAGAGTGGATGGATAGTCCTCGATCCAAGAAATGTTTCGACGACGAATAATATGCGCGAAGAATTCAATCATTAGCTCGCCGAAACTTTGAATCTCAACCTCCGCCTCAGATAATTGCTTGCGGGCTTCCTCCGCAGATTTAATGGCACATTCCACATTGCCCTCGGCCAGAGCAGCCCTGTTTTCTGCCTCCAACAACTTCGAAGCCAAGTCAGCATTCTTCTTTTCTAATTCAGCACTCCTTTTTGCTAACTCGGCGTTTTTCCGTTCAAGCTCAACATAAGCAAGGTGTGTTTTAGCGGCTTCTGATTTGGCCTCGTCAGCTTGCTTTTTTAGTTCAGAGCGCTCCTGAGTATGAGACTCAAGCAAGTCATGATAACGCTTTTGCATGTCCTCAAACTGTTGTTTGAAATTAGAAGCGTTCTTTTGAGCGACAGCCAGTTGAGCTTGAGTGTCTTCTAAGTCTTTTCCTAAGGTTTTTAAGGCCTTAGCATCCTCCTCCGCGGTCTTTTGCATTGAGTTAGCATTTGTCATTAGAGTGCGGACGATTCTAGAAAGATTGCGCGAATACTTGAACATCTCGGAATATTGTTTTTCTACCAAATCAATCTTTGCTTTGGCCTCCTCTGCCCAATTAGAAGAAATAGGTTCCAGGGCAGGTAAAAAAGTCAGAGTTTCGAAGTAGTGTTCAGGAAATTGCTCTTCCAAATATGCCCGTCTTACTGCAGTTCCCGCATCTGGTGGGGGAG
The DNA here is from genome assembly GCA_030737875.1 of Allium sativum. Lineage (NCBI taxonomy): Eukaryota > Viridiplantae > Streptophyta > Magnoliopsida > Asparagales > Amaryllidaceae > Allium > Allium sativum. The sequence continues at coordinate 175,433,334 of CM060915.1, read as the reverse complement.
GAGCAAGGATTGTCAATTCAGTGTCTCTTCCTGAGGAGGATTCGGTAGTCCCTTTGTCTGTCCTAGGTCGTTTGGTGGCAGGGACCTTTTGCTTACTTCGAGACCCAGTTTCTCTTGGAGGAGTTTTCTCTCTACTCCGCTTTTCATGGGAGGAAGTGGAGTCTTTAGATGGTGGTCTATCCTCCTCCCTGCGACCTTGGTAGCTCTTATATTTCTCTTGTTCCGGTCGAACCGGTGAGCGGGAGCGTGAGGGTCGAGAACGATAGGGATCGTAAGGTCTTCTCTCCTCCCTGCCACGATCATCTCGGCGATCATGCTCGATATCCTGAGGGGGATTGGACATGCGGCGACGAAGCTTTCTTATATCGTAATAGGATCGAGACATTGTACCTGCACGATAAAATAAGCGAAGTTTAGAATTAATGGATTCATAAAGAAAGAAGTGCAACGAATGCTAATGATGTGGTGTAAAGTGCATCCTAAAGTGGTGTGTGTCGCCCCAACCAACCCGAGTCTGAAGCTAGACTAGTGCGGGCAGGCTCTTTGGCCTTAGCGGGAGTAGTTTCTTCGGAAGAAGTGAAGACTAAAGGATCCTTCCTGAAATCCTCTGAAGTATATATAGTCTCAGGTAAGGGGAGATCCCCCAAACCCTGAAATATGTGCTCATCAGTGCTAGGAATATCCCCTTCGGAAGCGTGAAGTGGCGACTCTTGGGAAGATTTTGACTTGTCTAGAGAAGTAGTTTCCTCGGGGGAAATATACCCTTCACGATGCTTTTTGGCCAGATTAGCCAATTCATCATCTTGCGTAGAAGATGGAGAAGGTGAAGTGTGAAGAGAAGCTGTAGGAATTCCTGAACCTTCTCCTATCTCTGGGACCACCTCCACTGGAGGAATGTACGCGTATGGAACCGTCCCATGTCCAATGCTACGAAAAACAGATAGCAGCCCATGAAAGTGAAGGTATTCATCTTTAAGGACCTCGTCGATCGTCAAGAATTTTTGATCACCATTAAGAAGTCGGTGCATCCGATCAAAGAACACCTGATCTGATATCTGTTTGGGATTGTCGACTGCAAATAAAAAGGAAAACAGGTCAGGATGATGATTCAAGTGTATAGAGTCCGGGTTCAGAAAATCAACGCTTTACTTGATTTTGTCCATCTCCTGGCGCATCCAGACTGTTGCTTTATATAGAACCATTCCAGTCTGGAATCTCCAGCTTTACTGCTAAATGGTGCAGAGATTATCTTTCTCTTTGGGACTGATTCGAAGTAGCAGAAGGATGGAGTCTCTCGAGTCCGATGCTTAAAATTATAAAAGAAATGAACGTCATCGAATGTGAGCTCTAGGCCTAGGATTTCACGATATGCTATGTACAAGGTGTGCAAATAGGCATATGAATTGGGATGCAACTGCATGGGGGCAATCCGCATTTGTCTTAAGAAATCAACGATGAAAGGTGAGAACGGAGGAATGGCGCCGACCATGCACATCAATCGAGTGACCGTCATATATCCTTCTGGAGGGTTGTGGGGACGGTCAGAGCGTGAGGGCACTAGGGTGTCCCTTTTCATTATTCCATACTTTAAGCAAATTCGAGCAAGTCGGTCGTCGTCGATTGTCGATTCTACGGAATCTGGAGGTGACTCCAATATAATGGCTGAGTCAAATTCATCGGGTGCTCGATGGTCACCAATCCCTCCTTCCTCCTCAAAGCCCAGGGAAACTTCATTCTCTGAAGACGCTTCGTCGCTTTCCCGATGACCAACTCCGTAATCTGGACCTTCACTGTTCCATTCCGGATCGGATGAAGAAGATATATCCTCAAGAGTGATTTTGCTAGAAGTTTCCGGAGCTTCTTTCCTCTCAGCTAGACGGGAAGAGCGTCTGGGCCTCATTGTCATGGAACTATTGAAGAAGCAATAGCACGGATTAGGGTAAATTATCCCGTGCCCCCCTTTGTGTGTGAACTAAAGTGAGTGCAGCAAATGTGGGAAATGCAAAATATAAGTACAACAATGTAAGACGAAGCTTTGAAGAAAGAATGATTATCAGAGTTGTTCTAAATGCTGGTTTGTATCCGCAAGGCACTACCCTAACTGTTCATTGAATTGAAGATTATGTCAAGCATTGATTAACCCTAGTTGAATAAAGTCAAGTGCTTTAAGTTGGAATATGCATATCATTCAGTTCGGGTAGAGTGTGCTTATGGTTCAGTTCGGATAGGACGCGCATAAAGCTGGGATCGGATCGGGTCTGCATATGGTTTGGTTCGGAGAAAACGTTTGTATTTGACGGTTTAAAACCGGATCGGAATAAGAATTCGGAGCGGCTCTGCAAACGAAAGGATCCATACGTTCTTTTCATCCCTCTATCTCTTACCCCGACCCGACCTGGTCGGACAAGTATGGCTTTTTCCACAGCACGTTTCATTCCGACCCGATCCTAACATATGAACTTGCCCTCTCCTCCGCTGCTCCAGCACTTCCTTACCCGAACCGAACCCAGTCCCTATTATCCTCTTTCTAGTTTTCAAATGTCACCAGACCCAAGCGAGGTTAATTGTTTATGTCTATGTGCTTGAACGTGTAACGCCTGGATCCCAACGACCCCCGTTGCTACCTCGAGACGGCAAAGACGCCATCAACGACGATGATGAACGGTGGAGGAGATCTAAGCGTCGGAGTTCAACAAATGCCACACTCCAATCGTTCGAATTAACCGCAAATTCTAGTTGGAATCAGTTATGACATAAGCAATTGAAGATTTAGAATACCTAGATATGTTATTCGAAGATTGAAACGAGGAGTTTGGAGTTTTTAGATTTTTAGGAAACGGGGAGGGTTACGGTGTAAAAATAGGAGAACCAGAATTGTGGGAGTAAAGAAGGAAGAAGAGTATGGGTGGTCGAGTTTATATAAGGTGTGAGATGGCTCTTCGTATTCCCCGTGTTTTACTCTGTTCGGATCGGGTCCAAGCTAGCCCGCATCTTCTGGTCCATTAACCCAGTGCAAAGCGGAACGGGAAGAAAATGTGTTCGAGTCGGACACCGAACCGGATCGAAATCTGTTCATTCCTCCTGATTGTTCTGACTCAGGGACTAGTATTCGAACAACATCAAAGCACGCTTCGTCTCCAACAGAAGCATCCTTTGAGGGGGCAAAATGTTAGCCTACTTTGTGAACTAGGCAACACAAAGTCAAGAAACCAACCATTGAAGGGTATTTTAAATTATAAGACTTCGGTTCGGATTGGAGAAAAACACTACAATTCAGATTGATAGCTGCAGTTGTTCGGATCGGGTTAGAGCAGCATATTGGTTCGGATCGGATAGAGTTCTCTGTTCGGATCGGTGGTCTCTTACTGGATAGATTGGTAAAGCATATCCAATCGGATCGGAAGGCAACTAAATCTTGAATGGATCGGAAAGCCATCTGCTTGCCACAACACTGGAGCGGAGCGGAATAGGTTAGAGAAGGAGAGACGTCCAAGCCAATCCGGTTCGGATCGGGTATCCCGATCCGAACCCCTTACCTGCACGCCTCCGACCCGCACCCATGATCCATGTTAATCTCCTGTAAAATCGCCTGGAGAACCGGACCGGCTATGACTAATTCCTACCCCTAACGTCCTTCCTTTTGATGCGTTGTCAACCTGATAGTTCATCCGAACCCGAAGAGAGTGCGATGGATGACACGTGGCCCGACCCGGATCAAGTCTCAAGCAAATTCACACCTATAAATACCCCATCTAGAGACAAAGAGAAGGATCTTTTTCAGCACTTTTGAGAATCCAACTACCTCCATCATCCGAGCTCCATTACTCCCGGAGAATCCAAATCATCTTTCATTTCTTGTTTTAATCATTTGAGTGAACAAAAGTGAGTTGTGAGTGAATCTTACATTGTATTTGCAACTGAATTATTGAATATAGTGAAAGATAAGTGGACGTAGGCATTTCTTCGCCGAACCACTATAAATCCTGCGTGTTCATTTTTTATTTTTGTTTCATTTAATCTTGTTTCTAATCATTTGGGTGTTAGAGCCACTTTTGGGTCTAACATATATATATATATATATATATATATATATATACTAGGATGCAGACGGTGCTTAGTAGCACCCGACACCCGTCATCCACAGACCATGGATGGCTTGTTTGTTAAATTGTTTGGTTGAGTAGTTGGTTAGTTTATTTGGTTTAAATTGAATTGTTTGGTGAAATGGAATGGATTGATTGATGCGTGAATGGCGTGGGCCTTCACTAGAACGGGGATAAGGCTAGGCCTTGTCCCGTTTCTAGTATCGTGCCGTTATGCCGCCGAAATTTTATAAAATATGTTAGAAAAATAAAAATATCATTTTATTGAATAAATGAACTGAATAGAAATTCATGGGTTAAACTAAAATGTTTTATCGTTAAAAATATAATTTTTAACGTGAAAGGGAATAAATAAATATTTATAAACAAATCGGCCGATTTGTTTATATACACTGATTTGACTGATATCGATTGGGTCGATAAATTTTACACGTCGCCCAACTGCACAACTAAAATCTGTGTTTAATTGTTTGAAACCCCACACGGGTGTTGGGATGAAATTTGATGTTCATTCATCCTGATTGATTAAATATGTCGATCGATTGATTGACAGGCTGTTATAAGCGTCAGATATCTATATTTGATGCTTATACAGTGTAGTGCACTTTGGTTGACGGTTGATTATTTTTCAATGCTATTATATACATGTGTTGTATGGAATCCATATAATTAACATTATATGGTGATTGATTGGGCCTCAATCCAATCGGGAAAATAATGAATATTATAAAGGAAAATTCATGTGTTGAATCTATTCATGTGTTGAGTGAAATATTTTAATAATAAAATTCACATCTTTATCATATTTACAATTAGAACCTACTTTACGGTGGAGTCTAATTAAAATCAAACGATAGATACCGTAGTTTTATAAAATGTTTTACATAACAAAAATAGTGATGTGTTGACAGTACTCATGTGTTGAGATTAGTCATTTGTTGAAAGAAATATAGATTCATGTGTTGAATGGGATAAATATTCATTTGTTGAATAGAATAAAGAAGTTTTTGAAAAATATAAAGCCGTATTGATTAGAGATGCGTTATTTTGACGCGAACGATATTTATATCGATTTTATTCGTTTTATAATGAATATGGAAAAGTGATTTCAAAATTTAATATTTGAAATGAATTCAAATTGAATCGAATTAAAATGAATTAGAATTTGAGTTGAATTGAAACGAATTTGAGTTTGAATAAAATTGAAATGAATTCGAATTGAATTCGAATTGAATTGAAATCAAATCGATTTGAAATGGAAGATGAAGTTGAAATTGTTTTGAAACGAATTTAGAACTATTTATAAAATTCGTTTTAAAAAGGAAATCGACGAAATATATATAATGTATATTATATATATATATATAATGGCCTGAATAGAACGCGCCACGCCGCGGCAGTTCGTGAATTTCAACCATTAACTTCGAATGGACATTACGGGAGATCCGACCGTCGGATTCTCCTAAAACCGGAACTGTTGGGTTCGTATCGAACAGAGCTTTCCAATGAATATTAGAAATTTGAAATGTAACAGTTGGATTTGGAATTATGTCCAAATCAAATTCGAAAAAGGTCGCTATAAGTGCAGTTCGATGGCCGTTGATGGAAATCAACTGTACGGGCCTTGATAAAATTATTAATAATATCTATAATTTATGTAAAATAATAAGAAATGATTTGGGAAAAATTGGGCTGAAAAATTACACATTTGAATAGATAAAAATAGATTTTTATAGAAATGAACTAGTTTTGAACTAGAATTAAAATCAATTTATTTTTGAAATAAATAAATTGAATTTGAAAGTGATTTTAAAAATAATCAATATTCCCAATATGTTAATTGGACTGGTGCTGAATCGAAATTATCTTCGGAATATTTCGATGTTGGATTTCGTGATTATACAGATATTGTTATGGGAATTTGAAAGATATATTTTATATCGTTATTTCCAATACGATATTTGTTGGTTTCAGAATTTGATATTGAATATAAGCCGGTATATTTTCTATTCAGAGCCTTGTATATAATATCAAATGTGATTTGGGTTTATCGTGAATCGTGTTTTAGATGACATTGGTTCTTTAACCCAGTCAAAGGCAGGATGTTGATTTTTGAGAAGATTAAAACTAAGTGGAGTTTTAATGAATCTTTAATTAGATTAAAATGTGAATTGATAATTTAAATTATCAAATCTGAAAAGTGATCGAGAGTGGAGTATCACCAGTTTTGCTCCAAAGCGATAGTTAAATCTTTAATTAGATTTGAACGTGGAATGGTAATTAATTTTACCGATAACATCGTGGTGTTAGGAATGGAGTATCACCAGTTTTGCTCCATGGGTTATATAGGTTGGGATTGGGAAATAAAATAAATAATTACTTCGGTGTGGTTCGCTAATCCCGACTAGTTAGGAAAAAACCATAAAATGGTTTGAAATGATATCCAAAGGAAGATTTTAGGATAAATTTAGAAGAATTTATCTTGGATAAAATTAATGGGAACATTTCCCTAAGAATGTGATTTTGTGAATAAAAGAATATTCTGAATTGGAATGAGGTGTTTGTTGTGTTTGTGTAACATTCGTTTATTATATACGTGGGTTATTCAGAAAGGCCGGGTTTACACCCATTCTGAATAACCGATTCGACGAGATGTCGAAGATGAAGACGGTGGTTGAAGACCGGAAGTCTTCACATCGTTTGGGTGATTACTGATGATCTTGATTGGGCTGTACACCCAGGATGAGGGAATCAGTTGGTGATCGTCCAGACGTACCTGGAGATGGATGGATATGCGAGGAAAGTGCCTCCGGTTTCGTTCAGTCCCAGAACGAATTAGTAAATGGATTGTGTGTCTGACATTGTATTTTATTCTGTTTTGATTGATCTCTATTAAATATACATCTGCTTGGCTGCGGAGAATTTATTCTCTTGCTTAACGCCCTTCTCTGAGACGTACGAGCTCGGAGGTTGTATATCGATGGACATCAGTCGCATGGAGTGAATTGCCGATGTGGCATGCGTAAGTGGCAATTGATCAGGGCTTCTGTTGAAAAGCAAAGTCTTGTGGTTGATGATCAAAGCACGGCCTGTGTGGCGTAGCTTTGTGTATAACGTGAATTCGCGAGCCTCACACCTCGGTATGAGTCAAAAACGGGATACGGACCCAAGGAGTGTACGACGTTTCTTTCAAGCTAGGGTGGTGTCAGTGACCTACCAGCCCTGACATTTATATACTTTTCACCTGTGTGGTTGTTGGATACGAGGCGCCTCGGATATAGGTCTGTAAGGACCGGGAAACGTGTGTTCAGGAATAATTAATCCTCAAAACTAAGAGAGGACCGGCCTTGGAGGTTCCAAAGGATCAAAGTGGGGTCCTGAGGCATTGCTAGAGTGTCTCGAACGCGGAGAGGAGCTTGCCCCTTGCCTCGGCTCATGACGGAATCCAATTTCAAATACGTGATATTGCGGTTTTAATTGTAGAACTAGTATGGCGACATAGTGGTATGGGACATTCATGCCGCCTATGATTTCTATTTATGATTGAAATTGTTTTGACACTATACACCTATAATAGTATCAAATAATGTGTTTTAAACGTATCAAGCATGCTTTGGCTGTAATAAGGTAAAAACCCTATCCTTTTGCTTGCGTTGCATTGTGTGATGGGACTTGGGTCTTATTACAGCTTCATTTTTCTTTATTTAGCATTGCGCTGTCTTTTTTATGCACTGGTATTCTTGGGAGGAAACCCGTTCCGTGTCATATGGCGTGGTCCCTTGATTTACCGAACTATAAAATAAAGATTAATAACTGTTTTAGTTCTCACACCAGTCACATGACTGACCTGGAGTTTATTGTTTTAACCTAAACTCTGGGTGCCCCTATTTTCCACACGGGCAGCTAGTAGTTTTGGTTTTGCAGATTTATATTCACAGGGTCCTGATTTACAGCTGGAACGATGCTCGGAAAGCTCTGTATCCGTGTATCACTTCTAGTTGTGTTTTGTATATTTTTCCGCTGCTATGTAATTTATTGTAATCTCTGATATTTATCGAATGTAATTTATTCATTTATACTCTGTATATTCTTGTATTCTGATGGAATTGTTGTAATAACAATGAAATGTTCTTCCGTCTGCGTTCTATTTTGTCCTGTTCTCAAACGATCAGGGGTCTCGAACGGTCTAGATCGGTTTAATGACTGATTCAGATCGAGCGAAATTCCTTGCCGTTACAGTGGTATCAGAGCTTTGGCTTACAGAGCTCGAGAACAAGACACATTAGAACCATACGAAAGAATTCATCAGATATTGGATTAGTAATATCCAATTAGAATGACTCCATAGAGATAGGATCAGTAGTATCCTAGAACGAGTGTGAAGAGTATATTTTTTAAATGAAAACAATTTTGTTTTGAAAGTTTAAACCGCTTTATACGTATTTGAATATTTATTTATATTGATATGGGCAATCCAGTATATAAAAGTTTTGTATATACGCGTCATGAACGTATATTCAAAGTTTTAATATACTGGTAGATATAGAATCACATTCTAGATATCCGGGGATGATTCTGATGATGGTGCATCATCATCAGTATTCATATTCGAGTTTCGAAGGTGTGGTTTCTATATATTTCCATTAGACTGGTGTGAGAACCAAAACTAATATAGCTAGAACACATTGTTGTGAATTGGCATAAAAAACATGATTTTTGTATATATCAAAATTATGAATTTGAAACGTTAATCCACTAATTGATTGATGTTTGTGTTGTTTGTTTGGTTGTTTGATAATTTTGAACCATTTAGCCTAATTGTATCAAATATTGAATTGTATTGAAAATTGGTCACGTTTGCTTGCATATACTTGTACTTACAAGGAACAGGTCATAGCAAGGAGGCTAGAGCAGAGAACAAAATTTGTTTGCCCGACAAATAGGTACATGTTTACTATAATTTACTGTTTTGTTTGGGTGATGATGATTTTATGAGCCTATTGGCTAGCCGCTTTGCTTTTTCCTTTTCTTTTTGAGATCAGAAGGCCTATATGGAAATTTCGGGATTTTCCCGTGGCTCCCGGTGCAGGGGAGGTTATGGCGAAATTTTTCGAAAATTTAGGGTGTTAGCCAAATTTTTGAAGAATTTGAAAATTCTCAGAAACTGAAAAGTTGGAGAATGGAGGCTAGATCGAATGTAGAGTGGATTAATCAAACCACTTTCGACTTTGTTCCTTTTCGGGGACGAAAAGTTTTAAGTGGGGAAGATTGTAACAACCCGAAAATCTGGGCTAGTTTAAAATTTTTATTTTGGCGATTTTAGCGAATTTTGAATATTTAAAATAGATTATTTTAAATAATATCGACGAGAAATTTATTTTGAATATAATTCGAACGTATATATTATATACGTCGTCGTTAGAATATAAATATTTATATATAATTATAAATAGAATTGAAAATGGCGCGGTAGTTCGATAATTCGATTTCAAACTTCAATTGAACATACCGGGTGCAAAACAATCCGGATTTTAGTGAACCCAAAAACATTAGGATCTAATTGATGATATCTTTCCAACGAATCCGAAAAATCAAAATTTCAAAGCGGGAATCAAAAGATATGTCCACTTGAAAATTCTGAATAGTCGCTATGGAATTCAAGCCCTTAAAAATGGGAATTTTGCAAACGACCTCGGATTCCGACGAAACCACTTTTGTTGGATCTGCGATGTCAAATTATTGCTAGGTTTCAAATTTCATAATTTTTCGAATCAATATGTGAGCGTGGCAAAGGAAAACGCGTTTGACCATTTTCAGTTGATTTTAATCGACTGGAAATTGGCCATTTTTCATACGGTCTCAGAATTCGACGAAACTAGTTTTGTTAGGACCGTATCGTCAATACGAAGCTGGAAAATATTTTTCTGGATTTATCGAGTTCGTATGTGACCCCGGTAAATTGAAATGCGCGTTCAAATTCAATATATAGAGTTATATGTTGATTTTAACGGAAACTGATTCAAACGATCGAATCAGCTTGCGATACATATCCAATTGTGTTCGGAATGGGGGTAAAACGCTATGGACGACAGGCGGTGGGCCTCGTTTAGAGGTCGTATGAAAAAGTCAACCTTAATGGATTTAAAAATTAAAAATAAATAAAATAATATAAACATTTACATACCCCCCCTCTTCTTTCTCTCCCCTTATTTCAAAACCGTCGTTCACGAACCCAAGACCCCCCGTCGCCCTCGGTTTCGCCGCCGCCCCGCCCTCTAGGCGCCGCCGCACCTCAGCCCTGGCCTCCCCACCTCCGATCGCACCTCCCCCTCCCCTCCGATTGCCCATCCCCGTCCCCCTCTTCAAAAATCGAACCCCAATGCTCCAACGCCCCAAATCGAGCCGCCACAGCCCGTTTCCGTCCACCCACACTTCGCCGCACCTCCCAACCCCCAACCCCGACCCCAGGCGCCGCCCTTCCGACCACCAACCCCGACCAGTGGGCCCCCCAGTTAAAAATCCGATTTTTATTATTTTTCGAGTGTACATTTCAGTCCCCGAGATGTTTTAGCTCTTCTCCGAGCCTCCTCCGCCACTCTAACACCCCAAGTGAGTTTTATTTCAATTTCTATTCACTTATGCGATTAAAAATATGATCTTTATATAGTATAGATATTAAAAATATAATCTTTTATATTGTAGAAGGATAAAAATATGATTTTTACATAGTAGGAACTATAAAAATATAATTTTTATGAAATATAGAATATAAAAATATCATCTTTGTATATGTAGCGAAATAAAAATCTGATTTTTATTATATATACATTGAAATAAAGAGGTGATTTTTATAGTGAGGAAATAAAAGCGAAATCTATATTTTTGAAAAGATGAAGTCTTTATATTTGAAAAGGAGAAATATTTATAGTTGAAAAGGCGAGATCTTTATATGGATAATAACGATGTAAAAATAGAATTTTTATCTATACAGTAGCGGTGTGAAAATAGAAATTTTATCCATACAGCGTGATAGTAAAAATTTGATTTTTACATATGTAGTGGCTACGGGCAATGAAGATGACAAAGATGCGATAACGAGGAAGATCTCTATCAAAGAAGTGTTGTGAAGTGGGATAGCTATTGGTGAGAACTTCTCACTCTAAATTTCTTTTTCTAGTTATATATATATATATATATATACTAGGATGCAGACGGTTCTTAGTAGCAACCGACACCCGTCATCCATAGACTGAGACGACCCGAAATCCCGTTCAGACGGAGACAAGGGTTATCTTTGGAATATAACACAGAAATAGCTAATAGCAGAACAAAATTAAATAAATACACCAGATAATGAACAATAGAATATACTGGATAAAGTTAATCATCAGAGTTACACAGCATACAGGATCTTACTTAGTACAAATACAGTTCAGCTATAAATAAATGTCTACAGCGGAAATAAACAAAATATGTACAATAGGAGCTGAACAGCATAAAAAGAGATAAATGATAGAATCCATCTTCAGCTCCAGCTATCCAGAAAGAACGAGCTAAACCTAAATACAAGGCTGCCCGTGTAGATAAAGGGGCACCCGAGTTTGAAAATGAAACAAACTACGAGTCAGTCATGGGACTGGTATGAGAAATCTATTCAACGCATATATAATATGGCTACTCACAGGACCACGCCACTTTCGTGGAACGGGTTTACTCCATTGGATTGCCAGTGCTTTAAAAATAAATCATTTTTTAAACATCGCTATGCTTTTTATAAAAATGAAGCCATTATAAGACTCGGTTCCCATCACACAATGCAACGCAAACCGGAGGATAGAGTTTTTACCTTATAACCGCCAAAATATGCTTGATACGAATAAAACAAAGGCATTTGATATTATTACTAGTGTTTATATGTTTTGAAAACAATTTCAAATCATAACTATCAATCATAGACGACATGAGCATCCCATGCCACTATGTCGCCAAATATATATACAATCGAAACCGCATCGTCACGTATTTGGAAATTGGATTTCTGTCCTGAACCAAGGTAAAAGATAGTCCTTACCGAATTCGAGACTGTCTAGCCCGAGCCTCAGGATCCAGACTCAGGTGGGCCCTTGGATCGTCAGGGCCGGTCCACCGATGTGGATTAAAATTCCTGAACACTGCGTTTCCCCACCCTTTGGGGTGTAAATGAGCAAACGAATGACTCCATCGGACCCGGATCGTCCGATCAAACCGAGGCGCCTCGCAACAGCAACAACCACATAGGTGAAAAGTATATAAATGTCAGGGCTGGTAGGTCACTGACACCACCCTAGCTAGAAAGAAACGCATGCCCCCTCCCTGAGGTCCTTCTCCTATTTCTGGTTCATACCGGGGGGCGAGGCTCGCGAATTTACGTTATACACAAAGCTACGCCACACAGGCGGTGCTTTGATCATCACCACAAGACTTTGCTTTTCAACAGAAGCCCTGATCACTGCATCTTAGCCTGCCACACAGGCAATTCATGCCATGCGACTGATGTCCATCGATATACAACCTCTGAGCTCGTGCGTTTCAGAGAAGGGCGTTAAGCAAAAGAATAAATTCTCCGCCGCCAAACAGATGTATATTTAACAGAGATCAATCAACACAGAATAAAATCCAATGTCAGACACACAGTCCATTTACAAGTCCGTTCTGGGTCTGAACGAAACCGGAGGCACTAAGTACCTCGCAAACCCTTCGATCACCACGTACGTCTGGACGATCACCACTCATTATCCATATTTCGGGATGCCTCCCAATCAGGACCTCGGTTACCATCCAAATGAGGTGAAGATCTCCGGTCTTCGACCGTCGACTTCATCTTCGAATTTCAATCGTCGGTCAATCATTTGAAATGAGAATTAACTCGGCCTTTTCAAATAATTCACGTATATTTAGAATTTCAAATCAATTTATTTCAATGGTTAAATCCTTCGACAACACCAATTTTGTTGTTTTAATGTAATTTTCACACCAAACACATTCAACCATCAAATACCACATAAATCGAGCAAATTCAGTTTATTTCCATCCCATATCGTTTATGATGCTTTATAACGATTTATCGCTATTTTTATTTATTTTAAAATAGCCAGTTTATTCAAAATGACGCTTCGGGCCATAACGCTGTCGTGGCACTGTTTTTCTTCAGAATTGATTTACACATATCGGAAAATCTAAAGGTTGGATCTTCACAAAATTTACATCATTAGAAAGGTCTTTTCAAAACGAATCCAACGGTTCCAGTTTCGGGAAAATCCGACGGTCGGATCTCCCGGTACAATCGTTTGAATTCTCGATTTCAAAATACGAACTGCAGCGTCGTTATTCGATTAAATATATATTAATATTAATATATATATATATATATATATAAATATAATCGCTTCTGGCACTGTTTTTCATCAGATTTGAATTAAACATTCCAGACAATCCAACCGTTGGATTTTTACAAGGTTGGTGCCGTTGGGAAGATATTTCCAAGGCGAACCCGACGGTTGAGGTTTCGGGAAAATCCAATGGTCGGATTCCCCGAACTAGTTGTTTGAAATCACGGTTTCAAAATGCGAACTGCACGGCCACGTTTCGTTTTAATTTTATTTATATTTATCTAATTATATAAATATAGTTCATTCAACAATTTCAATAACGTTTTCACTTCAAATATTTCACTAACGCCTTAAAATTTTGGAAAATTTCGCCATAACCTCCACTGCACCGGGAGCATCGGGAAATCGCAAATAGCTTTCCCGGTCCTTCTAATCTCAAAAAGAAAAAGAAAAAGCCAAGCGGCTAGCCAACAGGCTCATAAAATCATCACCCAAACAAAACAGTAAATGTGTACCTATTTGTCGGGCACAAAATTTTATTCCTCTTCTCTAGCCCCTTTGCTATAACCTGTTCAATGAATATGCATGTACATATATATATATATATATATATATATATATATAAACACACAGTTCTTATCATTAATCATTTTCTATTCAATTTCATATTTGATTTCTATTTGGTTTAAAAACACCATTCATTCTAATGTTATATACATAGGTACAAATCATTTCATTAGCTAATTAACGAATATTTCAACTCATATATGTTTATTTGAACAAGTGGCTATTTTTAACACTTCACATTTCAACGATTCATGCATACAATAAAAAAAGTGATTTTTATTGTAAAACAACTCATTTCAAAACACTATTATTTTATATATTTCATATTGGTGATAAAAATAGGATTTTTCTTATAAAACAATTTCTTTCAAAACGGGATTATTTTACACAGTTCATATAGTCGATAAAAGGTGATTTTTATTATCAAACAATTTCAAAATATGTATACCATTCAACACATGAATTTCTAATCAACGAATGAATATCAATTCAACACATGAAGGTTTTCTATAGTTTCTATATATAGATAAAAATGTGATTTTTATATTTAAAACGCGAATACCATTCAACACATGAATTTCTAATCAACGAATGAATATCAATTCAACACATGAAGGTTTTCTATTCAATGAATAAATATAGTTTAAGCAGATGAAAATAATTCAAACACACGAATATTATTCAAAATTTCGGCAGCATAACGGCAGGGTAGTTAAAACCGGGACCGTCCCTAGTACGGCTCCTCGCTCTACCTTAAAACCTCGCGGTTTTTTACAATGGGAATCATGCATCTAGTTCACACGTAGGCGGCATGTATATATTTATTTCATTTCCACAAACTAATCCTATGTGGTTTCAACCAAATATTTCTTAACCACAAATGGGTATTTTTCAACCACAATCAATCAATATCAACCACAAACAATCCCAAACAATCATTCGCTATCAATCCATTTTCACACCAATTTTAATCAATAAATATCATCCATCGTTTGTGGACGAGGGGCGTATATATATATATATATATATATATATATATATATATATATATATATATATATATAGCAATTCACTTTTATTTCAAGACATATATATAGCTAGAAAAAGAAATTGAAGAGTGAGAAATTCTCACCGATAGCTATCCCAACTTCACGACACTTCTTAGGTAGAAGTCTTCGTCATTCTTGCCTCTTGTCTCTTTCTTTGCCCGTATTCTCTACAGACGTAAAAATCGAATTTTTACTATGCTATTCAATATATAAAAATCGAATTTTTACTTCGCTATTCAATATATAAAAATCGAATTTTTACTTTGCTATTCAATATATAAAAATCGAACTTTTATTATGCTATTCAATATATAAAAATCGAATTTTTCTTCGCTATTCAATATATAAAAATCCATATTTTTACTTTCACGCTATATGGATAAAATTCTATTTTTATCCCGCTATTCTTCATATAAAGATTTCGCCTTTTCAAATATTAAGATTTCGCCTTTTCTAATATGAAATTTTCGCCTTTATAAAAATAAATATTTCGCCTTACTATATTATAAAAATTATATTTTCCTTCCTTCTAAAAACCATATTTTTAATTCACTACCTAAGTAAAATCACGCCTTTCTCCATTTAAAAATATCGTCTTTCTTTCTTTAAAAATCTAATCTTTTCTATTTTTAAAAATCAAGTCTTTTCTATTTTTAAAAATCAAGTCCTTTCTATTTTTAAAAAATCAAGTGTTTACTGATTTAAAAATCAAATCTTTACTGATTTAAAAATCAAATCTTTTTCTAAACAAAAAATCTTATCTTTTATATATTAAAATTCCGCCTTTAACATCATAAAGATTTCGCATTTCTTGAATTAAAAACCGAGTCTTTTTGCATACTAAAAATCTATTCTTTCACTATTAAAACTCTATTAAAAATCTAATCTCTTTAATCTTTTTTTTTTCACAACGCTAATTTATATGAAAAATTACATTTTTACTATCGATCTACATATATTTTATATAAAAAAACAATTTTTAAAACAGTAAAATATATAAAATCTGAATTAACAAAAAGGAAATCTCACCTAGGAAGAGGGAGGAGATGGAATCGTCGAAGGGGGGGGATGATGCGCCTGTAGTTGAGGAGGAGGGGGTGCGGATTTTTGAGCGGGTGGAGCAGGAGGCGGCGATATTCGTGGGTGAGGGCGGCGCTGGTTTCGTTCTAGGGTTTTGGGAAAAGGAGAGGCCGCGAGCAGAGGGGAGGAGATAGGGGTGGCGGTCGGAGCATCGATGGGGGGGGGGGGCGAAGGACGATGAATGGCGGTGTCGAGATCCAGGGAGGGGCAACGGGTCTGGGTACGGGATGGATTCGGGTTTTTCCTCTTTTTTTTTATTTGCTTTGAACGTTGACTGAGTGGAGAGAGGGAGAGGAATATATATATTTATATTTTAATTTTAATTTTAAATGCAAAAAGCATCCCTTAAATTTCGGACTCGAAACGGGACCCACCGCCTGCCGTCCATAGCATTTCACCCCCATTCCGAACACATTGGGATGTGTATCGTAAGCTGATTTGATCGTTTCGATCTGTTTCCATTAAAACCAACATATAACTCTATATATTGAATTTGAACGCGCATTTCAATTTACTGGGGTCACATACTAACTAGAAAAATTCTCGAAAAATATTTTCTAGCTTCGTATTGATGATATGGTCCTAACAAAACTAGTTTCGTCAAATTCTGAGACCGTTTGAAAATTGGCCAATTTCCAGTCGATTAAAATCAACTGAAACCGGTCAAACGCGTTTTCCTTTGCCACGCTCACATATTGATTCGAAAAATTATGAAATTTGAAACCTAGCAATAATTTGACATCCCGGACCCAACAAAAGTGGTTTCGTCGAATTCCGAGGTCGTTTGCAAAATGTCCATTTTTAAGGGCCTGAATTCCATAGCGACTATTCAGAATTTTCAACTGGACATATCTTTTGATTCCCGCTATCAAATTTCGATTTGTCAGATTCGTTGGAAAGGTATTCACTAACAGATTTAAATATTTTTGGTTTCACTAAAATTCGTTTTGTTTTGCACCTGGTATAGTCCGACAAAGTTTGAATTCGATTTTTGAAACTACAGCGCCCTTTCAGGCCTTGTTTATAATTATAATTAATTATATTCGTTTTCAATTGTTGATTCAAACTCAGTTTTCATCGCCATTATTGAAAATATTTATTTTAAATATTTAAAACCCATTATTTTTGCCAATTTAAAAATTTTAAATTTGTTCAGATTTTCTGGGTCGTTACATTCTTCCCCACTTAAAACTTTTCGTCCCCGAAAAGGAACAAAGTCGAAAGTGGTTTGATAAATCTACAATCACACAACACAACAACCAATCCAATTGTTTTTAACCTTCAAAAATATACTAATCAAATCCTATACCCTTTAAAAATCCTTCAGACTATATAATTAAAAGTGCACATCTATGAAAAGACAATAACAATAGAGTAGAGAATTGAATGGTAGTGCAAAGTAGGGTAAATGTACCTTGCACCGGAGTCAATCAGAGATATCTACTCGGCATCTAGGATAAGCTTTCTGAATGCTCTCCTCCGTTTCCCAAGTACAATCTCGCGGATCTCCACTCCATTGCACTTTGACTAAGTGAACTTTCTTGTTCCTCGGCTCTTTGGTTTCTTTGCCTATTATCTTTAGCCACTCTCTTCTCACAGCTAATTCTGGGGTTATTTCATTCTGCTTTACTCATACGAGGATATTGCTGATCCTATCTGTATAGAGTTACCCGTCCTAGAACACTACTGGTTCTATTTCTGATGAGTTCGTTCAAATGTTATATTCCAGAACTAAGCTTAACCAAAGCTCTGATACCACGTTGAGACGACCCGAAATCCCGTTCAGACGAAGACACGGGTTATCTTTTGAATATAACATAGAAACAGATAATAGCAGAACAAAATTAAATAAATACACAAGATAATGAAAAATAGAATATACTGGATAAAGTTAATCATCAGAGTTACACAGCATACAGGATCTTACTTAGTAAAAATACAGTTCAGCTATACATAAAAGTCTACAGCGGAAATAAACAAAATATGTACAATAGGAGCTGAACAGCATAAAAAGAGATAAATGATAGAATCCATCTTCAGCTCCAGCTATCCAGAAAGAACCAGCTAAACCTGAATACAAGGCTGCCCGATTAGAAAAAGGGGCACCCGAGTTTGAAAGTGAAACAAACTACGAGTTAGTCATGGGACTGGTTTGAGAAATCTATTCAACGCATATATAATATGGCTAATGACAGGACCACGCCACTTTCGTGGAACGGGTTTACTCCATTGGATTGCCAGTGCTTTAAAAATAAATCATTCTTTTAAACATCGCTATGCTTTTTATAAAAATGAAGCCGTTATAAGACTCAGTTCCCATCACACAATGCAACGCAAACCGGAGGATAGAGTTTTTACCTTATAACGGCCAAAATATGCTTGATACGAATAAAACAAAGGCATTTAATATTATTACTAGTGTTTATATGTTTTGAAAACAATTTCAAATCATAACTATCAATCATAGACGTCATGAGCGTCCCATGCCACTATGTCGCCAAATATATATACAATCGAAACCGCATCGTCACGTATTTAGAAATTGGATTTCTGTCCTGAACCAAGGCAAAAGATAGTCCTTACCGAATTCGAGACTGTCTAGCCCGAACCTTAGGATCCAGACTCAGGTGGGCCCTTGGATCGTCAGGGCCGGTCCACCGATGTGGATTAAAATTCCTGAACACTGCGTTTCCCCACCCTTTGGGGTGTAAATGAGCCAACGAATGACTCCATCGGACCCGGATCGTCCGATCAAACCGAGGCGCCTCGCAACAGCAACAACCACATAGGTGAAAAGTATACAAATGTCTGGGCTGGTAGGTCACTGACACCACCCTAGCTAGAAAGAAACGCATGCCCTCCCTGAGGTCCTTCTCCCGTTTCTGGTTCATACCGGGGGGCGAGGCTCGCGAATTTACGTTATACACAAAGCTACGCCACACAGGCGGTGCTTTGATCATCACCACAAGACTTTGCTTTTCAACAGAAGCCCTGATCACTGCATCTTAGCATGCCACACAGGCAATTCATGCCATGCGACTGATGTCCATCGATATACAACCTCTGAGCTCGTGCGTTTCAGAGAAGGGCGTTAAGAAAAAGAATAAATTCTCCGTCGCCAAACAGATGTATATTTAACAGAGATCAATCAACACAGAATAAAATCAAATGTCAGACACACAGTCCATTTACAAGTCCGTTCTGGGTCTGAACGAAACCGGAGGCACTAAATACCTCGCAAACCCTTCGATCACCACGTACGTCTGAACGATCACCACTCATTATCCATATTTCGGGATGCCTCCCCATCAGGACCTCGGTTACCATCCAAACGAGGTGAAGATCTCCGGTCTTCGACCGTCGTCTTCATCTTCGAATTTCAATCGTCGGTCAATCATTTGAAATGAGAATTAACTCGGCCTTTTCAAATAATTCACGTATATTTAGAATTTCAAATCAATTTATTTCAATGGTTAAATCCTTCGACAACACCAATTTTGTTGTTTTAATGTAATTTTCACACCAAACACATTCAACCATCAAATACCACATAAATCGAGCAAATTCAGTTCATTTCCATCCCATATCGTTTATGATATTTTATAACGATTTATCGCTATTTTTTTTTATTTTAAAATAGCCAGTTTATTCAAAATGACGCTTCGGGCCATAACGCGGCCGTGGCGCTGTTTTTCTTCAGAATTTATTTAAACATATCTGAAAGTCTAAAGGTTGGATCTTCACAAAATTTACATCATTAGAAAGGTCTTTTCAAAACGAATCCAACGGTTTCAGTTTCGGGGAAAATCCGATGGTCGGATCTCCCGGTACAATCGTTTGAATTCTCGATTTCAAAATACGAACTGCAGCGTCGTTATTCGATTAAATATATATTAATATTAATATATATATATATATATATATAATCGCTTCTGGCGCTGTTTTTCATCAGATTTGAATTAAACATTCGAGACAATCCAACCGTTGGATTTTTACAAGGTTGGTGCCGTTGGGAAGATATTTCCAAGGCGAACCCGACGGTTGAGGTTTCGGGAAAATCCAATGGTCGGATTCCCCGTACTAGTTGTTTGAAATCACGGTTTCAAAATGCGAACTGCACGGCCATGTTTCGTTTTAATTTTATTTATATTTATCTAATTATATAAATATAGTTCATTCAACAATTTAAATATCGTTTTCACTTCAAATATTTCTCTAACGCCTTAAAATTTTGGAAAATTCCGCCATAACCTCCCCTGCAACGGGAGCATCGGGAAATCGCAAATAGCTTTCCCGATCCTTCTAATCTCAAAAAGAAAAAGAAAAAGCCAAGCGGCTAGCCAACAGGCTCATAAAATCATCACCCAAACAAAACAGTAAATGTGTACCTATTTGTCGGGCACAAAATTTTATTCCTCTTCTCTAGCCCCTTTGCTATAACCTGTTCAATGAATATGCATGTACATATATATACAGTTCTTATTAATAATCATTTTCTATTCAACTTCATATTTGATTTCTATTTGGTTTAAATACACCATTCATTCTAATGTTATATACGTAGGTACAAATCATTTCATTAGCTAATTAATGAATATTTCAACTCATTTATGTTTAATTGAACAAGTGGCTATTTTTAACACTTCACATTTCAACGATTCATGCATACAATAAAAAATGTGATTTTTATTGTAAAACAACTCATTTCAAAACACTATTATTTTATATATTTCATATTGGTGATAAAAATAGGATTTTTCTTATAAAACAATTTCTTTCAAAACGGGATTATTTTACACAGTTCATATAGTCGATTAAATGTGATTTTTATTATCAAACAATTTATTTCAAAATATGAATACCATTCAACACATGAATTTCTAATCAATGAATGAATATCAATTCAACACATGAAGGTTTTCTATAGTTTCTATATATAGATAAAAATGTGATTTTTATATTTAAAATGCGAATACCTTTCAACACATAAATTTCTAATCAACGAATGAATATCAATTCAACACATGAAGGTTTTCTATTCAATGAATAAATATAGTTTAAGCAGATGAAATTAATTCAAACACACGAATATTATTCAAAATTTCGGCAGCATAACGGCAGGGTAGTTAAAACCGGGACCGTCCCTAGTACGTCTCCTCGCTCTACCTTAAAACCTCGCGGTTTTTGACAATGGGAATCATGCATCTAGTTCGCACGCAGGCGGCATGTATATATTTATTTCATTTCCAAAAACTAATCCTATGTGGTTTCAACCAAATATTTCTTAACCACAAATGGGTATTTTTCAACCACAATCAATCAATATCAACCACAAACAATCCCAAACAATCATTCGCTATCAATCAATTTTCACACCAATTTCAATCAATAAATATCGTCCATGGTTTGTGGACTAGGGGCGTGTATTCACTTTTATTTCAACACATATATATAGCTAGAAAAAGAAATTGAAGAGTGAGAAATTCTCACCGATAGCTATCCCAACTTCACGACACTTCTTAGGTAGAAGTCTTCGTCGTTCTTGCCTCTTGTCTCTTTCTTTGCCCGTATTCTCTACATACGTAAAAATCGAATTTTTACTATGCTATTCACTATATAAAAATCGAATTTTTATTTCGCTATTCAATATATAAAAATCGAATTTTTACTTTGCTATTCAATATATAAAAATCGAATTTTTATTATGCTATTCAATATTTAAAAATCGAATTTTTCTTCACTATTCAATATATAAAAATCCATATTTTTACTTTCACACTATATGGATAAAATTCTATTTTTATCCCGCTATTCTTCATATAAAGATTTCGCCTTTTCAAATATAAAGATTTCGCCTTTTCTAATATGAAGTTTTCGCCTTTTCTAATATGAAGTTTTCGCCTTTATAAAAATAAATATTTCGCCTTACTATATTATAAAAATTATATTTTCCTTCCTTCTAAAAACCATATTTTTAATTCACTACCTAAGTAAAATCACGCCTTTCTCCATTTAAAAATATCGTCTTTCTTTCTTTAAAAATCTAATCTTTTCTATTTTTAAAAATCAAGTCTTTTCTATTTTTAAAAATCTAGTCCTTTCTATTTTTAAAAAATCAAGTCTTTACTGATTTAAAAATCAAATCTTTACTGATTTAAAAATCAAATCTTTTTCTAAACAAAAAATCCTATCTTTTATATATTAAAATTCCGCCTTTAACATCATAAAGATTTCGCATTTCTTGAATTAAAAACCGAGTCTTTTTGCATACTAAAAATCTATTCTTTCACTATTAAAACTCTATTAAAAATCTAATCTCTTTAATCTTTTTTTTTCACAACGCTAATTTATATGAAAAATTACATTTTTACTATCGATCTACATATATTTTATATAAAAAAACAATTTTTACAAAAGTAAAATATATAAAAACTGAATTAACAAAAAGGAAATCTCACCTAGGAAGAGGGAGGAGATGGAATCGTCGAAGGGGGGATGATGCGCCTGTAGTTGAGGAGGAGGGGGTGCGGATTTTTGAGCGGGTGGAGCAGGAGGCGGCGGTCTTCGTGGGTGAGGGCGGCGCTGCTTTCGTTCTAGGGTTTTGGGAAAAGGAGAGGCTGCGAGAGGAGGGGAGGAGATAGGGGTGGCGGTCGGAGCATCGATGGGGGGGGGGGGAGGACGATGAACGGCGGTGTCGAGATCCAGGGAGGGGCGACGGGTCTGGGTACGGGATGGATTCGGGTTTTTCATCTTTTTTTTTATTTGCTTTGAACGTTGACTGAGTGGAGAGAGGGAGAGGAATATATATTTATATTTTAATTTTAATTTTAAATGCAAAAAGCATCCCTAAAATTTCGGGCTCGAAACGGGACCCACCGCCTGACGTCCACAGCGTTTCACCCCCATTCCGAACACATTGGGATCTGTATCGTAAGCTGATTTGATCGTTTCGATCTGTTTCCGTTAAAATCAACATATAACTCTATATATTGAATTTGAACGCGCATTTCAATTTACTGGGGTCACATACTAACTAGAAAAATTCTCGAAAAATATTTTCTAGCTTCGTATTGACGATACGGTCCTAACAAAACTAGTTTCGTCAAATTCTGAGACCGTTTGAAAATTGGCCAATTTCCAGTCGATTAAAATCAACTAAAACCGGTCAAACGCGTTTTCCTTTGCCACGCTCACATATTGATTCGAAAAATTATAAAATTTGAAACCTAGCAATAATTTGACATCCCGGACCCAACAAAAGTGGTTTCGTCGAATTCCGAGGTCGTTTGCAAAATGTCCATTTTTAAGGGCCTGAATTCCATAACGACTATTCAGAATTTTCAACTGGACATATCTTTTGATTCCCGCTATCAAATTTCGACTTGTCAGATTCGTTGGAAAGGTATTCACTAACAGATTTAAATATTTTTGGTTTCACTAAAATTCGTTTTGTTTTGCACCCGGTATAGTCCGACAAAGTTTGAATTCGATTTTTGAAACTACAGCGCCCTTTCAGGCCTTGTTTATAATTATAATTAATTATATTCGTTTTCAGTTGTTGATTCAAACTCAGTTTTCATCGCCATTATTGAAAATATTTATTTTAAATATTTAAAACCCATTATTTTTGCCAATTTAAATTTTTTAAATTGGTTCAGATTTTCTGGGTCGTTACAATGACCATGGATGACTTGTTTGTTAAATTGTTTGGTTGAGTAGTTGGTTAGTTTATTTGGTTTAAATTGAATTGTTTGGTGAAATGGAATGGATTGATTGATGTGTGAATGGCGTGGGCCTTCACTAGACCGGGGATAAGGCTAGGCCTTGTCCCGTTTCTAGTATCGTGCCGTTATGCCGCCGAAATTTTCTAAAATATGTTAGAAAAATAAAAATATCATTTTATTGAATAAATGAACTAAATAGAAATTCATGGGTTAAAATAAAATGTTTTATCGTTAAAAATATAATTTTTAACGTGAAAGGGAATAAATGAATATTTATAAACAAATCGGCCGATTTGTTTATATACACCGATTTGACTGTGAGACGACCCGAACTTCCCCGTGAAGGAAAGCACGGATAGAATTGAGGACAAGACAAAATAGAACGCATACGGAAGAACATTTCATTGTTATTACAACAATTCCATCAGATACAAGAATATGCAGAGTAAAAATGAATAAATTACATTTGACAAATATCAGAGATTACAATAAATTACATAGCAGCGGAAAATATACAAAACACAACTGAAAGTGATACACGGATACAGAGCTTTCCGAGCACCGTTCCAGCTGTTAATCAGGACCCTGTGAATATAAATCTGCAAAACCGAAACTACTAGCTGCCCGTGTGGAAAATAGGGGCACCCAGAGTTTAGGTTAAAACAATAAACTCCAGGTCAGTCATGTTACTGGTGTGAGAACTAAAACAGTTATTTAAAACTTTACTTTAAAGATGGTAATTCAAGGTACCACGCCATATAACACGGGACGGGTTTCCTCCCAAGAATACTAGTGCATATAACAAAACAACGCAATGCTTTTTGGAAAAATGAAGCTATTATAAGACCCAGGTCCCATCACACAATGCAACGCAAGCCGGAGGATAGGGTTTTCCCTTATAATAGCCAAACATGCTTGGTACGTCAAAACATATCATCTGATACTATTATAAGTGTATAGTGTTAAAACAATTTTCAATCATAAATATCAATCATAGGCGGCATGGGTACCATCTATCATGTCGCCATACTAGTTCTACAATTAAAACCGCAATACACGTATTGGAAATTGGATTCCATCATGAGTCGAGGCAAGGGGCAAGCTCCTCTCCGCGTTCGAGACACTCTAGCAAATGCCTCGGGACCGCACACAGCAATCCCTGGATCCTCCAAGGCCGGTCCTCTCTTACTTTTGAGGATTGGCAATTCCTGAACACACGTTTCCCGGTCCTTACAGACCTATATCCGAGGCGCCTCGTATCCAACAACCACACAGGTGAAAAGTATATAAATGTCAGGGCTAGTAGGTCACTGACACCACCCTAGCTAGAAAGAAACGTCGTGCACTCCTTGGGTCCGTATCCCGTTTTTGACTCATACCGAGGTGTGAGGCTCGCGAATTCACGTTATACACAAAGCTACGCCACACAGGCCGTGCTTTGATCATCAACCACAAGACTTTGCTTTTCAACAGAAGCCTTGATCAATTGCCACTTACGCATGCCACATTGGCAATTCACTCCATGCGACTGATGTCCATCGATATACAACCTCTGAGCTCGTACGTCTTAGAGAAGGGCGTTAAGCAAGAGAATAAATTCTCCGCCGCCAAACAGATGTATATTTAATAGAGATCAATCAACACAGAATAAAATCCAATGTCAGACACACAATCCATTTACAAGTTCGTTCTGGGTCTGAACGAAACCGGAGGCACTTTCCTCGCATATCCATCCATCTCCAAGTACGTCTGGACGATCACCAACTGATTCCCTCATCCTGGGTGTACAGCCCAATCAAGATCATCAGTAATCACCCAAACGATGTGAAGACTTCCGGTCTTCAACCACCGTCTTCATCTTCGACATCTCGTCGAATCGGTTATTCAGAATGGGTATAAACCCGGCCTTTCTGAATAACCCATGTATATAATAAACAAATGTTACACCAACACGACAAACGCCTCATTCCAATTCAGAATATTCTTTTATTCACAAAAACACACTCTTAGGGAAATGTTCCCATTAAATTTATCCAAGATAAATTCTTCTAAATTTATTCCTTAATCCTCCTTTGGATATCATTTCAAACTAGTCGGGATTAGCGAACCACACAGAAGTAATTATTTATTTTATTCCCCAATCCCAACCTATATATCCCATGGAGCAAAACTGGTAATACTCCATATCTAACACCACGGTGTTATCGGTAAAATTAATTACCATTTCACGTTCAAATCTAATTAAAGATTTAACTATCGCTTTGGATCAAAACTGGTGGTACTCCCTTCTCGATCACCTTTCAGATTTGATAATTTAAATTATCGATTCACTTTTCAATCTAATTAAAGATTCATTAAAACTCCACTTAGTTTTAATCTTCTTAAAAATCAATATCCTGTCTTTAACTGGGTCAAAGAACCAATGTCATCTAAAACACGATTCACGATAAACCCAAACCACATTCTATTGTTAATTGGGTTAAAGAACAGGTGTTGTTCAAAACACCGCTCACGATAAACCTAAAAACCAATTCAATTTCAATTTCAATTAAATATTATTTAATTGATACACTTCATTAAATCTAAATAGAAAGATTTAATCTTTTTCCCTATTGGGCTTAAGAACAGTGTTAATGAAGGCACCATTCACGACAAACCCAAATCACATTTGATATTAAATACAAGGCTCTGAATAGAAAATATACCGGCTTATATTCAATATCAAATTCTGAAACCAACAAATATTGTATTGGAAACAACGATATAAAATATATCTTTCAAATTCCCATAACAATATCTGTACAGTCACGAAATCCAACATCGAAATATTCCGAAGATAATTTCGATTCAACTCCAGTCCAATTCACATATTGGGAATATTGATTATTTTTAATAATTTTATCAAGGCCCGTACAGTCGATTTCCATCAACGGCCATCGAACTGCACTTACAACGACCTTTTTCGAATTTGATTTGGACATAATTCCAAATCCAACCATTAGATTTCAAATTTCTAATATTCATTGGAAAGCTCTTTTCGATACGAACCCAACGGTTCCGGTTTTAGGAGAATCTGACGGTTGGATCTCCCGCAACGTCAATTCGAAGTCAATGGTCGAAATTCACGAACTGCCGCGGCGCGGCGCGTTCTATTCGAGCCATTATATATATAATATATATATATTATATATATTTTGTCGATTTCCTTTTAAAACGTATTTTATAAATCGTTTTAACTTCGTTTTCAAAACCACTTAAACTTTATATTCAATTTCAAATCAAAATCGGATATTTCACATCATTACTATATAAATGATAATATTTTCAAAATGTTATATTTTGAAATCACTTCTTTTCTATATTCATTATAAAAATGAATATAATCGATAAAAAATATCGTTCACATCAAAATAGCGCAACTCTAATCAACACGGCTTTATATATTTCAATAAATTCGTTATCCTATTCAACTAATGAATATTTATTCTATTCAACACATGAATCTATATTTCTTCCAACACCTGACTAATCTCAACACATGAGTACTGTCAACACATCACTATTTTTGTTATGTAAAATATTTTATAAAACTATGGTATCTATCGTTTGATTTTCAATTAGACTTCAACCGTAAAGTAGTTCTAATTTTAAATATGATAAAGACGTAAATTTCATTGTATAAAATATTTCACTCAACACATGAACATCGTCAACACATGACTATTTTTATATTCAGCACATGAATTTTCTTTTATAATATTCCTTATTTTCCCGATTGGAATGAGGCTCAATCAATCACCATATAACGTTAATTATATGGATTCCATACAACACATGTATATAATAGCATTGAAAATTAATCAACCATCAACCAAAGTGCACTACACTGTATAAGCATCAAATATAGATATCTAACGCTTATAACAGCCTGTCAATCAATCGATCGACATATTTAATCAATCAGGATGAGTGAACTTCAAATTCATCCCAACACCCGTGTGGGGTTTCAAACAATCAAACACAGATTTTATTTGTGCAGTTGGGCGATGTGTAAAATTTATCGACCCAATCAATGTCAGTCAAATCAGTGTACATAAACAAACCGTCCGGTTTGTAAATGAATATTTTATTTATTCACATTCACGTTAAAAATTATATTTTTAACGATAAAATATTCTATTTCAACACATGAATTTCTATTCATTTCATTTACACAATAAAAATGATATTCTTATTTCATATTTTAGAAAATTTCGGCGGCATAACGGCACGATACTAGAAACGGGACGAGGTCTAGCCTTATCCCCGGTCTAGTGAAGGCCCACGCCATTCACACATCAATCAAATCCATTCCATTTCACCAAACAATTCAATTCAAACCAAATAATCTAACCAACTACACAACCAAACAATTTAACAAGCTAGCCATCCATGGTCTGTGGATGACGGGTGTCGGGTGCTACTAAACACCGTCTACATCCTAGTATATATATATAACTAGAAAAAGAAATTTTGAGTGAGAAGTTCTCACCGATAGCTATCCAACTTCACGAAACTTCTTATATAGAAAATCTTGTCGTTCTCGCCTTTTGTCACTTTCGTTGCCCGTAGCCGCTACATGTATAAAAATCACATTTTTATTATCTACATTATATAAAAATCTTATCTTTATACCTTCTATAAGTTAAAAATTGGATTTTTATCCTCTCTATAATATAAAGATCATATTTTTATTTATTTCATATGTCAAAAACTGTAGAAGCTTTAAAACAGAGAAAACTCACATATTTTCTATCGCCCGGATTCGCTGTTTGGGTCCTAGAATTTGCAAACGAGCTTCAATCTTCACACCATCTTTTTTTCTAGCACAAGCACGCCATTCTGAACAACTTTTGCCTAGTGGTCTTCTTGCCGAAAATGTGCCATTTCGCCGGAAATCGCGAAAAGACAGCATTTTGACAGTGTTTGATCAGCAGAATTCGGACGCGTTTTCCCGACAACTCCGCAACGCAAAATAGGACTTATCATATACCAAATCGAAGAGAATTTCGTGCTCTACAACTTTGGTTTTGAGGAACTTTGGCTAGAAACGCACGGTTTGGGAGTTATTGGCGAAATACGGTCAGGGACTTTTATGCAAAAACGGGATTTTTGGTGAAAAGGGGGATATTGGCCATGTGGGGCCCACGGCCGGAATTGGGCTGAGGGGGGGGCTGCGCCGAACCTGATGTGGCATGGGGAGTCGGCTAATGGGTTGCGGTGGTGGAGGTGGTGGCCGTGGTGGTGGTGGTGGCTTAGGGCTTTGCGGTTGGAAGAGAGGAAGGAGGAGGAGGAAGAGGAGGAGGAGGGGAGGAGGAAGAGGAGGTGCGGCGGCCGACGGTGGGCGGTGGAGGCCGGTGGTGGAGGTGGGCAGCGGGTTTGGGGAGGAGGAGCCATTTTTGAGTTTTTTGGAGGAAGAGAGGAAAGTGAAATTATGAAGAGAAAAAGGAAGTAGAAGTGATTATATGCTAGTTTCTCGCGTATCGCCTGAACACTAGCGATCTCCGATGGCCGCAAGTTTCGGACACGAGATAGTAGACGTGAAGACGAGTCCAACGAAACAAGTTTCGTTGAATTCCGAGTTCGTTTGACCGTCCGTTAAAAATCACAAATATGCTCAGATAAGCTCTAAAAATGCGATTTTGGCGCACCTTTTCTTCTCGCACGCTCACATGCTAACTCAAAAAATCAAGCCCTCTTGGATTTAACCATTATTAGATGATACGAACCTAGAAAAAAAAGTAGAATTGAATTCCGAGGTCGTATCAATAATGTTCCTTTGTAAAATGACTGCTCGTTTTACCCCGAACTGTTTCAGCTCGCACGGCCACATATTAACTCCGTTCGACGCGCCATTTGGAACTCAACAATGATTTGTCATTATGAATCCATAAAAAATTATCTCGTCGAATTCTGAGCTCATATGCAAAATTTCACTTTTTAAGGGCTATGTTTTGTTAACCGAACAACTCCAGGCGATAGCCACTATTCCGGATATCGGAATATATCGAAGCTTATACTTTTCGGAGTTCTAAACGGCATTTTGAACTCAATGGAAGTGGTTTCGAGTCCAAATTCATCCGTATGCAAAATATGACTTTTTGGGCCATGTGTAATTTACATAGCGACTATTCTGAATTTTCAACTGGGCATAACTTTTGATTCCCGCTATGAAATTTCGATTTTTCGGATTCGTTGGAAAGATATTCTCAACTAGATTATAATATTTTCAGTTTCGCTAAAATCCGGATTGTTTTGCACCCGGTACATTCAATTGAAGTTTGAAATCGAATTATCGAACTACCGCGCCATTTTCAATTCTATTTATAATTATATATAATTATTTATATTCTAACGACAACGTATATAATATATACGTTCGAAATATATTCAAAATAAATTTCTCTTCGATATTATTTAAAATAATCTATTTTAAATATTCAAAATTCGCTAAAATTGCCAAAACAAAAATTTTAAACTGGCTCAGATTTTCGGGTTATTACAGACTGATATCGATTGGGTCGATAAATTTTACACGTCGCCCAACTGCACAACTAAAATCTGTGTTTAATTGTTTGAAACCCCACACGGGTGTTGGGATGAAATTTGATGTTCACTCATCCTGATTGATTAAATATGTCGATCGATTGATTGACAGGGTGTTATAAGCGTCATATATCTATATTTGATGCTTATACAGTGTAGTGCACTTTGGTTGATGGTTGAATATTTTTCAATGCTATTATATACATGTGTTGTATGGAATCCATATAATTAACATTATATGGTGATTGATTGGGCCTCATTCCAATTGGGAAAATAATGAATATTATAAAGGAAAATTCATGTGTTGAATCTATTCATGTGTTGAGTGAAATATTTTAATAATAAAATTCACATCTTTATCATATTTACAATTAGAATCTACTTTACGGTGGAGTCTAATTAAAATCAAACGATAGATACCATAGTTTTATAAAATATTTTACATAACAAAAATAGTGATGTGTTGACAGTACTCATGTGTTGAGATTAGTCATTTGTTGAAAGAAATATAGATTCATGTGTTGAATGGGATAAATATTCATTTGTTGAATAGAATAAAGAAGTTTTTGAAAAATATAAAGCCGTGTTGATTAGAGATGCGTTATTTTGACGCGAACGATATTTATATCGATTTTATTCGTTTTATAATGAATATGGAAAAGTGATTTCAAAATTTAATATTTGAAATGAATTCAAATTGAATCAAATTAAAACGAATTAGAATTTGAATTGAAACGAATTTGAGTTTGAATAAAATTGAAATGAATTCGAATTGAATTGTAATCAAATCGATTTGAAATGGAAGATGAAGTTGAAATTGTTTTGAAACGAATTTAGAAATATTTATAAAATTCGTTTTAAAAAGGAAATCGACGAAATATATATAATATATATATTATATATATAATGGCCTGAATAGAACGCGCCACGACGCGGCAGTTCGTGAATTTGCACCATTAACTTCGAATGGACATTACGGGAGATCCGACCGTCGGATTCTCCTAAAACCGGAACCGTTGGGTTCGTATCGAATAGAGCTTTCCAATGAATATTAGAAATTTGAAATCTAACGGTTGGATTTGGAATTATGTCCAAATCAAATTCGAAAAAGGTCGCTATAAGTGCAGTTCGATGGCCGTTGATGGAAATCGACTGTACGGGCCTTGATAAAATTATTAAAAATATCTATAATTTGTGTAAAATCATGAGAAATGATTTGGGAAAAATTGGGCTGAAAAATTCCACATTTGAATAGATAAAAATAGATTTTTATCGAAATGAACTAGTTTTGAACTAGAATTAAAATCAATTTATTTTTGAAATAAATAAATTGAATTTGAAAGTGATTTTAAAAATAATCAATATTCCCAATATGTTAATTGGACTGGTGCTGAATCAAAATTATCTTCGGAATATTTCGATGTTGGATTTCGTGATTATACAAATATTGTTATGGGAATTTGAAAGATATATTTTATACCGTTATTTCCAATACGATATTTGTTTCAGAATTTGATATTGAATATAATTCGGTATATTTTCTATTCAGAGCCTTGTATATAATATCAAATGTGATTTGGGTTTATCGTGAATCGTGTTTTAGATGACATTGGTTCTTTAACCCAGTTAAAGGCAGGATGTTGATTTTTGAGAAGATAAAAACTAAGTGGAGTTTTAATGAATCTTTAATTAGATTAAAATGTGAATTGATAATTTAAATTATCAAATCTGAAAAGTGATCGAGAGTGAAGTATCACCAGTTTTGCTCCAAAGCAATAGTTAAATCTTTAATTAGATTTGAACGTGAAATGGTAATTAATTTTACCGATAACACCGTGGTGTTAGGAATGGAGTATCACCAGTTTTGCTCCATGGGATATATAGGTTGGGATTGGGAAATAAAATAAATAATTACTTCGGTGTGGTTCGCTAATCCCGACTAGTTAGGAAAAAACCATAAAATGGTTTGAAATGATATCCAAAGGAAGATTTTAGGATAAATTTAGAAGAATTTATCTTGGATAAAATTAATGGGAACATTCCCTAAGAATGTGATTTTGTGAATAAAAGAATATTCTAAATTGGAATGAGGCGTTTGTTGTGTTCGTGTAACATTCGTTTATTATATACGTGGGTTATTCAGAAAGGCCGGGTTTATACCCATTCTGTATAACCGATTCGACGAGATGTCGAAGATGAAGACGGTGGTTGAAGACCGGAAGTCTTCACATCGTTTGGTTGATTACTGATGATCTTGATAGGGCTATACACCCAGGATGAGGGAATTAGTTGGTGATCGTCCAGACGTACCTGGAGATGGATGGATATGCGAGGAAAGTGCCTCCGGTTTCGTTCAGTCCCAGAACGAACATGTAAATGGATTGGGTGTCTGACATTGGATTTTATTCTGTTTTGATTGATCTCTATTAAATATACATCTGCTTGGTGGCGGAGAATTTATTCTCTTGCTTAACGCCCTTCTATGAGACGTACGAGCTCAGAGGTTGTATATCGATGGACATCAGTCGCATGGAGTGAATTGCCGGTGTGGCATGCATAAGTGGAAATTGATCAGGGCTTCTGTTGAAAAGCAAAGTCTTGTGGTTGATGATCAAAGCACGGCTTGTGTGGCGTAGCTTTGTGTATAACGTGAATTCGCGAGCCTCACACCTCGGTATGAGTCAAAAACGGGATACGGAGCCAAGGATTGCACGACGTTTCTTTCTAGCTAGGGTGGTGTCAGTGACCTACCAGCCCTGACATTTATATGCTTTTCACCTGTGTGGTTGTTGGATACGAGGCACCTCGGATATAGGTCTGTAAGGACCGGGGAACGTGTGTTCAGGAATAATTAATCCTCAAAAGTAAGAGAGGACCTACCTTGGAGGTTTCAAAGGATCAGAGTGGGGTCCTACGGCATTGCTAGAGTGTCTCGAACGCGGAGAGGAGCTTTCCCCTTGCCTCGGCTCATGACGGAATCCAATTTCCAATACGTGATATTGCGGTTTTAATTGTAGAACTAGTATGGCGACATAGTGGTATGGGACATTCATGCCGCCTATGATTTCTATTTATGATTGAAATTGTTTTGACACTATACACCTATAATAGTATCAGATAATGTGTTTTAAACGTATCAAGCATGCTTTGGTTGTTATAAGGTAAAAACCCTATCCTCTGGCTTGCGTTGCGTTGTGTGATGGGACAGGGGTCTTATAACAGCTTCATTTTTCTTTATTTAGCATTGCGCTGTCTGTTTTATGCACTGGTATTCTTGGGAGGAAACCCGTTCCGTGTCATATGGCGTGGTCCCTTGATTTACCGAACTATAAAATAAAGATTAATAACTGTTTTAGTTCTCACACCAGTCACATGACTGACCTGGAGTTTATTGTTTTAACCTAAACTCTGGGTGCCCCTATTTTCCACACGGGCAGCTAGTAGTTTTGGTTTTGCAGATTTATATTCACAGGGTCCTGATTTACAGCTGGAACGATGCTCGGAAAGCTCTGTATCCGTGTATCACTTCTAGTTGTGTTTTGTATATTTTTCCGCTGCTATGTAATTTATTGTAATCTCTGATATTTATCGAATGTAATTTATTCATTTATACTCTGTATATTCTTGTATTCTGATGGAATTGTTGTAATAACAATGAAATGTTCTTCCGTCTGCGTCCTTTTTTGTGTTGTTCTCAAAGTATTCGTGCTTTCCTTCACGGGGAAGTTACGGGTTCTTACAAAATACCTTTGGAATTTGGTAATCGAATAAGAAATCGATTTGATATGAATCGATAAGTGAAACCAAAATGAAACCAAATGGGAAATATAAATATTGAATCAAAATGATTTGGATGTATTGTATGCCTTGTTTGCCTATTCGTTTAGTTGTTGGATGGTTTGTATAAAATTCACCAATAGTAAAATTAAAGAGTTGAACAGATTGAAAATTAAGTAAATAAATTTTGGTATAACAAAGGTGATTGGAAACCAACATTTAAACCAATAAGTATGCCAAGTGTTTGATTGAGGATTTGTGTGATCACAGGTTTATCATTGAAATATTATCCTGTGTATTGTTACTTACATGGTAAATGCAGTTAAGTACAGGTATGAGACGGCTTTGAATTCGATTGCGCAGATTGCTATAAATTGAAAAGTATGCTAAATAACGCTCGCAAAAAGGTATGCCTACGCAAATATAAATTTTTTAGATTTGATTTTGGATTTTTCGGACCTCGAGAGTCGATGTATATATATTTCTTGAACCTGCGATATTGCAGATGTCCCTCCGTTCAGGGGAGACTCTGTCGAAATTTTTCCAAAATTTAAGGAGTTAGATTTTTTTTAAAAGATTTTTGGAAAATTGTGTTATTTAGAATTAATCGGGGTTAAAACTGGTTTAATTTAATTTTGGAAATTAAAGTCGTGTTTTAATTAATTATTTTGATAAAGATAATAAGGCTGTACCGTTCTTTCTGCTTTGGCAGTTTTGAGGACGAAATTATTTTAAGGGGGAAGGAATGTAACGACCCATATTTTCTTACCGGTTCTTTAAATTATTTTATTTATTTAAAGGGATGTTTGAATTTAAATAATGGATATTTAATTATTTTTGAATATTTAATTTAAATAATAAAATAAAATAATATTTTAATTCCAAAATATCTGGAAATGTTTAATCTACTGTATAATGTCAATTGGCCAAATATAGAGGGTTAATATCGTCTGTGTTAAAATTATATCGACGATATCGCCTATTTAACGACCGTCGAGTGTATGGTATATAATTTAATTAAATAACGAGCTGCAGCGGCGCGGTAGTTCGTAATTTGGCGGTTTGAACTTCAAACGGCCGTACAGGATTCAAAATAAGTCGGATTTTCTTGAAACAAGAAACGTCCGGACCAGTTAGACAATTTTTTTCTAATGAAAGAGAAAAATCGAGATTTCATCGTATAAATTGTTAGATATGTCCAATTCAAATTTTCAAATAGTCGCTATAGAATCGTTCATCGATCGTAACAGTTTATTTGAAATAACTGCATACTAGATTCGAATTTAGACAAGGTTCTTTTGAGACGTAGTGATAATTTAATATTTAGAATTTTATTGCAATTTTTAGTTAGTTAAATACGCCACTTTTTATTTGGAGTATTTTGCACCTTATATCGGTATTTTGGGGTTTCACAGTATAAGTTAAACTACCGATATTATTACATTTCTGGGATCGTGACACCTCGTTGGATACGACCATATTCTTACTTCTGTCCCAGATGACTCAAACATGAATGAAATTGTCGTAACACAGTACACTGCCTCCTTCTTTTCTTGTCAAACTAGCCTAAACTGTATTGTTTCACTTCGCTGACATACTTATGCATAGCTAGTTTGAAAATCTTTCCTACTCCACGCGTACCGGGTATAGCATGTCCTTCCACGTTAAGGCTTCAAGAATCTTTGTCAACACGTACCTGCATAACACTGTAACAATGACAAAACACTGAAGCACATACCGAGCTAGCATCCTTTTCATGTGTCGTACCTCTCTTCTACAAAGCAATGTATTTTCATTTCAAATGTCAAGCCAAATAACTAGCTTCCCTATGCACACAGACCTACCCACCTTGCTGCTGCAAGTCTAGAAATAGTGTGCTATTCACCTAACATTGCACAACTATGATTACGTGATGGCCAAACAAAATCCTTAGCCCCCAAGTAAATTCAATACCGTGATCACCAAACCATTTGTCGTCCTTGCCAAACCTGTGATCACCAAGCCGTTGCTGTGTATAAATACTGGAGCTCGCTCCCTTCATTTTTACAGTGAACAAAGAAATAGTATTTCCCCTTTTAATAAAAAAATCTATGCAGCTCAAATAGTCATCCTAAAATCATGATATATATTTTAATAAGCTCCAAAAATAAATATACACGAGAATGCCACCTCACCTTCAAGAACGACGCTGCTCGTTGATGAAAGTCGAAATCTAGGTCTCAACTTATCACGAGATTTGAATGATGTTACGCGGAATGGAGTATAGAATGGTGATCAGTGAAGAGGTGGGATCGCATTGGAGTTCTTTTGCAAAACATGGATTTAATTTTGATCGCACCTGGATGGGAGGAGCCGACGTCAGTTAGTGAATGAAGCGCTGAAGGGGGTGTTGAGTGAATCAGCAAGTACGCCATTGAAAGGGGAGTGTGTTGGTGATTTTTATTTTGTGGTTCGATTTGTGTTGGGGGTGACCGTTGTTTAGCGTTCACGATCTTTGCACCGAAAGGCTTCAGGAGGAATAATCAATATTTGGGAAGATGGGGCTTGAGCAGATGGATAGGAGAAAACGCGTGAGGGGGTTATGATGTAGCTGACGTGGCTTTGGGGGAGATTAAGGTAAAATAAGGTATTATGATTTGTTTTAGTTAATTACAATTAAGTTTTTTTTTTTAAATCAAATATCTTGGTGCGTGGAAAATAGGGGCACAACAAGGCCGGAACAACAAATCGCATAATGACGTGGTCAATAATAAACCGGTAATTAGAAGATTGGAGTTTAATTAAATATAATTAGTATAAAGGTTGGTCTAAATTCAAGTGAAAACATAGGCCTTGTTTTGTTTCAGATATCGGGTTTCAAAACAATAAGAAGAAGGAATCGGGGTTGAGAGGTCGGGTTCAGGGAAACGCGTCTTCTTTGCAGACGTGGATTAAATCTATTTAATAAAGGTAATTAAGATTTTTATTAATAATTAAATTAGTTAATTAATATATCGTTAAAGTTTTAAACCGTGATAATTTCTTCCTACATTAATGAAAATCGATGAAATAGGATCTATTGGGATCGTGGCGACGAACACTACGCGTACAGGCTGGTCCAGTCAGAAACTTAAGATGTTGGAATTCTATGTAATTTTAAACGCAGTTTAAAATTACATGGAAAAGACGCCGAAATCATCGACTGAAACGCTGGTGAGTTAATTCTCACTCTTCTCTGAACCACTGTGATGTGATAAATCCATATAATTTAAAATATCAGTTAAATTGGTTGATTGGATGCTATGGTTGCTGTTGGTTGCTAGTGTTTGATTGGCTAACCCTATTTAATTCATCGTTTTATTGCATTATATTGTGTGTTATTATCGAATATTTCACTAAACTGTGATGCAGGGAAGAACAGGTAGGAGGAATCAATTCGAATTCCTCAATATTGTGCATTATGTGTTTTCATATGGTTTATATATTAACTGATACCCCAATCGATAGCAAACCTGTTCAGATTTGATATATATCAATCATGTTGTGATTTGTAACCAATCGACAATGTTGGTTAAATGGTTGCAGTGAGGATCTAGGATAAAGTATTTATGTCGTCATTTTGTTGATAGACAAACTGACGGAGATATCAGTTATAATTTATTTATTTTAACTAAAAGGAAATTTGAAATTTGTTTATACCAATTTATTTAAATAGAAATTTATAAATATAATTATATTTATAATCAGGTTTATCAAAAGGATTTATTTAAATGTTTTACATAATGAAATATCTTGTCAAAAGAGAAGAAACCAATATACGTATTGGTAAAATTAAATAATTGTTTTTTATAAAACAATTAAACGATATTTATTTAAATAATTGAGAAATGGGGAAACGGTGAATTTATATCAGTTAAGAATCAACTGATGTTGACGGTCGACGAGGGAGACTGTTTGAATCGAAGTTGGCAATTGGGCTGATTTGGTTTTAATTAATCAAATTGATTATTTTCAAATACTCGTTAAAACTTAACGAAGGCTGTTTCAAATTAGTAAATCTCGGATTGACTATATTTTAGATAATTACCAAGTAATGATTTCAAATGAGGTTAATTATGATTAATTATTTATTTCCAGTTAAATTAAAGATTAATTATTTTATTTCGGGTTTATAATGGAATTAACAACGATAAAAGGGGTTAATGTTAAAGTTAATTATAATTTTAAATAATGATAATTAAAGTAATCATCAAATGGGGATAAGTTTGATTTAGATTTAGTTGAGTTATATAAAATAAATTTTTTTATCCAGTTTTACCAACAGAGGTTGTAAGGATGACTCGCAAGTCAATACGAGAGTTCCTATAAAAAAATCTTAATTAAATAAGATGAGTTGGTTAAGATAAGGCTTAAAAAGGGGTTTGGTATATACTTAATAGATTGATTAAAGATATACTATGGGAATTACCAATGGAATAAAGGGGTTATAATACCATGTTGAAATCGAATGGTAAATTAGGTTTTGTCGAGGCAAGTTACTTAATTAGGGGATGGAAATTAATGTGTAAAGTTGGATTTCGAATAAAAGGAAATGATTTATAAAATCATAGTAAATAGAAATGGAATATAAGGTTTTGAGTTGTAAACTCTTATTGTCTGAAGATGAGAACGGGTCGACCAAGGTTTGAGAGGTAATTAAAATATCCCAACTTGGACGATTTCACTATTATCAAAAGACGATATTTGTTTGAAAAATGGTAAAGGATGATGGGAATATAACCAAATCATGGAGTGTAAAATAAGAAGTGTGTTATTTGGGATAGACAATAAAATATGATTTTTCTAATTTAAGGTATAACCAATTTCAAATGGTAATAGAAATGTAAAGATGATTATGGACTATAACGATATTTATAAAGAAAAGAAAATATAGAAAAATGGTTCGAGAATAGAAACAATGTTTTCTAGATAAAGAGAAATAAAATTGGTTGATGCAATGTAAGAATATTTCAAAACAAAGGAAATAAAGTTTGATAAACAAATTATTTGATAGCGAGTAATGATTATGTTTTCAAATATATAAATCACGAGGGTTTTGTCAAGATAAAATTGATGAAATCAATTATAAGGATTTATGAAATAGTTTAGTAAAGTGTTTTGAAATCAATAACCTGAGCTGTCAATGGATTTAACATCACTGTATGATTTGATAGTTAAACAACCGACTATCAAATGGAATATTCTATTTACCTTTTTGACGAGTTGTTCTCGAAGAGACCGGGATGGGAACTAGACCCAAAACCACTTCGAATCATGAGACGACCCGATTTCCCGTTCTCACGGAAACAAGGCTATCTTTGGAATATAACACAGAAACATATAATAGCAGAACAGAATTAAATAAATACACAAGAATGAACAACAAAATATACTGGATAAAAGTAATCATCAGAGTTACACAGTATACAGGATCTTACTTAGTACAAATAGAGTTCAGTTATACATAAATGTCTACAGCGGAAATAAACAAAATATGTACAATAGGAGCTGAACAGCATAAAAAGAAATAAATGATAGAATCCATCTTCAGCTCCAGCTATCCAGAAAGAACCAGCTAAACCTGAATACAAGGCTGCCCGTGTGGAAAAAGGGGCACCCGAGTTTGAGAGTGAAACAAACTACGAGTCAGTCATGGGACTGGTATGAGAAATCTACTCAACACACATATAATTGGCTAATCACAGGACCACGCCACTTTCGTGGAACAAGTTTTCTCCATTGGATTGCCAGTGCTTTAAAACAAATCTTTCTTTTAAACATCGCTATGCTTTTTATAAAAATGAAGCCGTTATAAGACTCAGTTCCCATCACACAATGCAACGCAAACCGGAGGATAGAGTTTTTACCTTATAACGGCCAAGATATGCTTGATACGAATAAAACAAAGGCATTTGATATTATTGCTAGTGTTTATATGTTTTGAAAGCAATTTCAAATCATAACTATCAATCATAGACGGCATTAATGCCCCATACCACTATGTCGCCATATATAGGTATACAATCAAAACCGCACAGTCACGTATTTGGAAATTGGATTTCCGTCATGAACCAAGGCAAAAGATAGTCCTTACCGAATTCGAGACAATCTAGCCCATGTCTCAGGATCAGAGCTCGAGTGACCCTAGGAGCGACAGGGCCGGTCCACCGATGTGGATTAAAATTCCTGAACAATACGTTTCCCCGCCCTTTGGGGCGTAAACGAGCCAACGAATGACTCCATCGGACCCGGATCGTCCGATCAAACCGAGGCGCCTCGCAACAGCAACAACCACATAGGTGAAAAGTATATAAATGTCAGGGCTGGTAGGTCACTGACACCACCCTAGCTAGAAAGAAACGCATGTCCTCCCTGAGGTCCTTCCTCCCGTTTTAGGTTCATATCGGGGTGTGAGGCTCGCGAATTTACGTTATACACAAAGCTACGCCACACAGGCGGTGCTTTGATCATCACCACAAGACTTTGCTTTTCAACAGAAGCCCTGATCACTGCATCTTAGCATGCCACACAGGCAATTCACACCGTGCAACTGATGGCTATCAATCACACAGAACAAATTCCCATGTCGGACACACAGTCCATTTACAAGTCCGTTCTGGGTCTGAACGAAACCGGAGGCACTAAATACCTCACAAACTCATCGACCAACACGTACGTCTGGACGATCACCACTCATTATCCATATTTCGGGATGCCTCCCAATCAGGACCTCGGTTACCATCCAAACGAGGTGAAGATCTCCGGTCTTCGACCATCGTCTTCATTTTCGACTTTCAATCGTCGGTCAATTATTCGAAATGAGAATTAACTCGGCCTTTTCAAATAATTCACGTATATTTAGAATTTCAATTCGATTTATTTCAATGGTTAAATTATTCGACAACACCAATTGTGTTCTTTAATGTAATTTTCACACCAAACACATTCAACCATCAAAAGCCACACAAATCAAGCAAATTCAGTTTATTTCCATTCCATATCGCTTATGATATTTTACAACTATTTATCGCTATTTTTATTTATTTTAAAATAGCCATTTTATTCAAAACGACGCTTCGGGCCATAAAGCGGCCATGGCGCTGTTTTTCCTCAGATTTGATTTACACATATCTAAAAATCTAACCGTTGGATCTTCACAAAATTTACATCATTATAAAGGTCTTTTCAAAACGAATCCAACGGTTCCAGTTTCGGGAAAATCCGACGGTCGGATCTCCCGGTACAATCGTTTGAAATTTCGATTTCAAAATACGAACTGCAGCGTCGTTATTCGATTAAATATAATTATATTTATATATATAAATAAATATATCGTTTCTGGCGCTGTTTTTCTTCAGATTTGAATTAAACATTCCAGACAATCCAACCGTTGGATTTTTACAAGGTTGGTGCCGTTGGGAAGATATTTCCAAGGCGGACCCGACGGTTGAGGTTTCAGGAAAATCCAATGGTCGGATTTCCCGCACTAGTCGTTTGAAATCACGGTTTCAAAATACGAACAGCACGGCCTCGTTTCGTTTTAATTTTATTTATATTTATATATTTATATAAATATAGTTCATTCAACAATTTCAATATCGTTTTCACTTCAAAAAAATTTCTAAAACCT
Organism: Allium sativum; assembly: GCA_030737875.1. NCBI lineage: Eukaryota > Viridiplantae > Streptophyta > Magnoliopsida > Asparagales > Amaryllidaceae > Allium > Allium sativum. The sequence goes on along the minus strand of CM060915.1, from coordinate 175,391,433 downwards.
CAAAATTTTGGAAAATTTCGCCACAACCTCCCCTGCACCGGGAGCATCGGGAAATCGCAAATAGCTTTCCCGGTCCTTCTAATCTCAAAAAGAAAAAGAAAAAGCCAAGCGGCTAGCCAACAGGCTCATAAAATCATCACCCAAACAAAGCAGTAAATGTGTACCTATTTGTCGGGCACAAAATTTTATTCCTCTTCTCTAGCCCCTTTGCTATAACCTGTTCAATAAATATGCATGTACATATATACACAGTTCTTATCATTTATCATTTTCTATTCGACTTCATATTTGATTTCTATTTGGTTTAAAAACACCATTCATTCTAATGTTACATAAATAGGTGCAAATCATTTCATTAGCTAATTAATGAATATTTCAACTCATATATGTTTATTTTGAACAAGTGGCTATTTTTAACACTTCACATTTCAACGATTTCTGCATACAATAAAAATGTGATTTTTATTGTAAAACAATTCATTTCAAAACACTATTTTTCTATATAGTTCGTATAGTCGATAAAAGGTGATTTTTATTATCAAACAATTTATTTCAAAATATGAATACCATTCAACACATGAATTTCTAATCAACGAATGAATATCAATTCAACACATGAATGTTTTCAATAGTTTTTATATATAGATAAAAATGTGATTTTTATCATCAAACAATTTATTTCAAAATATGAATACCATTCAACACATGAATTTCTAATCAACGAATGAATATCAATTCAACACATGAATGTTTTCAATAGTTTTTATATATAGATAAAAATGTGATTTTTATCATCAAACAATTTATTTCAAAATATGAATACCATTCAACACATGAATTTCTAATCAACGAACGAATATCAATTCAACACATGAATGTTTTCTATAGTTTCTATATATAGATAAAAATGTGATTTTTATTATCGAACAATTTATTTCAAAATATGAATACCATTCAACACATGAATTTCTAATCAACGAATGAATATCAATTCAACACATGAATGTTTTCTATACAATGAATAAATATAGTTTAAGCATATGAAAATAATTCAAACACACGAATATTATTCAAAATTTCGGCAGCATAACGGCAGGGTAGTTAAACCGGCACCGTCCCTAGTACGGCTCCTCGCTCTACCTTAAAACCTCGCGGTTTTTGACAATGGGGTTCATGCATCTATTTCGCACGCAGGCGGCATGTATATATTTATTTCATTTCCACAAACTAATCCTAAGTGGTTTCAACCAAATATTTCACAACCACAAACGGGTATTTTTCAACCTCAAACAACCAATATCAATCACAAACAATCCCAAACAACCATTCGTTATCAACCAATTATCACAACCATTTCAATCAATAAATATCGTCCATGGTTTGTGGACGAGGGGCGTATATATATATATATATATATATATATATATATATATATATTTATATATAGCAATTCACTTTTACTTCACACATATATAATATTTTTAAATCAGAAATCTCACCAATAGCTATCCAACTACGATTCTTCCTTTAGAGAAATCTCCGCCTTTTGTCGCTTTCGCCCGTATTCTCTACACATGTAAAAATCGATTTTTTACGATGCTATTCAATATATAAAAATCGAATTTTAAAGATATAGATTCCGCCTTTTCAAAAATAAAGATTATATCTTTAATATTCCTACGATGTAAAAATTATATTTTTATTACTTCTAAAAAATATAATTTTCATATCTTACTTCTTTTAAATTAAAATTAGTTTTAAAACCTTTATGAAATCAGTTTTATCATCTTTTTAAAAATCAGTTTTTACTTCCTATAAAAAAAATCAGTTTTAACTTTTACATAATTCAGTTTTTCTTTTTATTAAAAATCAGTTTTTCTTTTTATTAAAAATCAGTTTTTAATTGCTTTTAAAATCAGTTTTTCTTTTTATTAAAAATCAATTTTTAATTGCTTTTCAAAATCAGTTTATAAATCTAAAAAGAAAAATCAGTTTATAAATCTAAAAAAAACAGTTTATAAATTCTAAAAAAACAGTAATTAGTTTTTGCAAAACAAAATTAAAATAAAAATAAAATAACCCTAATCGCTCACCTCAGGCTGCGAAGAGGGAGGGAAGAAGGAGGAGGCGTCGATGTGGTGTTCGGTGGTGTCGCGGTTGCTCGATGACGTTCGTTGGCGGCAGGCTTCAGGGGGGCGTCGCGACTTCGAGACGAGGCGGCAGGGTGTTCGAGGGCTTCGGGGTCTTCGATAGTGAGGGCGGCGTCGAGGGGTTCGTCGGCGTCTCGAGGGGGGCGGCGTCTTGATTGATTTAGGTTTTTTTTTTGTTTCTGAATAATGAATTGGGGGGGGGGGGCAATGAAGAAAAGGAGGGAGAGAAAATTAAAATAATTTTTTTTTATTAATTAATTATTTAATTTTGGTAAAAAGGGTTGACTTTTACATACGACCTCGAAACGAGGCCCACCGCCTGTCGTCCATAGCGTTTAACCCCCATTCCGAACACAATGGGATATGTATCGCAAGCTGGTTTGATCGTTACAATCGGTTTCCTTTTGAATTTTCATTTAAATCCTTATATTGAATTTTAAATGCACATTTCAAATTACCTGGGTCACATACTAACTAGAAAAATTCCAAAAAAAATATTTTCTAGCTTCATATTGACGATACGGTCCTAACAAAACTAGTTTCGTCGAATTCTGAGACCGTTTGAAAAATGGCCAATTTCCAGTCGATTAAATTCAACAAAAACTGGTCAAACGCGTTTTCCTTTGCCACGCTCACATATTGATTCGAAAAATTATGAAATTTGAAACCTAGCAATAACCTGACACTGTGGATCTAACAAAAGTGGTTTCGTCGAAATCCGAGGTCGTATGCAAAATGTCCATTTTTAAGGGCCTGAATTCCATAGCGACTATTCAGAATTTTCAACTGGACATATCTTTTGATTCCCGCTATCAAATTTCGATTGGTTGGATTCGTTAGAAAGATATCATCAATTAGATCCTAATGTTTTTGGTTTCACTAAAATACGGATTGTTTTGCACCCGGTACACTCAATTGAAGTTTGAAATCGAATTATCGAACTACCGCGCCATTTTCAATTCTATATATAATTATAATTAATTATATTCATTTTCAAATGTCGATTCAAACTCAGTTTTCATCGCCATTATCTAAAATATTTATTTTAAATATTTAAAATCCATTATTTTAGCCAATTTAAAAATTTTAAATTGGTTCAGATTTTCTGGGTCGTTACAATCTCCCCCACTTAAAACTTTTCGTCCCCGAAAAGGAATAAAGTCGAAAGTGGTTTGATAAATCTACAATCATACAATACAACAACCAATCCAATTGTTTTTAACCTTCAAAAATATACTAATCAAATTTTATATTCCTTTAAAAATCATTCAGAGTATAGAATAAATAGTGCACATCCATGAAAAGGAAATAACAACAGAATAGAGAATTGAATGGTAATGCAAAGTATGGTAAAAGTACCTTGCACCGGAGTCAATCAAAGATATCTACTCGGCATCTAGGATAAGCTTTATGAATGCTCTCCTCAGTTTCCCAAGTACAATCTCGCGGATCTCCACTCCATTGCACTTTGACTAAGCGAACCTTCTTGTTTCTCAGCTCTTTGGTTTCTTTGCCTATTATCTTTAGCGGCTCTCTTCTCACAGCTAATTCTGGGGTAATTTCAAAATCCTGCTGAGCTGCTTCTTCCACGATCAAGTCTGGATCATGAACGTGCTTTCGAAGTTGAGATATATGAAATACATCATGAACCCCAGGCAACCAGTCAGGCAGTTTGACCCTGTAAGCGAGAGTTCCAATCCGTTCCAGAATAGGAAACGGACCAATGAATTTGGGTGCCAACTTTCCAGTTTTACCGAACCGGATAACTCCCCTCATCGGCGATACTTTCAAATATACATAGTCGCCAACTTCAAAGGATATATCCCTTCTTCTTCTATCGGCATAGCTCTTTTGTCGGCTTTGAGCGGCGAGTAATCGCTTCTTAATAAAATCGACTTTGTCGGCAGCTTCTCGAATCATATCCGGACCCAACACAAGTCTATTTCCAGGCTCGACCCAACAAGCAGGAGATCGGCACGGTCTACCGTACAATGCTTCGAATGGTGACATTGTCAGACTCGCCTGGTAGCTGTTGTTATAAGAGAATTCAGCCAAATGCAGATTGTCTTCCCATGATCCACCAAAATCTATAACACAAGCCCGCAATAGATCTTCTAAAATGCGATTCACCCTCTCAGTCTGACCGTCTGTCTGAGGATGATAAGCGGTGCTCAAGTTTAACTTCGTTCCTAGCTCATCTTGAAATGCTTCCCAGAATTTGCTAGTGAATATTGTATCTCTATCACTGACTATACTGAGCGGCACTCCATGTAGTCTAACTATTTCCCTGACGTAAATCTACGCCAGACTCTGAGCAGTTCTATTTGATTTGACAGGTATGAAATGGGCGGTCTTCGTGAAACGATCTACGATCACCCAAATACTGTCATTTCCTTTTCTGGTTCCGGGCAAACCATCAATGAAATCCATAGAAATATGCTCCCACTTCCAACCAGGAACTTCCAGTGGTTGTAATAATCCAGCCAATTTCTGTTGGTCACTCTTGACTAGTTGGCAAGTAGGGCATCGGCTAACATATATTGAAACATCTCTTTTCATAGCCTTCCACCAGAATGTTCTTTTGAGATCGTTATACATTTTGGCCACGCCAGGATGGATACTCAGCTTGGACTTGTGACACTCGTCTAACACTTCCCTTTTTAACTCTGGGATGTCGGGAACACAAATCCTTCCTTTCAATCTCAAGGTCTCGTCGTTATCTATTTGAAAACACGAGGGTTCGCCTTTCTGAATCCTTTTGATCATATCCTTAATAAAATTATCCTCCTTCTGAAGAATAGATATTTTGTCAATCAAGGATGTTGTGATAATAAAGCTGGCGATCATTACATTCTTTCTGCTTAACGCATCAGCCACGACATTGGCTTTTCCTAGAGTATATATAATTTCAAAGTCATATGCTGCAAGAAACTCCAGCCAACGTTGCTGCCTCTAGTTCAAGACCTTCTGAGTGAATAGATATTTCAACGACTGGTGATCTGTAAACAGTTCGAATCTCTCACCGAGAAGATAGTGTCTCCAGATTTTCAAAGAGAATATGATAGCCAATAACTCAAGATCATGAGTTACATAGTTTTTCTCGTGTGGCTTAAGTTGACGGCTAGCATAAGCAATAACTTGACCTCTTTGCATTAACACTGCGCCAAGGCCTTCTCTAGAAGCATCAGTCCATACCTTTAAATCTTGGTTGCCATCAATGATGGTTAACACTGGAGCTGTCGTTAATCTTAACTTTAGCTCTTCGAAAGCTTCCTCACTTTCTTGAGTCCAATTGAATTTAGAATGCTTCTTTGTAAGCTTCGTTAAGTGACCAGATATCTACGAAAAGTCTTTAACGAACTTCCGATAATAGCTAGCCAATCCGAGAAAACTGCGGACTTCAGTGGGGGTACTGGGCTGTTTCCAATTCTGAATAGCTGTGATTTTGCTTGGATCCACAGCGATTCCATCTTTCGATACGACATGGCCCAGAAATTTCACTTCATCTTGCCAGAAGATACATTTGGAAAACTTGGCTTTTAATACATTCCGTCTCAGAATTTCTAGAACCTGTTCCAGATGCTTTTCATGTTCGGCCTTTGATTTAGAGAAGATTAGAATATCGTCAATAAAAACCAGAACAAATTTATTCAAAACTCCTCTGAATACCCTGTTCATTAGATCGACGAAATAGGCTGGAGCGTTACATAAGCCGAACGGCATTACTAACCACTCGTAGAATAAGTCGGGGCCTCTGAACGCTGTCATTGGAACACACTCTTCGGCGATTCGAAGTTGATGGAAGCCTGTAGCTAGGTCCATTCGTGAAAATACTTGTGCTCCATTTAATCGATCCAACAAATCATCAATCCGCGGCAATGGATATTTGTTCTTTATGGTCTGCTTGTTTAGATCACGATAATCCACACATAGATGTAGAGTACCGTCAGATTTTGGGACAAACACCACTGCTGCACCCCAATCAGAGAAACTAGGCCTGATCAGACCTTTCCATACTAGCTGTCTTGTTTGATTGTCTAATTCCTCTTTCTCTTTCAAGGACATTCTTCGAATAGCGTGAACTACCGGCCTTGCATTGGGAATTAAAGCAATTTAGAAATCTATTTCTCTCTGCGGAGGTAAACGAACAACTTCCTCAAACACATCCGCATAATTCTTGATGACAGGAATGTCTTTGATGAGGTCAGGAATATTCTCTATGGCTTCAGGGACATTTTCAATTTGGGCTGGAGAAACATCCAAAGCTGCCCAGAAGTCTTTTCTATTTGAAGTTGGGCCTTCACATGGTATGGTTATATAGTTTCCCAATTGTGCTTTTGCCTTTACAACTCTCTCGGCGCATTTAACTTCCGCTTCATATTTGGTTAACCAATCCAATCCCAAAATAAGATCGAATTCATCAAAATTCATGACGACCGAGATAATAGGGAATTTATAGCAGGAAAAAGAGACGGGTACTGCACAAACCCAACTGAGATTGATAGAACCTCCAAATGGATTCTGGACGGTCATTGGTTCCTTGAGCTTCCTCAGGTTCAAATCCAACTTCTTGACTGCACTCTTGGCAATAAAGCTTCGTGACGCGCCTGTGTCAAACAGTACTTTAACTGGAATGTTTTTGACATTGAGCGTGCCTTCTAAAACATCAAACCTTTCCTGAGCAGATGAAGAGGCGGGTACTTCTACCACTTCATTTACATGTATTGCTTTAGGTTTTCTGAATAGCGGGCAGGCCTTTGAAAGATGACCGGACTGATGGCATTGACTGCACTTCCTATTCTCCTGGAACTTCTTACCGGATTTAGATCCACTCTTTGCTCGTTTTTTCGAGGGTTTGCAATTCCCCTGAAAATGCCCCGGCTTATGGCAGTTATTGCATATGGCAGTCGTTACTGGTTCTTTTTCGGATCTGGCCCTTTTTCGATTTACTTCGGGCTCCTTACCGACTTCAGACATTGAACTTGCCTCAGGAATATCAATTTCCGACTCTGCTATGTCACTAGAACTGACTTCTTCTTCGTCGCATAACATTCCTTTCTTATGGAGATCTTCATACTGATAAGCCATATAAATCATTTCTGAGAAAGGAAGCTTCACATGCCCCAATACTTTATTCTGGTATTTCCTTTGAAGGCCATGGATAAATCTAATATTCTTCCTCTTTGGGTTTTGAATTAGATGAGGGGCAAAGTGAGAAAGTTCATTGAATTTCTTTTGATATTCGGAAATGGTCATATCTCCTTGTATCAGATAAGAAAATTCATCACATAGGCGCTCAGTCGCTTCGGGAGGGGTAAATCTTTCTAAGAAAATCCCTTTGAATCTGCCCCAGGTGATATCACCTTCTGGATTATCTTTAATAACCGAATCCCACCAAAACAAAGCTTCATCTTTGAGTGCCCAGGAGGCCAGTAATCTTTTATGGTCATCCCTCAGCTTTAATGCTTCGAAGATTTTCTCAGCCGAACGAATCCAAGCTTGTGTCTTCATAATAGATTCTTCACCAGAGAACGGTATTCCACCCATATTTCGATATTTGATTAATAGGGCCTCAATATCCGGTTCTGCATTCCTTCTGTTTCTGACACTCATTTTCTAGTACTTCTGCAAATGGCAGATCAAGTGTCAGGTCACAGAAAAGGTATTTTAAAATATAGAAACACATACTTCAAATGTAAATGTGTCTATCAAGGTGTAATTTCATTCTGCTTTACTCATACTAGGATATTGCTGATCCTATCTCTATAGAGTTACCCGTCCTAGAACACTACTGGTTCTATTTCTGACGAGTTTGTTCAAATGTTATATTCCAGAACTAAGCTTAACCAAAGCTCTAATACCACGATGAGACGACCCGATTTCCCGTTCTCACGGAAACAAGGCTATCTTTGGAATATAACACAGAAACATATAATAGCAGAACAGAATTAAATAAATAGACCAGAATGAACAACAAAATATACTGGATAAAAGTAATCATCAGAGTTACACAGTATACAGGATCTTACTTAGTACAAATAGAGTTCAGCTATACATAAATGTCTACAGCGGAAATAAACAAAATATGTACAATAGGAGCTGAACAGCATAAAAAGAAATAAATGATAGAATCCATCTTCAGCTCCAGCTATCCTGAAAGAACCAGCTAAACCTGAATACAAGGCTGCCCGTGTGGAAAAAGGGGCACCCGAGTTTGAGAGTGAAACAAACTACGAGTCAGTCATGGGACTGGTATGAGAAATCTACTCAACACACATATAATTGGCTAATCACAGGACCACGCCACTTTCGTGGAACGAGTTTTCTCCATTGGATTGCCAGTGCTTTATAACAAATCTTTCTTTTAAACATCGCTATGCTTTTTATAAAAATGAAGCCGTTATAAGACTCAGTTCCCATCACACAATGCAACGCAAACCGGAGGATAGAGTTTTTACCTTATAACGGCCAAGATATGCTTGATACGAATAAAACAAAGGCATTTGATATTATTGCTAGTGTTTATATGTTTTGAAAGCAATTTCAAATCATAACTATCAATCATAGACGGCATTAATGCCCCATACCACTATGTCGCCATATATAGGTATACAATCAAAACCGCACAGTCACGTATTTGGAAATTGGATTTCCGTCATGAACCAAGGCAAAAGATAGTCCTTACCGAATTCGAGACAATCTAGCCCATGTCTCAGGATCAGAGCTCGAGTGACCCTAGGAGCGACAGGGCCGGTCCACCGATGTGGATTAAAATTCCTGAACAATACGTTTCCCCGCCCTTTGGGGCGTAAACGAGCCAACGAATGACTCCATCGGACCCGGATCGTCCGATCAAACCGAGGCGCCTCCCAACAGCAACAACCACATAGGTGAAAAGTATATAAATGTCAGGGCTGGTAGGTCACTGACACCACCCTAGCTAGAAAGAAACACATGTCCTCCCTGAGGTCCTTCCTCCCGTTTTAGGTTCATACCGGGGTGTGAGGCTCGCGAATTTACGTTATACACAAAGCTACGCCACACAGGCGGTGCTTTGATCATCACCACAAGACTTTGCTTTTCAACAGAAGCCCTGATCATTGCATCTTAGCATGCCACACAGGCAATTCACACCGTGCAACTGATGGCTATCAATCACACAGAACAAATTCCCATGTCGGACACACAGTCCATTTACAAGTCCGTTCTGGGTCTGAACGAAACCGGAGGCACTAAATACCTCGCAAACCCATCGACCAACACGTACGTCTGGACGATCACCACTCATTATCCATATTTCGGGATGCCTCCCAATCAGGACCTCGGTTACCATCCAAACGAGGTGAAGATCTCCGGTCTTCGACCATCGTCTTCATTTTCGACTTTCAATCGTCGGTCAATTATTCGAAATGATAATTAACTCGGCCTTTTCAAATAATTCACGTATATTTAGAATTTCAATTCGATTTATTTCAATGGTTAAATTATTCGACAACACCAATTGTGTTCTTTAATGTAATTTTCACACCAAACACATTCAACCATCAAAAGCCACACAAATCAAGCAAATTCAGTTTATTTCCATTCCATATCGCTTATGATATTTTACAACTATTTATCGCTATTTTTATTTATTTTAAAATAGCCATTTTATTCAAAACGACGCTTCGGGCCATAAAGCGGCCGTGGCGCTGTTTTTCCTCAGATTTGATTTACACATATCTAAAAATCTAACCGTTGGATCTTCACAAAATTTACATCATTAGAAAGGTCTTTTCAAAACGAATCCAACGGTTCCAGTTTCGGGAAAATCCGACGGTCGGATCTCCCGGTACAATCGTTTGAAATTTCGATTTCAAAATACGAACTGCAGCGTCGTTATTCAATTAAATATAATTATATTTATATATATAAAAAATATATCGTTTCTGGCGCTGTTTTTCTTCAGATTTGAATTAAACATTCCAGACAATCCAACCGTTGGATTTTTACAAGGTTGGTGCCGTTGGGAAGATATTTCCAAGGCGGACCCGACGGTTGAGGTTTCGGGAAAATCCAATGGTCGGATTTCCCGCACTAGTCGTTTGAAATCACGGTTTCAAAATACGAACTGCACGGCCTCGTTTCGTTTTAATTTTATTTATATTTATATATTTATATAAATATAGTTCATTCAACAATTTCAATATCGTTTTCACTTCAAAAAAATTTCTACCACCTTAAAATTTTGGAAAATTTCGCCATAACCTCCCCTGCACCGGGAGCATCGGGAAATCGCAAATAGCTTTCCCGGTCCTTCTAATCTCAAAAAGAAAAAGAAAAAGCCAAGCGGCTAGCCAACAGGCTCATAAAATCATCACCCAAACAAAGCAGTAAATGTGTACCTATTTGTCGGGCACAAAATTTTATTCCTCTTCTCTAGCCCCTTTGCTATAACCTGTTCAATAAATATGCATGTACATATATACACAGTTCTTATCATTTATCATTTTCTATTCGACTTCATATTTGATTTCAATTTGGTTTAAAAACACCATTCATTCTAATGTTACATAAATAGGTGCAAATCATTTCATTAGCTAATTAATGAATATTTCAACTCATATATGTTTATTTTGAACAAGTGGCTATTTTTAACACTTCACATTTCAACGATTTCTGAATACAATAAAAATGTGATTTTTATTGTAAAACGATTCATTTCAAAACACTATTTTTCTATATAGTTCGTATAGTCGATAAAAGGTGATTTTTATTATCAAACAATTTATTTCAAAATATGAATACCATTCAACACATGAATTTCTAATCAACGAATGAATATCAATTCAACACATGAATGTTTTCAATAGTTTTTATATATAGATAAAAATGTGATTTTTATCATCAAACAATTTATTTCAAAATATGAATACCATTCAACACATGAATTTCTAATCAACGAATGAATATCAATTCAACACATGAATGTTTTCAATAGTTTTTATATATAGATAAAAATGTGATTTTTATCATCAAACAATTTATTTCAAAATATGAATACCATTCAACACATGAATTTCTAATCAACGAATGAATATCAATTCAACACATGAATGTTTTCTATAGTTTCTATATATAGATAAAAATGTGATTTTTATTATCGAACAATTTATTTCAAAATATGAATACCATTCAACACATGAATTTCTAATCAACGAATGAATATCAATTCAACACATGAATGTTTTCTATACAATGAATAAATATAGTTTAAGCATATGAAAATAATTCAAACACACGAATATTATTCAAAATTTCGGTAGCATAACGGCAGGGTAGTTAAACCGGCACCGTCCCTAGTACGGCTCCTCGCTCTACTTTAAAACCTCGCGGTTTTTGACAATGGGGTTCATGCATCTAGTTCGCACGCAGGCGGCATGTATATATTTATTTCATTGCCACAAACTAATCCTAAGTGGTTTCAACCAAATATTTCACAACCACAAACGGGTATTTTTCAACCTCAAACAACCAATATCAATCACAAACAATCCCAAACAACCATTCGTTATCAACCAATTATCACAACCATTTCAATCAATAAATATCGTCCATGGTTTGTGGACGAGGGGCGTATATATATATATATATATTTATTTATTTATATATAGCAATTCACTTTTACTTCACACATATATAATATTTTTAAATCAGAAATCTCACCAATAGCTATCCAACTATGATTCTTCCTTTAGAGAAATCTCCGCTTTTTGTCGCTTTCGCCCGTATTCTCTACACATGTAAAAATCGAATTTTTACGATGCTATTCAATATATAAAAATCGAATTTTAAAGATATAGATTCCGCCTTTTCAAAAATCAAGATTATATCTTTAATATTCCTACGATGTAAAAATTATATTTTTATTACTTCTAAAAAATATAATTTTCATATCTTACTTCTTTTAAATTAAAATTAGTTTTAAAACCTTTATAAAATCAGTTTTATCATCTTTTTAAAAATCAGTTTTTACTTCCTATAAAAAAAACCAGTTTTAACTTTTACATAATTCAGTTTTTCTTTTTATTAAAAATCAGTTTTTCTTTTTATTAAAAATCAGTTTTTAATTGCTTTTAAAATCAGTTTTTCTTTTTATTAAAAATCAGTTTTTAATTGCTTTTCAAAATCAGTTTATAAATCTAAAAAGAAAAATCAGTTTATAAATCTAAAAAAAACAGTTTATAAATTCTAAAAAAACAGTAATTAGTTTTTGCAAAACAAAATTAAAATAAAAATAAAATAACCCTAATCGCTCACCTCAGGCTGCGAAGAGGGAGGGAAGAAGGAGGAGGCGTCGATGTGGTGTTCGGTGGTGTCGCGGTTGCTCGATGGCGTTCGTCGGCGGCAGGCTTCAGGGGGGCGTCGCGACTTCGAGACGAGGCGACAGGGTGTTCGAGGGCTTCGGGGTCTTCGATAGTGAGGGCGGCGTCGAGGGGTTCGTCGGCGTCTCGAGGGGGGGCGGCGGCTCGATTGATTTAGGTTTTTTTTTTGTTTCTGAATAATGAATCGGGGGGGGGGGGGGGGGGGCAATGAAGAAAAGGAGGGAGAGAAAATTAAAATATATATTTTTTTATTAATTAATTATTTAATTTTGGTAAAAAGGGTTGACTTTTACATACGACCTCAAAACGAGGCCCACCGCCTGTCGTCCATAGCGTTTAACCCCCATTCCGAACATAATGGGATATGTATCGCAAGCTGGTTTGATCGTTACAATCGGTTTCCTTTTGAATTTTCATTTAAATCCTTATATTGAATTTTAAACGCACATTTCAAATTACCTGGGTCACATACTAACTAGAAAAATTCCAAAAAAAATATTTTCTAGCTTCGTATTGACGATACGGTCCTAACAAAACTAGTTTCGTCGAATTCTGAGACCGTTTGAAAAATGGCCAATTTCCAGTCGATTAAATTCAACAGAAACTGGTCAAACGCGTTTTCCTTTGCCACGCTCACATATTGATTCGAAAAATTATGAAATTTGAAACCTAGCAATAACCTGACACTGCGGATCTAACAAAAGTGGTTTCGTCGAAATCCGAGGTCGTATGCAAAATGTCCATTTTTAAGGGCCTGAATTCCATAGCGACTATTCAGAATTTTCAACTGGACATATCTTTTGATTCCCGCTATCAAATTTCGATTGGTCGGATTCGTTAGAAAATATCATCAATTAGATCCTAATGTTTTTGGTTTCACTAAAATCCGGATTGTTTTGCACCCGGTACACTCAATTGAAGTTTGAAATCGAATTATCGAACTACCGCGCCATTTTCAATTCTATATATAATTATAATTAATTATATTCGTTTTCAAATGTCGACTCAAACTCAGTTTTCATCGCCATTATCTAAAATATTTATTTTAAATATTTAAAATCCATTATTTTAGCCAATTTAAAATTTTTAAATTGGTTCAGATTTTCTGGGTCGTTACAAATCAACTGTACGTTTGCGACTAATTGGCAGGCGATAAAGATGGAGCATTGAAGACCGTATATCTTCATAAATGGAAGAACCACTAACAATCTCTGAGTCGACACAGAGATATACTGGGGTTCTGTCATGGTTGAAATATACGGGTTGCAAGGACTTCTCGCTACTGATCCTAGGGGTGATTCCTATATAGGATGCGGTAGGAGAGTATCTTCGGTTCACCCTGTTCCTGGATGACTTGAATGGACGAGTGTCTGACAGAGTATTTCCAGACGGTCACGTATATTGATTCGTCAACCGTACCAAGAGTGGAAGCAGGGAATGAAACTTCTTTAGCCAACACGTAATGTATGGTTGTAGACGTCGATTCGTGATTTCTGATGGATCTGACGATGTGGCATTCAAAGTGAATGATGACCAAATATTATAAAGGAAGATGAATTCTAGCATCAAGCCTCATCAATCGGGAAATGACAAAAATCGGGCAGGCAACATGGCTATGTGGGTCGCTCCCATTAGGGTGTATAATCACCTATCTAGAGAAATTATTTTTGCCTCTTAAATCTATCGATGCTGTCCATATCGGGAAACGATGGTTTGAGCCCAACCGTTGGTGATATACATTCGATACAATCAAGCGAAATGAGTGGTCGGTCATGTGAGGCCCGGGTTGCAAGACGTTCTTGTTGAACCCAATGTATTCGTCTCTAGAGATACACTATCGGCAGGTGGTCCCATACCTTGTCATAGTCGGAATCCAATTTCCAATAAGCGCCCGCGGTTTTTGATCGTATGTAGAGCGTGAGATGCAAGCGTTCTGCTAATTTGTTATTTATTTGTGGTTTGATAGACACTCTCATAATATCAGAATAAGACATTGTTTTAAAACGTCTTGGTTTATAGTAAGGTAAAAATCGTCCGCGTTTATGTGTGGACTGGTCTTACTATTATCCTTTTTATTTCAAAATGGATTTCCAAAGATAAACAAGTTGTTGTGTTATGAATTTATCACTGAAAGTATTCCAGACCCGGTGAATTTTGTTTTAAATCAAATGTGCTCGGGTCAGACCGAGTATATATACAGGATATGTTTTGCTTAGAGTTCCCAGGAGATGGAAGAAGGAGGCTCCACCGTTAGTTATTCAAAGTTGTTTCCACTGTGTCTTATACATGATGTACTCTGATGATTGGTATGTATATGTATATACAGTTTTCTTTTGTATTAAAAGATTTGAGATATTATATTTATTCGTTCCGCTGTAAGATTCTGATGTGTGTTCTTCTTCTTTCTTATATTCTAACATTACTTTCTTTCTTTTTCTCACCCTCTAACTTCTTTCTATTAACAGTCAGTGGTTCGATACTTGGATTTTTGACAAGTGATATGGAATTGTGTATCATTGTTGAAAATTCGAGGGTTGAAATTCCCGGGCCGTTACAGGCTGTTGTTTATTTTAATACCCACGAGAAAATTAATGGGAGAAGGAAATGGACAAAATTTGAACGGGAATGTGGAACCCGATGGATTATTTTTTATTTCAATTAAAGTGGCTGTTTTTTTATTTTGATACTCACGAGAAAATTAATGGGAGAAGGAAATGGACAAAGTTTGAACAGGAATGTGGAACCCGATGGATTATTATTTATTTCATATAGCCTTTAAAACGTGGTCCAAAAATTCAAATGTGGATGTCATATTCCACGTACACCGTGTTTACTAAGGTATTAACAGATCGATTGATATTCCAAACTAAAATTCCAAATTGGCTAATATTAGTGCTTTGAAAACACTCCGTGAGGCAAATGAAAGGGTATGAGTTTAATGCTATATAACGCTTGACTAATTCAGGAAATGTATGGATTTTAAAAGGAATATAAAATATAATCATATGAGAACGAAAGGAATTAAGTAAAAGGAGGCGAACTGTTCAAATTTTGAAATAACGAATGTTCAAGGAATGAATTTATACCAATAAATGGACGTTGAAATTTAAATGGTAAACATTGATTACAAAAAAAAAAGGGTAAAAATATAAATATTAAATACGAAGAAACAAATGGTTTTTTAGCAATATAAAATTAACAACAATAAATACGGATTGAAATTAGATTAAAGAAAAATTAAAAATTTGATATATTTACATCAACAATAATAAATACGAATTGAAATTAAATTAAAGATATAATTTCATATTGAAAACGGAGGGTATTATTATACAAATTAAATATTCATATGAAAATTGAATAATGAATGCAAACAAATAAAATAAATAAACCAAAATTGTAAATTAAATCATTAATTAAAATACTATAAAAATTGAGGTTGTTATAATCTCCCCTACTCAAACCTTTTCGTTCCCGAAAAGGAACGAGGCAGAGAAATAGTAATTAAATAATTAATATATTCAAACCAAAGGTTCATATTTATTTTCGTACCCATATATATCACAAACTAAAATCTTTATAATCCATTTAAATTTATAAATTCCGATATATGCATAACTTTATAAACTATATCGTTATAGATTTCAACTAAGATAATATCATTTGCTTACAAAATCTACATTTAAAAATATTGGTATTACGAAAACTTAATATTATTTATGAATATATATATATATATATCAAAATTTCAAATCCATATTAAATAAAAATCCTCTTTTTCTACTTCTTACCTTGTTATAGACAAGGATAAGTTGTAAAATTTAAGGTAAAAGATGAACGAATGAAAGAACTAAATCAAAGAGAATCTATGAAGGAAGATAGATTCAATGGAAATGAAATTTCAGAAAAGAATTCAAATATATATATATATATATTTTATATCCGAAAATATTTGTTTAAAACATTTAAAACCATTATAAAAACACTTTATACTTTAAAAATACGCTCTCTCGCAAGGAAGATTCAGCAACTGATTCCACTCATTCTAGGATATCACTACCCTATCTCTAATGAGCTGTTACCTCATAGGCTAAAGCTTTGATACCAAATGTAACATATCGTCTTTCATCCACTTCAAGCTGGTAATTAAACCAACTCAAACTGTTCAAAATGATAGAATGTTATTAGCTTCTGAGGTAAATAGAATAAATCACAGACACATAAAACAAAATATCTCGCAGTAGAATAAATAAATTATACAATAGTAGTTCATGAAGATACTAAATAAAAATCAAAATTTATAGATAATATCAGAGTTAAAAAATTAAATACAGCAAAAGTCTAAATACAAGAATTTCTAATACAAAGGAGAAATAGCCTGAATCAACTATTAGAGGTGATATCTTCAATAGTATCCAGCTTCAAAAGGTGAAATCTCGACACTGCAATACTCAATTTGACCCGAGCAATAATGCAAAACAAAACAACTCGGATCAGGACTAACATTCTCATGGAAGTAAATCAACTTAAATGAAATATACGATGAAATGCATCGGTAAATTAAAAGAGTTTAGGATCACCATCCTCTAAGGATCCGTTAAACTAATATCATATAATATAATACACTATTATAATAGTGTCTATGTTTAAATATACTATTGAAAATAGTGTAAGCAGGATTACCATTATTACCCTTACACTGTTTATACCGTTATCGTACAATTTGCATATAACACACCAGTACGTCGGCGAATAGGGATGCGCCGTGATACGGCAACGCTAAATCAAAATCGTAGGGGGCTCGATCAGGATAATATGACAAGGCACACGAGGAATACCCACGGTAGGATTCTACCGATGCACGCCCGGACCGGTGGTAACGCATAGCCGCAACTACCACCCACCTCGAACAACACTCCCATAATAAAGGGTGGCCACCAATCAAATCAAATGTAATAGATAAAGCACGAAGAAGTGTGTCCGATGGAGGTGCGACCTCACTTAATCACGGTATAACTCCTGTTTTAGTCATTTTAATTATGAACCGTAGGTCAAGGCTATCCATCAATGTTCTCTTTCTTCAATCCAGTAATCGCCACCAAACCATCCTACTTCATTCTGGAACTCCACCGTGTACATAGTTGTTATAGTGGTTTTCGTTATTGGTAGAAAGTATGACAATATCCGATCCCAGTCTCTTTAGCAACAAAACGTATACATTTTTCACACCGTGGCCATTTAATAAAATCATATCTTGAAATAAATTGATTTAAGAATTTTCTTTAATTCAAACCAAACAGTTTATGAATCAATTGAATATATAAAATTATTTCAATTCATACTTAGTCAATTTATAATCGAATTCATATATTCACATCAATTATACGTTCAATTTCCAATAAATTACGTAGTTCACATTCATTTTCTATACAGTTTAATATTTAAGTCAATTCAAAATCCATTTAGTTGACTTAAAATCAAATTCATTGAAGTATCATTATATAAACTTATATCTTTAAACCTCGAATTTAAATCGCGAAATCAAACTTACCCACCTACTGAACTTATTATTAAAGTTTATAAAATATATAAAACAAGCGTTGAAAATATAATTTATAAGTTATAAATTTATATAGAAAATAGCTTTATAAACATATATAGGTTTAAATTAATTTAGAAATAGTTTTAAAAACAATAATTTATTATAATATATTAATTTAAAGTTAAAAATACATATATGATTAAATTATGTAGTTTAAAATAAATAAATTAAAAGTAAAATCTTAAATAAGCATTTAAATAGATTTTTACTCACAAAATCATTTTAAAACGTATAATTTTGAATTTACAAAATTTAAGTATAAAATATAAGATCTTAAATTAATATTATTAAAATCAAAATTTCTAAATCATTTTAATTCAAAAACATGACCAACGGTGTCCGTATATAGTTTTCTACCCTATGATCAAGTGATACGGATATTTATCATTTCAACCCGCAATTTAAAAAATTTCTATGGGTTTATCATTTCAACCCGCAATCTCAAATTCAGTAAAAATCGTTCAGGTCTATAATTTCAACCCATGACGGTTTTTCCCCAATCTAACGTCCTTTCAGTTATGTATCATTTCAACCCTTAGTGATTTTTCCTAAACTAGGGGTATCTGCAACATAACAAATCATTACATATCATCAATCACATCATAGTCATATAAAATCAGTGTACATACGTGTCATATAAATATCGTGTCACATACAAAAGTGTATATTTTAAACAAACAATTTATATTGACAATCCTATACATTTCATAACAGTTCATTTAGTTGATCTAACATTTATGAAGTAATGTGAGTCAGGTGTGAGATAAACTCACCTTTCATGGCCCAAAATGAAACGACGAATCGCAGGCATGATTCAGAATGGATTTTGACTCGATGATCGCATAATATTTTATTTTATTTTACAAGTGGAGAAGGGATTTTCTTACAAAACAACATGGAAATTGGATTTGTGGAACAGTTTACGAAACATTTTTTCATAGGTATAAAAGAAGCAACACAATTACACAAAAATTACATTACCTTATATATATTATATATAAAACATACACATCAAAATTCTTACATATTTTAAATAAAATCAACTCTACAATCCAAACACCTACCAAATTTTTAACAAATATTTTGTAAAGACCCGGAAAATTCCCGCTCTTTGAATCGACCATAAACCACACAAGTCTGACCCAAAGGTTGGAAATTTTCGAATACTTTAACTTTGGGAATACAATACATCAGAACAATAACAACAGACTTTTATTACATTACAATAATGTTACATCAGAGTACAGAATATATCAGAGTACATCGATAGATAATACAGCGGAAGAAACATTTAAATTAAATTAAATACATTGCAGCGGAACTAATCTCAGCGGAAGGCCATCAATATTCTGGACCCGGCTTCAGACTTCAATCCAGGATCCTGCTTAACTATATCTGCAAAAGGCTACTCGACTGCCCGTGTGGAAAGAGGGCACCCGAGTTTGCAAAGTGAAACAAACTACAGGTCAGTCGTGGGACTGGTGTGAGAATTCTTAACTAGTTTAACTAATAGTAATAAGGCAAATCCAAGGACCACGCCGCTAACGCGGAACGGGTTTACTCCAATGGATTGTCGTGCATAATAATAAAGGGAACCGTCAAACAGCGCAATGCTTTTTGGAAAAATGAAACCATTATAAGACCCAGGTCCCATCACACAATGCAACGCATACCAGAGTATAGGGTTTTACCATATAATAGTCAAAAGATGCTTGATACGTGAAAACGATATTATTATTATTAGTGTGTATATATATGGGTATATATATAATAAACATTTAAATCATAATGTATCAATCATAGACGGCATAGTACCCCATCCTACTATGTCGCCATACTAGTTCTACAATCAAAACCGCAAGGTCGTATTGGAAATTGGATTTCCCTCATGAGTCGAGGCTAGGGGCAAGCTCCTCTCCGATTCGAGACAATCTAGCAAATGCCTCAGGATTCCCTGCAGTGAACCCTTGGATCTTCAGGGCCGGTCCCCGCCTATGGGCAGTGGATTAGTTATGCCTGAACACACGCTTCCCGGTCCCTTTGGACCTATAGTATGACCACCAACGACCTATAAAACACGAGGCACCTCAAAATCTATCATCCACATAAGTAAAATGTCAGGGCTGGTAGGTCACTGACACCACTCTAGCTAGAAAGAAACGTGTGCACTCCCTGCAGTCCGTATCCCGTTTTTGACTCATACCGGGGTGTGAGGCTCGTGAAGTCACGCTATACACAAAGCTACGCCTAAAAAGACCATGCTTTGATCATCAACCACAAGGCCTGCTTTTCAACAAAAGCCTTGATCATTGCATCTTAGTACGCCACGTTGTCAGTCCGTACTATACCATTAATTTCTACCAATATATAACCTCTAAGCTCGTACGTCTCAGAGAAGGGTGTTAACCACCAAACAGATATATATTAAGAGAGATCAACGAATGTAGTATTAAGGACTACAACGTCAGACATACATTCCATTTATAAACTTATGCTCTGGGTCTGAGCGAAAGTCAAATCCGTACAAATCAACACTTCGTCCGAATGGCCACCACTGAAGCCCTTTCAAGGTAGCTACTCCTCTCATGGGTCTCAGTAGCAACACATCCATTCGATGTGAAGATCGCCGGTCTTCAATTACCGTCTTTAAATCTTCGACTTAGAACGTCGTGTAATCATTTGAAATGAGATTGAACTCGGTCTTTTCAAATGATTCTTGCGTATATATATATATATATAATTTAAAATCATTTCATATTGTTATTAATATTTAATAACGATTTATCGCTATTTTATTTATATAAAAATAGCTTAAATTACTTAAACGACGCTTCGGTTCAATGGGCGACCCTGGCGCTGTTTTCAACCAAATTTGATTTACACTTATCTCGAAAACTAACCGTTGGATTTTGATGAAGTTTATATCGTTGGAAAGATCTTCCCAAAGCGGTCCTAACGGTTCCAGTTTTGGGAAAATCCGATGGTCGGATCTTTCGGTATAACTATTTAAAGTTACGCTTGTCGATACGCGAACTGCCGCGCGTGTTTCGTTTAAATTTAATTTATATATATATATATATATAAATATAAATCGTTTTACTATTTCAATTATAAAAGTCTATTCTTTTTATCGCATCTAAAATGACGATAAAATATTTCTTGTTTTATTTTACTACCTTTCTTATTTTATTTACTCTAATTGTAAATAAATTATGCTTTATATATCCTTTTAATTTATTTTCTATTTATTTACCTAAATGTAAATAAATGTTTTTCTATTCTTTTCCTTATTTATTTACCTAAATGTAAATAAATATTTCTCTACTTCTTTTATCTTATTTATTTACATTATTTATAAATAAATGTTTCTAATTCCTTTTCTTATTTATTTACACTATTTGTAAATAAATGTATTAATTTCTTTTTCTTATTTATTTACACTATTTGTAAATAAATGTTTTTAATTTCTTATTCTTATTTATTTACAGTATTTGTAAATAAATGTACCTTTACTTTTACTATATTTATTTACACTAATTATAAATAAAAGTACCTTTTCATTTTATCTTATTTATTTACATAAGAAAATGTAAATAAATATTATTCACATAATTATTCTTTTAATCCTTTTTATATACATAATGAAATGTAAAAAATTCTTATCAACATATTTATTCTTTTAATTCCATTTTACATAGAAATGTAATTTTATTTACAATGTAAAACCATATTCTTTAATTACATAAAAATGTGACTTTTATTTAATCTTTTCATTTACCCAATGTAAATAAATGTTCTTTTTTTCCTATATTTTATTTTACTTACTCTAAATATTTGTAGTAATTTACATATATAAAATGTAAATTTAGAAAATTAATATATATGCTTTAACCTCTCACATTGGATAGGTATTGTTGTGATTACTGGACAACCGAGCGGGTCCGGGCAGGTTTACATCACAACTCAATCCAACCTCGTGTTAAGCACCCTTTTTTTCTCTCTTATTTAACAAAATGTATATTTTATCTTTTATTCTTTTTCTACTTTAACAAAAGGTCTATTTTATCCTTTATGCATAAAAATGTGTATTTTACTTTAATTGTCTTTTTATACACAAAAATGTATAATTATCCTTTTTCTGCCTAAACAAAATATCTATTTCTATATTCATTTACATTGAAAATATAAATCCCCTTTTTATTTATATTGGAAGTGTAAGTTCTTCTGTTACACACAGAAAAATGTGGATTCTTTATTTTCCCTTGAAAATGTAAATTCTTTTATTTTACCTTGAAAGGTAAATTCCTTAATTTCTTTTATTTACATTGAAAAATGTAATCTTTACTTTTATATCCTTTACATTGCAAAATGTAAGTTTCAATTTCCTTTACTTTTTCATTGAAAAAGGAATAAGGTTTTCTATTCTCTTCTCTTTACATTGAAGAATGTAAATGTCTTCTTTACATAGAAAAATAATGGTCTCTATTTATTTTACATAGAAAAATGATGTTTTCTATTTACTTTTCTTTACATAGGAAATGATGTTTCCTAGTTATTTTCCTTTACATAGAAAAAATGATGTTAGTGTTTTATTTTGATTTACATTGAAATAAATGTTATCTTTCTATTTCTAAGTAATATTTGCATTTTAGAATGCAAATGAAAAAGTGGACTTATATTTCTAATGTATACATCTTTTCTAGTATCAACATTTCTAATATGAATATATTTATATGTCGATCTTTGATTTATTTCCATTATAATAACATGACGGTGTAATTTATGTCATTACAACTAAAATTAGCACAACGATGTTTTTGTATCATTACAACTAAAATTTAAAACAACAATGTTTTGGTGCCTTTACAAATAAAATAACACAATGATGGGTTTTGTGTTATTACAAATATATTAACACAAAGACGATTTTGTGTATAAATTTGATGAATCACAATGAAAGATCTCATCCTTATTTTTATTTGTAAATCAAATAAAAACATTTAATCTTTACTTAATTTTATGAAGCAAATAAATATCTAATCTTTATTTCTCTTTAAAAGATCCAAACTTTCCTTTATTTCATAAATCAAAATAAAGGTTCAAACTTTCTTTTAAATTTGTAATTCAAGATGAAATCAAACAATCTTTTAATTGATAAATAAAAGGATAACTTTCTTCTATGTAAATAAAAGATTTAAGCTTTTCTTTTGTTTTGTAAAACAAAATTAATAAAGATAAGAACTGGTTACTTATATTGTAAACAAAAATAAAGATAAAATCTTCCATTTATTATGTTAACAAAATTAAAGATAAAAACTTGCTTTTTATTATGTTAACAAAACAAAGGATAAGAATTGGTATTTTATTTTGTAAACACAATAAAGAATAAACTTGGTATTTTATTTTGTAAACAAAATTGAGATTTAAATTGGCATTTTAATTTGTAAACCAAATAAAAGATTAAAACTTTCTTTTTATTTTGTGAACAAAGTAAAGATCCAAATTTGCATTTTATTTTTGTAGACAAAAATAAAGATTAAAAACTTTGATATATTTGTAAATCAAACTCAAAGATTAAAACTTTATTATATTTGTAAGTCAAAACAAAGATTAAAACTTTGTTTATCCTTTAATTAAAATGTAAAAGATCTAAGCTTTCCTTAATTTATAAATCAAAAATCCAAAATAAAGATTTTTGTCTCTTTGTATAAATCAAGATAAAGATTCACCTTTCTTTTGATTTTGTTAACCAAAATAAAAACACAACTTTTCATTTTATGTTGTGAATCATAAAATAAAGGTTTAAACTTTCTTTTGTGAACCAGAAATAAAAAAAAACATTTTACGTTATATTTTGTAAGACAAAAGCAAAGGTTAAATTTCTCATTGTATTTAAGAAATAAAGGTAAAAATAAATAAGGATGAGAATTTCACTGAGATTACACTAAAATTTACAGATCTAGAATAGCATCACAAACATTACAAATCACAATCAGTCATACATTACAATCACAGCACAATCAACATCCAAATGAATATATACAACATAAATTTCATGTTGAGTGAATACAGTAAAATAAATAATTAATTAATTCTAATTTTAAAATAGGAATCTCACAGTCATTCGTGATTTTAGTCAAAATTTCAAACAGTCCAGAATCAGCTCCAGTCAGTTTAGGTGCGTAGATCTCAGTCACACGATGACATAGCTTCTGAAATCGTTAAATTTCGTTGACGTATGTGTTAGTTATAGTCTAAACAAGATTAATGATATTTATATTAATTAATTAATAAATTAATTGGAAAATAACCTCTCTTCTTCCTTTACAATTATCGGCCGTGGGTTTTTCTTTTTTTGTTCAATTCTTTGATTCGAACTTGCATCCAATCCAAAGCACCAGAGCTCGATCGGGAAGTTGCGCGTCGGAGCTCTACCCGAGGCGCACCTGCGGTGAAGAGGGGGGCCCACTCGGTGGAGGCTGGTGGGTGCTACGGCGGTCGAGGCGGCTCGACTTTGGTGGCTTGGTCCTCCAGCTACGGGCGTTGGTTCGGGTCAAAACCCATATGGATGTGAAGAGGAAGAAAGGGGCTTCGGAGTGGTGTGAAGTATGGGATTTAATTTGGGAAGAGGAGAGAGGAATTAGTAGGGGAAGTTTCGGCCATTGATTGGAGGGTGGCGGCTATAGGAGGAAGTGAATAGTAGCTAGGGTTTTGGGATTTTTTTTCCATTATTTATATATTTTCCAATGTAATTTTACATTTAAATCCTAAACTTTCAAACTAAGCCAAATCCAATCCATCTGAAGCCTACTCTACAAAATAGACCCTATTCCGGATCCAACGGGCTAGGTCCCGTCAGCCCAAGAGTTCGTCTCGACCCCCGTTTCTCAATTTTAAGTATAATTCATTTATTTTTAAATTCAACCGTCAATAAAAACTCACCGGGGCCACATACGGACTCAGAAAAATCCAAGAAAAATATTTCTGGCTTCGTGATGACGATACGGTCCTAACAAAATTAATTTCGTCTCATTCTGAGACTGTTTGAAAAATGGCTATTATTCAGCTGATTAAATTTGACTGTAATTGACAAAACACGTTCTCCTTTGCCACGCTCACATATTAATTCGAAAAAATGATGAAAATTGAAACTTAGCAAAAATATGACATTCCGGCTCCAACAAAAGTGGTTTCGTCGAAAACAGAGGTCGTTTGAAAATTGACTATTTTCAGTGGCTTTAATATTATTTAAAATTGAAAATTTTAAATTCTGGCACATTTTCCAACAAAATTCTTTAAAATAAAAAATTTTAAATTGGCCTTGATTTTCCGGGTTGTTACAGTCTCCCCCACTTAAAATCTTTCCGTCCTCGAAAAGGAACTAAGCTAAAAGTTGTTTAATTTACTAACTAAATTTCAATTTTACTTTTATTAATTTCAATTGTGGACTAACTTATCAAATATATAGCTTTTATATATTCAAAAATTATATTTCCAAATATTGGATTATATATATAATCAAAATACGTTAATTATGAACTTATTACTCTTAACTCATTCTAGGGCATTGCTAACCCCATCTCTAACGAGTTTTCTCATTCTAGGATACTACTAATCCTATCTCTAATGAGTATTCTTATTGGATATTACTAATCCAATCTCTGATGAGTCTTTGTTCAGTTCTAACGAGTTGTATCCCAAAGATTTGAGCTAACCAGAGCTCTGATACCACCTGTAAAGACCTGGAAAATTCCCGCTCTTTGAATCGACCATAAACCACAGAGGTCTGACCCAAAGGTTGGAAATTTTCGAATACTTTAACTTTGGGAATACAATACATCAGAACAATAACAACAGACTTTTATTACATTACAATAATGTTACATCAGAGTACAGAATATATCAGAGTACATCGATAGATAATACAGCGGAAGAAACATTTAAATTAAATTAAATACATTGCATCGAAACTAATCTCAGCGGAAGGCCATCAATATTCTGGACCCGGCTTCAGACTTCAATCCAGGATCCTGCTTAACTATATCTGCAAAAGGCTACTCGACTGCCCATGTGGAAAGAGGGCACCCGAGTTTGCAAAGTGAAACAAACTACAGGTCAGTCGTGGGACTGGTGTGAGAATTCTTAACTAGTTTAACTAATAGTAATAAGGCAAATCCAAGGACCACGCCGCTAACGCGGAACGGGTTTACTCCAATGGATTGTCGTGCATAATAATAAAGGAAATCGTCAAACAGCGCAATGCTTTTTGGAAAAATGAAACCATTATAATACCCAGGTCCCATCACACAATGCAACGCATACCAGAGTATAGGGTTTTACCTTATAATAGTCAAAAGATGCTTGATACGTGAAAACGATATTATTATTATTAGTGTGTATATATATGGGTATATATATAATAAACATTTAAATCATAATGTATCAATCATAGACGGCATAGTACCCCATCCTACTATGTCGCCATACTAGTTCTACAATCAAAACCGCAAGGTCGTATTGGAAATTGGATTTCCCTCATGAGTCGAGGCTAGGGGCAAGCTCCTCTCCGATTCGAGACACTCTAGCAAATGCATCAGGATTCCCCGCAGTGAACCCTTGGATCTTCAGGGCCGGTCCCCGCCTATGGGCAGTGGATTAGTTATGCCTGAACATACGCTTCCCGGTCCCTTTGGACCTATAGTATGACCACCAACGGCCTATTAAACACGAGGCGCCTCAAAATCCATCATCCACATAAGTAAAATGTCAGGGCTGGTAGGTCACTGACACCACTCTAGCCAGAAAGAAACGTGTGCACTCCCTGCAGTCCGTATCCCGTTTTTGACTCATACCGGGGTGTGAGGCTCGCGAAGTCACGCTATACACAAAACTACGCCTAAACAGATGAGACGACCCGATTTCCCGTTCTCACGGAAACAAGGTTATCTTTTGGAATATAACACAGAAACATATAATAGCAGAACAGAATTAAATAAATACACCAGAATGAACAACAAAATATACCGGATAAAAGTAATCATCAGAGTTATACAGTATACAGGATCTTACTTAGTACAAATAGAGTTCAGCTATACATAAATGTCTACAGCGGAAATAAACAAAATATGTACAATAGGAGCTGAACAGCATAAAAAGAAATAAATGATAGAATCCATCTTCAGCTCCAGCTATCCAGAAAGAACCAGCTAAACCTGAATACAAGGCTGTCCGTGTAGAAAAAGGGGCACCCGAGTTTGAGAGTGAAACAAACTACGAGTCAGTCATGGGACTGGTATGAGAAATCCACTCAACACATATATAATTGGCTAATCACAGGACCACGCCACTTTCGTGGAACGGGTTTACTCCATTGGATTGCCAGTGCTTTACAACAAATCTTTCTTTTAAACATCGCTATGCTTTTTATAAAAAAGAAACCATTATAAGACTCAGTTCCCATCACACAATGCAACGCAAACCGGAGGATAGAGTTTTACCTTATAATGGCCAAAATATGATTGATACGAATAAAACAAAGGCAATTGATATTATTGCTAGTGTTTATATGTTTTTGAAAACAATTTCAAATCATAACTATCAATCATAGACGGCATGGGTACCATATATCATGTCGCCATATATATATATATACAATCAAAACCGCACGATCTCGTATTTGGAAATTGGATTTCCGTCATGAACCAAGGCAAAAGATAGTCCTTACCGAATTCGAGACTGCCTAGCCCGAGTCTCAGGATCAGAACGCATCGATCCTTGGAGCGACAGGGCCGGTCCACACGGAGTGGATTAAAAATGCCTGAGCACTACGTTTCGCCGCCCTTTGGGGCGTAAGCGAGCCAACGAATGACTCCATCGGACCCGGATCGTCCGATCTAACCGAGGCGCCTCGCAACAGCAACAACCACATAAGTCAAACTCGTCAGGGCGTGTAAAACCACTGACGCCACTTTTAGCTAGGAGGAAACGTAGGCCCTCCCTGAGGTCCGTTCTCCCGTTTTAGGTTCATACCGGGGTGTGAGGCTCGCGAATTCACGTTATACACAAAGCTATGCCACACAGGCGGTGCTTTGATCATCACCACAAGACTTTGCTTTTCAACAGAAGCCCTGATCACTGCATCTTAGCATGCCACACAGAATAAATCCTATGTCAGACACACAGTCCATTTACAAGTCCGTTCTGGGTCTGAACGAAACCGGAGGCACTAAATACCTCGCAAACCCTTCGATCAACACGTACGCCTGAACGATCACCACTCATTATCCATATTTCGGGATGCCTCCCAATCAGGACCTCGGTTACCATCCAAACGAGGTGAAGATCTCCGGTCTTCGACCATCGTCTTCATCTTCGACTTTCAATCGTCGATCAATTATTCGAAATGAGAATTAACTCGGCCTTTTCAAATAATTCACGTATATTTAGGATTTCAAATCGATTTATTTCAATGGTTAAATTATTCTACAACACCCATTTTGTCCTTTAATGTAATTTTCACACCAAACACATTCAACCATCAAACATCACATAAATCAAGCAAATTCAGTTTATTTCCATTCCATATCGCTTATGATATTTTATAACTATTTATCGCTATTTTTATTTATTTTAAAATAGCCATTTTATTCAAAACGACGCTTCGGGCCATAAGGCGGCCGTGGCGCTGTTTTTCTTCAGATTTGATTTACACATATCTGAAAATCTAACCATTGGATCTTCACAAAATTTACATCATTAGAAAGGTCTTTTCAAAACGAACCCAACGGTTCCAGTTTCGGGAAAATCCGACGGTCGGATCTCCCGGTACAATCGTTTGAATTTTCGATTTCAAAATACGAACTGCAGCGTCGTTATTCGATTAAATATAATTTTATTTATATATATAAATAAATATAATCGTTTCTGGCGCTGTTTTTCTTCAGATTTGAATTAAACATTCTAGACAATCCAACCGTTGGATTTTTACAAGGTTGGTGCCGTTGGAAAGATTATTCCAAGGCGAACCCGACGGTTGAGGTTTCGGGAAAATCCAATGGTCGGATTTCCCGTACTAGTCGTTTGAAATCACGGTTTCAAAATACGAACTGCACGGCTTCGTTTCGTTTTAATTTTATTTATATTTATATATTTATATAAATATAGTTCATTCAGCAATTTCAATATCGTTTTCACTTCAAAATTTTTCTAACACCTTAAATTTTGGAAAAATTTCGCCATAACCTCCCCTGCACCGGGAGCGTCGGGAAATCGCAAATAGCGTCCCGGTCCTTCTAATCTCAAAAAGAAAAAGAAAAAGCCAAGCGGCTAGCCAACAGGCTCAAAATCATCACCCAAACGAATCAGTAAATGTGTACCTATTTGTCGGGCACAAAATTTTATTCCTCTTCTCTAGCCCCTTTTGCTATAACCTGTTCAATGAATATTGCATGTACATATATATATACAGTTCATATCATTTTTCATTTTCTATTCAACTTCATATTTGATTTCTATTTGGTTTAAAAACTCCATTCGTTCTAATGTTACATAAATAGGTGCAAATCATTTCATTAGCTAATTAATGAATATTTCAACTCATATATGTTTATTTTGAACAAGTGGCTATTTTTAACTCTTCACATTTCAACGATTTATGCATACAATAAAAATGTGATTTTTATTGTAAAACAATTCATTTCAAAACACTACTTTTCTATATAGTTCATATAGTCGATAAAAGGTGATATTTATTATCAAACAGTTTATTTCAAAATATGACTACCATTCAACACATGAATTTCTAAACAACGAATGAATATCAATTCAACACATGAATGTTTTCTATAGTTTTTATATATAGATAAAAATGTGATTTTTATTATCAAACAGTTTATTTCAAAATATGAATACCATTCAACACATGAATTTCTAAACAACGAATGAATATCAATTCAACACATGAATGTTTCTATAGTTTTTATATATCGATAAAAATGTGATTTTTATTATCGAACAATTTATTTCAAAATATGAATACCATTTAACACATGAATTTCTAAACAACGAATGAATATCAATTCAACACATGAATGTTTCTATAGTTTTTATATATCGATAAAAATGTGATTTTTATTATCGAACAACTTATTTCAAAATATGAATACCATTCAACACATGAATTTCTAAACAACGAATGAATATCAATTCAACACATGAATGTTTCTATAGTTTTTATATATCGATAAAAATGTGATTTTTATTATCGAACAATTTATTTCCAAAATATGAATACCATTCGACACATGAATTTCTAAACAACGAATGAATATCAATTCAACACATGAATGTTTTCTATAGTTTTTATATATAGATAAAAATGTGATTTTTATTATCAAACAATTTATTTCAAAATATGAATACCATTCAACACATGAATTTCTAAACAACGAATGAATATCAATTCAACACATGAATGTTTCTATAGTTTTTATATATCGATAAAAATGTGATTTTTATTATCGAACAATTTATTTCAAAATATGAATACCATTCAACACATGAATTTCTAAACAACGAATGAATATCAATTCAACACATGAATGTTTTCTATACAATGAATAAATATAGTTTAAGCATATGAAAATAATTCAAACACACAAATATTATTCAAAATTTCGGCAGCATAACGGCAGGGTAGTTACACCGGCACCGTCCCTAGTACGGCTCCTCGCTCTACCTTAAAACCTCGCGGTTTTTGACAATGGGAGACATGCATCTAGTTCGCACACAGGCGGCATGTATATATATTTATTTCATTTCCACAAACTAATCCTATGTGGTTTCAACCAAATATTTCACAACCACAAATGGGTATTTTTCAACCACAATCAACCAATATCAATCACAAACAATCCCAAACAACCATTCGTTATCAACCAATTATCACAACAATTTCAATCAATAAATATCGTCCATGGTTTGTGGACGAGGGGAGTGTGTATATATATATATATATATATATATATATAGATATTAATATATAGCAATTCACTTTCATTTACACGCGCATATATATATATAATTTATAAATCAGAAATCTCACCAATAGCTATCCAACTTCACGACTCTTCCTTATAGAAATCTTCGCCTATTTGTCGCTTTCACCCGTATTCTCTGCATATGTAAAAATAGAATTTTTACTACGCTATTCAATATATAAAAATATGATTTTTCAACATATAAAAATATGATTTTTACTTTTGCTTTCAACATATAAAAATATGATTTTTCAACATATAAAAATATGATTTCTACTTTTCTAAAAGAAATCAGTTTTATTCTTTTACAAAATCAATTCAGTTTTATTCTTCATAGAAAATGCAGTTTTTATTTTTCATAGAAAATGCAGTTTTTATTCTTTATTTCAAAAACAGTTTTATTTCTTAAAAAAAAACAAATCAGTTTTATTTCTTATATAAAATCAGTTTTTCTCTTTTATAAAAATGCAGTTTTTATCTTCATAGAAAATGCAGTTTTTATTTTTCATAGAAAATGCAGTTTTTATTCTTTATTTCAAAAACAGTTTTATTTCTTTAAAAAAAACAAATCAGTTTTATTTCTTATATAAAATCAGTTTTTCTCTTTTATAAAAATGCAGTTTTTATCTTCATAGAAAATGCAGTTTTTATTTTTATAAAATGCAGTTTTTATTTTCTTCTTAGAAAAAAAACAGTTTTATACTTTAAAAAAAAATCAATTCAGTTTTAAAATACTTTTAAAAATTCAGTTTTGAATACTTTTAAAAATCAGGTTTTAAAATTCTTTTTTAAAAGAAATCAGTTTTTACTTTCTTTACAAAAAAAAAACCGTTTTAAATTTCTTATCTAAAAAATCTGTTTTTAACTTTCTAAAAATTTCAGTTTTAACTTAATAAAAATTTCAGTTTTAACTAAAAAAAAACTTCAGTTTTAACTTAATAAATAAATTTCAGTTTCTAATTTTTTTTAAAACCTAAATCAGTTTTACTTATCTAAAATAAAATCAGTTTTAAATTTTTAAAACCTAAATCAGTTTTAATTACCTAAAATTAAAATCAGTTTTTAATAATTTAAAAATAAAAATACTTACAGACAAAAAGGGGGGTTTCTGCTTTCGTCGGAGGGCTTCTGGCTTCGAGGGGCGGGTGGCGCGACGTCTTCGCGAGAGGGTCGAGGGCTTCTAGGGGGGGGGCGCGGCTGCTTCGCAGACGTCGAGACGAGGGAGGGGGGGGGCGGCTCTTCGTCGGCGTTCGAGGTTAGGGGGGCGGCGGCTCGACAGTTTAGGGTTTTGTGGTTTTTTTTTCTTTTGTTTAAATGAAATCGGGAATGAGCTACGGGGGGGGGGGGGGGCAGAACGAAGATAAAGGGGAGGGAGGGAATTAAAATTATTTTACTATTTTATTATTTAATTTCGCAAAAAGGTTGACTTTTACATACGACCTCTAAACAAGGCCCACCGCCTGCCGTCCATAGCGTTATACCCCCATTCCGAACACAATGGGATATGTATCGCAAGCTGATTTGATCGTTACAATCAGTTTCCGTTTGAATTTACATTTAAATCATTATATTGAATTTTAAACGCACATTTCAAATTACCGGGGTCACATATTAACTAGAAAATTTCCAGAAAAATATTTTCTAGCTTCGTATTGACGATACGGTCCTAACAAAACTAGTTTCGTCGAATTCTAAGACCGTTTGAAAAATGGCCAATTTCCAGTCGATTAAAATCAACTGAAACTGGTCAAACGCGTTTTCCTTTGCCACGCTCACATATTGATTCGAAAATTTATGAAATTTGAAACCTAGCAATAACCTGATACTGCGGATCTAACAAAAGTGGTTTCGTCGAAATCCGAGGTCGTTTGCAAAATTTCCATTTTTAAGGGCCTGAATTCTATAGCGACTATTCAGAATTTTCAACTGGACATCTTTTGATTCCCGCTATCAAATTTCGATTGGTTAGATTCGTTAGAAGGATATCATCAATTAGATACTAATGTTTTTGGTCTCACTAAAATCCGGATTGTTTTGCACCCGGTATATTCAATTGAAGTTTGAAACCGAATTATCGAACTACCGCGCCATTTTCAATTCTATATATAATTATAATTAATTATTTTCGTTTTCAAATGTCGATTCAAACTCAGTTTTCATCGCCATTATTTAAAATATTTATTTTAAATATTTAAAATCCATTATTTTAGCCAATTTAAAATTTTTAAATTGGTTCAGATTTTCTGGGTCGTTACAACAGACCGTGCTTTGATCATCAACCACAAGGCTTGCTTTTCAACAAAAGCCTTGATCATTGCATCTTAGTATGCCACATTGTCAGTCCATACTATACCATTAATTTCTACCAATATATAACCTCTAAGCTCGTACGTCTCAGAGAAGGGTGTTAACCACCAAACAGATATATATTAAGAGAGATCAAGGAATGTAGTATAAAGGACTACAATGTCAGACATACATTCCATTTATAAACTTATGCTCTGGGTCTGAGCGAAAGTCAAATCCGTACAAATCAACACTTCGTCCGAATGGCCACCACTGATGCCCTTTCAAGGTAGCTACTCCTCTCATGGGTCTCAGTAGCAACACATTCATTCGATGTGAAGATCGCCGGTCTTCAATTACCGTCTTTAAATCTTCGACTTAGAACGTCGTATAATCATTTGAAATGAGATTGAACTCGGTCTTTTCAAATGATTCTTGCGTATATATATATAATTGAAAATCATTTCATATCGTTATTAATATTTAATAACGATTTATCGCTATTTTATTTATATAAAAATAGCTTAAATTAATTAAACGACTCTTCGGGTCAATGGGCGACCCTGGCGCTGTTTTCAACCAAATTTGATTTACACTTATCTCGAAAACTAACCGTTGGATTTTGATAAAGTTTATATCGTTGGAAAGATCTTCCCAAAGCGGTCCTAACGGTTCCAGTTTTGGGAAAATCCGATGGTCGGATCTTTCGGTATAACTATTTAAAGTTACGCTTGTCGATACACGAACTGCCGCGCGTGTTTCGTTTAAATTTAATTTTTATATATATATAAATATAAATCGTTTTACTATTTCAATTATAAAAGTCTATTCTTTTTATCGCATCTAAAATGACGATAAAATATTTCTTGTTTTATTTTACCACCTTTCTTATTTTATTTACTCTAATTGTAAATAAATTATGCTTTATATATCCTTTTAATTTATTTTCTATTTATTTACCTAAATGTAAATAAATGTTTTTCTATTCTTTTCCTTATTTATTTACCTAAATGTAAATAAATATTTCTCTACTTCTTTTATCTTATTTATTTACATTATTTATAAATAAATGTTTCTAATTCCTTTTCTTATTTATTTACACTATTTGTAAATAAATGTACCTTTACTTTTACTATATTTATTTACACTAATTATAAATAAAAGTACCTTTTCCTTTTATCTTATTTATTTACATAAGAAAATGTAAATAAATATTATTCACATAATTATTCTTTTAATCCTTTTTATATACATAAGGAAATGTAAATAATTCTTATCAACATATTTATTCTTTTAATTCCATTTTACATAGAAATGTAATTTTATTTACAATGTAAAACCATATTCTTTAATTACATAAAAATGTGACTTGTATTTAATCTTTTCATTTACCCAATGTAAATAAATGTTCTTTTTTTTCCTATATTTTATTTTACTTACTCTAAATATTTGTAGTAATTTACATATATAAAATGTAAATTTAGAAAATTAATATATATGCTTTAACCTCTCACATTGGATAGGTATTGTTGTGATTACTGGACAGCCGGGCGGTTCCGGGCAGGTTTACATCACAACTCAATCCAACCTCGTGTTAAGCACCCTTTTTTCTCTCTTATTTAACAAAATGTATATTTTATCTTTTATTGTTTTTCTACTTTAACAAAAGGTCTATTTTATCCTTTATGCATAAAAATGTGTATTTTACTTTAATTGTCTTTTTATACACAAAAATGTATATTTATCCTTTTTCTACCTAAACAAAATATCTATTTCTATGTTTATTTACATTGAAAATATAAATCACCTTTTTATTTATATTGGAAGTGTAAGTTCTTCTGTTACACACGGAAAAATGTGGATTCTTTATTTTCCCTTGAAAATGTAAATTCTTTTATTTTACCTTGAAAGGTAAATTCCTTAATTTCTTTTATTTACATTGAAAAATGTAATCTTTACATTTATATCCTTTACATTGCAAAATGTAAGTTTCAATTTCCTTTACTTTCTCATTGAAAAAGGAAAAAGGTTTTCTATTCTCTTCTCTTTACATAGAAGAATGTAAATGTCTTCTTTACATAGAAAAATAATGGTCTCTATTTATTTTACATAGAAAAATGATGTTTTCTATTTACTTTTCTTTACATAGGAAATGATGTTTCCTAGTTATTTTCCTTTACATAGAAAAAATGATGTTAATGTTTTATTTTGATTTACATTGAAATAAATGTTATCTTTTTATTTCTAAGTAATATTTGCATTTTAGAATGCAAATGAAAAAGTGGACTTATATTTCTAATGTATACATCTTTTCTAGTATCAACATTTCTAATATGAATATATTTGTATGTCGATCTTTGATTCATTTCCACTATAATAACATGACGGTGTAATTTATGTCATTACAACTAAAATTTGCACAACGATGTTTTTGTATCATTACAACTAAAATTTAACACAACAATGTTTTGGTGCCTTTACAAATAAAATAACACAATGATGGGTTTTGTGTTATTACAAATAAATTAACACAGTGATGATTTTGTGTATAAATTTGATGAATCACAATGAAAGGGCTCATCCTTATTTTTATTTGTAAATCAAATAAAAACATTTAATCTTTACTTTATTTTATGAAACAAATAAAATATCTAATCTTTATTTCTCTTTAAAAGATCCAAACTTTCCTTTATTTCATAAGTCAAAATAAAGGTTCAAACTTTCTTTTAAATTTGTAATTCAAGATGAAATCAAACAATCTTTTAATTGATAAATAAAAGGATAACTTTCTTCTATGTAAATAAAAGATTTAAGCTTTTCTTTTATTTTGTAAAACAAAAAAAATAAAAATAAGAATTGGTTACTTATATTGTAAACAAAAATAAAGATAAAATCTTCCATTTATTATGTTAACAAAATTAAAGATAAAAACTTGCTTTTTATTATGTTAACAAAACAAAGGATAAGAATTGGTATTTTATTTTGTAAACACAATAAAGAATAAACTTGGTATTTTATTTTGTAAACAAAATTGAGATTTAAATTGGCATTTTAATTTGTAAACCAAATAAAAGATTAAAACTTTTTTTTTTTGTAAACAAAGTAAAGATCCAGATTTGCATTTTATTTTTGTAGACAAAAATAAAGATTAAAATCTTTGTTATATTTGTAAATCAAACACAAAGATTAAAAATTTATTATATTTGTAAGTCAAAACAAAGATTAAAACTTTGTTTATCCTTTAATTAAAATGTAAAAGATCTAAGCTTTCCTTAATTTATAAATCAAAAATCCAAAATAAAGATTTTTGTCTCTTTGTATAAATCAAGATAAAGATTCACCTTTCTTTTGATTTTGTTAACCAAAATAAAAACACAACTTTTCATTTTATGTTGTGAATCATAAAATAAAGGTTTAAACTTTCTTTTGTGAACCAGAAATAAAAAAAACATTTTACGTTATATTTTGTAAGACAAAAGCAAAGGTTAAATTTCTCATTGTATTCAAGAAATAAGGGTAAAAATAAATAAGGATGAGAATTTCACAGAGATTACACTAAAATTTACAGATCTAGAATAGCATCACAGACATTACAAATCACAATCTGTCATACATTACAATCACAGCATAATCAACATCCAAATGAATATATACAACATAAATTTCATGTTGAGTGAATACAGTAAAATAAATAAATAAATAATTCTAATTTTAAAATAGGAATCTCACAGTCGTTCGTGATTTTAGTCAAAATTTCAAATAGTCCAGAATCAGCTCCAGTCAGTTTAAGTGCGTAGATCTCAGTCACACGATCACATAGCTTCTGAAATCGTTAAATTTCCTTGACGTATGTGTTAGTTATAGTCTAAACAAGATTAATGATATTTATATTAATTAATTAATAAATTAATTGGAAAATAACCTCTCTTCTTCCTTTACAATTATCGGCAGTGGGTTTTTCTTTTTTTGTTTAATTCTTTGATTCGAACTTGCATCCAATCCAAAGCACCAGAGCTCGATCGGGAAGTTGCGCGTCAGAGCTCTACCCGAGGCGCACCTGCGGTGTAGAGGGGGGCCCACTCGGTGGAGGCTGGTGGGTGCTACGGCGGTCGAGGCGGCTCGACTTTGGTGGCTTGGTCCTCCAGCTACAGGCGTTGGTTCGGGTCAAAACCCATATGGATGTGAAGAGGAAGAAAGGTGCTTCGGAGTGGTGTGAAGTATGGGATTTAATTTGGGAAGAGGAGAGAGGAATTAGCAGGGGAAGTTTCGGCCATTGATGGGAGGGTGGCGGCTGTAGGAGGAAGTGAATAGTAGCTAGGGTTTTGGGATTTTTTTTTTCCATTATTTATATATTTTCCAATGTAATTTTACATTTAAATCCGAAACTTTCAAACTAAGCCAAATCCAATCCAACTGAAGCCTACTCTACCAAATAGACCCTATTCCGGATCCAACGGGCTAGGTCCCGTCAGCCCAAGAGTTCGTCTCGACCCCCGTTTCTCAATTTTAAGTATAATTCATTTATTTTTAAATTCAACCATCAATAAAAATTCACCGGGGCCACATACGGACTGAGAAAAATCCAAGAAAAATATTTCTGGCTTCGTGATGACGATACGGTCCTAAAAAAATTAATTTCGTCTCATTCTGAGACTGTTTGAAAAATGGCTACTATTCAGCTGATTAAATTTGACTGTAATTGACAAAACACGTTCTCCTTTGCCACGCTCACATATTAATTCGAAAAAATGATGAAAATTGAAACTTAGCAAAAATATGACATTCCGGTTCCAACAAAAGTGGTTTCGTCGAAAACAGAGGTCGTTTGAAAATTGACTATTTTCAGTGGCTTTAATATTATTTAAAATTGAAAATTTTAAATTCTGGCACATTTTCCAACAAAATTCTTTAAAATAAAAAAATTTAAATTGGCCCTGATTTTCCGGGTTGTTACATATTTTCTTTATAAAAAGAAAACAAAATAGAAACTTAACCCAAACTCATGTATACAACAGCTATATACATATTACATACAAGGAGCAGTAATGTGAGCACAAAAATTTAACATAATTCAAAAGGTATAATTTCTCAATCACATGATTAATTTATCTTTATGTGAGGGGTGCAAATCATGAGGTAATCTTGCAGTTTACATTTTATATCACTCAATTTGTGTCAAATCTTTGTCTCTAAATAGACTTTCCCTTATATAAATCACACGAACACATACACATAGGCGAAATAAAAAAAAGGCACGCCCAAACAAAAACACACACACACAAAGATATATATATATATAATATAAATTAAACACAAATCAACACAAAAAACTGAAGTAAGATAAACCCACACAAACACATAACTTGACCCAACGGGCAGGAGAAATGCAAGAAGGATGGATCATAATTTTTACCAAAAAGTTACAAAACCAAACCAAATTTTTAACCATTTTAAAAGTGACTTTTGAACAAGTTAACTTCAGAATTTGGAAAAATCGTAAAAAAAAAATTTGGCAAATTCTTTTTTCTTCAATTTAAAAAAAAAAGAAAAACCAATTTGCGATTAAATTTGAAGAAGATATGATCAAAACAGCGACAGACAAATATTTGGATCTGAAATCTGATTTTGAAAACGTACCTGAAAGATTGGCAGTTTCGACCACGAAAAATTCGAAATCTGGAAAAGTGTATTGCACAAAAGTTTTAGCTCTTTTAATTTTACACAGTTTGAAAAAAAAAAAGTAAAGTCGATTTGGGTTCCATATGAGGAAGTTATTGTCCCTACAAAACAGATCAAAATCTGAAGATGAAAAAAGTTAGAAAATAAAAGGAGAAAAAGGGAGACAAGATTGATGGATTTGGTTGCTTCTACCTTTTTTAATTTGAGAAGTTTCTCCATTAGATTTAGATGTAGATCTTGATTTTAGCCATGGTTGATTGCAGAGAATTTTGAAGAAGAAGAAAAAAGGGAATGGTTGTATGAATGAATAAAATGATGATATAATGAAAAGAAAAACCACTGTAAATAATCATTCATGACTTTCCAATTTTTAACGTTAATCAATAAATGAATCCCCCCAAATTATTTTTCACCAATTCAAATTCAAGCCAGTATTAATACAAATGAGAATGTAAAGAAAGATATAGATTTTTTTTATATATAGAGAGAGAAGCTTTCAGATCTTTACAAACGAAGAAGAAGAATATAGAGAGGGGAGGAGAGATAACAGTAAAGAAACGGAGCGTGTGATAAAATAAAATTAAAGTGGTTGTTGCTTATTTTAATACTCACGAGAAAATTAATGGGAGAAGGAAATGGACAAAGTTTGAACGGGATTGTGCAACCCAATGGATTCTTATTTATTTCATATAGCCTTTAAACGTGGTCCAAAAATTCAGTTGTGGATGCCATATTTCACGTACACCGTGTTTACTAAGGTATCAACAGGCTGATTGATATTCCAAATTAAAATTCCAAATTGGCTAATATTAGTGCTTTGAAAACGCTCTGTGATGCAAAGGAAAGGGTATGAGTTTAATGCTATATAACGCTTGACTAATTCAGGAAATGTATGGATTTTAAAAGGAACATAAAATATATTCATATGAGAATGAAAGGAAATAAGTAAAAGGAGGCGAACGGTTCAAATTTTGAAATAACGAATGTTCAAGGAAAGAATTTATACCAATAAATGGACGTTGAAATTTAAATGGTAAACATTGATTACAAAAAAAAGAAAAAAATATAAATATTAAATACAAAGAAACCAATGGTTTTTAAGTAATATAAAATTAACAACAATAAATTCGAATTGAAATTAAATTAAAGAAAAATTAAAATTTTGATATATTTACATCAACCATAATAAATATGAATTGAAATTAAATTAAAGATATAATTCCATATCGAAAACGGACGGTATAATTATACAAATTAAATATTCATATAAAAATTCAAGAATGAATGCAAACAGATAAAATAAATAAACCAAAATTTTAAATTAAATCATTAATTAAAATACTATAAAAATTGTGGTTGTTACATTAAGGCATCATGGCCAGTGTTTAACCATCTACCGTTGTCCCAAGAGCAATGGCGTTGTGCCCTAGCACAACATTTAGCGAAGAACTATTTTTTTTAAAAAAAATTGGACGGATATTTGAACATTGTAAAAATTTGAACTAAATCTTTGATCGCTCAAACTGAACAAGAAGAATTAATAGGGATAGAATTTTAATTTTAGCTTAAGCATAGATGATAAGAGAACATATGTGAATTTGAGCATTTACCCGAATCTTTCTTTGAAAGCTCACACCTCAGTCATACCAACTTACCCTATAGAATAAACATTTATGCCACTAAAATAAATTCAGTATATATGTTCATTTATTAGGTTGCCATTTTCACCAAATTCAGTGTATACAATAGTGATGTCTGTAGCAAAGGACAACATAACAAATTTCAGATTTTATAAGTATTAACTTCATTATTCTTATTAATATTAATTGCATCAAAAAATTTCCTTAACACAATGTAGCAACTACATAGGCATCATTAGAACCATATAAAATGTTACCTAGTACTACGAAATAAAGTCAACAGTAATAAAATGGCACACTAAAAATTGTAATAACCTGCTGTAGTGCAAT
Organism: Allium sativum; assembly: GCA_030737875.1. Lineage (NCBI taxonomy): Eukaryota > Viridiplantae > Streptophyta > Magnoliopsida > Asparagales > Amaryllidaceae > Allium > Allium sativum. The sequence continues at coordinate 175,350,345 of CM060915.1, read as the reverse complement.
TAAAGGAAAGTATATGTAATAAACCAGAAATTTTGAGCCAATTTAAAATTTTTATTTTGGCAATTTTAATGAATTTTGAAAATTTAAAATGAATTATTTTAAATAATAACGACGATAAATTTATTTTTGAATAGAATAGAATGTATATATTTAGATCGTCGTTAGAATATAATTATTTATTTTTAATTATAAAAGGAATTGAAAATGGCGCGGTAGTTCGAAAATTCGATTTCAAAATTCAAATGAATGTACAGGATTCAAAATAAACCGGATTTAAGAAAAACCAAAAATATTAGAATCTAATTGAGAATATCTTTCCAACGAATCCGAAAAATTGAAATTTCATAGCGGGGATAAAAAGTTATGCCCAATTGAAAATTCAGAATAGTCGCTATGGAAATTATATATAACCCAAAAAAAGTCATATTTTGCATACCGATGAATTTGGACTCGAAACCACTTCCATTGAGTTCAAAATGCCGTTTAGAACTCCGAAAAGTATAAGCTTCGATATATTCTGATATTCGGAATAGTGGCAATTGGCAGGAGCTTTTCGGTTAACAAAACATAGCCCTTAAAAAGTAAAATTTTGCATATGTGCTCAGAATTCGACGAGATATATTTTTCTGGAATCGGCGGCAATCGGAGATCGTTTGCATTCAGGCGATACGTGGGAAACGGGCATATAAACCACTTCACTTCCTTAACACTTCATTGTTTTCCTTCTTCTACTTTCACCATTTTCTTTCAAAAATGGCCTCGTCCCCCAAAACCCGCTGCCGCCCCTCCTCCTCTGCCACCCCCACCACTGGCCGCCACCACCTCCTTCCGGTGCCACCTCTTCCTCCTCCTCTTCCTCCTCCCCTCTCTCTCCTCTTTCCCTCTTCAAAATCACAAACCCTACCCCCAAACCACCACCACCCGCCTCCGTGGACCCCACCCGCCACCAGCGGCCTCCCCCACGTCCATCAGGTCCGGCGCTCCCCTATGGCCACCCAACTCCGATCGTGGGCCCCTCCTCCTCAAAAATCACATTTTTCGCTAATTTCCCGTTTTGCACAAAACACCCTATCACTGTTTCTCCCATAACTCCCAAACTGTGCATTTTTAGCCAAAACTCCTCTTGACGAAAGTTGTAGGGCACGGTTTTCTCTTCGATTTGGACATATGGAAGTCGTGTTTTGGAGTTCGGAGCTGCTCGGAAAACGCGTTCAAAGTCTGCAGTCCAAAAGCTATAAAAATCGTGTACTTTCGCGAATTCAGGCGAATTGGAGCATTTTTGGGAAAAAGTGCCTTAGGCGAAAGTTGTTCAGAATGGCGTGCTTATACTAGAAAAAAAGATGTATTGAAGATTAGAGCTTGTGTACGAAGCCTGGAGCTCGAACAACAAATCAGCAAGTCAGAAAACGTGTTAGAGAAAAATCAAGGTGAGAACTTCTCACTCTAAATTTCATTTTCTAGTTAAAAATATATACTAGGATGCAGACGGTGCTTAGCAGCACCCGACACCCGTCATCCACAGACCATGGACGACTTGTTTGCTTGTTTGATTTGTTTGTTGAGTTGATGGGAATATTGGTTTGAATTTGGTTTGTGGTGAAATGGAATTTATAAAAATTGGAATGTGTATGGCATGGGCCATTATTAGAGTGGGGATAAGGCGAGGCCTTGTCCCGTTTCTAGTATCGTGCCGTTATGCCGCCGAAATTTTCTAAAATAAGTTAGAAAAACAAAAGTATCATTTTATTGAATAAATGAATTGAATAGAATATTCATAGGTTGAATAAAATATATTATCGTTAAAAGTATAATTTTTAACGTGTGTGAATAAAATATTCATTTACAAATCAGATGATTTGTTTATGTACACTGATTGCTGATATGGATTGGGACGATAAATTTTACACATCGCCCAAATGCACAAATAAAATCTGTGTTTCTTGATGTGGTACCCCACACGGGTATTGGGATGATATTTAACGTACATTGATCCCAATTATTTAGTTGTATGTCGATCGAAAGGTTGACAGATAGTTGTGTGGTGCACTTTGGATGATGGTTGATTATTTATCATTGTTATTGTATACATGTGTTGTATGGAATCCATATAATTAACATTGTATGGTAACTGATTGGGCCTCATTCCAATCGGGAAAATAAAGAAATATTTTAACAATAAAATTTACATCTTTATCATATATGAAATTAGAAACTAACTGGAAAATAGATAAGATGAGTGGTCTCCTGGATATTGATCTGATGTTGGTTTCGGCCTTCGGAGTTAATATTTAGGGAATTGCTCTCTTGCTAATTTACAGTTTGTAACAACCCGTATTTTTATAACATATTAAAACAAGATATCAAGGAAGAATTAAATTTTAATTTCAGAATTAAGGGAAAGGGGTTATGCCATTGCGTTCGCCTCGAAATTTTACATGAAATAGAGTTCGAGTTTTGAAAATCAGAGTCCGGATGAAGAAGTTATGGCCTGTACAAGTTTCAGCAGTTTTCAGGCAGCACTGCACCAGGGGGTCGACCATATAGTCGACCATAGGGTCGACCTACCCCCCAAGTCGACCATAGTGTCGACCTCCCCCCTTACAAGTCAACCTGGTCGGCCTGTTTTGATCCAGAACTCATTTTTGAAGCCTGAGACGTGTTTTGACGGTCCAGAATAATTTTAGGGTTAATCTAAGGGCCTAAACTAGTTGCTACACCTATAAAAACACCCTAAGACCTAACCTAATTCATATCAAATCATTCTTTCAATATTATCCCGCTAAAATACCTCTTGAACCATTGCTGTCGCCTCTATAAATCATTTTCTTCTTTGGTAATTTTAAATTTCCTAAGCTTTCATACACAATCCAATTCGAAGATTAAGACTTCTACAATGATTCAAGACAATAAATCAACAACGTCACTGCAACATTCTACAACAAATTCAGTTCTTAATTCATTAGCCATGCTCTGCAAGTTCTAGTTGTTTTTACATTTAAACATTTAATTATAATGTGGCCATGGAATAAAGTGGAATTGGATTTAAGTACATTTATCGATTCTGATCTATTTATGTTTCTCCTTTAATCTTGTGTTTTGGGACTTGTCTATCTTTATGGTCATGACAAGTTTATGATCTATTCAGCAGTTTTCTTGATTCGTAATGACGTTATCATCAAGTTGTAATATTTGTGGTTATGATGATGTTTTCCTCTGATCTCATTTTTGTTCAATTTCTATCTCCCCCAATTTATTTTCTTTCATGAACCTTGGTCAATTTCGGACCTTGGCCTAAAATCGCGATTTGCGTATGATATGTATACGGGGGAATTATGGGATTATTGCCTATATGAATATGATGTAATAATTGGCAACATGAAATTGGATATTATCATTGTATTTGCAAGTTTGGGAGTGATATGTAAATTTTGGTATAATCTTGTTATGAAAAATTTGCATAAATATTATATACATGGAATTTGGCACAAATAGGATCTATGTAATGTAACATGAGATTTGGTATATATAACATGCAAATAATTTGACCTAAGCTTGTATTATGAACTCGGGCAAATGACATGTACTGTAATAAAAAGATTATAGTTTGGGATAACTACATCATGAATCATGAATTGGGTTTATTGGGTATGAAACTTGATACATGTAATTTTGGCTAGAACATGACATGGTAAAATGGCATAAAATTGGTATACATGTAAAACGGCATAAATTGAACATATGTAAATTTGATACGAATTGGGCATTTGTAAAATTGACATGTAATCTAGAACTCGGGCATATGTTAATTATAGTAGAAACATATATGATAATTTATAACTTGGAGAAAGTTTAATATGAACGCGCCTAAGTTGGGTTTTGGGTAGTTGGCATGTGTTGTAAATAAAAGGCTATAACTTGGCATAACCTTATAGTGAATTATGATAATAATTTGGGAATACATTTTGGGAAAAAATGTGAATCATGAACATTTCTATATGTTAAACACATGAACTGATATTGGGGTTTTGGGTGGAATACGACCATTAATGAACCTTTGACACGAGGTTAGACTCGGTTTGTGGTGTAAATCTTCCCGGAACTGCCCGGCAAATCCAGTAGCCACAAAGTGTCAATCTAATGTGAGAGGTCGAAGGTCGAATTGTAGGCATAACGATTTATGACACGAGGTTAGACCCAGTTTGTGGTGTAAATCTACCCGGAACCGCCCGGCAAATCCAGTGGCGACAAAATGCACGGTCTAATGTGAGAGGTCATGATTCGTTCGTCATAATGAATGAATTAAGGAATACAAACCATAATAAGACGTGGGTATGGTAAGTGGGTTAGGTTGGATGACATGGAATTTCGACATGTAAATGTGGACCTAACGGGTATGAGTTGAGAACATGTAAAACTTATAAATGTAGGCTCAACCAACATAACTGTTAATCAGACCAATGGGTGGGTTAAGTAATACAAGTAGACTAATGACACTTAACCAATATGATATGAATGGGTAGGTTAAGTAACATAGCTAGGCTAATGACACTTGACCGTTGTAACATGACTAGCAGATGGGATGGCTAACTTGAATAGGTTGATAACACCTAATCGATATAACCTGATGCGTGGTTGGGTTAAGTAAACACACGAGGGTAAAACTTAACCATTATAATATGACTGGTGGATGGGGTTAAGTTAACATGCACTTAACCAATATAACGTGATGCGTGGTAAGGTTAAGTAACAATAGCGGGTAACACTTAACCATCACAACATGATAAGTAGGTGGGCTAAGTCAATGTACACTTAACCAATATGACATGACATGCGGTGGGGTTAAGTTAACACAAGGGAGAACACTTAGCCAGTACAACAAGGCTTGCGATAGGGTTAAGTAACAGAAGGAACAACACTTAACCGATATAAATGATGTGTGGTAGGGTTAAGTAAAACAAGAGAAACCACTTAACCAACTTAACGTAATGGATAGAGAGGGTTAAGTACATATCGGGTTGGTGGGTAATATTAATAAATATAGGCCCACTAACTTAACCATTAATAAGAACGCTTGAATCAGTGGGTTATGTACATCACGGGAAGGTGGGTAATATCTGCATATATAGGCCCACACACTTAACCAGTAGGAAACCCTAGTAACGAAGACCCATTTCAGTAGTAACCCAAATCAGGTATCAACGGTACCCTGAAACTAGGCAGGGTGGGGCACGATTATTGGGCTGATTGTAAGCGGTCAAAGCGACGGTGGTGGGTGCAACAGTGTAGGTTCTAATGGAGTGCGGGCGTGCACACACTTCGGAGCAGACAAACAGGGACTAGGGCACTAGTAGAATAACCTATGCCTTCTAGAATTGCGTCGGGCCACTACCATGGGTCTTGATACACCCCATGGTGGGACCAGCATAGGTATCTACAATCATTGGAGGTCGTATGACACACATAGGTAGCATAATCCCTAGGTTGGACCTAGGTGGCATAAACCCTAAATCCGAGAAGCGTTCAATAGGTAGCATAATCCCTAGGTTGGACCTAGGTGGCATAAATCCTGGTTGAATCTAGGATGCGCTCGATAGAAAACCCTAGATTAGATCTGGGTAATAAATAATAGATGTACACGTGAAAGCAACCTTAATTTCGGGGATTGGGATCACGTTATGATTTTATCATTTTATATAGATTACTTGTTGGGACACTAGTTAGGTGGTGCAGAGCAAATAGATATCATTTTAATGGTGAAACAGAGGAATCTTGCGATGTTTGATAGAAATCTTGCGAAACTATACTTAGTTCATCTTGAATGGGAACCTTGCAATGTTATACATGACAGAAATCCTATGATGTTATTCTTTGTTATCGTGCCTGTATCTTATCTTGTCGTCATGCTTATGTTTACTTTCAGTTTATTCATGCCATGTTATCTTTACCTGTTTTTATGCTGAAAGCCACTAGGACTTACTCAGTCTTTATGACTGACCCTGTTTGTTTCTCCTCTTTTTCTTTTGTTCCCCATCCCCCCCCCCCAGGTTCGGAGGGTGGGAATACAGCTTAGTTCAGATCTTACCAAGCTCCAAGGCTCTCTCATGTACTGCTTGGATTTCTCTTGGCTATGGCTTGCTTTACTATTTTACATGGGGAATTGTTTATGACTATGGTTTTATGCTTCTTTACTACTGCAAGACAAATTTCCATGTAATGTATTTAATGGCATTTTGATGTAAAAGGCTTTAGACCTTTCTAGATTTTGAAGCAATGAAATTTGGTTTTTCTTCCGCTGTTTTATATGTTCTGTCTTGTAATATTTCTTTGTATGTTTACCTAGATAATGCTCCCCCAAAGCTAGTGCATTCCCTTTGAGAGTGACCTTAGCGGCGGTGGGGTGTTACATTTGGTATCAGAGCAGAAGGTTACCAGACTGGGCAAAAGCTTTTAAAAACCTTCTCAAACTATTTTTAAATCGTTTACAAAGAAGCATTTTTCTAAGAAAAGTTTTGTTTTACGAAAGGCATATTCCCCAAAGCCATATGCACTATCTTTTGATTCTCTCTTTGAGTCTCTTCTCTCTTTCTTTTTCACCATAATTTGTAGGTGTACGACACATGTAGGAGGGAAAAGGAATGCCTAACCTCCATCAGTAGCCGTAGTAGTTTCATCTGCGACTAATCTTATTTCAAGCTTTGTAGAGTTGCAGTGCGATGGAGGTAACTTTCGAGAGATTTTTCAACAAGCTATACAAGGATAGTAAGAACGAGCATAAAGAACACAAGCCTAAGGAGGAGGAACTTTTTGATATGGCTTAATCCATGAAGGAGGAAAAGGTGAAAGGAAAGAGGTCAAAGTAAAAGAATAATAAAACCCATGACAAGAAAGAACATCGTTGGTATGGTAAAAAGGGACATGTAGTTAAGTATCATAGGACAAGGGCAAAGAACAAGATCGTCGAGAGGGCAATTGTATGCTCTCACTACTTGCACACCTAAGAGAGGTGGTAACGTTTCTATTAAAAGTTTAGCTTCTCTTTTCTATCATACCGTGGGAACTTTGTTTTTGTACATTGCATCCTTTTAATTCTGCTTTGATAGTTGAGTCTCTGCACCTTAGTACTAGCGTAGTAGAGGATTCCATTTTTGTCTCAAATCCTGTTGGGGAATCGGCACATTTATTCATGACTTGTTTTGATTTGAGAACGTCTATGCTAAGTGTTGAGTTTAGAAGTAATGCTTATGTTTTTGGGCAATGGGTTGATTCTAAGGATGGAGTGGTTTTCCAAAAATGATACCATTCTCGACTATGAAAAGAGGGTAGTTAGACTCTTGACTTGCCTTGGTAATGCCCTCGAAGTCTAGTGCAACCCTTAGGGTTCGGCCATGTTTAGTTACCTAGAATCTCTTGATACATCTATTGATCCCGAGTAGTGTTCGCCACTAAGGTGGATGGTTCATTTCGCTTATGCATAGTTATAGGAAATCACTTTAGTAAGTACATTTGGCAACATGGTTGACATTTGTTTATTTGCAAGAGATAATCCTTCTACATGGAATACCCTATAAACGAGATCCAGGATTCACTAGTGAATTTTGGAGAGCTTGCATTACGCAGTTATGTTTAAACCGAGTATACTAGAAGAAGAATAAGTAAAAGTGGAATGGGAGGCAACAGTGGAATGAGTTCCAACTCATATTTTGGAAACAAGAATTAAGAAGCTATGAAATTGTGAAGTTAAAGACGGTGAAAGAACAACGGAGTTAAGCTCGAGGAAACGCGACTCAGAAGATTGAAGACTAGATACGCGTATCATATCTCTTTTTAAGAGTATATCCTTGATCCCTCTTTTCCTGTAAAGCTTATTTGCATGCTATCTTTTAAATATATCCTTTTGGTCCTATTCTCAATCCTATTTCTGTTGCAAACCCCATAGGGAGTATGACTTATCTGTTAGTAATACATGTTGGGGCTTGAGGGTGTCCATTGGGTTGAGTAATTCTTTGGGAGTCAGCCTGATGTTGATTTCGGTCATCGGGGCTGGTGCTTAGGGAGTTCTTCTCCTAATCAGTATATATGTGGCATAGATTTCCAGTTTTGACATTGCCTAATGGGCACAAAGTTTTTACTTGCTTCTATCGTTCGGCTATATCTTTAGGTAGGAACAATTGGGTGTAAACATGTGTTTGAGACATGTTATGATTGATGGTTGCAAGTGGTTACAAGTGGTTGCTCGTGGATGCATTTACACACACCTTAGACACTAGATCGGCTCCGTCGCCTTTCATATTGCATATGCATGAGTTTTTTGATGAATGAAATTGAATATGTTATCATGTGGATGTTGCATATGGATGGATGTTTGTACACACATATAATGTTTATGTGACTAGGACTATTTGCATACATGTTGGACTCATGGCACTAAACATATTTTGCATTAAAAAGATCAATCAGGCCTGATCATTTGCATTAGATAAGGAACATATACACACATTTTATGCATATGTTTATACGGCATTAGAAATCTCCTAAGGACAATGAATGCCTGTGATTGATGATTGAGTAGATGGATGATTGGATGGTAGGACACATTCTTCTTAACTTGAAGATTTCGGGGACGAAATCCATTAAGGAGTGGAGAATGTAACAACCCATATTTTTATAACATATTAAAATAAGAAATCAAGGAAGATTTAAATTTAAAATTCAGAATCAAGGGAAATGAGTTACGCCATTGCGTTCGTCTCGAAATTTTACATGAAATAGAGTCCAAGCTTTCGAAAATCGGAGCCCGGATGAAGAAGTTATGGCCTGTACAAGTTTCAGCAGTTTTCAGGCAGTACTGGACCAGGGGGTCGACCATAGGGTCGACCTACCCCCCCCCCCCCCCAGGTCGACCATAGTGTCGACCTCCCCCCCTTACAGGTCGACCTGGTCAGCCTATTTTGACCTAGAACTCATTTTTGAAGCCTGAGACGTGTTTTGACGGTCTCGATTGATTCTAGGGTTAATCTAATGAAATAAACTAGTTGCTACACCTATAAAAACACCCTGTGACCTAACCTAATTCATATCAAATCATTCTTACACTATTATGCTGCTAAAATACCTCTTGAACCATGGCCGCCGCCTCTAATAAATTTCCTAAGCTTTCATACATAATCCAATTCGAAGATTAAGACTTCTACAATGATTCAAGACAATAAATCAACAACGTCACTGCAACATTCTACAACAAATTCAGTTCTTAATTCATTATCCATGCTCTGAAAGTTCTAGTTATTTTTAGATTTAAACATTTAATTATAATGTGGCCATGGAATAAAGTGGAATTGGATTTAAGTATGTTTATCGATTCTGATCTATTTTTGTTTCTCCTTTAATCTTGTGTTTTGGGACTTGTCTATCTTTATGCTCATGACAAGTTTATGATCTATTCAGCAGTTTTCTTGATTCGTAATGACGTTATCATCAAGTTGTAATATTTATGCCTATGATGATGTTTTCCTTTGATCTCATTTTTATTCAATTTCTATCTCCCCCAATTTATTTTCTTTCATGAACCTTGGTCAATTTCGGACCTGGGCCTAAAATCGCGATTTGCGTACGATATGTATACGGGGGAATTATGGGATTATTGCCTATATGAATATGATGTAATAAATGGCAACATGAAATTGGATATTATCATTGTATTTGCAAATTTGGGCGTGATCTGTAAATTTTGGTATAATCTTGTTATAAAAATTTGCATAAATATTATATACATGGAATTTGGCACAAATAGGATCTATCTAATGTAGCATGAGATTTGGTATATATAACATGTAAATAATTTGGCATAAACATGTATTATGAACTTGGGCAACTAACATGTACTGTAATAAAAAGATTATAGTTTGGGATAACTACATCATGAATCATGAATTGGGTTTATTAGGTATGAAACTTGATACATGTAATTTTGGCTAGAACTTGACGTGGTAAAATGGCAAAAAATTGGCATACACGCAAAATGGCATAAATTGAACATATGTAAATTTGGTACGAATTGGGCATATGTAAAATTGACATGTAATCTAGAACTTGGGCATAAGTTAATTATAGTAGAAACATATATGATAATTATGACTTGGAGAAAGTTTAATATAAACGCGCCTAAGTTGGGTTTTGGGTAGTTGGCATGTGTTGTAAATAAAAGGCTATAACTTGGCATAACCTTATAGTGAATTATTATAATAATTTTGGAATACGTTTTGGGGAAAAAACGTGAATCATGAACATTTCTATAAGTTAAACACACGAACTGATATTGGGGTTTTAGGTGGAATATGACCATTAATGAACCTTCGACACGAGGTTAGACTCGGTTTGTGTTGTAAATCAACCCGAAACCGCCCAGCAAATCCAGTAGCTACAAAATGTCAGTCTAATGTGAGAGGTCGAAGTTAGAATTGTAGGCATAACGATTTATGACACGAGGTTAGACCCAGTTTGTGGTGTAAATCTTCCCGGAACCACCGGCAAATCCAATGGCCACAAAATGCACGGTCTAATGTGGGAGGTCATGATTCGTTCATCATAATAAGTGAATTAAGGAATACTAACCATAATAAGACGTGGGTATGGTTAGAGGGTTAGGTGGGATGACATGGAATTTTGACATGTAAATGTGGACCTAACCGGTATGAGTTGAGAACATGTAAAACTTATAAATGTAGGCTCAACAAACGTAACTGTTAATAAGACCATTGGGTGGGTTAAGTATTATAACTAGACTAATGACACTTAACCAATATGATATGAATGCGTAGGTTAAGTTACATAGCTAGGCTAATGACACTTGACCGTTATAACATGACTAGCAGATGGGTTGGGCTAACTTGAATAGGTTGATAACACCCAATCGATATAACCTGATGCGTGGTAAGGTTAAGTAAACACACGAGGGTAACACTTAACCATTATAATATGACTGGTGGATGAGGTTAAGTTAACATGCACTTAACCAATATAACGTGATGCGTGGTAAGGTTAAGTAACAACAGAGGGTAACACTTAACCATCACAACATGATAAGTAGGTGGGTTAAGTCAATGTACACTTAACCAATATGACATGACATGCGGTGGTGTTAAGTTAACACAAGGGAGAACACTTAGCCAATATAACAAGGCTTGCGGTAGGGTTAAGTAACACAAGGAACAACACTTAACCGATATAACATGATGTGTGGTAGGGTTAAGTAAAACAAGAGAAACCACTTAACCAACTTAACGTAATTGACGGAGAGGGTTAAGTACATATCAAGTTGGTGGGTAATATTAATAAATATAGGCCCACAAACTTAACCATTAATAACCACGCCTGAATCGGTGGGTTAAGTACATCACGGGAAGGTGGGTAATATCTGCATATATAGGCCCACACACTTAACCAATAGGAAACCCTAGTAACGGGGACCCATTTCAGCAGTAACCCAAATCAGGTATCAATGGTACCCTGAAACTAGGAAGTGTGGGGCACGATTACTGGGCTGATTGTAAGCGGTCAAAGCAACGGCGGTGGGTGCAACAGTGTAGGTTCTAACGGAGTGCGGGCTTGCACACACTTCGGAGCAGACAAACAGGGAACTGGTGGCACCAGTAGTATAACCTATGTCTTCTAGAATTGCGTCGGGCCGCCACCATAGGTCCTGATACACCCCATTGTGGGACCAGCATAGGTATCTACAATCATTGGAGGCCGTATGACACAAATAGGTAGCATAATCCCTAGGTTGGACCAAGGTGGAATAAACCATATATCCGAGAAGCGTTCAATAGGTAGCATAATCCCTAGGTTGGACCTAGGTGGCACAAATCCTGGTTGAATCTAGGAAGCGCTCAATAGAAAACCCTAGATTAGATCAAGATAATAAATAATAGATGTACACGTGAAAGCAACCTTAATTTTAGGGATTGGGATCACGTTATGATTTTATCATTTTATATAGATTACTAGTTTGGACACTAGTTAGGTGGTGTAGAGCAAATAGATATCATTTTAATGGTGAAGCAGAGGAATCTTGCTATGCTTGATAGAAATCTTGCAAAACTATACTTAGTTCATCTTGAATGGGAGCCTTGCAATGTTATAAATGACAGAAATCCTATGATGCTATTCTTAGTTATCGTATCTGTAGCTTATCTTATCGTTATACTTATGTTTACTTTCAGTTTATTCATGCCATGTTATCTTTACCTTTTTTATGCTGAAAGCCACTAGGACTTACTCAGTCTTTATGACTAACCCAGTTTGTTTTGCCTCTTTTTCTTTTGTTCCCCACCCCCCACCCCCACCCCCAGGTTCGTAGGGTGGGAATACAACTTAGTTCAGATCTTAACAAGCTCCAAGGCTCTCTCATGTACTGCTTGGATTTCTCTTGGTTATGGATTGCTTTACTGTTTTACTTAGGGAATTATTTATGACTATGGTTTTTTGCTTCTTTACTATTGCAAGAAAATTTCAATGTAATGTATTTAATGGCATTTTGATGTAAAAGGCTTTAGACCTTTCTAGATTTTAAAGCAATGAAATTTGGTTTTTCTTCCGCTGTTTTGTATATTCTATCTTGTAATAATTCTGTGTATGTTTACCTAGATAATGCTCCACTAAAGCTAGTGCATTCCCTTTGAGAGTGACCCTAGTGGCGGTGGGGTGTTACACGGTTAGAGTTTGATATAAAATTAAAAGATAGAAATCAGAATTTTATAAAATATATTAAATAACAAAAATAGTCATGTGTTTACAGTACTCATGTGTTGAGAATAGTCAAGTTTTGAAAGAAATATAGATTCATGTGTTGAATAGAATAAATATTTATTTGTTGAATAGAATAACGAATTTATTGAAATATATAAAGCCGTGTCAATTAGAAATACGCCATTTTGACGTGAGCGATATCTATATCGATTATATTCGTTTTTATAATGAATATATAAAAGGAAGTGATTTCAAAATATAACGTTTTGAAAATATTATCACTCGTATATCGATGATGTGTAATATTCAATTTTGATTCGAAATTGAATGTAAATTTGAAATCGTTTCGAAAACGAATTTAAAACGATTTATAAAATACGTTTTGAATTGAAATCGATGAAATATATATATATATATATATATATATATATATATATATATATATATATATATATATATATATATATTGTGACGATCCCAAAACCCCGTGACACGGTGTTAAGGATAATCATTGGAATATAACACATTAATCATCATTAGCAGATCACAGATAATAGCATAAACAGAAAATAGAATAATTTACACACATATGACAGCGGAATCATATAGATAACATCACATCAGAGAAGCACAGTACAGGATACAACTTAGTGCATAATGATACATAATCAGTCACCATCGCCTGAGGCGGAATCATACATAAAGAGTACACAAAAGGAATATCAGTCTACATCGCCAATGGCGGAATCATAATACAGATACAATAATGGCGGAGAAAATCCAAGTCAGCACAGTGTAGTCAAGCCTCGCCATGAGCCAAAAGGTGCGTCAGAAACCTGTAACTAGGCTGCCCGTGTGAAAATAAGGGCACCCGAGTTTGCAAGGTGATACAAACTACGAGTCAGTCATGGGACTGGTATGAGAAATCCATTCAACTTATTAACAACAATAATAAGGCAAATCAAAGGACCACGCCACTTTCGCGGAACGGGTTTACTCCAATGAGTGCTCGTGCATGAAATAAAGTAAATGATTAATTCAACGCAATGCTTTTTATAAAATGAAGCCATTATAAGACTCAGGTCCCATCACACAATGCAACGCAAGCCGGAGGATAGAGTTTTTACCTTATAATGGCCAAAGATGCTTCATACGGATAAAACAAAGGTGTTTGATATTATTACTAGTGTATATATGTTTCAAAAGCAAATTCAATCATAAATATCAATCCTAGGCGGCATAGCTACCATCTACTATGTCGCCGTACTAGTAATACAATCACATCCGCAAATTTCGTATTGGAAATTGGATTCCTTCATGAGTCGAGGCAAGGGGCAAGCTCCTCTCCGATTCGAGACACTCTAGCAAATGTCCCAGGACCCCACTATGATCCTTGGATCTTCAGGGCCGGTTCTCTCTTACTTTTGAGGATTAGTTATTCCTGAACACACGTTTCCCGGTCCTTACAGACCTATATCGAGGCGCCTCGCATTCCCACAACCACACAGGTGAAAAGTATATATAATGTCAGGGCTGGTAGGTCACTGACACCACCTTAGCTAGAAAGAAACGTCGTGCTCTCCCTGTAGTCACTCTCCCGTTTTTTACTCATACCGAGGTGTGAGGCTCGCGAATTCACGTTATACACAAAGCTATGTCACACAGACCATGCTTTGATCATCAACCACAAGACTTTGCTTTGCAACAGAAGCCTTGATCATATGCCACTTAGGCGTGCCACACAGGCAATCCACTCCATGCGACTGATTTCTGTCAATACATAACCTCTGAGCTCGTACGTCTCAGAGAAGGGCGTTAAGAAAGAGAATAAATTCTCTGCCGCCAAACAGATATATATTTAACAGAGATCAATCAACATAGAACAAAATCCAATGTCAGACACACAGTCCATTTACAAGTCCGTTCTGGGTCTGAACGAAACCGGAGGCACCAATTTCTCGCATATCCGTACAATCAACACTATGTTTGGATGGCTACTACTTCAATTCCTTCATGGTAGCTACTCCAATCACGAGCATCAGTAGCGCCCATCCGTCCAATGTGGAGATCGTCGGTCTTCAGTCGTCTTCGACTCTTCGACTTCTCAACGTTGATCGATTATTTGAAATGAGATAAACTCGGCCTTTTCAAATAACCCACGTATATTTAGATTTTCAAACCAATTAATCACAGGGTTGAACTATTCAACATTCACATTTCAGTTATTTAGTTATAATTTTCACGTCAAATACATTCAACCATCACATATCAAGCAAACACAACAAAATTGGTTTATTTTCACTCTATATCGTCTATAGCACTTAATAACAATATATCGCCATTTTTATTTAATTTAAAACGGCCATATTTAATTAAACGACGTTTCAGGTCGTGTCGATGCACTGGCGCTGCTTTCCACTAATTTTGTTTTACACATATAGGAAAATCTAACCGTTGGATCTTCACAAATTTTACATCATTAGGAAGGTCTTTTCAAAACGAACCCAACGGTTCCAGTTTTGGGAAAATTCGACGGTCGGATCTTCCACACTAACCATTTGAAGTTACGATTTCAATTTACGAACTGCAGCGTCGTTATTCGATTTAATTTAATTATATATATATATATATAAATATAATCGTTTCTGGCGCTGTTTTTCACAAATTTTGAATTAAACATTCCAGACTATCCAACCGTCGGATCTTCACAAAGTTGGTGCCGTTGGAAAGATATCTCCAAGGCGAACCCAACGGTTGAGGTTTCGGGAAAATCCAATGGTCGGATCTTCCGCACTAATCATTTGAAATCACGGTTTCAAAATATGAACTGCACGGCCACGTTTCGTTTTAATTATATTTATATTTATATATTTATATAAATATAGTTCATTCAATGATTTCCATATCGTTTTCACTTCAAATATTTTTCTAACACCTTAAAATTTTGGAAAATTTCGCCATAACCTCCCCTGCACCGGGAGCATCGGGAAATCGCAAATAGCGTTCCCAGTCCTTCTAATCTCAAAAAGAAAAAGAAAAAGCCAAGCGGCTAGCCAACAGGCTCATAAAATCATCACCCAAACAAAACAGTAAATGTGTACCTATTTGTCGGGCACAAAATTTTATTCCTCTTCTCTAGCCTCTTTGCTATAACCTGTCCAATGAATATGCATGTACATATATATACAGTTCTTATCATTTATCAATTTCTATTCAACTTCATATTTGATTTGCTTTGGTTTAAAAACACCATTCATTCTAATATCGCATGCATAGGCTAAAATCATATCATTAGCTAGTTAATGTATATTTCAACTCATGCACGTTTATTCGAACCAGTGGCTATTTTTAACACTTCACATTTCAAAGATGATAATTTTGGTGAACTAAAGTAGATTTCAACACATGACTATTTTATTTAGTTCCCATGCATGTTAAAAATAATATTTCTATCACAAATATTTGTTTCAACGTCTGCATATCTTTAGCATATCACACATATGATAAAAATGATATTTTTATCATTTAAAATATTTATTCAACCAATGTATGGTTTCAACACTTCATAGTTTCAATAAAAATGTAATTTTTATCGTTCAATCTTTTTATTCAACACATGAACCTTTCCACTACACACATTTCTCAACAAATGAGTATTTCCACACATGGACAATTTATTTATGTTGTTCATATTAGAAAGATGGGATTTTTATGATTGAAATTATTTATATAAGGCGAATATTTTTCATACTTCATATATATATATAAAAATGATTTTTGTTGTTTAAACACTTCACTCATCCACGAATGAATTTTATTTTCACACAACACTTTTCAACACATGAATATTTCCACACATGGACATAGTTTCAATATATGGCTTTAATTTCTATGCATGCAAATAATTTCAACATATGAAAATAATTCTAACACACAAAGATTATTCAAAATTTCGGCAGCATAACGGCAGGGTAGTTAAAACCGGCACCGTCCCTAGTACGGCTCCTCGCTCTACCTTAAAACCTCGCGGTTTTTGACAATGGGGATCATGCATCTAATTCGCACGCAGGCGACATGTTTATATTTATTTCATTTCCACAAACTAATCCTATGTGGTTTCAACCAAATATTTTCCAATCACAAACGGGTATTTTTCAACCACAATCAATTCAATATCAACCATAAACAATCCCAAACAACAATTTGCCGTCAACCAATTTTCACAACAATTTCAACTAATAAATATCGTCCATGGTTTGTGGACGAGGGGGCGTATATATATATATATATATATATATATATATATATACAAATATTTATATATAGCAATTCACTTTTATTTCCACACACATATATATATATATAAAAAGAAATTGAAGAGTGAGAAATTCTCACCAATAGCTATCCAATAACACGACTCTTCCTTAGAAATCTTCGCCTATTTCGCCTTCTTGTCGCTTTCGTTGCCCGTATTCTCTACATAGGTAAAAATCGAATTTTTACTATGTTATTCAATATATAAAGATCATATTTTAAAAACAAAGATTATACTTTTAATATTCCTATGATGTAAAAATTATATTTTTATTGCTTTAAAAATATAAGAATCATATCTTACTTCTTCTACTTAACAAAAATTCCGTCTTTTCTCTTTTTAAAAATATGATCTATATTTTTGCAAGTTCAAATCTTTTTCTTTTAAAAGATTAAACCTTTTTCTATTTCAAAGTTTAAACCCTTTTTACTATTTTAAACCTTAAAATAAAATCAGTTTTTATTTCCTTAAAAATCAGTTTTTATATCTTAAAAAAAAATTCAGTTTTTAAAATTCTTTTAAAAAAAAATCAGAAATTAGTTTTTAAATCAGTTTTTAAATTCTTTTACAAATTCAGAAATTAGTTTTTAAATCATTTTTTAAATCAGTTTTTGCAAAACAAAAATAAAAATAAAAATAAAATAAACTAAATGCTCACCGTAGCCTGCGAAGGGGAGGTAAGAAGAAGGCGTCGGCGGCAGGGTGGTGTTGTTCGGTGGTGGCGGCTTCGAGGTAAGGGCGGTGGTGTTCGGTGGTGTCGGCGGCGGCTTCGAGGTGAGGGCGGGGTCTTTGGGGTAAGGGCGGCGGCTTCGAGGGTTGCGCACTGGGAGGAGGAGGCTGGACGGAGGGCGGCGGCTTCGATAGGTTTAGGTTTTTTTTTTTTTTTCGTTTCTGATTAATGAATCGGGGGGGGGGGGGGCAAGAAGAAGAAAAGGGAGGGAATAATATATATATATATATTTTATTATTTAATTATTTAATTTTGCAAAAAGGTTGACTTTTACATACGACCTCGAAACGAGGCCTACCGCCTGTCGTCCATAGCGTTTTACCCCCATTCCAAACACAATGAGATATGTATCGTAAGCTGATTTAATCGTTACAATCAGTTTCCGTTGAATTTACATTTAAATCCTTATGTTGAATTTCAAACGTACATTTCAAATTACCGGGGTCACATACTAACTAGAAAAATTCCAGAAAAATATTTTCTAGTTTCATATTGACGATACGGTCCTAACAAAACTAGTTTCGTCGAATTCTGAGACCGTTTGAAAAATGGCCAATTTCCAGTCGATTAAATTAAACAAAAACTGGTCAAACGCGTTTTCTTTTGCCACGCTCACATATTGATTCGAAAAATTATGAAATTTGAAACCTAGCAATAGTTTGACATCCCGGACCCAACAAAAGTGGTTTCGTCGAATTCCGAGGTCGTTTGAAAAATATCAATTTTCCAGGCCTATATATTCTATATACCGACTCTTCTGAAAATTCATTCGGTCATAACTTTTGATTCCCGTTATGAAACTTCGATTTTTCAGATTCGTTAGAAAGGTATTGACTAACAAATTTAAATATTTTTGGTTTCACTAAAATCCGTTATATTTTCCACCCTGCACAGTCGGTCAAAGTTTGAATTCAAATTTTTAAACTGACTTACTATTTCTAATTCACTAATTTATTGAAATATTCTATTTCAATGGTTCAAATTGCTTTGAAATAATCAATTTAAAAATTTTAAATTGGCTCGTATTTTTCGGGTTATTACATATATATAATATATATTTTATATATAATGGCCTGAATAGAACACGCAGCGCTGCGGCAGTTCGTGAATTTCAACCATTGACTTCGAATCGGTATTACGGAAAATCCCGTTGGGTTCATATCGAAAAGAGCTTTCCAATGAATATTAGAAATCTAAGATATAACTGTTGGATTTGGAATTATGTCCAAATAAAATTTGGAAAAGGTCAATGTAAGTGCAGTTCGATGGCCGTTGATGGAAATCGACTATATGGGCCTTGATAAAATTATTAAAAATAGTAATAATTTGTGTAAAATCATAAGAAATGATTTGGGAAAAATTGGGATAAAATTATTCATATTTGAAAAGATAAAAGTAGATTTTTATCGAAATGAACTAGTTTTGAACTAGAATTAAAATCAATTTAATTTTGAAATAAATAAATTGAATTTGAAATGGTTTTGAAAATAACCAGAATTTCCGATATATAAGGTTGGAAATGGATTTGTATCGAAATTATCTTCGGAATATTTCGAAGTTGGATTTCGTGATTATACAGATATGTTTAAGGGAATTTGAAAGATATATATATATATATATATCGTTACTCCAATACGATATTTGTTGATTTCAGAATTTGATATTGAATATAAGCCGATATACTTTCTATTCGGAGCCTTGTATTTAATATCAAATGAGATTTCGGGTTCGTCATGAATGGTGTCTTAAATAACACTGTTCTTGAACCCAGTTTAGAAAAGAATAAATATTTTAATTAAGATTTAATGAGATTTTCCAGTTGATTAATCTTTAATTGGAATTGAATTTAAGGTTGACTTTTGGGTTTATTGTGAATGGTGTTTTAAATAACACTTGTTCTTTAACCCGATTAGCAATGGAATGTGATTTTGGGTTTATCGTGAACCGTGTTTTAAAGGACAGTGGTTCTTTAACTCATTTAAAGATAAGATTAATTCCTTAGCTTGGAATAATCATTAAGAAATGATTTTCGAGATTAAAACTGAATTAGAGTTTTAATGAATCTTTAATTAGATTGAAAAGATCGAGAATGGAGTATCACCAGTTTTGCTCCAAAGCGATAGTTAAATATTTAATTAGATTTGAACGTGAAATGGTAATTAATTTTACCGATAACGCCGTGGTGTTAGATATGGAGTATTACCAGTTTGGCTTCATGGGATGAATAGGTTAGTATTTGGAAATAAAATAAATAATTACTTCGGTGTGGTTCGCTAATCCCGACTAGTTTGGAAAACCTTAACATAGTTTGAAATGATATCCAAAGGAAGATTAAAGAATAAACTTAGAAGAATTTATCTTTGATAAAATTAATGGGAACCTTTCCCTAAGAATGTGAAATTTAGAAACTAACTGTAGGTTAGCTAAGAAGAATGGTTTCCTGGGTATTGATCTGATGTTGGTTTCGGCCTTCAGGGTTAATATTTGGGGAATTGTTCTCTTACTAATTTACGGTTAGTGACTACTGAATTGGAATGAGGTGTATGTTGTGTTTGTGTAACATTTGTTTATTATATACGCGGGTTGTTCGGAAAGGCCGGGTTTTAACCGATTCTGAATAACTGATTCAACGATATGTCGAAGATGAAGACAGTGGTTGAAGACCGGAAGTCTTCACATCTTTTGGATGATTATTGATGATCTTGATTGGGCTGTACACCCAAGAGGAGCGAACCAGTTGGTGATCATCCAGATGTACTTGGAGATCGATGGATATGCGAGGAAAGTGCCTCCGGTTTCGTTCAAATACAGAACGACCTTGTAAATGGACTGTGTTTCTGACATTAGATTTTATTCTGTGTTGATTGATCTCTATTTAATATACATCTGTTTGGCGGCGGAGAATTTTTTCTCTTGCTTAACCCCCTTCTCTGAGACATACGAGCTCAGAGGTTGTATATCGATGGACATCAGTCGCATGGAGTGAATTGCCCGTGTGGCATGCCTAAGTGGAAGATGATCAAGGCTTCTGTTGAAAAGCAAAGTCTTTTGGTTGATGATCAAAACACGGCCTAAGTGGCACAGCTTTGTGTATAGTGTGGATTCGCGAGCCTCACACCTCGGTATGAGTCAAAAAGTGGATAAGAACTATAGGGAGAGCACGACGTTTCTTTCTAGATATGGGTGGTGTCAGTGCTTAAACTGGCTGACATTATTTATATTTTTACCTATGTGGTTGTTGGAATGAGGCGCCTCGATTTTAGGTCTGTTAGGACCGGGAAACTTGTGTTCAGGAATACTAATCCACTAACGTAAGTGCGGACCGGCCCTGAAGCATCCAAGGGTTACCCAGAGTGTGTAGTCCTGAGACATTTGCTAGAGTGTCTCGAAGCGGAGAGGAGCTTACCCCTTGCCTCGACTCATGACAGAAATCCAATTTCCAGTATGTGATAATTTGGTTTTATTTGTAGAACCTAGTATGGCGACATGATAGATGGTACCCATGCCGCCTAGGATTGATATTTATGATTGAAATTGTTTTGACACTATAATCTTATAATAGTATCAAATGCTTTGTTTTAAATGTACCAAGCATGTTTAGCTATTATAAGGGAAAACCCTATCATCCGGCTTGTGTTGCATTGTGTGATGGGACCTCGGTCTTATAATAGCTTCATTTTTCTTTATTTAGCATTGCGCTGTTTGTTTTATGCACTGGTATTCTTGAGAGGAAACCCGTTCCGTGTTATACGGCGTGGTCCCTTGAATTACTCTTTTTTAAAAATAAAGATTGATAACTGTTTTAGTTCTCACACCAGTCACATGACTGACCTGGAGTTTATTGTTTTAACCTAAATTCTGGGTGCCCTTATTTTCGACATGGGCAGCTAGTAGTTTTGATTTTGTAGATTTATATTCACAGGATCCTGATTTACAGCTGGAACGATGCTCGGAAAGCTCTGTATCTGCGTATTACTTTCAGTTCTGCTTTGTTTTGTTTTTGCGCTGCTATGTAATTTATTATAATCTCTGATATTTATCGAATGTATTTTGTTTATTCATACTCTGTATATTCTTGTACTTGATGTAATTATTGTAATAAGCAATGAAATGTTCTTTTGTTTGCGTTCCGATGTGTGTTGTTCTCAACGCCATCAGTGCTTTCCTTCACGGGGAAGTTCGGGTCGTGTCAGTATAATTAAAAAAACAATATTTTAAAACTAAAATTTGGCAGAAATTTTCTATAGTCATTCTGTTGATTGACCTTACATGGGAAGTTAACTAAAGTGGTGAAGGCAGCACTATTTCAAGTTCAATCCATTAACTATGGCTATCAGTTCGGTCTAGCAAAACACCATCAAATTAAAATTCGGTTGCATAACAAAACTGGTTTTCAAACAAAATCACCCACTCAGATTTTGAAAATCTTCTAGCAAATTTTCACACCACTTGTTTCCAAACGATGGCAATACAAGCTTTGAATCACAAACTATTAAAATACATGTAGAACTAAAAACTCATTGATTTCAAACTATTTTACTACAACCATAAAGAAAAACATGAAACCTCAAGTAATGAACAAAAGCCAGAGCCAATGGAAACATGTGGCATTAATAATTCAAAAAATAGAGCAAGTGAGTCATGTTCTCATTCAGAAACAAGCTAAACTACACATGATACAAAGACATCATTACACATGCATCATTAAACTTTTTATCCTAGCATTTGTTGACTAGTCCTTTTTCTTTAATATAATGTAGCAACTACACAGGCATCATTAGAACCATATAAAATGTTACCTAGTACTACAAAATAAAATCAAAAACAATAAAATGGCACACTAAAAATTGTTATAACTTGCTATAGTGCAATTAAAGGGAATTATAATAAAAAAAAACAATAATGTAAAACTAAAAATTAGGCAGAAATTTTCTGTAGTCATTCGGTTGATTACCCTTACATGGGAGGTTAACTAAAATGGTGCAAGAAACGCTATTTTAAGTTCAGTCAATTAGCTATTTCAAAACATGCATCAATTTAGTACCATCTTTGATAGTGAAATCAGCCTTAGGAATAAGATATATATATATAAATTAGGAGTACACCCTTAACATGATTAACTTAGAAGCGAGGACAATATTATGTTTTATTAGAAAATATTCATATAGCTTGACTTCTAAATACCTACCAATACATTAGTGTCAAAGTCACAGTCATTCGATATGATTACACAATGATGGAATTGTCAGTTGCCTAATTATAAAAATATGGTTGAGTTTACATGGAACCAGTATGAGATTATGTAATAAGGAGTAAAAAAATTACTAAAAATCCTATTTTGCTCCACTGAATAAAAGGTTCAAATGTAACATTGGGTTATTCATTACAATTTTCTTTGATTTATAGGAAAAAGAAGGAAGCTATCTCAAAAAAAGGTACTTCTTATTGGACTCCTGTAACAACCCGGAAAATCAGAACCAATTTAAAATTTTTATTTTAGCCGTTTTAAAGAATTTTTGATATTTAAAATGAATTATTTTAAATAATAACGACTAGAAATTTATTTTGAATAGGATTAGAACGTATATATTCATTTGGATCGAAGTGAGAACATAAATATTTATTTTAATTATAAAAGGAATTGAAAATGGTGCATTAGTTTGAAAATTCAATTTCAAGTTTTAATGAATGTACATGATTCAAAATAAACCGGATTTAAGCGAAACCAAAATATTAGAATCTATTTGAAAATATCTTTCCAACGAATGCAAAAAATTGAAATTTCATATCGGGAATAAAAAGTTCTGTCCAGTTGAAAATAAAGAATAGTCGTTATGGAAATATAACCCTTAAAAATAGCGATTTTGCGAACGACCTCCATTTTCAACGAGACCACTTTTGTTGGATCTGGAATGTCAAGTAATTGCTAGATTCCAATTTCCATAAGTTTTGGAATCAATATGCGAGCGTGGCGGATTTAAACGTGTTTGGCAATTTTAGTTTGAGTATTTGGCCCAGTAAGTTAAAATGTACGTTAGAAATTCAATATAAAGATTTATATTTTAAATTTAGCGGAAACTGATCGTAATAGTTGAATTGGTTTACGAAGCATATCCAATTGCGTTCGAAATGGGGGTAATGTGCTATGGACTATAGTCGATGGGTTTGATTTGGGGTTCAAATTAAAGAATACTTTTTATGGAATAATAATAATAAATTAATTAATTAAATAATAAAATGTCAACCCTCTTGTCACTTTAACCCCCCTAACTACTTCTTTGATCAGACAACCCTCTCCCACAAACGAAAATTTCATGAGCGAAAAATAAACCAAATCTTCAGTTTTAGAAATAAAAGACAAGGATTTGATTTTCAGTTCTAGAAATAAACTTGTATGAGAAGATTATATATTTTCATAATGAAAAGATTGAATTTTTTTAATGAAAAAGATGGAATTTTTAAAGTAAAGAAGATTTAATTTTTATAATGAAAAAGATTGAATTTTTATAATGAACAATATTGAATTTTTATAATGAAAAAGATTGTATTTTTATGATGAAAAAGTTTAGATTTTTAATTATAAAAAAGATTTGATTTTTAGTAACATAAAGTTATGATTTTTTAGAATATAAAAGTACGGTTATCAGTCATATAAAAATGTGATCTTTATATATACTATTTCAGAAGAAAAATATGATATATATATATATATATTAGAAATATAAAAATTCGATTTTTATATATATGACGTAGCATTAAAAATTCGATTTGTATATATATGAAGTAGCGATATAAATTTGATTTTTATAAATATGAAGTAGCAATAAAAATTCGATTTTTATATATATGAAGTAACGATAAAAATTTAATATTTATAAACATGAAGTAGCTATAAAAATTCGATTTTTATATGTATGAAGTAGCGATAAAAATTCGATTGTTATATATATGAAGTAGCGATAAAAATTCGATTTTTATATATATGAAGTAGAAATAAAGATATGATTTTTATTTATATAACAGTGATGTAAACATGAGATTTTAATATATAATCATCATAATAAAAATGTGATTTTTACTATGAACAGCACGAAAAGAATTGCATTGGAATTTATGGCAAATCCAAATGATTCAGAAATAGAAACTAGAGGAGTAGATCCCAAAGTTGAGAACTTCTCACTTTAGTTTTATTTTATAGTTAAAATATATACTAGGATGCAGATGGTGCTTAGCAGCACCTGACACCGGTCGTCCACATGCCATAGACGACTTGTTTGATTTTATTGTGTTGTGATAATGAATTGTGATGTGGAATGGAATAAATAAAAGATTCATGTGTTGAAATAAATATTTTATTGTTAAAAATATAATTTTTAACGAATATATAAATGAAAATAAATATTCATTTACAAATCGGACGATTTGTTTATGTACACACATTTTACTGATATTGATTGGGACGGTATATTTTACACATCGCCCAACTGCACAAATATTAATCAGTCTTTGTTGTTTGAAAACGCTATATGGGTATTGGGATGATATTGGACATACACTAATCCCAATTGTTTAGTTGTATGTCAATCGATGGGTTAAAAGATTGTGTAAGCGCGAATTATTTATATTTAATGCTTATGCAGTTGTGTAGTGCACTCTGGATGGGGGTTGATTATTTATCATTGTTGTTATGTACATGTGTTGTATGAAATCCATATAAATCACATTATATGATAATTGACGGTGTCTGATTCCAGTTTGGAAAGAAGGAATATTTTAAAATAATGAATATTTTAAAAAGAAGGAATATTTAAAATAACGAGTATTTTAAAATAATGAATATTTTAGAATAATCTTCGGTAAAAGATCAAAATCCGATTTTGATGTCCAATTTGGGATGGACAACAAAATATTTAAATATATTAAGCCGTGTTGATTAGATTAACGCCATTTTGACGTGAACGATATTTAT
Source organism: Allium sativum (assembly GCA_030737875.1). Lineage (NCBI taxonomy): Eukaryota > Viridiplantae > Streptophyta > Magnoliopsida > Asparagales > Amaryllidaceae > Allium > Allium sativum. The sequence continues at coordinate 175,324,584 of CM060915.1, read as the reverse complement.
ATCAATTTCATTCATTTTTATAATGGATATTGAAAAGGAAGCGATTTCAAAATCAATGTTTTGAAAATATTATCATTTATATATTAATGATATGGAATATTCAATTTTGATTTGAAATTGAATATGATGTTGAAATCGTTTTGAAAAAGAATTTAAAACGATTTATAAAATATGTTTAAAAAGGAAATCGACAATATATATATATATATATATATATATATATATATATATATTTATGGCCTGAATATAACGCGTCGCGCCGCGGCAGTTCGCGAATTTCGACCATTGACTTTGAATGGAAATTACTAGAGATCCGATCGTCGGATTCTCCTAAAACGAAAACTGTTGGGTTTGTATCGAAAAGAGTTTTCTAATGAATACAAGGAATTTGAAATCTAACGGTTGGATTTGGAATTATGCCCAAATCAAATTTTGAAAAGGTCGTTTTAACTGCTGTTCGATGGCCGTTTATGGAAATCGATTGTACGGGCCTTGATAAAATTATTAAAAATAGCAATAATTCGTGTAAAATCGTAATAAATGATTTGGAAAAAATTAGGATGAAAAATTCCCTATTTGAAAAGATAAAAATATATTTTATCAAAATGAACTAGTTATTAACTAGAATTATAATCCAGTTAATTTTAACTATATAAATTGGATTTGAAATGGTTTTAAAGATGACCAGAATTTCCAATGTATGAATTGGAATGGATTTGAATCGAAATTATCTTCAGAATATTTCGATATTGGATTCCGTGATTATGCAGACATTGTGGATGGATTTGGAAGATATATATATATATATATCGTTATTCCGAATACGATATTTGTTGGTGTCAGACTTTAATATTGAATATAAGTCAATATATTCCCTATGTAGAGCCTTGTATTTAATATAAAATTGGATTTTGGGTTTGTCGTAAGCGGTGTCTTCATTAACACTTTTCTTAAACCCAGTTGAGAAAAGATATAAATCATTTTACTAAGATTTAATGAATTTTACCAATTAATTAACATGTAATTGGAATCAAATTGAAATTGGTTTTTGGGATTATCGTGAACGGTGTTTTAAATAACACTTGTTCTTTAACCCAATAACAATGGAATGAGATTTTGGGTTTTGTCGTGAATGGTATCTATACTAATACTGTTCTTAAACCCAATGGAGTTAAGAAAATTAGAATCTAACTGGAGATTAGCTAAGTTGAATGGTTTCTTGGGTATTGATCTGATGTTGGTTTCGGCCTTCGGAATTAATACTTAGGGAATTGTTCTCTTACTAAATTACGGTTAGAGACTAATGGGATGGGGTCTTCAATAACACTGTTCTTAAACCCCATGATAAAAGAATAAATCTTTTATTAAGATGTAGAGAAGAATTATCAATTAATTAACATTTAATTGGATTTGAAATGGAAATGTGAATTGGGGTTATTGTGAACTGTGTTTTTAATGACATTTGTTCTTTAACCCGGTTTACAGTGAAATGAGATTTGGAACTTATAAATCTTTTTTATTAAAGATTTAGTAGAGATTTTGTAAAGTAAAGTTTTCCAATTTAATATATTGGAATGGAATGGAATTCGATTCGATAATAATCGAAGTGAGTTTCTGTGGAGGAAGACTGTTAATATATACGGAATTTAAAAGGCTTTATTGTTATTCCATTTATATTATTAGCCGGATATGGAAATTGATATCGAATATATATTGATTTGTTTTTCCATGAAGATTCCATAATTAATGGAATGTGATTTTGGTTTTATCATGAACTGTTTTTTAAATGACATTGGTTCTTTAACCCAGTTAAAGACAGGATATGATTTCTCAAGTTATATAATCATTAATATTGACTTTTAGGAAGATTAAAACCGAGTGGAGTTTTAATGAATCTTTAGTTAGATTGAAATGCGAATGCAATAATTTAAATTATCAAATTCGGGAAAATATCGAGGATGGAGTATCACTAGTTTTTCTCCAAGCGATAGTAAAATCTTTAATTAGAATTGAACGTGAAATGGTAATTAATTTTACCGATAACACTATGGTGTTAGATGTGGAGCATTATCAGTTTTACTCTGGGATGAATAGGTTGGGATTGGGAGATATAATAAATGATTACTTCAGTAATGTTCGCTAATCCCGACTAGTTTGGATAAACCTTAATTTGGTTTGAATTGATATCCAAAGGAAGATTAAAGAATAAATTTAAAGAATTTATCTTCGATAAAATTAATGGGAACGTTTTGAGATGACCCGAACTTCCCCAGTAAGGAAAGCCCGGATTGCTTTGAGAACAAGCCACACCGGGACACAAACAGAAGAACATTTCATTGTTTATTACAACAATTCCATCAGAATACAAGAATATTACAAAGTATACATGAATAAAATACATTTGATAAATATCAGAGATTACAATACATTACATAGCAGCGGAAAAAAAATTACAATACACAACTAGAAGTAATACACGGATACAGAGCTTTCCGAATATCGCCTCCGTTGTAAATCAAGATCCTGTGAATATAAATCTGCAAAACCGAAACTAGTAGCTGCTCGTGCGGAAAATAGTGTTACCCAGAGTTTAGGTTAAAACAATAAACTCAGATTAGTCATGTGACTGGTGTGAGAACTAAAACAGTTATTAATCTTTATTTTAAAATTAGGTAAATCAAGGGACCACGCCGTATAACACAGAATGGGTTTCCTCCCAAGAATACTAGTGCATAAAACAACAGCGCAATGCTAAATAAAGAACAATGAAGCTATTATAAGACCCAGGTCCCATCACACAATGCAAGACAAGCTGAAGGATAGGGTTTTATCTTATAATAGCCAAAGAATGCTTGATACGCTAAATTTCATCTTTTATTATTACTATAAGTGTATAGTGTCAAATCAATTTCAAACATAAGTATCAATCATAGACGGCATAAGTACCTCATTCCATTATGTCGTCATATATAGGTTTACAATCAAAACCGCAAAGTCACGTATTGGAAGTTGGATTTCCATCTGTGAACCGAGGCAAAAGATAGTCCTCACCGATTCGAGACGCTTTAGCCCGTGTCTCAGGTCAGAGCTTGAGTGACCTTTGGATCGTCAGAGCCGGTCCACCGATGTAGATTAAAATGCCTGAACACTGCGTTTCCCCGCCCTTTGGGGCATCAATGAGCCAAATGACTCCATCGGCTCAACATAGTCACCAATATATCCGAGGCGCCTCACAATCCAGCAACCACACAGGTGAAAATTATATATATGTCAGGGGTAGTAGGTCACTGACATTACCCTAGCTAGAAGGAAACACATGCCCTCCCTGAAGTCCTCTCCCATTTCTGGTTCGCAACTACGGTGTGAGGCTCGCGAATTAACGCTACACAAAGCTACGCCAGAAAGGTCGTGCTTTGATCATCAACCACAAGATTCTGCTTTTCAACAGAAGCCTTGATCATTTGCATCTTAGTATGCCACACAGGCAAACCACTCCATGCCACCGATATCCATCAATCACACATAATGACATCCAAAGTCAGACACACAGTCCATTTACAAGTCTGTTCTGGGTCTGAAGGAAACTGGAGGCACCTTGTACCTTGCATATCCATCGATCTCCAAGTACGTCTGGACGATCACCAACTGGGTCCCTCCTCTTGGGTGTACAGCCCAATCAAGACCATCAGTAATTATCCAAACGATGTGAAGACCTCCGGTCTTCGAGCACCGTATTCATCCTCGACACATCGTCGAATCAGTTATTCAGAATGGGATAAACTAGGTCGTTCTGAATAACTCGCGTATATAATATACCAGTGTTACACAAACACAACATACGCCTCATTCTAATTCGGAATATTCTTTTATTCAAATATTCTTATACTTTGGGAAAGGTTCACATTAATTTTATCAAAGATATATTCTTTAAATTTATTCTTTAATCTTCTTTTCAATATCAATTCAAACCAAATTACGGTTTATCCAAACTAGTCGGGATTAGCGAACCTTACCGAAGTAATCACTTGTTAAATTTCCCAACACCAACCTATTCATCCTATGAAGTAAAACTGGTCATACTTCATATCTAACACCACGGTGTTATTGGTAAATTCAATTACCATCTTTGCTCAAATCTACTTAAAGATTTAACTATCGCCTAGTGCGAAACTGGTGATACTCCACTCTCGATCATTTCAATCTAATTAAAGATTCATTAAAACTCCACTTGGTTTTAATCTTCACAAAAATCACTATTAATGATTATTTAACTTAGGAAATCATATCCTATCTTTAATTGGGTTAAAGAACCAATGCCATTCAAAACAAGGTTCACGATAAACCCAAAAATAAATTTAAATTCATTTCCAATTAAATACCATTTAATTGGTATACTTCATTAAATCTAAATAAAAAGATTTAATCTTTTCTCAACTGGTTTTAAGAATAGTGTTAATGAAGACACCATTCACGACAAACCCAAATCCTATTTGATATTAAATACAAGGCTCTGAATAGAAAATATATCGGCTTATATTCGATATCAACTTCTACGACCAACAAATACCGTATTGGAAATAACGATATAAATATATCTTTCAAATTTCCTTAAAAATATTTGTATAATCACGAAATCCAACATCGAAATATTTCAAAGACAATTTCGATTCAAATCCATTGCAATTCAATTATTGGAAATTCTGGTTGCCTTTAAAACCCTTTCAAATCCAATTTATTGATTTCAAAAATAAATGGATTATAATTCTAGTTCAAAACTAGTTCATTTCGATAAAAATCTATTTTTATCTTTTCAAATATGGAATTTTTCATCCCAATTCTTTCCAAATCATTTCTTATGATTTTACACAAATTATTGCTATTTTTAATAATTTTATCAAGGCCCACACAGTCGATTTCCATCAACGGCCATCGAACTGCACTTCCAATTTCCACATTTTTTTGGTCATAATTCCAAATCCAACCGTTAGATTTCTAATTTCTTGTATTCTTTAGAATGCTCTTTTCGATACGAACCCAAAGGTTTCGGTTTTAGGAGAATCCGACGGTCCGATCTCCAGTAATGTCCATTCGAAGTCAATGTTCAAAATTCGCGAACCGCCGTAGCGCGGAGCGTTCTATTCAGGCCATATTATATATATAATATATATATTATACATATTTCGTCGATTTCCTTTTAAAACGTATTTTATAAATCATTTTAAATTCGTTTTCAAAACGATTTCAACATCATATCCAATTTCCAATCAAAATTGAATATTCTATATCGTCGATATATAAATGATACTATTTTCAAAATATTATATTTTGAAATCAATTCCTTTTTGATATTCATTATAAAAATGAATAAAATCGATATAAATATCGTTCACTTTAAAATTGCGTCAATTTAATCAACACAACTATATATATTTCAATAACTTTGTTATTCTATTCAACAAATGAATATTTTCTTCAACACATGAATTTTCTTTTATTCAACACATGAATATATATTTTATTCAATGCATGAATTTCTTTTATTCAACACATGAATATATATTTTATTAAACACATGAATTTCTTTTTATTCAACACATGAATTTTCTTTTCATTCAACACATGAATATTATTTTTATTCAACACATGAATTTTCTTTATTTTCCAACTTGGAATGAGGCCCAATCAATTACCAGACAATGTGATTGATATGGATTTCATAAACACACGTACACTACAACTATCAAACACAGTCAAACCATCACCCAAAGTACATTCTACACTGCATAAGCATAAAATATAAACATTTAATGCTTACACAGTCTGTTAACCCATCAATTGACATACAACTAAACAATCGGGATTAGTGTACATCAAATATCATACCAATACCTGTGTGGGGTTTCAAATCAACAAACACTGATTTTTATTTGTGTAGTTGGGCGATGTGTAAAATTTATCGTCCCAATCAATATCAGTCAAATGGATGTACATAAGCAAATTGTCCGATTTGTTTATAAATATTTATTTCATATACGAGTTAAAAAATATATTTTTGACTATAAAATATTTTATTCATTCCTCATCACACAATAAAATTTTCACAACACATCAATCAAACAACCATGTCATCCATGGTCTGTGGACGATGTGTGTCGGGTGCTGCTAAGCACCATCTGCATCCTAGTATATATTTCAAACTAGAAAATAAAATAAAAGTGAGGAGTTCTCACCTATAAGCTAAACCAAATGCCATGACTCCTCATATGTAGAAATCTTCGCCGTGCTCGCCTTTTGTCACTTTCGTCGTCCATATTCGCTACATATATAAAAATCACAATTTTATATTCTCTATTATATAAAAATCAAATTTTTAAAATGCTGCTATATATATGAAGATTATATTTTTAGTTCAACTGCACCTAGTTAAAAATCATATTTTTATCATTTCTTCACATAGATAAAAATCCAATCTTTCCTCTGGTAAAAACCAAATCTCAATATGGTAAAAACCACATTCTTACTTCGTCACTACATGTATAAAGATCACATCTTTACATAACGAAAAATCTAATATTTATACACCACATTAAATATAATAAAGATCACTTCTTTCTACATAAAAATTATATTTCTACATTTCTACTTCTTATATAAAGATCGAATTTTTATCCTCACTTCATATAAAAAAAAGATTTTTTATCTTAATGATGTCCATATATAGATCGTATTTTTATCATAACGGAAGCATTATAAAAATCGTATTCTTATTTATAAAAATCACATTTTTATAATTCTTCCTACAAGATAAAAATTATATTTTTATCGTCATTCCACATATATAAAAATCGAATCTTTATCTATTCACTTTTAATATAAAAATTCTATTTTTATATTTCTAAAAATCCAATCTTTTCTTATTCTAAAAAACAAACCTTTATCCTATTATAAAAGTATAATATTTTAAATATAAGGATCAAAATTCTATTATCTATATATTACAAAAATCATATTTCTAAATAATTAAAAATCAGATTTTAATCGTGGTTTTATTTTAAAACTGAAAATAACACAAACATAAATGTAAATAAATAAAGAACTCACTGTTTCTTTATTTTATTGAAGGGGGAGGGGCGCAGGAGTCGGGTGGTGGCCAGAGGAGGTGTCAACAGTGGACGCAGTGCTCCAGTTGTCGGGGTGTGGTTGTTTTAGGCTAATTGGTGGTTTAGGGTTTGGTTTTAGAAGGGGGATGAGCGTCGGAGAGGGTGCCCCTGGTGGTGAGGCTTGTCGCGGCGGCGGCGAACGGTGGAGGGGGGGCGAGCGACGGGTCTAGGATCGACGGGGTAGCGAGATTTCTTTTTTTTTTTCCTTTTTTTTTTCTTTATTTTATTGTTTTCTGAATTGAATGGGTATGAGAAGAAGGGGGGAGGGGCCAAGGTGTATATGATTTTACATTATTTTATCTTATTTTCATTTCAGTATTGTTGACTTTTCATCCGACCACCTAACGTGATCCAATGACTATCGCCCCTAGCTAATTACCCCTATTCTGAACTCAATGGGATATGTTTCGCAAGCGGATTCATCAGTTACGATCAGTTACTGTCAAAATCAAAATATAAATCTATATATTGAATTTGAACGCACATTTCAATTTACCGGGACCACATACGGACTGTAAAAGTTCCCGAAAAATATTTTCTAGCTTTGTATTGATGATACAGTCCTAACAAACTAATTTCGTCAAATTTGAAGATCGTTTGAAAAATGGCTAATTTTTGGTCGATCTAAATTGACAAAACACGTTTTCATGTGCCACGCTTACATATTGATTCTAAAAATTATGAATTTTTAAATCTAGCTATAACATGACATTACGGATCCAGCAAAAGTTGTTTCATCGAAAATGAAGGCCGTTTGCAAAATTTCCATTTTTAAGGGACAAAATTCCATAGCGACTATTCTGAATTTTCGACTAGGCATAAGTTTTTATTCCCGCTATGAAATTTCAATTTTTCGGATTCGTTAGAAAGATATTTTCAAATAGATTAAAATATTTTTGATTTCGCCAAAATTCGGTTTATTTTGAATCCTGTACATTCACTTGAAATTTGGGATCGAATTTTCAAACTACCGCGCCATTTTCAATTCCTTTTATAATTAAAAATAAATATTTATATTCTAACGACGAGCTATATAAATATATGCGTTCTAATTCTATTCAATATAAATTTTTCATCGTCATTATTTAAAATTATTCATTTTAAATACTCAAAATTCATTAAAATTGCCGAAATAAATTTTTTAAATTGGCTCGGATTTCCGGGTTATTACACCTTTCCCAAAAGATATGAATATTTAAATAAAAGAATATTCAGGATTGGAATGAGGCATATGTTGTGTTTTTATAGCACTTGTTTATTATATACGCGGGTTATTTGGAAAGGCCGGGTTCATACTTATTTTGAATAAATGATTCGATGATAAGTCGACGATGAAAACGGTAGTTGAAGACCAGAGGTCTTCACATCGTTTGGATGATTACTAATGTATTGATTGGGTTGTACACCCAAGATAAGGTAATAAGTGGTGACCGTTCCAGACGTACTTGGATATCAACCGGATATGCGAGGACCTTTCTCCTGTATTGGACATACAGGACAAGGAATAAGGTGCCTCCGGTTTTGTTCAAACCCGAAACGAACTTGTAAATGGATGTGTGTCTGACATCGGATTTCATTCTGTGTGATTGATAGACATCAGTTGCATATCATAAATTGCCTGTGTAGCATGCTGAGTTGCAAAGGATGAAGGCTTCTGTTGAAAAGCAGAGTATTGTGGTTGATGATCAAAGCACGACTTTAATATATCATAGCATTTTGTATAGCGTTGATTCGGGAGCCTCACACCCCGGTGTGAACCAGAAACGGGAGAGGAAATAAGGGAGGACATGCCTTTCCTTCTAGCTAGGAGTGGTGTCTAGGTTTTGCATGCCCGGATATTTTACTTATGTGGATGATGGATAGCGAGCCGCCTCAGATATATCGGCATCGCAGGGCCAATGGATGGCATGGTCTTTATACAGACTAGATTGATACCCCATAGGGTGGGGAAGCTTAGCATTCAGGCATTTTATTCCACATCAAGTGGACAGACCCTGATGATCCAAAGGCTTGACTGAGTACTTGCCTGAGACACGGGCTAGGGCGTCTCGAAGCGGTAAGGACGATCCCTTGCCTTGATTCACAAAGGGAAATCCAACTTTCAATACGTCAGCGGTTTTGATTGTAGAGCCCAGTATTGGCGACATGATATACGGTACCCATGCCATCTAGGATTGATACTTTTATATTTGAATTTTTTTTACACTATGCGCTTATCAAATGATTCGTTTTAAACGTACCAAGCATGATTGGCTATTATAAGGGAAAACCCTATCCTCTGGCTTGCGTTGCATTGTGTGATTGGAACTAGGTCTTATAATAGCTTCATTTTTCTAAAAAGCATTGCGTTGTTTGTTTTATGAACTGGTATTCTTCGGAGGAAACCCATTCCGTGTTAGGCAGTGTGGTCCCTTGATTTACCTTATTTTTAAAGTATTGATTGAATAACTGTTTGATTTCTCACACCAGACAGACGACTGACCTGGAGTTTATTGTTTTAACCAAAACTCTGTGTGTCCCTATTTTCCACACGGGCAGCTAGTAGTTTGGTTTTACAGATATTATATTCACAAGATCTTGGTTCACAGCTGGAATGTTATTCGGAAAGCTCTGTATCCGTGTATCTCTTTCAAGTGTGTTTTGTATTATTTTCCGCTACATTGTAATTTGTAAATCTCTGATATTTTTCTGATGTATAATATTTATTCAAACTCAGTATATTCTTGTACTCTGATGTAAATTATTGCAGTAAGCAATGAAATGTTCTTTTGTTTATTCTAATTTGTCGTGTTCTCAACTCAATCCGGGTTTTCCTTTAAGGGGATGTTTGGGTTGTTTCAATTCCTAATAACATCAAAAGTTCCTTTCTATTATATACTACAGATATTTGGTCTAACTAATTTTTTTGAAAATAAATCTGGTTTATTATATCTAACATAGAAAGAATACATTATAAGAACCTAAAAAGTATTACCTTGCCAATGGGCAACAGAAACGTTCACATGAAAGGTAAGCGAATCATAGTTTTTAATGGATAAGAAAATTGATAGAATAAAAATTTCCCATGATAGGAGAGTGATAACATGTTTATTAATAACAACTGGGAGGAATTAATAATGAAAATATAGCAAATGTGTGGGTGTGTATTATGAGTGATTACTTCAAAAAATCTTACAGGAATTGTCCATTTATATGCATAATATATAAATTAAAAGGAAAATGGAAAACAATTAATTTCTACCAAAAAAGATATTAGCCTAGCATAAAATTAAGTTGATTTAAATTTGTACCAACTTATATTTCACAATGCTAAAAGTATGTACAAAGAATCCATGGCCAATTTTAGAATATAAGGCAATTATATCGCACACTTGAAAAATGCTCTTTTGTTTTATATATTTTTGTTATAGTTACATTAATATTCCTGTTATATAACTCTCTAAACCTTTTTTATCCAATTTTTGACTAATCCATGGCCAATTTTAGCTGTAGTTACATCTATATTCATTTTATGAATTATCCTTTAAAGAAATATGGTTTCTTCATTGATTTTTAATAGCAAAAATTAACAAATAACACATACCAGTTACTTGAATAAAAAGAGAATAAAATCAGTCCAATCGAATAAAATATTCAATCATTGCAATAAAAAAATTACTAATACCAGAATTGGAGCCTACTACCAAAAGTAAGAAAGGACAGATATAACTTGCGATTAGGAAATGGAAGAGAGATTCCTATAATTCAGATGCTGAAATGGGCAAACACACCAAACATTCACAGTAACCGAAATATATAGAAGATAAATGTATGAAGATTCAATCAAGCATGGAAGAAGATGTGGAAAACATCTAGATATGCAGTCTAAACATATTACTTATGATATGGGGTAAACAGTTGAAATGGGAGGCGGTTGATCTAACACCCCGTATTTTTAAATAATCGAATTAACTAAAATTAAAGAATAATTAATATCAGATGTGAGAATTAAGGGAATGGGGTTGCGCCATTGTGTTCGTCTCGGAATTTTGGTTGAAATAGAGTCCGAGTTTGCGGGAAATGGGTACCGGATGAAGGAGTTATGGACGAACGAAGTTTGGTGGCAAAAGAAAAAAAATTGCAATGGCGCACTTGGGAAGTGCAGCAGTACAAATTTGCATTGGCGCACTTCCCAAGTGCGCCTAGGGCGAGGGAAAACCTGTAAAGCCTTCTGGTTCAGTCTGAACCATGTTCTGACTCATTGTTGAGTCCTTTCTGACTCTTTGCTGGGTCATTAGGGCTGAGGTTTCACCCTATCCCGACTGAATGGTTTTGATTAACCCTAAGATTATCTGACGGCTTAAATTAATTCAAAACTGTATAAAAAGACCCATAGACTCAAACCCTAAATCAGAATTAAAACTAAAACTATGGCCGTCATGTTGTTGCCTTGAACCCTAGAGTAGCTTCCACCAATTAGAGAGGAAGAACAACAAATCAAATCAGTTCTACTCAACCCTAACAACGAATCTTCTTCAAAGGAGAGATAATTCAACTCCAGAAATCAGAATTCAGAACTCAAGACTGCTTTTGAGTTGTGTGTTCGATAGTTTTAATAAAATAATTAGTAATTTAATTGGATTAAGTTATAATGCGGATTATATGGATGTGATGTGAATTATTGATCATATGTTGTAATTATGTTGTAGGATTGTGTTGAAATCTCTATGACGTTATGTAGTGATGCTTTCATTTATGATGTAAAGTTATGTTGCTATCATCTATGTTGTAATTTTATATACAATCAAGTCATCATGTTTCATATGCTAGTTTGGTTATGTTGATTCATATGATAAATCATATGTAGGCAAGTTTATATTTTGATTTGAACATGAATCATATACAAGTTTGGTAAAATTATATGTGACCTTACATGGTTATGAAATCTAGTTTATGTGAGAAAGTAATTGAAAGTTAGGCTATGACATGTGTGAGTTATATGCTAAATTGCACATGATACTTTACATATTAGATGCAAGTTTACACCATTGTTACGATGCATAAATCACATATGTAAGTTTATGAGTTTGGATATGAATCATGTTATGCAAGTTTACACCTTTAGATGTAGATCTATGACATACATGATTTGTGCAAGTTTGTGGCCATTATCTCAACAAGTTCACACCTTTATATTTGGATCCGTGACATATGTTGTTTATGCAAGTTGTAACTTTGGCCTGTGCAAGTTTTAGTGTAGAACATCATTCACATATGCAATTTCACCCCTATGTTAGATCTATGTTTTAATTATATGTGTATTGTGATGTTTTCTCTTTATTCCATGAGTTAGACTATTCGAGCCTAACGTATATTTTACGTTAAACAAACAAACGTACAACGTCGGGTAAAGGGTATAATATTAAAAGATTTAATTGGTATAAAAGCCTTAAAAGGCATAAAATATAATTGTGGTGAAAATTGGTATGATTTTACATACCACAAATGGGTGGACATAATTGAGTCAATTATGGACATCGTTAAATTTGGAATTGATTGATAATTTGAATAGGGAAAGTAATTCAAATTGGGGAATGATTAATTAGGAGTAATTAATCATCTAAGACACGAGGTTAGGCTCGTTTGTGGTGTAAGACTACCCGGACCCGCCGAGCAAATCCAGCTGCCCCAAATGCCAGTCTAATGTGAGTGGTCTAAGGCATAAACTAAATACATAACAATTGTAAAGACACGAGGTTAGGCTCTTTTGTGGTGTAAGACTCCCGGACCCGCTTGGCAAATCCAGCTACCACAAATGCCAGTCTAATGTGAGAGGTCTTTATGAGGTTACGGTCTTAATGAATTAAGAAACACTTAACCAGATAAGCACGTAGTGGGACATGAGGGGATTAAGTGGGTGCCTTGGGTGGCATGTGGAATCTAGTGGGTGCCTTGGGTGGCATGTGGAAATACGATTAGAAACACTTAACCAAAATTGAAACATGTAATTGAAACATGAATAAGAAGTGGGTTAAGTGGGATGTACTAGAGTGGACCAAGCTTAGGTGGATAGCTTGCGTCAACTAATGGGGGCCCGTTTCAACCAGTAACCCATACGTTTCTTTGTGGGCTCGACCCAAGTCAAGGACGGGACACGCATACAGGGCTTGACTGTAAGAGGCCAAACCGGGTTAGCGGTGGCAACGCAAGTCCAACGGGTTCATATGCATGTGTGGACCCGGGCTGGTAGGTAAGACGTTGTTGCATCGTGTAGGTATAAACAGTGCGTTGTTGGTTGTATCGGATTGCCACTTTGGGAAGTGATACACCCCACTGTGGGGCCAGCATGGGTATCTACGAGTTAGGGAGCCTATCGCTTGGGGGTGGTGGGTACACCTAGTTGAGATAGGGGCAGGCGAGACCTAAGAATGCAGCTAGGAGTGCACGAAACTACCAATATCATTATTAATTCTGTAGGCGGGATCATCCCTAGGGTAACTAGTGGTGGTTTAGTATAGCAATTATCTTATAGGGTTGGTGTAGTTTAGTAATTATCTTATAGTGGGTTAGGTGCGCTTTAATGATATCGTTGTTCATCTTGTTTCCTTATTTACTCTGCCATACTCAATGGTTCATGATCATTTCCTTATTTTCCAAATTATGCCTTAGCCTAGTTACTTTGTTAATTATATTGTTAAAGTTATCACACTCGCCAGACTTTATGTCTAACCACCTTGTTTCCTCTTTTTTTCTCCCTTTCCCCCCAGGTGCTCAGGTTGGAACTAGCACCAGTGGAGCTTGATTTTGGACTGTTTTTAGAAGATTGCTTGGATCGCTGAAGTAAAGTTCAGCTTCTCTTTTATTTATGGCTATTTATATTGGGGATTATGTCTTTCATTTTATGTACTTTTGGTAGTCAAGATGGATATCATGGACTTTGACTCTGGTTTTTGATGATGTAAGCAAACATATGTGTTTTCTGTTGGAATGAAAAAAAGTTTTAAATCTTTGAGTGCTGTTTATATATGTCTTGTTGTTAAGTTTCTGGTCTATACTTACTTAAAATGCTCAATAGAAGTTAATGCATTCCCTTTGTGAGTGACATTAATGGACATGGGGTGTTACACATGGTATCAGAGCTGAAGGTTACCAGAACAGATATGAATTTTTTTAAAAAACTATTTTTCATAACAATTTTTATTAAGAATTACCTTCAAAACAACATTTTAAGGGAAGTATTTTCAAGAGAAAAACTTATTTTAGAAAGCATAACCCCAAGAGCCATATATCTTTCCCTCAGTTCTTTTATATTGAATCTTTCCTTTTTTATTTCAGCATGTCTGAAGCATCTGAGATACCAGAGGGTGTTCATTTACCCGGTTGGTTTCGTCAATATCTCGTAGCTAGGGCCGCCACCGCAGGTCCAGCAAATGCTCCTCCTCCTCCTCCCCTCCTCCTTGCATCAATACTTTTGATAAGATATGTAAGGACTTTAGAGCAATGGGTGGAAAACCTTTTCACGGGATGGAGACATTTGTTGAAGCACGTAACTGGCTAAAGGAGGTGGAAGAATTGTTTAGAATCTTTGAAGTGGATGATAGAAGAAAAGTCCAGCTAGCTGCCTGGCTAATGAAGGATGAGGCCTCGTTTTGGTGGGAGGTCACTAATGGGAGACGTCCAGTCAATACATGGCCAAATTTTAGGCAGAGGTTTGAGGCGAAGTTTCTCGCACGGGCTGAAGAGAATCTGTACATAGAAAGGTTTTTGGCGCTGAAGCAAGGGAGTCTATCGGTGAAAGAGTACGTTAACAAATTCAAACAATTGGCAAGATTTGGCTTGGACTTAGTGAATACTCCAGAAAAGAAGGCTCTAAGATTTGTTAAGGGTTTAAACGAGCCACTTCATGGGTTAGTTATGACCCACATTCCCATGGGGGCTACCTTCGAGAGACTAGTTGACATGTCGCTCATGCATGAAGAGGAGAAGGGCGCCAATGCTAATAAGGCACCCGAGAAGAAAGGGGATCAAAAGAAGCCGCAACAGCAACAACAGAAAAGATGCTTTAATTGTGGGATACCCGACCATCAAAGCAAAGATTGTAGGAAGGAAAAGAAGACTGGTTGTTTCAACTGTGGTGAGGTGGGACATCTTATTAAGGACTGCCCAAAGAAAGGACAGAGGGAAGGGTCTAACTCGGGAGGACAGGTGCAGGCTCCTATGGCACCAGGGCAGGAAAGGGGACAAGTTCAGGCTCTCGTGGTCCCACCACTGTAAGAACGAGGTAGAGCAATTTACGTTGAAAGTTTAGTTTTTCTGTTTGATCATCCTGTCCTTACTTTATTCGATTCTGGCGCATCACATTCGTTTTGTTTCTGCATGATTAGTTGAAACACTGCACCTTGATACTAGTCCAGTTACTGATCCCTTAGTAGTCTCAAATCCTATCGGTGGTTCGGCTCATCTTTCTATGATTTTTCGGGATTTGAGAGTGTTTATCTTGGGCGTTGAGTTTGAGTGCAAAGCTTTTGTTCTTGGCTTCATGGGCTACGGTTTAATTCTAGGTATGGATTGGCTAACTAGATATGGGGCCATCCTAGATTGTGAAAGAAGGGTAGTTAGATTGTTGACTCGTTTTGGAAAGACCCTTGATATTTTTAATGACCCTAGAGGTCCAATAATGCTTAGCTACCTAGAATCCCTTGACGCATCCGATGATGATTTACATTCTATTCCCATAGTACGTGAATATGCTGATGTCTTCGTTGAGGTGAGGGGTTTACCCCCAAAACATGAAATAGGCTTTCGAATATATCTAGTAGATAATGCAAAGCCGGTTGCATTACCAGTGCGCCACATGGCTGCAAGAGAGAAAAGAGAACTCAATAAGCAAGTGAAAGAATTTCTTGAGAAGGGGTTCATCAGACGTAGTATATCGGAGTGGGGTGCTCCAGTAGTGTTTGCCACGAAGGCGGATGGGTCCCTTAGACTTTGTGGACTATAGAGAACTTAATAAGCTTACTAAGAAGAATAGACACCCACTGCCGAGGATTGACGATCTCCTCGATCAGTTAGTTGGCGCCTCAGTGTTTTCACAGTTGGACTTAGCCACGGGTTTCCATCAGTTGAGAGTGGCTGAGGATAGCATAGACAAGACTGCCTTTAGGACTCCATACGGTTTCTTCGAGTGGCTTGTGATGCCCTTCGGTTTGACAAACGCCCCCGCATAATTTGTTGACTTGATGAGTGGGGTGTTTAGGGAGTTCCTTAATAGATTCGTGGTAGTCTTTGTGGATGACATCTTGATCTTTCCTAAAAGCGAGGAAGAGCGTGCCCTACATCTTAGGGAAGTGTTGGAGACTCATCGAGCGCATAGCCTTAAAGCTAAATTTTCTATGTGTCACTTTTGGAGGAAGGAAGTGTGATTCTTAGGGCACATGGTTTCTAAAGAAGGGATAGATGTGGATCCCACAAAGATAGTGGCCATCCAAGAGTGGAAAGATCCTGAAAATGCTACCGAAGTGAGGAGATTCGTAGGGTTGGCTGGCTACTATAGGAAGTTCATCAAATACTTCGCAAAAATATCAACCCCATTAACATGCTTGACGAAGAAGAACTTAGTTTTCATGTGGGACGTAGATTGTGATGATGCGTTCCAACGTTTAAAAAGAGCTTTGACCACAGCCCTAGTCTTAGTTTTGCCAGATGGGAGTAAGCCATTTACCATTTATACCGATGCTTGTGGGACAGGACTAGGCGCAGTATTAATGCAAGAGGGAAGGGTAATAACCTATGGTGGAAGGCAATTGAGAGTACATGAAAGGAATTACCCTATACATGACCTTGAGTTAGCCGCTATTGTCTTTACGCTTAAGTCTTGGCATCATTATCTTCTTGGCGAAAAATTCGAATTATTCACTGACCATAAATCGCAAAAATACATATTCTCCCAGAAGGACTTGAACTTAAGGCAGCAAAGGTGGACGGAATTCTTAGCATCCTACGACTTCGAGATGTCCTTGAGTTCGTTGTTTGTTGAGCGGCGAAGCATAGAGTTCATCTCTACGTTTGACTTTAAACCTTCCATTCACTTTGTACCCAGTTTGCTAGCATCCTTAGAGGTCAGACCTACGCTTTTGGGACAGATTGGCGCGGCACAGCGAGACAACCCACATTTGGTTGAGTTAGTAGAAAAGCTCAAAAGAGGGGAGTCATCAAGCCATCTCCGTAGGTATACCCTAGATGATAAGGGTTGGGTACATAGGGATGGTAGACTTTGCGTACCATAAGATGATGACATAAGGAATACCATTCTTGATGATGCGCATCGTTCGAAGATGAACATCCATCCCGGCGGGGACAAGATGTACATGGACATGAGACGAGTTTACTTTTGGGCCGGTATGAAGAAGGATGTGGCAGAATTTGTTGCTAGACGCATGGTGTGCCAATAAGTAAAAGCAGAGCAAAAGAAGCCCGGTGGATTGCTTCACCCATTGGAGGTCGCACAATGGAAGTGGGAAAGTGTTTCGATGGACTTTGTTGATGGGTTACCGAGATCGAGGAAGGGTAATACGGGGATTTGGGTCATTGTAGACAAACTTACTAAGAGCGCCCATTTCATTCCCGTTAAGAGTAAGAGGTCTGCTCCATGGTTAGCCTTTATATACATTCCAGAAATAGTTCGTTTGCATGGTGTTCCTTCTAGCATAGTGAGCGACCGCGATCCTCTTTACTAGCGAATTTTGGAAGAGCTTGCAAGAGGCAGTAGGCACTCAGTTATGTTTGAGCACCGCATATCGTCCTTAGACGGACGGCCAGACCGAGAGGGTGAATCATATTCTAGAGGACTTATTGAGGTTGTGTGTCTTAGATTTCGGGGGTACATGGGAGGAACAATTTCCGTTGGTGGAGTTCGCATATAATAACAGCTTTCAGTCTAGCATTGGCATGGAACCGTTCGAGGCTCTTTATGGACGGCCGTGTCGTTCGCCTACATGTTGGTTGGAGTCTACAGACAAGGTCTTGCTTGGACCCGATATTATTAGAGAGACTTCGGAAAAGATCGATTTGATTCGAAGGAGGATGAAGATGGCGCAAGATAGAGAGAAATCTTATGCAGACAAGAGGAGGTCAGATCTTTAGTTTGATGTTGGGGACATGGTCATTGTCAAGGTGTCTCCATTACGGAATGTCGTTCGCTTTGGGTCCGTTGGGAAGTTTTCACCATGGTTCGTATGGCTGTTTCCTATTAAGGAGAGGATTGGGTAGATGGCGTATAGAGTGGAGTTGCCCGAGAGACTTAGTGGTGTACACGGCGTATTCCATGTATCACATTTGAGGAAATGCTTGCATGAGACCGCGAAAGTGGTAGAGCCGAGTTTGCTTAGAGAGCTGGAGATCGAGCATGATGCGATGATTCGACGAGCTCGTACGTGCATTCTTGGGTCGGATATTAAGAAGTTGAGGAATCGAGAAGTCAAGCTAGTCAAAGTGCAATGGGGAAATGATGAGAGCAACGCTACTTGGGAGACGGAAGCAAAGTTGCGTTCATTATACCCTTTTCTTTTCGAGGGTATGTCTTTTAATTTCTCCTTTATCGCTTGCCTTATACTTATCTTATCTTTAGTATGTCCTCTCGCTAGTGTCTTTGACCTTTAGATAGGGTAGTCCTATGGTCAAAACATGTGTTTGAGACATGTTATGTCTGATGGATGCATGTGGATGCAAGTGTTTGCTAGTGGTTGCTCGTAGATGCATATACACACACTTTAGGCACTAGATTGGCTCAGTCACTTCATATAGCATATTGCATGTAAATGTGTGTACATATGTAAGTAATGGATGTATAATGGTTGTACCATCATATGGATGTTGCATTTTGGTGAATGGTTGTGCACACATGTAGAAATGATATGCATCGATAGGGCTCTTTCGCATACATAATGGACGCATGGCACTATCTTGGTTTGCATTAGGGAGGTCAACTGAATCAGTAGACCACCTGATTTTGCATTAGATAAGGAACATATATGCACACTTCTTGCATATGTTCATATAGCATTAGAAATTTTATAAGGACAATGGATGCCCGTGTTTGATGGTTAAGTAGATGGTTGTTTGGATGGTAGGATATGCATTCTCCTTAACTTGTAGATTTTGCGGGCGAAATCCTTTAAGGAGGGGAGAATGTAACACCCCGGATTTTTGAATAATCGAATTAAATAAAATTAAAGAATAATTAATCTTAGACGTGAGAATTAAGGGAATACGGTTGCGCCGTTATGTTCATCTCGGAATTCTTGTTGAAATTGAGTCCAAGTTTGCGGGAAACGGGTACCGGTTGAAGGAGTTATGGACGAACAAAGTTTGGTGGCAAAAGAAAAATAAATAAATAAATAAATTGCACTGGCGCACTTCCCAAGTGCGCTAGTACAAATTTGCATTGGTGCACTTCCCAAGTGCGCCTAGGCCGAGGGAAAACCTGCACAGCCTTCTGGTTCAGTCTGACCCATGTTCTGACTCATTGTTGAGTCCATTCGGAATCTTTGCAGAGTCATTAGGGCTGAGGTGTCACCCTATCCCAACTGAATGGTTTTGATTAACCCTAAGATCATCTGACGGCTTAAATTAATTCAAAACTCTATGAAAAGACCCAAAGACTCAAACCCTAAATCTGAATTAAAAATGAAACTATGGCCGTCATGCTTTTGTCTTGAACCCTATAATAGTCGCCACCAATTAGAGAGGAACAACAACAAATCAAATCAGTTCCACTCAACCCTAACAACAAATCTTCTTCAAAGGAGAGCTAATTCAACTCCAGAAATCAGAATTCAGAACTCAAGACTGCTTTTGAATTGTGAGTTCGATAGTTTTAATAAAACAATTAGTAATTTGATTGGATTAAGTTATAGTGCGGATTGTATGGATATGATGTGAATTATTGATCATATGATGTAATTATGTTGTAGGATTGTGTTGAAATCTCTATGACGTTATGTTGTGATCCTATCATTTATGATGTAAATTTATGTTGCTATCATCTATGTTGTAATTTTATATACAATCAAATCATCATGTTTCATATGCTAGTTTGGTTACGTTGATTCATATGATAAATCATATGTAGGAAAATTTAGATTTTGATAGGAACATGAATCACATACAAGTTGAGTAAAATTATATGTGACCTTACATGGTTATGACATCTAGTTTATGTGAGAATTTAATTGAAAGTTAGGCTATGACATGTGTGAGTTATATGCTAAATTCCAAATGATACTTTACATGTTAGATGCAAGTTTACACCATTGTTACGATGCATAAATCACATATGTAAGTTTATGAGTTTGGATATGAATCATGTTATGCAAGTTTAGGGTTATTCCCTATGCAAGTTTACACCTTTAGATGTAGATCTATGACATACATGATTTGTGCAAGTTTGTGGCCATTATCTCAACAAGTTTACACCTTTAGATTTGGATCCATGACAAATGTTGTTTATGCAAGTTGTAACTTTGGCCTATGCAAGTTTTAGATGTAGAACATCATTCACATATGCAAGTTCACCCCTATATTAGACCTATGTTTTAATTATGTGTATATTGTGATGTTTTCTCTTTATTCCATGAGTTAGACTATTCGAGTCTAACGTATATTTTACGTTAAACGAAAAAACGTACAACGTGGGGTAAAGGGGACAATATTAAAAGATTTAATTGGTATAAAAGCCCTAAAAGGCATAAAATATAATTGTGGTGAAAATTAGTATGATTTTACATACCATAAATGGATGGACATAATTGAGTCAATTATGGACATCACTAAATTTGGAATTGATTGATAATTTGAATAGGGAAAGTAATTCAAATTGGGGAATGATTAATTAGGAGTAATTAATCGTCTAAGACACGAGGTTAGGCTCGTTTGTGGTGTAAGACTTCCCGGTCCCGCCCGACAAATCCAGCGGCCACAAATGCCAGTCTAATGTGAGAGGTCTTAGGCATAAACTAATTACGTAACAATTGTAAAGACACGAGGTTATGCTCTTTTGTGGTTTAAGACTGCTCGCACCCGCCCGACAAATCCAGCTGGCACAAATGCCAGTCTAATGTGAGAATCTTTATGAAGTTACGGTTTTAATGAATTAAGAAACACTTAAACAGATAAGCATGCAGTGGAACATGAGGGGGTTAAGTGGGTGCCTTGGGTGGCATGTGGTATATAGTGGGTGCCTTTGGTGGCATTTGGAAATACGATTAGAAACACTTAATGTAAAACCCCGTAAATCTATAACATTAAGTTTCACAAATTAAAGTATAATTAAATTTTAGAAGAATAATTAAGGGAAACGGGTTACGCCATTGCGTTCGTCTCGAAATTCTACTTGCGATAGAGTCCAAGTTTGCGTAAATTGGACTCCGTATGAAAAAGATATCCTTAACTTAAATATTGCAGCAAAACATGAAAAAAGAGGAATGAGAAAAGAATAATGTTTAGCATTTTTCTAACTTTTGTAAGAAAAAGACTTAGTAGCTTATTTTGTTGGAACACATGACTTGCATACAAGACGTACAGAGTTCGATCCCCGCCAGCGCCCTATTTTTGTTTTATGGGAATGGCTTAAAATAGCCTAGTGTGAACGCAGTTCAAAAAGTAGTTTAGTGTGAAAATGGGTAATTGGGAAGATAGATAAAATGAAAAAAAAATTGAATATATATATAATATATATATATATATATATATGCATATATATATATATATATGACGTGCACACATCGTACGTTGTGCATTTTTGGTTGTCAAGGATTGTTTTTTTTAAATGGCCTTCCCCAATTGGATTTATGACAAATTAAAAGTAAGAAAAGATTTATTCATATATATATATATATATATGAATATTTATTTATGGTTAATTAATGTAAACGGTAAAGGGAAAATGCATCTATTAAATACGTATTTACGTTTGAATTGATTGACAATAAATAATAAAAAGAAAAGATGAACATTAGAATATCACTTTTGTTATGTTAACATTAGAATAAAATTTCGTTAAGAAATGTGTATTTAGATTAAATGTTTATTCAGATTAAACTGACATTTCAGTTAAGAAATGTTCATCTAGCTAATGTTTTGTTAAAAATAAAAAAATGTCCTTTTGGTTATGATATGTTAGGAAAGAACCAATGTGTCATTTATGAAAAAAATGAACATTTAATATGCTTATTCAATGCTGAGTCATTTCTGACTCATTGCTGAGTCAATAGGATAATTCTATCTTGACTGAAAGGTTGTGGTCATTTCTAGGGTTAATCAAACGGCCTAAATTAATCCTCAAATTCTATATATACAACCTAGCTCTTAACCTAATTAACACAATTAAACTTGGAGTCGTCACGCTGCTGTAAGATAGCTTGGAATGGCCGCCACCTAAAGCTTAAAGACAAACAAAGCTAGAACAAATCTAATTCAAAACTAAGAATCAAGTCAACGTCTACCCGAAGGAATGCATCTCAATTTCAGAACCTCAGATCTCAAAAAAACAAGACCATCTTGCATTGTAAGTATAGTGGCTCTTTAGATGGGAATGCAATTAAGACATGATTTGTTGTAAATTGTAACACGGAATTATATCCGTATTAACGACGTTGTTCTTTTATATTTGTTATTTGTGATAATTTGAATGCTTGTGGTGATTGAATCTTTTATGTATTGTGAATTAAACAATCAACACCTTATGCAAATTGTATGTATACAGTTAGGTCTAAATATATGTTTATGCAAGTTATAAGTTGCAAGTTAGATTTACACAAATATTTATATCATTCATGTAGGCTCTATGTATATATGTTTAAAGCAATTGTGCCTACATGACTAGAATAGATCTTTATTCACATGTTTTTATGCAAGTGAGAACTTATAATTGGATCCATGTCAAGATCCGTTTAGGATTGATATGAAAGTTTATTGTTAGATCTATGTTTATACATATGTGTTGCAAGTTAACACCCTTAAGTGGTTGTCAAAGTTATACATATAGTTTTGTCTTACGCCAGTTTTATGTTTGAGGTTATGCCTAGACCTATGCATTAACATGTTATACCATGTTGTAGTGGATTCATATGACACCTATTAGGTTATACTATGTTATACCTTTATGTTAGGCTAAAACTATATGATTCATGTGACACCTATTTAACTAGGCCCAATATTTATATGCAAGTTTGTGGCATGTTATGCAATGTTATGATATTCATGTCGATTATTTTGCAAGTTCACACCTATGATATTCATGTTGACTATTTTGCAAGTTCACACCTATGATGTTCATATTGACTATGTCGAGAATGCCAAGTTTACACCTATGACATGTTTATGTTCATGACTTATTTTTATGCCAATTTTGTGTACGCTAAATTAGGCAAAGTTCTTAGCATAATATTATATGTCAAAATCATGCGGATGGAAAATTAGGCTAAGATTGTTAGTCTAATATTTAGATGGGGTAACGTTGGATAAAATTGGTAATTATAGGAAACTTGACATAAATTGGTTAAAAATCACATAAGTGATTTATGGCATAAAATGGTATTAATTATATACCTAAACTAATGAGATTGATTGGAACAAATTCGGCAGTAACTTGAATTTGAATAATTTACATAATTAAAATGTAAAATTAGAAAATACGAATATGCTTAACCCGATGTTGGATTGAGTTGTGATGTAAACCTGCCCGGACCCGCCCGGCTGTCCAGTAATCATAACAATACCTATCCAATGTGAGAGGTTAAGGCATTGGGCCCAATAAAGACCTGAGGTTAGACTGAGTTGTGGCGTCAGACTGCCCGGAACCGACCGACATACAGGCAACCACAACAATACCTGTCTAATGTGAGTGGTTGGTGCTTTAATAAGACAATTAAAGCTAAGTTAGGATTGGTAGGGTTAAGTTAATTTGAACATTTAATCAACTTAACATGTTAACAAGACAAGACTTGTAGGGGCAAAGTAACTAAGAAAACACTTAGCCAATTTAACATGTTAACTAGACTAGAAGGTGAGGTTAAGTAAAGTTAATACACTTAACCAATTTAACATATTAACTAGACTAGAGGGTGAGGTTAAGTAAATTCGGGACAGTTAACCGTTATAACCCGATAATTAGATAAGTGGGTGAGGTTAAGTAAATTTAGAATACTTAACCATTATAACACGTTAGCTAGATAAGTGGGCAAGGTTAAGTAAATACACTTAGCCAATTTAATATGTTAGCTAGACTAGAGGGTGGGGTTAAGTAAACTTAGAACACTTAACCATCATAGTGTGACAAATTGAACAGGGTTAAGTTGAAACATGAAGGGACAATACTTAACCATTAGAACATGTTAATTAAACAGACGTTAGGGTTAAGTTAACTAAGGGAACACTTAACCGTTATAACATGTTAGTTAAAACAGATGGGCAAGGTTAGGTTAAAAGGGACACTTAACCAATACAAGGTGAATGGGTACGGTTAAGAAATAAGAAATACTTAACCAATATAACTTGGTTTGTGATAAAGTTAAGTCAACGTGAATTACTGATAACACTTAACCAGTTTAACATGAAAAATGAATGGGTTAAGTTAACTTGTATCGACTAATGGCACTTAACCAATCCAACTTAACGAGAAAGAGAACTAAGTAGTAAACCTTAGTTGAAAGGGGCTAAGTAGTAAACCTTTGTTAAGAAAACGGCGATTCAGGAAACTAAGTGGTAAACCTTAATTAAGAATACTAAGTAGTAATCCTTAGTATAACACGAGGAGGAGCGAACGTCCATCTGATCATAAAGAAGGCTCCAAAGAATTGGGTTACGAAGCCCGAGTCTTCCAGGGGACGTGAGGGTACTCTTGGTATCCCTATGTGAAAATGCATATTATCCGCCTGGGCTCACAGAGGTTAAGGTCTGCGTTTGGAGAACCAAGGGTATGCCTTGGTCGCAATATAAGGCAACCTAAAGACTAAGATGGACCAGCGTGATTCGGCGGGACAAATGGCCCTGTGATAGTGACCCGTCGTCTAACTACCATCTTGAGTCAGTCGAGATACGCATGCGGAAAGGCAGAGAACTCCCAAAAGACCATATACTTTCTATCTAGTTATAGGTGAGGCTGGCCAATAGGAAAGTGGGCATAGGTGGCAGGAGTACAGTTCTCATGCTTGATTTTCTTGGATTGCCTTTCATTAGTTGAGGGAGGGGTCAGGTGGGACCATAGCCACTGGAAAAACAGACCTTAGCATCTGCATTGGCAGATATCTGAAAGCTCCCGACCGAGTTCCGTGTTTCTAGAATAGCCCTGCCACGGGACTCGAGTCGCACACTTCAGGACATATGCATTTAGACATCGATAAACGATTCGCGACACATACGTGGGGAAAGTGTAGGAACATATACCACTCTAGGTAGTGTGTCCTAGACTAGGGTCATCGTTCGACAGGTAGCATAATCCTTTGTTTGGCCTAGGTGGTATAAATCCTGAATTCAAGAAGTACTAGATAAGTCGCATAAACTCTAGTTGAATCTAGGAAGCGCTCGATATGAAAACCCTAGATTAGATCTAGGTAATAAATAATAGATGTACACCTAAAGGCAACCTCAATTACAGGGATTGGCATCACATTATAATCTTTATATAGATTACTAGTTGGTTACTAGTTAGGTGGTGCAGAGATATAGAATGGGATGTGATAGTATATTCAGTTTAAACTGTCTTGCTTTGGTTTATATTTGGCTGTTATTCTGGTACTGTCCCACGTTCGAGTTTACTCTTGTAATGAACTTAATTTTGTTCACATGCTAAAAGCCACTAGACTTACTCAGGCTTTATTTCTGACTATGTTTTTCTTTCGTCTTCTTTTCTTTCGTTCCCCCCGCTCAGGTAGTCACGGAGGGAATAGCTCTGCTTAGTATGGACTGTTACTCTTTCCAAGCTTAATGACTCTTGGATATATCGCTTCAGACTCTCTTTTCAGCTGCTACGGCTGGCTTATGCTACATTGGGGAATATAAATGTTATTTCATGCTTCTTAATTTTGTAAGACAGATGATACTCTGGTATTAGAAAGCAATTGTTGTACAAACTATTTTATCAATAAAGTAAAGTTTTATTTTCCGCTGTTTTAATTTTGTCTGTCTTGTAATTTATCTGCATCTTTTACCTTAATTGCTCCACAGAACTTAGTGCATTCCCTTTGTCAGTGACACTAACGGATGTGGGGTGTTACACATGGTATCAGAGCTGAAGGTTACCGGATCAGATAAAAGATTCGAAAAATTATTTTCAAAACAGTTTTAAAAAGAAGCATTTCAAAAGAAAAGTTTTGGTTCAAAGGCATATTTCCCAAAGCCATACGCACTATCTTCTGATTCTCTGTTTGAATTCTTGTCTCCTTCTTTCTTGAGTCTTCGGGTCTCCTGGCTTTCTGGGAGGTAACCTCATCGCAGCAAGGTTCCGTAAGCTTGATAAGACTATGATAACTATCGAAGGGCGAAGCAGTGCCCGACTTCCATCTATAGTCACGGTAGTTTCACCTGCGGCTAATTTTCTTACAAGCTTTGTAGGGTTCTTTGTGCGATAGAGGTAGCTTTAGAGAGAACTGTAAACATGTTAAACAAGGATGTTAAAGGTAGGAGATGAATGATTGTGGCAGGTACCCTATGTTGGAAGAAAGACTGACCTTAAGAGAGGTAAAAAGTACATAGCAACCTTTAGCTTTAGACCCTTAGATTTGTAACATGATGGATAATCTAAGTAGAGGAGAGACCTCTAATCATCTTAGTATATACACTAGTATCAAGGTTAACATCTGTTTATCTTGGAAATGGAGGAGAAGAAGCTTTGCAATCATGAAGTTAAGTTAGATAAGGTACCATATAGTGAAGCTCGAGAAGGTGCGACATATAAGACTGGAGACTAGACACGAGCATCATACCCTTTTTCTTAAGGGTATATCCTTGATCTTTTTTTCTAGGAATTTTATGCATACTTTCTAGATTTTAAGGTATATCCTCTAGGACGTATCATCGATCTTTAGGTAGAAGCCAATGGATGTAAACATGTATTTGAAACATGTTATGATTGATGGTTGCAAGTTGTTGCTCGTGAATAAATACACACACCATAGGCGCTAGAACAACTCAGACACTTTCATATTGCATTCGCATACATGTATTTGTTTACAGATTGAACTCAATGTGTTATCATATGGGCGTTGCATTTGAGTGAATGGTTGTGCACTCATATAGAAATGATATGTATCATTAGGATTGCATACATGATTGGACGCATGGCACTGACATAATTCGCATTAAGGAGGTCGAATGAATTAGTAGACCGCCTGATTTTGCATTAGATAAAGACATATACACACACTATGCATATAAATATGAAAGCATTTAGAAATCTTTTTAAGGACAATGATTGCCTGTGATTGAATCATTGAGTAGATGGGTGATTGGATGATAGGATACATTCTTCCTAACTTGATGATTTCAGGGACGAAATCCTTTTAAGAAGGGGAGAATGTAACAGCACGTAATTCTATAACAATAAGTTTCACAAATTAAAGTATAATTAAATTTTATAAGAAGAATTAAGGGAAACGGGTTACGCCACTGCGTTCGTCTCGGAAATCTGCTTGAGATTGAGTCCGAGTTTGTGTTAATTGGACTCCGTATGAAAAGGATATCCTTAAATCAAATATTGCAGCAAAACATTAAAAAAGAGGAATGAGAAAAGAATAATGTTTAGCATTGTTCTAACTTTTGTAAGCAAAAGACTTAGTATCTTATTTGGTTGGAACACATGACTTGCATAAAGAGGTACAGAGTTCGATCCCCGTCAGCGCCCTATTTTTGTTTTAGGGGAATGGCATAAAATAGCCTAGTTTGAACGTAGTTCAAAAAGTGGTTTAGTGTGAAAATGTGTAATTGGGAAGATAGATAAAAAGAAGAAAAAAATGAGTATATATAATATATATATATATATATATGCATATACATATATATATATACGCATATATATATGACGTGTACGCATCCTACGTTGCGCATTTTTGGTTGTCAAGGATTGTTTTTTTTTTATGGCCTTCCCCAATTGGATTTATGACAAATTAAAAGTAAGAAAAGATTTATTTATATATATATATATATGAATATTTATATATGGGTAAATAAGTAAACGGTAAAGGGAAAATTTATCTATTAAATAAGTATTTACGTTTGAATTTATTGACAATAAATAATAAAATGAAAAGATGAACATTAGAATATCACTTTTGTTATGTTAACATTAGAATAACATTTCATTAAGAAATGTATATTTAGATTAAAATGTTTATTCAGACTAAACTGACATTTCAGTTAAGAAATGTTCATTTAGCTAATGTATTATTAAAAATAAAAAAAATTCCTTTTGGTTATGATATGTTAGGAAAGAACCAATGTGTCATTTATGAAAAAAATGAACATTTAATATGCTGAGTCAATGCTGAGTCATTTCTGACTCATTGCTGAGTCAATAGGATAATTCTATCTTGACTGAACGGTTGTGGTCATTTCTAGGGTTAATCAAACGGCCTAAATTAATCCTAAAATTCTATATATACAACCTAGCTCTTAACCTAATTCACAAAATTAAACTTGGAGTCGTCACGCTGCTGTAAGATAGCTTGGAATGGCCGCCGCCTAAAGCTTAATGACAAACAAAGCTAGAAAAAATCTAATTCAAAACTAAGAATCAAAACAACGTGAAACACCCCACCTCCATTAGGGTCACTCTCAAAGGGAATGCCCTAATTTTGGTGGAGGTTTATAAGTACAAGTCACAGATATACAAGACAGATATAAGAACACATATTTTTAAACAGCGGAAGAACAACAACAAACTTTTATTTCATAAAGTCAAATACGTGTTACAACAACATCCTTTCCAAAAACATAACATAACACTTTCATAATCTGTCTTGAGTACATTATTTAAAGAAGCATAAAAAAAACATAGATAAACTGCAAAAGCCCTATAGTGGATTGTCCAAAGCCATAGTTCAAAACAGGAAAGTCCAAGCAATACATTTCTCTTCTTCAAGCTGGATGTTGAGGTAGGTCAAGCTGCTGGGTTCCCTCCCTGAGGACCTGGAGGGGGGGGGGGGAAACGGAAGAAAGAAGAGGAAAGAAAAGTAGAGTCAGACATAAAGCCTGAGTAAGTCTAGTACTACTTTGTCTATGAATAAAGAACTGGGTATGATAAGTATAAACAAGAAGTGGGCATGCACTATAAACTTGGTTAAGTTGTCTAGGGTCAAATATACTATCGTACCCCATGTTAATCTCTGAACCAATATAAACTAGTTTCCGACTGGCACCCCATAATCAGGGTGAAGTGATCCATCCTATGATGATCGGCTCCTACTCGCATAGTTACATGTGTCTTACGGCCCCCGATGTCTGTAGTTACCTATGCTGGTCCCACCATGGGGTGTATCAAGTCCCATAGTGGCAACCCGACACAACCTTAGAGTGCACAGGTATGCTACTGGTGCCCAGTGCCTTATTTTTCTGCGCCGGAGTGTGTGCACGCCCGCACCCCGTTAGAACCTACACTGCTACACCACCGCCGTCGATTTGACCTCTTACAATCAGCCCAGTAATCGTGCCCCACCCTGCCTAGTTTCAGGGTATCCTGATACACCTTTTAGGGTTACTGCTGAAAAGGGTCCCCCGTTACTAGGTTTTCTATCTCTAGCCAACATGCTAAGTTGGTTAAGTGTTTTCTAACCTAACCCCCACCAGTTCATTTAGTTTAGCATGTTACATTTTGATTAAGTCTTAGTCCACTTAATCCTAACAATCCTGACTCAGCCTTAATTGTCTTATTAAGGCCCTGACCTCTCACATTAGACAGGTATTACTGTGGCTGCCTGTTGCCGGTTGGTTCCGGGCAGTCTTACGCCACAACTCAGTTTAACCTCGGGTCCTTATTGGGCTCCATGTTTAACCTCCCACATTGGATAGGTATTGTTGTGACTACTGGACAGCCGGGCGGTTCCGGGCAGGTTTACATCACAACTCAATCCAACCTCGGGTTAAACACATCGTATTTTCTACATTTACATATCTTGTCATTCTTCTTTATTTCTTATATGTAAATATTTGCGGCCCATTATTAAGTTAATGGTGTAAAGGTTACACCAATCATGGGCCCAACCCATACTTGAATTTGGGCCCTTCTATTTCATATTTTCATTCATTCATTAATTAATTTTTAACCCAACGTTATTTTCCCCCGTTTTACACGTCCGTTTATATATTGGGCTTATCCTTTTAAAGCCCAATTTAGCCATACGAAAAGGGGAGGCTTAAAGCGTGATTACATACATAAAGAGGGGAAGGTGAGCGCATGAACTTGCATATGACGTTGGAAATACATAATAGAAACTGGTGTACTTGCATATATATACTTTTGTCATAAAGCATAGGTGACATGAATCAAAGCATGTGAACTTGTAATTGAGATATCATTATTGACACATGAACCTATACTTTTATTTAGGCATAATGTCAAACATAAGCATGGCATAAATATTTCTAGCATAAGCATGGCATAATGTCAAACATAAGCATGGCATAAATACTTCTAGCATAAACATGGCATAATGTCAAACATAAGCATGGCATAATATCAAACATAAGCATGGCATAAGTATAGTTAAATTTGTTCACATAACCATGGCATAAACATAAACAAGTCATGTTCATAAGGTTTCTACATGTTTACCAAGGGGATACTTTGTTACTAACACAAAAGCATAGTTCCACTTAATCATGATTTAAGTCTCATAACGATGGTATAAATATACTTATGCATAAATATTCCTAATCATGGTGTTTGCTTTAAACTTGCAAAAAAAAGGATTTTTGAGTCTAACCTAGCCATGTCTCACATATGTCATCATATAATTCTTTTAAACAAGATAGACTTAATCATGGATTTCAATTATGCCAAATATCATTCATAGCCTAGCCATATTCATGAGTTTTGCAAAAGCATGGCTTAATACATGGATTATGGTGTCAAAATTCCAACATAGTTTCATATGAACTATAACAACCAAACTTGTTTCAATTACTTGCAAAATGATTTATGCACAAAAATATACATCATGATGGCATAATACAAAGCCCCAAACTTGCATGAATTTCAATCAACTACATACATGTAGCTTCAACATAGATTACATAATTTGCGCAATATTCCAAACGTATACTTGCATAGAACTACCGCATGTAGTTCTTTATAACATAATTTTGCACAAATATGAATTACTTTATTATCCCAATTCAAGCATACAAATCAATACAGTTGTTTATTCATGCCAAAGTAATACTCTACTTACAATGGTTGCGGCAAATTCTCTAATTAAGAGATATGATTCCTTTGTTGAATTGATTGGCTTTAGGTTGCTTGAATTGCTTTAGGCTTTAGAATTTTCCTCCTAATCCTCTCTCTAGTTGGCGGCTACCTCTAGTCGTTCCTCAGCAACATGGCGGCTATGTTCTTAATTTTGAATGAATAGATTAGGGTTTAGTCTAGGGTTGTTTATATAGAGGTTAGGAACTGATTAGGACCCTTGATGTTGCTAGGTTAGATCGTAGCCATTCATTCGATAGAGAGACCAATTAAAACTTGCCACCTAGCCCTAGTGACAAAGCGGACCACAGAAAATCGGAGGAACACAGACCTGGCCAGCCAGGTTGACTGGGCTCGACCAGGTCGATACCCCTGTCGACAGGGCTGTCGACAGCCCTGTCGACATGGGTAACCCAGGTCGACAGCCCAGTCGACCTGGGTGGCCCAGGCGGGTGTTCTTCCACCCTGGCCCATTGGGCCCCACTTCGGAATATTTAATTATTTAATTCTGTTTGAATTTTAAATTCTCAAACTTCCGAAGGCCATATCTCCTTCATACGGACTCCGTTTTTCGAAAACTCGGACTCTATTTCGCGTATTTTTCCGAGACGAACGCAATGGCGTATCCCGTTTCCCTTAGTTCTTTGATTTCCAATTATTTATACTTTAATTTGTTAATTTCGCAGTTATAGAATTTTCGGGGTGTTACATTCTCCCCCACTTAAAAGGATTTCGTCCCCGAAATCTTCAAGTTAGGAGGAATGTATATCCTAACATCCAATCATCCATCTACTCATCCATCAAACACGAGTATCCATTGTCCTTAAAAGACTTCTAATGCTTCATGATCATATGCGAAGTGTGTGTGTACATGAACTTATCTAATGCAAAATCAGGCGGTCTACTGATTCAGTTGACCTCCTTAATGCGAATTATGTAAGTGCCATGAATCCATTATGTATGCAAATTTTCCTATTCATGATTCTACATGAGTGCACAATCATTTAATACAAATGCAACATCCATATGACAACACATTAAAGTTCAACCACATACGAATGCAAACATACATGCATATGCAATATGAAGTGACTGAGCCGATCTAAAACCTAGATTGTGTGTGTATATGCAACCACGAGCAACCACTAGCAATCACTTGCAACCACTTGCAACCATCATCCATAACATGTTTCAATTACATGTTTTCATCCAAAAGGGTTTCTACCTAAAAGATAAGGTCGAGGAAATATACCATAAAAAGATAGATAAAAGCGCAACTTAAGGAAAAAGAAAGATCAAGGACGTACCCTCGAACAGAAAAGGGTAGGCAGTACGTATTCTAGCTTCAGTTTCCCAAGTCGCGTCTCCCTCCGCGTCGCTCCACTGAACTTTGACGAGTTTGACTTCGCGGTTGCGTAGCTTCTTCACTTCCGTCCCTAAGATGCGGGTTGGAACTCTCCTTATGGTTGCTTCGCGTTCCACTTCGGCCTCTTCGAGTATATTTGGCTCTACCACTTCAGCTGACTCATGTAGACATTTTCGTAGTTGTGAAACGTGAAAAACGTTGTGGACTCCAGCCAACTTCTCGGGTAGCTCTAATCTATAGGCCATTTTCCCAATCTTCTCGATGATAGGGAATGGTCCTACGAACCTTGGTGCTAGCTTTCCTGTGGTTCCGAAACGAACAACGTTCCTTAGCGGTGATACCTTGAGAAAAACTCTGTCTCCAACTTCAAATTCAAGGTCGGTTCTCCTCTTGTCGGCATAGGACTTTTGTCTGTCATGGGCCGTCTTCATCCTTCTTCGTATTAAGTCTACTTTCTCTGAAGTCTCTCGGATCATGTCTGGTCCTAGTACGAGCTTATCAGTAGACTCCCACCAACAAGTGGGCGATCGGCACGTTCTTCCATATAGAGCTTCGAAGGGCGCCATTCCGATGGTTGCTTGATAGCTGTTGTTGTAGGCAAATTCCCCCAAAGGAAGGTGGTCTTCCCATGTCCCTCCGAAGTCAAGGACGCATAGTCTTAAAAGGTCTTCCAAAACTCTATTCACTCTCTCTGTTTGGCCGTCGGTTTGGGGATGATAGGCTGTGCTCAAGCATAACTGCGTTCCTACTGCTTCTTGCAGACTTCGCCAAAACTCGCTGGTGAAAATGGGGTCTCGGTCACTAACAATGCTAGATGGTATTCCGTGGAGTCGAACGATTTCCTTAAGGTAAAGTGATGCTAGGGATGAGGCAGTTCTCTTACTTTTGACAGGTAAAAAGTGGGCGCTTTTAGTAAGCCTATCCACTATTACCAAAATGCTAGTGTTGCCTCTCCTAGACCTAGGCAGCCCATCGATGAAGTCCATTGAGTTGCTATCCCACTTCCACTGCGGGACCTCTAGAGGATGTAGTAGTCCACCAGGCTTTTTCTGTTCCGCCTTAACCTGTTGGCACACCATACACTTGGAAACGAACTCTGCCACATCCTTTTTCATGCCGTTCCAAAAGAAAGTCCTTTTTATGTCTTTGTACATTTTATCTCCGCCTGGGTGTATCGTCATCTTGGAGTGATGAGCTTCTTCGAGAACCTTCTTTATTAAATCGTTTGTCTGTGGGATGCATAGCCTGCCATCTCGCCTTAGTAAACCCTTATCGTCGATGGAGTATCTGTTGAGGTGACTCGAAGTCTCACCCCTAATTAGCCTATCAATTATTTCTACAAGCTGAGGGTCTTCGCGTTGTGCTGCCCCTACTGAATCCACTAAAGTTGGGCGCACTTCGAGAGATGCTAGCAAGCCCGGTACGAAATCGGAGGAAGGCCTAAAGTCGAAGCTGGCTATAAACTCTAGGCTTTGTCTTTCAACAAACAACGGGCTTAGGGTCAATTTCTTTCGGCTCAACGCGTCTGCAACTACGTTGCCTTTGCCCGGAGTGTAGGAGATTTCGAAATCGTACGAGGCAAGAAACTCCATCCACCTTTGTTGCCTCAAGTTAAGATCCTTCTGCGAGAAAATATATTTCAACGATTTATGGTCAGTGTAAAGTTCGAACTTCTCACCTAGGAGATAGTGTCGCCAAGACTTGAGTGCAAAAACGATGGCGGCTAACTCAAGATCGTGGGTTGGGTAGTTCTTTTCGTGCACCTTCAACTGCCTCCCGCCATAAGCTACTACCCTTCCTTCTTGCATTAAGACGGCGCCTAGACCTATCCCACATGCATCCGTATAAACAGTGAACATCTTGCTCCCATCTGGCAGCGTCAAAACTGGGGCTGTTGTGAGAGCCCTTTTCAGTCGTTGGAAAGCAAACTCGCAATCCAAATCCCAATTGAACACTAGATTCTTCTTAGTCAATTTCGTGAGCGGAGCTGAGATTTTCGCAAAATCCCTTATGAATTTTCGATAGAAACCCGCTAGTCCTAGAAAGCTTCGGACCTCAGTTGCATTCCTTGGGGTCTTCCAATCCTGTACCGCCACTACCTTTTCAGGGTCCACCGCTAACCCTTGTTTGGATACTATGTGCCCAAGGAACCTCACCTCTTCTCTCCAAAAGTGGCATTTGGAGAATTTGGCTTTTAGTTGATGGGCTCGCAACGTTTCCATGATTGCCCTTAAGTGCTGAGCATGTTCCTCTTCACTCTTTGAGAAGATAAGGATATCATCTACGAAGACCACTACGAATTTGTTGAGGAAATCTCTAAATACCCTACTCATTAGGTCCACGAAGTAAGCAGGTGCATTTGTCAAGCCGAAAGGCATGACAAGCCATTCAAAGAAGCCGTCTGGGGTTCTGAAAGCCGTTTTATCGATGCTATCTTTAGCCACCCTTAGCTGATGAAAACCGGTTGCCAAATCGAGTTGGGAGAAAACAGACGCTCCTACAAGCTGGTCAAATAAATCGTCAATTCTAGGGAGAGGGTGCCTATTCTTTTTCGTTAGCTTGTTGAGCTCCCTATAGTCAACACATAGACGGAGTGAACCATCCGCCTTTGTAGCGAACACCACTGGAGCCCCCCATTCTGAAATGCTCCTCCTAATGAACCCCTTCTCTAGAAGCTCTTTAATCTGTTTACTGAGCTCTTTCCTTTCTCGTGGAGCCATATGTCTAACGGGCAACGCAACGGGCTTTGCATTATCCACGAGATATATGCGGAAGTCTATCTCCCGCTTCGGAGGCAAGCCCTTCACCTCTTCGAAGACATCCGGATATTCCCGGACCACTCTAACTGATTGCAAATTTTCAACAGAGGCATCTAGCGACTCAAGATAACTAAGCATAACCGCATACGAGGGATTACAAGAAATTTCCAAAGTATTACCGAGCTGGGTTAGGAGCCTAACAACCCTTTTCTCACAATCAAGGATGGCCCCATTACTGGATAGCCAATCCATACCCAAAATCAAACCATACCCCGAAAAACCAAAAACAAAGGCACTACATTGAAATTCTACACTTAGAATAGAAATTTTCAATCCCACACAGATCATAGACAAATGAGCTGGGCCCCCAATTGGGTTTGAAACAATTAAGGGGTCCTCTACCATACTAGTTTTTAGGTGCAGAGATTCTACTAAAGCAGACGAGATAAAGGAGTGTGATGCGCCAGAATCAAATAAAGTGCGAACGGGGTGATCATAAAGATAAACTACACTTTCTACAGAAGTGTTTGTACCTCGCTGTTGCAAAGGTGGCGCTTCCAGCACATGAACCTGTGCCCCTGGAGTGGATCCAGACCCCTGCCCCTGCCCTCGTTTCTTTGGGCAGTCCTTAGCTCTGTGGCCTGTCTGACCGCAAGAAAAGCACCCACCATTCTCCTTGGCCTTCTTTTTCCGGCAGTCCTTTACTAAGTGCCCCACTTTGCCACAGAAATTGCACTTCCTCTTCTCTTTGTTGCCTTTCCCGCCTTTCTTAAAGTCCGTCTTCTTAGGCTGCAAACCCTCTTTCTTCCCTTGAGAGCTTTCTGCCTTTGTCTCCTTCTTGCCCTTATCCTCTTCATTCAGCAACGCCATTTGCACCAATCTTTCATACGTGGCTCCCATGGGTATATGAGTCATGGCCAAACTGTGTAATGGCTCATTTAACCCCTTGACGAAACGGAGAGCCTTCTTGTGCGGGGTGTTGACTAGGTCAAGCCCAAACCTAGCCAGCTCATCAAACTGATTCACATACTCTCTAACAGTCTTGTCTCCATGCTTAAGAAATAAGAATTTCTCCAACTGCAAACTTCTTTCCGCATCTGAGAGAAATTTGGTCTCAAACCTTGCCCTAAAGTCCTCCCATGTCTCTACTGGTCTTTCAGCATTAGTGACTTCCCACCAGTAGGAAGCCTCGCCCTTCAATAGCCACACCGCCAATTGTACTTTTTGTCTGTCCTCTACCTCAAAGATGATGAATAGATCCTCAGTTTCCTTCAGCCAATTTCTAGCTGCTACGAAGGACTCAGTTCCATGGAAATCCCTTCCTCCCATAGCTTTAAAATCCTTACATATCTTAGCAAACACGTTTCCTCGCGGAGGAGGTGGAGGAAGAGGTGCTGCTGCAGCTGGATGATTTCCTGCAGCTGGGGGAGGAGGAACGGTAGGACCTGGCTGAGTGGCCCTTGCTTCTAAGAACCGTCTAAACCAACCAGGTATTGGTACCCCTTCCGGCAAGTTAAGATCTTCGGACATGCTGAAACAAAAAGGATAGGTTCAAAACGAAGGATAAGAGATAGTACCAATGGCTTTGGGGAGTGGACTTTGCCTTTTAAAAATAAAATAATATTTTTCTTTTAAAAATGCTTCTTTAAATTTCCTTTTTGAAAATAAATTTTCAAAACTTTTTATCTTATCTGGTAAACCTATGCTCTGATACCAAGTGAAACACCCCACCTCCGTTAGGGTCACTCTCAAAGGGAATGCCCTAATTTTGGTGGAGGTTTATAAGTACAAGTCACAGATATACAAGACAGATATAAGAACACATATTTTTAAACAGCGGAAGAACAACAACAAACTTTTATTTCATAAAGTCAAATACGTGTTACAACAACATCCTTTCCAAAAACATAACATAACACTTTCATAATCTGTAACACCCCGAATTTCAATTAACACTAATAGTTAGTAATTAAAGTATAAATAATCTCAGATGTGAGAATTGGGGGAAACGGGCTGCGTCATTTCGTTCGTCTCGGAAAAATACGCGAAATAGAGTCCGAGTTTTCGAAAATCGGAGTCCGTATGGCCCAGTTATGGCCCGATGAAGTTTGCAGAAAATTTGAAACTAAAGAAAACAGATTTATAATTTAAATTCAGATTTTAAAATAGAGCAGGCGGGGCCAGGCGGGAAGGTTCCCGCCCTACCCATGTCGACAGGGCTGTCGACAGGCCTGTCGACAGGGGTGTCGACTTGCCTGTCGACTTGCCTGTCGACAGGGGGGGGGGTGACGCCCAGTGAAACTGGGTGCACCAGTTTGGGTTCTTGGGCTGGCTTGGTGGGCTAGTTCTGGAAGCTTCTTGGATCTGACGGATCTGATGGTCCTAAATTAATCTAGGGTTAATCTAAGGGTCTAAAATGCAACCTAATCCTATAAATAATACCCTAACCCTACCCTAATTCATTCATAATTAAACCTAGTAACTAAACTATGGCAAAATGCTAGCTCTCATGGCCTCCACTAATTTATGAAGAGGGTTGCATGCTAATCACTCTCTAATCAACCTCTAATCCCTTCTTAGCATCTTAATCTTCTTCATTTGGTGTGCAAAATTGCTAGTAGTGAGTTTCTATCACTTTGATGATCTTTTGGGTAAACTAATTAGATGAGATGTGATGGGATTTATGGTTTTGTATGTGGATTAAAGAGTCTTGAATCATATGATATGATGTTAGCATTAATCTTATGTTTATGCATGTTGAGTATGTATGTTTATGCATGTTGAGTATGCAAGTTTATGCAAGCTTAATATGATGTATGTTATGTTTGCATGATGCTAAATATGCAAGTTGTGGGCTATGTAATCATATGCATGTTATGCAAGTTCATGGTGATATGCTATGCAAGTTACATGTAGGTTAATATGCAAAATATGCTATGCAAGTTACATGTTTGTTAATATGCAAGTTACATGTATGTTAATATGCAAAATATGCTATGCAAGTTACATGTTTGTTAATATGCAAGTTACATGTATGTTAATATGCAAAATATGCTATGCAAGTTACATGTTTGTTAATATGCAAGTTACATGTTTGTTAATATGCAAGTTACATGTATGTTAATATGCAAAATATGCTATGCAAGTTACATGTTTGTTAATATGCAAGTTACATGTATGTTAATATGCAAAATATGCTATGCAAGTTACATGTTTGTTAATATGCAAGTTACATGTTTGTTAATATACAAGTTACATGTTTGCTAATATGCAAGTTACATGTTTGTTAATATGCAAGTTCATGATGACACATTATGCAAGTTATGTGACATGTTATACAAGATTATATGCAAGTTATGTGACATGTTATGCAAGTTCATATACAAGTTATGTGTTTGTTAATATGCAAGATGGCACCTTTGAAACATGTTCATTCATATGCAAGTTGACACCTTTTATGTGTTATGTCATGAAAACGAAATTACGTAGGAACGATGGGGTAATTAAATGCATAAGTTAATAAGATTGTGTGAAATTAATATAATTATGCATAATGCAAAATAAATGAACATAGTATGGGAATTTGCCTATTTAGTTAGGTGTACCCATACTATGTGTTGGGAATTTACCTATTGAGTTAGGTCTACCCCATGGGAATTTACCTATTAAGTTAGGTCTACCCATGTTAAGAAAAACTTGATGAATTAGGGATAATTAATATAAAATTATGAGGGGGATTAATTAGTTGTAATTAATTGACTAAGGCACGAGGTTGGACTCAGTTGTAGCGTAAAACTGCCCGGACCCAACCGGCTTAACCAGTTGCTACAAATGTTAGCCCAATGTGAGAGGTCTTAGGCACAAACTAAATACGTGATTAATGTAAAGACACGAGGTTAGACTCGGTTATGACATAAGGCGGCCCGGACCCAACCGGCTTAACCAGCGGTCATAAAAGACAGTCTAATGTGAGAGGTCTTTACAAAGGTTACGATCTTAATTAATTAATTAAGAAACACTTAACCACATTAGCATGTAGGGGGACATGAGGGGTTAAGTGGGTGCCTTGGGTGGCATGAAGAAATCTAGTGGTTGCCTTGGGTGGCAATTAGAAAATACGATTAGAATACTTAACCAAAATGGAAACATGTAATTAAACATGATTAAAGCGTTAAGTGGGATATACTAGAGAAAGGGACAAGCTTAGGTGGGTAGCTTGTGGAGGCCCATTTCAACCAGTAACCCATACGTATCTTTATGGGCTCGACCCATGTCGAGGACGGGACACGCATACTGGGCTTGACTGTAAGAGGCAAACGGGTTAGCGGTGGCAACGCAAGTCCAACGGGCTTCATATGCGTGAGTAGGCCCGGGCTGGTAGATAAGCCGTTGTTGCATCGGGTAGATATAAGCCGTGCATCGTTAATTATATCGGGTTGCCACGTTGGGGAATGGTACACCCCACGGTGGGGCCAGCACGGGTATCTACGTTAGGGAGCCGATCGAATGGGGAGTAGTGTGTACACCTAGTGGATTGTAGGGCCCCGTGGCGCCTACTTGGTCACCTAGGGGTACGCAAGTACTATTAAGTTAATTTTATAAGTCCTTGGGTGGGATCAACCTTTAAGTTAGGAACGACTGGTGTGGTGCAGTTTAGTAATTTACCTAAGGAAGGGTAGATGCGTTTTTATCTCTATCTTAGTTTAGTTGACCGCTTAGTGTAACCATTCACCCCCATATGTTACCGTATATCAGTTCATGTCTTCTCTGGTTATTTTAAACGATTGTATTGTTAAAGTTATAGGACTCGCTCAGACTTATGTCTGACCCCGTTGTTTTTATCTTTTTCCCAACCCTCAGGTCCTGTGGTGGATCCTAGCAGTAGTGGAGCTTGATCAGATTGCTGTTCCAGTCTTTAGGAGCTTGAGTAGATGTAAAGCTCCAGTTATCCAGTTATCTTTCCTTTTGTTTTGGCTATTGTATGAGAGTGGGATTATTTACTTCTTTATTTTGATGGATATTGTACTTAACTTTTACTGTGGTTTTATGATGTAACCAGACATGTTTTACTTCCGCTGTTATGAGATGATGTTTTAAAATTTCAAGTACTATTTATATCTGGCTGGTTGAAATTTTTCTGTTCTATACTCACTAAAATACTCCACCGATGCTATGGCATTCCCTATTGTGAGTGATCATAGCGGGAGTGGGGTGTTACACGTGGTATCAGAGCTTAAGGTTACCAGAACAGATAAATTTTTTGAGAAAAACTATTTTCTAAGAGTATTTTCGAAGAAAGTATTTTCAAAAGCATGTCTTCTAAGAGAAAAAGTTTTTGAAAAAGAAAAGCATAATCCCCAATAGCCATATCTTTATCTTTCGGAATCTCCTCTTTGAATCTTTCCTCTTTCGTTTCAGCATGGCTGAAGATCTTAACATCCCGGAGGGTTTAGTTATACCACTATGGTATAGGAGGTTACAAGAGGCTAGGGCCGCGGCTGCGGGTCCAGCCAATGCTACTACACCAGAGACAACCGCTCCTCCTCCTCAGCCTAGAGTGGATAATTTTGCTAAGGTTTGCAAGGAGTTCAAGGCTATAGGAGGAAAACCTTTTCTAGGTTCAGAGACTTTCATAGAGGCTAGAGATTGGCTTAAGGAAGTGGAAGAGTTGCTAGATATCTTTGAAGTGGAAGAGGGAAAGAAAGTCAAGTTGGCGGCTTGGTTAATGAAGGGAGAAGCCTCATTCTGGTGGGAGGTTACTAATGGAGAACGCCCTGTTGACTCTTGGGCAGATTTTAAGCAAAGGTTTGGGGCTAAGTTTCTCTCAAGGGCGGAAGAGAATCTGTTTATGGAGAAGTTCTTGAATTTGAAGCAAGGGAATCTCACGGTGAAAGAATATGTCAACAAATTCAATCAATTAGCAAGATTTGGCATAGAGTTGGTGAATACACCGGAGAAGAAGGCTTTGAGGTTCGTTAGAGGCTTGAACGAACCATTGCAAGGAATAGCTATGACTCACATTCCTATGGGGGCCACCTTTGAGAAACTTGTCTACATGGCACTTATGCATGAGGATGATAAGAATTCTAAGGCACCAGAGAAAAAGGGGGATCAGAAGAAACCGCAACAACAACAACAAGGCAAGGGCGGGAAAGGCAATGGTGACAAGAAGAAGACGAAGAAGAAGTGCTTCAATTGTGGAACACCAGGTCACCTCAGCAAAGATTGTCGCAAAAAGAAAAAGACCGGTTGCTTTCATTGTGGTGAAGCAGGACATCTCGTGAAAAACTGCCCAAAGAAGGGGCAGAAGACGGGGTCTACCTCAGGAGGTCAGGTGCAAGCTCTTATAGCACCACCTCAGTCAGGGGGGCAAGTTCAGGTTCTCTCAGTTCCACCGATTCAGCAGAGAGGTAGAACTATTTCCGTTGAAAGTCTGGTTTTTCTGTTTGATCATCCAGTTCGTACTTTGTTTGACTCTGGCGCATCACATTCTTTTATCTCATCATCGTTAGTTGAGTCACTGCACTTAGACACCAGTCTAGTTGATGATCCCTTGGTTGTTTCAAACCCAATTGGGGGCTCTATATATCTGTCTATGATATGTTTGGGTTTGAAGATTTCTATACTTAGCATTGAGTTTAGATGTGATGCTTTTGTATTGGGCTTCACGGGCTATGGGTTGATTTTGGGCATGGACTGGTTATCCAGTAATGGTGCCGTTCTTGATTGTGAAAGGAGAGTTGTCAGGCTTATGACCCGCTTGGGTAATACTCTCGAGATCTCTTGTAATCCCATGGAATCTGTTCTTCTAAGTTATCTTGAATCGCTCGATGCTTCGGTCGAGAGTTTGCGTTCTGTCAGAGTAGTCCGGGAATATCCGGATGTGTTTGAAGAAGTGAAGAATTTACCTCCGAAGCGGGAGATAGATTTCCGAATTTATTTGGTGGATAATGCCAAACCAGTGTCTTTGCCAGTGCGCCACATGGCTCCTCGTGAGAGAAAAGAACTTCATAAGCAAGTAGGGGAGTTGCTTGAGAAGGGGTTCATAAGGCAAAGTATATCGGAGTGGGGAGCTCCAGTAGTGTTTGCCACGAAGGCAGATGGGTCCCTCAGACTTTGTGTGGATTATAGAGAACTTAATAAGCTCACAAAGAAGAATAGACACCCATTACCGAGAATAGATGATCTCTTTGATCAGTTGGTTGGCGCCTCAGTGTTTTCGCAAATGGACTTAGCTACAGGGTTTCATCAGTTGAGAGTGGCGGAGGACAGTATAGAGAAGACTGCTTTCCGGACTCCGGATGGTTTTTATGAGTGGCTAGTGATGCCATTTGCGTTGACAAACGCCCCTGCATACTTTGTTGATTTAATGAGTAGAGTGTTCAGAGAGTATCTGAATAAGTTTGTAGTAGTTTTTGTGGATGACATCTTGGTCTTTTCCAAGAGTGAAGAAGAGCATGCCTTACATCTCAAGGAAGTGTTGGAGACTCTTCGAGCACATAGTCTTAAAGCTAAATTCTCTAAATGCCATTTTTGGAGAAGAGAAGTGCGATTCTTAGGGCATGTGGTCTCTAAGGAAGGGATAGCTGTGGATCCCGCAAAGATAGTATCTATCCAGGATTGGAAAGTTCCTAGAAATGCTACCGAAGTAAGAAGTTTCTTGGGGTTGGCAGGATATTATAGGAAGTTCATCAAAGACTTCGCGAAGATATCAGCCCCATTAACCCGCTTGACGAAGAAGAATCTGGTTTTCTTATGGGACGTAGATTGTGATGATGCTTTCCGACGGTTAAAGAGAGCTTTGACCACCGCTCCAGTTTTAGTGCTCCCAGATGGGAGTAAGCCGTTTGTTGTTTATACCGATGCTTGTGGAACAGGATTAGGCGCAGTCTTGATGCAGGAGGGAAGGGTAATAGCCTATGGAGGGAGACAATTGAGAGTGCATGAGAAGAACTACCCTACCCATGATCTAGAGTTGGCCGCGATTGTTTTCGCACTTAAGTCTTGGCGCCATTATCTTCTTGGTGAGAGATTCGAGTTGTTCACCGACCATAAATCATTGAAGTACTTATTCTCTCAGAAGGATTTAAACTTAAGACAGCAAAGGTGGATGGAGTTCTTAGCATCCTATGATTTCGAGATAGCGTATACTCCTGGCAAGGGTAACGTGGTGGCAGACGCCTTGAGTAGAAAAAGGCTATCTTTGATTCCATTGTTCGTGGAACGACGAAGCTTGGAGTTTCTTTCTTTGTTTGACTTCAGACCTTCTGTTGATTTTGTACCTGGTTTCTTGGCATCCTTGGAGGTTAGACCTACTCTTTTGAGACGGATTGGCGAGGCTCAGCGAGACGACCCACAGTTGGTTGAGTTGGTAGAGAAGCTTATGAGGGGGGAGTCGTCCAGCCATTTGGGTAGATACACCATAGATGATAAGGGATGGTTGCATAGAGACGGTAGACTTTGTGTACCGCAAGATGAGGGTTTGAAGAAGGCTATTTTGGATGATGCACATCGTTCAAGAATGACTATTCATCCCGGTGGAGACAAAATGTACCAAGACATGAAGAGAGTTTTCTTCTGGGCCGGTATGAAGAAAGATGTGGCCGAGTATGTGGCTAGATGCTTAGTGTGCCAACAAGTTAAAGCGGAGCAAAGGAAACCCGGTGGGTTGCTACAC
Source organism: Allium sativum (assembly GCA_030737875.1). Taxonomy (NCBI): domain Eukaryota; kingdom Viridiplantae; phylum Streptophyta; class Magnoliopsida; order Asparagales; family Amaryllidaceae; genus Allium; species Allium sativum. The sequence continues at coordinate 175,280,189 of CM060915.1, read as the reverse complement.
CCATTGGAAGTTCCGCAATGGAAGTGGGATAGTGTCTCGATGGATTTTAACGATGGGTTACCGAGATCGAGGAAGGGCAATACGGGAATTTGGGTTGTGGTAGACAGACTTACCAAGAGTGCCCATTTTATACCCGTGAAGAGTAAGAGGACCGCTCCATGGCTTGCTTCGGTCTATGTGAGAGAGATTGTTAGATTGCATGGCGTACCATCCAGCATTGTGAGTGATCGAGATCCTATCTTCACTAGTGAGTTTTGGAGAAGTTTGCAAGAGGCGGTAGGGACTCAGTTGTGTTTGAGCACCGCATATCATCCTCAGACGGACGGTCAGACCGAGAGGGTGAACCGTATCTTAGAAGATCTCTTGAGGCTTTGTATCTTAGATTTTGGAGGTACATGGGAAGAACACCTTCCTTTGGTGGAGTTCGCATATAATAACAGCTTTCAGTCTAGTATTGGTATGGCTCCTTTCGAAGCTCTTTATGGAAGGCCTTGTCGATCTCCTACATGTTGGTGGGAATCTACGGATAAGATCTTGCTTGGGCCAGATATGGTTAGAGAGACTTCAGAGAAGATTGATTTGATTCGAAGAAGGATGAAGGCAGCACAAGATAAACAGAAATCTTATGCGGATCGGAGAAGGACGGATCTTGAGTTTGAGGTTGGGGATATGGTTTTTGTCAAAGTATCTCCATTGAGAAATGTTGTTCGCTTTGGGTCCTTTGGGAAGTTAGCACCGAGATTTGTTGGGCCGTTTCCTATTAAGGAAAGGATCGGACGGATGGCATATAGGGTGGAGTTGCCCAACAGACTTAGTGGTGTTCATGATGTATTCCATGTATCACATCTGAGGAAGTGCTTACATTAGACCGCAGAGGTGGTAGAGCCGAGCTTGCTTAGAGATGTAGAGGTAGAGCGTGATGCGACGATTCGATGAGCTCCTACTCGCATCCTTGGGTCAGAGACTAGGAAGTTGAGGAACAGAGAAGTTCAGCTAGTTAAAGTGCAATGGGGAGATGACGAAAGCAATGCTACTTGGGAGACGGAAGCGAAGATGCGTTCTTTGTATCCATTTCTTTTTGAGAGTATGTCTTTTAACTTCTCCTTTATTGCTTGTCTAGTACTTATCTTTAGTATGTCCTCTCGTTAGTACTACTTGACCTTTAGATAGGGTAAGCCTATGGTTGAAACATGTGTTTGAAACATGTTATGATTGATGGATGCATGTGGATGAAATTGGTTGCTAGTGGTTGCTCGTGGATGCATATACACACACATTAGGCACTAGATCGGCTCAGACACTTCATGTTGCATATTGCATAAATGGATGTGGTAGTTAGAATTGATGGATGTATCATGGCTGTGTTATCATATGGATGATGCATTTTTGTGTATGGTTGTGCACGCATGTAGAAATTTGTATGTGTCAATAGGGTTTCGCATACATATTGGATGCATGGCACTATCATGGTTTGCATTAAGGAGGTCGACTGAATCAGTAGACCGCCTGATTTTGCATTAGTATACGGACATATACACACACTTTCCGCATATGTTCATACATCATTAGAATTTTCTAAGGATAATGGTTGCTTGTGGTTGATGGTTTAGAAGATGGTTGTTTGGTTGGTAGGATACGTTCTTCTTAACTTAGAGATTTCGAGGACGAAATCCTTTAAGTAGGGGAGAATGTAACACCCCGAATTTCAATTAACACTAATAGTTAGTAATTAAAGTATAAATAATCTCAGATGTGAGAATTGGGGGAAACGGGCTACGTCATTTCGTTCGTCTCGGAAAAATACGCGAAATAGAGTCCGAGTTTTCGAAAATCGGAGTCCGTATGGCCCAGTTATGGCCCGATGAAGTTTGCAGAAAATTTGAAACTAAAGAAAACAGATTTATAATTTAAATTCAGATTTTAAAATAGAGCAGGCGGGGCCAGGCGGGAAGGTTCCCGCCCTACCCATGTCGACAGGGCTGTCGACAGGCCTGTCGACAGGGGTGTCGACTTGCCTGTCGACTTGCCTGTCGACAGGGGGGGTGACGCCCAGTGAAACTGGGTGCACCAGTTTGGGTTCTTGGGCTGGCTTGGTGGGCTAGTTCTGGAAGCTTCTTGGATCTGACGGATCTGATGGTCCTAAATTAATCTAGGGTTAATCTAAGGGTCTAAAATGCAACCTAATCCTATAAATAATACCCTAACCCTACCCTAATTCATTCATAATTAAACCTAGTAACTAAACTATGGCAAAATGCTAGCTCTCATGGCCTCCACTAATTTATGAAGAGGGTTGCATGCTAATCACTCTCTAATCAACCTCTAATCCCTTCTTAGCATCTTAATCTTCTTCATTTGGTGTGCAAAATTGCTAGTAGTGAGTTTCTATCACTTTGATGATCTTTTGGGTAAACTAATTAGATGAGATGTGATGGGATTTATGGTTTTGTATGTGGATTAAAGAGTCTTGAATCATATGATATGATGTTAGCATTAATCTTATGTTTATGCATGTTGAGTATGTATGTTTATGCATGTTGAGTATGCAAGTTTATGCAAGCTTAATATGATGTATGTTATGTTTGCATGATGCTAAATATGCAAGTTGTGGGCTATGTAATCATATGCATGTTATGCAAGTTCATGGTGATATGCTATGCAAGTTACATGTAGGTTAATATGCAAAATATGCTATGCAAGTTACATGTTTGTTAATATGCAAGTTACATGTATGTTAATATGCAAAATATGCTATGCAAGTTACATGTTTGTTAATATGCAAGTTACATGTATGTTAATATGCAAAATATGCTATGCAAGTTACATGTTTGTTAATATGCAAGTTACATGTTTGTTAATATGCAAGTTACATGTATGTTAATATGCAAAATATGCTATGCAAGTTACATGTTTGTTAATATGCAAGTTACATGTATGTTAATATGCAAAATATGCTATGCAAGTTACATGTTTGTTAATATGCAAGTTACATGTTTGTTAATATACAAGTTACATGTTTGCTAATATGCAAGTTACATGTTTGTTAATATGCAAGTTCATGATGACACATTATGCAAGTTATGTGACATGTTATACAAGATTATATGCAAGTTATGTGACATGTTATGCAAGTTCATATACAAGTTATGTGTTTGTTAATATGCAAGATGGCACCTTTGAAACATGTTCATTCATATGCAAGTTGACACCTTTTATGTGTTATGTCATGAAAACGAAATTACGTAGGAACGATGGGGTAATTAAATGCATAAGTTAATAAGATTGTGTGAAATTAATATAATTATGCATAACGCAAAATAAATGAACATAGTATGGGAATTTGCCTATTTAGTTAGGTGTACCCATACTATGTGTTGGGAATTTACCTATTGAGTTAGGTCTACCCCATGGGAACTTACCTATTAAGTTAGGTCTACCCATGTTAAGAAAAACTTGATGAATTAGGGATAATTAATATAAAATTATGAGGGGGATTAATTAGTTGTAATTAATTGACTAAGACACGAGGTTGGACTCAGTTGTAGCGTAAAACTGCCCGGACCCAACCGGCTTAACCAGTTGCTACAAATGTTAGCCCAATGTGAGAGGTCTTAGGCACAAACTAAATACGTGATTAATGTAAAGACACGAGGTTAGACTCGGTTATGACATAAGGCTGCCCGGACCCAACCGGCTTAACCAGCGGTCATAAAAGACAGTCTAATGTGAGAGGTCTTTACAAAGGTTACGATCTTAATTAATTAATTAAGAAACACTTAACCACATTAGCATGTAGGGGGACATGAGGGGTTAAGTGGGTGCTTTGGGTGGCATGAAGAAATCTAGTGGTTGCCTTGGGTGGCAATTAGAAAATACGATTAGAATACTTAACCAAAATGGAAACATGTAATTAAACATGATTAAAGCGTTAAGTGGGATATACTAGAAAAAGGGACAAGCTTAGGTGGGTAGCTTGTGGAGGCCCATTTCAACCAGTAACCCATACGTATCTTTGTGGGCTCGACCCATGTCGAGGACGGGACACGCATACTGGGCTTGACTGTAAGAGGCAAACGGGTTAGCGGTGGCAACGCAAGTCCAACGGGCTTCATATGCGTGAGTGGGCCCGGGCTGGTAGATAAGCCGTTGTTGCATCGGGTAGATATAAGCCGTGCATCGTTAATTATATCGGGTTGCCACGTTGGGGAATGGTACACCCCACGGTGGGGCCAGCACGGGTATCTACGTTAGGGAGCCGATCGAATGGGGAGTAGTGTGTACACCTAGTGGATTGTAGGGCCCCGTGGCGCCTACTTGGTCACCTAGGGGTACGCAAGTACTATTAAGTTAATTTTATAAGTCCTTGGGTGGGATCAACCTTTAAGTTAGGAACGACTGGTGTGGTGCAGTTTAGTAATTTACCTAAGGAAGGGTAGATGCGTTTTTATCTCTATCTTAGTTTAGTTGACCGCTTAGTGTAACCATTCACCCCCATATGTTACCGTATATCAGTTCATGTCTTCTCTGGTTATTTTAAACGATTGTATTGTTAAAGTTATAGGACTCGCTCAGACTTATGTCTGACCCCGTTGTTTTTATCTTTTTCCCAACCCTCAGGTCCTGTGGTGGATCCTAGCAGTAGTGGAGCTTGATCAGATTGCTGTTCCAGTCTTTAGGAGCTTGAGTAGATGTAAAGCTCCAGTTATCCAGTTATCTTTCCTTTTGTTTTGGCTATTGTATGAGAGTGGGATTATGTACTTCTTTATTTTGATGGATATTGTACTTAACTTTTACTATGGTTTTATGATGTAACCAGACATGTTTTACTTCCGCTGTTATGAGATGATGTTTTAAAATTTCAAGTACTATTTATATCTGGCTGGTTGAAATTTTTCTGTTCTATACTCACTAAAATACTCCACCGATGCTATGGCATTCCCTATTGTGAGTGATCATAGCGGGAGTGGGGTGTTACATAATCTGTCTTGCGTACATTATTTAAAGAAGCATAAATAAAACATAGATAAACTGCAAAAGCCCCATAGTGGATTGTCCAAAGCCATAGTTCAAAACAGGAAAGTCCAAGCAATACATTTCTCTTCTTCAAGCTGGATGTTGAGGTAGGTCAAGCTGCTGTGTTCCCTCCCTGAGGACCTGGGGGGGGGAAACGGAAGAAAGAAGACGAAAGAAAAGTAGAGTCAGACATAAAGCCTGAGTAAGTCTAGTACTACTTTGTCTATGAATAAAGAACTGGGTATGATAAGTATAAACAAGAAGTGGGCATGCACTATAAACTTGGTTAAGTTGTCTAGGGTCAAATATACTATCGTACCCCATGTTAATCTCTGAACCCATATAAACTAGTTTCCGACTGGCACCCCATAATCAGGGTGAAGTGATCCATCCTATGATAATCGGCTCCTACTCGCATAGTTACATGTGTCTTACGGCCCCCGATGTCTGTAGTTACCTATGCTGGTCCCACCATGGGGTGTATCAAGTCCCATAGTGGCAACCCGACACAACCTTAGAGTGCACAGGTATGCTACGGGTGCCCAGTGCCTTATTTTTCTGCGCCGGAGTGTGTGCACGCCCGCACCCCGTTAGAACCTACACTGCTACACCACCGCCGTCGATTTGACCTCTTACAATCAGCCCAGTAATCGTGCCCCACCCTGCCTAGTTTCAGGGTATCCTGATACACCTTTTAGGGTTACTGCTGAAAAGGGTCCCCCGTTACTAGGTTTTCTATCTCTAGCCAACATGCTAAGTTGGTTAAGTGTTTTCTAACCTAACCCCCACCAGTTCATTTAGTTTAGCATGTTACATTTTGATTAAGTCTTAGTCCACTTAATCCTAACAATCCTGACTCAGCCTTAATTGTCTTATTAAGGCCCTGACCTCTCACATTAGACAGGTATTGCTGTGGCTGCCTGTTGCCGGTTGGTTCCGGGCAGTCTTACGCCACAACTCAGTCTAACCTCGGGTCCTTATTGGGCTCCATGTTTAACCTCCCACATTGGATAGGTATTGTTGTGACTACTGGACAGCCGGGCGGTTCCGGGCAGGTTTACATCACAACTCAATCCAACCTCGGGTTAAACACATCGTATTTTCTACATTTACATATCTTGTCATTCTTCTTTATTTCTTATATGTAAATATTTGCGGCCCATTATTAAGTTAATGGTGTAAAGGTTACACCAATCATGGGCCCAACCCATACTTGAATTTGGGCCCTTCTATTTCATATTTTCATTCATTAATTAATTAATTTTTAACCCAACGTTATTTTCCCCCGTTTTACACGTCCGTTTATATATTGGGCTTAGCCTTTTAAAGCCCAATTTAGCCATACGAAAAGGGGAGGCTTAAAGCGTGATTACATACATAAAGAGGGGAAGGTGAGCGCATGAACTTGCATATGACGTTGGAAATACATAATAGAAACTGGTGTACTTGCATATATATACTTTTGTCATAAAGCATAGGTGACATGAATCAAAGCATGTGAACTTGTAATTGAGATATCATTATTGACACATGAACCTATACTTTTATTTAGGCATAATGTCAAACATAAGCATGGCATAAATATTTCTAGCATAAGCATGGCATAATGTCAAACATAAGCATGGCATAAATACTTCTAGCATAAACATGGCATAATGTCAAACATAAGCATGGCATAATATCAAACATAAGCATGGCATAAGTATAGTTAAATTTGTTCACATAACCATGGCATAAACATAAACAAGTCATGTTCATAAGGTTTCTACATGTTTACCAAGGGGATACTTTGTTACTAACACAAAAGCATAGTTCCACTTAATCATGATTTAAGTCTCATAACGATGGTATAAATATACTTATGCATAAATATTCCTAATCATGGTGTTTGCTTTAAACTTGCAAAAAAAAAAGGATTTTTGAGTCTAACCTAGCCATGTCTCACATATGTCATCATATAATTCTTTTAAACAAGATAGACTTAATCATGGATTTCAATTATGCCAAATATCATTCATAGCCTAGCCATATTCATGAGTTTTGCAAAAGCATGGCTTAATACATGGATTATGGTGTCAAAATTCCAACATAGTTTCATATGAACTATAACAACTAAACTTGTTTCAATAACTTGCAAAATGATTTATGCACAAAAATATACATCATGATGGCATAATACAAAGCCCCAAACTTGCATGAATTTCAATCAACTACATACATGTAGCTTCAACATAGATTACATAATTTGCGCAATATTCCAAACGTATACTTGCATAGAACTACCGCATGTAGTTCTTTATAACATAATTTTGCACAAATATGAATTACTTTATTATCCCAATTCAAGCATACAAATCAATACAGTTGTTTATTCATACCAAAGTAATACTCTACTTACAATGGTTGCGGCGAATTCTCTAATTAAGAGATATGACTCCTTTGTTGAATTGATTGGCTTTAGGTTGCTTGAATTGCTTTAGGCTTTAGAATTTTCCTCCTAATCCTCTCTCTAGTTGGCGGCTACCTCTAGTCGTTCCTCAGCAACATGGCGGCTATGTTCTTAATTTTGAATGAATAGATTAGGGTTTAGTCTAGGGTTGTTTATATAGAGGTTAGGAACTGATTAGGACCCTTGATGTTGCTAGGTTAGATCGTAGCCATTCATTCGATAGAGAGACCAATTAAAACTTGCCACCTAGCCCTAGTGACAAAGCAGACCACAGAAAATCGGAGGAACACAGACCTGGCCAGCCAGGTTGACTGGGCTCGACCAGGTCGATACCCCTGTCGACAGGGCTGTCGACAGCCCTGTCTACATGGGTAGCCCAGGTCGACAGCCCAGTCGACCTGGGTGGCCCAGGCGGGTGTTCTTCCACCCTGGCCCATTGGGCCCCACTTGGGAATATTTAATTATTTAATTCTGTTTGAATTTTAAATTCTCAAACTTCCGAAGGCCATATCTCCTTCATACGGACTCCGTTTTTCGAAAACTCGGACTCTATTTCGCGTATTTTTCCGAGACGAACGCAATGGCGTATCCCGTTTCCCTTAGTTCTTTGATTTCCAATTAATTATACTTTAATTTGTTAATTTCGCAATTATAGAATTTTCGGGGTGTTACACAACGTCTACCCAAAGGAACACATCTCAATTTCAGAACCTCAGATCTCAGAAAAACAAGACCGTCTTGTGTTGTAAGTATAGTGGCTCTTTAGATGGGAATGCATTTAAGACATGACTTGTTGTAAATTGTAATATGGAATTATATTAGTATTAACGATGTTGTTTTATATTTGTTAATTGTGATAATTTGAATGGTTGTGTTGATTGAATCTTTTATGTATTGTGAATTAAACAATCAACACCTTATGCGAATTTTATGTATACAGTTAGATCTAAATATATGTTTATGCAAGTTATAGGTTGCAAGTTAGATTTCACAAATATTTATATCATTCATGTAGGCTTTATGTATATATGTTTAAACCAATTATGCCTACATGACTAGAATAGAGCTATATTCACATGTTTTATGCACTTGAGAACTTATAATTGGATCCCTGTCAAGATCCATTTAGGATTGATATGAAAGTTTATTGTTAGATCTATGTTTATACATATGTGTTGTAAGTTCACATCCGTAAGTGGTTGTCAAAGTTGTAAATATAGTATTGTCTTACGCCTGTTTTATGTTTGAGGTTATGCCTAGACCTATGCATTAACATATTATACCATGTTGTAGTGGATTCATATGACACCTATTAGGTTATACTATGTTATACCTTTATGTTAGGCTAAAACTATATGATTCATGTGACACCTATTTAACTAGGCCCAATATTTATATGCAAGTTTGTGGCAATTATGCAATGTTATGATATTCATGTCAATTATTTTGCAAGTTCACACCTATGATATTCATGTTGATTATTTTGCAAGTTCACACCTATGATGTTCATATTGACTATGTCGAGAATGCCAAGTTTACAACTATGATATGTTTATGTTCATGAATTATTTTTATGCCAATTTTGTGTACGCTAAATTAGGCTAAGTTCTTAGCTTAATATTATATGTCAAAATCATGCAGACGGAAAATTAGGCTAAGATTGTTAGCCTAATATTTAGAAGGGGTACGTTGGGTAAAATAGGTAATTACAGGAAACTTGACATAAATTGGTTAAAAATCACATAAGTGATTTATGGCATAAAATTATATTAATTATATACCTAAACTAATGAGATTGATTGGAAACAAATTCGGCAGTAACTTGAATTTTGAATAATTTACATAATTAAAATTTAAATTAGAAAATATGAATATGCTTAACCCGAGGTTGGATTGAGTTGTGATGTAAACCTGCTCGGACCCTCCCGGCTGTCCAGTAATCATAACAATACTATCTAATGTGAGAGGTTAAGGCATTGGGCCCAATAAAGACCCGAGGTTAGACTGAGTTGTGGCGTAAGACTGCTCGGAACCATCCGACATACAGGGAGCCACAACAATATCTGTCTAATGTGAGTGGTTGGTGCTTTAATAAGACAATTAAAGCTAAGTTAGGATTGGTAGGGTTAAGTTAATCTGAACACTTAACCAACTTAACATGTTAACAAGACAAGACTTGTAGGGGTTAAGTAACTAAGAAAACACTTAGCCAATTTAACATGTTAACTGGACTAGAAGGTGAGGTTAAGTAAAGTTAATACACTTAACCAATTTAACATATTAACTAGACTAGAGGGTGAGGTTAAGTAAATTCAGGAAACTTAACCGTTATAACCTGATAATTAGATAAGTGGGTGAGGTTAAGTAAATTTAGAATACTTAACCATTATAACACGTTAGCTAGATAAGTGGGCAAGGTTACGTAAATACACTTAGACAATTTAATATGTTAGCTGGACTAGAGGGTGGGGTTAAGTAAACTTAGAACACTTAACCATCATAGTGTGATAAATTGAACAGGGTTAAGTTGAAACATGAAGGGACAATACTTAACCAATAGAACATGTTAATTAAACAGACGTTAGGGTTAAGTTAACTAAGGGAACACTTAACCGTTATAACATGTTAGTTAAAACAGATGGGCAAGGTTAGGTTAAAAGGGACACTTAACCAATACAAGGTGAATGGGTAGGGTTAAGTAATAAGAAATACTTAACCAATATAACTTGGTTTGTGATAAGGTTAAGTCAACGTGAATTACTGATAACACTTAACCAGTTTAACATGACAAATGAATGTGTTAAGTTAAATTGTATCGACTAATGACACTTAACCATTCCAACTTAACGAGAAAGAGAACTAAGTAGTAAACTTTAGTTGAAAGGGGCTAAGTATTAAAACTTATTTAAGAAAACGACGATTCTGTAAACTAAGTAGTAAACCTTAGTTAGGAAAACTAAGTAGTAATCCTTAGTATAACAAGAGGAGGAGCGAACGTCCATCTGATCTTAAAGAAGGCTCCAACGAATTGGGTTACGAAGCCCGAGGCTTCGAGGGGACGTGAGGGTACTCTTGGTATCCCTCTGTGAGAATGCAGATGATCCGCCTGGGCTCACAGAGGTTAAGGTCTGCGTTAGAAGAACCAAGTGTATGCCTTGGTTGCAATATAAGGCAACCTAAAGACTAGGATGGACCAGCGTGATTCGGCTTGACAAATGGCCCTGTGATAGCGACCCGTCGTCTACCTACCATCTTGAGTCAATCGAGATACACATGCGGAAAGGCAGAGAACTCCCAACAGACCATATACTTTTTATCTAGTTATGGGTGAGGCTGGCCAATAGGAAAGTGGGGCATAGGTGGTAAGAGTATAGTTCTCGTGCTTGATTTTCATGGATTGCCTTTCATTAGTAGAGGGAGGGGTCAGGTAGGACCATAGCCACTGGAAAAACAGACCTTAGCATATTCATTGGCCGATATCTGAAAGCTCCCGACCGAGTTCTGTGTTTCTAGAATAGCTCCGCCACGGGACTCGGGTCGCACATTTCAGGACATATGCATCTAGACATCGATAAACGATTCGCGACACATAAGTGGGGAAAGTCTAGGAACATATACCACTCTAGGTAGTGTGTCCTAGACTAGGGGTATCATTCGAGAGGTAGCATAATCCTTAGTTAGACCTAGATGGCATAAATCCTGAATCCGAGAAGTATTATATAAGTCGCATAAACCCTAGTTGAATCTAGGAAGCGCTCGATAAGAAAACCATAGATTAGATCTAGGTAATAAATAATAGATGTTCACCTAAAGGCAACCGCAATTACAGGGATTGGGATCACGTTATCATCTTTATACAGATTACTAGTTGGGATACTAGTTAGGTGGTGCAGAGACATAGAATGGGATGTGATAGTATATTCGGTTTATACTGTCTTGCTTTGCTTTATATTAGTCTGTTATTCTGGTACTGTCCCATTTTCCAGTTTACTCTTGTCATGAACTTTATCTTGTTTACATGCTAAAAGCCACTAGACTTACTCAGGCTTTATGTCTGATTCTGTTTTTCTTTCGTCTTCTTTTCTTCCGTTCCCCCCCCTCAGGTACTCAGGGAGGGAATAGCTCTGCTTAGTTTGGACTGTTACTCTTTCCAAGCTTAATGACTTTTGGATATATCGCTTCGGACTCTCTTTTCTGCTGCTAGGGCTGGCTTATGCTACATTGGGGAATATAAATGTTATTTTATGCTTCTTTATTTTGTAAGACAGATGATACTCTGGTACTGGAAAGCAATTTTTGTACATACTATTTTATCAATAAAGTAAAGTTTTATTTTTCGCTGTTTTAATTTTGTCTGTCTTGTAATTTATCTGCATCTTTTACCTTAAATGCTCCACAGAACTTAGTGCATTCCCTTTGTGAGTGACACTAACGGATGTGGGGTGTTACACTTAACCAAAATTGAAACTTGTAATTGAAACATGAATAAGAAGTGGATGAAATGTGATGTACTAGAGGGGACCAAGCTTAGGTGGATAGCTTGCGTCAAGTAATGGGGGCCCATTTCAACCAGTAACCCATATGTATCTTTGTGGGCTCGAACCAAGTCGAGGACGGGACACACATACTGGGCTTGACTATAAGAGGCCAAACCAGGTTAGCGGTGGCAATGCAAGTCCAACGGGTTCATATGTGTGTGTGGACCCGGGCTGGTAGGTAAGACGTTGTTGCATCGTGTAGGTATAAGCCGTGCATTTTTGGTTGTATCGGGTTGCCAGTTTGGGGAGTGATACACCCCACTGTTGGGCCAGCACGGCTATCTACGAGTTAGGGAGCCGATCGCTTGGGGGTAGTGGGTAAACCTAGTGGAGATAGCGGAAGCGGCACCTATGAAGGCAGCTAAGGGTGCACGAAACTACCAATATCATTATTAAGTCTGTAGGCGGGATCAACCTTAGGGTGACTAGTGGTGGCGCAGTATAGCAATTATCTTATAGGGTTGGTGTAGTTTAGTAATTATCTTATAGTGGGTTAGGTGCGCTTTAACGATGTCGTTGTTCATCTTGTTTCCTTATTTACTCTGCCATACTCAATGGTTCATGATCATTTCCTTATTTTCCAACTTATGCCTTAGCCTAGTTACTTTGTTAATTATATTGTTAAAGTTATCGCACTTGCCAGACTTTATATCTGACCCCCTTTGTTTCCTCCTCTTTTCTCCCTTTCCCCCAGGTGCTTAGGTTGGAACTAGCACCAGTGGAGCTCGATTTTGGGCTGCTTTTTGAAGATTGCTTGGATCGCTGAAGTAAAGTTCACCTTCTCTTTTATTAATGGCTATTTATATTGGGGATTATGTCTTTCAGTTTATGTACTTTTGGTAGTCAAGATGGATATCATGTACCTTGACTCTGGTTTTTGATGATGTAAGCAAACATATGTGTTTTCCGTTGCAATGAAATAAAGTTTTAAATCTTTGAGTACTGTTTATATTTGTCTTGTTGTTAATTTTCTGTTCTATACTTACTTAAAACGCTCCATAGAAGTTAATGCATTCCCTTTGTGAGTGACATTAATAGACGTGGGGTGTTACAACTGATCTCCACTGTCATTAATTCCTTTGGGCATTTTACAACTAAAGACACATAAGAGTAAATGGTTTATAAAAAATTAAAGGATGGAGGAAGTTTATTGTAAAATTTGTGCTGAAGACTCTAAGAATTCACTGCCAAGCCCTTACCCGACATTAAAATTAAAATCCCTTACCTGACATAAAATTCATGGTCCATCCCTTTTATAAATCAAAATATTTATAAATGCAAACTAATTAAATAAGCAAGAATCAAAACATTTATAAATCTTCTCATAATTAATGGTTATTTTCACTACATGAAGATCAATCATCTTCGTAAAATAACCAATTCATTCAAGACTAATTAGTCGTTAATCCCATCATTTTATCTTAACTGATATCAAACGAAAGCTGAAAAAACACCGAACTGGATCTGATATCAAAAAATTGAAACGCATCTAGTATTATAAACATGCATTTAGAAAATATTTTAGTAGATTGATAAAAAATCTCATAAATCTGAGGGAACATACGTAAACTTACAGGGAGATAGATGGCGGAAAGCGCAAAGAAGAACGATTCAGCAAGAAATGGAAGGAAAAGCCCTCAATTTGCCTCAATCCAGCAAAAATAAATAAAAATAAACTATAAAACGAAAACCTAAATTCGGGATTTATTTCAATTGCAGCGCAAAAAAATTGAAATATTTCGGCTGTAGCGCTAATAGAGTGAAAGGAGGTATAAGCATAGGAAAGGATTTTGGACACGAATTATTTACAAATTGACGGTTATGTCCATCGCTGGGTAATGGATAATTTTTTTTTTTGATGTGTAATAATGTTTATAACTATGATAAACAATTATAATGGTAATATGATTGGAAACTTCTAGTGGTTATAAGTGTTTTGATTTGAAACGGAATAAGTGTTAGAGCAGAGCCTGTTTGGTGTAGTGGGGCCCGATTCAATTAGTAACCCATATATAGGTATCAAACGAGTAATCCAAACTAGGTCGGAGTCCGGGCACGCTTATTGGGCTGATTGTAAGAGATCCAATTGTGGGGTTGGTGTGGGCGGCGCATTCCGACGAGGTCATTTGCATGCATGGGTCCCGCAGCGGAGGTTTAGACATCGTGACATCTGTAGATATGGTTGTGCACATCCTAAAAACGAAGGCTTGCCACTTAAGGAAGTGGTGCATCATACTGTGGGGCCAGCACAGGGTATCTATGGAGTAGGAAGCTGATCGATTGGGGAAGTAATTAGGGTACATCTAGACTTCGGTATGTTTAGGAGCCCATTATTATCCTTAGAGGCAACTCCGGTATGTTGCGTTGGTTATTGTATGCGGTAAAACCTCCCACTAGAAGTATGACTAAATCTACCATCTTATACTTACGGGGATCGTCTTGTTCATATGACACTAGTATTGGTGTAGAAAAATAGAAAGTACTAGAGAAGCACAGTATATTCTATCATGCTTATCTTGTTTACCTTGTCATACTGGCTTATTGTGCTGTTATCTATCTCTCCACTTTATATGCCTATCATGATACTTTTACTTATTTATATACTAAAAGTAACTAGACTCGCCAGACTTTATCTCTGACCCATTTTGTTTCCTCTTCTTTCTTTTCTGTCCCCCTCCCCCTCCCCCCCCCCGCGTGGTTCTCACGGTGGGAATACTCAAGCTTATCAGAATTCTACTTTCATTTTGCTTGGAGCTTCTTAGATGTACTGCTTGATTTCATATCTCTCTACTATGGCTATATTTTGGGGATTATGCTTCTTTACTATTGTACTCTTATGATTTAAGTACAAAAAGAAGTTTTAAAAATTGATGTATTAAGTTTTATGCATTTTAGATATATGATGTAACCAAGATTTAAACTACGATGTTTTCTGCTTAATAAAATTTTAAATTCCGCTGCTATTTCTTATCTATCTTGTAATGTTTCTGTTTCTGTTTACCCATAACGCTTCACGAAACTTAATGCATTCTCTTAATGAGTGACAATAACAGACGTGGGGTGTCACACTTGGTATCAGAGCTGATGGTTACAAGATTGGATAAAATATTTTAAAAATTGCTTTCAAAACGGTTTTTAAAGAAAGCATATTTAAGAGAAAAGTCTGTTTTGAAAACATATTCCCCAAATCCATATGTAATATCTTTCGATTCTCAGTTTGAATCCGCTTTCCTTTTCTTTTTAGCATGTCCGGGGAACCTAATATTCCTGAGGGCATTACAATACCAAGCTGGTTCAATAGGTATCTAGAGGCCACGGAGCCTTCCGGTGGTCAAGCAGACGTTCCCCCCAGCTAAACCCACTGTTCCTCATCCTCCTCCTCTGCGATAGATAATTTCTCTAAGATCTACAAAGATTTATGTGCTATGGTTGGATCCGAGGAACCGTAACTTCCATAGAGGCAAGGAATCCTGACTACTTGACTGCCCGTACAAATTAGGCACCCAAGAGTTTAGGGAAAACAAAACAAAATAAACTCCGGGTCAGTCATGGGACTGGTATGAGTAAAACAGTTTAAAACAGTTTGAACAAGTAAACGATATCTCATAAGAGCACGCCGTATAACAGAACGGGTTTTCCCTTATGAGAATCCAAAATATCTTTATATCAAAAACCTTTTGATATTATAATAATGCCTACCAACACAATATAATAATCATCTAGCAGAAACGCTTTCATCTCACGTTCTACATATATAGTATACAATCAAAACCGAAAGCACGTATTTGGTAATGGATTTCCACTATGACAAGGTATGGAACCACCTTCCGATCAGTGTACTCTATGAACGATACACTAGAGTTCAACAAGAACATCTTACAACTCAGCCACACATGACCGACCACTCATTTCGCTTGAGTGTATCGAATGTACATCACCAACGGTTGGGATCAGCAACTGTTTCCCTTATATATATGGGACAACATTGATAGATTAAAGAAGCAAATGAATATTCTCTAGATAGGTGATTATACACCCTACTTCGGTGCGATGGACTTAGCCATGCTGCCTGCCCGATTTTTGTCATTTACCGGTTGTTGAGGCCAGAGGTTACGCTTACTTTCCATTCATTGATAACACGATCACTTTGAATGCCACATTATCAAATCCGTTAATCACTAATTGATTTACACAAATATTCTGGAAGTTGTGCTAAGGGAATAAATCCGTTGCCACTATATATATTTGTACAGACCAACCATATTCGATCATTGGAAATACTCTGTCAGACACTCGTCCATATACGTTCGTTCTGGGACTGAACGAAACCGAAGGCACTATTCAGTACATCCATCTTAGTCCATTGTTATATAAGATTTATACAACAGCCCTTGCACTTTACTCCGTCTTCCAATTTTCTTCGTCATATTCGCAACGCTTATGCCAATGCAGATTGGTTCTTTGAATAAGAATCCAACCGGTCTCTCCATATTAACAATGTTAAAATGGTCAAACTTTGATAGTCTGTGATTTAACTATCAATGAAAACATGTCGGTGTTCACACAATGATCTTAATTCCAAATGGAACTATCGATCAAATCATCCAACATATGTATATATATATATTTCCTTATTTTCTCTGATTATAAAATACACGTTTATTTACATTGGAAAACATTTCCAATCCTCATTCACGCATTACTACCATTCCACAACTATTAGTCCCTAACTGTAAACTAGTAAGAGAACAATTCTCTAAGTATAAACCCCGAAGGCCAAAACCAACATCAGATCCACACTTAGAAAACCATTCGACTTAACTAATCTCTAGTCAGTTTCTAGTATTGTTTTTAACTCTATCCCGAATAACTAAATTCGATCAACTCTAATTGAATAACTAATATTCAACTAACCCAAATTCGATTAACTATGTTTGAATAACTGTAGTTCGATTTGACTCTAACTGATTTACTCTAACTGATTAACGCTAACTGTTTAACTCTAACTGTTTAACTCTAACTGAATAACTTATTTGATTCAACTCCTTTTTGATTAACTCCTTTCGAATACTAATATTCGATTACTTTATTGATTTACAAAGATTTTCCCTTTTAACAACGTTTATTCATTTATAAAGATTTACTTTGAATAACGTTTTCCTCTTTTATAATATCCAACTTATTTTCTAAGCAAATATCCTCCTTTATCATATCCTATGATTTCTATAATGCTTTATTTTCAAATTTATTTCCTTTTATAAAATTGGTTGATTTTAAAAAATTTCTTTATTTCAATATACATTTAAATATTTCTTTTTACATCCCAGGGTTTCTTATGATATTTAAAATATCAAATAACAAATGATGAATATCATTCTAACACACATAAACCATAACAGATATACATCAAATCATATATTACAATATATGAAAACAGTAAAATAATTGTTGAGGAATCCAGTCGGATTACTCCAACCTGTCTCCCTGCATCCACAGATGTTACACAGTATAATATATATCATATTTCATTTTGAAATGAAATATCCTGCTGTACAGAACCATATTTGATTAACAGTACATAGATTAACTATAACTACGTTTTCAATCAAATCTATTTAACAGTCCAGTTTAACAATCAATATACAACAGTCAATAAATAAAGTACAATTTATATTTAAATATAAATTGAGGAGAGTTAGTGAGTTTTACTCACGTTGGACTGTTATCGTTTAAAAACGATTAACTGTCTTTGATTCAATCCAGCGTTTTACGTTGCCATAATTTTCGATGAGTTCCAACCTGCTCCAGACTAAATTCATAGCGTAGCCTTTGTCTGCATGACTTCCATGTGATAGATCGCTAGTTAGACCTCGTCGTTGGCCATCCGCACCCATTTCTTCTACAACTACACTTCCCTTCATAATCACGTGAGCTTCTTCCTTTCACTGAAAATGAAAACAATCCCAACTTCATATTCTCCCCAATGTCCAGGCGTACTTCGAAATCATACCACACTTCAATCCCGCAAGCCCAACAATGTATTTGTCATCACTTCCTACATCCGAAAACAACTGCCCAATCCTTGATGCCTTCCTCAAAATCTGCCATCACTTGTCCATTTCAGCACTGACTTCCCATTTGCTTTCTCAGCACAGTTCATTCAAAACCACTCTAGTTTGCTCGAAGTTCAACACCACCATTCATGACATAAACTTCGATCACCGCCCATTTGAAACAAAAGTCCAACTCCTTCATTTATACAACCGAAAGGAATTAAACTAAAGTAACAAAATTTCTCTCCTTTCAACCCCACAGGCCTCTTTCTTCATGTTGATTTGAACTGTGCAAGATCATTTACCGGTACCCTTCTTCAAACTCACACCAAAAACCCATCAGAGCCCCTTCCTTCTCAACGTAGAACAACAGCAGCTCTTCATTTTTTTCCATCTCGTTCAACACCATCCTTCTTCCCCTTCGTTCTTCTGTAAACCACTCCCAATTCCCTTTCAAACATCTGCTCCTATTTCTCTCCTTGTATAGGCTTTGAAATTATCCTACTTTCAATGATCGTTGTCTCCATGTTTGGTCCCTCCGTTCTCCCCCTCCACACTGTCGTTCACCAACCCGATACCAGCCTCAAACTCCCCTTCTCGAGCAGCGTCACTCCAACATACCCAAGTCAAACTCGACATCACTGCTCAGTTTAGACTTTCAGAGTCTCGTTCACGCTACAGTAAATCCATCGACCCCAAAGTGCACTAAAATCGTCGAAACTCTACTGACGAGCACTCCCGAACCTCCTCAACACCACGCCTCCCCTGATCGACCAAGCTCCTTCCATTCCGACAGCAGCTCGAAGCCCTAGGTTTTGCCGTGCCCAAAATCGAGTAGCAGGAACTCAAACCGAACATTCTAAAACTGAGGTGCTGATGACGTATATGTTAATAGAATTTATTTCTATTTCTTTGGATTTATTGACTTTTCATTAATTATATATTGAAGACGGTTTCTCGCGTTTTTCATTTGAGAGGATGGTGGCGGCTACCTTTATTTTTATATAGATGAAGTAGATTTAGGTCTTAAGGATTTCTAAGGGGTATTTAATGGGTAGTAAACTTAGTAGTGAAGGGATTGAACGGATGGGGGTACGAAGACTTAACTTTGAAGAAAAGAGAGCCTGTGTTTTCCTTAGTACCATACACGAAAAGAATTTGCCAGCTAAGGATATGTTATATTTTGATTGGGTTTTAAAAACAATTATGTATTCGGATACACCAAATTTCGTTCATACTTAAACTGTTATGGATAGAAATAAATATACCGTTACGTTTAGCAATGCGCTACGATGCCAAAAATATAATAATACCGGTAGATTGACTTATTTCGTGGAACTCCAAAATTTTTGATACCGGGTGCAAAATACTCCAATACAGAAGTTGTTTATTTAATTAATTAAAAATTTCCATAGAATTCTAAAAATTAGATTATCACTGTTTCCCAAAAGAACCTTGCCTAAATTCAAAACCGATATTTAAATATATTTGAATAACCGTTATGGCCACGAACGAATATACCGCTGTTTATTCTGAATATTTGATTTGGACACAACTCACAATCTACACGACGAAATCTCGATTTTTCTCTTCCACTAGAAGAATATACTTCACCAGCTCCTAACGTGTCTTGTTTCACAGAAATCCGATTTAAAACGGCTTCTGTATATTCAGTTGAAGTTCGTGTTGCCAAATAGCGAACTGCAGCGCCATTTCGAGCTCGGTTTTAATTATAATATAATTATACGTTCTAACATCGTCGATTAAATAATATAGTTGTTATTTAAATAATTAAATAAGTTAATTATTACACTGTCAAATATCCGTGTCATTACATTCTTCCCCACTTAAAATAATTTCGTCCTCGAAATTGCTAAGTTAGAGGACAACCCTATCTATTGGAATTCCTAAGATTTGTTTACCCCTTATTTCTGATTTCAACTTAACCAATTAATATTGACTAAAATATTAATTCCTTCCGACTAACCTAAATTATCAAAAATTCTAAAAAAATTCTAACACTTGAAATTTTCAGAAAATTTCGCCATAACCTCCTTTGTACAACCCTATCTGTAAAACCACTACTCGCCTCTCTAGGCTTTCTCCAACCCAAAAGAAAATCAAACAACCAAGAAGCTTGCCAATTCGGCTCATAAAATCGAAACTCATATATAAAATAAACTTGTACCTTTTTTTCGGGTATATCATTATATCCCTACCATCTACTATCAATTTTGCATATATCATGCCATCCAAATCAAACTCCAATCTGTCTTTATTCTCAGCACAATTATTGGCTTAACTCAAGTAAAATTCCATTCAAACTCTAATCTCAAATTTCAATCTATCAACTTACCAACTCAATTTCATATTCACTTATTTCATGTTAAAACCCAATTTATAAATCTCTTTCACCAGTTCATCTATTTAACCCATAAGTTAATTTAATTTCCGAATTTAAATTCCTGGGTTTATTCAAATCACTTGAAATCATAATAACAATTAAAAATCCTTTGAATTTCTAAACATCTTGTTTACTCAAAGCAATTAAAAAACAGAATCTTTGGTAGTAATCTGTCACTTAGCAACTCGAAAATTACACTAATAATGTATCGATCCATCCTCGGAATTATTTTCCAGTCATCAAGGTGAGTTCAATACTATATCAATTTCAATTTGAAAAACATTTTCGACATCTCCTAGGAACTTAAAATTTCCTTATTTTAATTCCAAATCCTGATTTAATTCATCTTATTTCATATACTTTACTTATATGAATCCTGATATTTTTTTTAATTTATTTATAATCATTTCACCTTTTTATAGTCTCGTTCGATTATAATAACAACCAATACAACCAATTATACTATGTTAATTTCAAAACATATCATGTTGGTTCATCGTATTCGAGTATTTAGAAACCCCTATCGATATTGTGGTGCCCCACTATCGACCAGAATTCATAAGCCACTCAACCAATAAAACTCCACAATATAAAACAAATTTTTATATCAAATAACAAATACGTTCACTCGTATGTATACACTCAATCTTAGTCTAGGGTATTACTAACCCCATCTCTACCGAGTCACGCCATAGAGCCAAGGTAATTCACTTAACCTTAAGCTCTGATACCAACTGTAGTGACTCGAAAATACGGTCAAATTTGAGCTGACTAAATAACAAAAGTCCAACCCAAATTACACTGGAAATCGGGAAATTAATAGAAAGAAGGTAGAGGGTGAGGATGGATAAGATATAAACTTATAGAGTAGAAGAAGAAGTACATCATCATCAGAGTAACCACGAATCTCACAGTGGAACGAATAAAATATAACATAAATTTTGAAATACAAACAGTATATGTATACAATAACATTTCAGAGTACAACACTTACAACAACAAAGGAAATAATTATAGCTATAGAATCTTGAAGCCTCCTGCTCCAAGCTCTCCAAGTGTATCTGTAAAATCCTGACTACTTGACTGCCCGTACAAATTAGGCACCCAAGAGTTTAGGGAAAACAAAACAAAATAAACTCCGGGTCAATCATGGGACTTGTATGAGTAAAATAGTGTAAAACAGTTTGAACAAGTAAACGATAGCTCATAAGACCACGCCGTATAACGGAACGGGTTTTACCTTATGAGAATCCAAAATATCTTTATATCAAAAACCTTTTGATATTATAATAATGCCTACCAACACAATATAATAGTCATCTACCAGAAACGCTTTCATCTCACGTTCTACATATATAGTATACAATCAAAACCGCAAGCACGTATTGGGTAATGGATTTCCACTATGACAAGGTATGGAACCACCTTCCGATCAGTGTACTCTAGGAACGATACACTGGAGTTCAACAAGAACATCTTGCAACTCAGCCACACATGACTGACCACTCATTTCGCTAGAGTGTATCGAATGTACATCACCAACGGTTGGGATCAGCAACTGTTTCCCGTATATATATAGGACAACATTGATAGATTAAAGAAGCAAATGAATATTCTCTAGAGAGGTGATTATACACCCTACTTCGGTGCGACCGACTTAGCCATGCTGCCTGCCTGATTTTTGTCATTTACCGGTTGTTGAGGCCAGAGGTTACGATTACTTTCCATTCATTGATAACACGAACACTTTGAATGCCACATTATCAAATCCGTTAATCACTAATTGATTTGCACAAATATTCTGGATGTTATGCTTAGGGAATAAATCCGTTGCCACCATATATATTTGTACAGACCAACTATATTCGATCGTTGGAAATACTCTGTCAGACACTCGTCCATATACATTCGTTCTGGGACTGAACGAAACCGAAGGCACTATTCAGTACATCCATCTTAGTCCATTGTTATCTAAGATTTATACAACAGCCCTTGCACTTTACTCCATCTTCCAATTTTCTTCGGCATATTCGCAACGCTTATGCCAATACAGAGTGGTTCTTTGGATAAGAATCCAACCGTTCTCTCCATATTAACAACGTTAAAATTGTCAAACTTTGATAGTCTGTGATTTAACTATCAATAAAAACATGTCGGTGTTCACACAACGATCTTAATTCCAAATGGAACTATCGATCAAATCATCCAACATATGTATATATCTATATATTTCCTTATTTTCTATGATTAGAAAATATACATTTATTTACATTGGAAAACATTTCCAATCCTCATTCACGCATTACTACCATTCCACAACTATTAGTCCCTAAATGTAAACTAGTAAGAGAACAATTCTCTAAGTATAAACCCCGAAGGCCGAAACCAACATCATATCCACAGTTAGAAAACCATTCAACTTAACTAATCTCTAGTCAGTTTCTAATATTGTTTTTAACTCTATCCCGAATAACTAAATTCGATCAACTCTAATTGAATAACTAATATTCAACTAACCCAAATTCAATTAACTATGTTTGAATAACTCTAGTTCGATTTGACTCTAAGTGATTTACTCTAACTGATTAACGCTAACTGTTTAACTCTAACTGTTTAATTCTAATAGTTTAACTCTAACTGAATAACTTATTTGATTCAACTCCTTTTTGATTAACTCCTTTCGAATACTAATATTCGATTACTTTATTGATTTACAAAGATTTTCCCTTTTAACAAAGTTTATTCATTTATAAAGATTTACTTTGAATAACGTTTTCCTCTTTTATAATATTCTATTTATTTTCTAAACAAATATCCTCCTTTATAATATCCTATGATTTCTATAATGCTTTATTTTCAAATTTATTTCCTTTTATAAAATCGGTTGATTTTATAAAATTCCTTTATTTCAATATACATTGAAATATTTCTTTTTAAATCCCAGGGTTTCTTATGATATTTAAAATATCGAATAACAAATGATCAATATCATTCTAACACACATAACCCATAACAGATATACATCACATCATATATCACAATATATGAAAACAGTAAAATAATTGTTGAGGAATCCAGTCGGATTCCTCCAACCTGTCTCCCTGCATCCACAGATGTTACACAGTATAATATATATCATATTTCATTTTGAAATGAAATATCCTGCTGTACAGAACCATATTTGATTAACAGTACATAGATTAACTATAACTACGTTTTCAATCAAATCTATTTAACAGTCCAGTTTAACAATCAATATACAGCAGTCAAAAAATAAAGTACAATTTATATTTAAATATAAATTGAGGAGATTTAGTGAGTTTTACTCACATTGGACTGTTATCATTTAAAAACGATTAACTGTCTTTGATTCAATCCAGCGTTTTACGTTGCCATAATTTCCGATGAGTTCCAACCTGCTCCAGACTAAATTCATAGCGTAGCCTTTGTCTGCATGACTTCCATGTGATAGATTGCTCGTTAGACCTATTCGTTGGCCATCCGCACCCATTTCATCTACAACTACACTTCCCTTCAAAATCACGTGAGCTTCTTCCTTTTACTGAAAATGAAAACAATCCCAACTTCATATTCTCCCCAACGTCGAGGCGTCCTTTGAAATCATACCACACTTCAATCCCGTAAGCCCAACAATGTATTTGTCATCACTTCCTACATCCGAAAACAACTTCCCAATCCTTGATGCCTTCCTAAAAATCTTCCATCACTTGTCCATTTTAGCACTGACTTCCCATTTGCTTTCTCAGCACAGTTCATTCAAAACCACTCCAGTTTGCTTGAAGTTCAACACCACCATTCACGACTTAAACTTCGATCACCGCCCATTTGAAACAAAAGTCCAACTCCTTCATTTATACAACCGAAAGGAATTAAACTAAAGTAACAAAATTTCTCTCCTTTCAACCCCACAGGCCTCCTTCTTCACGTTGATTCGAACTGTGCAACATCATTTACCGGTACCCTTCTTCAAACTCACACCAAAAACCAATCAGAGTCCCTTCCTTCTCAACGCAGAACAACAGCAGCTCTTCATTTTTTTCCATCTCGTTCAACACCATCCTTCTTCCCCTTCGTTCTTCTGTAAACCACTCCCAATTCCCTTTCAAACATCTGCTCCTATTTCTCTCCTTGTACAGGCGTTGAAATTATCCTATTTTCAATGGTCGTTGTCTCCATGTTTGGTCCCTCCGTTCTCCCCCTCCAAACTGCCGTTCGCCAACCAGATACCAGCCTCAAACTCCCCTTCTCGAGCAGCGTCACTCCAACATACCCAAGTCAAACTCGACATCACTGCTCAGTTTAGACTTTCAGAGTTCTCGTTCACGCTACAGTAAATCCATCAACCCCAAAGTGCACTATAATCGTCGAAACTCCACCGACGAGCAATCCTGAACCTCCTCAACACCACGCCTCCCCTGATCGACCAAGCTCCTTCCATTCCGACAACAGCTCGAAGCCGTAGGTTTTGCCGTGCCCAAAAACGAGTAGTAGGAACTCAAATCGAACACTCTAAAACTGACATGCTGATGAAGTATATGTTAATAGAATTTATTTCTATTTCTTTGGATTTATTGACTTTTCTTTAATTATATTTTTATGAAGGTTTCTCGCATTTTTCATTTGAGAGGATGGTGGTGGCTACCTTTATTTTTATACAGATGAAGTAGATTTAGGTCTTAAGGATTTCTAAAGGGTATTTATAGGGTAGTAAACTTAGTAGTGAAGGGATTGAACGGATGGGGGTGCGAAGACTTAACTTTGAAGAAAAGAGAGGCTGTGTTTTCCTTAGTACCATACACGAAAAGAATTTGCCAGCTAAGGATATGTTATATTTTGATTGGGTTTTAAAAACAATTTTGTATTCGGATACACCAAATTTCGTTCATATATAAACTGCTATGGACAGAAATAAATATACCGTTAGGTTCAGCAATGCGCTACGATGCCAAAAATATAATAATACCGGTAGATTGACTCATTTTGTGGAACCCCAGAATTTTTGATACAGGGTGCAAAATACTCCAATATAAAAGTTGTTTATTTAATTAATTAAAAATTTCCATAAAATTCTAAAAATTAAATTATCACTATTTCCCAAAAGAACCTTGTCTAAATTCAAAACCGATATTCAAATATATTTGAATAACCGTTATGGCCACGAATGAATATACCGCTGTTTTTTCTGAATATTTGATTTGGACACAACTCACAATCTACATGACGAAATCTCGATTTTTCTCTTCCACTAGAAAAATATACTTCACCAGCTCCAAACGTGTCTTGTTTCATAGAAATCCAATTTAAAACAGCTTCTGTATATTCAGTTGAAGTTCGAATTGCCAAATAGCGAACAGCAGCGCCATTTCGAGCTCGGTTTTAATTATAATATAATTATACATTCTAACATCGTCGATTAAATAATAAACTCGTTATTTAAATAATTAAATAAGTTAATGATTACACTGTCAAATATCCGGGTCATTACACAATATAAAGAAATGATTTTATTTAAAATATAAGTCCAGATTTTTATAGATAAAAATTCGATCTTTGTATATGAAGTAGCAAGGTAAATAGAATTTTTATTTATTGAAATGAAGCAATAAAATATAATTTTTATTTGAACAGCGTGAAAAGAACTGCATTGGAATTTCAAACCGATATAGACGGTTCAGCAGTTCAGAAGCAAAGCACGGCGTAGTGGAACCCTCTGTGAGAACTTCTCATTTTTAATTTAATTTTCTAGTTAAAATATATTCTAGGGTGCAGACGGTGTTTAGTAGCACCCGATACCCATCGTCCATAGACCATGGATGGCTTGTATGCTTGTTCGTTTGATTTTGATGTGTAGTTGATTGTGTGATGTGATGTGAAATGAAATAAAATATTTATATAGTTGAAATAAAATATTTTATAGTGGAAAATATTTTATAGTTAAAAATAAATTTTTTAACGTGTATATGAAATGATATTGATTGGGATGATAAATTTTACACATCGCCCAATTGCACAAATAAAATATGCGTTTGATTGTTTGAAACCCCACACGGGTATTGGGATGATATATGACGTACACTAATCCCAATAATTAGTTGTATGTCGATTGATTGATGGATAGACTGTTATGAGCGTTACATTTTTATATTTGATGCTCATACAGTGTAGAATGAACTTTGGATGATGGCTGATTATTCATCGTTGTTATTATATACGTGTGGTAGAAAATCCATATAATTAACATTATATGGTATTTGATTGGGCCTCATTCCAGTTTTGCAAAAGAAATATTTGAATAGAATATTTGAAATAGAAATATTTGAATAGAATATTTGAATAGAAATATTTGAATAGAAATATTTGAATAGAATATTTGAAATAGAAATATTTGAATAGAAATATTTGAATAGTAATATTTGAATAGAAATATTTGAAAAAGAATATTTGAAAATAGAAATATATGAAGCCATGTTGATTAGATTGACGCCATTTTGATGTGAACGATATTTATATCGATTTTATTTATTTTACAATGAATATCGAAAGTGATTTCAAAATTGGATATTTTTAAAGGAATTGAAATTCAAATTAAATTGAATTGAAATGAAATTCGATTTAAACTGAATAGAATTGAAATTCGAATTTGATTGAAATAGGAATGAAATCGTTTTGAATTGAATTTAAAACATACTGAAATTGAACTGAAATTGATTAGAATTGAAACCGATTTGAATTGAAATAGAATTGAAATGAATTTAAAACGAATTTATATGGAAAATTCAATTTTGATTTGAATTTGAGATGGAAGCTGAAATCGTTTTGAAAACGAATTTAAAACGATTTATATAATATGTTTTAAAAGGAAATCGACGAGATATATATATATATATATATATATATATACATATATATATATTATATAATGGCCTGAATAGAACGCGCCGCGCTGCGGTAGTTCGTGAATTTCGATCATTGACGTCGAATGGATATTGCGGGAGATCCGACCGTCGGATTCTCCTGATACTGGAACCGTTCGGTTCGTATCGAAAACAGCATTCTAACGAATATTAGAAATTAGAAATTAGAAATCTAACAGTTGGATTTGGAATTATGTCCAAATCAAATTTGGAAAAGGTCGTTGTAAGTGCAGTTCGATGGCCGTTGATGGAAATCGACTATACGGGCCTTGATAAAATTACTAAAAATAGCAATAATTTGTGTAAAATCATAAGAAATGATTTGGGAAGAATCGGGATGAAAAACTCCATATTTGAAAAGATAAAAATAGATTTTTATCGAAATGAACTAGTTTTGAACTAGAATTAAAATTCTATTTATTTTTAAATAAATAAATTGGGTTTGAAATGGGTTTTAAAAAAAACCAGAATTTCCAATAATTGAATTGGAATGGATTTGAATCAAAATTGTCTTTGGATTATTTCGATGTTGGATTTCGTGACTACACAGTTATTGTTATGGAAATTTGAAAGATATATTTATATCGTTATTTCCTATACGATATTTGTTGGTCGTAGAATTTGATATTGAATATAAGCCGGTATATTTTCTATTCAGAGCCTTGTATTTAATATCAAGTGTGATTTGGGTTTGTCGTGAATGGTGTCTTCATTAACACTGTTCTTAAGCCCAATTGAGAAAAATATTAAATCTTTTTATTTAGATTTAATGAAGTGTACCAATTAAATAATATTTAATTGGAATTGAATTGGAATTGATTTTTGGGTTTATCTTGAATAGTGTTTTAAATAACACTTGTTCTTTAATCCGATAATTAATGGAATGTGATTTTGGGTTTTCGAGAACAGTACCTTCAGTAATACTGTTCCTAGATCCATAGGATATAAGAAAATCAGAAACTAACTGGAGATCAGTTAAGTTGAATGGTTTCTGGGGTATTGATCTGATGTTGGTTTCGGCCTTTGGGGTTAATACTTAGGGAATTGCTCACTTGCTAATTTACGGTTAGGGACTGATTGAAATGTGATGTGATTTTGGGGTTTATCATGAACCGTGTTTTAAATGACACTGATTCTTTAACCCAGTTAAAGAATAAAACTTGGTGGAGTTTTAATGAATCTTTAATTAGATTGAAAAGATCGAGATGGAGTATCACTAGTTTTACTCCAGGCGGTAGTTAAATCTTTAATTAGATTTGAACATGAAATGGTAATTGAATTTACCGACAACACCGTGGTGTTAGATATGAAGTATAGCCAGTTTTACTTCATGGGATGAATTGGTTGGGGTTGGGAAATTAAAACAAATGATTACTTCGGTAAGGTTCCTTAATCCCGATTGGTTTGAATTGATATTCAAAAGAAGATTAAAGAATAAATTTAAAGGAATTTATCTTTGATAAAATTAATGGGAACATTTCCCTAAGAATGTGAAATTTAGAAACTAACTATAGGTTAGCTAAGTAGAACGGTTTCTTGGGTATTGATCTAATGATGGTTTCGGCCTTTGGGGTTAATATTTGATGAATTATTCTCTTGTTAATTTACGGTTAGTGACTGATGAATTGGAATAAGGCGTATGTTGTTTTTGTGTAACACTTGTTTATTATATACGCGAGTTATTCGGAAAGACCGGGTTTATCCCATTTTGAATAACTGATACGACGATAAGTCGGAGGTGAAGACGGTGGTTGAAGACCGGTGGTTTTCACGTCGTTTGGATAATTACTGATGATCTTGATTGGGCTGTACTTCCAAGAGGAGAGAAACAGTTGGTGATCGTCCAGACGTACTTAGAGATCGATGGATATGCGGGGTACTAGGTGCCTCCGGTTTTGTTCAGACCTAGAACGAACTTGTAAATGGACTGTGTGTCTAACATTGGATTTTTGTCTGGTTGATTGATTTCTATTAAATATATATCTGTTTGGTGGCGGAGAATTTATTCCCTTGCTTAGCGCCCTTCTCTAAGACGTACGAGCTCAGGGTTTATATATTGATGGATATCCATCGCATGGAGTGAATTGCCTGTGTGGCATGCCTAAGTGGCAATTGGTAAGGCTTCTGTTGAAAAGCAATGTCTTGTGGTTGATGATCAAAGCAAGGCCTTTGTGGCATAGCTTTGTGTAACGTTTACATCGCGAGTTTCACACCCGGTATGAACCAGAAACGGGAGAGGACATCAGGGAGGCCATGCATTTCCTTCTAGTTAGAAGTGGCGTCAGTGGTTTTACATGCCCTGACGAGTTTGACTTATGTGGTTGTTGGTTTGCGAGGTGCCTCAGATATATCGGTGACTATGTGAAGCCGATGGAGTCATTCATTGGCTCATTTACGCTCCATAGGGCGGGAAACGCATGTTCAGGCATTTTAGTCCACTCCATGTGAACCGGCCCTGACGATCCAAGGGTCATTCGAGCTCTGATCCTAAGGGGTGGACTAGAGCGTCTGGAATCAGTAGAGGACTATCTTTTTCCTCGGTTCATACCATAAATGATAACCCAACTTCCAATACGACATTTTGCGGTTTTGATTGTATACCTATATATGGCGACATAGTGGTATGGGGCATTCATGCCGCCTATGACTGATATTTATGACTGTATATAAAATCAGAAACTAACTGAAAACGAGCTAAGATGGGTGGTTTTCTGGTTATTTGTAACACCCCGTAATTCTGTTAATATTAATATTCACAAATTAAAGAATAACTAATCTCAGACTTGAGAATTTTGGTAAACGGGTTGCGCCATTGTGTTCGTCTCGGAATTCTGGTTGAAATAGAGTCCGAGTTTGCTTGATTTGGACTTCGTATGAAGGAGATATGGCCATCGGGAGTTTCAGAAAATTCAAAACAGATTTCAGAAAATTTAAAATTCAAAATTCGAAGTCAAACAGGCTAGGCGGGAAATTTCCCGCCTAGCACCCAGGTCGACTGGGGAGTCGACTGGGCAGTTGACACCCCAGGGACCAGGTCGACTGCGCAGTCGACCTGGGTGTCGACCTGGTCCAGTCGGCTAGGGTTTGACTAAGCCCAGTCTTGAGCTGTTGATGTGTCTTTAGGGCTGAGTTGGCAAATTAAACGGTTCAAGTTTGTTCTGAGTTGATCTGACGGCCTAAATAAATCCTAAACTCTATATATACCTAGGTAGTCTCTGACTCTAATTCACATGAAAAATAGAATACCCGCCGTCATGCCATCGCCATGGAACTCAGTGTAGCCGCCGCCAACTAAGAAGGAAGAAAGCTAATCAAAACTCTAATTCTACTCAACTCTAAAGCAAATCAAGACTCTCCTTCTTCTCAAATTGTGAGTATGATGATCTTAACAAGATTATTAGCAAACTAATTAGATTAAGATGTGATATGGATCATAAGAAAATGATGTGAATTGTCATATATGTTGTTGTAAACCTTATGCTATCATGTATGTTGTAAATCCTATGTTATGTGATGATGATATCCTATATGTTGTAAATCATGCTATGATGATATTATATATGTTGAAAGTTTTTATTCTAAGTTGCGATGTTACAAAGTCATGAAGTTATTATTTATGTTATAGTTAGCTTATGCTTGATCAAATCATGATGTTGATTATATACATGTTTGGGGCTATGATGATTCACATGATAATTCACATGTACCTATGCAAGTTTAGATCGATTAGTATATATAATCTCACATATCTTATGACATCTATTTAGATCTAAAATTTGGTTATAACATGTGTGAGTTCTATGGGTTAGATGCTAGTTTACACCATCATTATGTTGCATAAACCACATATGCAAGTACATACATGAATTTGGATTATGATTATATTATGTAAATTGTGACATTTTACCAAACAAGTTGACACCTTTAGATCCATGACATGAGTAGCTTTATGCAAGTTGTAGTTTTTGCCTATGCAAATTTAGGTGTTGGACATTTATCACACATGCAAGTTTCACCCCGTTTATGATTAGATCTATTTTATTTGTCTATATGTTGTGATAATTTATCTTTGTGCTATGAGTTAGACTATTCGAGTCTAACGTATATTTGCGTTGAATAAGCGAACGTATAACGTGGTGTAGGGGTAATATTAAGGATTTAATATTAAGAAATTGGGGTGCAATTGATATGATTTTGCATACCGTAAGTGGATGGCCATAATTGAGTCAATTATGGACATCATTAAAATTGGAATTAATTAATGATTTGAATAGGGATATATTTAAAACTGGGGTGAAAGATTATAAGTGATAATCAATGCTTAGGACACGAGGTTGGACTCATTTGTGACGTAAACCTGCCCGGACCCGCCTGGCAAATCCAGTAGTCACAAATGTCAGCCAATGTGAGAGCTCCTAGGCCCAAATTAAAGCATAACAGTTGTAAAGACACGAGGTTAGACTCTTTTATGGTGTAAGACTTCCCGGACCCGCCCGACAAATCCAGCTGCCATAAATGCCAGTCTAATGTGAGAGGTCTTTATAAGGTTATGGCCTTAATGAATTAAGAAACACTTAACCAGATAAACATGTAAGGTGGGACATGGGGGTTAAGTAGATGCCTTGGGTGGCATGAGTAATCTAGTGGGTGCCTTTAGTGGCATTTGAAATACGATTAGTAAGACTTAACCAAACACACATGTAAATGAGCATGACTAAGAAGAGGGTTAAGTGGGATATACTAGTGGGGACAAGCTTAGGTGGATAGCTTGTAGGGGCCCATTTCAACCAGTAACCCAAACGTATCTATGTGGGCTCGACCCAAGTCGAGGACGGGACACGCATACTGGGCTTGACTATAAGAGGCCAAACGGGGTAGCGGTGGCAATGCAAGTCCAACGGGTTTCATATCCGTGTGTGGACCCGGGCTGGTAGGTAAGACGTTGTTGCATCATGTAGGTTAAAGCCGTGCATTCTCAAGTTGTATCGGGTTGCCACTTTAGGGGAGTGATACACCCCACTGTGGGGCCAGCACAGGTATCTATGAGTAGGGAGCCGATCGAAAGTGGGTAGTGGGGTACACCTAGCGGATATAGGGGAAGGCGACAGCTATGTAGTCAGCTAGGGGTACACGAAGCTATTTATATAATTTCTAAGTGAAGAAAGTGGGATCAACCTTTAGAGTGACTAGTGTGGTGTAGTGTAGTAATTATTCGTTAGTAATTAGGTGTGCCTTTAACGTTATCTTTATCTGCTCTTCCATACCCAATACTTCATAGACATTTCCTTGTTTTCCAGCTTATGTCTTAGTCTAGTTATTTTGATAATAGTATTGTTAGAATTATCATACTCGCCAGACTTTATGTCTGACCCCCTCCATTTCTATCTTTTTCCCCCACATGGTCCTCAGGGTGGGCCCAACTCTAGCGGAGTTTGATTGGATTTCTTATTCTCTCTTTTGGAAATCTTGGACCGTTGAAGTAAAGTCCAGCTTGTTATCTTCTTTAATGGCTATTTATGTAATGGGATTATGTATTTTGTTTTATCAAGATGGATATTGTACTTGACTCTGATTTATGGTTTTATGATGTAACAAACATGTTTAATTTCCGCTGCAATAAAATAAAGTTTTAGATTTACAAGTTTTACTTATTATCTGTCTTGTTGTAATTTTTCTGTTCTATACTCACTTAAAAGCCTCCATGGAAGTTAATGCATTCCCTTTGTGAGTTACATTAATGGACGTGGGGTTTTACATGTGGTATCAGAGCTTAAGGTTACCAGAACAGATAAAGTTTTTATGAAAAACATAATCCCCAATAGCCATATATCTTTATCCTTCGAATTCTCCATTTTGAATCTTTCCTTTTTCGTTTCAGCATGGCTGAAGATCTTAACATTCCGGATGGTGTAACGATACCAGGATGGTATAGGAGGTTATTAGAGGTTAGGGCCGTTCCAGGTCCAGCCAATGTTCCTCCACCACTAGTTGCACCCGCCCCTCCTCCTCCTCCTCCTCGCGTTGATACTTTTGCAAAGACGTGCATGGAATTTAAGGCTATGGGTGGAAAACCTTTTCAAGGGTCAGAAACGTTTGTGGAAGCTAGAGATTGGCTTAAGGAGGTGGAAGAATGGCTAGAAATCATTGAAGTAGAAGAAGGGAGGAAAGTCAAATTAGCAGCTTGGTTAATGAAGGGAGAGGCCTCGTTTTGGTGGGAGGTCACTAATGGGGAGCGTCCTATTGATTCTTCGGCGGATTTCAGGCGTAGGTTTGAGGCAAAGTTTCTCTCAAGGGCAGAAGAGAATCTATATATGGAAAGGTTCTTGACATTGAAGCAAGGAAGCTCATCATTGAAAGAATATGTCAACAAATTTAATC
This sequence comes from Allium sativum, assembly GCA_030737875.1. Lineage (NCBI taxonomy): Eukaryota > Viridiplantae > Streptophyta > Magnoliopsida > Asparagales > Amaryllidaceae > Allium > Allium sativum. Next base: position 175,246,419 of record CM060915.1, on the reverse strand, counting down.
AGTTAGCAAGGTTTGGCTTGGACTTAGTGAACACGCCCGAGAAGAAGGCTCTTATGTTCGTTAATGGCTTGAATGAGCCGTTGCAGGGGTTGGCTATGACCCACATCCCTATGGGGGCCACCTTGGAGAAGCTAGTAGACATGGCACTCATGCACGAGGAGAAAGGCACTAATGCTAATAAGGCACCCGAGAAGAAAGGGGATCAGAAGAAACCACAACTGCAAAACAAGAAGGGTGGCAAAGGAAAGAAAAGATGCTTTAACTGTGGGACACCAGGCCATCTCAGCAAGGATTGCAGAAAGAAAAATAAGAGTAGCTGTTTTCACTATGGTGAAGCAGGACATCTAGTGAAGGACTTCTCAAAGAAGGGGCAGAGGGCAGGGTCTTCCTCGGGAGGACAGGTGCAGGCTCTTATGGCACCAGGGCAGGCAAGGGGACAAGTTCAGGCTCTCGTGGTCCAACTGCTGCAAGAACGAGGTAGAACCATTTCTGTTGAAAGCTTAGTTTTTCTGTTTGATCATCCTGTCCATACCTTATTCTATTCGGGCGCATCACATTCGTTTATCTCTACATCATTAGTTGAATCACTGCACTTAAACACCAGTTTAGTAGAGGATCCCTTAGTTGTTTCGAATCCAATTGGGGGCTCAGCTTATTTGTCCATGATGTGTTTGGATTTGAAAATTTCTATACTTAGCGTTGAGTTTAGATGTGATGCTTATGTTTTGGGCTTCACGGGCTATGGGCTAATTTTAGGAATGGATTGGTTATCTAGAAATGGGGTCATACTTGATTGTGAAAGGAGAGAAGTTAGGCTTATGACTCGCCTTGGTAACGCTCTCGAAATCATTTGTAATCCCATAAATTCTGTTATGCTAAGTTATTTAGAATCGATTGACTCGTCTGTGGAGAATCTACGATCTGTTAGAGTGGTCCGAGAATATTCGGATGTATTTGAGGAGGTGAAGGGCTTGCCTCCGAAGCGGGAGATAGATTTTTGAATATATCTTGTGGATAATGCAAAACCAGTATCTTTGCCAGTACACCACATGGCTCCTCGTGAAAGGAGGGAACTCAATAAGCAAGTGAAGGAGTTGCTTGAGAAGGGGTTCATAAGACGTAGTATATCGGAGTGGGGTGCTCCAGTAGTATTTGCCACGAAGGCGGATGGGTCCCTTAGACTTTGTGTGGACTATAGAGAACTTAATAAGCTTACTAAGAAGAACAGACACTCACTACCTAGGATTGACGATCTCTTCGATCAGTTAGTTAGCCCTTAGTGTTTTCGTAGTTGGACTTAGCGACTGGTTTCCATCAGTTGAGAGTGGCTGAGGATAGCATTGACAAAACAGCTTTTAGGACTCCGGACGGTTTCTATGAATGGCTAGTGATGCCCTTTAGTCTGACAAACGCCCCCGCATACTTTTTTGATTTGATGAGTAGGGTGTTTAGGGAGTACCTTAATAAATTCGTGGTGGTCTTTGTAGACGACATCTTGATCTTTTCTAAGAATGAAGAAGAGCATGCCCTACATCTTAGGGAAGTGTTGGAGACTCTACGAGCGCATAACCTTAAAGCTAAATTTACTAAGTGTCACTTCTGGAGAGAGGAAGTGCGATTCTTAGGGCACGTGGTTTCCAAAGAAGGGATAGCTGTGGGTCCCGCGAAGGTGGCGGCCATCTAAGATTGGAAGGTTCCTAAAAATGCTACCGAGGTGAGAAGTTTCTTAGGGTTGGCTGGTTACTATAGGAAGTTTATCAAAGACTTCGCAAAAATATCATCTCCATTGGCACGCCTGACGAAGATGAACCTAGTCTTCGCGTGGGACGTAGATTGTGATGATGCATTCCAACGTTTAAAGAGAGCTTTGACCTCAGCTCCAGTCTTAGTGCTGCCAGACGGGAGTAAGCCATTTACTGTTTATACCGATGCTTGTGGGACAGGTCTAGGTGCAGTCTTAATGCAAGAGGGAAGGTTAATAACCTATGGTGGAAGGAAGTTAAGGGTGCATGAGAAGAATTACACCATGCATGACCTAGAGTTGGCCGCAATTGTTTTCACGTTTAAGTCTTGGCGTCATTACCTTCTTGGCAAGAAATTCGAATTGTTCACTGACCACAAATCTTTAAAATACTTGTTCTCTCAGAAGGACTTGAACTTAAGGCAGCAAAGGTGGATGGAGTTCTTAGCGTCCTACGATTTCGAAATAGCATATACCCTTGGCAAGGGTAACGTGGTGGCAGATGCCTTAAGTAGAAAAAGGTTGTCCTTGAGTCCGTTGTTTGTTTAGCGGCGAAACTTAGAATTCATCTCTATGTTTGACTTTAGACCTTCTATTGACTTTGTACCCGGTTTGCTAGCATCCTTGGAGGTCATACCTACGCTTTTGGAACGGATTGGTGAGGCACAGCGAGACGACCCACAGTTGGTTGAGTTAGTAGAAAAGCTCAAAAGAGGGGAGTCATCAAGCCATCTCCGTAGGTATACCCTAGATGATAAGGGTTGGTTACTTATGGATAATAGACTTTGTATACCTCGAGACGAAGGTTTGAGGAAGGCTATCTTGACGAAGCACATCATTCGAAGATGACCATTCATCCCGGCGGGGACAAGATGTACAAAGACAGGAAGCGAGTTTTCTTTTGGGCCGGTATGAAGAAAGATGTGGCCGAGTATGTCGCTAGGTGCTTGGTGTGCCAAAAAGTAAAAGCGGAGCAAAAGAAACCCGCTGGGTTGCTTCACCCATTGGAGGTTCCACTATTGAAGTGGGAAAGTGTCTCGATGGACTTTGTGGGTGGATTACCAAGATCAAGGAAGGTTAATACGGGAATTTGGGTTATAGTAGACAGACTTACTAAGAGCGCCCATTTTATTCCCGTGAAGAGTAAGAGGACTGCTCCATGGTTAGCTTCTATATACGTTCGAGAGATAGTTCGTTTGCATGGTGTTCCTTCTAGCATAGTAAGTTTCCGCAATCCTATCTTCACAAGCGAATTTTGGAAGAGCTTGCAAGAAACGATAGGGACTCAGTTATGTATGAGCACCGCATATCATCCTCAGACGGACGGCCAAACTGAGAGGGTGAATCGTATTCTAGAGGATCTTTTGAGGCTATGTATCCTAGACTTTGGGGGTACATGGGAAGAGCCTCTTCCGTTGGAAGAGTTCGCACATAATAACAACTTTGAATCTAGCATTGGCATTGCAGCTTTCGAAGCTCTTTATGGACGACCTTGTCGTTCACCTACATGTTTGTGGGAATCTATGGATAAGATCTTACTTGGGCCCGATATGATTAGAGAGACTTCAAAAAAGATCGACTTGATTCGAAGGAGAATGAAGACGGTGCAAGATAGGCAGAAATCTTATGCAGACAAGAGGAGGTCAGATCTTGAGTTTGAGGTTGGGGACATGGTCTTTGTCAAGGTGTCTCCATTACGAAACGTCGTACGCATTGGGTCCGCTGGGAAATTAGCACCAAGGTTCGTAGGGCCGTTTCCTATTAAGGAGAAGATTGGACAGATGGCGTACAGAGTGGAGTTGCCTGAGAGACTTAGTGGTGTACACGACGTATTCCATGTGTCACATTTGAGGAAGTGCTTGCACGAGACCGCGGAAGTGGTAGAGCCGAACTTGCTTAGAGAGGTAGAGATAGAGCGTGATGCGACAATTCGACGAGCTCCTACGTGCATTCTTGGGTCGGAGATCAAGAAGTTGAGGAATCGAGAGGTCAGACTAGTCAAAGTTCAATGGGGAGATGATGAGAGCAACGCTACTTGGGAGACAGAAGCGAAGATGCATTCGTTGTACACTTTTCTTTTTGAGAGTATATCTTTTAATTTCTCCTTTATCGCTTAGCTTGTACTTATCTTATCTTTTGTATATCGTCTCGCTAGTATCTTTGACCTTTGGTTAGGACAATCTTATGGTTGAAACATGTGTTTGAGACATGTTATGTATGATGGATGCAAAGTGGATGCAAGTGTTTGCTAGTGGTTGCTCGTGGACGCATATTCACACACTATTAGGCACTAGATTGGCTCAGTCACTTCATATTGCATATTGCATATATATGGATGTATTTAGTAAAATGGATGTATGAGGATTTTTTTATCATATGGATGCTGCATTCAGATGATGATTGTGCACGCATATAGAGATAATATGTAGCATTAAGGAACTTTTGCTTACATAATGGACGCATGGCACTATCATGATTTGCATTAAGGAGGTCAACTGAATCAGTTGACCGCCTGATTTTGCATTAGATATGGACATATACACACACTGTGCATTTAAACATGAAAGCATTATAAGTCTATAAGGACAATGGATGCCTGCGTTTGATGGTTGAGTAGATGGACGATTGGAGGTTAGGATATACATTCTTCGTGACTTGAAGATTTCAGGGTCGAAATCCTTTAAGGAGGGGAGAATGTAACACCCCGTAATTCTGTTAATATTAATATTCACAAATTAAAGAATAACTAATCTCAGACGTGAGAATTGTGGAAATGGGTTGCGCCATTGTGTTCGTCTCGGAATTCTGGTTGAAATAGAGTTCGTGTTTACATGATTTGGACTTTGTATGAAGGAGATATGGCCATCGGAAGTTTCAGAAAATTCAAAACAGATTTCATAAAATTTAAAATTCAAAATTCGAAGTCAAACAGGCTAGGCGGGAAATTTCCCGCCAAGCACCCAGGTCGACTGGGGAGTCGACTGGGCAGTTGACACCCCAGGGACCAGGTCGACTGCGCAGTCGACCTGGGTGTCGACCTGGTCCATTCGACTAGGGTTTGACTGAGCCCAATCTAGAGCTGCTGATGTGCCTTTAGGGCTGAGTTGGCAAATTAAACGGTTCAGGTTAGTTCTGAGTTGATCTGACGGCCTAAGTAAATCCTAAACTCTATATATACCTAGGTAGTCTCTCACTCTAATTCACATGAAAAATAGAAAAGCCGCCGTCATGCCATCGCCATGGAACTCAGTGTAGCCGCCGACAACTAAGAAGGAAGAAAGCTAATCAAAACTCTAATTCTACTCAACCCTAAAGCAAATCAAGACTCTCTTTTTCTCTAATTGTGAGTATGATAATCTTAACAAGATTATTAACAAACTAATTAGATTAAGATGTGATATGGATCATAAGAAAGTGATGTGAATTGTCATATATGTTGTTGTAAACCTTATGCTATCATGTATGTTGTAAATCCTATGTTATGTGATGATGATATCCTATATGTTGTAAATCATGCTTTGATGGTATTATATATGTTGCAAGTTTCTATGCTAAGTTGCGATGTTACAAAGTCATGAAGTTATTATTTATGTTATAGTTAGCTTATGCTTGATCAAATCATGATGTTGATTATATACATGTTTGGGGCTATGATGATTCACATGATAATTCACATGTACCTATGCAAGTTTAGATTGATTAATATGTATAATCTCACATATCCTATGACATCTATTTAGATCTAAAATTTGGTTATAACATGTGTGAGTTCTATGGGTTAGATGCTAGTTTACACCATCATTATGTTGCATAAACCACATATGCAAGTTCATAGATGAATTTGGATTATGATCATATTATGTAAATTGTGACATTTTACCAAACAAGTTGACACCTTTAGATTCCCGACATAAGTAGCTTTATGCAAGTTGTAGTTTTTGCCTATGCAAATTTAGGTGTTGGACATCTATCACACATGCAAGTTTCACCCCGTTTATGATTAGATCTATTTTATTTGTCTATATGTTGTGATAATTTATCTTTGTGCTATGAGTTAGACTATTCGAGTCTAACGTATATTTGCGTTGAATAAGAGAACGTATAACGTGGGGTAGGGGTAATATTAAGGATTTAATATTAAGAAATTGGGGTGCAATTGATATGATTTTGCATACCGTAAGTGGATGGCCATAATTGAGTCAATTATGGAGATCATCAAAATTGGAATTAATTAATGATTTGAATAGGGATATATTTAAAACTGGGGTGAAAGATTATAAGTGATAATCAATGCTTAGGACACGAGGTTGGACTCATTTGCGACGTAAACCTTCCCGGACCCGCCCGACAAATCCAGTAGTCACAAATGTCAGCCCAATGTGAGAGGTCCTAGGCACAAATTAAAGCATAACAGTTGTAAAGACACGAGGTTAGACTCTTTTATGGTGTAAGACTACCCGGACCTGCCCGACAAATCCAGCTACCATAAATGCCAGTCTAATGTGAGAGGTCTTTATAAGGTTATGGCCTTAATGAATTAAGAAATACTTAACCAGATAAACATGTAAGGTGGGACATGGGGGTTAAGTAGATGCCTTGGGTGGCATGAGGAATCTAGTGGGTGCCTTTAGTGGCATTTGAAATACGATTAGTAAGACTTAACCAAACACACATGTAAATGAACATGACTAAGAAGAGGGTTAAGTGGGATATACTAGTGGGGAGAAGCTTAGGTGGATAGCTTGTGGGTGCCCATTTCAACCAGTAACCCAAACGTATCTTTGTGGGCTCGACCCAAGTCGAGGACGGGACACGCATACTGGGCTTGACTATAAGAGGCCAAACGGGGTAGCGGTGGCAACGCAAGTCCAACGGTTTTTATATGCGTGTGTGGACCAGGGCTAGTAGGTAAGACGTTGTTGCATCATGTAGGTATAAGCCATGCATTCTCAAGTTGTATCGGGTTACCACTTTAGGAGAGTGATACACCCCACTGTGGGGCCAGCACAAGTATCTATGAGTAGGGAGCCGATCAAAAGTGGGTAGTGGGGTACACCTAGCAGAGATAGGGGCAGGCGGGTACCTATGTAGTCAGCTAGGGGTACACGAAGCTATTTATATAATTTATAAGTGAATCAAGTGGGAACAACCTTTAGAGTGACTGGTGTGGTGTAGTGTAATAATTATTCGTTAGTAATTAGGTGTGCCTTTAACGTTATCTTTATCTGCTATTCCATACCCAATAGTTCATAGACATTTCCTTGTTTTCCAGCTTATGCCTTAGTCTAGTTATTTTGATAATAGTATTGTTAGAGTTATCATACTCGCCAGACTTTATGTCCGACCCCCTCCATTTCTATCTTTTTCCCCCACCAGGTCCTCAAGGTGGGCCCAGCTCTAGCGGAGTTTGATTGGATTGCTTATTCTCTCTTTTGGAAAGCTTGGCCCGTTGAAGTAAAGTCCAGCTTGTTATCTTCTTTAATGGCTATTTATGTAATGGGATTATGTATTTTGTTTTATCAAGATGGATATTGTACTTGACTCTGATTTATGGATTTATTATGTAACAAACATGTTTAATTTCCGCTGCAATAAAATAAAGTTTTAGATTTCCAAGTACTACTTATTATCTATCTTGTTGTAATTTTTCTGTTCTATACGCACTTAAAAACCTCTATGGAAAATAATGCATTCCCTTTGTGAGTGACATTAATGGACGTGGGGTGTTACAGTATTAGTCTGATGTTGGTTTCGGCCTTCGGGGTTAATACTTAGGCAATCGTTCTCTTACTAATTTACAGTTGGAGTTTGATTAAAAATTTAAAACACGAAATTTAGCGTATCAAGCATTCTTTGGCTATTCTAAGGTAAAATCCTATCCCCCGGCTTGCGTTGCATTGTGTGATAGGACCTGGGTCTTATAATAGCTTCATTTTTCTTTATTTAGCATTGTGCTGTTTGTTTTGTGCACTGGTATTCTTGGGAGGAAAACCGTTCCGCGTTAGCGGCGTGGTCCCTTGATTTACCTAACTTTAAAACAAAAGATTTACAACTGTTTTAGTTCTCACACCAGTCACATGACTGACCTAGAGTTTATTGTTTTAACCTAAACTCTGGGTGCCCCTATTTTCCGCACGGGCAGCTAGTAGTTTTGGTTTTGCATATTTATATTCACAGGATCCTGGTATACATCAGGAATGACATCTGGAAAGCTTTGTATCCGTATATCTCTTCTAGTTGGGTATTGTATTATTTTCCGCTGCGATGTATTTAAATGTAATTTAAATCTCTGTTATTTTCTATGTAATATTGAGTTATACTCTGTATATTCTTGTAATCTGATGTATTGTTGTAATAACAATGAATTTTCTTCTGTCTGCGTTCCGATGTATTTTATCCTCGACTCAATCCGGGCTTTCCTTCACGGGGAAGTTCAGGTCGCTTCAGCTGGTGTCAGAGCTTTGGTTTACAAAGCTCAGAGAACAAAACGCATTAGAACCATACGAAAGAATTCATCAGAAATTGGATTAGTAATATCCAATGGGAATCACTCGTTAGAGATGGGATCAGTGGTACCCTAGAACGAGTGTGAAGAGTAGTGTTTTGAAAATTAAAATTGAAAACAAGTTTTGTTTTGAAAATTTAATTCAACACTTCGTATTTGAATATTTATCTATATTGATTTGGACTATCAGGTACATAGAGATTTTAATAAATGTCTGATCCACATGTATTAGAAGCCTCCAATATACTGGATGGATATAGAGTCACACTCTAGTCGCCCGGAGATGATTCTGATGATTGTAGCTGCATCATCAGAATTAGTATTCGAGTTTCGAAAGTGGGATTTCTATATATTTCCTGTTGACTGGTGTGAAAACCAAAATTAGATAGGGTATATTGTTGTGATTGGGCATCAAAAATCTGATTTTTCTACTATATATCAAAGTTATGAATTTGAAAAGCTAATCAACTAATTGATTGATGGTTGTGTTGTTGATTATTGGTTGATTAATTAAAATTTGTACCCTATAGCCAAATTTATCAAATAGTGAGTGTATTGAAATTTGGTCGCATTTGCTTGCATATACATGTACTTACATTTAACAGTTCATAGCAAAGAGGCTAGGGCAGAAGAATAAAATTGTTTGCCCGACAAATAGGTACATGTTTACCATAATTTACGGGTTTGTTTGGGTGATGATGTTTTTATGAGCCGATTGGCTAGCCGCTTGGCTTTTTCTTTTTCTTTTTGAGATCAGAGGGCATGTATGGCAATTTCGGGATTTTCACGGTGCTCCCGGTGCAGAGGAGGTTATGGCAAAAAATTTCGAAAATTTAGGGTGTTAGCCAAATTTTTGAAAAATTTGAAAAGTTCTTAGAAACTGAAAAGTTGAAGAACATAAGCCGTAAAGAAAATGGCAGAAGTTGAGTTCATTTATGAAACAACTTTCGGCTTCGTTCCTTCTCGGGGATGAAAAGTTTTAAGTGGGGGAGATTGTAATAACCTGGAAATCCGAGGCAATTTAAAATTTTTATTTTGGCAATTTATTTGAATTTTGATTATTTAAAATGAATTATTTTAAATAATATCGACGAGAAATTTATTTTGAATAGAATTCGAGCGTATATATTATATAGATCATCGTTAGAATATAAATATTTATATTAAATTATAAAAGGAATTGAAAATGGCGCGGTAGTTCGATAATTCGATTTCAAAATTCAAATGAATGTACCGAGTGCGAAATAAATCGGATTTTAACAAAACCAAAAATATTAGAATCTACTAGTGAATATCTTTCCAACGAACCCGAAAAATCAAAATTTCATAGCGGGGATCAAAAGATATGTCCAGTTGAAAATTCTAAATAGTCGCTATGGAATTCAAGCCCTTAAAAAATGGGAATTTAGCAAACGACCTCGGATTTCGACGAAACCACTTTTGGCTCTTATGTTCGTTAATGGCTTGAATGTCCCCTTGCGAGAAGAAGGCTCTTATGTTCGTTAATGGCTTGAATGAGCCGTTGCAGGGGTTGGCTATGACCCACATCCCTATGGGGGCCACCTTGGAGAAGCTAGTAGACATGGCACTCATGCACGAGGAGAAAGGCACTAATGCTAATAAGGCACCCGAGAAGAAAGGGGATCAGAAGAAACCACAACTGCAAAACAAGAAGGGTGGCAAAGGAAAGAAAAGATGCTTTAACTGTGGGACACCAGGCCATCTCAGCAAGGATTGCAGAAAGAAAAATAAGAGTAGCTGTTTTCACTATGGTGAAGCAGGACATCTAGTGAAGGACTTCTCAAAGAAGGGGCAGAGGGCAGGGTCTTCCTCGGGAGGACAGGTGCAGGCTCTTATGGCACCAGGGCAGGCAAGGGGACAAGTTCAGGCTCTCGTGGTCCAACTGCTGCAAGAACGAGGTAGAACCATTTCTGTTGAAAGCTTAGTTTTTCTGTTTGATCATCCTATCCATACCTTATTCTATTCGGGCGCATCACATTCGTTTATCTCTACATCATTAGTTGAATCACTGCACTTAAACACCAGTTTAGTAGAGGATCCCTTAGTTGTTTCGAATCCAATTGGGGGCTCAGCTTATTTGTCCATGATGTGTTTGGATTTGAAAATTTCTATACTTAGCGTTGAGTTTAGATGTGATGCTTATGTTTTGGGCTTCACGGGCTATGGGCTAATTTTAGGAATGGATTGGTTATCTAGAAATGGGGTCATACTTGATTGTGAAAGGAGAGAAGTTAGGCTTATGACTCGCCTTGGTAACGCTCTCGAAATCATTTGTAATCCCATAAATTCTGTTATGCTAAGTTATTTAGAATCGATTGACTCGTCTGTGGAGAATCTACGATCTGTTAGAGTGGTCCGAGAATATTCGGATGTATTTGAGGAGGTGAAGGACTTGCCTCCGAAGCGGGAGATAGATTTTTGAATATATCTTGTGGATAATGCAAAACCAGTATCTTTGCCAGTACACCACATGGCTCCTCGTGAAAGGAGGGAACTCAATAAGCAAGTGAAGGAGTTGCTTGAGAAGGGGTTCATAAGACGTAGTATATCGGAGTGGGGTGCTCCAGTAGTATTTGCCACGAAGGCGGATGGGTCCCTTAGACTTTGTGTGGACTATAGAGAACTTAATAAGCTTACTAAGAAGAACAGACACTCACTACCTAGGATTGACGATCTCTTCGATCAGTTAGTTAGCCCTTAGTGTTTTCGTAGTTGGACTTAGCCACTGGTTTCCATCAGTTGAGAGTGGCTGAGGATAGCATTGACAAGACAGCTTTTAGGACTCCGGACGGTTTCTATGAATGGCTAGTGATGCCCTTTAGTCTGACAAACGCCCCCGCATACTTTTTTGATTTGATGAGTAGGGTGTTTAGGGAGTACCTTAATAAATTCGTGGTGGTCTTTGTAGACGACATCTTGATCTTTTCTAAGAATGAAGAAGAGCATGCCCTACATCTTAGGGAAGTGTTGGAGACTCTACGAGCGCATAACCTTAAAGCTAAATTTACTAAGTGTCACTTCTGGAGAGAGGAAGTGCGATTCTTAGGGCACGTGGTTTCCAAAGAAGGGATAGCTGTGGGTCCCGCGAAGGTGGCGGCCATCTAAGATTGGAAGGTTCCTAAAAATGCTACCGAGGTGAGAAGTTTCTTAGGGTTGGCTGGTTACTATAGGAAGTTTATCAAAGACTTCGCAAAAATATCATCTCCATTGGCACGCCTGACGAAGATGAACCTAGTCTTCGCGTGGGACGTAGATTGTGATGATGCATTCCAACGTTTAAAGAGAGCTTTGACCTCAGCTCCAGTCTTAGTGCTGCCAGACGGGAGTAAGCCATTTACTGTTTATACCGATGCTTGTGGGACAGGTCTAGGTGCAGTCTTAATGCAAGAGGGAAGGTTAATAACCTATGGTGGAAGGAAGTTAAGGGTGCATGAGAAGAATTACACCATGCATGACCTAGAGTTGGCCGCAATTGTTTTCACGTTTAAGTCTTGGCGTCATTACCTTCTTGGCAAGAAATTCGAATTGTTCACTGACCACAAATCTTTAAAATACTTGTTCTCTCAGAAGGACTTGAACTTAAGGCAGCAAAGGTGGATGGAGTTCTTAGCGTCCTACGATTTCGAAATAGCATATACCCTTGGCAAGGGTAACGTGGTGGCAGATGCCTTAAGTAGAAAAAGGTTGTCCTTGAGTCCGTTGTTTGTTTAGCGGCGAAACTTAGAATTCATCTCTATGTTTGACTTTAGACCTTCTATTGACTTTGTACCCGGTTTGCTAGCATCCTTGGAGGTCATACCTACGCTTTTGGAACGGATTGGTGAGGCACAGCGAGACGACCCACAGTTGGTTGAGTTAGTAGAAAAGCTCAAAAGAGGGGAGTCATCAAGCCATCTCCGTAGGTATACCCTAGATGATAAGGGTTGGTTACTTATGGATAATAGACTTTGTATACCTCGAGACGAAGGTTTGAGGAAGGCTATCTTGACGAAGCACATCATTCGAAGATGACCATTCATCCCGGCGGGGACAAGATGTACAAAGACAGGAAGCGAGTTTTCTTTTGGGCCGGTATGAAGAAAGATGTGGCCGAGTATGTCGCTAGGTGCTTGGTGTGCCAAAAAGTAAAAGCGGAGCAAAAGAAACCCGCTGGGTTGCTTCACCCATTGGAGGTTCCACTATTGAAGTGGGAAAGTGTCTCGATGGACTTTGTGGGTGGATTACCAAGATCAAGGAAGGTTAATACGGGAATTTGGGTTATAGTAGACAGACTTACTAAGAGCGCCCATTTTATTCCCGTGAAGAGTAAGAGGACTGCTCCATGGTTAGCTTCTATATACGTTCGAGAGATAGTTCGTTTGCATGGTGTTCCTTCTAGCATAGTAAGTTTCCGCAATCCTATCTTCACAAGCGAATTTTGGAAGAGCTTGCAAGAAACGATAGGGACTCAGTTATGTATGAGCACCGCATATCATCCTCAGACGGACGGCCAAACTGAGAGGGTGAATCGTATTCTAGAGGATCTTTTGAGGCTATGTATCCTAGACTTTGGGGGTACATGGGAAGAGCCTCTTCCGTTGGAAGAGTTCGCACATAATAACAACTTTGAATCTAGCATTGGCATTGCAGCTTTCGAAGCTCTTTATGGACGACCTTGTCGTTCACCTACATGTTTGTGGGAATCTATGGATAAGATCTTACTTGGGCCCGATATGATTAGAGAGACTTCAAAAAAGATCGACTTGATTCGAAGGAGAATGAAGACGGTGCAAGATAGGCAGAAATCTTATGCAGACAAGAGGAGGTCAGATCTTGAGTTTGAGGTTGGGGACATGGTCTTTGTCAAGGTGTCTCCATTACGAAACGTCGTACGCATTGGGTCCGCTGGGAAATTAGCACCAAGGTTCGTAGGGCCGTTTCCTATTAAGGAGAAGATTGGACAGATGGCGTACAGAGTGGAGTTGCCTGAGAGACTTAGTGGTGTACACGACGTATTCCATGTGTCACATTTGAGGAAGTGCTTGCACGAGACCGCGGAAGTGGTAGAGCCGAACTTGCTTAGAGAGGTAGAGATAGAGCGTGATGCGACAATTCGACGAGCTCCTACGTGCATTCTTGGGTCGGAGATCAAGAAGTTGAGGAATCGAGAGGTCAGACTAGTCAAAGTTCAATGGGGAGATGATGAGAGCAACGCTACTTGGGAGACAGAAGCGAAGATGCATTCGTTGTACACTTTTCTTTTTGAGAGTATATCTTTTAATTTCTCCTTTATCGCTTAGCTTGTACTTATCTTATCTTTTGTATATCGTCTCGCTAGTATCTTTGACCTTTGGTTAGGATAATCCTATGGTTGAAACATGTGTTTGAGACATGTTATGTATGATGGATGCAAAGTGGATGCAAGTGTTTGCTAGTGGTTGCTCGTGGACGCATATTCACACACTATTAGGCACTAGATTGGCTCAGTCACTTCATATTGCATATATATGGATGTATTTAGTAAAATGGATGTATGAGGATTTTTTTATCATATGGATGCTGCATTCAGATGATGATTGTGCACGCATATAGAGATAATATGTAGCATTAAGGAACTTTTGCTTACATAATGGACGCATGGCACTATCATGATTTGCATTAAGGAGGTCAACTGAATCAGTTGACCGCCTGATTTTGCATTAGATATGGACATATACACACACTGTGCATTTAAACATGAAAGCATTATAAGTCTATAAGGACAATGGATGCCTGCGTTTGATGGTTGAGTAGATGGACGATTGGAGGTTAGGATATACATTCTTCGTGACTTGAAGATTTCAGGGTCGAAATCCTTTAAGGAGGGGAGAATGTAACACCCCGTAATTCTGTTAATATTAATATTCACAAATTAAAGAATAACTAATCTCAGACGTGAGAATTGTGGAAATGGGTTGCGCCATTGTGTTCGTCTCGGAATTCTGGTTGAAATAGAGTTCGTGTTTACATGATTTGGACTTTGTATGAAGGAGATATGGCCATCGGAAGTTTCAGAAAATTCAAAACAGATTTCATAAAATTTAAAATTCAAAATTCGAAGTCAAACAGGCTAGGCGGGAAATTTCCCGCCAAGCACCCAGGTCGACTGGGGAGTCGACTGGGCAGTTGACACCCCAGGACCAGGTCGACTGCGCAGTCGACCTGGGTGTCGACCTGGTCCATTCGACTAGGGTTTGACTGAGCCCAATCTAGAGCTGCTGATGTGCCTTTAGGGCTGAGTTGGAAAATTAAACGGTTCAGGTTAGTTCTGAGTTGATCTGACGGCCTAAGTAAATCCTAAACTCTATATATACCTAGGTAGTCTCTCACTCTAATTCACATGAAAAATAGAAAAGCCGCCGTCATGCCATCGCCATGGAACTCAGTGTAGCCGCCGACAACTAAGAAGGAAGAAAGCTAATCAAAACTCTAATTCTACTCAACCCTAAAGCAAATCAAGACTCTCTTTTTCTCTAATTGTGAGTATGATAATCTTAACAAGATTATTAACAAACTAATTAGATTAAGATGTGATATGGATCATAAGAAAGTGATGTGAATTGTCATATATGTTGTTGTAAACCTTATGCTATCATGTATGTTGTAAATCCTATGTTATGTGATGATGATATCCTATATGTTGTAAATCATGCTTTGATGGTATTATATATGTTGCAAGTTTCTATGCTAAGTTGCGATGTTACAAAGTCATGAAGTTATTATTTATGTTATAGTTAGCTTATGCTTGATCAAATCATGATGTTGATTATATACATGTTTGGGGCTATGATGATTCACATGATAATTCACATGTACCTATGCAAGTTTAGATTGATTAATATGTATAATCTCACATATCCTATGACATCTATTTAGATCTAATATTTGGTTATAACATGTGTGAGTTCTATGGGTTAGATGCTAGTTTACACCATCATTATGTTGCATAAACCACATATGCAAGTTCATAGATGAATTTGGATTATGATCATATTATGTAAATTGTGACATTTTACCAAACAAGTTGACACCTTTAGATTCCCGACATAAGTAGCTTTATGCAAGTTGTAGTTTTTGCCTATGCAAATTTAGGTGTTGGACATCTATCACACATGCAAGTTTCACCCCGTTTATGATTAGATCTATTTTATTTGTCTATATGTTGTGATAATTTATCTTTGTGCTATGAGTTAGACTATTCGAGTCTAACGTATATTTGCGTTGAATAAGAGAACGTATAACGTGGGGTAGGGGTAATATTAAGGATTTAATATTAAGAAATTGGGGTGCAATTGATATGATTTTGCATACCGTAAGTGGATGGCCATAATTGAGTCAATTATGGAGATCATCAAAATTGGAATTAATTAATGATTTGAATAGGGATATATTTAAAACTGGGGTGAAAGATTATAAGTGATAATCAATGCTTAGGACACGAGGTTGGACTCATTTGCGACGTAAACCTTCCCGGACCCGCCCGACAAATCCAGTAGTCACAAATGTCAGCCCAATGTGAGAGGTCCTAGGCACAAATTAAAGCATAACAGTTGTAAAGACACGAGGTTAGACTCTTTTATGGTGTAAGACTACCCGGACCTGCCCGACAAATCCAGCTACCATAAATGCAGTCTAATGTGAGAGGTCTTTATAAGGTTATGGCCTTAATGAATTAAGAAGTACTTAACCAGATAAACATGTAAGGTGGGACATGGGGGTTAAGTAGATGCCTTGGGTGGCATGAGGAATCTAGTGGGTGCCTTTAGTGGCATTTGAAATACGATTAGTAAGACTTAACCAAACACACATGTAAATGAACATGACTAAGAAGAGGGTTAAGTGGGATATACTAGTGGGGAGAAGCTTAGGTGGATAGCTTGTGGGTGCCCATTTCAACCAGTAACCCAAACGTATCTTTGTGGGCTCGACCCAAGTCGAGGACGGGACACGCATACTGGGCTTGACTATAAGAGGCCAAACGGGGTAGCGGTGGCAACGCAAGTCCAACGGTTTTTATATGCGTGTGTGGACCAGGGCTAGTAGGTAAGACGTTGTTGCATCATGTAGGTATAAGCCATGCATTCTCAAGTTGTATCGGGTTACCACTTTAGGAGAGTGATACACCCCACTGTGGGGCCAGCACAAGTATCTATGAGTAGGGAGCCGATCAAAAGTGGGTAGTGGGGTACACCTAGCAGAGATAGGGGCAGGCGGTACCTATGTAGTCAGCTAGGGGTACACGAAGCTATTTATATAATTTATAAGTGAATCAAGTGGGAACAACCTTTAGAGTGACTGGTGTGGTGTAGTGTAATAATTATTCGTTAGTAATTAGGTGTGCCTTTAACGTTATCTTTATCTGCTATTCCATACCCAATAGTTCATAGACATTTCCTTGTTTTCCAGCTTATGCCTTAGTCTAGTTATTTTGATAATAGTATTGTTAGAGTTATCATACTCGCCAGACTTTATGTCCGACCCCCTCCATTTCTATCTTTTTCCCCCACCAGGTCCTCAAGGTGGGCCCAGCTCTAGCGGAGTTTGATTGGATTGCTTATTCTCTCTTTTGGAAAGCTTGGCCCGTTGAAGTAAAGTCCAGCTTGTTATCTTCTTTAATGGCTATTTATGTAATGGGATTATGTATTTTGTTTTATCAAGATGGATATTGTACTTGACTCTGATTTATGGATTTATTATGTAACAAACATGTTTAATTTCCGCTGCAATAAAATAAAGTTTTAGATTTCCAAGTACTACTTATTATCTATCTTGTTGTAATTTTTCTGTTCTATACGCACTTAAAAACCTCTATGGAAAATAATGCATTCCCTTTGTGAGTGACATTAATGGACGTGGGGTGTTACAGTATTAGTCTGATGTTGGTTTCGGCCTTCGGGGTTAATACTTAGGCAATCGTTCTCTTACTAATTTACAGTTGGAGTTTGATTAAAAATTTAAAACACGAAATTTAGCGTATCAAGCATTCTTTGGCTATTTTAAGGTAAAATCCTATCCCCCGGCTTGCGTTGCATTGTGTGATAGGACCTGGGTCTTATAATAGCCTCATTTTTCTTTATTTAGCATTGCGCTGTTTGTTTTGTGCACTGGTATTCTTGGGAGGAAAACCGTTCCGCGTTAGCGGCGTGGTCCCTTGATTTACCTAACTTTAAAACAAAAGATTTACAACTGTTTTAGTTCTCACACCAGTCACATGACTGACCTAGAGTTTATTGTTTTAACCTAAACTCTGGGTGCCCCTATTTTCCGCACGGGCAGCTAGTAGTTTTGGTTTTGCATATTTATATTCACAGGATCCTGGTATACATCAGGAATGACATCTGGAAAGCTTTGTATCCGTTTATCTCTTCTAGTTGGGTATTGTATTATTTTCCGCTGCGATGTATTTAAATGTAATTTAAATCTCTGTTATTTTCTATGTAATATTGAGTTATACTCTGTATATTCTTGTAATCTGATGTATTGTTGTAATAACAATGAATTTTCTTCTGTCTGCGTTCCGATGTATTTTGTCCTCGACTCAATCCGGGCTTTCCTTCACGGGGAAGTTCAGGTCGCTTCAGCTGGTGTCAGAGCTTTGGTTTACAAAGCTCAGAGAACAAAACGCATTAGAACCATACGAAAGAATTCATCAGAAATTGGATTAGTAATATCCAATGGGAATCACTCGTTAGAGATGGGATCAGTGGTACCCTAGAACGAGTGTGAAGAGTAGTGTTTTGAAAATTAAAATTGAAAACAAGTTTTGTTTTGAAAATTTAATTCAACACTTCGTATTTGAATATTTATCTATATTGATTTGGACTATCAGGTACATAGAGATTTTAATAAATGTCTGATCCACATGTATTAGAAGCCTCCAATATACTGGATGGATATAGAGTCACACTCTAGTCGCCCCGAGATGATTCTGATGATTGTAGCTGCATCATCAGAATTAGTATTCGAGTTTCGAAAGTGGGATTTCTATATATTTCCTGTTGACTGGTGTGAGAACCAAAATTAGATAGGGTATATTGTTGTGATTGGGCATCAAAAATCTGATTTTTCTACTATATATCAAAGTTATGAATTTGAAAAGCTAATCAACTAATTGATTGATGGTTGTGTTGTTGATTATTGGTTGATTAATTAAAATTTGTACCCTATAGCCAAATTGATCAAATAGTGAGTGTATTGAAATTTGGTCGCATTTGCTTGCATATACATGTACTTACATTTAACAGTTCATAGCAAAGAGGCTAGGGCAGAGGAATAAAATTGTTTGCCCGACAAATAGGTACATGTTTACCATAATTTACGGGTTTGTTTGGGTGATGATGTTTTTATGAGCCGATTGGCTAGCCGCTTGGCTTTTTCTTTTTCTTTTTGAGATCAGAGGGCATGTATGGCAATTTCGGGATTTTCACGGTGCTCCCGGTGCAGAGGAGGTTATGGCAAAAAATTTCGAAAATTTAGGGTGTTAGCCAAATTTTTGAAAAATTTGAAAAGTTCTTAGAAACTGAAATTTGAAGAACATAAGCCGTAAAGAAAATGGCAGAAGTTGAGTTCATTTATGAAACAACTTTCGGCTTCGTTCCTTCTCGGGGATGAAAAGTTTTAAGTGGGGGAGATTGTAATAACCTGGAAATCCGAGGCAATTTAAAATTTTTATTTTGGCAATTTATTTGAATTTTGATTATTTAAAATGAATTATTTTAAATAATATCGACGAGAAATTTATTTTGAATAGAATTCGAGCGTATATATTATATAGATCATCGTTAGAATATAAATATTTATATTAAATTATAAAAGGAATTGAAAATGGCGCGGTAGTTCGATAATTCGATTTCAAAATTCAAATGAATGTACCGAGTGCGAAATAAATCGGATTTTAACAAAACCAAAAATATTAGAATCTACTAGTGAATATCTTTCCAACGAACCCGAAAAATCAAAATTTCATAGCGGGGATCAAAAGATATGTCCAGTTGAAAATTCTAAATAGTCGCTATGGAATTCAAGCCCTTAAAAAATGGGAATTTAGCAAACGACCTCGGATTTCGACGAAACCACTTTTGTTGGATCCGTGATGTCAAGTTATTGCTAGGTTTCAAATTTCATAATTTTTCGAATCAATATGTGAGCGTGGCAAAGGAAAACGCGTTTGACCAGTTTCAGTTGATTTTAATCGACTGGAAAATGGCCATTTTTCAAACGATCTCAGAATTTTTCGAAATTTGTTTTGTTAGGACCGTATCATTAATACGAAGCTAGAAAACATTTTTTGGGAATTTTTAGAGTTCATATGTGACCCCGGTAAATTGAAATGTGCGTTCAAAATCAATATACAGAGTTATATGTTGATTTTGATGAAAACTGATCGTAGCGGCCGAACTGGCTTATGATACATATCCCATTGTGTTCGAAATGGGGGTAGTTAGCTAGGGATGACAGTCGTTGGGTTTTGTTTGGGGTTAGGATAAAAAGTCAACCTAAAGGGAAAACAAAATAATAATATAAATATTTAAATAAAAGTTTAAAACCCTAAAATCTAAATCACAACATTAGCTGCCCTTTTCTTGAGAAAACCAGTAGCCGCTTTCCCTCTTCCCAACATCGCCTTTCCACGTAGTCGCCCTCCTCCCTGGGTCACGCCTCCGGCCATCCGCCATCGCCTGGCCGCCATCAACGTCGATCCGCCCCCCTCTCTCTCCTATCCCTCCTCTTCGAAACCGTGTGGCAAAACCCCCCTCTGGCCAAAACCACCGTCGCCTCAGCCCACCACGCATCACCCGCGCACCCCCTACCATCCGCCGCCACCACACAACCTCCCCTTCCTCAGTCCAATCACACAGAGAACCTCCACCCCCTCTGAATCAAATTTTCTCCCCTTCGACAATGAGCTTCGACCACTATTTCTCTGCCTACACCTCCTCATCGCACCATGGAAGCCTGGTTCGAGCGACACCATTCAAGGAAGACGATGGCCACGACAACTCCGACCCTTATCCCCCGAAGTAGTGAGTTTTAATTACTTTTATTTTGTCCCATTTAATTAATTCAGTTAATTTCGTGATTAAACAGTGTTTATAACAATAAAAAAATAACGGCTGTAAAGTAATGATTTTGTTTTAAAATATGATTTTTATATAGTGGAGAGATTAAAAATACGATTTTTATGTTATATAGATAGAAAAAATTTGATCTTTATATAATGAAGAATATAAAAATATTATCTTTATATAGTAAAGATTAAAAAAATGCGATCTTTATATGTGTTTTAGCGAATTAACAATATAAAGAAATGATTTTATTTAAAATATAAGTTGAGATTTTTATAGATAAAAATTCGATCTTTGTATATGAAGTTGAAATGTAAATAGAATTTTTATTTATAGAAATGAAGCAATAAAAATATAATTTTTATTTGAACAGCGTGAAAAGAACTGCATTGGAATTTCAAACCGATCCAGACGGTTGAGCAGTTCAGAAGCAAAGCACGACGGAGTGTAACCCTCTGTGAGAACTTCTCACTTTTAATTTAATTTTCTAGTTAAAATATATACTAGGATGCAGACGGTGTTTAGTAGCACCCGACACCCGTCGTCCACAGACCATGGATGGCTTGTATGCTTGTTTGTTTGATTTTGATGTGTAGTTGATTGTGTGATGTGATGTGAAATGAAATATTTATATAGTTGAAATAAAATATTTTATAGTGGAAATTATTTTATAGTTAAAAATAGAATTTTTAACATGTATATGAAATGAAATAAAAATAAACAAATTGGTCGATTTGTTTATATACACACATTTGACTGATATTGATTGGGACGATAAATTTTACACATTGCCCAACTACACAAATAAAATATGTGTTTGATTGTTTGAAACCCCACACGGGTATTGGGATGATATATGACGTACACTAATCCCAATAATTAGTTGTATGTCGATCGATTGATGGATAGACTGTTATGAGCGTTACATATTTATAGTTGATGCACATATAGTGTAGAATGCACTTTGGATGATGGCTGATTATTCATCATTGTTATTATATGCGTGTTGTAGAAAATCCATATAATTAACATTATGTGGTAATTGATTGGGCCTCATTCCAGTTTTGAAAAAGAAATATTTGAATAGAATATTTGAAATAGAAATATTTTAATAGAATATTTGAATAGAAATATTTGAATAGAAATATTTGAATAGAATATTTGAAATAAAAATATTTGAATAGAAATATTTGAATAGAAATAATTGAAAAATAATATTTTAAAATAGAAATATATGAGGCCGCGTTGATTAGATTGACGCCATTTTGACGTGAACGATATTTATATCGATTTTATTCATTTTACAATGAATATAGAAAGTGATTTCAAAATCGGATATTTTGAAAGGAATCGAAATTCGAATTAAATTCAATTGAAATGAAATTCGAATAAAACTGAATAGAATTGAAATTCGAATTAGATTGAAATAGAATTGAAATTGTTTTGAATTGAATTTAAAATGTATTGAAATTGAATTGAAATTGATTTGAATTGAAACCGATTTGAATTGAAATAGATTTGAAATGAATTTAAAAAGAATTTATATTGGAAAATTCAATTTTGATTTGAATTTGAGATGGAAGCTGAAATCATTTTGGAAATGAATTTAAAATGATTTATATAATACGTTTTAAAAGGAAATCGACGAAATATATATTATATATATAATGGCCTGAATAGAACGCGTCGCGCTGTGGTGGTTCGTGAATTTCGATCATTGACTTCGAATGGATATTGCGGGAGATCCGACTGTCGGATTCTCCTAAAATCGGAACCATTGGGTTCGTATCGAAAAGAGCTTTCCAACGAATATTAGAAATGAGAAATCTAACGGTTGGATTTGGAATTATGTCCAAATCAAATTTGGGATAGGTTGTTGTAAGTGCAGTTCGATGGCCGTTGATGGAAATCGACTGTACGGGTCTTGATAAAATTATTAAAAATAGCAATAATTCGTGTAAAATCATAAGAAATGATTTGGGAAGAATCGGGATGAAAAACTCCATATTTGAAAAGATAAAAATAGATTTTTATCGAAATGAACTAGAATTAAAATTCTATTTATTTTTAAATAAATAAATTGGATTTGAAAAGGGTTTTAAAAATAACCAGAATTTCCAATAATTGAATTGGAATGGATTTGAATCGAAATTGTCTTTGGATTATTTCGATGTTGGATTTCGTGATTACACAGTTATTGCTATGGAATTTTGAAAGATATATTTATATCGTTATTTCCAATACGATATTTGTTGGTCGTAGAATTTGATATTGAATATAAGCCGGTATATTTTATATTCAGATCCTTGTATTTAATATCAAGTGTGATTTGGGTTTGTCGTGAATGGTGTCTTCATTAACACTGTTCTTAAGCCCAGTTGATAAAAAGATTAAATCTTTTTATTTAGATTTAATGAAGTGTACCAATTAAATAATATTTAATTGGAATTGAATTGGAATTGCTTTTTGGGTTTATCATGAACAGTGTTTTAAATAACACTTGTTCTTTAACCGGATAATTAATTGAATGTGATTTTGGGTTGTCGAGAATGGTATCTTCAATAATACTACTCTTAGATCCAAAGGAGTTAAGAAAATCAGAAACTAACTGGAGATTAGTTAAGTTGAATGGTTTCTGGGGTATTGATCTAATGTTGGTTTCGGCCTTCGGGGTTAATACTTAGGTAATTGCTCACTTGCTAATTTACGGTTAAGGACCGATTGAAATGTTATGTGATTTTGGGGTTTATCGTGAACCGTGTTTTAAATGACACTGATTCTTGAACCCATTTAAAGATTAAAACTATGTGGAGTTTTAATGAATCTTTAATTAGATTGAAAAGATCGAGAATGGAGTATCACCAGTTTTACTCCAGGCGGTAGTTAAATCTTTAATTAGATTTGAACATGAAATGGTAATTGAATTTACCGATAACACTGTGGTGTTAGATATGAAGTATGGCCAGTTTTACTTCATGGGATGAATAGGTTGGGGTTGGGAAATTAAAACAAATGATTACTTCGGTAAGGTTCGTTAATCCCAATTGGTTTGAATTGATATTCAAAAGAAGATTAAAGAATAAATTTAAAGGAATTTTGTCTTTCATAAAATTAATGGGAACCTTTCCCTAAGAATGTGAAATTTAGAAACTAACTATAGGTTAGCTAAGTAGAACGGTTTCCTGGGTATTGATCTGATGTTGGTTTCGACCTTCGGGGTTAATATTTGGGGAATTATTCTCTTGTTAATTTACGGCTAGTGACTGATGAATTGGAATGAGGCCTATGTTGTGTTTGTGTAACACTTGTTTATTATATACGCAAGTTATTCGGAAAGACCGGGTTTATCCCATTATGAATAACTGATATGACGATAAGTCGAAGGTGAAGACGGTGGTTGAAGACCGGAGGTCTTCACGTCGTTTGGATAATTACTGATGATCTTGATTGGGCTGTACACCCAAGAGGAGAGAAACAGTTGGTGATCGTCCAGACGTACTTGGAGATCGATGGATATGCGGGGTACTAGGTGCCTCCGGTTTCATTCAGACCCAGAACGAAATTGTAAATGGACTGTGTGTCTGGCATTGGATTTTAGTCTGTGTGGTTGATTTCTATTAAATATATATCTGTTTGGCGGCGGAGAATTTATTCTCTTGCTTAACGCCCTTCTCTGAGACGTACGAGCTCAGAGGTTATATATTGATGGATATCCATCGCATGGAGTGAATTCCCTGTGTGGCATGCTTAAGTGGCAATTGATTAAGGCTTCTGTTGAAAAGAAAAGACTTGTGGTTGATGATCAAAGCAAGGCCTTTGTGGCATAGCTTTGTGTAACGTTTACATCGCGAGTTTCACACCCGGTATGAACCAGAAACGGGAGAGGACATCAGGGAGGCCATGCATTTCCTTCTAGTTAGAAGTGGCGTCAGTGGTTTTACATGCCCTGACGAGTTTGACTTATGTGGTTGTTGGTTTGCGAGGTGCCTCAGATATATCGGTGACTATGTGAAGCCGATGGAGTCATTCATTGGCTCATTTACGCTCCATAGGGCGGGAAACGCATGTTCAGGCATTTTAGTCCACTCCATGTGAACCGGCCCTGACGATCCAAGGGTCATTCGAGCTCTGATCCTAAGGGGTGGACTAGAGCGTCTGGAATCAGTAGAGGACTATCTTTTGCCTCGGTTCATACAATAAATGATAACCCAACTTCCAATACGACATTTTGCGGTTTTGATTGAATACCTATATATGGCGACATAGTGGTATGGAGCATTCATGCCGCCTATGATTGACATTTATGATTGTATATAAAAATCAGAAACTAACTGAAAACGAGCTAAGATGGGTGGTTTCCTGGGTATTATTCTGATGTTGGTTTTGGCCTTCGGGGTTAATACTTCGGGAATCGTTCTCTTGCTAATTTACAGTTGGAGTCTGATTAAAAATTTAAAACACGAAATTTAGCGTATCAAGGATTCTTTGGCTATTACAAGGTAAAAACCTATCCCCCGGCTTGCGTTGCATTGTGTGATAAGACATGGGTCTTATAATAGCTTTATTTTTCTTTATTTAGCATTGCGCTGTTTGTTTTATGCACTGGTATTCTTGGGAGGAAACCCGTTCCGCGTTAGCGGCGTGGTCCCTTGATTTACCTAACTTTAAAACAAAGATTTACAATTGTTTTAGTTCTCACACCAGTCACATGACTGACCTAGAGTTTATTGTTTTGACTTAAACTCTGGGTGCCCCCATTTTTTGCACGGGAAGCTATTAGTTTTGGTTTTGCAGATTTATATTCACAGGATAATGGTTTACAGCTGGAATGATACCCGGAAAGCTTTGTATCCGTATATCTCTTCTAGTTGTGTATTGTAATATTTTCCGCTGCGATGTATTTAAATGTAATTTAGATCTCTGTTATTTTCTGTGTAATATTGAATTATACTCTATATATTCTTGTAATCTGATGTATTGTTGTAATAACAATGAAATGTTTTTCTGTCTGCGTTCCGATGTGTTTTGTCCTCGACTCAATCCGGGCTTTCCTTCATTGGGAAGATCGGGCCGCTTCACAATTTACTCTACCATGTCTCAGGCTACAGCCACAACTGCACCTACGATCTTAAAGGACGGTCCTCTCTTACATTTGAGGATTGTTTATTCCTGAACAATGCGTTTCCCCGCCCTATGGGGCGTATTGGTCAGTATGTTGACTATATCATTCGTTGGCCCCGTAGTGACCGATATATCTGAGGTACCTCGCTTTCCAACATCCACATATGTAAAAATTTCTGGGCTCCATACCATGACACCACTCCTAACTAGAAAGAAATGTATGTCCTCCCTGTAGTCCTTCAACTTGTTTCTGGTTCATACTAGGGTATGAAGCTCGCGAATTAACGCTATACACAAAGCTATGCCCTTTAAGTCCATGCTTTGATCATCAACCACAAGACTCTTCTTTTCAACAAAAGCCTTGATCACTTGCATCTCAGCATGCCACATTGACATTACACGCCAAGTGACTGATGTCTAGCGATACATAACCTCTGAGCTCGTACGTCTCAGAGAAGGGCGTTAAGCAAGAGAATAAATTCTCCGCCTCCAAACAGAAATATATTTAATAGAGATCAATCAACACAAAATAAAATCCAATTGTCATACGCACATCCATTTACTTTTTCGTTCTGGGTTTGAAACAAACTAGAGGCACCTTATTCCTCGTCCCATATGTATAATATATAAGGGAGATCCTCGCAAATATGGTCGATCTCCAAGTACGTTTGGATGATCGCCACTTATTACCATGTCTTGGATGTACAGCCCAATCAAGACATCTGTAATCATCCAAATGATGTGAAGA
The DNA here is from genome assembly GCA_030737875.1 of Allium sativum. Classification (NCBI taxonomy): domain Eukaryota; kingdom Viridiplantae; phylum Streptophyta; class Magnoliopsida; order Asparagales; family Amaryllidaceae; genus Allium; species Allium sativum. The sequence goes on along the minus strand of CM060915.1, from coordinate 175,220,200 downwards.
CCTCCGGTCTTTAACCACCGTCTTCATAACCGACTTATCGTCGAATCAATTATTCAGAACGGGTATAAACCCGGCCTTTTCGAATAACTCGCGTATATAATAAACAAGTTCTATAAAAACACAACATACGCCTCATTCCAATCCAAAATGTTCCTTTATTTAAATATTCATATACTTTGGTAAAGGTTCCCATTAATTTTATCAAAGGTAAATTCTTTTAAATTTATTCTTTAATCTTCCTTTGGATATCAATTCTAAACAAAATTAAGGTTTAGTAACTAGTCAGGATTAGCGAACCTTACCGAAGTAATCATTTGTTTAATTTCCCAATCTGAACCTATTCATCGCATGGAGCAAAACTGGTAATACTCCATATTTAACACCATAGTGTTATCGATAAAATTAGTTACCATTTCACGTTCAAATCTAATTAAAGATTTAACTATCGCTTGGAGGAAAACTGGTGTTACTCCATTCTCGATCATTTCCCAAATTTGATAATTTAAATTATCACATTCACATTCCAATCTAATTAAAGATCCAATAAAACTTCACTTAATTTTAATCTTCCAAAAGTCAATATTAATGATTATTTAACTTTAGGAAATCAAACATGCCGCATCGATAATCTACACCGTGCCATTGATTTCTGCCTATATATAACCTCTAAGCTCGTATGTCTTAGCGAAGGGTGTTGAGCAAGAGAATAAATTCTCCGCCACCTAGCAGATATATATTGAGAAATGATCAACGAAAATGGTATATAGGAATCAATTTTCGATATGTAATCATGTCTTTTAACTGGGTTAAAGAACCAATGTCATTTAAAACACGGTCCATAATAAACCCAAATCTTCCATAAAATTGGAATCTTCACGGAAAAACAAATCAATATATAATCGATATCAATTTCCGTATTCGACCAGTAATATAAATGGTATAATGACAAGGCCTTTTAAATTCCATATATATTAACAGTCTTCCTCCATAGAAGCTGACTTCGATTATTTCCAATCGAATTCCATTAAATTCCAATTTGATATATTAAATTGGAAAACTTTCCTTTGGAAAATCCCATTAAATCTTAATAAAAGATTTATACATTTCAAATCACATTTCACTGCAAATCGGGTTAAAGAACGAACGTCGTTAAAAAAACTGTTCACAATAAACCTAATTCACATTTCATTTTATTCCAATTAAATGTTAATTAACAGGAAACCCTAATAATCTTAATTAAAAGATTTATTCTTTTCACATGGGGTTTAAGAACAGTGTCATTTGAGACACCATTCACGACAAACCCAAAATCCAATTCTTTTATTCAATTCCAATTAAATCTTAATTAATTGGAAAACTTCACTAAATATTAAATTAAAAGATTTATTCTTTCCTTAACTGGTTTTAAGAACAGTGGTAATGAAGACACCATTCACGACAAAGCCAAAATCCAATCCAATATTAAATATAAGGCTCTGAATAGAAATTATATCAGCTTATATTCAATATCAAATACTGAAATTAACAAATATCTTATTGGGAATAACGATATACATATATTCCAAATTCCTCCACAATATCTATATAATCATGAAATCCAATATTGAAATATTCCAAAGATAATTTGGATTAAAATCCATTCCAAATCATATATTGGAATTCTAGTTATTTAAAACAATTTATAAATCCAATTTATTTATTTAAAAATTATTGGATTCCAAATCTAGTTAATAGCTAGTTCATTTTGATACAAATATATTTTTATCTTTGCAAATGTGGAATTTTTCATCCCAATTCTTTCCAAATCATTTATTATGATTTTACACAAATAATTGATATTTTCAATAATTTTACCAAGGCCCTTTCAGTCGATTTACATAAACGGTCATCGAACTGCACTTACAGCAACCTTTTCCAAATTAGATTTGGACATAATTCCAAATCCAACCATTAGATTTCAAATCTATTATATTCATTGGAAATCTCTTTTCAATACTGACCTAACTATTCTGGTTTTAGGAGAATCCGACGATCGGATCTCCCATAATATCAATTCGAAGTCAATGGTCGAAATTCGCGAACGGTCATGGCGCGACGCATTCTATTCGGGCCATTAAATATATACATATAATATATTATATATATTTCATCGATTTCCATTTAAAATGTATTTTATAAATCATTTATAAATTCGTTTTAAAACGACACCAACTTCATTTTCAATTTTAAATCCAAATTGAATATACTATATCATTAAAGTATATAAATGATAATATTTTCAAAATATCAGATTTTGAAATATTTTCCTTTAGGATATTCATTATAAAAATGAATAAAATCAACATAAATATCGTTTGCGTCCAAATGGCCATCTCTAATCAAAATTGCTTCATATATTTCAATATTTTCATGTCCATCCTAAATCGGACATCAAAATCATATTTTGATCCATTACTAAATATTCTTTTAAAATATTAGTTATTTTAAAATATTCATTATTTGTCATTTTCAAATATTCGTTAATTTAAAATATTCGTTCTTTCCGAATTGGAACCAAACACTGTCAATTACCATATAATTTTATTTATATGGATTTCATATACACGTGTACACAACAATAATCAAACACAGTCAACCATCATCTAGAGTATAATGCACAACTGCATAAGCGTTAAATATAAATAATTAATGCTTACAATAGCTTGTCAGCCAATTGATTGACATACAACTAAACAAATGGGATTAGTGTATGTCGAATACCATCCCAATACCCGTGTGGGGTTTAAATCAACACACACCGATTTTATTTGTGCAGTTGGGCAATGTTTAAAATATATCGTCCCAATCATTATTAGTCAAATGAGAGTACAAAAACAAATCGTTCGATTTGTAAATGATTATTTATTTTCGTTTATATACGAGTTAAAAATAATATTTTTAATGACAAAATATTTATTTCAACACATGAACATTTCATACAATAAAAATGATATTTTTATTGTTCTAATATTTTTAGAAAATTTCAGTAGCATAACGGTGCGATACTAGAACCGAAATAAGGTCTAGTCTTATCCCTCGCCAAATACTGGCTCACGCCATACACATAACAATTCTAATAAATTCAATTTACATCCCAAACCAAATTCAACCAATTAAATCACTCACTCCAAAAATCAACCGAACATCCATGGTTTCAAAAAAGGTGTCGGGTGCTTCTAAGCACTATCTACATCCTTGTATATATATAACTAGAAAACCAAATTAGAGTTAGAAGTTCCCACCTTTCGGTTCCACTCCACCAGTTTTATTTCTGTATTTCTGAATAGCTTGGATTTGCCCGAAATTCCAACTCAACCCTTTTCACGCTGTTCATAGTAAAAATCACATTTTTATCATGATGATTATATATTTAAAATTCGTATTTTTAAACCATTCTATACATATTAAAAATCATATTTTTATTTCGCTATTCATATATATAAAAATCAAATTTTTATTCGCTATTCTCATACATAAAAATCAAATTTTTACTCGCTATTCTCATTCATAAAAATCAAAATTTTCTAACGATGTTTATATAATAAAAATCATATTTTTTTAAACCATTTCCTCATAAAAATCACATTTTTATTTCACTACTATATATATATTGTTTATATTGTTATAACGCTATTCAAATAATAAAAATCCTATTTTTATATTGCTACAATTATATAAAATTCACATTTTTATATCAATGTTAACATTATAAAAAATCATATTTATATTTCAATCATTACATATATATAAACACATATTTATTTATGCTATTATTATTATTATTATTATTATTATATAAAATCAGTTTTTTTCTAACACAATACTTATATATAAATTTCAGATTTTAAAGCTATAATATATATAAACAATTCAAATTTTAAGACTAAAATATATAAAAAAAAAATTCAGATTTTAAACTAAGTTGTTCATATAGAAATTTAATTTAATTAACCTAATAGCATAAAAATAAACAGAAAAAGACTCACTGGTAATCACTGTTGTCTTCATTCGAGCGAAGGGAGGAGCTCGCAGGGCATCGACGTTGGCAGGGGGTGTATGCGGAGGTCGCAACGCGGTGATGGTCTTGTGGGTGGTCGGCGATGGGTTTTTGAAGGGTTTGGGGCTTTAGCCTTCGACTAAATGGTGGTGGAGAGGAGAGAGAGGGGAGGAGGGGTGTAGGATAAGATGGCCAGAGAAGGGGGGCACACGCGGTGGTCCTCTAACGGGGCAAGAGGGGTGACGAGATTTGATTTGGGTAGGGGCTTTGAAGAAATGTTGGGGTTTTTTTGAAGAAGAGGGGGGCGGTTGAAGAAATAAAATAGAAATTAGGGTTTTCAATTAATTTCTATAATTATTTAATATTATTTTATTCCCAAATGTTAGAATTTGCATTTAAACTCAAAACAAGACCCAATGACTATCGTCCCCTGCTAATTACCCCCATTCTGGACACAATGGTATATGTCCAATAAGCCAATTTTTCTGTTACAATTAGTTTTTATCAAAATTAAAATATAATCAGTATATATTTTGCTATGTTTTGATGATACGGTCCTAACAAAACAAAATTTGTTGAATTCGGAGACCGTTTGAAAAATGGCCATTTTCTGGTCGATCCGGATTGACTAAAATTGACAAAACACATTTTCTTTTCCCACGCTCATTTATTAATTCCAACAATTATGAATTTTGGAATCTAGCAATAATTTGACATTCCGGATCCAACAAATGTGGTCTCGTCGAAAATGGAGGTCGTTTGCAAAATGGCTATTTTTAAGGGCTATATATTATATAAATTCCGTAGCGACTATTCTGAATTTTCAATTGGATAACTTTTTATTTTCGTTATGAATTCTGCACTTTTCACATTCATTGGAAAGATATTTTCAAACAGATCCAAATATTTTTCGTTTTACTGAATTCCGGTTTATTTTGAATCCTGTACATTCATTTGAAATATGAAATCGAATTTTCAAACTGCCACGCCATTTCAGGCTTGTTATATAATTAAAATAATTTTTTTTGTTCTAACTTAGAATGAAATAAATTTTTAGTTGTTATTATTTAAAACAAATCATATTAAATATCAAAAATCCATTAAAATTGCTAAAATAAAATTTTTAAATTGGTTCTAAAAATCCGGATTGTTATTAATGTATATAACTGTTAGATCCAAAATTGGCTCTAACACCCAAACTAGCAAAAATTCAAATGAAATGAAAAATAAAAATGGAGAAAACACACGATTTATAGTGGTTCAGCGTTAAACAGCCTACGTCCACTTTTCTTCTTTTTTGATTGATGTCTTGAATGTGAATACAACGACGATTTTCACTCAATTCTCACTCATTTCATATATTGATTCACTCAATTTCTTTTGCAATATGACTTAAAAGATGATTGTAGGCTGAACAAGTTGATAAAATTCGGGTTGGAAAGGAGTTTTAATCCTGAAAGTGCCAAAAGATCCCTTCAAATGCCTCTTGATGGAGTATTTATAGGTGTAAAATCCTACTGGGACCAAATCGGATCGGGTCCGCGTGGCCTTCATCCCGCCACTTTCGGGTTCGAATGGATTCTGGTGAGGACAACACAACTAGTTAGTGGCCATCGTGGGTAGAACGTGTGTGTAACTGCTCCGATTCTTAAGGAAAACGTGTGAGTGAAGCTGCTGACATCCTGGGCTCGGATCGGATGGACAATTAAATTGGGTTTGGATTGGCCTTGCTACTTCCAATCCGGTCCGGTCTGCATCCTTTCCTTCATTGCATTGTGTTGGTTTGTCTCTGTCCAAAGGAAACCCGATCCGAATGTTTGGCAGAGTGTTCTTCATTATTTGATTCTTTAACGTTGTGTAGCCTAGTTCACAAAGTAGGCTAACATTTTACCCTCTCAAGGGATGCTTCGATCGAAGATGGAGCGTGCCTTCACATCATCTATTCATTGGTCTTCGAATTTAAATTGTTAAAAGGTCGCTTCCATTGAAGTATTGGGATATGATGTTTCAGACAGTTGTGTCTCTCGATGTTTATATATACATCATGAAGCATGTGGACTACTTCCTTCATTTTTAACAAATTTAAGAACTCTTCTTGATTTCCAGCGGTCCCTCCAGGTAATCTTCCTCTTTATTTTCCTTTAAATTTAATTTGCATGCTAAGTTATTGTGTTTAATCCCATTAGGATCGGGTCCCGATCCGAATAGCTTTCCTTCTTTTATCGCTCGATATTGGGTTTACAGGCCAGAATTGGTTGGTGGACTTGTACTCTGGTCTGAGCGGGAAAAAGGGATGGGAATACGAATAGTCACCATCAAGATGTATATAAATCTGCTACCTATCTCTTCCCTCCTTCTTCCTTTCACTGCCCCGTTTAGTTTTACACAAGAAAAAACCCTAGCTCTTAATAACTTTAGAATTTTTGTTTTAATCTTCAAATCGAAGGCATAGGTTTGTTTACAACTTCGATTCACCTCTTAGTAACCGATTTCTGCTACAATTGGTAGCCAATTTGAATGATTTTAGCATGGAGTTTGCCCAGCTTAGGTGTCGTGGCCCCCTCTTCCCTGGCTGTCGTCATGGTGGCTCCGTAATTGTAACAACCTGGAAAATGCGAGCCAATTTAAAATATTTATTTTGGAAATTTTAATGAATTTTGAATATTTGAAATGAATTATTTTAAATAATATCGACGAGAAAATTTATTTTGTATAGAATTCGAACGTATATATTTATATAAGTCGTCGTTAGAATATTTATTTATAATTATAAATAGAATTGAAAATGGCGCGGTAGTTCGATAATTCGATTTCAAACTTCAATAGAATGTACCGGGTGCAAAATAAACCGAATTTTAGTGAAACAAAAAATAATAGGATCTATTTGAGGATACCTTTCCAATGAATCCAAAAAATCAAAATTTCATAGCGAGGGTCAAAAGATATTTCAATTTGAAAATTCTGAATAGTCGCTATGAAATTTCGGCCCTTAAAAATAGCCATTTTGCAAATGACCTCGGATTTCGATGAAACCACTTTTGTTGGAACCGTGATGTCAAGTTATTGCTATGTTTCAAATTTCGTAATTTTCAAGATCAATATGTGAGCGTGGCAAAGGAAAACGCGTTTGACCAGTTTCAGTAGATTTTAGCTGACTGGAAATTGGTCATTTTTCAAATTGTCTCAGTATTCGATGAAACTAGTTTTGTTGGGACCGTATCGTCAAAACGAAGTTAGAAAATATTTTTCGGGAATTTTTAGAGATAGTATGTGACCCCAGTAAATTGAAATGCGCGTTCAAATACAATATATAGAGTTATATTTTGATTTTGACGAAAACTGTTCGAAACGATCGAATTGGCCTACGATACATATCCCATTGTGTTCGGAATGAGGGTATTTAGCTAGGGGCGACAGTCGTTGGGTTTGATTTGGAGTTCAAATTGAATAACAAATAATTTTTGAAATAAATAATAAAATAAAAGGAGTGTAAACACCCTTTGCTCACAAGCCCTAGCCTCGAAACAGAAGCCACCTTCCTTTTCCCATTTCAACGATTAAAAAACAAAGAAAAAAAAGAAAAAAATTAATAAAAAAACTCTAGATCGATTTTCTCCCCCCCCCCCAAACTCGCCGTTGATCGCAACCTCCGACATTGTTCGCCGTTTGCCACCACCCTCGAGACCCCCACCTCCTCCACCACTGATTGGAAGCCGCGTCACCTATCCCCCCATTCCCTTCTTCGTCACGACCTCCATCAAATCGAAGTCACACGCCTTGTCTATCGCCGGAGCTGCTGAGAACCTCCACCCTCGCCTCCGATCAAGCCACGCATCACTGACTGCGAAACCATGAACCCGCGTGCCAGTCACTTCCTCACCTTTCTTCACCCATCACCCTGTCGGACGTCCACCTGTTTGAAGCACGCATCCAAGCCCTGTGATTTGAAGGGTGAGTTCTTTGAATTTATTCTATGAATGTAATTGTTTTAAATTTCTGATTTTTATATGACTTTGTTTTGAAATATAAAACTTGCTTTGTTTTGTAAAATAAAATATGCATTTGTTTTTGAAAAAGAAATTTTATTTATATAGATAGAGAATAAAGATAGAATTTTTATTTATATAAGGAGAGAATGAAAATAGGATTTTTATATATAGGAATTGAAAATAAAAATTCGATTTTTATGTAGGAAGTAAAGCGATAAAAATATAAACTTTACATAGAAGATAGCGTTTTAAAAATATAATCATTACATAGAAAATAGAGTAATAGAAAAATATGATTTCTATTCATATGAAAGGTGATGATGTTGTTTATAAAAGTCATGATTTTCATTTATATAAAGATATGATTTTTAACAAGTGTGTGGCATGAAAATATTTTCAATGGTATAAAAATATGATTTTTATATTAGTATAGTATTGAAAATATAATTTTTATATATGTAGAGACATAGAAAAATAATTTTTATATCAGTGGCGAAGTAAAAATATGATCTTTATAGTATATATATAAAGGTTTAAAAATGTGATTTTTATCCATTTAGAGTTATAATAAAAATGTGATTTTTAATATGAACAGCATAGAAAAGACTACGTTGGAATTTCTGGAAAATCCAAACAGTTCAGATGGAAAGAATGGTGGAGTGGATCCCCAAGGTGAGAAATCCTCACTTTTATTTTAAATTTCCAGTTAATATACAAACTAGGTGCAGACGATGCTTAGCAGCACCTGACACCCGTCGTCCACAGACCATGGATGGCTTGTTTGTTTGTTTGATTTTGATGTGTAGTTGATCGTGTGTTGTGAAATGAAATAAAATATTTATATAGAAAATAAATATTGTAACAACCCGTATTTTTAATAACATGTTATAATGTAAATCAAGGCAGAATTTAATTCTAAAATTTGAATCAAGGGAAACGGGCTGTGCCATTACGTTCGTCTCGGAAAAATAGGCGAAATAGAGTCCGAGTTTTCGAACAACGGAGTCCGTATGACCAAGTTATGGCCCAATGAAGTTTTCAGAAAATTCCAAGCCTGAAAACAGTTCAAATTCGAATTCAGATTCAAATTTCAGCCAAAACAGGATAGGCGGGAATTTTCCCTCCCCAGGCAGGGTCGACACAGGGGTTGACACCAGTGTCGACCCCCCCCAATGGGTCGACACCCATGTCGACCCAGGGGTCGACCTCCGGTCGGACCAGTTTTTCTGGTGCACCATTTGTGACGTGTTGAGTCGGCTCTAGAAGCTTCTGACGAGATTTGATGGACCTAATGTGTTTTAGGGTTAATCCTATGGTCTAAACTAACCTAATCACCTATATAAAGGCCCATAGACCTAGCCTAAACCCTCACTAATCATTCCTACAACTAAACAATGTCAAAATGTTTCTCAATCATGGCGTCCATCTTCTTCATGAAAGCATGAGTGTCTCAAATCAATCTATGTCATAAAAGAGTCATCTTTCTTAAGTAAAAGAGCCTCCTTTCTTTGTCTTTGGGGTTATTACTTCTTGTTTCAAGGCGTTTAAGTGGAGCTTATTATTTTCTTTGCGGATTTTGCTTATGGCTTCGTCTCAATCTTTATATATATTGATCTAGATCGCATAACCGCTCATTGTAAGCCCTATACTACTCTTAGATTCTAACTATGAAGTTAAATGTGATATGTTGCAAGTTGAGTTTGGGCCTAAGTATGATATATGCTTCGATCTTATCATGTTATGCATGAATATATTCTATGCATGTTTGTAAACCTATCACCTTGACCTTATGGGCTAAAAGCTATAAGCTTTGTGTTGAAATGTTGCATTATGCAACATGAGAACTCTCATAACCTTTATGATAACTTGCATATAATGTTATAAGCGAACTTCTAGTCATCACCTTATGTCATTCATGATCATGTTCCACCTATTTGCTTAAGTTGATATTATGCATGTTTTGAGGCATATGATGTAATATGAAAGCTTATGAACATATTTATGCCTCATATGCCACCATGTTTAACTTGTGGCCAACCTTATTACCTTATGCCCTTTTGTCATGCTTTTGCCAAGTTCCCTCTTTTGATCTATGTTATGCGAAACGTACATGCGATGGGAATGCGTTGGGTTTGGGTAATATTAATGACATGAAAACATGGTTTTAATTTATGACATGAACATTGACCTGTGATTATGTTTGTAAACATAATGATGGACATGACTTCTAGAAAATATGAGAGTGGCCAACTCGAGGTTGGGTTGAGTTTGTAGCATAAATCTACCCGGAACCGACCGGCTTAACTAGTAGCTACAAGCAATAGGACCCAATGAGAGTAGTTGGTCATGTCGCACTTGAAACCCGAGGTTAGACCAAGTTGTGGTGTAAAGCTACCCGTACCCGCCCGGCTTAACTAGTAACCAAAACAAGGTCTAATGTGAGAGGTTGGGTGCATTAAATTAATTAATGCCACATGGTAGGGTTAAGTCATGGACTACTTGAATATACTTAACCAATTAAACACGATGGATTGGTATGGTTAAGTCATGAACTACTTGAATATGCTTAACCAATTAAGCCCGATGTATTGATAGGGTTAAGTCATGAACTACTTGAATACACTTAACCAACTCAATACATGGTTAGGATAGGGTTAACCACATTTAACCCGCTTGAAACCCTAGTTACGTAGTCCTTTTCAGCAGTAACCTACTAGAAGTATCATGGGCATCCTGTACTAGGCTAGGGTGGGGCACGATTACTGGACTGATTGTAAGAGACCAAAAGAGACGGCTGAATGGTGCACCAGTTGTTCAGGCGGACCATCGTCGTGCACATTAAGTCTAGAGTTGAACATGGGCACCGATAGGTTTAGACTGTGCATACTTGAATTGTGTCTGAGGTTTACACCGTAGGGCTGGATACACCCTAGGGTGGACCTTGCACAGTTAACTACATTTCATGATTAAGCCGTATGACACCGATACACGACGAGTTAGGCTTATAGGGAGCCGATTGACTAGACCGAGTAGTTGGACCTCGATTTAGGTCACCTCATGATATTGGGCCAGCTTTGGGCCAAGGGATCATTTCTTGATTATAATTGACATGGATTGGAATACTAGTACACACCTTGTGCAACTTAACCTTGTATATGCGATGCCACACTTGATCTATCCAGTTAACTTTTCACCATGCCAATTATCACCCTACATCTCATCTCTGTTTTACATGTTCAGTTAACTTTATTAGTTTTTATACTAATAGTAGATAGGACTTACCAGTCTTTTTGACTGACCCGTTTTCTTTCGCCTCTTTTCTTCCGTTCCCCCCCCCCCCCCCGGGTTTGCAGGGTGGGAACACTGTTACTTAGCTGGATCTTTTGCTGCTTTTCTGGGTAGCTCACGTATGGTTTGAGCATGCTATGGCCTTATGCTACTTTGGGGATAGTTACTTTATATTTCTTTTTCAATTTTTCAGTTTATGTTCTAGACTTTGTTTTATGGGAAAACAATGAACAAGTACTTTGATTTAACTTGACTATGGTTTTGAAATGCTAGTTTTATACGCTGCTTTATTTACTCTGTTTTACTTACATGTTCTGTCTTGAGATATCTGCATGCATGATTACCTCGTTTAACGCCCCTCCAAAGCTAATGTCCTTGCAAAAGTGGCATTGGCGGAGGTGGGGTGTTACATTTGGTATCAGAGCATAAGGTTTACAAGATTTGAGCAAAAGGTTTTTTTTAAAACTTACCTTTTGAAAAACTATTTTTCAAAACCAATTAAGTATTTTCCAAGAAAAGTCTAGTTTATTTTAAAAGGCTATTCCCCAAGAGGCCATTAGCACTATCCTTCGTTTCCTTGTTCTAAATCTATCTTTTCCTTTTTCAGCATGGCCGATCTTAACCTTCCCGAGGGAGTGACTATTCCCGGATGGTTCCGGAGGTACTTGGAAGCTAGGGCCAACAATGTGGGCCCAGTAACCACCCCCACCGTAACTGACGTTCCTCCTCCTCCTCCTCCTCAGAATCCACAAGCAGATTTCGCTAAGATTTGCAAAGACTTTAAGGCGATGGGTGGCAAGAATTTCATTGGTACGGAGACTTTTGTAGAGGCACGAAATTGGTTGAAAGAAACTGAGGATCTCTTCGCTATCTTTGATGTGGTAGACCATAGAAAGGTTTTACTGGCGGCATGGCTATTAAAAGAAGAAGCAGCTTATTGGTGGGAGGTCACCAATGCTACGAGGCCTATAGAGACTTGGGCCGACTTTAGGACGAGTTTTGGGCTTAAGTTTCTATCATCTGCTGAGGCGAATCTGCAATTGGAGAAGTTTATATCTTTGAAGCAAGGGGACATGACAGTGAGGGAGTATGTGAATTAGTTTAACCAGCTTGCTCGATTCGGTTTGGACATGGTTAATACTCCCCAGAAGAAGGCTTTGCGCTTTGCACGAGGGTTGAACGAGCCATAACAAGGTTTAGCCCTATCTCATATACCCATGGGGGCCACTTTTGAAGACCTAGTAGACATGGCATTGCTTCAAGGAGACGATAAGAATGGCAAGAAAGAAGTCAAGCCTAATGAGACTCAAGCCAAGAAGACAGACTCCAAGTGGGGAGGAAATCAGAGCAATCAGAACAACAAGAACAATAAGAACAACAAGGGCAATAAGGCCAACAACAGCAAGGCAAAGGACCCAAGAAAATGCAACTTCTGTGGGATTGTTGGCCACATAGCTAAAGATTGCAAAAAGAAGAAGAGGAAGTTGGGCGAATGCTTTCACTGTGGAGAGCATGGACACCTTAGCAAGGATTGCCCCAAGAAGCAAGGACAAGGGCAAGGACAGACTCAGCGTGCAGGACCTTCTGGAGGGCAAGTGCATGCCCTCAACATTGCTCCAGTTTAGGACCGAGGTAGTATTTCTGTAGAAAGCCTTGTTTATATTTCTGATTATCCTGTTCGCACCTTATTTGATTCTAGCGCATCGCATAGTTTTATTTCTTCTGATCTTGTTGAAAATTTGCACCTAAGTACTAGTCTAGTTGAGGATCCCATTAGTGTTTCAAATCCAATTAGGGGTTCCGCCCATCTATCTATGATTTGTGTGGATTTGAAGATTTCTATCTTGACCGTAGAATTCATGTGTAATGCTTATGTTCTCGGATTCACGGGATACGGGTTGATCTTGGGCATGGATTGGTTGTCCAGTTATGGAGCCATTCTCGATTGTGAGCATAGGGTAGTGAGGCTCATGACTTGCCTCGGTAATACCCTAGAAATTTCTTGTAACCCTAGAGGTTCCGTCATGTTATGTTATCTTGAATCTCTTGACTCGTCCATCGATGATCTGCAATTTGTAAGGGTGGTCCGGGACTATCCTGATGTCTTTGAAGAAGTTAAGGGGTTACCCCCTAAACGAGAGATAGATTTTCGCATTTATCTAGTCGATAATGCCAAGCCAGTATCATTGCCCGTTAGGCACATGGCCCCACGAGAAAGAAGAGAGCTCAGCAAGCAAATCAAGGAGTTGCTTGAGAAGAATTTTATTAGGCGAAGCATTTCTGAATGGGGTGCTCCTGTGGTATTCACTACTAAGGCGGATGGTTCGCTTCGTCTATGTGTTGATTATCGAGAATTGAACAAGTTGACAAAGAAGAATAGGCACCCGTTACCGAGGATTGATGATCTCTTTGACCAGCTTGTTGGTGCTTCTGTTTTCTCTCAGCTCGATCCATCCACCGGATTCCATCAGCTTAGAGTGGCTGAGGATAGTATTGATAAGACTGCGTTTAGGACTCCAAATGGATTCTTCGAATGGCTTGTCATGCCATTCGGTTTGACTAATGCACCCGACTACTTCGTAGACTTGATGATTAGGGTGTTCAGGGAGTTCCTTAACAAGTTTGTTGTTGTCTTCGTGGATGATATTCTGATCTTCTCAAAGGACGAGGAAGAACATGCTAGGCATCTCAAGGAAGTGATGGATACGCTTAGAACGCATCAGTTGAAAGCCAAGTTCTCCAAATGCCATTTTTGGAGAAAGGAAGTTCGGTTTCTTGGACATATAGTTTCTAAGCAAGGCATAGCGGTGGATCCCGCGAAAGTGGTTGTGGTTCAAGACTGGAAGACTCCTAGGAATGCAACCGAAGTAAGAAGCTTTCTCGGTCTGGCGGGCTACTATAGGAAGTTCATTAGGGACTTCGCAAAGATTTCGGCCCCTCTTACTAAGTTGACAAAGAAGAACTTAGCCTTTGCATGGGACTTAAAGTGTGAGCTTGCTTTTCAAAGGCCCAAGAGGGCCTTTACCACAGTTCCAGTTTTGGCATTACCCGATGGCGGTAAGATGTTTACCGTGTACACCGATGCATGTGGTACGGGGTAAGGCGCTGTTCTAATGCAAGAGGGAAGAGTGATATGTTATAGGGGTAGGCAACTTAAAGTTCATGAGAAGAACTATCCCACTCATGATTTGGGGTCGGCAGGGATCATCTTTGCTCTCAAATCTTGGCGCCACTATCTTCTAGGCAAAAGGTTTGAGTTGTATACTGATCACAAGTCACTCAAGTACCTCTTCTCGCAGAAAGATCTGAATCTAAGGCAATAAAGGTGGATGGAATTCTTGGAATCATATGACTTCGAGATAGCTTATACCCCTGGCAAGGGTAATGTTGTGGCGGATGCACTAAGCAAAAGTAGATTGACTTTGAGTCCCTTGTTTATTGAGATGAAGAACTTAGAGTTCTTAGCAACCTTTGATTTCACGACGGTTGTTGAGTCGATGACGGGTTCATTAGCATCCCTTGAGCTTAGACCCACACTTGTCGATCAGGTTAGGGCTTCGCAGAAGGAAGATCCACCGATAGTTGAAGTTATGGACAAACTGATTCATGGTGAGACGTCTATTCACCTTGCTAGATATACCATTGATGATAAAGGTTGGCTAAGGCGTGATGGAAGGCTATGTGTTCCACAAGCAGGAGGCTTGGTGCATAAAGTTCTTGAAGAAGCACATCACTCGAAGACGACTATACATCCGGGAGGTGATAAGATGTATAGAGATATGAAGCGCATTTTCTTTTGGCCCGGAATGAAGAGAGATGTGGCAGAGTATGTTTCAAAGTGCATGGTGTGCCAACAAGTGAAAGCCGAGTCAAAGAAACCAGGTGGGCTATTACATCCATTGGCGGTCCCGCAATGGAAGTGGGAGAGTATTTCTATGGATTTTGTGGATGGATTTCCTAGGTCAAGAAAAGGGAACAAGAGCATATGGGTCATAGTTGATAGACTTACGAAGAGTGCTCATTTCATTCCTGTAAAGAGCAAGAGGACCGCATCATGGCTAGCATCTATTTATCTACGAGAGATAGTGCGGTTGCATGGAGTTCCTTCTAGCATAGTTAGCGATCGTGACCCAATCTTCACTAGCCAATTCTGGAATAGTTTGCAAGAAGCGATGGGTACGCGATTGAATCTGAGTACAGCTTATTATCCCCAGACGGATGGCCAAACCGAAAGGGTGAATAGAGTGCTAGAAGATCTTTTGAGGCTTTGTGTTCTTGACTTTGGTGGTACTTGGGAAGACCACCTTCCTCTTGTAGAGTTTGCTTATAATAATAGCTATCAAGCTAGCATAGGGATGGCACCATTTGAAGCTTTGTATGGGAGGCCGTGTACGTCACCATCTTGTTGGTGGGAGACAACAGATAGGCTTATACTTGGGCCCGATATGATACGGGACACATCCGAAAAAGTTGAATTGGTGAGAAGACGGATGAAGGCGGCCCAAGATAGACAGAAATCCTATGCTGACAAGCGAAGGGCAGATTTGGAATTTGAAGTGGGAGACAGGGTTTTCGTGAAGGTTTCTCCTTTGCGTAATGTGGTACGCTTTGGAGCAGTGGGGAAGCTGGAACCAAGGTTCGTAGGACCCTTCCCTATCATAGAGAGAATTGGAATGATGGCCTATAAGGTGGAATTGCATGAAAAGCTAGCCGGAGTGCACAATGTCTTTCATGTCTCGCATCTCCGAAATTGCCTACATGAGTCCGCTGAGGTGGTTGAACCAAGCATTCTTGAAGACATTGAGGTAGAGAAAGAGGCAACCTTGAGAAGAGCTCCAATTCGTATTTTGGGAATGGAGATCAAGAAGTTAAGGAATCGAGAGGTCAAGTTGGTGAAAGTTCAGTGGAGTGAAGCCGATGAAGACGCAACTTGGGAAACCAAGGAGAACATGCATGGGCTTTATCCATTCCTTTTTGAGGGTACATTCTCAATTTCCTCTGCTAAGTAGCATATCTTTCTTTTTGCTATCCGTGTTTATCCTGTTTATTTTGTTATCTTGTTAACCTTGTCATAAGAACCTTAGGTAGAAACCCTTCGGATGAAACATGTATTTGAAACATGTTATGCTTGATGGTTGCAAGTGGTTGCAAGTGTTTGCACGTGGATACTCATCGATGCATGATACACATTAGGCACTAAGATCGGCTCACTCACTTTCATGTTGCATATGCATGAGTGCTTATACTTATTCATGGATGAAACTTGTTATGCTATCACGTGGATGTTGCATATGGATGATTGTTATGTGCACTCATGTAGAGATTATAAATTATGTTAGGAATTTGCATACATATGGACTCATTTCACTAACATGTTTTGCATTAAGGGGGTTTACTGATTCAGTAACCTCCTGATTTTCGCATTAGATAAGTACATATACACACACCTTTGCATATGATCATACAACATTTAGAATCCTTTAAGGACAGTGACTGCACGTGGATGATGTTTTGAGTAGATGGATGATGGATGGTAGGATACGTTCTTCCTAACTTGGAGATTTCGGGGACGAAATCCTTTAAGGAGGGGAGAATGTAACAACCCGTATTTTTAATAACATGTTATAATGTAAATCAAGGCAGAATTTAGTTCTAAATCTGAATCAAGGGAAACTGGCAGTGCCATTGCGTTCGTCTCGGAAAAATACGCGAAATAGAGTCCGAGTTTTCGAAAAACGGAGTCCGTATGACCAAGTTATGGCCCAATAAAGTTTTCAGAAAATACCAAGCCCGAAAACAGTTCAAATTCGAATTCAGATTCAAATTTCAGCCAAAACAGGATAGGCGGGAATTTTCCCGCCCCAGGGAGGGTCGACACAGGGGTCGACACCAGTGTCGACCCCCCCCCAATGGGTCGACACCCATGTCGACCCAGGGGTCGACCCCCCGGTCGGACCAGTTTTTCTGGTGCACCATTTATGATGTGTTGAGTCGGCTCTAGAAGCTTCTGACGAGATTTGACGGACCTGATGTGTTTAAGGGTTAATCCTATGGTCTAAACTAACCTAATCACCTATAAAAAGGCCCCTTGACCTAGCCTAAACCCTCATTAATCATTCCTACAACTAAACTATGTCAAAATGTTTCTCAATCACGGCCTCCATCTTCTTCATGAAAGCATGAGTGTCTCAAATCAATCTATGTCATAAAAGAGTCATCTTTCTTAAGTAAAAGAGCCTCCTTTCTTTGTCTTTGGGGTTATTACTTCTTGTTTCAAGGTGTTTAAGTGGAGCTTATTATTTTCTTTGCGGATTTTGCTTGTGGCTTCGTCTCAATCTTTATATATATTGATCTAGATCGCATAACCGCTCATTGTAAGCCCTATACTACTCTTAGATTCTAACTATGAAATTAAATGTGATATGTTGCAAGTTGAGTTTGGGCCTAAGCATGATCTATGCTTCAATCTTATCATGTTATGCATGAATAAATTCTATGCATGTTTGTAAACCTATCACCTTGACCTTGTGGGCTAAAAGCTATAAGCTTTGTGTTGAAATGTTGCATTACGCAACATGAGAACTCTCATAACCTTTTTGATAACTTGCATATAATGTTAT
Source organism: Allium sativum (assembly GCA_030737875.1). Lineage (NCBI taxonomy): Eukaryota > Viridiplantae > Streptophyta > Magnoliopsida > Asparagales > Amaryllidaceae > Allium > Allium sativum. Next base: position 175,202,267 of record CM060915.1, on the reverse strand, counting down.
ATGCGAACTTCTAGTCATCACCCTATGTCATTCATGATCATGTTCCACCTATTTGCTTAAGTTGATATTATGCACGTTTTGAGGCCTATGATGTCATATGAAAGCTTATGAACATATTTATGCCTCATATGCCACCATGTTTAACTTGTGGCCAACCTTATTACCTTAGCCCTTTTTTCATGCTTTTGCCAAGTTCCCTCTTTTGATCTATGTTATGTTATGCGAAACGTACATGTGATGGGAATGCGTTGGGTTTGGGTAATATTAATGACATGAAAACATGGTTTTAATTTATGACATGAACATTGACCTGTGATTATGTTTGTAAACATAATGATGGACATGACTTCTAGAAAATATGAGAGTGGCCAACTCGAGGTTGGGTTGAGTTTGTAGCATAAATCTACCCGGACCTGAAATCCGAGGTTAGACCAAGTTGTGGTGTAAAGCTACCCGGACCCGCCCGGCTTAACTAGTAACCACAACAAGGTCTAATGTGAGAGGTTGAGTGCATTAAATTAATTAATGCCACATGGTAGGGTTAAGTCATGGACTACTTGAATACACTTAACCAATTAAACACGATGGATTGGTAGGGTTAAGTCATGAACTACTTGAATATACTTAACCAATTAAGCCCGCTGTATTGATAGGGTTAAGTCATGAACTACTTGAATACACTTAACCAACTCAATACATGGTTAGGATAGGGTTAACCACATTTAACCTGCTTGAAACCCTAGTTACGTGATCCTTTTCAGAAGTAACCTACTAGAAGTATCATGGGTACCCTGGACTAGGCTAGGGTGGGGCACGATTACTGGACTGATTGTCAGAGACCAAAAGAGACGGCTGAATGGTGCACCAGTTGTTTAGGCGGACCATGGTCGTGCACATTAAGTCCGGAGTTGAACATGGGCCCCGGTAGGTTTAGACTGTGCATACTTGAATTGTGTCTGAGGTTTACACCGTAGGGCCGGATACACCCTAGGGTGGACCTTGCACAGTTAACTACATTTCATGACTAAGCCGTATAACACCGATACACGATGAGTTAGGCTTATAGGGAGCCGATCGACTAGACCGAGTAGTTGGACCTCGATTTAGGTCACCTCATGATATTGGGCCAGCTTTGGGCCAAGGGATCATTTCTTGATAATACTTGACATGGATTGGAATACTAGTACACACCTGGTGCAACTTAACCTTGTATATGCGATGCCACACTTGATCTATCCAGTTAACTTTTCACCATGCCAGTTATCACCCTACATCTCATCTCTGTTTTACATGTTCAGTTAACTTTATTAGTTTTTATACTAATAGTAGATAGGACTTACCAGTCTTTTTGACTGACCCGTTTTCTTTCGCCTCTTTTCTTCCGTTTCCCCCCCCCCCACTCCACCCCCGGGTTTGCAGGGTGGGAACACTGTTACTTAGCTGGATCTTTTCCTGCTTTTCTGGATAGCTCATGTATGGTTTGAGCATGCTATGGCCTTATGCTACTTTGGGGATAGTTACTTTATATTTCTTTTTCAAGTTTTCAGTTTATGTTCTAGACTTTGTTTTATGGGAAAACAATGAACAAGTACTTTGATGTAACTTGACTATGGTTTTGAAATGCTAGTTTTATCCGCTGCTTTATTTACTCTGTTTTACTTACATGTTCTGTCTTGTGATATCTGCATGCATGATTACCTCGTTTAACGCCCCTCCAAAGCTAATGTCCTTGCAAGAGTGGCATTGGCGGAGGTGGGGTGTTACAAATATTGTATAGTTAAAAATAGAATTTTTAATGTGTATATGAAATGAAAAAATAAATATAAACGAATCGGACAATTTGTTTATATACACACATTTGAATGATATTGTTTGGGACGATAAATTTTACACATCGCCCAACTGCACAAATAAAAATCTGTGTTTGTTGATTTGAAACCCCACACGGGTATTGGGATAACATACGACGTACACTAATCCAGTAATTAGTTGTATGTCGATCGATTGATTGACAAGCTGTTATAACCGTTAGATATCTATATTTGATGCTTATACAGAGTAGTGCACTTTGGATGATTGTTGATTATTTATCGTTGCTATTTATATAAATGTGTTGTATGAAATCCATATAGTTAACGCTATATGGTGATTGATTGAGACTCATTCCAATTTAGAAAATAAAGAATATTATAAAATAAAGGTTCATGTGTTGACAGTACTCATCCGTTGAGATTAGTCATGTGTTGAATGAAATATTTTAACAATAAAATTTACATCTTTATCATATATTAAATTAGAAACTAACTGGAAAATAGATAAGATGAGTGGTCTCCTGGATATTGATCTGATGTTGTTTTAGGGAATCGTTCTCTTACTAATTTACTGTTGGAGTCTGATTTGAAATCAAATGATAGATACCATAATTTTTATAAAATATAACAAATAACAAAAATAGTCGCGTGTTGACAGTACTCATCCGTTGAGATTAGTCATGTATTGAAAGAAATATAGATTCATGTGCTGAATAGAATAAATATTCATTTGTTGAATAGAATAACGAAGTTATTGAACAATATAAAGCCGTGTTGATTAGAAATGCGCTATTTTGACGCAAACGATATTGATATCGAATATATTCGTTTATAAAATGAATTCAATTTCAATTGAATATAAAATGAATTCGAATTGAATTGAATATAAAATGAATTCGAATTTAACTGAATATAAAATGAATTCAAATTGAATTGAATATAAAACGAATTCGAATTGAAATTGAATAAAAATGAATTCGAATTGAACAGAATATAAAATGAATTCGAATTTAACTGAATATAAAACGAATTCGAATTGAATTGAATATAAAATGAATTCGAATTGAATTGAATATAAAAATGAGTTCGAATTGAACTGAATATAAAATGAATTCGATTTGAATTGAATATAAAACGAATTCGAATTGAAATTGAATAAAAATGAATTCGAATTGAACTGAATATAAAAAAAATTCGAATTGAGTTGAATATAAAATGAATTAGAATTGAATTGAATATAAAATCAATTCGAATTGAACTTAATATAAAATGAATTCGAATTTAATATAAAATGAATTCGAATTGAAATTGAATAGAAATGAATTCGAATGGAACTGAATATAAAACGATTCTGAATTGAATTGAATTTAAAACGAATTCGAATTGAATTGAATATAAAGTAAATTGAATATAAAGTCGAAGAGATGGAAGACGGTGCAAGACTGATGATCTTCACATCGAACGGATGGGTGCTACTGATGCTCACGATGGGAGTAGCTACCTTGAAGGGGGCTGACGTGTTAGCCGTTCAGACGTACTTGTTGATTGTACGGATATGGAGGAAAGTGCCTCCGGTTTCGTTCAGACCTAGAACGGACTTGTAAATGGATGGTGTGTCTGACATTGTATTCCTTTATATTGTATTCGTTGATCTCTGCTAAATATATATCTGTTTGGCGGCGGAGAATTTATTCTCTTGCTTAATGCGCTTCTCTGAGACATACGAGCTCAGAGGTTATATATATACAGAAATCAGTGGTACGATATAGATTGATAGTGTGGCATGCTGAGATGCAGTGATCCAGACTTTTGTTGAAAAGCAAAGTTTGGTGGATGATGATCAAAGCGCAGCTTTAATATAGCAGGACTTTGTGTATAACTTTGATCCATGAGCCTCACACCCAGGTATCGTGGTAAACTGATGGTTTGATCAGTATGCTTTTTAGTAGATGGGCACCTTAGTGGTGTCGTGGATTCGGTCGACCGAGATTGAGCTTAGTGCTCAGAGGGATAAGGTAAGCGGTGTTTTCTCTCGCTGGGACGTAAGCCGCAGTGATACTCGATTTCCCAAAAGTGCGGATGTGCATTATGGTGTTTTCTCTAGCTGAGACGTAAGCCGTTGTAGATGGCACTACGCGATCAATCTTTCGAATCAGGAGCCACCATGATGGAAATCCAATTTCCAAATATGACATTTTGCGGTTTTGATTATAGAGCCTAGTATTGGCGACATGATATATGGTACCCATGCCGTCTATGATTGATACATTTATATTTGAAGTTGTTTTCTTCATTTATAGTAATAATATAAGATGAAATTTCGCGTATCAAGCATATTTGGCTATTATAAGGGAAAACCCTATCCTCCGGCTTGTGTTGCATTGTGTGATGAGATCTGGTTCTTATAATAGCTTCATTGTTCTTTATTTAGCATTGCGCTATTTGTTTTATGCACTGGTGTTCTTGGGAGGAAACCCGTTCCGTGTTATACGGCGTGGTCCCTTGATTTACCTAACTTTAAAAACAAAGATTAATAACTGTTTTAGTTCTCACACCAGTCACATGACTGACCTGGAGTTTATTGTTTTAACCTAAACTCTAGGTGCCCCTATTTCCACTCGGGCAGCTAATAGTCTTGGTTTTGCAGATTTATATTCACAAGATCCTGATTTACAGCTGGAGCGATATCCGGAAAGCTCTGTATCCATGTATCTCTTCTACTTGTGCTTTGTATTGTTTTTCCGCTGCGATGTATTTATATGTAATTTAAATCTCTGATATTTTCTGTGTAATATTAATTCATACTCTGTATATTCTTGTATTCTGATGGAATTGTTGTAATATACAATGAAATGTTCTTCTGTTTGCGTTCTGATTTGTTGTTTTCTCAAGGTAATCCGGGCTTTCCTTCGCGGGGAAGTTACGGGTCCTCACAGTCATCACCTCGAGGGATTGTTAGATGGGATTAGGATTTATTGTTGGATACTTGATCATACAAGTGCTCGGTTTTGATTGGGTTTTTTTTTCGTGGATTTGGGTTTTGTGTCAATTGAGTGAGGTGGAAGATGGAGAAGAAGAGGAGCTGGGATTAGTTCTGGTGGAGAAACATTGAAGTGAAGGGAAGGGAGAGAAGTTTATGTGACCGGATCGGAGTTAAAAAAAAGCAAAGAGGGTAAACAAAGCTCACTTGACCAGGTCGGGTTAGAGTGAGAAACAGGGAGGAAGAGAGGCATGGGTGTTCACATTAATCTGGACCGCCTCGAATGTTTGCCTCCGAACCGATCTGATTTCAATTAATAGGTGTGAATGTCCGCTTCAGACCGAAGTATGGCTTTGCCTCCCGATCTGGTCCCAACACATACATCCGAACCGAAGCAGTCTATCTTAATGCACAAGAATTTGTCCAATTGGCAAAATCAATATTTGACATAACCTTCAACTTAAAGAACAGTTAGTATAGCGCCTTACGAACATAGACGAACAAAAAGGACCATTCTACACATTACTGCTTTATTGAACCTTTGTTTCACGCTCTCATTTGTTTACTTTACATCTTTTGCACACGTAGCACACACTTTAGTTCACATACACACACGGGGGGATACAGGCTATCTTACTCTAACTTATGTTTGTTGATACCGAAAATTGGTATAACAACCAAAATGGTATTTCTAAACACGTTACCTAATCAGAGGCGAGATGCTTAGAAAGCACGTCACCTTTTCAGAGGCGGGGCGTTAGAAAACCTTTAGAGTTATGTGAGGCCATATCTAAAATTCAAAAGCATCAAAATACCAAAATAAGGAAAGAAGACAAGAATTTTATAGTGGTTCGACTCTTAATCAAGTCTACGTCCACTTTGAAGATTGGATTTCATTAATAACCAAAAGATTACAACATTTGCTCCATTATACATTCATACAAGCTCCTTTGACATGCATTTGTCCTTACAACCGATTGAAAGAATGGATGAAAGCTTGAAGTATTTTATGCCAATCCCTCCATGGAAGCCATGGATGAAAGCTCCTTAGATCTTTGGGTGAATGATCAAGAAGAAATGAAGAAGTGCATGAAATGCTTATGCTTGTTCCTCCATGAAAGCTATGCTCCACATTCTCCAATGTTCCATAGACTTATGATTGATGATAGAGAAGAGAAGTAGGAATGCTTGGAGAAATCCCGAAAGCAATTAGGCAGCACCTCCTTCCCAAAAAAACCCCCTACAAATGGTGGAGGTAGGGTGCTATTTATAGATGATGGAGTGGCTGAATTCTTCACTTCAGGCGGCTGGTCGGTTTTGCTAGGTATTTACGAGAGTGCCACTGCCAGTTGTTGCCAGCCTGTCATACTTCATGCGTTTGAACCGACCAGGGGCCATCTTTAGAAGAAAAGACGACCAGGGAGCAGAAAAACGATCAGGTGGCTGAATGGATGAGGCGGACCGACCAGGTAATGTGAGAGCAAGACGGCACTACCCTTTGGAAATGCGGACCGACCAGGAATCTTTGGACGTGGAGCGACCAGGAGTTTTTCCCCTTTAGGAGTGACCAAGAGCTTTGGTATGTTCAGAGTGACCAACTATCTTGAATATTTGGAGCGATCGGTAATCATTGGCCTTCGGAGCGACCAGAAGCTTTTATTTCTTTGGAATGACCAAAACATTTTTGTGTTTGAAGCGACCTGGGGCCTTCGCAGAACTGAGTGATATTGAAGCCTTGAGGCTTGTTGGAGCGACCAGCATCATGAGAGCGACCAGATTTAGAACGACCAGGAATCTTGTATTTTTGAGAGCGACTGAAAGTGACCAGCTTTAGGACGACCAGGAATCTTGTGCTACGACCGCTCCCTTTTAATAACGACAGGACCGATCCCTTCTTCAAAACGCTTAAAACCGACCAATATTCACTTGGATCGATCAAATGGATAACATTTTGCCCCTCGAAGTTTCATAGTTTTTATAAAAAACTGTGGGCTTCGAAACATTAGTGGATCGATCTTCTTCAATTAAGGGTCGGTCTTGGACGCACTTCTCAGGGGTCGATTCTGGAATTAGCTTGAGGGGTCGGTTTCTGATGAAGAGGCCGGTCGTCCTACCTATATAAATCTCTTTTGACCCTTGGTGTTCGTCACTTCCTCGCCTTCAAGAATTTCATCATTTTAATGGCGGCGCTCCTTTGAAGAAAAGTTCTTCGATCTCTACTCCGTTCCTACCGGTCCAAACCAAGGCTTCCATCCAATTTCAGACTTCCGCCAAGAATTCAAATCTTCGATCGCTCAACTTCGTATATCGCTGGAAATTCGACCAAAACTTCTTCATCTTGCTAATTTGATCTCAGGTATATGCTTTTATTTTCTTGTTTATTAGTGTATAATCAACTCTGTCTACTGGGTTTGGTCCAACTTCTCGATTTGAATTGTATTCGGATCGGTATTGGTTGCCATGTGGTAGTATGAAATAGATCGGGAAAATCCGAGTTGGTCTTAGATAATTGTAATTTGTAATTTGAATCCCCTTGTGTATTGAGATGTTCATCAGTGTTGTAGTATTCAATTTGAATTGGTAAGTGATGATTCTAAAACGAGAACCCTCACGCTTTTCTTTGTTGTGACATTGATCGTGATATGCTTGTGTAAATGCCAGAATGATCCGAGCATGTATGATTCTTTACTTAAACCATTGTTGTTGACATTCATGTTTTCCTGGGCGACCAGATTGGTCGTTCTTAGATCAGTTATGTGGTCGGTTTTAGACGAGTATCCTTCTTTTCGACCGACCAGAACAGTTTTGAAATTCACCCGGTAGGACCAACCCAGGCGGATTTGAATCTCGACCGATCAGGTTGAAGTTGTTTTGAGAATAATTTGTAGAGCGACCAGCCTTAGGATGCTTTTACCGATCCAATAGAGGCTAATTTTATGCGATCGTGTTTTGACTGGCTTGGAGCGACCAGGTGCTCTATCAGCTTTGAGCAACTGGGGCTTGACTGACTAGGAGCGATCAAACGCTTTTCCAGTTTCGAGCGACCGGGACTTGGTTGTTTTTAGAGCGACCGGGTGCTCTTCCAGTTTTGGGCGACCGAGTTTCCAGTGATTTTGCTTTACTTTGAGACAATTCCCGACCAAAGATTGGTTAACTTGGTGTGATATGGATTTCGTGGTTTAGGGCGACCAGGTCTCTATCACTTTTATAACGACCAGGTGTCCGACCATCCAGGGTCGACCCAGTTTTAAGTTTTACGAATATTCTTGTAGTTTGTTTTTCCAACATATTTGTTTGTGTAGAAATGACGACCAGACGAAAATCTCGCCATTTTGTTGAGGGAACTTCTCCAACTAGAGAAGCTGGGACCTCTGATCAAAATATTGAAACTTCTTCCGCTGCTACCACTGAGATGAATGTTGATCAGAACTCCCCAATCATTCGATGTCTTTCTTACACACCTGCTAATAGTTGTGTGTCAAAATTTGACGTTGATGTATATCATAGAATATGCAAACAATTTAGCCTTTCCGAAGATGAAGTCAAATACCCAGAAAGAGACGATTTATCTGATCGCCCCCCCCATTGGATACGTAACAGTTTGTAAGGGGATGTTACAGAGTGGAGCGATCCCTCCCTTCAATCCTTACTTAGAAATGATTCTGAAAATTTTGGCTATCGCTCCTTATCAACTGGCTCCCAATGGATACTTTATCGTTACATGCTTATATATGCTGTTTATGAGAGTTTTAAAGCGCGATCCCACCTTCAAGGATATATGCTCGTTATACTCTTTTAAGAGACGAAAGAAGGAGCGTCCCTCCTTTATCTTCATGGAAAGCAGGAAATCCAGAGTTATAACCGGCTTATTTGAGAGTATCAAAAGGATTTCCCGACCAATTTTTCTATGTGCGGTGTCCCGACAAGTTTTTCGGTCGATGGGCCGAAGGAGGTAAATGTTCATAGGAATTCTATTTTACCTCCAATGATCATGTATTGATTTTACTTTTTCTCACAGAGACTCCTTCTGATCAAGACACAGACATTAATGAACCTCTGCTGGAATCATTGTTATCCGTGAGCGAAACTGAAAGAAGTAGACAGTTTTTAATTTGCGAAGAGTTCCTTCGACAATACAAGATGCTTCCCCCATCCCGTACCCTGACGGCGAAAAGAACGGCTAAGAAATACTTAACAAAATGTGCATAATCCGGCAGTGGTAGTGGTAGTAAAAAGCCTTCGAGTGCCCTCAAGGAACATAAAGATTCTTCTAAAAAACAGACAGATGTCTTGACGATTCCGGAGAGAGCAACAGAGGCCGTTTCTGAAAAACAAGCTATCATCCCGGAAATCCCGGAGAAAGCTACGGGGGATCAGCCTCCCTCAAACACTAAAGAAGAACTTGTTCAACGTGAGGGTAAGCAAATCGCGGTAGGAGAGACTACCTTAAATGTTGAACAGAACATTGGAGATGTTCTTGAGGATCCGACTATGGCAAGTACTCAAGATAGAGACTCCGTGGGTACTTTTGGCGAACTTCCTGATCTAGAGTCTGCGCGATACCTTAGCAAAGATGATACCCCTGTTTCGGGTTTCACAGTTCCTAATGGTCAATCTGATCCCAACATTTCGGAGATTCCTGGACCAGTTCCAGATACGAGAATAAACTTAGGATCGGAGTCTAACACAGGTTTATTAGGCATGTTTTTGTTTTTGCTTTTAGGTCTAAGCTTGCTTTCAGAGTTCCACTTTTAACTTCTTACTCTATATCTTGCTTTACTTCCATGTTCTCAAGTGCTAAATGAATTCATTATTATTTTTCTTTTTAGGAATGAAGTCATCATTCATTGACGATTTCCGGAAAAGGAGGCAAAGTTCTGATACACTTGCTCGACCAAAGAAAAAAATTAAGCAAGCTCCTCCTCAACCGCAAAAATCACATGGTCAACATCCCACTTCTTCTCATCCTTCTTATGAACAGCTTCCAGAGCAAAGAGCCTGGCTTGATGATTATGAACAATCGGCGGAGGAGGAGGCAAGCAGAAAAGGGAGGAGCCTCAAAGGAGATGACGAAGGAGTGGAGATGACCCTCTTACGGAGATCCCCCAGAAGCGTGCCCCAGGATACGTTCCTCCTTATCCAACCCAGGCCGAGCTTCAAGCTATCATGTCAAGGCCGCGTGAAATACTTGATGTGGAAAGGGAACTTGGATGCCCCAACACCCCTCTTAGTCATAGATTTGGAGATTGGGATTTGAGGGGTTTGAACTTTGATGTGGATGTCCATCCCACAGATAGACGGGACATGATAGAGATGGTGGCGAAAGCACGGGGAATCCTGGATGATATTGGCAAAACCGTTGATCAGCGCCTCAAAGCATGGGAACAATTTTGTTATGATTTTCAGAATCTTAACACCAAACGGAATGAAAGCATTAAAACCCTGGAGGACGAAAAGGCTCAACTTATCCAAGTTGTGAAAGCTCAGGATACGAAGATTTCTGTTTTAGAACGGGGTTCCAGGGTTAACGAGCTAGAATCCGAGATTGAAAAGCTTCGCAAGAAGCTCGAAGCTGCCAAGAATACAGAGGTCGAGCTTCATAAGCGGGCTGATGATGCTGTAAAAGCAAAAGAAGAAGCTGAAGCTCAGCTGGCTTTGAGCAGAAGGACTGTGTCTGTTCTTGAATCTGAAATCGCCTCTCTTCGCAATAAGCTTGAAGTCGAAACCGCCAAGTCCTCCTCCTTAGAAAAAGAGAAGCAAGAAGCTCTGAACCAAGCCCGCAAAATTAAGGAAGAAGACGAAGCAACCTTCCTAGAATTCTATGTCTGCAGTGTTATGTATGGGGGAAGCCTCCGCTTCCTAGGAGAAGGCTATGGAGATACGCTTGCTCGTGTTTGGGAGGAGGTTTTGAAGCGTTACAAAGATTCTAATGACTACCAGCTCCACTTGAGTTGCTGGATGAAGATGATCGAGAGGCCTTAGCTGAAGGCAGAAATTCTCTTGGGATCCATCGGGGGGAATCATCCGGGGTTAAGTCTTCAGGTATATTTATTGAGGATACTTTCACCAAATTAAGTGATGGTGCCATAATCTCAAGCCCTGTATTCCATGCAGATGTTGCAATTCCTCCCTCTGCAGCTGGAGGAAATAGTGATTTGGAGGAAACAATAAACCTCGAGGATTATGAAATTAGCACACATCCTTCTGCTCCAGGTAGTGATGATATGGATGAAGTGATACTAGATTTAGATTACTTTCTTGCTTCTTTGGAGTATTCTAAGCTCATGAGTTGCTATAGTTATGCAACGAATTCGCTTTCACCATCACCTCCTGTTGGCGGGTATACTGCTATGGTGATGGATGCCGTTGAAACTGACTTGCCTTTATTCAATACAGGCTTACTTGCTGGTGTTTCCAAAGGACTAACATTCTCCCAACAAGGTTCGCAAGAGGAGAGAATTGATGCTATAGAAACCCTTGACCGAGATATTAGTAAGCTCTGTGAGGAAGAAGAGCATGATTCTGAGGCAACTATCGATGACATCATTGTTGATTCAGGTAAAGAGGATGCTTCTCCTTCTAAGCGGAAACATCATAAGCGTGCTGTCAAGAAGAAGAAGACCATTGATTCACCAATTCTTAAGGGTCCTTCATTGAGATCTGGAGACCCAAAGAAATAGTGGCTTGGATTCTTGCTTTGCATTTATCAATCTTTCATTCAGACCGGATGTATATGCGGGTGCCGGCCCTCGCTTATGACTTGAATAATTTGCACTTAATAATGTTGTGACTTGATTCTGTGTTTGAATTCGGTGTGGTAATGCTTTGTGTTTCTGCATTCTAAATCTTGTCCTTACTTTCTTCTGCATATTCTGGGTTATACATCATGCTCACACACCACACTTTGCACATTTTGCTTATTTATGAATTTCCCACTTATAAACGGTTGAGATGATCCTTTGGTATGTGAGAAATCAAGGAGCTGCTTTTTGTTTTGTGTCGTGATATGTGATATGCCCCTGTACCAATGGATTGTTTCAACCTTTATGTATCGAAGGTGGATATTTGGATGTTTTTAATTCTTTATACGAACTTTGCATGCTTTATTTGGAATTCTCCATCCTTTGCGTCCTAATGCGTTAGATATTCGAAAAATGTTTGAATGCCTTTTGAAGGTTTTCCTTGTCAAAGACTCAGTAATATCGTAGTCAAGTTTTATCTGACTTTGATTTATTGACTGAGCACCCCTGGAGAAGACTCAGTTTATTATTCGACTGAGAATCCTCGGAGAGGGTTTGGGTTAAGAAACTCGGTTATAACGCAATCAGATTTTGTCCGACTTTGGGTTATTTGGCCGAGCACCCCTGGAGAAGACTCAGTTTATTATTCGACTGAGAATCCTCGAAGAGGGTTTGGGTTAAGAAACTCGGTTATAACGCGATCAGATTTTTTCTGACTTTGGGTTATTTGACCGAGCACCCCTGGAGAAGACTCAGTTTATTATTCGACTGAGAATCCCCGGAGAGGGTTTTGGTTAAGAAACTCGGTTATAACGCGATCAGATTTTGTCTGACTTTGGGTTATTTGACCGAGCACCCATGGAGAAGACTTAGTTTATTATTCGACTGAGAATCCTCGAAGAGGGTTTGGGTTAAATTTGCGCCTGCTTTTGGACCATATTTCTTCAGTAAAGCTATGGCGAATTTTATGTCGGAAAACATGATGGCGAAGGTATCGTGTCCTGTAATCATAGTTGTGCATCTTTTGGATATATGATCAAAGACATGCGAATATAAAGCTTAGATAGAATCAGAAGTCCTCCAATCAAGTCTATGCCCCAAACAGCGAATGGCCAAGGACTCAACATCTGTGTCAATTTAGTTGACGGAGCTCTTGGAATTTTTGCAAATTTCTGGCACTGGTCGCATTTCTTAGTGAATGTCTTTGAGTCGAACTTCACATCGGGCCAAAAATAACCATATCGAAGGACCTTTTTGGCAAGAGTCTGTCCACCAACATGACCTCCACAATCTCCTTCATATAGCTCCGCCAAAATCGCTTTAGATTCCTCCTTTTTTACACACCGTAGTAATGGCGTTGAATATCCTCTCCTGTATAAATGACCATCTTGGACGAGATATAGGCAAGACTTTCGGAGCAGTTTTCTGCGATCCATTGGTTTCTCAGGAAGTGTTCCGTGAAGTATATAGTTCTTTATAGGGGTCATCCACGAGTCGGGCTCGTTGGTTGCTTCCATAACCCAGTCTATATCGGATTCCTCAATGCTGGAACTAGATAATACTTCCACAGGAACTAGATCGAAGATTTGAGGATCTCCGGTGCTAGATAGCTTTGATAAGGAATCTGCCTTCCAATTTTCTCTACGAGGAATATGAGAGATAGAATAATATTCCAAGTTGTCGAGAAGTTCTTTGGCTTTAAGCAGATATGTCGGAAGCCTTCCCATCTTAGTCTGGAATTCACCTTTGATTTTAGAAACCATTAGCTGTGAATCGCTGAATACTAGTAGATTTTTCAAGCTTAATTCTTTTGCAACCCGCAATCCTCCAAGTAACGCTTCATATTCGGCCTCGTTGTTGGTGATGGGGAATTCGAATCGCAGAGCACAGCATACATGTCGTCCTTCTGGGGTTTCGAATACTATCCCTGCCCCAGCACAATATTCATTCTTAGCGCCATCAACAAAAAGTTTCCACCTAACGGCCAATTCGTTAGTTTCCTCCATTTCCTCTCCCCTGTTAGTGAATTCAGCGATAAAGTCGGCCAGAGCTTGCCCATTTATTGCTTTTCTGGGGTAGTAAGTGATATCATATTGGCTGAGTTCAATATTCCATTTCAGGAGTCTCCCCGAAGTTTCTGGACGGAACAATACCTGTTTAAAGGGTTGGTCGGTAAGGACTTTAATAGAGTGGGATTGGAAATAGGGTCTGAGCTTTTGTGATGCGATGAGCAAGGCATATGCAAGCTTTTCTATCCTTGGATAATTCATCTCTGCCCCGGTAAACCTTTTGCTAATGTAGTATACTGGCCACTGCACTTTGTCTTCCTCCCTAACGAGTGCTGCGCTTAACGCATGGGATGACACTGCAAGGTAAAAGAGCAAGCTTTCTCCATCCCTAGGCTTCGATAGCATCAGAGGGGATTCCATGTGCTTGATGAGATCTTCAAATGCTTGCTGGCATTCGGGAGTCCACTGGAAGCTTTTCTTTTCCTTTTTTAATGCATCAAATAGGGGAATGCACCTGTCTGTTGCCCTTGAGATGAAGTGGCTTAAGGCTGCTACCTTGCCATTTAAGCATTGGAGTTCTTTCTTAGTCCGTGGAGCTTGCATTTCTCGTAAAGCAATCAGTTGTGCAGTGTTTGCTTCAATGCCCCGAGCATTTACCATGAAAGCAAGAAATTTTCCTGATGCTAGGCCGAACGAGCACTTAAGTGGATTGAGCTTCATTCCATATCTCCTCAGGATTTGGAACATTTCATCAAGATCCTCTATATGATTCTTTGCCTCTTTGGATTTTACCAGCATGTCGTCAACATAAACCTCCATAGTCTTTCCAATTTGAGTTTTGAACATCGCGTTCACCAAGCGTTGGTAGGTGGAACCTGCATTTTTCAAACCAAACGGCATTACCTTATAACAATATAAACCACGATCATTTATGAAACTGGTACTATCCTGGTCTGGCTCGTGCATCATAATCTGATTGTATCCAGAATATGCATCCATGAAAGACAATACTTCATGCCCCGCTGTTGCATCAACAAGTTGATCAATTCGAGGTAGGGGGAAACTATCTTTTGGGCAAGCCTTATTCAAGTCAGAATAATCAACACACACTCGCCATTTGCCGTTTGATTTTTTCACAAGGACCGAATTGGACACCCAATTAGGATAGGTGGATTCTCGAATGAAATTATTCTTCAATAGCCTATCCACTTCATCTCTCAAAGCTTCAGACCTTTCTGGGCCCTGCATCCGTCTTTTCTGCTTCACCGGGCGAACATTGGGGTCAATATTCAGCTTATGCACAATTACGTCTGGAGATATTCCGCGCATATCTGAGTGACTCCAAGCGAAGACATCCAAATTTGCTTTCAAAAAACTAATCAATTCCTTTTGCAGCATAGGGTCCAATTGGGAGCCTATCTTTATTACCTTATCTGCATCACTATCATGGATTTCTATGGAAATGGTAGCTTCAGCTGGTGCTACCTTTTCATCCCCTGCACTAATTTTTCGTGGGTCCATATCTTCCTGCATGTCGTTATATGCTCCAGGGCAGGGGGAGGTCATTAATTGCTATAAAGGAGCTTCATGGATGCAGAGAGGAGTCTCTGCATCCTTCTGAATTTCGTATTTCCGAGCTTCAATCAGTTCTGCCATATGGCATTCTCTCGATTCCTGAGGATCCCCTTTGATAACTCCCACCCCATTTGCGGTCGAGAACTTCATCATCATACACCAAGGAGCAAGAGCTATCCTGAAGTCGGCAAGTGCTGGCCTTCCCAAGAATGCATTATACCCTGAAGGTGAGTCAATTGTAACGAAAGATTGTATCATGGAGACTTGCCTCTCTCCCTTTCCTAGCTCTACAAGGAGATCAATCACATCTATTGGCTGAGTTGGTACGCCAGTGAACCCGTGTATTTTGTCTTTGCTAGCTCGCACATTATTCATGGATAGACCCATTTTAGAGAAAGTACTGTAAAACAGAACGTTCACGGATGCTCTGTTATCAATCAACACCTTCTTTACTATTGCTGGACCCAAGCCAATAGTGATCACCATTGGGTCAACAGTTGGAACCAACATTCCGTCGGAATCCCGATCCCGGAAGATAACATCTTCGCAGGATGTTTTAGGCATTTTTCGACGAAGAGAATTATTGCAAATCTCAAAACCGTCTCCTTTTAGAATGCTTCTTGGTTCATTAGTATACCTGATCATATCCTCCCAAGTATCCCCTGCAGGTTGAGGACCACCACTAATCGTATTGATTATTGGTCGGGAGTCACTTGCAGGTGTTCTTCCATATTGAGTCGGACGAGTTTGCTGTCCCTGAGTAGGCTCGGCATCTGTTGACCGCTTTACGTACTCTTAGAGGCGATTCATCCTTATTAATTCTTCAACCAGATATCTCAAGTGTCGACACTCATTCGTGTCATGGCCTGGTCGATTATGGAATCGACAAAACCTTCCAGAGTTCGCAGCTTCTTCGGACACCTTTACTGGCTTTGGGCTCGGATAGCCCTCTGCATCCTTCGTTGCCATATATATGTGCTCGATTGTATCATTCAACGGAGTAAAATCCGTTGGCTTGAAGAAACGCCATTTCTTGGAATCCTTATCATTTCTAGCATCATTACTGCTTCCTCTCTTTTGACCTTCCCCAAAATTTTCTTGACTATTCTTTTTGGGAGCTTCCTTCCTTTCCGGGACCACCTTAGCTTTGACATTGCCAACGGAATAGATAGGATCATCTTCAAGACACATGTATTCCTCGGCTTTGTCATAAAATTTCTCTAGCGTCTCAAGTTTCTTTCTTTTTAGCCACCTTCCGAACACGGATAGCTAATCAATGCCCCCCTTTAAGGCCATTAGAATTAGCCTTGGCTCGTGGGTCCCTACTTTTGCAGCAGCAGCATTAAAACGATTCAAGAAAGACCTTATTGTTTCACCAGGAGCTTGTTCTAGTTCATTGAGGGACATGATATCTCTGACCTTTGTTGTTTGGAGGCGGAACTGGTCTCGGAAGCATCTTGCCAATGTGGCAAAGTTATCAATAGATCTGGGAGGAAACTTTGTGAACCATAATGACGCAACCCCCTCCAAATACACCGGGAAGTACAAGCACTTGAGCTCGGCAGTTGCTTGTGCCCCATCCATGTGTTGATCATATCGGAACAAGAACACATTAGGGTCACCTGTCCCATTATAAGCTTGGATGGTGGGCGGTTTGAACTTTCGCGGGAAGGTCGATTTCTTGATTCTTTCGGTAAGGGGGTTTTAGATGGCGCGAATTCCCATTCTGCTTCATTTTCGTTTCAGTGCTTGTCCTCCTTCATGATCTGTCGGACCATCTTCAGAAGGCGATCCTTCTCGTCGAGGCTTTCTGCGGGGCGGACGCCTATGTCTTGGCCGGAGGCTTGCCTTTGCAAACCTTCACGGTTGCGACTTAGGGGCCCTGTTCTTTCTCGATTGGAAAGTGCCCCTTTGGCAGCATCGGCAACTCGACAAGAAGTAGCTTCTCCATTATGGTTCCAAGCGGCTTGCTTTGGATTATCGGGCTTTCCTTTACCAGGATTAGAGATTTCTTAAAAAGATTTTTCTCGATTTGGACTAGAAGAAGAAGAACCAGCATCCTCTGCACGAGTGGGCTTAGAGGCCACCTTTGCCGTAGCGGCCGGAAGAGCAAAGAGCGAATCAAGTTTTGTCAACATGGCTTTGTTAGCTATCTCTAGCTGTTGCGTCAATCCAGCGATAGCTTGATCAAGCTCGCCCCTTGTAACATTCATGCCTCCATTTGATGTTTCGCCTACTTCAAATTGGTTGATCATGGGGGTTTCCTCCTGATTTCTTTCATTAGATGCCCTAGTTCTCGCTTTCTTGCTCACTTTTGGCGGCATTATTTCAGAAAGCAACTTGAGCTTTGAGGAGAGTTCGTCGGAAGGTCCAAATCGCAAGCTGGAGCGAGCTATTTTAAGGCTTAGCATCAAGATCTCAAGATCTTCGTAGTATATTAGATGCCAGAAAGTAGATAGGCCCCACGGTGGGCGCCTAATTGTTGATACCGAAAATTGGTATAACAACCAAAATGGTATTTCTAAACACGTTACCTAATCAGAGGCGAGATGCTTAGAAAGCACGTCACCTTTTCAGAGGCGGGGCGTTAGAAAACCTTTAGAGTTATATGAGGCCTTATCTAACATTCAAAAGCATCAAAATACCAAAATAAGGAAAGAAGGCAAGAATTTTATAGTGGTTTGACTCTTAATCAAGTCTACGTCCACTTTGAAGATTGGATTTCATTAATAACCAAAAGATTACAACAGTTGCTCCATTATACATTCATACAAGCTCCTTTGACATGCATTTGTCCTTACAACCGATTGAAAGAATGGATGAAAGCTTGAAGTATTTTATGCCAATCCCTCCATGGAAGCCATGGATGAAAGCTCCTTAGATCTTTGGGTGAATGATCAAGAAGAAATGAAGAAGTGCATGAAATGCTTATGCTTGTTCCTCCATGAAAGCTATGCTCCACATGCTCCTATGTTCCATAGACTTATGATTGATGATAGAGAAGAGATGTAGGAATGCTTGGAGAAATCCCGAAAGCAATTAGGCAACACCTCCTTCCCAAAAAAAAACCCCTTCAAATGGTGGAGGTAGGGTGCTATTTATAGATGATGGAGTGGTTGAATTCTTCACTTCAGGCGGCTGGTCGGTTTTGCTAGGTATTTACGAGAGTGCCACTGCCAGTTGTTGCCAACCTGTCATACTTCATGCGTTTGAACCAACCAGGGGCCATCTCTAGAAGAAAAGACGACCAGGGAGCAGAAAAACGATCAGGTGGCTGAATGGAAGAGGCGGACCGACCATGTAATGTGAGAGCAAGACGGCATTACCCTTTGGAAATGCGGACCGACCAGGAATCTTTGGACGTGGAGCGACCTGGAGTTTTTTCCCCTTTTGGAGTGACCAAGAGCTTTGGTATGTTCAGAGCGACCAACTATCTTGAATATTTGGAGCGATCGGTAATCATTGGCCTTCGGAGCGACCAGAAGCTTTTAGTTCTTTGGAACGACTGAAACATTTTTGTGTTTGAAGCGACCTGGGGCCTTCGCCGAACTGAGTGATATTGAAGCCTTGAGGCTTGTTGGAGCGACCAGCCTCATGAGAGCGACCAGATTTAGAACGACCAGGAATCTTGTATTTTTGAGAGCGATTGAAAGTGACCAGCTTTAGGACGACCAGGAATCTTGTGCTACGACCGCTCCCTTTTAATAACGACAGGACCGATCCCTTCTTCAAAACGCATAAAACCGACCAATATTCACTTGGATCGATCAGATGGATAACAATGTTATTGCTTCTTCAGTATTCTAGTGATCATGGCAGAGAGACGTTCGTCTAGATTTGCAGAGTAGAGAGAAAGTGCAGAAACTTCCGAGAGATTCACTCTTGATGATATATCCTCTCACTCAGACCCTGAATGGGACGATGAGGACCCAGATTCTGAAGCAGAAGCACATAATAGTGAAATACCTTCTGATAGTGAAGTTTCTCTGGGCGATGAAGAGGAAGGAGGAATAGGAGATAATCAAGCTCCTGATGAGTTTGAGTCTGCCATTATATTGGAGTTACCCAAAGACTCTATTGAATCGACGATAGACTCGTTCGAATATGTCTGAAACATGGGATACTAAAAAGAGATACCATGGTGCCATCGAAAACAGATAGCCCCCCACAATCCTCCAGAAGGATTTATGGAAGTTACCCGGCTGATGTGTATGGTAGGGGCTATTCCACCGTTTCCACCTTTTGTTGTTGATTTTCTGAGAGAGATGCGGATTGCCCCCATGCAATTACATACCACTTATTATTCTTACTTATACACTTTGTATATAGCATACAAAGAGGTTTTAGGAATACAGCCTACCTTCGATGATGTCCATTTTTTTATAGTTTCAAGCATCAGACTCAAGAGACTCCTTCCTTCTCCTATTTTGAATCAGTTCCAAAAAGGAAAATTATTTCAGTTCCATTCAGCAGCAAGGCTGGCGATTCTAAGCTTGAATGGTTTTATATCAGGCAATAGCCAGGTTGTGCCAAGAGATGGACCAAGTCAAGTAAAGCACCGATTTTCTAGATCACAATTTTGAATGTTAATGTTAACACATTAACTTGCTTTTTTTTATTCGCAGTTGATAACCCAAAACAAATATCGGATCAATTGTACTTTGATCGTTTGAATCGGCTTCTCGATGGCGATCAAAAGTTTCTAACCATTGACGAGGTTCTAAAGGAAGAGTATCTCCACCATCACGGGTTACTATCCATTACCCATAGCATATGTCATGGGACGGGTCCATATGTGTACATACCCCCAGTAGACATTATTCCTAAGACGGGCGAGGGCTCGATAGTTCCAACAATACCTCTTTGGACTTCACCTTCTCCATCTTCAAATCAGGACGATGAGTTAGCCAATATAGCTGAAAAGCATAGAGAAGGGTACACCGTCCTTGATGATGCTATTTTTGTTGAGAAGTCAGCATCCCCTAAAGAGCTACCAATAAATGCATCTCAAGGAGATGTCCCTACTACCGAAGATTCCACATTTCAGGGTTCAGGAGATCTCCCCCTTCCCGAAACCATCTATACTTCAGATGACTTTGGCACAAATCCTTTAACTTTCACTTCTTCAGAGGAGACAACTCCAGTGAAGGCCAAAGAGCCAACTCGCGCTAGTCTGGCTTCAGACTCGGGTTTGTCGGAGGGGGAACACCACTTAGATTGCACTTAACACATTAGCACCACACATCACAGCACTCACTTTTTATATGAACACTAATTCTGAATTCTACTTATATTGCTGTGAAGGTATAATGTCTCGCCCTTATTACGATGTAAGGAAAATACACTGTAGCTTGTCTAGACCTCCTTCCGATATCGAGCATGATCGCCGTGAGAGCCGGGGCAGAGATGACAGAAGGCCTTATGATTCTTGTCGACCACATACTTCGCGGTCTCGTTCCGCTATCCTGTCAGATCCAGAAAGATATAAGAGCTACCAGAGTCGTTTAGGGGAAGACAAATTGCAGCCTAAAGACCGAACTTCTCCTCAAGACAAACACAGTTGGGAAAAAAGTCCATCGAAACATACCGATTCACGAGACAAACACACGGTTTCTGAGAAGCGATATGGAAAGGGTGATACAACCATCGTCCCAACTAAGCGAAAAGACACTTATCTAAGATACTGCAAACCTCCACCACTGGATGTTGAGTCCAAAGTTAAACTGGCATTTCTGGAGAAGATGTTCCCAGATCATTACATTGAGAATCTGACTTTTTTACCGGCACTCGATCCTGTTTCCTCAATGTGGGAAGATGAGGCTAAAGCAAAGATTGGCGCAGTCGAGAAGCAATACTCGAAGATGTTCAAATATTTACGCAGTCTCTCCAGAATTATTTAGACTTTGATTATAGATGTTAATTCGATGAAAAAGACTGCGTATGCCGAAGAAAAGACCTTGAAAATTTTGGAGAAGGACCTAGAAGACAAACAGGCTCAACTCATCATCTCTCAACGAGACTCCAACAACTTCAAACAGCAAGTTGAGGAGTTATAGAAGCATTATCATGACTTGCTGGAATCTCATAGTCAAGAGTGTTTGGAGTTGAAGAAACAGGCGGAAGACGCTAAGTCGGACAATGTCAAAATGCAACTGGCTTATAGTACACTTGAGCAAGAAAAAGCCGAGTTAGCGAGAAAAAATGCTGAACTGGAGAAACGAAACGCTGACTTGGAGTCCAAGTCAATGGAAGCCGAGAATAGGGCTTCCCTAGTTGAGGGGAATGTGGAGAACGTCATTAAGTCTGCTGAAGAGACCCGTAAACAGCTATCACAGGCTCAGGAAGTAGTGCATGGTTTTGGCGAATTACTGATTGAATTCTTCGCGCATATAATTTGACGCTGAAACATCTCTTGGATTGAAGACTATCCAACTACCTTAGTTCACGTATGGAGTCAAATCATCGAATGGGAGAAAGAGGAACTTAAGGTATATTTTGTAGATGAAGATAAACTTATGGAAAAGTATATAAGAGACAATGAACAGGCACGCCTGGCTGAGGGGCGTCGTCTCATTGTCGCTGCCATGGAGGAGGAGAAGTGGATGGCCAAACAAAAGAATATCCCTAAGGCTGGTTCTTCTTCCACTACCGCTGAAACTAGTAAAGTCCAGGGATATGATCCCGAGAACCCGAGGATTCCTCAGGCGTCTCTTTTATCTCCTATACCAGAATCAGCGTCAGAGATGGTAGTCACTCCAATTAAGAGACCATCGGAAGGTATTTCTACCTTTTCACCTTAATTTGTCAAGGCCGTCTCCACCTTTCATCACATAATTGGGCAATCAATGGAGGATCCTTTATTTTTTCCTAAGTTGATAATTGTTGCTTTTCATTCTGTAGTTGTTGCACCGACCGAGGGGTCAGACGTGCCTCAGGGAACCACTACTGGTGAAAAAATCTGTGGAAAAGACTCAAGGAAAACAGGATAAAGCTACCATTGTTGAGTAAGGATGGGAAGATGAACTGTCTAAGGCCGACACTTCTCATGATGACGAGATAATAGATGCCTTAAAAGATGACGGTGGTAGTGAAGGGCAAGAAGAACCTTATGATGTGGCTATAATTGTGGATTCGAAAAGTGCCGATGACATCACTTTGGCTGAAATGAAAGTCGAACAAGACAAACTATGCAGCTAAAAGTTGAAAACTTGAACCCTGAAAGCTTTAAGCCCCTTGCAGTGGCGGATCCTGGATCAAGGTTAGTCGTTGAGCTTTCAACTAGGTCTATTGGAGAAGAGCTTGCTAAAAAATCTTCTCTTGGTGTTCCTACTCCTGGGAAAAAAATCAACCGATTCTAGCACTTCGACTGCATAGAAGAAAAGGCCGAAGCACCTTATGACTGATGCTGAAAAAGAGGCTAGGGCTATTCATAAAGTTGCCAAAAAATCCAAGTCCGCTCCAAAGCCCAAGTGACGAAGTGCTTTGTTTTATTTTGGCATTTAATTGGTCCACAATTGTTGCAGCGAGTGCGGCCCTCGCATCCTTTGCTTGATTTCCCTGTACAAACTTACGTGTTTGCAAATAGTAATAATTTATTACCTGCAATGTATGATAGTTGTTAGTTTTGTACTTAAGTAAAAATGCAAAAGCAGGTCGTATCACAGTTATATAATGAAGTCGTTATTGAGGGGAATATGTGTACGCATATATGCCCCCAGTCAATCTTGGATTACTGAGCATTAATTATTCAAGATGAATTAAATTCAAAATCCAGTTGTCCCCGATTCTCGGACGGAGCCATATTCCTTTTGTCATTGATGCCTATTCTTTCTAGCATATTTATACTCTCCTGTCTCATAACCAGGTTAGAGTATCGTTGAGGTTGTCTCTCATCTAGGTGCACCATCACGCCTCAAGGGACGTCGTCTTCCAGTCCTTTATACTCTCTCTCGATTCTTGAGAGCTTGAGTTGAGAATGTCGTCTTCCCATTCTTTTGTATTTTTTCGTGTAAACGGTCATTTTATTTACTCCTGCACATAGGTCATCTCCAACTTTGCAAACCTAATTTAATATTTCATGTTTCATGGTCAGGATAGAATAATTGTTGAAGATATAAATAATGCAAAAAAAGTAAATGCCACATGATATTTTTATAGTGGTTCAGCTAAGTCGTAGCCTACATCCATTTCATAATCCTTTGTTCATATAAACAGTCTTTTTTAAGGCAAGTCATGCCTTTTTACATAGCTTATAAAAACAAAAAGGATGACATTTCATATTTAGCTCAGATATTGTCGTAAGTGCGGAGCGTTCCAAGCTCTTGGAATCTCCTCACTGTCCACGGTCGTTCGCTTGAATGCTCCTGTATCAAGCTTCCATTGGATGGTGTATTGCCCTTCCCATTTCGGACCTAACTAGGTCGAAGGTGGGAAGACTCGTTTCAGTACTAGGTCTCCTGGTTCAAAGGTTTTGAGGAGAACTTTCCGGTCATGATAACGTGCTACTTGATGTCGATGTCTCGAGGCACCCAAGTCAGCTTCGTCTCTTTTTTCTTCAGTCATGTCAAGAGATTCTAGGAGGAGTGTTCTATTTGTCATCGGGTCATAATACGTGACTCGATGAGAAGGGACTTCCAATTCTACCGGGATCACTGCTTCTAACCCAAAGGAAAGTTATTAGGGAGTATGGCCGGTAGCCATCTTAAAGGTTGTCCTGTAGGCCCATAAAGCTAGTGGTAACTCATCTACTCATCTGGCTTTGGCCCACTCCATTTGCTTCTTCAGAATAGATTTAATGACCTTGTTTATGGCTTCGACCTAGCCATTTAACTGCGGGTGAGCTACTACAGTATATCGTTTATCAATCTTGTATTTTTGGCAGAAGTTTCTGAACTCGATGCTGTCGAACTGCGTCCCATTATCAGTTATGATGGTCTTCGGTATCCCAAATTGACAGATAATGTTTCTAACCACAAAACTGATCACCTTCCTGACCGTGAAGGTTGTTAAGGGTTCAGCTTCCACCCATCTTGTGAAATAGTTCGCGACAACGATCGCGTACTTAGCTCCTCCTCTGGGAATAGGTAACACCCTAATAATGCCAATTGCCCACATGGCAAACGGCGATGGGCTTACCATCGACTTGAGCTAAGTCGGAGGCGCTCTGGGAACTTTGGCAAAACTTTGACACCTGTTGCAGCGTCATGAATAAACAACCGCGTCTTTATTCACGGTAGGCCAGAAATATCCATACCATAATACTTTCTTTGCTAGGGTCTGGCCCCCAGTGTGGTCTCCACACTCACCTTCATGTACTTCTTGCAGTACACGTTTAATGTCGTCGTGTGCGATACATCGTAATAGGTGCATTGAAAACCCTTAGCGATAAAGGACGTCGTCCTGTAAAACGTATCTTGCAGCCTTGCATCTTACAGCTTGTCTTTCGCTCTTTTTCATCGGGAGAGTTCCATTGTTGAGAAAATTCATGATCGATGTCATCCAGGATTCTCTCTCCGGGTCGACTTCCAAGGCTTGCTCCGCTTCCATTAGGTCGAAACTCGGTGATTCCAAATACTCTATCAGAACCATTTCAGTTTCTTTATGATTATCAGAACATGCCATCTTCGCTAGTCAATCTGCTTTCTGGTTTTCAGTTCTTGGTATGTGTGTTATGCAAAATGCTCCAAACTTTCCAACAACTCCTTTACCTTTTTGAGATAAGTAATGAGCCGAGGTCCTTTAGCAGTAAATTCTTCCCGAACCTGGCATACAACTATCTTGGAAACGCAACATATATCTAGTGTATTCACTCTCAATTCTTTGGCGAGTTTCAGCACGGCAATCAGGGCTTCATACTCGAAATCGTTGTTAGTAGCAGCAAACTCTAACCGTAGTGCATAGTAAACAGATCGTCCTTTAGGAGTTATTAAAACAACTCCGGCGCCGGACTTTCGATCATTTTTGGCTCCGTCCGTATATAGTTTCCAAGGACTAAGCTCCAACTCTCGATCCAAAGTAACTACCTTGTCACCCATCGTTTCCACTTCGAGAATTGTAAATTCAGCTATAAATTCAGCCAATGCCTGCCCCATTATTGCTCTTCGTGGTTGAAAGTTCAAATCAAATTGACTCAGCTCAATGTTCCATTTATGTAGCCATCCCGATGCTTCGGGTTTTTGCAACACTTGTCTTAAAGGTTGATCGTTATATACAACTATCGGGTAAGCCTGAAAATAATGGCGAAGTTTGCGGGAAGCAATCAGGAGGCTATAAGCAAGCTTTTCTATCTTCGGATAATTACGTTCCGCAGCAGCTAGCTTTTTGCTCACGTAATACACAGGTTTCTGGACTTTATCCTCTTCATGTACTAATGCCGTACTGAAGGCGTTAGAAGATACCGCTAAGTAGACAAACAAATCCTCATGTTCCACAGGTTTTGATAATATTGGAGGCTTTTCTAAGAAGTCTAATAGATTCTGGAACGCCTCCACACAATCGGGGGTCCACTCAAAATTTCGCTTTCCTCGTTTTATGAGATCGAAGAAAGGTACACATTTATCTGTAGATTTAGAGATAAACCTACTTGATGCAGCAACTTTTCCGGCCAAGCTTTGAACGTCTTTGATCTTGCGTGGTTCCTCAATATCCCTTATTGCTACTATTTGGCTAGGATTTATCTTAATTCCTCGAGAACTCACAATAAACCCAAGGAATTTTCTAGATGCGACCCAAAACGAACATTTTAAGGGGTTTAACTTCATCCCACACCTTCGAAGAATATCAAACATTTCAGCTAAGTCCCTTGTATGGTCGGAAGATTGTTTAGACTTCACAAGCATGTCGTCCACGTAAACCTCCGTGGTTTTCCCGATTTGATTGCGGTTGACCAGGAGCTGATACGTGGCTCCTGCATTCTTTAACCCAAATGGCATTACCACGTAACAATATAACCCCAAGTCTGTGATGAAACTTGTATGCTCTTGATCTGGTATGTGCATGGGAATTTGATTATACCTGGAATATGCGTCCATAAAGGATAAAAGCTCATGCCCGGCCGTCAAATCTACTAGCTGATCAATTCTGGGGAAAGGAAAGCTATCCTTCGGGGAACCCTTGTTCAAATCATAAAAGTCGATACATGTTCGCCACATCCCATTTGACTTTTTAACCAGGACATGATTTAATATCCAGTCAGGATATTTTGAATCCTTAATGAATCCATTATCTTTTGATTTCTCTACCTCTTTTTTTAAAGCTGCTGACCGCTCTGGGCCTAACATCCGTCTCTTTTGCTTGACTGGTGGGTGCTTTGGATTAATACACAAAGAGTAGCTCGTGATGGCAGGAGAAATCCCATGCATGCCAGCGTGAGTCCAGCCAAACACTTCCAAATTTGCCTTTAAAAAATCAGCCAATTCTCTTGCTCAACTGGATCTTGTTGCGAGCCGATCTTTAGTACTTTTGTCGAATCTGTTTCATCAATAGATATATCTATTGTTATTTTGTTGGCAGTCGCCTTCCTATCCTCGGGTTCTCTATCCTCTCTGGGATCTATATCCTCGAGCACATCTGAGGGGGACTCTCTTGGGGCAAGATCCCTTAATTGCTATGCTGAGTTCTCCTTTGGAGGGGCAGAATCGTTCTTAATTTCTATATTCAACCCCTTCATTAACATCTTTAACTCTTTCATGTAACAAGCTCGTCTTCCAGCTTGGTCGTCCCTCATCACCCCAAGTCCAGAGTTGGTCGAAATTTAATCAGCAGACACCAAGGTGCAATACATGCCCTAAACTAGGCAAGGGCTGGTCGGCCTAGGATGGCATTGTAGGGCGACTCCACAACCAAAACTACAAATGGCAGGATCCTCACTATCTGGCGATCTCCCTGCCCTAATGTGACTGGTAATTCCACATAGCCCATCAGAGCTGTCGATGCTATGTTGAAGCTACGTATCCATCCTTTGCATGGCTTGAAATCTTTTGCTTCGTGACTCATTTGTTCAAAGGCTTTCTTGAAGAGGATATTGACCGAGCTCTCGTTGTCCACTAACACTTTATGGACTAAAGCAGGTCCAATTGTTGTGGTAATCACTAGTGGATCGTCAGTTGGAGATTGGACTCCGGAATCGTCTCTACTGCGGAATACGACGTCACCTGACATCATCTTTTGTTGTTTCACTGGAGTAATGTCTTCGAGGCTACTGCGTTCTCCAACTTCAAAATGCTTGGCGGCGTTGACGTACTGATCCATTGCTTCAAAACTACGACCAACTAGGTGAGGTCTTCCTATAATAGTATTAATGACGATCCCCTTACCTTTCTGCTGGGTTGTGGGTTTTGAAGTAGGCTGGTTTTGGTTGGGGCTTGTCCCCCTTGCACCCTGTCCCTTGGGGCGACCTTGTACTTGTCTAACTTCCCTTCCCGCAGCAATCTTTCCACTATTTCTCTCAAATGACAACATTCATTGGTGGAATGACCGTGGGTTCCATGGAACAAACAGAACTTTCCTGTTGTGATCTCCTTCTCCATGGAGTCTCTGGGTGGTTGTTTTTTGTACTGCAACATGCTATATGTATCCAAGTAAATATTCTCCAATGTATCATTTAACGGCGTATAATTTTCCAAAGTCTGGAATCTGGGTCTTTTACTAGAGCTATTCCCTCGGTTTCTATTCCTTCTGTTTCCATTTCCATTTCAGTTGCTATTACTCCCACTCTGGTTGCCAACTTTACTTCAACCTTCCCAGAACTGTCACTAGATTGTTTAACAGCAACATTACTCTGGACACCTTCCCTTGAGGCCACTTCAGACTTTCTCTTCCTATTTGCATGAGCTTCTTCTCGCCTTAAGAGGATATTGGCTTTTTCATAGAACAATTCTCTAGTGGGAGGCGATTTCCCAGACAAGTATTCCCCAAATTCTATGTCAGGGTCTACTCCTTCTATCAAGGCCATCAGGATAGTGGGCTCATTAGGATCACTAACTTCAGTGACGAACAAGTTGATGCAATCTAAATAAAACTTCAAAGATTCTCCAAGGGCCTGTTTAATTCGTGACAACTCTATGATGCTCTTGGACTTTCAGGCATGAAGTCGAAACTGATTCAAGAAGCGCTCTCTTCTGTGAAATTTGATATCAACCGAGGGGGGAGTCGGGTGAACCACATTAACGCCACGTCTTCAAGATAAATTGGAAAGGCTTTTCATTTTACAGCATCTGGGGGCTGCTGCAGCATTCATGAACCATGCATATCTCATCAGATGGTGCCCTAGGTCCGTTCTTCCTGAATATCGAGCCATTTGAGGCAAGTTGAATCGCCGAGGGAACTGGAAGCCCAATATATCATCCGTGAAGCGGGTACACTTCACTCAATGCCCCAATCTTTATTAGTATACCATCGGCTCTCAAACATAATCTAGCGTACCATTGCCCATACGTCGGTATTTGTTAATGTCTGCACGGTTCTCTAGGTCTGATGTTCGGATTACCCCTTGGTTCCTGATCAGGGGATAACCTCCTGTTTCTAGCGGTAGCTGCTCTATACTGCTCTCTGCGCTCCCGGTCGATCTCAGGAGGTAGAGGTTGAAGAAGCTGCTGTTGCGTAGGGTTGGTAATATTAAGATTCCTGGGTAGGACGTGGGATCCACGCATGGGTAGCAACATATGCTATTGCAGGATTGGGTCTTTAGGCCCCAATACACAAGCGGCATCTTCTCGGGATCCTAAAGATCCAAAAGTTAACTGATCGAGGTTCTGAGATCATTCAAGCGGCCTTCTCTCATGAGGGCGTCCCTCGTCTGAAGAAGACGAATCATCTGTAGCAATGCGGCATGTTGGGGAAGGAGTCCTCTGCCTCCGGAGCTCCCAGAGTTCTCTACCCATAGTGATCATGCTTTCCTACATGCGAAGGCTGTCACGACTTTGGGCTTCCAATGCTTCTTTAGTGCTCTGGACCATGTCAAGAAAGCGTGAAATATCTCCCTGTGTAATGGGTGCCGATGGATCAGGCTGAACATTAGCCGTCGTGGCTGGAATCGGAGCGTTGGTGGGAGCTCGAGTAGAAGTTCTAGCTTCATTCTGGCTCGGATCGGATCGGTGCGCAGTGGCCTGGCCGGAGCGGTTTGGATGGGGAGAGTGAGTGCCCTCAACTTCAATAGAACAGATCAGATCGGTGTCTTCCATCCAGTTTAGATCCTCCAGATCGGAGCGGTTTGCTCCAGAGTCTTGAGCGCGCGACCTTGTTTACACGATGGATTGTTCATCTTCTCTAGCATCGTTTCCCCAAGCACCTTGCACGTCTTTTCCTTTTGTCTTAGCCATAATACTCAATTCTTCAACAGTTAGTCAACTAGTACTTAAAGATGTCAGAAAAAGAGGATTAACTTCTTTGAACTTGAGGCTCCAAATAGTAGAATGATAATCCCAAAAGTCTGAGAATTCAAAGATTTCTCAGTGAAAGCACCAAAATGTTAGATCCAAAATTGGCACTAACACCCAAACTAGTAAAAATTCTAATGAAATGAAAAATAAAAACGGAGAAAACACAAGATTTAAAGTGGTTCGGCGTTAAACAGCCTATGTCCACTTTTCTTCTTTTTTGATTGATGCCTTGAGTGTGAATACAACGATGATTTTCACTCAATTCTCTCTCATTTCATACAATGATTCACTCAATTTCTTTTGCAATATGACTTAAAAGATGATTGTAGGCTAAACAAGTGGATAAAATTTGGGTTGCAAAGGACTTTTAATCCTAAAAGTGCCAAAAGATCCGTTCAAACCCCTCTTGATGGAGTATTTATAGGTGTAAAATCCTCCTGGGACCAGATCGGTTCGAGTCCGCGCGGCCTTCAACCCTCCACTTTCGGGTTCAGATGGATTCTAGTGAGGACAACACATCTGGTTAGTGGCCATCATAAGTAGAACGTGTGTGTAACCACCACGATTCTTAAGGAATACGTGTGAGTGAAGGTGCTGACATCCTGTGCTCAGATCGGATGGACAATTAAATGGTGTTTTGGATCGGCCTTGCTACTTCCGATCTGGTCTGGTCTGCATCCTTTCCTTTATTGCTTTGTGTTGGTTTGTCTCTATACAAAGGAAACCCGATCCGATCCGAATGTTTGGCAGAGTGTTCTTCATTATTTGATTCTTTAATTTTGTGTAGCCTAGTTCACAAAGTAGGCTAACAGTAACGTTGTTGTATACACAATTATATGATTTATGTTTGATGATAACAACAAAATATATATTTTTATAAATGTGTTTGCAATTGTATTGTTTCATATACTATACAACAAACAGGAATATAATATTTTATTTAAATAAAATACAACTATACAGAAATTTAAATATTCACATAATATTTTATTTGAATAGAATATTTTATTTCAATATCAAAAAGTACAAATTTTGTATTCTAGTATGTGAACACATCATTGATAAACAATTCATTTCGAACATATAAAATTTCTTTATATATTGAGCTCCACACTACAGACACTCGATTATACAGTCACTCTTTCTGTTTACATTTCATTAATACAAACTGACACTCTGTTCTTGTCCTCTATATTCTGTCTTCACAGCCTCTTCAATGTTAGTCCAGTGATCACCTGCTTTCCTGTCACATGAAACACACATAGAGTACACTGCAACAGAAATAAAACTGTGTACGCATAAATTTAAATTTAAATTTTTAAAATTTTATTTGCCTTAGATTTTCGGTTTGTTTCTCATCATTTTTCATGACTTGATCTGATATGTATAAATTTCTAGTGCCGATCAGCCTCAACACACTACACTGGTTTGCTGATCTGACCGAATTGATTTTGAACAACCACAACATAATGTAGCAGTCTACTGATATATATTCGAATAGACACATAAACACACACACACACACACATATATATATATATATATATATACATACACATACGTGTATATGTACATATATGTATACATACAGGTCAACATGGTCAGCAGAGTAGTGAAATGGAACAAATGGCAAGATAGTTTCAACATGCCAAAGTGGTCAAGCAACAAAAACTGGTCGGGCCAAGAAAATACAAGCTAATGTGACAAGTGCAAACAATCAAGTGCATGGTGCAATGTTTCAAGTGGAAAGCAAAACATGGTCGAGCCGTGTATGACAACCTCAAGTCATAGCAGTAAATGAATAAAGAAAACAAGGGAACATGGTGAAGACATACTACATATTCAAGCCCAGACCAAGACATGGTCAAGTAAGACCAAAATACAATTCAGCAAGTCAAGTTTTTTGTAAACATGGAAGCTATCATTTTGCTAGAAAAGTGAACAACTCAGAAATGCCAAACAGCAAGTAGTGCAACAGCAAATTTCAGATCAAAGCATGTATAAGGTGCAAATGCATGGTGGTCATTTCCTGGATTACTAAGAGAAAACAAAAAGTGCAACAAGTAAGAGATAGCAAATATACATGTATAGCTATGTATATATAGGGGGCAGCATGTATAAGTTTTCAAGAAGGCAGCCCAACATGGCAAAGGTGATCATGCATGAGCATAAGGAAACAAGACATGTGATCAAACTCATTTATTTTTCAAGCAGCAGTTCATATTGCAACAATTATGCACACAGATATAAAAAGGTTGATGATTCATAGTTCATGTGTAAATATGTAAGAATACTTGGTCAAGTTGTCAAGCTATGTACAACAGCTTAAAGAAAATGTAGCAACACTGTGTCGAGCATTATGGCAAGCATAACAAATATAAGACGCTACAAGAAGAACACTGAAAATAATGGTGCAACTAAGAAGGCAAGTGCTCATGCCAAAAAGTAGAGGTACAACATACGAATGAACAAGCAAGAAATCTAAGGCAAGGTTCAACACGTTAGTGAAATTTCAGGACAACTCATATCTGCCTTACAAAGTTTTCAATCATCGTGATGGTTCGGCAAGGTGACACAAAATGGCTCAGCATTTCAAACAAAACTGTATGGAGCATGTCAAAATTCATTTTTAGCAAGTGCTAATTACTCAGAATGGACTACATTGATTTCATAGTTGGAAGGAAGCAAGTTTTTTCCAGAAATACAATTAAGAATTTAAGGCAATTTCAAATTCGACTTGCCAATGTTTTTGGTCCAGAAATCACAGAAGGAAAATATTTTATTTCCAAAAAGTCAGATTTACAATGAAATAGCATGGAAAGAATTATCCAAAATTTTCTGTAATTCATATGCACAATTTGGGCAAGAAACTCACGAGCATTAAACAAGGCATTGTCAAATTCAATTTGGTTTTGGAACAAAAAATTTCATCAATATCATATCCAATCAAAGAAATTCAAAAGAGAAAACTTTCCAATATTTCACAAATCTGTTTTTGGCAATATGTCCACGACACTCAATCAAAGTCGAGAAATTCAAGAAGGGAAAAGCATACAATCAGATCGAGCCACATACATGAAATCAATGTCTCTAGGGTTTCTAAACCTATATAAATCCTCACACCAATTCATCACTGGCTCTATTGAAAGTCAACAACATAAACCAAGAGCAAAAATCAGATTAATATTTTTAGAAATTACTTACAAGACTTTCGATCGACGATACCTTAAGTCGTGAAGCAAGAAGCCTCTGAAATCGAACAAAAAGCAATAGACAATGAGACAAAGCCATCGAGTTTGTTTAATCAATTTAATCCATCGATTTGGGAGAACGGTAATGCCTAGCCGCCATTTACTTTTACCAGAGCAAAAGAGATAGGGTAGTAACAAAAAGGATGGAATCAATTTGAAGTGGACCGGCCCATTTCTTTTGGCCTAGTTGAACTGTTTTAAATAGGGAAAACAAATTACTTTTAATTCTAGTGTTTTGATTTAAATTTGTTGTATTTTCATTTTTATTTTGTAATCGTTGTTTTTTTCTACTTTGTCAAATTAAGTAATCCAGTTATTGTTTAGCTGGAAGATTCTAGAGTCTGTAAAATCTAGGAGGTTTTCTTGTTTCATCTGTAAAACTAGACATTTTGCTAGAGTCTATAAAACTTGGGGAAATATGATATAGGGGATTAGATCAGTCTAGGGTTTTGACCGTAGGGTTAGAATAGGAGCTGGGAGTGCAAGTTTACATGGTTTGTAAGCAGGATCTGTTATTAACACCTAGTAGAAACCTTAGTGAATGCAGAAGTAGGCAGAGTCTGCCAAAGCTGGGTATATCTGTGTGTTATTTCATTTCAGCATTTAATTCCCTGCTGTTTTATGTGTTGTGATTGTTTTTTAAATATCTTAATAAACTGTAATAAACCCTATTCACCCCCTCTAGGTTTAATCTAGATCCAACAATTGGTATCAGAGCGGGTATTTTCTTTAACTCTAGAGTCATGGGTCATCCTAGTAAGAGTCAGTCCAGTAATATTCCAACTATTTTCAATGGAATAGATTTTTTAAATTGGAAAACAAAGATGAAAATTTATGTAAAATATGTTGATATAAAATATTGGAATATTATTATTAATAGAATAAATTTTTCAGATAAAAGGAATATTGTTATCAGTACTCGTGCTACGGACATTATTTATTCTTGTCTCAGTATTGATCAATTTTAGCTTATCTCTCATTATTTTATTGCATAGGAAATTTGCAATACTCTCAATACAAAGTATGGAAAAATTGACAATAAAGGCTCAAAACCCCGGAATGTCAACTTAGATTCAGATATATGCTTTAAAGGAGAAATAGATAGATCAAACGATAGAGAATTAACAGACGCTGAAGCTGAAAATTTCTCATACGAAGATTTGGTTTATATGTGCGTTGATTGAACTAGATCTATTGATGAACTCAAATATAAAAACAAGTCACTGAAATCTAGGATTTATAAGTTAACCAGCAAAATTGATGATTTGGAAACACAGCTTGATTTTTTTTAAAATTCTTCAAACTCAGATTGCAAAAGTTGTTTGAAATTGGAAACCAGTCTTGTTCATCTCAATAAAAACATTCAGAAGTTTGAAAAGGAAATTTTGATCTTAAAAGAAAACAAGATTGAGTTATCAAGTTTGAACAATTATCTACAAAAGGAATTTGAAATTTTTAAGACTGATATAAATTCCAAATTTGAAATTGTTAAAAAAGATAATTTGTTGAAATCTGATTTGATTTTAAAAGAACATGAAATAGCGATTGAAAAATCCAGGAAATTTGAGTTTGAAAAACAAAAACGATTTAAACTGAGATTTCTGAGTCCCCAGCCGAAATTAAATTACTTAAAGATGAAAATTTGGCTATGAAATCTTATTTTGAAAAATGTAAGATCACTAAAAATTGTTGTTCAGATTTAATGAAAGAAAACAATGATCTTAAATCTGAAATTCAACGACTTGAAACAACATTGGGTAAATTTTTTAATAGTGAATTTTTTTTAAATATGTTGTTGAAAATCAATTTTCATCAGGAAAGAAAAGTGGATTCGGCTTTGAAAAAATTGATGAGTTTGAAAAGAGAAGAACAAATGATTTTAAAAATCCTTCAAATCGTTTTGAAAATATTTGTTTTAAAAATTTGAATACAAATAATTTTATTGGGTTTTTAAATGGAAAGAAAAATGAGAAAGTGTTTTATAACAAATGATTTAAACATTCTTGGATCCCAAAAGAAAATAAAATGGGTTTTGTTGAATTAAAATAGATCTGTTTTCCTAAGGGTACAAAATTTGATTCTAATGGTTTGTTTACAAACAAGTATGGGTACCAAAACATATGAATACATCTGTAAGTGGTTTCACTAATTTAGTTAGATCGCTCGATCCCCTCAACTGTTAGGTACCGAAGGTGGCTAAGGAACTGCATGGCTAAAGAGAATCTGAAAATAAACTGCCTCTTATCATTGAATCATTTGAAGTTCCTTGGCCAAGTATGTTGGGTTGGAGATCCACAACATCTTCTGAAATTTTAAGTATGATCTCTGAACTCATCTTTGTAAATATTTTTTTTTGTTTCTCTCTCCTTTTATCTCCTCTTCCTTTCTTTTGTTTTTTATTTATCACTACCATGTATTTTTTCTGTTTGAGCTTCCTTAACTTCTAATTGTAGATTTCATATATTTCTTGAAATTCGCTTCATTTTTATAAAACTCTGATGTGTTTAATCATTTCCACACTTGAATTTATTTTTGTAAATATCAACAATTTATTTGAAGTTTGTTTTCTGATTCTATGAATTCATAATAGTGTTGATGTATTCTTGTCATGTCTTGAACACCGTTGATTTGAATTCAAAATTTTTGAAGATCTAAAAGTTTTGTGGAATTTCACACACCATTGCTATTTTGAGACTCCTCTAATTCATTTTGGAAAGTCTTGAAAATTTATACTCATTACAGCACTCTGTTATTTATCAGTTGTGATAATTACAAAAAAATTCAGATTGGCTAGAATATTTTAAACTGCCTTGAATCAGTGATACATCTTGAAATTCAACTTTATTCATGATCATTATGGTTGAAATATGTTTGTTTGAAATCATCTGAAGTTCTTGATATTTTGAATATCACACACCTCTTAATTATAAAATTATCAATCATGTGTGAATGATTCATTATATCTCAAACTTGACATTTATTCAAGTGATTTCAAATAAATTATTTTTAATTTTTTGGATCATGAATATCCCTCTAGTCTAATGTAAATGATCTGAAATTACTTCAATACTTGTTAGAAAATAAAAAACTTGTGAAAAATTCTTTGAAAATATGGTCTTTAAACTCACTGCTATTTCGTGATGGTTTGATTTGAATATATGTTTGATTTAAAATCATTTGAAATTATTGATTTATTGAATCTCACACATATCTTGGATCTAATATTTATAATCTGGTGTGATTGATTCATTGAATCCTGAGATTTTAATATTTCCTCAAATGATTTCAAATAAACTATATTTCTAATCTTGAATCATGAAACATATTTTGTGACCATCAGAAACATCCTCTGACAAGTCTGCTGTGATATTTCTTTTTGTGTTGCTTTGATACTGGTTTTTGAAAATGTCCTTTGATAACTACTTGTTTTTGTTAACTCTGCTTGCTTCTATGAAAAATGGTTTTAAATTGTTGAGTTATCTGCTGGGACATTGTGATCAATTTTCTATTTGTCCGTGATACCCTAGTTTGTCTCCTGGTTCTTGTTACGATCATCATTAATTGAGACACCAGAATTAGTATCAGAAGTGCTGAATTTTTATGTATATATTTTTTGTTTTATCACTCTTGGCATTTATAGATCTTCATTTCCTCTTGTAATTGATTTTCAATTTTAAAATATTTTATTAATTATTCATTCAGAAATTGAAATCAATCCAAATTGAACTGTATTTATAATTCATCAAAATTGTTATTAGATTTTGAAATTGTGATGAATTGTGACTGTAGTATAATTCACAACAATAAGAGGTTTTATTTAGATTTTCATGATGGTTGAACATTTATTATAATATTTTTGAATTGGAAATTATTTCACGACCAACTCCTTTATCTATCATCATTCTGCCATCCACCATGATTTTATATTAATATGGAGAGTTTTATTTTTTTTTAAATCTTTTTGAATAAACTGACAGTGAAAATATTTGTGATGGAATTGTGACCGTGTTCTTTTTATTCTGAATTAGTGGTAATTGAAAATTTTCAATAATCCCTATATAATCAAGCTTATTTCATAATATAATTAATTTAGAAATTTATTTCACAGTCCATTTCTGTGTCTACCACATTTCTATCATTCATATTTTTTTTATATACCGAGGATATTTTTTCTTTTGAAAATGAAATGATAAATATAATTAATACATAAGTGTTTCACTAAACTCATTTAAAAATCCAAGCTCTGGTTATGCATGGTTATGAGATTACTTATATTTAAGCTGCAACTGATCCCATTTAAAAATCCAAGATCTGGTTATGTGTGGTCAATGTGCTCATAAATTAAAAGAAAAGAAAATAATTTGATACATAAAAATTTATATGAAATTCTCCTTGGTGCATAAAAACTATCCTATCAATCCATGTTCTGATTTGTGAAATGTGTTACTATTTTATGAAATTTTATGATTGATAGCTATAGTGATTTGAGAATATTTGATTTTGTCACTTAAATTGAATTATTAACTATAGTCCAAATCCATCACTATTTTTGCACTTCATGTTTATTTTTTATTTTTATTTTTGAAAATAATTGGAAATCATATTTTTAGGACCCTCTCCATTACATATAAATTTCACGTAAATCCATCATTCTCTACAATGTGTAATATGCCATTGATTCTCAATTTATTTTGATTTTTGTTTAACTGATTGAGATTTATGATTACCGTTCTTCCTCTTAAGCTGAGATTATATTTATTAGTCACTTTTTCATCTATATTTTGAATTCTGTATTCTTTTGATGATAATAAAAGGGGGAGAATGGATTGAGATTTTGATTTATGAGTGAATATTTTATAAATAGTTTCAATTTTGGAAATTTGTTCAATTTTCGTTTTTTCACTCATGCACAATTATAGGGGGAGCATTCAAATAGGGGGAGTTTATTTTTTCACTTTCAAACACATTTACTATATTCAAAATCCTAATATTTGTTTGTAATCATCAAAAGGTGGAGATTTTTGTATATAACATTGTTGTATACACAAGTATATGATTATGGTTTGATGATAACAACCAAGTATATATTGTTATAAATGTTTTTGTAATTTTGCTTTTTCATATACTACACAACAAATAGGAATATAATACTTTATTTAAATAAAATACAACTGTATAGAAATTTAAATATTCGCATAGTATTTTATTTAAATAGAATATATTATTTCAATATCAAACAGTACAAATTTTGTACTCTATTATTTGAACACATCATAGACATACAATTCATTTCAAACATATACAATTTCTTTATATACAGAGCTCCACACTACAGACACACGATTTTACAGTCACTCTCTCTGTTTACATTTCATTAATACAAGCTGACACTCTGTTCTTGCCCTCTATCTTCTTTCTTCACAGCATATTCACTGTCAGTCCAGTCATCACCTGCTTACCTATTACATGAAACACACACAGTACACTGCAATAGAAATAAAACTGTATACGCACAAATATAAATTTTAATTTTTAAAATTTTATTTGCCTCAGGTTTCTGGTGTGTTTCTCATCATTTTTCATGACTTGTTCTGATATGTATATAGATCTAGTACCCACTGATCAGCCTCAACACACTACACTAGTTTGCTGATCAAAACCAGTTGATTTTGAACAGCCACAACACAGTGTAGTGGTTTGGTGATATATATTCGAATAAACACACACATATATACACACATACACACATATATATATAAATATATACATGTATATATACATATATGTATACATATATGTCAAGATGGTTAGCACAACAGTGAAATGGAACAAAGGGCAAGGCAGTTTCAACATGCCAAAGTGGTCAAGCAACAAAAACTGGTCGGGCCAAGCAAATACATGCTAATGTGAACAAGTGCAAACAATCAAGTGCGTGGTGCAATGTTTGAAGTGGCAAGCAAAACATGGTTGAGCAATGTATGACAACTTCAAGTCGTAGTAGCAAATGAATAAAGAAAACAAGTGAACATGGTGAAGACATACTGCATTGTCAAGCCCAGACCTAGACATGGTCAAGAAAGACCAAAATACAATTCAGCAAGTCAATCTTTTTTTAAACATTGCAACTATCATTTTACTGGAACAACTCAGAAATGCCAAATAGCAAGTAGTGCAACAACAAGTTTCAGATCAAAGAATGTATGTGGTGCAAATGCATGGTGGTCATTTCCTGCATTGCTGAATGAAAACAAAAAGTGCAACAAGCAAGAGGTAGCAAATATACATGTATAGCTATGTATATACAGGGGGCAGCATGTATAAGTTTTCAAGAAGGCAGCCCAACATGGCAGAGGTGATCATGCATGAGCATAAGGAAATAAGACATGTGATCAAACTCATTTATTTTCCAAGCAGCGGTTCATATTGCAACAATGATGCACACATATATAAAAAGGTTGATGTTTCATAGTTTATGTGTAAATATGTAAGAATACGTGGTCAAGTTGTCAAGCTAGGTATAGCAGCTTAAATAAATTGAAGCAACACTGTGTCGAGCATCATGGCAAGCACAACTAACATAGGAGGCCACATGAAGAACACTGAAAATAATGGTGCAGCCAAGAAGGCAAGTGCTCATGCCTAAAAGCAGAGGAACAACATACAAATGGACAAGCAAGAAATCTGAGCCAGGTTCAACAAGTCATTGAAATTTCAGGACCACTCATATCTGCCTTACACAGTTTTCAATCATAGTGATGGTTCAGCAAGATGACACAAAATGGCTTAGCATTTCAAACAAAACTGAAATGAGCATGTCAAAATTCATTTTTAGCAAGTGCAAATTACTCCGAATGGACTGCATTGATTCCATAGTTGGAAGGAAACAATTTTTTTCTTTAATTGGGAAGGGACATTTTTACTGGAAAACTAAATTTGAGCAAGGCAGCAAAATGGATTTTCTTTCAATTTTGAAAAGCAAGAACATCATTTGGTTCGTTTTCCAGAAATGCAAGTGAGAAATCAAATCAGCATGAACATATATGGGAAGTTATTCAAAAAAATTTAAATTGATTTCCAAAAATACAGGTGAGAATATAAGGCAATTTCAAATTGAACTTGCCAAGGTTTTTGGTCCAGAAATCACAAAAGGTAAATCTTTTATTTCCGGAAAGTTAGATTTATATGAAATAGCGTGGAAAGAATTATCCAAAAATTTCTGTAATTCGTATGCACAGTTTGGGCAAGAAATTCACGAGCATTAAACAAGGTATTGTCAAATTCAATCTGGTTTTGGCAACAAAAAATTTCAACAATATCATTTCCAAACAAAGAAATTAAAAAGAGGAAACTTTCCAGTGTTTCACTCATATATTTTTGGCAACATGTCCCCGGTAGTCAATCAAAGTCGAGAAATTCAAAATTGGCAAAGAACGCAATCAAATCGAGCCACATACATGAAATAAGAGTCTCTAGGGTTTCTAAACCCATATAAATTCTCACACAAATTCATCACTGGCTTTATTGAAAGTCAAAAACAAAAACCAAGAGCAAAAATCAGAGTAATATTCTTAGAAATTACTTACCAATTTTCAATCGATGATACCCGAAGTCGTGAAGCAAGAAGCCTCTGAAATAGATCATGAAGCAACATACATGAAACACCCCACCTCCGTTAGAGTCACTCTCAAAGGGAATGCCCTAATTTTGGTGGAGGTTTATAAGTATAAGTCACAGATATACAAGACAGATATAAGAACACATATTTGTAAACAGCGGAAAAACAACAACTTTTATTTCATAAAAGCAAATACGTGTTACAGCAACATCACCATGATTGTCTTACATCCTTTCAAAAAAAAAACATAACTCCTTCAATCTATCTTGATTACATTATTTAAAGAAGCATAAAGAAAACATAAATAAACTGCAAAAGCCCCATAGTGGTTGTCCAAAGCCATAGTTCAAAACGAAAAGGTCCAAGCAATACATTCTTTCTCTTCAAGCTGGATATGAAGGCTGGTCAAGCTGCAGTGTTCCCTCCCTGTGGACCTGGGGGGGGAACAGAAGAAAAGAAGACGAAAGAAAAGTAGAGTCAGACATAAAGCCTGAGTAAGTCTAGGACTATTCTGTCTATGAATAAAGAATTGGGTATGATAAGTATAAACAAGAATTGGGAAAGCACTATAAACTTGGTTAAGTGGTCTAGGGTCGAATATACTATGGTACCCCATGTTAATCTCTGTACCCATATAAACTAGTTCTCCATAGGCACCCCATAACCAGGGTGAAGTGATCCATTTTACGATGATCGGCTCCTACTCGCATAGTTACATGTGTCTTACGGCCCCCGATGTTGTAGTTACCTATGCTGGTCCCACCATGGGGTGTATCAAGTCCCATGGCAGCGGCCGACACAACCTTAGAATGCACAGGTATGCTACTGGTGCCCAGTGCTTTATTTTTCTGCGCCGGAGTGTGTGCACGCCCGCACCCCGTTAGAACCTACACTGCTACACCACCGCCGTCGATGTGACCTCTTAAAATCAGCCCAGTAATCGTGCCCCACCCTGCCTAGTTTCAGGGTATCATGATACACCTTATAGGGTTACTGCTGAAAAGGGTCCCCCGCTACTAGGTTTTCTATTTCTAGCCAACATGCTAAGTTGGTTAAGTGTTTTATAACCTAACCCCCCAATCGGTCTGTTTAGTTTAGCATGTTCCATTTTGATTAAGTCTTTAGTTCACTTAATCCTAACAATCCTGACTCAGCCTTAATTGTCTTATTAAAGCCTTGACCTCTCACATTAGACAGGTATTGTTGTGGCTGCCTGTTGCCGGTTGGTTCCGGGCAGTCTTACGCCACAACTCAGTCTAACCTCGGGTCCTTATTGGGTTCCATGTTTAACCACCTACATTGGATAGGTATTGTTGTGACTACTGGACAGCCGGGCGGTTCCGGGCAGGTTTACATCACAACTCAATCCAACCTCGGGTTAAACACATCGTATGTTCTACATTTACATATTTTGTCTTTCTTCTTTATTTTCTTATATGTAAATATTTGCGGCCCATTATTAAGCTAATGGTGTAAAGATTTACACCAATCATGGGCCCAACCCATACTTGAATTTGGGCCCCTTTACTTTATATTTTCATTTATTAATTAATTTGGCCCAACGCTATTTACCCCCGTTTAATTCGCTCGTTTATTATATATATGTTGGGCTTAGCCTTTTTAAGCCCAACTTAGCCACGTGAAAAA
Organism: Allium sativum; assembly: GCA_030737875.1. Classification (NCBI taxonomy): domain Eukaryota; kingdom Viridiplantae; phylum Streptophyta; class Magnoliopsida; order Asparagales; family Amaryllidaceae; genus Allium; species Allium sativum. The sequence continues at coordinate 175,160,261 of CM060915.1, read as the reverse complement.
GGGGAGGCTTAAAGCATGATTACATACACAAGAAGGGGAATGTGAATGCATGAACTTGCAACATAACGTTGGAACTACAAAATAGAAACTGGTGTACTTGCATAGTAGTACTGTATACTTTGGTCATAAAGCATAAGTGACATGAATCAAAGCATGTAAACTTGTAGTTGAGATAAGAATCTAAATTGGATATCATTATTGATACATAGTCTTAACTACAACATAACTATGTTTTTATTTAGGCATAATGTCAAACATAAGCAAATCATGTTCATAAGATTCCTACATGTTTACAAAGGGGTTTTCTTTTGTTACTAATACAAAAGCATAGTTCAACTTGAATTATTCCAACTTAATCATGATTTTAAATCTATTCACATAACCATGGCGCACATATACTTATGGCATAAATATTTCTAAACATGAAATCATGATTTTTACTTTAGTCATGCAAACTTGCAAATGGGATTTTAAATCTAACCTAACTATGTACCACATGTGTCATCATATAATTCTTGTTAACAATATAGACCTAACATGTTTTTCAATTATGCAAAATATCAATCATAGCCTAGTCATATTCATAAGTTCGCAAAGAGGTTTTCTAGTACAAAAGTATGGCTTAATACATAGATCATGATGCCAAATTTTCAACATAATTTCATATGAATTATAATAACCCAAATTTGTTCCAATTACTCACAAAAATGATTTTTGTACAAAAATACACATTATGATGACATAGTAGCAAAATCCCAAACTTGCATGAATTTCAATTAAACAACTACATACATGTAGCTTCAACATGAATTACATAATTTGCGAATATTCCAAACGTATACTTGCATAAAACTACCACAAACATGTAGTTTTTTATAATGAATAACATGCTTTGCGAATATCCAAACGTATACTTGCATAAAACTACCGCAAACATGTAGTTTTTATAATGAATAACATAATTTGAGAATATCCAAACGTATAAAATATTCCAAATCGATAAGAATCATAGTAACGCACAAATATGAATTACTTTATCACCACAAATCAAGTATACAAACCAACACAATTATTTGTTCATACCAAAATAATACTCTACTTACAATTGTGTGGCGAATTCTCCAATTTAAGGATTTGGAGATGCGATTCCTTGTTGATTTGATTTGTCTAAGTTGCTTTATGCTTTAGAACTTTCCTCCTAGTCTTCTCCCAAATTGGTGGCTACTCCTAGTCGTTCCTCCGCAGCATGATGGCCTCGTTCTTATTTTTGAATGAATAGATTAGGTTGAGTCTAGGGTCATTTTTATAGAGTTTATGAACTGATTAGGACTATCGATGTTGCTTGGATTGATCGTAACCATTCATTCGAAAGAGAGACCAATTAGAGCCTGCCACCTAGCCCTAATGACAAAGCATGCTTCTAAAAATCGACCAAAATAGACTAGGCCAGCCAGGGTGGGCTGGGTTCGACCTGGCTCTGGACCAGGTCGACAGCCCTGTCGACAGCCCTGTCGACCTGGCTAGACCAGGTCGACAGCCCAGTCGACCTGGGTGCATTAGGCGGGAGTTTTCCCGCCTTGGCCAATTGGGCCCGATTTTTAATTTTAAACTTGTTTTTCTGAGCTGTTCGAATTTTAAACTTAATTCAGAAACTTCCAGAGGCTATATCTTCTTCATACGGACTCCGTTTTTCGAAAACTCGGACTCTATTTCACGTATTTTTCCGAGACGAACACAATGGCGTATCCCGTTTCCCTTAGTTATTTGATTTGAAATTAATTATACTTTAATTTGTGAATTTCACAGTTATAGAATTCACGGGGTGTTACATTCTCCCCCACTTAAAAGGATTTCGTCCCCGAAATCTTCAAGTTAGGAGGAATGTATATCCTAACATCCAAACATCCATCTACTCATCCATCAAACACGAGTATCCATTGTCCTTAAAAGACTTCTAATGCTTCACGATCATATGCGAAGTGTGTGTGTACATGTACTTATCTAATGGAAAATCAGGCGGTCTACTAATTCAGTTGACCTCCTTAATGCGAATTATGTGAGTGCCATGAATCCATTATGTATGCAAATTTTTCCTATTCATGATTCTACATGAGTGCACAATCATTCATACAAATGCAACATCCATATGGCAACACATTAAAGTTCAACCATATACGAATGCAAACATATATGCATATGCAATATGAAGTGACTGAGCTGATCTAAAACCTAGATTGTGCGTGTATATGCAACCACGAGCAACCACTAGCAATCACTTGCAACCACTTGCAACCATCATCCATAACATGTTTCAACTACATGTTTACATCCAAAAAGATTCTACCTATGGTTCTCAAGATAGGATCGAGGAGAGAAATAGGATAAAACAAAGCATCTAGAATAAGTTAACGATGTACCGCCAGAAGGTCCGGTCTGCTTCTCAGGGCAGTCTTTGCTGATGTGTCCAGTCTTCCCACAATGAAAACATTCACCTTGCTTTCTCTTCCTCTTTCTACAATCCTTGGCTATGTGCCCTTCCGAACCACAGTAATTGCATTTCCTTTTATCACGTGAGTTGTTGTTCTTGCCTCCTTTCTCGGGTTATACCTTCTTATTCTTAGAATCGTTGGGCTTGACCTCTTTCTTCCCTTGAGAGTTTTCTGCCTCTGTTTCCTTCTTGTCCTTATCTTCCTCATTCAGCAATGCCATCTGCACCAACCTTTCGTACGTAGCTCCCATGGGTATATGGGTCATGGCCAAACTGTGTAATGGCTCATTCAACCCTTTGACAAAACGGAGAGCCTTCTTGTGCGGGGTGTTGACTAGGTCCAACCCATACCAAGCCAGCTCATCGAATTGATTAACATACTCTTTGACTGTAATATTCCCTTGCTTAAGAAATAAGAATTTTTCCAACTGAAGACTCCTTTCAGCTTCCGAGAGAAATTTAGCCTCAAACCTTGCCCTAAAGTCCTCCCATGTTTCCACCGGTCTTTCTGCATTAGTAACTTCCCACCAGTAGGAAGCCTCACCCTTTTGTAGCCATACTGCCAGTTGCACTTTCTGCCTATCTTCTACCTCAAAGATGATGAATAAGTCCTCAGTTTCTTTCAGCCAATTTCTAGCTGCCCCGAAGGACTCAGTTCCATGGAAATCCTTTCCTCCCATAGCTTTAAAATCTTTACATATCTTAGCAAACGTGTTTCCCCGTGGAGGAGGTGGAGGAAGAGGTGCTGCTGCAGCTGGATGATTTCCTGCAGCTGGGGGAGGAGGAACGGTAGGACCTGGCTGAGTGGCCCTTGCTTCTAAGAACCGTCTAAACCAACCAGATATTGGTACACCCTCTGGCAAGTTAAGTTCTTCGGACATGCTGAAACAAAAAGGATAGATTCAAAACGAAGGATAAGATATAGTACCTATGGCTTTGGAGGGACGTTGCCTTTTAAAGCAAAATAATATTTTATCTTTTAAAAATGCTTCTTTAAATTTCCTTTTTGAAAATAAATTTTCCAAAACTTTTTATCTTATCAGGTAAACCTATGCTCTGATACCAAGTGAAACACCCCACCTCCGTTAGAGTCACTCTCAAAGGGAATGCCCTAATTTTGGTGGAGGTTTATAAGTATAAGTCACAGATATACAAGACAGATATAAGAACACATATTTGTAAACAGCGGAAAAACAAAAACTTTTATTTCATAAAAGCAAATACGTGTTACAGCAACATCACCATGATTGTCTTACATCCTTTCAAAAAAAACATAACTCCTTCAATCTATCTTGATTACATTATTTAAAGAAGCATAAAGAAAACATAAATAAACTGCAAAAGCCCCATAGTGGTTGTCCAAAGCCATAGTTCAAAAGGAAAAGGTCCAAGCAATACATTCTTTCTCTTCAAGCTGGATATGAAGGCTGGTCAAGCTGCAGTGTTCCCTCCCTGTGGACCTGGGGGGGGAAACAGAAGAAAAGAAGACGAAAGAAAAGTAGAGTCAGACATAAAGCCTGAGTAAGTCTAGGACTATTCTGTCTATGAATAAAGAACTGGGTATGATAAGTATAAACAAGAAGTGGGAAAGCACTATAAACTTGGTTAAGTTGTCTAGGGTCGAATATACTATCGTACCCCATGTTAATCTCTGTACCCATATAAACTAGTTCCCCATAGGCACCCCATAACCAGGGTGAAGTGATCCATTTTACGATGATCGGCTCCTACTCGCATAGTTACATGTGTCTTATGGCCCCCGATGTTGTAGTTACCTATGCTGGTCCCACCATGGGGTGTATCAAGTCCCATGGCAGCGACCGACACAACCTTAGAATGCACAGGTATGCTACTGGTGCCCAGTGCTTTATTTTTCTGCGCCGGAGTGTGTGCACGCCCGCACCCCGTTAGAACCTACACTGCTACACCACCGCCGTCGATTTGACCTCTTAAAATCAGCCCAGTAATCGTGCCCCACCCTTCCTAGTTTCAGGGTATCATGATACACCTTATAGGGTTACTGCTGAAAAGGGTCCCCCGCTACTAGGTTTTCTATTTTTAGCCAACATGCTAAGTTGGTTAAGTGTTTTATAACCTAACCCCCCAATCAGTCTGTTTAGTTTAGCATGTTCCATTTTGATTAAGTCTTTAGTTCACTTAATCTTAACAATCCTGACTCAGCCTTAATTGTCTTACTAAAGCCTTGACCTCTCACATTAGACAGGTATTGTTGTGGCTGCCTGTTGCCGGTTGGTTCCGGGCAGTCTTACGCCACAACTCAGTCTAACCTCGGGTCCTTATTGGGCTCCATGTTTAACCACCCACATTAGATAGGTATTTTTGTGACTACTGGACAGCCGGGCGGTTCCGGGCAGGTTTACATCACAACTCAATCCAACCTCGGGTTAAACACATCGTATGTTCTACATATACATATTTTGTCTTTCTTCTTTATTTTCTTATATGTAAATATTTGCGGCCCATTATTAAGCTAATGGTGTAAAGATTTACCCCAATCATGGGCCCAACCCATACTTGAATTTGGGCCCCTTTACTTTATATTTTCATTTATTAATTAATTTGGCCCAACGCTATTTACCCCCGTTTAATTCGCTCGTTTATTATATATATGTTGGGCTTAGCCTTTTTAAGCCCAACTTAGCCATGTGAAAAAGGGGAGGCTTAAAGCATGATTACATACACAAGAAGGGGAATGTGAACGCATGAACTTGCAACATAACGTTGGAACTACAAAATAGAAACTGGTGTACTTGCATAGTAGTAATGTATACTTTGGTCATAAAGCATAAGTGACATGAATCAAAGCATGTAAACTTGTAGTTGAGATAAGAATCTAAATTGGATATCATTATTGACACATAGTCTTAACTACAACATAACTATGTTTTTATTTAGGCATAATGTCAAACATAAGCAAATCATGTTCATAAGATTCCTACATGTTTACAAAGGGGTTTTCTTTTGTTACTAATACAAAAGCATAGTTCAACTTGAATTATTCCACTTAATCATGATTTTAAATCTATTCACATAACCATGGCGCACATATACTTATGGCATAAATATTTCTAAACATGAAATCATGATTTTTACTTTAGTCATGCAAACTTGCAAATGGGATTTTAAATCTAACCTAACTATGTACCACATGTGTCATCATATAATTCTTGTTAACAATATAGACCTAACATGTTTTTCAATTATGCAAAATATCAATCATAGCCTAGTCATATTCATAAGTTCGCAAAGAGGTTTTCTATACAAAAGTATGGCTTAATACATAGATCATGATGCCAAATTTTCAACATAATTTCATATGAATTATAATAACCCAAATTTGTTCCAATTACTCACAAAAATGATTTTTGTACAAAAATACACATTATGATGACATAGTAGCAAAACCCTAAACTTGCATGAATTTCAATTAAACAACTACATACATGTAGCTTCAACATGAATTACATAATTTGCGAATATTCCAAACGTATACTTGCATAAAACTACCGCAAACATGTAGTTTTTTATAATGAATAACATGCTTTGCGAATATCCAAACGTATACTTGCATAAAACTACCGCAAACATGTAGTTTTTATAATGAATAACATAATTTGAGAATATCCAAACGTATACAATATTCCAAATCGATAAGAATCATAGTAACGCACAAATATGAATTACTTTATCACCACAAATCAAGTATACAAACCAACACAATTATTTGTTCATACCAAAATAATACTCTACTTTCAATTGTGTGGCGAATTCTCCAATTTAGGGATTTGGAGATGCGATTCCTTGTTGATTTGATTTGTATAAGTTGCTTTATGCTTTAGAATTTTCCTCCTAGTCTTCTCCCAAATTGGTGGCTACTCCTAGTCGTTCCTCCGCAGCATGATGGCCTCGTTCTTATTTTTGAATGAATAGATTAGGTTGAGTCTAGTGTCATTTTTATAGAGTTTATGAACTGATTAGGACCATCGATGTTGCTTGGATTGATCGTAACCATTCATCCGAAAGAGAGACCAATTAGAGCCTGCCACCTAGCCCTAATGACAAAGCATGCTTCTGAAAATCGACCAACATAGACTAAGCCAGCCAGGGTGGGCTGGGTTCGTCCTGGCTCTGGACCAGGTCGACAGCCCTGTCGACAGCCCTGTCGACCTGGCTAGACTAGGTCGACAGCCCAGTCGACCTGGGTGCATTAGGCGGGAGTTTTCCCGCCTTGGCCAATTGGGCCCGATTTTTAATTTTAAACTTGTTTTTCTAAGCTGTTCGAATTTTAAACTTAATTCAGAAACTTCCGGAGGCTATATCTTCTTCATACGGACTCCGTTTTTCGAAAACTCGGACTCTATTTCACGTATTTTTCCGAGACGAACGCAATGGCGTATCCCGTTTCCCTTAGTTCTTTGATTTGAAATTAATTATACTTTAATTTGTGAATTTCACAGTTATAGAATTCACGGGGTGTTACAATACAAGGAGACAAAGCCATCGAGTTTTTTTTATTAATTTAATATATCGATTTGGGGAGAACAGTAAAACTCTAGCCGCCATTTATTTTTACCAGAGCAAAAGATATCTGACAGTAACAAAAAGGATTGAATCAATTTGAAGTAGACCGGCCCATTTCTTTTGGCCTAGTTGATTTGTTTTAATAAATGAAAACTAATTCCTTTTAATTCTAGGGTATTGATTTACTTTTGTTCTATTATCATTTTTATTTTGTAATTTTCATTTGTTTTCTAGTTTGACAAACTAGGGAATCTAGTTATAGTTTAGCTGGCAGATTCTAAAGTCTGTAAAATCTTGGAGGTTTTCTGGTTTCTTCTGTAAAACTAGACAGTTTACTAGAGTCTGTAAAACTAGGGTAAATCTGATCTAGGGGATTAGATCAGTATAGGGTTTTGAGCGTAGGGTTAGTACAAGAGGATGGAGTGCGAGTTTATAGGGTCCGTAAGTGGGATCTGTTATTAACACCTAGTAGAAAACTTAGTGAATGCAGCAGTAGGCAGAGTCTGCAGAAGCTGGGTATATCTGTGTGTTATATCTTTTCTGCATTTATTTCCCTACTGTTTTCTATGTTGTGATTGTTTTTTAAATATATTAACTGTTAGATCCAAAATTGCTCTAACACCCAAAATAATAATGATTCTACTGAAATGAAATCAAAAAAACGCAGAAAACACACAATTTATAGTGGTTCAGCGTTAAATAGCCTACGTCCACTTTCTACTCTTTGAATTGATGGCTTCAATGCAAGTACAACAATAATCCTCGCTCAATTTTCACTCATACAATGTTTTGATTCACTCAGTTTCCTTCACAATAAGATTCAAAAGGTGATTGTAATTTGAATAAGTTGATGAAATTCGGATAGCAATGGAGTTTGAGTTCTGAAAATGCCCAAAGATCCTTCCAAATCTCCCTTGATGGTGTATTTATAGGTGGAAAGTGCTCTTGGGATGGCTTCGGTTCGGATCCACGTGGCATCCATCCCGTTATTATCGGGTTCGGATGGAATATGGTGGTAACAATGCATCAGGTTAGTGGCGAACGTGGGTATAACCACTCCGGGTCTTAAGGAAACACTGGCTGTAAACGCTGCTACTTCAATTGTCTGGGTTCAGATCAGAAGTACTACAAATTAAGGGAAATGGATCAGGTTTACCCGAACCTATCTGATTTGGCCTGCGCTCCTTCCTTCTTTGCACTATGCTGCTCTGCCTTGACCATGGAAATCTGATTCGATCCGACTTGACTAAAAAGCATTCTTCATTCTTTTGATCTCTTAATCTTTGTGTCGCCTAGTTCACAAAGTAGGCTAACATTTTGCCCACTCAAAGGATGCTTCTATTAAAGATGGAGCATGCTTTGACATTATGTATTCACAAGACTATGAATTTAAACTGTTGAATAGTCGCATCCATTCGTTTGTAGGGACGCGTTGTGTCATGAAGTCATATCACTTGCAGCTTATAAATACACCAAAAAGTTCACGGATTTCCTTCTTCGTTTCAAACTGCTTTGAGAACTCTGATCGATGTCCAGTGATTCCTCCAGGTAAGATCTTTGTTTAATTTCATTTTCCATTAGATTCAATTCATATGCCAAGTCAATGTGCATGATTCCATCAGGGTTCGGTCTCCGATCCGAACGGCTTTTCTTATACTTCACTATCATTGAAGGAATGGGCTAAATATCCATATGGGCCAGTACTCCGGTCCGATCGAAATGACGTGTTAGGAAAACTAAGAGCCGCTACAACTTTATATAAATTCATTGTTTATCCTCTTCTTTCTTCTTTTCTTCACTATCACCATTTTCTAAATTTTGCAAAAGAGAAAAAGCCTAATTTCTGAAAAATCAAAATTCCTTTCGATTCTCGAAATAATCATATAGGTAGGTTGCAAAACTTCAGTTAATTCCCTTTTAATTGATTTCAATTCAAATTCGTGGATGATTTGGTTGATTTGAGTATGATACTTTGCTGATTCTGACGCCATGGCCCTCTCCCCCCTCGCCATCGTCCTTGATGGCCTCATAGCCATCTCAAGGTTGTAACAGAGGCGATTTAGGATCTAAGGTTGAACGCGCCAGCACAAAAGTGCTGGGCATTGATTCAGTTTTAGGCATGAGATTTGGTTCGGTGTTGGTTAAGGAAGAATGATGATGAAGAAGAAGAAGAGGGAAAGGTCTGGGATCGGTTCGGGTGAAGAGGTAGAAGAGGAGAGGAGGTTCCATCTGACTAGATCGGGTCGGAGTGAAAAATAAAGAGAAGGATGAAAATGAGGTGTGCCCAACCGGGTCAAGTCGGAGTGAGAGACACGGTCATGAAAATATATGGGCACTCGGACCGATCCGGATCGCATAAAGTACCAACTTCCAAGCCGAACTGATATGCTCGTAGTGTATTAACTTCTGCTTTGGGCCACACATGGTCCTGCCCCCGGTCCGAACCATTTCCTCTTTCGGCGCCTGATCCGATCCCCAATATATATATATATATATATATATATATATATATATATATATATATATATATATATCCGAACCGAACTGGAACCATCCAACTTAATGCCCAAGAAATGTCCGACTTGCTCAATAAATGTTTGCCTTGACTCACAACTTAATGAACAGTTAGGATAGTTCCTTATGAACATGAGCAAATATTTAAGACTATTCTGAACATGACTGTTTCGCCAAACCTTTGCATTATGCTCTTATGTGTTTACTTTGCGTCTCTTGCGCACATCGCACACACTTTAGTTCACACACGTGCATGGGGGGATACGTGCTATTTTACTCTAACTTATGTTATTGCTTCTTCAGTAGTTTAATGACCATGGCAGAGAGACGTTCATCTAGGTTAGAAGAAAAGGGAGAAGTAGAAGAAACTTCCGAGAGTCTCACTCTTGATGACATATCCTCTCCCTTAGACCCTGTGTGGGATGATGAAGGCCCAGATTATGAAATGGAAGCGCACAATAGTGGAGTATCTTCAGGAGTGGAGTTTCTCTTGGTGAAGAAGAGGAAGGAGAGATAGGAGATGATCTTGCTCCCGACGGGTTTGAAACTGCCACTATATTGGAGTTACCCAAAGATTCTATTGAATCGATGATCGATTATGATAGACTCGTCCGAATATGTCTAAAGCGTGGGATTTTAAAAAGAGATACCCTAGTGCCTTCGAAAATAGATCGTCCCCACAAACCACCAAAAGGATTTATGGCCATTACCGGATTAATTTGTCTGGTTGGGGAAATACCTCCGTTTCCGCCTTTTGTCGTCGATTTTCTGAGATATATGCGGATTGCCTCCATGCAATTACGTGCCAACTCTTATGCTTATTTATATACCTTGTATATAACATACAAAGAGATTTTAGGTATAGAACCTGCCTTCGATGACGTCCACTTCTTTTATAATTTCAAGGATCGGACTCAAAAGACTCCATCCTTCTCATATTTTGAATCAGTTCGAAAAAGGAAAATTATTACTATTCCATACAGTAGCAAAGCTCGTGATTCTAAAATTGAATGGTTTTATATAAGACAACAACCATGGTGCGCTAGGAGGAGGACCAAATGAAGTAAAACACCGACTTTCTAGATTTCAACTTTAAATACCCATGCCAACACATTAATTTTTCTTCTTTTTCATTCACAGTTGATAACCCAAAGCAAATATCGCATCAATTATACTTTGGTTGTTTGCATCAGCTGCTCAATGGTGACCAAAAGTTCTTAACCATCGAAGAAGTTCTTACGGATGAGTATCTCCATCATCACGGGTTACTATCTATTACCTGTAGTATAGGTCATGGGACAGGTCTATATGTGTACATACCCCAGGTCGACCTTATTCCTGAGACGGCTGAGGGCTCGAAAGGTCCAACGATACCTATTAGGATTCCTCCTTCTCCGTCCTCAACTCAGGACGATGAATTTGCCAACATAGCTGAAAAGCACAGAGAAGGGTAGACCATTCCTGATGACGCCATTTCTCTTGAAAAGTCAACATCCCCTAAAGATCGGCCACTAGACACTTCTCAAGGAGATGCTCCTACTACTGACGGTTCCACATTTAAGGGTTTAGGAATCTTCCCCTGCCCGAAACAATTTACACTTCAGGGGAGTTCGGAATGAATCCTTTAACCTTCTCTTCTTCAGAGGAGACTACTCCCATGAAGATCAAAGAGTCCACTTATGCTAGTCTGCCTTGAGGCTCGGGTTTGTTGGTGGGAACGTCACTTAGGATGCATATAACACATTAGCACTGCACATCACAGCACTCATGTCTTATGTGAACGTCGATTCTGAACTCCACTTATATTGTTGCATGGGTACAATGTCACACCCTCACTATGATATCAGGAAAATTCGCCGTAGCATATCTAGACATCCTTCTGACACTGAGCATGATCGCCGCGAGAACCGGGACAGAGATGACAGAAGGCATTACGATTCCCATCGACCTCACACTTCAAGCACTCGTTCTCCTGTTCGGTCGGATCCAGGCAGGTATAAGAGCCACCAAAGTCGTCATGGTGGAACACACATCACAATCGAAAGACCGAATTTCTCCCCAAGGTAAATATAATCGAGAAAAAAGTCTGCCGAAACACACATATTTGAGAGATAAGAAAAAAGCTTCTGAGAAGCGATCTGAAAAAGCGATGCAGCCATCGTTCCTGCTAAGCGGAAACATATTGAACTATCATATTGCAAACCTCTACCACTCGACGATGATTCCAAAATGAAACTAGCATATTTAGAGAAGCAGTTCCCAAATCAGTATTTTGAGAATCTAACTTTCTTACCTGCACTTAAGCCTATTTCTTCAAATTGGGTAGATGAGGCTAAGGCAAAGACCGACGCAGCAGAGAAACAGTACTCGGAGATGTACAAGTATTCATGCAATCTCTCCAGAATCATTCGGGCCTTAATTACATACATCGATGCAATGAAGAAAGCTGCAAATTCCAATGTAAATGCTTTGAAAAATTTGAAGAAGGACTTAGAAGATACACAGGCTCAATTAGTCATCGCTCAATGAGATGCCAACAACTTCAAAAGGAAATTTGAGTAATTAAAAAACCAATATTATGACCTACTGGAATATCACAGTCAAGAGCGATTAAAGTTGAAGAAACAAGCTGAAGATGCTAAGTCAGACAGTGTCAAAATGCAACTGGCTTATAACACTCTTGAGCAAGAAAAGGCCGAGATAGCGAGGAAGAATGCCGAGTTGGAGAAACGAAATGCAGACTTGGAGTCCAAGTTAATGGAAGCTGAGATTAGAGCTGCCTTAGCTGAGGGGAATGTGGACAGCGTTATTAATTCTTCTGAAGAAACTCATAAACAGCTATAGGAAGCTCTAGAATAGTTGCACGACTTTGGCGAGCTGATGATTGAATTCTATGCACACATAATCCATCACCGAAACATCTCTTGGATCGAAGACTATTCGACTACCTTAGTTCACGTATGGAGTCAAATCATCGAATGGGAAAAAGGGGAACTTAAGGTAGACTTTGTTGATGAAGACAAACTCATGGAGAATTATTTGAGAGATGATTAACCGGCACGTCTGGCCGAGGGGCATCGCTTAATTACTGGTGCCATTGAGGGGGAGTAACGCGTGGCCAAAGAAAAGAATATCCTTGAAGTTGGTTCTTCTTCTGCTACGGTCGAAGCTATTGGAGTCGAGGATTATGATTCCGGGAACCCGGGAATTCCGAGAGCGTCTCTTTTATCTCTTATACCCGAATCAACATCAGAGACGGTAGCTGCCCCAACTGAGAAATCATCAGAAGGTATTTCCACCTTTTCACCCCAATTTGTCAAGGAAATCTCCACCTTTCATCACATCATTGGGCAATCGATCGAAGATTCTTTGTTTTCTCCTGAGTGAATAACTGTTGCTTCTCATTCTGTAGGTGCTAAACCAACCGAGAACACCGTCAAGCCTCGGGGAACCACCATTGGGGGAAAAAACTGCGGAAGAGGCTCAAGGGGGACAGGATAAGGCTACCATCATTGAATCCAGAGGGAGAGCTGAACCTCCTAAGGCCGATACTTCTCATGATGATGAAATGATAGACGCTTTGAAAGATGACGATGGTAATAAGGGGCATGAAGAAGAAACTGATGTTGCGATAACTGGGGATTCGAAAAATGCTGATGACATGACTGGCTGAAATGAAAGCTGAACAAGACAAGTGCATGCAACTGAAAGTCAAGGAGATAGACCTTGAAAGCTTTAAGCGCCTTGAAGTGGTGGATGCTGGATCGAGGTTAGTTGTTCAGCTTTCAACCAGGTCAATTACAGAAGAGCTTGCTAAAAAATCTTCTCTTGATCCTAGTTCTCCGACTCCTGGGAGGAAATCTACCAATTCTGGTACCTCACTTACCGAGAAGAAGAAACCAAAGGTTCTCTTGTCCCATGCTGAAAAAGAAGCTAAAAAGGTTCTTAAAGCTGCCAAGAATTCTAAGTCTACTCCAACGCCCAAGTGACAATGCGCTTCGTTTGATATCCCACTAGTCCGCTATTGTTGTAGCGAGTGCGGACCTCACATCTTTTACTTAGCTTTCCTGTATAAACTCACATGTTTGTGAATAAAGTAGTATGTTCCCTGCAATGTTTGATATTCCTAAATTTAACATTTAAGTAAAAATGCAAATGAACAACATGTCACACCACAGTTATATAATAAAGTCATAATTAAGTGGAACATGTGTACATATATATGCCCCCAATCAGTCTTGGATAATTGATTGAGACTTATTCAAGATTTATTAAATTCAAAATTCATTTGCCCCCGATTCTCCAACGGGGCCATATACTTTTCGTCATTGATACTTATTTTTTTTAGCAACCAGGTTTGAGTATTACTGAGGCGGTCTCTTATAGGGGTGTACCTTCACGCCTCAAGGGACGCCGTCTTCCTGTCCTTTATACTCTCTCTCGATTCATGAGAGTTAGAGTTAAGAATGTCATCTTCCCATTCTTTTCATCTTATCATGCAAGCGGTCATTTTGTTTGCTCCTGCACATAGGTTATCTCCAATATTTCAAATTTAATTCAATGTTTTGTGTTTCATTGTCATGCCAGAATAATGGATGGAGATATAAATAATGAAGGAAAGTAAATGACACACGATATTTTTTTTTAGCGGTTCAGCTAAGTCATATCCCACATCCACTTCATAATCCTTTGTTCATATAAACAAACTTTTCAAGGAAAGTCATGCCTTTTTACTTAACTTATAAAAACAAAAAGAAAGACATTTCATATTTTTCTCAGGTATCGTCGCAAGTGCTGAGCATTCCAAGCTCTGGGAATCTCTTCACCGTCCATGGTCGTTAGCTTGAATGCTCCTGTATCAAGCTTCCGTTGGATGGCGTATGGCCCTTCCCATTTTAGACCCAATTGAGTTGAAGGCGGGAAGACCCGTTTCAATACTTAGTCTCCTAGTTCAAAGGTTTTGAAGCGAACTTTCCAGTCATTATAACAAGCCACTTGATGTTGATGTCTTGAGGCACGCAAGTCTGCTTCATCTTTTTTCTTCAACCATATCAAGAGACTCTAAGAGGAGTGTTCTATTCGTCATCGGGTCATAGTATGCGACTCTATGAGAAGGGACTTCTAGTTCTATCGAGATTACTGCTTCTGACCCGAAGGAAAGTGAAAAGGGAGTGTGGCCGGTTGTAACGACCCAGAAAATCAGAACCAATTTAAAATTTTTAAATTGGCTAAAATAATGGATTTTAAATATTTAAAATAAATATTTTAAATAATAGCAGTGAAAACTGAGTTTGAATCGACAATTGAAAACGAATATAATTAATTCTAATTATAAACAAGGCCTGAAATGGCGCTGTAGTTTCAAAAATTGAATTCAAAGTTTGTCGAAATGTACCGGGTGCAAAAAAAAAACGGATTTGAGTGAAACCAAAAATATTTAATTCTGTTGGTGAAAAACTTTCTAACAAATCTGAAAAATCAAAGTTTCATAGCGGAATGCAAAAGTTATGGCCTAATGAATTTTCAGAAAGGTCGCTATGGAATTATTATAGCCCGTGAAAATGGCCATTTTGCAAACGACCTCGGAATTTGACGAAACTACTTTTGTTGGATCCAGGATGTGAAGTTATAGCTAGGTTTCAAATTTCATAATTTTTGAAGCAAGTATGTTAGCGTGGCAAAGGAAAACATGTTTTGGTCAATTACAGTTAAATTGGATCGACCAGAAATGGGCCATTTTTCAAATTGTCTCAGAATTCGACGAAACTAGTTTTGTTGGGACCGTATCGTCAAAACATAGCTAAATTTATTTTTCGGGAATTTTTAGAATCAGTTTATGGCCCCGGCAAATTGAAATATACGTTCAAATTAAATATTGAATGAATTATATTTTAATTTGAATGAAAACTGACTGAAACAGTCGAATGGGCCTACGAAATATATCCCATTGTGTTTGGAATGGAGGTAAAACGCTGGGGACGACAGTCGTTGGGTTTGGATTCGAGGTCGTGTTAGAAAACCCTCTTTTAAAAATTATAAATATCTCCCGGCCAATCAGAATTTAATAAAAAAAGAAATTTTCTCTCTCCCCGACGTCGACTGAAGGCGGAAACACGTTCAAACCTTCCCCCTCATTTTCTGATCAATCCACGCCGAATTAGCTCATGCCACAGTTAAACTTTTTGAAGATCTTCTCGAGATCTTCAAATCCATATAAAGTTTGGATTTTTTCATTGAGTGGTTTGGGAGAATCGAGCTCGGGAAGTTCGGAGGTTTCCACCACCGTTTCTCGCGCCTGCCGCCACCGAGCTGGGGCCCACCCCCGGCGAATCAGCGCCCCACCTCCCCCTTCGACCTCGCGCAACCCGATCGTGAAACCGTTACTCCGTTTGATCGGAAATTCGAAACCTAGTTTTGAACAATTTCTAAAAGGTACGGCTTATTTTATTTTCAACTGTTTTAACACCTTTAAACCGTTGCAAACTTTGAAAAATCATATCTTTTTCGTGTGTTGACGAAATTCAGTGAAACAAGAGGCAGTGGACTCGTGTGGACGTCTTCTACCTTCTAAAAGAGACCGCATATTTTTCTGAGCCTTCTGCTATTTTTGGTGGAGTGGAACCCTATGTGAGATTTCTAATTTATAAACAATATGGAGAACGACGATGTATAAATTATATAGTCGATGTATGAGTTATATAAGCGTTGTACACCTCTTGTATAAGCGTTGTACAAGTTGTACGTTCGATGCATAAGTTGTATATGCGTTGTAAAAATTATATATGTGTTGAAATAGAAGTGAAATGCTATATATATATATATATATATATATATATATATATATATATATATACACACACACACGCCCCTCGTCCACAAACCATGGACGATATTTATTGGTTGTGATTGGTGTGAAAATTGATTGATAGCGAATGGTTGATTGGAATTGTTTGTGGTTGGTATTGATTGATTGTGGTTGAAAAATACCCATTTGTGGTTGAGAAATATTTGGTTGAAACCACATAGGATTAGTTTGTGGAAATGAAATAAATATACATGCCCCCTGCGTGCGAACTAGATGCATGATTCCCCATTGTCAAAACCGCGAGGTTTTAAGGTAGAGCGAGGAGCCGTACTAGGGGCGGTCCCGGTTTTAACTACCCTGCCGTTATGCTGCCGAAATTTTGAATAATATTCATGTGTTAGAATTATTTTCATTTGTTGAAACTATATTTATTCGTTTAATAGAAAGCCTTCATGTGTTGAGTTGATATTCATTCGTTGGATAGAAATTCATGTATTGAATGGTATTCGTGTTTTAAATATAAAAATCACATTTTTATCTATATATATAAACTATAGAAAACCTTCATGTGTTGAATCGATATTCATTCGTTGAATTAAAATTCATGTGTTGAATGGTATTCGTGTTTTAAATATAAAAATCACATTTTTATCTATATATATAAACTATAGAAAACCTTCATGTGTTGAATCGATATTCATTCGTTGAATTGAAATTCATGTGTTGAATGGTATTCGTGTTTTAAATATAAAAATCACCTTTTTATCGATAAATACAAACTATAGAAAACCTTCATGTTTTGAATCGATGTTCATTCGTTGAATTGAAATTCATGTGTTGAATGGTATTCGTGATTTAAATATAAAAAACACCTTTTTATCTATTTATATAAAACTATAGAAAACCTTCATGTGTTGAATCGAAATTCATCCGTTGAATTAAAATTCATGCGTTGAATGGTATTCATATTTTGAAACAAATTGTTTTATAATGAAAATCCCATTTTTAACATCAATATGAAATGTATAAAATCATCTTGTTCTGAAATAAATTGTTTTATAATAAAAATCCTATTTTTATTACCCATATGAACTATATAAATTAATAGTGTTTTGAAATGAATTGTTTAACAACAAAAATCACATTTTTATTATATAAATGAATTGTTAAAAATAGTGAAGTGTTGAAATAAAAGACAGTTAGATAAAAATATCATTTTTGTCAAATGTATGAAAAGAATATAGTTTTGAAATCGAAGAATCGATATATATATATATAAAAATAGAATTAAAATATATCGAATAACGAAGCTGCAGTTCGTATTTTGAAACCGTGATTTCAAACGATTAGTACGGGGGATCCGACCATCGGATTTTCATGAAATCGCAACCGTTGGGTTCGCTTTGGAAATGTCTTTCCAATGTCACTAACTTTGTAAAAATCCAACGGTTGGATTGTCTGGAATGTTTAATTCAAATCTGAAGAAAAATAGCGCCAGAATCGATTATATATATATACATATAATTATATATAATCGAATAACGACGCTGCAGTTCGTATTTTGAAATCGAAACTTCAAGCGATTATACAGGGAGATCCGACCGACGGATTTTCTCGAACTGGAACCGTTGGATTCATTTTGAAAAGATCTTTCTAATGATATAAATTTTATGAAGATCCAACGGTTAGATTTTCAGATATGTGTAAATTAAATCTGAAGAAAAACAGCGCCACGGCCGCGTTATGTCCCGAAGCGTCGTTATGAATAAATTAGCTATTTTAACAATAAATAAAAATAGCGATAAATCGTTATAAAATATTATAAACGATATGGATGTGATTTAGAAATTAACTGAAGGTTAGTTAAGTCGAATGGTTTCCTAGATTTTGATTTGATGTTGGTTTCGGCCTTCGGGGTTAATATTTGGGAAATCGTTCTCTTACTGATTGACGATTAGTGACTAATGAATTGAAATGATGCGTGTGTATGTTTGTATTGCATTGGTTTATTATATATGCGAGTTTCTCAGAAAGACCGGGTTTATCCCATTCTGATTAACCGAATCGACGATAAGAAATCGAAGATGAAGACGGAGGTCAAAGACCGAAGATCTTCACCTCGTTTGGATGGTAACGGAGGTCCTGATTGGGAGGCATCCCGAAATATGGATAATGAGTGGTGATCGTCCAGACGTACGTGGTGGTCGATGGGTTTGCGAGGTATATAGTGCCTCCGGTTTCATTCAAACCCAGAACGGACTTGTAAATGGACTATGTGTCCGACATTGGATTTTATTCTGTGTTGATTGATCTCTATTAAATATACATCTGTTTGGCGGCGGAGAATTTATTCTTTTGCTTAACGCCCTTCTCTGAAACGCACGAGCTCAAAGGTTGTATATCGATTGAAACACACCACCTCCGTTAGAGTCACTCTCAAAGGGAATGCCCTAATTTTGGTGGAGGTTTATAAGTATAAGTCACAGATATACAAGACAGATATAAGAACACATATTTGTAAATAGCAGAAAAGCAGCAACTTTTATTTCATAAAAGTAAATGCGTGTTACAGCAACATCACCATGATTGTCTTACATCCTTTCAAAAAAAAACATAACACCTTCATAACTGTCTTGATTACATTATCTAAGAAGCATAAAGAAAACACAAATAAACTGCAAAAGCCCCATAGTTGTTGTCCAAAGCCATAGTTCAAAACGGAAAGGTCCAAGCAATACATTCTTTCTCTTCAAGCTGGATATGAAGACTGGTCAAGCTACAGTATTCCCTCACTGTGGACCTGGGGGGAGGGAAACGGAAGAAAAGAAGACGAAAGAAAAGTAGAGTCAGACATAAAGCCTGAGTAAGTCGAGGACTACTCTGTCTATGAATAAAGAACTGGGTATGATAAGTATAAACTAGAAATGGGGAAAGCACCATAAACTTAGTTAAGTTGTCTAGGGTCGAATATACTATCGTACCCCATTTTAATCTCTAAACCCATATAAACTAGTTCCCAACTGGCACCCCATAATCAGGGTGAAGTGATCCATTTTATAATGATCGGCTCCTACTCGCATAGTTACATGTGTCTTACGGCCCCCGATGTTGTAGTTACCTATGCTGGTTCCACCATGGGGTGTATCAAGTCCCATGGTGGCGACCCGACACAATCCTAGAATGCACAGGTATTGTAACACCCCGTAATTCTATGACATTAAGATTCTCAAATTAAAGTATAATTAATTTTTAAAAGAAAAATTAAAAGAAAAAGATCCATGCAGTTGTTTAATTTAAGTATTGTAACTAACATGAAAAAGAGAAGTAAGGAGAGAACAATAATTATTATTGTTCTAAGACTTATTAACAAAAGCCTCTGTAGCTCAGTTGGTTAAGGCATTGGATTTGTAGCATGGAGGTCGGGGGTTCGAACCCCGGCGGCGGCATAATTTTTTATCTTTGTTTTAGAGAGAGCCAACTGAACATGCAAATATATGTACGTATACAAATTCAAAATTTGAAAGGATAAGAACGTACATATAAGGAAATAAAGAAAATATATATATATACATATGAGAATATATATATATATGCAAAAATATATGTATACGAAAGATAAAATTCAAGATAAGGCTACAGTCAATGAAATATGGCAACATCATTTAAATTTTGAAAATAAAATGAAAGTTGTGCGTATATATATACGTGTAAAATGGTCGTTAGAGGAATTATATACATATAAGAATATTTCATGTGAATAAAACAGTTAAATAAATTCCAGAAATTCAAAAGTTCGAAAATCAAACTTCTACGCCAAAACAATTCATTTGAAATTCAAATTTCTACGCCAAAATAGCTTATGGGACCCAATGCTGACTCAGCACTGCATGTATGATAAGGTTTGGCTAGATTCATCTACGTACCTGGACTATTTTCTTTACCGGGTTCAATGCTGACTCAGCGCTGCGTGTACGATAAGGTCTTGAGCAGCTATATAAACAGCCCTAGTCTTCATTCTCTTTGCACCAATTCTCTTCTATCCTTATGCTGCTAAGATTCATTGCTTCTTCCCCTCCTCTAAATTTTCTTAAATAATTAAAATAAAATATGATTCAAGACGAGGAGATGCTGCTAAAAGACTTTTAAGGAGAGATTCAAATCAAAGTTTCAAGTGAAGAATTCAAAGGCTAGCTCAAACAAGTTTCAAGCAACGACGCACGAATCATAGCCACGCTTTCCTTCTTTTCTAGATCTATTTTCTGTAAGTTGGTTATTTCTAGATCTGAATATTTTGTTTTATTTGTGACATGAAATTAAAGGAATAAAGGAATATGCCAAATCTCTCTCTCTCTCTTCGAATCTGTGTTTATACTCTTGGACTGAATTAAGAACTGTTATGATTCGAGGACAAATAAGACTGTAACCGTGACTATGACTATAGAACTGTGGCCTTTGAAAGCATATGCCTTTAGACTATGACATAAGCCTTTGATTTTGGGACATATAAACATCGCCTATGACAATGACTTATGACTATGGGAATTATTTTCCATTTTGGACTATGAACATCGCATATGACTATGGACATTTCCTATGACTGTGGCTGTGACTACAAGGATTATTTGCTTGACTAGGCCTATACCTTTGATTTGGACATAAACTATTACTTATGACATAATGAGGACAACTGTGATTTTGATACCCATGATTTATGATTAGGAAAATATTGCTTTAGTTTTGTGATTGAGAAGTTGGGTCTAAACCCAATTATTTATTCTACCTGTTCCTTGGTTTTTCTTTGGTTTTAAGACAGTGGGAATTTACCTATTAAGTTAGGTCTACCCACGTTCTTGAACCTATTTTTGCCCATTCTTTGGTTTTAAGACAGTGGGAATTTACCTATTTAGTTAGGTCTACCCACATTCTTGAACCTACATTGTTATCCAAACC
This sequence comes from Allium sativum, assembly GCA_030737875.1. NCBI lineage: Eukaryota > Viridiplantae > Streptophyta > Magnoliopsida > Asparagales > Amaryllidaceae > Allium > Allium sativum. Next base: position 175,138,962 of record CM060915.1, on the reverse strand, counting down.
TTTTTATGCCAATTATTCCTTTTTGTCATTTTGATTCATTCCCTTTTTATCTACGAATCTAGATTTATTTATAATCTAGGTTGAATCACGATTATTCGAACGGTGGGAATGCGATTTGGGGAAAAACATGGAAATGAATATGAACGTAATTGTAAACTTGGAAATTGGCATAATTTGGAATATGTATTATGACATGCATATTAAAATGAAAACGAGGAAATTTGACATGGATTAGGGAATATGTGATTTTGACATATTAAATTTAGCGTTAGCAAGTAAGCTAAATTTTAGGCATAAAATGTAAACTAGAAAAATAATTCTAGTTTTGCCATAAATTGTGAATTAGGATGTTAAACCAAGATTGGGTTAATTAAGGTTGATTTGGAATAAGTATATTAGCACAATTTTGAATTTATTCATAATTGTGAGCAATTGTCATGTTTAGAAGAAATTATGGTTAGCGACACTAAATTTGGTATAATTTACATACCAAAAAGTATAAATATGATAAATAAGAGAGAATGGGCCATAATAATGTACATTAAAAGAGTAGTAATGAAATAAGTAAATTAGGAGTAATTGACTTATAGAATTCGTCATAAATGTTAAATTGTTCATTTACCGCAAAATATGTAACTTGGTTAAGTTTTGGCCATAAATTATAAACTAGGATATTTAATCTAGTTTCGGCAATGAAATAGGAAATGGCCTAAACTGCATGTTGGGTTAGGACTTGGGCCTAGAATATAAGTATACTAGTAGGCTTGACAAAATAAATATAGGCCAAATTTGTCTAAAAAGGGGAAATGGGCTTTTGAAATAAATTGTTAACAATTTATAAACAAAAGAAAAGTATTTTGATAACATCCCTTTTTATAACACATAGACCAGAAGGTTCTAGGGTGACAGAGAGGATAGTGTCTAGGCTTGGGTTTGGAAAATACAAGTTTCCTGCCCTCCCTAACTGATCCGAAGGACGGGATGGTTGTTTTCAAAACCGGATTTGGAAATTAATCAGAAAACCCTTTGAACTTAGAAAACATGAATATGCCTAACCCGAGGTTAGACTGAATTGCGGTGTAAACCTGCCCGGAACCAACCGGCACATCCAGTAAACGCAGCGATATCTGTCTAATGTGAGAGGTTGCGGCTTTAATTTATTAAAGCTAGAACAAGAATGGGATGGTTAAGTCAATAGGAACACTTAACCAACTTAACACAGTTAAGCCAGAATAAGAGGGCTAAGTCAATAGGAACACTTAACTAATCCAACTTGATGAGAAAGAAAACTAAGAGGGACTAAGTAATAAAACTTAGTTGAGGATTCTGGAAACTAAGTGGTAAGTCTTAGTTAACAAAACTAAGTAGTAATTCTTAGTAGAACACGAGAAGGAGCATCAGATTTTAAAGAAGGCTCCAACGAATTGGGTTACGAAGCCCGGGGCTTCGTGGGAAGGTGGGGTCAAGTAAATTGAATAAATACCTAATCAAATTGGACATGCTAAACTATACAGACTGACTGGGGGTTAGGTTTATATAGAACACTTAACCAACTTAGCATGTTGGCAAGAGATAGAAAACCTAGCAGCGGGGGACCCTTTTCAGCAGTAACCCTACAAGGTGTATCAGGTTACCCTGTACTAGGCAGGGTGGGGCACGATTACTGGCTGACTGTAAGAGGTCAAATCGACGGCGGTGGTGTAGCAGTGTAGGTTCTAACGGAGTGCGGGCGTGCACACACTTCGGCACAGAAAAATAAGGCACTGGGCACCAGTAGTATACCTATGCATTCTAGGATTGTGTCGGGCCACCACCTTGGGACTTGATACACCCCATGGTGGGACCAGCATAGGTTGCTACGACATCGGGGGCCGTAGGACACATGTAACTATGCGGGTAGGAGCCGATCATTAAAAAGGATCACTACACCCGGACTATGGGATACCAGTTGGGAACTAGTACAAAGGGGTACAGAGATTAATATGGGGTACGATAGTACATTCGATCATAAGACAAGCGATAATGATTCGCGGTACATGCGTGGGAAAAGTCTAGGAACATATACCACTCTAGGTAGTGTATCCTAGACTAAAGGGCATCGTTCGACAAGTTGCATAATTCCTAGTTAGACCTAGGTGGCATAAATACTAAATCCGAGAAGCGTTCAGAAGATAGCGTAAACCCTAGATTAGATCTAGGTAATAACTAATAAATGGATGCCTGAAGGCGATGGAAAATACAGGGATTGGGATCACGTTATCGTTACTAGTAGGGACACTAGTTAGGCGGTGCAGAGATATAGAAACCAGTATATCGCGGTAAAAGCGAAGCGGAGAAAGTGTTATAGTATATCCAGTTTATCTTGTCCTAGCATAGCTTGTGTTAATCCTATCTTGTTGATCTTATCATCATGGTGTTATCTTGTATTCAGTTAATTCATGTCGTTCTGTTTTCCTTGTTCATTTGCTAGAAGTAACTGAACTTACTCAGGCTTTATGTCTGACTCTGAAACACCCCACCTCCGTTAAGGTCACTCTCAAAGGGAATGCCCTAATTTTGGTGGAGGTTTATAAGTACAAGTCACAGATATACAAGACAGATATAAGAACACATATTTGTAAACAGCGGAAGAACAACAAACTTTATTTCATAAAGTCAAATACGTGTTACAACAACATCCTTTCCAAAAACATAACTTAACACTTCATAATCTGTCTTGAGTACATTATTTTTAAAGAAGCATAAATAAAACATAGATAAACTGCCAAAGCCCCATAGTGGATTGTCCAAAGCCATAGTTCAAAACAGGAAAGTCCAAGCAATACATTTCTCTTCTTCAAGCTGGATGTTGAGGTAGGTCAGGCTGCTGTGTTCCCTCCCTGAGGACCTGGGGGGGGGGAAAACGGAAGAAAGAAGACGAAAGAAAAATAGAGTCAGACATAAAGCCTGAGTAAGTCTAGTACTACTTTTTCTATGAATAAAGAACTGGGTATGATAAGTAAAACAGGAAGTGGGCAAACACTATGAACTTGGTTAAGTTATCTAGGGTCGAATATACTATCGTACCCCATGTTAATCCCTGAACCCATATAAACTAGTTTCCAATTTGCACCCCATAATCAGGGTAGTGTGATCCATTCTACGATGATCGGCTCCTACTCGCAAAGTTACATGTGTCCTACGGCCCCCGATGTCTGTAGTTACCTATGCTGGTCCCACCATGGGGTGTATCAAGTCCCATAGTGGCAACCCGACACAACCTTAGGGTGCAAAGGTATGCTACTGGTGTCCAGTGCTTTATTTTTCTGCGCCGGAGTGCGTGCACTCCCGCACACCATTAGAACCTACACTGCTACACCACCGCCGTCGATTTGACCTCTTACAATCAGCCCAGTAATCGTGCCCCACCCTGCCTAGTTTCAGGGTATCCTGATACACCTTTTAGGGTTACTGCTGAAAAGGGTCCCCCGTTACTAGGTTTTCTATCTCCAGCCAACATGCTAAGTTGGTTAAGTGTTTCCTAACCTAACCCCACCAGTCCGTTTAGTTTAGCATGTTCCATTTTGATTAAGTCTTTAGTCCACTTAATCCTAACAATCCTGACTCAGCCTTAATTGTCTTATTAAGGCCCTGACCTCTCCCATTAGACAGGTATTGTTGTGGCTGCCTGTTGCCGGTTGGTTCCGGGCAGTCTTACGCCACAACTCAGTCTAACCTCGGGTCCTTGCTGGGCTCCATGTTTAACCTCCCACATTGGATAGGTATTGTTGTGACTACTGGACAGCCGGGCGGTTCCGGGCAGGTTTACATCACAACTCAATCCAACCTCGGGTTAAACACATCGTCTTTTCTACATTTACATATTTTGTCATTCTTCTTTATTTCTTATATGTAAATATTTGCGGCCCATTATTAAGTTAATGGTGTAAAGGTTACACCAATCATGGGCCCAACCCATACTTGACTTTGGGCCCTTCTATTTCATATTTTCATTCATTAATTCATTTTAACCCAACGTTGTTTTCCCCCGTTTTACACGTCCGTTCATATATGTTGGGCTTAGCCTTTTAAAGCCCAATTTAGCCATGCGAAAGGGGAGGCTTATGGCGTATACACAAAGAGGGGAAAGTGAGCGCATGAACTTGCATATGACGTTGGAAAATACATAATAGAAATTGGTGTACTTGCATAGTGGTAACATATATCTTGGTCATAAAACATAGGTGACATAAATCAAGGCATGTAAACTTGCATAGGTTTAACTACAACATGAACTTATATTCTTATTTAGGCATAATGTCAAACATAAGCATGGCCTAAATACTTCTAGCATAAACATGGCATATTGTCAAACATAAGCATGGCATAAATACTTCTAGCATAAACATGACATATTGTCAAACATAAGCATGGCATAAATACTTCTAGCATGAACATAGCATATTTCAACTTAATCATGATTTAAGCCTAATCACATAACGATGGTATAGACATACTTATGCATAAATATTCCTAAACATGGTGTTTGCTTTAAACTTGCAAAAAGGGGATTTTTGAGTCTAATCTAACCATGTCATCATATAATTCTTTAAAACGAGATAGACTTAATCATAGATCTCAATTATGCCAAATATCATTCCTAGCCATATTCATAAGTTTGCAAAAGCATGACTAATACATGGTGTCAAAATTCCACATAGTTTCATATGAACTATAATAACCAAACTTGTTTCAATTACTTGCAAAATGATTTATACATAAAAAACATACATCATAATGGCATAATAACAAAGCCTCAAATTTGCATGAATTTCAATTAACTACATACATGTAGCTTCAATATAGATTACACAATTTGCGCAATATTCCAAACGTTTATTTGCATAGAACTACCGCATGTAGTTCTTTATAATGAATAACAAAATTTTGCACAAATATGAATTACTTCCATTGCCACAATTCAAGCATACACATCAACACAGTTGTTTATTATACCAAAGTAATACTCTACTTACAATGGTTTGATGAATTCTCTAGTTTAGGGATTGAAGACGCAAATTCCTTTGTTGAATTGATTAGCTTTAGGTTGCTTGAATTGCTTTAGGCCTTAGAACTTTCTCCCTAATCCTCTCTTTAGTTGGCGGCTACTCTTTGTCGTTCCTCAGCAACATGGCGGCTATAATCTTAATTTTTAATGAATAGATTAGGGTTTAGTCTAGGGTTGTTTATATAGAGGTTAGGAACTAATTAGGACCCTTGATGTTGCTAGGTTAGATCATAGCCATTCATTAGGAAGAGAGACCAATAAAAACCCGCCACCTAGCCCTAATGACAAAGCAGACCACAGAAATTCGACCACACACCGACCTGGCCAGCCAGGTTGACTGGGCTCGACCAGGTCGATACCCCTGTCGACAGGGCTGTCGACAGCCCTGTCGACATGGGTAGCCCAGGTCGACAGCCCAGTCGACCTGGGTGGCCCAGGCGGCGCTTTTCTGGCCCAATGGGCCCCACTTCGGAATATTTAATTATTTTAATTCTGTTTGAGTTTTTAAATTTAATTCAAATCTTCCGAAGGCCATATCTTCTTCATACGGACTCCGTTTTTCGAAAACTCGGACTCTATTTCGCGTATTTTTCCGAGACGAACGCAATGGCGTATCCCGTTTCCCTTGGTTCTTTGATTTCAGATTAATTATACTTTAATTTGTTACTTTCACAGTTATAGAATTTTCGGGGTGTTACATTCTCCCCCACTTAAAAGGATTTCGTCCCCGAAATCTTCAAGTTAGGAGGAATGTAAATCCTAACATCCAATAATCCATCTACTCATCCATCAAACACAAGCATCCATTGTCCTTAAAAGACTTCTAATGCTTCATGATCATATGCAAAGTGTGTGTGTATACATGTACTTATCTAATGCAAAATCAGTCGGTCTACTGATTCAGTTGACCTCCTTAATGCGAATTATGTTAGTGCCATGAATCCATTATGTATGCAAATTTTCCTATCCTTGATTCTACATGAGTGCACAGTCATTCAATACAAATGCAGCATCCACATGTCAACACATTAAAGTTCAACCACATACGAATACAAACACATATGCATATGCAATATGAAGTGACTGAGCCGATCTAAAACCTAGATTGTGTGTGTATATGCAACCACGAGCAACCACTAGCAATCACTTGCAACCACTTGCAACCATCATACATAACATGTTTCAATTACATGTTTTCATCCAAAAGGTTTCTACCCTAAAGATAAGGTCGATACCTAAAAAGATAGATAAAAGCGCAACTTAAGGAAAAAGAAAGATCAAGGATGTACCCTCGAACAGAAAAGGGTAGGCAGTGCGGATTCTAGCTTCAGTTTCCCAAGTCGCGTCTCCCTCGGTGTCGCTCCACTGGACTTTGACGAGCTTGACTTCGCGGTTGCGTAGCTTCTTCACTTCCGTTCCTAAGATGCGGGTTGGAATTCTTCTTATGGTTGCTTCGCGTTCCACTTCGGCCTCTTCGAGGATATTCGGTTCTACCACTTCAGCAGACTCGTGTAGACATTTTCGGAGATGTGAAACGTGAAAAACGTTGTGGACTCCAGCCAACTTCTCGGGTAGCTCTAATCTATAAGCCATTTTCCCAATTTTCTCGATAATAGGGAATGGCCCTACGAATCTTGGCGCTAGCTTTCCTGTGGTTCCAAAACGAACAACGTTTCTTAGTGGTGATACCTTGAGAAAAACTCTGTCTCCAACCTCGAATTCAAGGTCGGTCCTTCTCTTGTCGGCATAGGACTTTTGTCTGTCTTGGGCCGTCTTCATCCTTCTTCGTATTAAGTCTACTTTCTCTGAGGTCTCTCGGATCATGTCTGGTCCAAGTATGAGCTTATCCGTGGACTCCCACCAACAAGTGGGCGATCGACACGGTCTTCCGTATAAAGCTTCGAAGGGCGCCATTCCTATGGTTGCTTGATAGCTGTTGTTGTAGGCAAATTCCACCAAAGGGAGGTGGTCTTCCCATGTCCCTCCGAAGTCGAGGACGCATAGCCTTAAGAGGTCTTCCAAAACTCTGTTCACTCTCTCCGTTTGGCCGTCGGTTTGGGGATGATAGGCCGTGCTTAAGCATAACTGCGTTCCTACTGCTTCTTGCAGACTCCGCCAAAACTCGCTGGTGAAGATGGGGTCTCGGTCACTAACGATGCTAGATGGTATTCCATGGAGTCGCACGATTTCCTTGAGGTAAAGTGATGCTAGGGATGAGGCGGTTCTTTTACTTTTGACAGGTAAAAAGTGGGCGCTTTTAGTAAGCCTATCCACTATTACCCAAATACTAGTGTTGCCTCTCCTAGACCTAGGCAGCCCATCGATGAAGTCCATTGAGATGCTATCCCACTTCCACTGCGGGACCTCCAAAGGATGTAGCAGTCCGCCAGGCTTTTTCTGTTCCGCCTTAACCTGTTGGCACACCATACACTTAGAAACGAATTCTGCCACGTCCTTTTTCATGCCGTTCCAGAAGAAAGTCCTTTTTATGTCTTTGTACATTTTATCTCCGCCGGGGTGTATCGTCATCTTGGAGTGATGTGCTTCTTCGAGAACCTTCTTTACTAAATCTTTCGTCTGTGGGACGCATAGTCTTCCATCTCGCCTTAGTACACCCTTATCGTCGATGGAGTATCTATTGAGGTGACTTGAAGTCTCACCCCTAATTAGCCTATCAATTATTTCCACAAGCTGAGGGTCTTCGCGTTGTGCTGTCCCTACAGAATCTACTAAAGTTGGGCGCACTTCGAGAGATGCAAGCAAGCCTGGTACGAAATCAGAGGAAGGCCTAAAGTCGAAGCTGGCTATAAACTCTAGGCTTTGTCTTTCAACAAACAACGGGCTTAGGGTCAATTTCTTTCGGCTCAACGCGTCTGCCACTACGTTGCCTTTGCCCGGAGTATAGGAGATTTCGAAATCGTACGAGGCAAGAAACTCCATCCACCTTTGTTGCCTCAAGTTAAGATCCTTCTACGAGAAAAGATATTTCAACGATTTATGGTCAGTGTAAAGTTCGAACTTCTCACCTAGGAGATAGTGTCGCCAAGACTTGAGTGCAAAGACGATGGCGGCTAGCTCTAGATCGTGGGTTGGGTAGTTCTTTTCGTGCACCTTTAACTGTCTCCCGCCATAAGCTACCACCCTTCCTTCTTGCATTAAGACGGCGCCTAGCCCTGTCCCACATGCATCCGTATAAACAGTGAACATCTTACTCCCATCTGGCAGCGTCAAAACTGGGGCTGTTGTGAGAGCCCTTTTCAGTCGTTGGAAAGCAAACTCGCAATCCAAGTCCCAATTGAACACTAGATTCTTCTTAGTCAATTTCGTGAGCGGAGCTGAGATTTTCGCAAAATCCCTTATGAATTTCCGATAGAAACCTGCTAGTCCTAGAAAGCTTCGGACCTCAGTTGCATTCCTTGGTGTCTTCCAATCTTGTACCGCCACTACCTTAGCAGGGTCCACCGCTAACCCTTGTTTGGATACTATGTGCCCAAGGAACCTCACCTCTTCCCTCCAAAAGTGGCATTTGGAGAATTTGGCTTTTAGTTGATGGACTCGCAAAGTTTCCATGATTGCCCTTAAGTGCTGAGCATGTTCCTCTTCATTCTTTGAGAAGATAAGGATATCATCCACGAAGACCACTACGAATTTGTTGAGGAAATCTCTAAATACCCTACTCATCAGGTCCACGAAGTAAGCAGGTGCATTTGTCAAGCCGAAAGGCATGACAAGCCATTCAAAGAAGCCGTCTGGGGTTCTGAAAGCCGTTTTATCGATGCTATCTTCAGCCACCCTTAGCTGATGAAAACCGGTTGCTAAATCGAGTTGGGAGAAAACAGACGCTCCTACAAGCTGGTCAAATAAATCGTCAATTCTAGGGAGAGGGTGCCTATTCTTTTTCGTTAGCTTGTTGAGCTCCCTATAGTCAACACATAGACGGAGTGAACCATCCGCCTTTGTAGCGAACACCACTGGAGCGCCCCATTCTGAAATGCTCCTCCTAATGAACCCCTTTTCTAGAAGCTCTTTAATCTGTTTACTGAGCTCTTTCCTTTCTCGTGGAGCCATATGTCTAACGGGCAACGCGACGGGCTTTGCATTATCTACAAGATATATGCGGAAGTCTATCTCCCGCTTCGGAGGCAAGCCCTTCACCTCTTCGAAGACATCCGGATATTCCCGGACCACTCTAACTGATTTCAAATTTTCAACAGAGGCATCTAGCGATTCAAGATAACTAAGCATAACCGAATACGAGGGATTACAAGAAATTTCCAAAGTATTACCGAGCTGGGTTAGGAGCCTAACAACCCTTTTCTCACAATCAAGGACGGCCCCATTACTGGATAGCCAATCCATACCCAAAATCAAACCATACCCCGAAAAGCCCAAAACAAAGGCACTACATAGAAATTCAACACTTAGGATAGAAATTTTCAAATCCAAACAGATCATAGACAAATGAGCTGGGCCCCCAATTGGGTTTGAAACAATTAAGGGGTCCTCTACCATACTAGTTTTTAGGTGCAGAGATTCTACTAAAGCAGACGAGATAAAGGAGTGTGATGCGCCAGAATCAAATAAAGTGCGAACGGGGTGATCATAAAGATAAACTACACTTTCTACAGAAGTATTTGTACCTCGCTGTTGCAATGGTGGCGCTTCTAGCACATGAACCTGTGCCCCTGGGGTGGATCCAGCCCCCTGCCCCTGCCCTCGTTTCCTTGGGCAGTCCTTAGCCCTGTGGCCTGTCTGTCCGCATGAAAAGCACCCACCATTTTCCTTGGCCTTCTTTTTCCGGCAGTCCTTTACTAAGTGCCCCACTTTGCCACAGAAATTACACTTCCTCTTCTCCTTATTGCCTTTCCCGCCTTTCTTGAAGTCTGTCTTCTTAGGCTGCAAACCCTCTTTCTTCCCTTGAGAGCTTTCTGCCTTTGTCTCTTTCTTGCCCTTATCCTCTTCATTCAGCAATGCCATTTGCACCAATCTTTCATACGTGGCTCCCATGGGTATATGGGTCATGGCCAAACTGTGTAATGGCTCATTTAACCCCTTGACGAAACGGAGAGCCTTCTTGTGCGGGGTGTTGACTAGGTCAAGCCCAAACCTAGCCAGCTCATCAAACTGATTCACATACTCTCTAACAGTCTTGTCTCCTTGCTTAAGAAATAAGAATTTCTCCAACTGCAAACTTCTTTCCGCATCTGAGAGAAATTTGGTCTCAAACCTTGCCCTAAAGTCCTCCCATGTTTCTACTGGTCTTTCAGCATTAGTGACTTCCCACCAGTAGGAAGCCTCGCCCTTCAATAGCCACACTGCCAATTGTACTTTTTGTCTATCTTCTACCTCAAAGATGATGAATAGGTCTTCAGTTTCCTTCAGCCAATTCCTAGCTGCTACGAAGGACTCAGTTCCATGGAAATCCCTTCCTCCCATAGCTTTAAAATTTCTACATATCTTAGCGAACGTGTTTCCTCGTGGAGGAGGTGGAGGAAAAGGTGCTGCTGCAGCTGGATGATTCCCTGCAGCTGGGGGAGGAGGAACGGTAGGACCTGGTTGAGTGGCCCTAGCTTCTAAGAATCGTCTAAACCAACCAGGTATGGGCACCCCTTCCGGCAAGTTAAGGTCTTCAGACATGCTGAAACAAAAAGGATAGATTCAAAACGAAGGATAAGAGATAGTACCTATGGCTTTGGGGAGCGGACTTTTGCCTTTTTTAAAATAAAATAATATTTTTCTTTTAAAAATGCTTCTTTAAATTTCCTTTTTGAAAATAATTTTTCAAAACTTTTTATCTTATCTGGTAAACCTATGCTCTGATACCAAGTGAAACACCCCACCTCCGTTAAGGTCACTCTCAAAGGGAATGCCCTAATTTTGGTGGAGGTTTATAAGTACAAGTCACAGATATACAAGACAGATATAAGAACACATATTTGTAAACAGCGGAAGAACAACAAACTTTATTTCATAAAGTCAAATACGTGTTACAACAACATCCTTTCCAAAAACATAACTTAACACTTCATAATCTGTCTTGAGTACATTATTTTTAAAGAAGCATAAATAAAACATAGATAAACTGCCAAAGCCCCATAGTGGATTGTCCAAAGCCATAGTTCAAAACAGGAAAGTCCAAGCAATACATTTCTCTTCTTCAAGCTGGATGTTGAGGTAGGTCAGGCTGCTGTGTTCCCTCCCTGAGGACCTGGGGGGGGGGGGAAACGGAAGAAAGAAGACGAAAGAAAAATAGAGTCAGACATAAAGCCTGAGTAAGTCTAGTACTACTTTGTCTATGAATAAAGAACTGGGTATGATAAGTAAAACAGGAAGTGGGCAAACACTATGAACTTGGTTAAGTTATCTAGGGTCGAATATACTATCGTACCCCATGTTAATCCCTGAACCCATATAAACTAGTTTCCAATTTGCACCCCATAATCAGGGTAGTGTGATCCATTCTACGATGATCGGCTCCTACTCGCAAAGTTACATGTGTCCTACGGCCCCCGATGTCTGTAGTTACCTATGCTGGTCCCACCATGGGGTGTATCAAGTCCCATAGTGGCAACCCGACACAACCTTAGGGTGCAAAGGTATGCTACTGGTGTCCAGTGCTTTATTTTTCTGCGCCGGAGTGCGTGCACGCCCGCACACCGTTAGAACCTACACTGCTACACCACCGCCGTCGATTTGACCTCTTACAATCAGCCCAGTAATCGTGCCCCACCCTGCCTAGTTTCAGGGTATCCTGATACACCTTTTAGGGTTACTGCTGAAAAGGGTCCCCCGTTACTAGGTTTTCTGTCTCCAGCCAACATGCTAAGTTGGTTAAGTGTTTCCTAACCTAACCCCACCAGTCCGTTTAGTTTAGCATGTTCCATTTTGATTAAGTCTTTAGTCCACTTAATCCTAACAATCCTGACTCAGCCTTAATTGTCTTATTAAGGCCCTGACCTCTCACATTAGACAGGTATTGTTGTGGCTGCATGTTGCCGGTTGGTTCTGGGCAGTCTTACGCCACAACTCAGTCTAACCTCGGGTCCTTGCTGGGCTCCATGTTTAACCTCCCACATTGGATAGGTATTGTTGTGACTACTGGACAGCCGGGCAGTTCCGGGCAGGTTTACATCACAACTCAATCCAACCTCGGGTTAAACACATCGTCTTTTCTACATTTACATATTTTGTCATTCTTCTTTATTTCTTATATGTAAATATTTGCGGCCCATTATTAAGTTAATGGTGTAAAGGTTACACCAATCATGGGCCCAACCCATACTTGACTTTGGGCCCTTCTATTTCATATTTTCATTCATTAATTCATTTTAACCCAACGTTGTTTTCCCCCGTTTTACACGTCCGTTCATATATGTTGGGCTTAGCCTTTTAAAGCCCAATTTAGCCATGCGAAAGGGGAGGCTTATGGCGTATACACAAAGAGGGGAAAGTGAGCGCATGAACTTGCATATGACGTTGGAAAATACATAATAGAAATTGGTGTACTTGCATAGTGGTAACATATATCTTGGTCATAAAACATAGGTGACATAAATCAAGGCATGTAAACTTGCATAGGTTTAACTACAACATGAACTTATATTCTTATTTAGGCATAATGTCAAACATAAGCATGGCCTAAATACTTCTAGCATAAACATGGCATATTGTCAAACATAAGCATGGCATAAATACTTCTAGCATAAACATGACATATTGTCAAACATAAGCATGGCATAAATACTTCTAGCATGAACATAGCATATTTCAACTTAATCATGATTTAAGCCTAATCACATAACGATGGTATAGACATACTTATGCATAAATATTCCTAAACATGGTGTTTGCTTTAAACTTGCAAAAAGGGGATTTTTGAGTCTAATCTAACCATGTCATCATATAATTCTTTAAAACGAGATAGACTTAATCATAGATCTCAATTATGCCAAATATCATTCCTAGCCATATTCATAAGTTTGCAAAAGCATGACTAATACATGGTGTCAAAATTCCACATAGTTTCATATGAACTATAATAACCAAACTTGTTTCAATTACTTGCAAAATGATTTATACATAAAAAACATACATCATAATGGCATAATAACAAAGCCTCAAATTTGCATGAATTTCAATTAACTACATACATGTAGCTTCAATATAGATTACACAATTTGCGCAATATTCCAAACGTTTATTTGCATAGAACTACCGCATGTAGTTCTTTATAATGAATAACAAAATTTTGCACAAATATGAATTACTTCCATTGCCACAATTCAAGCATACACATCAACACAGTTGTTTATTATACCAAAGTAATACTCTACTTACAATGGTTTGATGAATTCTCTAGTTTAGGGATTGAAGACGCAAATTCCTTTGTTGAATTGATTAGCTTTAGGTTGCTTGAATTGCTTTAGGCCTTAGAACTTTCTCCCTAATCCTCTCTTTAGTTGGCGGCTACTCTTTGTCGTTCCTCAGCAACATGGCGGCTATAATCTTAATTTTTAATGAATAGATTAGGGTTTAGTCTAGGGTTGTTTATATAGAGGTTAGGAACTAATTAGGACCCTTGATGTTGCTAGGTTAGATCATAGCCATTCATTAGGAAGAGAGACCAATAAAAACCCGCCACCTAGCCCTAATGACAAAGCAGACCACAGAAATTCGACCACACACCGACCTGGCCAGCCAGGTTGACTGGGCTCGACCAGGTCGATACCCCTGTCGACAGGGCTGTCGACAGCCCTGTCGACATGGGTAGCCCAGGTCGACAGCCCAGTCGACCTGGGTGGCCCAGGCGGCGCTTTTCTGGCCCAATGGGCCCCACTTCGGAATATTTAATTATTTTAATTCTGTTTGAGTTTTTAAATTTAATTCAAATCTTCCGAAGGCCATATCTTCTTCATACGGACTCCGTTTTTCGAAAACTCGGACTCTATTTCGCGTATTTTTCCGAGACGAACGCAATGGCGTATCCCGTTTCCCTTGGTTCTTTGATTTCAGATTAATTATACTTTAATTTGTTACTTTCACAGTTATAGAATTTTCGGGGTGTTACAGACTCTGTTTTTCTTTCGCTTCTTTTCTTCCGTTCCCCCCCCCCCAGGTAGTTGAGGAGGGAATAGTATAACCCAGGATTAGATTGGACCGTTGCTCTTTCCCAGCTTGAAGGTTTGACGAAGTTGTCTTTGGATTCTCTTTCAGATGCTATGGCTGGCTCTTGCTACATTGGGGAATATAAATGTATTTTCATGCTTCTTTATTTTATAAAGACAGATGATACTCTGATATTGTAAAAGAATCTTGTACAGACTATTTTATCAATAAAGCAAAGTTCTATTTTCCGCTGTTTAATATTTGTCTGTCTTGTAATTTATCTGCATCTTTTACCCAAAATGCTCCATAGAACTTAGTGCATTCCCTTTGTGAGTGACACTAACGGACGTGGGGTGTTACATGTGGTATCAGAGCTGAAGGTTACCGGATCAGATAAAAGATTTAAAAATTATTTTCAAAAGGTTTTTAAAGAAGCATTTTTAAAAGAAAGGATTTGTTTTAAAGGCATATTCCCCAAAGCCATACGCATTGTCTCCTCTTCCTCTGTTTGAATTCTTGTCTCCTTCTTTCTTGAGTCTCTGGGGCTCCTGGCTTTCTGGGAGGTAACCTCATCGAAGGGCAAAGTAGTGCCCGGCTTCCATCCATAGCCGTAGTTGTTTCATCTACGGCCAGTTTTCTTTCAAAGCTTATAAGGTTTTCCGGACGATGGAGGCAGTTTTCGAGAGATTTGCCAACATATCAATACATGGAAAGGGATGAGGAGTTTGGCAAAAGGGACAAAACCCTAGGATGAGGAATGCATGGAGATAGGTTAGCTCACGAAGGAGGAAGAAATTATAAAAGAGGAAGTATCCTTACTAGAGTATGATAGGGCATATAATTAAAACAAGGGCAAGGACGAGGGACAAGATTTTTAGAAGGACAAGTACATGCTAAGCATACCTAGGAGATAGGTGGTACAAGTTTCTGTTGGAAAGAATCTAGTTTTCTGTTCATACTCTTTCCTTCGGTTTTAGCGCTTCGCATCTGTTCATATTTGCTTCCATAGTTAAGTCTCTGCACCTTAGTACTTGTATAGTAAGAAGATCCCAATCAGTCTCAAACCCAGTGGGTGGTTCGACCCATTTATTTTTGGATAGTAGGGGTTTGAGAATAGTTATCGAGTTTGTTTATATCATATCACGTAGATCGTCTAAATTCGGAGGAGATATTCCTTGGATGCTTGTCTGATATTGGTTTAGGCCTTTGGGGCTTGTACTTGAGGAATGTCGAGTTCGACTAGGATGGTTTGCGTGAGAGATGGATAGTTGTGGCAGGCGCTCTAAAAAGCGCGTAGTGACCTTTTGACCCTTATAATTATGGCATGATGGATAAGATAGGAGGAGAGACCTCTTATCATCCTAGTATATACACTTGGTTGACATCTGTTCATTTTGGAGATGGAGCTTAGAAACTTCACAATCGTGGAGTAAAAATTGGTTAAGATACAGTGGAGTAAAGCTCAAGAAGGCTAGATACTGGCAACATGCCCTTTTTCCTTAAGGGTGCATCCTTGATTTCTCTGTTTAGGAGCTTTACGCGTAGTTGTTTCTCTCTTTCCAAAGTATATCCTCTAGGTCGTATCTGCGATCCTTAGGTAGAAGCCAATGGATGTAAACATGTATTTGAAACATGTTATGGTTGAATGGTTGCAAATGGTTGCTCGTGAATGCATATGCATACGTATTTGGCACTAGATCAAGTTCGAACGCTTTCATATAGCATTTACATATATGCATTTGTTTGTAAGTTGAACTTGATATGATATCATATGGACGTTGCATATGGATGTATGGTTGTGCACGCATGTAGTATTTACATGACCAGGGATGCTTGCATACATGATTGGACGCATGGCACTAACATGATTTGCATTAAGGAGGTCAACTGAATCAGTAGACCACCTGATTTTGCATTAGATAGAGACATATACACACACTATGCATATGAACATGAAAGCATTAGAAATCTTTTAAGGACAATGAATGCCTGTGATTGAATGGTTGAGTAGATGGGTGATTGGATGGTAGGACACATTCTTCCTAACTTGAAGATTTCGGGGACGAAATCCTTTAAAGTGGGGGAGAATGTAACACCCCGTAATTCTATGACATTAAGATTCTCAAATTAAAGTATAATTAATTTTTAAAAGAAAAATGAAAAGAAAAAGATCCATGCAGTTGTTTAATTTAAGTATTGTAACTAACATGAAAAAGAGAAGTAAGGAGAGAACAATAATTATTATTGTTCTAAGACTTATTAACAAAAGCCTCTGTAGCTCAGTTGGTTAAGGCATTGGATTTGTAGCATGGAGGTCGGGGGTTCGAACCCCGGCGACGGCATAATTTTTTATCTTTGTTTTAGAGAGGGCCAACTGAACATGCAAATATATGTACGTATACAAATTCAAAATTTGAAAGGATAAGAACGTACATATAAGGAAATAAAGAAAATATATATATATATACATATGAGAATATATATATATATATATATATATGCAAAAATATATGTATACGAAAGATAAAATTCAAGATAAGGCTACAGTCAATGAAATATGGCAACATCATTTAAATTTTGAAAATAAAATGAAAGTTGTGTGTATATATATACGCGTAAAATGGTCGTTAGAGGAATTATATACATATAAGAATATTTCATGTGAATAAAACAGTTAAATAAATTCCAGAAATTCAAAAGTTCGAAAATCAAACTTCTACGCCAAAACAATTCATTTGAAATTCAAATTTCTACGCCAAAATAGCTTGTGGGACCCAATGCTGACTCAGCACTGCATGTATGATAAGGTTTGGCTAGATTCATCTACGTACCTGGACTATTTTCTTTACCGGGTTCAATGCTGACTCAGCGCTGCGTGTACGATAAGGTCTTGAGCAGCTACATAAACAGCCCTAGTCTTCATTCTCTTTGCACCAATTCTCTTCTATCCTTATGCTGCTAAGATTCATGGCTTCTTCCCCTCCTCTAAATTTTCTTAAATAATTAAAATAAAATATGATTCAAGACGAGGAGATGCTGCTAAAAGACTTTTAAGGAGAGATTCAAATCAAAGTTTCAAGTGAAGAATTCAAAGGCTAGCTCAAACAAGTTTCAAGCAACGACGCACGAATCATAGCCACGCTTTCCTTCTTTTCTAGATCTATTTTCTGTAAGTTGGTTATTTCTAGATCTGAATATTTTGTTTTATTTGTGACATGAAATTAAAGGAATAAAGGAATATGCCAAATCTCTCTCTCTCTCTCTCTTCGAATCTGTGTTTATACTCTTGGACTGAATTAAGAACTGTTATGATTCGAGGACAAATAAGACTGTAACCGTGACTATGACTATAGAACTGTGGCCTTTGAAAGCATATGCCTTTAGACTATGACATAAGCCTTTGATTTTGGGACATATAAACATCGCCTATGACAATGACTTATGACTATGGGAATTATTTTCCATTT
This sequence comes from Allium sativum, assembly GCA_030737875.1. Lineage (NCBI taxonomy): Eukaryota > Viridiplantae > Streptophyta > Magnoliopsida > Asparagales > Amaryllidaceae > Allium > Allium sativum. The sequence goes on along the minus strand of CM060915.1, from coordinate 175,121,343 downwards.
TGGACTATGAACATCGCATATGACTATGGACATTTCCTATGACTGTGGCTGTGACTACAAGGATTATTTGCTTGACTAGGCCTATACCTTTGATTTGGACATAAACTATTACTTATGACATAATGAGGACAACTGTGATTTTGATACCCATGATTTATGATTAGGAAAATATTGCTTTAGTTTTGTGATTGAGAAGTTGGGTCTAAACCCAATTATTTATTCTACCTGTTCCTTGGTTTTTCTTTGGTTTTAAGACAGTGGGAATTTACCTATTAAGTTAGGTCTACCCACGTTCTTGAACCTATTTTTGCCCATTCTTTGGTTTTAAGACAGTGGGAATTTACCTATTTAGTTAGGTCTACCCACATTCTTGAACCTACATTGTTATCCAAACCTTTTTATGCCAATTATTCCTTTTTGTCATTTTGATTCATTCCCTTTTTATCTACGAATCTAGATTTATTTATAATCTAGGTTGAATCACGATTATTCGAACGGTGGGAATGCGATTTGGGGAAAAACATGGAAATGAATATGAACGTAATTGTAAACTTGGAAATTGGCATAATTTGGAATATGTATTATGACATGCATATTAAAATGAAAACGAGGAAATTTGACATGGATTAGGGAATATGTGATTTTGACATATTAAATTTAGCGTTAGCAAGTAAGCTAAATTTTAGGCATAAAATGTAAACTAGAAAAATAATTCTAGTTTTGCCATAAATTGTGAATTAGGATGTTAAACCAAGATTGGGTTAATTAAGGTTGATTTGGAATAAGTATATTAGCACAATTTTGAATTTATTCATAATTGTGAGCAATTGTCATGTTTAGAAGAAATTATGGTTAGCGACACTAAATTTGGTATAATTTACATACCAAAAAGTATAAATATGATAAATAAGAGAGAATGGGCCATAATAATGTACATTAAAAGAGTAGTAATGAAATAAGTAAATTAGGAGTAATTGACTTATAGAATTCGTCATGAATGTTAAATTGTTCATTTACCGCAAAATATGTAACTTGGTTAAGTTTTGGCCATAAATTATAAACTAGGATATTTAATCTAGTTTCGGCAATGAAATAGGAAATGGCCTAAACTGCATGTTGGGTTAGGACTTGGGCCTAGAATATAAGTATACTAGTAGGCTTGACAAAATAAATATAGGCCAAATTTGTCTAAAAAGGGGAAATGGGCTTTTGAAATAAATTGTTAACAATTTATAAACAAAAGAAAAGTATTTTGATAACATCCCTTTTTATAACACATAGACCAGAAGGTTCTAGGGTGACAGAGAGGATAGTGTCTAGGCTTGGGTTTGGAAAATACAAGTTTCCTGCCCTCCCTGGCTATCCCTAACTGATCCGAAGGACGGGATGGTTGTTTTCAAAACCGGATTTGGAAATTAATCAGAAAACCCTTCGAACTTAGAAAACATGAATATGCCTAACCCGAGGTTAGACTGAATTGCGGTGTAAACCTGCCCGAAACCAACCGGCACATCCAGTAACCGCAGTGATATCTGTCTAATGTGAGAGGTTGCGGCTTTAATTTATTAAAGCTAGAACAAGAATGGGATGGTTAAGTCAATAGGAACACTTAACCAACTTAACACAGTTAAGCCAGAATAAGAGGGCTAAGTCAATAGGAACACTTAACTAATCCAACTTGATGAGAAAGAAAACTAAGAGGGACTAAGTAATAAAACTTAGTTGAGGATTCTGGAAACTAAGTGGTAAGTCTTAGTTAACAAAATTAAGTAGTAATTCTTAGTAGAACACGAGAAGGAGCATCAGATTTTAAAGAAGGCTCCAACGAATTGGGTTAAGAAGCCCGAGGCTTCGTGGGAAGGTGGGGTCAAGTAAATTGAATTAATACCTAATCAAATTGGACATGCTAAACTATACAGACCGACTGGGGGTTAGGTTTATATAGAACACTTAACCAACTTAGCATGTTGGCAAGAGATAGAAAACCTAGCAGCGGGGGACCCTTTTCAGCAGTAACCCTACAAGGTGTATCAGGATACCCTGTACTAGGCAGGGTGGGGCACGATTACTGGCTGACTGTAAGATGTCAAATCGACGGCGGTGGTGCAGCAGTGTAGGTTCTAACGGAGTGCGGGCGTGCACACACTTCGGCACAGAAAAATAAGGCACTGGGCACCAGTAGTATACCTATGCATTCTAGGATTGTGTCGGGCCGCCACCATGGGACTTGATACACCCCATGGTGGGACCAGCATAGGTTGCTACGACATCGGGGGCCGTAGGACACATGTAACTATGCGGGTAGTAGCCGATCATTAAAAAGGATCACTACACCCGGACTATGGGATACCAGTTGGGAACTAATACAAAGGGGTACAGAGATTAATATGGGGTACGATAGTACATTCGATCATAAGACAAGCGATAATGATTCGCGGTACATGCGTGGGAAAAGTCTAGGAACATATACCACTCTAGGTAGTGTATTCTAGACTAAAGGGCATCGTTCGACAAGTTGCATAATTCCTAGTTAGACCTAGGTGGCATAAATACTAAATCCGAGAAGCGTTCAGAAGATAGCGTAAACCCTAGATTAGATCTAGGTAATAACTAATAAATGGATGCCTGAAGGCGATGGAAAATACAGGGATTGGGATCACGTTATCGTTACTAGTAGGGACACTAGTTAGGCGGTGCAGAGATATAGAAACCAGTATATCGCGGTAAAAGCGAAGCGGAGAAAGTGTTATAGTATATCCAGTTTATCTTGTCCTAGCATAGCTTGTGTTAATCCTATCTTGTTGATCTTATCATCATGGTGTTATCTTGTATTCAGTTAATTCATGTTGTTCTGTTTTCCTTGTTCATTTGCTAGAAGTAACTGAACTTACTCAGGCTTTATGTCTGACTCTGTTTTTCTTTCGCTTCTTTTCTTCCGTTCCCCCCCCCCCCAGGTAGTTGAGGAGGGAATAGTATAACTCAGGATTAGATTGGACCGTTGCTCTTTCCCAGCTTGAAGGTTTGACGAAGTTGTCTTTGGATTCTCTTTCAGATGCTATGGCTGGCTCTTGCTACATTGGGGAATATAAATGTATTTTCATGCTTCTTTATTTTATAAAGACAGATGATACTCTGATATTGTAAAAGAATCTTGTACAGACTATTTTATCAATAAAGCAAAGTTCTATTTTCCGCTGTTTAATATTTGTCTGTCTTGTAATTTATCTGCATCTTTTACCCAAAATGCTCCATAGAACTTAGTGCATTCCCTTTGTGAGTGACACTAACGGACGTGGGGTGTTACAGGTATGCTACTGGTGCCCAGTGCCTTATTTTTCTGCGCCGGAGTGTGTGCACGCCCGCACCCCGTTAGAACCTACACTGCTGCACCAACGCCGTCGATTTAACCTCTTACAATCAGCCCAGTAATCGTGCCCCACCCTGCCTAGTTTCAGGGTATCATGATACGCCTTGTAGGGTTACTGCTGAAAAGGGTCCCGCGCTACTAGGTTTTCTATTTCTAGCCAACATGCTAAGTTGGTTAAGTGTTTATAAACCTAACCCCCAATCAGTCTGTTTAGTTTAACATGTTCCATTTTGATTAAGTATTAATATAATCTACTTAATCCTATCAATCCTGACTCAGCCTTAATTGTCTTATTAAAGCCTTGACCTCTCACATTAGACAGGTATTGTTGTGGCTGCCTGTTGCCGGTTGGGTCCGGGCAGTCTTACGCCACAACTCAGTCTAACCTCGGGTCCTTATTGGGCTCCATGTTTAACCACCCACATTGGATAGGTATTGTTGTGACTACTGGACAGCCGGGCGGTTCCGGGCAGGTTTACATCACAACTCAATCCAACCTCGGGTTAAACACATCGTATTTTCTACATTTACATATTTTGTCTTTCTTCTTTTTATATGTAAATATTTGCGGCCCATTATTCAAAATCAATTTAAGCTAATGGTGTAAAGGTTTACACCAATCATGGGCCCAACCCATTCTTGAATTTGGGCCCATCTACTTTTATATTTTCATTTATTAATTAATTTGGCCCAACGCTATTTCCCCCGTTTAATACGTTCGTTTATTATAATATATGTTGGGCTTAGCCTTTTTAAGCCCAACTTAGCCACGTGAAAAAGGGGAGGCTTAAAGCGTGATTATATACACAAAAAGGGGAAGGTGAACGCATGAACTTGCAACAAAACGTTGGAACTACAAAATGGAAACTGGTATACTTGCATAGTAGTAACGTATACTTTGGTCATAAAGCATAAGTGACATGAATCAAAGCATGTAAACTTGTAGTTAAGTTAAGAATCTAAATTGGATATCATTATTGACAGATAGTCTTAACTACAACATAAACCTATATTTTTATTTAGGCATAATGTCAAACATAAGCAAATCATGTTCATAAGATTACTACATGTTTACAAAGGTGTTTACTTTTGTTACTAATACAAAAGTATAGTTCAACTTGAATTATTCCAACTTAATCATGATTTTAAATCTATTCACATAACTATGGCACACATATACTTGTTACATAAATATTTCTAAACATGAAATCATGATTTTTACTTTGGTCATGCAAACTTGCAAATGGGATTTTTAAATCTAACCTAGCTATGTACCACATATGTCATCATATAATTCTTATTAACAATATAGACCTAACATGTTTTCCAATTATGCAAAATATCAAACATAGCCTAGTCATATTCGTAAGTTCGCAAAGAGGCTTACTTTTGTATTTAATGCAAAAGTATGGTCTTATACATAGATCATGATGCCAAAATTTCATATGAATTATAATAACCCAAATTTGTTCCAATTACACACAAAATGATTTTTATAAAAAAATATACATTATGATGGCATAGTAGCAAAACCACATACTTGCATGAATTTCAATTAAACAACTACATACATGTAGCTTCAACATGAATTACATACTTTGCGAATATCCAAACGTATACTTGCATAAAACTACCGCAAACATGTAGTTTTTATAATGAATAACATACTTTGCGAATATCCAATCGTGTACTTGCATAAAACTACCGCAAACATGTAGTTTTTATAATGAATAACATACTTTGCGAATATCCAATCGTTATACAATATTCCAAATCGATAAGAATCATAGTAACGCACAAATATGAATTACTTATCACCACAAATCAAGTGTACAAACCAACATAGTTATTTATTCATACCAAAATAATACTCTACTTACAATCGTGTGGCGAATTCTCCAATTCAGGAATTTGGAGATGCGACTCCTTTTGACGTAGGCGTTGATTTGATTTGTTTAAGTTGCTTTATGCTTTAGAATTTGCCTCCTAATCTTCTCTCAAATTGGTGGCTACTCTTAGTCGTTCCTCAGCAGCATGATGGCCTCATTCTTATATTTTTGTGTGAGTTTAGGTTAGGTTTGAGTTGTATATATAGAATTTTAGGATTAATTTAGGCCGTTTGATTAATCCTAGAAATGACCATAATCGTTCAGTCAGGATAGAGTTATCCTATTGACTCAGCCATGAGTCAGAAATGACTCAGCATTGACTCAGCGATGAGTCAGAAATGACTCAGCGTATTAAATGTTCACCAATTCAAACGTAAATACGTATTTAATAGATACATTTTCCCCTTTACCGTATTAATTACCCATATATAAATATTTATTTATATATGAATAAATATTTTATTACCTTTAATTTGTCATAATTAAAAATTGGAGAAGGCCAAAAAAAAAAACCATCCTTGACAACCAAAAATGCGCAACGTACGCTACATGATGCGTACACGCCATATATATATATATATATATATGCGTATATGTATATATATATTATATATATATTCATTTTTTTTCTCTATCTTCCCAATTACCCATTTTCACACTAAACCACTTTTTGAACTGCGTTCACACTAGGCTATTTTAAGCCATTCCCCTAAAACAAAAATAGGGCGCTGGCGGGGATCGAATTCTGTACCTCTTGTATGCAAGTCATGTGTTCCAACCAAATGAGCTACTAAGTCTTTTGCTTACAAACCCTAGAACAATGGTAAACATTATTCGTTTCCCATTCTTCTTTTTTTTCATGTTTTGCTGCGATATTTAAATTAAAGATATCTTCTTCATACGTTATCCGTTTTGCGTAAACTCGGACTCTATTTCGTGTATTTTTCCGAGATGAACACAATGGCGTATCCCGTTTCCCTTAATTCTTTGATTTGAAATTAATTATACTTTAATTTATGACTTTCACGGTTATAGAATACACGGGGTGTTACATTCTCCCCCACTTAAAAGGATTTCGTCCCCGAAATCTTCAAGTTAGGAGGAATGTATATCCTAACATCCAATCATCCATCTACTCATCCATCAAACACGAGCATCCATTGTCCTTAAAAGACTTCTAATGCTTCATGATCATATGCGAAGTGTGTGTGTGTACATGTACTTATCTAATGCAAAATCAGGCGGTCTACTGATTCAGTTGACCTCCTTAATGCGAATTATTTAAGTGCCACGAATCCATTATGTATGCAAATTTTCCTATTCATGATTCTACATGAGTGCACAATCATTCATACAAATGCAACATCCATATGACAACACATTAAAGTTCAACCATATATGAATGCAAACATATATGCATATGCAATATGAAGTGACTGAGCCGATCTAAAAACCTAGATTGTGTGTGTATATGCAACCACGAGCAACCACTAGCAATCACTTGCAACCACTTGCAACCATCATCCATAACATGTTTCAACTACATGTTTACATCCAAAAAGATTCTACCTATGGTTCTCAAGATAGGATCGAGGAGAGAAATAGGATAGATTCAAAACGAAGGATAAGAGATAGTACCTATGGCTTTGGGGGGACTTTGCCTTTTTTTTTAATAAAATAATATTTTTCTTTTAAAAATGCTTCTTTAAATTTCTTTTTTTGAAAATAAATTTTCAAAACTTTTTATCTTATCAGGTAAACCTATGCTCTGATACCAAGTGAAACACCCCACCTCCGTTAGAGTCACTCTCAAAGGGAATGCCCTAATTTTGGTGGAGGTTTATAAGTATAAGTCACAGATATACAAGACAGATATAAGAACACATATTTGTAAATAGCAGAAAAGCAGCAACTTTTATTTCATAAAAGTAAATACGTGTTACAGCAACATCACCATGATTGTCCTACATCCTTTCAAAAAAAACATAACACCTTCATAACTGTCTTGATTACATTATTTAAAGAAGCATAAAGAAAACATAAATAAACAGCAAAAGCCCCATAGTTGTTGTCCAAAGCCATAGTTCAAAACGGAAAGGTCCAAGCAATACATTCTTTCTCTTCAAGCTGGATATGAAGGCTGGTCAAGCTGCAGTATTCCCTCCCTGTGGACCTGGGGGGGAAACGGAAGAAAAGAAGACGAAAGAAAAGTAGAGTCAGACATAAAGCCTGAGTAAGTCGAGGACTACTCTATCTATGAATAAAGAACTGGGTATGATAAGTATAAACTAGAAATGGGGAAAGCACCATAAACTTAGTTAAGTTGTCTAGGGTCGAATATACTATCGTACCCCATTTTAATCTCTGAACCCATATAAACTAGTTCCCAACTGGCACCCGATAATCAGGGTGAAGTGATCCATTTTATAATGATCGGCTCCTACTCGCATAGTTACATGTGTCTTACGGCCCCCGATGTTGTAGTTACCTGTGCTGGTCCCACCATGGGGTGTATCAAGTCCCATGGTGGCGACCCGACACAATCCTAGAATGCACAGGTATGCTACTGGTGCCCAGTGCCTTATTTTTCTACGCCGGAGTGTGTGCACGCCCGCACCCCGTTAGAACCTACACTGCTGCACCACCGCCGTCGAATTGACCTCTTACAATAAGCCCAGTAATCGTGCCCAACCCTGCCTAGTTTCAGGGTATCATGATACGCCTTGTAGGGTTACTGCTGGAAAGGGTCCCGCGCTACTAGGTTTTCTATTTCTAGCCAACATGCTAAGTTGGTTAAGTGTTTATAAACCTAACCCCCAATCAGTCTGTTTAGTTTAGCATGTTCCATTTTGATTAAGTATTAATATAATCTACTTAATCCTATCAATCCTGACTCAGCCTTAATTGTCTTATTAAAGCCTTGACCTCTCACATTAGACAGGTATTGTTGTGGCTGCCTGTTGCCGGTTGGGTCCGGGCAGTCTTACGCCACAACTCAGTCTAACCTCGGGTCCTTATTGGGCTCCATGTTTAACCACCCACATTGGATAGGTATTGTTGTGACTACTGGACAGCCGGGCGGTTCCGGGCAGGTTTACATCACAACTCAATCCAACCTCGGGTTAAACACATCGTATTTTCTACATTTACATATTTTGTCTTTCTTCTTTTTATATGTAAATATTTGCGGCCCATTATTCAAAATCAATTTAAGCTAATGGTGTAAAGGTTTACACCAATCATGGACCCAACCCATTCTTGAATTTGGGCCCATCTACTTTTATATTTTCATTTATTAATTAATTTGGCCCAATGCTATTTCCCCCGTTTAATACGTTCGTTTATTATAATATATGTTGGGCTTAGCCTTTTTAAGCCCAACTTAGCCACGTGAAAAAGGGGAGGCTTAAAGCGTGATTATATACACAAAAGGGGGAAGGTGAACGCATGAACTTGCAACATAACGTTGGAACTACAAAATGGAAACTGGTATACTTGCATAGTAATAACGTATACTTTGGTCATAAAGCATAAGTGACATGAATCAAAGCATGTAAACTTGTAGTTAAGTTAAGAATCTAAATTGGATATCATTATTGACACATAGTCTTAACTACAACATAAACCTATATTTTTATTTAGGCATAATGTCAAACATAAGCAAATCGTGTTCATAAGATTACTACATGTTAACAAAGGTGTTTACTTTTGTTACTAATACAAAAGTATAGTTCAACTTGAATTATTCCAACTTAATCATGATTTTAAATCTATTCACATAACTATGGCACACATATACTTGTTACATAAATATTTCTAAACATGAAATCATGATTTTTACTTTGGTCATGCAAACTTGCAAATGGGATTTTTAAATCTAACCTAGCTATGTACCACATATGTCATCATATAATTCTTGTTAACAATATAGACCTAACATGTTTTCCAATTATGCAAAATAACAAACATAGCCTAGTCATATTCGTAAGTTCGCAAAGAGGCTTACTTTTGTATTTAATGCAAAAGTATGGTCTTATACATAGATCATGATGCCAAAATTTCATATGAATTATAATAACCCAAATTTGTTCCAATTACACACAAAATGATTTTTATACAAAAATATACATTATGATGGCATAGTAGCAAAACCACATACTTGCATGAATTTCAATTAAACAACTACATACATGTAGCTTCAACATGAATTACATACTTTGCGAATATCCAAACGTATACTTGCATAAAACTACCGCAAACATGTAGTTTTTATAATGAATAACATACTTTGCGAATATCCAATCGTATACTTGCATAAAACTACCGCAAACGTGTAGTTTTTATAATGAATAACATACTTTGCGAATATCCAATCGTTATACAATATTCCAAATCGATAAGAATAATAGTAACGCACAAATATGAATTACTTATCACCACAAATCAAGTGTACAAACCAACACAGTTATTTATTCATACCAAAATAATACTCTACTTACAATCGTGTGGCGAATTCTCCAATTCAGGAATTTGGAGATGCGACTCCTTTTGACATAGGCGTTGATTTGATTTGTTTATGTTGCTTTATGCTTTAGAATTTGCCTCCTAATCTTCTCTCAAATTGGTGGCTACTCCTAGTCGTTCCTCAGCAGCATGATGGCCTCATTCTTATTTTTTTTTGTGAGTTTAGGTTAGGTTTGAGTTGTATATATAGAATTTTAGGATTAATTTAGGCCGTTTGATTAATCCTAGAAATGAGCATAACCGTTCAGTCAGGATAGAGTTATCCTATTGACTCAGCCATGAGTCAGAAATGACTCAGCATTGACTCAGCGATGAGTCAGAAATGACTCAGCGTATTAAATGTTCACCAATTCAAACGTAAATACGTATTTAATAGATACATTTTCCCCTTTACCGTATTAATTACCCATATATAAATATTTATTTATATACGAATAAATATTTTCTTACCTTTAATTTGTCATAATTAAAAATTGGAGAAGGCCAAAAAAAAAAAACCATCCTTGACAACCAAAAATGCGCAACGTACGCTACATGATGCGTACACGTCATATATATATATATATATATATATATATATATATATATATGCGTATATGTATATATATATTATATATATATTCATTTTTTTTCTCTATCTTCCCAATTACCCATTTTCACACTAAACCACTTTTTGAACTGCGTTCACACTAGGCTATTTTAAGCCATTCCCCTAAAACAAAAATAGGGCGCTGGTGGGGATCGAACTCTGTACCTCTTGTATGCAAGTCATGTGTTCCAACCAAATGAGCTACTAATTCTTTTGCTTACAAACCCTAGAACAATGCTAAACATTAATCGTTTCCCATTCTTTTTTTTTTTAATGTTTTGCTGCGATATTTAAATTAAAGATATCTTCTTCACACGTTATCCGTTTTGCATAAACTCGGACTCTATTTCGCGTATTTTTCCGAGATGAACACAATGGCGTATCCCGTTTCCCTTTATTCTTTGATTTGAAATTAATTATACTTTAATTTATGACTTTCACGGTTATAGAATACACGGGGTGTTACATCGATGGACATCAGTCGCATGGCATAAATTGCTAGTGTGGCATGCCTAAGTGGCAAATGGTCAGGGCTTCTGTTGAAAAGCAAAGTCTTGTGGTAATGATCAAAGCACCACCTGTGTAGCGTAGCTTTGTTTATAACGTGAATTCGCGAGCCTCACTCCCCGGTATAAACCAAAAACAGGAGAAGGACCTCAGGGAGGGCATGCGTTTCTTTCTAGCAAGGAGTTGTGTCATTGTTTTTACATGGCCTGATATTTTACTTATGTGGATGATGGATAGCGAGGCGCCTCAGATATATCGGTCGATCCGAGACCGATGGAGTCATTAGTTGGCTCGTTTATGCCCCATAGGGCGGAGAAACGTAGTTTTCAGGAATTTTAATCCACATCGGTGGACCGGCCCTGTTGCTCCAAGGGCCCACCTGAGTTTGGGCCCTGAGACATGGGCTAGATGGCCTCGAAATCGGTAAGGACTATCTTTTGCCTTGGTTCATGACGGAGATCCAATTTCCAAATACGTGACTGTGCAGTTTTGATTGTATACCTATATATGGCGACATAGTGGTACGGGGCCTTAATGCCATCTATGATTAATAGTTATGATTTGAAATTGTTTTTTTTGAAACATATAAACACTAGTAATAATATCAAATTGCTTTTGTTTTATTCGTATCAAGCATATTTTGGCCGTTATAAGGTAAAAACTCTATCCTCCGGTTTGCGTTGCATTGTGTGATGGGAACTGAGTCTTATAATGGCTTCATTTTTATAAAAAGCATTGCGATGTTTAAAAGAAAGATTTGTTTTAAAGCACTGGCAATCCAATGGAGTAAACCCGTTCCACGAAAGTGGCGTGGTCCTATGATTAGCCATATTATAAATGTGTTGAGTAGATTTCTCATGCCAGTCCCATGACTGACTCGTAGTTTGTTTCACTTTCAAAATCGGGTGCCCCTTTTTCTACACGGGCAGCCTTGTATTCAGGTTTTAGCTGGCTCTTTCTGGATAGCAGGAGCTGAAGATGTATTCTATTATTTATCTCTTTTATTCTGTTCAGTTCCTATTGTACATTATGTTTGTTTTCCCACTGTAGACATTTATGTATAGCTGAACTGTATTTGTTCTAATTATGATCCTGTATACTGTGTAACTCTGATAATTACGTTTATCCAGTACATTCTATTGTGCATTATCTGGTGTATTTATTTATTTTTGTTTTGCTATTATCTGTTTCTGTGTTATATTCCAAGGAATACCCTTGCCGCCGTCCGTACGGGGTTTGGGGTCATCTCACCGGTGGCCGTCTTAAAGGCTGTCCTGTAGGCCCACAAAGCTAGTGGCAACTCATCTACCCACTTGGCTTTGGCCCGCTCCAACCACTTCTTGAGAATAGATTTAATGACCTTGTTTATTGCTTCAACCTGGCCGTTTGACTGCGGGTGAGCTACAGCGGTGTATCGTTTATCAATCTTGTACTTCTGGCATAATATTCTGAATTCGTTGCTGTCGAACTACGTCCCATTATCAGTTATGATGGTCTTTGGTATCCCAAACTGATAGCTAATATTTCTGACCACAAAACTAATCACCTTTCTAGTCGTGATCATTGTTAAACGTTCACCTTCCAACCATTTCGTGAAATAGTCAACGACGATGATCGCGTTCTTTGCTCCCCCTTTGGCAATAGGTAACACTCCAATAATATCAATTCCCCACATGGCAAACGGACTTGGGCATACCATCAACTTGAGCTGAGTCGGAGGTGCTTTGGGAATTTGGCGAATCTTTGACATTTGTCGCAGCGTCGTGATTAATCAGCCACGTCTTTATTCACGGTAGGCCAAAAATATCCATACCGCAATACTTTCTTTGCTAGGGTTTAGCCCCTGGTGTGGTCCCCACACTCACCTTCATGTACTTCTTGCTGTACATGTTTGACGCTGTCATGTGCGATACACGATAGTATGGGCATTGAAAACCCTTGGCAAAAAAGTACGTTGTCCTGTAAAACATATCTTGCAGCCTTATGTCTTACAGCTTGTCTTTCACTTTTCTTCAACGGGAGGGTTCCACTCTCGAGAAAATTCTTGATTGGTGTCATCCGTGATTCTCTCTTTCGATCAACTTCTAAGGCTAGTTCCACCTCCATCAGGTCGAAACTGGGTGATCCCAAAACCTCTATTAGAACCATTTCAATTTCTTCAGGATTATCATAACTTGCTAGTTTTGCCAACCGATCGGCGTTCTGATATTCTATTCTTGGAATATGCGTTATGCTGTAATGCTCCAAACTACCCAGCAACTCCTTTACCTTTTTCAGATAAGTAATGAGTGGAGGTTCTTTACTAACAAACTCCTCCCGTACCTAGGATACAACTATCTTGGAATCGCAGCATATATCCAGTGTCTTCACCCCTATTTCTTTGCCGAGTTTCAGCCCACCAATCAGGGCTTCATACTCGAAATTGTTATTGGTTGCAGCAAATTCTAATCGCAATGCGTAGTAAATAGACGGTCCTTCAAGAGTTATTAAAACAACTTTAGCGCTGGACCTTGAATCATTTTTGGATCCGTCTGTATATTGCTTCCACGGACTAAGCTCTAATTCTAGGTCTAAAGTAACCACCTTGTCACCCGCCGTTTCCCCTTTGGGAATTGTGAATTCGGCTACAAAGTTGGCCAAGCCTGCCCCCTTATTGATCTCCATGGATGAAAATTTAAATAGAATTGACTCAACTCGATGTTCCATTTAAGTAACCGCCCCGATGCTTCGGGTTTTTGGAACACTTGCCTTAAAGGTTGATCAGTGTATACAACTATCGGGTGAGCCTGGAAGTAATGACGAAATTTGCGAGAAGCAATCAGGAGGCTATAAGCAAGTTTTTCTATCTTCAGATAATTACATTCTACAGCAGCTAGCTTCTTGCTCACGTGGTATACAGGCCTCTGGACTTTATCCTCTTCACATACCAATGTTGTACTGATTGCATGAGATGATACCACTAAGTAGACAAACAAATCCTCATGTTCCACGGATTTTGATAATATTGGAGGCATTTATACTAAGTCCAATAGATTCTGGAAGGCCTCCACACAATTAGGAGTCCACTTAAAATTCTTTTTTCCTCGTTTAATCGGATCAAAGAAAGGTACGCACTTATCAGTGGCTTTGGAGATAAACCCGCTCAATGCAGCAACTTTTCCAGTCAGGCTTTGAACTTCCTTAATCTTTCATGGTTCTTGAATATTCCTCATTGCTGCTATTTGACAAGGATTAGTCTCAATCCCTCGAGTTCTCACAATAAACCCAAGGAATTTCACAAATGCGACGCCAAATGAGCATTTTAGGGGGTATAACTTCATTCCATACCTTCGAAGAATATCAAACATTTCAGCTAAGTCTGTTGTATGGTTGGAAGATTGTTTAGACTTCACAAGCATGTCATCCACATAAACCTCCATGGTTTTCCTGATTCGATTATAAAACATGCGATTGACCAAACGCCGATACGTGGCTCATGCATTCTTTAATCCAAATGGCATTACCACATAACAATATAACCCAAGTTGTGATGAAACTTGTGTTCTCTTTATCTGGTATGTGCATGGGAATTTGATTGTACCCCGAATAGGCATCCATAAAGGATAAAAGCTCGTGTCAGCCGTTGAGTCTACTAGTTGATCAATCCTGGGTAGGGGAAAGCTATCCTTCGGACAGGCCTTGTTCAAGTAAGAGAAGTCGATACATGTATGCCACTTTCCATTAGATTTTTTGACCTGGACAGGATTTGATATCCAGTTGGGATATTTCGAATCCTTAATGAATCCATTATCCTTTAATTTCTCTACCTCCTCTTTCAAAGCTGCTGACCGCTCTGGGCCTAACATCTGTATCTTCTACTTGACTGGCGGGTGCTTTGGATTAATGCGTAAAGAGTGGCTCATAATAGCAGGCCAAATACCACACATGTCAACGTGTGTCCAGGCAAACACATCTAAATTCGCCCTTAAGAAATCAGCCAACTCTTTCGCTCAAATTGGATCTAGTTGCGAGCCGATCTTTAGTACTTTTGTCGAATCTGTCTCATCAATAGGTATATCAACTGTTGTCTCCTTGGGAGTCGCCTTTCTATCCTCGGGTTCTCTATCCTCTCTGGGATCTATATACTAGAGCAAATCTAAGGGCGACTCTCTTATGGATGGACCCCTTAATTGCTATGCAGAGTTTTCCTTCGAAGGGGGAGAATCGTCCTTAGATTCTATATTTAACCCCTCCATTAGCATATTCAACTCCATCATGTAACACGCTCGTCCTATAGCCTGGTTGTCTCTCATCACCTCAATTCCTGCACCAGTCGGGAATATAAGCCGCAAGCACCAAGGTGCGATACATGCCCTAAACTCAACAAGGGCCGGTCGGCCTAGGAAAGTGTTGTAGGGTGACTCTACATCCAAAACTACAAACGGCAGGATCCTCACTCTCCAGCGATCTCCCTGTCCTAATGTTACTGGTAATTCTACATATCCCATCGGATCCATTGACGCCACATTGAAGCCCCATATCCATCCTTCGCAGGGCTTTAGATCATGGGCTTCAAGTCTCATTTGTTCAAAAGCTTTCTTGAAAAGGATATTGATTGAACTCCCGTTGTCCACCAACACTTTATGGACTAAGGTGGGGCCAATGGCCGTGGTAAATACCAGTGGGTCTTCGTTGGTGATTGAATTCCGGTATCATCTCTACTACAGAATATGACGTCGTTTGTCATCGTCTTTTGTTGTTTTACTGGAGTAATGTCTTCGAGGTTACTACATTCTCCTACCTCAAAGTTCTTGGCGGCATTGACGTACCAATCCATCACTTTAAAACTATGACTAGCTAGGTGGGGTCTGCCTATAATAGTATTGATAACAATCATCTAAACTTTTTGCTGGGCTGTTGGTTTGGAAATAGGCTGGTTTTGGTCGGGGCTTTCCCCCTTGCCCACTGTCCCTTGGGGAAACCTTGTACTCGTCTAACTTGCCTTCTTGCAGCAATTTTCAACTACATCTCTCAAATGATGGTATTCTTTGGTGGAATGTCCGTGGGTTCCGTGGAACAAACTGAACTTTCCCGTTGCAATCTCTTTTTCAGTGGAGTCTCTGGGTGGTGGCTTTTTGTATTGCAATATGTTGTATGTGTCCAAATAAATGTTTTCCAAGTTATCATTTAATGGAGAATAGTTTTTGAAAGTTTGGAATCGAGGTCTTTTGCTGGGATTGTTCCCTCGGTTCCTACTCCTCCTATTGCCATTTCCATTCTTGTTGTTGTTACCTCTGTTCTGGTTGTCAATGTTCACTTCAACCTTCCCTGAACTGTCACCGGATTGTTTCACAACAACATTACTTTTGACACCTTTCCTCAAGGACCCTTCGGACTTTCTCTTCCTATTTGTATGAGCTTCTTCTCCCCTTAAGCAAATATTAGCCTTTTCATAGAACAACTCCCTAGTGGGGGGCGTCTTCCCGTATAGATAATCCTCAAATTCTATGTTTGGGTTAACTCCGTCTATTAAAGCCATCAGAATAGTGGGTTCATGAGGGTCACTAACTTCAGTGACGGCCTGGTTGAAACGGTCCAAATATGATTTCAGATATTCGACAAGAGCCTGTTTAATCCATGAAAACTCTATGACGCTTTGGGATTTTCGGGCGTGAAGTCGAAACTGGTTCATAAATCGCTCACTTAATTCTGTGAAATTAGGCACTGACCGTAGAGGGAGTCGGGCGAACCACATTAATGCCATGTCTTCATGATAAATTGGAAAGGCCTTGCATTTTATAGTATATAGAGATGCTACTGCATTCATGAGCCGTGCATACCTCACTAGATGATGTCCTGGGTCTGTTCTCCCTGAATATCGATCCATTTGTAGCAAGTTGAATCGCCAAGGGAACTGGAAGTCCAATATATCATCTGTGAAAGGGGTATTACTTCGCTCAATGCCCAGACCTCATTAGTGTATCGTCGCTTTCAGACATAATCTGATGCACCATTGCCCACACATCGGCATTTGTTAATGTTTGCAAAGATTCTCTAGGTCTGATATTCAGATTACCCCTGGGTTCCTGATTAGGAGATAAACCTCCAATTTCTAGTGGCAGCTGCTCTATATTGCTCCCTACGCTCCCGATCGATCTCAGGAGGAAGGGGCCGGAGAAGTTGCTGTTGCGTAGGATTAGTAATGTTAGGATCCTTGGGTTGAACGTGGGATCCACGCGTGGGCAACAACATAGGCTCTTTCAAGATCGGGTCATCAGGCCCTAACACACGAGCGGCGTCTTCGCGGGATCCTAAAGATCCAATAGTTAACTGATCAAGATTCTTAGGTCACTCAAGCGGCCTTCTTTCGCGAGGACATCCCTCATCTGAAGAAGATGAATAATTTGCAGCAAGGCGGCGTGTTGAGGAATGTGTCTTTTACCTCCGGAGCTCCTTGAGTTCCCTACTCATTGTGATCATATTATCTTTCACGAGAAGACTGTCACGTTTGTGGGCTTCCAATGCCTCCTTAGTACTCTGTAGCATTTCAAGAAAGCATGAAAAATCTCCTTGTGTGATGGGTGCAGATTGGTCCAGCTGATCATTGGTCATAGAAGCTGGGATCGGAGCATTGGTTGGAGCTCGATTAGAAGTTCCAGTTTCACTTTGGTTTAGATCGGATCAGAGCATAGTGATACGGCCGGACCAGTTTGGATGGCGGGAGTGGGTGACTTCAACATCGTTGGATTGGCTTGGATCGGGGCCTTCCGTTCGGATCGGACCTTCCTGACCGGACGGCCTACTCCAGAGTCTTGACTACGCGACCTCGTCACACCCCTTGTTTACTGATCTTCGTTAACTTCATTCTCTCGACTACTTTGGATTTCTTCGCCTTTTCCTTTGGCCATAATTTCCAATTCTTCAGTAATTAACTAACAGGTAGTTAAAGATGTTTAAAATAGAGGATTAACTTCTTTGAACTTGAAGGTCCAAATAGTAAAATGATAATCCCAAAAAGCTGAGAATTAAAAAATTCTCAGTGAAACGACCAAAATGCTAGATCCAAAATTGGCTCTAACAGCCAAAAGAATAATGATTCTACAGAAATGAAATCAAAAAAACGTAGAAAACAAACAATTTATAGTGGTTCAACGTTTAATAGGCTACGTCCACTTTCTACTCTTTGAATTGATTGCTTAAATGCAAGTACAACAATAATCCTTGCTCAATTTTAACTCATACAATGTTTTGATTCAATCAATTTCCTTCACAATATGATTCAAAAGGTGATTGTAATCTGAATAAGTGGATGAAATTCGGATAGAAAAAGAGTTCGAGTTCTGAAAATGCCAAAAGATCCTTCCAAATGTCCCTTGATGGCGTATTTATAGGTGGAAAGTGCTCCTGGGATGGCTTCGGTTCTGATCCACGTGGCATCCATCCCATTATTATCGGGTTCGGATGGACTATGGTAGCAATAGCGCATGAGGTTAGTGGCGAACGTGGGGGGAACGTTGGTATAACGGCTCCGGGTCTCAATGAAACACGGGCTGTAAACGCTACTACTTGAATTGTCTAGGTTCGGATTGGAAGTACTACAAGTTAAGGGAAACGGATCGGGTTTACCCGAACCGATCCGATTTGGCCTGCGCACCTTCATTCTTTTCTTTACATGCCTTGAACAAGGAAATCCGATCCGATCCGACTTGACTAAAAAATATTCTTCATTCTTTTGATCTCTTAATCTTTGTGTAGCCTAGTTCACAAAGTAGGCTAACATTAATAAACTATAATAAACCCTATTCACCCCCCTTTAGGGTTAATATAGATCGAACAATTGGTATCAGAGTGGGTATTTTCTTTAACTCTAGAGTCATGGGTCATCCTAGTTGTCTGCCTAGTGAGAGTCAGTCCAGTAATATTCAAAATATTTTCAATGGAACAGATTTTTTAAATTGGAAAATAAAGATGAAAATTTATATAAAATCTATTCATATTAAATATTGGAATATTATTATTAATACACTCGATTTGGTTAGATAAAAGGAATATTGTTATCAATAATCGTGCTATGGACATTATTTATTCTTGTCTCAGTATTGATCAATTTAAGCTTATATATCGTTGTTTGACTGCATAGGAAATTTGGAATACTCTCAATACAAAGTATGGATAAATTGACAACAACATCTCAAAACCCCAGAACGTCAGCTAAGATTCAGATCCATGCTTAAAAGGAGAAACATATAGATCAAACGATGGAGAATCAACAAACGCTAAAGTAGAAAATTTCTCGTACGAAGATTTGGTTTATATATGTGTTGATTTAACTGAATCTATTGATAAACTCAATTCTAAAAACAAATCTCCGAAATATAGGAATTTTGAGTTGACCGACAAAATTGATATCTGGAATCACAACTTGAATTTTTTAAAAATTCTTCAAATTCATATTGCAGAAATTGTTTGAAATTGGAAACCAGTCTTTTTCATCTAAATAAAAACATTCAAAAGTTTGAAAAGGAAATTCTGATCTTAAAATAAAACAAGATTGAGTTATCAAGTTTGAACAATTTTCGATAAAAAGAATTTGAAATTTTTAAGACTGATGTAAATTCCAAATTTGTAATTGCTGATAAAGAAAATTTGTTGAAATCTGATTTGATTTTAAAAGAACTTGAAATAGAGAGTGAAAAATTGAAGAAATTTGAGTTTGAAAAACAAAAACAATTTAAATCTGAGATCTCTGAGTCCCAAGCCAAAATTAAATTACTTGAAGATGAAAATTTGGCTTTGAAATCTGATTTTGAAAGATGTAAGATCACTAAAAATTGTTCTTCATATTTAATGAAAGAAAACGATGATCTTAAAACTGAAATTCAATGTCTTGAAAGGATATTGACTAAATTTTCTAACGGTGAAAAATCTTTAAATATGTTGCTGAAAAATAAGTTTTCATCAGGAAATTAAAGTGGACTCGGCTTTGGAAAAATTAATGAGTTTGAAAGGAGAAGAACAAATGATTTTAAAAATCCTTCAAATCGTTTTGAAAATATTTGTTTTGAAAATTTGAATACAAATAATTTCAAATCGTTTTCAAATCCAAAAAAAAAATTGAGAAAGTGTTCTATAACAAATCATTTAAACATTTTTGGATCCCAAAAGAAAATAAAATGGGTTTTGTTGAATTGAAACAGATTTGGGTTCCTAAGGGTACAAAAGTTAAATCTAATGGTGTGTTGTACAAACAAGTCAGGGTATCAAAACATATGAATATGTCTGTGAGTGGTTTCACTAATTTTCTTAGACCACTTGATTGCCTCAACTGTTAGGTACCGAAGATGGCTAAGGAAATGCATAGCTAAAGAGAATCTGAAACCAAACTGCCTCTTATCATTGAATCATTTGAAGTTCCTTGGCCAAATCTGTTGGATTGGAGATCTACAACATCTTCTGAAATTTTAGGTATGATCTCTGAACTTATCTTTGTAATTTTTTTTTTATCTCTCCTTCTATCACTTCTTCCTTTTTTTCTTTTTGATTTATCACTGCTATATATTTTTCTGTGTGGGCTTCCTTAACTTCTAATTGCAGAATTCATATTTTTCTGGAAATTCGCTTCATTTATAAAACTCTGATGTCTTTAATCATTTCATGATCTTGAATTTATTTTTGTAAATATCGGCAATAGATTTGAAGTTTGTTTTCTGATTCTCTGAATTCACAACAGTGTTGATGTATTCTTTCATATTTTGAACGATGTTGATTTGAATTATAAATTTTTGAAGATTTAAAAGTTTTATGGAATTTCACACACCTTTGTTGTTTTGAGACTCCTCTAATTCATTTTGGAAAGTCCTGAAAATTTATACTCATTACAGCACTCTGTTATATATCAGTTGTGATAATTTCAGAAATTTTCAGATTGGCTTGAATATTTTAAAATGTCTTGAATCAGTGATACATCTTGAAATTCATCTTTATTCTTGATCATTATGGTTGAAATTTGTTTGTTTAAAGTCATCTGAAGTTCTTGATATTTTCAATATCACACACCTCTTAATTCTGAAATTATCAATCTTCTGTGAAAGATTCATTATATCTCAAACTAGACATTGATTCAACTGATTTCAAATATATTATTTTTTATTTTATGGATCATGAATTTCTCTCAAGTCTAATGTAAAAGATCTGAAATTACTTCTGTACTTGTCAGAAAATAAAACTTATAAAAATTCATTGAAAATATGGTCTTAAAACTCACTGCTTCTTCATGATGATTTGATTTGAATAATTGTTTGTTTTAAAATCATTTGAATTTGTTGATTTATTGAATCTCACACATATTTTGGATCAGAAATTTATAATCTGGTCTGATTGATTCATTGAATCCTTAGATTTTCATATTTCCTCAAATGATTTCAAATAAACTATATTTTTAATCTTGAATCATGAAACATATTTTGTGACCATCTGAAGAATCCACTGATAAGTCTGCTGTGATATTTGTTTTTGCATTGCACTGTTTTTTGAAAATGTCCTTTGATAACTACTTGTTTTTGTTACCTCTACTTTCTTCTCTGAAAAATGTTTTAAATTGTTGAGTTATCTGCTTGGACCTTGTGATTGATTTTTTGTTCGTCCGTGATACCCTGGTTTGTCTGCCGGTTCTTGTTATGATCATCGTTAATAGAGACTCCACAATTGTTATCAGAAGTGCTGAACTTTTATGTATATATTTCCTCTTGTAATTGATTTTCAATTTTAAATTTATTTATTAATTATTCATTCAGAAATTGAAATCAATGTCCAAATTGAATTGTATTTATGATTCATCAAAATTGTTATTAGATTTTGAAATTGTGATGAATTGTGACCACAGTATCTTTCACAACAAGAGGAGATTTTATTTAGATTTTCATGATGGTTGAACATTTATTATAATATCTTTGAATTGGGAATTATTTCAGGACCAACTCCTTTATCTATCATCATCCTACCATCCACCATGATTTTATATTAAAGTGGAGAGTTTTAATTTTTTTTAAATCCACTTTGAATAAATAGTGAAAATATTTGTGATGGAAATGTGACTGTGTTATTTTTATTCTGAATTAGTGATAATTGAAAATTTTCAGTGATCCCTGTACAATTGAGCATATTTCATAATGTAATTAATTGAGAAATTTATTTCACAGTCCATTTCTATATCTACCACATTTCTATTATTCATATCGGTTTTATATACCGAGGATATTTTTCTTTTGAAAATGAAATGATAAACATAATTAATACAAAGTGTTTCTCTAACCATATTTAAAAATCCAAGGTCTGGTTATGCATGGTTATGAGATTACTTATATTTAAGCTGCAACTGACCTCATTTAAAAATCCAAGTTCTGGTTATGCGTGGTCAGTGTGCTCTTATAATTAAAGAAAAGAAAATAATTTGGTACATAAAAATTTATATGAAATTCTCCTTGGTGTGTAAAAACTATCCTATCAATCCATGTTCTAATTTGTGAAATGTGTTACTATTTTATAAAATATTATGATTTGTTGATATATAGCTATTGGGATTTGAGAATATTTGATTTTGTCACTTAAATTGAATTATTAACTATAGTCCAAATCCATCACTGTTTTTGTACTTCATGTTTTTTTTTAAAACAATCCGAAATCATTTTTTCGTAGCTCTCTCCATTACGTATAAATATCACGTAAATCCGTCGTTCTCTACAATGTGAAATATGGCACTGATTCTCAGTTTATTATGATTTTTTTGACTGATTGAGAATTATGATTACCGTTCTTCCTCTTAAGCTGAGACTATATTTATTAATCACTTTTTCGACTATATTTTGAATTCTGTATTCTTTTGATGATAACGAAAGTGGGAGAATGGACTGAGATTTTGATTTATGAGTGTATATTTTATAAATATTTTCAATTTTGAAAATTTGTTCAATTTTGTTTTTCACTCATGCACAATTATAGGGGGAGTTTCTGTTGTAGGGGGAGCATTCAAATAAGGGGAGTTCATTTCTTCACTGTCAAACACATTTACTATATTCAAAATCTTAATATTTGTTTGTCATCATCAAAAGGGGGAGATTGTTATATATAACGTTGTTGTATACACAATTATATGATTTTTGTTTGATGATAACAACTAAGTATATATTGTCATAAATGTGTCTGTAATTGTACTGTTTCATATACTACACAACAAACAGCCACAACACAGTGTAGCGGTCTGCTGACATATATTTGAGTAGATACATATATATCAATATATATACACACACAAAAATATATATATACATACGTGTACATATACATATATGTACACATGCAGGTCAACATGGTCAGCACATCAGTGAAATGGAACAAATGGCAAGACAGTTTCAACATGCCAAAGTGGTCAAGCAACAAAAAATGGTCGGGCCAAGCAACTACAAGATAATGTGAACAAGTGCAAACAATCAAGTGCATGGTGCAATGTTTCAAGTGGAAAGCAAAACATGGTCGAGCCATGTATGACAACTTCAAGTCATAGCAGCAAATGAATAACGAAAACAAGTGAACATGGTGAAGACATCCCGCATAGTCAAGCCCAGACCAAGACATGGTCAGGACAGACCAAAATACAATTCAGCAAGCCAAGTTTTTTTTAAACATGGCAGTTATCATTTTACCTAGACAACTAAGAAATGCCAAACAACAAGTAGTGTGACAACAAGTTTCATATCAAAGCTTGTATATGGTGCAAATGCATGGTGGTAATTTCTTGCATTGCTGAGTGCAAACAAAAAGCGCAACAAGTAAGAGATAGAAAATATACGTGTATAGTTGTGTATATATAGGGGGCATCATGTATAAGTTATCAAGAAGGCAACCAAACAAAACAGAGGTGATCATGCATGAGCATAAGGAAACAAGACGTGTGATCAAACTCGTTTATTTTTCAAGCAGCAGTTTATATTGCAGCAATGATGCACACAGATATAAAAAGGTTGATGTTTCATAGTTCATGTGTAAGTATGTAAAAATACATGGTCAAGTTGTCAAGCTAGGTATAGCAGCTTAATGTAAATGAAGCAACACTGTGTCGAGCATCATGGAAAGCACAACAAATATAGGAGGCTACATGAAGAACACTGAAAATAATGGTGCAGCCAAGAAGGAAAGTACTCATGCCTAAAAGTAGAGGTATAACATATAAATGAACAAGCAAGAAATCTAAGTCAAGGTTCAACAAGTCAGTGAAATTTCAAGACAGCTCATATCTACCTTACACAGATTTCAATCATAGTGATGGTTTAGCAAGGTGACACAAAATGGCTCAACATTTTAAACAAAACTTAAATGAGCATGTCAAAATTCATTTTTAGCAAGTGCTAATTACTCAGAATGGACTGCATTGATTTCATAGTTGGAAGGAAACATTTTTTTTCTTGAATTGGGAAGGGACATTTTTACTGGAAACTAAATTCGAGCAAGGCAGCAAAATGGATTTTCTTTTCAGTTTTGAATAGTAAGAACATCATTTGTTTCGTTTTCTAGAAATGCAAGTGAGAATTTAAATCAGCATGAGCGTATACAGGAAGTTATTCAAAATTATCTAAATTGATTTCCAGAAATACAAGTGAGAATTTAATGCAATTTCAAATTCGACCTGCCAAAGTTTGTGGTCCAGAAATCACAGAGGCCAAATATTTTATTTCTAGAAAGTCAGATTTACAATGAAATAGCATGGCAAGAATTATCCAAAAATTTCTGTAATTCATATGCACAGTTTGGACAAAAAATTCACGAGCATTAAACAAGGCATTGTCAAATTCAATTTGGTTTTGGAAACAAAAAATGTCATCAGTATCATTTCCAATCAAAGAAATTCAAAAGTGGAAACTTTCCAGTATTTCACAAATCTGTTTTTGGCAACATGTCCATGGCACTCAATCAAAGTCGAGAAATTCAAAATGGGAAAAGCACACAATCAGATTGAGCCACATACGTGAAATTAGAGTCTCTAAGGTTTCTAAACCCGTATAAATTCTCACACCAGTTCATCACTGGCTTTATCAAAAGTCAACAACAAAACCTGAGAGCAAAATTAGAGTAATATGTTCAGAAATTACTTACCAGATTCTCAATCGACGATAACCAAATCGTGAAGAAAGAAGCCTCTGGAATTGATCACGAAGTAACGTACAAGGAGACAAAGCCATCAGTTTTTTTTCATCAATTTAATCGATCAATTTGGGGAGAACTGTAAAACCCTCGCCGCCATTTATTTTTACCTGAGCAAAAGAGATCAGGTAGTAACAAAATGTATGGAGTCAATTTGAAGTGGACCGACCCATTTCTTTTGGCCTAGTTGAAGTGTTTTAAAAAGGGAAAACTAATTCCTTTTAATTCTAGGGTTTTGATTTACTTTTGTTGTATTTTCATTTTTATTTTGTAATCATCGTTTGTTTTCTAGTTTGTCAAACTAGGGAATCTAGTTATGGTTTAGCTGGCTGATTCTAGAGTTTGTAAAATCTAGAAGGTTTTCTAGTTTCGTCTGTAAAACTAGACAGTTTACTGGAGTTTGTAAAACTAGGGGAAATATGATCTAGGGGATTAGATCAGTCTAGGGTTTTGAGCGTAGGGTTAGTAAAAGAGCAGGGAGTGCGAGTTTATAGGGTCTGTAAGCGGGATCTGTTATTAACACCTAGTAGGAACTTAATGAATGCATCAGTCGGCAGAGTCTGCCAAAGCTAGGTGTATCCGTGTGTTATTTCTTTCCTGCATTAATTTCCTGTCGTTTTCTATGTTGTGACTGTTTTTTAAATATCTTAATAAGTTGTAATAAACCGTATTCACCCCCCTCTAGGGTTAATATAGATCCAACAGTTACAATCTCCCCCACTTAAAGTCTTTTTATCATCGAAAAGGAATGGAGTTGAATGTTGTTTAACAAACCAACTCAACTTTCATTCTGGCTTTCATTCTTCAACTTTTCAGTTTCTAAGAAATTTCAAATTTTTCAAAAATTTTGCTAACACCCAAAATTTTCGAAAATTTTCGCCATAAACTCCTTTGTACGGGGAGACCTTTTGAACCGCAACTTGCCTCACAGGGCCCTCACCAATCCAAAAAGAAAAGAAAAGGCCAAGCGACTAGCCAATCTGCTCATAAAATCATCAAAACCCGAGAAATACAGTAAATATGTACCTATTTGTCGGGCACACAATTTTATTCCTCTTCTTAGCCTCCTTGCCATTACATATTCCTATATATATATACACACACACACACACACACATACATATACATGTATATGCATGCAATTCCAGCCAATTTTCATTTCAGTTCAATATTAAATCCGATTTGGCTAAATTTACCATTCGTTTACATATTGGTCTTAGTAATTTTATTAGTTAACTAATAATCAAACATTGCAACCAGCAATTAATTAGTTGATTAGAATTTCAAATTCATAATTTTTTATATACTCAAAAATCATATTTTTGATGCCAAATAAAAACAATAAAATCTAACTAAGTTTGGTTCTCACACCAGTCAATTGGAAATATATAGACATCCCACTTTGGAAACTCGAACACAAACTTCTGATGCTACGTAGTCATCGGTAGAATAATTCTCGGGTGACTAGAGTGTAATTCTATATCTATCTAGTATATTTGAGGCTTCGTATACACGTGGATCAGACGTGTATTAAAAATATTCATATACTTGATTGTCCAAGTTCAATACAAAATAAATATTCAAATACATATAATATAGTTTAAATTTTCAAAACTAAATTTGTTTTCATTTTAATTTTAAAAATAACACTCTTCTCACTCGTTCTAGGATACTACTAATCCCATCTCTAACGAGTCATTATCAGGGATATTACTAATCAATCTTTGATGAATTCTTTCGTTCGGTTCTAATGTATTTTGATCTCGAGCTCTGTCAACCAAAGCACTGATACCAACTGAAACGACCCAAACTTCCCCATACGGGAAAGCCCGAATTATGTTGAGAACATGACAAATTAGAACACAAACAGAAGAACATTTCATTGTTAATTACAACAATTACATAAGAGTACAAGAATATAACAGAGTATGGATAGATAATATAAATTTGATAAACATTAGATATTTACAAATTACAATGCAGCGAAAAATAATACAAAACAGAACTAAAAAAAATTACACGGATAAAGAGCATTCCAAATATAGCTCCAGCTGTAAACCAGGATCCTGTGAATATAATATCTGCAAAACAAAAACTACTAGCTGCCCATGTGGAAAATAGGGGCACCCGGAGTTTAGGTTAAAACAATAAACTCCAGGTAAATCATGTGACTGGTGTGAGAACTAAAAACAGTTATTAACTTGGTTTTAAAGTTAGGTAAATCTAGGGACCACGCCGTAAAACATGGAACGGGTTTTTAACCCCAAGAAAACCAGTGTATAAACAAACAGTGAAATGCTAAAGAATAAAAATGAAGCTATTATAAGACTCAGGTCCCATCGCACAATGCAACGCAAGACAGAGGATGGAGTTTTACCTTATAATTGCCAAAAATGCTTTGTACGTGAAATTTCATGTGACGACCGCCCATAACCCCCGCACTAAACAAGAGGAATAATGCGCTGAAAGGCGTGCCAGGCTGCTATGGACGATCATCATAGTAAGTGAACACATCGAAACCTGTCGTAGAACTCACAGCGCAAGGATAAAATATAATAGAACATATACAATAGGTGATAGTAATGAGGTATCATATACAAACTTTTGAAACTCTTTCAACATCCAGAAAGATTATCCAACTGATATCCAAGTTTGTACATAAGGCCTCACTACAACTCTCAAGCAACTCAAACAGCGGAAACAGAAATACTAGATAGAATAAAATTGGTACGCCAGCCTCCTGCTCGTCATCGCTCAGCTTCCTCGTATCACTAAGCTCCATTACCTGTAACCTGCTACTTAGTCTGCACATCCACAACCGGATGAACAGCCCAAGGTAATAAGAGGAGACATAAAACCTTGAGTCAGACAATAGTCTTAGTGAGCGATAATACAGCTAACAAACTTCAATAAGAAAGCATATGAGAATGGGTAAATGAACAACTTATCTACCCACATCACCAGAGAAGAACTCAACCTTATCTTCCCTACATCGGAAGGTGATAGCCTTTACACCAAGCATTTCAACCATTCATCCATAGAAACCAGAACACCCATTCAATCATAGAGAACACACATAACATCCAGATTATATAAGTCTCACACAGACAACCCTAATCGAGTTTAACATTCCTCAAGTACCCTCGCCAGAGGCCTAGACCAATATCACTTAAGCACTCAAAGAATGTCTCCCTCGACTTTGGATAATCTATGTGAGATAGTACAAAGAGAACAACTAATCATCCATGACTGACTCTAGCTATCACTGCCAATCCTGCTTCGAAACCATCATTATCGTATGACGGCCAACCTTGCCATATGTCAAGGGCTAATGATAACCCCAGTTCTAGCATGAACTCCATATGCCCAACCTTGGCAATGTCCAACCTTGACACTAGGCCTTTCCCCAACCAGAAAGACCCAGGGTACTCGACCAACAACCGGTCTTTTGGGCCTTTCAACGATACCCATCGTACCCCTGCTTTGAGCCTGCTAGAACTTACGACAACGACGACTTCTCGGCCTTCGCATCTCTAATCGTCTGACCTTGACGATGTTTCATAGCTCAAGCAAACTTCTCGAGCAGCCATTATCCACCAACTCACGACCTTTTTCAGACCTTTTTGGTTTGTACCCGAGTCGTACCCGGAAATGTACTTTTCAGAAAACGACCCTGCCAAAACCGACCAGAACCTTGCTCCAGAATGACCAGCCAAAAACCGACCAGCCTTGCTCCAGAACGACCCGCCAAAAACCGACCAGCCTTGCTCCAGAACGACCCGCCTCCATGCATCTTTGGATCGACTCGACCTCCTTGCAGCTTTGGATCGACTCGACCTCCTTGGGACGGACCAGCTTTGGATCGACCCCGTCAAGACCGACCAGATTTTGCTCCACCTGACCGACCAGCTCCTTCAGAGCGACCAGGATTTGCTTCCAGTAAAAACCAACCAGAATGCCACCATCTGAAACCGACCAGAATGGCAACATCTGAAACCGACCAGAAACACCTCTGCTCCTTCTGGACCGACCAACTTAAACCGACCAGCTCCCTGACTTGCTTCCCAAGACATACTATGACCGACCACCTCATTCCAGACCGACCCGACCAACTCCAGGACGACCTGAAACCTGCACATCTCCAATTCGACTCCGATTTCGGCCAAAACTTCGCCAAACGACGAATCCGACGAAACCAGCTTATCTGATTCATCCAAACGCAATCACAAACATGTTATGCAACCAACAATATCATCAATCTAACAATTTCCATCAAAACACATAAATTTCCCAAAACATGATAAGTGAATCATATGAACATAAAAACGGATCTAACTTGCATAATCTTGGGAAAAATCATCAAATTAACCATTTAAATTATCTAGATCAGATCCTAAGTTGATTCATATATAAAATGGACTTAGCATGGTGTGGATCTAAGGAAAATAACATGGAAATGATGAAATTAACATCCTAAAACCCATATACTTGCATGAATCCGAATGAGAGATGTAAATCACTCACCAATTATCCAAATCTACGCAAAAGCAATGAAAACGCAATCCGGACAGCGAACACTTCGAATCAAACTCTTCAATCCGATGAATTCGCCCTTGAGACGATGTAGATCTAGCCTCTTATGGTGTAGATCTTCGATTTCCCTCCTTGGATTTTGGAATTCTAATGGTGGAAAGATGTTAGAGGAAGAAGGAGATCAAAGCCTCCCCATAAGAGAATGGAAAATGCCAACCTTTCTCCATACCCCTTACCCCCTATTTATAGTCTCCACCCACCCTCTAATGGGCCTTCTCCAAATCAGCCCATTAGCCTTCCAAAACCTGAACAGCCAACTGAAAAACTTTAAAACAACGATTTCTCCCTAACCGCTGAACCAAATCCTTAATGTAACCACTCTATGGAAAGAGAATCATCAATTCCTTTCCAATGCCACGTGTCTCACCCTCTGATTCGACCTGAGTCAAAAGTTATGCCCTGTACAAGACTGACAGGGGCAAAATGGTCACAAACAAAATCAGTAAAATTTATGGACATGTCTCACATCCCCATAAGCAACATACTAAAAGATGAGAATGATCCAACCCTCAGGGAATAAAATAAAATTATTTTATGATCTTCCGATACATAAAATGTGGGCTGTTACATTCTCCCCCCTTAAGAATTTCGCCCCCGAAATTCCAAGCAAACACAAGCAACCACAACAATTCCGCATGCCTATCATCCATGTGAAGCCAATTCTATCATCCAAACTAGCAACCATCAAGCCATACATCCATAGCCTTATCCTAGCACGCGGAATTCTATCAAACAACAACAAGATACAACGATATAACGATGATACAATCAAAGGGTCCTACCGATGAAAAGTTCTGGATGAGTCGCCTTCATGCTCTCTTCCGTCTCCCATGTACAATCATCGCCATCTTCACTCCATTGTACCTTGACTAGCTTAACCATCTTCCTCCTATGTTGTTTCATGTCATTCCCCACAACACGAAGTGGCTTGCGAGTTTTCGCAACTGCGGTCTCAACTTCTAAATCTTCATACTGTTCTGGAGATACCACCACATTCGAGTCGTGCACAAACTTTCGTAGAAACGACACATGGAAAACATTATGCACACTCGACATCTTCTCGGGTAACTCCAACCTATATGCGAGCTTTCCTATTCGCTCGACTATCGAAAATGGTCCAACAAACCTAGGAGCCAACTTTCCTTTACTTCCGAATCGAACCACTTGCTTCAACGGTGAAATCTTTATGAAAACCATATCACCTACGTCGAACTCTAAATCCTTATGACGCTTATCGGCGTAACTTTTCTGACGATCTTGGGCCGCCTTCATTCGTTGTCGAATTATCTCGATACAATCCAAGGTTTCTCTTAACATCTCAGGCCCAAGTATCAACTTATCTCCAGTTTCTAACCAACAAGCTGGAGAATTGCACGGCCTTCCATACAACGCCTCATATGGTGCCATCCCAATACTCGACTCTTAGCTATTATTATATGCAAATTCGACTAAATGTAGATGGTCCTCCCATGATCCTCCGAAGTCTAACACACAAGCCCTCAGGAGATCTTCTAAAATTCGGTTGATTCTCTCGGTCTGACCATCAGTTTGGGGATGGTATGCCGTACTTAAGAACAACTCGGTTCCCAAAGCTTCTTGCAAACTTTTCCAAAATCCACTCGTGAACAATGGATCCCGGTCACTTACTATACTCTTTGGGACACCATGGAATCGAACTATCCATTTCACATAAAGCTCAGCCAATTTTGACATTGTCCTAGTCGTCTTGACAGGAATAAATCTCGCACTTTTGGTCAAACGATCCACAATGACCCAAATCCCTTCAATCCCTGCCCTAGTTCTAGGTAGTCCATCGATAAAATCCATCGATATCCACTCCCACTTCCACGTAGGAACTTCTAATGGCTGAAGCAAACCACTCGACTTTTTCTGTTCAGCTTTCACCAACTGACAGTTCATACACTTGGAAATGAACTCTCTAATATCTCGCTTCATGCTTTCCCAATAGGAGATTCTCTTCATGTCCTGATACATCTTATTACCACCGGGATGAATTGTCAACTTTGAGTGATGACATTCTCTTTGAACCTCATCTCTCAATCCATCGATATCAGGAACAACTAATCGCCCTTGCTTTCGAAGCCAACCTTCTCGATCGACCTCGAATTCTTTGTTCTCTGGTTCCAGCTTCTGAATGAACTCGACAAGCTTCACATCTTTCTTTTGGCTCTCGCCAATCCTTTCGATAAGAGTAGGCCTTATCGACAAGCTTGCCAACATTTCAGGTTCCAACTCGCACCTTGGCCTGAAATTGAACCTTGCCAAATACTCGAGGCCCTTCCATTCCGAAAACATCGCTCCCAAACTTGCGTGTCTTCGACTCAATGCATCTGCAACTGCATTGCCTTTGCCAGGAGTATAGGCTATCGCAAAATCATACGATGCCAGAAACTCTAACCATCGTTGCTGCCGAAGATTCAAATCCTTTTGGGAGAAAAGATACTTCAATGACTTGTGATCCGTAAACAACTCGAATCGTACTCCCAACAGGTAATGTCTCCACATCTTCAGAGCAAACACAATCGCTGCCAACTCCAAATCATGAGTTGGATAGTTTCTCTCATGTGGCTTTAGCTGTCGACTTGCGTAAGCCACTACTTTATCCTTTTGCATTAGCACTGCTCCAAGTCCAGTACCACATGCATCAGTATATACCACCATCTCTTCATTCCCACTTGGAATGGTCAACACAGGTGCACTCGTCAATCTCTCCTTCAAGATTTCGAACGCTTGTTCACACTTCACATCCCATGCGAACACTTGGTTCTTCTTCGTCAATCCTGTTAATGGTGCAGCCATCTTAGAGAAATCCTTGATAAACCTTCGGTAATAACCAGCCAATCCAAGGAAACTCCGAACATCCCTTGCATTCTTAGGTCTATCCCAGTCCTGGATTGCTGCAACTTTAGCGGGGTCAACTGCTATACCTTTTCCAGAAACAACATGACCTAAGAACCTCACTTCATCCTTCCAGAAGTGACACTTTGAGAACTTAGCTTTAAGCTGATGCTTTCGCAAGATCTCTAACACAACTCTCAAGTGCGTCTTATGTTCTTCCACATTTCTGGAGTAAACCAGTATATCATCCACGAACACAAGCACGAACTTATTCAACTGATCTTTGAACACTCTATTCATAAGATCCACAAAATACGCTGGCGCGTTAGTCAATCCGAATGGCATCACCAACCACTCGAAGAACTCGGATGGTGTCCTAAAAGCAGTCTTTGGTACACTATCCTTAGCCACTCTCAACTGGTGAAATCCCGTTGCCAGATCCATCTGAGAAAACACTTTGGCTTCGTGAAGATGATCGAACAAGTCATAAATCCTTGGCAACGGATACTTGTTCTTCTTAGTCACCTTGTTCAGCTCACGATAGTCCACACACAACCTTAACGAGCCATCTCCCTTAGTTGCAAACACGACTGGTGCACCCCACTCGGAAACACTCCTCCGAATGAATCCTTTACCCAAAAGGTAACGAACTTGCACCTCTAACTCTCGCTGTTCCCTAGGCGCCATCCGCCTAAGCGGCATAACAATTGGTCTAGCACCTTCGACCAAATCGATCCTAAACTCGATCTCACGATGCGGCGGCAACCCTTTGACCTCGTCAAAGACATCCACATACTCATTAGCGATCAGCACTGATGATAGGTCTTCCTGTGGAATCCCAAGCGAATATAGATAACTCACGAAGACCCCGTCTTCGCGCTTACATCTAATCAACACCTTTCGCCCTTCCACATCCCCGACCCTCACCTCTAGCTTCTCGCAATTCACCCTTGCCGCATATCTCTTGAGCCAATCCATGCCCAAGATGATCCCATACCCAGCGAAGTTAAGAACAAAGCAATCACACATAAAAGAGCAACCATGACTCGATAATACTAGACCACGGCAAATCATGCACAAACTGGACGAACCCCCAACTGGATTTGTCACGATCAATGGCCTATCACAAATCTTGGGTTCCAAACCCAAGGGACAAACAGGCTCATTGCAGATGAATGAATGTGATGCTCCAGTATCAAACAAAACTCGAACTGAAACACCATTAACGGAAAAAGTACCTTGCACCACGACACCCTTTCCCTTCTCTTCCGCAGTAGGAGCTCTTGAAGAAGAAGGCACAACGTCCAAAGCATATGCCTTCACAATCTGCTTGCCCTTAGCTGATTCTGGACAATCTTTCCTCTCATGCCCAGGCTTTCCACACTTGAAGCACTTCTTTTCAGCTTTGGGATTCTTGCACTCATTTGAATAATGACCCTTCTGTTGGCAGTTAAAGAAAACCACCTCACTCTTGGGTTTCTTTTGGCCATCCTTTCCTTTCTGTTGTTGCTGCTTCCTCTTTTTATTATTACCACCCTGCTGTGGTTTCTGAGCTTCCTTGGTTGCAGCGACAACATTTGCTTCCTTGGGAAACAAGCTCTCATGGCGAATAGCTTTTTCCACGATCTTTTCAAATGAATCATCAAGATGGTCCACAAGTGGTTTTCCAATATGAGCATCCAAACCCAAGACAAATTTCTCATTCTTCTGATAGGGTGTATTAATGTATGAACAAGCATATCTAGATAAAGCTTCAAAATCAGAAATGTAGTCAAGCACTGATCTGCCATTCTGCTTCAACTCTACGAACTTCTTGAAGAGAACGGACTTCTGAGCAGTGGAGATAAATTTTGCTTCAAACTTAGCTTGGAATTGCTCCCATGAAATCTCCTCTTTCGGAGTCTCGAGTATGACAGAATTCCACCACTCCATGGCCCTGCTCTGAAGCTGCCTTGATGCAAGCTTTCTCTTCATTGCATCTTAAATACCCAAGTCTCCAAAGATTCAAACACATGAATCCATCCACCTTTGAAACTCTTCAGCTGGTTCAGTTCCCTTAAATGGTTTCCCTCCTAGAGATATAAAGTCCTTGCACATCTTTGCAAAATCTACTCTAGGAACTCGCACTCCTACATCCACCGTAGCTGCCACTGGAGCGGGTACCCTTCGCATAATTGCTTCCGCCATGGCTTCAAACATGGCCGGGTACTCCGGTTCACCACCATTTCACCCTCCAGTATCAGCTCTCCTAGCAACATGTCTTGATGGTCGTCTACTCATTCTAAATCCGCAATCTAGAATAATTAGCCACTTCCAAGAGAAACTGCTAAAGAGATACAATCGCTGCCACTATATATGTTAATATATATAATAAACATCCAACTGAAATCTACAAATATGTCTCTCATACGTAATTACATCGTCGAACTTTGGCCAAAATCGTTGACCAGAGCTCTGATACCAAATGTGACGACCGCCCATAAACCCCGCACTAAACAAGAGGAATAATGCGCTGAAAGGCGTGCCAGGCTGCTATGGACGATCATCATAGTAAGTGAACACATCGAAACCTGTCGTAGAACTCACAGCGCAAGGATAAAATATAATAGAACATATACAACAGGTGATAGTAATGAGGTATCATATAGCAAACTTTTGAAACTCTTTCAACATCCAGAAAGATTATCCAACTGATATCCAAGATTGTACATAAGGCCTCACTACAACTCTCAAGCAACTCAAACAGCGGAAACAAAAATACTAGATAGAATAAAACTGGTACGCCAGCCTCCTGCTCGTCATCGCTCAGCTTCCTCGTATCACTAAGCTCCATTACCTGTAACCTGCTACTTAGTCTGCCCATCCACAACCGGATGAACAGCCCAAGGTAATAAGAGGAGACATAAAACCTTGAGTCGGACAATAGTCTTAGTGAGCGATAATACAACTAACAAACTTCAACAAGAAAGCATATGAGAATGGGTAAATGAACAACTTATCTACCCACATCACCAGAGAAGAACTCAACCTTATCTTCCCCACATCGGACAGTGATAGCCTTTACACCAAGCATTTCAACCATTCATCCATAGAAACCAGAACACCCATTCAATCATAGAGAACACACATAACATCCAGATTATATAAGTCTCACACAGACAACCCTAATCGAGTTTAACATTCCTCAAGTACCCTCGCCAGAGGCCTAGACCAATATCACTTAAGCACTCAAAGAACGTCTCCCTCGACTTTGGATAATCTATGTGAGATAGTACAAACAGAACAACTAATCATACATGACTGACTCTGGCTATCACTGCCAATCCTGCTTCGAAACCATCATTATCGTATGACGGCTAACCTTGCCATATGTCAAGGGCTAATGATAACCCTAGTTCTAGCATGAACTCCATATGCCCAACCTTGGCAATGTCCAACCTTGACACTAGGCCTTTCCCCAACCAGAAAGACCCAAGGTACTCGACCAACAACCGGTCTTTTGGGCCTTTCAACGATACCCATCGTACCCCTGCTTTGAGCCTGCTAGAACTTACGACAACGATGACTTCTCGGCCTTCGCATCTCTAATCGTCCAACCTTGACGATGTTTCATAGCTCAAGCAACCATCTCGAGCAGCCATTATCCACCAACTCACGACCTTTGAGTTGTCTCCGCATTCGTTGTTCCACCTTGATCAACGAACACATTCATCACTTCGAGTCTTCCTACTTGAATCACCTCGAAGTCACGCCATCACCGAACAAAAACACATCACTGCGCTGCGGCTAGGGTTCGAGTTTTCCTACTTAAATTTTTTTCAGACCTTTTTGGTTCGTACCCGAGTCATACCCAAAAACGTACTTTTTCAAAAAACGAACCTGCCAAAACCGACCAGAACCTTGCTCCAGAATGACCAGCCAAAAACCGACCAGCCTTGCTCCAGAACGACCCGCCAAAAACCGACCAGCCTTGCTCCAAAACGACACGCCTCCATGCAGCTTTGGATCGACTCGACCTCCTTGCAGCTTTGGATCGACTCGACCTCCTTGGGACCGACCAGCTTTGGATCGACCCCGTCAAGACCGACCAGATTTTGCTCCACCTGACCGACTAGCTCCTTCAGAGCGACCAAGATTGGCTTCCAGTAAAAACCAACCAGAATGCCACCATCTGAAATCGACCAGAATGCCACCATCTGAAACCGACCAGAAACACCTCTGCTCCTTCTGGACCGACCAGCTTAAACCGACCAGCTCCCTGACTTGCTTCCCAAGCCATACTATAACCGACCACCTCATTCCAGACCGACCCGACCAACTCCAGGACGACCTGAAACCTGCACATCTCCAATTCGACTCCGATTTCGACCAAAACTTCGCCAAACGACGAATCCGACGAAACCAGCTTATCCGATTCATCCAAACGCAATAACAAACATGTTATGCAACCAACAATATCATCAATCTAACAATTTCCATCAAAACACATAAATTTCCTAAAACATGATAAGTGAATCATATGAACATAAAAACGGATCTAACTTGCATAATCTTGGGAAAAATCATCAAATTAACCATTTAAATTATCTAGATCAGATCCGAAGGTGATTCATATATAAAATGGACTTAGCATGGTGTGGATCTAAGGAAAATAACATGGAAATGATGAAATTAACATCCTAAAACCCATATACTTGCATGAATCCGAATGAGAGATGTAAATCACTCACCAATTATCCAAATCTTAGCAAAAGTAATAAAAACGCAATCCGGACAGCGAACACTTCGAATCAAACTCTTCAATCCGATGAATTCGCCCTTGAGACGATGTAGATCTAGCCTCTTATGGTGTAGATTTTCGATTTCCCTCCTTGGATTTTGGAATTCTAATGGTGGAAAGATGTTAGAGGAAGAAGGAGATCAAAGCCTCCCCATAAGAGAATGGAAAATGCCAACCTTTCTCCATACCCCTTACCCCCTATTTATAGTCTCCACCCACCCTCTAATGGGCCTTCTCCAAATCAGCCCATTAGCCTTCCAAAACCTGAACAGCCAACTGAAAAACCTTAAAACAACGATTTCTCCCTAACCGCTGAACCAAATCCATAATGTAACCACTCTACGGAAAGAGAATCATCAATTCCTTTCCAATGGCACAGGTCTCACCCTCTGATTCGACCGGAGTCAAAAGTTATGCGCTGTACAAGACTGACAGGGGCAAAATGGTCACAAACAAAATCGGTAAAATTTATGGACATGTCTCACATCCCCATAAGCAACATACTAAAAGATGAGAATGATCCAACCCTCAGGGAATATAATAAAATTATTTTACGATCTTCCGATACATAAAATGCGGGCTATTACATTTCATATTTTGTTATTACTATAAGTGAAGAAATCTACTTAAAATATAAATGTATCAATAATAGATGGAATGGTATCCCATGCTACAATGTCACCATACTATTTCTACAATCAAAACTGAAATGTCGCATTGGAAGTTAGATTTCCATCATGAACCAAGGAAAGGGATCTTCCTTATGGAATTTGAGACAATCTGGTCTACCATGTCTCAGGCTACAGCCACAACTGCATCTAGGATCTTCAAGGCCGGTCCTCTCTTATGTTTGTGGATTGGTTATTCCTGAACAATGAGTTTCCCCGCCCTATGGGGTGTAATGGTCAGTATGTTAACCACATCATCCATCGGCCCCGTAGTGACCGATATATCTGAGGTACTTCGCTTTCTAACATCCACGCAAGTATAAATGTATGGGCTCATACCATGACACCACTCCTAACTAGAAAGAAACACATGCCCTCCCTTGAGTCCATAAAACCGTTTCTGGTTCATACTAGGGTATGAAGCTTGCAAATTAATGCTATACACAAAGCTATGCCATTTAAGGACATGCTTTGATCTTCAACAACAAGACTCTGCTTTTCAACAAAAGCCTTGATCACTTGCAACTCAGCATGCCACATTGACATTCCACGCTAAGTGACTGATGTCTATCGATATACAACCTCTGAGCTCATACGTCTCAGAGAAGGGCATTAAGCAAGAGAATAAATTCTCTGCTGCTAACATATATATATATATATATATATATATATATATATATATTTAATAGAGATAAAATCCAATGTCATACAAACATCCATTTACTAGTACGTTCTGGTTTGGAAATAAACCGGAGGCACCTTATTCCTCGTCCCATATGTCCAATACAGGAGAGAGGTCCTTTCATATCTGGTCTGTGATGACCCTAAACTCCTGTGCCACGGAAGAAAGTATAATCTTTGGAATATAACATATAAACAATAATAGCAGAACAGAAATATATCATTACACCAGATAATGTAAATAAATTACACTAGAATAAATATAATCATCAGAGTTACACAGTACAACAGGATCACACTTAGTACAAAATACAGTTTCATCTTTATACAAAATGTCTGCAGCGGAATCAAACATAATATACATAACAAAGTCTGGACATCGTAATGGAAATGATAGAATCAATCTTCAGCTCCATAGCTATACAGAATGAGCCTGCTAAAATATTAATACAAGGTTGCCCATGTAGAAAATAGGGGCACTCGAGTTTGCTAGCGAAACAAACTACGAGTCATTCATGGGACTGGTATGAGAAATCTTACTTAACCAATTTAACAATAAGGTCAATCACAGGACCACGCCGCTAACGCGAAATGGGTTTACTCTATTGGATAGCCTGTGCTTAAAACAACGAAATCTTTTAAACATCGCAATGCTTTTTTACAAAAATGAGGCCATTATAAGAAAGGGGTCCCATCACACAACGCAATGCAAGCCGGAGGATAGAGTTTTAACTTATAATTGCCAAAATATGCTTGATACGTATAAATCAAAATCATTTGATATTATTACTAATTCATATATGTTTCAAAAACCATTTCAATCATAATCTATCAATCATAGACGGCATAACTACCATCTACTATGTCGTCGTATATAGGCTTACAATCAAAACCACACATGTCGTATTGGAAGTTGGATTTCCACCATGAACCAAGGCAAGGGATCGTCCATACCGACTTCGAGACTCTCTAGCCCGAGACTCAGGATCAGAGCTTGAGTGACCCTTGGAGCGTCATGGCCGGTTCACACAGAATGGATTAAAATGCCTGAACACTGCTTTTCCCTGCCTTATGGGGCGTAAACTGGTCATATATCGATCAAACCATCTATTGGCTCTGTAGAGACCGATATAACTGAGGCGCCTCACTTTCTACCATCCAAATAAGTAAAAATGTCTAGGCTCCATACCATGACACCACTCCCAGCTAGAAGGAAACACATGTCCTCCCTTAGGTCCTCTCCCGTTTCTGGTTTATACCGGAGAGTGAGGCTCGCGAATTAACGCCATAGACAAAGCTATGCTATATTAAAGTCATGCTTTGATCATCTACCACAAGGCTCAGCTTTTTAACAAAAGCCTTGATCACTACATCTCATCATGCCACGTTGTCAATCTACAACGTCAGACACACATCCATTTTAAGTCCGTTCTGGGTCTAAACGAAAACAAAGGCACCTTATTCCTCGTCCCGTATGTCCAACATAGGAGAGAGACCCTCGCACATCTGAACAATCAATAAATACGTCCGAATAACTACCTCTGTAACCCTATCAAGGCAGCAACTCCAATCGAAGGCATCATTAGCCATCCATTTGATGTGAAGATTATCGGTCTTGCACCGTCTTCATATCATCGACTTTTTTCATCATCGATCAATTATTTGAAATGAGAATTAACTCAGCCTTTTCAAATAATTCACTTATATTTAGAATTCAGATCAATTCTTTCTATGGTTAAACTATTCGACATACACATTTCAGTTAATTTGTATAATTTCCACTTTGAATACATCGAACCATCAAAATATCTGATAAACCAAGTAAAATTGGTTTATCTCCATTCCACATCGTTTATAATATTTTAAAATGATTTTTAACTATTTTTATTTATTTAAAAATAGTCCGTTTCGATCGAACGACGTTTCAGGTCATTCGATGGCCCTAGCGCTGCCCTCGTCCAAATTTGATTTAAACATTTCGAAAAATCCGGCCGTTCGATCTTAACGAATTTTATATCTTTGGAAAGATCTTTCCAAAGTGAACCCAACGGTGTTCCGGATTAGGGAAAATCTGACGGTCGGATCTCCCATAATAATCATTTAAAATTACGATTTCAAAACACGAACTGCAGCGGCGAGATTTGTTTTACTTTAATATATATATATATATATAAATTACTTTGGGTGCTGTTTTTTCTTAGGTTTGTGTAACAACCCGGAAAATCTGGGCCAGTTCAAAATTTTTATTTTGGCAATTTTGACGAATTTTGAATATTTAAAATAGATTATTTTAAATAAAATCGATCAGAAATTTATTTTGAATAGAATTCGAACGTATATATTATACGCGTCGTCGTTAGAGTATAAATAATTATATATAATTATAAAACGAATTGAAAATGGCGCGGTAGTTCGATAATTCGATTTCAAACTTCAATTGAATGTACCGGGTGCAAAACCATCCGGATTGTAGTGAAACCAAAAACATTAGGATCCAATTGATGATATCTTCCCAACGAATCTGAAAAATCAAAATTTCATAGCAGGAATCAAAAGAGATGTCCAGTTGAAAATTCTGAATAGTCGTCGTGAAATTCAGGCCCTTAAAAATGGAAATTTTGCAAACGACCTCGGATTTCGACGAAACCACTTTTGTTGGATCCGTGATGTAAAGTTATTGTTAGATTTCAAATTTCATAATTTTTCGATTCAATATGTGAGTGTGGCAAAGGAAAACGGGTTTGACCAAATTCAGTTGATTTTAATCGACTGGAAAATGGCCATTTTTCCAACGTTCTCAGAATTCGACAAAACTAGTTTTGTTAGGACCGTATCGTCAATACGAAGCTAGAAAATATTTTTCTGGAATTTTTCTAGTTAGTATGTGACCCCGGTAATTTGAAATGTACGTTTAAAATTCAATATAGTGATTTAAATGTAAATTTAACGGAAACTGATTCAAACAGTCGAATCAGCCTACGATGCTTATTCCATTGTGTTCGGAATGGGGGTATTTAGCAAGGGGCGGCAGTCGTTGGGTTAGAATTAGAGTCCGTATGGATTAGTGGGTATATTCCGAATTAAAGAAATAAAAATAAAATAAAATATATAAATATTATCCAATGAGAAGGGCGTTGACCAAAACACTCCAGCAAAAACCCGATCCCCTCCATTCACGAACGACGGAAGCACTTCATCTCCTTCCCTCCTCGATCTCTCTCCAATCCCACAATAAAACCCATCGATTCTTAGTAGAAATTTATAGAGGATCTTCCCCTCCTCCAATCCATACTAGCCTCACCCCGTATCGTGTGGTGTACCTCGAGAATCACGCCCCTAAAGTTCATCGCTTCGCCCTCGATTTCCGACCCAGATCCGACTTCGAGTTCAACGTGGTGGTAACCCTGGGATGCGCTTCTCCTTGCTCTTCGGCGATGTGGTCTCTGATCAGGCCAGCGGCGATCCTGGTGGCGGCAGTCTTCAACCCTAATTTTGAAGGGGTTCACCGCATACCTGAAGAAGATGCGGCCTTCCTATGTTAATTGAAGGTTATTCCTTTTGTTATGAAAACATTATTTTTAATCTGTTTTATTTATAAAAAAAAACATATTTTAGAAATATAAATAGCATTTAGTTTCAGTATAAAAAAAGGGAGATAACAATCTTATAAAAATGTAATTTTTATATTGATAACATGGTGTTAAAAATGTTCCTTTTAAAGAGATTTTTAAATATGGTTTTATATATAATCTTGTTTTTAAAATATGGTTTTATATAGATAGCTTTGAAATAAAAATCATTTTTCCATTTATATAACGGTTAAAATATTATTCTTTAAGATATAAATAATATTGTTTTAAAAAAATATATATATAAGGTGTTATAAAAATATAATCTTTATATAAATAGAAAATGTAAATTTTTATACAGAAAGCAATATCGATATAAGAATTTTATTTTTATTATATGAATAACAATTTAAAAATATAAACAACATTATAAAAATATGATTTTTATATATTGAACATCAAAGTAAAAATATGATTTTTATATATTGAACATCAAAGTAAAAATATGATTTTTATATATTGAATTTCGGAATAAAAATATGATTTTTATATATTGAACATGGAAGTAAAAATTTGATTTATACAGTGTAGTGGCTACGGGCAACGAAGAAGACAAAAAGGCGAGCACGACAAGATTTTCTACAATAGGAGTGTCGTGAAGTTGAGATAGCTTTCGGTGAGAATTTCTCACCTTTCAATTTCTTTTTCTAGTTATATACATATACTAGGATGCAGACGGTGCTTAGTAGCACCGGACACAATCGTCCACAGACCATGGACTTGTTTGTTTGATTGAAAAAAAATTAGTTAGATTATTTGATTGAAATTGAACTGTGTGGTGAAATGAATTGATTTGATGATGTGTGAATGGCGTGGGCCTTCACTAGACCGGGGATAAGGCTAGGCCTTGTCCCGTTTCTAGTATCGCGCCGTTATGCCGCCGAAATTTTCTAAAATAAGTTAGAAAAATAAAAATATCATTTTATTTAAAGAATGAACTGAATAGAAATTCATATGTTGGAATAAAATGTTTTGTCGTTAAAAATATAATTTTTAACGTGAATGTGAATAAATAAATATTCATTTACAAACCAGACGGTTTGTTTATGTACACTTATTTGAAGGACATTGATTGGGTCGATAAATTTTACACATCGCCCAACTGCACAAATAAAATCTGTGTTTGATTGTTTTGAAACCCCACACGGGTGTTGGGATGAAATTTGAAGTTCACTCATCCTGATTGATTAAATATGTCGATCGATTGATTGACAGGCTGTTATAGGCGTTAGATATCTATATTTGATGCTTATACAGTGTAGTGCACTTTGGTTGATGGTTGATTATTTTTCAATGCTATTATATACATGTGATATATGAAAATCCATATAATTAACATTATATGGTGATTGATTGGGCCTCATTCCAATTTAGAAAATAAAGAATATTATAACATAAAGGTTCATGTGTGGACAGTACTCATCCATTGAGATTGGTCATGTGTTGAACGAAATATTCTGATAATAACAACTATTTTGAAAAAGAAATATTTGAAATAGAATATTTGAAAATAGAAATTTAGGAAGCCGTGTTGATTAGATTGACGCCATTTTGACGTGAACGATATTTATATTGAATTGAAAACGATTTCGAAATGAATTGAATTGAAAACGATTTCGAAATGAATAGAATTGAAAACGATGTCGAAATGAATTGAATTGAAAACGATTTCGAAATGAATTGAATTGAAAAAGATTTCGAAATGAATTGAATTGAAAACGATTTCGAAATGAATTGAATTGAAAACGATTTCGAAATGAATTGAATTGGAAACGAATTCAAATTGAACTGAAAGCGAATTGAAATGAATTCAAATTGAATTGAAATTTGAATTGAATAGAAATGAATTTTAAAACGAATTTATAAAGAAGAATTCAATTTTGATTTGAATTGAAAAGAAAGTTGAAATTGCTTTTGAAACGATTTTAAAACTATTTATATAATTCGTTTTAAATAGAAATCGATGAAATATATATTATATATATTATATATATAATATAATGGCCTGAATAGAACGCGCCGCGCCGCGGCAGTTCGCAAATTTCGACCATTTATTTCAAACGGACATTACGGGAGATCCGACCGTCGGATTCTCCTAAAACTAGAACCGTTGGGTTCGCATCGAAAAGAGCTTTCTAACGAAT
The DNA here is from genome assembly GCA_030737875.1 of Allium sativum. NCBI lineage: Eukaryota > Viridiplantae > Streptophyta > Magnoliopsida > Asparagales > Amaryllidaceae > Allium > Allium sativum. The sequence continues at coordinate 175,076,941 of CM060915.1, read as the reverse complement.
GTTAGAAATTTGAAATCTAACGGCTGGATTTGGAATTATGTCCAAATCAAATTTGAAAAAGGTCGCTATAAGTGCAGTTCGATGACCATTGGTGGAAATCGACTGTACAGGCCTTGATAAAATTATTAAAAATAGTAATAATTTGTGTAAAATCATAAGAAATGATTTGTGAAGATTTGGGATGAAAACTCCATATTTGAAAAGATAAAAATAGTTTTTTATCGAAATGAACTAGTTTTGAACTAGAAATATAATTCTATTTATTTTTAAAAAAATAAATTGAATTGGAAAAGGGTTTTAAACATAACCAGAATTTCCAATGATTGCATTGGAGTGGATTTGAATCGAAATTGTCTTCGGAATATTTCGATGTTGGAATTCGTGATTATACAGGTGTTGTTATGGAAATTTGAAAGATATATATTTATATCGTTATTCCCAATACGACATTTGTTAGTCGTAGAATTTGATATTGAATATAAGCCGATATATTTTCTATTCAGAGCCTTGTATTGAATATCGAATGTGATTTGGGTTTGTCATGAATGGTGTCTTCACTAACACTGTTCTTGAACCCAGTTGAGAAAGGATTAAATCTTTTTATTTAGATTTAATGAAAGGTACCAATTAAATAATATTTAATTGGAATTGAATTGATATTGATTTTGGGTTTATCGTGAACAGTGTTTTAAATAACACTCGTTCTTTAACCCGATAATTAATGAATGTGATTTTGGGTTTATCGTGAACCGTGTTTTAAATGACACTGATTCTTTAACCCAGTTAACGATTAAAACTAAGTGGAGTTTTAATGAATCTTTAATTAGATTGAAATGATCGAAAATGGAGTATCACCAGTTTTGCTCCAGGCGATAGTTAAATCTTTAATTAGATTTGAACGTGAAATGGTAATTGAATTTACCGATAACACTGTGGTGTTAGATATGAAGTATTACCAGTTTTACTTCATGGGATGAATAGGTAGGGATTGGGAAATTAAAACAAATGATTACTTCGGTAAGGTTCGCTAATCCCGGCTAATTTTGAATTGATATTCAAAGATAGATTAAAGAATAAATATAAAGAATTTATCTTTGATAAAATTAATGGGAACCTTTCCCTATGAACGTGAAATTTAGAAACTAACTGTCGGTTAGCCAAGCAGAATGGTTTTCTGGATATTGATCTGATGTTGGTTTCGGCCTTCGGGGTTAATATTTGGGAAATTATTCTCTTGATTAATTTACGGTTAGTGACTGATGAATTGGAATGAGGCGTATGTTGTGTTTGTGTAACACTTATTCAAAATATACGCGAGTTATTCGGAAAGACCGGGTTTATCCCATTCTGAATAACTGATACGACGATAAGTCGAAGATGAAGACGGTGGTCGAAGACCGGAGGTCTTCACGTCGTTTGGGTGATAACTGATGATCTTGATTGGGCTGTACACCCAAGAAGATGGAAACAGTTGGTGATCGTCCAGACGTACTTGGAGATCGATGGATATGCGTGGTACTAGGTGCCTCCGGTTTCGTTCAGACCCAGAACGGACTTGTAAATGGACTGTGTGTCTGACATTGGATTTTAGTCTGTGTGATTGATTTCTATTAAATATATATCTGTTTGGCGGCGGAGAATTTATTCTCTTGCTTAACGCCCTTCTCTGAGACGTACGAGCTCAGGGGTTATATATTGATGGATATCAAACAGATGGAGTGAATTGCCTGTGTGGCATGCCTAAGTGGCAATTGATCAAGGCTTCTGTTGAAAAGCAAAGTCTTGTGGTGATGATAAAAGCACGGCCTTTGTGGCGTAGCTTTGTGTAACGTTTACTTCGCGAGTTTCACACCCGGTATGAACCAAAAACGGGAGACGGACCTCGGGGAGGGCATGCGTTTCCTTCTAGCTAAAAAGTGGCGTCAGTGGTTTTACACGCCCTGACGAGTTTGACTTATGTGGTTGTTGCTGTTGCGAGGCGCCTCGGATTGATCGGTCATTCTCGAACCGATGGAGTCATTTAGTTGGCTCATTGACGCCCCAAAGGGCGGGGAGACGTATTGTTCAGGCATAATAATCCACATCGGTGGACCGGCCCTGACGATCCAAGGGGCAGTTGCGGCTGTTCCTGAGACACAGGCTAGAGCGTCTCGAATCGGTTGAGGACTATCTTTTGCCTCGGTTCATAGACAGAAATCCAATTTCCAAATACGTGACATTTGCGGTTTTATTTGTAGAACCTAGTATGGTGACATAGTGGGATGGGGCGCTTATGCCGCCTATGATTGATATTTATGATTTGAAGTTGTTTTATACATTATGCACTTATAATAGTATCAAAAGATTTGTTTTAAACGTATCAAGCATTCTTGGCTATTATAAGGTAAAAACCCTATCCTCCGGCTTGCGTTGCATTGTGTGATGGGAACTGGGTCTTATAATAGCTTGATTTTTCTTTGTTTAGCATTGCGCTGTTTGTTTTATGCACTGGTATTCTTGGGAGGAAACCCGTTCCGTGTTATACGGCGTGGTCCCTTGATTTACCTAACTTTAAAAATAAAGATTAACTGTTTTAGTTCTCACACCAGTCCCATGACTGACCTGGAGTTTATTGTTTTAACCTAAACTCTGGGTGCCCCTATTTTGACATGGGCAGCTAGTAGTTTTGGTTTTGCAGATTTATATTCACAGGATCCTGGTTTACAGCTGGAAGGATATCCGGAAAGCTTTGTATCCGTATATCTTCTTCTAGTTGTGTATTGTATTATTTTCTGCTGCGATGTATTTAAATGTAATTTAAATCCCTGATATTTCTGTGTAATATTCTTTTATACTCTGTATATTCTTGTAATCTGATGCATTGTTGTAATATACAATGAAATGTTCTTCTGTATGCGTTCTGTTTTGTCATGTTCTCAAACGATAGGGCGTTTCGAACGGCCTGGATCGGTTTAGCGACTGGTTCGGACCGAGCGAAATTTCTTTTCGTCACACGTGGTATCAGAGCCAGGTTTCGATCCTGGGACCTGTGGGTTATGGGCCCACCACGCTTCCGCTGCGCCAACATTTCACACAATCTAACCGTTGGATCTCAACAAATTTTATATTATTGGAAAGATATTTTCAAAGCGAACCCAATGGTTTCAACTTCGGGGAAAACTCATGGTCATATTTCTCGGTATAATCATTTAAAATCACAATTTCAAAACACAAACTCCAGCTGCGCGATTCGTTTTATTTTAATACATGTTTATATATATATATAAATATAATTCATTCGACGATTTCCAAACCGTTTTCACTTTGAAAATTTTGCTAACACCTTTAAATTTTGAAAAATTTCACCATAACCACCTTTGTATGAGGAGGGGTTTGGAAATTTATTGGGCTGTATTAGGTACCCAATAAATCCAGTATAAGCACACACAATTTTTAGTGTCCTATCTGTGCCCGAGGGAGTGTGTAAAATTACTCTAGAGATAAATCTCGTCACCTAGTGTGGTGTTGGAAAATAAATAATCCATGTGTCGTATCTAATAAATAGAGGGACGTGATTATTTTCAACTCCACACCCGTGTGGGGTTTTTATTTAATCTGGCAATTTACCGTTGTATTTATTTTGTCCATATCAGTCCTCAGTTAAACCTATAATATAGTCAACGCCATACGATCGTCTTGCCCGTATGGTAATCACAACCTCATCACATTAGCTCCAAATGCTAATGTGTTATATGATGAAGTATGATCTCTTCACGTAGTATGCCATGTAGTGTAGTTCAAAATTAATTGTTACTATACTATGGCGTAGTTTATAATCTCACACAGAATAACCAACACACCACATCCAATGGCTGTAACGACCCGCATTCTATGCATCGAAGGATCGTAGAATATTTCTTTCTTTCTCATATGAAGTCGTACAACCATGTAACTTTGGAAGACGACTATTGGGGTCGTTTCCCATGTCCATGATTTTTGCCGATTTTTAAATGACCGTTTTGCCCCTAGCTGATCATGTTTCAGCCATAACTTCTGATTGGAAAGAAGTTTTGACCTTAAACCACTTCCATCAGATTCAGATGATGGTTTACAATCCCGTAGAGTGGTCACATTAGCCAAATGGACTCACCATTTTGGAGATATGGCTGAAATGTTTAGAAGGTGAAAAATTGCTTAACCGGGCTTAATTGGGAAGTTAATAGCCAGGCCCAATGGGGGATTTCGGGATTAAGGGTATATAGGGGCTGATTAGGGTTAGATAACATTTCTTTAGACACATTTTCAGCTTCCACTTTCATTCTTGGAACCATAACAATGGCCTCCACTTGCTAAAACACCCCAAGTCACCTTCTAATCGCTAATTAAGCCAAATTTATATCAAATCAAAGTGGATTAGCACAAAAATTATGGTAGAGCTGTTGTGTAGCCTTGGGAACAGCGCTAAATAAAGGATAATTTCAGATTTGGTATTTTGTTTATGGTTAAGGTGAGTGATTTGCATAGTTCCTCACTAATTAGGGTTAATTAAGGGTAATTAGTGTTTATTAGCGAATTTAAACATGATTAAATTCTGGAAAAATATTTATAAATTTCAAAATTTTGTTCTAGGCCTCTGTTAGAAAATTTGGTTGATTTGGTTAAGTTTTTCTAATCATATCATTAGTTATGCTTAAACATGATTAAGGTAAATATGAGTTTTTGGGTATGGTTGATCCGTTTTGACATTTTAATTCATTGTTTTGGTGTTTATGGTTAGTTCTCTATGTTGCTAAGACTGTTTGGTATGCATTTTGATTGACCCCCATCGTATGGCGTAAAACAGTAGCTGGAAAAGTTGCAGGAAATGTGCAGAGTTTCAGACTAGATCGGATCGAGTATGGGGCTCGGATTGGATAACGGGACTGGGCAAAGGGATTTGATTCAGATCGGAACTTGGCACCTAAGAAGACTTGGCATGAAAGAAGGCCATTTGCGTTGAGTTGGGGTTGGGATCGGACAAAAGCTTGGCGTAGGGATCGGATCGGACTAGGGCTATGGAGCGGGATCGGATCGGAGGACCAAGGAGATCAATGAGCACCAAACCGAACAAGGGATGTTGGACTGGAGTGAGGTTAAGTAAATGAGCCAAACCAAGAGATACGACCAGAACCCAGGCAGAAGACATCCGAACCGAATAGAGCCAGAAGGGGAGCACTAAACCACACCTAGGAGCATACTAGGAAGCATTGGACCGAACCGAACCGATGATGACCGGAGCACTATGCATATTCGAACCGAATCGGACGTTTGCTATTACTACTACGCAACGACTTTTCTGAATACCAACTCCAATTCGATCAAAACCCGAGATGCAAAGGAATTCCAAATGGGAGGTTATTACTCGGGATCCAAATGGGAACCAATGAGTTAACCTCATGAGTTGGGCTTTGATGCGGGACGTGTGTTACGGGTTATAGATGTCTATAACTTTGTATCACTATGGAGTATGGGCTATGTTGACGGATTCAGGGCCATAATGACCTAGGAAGGACTATTGACTGTGGACCAATGAGGTGGGGTCATTTGTAAGGATTTAGTCATTACTCCATGGGGCAAGCTTGGTGGTAGCAATAGTTATACAAATCGGACTCCGTCACTACCTCGATGGGTCTAGTGATCAAAGTGGTGGATATCGTATGCTTTATGCACTGAGTGAGAGATGTGAGGATGGTTGCTATGCTTGATTGTTTGACATCACTATGACATGCACGCCCCACCCCCATATTCCTTATGCCGTATGTTAGTGGCACCTTAGAGTACTGTACCGTATGTTGTGCTAACTCTTTGGTTGCAGGTCCAGGTTCAGGTATGGTTTAGTATACATGTTATTATTTAGTTTTGCTGCTTATCGCTCATACTAGACTTTTGTCTGACCCATAGTTTTATGTCTCTTCTTATTACTCTGGGTGCTCTTAAACGGGCAGACTAGAGACAGGTTAGGTGGTATGCACGAGTAGCTATACCAGAGACGAGTAGGAGGCTCCCACGTATGATATATATAGATATCCTCCCTGTGTTGTTGCTGGTCACTACTTTGGGCATTAGTTGTATACGCTCCTAATTTGCTTTAGAGGCAGTTTTCAAAAGTTGTACTAATGATGATGTGGATCATATGTTGTATTTGGATGTTCCGCTACTATGATGTTTAGTTTTAAGCTTATGCACTGTCTCACCTGTTTTTTGTCAAAGTATGTTATTATTATATTTTATTCCATGCGTTATGAGACATTCTACAAGTTCCTTGTTAGTTCAAATTTATTTCTTTTCCTTTCTTTGGCGACCGTCATGTGCTAGTCGGGCATTGGCACGACGCACTTTCATTGGAAATGTTGGCTGGTGCGGGGCGAGCCATCACATTTGGTATCAGAGCCTTAGGTTGCGTTGTTAACCTAGGGAAAGACACCAAGATGAGATAGTATACGTATATGAGAGCGCATATTTGTGATTATTTTGGTTTTCGCCCTCGCTCTCGCTCTCTCTCTCTATACATATATATATATATACACACTATTATTATAGCTAAGGATAAAGTCGCACTGCACTTACACCACACAAAGGATGGTTAAACGTTTCTCTTTACAGATTGAACGATGAGATGATATACAAGGGGTGCTGGTAGAGGAGCCGATAATGGGAATGCTCCTGACATGAGGATTATGTTCATTGACTTCATGATAGAGATGCTTAGGGATGTTCAGTGGGTAGTTCCTAATGCCGCTAATGGTGGTGGTGCAGCGGTGCAGGCGCCTTGGGCCGATTTCGCCAAGCTTTGCAAGGACTACACTAGCCTTGGTGGAAAGCCGTTCCACGGAACAGAGTCGGCTACGGATATTCGAGATTGGTTGGATAGCTGTGAGCGTATCTTAGAAGATTTGGGTATCGAGGACGCGATGAAGAGAAAGCTAGCATCCCTTCAGTTGCAAGGATGGGCGATAAATTGGTGGAACGCTATTAAGGCAATTACCCCTGAGTATCAGGTTACTTATGATCAGTTTATGCCTCGCTTCAGCGATAAGTTTATCCCAGCAGCTCAGAAGTCAGAATTGTTTAAAAAAATTCTGGAGCTTAAGCATAATGGTAGAGAAGTCTCGGAGTATATTGCTGAGTTCTATACTTTATCGAAGTATGGATTATCCCTCACTGACACTCCCGAGAAGAAAAATGAGAAGCATATGGATCATTACTTAGGGGAAAGGCTTATTAACCACATCGATGAGACGTTTGAATCGATTGTGGGGAAAGCTTTGAGATCAGAGAGTCTATACCCTAAGTCGAGGACTGTGGTTGCATCTGCAGAGGAGCCAAAGCCGCAAGCAAGAGATGGAGGCAAGATTGGTTCTCAGAATAGGAGAAAGCATAATTAGACTAAGGACAACCATAAGAAAAAGAATAAGAAAGATGTTGAGTGCTTCAGCTGTGGTAAGAAGGGCCACTATGCCAAAGAATGTCTGGCCAAGCCAGCGGATCGGAAGTGCTTCAACTGTGGCAATGTGGGACATCACAAGGACAAGTGTCCGCAACCCCCTAAAGAAAAGTAGATTGTGAAAGCATACGCTATCAATGTTTTTCCTTCTTCGTCGAGTTCCCCAACTGCGGCGGAGAAAGGAAAGAATGTCGTCATTCAAGGTATGCTTTCTATTTATTATGTTCCTGTTCGAGTATTGTTTGATACCGGAGCTTCCCGTTCCTTCATATCTAGTGACCTGTTAGATAGGTTGGGATTGGATCCCGAGATAGTCGATAGACATCTAGCAGTTACTAACCCGATTGGTGGTTCGACTAGCCTTTGTGTGATTTGTCGTAATGTGGTCTTATCGAGTCATGGATGCATGTTTCTTTGTGATTGCTTTGTTTTGGGCTTTACTGGGTTTGGCATTATTTTGGGAGTCAAGTGGCTCCAAAGATACGGTGTTGTGGTAGACTTTGAGGGCTTTTTGGTGACAGTCAGAGCGGATGATTGGTGGAGGGTAGTGCTTGGTGGTCTACCTCGTGGCTAGTTTTCTAAATTCCATCGACATCCCACATGATGAGTTGTCAGATGCGCTCGTGGCTGGCCAGTATCCGGATGTCTTCGAGGAAGTGACCGGACTTCCACCACCCCGAGAGATTGAGTTCCGTATTGATTTAGTGAAAGATGCCATACCTATATTGATGACACTTCGTCGTATGGCGCCAAGGGAGCATCGAGAGCGCGGGGTGCAAGTAAGCGATCTATTGAAGATGGGATTTATCAGAAGAAGTGCTTTTGAGTGGGGAGAACCAGTTGTGTTTGCTACCAAGGAAGATGGTTCCCTTCGTATGTGTGTGGACTACCGCGAGTTGAATAAGGTGACAAGGAAGAATAAATATCCTCTACCGCGGATAGATGATTTGTTTGATCAGTTGAGTGGCGCGAGAGTATTCTTCCAGTTGGATCTCGCTACAGGTTTTCATCAGCTTAGAGTGGAAGCTGAGAGTATATCTATAACGGCCTTCCGGATGTCGTTTGGATTTTATAAGTGGTTGGTCATGCTATTTGGGTTGATCAATGCACCAACATATTTTGTGGATCTTATGAATAGGGTATTCAGGGATCAATTGAGTAAGTTTGTTCTTGTGTTCGTAGACGATATCTTGGTTTATTCAAGGACAGAGGAAGAACACAAGGAACATTTGAGGATAATGATGGAGGTGTTGAGAAAACACCAATTGAAAGCAAAGTTTTCTAAGTGTCACTTCTGGAGGAGGGAAGTGAGATTCTTGGGCCATGTTGTTTCAGAGAATGGTATTGCCGTGGACCCTGCGAAGGTGGCTACGGTACAAGATTGGTCTTCGCCCAAGAATGCAAAGGACATAAGAAGTTTCTTGGGATTAGCTAGATATTATCGTAAGTTTATCCAACACTTCTCCAAGATAGCCGCACCGTTGACTAAGTGGACCAAGAAGAATCAAGCTTTCGTCTAGAACGAAAAGAGTGAGAATGCATTCAAGAGTCTAAAGGAAAGGTTGATATGTGCATCAGTGTTATTCATTCCTAAGGGGAATGAAGAGATGACGGTTTACACGGATGCCTGTGGTACCAGACTAGGTGTTGTATTGATGCAAGGAGGTAGGGTTGTAGCTTATGCTAGTCGGCAACTGAAACCACATGAGAAAAGATATCCTACCCATGATTTGGAATTGGCAGCTATCGTGTTCGCATTGAAGTTGTGGAGACATTATCTCTTGGGAGAAAGATTCGAGTTGTTTACCGATCATAAATCGTTAAAATATCTTTTCTCTCAAAAGGATCTAAATCTCTGACAGCCAAGATGGTTAGAATTCTTTGCTTCCTATGATTTCGATATCGCATACACACCATGAAAGGGAAATGCGGTAGTTGATGCATTAAGTAGAAGACTCGCCAGTTTAGGGGCTATGTTTCTTGAGTGGAACCAACTGGAGTACATCGCTGTGTATGATTTCAGACCAAAGTGCGAATTGGATCCAGAATTATTAGCAAGTTAGAAGGTCAGACCCACTTTGATTGAGCGGATTGGTTCCAGTCAGAGGGACGATCCTAACTTATTGGAAATCATCTCCAAGTTAGTGATGGGTATCGATAAGGAGATAAATAAGTAAGGGCTCGATCGAGATGAATGGATTAGAAAGAGGAGAAGACTAGTTGTACCCAATGTCAATGGATTGAGAGATGAAGTGCTTAGAGAATGTCATCACTCAAAACTGACTATAAACCCCGGTGGTAACAAGATGTATCAAGACATGAAGCAGACCTACTACGGGGAAGGGATGAAAAAATACATTGGGAAGTTTACATCCAAATGCATGAATTGCCAGCGTGTTAAAGCTGAGAAAAAGAAGCCTACTAGTTTGTTGCAGCCATTGGAAGTTATAGAATGGAAATGGGAACATGTCTCAATGGATTTCATGGATGGGTTACTAAGGACTACGTCGGGCTATGATATCATTTGGGTGATTATGGACCGATTGACCAAGAGTGCAAGATTTATACCCGTCATGTAACAACCCGTATTTTCAATAACCTGTTATAACATAAATGGAGGCAGAATTAAACTGTAAAATCTGAATCAAGGGAAACGGGCTATGCCATTGCGTTCGTCTCGGAAAAATACGCGAAATAGAGTCCGAGTTTTCGAAAATCGGAGTCCGTATGACCAAGATATGGCCTCGTGAAGTTTCACGAAAAATTCCCAAATTAAAGTATACTTAATTAAGTGAAATGGGTTGTGCAGAGAAATATATATATATTGATATATATATATAATTGAAAATTAAAAAAATAAATATGCAAAAATGTTCAAAACAGCGAATTGGGAGAGGGGAATAACCGAACCGGCCGATTTTTGAGGTCGACCCAAGCCCGCTGGGTCGACTAGGGGTTAATCCAGGGTGTTTGGCTGTCAACCCGTGGGCCGATTCGCTCAAATGCAGATTTTGCATTTGGATGGTTCTCATGGTTCATCTTTAATCTAAAGGCCCTAGATGGTTCCTACACTTGACTTCTTCCCCAAGACATGCTTTGATTGCTTGGATTGAATCTAGGTTTAATCCTATGGCCTAAAACACTTGCCTAATCTATAAATAAGACCCTAACCTATCCTAAATCCTCATTATTCATTCATGCAACTAAACTATGGTAAAATTTTACCTCTCATGGCCTCCACTCTCTTCATATAAAAATTTCTAAATGGTTTCTATGAGAGATTTTCCATGCATACAAGTGTTTTCAAGCTTGTATGAGTGTCATTAGCTTGCATTCAAGTCAAGTTTCTATCTTTGCATCATAAAGCAAGGGTTTTGATCATTTTGGCTCAAGGGTTTTTATGTTAGAGCTTGAATTTTGGGTCTATTTGATTGCATAAGCGCTTTGTCATATCTTTTGTGCCTTCATAGCAATGTAAGCCCTTTCCCTACTCTTAGATATTAACTATGAAGTTAAATGTTCATGTTGCAAGTTTGGGTATGATCATTGAGTATGATACATGCTATCATGTCATGCAAGTTTATGAAGTCATTATCTTGATCTTGTGAGCTAAAAGCTACAACCTTTATGTTGAAATGTTGCATTAGGCAACATGAGAACCCTCATAACCTTTATGTCAACTTGCATATGAAGTCATAACCCTTATATGAGGATATGTGCGAGTTACTAGTCATCATTCCATACCTTTTGTCACCATGATTCGCTTATGTGCCAAGTTTGGGTTTATGCATGTTTTGAGGCTTAAGAATGTAACATGCAAGTTAATGAACACATTTGTGCCTCATTTGCCACCATGATTAACTTGTGGCTTAATATCCATTTTGTCATGCCTTTGCCAAGTCTCTTCTTTTAATCCATTACGTTGTCGCGAACGTATATGCGAGTTTAAAAGCGTTGGGTTATGTTATGGGTAATTTCTAATGACATGAAAATACAACTTGAAAACATGACTTGAAATATAACATGGAAGTTGACATGTAAGTATGCATAAAAACATAAGCTTGGGAATTTACCTATTAAGTTAGGTCTACCCTTTGGGAATTTACCTATTAAGTTAGGTCTACCCAAATGCTTGAAAACTTGTAACATGTTTTGGGAAACATGATGGACATGACACTTAGATAATATAAGTGTGGCCAACTCGAGGTTGGGTCGAGTTTGCAACGTAAAACTACCCGGAACCGACCGGCCTAACTAGTAGTTTCAAACAATAGGACCCAATGTGAGAAGTTGGTCATGTTGTGCTTGAACCCGAGGTTAGACCAAGTTGTGGTGTAAAGCTACCCGGAACCGACCGGCTGAACTAGTAACCACAACAAAGTCTAATGTGAGAGGTGAAGGTGCATTAAGTAATTAATGCCACATGATAGGGTTAAGTTAATTTGATTAATGACTCTTAACCAAATATGACATCGACAAATGGGTTAAGTAATTTGATTAGGCTAATGATATTTAACAAAACATGACAAGGTTGGGTAGGTTAAGTAACTTGATTTGCCTAATGACACTTAACCATTTTTATATGACTATTGGATGGGGTTAAGTTAACCAACACTTAATCAATCCAACGCGATAACTTGGTAAGGTTAAGTAAGTTTTCTTAATGACGCTTAACCGAAAAATACGGTTAACGAATGGGGTTAAGATTAGACTCAACTAGTCTAAACATGGAAATCGGATGGGGTTAATTTAGCCTAGACTTAATTAATCCCACTTGGTAGTTTAATGGGGTTAAGTTAAACACTTAACTAATCTAAACATGATGAATTGATGTGGTTAAGTGACCTATACTTATCCAATCTAACTCGTTAATTTATTGTGGTTAAGTTAACCAATACTTAACCAATATAACGTGAAAACATGATAAGGCTAAGTCACGAATCGCTTGAATACACTTGACCGATTTGACTAAGTAAATTGATAGGGTCAAGTTAATATATACTTAACCAATCTAGAATGATAATTGGACGAGGTTAAGTCGTGAATTGCTTAATATACTTAACCAACTTGAGCATGGTTTGTAGGGTTAAGCCTTGAACTTGGATACTTAGCCAATTTTGACAGGATTTGTAGACGGGTTAAGTCATGAACTTAAGTGACACTTAATCCATTATGTAAACCCTAGTTCTGAGGATTAGGTGGATAACCGTAGTTAACAAGGATAACGGGAACAATGCTAAGTGGTAAACCTTATTTGAAGAATAACGAAGTAATGATTCTTAGTCAAGGAAATTTAGACAGTTCATAGATAGATGAGTAACCTGATACGGTAGGTCATCGTTTCAGTATACGAGTAGGAGCAAGTATCTGATTTAGATAAAGGCTCCAGCGAACTGGGTAACGAAGCAGTGGCTTCGGGGAACGTGAGGATATTCTTGGTATCCCTCTATGAGCTGCCAGGTGATTATACTAGGCTCATGAGAGGTTAAGGTCTGCGTTAGAAGAACCAAGAATATGCCTTGGTTACTATACGAGCGACCTAAAGACGGGGATGGATAGGGGATAGTCGACGATACACGGTCGTACCCTAGATAGCATTTCGTCAGGCTACCTACCATCGTTGGTCAAGCGTGTACGTACGGAAAGGCAGAGAACACCCAAAAGACCATAATTGCTATCTAATTATGGTTGCGGTAAGGCTTGGATGTGGGTTGGCCAGTGTTGTGTTCTCATACAGGATTTATCATGTCTTGTCTTTCACTAGTTGAGGGAGTGGTCTCGTGGGACCATAGCCACGTATAAGAAAAACAGACCTAAGAATCTGCATCGGCAGATAAATTGAAAGCTCCCGACCGAGTCCTGTATTTCTTGATTTGCCCTGTGACAGGACTCGGATGGCAGGATGTGATACATGTGCATACAGTCATGGAAAAGCGATTCACGATGAATGCGTGGGAAAAAGGGCGCGGTTGGCGGTTAGCGTAATACCTAGTGGCCCTAGGTGGTTGAACCCAAACCGAGATACGAAAACGTGCAATATGTAAGCATAATCCCTAGCAGCCTAGGTAGCTTAAGTCCTAGTTGTACAAACAATAATTCATGTTGGAAGACCCTAGCTAGGTTTAGGGTAACAGTCCAAACCGATCTTAAGGATCATGGAACTATGTTCAAGTAATATAGAATCTCATGGGAAAGCCCGTATGGTCTACGGCAAGGGACTGAACATTTACATGGAATAAAACATACAAGTTGAGTAACCTATATATGCGATATATTAGGTTGACATGGACCATTGCACGACTTTTGAGTGAGGGTCATTCTTGGCTAACACATGACACGGTGGGGATACTAGTACGGTAGGTGAAGAGCTAAAATACAGGATAGATATCACGGGGCATTATACGTGACAGATATCTTGGGGATATTATACTTGATAGAAACCTGACGATGTGATACCTTGTTTTATCTTGACATCGTAATTTATCATGACACCTTAGTTTATCTGAGTTCAGTAGTTCATCCTGTTATTTTGATTTAGCTTATCTATCTTGTTATCATGCTTATGTTCATCTCAGTTTCTCATGTCAGTTAACTTTACTAGTTTTTATGCTAATAGTAGATAGGGCTTACTCAGTCTTTTTGACTGACCCGTTTTGTTTCGCCTCTTTTCTTCCGTTTCCCCCCCAGGTACAGGGAGGAAATACTGTTGTTTAGTTCGGACTTCTTCTGCTTGAAGGTCATCATGGATGGCTTGGACTTTTCTTGGCTAATGGCTACTTTACTGTTTTTACTTGGGGAATAATTTATGAAAATGTCTTTATGCTTCTTTACTATTGCAAGACAGGTTTTGATGTACTCTGATGTAAAAGGCTTTAGACCTTATTTATTCATGTTATGAAAGTTTGATTTTACTTCCGCTATTTTATATGTTCTATCTTGTGATATTTCTGTGCATGTTTACCAATAATGCCCCTCTAAAGCTAGTGCTTTCCTTTACGAGTGACCCTAGCGGTGGCGGGGTGTTTCACGTGGTATCAGAGCAGAAGGTTACCAGACTGGGCAAAAGTTTTTAAAGACCTTCTGAAAACTATTTGAAAAAAAACCGTTTACAAAGAAGCATTTTTCAAGAAAATTTTCTTTTAAAAGAAAAAGGCTATTCCCCTAAGGCCATTAGCACTATCCTTGTTTCCTTAATTGAGTCTCTTTTCCTTTCTTTCCTCCATCTGTAGTCACAGTAGTTTTAACTGCGACTAGTCTTTTATACCTACGAAAGTGCTTTCCATCCGATGGAGGTGGTTCTCGAGAGACCAGTGGCCGCGTTATAAGAAAGGATCGTGAGAAAGAAGGATAAAGGATACGAGCTTAAGGATGAGCAACTTGTTGGTATGGCTTAGTCCTCAAAGGAGGGAGAAAGATGAACAATGAAACCCATGACGAGAGAGTACCTTTGGCATGGTAAAACGGGACGGATAGTTAAGTATTATGGGACAAGGACAAGATCATCGGGAGGGTAGTAGTATGCTCTCATTTCTAGAGTACCTCGGAAGGAGGGTAACGATCTTGTTAAAGGTTTAGATTTTCTTCTCTATCATCCCGTTAGGACTTCGTTGTTCATATCATTTAAGTCTGCTTCGATAGTTGAGTCTCTGCACCTTAAGTACTAGCGTAATAGAGAATCCCATTTTTGTCTCAAAGTCCTATTGGAGAATCTGTCCATTTATAGATGACTTGTTTGGATTTGGGAATGTCTATGCCAAGTGTTGATTTTGGAAATAATGCTTATGTTTATAAGCTATGGATGGATTCTAGGGATGAAGTGGTTATCCAGTAGGGGGTGCCACTCTCGGTTTTGATAGGAGGGTAGTTAGACCTTTTGACTAGCCTTGGTAATGCCCTCGAAGTATCGGGTAACCTTTTTGAGGTTCTGTCATGACTAGTTACTTAGAATCCCTTGATGCCTTTATTGGAAATTTGAAGCCCGATCGAGTGGTGTTCGCCAATAAGACGGATGGTTTACTTCATTTATGCATGGGTTATAGAGATCACCCTAGTAAGTGCGCATGATAACCTGACTGACATCTGTTTACTTTCAAGAGAAAGTTCTTCTACATGGAATGCCTTATAGTATATAAACGAGATCCAAGATTCACTAGTGAATTTTGGAAATCTTGCATGAGATCATGAGTACGCAGTCATGTTTGCGTCAAGTATTCTAGGAAAAGGATAAGTGCAAGTGGAACGAGAGGCGACGAAGAAATGAGTTCCAGCTCATGTTATGGAAACTGGAATAAGAAGCTACAAAATCGTGAAGTTAAAAGACGACTTTGATGGTCAAAGACTAGATATGCGCATGATATCTCTTTTTGGGAGTATATCTTTGATCCCTGTTTTCTGTAGAGCTTACTTATAGGCTATCTTTTGTGGACATCCTCTCGGTCCTATTCTCCGTTACAAACCCTGTAAGGAGTTTGTCCTGTTTATCTTCTTGACACTTTTTCAGGGAAATCTAATTAGAACCCTATGGATGTAAACATGTATTTGAAACATGTTATGATTGATATGGTTGCAAGTGGTTGCTCGTGGATGCGCGAATACACATTAGATACTAGCTCGACTCGGTCACATTTCATATTGCATATGCACGAGTATTTATACTTGTTTATGGATGAAATCGAATGTATTATCATGCGGTTGTTGCATATGAATGAATGATTGTGCACGCATATAGTATCTATATGACTAGGACTATTTGCATACATGTTGGATTCATGGCACTATACATATTTTGCATTAGAAAGATTATTCAGGCCTGATCATTAGCATTAGCTAAGGAACATGTACACACACGTTTTGCATATATTCATACAGCATTAGAAATCATCTAAGGACAATGGTTGCTTGTGGATGATGTTTTGAGTAGATGGATGATGGATGGTAGGATATGTTCTTCCTAACTTGGAGATTTCGGGGACGAAATCCTAAAAGGTGGGGAGAATGTAACAACCCGTATTTTCAATAACCTGTTATAACATAAATGGAGGCAGAATTAAACTGTAAAATCTGAATCAGGGGAAATGGGCTATGCCATTGCGTTCGTCTCGGAAAAATAAGCGAAATAGAGTCCGAGTTTTCGAAAATCGGAGTCCGTATGACCAAGAAATGGCCTCGCGAAGTTTCACAAAAAATTCCCAAATTAAAGTATACTTAATTAAGTGAAATGGGTTGCGCAGGGAAATATATATATATATATATATTGATATATATATATATATATATAATTGAAAATTAAATAAATAAATATGCAAAAATGTTCAGAACAGCGAATTGGGAGAGGGGAATAACCGAACCGGCCGATTTTTGAGGTCGACCCGAGCCTGCTGGGTCGACTAGGGGTTAATCCAGGGTGTTTGGCTGTCAACCCGTGGGCCGATTCGCTCAAATGCAGATTTTGCATTTGGATGGTTCTCATGGTTCATCTTTAATCTAAAGGCCCTAGATGGTTCCTACACTTGACTTCTTCCCCAAGACATGCTTTGATGGCTTGGATTAAATCTAGGTTTAATCCTATGGCCTAAAACACTTGCCTAATATATAAATAAGACCCTAACCTATCCTAAATCCTCATTATTCATTCATGCAACTAAACTATGGCAAAATTTTACCTCTCATGGCCTCCACTCTCTTCATATAAAAATTTCTAAATGGTTTCTATGAGAGATTTTCCATGCATACAAGTGTTTTCAAGCTTGTATGAGTGTCATTAGCTTGCATTCAAGTCAAGTTTCTATCTTTGCATCATAAAGCAAGGGTTTTGATCATTTTGGCTCAAGGGTTTTTATGTTAGAGCTTGCATTTTGGGTCTATTTGATTGCATAAGGGCTTTGTCATATATTTTGTGCCTTCATAGCAATGTAAGCCCTTTCCCTACTCTTAGATATTAACTTTTAAGTTAAATGTTCATGTTGCAAGTTTGGGTTTGATCATTGAGTATGATACATGCTATCATGTCATGCAAGTTTATGAAGTCATTATCTTGATCTTGTGAGCTAAAAGCTACAACCTTTATGTTGAAATGTTGCATTAGGCAATATGAGAACCCTCATAGCCTTTATGTCAACTTGCATATGAAGTCATAACCCTTATATGATGATATATGCGAGTTACTAGTCATCATTCCATATCTTTTGTCACCATGATTCGCTTATGTGCCAAGTTTGGGTTTATGCATGTTTTGAGGCTTAAGAATGTAACATGCAAGTTAATGAACACATTTGTACCTCATTTGCAACCATGATTAACTTGTGGCTTAATATCCATTTTTGTCATGCCTTTGCCAAGTCTCTTCTTTTAATCCATTACGTTGTCGCGAAAGTATATGCGAGTTTAAAAGTGTTGAGTTATGTTATGGGTAATTTCTAATGACATGAAAATACAACTTGAAGACATGACTTGAAATATAACATGGAAGTTGACATGTAAGTATGCATAAAAACATAAGCTTGGGAATTTACCTATTAAGTTAGGTCTACCCTTTGGGAATTTACCTATTAAGTTAGGTCTACCCAAATGCTTGAAAACTTGTAACATGTTTTGGGAAACATGATGGACATGACACTTAGATAATATAAGTGTGGCCAACTCGAGTTTGGGTCGAGTTTGCAACGTAAAACTACCCGGAACCGACCGGCCTAACTAGTAGTTGCAAACAATAGGACCCAATGTGAGAAGTTGGTCATGTTGTGCTTGAACCCGAGGTTAGACCAAGTTGTGGTGTAAAGCTACCCGGAACCGACCGGCTTAACTAGTAAACACAACAAAGTCTAATGTGAGAGGTGAAGGTGCATTAAGTAATTAATGCCACATGATAGGGTTAAGTTAATTTGATTAGTGACTCTTAACCAAATATGACATGGACAAATGGGTTAAGTAATTTGATTAGGCTAATGATACTTAACAAAACATGACAAGGTTGGGTAGGTTAAGTAACTTGATTTGCCTAATGACACTTAACCATTTTTATATGACTAGTGGATGGGGTTAAGTTAACCAACACTTAATCAATCCAACGTGATAACTTGGTAAGGTTAAGTAAGTTTTCTTAATGACGCTTAACCGAAAAATACGGTTAACGAATGGGGTTAAGATTAGACTCAACTAGTCTAAACATGGAAATCGGATGGGGTTAAGTTAGCCTAGACTTAATTAATCCCACTTGGTAGTTTAATGGGGTTAAGTTAAACACTTAACTAATCTAAACATGATAAATTTATGTGGTTAAGTGACCTATACTTATCCAATCTAACTCGTTAATTTATTGTGGTTAAGTTAACCAATACTTAACCAATATAACGTGAAAACATGATAAGGCTAAGTCACGAATCGCTTGAATACACTTGACCGATTTGACTAAGTAAATTGATAGGGCCAAGTTAATATATACTTAACCAATCTAGAATGATAATTGGACGAGGTTAAGTCGTGAATTGCTTAATATACTTAACCAACTTGAGCATGGTTTGTAGGGTTAAGCCTTGAACTTGGATACTTAGCCAATTTTGACAGGATTTGTAGACGGGTTAAGTCATGAACTTAAGTGACACTTAATCCATTATGTAAACCCTAGTTCTGAGGATTAGGTGGATAACCGTAGTTAACAAGGATAATAGGAACAATGCTAAGTGGTAAACCTTAGTTGAAGAATAACTAAGTAATGATTCTTAGTCAAGGAAATTTAGACCAGTTCATAGATAGATGAGTAACATGATACGGTAGGTCATCGTTTAAGTATACGAGTAGGAACAAGTATCTGATTTAGATAAAGGCTCCAGCGAACTGGGTAACGAAGCCGTGGCTTCGGGGAACGTGAGGATATTCTTGGTATCCCTCTATAAGCTGCCAGGTGATTATACTTGGCTCATGAGAGGTTAAGGTCTGCGTTAGAAGAACCAAGAGTATGCCTTGGTTGCTATACGAGCGACCTAAAGACGGGGATGGATAGGGGATAGTCGACGATACACGGTCGTACCCTAGATAGCATTTCGTCAGGCTACCTACCATATTTGGTCAAGCGTGTACGTACGGAAAGGTAGAGAACACCCAAAAGACCATAATTGCTATCTAAATATGGTTGCGGTAAGGCTTGGATGTGGGTTGGCCAGTGTTGTGTTCTCATACAGGATTTATCCTGTCTTGTCTTTCACTAGTTGAGGGAGTGGTCTCGTGGGACCATAGCCACGTATAAGAAAAATAGACCTTAGCATCTGCATCGGCAGATAAATTGAAAGCTCCCGACCGAGTCCTGTATTTCTTGATTTGCCCTGTGACAGGACTCGGATGGCACGATGTGATACATGTGCATACAGTCATGGAAAAGCGATTCACGATGAATGCATGGGAAAAAGGGCGCGGTTGGCGGTTAGCGTAATCCCTAGTGGCCCTAGGTGGTTGAACCCAAACCGAGATACGAAAACGTGCAATAGGTAAGCATAATCCCTAGCAGCCCTAGGTAGCATAAGTCCTAGTTGTACAAACAATAATTCATGTTGGAAGACCCTAGCTAGGTTTAGGGTAACAGTCCAAACCGATCTTAAGGATCATGGAACTATGTTAAAGTAATATAGAATCTCATGGGAAAGCCTGTATGGTCTACGGCAAGGGACTGAACATTTACATGGAATAAAACATACAAGTTGAGTAACCTATATATGCGATATATTAGGTTGACATGGACCATTACACAACTTTTGAGTGAGGGTCATTCTTGGTTAACACATGACACGGTGGGGATACTAGTACGGTAGGTGCAGAGCTAAAATACAGGATAGATATCACAGGGCGTTATACGTGACAGATATCTTGGGGATATTATGCTTGATAGAAACCTGACGATGTGATACCTTGTTTTATCTTGACATCGTAATTTATCATGACACCTTAGTTTATCTGAGTTCAGTAGTTCATCCTGTTATTTTGATTTCGCTTATCTATCTTGTTATCATTCTTATGTTCATCTCAGTTTCTCATGTCAGTTAACTTTACTAGTTTTTATGCTAGTAGTAGATAGGGCTTACTCAGTCTTTTTGACTGACCCGTTTTGTTTCGCCTCTTTTCTTCCGTTTCCCCCCAGGTTACAGGGAGGAAATACTGTTGTTTAGTTCGGACTTCTTCTGATTGAAGGTCATCATGGATGGCTTGGACTTTTCTTGGCTAATGGCTACTTTACTGTTTTTACTTGGGGAATAATTTATGAAAATGTCTTTATGCTTCTTTACTATTGCAAGACAGGTTTTGATGTACTTTGATGTAAAAGGCTTTAGACCTTATTTATTCATGTTATGAAAGTTTGATTTTACTTCCGTTATTTTATATGTTCTGTCTTGTGATATTTATGTGCATGTTTACCAATAATGCCCCTCTAAAGCTAGTGCATTCCTTTGCGAGTGACCCTAGCGGAGGCGGGGTGTTACACGTCAAGTCAAATAGAATGGCAGCTAAGTTAGCGGAACTATATGTAAAGTGGGTAGTAAGATTTCATGGAATACCCAAAGTCATTGTGAGTGACCGATATACGTTGTTCCCTAGTGGATTTTGGAAGAGCTTATAAGAAGCATTAGGATTAGAATTACATCTCAGTACCGCATATCATCCTCAAGCTGACGGTCAGATAGAGAGGGTGAACCGAGTGCTAGAAGATCTCTTGAGAGCTTGCATATTAGATTTTCGTGGATCATGGGATGACCATTTGCATCTAGTACAGTTTGCATATAATAACAGTTATCATTCCTGTATTGGTATGACTCCATTTGAAGCTTTGTACGGAAGACCGTGCAACTCACCGTCATGTTGGTTAGAAACTGATGAGAGCTTGGACCAGATGTGATAAGAGAAACCTTAAATAAGATTAAGGTTATCCAACAGCGAATGAAGGCTTCTCAAGATAGACAGAAGAGGTATGTTGATAAGAGGAGAAGAGATTTAAAGTTCTCCATTGGCGACTTGGTATTTGTCAAGATTTCTCCACTAAAGAGCGTGATACAATTTGGCAGGAGAGGCAAGTTAACACCAAGATTTATTGGTCCATTCCCGGTTCTTGAGCAAATAGGGAACTTAGCATATAAGGTTGAATTACTAGACAAGATGGCAGGAGTTCACAACGTATTTCATGTTTCCCAGTTAAGGAAGTTTGTGCACGACACTAGTGTGACTATTACAACGGATCAGTTGAACGATACCGAGGTTGAACCCGAGGCGGTTGGGAACCGCAGGCCTATGCATATTGTTGGGAACGATTTGAAGCAGCTTCGAAGGAAGGCGGTGAAATTAGTAAAAGTTCAGTGGGGTGGTGATGAGGAAGAGTGTACTTGGGAAACAGAGGAGAATATAAGGAGGAAGTGTCCAGAATTTTTTGCCTAGTAAGGTTTTTATATCGGTATAGTACTCCCTTATTAGTAAACCGCATGCTAGGATAGGCTTATTGTGTTGTTTTGTATGCTTTATTGTTTTGTTAATGATTGGTAGGTATGCGGGATCCTTTGTATGTTTTGGGTTAAGGAATTTCGGGGAGGAAATTTCTTAAGGTGTGAGAATGTAATGACCTGCATTAAACGCATCGAAGGATCGTAGAATATTTATTTCTTTCTCATATGAAGTCGTATAGCCATGTAACTTTGGAAGATGACTATTGGGGTCATTTCCCATATTCATGATTAAATGACCTTTTGCCCCTAGCTGATCTTGTTTAAGCCATAACTTTTGATTGGAAAGGATCTTTGAACTGAACCCACTTCCATTAGGTTTGAATGTTGGTTTACAATTCTGTAGAGTGGTCACATTAGCCAAACGGACTCACCGTTTGGGAGATATGGCTGAAACAATGTTTAGAAGGTGAAAAACTGATTAACCGGGCTTAATCGGGTAGTTAATAGCTAAGCCCAAAGCGGGATTTCGGGATTAGGGGTTTATAGGCGCTGATTAGGGTTGGAAAACATTTCTTTAGACACTTTTTCAGCCGCCACTTTCATTCTTGGAACCATAGCAATGGCCTCCACTTGCTAAAACACCCCAAATCGCCTTCTAATCGCTAATTATGCCAAATCTACATCAAATCAAAGCGGATTAGCCCAAACATCGAGGTAGAGCTGCTGTGTAGCCTTGGGAACAACGCCAAACAGAGGATAATTTCAGATTTGGTATTTTGTTTGTGGCTAAGGTGAGTGATTTGCATAGTTCCTCACTAATTATGGTTAATTAAGGGTAATTAGTGTTAATTAGCGAATTTAAACATGATTAAATTCTGGAAAAATATTTATAATTTTCGAAATATTGTTTGAGGCCTCTATTATAAAATTTGTTTACTTTGGTTACGTTTTGCTAATCATATCATTAGTTATGCTTAAACTTGATTAAGGGAAACATGGGTTTTTGGGTATGTTTTATCTGTTTTGACATGTTAATTCGTTGTTTTGGTGTTCATGGTTAGTTCTCTATTTTGCTATGAGTGTATGGTATGCTTTATGATTGATTATAAGAGTTAGAATGGTCGAAAATGCCGTCATATGGCGTAAAACAGTCGCTGGAAAAGTTATACGAAATGTGCAGAGTTTCAGACCGGATCGGATTGGGTACGAGGCTCGGATCGGATAAGGGGATTGGGAAAAGGGATTTGATTCGGATCGGAACTTGGCACCTAAGAAGACTTGGAAAGAAGGAAGGCCATTTGTGTTGAGTTAGGGTTGGGATCGGACCAAAGCTAGGCGTGGGGATCGGATCGGACTAGGGCTAGGGAGCGGGATCGGATCAGACGACCAAGGAGATCCATGAGCACCGAACTTAATAGGGAACGTTGGACTGGAGTGAGGTGAAGTACAATAGTTGAACCAAGAGATACGACCAGAACCCAGGCAGAAGACATCCGAACCGAATAGAGCTAGAAGGGGAGCACCGAACCGAACCACAACTAGGAGCATAATAGGAAGCATTGGACCGAACCGAACCGATGATGACTGGAGCACTGTGCATATTCGAACCGAACCCGACGTGTGCTATTACTACTACGCGACGACTTTTCTTAAGACCAACCCCAATTCGACCAAAACCCGAGATGCAAAGGAAGTCCAGATGGGAGGTTATTGCATGGAATACAAATGGGAACCAATGAGTTAACTTCATGAGTTGGGCTTTGCTGCGGAACGGGTGCTAAGGGGTTATCGATGTCTATAAATTTGGATCACTATGGAGTATAGGGTATGTGGACAGATTCTGGGCCATAGTAGCCTAGCTAGAACTATTGACTATGGATCAATGGGGTGGGATCATTTGTAACGATTTAGTCATGACTCCATGGGGCAAGCTTGGTGGTAGCAATATTTATACAAGTCGGACTCTGTCACTACCTCGATGGGTCTCGTGATCAAAGTGGTGGATATCGTATGATTTACATACTGAGAGAGAGATGTGAGGATGGTTGCTATGCTTGATTGTTGGAAATCACTATGACATGCACACCCCACCCTTGTATTCCTTACACCATATGTTAGTGGCACCTTAGAGTATTGTACGGTATATTGTGCTAACTCTTTGGTTGCAGGTCCAGGTTTAGGTATGGTTTAGTATACCGGTTATTATTCTGTTTTGCTGCTTATCGCTCATACCAGACTTTTGTCTGACCCATAGTTTTATGTCTCTTCTTATTACTCTGGGTGCTCTTAAACGGGCAGACTAGAGATAGGTTAGGTGGTATGCACGAGTAGTTGTACCGGAGAAGAATTGGAGGTTCCCACGTATGATATATATAGATATCCTCCCTGTGTCGCTACTGGTCACTACTGTGGGCATTAGTAGTATACCTTCCATATTTGCTTTAGAGACAGTTTTCAAAAGTTGTAATAATGATGGTGTGGAACATAAGCTGTATTTTTATTTTCTGCTGCTATGATGTTTAGTTTTCATTGTATGCACTGTCTCGCCTGTTTTATGTCAAAGTATGTTATTATTATATTTTATTCCATACGCTGTGAGACATTCTACAGGTTCCTCATTAGTTCAAATTCCTTTCTTTGGCGACCGTCCTATGCTAGTCGGGCGTTGGCACAACGCACTTTCATTGGAAATGTAGGCTAGTGCGGGGCGAGCCGTCACAATGGCATTCACAGGAGTTGATATATAAATAAAACTGCGTAGCCAATTCATTAAGGTTTACCTATTTTTCGGGCACTCAAACAAATTCTTCACGCAACAGCAAATCCATTTACCTGTTTAGCACATGCATATATTTGCATACCTAAGCAAAAAATAATATTTTTAGCTAATCAATATTTATTTCTATTCATGATGATTTTTAACACTTTATATACATGTTAAAAAAAAAATTTCAATCAACAAATATTTATTTCAAACTATGGTTATTTGTAACAGTTCATATTCATGTTAAAAATATTATTTTCAATCAACAAATATTTATTTCAACCAATGGTTATTTTTAATAGTTCATATTCAGGTTAAAAATATTATTTTCAATCAACAAATATTTATTTCAACCTTTGGTTATTCTTAACAGTTCATATTCATGTTAAAAATATTATTTTTAATCAACAAATATTTATTTCAACCTTTGGTTATTTTTAACAGTTCATATTCATGTTAAAAATATTATTTTTAATCAACAAATATTTATTTCAACAATGGTTATTTTTAATAGTTCATATTGATGTTAAAAATATTATTTTCAATCAACAAATATTTATTCAACCTCTAGTTATTTTTAGCAGTTCATATTCATAATAAAAATATTTTTTTCAATCAACAAACATTTCGTTCAACCTATTGTTATTTTTAACATTTCATATTCATGTTAAAAATATAATTTTCTATTAATAAATATTTATTTCAAGCAATAGTTACTTTTAACAATTCATATTCATGTTAAAAATAATATTTTCAATCAACAAATATTTATTTCAACCATTGGTTATTTTTAACAGTTCATATTCATGTTAAAAATATTATTTTCAACCAACAAATATTTATTTCAAACTATGGCTATTTTTAAAGGTTCATACATCCAATAAAAATGTGATTTTTATCGTTCAAACAATTCATTTCATTCATGAATATTTTTAGTGATTCATATATACAATAAAAATGATATTTTTATCGTTCAAGCAATTTATTTCAAACATGGAAATTTTATATACTTCATACATTTAATAAAAATGTTATTTTTGTCGTTCAAAAAATTTATTTTAAACTGGAATATTTTATATACGTCATACATATAATAAAAATGTTATTTTTATCGTTCAAACAACTTATTTCAAACATGGATATTTTATATAATTCATACATATAATAAAAATGTTATTTTTATCGTTCAAACAATTTATTTCAAACAGGAATATTTTATACACTTTATACATATAATAAAAATGTAATTTTTATCGTTCAAACAATTTATTTCAAACATGAATATTTTTTAACACATGAATATTTCAGAAAATTTGAGCATTACAATGGCAGGGTATTTAGCACTGGCACCGTGTCCAACACGGCTCCTCTGCTATCCTAGGCCTTGCAGCATTATAAATACTTTCATTTCAACGATTTCCACAATATCATTCATTTTCACAACACAATGAATATACCACTAACACAACCAATTTGTTGCAATCACAGTCAATCATTCACAATCACAACCCAAACAATTACAATCCAAACAATCTATATCATCCATGGTCTGTGGACGAGGGCAGTATATACATACATACATATATATATATGTATATAAATATATTTATTTCCATTTCAATTTCATTTCAGTTCCATTCAACGCATATATGATTTATACAACACGTGTATAATTTATACGTCGCTTACTTAATTTATACGACGCTCATATATGAGATATACAACGCGTATATAATTTGTACATCACTTACATAATTTATACAATGCGTATACATTACAATTTGAATTTAGATTGCTCACATTGGGTTCCACTCCTTTTAAAATTGTAGGAAGCTCCAAAAATTCTATGGTCTCTTCTAGAATGTAGCATACGTTGTCACGAGTCCAATGTATCTTGTTTCACTTGATTTCGACAAAATATGAAAATGAGGTGATTTTTATACGATAATCATACTTTTCAACACTTTGAAGTGTTATAAACTATTTAAAATAACTAAACTTGTACCTCAACTCGTTGATTGAAAATTAGGTTTCTGATTATCGCTCAAACCGTGTAGCGATGTGTCGATCAAACTTCACCACGAGGGAGAGTGGCACTTAGATCGATGGTCAGAAGAAGGCTCGTCGGTGCTATTAACCGGCGGACTTCAGGACGTCGATTCTCGTGAAATGCTAAATGATAGGAGCTGAAACAAATATGGATTTGAAGCTTGGAAGGTCCTCTACAAAAACCCCCAACAGGACCGTTCGATTTCGTTGAGTGTTTTAGGAGAAGTCGAGGTGAGAAGCTGTGTAGGGGAAGGTGCCATCGGTTTTAAGGGTTACGGGTTTTCTGAGTTGTGAAAGATGAAATCCTATTTGCTGAAGAATATATATTTTAATATTTTTAATTCTTTTATTCTAAAAATACCATTAGTCCGTACGAACTCCAATTCAAACCCAACGACTGTCATCCGTAGCTAAATACCCTAATTCCAGACATAACGGAATATGTTTCGCAAACCCACTCGACTGTTTCAGTCAGTTATTCTTCAAATTAAAATATAAAACATTCAAATTCAGATTTGAACGTACATTTTAATTTGTCGGGGCCACGTACTGATTCCGAAAATTCCCGAAAAATATATATATCTATATTGGGACGATACGGTCCTAAAGAAATTAATTTCGTCGAATTTGGAGACCGTTTGAAAAATGGACTTTTTTGGTTGATCCAATTCAAACTGAAATTGCCAAACGTATTTTCCTTTGCACGCTCACAAATTAATTCCAAAATTTATGGAATTATAAACCTAGCAATAATTTGACATTCCAGATCCAACCAAAGTGGTTTCATCGAAAATGGAGGTCATTTGCAAAATGTCTATTTTTAAGGGCTATATTTATTTCATAGCGACTAATTCTAAATATTCAACTAGCCATAACTTTTGATTCCCGCTTTGAAATTTGGATTTTTCAGATTACTTTGAAAGAGATAATTAAAAAGATTTAAATATTTTTAGTTTCATCGAAATCCAATTTATTTTTCATCATGTACATTCAGTCAGAATTCGAAGTCAAATTTTAAAACTACAACGCTATTTCTAACTCCTTTTATAATTAAAATAAATATATTAGTTCTAACTTCGATTTAAATAAATTTTTATTTGTTATTATTTAAAATAAATTATTTTTAATGTTCTAAATTCATTAAAATAGCCAAATTAAAAAAATTATATTGGTTCTGATTGTAACGAACCAGGATTTTTCTAAATTTAAATTTGAATACAGTTTGAGATTTTTTCCGAATATCTTTTAAATTTAATTAGTTAAATAAATAATCTTCTATTATACAAATTTATTTTAAGGATATCTTTAATAAATACTATCTAGTTTTGATATAAAGATCTTGGTATAAAAATGTTATTTATATACATAAGATCTTTTCAAGTATAATTTAAATATTAGAATTTATATTTAAAGATGTAATGGTATAAACATAAAAATATTTTTTTAGAGATGAATTTTGTAATACAAACTTAATCTAGGGATATGTTTAATCTATAGGATTTTTACAAGTATATTTTAAATATGTAAACTATTATGTATATAAATTTTTAATTTTTAAAGTTGTTTGATTTAAAAATAAATTATAACTAAATATCGGCTCAAAATATTTATTTAGTTTCTGTACGCGTCATTTTGAAATATTTTATAGAATTTTTCTGTAATTTTTAGTTTGAAAAATAAGCATATATTTTTCCAACCTATTTTGGGGCAAACGTGGTCCTTTAGACACTTTGCAGAATTGAGTAACCGGACTGTTTTTATTACTGTTTTGGAATCATGACGCGTTATTATATACGATTATGATTTTATTTCGGTACCTTTCACAATTAATAATTTTAAATAAATAAAAATGGAAAAAAAAATATGTGAAACATGTTTTGAATTGGAAGTATAAATACCTCTTGAACTGCTGCGTGTAACATTCTACCCTTCACGATGCATGAAATAATTGTATAAGGAGAACATGTTCCCATGTGTGCACGTTTGAAGTGGCAAGATGCATGTATTAGAACTTTAGGAAAGGGGCCACGTGTTCTTGGATGTGGATTAACGCATGCATATAAAGTTTTAAATGAAGCCAGGTGTCCTTTATAAATTTTACAAAAATACCCGTAGTCTCAATTATATAAACTCACGCATGCACCCAAATATTACCCCATTGTTCTCTTCAGCAATTTTTGTGCGTTCCTCCCTTCCACACATCCGTCCTCCTCCAAAAAAAAAAAAAAAAAAAAAAAAAAAGAAATTTGTTGGCTCCCCTCGCAAGACAGCATGTAAAGTTTCCCGCCGGTTGAATTGAAGCAAGCTGACGTGTGTATAGTTTATATATACACGGTAGTGCCGAGAAAGGATTGCGCGCGCGGTAGTTGCAGTGTCCGCAAGTTGCAAGTGCTCATCCATGGTTGCTGTAGTTGATGCTAGCTTTGACGGCGAAATATTTTGAAAGCAGCATCGGTGAGATTTCCTAATCTAAAATTTATTTTAAATTAGTTATTTAGTTATTTGAATCAATCGTTAATTTAAATATTTGGTTGTTGATCATGTGTTGTGATGAATTGTTCGTTATTGGTTTTGTAATGTGTGTTTGTATGGTTAGGAAACACCGTAAACACTGAGCGTTATGGACCGTAACGCTCCGCGCACAGTTAATCAATATTTTTTTAACTGTTGTTGTGATGAATGCTTTGTGTTTGACTATAGAGTTAATTTTGATTGCATGAATTCACACACACTATAGTTGTGTGATTATACGGTTAACCGATTTAAAACTCTCCTTCCATTTTAAATAAAGACTTATTTATTTTTGAATTAGTTTCAAATTTTGAATTTAAACTATTTGGGAATTTAAGCGGATGTGTTTCGAGAATCAAATTGGAAAGGATTTGAAATGAAAATTTAACGTTGCTTTATATCAAATAAAAATTGATCCCATCATTAGTATGCGGAAAATATTTAATTTTTGGAAAAAAAATTTTGATATGATGGTTTGTAGATTTAAATTATGAAAATTCATGGAAAATTTGTATTTTAAAAATCAGTATCGTCTTTCCAATGATAATAACATTTAACAGATCGTTCTAGGATGATAGAGAGGATAGTGTCTAGGACTGAGTATGGAAATATAGTTTCCTGCTCTCCCTTGCTATCCTGACTGATCTAACGAACGTGATGGTTAATTCAAAGTATAATTTGAAGAAAAAAATATTGGAAATCAAATGGTTAAGTATCGCATCAATTTTTAAGTTTAAAAAAAAAAGATTTTGGAAATAATTCCCATTACTCATGGGTTATTTAAATTAAGTTTTGAATTTTAATCGAAAAATGGTTCAAATACGTATTCAATATTGATTTGAAAAGTATTGAAATCTATATTTCATTTAAAATGAAAATTTATAATTTGAAAAGATGATTTTGAAATAGGTATGATTTCGGGGAAATGAAATTTTAAATACGGTATAAGAATGGATTTATAAAAATTATTTAAAAGTCCAGGAAACATAATAAATCATATTTTATTATATGAAGGAGATTTGAGTTAGTTTTAATATTGCTAGATTGATTTGGTTAAATAACCATTTCGCAGAACTTTTTAGTAACGCTTTCAACGTTATTGAACTATTCTTTTAAAATGATTTGGAATTTGAAGATGAGAAACCATGAGCCATTTTGAAAGGAATTTGTTAAATGTATTGGGAGATTTTAAAAGAGGTTAAACTGAATGGTATGAAGTTATTTAAATTTCAAGTAAGATATGATAAGTTTGAAATTTAAAGGAATTGAGTTAGGACAAAATTGGTCGTCAAATATTCGGTATGGAATCCCAGTTTGGACAAATACTATCATAAATAGTAAACCATAGTCATATCTAAATTCTGATGGTGTTTGGCCGTGATGGTGAATCGATGTCAAATATAGGTCGACCAAATTCTTTTTAAACTTATATTTAAAAAATCCACCATTTGAATGGGAAGAAAAATACAAATTAAGGATATAATATCTAAGGAAAGGATAACGATGAATAAATGGATTTTTCTTCGATATATAAGATTTGGACGAATATTGAATATTAAAAGAAAAGTGAAGATGAAAATAAGTTTTAAGGAAATGAATCCAACCTTAATTGGAATTGAAATGTTTGAGAAGGAGATTTGAATTGGGAATCGGTATAGAACATAGATACTGATTTTAAAATGCGCTTATTGCTTGGAAAGACCGGGATCGGATTTCAATCCGAAAACCATTCCAAGTAATAATACGACGTTATGAAGCAAACTGAGGACATGGAAATGGCGAATGAAGACCGGGAATCTTTGGATTATTTGTTTTGACTGTCGATGTCTCGAATCGGGGTGTACACCCGATACGAGTTTATACGTGGCTTGAGGTCTGCATATATTTGAGGATTCTCGGATTTTGTTCAGTTCAGACCCAAAATGGACTTGTATGGATTGTGTTTCTGACATTGTAATTGACCACGTTGCACTGATTCCTGTGAATATATATCAGACTTGTGGCAATTGAGTATTCCCGTCCCTAAGTTACGTTCATAGAGGTTATGTATTGATTTGAATCAGTGATATGTGGAAGATTGACAATGTGTCATACTCAAGTGATTGAATGAGCTAATGATGATCAAAGCACGGCTTATTTAAGCGAAGCTTTGTGTATGACATGACATCAACAAACCTCACACCCCGGATGATGAGAAACTGGCGGTTAGGTTGTGTATATATATATGAATTGATGATGACCGCTGCAGCAGTGGATAAAACCACTTATGAACTGCAATAGGGTATGTTCGGGGGGCCGCGTCTGGTCGAAAACCATTGATCTGCCTCGCGATTTGTATTGGTGTCCGCGTCTGGATGAAAAACCCGTGATTACATTTCGCTTGAGTTCCGATTGATCTTACATGCCAGGAATCATCAAGTTGGAAATCCAAATCTCCAATACAAGCCAGACGATTTTTATTGTATATATATGGAGACATATATTATGGGGTATCATGTCGTCTAAGATTTATACATTTATTGGAGAAATTGTTTTCACAATATAATAGTATTAAAAGAGGATTTTCACGTATGAAAGCATGTTTGGGTATCATAAGACAAAACTCGCCCATTTGGTGTGCGCTTGCATTGTGTGATGTGGGTCGAGCTTATGATATCTTCATTTTTCAAAAGTCATAGCGAATTTCTATGCATGGAAATTCATATGGAGTAAACCCGTTCCGCATTAGCGGCATGGTCCGTTGAATTCCCAACTTTAAAATGAATTCTAAATAAGAAACTGTTTTGAAATCTCACACCAGTCCCATGACTGACCTGGAGTTTATTGTTCCTTCCTAAACTCTGGGTGCCCACTAATTTTCACACGGGCAGCTAGTGTTTAGTTTTACAGTTATGGATCATTGGAGAAGATTCAGAGCGCTTTCTGAGTTGGAGTTCACGCTAGAGTTTGGAGCTTCCGCTGTATCCTATGGTTTCTTCCGCTGAGAGTATATTTGCCTTTCTTCCGCTGTATGTGTAGTAACTTTGATATTAACTCTGATATTCCATGTAACTCTGATGTAAAATTTGTATTATGCAATAAAAGTTCTGTTATTTTGTTCAATATATGTTGTACCCATAACCATCCGCCTTTGTGAACGGTTCTAGTTGGTTTAATTACCGGCGAAAACCGGGCAAAAAGATGGGTTGTTACAGTTGGTATCACAGCTTTGGTTATACAAAGCTTTCGGTACAACATATTTTGAACAAATGACAGAACTCATCAGAGTTATAATATCCCGTTAGAGATAGGTTTAGAAATGCCCTAAAATGATATTTTGGAAATATCTCGTTGAGAGAGCGTATTTTTGAAATCCATGGAAATTATGTTGAAACTAAGTAAAACACTTTGAAAATGATAATTGTTTTAAAATAAAATTTAAGATAAGGGTTTTGAGTATTGTATTCGACGTCACGACTGGACTATCGAATATGTAAGGATTTTGAATATACGTCTGATCAACGTATATACGAAGTCCAGTATAGACTAGATAGATAAAGAATCACAATCTAGTCGCTCGGGGATGATTTTGTTGATGACTACAGCACCATCGGCATTCATTTTCAAGTTTCGAAAGTGTGATGACTATATAATTCCAGTTTAAACGTCAAGGAATACTTAAAATCATCAGGCTAAGTATTTTAATGAATAAACCTTAATAAAATGGTTTGGTAAATTAATATAGAAATTTAATTTAGGAAAACAAACTAGAGATCTTGAAGAAAGAAAACTGAG
This sequence comes from Allium sativum, assembly GCA_030737875.1. NCBI lineage: Eukaryota > Viridiplantae > Streptophyta > Magnoliopsida > Asparagales > Amaryllidaceae > Allium > Allium sativum. The sequence continues at coordinate 175,043,964 of CM060915.1, read as the reverse complement.
ATTGGCTTAAGAACACCTAAAGACCTTGAAGCCTTAAAACTGTAAATAGGTTAAACAACAAATACTTGAGAAATTAGAAAGATATATCTTAAGAGTAAAATCTCACTTAAGAACTGAGTAATATATTGTTGAAAATGCACGTAAGGAGGATAATTTACCATATTTCAGATTTACAAGAATAACGGATCAAAGTATAACTAATATTTGAATATGAATTTTTGTAGTTTAATAAGTTGTAATCAGAGAGGATATCATATTCCTCGATGAGTGTCAAACAATAAAATTGAACCTATACCTAATAGGAATGGTGAATGATAAATTACAGATTGAATTAATTTGCTTGGAGGTATAATCTTAGCAAAGCAAACCCTTAAGGTATTTAAAGGTTAATTTAACTTAAGTAGGAATTTGTGTAAAAAGTTGATTTTAGAATATAACTAACGTCTTAAGTGGGGGAGAAAATACTCTTCCCTATTGAGACGATATAAGGAAGTCAACTGGAAATTTCTTAACAAGTAATTACTTAAGACGCAAAAGGAAATATTAAAGTAAGATTTTACCAAATTGAATCGTCCTTAATCATATCGTTAGGTGCACTCGATTTATCTATCTTGACCTACTCTAGTTTCTTTTTCAAACCAATTATTCTTGAAGAGCATCATTCATAACTTTTGTCCTATGAACTTAGTTAAGTAATTTGATTCGAACCCTTATTCTGATATTGAACTTTTGTCTATAACTCGTCTCGAGCGCATACAATTCGATTTGTCGAATAAAGCCAAGGTTAAATTCAAACTAGAAATAGTGATCTATTCTAATGATATGTTGATGAAATCTCAATAAATGAACATTGCATAGTAATTGAAAGCATTTGAAATAAAAGGTCTAACCTATGATAGAAATTTGGGTTTATAAATATTAGTTGATATTTGGAAATCGAACTCGAATGCTTGAATAAATGCTTGAAACAATACTATTTAAAATATGACGAATCAGAGTAGTGCAGCAAAAGCGTGATGGTTTTTTTTTTTTTATGTTTGAGTTACTTTTCGACCAAACAAATAATGAAGATTTTCCAAACAAGATCTTATATTCGAAATAAGGATGAATATAAAGCCCTACATTGATTGGGTAAAGAATTTAGAATCAGATTTGTCTTGAACTATTTTGAAATAATATTAAGCGATGTGTATGCAGCTAAAATGTAAGTTGAATTTGCAATATGAATTTAAAGGATCAACTTGTATATTGATGGAAAATGTTTGGAATACATTGAAATTTATATGACTTGGAAGACTTGAAATGTTTCGACGACCAGAATCCCGATACTTTGAAATATCTGAAAATAACAAAATTTTGATTTGAAGTATTTAAAAGGTATGGATTGCGAAATGATTTACAACTTCGGGATATGAAATAATTTGGTTTGTTCGAGTAACGTGACTAAAACTGGGTAGTGATGAGGAATTGGATTATGATGGGTGATACTCAGTTTCCCTTCCATGAAGATGAACTTCTCAAACTAATAGCATATAGATTTCAGTATGGAATGTTGAGTTTTGAAAACAAATCTAGTCTTGAAAATCCCGAAGTGAAGTATGATTTTCTATATGAAAGAAATATGTAGTATTTCAATGGTTTGAAATGAGAACAGGATTCTGAGTAGGAGAAATCATTTTGGACTTTCAAGTGCTTTGTGAACTATGATTTGAAATTATAATTAATCTCTTTTGATTCCTCTGAAATTATATCTTTTAAATAAGGTTTTGATTTCCAAGTAAAAGGTTTTGATAAAAATATGAATTGGGATAAATAAGTGGAATTTCATAAGTTATGTCTTCGTTGCTTATAGAATATAAATGGATTTTTTCTATAAGAATTAAGATGAAGTTGGAAACAATTCCGAATTTAGGAAATTTTTGAGAAAACAACTTATAATATTTAACTTATATTCTTCCCTAAATTTCGTTCCAATTTCGAGGACGAAATTGTCTTAAGGGGGGAAGAATGTAACGAACCAGGATTTTTCTAAATTTAAATTTGAATATAGTTAGAGGTTTTTTCCGAATATCTTTTAAATTTAATTAGTTAAATAAATAATCTTCTATTATACAAATTTATTTTAAGGATATCTTTAATAAGTACTATCTAGTTTTGATATAAAGATCTTGGTATAAAAATGTTATTTATATACATAAGATCTTTTCAAGTATAATTTGAATATTAGAATTTATATTTAAAGATGTAATGGTATAAACATAAAAATATTTTTTTAGAGATGAATTTTGTAATACAAACTTAATCTAGGGATATGTTTAATCTATAGGATTTTTACAAGTATATTTTAAATATGTAAACTATTATGTATATAAATTTTTAATTTTTAAAGTTGTTTGATTTAAAAATAAATTATAACTAAATATCGGCTCAAAATATTTGTTCAGTTTCTGTACGCGTCATTTTGAAATATTTTATAGAATTTTTCTGTAATTTTTAGTTTGAAAAATAAGCATATATTTTTCCAACGTATTTTGGGGCAAATGTGGTCCTTTAGACACTTTGCAGAATTGAGTAAACGGACTGTTTTTATTACTATTTTGGAATCATGACGCGTTATTATATACGATTATGATTTTATTTCGGTACCTTTCACAATTAATAATTTTAAATAAATAAAAATGGAAAAATATATATATGTGAAACATGTTTTGAATTGGAAGTATAAACACCTCTTGAACTACTGCGTGTAACATTCTACCCTTCACGATGCATGAAATAATTGTATAAGGAGAACATGTTCCCATGTGTGCACGTTTGAAGTGGCAAGATGCATGTATTAGAATTTTAGGAAAGGGGCCACGTGTTCTTGGATGTGGATTAACGCATGCATATAAAGTTTTAAACGAAGCCAGGTGTCCTTTATAAATTTTACAAAAATACCCCTAGTTTCAATTATATAAAATCACGCATGCTCCCAAATATTACCCCATTGTTCTCTTCAGCAATTTTTGTGCGTTCCTCCCTTCCACACGTCCGCCCTCCTCCAAAAAAGAAAAAAGAAAAAAAAAAGATAAAAAGAAATTTGTCGGTTCCCCTCGCAAGACAGCATGTAATGTTTCCCGTCGGTTTAATTGAAGCAAGCTGACGTGTGTATAATTTATATATACACGGTAGTGCCGAGAAAGGATTGCGCGCGCGGCAGTAGCAGTGTCCACAAGTTGCAAGTGCTCGTCCATGGTTGCTGTAGTTGATGCTAGCTTTGACGGCGAAATATTTTGAAAGCAGCGTCGGTGAGATTTCCTAATTTAAAATTTATTTTAAATTAGTTATTTAGTTATTTGAATCAATCGTTAATTTAAATATTTGGTTGTTGATCATGTGTTGTGATGAATTGTTCGTTATTGGTTTTGTAATGTGTGTTTGTATGGTTCGGAAACACCGTAAACACTGAGCGTTATGGACCGTAACGCTCCGCGCACAGTTAATCAATTTTTTTTAACTGTTGTTGTGATGGATGCTTTGTGTTTGACTATAGAGTTAATTTTGATTGCATGAATTCACACACACTATAGTTGTTTGATTATACGGTTAACCGATTTAAAACTCTCCTTCTATTTTAAATAAAGACTTATTTATTTTTGAATTAGTTTCAAATTTTGAATTTAAACTATTTGGGAATTTAAGCGGTTGTGTTTCGAGAATCAAATCGGAAAGGATTTGAAATGAAAATTTAACATTGCTTTATATCAAAAAAAATATGATCCCATCATTAGAATGCAGAAAATATTTAATTTATGGAAAAAAAATTTTGAAATGATGGTTTGTAGATTTAAAGTATGAAATTTAATGGAAAATTTGTATTTTAAAAATCAGTATCGTCTTTCCAATGATAATAACATTTAACGGATCGTTCTAGGATGATAGAGAGGATAGTGTCTAGGCCTGGGTTTGGAAATATAGTTTCCTACTCTCCCTGGCTATCCCTAACTGATCCGACGAACGTGATGGTTAATTCAAAGTATAATTTGAAGAAAAAAATTTGGAAATCAAATGGTTAAGTATCGCATCAATTTTTAAATTAAAAAAAAAGATTTTGGAAATAATTCCCATTACTCATGGGTTATTTAAATTAAGTTTTGAATTTTAATCGAGAAATGGTTCAAATACGTATTCAATATTGATTTGAAAAGTATTGAAATCTATATTTCATTTAAAATGAAAATTTATAATTTGAAAAGATGATTTTGAAATAGGTATGATTTCGGGGAAATGAAATTTTAAATACGGTATAAGAATGGATTTATAAAAATTATTTAAAACTCCAGGAAACATAATAAATCATATTTTATTATATGAAGGAGATTTGAGTTAGTTTTAATATTGCTAGATTGATTTGGTTAAATAACCATTTCGCAGCACTTTTTAGTAACGCTTTCAACGTTATTGAACTATTCTTTTTAAATGATTTGGAATTTGAAGATGAGAAACCATGAGCCATTTTGAAAGGAATTTGTTAAATGTATTGGGAGATTTTAAAAGAGGTTAAACTGAATGGTATGAATTTATTTAAATTTCAAGTAAGATATGATTAGTTTGAAATTTAAAGGAATTGCGTTAGGACAAAATTGGTCGTCAAATATTCGGTATGGAATCCCAGTTTGGACAAATACTATCATAAATAGTAAACCATAGTCATATCTAAATTCTGATGGTGTTTGGCCGTGATGGTGAATCGATGTCAAATATAGGTCGACCAAATTCTTTTTAAACTTATATTTGAAAAATCCACCATTTGAATGGGAAGAAAAATACAAATTAAGGATATAATATCTAAGGAAAGGATAACGATGAATAAATGGATTTTTCTTCGATATATAAGATTGGGACGAATATTGAATATTAAAAGAAAAGTGAAGATGAAAATAAGTTTTAAGGAAATGAATCCAACCTTAATTGGAAGTAAAATGTTTGAGAAGGAGATTTGAATTGGGAATCGGTATAGAACATAGATACTGATTTTAAAATGCGCTTATTGCTTGGAAAGACCGGGATCGGATTTCAATCCGAAAACCATTCCAAGTAATAATACGACGTTATGAAGCAAACTGAGGACATGGAAATGGCGAATGAAGACCGGGAATCTTTGGATTATTTGTTTTGACTGTCGATGTCTCGAATCGGGGTGTACACCCGATACAAGTTTATACGTGGCTTGAGGTCTGGATATATTTGAGGATTCTCGGATTTTGTTCCGTTCAGACCCAGAATGGACTTGTATGGATTGTGTTTCTGACATTGTAATTGACCACGTAGCACTGATTCCTGTGAATATATATCAGACTTGTGGCAATTGAGTAATCCCGTCCCTAAGTTACGTTCTTAGAGGTTATGTATTGATTTGAATAAGTGATATGTGGAAGATTGACAATGTGGCATACTCAGGTGATTGAATGAGCTAATGATGATCAAAGCACGGCTTATTTAAGCGAAGCTTTGTGTATGACGTGACATCAACAAACCTCACACCCTGGATGATGAGAAATGGTGGTTAGGTTGTGTATATATATATGAATTGATGATGACCGCTGCAGCAGTGGGTAAAACCACTTATGAACTGGAATAGGGTATGTTCGGGGGGCCGCGTCTGGTCGAAAACCGTTGATCTGCCTCGCGATTTGTATTGGTGTCCACGTCTGGATGAAAATCCCGTGATTACATTTCGCTTGAGTTCCGATTGATCTTTCGTGCCAGGAATTATCAAGTTGGGAATCCAAATCTCCAATACGAGCCAGACGATTTTTATTGTTTATATATGGCGACATATATTATGGGGTATCATGTCGTCTAGGATTTATACATTTATTTGCGAAATTGTTTTCACACTATATAATAGTATTAAAAGAGGATTTTCACGTATGAAAGCATGTTTGGGTATCATAAGACAAAACTCGCCCATTTGGTGTGCGCTTGCATTGTGTGATGTGGGTCGAGCTTATGATATCTTCATTTTTCAAAAGTCATAGCGAATTTCTATGCATGGAAATTCATATATATAATAAACCCGTTGTAACGAACTGGAATTTTCGACTCCGAAAATCGACACAAAACCCAGCGTCGACTGTTCAGACATCGAAAATACCGGATCATTAATAGAAAGAAATTAGAGGATGAGAAAGATAAGATAGAACTAATAGAATAGAAGAAGAAGAAGTAGGAGAACACAACTGAGTAGAATCAGAGTAAACACGAATCTCACAGCGGGACGAATATATTATATAACATAACTTTGAAATACAAAACTGTATTGTATATTCATACCATTATCAGGGTACAATACATCATATCACAGCGGAAATAATCTCTAACTAATTAATGGTGAAGCCTTTTGTTTCCAGCTCCTCCAAGTGAATCTGCAAAGCCTGAAACACTTGACTGCCCATACAAATTTGGGCACCCAAGAGTTTAGGGAAAACAAACAAAATAAACTCTGGGTCAGTCATGGGACTAGTGTGAGTAAATTCCAACCATACGGTTTAACTTTGAAAATCCTTTTGAAACCAAAAAGATAATAGTAAGACCAGCCCACACATAAACATGGACGGTTTTTACCTTACTATAACCCAAAACACTTTGATATCAAAATCCTGTGATATTATAATAATGTCTAATCAAATAAATAACCAAATAGTAAAACGCTTGCATCTCACGCTCTACATATATAGTATAAAATCAAAAACCGCAGGGCGCTTATTGGAGATTGGATTCCAACTATGACAAGGTATGGGACCACCTTCCGATGATGTATCTCTAGAGGCGAATACACCTGGGTTCAACAAGAACGTCTTGCAACCCGGCCCACACATGACCGACCACTCATTTCGCTTGAGTGTATCGAATGTATATCACCAACGGTTGGGCTCAAACCACCGTTCCCGAATGGGCAGAATCGATAGATTTAGAAACAAAAGGAATTTCTCTAGATAGGTGATTATACACCCTAATGGGAGCGACCCACATAGCCATGCTGCCTGCCCGATTTTTGTCATTTCCCGGCTGTGAAGCTTGAGGCTACGTCTACCTTTTAGAACATCTGGCCACCATACACTTTGAATGCCACATCGTCAAACCCGTCAAATCACTAGTTGATCTTCCCAAAAATATCACGGGTATAAAAGCTAAGAGAAACGAATTTCTCCGCCACCAGACATAATACCTTGAAAAGATCGTCTTATGTGACCGTTAGGAATACTCTGTCAGACATTCGTCCATACAAGTTGTCCTAGGACTGGACAAACAGAAAGCACCATTCTGAAACAGGACGACCCTTGCATTTCACTCCGTCTTCAATTTTCTTCAACATAATTAAATTTGCAACGCTTATGCCTATACGGAGTGGTTTTCGGATAACATATCCAACCGGTCTCTCCGTATTGACAACGATGGTCAAAACACTTCAATAGTCGGTTATTTAACTATCGAAGTAAAAACAACATCCATTCAAACATCACACCTCGCTGGCCTTTTCTAATATTTTCCCGTTTCCTATATCTTCCTAGATATTTTATCAAAGCTCGTTAAGCCCTTCACGCTCTGGAAAAACATTTCCAAAAATTATAAACCCTTATTCTTCCATATTCTTGAAACCATATGTCGTTAACTTTCGAAAACATTTCTCGCTTTTACACACTTCTTATTTTTTTGTATATGCATTATCTATATTGGAAAATATTTCCAATTCCCAGTATACCCATTTAAATCTACAATGATTGCTTTTCAAACATAATTCACTTTAAACCGCGAATGTTATTTCTCATAGGAACTGATCTCATTAAATCAAACTAACTTGGTTTTAACAATAAATATCACTATCGATTATGTACGTACAATTCGACAAAGCCAATCCAACTATATCACTTCTTCGGAAAGACATAATTATTTCCTTATCACTTGGCTAAGTGAGTTTCAAACCTCTCTAGGGAATAGTGCTATATCTAATAATCACGATTAAGCTTGGTCAATAGTGCTAGTTTATTGTTATAGTTCAAAAGCTTGTCATACGCTGTAATATTCTCCTTTATAACTAATCTTGACATCCATTTTCGCTACGAAAACCTTGACATCTCTTTCCGTTACAAAAATCTTGACATCTCTTTCCGTTACAAAAATCTTGACATCTATTTCCGTTACAAAAATCTTGACATCTATTTCCGTTACAAAAATCTTAACATCTCTTTCCGTTACAAACAAATACCATCCTTCGATAATAGTGAAGTCGTTCAAGTTGGGGTATTTTAATTACCTCTCAGACCTTGATCAACAACATTCTTATCTTAGAATAGATATAAGTTCGTAATTCTAACCTCTTATACTTTAAAATTAGTAAACGTGCCTCTTGCTATATTTTAAATATGGTTTTTATAACGCCATATCCTTATTTTGAAAACTCGGTTATTTACATTAGCTTATACAAATCTATTTTTTTAACATTACTCTCCGCTTCGTCTTTCTTAGACAAATCCCTTATTAAACATTCCTCTTCACTTTGTCTTCTTTAGACAAATCCCTTATTAAACATTCTTCTTCGCTTTTGTCTTCTTTAAACAAATCCCTTATACTTTAAAATCTTATTTAAACTAAATCAACTATTCGTTAATTTATTACATTGGATTAATCAGCCCAATCTAATTTAATTAAATAACCAATTATTGATCAAAACAGTTTGCTTGGTAAATATTTAGCCATGATTAACCCACTAATCAATTCTAACAAATCTTCTCATTTTGAATAAACAACATTTATTAATCCAAATAATTTCACTTGTATCGATTACTATAAAAATAATAATTTATTCCTAAATAATCTCATTTACTATTAAATAAACAATAATCGATTCTAACTAATCTTACTTAATATGAAATCAGCCATAATCTATTTCGAAATATCTCATTTAATTGTTCATAAAACAATAAATTCTTGTTATTAATCATCAAGCTAATCTCCGCCTACTTACTTATTAATCTTATTAATATAAGAATCCACTTTACCAAATCATTTAGTAAGTATGGTGAAACACGTGCTTCGCACACGGTGCGATTTTGGTAAAACAATAGCGGTTAAAACAAATGATACATTTATGGTTGATTGTTGCCACTTTCTTAATCGATATCATCTGTTGATTAAATCAAAATAACGTTTGAATTTCCATTCAACGCTAATATCAACACAAGGTTTCAAAAGTCATTTGGGTTCAAACAGTGCATCTATATAAAACAAACAGTACATATAAATATTGAGGAATCCGGCTGGATTCCTCCAACCGGTTTCCTGCATCCACCGATGTTGGTCAACAATTAACACTGATTCCATACCAGAAAATAATATAATCGATGGAATCAATCCAACCAATGATGTGTATATATGCAACGATATATAATTCAACCATTTTAATTGTAATCTACCGAAGTGACCATCACACAATGTTCAACCAATATTTAAGATATAATTATAATATTTTAAAATAGAACAGAGTTAGTGAATTTACTCACCTTGGCGCGTTAACCATTAAATAACAATTTGCGTTCCATTGATCCCATCGAACGTTGTTGCTCCTCCTTCTTGCTTTTACATGCACACCCCTCTTGACGGTACCACTAAGATAAAACTCGATCGGACCTTTGAATCCCAGGTTCAAGTGCAGATCCGCGTCAACAGTGCTTAAACCAACTCGCACTTTCCTTCTCAAAGCCGTCGAACCCATCCACGCCACAATAGTGCATCGTCCGAACTGAATGTTCACCGCAATCCTCCAAAGTTCAACATTCTTTACAACCCTTTAGAAATGAACAGCCAACACCCTTCTGTTCACAAAATTCACGTCCAACTTATTTTGCTTGCGGTTACCCTTTTTGTTTTTTCTTGTTTTGTTTTTGTTTGGCAACCCATTCAAACAGTACGTCCCCTTTTATTTCTTGAAAACCGCTACCTCCTGTGAATAGAAACAGCCATGTCCATAATACTCTAGCACATCTCCCATAATCCTTAACAGAAAATACTTCACCTCTTAACTCCTCTTCTCACGTACAACATCACCATCGCTAACTTGCCAAACTCGTACGCCTCCTCCCTCATGACGCGTTCAGTTGGCGACTGTAAGGTGCCACCCCCACTAGATCATCAACTCAAAACTTCCCTTCAATGCCGGCAGAAAATCCGAGCTTAACCCGGACCTTCAGCTCAACGCAAACTGGCTCCTTCCAGCTAAAGGATTTGCAGCGACTGTCCGAGACTCAAGCCAGCGTGCATCCCTTCCACTTTGCATTACACGCCAGCTTTAGTATCCCTACAGTAACCAACTCGCACCCATTTGTATCCAATTCTGTTTACGTAAGAGCTGTTACGGACAGAAATAATAACACGATCGTGATGAGTGTGGTGCCACGATCCCAGAAATATAATAATATCGGTAGATTAACTCATATTGTGAAACCCCAAAATAGCGATATAGGGTGCGAAATACTCCAAATAAAAAGTTTCTTATTAAATTAATTAAAAATTACAGAAAAATTCTAAAAATTAATTTATCACTACGTCTCAAAAGAACCTTGTCTAAATTCGAAACCGATATCTAGTTATATCAAATAAACCGTTAGGTCGATAAACGATTCTACAGTGACTATTTGGATATTTGATTTGGATATAACTCACAATCTGTAACACGAAATCTTGGTTTCTCACTCCTGTTAGAAAGATATAGTTCAACACATTCGAACGTATCTTATTTCGTAAAAATCCGATTTAAAACGAGTCATGTATACTCAGTTGAAGTTCAGAACGTTAAATTACGAACTGCCGCGATATTACGACTCGATTATATTTAATATATAATTTTATACGTTCAACTTCATTTTAATTAATATATATATCCACTTATATTACGAATTCAATATTTAAACTGATTTAAATATTCAAATTCAAACCGATAAAAATGCGGGACGTTACATTCCTTCCCCCTTAAAATAATTTCGTCCTCGAAATTGCTAAGAAGTGAAGATGCTCTAATTCTAACTCCACACAACCTGCTTGGTTGAAATTTCATACTTCACATCCCCATAACTCAATCCTTGCGTCGAATCTTTTATCCTTATATCAATACCCGACCCTTTTTGGTTCGACATCCAACTCTATCCCTTTAGCATATATCCAGGCATACCCAATTGATTCCCAATCAATCCGTTCTCAAATCCAATTGTTCGCTTCTACCCAAGCCAAATTTCCTTTTGCAATTCCAGTTTCGATCTCAACTTCAAATTCTTATTTCATAACCAGGTTTGGTTCCGTTCCAAATCTTAATTCACAACTCAACTACTTTGCCAAATCAAATCCTTATTCCAGTACGATTTCCATTTACATGGCTTCATTTCAACTCCAATTTTATTTGACTTATTTAAATTCACTGTTTATTTACTTCATAAGTAAATTTTAAATTTCAGAATTCAAATTCCTAGGGTTTTCATTTCAAATCAATTTGAAATCATATATATATATTCATAACATAGCAATTCAAAACATTTTAATTCACGAACAACTTATTTCAAAACAAAATCTTTGGTAGTAATCCGTCACTTAGAGACTCGAAACTGAACAACGATGATGTCCGGATCATCATAGGAATTTATTTTCCAGCCATCGAAGTGAGTTCAATACTATATTACTTTAAAAATTCATTTTAAAACACTTCCATTTTGAAATTTACTTCAAAATATCTTTCACAGCACTTGGAAAACAATTTCAAATCTCCCAAGATTTTAAAATTCCCATATATTTAATACAAACATTATTTCCAACTCTTTTCCAAGTTTCCAGAGTTTTGTTTCAATTCTGGTTTTAAATCCAGATTTAGTTCATCTGATTTATATATTATACTTATGTGAATTCTTATTGGTTATTTATAACCAATTCAATTATAACCCTATTTGATTATAATTCCAACCAACACATTTAATATATATTAGATAATCTCAAAATATATATACTTTTATATCAAAATATACTTCGGGTAAAATTATTTCATTTACCCTCTTTCAATACAATACTATGTCGAAATTCTCTATCGAAGCATTTATAAATCCCTATCGACCTCGTAAGTTAAACGCGTCGATCTGGAATTTATATATTACTCACCAGATCAATCAACACAATATAAAACGGTTTTTATATCAATTTACAAATACGCGCTCATATATATATACACTCAAACTCAATCTAGGGTATTACTAACCCCATCTCTACCGAGTCACACCACAGAGCCAAGGTAATCACTTAACCTTCAGCTCTGATACCAACTGTAACGAACTGGAATTTTCGACTCCGAAAATCGACACAAAACCCAGCGTCGACTGTTCAGACATCGAAAATACCGGATCATTAATAGAAAGAAATTAGAGGATGAGAAAGATAAGATAGAACTAATAGAATAGAAGAAGAAGAAGTAGGAGAACACAACTGAGTAGAATCGGAGTAAACACGAATCTCACAGCGGGACGAATATATTATATAACATAACTTTGAAATACAAAATTGTATTGTATATTCATACCATTATCAGGGTACAATACATCATATCACAGCGGAAATAATCTCTAACTAACTAATGGTGAAGCCTTTTGTTTCCAGCTCCTCCAAGTGAATCTGCAAAGCCTGAAACACTTGACTGCCCATACAAATTTGGGCACCCAAGAGTTTAGGGAAAACAAACAAAATAAACTCTGGGTCAGTCATGGGACTGGTGTGAGTAAATTCCAACCATACGGTTTAACTTTGAAAATCCTTTTGAAACCAAAAAGATAATAGTAAGACCAGCCCACACATAAACATGGACGGTTTTTACCTTACTATAACCCAAAACACTTTGATATCAAAATCCAGTGATATTATAATAATGTCTAATCAAATAAATAACCAAATAGTAAAACGCTTGCATCTCACGCTCTACATATATAGTATAAAATCAAAAACCGCAGGGCGCTTATTGGAGATTAGATTCCAACTATGACAAGGTATGGGACCACCTTCCGATGATGTATCTCTAGAGGCGAATACACCTGGGTTCAACAAGAACGTCTTGCAACCCGGCCCACACATGACCGACCACTCATTTCGCTTGAGTGTATCGAATGTATATCACCAACGGTTGGGCTCAAACCACCGTTCCCGAATGGGCAGAATCGATAGATTTAGAAACAAAAGGAATTTCTCTAGATAGGTGATTATACACCCTAATGGGAGCGACCCACATAGCCATGCTGCCTGCCCGATTTTTGTCATTTCCCGACTGTGAAGCTTGAGGCTACGTCTACCTTTTAAAACATCTGGCCACCATACACTTTGAATGCCACATCGTCAAACCCGTCAAATCACTAGTTGATCTTCCCAAAAATATTACGGGTATAAAAGCTAAGAGAAACGAATTTCTCCGCCACCAGACATAATACCTTGAAAAGATCGTCTTATGTGACCGTTAGGAATACTCTGTCAGACATTCGTCCATACAAGTTGTCCTAGGACTGGACAAACAGAAAGCACCATTCTGAAACAGGACGACCCTTGCATTTCACTCCGTCTTCAATAGATCTAGGAAAATGGATCCAAATTACTGCGAAGAACATGTTGAAAAGTTTTTATAGCCATCGCTAAATTTTTTGTAGCAATCTTCGAATATGTGTAATATTCTTTGAATTGATTTAGAAGAAGAAAGGCCATTTTAATTTTTGTTACAGCAGAGCTTCGCCATCAACATTATTTTTAGATGAATAAAACCTAGGTCTAGGGACATTTATATAGGCTAGGGCTCAATGAATCTTGCTCATAAAGGTGTCCAAATACAAAATGAAGTATTTCGCCCAGATCTGTCAGGGGTGGGTCGACCCCCCTTTGAGTGGGTCGACCCCCCTTTGGGTAGGTCGACCTATGGGTCGACCCTCCATTGAGTGGGTAGACCCACTTGAGCTCAACATAATTAAATTTGCAACGCTTATGCCTATACGGAGTGGTTTTCAGATAACATATCCAACCGTTCTCTCCGTATTGACAACGATGGTCAAAACACTTCAATAGTCGGTTATTTAACTATCGAAGTAAAAACAACATCCATTCAAACATCACACCTCGCTGGCCTTTTCTAATATTTTCCCGTTTCCTATATCTTCCTAGATATTTTATCAAAGCTCGTTAAGCCCTTCACGCTCTGGAAAAACATTTCCAAAAATTATAAACCCTTATTCTTCCATATTCTTGAAACCATATGTCGTTAACTTTCGAAAACATTTCTCGCTTTTACACACTTCTTATTTTTTTGTATACGCATTATCTATATTGGAAAATATTTCCAATTCCCAATATACCCATTTAATTCTACAATGATTGCTTTTCAAACATAATTCACTTTAAACCGCGAATGTTATTTCTCATAGGAACTGATCTCATTAAATCAAACTAACTTGGTTTTAACAATAAATATCACTATCGATTATGTACATACAATTCGACAAAGCCAATCCAACTATATCACTTCTTCGGAAAGACATAATTATTTCCTTATCACTTGGCTAAGTGAGTTTCAAACCTCTCTAGGGAATAGTACTATATCTAATAATCACGATTAAGCTTGGTCAATAGTGCTAGTTTATTGTTATAGTTCAAAAGCTTGTCATACGCTGTAATATTCTCCTTTATAACTAATCTTGACATCCATTTTCGCTACGAAAATCTTGACATCTCTTTCCGTTACAAAAATCTTGACATCTCTTTCCGTTACAAAAATCTTGACATCTATTTCCGTTACAAAAATCTTGACATATATTTCCGTTACAAAAATCTTGACATCTCATCTTTCCGTTACAAACAAATACCATCCTTCGATAATAGTGAAGTCGTTCAAGTTGGGGTATTTTAATTACCTCTCAGACCTTGATCAACAACATTCTTATCTTAGAATAGATATAAGTTCGTAACTCTAACCTCTTATACTTTAAAATTAGTAAACGTGCTTCTTGCTATATTTTAAATATGGTTTTTATAACGCCATATCCTTATTTTGAAAACTCGGTTATTTACATTAGCTTATACAAATCTATTTTTTTAACATTACTCTCCGCTTCATCTTTCTTAGACAAATCCCTTATTAAACATTCCTCTTCACTTTGTCTTCTTTAGACAAATCCCTTATTAAACATTCTTCTTCGCTTTTGTCTTCTTTAAACAAATCCCTTATACTTTAAAATCTTATTTAAACTAAATCAACTATTCGTTAATTTATTACATTGGATTAATCAGCCCAATCTAATTTAATTAAATAACCAATTATTGATCAAAACAGTTTGCTTGGTAAATATTTAGCCATGATTAACCCACTAATCAATTCTAACAAATCTTCTCATTTTGAATAAACAACATTTATTAATCCAAATAATTTCACTTGTATCGATTACTATAAAAATAATAATTTATTCCTAAATAATCTCATTTACTATTAAATAAACAATAATCGATTCTAACTAATCTTACTTAATATGAAATCAGCCATAATCTATTTCGAAATATCTCATTTAATTGTTCATAAAACAATAAATTCTTGTTATTAATCATCAAGCTAATCTCCGCCTACTTACTTATTAATCTTATTAATATAAGAATCCACTTTACCAAATCATTTAGTAAGTATGGTGAAACACGTGCTTCGCACACGGTGGGATTTTGGTAAAACAATAGCGGTTAAAACAAATGATACATTTATGGTTGGTTGTTGCCACTTTCTTAATCGATATCATCTGTTGATTAAATCAAAATAACGTTTGAATTTCCATTCAACGCTAATATCAACACAAGGTTTCAAAAGTCATTTGGGTTCAAACAGTGCATCTATATAAAACAAACAGTACATATAAATATTGAGGAATCTGGCTGGATTCCTCCAACCGGTTTCCTGCATCCACCGATGTTGGTCAACAATTAACACTGATTCCATACCAGAAAATAATATAATCGATGGAATCAATCCAACCAATGATGTGTATATATGCAACGATATATAATTCAACCATTTTAATTGTAATCTACCGAAGTGACCATCACACAACGTTCAACCAATATTTAAGATATAATTATAATATTTTAAAATAGAACAGAGTTAGTGAATTTACTCACCTTGGCGCGTTAACCATTAAATAACAATTTGCGTTCCATTGATCCCATCGAACGTTGTTGCTCCTCCTTCTTTCTTTTACATGCACACCCCTCTTGACGGTACCACTAAGATAAAACTCGATCGGACCTTTGAATCCCAGGTTCAAGTGCAGATCCGCGTCAACAGTGCTTAAACCAACTCGCACTTTCCTTCTCAAAGCCGTCGAACCCATCCACGCCACAATAGTGCATCGTCCGAACTGAATGTTCACCGCAATCCTCCAAAGTTCAACATTCTTTACAACCCTTTAGAAATGAACAGCCAACACCCTTCTGTTCACAAAATTCACGTCCAACTTATTTTGCTTGCGGTTACCCTTTTTGTTTTTTCTTGTTTTGTTTTTGTTTGGCAACCCATTCAAACAGTACGTCCCCTTTTATTTCTTGAAAACCACTACCTCCTGTGAATAGAAACAGCCATGTCCATAATACTCTAGCACATCTCCCATAATCCTTAACAGAAAATACTTCACCTCTTAACTCCTCTTCTCATGTACAACATCACCATCGCTAACTTGCCAAACTCGTACGCCTCCTCCCTCATGACGCGTTCGGTTGGCGACTGTAAGGTGCCACCCCCACTAGATCATCAACTCGAAACTTCCCTTCAATGCCGGCAGAAAATACGAGCTTAACCCGGACCTTCAGCTCAACGCAAACTGGCTCCTTCCAGCTAAAGGATTTGCAGCGACTGTCCGAGACTCAAGCCAGCGTGCATCCCTTCCACTTTGCATTACACGCCAGCTTTAGTATCCCTACAGTAACCAACTCGCACCCATTTGTATCCAATTCTGTTTACGTAAGAGCTGTTACGGACAGAAATAATAACACGATCGTGATGAGTGTGGTGCCACGATCCCAGAAATATAATAATATCGGTAGATTAACTCATATTGTGAAACTCCAAAATATCGATATATGGTGCGAAATATTCCAAATAAAAAGTTTCTTATTAAATTAATTAAAAATTACCGAAAAATTCTAAAAATTAATTTATCACTACGTCTCAAAAGAACCTTGTCTAAATTCGAAACCGATATCTAGTTATATCAAATAAACCGTTACGGTCGATAAACGATTTTACAGCGACTATTTGGATATTTGATTTGGATATAACTCACAATCTGTAACACGAAATCTTGGTTTCTCACTCCTGTTAGAAAGATATAGTTCAACACATTCGAACGTATCTTATTTCTTAAAAATCCGATTTAAAACGAGTCATGTATACTCAGTTGAAGTTCAGAACGTTAAATTACGAACTGCCGCGATATTACAACTCGATTATATTTAATATATAATTTTATACGTTCAACTTCATTTTAATTAATATATATATCCACTTATATTACGAATTCAATATTTAAACTGATTTAAATATTCAAATTCAAACAGATAAAAATGCGGGACGTTACACCCGTTCCGCATTAGCGGCATGGTCCGTTGAATTCCCAACTTTAAAATGAATTCTAAATAAGAAACTGTTTTGAAATCTCACACCAGTCCCATGACTGACCTAGAGTTTATTGTTCCTTCCTAAACTCTGGGTGCCCTCTAATTTTCACACGGGCAGCTAGTGTTTAGTTTTACAGTTATGGATCATTGGAGAAGATTCAGAGCGCTTTCTGAGTTGGAGTTCACGCTAGAGTTTGGAGCTTCCGCTGTATCCTATGGTTTCTTCCGCTGAGAGTATATTTGCCTTTCTTCCGCTGTATGTGTAGTAACTCTGATATTAACTCTGATATTCCATGTAACTCTGATGTAAAATTTGTATTATGCAATAAAAGTTTTGTTATTTTGTTCAATATATGTTGTACCCATAACCATCCGCCTTTGTGAACGGTTCTAGTTGGTTTAATTACCGACGAAAACCGGGCAAAAAGACGGTTTGTTACATTGATTTTCCAGGTTGTTACGTGGTTGATCTCCAAGTATGTCTGGACGATCACCACTTATTACCTTGTCTTGGGTTTACAGCCCATTCAAGACATCAATAATCATACAAACGATATGGAGACCTCCGGTCTTCAACCTCCGTCTTCATCGTCAACTTATCGTCGAATCAGTTATTCAGAATGGGTATAAGCCCGCCCTTTCCAAATAACTCGTGTATATAATAAACAAGTGCAATAAAAACAGAACATATGCCTCATTCCAATCCAGAATATTCCTTAATTTAAATTTTCATATACTTCGGGAAAGGTTTCCATTAATTTTATCAAGGATAAATTCTTTTAATTTTATTTTTTAATCTTCCTTTGTATATCAATTCTAAACCAAATTATGGTTTATCAACTTGTCGGAATTAGCGTACCTTATCGCAGTAATCATTTGTTTAATTTCCCTATCCCAACCTATTCATCCCATGGAACAAAATTGGTAATACTCCATATCTAACACCATGGTGTTATCGGTATAATTAACTACCATTTCAGGTTCAAATTTTATTAAAGATTTAACTATCGCTAGGAGAAAAACTGGTGACACTCCATTCTCGATCATTTCCCAAATTTGATAATTTAAATTATCACATTCGCATTCCAATCTAATTAAAGATCCATTATAACTTCACCCAGTTTTAATCTTCCCAAAAATAAATATTAATGATTATTTAACTTTGGGATATCAAACACTCCACACCGATAATCTACATTGTACCATTGATTTCTGCCTATATAGAACCTCTAAGAGCGTATGTCTTGGAGAAGGGTGTTAAGAAAGAGAATGAATTCTCCGCCACCAAACGGATATATATTTAGCGGAGATCAACAAATACGGTATATAGGAATCGATGTCGAACATGTAACCCTGTCCTTTAACTATGTTAAAGAACCAGTGTCATTTAAAACATGGTCCACAATAAACCCAAATCCTCTTCCGTAAAACTGGAACCTTCATGGAAAAACAAATTAATTTATAATCGATACAAATTTCCGTATCCGACCAATAATATAAATGGAATAACGACAAGGCCTTTTAAATTCCATATATATTAATAGTCTTCCTCCACAGAAGCTCACTTTGATTATTACCAATCGAACTCCATTCAATTCCAATTTAATATAATAAATTGGAAAACTTTCCTTTACAAAATCCCATTAAATCTTAATAAAAGATTTATACATTCCAAATCACATTTCAGTACAAAACGGGTTAAAGAACGAATGTCATTAAAACACAGTTCACAATAAACCTAATTCACATTCCATTTTATTCCAATTAAATGCTAATTAACTGGAAACACTAATAATCTTAATTAAAAAAATTATTCTTTACACATGGGGTTTAAGAACAGTGTTATTTACGACACCATTCACGACAAACCCAAAATCCAATTCTTTTATTCAATTCCAATTAAATCTTAATTAATTGGAAAACTTCACTAAATCTTAATTAAAAGATTTATTCTTTCCTCAACTGGGTTTAAGGGCAGTGTTAATGAAGACACCATTCGCGACAAACCCAAACTCCAATTTAATATTAAATACAAGGCTCTGAATAGAAATTATATCGGCTTATATTCAATATCAAGTTCTAAAATCAATAAACATTATATTGGGAATAACGATATACATATATATCTCCCTAATTCCTCCATAATAACCTATAATCATGAATCCAATATCGAAATATTCCAAAGATAATTTCGATTCAAATCCATTCCAATTCATATATTGGAAATTCTGGTTATTTTAAAACCCTTTCTAAATCCAATTTATTTATTTAAAATTTATTGGATTCCAAATCTACTTAATAGCTAGTTCATTTTGATAAAAATATATTTTTATCTTTGCAAACGTGGAATTTTTCATCCCAATTCTTTCCAAATCATTTATTATGATTTTACACAAATTATTGATATTTTTAATAATTTTATCAAGGCCTTTCATTCGATTTCCATACACAGTCATCGAACTACACTTACAACGACATTTTCCAAATTGATTTGGACATAATTCCAAATCCAACCATTAGATTTCAAATCTCTTATGTTTGTTGGAATGCTCTTTTAGATGCGAACCCAACGGTTCCAGTTTTAGGAGAATCCGACGGTCGGATCTCCCGTAATATCAATTTGAAGTCAATGGTCGAAATTCGCGAATGGTCACGGTGCTGCGCATTTTATTCGGGCAATTAACTATGTATAACATATATATTATATATATATTTCTTCGATTTCCATTTAAAACGTACTTTATAAATCATTTATAAATTTGTTTTAAAACGATTCTAACTTCATTTTCAATTTTAAATCAAAATTGAATATTTATATCATTATAATGTATAAATGATTATATTTTCAAAATATCATATTATGAAATATTTTCCTTTGCGATATTCATTATAAAAATGAATAAAATCGATATAAATATTGTTCTCGTCCAAATGGCGCATCTCTAATCAGCACGGCTTCATATATTTCAATATTTTTGTGTTCATCCCAAATCGGACATCAAAATCATTTTTTGATCCATTAGTTATTTTAAAATATTCATTATTCTTCATTTTAAAATATTGATTAATTATAATATTTGTTCTTTCCAAATTAGAATCAGACATAGTCAATTACCATATAATTTTATTTATATGGATTTCATACAGACATGTAGACAACAATAATCAAACACGGTCAACCATCATCTAGAATGCATTACACAACTACATAAGCGTTAAATATAAATAATTAATGCTTACAACAGCCTGTCAACCAATCATTTGACATACAACTAAACAATTGGGATTAGTGTATGTCAAATATCATCCCAATACCCATATGGGGTTTCAATCAACACACACCGATTTTATTTGTGCAGTTGGGCGATGTGTAAAATATATCATCCCAATCAATATCAGTCAAATGAGTGTACATAAACAAATCATCCGATTTATAAATGACTATTTATTTTCATTCATATACTCATTAAAAATTATTTTTTTAATGTTAAAATATTTATTTCAACACATGAATATTTTATTTAGTTCATTTATACAATAAAAATGATATTTTTATTGTTCTAATATTTTTAGAAAATTTTGGCAGCATAATGGCACAACACTAGAACCGGAATAGGGACTAGCCTTATCCCTCGCCTAATACTGGCTCGCGCCATACACATACCAATTCTAGTCAATTCAATTTATATTCCAAATCAAATTCAACCAATTAAATCACTCAATCCAAAAATCAACAAGACATCCATGGTTTCAAATAAAGGTGTCGGGTGCTTCTAAGCAACGTCTACATCCTAGTATATATTTAACTAGAAAACAAAATTGGAATGCGAAGTTCTCACCTTTGGGACCCACTCCGCCAGTTTTGTTTCTGAATAGCTTGGATTTGCCCAAAACTCCAACGCAACCCTTTTCACACTATTCATAGTAAAAAATCACATTTTTATTATGATGATTATATGTTTAAAAATCGCATTTTTAAACCTTTCTATATATATTATAAATCATATTTTTATTTTGCTATTCGTATATATAAAATTCAAATTTTTATTCGCTATTCTCATATACCAAAATCAAAATTTTCTAATGATGTTTATATAATAAAAACTATATTTTTCTTTAAACTATTTCCTAATAAAAATCACATTTTTATTTCACTACTAAATATATATATATATATATATATGTATATATATATATATAATTTATATTTTTATAATGCTATTCAAAGAATAAAAATTCTATTTTTATATCGCTATAATTATATAAAAATCACATTTTTATATCAATGTTAACATTATAAAAATCATATTTCTATTTCAAACACTATATATATATATATATATATATAAACCTGTATTTTTATTTATGTTGTTATTACTTTTATTATTTTATATAAAATCAGTTTTTTTCTAACATAATACTTATATATAAATTTCAGATTTTAAAGCTCTAATATATATAAAAATTTACAAATTTTAAAACTAAAATATATATAAAAAAATCATATTTTAAACTAAGTTGTTCATATATAAATTTAATTTAATTAACATAATAGCATAAAAATAAATAAACAAAGACTCACTGGTAATCGTCGCTATCTTCGTTCGAACGGAGGGAGGAGCTCGTAGGGCATTGACGTTGGCAAGGGGTGCATGCGGAGGTGACGACGCGGTGGTGCTATCGCTGGTGGTCGGCAACGAGTTTTTGATGGGTTTGGGGATTTAGCCTTCGACTAAGCGGTGGTGGAGAGGAGAGAGAGTGGAGGAGTGGCGGAGGAGAAGATGGCTAGAGAAGAGGGCGCGCGCGTTGGTCCGGCGACGGGGCAAGAGGGGCGACGAGATTTGATTTAGGGAGGGGATTCGAAGAAACGTTAGTTTTTTTTGAAGAAGATGGGACCGGCTGAAGAAATAAAATAGAAATTAGGGTTTTCAATTTATTTATATAATCATTAAATATTACTTTATTCCCTAAAATTAGAATTTGCATTTGAACACCAAATGAGGCCCAACGACTATTGTCCCTAGCTAATTACCCCCATTTCGGACACAATGGGATATGTCCCGTAAGCCAATTTGACTGTTATTATCAGTTTTTATCAAAATTAAAATATAATATGTATATATTTAATTTTAACGCACATTTTAATTTACTAGGGCCACATACGACTCCAAAAATTCCAGAAAAATAAATCGAGCTATGTTTTAAGGATACAATCCTAACAAAGCTAATTTCGTAGAATTTGGAGAACGTTTGAAAAAGGGCCATTTTCCGGTCGATTAAATTGACTGAAATTGACAAAATGCGTTTTCTTTTGCCACTCTCATATATTAATTCCAAAAAATATGAATTTTGGAATCTAGCAATAATTTAACATTCCGGATCAAACAAAGGTGGTCTCGTCGAAAATGGATGTAGTTTACAAAATGGCTATTTTTAAGGGCTATGCATTATATAAATCCATAGTGACTATTCTGAATTTTCAACTAGACATAACTTTTTATTACCGTTATGAAATTTGGATTTTTCACACTCGTTGGACAGATATTTTCAAACAAATTCAAATATTTCTAGTTTTACTGAAATCCGGATTATTTTGAATCCTGTACATTCATTTTACATTTGAAATCGAATTTTCAAACTGTCGCGCCATTTTAAGCTCGTTATATAATCAAAATAAATTTATTCGTTCTAACTTCGATTTAAATAAATTTTTAGTCGTTATTATTTAAAATAAATCGTATTAAATATTCAAAATCCATTAAAATTGCTAAAATAAAATTTTTAAATTGGTTCTGAAAATTCGGGTTGTTACACTTTTACTTGATTTATTATATTATATTATTTACACATATGATAAAGTCAAATATTGGTTTTTTTAATTTGGGTTGTGATTTGAAACAACCAAAACTTCCCCGTAAAAGAAAGCCCGGATTGAGTTAAGAACAAGGCAAATCAGAATACAAAGAGAAGAATATTTCACTACTTATTACAACAATTTACATCAGAGTACAAGAATATACAGAGGATGAATAAATAATACACATTTGGTAAACATCAGAGATTTACCAATTACAATGCTGCGGAAAAACAATACATAACACAACTACAAGAGATACACGGATACACAATGTTCCGAATATAGCTCCAGATGTGAATCGATGAGACGACCCGATTTCCCGTTCTCACGGAAACAAGGTTATCTTTGGAATATAACACAGAAACATATAATAGCAGAACAGAATTAAATAAATACACCAGAATGAACAACAAAATATATTGGATAAAAGTAATCATCAGAGTTACACAGTATACAGGATCTTACTTAGTACAAATACAGTTCAGCTATACATAAATGTCTACAGCGGAAATAAACAAAATATGCACAATAGGAGCTGAACAGCATAAAAGGAAATAAATGATAGAATCCATCTTCAGCTCCAGCTATCCAGAAAGAACCAGCTAAACCTGAATACAAGGCTGCCCGTGTAGAAAAAGGGGCACCCGAGTTTGAGAGTGAAACAAACTACGAGTCAGTCATGGGACTTGTATGAGAAATCCACTCAACACATATATAATTGGCTAATCACAGGACCACGCCACTTTCGTGGAACGGGTTTACTCCATTGGATTGCCAGTGCTTTTAAAACAAATCTTTCTTTTAAACATCGCTATGCTTTTTATAAAAATGAAGCCATTATAAGACTCAGTTCCCATCACACAATGCAACGCAAACCGGAGGATAGAGTTTTACCTTATAATGGCCAAAATATGATTGATACGAATAAAACAAAGGCAATTGATATTATTGCTAGTGTTAATATGTTTTGAAAACAATTTCAAATCATAACTATCAATCATAGACGGCATGGGTACCATATATCATGTCGCCATATATATATATACAATCAAAACCGCACGATCACGTATTTGGAAATTGGATTTCCGTCATGAACCAAGGCAAAAGATAGTCCTTACCGAATTCGAGACGCTCTAGCCCGCCCCTCAGGCAATTACTCAGTCAAGCCTTTGGATCGTCAGGGCCGGTCCACCGATGTGGATTAAAATTCCTGAACAATGCGTTTCCCCGCCCTTTGGGGCGTAAACGAGCCAACGAATGACTCCATCGGACCCGGATCGTCCGATCAAACCGAGGCGCCTCGCAACAGCAACAACCACATAGGTGAAAAGTATATAAATGTCAGGGCTGGTAGGTCACTGACACCACCCTAGCTAGAAAGAAACGCATGTCCTCCCTGAGGTCCTTCTCCCGTTTTAGGTTCATACCGGGGTGTGAGGCTCGCGAATTCACGTTATACACAAAGCTACGCCACACAGGCGGTGCTTTGATCATCACCACAAGACTTTGCTTTTCAACAGAAGCCCTGATCACTGCATCTTAGCATGCCACACAGGCAATTCACGCCATGCGATTGATGTCCATCGATATACAACCTCTGAGCTCGTACGTCTCAGAGAAGGGCGTTAAGCAAAAGAATAAATTCTCTGCCGCCAAACAGATGTATATTTAACAGAAATCAATCAACACAGAATAAACTCCAATGTCAGACACACAGTCCATTTACAAGTCCGTTCTGGGTCTGAACGAAACCGGAGGCACTAAATACCTCGCAAACCCTTCGATCACCACGTACGTCTGGACGATCACCACTCATTATCCA
Source organism: Allium sativum (assembly GCA_030737875.1). Taxonomy (NCBI): domain Eukaryota; kingdom Viridiplantae; phylum Streptophyta; class Magnoliopsida; order Asparagales; family Amaryllidaceae; genus Allium; species Allium sativum. The sequence goes on along the minus strand of CM060915.1, from coordinate 175,018,591 downwards.
TATTTCGGGATGCCTCCCAATCAGGACCTCGGTTACCATCCAAACGAGGTGAAGATCTCCGGTCTTCGACCATCGTCTTCATCTTCGAATTTCAATCGTCGGTCGATTATTCGAAATGATAATTAACTCGGCCTTTCCAAATAATTCACGTATATTTAGAATTTCAAATCGATTTATTTCAATGGTTAAATTATTCGACAACACCAATTGTGTTCTTTAATGTAATTTTCACACCGAACACATTCAACCATCAAAAGCCACATAAATCAAGCAAATTCAGTTTATTTCCCTTCCATATCGTTTATAATATTTTATAACGATTTATCGCTATTTTTATTTATTTTAAAATAGCCATTTTATTCAAAACGACGCTTCGGGCCATAAGGCGGCTGTGGCGCTGTTTTTCTTCAGATTTGATTTACACATATCTGAAAATCTAACCGTTGGATCTTCACAAAATTTACATCATTAGAAAGGTCTTTTCAAAACGAACCCAACGGTTCCAGTTTCGGGAAAATCCGACGGTCGGATCTCCCGGTACAATCGTTTGAAGTTTCGATTTCAAAATACGAACTGCAGCGTCGTTATTCGATTAAATATAATTATTTTTATATATGTAAATAAATATAATCGTTTCTGGCGCTGTTTTTCTTCAGATTTGAATTAAACATTCCAGACAATCCAACCGTTGGATTTCTACAAAGTTGGTGCCGTTGGGAAGATATTTCCAAGGCGAACCCGACGGTTGAGGTTTCGGGAAAATCCAATGGTCGGATTTCCCGCATTAGTCGTTTGAAATCACGGTTTCAAAATACGAACTGCACGGCTTCGTTTCGTTTTAATTTTATTTATATTTATATATTTATATAAATATAGTTCATTCAACAATTTCAATATCGTTTTCACTTCAAATATTTTTCTAACACCTAAAATTTTGGAAAAATTTCGCCATAACCTCCCCTGCACCGGAAGCATCGGGAAATCGCAAATAGCGTTCCCGGTCCTTCTAATCTCAAAAAGAAAAAGAAAAAGCCAACAGGCTCAAAATCATCACCCAAACAAATCAGTAAATGTGTACCTATTTGTCGGGCACAAAATTTTATTCCTCTTCTCTAGCCCCTTTGCTATAACCTGTTCAATGAATATTGCATGTACATATATATACAGTTCTTATCATTTATCAATTTCTATTCGACTTCATATTCGATTTCTATTTGGTTTAAAAACTCCATTCATTCTAATGTTACATAAATAGGTGCAAATCATTTCATTAGCTAGTTAATGAATATTTCAACTCATATATGTTTATTTTGAACAAGTGGCTATTTTTAACACTTCACATTTCAACGATTCATGCATACAATAAAAATGTGATTTTTATTGTAAAACAATTCATTTCAAAACACTATTTTTCTATATAGTTCATATAGGTGACAAAATAGGATTTTTATCATAAAACAATTTATTTCAAAATATGAATACCATTCAACACATGAATTTCTAAACAACGGATGAATATCAATTCAACACATGAATGTTTTCTATACAATGAATAAATATAGTTTAAGCATATGAAAATAATTCAAACACACAAATATTATTCAAAATTTCGGCAGCATAACGGCAGGGTAGTTAAACCGGCACCGTCCCTAGTACGGCTCCTCGCTCTACCTTAAAACCTCGCGGTTTTTGACAATGGGGATCATGCATCTAGTTCGCACGCAGGCGGTATGTATATATTTATTTCATTTCCACAAACTAATCCTATGTGGTTTCAACCAAATATTTCACAACCACCAATGGGTATTTTTCAACCTCAATCAACCAATATCAATCACAAACAATCCCAAACAACCATTCAATTTTCACAACAATTTCAACCAATAAATATCGTCCATGGTTTGTGGACGAGGGGCGTATATATATATATATATATATATATATAGATATTTATATATAGCTATTCACTTTTATTTCAACACATATATAATATTTTTAAATCAGAAATCTCACCAATAGCTATCCAACTTCACTTAGAGAAATCTTCGCCTTTCTGTCGCTTTCTCCCGTATTCTCTACACATGTAAAAATCGAACTTTTACGATGCTATTCAATATATAAAAATCTGATTTTTCTTTCGACTTTCAATATATAAAAATCTGATTTTTACTTCGACTTTCAATAAATAAAAATATGATTTTTACTTTTTAAAGAAATCAGTTTTCAATACCTTTTTAAAATCAAAATCAGTTTTTACTCTTTTTATAAAATCAGTTTTTAACTTTTAATAAAATCAGTTTTTAACTTTTAATAAAATCAGTTTTTAACTTTTTTAAAAAAATCAGTTTTTAACTTTTAAAAACCAAATCAGTTTTCAATTCTTTTTATAAAATCAGGTTTTAACTTTTAATAAAATCAGTTTTTATTTTCTCAAAATAATAAAAAAAAAACAGTTTTATAACTTCTTAAAAAAAAAAATCTAAAATCAGTTTTTATTTCTTTTCAAATCAGTTTTCAATACCTTTTATAAAATTCAGTTTTTATCTTTTTAATTAAAATCAGTTTTAATTTCTAAAATAAAATCAGTTTTATAAATCTTTAAAATCGAAATTCAAAGATGAAAATAAAGTAAAATATAAACAATTTACCTGCGAAGAAAAAAAAAGGGGGGAAAGGAAGAAGGTGTCGGCGGCAAGGCGGAGTTCGCTTCCAGGGGGGCGGCGACTTCAGCGTTTCGAACTGGGGGGGGGGGGGTCTCGAATCGCTCGCGATCGTGCGCTCTGGGGAGGGGGCGGCGATAGCTTCGTCGCGGCGTTCTCCTGAGGGGGGGCGGTCGATAGCTGTTAGGGTTTTTTTTTTCTTCTGTTTAACTGAATCGAAATGAAAGGGGGGGGGCAGAACGAAGATAAAGGGGGGGAGAGATTATATTTTATTTATTTTTTTATTTTATTTATTTATTTATATTTTGCAAAAAGGTTGACTTTTACATATGACCTCGAAACGAGGCCCACCGCCTGTCGCCCATAGCGTTTCACCCCCATTCCGAACACAATGGGATATGTATCGCAAGCTGATTCGATTGTTACAATCAGTTTCCTTTTGAATTTACATTTAAATCACTGTATTGAATTTTAAACGTACATTTCAAATTACTGGGGCCACATACTAACTAGAAAAATTCTCGAAAAATATTTTCTAGCTTCGTATTGACGATACGGTCCTAACAAAACTAGTTTCGTCAAATTCTGAGACCGTTTGAGAAATGGCCAATTTCCATTCGATTAAAATCAACAGAAACTAGTCAAACGCGTTTTCTTTTTCCACGCTCACATATTGATTCGAAAAATTATGAAATCTGAAACCTAACAATAACTTGACACTACGGATCTAACAAAAGTGGTTTCGTCGAAATCCGAGGTCATTTGCAAAATGTCCATTTTTAAGGGCCTGAATTCTATAGCGACTATTCAGAATTTTCAACTGGACATATCTTTTGATTCCCGCTATCAAATTTCGATTTGTCGGATTCGTTAGAAAGATATTCACTAACATATTTAAATATTTTTGGTTTCACTAAAATCCGGATTGTTTTGCACCCGGTATATTCAATTGAAGTTTGAAATCGAATTATCGAACTACCGCGCCATTTTCAATTCTATATATAATTATAATTAATTATATTCGTTTTCAATTGTCGATTTCGACTCAGTTTTCATCGCCATTATTTAAAATATTTAATTTAAATATTTAAAATCCATTATTTTAGCCAATTTAAAAATTTTAAATTGGTTCAGATTTTCTGGGTCGTTACAATCTCCCCCACTTAAAACTATTCGTCCCCGAAAAGGAATAAAGTCGAAAGTAGTTTGATAAATCTACAATCACACAACACAACAACCAATTTGTTTTTAATATTCAGAGTATAGAATAAATAGTGCACATCCATGGGAAGAAAATTGCAATAGAATAGAGAATTAAATGGTAATGCAAAGTAGGGTAAATGTACCTTGCACCAGAGTCAATCAGAGATATCTACTCGGCATCTAGGATAAGCTTTCTGAATGCTCTCCTCAGTTTCCCAAGTACAATCTCGCGGATCTCCACTCCATTGCACTTTGACTAAGCGAACCTTCTTGTTCCTCAGTTCTTTGGTTTCTTTGCCGATAATCTTTAGCGGCTCTCGCCTCACAGCTAATTCTGGGGTTATTTCAATATCCTGCTGAGCTGCTTCTTCCACGATCAAGTCTGGATCATGAACGTGCTTTCGAAGTTGAGATATATGAAATACATCTTGCACTCCAGGCAACCAGTCAGGCAGTTTGACCCTATAAGCGAGAGTCCCAATCCGTTCCAGAATAGGAAACGGACCAATGAATTTGGGTGCCAACTTTCCTGTTTTACCGAACCGGATAACTCCTCTCATCGGCGATACTTTCAAATATACATAGTCGCCAACTTCAAAGGATATATCTCTTCTTCTTCTATCGGCATAGCTCTTTTGTCGGCTTTGAGCGGCGAGTAATCGCTTCTTAATAAAATCGACTTTGTCGGCAGCTTCTCGAATCATATCAGGACCCAATACAAGTCTATTCCCAGGCTCGACCCAACAAGCAGGAGATCGGCACGGTCTACCATACAATGCTTTGAATGGAGACATTGTCAGACTCTCCTGGTAGCTGTTGTTATAAGAGAACTCAGCCAAATGTAGATTGTCTTCCCATGATCCACCGAAATCTATAACACAAGCCCGCAATAGATCTTCTAGAATGCGATTCACCCTCTCAGTCTGACCGTCTGTCTGAGGATGATAAGCGGTGCTCAAGTTTAACTTCGTTCCCAGCTCGACTTGAAATGCTTCCCAGAATTTGCTAGTGAATATTGTATCCCTATCACTGACTATACTGAGTGGCACTCCATGTAGTCTAACTATTTCCCTGAAGTATATCTGCGCCAGACTCTGAGCGGTTCTATTTGATTTGACAGGTATAAAATGGGCGGTCTTCGTGAAACGATCTACGATCACCCAAATACTGTCATTTCCTTTTCTGGTCCTGGGCAGACCATCAATGAAATCCATAGAAATATGTTCCAACTTCCAGCCAGGAACTTCTAGTGGTTGCAATAGTCCAGCCAATTTCTGTTGGTCGCTTTTGACTAGCTGGCAGGTGGGGCATCGGCTGACATATAAAGAAATGTCTCTTTTCATCGACTTCCACCAGAAAGTGCGTTTGATGTCATTATACATTTTGCTTACTCCCGGATGGATACTGAGTTTTGACTTGTGGCATTCATCCAATACTTCCTTTCGAAGTTCAGGAATGTTAGGGACACAGATTCGACCTTTGAGCCTTAAAATCCCCTCATTATCAACTTGAAAACTCGAGGGTTCGCCTTGTTGAATTATCCCGCTGATCTTCCGAATGAAGTGATCATCCTCCTGAAGAGCAGATATCTTATCTAGCAATGAAGTCGTGATAATAAAACTGGCGATCATTACATTCTTTCTGCTTAACGCATCCGCCACGACATTGGCTTTTCCTGGAGTATATATAATTTCGAAGTCATATGCTGCAAGAAACTCCAGCCAACGTTGCTGTCTCAGATTTAAGTCCTTCTGAGTGAACAGATACTTTAACGACTGGTGATCTGTAAACAGTTCAAATCTCTCGCCTAGAAGATAGTGTCTCCAGATTTTCAAAGAGAATATGATAGCCAATAACTCAAGATCATGAGTTACATAGTTTTTCTCGTGTGGTTTCAGTTGACAGCTAGCATAAGCAATCACTTGACCCCTTTGCATTAACACTGCGCCAAGGCCTTCTCTAGAAGCATCAGTCCATACTTTTAGATCCTGGTTGCCATCGATGATGGTTAACACTGGAGCAGTCGTTAATCTTAACTTTAGCTCTTCGAAAGCCTCCTCACTCTCTTGAGTCCATTTGAACTTAGAATGCTTCTTTGTAAGCTTCGTTAAGTGACCAGATATCTTCGAAAAGTCTTTAACGAACTTCCGGTAATAGCTAGCTAATCCGAGAAAACTGCGGACTTCAGTGGGAGTACTGGGCTGTTTCCAATTTTGAATAGCCGTGATTTTGCTTGGATCCACAGCGATTCCTTCTTTCGATACGACATGGCCCAGAAATTTCACTTCATCTTGCCAGAATATACATTTGGAAAACTTGGCTTTCAAAACATTCCTTCTGAGAATTTCTAGAACCTGTTCCAGATGCTTTTCATGTTCGGCTTTTGATTTAGAGAAGATTAGAATATCGTCAATAAAAACCAGAACAAATTTATTCAATACTCCTCTGAATACCCTGTTCATTAGATCGACGAAGTAAGCAGGAGCGTTACATAAGCCGAACGGCATTACTAACCACTCGTAGAATAAGTCGGGGCCTCTGAACGCTGTCATTGGAACACACTATTCGGCAATTCGAAGTTGATGGAAACTTGTAGCTAGGTCCATTCGTGAGAATACTTGTGCTCCATTTAATCGATCCAACAAACCATCAATTCGTGGCAATGGATATTTGTTCTTTATAGTCTGCTTGTTTAAATCACGATAATCTACACATAGCCGTAGAGTACCGTCAGATTTTGGGACAAATACCACTGCTGCACCCCAATCAGAGAAACTAGGCCTAATCAGACCCTTCCATACTAGTTGTCTTGTTTGATTGTCTAATTCCTCCTTCTCTTTCAAGGACATTCTTCGAATAGCGTGAACTACCGGCCTTGCATTGGGAATCAAAGCAATCTTGAAATCTATTTCTCTTTGCGGAGGTAAGCGAACGACTTCTTCAAACACATCCGCATAATTTTTGACGACAGGAATATCTTTGATGAGGTCAGAAATATTCTCTGCGACTTCAGGAACATTTTCAATTGGGGCTGGAGAAACATTTAGAGCCGCCTAGAAGTCTTTTCTATTAGCATTCTGACCTTCACAGGGGATAGTTATATAATCACCTGATTTAATCTTCGCTTTTACGACTCTGTCGGCGCATTTAACTTCAGCTTCATATTCGGTCAACCAATCTAACCCCAAGATAAGATCAAACTCTGTAAAATTCATAACGGCTGCGATGGTAGGAAATCGATAACGAGAAAAAGAAACCGGTACTCTACAAATCCAACTGAGATCAATGGAACCCCCAACCGGATTCTGGACAGTCATTGGTTCCTTAAGCTTTTTCAAATTCAAATCCAGTTTCTTAGCTGCATCCTTTGCAATGAAGCATCGCGACGCGCCTGTATCAAACAGTACTTTGACTGGAATGTTTTTGACAGTTAGCGTGCCTTCTAAGACATCGGGCCTTTCCAGAACATCTGCGGGCCCAGAAGTTTCTGCTATTTCATTTATACTTACGGCTTCAGATTTCTTTGAGAGTTGACACTCCCGTGCAATATGACCTGCCTGGCGGCACTTATGGCATCTCCTTTCCCCATGTGGGTTCTTCTGTTTCTTAGTGGGCTTAGATCCACTTTTTCTTCGTTTGTTCCAAGATTTGCAACTTACCGCCAAATGCCCTTTTCTATTGCAGCTTGAGCACGTGGTGGTCATTATTCGTTCGTTCCCAGATTCAGCCCTTTTTCTCTCGGCACTGGGCCTCTTATTGACCTCCGACCTTGTATTGGCTTCAGGAATATCAGTTTCTGACTCTGTTTTGCCACTAGAACAGACTTCTTCTTCGTCGCGCAACATTCCTTTCTTATGGAGATCTTCATACTGATAGGCCATATATATCATTTCAGAAAAAGGAAGCTTCACATGCCCCAATACCTTATTCTGGTATTTCCTTTGAAGCCCGTGAATAAATCTCATATTTTTCCTCTTCGGATTTTGAATTAGATGAGGAGCAAAGTGAGCAAGTTCGTTGAATTTCTTATGATATTCGGGAATGGTCATGTCACCTTGTATTAGATAAGAAAATTCATCACATAATCTCTCGGTTGCTTCGGGAGGAGTAAATCTTTCTAGGAAAATCACTTTGAATCTGTCCCAGGTGATATCACCTTCTGGATTATTTTTGATGATTGTTTCCCACCAGATTAAAGCTTCCTCTTTGAGCGCCCAAGATGCTACTAACCGTTTCTGGTCATCTCTCAGCTGGATATGCTCAAAGATTTTTTCGACAGAACTCATCCAAGCTTGAGTTTGAATAATAGATTCATTGCCCGAGAATTTTTCTCCACCCAGATTTCGATATCTCTTGAATAGAGCCTCTAGATCGGGTTCTGTATTCCTTCTGTTTCTGGCACTCATTTTTCTAGTACTTCTGCAATTAGCAGATCAAGTGTCAGGTCACAGAAAAGATATTTTAAAATATAGAGACAAATACTTGAAGTGTAAATGTGTCTATCGAGGTGTAATCTCATTCTGCTTTACTCATACTAGGATATTACTGACCCTATCTGTATGGAGTTACCCGTCCTAGAACACTACTGGTTCTATTTCTGACGAGTTCGTTCAAATGTTATATTCCAGAACTAAGCTTAACCAAAGCTCTGATACCACGATGAGACGACCCGATTTCCCGTTCTCACGGAAACAAGGTTATCTTTGGAATGTAACACAGAAACATATAATAGCAGAACAGAAATAAATAAATACACCAGAATGAACAACAAAATATATTGGATAAAAGTAATCATTAGAGTTACACAGTATACAGGATCTTACTTAGTACAAATACAGTTCAGCTATACATAAATGTCTACAGCGGAAATAAACAAAATATGCACAATAGGAGCTGAACAGCATAAAAGGAAATAAATGATAGAATCCATCTTCATCTCCAGCTATCCAGAAAGAACCAGCTAAACCTGAATACAAGGCTGCCCGTGTAGAAAAAGGGGCACCCGAGTTTGAGAGTGAAACAAACTACGAGTCAGTCATGGGACTGGTATGAGAAATCCACTCAACACATATATAATTGGCTAATCACAGGACCACGCCACTTTCGTGGAACGGGTTTACTCCATTGGATTGCCAGTGCTTTTAAAACAAATCTTTCTTTTAAACATCGCTATGCTTTTTATAAAAATGAAGCCATTATAAGACTCAGTTCCCATCACACAATGCAACGCAAACCGGAGGATAGAGTTTTACCTTATAATGGCCAAAATATGATTGATACGAATAAAACAAAGGCAATTGATATTATTGCTAGTGTTAATATGTTTTGAAAACAATTTCAAATCATAACTATCAATCATAGACGGCATGGGTACCATATATCATGTCGCCATATATATATACAATCAAAACCGCACGATCACGTATTTGGAAATTGGATTTCCGTCAGGAACCAAGGCAAAAGATAGTCCTTACCGAATTCGAGACGCTCTAGCCCGCCCCTCAGGCAAGTACTCAGTCAAGCCTTTGGATCGTCAGGGCCGGTCCACCGATGTGGATTAAAATTCCTGAACAATGCGTTTCCCCGCCCTTTGGGGCGTAAACGAGCCAACGAATGACTCCATCGGACCCGGATCGTCCGATCAAACCGAGGCGCCTCGCAACAGCAACAACCACATAGGTGAAAAGTATATAAATGTCAGGGCTGGTAGGTCACTGACACCACCCTAGCTAGAAATAAACGCATGTCCTCCCTGAGTTCCTTCTCCCGTTTTAGGTTCATACCGGGTGTGAGGCTCGCGAATTCACGTTATACACAAAGCTACGCCACACAGGCGGTGCTTTGATCATCACCACAAGACTTTGCTTTTCAACAGAAGCCCTGATCACTGCATCTTAGCATGCCACACAGGCAATTCACGCCATGCGATTGATGTCCATCGATATATAACCTCTGAGCTCGTACGTCTCAGAGAAGGGCGTTAAGCAAAAGAATAAATTCTCCGCCGCCAAACAGATGTATATTTAACAGAAATCAATCAACACAGAATAAACTCCAATGTCAGACACACATTCCATTTACAAGTCCGTTCTGGGTCTGAACGAAACCGGAGGCACTAAATACCTCGCAAACCCTTCGATCACCACGTACGTCTGGACGATCACCACTCATTATCCATATTTCGGGATGCCTCCCAATCAGGACCTCGGTTACCATCCAAACGAGGTGAAGATCTCCGGTCTTCGACCATCGTCTTCATCTTCGAATTTCAATCGTCGGTCGATTATTCGAAATGAGAATTAACTCGGCCTTTCCAAATAATTCACGTATATTTAGAATTTCAAATCGATTTATTTCAATGGTTAAATTATTCGACAACACCAATTGTGTTCTTTAATGTAATTTTCACACCAAACACATTCAACCATCAAAAGCCACACAAATCAAGCAAATTCAGTTTATTTCCCTTCCATATCGTTTATAATATTTTATAATGATTTATCGCTATTTTTATTTATTTTAAAATAGCCATTTTATTCAAAACGACGCTTCGGGCCATAAGGCGGCTGTGGCGATGTTTTTCTTCAGATTTGATTTACACATATCTGAAAATCTAACCGTTGGATATTCACAAAATTTACATCATTAGAAAGGTCTTTTCAAAACGAACCCAACGGTTCCAGTTTCGGGAAAATCCGACGGTCGGATCTCCCGGTACAATCGTTTGAAGTTTCGATTTCAAAATACGAACTGCAGCGTCGTTATTCGATTAAATATAATTATTTTTATGTATATAAATAAATATAATCGTTTCTGGCGCTGTTTTTCTTCAGATTTGAATTAAACATTCCAGACAATCCAACCGTTGGATTTCTACAAAGTTGGTGCCGTTGGGAAGATATTTCCAAGGCGAACCCGACGGTTGAGGTTTCGGGAAAATCCAATGGTCGGATTTCCCGCACTAGTCATTTGAAATCACGGTTTCAAAATACGAACTGCACGGCTTCGTTTCGTTTTAATTTTATTTATATTTATATATTTATATAAATATAGTTCATTCAACAATTTCAATATCGTTTTCACTTCAAATATTTTTCTAACACCTTAAATTTTGGAAAAATTTCGCCATAACCTCCCCTGCACCGGGAGCATCGGGAAATCGCAAATAGCGTTCCCGGTCCTTCTAATCTCAAAAAGAAAAAGAAAAAGCCAAGCGGCTAGCCAACAGGCTCAAAATCATCACCCAAACAAATCAGTAAATGTGTACCTATTTGTCGGGCACAAAATTTTATTCCTCTTCTCTAGCCCCTTTGCTATAACCTGTTCAATGAATATTGCATGTACATATATATACAGTTCTTATCATTTATCAATTTCTATTCGACTTCATATTCGATTTCTATTTGGTTTAAAAACTCCATTCATTCTAATGTTACATAAATAGGTGCAAATCATTTCATTAGCTAATTAATGAATATTTCAACTCATATATGTTTATTTTGAACAAGTGGCTATTTTTAACACTTCACATTTCAACGATTCATGCATACAATAAAAATGTGATTTTTATTGTAAAACAATTCATTTCAAATCACTATTTTTCTATATAGTTCATATAGGTGACAAAATAGGATTTTTATCATAAAACAATTTATTTCAAAATATGAATACCATTCAACACATGAATTTCTAAACAACGGATGAATATCAATTCAACACATGAATGTTTTCTATACAATGAATAAATATAGTTTAAGCATATGAAAATAATTCAAACACACAAATATTATTCAAAATTTCGGCAGCATAACGGCAGGGTAGTTAAACCGGCACCGTCCCTAGTACGGCTCCTCGCTCTACCTTAAAACCTCGCGGTTTTTGACAATGGGGATCATGCATCTAGTTCGCACGCAGGCAGCATGTATATATTTATTTCATTTCCACAAACTAATCCTATGTGGTTTCAACCAAATATTTCACAACCACCAATGGGTATTTTTCAACCTCAATCAACCAATATCAATCACAAACAATCCCAAACAACCATTCAATTTTCACAACAATTTCAACCAATAAATATCGTCCATGGTTTGTGGACGAGGGGCGTATATATATATATATAGATATAGATATTTATATATAGCTATTCACTTTTATTTCAACACATATATAATATTTTTAAATCAGAAATCTCACCAATAGCTATCCAACTTCACTTAGAGAAATCTTCGCCTTTCTGTCGCTTTCTCCCGAATTCTCTACACATGTAAAAATCGAACTTTTACGATGCTATTCAATATATAAAAATCTGATTTTTCTTTCGACTTTCAATATATAAAAATCTGATTTTTACTTCGACTTTCAATAAATAAAAATATGATTTTTACTTTTTAAAGAAATCAGTTTTCAATACCTTTTTAAAATCAAAATCAGTTTTTACTCTTTTTATAAAATCAGTTTTTAACTTTTAATAAAATCAGTTTTTAACTTTTAATAAAATCAGTTTTTAACTTTTTAAAAAAAATCAGTTTTTAACTTTTAAAAACCAAATCAGTTTTCAATTCTTTTTATAAAATCAGTTTTTAACTTTTAATAAAATCAGTTTTTAACTTTTAATAAAATCAGTTTTTATTTTCTCAAAATAATAAAAAAAACAGTTTTATAACTTCTTAAAAAAAAAATCTAAAATCATTTTTTATTTCTTTTCAAATCAGTTTTCAATACCTTTTATAAAATTCAGTTTTTATCTTTTTAATTAAAATCAGTTTTAATTTCTAAAATAAAATCAGTTTTATAAATCTTTAAAATCGAAATTCAAAGATGAAAATAAAGTAAAATATAAACAATTTACCTGCGAAGAAAAAAAAAGGGGGGAAAGGAAGAAGGTGTCGGCGGCAAGGCGGAGTTCGCTTCCAGGGGGGGCGGCGGCTTCAGCGTTTCGAACTGGGGGGGGGGGGGGTCTCGAATCGCTCGCGATCGTGCGCTCTGGGGAGGGGGCGGCGATAGCTTCGTCGCGGCGTTCGCCTGAGGGGGGGGGCGGTCGATAGCTGTTAGGTTTTTTTTTTTTTTTCTTCTGTTTAACTGAATCGAAATGAAAGGGGGGGGGGGGCCAGAACGAAGATAAAGGGGGGGAGATTATATTTTTTTATTTTTTTATTTTATTTATTTATTTATATTTTGCAAAAAGGTTGACTTTTACATATGACCTCGAAACGAGGCCCACCGCCTGTCGCCCATAGCGTTTCACCCCCATTCCGAATACAATGGGATATGTATCGCAAGCTGATTCGATTGTTACAATCAGTTTCCTTTTGAATTTACATTTAAATCACTATATTGAATTTTAAACGTACATTTCAAATTACTGGGGCCACATACTAACTAGAAAAATTCTCGAAAAATATTTTCTAGCTTCGTATTGACGATACGGTCCTAACAAAACTAGATTCGTCAAATTCTGAGACTGTTTGAGAAATGGCCAATTTCCATTCGATTAAAATCAACAAAAACTGGTCAAACGCGTTTTCTTTTGCCACGCTCACATATTGATTCGAAAAATTATGAAATCTGAAACCTAACAATAACTTGACACGACGGATCTAACAAAAGTGGTTTCGTCGAAATCCGAGGTCATTTGCAAAATGTCCATTTTTAAGGGCCTGAATTCTATAGCGACTATTCAGAATTTTCAACTGGACATATCTTTTGATTCCCGCTATCAAATTTCGATTTGTCGGATTCGTTAGAAAGATATTCACTAAAATATTTAAATATTTTTGGTTTCACTAAAATCCGGATTGTTTTGCACCCGGTATATTCAATTGATGTTTGAAATCGAATTATCGAACTACCGCGCCATTTTCAATTCTATATATAATTATAATTAATTATATTCGTTTTCAATTGTCGATTTCAACTCAGTTTTCATCGCCATTATTTAAAATATTTATTTTAAATATTTAAAATCCATTATTTTAGCCAATTTAAAAATTTTAAATTGGTTCAGATTTTCTGGGTCGTTACAATCCAATATCCTGTGAATATAATATCTGCAGAAACCCAACTACTAGCTGCCTGTGTGGAAAATAGGGGCACCCAGAGTTTAGGTTAAAACAATAAACTCCAGGTCAGTCTTGTGACTGGTGTGAGAACTAAAATAGTTGTTTAAAACTTTACTTTAAATTATAGTAAATCAAGGGATCACGCCGTATAACACAGAACAGGTTTCCTCCCAAGAATTCCAGTGCGTATAACAAAATAGCCCAATTATTTTTGGAAAATGAAGCTATTATAAGACTAAGGTCCCATCACACAATGCAACGCAAGCCGTAGGATAGAGTTTTACCTTATAATAGCCAAACAAGCTTGGTACGTTTAAAACAAATCATTTTGATACTATTATACGGGTATGGTGTCAAAATCAACTTCAAATATAAATGTATCAATCATAAACGGCATATTAACCCATCCTACTTTGTCGCCATACTAGTTCTACAATTAAAACCGAAATGTCACGTATTGGAAATTGGATTTCCTTCATGAGTCGGGGCAAGCTATGTACTCCTCAATGCTTTGAGACACTCTAGCAAATGCCTCAGGACTACAAACTCTGACCAACCCCAACATCCTCCAAGGTCAGTCCTCTCTTACGTTTGAGGATTGGCAATTCCTAAATACACATTTCCCGGTCCTATAGGACATATCCATCAGCTCCGTAGTAACCGATATATTCGAGGCACCTTGCTATCCATCATCCATATAGGTAAAAATATAATAAATGTCTGGGCTCTATACCATGACACCACTCATAACGAGAAAGAAACATCATGTCCTCCTTGAGTTGAGAACACGAAAAAATCAAAATACAAACAGAAGAACATTTCTCTACTTATTACAATAATTTATATTAGAGTACAAGAATATACAGAGTATGAGCAAATAATATACATTTGATGAATATCAGAGGTTTACAAATTAAAATGCACTGGAAAATAATACATAATACAACTGAAAGAAATACACGGATACAGATCGTTCCGAATATAGCTCCAATTGTAAACCAGGATCCTTTGAATATAATATCTGCAAAACCAAAACTACTAGCTGCCCGTGTGGAAAATTGGGGCACCCAGAGTTTAGGTTAAAATAATAAACTCCAAGTTAGTCGTGTGACTAGTGTGAGAAATTAAACAAAGTAACTTAAGGGACCACGCCGTATAACACGGAACGGGTTCCTCCCAAGAATACCAGTACATATAACAAAATAGCGCAATGCTCAGGTCCCATCACACAATGCAACGCAAGCCCGAGGATAAAGTTTTACCTTATAATAGCCAAACATGCTTGGTACGTTTAAAACAAATATTTTGATACTATTATAAGTGCATAGTGTATAAAAAGTCTTCAAATATAAACGTGATGACCCCAGACCCCGATGAGACGGTGCAAGGGTGATCTTTGGAATATAACACGTAAACAGATAACAATAGAACAAAAATAATTAAATACACCAGATAATGAACAATAGAATACATTGGATAAATAAAATCATCAGAGTTACACAGCATATAGGATCATACTTAGTACAAAATACTGTTCAGCTATACATAAATATCTACAGCGGAAAAGAAAACATAATATGTACAACAGGAGCTAAACAGCATAAAAAGAGATAAATGATAAAATCCATCCTCAGCTCCAGCTATCCAGAAAGAGCCTGCTAAAACCTGAATACAAGGCTGCCCGTGTAGAAATATGGGCACTCGAGTTTGCAAGTGAAACAAACTACGATTCAGTCATGGGACAGGTATGAGAAATCTACTTAACACATTTTCAAATATGGCTAATCACGGGACCACGCCACTTTCGTGGAACGGGTTTACTCCATTGGATAGCCAGTGCTTTAAAACAAATAAATCTTTTAAACATCGCAAAGTTTTTATAAAAATGAAGCCATTACAAGACTCAGTTCCCATCGCACAATGCAACACAAACCGGATGATAGAGTTTTACCTTATAATGGCCAAATATGCTTGATACAAGGAAAACAAATCATTTGAAATGTAAATTTTATCGTTTTATTCTTAATCAGACTCCAACCGTAAACTAGTAAGAGAACGATTCCCTAAATATTAACCCCGAAGGGCGAAACCAACATCAGACCCATACTCAGGAAACCATCCGTCCTAGCTCCTATCCAGTTAGTTTCTAATTTTAGATACAATCATAAATATCAATCATAGACAACATAAGTGCACCATACCACAATGTCGCCATATATAGGTATACTATCAAAAACGCACGATGTCGTATTTGGAAATTGGATTTCCGTCATGAACCGAGGCCAGTGATCGCCCTCACCGCTGCGAGACAATCTAGCCTACCATGTCTCAGGCAAGTACCCAGTCAAGCCTTGGAGCAACAGGACCGGTCCACCCGATGTGGATTAAACATAAACCCTGAACACAACGTTTCCCTGCCCTTTGGGGTGCAAATGAGCCAACGAATGACTCCATCGGCTTCACATAGTCACCGATATATCCGAGGAGCCTCGCAACAGCAACAACCACACAGGTGAAAATAATATAAATGTCAGCCAGTTTAAGAATTGACACCACCTCCAGCTAGAAAGAAACGCTTTCCATCCCTGAAGTCCTCTCCCATTTTTGGTCCATATCGGGGTGTGACGCTCGCGAATTTACGTTATACACAAAGCTATGCCACATAGGTAGTGCTTTGATCATCCACCACAAAGCTCTACTTTCCTACAAAAGCTTTGATTATTGCATCTCAGCATGCCACACGGGCAATTCACTCCATGCAACTGACGTCTATCAATCACGCAGAATGAAATCCAATGCCAGACACATAGTCCATTTACAAGTCCATTCTGGGTCTGAACGAAACCGGAGGATCGTTATTCCTCGCATATTCGTACAATCAACATGTATGTCCGGACAGCTACTACTTCAACCCATTCTAGGTAGCTACTCCTATCATGAGCTTCTGTAGCACCCCTCCATTCGACGTGAGGATTATCTGTCTTGCATCATCTTCATATCTTCAACTTTCAATCGTCGATCAATTATTTGAAATGAGAATTAACTTGGCCTTTTCAAATAATTCACGTATATTTAGAATTTCAAATCAATTCATTTCAATGGTTAAATTATTCGACATTACCAATTCTGTTCTTTAATGGAGTTTTCACGCCAAACACATTCAACCATCTAATATCACATAAACCGAGCAAATTCAGTTTATTTCCATTCCATATCATTTATAATATTTTATCACGATTTATCGCTATTTTTGTTTATTTAAATTAGCCAATTCATTCAAATGATGCTTCAGGCCGTAACGTTGTCGTGGTGCTGTTTTTCTCCAGATTTGATTTAGACATATCTGAAAATCTAACCGTTGGATCATCACAAATTTTATATCATTAGAAAGATCTTTTCAAAACGAATCCAACGGTTCTAGTTTCGGGAAAATCCGACGGTCTGATCTCTTGCACTATTCATTTAAATTTACGATTTCAAAATATGAACTACAGCATCGTTTTTTTATTTAATTATATATATATATATATATATATATAATCGATTCTGGCGCTGTTTTTCTTCATATTTTAATTAAACATTCCAGACAATCCAACCGTTGGATCTTCACAAAGTTGGTGCCGTCGGAAAGTTATTTCCAAGGCGAACCCAACGGTTGTGGTTTCATGAAAATCCGACGGTCGGATCTCCCGCATTGGTCGTTTGAAATCACGGTTTCAAAACACGAACTGCAGCTTTGTTATTCGATTTATTTTAATTATATTTATGTATATATAAATATAATCCTCTTCGATTTAAGAACCTTATCCACTTCATACATTTGATAAAAATGATGTTATTATCCAGCAAACATTTATATCAACACTTCACTATTTTTAGCAATTCAGTATATAATAAAAATGTGATTTTTATTGTAAAATGATTTATTTCAAAACACAACTATTTTATATAGTTCATATATATGATAAAAATATGATTTTTATTATAAAACAATTTATTTCAAAACACGACTATTTTATATATTTCATATAGATGATAAAAATATGATTTTTATTATAAAACAATTTATTTAAAACATAAGTACCATTCAACACATGAATTTCTATATAAGGAATGAATCTCTATTCAACACATGAAAGTTCTCTATAGTTCGTATATATAATAAAAATGTATTTTTATTGTTAAAGCAATTTATTTAAAACTCGAGTACCATTCAACACATGAATTTCTATTCAACAAATGAATTCCGTTTCAACACATGAAAATAATTTCAACAAATGAAAATAATTCTAAAACATGAATATTTCAGAAAATTTCGACAGCATAACGGCAGGTTAGTTAAAACCGGGACCGTCCCTAGTACGGCTCCTCGCTCTACCTTAAAACCTCGCGGTTTTTGACAATGGGGATTTCATGCATCTAATTCGCACACAGGCGAGCATGTTTTCATTCATTTCCACAATCTATTCTAATTTTGTTTTCAACAACAGATGGGTATTTTTCAACAACAGTCAATCATTCTCAACAACAAACAATTCTATCAACCATTCGCATTATTCACCAAATTTCACATCAACCAAATAATCCAAACAATATCACAACCAATAAGGATCGTCCATGGTCTGTGGATGAGGGGAGTATATATATATATATGTATATGTATATATATACTCGTATATAAATATATTTCAATTCACTTCAATTCATTTCAATGTCATTTCATCGCATATATAATTTTTACAATGCATATATAACTTATACATCGAACATACAACTTATACAAAGCTTATACATATGGTGTACAACGCTTATATAACTCATACATCGACTATATAATTTATGCATCGTTGTTTTCCATATCGTTTATAAATTAGAAATCTCACATAGGGTTCCACTCCACCAAAAATTGTAGAACGCTCAGAAAAATATGCGGTCTCTTCTAGAATGTAGAAGACGTCCTCACCGTCCCGGTGTCTCTTGTTTCACCGAATTTCGACAAGAAACGAAAAAGATATGATTTTAAATACTTTGATCAATTAAACGAGTAATTAAATTAATTAATTAATTATTTAATAATGTTTTTTCTAAAACGCTACCTTCCCTCTGTTAAAAATCAACAGCCGACGTTTAACCCTCTCTACTCAAAACTAAGGTTCAGATCGACGCCTCGGATCGTCGCTGTGATGATGATCGGCGGCCACCACGCGCTCCACCTCCGAAAGCGCTACCTCCGGCACCCCATAACCGCGAGCTCGACGGTTGCCTGACCCCCCAATTTTGCTTCGAGTGGCGAGACTTTGGACCCTCGATTCGATCAGCACGCTCAACGATAAATGGCGAGGAGGGTATGGAATCGAAGCGTGGAAGAGCCTCTACAAAATCCACCAAAGGACTGGGGTCTAATTCCTTCTATATGGATCGGAATTTGGGGATCTCTCCCTGAGCTGTTTCCGCCATTCAAAGAAGAAAGGGAGGCGGGTTGAAGGCGTTGACCTGGATATGGACGTTGACTAGGGTTTTGACCGGCCAATGAGATTTTTAAATTTATTTTTTTCCAAAAATACTCCGCTTCACATACTAATTCCAATCCAAACCCAACGACTGTCGTCCCTCGCCAAGTACCCCCATCCTGAACACAATGGGATATGTTTCGTAGGCCCATTCGACTGTTTCGACTAGTTTTTCTTCAAATTAAAATATAACCATTCAATATTCGATTTGAACATCCATTTCAATTTGCCGGGCCCACACACTGATTCTAAAAATTCCCGAAAAATAAATCTAGCTATGTTTTGACGATACTGTCCCTACAAAACTAGTTTCGTCGAATTCTAAGACCGTTTGAAAAATGTTCATTTTCTGGTCGAACCAATTTTACTTTAATCGACCAAAGCACATTTTTCTTCGCCACGCTCACATATTAACTTCAAAAATTATGAAATTTGAAACCTAGAAATAATTTGACATCTCAGATCCAACAAAAGTGGTTTCGTCGAACTCTGAGGTCGTTTGCAAAATGTCTATTTTCAAGGGCTATATATTCTTTGTGGCGACCTTTTTGAAAATTCATTTGGCCATAACTTTTGATTCCCCCTATGAAACTTCGATTTTTCAGATTCGTTAGAAAGATATTCACCAACAGATTTAAATATTTTTGGTTTCACTAAAATCCGTTTTATTTTGCACCCAGTACAGTCAGTCGAAGTTTGAATTGAAATTTCGAAACTGCCGCGCCATTTCAGGCCTTGTTTATAACTTGAAATATTTATATTTATTTTCAAACTTAGATTCGAACATACTTTTCGTCTTTATTATTTAAAATATTTATTTTAACTACTTAAAATTCTTTAAAATAGCCAATTTAAAATTTTTAAATTGGTTCATATTTTACGGGTTGTTACAATAAATGTATAAATCATAGACGGCATAGTATCCCATGCTACTAAGTCGCCATACTGATTTACAACTAAAACCGAAGTGTCACATATTGGAAATTGGATTTCCGTCATGAGTCTAGGCAAGGGATGTACTCCTCATCGGCTTCGAGACACTCTAGCAAATGCCCTAGGAACTTCCGTAGAAGACCCTTGGATCCTCCAAGACCGGTCCTCCCTTAAATTTGAGGATTAGTATTCCTGAACACACGTTTCCTAGTCCTATAGGACCTATATCCATATGCTCCATAGTAACCGATATATCTGAGGCTCTTCGCTATTCATCATCCACGTAGGTAAAAATATAATAAATGTCCGGGCTCCATACCATGAAACCACCCCTAGCTAGAAAGAAACGTCATGTCCTCCTTGAGTCCCTTATCCCTTTTTCGACTCATATAGAGGTGTGAGGCTCGCGAATTAACGCTATAAAAAAATTTATGCCCTTTAAGGCCATGCTTTGATCATCAACCACAAGACTCTGCTTTTCAATAGAAGCCTTGATCATTTGCATCTCAGCATGTCACACTGACAATTTACGCCATGCAACTGATGACTATCGTTATATAACCTCTAAGCTCGTACGTCTCAGAGAAGGGTGTTAAGCAAGAGAATAAATTCTCCGCTACCAAACAGATATATATTTAATAGAGATCAATCAACACAGAATAAAATCCATTTTCAGACACACATCCATTTAATAGTTCGTTTTGGGTCTAAACGAAACCGGCGGCACCTTATTCCCCGTCCCGTGTCCAATATAGTAGAGAGGTCCTCGCATATCCGGTCGATCTCTAAGTACGTCTGGACGATCACCACTTATTACCTAGTCTTGGGTGTACAGCCCAATCAAGACATCAGTAATCATCAAAACGATGTGAAGACCTCCGGTCTTCAACCACCATCTTCATCGTCAACATATCGTCGAATCAGTTATTCAAAATGGGTTAAACCCGGTCTTTCTGAATAACTCCCGTATCTTATAAACATGTGCCATAAAAACACAACATACGCCTCATTCCAAATCTGAATATTCTTTTATTTAAATATTGATATCCTTTGGGAAAGGGTCCCATTAATTTTATCAAAGATAAATTCTTTAAATTTATTCTTTAATCTTCCATTGGATATCAATTCATTCCAATTTAAGGTTTATCCAAACTAGTAGGGATTAGCTAACCTTACCGAAGTAATCGTTTATTATATTTCCGAATACCAACCTATTCATCGCATGAAGCAAAACTGGTAATACTTCATATCTAACACCACGGTGTTATCGATAAAATTACTTTCCATTTCACGTTCAAATCTAATTAAATATTTAACTATCGCCTGGAGCAAAACTGGTAATACTCCATTCTCGATCATTTCATGAATTTGATAAATTTAATTATCTCATTAACATTCCAATCTGATCAAAGATTCATTAAACCCCCACTTAGTTTTAATCTTCCCAAAAATCAATATTAATGATTATTTAACTTTGGAAACACCAACATGCCGCATCGACAATCTACGCCGTACTATTGATTTCTACAGATATATAACCGCTAAGCTCCTACGTCTCAGTGATTGGTGTTAAGCAAGAGAATTAATTATCCGCCACAAAACAAATATATACTTAGCAGAGATCAACCATATAGTTTGAAATGCAATGTTAGACATGTAATCCTGTCTTTAAGTGGGTTGAAGAACTAATGTCATTTAAAACATAGTTCACGAAAAACCCAAATCACATTCCATTAATTATGGAATCTTCACGGAAAACAAATCAATATATATAATCGATATCAATTTCCGTATCGGACTAGTAATAAAAATGGAATAACGACAAAGCCTTTTAAATTCAATATATACTAACAGTCTTCCTCCACAGAAGCTCACTTCAATTATTACCAAATCGAATTCCATTCAATTCCAATTTAATATATTAACTTTGGAAAATTCCCATTAAATCTTAATAAAAAGATTTTAAATTCCAAATCACATTCCATTGTAAATCGGGTTAAAGAACGAATGTTGTTAAAAACACAGTTCACAATAAACACAATTCACATCCCATTTTATTCCAATTACCAAATGTAACGGGAAACCCTAATAATCTAAATTAAAAGAATTATTCTTTACAAACGGGGTTTAAGAACAGTGTCCTTTAAGACACCATTCACGACAAACCACAAAATCCAATTCTTTTATTCAATTCCAATTATATATTAATTAATTGGAAAATACTTCACTAAATCCTAATTAAAGATTTATTCTTTTCTCAACTGGGTTTAAGAACAGTGTTGATGAAGACACCATTCCCGAAAAACCCAAATACAATTCAATATTAAATACAAGGCTCTGAATAGAAATTATATTGGCTTATATTCAATATCAAAATTTTATTTTTCACTCCATAAATATATATATATATATATATTTATTTTCCATTCCATATATATATATTTTTTTAATCCATATATATATATATTTATTTATTTTTCCATTCCATATATATATGTTTATTTTCCCATCCCATATATATGTATTTATTTTCCTTCTATATATATATTTATTCACACTTCCTATATATATATTTCACATTTCATATATATATTATTTTCACATCACAAATATATATAATTTTCTCATCACAAATATATATAATTTTCGCATCGTGTATATATATATAT
Source organism: Allium sativum (assembly GCA_030737875.1). Taxonomy (NCBI): domain Eukaryota; kingdom Viridiplantae; phylum Streptophyta; class Magnoliopsida; order Asparagales; family Amaryllidaceae; genus Allium; species Allium sativum. Next base: position 174,995,555 of record CM060915.1, on the reverse strand, counting down.
ATATTCACATCGTGTATATATATATTTTTCACAATGCAATCACAACACATTACAATCAAATAAAACGTCCATGGTCTGTGGACGACAAGGATGTGATCAAACAAAAAAATAACTGTACAACAATTTATAGTAAGAGATGTTCTCAAAGTGGTCAGTTTTGAAATCGCTAAAACAATTATTTTAATTAAATTAAATCCGGTGTTTAATTTAATCAAAATTTTCATCTGCTTCTGTTTATGTTCTAAATTGTTCTGAAATGTAGTGCTTTTGAAGGCGATTCCAACGCAATTGAATTCGTCCAATTCCGTTTCTGTTTGGATAAGTTATGCCATTTTAAACATTTGTTATATTAAATAAAATAATTAAATTAATAATTACATAATTAACCTCTTAATCCCCTAATTACTCTGTTAAACGCGTCTTCCTTGTTTGAAATTGCTCCTACTGCCTCGTAACACAATCGCTAACCTTAAGCTCCCGACGCACGCATCCCAAGTCCATTTGACACTAATCCAATGTCGCCCCCTCGTAGCCCTAGCCATGACTGTCCTCTTCCTTGGTCCATAACCCACCAGAAATGGCCATGAACGCCATTAGTTCGAGCCCCAAATACTCGGAAAAGTGAGCATGGAAACCGATCATTGAGGTATAGATTCGAAGATCGTGGAAGCCTCTTCCATATTTCTTTTATGAGTTGAGAATTTTATTGTGTGGATTGGATTGAATTTGAGGATGAAAATCAAAAAATCGCAGCCCTCGAAAAGAAAGAACGTTGCCAACTTTGAATTTGACCCTTTGCACATGAGATAAGGGGTTTGACTAGGGTTTCATATATATATATATATATATATATATACATTAATTTATTCTCTTATCGACTTTATTCGTCCTAACTCCAAATCAAACCCAACGAATGTCGCCCCTAGCTAAATACCCCCATTCCGAACGAAATGGGATATGTCCCGTAAGACGATTCGACAATTTCGATCAGTTTTCACAAAAATTAAAACATAGATCATTAAATTTTAAATTCAAATGCACATTTTAATTTTTCGGGGCTACATAATCCAGAGAAATAAATCTAGCTATGTTTTAATGATACAGTCCTAACAAAACTAATTCCGTTGAATTTGGAGACCTTTGAAAAACGGTCATTTTCCAGTCGATTAAATTCGAACTAAATTGACCAAACACGTTTAAATTCACCACACTCACATATTGATTCCAAAAATTATGAAAGTAGGAATCAAGCAATAATTTGACATTCCGGATTCAAAAAAAGTGGTTTCATCGAAAGCGGAGGTCGTTTGCAAAATTGCTTTTTTTAATGGCTATATGTTATATAGAATTCCATAGCGACTATTCTTAATTTTCAGCTGGAAATAACTTTTTATTCCCATTATGAAATCTGGATTTTTCACATTTGTTGGAAAGATATTTTCAAATAGATTCAAATATTTCTAGTTTTACTAAAATTCGATTTATTTTGAATCCTATACATTCATTTGAAATTTGAAATCAAATTTTCAAAATGACGCACCATTTCAGGCTCGTTATATAATTAAAATAAATTTATTCATTTTAACTTCGATTAAAATAAATTTTTAGTCGCTATTTTTTGAAATATATTATTTCAAATATTCAAAATTTATTAAAATTTCTAAAATAAAAAAATTAAATTGGTTTTGAATTTTTGGTTTGTTACAATCTCCCCTACTTAAAATCTTTTCGTCCTAAAAAAGGAATGGAGCTGAAAGTTGTTTAACGAACAAACTCAACTTTCATTCTGGCTTTCATTCTTCAACTTTTCAGTTTCTAAGAAGTTTCTAATTTTTCAAAAATTAGGCAAATACCCTTAATTTTCGAAAAGTTTGGCCATAACCTCCTTTGTACGGGGAGACATTTAAAACAGCAACTAGCCACGTAGGGCCCTCACCAATCCAAAAGAAAAATAAAAAGCCAAGCGGCTAGCCCATCGGCTCACAAAATCATCCAAACCCAATAAATTAGTAAACATGTACCTATTTGTCGGGCATACAATTTCATTCCTCTTCTCTAGCCTCCGTGCTATGACCTATACATTACATATTCATGTATATACATGCAATTCTAAACAATTTTCAATTCAGTTCAATATTTGATTCCATTTGGCTAAATATTTGTCTTCCTTTTTCATATTGGTTAAATTAATTATTATTCCAATATTTTTATTAGTTAAACTAGTAATCAAACATCACAACCAGCAGTCAATTTATTGATTAACTTTTCAAATATATACAACTTTTATATATTCAAATAATCATATTTTTAAAGCCATATTATATATATAATCACAAATACATCATTTATAAACATATAACTCTCAACTCATTCTAGGGTGTTACTAACCACATCTCTAATGAGTCACTCATTCTAGAATGCTACTGATTCTATCTCTAACGAGGATTCTTCAATAGAGTATTACTAATCCAAACACTGGTGAGTCTTTTATTCTGTTCTAATGAGTTATACCCCAAAGATTTGACTTAACCAAAGCTATGATACAAACTGATTATGAACAGCGTGGAAAAGGTTGCGTTGGATTTTCGGGCAAATCCAAACAGTTCAGAAAGTCAAAAATGGAACTGGAGGAGTGGATCCTAAATGTGATAACAACTCACTCTAATTTATTGTCTAGTTAAAAATATATACTAGGATGCAAACGGTGCTTAGAAGCACCTGACACCTGTTTGAAACCATGGATGTTTGGTTGATTTTTTTATTGAGTGATTTATTTGTGTGAGTGTGATTTGGGATGTGAATTGATTAGAATTTGGTTTGTACATGGCATGAGCCATTTTTAGGCGAGGGATAAGGCTGGACCTTAATCCGGATCTAGTATTGTGCCGTTATGCTGCCGAAATTTTCTAAACATGTTAGAACAATAAAAATGTCATTTCTATTGTATAAATGAACTGTATAAAATATTTATATGTTGAAATAAATATTTTATAGTTAAAAATATTATTTTTAACGTGTATATGAATAAAATAAATATTCATTTACAAATCATACGATACATTTGACTGATATTGATTGGGACGATATGTCTTACACATCGCCCAACTGCACAAATAATAATCAGGGTTTCTTGTTTGAAAACCCCATACGGGAATTTGGATGATATTGGACATACACTAAACCCAATATTTAGTTGTATGTTAATCGATTAGTTGACAGGTTGATGTAAGCATTAATTATTTATATTTAGCGCTTATGCAGTTGTGTAGTGCACTCTGGATGATGATTGACTGTGTTTGATTATTGTTGTGTACATGTGTGTATGACATCCATATAAATAAAAGTATATGGTAATTGATAGTATCCAATTCCAATTCAGAAAGAACAAATATTTTAAAACAATGAATATTTTAAAATAAGGAATATTTTAAAATAATATTCAGTAATGGATCAAAATACGATTTTGATGTCCGATTTGGGATTGACACAAAAATATTGAAATATATGAAGTCGTGTTGATTCGAGATGCATCATTTTGATGTGAACAATATTTATATTGATTTCGTTCATGTTTATAATGAATATAGAAAAGGAAAATATTCCAAATCTGATATTTTGAAAATATTATTATTTATATATTATAATGACAAGGAAAATTCAATTTTGATTTAAAACTGAGAATGAAGTCATAATCATTTTACAATGAATTTATAAAATTTGTTTTAAATGGAAATCGACGAAATATATATATTATATACATTTAATTGCCAGAATAGAATGCGCCGCGCCGTGGCAGTTCGCGAATTTCGACCATTGACTTCGAATGGACATTACGGGAGATCCGACTGTCGGATTTTTCTAAAACCATAACCATTAGGTTTGTATCAAAAAGAGCTTTACAACGAATATAAGCGATTTGAAATCTAATGGTGGGATTTGGAATTATGTCCAAATCAAATTTGGAAAAGTTCGATGTAAGTGCAATTCGATGGCCGTTATTAGAAACCGACCGTACGGGCCTTGATAAAATTATTAAAAATATCAATATTTTTTGTAAAATCATATTAAATGGTTTGGAAAAAATTTAGATGAAAATTTCCAATTTTGTAAAGATATAAATATATTTTTATCAAAATGAACTAGTTATTCAATAGAAATAATAATCCAATATTTTTATATAAATAAATTGGATTGTAGTGGTTTTAAAACAACCAGAATTTCCAATTTTTGAATTGGACTGGATTTGAATCAAAATTATCTTTGTAATATTTCAATATTGGATTCCATGATTATATGGTTATTTTGGAGGGATTTGGAAGACATATATATCGTTATACCCAATACGTTATTTGTTGATTTCAGAATTTGGTATTGAATATAAGGCGATATTATTTTCTATCCAGAGACTTTTATTTAGTATCAAATTGGATTTTGGGTTTGTCGTGATGTCTTCATTAACACTGTTCTTAAACCCAATAGTGAAAATATTTAATCTTTTAATTAATATTTAATGAAGTTTACCAATTAATTAATATTTAATTGGAATTGAATTGAAACTGGATTTTGGATTTGTCATGAGCTGTGTTTAAATGAAATTGGTTCTTTAACCCAAGTAAAAGAAGGATTAATTTCTAGAAAGTTGAACAATCAATAAGAAATGATTTTTGGGATTGAAACCAATTGGAGTTTGAATAAATCTTTAATTAGATTGTGAATGAGTGAATGATGACTGCATTTACCAAAACACATAATGTTATTACACCAAATTTACTTAGTTGTTGATATTGATTGTGGTTTATTGATTGTTTGGATGGTGCTCGACCAGTTTATGAGAAGAATATGCTTTTACATTTAGCATTGGGTTAGATAAAAATATTTGTGTGCTAACACCTTGTGAAAAACTTCACGATTTGCCGAAAAGGTGTTTAGCGATGTGGTGTTCATTTCAAATTTGATGAATGATTTTGAAATGATATTTTTCCCTAATTGGAAAGAAATGTATTCCCGATTTTGGACAGGGAATGTTTTATAAAAACGTTTTATAAAATAGAGAGGATTTTGAGCACTAAATATGATGATTTCGAAATGATTTGGAATTGTATTATGTTTTTACACTGTATTTCATCACATATTCAATTAGTTGTTATTAATGATGTATCTATTTAGTGGTGGAGAATTTATTCTCTTGCTTAACACCCTTCTTTGAGACGTACGAGCTCAAAGGTTATGTGATTAATAGTGACTGATCATATGTGTGAATTGCTGATGTGAAGTACTATAGTCTGAAAGTACTTGTGATTATTGTGTTGTGAAATGATTTTCCCTGCTTCAAGATATGAAATGATTTATTATGTGGCCAAAGATGTCGGTGACCCGTGATTGAATAAAAGTGTGGGTTGGATCCAATGCTTTACGGTGAATGGTCTGCAGTGTAACCTGCTCCATGCGTGGGAGGAGCGCACGCGCACACACACACACACACACATATATATGTATATATCAAGTTGGAGGGGCGCTTACTGCCTTATCTGATTTATTATGTAGCTACAGATGTCGGTGACCCGAGATTGACTAAAAGTATGGGCTGGATCAAGTGCCTTAGGGTGAGTAGTCAGCAGTGTAGCCTACTCCATGCGTGGGAGGAGCACATATATATATCAAGTTGGAGGTGCGCTTACTTCCTTATCGGAGGGAAGATTCCCGATATTTGGTTGCATACTTGTTTGTATGCAATATTTTGTCTTGGAATTCATATTTCCAAACGATTTGGTTTGAGATCACGAAGTGAAATCTACTTTGATATAAAAGTTAAATATATATTTCAAATGACTTGAAATAGAAATCGGGAAATAAAGTCCAAAGTAATAATTATGTAATTTGAATTGGATTTGGAAAATCTAAGTGTGGTGATTAATCTAAATGGGTAGATTGATATATTTCATGTGGATTGATGCATAGTAGATCCATATTTCTATTATTGATTGTTGTTTATACACTGGCTTTCAAGGGGTAGACCCGTTCCGTGTTAGAGGAGTAGTCCTGTGATTGGTCTTTTTATTAAATAAGTTTAATAACTGTTTTGAGTTCCCATTCCAGTCCCATGGCTGACTCGTAGTTTGGTTTCCCTGGAAAACTCGGGTGCCCCTATTTTCCACACGGGCAGTGGATTGGTTTGTTCTGCAGATATTTATTTATTGAGCAGGATTCGAGATTGAAGCTTTAAGCTATGTCCAGATCATTGATAGTCTTCCGCTGTTCCAGTTTATTTGTTTCCGCTGCATTGTATTACATTATGGTAAATAAATCTTCCGCTATAATATTATTTTCGATGTACTCTGATATTCTTTACTCTGATATAACATTATCGTGATGTTTATAAAAGTCTTAGGTTATTTGTTCTGATGTGTTGTATGCTCAAAGTTAGAATATGCGGGATTTGAATGGTCTTGGTCGATTTAGCGATCGATTAGGTTCGAGCTAAATCCGTATCGTTACATGATTATTATTTTACTTTATATGTGATACTATATTTTCAAACCATATTTGAGTTTACAAAGTGCTTTGATGTTATAAATACTTTGAACTTCATGGTAATTTTTTATTTTTTATTTTATATAAAATAGCATTTCACGTATGCCTTTTGATTTTGGGATCGAGATAGATTGGACTCTGTTGTACCAATGGACCAAAACTCCATCTTGGTCGACCAGATTGAGGATCGCTACCCGAATCAATGGTTTTAAATTTCGTCCATCTACCACCAGAGGTCAACGGTCTGCTACATTGTGCAATTTTGTTATTTTGATAGGGGTTCCCTATCAGCGGGTCATGGACTACATTAGATGGAGGCGTAGGGGTCCCACGTGTAGTTTCATGAATGGGTATCTTATGGCCTTTGCCTTAGACCATCTTGGTTATCCTGGGTTAATCGCCATGTGTGTTACGGTGCTATGAGTAAATTATGGTGTTGATATCTTGATGCGCGCTCGAGCTCTGCCGTTGTGATTTACAAATTAGCGTTTGTTCAGTTATTTGGTATGTTATGAGTCAGGTTATATTTATCCCATAATCCCCTAAAATTTTATTACATTACTATAATTGATTAAATTTATTATCATATTGATTTATATACGATAATTGTTATGAGTATCGTATTGATTTATATATGATACTCTGATTTGATTTATTACCATATTTATTTATACATTATAATTGTTATGAGTATCATATCGGTTTATATATGATACTCTAATTTGATGCCATGAAGATATTATCGTCTTGATTAATCATCATAAGATATTTATTATAAGTATCTTATTATTTTGTATATATATTTGTTATGAATTTCATATTGATTTATATATGGTACTCCATTTTTGGTTATTTTATCATATTGTTTTTATATATGATAAATGTCATGTGGATTTCATTAGTATATGATACTCTAACTTGACTATTATGAGTATCCTATTAATTTAAAAATGATATTTATTAAGTGCATCGCATTGATTTATATGTGATACTCTAATTTGATTGAATTATATATGATATTTGATAAGAGCATCTCATTGATTTATATGTGATACTCTAACTTAATTTATTATGAGCATCATATCGTTTTAATGCTAGTTTGTTATGAGTCTCATATTGGTTTATATGTGATGCTCTAGCATGGTTTAGTTTATCATATTTCTTTACATATGATAAATGTCCTGAAATGTTTGATTTATATATGTTCCTCTATTATAGTTTGTTTTACCCTCTTGTTCTATTTGTTACGAGTATCGCTTTGATTTATTAACGACCTAATTTCTTTATTATATTATTTCATACATGATAAATATTATGAGTACCGTGTCAATTTATATATGGTACTCTGATATAATTTATCATATTGTTTTACATATAATAAATACAATATAGATTTATTGGCTTATAGATGACTATTTGACTTAATTAGTTAGCGTCTTGTATATTATATTTATCATGAATATCATATTGGATTACATATGATAACCTGTGTAATTATATCATATTTTCTAAAATTATTATTCATCGATTTGTATTGATTTATATACGATAATTTATACCGAAAATGGGGAGTGTATATCCTAATATATGTAGTTTACTTGAGATAAGAGCTGATTTTTTTCAAAAATTGAACAAATAAGTTTGGGGTTTGTTGTTATAGGATAAATAAGTTAGGGAGGAAGTTAGGTGCATGTTTTAGTGTCGCAATGTTATATATTAACCCAGGTAAACTTCGAGGACGCAATTCTTTAAGGGGAGATTCTGTAACAACCTAGATTTTTGGAGGGTAATAGTAATTAATCAAAGATTTTGTTGTTTAACATTTAAAATAAATTAAGATTTAACATTGAAATAAATATTTAAACTTGAAATTAAAAATAAAATGTTAACACTTATTTAATTTATGGTTTGTTAAACTTTTTGTAGTTTAAAGATGTATAAATAACATGGTTTGTGTGGTTATTTGAATCGTTTCTTCTAGGTTTAGCCTAACGTTGTATAATGTGTTCAGCCCAATGTTCACTTCATCAAAATGTGATAAAATCTTGTTCAAAATATGGCAACGGGCCCTAGAAATACGGTGTTGAAATTATTTGTCATCCGCCTTTGTTTTTCTATAATTTTCAACACATGTCCTTGGCCATCTGAAATTGTTCAATATGTGTTGTCGTTGATCTACAAAAACCCAGATCATTATGTAAATCCCTTCGTTGAATCATAAAATGGGATACTCTATCCCCTCTATTCTTAGGGGGCGGGGGGGGGGGGAGGGGACAATCGATTAGAATCATTTCCCCCGAATTACATTTTGTTGAAAAAAATCAGTCCTCCTAAATTTGTGAATACTGGTTTCTACCACCTATCGAAGAGGCGTCGCCTCGCAAACCCAAAGCCTTGAACCATCACAGCCATCTCCTAACCTCAGTCGCCGTCGACGTCCTTAACTCCGGTTGCTGAAGAATATGTTTCCCTTTTTCTTGAGGGACGTCGCACCTCCCTCAACTTGTTGGAGTCGCACGTGAAGACAATAAAAATGGGTGGAAAGAGCATCAGTAATTAAAGTTGCTTCCGGTTGGTTTAACATTGAAGCTTACCTTATTAATCTTGAAGCCGCTGTAGCAATAACCGCGAGGCTCTACAGCTTTGGTCCATCCCCAGCAACCTCTGTTTGCCGATGTGGTCCCCATTGTTCTCCAGGTCTCGATGGGTGCGCTGCCACCGAAGTCGATGACGCTGCTTCTTCATCTTTTAACCGCTACCATAGCACATTGTAAGGTATCTTACGATCAAATCTATTTCATGTTTTTTGACTTTGCATTACACTAAGATTAACTAGTGGTGAAATGAGACTACTAAAAAATCTTTTTAGTTTGATTGTCTGCTCTTTGACACCTGATATTTCGTTGTTTCCTATATGTATTGTTCATCTTTATCTCATCTGTTTGTCCTTGCCGTGTCCATGCCCCGAAATCCTGAGCATTTCCACGAACTCACGGCTATAAAGAAGGTTCCTTACGGTTAAAATTATTTCATGTTTGCTGCTTCGCCGTTCACCAAGGAAAAATTTAGTTATGGGATGTCGTCTTGTGCTTCACAGTTTAGTGTTCCTGTTATCTTCCATTCTAGTTTTGTTCATGCTTTCATCGTTTAATATTTGAGTCATGCAGTGCCTTTGCAACGTAATACATCCTGCCGTGCCCTGTTTTTGCTGCTCTTGACCTTATGATCACTGTGTTTGGAGACTTAAACCTTGCTCATCACGTAGTTATGATAAACCAGTTCCATCGATTCTATCTCGATCCCTCTAGCTATCGTCTATTCCTACTTTCATAATTTGTGCACTCTCCTTTGTTATTTGCTTAATTAAGAGTGCCAAAACCTCTTGAAAACATTTTGGTGGCCAATGCTATTGTTAATGCGAAATGGGTACTTTTACTCCATTCAGGTGCTTGCGTGGCCCTTTCTAAGTATTATAATTATCATCTTAGTTTGTTGTCTCAATTTTGTTGCCACAGCGTGTCCCGAGTTAGATGAATCAACCCCGTTCCTTACTGTCGGTTCTTTGAACTGTGTAATGGCTTGAGTCTTGATGAATGCGGTCATGTGATATTGAAATGTTGGAGCGATTCCTACTTTTTTTCTATGGCTTTATCCCTTCCTATTTTGCAACCATTCCCCCTGTTAATCTTAGCTATAGCTTTACGTCTTATTTGTGAAAACTTGTGTACTGCTTTTCTTCGAATATGCTAATGTACGTTTAAATCTAAAGTAATTCTGTTGTAATGTCCATTCTTTCCTATGCATGTTGTCCCTTCGCATTCATGATTTTGGTCATCTTGGTCATGCTTTCTTATTTACATCGATTGTCTGGGTATTTGAATATTTTAGATGTCTTTGTGATATATACATATATATATATACACTGAGTAGTGGAATGTATGTATGTGTGTCTATATATATATATATATATATATATATATATATATTGAGCACAGGACTATTGTGAACAAAGATTAAGAACATGTGTCTATAACTACCTTCTACAGTGAAACGCCTAATGTAATGGTAGTTCCATTTGATGATATTTTGAATAGTGCTGGTGACGCAAAGTATAAAACAAAGAGCGGAGTAGAATACGTGAAGCTATTCTTTGTTGCAAAGCACAAGAACCAGATAGCGTTGTGATGGAAGTAACAAATTATAATTTCTCATATTATGGCATTGTAATAAATAGGAATAACCATTTCACAGAGAATTCAAAACTTAGAAAAGGCTCTTTTCACCATGATTGTTTGCTCAATTTTTTTCCTGTTCTTTTCTTTGTCTTTTTGCTTGTTTGTCATCGAATTTTAGTGCCTGTTTGGGGTAGGAATATCAGCATTGTTTGAACTTATTGGTGTAAGCAAATTCTGCATACTTAGTGCATGTTTGGGGTAGGATGATCACCATCGTTTGTCATATATGCTAATTAATTGTATTCCTTGTTTCATGATGGTTTTACTTGCTGAATTGAACTGACCATTACATATTTTTCAAACTGTTGATGTCTTATTTCTAATTCTTTTGTCCAATCTTGCTCCTTTAATTTATTAAGATGCGAACCCAATCTATCTATTTTATTAATTGTTTTAAAGCTAGTTTAGCATCATATTTACAATCCACATAATGGAAAAAAAATGGCTGCTTAGTTTCTTGTGACACTTATACTTAAGAGGTTTTCTTAACCCCACTAGCACATGGAACTCTCACAAATGATATCTTGCATTAGGTGTGACTTCATATGTAAGTATTTTTACCAATTTGACCCTTACATTTTGCCGTTGTTATGTTTAGCTGCTATTATATTTAATTGATTCTTAAAGAGAAGTTTACATCTAGGAATACTGATTCTGGATTGTCCATGGAAAGGGCACCACAAGCTTTATGAATTTTTAGATGGGGCTTTGTGATGTGGACCACGCTTCATCTTCTTAATATCTAAATTATATGTATCATATTAAAAACTTTGTCTTTGTTTTGTAACTTGGAAATTCTATTATGGTATTGTAAAGTATTTATTCTTTCCGCTGTACAAAATATCAAAATCTCTAACATTTGTATAAAATTTTGATTCCACTATAGTTATTGTACAATGTGATTCTATGTTAATTCTGTTTAAACCCTGTAACCCAATAAGAATGCGTCGTTGTGAACAGTGCGAGTCGGTTTTAATCACCGACTTGGGATGGTCAAAATTGTGGACCGTTACAATATCTGAATGGGGTGCTCCGGTGGTATTCGCAACTAAGGCAAATGGTTCGCTTCAATATGTGTAGACTATATAGAGTTGAATAAACTCACCAAGAATAAAAGGCACCCACTCCCGAGGATAGAAGATCTTTTTGACCAGCTTGTTGGTGCATCTGTTTTCTCTCAGTTAGACATGGCCATGGGGTTCCATCAGTTGAGAGTGGACGAGGATACTACAGACAAGACCTTTTTTAGGAATCAAGATGGTTTTTTGAACGGCTCGTTATGCCTTTTGGGTGGACAAATGCACCCACCTATTTTGTTGATCAATGAGTAGGGTGTTTCAGGAGTTTCTAAATAAGTTTGCTGTGATTTTTATTGACGACATCTTAATTTTCTCGAAGAGCAAGGAAGAGCATGCCCAACATTTGAGGGAGGTTTTTAAAACTCTCTGTGTGCACCAACTTAAGCAAAGTTCTCCAATTGTCATTTTTGGAGGAAAGTGGTGAGATTCCTAGGGCATGTGGTTTCTAAAGATATGATAGCAGTAGATCACGCGAAGGTAGTTGCAGTTGAAGATTGGCAGATCCCGAAGGATGCATCGGAGGTTGAAACACCCCACCTCCGTTAGGGTCACTCTCAAAGGGAATACCCTAATTTTGTTGGAGGTTTATAAGTACAAGTCACAGATACACAAGACAGATAAAAGAACACATATTTGTAAACAGCGGAAGAACAACAAACTTTATTTCATAAAGTCAAATACGTGTTACAACAACATCCTTTCCAAAATCATAACATAACACTTTCATAATCTGTCTTGAGTACATTATTTAAAGAAGCATAAATAAAACATAGATAAACTGCAAAAGCCCCATAGTGGATTGTCCAAAGCCATAGTTCAAAACAGGAAAGTCCAAGCAATACATTTCTCTTCTTCAAGCTGGATGTTGAGGTTGGTTAAGCTGCTGTGTTCCCTCCCTGAGGACCTTGGGGGGTGAACGGAAGAAAGAAGACGAAAGAAAAATAGAGTCAGACATAAAGCCTGAGTAAGTCTAGTACTATTTTGTCTACGAATAAAGAACTGGGTATGATAAGTATAAACAAGAAGTGGGCATGCACTATAAACTTGGTTAAGTTGTCTATGGTCGAATATACTATCGTACCCCATGTTGATCTCTGAATCCATATAAACTAGTTTCCAACTGGCACCCCAAAATCAGGGTGATGTGATCCATTCTATGATGATCGGCTCCTACTCGCATAGTTACATGTGTCTTACGGCCCCCGATGTTGTAGTTACCTATGCTGGTCCCACCATGGGGTGTATCAAGTCCCATAGTGGCAACCCGACACAACCTTAGAGTGCAAAGGTATGCTACTGGTGTCCAATGCCTTATTTTTCTGCACCGGAGTGTGTGCACGCCCGCACTCCGTTAGAACCTACACTGCTACACCACCGCCGTCGATTTGACCTCTTACAATCAGCCCAGTAATCGTGCCCCACCCTGCCTAGTTTCAGGGTATCCTGATACACCTTCTAGGGTTACTGCTGAAAAGGGTCCCCCGTTACTAGGTTTTCTATCTCTAGCCAACATGCTAAGTTGGTTAAGTGTTTTCTAACCTAACCCCCACCAGTCCGTTTTGTTTAGCATGTTCCATTTTGATTAAGTCTTTAGCTCACTTAATCCTAACAATCCTGACTCAGCCTTAATTGTCTTATTAAGGCCCTGACCTCTCACATTAGACAGGTATTGTTGTGGCTGCCTGTTGCCGGTTGGTTCCGGGCAGTCTTACGCCACAACTCAGTCTAACCTCGGGTCCTTGCTGGGCTCCATGTTTAACCTCCCACATTGGATAGGTATTGTTGTGACTACTGGACAGCCGGGCGGTTCCGGGCAGGTTTACATCACAACTCAATCCAACCTCGGGTTAAACACATCGTATGTTCTATATTTACATATTTTGTCATTCCTCTTTATTTCTTATATGTAAATATTTGCGGCCCATTATTAAGTCAATGGTGTAAAGGTTACACCAATCATGGGCCCAACCCATACTTGAACTTGGGCCCTTCTATTTTATATTTTCATTCATTAGTAATTTTAACCCAACGTTATTTTCCCCCGTTTAACACGTCCGTTTATATATATTGGGCTTAGCCTTTTAAAGCCCAATTTAGCCATGCGAAAAAGGGAGGCTCAAAGCGTAATTACATACACAAAGAGGGGGAATGTGAGCGCATGAACTTGCAATACGACGTTGGAAATACAAAATAGAAACTGGTGTACTTGCATAGTGGTAACATAGGTGACATGAATCAAAGCATGTGAACTTGTAATTGAAATATCATTATTGTCACATGAACCTATATTTTTATTTAGGCATAATGTCAAACATAAGCATGGCATAAATATTTCTAGCATAAGCATGGCATAATGTCAAACATAAGCATGGCATAAGTATAGTTGAATTTGTTCACATAACCATGGCATAAATATTTCTAACATGAAATCATGATTCTTACTTTAGTCATGTAAACTTACAAAAAGGGACTTTTTGAACCTAACCTAGCCATGTACCACATATGCCATCATATAATTCTTGTAAACAAGATAGACTTAATCATGGATTTCAATTATGCCAAATATCATTCATAGCCTAGCCATATTCATAAGTTTGCAAATAGGTTTTCTAGTACTAAAGCATGGCTTAATACATGATGCCAAATTCTCAACATAATTTCCTATGGATTATAATAACCAAACTTGTTCTAATTACTTACAAAATGATTTATGCACAAAAATATGCATCATGATGGCATAGTAGCAAAACCCCAAACTTGCATGAATTTAAATCAACCACATACATGTAGCTTCAACATAATTTGCGAAATATTCCAAACGTATACTTGCATAGAACTACCGCATGTAGTTCTTTATAACATGAATAACATAATTCAAGAATATCCAAACGTATATAATATTTCAAATTGATAAGAACGCACAAATATGAATAACTTTATTGCCACAATTCAAGCATACAAATCAACACAATTGTTTATTCATACCAAAGTAATACTCTACTTACAATGGTTTGATGAATTCTCTAGTTTAGGGATTGAAGACGCAAATTCCTTTGTTGAATTGATTTGATTTAGGTCTCTTTAAGCTTTAGAATTTTCCTCCTAATCCTCTCTCTAGTTGGCGGCTACTCTTAGTCGTTCCTCAGCAACATGGCGGCTATGTTCTTAATTTTGAATGAATAGATTAGGGTTTAGTCTAGGGTTGTTTATATAGAGGTTAGGAACTGATTAGGACCATTGATGTTGCTTGGATTGATCGTAGCCATTCATTCGATAGAGAGACCAATCAAAACTTGCCACCTAGCCCTAGTGACAAAGCAGACCACAGAAAATCGGCCAAACACAGACTGGCCAGCCAGGTTGGCTGGGCTCGACCAGGTCGACACCCCTGTCGACAGGGCTGTCGACAGCCCTGTCGACATGGGTAGCCCAGGTCGACAGCCCAGTCGACCTGGGTGGCCTAGGCGGGTGTTTATCCGCCCTGGCCCATTGGGCCCCACTTCGGAATATTTAATTGTTTAATTCTGTTTGAATTCTAAATTTAATTTAAAAACTTCCGAAGGCCATATCTTCTTCATACGGACTCCGTTTTTCGAAAACTCGGACTCTATTTCGCGTATTTTTCCGAGACGAACGCAATGGCGTATCCCGTTTCCCTTAGTTCTATGATTTCAGATTAATTATACTTTAATTTGCTAATTTCATAGTTATAGAATTTTCGGGGTGTTACATTCTCCCCCACTTAAAAGGATTTCGTCCCCGAAATCTTCAAGTTAGGAGGAATGTATATCCTACCATCCAATCATCCATCTACTCATCCATCAAACACGAGCATCCATTGTCCTTAAAGACTTCTAATGCTTCATGATCATATGCGAAGTGTGTGTGTACATGTACTTATCTAATGCAAAATCAAGCGGTCTACTGATTCAGTTGACCTCCTTAATGTGAATTATGTAAGTGCCATGAATCCATTATGTATGCAAATTTTCCTATTCTTGATTCTACATGAGTGCACAATCATTCATTACAAATGCAACATCCATATGACAACGCATTAAAGTTCAACCATATACGAATGCAAACATATATGCATATGCAATATGAAGTGACTGAGCCGATCTAAAACCTAGATTGTGTGTGTATATGCAACCACGAGCAACCACTAGCAATCACTTGCAACCATTTGCAACCATCATACATAACATGTTTCAACTACATGTTTCCATCCAAAAAGATTCTATCTAAAAGATAAGGTCGGGGAAATATACCTAAAAAGATAGATAACAGCGCAACTTAAGGAAAATGAAAGATCAAGGATGTACCCTCGAACAGAAAAGGGTAGGCAGTACGGATTCTAGCTTCAGTTTCCCAAGTCGCGTCTCCCTCGGCGTCGCTCCACTGAACTTTGACGAGCTTGACTTCGCGGTTGCGTAGCTTCTTCACTTCCGTTCCTAATATGCGGGTTGGAACTTTTCTTATGGTTGCTTCGCGTTCCACTTCGGCCTCTTCGAGGATATTTGGCTCTACCAATTCAGCAGACTCATGTAGACATTTCCGGAGATGTGAAACGTGAAAAACGTTGTGGACTCCAGCCAATTTATCGGGTAGCTCTAATCTATAGGCCATTTTCCCAATTTTCTCGATGATAGGGAATGGCCCTACGAACCTTGGTGCTAGCTTTCCTGTGGTTCCAAAACGAACAACGTTTCTTAGCGGTGATACCTTGAGAAAAACTCTGTCTCCAACCTCGAATTCAAGGTCGGTCCTCCTCTTGTCGGCATAGGACTTTTGTCTGTCTTGGGCCGTCTTCATCCTTCTTCGTATTAAGTCTACTTTCTCTGAAGTTTCTCGGATCATATCTGGTCCAAGTATGAGCTTATCAGTAGACTCCCACCAACAAGTGGGCGATCGGCACGGTCTTCCATATAAAGCTTCGAAGGGCGCCATTCCGATGGTTGCTTGATAGCTGTTGTTGTAGGCGAATTCCACCAAAGGAAGGTGGTCTTCCCATGTCCCTCCGAAGTCAAGGACGCATAGCCTTAAAAGGTGTTCCAAAACTCTGTTCACTCTCTCTGTTTGGCCGTCGGTTTGGGGATGATAGGCTGTGCTCAAGCATAACTGCGTTCCTACTGCTTCTTGCAGACTCCGCCAAAACTCGCTGGTGAAGATGGGGTCTCGGTCACTAACAATGCTAGATGGTATTCCATGGAGTCGAACGATTTCCTTGAGGTAAAGTGATGCTAGGGATGAGGCAGTTCTTTTACTTTTGATAGGTAAAAAGTGGGCGCTTTTAGTAAGCCTATCCACTATTACCCAAATACTAGTGTTGCCTCTCCTAGACCTAGGCAGCCCATCGATGAAATCCATTGAGATGCTATCCCACTTCCACTGCGGGACCTCTAGAGGATGTAGTAGTCCGCCAGGCTTTTTCTGTTCCGCCTTAACCTGTTGGCACACCATACACTTAGAAACGAACTCTGCCACGTCCTTTTTCATGCCGTTCCAGAAGAAAGTCCTTTTTATATCTTTGTACATTTTATCTCCGCCTGGGTGTATCGTCATCTTGGAATGATGCGCTTCCTCGAGAACCTTCTTTATTAAATCTTTTGTCTGTGGGACGCATAGTCTTCCGTCTCGTCTTAGTAAACCTTTATCGTCAATGGAGTATCTGTTGAGGTGACTTGAAGTCTCATCCCTAATTAGCTTATCAATTATTTCCACAAGCTGAGGGTCTTCGCGTTGTGTTGTCCCTACTGAATCCACTAAAGTCGGGCGCACTTCGAGAGATGCAAGCAAGCCCGGTACGAAATCGGAGGAAGGCCTAAAGTCGAAGCTGGCTATAAACTCTAGGCTTTGTCTTTCAACAAACAACGGGTTTAGGGTCAATTTCTTTCGGCTCAACGCGTCTGCCACTACGTTGCCTTTGCCCGGGGTGTAGGAGATTTCGAAATCGTACGAGGCAAGAAACTCCATCCATCTTTGTTGCCTCAAATTAAGATCTTTCTGCGAGAAAAGATATTTCAACGATTTATGGTCAGTGTAAAGTTCGAACTTCTCACCTAGGAGATAGTGTCGCCAAGACTTGAGTGCAAAGACAATGGCGGCTAACTCAAGATCGTGGGATGGTTAGTTCTTTTCGTGCACCTTCAATTGCCTCCCGCCATAAGCTACTACCCTTCCTTCTTGCATTAAGACGGCGCCTAGCCCTGTCCCACATGCATCCGTATAAACAGTGAACATCTTGCTCCCATCTGGCAGCGTCAAAACTGGGGCTGTTGTGAGAGCCCTTTTTAGTCGTTGGAAAGCAAACTCGCAATCCAAGTCCCAATTGAACATTAGATTCTTCTTGGTCAATTTCGTGAGCGGAGCTGAGATTTTCGCAAAATCCCTTATAAATTTTCGATAGAAACCCGCTAGTCCTAGAAAGCTTCGGACCTCAGTTGCATTCCTTGGTGTCTTCCAATCCTGTACCGCCACTACCTTAGCAGGGTCCACAGCTAACCCTTGTTTGGATACTATGTGCCCAAGGAACCTCACCTCTTCTCTCCAAAAGTGGCATTTGGAGAACTTGGCTTTTAGTTGATGGACTCGCAAAGTTTCCATGATTGCCCTTAAGTGCTGAGCATGTTCCTCTTCACTCTTTGAGAAGATAAGGATATCGTCTACGAAGACCACTACGAATTTGTTGAGGAAATCTCTAAATACCCTACTCATTAGGTCCACGAAGTACGCAGGTGCATTTGTCAAGCCGAAGGGCATGACAAGCCATTCAAAGAAGCCGTCTGGGGTTCTGAACGCCGTTTTATCGATGCTATCTTCAGCCACCCTTAGCTGATGAAAACCGGTTGCTAAATCGAGTTGGGAGAAAACAGACGCTCCTACAAGCTGGTCAAATAAATCGTCAATTCTAGGGAGAGGGTGCCTATTATTTTTCGTTAGCTTGTTGAGCTCCCTATAGTCAACACATAGACGGAGTGAACCATCCGCCTTTGTAGCGAACACCACTGGAGCGCCCCATTCTGAAATGCTCCTCCTAATGAACCCCTTTTCTAGAAGCTCTTTAATCTGTTTACTGAGCTCTTTCCTCTCTCATGGAGCCATATGTCTAACGGGCAACGCAACGGGCTTTGCATTATCTACAAGATATATGCGGAAGTCTATTTCCCGCTTCGGAGGCAAGCCCTTCACCTCTTCGAAGACATCCGGATATTCCCGGACCACTCTAACTGATTGCAAATTTTCAACAGAGGCATCTAGCGATTCAAGATAACTAAGCATAACCGCAAACGAGGGATTACAAGAAATTTCCAAAATATTACCGAGCTGGGTTAGGAGCCTAACAACCCTTTTCTCACAATCAAGGATGGCCCCATTACTGGATAGCCAATCCATACCCAAAATCAAACCATACCCCGAAAAGCCCAAAACAAAGGCACTACATAGAAATTCTACGCTTAGAATAGAAATTTTCAATCCCACACAGATCATAGACAAATGAGCTGGGCCACCAATTGGGTTTGAAACAATTAAGGGGTCCTCTACCATACTAGTTTTTAGGTGCGGAGATTCTACTAGAGCAGACGAGATAAAGGGGTGTGATGCGCCAGAATCAAATAAAGTGCGAACGGGGTGATCATAAAGATAAACTACACTTTCTACAGAAGTATTTATACCTCGCTGTTGCAGAGGTGGCGCTTCTAGCACATGAACCTGTGCCCCTGGGGTGGATCCAGCCCTCTGCCCCTGTCCTTGTTTCTTTGGGCAGTCCTTAGCCCTATGGCCTGTCTCGCCGCAAGAAAAGCACCCACCATTCTCCTTGGCCTTCTTTTTCCGGCAGTCCTTTACTAAGTGCCCCACTTTGCCACAGAAATTGCACTTCCTCTTCTCTTTGTTGCCTTTCCCGCCCTTCTTAAAGTCTGTCTTCTTGGGCTGCAAACCCTCTTTCTTCCCTTGAGAGCTTTCTGCCTTTGTCTCCTTCTTGCCCTTATCCTCTTCATTCAGCAATGCCATTTGCACCAATCTTTCATACGTGGCTCCCATGGGTATATGGGTCATGGCCAAACTGTGTAATGGCTCGTTCAACCCTTTGACGAAACGGAGTGCCTTCTTGTGCGGGGTGTTGACTAGGTCAAGCCCAAACCTAGCCAGCTCATCGAACTGATTCACATATTCTCTGACTGTCTTGTCCCCTTGCTTAAGAAATAAGAATTTTTCCAACTGCAAACTTCTTTCTGCATCTGAGAGAAATTTAGTCTCAAACCTAGCCCTAAATTCCTCCCATGTCTCCACTGGCCTTTCAGCATTAGTGACTTCCCAACAGTAGGAAGCCTCGCCCTTCAATAGCCACACTGCCAACTGTACTTTTTGTCTATCTTCTACCTCAAAGATGATGAATAGGTCCTCAGTTTCTTTCAGCCAATTTCTAGCTGCTACGAAGGACTCAGTTCCATGGAAATCCCTTCCTCCTATAGCTTTAAAATCTTTACATATCTTAGCAAACGTGTTTCCCCGAGGAGGAGGTGGAGGAAAAGGTGCCGCTGCGGCTGGATGATTTCCTTCATCTGGGGGAGGAGGAATGGTAGGACCTGGCTGAGTGGCCCTTGCTTCTAAGAACCGTCTAAACCAACCAGGTATTGGCACCCCTTCTGGCAAGTTAAGTTCTTGGGACATGCTCAAACAAAAAGGATAGATTCAAAACGAAGGATAAGAGATAGTTCCTATGGCTTTGGGGGGGTGGACTTTGCCCTTTTTTTTAAAAAATAAAATAATATTTTTCTTTTAAAAATGCTTCTTTAAATTTCCTTTTTGAAAATAATTTTTCAAAACTTTTTATCTTATCTGGTAAACCTATGCTCTGATACCAAGTGAAACACCCCACCTCCGTTAGGGTCACTCTCAAAGGGAATGCCCTAATTTTGGTGGAGGTTTATAAGTACAAGTCACAGATACACAAGACAGATATAAGAACACATATTTGTAAACAGCGGAAGAACAACAAACTTTATTTCATAAAGTCAAATACGTGTTACAACAACATCCTTTCCAAAATCATAACATAACACTTTCATAATCTGTCTTGAGTACATTATTTAAAGAAGCATAAATAAAACATAGATAAACTGCAAAAGCCCCATAGTGGATTGTCCAAAGCCATAGTTCAAAAAAGGAAAGTCCAAGCAATACATTTCTCTTCTTCAAGCTGGATGTTGAGGTTGGTCAAGCTGCTGTGTTCCCTCCCTGAGGACCTGGGGGGGGGGGGAACGGAAGAAAGAAGACGAAAGAAAAATAGAGTCAGACATAAAGCCTGAGTAAGTCTAGTACTATTTTGTCTATGAATAAAGAACTGGGTATGATAAGTATAAACAAGAAGTGGGCATGCACTATAAACTTGGTTAAGTTGTCTAGGGTCGAATATACTATCGTACCCCATGTTGATCTCTGAACCCATATAAACTAGTTTCCAACTGGCACCCCAAAAACAGGGTGATGTGATCCATTCTATGATGATCGGCTCCTACTCGCATAGTTACATGTGTCTTACGGCCCCCGATGTTGTAGTTACCTATGCTGGTCCCACCATGGGGTGTATCAAGTCCCATAGTGGCAACCCGACACAACCTTAGAGTGCACAGGTATGCTACTGGTGTCCAGTGCCTTATTTTTCTGCACCGGAGTGTGTGCACGCCCGCACTCCTTTAGAACCTACACTGCTACACCACCGCCGTCGATTTGACCTCTTACAATCAGCCCAGTAATCGTGCCCCACCCTGCCTAGTTTCAGGGTATCCTGATACACCTTCTAGGGTTACTGCTGAAAAGGGTCCCCCGTTACTAGGTTTTCTATCTCTAGCCAACATGCTAAGTTGGTTAAGTGTTTTCTAACCTAACCCCCACCAGTCCGTTTTGTTTAGCATGTTCCATTTTGATTAAGTCTTTAGCTCACTTAATCCTAACAATCCTGACTCAGCCTTAATTGTCTTATTAAGGCCCTGACCTCTCACATTAGACAGGTATTGTTGTGGCTGCCTGTTGCCGGTTGGTTCCGGGCAGTCTTACGCCACAACTCAGTCTAACCTCGGGTCCTTGCTGGGCTCCATGTTTAACCTCCCACATTGGATAGGTATTGTTGTGACTACTGGACAGCCGGGCGGTTCCGGGCAGGTTTACATCACAACTCAATCCAACCTCGGGTTAAACACATCGTATGTTCTATATTTACATATTTTGTCATTCCTCTTTATTTCTTATATGTAAATATTTGCGGCCCATTATTAAGTCAATGGTGTAAAGGTTACACCAATCATGGGCCCAACCCATACTTGAACTTGGGCCCTTCTATTTTATATTTTCATTCATTAGTAATTTTAACCCAACGTTATTTTCCCCCGTTTAACACGTCCGTTTATATATATTGGGCTTAGCCTTTTAAAGCCCAATTTAGCCATGCGAAAAAGGGAGGCTTAAAGCGTAATTACATACACAAAGAGGGGGAATGTGAGCGTATGAACTTGCAATACGACGTTGGAAATACAAAATAGAAACTAGTGTACTTGCATAGTGGTAACATAGGTGACATGAATCAAAGCATGTGAACTTGTAATTGAAATATCATTATTGTCACATGAACCAATATTTTTATTTAGGCATAATGTCAAACATAAGCATGGCATAAATATTTCTAGCATAAGCATGGCATAATGTCAAACATAAGCATGGCATAAGTATAGTTGAATTTGTTCACATAACCATGGCATAAATATTTCTAACATGAAATCATGATTCTTACTTTAGTCATGTAAACTTACAAAAAGGGACTTTTTGAACCTAACCTAGCCATGTACCACATATGCCATCATATAATTCTTGTAAACAAGATAGACTTAATCATGGATTTCAATTATGCCAAATATCATTCATAGCCTAGCCATATTCATAAGTTTGCAAATAGGTTTTCTAGTACTAAAGCATGGCTTAATACATGATGCCAAATTCTCAACATAATTTCCTATGGATTATAATAACCAAACTTGTTCAAATTACTTACAAAATGATTTATGCACAAAAATATACATCATGATGGCATAGTAGCAAAACCCCAAACTTGCATGAATTTAAATCAACCACATACATGTAGCTTCAACATAATTTGCGAAATATTCCAAACGTATACTTGCATAGAACTACCGCATGTAGTTCTTTATAACATGAATAACATAATTCAAGAATATCCAAACGTATATAATATTTCAAATTGATAAGAACGCACAAATATGAATAACTTTATTGCCACAATTCAAGCATACAAATCAACACAATTGTTTATTCATACCAAAGTAATACTCTACTTACAATGGTTTGATGAATTCTCTAGTTTAGGGATTGAAGACGCAAATTCCTTTGTTGAATTGATTTGATTTAGGTCTCTTTAAGCTTTAGAATTTTCCTCCTAATCCTCTCTCTAGTTGGCAGCTACTCTTAGTCGTTCCTCAGCAACATGGCGGCTATGTTCTTAATTTTGAATGAATAGATTAGGGTTTAGTCTAGGGTTGTTTATATAGAGGTTAGGAACTGATTAGGACCATTGATGTTGCTTGGATTGATCGTAGCCATTCATTCGATAGAGAGACCAATCAAAACTTGCCACCTAGCCCTAGTGACAAAGCAGACCACAGAAAATCGGCCAAACACAGACCTGGCCAGCCAGGTTGGCTGGGCTCGACCAGGTCGACACCCCTGTCGACAGGGCTGTCGACAGCCCTGTCGACATGGGTAGCCCAGGTCGACAGCCCAGTCGACCTGGGTTGCCTAGGCGGGTGTTTATCCGCCCTGGCCCATTGGGCCCCACTTCGGAATATTTAATTGTTTAATTCTGTTTGAATTCTAAATTTAATTTAAAAACTTCCGAAGGCCATATCTTCTTCATACGGACTCCGTTTTTCGAAAACTCGGACTCTATTTCGCGTATTTTTCCGAGACGAACGCAATGGCGTATCCCGTTTCCCTTAGTTCTATGATTTCAGATTAATTATACTTTAATTTGCTAATTTCATAGTTATAGAATTTTCGGGGTGTTACAGAGGTAAGAAGTTTTCTAGGGTTAGCAAGCTATTATTGGAAGTTCATTAAGGACTTCGCGAAGATATCAACCCCACTCATCAGGTCAATGAAGAAGAATCTGATGTTTTCGCGGGATATCGATTGTGATTTTGGTTTCCAACAATTGAAGAGGGCTCTAACAACAACCCCATTGATCTTGCTCAAATGGAACAAAGTGTTTACAGTATGCATTGATGCATATGGTACAGGGCTTGGTGCGTTCTGATGCAACAAGGAAGGGTAGTATGTTATAGAGGTAGACAGTTAAGGGTTCATGAGAAGAACTACCCTACCCATGAGTTAGAGCTAGCTGCCATAGTATTCACGCTTAAGACTTGGTGACATTATTTGCTTGGAGATAATTTCAAGTTGTACACCAATCATAAACATCTCAAGAACTTGTTCTCATAGAAGGATCTTAATTTAAGGCAACAAAGGTGAATGGAGTTCCTAGCATCTTATGACTTTGAGATTGCTTATACCCCGAGCAAGGGTAATTTGGTGGCGGACGCACTGTGTAGGCAAAGGATAGACTTAAGTCCTCTATTTGTGGAGAGGAAAAGCTTGGACTTTATATTGACTTTTAACTTTAGACCATCTACTGATATTTTTCCTGGATTATTAACATCACTGGAGGTACGACCTACTCTTATGCATCAGATAGGAGCCTCACGGAGAGAGGACCCACAGATTTCAGATATCTTGGATAGGCTCGGTAAAGGGGAGACTTCTAGTCAGCTCAGTAGATATTTCACAAACGATAGAGGGCGGTTGTGACGAGATGGAAGGCTTTGCGTTCCCCGAGTTGAGAGTTTGTTAAAGAAAGTCCTAGGGGAAGCCTATCATTCCAAGATGACTATTCATCCAGGCGGTGATAAAATGTATGGAGACATGAAGAGGGTTTTTTTTGGACTGGGATGAAGAAAGATGTAACACCCCTCACCCACTAAGGTCACCCACTAAGGGAATGCCTTAGCTTCGGTGGAGCATTTTAAGTGAATATAGAACAGAAAAATTACACAAGACAGATATAAATACTTGAAAATCTAAAACATCATTTCATAGCAGCAGAAGGTAAACATGTTTAGTTACAACACCATAAAGAGTCAAGTACTAAATATCCATCCTGATAAAAACATAAGTACATAATCCCACTACATAAACAATAGCCATAAAAGAAAAGATAAGCTGGGCTTTACATCACGGTCCAAGCTCCAGAAGATAGGTAAAGAAGTCTGATTAAAGCCCACTAGTGCTAGGCCCAACCTGAGGACCTGAGGGGGAAAAAGATAAAAACAACGGGGTCAGACATAAGTCTGAGTGAGCCCTATAACTTTAACCACACAATTATCAAAGTAATTGGGGTATGATATAACTTGGTACGGGATGACTGGGGATAAGTGACTACACTAAGTAGCCAACTAGACATAGGATGAACTAAGATAACGGTAAAGACGCATCTACCCACCCAAGGATAATTACTAACTGCACCACACCAGTCATTCCTACTTAAAGGTTGATCCCACCCAAGGACTTAGAAAATTTACCCAGTAGTTTCGTGTACCCCTAGCTGACTACATAGTTGCCGTCTGCCCCTATCTCCACTAGGTGTACCCACTACTCCCAAGCGATCGGCTCCCTACCGTAAATACCCGTGCTGGCCCCACAATGGGGTGTATCACTCCCCAAAGTGGCAACCCGATACAACAAATGGTGCACGACTTATATCTACACGATGCAACAACGTCTTACCTACCAGCCCGTGTCCACACACGCATATGAAACCCGTTGTACTCGCGTTGCCACTGCTACCCCGTTTTGGCCTCTTATAATCAAGCCCAGTACGCGTGTCCCGTCCTCGACATGGGTCGAGCCCACTAAGATACATATGGGTTACTGGTTGAAATGGGCCCCCCCACAAGCTACCACCTAAGCTTGTCAATTTATCTAGTGTGTCCCACTTAACCCTTTAATCATGTTTAATTACATGTTTCCACTTGGTTAAGTCATCTAATCGTATTTCTATTGCCACCCAAGGAAACCCACTAGATTTCCTCATGCCACCCAAGGCACTTACTTGATTTCCACATGCCACCCAAGGCACCAACTTAACCCCTCATGCCCACTACATGCTTATCTGGTTAAGTGTTTCTTAATTGATTAAGAACGTAATCGTTGTAAAGACCTCTCACACTAGACTATCTTTTATGGCAGCTGGATTTGCCGGTTGGGTCCGGGCAGCCTTACGCCATAACCGAGTCTAACCTCGTGTCTTTACACTTGTCACGTATATAGTTTGGGCCTAAGACCTCTCACATTGGGCCAATCATTTGTAGCCGCTGGATTTCCCGGTCGGTTACGGGCAGTCTTATGCTACAAAAGGGTCCAACCTCGTGTCTTAGTCGATTAATTACACCTAATTAATCACCCCCAAATTAATTTTCCCTAATTAATTCCAATTTTAACGATGTACATAATTGACTCAATTATTTCCATCACTTTATGGTATGCATAATCATACCAACTTCACACCATTTCATTAACATGTTTATTAACCCATCGTTCCCCACGTAAATCGCTAACATGACATAAAAGGGAAGATTCATCATAAATGTAATGGGTTCAACTTGCATAACATTAGCATCAACATGGTTTTAAAGGTGTCAACATGCATATAGCATCAAACCCAACTAGCATAGATCATCAACCCAAACTTGCATGAATCACATATGTCACAAGGAGGTTAACTTGCATAGGTTTCTTATGTCATACAAAGGGGTAAACTTGCATATGTATGTATGACATGTAAAGGGGTTAACTTGCATGTGTATGCATATCATACTAAGGTGTAAACTTGCATATAATCAAACATCATACTTGCATAACATGTCATATGTGAACTTGCATATTATCATATACCAAACTTGCATACATATCATACATGAACTTGCATATCATCATGAACATGTAACTTGTGACTTGCATAACTTGCATAACATCATGAACATGTAACATATGTCTTGCATAACTTGCATAGCATCTCAGAAACGTAGCATATTACTTGCATAACTTGCATAATATCACAAACACATAGCATATAACTTGCATGACATGCATAACATCATTAACACATTGCACATAACATGCATAACATGCATAACATCATTAACACATAGCATACAACTTGCATAACTTGCATTGATCCACATTCATAGCCATAACCTCATTATATCCTATCATAATCATTTCAATAATTGGTCATTAAGGCTATAGAAAACTCAAAAGTTGTTGATTAGCCTTCTTATGAATATATTAAAAGATTGAGACGAAGCCACTAAGCTATCAGCTCAAAAACTCCAAATAAGAATGCTCCAAATGAAAACCCTTGAGCCAAATCAATAATAAAGATCCTAGCTTTCATGAAGAAAAGCCTTGAATCAAACTTAGAAACACTTAAGCAAGCTTAGGAACTGTAACACCCCACGTCCATTAATGTCACTCACAAAGGGAATGCATTAACTTCCATGGAGGTTTTAAGTGAATATAGAACAGTAAAATTACAACAAGACAGATATAAAATAGTACTTGGAAATTCAAAAACTTTATTTCATTGTAGCAGAAGTCAAAACATGTTTGATTACATCATAACACCATATTCAATGTCAAGTACAATATCTATCTTGATAAAACAAGTACATAATCCCATTACATGAATAGCCATTAAAAAGAAAGATAACAAGCTGGACTTTACTTCAGCAGTCCAAGCTTTCCAGAAGATAAGCGATCCAACTAGACTCCACTAGAACTTGGCCCAACCTGCGGACCTGAAGGGAGAAAAAGGATGGAAAAGAGGGGGTCAGACATAAAGTCTGGTGAATATGATAATTCTACAATACTATTACCAAAATAACTGGACTAAGGCATAAGCTGGAAAACAAGAAAATGTCTATGAAGAGCAGATTAAGGACATAGACAATCGCTAAAGGCAACGTTATAGGCGCTCCTAAATACTAAAGGATAAACACTATACTGCACCACACCAGTCACCCTAAAGATTCATCCCACTTAGCTTCACTTAGAAACTTTCCCAATGGCTTTACCTACCCCTAGCTGACTACATAGGTGCCGCCTGCCCCTATCTCCACTAGGTGTACCCTACTTCCCATTATTCGATCGGCTCCCTAACTCGTAGATACCCGTGCTGGCCCCACAGTGGGGTGTATCACTCCCCTAAAGTGGCAACCTGATACAACGGACATGCACGGCTTATACCTACACGATGCAACAACGTCTTACCTACCAGCCCGGGTCCACACACGCATATGAAACCCGTTGGACTTGCGTTGCCACCGCTCCCTGTTTTGGCCTCTTATAGTCAAACCCAGTATGCGTGTCCCGTCCTCGACTTGGGTCGAGCCCACAAAGATACGTTTTGGGATACTGGTTGAAATGGGCCCCCACTATTTACCACAAGCATTCCACCTAAGCTTGTCCCCATTAGTCCATCCCACTTAACCCACTTAGTCATGTTCATTTACATGTGTGTTTGGTTAAGTCTAATCGTATTTCAAATGCCTCTAAAGGCAACCACCAGATTCCTCATGCCACCCAAGGCACCTACTTAACCCCCATGTCCCACCTTACATGATTATCTGGTTAAGTATTTCCTAGTTCATTAAGGCCATAACCTCATAAAGACCTCTCACATTAGACTGGCATTTTTGGCAGCTGGATTTGCCGGGCGGGTCCGGGCAGTCTTACACCATAAAAGAGTCTAACCTCGTGTCTTTACAACTGTTATGCTTTAGTTTGGGCCTAGGACCTCTCACATTGGGCCGACATTTGTGACTACTGGATTTGTCGGGCGGGTCCGGGCAGGTTTACATCACAAACGGGTCCAACCTCGTGTCCTAAGCATTGATTATTAATAATAATCCACTTTCCCCCAATTTTTATAATTCCCTACTTGAATTATTAATTACTTCCAATTTTTAACAATGTCCATAATTGACTCAATTATGGACATCCATTCATGGTATGCAAAATCTTACAAAATTGCACCCAATTTATTAATTCCTAATATTACCCCTACCCCACGTTTGAACGTTTATTCGCAAAATATATGTTAGACTCGAATAGCCTAACTCATAGCATAAAAGAGATTATCATAATAACAACATGTATATGTGACCAAATGAATCATAATAAGGGGTGAAACTTGCATATGTCCAACTTGCATAGATTATACATGTCATGGACCTAAAGGTGTCAACTTGTTCAAAATTCACCTAATATAATCTCAATCAATTTTCATAAACTTACATATGAACATGTGTGAATCATCATCATCTAATTTTTTAACAACATGGTTTTATATGGGTACACCTAACTCAATAGGCAAATTCCCATATTCAAGTTTTATTTAATTATAGTTTCAAGTTTATGGGTACACCTAACCTAATAGGCAAATTCCCATAAACAAGATCCATTTAAATTAAAAAAACATAACTTTAAGCATGTTCCAACAACATCATGATTTTACAACATAATATAGCATGATTTATAACATGGCATAGTATGATAGTATAACATAGCTTGACATGATTCTCAACATAGCACGACATAGCATAAGAGAATTTACAACATAGCATGACATAGCATATATAATTTACATCATACGACAACATAATAACATAATAAGAGATCCACAATATATAGAATTTACAATTACAAATCACATCACTTTCTTGTGATCCATTCATAACTGAGTCAAATTAGTTTGTAATAGTCTTGTGAGAATCATCATACTCACCAACAAAAGAAAAGAATTAGAGAAAGAGAGATCTTTTGATTTGATTTGTGTAGATTTAGTTGTAGATGATTAGGCTTCCTCTTCTTAGTTTGTGACGGCTACGCTGAACTCCATGGCAGCAGCATGACGGTAGCTTCTCTAATTTTACAAGTGATTTAGGTTTAGGGTCTACCCACTTATTTATAGATTTTAGAATGCATTTAGGCCATTAGATTTAACCTAGAAATAACCGCAGCCGTTCAGACAAGATGGGGTTTATCTTGTTGACTCAGCAATGAGTCAGAAGTGACTCAGCAAACACTCAGCAATATATATATATATATATATATATATATATATATATTCTACAATGTACACATTAGATACATCCCCCCCCTTTTACACACTTATTATTGTTTTTATATACATATTAGATACATCCCATCTCTCACACACTTATTAATATTTTTATATTCATATTAGATACATCCCCTCTCTTACACAATAATATTTTTATATTCATATTAAATACATCCCCTCTCTTACATACTTATTAATATTTTTATATTCATAATAGATACATCCCCTCTCTTACATACTTATTAATATTTTTATATTCATATTAGATTCATCCCCTCTTCTACACACTTATTATTATTTTAGCAACTTTAGTGTTAATAGAAAATTCGGGGTGTTACAAGGTCCTTCTCCCGTTTCTGGTTCATACCGGGTGTGAAACTCGCGAAGTAAACGTTACACAAAGCTATGCCAAAAAGGCCGTGCTTTGATCATCAACCACAATACTTTGCTTTTCAGCAGAAGCCTTGATCATTTTCCACTTGGGCATGCCATACAGACAATTCACTCTATGCATTTGATATCCGTCAATATATAACCCCTGAGCTCGTACGCCTCAGAGAAGGGCGTTAAGCAAGAGAATGAATTCTCCGCCGCCAAATAGATATATATTTAATAGAAATCAATCACATAGAATAAAATCCAATGTCAGACACATAGTCCATTTACAAGTACGTTCTGGGTCTAAACGAAACCGGAGGCACCTAGTACCCCGCATATCCATCGATCTCCAAGTACGTCTGGACGATCACCAACTGTTTCCATCTTCTTGGGTGTACATCCCAATCAAGATCATCAGTAATCACCCAAACAACGTGAAGACCTCCGGTCTTCGACCACCGTCTTCATCTACGACTTATCGTCGTATCAGTTATTCAGAATGGGATAAACCTGGTCTTTCCGAATAATTCGTGTATATTATAAACAAGTGTTACACAAACACAACATACGCCTCATTCCAATTCATCAGTCACTAACCGTAAATTAACAAGAGAATAATTCCCCAAATATTAACCCTGAAGGCCGAAACCAACATCAGATAAATATCCAGAAAACCATTCTGCTTAGCTAACCGACAGTTAGTTTCTAAATTTCACATTCATAGGGAAAGGTTCCCATTAATTTTATCAAAAATAAATCATTTAAATTTATTCTTTAATCTACTTTTGAATATCAATTCCAACTAGTCGGGATTAGCGAACCTCACCGAAGTAATCGTTTGTTTTAATTTCCCAATCCACACTTATTCATCCCATGAACTAAAACTGGTAATACTTCATATCTAACACCACGGTGTTGTCGGTAAATTCAATTACCATTTTTCGTTCAAATCTAATTAAATATTTAACTATCGCCTGGAGCAAAACTGGTGATACTCCATTCCTGATTCTTTTCAATCTAATTAAAGATTCATTAAATCTACACTTAGTTTTAATCTTTAACTGGGTTAAAGAATCAGTGTCATTTAAAACACGGTTCACGATAAACCATAAAATCACATCACATTTCAATCAGTCCCTAACCGTAAATTAACAAGTGAGCAATTCCCTAAGTATTAACCCCGAAGGTTGAAACCAACATCAGATCAATACCCCAGAAACCATTCAACTTAACTAATCTCCAGTTAGTTTCTGATTTTCTTAACTCCTTTGGGTCTAAGAACAGTATTATCGAAGATACCGTTCACAACAACACAAAATCACATTCCATTAATTATTGGGTTAAAGAACAAGTGTTATTTAAAACACTGTTCACGATAATCCCAATAATCAATTCCAATTCAATTCCAATTAAATATTATTTAATTGGTACACTTCATTAAATACAAATAAAAAGATTTAATCTTTTTCTCAACTGGGTTCAAGAATAGGGTTAATGAAGACACCATTAACGACAAACCCAAATCATATTTGATATTAAATACAAGGCTCTGAATAGAAAATATATCGGCTTATATTCAATTTCAAATTCTACGACCAAGAAATATCGTATTGGAAATAACGATATAAATATATCTTTCAAATTTCCATAACAATATCTATATCATCACGAAATCCAACATCGAAATAATCCAAAGACAATTTCAATTCAAATCCATTCCAGTTCAATTATTGGAAATCCTGGTTACTTTTAAAACCTTTTCAAATCAAATTTATTTATTTAACAATAAATAGAATTGTAATTCTAGTTCAAAACTAGTTCATTTCGATAAAAATATATTTTTATCTTTTCAAATATGGAGTTTTACATCCCAATTCTTCACAAATCATTTCTTATGATTTTACACCAATTATTACTATTTTTAATAATTTTATCAAGGCTCGTATAGTCGATTTCCATCAACGGCCATCGAACTGCACTTACAGCGACCTTTTCCAAATTTGATTTGGACATAATTCCAAATCCTTCTATTAGATTTCTAATTTATAATATTCTTTTGAAAGCTCTTTTCGATACAAACCCATCGGTTCCGGTTTTAGGAGAATCCAACGGTCAGATCTACCGCAATATCCATTTGAAGTCATTGGTCGAAATTCACGAACTACCGCAGCGCGACGCGTTCTATTCAGGCCATTATATTATATATATAATATATATATAATATATACTTCATGTATTTCCTTTTAAAACGTATTATATAAATTGTTTTAAATTCGTTTTCAAAACGATTTCAACTTCCTTTCAAACTCGAATCAAGATTGAATTTTTCCTTATAAATTCGTTTTAAATTCATTTCAAATTGATTTCAATTCAAATCGATTTTTAATTCAATTTCAGTTCGTTTTCAATTCAATTTCAATTCGAATTCATTTCTATTCAATTTCAATTCGAATTCATTTCTATTCAATTTCAATTCAAATTCATTTCTATTCAAAATATCAGATTTTGAAATCACTTTCGATATTCCTTATAAAATGAATAAAATCGATATAAATATCGTTCACGTCAAAATGGCATCAATCTAATCAATGCGGCTTTTAAATATTTCTACTTTCATATATTCTATTTCAAATATTCCTTTTTCAAATAATTCTATTTAAATATTTCTTTTTCAAATACGGAATGAGGCCCAATCAATTACCATATAATGTTAATTATATGGATTTTCTACAATACACATATTTAACAGCAACGATAAATCATTAACCATCATCCAAAGTGCGTTCTACACTGTATAAGCATCAAATATAAATATTTAACGCTTATAACAGTCTGTCAATCAATCGATCGACATACAAATAACTACTCGGATTAGTGTATGTAATATATCACCCCAGTACCCATGTGGGGTTTTCAAACAATCAAAGGCAGATTTTATTTGTGCAGTTGGGGGATGTGTAAAATTTATCGTCCCAATCAATATCAATCAAATCAGTGTATATAAACAAATCTCTGATTTGTTTATAAATATTTATTTTATGTACACATTAAAAATTCTATTTTCAACTATAAAATATTTTTAACTATATAAATATTTTATTTCATTTCACATCCCATCACACAATCAACTACACATCAAAATCAAACAAACAAGCATACAAGCCGTCCATGTTCTGTGGACGATGGTGTTGGGTGCTACTAAACACCGTCTGCATCCTAGTATATATTTCAAACTAGAAATAAATTAAAGGTGAGGAGTTCTCACAGAGGGTTCCACTCCGCCGTGCTTTGCTTTTGAACTGTTGGTCCTTTTCGATCCACTTGCAATTTCAAGGCTGTTCT
Source organism: Allium sativum (assembly GCA_030737875.1). Classification (NCBI taxonomy): domain Eukaryota; kingdom Viridiplantae; phylum Streptophyta; class Magnoliopsida; order Asparagales; family Amaryllidaceae; genus Allium; species Allium sativum. The sequence continues at coordinate 174,961,740 of CM060915.1, read as the reverse complement.
TTTCGCGCTATTTATAATAAAAATTATATTTTTATCACTTCATTCAATAAATAAAAATCATATTTTTATTTTTACTTCATATGTATTTTTACAATGCTTCTTTCTATATAAAAATTATATTTTATATTTCTACTTCATATAAAAAGATTGAATTTTTATATCATCGCTATAAAAATCACATTTTCACTTCACTATATATATATAATAAAAATCAGATTTTTATTTCGCTACATATATAAAGATAATATTTTTATATTCTATATTATATAGAAATCATATTTTTATTATTTCTACTTTATAAAAATCATATTTTTATTATTTCTCTATATTATACATAAAAATTATATTTTTATAACACTTTCTCCTATATAAAAATATTGTCTTTTTACTATATAAAAATATCGTCTTTTTATTTTTCAAAATCATATCTTTTTAACTGTGCAGTTTTGATTGTATACCTATATATGGCGACATAGTGGTACGGGGCATTAATGCCGTCTATGATTGATAGTTATTGTAATGACCCGGATCCTTATGGTTTAATTTTAAATATTTAATATGGATTTAAATATTGGGAGGGGAAAATATAAATGGAATTTTATATTATGTTATTAGTTTAGTAATCAATTTCGATTTAAAATCGAATATATTAAATAACAGAATACGAAAATGGATTTAGTTGAATTCAAATTTTAATTTGAATTAAATACAGTTCAATTAATTAATGAGAAATTTCATTTGAATATATAACGATAATAATATTATCGCAGAATTTAAAAGATTTGAAATTTAATTTATATCAATATAAATTAATATCCGTTGCGGATGATCGAATTGGACCTCGTGACCTATCCCAGTGTATTCAGAATAGTGGTTTAACCCTAGGATGGCCTGTTGTTGGGCTCAAATAAGAGTTTGATATCAAAGTGATAATTTAAATTAAAGGATAATGATTATCATCAAAACAAGAACTTAGCCGTGCCTTCTTCTATTACCACAAACAAGAACATAGTCGTGCCTTCTCTTATATCCACAAATTCGAAACAAACCATGTCTTCCTTCCATCCACAAATCAAAAGGGAATCGTGCTTTCTTTGGTACCATAAGCCAAAACAAATGACGCCCTCTCCCTCTCTTCTATTTATATCGTCTTCGTTGATCCGTAGGCAATCAAAATCGAGACTCCCGTTTATCCCTTTTGAGAAATCACAATCGGATTTTCCTCATGATACTTCTACAGTTCAACGCCAGGGAGGAAGGTGTGCGCATGCGATGGGACTGGTGAACTGAGCTTGATTTTGGTGTAGCGATGAAGCGAGCGAGGTTAGGGCAAAAGACAGGTTAATATGTGGTGGTGACTTCCAGTATTGGGCGATTCCGATTGTAGCACTGTCGATCTAGGGCTCGAGCTCACGAGATACAGAGGCGAGCGGGTTTTTGGGGTTCGATCTTTGATTTGAGCTGGCGGACTGGTACTCAATGGATTTAGGGTTGCAAAGCCGTAGCTTGTCATGGCACTGGAAGGACCTTCGGTGGTCACAGGGTATCGATGGGTGAACGGTAGTGACTGGAAAAGCTTGATTTTTCCGATGAATGCTGGAATTGGTCGTGTGGTAAATGCAGTATTGACTTGGAGGAATTGTCTATATCGGTGAGAATTAAGGAGGTGGAGCAGCGCCAAGGTGGGATGCTAGTGATGCTCGGAAGTTGGATAGCTGTAGATAGGAGGGGTAAAGCTACACAGCAGGTTCGTTTTAGCAGTAAAGAAGAATGTTAAATTTTGGTTAAGGTTAGTTAATTTATTTAATTTTAAGTGGTTAATGACGATGAAATTAAATGAGAAAAAATATGTATACAAAACTCGTAACACTCGTATAAAAATTCTTATGATAACAGTCTTCCTTTGGACATGGTATGTTGGCTTCGTATCATCCCGTATTTTACAATCGAATTGGATTGAAGTAAATTAGAGCTATTCTGACAACAAATAAAAATCCTGGTGAGTAAATCTCACTCACCTGTTTGTTTAGAATTATTTTTACATCGTTAAAAATAATTGTTGTTGCTTGTTTGAATGCTGTCTATTGTTTTAAAATATATATAGTTATTTAGGATTGGTTGAATAATATATATATATATATATATATATATATATTGGGTTGATGATTGGTTGGATTCCCGCAGTTTCATTAGCGGATGCCCGCGGTTTCATAGCGGATGATTACCCTATACGCCCCACGCTATGATTAGTGGATGACCTTAATACCGCGATATCCTGCCTTGAAGCAGGATGGGTATTACTATGTTGACTAACGTCTGTGGATGCAGGGAAACAGGTTGGAGGAATCCAACTGGATTCCTCAAAAATATATTATCTGTTGTTGTTTGTTTGATTTCATATATATTCATATATGATGTGTTAAAAATCAAATGATTAAAAATTGGTTGATTTGATTGTTTAAATATCACTGGGGCTTGGGATATTGATTTATAAAAATATCAAAAAGGGTATTTGAAATTTAAAAGGGGAATTCTATTTTTATAAATAGAATTTGAATTTTAAATGGATTATAGAAACATTAACTTGTTTTGAATATATATGAACAAGTAATCGAATTTATAAACTTTGTTTATAAATGAAAATATGGGATTTAAATCGAATTTATAAACTTTGTTTATAAATGAAAATATGGGATTTGAATCGAATTTATAAACTTGGTTTATAAATGAAAATATGGGATTTCAATCGAATTTATAAACTTGGTTTATAAATGAAAATATGGGATTTGAATCGAATTTATAAACTTGGTTTATAAATGAAATGTAACGATCCAACATTTTTGAAATTTAATTTGAATTCAATATGAAATTTAGATAAAGTTTGGAATGTTTAAATAAAAAATTTTTAGGCGATAATAGCATTTTGAATGATTAAAATTTAATTTTATTGTGAAATCAGGAGTAACAATAGTTGTTTTAGAGGAACGGTTCGTCGTAAGTTGAAATATTGGAACAAGCGGTAATCAAGTTGTTAGAAACAACCAGAATTTGAAATTAAATTATAATTAAATATTCATCGCAAATTTTTGTTCAGTTACAGTTCGCGTCATCTTAAAATATTTTATTTAATTTTTCTGTAATTTTTATTTCGAAAAATAGGCATATGTTTTTCTAGCGTATTTTGGGGTCACTGTGGTCCCTCTTAACACTTTACAGAATCAACGAACCGGTCTGTTTTATTTTTATTTTGTGATCAGTGTACGTTGTTGTACACCATTAAAATTTTATTTTTGAAGTAATAACAGAATAAACAAAAGAAATCGGAGAAAAAGTTTGTGTAAAATGACCGCTCTAAGTGTTGCTCTTGTTTTAATCCACTAGGTATCATTTTTGGACCCTTGCGTTCACATGTTGACATGTTTGTTTAACTTCCTTATGTACATAACATTGCACGTGTATGAACATGAATTTTGAAAGAGTTAAGGTGTCATTGTCCTCCACTTTGAAGTCTTGCTGCATGCATTCATTTAAAAAAAAAAAAAAAAAAAATTTGAACGTGGCATGCAAATAGTAGGGTAGTGGGACAAGTGTCGAAACAGGGTACACGTGCTGTAAAACTCGGTTAAACCTTTACATATAAGCATTTCCTCCTCCTTTCCGTTCCATTTTTCTATCCTCAAACTTCCGTTCTTTTCTTTTTAAATTAAAAAAAAAAAGTGAAACCATGAAGCATGCATGAGCTCAGCAGTCTACTGCAACCTCTCCACTCCTTGCTATTCTCCTTTCCAGTCAGCACGCACCGCAAATACCATGTTCTCCCCACCGCCACACCACCATTAACTGCCCTTTCCGCCATTGCTTGCTCCAATAAACCAAATTCCAGTTCCATTCCCTCAAAAAAAAAAAAAAAAAAAAAAAAAAGTGAAACCATGAAGCTGTGCATGCGTGAGACCGTGCTGACGCTCTGGCTTTATCCGATCTTTGCATGCATGCGGAAGTACCTTGGTTCAAAAAAAAAAAAAAAAAAAAAATTGAAGAAAGAAAACACTCACGCATGAAACAATGGCCAAAGGAAAGGGCCATGCGCATGAACCTGGCAACAAAAGGGAGCTCTTTGTTTCATTTTGGTGGAAGTTGTATACATGCGTTCATGCATGTAGAGAGAACAAAAATGGGTGAGTTCATGAATGAAACATGCATGTTTTATTTGGAAGCTTGCATGCCCATGAACATGCTAGGAGCAAAGAAGAAGAAAAAAAATTTGAGGTGCAGACTTTGTATATCTGAGCGGACGGACTGGATGAGGAACGTGGGCAGGAGAAGGAAAAGAAAAAAAAAAATCAACGTTGCACATACATGATCGCGCAGGAGAAATATAGAAGGAGGACAAGATGCAGCGTTGCATGCGTGTGGTTCGAACAGGAATAAGGCGCTCCTCTTTTTTTTAATATATAAAAAAAAACGAAGAAAGGAAGTTGCGCGAAGAGAGGGAAAGCGACCGCGAGAAGAGAGAGCACGCGCAGGATAAAGGGGATTGGAATATTTGTGTACTAGAAGCAACAACAAGGTGAGAACTTCTAATTTAAATTTATTTATTTAAATTAGTTAATTATAATTGGTTGAGATTAATTATAATTAGTTGATGATGATTGTGTGATGGATGTTGATGTTGAATGGTTGTTCATGAATTAGATAATACACTTAACACTAGTAAGCGTTATCGTCTGTAACGCTTGTGCACCGTTAAATGTTTGTTGTGATGAATGAATTCATATCCATATGATCGTATGATTCATTTGGATAAATATGATTTGCATTGCATGATATTATAAGCACCGTGGTTGTGGAATATATGGGTGATCGATCTAGAATCTCCTTCCTATACAAGATTTTTATTTAATTATTAAATAATATTTAAAGTGTTAGTTTCGAACTAAATATCAACTTTTTTAAAATTTTGAATTAGGATTTGGAAAATGATTTGGATTATGAATTGATTTTGTATAACAGTCCTTATATCCATTTGAAACTGGTTTGATAAAATATATTATTTTCAATCTAAATTCGAAATGAGATTTTTAAATTTGAATATGGTTTTATATATATTATAATATACATCAGAACGTTCTAAGATGACAGAGAGGATGGTGTCTAGGCTTGGGTTTGGAAATTTAGTTTCCTTCACTCCGTGGCTATCCCTAACTGGTCCGACAACGGGACGGTAATTTTGAAATCAAATTTGAAATATATTTTGAACTGTTTCAAATGATTTGGGAATATAAATTAAATTTGAAAAGGATTTAAATGATTTATATTTAAATCATTATATGGTTTGAATAGAACGCACTATGATGCGACAATTTGTAAATATCGATTTCATGTTTTGAATAGTTTAACTTGATTATTTGGAAATTTATTCGTCTTGAAATAAGAAACCGCTGAATTACAAATGATAATAGTTTTGAATAATAAAGGAAATTTCAAAATTTCAACGGCTGATTTCAAGTATAACAAATTTGGAAAGATCGATATGTTTGCAGTCAACAATCATAACGCGAGTTATCAAATTTGAGAAATTATGACAATTCCTATTTATAAATTTCAAAGGCGAATAGAAATTGGAATAATTGGATTTCGTATAAATTTTCAAATCTAATTGATTTAAATGGATATTTTAACAGCAGTGTTTTTGGTAACACACCCAAATGTTGTTATTGGTTTTGAAATTTATAAGCATGAACTATTAGTTGACTATAAGAATGGTTTCGAAGATTATTTAAGTTTTGGAAATATTTACATGGAGTTGAAATGGGTTTCCAAAGTTAAAAATTTGGATATGGTTGGAGATAAATCTTCGGATGTTTGACATTAACTCGTTGGATGAAAATTCATATTATCTGAGGAATTTAAAAAGGTAATTCACCGTTATTCCACTTATAATATGAGTTGGATACGGAGATTAATATTGAAGATAAGTCGATGATATTTCTGGCCAAATCTAATGTCGAAGAATTGGATAAATCTTTTAATTATGATATGGGTTTTCCACCTGATTGGAATGAATTAGATAGAAATAATCTTCGATATTTGGTATAAAAATTTCATGGTGTAAATGAATACTATCTAGGGAATTTGGAAGATATTATTATATCGTTTTCCACTTATGGTATTCGTTGATTTTGAGGATTTATATCAAATATAAGTGGATAAAATTTCTGTGTAATTTATGCTTCAATATCGATTGATTTGGGTTTTGTCGTGAATCGTATCTTCGATAATATCATTCTTGAAACCCGATGAGATTGAATTGTAACACCCCGCCTCCGCTAGGGTCACTCGCAAAGGAATGCACTAGCATTAGAGGGGCATTATTGGTAAACATGCACAGAAATATCACAAGACAGAACATATAAAATAGCGGAAGTAAAATCGAACTTTCATAAATTCAATAATTAAGGTCTAAAGCCTTTTACATCAGAGTACATCAAAACCTGTCTAGCAATAGTAAATAAGCATAAAGACTTTTTAATAAATTATTCCCCAAGTAAAAACAGTAAAGTAGCCATAGCCAAGAGAAGTCCAAGCCATTCATGATGACCTTCAAGCAGAAGAAGTCCGAACTAAACAGCATTGTTTCCTCCCTGAAACCTGGGGGGGGAAACGGAAGAAAAGAGGCGAAACAAAATGGGTCAGTCAAAAAGACTGAGTAAGTTCTATCTACTTCCAGTATAAAAACAGGTAAAGGTAACATGACATGCATAAACTGAAAGTAAACATAAGGATAACTACAAGATAGATAAACCAGGGTAGCCGGTTGAACTACTGTGGCAAAGTAAACTAAGGTATCATGATAAACTACGGTGTTACGATAAGTCAAGGTATCACATCGTCAGATTTGTATCGAGTACATTATCCCAAGGTATCTACCCCGTCTAACATCCCACGGTATCTATTATGTATATTCTTCCTAGTTCTAACATGTATATTTGCTCTGCACCTCTCGTACTAGTATCCTTACCCGCGTCATGTGTTAACCATGAATGTCCCTTGCTCAAAGTCGTGTAATGGTCCATGTCAACCTAATATATCGCATATATAGGTTACTCAAATCGTATGTTTCTATCCATGTATATAAGTTCAGTCCTTTGCCGTACCTCGTACGGGCTTCCTCATGTCGTATTATCCTTGAAATCGTTTGGACTGTCACCCTTGTTCTAGCTAGGCTCTTCCATATGAATCATCGTTTGAACTACTAGGAATTACGCCACTTAGCACCACTAGGGATTACGCTTACCTATTGCACGCTTTCGTATTTCGGTTTGGGTTAAACCACCTAGGCCACTAGGGATTACGCTAACCCTCAACCGCGCCCTTTTTCCCACGCATTCATCGTGAATCGTTTTTCTATAACTGTATGCACATGTATCACATCGTGCCATCCGAGTCCTGTCACAGGGCAAAACAAGAAATACAAGACTCGGTCGGGAGCTTTAGATTTATCTGCCGATGCAGATACTAAGGTCTGCTTTTCTACACGTGGCTATGGTCCCACGAGACCCCTCCCTCAACTAGTGAAAGGCAACACAAGAGAAAATCTTGCATGAGAACTACACTCCGGCCAGCCCACATCCTACGTCCTACCTCACCCATAATTAGATAGCAAATTATGGTCTGTTGGTTGTTCCCTGCCTTTCCGTACGTACACGCTTGACTCAAGATGGTAGATGATCGACGAACTTGCTATCTCGGGCACCTTATGTATTCGTCGACTCACTGCTATCCACCCCAGTCTTTAGGTCGCTCGCATAGCAACCAAGGCATATTCTTGGTTCTTCTACCGTAGACCTCAACCTCTCGTGAGCCTAGTATAATGACCTGGCAGCTCGCAGAGGGATCCCAAGAATATCCTCACGTTCCCCGAAGCCGCTGCTTTGTTACCCAGTTCGTTGGAGCCTTTATCTAAATCAGATAGCCTGCTCCTACACGCATTCTTAAACGTTGACCTAACGTATCGGGTTTCTAATTTATCTAACAAATGGTCCGAATTTCCTTGACTAAGAATTATTACTTAGTTTCCCTTAACTAAGGTTTACCACTTAGCCTTATTTCCATAATCCTTGTTAACTATGGTTATTTACCTAATCCTCCGAATTAGGGTTTATCTAATGGGTTAAGTGTCACTTAAGGTCATAACTTAGCCCGTCTACAAACCATGTCAAAATTGGCTAAGTATCCAAGTCCAAGACTTAACCCTACAAACCATGTGTCAAGTTGGCTAAGTATATTAAGCAATCCATAACTTAACCTCATCTAATTATCATTTTAGATTGGTTAATTATATAAATTAACTTGACCTTGTCAAATTACCGAGTCAAATCGGTCAAGCGTATTCAAGTGATTCGTGACTTAGCCTTATCATGTTTTCACGTTAGATTGGTTAAGTATGGGTTAACTTAACCTCCATAAATTCACGAGTTAGATTGGCTAAGTATAGGTCACTTAACCACATCAAATTAACGAGTTAGATTGGTTAAGTTTAGGTCACTTAACCACATCAAATTAACGAGTTAGATTGGTTAAGTTTAGGTCACTTAACCACATCAAATCATCATGTATAATTGGTTAAGTATAAGTTGCTTAACCCCATTAAATTATCACGTTAAGTTGGTTAAGTATTGGTTACTTAACCTCATTGAATTACCAAGTTTAAATTGGTTAAGTGTTTAACTTAACCCCATCGAATTACCGTGTTTAGATTAGTTAAGTGTGGATTACTTAACCCCATCTAATTACCGTGGTTAGGTTAGTTAAGTATCAATTACCTAACCCCGTCTAATTACCGTGTTTAGGTTAGTTAAGTCTTAATCACTTAACCTCATCTAATTACCAAGTCTAAATTGGTTAAGTGTCATTACGGAAATCAAGCCCGGTCCCACTTAACCTACCCATTCGTGTCATATCGGTTAAGTGTCATTAGTCAAATTTACTTAACCTTATCATGTGGCATTAATTTAATTAATGCACTCTTAACCTCTCACATTAGACCTTGTTGTGGTTACTAGTTAAGCCGGGCGGGTCCGGGTAGATTTACACCACAACTTAGTCTATCCTCGGGTCTTAAGCGCGACATGGCCAACTTCTCACATTGGATCCTATTGTTTGTAGCTACTAGTTAAGTCGGGCGGGTCCGGGTAGATTTATGCTACAAACTCAACCCAACCTCGAGTTGGCCACTTTCATGTTTAGCCTAGTGTCATGTTCATGGTCAAGTTTTCAAGCAATTGGGTAGACCTAACTTATTAGGTAAATTCCCAAGCCCATGTTTTTATGCATATTTACATGTTAACTTCCATGTTATATTTAATGTTACATGTTGTCATATTATACCCATTTAACCCAAATCATGTTTCACGTCATCTTTTTTTATGAAACTTCAAGTTAAGTTTCTCATGTATATTCACGCTCGTCTATCCTAACCCCAAAACGTGTTTCCAACGTAAGTATAGACGAGTCAACATAATGGGAATACTATGACTACAAATTGGCCTCGAACATGCATAGTGTCATAAAAAGGGTTTTGGCCACAAACACACGAAATGTCACAAGGGAATTTGGCTACAAACATGCATATTATCAAAAAGGGTTCGGCCATAAACATGCACAACTTAAAAGAGGGGATTGGCCACGAGCATGCATAATCTCATAAAGGATTTGGCCACAAACTTGCATGTTAGCATAAGGGGTTTGGGTTCATAAACATGCATAAGCCCCAAAATCTTGTCTTAGCCAATGTTTCACAAGTAAAGTGGTTCCTAAAGGTTCATGCTAGCATTTCATGCCTAAAGATCCAAACTTGCAAGTTAAACCAGGTTATGCATAGCATGAGAGGCATGATTAAGTCACTCACATGGCCTAAAATCATAAACATGAACACAAGAGGCAAGGTAAGGTTCATATAGGTTCGCATAATCATGTTTAGCCTCATTTTATCCCATGTCATTATCAAAACTACCGTTTCCATCTAAAAGTAGCTAGAACTTACTTAGGCAAGGCTTAGAAAAGGGGTCATGCATCATCTTGACGAAGAAAGGTGGCTCCTTTGAAGAAGAACCTTCATGAAACTCGCATAGCAATGTTGATTTGGCCTCTATTTGGTGTAGCAAGCTTGCACCTTTTGATTTGAACCCGATTTGAATGCATAGGCTCTAGGGATTTGAGATGGAGGCCATGAGAGTAGAAATTTGGCCATAGTTTAGTTACATGAGTGAATAATGAGGGTTTAGGGGTAGGTTTAGGTTTTTTTTATAGAGATTAGGATAGTTTTAGGCCCTTAGATTAACCCTAGGACCAACCTGAACCGTCAGATTTCAAACCAGGCCCAAAAACCTAGCCAAGATAGAAAATAGGTGCACCAGACCAGAATCAGCCGACAGGGCAAGTCGACAGCCCTGTCGACATGCCTGTCGACATGCCTGTCGACTTGCAAGTCGACAGCCCTGTCGACAGCCCAGTCGACTTGTCTGGGCGGGAATTTTCCAGCCTGGCCCCATTTCTGCATGTTTCGAAATTCAAATTTCCCGAAAACTTCTTTGGGCCTTAACCGGGTCATACGGACTCCGATTCTCGAAAACTCGGACTCTATTTCGCGTATTTTTCCGAGACGAACGCAATGGCTTAGACTGTTTCACTTGATTCAGAATTTATAATTTAATTCTGTCTTGATTCTTGATTTAACGTGTTGTAAAAATTCGGGTTGTTACATTCTCCCCTTCTTAAAGGATTTCGTCCCCGAAATCTCAAAGTTAGGAAGAACATATCCTACCATCCATCATCCATCTACTCAAACCATCATCCACAAGCAGCCATTGTCCTTAGACTACTTCTAATGCTTAATGAATGTATGCAAAACGTGTGTGTACATGTTCCTTAGCTAATGCTAATGATCAGGCCTGAAAAATCTTTTGAATGCAAAAATATGTTTAGTGCTATGAATCCATCATGTATGCAAATAGTCCTAGTCATATACACTATATGCGTGCACAAACATTCAACCATATGCAACATCCGCATGATAACACATTCAATTTCATCCATAAACAAGTATAAATACTCGTGCATATGCAATATGAAATGTGACCGAGTCGAGCTAATATCTAATGTAAATTCGCGCATCCACGAGCAACCACTTGCAACCATTTGCAACCATATCAACCATAACATGTTTCAAATACATGTTTACATCCATAGGGTTCTATCTAAGATTCCCTGAAACAGGGTCGAGAAGGTAAACAAAACAAACTCCGTACGGGGTTTGTAACAGAGACAGGACCGAGAGGATATCCATAAAAGATAGCCTACAAGCAAGCTCGACAGAAAAACAGGGATCGAGGATATATTCCCAAAAGAGATACCATGCACGTATTTAGTCTTCAGTCTCCTGAGTCGCATTACCTTGAGCTTAGTCCCATCGTGCCTTGACCGCCCCTTTTACTTCACGATTTCGCAGCTTCTTATTTCCTGTTTCCATAACATGAGTTGGAACTCATTTCCTCGTGGCCTCTCGTTCCACTTGCACTTATTCTCCTTCTAGAATACTTGGCGCAAACAGGACTGCGTACACATTATTCCATGCGAGCCCTCAAAATTCACTAGTGAATCCTGGACCTTGTACCATAAGGTATTCCACGTAGAAAAACTTTCTCTTGAAAGTAAGCAAGTTACCGTGCGCACTTACTAGGGTAATTCCCATAACCCATACATAATCGAAGTAAACCATCCATCTTATTAGCGAACACCATTCGATCGGGTTTCTAATTTCCAACAAAGGCATCTAAGTAACTAATCGTGACAGAACCCAAAAGGTTACGCGATACTTCAAGGGTATTACCAAAGCAAGCCAAGAGTCTAACTACCCTCCTTCTAAAACCGAGAGTGGCACCCCTTACTGGATAACCACTTCATCCCTAGAGTCCATCCACAACTTATAAACATAAGCATTATTTCCAAGCTCAACACTTGATATAGACATTCTCAAATCCAAACAAGCCATGAGTAAATGGACCGATCTTCCAATAGGACTTGAGACAAAAACGGGATCCTCTACTACGCTAGTACTAAGGTGCAGAGACTCAACTATCGAAGCGGACTTAAAAGATGCGGTGATCAAAACAAAGTCCCGACAGGATGATAGAGAAGAAAAGCTAAACCTTTAACAAGATCGTTACCCTCCTTCTGAGGTACCCTAGAGATGAGAGCATACTATTGCCCTCCGAATGATCTTGTCCCTGTTCCATGATACTTAACTATCCGTCCCGTTTCACCATGCCAAAGGTACTCTCTCGTCATGGGTTTCATTGTTCATCTTTCTCCCTCCTTTTAGGACTCAGCCATACCAACATGTTGCTTATCCCTGAGCTCGTATCCTTTATCCTTGTTCTTACTATCCTTTCATGCATAACTCTGCAACAGTCTCTCGAGAACCACCTCCATCGTACGGGAAACACTTACGCAGCTAGAAAGACTAGTCGCAGTCAAAACCACTGTGACTACAGATGGAGGAAAGAAAGGAAAAGAGATTCAATCAAGGAAACAAGGATAATGCTAATGGCCTTTGGGGAATAGCCTTTTTCTTTTAAGAGAAAATTTTCGTGAAAAATGCTTCTTTGTAAACGGTTTTCAAATAGTTTTCAGAAGGTCTTTAAAAACTTTTGCCCAGACTAGTAACCTTCTGCTCTGATACCAAATGTAACACCCCGCCTCCGCTAGGGTCACTCGCAAAGGAATGCACTAGCTTTAGAGGGGCATTATTGGTAAACATGCACAGAAATATCACAAGACAGAACATATAAAATAGCGGAAGTAAAATCGAACTTTCATAAATTCAATAATTAAGGTCTAAAGCCTTTTACATCAGAGTACATCAAAACCTGTCTTGCAATAGTAAAGAAGCATAAAGACTTTTTAATAAATTATTCCCCAAGTAAAAACAGTAAAGTAGCCATAGCCAAGAGAAGTCCAAGCCATCCATAATGACCTTCAAGCAGAAGAAGTCCGAACTAAACAGCATTGTTTCCTCCCTGAAACCTTGGGGGGGGGGGGAAACGGAAGAAAAGATGCAAAACAAAACGGGTCAGTCAAAAAGACTGAGTAAGTCCTATCTACTTCCAGTATAAAAACAGGTAAAGGTAACATGACATGCATAAACTGAAAGTAAACATAAGGATAACTACAAGATAGATAAACCAGGGTAGCCGGTTGAACTACTGTGGCAAAGTAAACTATGGTATCATGATAAACTACGGTGTTACGATAAGTCAAGGTATCACATCGTCAGATTTCTATCGAGTACATTATCCCAAGGTATCTACCCCGTCTAACATCCCACGGTATCTATTATGTATATTCTTCCTAGTTCTAACATGTATACTTGCTCTGCACCTCTCGTACTAGTATCCCTACCCGCGTCATGTGTTAACCATGAATGTCCCTTGCTCAAAGTCGTGTAATGGTCCATGTCAACCTAATATATCGCATATATAGGTTACTCAAATCATATGTTTCTTTCCATGTATATAAGTTCAGTCCTTTGCCGTACCTCGTACGGGCTTCCTCATGTCGTATTATCCTTGAAATCGTTTGGACTGTCACCCTTGTTCTAGCTAGGCTCTTCCATATGAATCATCGTTTGAACTACTAGGACTTACGCCACCTAGCACCACTAGGGATTACGCTTACCTATTGCACACTTTCGTATTTCGGTTTGGGTTAAACCACCTAGGCCACTAGGGATTACGCTAACCCTCAACCGCGCCCTTTTTCCCACGCATTCATCGTGAATCGTTTTTCTATAACTGTATGCACATGTATCACATCGTGCCATCCGAGTCCTGTCACAGGGCAAAACAAGAAATACAAGACTCGGTCGGGAGCTTTAGATTTATCTGCCGATGCAGATACTAAGGTCTGCTTTTCTACACGTGGCTATGGTCCCACGAGACCCCTCCCTCAACTAGTGAAAGGCAACACAAGAGAAAATCTTGCATGAGAACTACACTCCGGCCAGCCCACATCCTACGGCCTACCTCACCCATAATTAGATAGCAAATTATGGTCTGTTGGGTGTTCCCTGCCTTTCCGTATGTACACGCTTGACTCAAGATGGTAGATGATCGACGAACTTGTTATCTCGGGCACCTTATGTATTCGTCGACTCACTGCTATCCACCCCAGTCTTTAGGTCGCTCGCATAGCAACCAAGGCATATTCTTGGTTCTTCTACCGCAGACCTCAACCTCTCGTGAGCCTAGTATAATGACCTGGCACCTCGCAGAGGGATCCCAAGAATATCCTCACGTTCCCCGAAGCCGCTGCTTTGTTACCCAGTTCGTTGGAGCCTTTATCTAAATCAGATAGCCTGATCCTACACGCATTCTTAAACGTTGACCTAACGTATCGGGTTACTAATTTATCTAACAAATGGTCCAAATTTCCTTGACTAAGAATTATTACTTAGTTTCCCTTAACTAAGGTTTACCACTTAGCCTTATTTCCATAATCCTTGTTAACTATGGTTATTTACGTAATCCTCCGAATTAGGGTTTATCTAATGGGTTAAGTGTCACTTAAGGTCATAACTTAGCCCGTCTACAAACCATGTCAAAATTGGCTAAGTATCCAAGTCCAAGACTTAACCCTACAAACCATGTGTCAAGTTGGCTAAGTATATTAAGCAATCCAGAACTTAACCTCGTCTAATTATCATTTTAGATTGGTTAATTATATAAATTAACATGACCTTGTCAAATTACCGAGTCAAATCGGTCAAGCGTATTCAAGTGATTCGTGACTTAGCCTTATCATGTTTTCACGTTAGATTGGTTAAGTATGGGTTAACTTAACCTCCATAAATTCACGAGTTAGATTGGCTAAGTATAGGTCACTTAACCACATCAAATTAACGAGTTAGATTGGTTAAGTTTAGGTCACTTAACCACATCAAATTAACGAGTTAGATTGGTTAAGTTTAGGTCACTTAACCACATCAAATCATCATGTATAATTGGTTAAGTATAAGTTGCTTAACCCCATTAAATTATCACGTTAAGTTGGTTAAGTATTGGTTACTTAACCTCATTGAATTACCAAGTTTAAATTGGTTAAGTGTTTAACTTAACCCCATCGAATTACCGTGTTTAGATTAGTTAAGTGTGGATTACTTAACCCCATCTAATTACCGTGGTTAGGTTAGTTAAGTATCAATTACCTAACCCCGTCTAATTACCGTGTTTAGGTTAGTTAAGTCTTAATCACTTAACCTCATCTAATTACCAAGTCTAAATTGGTTAAGTGTCATTACAGAAATCAAGCCCGGTCCCACTTAACCTACCCATTCGTGTCATATCAGTTAAGTGTCATTAGTCAAATTTACTTAACCTTACCATGTGGCATTAATTTAATTAATGCACTCTTAACCTCTCACATTAGACCTTGTTGTGGTTACTAGTT
This sequence comes from Allium sativum, assembly GCA_030737875.1. NCBI lineage: Eukaryota > Viridiplantae > Streptophyta > Magnoliopsida > Asparagales > Amaryllidaceae > Allium > Allium sativum. The sequence goes on along the minus strand of CM060915.1, from coordinate 174,946,236 downwards.
AAGCCGGGCGGGTCCGGGTAGATTTACACCACAACTTAGTCTAACCTCGGGTCTTAAGCGCGACATGGCCAACTTCTCACATTGGATCCTATTGTTTGTAGCTACTAGTTAAGCCGGGCGGGTCCGGGTAGATTTATGCTACAAACTCAACCCAACCTCGAGTTGGCCACTTTCATGTTTAGCCTAGTGTCATGTTCATGGTCAAGTTTTCAAGCAATTGGGTAGACCTAACTTAATAGGTAAATTCCCAAGCCCATGTTTTTATGCATATTTACATGTTAACTTCCATGTTATATTTAATGTTACATGTTGTCATATTATACCCATTTAAACCAAATCATGTTTCACGTCATCTTTTTTTATGAAACTTCAAGTTAATTTTCTCATGTATATTCACGCTCGTCTATCCTAACCCCAAAACGTGTTTCCAACGTTAGTATAGACGAGTCAACATAATGGGAATACTATGACTACAAATTGGCCTCGAACATGCATAGTGTCATAAAAAGGGTTTTGGCCACAAACACACGAAATGTCACAAGGGAATTTGGCTACAAACATGCATATTATCCAAAAGGGTTTGGCCATAAACATGCACAACTTAAAAGAGGGGATTGGCCACGAGCATGCATAATCTCATAAAGGATTTTGCCACAAACTTGCATGTTAGCATAAGGGGTTTGGGTTCATAAACATGCATAAGCCCCAAAATCTTGTCTTAGCCAATGTTTCACAAGTAAAGTGGTTCCTAAAGGTTCATGCTAGCATTTCATGCCTAAAGATCCAAACTTGCAAGTTAAACTAGGTTATGCATAGCATGAGAGGCATGATTAAGTCACTCACATGGCCTAAAATCATAAACATGAACACAAGAGGCAAGGTAAGGTTCATATAGGTTCGCATAATCATGTTTAGCCTCATTTTATCCCATGTCATTATCAAAACTACCGTTTCCATCTAAAAGTAGCTAGAACTTACTTAGGCAAGGCTTAGAAAAGGGGTCATGCATCATCTTGACGAAGAAAGGTGGCTCCTTTGAAGAAGAACCTTTATGAAACTCGCATAGCAATGTTGATTTGGCCTCTATTTGGTGTAGCAAGCTTGCACCTTTTGATTTGAACCCGATTTGAATGCATAGGCTCTAGGGATTTGAGATGGAGGCCATGAGAGTAGAAATTTGGCCATAGTTTAGTTACATGAGTGAATAATGAGGGTTTAGGGGTAGGTTTAGGGTCTTTTTTATAGAGATTAGGATAGTTTTAGGCCCTTAGATTAACCCTAGGACCAACCTGAACCGTCAGATTTCAAACAGGCCCAAAAACCTAGCCAAGATAGAAAATAGGTGCACCAGACCAGAATCAGCCGACAGGGCAAGTCGACAGCCCTGTCGACATGCCTGTCGACATGCCTGTCGACAGCCCTGTCGACAGCCCAGTCGACTTGTCTTGGCGGGAATTTTCCCGCCTGGCCCCATTTCTGCATGTTTCGAAATTCAAATTTCCCGAAAACTTCTTTGGGCCTTAACCGGGTCATACAGACTCCGATTCTCGAAAACTCGGACTCTATTTCGCGTATTTTTCCGAGATGAACGCAATGGCACAGAACGTTTCACTTGATTCAGAATTTATAATTTAATTCTGTCTTGATTCTTGATTTAACGTGTTGTAAAAATTCGGGTTGTTACATGAATGGTGGAAATTCATATCGAAATTGGGGATTTAATCAAATCTTTGATTCAAGGGAATTAAAGGTAAGAAATTAAAGCGAAGGTATAATCTTTGATTTCAAAGAATCGATAAGATAGTAATGAGATGTATGAAATAAAAATAATTCAAATCTTGAGTTATATATGAATAGATAGTCATTTGGGAGGAGATTTGAATTGAAAAGCCTGTGTGAACCATATCTACTATTTAAAGTACGCTTATTACTTGGAAAGACCGGGATCGAATATATGTTCGAAAACCATTCCAAGTAATAATACGACGTTATGAAGAAATTCAAGACTCGGTAAACGACGAATGAAGACCGAGAATATTTGAAGTGTTTAAATTGATTGTTGATTTATGTCTCGGTTGGGTAGGCCACCCGATACGAGGTATGAGTTGCATGAGACCTGAACATATTCAAGTATTTTCGGGTTGTGTTCCGTTCAGACCCAGAACGGACTTGTATGGATGGTGTGTCTGACATTGAAATTGACCGCATAGCACTGATTTCTGTTAATGTATATCGGATTTGTGGCAATATATTATCCTTGTCTCTAAGCCATATGAACTTAGAGGGTATGCATTTATTTAATCAGTGATATGTCGTGAATTGTCAATGTGGCATACCCAAGTTATGAGACGAGCTAGTGATGACCAAAGAATGGCTTATCGAAGCATCACTTTGCGTATGACATGACATCGGCAAACCTCACACCCCGGATTGATGAGAAACTGGCGGTTAGGTTTTATACATATATATGAATTGATGATGAAGCTGTGCAGCAGTGGGAAACCACTTATGAACTTGGGGAAGTTGGGTATGTTCGGGGGGCCGTGTCTGGTCAAAAACCGTTGATCTGCCCTGACGATGTGTATTCGGTGTTCGCGTATGGTCGAAAAAGTCGTTGAGCCACTTCGTTTTGTATCCCTGATTGATCTTTCATGCCAGGAATCATCAAGTTGGAAATCCAAATCTCCAATACGAGCCATACGATTTCGATTGTATATATATGGCGACATAATGTTATGGGTGTTATGCCGTCTAGGATTAATACATTTATTTGCGAAATTGTTTTCCACACTATATGATAATATTAAAGAGGATTTTCATGTATGAATGCATGTTTGGTTATCATAAGATAAAACTCGCCCAATTGGTGTGCGCTTGCATTGTGTGATGTGGGACGAGTTTATGATAGCTTCATTTTCAAAAGTCATTGCGTATTTTGATGCACTGGAATTCACATGGAGTAAACCCGTTCCGCGTTAGCGGCGTGGTCTGGTGAAATTCCTAACTTTAAAATGAACCTAATAATAACTGTTTTGAGTTCTCACACCAGTCCCACGACTGACGTAGAGTTTATTGTTCCTCACCTAAACTCTGGGTGCCCATTATTTTGCTCGGGCAGCTAGTAGTTTAGTTTTGCAGTTATAGACCGCGGAACAAGATTTGAAGTGCTATCTGAGTTGGAGTACATGCTAGAGTTGAAGCTTCTGCTGTGTTTTGATCTTCCGCTGAGAGTAAAGTTATTTTCTTTCTTCCGCTGTATACGTTTATGTTGTAACTCTGATATTCATGTAACTCTGATGTAATATAGTTTTATTCAATGAAAAGTTCTGTTATTTTTGTTCAATGTATGTATGTACCCATAACAATTCGTCTTTCTGAACGGTTTAAGTTGGTTTAATTACCGGCAAGAACCGGGCAAATAGACGGGTCGTTACAATTGGTATCAGAGCTTTGGTTTATACAAAGCTTTAGGGTACGACATATTTTGAACAAGAAATAGGACTCATCAGAGTTATAATATCTCATTAGAGATAGGGTTAGAAATGCCCTAGAATGAGATTTTGGAATATCCCGTTGAGAGAGCGTATTTTGAAATCTATATAAATTATTTTGAAACTAGATAATCATTTTGAAAATGACTATTATGTTGTAATATATTTGAAGATAAGGGTTCTGAGTGTTTTATTCGACGTCGTAATTGGACTATCGAGTATGTATGGATTTTGAATATACGTCTGATCAATGTATGTACGAAGTCCTGTATATACTAGGTAGATGTAGAATCACACTCTAGACATTTGAAAATAAATTTTGGGATGAGCGCGCCATCGCTGATATTTATTTTCAAGTTTCGAAAGTGTGATGACTATATAATTCCAGTTTACACGTCAAGGAATACTTAAAATCATCAGGCTAAGTATTTTAATGAATAAAGCTTAATAAAATGGTTTGGTAAATTAATACAAAAATTTAATTTGGGAAAACAAACTAGAGGTCTTGAAGGAAAAAAAACTAAGATTAGCTTAAGAATACTGGAAGACCTTGAAGACTTAAAACTTTGAATAGGTTGAAACAACAAGTACTTGAGAAAACTAGTAAGATGTTTTAGGAGTAAATCTCACTTAAGAATTGGGTAATGTATTGTGGAAAATGCACGTAAGGAGGATAATTTACCATATCCCAAATTTGACAAGAGTAATTGACCAAATTTTATTGAATGTTGAATATGAATTTTGGTAATATAATAAGTTGTAATCAGAAAAGATATCATAGTTCTCGATGAATGTTAAATATGCTAATATAAGCAACAGATATAAATCAATAGCTAGGATGCGCTGTAAATGATAAGATGCAAGTTAAATAAATTTGCTTAGAAATTAATCTTTGCAATCAAACTCGCCTTAAGGAATTTGAATATGACATTTGACTTATGTTAAGAACCTGTATAAAAGATGATTTAAAATATAACTAACGTCTTAAGTGGGGGAGAAATCACTCTTCCCTATTGAGACGATATAAGGAAGTCAACTGGAGATTTCTTAACAAACAATTGCCTAAGACGCCAAGGAAATATTAAAATAAGATTCACCTTAATTGAATTGTCTGTAATCGTATCGCTAAGTGCACTCGTTTTTCTATCTTGACTACGTTAGTTCCTTTTCCGTACCGATGGTTCTTGAAAACATTATTCATATCCTTTTGTCTTGTAAACTTGGTTAAGTAATTTGATTCGAACCCTCATTCTGATAATGAACTTTTTTTTGCAACCCGATTCGAGTACATGCATTTTGATTTGTCAAACAAGCCAAGTTTAAATTCAAAATAGGAATAGTGATCTATTCTAATGATATGTTAATGAATTCCAATAAACAAACGTTGCGTAGTAACTGAGAGCATTTGAAATAAAAGTTCTAACTTTGTTAGGGAATTGAATTTATAAATATTTATTGATTTTAAAATTTTAACTCGAATGCTTGAATAAATGTTGAAATAGTGTTAGTTGAAATATACTGAATCAGAGTAGCGTAGCGGAAGCGTGATGTTATTTTAAATGAAAATGAAGTTCCGACTGATTGAGTAAAGAAATTTTTTTTTCCCAAATAAGCTTCAATACTTGAAGGTAGAAGGAAAATCATATACTTTGAATTTTGAACGAATTTGGAATGAAAAGATTTATTCGATTATGTGAATATGAAACTAGGATATGAATCCAACAATAGAAATATGGAAATTTACCGGAGATCTTGGAAATATTTGGAACAATTTAGAATTTGGGATAAAAGAAGTTAAAAAGGACTTACATAGTAAATGTTCATGTAAAACTATAGAAGGTAGGAAGACTTATTTGGAAAGCTGCTAAAGAAATCATATCAATTGAAAGGAGTCACATGAACATTAACTTGTGTAAGTAGTTAGATGTCTCGAAATAAATTGGGAACTTATAAATAAAAAGATTTCGAGAACTAGAATCCCGATATTTTAAAATGTAAGGAAACAATGAGTATTTGTAAATTTTGATTTCGAAATTGATTTACAACTTCGGGATATAAAATGATTTGGGTTGTTCGAGTAACCATGACTAAAACTGGGTAGTGATGAGAAATTTGATTTTTGTGCTATGGGTGATACTCAGTAGCCCTGTCATGAGGATGAGCTTCTCGAAACAATAATATATATTGATTTCACCGTGATATATTTGAAATTTTGAAGGAAAATTGGTTTAGGAAATCCCGAAGTGAAGTATGATTTTCTATATGAAAGGAATACGTAGTATTTCAATGGTTTGAAATAGGAAATGGGATTCCAAGTCCAAGAGATCATCTTGAGTTTTCAAAAATTATAATTATTGGTAAGATTTATTTTACTTACGTATAATTTTACGAACTCTCCTTTTCGAGGACGAAAAGTTCTTAAGTGGGGGAGAATGTAACGATCCAACATTTTTGAAATTTAATTTGAATTCAATATGAAATTTAGATAAAGTTTGGAATGTTTAAATAAAAATTTTTTAGGCGATAATAGCATTTCGAATGATTAAAATTTAATTTTATTGTGAAATCAGGAGTAACAATAGTTGTTTTAGAGGAACGGTTCGTCGTAAGTTGAAATATTGGAACAAGCGGTAATCAAGTTGTTAGAAACAACCAGAATTTGAAATTAAATTATAATTAAATATTAATCGCAAATTTTTGTTCAGTTTCAGTTCGCGTCATCTTAAAATATTTTATTTAATTTTTCTGTAATTTTTATTTCGAAAAATAAGCATATGTTTTTCTAGCGTATTTTGGGGTCACTGTGGTCCCTCTTAACACTTTACAGAATCAACGAACCGGTCTGTTTTATTTTTATTTTGTGATCAGTGTACGTTGTTGTACACCATTAAAATTTTATTTTTGAAGTAATAACAGAATAAACAAAAGAAATTGGAGAAAAAGTTTGTGTAAAATGACCGCTCTAAGTGTTGCTCTTGTTTTAAACCACTAGGTATCATTTTTGGACCCTTGCGTTCACACGTTGACATGTTTGTTTAACTTCCTTATGTACATAACATTGCACGTGTATGAACATGAATTTTGAAAGAGTTAAGGTGTCATTGTCCTCCACTTTGAAGTCTTGCTGCATGCATTCATTTTCAAAAAAAAAATAAAAATGAATTGAACGTGGCATGCAAATAGTAGGGTAGTGGGACAAGTGTCGAAACAGGGTACACGTGCTGTAAAACTCGGTTAAACCTTTACATATAAGCATTTCCTCCTCCTTTCCGTTCCATTTTTCTATCTTCAAACTTCCGTTCTTTTCTTTTTAAATTAAAAAAAAAAGTGAAACCATGAAGCATGCATGAGCTCAGCAGTCTACTGCAACCTGTCCACTCCTTGCTATTCTCCTTTCCAGTCAGCACGCACCGCAAATACCATGTTCTCCTCACCGCCACACCACCATTAACAGCCCTTTCCGCCATTGCTTGCTCCAATAAACCAAATTCCAGTTCCATTCCCTAAAAAAAAAAAAAAAAAAAAAAAAAATTAAAGAAAGTCAAACCATGAAGCTGTGCATGCGTGAGACCGTGCTGACGCTCTGGCTTTGTAACACCCCGTATTTTCTGTAAACATAAGAGTTAAAAATCAAGGTATAATTAATTTTTAGGAGAAGAAATAAGGGAAACGGGTTGCACCATTGTGTTCGTCTCGGAAAAATACGCGAAATAGAGTCCGAATTTGCGTAAATCGGAGTCCGTATGAAGAAGATATGGACGAACGAAGTTAGGCAGAAAAACCGGAAACAGGCCAGAATACACTGGCGCACTTGTGAAGTGCGCCAGTACAAAAATACACTGGCGCACCTGCCAAGTGCGCCCATACAAATCCAGCACCGAATTCTGGAGTGTTCTGAGGTGACGTGTCTTCTTTTGAGTGGCTTGATGATGTGTATTCGAGCTGTGCGATTCTGATGACTTCTGGACTGATCTGAAGGCTCTAAATCACCCTATCCTCCTATAAATACATCCCTAACCTAAACCTAGGTTTCTTACACAATTCTCTAGCCTCCATTGCTCTCTTCTTCTAATTAAAAATAAAAATGGCGTCGCTGCTCTGCTGGAATTAAAACTAGGACTGATGTAAAAGCTAAATCAAATCTCAAATCAAAGGGTAGATCTACAACAACAATTAAAAAGGAATAATTCAGCATTTCTGCATCAACAACAGTTTATTATCCTTTCTTAAACCATGAAAGGCAATTACAGTTATTCTCCGCTATAAACGTTAATTATAATTTTGATATGCTTTTAAATCTGAGTTTGAGGTTGTATATATATTCTCTTCTGTTAGATCTGTTTTCTGTGACTATTCTGTATTCCTTTCTTCTTTTCTGTTTCTATAGCCAGGCTACCACGAGCCTGTGGCCAATCTCATAAAGAGATTAACGTATGAACGCAAAATTTGGGACAATTAATGAATGATGCGAAATTTGACAAGACTGAATTGAACGTATGACTTTAGATCTGAAGCATAAAATATATTGGACATGTGACTTGGGATTGGATGCATAAATTTGACTATGAACATGTAATTTATATATTGCATGCATAGAGTATGTTGTAATTTAGATCTGTAACTAATTAGAGAAATGAACATATGATATTTAGATCTGTAATTAATTAGAAAAATGAGCATATGTTGTAAACTAGATTTAGATCTATGCATATTCTGTAATAAAAGAAAAGAGGAACCATTGTATGTTTACATATGATTGGAGACTTTGGACAAAATGCATATAAAAGTCAAGATCTGATTTTTAGAAGATATAATTTAAAGATTTAGAATGTTGGGTATATTTTGCAATATGATTCATGACTTGAAAAGAAGAAGGATATGGAAAGTTAGGTGTAAAGATTTACATTAATTAGGATATATATTATTATGATTACACCTAAATAGGAATTTTTGGATATATGGCATGCATTGTAATTAATGATTATATTTGGTATAATTTACATGTAAAATGCTAGTTTAACAAAAATTAGAACATATGTTATATGGTAAATTGTGTCCATATTCTGCGCTATGTAAATTTATGCAAACATGGAATATATGTTCATATTGTGAATCATGACAATTATGTAGGCATATGAATTTAGGCCAATTTATGATTAGGCAAGGCATGTAAATAGAACCTTTAGAAATATTAAATTTGCTAAATCTGCTAATTTGCCAAGTTGCCTAAACTGCTAGTTTTGTTATATTGCCTAGACTGCTAATTAGATTGAAGTGCCTAATCTGTTAAATTTGTCGGTTGAAAATGCCTAACCTGTTATATGCCAAAATCTGCTAAGTTGCTAAATCTGTTAAATCCGTTAAGTCATATAAAATCTGTTATCTGCTGTGTCGATATAATCATCCTGTTATTGATATAATCTGAATTGGCATATATATTAGGCGTGCGCATAAACGGTAAATTATTAATTAATTGGCCGCAAAGATAAACGTGACTAACTCGAGGTTAGAATGAGTTTGCGGCGTAATTCTGCCCGGAACCGCCCGGCACATCCAGTGGCCGCAAACAATAGGTTCTAATGTGAGAAGTAAGTCATAACCTGCTTAAGACACGAGGTTAGGTCTGGCTTGTGGCAGAAGTCTGCCCGGAACCGCCCGGCCCATCCAGCGGCCACAAGCTAGCGACCTAATGTGAGAGGTCTGGGCATTAATAATTAATTAATGCAAATCTAAGATAAGAATGACGTCTAAAACGTATTGGGGTAAATAGGGTTAAACCAACTGGATTAATAGGTGTAGTAAACCCGTCCATGAATCTGTAGGCCCAATACAAAGTTAGACAAATCTGAAAAATCTGTACATCTGATCTGTTAGTCTGAAAACTTGTTAACTTAATCTGTGAACTAGTAAATCTGAATCCTGTATGTCTGAACTTGTAAACAAGTTAATCTGAGATCTGTTAGTCTGGGGACACAAGGTTAGGAGGGGAATTACTTGTGTCATCTGATGTTTGGGACCCATATTAGTCAGTAACCCTTTCTGGTATCAAAACTTTGACCCAACAGTAGGTAGGGTCCGGGCACGCTTACTGAACTAATTATAAGTGGTTCATTCTGATAATGGCGAGGGGTGTTGATGGTGCGTTCCAACCGGGTCATGTGCGTGCATGGATCCCGGTCTGCCTCTGAGGATGTAAGACGCCGTGACATCTGTAAATAGGTCTGTGCCAATTGGTTGTCACTTTAGGGAGTGATACACCCTACTGTGGGGCCGACACAGGATATTTATGTATTAGGGAGCCGATCGCTTGGGGTAGGGTTTTAGGGTACGCTTAGTTCTGTCTGTTTCTGTTGGTACCGTCTGTTTCTGTTGGGTGGTAACACCTGTCTGTTTCTGTGTGGTACCGTCTGTTCGGGTGGTAAAGGCCCATTACTAGTGTACACCTAATTCTACATTCTGTTTCCGTAGGGATAAAACTGTTTCTGCTTCTGTCTGTTTCTGATCGGGTAGTAAAGGCCCATTATTAGCATTCTGTTTCTGTTAAAGTATTCTGTACCCGTTCCTGCTTCAATTTAGACATTAGGGTGACACCTAATTCTGTTATACTAGCATTAGTGCAGAGAAGTGTAAAACAATAGTTTATGTCATTCTGTTTTTCTGTTATATCTGCTACACCTGTTACAGTTATCTCACATCCAGTTTTATGTTCATATCATATTATTATTATCTGTTCATATGCTGAAAGTTACTGGACTTGCCAGACTTTTTGTCTGACCCTTGTTGTTTCGCCTCCTTTCTTCCGTTTCCCCCCCAGGTTATCCAAGGAGGGAATACTTTAGCTTGATCCGGATTTCTCTTTGCTTGAAGTGCTTAAAGTATGGCTTGGCTCTGTATAGCTTCCGTTCCATGGGGATTATGATTTTAAACCATGCATTTTGAAGGCTTTTGTGCAAGACTGATATTTTGTACTTGAATTCTGAAATTTGAAAGGATGTAACCATATTAATTTCTGTTTCCACTGTAATAAAGTTAAAAAAATTGAAAGTACTGTTTTATCTGTCTTGCAAGTTTCTGTTCTGTTTACTAAAATGCTCCACCAAAGTTAAGGCATTCCCTTTGTGAGTGACCTTAACGGAGGTGGGGTGTTACACTTGGTATCAGAGCTAAATGTTACTAGATTAGATAAATGTTTTTGAAAACTATTTCCAAAAAGGTTCTAAAAGGAAGTATTTTCAAAAGTAGTCTTTATTTTGAAAAACGTAGTCCCTAAAGCCATATATCTATCTTTTGATCCTCTGTTTGAATCTTTGTTTCCTTCTTTCCTGAGTCTCCGGGGCTCCTGGCTTTCTGGGAGCTAACCTCATCGCGGCATGGTTCCGTAGGCTTGATAAGACTATGCCACCTGTCAGAGGGCAAATAAGCGCCCAACTTCCATCTGTAGCCGCAGTAGTCTCCCCTACGGCTAATTTTCTTTCGAGCTTTGTAGGATTTTTCTGTGCGGTGGAGGCAGCTTTCGAGGGCAAGGGCAGAGGACAGGACCTACTTCTGGAAGGCAGGCGAGCACTCTCATGGCTAGTGGATAGGATAAAAATAGGAAAATTTCTGTAGAAGATTTAATTTCCTTATCTGACCTTTGAGTAGAACTCTTTCTGATTCTGACATTCTGATTCTGTAGTTAATTCTCTACACTATAATACTAGTCTTGATTTGGTTATAGCCTCAAACCCATAGGGGTTATGACTCATCTGTTTGTGATAGATTGGGGGATATCTGTGTTAGGTGTCAAGTATGACGCATACATTTTGAGTTTTTATGGGATATGATTTTATCATGCTTAGCTTCCTAAGAATCATTAGGGAACCTGATCTGTACCAGTAGTCTGTAAATATCTAAATAATTTTGATAGGATTTCCAGTTTTGACATTATCTAAAGAAGGTAATCCTCTGGGTGTCAATTTTATGTTGGTTTCGGTCTTTGGGGTCGATACTTAGGACCCATGTCTAATGGTAACCAAATTTCCGTTCTATCTTTACTCGCTTCCATCATTCGACTGTATCCTATCGATCGAATCTTCGAACTTTAGGTAGAAACTAATGGGTGTAAACATGTGTTTGAGACATGCTATGTTTGATGGTTGCAAGTGGATGCAAGTGGTTGCTAGTGGTTGCCTGTGGATGCATATACACACACTAGGCACAAGATCGGCTCGAAAACACTCTCATACTGCATATGGATGTGTGAGCATTTTTCAAATCTTGTGGATGCAAAATGGTTGATTCAGCACATGGATGTTGCATTTGAGTGAATAATTGTGCACTCATATAGAAATAATATATATCATTAAGATTCTATTGCATACATGTTGGACTCATGGCACTGACATAATTCGCATTAAGTAGGTCAACTGAATCAGTAGACCGCCTGATCTTTGCATTAGATAAGGAACATATACACACACTTTTGCATATGTTCATATAACATTAGAAGTTTTCTAAGGACAATGGATGCTTGTGGATGATGGTTGAGTAGATGGGTGATTGGATGGTAGGACACATCCTTCTTAACTTGAAGATTTCGGGGACGAAATCCTCTAAGGAGGGGAGAATGTAACACCCCGTATTTTCTGTAAACATAAGAGTTAAAAATCAAGGTATAATTAATTTTTAGGAGAAGAAATAAGGGAAACGGGTTGCACCATTGTGTTCGTCTCGGAAAAATACGCGAAATAGAGTCCGAATTTGCGTAAATCGGAGTCCGTATGAAGAAGATATGGACGAACGAAGTTAGGCAGAAAAACCGGAAACAGGCCAGAATACACTGGCGCACTTGTGAAGTGCGCCAGTACAAAAATACAATGGCGCACCTGCCAAGTGCGCCCATACAAATCCAGCACCGAATTCTGGAGTGTTCTGAGGTGACGTGTCTTCTTTTGAGTGGCTTGATGATGTGTATTCGAGCTGTGCGATTCTGATGACTTCTGGACTGATCTGAAGGCTCTAAATCACCCTATCCTCCTATAAATACATCCCTAACCTAAACCTAGGTTTCTTACACAATTCTCTAGCCTCCATTGCTCTCTTCTTCTAATTAAAAATAAAAATGGCATCGCTGCTCTGTTGGACTTAAAACTAGGACTGATGTAAAAGCTAAATCAAATCTCAAATCAAAGGGTAGATCTACAACAACAATTAAAAAGGAATAATTCAGCATTTCTGCATCAACAACAGTTTATTATCCTTTCTTAAACCACGAAAGGCAAGTACAGTTATTCTCCGCTATAAACGTTAATTATAATTTTGATATGCTTTTAAATCTGAGTTTGAGGTTGTATATATATTCTCTTCTGTTAGATCTGTTTTCTGTGACTATTCTGTATTCCTTTCTTCTTTTCTGTTTCTATAGCCAGGCTACCACGAGCCTGTGCCCAATCTCATAAAGAGATTAACGTATGAACGCAAAATTTGGGACAATTAATGAATGATGCGAAATTTGACAAGACTGAATTGAACGTATGACTTTAGATCTGAAGTATAAAATATATTGGACATGTGACTTGGGATTGGATGCATAAATTTGACTATGAACATGTAATTTATAAATTGCATGCATAGAGTATGTTGTAATTTAGATCTGTAACTAATTAGAGAAATGAACATATGATATTTAGATCTGTAATTAATTAGAAAAATGAGCATATGTTGTAAACTAGATTTAGATCTATGCATATTCTGTAATAAAAGAAAAGAGGAACCATTGTATGTTTACATATGATTGGAGACTTTGGACAAAATGCATATAAAAGTCAAGATCTGATTTTTAGAAGATATAATTTAAAGATTTAGAATGTTGGGTATATTTTGCATTATGATTCATGACTTGAAAAGAAGAAGGATATGGAAAGTTAGGTGTAAAGATTTACATTAATTAGGATATATATTATTGTGATTACACCTAAATAGGAATTTTTGGATATATGGCATGCATTGTAATTAATGATTATATTTGGTATAATTTACATGTAAAATGCTAGTTTAACAAAAATTAGAACATATGTTATATGGTAAATTGTGTCCATATTCTGCGCTATGTAAATTTATGCAAACATGGAATATATGTTCATATTGTGAATCATGACAATTATGTAGGCATATGAATTTAGGCCAATTTATGATTAGGCAAGGCATGTAAATAGAACCTTTAGAAATATTAAATTTGCTAAATCTGCTAATTTGCCAAGTTGCCTAAACTGCTAGTTTTGTTATATTGCCTAGACTGCTAATTAGATTGAAGTGCCTAATCTGTTAAATTTGTCGGTTGAAAATGCTTAACCTGTTATATGCCAAAATCTGCTAAGTTGCTAAATCTGTTAAATCCGTTAAGTCATATAAAATCTGTTATCTGCTAAAATCTGTTATCTGCTGTGTTGATATAATCATCCTGTTATTGATATAATCTGAATTGGCATATATATTAAGCGTGCGCATAAACGGTAAATTATTAATTAATTGGCCGCAAAGATAAACGTGACTAACTCGAGGTTAGAATGAGTTTGCGGCGTAATTCTGCCCGGAACCGCCCGGCACATCCAGTGGCCGCAAACAATAGGTTCTAGTGTGAGAAGTAAGTCATAACCTGCTTAAGACACGAGGTTAGGTCTGGCTTGTGGCAGAAGTCTGCCCGGAACCGCCCGGCCCATCCAGCGGCCACAAGCTAGCGACCTAATGTGAGAGGTCTGGGCATTAATAATTAATTAATGCAAATCTAAGATAAGAATGACGTCTAAAACGTATTGGGGGAAAATAGGGTTAAACCAACTGGATTAATAGGTGTAGTAAACCCGTCCATGAATCTGTAGGCCCAATACAAAGTTAGACAAATCTGAAAAATCTGTACATCTGATCTGTTAGTCTGAAAACTTGTTAACTTAATCTGTGAACTAGTAAATCTGAATCCTGTATGTCTGAACTTGTAAACAAGTTAATCTGAGATCTGTTAGTCTGGGGACACAAGGTTAGGAGGGGAATTACTTGTGTCATCTGTTGTTTGGGACCCATATTAGTCAGTAACCCTTTCTGGTATCAAAACTTTGACCCAACAGTAGGTAGGGTCCGGGCACGCTTACTGAACTAATTATAAGTGGTTCATTCTGATAATGGCGAGGGGTGTTGATGGTGCGTTCCAACCGGGTCATGTGCGTGCATGGATCCCGGTCTGCCTCTGAGGATGTAAGACGCCGTGACATCTGTAAATAGGTCTGTGCCAATTGGTTGTCACTTTAGGGAGTGATACACCCTACTGTGGGGCCGACACAGGATATTTATGTATTAGGGAGCCGATCGCTTGGGGTAGGGTTTTAGGGTACGCTTAGTTCTGTCTGTTTCTGTTGGTACCGTCTGTTTCTGTTGGGTGGTAACACCTGTCTGTTTCTGTGTGGTACCGTCTGTTCGGGTGGTAAAGGCCCATTACTAGTGTACACCTAATTCTACATTCTGTTTCCGTTGGGATAAATCTGTTTCTGCTTCTGTCTGTTTCTGATCGGGTAGTAAAGGCCCATTATTAGCATTCTGTTTCTGTTAAAGTATTCTGTACCCGTTCCTGCTTCAATTTAGACATTAGGGTGACACCTAATTCTGTTATACTAGCATTAGTGCAGAGAAGTGTAAAACAATAGTTTATGTCATTCTGTTTTTCTGTTATATCTGCTACAACTGTTACAGTTATCTCACATCCAGTTTTATGTTCATATCATATTATTATTATCTGTTCATATGCTGAAAGTTACTGGACTTGCCAGACTTTTTGTCTGACCCTTGTTGTTTCGCCTCCTTTCTTCCGTTTCCCCCCCAGGTTATCCAAGGAGGGAATACTTTAGCTTGATCCAGATTTCTCTTTGCTTGAAGTGCTTAAAGTATGGCTTGGCTCTGTATAGCTTCCGTTCCATGGGGATTATGATTTTAAACCATGCATTTTGAAGGCTTTTGTACAAGACTGATATTTTGTACTTGAATTCTGAAATTTGAAAGGATGTAACCATATTAATTTCTGTTTCCACTGTAATAAAGTTAAAAAAATTGCAAGTACTGTTTTATCTGTCTTGTAAGTTTCTTTTCTGTTTACTTAAATGCTCCACCAAAGTTAAGGCATTCCCTTTGTGAGTGACCTTAACGGAGGTGGGGTGTTACAGGCTTTCTCCGATCTTTGCATGCATGCGGAAGTACCTTGGTTCAAAAAAAAAAAAAAAAAAAAAAAAAAAAAAGAAGAAGAAGAAAGAAAACACTCACGCATGAAACAATGGCCAAAGGAAAGGGCCATGCGCATGAACCTGGCAACAAAAGGGAGCTCTTTTTTTCATTTTGGTGGAAGTTGTATACATGCATTCATGCATGTAGAGAGAACAAAAATGGGTGAGTTCATGAATGAAACATGCATGTTTTATTTGGAAGCTTGCATGCCCATGAACATGCTAGGAGCAAAAAAGAAGAAAAAAAATTTGAGGTGCAGACTTTGTTTATCTGAGCGGACGGACTGGATGAGGAACGTGGGCAGGAGAAGGAAAAGAAAAAAAAAGATCAACGTTGCACATACATGATCGCGCAGGAGAAATATAGAAGGAGGACAAGATGCAGCGTTGCATGCGTGTGGTTCGAACAGGAAGAAGGCGCTCCTCTTTTTTTTAATATATAAAAAAAAATGAAGAAAGGAAGTTGCGCGAAGAGAGGGAAAGCGACCGCGAGAAGAGAGAGCACGCGCAGGATAAAGGGGATTGGAATATTTGTGTACTAGAAGCAACAACAAGGTGAGAACTTCTAATTTAAATTTATTTATTTAAATTAGTTAATTATAATTGGTTGAGATTAATTATAATTAGTTGATGATGATTGTGTGATGGATGTTGATGTTGAATGGTTGTTCATGAATTAGATAATACACTTAACACTAGTAAGCGTTATCGTCTGTAACGCTTGTGCACCGTTAAATGTTTGTTGTGATGAATGAATTCATATCCATATGATCGTATGATTCATTTGGATAAATATGATTTGCATTGCATGATATTACACACACCGTGGTTGTGGAATATATGGGTGATCGATCTAGAATCTCCTTCTTATACAAGATTTTTATTTAATTATTAAATAATATTTAAAGTGTTAGTTTCGAACTAAATATCAACTTTTTTAAAATTTTGAATTAGGATTTGGAAAATGATTTGGATTATGTATTGATTTTGTATAACAGTCCTTATATCCATTTGAAACTGGTTTGATAAAATATATTATTTTCAATCTGAATTCGAAATGAGATTTTTAAATTTGAATATGGTTTTATATATATTACAATATACATCAGAACGTTCTAAGATGACAGAGAGGATGGTGTCTAGGCTTGGGTTTGGAAATTCAGTTTCCTTCTCTCCCTGGCTATCCCTAACTGGTCCGACAACGGGACGGTAATTTTGAAATCAAATTTGAAATATATTTTGAACTGTTTCAAATGATTTGGGAATATAAATTAAATTTGAAAAGGATTTAAATGATTTATATTTAAATCATTATATGGTTTGAATAGAACGCACTACGATGCGACAATTTGTAAATATCGATTTCAAGTTTTGAATAGTTTAACTTGATTATTTGGAAATTTATTCGTCTTGAAATAAGAAACCGTTGAATTACAAAAGATAACAGTTTTGAATAATAAAGGAAATTTCAAAATTTCAACGGCTGATTTCAAGTATAACAAATTTGGAAAGATCGATATGTTTGCAGTCAACAATCATAACGCGAGTTATCAAATTTGACAAATTATGACAATTCCTATTTATAAATTTCAAAGGCGAATAGAAATTGGAATAATTGGATTTCGTATAAATTTTCAAATCTAATCGATTTAAATGGATATTTTAACAGCAGTGTTTTTGGTAACACACCCAAATGTTGTTATTGGTTTTGAAATTTATAAGCATGAACTATTAGTTGACTATAAGAATGGTTTCGAAGATTATTTAAGTTTTGGAAATATTTACATGGAGTTGAAATGGGTTTCCAAAGTTAAAAATTTGGATATGGTTGGAGATAAATCTTCGGATTTTTGATATTAACTCGGTGGATGAAAATTCATATTATCTGAGGAATTTAAAAAGGTAATTCACCGTTATTCCACTTATAATATGAGTTGGATACGGAGATTAATATTGAAGATAAGTCGATGATATATCTGGCCAAATCTAATGTCGAAGAATTGGATAAATCTTTTAATTAAGATATGGGTTTTCCACCTGATTGGAATGAATTAGATAGATATAATCTTCGATATTTGGTATAAAAATTTCATGGTGTAAATGAATACTATCTAGGGAATTTGGAAGATATTATTATATCGTTTTCCACTTATGGTATTCGTTGATTTTGAGGATTTATATCAAATATAAGTGGATAAAATTTCTGTGTAATTTATGCTTCAATATCGATTGATTTGGGTTTTGTCGTGAATTGTATCTTCGATAATATCATTCTTGAAACCCGATGAGATTGAATGGTGGAAATTCATATCGAAATTGGGGATTTAATCAAATCTTTGATTCAAGGGAATTAAAGGTAAGAAATTAAAGCGAAGGTATAATCTTTGATTTCAAAGAATCGATAAGATAGTAATGAGATGTATGAAATAAAAATAATTCAAATCTTGAGTTATATATGAATAGATAGTCATTTGGGAGGAGATTTGAATTGAAAAGCCTGTGTGAACCATATCTACTATTTAAAGTATGCTTATTACTTGGAAAGACCGGGATCGAATATATGTTCGAAAACCATTCCAAGTAATAGTACGACGTTATGAAGAAATTCAAGACTCGGTAAACGACGAATGTAGACCGAGAATATTTGAAGTGTTTAAATTGATTGTTGATTTATGTCTCGGTTGGGTAGGCCACCCGATACGAGGTATGAGTTGCATGAGACCTGAACATATTCAAGTATTTTCGGGTTGTGTTCCGTTCAGACCCAGAACGGACTTGTATGGATGGTGTGTCTAACATTGAAATTGACCGCATAGCACTGATTTCCGTTAATGTATATCGGATTTGTGGCAATATATTATCCTTGTCTCTAAGCCATATGAACTTAGAGGGTATGCATTTATTTAAATCAGTGATATGTCGTGAATTGTCAATGTGGCATA
The DNA here is from genome assembly GCA_030737875.1 of Allium sativum. Lineage (NCBI taxonomy): Eukaryota > Viridiplantae > Streptophyta > Magnoliopsida > Asparagales > Amaryllidaceae > Allium > Allium sativum. The sequence continues at coordinate 174,927,561 of CM060915.1, read as the reverse complement.
CCCAAGTTATGAGACGAGCTAGTGATGACCATAGAATGGCTTATCGAAGCATCACTTCGCGTATGACATGACATCGACAAACCTCACACCCCGGATTGATGAGAAACTGGCGGTTAGTGTGACGATCCCAAAACCCCGTGACACGGTGTTAAGGATAATCATTGGAATATAACACATTAATCATCATTAGCAGATCACAGATAATAACATAAACAGAAAATAGAATAATTTACACACATATGACAGCGGAATCATATAGATATCATAACATCAGAGAAGCACAGTACAGGATACAACTTAGTGCATAATGATACATAATCAGTCACCATCGCCTGAGGCGGAATCATACATAAAGAGTACACAAAAGGAATATCCGTCTACATCGCCAGTGGCGGAATCATAATATAGATACAATAATGGCGGAGAAAATCCAAGTCAGCACGGTGTAGTCAAGCCTCGCCATGAGCCAAAAGGTGCGTCAGAAACCTGTAACTAGGCTGCCCGTGTGAAAATGAGGGCACCCGAGTTTGCAAGGTGAAACAAACTACGAGTCAGTCATGGGACTGGTATGAGAAATCTACTCAACTTATTAACAACAATAATAAGGCAAATCAAAGGACCACGCCACTTTCGCGGAACGGGTTTACTCCAATGAGTGCCAGTGCATGAAATAAAATAAATGATTAAATCAACGCAATGCTTTTTATAAAATGAAGCCATTATAAGACTCAGGTCCCATCACACAATGCAACGCAAGCCGGAGGATAGAGTTTTTACCTTATAATGGCCATAGATGCTTCATACGAATAAAACAAAAGTGTTTGATATTATTACTAGTGCACATATGTTTCAAAAGCAATTCAATCATAAATATCTGTAACACCCCGCGAATTCTGTAACTGTGAAACTCACAAATTAAAGTATAATTAATTCAAATCAAAGAATTAAGGGAAACGGGATATGCCATTGCGTTCATCTCGGAAAAATACGCGAAATAGAGTCCGAGTTTTCGAAAAACGGAGTCCGTATGAAGAAGATATGGCCTTCGGAAGTTTCTAAATTAAATTTAAAATTCAAACAGAATAAAATAAGCTCAGAAAACAAAAATTCCGAAGTGGGGCCCAATGGGCCAGGCCCGCCTGACGCACCCAGGTCGACTGGGCTGTCGACCTGGTCTAACCAGGTCGACAGGCCTGTCGACAGGGCTGTCGACAGGGGTGTCGACCTGGTCCAGACCAGGTCGAGCCCAGTCTAACCTGGCTGGCCTATTCTATGTTGGTCGATTTTCTGTGGTCTGCTTTGTCATTAGGGCTAGGTGGCAGGCTCTAATTGGTCTCTCCTTAGGATGAATGGCTACGATCTAACCTAGCAACATCAATGGCCCTAATCAGTTCATTTCCCCTATAAAAAGGACCCTAGACTAAACCCTAATCTATTCATTCATAAATAAAAACAAAGCCGCCATGTTGCTGAGGAGCGTCTAGGAGTAGCCACCAAATTGGAGAGAAGATTAGGAGGAAAATTCTAAAGCCTAAAGCAATTCAAGCAAATCAAATCAAACCGCATCTTGTTATTCCTAAATTAGAGAATTCGCCGCAACCATTGTAAGTATACTTTGGTATGAACAAATGATTGTGTAGATATGTATACTTGATTTGTGGCGATAAAGTAATTCATATTTGTGCGTTGGAATATTGTATACGTTTGGATATTCTTGAATTATGTTGTTCATTATGAAAAACTACATGCGGTAGTTTTATGCAAGTATGACGTTTGGATATTCGCAAAATATGTAATTTATGTTGAAGCTACATGTATGTAGTTGTTAAATTGAAAATAATGCAAGTTTGGGGTTTTGCTATTATGCCATCATAATGTGTATTTTTATACAAATATCATTTTTGTGAAGTAATTGGAATAAGTTTGGGTTATCATAATCCATATGAAATTAGGTTGAAAATTTGGCATCATGTATTAAGGCCATGCTTTTGTACTAGAAAGCCTATTTGCAAACTTATGACTAGGTTATGATTGATAATTTGCATAATTGAAATTGTTAACAAGAATTATATGATGACATATGTGGTACATAGCTAGGTTAGATTCAAAAATCCCTTTTTGCAAGTTTGCATGACTAAAGTAAAAATCATGATTTCATGTTAGAAATATTTATGCCATGGTTATGTGAACAAATACTTATGCCATGCTTATGTTTGATATTATGCCATGCTTATGTTTGACCTTATGCCATGCTTATGTTAGAAATATTTATGCCATGCTTATGTTTGACATTATGCCTAAATAAAAATATAGGTTCATGTTGTAGTTATGACTATGTGTCAATAATGATATCCAATTTAGATTCTTATCTCAACTACAAATTCACATGCTTTGATTCATGTCACCTATGCTTTATGACCAAAGTATATATGCAAGTACACCAGTTTCTATTTTGTATTTCCAACGTCATATTGCAAGTTCATGCGCTCACCTTCCCCTCTTTGTGTATGTAATCACGCTTTAAGCCTCCCCTTTTCGCATGGCTAAGTTGGGCTTTAAAAGGCTAAGCCCAACATATATATAATAAACGGACGTGTTAAACGGGGGAAAATAACGTTGGGTTAAAATTACTAATGAATGAAAATATAAAATAGAAGGGCCCAAATTCAAGTATGGGTTGGGCCCATGATTGGTGTAACCTTTACACCATTAACTTAATAATGGGCCGCAAATATTTACATATAAGAAATAAAGAAGAATGACAAAATATGTAAATGTAGAAAATACGATGTGTTTAACCCGAGGTTGGATTGAGTTGTGATGTAAACCTGCCCGGAACCGCCCGGCTGTCCAGTAGTCACAACAATACCTATCCAATGTGGGAGGTTAAACATGGAGCCCAATAAGGACCCGAGGTTAGACTGAGTTGTGGCGTAAGACAGCCCGGAACCAACCGGCAACAGGCAGCCACAACAATACCTGTCTAATGTGAGAGGTCAGGGCCTTAATAAGACAATTAAGGCTGAGTCAGGATTGTTAGGATTAAGTGAACTAAAGACTTAATCAAAAATGGAACATGCTAAACTAAACGGACTGGTGGGGGTTAGGTTAGAAAACACTTAACCAACTTAGCATGTTGGCTAGAGATAGAAAACCTAGTAACGGGGGACCCTTTTCAGCAGTAACCCTAGAAGGTGTATCAGGATACCCTGAAACTAGGCAGGGTGGGGCACGATTACTGGGCTGATTGTAAGAGGTCAAATCGACGGCGGTGGTGTAGCAGTGTAGGTTCTAAAGGGGTGTGGGCGTGCACACACTCCGGCGCAGAAAAATAAGGCACTGGACACCAGTAGCATACCTGTGCACTCTAAGGTTGTGTCGGGCCGCCACCATGGGACTTGATACACCCCATGGTGGGACCAGCATAGGTAACTACGACATCGGGGGCCGTAAGACACATGTAACTATGCGAGTAGGAGCCGATCATCGAAGAATGGATCACTTCACCCTGATTATGGGGTGCCAGTTGGGAACTAGTTTATATGTGTTCAGAGATTAGCATGGGGTACGATAGTATATTCAACCCTAGACAACTTAACCAAGTTTATAGTGCTTGCCCACTTCTTGTTTATACTTATCATACCCAGTTCTTTATTCATAGACAAAATAGTACTAGACTTACTCAGGCTTTATGTCTGACTCTACTTTTCTTTCGTCTTCTTTTCTTCCATTTCCCCCCACCCCCCCAGGTCCACAGGGAGGGAACACAGCAGCTTGACCAACCTTAACATCCAGCTTGAAGAAGAGAAATGTATTGCTTGGACTTTGCTGTTTTGAACTATGGCTTTGGACGAATCACTATGGGGCTTTTGCAGTTATCTATGTTTTATTTATGCTTCTTTAAATAATGTACTCAAGACAGATTATGAAAGTGTTATGTTATGTTTTTGGAAAAAAAGATGTAAGACAATCATGGTGATGTTTTGTAACACGTATTTGCTTTTATGAAATAAAAGTTTGTTGTTTTTCCGCTGTTTACAAATATGTGTCCTTATATCTGTCTTGTATATCTGTGACTTATACTTATAAACCTCCATCAAAATTAGGGCATTCCCTTTGAGAGTGACCCTAACGGAGGTGGGGTGTTTCACTTGGTATCAGAGCATAGGTTTACCAGATAAGATAAAAAGTTTTGAAAAATTATTTCCAAAAAGGAAATTTAAAGAAGCATTTTTAAAAGAAAAATATTATTTTATTTTTTTAAAAAAAGGGCAAAGTCTACCCCCCCAAAGCCATAGGAACTATCTCTTATCCTTCGTTTTGAATCTATCCTTTTTGTTTGAGCATGTCCCAAGAACTTAACTTGCCGGAAGGGGTGCCAATACCTGGTTGGTTTAGACGGTTCTTAGAAGCAAGAGCCACTCAGCCAGGTCCTACCATTCCTCCTCCCCTAGCTGCCGGAAATCATCCAGCTGCAGCGGCAACTTTTCCTCCACCTCCTCCTCGGGGAAACACATTCGCTAAGATATGTAAAGATTTTAAAGCTATGGGAGGAAGGGATTTCCATGGAACTGAGTTCTTCGTGGCAGCTAGAAACTGGCTGAAAGAGACGGAGGACCTATTCATCATCTTTGAGGTAGAGGATAGACAAAAAGTACAACTGGCAGTGTGGCTATTGAAGGGCGAGGCTTCCTACTGGTGGGAAGTCACTAATGCTGAAAGACCAGTGGAAACATGGGAGGACTTTAGGGCAAGGTTTGAGACTAAATTTCTCTCAGATGCGGAAAGAAGTTTGCAGTTGGAAAAATTCTTATTTCTTAAGCAAGGGGACAAGACAGTCAGAGAGTATGTGAATCAGTTTGATGAGCTGGCTAGGTTTGGGCTTGACCTAGTCAACACCCCACACAAGAAGGCTCTCCGTTTCGTCAAAGGGTTGAATGAGCCATTACACAGTTTGGCCATGACCCATATACCCATGGGAGCCACGTATGAAAGATTGGTGCAAATGGCATTGCTGAATGAAGAGGATAAGGGCAAGAAGAAAGAGGGTTTGCAACCTAAGAAGACAGACTTTAAGAAAAGCGGGAAAGGCAACAAAGAGAAGAGGAAGTGTAATTTCTGTGGCAAAGTGGGGCACTTAGTTAAGGACTGCCGGAAAAAGAAGGCCAAGGAGAATGGTGGGTGCTTTTCTTGCGGTGAGACGGGCCACAGGGCTAAGGACTGCCCAAAGAAACGAGGACAGGGGCAGAGGGCTGGATCCACCCCAGGGGCACAGGTTCATGTGCTAGAACCGCCACCTTTGCAACAGCGAGGTATAAATACTTCTGTAGAAAGTGTAGTTTATCTTTATGATCACCCCGTTCGCACTTTATTTGATTCTGGCGCATCACACTCCTTTATCTCGTCTGCTTTAGTAGAATCTCTGCACCTAAAAACTAGTATGGTAGAGGACCCCTTAATTGTTTCAAACCCAATTGGGGGCCCAGCTCATTTGTCTATGATCTGTGTGGGATTGAAAATTTCTATTCTAAGTGTAGAATTTCAATGTAGTGCCTTTGTTTTGGGCTTTTCGGGTTATGGTTTGATTTTGGGTATGGATTGGCTATCCAGTAATGGGGCCATCCTTGATTGTGAGAAAAGGGTTGTTCGGCTCCTAACCCAGCTCGGTAATACTTTGGAAATTTCTTGTAATCCCTCGTATGCGGTTATGCTTAGTTATCTTGAATCGCTAGATGCCTCTGTTGAAAATTTGCAATCAGTTAGAGTGGTCCGGGAATATCCGGATGTCTTCGAGGAGGTAAAGGGCTTGCCTCCGAAGCGGGAGATAGACTTCCGCATATATCTTGTAGATAATGCAAAGCCCGTTGCGTTGCCCGTTAGACACATGGCTCCACGAGAAAGGAAAGAGCTCAGTAAACAGATTAAAGAGCTTCTATAAAAGGGGTTCATTAGGAGGAGCATTTCAGAATGGGGGCTCCAGTGGTGTTCGCTACAAAGGCGGATGGTTCACTCCGTCTATGTGTTGACTATAGGGAGCTCAACAAACTAACGAAAAAGAATAGGCACCCTCTTCCTAGAATTGACGATTTGTTTGACCAGCTTGTAGGAGCGTCTGTTTTCTCTCAACTCGATTTAGCAACCGGTTTTCATCAGCTAAGGGTGGCTGAAGATAGCATCGATAAAACGGCATTCAGAACCCCAGACGGCTTCTTTGAATGGCTTGTCATGCCTTTCGGCTTGACAAATGCACCTGCTTACTTCGTGGACCTAATGAGTAGGGTATTTAGAGATTTCCTCAACAAATTCGTAGTGGTCTTCGTAGATGATATCCTTATCTTCTCAAAGAGTGAAGAGGAACATGCTCAACACTTAAGGGCAATCATGGAAACTTTGCGAGTCCATCAACTAAAAGCCAAGTTCTCCAAATGCCACTTTTGGAGGGAAGAGGTAAGGTTCCTTGGGCACATAGTATCCAAACAAGGGTTAGCAGTGGACCCTGCTAAGGTAGTGGCGGTACAGGATTGGAAGACACCAAGGAATGCAACTGAGGTCCGAAGCTTTCTAGGACTAGCAGGTTTCTATCGAAAATTTATAAGGGATTTTGCGAAAATCTCAGCTCCACTCACGAAATTGACTAAGAAGAATCTAGTGTTCAATTGGGATTTGGATTGCGAATTTGCTTTCCAACGACTAAAAAGGGCTCTTACAACAGCCCCAGTTTTGACGCTGCCGGATTGGAGCAAGATGTTCACTGTTTATACGGATGCATGTGGGACAGGGCTAGGCGCCGTCTTAATGCAAGAAGGAAGGGTAGTAGCTTATGGCGGGAGGCAGTTGAAAGCGCACGAAAAGAACTACCCAACCCACGATCTAGAGTAAGCCGCCATCGTCTTTGCACTCAAGTCTTGGCGACACTATCTCCTTGGTGAGAAGTTCGAACTTTACACTGACCATAAATCGTTGAAATATCTTTTCTCGCAGAAGGATCTTAACTTGAGGCAACAAAGATGGATGGAGTTTCTTGCCTCGTACGATTTCGAAATCTCCTACACTCCGGGCAAAGGCAACGTAGTGGCAGACGCGTTGAGCCGAAAGAAATTGACCCTAAGCTCGTTGTTTGTTGAAAGACAAAGCCTAGAGTTTATAGCCAGCTTCGACTTTAGGCCTTCCTCCGATTTCGTACCAGGCTTGCTAGCATCTCTCGAAGTGCGCCCAACTTTAGTGGATTCAGTAGGGACAGCACAACGCGAAGACCCTCAGCTCGTGGAAATAATTGATAGGCTAATTAGGGGTGAGACTTCAAGTCACCTCAACAGATACTCCATCGACGATAAGGGTTTGCTAAGGCGAGACGAAAGACTATGCGTCCTACAGACAAAAGATTTAGTAAAGAAGGTTCTCGAGGAAGCACATCACTCCAAGATGATGATACACCCAGGCGGAGATAAAATGTACAAAGACATAAAAAGGACTTTCTTCTGGAACGGCATGAAAAAGGACGTGGCAGAGTTCGTTTCTAAGTGTATGGTGTGCCAACAGGTGAAGGCGGAACAGAAAAAACCTGGCGGACTGCTACATCCTCTGGAGGTCCCGCAGTGGAAGTGGGATAGCATCTCAATGGACTTCATCGATGGGCTGCCTAGGTCTAGGAGAGGCAACACTAGCATTTGGGTAATAGTGGATAGGCTTACTAAAAGCGCCCACTTTTTACCCGTCAAAAGTAAAAGAACTGCCTCATCCCTAGCATCACTTTACCTCAAGGAAATCGTTCGACTCCATGGAATACCATCTAGCATTGTTAGTGACCGAGACCTCGTCTTCACCAGCGAGTTTTGGCGTAGTCTGCAAGAAGGAGTAGGAATGCAGTTATGCTTGAGCACGGCCTATCATCCCCAAACCGACGGCCAAACAGAGAGTGTGAACAGAGTTTTGGAAGACCTTTTAAGACTATGCGTCCTTGACTTCGGAGGGACATGGGAAGACCACCTTCCTTTGGTGGAATTTGCCTACAACAACAGCTATCAAGCAACCATCGGAATGGCGCCCTTCGAAGCCTTATATGGAAGACCGTGCCGATCGCCCACTTGTTGGTGGGAGTCTACTGATAAGCTTGTACTTGGACCAGATATGATCCGAGAGACTTCAGAGAAAGTAGACTTAATACGAAGAAGGATGAAGACGGCCCAAGACAGACAAAAGTCCTATGCCGACAAGAGAAGGACCGACCTTGAATTTGAGGTTGGAGACAGAGTTTTTCTAAAGGTATCACCGCTAAGAAACGTTGTTCGTTTTGGAACCACAGGAAAGCTAGTGCCAAGGTTCGTAGGGCCATTCCCTATCATCGAGAAAATCAGGAAAATGGCCTATAGATTAGAGCTACCCGAGAAATTGGCTGGAGTCCACAACGTTTTTCACGTTTCACATCTCCGAAAATGTCTACATGAGTCTGCTGAAGTGGTAGAGCCAAATATCCTCGAAGAGGCCGAAGTGGAACGCGAAGCAACCATAAGAAAAGTTCCAACCCGCATATTAGGAATGGAAGTGAAGAAGCTACGCAACCGTGAAGTCAAGCTCGTCAAAGTTCAGTGGAGCGACGCCGAGGGAGACGCGACTTAGGAAACTGAAGCTAGAATACGCACAGCCTACCCTTTTCTGTTCGAGGGTACATCCTTGATCTTTCATTTTCCTTAAGTTGCGCTTTTATCTATCTTTTTAGGTATATTTCCCCGACCTTATCTTTTAGGTAGAAACCCTTTGGATGGAAACATGTAGTTGAAACATGTTATGGATGATGGTTGCAAGTGATTGCTAGTGGTTGCTCGTGGTTGCATATAAACACACAATCTAGGTATTAGATCGGCTCAGTCACTTCATATTGCATATGCATATATGTTTGCATTCATATGTGGTTGAACTTTAATGTGTTGTCATGTGGATGCTGCATTTGTATTGAATGATTGTGCACTCATGTAGAATCAAGAATAGGAAAATTTGCATACATAATGGATTCATGGCACTTACATAATTCGCATTAAGGAGGTCAACTGAATCAGTAGACCGCCTGATTTTGCATTAGATAAGTTCATGTACACACACACTTTGCATATGATCATGAAGCATTAGAAGTCTTTTAAGGACAATGGATGCTCGTGTTTGATGGATGATTGGATGTTAGGATATACATTCCTCCTAACTTGAAGATTTCGGGGACGAAATCCTTTCAAGTGGGGGAGAATGTAACACCCCACGAATTCTATAACTGTGAAACTCACAAATTAAAGTATAATTAATTCAAATCAAAGAACTAAGGGAAACGGGATTCGCCATTGCGTTCGTCTCGGAAAAATACGCGAAATAGAGTCCAAGTTTTCGAAAAACGGAGTCCGTATGAAGAAGATATGGCCTTCGGAAGTTTCTAAATTAAATTTAAAATTCAAACAAAATAAAATAAGCTCAGAAAACAAAAATTCCGAAGTGGGGCCCAATGGGCCAGGCCCGCCTGACGCACCCAGGTCGAATGGGCTGTCGACCTGGTCTAACCAGGTCGACAAGCCTGTCGACAGGGCTGTCGACAGGGGTGTCGACCTGGTCCAGACCAGGTCGAGCCCAGTCTAACCTGGCTGGCCTATTCTATGTTGGTCGATTTTGTGTGGTCTGCTTTGTCATTAGGGCTAGGTGGCAGGCTCTAATTGGTCTCTCCTTAGGATGAATGGCTACGATCTAACCTAGCAACATCAATGGCCCTAATCAGTTCATTTCCCCTATAAAAAGGACCCTAGACTAAACCCTAATCTATTCATTCATAAATAAAAACAAAGCCGCCATGTTGCTGAGGAGCGTCTAGGAGTAGCCACCAAATTGGAGAGAAGATTAGGAGGAAAATTCTAAAGCCTAAAGCAATTCAAGCAAATCAAATCAAAGCGCATCTTCTTATTCCTAAATTAGAGAATTCGCCGCAACCATTGTAAGTAGAGTATTACTTTGGTATGAACAAATGATTGTGTAGATATGTATACTTGATTTGTGGCGATAAAGTAATTCATATTTGTGCGTTGGAATATTGTATACGTTTGGATATTCTTGAATTATGTTGTTCATTATGAAAAACTACATGCGGTAGTTTTATGCAAGTATGACGTTTGGATATTCACAAAATATGTAATTTATGTTGAAGCTACATGTATGTAGTTGTTAAATTGAAAATAATGCAAGTTTGGGGTTTTGCTATTATGCCATCATAATGTGTATTTTTATACAAATATCATTTTTGTGAAGTAATTGGAATAAGTTTGGGTTATCATAATCCATATGAAATTAGGTTGAAAATTTGGCATCATGTATTAAGGCCATGCTTTTGTACTAGAAAGCCTATTTGCAAACTTATGACTAGGCTATGATTGATAATTTGCATAATTGAAATTGTTAACAAGAATTATATGATGACATATGTGGTACATAGCTAGGTTAGATTCAAAAATCCCTTTTTGCAAGTTTGCATGACTAAAGTAAAAATCATGATTTCATGTTAGAAATATTTATGCCATGGTTATGTGAACAAATACTTATGCCATGCTTATGTTTGATATTATGCCATGCTTATGTTTGACCTTATGCCATGCTTATGTTAGAAATATTTATGCCATGCTTATGTTTGACATTATGCCTAAATAAAAATATAGGTTCATGTTGTAGTTATGACTATGTGTCAATAATGATACCCAATTTAGATTCTTATCTCAACTACAAATTCACATGCTTTGATTCATGTCACCTATGCTTTATGACCAAAGTATATATGCAAGTACACCAGTTTCTATTTTGTATTTCCAACGTCATATTGCAAGTTCATGCGCTCACCTTCCCCTCTTTGTGTATGTAATCACGCTTTAAGCCTCCCCTTTTCGCATGGCTAAGTTGGGCTTTAAAAGGCTAAGCCCAACATATATATAATAAATGGACGTGTTAAACGGGGGAAAATAACGTTGGGTTAAAATTACTAATGAATGAAAATATAAAATAGAAGGGCCCAAATTCAAGTATGGGTTGGGCCCATGATTGGTGTAACCTTTACACCATTAACTTAATAATGGGCCGCAAATATTTACATATAAGAAATAAAGAAGAATGACAAAATATGTAAATGTAGAAAATACGATGTGTTTAACCCGAGGTTGGATTGAGTTGTGATGTAAACCTGTCCGGAACCGCCCGGCTGTCCAGTAGTCACAACAATACCTATCCAATGTGGGAGGTTAAACATGGAGCCCAATAAGGACCCGAGGTTAGACTGAGTTGTGGCGTAAGACTGCCCGGAACCAACCGGCAACAGGCAGCCACAACAATACCTGTCTAATGTGAGAGGTCAGGGCCTTAATAAGACAATTAAGGCTGAGTCAGGATTGTTAGGATTAAGTGAACTAAAGACTTAATCAAAGATGGAACATGCTAAACTAAACGGACTGGTGGGGGTTAGGTAAGAAAACACTTAACCAACTTAGCATGTTGGCTAGAGATAGAAAACCTAGTAACGGGGGACCCTTTTCAGTAGTAACCCTAGAAGGTGTATCAGGATACCCTGAAACTAGGCAGGGTGGGGCACGATTACTGGGCTGATTGTAAGAGGTCAAATCGACGGCGGTGGTGTAGCAGTGTAGGTTCTAACGGGGTGCGGGCGTGCACACACTCCGGCGCAGAAAAATAAGGCACTGGACACCAGTAGCATACCTGTGCACTCTAAGGTTGTGTCGGGCCGCCACCATGGGACTTGATACACCCCATGGTGGGACCAGCATAGGTAACTACGACATCGGGGGCCGTAAGACACATGTAACTATGCGAGTACGAGCCGATCATCGAAGAATGGATCACTTCACCCTGATTATGGGGTGCCAGTTGGGAACTAGTTTATATGGGTTCAGAGATTAGCATGGGGTACGATAGTATATTCGACCCTAGACAACTTAACCAAGTTTATAGTGCTTGCCCACTTCTTGTTTATACTTATCATACCCAGTTCTTTATTCATAGACAAAATAGTACTAGACTTACTCAGGCTTTATGTCTGACTCTACTTTTCTTTCGTCTTCTTTTCTTCCGTTCCCCCCCCCCCCCAGGTCCACAGGGAGGGAACACAGCAGCTTGACCAACCTTAACATCCAGCTTGAAGAAGAGAAATGTATTGCTAGGACTTTCCTGTTTTGAACTATGGCTTTGGACGAATCACTATGGGGGCTTTTGCAGTTATCTATGTTTTATTTATGCTTCTTTAAATAATGTACTCAAGACAGATTATGAAAGTGTTATGTTATGTTTTTGGAAAAAAAGATGTAAGACAATCATGGTGATGTTTTGTAACACGTATTTGCTTTTATGAAATAAAAGTTTGTTGTTTTTCCGCTGTTTACAAATATGTGTCCTTATATCTGTCTTGTATATCTGTGACTTATACTTATAAACCTCCACCAAAATTAGGGCATTCCCTTTGAGAGTGACCCTAACGGAGGTGGGGTGTTTCAATATCAATCCTAGGCGGCATAGCTACCATCTACTATGTCGCCATACTAGTAATACAATCACATCCGCAAATTTCGTGTTGGAAATTGGATTCCTTCATGAGTCGAGGCAAGGGGCAAGCTCCTCTCCGTTCGAGACACTCTAGCAAATGTCCCAGGACCCCACTGTGATCCTTGGAATCGGCTGGGCCGGTCCTCTCTTACTTTTGAGGATTGGCAATTCCTGAACACACGTTTCCCGGTCCTTACAGACCTAAAATCGAGGCGCCTCGCATTCCAACAACCACACAGGTGAAAAGTATATATAATGTCAGGGCTGGTAGGTCACTGACACCACCATAGCTAGAAAGAAACGTCGTGCACTCCCAGCGGTCCGTCTCCCGTTTTTGACTCATACCGAGGTGTGAGGCTCGCGAATTCACGTTATACACAAAGCTAGTCACACAGACCATGCTTTTATCATCAACCCCAAGACTTTGCTTTGCAACAGAAGCCTTGATCATACGCCACTTAGGCGTGCCACACAGGCAATCCACTCTATGCGACTGATTTCTGTCAATACATAACCTCTGAGCTCGTACGTCTCAGAGAAGGGCGTTAAGCAAGAGAATAAATTCTCTACCGCCAAACAGATATATATTTAACAGAGATCAATCAACACAGAACAAAATCCAATGTCAAACACACAGTCCATTTACAAGTCCGTTCTGGGTCTGAACGAAACCGGAGGCACCAATTCCTCGCATATCCGTACAATCAACAATATGTTTGGACGGCTACTACTTCAATTCCTTCATGGTAGCTACTCCAATCACGAGTATCAGTAGCGCCCATCCATCCAGTGTGGAGATCGTCGGTCTTCAACCGTCTTCGACTCTTCGACTTCTCAACGTCGATCGATTATTTGAAATGAGATAAACTCGGCCTTTTCAAATAACCCACGTATATTTAGATTTTCAAACCAATTAATCACATGGTTGAACTATTCAACATTCACACTTTAGTTATTTAGTTACAATTTTCATGTCAAATACATTCAACCATCACATATCAAGCAAACACAACAAAATTGGTTTATTTTCACTCTATATCGTCTATAGTACTTTATAACGATATATCGCCATTTTTATTTAATTTAAAACGGTCATGTTTAATTAAACGACGTTTCAGGTCGTGTCGATGCACTGGCGCTGCTTTCCACAAATTTTGTTTTACACATATAGGAAAATCTAACCGTTGGATCTTCACAAATTTTACATCATTAGGAAGGTCTTTTCAAAACGAATCCAACGGTTGCAGTTTTGGGAAAATCCGACGGTCGGATCTTCCACACTAACCATTTGAAGTTACGATTTCAATTTACGAACTGCAGCGTCGTTATTCGATTTAATTTAATTATATTTATATATATATAAATATAATCGTTTCTGGCGCTGTTTTTCACTACTTTTGAATTAAACATTCCAGACAATCCAACCGTCGGATCTTCACAAAGTTGGTGCCGTTGGAAAGATATCTCCAAGGCGAACCCAACGGTTGAGGTTTCGGGAAAATCCAATGGTCGGATCTTCCGCACTAATCATTTGAAATCACGGTTTCAAAATATGAACTGCACGGCCACGTTTCGTTTTAATTCTATTTATATTTATATATTTATATAAATATAGCTCATTCAAAATTCCCATATCGTTTCCACTTCAATTATTTCACTAACGCCTTAAATTTTTGGAAAATTTCGCCATAACCTCCTTTGTACGGGAGGGTCTGGGAAAATTCCCAAATAGCCACACGGGCGTCTCATATCAAAAAGAAAAAGAAAAAGCCAAGCGGCTAGCCAACAGGCTCATAAAATCATCACCCAAACAAAGCGGTAAATGTGTACCTATTTGTCGGGCACAAAATTCTATCTCTCTTCTCTAGCCCCTTTTGCTTTAACCTGTTCAATAGATATGCATGTACATATATACAATTTATAACATTTATCATTTTCCATTCAATTTCATATTTGATTTGCTTCGTTTTAAAAACACCATTCATTCTAATGTCGCATGCATAGGCTAAAATCATATCATTAGCTAGTTAATGTATATTTCAACTCATGCACGTTTATTTGAACAAGTGGATATTTTTAACACTTCATATTTCAAAAGATGATAATTTTGGCGAACTAAAATAGATTTCAACACATGACTATTTTGTTTAGTTCTTATGCATGTTAAAAATAATATTTCTATCACAAATATTTATTTCAACGTCTGCATATCTTTAGCATATCACACATATGATAAAATGATATTTTTATCATTTAAAATATTTATTCAACCAATGTATGGTTTCAACACTTCATAGTTTCAATAAAAATGTAATTTTTATCGTTCAATCTTTTTATTCAACACATGAACTTTTCCACTACACACACTTCTCAACAAATGAGCATTCCCACACATGGATATTTTATTTATGTTGTTCTTATTAAAAAGATGAAATTTTGATTGTTAAAACTATTTATATAAGGCGAATATTTTTCACACTCCATATATTTATAAATGTGATTTTTATTGTTTAAGCACTTCATTCATTTACAAATGAATTTTATTTTCACACAACACTTTTCAACACATGAATATTTCCACACATGGACATAGTTTCAATATATGGCTTTAATTTCTATGCATGCAAATAATTTCAACATATGAAAATAATTCTAACACACAAGGATTATTCAAAATTTCGGCAGCATAACGGCAGGGTAGTTAAAACCGGCATCGTCCCTAGTACGGCTCCTTGCTCTACCTTAAAACCTCGCGGTTTTTGACAATGGGATTCATGCATCTAATTCGCACGCAGGCGGCATGTTTATTTTTATTTCCACAAATATTTCCAATTCATTTCAATCACCAATGGGTATTTTTCAACCACAACCAAACAATATCAACCACAAACAATTATTCAACCATTCGTATTTTTCATCCAATATTCACATCAATTCACCACAATAAATATCGTCCATGGTTTGTGGACGAGGGGAGTATATATATATATATATATATATATATATATATATATTTGCTATATTTCACTAGCATTTCAACACACATATCAACTATTCTATGCATGTAAAAATTCATACTTCGCTCATATAGCTTACACTACGCATGTACATGAGGTATACAACACGTATGTAATTTATATTTCGCTTATATAAATTATACACGACATTTTCCATTCAATTTCACGTTAATTTAGATTTCTCACCTTGGTTTTCTGAGCGCTAAAAATCGATACGATGTCAGAAAAATCCGCAGCTTCTTCTATTGGGTAGAGAGCTTCCTTGCGGTCTCGATGTTTCCTGTTTCATCGAATTTCGTTAACATAGCAAAAAATATGATTTTTACAAGTTTGCAACGCTTTAAAGTGTAAAAATCAGTTTCAGCCGTATACCCCTTTTTTGGTTCGAAAGCTAGGGTTGAATTTTTCGGCAAATCTACGAAGCTTTAGGACGAACGGCCAGCGCTACGTCGTAGAGGAAGGAGAGAGCTTCCCGATGACACCTGAGATGGCCAACTCGACGCCTCCTGGAGGGCACGGCGGCGGCGCAAAGATCGGAGCTTCCCGCCTCGATATCTCTCCCAATACTCAATGATAATTCGTGAAATTACTATGGATTTGAAGATCTCTCAACGCTCTTCAAATTGGAACTGGGTTTGCTTGATTTCGTTGAGTGGATGCGGAGAAATTGAAGAGAGAAGATTGGGAAGGGTTTCCGCGTCGCGATAGAGGCTTTCGATGGAGACGATGAATTTTGATTGGCCCATGCCCTTTTTATTTTAATTTTTAATTTATTTAATTCCAAAAATACCGCCTTCTACAAACGACCTCTAAATCACACCCAACGACTGTCGTCCCTAGCTAAATACCCCCATTCCGAACACAATGGGATATGTTTCGTAGGCCAATTCGACTATTACAGTCAGTTATTTTTCAAATTAAAGTATAAAACATTTAATTTTTAACTCTTAACGCACATTTCAATTTGCCAGGGCCACAAACTGATTCGAAAAATTCCAGAAAAATAAACCTAGCTATGTTTTGACGCTACGGTCCCAACAAAACTAGTTTCGTCAAATTCTGAGGTCGTTTGAAAAATTGCCATTTTTTGGTCGATCCAATTTAACAGAAATCGACCAAACACATTTTCTTTTGCCACGCTCACATACTTGCTTCAAAAATTATGAAATTTGATACTTAGCAATAGTTTGACATCCCGGACCCAACAAAAGTGGTTTCGTCGAATTCCGAGGTCGTATGCAAAATATCAATTATCCAGGGCTATGTATTATATATACCGACTCTCCTGAAAACTCATTCGGCCATAACTTTTGATTCCCGTTATGAAACTTCGATTTTTCAGATTCGTTAGAAAGGTATTGACTAACAGATTCGTTAGAAAGGTATTGACTAACAGATTTAGATATTTTTGGTTTCACTAAAATCCGTTATATTTTCCACCCTGCACAGTCAGTTAAAGTATGAATTCAAATTTTCAAACTGATTTACTATTCTTAACTTACTATTTTATTGAAATATTCTATTTCAATGGTTCCACTTCCTTTGAAATCACCAATTTAAAAATTTCAAATTGGCTCGTATTTTCCGGGTTATTACAATCTCCCCTACTTAAAACTTTTCGTCCTCGAAAAGGAAACAACAGTAAAGTAGGAAATAAAATGTAAATGCAAAGTATGGTAAAGGTACCTTGCACCGGAGTTAGTCAGAGATATCCACTCTGCATTTGGGGTAAGCTTGCTTAATGCTTTCCTCAGTTTACCAAGTACAGTCTCTAGGATCACTGCTCCACTGCACTTTAACTAAATGAACCTTTTTGCTTCTGAGTTCTCTAGTTTCTTTGCCAACAATTTTTAATGGCTCTCTTCTGAGTGCTAATTCTGGAGTTATCTCCACATCCTGTTGCGCTGCTTCTTCTACAACAAGATCCGGATCATGCATATGTCTCCTAAGTTGAGATACGTGAAATACATTGTGTACTCCAGGCAACCAATCTGGTAATTGAACCCTAAAAGCAAGAGTTCCAATTCGCTCAAGTATAGGAAAGGGACCAATATATCTCGGTGCCAACTTCCCAGTCTTTCCAAATCTGATTACTCCTCTCATCGGAGAAACCCTTAAATAAACATGATCACCAACAGCAAATGTCAAATCTCTCCTTCTAGAGTCTGCATAACTTTTCTGTCGGCTTTGGGCGGTTTTCAATCGCTTCTTGATGAAGTCCACTTTATCCGATGCTTTCTCTAATCATATCAGGTCCTAGTACAAGTCTGTTGCCAGGTTCTACCCAACATGCTGGAGATCTGCAGGGTCTGCCATATAATGCTTCAAATGGTGACATTCTCAAACTTGCTTGATAGCTATTGTTATATGAGAATTCTGCCAAATGCAAATGATCTTCCCATGACCCACCAAAATCGATTATACAAGCCCGCAATAAATCTTCTAGAATTCTATTTACCCGCTCAGTTTGGCCATCTGTTTGGTGGTGATAAGCGGTGCTCATATTCAGTTTTGTCCCCAATTCTGTCTGGAAAGCCTCCCAGAACTTGCTAGTAAATAGGGGATCTCTATCACTGACTATGCTGATGGGAATTCCATGCAGCGTAACAATTTCTTTGAAATATATCTGTGCTAGACTTTGGGCAGTTCTATTGGATCTGACAGGTATAAAATGGGCAGTCTTCGTGAAGCGATCTACGATTACCCAAATGCTGTCATTACCTTTCTTGGTTCGCGGCAAACCATCTATGAAATCCATGGAAATCTGTTCCCATTTCCAGCCTGGGACTTCCAACGGTTGCAACAATCCAGCTAGCTTCTGTTGGTCGCTCTTGACCAATTGACAAGTAAGGCATCTGCTAACATACAAAGAAATATCTCTTTTCATTGCCTTCCACCAGAAAGTGCGTTTGATATCGTTGTACATTTTACTCACCCCAGGATGGATGCAAAATTTGGATTTATGGCATTCATCTAGCACTTCTCTTCGAAGGCCTGGAATATTTGGGATGCAAATCCTGTTATTTAACCTGAGAACCCCCTTATTGTCAATACGGAAACTCGTGGTTTCACCTTCCTTGACTCTCTTACTGATTCTCTGAATGAATTCATCTTCTTTCTGAAGGACTGAAATCCTACCAATCAATCCAGGTGTAATTATAAGACGGGCAACAATTGCGGTTTTTCTACTAAGTGCATCCGCTACTACGTTAGCCTTTCCCGGCGTATACAAGATATCAAGATCATACGCCGCAAGAAATTCTAGCCAACGTTGCTGTCTCAGATACAGATCTTTCTGGGTATATAAATACTTCAACGATTGATGATTTGTGTACACTATAAATTTCTCACCCAATAAATGATGCCTCCAGATTTTCAAGGCAAATACGATGGCTAGCAACTCAAGATCATGAGTCACATAATTCTTTTCATGCGGTTTCAGTTGGCGGCTTGCATAAGCGACTACTTGGCCTCTCTGCATTAACACTGCTCCAAGACCTCTAATAGAAGCATCTGTCCAAACTGTTAAATCCTGATTGCCATCAATAACGGTTAACATTGGAGCGGTAGTCAGCTTCGATTTCAATTCCTGGAAAGCTTCTTCACAGTCGGAAGTCCACTTAAACTTCTCATGTTTCTTTGTGAGCTTCGTTAACGGACCGGATTTCTTCGAAAAATCCTTAACGAACTTTTGATGATAACTAGCCAATCCCATAAAACTTCTAACTTCTGTGGGAGTAGTGGGTTGTTTCCAGTCTTGAATCGCTATTATTTTGCTTGGGTCAACAGAAATTCCTTTCTCTGACACGACATGGCTAAGAAATTTGACTTCTTCTTGCCAGAAGACACATTTAGAGAATTTGGCTTTGAAGACGTTCTTCCTTAGAATCTCCAATACTTGTTCTAAGTGTTTTTCATGCTCGGGTTTTGATTTGGAGTAGATTAAAATATCATCGATGAATACGAGGACAAATTTATTCAGAACTCCCCTGAACACTCTATTCATTAGATCGACAAAGTATGCTGGAGCATTACATAGGCCAAACGGCATTACTAACCATTCATAAAATATGTCTGGACCTCTGAAAGCGGTCAAAGGAACACACTCTTCTGCTATTCTCAATTGATGAAATCCTGTAGCTAGGTCCATTCGGGAAAATACTTTCGCCCCATTCAATTGGTCTAGCAAATCATCAATGCGGGGTAATGGATACTTATTTTTAAGCGTCTTCTTGTTGAGGTCTCGGTAATCAACACATAATCTAAGAGTACCGTCTGACTTCGGGACAAACACGACAGCTGCACCCCAATTGGAAAAACTCGGTCTGATTAGACCTTTCCACAACAGTTGACGAGTTTGATCGCCTAATTCTTCTTTTTCTTTCGGAGTCATTCTACGAATTGGATGCACCACTGGTCTAGCATTAGGAATTAGATCGATTCGGAATTCTATTTCTCTTTGCGGAGGTAAGTTCTCAACTTATTCAAACACATCCGCATAGTTGCTAACAATCGGAATCTTTTCTATGGAAGTGGGAATAAGTTCCAATGCTGACCAAAATTCTTCTCTACTCGGATTCGAACCATGACAGGGAACCGTAATATATCCAAGCTTCGTTCGAATTTTAACGATTCTTTTTGCACAATTCACTTCAGCTTCATATTTCGTTAACCAATCCAGCCCGAGAATAATATCGAATTCGGAAAAATCCATAACGATTAAATCAAAAGGAAACTTGTATCGAGAAAAAGAAATAGGAACTTTGCAATATGAACCGAGAGTAATAGGACCCCCAATCGGGTTATGAACTTCAACCGATTCTTTAAGCTTTCGCTGTTTTAACTTTAGTTTGTGCACTGTGTTTCTAGCAATAAAACTACGCGATGCACCTGTGTCAAACAATACAGAAACATGAATATTTTTAATTGTAAGGGTACCTCCCAAAACATCGGGTTTACCTGCTCCGTCGGAAGCAGCTGGCGGGCTAGACCCGTCATAGACATGAGCTACAGTAGCTTTCTTCAGCAAAGGACAGTCTTTGACTAGATGATCGGTCTTGCGACAATTGAAGCTCGAGCGAGGGTTCTGAGAGCCTTGGCTCGAGCCTTGAGAATTTGTTTTCTGCCTCTTCGGAGCTGTGCAGACGTTTGAGTAGTGCCCCGGCTTACCACAATTAAAGCAATTTCCTCTTGGCGGCTTGCTAGTCTGAGGCCTTGAAGATGCTGCTTGGCTTGACTTGCCCTGATTTACAGTAGGCTTGCGCTTGTTTCCTGCTTGGCTTCTAGCGCGATCCTGATCCAGATGCCTTTGATCAAGGTCTTCATAGTTGCATGTCATTTCCACTAGCTCATTGAAATCCAGCTTGACATGGGCCATGGCTCAATCATGATATTGTCGTCTTAGTCCAAAGATAAACCTCTTATTTTTGGATTTCGCAGTGGCAACGAGCTCAGGAGCATAGGGCGACAACATTGTAAATTTGTTCAGATAATCTTGCACGGAAAGATCCCCTTGCTGGAGATTGGCGAAGTCATCGTGCATTCTTTCTAGAGCTTGTTCTAGGACATATTTCTCCTTGAAGAGTTCTTTAAATCCATCCCGTGTTCTTCCAACTTCTCTATTCCCGGCGGTAAGAGACTCCCACCATAATTCGGCTTGTTCCTGCATAAGCCAGGCGCCCATAATAGCTTTGTCTTCGTCTCCAAGCCTTAGGCATTCAAGAATTTTCTCGCATGTTTTGAGCCATGCAAGGGCCTCTATTACGGTGCCAGTTCCCGAGAAGGTCTTGCCTCCTAAGTTGTTATATCTCTTAGCTACACGGTCAAGCTCGAAGTATTGAGCTGCCGGAGGTTGTATCAAAGGTCCTTCCTGAGCTGGGATTTCTCCCCTTCCTCGGCCTCGGCCGGCACGGCCTCCTCTAGCGGCGGCTGCTCTGGTAGCCATTTGTCAAATTCTGTATAAGTAACGAAAAGGTCAGTTGACAAAAATAATAGTCTATTGCATAGTTAAGTAGAAATTCCTACGGAAAGATAACGATGGACTGATCAATTGTTTTTGCTATTCTGCTCAGCTCATTCTAGGACTTTGCTAGTCCTATCTCTAATGAGCAACTCGCCTTAGAATACTACTGATTCTATTTTGACGAAGTGTTTAATGTGTTAGACTCCAGAACTAAGGTTAACCAAAGCTCTGATACCAGATGTGACGATCCCAAAACCCCGTGACACGGTGTTAAGGATAATCATTGGAATATAACACATTAATCATCATTAGCAGATCACAGATAATAGCAAAAACAGAAAATAGAATAATTTACACACATATGACAGCGGAATCATATAGATATCATCACATCAGAGAAGCACAGTACAGGATACAACTTAGTGCATAATGATACATAATCAGTCACCATCGCCCGAGGCGGAATCATACATAAAGAGTACACAAAAGGAATATCAGTCTACATCGCCAGTGGCGGAATCATAATATAGATACAATAATGGCGGAGAAAATCCAAGTCAGCACGGTGTAGTCAAGCCTCGCCATGAGCCAAAAGGTGCGTCAGAAACCTGTAACTAGGCTGCCCGTGTGAAAATGAGGGCACCCGAGTTTGCAAGGTGAAACAAACTACGAGTCAGTCATGGGACTGGTATGAGAAATCTACTCAACTTATTAACAACAATAATAAGGCAAATCAAAGGACCACGCCACTTTCGTGGAACGGGTTTACTCCAATGAGTGCCAGTGCATGAAATAAAATAAATGATTAAATCAACGCAATGCTTTTTATAAAATGAAGCCATTATAAGACTCAGGTCCCATCACACAATGCAACGCAAGCCGGAGGATAGAGTTTTTACCTTATAATGGCCAAAGATGCTTCATACGAATAAAACAAAAGTGTTTGATATTATTACTAGTGCATATATGTTTCAAAAGCAATTCAATCATAAATATCAATCCTAGGCGGCATAGCTACCATCTACTATGTCGCCATACTAGTAATACAATCACATCCGCAAATTTCGTATTGGAAATTGGATTCCTTCATGAGTCGAGGCAAGGGGCAAGCTCCTCTCCGTTCGAGACACTCTAGCAAATGTCCCAGGACCCCACTATGATCCTTGGAATCGGCTGGGCCGGTCCTCTCTTACTTTTGAGGATTGGCAATTCCTGAACACACGTTTCCCGGTCCTTACAGACCTAAAATCGAGGCGCCTCGCATTCCAACAACCACACAGGTGAAAAGTATATATAATGTCAGGGCTGGTAGGTCACTGACACCACCATAGCTAGAAAGAAACGTCGTGCACTCCCAGCGGTTCGTCTCCCGTTTTTGACTCATACCGAGGTGTGAGGCTCGCGAATTCACGTTATACACAAAGCTAGTCACACAGACCATGCTTTGATCATCAACCACAAGACTTTGCTTTGCAACAGAAGCCTTGATCATATGCCACTTAGGCGTGCCACACAGGCAATCCACTCCATGCGACTGATTTCTGTCAATACATAACCTCTGAGCTCGTACGTCTCAGAGAAGGGCGTTAAGCAAGAGAATAAATTCTCTGCCGCCAAACAGATATATATTTAACAGAGATCAATCAACACAGAACAAAATCCAATGTCAGACACACAGTCCATTTACAAGTCCGTTCTGGGTCTGAACGAAACCGGAGGCACCAATTTCTCGCATATCCGTACAATCAACAGTATGTTTGGACGGCTACTGCATCAATTCCTTCATGGTAGCTACTCCAATCACGAGTATCAGTAGCGCCCATCCATCCAATGTGGAGATCGTCGGTCTTCAACCGTCTTCGACTCTTCGACTTCTCAACGTCGATCGATTATTTGAAATGAAATAAACTCGGCCTTTTCAAATAACCAACGTATATTTAGATTTTCAAACCAATTAATCACATGGTTGAACTATTCAACATTCACACTTCAGTTATTTAGTTACAATTTTCATGTCAAATACATTCAACCATCACATATCAAGCAAACACAACAAAATTGGTTTATTTTCACTCTATATCGTCTATAGTACTTTATAACGATATATCGCCATTTTTATTTAATTTAAAACGGCCATATTTAATTAAACGACGTTTCAGGTCGTGTCGATGCACTGGCGCTGCTTTCCACTAATTTTGTTTTACACATATAGGAAAATCTAACCGTTGGATCTTCACAAATTTTACATCATTAGGAAGGTCTTTTCAAAACGAATCCAACGGTTCCAGTTTTGGGAAAATCCGACGGTCGGATCTTCCACACTAACCATTTGAAGTTACGATTTCAATTTACGAACTGCAGCGTCGTTATTCGATTTAATTTAATTATATTTATATATATATATATATAATCGTTTCTGTCGCTGTTTTTCACTAATTTTGAATTAAACATTCCAGACAATCCAACCGTCGGATCTTCACAAAGTTGGTGCCGTTGGAAAGATATCTCCAAGGCGAACCCAACGGTTGAGGTTTCGGGAAAATCCAATGGTCGGATCTTCCGCACTAATCATTTGAAATCACGGTTTCAAAATATGAACTGCACGGCCACGTTTCGTTTTAATTCTATTTATATTTATATAAATATAGCTCATTCAAAATTCCTATATCGTTTCCACTTCAATTATTTCACTAACGCCTTAAATTTTTGGAAAATTTCGCCATAACCTCCTTTGTACGGGAGGGTCTGGGAAAATTCCCAAATAGCCACACGGGCGTCTCATATCAAAAAGAAAAAGAAAAAGCCAAGCGGCTAGCCAACAGGCTCATAAAATCATCACCCAAACAAAGCGGTAAATGTGTACCTATTTGTCGGGCACAAAATTCTATCTCTCTTCTCTAGCCCCTTTTGCTTTAACCTGTTCAATAGATATGCATGTACATATATACAATTTCTAACATTTATCATTTTCCATTCAATTTCATATTTGATTTGCTTCGTTTTAAAAACACCATTCATTCTAATGTCGCATGCATAGGCTAAAATCATATCATTAGCTAGTTAATGTATATTTCAACTCATGCACGTTTATTTGAACAAGTGGATATTTTTAACACTTCATATTTCAAAAGATGATAATTTTGGCGAACTAAAATAGATTTCAACACATGACTATTTTGTTTAGTTCTTATGCATGTTAAAAATAATATTTCTATCACAAATATTTATTTCAACATCTGCATATCTTTAGCATATCACACATATGATAAAATGATATTTTTATCATTTAAAATATTTATTCAACCAATGTATGGTTTCAACACTTCATAGTTTCAATAAAAATGTAATTTTTATCGTTCAATCTTTTTATTCAACACATGAACTTTTCCACTACACACACTTCTCAACAAATGAGCATTCCCACACATGGATATTTTATTTATGTTGTTCTTATTAAAAAGATGAAATTTTGATTGTTAAAACTATTTATATAAGGCGAATATTTTTCATACTCCATATATTTATAAATGTGATTTTTATTGTTTAAGCACTTCATTCATTCACAAATGAATTTTATTTTCACACAACACTTTTCAACACATGAATATTTCCACACATGGACATAGTTTCAATATATGGCTTTAATTTCTATGCATGCAAATAATTTCAACATATGAAAATAATTCTAACACACAAGGATTATTCAAAATTTCGGCAGCATAACGGCAGGGTAGTTAAAACCGGCACCGTCCCTAGTACGGCTCCTCGCTCTACCTTAAAACCTCGCGGTTTTTGACAATGGGATTCATGCATCTAATTCGCACGCAGGCGGCATGTTTATTTTTATTTCCACAAATATTTCCAATTCATTTCAATCACCAATGGGTATTTTTCAACCACAACCAAACAATATCAACCACAAACAATTATTCAACCATTCGTATTTTTCATCCAATATTCACCACAATAAATATCGTCCATGGTTTGTGGACGAGGGGAGTATATATATATATATATATATATATAATATATATTTGCTATATTTCACTAGCATTTCAACACACATATCAACTATTCTATGCATGTAAAAATTCATACTTCGCTCATATAGCTTACACTACGCATGTACATGAGGTATACAACACGTATGTAATTTATATTTTGCTTATATAAATTATACACGACATTTTCCATTCAATTTCACGTTAATTTAGATTTCTCACCTTGTTTTTCTGAGCGCTAAAAATCGATACGATGTCAGAAAAATCCGCAGCTTCTTCTATTGGGTAGAGAGCTTCCTTGCGGTCTCGATGTTTCCTGTTTCATCGAATTTCGTTAACATAGCAAAAAGATATGATTTTTACAAGTTTGCAACGCTTTAAAGTGTAAAAATCAGTTTCAGCCGTATACCCCTTTTTTGGTTCGAAAGCTAGGGTTGAATTTTTCGGCAAATCTACGAAGCTTTAGGACGAACGGCCAGCGCTACGTCGTAGAGGAAGGAGAGAGCTTCCCGATGAAACCTGAGATGGCCAACTCGACGCCTCCTGGAGGGCACGGCGGCGGCGCAAAGATCGGAGCTTCCCGCCTCGATATCTCTCCCAATACTCAATGATAATTCGTGAAATTACTATGGATTTGAAGATCTCTCAACGCTCTTCAAATTGGAACTGGGTTTGCTTGATTTCGTTGAGTGGATGCGGAGAAATTGAAGAGAGAAGATTGGGAAGGGTTTCCGCGTCGCGACAGAGGCTTTCGATGGAGACGATGAATTTTGATTGGCCCATGCCCTTTTTATTTTAATTTTTAATTTATTTAATTCCAAAAATACCCCCTTCTACAAACGACCTCTAAATCACACCCAACGACTGTCGTCCCTAGCTAAATACCCCCATTCCGAACACAATGGGATATGTTTCGTAGGCCAATTCGACTGTTACAGTCAGTTATTTTTCAAATTAAAGTATAAAACATTTAATTTTTAACTCTTAACGCACATTTCAATTTGCCAGGGCCACAAACTGATTCGAAAAATTCCAAAAAAATAAATCTAGCTATGTTTTGACGCTACGGTCCCAACAAAACTAGTTTCGTCGAATTCTGAGATCGTTTGAAAAATGGCCATTTTCTGGTCGATCCAATTTAACAGAAATCGACCAAACACATTTTCTTTTGCCACGCTCACATACTAGCTTCAAAAATTATGAAATTTGAAACTTAGCAATAGTTTGACATCCCGGACCCAACAAAAGTGGTTTCGTCGAATTCTGAGGTCGTATGCAAAATATCAATTATCCAGGGCTATGTATTATATATACCGACTCTCCTGAAAACTCATTCGGCCATAACTTTTGATTCCCGTTATGAAACTTCGATTTTTCAGATTCGTTAGAAAGGTATTGACTAACAGATTCGTTAGAAAGGTATTGACTAACAGATTTAGATATTTTTGGTTTCACTAAAATCCGTTATATTTTCCACCCTGCACAGTCAGTTAAAGTATGAATTCAAATTTTCAAACTGACTTACTATTCTTAACTTACTATTTTATTGAAATATTCTATTTCAATTGTTCCACTTCCTTTGAAATCACCAATTTAAAATTTTCAAATTGGCTTGTATTTTCCGGGTTATTACAGTTAGGTTTTATACTTATATATGAATTGATGATGAAGCTGTGCAGCAGTGGGAAACCACTTATGAACTTGGGGAAGTTGGGTATGTTCGGGGGGCCGTGTCTGGTCGAAAACCGTTGATCTGCCCTGACGATGTGTATTCGGTGTCCGCGTATGGTCGAAAAAGCCGTTGAGGCACTTCGTTTTGTATCCCTGATTGATCTTTCGTGCCAGGAATCATCAAGTTGGAAATCCAAATCTCCAATACGAGCCATACGATTTCGATTGAATATATATGGCGACATAATGTTATGGGTGTTATGCCGTCTAGGATTAATACATTTATTTGCGAAATTGTTTTCCACACTATATGATAATATTAAAGAGGATTTTCACATATGAATGCATGTTTGGTTATCATAAGATAAAACTCGCCCATTTGGTGTGCGCTTGCATTGTGTGATGTGGGACGAGTTTATGATAGCTTCATTTTCAAAAGTCATTGCGTATTTTGATGCACTGGAATTCACATGGAGTAAACCCGTTTCTCGTTAGCGGCGTGGTCTGGTGAAATTCCTAACTTTAAAATGAACCTAATAATAACTGTTTTGAGTTCTCACACCAGTCCCACGACTGACCTAGAGTTTATTGTTCCTCACCTAAACTCTGGGTGCCCATTATTTTGCTCGGGCAGCTAGTAGTTTAGTTTTGCAGTTATAGACCGCCGGAACAAGATTTGAAGTGCTATCTGAGTTGGAGTACATGCTAGAGTTGAAGCTTCCGCTGTGTTTTGATCTTCCGCTGAGAGTAAAGTTATTTTCTTTCTTCCGATGTATATGTTTATGTTGTAACTCTGATATTCATGTAAATCTGATGTAATATTGTTTTATTCAATGAAAAGTTCTGTTATTTTTGTTCAATGTATGTATGTACCCATAACAATTCGTCTTTCTGAACGGTTTAAGTTGGTTTAATTACCTGCAAGAACCGGGCAAAAAGACGGGTCGTTATAGTTGGTATCAGAGCTTTGGTTTATACAAAGCTTTAGGGTACGACATATTTTGAACAAGAAATAGGACTCATCAGAGTTATAATATCTCATTAGAGATAGGGTTAGAAATGCCCTAGAATGAGATTTTGGAATATCCTGTTGAGAGAGCGTATTTTGAAATCTATATAAATTATTTTGAAACTAGGTAATCATTTTGAAAATGACTATTATTTTGTAATATATTTGAAGATAAGGGTTCTGAGTGTTTTATTCGACGTCGTAATTGGACTATCGAGTATGTATGGATTTTGAATATACGTCTGATCAATGTATGTACGAAGTCCTGTATATACTAGGTAGATGTAGAATCACACTCTAGACATTTGAAAATAATTTTGGGATGAGCGCGCCATCGCTGATATTTATTTTCAAGTTTCGAAAGTGTGATGACTATATAATTCCAGTTTACAGGTCAAGGAATACTTAAAATCATCAGGCTAAGTATTTTAATGAATAAAGCTTAACAAAATGGTTTGGTAAATTAATACAGAAATTTAATTTGGGAAAACAAACTAGAGGTCTTGAAGGAAAAAAAAACTAAGATTAGCTTAAGAATACTGAAAGACCTTGAAGACTTAAAACTTTGAATAGGTTGAAACAACAAGTACTTGAGAAAACTAGTAAGATGTTTTAGGAGTAAATCTCACTTAAGAATTGGGTAATGTATTGTGGAAAATGCACGTAAGGAGGATAATTTACCATATCCCAAATTTGACAAGAGTAATTGACCAAATTTTATTGAATGTTGAATATGAATTTTGGTAATATAATATGTTGTAATCAGAAAAGATATCATACTTCTTGATGAATGTTAAATATGTTAATATAAGCAACAGATATAAATCAATAGCTAGGATGTGCTGTAAATGATAAGATGCAAGTTAAATAAATTTGCATAGAAATAAATCTTTGCAATCAAACTCGCCTTAAGGAATTTGAATATGACATTTGACTTATGTTAAGAACCTGTATAAAAGATGATTTAAAATATAACTAACGTCTTAAGTGGGGGAGAAATCACTCTTCCCTATTGAGACGATATAAGGAAGTCAACTGGAGATTTCTTAACAAACAATTGCCTAAGACGCCAAGGAAATATTAAAATAAGATTCACCTTAATTGAATTGTCTGTAATCGTATCGCTAAGTGCACTCGTTTTTCTATCTTGACTACATTAGTTCCTTTTCCGTACCGATGGTTCTTGAAAACATTATTCATATCCTTTTGTCTTGTAAACTTGGTCAAGTAATTTGATTCGAACCCTCATTCTGATAATGAACTTTTTTTTGCAACCCGATTCGAGTACATGCTTTTTGATTTGTCAAACAAGCCAAGTTTAAATTCAAAATAGGAATAGTGATCTATTCTAATGATATGTTAATGAATTCCAATAAACAAACGTTGCGTAGTAACTGAGAGCATTTGAAATAAAAGTTCTAACTTTTGTAGGGAATTGAATTTATAAATATTTATTGATTTTAAAATTTTAACTCGAATGCTTGAATAAATGTTGAAATAGTGTTAGTTGAAATATACTGAATCAGAGTAGCGTAGCGGAAGCGTGATGTTATTTTAAATGAAAATGAAGTTCCGACTGATTGAGTAAAGAATTTTTTTCCCAAATAAGCTTCAATACTTGAAGGTAGAAGGAAAATCATATACTTTAGATTTTGAACGAATTTGGAAAGAAAAGATTTATTCGATTATGTGAATATGAAACTAGGATATGAATCCAACAATAGAAATATGGAAATTTACCGGAGATCTTGGAAATATTTGGAACAATTTAGAATTTGGGATAAAAGAAGTTAAAAAGGACTTACATAGTAAATGTTCACGTAAAACTATAGAAGGTAGGAAGACTTATTTGGAAAGCTGCTAAAGAAATCATATCAATTGAAAGGAGTCACATGAACATTAACTTGTGTAAGTAGTTAGATGTCTCGAAATAAATTGGGAACTTATAAATAAAAAGATTTCGAGAACTAGAATCCCGATATTTTAAAATGTAAGGAAACAATGAGTATTTGTAAATTTTGATTTCAAAATTGATTTACATCTTCGGGATATAAAATGATTTGGGTTGTTCGAGTAACCATGACTAAAACTGGGTAGTGATGAGAAATTTTATTTTTGTGCTATGGGTGATACTCAGTAGCGCTGTCATGAGGATGAGCTTCTCGAACTAATAATATATATTGATTCCACCATGATATATTTGAAATTTTGAAGGAAAATTGGTTTTGAAAATCCCGAAGTGAAGTATGATTTTCTATATGAAAGGAATACGTAGTATTTCAATGGTTTGAAATAGGAAATGGGATTCCAAGTCCGAGAGATCATCTTGAGTTTTCAAAAATTATAATTATTGGTAAGATTTATTTTACTTACGTATAATTTTGCGAACTCTCCTTTTCGAGGACGAAAAGTTCTTAAGTGGGGGAGAATGTAACGATCCAACATTTTTGAAATTTAATTTGAATTCAATATGAAATTTAGATAAAGTATGGAATGTTTAAATAAAATTTTTTTAGGCGATAATAGCATTTTGAATGATTAAAATTTAATTTTATTGTGAAATCAGGAGTAACAATAGTTGTTTTAGAGGAACGGTTCGTCGTAAGTTGAAATATTGGAACAAGCGGTAATCAAGTTGTTAGAAACAACCAGAATTTGAAATTAAATTATAATTAAATATTCATCGCAAATTTTTGTTCAGTTTCAGTTCGCGTCATCTTAAAATATTTTATTTAATTTTTCTGTAATTTTTATTTCGAAAAATAAGCAAATGTTTTTCTAGCGTATTTTGGGGTCACTGTGGTCCCTCTTAACACTTTACAGAATCAACGAACCGGTCTGTTTTATTTTTATTTTGTGATCAGTGTACGTTGTTGTACACCATTAAAATTTTATTTTTGAAGTAATAACAGAATAAACAAAAGAAATCGGAGAAAAAGTTTGTGTAAAATGACCGCTCTAAGTGTTGCTCTTGTTTTAAACCACTAGGTATCGTTTTTGGACCCTTGCATTCACATGTTGACATGTTTGTTTAACTTCCTTATGTACATAACATTGCACGTGTATGAACATGAATTTTGAAAGAGTTAAGGTGTCATTGCCCTCCACTTTGAAGTCTTGCTGCATGCATTCATTTTAAAAAAAAAAAAAAAAAAGAATTGAACGTGGCATGCAAATAGTAGGGTAGTGGGACAAGTGTCGAAACAGGGTACACGTGCTGTAAAACTCGGTTAAACCTTTACATATAAGCATTTCCTCCTCCTTTCCGTTCCATTTTTCTATCCTCAAACTTCCGTTCTTTTCTTTTTAAATTAAAAAAAAAATTGAAACCATGAAGCATGCATGAGCTCAGCAGTCTACTGCAACCTGTCCACTCCTTGCTATTCTCTTTTCCAGTCAGCACGCACCGCAAATACCATGTTCTCCTCACCGCCACACCACCATTAACAGCCCTTTCCGCCATTGCTTGCTCCAATAAACCAAATTCCAGTTCCATTCCCTCAAAAAAAAAAAAAAAAAAAAAAATTAAAGTGAAACCATGAAGCTGTGCATGCGTGAGACCATGCTGACGCTCTGGCTTTCTCCTGTCTTTGCATGCATGCGGAAGTACCTTGGTTCAAAAAAAAAAAAAAACAAAAACAAAAAAAAGAAGAAGAAAGAAAACACTCACGCATGAAACAATGGCCAAAGGAAAGGGCCATGCGCATGAACCTGGCAACAAAAGGGAGCTCTTTGTTTCATTTTGGTGGAAGTTGTATACATGCGTTCATGCATGTAGAGAGAACAAAAATGGGTGAGTTCATGAATGAAACATGCATGTTTTATTTGGAAGCTTGCATGCCCATGAACATGCTAGGAGCAAAGAAGAAGAAAAAAAATTTGAGGTGCAGACTTTGTTTATCTGAGCGGACGGACTGGATGAGGAACGTGGGCAGGAGAAGGAAAAGAAAAAAAAAAGATCAACGTTGCACATACATGATCGCGCAGGAGAAATATAGAAGGAGGAAAAGATGCAGCGTTGCATGCGTGTGGTTCGAACAGGAAGAAGGCGCTCCTCTTTTTTTTAATATATAAAAAAAAACGAAGAAAGGAAGTTGCGCGAAGAGAGGGAAAGCGATCGCGAGAAGAGAGAGCACGCGCAGGATAAAGGGGATTGGAATATTTGTGTACTAGAAGCAACAACAAGGTGAGAACTTCTAATTTAAATTTATTTATTTAAATTAGTTAATTATAATTGGTTGAGATTAATTATAATTAGTTGATGATGATTGTGTGATGGATGTTGATGTTGAATGGTTGTTCATGAATTAGATAATACACTTAACACTAGTAAGCGTTATCGTCTGTAACGCTTGTGCACCGTTAAATGTTTGTTGTGATGAATGAATTCATATCCATATGATCGTATGATTCATTTGGATAAATTTGATTTGCATTGCATGATATTACACACACCGTGGTTGTGGAATATATGGGTGATCGATCTAGAATCTCCTTCCTATACAAGATTTTTATTTAATTATTAAATAATATTTAAAGTGTTAGTTTCGAACTAAATATCAACTTTTTTAAAATTTTGAATTAGGATTTGGAAAATGATTTGGATTATGTATTGATTTTGTATAACAGTCCTTATATCCATTTGAAACTGGTTTGATAAAATATATTATTTTCAATCTAAATTCGAAATGAGATTTTTAAATTTGAATATGGTTTTATATATATTATAATATACATCAGAACGTTCTAAGATGAAAGAGAGGATGGTGTCTAGGCTTGGGTTTGGAAATTCAGTTTCCTTCTCTCCCTGGCTATCCCTAACTGGTCCGACAACGGGACGGTAATTTTGAAATCAAATTTGAAATATATTTTGAACTGTTTCAAATGATTTGGGAATATAAATTAAATTTGAAAAGGATTTAAATGATTTATATTTAAATCATTATATGGTTTGAATAGAACGCACTATGATGCGACAATTTGTAAATATCGATTTCAAGTTTTGAATAGTTTAACTTGATTATTTGGAAATTTATTCGTCTTGAAATAAGAAACCGTTGAATTACAAACGATAACAGTTTTGAATAATAAAGGAAATTTCAAAATTTCAACGGCTGATTTCAAGTATAACAAATTTGGAAAGATCGATATGTTTGCAGTCAACAATCATAACGCGAGTTATCAAATTTGAGAAATTATGACAATTCCTATTTATAAATTTCATAGGCGAATAGAAATTGGAATAATTGGATTTCATATAAATTTTCAAATCTAATTGATTTAAATGGATATTTTAACAGCAGTGTTTTTGGTAACACACCCAAATGTTGTTATTGGTTTTGAAATTTATAAGCATGAACTATTAGTTGATTATAAGAATGGTTTCGAAGATTATTAAAGTTTTGGAAATATTTACATGGAGTTGAAATGGGTTTCCAAAGTTAAAAATTTGGATATGGTTGGAGATAAATCTTCGGATGTTTGATATTAACTCGGTGGATGAAAATTCATATTATCTGAGGAATTTAAAAAGGTAATTCACCGTTATTCCACTTATAATATGAGTTGGATACGGAGATTAATATTGAAGATAAGTCGATGATATTTCTGGCCAAATCTAATGTCGAAGAATTGGATAAATCTTTTAGTTAAGATATGGGTTTTCCACCTGATTGGAATGAATTAGATAGAAATAATCTTCGATATTTGGTATAAAAATTTCATGGTGTAAATGAATACTATCTAGGGAATTTGGAAGATATTATTATATCGTTTTCCACTTATGGTATTCGTTGATTTTGAGGATTTATATCAAATATAAGTGGATAAAATTTCTGTGTAATTTATGCTTCAATATCGATCGATTTGGGTTTTGTCGTGAATCGTATCTTCGATAATATCATTCTTGAAACCCGATGAGATTGAATGGTGGAAATTCATATCGCAATTGGGGATTTAATCAAATCTTTGATTCAAGGGAATTAAAGGTAAGAAATTAAAGCGAAGGTATAATCTTTGATTTCAAAGAATAGATAAGATAGTAATGAGATGTATGAAATAAAAATAATTCAAATCTTGAGTTATATATGAATAGATAGTCATTTGGGAGGACATTTGAATTGAAAAGCCTGTGTGAACCATATCTACTATTTAAAGTACGCTTATTACTTGGAAAGACCGGGATCGAATATATGTTCGAAAACCATTCCAAGTATAAATACGACGTTATGAAGAAATTCAAGACTCGGTAAACGACGAATGAAGACCGAGAATATTTGAAGTGTTTAAATTGATTGTTGATTTATGTCTCGGTTGGGTAGGCCACCCGATACGAGGTATGAGTTGCATGAGACCTGAACATATTCAAGTATTTTCGGGTTGTGTTCCGTTCAGACCCAGAACGGACTTGTATGGATGGTGTGTCTGACATTGAAATTGACCGCATAGCACTGATTTCCGTTAATGTATATCTGATTTGTGGCAATATATTATCCTTGTCTCTAAGCCATATGAACTTAGAGGGTATGCATTTATTTAAATCAGTGATATGTCGTGAATTGTCAATGTGGCATACCCAAGTTATGAGACGAGCTAGTGATGACCAAAGAATGGCTTATCGAAGCATCACTTTGCGTATGACATGACATCGACAAACCTCACACCCCGGATTGATGAGAAACTGGCGGTTAGATTTTATACTTATATATGAATTGATGATGAAGCTGTGCAGCAGTGGGAAACCACTTATGAACTTGGGGAAGTTGGGTATGTTCGGGGGGCCATGTCTGGTCGAAAACCGTTGATCTGCCCTGACGATGTATATTCGGTGTCCGCGTATAGTCGAAAAAGCCGTTGAGGCACTTCGTTTTGTATCCCTGATTGAACTTTCGTGCCAGGAATCATCAAGTTGGAAATCCAAATCTCCAATACGAGCCATACGATTTCGATTGTATATATATGGCGACATAATGTTATGGGTGTTATGCCGTCTAGGATTAATACATTTATTTGCGAAATTGTTTTCCACACTATATGATAATATTAAAGAGGATTTTCACGTATGAATGCATGTTTGGTTATCATGAGATAAAACTCGCCCATTTGGTGTGCGCTTGCATTGTGTGATGTGGGACGAGTTTATGATAGCTTCATTTTCAAAAGTCATTGCGTATTTTGATGCACTGGAATTTACATGGAGTAAACCCGTTCCGCGTTAGCGGCGTGGTTTGGTGAAATTCCTAACTTTAAAATGAACCTAATAATAACTGTTTTGAGTTCTCACACCAGTCCCACGACTGACCTAGAGTTTATTGTTCCTCACCTAAACTCTGGGTGCCCATTATTTTGCTTGGGCAGCTAGTAGTTTAGTTTTGCAGTTATAGACCGCCCGAACAAGATTTGAAGTGCTATCTGAGTTGGAGTACATGCTAGAGTTGAAGCTTCCGCTGTGTTTTGATCTTCCGCTGAGAGTAAAGTTATTTTCTTTCTTCCGCTGTATATGTTTATGTTGTAACTCTGATATTCATGTAAATCTGATGTAATATTGTTTTATTCAATGAAAAGTTCTGTTATTTTTGTTCAATGTATGTATGTACCCATAACAATTCGTCTTTCTGAACGGTTTAAGTTGGTTTAATTACCTGCAAGAACCGGGCAAAAAGACGGGTCGTTACTGAAACACCCCACCTCCGTTAGGGTCACTCTCAAAGGGAATGCCCTAATTTTGGTGGAGGTTTATAAGTACAAGTCACAGATATACAAGACAGATATAAGAACACATATTTGTAAACAGCGGAAGAACAACAAACTTTTATTTCATGAAGTCAAATACGTGTCACAAAACATCACCATGATTGTCTTACATCCTTTCCAAAAACATAACATAACATTTTCATAATCTGTCTTGAGTACATTATTTAAAGAAGCATGAATAAAACATAGATAAACTGCAAAAACCCCATAGCGGTTGTCCCAAGCCATAGTTCAAAAACAGGAAAGTCCAAGCAATACATTTCTCTTCTTCAAGCTGGATGTTGAGGTTGATCAAGCTGCTGTGTTCCCTCCCTGAGGACCTGGGGGGGGGGAAACGGAAGAAAGAAGACGAAAGAAAAATAGAGTCAGACATAAAGCCTGAGTAAGTCTAGTACTACTTTGTCTATGAATAAAGAACTGGGTATGATAAGTAAAACAGGAAGTGGGCAAACACTATGAACTTGGTTAAGTTATCTAGGGTCGAATATACTATCGTACCCCATGTTAATCCCTGAACCCATATAAACTAGTTTCCAATTTGCACCCCATAATCAGGGTAGTGTGATCCATTCTACGATGATCGGCTCCTATTCGCAAAGTTACATGTGTCTTACGGCCCCCGATGTCTGTAGTTACCTATGCTGGTCCCACCATGGGGTGTATCAAGTCCCATAGTGGCAACCCGACACAACCTTAGAGTGCAAAGGTACGCTACTGGTGTCCAGTGCTTTACTTTTCTGCGCCGGAGTGCGTGCACGCCCGCACACCGTTAGAACCTACACTGCTACACCACCGCCGTCGATTTGACCTCTTACAATCAGCCCAGTAATCGTGCCCCACCCTGCCTAGTTTCAGGGTATCCTGATACACCTTTTAGGGTTACTGCTGAAAAGGGTCCCCCGTTACTAGGTTTTCTATCTCTAGCCAACATGCTAAGTTGGTTAAGTGTTTCCTAACCTAACCCCACCAGTCCGTTTAGTTTAGCATGTTCCATTTTGATTAAGTCTTTAGTCCACTTAATCCTAACAATCCTGACTCAGCCTTAATTGTCTTATTAAGGCCCTGACCTCTCACATTAGACAGGTATTGTTGTGGCTGCCTGTTGCCGGTTGGTTCCGGGCAGTCTTACGCCACAACTCAGTCTAACCTCGGGTCCTTGCTGGGCTCCATGTTTAACCTCCCACATTGGATAGGTATTGTTGTGACTACTGGACAGCCGGGCGGTTCCGGGCAGGTTTACATCACAACTCAATCCAACCTCGGGTTAAACACATCGTCTTTTCTACATTTACATATTTTGTCATTCTTCTTT
This sequence comes from Allium sativum, assembly GCA_030737875.1. Lineage (NCBI taxonomy): Eukaryota > Viridiplantae > Streptophyta > Magnoliopsida > Asparagales > Amaryllidaceae > Allium > Allium sativum. The sequence goes on along the minus strand of CM060915.1, from coordinate 174,890,273 downwards.
ATTTCTTATATGTAAATATTTGCGGCCCATTATTAAGTTAATGGTGTAAAGGTTACACCAATCATGGGCCCAACCCATACTTGACTTTGGGCCCTTCTATTTCATATTTTCATTCATTAATTAATTTTTACCCAACGTTATTTTCCCCCGTTTTACACGTTCGTTTATATATATTGGGCTCAGCCTTTTAAAGCCCAATTTAGCCATGCGAAAGGGGAGGCTTATGGCGTATACACCAAGAGGGGAAAGTGAGCGCATGAACTTGCATATGACGTTGGAAAATACATAATAGAAATTGGTGTACTTGCATAGTGGTGACATGTGTTTTGGTCATAAAACATAGGTGACATAAATCAAGGCATGTAAACTTGCATAAGTTTAACTACAACATGAACCTATATTCTTATTTAGGCATAATGTCAAACATAAGCATGGCCTAAATACTTCTAGCATAAACATGGCATATTGTCAAACATAAGCATGGCATAAAATACTTCTAGCATAAACATAGCATAATTCAACTTAATCATGATTTAAGCCTAATCACATAACGATGGTATAAACATACTTATGCATAAATATTCCTAAACATGGTGTTTGCTTTAAACTTGCAAAAAGGGATTTTTGAGTCTAACCTAGCCATGTCATCATATAATCCTTTAAAACAAGATAGACTTAATAACGGATTTCAATTATGCCAAATATCATTCCTAGCCATATTCATAAGTTTGTAAAAGCATGACTTAATGCATGGATTATGGTGTCAAAATTCTACATAGTTTCATATGAACTATAATAACCAAACTTGTTTCAATTACTTGCAAAACGATTTATGCACAAAATATACATCATAATGGCATAATAACAAAGCCTCAAATTTGCATGAATTTCAATTAACTACATACATGTAGCTTCAATATAGATTACACAATTTGCGCAATATCCCAAACGTTTATTTGCATAGAACTACCGCATGTAGTTCTTTATAATGAATAACATAATTTTGCACAAATATGAATTACTTCCATTGCCACAATTCAAGCATACACATCAACACAGTTGTTTATTATACCAAAGTAATACTCTACTTACAATGGTTTGATGAATTCTCTAGTTTAGGGATTGAAGACGCAAATTCCTTTGTTGAATTGATTAGCTTTAGGTTGCTTGAATTGCTTTAGGCCTTAGAACTTTCTCCTCTCTTTAGTTGGCGGCTACTCTTTGTCGTTCCTCAGCAACATGGCGGCTATAATCTTATTTTGAATGAATAGATTAGGGTTTAGTCTAGGGTTGTTTATATAGAGGTTAGGAATTGATTAGGACCATTGATGTTGCTAGGTTAGATCATAGCCATTCATTAGGAAGAGAGACCAATAAATACCCGCCACCTAGCCCTAATGACAAAGCAGACCACAGAAATTCGACCACACACCGACCTAGCCAGCCAGGTTGACTGGGCTCGACCAGGTCGACACCCCTGTCGACAGGGCTGTCGACAGCCCTGTCGACATGGGTAGCCCAGGTCGACAGCCCAGTCGACCTGGGTGGCCCAGGCGGCGCTTTTCTGGCCCAATGGGCCCCACTTCGGAATATTTGATTATTTTAATCTGTTTGAATTTTAAATTTAATTCAAAACTTCCGAAGGCCATATCTTCTTCATACGGACTCCGTTTTTCGAAAACTCGGACTCTATTTCGCGTATTTTTCCGAGACGAACGCAATGGCGTATCCCGTTTCCCTTAGTTCCTTGATTTCAGATTAATTATACTTAAATTCGCTAATTTCACAGTTATAGAATTTTCAGGGTGTTACATTCTCCCCCACTTAAAAGGATTTCGCCCCCGAAATCTTCAAGTTAGGAGGAATGTAAATCCTAACATCCAATCATCCATCTACTCATCCATCAAACACGAGCATCCATTGTCCTTAAAAGACTTCTAATGCTTCATGATCATATGCAAAGTGTGTGTGTATACATGAACTTATCTAATGCAAAATCAGGCGGTCTACTGATTCAGTTGACCTCCTTAATGCGAATTATGTAAGTGCCATGAATCCATTATGTATGCAAATTTTCCTATCCTTGATTCTACATGAGTGCACAGTCATTCAATACAAATGCAGCATCCGCATGTCAACACATTAAAGTTCAACCACATACGAATACAAACAGATATGCATATGCAATATGAAGTGACTGAGCCGATCTAAAACCTAGATTGTGTGTGTATATGCAACCACGAGCAACCACTAGCAATCACTTGCAACCACCTGCAACCATCATACATAACATGTTTCAATTACATGTTTTCATCCAAAAGGTTTCTACCCTAAAGATAAGGTCGATACCTAAAAAGATAGATAAAAGCGCAACTTAAGGAAAAAGAAAGATCAAGGATGTACCCTCGAACAGAAAAGGGTAGGCAGTGCGGATTCTAGCTTCAGTTTCCCAAGTCGCGTCTCCCTCGGTGTCGCTCCACTGGACTTTGACGAGCTTGACTTCGCGGTTGCGTAGCTTCTTTACTTCCGTTCCTAAGATGCGGGTTGGAACTCTTCTTATGGTTGCTTCGCGTTCCACTTCGGCCTCTTCGAGGATATTTGGCTCTACCACTTCAGCAGACTCATGTAGACACTTTCGGAGATGTGAAACGTGAAAAACGTTGTGGACTCCAGCCAACTTCTCGGGTAGCTCTAATCTATAAGCCATTTTCCCAATTTTCTCGATAATAGGGAATGGCCCTACGAATCTTGGCGCTAGCTTTCCTGTGGTTCCAAAACGAACAACGTTTCTTAGTGGTGATACCTTGAGAAAAACTCTGTTTCCAACCTCGAATTCAAGGTCGGTCCTTCTCTTGTCGGCATAGGACTTTTGTCTGTCTTGGGCCGTCTTCATCCTTCATCGTATTAAGTCCACTTTCTCTGAAGTCTCTCGGATCATGTCTGGTCCAAGTATGAGCTTATCCGTGGACTCCCACCAACAAGTGGGCGATCGGCACGGTCTTCCGTATAAAGCTTCGAAGGGCGCCATTCCTATGGTTGCTTGATAGCTGTTGTTGTAGGCAAATTCCACCAAAGGGAGGTGGTCTTCCCATGTCCCTCCGAAGTCAAGGACGCATAGCCTTAAGAGGTCTTCCAAAACTCTGTTTACTCTCTCTGTTTGGCCGTCAGTTTGGGGATGATAGGCTGTGCTCAAGCATAACTGCGTTCCTACTGCTTCTTGCAGACTCCGCCAAAACTCGCTGGTGAAGATGGGGTCTCGGTCACTAACGATGTTAGATGGTATTCCATGGAGTCGAACGATCTCCTTGAGGTAAAGTGATGCTAGGGATGAGGCAGTTCTTTTACTTTTGACAGGTAAAAAGTGGGCGCTTTTAGTAAGCCTATCCACTATTACCCAAATACTAGTGTTGCCTCTCCTAGACCTAGGCAGCCCATCGATGAAGTCCATTGAGATGCTATCCCACTTCCACTGCGGGACCTCTAGAGGATGTAGTAGTCCGCCAGGCTTTTTCTGTTCCGCCTTAACCTGTTGGCACACCATACACTTAGAAACGAATTCTGCCATGTCCTTTTTCATGCCGTTCCAGAAGAAAGTATTTTTTTGTCTTTTTACATTTTATCTCCGCCGGGGTGTATCGTCATCTTGGAGTGATGTGCTTCTTCGAGAACCTTCTTTACTAAATCTTTCGTCTGTGGGACGCATAGTCTTCCATCTCGCCTTAGTACACCCTTATCGTCGATGGAGTATCTATTGAGGTGACTTGAAGTCTCACCCCTAATTAGCCTATCAATTATTTCTACAAGCTGAGGGTCTTCGCGTTGTGCTGCCCCTACTGAATCTACTAAAGTTGGGCGCACTTCGAGAGATGCAAGCAAGCCCGGTACGAAATCGGAGGAGGGCCTAAAGTCGAAGCTGGCTATAAACTCTAGGCTTTGTCTTTCAACAAACAACGGGCTTAGGGTCAATTTCTTTCGGCTCAACGCGTCTGCCACTACGTTGCCTTTGCCCGGAGTATAGGAGATTTCGAAATCGTACGAGGCAAGAAACTCCATCCACCTTTGTTGCCTCAAGTTAAGATCCTTCTGCGAGAAAAGATATTTCAACGATTTATGGTCAGTGTAAAGTTCGAACTTCTCACCTAGGAGATAGTGTCGCCAAGACTTGAGTGCAAAGACGATGGCGGCTAACTCTAGATCGTGGGTTGGGTAGTTCTTTTCGTGCACCTTTAACTGTCTCCCGCCATAAGCTACCACCCTTCCTTCTTGCATTAAGACGGCGCCTAGCCCTGTCCCACATGCATCCGTATAAACAGTGAACATCATACTCCCATCTGGCAGCGTCAAAACTGGGGCTGTTGTGAGAGCCCTCTTCAGTCGTTGGAAAGCAAACTCGCAATCCAAATCCCAATTGAATACTAGATTCTTCTTGGTCAATTTCGTGAGCGGAGCTGAGATTTTCGCAAAATCCCTTATAAACTTTCGATAGAAACCTGCTAGTCCTAGGAAGCTTCGGACTTCAGTCGCATTCCTTGGTGTCTTCCAATCCTGTACCGCCACTACCTTAGCAGGGTCCACCGCTAACCCTTGTTTGGATACTATGTGCCCAAGGAACCTCACCTCTTCCCTCCAAAAGTGGCATTTGGAGAATTAGGCTTTTAGTTGATGGACTCGCAAAGTTTCCATGGTTGCCCTTAAGTGCTGAGCATGTTCCTCTTCACTCTTTGAGAAGATAAGGATATCATCTACGAAGACCACTACGAATTTGTTGAGGAAATCTCTAAATACCCTACTCATCAGGTCCACGAAGTAAGCAGGTGCATTTGTCAAGCCGAAAGGCATGACAAGCCATTCAAAGAAACCGTCTGGGGTTCTGAAAGCCGTTTTATCGATGCTATCTTCAGCCACCCTTAGCTGATGAAAACCGGTTGCTAAATCGAGTTGGGAGAAAACAGACGCTCCTACAAGCTGGTCAAATAAATCGTCAATTCTAGGGAGAGGGTGCCTATTATTTTTCGTTAGCTTGTTGAGCTCCCTATAGTCAACACATAGACGGAGTGAACCATCCGCCTTTGTAGCGAACACCACTGGAGCGCCCCATTCTGAAATGCTCCTCCTAATGAACCCCTTTTCTAGAAGCTCTTTAATTTGTTTACTGAGCTCTTTCCTTTCTCGTGGAGCCATATGTCTAACGGGCAACGCAACGGGCTTTGCATTATCTACAAGATATATGCGGAAGTCTATTTCCCGCTTCGGAGGTAAGCCCTTCACCTCTTCGAAGACATCCGGATATTCCCGGACCACTCTAACTGATTGCAAATTTTCAACAGAGGCATCTAGCGATTCAAGATAACTAAGCATAACCGCATACGAGGGATTACAAGAAATTTCCAAAGTATTACCGAGCTGGGTTAGGATCCTAACAACCCTTTTCTCACAATCAAGGATGGCCCCATTACTGGATAGCCAATCCATACCCAAAATCAAACCATACCCCGAAAAGCCCAAAACAAAGGCACTACATTCAAATTCTACACTTAGAATAGAAATTTTCAAATCCAGACAGATCATAGACAAATGAGCTGGGCCCCCAATTGGGTTTGAAACAATTAAGGGGTCCTCTACCATACTAGTTTTTAGGTGCAGAGATTCTACTAAAGCAGACGAGATAAAGGAGTGTGATGCGCCAGAATCAAATAAAGTGCGAACGGGGTGATCATAAAGATAAACTACACTTTCTACAGAAGTATTTGTACCTCGCTGTTGCAATGGTGGCGCTTCTAGCACATGAACCTGTGCCCCTGGGGTGGATCCAGTGCCCTGCCCCTGTCCTCGTTTCCTTGGGCAGTCCTTAGCCCTGTGGCCTGTCTGACCGCACGAAAAGCACCCACCATTCTCCTTGGCCTTCTTTTTCCGGCAGTCCTTTACTAAGTGCCCCACTTTGCCATAGAAATTACACTTCCTCTTCTCCTTGTTGCCTTTCCCGCCTTTCTTGAAGTCTGTCTTCTTAGGCTGCAAACCCTCTTTCTTCCCTTGAGAGCTTTCTGCCTTTGTCTCTTTCTTGCCCTTATCCTCTTCATTCAGCAATGCCATTTGCACCAATCTTTCATACGTGGCTCCCATGGGTATATGGGTCATGGCCAAACTGTGTAATGGCTCATTTAACCCCTTGACGAAACGGAGAGCCTTCTTATGCGGGGTGTTGACTAGGTCAAGCCCAAACCTAGCCAGCTCATCGAACTGATTCACATACTCTCTGACAGTCTTGTCTCCTTGCTTAAGAAATAAGAATTTTTCCAACTGCAAACTTCTTTCTGCATCTGAGAGAAACTTAGTCTCAAACCTTGCCCTAAAGTCCTCCCATGTTTCTACTGGTCTTTCAGCATTAGTGACTTCCCACCAGTAGGAAGCCTCGCCCTTCAATAGCCACACTGCCAATTGTACTTTTTGTCTATCTTCTACCTCAAAGATGATGAATAGGTCTTCAGTTTCCTTCAGCCAATTCCTAGCTGCTACGAAGGACTCAGTTCCATGGAAATCCCTTCCTCCCATAGCTTTAAAATCTCTACATATCTTAGCGAACGTGTTTCCCCGTGGAGGAGGTGGAGGAAAAGGTGCTGCTGCAGCTGGATGATTCCCTGCAGCTGGGGGAGGAGGAACGGTAGGACCAGGTTGAGTGGCCCTAGCTTCTAAGAATCGTCTAAACCAACCAGGTATGGGCACCCCTTCCGGCAAGTTAAGGTCTTCAGACATGCTGAAACAAAAAGGATAGATTCAAAACGAAGGATAAGAGATAGTACCTATGGCTTTGGGGAGCGGACTTTTGCTTTTTTTTTAAATAAAATAATATTTTTCTTTTAAAAATGCTTCTTTAAATTTCCTTTTTGAAAATAATTTTTCAAAACTTTTTATCTTATCTGGTAAACCTATGCTCTGATACCAAGTGAAACACCCCACCTCCGTTAGGGTCACTCTCAAAGGGAATGCCCTAATTTTGGTGGAGGTTTATAAGTACAAGTCACAGATATACAAGACAGATATAAGAACACATATTTGTAAACAGCGGAAGAACAACAAACTTTTATTTCATGAATCAAATACGTGTCACAAAACATCACCATGATTGTCTTACATCCTTTCCAAAAACATAACATAACATTTTCATAATCTGTCTTGAGTACATTATTTAAAGAAGCATGAATAAAACATAGATAAACTGCAAAAACCCCATAGCGGTTGTCCCAAGCCATAGTTCAAAAACAGGAAAGTCCAAGCAATACATTTCTCTTCTTCAAGCTGGATGTTGAGGTTGATCAAGCTGCTGTGTTCCCTCCCTGAGGACCTGGGGGGGGGAAACGGAAGAAAGAAGACGAAAGAAAAATAGAGTCAGACATAAAGCCTGAGTAAGTCTAGTACTACTTTGTCTATGAATAAAGAACTGGGTATGATAAGTAAAACAGGAAGTGGGCAAACACTATGAACTTGGTTAAGTTATCTAGGGTCGAATATACTATCGTACCCCATGCTAATCCCTGAACCCATATAAACTAGTTTCCAATTTGCACCCCATAATCAGGGTAGTGTGATCCATTCTACGATGATCGGCTCCTATTCGCAAAGTTACATGTGTCTTACGGCCCCCGATGTCTGTAGTTACCTATGCTGGTCCCACCATGGGGTGTATCAAGTCCCATAGTGGCAACCCGACACAACCTTAGAGTGCAAAGGTACGCTACTGGTGTCCAGTGCTTTATTTTTCTGCGCCGGAGTGCGTGCACGCCCGCACACCGTTAGAACCTACACTGCTACACCACCGCCGTCGATTTGACCTCTTACAATCAGCCCAGTAATCGTGCCCCACCCTGCCTAGTTTCAGGGTATCCTGATACACCTTTTAGGGTTACTGCTGAAAAGGGTCCCCCGTTACTAGGTTTTCTATCTCTAGCCAACATGCTAAGTTGGTTAAGTGTTTCCTAACCTAACCCCACCAGTCCGTTTAGTTTAGCATGTTCCATTTTGATTAAGTCTTTAGTCCACTTAATCCTAACAATCCTGACTCAGCCTTAATTGTCTTATTAAGGCCCTGACCTCTCACATTAGACAGGTATTGTTGTGGCTGCCTGTTGCCGGTTGGTTCCGGGCAGTCTTACGCCACAACTCAGTCTAACCTCGGGTCCTTGCTGGGCTCCATGTTTAACCTCCCACATTGGATAGGTATTGTTGTGACTACTGGACAGCCGGGCGGTTCCGGGCAGGTTTACATCACAACTCAATCCAACCTCGGGTTAAACACATCGTCTTTTCTACATTTACATATTTTGTCATTCTTCTTTATTTCTTATATGTAAATATTTGCGGCCCATTATTAAGTTAATGGTGTAAAGGTTACACCAATCATGGGCCCAACCCATACTTGACTTTGGGCCCTTCTATTTCATATTTTCATTCATTAATTAATTTTTACCCAACGTTATTTTCCCCCGTTTTACACGTTCGTTTATATATATTGGGCTCAGCCTTTTAAAGCCCAATTTAGCCATGCGAAAGGGGAGGCTTATGGCGTATACACCAAGAGGGGAAAGTGAGCGCATGAACTTGCATATGACGTTGGAAAATACATAATAGAAATTGGTGTACTTGCATAGTGGTGACATGTGTTTTGGTCATAAAACATAGGTGACATAAATCAAGGCATGTAAACTTGCATAAGTTTAACTACAACATGAACCTATATTCTTATTTAGGCATAATGTCAAACATAAGCATGGCCTAAATACTTCTAGCATAAACATGGCATATTGTCAAACATAAGCATGGCATAAAATACTTCTAGCATAAACATAGCATAATTCAACTTAATCATGATTTAAGCCTAATCACATAATGATGGTATAAACATACTTATGCATAAATATTCCTAAACATGGTGTTTGCTTTAAACTTGCAAAAAGGGATTTTTGAGTCTAACCTAGCCATGTCATCATATAATCCTTTAAAACAAGATAGACTTAATAACGGATTTCAATTATGCCAAATATCATTCCTAGCCATATTCATAAGTTTGTAAAAGCATGACTTAATGCATGGATTATGGTGTCAAAATTCTACATAGTTTCATATGAACTATAATAACCAAACTTGTTTCAATTACTTGCAAAACGATTTATGCACAAAATATACATCATAATGGCATAATAACAAAGCCTCAAATTTGCATGAATTTCAATTAACTACATACATGTAGCTTCAATATAGATTACACAATTTGCGCAATATCCCAAACGTTTATTTGCATAGAACTACCGCATGTAGTTCTTTATAATGAATAACATAATTTTGCACAAATATGAATTACTTCCATTGCCACAATTCAAGCATACACATCAACACAGTTGTTTATTATACCAAAGTAATACTCTACTTACAATGGTTTGATGAATTCTCTAGTTTAGGGATTGAAGACGCAAATTCCTTTGTTGAATTGATTAGCTTTAGGTTGCTTGAATTGCTTTAGGCCTTAGAACTTTCTCCTCTCTTTAGTTGGCGGCTACTCTTTGTCGTTCCTCAGCAACATGGCGGCTATAATCTTATTTTGAATGAATAGATTAGGGTTTAGTCTAGGGTTGTTTATATAGAGGTTAGGAATTGATTAGGACCATTGATGTTGCTAGGTTAGATCATAGCCATTCATTAGGAAGAGAGACCAATAAAAACCCGCCACCTAGCCCTAATGACAAAGCAGACCACAGAAATTCGACCACACACCGACCTGGCCAGCCAGGTTGACTGGGCTCGACCAGGTCGACACCCCTGTCGACAGGGCTGTCGACAGCCCTGTCGACATGGGTAGCCCAGGTCGACAGCCCAGTCGACCTGGGTGGCCCAGGCGGCGCTTTTCTGGCCCAATGGGCCCCACTTCGGAATATTTAATTATTTTAATCTGTTTGAATTTTAAATTTAATTCAAAACTTCCGAAGGCCATATCTTCTTCATACGGACTCCGTTTTTCGAAAACTCGGACTCAATTTCGCGTATTTTTCCGAGACGAACGCAATGGCGTATCCCGTTTCCCTTAGTTCCTTGATTTCAGATTAATTATACTTAAATTCGCTAATTTCACAGTTATAGAATTTTCAGGGTGTTACAGTTACAGTTGGTATCAGAGCTTTGGTTTATACAAAGCTTTAGGGTACGACATATTTTGAACAAGAAATAGGACTCATCAGAGTTATAATATATCATTAGAGATAGGGTTAGAAATGCCCTAGAATGAGATTTTGGAATATCCTGTTGAGAGAGCGTATTTTGAAATCTATATAAATTATTTTGAAACTAGGTAATCATTTTGAAAATGACTATTATTTTGTAATATATTTGAAGATAAGGGTTCTGAGTGTTTTATTCGACGTCGTAATTGGACTATCGAGTATGTATGGATTTTGAATATACGTCTGATCAATGTATGTACGAAGTCCTGTATATACTAGGTAGATGTAGAATCACACTCTAGACATTTGAAAGTAAATTTTGGGATGAGCGCGCCATCGCTGATATTTATTTTCAAGTTTCGAAAGTGTGATGACTATATAATTCCAGTTTACACGTCAAGGAATACTTAAAATCATCAGGCTAAGTATTTTAATGAATAAAGCTTAATAAAATGGTCTGGTAAATTAATACAGAAATTTAATTTGGGAAAACAAACTAGAGGTCTTGAAGGAAAAAAAAACTAAGATTAGCTTAAGAATACTGAAAGACCTTGAAGACTTAAAACTTTGAATAGGTTGAAACAACAAGTACTTGAGAAAACTAGTAAGATGTTTTAGGAGTAAATCTCACTTAAGAATTGGGTAATGTATTGTGGAAAATGCACGTAAGGAGGATAATTTACCATATCCCTAATTTGACAAGAGTAATTGACCAAATTTTATTGAATGTTGAATATGAATTTTGGTAATATAATAAGTTGTAATCAGAAAAGATATCATACTTCTCGATGAATGTTAAATATGTTAATATAAGCAACAGATATAAATCAATAGCTAGGATGCGCTGCAAATGATAAGATGCAAGTTAAATAAATTTGCTTAGAAATAAATCTTTGCAATCAAACTCGCCTTAAGGAATTTGAATATGACATTTGACTTATGTTAAGAACCTGTATAAAAGATGATTTAAAATATAACTAACGTCTTAAGTGGAGGAGAAATCACTCTTCCCTATTGAGACGATATAAGGAAGTCAACTGGAGATTTCTTAATAAACAATTGCCTAAGACGCCAAGGAAATATTAAAATAAGATTCACCTTAATTGAATTGTCTGTAATCGTATCGCTAAGTGCACTCGTTTTTCTATCTTGACTACGTTAGTTCCTTTTCCGTACCGATGGTTCTTGAAAACATTATTCATATCCTTTTGTCTTGTAAACTTGGTCACTATGGTTATTTCCTAGTATAGAAATTAAAGAAGGCGATATTCGGAAATGTTTTCCAAATAACATAAAAGGCCAATATGGTTATTGAAAATATTTGGTTAACAAATATTGATAAAGAAATAGAGAAGTGATTTAATTAATGGAATATTAATTAAGGGCTCACTGATTTGTTGGATGTTTGGATGAACACTTGTTTTATTCGATAGTTAAATCATCGACTATCGAAACACTTGTTTTTATTCGATAGTTAAATCAAAGACTATCGAAGTTTTGACCATCGTTGTCAATATGGAGAGACCGGTTGGATTATTATCCGAAGAACCACTCCATATCGGCAGTTGCGTGCGAATCAGATTATATAAAGATAATAGAAGACAGAGTAGAGTGCAAGGACTTTTTCTATTAATAGAAATAGTGCCTTCAGTTCATCCTATTCCTGGGTGACTTGTATGGATGAATGTCTGACAGAGTATTTCCAGACGACCACGTATATTGATTTCTCCAACCGTACCAAGAGTGGAAGCGGAGAAGGAAACTTCTTTTAGCTAACACATAATGTATTGTTTTAGAAGTCAATCGGTGATTTGATGGATTTGACGATGTGACATTCGAAGTAAATCTGGTGTGATGATAAAGCGTAGCTTCTAGCCTCATCATCCGGTAAATGACAGAAATCGGGCAGGCAGCATGGCTAAGTCGGTCGCACCGAAGTAGGGTGTATAATCACCTGATCTAGAGTTTCATTTACTTCTAAAAATCTATTGTTGATGCTATCCCATTCGGGAAATGGTTGCTGATCCCAACTGTTGGTGATATACATTCGATACACTCAAGCGAAATGAGTGGTCGGTCATGTGTGGCCGGGTTGCAAGATGTTCTTGTTGAACCCAGTGTATTCCTCTCTAGAGGTACACGAGCGATAGGTGGTTCCATACCTTGTCATAGTTGGAAACCCATTACCCAATACATACTTGCGGTTTTGATTGTATACTATATATGTAGAACGTGAGATGAAAGCGTTTCTGCTAGATGATTACATATATACTGTGGTTGATAGACATTATTATAATATCAAAAGGTTTTGGATATAAAGATATTTTGGATTCTCATAAGGGAAAAACCCGTTCCGTTATGCGGCGTGGTCTTATGAGATATCGTTTACTTGTTCGAACTGTTTTTAAACTGTTTTACTCATACCAGTCCCATGACTGACCCGGAGTTTATTTTGTTGTTTTCCCTAAACTCTTGGGTGCCTAAATTTGTATGGGCAGTCAAGTAGTCAGGATTTACAGATATACTGGAAGAGCTGGAGCAGGAGGCTTCAGGATCATATAGCTATAGTTATTTCCGCTGTGTTGTAAGTGTTGTACTTTGATAATGACATGTATATTCAAGTACAAATTTGTATTTCAAAGTTATGTTATGAAATATATTTATTCGTTCCACTGTGAGATTCGTGTTACTCTGATGTTGTGTTCTTCTTCTTCTTCTATTCTAATTTAATATCTTATCTTTCCTCACCCTCTAATTTCTTTCACTAATTACCAGGATTTTTCGATGTTTTGGTTATCGACATCGAGCTTATGTCGATAACCAAAGTCGCTCAAAATTCGGGTCGTTACAGTTGGTATCAGAGCTTAAGTTAAGAATTACTTGGCTCTGTGGCGTGACTCGGTAGAGATAGGGTTAGTAATACCCTAGATTGAGTTTGAGTGTATATATATACGAGAGAGCGTACTTGTTATTTGATATAAAAACTGTTTTATATTGTGTTGACTAGTCTGTTGAGTGGATTATGAATTTTGGTCGAATCGTGGGACGCCACGATGTCGATAGGAGTTTATAAACACTTGAACAGGAGATTGGACACGATATTGTTTTTAAATAGTTAAGTTGATTGTTAGGATTATAATCAAATTAGATTAAATAACAAAAATAGTTATATATATATAACCAGTAGAATTTGTATATGAAATCAAATATACAAATGAGATAAATTGAAATTGAATTCCAACCAGAATTCAGAATTTAAAATCCTGGGAGTTTGGAAAATATTTTTCTAAATGGGTTTTGAAAGAAATAAAGCACTGAACTCATTCAGTGGCTGGGAAATAATTCTGATGATGGTCGCAACATCATCAGTGTTCATTATCGAGTTTATAAGTGATGAATTGCTGCCTTAGAAAAGTTTTGATGGAAATTTGTTTGAAAGAAACAAGCTGTTTGAAAATTCAAATGTTTTGAATTTGGGATAGATATAAATATATGTATATATTTATATAACTTCAAAAGGAATTTTGAAATGGGAATTGGAATATAGATTTCAAATAGAAGTAAAATAAAGGAATTTGAATATATATATATATAATTCAAATAGAAGTGAAATAGAAATTGAATTCAAAGGTATTCAAATGAGTTTGAATAAAGAAAATTCAAATAGAAATTGTATAAGGAAAATTGAAATGGGATTTGAATTCAAAAGAATTCAAATGGATTTGAATAAAGAAAAGTCAAATAGAGAATTGAATATTAGAATTCAAATGGAATTTGGTTAAATAGAATTTCAAAGAGAATATAAAGTGGAGGTTGAATATTAGAATTCAAAGAAAATATAATGTTTGAAGTAGGATTTGAATTCAAAGGAGTTAAAATAGAATTTAAATTCAAAGGATTTCAAATAGAAATTGAACAAAGGAATTTAAATAGAAATCGAATAAAGAATTTCAAATGGAATTTGAATAAGGGATTTGAAATGGGTTTTGAATAAAGGATTTCAAATAGAAATTGAAGATAAGAAATTCAAATAGAATTTGAAAATAAGAAGTTGAATTAGAAATTGAATAGAAGGAAATTCAAATATAGAGTTTGAATAAAGAAATTCAATGGAATTTGAATATTGTAAGTATATAGGATTTGAATATTAGAAGTGAAATAGATCGGGAATATTATGAAATGGATTTGATACATATTAAAAATATATCAGGATGGAGTTGAAATTATTATAAACAAAGTTAAAATGTTTATATTTATAAATATAATTAAAACGAGCTCGCCATAGCGCGGCAGTTCGTAAATTGGCGATTCGAACTTCAATTTAGTAAACAGAACTCAATTGAAGTCGGAATTCTTTGAAACAAGAATCGTTGGGATCGGTTGAATAATAGTTTTGTAATGAAAGAGAAAAATCTGGATTTCATCGTATAGATTTTGAGTTATGTCAAAATCAAATTTTTAGAAAAGCAGCGCCAGAACCATTATAAAACCATAACGGTTTAATTAAATAAACAGAAGGATTTTTAGCAAATAAAATCCGAATTGGCATTAGAAAAATCCAGACTGGGGATATGGAATAAATATGAACTCCAGTGAAGTAAGTGAAATGATTTTTAAGATAAAAATCATATTTTAAATGGTTAAATAGAATTAACTAAATTGGAGAATAATTAGTTAAAGGAAATTTGAATCGAAACTGGGTTTTTGGATAAGTGAAAGAGATTGAGGATTTATATTCGAAATCGAATATATAACTCGAGTTGAAAATATAATTAGATTAGTTATATTTAAGTTGACATATATTTGAATAAGTTATATTCAAATAAAAAGGGGTGAAATCGGCAAAACGGTTAATTAGCAACTAGCTAATGGGAAGTTGAATGATTGAATTTAAATTTAACTTAAGTAAGTTAAATGGACCGAAATTAATAAATTGAGTAAAATCAATGTGAATGAAATATGAATTTGGTGTGAATAAAGGAAAAACCAAAAGAGTTAAAAGGAAATATATTTGTAACACAAATACAAAGGAAGTTATGTGCAAACAAATAGAAGGAGATATATTTGTAAAAAAAATTACAAATAGAATTTAGAAGGAAATATTTGTAAAACATTTACAGATAGATTAGATGGAAACATTTATCTATAGAAAATAAATAGAATGTTATAGATGAGATATTTATTTGTTAAATAAATAGAATTTAATCAAAGGAATATTTAGAAGATGAATAGGAAACGGAAATCTGTTTTTAACAGATAAATAGAAAAGATCTATTTATAAATAACAGTTTATAAATAAAATTAAATATTTATCATTCGATAAATGGAATATATAAGTCTGAACTTATATAGAGAAGAGATATTGGTTTTAACACCGATAGTTTTAAATAGAAGGAGTACACAACACTTGTATAAGTGAAGTAACGTTATTAAAGAAAACATTTATAAAGTGAAGAACCGTTACTAAAAGTAAATCTTTATAAATGAATAAACGTTATCCAATAGGAGTAATTCGAATAGGAGAAGTCGATTAGAGTTAGAAATAATCGATTAGAGTTAGAATAAATCGATTAGAGAAAGAATTAACCAGTTAGAGCTAATCAGTTAGGGTTAATCCGTAGAGTTAATTGAATATTAGTTATTCAATTAGAATTTATCGAATGTTTGTTATTCAAATTTAAACTTAACCAGATAGAGTAAATTGAACATAGTCAATCGAATTAGGATTTAATTGAATGTTAGTTATTCAATTAAAGTGGATCGAATATAGTTATGGGGATAGAGTTTGTCAAACATAGTTACCCAGGATAAGTTACCATTTCGTACGACTGCTAGCGTAATTCGCATGGCTGCAGATAGCTTAGGGCGGTCGGATGTTTCCTGAGGGAATCAGGCGTAACCATAGTGATCGCTGCGATCTAGAGTCAAGCGAATGGAGTTAAATCAAATATTAGTTTATTCGAATAAATTAAAGGAGTTGTCGAATATAGTTTATTCGAAAGGAATTATCGAATTTGGTTATTCGGAAGGAGTTGTCGATTATTAGTAAATCGAAGGAGTTATCGATTATTTGTTAATCGAAATGAGTTATTGATTACAGTTTTATTGAAAAGAGTTATCGATTAGTTCAATCGAAGTGAGTTATAGAATATTGTTTATTCGAAGAAGTTGTCAAATTTAGTTATTCGATGGAGTAAATCGATAAGAGTTAAATCCAATATAGTTAATTGATAAGAGTAAATTGATAGAGTAAATCGAATATAATTTATTCGAAGAAAGGTTTTCGAATCTAGTTATTCGAAAGAGAGATTACCGAATATAGTTATTCGAAGGGAGGAGTTATCGAATAATGATTTATTCGAAAGAGAGTTACGAATGGAATATGAAATGTTGAGTATCAACATAAATAAGTTTTGAAAAGATAAATGGCTTTGTAGCACTTTTTCTACCTTAGCAATTTCGAGGACGAAATTATTTTAAGTGGGGAAGATTGTAATGACCCGGATCCTTATGGTTTAATTTTAAATATTTAATATGGATTTAAATATTGGGAGGGGACAATATAAATGGAATTTTATATTATGTCATTAGTTTAGTAATCAATTTCGATTTAAAATCGAATATATTAAATAACAGAATACGAAAATGGATTTAGTTGAATACAAATTTTAATTTGAATTAAATACAGTTCAATTAATTAATGAGAAATTTCATTTGAATATATAACGATAATAATATTATCGCAGAATTTAAAAGATTTGAAATTTAATTTATATCAATATAAATTAATATCCGTTGTGGATGATCGAATTGGACCTCGTGGCCTAACCCAGTGTATTCAGAATACTGGTTTAACCCAAGGATGGCCTGTTGTTGGGCTCAAATAAGAGTTTGATATCAAAGTGATAATTTAAATTAAAGGATAATGATTATCATCAAGACAAGAACATAGCCGTGCCTTCTTCTATTACCACAAACAAGAACATAGTCGTGCCTTCTCTTATATCCACAAACTCGAAGCAAACCATGTCTTCCTTCCATCCACAAATCAAAAGGTAATCGAGCTTTCTTTGGTACCATAAGCCAAAACAACTGACGCCCTCAACCTCTCTTCTATTTATATCGTCTTCGTTGATCCGTAGGCAATCAAAATCGAGACTCTCGTTTATCCCTTTTGAGAAATCACGATCGGATTTTCCTCATGATACTTCTACAGTTCAACGCCAGGGAGGAAGGTGTGCGCATGCGATGGGACTGGTGAACTGAGCTTGATTTTGGTGTAGCGATGAAGCGAGCGAGGTTAGGGCAAAGGACAGGTTAATATGCGGTGGTGACTTCCAGTATTGGGCGATTCCGATTGTAGCAGTGTCGATCTAGGGCTCGAGCTCACGAGATACAGAGGCGAGCAGGTTTTTGGGGTTCGATCTTTGATTTGAGCTGGCGGACTGGTACTCAATGGATTTAGGGTTGCAAAGCCGTAGCTTGCCATGGAACTGGAAGGACCTTCGGTGGTCACAGGGTATCGATGGGTGAACGGTGGTGACTGGAAAAACTTGATTTTTCCGATGAATGCTGGAATTGGTCGTGTGGTAAATGCAGTATTGACTTGGAGGAATTGTCTATATCGGTGCGAATTAAGGAGGTGGAGCAGCGCCAAGGTGGGATGCCAGTGATGCTCGGAAGTTGGATAGCTGTAGATAGGAGGGGTAAAGCTACACAGCAGGTTCGTTTTAGCAGTAAAGAAGAATGTTAAATTTTGGTTAAGGTTAGTTAATTTATTTAATTTAAAGTGGTTAATGACGATGAAATTAAATCAGAAAAAATATGTATACAAAACTCGTAACACTCGTATAAAAATTCTTATGATAACAGACTTCCCTAGGACACGGTATGTTGGCTTCGTATCATCCCGTATTATACAATCGAATTGGATTGAAGTAAATTAGTGCTATTCTGACAACAAATAAAAATCCTCGTGAGTAAATCTCACACACCTGTTTGTTTAGAATTATTTTTACATCGTTAAAAATAATTGTTGTTGCTTGTTTGAATGCTGTCTGATTGTTTTAAAATATATATATATAGTTATTTAGGATTGGTTGAATAATATATATATATATATATATTGGGTTGATGATTGGTTGGATTCCCGCAGTTTGCGGTTTCATAGCGGATGATTACCCTATACGACTGTGACGGCAAGGAATTTCGCTCGGTCCGAACCAGTCGCTAAACCGACCCAGACCGTTCGAAACGCCCTATCGTTTGAGAACACGACAAATCAGAACTCATACAGAAGAACATTTCATGTATATTACAACAATGCATCAGATTACAAGGATATACAGAGTATATACGAATAAATATTACACAGAAATATCAGAGATTTAAATTACATTTAAATACATAGCAGCGGAAAATAATACAATACACAACTAGAAGTAGATATACGGATACAAAGCTTTCCGGATATCGTTCCAGCTGTAAACCAGGATCCTGTGAATATAAATCTGCAAAAACCAAAACTACTAGCTGCCCGTGTCAAAATAAGGGCACCCAGAGTTTAGGTTAAAACAATAAACTCCAGGTCAGTCATGTGACTGGTGTGAGAACTAAAATAGTTATTATTCTTTATTTTAAAAGTTAGGTAAATCAAGGGACCACGCCGTATAACACGGAAGGGGTTTCCTCCCAAGAATACCAGTGCATAAAACAAACAGCGCAATGCTAAATAAAGAAAAATGAAGCTGTTATAAGACCCAGGTCCTATCACACAATGCAACGCAAGCCAGGGGATAGGGTTTTCCCTTATAACAGCCAAAGAATGCTTGATACGTTTAAAACAAATCATTTGATACTATTATAAGTGTATAGTGTATAAAACAACTTCAAATCATAAGTATCAATCATAGGCGGCATGGGTACCATATATCATGTCGCCATACTAGGCTCTACAAATAAAACCGCAAATGTCACGTATTTGGAAACTGGATTTCCATCTATGAACCGAGGCAAAAGATAGTCCTCAACCGATTCGAGACTGTCTAGCCCGAGCCTCAGGCAAGTACTCTGTCAAGCCTTTGGATCGTCAGGGCCGGTCCACCGATGTGGATTAAACTTAAACCCTGAACATGCGTTCCCCCGCCCTATGGGGCGTAAATGAGCCAACGAATGACTCCATCGGACCCGGATCGTCCGATCAAACCGAGTCGCCTCGCAACAGCAACAACCACATAAGTCAAACTCGTCAGGGCGTGTAAAACCAGTGACGCCACTTCTAACTAGAAAGAAACGCATGCCCTCCCTGAGGTCCGTCTCCCGTTTTTGGTTCATACCAGGTGTGAAACTCGCGAAGTAAACGTTACACAAAGCTACGCCACAAAGGCCGTGCTTTGATCATCACCACGAGACTTTGCTTTTCAACAGAAGCCTCGATCAATTGCCACTTAGGCATGCCACACAGGCAATTCACCCCATGCGTTTGATATCCATCAATATATAACCCCTGAGCTCGTACGTCTCAGAGAAGGGCGTTAAGCAAGAGAATAAATTCTCCGCCGCCAAACAGATATATATTTAATAGAGATCAATCACACGGACTAAAATCCAATGTCAGACACACAGTCCATTTACAAGTCCGTTCTGGGTCTGAACGAAACCGGAGGCACCTAGTACCCCGCATATCCATCGATCTCCAAGTACGTCTGGACGATCACCAACTGTTTCCATCTTCTTAGGTGTACAGCCCAATCAAGATCATCAGTAATCACCCAAACGACGTGAAGACTTCTAGTCTTCGACCATCGTCTTCATCTTCGACTTATCGTCGTATCAGTTATTCAGAATGGGATAAACCCGGTCTTTCCGAATAACTCGCGTATATTTAAATAAGTGTTACACAAACACAACATACGCCTCATTCCAATTCATCAGTCACTAACCGTAAATTAATCAAGAGAATAATTCCCCAAATATTAACCCCGAAGGCCGAAACCAACATCAGATCAATATCCAGAAAACCATTCTGCTTGGCTAACCGACAGTTAGTTTCTAAATTTCACGTTCATAGGGAAAGGTTCCCATTAATTTTATCAAAGATAAATTCCTTGAATTTATTCTTTATTCTATTTTTGAATCTCAATTCAAACTAGTCGGGATTAGCGAACCTTACCGAAGTAATCAGTTATTTTAACTTCCCCATCCCAACCTATTCATCCCATGAAGTAAAACTGGTAATACTTCATATCTAACACCACAGTGTTATCGGTAAATTCAATTACCATTTCACGTTCAAATCTTATTAAAGATTTAACTATCGCCTGGAGCAAAACTGGTAATATTCCATTCTCGATCATTTTAATCTAATTAAAGATTCATTAAAACTCCACTTTGTTTTAATCGTTAACTGGGTTAAAGAATCAGTGTCATTTAAAACACGGTTCACGATAAACCCAAAATCCCATTCATTAATTATCGGGTTAAAGAACAAGTGTTATTTAAAACACTGTTCACGACAAACCCAAATCACATTTGATATTCAATATAAGGCTCTGAATAGAAAATACATTGGCTTATGTTCAATATCAAATTCTACGACTAACAAATGTCGTATTGGAAATAACGATATAAATATATATCTTTCAAATTTCCATAACAACATCTGTATAATCACGAATTCCAACATCGAAATATTCCGAAGACAATTTCGATTCAAATCCACTCCAATGCAATCATTGGAAATTTTGGTTATTTCTAAAACCCTTTTCAAATTCAATTTATTTATTTAAAAATAAATAGAATTATAATCCTAGTTCAAAACTAGTTCATTTCGATAAAAATCTATTTTTATCTTTTCAAATATGGAGTTTTTCATCCCAAATCTTCACAAATCATTTCTTATGATTTTACACAAATTATTACTATTTTTAATAATTTTATCAAGGCCCGTACAGTCGATTTCCATCAATGGCCATCAAACTGCACTTACAGCGACCTTTTTCGAATTTGATTTGGACGTATCTCCAAATCCAACCGTTAGATTTCATGTTTCTAACATTCGTTAGAAATCTCTTTTCGATACGAATCCAACGGTTCCGGGTTTAGGAGAATCCGACGGTCGGATATCCCGTAATGTCCGTTTGAAATAAATGGTCGAAATTCGCGAACTGCCGCGGCGCGGCGCGTTCTATTCAGGCCATTATATTATATATATAATATATATTTCGTCGATTTTCTATTCAAAACGAATTATATAAATAGTTTTAAAATTCGTTTCAAAATCTATTTCAACTTCCATTTCAATTCAAAGCAAAATTGAATTCTTCTTTATAAATCCGTTTCAAAATTCATTTCTATTCAATTCAATTAGAATTCATTTCAATTCGCTTTCAATTCAATTTGAATTCGTTTTCAATTCAATTCGTTTCGAAATCGTTTTAAATTAAATTCATTTCGAAATCGTTTTCAATTCAATTCATTTCGAAATCGTTTTCAATTCAATTCGTTTCGAAATCGTTTTCAATTCAATTCGTTTCGAAATCGTTTTCAATTCAATTCCTTTCGAAATCGTTTTCAATTCAATTCGTTTCGAAATCGTTTTCAATTCAATTCGTTTCGAAATCGTTTTCAATTCAATTCGTTTCGAAATCGTTTTCAATTCAATTCGTTTCGAAATCGTTTTCAATTCAATACGTTTCGAAATCGTTATAAATATCGTTCACGTCAAAATGGCGTCAAACTAAACAACACGGCTTCATGAATTTCTATTTTCAAATATTCTGTTTCAAATATTTCTCTTTTCAAAATAGTTGTTATTATCAAAAAATTTCGTTCAACACATGACCAATCTCAAAGGATGAGTACTGTCAACACATGAACCTTTATTTTATTTTATTCTTTATTTTTCAAATTGGAATGAAGCCCAATCAATTACCATATAAAGTTAATTATATGGATTCTCATACATTACACACATATAATAGCATTGAAAAATAATCAACCATCGACCAAAGTGCACTACACTGTATAAGCATCAAATATAGATATCTAACGCTTATAACAGCCTGTCAATCAATCGATCGACATATATAATCAATCAGGATGAGTGAACTTCAAATTTCATCCCAACACCCGTGTGGGGTTTCAAACAATCAAACGCATATTTTATCTGTGCAGTTGGGCGATGTGTAAAATTTATCGACCCAATCAATGTCCCTCAAATAGGTGTACATAAACAAACCGTCTGGTTTGTAAATGAATATTTATTTTATTCACTTCACGTTAAAAATTATATTTTTAACGATAAAAACATTTTATTCCAACATATGAATTTCTATTCAGTTCATTCTTTAAATAAAATGATATTTTATTTTTCTAACATATTTTAGAAAATTTCGGCGGCATAACGGCACGATACTAGAAACGGGACGAGGCCTAGCCTTATCCCCGGTCTAGTGAAGGCCCACGCCATTCACACATCAATTAATCCAGT
The DNA here is from genome assembly GCA_030737875.1 of Allium sativum. NCBI lineage: Eukaryota > Viridiplantae > Streptophyta > Magnoliopsida > Asparagales > Amaryllidaceae > Allium > Allium sativum. Next base: position 174,867,578 of record CM060915.1, on the reverse strand, counting down.
CTTTTCCCCAAACAATTCAATTTCACCAAACAATTCAATTTCAAATCAAATCATCTATCTAATCTATGCAACCAAACAAACAAGTCCATGGTCTGTGGACGATTGTGTCGGGTGCTACTAAGCACCGTCTGCATCCTAGTATATATATAACTAGAAAAGAAATTGAAGAGTGAGAAATTCTCACTGATAGCTATCCTAGCTCCACGGCACTTCATTGATAGAAATCTTCATCGCTATTGCATCTTCGTCATCTTCGTTGCCCGTAGCCACTACATATATAAAAATCGAATTTTTTACTTCGCTATTCACTATATAGAAATCACATTTTTACTACGATGTTCAATATATAAAATCACCCTTTTTTTTATTTCGATGTTCAATATAAAAAATCATATTGTTATTTCGCTTCTCCTATGACAAAAATTATATTTTCTTCTTCTATTGTAAAAACAATGTATAAACATCGCTATTTCATTTTTATCAAACACATTTTAAAAACATCATTATTTATATTTTGAATCGATGTATATTTTCTTTCATAAACAAAGTATATTTTATTTTCAAAAATCATATCTATTTCATTATTTTTTTAAAAATAAATGCTACTTTTATTTTTCAAAAACATATATATTTATATGTATGAACAACGTTATTATCATTTAAAATTTCAGATAAAAACAATACTAATTTAATTATAAAAGAATTTAATTAAATAAATTGATTACACTTAACTAATTAATCAAGGTAAAGGAATATACGCTGCCATACTTTAGAGAAACCCATCGTTCTTCAAAACTGGAACCCAGGCCGCGCAAAACCCACATTGTCGATCCCTAGGTTTGGCAATCGCGCTCGGCACGGCCACTTTGACGACGATCCAGCCCTTCCTCGACGTTGGCCTCCGCGTGGCGCACCTAACAACCCCAGCCACGATGAACTCGAACAGCCATCACCTCCCCAATTTTTTATCGAAGATCGTGACTTCCAGGCGCCGCTGACGCTACCACAAAGCGCCAGAGATGATCAACCCGGTTCTGATGGCAAGAGCACAGAGAGATTTACGATTTTGGTCTCGAAATCTTCAAGAATCGCTGATGGGATTTAGGGAAAAATTGAATTGAAATTTCGAACAGCCCTAACCCTTGATTTTCAACTGACGGCGGCTTTGACTTAGGAGGATGAGTGTTTTTGAGTTTTGACTGGTCAAAATTGTTTATATACCCCCCCCCCTTTATTATTTAATTCCATTTATTACTTATTTATCGATCCGAACCCCAAATCAAACCCAACGACTGTCGCCTCTAGCTAATTACCCCTATTCCGAACACAATAGGATATGTTTCGCAGGCCAATTCGACTGTTTCGATCAGTTTTCATCAAAATCAAAATATAATTCTTTATATATTGAATTTGAACGCACATTTCAATTTACCGGGGTCACATACGGATCCCGAAAATTCCAGAAAAATTATTTCCAGCTTCGTAATGACGATACGGTCCTAACAAAACTAATTTCATCGAATTCTGAGACCGTTTGCAAAATGGCTATTTTTAAGGGCCTGAATTCCATAGCGACTATTCAGAATTTTCAACTGGAGATATCTTTTGATTCCCGCTATGAAATTTCAGTTGGTCGGATTCGTTGGAAAGATATTATCAATTAGATCCCATTATTTTTGGTTTCACTAAAATCCGGATTGTTTTGCACCCGGTACATTCAATTGAAGTTTGAAATCGAATTATCGAACTACCGCGCCATTTTCAATTCTATTTAATTATATATAAATATTTATATTCTAACGACGACGTATATAAATATATACGTCGAATTCTATTCAAAATAAATTTCTCGTCGATATTATTTAAAATAATTCATTTTAAATAACCAAAATTCGCTAAAATTGCCAAATTAAAAATTTTAAACTGGCTCGCATTTTCCGGGTTATTACAATCTCCCCCACTTAAAACTTTTCGTCCCCGAAAAGGAACAAAGTCGAAAGTGGTTTGATCAATCAACTCTACGATCGATCTGGCTTCCATTCTCCAACTTTTCAGTTTCTGAGAATTTTCTAAATTTCAAAATTTTGGCTAACACCCTAAATTTTTGAAAAATTTCGCCATAACCTCCCCTGCACCGGGAGCATCGGGGAATTTCAAATAGCTTCCCCGGTCCTTCAGATCTCAAAAAGAAAAAGAAAAAGCCAAGCGGCTAGCCAATAGGCTCATAAAATCATCATCACCCAAACAAAACAGTAAATTATGTAATAAACATGTACCTATTTGTCGGGCAAACAAATTTTATTCTCAGCTCTAGCCTCCTTGCTATGACCTGTTCAATGTAAGTATATGTATATACAAGCAAATGCGACCAATTTTCAATATAATTCAATATTTGATTCAATTAGGCTAAATGGCTAAAAATTAGCAAACAAATAAACAAACAACCCAAACATCAATCAATTAGTGAATTAGAGTTTCAAATTCATAATTTTGATACATATACAAAAATCATGTTTTTGATACCAAATCACAACAATAGGCCCTATCTAATTTTGGTTCTCACACCAGTCAATAGGAGATATATAGATATTACACGTTCGTCACTCGAATATAAATTCTAATGATGGAGCTCCATCATCAAAATCATCTCCAGGTGATTAGAGGGTAATTCTATATCTATCCAATATATTAAAATTTTGAACATACGTTTGCAAGGCGTATATGCAAATTCTTTATATACTGAATTGTCCAAAATCAATATAAACAAATAATCAAATACGAATAGTTAATTTAAATTTTCAAAACAAAATCATTTTCATTTGAAAAATATACTCTTCACACACGTTCTAGGATACTACTGATCCTATCTCTAACGAGTCATTCTCATTGGATATTACTAATCCAGTATCTGATGAATTCTTTCGTATGGTTCTAATGTGTCTTGTTCTCTAGCTTTGTAAACCAAAGCTCTAATACCAACTGTGACGGCAAGGAATTTCGCTCGGTCCGAACCAGTCGCTAAACCGACCCAGACCGTTCGAAACGCCCTATCGTTTGAGAACACGACAAATCAGAACTCATACAGAAGAACATTTCATGTATATTACAACAATGCATCAGATTACAAGGATATACAGAGTATATACGAATAAATATTACACAGAAATATCAGAGATTTAAATTACATTAAAATACATAGCAGCGGAAAATAATACAATACACAACTAAAAGTAGATATACGGATACAAAGCTTTCCGGATATCGTTCCAGCTGTAAACCAGGATCCTGTGAATATAAATCTGCAAAAACCAAAACTACTAGTTGCCCGTGTCAAAATAAGGGCACCCAGAGTTTAGGTTAAAACAATAAACTCCAGGTCAGTCATGTGACTGGTGTGAGAACTAAAATAGTTATTATTCTTTATTTTAAAAGTTAGGTAAATCAAGGGACCACGCCGTATAACACGGAACGGGTTTCCTCCCAAGAATACCAGTGCATAAAACAAACAGCGCAATGCTAAATAAGGAAAAATGAAGCTGTTATAAGACCCAGGTCCTATCACACAATGCAACGCAAGCCGGGGGATAGGGTTTTCCCTTATAACAGCCAAAGAATGCTTGATACGTTTAAAACAAATCATTTGATACTATTATAAGTGTATAGTGTATAAAACAACTTCAAATCATAAGTATCAATCATAGGCGGCATGGGTACCATATATCATGTCGCCATACTAGGCTCTACAAATAAAACCGCAAATGTCACGTATTTGGAAACTGGATTTCCATCTATGAACCGAGGCAAAAGATAGTCCTCAACCGATTCGAGACTGTCTAGCCCGAGCCTCAGGCAAGTACTCTGTCAAGCCTTTGGATCGTCAGGGCCGGTCCACCGATGTGGATTAAACTTAAACCCTGAACATGCGTTCCCCCGCCCTATGGGGCGTAAATGAGCCAACGAATGACTCCATCGGACCCGGATCGTCCAATCAAACCGAGGCGCCTCGCAACAGCAACAACCACATAAGTCAAACTCGTTAGGGCGTGTAAAACCACTGACGCCACTTCTAACTAGAAAGAAACGCATGCCCTCCCTGAGGTCCGTCTCCCGTTTTTGGTTCATACCGGGTGTGAAACTCGCGAAGTAAACGTTACACAAAGCTACGCCACAAAGGCCGTGCTTTGATCATCACCACGAGACTTTGCTTTTCAACAGAAGCCTCGATCAATTGCCACTTAGGCATGCCACACAGGCAATTCACCCCATGCGTTTGATATCCATCAATATATAACCCCTGAGCTCGTACGTCTCAGAGAAGGGCGTTAAGCAAGAGAATAAATTCTCCGCCGCCAAACAAATATATATTTAATAGAGATCAATCACACGGACTAAAATCCAATGTCAGAAACACAGTCCATTTACAAGTCCGTTCTGGGTCTGAACGAAACCGGAGGCACCTAGTACCCTGCATATCCATCGATCTCCAAGTACGTCTGGACGATCACCAACTGTTTCCATCTTCTTGGGTGTACAGCCCAATCAAGATCATCAGTAATCACCCAAACGACGTGAAGATTTCTGGTCTTCGACCATCGTCTTCATCTTCGACTTATCGTCGTATCAGTTATTCAGAATGGGATCAACCCGGTCTTTCCGAATAACTCGCGTATATTTAAATAAGTGTTACACAAACACAACATACGCCTCATTCCAATTCATAAGTCACTAACCGTAAATTAACCAAGAGAATAATTCCCCAAATATTAACCCCGAAGGCCGAAACCAACATCAGATCAATATCCAGAAAACCATTATGCTTGGCTAACCGACATTTAGTTTCTAAATTTCACGTTCATAGGGAAAGGTTCCCATTAATTTTATCAAAGATAAATTCCTTGAATTTATTCTTTATTCTATTTTTGAATCTCAATTCAAACTAGTCGGGATTAGCGAACCTTACCGAATTAATCATTTATTTTAACTTCCCCATCCCAACCTATTCATCCCATGAAGTAAAACTGGTAATACTTCATATCTAACACCACAGTGTTATCGGTAAATTCAATTACCATTTCACGTTCAAATCTAATTAAAGATTTAACTATTGCCTGGAGCAAAACTGGTAATATTCCATTCTCGATCATTTTAATCTAATTAAAGATTCATTAAAACTCCACTTAGTTTTAATCGTTAACTGGGTTAAAAAAATCAGTGTCATTTAAAACACGGTTCACGATAAACCCAAAATCCCATTCATTAATTATCGGGTTAAGAACAAGTATTATTTAAAACACTGTTCACGACAAACCCAAATCACATTTGATATTCAATATAAGGCTCTGAATAGAAAATACATCGGCTTATGTTCAATATCAAATTCTACGACTAACAAATGTCATATTGGAAATAACGATATAAATATATATCTTTCAAATTTCCATAACAACATCTGTATAATCACGAATTCCAACATCGAAATATTCCGAAGACAATTTCGATTCAAATCCACTCCAATGCAATCATTGGAAATTTTGGTTATTTCTAAAACCCTTTTCAAATTCAATTTATTTATTTAAAAATAAATAGAATTATAATCCTAGTTCAAAACTAGTTCATTTCGATAAAAACCTATTTTTATCTTTTCAAATATGGAGTTTTTCATCCCAAATCTTCACAAATCATTTCTTATGATTTTACACAAATTATTACTATTTTTAATAATTTTATCAAGGCCCGTACAGTCGATTTCCATCAATGGCCATCGAACTGCACTTACAGCGACCTTTTTCGAATTTGATTTGGACGTATCTCCAAATCCAACCGTTAGATTTCAAATTTCTAACATTCGTTAGAAAGCTCTTTTCGATACGAACCCAACGGTTCCGGTTTTAGGAGAATCCGACGGTCGGATCTCCCGTAATGTCCGTTTGAAATAAATGGTCGAAATTCGCGAACTGCTGCGGCGCGGCGCGTTCTTTTCAGGCCATTATATTACATATATAATATATATAATATATATTTCGTCGATTTTCTATTCAAAACGAATTATATAAATAGTTTTAAAATTCGTTTCAAAATCTATTTCAACTTCCATTTCAATTCAAAGCAAAATTGAATTCTTCTTTATAAATCCGTTTCAAAATTCATTTCTATTCAATTCAAATTTCAATTCAATTTGAATTCATTTCAATTCGCTTTCAATTCAATTTGAATTTGTTTTCAATTCAATTCGTTTCGAAATCGTTTTCAATTCAATTCATTTCGAAATCGTTTTCAGTTCAATTCATTTCGAAATCGTTTTCAATTCAATTCATTTCGAAATCGTTTTCAATTCAATTCAATTCATTTCGAAATCGTTTTCAATTCAATTCATTTCGAAATCGTTTTCAATTCAATTCATTTCGAAATCGTTTTCAATTCAATTCATTTCAAAATCGTTTTCAATTCAATTCGTTTCGAAATCGTTTTCAATTCAATTCATTTCGAAATCATTTTCAATTCAATTCGTTTCGAAATCGTTTTCAATTCAATTCATTTCGAAATCGTTTTCAATTCAATTCGTTTCGAAATCGTTATAAATATCGTTCACGTCAAAATGGCGTTAAACTAAACAACACGGCTTCATGAATTTCTATTTTCAAATATTCTGTTTCAAATATTTCTCTTTTCAAAATAGTTGTTATTATCAAAAAAATTCGTTTAACACATGACCAATCTCAAAGGATGAGTACTGTCAACACATGAACCTTTATTTTATTTTATTCTTTATTTTTCAAATTGGAATGAAGCCCAATCAATTACCATATAAAGTTAATTATATGGATTCTCATACATTACACACATATAATAGCATTGAAAAATAATCAACCATCGACCAAAGTGCACTACACTGTATAAGCATCAAATATAGATATCTAACGCTTATAACAGCCTGTCAATCAATCGATCGACATATTTAATCAATCAGGATGAGTGAACTTCAAATTTCATCCCAACACCCATGTGGGGTTTCAAACAATCAAACGCATATTTTATCTGTGCAGTTGGGCGATGTGTAAAATTTATCGACCCAATCAATGTCCCTCAAATAGGTGTACATAAACAAACCGTCTGGTTTGTAAATGAATATTTATTTTATTCACTTCACGTTAAAAAATATATTTTCGACGATAAAAACATTTTATTCCAACATATGAATTTCTATTCAGTTCATTCTTTAAAAAAATGATATTTTATTTTTCTAACATATTTTAGAAAATTTTGGCGGCATAACGGCACGATACTAGAAACGGGACGAGGCCTAGCCTTATCCCCGGTCTAGTGAAGGCCCACGCCATTCACACATCAATTAATCCATTCTTTTCCCCAAACAATTCAATTTCACCAAATGATTCAATTTCACCAAACAATTCAATTTCAAATCAAATCATCTATCTAATCTATGCAACCAAACAAACAAGTCCATGGTCTGTGGACGATTGTGTCGGGTGCTACTAAGCACCGTCTGCATCCTAGTATATATATAACTAGAAAAGAAATTGAAGAGTGAGAAATTCTCACTGATAGCTATCCTAGCTCCACGGCACTTCATTGATAGAAATCTTCATCGCTATTGCATCTTCGTCATCTTCGTTGCCCGTAGCCACTACATATATAAAAATCGAATTTTTACTTCGCTATTCACTATATAGAAATCACATTTTTACTACGATGTTCAATATATAAAATCACCCTTTTTTTTATTTCGATGTTCAATATATAAAAATCATATTGTTATTTCGCTTCTCCTATGACAAAAATTATATTTTCTTCTTCGATTGTAAAAACAATGTATAAACATCGCTATTTCATTTTTATCAAACACATTTTAAAAACACCATTATTTATATTTTGAATCGATGTATATTTTCTTTCATAAACAAAGTATATTTTATTTTCAAAAATCATATCTATTTCATTATTTTTTTAAAAATAAATGCTACTTTTATTTTTCAAAAACATATATATTTATATGTATGAACAACGTTATTATCATTTAAAATTTCAGATAAAAACAATACTAATTTAATTATAAAAGAATTTAATTAAATAAATTTATTACACTTAACTAATTAATCAAGGTAAAGGAATATACGCCGCCATACTTTGGAGAAACCCATCGTTCTTCAAAACTGGAACCCAGGCCGCGCAAAACACACATTGTCGATCCCTAGGTTTGGCAATCGCGCTCGGCACGGCCACTTTGACGACGATCCAGCCCTTCCTCGACGTTGGTCTCCACGTGGCGCACCTAACAACCCCAGCCACGATGAACTCGAACAGCCATCGCCTCCCCAATTTTTGACCGAAGATCGTGACTTCCAGGCGCCGCTGACGCTAACACAAAGCGCCAGAGATGATCAACCCGGTTCTGATGGCAAGAGCACGGAGAGATTTACGATTTTGGTCTCGAAATCTTCAAGAATCGCTGATGGGATTTAGGGAAAAATTGAATTGAAATTTCGAACAGCCCTAACCCTTGATTTTCAACTGACGGCGGCTTTGACTTAGGAGGATGAGTGTTTTTGAGTTTTGACTGGTCAAAATTGTTTATATACCCTCCCTTTATTATTTAATTCCATTTATTACTTATTTATCGATCCGAACCCCAAATCAAACCCAACGACTGTCGCCTCTAGCTAATTACCCCTATTCCGAACACAATAGTATATGTTTCGCAGGCCAATTCGACTGTTTCGATCAGTTTTCATCTAAATCAAAATATAATTCTTTATATATTGAATTCGAACGCACATTTCAATTTACCGGGGTCACATACGGATCCCGAAAATTCCAGAAAAATTATTTCCAGCTTCGTAATGACGATACGGTCCGAACAAAACTAATTTCATCGAATTCTGAGACCGTTTGCAAAATGGCTATTTTTAAGGGCCTGAATTCCATAGCGACTATTCAGAATTTTCAACTGGACATATCTTTTGATTCCCGCTATGAAATTTCAGTTGGTCGGATTCGTTGGAAAGATATTATCAATTAGATCCCATTATTTTTGGTTTCACTAAAATCCGGATTGTTTTGCACCCGGTACATTCAATTGAAGTTTGAAATCAAATTATCGAACTACCGCGCCATTTTCAATTCTATTTAATTATATATAAATATTTATATTCTAACGACGACGTATATAAATATATACGTCGAATTCTATTCAAAATAAATTTCTCGTCGATATTATTTAAAATAATTCATTTTAAATAACCAAAATTCGCTAAAATTGCCAAAATAAAAATTTTAAACTGGCTCGCATTTTCCGGGTTATTACAACGCCCCACGCTATGATTAGTGGATGACCTTCATACCGCGATATCCTGCCTCGAAGCAGGATGGTTATTACTATGTTGACTAACGTCTGTGGATGCAGGAAAACAGGTTGGAGGAATCCAACTGGATTCCTCAAAAATATATTATCTGTTGTTGTTTGTTTGATTTCATATATATTCATATATGATGTGTTAAAAATCAAACGATTAAAAATTGGTTGATTTGATTGTTTAAATATCACTGGGGCTTGGGATATTGATTTATAAAAATATCAAAAAGGGTATTTGAAATTTAAAAGGGGAATTCTATTTTTATAAATAGAATTTGAATTTTAAATGGAGTATAGAAACATTAACTTGTTTTGAATATATATGAACACGTAATCGAATTTATAAACTTTGTTTATAAATGAAAATATGGGATTTGAATCGAATTTATAAACTTTGTTTATAAAAGAAAATATGGGATTTGAATCGAATTTATAAACTTGGTTTATAAATGAAAATATGGGATTTGAATCGAATTTATAAACTTTGTTTATAAATGAAAATATGGGATTTGAATCGAATTTATAAACTTGGTTTATAAATGAAAATATGGGATTTGAATCGAATTTATAAACTTGGTTTATAAATGAAAATATGGGATTTGAATCGAATTTATAAACTTTGTTTATAAATGAAAATATGGGATTTGAATCGAATTTATAAACTTGGTTTATAAATGAAAATATGGGATTTGAATCGAATTTATAAATTTGGTTTATAAATGAAAATATGGGATTTGAATCGAATTTATAAACTTTGTTTATAAATGAAAATATGGGATTTGAATTGAATTTATAAACGTTGTTTATAAATGGAAAGGTGGGATTTGAATTTGAAGTTATAAACGTTGTTTATAAATAATGCAGAGAATTCAAATGGACTTTGAATATAAGGAATTGAAAAAGGAATTTGAATAATAGAATTCAAATGGAGTTTAACTATAGAATTTGAATATAGTATTTCAAATGGAATTTGAATATAGAAAATCAAATGGGATTTGTAATAAATAGATTTGGATAAATAGAAGTGGATTAGACTAAGAAGTTAATTAACAGATTTAATTAACAAATTGAGTTAAAAACGATTGGTATAGTTAAAATAGATTTGGACAGGCATAAATATACAGGAGACAGGTATGGAATAAAGTATATAAGTGAAATAAATAGAATGCCCGACAAAAAGGTACGTATTTAATTCATATATGAGATTTTATGCGCCGTATCGGCAAACCGCTTGGCTTTTTCTTTTTCTTTTTGAGATGAGAAGGACCGGGAAAGCTATTTGAAATTTCCCGATGCTCCCGGTACAAAGGAGGTTATGGCGAATTTTTCTTGGAATTTAAGGAGATAGAATATTTTTAAGATAATTTGATAGTAGAAATTAACATATCAAAATATATAGAAGTCGATAAGAAAACGAACTTAGAAATAGAATAGTATAATAAAAAGGGAAGTATAAGAATAAAATCTCGTAGGAATAGAAAGAGAAAATGTATATGTGTTTAAAGGTGAATAATCAGTTGTATGGTATTGATTATTCGAGTAAGTATTCTTGTCTGTTTTGACGTTAAATGTTATTCAGTCAAGGTCTGAGAGGTAATTATACCCCAACTTGGTCGATTTCATGATATACTGATAAGTAGCAAGATTCAGGCTCGAAGATCAATGTGGAATAAGAATTAGTTAAATACTGTATTTGGGTTTTCGTAACGATGTTTTACACAACATCTGTTTTAACTCAAATATGTGCAACGCTTGGAAACAGAATAATGAATATTTCCTAGTATAGAAATTAAAGAAGGCGATATTCGGAAATGTTTTCCAAATAACGTAAAAGGCCAATATGGTTATTGAAAATATTTGGTTAATAAATATTGATAAAAAAAATAGAGAAGTGATTTAATTAAAGGAATATTAATTAAGGGCTCACTGATTTGTTGGATGTTTGGATGAACACTTGTTTTATTCGATAGTTAAATCATCGACTATCGAAACACTTGTTTTTATTCGATAGTTAAATCAAAGACTATCGAAGTTTTGACCATCGTTGTTAATATGGAGAGACCGGTTGGATTATTATCCGAAGAACCACTCCATATCGGCAGTAGCGTGCGAATCAGATTATATAAAGATAATCGAAGACGGAGTAGAGTGCAAGGACTTTTTCTATTAATAGAAATAGTGCCTTCAGTTCATCCTGTTCCTGGGTGACTTGTATGGATGAATGTCTGATAGAGTATTTCCAGATGACCACGTATATTGATTTCTCAAACCGTACCAAGAGTGGAAGCGGAGAAGGAAACTTCTTTTAGCTAACACATAATGTATTGTTGTAGACGTCAATCGGTGATTTGATGGATTTGACGATGTGACATTCGAAGTAAATCTGGTGTGATGATAAAGCGTAGCTTCTAGCCTCATCATCCGGTAAATGACAGAAATCGGCCAGGCAGCATGGCTAAGTCGGCCGCACCGAAGTAGGGTGTATAATCACCTGATCTAGAGTTTCATTTACTTCTAAAAATCTATTGTTGATGCTGTCCCATTCGGGAAACGGTTGCTGATCCCAACTGTTGGTGATATACATTCGATACACTCAAGCGAAATGAGTGGTCGGTCATGTGTGGCCGGGTTGCAAGATGTTCTTGTTGAACCCAGTGTATTCCTCTCTAGAGGTACACGAGCGATAGGTGGTTCCATACCTTGTCATAGTTGGAAACCCATTACCCAATACGTGCTTGCGGTTTTGATTGTATACTATATATGTAGAACGTGAGATGAAAGCGTTTCTGCTAGATGATTATATATATACTGTGGTTGATAGACATTATTATAATATCAAAAGGTTTTGGATATAAAGATATTTTGGATTATCATAAGGGAAAAACCCGTTCCGTTATGCGGCGTGGTCTTATGAGATATCGTTTACTTGTTCGAACTGTTTTTAAACTGTTTTACTCATACCAGTCCCATGACTGACCCGGAGTTTATTTTGTTGTTTTCCCTAAACTCTTGGGTGCCTAAATTTGTATGGGCATGAAACGACCCGCAAATCCGTGCTATCTGAGTTGACTAATAACACTACATGTCCAACCCAAATAACACAGAAATACGAACCATTATTAGAAAGAAATTAGAGGATGAGAAATAGAAAGAAAGAAATATTAGAATAGAAGAAAAACGAAGATCACAACTCACAGCGGAACGAAGAAAATATATTATATAACATAAGCTTTGAAATACAAATCTGTTTTGTACATATATACATACCATCATCAGAGTACACATAACATTTGATCCAGCGGAAGTAACTCTAAATAACTAACGTTGAAGCCTCCTGCTTCAAGCTCCTCCAAGTGTATCTGTAAAAGCCTGAAACACTTGACTGCCCGTACAAATTTGGGCACCCAAGAGTTTAGGGAAAACAAACAAAAATAAACTCTGGGTCAGTCATGGGACTGGTGTGAGTAAACTCCAACCACTTGTTTAACTTTTAAAATCCTTTCCAAAAGAAAAGATAATAGTAAGACCAGCCCACACATAAACATGGACGGTTTTTACCTTACTATAACCCAAAACACTTTGATATCAAATCCAGTGATATTATAATAATGTCTACACCAAGTAAATAACCAAATAGTAGAACGCTTGCATCTCACGCTCCACATATATAGTATATAATCAAAAATCGCATGGCGCTTATTGGAGATTGGATTTCCAACATGACAAGGTATGGAACCACCTTCCAACTGTGTATCTCTAGAGACGAATACACCTGGGTTCAACAAGAACATCTTGCAACCCGGCCCACACATGACCGACCACTCATTTCGCTTGAGTGTATCGAATGTATATCACCAACGGTTGGACTCAAACCACCGTTTCCCGAATGGGCAGAATCGATAGATTTAGAAACAAAAGGAATTTCTCTAGATAGGTGATTATACACCCTAATGGGTGCGACCCACATAGCCATGCTGCCTGCCCGATTTTTGTCCTTTCCCGGTTGTTGAGGCCTGAGGCTACGCATACTTACCATTCCTTGATAACACAATCACTTTGAATGCCACATCGTCAGATCCGTTAATCACTAGTTGAGTTCGCACGAATATTCTGGATATTATGCTAAGGGATAAATCCGTTGCAACCATATATATTCATACAGACCAACCCATTTGATCATTGGAAATACTCTGTCAGACATTCGTCCATTTACGTTCGTTCTGGGATTGAACGAAACCGAAGGCACTATTTCTATAAATAGAAAAGCCCTTGCACTTCACTCCGTCTTCAATATATCCAGCATACTTGGTTCGCAACGCTTATGCCGATACGGAGTGGTTCTTCGGATAATAATCCAACCGGTCTCTCCATATTGACAACGATGGTCAAAACTTCGATAGTCTGTGATTTAACTATCGAATAAAACAAGTGTTCATCCAACATATCAAACAAATCACTGGGCCCTTTAATTAATATTTCATTAATTAAATCTCTTCTCCATTTTTCTCTATCAATATTTGTTACCCAAATATTTTCAATAATCATCTTGGCCCTTTCCGCTATTTTTGATTTCGTTGCCTTATCGAATTCTATATATCGCTATATAGATTTCTAATTGTCAAATTTCTTAAAAATATTCTAACTCCTTAAATTTCCGGAAAATTTCGCCATAACCTCCCCTGTATCGGGAGCATCGGGAAATTTCAAATAGCTTCCCGGTATCTTCTCATTTCAAAAAGAAAAAGAAAAAGCCAAGCGGCTTGCCGATACGGCGCATAAAATCTCATATATGAATTTAAAACGTACCTTTTTGTCGAGCACATAAATTATATACTTTATATACTTCATTCCATACCTGTCCAAAACCTGTTCACCTGTTTTCAATTTAATTCAACTCAATTCAATCGTCTGAATTCAGTTTCGCCCATTTATTCTTTAACTAGCTATTTTGCCTATTTCGCTTCTTTGTTTGAACATAACATGTTCAAATAAAATGTTTAACTCGTTCATAACTAAATTGAAATTCAATTTCAATTCTAGTTTTTTTTTTTTTTTCTATTTCAAATATAAATTTCAAATCGAATTTTCTTATTCAAATCCCAATATCCATTCGAAACCTCCTTAACTAATTTCTATTCAAAATTAGTTAATGCTATTCAATAAATCAAAATCTGGTTTCTGTTTTCAAAAATCCTATTCCTTGACACATTTGAATTCGCATATATTTTACAACTCAACTCTGAAATTTTCTAAATAGACAATTCGGATTTTTCCGCTTAAAAATCCTTTTATAACATTAAATAAACCATTATGGTTTATAAACGATTCTGGCGCTGTTTTTCTGAAAATTTGATTTTGACATAACTCAAAATCTATACGACGAAATTCAGATTTTTCTCCTTCATTAGAAAACTATTATCAAACCGGTCCTGACGTTTCTTGTTTCGAAGAATTCCGACTTCAACTGCGTTCTGTATACTCAATTGAAGTTCGAATCGCTAATTTACGAACTGCAGCGCTGCGGCGAGTTCGTTTTAATTATATTTATATATATAAACTTTTAAAACTTCGTTAAAATGAATTCAACTCTATTTTAATTCTATTTGAATTCCTTGATTCAAATTCCAATCTTACTTTTGAATTCTATATTTCAAATCCCAATTCCTTTTCTAGCGGATATTCAAATTCAATATTGGAATTTCTATTTCAATTCCATATTCAAATTCAATACTTGACTTCATTTGAATTCTCTTATTCAAACTCTATATTTAAAATTCCATTTGAACTTCTATATTCCAATTTCTATATTTGAATTATATTGAAATTCAAATATTCAAACTTCTTTTTAAATTCTATATTCAAAATTCCATAGTTAAAAATCCATTTGAATTTCATATTCAAATCCCATAGATTAAATCTTATTTGAATTCAATTTGAATTTCTTATATTCAAATTCCATTTTCCGTTTCCATTTGAATTCTAGTATTCAAATTCATCTCCAACCCCATTTGAATTTCATCATTTCAAATCCATTTAAATTCCCTTGAATTCAAATTCCATTTCAAAATCATTTGGATTTCCTATTTTGAAACCCTATTTGAAATTCTATTTCCAATTCTACTTTGAAATCTTATTTTCAAAGTTTATTTCAAATTCTATTTTGAAATCTCATATTCAAATTTCTACTCGAATTTCTTTATTCAAATTCCATGTTCAAAATTCAATACTCGAATTTCCATTTCAAATCTCTATTCAAATTTCATATTTGAATTCCATTTCAAATTTCTATTCAAATTTCATATTTCAATTCTTCTTTGAAATACTATATTCCAAATTCTATTTGATTCTTCTTTGAAATTCTATATTTCAAAGTCTGTTTTGAAATCCTACATTCAAATCTCTATTTGAATTTCTTTATTTGAATTCCTTCGAATTCAAATTTTAATTTTTATTCCTTGAATTCAAAATCTATTTTTCATTCTAATTTCGTCTATTCAAATTCTATTTGAACTTCCATTTGAATTTCTAAAATTCCATCTCCTCTTAAAATTCAAATATTTAAATTCCCTTTTAAAATTCAAATGTTATACTCAAATTTCATTTGAGTTATATTTTTAAAAATTTCATTTCAAAACCTATTTTGAAATTTCATTTCAAATCCCAATTTCACGCTTGTATTTCTATTTCTGAATTATCAAATGATAATTCTTTTCACTTCATTTATAACTTCGTTATAAAAGAACTATTTATAAACTTCGTTTATAAAGAACTACTTGTTTTATTTTTCAAAAACAAGTTTATATTTTATTTCCATTTAAAATTCAAATTCTATTTAAAAATAGAATTTTTCCTTTTTAAATCTCAAATATCCTCCCACGATATTTTTAAATATCATTACTTAAGCCCAGTGATATTTAAACACACAAAGCAACGAATTATTTATTTTTCTAACACATCATATATAGAAATATATATGCAAACAAATAAATAAACAGATAATATATTTTTGAGGAATCCAGTTGGATTCCTCCAACCTGTTTTCCTGCATCCACAGATGTTAGCACATAAATAATACCCATTCTGCTTCGTGGCAGAATATCGCGGTATAGAAGGTCATCCACTAGTCATAGCGTGGGGCGTATAGGGTAATCATCCGCTATGAAACTGCGGGCATCCGCTAATGAGACTGCGGGAATTCAACCAATCAATCAACCCAATATATATATATAATAGCCTAAATAACTAATATATATAAAACAACCATAAAACATTCACACAAGCAACAGACAATTATTTTTAACGAAATAAAAATAATTCTAAAGGTGAGTGAGATTTACTCACCTGGATTTCTATTTGTAGAATATCCAATGCAGCCAATTTTATAGATTTCACAATGTTTTCTCCAATCGTCTGTTTTTCAATCTAAAATAACATAAATAAAATCTCAGTTTT
This sequence comes from Allium sativum, assembly GCA_030737875.1. Classification (NCBI taxonomy): domain Eukaryota; kingdom Viridiplantae; phylum Streptophyta; class Magnoliopsida; order Asparagales; family Amaryllidaceae; genus Allium; species Allium sativum. Next base: position 174,850,756 of record CM060915.1, on the reverse strand, counting down.
TAATTAGACAAATTAAATTTAATTAATTGTCACTTGTAAATAAAATTCCAAATTTAAACATAAATCTTACTAAACTATTAGTCTACAAATTTTATTCCTTATAACTAATTTCCTTTATAACCACTAATTATATCAACTAATTTATTTTAATCAAATACCAATTATATAAAATAATTTCCATGTATTAAATTTAAATCATCTTACAGTAGTAAAATGCCTAAGTTAATTTTCTGTCTGGAAATAAATTTCGTACCTAAATCACTTGAATTAAGTAATTTAATTACACCTTACTACCTAAAATTTCTTGACTGAAATAAATAAATAACTAAATTAACTAAATTAAGATAATTACCTTAATAACCAAATTAAATCCATTTATCATTCTCGGTCCTTCAGTGCTTCACAGCAGTTCGCGATCCCCCCCAAATCAACATCTCGACACCCCAAGACCCCATCGTCGCACCTCCGGATCCTGCCCCGAAGAACCCACGATGTCGAACCCTGAAGCTTCGGCAACCCCACTGCGCCACTCTGAGCCTTATCGCACCATCAGACCCCCCAGAACCCAACCCTAATCACGAGCGTCCCAAGAGGTCTTCGAGCTCCAGGTGGTTTCGAGCTTCCAGATTATGGTGACGCGACGAGGTCCGGAAGAAGACCACGATCCCTTTTTATTTGATTTGAATTGAGGACTTCGATTTAGGTTTAATTGGTGGTATTGATTTCGATTTAGCGAGCATAAGGAATACGGCCATTTTTATTTGAAGTTTCTCGGGTGAATTTTCAGAAGAAATGAAAGTGAAAGGAACGAGGGTGGTATTTCGATGCATATATAGGCGACAAGGGGAACAGATAATGCAGCTCGAGGAAGAAAGTAATCCGACCATTTAAATTTCTGGTTTACTTTGTCGTAAAGGAAGAGGAGTAGGTCTGCGATGTAAACGATATAGGTCGGCTGAAAACACTGATTTGAATTTTATTTAATTAGATAACTAAAATATCTCGAGGTACCCTTATTCGAAAATCAGAACCGCTATTTTAACGCAACCCTTGTTATTTCAATAGCTTAACACTGTTCTGAACTAACCGAATATATTTTATATTTAATTTAAACGTATATAGAATAATTATTTTATAAAGATATTAAATTATTTAAATTTATAAACAAATAAATTTCTCGATAATATATCATTACCATTATCGATTACATTCACATAGAATTTATATTTATTATCTGAACTGTTTTGATTCAATTCTAACGTCGAATTCAATATATCCCGTATTACGGTAATTAGATCTATAACTCAATATGAAAAATCGATTTATATTATCAGCTCTATATTTAAAATAATATTAAATATTTAAAATAAACCGACCAGAAAAATCCGGGTCGTTACATTCTTCCCCCCTTAAAATAATTTCGTCCTCGAAATTGCTAAGGTAGGAAAAAGGGTACAAATCTATTTCTTTCCCACATCTCACTTATGTTGAAACTCAACTTCTCATATTTCAACAAATTAACTCCAACCAAAACTTTTGGTCTTCCTTTATTCAATTCGAATGACCTACGATCAATTCATTTATATCTAATCTATATTCTATTAAACCAATTCAAATTGATTTTAATCAATTCATTCACTTCGACCCATTTAACTTGCTTAAGTTAATTTAAATTCCAGAATTCAAATCCCTGGGTTTTCTTTCCAAATTCTTTTTGAAATCCCATAAATATATACACATATTTATTTTCATTTCAAATTCAAAACATTTGAATTTTCAAACCACATGTTTCTTTCAAAACAAATTTCCATCAAAACTTTTCTAAGGTAGCCATTCGTCACTTAGAAACTCGGAAATGAACACTGATCATGTTGCAATCATCATCAGAATTATTTCCCAACCACCGAAGTGAGTTCAGTGCTTTACCATATTCAAAATCCATTAAAATGATTTCCTTTCAAATCCTTTTAAAACAAAACTATATTATTTTAATATACTTTGAAAAATATTTTTCAACTTCCCAGGATTTTGAATTCTTAATTCTGGTTTGAATTTAATTCTAATTCATCTCATTTCTATACAAATTCTATTTGGTTATAAATAACCATTCTAAATTTTTATAGTCTCATTTGATCATAAAGTCAACATCCAACACATCCATATAATAATAATAATTCTAGAAAATTATTCTTTCTACATTAAAATAGAATTTTGGGTAAAATTATTTTATTTACCCACTTAAAACTATATCGTGTTCAATCTTCTGTTCAAGTATTTAGAAACTCCTATCGACGTCGTGGCGTCCCACGATTCGACCAGAATTCATAAACCACTCACAGACTAGTCAACACAATATAAAACAACTTTTATGTCAACTAACAAATACGCTCTCTCGTATATATACGCTCAACTCATTCTAAGGCACTGCTGACCCTATCTCTAATGAGCACATCCACACAAGCCTAGGTGTTCGCTCAACCTAAGCTCTGATACCAACTGAAACGACCCGCAAATCCGTGCTATCTGAGTTGACTAATAACACTACATGTCCAACCCAAATAACACAGAAATACGAACCATTATTAGAAAGAAATTAGAGGATGAGAAATAGAAAGAAAGAAATATTAGAATAGAAGAAAAACGAAGATCACAACTCACAGCGGAACGAAGAAAATATATTATATAACATAAGCTTTGAAATACAAATCTGTTTTGTACATATATACATACCATCATCAGAGTACACATAACATTTGATCCAGCGGAAGTAACTCTAAATAACTAACGTTGAAGCCTCCTGCTTCAAGCTCCTCCAAGTGTATCTGTAAAAGCCTGAAACACTTGACTGCCCGTACAAATTTGGGCACCCAAGAGTTTAGGGAAAACAAACAAAAATAAACTCTGGGTCAGTCATGGGACTGGTGTGAGTAAACTCCAACCACTTGTTTAACTTTTAAAATCCTTTCCAAAAGAAAAGATAATAGTAAGACCAGCCCACACATAAACATGGACGGTTTTTACCTTACTATAACCCAAAACACTTTGATATCAAATCCAGTGATATTATAATAATGTCTACACCAAGTAAATAACCAAATAGTAGAACGCTTGCATCTCACGCTCCACATATATAGTATATAATCAAAAATCGCATGGCGCTTATTGGAGATTGGATTTCCAACATGACAAGGTATGGAACCACCTTCCGACTGTGTATCTCTAGAGACGAATACACCTGGGTTCAACAAGAACATCTTGCAACCCGGCCCACACATGACCGACCACTCATTTCGCTTGAGTGTATCGAATGTATATCACCAACGGTTGGACTCAAACCACCGTTTCCTGAATGGGCAGAATCGATAGATTTAGAAACAAAAGGAATTTCTCTAGATAGGTGATTATACACCCTAATGGGTGCGACCCACATAGCCATGCTGCCTGCCCGATTTTTGTCCTTTCCCGGTTGTTGAGGCCTGAGGCTACGCATACTTACCATTCCTTGATAACACAATCACTTTGAATGCCACATCGTCAGATCCGTTAATCACTAGTTGAGTTCGCACGAATATTCTGGATATTATGCTAAGGGATAAATCCGTTGCAACCATATATATTCATACAGACCAACCCATTTGATCATTGGAAATACTCTGTCAGACATTCGTCCATTTACGTTCGTTCTGGGATTGAACGAAACCGAAGGCACTATTTCTATAAATAGAAAAGCCCTTGCACTTCACTCCGTCTTCAATATATCCAGCATACTTGGTTCGCAACGCTTATGCCGATACGGAGTGGTTCTTCGGATAATAATCCAACCGGTCTCTCCATATTGACAACGATGGTCAAAACTTCGATAGTCTGTGATTTAACTATCGAATAAAACAAGTGTTCATCCAACATATCAAACAAATCACTGGGCCCTTTAATTAATATTTCATTAATTAAATCTCTTCTCCATTTTTCTCTATCAATATTTGTTACCCAAATATTTTCAATAATCATCTTGGCCCTTTCCGCTATTTTTGATTTCGTTGCCTTATCGAATTCTATATATCGCTATATAGATTTCTAATTGTCAAATTTCTTAAAAATATTCTAACTCCTTAAATTTCCGGAAAATTTCGCCATAACCTCCCCTGTATCGGGAGCATCGGGAAATTTCAAATAGCTTCCCGGTATCTTCTCATTTCAAAAAGAAAAAGAAAAAGCCAAGCGGCTTGCCGATACGGCGCATAAAATCTCATATATGAATTTAAAACGTACCTTTTTGTCGAGCACATAAATTATATACTTTATATACTTCATTCCATACCTGTCCAAAACCTGTTCACCTGTTTTCAATTTAATTCAACTCAATTCAATCGTCTGAATTCAGTTTCGCCCATTTATTCTTTAACTAGCTATTTTGCCTATTTCGCTTCTTTGTTTGAACATAACATGTTCAAATAAAATGTTTAACTCGTTCATAACTAAATTGAATTTCAATTTCAATTCTAGTTTTTTTTTTTTTTTCTATTTCAAATATAAATTTCAAATCGAATTTTCTTATTCAAATCCCAATATCCATTCGAAACCTCCTTAACTAATTTCTATTCAAAATTAGTTAATGCTATTCAATAAATCAAAATCTGGTTTCTGTTTTCAAAAATCCTATTCCTTGACACATTTGAATTCGCATATATTTTACAACTCAACTCTGAAATTTTCTAAATAGACAATTCGGATTTTTCCGCTTAAAAATCCTTTTATAACATTAAATAAACCATTATGGTTTATAAACGATTCTGGCGCTGTTTTTCTGAAAATTTGATTTTGACATAACTCAAAATCTATACGACGAAATTCAGATTTTTCTCCTTCATTAGAAAACTGTTATCAAACCGGTCCTGACGTTTCTTGTTTCGAAGAATTCCGACTTCAACTGCGTTCTGTATACTCAATTGAAGTTCGAATCGCTAATTTACGAACTGCAGCGCTGCGGCGAGTTCGTTTTAATTATATTTATATATATAAACTTTTAAAACTTCGTTAAAATGAATTCAACTCTATTTTAATTCTATTTGAATTCCTTGATTCAAATTCCAATCTTACTTTTGAATTCTATATTTCAAATCCCAATTCCTTTTCTAGCGGATATTCAAATTCAATATTGGAATTTCTATTTCAATTCCATATTCAAATTCAATACTTGACTTCATTTGAATTCTCTTATTCAAACTCTATATTTAAAATTCCATTTGAACTTCTATATTCCAATTTCTATATTTGAATTATATTGAAATTCAAATATTCAAACTTCTTTTTAAATTCTATATTCAAAATTCCATAGTTAAAAATCCATTTGAATTTCATATTCAAATCCCATAGATTAAATCTTATTTGAATTCAATTTGAATTTCTTATATTCAAATTCCATTTTCCGTTTCCATTTGAATTCTAGTATTCAAATTCATCTCCAACCCCATTTGAATTTCATCATTTCAAATCCATTTAAATTCCCTTGAATTCAAATTCCATTTCAAAATCATTTGGATTTCCTATTTTGAAACCCTATTTGAAATTCTATTTCCAATTCTACTTTGAAATCTTATTTTCAAAGTTTATTTCAAATTCTATTTTGAAATCTCATATTCAAATTTCTACTCGAATTTCTTTATTCAAATTCCATGTTCAAAATTCAATACTCGAATTTCCATTTCAAATCTCTATTCAAATTTCATATTTGAATTCCATTTCAAATTTCTATTCAAATTTCATATTTCAATTCTTCTTTGAAATACTATATTCCAAATTCTATTTGATTCTTCTTTGAAATTCTATATTTCAAAGTCTGTTTTGAAATCCTACATTCAAATCTCTATTTGAATTTCTTTATTTGAATTCCTTCGAATTCAAATTTTAATTTTTATTCCTTGAATTCAAAATCTATTTTTCATTCTAATTTCGTCTATTCAAATTCTATTTGAACTTCCATTTGAATTTCTAAAATTCCATCTCCTCTTAAAATTCAAATATTTAAATTCCCTTTTAAAATTCAAATGTTATACTCAAATTTCATTTGAGTTATATTTTTAAAAATTTCATTTCAAAACCTATTTTGAAATTTCATTTCAAATCCCAATTTCACGCTTGTATTTCTATTTCTGAATTATCAAATGATAATTCTTTTCACTTCATTTATAACTTCGTTATAAAAGAACTATTTATAAACTTCGTTTATAAAGAACTACTTGTTTTATTTTTCAAAAACAAGTTTATATTTTATTTCCATTTAAAATTCAAATTCTATTTAAAAATAGAATTTTTCCTTTTTAAATCTCAAATATCCTCCCACGATATTTTTAAATATCATTACTTAAGCCCAGTGATATTTAAACACACAAAGCAACGAATTATTTATTTTTCTAACACATCATATATAGAAATATATATGCAAACAAATAAATAAACAGATAATATATTTTTGAGGAATCCAGTTGGATTCCTCCAACCTGTTTTCCTGCATCCACAGATGTTAGCACATAAATAATACCCATTCTGCTTCGTGGCAGAATATCGCGGTATAGAAGGTCATCCACTAGTCATAGCGTGGGGCGTATAGGGTAATCATCCGCTATGAAACTGCGGGCATCCGCTAATGAGACTGCGGGAATTCAACCAATCAATCAACCCAATATATATATATAATAGCCTAAATAACTAATATATATAAAACAACCATAAAACATTCACACAAGCAACAGACAATTATTTTTAACGAAATAAAAATAATTCTAAAGGTGAGTGAGATTTACTCACCTGGATTTCTATTTGTAGAATATCCAATGCAGCCAATTTTATAGATTTCACAATGTTTTCTCCAATCGTCTGTTTTTCAATCTAAAATAACATAAATAAAATCTCAGTTTTTAATTAGACAAATTAAATTTAATTAATTGTCACTTGTAAATAAAATTCCAAATTTAAACATAAATCTTACTAAACTATTAGTCTACAAATTTTATTCCTTATAACTAATTTCCTTTATAACCACTAATTATATCAACTAATTTATTTTAATCAAATACCAATTATATAAAATAATTTCCATGTATTAAATTTAAATCATCTTACAGTAGTAAAATGCCTAAGTTAATTTTCTGTCTGGAAATAAATTTCGTACCTAAATCACTTGAATTAAGTAATTTAATTACACCTTACTACCTAAAATTTCTTGACTGAAATAAATAAATAACTAAATTAACTAAATTAAGATAATTACCTTAATAACCAAATTAAATCCATTTATCATTCTCGGTCCTTCAGTGCTTCACAGCAGTTCGCGATCCCCCCCAAATCAACATCTCGACACCCCAAGACCCCATCGTCGCACCTCCGGATCCTGCCCCGAAGAACCCACGATGTCGAACCCTGAAGCTTCGGCAACCCCACTGCGCCACTCTGAGCCTTATCGCACCATCAGACCCCCCAGAACCCAACCCTAATCACGAGCGTCCCAAGAGGTCTTCGAGCTCCAGGTGGTTTCGAGCTTCCAGATTATGGTGACGCGACGAGGTCCGGAAGAAGACCATGATCCCTTTTTATTTGATTTGAATTGAGGACTTCGATTTAGGTTTAATTGGTGGTATTGATTTCGATTTAGCGAGCATAAGGAATACGGCCATTTTTATTTGAAGTTTCTCGGGTGAATTTTCAGAAGAAATGAAAGTGAAAGGAACGAGGGTGGTATTTCGATGCATATATAGGCGACAAGGGGAACAGATAATGCAGCTCGAGGAAGAAAGTAATCCGACCATTTAAATTTCTGGTTTACTTTGTCGTAAAGGAAGAGGAGTAGGTCTGCGATGTAAACGATATAGGTCGGCTGAAAACACTGATTTGAATTTTATTTAATTAGATAACTAAAATATCTCGAGGTACCCTTATTCGAAAATCAGAACCGCTATTTTAACGCAACCCTTGTTATTTCAATAGCTTAACACTGTTCTGAACTAACCGAATATATTTTATATTTAATTTAAACGTATATAGAATAATTATTTTATAAAGATATTAAATTATTTAAATTTATAAACAAATAAATTTCTCGATAATATATCATTACCATTATCGATTACATTCACATAGAATTTATATTTATTATCTGAACTGTTTTGATTCAATTCTAACGTCGAATTCAATATATCCCGTATTACGGTAATTAGATCTATAACTCAATATGAAAAATCGATTTATATTATCAGCTCTATATTTAAAATAATATTAAATATTTAAAATAAACCGACCAGAAAAATCCGGGTCGTTACAGGGCAGTCAAGTAGTCAGGATTTACAGATATACTGGAAGTGCTGGAGCAGGAGGCTTCAGGATCATATAGCTATAGTCATTTCCGCTGTGTTGTAAGTGCTGTACTTTGATAATGACATGTATATTCAAGTACAAATTTGTATTTCAAAGTTATGTTATGAAATATATTTATTCGTTCCGCTGTGAGATTCGTGTTACTCTGATGTTGTGTTCTTCTTCTTCTTCTATTCTAATTTTCTATCTTATCTTTCCTCACCCTCTAATTTCTTTCACTAATTACCATGATTTTTCGATGTTTTGGTTATCGACATCGAGCTTATGTCGATAACCAAAGTCGCTCAAAATCCAGGTCGTTACAGTTATGATTTGAAATTGTATTTTTTGAAACATATAAACACTAGTAATAATATCAAATTGCTTTTGTTTTATTCGTATCAAGCATATTTTGGCCGTTATAAGGTAAAAACTCTATCCTCCGGTTTGCGTTGCATTGTGTGATGGGAACTGAGTCTTATAACGGCTTCATTTTTATAAAAAGCATTGCGATGTTTAAAAGAAAGATTTGTTTTAAAGCACTGGCAATCCAATGGAGTAAACCCGTTCCACGAAAGTGGCGTGGTCCTGTGATTAGCCATATTATAAATGTGTTGAGTAGATTTCTCATGCCAGTCCCATGACTGACTCGTAGTTTGCTTCACTTTCAAAATTAGGTGCCCCTTTTTCTACACGGGCAGCCTTGCATTCAGGTTTTAGCTGGCTCTTTCTGGATAGTAGGAGCTGAAGAAGGATTCTATTATTTACCTCTTTTATGCTGTTCAGCTCCAATTGTACATTATGTTTGTTTTCCCGCTGTAGACATTTACGTATAGCTGAACTGTATTTGTTCTAAGTATGATCCTGTATACTGTGTAATTCTGATGATAACGTTTATCCAGTATATTCTATTGTGCATTATCTGGTGTATTTATTTATTTTTGTTCTGCTATTATCTGTTTCTGTGTTATATTTCAAAGAATACTTTGGCCGCCGTCCGTATGGGGTTTAGGGTCGTCTCACCGGTGGCCTTTGTGACGGCCCGCCCCGCACCAGCCTCCAAAAGTGCGCTGTACACATGCCCGACTAGCACGGGACGGTCGTCAGGAGAAAGGAAAGAAGAGAATGAACTAATCAAGGAACCTGTAGAATGTCTCACAGGGCATGGGATAAAATATAATAATAATAATATACTTGACATAAAACAGGTAAGACAGTGCATAAGCTGATAACTAAAACCAACATCAACATCAAAGCAGCGGAAATCCAAATACAGCTTATTACAACTTTTCAAAATCTACTGTCTCTAAACAAAAGAAAGTCAAAGTAGAAGATACACCACCAATGCCCAAGCAGTGATCTTCAACAACACAGGGAGAATACTATGTATATGTATTACGTGGAAGCCTCCTGCTCGTCTCCGGATCATCTACCCGTGCATCACCAGCTAACCTGTTTCTAGTCTGCTCATGTGAGCTCCCAGAGTAATAAGAGGAGACATAAAACTCTGGGTCATACATAAAGCCTAGTATGAGCGATAAGCATCTAAACAGAATAATAACAGGTATACTAAACCATACCTGAACCTGGACCTGCAACCAAAGAGTTAGTACCACATACCGTGTAACAGCCCGCACCTCTGTTCACGCAAGATATTGTCCCCAACTTAGCCACCGTATAGGTGTGGGGTTTTGTTCCTCAAAAGGCCTCGACTAAGTTTCGAGATCCGCCAACACATGGCGTTGCCACACAGGCTGAGCCAACCTCCCTACTAACACCGATATTGTCCCTACTTTTCCACCTCTCAGGTGTAGGGTTTTCCATCACTAGGCCTCGACGTTAGTAAGAGATGGGATCTACTATATAAGTAAGACTTCACACAGGCTTTCACGATGTGGGACTTAGGGGTGTTACATTCTCCCCTCCTACAGAGCCCAACGTCCCCGTTAGCTCACAAACACCTCACTCAGGCGCTGCGGTCCACACAGGAGCCACAATTCCGGCTGGGTATTGGCTCTGATACCACTGTAACAGCCCGCACCTCTGTTCACGCAAGATATTGTCCCCAACTTAGCCACCGTATAGGTGTGGGGTTTTGTTCCTCAAAAGGCCTCGGCTAAGTTTCGAGATCCGCCAACACATGGCGTTGCCACACAGGCTGAGCCAACCTCCCTACTAACACCGATATTGTCCCAACTTTGCCACCTCTCAGGTGTAGGGTTTTCCATCACTAGGCCTCGACGTTAGTAAGAGATGGGATCTACTATATAAGTACCCACTTCACACAGGCTTTCACGATGTGGGACTTAGGGGTGTTGCATACCGTACAGTACTCTAAGGTGCCATAATAAGTAGTGTAAAGAATACGGGGGTGGGCTGTGCATGTCATAATGATAGCAAACAAATCATCCATAGCAACCATCCTCGCATTTCTCACTCAGTGCATAAAGCATACGATACCTACCACTTTGGACCACTAGAAATATTGAGGTAACGACGAATCCCGACTTGTAGAAACCCTGCTGTGACCAAGCCAAACACTTGGAGTCATGACCAAACATTTCAATGACCCACTTCATTGGTCATAGCCCTTAGTTCTACCGATGCCATAATGGCCCTGAATCCGTCTTCGTACCTCCTACCATAGTGGTCCAAAGCTATAGACGTCGATAAACCCTTGGCATGCGTCCCGCAGCAAAGCCCAATCATGAAGCCCACTCATTGGTTCCCAGCTGGATCCATAGTCAAAGCTCCTCATTTGGACTTCCTTTGCATCTCAGGTTTTGATCGAATTGGAGTTGTTCTTCAAAAGAGTCTTCGCATAGAAGTGGTCCTGAATTCGATTCGGTTCGGATATATACGTAAAACACGGCTCGGTTCGGTGCAATGCTCCATGGTGTATTCCTGCGTGCGGTTCGGTTCGGTAATCCTTCCCCTTTAGACGTCGGTTCGGTTCGGGTGTCACGCTCCAGTCGGTTCGGTTCGTCCCTCCTGCTCCAGCTTGCCTGCTCTGATCGGATCTCGTTCCCTGACCTACTACGATCCGGTCCCGCTCCATAGCTCCGATCTGATCCCCCTTGCTTGCCTCCTCCGATCCGATCTCGCTCCCTAGCCCACTCCGATCCGATCCTGCTCCATGACTCTGATCCGATCCTCTGTCCAACTCCAAATCCAAGCAGTGGCCTTCCTTCTTGCCAACCTTCTTTGTGCCAGATTCCAGTTCGGGTCGGATTCCTTGCCCAGCTCCCTACCCGATCCGAGCCCTCATTCGATCCGATCCGGTTCGGAACCTGCACACTTCTGCAACTTTCCAGCGAGCTCTCTACGCCATTCGACGACGTTTTCGACCAATTTAACTATTCTAATCAATCATAAAACATACCATAGAGTCATATCAACATGTAAGAGCAACCACAAACACCAAAACCATGAATTCACAGGTCAAAATGGATCAAAGATGCCCAAAATCCTACTTTTCCCTTAAGCATGATTAAGTAAGACTAATCATAGAATTAATAAAACTTAACTAAATCGAACCAAATTTCTAAAAGAGGCATAAAATATTATTTAAGAATTTCTTAACATTTTTCCAGAATTTATTGGTGTATAAATTCGCTAATCTTCACTAATTACCCTTAATTAACTGTAATTAGTGCCAAAAAGATGCTATCACTCAGCTTTGCCACAACTAAAACCCCAAAACTGAAATATTCTCTGATTTGGCGCCGTTCCCAATCTTACACGGCAGCTCTACCTCGGTTCTCGTGCTAATACTCCTTGATTTGATGTTTGCTAAGCCTAATCTTCAATTAGAAAGTGATTAAGAGGTGTTTTGAAGAGATTTAGAGGGTGGAGGCCATGGCTAGGTTAAGAGGAATGAATAGTGACGGCTGAAAAATAAGAAAAAGGTATTCTCCAAACCCTAACAGCCCTTTTAAACTCCTAATCCCGAAATTCCCCTTTGGGCCTAGCTGTTAATTAATCACCCGGTTAAGCACAATTAAGCTGTTTTTCACCATCTGAAACTTGTTTCAGCCATATCTCCTAAACGGTGAGTCTGTTTGGCTATTATGACCACTCTACGGAAAGAGAAACCATCATCCGGAGCCAATGGAAGTGGTTTCAGGTCAAAATTCCTTTCCGGTCAAAAGTTATGGCCAAAACAGTGCCAACTAGGGGTAAAATGGCCATTTAAAAATCCGGAAAAACCATGAACATGGGAAATGACCCCAATAGTCGTCTCCCAAAGTTACATGACCATACGACTTCGTATGTGAATGAAATAAATATCCTACGATCCTATGATGCGTATAATGCGGGTGGTTACACTCCCCCCCCCCCCCCCCCTTAAGAAATTTCGTCCCCGAAATTCCTTAACCCAAACATACAAAGGATCCCGCATGCCTAACAACCACATACAACAATCAAACATGCAAAACAAGAAAACAAGCCTATCCTAGCATGCGGAAAACTAGATCGAAGTCAAAATCTTACCAGGCAAATAGTTCTGGTTGTGTCTTCCTAATGTTCTCCTCTGTCTCCCAAGTACAATCATTCTCGTCCTCGCCCCACTGAACCTTGACTAGCTTCACCGCCTTCCTTCGAAGTTGCTTCATGTCGTGCTCGACAATACGGGCCGGCTTGCGGTTCCCAACCACCTCGGGTTCTACTTCGAAGTCCTCCAACTGATCAGGTGGAACGGTCATATCTGGGCCGTGAACGAACTTCCTTAGTTGGGAAACATGAAATACATTGTGAACTCCCGCCATTTTCTCTGGTAAGTCAATTCTATATGCCAAGTTCCCGACTAGTTCGAGAACAGGGAAAGGGCCAACAAATCTTGGTGCCAACTTGCCTCTCCTGCCAAATCGTATTATGCTCTTCAACGGAGAAATCTTGACAAACACCAAGTCGCCAACGGAGAATTTTAAGTCTCTTCTCCTCTTATCAGCATAACTCTTCTGCCTATCTTGGGCAGCCTTCATTCGTTGTTGAATGGTCTTGATTTTATCTGAAGTTTCCCTCACCACATCTGGTCCAAGCACAAACTTCTCGCCAGTCTCTATCCAACAGGATGGTGAGTTGCACGGCCTTACGTACAAAGCTTCAAACAGAGCTATACCGATACTGGATTGGTAGCTATTATTATATGCAAACTCTACTAGATGCAAATGATCATCCCATGATCCACCAAAATCCAATATTCATGCTCTCAAGAGATCTTCCAAAATACGATTCACCCTCTCCGTCTGACCGTCGGTCTAAGGATGATATGCGTTACTGAGATGTAACTCTGACCCTACAGCCTCTTGTAAGCTGTTCCAAAACCCACTAGTGAACAACGGGTCTCGGTCACTCACAATCACCCAAATGCTATCATGTCCCGATCTAGTCCTTGGTAAACCATCGATGAAATCCATCAAGACTTGCTCCCATTTCCATTCGGGAATTTCTAAGGGCTGTAATAACCCACTAGGCTTCTTTTGCTCGGCTTTAACTAGCTGGCAATTCATGCACTTGGATATAAACTTCCCAATGTCTCTTTTCATCCCTTCCCAGTAGTAGGTCTGCTTCATGTCTCGATACATCTTATTACCACCAGGGTGTATGGTCAGCTTTGAGTGATGACATTCCCTTAGTACTTCATCCCTCAATCCATCGACATTGGGTACAACAAGCTTTCCATTCTTTCTAAGCCATCCATCTCGATCAAGCCCATACTTGTTCATCTCCTCATCGATACCCATCTCTAACTTGGAGATGATTTCCAATAGGTTAGGATCGTCCCTCTAACTAGAGCCGATCCGCTCAATCAAAGTGGGTCTGACCGTCAAACTTGCTAACATTTCTGAATTCAGTTCGTACTTTGGTCTGAAATCAAACCCCGCGATATACTCCAGTTGCTTCCATTCTAGAAACATAGCGCCTAAGCTGGCATGTCTCCTACTCAATGCATCAGCCACCGCATTACCCTTTCCCGGTGTATATGCGATGTCAAAATCATAGGAAGCCAAGAATTCTAACCACCTTTGTTGCCGGAGATTTAGATCCTTCTGGGAGAAGAGATACTTCAACGACTTATGATCTGTAAACAGCTCAAATCTTTCTCCCAAGAGATAGTGTCTCCAAATCTTTAACGCGAACACGATTGCGGCCAATTCCAAGTCATGGGTAGGGTATCTTTTCTCGTGCGGTTTCAATTGCCGACTTGCACAAGCTACAACCTTACCGCCTTGCATCAATACAGCACCCAGTCCGGTACCACAGGCATCCGTGTATACCGTCATCTCTTCATTCCCCTTAGGAATGACTAACACTAGCGCGCTTGTCAACTTGTCCTTTAGACTCTTGAATGCATTCTCGCACCTTCCATCCCAGACAAAAGCTTGATTCTTCTTAGTCAACTGGGTCAATGGTGCTGCTATCATGTAGAAACCTTGGATAAACTTAAGATAATATCCAGCTAACCCCAAGAAACTTCTTACATCCGTTGCATTCTTGGGCATAGGCCAATCCTGTACCGTAGCCACCTTTGCCGGGTCCACAGCAATCCCATTCTCTGATACAACATGGCCCAAGAACCTCACTTCCCTCTTCCAGAAGTGACACTTAGAAAACTTTGCTTTCAGTTGGTATTTTCTCAACACCTCCATCACTATCCTTAGATGTTCCTTATGTTCTTCCTCTGTCCTCGAATAGACCAAAATATCATCAACGAACATAAGGACAAACTTATTCAACTGATCTCTGAATACCCTATTCATGAGATCCACAAAATATGCTGGGGCATTGGTCAGCCCAAATGGCATGACCAACCACTCATAAAATCCAGAAGGCGTCCGAAATGTCGTTTTAGCTATACTCTCAGCTTCCACTCTAAGCTGATGAAAACCTGTCGCGAGATCCAACTGAGAAAATACTCTCGCGCCACTCAACTGATCGAACAAATCATCTATCCGCGGTAGAGGATACTTGTTCTTCCTCGTCACTTTATTCAACTCGCGGTAGTCTACACACAAACGAAGGGAACCATCTGCCTTGATAGCAAACACAACTGGTGCTCCCCATTTAGAAACACTCCTTCTGATAAATCCCTTCTTCAAAAGATCACTGACTTGCGCCTCGAGCTCTCGCTGTTCCCTTGGTGCCATACGATGAAGTGGCATCACTATAGGTCTGACATCTTTTACCGAATCAATACGGAACTCAATCTCTCGGTGTGGTGGAAGTCCGGTCACTTCTTCGAAAACATCCGGATACTGGCCAACCACGGCCAAACCTGACAACTCACTATGCGGAATGTCAAGGGAGTTTAGAAAACTAGCCAATACCCCTCACTGGGTAGACCACCAAACACTATCCTCCGCCCATCATCCGCTCTAGCTATCACCAAAGAGCCCTCACAGTCTACCACCTCCCCGTATCTTCGGAGCCAATCTACTCCCAAAATAATGCCAAACCCAGTAAAGCCCAAAACAAAGCAATCACAAACAAACATGCATCCATGACTCGATAAGACCACATTACGACAAATCATGCTAAGGCTAGTAGAACCACCAATCGGGTTCATCACAGCTAAAGGTCTATCGACAATCTCGGGCTCCAATCCCAACCTATCTACCAGGTCACTAGATATGAAAGAACTGGAAGCTCCGGTATCAAACAAAACTCTAACAGGAACATCGTAAACAGAAAGCATACCTTGAATGACGACGTTCTTTCCTTTCTCCGCCGCAGTTGGGGCATTCGACGAAAAAGGAATAACATTAAGGGCATATGCTTTCACCATTTGCTTTTCCTTGGGGGTTGCGGACACTTGTCCTTGTGATGTCCCATTTGGCCACAGTTGAAGCACTTCCTATCCGCTGGCTTGGCCCGACAATTACTAGCATAATGGCCCTTCTTATCACAGCTGAAGCACTCAACATCTTGTTTATTCTTTTTCTTCTGGCCATCCTTAGTCTGGCTCTGCTTCCTTTTATTCTGGGAACCACCCTTGCTTCCACCACTTGCTTGTGGCTTTGGCTCATCTGCGGATGCAACCTCAGTCTTCGGCTTAGGGTAGAGACTCTCTAATCTTAATGCTTTCCCCACAATCGACTCAAACGTCTCATCGATGTGGTTAATAAGCCTTTCCCATAAGTACTGATCTAACCTAGTTATGAATTTCTCATTCTTCTTCTCGGCAGTATCAATAAGAGATAACCCATATTTTGATAAAGTGTCGAATTCAGCAATGTACTCCGAGACAGCTCTGCCATTCTGCTTGAGCTCCAAGAATTTCTTAAACAGCACTGACTTCTGAGCAGCTGGAATGAACTTCTCGCTAAAGCGAGCCTTAAACTGCTCCCAAGTAATCTGATCTTCGGGAGTAGCTGCCTTTATAGCACTCCACCAATTCATTGCCCGCCCTTGCAGCTGACGGGACGCTAGCTTTCTCTTCATCGCATCCTCGATACCCAAATCCTCGAAGATACGTTTGCAACTATCCAACCAATCTTGAACATCCGTGGCCGTTCCGTGGAACGGCTTCCCACCAAGGCTAGTATAATCCTTATTTAGCTTGGCGAAGTCGACCCTCGGCGCCTTCACTATTGGACCACCACCATTTCCATCATTGGGATCTGCCCTTCGTACATCTCTAAGAATCTCTCTCATGAGGTCAGTAAACATTGTCCTCATGTCAGCAGCATTCCCATTATTGGCCCCTCTACCGGTACCTCTAACATATCAGCTCATGGTCAATCTGAAAAAGGAAATGATTTACGATCCCATAGGGGTGCTAGTGCAGTACGACTTCATTCTTATACTACTAATAGTATATATATATATATATATCGCTTTTAAAAACCAAAATAATCACAAATACGCTTTCTCGTATACGTATATTATCTCTCGCTGATAACTTCCCCGGGTTAATTACGCAACCTAGAGCTCTGATACCAAGTGTGACGGCCCGCCCCGCACCAGCCTCCAAAAGTGCGCTGTACACATGCCGAACTAGCACGGGACGGTCGTCAGGAGAAAGGAAAGAAGAGAATGAACTAATCAAGGAACCTGTAGAATGTCTCACAGCGCATGGGATAAAATATAATAATAATAATATACTTGACATAAAACAGGGGAGACAGTGCATAAGCTGATAACTAAAACCAACATCAACATCAAAGCAGCGGAAATCCAAATACAGCTTATTACAACTTTTCAAAATCTACTGTCTCTAAACAAAAGAAAGTCAAAGTAGAAGATACACCACAAATGCCCAAGCAGTGATCTTCAACAACACAGGGAGAATACTATGTATATGTATTACGTGGAAGCCTCCTGCTCGTCTCCGGATCATCTACCCGTGCATCACCAGCTAACCTGTCTCTAGTCTGCTCGTGTGAGCACCCAGAGTAATAAGAGGAGACATAAAACTCTGGGTCAGACATAAAGCCTGGTATGAGCGATAAGCATCTAAACAGAATAATAACAGGTATACTAAACCATACCTGAACCTGGACCTGCAACCAAAGAGTTAGTACCACATACCGTACAGTACTCTAAGGTGCCATAATAAGTAGTGTAAAGAATACGGGGGTGGGGTGTGCATGCCATAATGATAGCAAACAAATCATCCATAGCAACCATCCTCATATTTCTCACTCAGTGCGTAAAGCATACGATACCTACCACTTCGGAACACTAGACAAATTGAGGTAACGACGAATCCCGACTTGTAGAAACCCTGTTGTGACCAAGCCAAACACTTGGATTCATGACCAAACATTTCAATGACCCACTTCATTGGTTATAGCCCTTAGTTCTACCGATGCCATAATGGTCCTGAATCCGTCTTCGTACCTCCTACCATAGTGTTCCAAAGCTATAGACGTCGATAACCCCTTGGCACGCGTCCCGCAGCAAAGCCCAATCATGAAGCCCACTCATTGGTTCCCAGCTGGATCCTGAGTCAAAGCTCCTCGTTTGGACTTCCTTTGCATCTCAGGTTTTGATCGAATTGGAGTTGGTCTTCAAAAGAGCCTTCGCATAGAAGTGGTCCTGAATTCGATTCGGTTCGGATATATACGTATAACACGGTTCGGTTCGGTGCAATGCTCCATGGTGTATTCCTGCGTGCGGTTCGGTTCGGTTCGGTGATCCTTCCCCTTTAGACGTCGGTTCGGTTCGGGTGTCACGCTCCAGTCGGTTCGGTTCGTCCCTCCTGCTCCAGCTTGCCTGGTCCGATCCGATCTCGTTCCCTGGCCTACTCCGATCCGGTCCCGCTCCATAGCTCCGATCCGATCCCCCTTGCTTGCCTCCTCCGATCCGATCTCGCTCCCTAGCCCACTAAGATCCGATCCTGCTCCATGACTTCGATCCGATCCTCTATCCAACTCCAACTCCAAGCTGTGGCCTTCCTTCTTGCCAACCTTCTTTGTGCTAGATTCCAGTTCGGGTCGGATTCCTTGCCCAGCTCCCTACCCGATCCGAGCCCTCATCCGATCCGATCCGGTTCGGAACCTGCACACTTCTGCAACTTTCCAGCGAGCTTTCTACGCCATTCGACGACGTTTTCGACCAATTTAACTATTCTAATCAATCATAAAACATACCATAGAGTCATAGCAACATGTAAGAGCAACCACAAACACCAAAATAATTCACAGGTCGAAATGGATCAAAGATGCCCAAAATCCTACTTTTCCCTTAAGCATGATTAAATAAGACTAATCATAGAATTAATAAAACTTAACTAAATCGAACCAAATTTCTAACAGAGGCATAAAATATTATTTAAGAATTTCTAAACATTTTTCCAGAATTTATTGGTGTATAAATTCGCTAATCTTCACTAATTACCCTTAATTAACTGTAATTAGTGCCAAAACAATGCTATCACTCACCTTCGCCACAACTAAAACCCCAAAACTGAAAAATTCTCTGATTTGGCGCTGTTCCCAATCTTACACAGCAGCTCTACCTCGGTTCTCGTGCTAATACTCCTTGATTTGATGTTTGCTAAGCCTAATCTTCAATTAGAAAGTGATTAAGAGGTGTTTTGAAGAGATTTAGAGGGTGGAGGCCATGGCTAGGTTAAGAGGAATGAATAGTGACGGCTGAAAAATGAGAAAAAGGTATTCTCCAAACCCTAACAGCCCTTTTCAACTCCTAATCCCGAAATTCCCCTTTGGGCCTAGCTGTTAATCACCCGGTTAAGCCCAATTAAGCTGTTTTTCACCATCTGAAACTTGTTTCAGCCATATCTCCCAAACGGTGAGTCCGTTTGGATATTATGACCACTCTACGGAAAGAGAAACCATCATCCGGAGCAATGGAAGTGGTTTCAGTTCAAAATTCTTTTCCGGTCAAAAGTTATGGCCAAAACAGTGCCAACTAGGGGTAAAATTGTCATTTAAAAATCCGGAAAAATCATGAACATGGGAAATGACCCCAATAGTCGTCTCCCAAAGTTACATGACCATACGACTTCGTATGTGAATGAAATAAATATCCTACGATCCTACGATGCGTAGAATGCGGGTCGTTACAGCCGTCTTAAAGGCTGTCCTGTAGGCCCACAAAGCTAGTGGCAACTCATCTACACACTTGGCTTTGGCCTGCTCCAACCACTTCTTGAGAATAGATTTAGTGACCTTGTTTATTGCTTCAACCTGGCCGTTTGACTGCGGGTGAGCTACACCGGTGTATCGTTTATCAATCTTGTACTTATGGCATAATTTTCTGAATTCGTTGCTGTCGAACTACGTCCCATTATCAGTTATGATGGTCTTTGGTATCCCAAACTAATAGCTAATGTTTCTGACCACAAAACTAATCAGCTTTCTTGTCGTGATCATTGTTAAATGTTCAGCTTCCACCCATTTCGTGAAATAGTCAACGACGACGATCGCGTACTTTGCACCCCCTTTGGCAATAGGTAACACTCCAATAATATCAATTCCCCACATGGCAAAAGGACTTGGGCTTACCATCAACTTGAGCTGAGTTGGAGGTGCTTTGGGAATTTGGTGAATCTTTGACATTTGTCGCAGCGTCGTGAATAATCAACCACGTCTTTATTCACGGTAGGCCAAAAATATCCATACCGCAATACTTTCTTTGCTAGGGTTTAGCCCCTGGTGTGGTCCCCACACTCACCTTCATGTACTTCTTGCTGTACATGTTTGACGCCGTCATGTGCGATACACGATAGTAGGGGAATTGAAAACCCTTGGCAAAAAAGTACGTTGTCCTGTAAAACATATCTTGCAGCCTTATGTCTTACAGCTTGTCTTTCACTTTTCTTCAACGGGAGGGTTCCATTCTTGAGAACATTCTTGATTGGTGTCATCCGTGATTCTCTCTCTGGATCAACTTCTAAGGCTAGTTCCACCTCCATCAGGTCGAAACTCGGTGATCCCAAAACCTCTATTAGAACCATTTTTCTTTGGGATTATCAGAACTTGCTAGTTTTGCCAACCGATCGGCGTTCTGATTTTCTGTTCTTGGAATATGCGTTATGCTGTAATGCTCCAAACTACCCAGCAACTCCTTTACCTTTTTCAGATAAGTAAGGAGTGGAGGTCCTTTAGTAACAAACTCCTCCCGTACCTAGGATACAACTGTCTTGGAATCGCAACATATATCTAGTGTCTTCACCCCTATTTCTTTTTCGAGTTTCAGCCCAGCAATCAGGGCTTCATACTTGAAATTGTTATTAGTAGCAGCAAATTCTAATCGCAATGCGTAGTAAATAGACGGTCCTTCAAGAGTTATTAAAACAACTCTAGCGTTCGCCTTCCGGAATTATTTTTGGATCCATCCGTATATTGCTTTCACGGACTAAGCTCTAATTCTAGGTCTAAAGTAACCACCTTGTCACCCGCCGTTTCCCCTTTGGGAATTGTGAACTCGGCTACAAAGTCGGCCAAGCCTGCCCCCTTATTGATCTCCATGGCTGAAAATTTAAATAGAATTGACTCAACTCGATGTTCCATTTAAGTAACCGCCCCGATGCTTCGGCTTTTTGGAACACTTGCCTTAAAGGTTGACAAGTGTATACAACTATCGGGTGAGCCTGAAAGTAATGACGAAATTTGCGAGAAGCAATCAGGAGGCTATAAGAAAGTTTTTCTATCTTCGGATAATTACATTCTACAGCAGCTAGCTTCTTGCTCACGTAGTATACAGGCCTCTGGACTTTATCCTCTTCACATACCAATGTTGTACTGATGGCATGAGATGATACCACTAGGTAGACAAACAAATCTTCATGTTCCACGGATTTTGATAATATTGGAGGCATTTCTACTAAGTCTAATAGATTTTGGAAGGCCTCCACACAATTAGGAGTCCACTTAAAATTCTGTTTTCCTCGTTTAATCGGATCAAAGAAAGGTACGCACTTATCAGTGGCTTTGGAGATAAACCCGCTCAATGCAGCAACTTTTCCGGTCAGGCTTTGAACTTCATTAATCTTTCGTGGTTCTTGAATATTCCTCATTACTGCTACTTGACTAGGATTAGTCTACATCCCTCGACAACTCACAGTAAACCCAAGGAATTTCACAAATGCGACGCAAAATGAGCATTTTAGGGGGTATAACTTCATTCCATATTTTCGAAGAATATCAAACATTTCAGCTAAGTCCGTTGTATGGTTGGAAGATTGTTTAAACTTCACAAGCATGTCATCCACATAAACCTCCATGGTTTTCCTGATTCGATTATAGAACATGCGATTGACCAAACCCCGATACGTGGCTCCTGCATTCTTTAATCCAAATGGCATTACCACATAACAATATAACCCAAGTTGTGATGAAACTTGCGTGCTCTTTATCTGGTATGTGCATGGGAATTTGATTGTACCCCGAATAGGCATCCATAAAGGATAAAAGCTCGTGTCAGCCGTGTAGTCTACTAGTTGATCAATCCTGGGTAGAGGAAAGCTATCCTTCGGACAAGCCTTGTTCAAGTCAGAGAAGTCGATATATGTATGCCACTTTCCATTAGATTTTTTGACCCGGACAGGATTTGATATCCAGTCGGGAGATTTCGAATCCTTAATGAATCCATTATCCTTTAATTTCTCTACCTCCTCATTCAAACCTGCTGACCGCTCTGGGCCAAACATCTATCTCTTCTACTTGACTGGCGGGTGCTTTGGATTAATGCATAAAGAGTGGCTCATAATAGCAGGCCAAATCCCACACATGTCAACGTGAGTCCAGGCAAACACATCTAAATTCACCCTTAAGAAATCAGCCAACTCTTTCGCTCAAATTTGATCTAGTTGCGAGCCGATCTTTACTACGTTTTTCGAATCTGTCTCATCAATAGGTATATCAATTGTTGTCTCGTTGGGAGTCGCCTTTCTATCCTCGGGTTCTCTATCCTCTTTGGGATCTATATACTCGAGCAAATCTAAGGGCGACTCTCTTGTGGCTGGACACCTTAATTGCTATGCAGAGTTTTCCTTCGAAGGGGGAGAATCGTCCTTAGATTCTATATTCAACCCCTCCATTAGCATATTCAACTCCATCATGTAACACGCTCGTCCTGTAGCCTGGTCGTCTCTCATCACCCTAATTCCTGCGTCAGTCGGGAATATAAGTAGCAAGCACCAAGGTGCGATACATGCCCTAAACTCAGCAAGGGCCGGTCGGCCTAGGAAAGTGTTGTAGGGTGACTTTACATCCAAAACTACAAACGACAGGATCCTCACTCTCCGGCGAGCTCCCCGTCCTAATGTTACTGGTAATTCTACATATCCCATCGGAGTCATTGACACCACATTGAAGCCCCGTATCCATCCTTCGCAGGGCTTTAGATCTTGGGCTTCAAGTCTCATTTGTTCAAAAGCTTTCTTGAAAAGAATATTGATTGAACTCCAGTTGTCCAACAACACTTTATGGACTAAGGTGGGGCCATTGGCCGTGGTAAATACCAGTGGGTCTTCGTTGGTGATTGAATTCCGGTATCATCTCTACTACAGAATATGACGTCGTTTGTCATCGTCTTTTGTAGTTTTACTGGAGTAATGTCTTCGAGGTTACTGCATTCTCCTACCTCAAAGTGGTTGGCGGCATTGACGTATTAATCCATCACTTTAAAACAATGACTAGCTAGGTGGGGTCTGCCTATAATAGTATTGATAACAATCATCTAACCTTTTTGTTGGGCTGTGGGTTTGGAAGTAGGCTGGTTTTGGTCGGGGCTCTCCCCATTGCCCCTTGTCCCTTAGGGCAACCTTGTACTCGTCTAACTTGCCTTCTTGCAGCAATCTTTCAACTACATCTCTCAAATGATGGTATTCTTTGGTGGAATGTCCATGGGTTCCGTGGAACAAACAGAACTTTCCCGTTGCGATCTCTTTTTCAGTGGAGTCTCTGGGTGATGGCTTTTTGTATTGCAATATGTTGTACGTGTCCAAATAAATGTTTTCCAAGTTATCATTTAATGGCGAATAGTTTTCGAAAGTTTGGAATCGAGGTCTTTTGCAGGGATTTTTCCCTCGGTTCCTACTCCTCCTATTGCCATTTCCATTCTTGTTGTTGTTACCTTCGTTCTGGTTGTCAATGTTCACTTCAACCTTCCCTAAACTGTCACCGGATTGTTACACAACAACATTACTTTTGACACCTTTCCTCGTGGCCCCTTCGGACTTTCTCTTCCTATTTGTACGAGCTTCTTCTCCCCTTAAGCGTATATTAACCTTTCCTAATTGTAGAGTTTAAGTTCTGAAAATGCCAAAAGATCCTTCCAAATGTCCCTTGATGGCGTATTTATAGGTGGAAAGTGCTCCTGGGATGGCTTCGGTTCTGATCCACGTGGCATCCATCCCATTATTATCGGGTTCGGATGGACTATGGTAGCAACAGCGCATCAGGTTAGTGGCGAACGTGGGGGGAACGTTGGTATAACGGCTCCGAGTCTCAATGAAACACGGGATGTAACCGCTACTACTTGAATTGTCTGGTTTCGGATTGGAAGTACTACAAGTTAAGGGAAATGGATCGGGTTTACCCGAACCTATCCGATTTGGCCTGCGCACCTTCATTCTTTGCTCTACATGCCTTGAACAAGTAAATCCGATCCGATCCGACTTGACTTAAAAATATTCTTCATTCTTTTGATCTCTTAATCTTTGTGTAGCCTAGTTCACAAAGTAGGCTAACATTAATAAACTATAATAAACACTATTCACCCCCCCTCTAGTGTTAATATAGATCCAATAATTGGTATCAGAGTGGGTATTTTCTTTAACTCTAGAGTCATGGGTCATCCTAGTTGTCAGCCTAGTGAGAGTCAGTCCAGTAATATTCAAAATATTTTCAATGGAACAGATTTTTTAAATTGGAAAATAAATATGAAAATTTATATAAAATATTAAATATTGGAATATTATTATTAATATGCTCGATTTGGTTAGATAAAAGGAATATTGTTATCAATAATCGTGCTATGGACATTATTTATTCTTGTCTCAGTATTGATCAATTTAAGCTTATCTATCATTGTTTGACTGCATAGGAAATTTGGAATACTCTCAATACAAAGTATGGATAAATTGACAACAACATCTCAAAACCCCAGAATGTCAGCTAAGATTCAGATCCATGCTTAAAAGGAGAAACATATAGATGAAACGATGGAGAATCAACAAACGCTAAAGTTGAAAATTTCTCGTACGAAGATTTGGTTTATATATGTGTTGATTTAACTAAATCTATTGATAAACTCAATTCTAAAAACAAATCTCCGAAATATAGGAATTTTGAGTTGAACAACAAAATTGATGATCTGGAATCACAGCTTGAATTTTTTAAAAATTCTTCAAATTCAGATTGCAGAAATTGTTTGAAATTGGAAACCAGTCTTTTTCATATGAATAAAAACATTCAAAAGTTTGAAAAGGAAATTCTGATCTTAAAATAAAACAAGATCAAGTTATCAAGTTTGAACAATTTTCTATAAAAGGAATTTGAAATTTTTAAGACTGATGTAAATTCCAAATTTGTAATTGCTGAAAAAGAAAATTTGTTGAAATCTGATTTGATTTTAAAAGAACTTGAAATAGAGATTGAAAAATCCAAGAAATTTGAGTTTGAAAAACAAAAAAAAATTAAATATGAGATCTCTGAGTCCCAAGCCAAAATTAAATTACTTGAAGATGAAAATTTCTCTTTGAAATCTGATTTTGAAAGATGTAAGATCACTAAAAATTGTTCTTCATATTTAATGAAAGAAAACGATGATGTTAAAACTGAAATTCAATGACTTGAAAGGACATTGACTAAATTTTCTAATGGTGAAAAATCTTTAAATATGTTGCTGAAAAATAAAATTTTCATCAGGAAATAAAGTGAACTCGACTTTGGAAAAATTAATGAGTTTGAAAGGAGAAGAACAAATGATTTTAAAAATCCTTCAAATCGCTTTGAAAATATTTGTTTTGAAAATTTGAATACAAATAATTTCAAATCCTTTTTAAATCAAAAAAAAAGAGAAAGTGTTTTATAACAAATCATTTAAACATTCTTGGATCCCAAAAGAAAATAAAATGGGTTTTGTTGAATTTAAACAGATTTGGGTTCCCAAGGTTACAAAAGTTAATTCTAATGGTGTGTTGTACAAACAAGTCTGGGTACCAAAACATATGAATATGTCTGTGAGTGGTTTCACTAATTTTCTTAGACCACTTGATCCCCTCAACTTTTAGGTACCGAAGATGGCTAAGGAAATGCATGGCTAAAGAGAATCTGAAACCAAACTGCCTCCTATCATTGAATCATTTGAAGTTCCTTGGCCAAATCTGTTGGATTGGAGATCTACAACATCTTCTGAAATTTTAGGTATGATCTCTGAACTTATCTTTGTAAAATTTTTATTATCTCTCCTTCTATCACTTCTTCCTTTCTTTTGTTTTTGATTTATCACTGCTATATATTTTTCTGTGTGGGCTTCCTTAACTTCTAATTGCAGAATTCATATTTTTCTGGAAATTTGCTTCATTTGTATAAAACTATGATGTTTTTAATCATTTCATGATCTTGAATTTATTTTTGTAAATATCGGCAATAGATTTGAAGTTTGTTTTTTGATTCTCTGAATTCACAACAATGTTGATGTATTCTTTCATATTTTGAAAGATGTTGATTTGAATTCTAAATTTTTGAAGATTTAGAAGTTTTATGGAATTTCACACCCCTTTGCTGTTTTGAGACTCCTCTAATTCATTTTGGAAAGTCCTGAAAATTTATACTCATTACAGCACTCTATTATATATCAGTTGTCATAATTTCAGAAATTTTCAGATTGGCTTGAATATTTTAAAATGTCTTGAATCAGTGATACATCTTGAAATTCATCTTTATTCTTGATCATTATGGTTGAAATTTGTTTGTTTAAAATCATCTGAAGTTATTGATATTTTCAATATCACACACCTCTTAATTCTGAAATTATCAATCTTGTGTGAAAGATTCATTATATCTCAAACTTGACATTGATTCAAGTGATTTCAAATATATTATTTTTTATTTTTTGGATCATGAATTTCCCTCAAGTCTAATGTAAACGATCTGAAATTACTTCTGTACTTGTCAGAAAATAGAACTGGTAAAAATTCATTGAAAATATGGTCTTAAAACTCGCTGCTTCTTCATGATGATTTGATTTGAATAATTGTTTGTTTTAAAATCATTTGAATTTGTTGATTTATTGAATCTCACACATATTTTGGATCAGAAATTTATAATCTTGTCTGATTGATTCATTGAATCCTTAGATTTTCATATTTCCTCAAATGATTTCAAATAAACTATATTTTTAATCTTGAATCATGAAACATATTTTGTGACCATCTGAAGCATCCTCTGATAAGTCTGCTGTGATATTTGTTTTTGCGTTGCTCTGATACTGTTTTTTGAAAATGTCCTTTGATAACTACTTGTTTTGGTTAACTCTACTTGCTTCTCTGAAAAATGTTTTAAATTGTTGAGTTATCTGCTTGGACCTTGTGATTGATTTTTTGTTTGTCTGTGATACCCTGGTTTGTCTCCTGGTTCTTGTTACGATCATCGTTAATAGAGACACCACAATTGTTATTAGAAGTGCTGAACTTTTATGTATATATTTCCTCTTGTAATTGATTTTCAATTTTAAATTTATTTATTAATTATTCATTCAGAAATTGAAATCAATGTCCAAATTGAATTCTATTTATAATTCATCAAAATTGTTATTAGATTTTGAAATTGTGATGAATTGTGACCACAATAACTTTCACAACAAGAGGAGATTTTTTTTAGATTTTCATGATGGTTGAACATTTATTATAATATCTTTGAATTGGCAATTATTTCATGACCAACTCCTTTATCTATCGTCATTCTACCATCCACCATTATTTTATATTAAAGTGGAGAGTTTTAATTTTTTTAAAAATCTTTTTGAATAAATAGTGAAAATATTTGTGATGGAAATGTGACTGTGTTATTTTTATTCTGAATTAGTGATAATTGAAAATTTTCAATGATCCCTGTACAATTGAGCATATTTCCTAATGTAATTAATTTAGAAATTTATTTCACAGTCCATTTCTATATCTACCACATTTCTATCATTCATATTGGTTTTATATACCGAGGATATTTTTTCCTTTGAAAATGAAATGATAAATATAATTAATACATAAGTGTTTCTCTAACCATATGTAAAAATCCAAGGTCTGGTTATGTATGGTTATGAGATTACTTATATTTAAGCTGCAACTGACCTCATTTAAAAATCCAAGTTCTGGTTATGCGTGGTCAGTGTGCTCTTAAATTTAAAGAAAAGAAAATAATTTGGTACATAAAAATTTAAATGAAATTCTCCTTGGTGTGTAAAAACTATCCTATCAATCCATGTTCTCATTTGTGAAATGTGTTACTATTTTATGAAATATTATGATTTGTTGATTTATAGCAATTGGGATTTGAGAATATTTGATTTTGTCACTTAAATTGAATTATTAACTATAGTCCAAATCCATCACTGTTTTTGTACTTCATGTTTTTTTGAAAACAATCCGAAATCATATTTTTGTAACTCTCTCCATTACATATAAATATCAAGTAAATCCGTCATTCTCTACAATGTGAAATATGGCACTGATTCTCAGTTTATTATGATTTTTTTGACTGATTGAGAATTATGATTACCGTTCTTCCTCTTAAGCTGAGACTATATTTTTTAATTACTTTTTCATCTATATTTTGAATTCTGTATTCTTTTGATGATAACGAAAGGGGGAGAATGGACTAAGATTTTGATTTATGAGTGAATATTTTATAAATATTTTCAATTTTGAAAATTTGTTCAATTTTGTTTTTCACTCATGCACAATTATAGGGGGAGTTTCTGTTGTAGGGGGAGCTTTCAAATAAGGGGATTTCATTTCTTCACTGTCAAACACGTTTACTATATTAAAAATCTTAATATTTGTTTGTCATCATCAAAAGGGGGAGATTGTTGTATATAACGTTTTTGTATACACAATTATATGATTTTTGTTTGATGATAACAACTAAGTATATATTGTCATAAATGTGTCTGTAATTGTACTGTTTCATATACTACACAACAAACAGGAATATAATATTTTATTTAAATAAAATACAACTGTACATAAATTTAAATATTCACATAGTATTTTATTTGAATAGAATATTTTATTTCAATATCAAACAGTACAAATTTTGTAACCCAGTATTTGAACACATCACTGATATACAACTCATTTCAAACATATACAATTTCTTTATATACAGAGCTCCACACTACAGACACTCGATTATACAATCACTCTCTCTGTTTACATTTCATTAATACAAACTTACACTCTGTTCTTGTCCTCTATCTTCTGTCTTCACAACATCTTCACTGTCAGTCCAGTCATCACCTGCTTACCTGTCACATGAAACACACACAGTACACTGCAATAGAAATAAAATTGTATACGTGCAAATATAAATTTTAATTTTTAAAATTTTATTTGCCTCAGATTTATGGTGTGCTTCTCAACATTTTTCATGACTTGATCTAATATGTATATATTTCTAGTACACACTAATCAGCCTCAACACACTACACCGGTTTGCTGATCAAAACCAGTTAATTCTGAACAGCCACAACACAGTGTAGCGGTCTGCTGATATATATTTGAGTAGATACATATATATCAATATATATATACACACAAAAATATATATACATACGTGTACGTATATATATATGTACACATGCAGGTCAACATGGTCAGCATATCAGTGAAATGGAACAAATGGCAAGACAGTTTCAACATGCCAAAGTGGTCAAGCAACAAAAACTGGTCGGGCCAAGCAATTACAAGATAATGTGAACAAGTGCAAACAATCAAGTGCATGGTGCAATGTTTCAAGTGCCAAGCAAAACATGGTCGAGCCATGTATGACAACTTCAAGTCATAGCAGCAAATGAATAACGAAAACAAGTGAACATGGTGAAGACATCCCGCATAGTCAAGCCCAGACCAAGACATGGTCAAGACAGACCAAAATACAATTCAGCAAGTCAAGTTTTTTTTAAACATGGCAGCTATCATTTTACTCAGACAACTAAGAAGTGCCAAACAGCCAGTAGTGTGACAACAAGTTTCATATCAAAGCATGTATATGGTGCAAATGCATGGTGGTAATTTCTTGCATTGCTGAGTGCAAACAAAAAGCGCAACAAGTAAGAGATAGAAAATATACGTGTATAGTTGTGTATATATAGGGGGCATCATGTATAAGTTATTAAGAAGGCAACCCAACAAAACAGAGGTGATCATGCATGAGCATAAGGAAACAAGACGTGTGATCAAACTCGTTTATTTTTCAAGCAGCAGTTTATATTGCAACAATGATGCACACAGATATAAAAAGGTTGATGTTTCATAGTTCATGTGTAAGTATGTAAGAATACATGGTCAAGTTGTCAAGCTAGGTATAGCAGCTTAATGAAAATGAAGCAACACTGTGTCGAGCCTCATGGTAAGCACAACAAATATAGGAGGCTACATGAAGAACACTGAAAATAATGGTGCAGCCAAGAAGGCAAGTACTCATGCCTAAAAGTAGAGGTACAACATATAAATGAACAAGCAAGAAATCTAAGTCAAGGTCCAACAAGTCAGTGAAATTTCAAGACAGCTCATATCTACCTTACACAGATTTCAATCATGGTGAAGGTTTAGCAAGGTGACACAAAATGGCTCAACATTTTAAACAAAACTGAAATGATCATGTCAAAATTCATTTTAAACAAGTGCTAATTACTCAGAATGGACTGCATTGATTTCATAGTTGGAAGGAAACAGTTTTTTTCTTGAATTGGGAAGGGACATTTTTACTGGAAACTAAATTCGAGCAAGGCAGCAAAATGGATTTTCTTTTCTGTTTTGAATAGTAAGAACATCATTTGGTTCGTTTTCTAGAAATGCAAGTGAGAATTTAAATCAGCATAAACGTATACAGGAAGTTATTCAAAATTGTCTAAATTGATTTCCAAAAATACAAGTGAGAATTTAATGCAATTTCAAATTCGACCTGCCAAAGTTTGTGGTCCAGAAATCATAGAGTGCAAATATTTTATTTCCAGAAAGTTAGATTTACAATGAAATAGCATGGCAAGAATTATCCAAAAATTTCTGTAATTCATATGCACAGTTTGGACAAAAAATTCACGAGCATTAAACAAGGCATTGTCAAATTCAATTTGGTTTTGGAAACAAAAAAGTTCATCAATATCATTTCCAATCAAAGAAATTC
Source organism: Allium sativum (assembly GCA_030737875.1). Classification (NCBI taxonomy): domain Eukaryota; kingdom Viridiplantae; phylum Streptophyta; class Magnoliopsida; order Asparagales; family Amaryllidaceae; genus Allium; species Allium sativum. The sequence goes on along the minus strand of CM060915.1, from coordinate 174,819,587 downwards.
AAAAGAGGAAACTTTCCAGTATTTCACAAATCAGTTTTTGGCACTCAATCAAAGTCGAGAAATTCAAAATGGGCAAAGCACACAATCCGATTGACCCGCATACGTGAAATTAGAGTCTCTAAGGTTTCTAAACCCATATAAATTCTCACACCAATTCATCACTGGCTTTATCAAAAGTCAACAACAAAACCCGAGAGCAAAATCAGAGTAATATGTTCAGAAATTACTTACAAGATTCTCAATCGACGATACCCAAATCGTGAAGAAAGAAGCCTCTGGAATCGATCACGAAGTAATGTACAAGGAGACAAAGCCATCAGTTTTTTTTCATCAATTTAATCGATCAATTTGGGGAGAACTATAAAACCCTCGCCGCCATTTATTTTTACCTGAGCAAAAGAGATCAGGTAGTAACAAAATGGATGGAGTCAATTTGAAGTGGACCGACCCATTTCTTTTGGCCTAGTTGAAGTGTTTTAAGAAGGGAAAACTAATTCCTTTTAATTCTAGGGTTTTGATTTACTTTTGTTGTATTTTCATTTTTATTTTGTAATCATCGTTTGTTTTCTAGTTTGTCAAACTGGGGAATCCAGTTATGGTTTAGCTGGCTGATTCTAGAGTTTGTAAAATCTAGAAGGTTTTCTAGTTTCGTCTGTAAAACTAGACAGTTTACTGGAGTTTGTAAAACTAGGGGAAATAGATCTAGGGGATTAGATCAGTCTAGGGTTTTGAGCGTAGGGTTAGTACAGGAGCAGGGAGTGCGAGTTTACAGGGTCTGTAAGCGGGATCTGTTATTTACAGCTAGTAGGAACCTTAATGAATGCATCCGTCGGCAGAGTCTGCCAAAGCTGGGTGTATCTGTGTGTTATTTCTTTCCTGCATTTATTTCTTGTCGTTTTCTATGTTGTGACTGTTTTTTAAATATCTTAATAAACTGTAATAAACCGTATTCACCCCCCTCTAGGGTTAATCTAGATCCAACAGTTACAATCTCCCTCACTTAAAGTCTTTTTATCATCGAAAAGGAATGGAGCTGAAAGTTGTTTAACAAACCAACTCAACTTTCATTCTGGCTTTCATTCTTCAACTTTTCAGTTTTTAAGAAATTTCAAATTTTTCAAAAATTTGGCTAACACCCTAAATTTTCGAAAATTTTCGCCATAACCTCCTTTGTACGGGGAGAACTTTAGAACCGCAACTTGCCTCACAGGGCCCTCACCAATCCAAAAAGAAAAGAAAAGGCCAAGCGACGAGCCAATCTGCTCATAAAATAATCAAAAACCGAGAAATACAGTAAATATGTACCTATTTGTCGGGCACACAATTTTATTCCTCTTCTTAGCCTCCTTGCCATTACCTATTCCTATATATATATATATATATATATATATATATATATATAAACACACATACATATACATGTATATGCATGCAACAATTTTCAATTCAGTTCAATATTAAATTCGATTTGGCTAAATTTACCATTCGTTTACATATTGGTCTCAGTAATTTTATTAGTTAACTAATAATCAAACATTGCAACCAGCAATTAATTAGTTGATTAGAATTTCAAATTCATAATTTTTTATATACTCAAAAATCATATTTTTGATGCCAAATAAAAACAATAAAATCTAACTAAGTTTGGTTCTCACACCAGTCAATTGGAAATATATAGATATCCCACTTTAGAAACTCGAACACAAACTTCTGATGCTACGTAGTCATCAGTAGAATAAATCCCGGGTGACTAGAGTGTAATTCTATATCTAGCTAGTATATTTGAGGCTTCGTATACACGTGGATCAGACGTGTATTAAAAATATTCGTATACTTGATTGTCCAAGTTCAATACAAAATAAATATTCGAATACATATAATATAGTTTAAATTTTCAAAACTAAATTTGTTTTCATTTTAATTTTAAAAATAACACTCTTCGCACTAATTCTAGGATACTAATGATCCCATCTCTAATGAGTCTTTATCAGTGGATATTACTAATCAATCTTTGATGAATTCTTTCGTTCGGTTCTAATGTATTTTGATCTCGAGCTCTGTCAACCAAAGCTCTGATACCAACTGAAACGACCCAAACTCACCCATACGGGAAAGCCTGAATTATGTTGAGAACATGACAAATTAGAGCACAAACAGAAGAACATTTCATTGTTAATTACAACAATTACATAAGAGTACAAGAATATAATAGAGTATGGATAGATAATATAAATTTGAAAAACATCAGAGATTTACAAATTACAATGCAGCGAAAAATAATACAAAACACAACTAAAAAAAATTACACGGATAAAGAGCATTCCAAATATAGCTCCAGTTGTAAACCAGTATCCTGTGAATATAATATCTGCAAAACTAAAACTATTAGCTGCCCATGCGGAAAATAGGGGCACCCGGAGTTAAGGTTAAAACAATAAACTCCAGGTCAGTCATGTGACTGGTGTGAGAACTAAAAACAGTTATTAACTTGGTTTTAAAGTAAGGTAAATCTAGGGACCATGCCATATAACATGGAACGGGTTTTTAACCCAAAGAAAACCAGTGTATAAACAAACAGTGAAATGCTAGAGAATAAAAATGAAGCTATTATAAGACTCAGGTCCCGTCGCACAATGCAACGTAAGACAGAGGATAGAGTTTTACCTTATAATTGCCAAAAATGCTTTGTACGTGAAATTTCATATTTTGTTATTACTATAAGTGAAGAAATCTACTTAAAATATAAATGTATCAATCATAGATGGCATGGTATCCCATGCTACAATGTCACCATACTATTTCTACAATCAAAACTGGAATGTCGTATTGGAAGTTAGATTTCCATCATGAACCAAGGAAAGGGATCTTCCTTACAGAATTTGAGACAATCTGGCCTACCATGTCTCAGGCTACAGCCACAACTGCACCTAGGATCTTCAAGGCCGGTCCTCACTTATGTTTGTGGATTGGTTATTCCTGAACAATGAGTTTCCCCGCCCTATGGGGTGTAATGGTCAGTATGTTAACCACATCATCCATCGGCCCCGTAGTGACCGATATATCTGAGGTACTTCGCTTTCCAACATCCACGCAAGTAAAAATGTCTAGGCTCATACCATGACACCACTCCTAACTAGAAAGAAACACATGCCCTCCCTTGAGTCCATCAACCCGTTTCTGGTTCATACTAGGGTGTGAAGCTTGCAAATTAATGCTATACACAAAGCTATGCCATTTAAGGACATGCTTTGATCTTCAACAACAAGACTCTGCTTTTCAACAAAAGCCTTGATCACTTGCATCTCAGCATGCCACATTGACATTCCACGCTAAGTGACTGATGTCTATCGATATACAACCTCTGAGCTCATACGTCTCAGAGAAGGGCATTAAGCAAGAGAATAAATTCTCTGCTGCTAACATATATATATATATATTTAATAGAGTTAAAATCTAATGTCATACACACATCCATTTACTAGGACGTTCTGGTTTGGAAATAAACCGGAGGCACCTTATTCCTCGTCCCATATGTCCAATACAGGAGAGAGGTCCTTTCATATCTGGTCTGTGATGACCCTAAACTCCTGTGCCACAGAAGAAAGGATAATCTTTGGAATATAACATATAAACAATAATAGCAGAGAAGAAGTATATCATTACACCAGATAATGTAAATAAATTACACTAGAATAAATATAATCATCAGAGTTACACAGTACAACAGGATCACACTTAGTACAAAATACAGTTTCATCTTTATATAAAATGTCTGCAGCGGAATCAAACATAATATACATAACAAAGTCTGGACCTCATAATGGAAATGATAGAATCCATCTTCAGCTCCATAGCTATCCAGAATGAGCCTGCTAAAATCTTAATATAAGGTTGCCCATGTAGAAAATAGGGTCACTCGAGTTTGCTAGTGAAACAAACTACGAGTCATTCATGGGACTGGTATGAGAAATCTTACTTAACCAATTTAACAATAAGGTCAATCACAGGACCACGCCGCTAACGCGAAATGGGTTTACTCTATTGGATAGCCTGTGCTTAAAACAACGAAATCTTTTAAACATCGCAATGCTTTTTACAAAAATGAGGCCATTATAAGACTCGGGTCCCATCACACAACGCAATGCAAGCCGGAGGATAGAGTTTTAACTTATAATTGTCAAAATATGCTTGATACGTATAAATCAAAATCATTTGATATTATTACTAGTTCATATATGTTTCAAAAACCATTTCAATCATAATCTATCAATCATAGACGGCATAACTACCATCTACTATGTCGTTGTATATAGGCTTACAATCAAAACCACACATGTCGTATTGGAAGTTGGATTTCCACCATGAACCAAGGAAAGGGATCATCCATACCGACTTCGAGACTCTCTAGCCCGAGACTCAGGATCAGAGCTTGAGTGACCCTTGGAGCATCATCGCCGGTTCACACGGAATGGATTAAAATGCATGAACACTGCTTTTCCCCGCCTTATGGGGCGTAAACTGGTCATATATCGATCAAACCATCCATTGGCTCTGTAGAGACCGATATAACTGAGGCGCCTCACTTTCTACCATCCAAATAAGTAAAAATGTCTAGGCTCCATACCATGACACCACTCCCAGCTAGAAGGAAACACATGTCCTCCCTTAGGTCCTCTCCCATTTCTGGTTTATACCGGGGTGTGAGGCTCGCGAATTAACGCCATAGACAAAGCTATGCTATATTAAAGTCATGCTTTGATCATATACCACAAGGCTCAGCTTTTTAACAAAATCCTTGATCACTACATCTCAGCATGCAACGTTGTCAATCTACAACGTCAGACACACATCCATTTACATGTTCGTTCTGGGTCTGAACGAAAACAAAGGCATCTTATTCCTCGTCCCGCATGTCCAACATAGGAGAGAGACCCTCGCACATCTGAACAATCAGTAAATACTTCCGGATAACTACCACTGTAACCCTATCAAGGCAGCAACTCCAATCAAAGGCATCATTAGCCATCCATTCGATGTGAAGATTATCGGTCTTGCACCGTCTTCATATCATCGACTTTTTTCATCGTCGATCAATTATTTGAAATGAGAATTAACTCGGCCTTTTCAAATAATTCACTTATATTTAGAATTCAGATCAATTCTTTCTATGGTTAAACTATTCGACATACACATTTTAGTTAATTTGTATAATTTCCACGTCGAATACATCCAACCATCAAAATATCTGATAAACCAAGTAAAATTGGTTTATCTCCATTCCACATCATTTATAATATTTTAAAATGATTTTTAACTATTTTTATTTATTTAAAAATAGTCTGTTTCGATCGAACGACGTTTCAGATCATTCGATGGCCCTGGCGCTGCTCTCGTCCAAATTTGATTTAAACATTTTGAAAAATTCGGACGTTCGATCTTAATGAATTTTATATCTTTGGAAAGATCTTTCCAAAGTGAACCCAATGGTTGTTCCGGTTTCGGGAAAATCTGACGGTCGGATCTCCCGTAATAATCATTTAAAATTACGATTTCAAAACACGAACTGCAGCGGCGAGATTTGTTTTACTTTAATATATATATATATATATATAAACTCATTTGGGTGCTGTTTTTCCTCAGATTTGATTTAAACATTTCACACAATCTAACCATTGGATCTCAACAAATTTTATATTGTTGGAAATATATTTTCAAAGCGAACCCAATGGTTTCAACTTCGGGGAAAACTAATGGTCAGATTTCTCGGTATAATCATTTAAAATCACAATTTCAAAACAAAAACTGCAGCTGCGCGATTCGTTTTATTTCAATACATATATATATATATATATATGTATGTATGTATATATATATATAATTCATTCGACGATTTCCAAACCGTTTTCACTTCAAAAATTTTGCTAACACCTTTAAATTTTGAAAATTTTCGCCATAACCACCTTTGTATGAGGAAGGGTTTGGAAATTTATTGGGTTGTATTAGGTACCCAATAAATCCAATATAAGCACACACAATTTTTAGTGTCCTATCTATGCCCGAGGGAGTGTGTAAAATTACTCTAGAGATAAATCTCGTCTCCTAGTGTGGTGTTGGAAAATAAATAATCCATGTGTCGTATCTAATAAATAGAGGGACGTGATTATTTTCAACTCCACACCCGTGTGGGGCTTTTATTTAATCTGGCAATTTACCATTGTATTTATTTTGTCCATATCAGTCCTCAGTTCAACCTATAATATAGTCAACGCCATACGAGCGTCTTGCCCGTATGGTAATCACAACCTCGTCAAATTAGCTCAAAATGCTAATGTGTTATATGATGAAGTATGATCTCTTCACTTAGTATGCCATGTAGTGTAGTTCAAAATTAATTGTTACTATACTATGGCGTAGTTTATAATCTCACACAGAATAACCAGCACACCACATCCAATGGCTGTAACGACCCGCATTCTATGCATCGAAGGATCGGAAAATATTTCTTTCTTTCTCATATGAAGTCGTATAACCATGTAACTTTGGAAGACGACTATTGGGGTCATTTCCCATATTCATGATTTTTGCCGATTTTTAAATGACCGTTTTGCCCCATGCTAATCTTGTTTCAGCCATAACTTTTGATTGGAAAAGTGTTTTGACCTAAAACCACTTCCATCAGATTTAGATGATGGTTTACAATCCGGTAGAGTGGTCACATTAGCCAAATGGACTCACCATTTGGGAGATATGGCTGAAACAATGTTTAGAAGGTGAAAAACTGCTTAACCGGGCTTAATTGGGAAGTTAATAGCTAGGCCCAACGGGGGATTTCGGGATTAAGGGTATATAGGGGCTGATTAGGGTTAGAAAACATTTCTTTAGACACTTTTTCAGCCGCCACTTTCATTCTTGGAACCATAGCAATGGCCTCCACTTGCTAAAACACCCCAAGTCACCTTCTAATCGCTAGTTAAGCCAAATTTACATCAAATCAAAGTGGATTAGCACAAAAATTACGCTAAAGCTGTTGTGTAGCCTTGGGAACAACGCTAAATAGAGGATAATTTCAGATTTGCTATTTTGTTTATTTTTAAGGTGAGTGATTTGCATAGTTCCTCACTAATTAGGGTTTTAATTATGGGTAATTAGTGTTTATTAGCGAATTTCAACATGATTAAATTCTGGAAAAATATTTATAAATTTTGAAGTTTTTCTAATCATATCATTAGTTATGCTAAAACATGATTAAGGTAAATATGAGTTTTTGGGTATGGTTGATCCGTTTTGACATATTAATTCATTGTTTTGGTGTTTATGGTTAGTTCTCTATGTTGCTATGACTGTATGGTATGCATTTTGATTGATTAGAAGAGTTAGATTTGTCAAATCCCCCATCGTATGGCGTAAAACAGTAGCTGGAAAACTTGCAGGAAATGTGCAGAGTTTCTAACTGGATCGAATCGGGTATGGGGTTCGGATCGGATAACGGGACTGGGCAAAGGGATTTGATTTAAATCGGAACTTGGCACCTGAGAAGACTTGGCATGAAGGAAGTCCATTTGCGTTGAGTTGGGGTTGGTATCGGACAAAAGCTTGACGTCACTACAACAAAATGTGTCTTTAATAACACCGTTTAATAACCCTTTATTCCGAAGTGTTATTGTTAACGAATTAATTGTTTACATTTCAACGTGTAACGCTAAATTCTATGTAAAAATTTGTCTCCCTCCAAAACCACAAATTCCTGCTCTTTCTCCCTCTAAACCAATTTCGTCTCCTACTGAAACATAATTATTTTCTATTTTCTATTTCGAAATTCACTTTTGAACCTGCCATCCCCAAATTCAAAACCGTCTTGTTCTCAGAAATGCAAAAAATGAAGTCGCCTCTTTTTTTGAAATCAATTTGGATTTTAGGGCTTCCTTATCTGGTTTTGGGTCTCGATTTTAATCAAGTGATGCTACAGTTCGCTTCTTGATATTTAAAGCAGGAGGACGAAATTGAATTGGGTTTCGAGTTTGGGGTTGGGGTTGGCATATTTGATGGGTTACGGTGGCTTTTGCCACGGGTTGCAATAGTCTGATTCATGGACGTAGCAATGGGGTTTCCTTCGATTTTTCGGCTCGGGTGAGGTTCTGTAATTGATTCTTGTAAACTTACTGTTTATCTTCACAATTATGTGGCCTGTCATGTGGCTCTGTTTATTATCTTCGAACTGCGTTAATTTTAGCTCTCCTATGCATGTACTTTAGGCAGTGGCACCCTAATAAAAAGGGATAAAACAATTGTAATATATTCGGAGATAAAATGACATGGGAGATGAGCGAAGTAGATCTGAATGCTGAGCCCAACATCAGTTCAGTTCGATCAAACAATCCAGACTGCTCGGTTGGTTTGAAACTTGGTAATTTCGGAGATTTTGGTTTGAACGAGAAATAGAATGATCATCACCATAGGGTGCTAACAGTGACTGTGTCTCCTTTGAGCACATCGAAAAGAGCGCGTGTTCCTAACAACAGCAATCAGAATTTATCATGTTTAGTTGATGGATGCACAGCTGACCTTACCAATTGTAGGAAGTATCATAAGAGGCATAAAGTTTGCGAAGTTTATTTTAAGACTCCTATAGTATCCATTAACCGTCAAGAGCAAAGATTTTGCCAGCAAGGCAGTAGGTAATTCTCTTATTTCATTCATAATAACTTATATCTTGTCTACAATTGTTTGTCTTCGGTGGTAATCATTAATGAAAATCATTAGTTTGGTATGTTGATGATTGAGATGAGTGTATATAAATAACTTTAGGGGAATCTATATGCATAGTAGACATTCTAAATGCAGTTGATATCTCAGGTTAAAGTGCCTATCTGGATGTGGAGTTAATAAACCTAATGTTGAACAATTATACCAAACTTAGGTTCTATGAGTTTATTCAAGAGTACAAGTGATGGTTTTTATGATCATACCAATTCCATTTAGGGACCATGAGTATCGGTGTTATCAATAGTTTTTTCTTTTCTTCTTCTTCTTAGTAAGCATGTACACCTCTTCCATTGGAGTAAATCACAACAATTCGAACTCCAATAGCAATGGGCATATGATTATCTACTTATTTTGTAGAAGGCTTTGACTATGAATCATGATCTGCTTTGAATTTGGACTATGATGACGATTGAGTTTTCTTTTTGTGTACTGATTATATATGTCGTTTTCACTTTCTTTGCCTCATTATATGAACCACACATAATTGTATATGCGTCTCCTTTTTGCATTTGTATCAGATAAAACATGTCCAATTTTACCTAGTAACTGCCATTCAACTTTTTTATGATATACCAGTGATAAATATAGGCCAAAACATTAAGTTCTTTCGTTGTTTCTCTGGTCTCTTCTTTTATAGCTTTACATTTTACTTTGAATGTTGCTTCTAGCTGTTTCACCTTGTGTCCAAGATATATTTGAACTTTTTGAGACACAAAAGCATTCACCTTATAATGCTGATCCATTTAATAAGAAGAATCTTTTCTTTTTGCACTAAATTAAAAGTAACAAGTTATTATAGCCTTTTTCTCGTCTTATTTTTTTTCCTTAGTGCTATATACCTCAATTAAAACCTCATACATACAGGAACGATGGCATTAGTTCAAGTCTGAATATCTCTAAACCCAGTAGGGTTATTTTCTATTTTAATTTCTCTTCTGTAGTGATCAAACAAAAATGGATAAAAGGCATGTGAGTTTGATGCAATAAGCTAGACTGCATCTTCCACTCTCATAAAACTTCGGTAAGGCTATTAAATCCAAATCGAGAAAATGGAATTCTACTTAGTGAAGCAGCACAATTTAGCTCATCATGCATGCGTGCACACACACAGATAAATGGATGGCTCAATTTTCATATCAACGAAAAAATTTCTTTGATCATTTGATAAACTTTGATAGGAAACTATTCTGGATATGGCATATTTTCTTACTATTCTGGGTATGTGTCACATATATTGGTATGAATCTATTACTTAAAATAGAAAAAAAGGAAGAATGCCTTGCACAAGTGTATCTACGATTTGCTCCTATTGCAGAATACCACAAATTTGTGATACACACGACAAATAACTACACCCCGGACAGTTATCATTTCCCCTACAAACTCATATCATTTACCACAAACAATTTCCTAATTTCTCACACAAACTCAATTTGACGGACTTGCTCTTCTTTGGACCGACTCAGTGTCGCCAAATAGAATGATGTTCCTCTTATTACTGCGATGATTCCTGTCATCGCATGTTGTGGCAGACATCAATTATTATTAGGGGTTTAGAGATGTTACAAATTATCCGATCGACTGGTCAATAAGGTGAATTATTCCAAACTATTTCCACATGCTGGTGGACTCCTATTTTTTGACTACTTTCCAACTTTATGTCAAATTGATAGTACGCTGACAAATTTTCCTAAATTTAATACCAAATTTTCTTTTTCTAAACAATGTTACTATTGACTTACATGCTAACACATGGCAGTGTATATACCAATTCTGTGTCCTTTTTACAACCTGTGTATATACCATGGCAGTGTTAACTACATATAAACTAATTTTCAAGTACTAATGTCAACTTACTTGAAATCGTCCACTTATACTCTTTTATAACCCTATTGTAACTAACGTTTATTTGGAAATAATATCATAAAATGAATATGATCTGGTGTTACTTGAAGTGGTCGAGGAATTAAGAGGGAAAAACTTCAAGTGATCGTTTTGATGTTCGAATTTACTATTCAACCTAATCTTTGTTTTTTAAGTTTTGATTAGAACTTAGTACAATATGAGTTATGGACATCTTAATATGCTGTGCATTTCTTATTTCATATCAAGCTTGTTCAACTATTCAGTATACATGTAGGTTGTTGTTTATGGCTTACATTCTATTGGTGGTTATATGATGTTGCTTTAAAAGTATAATTGCACAAAGTTACCATAGCACCTTTCGTTTTTTTTTGAATGCTGCAGATTCCATATTTGATTTTGATAATATAAGGTACCATTAAAAGATGCTTCAACAATGGAAACGATCACTGAAATATATTTATAGTTGCTTTCGTCAAAACTATGGTCTGCAATTTGCATTGGATTGTATAATGCTCAAGGTCCCATATTGGTACATTCGTCAACTGCTTGATATTAAATTTTATTATATCTTCTGATCATAGGACTCTTTTCTTAGCAGATTGTTTTATTTTCCGTTGCATAGTTCATCATACTTAGTAGGTTATTTTATTTTCTGTTGCGTATTTTAATTTATTTAGTAGGTTGTTTTATTTTTTATTGCATAGTTCGATATATTTTAGTCTGTTGGTTTTGGGGTTTCTTTATGATAAAGGGTTAAGAACTAGAATTTGATTGTCTTTATTAGGATGCTGATGGGAGTACAGGACTGGGATGTTATAGTTTCAAACACAGGTTCTACAAGTAGTTCAACAAAAAATAAACACTTCAAGCAGTTATATAGTTTTATATTCATAGACTCATAGTTATTATTGTTTTTTAGCTACCCGATTTTTATTTAATCTAATTTCCTAATAAATAACACAATAAATGTTACTTTGTCTTTGACGTGGACTTAAGAGTTGCCCTTTTTTGAAATATTAGGAGGCCAAACGGGATGATCTTTTCTAAATGTTCAAAATCTCAAATATATGTAGAAATAATGGTCATTAGCTTGGGTTCTTCTTTTCCCGTCATAATTTTATAACGTTACACATACTGGTTCTATTAAGGGTTACAATTATTTTTCTCCTAAATTTTTATTACTCATTACATATTTTGCTTCTTATAAAAATAGTTTCCTTACCCAAACCTTAAAATTTATCCATTTTGGTCTTATTAGCTTAAATGGTTCATTTTTATGTTACCTTAAAATCTTGAATCATTTTGAAAATGAGTGTTAGATTGAAACCTCTGTTCATATAAACAAAGGTAGATTGTTGTTGCCAAGTCAAAAATATTTGGTACCATGACTTTACTATTAGTTCCAGGTATTGACTGAAAATATATGCATTTAAACAATTTTTTTTATAGAACCATAACCGTAACTAATGGCTTGCTGATGTTACAAAATCATGGAATGCAATAACAGATTAGAAGCCACAAATATGATGTTTAACTGAGAAAATACATAGCCTGAAGCAGCGAAATGTCTTTCCAGTGGAGATGACTACGACCAACCTAAGCGACAGATGTTGCTGTTTTTTATTACATTTATGTCCACCTTGGGTCAAAACAGATCACGAATATTGTCAATCCCGTATAAGATCATTGTCGACCTTTCTAAAGAAAGCCCCTAGGCAAATGACAGAAACATCCTCCGGGAAACCCATGGGACGAAGCATTTCAGGCCTGAACATTCCAGAATTTCCCACTTCTACCCATTTCTTTAATCCCTCGTGATAACTGAAGATTTCCATGCTTGGTTCAGTATACGGATTATAAGCAGGCTTAAATTTCAGTTGTGTCATGCCGAGGGAAGAAAAGAAGCCTTTTAACACTCTAGTAAGATGACCAAGTATGAGATTGCAATCACATATGACACCTTTTATTTGATCGAACTCATCAAGATGCGTTCGATCAACAGCTTCATTGCAGAAAACAAGATCAATCGAGCAGTACCTCTTGGAAGTAAAAAAGCATCTTCGTAAGTTGGTAAAGCATCTTCGTAGAAACTGCAGTACTTTGAGTTCAGAGCAGATTTTTCTCCGCTTCATCCCTTTTCCACTTATACTGATATCCAATTGAACCATAACCTCCAGACTCATGAACTTTTTTTACTTTCTGCAGGTACTCATCAGGTAGTTGTCTAGCATTTATATATATTATCGAATACGTACTAATGTATTATTTGTTACATTTTGTAGTGTTGCATGTAAAGATTCAAAATCAATTGAACTTAGCAGAATGATATTGATCGCCTTTTAGTTATTCCATTATGCAAGGAGTGAGTTCACCAATGTGCATTTGAGGTTTAATCCTTAATACTGTGGTGATATATTTATTTCCTATCATGTACAAAACGGCATATATATAAGCCTGATTCCAAATTCGGATCATTGAGTTCTTCCAAGGGAAGAGAAACTACCAGACGAATGGTGATTTCAATTCAATAAGTGGATCTCCGTATCCTTATAATGCTACTCTTTGAGCCCACATCCAGGTATTCCATTCTACCAAATCTAATATTGCCACTTTTATTGAGATCGAGTTATGGGATGCATCTCCCAAATGTTGATTTATCCTCAACCACAATTTATCAATGGGATCTACCAAGCAGGATTCGACAGCCAAGGCGTATTTGGGGCGAAGCCGATATCCACCATATATGTAAGTCTAGGACCGTAGCTCATTTTGAGTTTTTTATAGACATTATTTACGTTGACGTTCATGTGTAAAACACACAAATAAAATGCTTGAACTGATTTATTGTTTTGAAATACAGATTATCCTAGAGTTGGAGTATGGATATTGAGTATTGACACCACAAATGCTTCATTGAATTACTCTTTATAGACAGATTTATCATCCTAGTAACATTTTACGATTTGCAAATAAAAAAATAATAGATGTTACAGTTTTGATTACTTTTTCAGTGTGAGAAATTCGTACAGTGGAGAAATAAAATAGTGATATTTTTCTGTTAAACAATTGTTGAAACCTGTTTAATTTACTGGATTGAAAAATCATAATGTACAAGTATACTATGTTTATAATGCATAATGAACGTAAAAATGTTAGTAAAAAAGGGTAATAGGTAGTAAGAGGGGAGGGTGGAGAAAGGGGATGAGGTGGGCCTAGCCTGAAGTTTAGTCAGGATTAACTGAATGGTAATTTTGTGGACAATTAGAGCATCCACATTTTCTTAATTATATGCTTCTTTAATTATTTTTTAAACTATAGTTAATTGAGGAGATTAACTGGACAGGTGGTATTGCAAACATTATTTTTAATTCAGACACTGATTTTGTTTTAACATGGTCTTGAGATAATGGAGTTTGCCTTAAACTCATTTTCATTGTACTTGAGAAACCCTGCTCTATATACATGTATTTACAACGAAAGAAATTTTTATTCATGTAGAATTGTACTTGAAGTGCATTCAAAATAGCTTCTATAGAAATACCACGTTCAATAATTCATTTGGATAATCAAGATACATTATTCTTATTATATATTTGTTAATTATCAATTTAATTTGATATGATTCTATTTTTATATATAGTAAAGTAAAGCCTCTACATTGAAACTTTTTGGAATCGGCATACTACTTTAAGTCAGTTATTAACAAACAACGATCAAACAAATTAATATGAAGCTAACACTTTACAATTTATCGTCTACATCATTTTAAACTACGATGATTTAATGTTGCTGCGATGATTATCTTCAAGGTCATTATATAATAAATAAAGTTGAAATGGCTATAAAAAAAACCGCTTATTGCAAATGGTTGCACCTCTTGATGCTAGAAGGCTCTACATTTGGGGTCCACATTTTTCATTAATCAAGGCCAATAGTCTCTATTTCTATGATAATAATTTTTCTTAAAATTGTTATGAATATTTACTATTCTGAATGTTAAGATCCTAGGTTTAATAAGTCACTAAATCCAAAGGTAAGAAATACATCATCAAATTTTTTGTTCATGATTGTCCTTATTTTATGTTATGTGTGAGAACCATGAACAAGCCAAAAAAGATATGAAAAAGGAAACAAAACCTAAACTTATGGTTGTTCTAAGGTTTGAGCCTTTTAACTTCGAATTATTTTTGAAGGTGTACTCTATTAAGAAGCCATAGTTCAACGAAAAATTGTTGCCAAGAAGGAACATCATCAGTTTTTTAGTCTATTTGTAGAGTATTCATGTATTTCGAGATATAACATTTGGTCAGATAATATACTTTTTATTTTATTTTATTTAGCAAATTTGATATATGAAATTGAAATAACAGAAAGAAGAAGGGGAAAAAAGCTAATAAATGCTATGCAGAATTTTGAAATTGCAATATGTACTGACATGATTAAAAATATTACATACGACATACGAGGGAAACGTAACTATTTTTGTTTCTACTAAAGTAAAATTTCGCTGCCTCTCTCTAGCATGGCACATGCATGCATTCGTTTTTTTAATTGTATCCATAGCTTTATGTTTGCACTATATAAAATACGTGGTGATAGTTTATAAATTACTAAGAATATATCTGTTGACCTTTGACTATGAGGTTGTCTGTAAGCATTAACACACACCTTCTTAATCTAATGAATTTTTTATTACCAACAATTTTCTAATAGATTTTAAGCTTTGCTTTATTACTTACTAAAGATTGGATTTCGTGATCTTGGTGCTTCTTGATTTCACGAAGGTTTGATTTTTTCTATTAATGGTATTCTAATCAAGTAAACTTGAAGTCCGCACTTCAATTTTTTTAGCTATTTCTAGCAATCTGCTGTTATTTATTGTTTGGAACTTGAATTTAGCGAAACAGCTTAGTTTCTTGACCCTGGAAATTTAAGGTAGCGTTTGGTTTAGTGTTCTTAGTTTTTAGTATTCGTCCACATAAAAATGCGAACAACGCATGTATATTGTTAAAAACAATCATTTTCAAAAACGAAGTTAACACACAAAATAGAACGATTTTTATTTATTTTGAATGTTTTGGAGGGTAACGGAGGAACGAAAGACAACTCATCCGTTCATTGTTCCTCCATCGCTCCCTTCGCCGTTCTTCCATTCCACCATCATTCATCTCTCCCTCTTAATTTTTGAAGTTAATTTAAAAAACTCAAAATGCAAAACACAACGTAAACCAAACACCACCTAAAGTTTTCTTAACCAAACATGAAAAAAGGGATAGTGGAGATTTTTGAGTAGCGAGCCATTATTCCATGGACAGAATGTAAGCGGTAGGGAAATAACGAAGGCCAAGAGCTCCTCCTTGAAATAAAATGGCTTTATACGAATAACTTACAATTCCTTCCCAAGAATTTTAATCAAATTGTTGATTCTGTTTAAGCTTTATTTTTTTACAAGATAAATCTTTCTTCGCTTTCTATTTTTTTATTATGGACATATAATGTAATTATGAAATTACAAGCTTACTAGCCTATTAGCTTAATTATCATAGCCAACTTATAATTGAATTATTTTTTGCATCGGTACATGAATTGTTTTAATTCGTTTTAGAGTAGGAAAAAATTTTGCTTTGCTGTAAAATTGTTTCTATGTAGAAGCATCCACGGTTGTCTACTGGAGTAAGCAATTGATACAAATAACTTAATGCAACAACCTAAAGGTAAGATATGAGTATCAAATTAATTATTCATTTACCACTTTAAACATTCATGTTGATATAGTTTTAGCAATTTTGTTAGTACCACCCCTAAAAAATTATTTACTATGAAGTAATATTCACTAATGAACAAATATATTCGAAAAAATTTACATTCACAAGCAAGTTTCAATATTCTCTTATTTGAGTGCAGAAGCAGGTTTCTAGGTAAATGCCACTTAGTTAAAGAGTAAAGTTCTATGTTTCAATAACTGGGGAAGTTGCATTAAGCGCAAAATTAGAACCAATATTGATCCTCTGGACAGTAATTTTATAGTATGTATTTATTAAAATCAAAGCTAGTAGAAACTAGAAAGTATAACTAATGAACAATTAATTATTTGATGCAAATATATTAAAAAAAGATTGAACATGACCTGCATTTGGGAATATAGACCACATTCTTCTCTGTTTTTCCTTCGTACTCTAAGTCCGTAACCTTAGAAATGCTATTTCTTTAATTAGCCAGCAGTTCTAATATGAGTAGTAAGTACTGATATGCATAACCAGTCCGCATCAAAAAGAGAAAAGAGAAAAAGACATACTTTGTAGGTTGATAGGTTCCATTATAAGCTGGTTTACCGAAAGCTTGCTCACATATTGCAGGCACTAAAAAATTTATTGTTAAAAGCCCTAAACGAAGAGTAAATTTGTTTTCGAGTTCTTCACTAAGTCCACACCCAGGTAACAATACATAGTATTACATACCAGTTCAAGATCAGTTTTTTCAAATGTATATAGTAAATGTAGCTAGGCAGTACCTCACATTTTCCAATTAGCCAGGGAAAAAACGCGGCTATGAAAATGGCAAAGAAATCGCTTTAAAATTTTGATGGTGGAGCTGCAGTTTTGATCCGGTAAGAAAAAATTAACTTACTTACTTTTAGATTGCATAGTCATGAAAGACATTGTGCGTTTTGAGATGATTAATTGTACTCCGAAGTGTTTAGAATCTATTAACTTACAGTTTAGTAGGTACTTACTAATATTTGAGTTCTTTAATAATTATCATTGTCTGGTTTTAATCCATAAAATAGTAAGAAAATATGCATCTATTCTATGACAAGTATTTTAGGTTAACAAGTGATTTTTTTATCAGTTCCATATACATAATCCTTTTTTATCCATTTTCTTTCATAGTTCCATATATATAAATTATCATTATCTAGTTTCTCTATGGATCCCTAGACTGCAGAAACAGCATGGATCCTAAAAAAAAAAAAATTAGGTCTAGTGCCGACTTTACGGAGAAGTCATAGTTTGGCACAGGCAGAAAAGATAAGTCGAGGCCAAGTGTTGATAATCTCGATAAGCCAAGAAAAAGTTTTGACAGGTTTGTTATCCAATTTATAGTAGTTTCTTTCAACTGTTAAACTGACCTCTTGGCGAGTTTAATTTATATTGAATTATGGGTATTTATTTTAAATGATCAGCAATATTGTGCTTATGCTTTCTTTGTTCATGTTTGGCAGAATAGGTGGGATGATGAGGTCTATGGCGTTGTGCAGTATTGGATGCATTATATACACTTCTTCTACAGACAGAAATGAATATAATACATTTACATGTAAGAGGGGTGTTAAATTTTATGTTGCTTCACATCATGTTTCATTTATTTAACAATTTGTAAATTATTGTGTGGTTTGTCATAGAAGATCCAGTACTGGCAAGCATAAATCCCATTTAACTTGGTTTGTCGTAGAAGATCCAAGGACTATTTGATGGAAAAAGAAAGGCTTTGAGCAGTTGAAGTTCTTAGTGATGCATTTGGTACTTGTAAACTTTTAAATATGAATTATGTTGTCTTTTGTGTACTTTAATTGACATCAGTATGGAACTGAAAACATATGTATTGAATTTGGTAATTCATGGATTGAAAATATTTTTTGTTAGTTGATACTTTATTTTGTTATCGTGAATGTGTTATGTTTATTGATTTTTATTTTTTTCGTTTTTACATTGCACTTTAAATTGTTTTGAAGATTTATTTTGATTGCTATTAATAAAAATGTAATATATATATGCATAGCTGTACGAATTTTATAGCGGCATATATGAGCTGTAAAAGGTTTTAGCAATACTATAACATGTTAATTTAATAGCGCTGTATAGCCGCTATTAAATAAATATGTTATAACGGCTATAATGTGTTATAAAAGATTCTCACTTTCATTGAGATTAAGACGTTTAATAGCGGTGAGGATGAGTTATTGTCTTTAAGTAACATAACGACAAATTTGTGCTATAAAACCATGTTTTTTTATAGCGGCAAATAAAGCATTATAAATATTTAGTTGTTTTTTATAACATGTTCATATACAGCAGTTATGGAACCGCTATAGTTCTTATTCATAGCGGCTGTAGACCACTATAAAATGCCAGTTTTGTTGTAGTGCGTGGGGATCGGAGCGGACTAGGGCTGTGGAGCGGGATCGGATCGGAGGACCAAGGAGATCCATGAGCACCAAACCGACCAAGGGTTGTAGGACTGCAGTGAGGTGAAGTACATGAGCCAAACCAAGAGATACGACCAGAACCCAGGCAGAAGACATCCGAACCGAATAGAGCCAGAAGGGGAGCACTGAACCACACCTAGGAGCATACTAGGAAGCATTGGACCGAACCGAACCGATGATGACCGGAGCACTATGCATATTTGAACCGAATCGGACGTTTGCTATTACTACTACGCAACGACTTTTCTGAATACCAACTCCAATTCGATCAAAACCAGAGATGCAAAGGAATTCCAAATGGGAGGTTATTACTCGGGATCCAAATGGGAACCAATGAGTTAACCTCATGAGTTGGGCTTTGATGCGGGACGTGTGCTACGGGTTATAGATGTCTATAACTTTGTATCACTATGGAGTATGGGCTATGTTGACGGATTCAGGGCCACAATGATCTAGGTAGGACTATTGACTATGGACCAATGAGGTGGGGTCATTTGTAATGATTTAGTCATGACTCCATGGGGGCAAGCTTGGTGGTAGCAATAGTTATACACATCGGACTCCGTCACTACCTCGATGGGTCTAGTGATCAAAGTGGTGGATATCGTAAGCTTTATGCACTGAGTGAGAGATATGAGGATGGTTGCTATGCTTGATTGTTTGACATCACTATGACATGCACGCCCCACCCCCATATTCCTTACGCCGTATGTTAGTGGCACCTTAGAGTATTGTACCGTATGTTGTGCTAACTCTTTGGTTGCAGGTCCAGGTTCAGGTATGGTTTAGTATACCTGTTATTATTTAGTTTTGCTGCTTATCGCTTATACCAGACTTTTGTCTGACCCATAGTTTTATGTCTCTTCTTATTACTCTGGGTGCTCTTAAACGGGCAGACTAGAGACAGTTTAGGTGGTATGCATGAGTAGCTATACCAGAGACGAGTAGGAGGCTCCCACGTATGATATATATAGATATCCTCCCTGTGTGGCTGCTGGTCACTACTTTGGGCATTAGTTGTATACCCTCCTTATTTGCTTTAGAGACAGTTTTCAAAAGTTGTAATAATGATGATGTGGATCATATGTTGTATTTGGATGTTCCGCTACTATGATGTTTAGTTTTAAGCTTATGCACTGTCTCACCTGTTTATGTCAAAGTATGTTATTATTATATTTTATTCCAAGCGTTATGAGACATTCTACAAGTTCCTTGTTAGTTCAAATTTATTTCTTTTCCTTTCTTTGGTGACCGTCATGTGCTAGTCGGGCATTGGCACGACGTACTTTCATTGGAAATGTTGGCTAGTGCGGGGCGAGCCATCACATTTGGTATCAGAGCCTTAGGTTGCGTAGTTAACCTAGGGAAAGACACCAAGATGAGATAGTATACGTATATGAGAGCGCGTATTTGTGATTATTTTGGTTTTCAAAAGCGCTCTCTCTCTCTCTCTCTATATATATATATATATATATATATATATATATACACACACACACACACACACTATTATTATAGCGAAGGATAAAGTCGCACTGCACTTACACCACACAAAGGATTGTTAATCATTTCTCTTTACAGATTGAACGATGAGATGATATACAAGGGGTGCTGGTAGAAGAGCCGATAATGGGAATACTCCTGACATGAGGATTATGTTCATTGACTTCATGATAGAGAAGCTTATGGACGTTCAGTGAGTAGTTCCTAATGCCGCTAATGGTGGTGGTGCAGCGGTGCAGGCGCCTTGGGACGATTTCGCCAAGCTTTGCAAGGATTACACTAGCCTTGGTGGAAAGCCATTCCACAGAACAGAGTCGGCTACGGATATTCAAGATTGGTTGGATAGCTGTGAGCGTATCTTCGAAGATTTGGGTATCGACGACGCGATGAAGATAAAGCTAGCATCCCGTCAGTTGCAAGTATGGGCGATGAATTGGTGGAACGCTATTAAGGCAATTACCCCTGAGTATCAGGTTACTTAGGATCAGTTTAAGCCTCGCTTCAGCGATAAGTTTATCCCAGCAGCTCAGAAGTCAGAATTGTTTAAAAAAATTCTGGAGCTTAAGCATAATGGTAGAGCAGTCTCGGAGTATATTGTTGAGTTCTATACTTTATCGAAGTATGGATTATCCCTCATTGACACTCCCGAGAAGAAAAATGAGAATTTCATATGGATCAGTTCCTGGGGGAAGGCTTATTAACCACATCGATGAGACGTTTGAATCGATTGTGGGGAAAGCTTTGAGATCAGAGAGTCTATACCCTAAGTCGAGGACTGAGGTTGCATCTGCAGAGGAGCCAAAGCCGCAAGCAAGCGATGGAGGCGAGAATGGTTCTCAAAATAGGAGAAAGCAGAATTAGACCAAGGACAGCCATAAGAAAGATGTTGAGTGCTTCAGCTGTGGTAAGAAGGGCCACTATGCCAAAGAATGTCGGGCCAAGCCAGCGGATCGGAAGTGCTTCAACTGTGGCCATGTGGGACATCACAAGGACAAGTTTCCGCAACCCCCTAAAGAAAAGTAGATTGTGAAAGCATACGCTATCAATGTTTTTCCTTCTTCGTCGAGTTTCCCAACTGCTGCGGAGAAAGGGAAGAATGTTGTCATTCAAGGTATGCTTTCTATTTATGATGTTCCTGTTCGAGTATTGTTTGATACCGGAGCTTCCCGTTCCTTCATATCTAGTGAGCTGGTAGATAGGTTGGGATTGGATCCCAAGATAGTCGATAGACATCTAGCAGTTACTAACCCGATTGGTGGTTCGACTAGCCTTTGTGTGATTTACCGTAATGTGGTCTTATGGAGTCATGGATGCTTTTTTGTTTGTGATTGCTTTGTTTTGGGCTTTACTGGGTTTGGCTTTATTTTGGGAGTCGATTGGCTCCAAAGATACGGGGTGGTGGTAGACTTTGAGGGCTTTTGGAGACAGTCAGAGCGGATGATGGGTGGAGGGTAGTGCTTGGTGGTCTACCTCGTGGCTAGTTTTCTAAATTCCCTCGACATCCCACATGATGAGTTGTCAGATGCGCTCGTGGCTGGCCAGTATCCGGACGTCTTCGACGAAGTGACCGGACTTCCACCACCCTGAGAGATTGAGTTCCGTATTGATTTAGTGAAAGATGCCATACCTATATTGATGACCCTTCGTCGTATGGCGCTAAGGGAGCAGCGAGAGCGCGGGGTGCAAGTAAGCTATCTATTGAAGAAGGGATTTATCAGAAGAAGTGTTTCTGAGTGGGGCGAACCAGTTGTGTTTGCTACCATGGAAGATGGTTCCCTTCGTATGTGTGTGGACTACCGCGAGTTGAATAAGGTGACAAGGAAGAATAAATATCCTCTATCGCGAATAGATGATTTGTTTGATCAGTTGAGTGGCGCGAGAGTATTCTTCTAGTTGGATCTCGCTACAGGTTTTCATCAGCTGAGAGTATATCTAAAACGGCCTTCCGGATGTCGTTTGGATTTTATGAGTGGTTGGTCATGCTATTCGGGTTGATCAATGCAACAACATATTTTGTGGATCTTATTAATAGGGTATTCAGGGATCCATTGAGTAAGTTTGTTCTTGTGTTCGTAGACGATATCTTGGTTTATTCAAGGACAGAGGAAGAACACAAGGAACATTTGAGGATAGTGATGGAGGTGTTGAGAAAACACCAATTGAAAGCAAAGTTTTCCAGATGTCACTTCTGGAGGAGGGAAGTGAGATTCTTGGGCCATGTTGTTTCAGAGAATGGTATTGCCGTGGACCCTGCGAAGGTGGCTACGGTACAAGATTGGTCTTCGCCCAAGAATGCAAAGGACATATGTAATGACCCGGATTCTTATGGGTTAAATTTAAATATTTAATCTGGATTTAAATATCGAGTTGAAAATATAAACGGAATTTTATATTGGAGTTATCGATTTAATAACCAGTTTCGATTTAATATTTGATATGTTTAAATTATTGGAATACGATAATGGATTTAGTTAAAAATTTAATTTGAATTAAATTCAGTTCAAATAATTTATAGGTAATTTTATTTGAATTTATAACGGTCATAATATTTATTTATTATCGAAGGAGTTAATCGGTCTGAAATTATTTTATATCGAATTAAATTAATATCTTGTGTAACACTCCGCCTCCGCTAGGGTCACTCGCAAAGGAATGCACTAGCTTTAGAGGGGCATTATTGGTAAATATGCACAGAAATATCACAAGACAGAACATATAAAATAGCGGAAGTAAAATCAAACTTTCATAACATGAATAAATAAGGTCTAAAGCCTTTTACATCAGAGTACATCAAAAGCTGTCTTGCAATAGTAAAGAAGCATAAGACATTTTCATAAATTATTCCCCAAGTAAAAACAGTAAAGTAGCCATAGCCAAGAGAAGGCCAAGCCATCCATGATGACCTTCAAGCAGAAGAAGTCCGAACTAAACAGCATTGTTTCCTCCCTGTAACCTGGGGGGGAAACGGAAGAAAAGAGGCGAAACAAAACGGGTCAGTCAAAAAGACTGAGTAAGCCCTATCTACTATTAGTATAGAAACTAGTAAAGTTAACTGACATGAGAAACTGAGATGAACATGAGCATGATAACAAGATAGATAAGATAAATCAAAATAACAGGATAAACTACTGAACTAAGGTATCATGACAAACTACGGTGTCATGATAAATCAAAGCATCACATCGTCAGATTTCTATCAAGTATACTATCCCAAGATATCTACCCCGTCTAACATCCCACGGTATCTATTCCGTATATTCTTCCTGGTTCTAACATGTATATTTGCTCTGCACCCTCCATATTAGTATCCCAGCCTTGTTATGTGTTAACCATGAATGTCCCTTACTCAAAGTCGTGTAATGGTCCATGTCAACCTAATATATCGCATATATAGGTTACTCAAATCATATGTTTCTTTCCATGTATATAAGTTCAGTCCTTTGCCGTACCTCGTACGGGCTTCCTCATGTCATATTATCCTTGAAATCGTTTGGACTGTCACCCTTGTTCTAGCTAGGCTCTTCCATATGAATCGTCGTTTGAACTACTAGGACTTACGCCACCTAGCACCACTAGGGATTACGCTTACCTATTGCACGCTTTCGTATTTCGGTTTGGGTTAAACCACCTAGGCCACTAGGGATTACGCTAACTCTCAACCACGCCCCTTTTTCCCATGCATTCATCGTGAATCGTTTTTCTATAACTGTATGGACATGTATCACATCGTGCCATCCGAGTCCTGTCACAGGGCAAAACAAGAAATACAGGACTCGGTCGGGAGCTTTAGATTTATCTGCCGATGCAGATACTAAGGTCTGCTTTTCTACACGTGGCTATGGTCCCACGAGACCCCTCCCTCAACTAGTGAAAGGCAACACAAGAGAAAATCTTGCATGAGAACTACACTCCGGCCAGCCCACATCCTACGGCCTACCTCACCCATAATTAGATAGCAATTATGGTCTGTTGGGTGTTCCCTGCCTTTCCGTACGTACACGCTTGACTCAAGATGGTAGATGATCGACGAACTTGCTATCTCGGGCACCTTATGTATTCGTCGACTCACTGCTATCCACCCCAGTCTTTAGGTCGCTCGCATAGCAACCAAGGCATATTCTTGGTTCTTCTACCGTAGACCTCAACCTCTCGTGAGCCTAGTATAATGACCTGACAGCTCACAGAGGGATCCCAAGAATATCCTCACGTTCCCCGAAGCCGCTGCTTCGTTACCCAGTTCGTTGGAGCCTTTATCTAAATCAGATAGCCTGCTCCTACACGCATACTTAAACGTTGACCTAACGTATCGGGTTACCAATCTATCTAAGAAATGGTCCAAATTTCCTTGACTAAGAATTATTACTTAGTTTCCCTTAACTAAGGTTTACCACTTAGCCTTATTTCCATAATCCTTGTTAACTATGGTTATTTACCTAATCCTCCGAATTAGGGTTTATCTAATGGGTTAAGTGTCACTTAAGTTCATAACTTAGCCCATCTACAAACCATGTCAAAATTGGCTAAGTATCCAAGTCCAAGACTTAACCCTACAAACCATGTGTCAAGTTGGCTAAGTATATTAAGCAATCCATAACTTAACCTCGTCTAATTATCATTTTAGATTGCTTAATTATATAAATTAACTTGACCTTGTCAAATTACCGAGTCAAATCGGTCAAGCGTATTCAAGTGATTCGTGACTTAGCCTCGTCATGTTTTCACGTTAGATTGGTTAAGTATAGGTCACTTAACCACATCCAATTAACGAGTTAGATTAGTTAAGTTTAGGTCACTTAACCACATCAAATTAACGAGTTAGATTGGTTAAGTTTAAGTCACTTAACCACATCGAATCATCATGTATAATTGGTTAAGTATAAGTTGCTTAACCCCATTAAATTATCACGTTAAGTTGGTTAAGTATTGGTTACTTAACCCCATTGAATTACCAAGTTTATATTGGTTAAGTGTTTAACTTAACCCCATCAAATTACCGTGTTTAGATTAGTTAAGTGTGGATTACTCAACCCCATCTAATTATCGTGGTTAGATTAGTTAAGTGTCAATTACTTAACCCCGTCTAATTACCGTGTTTAGATTAGTTAAGTCTTAATTACTTAACCCCATCCATTAACTGTATCTTTTGGTTAAGTGTCATTAAGAAAACTTACTTAACCTTGCCAATTTATCATGTTGGATTGATTAAGTGTTGGTTAACTTAATCCCCGTCCACTAGTCGTATAAAAATGGTTAAGTGTCATTAGGCAAATCAAATTACTTAACCTACCCAACCTTGTCATGTTTTGTTAGGTATCATTAGCCTAATCAATTTACTTAACCCATTTATCCATGTCATATTTGGTTAAGAGTCATTAATCAAATTAACTTAACCCTATCATGTGGCATTAATTACTTAATGCACCTCAACCTCTCACATTAGACTTTGTTGTGGTTACTAGTTAAGCCGGTCGGTTCCGGGTAGCTTTACACCACAACTTGGTCTAACCTCGGGTCCAAGCACAAAATGACAAACTTCTCACATTGGGTCCTATTGTTCGCAACTACTAGTTAGGCCGGTCGGTTCCGGGTAGCTTTATGTTGCAAACTCAACCCAACCTCGAGTTGGCCACACTTATATTATCTAAGTGTCATGTTCATCATGTTTTCAAAACATGTTACAAGTTTTTCAAGCATTTGGGTAGACCTAACTTAATAGGTAAATTCCCAAAGGGTAGACCTAACTTAATAGGTAAATTCCCAAGCTTATGTTTTATGCATACTTACATGTCAACTTTCATGTTATATTTCAAGTCATGTTTTCAAGTTGTATTTTCATGCCATTAGAAATTACCCATAACATAACCCAACGCTTTTGAACTCGCATATACGTTCGCAACAACACAAGGGACTAAAGGAAGAGACTTGACAAAGGCAAGACAAAAATGGATATTAAACCACAAGTTAATCATGGTGGCAAATGAGGCACCAATGTGTTCATTAGCTTGCATGTTACATTCTTAAGCCTCAAAACATGCATAAACCCAAACTTGGCACATAAGCGAATCATGGTGACAAAAGACATGGAATGATGACTAGAAACTCGCATATACCATCACAAAAGGGTTATGACTTCATATGCAAGTTGACATAATGATTATGAAGGTTCTCATGTTGCATAATGCAACATTTCAACATAAAGGTTGTAGCTTTTAGCTCATAAGAACAAGATGATGACTTCATAAACTTGCATAACATGATAGCATGTATCATTCTCAATGATCAAACCCAAACATGAACATTTAACTTCATAGTTAATATCTAAGAGTAGGGAAAGGGCTTACATTGCTTTGAAGGCCTAAATCGATTAAACTAAAGCTTGTGAGGAAGCCTATGCATGCCATCACCCAAAAACCCAAAGATGGATGCCCCAAATCAACAAAAACACCATCTTTATGAACAAAGATCAAAGCTTTTGCCTTGAAATCAACTTGAGAGGCTCTCATACTAACATAGGGACTCTCTAACACTCTCATGATCATGAAACCTTTCATAGAAATGAAGTGGAGGCTAGGATAGTTGAGTGGAGGCCATGAGAGTAGAAATTTTGCCATAGTTTAGTTGCATGAATGAATAATGAGGATTTAGGATAGGTTAGGGTTTTATTTATAGATTAGGCAAGTGTTTTAGGCCATAGGATTAAACCTAGATTCAATCCAAGCCATCAAAGCATGTCTTGGGGAAGAAGTCAAGTGTAGGAACCATCTAGGGCCTTTAGATTAAAGATGAACCATGAGAACCATCCAAATGCAAAATCTGCATTTGAGCGAATCGGCCCACGGGTTGACAGCCAAACACCCTGGATTAACCCCTAGTCGACCCAGCGGGCTCGGGTCGACCTCAAAAATCGGCCGGTTCGGTTATTCCCCTCTCCCAATTCGCTGTTTTGAACATTTTTGCATATTTATTTATTTAATTTTCAATTATATATATATATATATATATATATATATATCAATATATATATATTTCTCTGCGCAACCCATTTCACTTAATTAAGTATACTTTAATTTGGGAATTTTTCGTGAAACTTCGCGAGGCCATATCTTGGTCATACGGACTCCGATTTTCGAAAACTCGGACTCTATTTCGCGTATTTTTCCGAGACGAACGCAATGGCATAGCCCGTTTCACTTGATTCAGAAATTAAAATTAAATTCTGCCTTGATTCTCGTCTTTAATCATGTTATCGAAATACGGGTTGTTACATTCTCCCCACCTTTTAGGATTTCGTCCCCGAAATCTCCAAGTTAGGAAGAACATATCCTACCATCCATCATCCATCTACTCAAAACATCATCCACAAGCAACCATTGTCCTTAGATGATTTCTAATGTTGTATGAATATATGCAAAACGTGTGTGTACATGTTCCTTAGCTAATGCTAATGATCAGGCCTGAATAATCTTTCTAATGCAAAATATGTATAGTGCCATGAATCCAACATGTATGCAAATAGTCCTAGTCATATAGATACTATATGCGTGCACAATCATTCATTCATATGCAACAACCGCATGATAATACATTCGATTTCATCCATAAACAAGTATAAATACTCGTGCATATGCAATATGAAATGTGACCGAGTCGAGCTAGTATCTAATGTGTATTCGCGCATCCACGAGCAACTACTTGCAGCCACTTGCAACCATATCAATCATAACATGTTTCAAATACATGTTTACATCCATAGGGTTCTACCTAGAATTCCCTGAAACAGGGTCGAGAAGATAAACAGGACAAACTCCTTACAAGGTTTGTAACGGAGAATAGGACCGAGAGGATGTCCACAAAAGATAGCCTACAAGTAAGCTCTACAGAAAACAGGGATCAAGGATATACTCCCAAAAAGAGATATCATGCGCGTATCTAGTCTTTGACCATCAAAGTCGTCTTTTAACTTCGCGATTTTGTAGCTTCTTATTCCTGTTCCCATAACATGAGCTGGAACTCATTTCTTCGTCGCCTCTCGTTCCACTTGCACTTATCCTTTTCCTAGAATACTTGACGCAAACATGACTGCGTACTCATGATCTCATGCAAGCTTTCCAAAATTCACTAGTGAATCTCGGACCTCGTACCATAGGGTATTCCACGTAGAAGAACTTTCTCTTGAAAGTAAACAGATGCCAACCAGGTTATCAAGCGCACTTACTAGGGTAATTCCCATAACCCATACATAATCGAAGTAAACCATCCGTCTTATTAGCGAACACCATTCGATCGGGTTTCTAATTTCCAACAAAGGCATCTAGGGATTCTAAGTAACTAATCATGACAGAACCCAAAAGGTTACGCGATACTTCAAGGGTATTACCAAAGCAAGCCAAGAGTCTAACTACCCTCCTTCTAAAACCGAGAGCGGCACCCCTTACTGGATAACCACTTCATCCCTAGAATGCATCCACAACTTATAAACATAAGCATTATTTCCAAGCTCAACACTTGATATAGACATTCTCAAATCCAAACAAGCCATGAGTAAATGGACCGATCTTCCAATAGGACTTGAGACAAAAACGGGATCCTCTACTATGCTAGTACTAAGGTGCAGAGACTCAACTATCGAAGCGGACTTAAAAGATGCGGTGATCAAAACAAAGTCCCGACAGGATGATAGAGAAGAAAAGCTAAACCTTTAACAAGATCGTTACCCTACTTTTAGGACTCAGCCATACCAACAAGTTGCTCATCCTTAAACTCATATCCTTTATCCTCTTTCTCACTATCCTTTCTTATAACGCGGCCACTGGTCTCCCGAGAACAGCCTCCATCGCATGGAAAGCACTTTCGAAGATAGAAAAGACTAGTCACAGTTAAAACCACTGTGACTATAGATGGAGGAAAGAAAGGAAAAGAGATTCAATCAAGGAAACCAGGATAGTGCTAATGGCCTTTGGGGAATAGCCTTTTTCTTTTTAAAAGAAAATTTTCTTGAAAAATGCTTCTTTATAAACGATTTTCAAATAGTTTTCAGAAGGTCATTAAAAACTTTTGCCCAGTCTGGTAACCTTCTGCTCTGATACCAAATGTAACACCCCGCCTCCGCTAGGGTCACTCGCAAAGGAATGCACTAGCTTTAGAGGGGCATTATTGGTAAACATGCATAGAAATATCACAAGACAGAACATATAAAATAGCGGAAGTAAAATCAAACTTTCATAACATGAATAAATAAGGTCTAAAGCCTTTTACATCAGAGTACATCAAAAGCTGTCTTGCAATAGTAAAGAAGCATAAAGACATTTTCATAAATTATTCCCCAAGTAAAAACAGTAAAGTAGCCATAGCCAAGAGAAGGCCAAGCCATCCATGATGACCTTCAAGCAGAAGAAGTCCGAACTAAACAGCATTGTTTCCTCCCTGTAAGCTGGGGGGGAAACGGAAGAAAAGAGGCGAAACAAAACGGGTCAGTCAAAAAGACTAAGTAAGCCCTATCTACTATTAGTATAGAAACTAGTAAAGTTAACTGACATGAGAAACTGAGATGAACATGAGCATGATAACAAGATAGATAAGATAAATCAAAATAACAGGATAAACTACTGAACTAAGGTATCATGACAAACTACGGTGTCATGATAAATCAAAGCATCACATCGTCAGATTTCTATCAAGTATACTATCCCAAGATATCTACCCCGTCTAACATCCCACGGTATCTATTCCGTATATTCTTCCTGGTTCTAACATGTATATTTGCTCTGCACCCTCCGTATTAGTATCTCAGCCTTGTTATGTGTTAACCATGAATGTCCCTTACTCAAAGTCGTGTAATGGTCCATGTCAACCTAATATATCGCATATATAGGTTACTCAAATCATATGTTTCTTTCCATGTATATAAGTTCAGTCCTTTGCCGTACCTCGTACGGGCTTCCTCATGTCGTATTATCCTTGAAATCGTTTGGACTGTCACCCTTGTTCTAGCTAGGCTCTTCCATATGAATCGTCGTTTGAACTACTAGGACTTACGCCACCTAGCACCACTAGGGATTACGCTTACCTATTGCACGCTTTCGTATTTCGGTTTGGGTTAAACCACCTAGGCCACTAGGGATTACGCTAACTCTCAACCACGCCCCTTTTTCCCACGCATTCATCGTGAATCGTTTTTCTATAACTGTATGCACATGTATCACATCGTGCCATCCGAGTCCTGTCACAGGGCAAAACAAGAAATACAGGACTCGGTCGGGAGCTTTAGATTTATCTGCCGATGCAGATACTAAGGTCTG
Source organism: Allium sativum (assembly GCA_030737875.1). Lineage (NCBI taxonomy): Eukaryota > Viridiplantae > Streptophyta > Magnoliopsida > Asparagales > Amaryllidaceae > Allium > Allium sativum. The sequence continues at coordinate 174,788,951 of CM060915.1, read as the reverse complement.
CTTTTCTACACGTGGCTATGGTCCCACGAGACCCCTCCCTCAACTATTGAAAGGCAACACAAGAGAAAATCTTGCATGAGAACTACACTCCGGCCAGCCCACATCCTACGGCCTACCTCACCCATAATTAGATAGCAATTATGGTCTGTTGGGTGTTCCCTGCCTTTCCGTACGTACACGCTTGACTCAAGATGGTAGATGATCGACGAACTTGCTATCTCGGGCACCTTATGTATTCGTCGACTCACTGCTATCCACCCCAGTCTTTAGGTCGCTCGCATAGCAACCAAGGCATATTCTTGGTTCTTCTACCGCAGACCTCAACCTCTCGTGAGCCTAGTATAATGACCTGACAGCTCACAGAGGGATCCCAAGAATATCCTCACGTTCCCCGAAGCCGCTGCTTCGTTACCCAGTTCGTTGGAGCCTTTATCTAAATCAGATAGCCTGCTCCTACACGCATACTTAAACGTTGACCTAACGTATCGGGTTACTAATCTATCTAAGAAATGGTCCAAATTTCCTTGACTAAGAATTATTACTTAGTTTCCCTTAACTAAGGTTTACCACTTAGCCTTATTTCCATAATCCTTGTTAACTATGGTTATTTACCTAATCCTCCGAATTAGGGTTTATCTAATGGGTTAAGTGTCACTTAAGTTCATAACTTAGCCCATCTACAAACCATGTCAAAATTGGCTAAGTATCCAAGTCCAAGACTTAACCCTACAAACCATGTGTCAAGTTGGCTAAGTATATTAAGCAATCCATAACTTAACCTCGTCTAATTATCATTTTAGATTGCTTAATTATATAAATTAACTTGACCTTGTCAAATTACCGAGTCAAATCGGTCAAGCGTATTCAAGTGATTCGTGACTTAGCCTCGTCATGTTTTCACGTTAGATTGGTTAAGTATAGGTCATTTAACCACATCCAATTAACGAGTTAGATTAGTTAAGTTTAGGTCACTTAACCACATCAAATTAACGAGTTAGATTGGTTAAGTTTAAGTCACTTAACCACATCGAATCATCATGTATAATTGGTTAAGTATAAGTTGCTTAACCCCATTAAATTATCACGTTAAGTTGGTTAAGTATTGGTTACTTAACCCCATTGAATTACCAAGTTTATATTGGTTAAGTGTTTAACTTAACCCCATCAAATTACCGTGTATAGATTAGTTAAGTGTGGATTACTCAACCCCATCTAATTTTCTTGGTTAGATTAGTTAAGTGTCAATTACTTAACCCCGTCTAATTACCGTGTTTAGATTAGTTAAGTCTTAATTACTTAACCCCATCCATTAACTGTATCTTTTGGTTAAGTGTCATTAAGAAAACTTACTTAACCTTGCCAATTTATCATGTTGGATTGATTAAGTGTTGGTTAACTTAATCCCCGTCCACTAGTCGTATAAAAATGGTTAAGTGTCATTAGGCAAATCAAATTACTTAACCTACCCAACCTTGTCATGTTTTGTTAGGTATCATTAGCCTAATCAATTTACTTAACCCATTTATCCATGTCATATTTGGTTAAGAGTCATTAATCAAATTAACTTAACCCTATCATGTGGCATTAATTACTTAATGCACCTCAACCTCTCACATTAGACTTTGTTGTGGTTACTAGTTAAGCCGGTCGGTTCCGGGTAGCTTTACACCACAACTTGGTCTAACCTCGGGTCCAAGCACAAAATGACCAACTTCTCACATTGGGTCCTATTGTTTGCAACTACTAGTTAGGCCGGTCGGTTCCGGGTAGCTTTATGTTGCAAACTCAACCCAACCTCGAGTTGGCCACACTTATATTATCTAAGTGTCATGTTCATCATGTTTTCAAAACATGTTACAAGTTTTTCAAGCATTTGGGTAGACCTAACTTAATAGGTAAATTCCCAAAGGGTAGACCTAACTTAATAGGTAAATTCCCAAGCTTATGTTTTATGCAAACTTACATGTCAACTTTCATGTTATATTTCAAGTCATGTTTTCAAGTTGTATTTTCATGCCATTAGAAATTACCCATAACATAACCCAACGCTTTTAAACTCGCATATACGTTCGCAACAACACAAGGGACTAAAGGAAGAGACTTGACAAAGGCAAGACAAAAATGGATATTAAACCACAAGTTAATCATGGTGGCAAATGAGGCACCAATGTGTTCATTAGCTTGCATGTTACATTCTTAAGCCTCAAAACATGCATAAACCCAAACTTGGCACATAAGCGAATCATGGTGACAAAAGACATGGAATGATGACTAGAAACTCGCATATACCATCACAAAAGGGTTATGACTTCATATGCAAGTTGACATAATGATTATGAAGGTTCTCATGTTGCATAATGCAACATTTCAACATAAAGGTTGTAGCTTTTAGCTCATAAGAACAAGATGATGACTTCATAAACTTGCATAACATGATAGCATGTATCATTCTCAATGATCAAACCCAAACATGAACATTTAACTTCATAGTTAATATCTAAGAGTAGGGAAAGGACTTACATTGCTTTGAAGGCCTAAATCGATTAAACAAAAGCTTGTGAGGAAGCCTATGCATGCCATCACCCAAAAACCCAAAGATGGATGCCCCAAATCAACAAAAACACCATCTTTATGAACAAAGATCAAAGCTTTTGCCTTGAAATCAACTTGAGAGGCTTTCATACTAACATAGGGACTCTCTAACACTCTCATGATCATGAAACCTTTCATAGAAATGAAGTGGAGGCTAGGATAGTTGAGTGGAGGCCATGAGAGTAGAAATTTTGCCATAGTTTAGTTGCATGAATGAATAATGAGGATTTAGGATAGGTTAGGGTCTTATTTATAGATTAGGCAAGTGTTTTAGGCCATAGGATTAAACCTAGATTCAATCCAAGCCATCAAAGCATGTCTTGGGGAAGAAGTCAAGTGTAGGAACCATCTAGGGTCTTTAGATTAAAGATGAACCATGAGAACCATCCAAATGCAAAATCTGCATTTGAGCGAATCGGCCCACGGGTTGACAGCCAAACACCCTGGATTAACCCCTAGTCGACCGAGCGGGCTTGGGTCGACCTCAAAAATCGGCCGGTTCGGTTATTCCCCTCTCCCAATTCGCTGTTTTGAACATTTTTGCATATTTATTTATTTAATTTTCAATTATATATATATATATATATCAATATATATATATTTCTCTGCGCAACCCATTTCACTTAATTAAGTATACTTTAATTTGGGAATTTTTCGTGAAACTTCGCGAGGCCATATCTTGGTCATACGGACTCCGATTTTCGAAAACTCGGACTCTATTTCGCGTATTTTTCCGAGACGAACGCAATGGCATAGCCCGTTTCACTTGATTCAGAAATTAAAATTAAATTCTGCCTTGATTCTCGTCTTTAATCATGTTATCGAAATACGGGTTGTTACATCTTGTACAAAAAATCGAATTGGACTTCATGACCTATCCCAGTGTGTCCGAAATGGGTGTATTACCCTAGGATTGACTCTTGTTGGGTTCAGAAAGGAGTTCGCATTCAATGGTTATTTCATTTTTAGGGATACAGTTTTTAATTTAATTTAAATTTAAATTAAATATACATTCCTTCTTTTGGTGGATAGAAACAAAACCCGTGCCTTATTTACCACCAATCAAAAACAGCCAGTGCTCCTTTGTCTTCCACAAACAAAACAATACCGTGCTCCTTTCCTCTCCACAAAAACCAAACCACCGCGCTCTCCCTTAACACCACAAATCAAAACCCACTGTGTCCTCTTTAAATCCACTAATTTACTTTATAAAAACCACGACCACTCCTTTCTGTTCATTTTTCGTTTGGGTCCTCAGCAAAATCAAACCCGCCTCCTAAGTCTCCCCAAATCCATCGAAGACTCCACGTTAGCGAAGGCGGTCTGAGATACTCGCGCAAGGGGGGTTGACGACGGTCTAGAAGAGGATGAGGTCACTCGCGGGTTCAGAAAGGGGGTATCGCACCAAGTTCTTCATGCATACGCGGCTCAGGAAGTCGCGATGGTGGAGGAAACGAGGAAGGAGCAGTGGCGAATGTCGGAGGTGGTTCGATGTCGCTCGAGTTAGGGCGGAGGTTGACTAGCGGTACGGTGGAATTGGGGGTTCGAAAGTCGTGTGAAATACTGGGATTTGGGAATGGGAATTCGGCCATTGGTGCTGACAGGTTTTCAACGTATGGAAGGGTGCGAGGTTTGATGCTTTTGCAGTGAAGTCGGATTGGGATATAAGGCAGGAGGAAGCTGTGGCAAATGGCGAAAATGAGACAGTGTTCGGGTTTGTTGTTTGAGGAGAAAATAAGGTATTCATTTTACGAATTTAAATTTACATAGGATAATTTATTTATTTTAGAAGTTGATTTAAATAAATAAATGTTTGACCGTTAAATATTAAAATAAATAAATGCTAAATCGTTAAATGGTTTGATGTTTAAAATTTCATAGATTAGTTTAATTTTATTTGTTAAGTTAAATTAAACTTAGTATCCATTTAAAAGAAGGAAAACTGTCTTGTTGTACAGAAGCAGGTGAAAGAATTTTAGATACAACCTGCTTATGTAAATTTAGCAATTTAATTTGTTAATGTGTAATTAGCTCTCAAGAACGGGTAGTTAAGGACTTGATTATGTAAGTAAAAATATACATAGGATGATTAATTTATTTATTTAGGTTAATTTAAAATAAATAACCGTTAATCATTAAATAAAATTGATAAACTGTAGGAATATATTTATTCAAGACAATTCAAGATGGTTCGAGGCTGAGATGATTTGGAACCAAATCGGAATAAATCCTGGTGAATAAATCTCACCGTTTATTTAGAAATTTATTTTTATATAGTTAAAAATAATTGTTACGCTTGTTTGAATGCTGTCTGATTGTTTTAAATATATATAGTTATTTAGGTTGACTATTATATATATATATATATATTGGGTTGATGATTGGTTGGATTCCCGCAGTCTCATTAGCGGATGCCCGCAGTTTCATAGCGGATGATTACCCTATACGCCCCACGCTATGATTAGTGGATGACCTTCTATACCGCGATATCCTGCCTCGAAGCAGGATAGGTATTCTTTATGTGCTAACGTCTGTGGATGCAGGAAAACAGGTTGGAGGAATCTAGCTGGATTCCTCAAAAATATATTATATGTTTGTTGTTTGATATCATATATATTCATATATGACGTGATAAAAATCAAATGATTGAAAATTGGTTGATTTGATTGTTTAAAATATACCTGGGGCTTGAATATTGATTCATAAAAATATCGGAAAGGGTATTTGATATTTAAAAAGGAAATTCTATTTTTATTAATAGAATTTGATTTGAAGGTTTATAAAACAAGTAATCGAATTTATAAACTTTGTTTATAAATGAAAGATGGGATTTGAATCGAATTTATAAACGTTGTTTATTTATGAAAAGATGGGATTTGAATTAAATTTATAAATGTTGTTTATTTATGAAAAGATGGGATTTGAATTAAATTTATAAATGTTGTTTATTTATGAAAAGATGGGATTTGAATTGAATTTATAAATGTTGTTTATAAATGGAAAGGTGGGATTTGAATTGAAGTTATAAACGTTGTTTATAAATAATGCCGAGAATTCAAATGGACTTTGAAGATAATAGAATTTGAATACATTTGAATAAAGAATTCAAATGGACTTTAAACTATAGAATTTGAATATAGAATTCAAATGGACTTTAAACTATAGAATTTGAATAGAGAATTCAAATGGACTTTAAACTATAGAATTTGAAAATAGAATTCAAATGAAGTTTAAATAAAGAGAATTCAAATATGAATTGAATTGGAATTTGAATAAGAAGTCGATAAGGAAACGAGAGTATGAGTATAATTAGAATTTGTAATATGCAAGTTAAAATATATTTGAACATGTCATGTTCAAATATGAAGGTGAAATAGACTGAAAAGCTAAGTAACAGATTTAATTAACAAATTGAGTTAAAACGATTGGTATAGTTAAAATAGATTGGACAGGCATAAATATACAGGAGACAGGTATGGAATAAAGTATAGAAGTGAAATAAATAGAATGCCCGACAAAAAGGTACGTATTTAATTTCCATATGAGATTTTATGCGCCGTATCGGCTAGCCTCTTGGCTTTTTCTTTTTCTTTTTGAGATGAGAAGGACCAGGAAAGCTATTTGAAATTTCCCGATGCTCCCGGTACAAAGGAGGTTATGGCGAATTTTTCCGGGAATTTAAGGAGATAGAATATTTTTAAGATAATTTGATAGTTAGAAATTAAAATATCAAAATATATAGAAGTCGATAAGAAAACGAACTTAGAAATAGAATAGTATAATCAAAAAGGAAGTATAAGAATAAAATCTAGTAAGAATAGAAAGAAAAAGTGTATACGTGTTTAAAGGTAAAGAAGTAGTTGTATGTTATTGATTGTTCGAGAAAGTAGTCATATCGGTTTTGACGTTATAAATGTTATTCAGTCAAGGTCTGAGAGGTAGTTATACCCCAACTTGATTGATTTCATTAGTAACAAATGAATAGTAAGATTTCAGGCTCGAAGATCAATGTTGAATAAGATTCAGTTGAATGTATTATTTGGGTTGTCGTAACGATGTTTTACACAACATCCGTTTTAACCCAAATGAAATGTAAGTTTGGAAATAGATGTTAAATATTTCCTAAGTATAGGAATAAACAAGATTGGAAAAGAGATAAGTAATTGGAATATTTTCCAATTATAAATAACATATATTTTCTAAAGTTTAGAAAATAAAAAGGAGGCGATATATGGAAATGTTTTCCAAAGAACGTAAAAGGGCAATATGGTTATTGAAATATTTGATTAACAAATATTGATAAAGAAATAGAAAAGAGGTTTAATTAATGGAATATTAATTAAAGGTTCAGTGATTGTTGGATGTTTGGATGAACACTTGTTTTATTCGATAGTTAAATCACCGACTATCGAAACACTTGTTTTTATTCGATAGTTAAATCACAGACTATCGAAGTTTTGACCATCGTTGTCAATATGGAGAGACCGGTTGGATTATTATCCGAAGAACCACTCCATATCGGCAGTAGCGTGCGAATCAGATTATATAAAGATAATCGAAGACGGAGTAGAGTGCAAGGACTTTTTCTATAAATAGAAATAGTGCCTTCAGTTCATCCTGTTCCTGGGTGACTTGTATGGATAAATGTCTGACAGAGTATTTCGAGAAAGGTCACGTACATTGATTTCTTCAACTGTACCAAGAGTGGAAGCGGAGGAGGAAACTTCTTTTAGCTGACACGTAATGTACTGTTGTAGACATCAATTAGTGATTTTCGATGGATCTGACGATGTGACATTCGAAGTGAATCTGGTGTGATGATAAAGCGTTAATGTAGGTCGCACCTATTAGGGTGTATAATCACCTATTAGGGTGTATAATCACCTGATCTAGAGTTTCATTTACTTCTAAAAATCTATTGTCGATGCTGTCCCATTCGGGAAACGGTTGCTGATCCCAACCGTTGGTGATATACATTCGATACACTCAAGCGAAATGAGTGGTCGGTCATGTGTGGCTGAGTTGCAAGATGTTCTTGTTGAACTCCAGTGTATCGTTCCTAGAGTACACTGATCGGAAGGTGGTTCCATACCTTGTCATAGTTGGAAATCCATTACCCAATACGTGCTCACGGTTTTGGTTGTATATTATATATGTGGAACGTGAGATGCAAGGGTTCCTCTATATTGTTATCTACTTGATTTAGACATTGTTATAATATCAAAAGAGTTTTGATATAAAGATAAATCAAGTGTTTGGATTCTCATAAGGGAAAAACCCGTTCCGTGTTATACGGCGTGGTCTTATGAGATATCATTTGGTTTTCTGAAACTGTTTTAAACTGTTTACTCATACCAGTCCCTGACTGACTCGGAGTTTACTTTGTTGTTTTCCCTAAACTCATGGGTGCCTAAATTTGTACGGGCAGTCAAGTAGTCGGGAATTTACAGATATACTGGAAGAGCTAGGAGCAGGCGGCTTCAGGATCATATAGCTATAGTTATTTCTGCTGTGTTGTAAGTGATGTACTTTGATATTGATGTATATTCAAGTACAGATGTATATTCAAGTACAGATGTATATTTCAAGTTATGTTATATATATTATATGTTATTCATTCCGCTGTGAGATTCGTGTTACTCTGATGTTGTGTTCTTCTTCTTCTTCTATTCTAAGTTTCTATCTTATGTATCCTCACCCTCTAACTTCTTTCTATTAATGGTTCGAATTTCCATGATATTTGGGGTTGGACTTGTGTTTTTGCTCAGCTCAAATTCTACCGGATTTTCGGGTCACTACAGTTGGTATCAGAGCTTAGGTTGAGCGAATACCTAGGCTTGTTGGAATGTGCTCATTAGAGATAGGATCAGTAGTATCCTAGAATGAGTTGAGTGTATATATATACGAGAGAGCGTATTTGTTATTTGATATAAAAACTGTTTTATATTGTGTTGACTAGTCTGTTGAGTGGATTATAAATTTTGGTCGAATCGTGGGACGCCACGATGTCGATAGGAGTTTATAAACACTTGAACAGGAGATTGGACACGATATTATTTTCAAATAGTTAAGTTGATTGTTAGGATTATAATCGAATGAGATATTAAAACAGAAATAGTTATATATATAACCAATGAAATGGGTATATGAAATCAAATATACAAATGAGATAATTTGAAATTGAATTCCAACCAGAATTCAGAATTTAAAATCCTGGGAGTTTGGAAAACATTTTTCTAAATGGAGTTTGAAAGAAATATAGTACTGAACTCATTCAGCAGCTGGGAAATAATTCTGATGTTGGTCGCAACATCATCAGTGTTCATTTTCGAGTTTCTAAGTGATAAATTACTGCCTTAGAAAAGTTTTGATGGAAATTTGTTTGAAAGAAACAAGTTGTTTGAAAATTCAGATGTTTTGAATTGAGATAGATATAAATATATGTATATATTTATATGGCTTTAAAGGAATTTTGAAATGGGAATTGGAATATAGATTTCAAATAGAAGTGGAATGGTAATTGGAATATAGATTTCAAATAGAAGTAAAATAAAGGAATTTGAATATATATATATAATCCAAATAGAAGTGAAATAGAATTTGAATTCAAAGGAATTCAAATGAGTTTGAATAAAGAAAATTCAAATAGAAATTATATAAGAAAAATTTGAAATGGAATTTGAATTCAAAGGAATTCAAGTGGATTTGAATAAAGAAAAAGTCAAATAGAGATTTGAATATTAGAATTCAAATGGAATTTGGTTAAATAGAATTTCAAAGAGAATATAAAGTGGAGGTTGAATATTAGAATTCAAAGAAAATATAAAGTTTGAAATAGAATTTGAATTCAAAGGAATTTAAATAGAAATGGAATTCAAAGGATTTCAAATTTGAAATTGAACAAAGGAATTTAAATAGAAATTGAATTCAAAGGATTTCAAATGGAATTTGAATAAGGGAATTGAAATGGGTTTTGAATAAAGGATTTCAAATAGAAATTCACGATAAAGGATTTCAAATAGAAATTGAATAGAAGGAAATTCAAATATAGAGTTTGAATAAAGAAATTCAAATGGAATTTGAATATTGTAAATATATAGGACTTGAATATTTGAAGTGAAATAGATCTGGAATATTATGTGAAATGGATTGGATATATATTAAAAATATATCAGATTGGAGTTGAATATATTATAACCAAAGTTAAAACGTTTATATTTATAAATATAATTAAAACGAGCTCGCCATAGCGCGGCAGTTCGTAATTTGGCAATTCGAACTTCAATTTAGTATACAGAACTCAGTTGAAGTCGGAATTCTTTGAAACAAGAATCGTCGGGACCGGTTGTACAATAGTTTTCTAATGAAAGAAAAAAATTTGGATTTCGTCGTATAGATTTTGAGTTATGTCAAAATCAAATTTTTAGAAAACAGCGCCAAAACCATTATAAAAACCATAACGGTTTAATTGAATAAACAAAGGGATTGTTAGGAAATAAAATCCGAATTTGGCATTAGAAAAATCCAGACTAGAGATATAAAATAAATATGAACTCTAGTGAAGTAAGTGAAATGATTTTTAAGACAAAAATCATATTTTAAATGGTTAAATAGAATTAACTAAATTGGAAAATGATTAGTTAAAGGAAATTTGAATCAAAATTGGGTTTTTGGATAAGTGAAAGAGATTGAGAATTTTTATATTCGAAATCGAATATATAACTCGAGTTGAAAATATAATTGGATTAGTTATAATTAAGTTGACGTATATTTGAACAAGTTATATTCAAATAAAAAGGGTGAAATAGGCAAAACGGTTAATTAGCAACTAGTTAATGGGAATTCGAATGATTGAAATTAAATTTAACTTAAGTAAGTTAAATGGATTGAAATGAATAAATTGAGTAAAATCAATGGGAATGAAAAATGAATTGGAGGTGAATAAAGGAAATGTATTTGTAAAACAAATAAAGTTATGTGCAAACAAATAGAAGGGAATATTTGTAAAACATTTACCAATAGATTCAATGGAAATATTTATTTGGAAAGTAAATAGAATGTTATAGATGAGATATTTATTTGTTAAATAAATAGAATTTAATCAGAGGAATATTTAGAAGGTGGATAGAAAATGGAAATCTGTTTTTAACAGATAAATATAAAAGATTAATTTTTGAATAACAGTACAAATTAAATCAAGTATTTATCATTCGATAAATGGAATATATAAATCTGAACTTATATAGAGAAGAGATATTGGTTTTTAACACCGATAGATTTAAATAGAAAGGGTACACAACACTTGTATAAGTGAAGTAACGTTTTTAAAGAGAACATTTATAAAGTGAAGAACCGTTACTAAAAGTAAATCTTTATAAATGAATAAATGTTATCCAATAGGAGTTATTCGAATAGGAGAAATCGATTAGAGTAAGAATTAACCAGATAGAGTTAATCAGTTAGGGTTAATCCATGGAGCTAATTGAATATTAGTTGTTCAATTAGAATTTATCGAATACTTGTCATTCAAATTAAGAGTTAACCAGATAAAGTTAATTGAACATAGTTAATCGAATTAGGATTTAACTGAATGTTAGTTATTCAATTAAAGTTGATCGAATATAGTTATTGAGATAGAGCTAGTAAACCATAGTTACTCAGGATAAGTTGCCATTTCGTATGACTGCTAGCGTAATTCGCAGGGCTGCAGATAGCCTAGGACGGTCGGATGTTTCCTGGGGGAATCAGGCGTAACCATTGTGATCGCTGCGATCTAGCGTCAAGCGAATGGAGTTAAATCAAATACGAGTTATTCGAATAGAATCAAAGGAGTTATCGTATATAGTTTATTCGAAAGGAATTATCGAATTGGATTATTCGGAAGGAGTTGTCGATTATTAGTGAATCGAAGGAGTTATCAATTATTTGTTAATCAAAATGAGTTATCGATTATAGTTTAATCGAAAAGAGTTATCGATTAGTTTAATCGAAGTGAGTTATAGAATATTGGTTATTCGAAGGAGTTATCGAATTTAGTTCTTCGATGGAGTTGATCGATAAGAGTAAAATCCAATAGAGTTAATTGATAAGAGTAAATCGAATATAGTTTATTCGAAGAAAGGTTTTCGAATCTAGTTATTCGATAGAGAGATTATCGAATATAGTTATTCGAAGGGAGGAGTTATCGAATAAGGATTTATTCGAAAGAGAGTTACGTAAGGAAGTTTGAAATGTTGAGTATCAACATAAATAAGTTTTGAAAAGAAAATGGGTTGGTAGCACTTTTTCTACCTTAGCAATTTCGAGGACGAAATTATTTTAAGTGGGGAAGAATGTAATGACCCGGATTCTTACGGGTTAAATTTAAATATTTAATCTGGATTTAAATATTGAGTTGAAAATATAAATGGAATTTTATATTGGAGTTATCGATTTAATAACCAGTTTCGATTTAATGTTTGATATGTTTAAATTATTGGAATACGAAAATGGATTTAGTTAAAAAATTAATTTGAATTAAATTCAGTTCAAATAATTAATAGGAAATTTTATTTGAATTTATAATGGTAATAATATTTATTTATTATCGAAGGAATTAATCGGTCTGAAATTATTTTATATCGAATTAAATTAATATCTTGTACAAAAAATCGAATTGGACTTAATGACCTATCCCAGTGTGTCCGAAATGGGTGTATTACCCTAGGATTGATTCTTGTTGGGTTCAGAAAGGAGTTCGCAGTCAATGGTTATTTCATTTTTAGGGATACAGTTTTTAATTTAATTTAAATTTAAATTAAATATACATTCCTTCTTTTGGTGGATAGAAACAAAACCCGTGCCTTATTTACCACCAATCAAAAATAGCCCGTGCTCCTTTGTCTTCCACAAACAAAACAATACCGTGCTCCTTTCCTCTCCACAAAAACCAAACCACCGTGCTCGCCCTTAACACCACAAATCAAAACCCACTGTGTCCTCTTTAAATCCACTAATTTACTTTATAAAAACCGCGACCACTCCTTTCTGTTCATTTTTCGTTTGGGTCCTCAGCAAAATCAAACCCGCCTCCTAAGTCTCCCCAAATCAATCGAAGACTCCACGTCAGCGAAGGAGGTCTGAGATACTCGCGCAAGGGGGGTTGATGACGGTCTCGAAGAGGATGAGGTCACTCGCGGGTTCAGAAAGGGGGTATCGCACCAAGTTCTTCATGCATACGCGGCTCAGGAAGTCACGATGGTGGAGGAAACGAGGAAGGAGCAGTGGCGATTGTCAGAGGTGGTTCGATGTCGCTCGAGTTAGGGCGGAGGTTGACTAGCGGTACGGTGGAATTGGGGGTTTGAAAGTCGTGTGAAATACTGGGATTTGGGAATGGGATTTCGGCCATTGGTGCTGACAGGTTTTCAACGTATGGAAGGGTGCGAGGTTTGATGCTTTTGCAGTGAAGTCGGATTGGGATATAAGGCAGGAGGAAGCTGTGGCAAATGGCGAAAAGGAGACAGTGTTCGGGTTTGTTGTTTGAGGAGAAAATAAGGTATTCATTTTACGAATTTAAATTTACATAGGATAATTTATTTATTTTAGAAGTTGATTTAAATAAATAAATGTTTGACCGTTAAATATTAAAATAAATAAATGCTAAATCGTTAAATGGTTTGATGTTTAAAATTTCATAGATTAGTTTAATTTTATTTGTTAAGTTAAATTAAACTTAGTAACCATTTAAAAGAAGGAAAATAGTCTTGTTGTACAGAAGCAGGTGAAAGAATTTTAGATACAACCTGCTTATGTAAATTTAGCAATTTAATTTGTTAATGTGTAATTAGCTCTAAATAACGGGTAGTTAAGGACTTGATTATGTAAGTAAAAATATACATAGGATGATTAATTTATTTATTTAGGTTAATTTAAAATAAATAACCGTTAATCATTAAATAAAATTGATAAACTGTAGGAATAAATTTATTCAAGACAATTCAAGATGGTTCGAGGCTGAGATGATTTGGAACCAAATCGGAATAAATCCTGGTGAGTAAATCTCACCGTTTATTTAGAAATTTATTTTTATATAGTTAAAAATAATTGTTATGCTTGTTTGAATGCTGTCTGATTGTTTTAAATATATATAGTTATTTAGGTTGACTATTATATATATATTGGGTTGATGATTGGTTGGATTCCCGCAGTCTCATTAGCGGATGCCCGCAGTTTCATAGCTGATGATTACCCTATATGCCCCCACGCTATGATTAGTGGATGACCTTCTATACCGCGATATCCGGCCTCGAAGCAGGATAGGTATTATTTATGTGCTAACGTCTGTGGATGCAGGAAAACAGGTTGGAGGAATCCAACTGGATTCCTCAAAAATATATTATCTGCTTGTTGTTTGATATCATATATATTCATATATGATGTGATAAAAATCAAATGATTGAAAATTGGTTGATTTGATTGTTTAAAATATCACTGGGGCTTCAATATTGATTCATAAAAATATCGGAAAGGGTATTTGATATTTAAAAAGGAAATTCTATTTTTATTAATAGAATTTGATTTGAACGTTTATAAAACAAGTAATCGAATTTATAAACTTTGTTTATAAATGAAAGATGGGATTTGAATCGAATTTATAAACGTTGTTTATTTATGAAAAGATGGGATTTGAATTAAATTTATAAATGTTGTTTATTTATGAAAAGATGGGATTTGAATTAAATTTATAAATGTTGTTTATTTATGAAAAGATGGGATTTGAATTGAATTTATAAATGTTGTTTATAAATGGAAAGGTGGGATTTGAATTGAAGTTATAAACGTTGTTTATAAATAATGCCGAGAATTCAAATGGACTTTGAAGATAATAGAATTTGAATACATTTGAATAAAGAATTCAAATGGACTTTAAACTATAGAATTTGAATATAGAATTCAAATGGACTTTAAACTATAGAATTTGAATAGAGAATTCAAATGGACTTTAAACTATAGAATTTGAAAATAGAATTCAAATGAAGTTTAAATAAAGAGAATTCAAATATGAATTGAATTGGAATTTGAATAAGAAGTCGATAAGGAAATGAGAGTATGAGTAAAATTAGAATTTGTAATATGCAAGTTAAAATATATTTGAACATGTCATGTTCAAATATGAAGGTGAAATAGACTGAAAAGTTAAGTAACAGATTTAATTAACAAATTGAGTTAAAACGATTGGTATAGTTAAAATAGATTGGACAGGCATAAATATACAGGAGACAGGTATGGAATAAAGTATAGAAGTGAAATAAATAGAATGCCCGACAAAAAGGTACGTATTTAATTTCCATATGAGATTTTATGCGCCGTATCGGCTAGCAGCTTGGCTTTTTCTTTTTCTTTTTGAGATGAGAAGGACTGGGAAAGCTATTTGAAATTTCCCGATGCTCCCGGTAAAAAGGAGGTTATGGCGAATTTTTCAGGGAATTTAAGGAGATAGAATATTTTTAAGATAATTTGATAGTTAGAAATTAACATATCAAAATATATAGAAGTCGATAAGAAAACGAACTTAGAAATAGAATAGTATAATCAAAAAGGAAGTATAAGAATAAAATCTAGTAAGAATAGAAAGAAAAAGTGTATACGTGTTTAAAGGTAAAGAAGTAGTTGTATGTTATTGATTGTTCGAGTAAGTAGTCATATCTGTTTTGACGTTATAAATGTTATTCAGTCAAGGTCTGAGAGGTAGTTATACCCCAACTTGATTGATTTCATTATTAACAAATGAATAGTAAGATTTCAGGCTCGAAGATCAATGTTGAATAAGATTCAGTTGAATGTAGTATTTGGGTTGTCGTAACGATGTTTTACACAACATCCGTTTTAACCCAAATGAAATGTAAGTTTGGAAATAGATGTTAAATATTTCCTAAGTATAGGAATAAATGAGATTGGAAAAGAGATAAGTAATTGGAATATTTTCCAATTATAAATAACATATATTTTCTAAAGTTTAGAAAATAAAAAGGAGGCGATATATGGAAATGTTTTCCAAAGAACGTGAAAGGGCAATATGGTTATTGAAATATTTGATTAACAAATATTGATAAAGAAATAGAAAAGAGATTTAATTAATGGAATATTAATTAAAGGTTCAGTGATTGTTGGATGTTTGGATGAACACTTGTTTTATTCGATAGTTAAATCATCGACTATCGAAATACTTGTTTTTATTCGATAGTTAAATCACAGACTATCGAAGTTTTGACCATCGTTTTCAATATGGAGAAACCGGTTGGATTATTATCCGAAGAACCATTCCATATCGGCAGTAGCGTGCGAATCAGATTATATAAAGATAATCGAAGATGGAGTAGAGTGCAAGGACTTTTTCTATAAATAGAAATAGTGCCTTCAGTTCATCCTGTTCCTGGGTTACTTGTATGGATGAATGTCTGACCGAGTATTTCCAGAAAGGTCACGTACATTGATTTCTTCAACTGTACCAAGAGTGGAAGCGGAGGAGGAAACTTCTTTTAGCTGACATGTAATGTACTGTTGTAGTCGTCAATTAGTGATTTTCGATGGATCTGACGATGTGACATTCGAAGTGAATCTGGTGTGATGATAAAGCGTAGCTTCTAGCCTCAACATCCGGTAAATGACAGAAATCGGGCAAGCAGCATGGCTATGTAGGTCGCACCTATTAGGGTGTATAATCACCTGATCTAGAGTTTCATTTACTTCTAAAAATCTATTGTCGATGCTGTCCCATTCAGGAAACGGTTGCTGATCCCAACCGTTGGTGATATACATTTGATACACTCAAGCGAAATGAGTGGTCGGTCATGTGTGGCTGAGTTGCAAGATGTTCTTGTTGAACTCCAGTGTATCGTTCCTAGAGTACACTGATCGGAAGGTGGTTCCATACGTTGTCATAGTTGGAAATCCATTACCCAATACGTGCTCGCGGTTTTGATTGTATATTATATATGTGGAACGTGAGATGCAAGCGTTCCACTATATTGTTATCTACTTGATTTAGACATTATTATAATATCAAAAGAGTTTTGATATAATGTAAAGACCCGCAACTCCCCCGTAAAGGAAAGCGTCGGATAGTTCGAGAACAAGCCACAACAGAACGCATACAAAGAACATTTCATTGTATATTACAACAATGCATCAGATTACAAGAATATACAGAGTTTAAAAGAATATTACACAGAATTATCAGAGATTTAAATTACATTTAAATACAACGCAGCGGAAAATAATACAATAAACAACTAGAAGAAGATATACGGATACAAAGCTTTCCGGATATCGTTCCAGCTGTAAACCAGGATCCTGTGAATATAAATCTGCAAAACCAAACTACTAGCTGCCCGTGTCGAAAATAGGGGCACCCAGAGTTTAGGTTAAAACAATAAACTCCAGGTCAGTCATGTGACTGGTGTGAGAACTAAAACAGTTATTAATCTTTATTTTAAAGTTAGGTAAATCAAGGGACCACGCCGTATAACACGGAACGGGTTTCCTCCCAAGAATACCAGTGCATAAAACAAACAGCGCAATGCTAAATAAAGAAAAATGAAGCTGTTATAAGACCCAGGTCCCATCACACAATGCAACGCAGTCGAGGATAGGGTTTTCCCTTATAACAGCCAAAGAATGCTTGATACGTTTAAAACAAATCATTTGATACTATAATAAGTGCATAGTGTATAAAACAACTTCAAATCATAAGTATCAATCATAGGCGGCATAAGCGCCCCATCCCACTATGTCGCCATATATAGGATATACAATCAAAACCGCAAAGTCTCGTATTTGGAAATTGGATTTCCATCTATGAACCGAGGCAAAAGATAGTCCTCAACCGATTCGAGACTGCCTAGCCCCAGCCTCAGGATCAGAGCTCGAGTGACCCTAGGAGCGACAGGGCCGGTCCACCGATGTGGATTAAAATGCCTGAACACTACGTTTCCCCGCCCTTTGGGGCGTAAATGAGCCACTAAATGACTCCATCGGTTCGAGAACGACCGATCAATCCGAGGCGCCTCGCAACAGCAACAACCACATAAGTCAAACTCGTCAGGGCGTGTAAAACCACTGACGCCACTTCTAACTAGGAAGAAACGCAGGCCCTCCCTGAGGTCCTTTCTCCCGTTTTTGGTTCATACCGGGTGTGAAACTCGCGAAGTAAACGTTACACAAAGCTACGCCACAAAGGCCGTGCTTTGATCATCACCACAAGACTTTGCTTTTCAACAGAAGCCTTGATCATTTGCATCTTAGCATGCCACACAGGCAAACCACTCTATGCAACCGATATCAGTCACACAGAATGAAATCCAATGTCAGACACACAGTCCATTTACAAGTCCGTTCTGGGGCTGAACGAAACCGGAGGCACCTAGTACCCCGCATATCCATCGATCTCCAAGTACGTCTGGACGATCACCAACTGTTTCCATCTTCTTGGGTGTACAGCCCAATCAAGATCATCAGTTATCACCCAAACGACGTGAAGACCTCCGGTCTTCGACCATCGTCTTCATCTTCGACTTATCGTCGTATCAGTTATTCAGAATGGGATAAACCCGGTCTTCCCGAATAACTCGCGTATATTTTATAAAAGTGTTACACAAACACAACATACGCCTCATTCCAATTCATCAGTCACTAACCGTAAATTAATCAAGAGAATAATTCCCCAAATATTAACCCCGAAGGCCGAAACCAACATCAGATCAATATCCAGAAAACCATTCTGCTTGGCTAACCGACAGTTAGTTTCTAAATTTCACGTTCAAATCTAATTAAAGATTTAACTATCGCCTGGAGCAAAACTGGTGATACTCCATTCTCGATCTTTTCAATCTAATTAAAGATTCATTAAAACTCCACTTAGTTTTAATCTGTGACTGGGTTAAAGAATCAGTGTCATTTAAAACACGGTTCACGATAAACCCAAAGTCACATCCCATTAATTATCGGGTTAAAGAACAAGTGTTATTTAAAACACTGTTCACGATAAACCCAAAAATCAATATCATTTCAATTCCAATTAAATATTATTTAATTGGTGAACTTCATTAAATCTAAATCAAAAGATTTAATCTTTTCTCAACTGGGTTCAAGAACAGTGTTAGTGAAGACACCATTCACGACAAACCCAAATCACATTCATTAATTATCGGGTTAAAGAACAAGTGTTATTTAAAACACTGTTCACGATAAACCCAAAAATCAATACCCATTTCAATTCCAATTAAATATCATTTAACTGGTACACTTCATTAAATCTAAATAAAAAGATTTAATCTTTTCTCAACTGGGTTTAAGAACAGTGTTAGTGAAGACACCATTCACGACAAACCCAAATCACATTCGATATTCAATACAAGGCTCTGAATAGAAAATATATCGGCTTATATTCAATATCGAATTCTACGACTAACAAATGTCGTATTGGAAATAACGATACAAATATATCTTTCAAATTTCCATAACAACACCTGTAATATCACGAATTCCAACATCGAAATATTCCGAAGACAATTTCGATTCAACTCCACTCCAATGCAATCATTGGAAATTTTGGTTATTTTCAAAACCATTTCAAATTCAATTTATTTATTTAAAAATAAATAGAATTATAATTCTAGTTCAAATCTAGTTCATTTCGATAAAAATCTATTTTTATCTTTTCAAATATGGAGTTTTTCATCCCAAACTTTCACAAATCACTTCTTATGATTTTACACAAATTATTACTATTTTTAATAATTTTATCAAGGCCCGTACAGTCGATTTCCATTAACGGCCATCGAACTGCACTTACAGCGACCTTTTTCGAATTTGATTTGGACGTAATTCCAAATCCAACCGTTAGATTTCAAATTTCTAATATTCGTTAGAAAGCTCTTTTCGATACGAACCCAACGGTTCCGGTTTTAGGAGAATCCGACGGTCGGATCTCCCGCAATGTCCGTTTGAAATAAATGGTCGAAATTCACGAACTGCCGCGGCGCGGCGCGTTCTATTCAGGCCATTATATTATATATATAATATATATAATATATACTTCGCCGATTTTTATTTAAAACGAATTATATAAACAGTTTTAAATTCATTTCAAAATTTATTTCGACTTCCATTTCAATTCAAAGCAAAATTGAATTCTTCTTTATAAATTCGTTTCAAAATTCATTTCTGTTCAATTCAAATTTCAATTCAATTTGAATTCATATTCAATTCAATTCATTTCGAAATCGTTTTCAATTCAATTCATTTCGAATTCGTTTTCAATTCAATTTATTTCGAAATCGTTTTCAATTCAATTCATTTCGAATTCGTTTTCAATTCAATTCATTTCGAATTCGTTTTCAATTCAATTCATTTCGAAATCGTTTTCAATTCAATTCATTTCGAAATCGTTTTCAATTCAATTCATTTCGAAATCGTTTTCAATTCAATTCATTTCGAAATCGTTTTCAATTCAATTCATTTCGAAATCGTTTTCAATTCAATTCATTTCGAAATCGTTTTCAATTCAATTCATTTCGAAATCGTTTTCAATTCAATTCATTTCGAATTCGTTTTCAATTGATATAAATATCGTTCACGTCAAAATGGCGTCAATCTAATCAACACGGCTTCATATATTCCTTTATTTTCAAATATTCTATTTCAAATATTTCTTTTTCAAATATTTCTTTTTCAAAACTGGAATGAGGCCCAATCAATTACCATATAATGTTAATTATATGGATTTTCTACAACACATGCATATATCAACAACGATGAATAATCAACCATCATCCAAAGTGCATTCTACACTGTATAAGCATCAAATATAAATATTCAACGCTTATAACAGTCTGTCAATCAATCGATCGACACACAACTAAACAATCGGGATTAGTGTACGTCAAATATCATCCCAACACCCGTGTAGGGTTTCAAACAATCAAACACAGATTTTATTTGTGCAGTTGGGCGATGTGTAAAATTTATCGACCCAATCAATGTCCTTCAAATAAGTGTACATAAACAAACCATCTGGTTTGCAAATGAATATTTTATTTATTCACATTCACGTTAAAATTTATATTTTTAACGACAAAACATTTTATTTCAACATATGAATTTCTCTTCGGTTCATTCTTTAAAAAAAATGATATTTTTATTTTTCTAACATATTTTAGAAAATTTCGGCAGCATAACGGCACGATACTAGAAACGGGACGAGGCCTAGCCTTATCCCCGGTCTAGTGAAGGCCCACGCCATTCACTCATCAATCAAATCAATTTCATTTTGCAAACCACAAAATTTGGAGTAAGGGTCTAACCTAGCCTTACTCCTTCGCCTTATAACGGCGCACGTCTAATCCTAACCAATTTATCGATTCGATTTTTCACACCACAAACCACATTCAAACCAATATCACAATCAATCACCAAACAATCAAACAAACAAGTCCATGGTCTGTGGACGATTGTGTCGGGTGCTACTAAGCACCGTCTGCATCCTAGTATATATATATAACTAGAAATAAAATAGAAAGGTGAGAAATTCTCACTTATAGCTATCCAGCTCCACGGCTCTTCCTTTGCAGAAGTCTTCGTCGTTTCGCCTTTTTGTCACCTTCGTTGCTGCTTTCACTACATACGTAAAAATCACATTTTTACTTCGCTATTCAATATATAAAAATCGAATTTTTAGTTCGCTATTTAATATATAAAAATCGAATTTTTAGTTCAAAGTTCAATATATAAAAATCGAATTTTTATTTCAAAAAGTTCAAATCCTTTCCTTTTTAAAATCTAAACCTTTCACTTTTAAAGTTTAAATCTTTTCACCTTTAAAGTTTAAAATAACTTTTTCAAATCAAAGTTTTTAAAATTCCTAAAATCAGTTTTATTCTTTTATTTTAAAATCAGTTTTAACCTTTTATTTTCAGCTTTATACTTTATAAAAATTTCAGTTTTACTTTAAATAAAATTTCAGTTTTACTTTAAATAAAATTTCAGTTTTTAACTTCCTAAAAAT
Source organism: Allium sativum (assembly GCA_030737875.1). Classification (NCBI taxonomy): domain Eukaryota; kingdom Viridiplantae; phylum Streptophyta; class Magnoliopsida; order Asparagales; family Amaryllidaceae; genus Allium; species Allium sativum. The sequence goes on along the minus strand of CM060915.1, from coordinate 174,767,317 downwards.
TCAGTTTTTTAAAATCAACAAAATTTTACAGTTTAAATGAAAATAAGTAAATAAAAAAAAACCAAAACTTACAGGGGCTCGTCGAGTGGTCGGGGGGGCTTCATCGAGGCTTGCAGATCGGAGGGGGGGCTCGACTTCATCGACGGCGCTAGGGTTCGGGGGGGGCGCTCGCTGTCCTCGCGTGGAGGAGGGAGGAGGAAAGAGTCGCGAGGGGGAGGAGGCCGAAGAGGGGACAGGGGCTTCAACTGAGTGGCGGGCGATTGGAGGAGGAGGCCGACGCGGGGGTGGCGGCTCCGACGAGGGAAAGGGGCGATTTCGATTTCGTTTCCCTTTTTTTTTTTTTTTTCTTTTTTAGTTTTCTGTAAAAGGAAATCGGGGGGGGGGCCTGGGTAGTAAAGGGGGAGATAATATTTTTTTTTTTTTTTTTTATTTAATTAATAAATTTTATCCTAAAGAGTTGACTTTCACATTCGACCTCGAAACGAGGCCCACCGCCTGTCGTCCATAGCGTTTTACCCCCATTCCGAACACAATGGGATATATATCGCAAGCTGATTTGATTGTTACAATCAGTTTCCGTTAAATTTACATTTAAATCATTATATTGAATTTTAAACGTACATTTCAAGTTACCGGGGTCACATACTAACCCTAAAAATTCCCGAAAAATATTTTCTAGCTTCGTATTGACGATACGGTCCTAACAAAACTAGTTTCGTCGAATTCTGAGACCGTTAGAAAAATGGCCAATTTCCAGTCGATTAAAATCAACTGAAATGGTCAAAACACGTTTTCCTTTGCCACGCTCACATATTGATTCGAAAAATTATGAAATTTGAAACCTAGCAATAACTCGACATCACGGACCCAACAAAAGTGGTTTCGTCGAAATCCGAGGTCATTTGCAAAATGTCCATTTTTAAGGGCCTGAATTCCATAGCGACTATTCAGAATTTTCAACTGGACATATCTCATCATTTATAAAGTGAAATCTCAGTTTCTCAACTTCGTTGGAAAGATATCATCAATTAGATCCTAATGTTTTTGGTTTCACAAAAATCCGGATTGTTTTGCACCCGGTACATTCAATTGAAGTTTGAAATCGAATTTTCGAACTACCGCGCCATTTTCAATTCCTTTTATAATTATATATAATTATTTATATTCTAACGACGACGTATATAATATATACGTTCGAATTATATTCAAAATAAATTTCTCGTCAATATTATTTAAAATAATTCATTTTAAATAATCAAAATTCGCTAAAATTGCCAAAATAAAAATTTTAAACTGGCCCAGATTTTACGGGTTGTTACAATCTCCCCCACTTAAAACTTTTCGTCCCCGAAAAGGAACAAAGTCGAAAGTGGTTTGATTAATCAACTCTACGCTCGATCTGGCTTCCATTCTCCAACTCTTTAGTTTCTGAGAATTTTCAAAACTTCAAAATTTTGGCTAACACCCTAAATTTTTGAAAAATTTCGCCATAACCTCCCCTGCACCGGGAGCATCGGGGAATTTCAAATAGCTTCCCCGGTCCTTCAGATCTCAAAAAGAAAAAGAAAAAGCCAAGCGGCTAGCCAATAGGCTCACAAAATCATCATCACCCAAACAACGCAGGAAATTATGTAGTAAACATGTACCTATTTGTCGGGCAAACAAATTTTATTCTCGGCTCTAGCCTCCTTGCTATGACCTGTTCAATGTAAGTACATATATGCAAGCAAATGCGACCAATTTTCGATACAGTTCAATATTCGATTTAAATTATGCATAATGGTTCAAAATTAGCAAACAATTAACCAAACAACACAAACATCAATCAATTAGTGAATTTAAAGTTTCAAATTCATAATTTTGATACATAGACAAAAATCAGATTTTTGATGCTAAATCACAACAATAAGCCCTATCTAATTTTGGTTCTCACACCAGCCTATATGGAAATATATAGATAACCCACTCTCGCCAGTCGAACACAACACAGATGACGATGCCTCATCATCAGAATCATCCCCGGGCAACTAGAATGTGATTCTATATCTACCCAATATATTAAAACTTCGAATACAAGCCGCTAAGCGTGTATGCAAAATCTTTATATACTCGATTGCCCAAATTCAATTTAAATAGACTATTCAAATACGAATACTTAAGATTTGAATTTCCAAAACAAAGTGGGTTTTCACTTTTATTTTCAAAAACAACACTCTTTCGACTCGTTCTAGGACACTACTGATCCCATCTCTAACGAGTCATCCTCATTGGATATTACTAATCCAATATCTGATGAATTCTTTCATATGTTTCTAATGTGTCTTGTTCTCTGAGCTTTGTAAACCAAAGCTCTGATACCACGTGTAAAGACCCGCAACTCCCCCGTAAAGGAAAGCGTCGGATAGTTCGAGAACAAGCCACAACAGAACGCATACAAAGAACATTTCATTGTATATTACAACAATGCATCAGATTACAAGAATATACAGAGTTTAAAAGAATATTACACAGAATTATCAGAGATTTAAATTACATTTAAATACAACGCAGCGGAAAATAATACAATAAACAACTAGAAGAAGATATACGGATACAAAGCTTTCCGGATATCGTTCCAGCTGTAAACCAGGATCCTGTGAATATAAATCTGCAAAACCAAACTACTAGCTGCCCGTGTCGAAAATAGGGGCACCCAGAGTTTAGGTTAAAACAATAAACTCCAGGTCAGTCATGTGACTGGTGTGAGAACTAAAACAGTTATTAATCTTTATTTTAAAGTTAGGTAAATCAAGGGACCACGCCGTATAACACGGAACGGGTTTCCTCCCAAGAATACCAGTGCATAAAACAAACAGCGCAATGCTAAATAAAGAAAAATGAAGCTGTTATAAGACCCAGGTCCCATCACACAATGCAACGCAGTCGAGGATAGGGTTTTCCCTTATAACAGCCAAAGAATGCTTGATACGTTTAAAACAAATCATTTGATACTATAATAAGTGCATAGTGTATAAAACAACTTCAAATCATAAGTATCAATCATAGGCGGCATAAGCGCCCCATCCCACTATGTCGCCATATATAGGATATACAATCAAAACCGCAAAGTCTCGTATTTGGAAATTGGATTTCCATCTATGAACCGAGGCAAAAGATAGTCCTCAACCGATTCGAGACTGCCTAGCCCCAGCCTCAGGATCAGAGCTCGAGTGACCCTAGGAGCGACAGGGCCGGTCCACCGATGTGGATTAAAATGCCTGAACACTACGTTTCCCCGCCCTTTGGGGCGTAAATGAGCCACTAAATGACTCCATCGGTTCGAGAACGACCGATCAATCCGAGGCGCCTCGCAACAGCAACAACCACATAAGTCAAACTCGTCAGGGCGTGTAAAACCACTGACGCCACTTCTAACTAGGAAGAAACGCAGGCCCTCCCTGAGGTCCTTTCTCCCGTTTTTGGTTCATACCGGGTGTGAAACTCGCGAAGTAAACGTTACACAAAGCTACGCCACAAAGGCCGTGCTTTGATCATCACCACAAGACTTTGCTTTTCAACAGAAGCCTTGATCATTTGCATCTTAGCATGCCACACAGGCAAACCACTCTATGCAACCGATATCAGTCACACAGAATGAAATCCAATGTCAGACACACAGTCCATTTACAAGTCCGTTCTGGGGCTGAACGAAACCGGAGGCACCTAGTACCCCGCATATCCATCGATCTCCAAGTACGTCTGGACGATCACCAACTGTTTCCATCTTCTTGGGTGTACAGCCCAATCAAGATCATCAGTTATCACCCAAACGACGTGAAGACCTCCGGTCTTCGACCATCGTCTTCATCTTCGACTTATCGTCGTATCAGTTATTCAGAATGGGATAAACCCGGTCTTCCCGAATAACTCGCGTATATTTTATAAAAGTGTTACACAAACACAACATACGCCTCATTCCAATTCATCAGTCACTAACCGTAAATTAATCAAGAGAATAATTCCCCAAATATTAACCCCGAAGGCCGAAACCAACATCAGATCAATATCCAGAAAACCATTCTGCTTGGCTAACCGACAGTTAGTTTCTAAATTTCACGTTCAAATCTAATTAAAGATTTAACTATCGCCTGGAGCAAAACTGGTGATACTCCATTCTCGATCTTTTCAATCTAATTAAAGATTCATTAAAACTCCACTTAGTTTTAATCTGTGACTGGGTTAAAGAATCAGTGTCATTTAAAACACGGTTCACGATAAACCCAAAGTCACATCCCATTAATTATCGGGTTAAAGAACAAGTGTTATTTAAAACACTGTTCACGATAAACCCAAAAATCAATATCATTTCAATTCCAATTAAATATTATTTAATTGGTGAACTTCATTAAATCTAAATCAAAAGATTTAATCTTTTCTCAACTGGGTTCAAGAACAGTGTTAGTGAAGACACCATTCACGACAAACCCAAATCACATTCATTAATTATCGGGTTAAAGAACAAGTGTTATTTAAAACACTGTTCACGATAAACCCAAAAATCAATACCCATTTCAATTCCAATTAAATATCATTTAACTGGTACACTTCATTAAATCTAAATAAAAAGATTTAATCTTTTCTCAACTGGGTTTAAGAACAGTGTTAGTGAAGACACCATTCACGACAAACCCAAATCACATTCGATATTCAATACAAGGCTCTGAATAGAAAATATATCGGCTTATATTCAATATCGAATTCTACGACTAACAAATGTCGTATTGGAAATAACGATACAAATATATCTTTCAAATTTCCATAACAACACCTGTAATATCACGAATTCCAACATCGAAATATTCCGAAGACAATTTCGATTCAACTCCACTCCAATGCAATCATTGGAAATTTTGGTTATTTTCAAAACCATTTCAAATTCAATTTATTTATTTAAAAATAAATAGAATTATAATTCTAGTTCAAATCTAGTTCATTTCGATAAAAATCTATTTTTATCTTTTCAAATATGGAGTTTTTCATCCCAAACTTTCACAAATCACTTCTTATGATTTTACACAAATTATTACTATTTTTAATAATTTTATCAAGGCCCGTACAGTCGATTTCCATTAACGGCCATCGAACTGCACTTACAGCGACCTTTTTCGAATTTGATTTGGACGTAATTCCAAATCCAACCGTTAGATTTCAAATTTCTAATATTCGTTAGAAAGCTCTTTTCGATACGAACCCAACGGTTCCGGTTTTAGGAGAATCCGACGGTCGGATCTCCCGCAATGTCCGTTTGAAATAAATGGTCGAAATTCACGAACTGCCGCGGCGCGGCGCGTTCTATTCAGGCCATTATATTATATATATAATATATATAATATATACTTCGCCGATTTTTATTTAAAACGAATTATATAAACAGTTTTAAATTCATTTCAAAATTTATTTCGACTTCCATTTCAATTCAAAGCAAAATTGAATTCTTCTTTATAAATTCGTTTCAAAATTCATTTCTGTTCAATTCAAATTTCAATTCAATTTGAATTCATATTCAATTCAATTCATTTCGAAATCGTTTTCAATTCAATTCATTTCGAATTCGTTTTCAATTCAATTTATTTCGAAATCGTTTTCAATTCAATTCATTTCGAATTCGTTTTCAATTCAATTCATTTCGAATTCGTTTTCAATTCAATTCATTTCGAAATCGTTTTCAATTCAATTCATTTCGAAATCGTTTTCAATTCAATTCATTTCGAAATCGTTTTCAATTCAATTCATTTCGAAATCGTTTTCAATTCAATTCATTTCGAAATCGTTTTCAATTCAATTCATTTCGAAATCGTTTTCAATTCAATTCATTTCGAAATCGTTTTCAATTCAATTCATTTCGAATTCGTTTTCAATTGATATAAATATCGTTCACGTCAAAATGGCGTCAATCTAATCAACACGGCTTCATATATTCCTTTATTTTCAAATATTCTATTTCAAATATTTCTTTTTCAAATATTTCTTTTTCAAAACTGGAATGAGGCCCAATCAATTACCATATAATGTTAATTATATGGATTTTCTACAACACATGCATATATCAACAACGATGAATAATCAACCATCATCCAAAGTGCATTCTACACTGTATAAGCATCAAATATAAATATTCAACGCTTATAACAGTCTGTCAATCAATCGATCGACACACAACTAAACAATCGGGATTAGTGTACGTCAAATATCATCCCAACACCCGTGTAGGGTTTCAAACAATCAAACACAGATTTTATTTGTGCAGTTGGGCGATGTGTAAAATTTATCGACCCAATCAATGTCCTTCAAATAAGTGTACATAAACAAACCATCTGGTTTGCAAATGAATATTTTATTTATTCACATTCACGTTAAAATTTATATTTTTAACGACAAAACATTTTATTTCAACATATGAATTTCTCTTCGGTTCATTCTTTAAAAAAAATGATATTTTTATTTTTCTAACATATTTTAGAAAATTTCGGCAGCATAACGGCACGATACTAGAAACGGGACGAGGCCTAGCCTTATCCCCGGTCTAGTGAAGGCCCACGCCATTCACTCATCAATCAAATCAATTTCATTTTGCAAACCACAAAATTTGGAGTAAGGGTCTAACCTAGCCTTACTCCTTCGCCTTATAACGGCGCACGTCTAATCCTAACCAATTTATCGATTCGATTTTTCACACCACAAACCACATTCAAACCAATATCACAATCAATCACCAAACAATCAAACAAACAAGTCCATGGTCTGTGGACGATTGTGTCGGGTGCTACTAAGCACCGTCTGCATCCTAGTATATATATATAACTAGAAATAAAATAGAAAGGTGAGAAATTCTCACTTATAGCTATCCAGCTCCACGGCTCTTCCTTTGCAGAAGTCTTCGTCGTTTCGCCTTTTTGTCACCTTCGTTGCTGCTTTCACTACATACGTAAAAATCACATTTTTACTTCGCTATTCAATATATAAAAATCGAATTTTTAGTTCGCTATTTAATATATAAAAATCGAATTTTTAGTTCAAAGTTCAATATATAAAAATCGAATTTTTATTTCAAAAAGTTCAAATCCTTTCCTTTTTAAAATCTAAACCTTTCACTTTTAAAGTTTAAATCTTTTCACCTTTAAAGTTTAAAATAACTTTTTCAAATCAAAGTTTTTAAAATTCCTAAAATCAGTTTTATTCTTTTATTTTAAAATCAGTTTTAACCTTTTATTTTCAGCTTTATACTTTATAAAAATTTCAGTTTTACTTTAAATAAAATTTCAGTTTTACTTTAAATAAAATTTCAGTTTTTAACTTCCTAAAAATTCAGTTTTTTAAAATCAACAAAATTTTACAGTTTAAATGAAAATAAGTAAATAAAAAAAAACCAAAACTTACAGGGGCTCGTCGAGTGGTCGGGGGGGCTTCATCGAGGCTTGCAGATCGGAGGGGGGGGCTCGACTTCATCGGCGGCGCTAGGGTTCGGGGGGGGCGCTCGCTGTCCTCGCGTGGAGGAGGGAGGAGGAAAGAGTCGCGAGGGGGAGGAGGCCGAAGAGGGGACAGGGGCTTCAACTGAGTGGCGGGCGATTGGAGGAGGAGGCCGACGCGGGGGTGGCGGCTCCGACGAGGGAAAGGGGCGATTTCGATTTCGTTTCCCTTTTTTTTTTTTTTTTCTTTTTTAGTTTTCTGTAAAAGGAAATCGGGGGGGGGGCCTGGGTAGTAAAGGGGGAGATAATATTCTTTTTTTTTTTTTTTATTTAATTAATAAATTTTATCCTAAAGAGTTGACTTTCACATTCGACCTCGAAACGAGGCCCACCGCCTGTCGTCCATAGCGTTTTACCCCCATTCCGAACACAATGGGATATATATCGCAAGCTGATTTGATTGTTACAATCAGTTTCCGTTAAATTTACATTTAAATCATTATATTGAATTTTAAACGTACATTTCAAGTTACCGGGGTCACATACTAACCCTAAAAATTCCCGAAAAATATTTTCTAGCTTCGTATTGACGATACGGTCCTAACAAAACTAGTTTCGTCGAATTCTGAGACCGTTAGAAAAATGGCCAATTTCCAGTCGATTAAAATCAACTGAAATGGTCAAAACACGTTTTCCTTTGCCACGCTCACATATTGATTCGAAAAATTATGAAATTTGAAACCTAGCAATAACTCGACATCACGGACCCAACAAAAGTGGTTTCGTCGAAATCCGAGGTCATTTGCAAAATGTCCATTTTTAAGGGCCTGAATTCCATAGCGACTATTCAGAATTTTCAACTGGACATATCTCATCATTTATAAAGTGAAATCTCAGTTTCTCAACTTCGTTGGAAAGATATCATCAATTAGATCCTAATGTTTTTGGTTTCACAAAAATCCGGATTGTTTTGCACCCGGTACATTCAATTGAAGTTTGAAATCGAATTTTCGAACTACCGCGCCATTTTCAATTCCTTTTATAATTATATATAATTATTTATATTCTAACGACGACGTATATAATATATACGTTCGAATTATATTCAAAATAAATTTCTCGTCAATATTATTTAAAATAATTCATTTTAAATAATCAAAATTCGCTAAAATTGCCAAAATAAAAATTTTAAACTGGCCCAGATTTTACGGGTTGTTACATATAAAGATAAATCAAGTGTTTGGATTCTCATAAGGGAAAAACCCGTTCCGTGTTATACGGCGTGATCTTATGAGATATCATTTAGTTTTCTGAAACTGTTTTAAACTGTTTACTCATACCCGTCCCATGACTGACCCGGAGTTTACTTTGTTGTTTTCCCTAAACTCTTGGGTGCCTAAATTTGTACGGGCAGTCAAGTAGTCGGGAATTTACAGATATACTGGAAGAGCTTGGAGCAGGAGGCTTCAGGATCATATAGCTATAGTTATTTCTGCTGTGTTGTAAGTGATGTACTTTGATATTGATGTATATTCAAGTACAGATGTATATTCAAGTACAGATGTATATTTCAAGTTATGTTATATATATTATATGTTATTCGTTCCGCTGTGAGATTCGTGTTACTCTGATGTTGTGTTCTTCTTCTTCTTCTATTCTAAGTTTCTATCTTATGTATCCTCACCCTCTAACTTCTTTCTATTAAAGGTTCGAATTTCCGTGATATTTGGGGTTGGACTTGTGTTTTTGGTCAGCTCAAATTCTACCGGATTTTCGGGTCACTACAACATAAGAAGTTTCTTGGGATTAGCTGGATATTATCGTAAGTTTGTCCAACACTTCTCCAAGATAGCATCATCGTTGACTAAGTGGACCAAGAAGAATCAAGCTTTCGTCTGGAACGAAAAGTGTGAGAATGCATTCAAGAGTCTAAAGGAAAGGTTGATATGTGCATCAGTGTTAGTCATTCCTAACGGGAATGAAGAGATGACGGTTTACACGGATGCCTGTGGTACCAGACTAGGTGTTGTATTGATGCAAGGAGGTACGGTTGTAGCATATGCTAGTCGGCAACTGAAACCACATGAGAAAAGATATCCTACCCATGATTTGGAAATGGCAGCGATCGTTTTCGCATTGAAGTTGTGGAGACATTATCTCTTGGGAGAAAGATTCGAGTTGTTTACCGATCATAAATCGTTAAAATATCTTTTCTCTCAAAAGGATCTAAATCTCCGACAGCCATGATGGTTAGAATTCTTGGCTTCCTATGATTTCGATATCGCATACACACCATGAAAGGGAAATGCGGTAGCTGATGCATTAAGCAGAAGACTCGCCAGTTTATGGGCTATGTTTCTTGAGTGGAACCAACTGGAGTACATCGCTGTGTATGATTTCAGACCAAAGTGCGAATTAGATCCAGAATTATTAGCAAGTTAGAAGGTTAGACCCACTTTGATTGAGCAGATTGGTTCCAGTCAGAGGGACGATCCTAACTATAAACCCAATGTCAATGGATTGAGAGATGAAGTGCTTAGAGAATGTCATCACTCAAAACTGACTATAAACCCCGGTGGTAACAAGATGTATCGAGACATGAAGCAGACCTACTACGGGGAAGGGATGAAAAAATACATTAGGAAGTTTACATCCAAATGCATGAATTGCCAGCGAGTTAAAGCTGAGCAAAAGAAGCCTACTAGTTTGTTGAAGCCATTGGAAGTTATAGAATGGAAATGGGAACATGTCTCAATGGATTTCATGGATGGGTTACTGATTGACATAGAAATGTGTTTATTTTATGCTCTTATTTCTTATCTTTTGTATACAAATAAATATAACTTGGGTATTGTTTTGTAACTTTTACAGATATTCCAACCCAGCCCGCATGCAACCAGAAAAGTAGAGAAATAGAGATGAAATTGATATATATTTACATTTTGAAGAATTGTAGATGAAGATCTCACATCTAGTTGCTATTGGACAGGAAAAGGATTGATAAAAAGGCTTTGCACATCACAAATCAATGAAGAAGTGTCAAGGAAGCAAGAGGAAAAGAGAAAAGGCCAAAATTTGCTTTATTTATCTAAAGCCCATTTATGTTTCTTATTGTAAACTAATTAGTGATGTAATGACCAGGCCCATTTATCATTAGGGTTAGGGTTAGGGTTTGGCTATCTACCCTATATATACCCTTGTAATATCATTGTAGCCACCATCCTATCCTATATCTCATTCTATTCTCTTCTTCATTAATAAAACTCATTTTCTTTTTATTTTATGCAATTTTCTATTTCTTAGCAATTAGTGTTGTCTACACGATTAGATTCGGTAGAACACTATGACACGACCCGAACTTCCCCGTGAAGGAAAGCATGGATAGCGTTGAGAACAGGACAAAATAGAACACATACAGAAGAACATTTCATTGTTATTACAACAATTCCATCAGATACAAGAATATACAGAGTATAAATGAATAAATTACATTCGACAAATATCAGAGATTACATTTAAATACATCGCAGCGGAAAATAATACAAAAGCACAACTGAAAGTAATGCACGGACACAGAGCTTTCCGAGCATCGTTCCAGCTGTAAATCAGGACCCTGTGAATATAAATCTGCAAAACCAAAACTACTAGCTTCCCGTGCGGAAAATAGGGGCACCCAGAGTTTAGGTTAAAACAATAAACTCCAGGTCAGTCATGTGACTGGTGTGAGAACTAAAATAGTTATTTAAAACTTTACTTTAAAAGAGAGTAATTCAAGGGACCACGCCGTATAACACGGAACGGGTTTCCTCCCAAGAATACTAGTGCATATAACAAAGCAGTGCAATGCTCTTTTAGAAAAATGAAGCTATTATAAGACCCAGGTCCCATCACACAATGCAATGCAAGCCGGAGGATAGGGTTTTCCCTTATAATAGCCAAACATGCTTGATACGTTTAAAACAAATCATTTGATACTATAATAAGTGTATAGTGTCAAAACTATTTCAATCATAAATATCAATCATAGACGGCATGGGTACCATATATCATGTCGCCATACTAGTTCTACAATTAAAACCGCAATACACGTATTGGAAATTGGATTCCATCATGAGCCGAGGCAAGGGGCAAGCTCCTCTCCGATTCGAGATACTCTAGCAAATGTCTCAGGACCCCACTATGATCCTTGGATCTTCAGGGCCGGTCCTCTCTTACTTTTGAGGATTGGCAATTCCTGAACACACGTTTCCCGGTCCTTACAGACCTATATCCGAGGAGCCTCGCATTCCAACAACCACACAGGTGAAAAGTATATAAATGTCAGGGCTGGTAGGTCACTGACACCACCCTAGCTAGAAAGAAACGTCGTGCTCTCCCTGCAGTCACTATCCCGTTTTTGACTCATACCGAGGTGTGAGGCTCGCGAATTCACGTTATACACAAAGCTACGCCACACAGGCCGTGCTTTGATCATCAATCACAAGACATTGCTTTTCAACAGAAGCCTTGATCAATTGCCACATACGCATGCCACATTGGCAATTCACTCCATGCGACTGATGTCCATCGATATACAACCTCTGAGCTCGTACGTCTCAGAGAAGGGCGTTAAGCAAGAGAATAAATTCTCCGCCGCCAAACAGATGTATATTTAATAGAGATCAATCAACACAGAATAAAATCCAATGTCAGACATACAATCCATTTACAAGTTCGTTCTGGGTCTGAACGAAACCGGAGGCACTTTCCTCGCATATCCATCGATCTCCAAGTACGTCTGGACGATCACCAACTGTTTCCCTCATCCTGGGTGTACAGCCAAATCAAGATCATCAGTAATCACCCAAACGATGTGAAGACTTCCGGTGTTCAACCACCGTCTTCATCTTTGACATCTCGTCGAATCGGTTATTCAGAATGGGTATAAACCCGGCCTTTCTGAATAACCCACGTATATGATAAACAAATGTTACACAAACACAACAAACGCCTCATTCCAATTCAGAATATTCTTTTATTCACAAAATCACATTCTTAGGGAAATGTTCCCATTAATTTTATCCAAGATAAATTCTTCCAAATTCATTCTATAATCTTCCTTTGGATATCATTTCAAACCATTTTATGGTTTTCCAAACTAGTCGGGATTAGCGAACCACACCGAAGTAATTATTTATTTTATTTCCCAATCCCAACCTATATATCCCATGGAGAAAACTGGTAATACTCCACATCTAACACCACGGTGCTATCGGTAAAATTAATTACCGTTTCACGTTCAAATCTAATTAAAGATTTAACTATCGCTTTGGAGCAAAACTGGTGGTACTCCATTCTCGATCACCTTTCAGATTTGATAATTTAAATTATCAATTCACGTTTTTAATCTAATTAAAGGTTCATTAAAACTCCACTTAGTTTTAATCTTCTCAAAAATCAATATCTTGCCTTTAACTGGGTTAAAGAACCAATGTCATCTAAAACACGATTCACGATAAACCCAAATCACATTTGATATTAAATACAAGGCTCTGAATAGAAAATATATCGGCTTATATTCAATATCAAATTCTGAAACCAACAAATATCGTATTGGAAATAACGATATAAAATATATCTTTCAAATTCCCATAACAATATCTGTATAGTCACGAAATCCAACATCGAAATATCCCGAAGATAATTTCGATTCAGCTCCAGTCCAATTCACATATTGGGAATATTGATTATTTTTAAAATCACTTTCAAATTCAATTTATTTATTTCACAAATAAATTGATTTTAATTCTAGTTCAAAACTAGTTCATTTCGATAAAAATCTATTTTTATCTTTTCAAATGTGGAATTCTCCAGCTCAATTCTTCCCAAATCATTTCTTATGATTTCACACAAATTATTAATATTTTTAAAATTTTTATCAAGGCCCGTACAGTCGATTTCCAACAACGGCCATCGAACTGCACTAACAGCGACCTTTTCTGAAATTGATTTGGACATAATTCCAAATCCAACCGTTAGATTTCAAATTTCTAATACTTATTGGAAAGCTCCTTTCGATACGAACCCAACGGTTCCGGTTTTAGGAGAATCCGACGGTCGGATCTCCCGTAATGTCCGTTTGAAATAAATGGTCGAAATTCACGAACTGTCGCTGCGCGGCGCGTTCTATTCAGGCCATTATATTATATATATATAATATATATAATATATATTTCGTCGATTTCTATTTAAAACGAATTTCTAAAGCAATTCAACTTCTACATTCAATTTCAAATCGATTGGATTTCAATTCAACTCGAATCCATTTCCATTTTATTTATTTCGAATTCAAATTCGTTTCAATTCAAATTCAAATTCGTTTCAATTCAAATTGATTTCAATTTAATTTCGATTCGAATTCAATTAAATTTCAGTTCGTTTTCAATTCAACTTGAATTTGTTTTATATTCAATTCCATTCGAAGTCCTTTTATATTCAATTCAAATTCGTTTTCTTTTCAATTCGAATTCGCTATAATATTCATTTCAATTTGAATAAAATCGATATAAATATCGTTCACGTCAAAATGGCGCAAAACTAATCAACACGGCTTTATATTTTTCACAACTTCTTTATTCTATTCAACAAATGAATATTTATCCCATTCAACACATGAATCTATATTTCTTTCAACACACAGCTAATCTCAACACATGAGTACTGTCAACACATCACTATTTTTGTTATGTAAAATATTTTATAAAACTATGGTATTTATCGTTTGATTTTCAATTAGACTCCTGCTGAGAAGTAGTTCTAATTTTAAATATGATAAAGATGTAAATTTCATTGTATAAAATATTTCACTCAACACATGAACATCGTCAACACATGACTATTTTTATATTCAACACATGAATTTTCTTTTATAATATTCATTATTTTCCCGATTGGAATGAGGCCCAATCAATCACCATATAATGTTCATTATATGGATTTTCATACATCACACGTATATAATAGCATTGAAAAATAATCAACCAAAGTGCACTACACTGTATAAGCATCAAATATAGATATCTAACGCTTATAACAGCCTGTCAATCGACCGATCGACATATTTAATCAATCAGGATGAGTGAACTTCAAATTTCATCCCAACACCCGTGTGGGGTTTCAAACAATCAAACACAGATTTTATTTGTGCAGTTGGGCGACGTGTAAAATTTATCGACCCAATCGATATCAGTCAAATCAGTGTATATAAACAAATCGGCCGATTTGTTTATAAATATTCATTTATCCACTTTCACGTTAAAAATTATATTTTTAACGATAAACATTTTATTTTAACACATGAATTTCTATTCATTTCATTTACACAATAAAAATGATATTTTTATTTTTCTAACATATTTTAGAAAATTTCGGCGGCATAACGGCACGATACTAGAAACGGGACGAGGCCTAGCCTTATCCCCGGTCTAGTGAAGGCCCACGCCATTCACACATCAATCAATCCATTCCATTTCACCAAACAATTCAATTCAAACCCAACAAACTAACCAACTACTCAACCAAACAATTTAACAAACAAGCCATCCATGGTCTATGGATGACGGGTGTCAGGTGCTGCTAAGCACCGTCTACATCCTAGTATATATATATATATATAACTAGAAAAAGAAATTTGAAGAGTGAGAAGTTCTCACCGATAGCTATCCAATTATCTTGACTCTTCTTTTATAAAAAATCTCGTCGTTCTCGCCTTTTCATCTCCTTTGTTGCCCGTAGCCACTACATATATAAAAATCACACATTTTTATATTTTGATGTCTTTAAAATAAAAATCACATTTTTATTCACTTTCAATTTAAAAATCATATTTTCATAATCACTTCATATATTTAAAAATCGAATTTTTACTATGCTGTTCAACATATAAAAATCGTATCTTTACTATGCTATTCAATATATAAAAATCCCATTTTTACACCGCTACTATATAGATAAAAATTCTATTTTTACAACGATGTTCATATAATAAAGATTATATTTTTATCATGCTATTCTCTATATAAAGATTTCGCCTTTTTCAATATAAAGATTTCGCCTTTCTCAATATAAAGATTTCGCCTTTCTCAATATAAAGATTTCGCCTTTCTAATAAAAACCATTTCTTTGTCCTAATAAAAAGCATATATTTTTATAACTCTACAACATAAAAGATTATATTTTTATAACTCTATTCTCTATATAAAAATGATCAAACTTTTCACTCTATAAAAATATGACTTTTCAAAAATAAAAATAGTAACTTTCTTATAATAAAAATCTCTATTTTCTTTTACTAAAAATCTATTCTTTTTTTACTTTCAAAAATCATAACTTTTTATTATTAAAGATCTAGTTTTTATATGCTAAAGAAATCAGTTTTTTTTCAAAATCAATAAAAATCACAGCTTTGCTTCGATAAACTAAAACCGAGTTTAAACAATGTATTTTAAATAAAATAAACTGAATTAAAGTACAACAAAGAGGGAGAAGCTCACTGATTTTTCGCGCTCATGGGTGGTCGGAGGCTTCTCCAGTGGTGGGTGGTCGGTCAGGGAGGCAGAGGGGAAGAAGAAGGGGGTCGCGGAGGAGAAGCAGGCGGAGGGGATGGCGCGCAGGGTGGAAGGCGGGGATCGCTGCTCCGAGGGGCGAAATTAGGGCTTCGCTGGTGGCTCAATTCGAGGAGAGAGGGAAAGGTAGGAGGGAGGAGGAGCTCGCCTGAGCTTTGGTGGGTGGGCGGCGCCACCAGGGCGGTGGCGGGTGGGCAGCGCGGCGCGCCCTCCATCCTCCTCGTTCTTTTCTTCTTCTTTTTTACCTGTTCGAAATGATTTTAATCGGGGGGGGGGGGGGGTCTGATACGAATAAGGAGAAGTTTTTTTTTTATTAATTTAATTATTTTATTTTTCGAAAAGTTGACTTTCACGTACGACCTCTAAACGAGGCCCACCGCCTGTCGTCCATAGCATTTTACCCCCATTCCGAACACAATGGGATATGTATCGCAAGCTGATTCGATCGTTTCGATCAGTTTCCGTTAAATTTACATTTAAATCACTATATTGAATTTAAACGCGCATTTCAATTTACCGGGGTCACATACTAGCTCTAAAAATTCCAGAAAAATATTTTCTAGCTTCGTATTGATGATACGGTCCTAACAAAACTAGTTTCGTCGAATTCTGAGACCGTTGGAAAAGTGGCCAATTTCCAGTCGATTAAAATCAACTGAAACCAGTCAAACGCGTTTTCCTTTGCCACGCTCACATATTGATTCGAAAAATTATGAAATTTGGAATCTAGCAATGACTTGACATCACGGACCCAACAAAAGTGGTTTCGTCGAAATCCGAGGTCGTTTGCAAAATTCCCATTTTTAAGGGCCTGAATTCCATAGCGACTATTCAGAATTTCCAACTGGACTTATCTTTTGATTCCCGCTATGAAATCTCGATTTTTCGGATTCGTTGGAAAGGTATCATCAAATAGATTCTAATGTTTTTGGTTTCACTAAAATCCGGATTGTTTTGCACCCGGTACATTCAATTGAAGTTTGAAATCGAATTATCGAACTACCGCGCCATTTTCAATTCTATTTATAATTATATATAAATATTTATATTCTAACGACGACGTATATAATATATACGTTCGATTTATATTCAAAATAAATTTCTCGTCGATATTATTTAAAATAATTCATTTTAAATATTCAGAATTCGCTAAAATTGCCAAAATAAAAATTTTAAACTGGCTCAGAATTTCCGGGTTATTACAATCTCCCCCAGTTAAAACTTTTCGTCCCCGAAAATGAACAAAGTCGAAAGTGGTTTGATTAATCAACTCTACGTTCAATCTGGCTTCCATTCTCCAACTTCTCAGTTTCTGAGAATTTCCAAATTTTCAAAAAATTTGGCTAACACCCTAAATTTTCGAAAAATTTCGCCGTAACCTCCCCTGCACCGGGAGCATCGGGGAATTTCAAATAGCTTCCCCGGTCCTTCAGATCTCAAAAAGAAAAAGAAAATGCCAAGCGGCTAGCCAATAGGCTCACAAAATCATCATCACCCAAACAAAACAGTAAATTATGTAGTAAACATGTACCTATTTGTCGGGCAAACAAATTTTATTCTCTGCTGTAGCCTCCTTGCTATGACCTGTTCAATGTAAGTATATGTATATGCAAGCAAATGCAACCGATTGTCGATACAATTCAATATTTGATGCAATTAGGCATAATGGTTCAGAATTAGCAAACAAATAAGCAAACAACACAAACATCAATCAATTAGTGAATTAACGTTTCAAATTGATAATTTTGATATATGTACAAAAATCATGTTTTTGATGCCAATTCACAACAATGTGTTCTAACTATATTAATTTTGGTTCTCACACCAGCCTAATGGAAATATATAGAAGTCACACCTTCGAAACACGAACATAAATACTGATGATGTGGCCACATCACCAGAATTATCCCCGGGTGTCTAGAATGTGATTCTATATCTATCTAGTATATTAAAACTTCGACTATACGTTCATGACGCGTATACGCGAAATCTTTATATACTCGATTGTCCATATTCAAAATAAATAAATATTCAAATACGTATAAAACGATTTAAATTTCAAAACAAAATTGTTTTCATTTGAAAAATATACTCTTCACACTCGTTCTAGGATACTACTGATCCTATCTCTAACGAGTCATTCTAATTGGATATTACTAATCCAATATCTGATGAATTCTTTCGTATGGTTCTAATGTGTCTTGTTCTCGAGCTCTGTAAACCAAAGCTCTGATACCAAACTGACACGACCAGAACTTCCCCGTGAAGGAAAGCATGGATAGCGTTGAGAACAGGACAAAATAGAACACATACAGAAGAACATTTCATTGTTATTACAACAATTCCGTCAGATACAAGAATATACAGAGTATAAATGAATAAATTACATTCGATAAATATCAGAGATTACATTTAAATACATCGCAGCGGAAAATAATACAAAAGCACAACTGAAAGTAATGCACGGATACAGAGCTTTCCGAGCATCGTTCCAGCTGTAAATCAGGACCCCGTGAATATAAATCTGCAAAACCAAAACTACTAGCTGGCCGTGCGGAAAATAGGGGCACCCAGAGTTTAGGTTAAAACAATAAACTCCAGGTCAGTCATGTGACTGGTGTGAGAACTAAAACAGTTATTTAAAACTTTACTTTAAAAGAGAGTAATTCAAGGGACCACGCCGTATAACACGGAACGGGTTTCCTCCCAAGAATACTAGTGCATATAACAAAACAGCGCAATGCTCTTTTAGAAAAATGAAGCTATTATAAGGCCCAGGTCCCATCACACAATGCAACGCAAGCCGGAGGATAGGGTTTTCCCTTATAATAGCCAAACATGCTTGATACGTTTAAAACAAATCATTTGATACTATAATAAGTGTATAGTGTCAAAACAATTTCAAGCATAAATATCAATCATAGACGGCATGGGTAACATATATCATGTCGCCATACTAGTTCTACAATTAAAACCGCAATAAATGTATTGGAAATTGGATTCCATCATGAGCCGGGGCAAGGGGCAAGCTCCTCTCCGATTCGAGACACTCTAGCAAATGTCTCAGGACCCCACTATGATCCTTGGATCTTCAGGGCCGGTCCTCTCTTACTTTTGAGGATTGGTAATTCCTGAACATACGTTTCCCGGTCCTTACAGACCTATATCCGAGGCGCCTCGCATTCCAACAACCACACAGGTGAAAAGTATATAAATGTCAGGGCTGGTAGGTCACTGACACCACCCTAGCTAGAAAGAAACGTCGTGCTCTCCCTGCAGTCACTATCCCGTTTTTGACTCATACCGAGGTGTGAGGCTCGCGAATTCACGTTATACACAAAGCTACGCCACACAGGCTGTGCTTTGATCATCAACCACAAGACTTTGCTTTTCAACAGAAGCCTTGATCAATTGCCACTTACGCATGCCACATTGGCAATTCACTCCATGCGACTGATGTCCATCGATATACAACCTCTGAGCTCGTACGTCTCAGAGAAGGGCGTTAAGCAAGAGAATAAATTCTCCGCCGCCAAACAGATGTATATTTAATAGAGATCAATCAACACAGAATAAAATCCAATGTCAGACACACAATTCGTTCTGGGTCTGAACAAAACCGGAGGCACTTTCCTCGCATATCCATCGATCTCCAAGTACGTCTGGACGATCACCAACTGTTTCCCTCATCCTGGGTGTACAGCCCAATCAAGATCATTAGTAATCACCCAAACGATGTGAAGACTTCCGGTCTTCAATCACCGTCTTCATCTTTGACATCTCGTCGAATCGGTTATTCAGAATGGGTATAAACCCGGCCTTTCTGAATAACCCACGTATATGATAAACAAATGTTACACAAACACAACAAACGCCTCATTCCAATTCAGAATATTCTTTTATTCACAAAATCACATTCTTAGGGAAATGTTCCCATTAATTTTATCCAAGATAAATTCTTCTAAATTCATTCTATAATCTTCCTTTGGATATCATTTCAAACCATTTTATGGTTTTCCAAACTAGTCGGGATTAGCGAACCACACCGAAGTAATTATTTATTTTATTTCCCAATCCCAAACTATATATCCCATGGAGAAAACTGGTAATACTCCACATCTAACACCACGGTGCTATCGGTAAAATTAATTACCATTTCACGTTCAAATCTAATTAAAGATTTAACTATCGCTTTGGAGCAAAACTGGTGGTACTCCATTCTCGATCACCTTTCAGATTTGATAATTTAAATTATCAATTCACGTTTTTAATCTAATTAAAGGTTCATTAAAACTCCACTTAGTTTTAATCTTCTCAAAAATCAATATCTTGCCTTTAACTGGGTTAAAGAACCAATGTCATCTAAAACACGATTCACGATAAACCCAAATCACATTTGATATTAAATACAAGGCTCTGAATAGAAAATATATCGGCTTATATTCAATATCAAATTCTGAAACCAACAAATATCGTATTGGAAATAACGATATAAAATATATCTTTCAAATTCCCATAACAATATCTGTATAGTCACGAAATCCAACATCGAAATATCCCGAAGATAATTTCGATTCAGCTCCAGTCCAATTCACATATTGGGAATATTGATTATTTTTAAAATCACTTTCAAATTCAATTTATTTATTTCACAAATAAATTGATTTTAATTCTAGTTCAAAACTAGTTCATTTCGATAAAAATCTATTTTTATCTTTTCAAATGTGGAATTCTCTAGCTCAATTCTTCCCAAATCATTTCTTATGATTTTACACAAATTATTAATATTTTTAAAAATTTTATCAAGGCCCGTACAGTCGATTTCCAACAACGGCCATCGAACTGCACTTACAGCGACCTTTTCTGAAATTGATTTGGACATAATTCCAAATCCAACCGTTAGATTTCAAATTTCTAATACTCATTGGAAAGCTCCTTTCGATACGAACCCAACGGTTCCGGTTTTAGGAGAATCCGACGGTCGGATCTCCCGTAATGTCCGTTTGAAATAAATGGTCGAAATTCACGAACTGTCGCGGCGCGGCGCTTTCTATTCAGGCCATTATATTATATATATATAATATATATAATATATATTTCGTCGATTTCTATTTAAAACTAATTTCTAAAGCAATTCAACTTCTACATTCAATTTCAAATCGATTGGATTTCAATTCAACTCGAATCCATTTCCATTTTATTTAATTCGAATTCAAATTCGTTTCAATTCAAATTCAAATTCGTTTCAATTCAAATTGATTTCAATTTAATTTCGATTCGAATTCAATTAAATTTCAGTTCGTTTTCAATTCAACTTGAATTTGTTTTATATTCAATTCCATTCGAAGTCCTTTTATATTCAATTCAAATTCGTTTTCTTTTCAATTCGAATTCGCTATAATATTCATTTCAATTTGAATAAAATCAATATAAATATCGTTCACGTCAAAATGGCGCAAAACTAATCAACACGGCTTTATATTTTTCACAACTTCTTTATTCTATTCAACAAATGAATATTTATCCCATTCAACACATGAATCTATATTTCTTTCAACACACAGCTAATCTCAACACATGAGTACTGTCAACACATCACTATTTTTGTTATGTAAAATATTTTATAAAACTATGGTATCTATCGTTTGATTTTCAATTAGACTCCTGCTGAGAAGTAGTTCTAATTTTAAATATGATAAAGATGTAAATTTCATTGTATAAAATATTTCACTCAACACATGAACATCGTCAACACATGACTATTTTTATATTCAACACATGAATTTTCTTTTATAATATTCATTATTTTCCCGATTGGAATGAGGCCCAATCAATCACCATATAATGTTCATTATATGGATTTTCATACATCACACGTATATAATAGCATTGAAAAATAATCAACCATCAACCAAAGTGCACTACACTATATAAGCATCAAATATAGATATCTAACGCTTATAACAGCCTGTCAATCGACCGATCGACATATTTAATCAATCAGGATGAGTGAACTTCAAATTTCATCCCAACACCCGTGTGGGGTTTCAAACAATCAAACACAGATTTTATTTGTGCAGTTGGGCGACATGTAAAATTTATCGACCCAATCGATATCAGTCAAATCAGTGTATATAAACAAATCGGCCGATTTGTTTATAAATATTCATTTATCCACTTTCACGTTAAAAATTATATTTTTAATGATAAAAATTTTATTTTAACACATGAATTTCTATTCATTTCATTTACACAATAAAAATGATATTTTTATTTTTCTAACATATTTTAGAAAATTTCGGCGGCATAACGGCACGATACTAGAAACGGGACGAGGCCTAACCTTATCCCCGGTCTAGTGAAGGCCCACGTCATTCACACATCAATCAATCCATTCCATTTCACCAAACAATTCAATTCAAACCCAACAAACTAACCAACTACTCAACCAAACAATTTAACAAACAAGCCATCCATGGTCTGTGGATGACGGGTGTCGGGTGCTGCTAAGCACCGTCTACATCCTAGTATATATATATATAACTAGAAAAAGAAATTTGAAGAGTGAGAAGTTCTCACCGATAGCTATCCAATCATCTTGACTCTTCTTTTATAAAAAATCTCGTCGTTCTCGCCTTTTCATCTCCTTTGTTGCCCGTAGCCACTACATATATAAAAATCACACATTTTTATATTTTGATGTCTTTAAAATAAAAATCACATTTTTATTCACTTTCAATTTAAAAATCATATTTTCATAATCACTTCATATATTTAAAAATCGAATTTTTACTATGCTGTTCAACATATAAAAATCGTATCTTTACTATGCTATTCAATATATAAAAATCCCATTTTTACACCGCTACTATATAGATAAAAATTCTATTTTTACAACGATGTTCATATAATAAAGATTATATTTTTATCATGCTATTCTCTATATAAAGATTTCGCCTTTTTCAATATAAAGATTTCGCCTTTCTCGATATAATGATTTCACCTTTCTCAATATAAAGATTTCGCCTTTCTAATAAAAACCATTTCTTTGTCCTAATAAAAAGCATATATTTTTATAACTCTACAACATAAAAGATTATATTTTTATAACTCTATTCTCTATATAAAAATGATCAAACTTTTCACTCTATAAAAATATGACTTTTCAAAAATAAAAATAGTAACTTTCTTATAATAAAAATCTCTATTTTCTTTTACTAAAAATCTATTCTTTTTTTACTTTCAAAAATCATAACTTTTTATTATTAAAGATCTAGTTTTTATATGCTAAAGAAATCAGTTTTTTTTCAAAATCAATAAAAATCACAGCTTTGCTTCGATAAACTAAAACCGAGTTTAAACAATGTATTTTAAATAAAATAAACTGAATTAAAGTACAACAAAGAGGGAGAAGCTCACTGATTTTTCGCGCTCATGGGTGGTCGGAGGCTTCTCCAGTGGTGGGTGGTCGGTCAGGGAGGCAGAGGGGGAGAAGAAGGGCGTCGCGGAGGAGAAGCAGGCGGAGGGGATGGCGCGCGGGGTGGCAGGCGGGGATCGCTGCTCCGAGGGGCGAAATTAGGGCTTCGCTGGTGGCTCAATTCGAGGAGAGAGGGAAAGGTAGGAGGGAGGAGGAGCTCGCCTGAGCTTTGGTGGGTGGGCGGCGCCACCAGGGGCGGTGGCGGGTGGGCAGCGCGGCGCGCCCTCCGTCCTCCTCTTTTTTTTTTTTTATCTGTTCGAAATGATTTTAATCGGGGGGGGGGGGGGGAGGGGGGGTCTGATATGAATAAGGAGAAGTTTAATTTTTTTTTATTAATTTAATTATTTTATTTTTCGAAAAGTTGACTTTCACATACGACCTCTAAACGAGGCCGACCGCCTGTCGTCCATAGCGTTTTACCCCCATTCCGAACACAATGGGATATATATCGCAAGCTGATTCAATCATTTCGATCAGTTTCCGTTAAATTTACATTTAAATCACTATATTGAATTTAAACGCGCATTTCAATTTACCGGGGTCACATACTAGCTCTAAAAATTCCAGAAAAATATTTTCTAGCTTCGTATTGACGATACGGTCCTAACAAAACTAGTTTCGTCGAATTCTGAGACCGTTGGAAAAGTGGCCAATTTCCAGTCGATTAAAATCAACTGAAACCGGTCAAACGCGTTTTCCTTTGCCACGCTCACATATTGATTCGAAAAATTATGAAATTTGGAATCTAGCAATGACTTGACATCACGGACCCAACAAAAGTGGTTTCGTCGAAATCCGAGGTCGTTTGCAAAATTCCCATTTTTAAGGGCCTGAATTCCATAGCGACTATTCAGAATTTCCAACTGGACTTATCTTTTGATTCCCGCTATGAAATCTCGATTTTTCGGATTCGTTGGAAAGGTATCATCAAATAGATTCTAATGTTTTTGGTTTCACTAAAATCCGGATTGTTTTGCACCCGGTACATTCAATTGAAGTTTGAAATCGAATTATCGAACTACCGCGCCATTTTCAATTCGATTTATAATTATATATAAATATTTATATTCTAACGACGACGTATATAATATATACGTTCGATTTATATTCAAAATAAATTTCTCGTCGATATTATTTAAAATAATTCATTTTAAATATTCAGAATTCGCTAGAATTGCCAAAATAAAAATTTTAAACTGGCTCAGAATTTCCGGGTTATTACACACTATTTGTATTTTGCATTTCTTTTCATTAGTGATTGACCATCTGATTAGATTCATCGGTAATCCTAATTTTATTTCCTGTAGTTATTTATATTCTACACTTTTATTTTCTGTATTTTAATCGCGTTCATAGGTTAAATTGGATTTGATTAGATTTGAATCTGATTCATAGTTTCATTGCTTTTCCATTGAAATTGTGATTTGATCGTCGATTCAGTTAGATCTGTTCTGAATCAAATTACAGTTTTAATTTTGTTTTGTTTTATTTTCAAAATCAACCTCCAAAGTTTTGTCTAACTCGCCCAAGAGATTAGATAAATAATTTGATTTAATTCACCTCCCTGTGTTCGACCTGTATGCTACACACCTGTACGCTTGCAGAATTTGTTACAAATGTCGCGCTTTTCTAGCGTCGTTCAAGTTTTTGGCGCAGTAGCTGGAGAGGTAACGATTAAATTTTATTATTTATTTAATTTCTGATTCGTGTTAGTTTTTATCTTATTTTATTTTCCTTGTTTTTGTTTTCTTTTGTTTTTAGAAAAAAGAGAAAAAAAAACAACAAATCTTATCTGCTTGATTTAGTATTGATCTTGATATTGTTCTCTTTTGCAAAAAAAAAAAAAGAAAAAAAAAGAGTTGCCATTTTCCTTGATTTTTATTTCCTTCTTTTCATCTATTTTGTCCCTTTTTCAGTTCTTTTCCTTTTGCATTTTTTTCCCCTCTACTATTTTCGCCAAAAAAAAAAAAAAAAACCGTCAAATTTTCTCTTATTTCTTTCCTTTCTTTGTTCCCTTTTCCTCTTTTCAATACATTTGCTCTCTTTTCTTTTCTCTTAAAAAAAATAAAAAATAAATCCTATTTTTCTCTGATTTCCTTCCTTTTTCAATTCCCTTTCTGAAATATTATGTTTCTTCTCTTCCAAGTCTCACAAAAGAAGGAAAAATAAAATAATTCTTTTGTTTTTTTTTTCCTTTTCTCTGTTGTCATTCCTTTTCAGCCTTCATTCCCAATAACATCTTCAATTTACATCCCCTCCGCCACCATACCAACGTCAATCACACTAGACATCATCCTTCCCTACCACTTCCATCCCCTAATTTACCCGAACATCTTCACAGAACTACACGACCTCCACAAATCAGCAGCCGATCCCTCAACCAAATCAACACTCAAACCAAAACCGCACCCTGTACAAACTCCATATTGCACACAGTTCAACCCATAATCATAAATCTACCACCGCAAATCCATCCCATTCAACACAGTAAACAACCCCAACCTCCACTATCACCATTCAACAACGAACACCACCCTTCCCTTCACGTCATTTTCGCAATCTGTCCTCTGCCAAACAACAGACCATACCCCATCAACTAAGATAATACCCAAACCGATCTCGACCTCACAATCTCTCCATTCATCACGACAACTACCCTCATAGTTTCATACCCACGTTCATCCGTCAGTTCACAAATCAACTCAGACCAGATCCATATTTCATCATCGCAATACAACCATCACCACGTTCATCACAAGCAGTTCCAAGCCATACATCCAGCAACTGACCATTCTCTTCCTGATTTAACAGGTTCCAAAAAAAAAAGAAATCTTTTCAAATTTTCTTTCTACTGCCATAAATACAGTCACAAACCCACAACAATCCGATCACCTTCACTACACCGTTCTCACCACAAAGCCAAAGCCTCTACACCGTTCATCAGCATCCCCCTCTGCCAAACGCCAACTAGTTTACCATCATCATCGAGCAAGCTGAACTTCCTGTACCCACCAATTCAAACCATCCTCACCAACATCACAAATTCAAACATCCTACAACCTGAAATCCACGCTAAAAACCTCAACGATCACGACGCACAACCACAAACTCGCATCCAAACACCAATTTGTGATTCAAAAACCCCAAATCGAACCCTGCTTGTCAAATACCCCAAATTCGGAACTCCAAATCCAATACCTTCTAACTCCCATAAACCATATATACAATAGTTCGATTCGAAGCTTGAGACAAAATAAAAGAGGGTGTTTTGGTTTCTGAAAAAATAAAAGGGGAACGGATGTTTTGACGGGTTTGGAATTCCTTTTCAAGTTTGGTGTGAGTGTTTTCTGAAGAAGAAAAAAAAATGATTATTGTAGGAGAATTTGGGCGTATATTTTATGCTTGGAGTTGAGAGTCATTTATTTGACTGTCTTATTTTTGTGAGTTACTAGGTTTAGGTATAAGTCGGTTTAACTTTATTTTGGAGTCAGTGGAGAGTTTGTTTTGCTTGCAAACGCCCGAGTTGTTTGTCTTAATTAGTTTGCTGACTATTGATTGAGTTCATTTTAGTTTTCTATTTTATTTAGTTAGTTATTTTTTTCTTCTTTATTTTTTATTTAGTTTTTTTTCCAAACCTTTATAAAAAAAAAAGCATCCTTCAAAACAAGGGCCTTGTTTTGTTTTGTTCTATTATTTCGTCTACTCAGAGTGGTTTTTGTTTTTGTTTCATTTTAGTTTTTGTTTTTCTTCCCTTCGATTGTTTATTTGTTTTGTCTTCCAAAAAAAAAAAGGAAATCCAAAGCGAGTAAAGAATTCAAGCGAACAAACAAGGATTCAAGGGTCAAGCAAAGTAAACGGTGAAATTTGAGTCCTATCTGCTCAATCATTCTGGACTGTCATACCCCACTCTGTAAAATTTTCTAAACTCTACAGTTTCTATAACTGCTTGATAAATATAGAAATTGCTTGTAAAAAAATTCTTCTGCAGGGCAGCGGCTTGCTATGTACAATTTTTAATTTCTGCAATTATTCTGTCTGATTGTTATGAGTTGAAATTTGCATAACTACTGTCATCATTCTCATCGTTTCTCAACAATAAAATCTGATTAGATATTTCAAATTAATATAATTGAAAAGTGGTGCTTTGTGAAGTTGACTGTCTCGTATAATTGGATCGCGGATATATAGTAGTTCAATTTATTGAACTATTAGCAAAAGAGGTTGCATACTACCCGTAAAACATTGGTCGTATCCCTTAGTATTTATACTATACTTGAACGGCCATAAGACCCTCTTCCCCCTTCTAATTGAGTCAGTTAATTAATAGAGCACAACTCGTTCTTTTATACTATTTTGAAGTGAGAATAATTTCTGTTTTTCCGTGACTTCATTTAAAATGTCTGATTCAAAAAAATCATTGAGAGATATGTGGGATAATAATCGGAGTAGACGTCCTCTTGAAGAGTATGAGTATGAATTACAACTTATGAAGCAAAATTTCCCAAAATTTCGTGAGTCCAGTGTCAACAATTTTCAAAATTTTCCAACTAACCAACGTTTTCAAAATCATAGATATAATCGAGATGATGATTTCAATTTAAATTTCAATAATTTCGATTATGGGTTACATCCACATCAAAACAGTTTTGAATCGCAACATACCTTTGATCAACATCATTATGAGGTTGGAAACCAGTTTGAAAATAACTTTGAAAATGATTTTCAAATCAATCAAAATTTTCAAATTTACAACCGACATCCACATTTTATGACCAAAATTGCAATTTTCCCTCGAATTTTCATAGTTTTGGTTATGAACCTAATTTTCAAAATCAAAATGATTTTTCTGAAAATTCAAACAACCACCACATTGGAAGTAATTTTGATTGTGAAATTGATGTGGACTATAATTTTGAGAATCAAGACGAGAGTTCTCAAATCAACGATCGTCTTAACATTCTTAGAGAGAGGGAAGAAAGACTAAATAAAAAGGCTGATGAACTTCTTTGTATATTGACATCTTTGAAAGAACAACGAGAGCAACAAAATCAAATTCAAACAAGCGATGAATCAAAAAACAATCCATTCTATGCTGACATTGAAAATTTTCAAATAACGACTTTGGAAATTGAAAATAATCATCTTGATGAAGTTTTTCAAAATTCAACAAACGATTTGGACTTCAACTCTTTTCAGAAAAAAAATTTAAGCTTGGATTTTGATCTTCCTCTTTTGGGCTGTGAGAAACTTGAAATCTTTGAAATTGAATAGAATAAAAATGTTGAAATTTTCAATTCAAATGTGGAAAAGGATTTTAACGAACATGAATTCTTTGGATTGTATGAGGAAGAATTGCCAAATGAAGAAGAAGTAGATTCACATCACGAGTTCGAAAATTTCGATTTCGAGGTTTCAAACGAACTAGAATTTGTCAGTGTCGAAAATACGTTGTCAATTAACGAAATTGAGAAATGTGATCACACAGTCTTGAACACCACTCAGATGTTAAATTTCACTGAATTTATATACGATCACAAATTTTTGAGAAATTACACTGATAAATTTGTTGAACACATGAACTATTTTTTTAATGTTAGCTTTGTTGAAAAACTTCATGTTAGGATGACCCTGGACATTCATTTACTGGACTATAAATCTTGGTTTAAAGATGAGACGTTTTTCAAAAACCTTTGCTTATTAGAAAACACGCCAAGACATAGTGGGAATGGGACTCATAGGGCTAGAACCAAGTGTGGGGGAAAAAGATGGTGGTATTCTTTGCATCGCATACATCGCAAACACATATATCATTGTACATATGATTTTCGTTCGCATTTAGTGATTAAACTCCATTTCATTCTTCAAATAATTTTGCATCTCATTCACCTTCGGGTACTATCTTTCAAATTTAGAAAAAAATTACAGTGTGGACACTGTATAGTTCTAGTGTGGGGGGGAGTCTGCATTGCATTCTTCTGATCTTTCTTTTATTTTTCTTTCTTTTCAATTTCAGCCATTTAAATAGGACCATCATGCATTTTAGAATGTAGTAACATGCCATTTTTTTTCAAACATGACTAATTTTAGATTGACACTACAAAATAAGTTAAGGATTATTAATCAGTTGATAGTATTTTTTTCTCTCAACTTAGATCGAATAAGAAATATAATGAAAAGTTTAATTTTGAGGGATAATAGTGTAACCGGTACATAGGGAGATTCTTAGGTGATGGCCGTGAAATCTATTTTATATTATAGACTTTGTTTAAATAAGTGGAGGACTTAAAAGACTTATGTTGGCTTTTCGAATTTTTAAAAACTAAGTTGTGATAAGTTGAATTCGCGTAACTCTCTTTTATGCTTATATTTTCAATAATAATAACAGTAATCCAAGGGTATCCAACATTGCTTGTATATCGAACGTTGGTGTGCAAACCCGCCAAGCTCTATCCGACACGTTGTTGACAAAGTCAGCGTTGGAATATCTTGGTCTCATTTTATGAGATTGGACACCTAAGGATTACCGACACGTTGTTGACAAAGTCAAAGTCGGCCTGCACAATCCGCCAAGCTCTTTACCCACTCTCCGTTAGTCCGCGAGGCAGTGCATGGGTGGTAAACCTTGGTCTTCTAAGTTAGGTGTATGTACTTAGTCATAAATTTTAAAATTTTATAGAATAAAGAGTAAGCGATGATGCCCAAACACTTCTTGACCTTATTGATTTGACTAGCCATACATGAGAAAATTAGAACACCACTTTGCAAACAGTGCCAAGCAAACTAAGAATTTATTTCATGGCTGCACTATGTTATCGACCGAACTAACTGGCCAAACTGGAATTTAACATTTGAAAACTTGATTTATATTGAAAATTTGTGACAAGTCGAGGTATCTAAAATAAAATCAACTGAGTAGAAATTATTAACTTAATTTTCTGTACCACTTTCCTGAAATAAGTCGTGTTGTCATTTTTCGTTTTTATTTCTGCATATGTCCATTGCATTCATGTAGTTTCATTAGAATCATAGCATACTGCATTTGGATTTTGTGGGTAGTATCCACTGAAAACCCTCACGAGACACCACTCGTCCTACTAGGGACACCTAGAGGTTTAACGGCTTGTTGCATACGCTCAATGCAATCGTGTTTCCTACGAAAGTGTGACTTATCTAATTTAGTTTTTCATTTCTTGTTTTACTCGAGGACGAGTAAAAGATAAGTGTGGGGGTATTTGATTGACATAGAAATGTGTTTATTTTATGCTCTTATTTCTTATCTTTTGTATATAAATAAATATTACTTGGGTATTGTTTTGTTACTTTTACAGATATTCCAACCCAGCCCGCATGCAACCAGAAAAGTAGAGAAATAGAGATGAAATTGATATATATTTACATTTTGAAGAATTGTAGATGAAGATCTCACATCTAGTTGCTATTGGACAGGAAAAGGATTGATAAAAAGGCTTTGCACATCACAAATCAATGAAGAAGTGTCAAGGAAGCAAGAGGAAAAGAGAAAAGGCCCAAATTTGCTTTATTTATCTAAGGCCCATTTATGTTTCTCATAGTAAACTAATTAGTGATGTAATGACCAGGTCCATTTATCATTAGGGTTAGGGTTTGGCTATCTACCTTATATATACCCTTGTAATATCATTGTAGCCACCATCCTATCCTATATCTCATTCTATTCTCTTCTTCATTAATAAAACTCATTTTCTTTTTATTTTATGCAATTTTCTATTTCTTAGCAATTAGTGTTGTCTACACGATTAGATTCGGTAGAACACTATTTGTATTTTGCATTTCTTTTCATTAGTAATTGACCGTCTGATTAGATTCAGCGGTAATCCTAATTTTATTTCCTGTTGTTATTTATATTCTGCACTTTTATTTTCTGTATTTTAATCGCATTCATAGGTTAAATTGGATTTGATTAGATTTGAAACTGATTCATAGTTTCATTGCTTTTCCATTGAAATTGTGATTTTATCGTCGATTCAGTTAGATCTGTTCTAAATCAAATTACAGTTTTAATTTTGTTTTGTTTTATTTTCAAAATCAACCTCCAAAGTTTTGTCTAACTCACCCAGGAGATTAGATAAATAATTTGATTTAATTCACCTCCCTGTGTTCGACCTGTATGCTACACACCTATACGCTTGCAGAATTTATTACAAATGTCGCGCTTTTCTATCGTCGATCAGTTACCAAGGAATAGGTCGGGCCATAATATCATTTGGGTGATTCTGGACCGATTGACCAAGAGTGCAAGATTTATACTCGTCAAGTCAAATAGAATGGAAGCTAAGTTAGCGGAACTATATGTAAAGTTGGTAGTAAGATTTCATGGAATACCCAAAGTCATTATGAGTGACCGATATACGTTGTTCACTAGTGGATTTTGGAAGAGCTTATAAGAAGCGTTAGGATTAGAATTACATCTCAGTACCGCATATCGTCCTCAAACCGACGGTCAGATAGAGAGGGTGAATCGAGTGTTAGAAGATCTCTTGAGAGCTTGCACATTAGATTTTGGTGGATCATGGGATGACCATTTGCATCTAGTAGAGTTTGCATATAATAACAGTTATCATTCAAGTATTGGTTAGACTCCATTTGAAGCTTTGTACGGAAGACCGTGCAACTCACCATCATGTTGGTTAGAAACCGCTGAGAGCTTAGACCAGATGTGATAAGAGAAACCTTAAATAAGATTAAGGTTATCCAATAGCAAATGAAAGATTCTCACGATAGACAGAAGAGGTATGTTGATAAGAGGAGAAGAGATTTAAAGTTCTCCGTTGGCGACTTGGTATTTGTCAAGATTTCTCCGCTAAAGAGCGTGATACAATTTGGCAGGAGAGGCAAGTTAACACCAAGATTTGTTGGTCCATTCCCGGTTCTTGAGCAAATTGGGAACTTAGCATATAAAGTTGAATTACTAGACAAGAAGGCAGGAGTTCACAACGTATTTCATGTTTCCCAGTTAAGGAAGTTTGTGCACGACCCTAGTGTGACTATTACAATGGATCAGTTGAACGATATCGAGGTTGAAACTGAGGCGGTTGGGAACCGCAGGCCTATGCATATTGTTGGGAATGATTTGAAGCAGCTTCGAAGGAAGGCGGTGAAATTAGTAAAAGTTCAGTGGGGTGATGATAAGGAAGACTGTACTTGGGAAACAAAGGAGAATATAAGGAGGAAGTATCCAGAACTCTTTGCCTAGTAAGGTTTTTATATCGGTATAGTACTCCCTTATTAGTAAACCGCATGCTAGGATAGGCTTGTTGTGTTCTTTTTTATGCTTTATTGTTTTGTTAATGATTGGTAGGTATGCGGGATCCTTTGTATGTTTTGGGATAAGGAATTTCGGGGAGGAAATTTCTTAAGGGGTGAGAATGTAATGACCCGCATTCTACGCATCGAAGGATCGTAGAATATTTATTTCTTTCTCTTATGAAATCGTATAGCCATGTAACTTTGGAAGATGACTATTGGGGTCATTTCCAATGTTCATGATTAAATGACCTTTTGCCCCTAGCTCATCTTGTTTAAGCCATAACTTTTGATTGGAAAGGATCTTTGACCTGAACCCACTTCCATTAGGTTCAAATGATGGTTTACAATTTTGTAGAGTGGTCACATTAGCCAAACGGACGCACTGTTTGGGAGGTATGGCTGAAACAATGTTTAGAAGGTGAAAAACTGCTTAACCGGGCTTAATCGGGTAGTTAATAGCTAGGCCCAATGGGGGATTTCGGGATTAGGGGTATATAGGCGCTGATTAGGGTTGGAAAACATTTCTTTAGTCACTTTTTCAACTGCCACTTTCATTCTTGGAACCATAGCAATGGCCTCCACTTGCTAAAACACCCCAAATCACCTTCTAATTGCTAATTAAGCCAAATCTACATCAAATCAAAGCGGATTAGCCCAAACATCGAGGTAGAGCTGCTGTGTAGCGTTGGGAACAACGCCAAATAGAGGATAATTTCAGATTTGGTATTTTGTTTGTGGCTAAGGTGAGTGATTTGCATAGTTAATCACTAATTATGGTTAATTAAGGGTAATTAGTGTTAATTAGCGAATTTAAACATGATTAAATTCAGGAAAAATATTTATAAATTTCAAAATATTGTTTTAGGCCTCTATTATAAAATTTGTTTACTTTGGTTAAGTTTTGCTAATCATATCATTAGTTATGCTTAAACATGATTAAGGGAAATATGGGTTTTTGGGTATGTTTGATCCTTTTTGACATGTTAATTCATTGTTTTGGTGTTCATGGTTAGTTCTCTATGTTGCTATGACTGTATGGTATGCTTTGTGGTTGATTAGAAGAGTTAGAATGGTCGAAAACGCCGTCATATGGCGTAAAACAGTCGCTGGAAAAGTTGTACGAAATGTGCAGAGTTTCAGACCGGATCGGATTGGGTACGGGGCTCGGATCGGATAAGGGGATTGGGCAAAGGGATTTGATTCGGATCGGAACATGGCACCTAAGAAGACTTGGCAAGAAGGAAGGCCATTTGCGTTGAGTTAGGGTTGGGATCGGACAAAGCTAGGCGTGAGGATCGGATCGGACTAGGGCTAGGGAGCGGGATCGGGTCGGACGACCAAGGAGATCCATGAGCACCGAACCGAATAGGGAACGTTGGACTGGAGTGAGGTAAACAATAGTTGAACTAAGAGATACGACCAGAACCCAGGCAGAAGACATCCGAACCGAATAGAGCTAGAAGGGGACCACCGAACCGAACCACACCTAGGAGCATAATAGGAAGCATTGGACCGAACCGAACCGATGATGACTGGAGCACTGTGCATATTCGAACCGAACCCGACGTGTTACACCCCACCTCCACCAGGGTGGCTCTTGCAAGCACTCTGACTTTGGAGGGGCGTTTGAATCAGGTAAACATGCATAATGATATATCAAGGCAGAACAAGAACATATGTATATATGTAAACAGAGTAAATAACATAGATAAAACAACGGAAGATTTCAAAACATTTCAAAACAAGTCTGGTACAACATAGCTTTCCAAATAAACAAGTCTAGATAAAACAACATCAACTGAAAAACTGAAATAAATAAGTGTTATCCCCAATTAAGTGGTAACCATAGCTAGCTTCATGTCGAAACCGTACATGAGCTGAAATCCCACAAGCAAGCAATCCGAAATCCAAGCTAAGCTCCAGTATTCCCTCCCTGAGAACCTGGGGGGGGGGGGGGGGGACGGAAGAAAAGAGGCGAAAGAAAACAGGTCAGTCAAAAAGACTGAGTAAGCCCCACTAAAATCAATGTAAACTGATAAAGTTAACTGGCATGAGCAGCAGGGATGAACATAAGGATAACAATATACTAGCATGATGATTAACTAACAAGGTAGATAAAGGTGTCATCGCATAATCAGGATTAAGGTTTTGCACCACAGGTGTACTAGCAAACTAACATGACTTGAATAAACAAGTATTGATCCCTTGGCCCAAGCTTTGGCCCAATAACATGAAATGAACCTAATACAAGGTCCAACCAAACGGACTAGTCGATCGGCTCCCTAAGCCTAACTCGTCACGTGTTGGTGTCAATACGGCCCAATCATAATTGTAGTCGAACTGTGCCGGGTCCACCCTTCGGGTGTATCAAGCCCTAGGGTGTCAACCCCTGGACACCATGAACATGAGTGCACGGTCCCGATCTACTGGTACTCATGCATGTTTTCTCCGGCTACGGACTATGTGCACGACCAGAGTCCGCCCGGAACTACACCGGCGTACCCTCTGCCGTCGCTTTTGGTCACTTACCTCCAGTCCAGTAATCGTGCCCCCACCCTAGCCTAGTCCCTAGGGTCATGATGATACTAACTTGGGATTA
Source organism: Allium sativum (assembly GCA_030737875.1). Taxonomy (NCBI): domain Eukaryota; kingdom Viridiplantae; phylum Streptophyta; class Magnoliopsida; order Asparagales; family Amaryllidaceae; genus Allium; species Allium sativum. The sequence continues at coordinate 174,731,908 of CM060915.1, read as the reverse complement.
CTCCTAGAGTGGGCCCCCATTGCTAGGATTTTTCTAGTGGGTTAAGTACGGTTTAACCCTCTTGCTAATCCTTGATTAACTTGGTTAAGTGTAACGATGAGTTCACGACTTAACCCCGATTAATCTACCAAGCCCAAATTGGTTAAGTATTAAGTGGACCATGACTTAACCCTAATCACGAGGCATTAATTAATTTAATGCGCCTTAACCTCTCACATTAAACCTTGTTGTGGTTACTAGTTAAGCCGGGCGGGTCCGGGTAGCTTTACACCACAACTTGGTCTAACCTCGGGTTCAAGGTACAACATGACCAACTTCTCACATTGGGTCCTATTGTTTGTAGCAACTAGTTAAGCCGGTCAGTTCCGGGTAGGTTTACGCTACAAACTCAACCCAACCTCGAGTTGGCCACACTTATCTTTTCTAAGTGTCATGTCCATCATGTTTCCAAAACATGTTACAAGTTTTCAAGCAATTGGGTAGACCTAACTTAATAGGTAAATTCCCAATGGGTAGACCTAACTTAATAGGAAAATTCACAAGCTTATGTTTTATGTCTTTTAAGTTTACCCAACCCCAAACGCAATCCCATCGCTTACATATCGCAATAGCGCATAAAGGATAGAAAGAGGGAACTTGGCATAATCATGACATAAAGGTATTGAAGCCACAAGCTTAACATGGTGGCATATGAAATGTTCATATGTTCATACACTTGCATATTACATTTTTAGGCCTCAAAAGCATGCATAAAACCAAACTTAGCATATTGGTGATACATGGTGCTAAATGACATGTAGAGATGGCCATAAGTTCGCATTTAGCCTCACATGCAAGTTATCATAAGAGATATGATAACTTACATGTTGCTAAAATGCAACCTTTGGCATAAAGCTTAAAGCTTTATGTTCATAAACCCAAAATAAGCTTGTATAACATGATAGCATGAACAAAATGTTCAACCCAAACTTGCATAACATAACTTGGCATACTTGCATATAAACTTGCATATCACAACATGATAAACTTGCATATAAACTTGCATATCACAACATGATAAACTTGCATATAAACTTGCATATCATACATTTAACTTTAGAGTTTAAGTATGAAAGTAGAATAGGGCTTACAAAGCTTAAGAAGTCACAAAAATATGACAAAGCCCTTATGAAATCAATTAAACCCAAAATGCAAGAAAAACCCTTGAGCCAAAATGATCAAGACTCTTTCTTTATGATGCAAATATATAAACCTGACTTGAATGCTAGCTAATGATGCTCATACAAGTTTGAAAACATTTGTATGCATGGAAAATCACTTAGGAATTTATTTAGGAATTTTATGAAGAGAGTGGAGGCCATGAGAGGATTGATTTTGCCATAATTTAGTTGTATGAATGAATAATGATGATTTAGGGTAGGTTAGGGTCTTATTTATAGATTAGGCAAGTGTTTTAGGCCATAGGATTAAACCTAGATTCAATCAAAGCCATCAAAGCATGTCTTGGGGAAGAAGTCAAGTGTAGGAACCATCTAGGTCCTTTAGATTAAAGATGAACCATGAGAACCATCAAAATGCAAAATCTGCATTTGAGCGAATCGGCCCACGGGTTGACAGCCAAACACCCTGGATTAACCCCTAGTCGACCCAGCGAGCTCGGGTCGACCTCAAAAATCGGCCGGTTCGGTTATTCCCCTCTCCCAATTCGCTGTTTTGAACATTTTTGCATATTAATTTATTTAATTTTCAGTTATATATATATATATATATATATATATATATATATATATCAATATATATATATTTCTCTGCGCAACCCATTTCACTTAATTAAGTATACTTTAATTTGGGAATTTTTCGTTAAACTTCGCGAGGCCATATCTTGGTCATACAGACTCCGATTTTCGAAAACTCGGACTCTATTTCGCATATTTTTCCGAGACGAACGCAATGGCATAGCCCGTTTCCCTTGATTCAGATTTTACAGTTTAATTCTGCCTCCATTTATGTTATAACATGTTATTCAAAAATACGGGTTGTTACATTCTTCCCTCCTTAAAGGATTTTGTCCCCGAAATCTCCAAGTTAGGAAGAACGTATCCTACCATCCATCATCCATCTACTCAAAACATCATGCACGAGCAATCATTGTCCTTAAAAGGTTCTAAATGATGTATGATCATATGCAAAGGTGTGTGTATATGTACTTATCTAATGCGAAAATCAGGAGGTTACTGATTCATTAAACCCCCTTAATGCAAAATATGTTAGTGAAATGAGTCCATTTGTATGCAAATTCCTAACATAATTTATAATCTCTTCATGAGTGCACATAACATTCATCCATATGCAATATCCACGTGATAGCATAACAAGTTTTCATCCATGAATATGCATAAACACTCATGCATATGCGGTATGAAAGTGTGTGAGCCGATCTTAGTGCCTAACGTGTATTATGCATCCACGAGTATCCACTTGCAAACACTTGCAACCACTTGCAACCATCAAGCATAACATGTTTCAAACACATGTTTCATCCAAAGGGTTTCTACCTAAGGTTCTCATGACAAGATTAACATGATAAACTAGATAAACATGGATAGCAAAGAGAAAGATATGCTAACAAAGAAAAGAGATTGAGAGTGTACCCTCAAAAAGGAATGGATAAAGCCCACACATCTTCTCCTCGGTTTCCCAAGTTGCGTCTTCTTCGGCTTCACCCCATTGAACCTTCACCAATTTGACCTCTCGATTCCTTAGCTTCTTGGTCTCCGTCCCCAAGATACGAATCGGAGCTCTCCTCAAGGTAGCCTCTTTCTCCACTTCTACATCTTTTAGAACACTTGGCTCAGCAACCTCTGCTGATTCATGTAAACACTTCCGGAGATGCGAGACATGAAAAACATCGTGTACTCCAGCAAGCTTCTCGGGCAACTTCACTCTATAAGCCATCTGCCCGATCCTCTCTATAATAGGGAATGGTCCAACAAACCTCGGTGCCAACTTCCCAACAGCTCCAAATCGGACCACATTCCGCAAAGGAGAAACCTTCACGAAAACCATATCCCCAACATCAAACTCCAAATCCGTTCTTCGCTTATCAGCATTGGATTTCTGTCGGTCTTGGGCCGCTTTCATCCGTCTCCGAATCAACTCGATCTTCTCGGATGTATCTCTGATCATATCAGGCCCAAGTAAAAGCTCATCTGTAGTCTCCCACCAACATGTAGGCGACTTGCATGGCCTCCCATATAAAGCTTCAAATGGTGCCATCCCTATGCTTGCCTGATAACTGTTATTATATGCAAACTCAACAAGAGGAAGATGGTCTTCCCAAGTACCACCAAAATCCAGAATACAAAGCCTCAACAGATCCTCGAGTACCCTATTCACCCTTTCGGTTTGACCGTCCGTCTGTGGGTGATAAGCCGTACTTAGATTCAACCTTGTGCCCATAGCTTCTTGCAAGCTATTCCAGAATTGACTTGTAAAGATTGGGTCACGGTCACTGACTATACTAGAAGGGACTCCATGTAGTCTCACAATCTCACGAAGATATACAGACGCTAGCCAAGATGCGGTCCTCTTGCTCTTCACCGGAATGAAATGAGCACTCTTCGTAAGTCTATCCACAATAACCCAAATGCTCGTATTCCCTTTCCTTGACCTTGGTAGCCCATCGATAAAATCCATGGAAATACTCACCTACTTCCATAGTGGAACGTCTAGAGGATGCAATAGCCCACCGGGCTTCTTCGACTCGGCCTTAACTTGCTGGCAAATGATACATCTAGAGACAAATTCTGCCACATCCTTCTTCATCCCAGGCCAAAAGAAAATGCGCTTCATATCTTTATACATCTTATCTCCGCCCGGATGTATAGTCAACTTAGAGCGATGCGCTTCCTCAAGAACTCTTCTTACTAGATCTTCTACCATTGGAACACATAACCTTCCGTCTCTCCTCAGCCAACCCTTGTCATCAATAGAATATCGAGCGAGATGACTAGATGTCTCTCCTCGAATTAGCTTATCCATATTCTCAACTATCTGAGGGTCTTCTCTCTGCGAAGCCCCAACTTGATCAAGAAGGGTAGGTCTGAGTTCCAGAGATGCTAAAGAACCGGTCATCGACTCAATCACCAAAGAGAAATCAAAGGTTGCCACATACTCTAATTTCTTCATCTCAACGAATAGAGGACTTAGGGTCAACCTTCTTCTACTCAATGCATCTGCTACCACATTCCCCTTTCCAGGGGTATAAGCTATCTCAAAATCATAGGACGCCAAGAATTCCATCCATCTTTGTTGCCTCAGATTTAGATCCTTCTGAGAAAGAGATACTTCAATGACTTGTGATCGGTATAAAGCTCAAATCTTTCTCCCAGAAGATAATGGCGCCAAGCCTTGAGTGCATATACTCTTGCTGCCAACTCTAAGTCATGAGTGGGATAATTCTTCTCATGCACTTTGAGTTGTCTTCCGCCAAAGCATATCACTCTTCCTTCTTGCATAAGAACAGCTCCAAACCCCGTGCCACATGCATTGGTGTATACGGTAAATAACTTCCCTCCATCGGGCAAAGCTAGAACAGGTGCTGATGTGAGGGCTCTCTTGAGCTTCTGAAAAGCAAGCTCGCATTCTATGCTCCAAGCAAAAACTAAATTCTTCTTCGTCAATTTAGTGAGAGGAGCGGATATCTTTGCGAAGTCCTTGATGAACTTCCGGTAGAAACCCGCAAGACCTAGAAAACTTCTCACTTCGGTTGCATTCCTTGGAGTCTTCCAATCCTGAACTGCAACTACCTTAGCGGGATCCACCGCTAAGCCTTGCTTAGATACTGTATGCCCAAGGAATCTAATTTCCTTCTCCAAAAGTGACACTTGGAGAACTTGGCCTTCAACTGATGCGCTCTAAGCGTATCCATCACCTCCATGAGATGCCTTGCGTGCTCTTCCTCATCCTTAGAGAAGATCAGAATATCATCTACGAAGACCACGACAAACTTGTTCAAGAACTCCCTGAACACCCTACTCATCAAGTCCACGAAATATGCGGGTGCATTAGTCAAGCCGAACGACATGACAAGCCATTCGAAGAATCCATCTGGAGTTCTGAACGCAGTCTTGTCTATACTATCTTCAGCTACCCTGAGCTGATGGAAACCCGTAGCAATATCAAGCTGAGAGAAAACAGAAGCACCGACAAGCTGGTCAAAGAGATCATCAATCCTCAGTAACGGGTGTCTGTTCTTCTTAGTCAGCTTATTCAACTCTCGATAGTCAACGCAAAGTCGGAGAGAACCATCCGCCTTGGTAGCAAATACCACAGGCGCTCCCCATTCAGATATACTTCGTCTAATGAAGTTCTTCTCAAGCAACTCTTTCACTTGCTTACTTAGCTCCCGCCTTTCACGCGGAGCCATGTGCCGAACGGGCAAAGAAACAGGCTTTGCATTATCCACCAGATAAATGCGGAAATCAATCTCTCGCTTAGGGGGCAACCCCCTAACTTCATCGTAAACATCTGGATACTATCGAACCACTCTCACAGACTGAAGAGTTTCCATTGACGAGTCGAGTGATTCCAGATAGCACAACATGACGGGACCTCTCAGATCACAAGAAATCTCTAGGGTGTTTCCGAGGCGAGTCATGAGCCTCACAACCCTATGCTCACAATCAAGAATGGCTCCATATCTGGACAGCCAATCCATGCCAAATATCAATCCGTATCCCCTAAAACCAAGAACATAAGCACTGCACAAGAACTCTACACTCAGTATAGAGATCCTCAAATCCCCACATATCATAGATAAATGGGCGGAACCCCCAATAGGATTTGAGACACAGACGGGATCATCTACCAAGTTAGTACTAAGGTGCAAACTATCAACAAGATCAGATGAGATAAAGCTATGCGATGCACCAGAATCAAACAAGGTACGAACTGGAAAATCAGAAATATATACAAGGCTCTCAACAGAAATACTACCTCGATCGGGAACTGGAGCGACATTGAGAGCATGAACTTGCCCTCCTGAAGGTCCAGCACGCTGAGTCTGACCCTGGCCTTGCCCTTGCTTCCTCGGGCAATCCTTACTGAAATGTCCAGTCTCACCGCAGAAAAAGCATTCACCATTCTTCCTTTTCCTCTTCTTACAATCCTTAATAAGATGCCCAACTGAACCGCAATAATGGCACTTCCCCTTGTTGTTCTTGCCCTTGTTGTTATTGCCCTTGTTGTTGTTCCCCTTGTTGCCTTGACTCTTGTTCTTGTTCTGATTGCCTTGACTGCTCTGACCACTTGGATTACCCTGATTTCCTTTTCCCTGGGAATCAGTCTTCTTGGCTTGAGTATCATTCATCTTGGTTTCTTTCTTGACATCTCCCTGAAGTAACGCCATATCAACCAAACTCTCAAACGTGGCCCCATGGGGAATATGTGACATAGCCAATCCCTGCAATGGCTCATTCAATCCTCTAGCAAAACGAAGAGCCTTCTTCTGAGGAGTATTCACCATATCCAAGCCAAAACGAGCTAACTGATTGAACTTGTTCACATATTCTTTGACAGACATATGTCCTTGTTTCAAAGTTATGAACCTCTCCATTTGCAGATTCTCCTCAGCAGAAGATAGAAACTTAAGCATGAACCTTGCCCTGAAATTGACCCAAGTCTCAACAGGCCTAGTACCATTGGTGACTTCCCACCAATAAGCGGCTTCATCCTTCATAAGCCAAACCGCCAACAAGAGCTTCCTCTGATCGTCTAACCCAAAGATAGCAAACAAATCCTTGGTCTCTTTCAACCAATTTCTGGCCTCTACAAAAGTCTCAGTGCCTTGAAAGTTCTTGCCACCCATTGCTTTGAAATCTTTGCAAGTCTTTGCGAAGTCCACTTGAGGATGCTGAGGGGGAGGAGGAAGAGGAACCTCAGCGACAGGAGGAGGAGGAACATTAACCACTGGAGGAGGAGGAGGAGGAACATTAACTACCGGAGGAGGAGGAGGAGTAACATCTGCGGGGCCGGCTTTGGTCGCCCTAGCCTCCAAAAGTTTCCTATACCAAACAGGTACGTGTAATCCCTCCGGAATAGCAAAGTTATCGGCCATACTGAAAACGAAGAAAAAGACAGATTCAGAATGGAGAAAAACGAAGGAATTTTGCTAATGGCTTTTTGGGGAATAGCCTTTAAAATAAACTAGACTTTTCTTTGGAAAATACTTTATACTTGGTTTTGAAAATAGTTTTCCAAAAGTTTTCTAAAAGCCTTTTTGTTCCTTCTCGTACCATATGCTCTGATACCAAATGTAACACCCCACCTCCACCAGGGTGGCTCTTGCAAGCACTCTGACTTTGGAGGGGCGTTTGAATCAGGTAAACATGCATAATGATATATCAAGGCAGAACAAGAACATATGTATATATGTAAACAGAGTAAATAACATAGATAAAACAGCGGAAGATTTCAAAACATTTCAAAACAAGTCTGGTACAACATAGCTTTCCAAATAAACAAGTCTAGATAAAACAACATCAACTGAAAAACTGAAATAAATAAGTGCTATCCCCAATTAAGTGGTAACCATAGCTAGCTTCATGTCGAAACCGTACATGAGCTGAAATCCCACATGCAAGAAATCCAAAATCCAAGCTAAGCTCCAGTATTCCCTCCCTGAGAACCTGGGGGGGGGGGTGGGGGGTGGGGGGGAACGGAAGAAAAGAGGCGAAAGAAAACAGGTCAGTCAAAAAGACTGAGTAAGCCCTACTACAATCAATGTAAACTGATAAAGTTAACTGGCATGAGCAGCAGGGATGAACATAAGGATAACAATATACTAGCATGATGATTAACTAACAAGGTAGATAAAGGTGTCATCGCATAATCAGGATTAAGGTTTTGCACCACAGGTGTACTAGCAAACTAACATGACTTGAATAAACAAGTATTGATCCCTTGGCCCAAGCTTTGGCCCAATAACATGAAATGACCCTAATACAAGGTCCAACCAAACGGTCTAGTCGATCGGCTCCCTAAGCCTAACTCGTCACGTGTTGGTGTCAATACGGCCCAATCATAATTGTAGTCGAACTGTGCCGGGTCCACCCTTTGGGTGTATCAAGCCCTAGGGTGTCAACCCCTGGACACCATGAACATGAGTGCACAGTCCCGATCTACTGGTACCCGTGCATGTTTTCTCCGGCTATGGATTTGTGCACGACCAGAGTCCGCCCGGAACTACACCGGCGTACCCTCTGCCGTCGCTTTTCGTCACTTACCTCCAGTCCAGTAATCGTGCCCCCAACCTAGCCTAGTCCCTAGGGTCATGATGATACTAACTTGGGATTACTGCTGGAGTGGGCCCCCATTGCTAGGATTTTTCTAGTGGGTTAAGTACGGTTTAACCCTCTGGCTAATCCTGGATTAACTTGGTTAAGTGTAACGATGAGTTCACGACTTAACCCCGATTAATCTACCAAGCCCAAATTGGTTAAGTATTAAGTGGACCATGACTTAACCCTAATCACGCGGCATTAATTAATTTAATGCGCCTTAACCTCTCACATTAGACCTTGTTGTGGTTACTAGTTAAGCCGGGCGGGTCCGGGTAGCTTTACACCACAACTTGGTCTAACCTCGGGTTCAAGGTACAACATGACCAACTTCTCACATTGGGTCCTATTGTTTGTAGCAACTAGTTAAGCCGGTCGGTTCCGGGTAGGTTTACGCTACAAACTCAACCCAACCTCGAGTTGGCTACACTTATCTTTTCTAAGTGTCATGTCCATCACATTTCCAAAACATGTTACAAGTTTTCAAGCAATTGGGTAGACCTAACTTAATAGGTAAATTCCCAATGGGTAGACCTAACTTAATAGGTAAATTCCCAGGCTTATGTTTTATGTCTTTTAAGTTTACCCAACCCCAAACGCAATCCCATCGCTTACATATCGCAATAGCGCATAAAGGATAGAAAGAGGGAACTTGGCATAATCATGACATAAAGGTATTGAAGCCACAAGCTTAACATGGTGGCATATGAAATGTTCATATGTTCATACACTTGCATATTACATTTTTAGGCCTCAAAAGCATGCATAAAACCAAACTTACCATATTGGTGATACATGGTGCTAAATGACATGTAGAGATGGCCAAAAGTTCGCATTTAGCCTCACATGCAAGTTATCATAAGAGATATGATAACTTACATGTTGCTAAAATGCAACCTTTGGCATAAAGCTTAAAGCTTTATGTTCATAAACCCAAAATAAGCTTGCATAACATGATAGCATGAACAAAATGTTCAACCCAAACTTGCATAACATAACTTGGCATACTTGCATATAAACTTGCATATCACAACATGATAAACTTGCATATAAACTTGCATATCACAACATGATAAACTTGCATATAAACTTGCATATCACAACATGATAAACTTGCATATAAACTTGCATATCATACATTTAACTTTAGAGTTTAAGTATGAAAGTAGAATAGGGCTTACAATGCTTAAGAAGTCACAAAAATATGACAAAGCCCTTATGAAATCAATTAAACCCAAAATGCAAGCAAAACCCTTGAGCCAAAATGATCAAGACTCTTTCTTTATGATGCAAATATATAAACTTGACTTGAATGCAAGCTAATGATGCTCATACAAGTTTGAAAACACTTGTATGCATGGAAAATCACTTAGGAATTTATTTAGGAATTTTATGAAGAGAGTGGAGGCCATGAGAGGATTGATTTTGCCATAGTTTAGTTGTATGAATGAATAATGATGATTTAGGTTAGGTTAGGGTCTTATTTATAGATTAGGCAAGTGTTTTATGCCATAGGATTAAACCTAGATTCAATCCAAGCCATCAAAGCATGTCTTGGGGAAGAAGTCAAGTGTAGGAACCATCTAGGGCCTTTAGATTAAAGATGAACCATGAGAACCATCCAAATGCAAAATCTGCATTTGAGCGAATCGGCCCACGGGTTGACAGCCAAACACCCTGGATTAACCCCTAGTCGACCCAGCGGGCTTGGGTCGACCTCAAAAATCGGCCGGTTCGGTTATTCCCCTCTCCCAATTCGCTGTTTTGAACATTTTTGCATATTTATTTATTTAATTTTCAATTATATATATATATATATATCAATATATATATATATTTCTCTGCGCAACCCATTTCACTTAATTAAGTATACTTTAATTTGGGAATTTTTCGTGAAACTTCGCGAGGCCATATCTTGGTCATACGGACTCCGATTTTCGAAAACTCGGACTCTATTTCGCGTATTTTTCCGAGACGAACACAATGGCGTAGCCCGTTTCCCTTGATTCAGAATTTACGGTTTAATTCTGCCTCCATTTATGTTATAACATGTTATTCAAAAATACGGGTTGTTACACGACGTGTGTTATTACTACTACGCGACGACTTTTCTGAAGACCAACCCCAATTCGACCAAAACCCGAGATGCAAAGGAAGTCCAGATGGGAGGTTATTTCTCGGAATCCAAATGGGAACCAATGAGTTAACTTCATGAGTTGGGCTTTGCTGCGGAACGGGTGCTAAGGGGTTATCGATGTCTATAAATTTGGATCACTATGGAGTATGGTGTATGTGGACAGATTCAGGGCCATAGTGGCCTAGCTAGAACTATTGACTATGGATCAATGAGGTGGGGTCATTTGTAACGATTTAGTCATGACTCTATGGGGCAAGCTTGGTGGTAGCAATAGTTATACAAGTCGGACTCCGTCACTACCTCGATGGGTCTAGTGATCAAAGTGGTGGATATCGTATGATTTACACACTGAGTGAGAGTTGTAAGGATGGTTGCTATGCTTGATTGTTTGAAATCACTATGACATGCACACCCCACCCCTGTATTCCTTACACCATATGTTAGTGGCACCTTAGAGTATTGTATGGTATATTGTGCTAACTCTTTGGTTGCAGGTCCAGGTTTAGGTATGGTTTAGTATACCGGTTATTATTCTGTTTTGCTGCTTATCGCTCATACCCGACTTTTGTCTGACCCATAGTTTTATGTCTCTTCTTATTACTCTGGGTGCTCTTAAACGGGCAGACTAGAGATAGGTTAGGTGGTATGCACGAGTAGCTGTACCGGAGACGAATAGGAGGTTCCCACGTATGATATATATAGATATCCTCCCTGTGTCGCTGTTAGTCACTACTTTGGGCATTAGTAGTATACCTTCCTTATTTGCTTTAGAGACAATTTTCAAAAGTTGTAATAATGATGATGTGGAACATAGGCTGTATTTTTATTTTCTGCTGCTATGATGTTTAGTTTTCAGCGTATGCACTGTCTCGCCTGTTTTATGTCAAAGTATGTTATTATTATATTTTATTCCATACGCTGTGAGACATTCTACAGGTTCCTCATTAGCTCAAATTCCTTTCTTTGGCGACCGTCCTGTGCTAGTCGGGCGTTGGCACAACGCACTTTCATTGGAAATGTAGGCTAGTGCGGGGCGAGCCGTCACAATGTCATTCACAGGAGTTGATATATAAATAAAATTGCGCAGCCAACTCATTAAGGTTTACCTATTTTTCGGGCACTCAAACCAATTATTCACTCAACAACAAATCCATTTACCTGTTTAGCACATGCATATATTTGCATACCGAAGCAAAAAATAATATTTTAGCTAATCAATATTTATTTCTATTCATGATGATTTTTAACACATTATATACATGCTAAATATATTATTTTCAATCAACAAATATTTATTTCAAACTATGTTTATTTGTAACAGTTCATATTCATGTTAAAAATATTATTTTCAATCAACAAATATTTATTTCAACCAATGGTTATTTTTAATAGTTCATATTCAGGTTAAAAATATTATTTTCAATCAATAAATATTTATTTCAGCCTTTGGTTATTCTTAACAGTTCATATTCATGTTAAAAATATTATTTTTAATCAACAAATATTTATTTCAACCTTTGGTTATTTTTAACAGTTCATATTCATGTTAAAAATATTATTTTCAATCAAAAAATATTTATTTCAACCAATGGATATTTTTAACAGTTCATATTGATGTTAAAAATATTATTTTCAATCAACAAATATTTATTCAACCTCTGGTTATTTTTAACAGTTCATATTCATAATAAAAATATTTTTTTCAATCAACAAACATTTCTTTCAACCTATTGTTATTTTTAACATTTCATATTCATGTTAAAAATATTATTTTCTATTAATAAATATTTATTTCAACCAATGGTTACTTTTAACAATTCATATTCATGTTAAAAATAATATTTTCAATCAACAAATATTTATTTCAACCATTGGTTATTTTTAACAGTTCATATTCATGTTAAAAATATTATTTTCAACCATAAAATATTTATTTCAAACTATGGCTATTTTTAAAGGTTCATACATCCAATAAAAATGTGATTTTTATCGTTCAAACAATTCATTTCAAAGATGAATATTTTTAGTGATTCATATATACAATAAAAATGTTATTTTTATCGTTCAAACAATTTATTTCAAACAGGGAAATTTTATATACTTCATACATTTAATAAAAATGTTATTTTTGTCATTAAAACAATTTATTTCAAATTGGAATATTTTATATACTTCATACATATAATAAAAATGTTATTTTTATCGTTCAAACAACTTATTTCAAACATGGATATTTTATATACTTCATACATATAATAAAAATGTTATTTTTATCGTTCAAACAATTTATTTCAAAAAGGAATAATTTATATACTTTATACATATAATAAAAATGTTATTTTTATCGTTCAAACAATTTATTTCAAACATGAATATTTTTTAACACATGAATATTTCAGAAAATTTGAGCATTACAATGGCAGGGTATTTAGCACTGGCACCGTGTCCAGCACGGCTCCTGTGCTATCCTAGGCCTTGCAGCATTATAATACTTTCATTTCAACGATTTCAACAATATCATTCATTTTCACAACACAATGAATATACCACAAACACAACCAATTTGTTGCAATCATAGTCAATCATTCACAATCACAACCCAAACAATTACAATCCAAACAATCTATATCGTCCATGGTCTCTAGACGAGGGGAGTATACATATACATATACATATATATATATATATATATATATATATGTATGTATGTATGTATATAAATATATTTATTTCCATTTCAATTTCATTTTAGTTCCATTCAACGCATATATGATTTATACAACACGTGTATAATTTATACGTCGCTTACTTAATTTATACAACGCTCATATATGAGATATACAACGCGTATATAATTTATACATCACTTGCATAATTTATACAATGCGTATACATTACAATTTGAATTTAGATTGCTCACATTGGGTTCCACTCCTTTTAAAATTGTAGGAAGCTCCAAAAATTCTCTGGTCTCTTCAAAATGTAGCATACGTTGTCACGAGTCCAATGTCTTTTGTTTCACTTGATTTCGACAAAATACGAAAATGAGTTGATTTTTATATGATAATCATATTTTTCAACACTTTAAAGTGTTATAAACTATTTAAAATAACTAAACTTCTACCTCAACTCTTTGATTCAAAATTAGGTTTCTGATTATCGCTCAAACCGTGTAGCGATGTGTCGATCAGACCTCACCACGAGGGAGAGCTAGGAACGAGCTTTCTGATGCCAGTCACGGCACTTAGATCGATGGTCAGAAGAAGGCTCGTCGGTGCTGTTAACCGGCGGACTTCAGGACGTCGATTCTCGTGAAATGCTAAATGATAGGAGCTGAAACAAATATGGATTTGAAGCTTGGAAGGTCCTCTACAAAAACCCCAACATGACCGTTCGATTTCGTTGTGTGTTTTAGGAGAAATCGAGGTGAGAAGCTGGGTAAGGGAAGGTGCCATCGGTTTTAAGGGTTACGGGTTTTCTGAGTTGTGAAAGATGAAATCCTATTTGCTGAAGAATATATATTTTAATATTTTTAATTCTTTTATTCTAAAAATACCATTAGTCCATACGAACTCCAATTCAAACCCAATGACTGTCGTCCCTAGCTAAATACCCTAATTTCGGACATAACAGAATATGTTTCGCAAACCCGCTCGACTGTTTCAGTCAGTTATTCTTCAAATTAAAATATAAAACATTCAAATTCAGATTTGGACGTACATTTTAATTTTTCGGGGCCACGTACTGATTTCGAAAATTACCGAAAAATATATATATCTATATTGGGACGATAAGGTCCTAACGAAATTAATTCGTCGAATTTGGAGACCGTTTGAAAAATAGACTTTTTCTGGTTGATCCAATTCAAACTGAAATTACCAAACGCATTTTCCTTTGCCACGCTCACATATTAATTCCAAAATTTATGGAATTATAAACCTAGCAATAATTTGGCATTCCAGATCCAACCAAAGTGGTTTCGTCGAAAATGGAGGTCGTTTGCAAAATGTCTATTTTTAAGGGCTATATTTATTTCATAGCGACTAATTCTAAATATTCAACTAGCCATAACTTTTGATTCCCGCTTTGAAATTTGGATTTTTCAGATTGCTTTGAAAGAGATAATTAAACAGATTTAAATATTTTTAGTTTCATCGAAATCCAATTTATTTTGCATCATGTACATTCAGTCAGAATTCGAAGTAAAATTTTGAAACTACAGCGCTATTTCAAACTCCTTTTATAATTAAAATAAATATATTAGTTCTAACTTCGATTTAAATAAATTTTTATTTGTTATTATTTAAAATAAATTATTTTAAATTTTCTAAATTCATTAAAATAGCCAAATTAAAAAAATTATATTGGTTCTGATTTTCCAGTTTGTTACGTGGTCGATCTCTAAGTATGTCTGGACGATCACCAATTATTACCTTGTCTTGGGTTTACAGCCCATTCAAGACATTAATAATCATCCAAACGATATGGAGACCTCCGGTCTTCAACCACCGTCTTCATCGTCGACTTATAGTCGAATCAGTTATTCAGAATGGGTATAAGCCCGCCCTTTCCAATTAACTCGTGTATATAATAAACAAGTGCAATAAAAAACACAACATACGCCTCATTCCAATCCAGAATATTCCTTAATTTAATTATTCATATACTTCGGGAAAGGTTTCCATTAATTTTATCAAGGATTAATTCTTTTAAATTTATTTTTTAATCTTCCTTTGGATATCAATTCTAAACCAAATTATGGTTTATCAACTAGTCGGAATTAGCGTACCTTATCGCAGTAATCATTTGTTTAATTTCCCAATCCCAACCTATTCATCCCATGGAACAAAATTGGTAATACTCTGTATCTAACACCATGGTGTTATCAGTATAATTAACTATCATTTCATGTTCAGATTTAACTAAAAATTTAACTATCGCTAGGAGAAAAACTGGTGACACTCCATTCTCGATCATTTCCCAAATTTGATAATTTAAATTATCACATTCGCATTACAATCTAATTAAAGATCCATTATAACTTCACTCAGTTTTAATCTTCCTAAAAATAAATATTAATGATTATTTAACTTTGGGATATCAAACACTCCACACCGATAATCTACATTGTACCATTAATTTCTGCCTATATGGAACCTCTAAGATCGTATGTCTTAGAGAAGGGTGTTAAGAAAGAGAATGAATTCTCCGCCACCAAACGGATATATATTTAGCGAAGATCAACAAATACGGTATATAGGAATCGATGTCAAACATGTAACCCTGTCTTTTAATTATGTTAAAGAACCAGTGTCATTTAAAACATGGTCCACAATAAACCCAAATCCTCTTCCGTAAAACTGGAACCTTCATGGAAAAACAAATTAATTTATAATCGATACCAATTTCCGTATCCGACCAATAATATAAATGGAATAACGACAAGGCCTTTTAAATTCCATATATATATATATATATATATATTAATAGTCTTCCTCCACAGAAGCTCACTTTGATTATTACCAATCGAATTCCATTCAATTCCAATTTAATATAATAAATTGGAAAACTTTCCTTTGGAAAATCCAATTAAATCTTAATAAAAGATTTATACATTCCAAATCACATTTTGGTACAAAACGGGTTAAAGAACGAATGTCATTAAAACACAGTTCACAATAAACCTAATTCACATTACATTTTATTCCAATTAAATGCTAATTAACTGGAAACACTAATAATCTTAATTAAAAAAATTATTCTTTTCACATGGGGTTTAAGAACAGTGTTATTTACGACACCATTCACGACAAACCCAAAATCCAATTCTTTTATTCAATTCCAATTAAATCTTAATTTATAGGAAAACTTCACTAAATCTTAATTAAAAGATTTATTCTTTCCTCAACTGGGTTTAAGGGCAGTGTTAATGAAGACACCGTTCGCGACAAACCCAAACTCCAATTTAATATTAAATACAAGGCTCTGAATAGAAATTATATCGGCTTATATTCAATATCAAGTTCGGAAATCAATAAACATTATATTGGGAATAACGATATACATATATTTCTCCCTAATTCCTCCACAATAACCTATAATCAGGAATCCAATATCGAAATATTCCAAAGATAATTTCGATTCAAATCCATTCCAATTCATATATTGGAAATTCTGGTTATTTTAAAACCCTTTATAAATCCAATTTATTTATTTAAAATTTATTGGATTCCAAATCTACTTAATAGCTAGTTCATTTTGATAAAAATATATTTTTATCTTTGCAAACGTGGAATTTTTCATCCCAATTCTTTCCAAATCATTTATTATTATTTTACACAAATTATTGATATTTTTAATAATTTTATCAAGGCCTTTCATTCGATTTCCATACACGGTCATCGAACTACACTTACAACGATAATCCTTTGCGATATTCATTATAAAAATGAATAAAATCGATATAAATATTTGTAACACCCTGTATGTTGAATAACTTCCTATAATATAAAACAGGGCATAATTAAATTATAAAATCTGAATCAGGTGAAACGGGCTATGCCATTGCGTTCGTCCCGGAAAAATACGTGAAATAGAGTACGAGTTTTTGAAAATCGGAGTCCGTATGACCCAGTTAAGGCCCGAAGAAGTTTTCGGAAATTTAAAACAGATTTTAAATACGAAAATTTCACATTTCAGAAGTGGCGGGGAAATTCCCGCCAGACCCAGGGAGTCGACCTGGGGGTCGACTGGGGAGTCGACCTGCCCACCAGGTAGACTGGGGAGTCGACCCTAGTGTCGACCTGGGGGTCGACCTCCCTGGTCGAGCCCAGGTGACCTGGGTGCATCAGCTTGGCTTTTGGGCTGTGTTTTGGTGGCTAGGACGAGATCTGACGGCTCTAATCTAATTTAGGGTTAATCTAATGGCCTAAAACACCTAACTACTCTATAAATACACACTAAGACTACCCTAATTCATACTAAAAATAGCTACAACACCGTTATGCCGTCAAAATGCAACTTGAAGGAGCCTCCATCAAATTAAAGAGGAAGATAGCTTCTCAAATCAACCTCTAATCAACTCTAGCCACTTAATCTTCTTCTTAGGAGTGCTAATCAACAAGTTGTGAGTTTTCTATAGCCTTAATGGCCAATTATTGAAATGATTATGATAGGATATGATGAGGTTATGGCTATGAATGTGGATCAATGCAAGTTATATGCTATGTGTTAATGATGTTATGCATGTTATGCAAGTTATATGCTATGTGTTAATGATGTAATGCATGTTATGTAAGCTATATGCTATGTGTTTGTGATGTTATGCAAGTTATGCCAGTCATATACTACATGCTCATGATGTTATGCAAGTTATGCAAGTCATATGCTACATGTTCATGATGTTATGTGTGACGGCCGGGAATTTCGCTCGATCCGAATCAGTCGTTAAACCGATCTAGACCGTTCGGAACCCCTGATCGTTTGAGAACAGGACAAATCAGAACACAAACAGAAGAACATTTCATTGGTATTACAACAATTCCATCAGATACAAGAATATACAGAGTATAAATGAATAAATTACATTCGATACATATCAGATATTACAATAAATTACATAGCAGCGGAAAATAATACAAAGCACAACTGAAGGTGATATACGGATACAGAGCTTTCCGGATATCATTCCAGCTGTAAACCAGGATCCTATGAATATAAATCTGCAAAACCAAAACTACTAGCTGCCCGTGCGCAAAATAAGGGCACCCAGAGTTTAGGTTAAAACAATAAACTCCAGGTCAGTCATGCGACTGGTGTGAGAACTAAAACAGTTATTAATATTGGTTTTAAAGTTAGGTAAATCAAGGGACCACGCCGTATAACACGGAACGGGTTTCCTCCCAAGAATACCAGTGCATAAAACAACAGGCGCAATGCTAAACAAAGAAAAATGAAGTTGTTATAAGACCCAGGTCCTATCACACAATGCAACGCAAGCCAGGGGATAGGGTTTTCCCTTATAACAGCCAAAGCATGCTTGATACGTTTAAAACAAACCATTTGATACTATAATAAGTCTATCGTGTCAAAACATTTCAATCATAAATATCAATCATAGGCGGCATAGCTACCATCTACTATGTCGCCATACTATTTCTACAATTAAAGACGAATTACACGTATTGGAAATTGGATTCCGTCATGAGTCGAGGCAAGGGGAAAGCTCCTCTCCGCGTTCGAGACACTCTAGCAAATGTCCCAGGGCTACGCACTCTGGGCAACCCCTGGATGCTTCAGGGCCGGTCCTCACTTACGTTAGAGGATTAATTATGCCTGAACTCACGTTTCCCGGTACTTACAGACCTATAATCGAGGCGCCTCATTCCAACAACCACAAAGGTGAAAAGTATATATATGTCAGGGCTGGTAAGTCACTGACACCACCAAAGCTAGAAAGAAACGTCGTGCTCTCCCTGCAGTCCGTATCCCTTTTTTGACTCATACCGAGGTGTGAGGCTCGCGAATTCACGTTATGCACAAAGCTGCCACGTAGGCGTGCTTTGATCATCAACCACAAGACTTTTCTTTTCAACAGAAGCCTTGATCATTACATCTTAGCGTGCCACACAGGCAATTCATGCCATGCGACTGATTTCCATCGATATACAACCTCTGAGCTCATACGTCTCAGAGAAGGGCGTTAAGCAAAAGAATAAATTCTCCGCCACCAAATAGATGTATATTTAATAGAAATCAATCAACACAGAATAAAATCCAATGTCAGACACAAAATCCATTTACAAGTCCGTTCTGGGTCTGAACGAAACCGGAGGCACTTTCCTCGCATATCCATTCATCTCCAAGTACGTCTGAACGACTACCAACTATTTCCAACCTCTTGGGTGTACAGCCCAATCAGGATCGTCGGTAGTTATCCAAACGATGTGAAAACTTCCGGTCTTCGACCACCGTCTTCATCTTCGACATATCATCGAATCGGTTATTCAGAATGGGTGTAAACCCGGACTTTCCGAACAACCCGCGTATATTAAAACCAAACGTTACACAAACACAACATACGCCTCATTCCAATTCATTAGTCACTAACCGCAAATTAGCAAGAGAACAATTTCCCAAACATTAACCCCGAAGGCCGAAACCAACATCAGATCAATACCCAGGAAACCATTCTTCTTAGCCAACCTACAGCTAGTTTCTAAATTCCACATTCTTAGGGAAAGGTTCCCATTAATTTTATCCAAGATAAATTCTTTAAAATTTATCCTGTAATCTTCCCTTGGATGTCATTTAAAACCAAATTATGGTTTTTCTAAACTAGTCGAGATTAGCGAATCACAACGAAGTAATTATTTATTTTATTTCCCAATCCCAACCTATTCATCCCATGAAGCAAAACTGGTAATACTCCATATCTAACATCGTGGTGTTATCGGTAAAATTAATTACCATTTCATGTTCAAATCTGATTTAATGATTTAACTATCGCTTTTGAGCAAAACTGGTAATACTCCATTCCCGCTCATTTCTAAATTTGATAGTTTAGATTATAGATTCACATTTCAATCTAATTGCAGATTCGTTAGAACTCCTTTTACTGGGTTAAAGAACTAGGTGTTATTTAAAACACAGTTCACGACAAACCCAAATCACATTCTATTTGTTGTCGGGTTAAAGAACTAGTGTTATTTAAAACACTGTTCATGATAAACCCATTTCAAATTCAATCAAATATATTAGAAATTCCGATTATTTAAAACCCCTTTTTAAATCTAGTTCATTTATTTAAAAATAATTGGGTTTTAAATTTAGTTCAAACTAGTTCATTTCGATAAATATCCATTTTTATCTTTTCAAATATGGAGTTTAACATCCCAATTTCTCCCAAATCATTTCTTATGATTTTACACAAATTATTGATATTTTTAATAATTTTATTAAGGCCCGTACAATCGATTTCCAACAATGGCCATCGAACTGCACTTACAGCTACTTTTTCCAAATTTGATTTAGACGTATCTCCAAATCCAACCGTTAGATTTTGAATTTCTAATATTCGCTAGAAAGCTCTTTTCGATACGAACCCAACGGTTCCGGTTTTAGTCGGATCTCCCGTAATGTCCATTTGAAATAAATGGTCGAAATTCACGAACTGCCGCGGCGCGTTCTATTCAGGCCATTATATTATATATATATATAATATATATAATATATATTTCATCGATTTCTATTTAAAACGAATTATATAAATAGTTTTAAATTCGTTTCAAAAGCAATTTCAACTTCCATTTCAATTCAAATCAAAATTGAATTCTTCTTTATAAATTCGTTTTAAAATTCATTTCTATTCAATTCAAATTTCAATTCAATTTGAATTCATTTCAATTCGCTTTCAATTCAATTCAATTCCAAAGTCGTTTTCTATTCGATTCAATTCAAATTGGTTTTCTATTCGATTCAATTCAAATTGGTTTTCAATTCGATTCAATTCAAATTGGTTTTCTATTCGATTCAATTCAAATTGGTTTTCTATTCGATTCAATTCAAATTGGTTTTCTATTCGATTCAATTCAAATTGGTTTTCTATTCGATTCAAATTTGTTATATATTCAATTGAAATCAAATTCGTTTTCTATTCAATTCATTTCGAAATCGTTTTCAATTCAATTCATTTCGAAATCGTTTTCAATTCAATTCATTTCGAAATCGTTTTCAATTCAATTCATTTCGAAAAGAATAAAATCGATATAAATATCATTCACGTCAAAATGGCGTCAATCTAATCAACTCGGCTTAATGTATTTCTATTTTCAAATATTCTATTTCAAATATTTCCTATTATCAAAATATTTGTTATTATCAAAATATTTCGTTCAACACATGACTAATCTCAACGGATGAGTACAGTCAACACATGAACCTTTATTTTATATTGATAAAGATGTAAATTTTATTATTAAAATATTTCGTTCAACACATGACTAATCTCAACGGATGAGTACAGTCAACACATGAATCTTTATTTTATATTGATAAAGATGCAAATTTTATTACTATCCTTTATTTTCTAAATGGGAATGAGGCCCAATCAATCACCATATAAATTTAATTATATGAATTTTCATACAACACATATATAAAATAGCATTGAAAAATAATCAACCATCAACCAAAGTGCACTACACTGTATAAGCATCAAATATAGATATCTAACGCTTATACAGCCTGTCAATCTATCGATTGACATATTTAATCAATCAGGATGAGTGGACTTCATATTTCATCCCAACACCCATGTGGGGTTTCAAACAATCAAACGCATATTTTATTCGTGCAGTTGGGCGATGTGTAAAATTTATCGACCCAATCAATGTCCTTCAAATAGGTGTACATAAACAAACTGTCCGGTTTGTAAATGAATATTTATTTATTCACATTTACTATATTCATATTCACGTTAAAAATTATATTTTTAACGATAAAACATTTTATTTTAACATATGAATTTCTATTCAGTTCATTCTTTAAATAAAATGATATCCTTATTTTTCTAACATATTTTAGAAAATTTCGGCGGCATAACGGCACGATACTAGAAACGGGACGAGGCCTAGCCTTATCCCCGGTCTAGTGAAGGCCCACGCCATTCACACATCAATCAAATTCACCAAACAACCAAATTCAAATCTAATCATCTAACTAATTTATGCAATCAAACAAACAAGTCCATGGTCTGTGGACGATTGTGTCGGGTGCTACTAAACACCGTCTGCATCCTAGCATATCTATATAACTAGAAAAAGAGATTTTGAGTGAGAAGTTCTCACCAATAGCTATCCAATCATCTTGACTCTTCATTTATAGAAGTCTTCATCGTTCTTGCCTTTTTGTCATCTTTGTTGCCCGTACCCGCTACATATATAAAAATCACACATTTTTATATTTTGATGTCTTTAAAATAAAAATCATATTTTTATAATCGCTTCATACATTTAAAAATCGAATTTTTACATCGCTATTCAATATATAAAAATCGAATTTTTACTATGCTATTCAATATATAAAAATCGAATTTTTACTATGCTATTCAATAGATAAAAATTCTATTTTTATTTCGTTGCTATGTAAAAAGATTTCGCCTTTCTATAATATAAAAATTATATTTTCCTCGAAGTAAAAAATCATATTTTTACTTCACTACTCATCTCAAAATATCGTCTTTTCATATCTAAAACTATCGTCTTTTCATTTCTAAAAATATTGTCTTTTCATTTCTAAAAATATTGTCCTTTCATTTCTAAAAATATTGTCTTTTCATTTCTAAAAATATTGCCTTTTCATTTCTAAAAATATTGTCTTTTTACATATAAAGATCTTGCCTTTTTAAACTTATAGATATCGCCTTTTCAAAAATAATTTTATTAAGCTATATACATATTAAAGGTTATATTTTTATCAATCTTTACAGTTTTAAAAATCCTAACTTTACAGTTTTTAAAAATAATATCTTTACAGTTTTTAAAAATAATAAATAAAAATCAGTTTTAAAGTAAATAAAAAATCAGTTTTTACACTCTGCTATTATATATAAAAGAATCCAGATTTAAAACTCTATATTTTAACTAAATATTAATAAATAAAATAGAAAGGGGCTTACAGTATTTTTCGTTCAGCGAGAGGGGGTTTCGCCGTTGGAATCGGCTGAGGAAGGGCACGCCGGAGTGCTGCAGGCGGAGGGAGAATCGTCGGAGCAGTGGCAGTTGGCTGCGAGGAGGTGGGCGCAGGGATCCAGTGTCTGGTGGCGGCCTTCATCAACTGGCAGCGGCTCGAGGGGGTTTGGGCGAGGTGCTCGCGAGCTGCGGGTTTCGTGGCAGAGGAGGGAGCGGAGTGGAGGAAGAAGGGATCGGAGGAGAGGGAGGCGTTGGTTGCAGGGCACAGCGGTGGGGTGCCCAAGGCGGCGACGACGATGGGCGGGGCTCCGCCGCCCTTTTTCGTTTTTTTTAATTGATTATCTGAAAATAAAAGGGGGAGGCCAACGTGATTTAAGGGGAGAGATTTAATTTATAATTTATTTAATTATTTTAATTGCAAAAGGTTGACTTTTACATACGACCTCGAAACGAGGCCCACCGCCTGTCGTCCATAGCGTTCTACCCCCATTCCGAACACAATGGGATATGTTTCGTAGGCTGATTTGATCGTTACAATCAGTTTTCGTTAAAATCAACATATAACTCTATATATTGAATTTAAACGCGCATTTCAATTTACTGGGGTCACATACGAACTCGAAAAATTCCCAAAAAATATTTTCTAGCTTCGTATTGACGATACGGTCTTAACAAAACTAGTTTCGTCGAATTCTGAGACCGTTTGAAAAATGGCCAATTTCCAGTCGATTAAAATCAACTAAAACTGGTCAAACGCGTTTTCCTTTGCCACGCTCACATATTGATTCGAAAAATTATGAAATTTGGAATCTAGCAATAATTTGACATCACGGACCCAACAAAAGTGGTTTCGTCGAAATCCGAGGTCGTTTGCAAAATGTCTATTTTTAAGGGCCTGAATTCCATAGCGACTATTCAGAATTTTCAACTGGACATATCTTTTGATTCCTGCTATGAAAATTTGATTTTTCGGATTCGTTGGAAAGATATTCTCGGTTAAATCCTAATGTTTTTGGTTTCACTAAAATCCGGATTGTTTTGCACCCGGTACATCCAATTGAAGTTTGAAATCGAATTATCGAACTACCGCGCCATTTTCAATTCTATTTATAATTATATATAAATATTTATATTCTAACGACGACGTATATAATATATACGTCTGAATTCTATTCAAAATAAATTTCTCATCGATATTATTTAAAATAATATATTTTAAATATTCAAAATTCGCTAAAATTGCCAAAATAAAATTTTTAAACTGGTTCGGATTTTCGGGGTTATTACAATCTCCCCCACTTAAAACTTTTCGTCCCCGAAATGGAACAAAGGCGAAAGTGGTTTGATTAATCAACTCTACGTTCGATCTGGCTTCCATTCTCCAACTTTTCAGTTTCTGAGAATTTTCAAATTTTCAAAAATTTGGCTAACACCCTAAATTTTCGAAAAATTTCTCCATAACCTCCCCTGCACCGGGAGCATCGGGGAATTTCATATAGCTTCCCCGGTCCTTCTAATCTCAAAAAGAAAAAGAAAAAGCCATGCGGCTAGCCAATAGGCTCATAAAATCATCATCACCCAAACAAAACAGTAAATTATGTAGTAAACATGTACCTATTTGTCGGGCAAACAAATTTTATTCTCTGCTCTAGCCTCCTTGCTATGACCTGTTCATTTTAAGTATATGTATATGCAAGCAAATGCGACCAATTTTCAATAATGTTCAATATTTGGTTCAATAAGGCTAAATGGTTCAAAATTAGCAAATAAATAAACAAACAACACAAACATCAATCAATTAGTGGATTAACGTTTCAAATTCATAAATTTGATATATATCCAGAAAATCATGTTTTTGATGCCAATTCACAACAATGTGTTCTAGCTATATTGGTTTTGGTTCTCACACCAGTCTAATGGAAATATATAGAAAATCACACCTTTGAAACTCGAACACACACTACTGATGCTATATAGTCATCAGTAGAATCATCTCCGGGCGACTAGAGTGTAATCCTATATCTATCCAGTATATTAAAACTTCGAATATACGTTCATGACGCGTATATGCAAAACTTTTATACACTGGATTGTCCAAATTCAAAATAAATAAATAATCAAATACGAATAATTGATTTTAAATTTTCAAAACAAAATTGTTTTCACTTTAAAAATATACTCTTCACACTCGTTCTAGGATACTACTGATCCTATCTCTAACGAGTCATTCTAATTGGATATTACTAATCCAATATCTGGTGAATTCTTTCGTAAGGTTCTAATGTGTCTTGTTCTCGAGCTCTGTAAACCAAAGCTCTGATACCAAATGTGACGGCCGGGAATTTCGCTCGATCCGAATCAGTCGTTAAACCGATCTAGACCGTTCGGAACCCCTGATCGTTTGAGAACAGGACAAATCAGAACACAAGCAGAAGAACATTTCATTGCTATTACAACAATTCCATCAGATACAAGAAAATACAGAGAATAAATGAATAAATTACATTCGATACATATCAGAGATTACAATAAATTACATAGCAGCGGAAAATAATACAGAGCACAACTGAAGGTGATATACGGATACAGAGCTTTCCGGATATCATTCCAGCTGTAAACCAGGATCCTGTGAATATAAATCTGCAAAACCAAAACTACTAGCTGCCCATGCGGAAAATAGGGGCACCCAGAGTTAAGGTTAAAACAATAAACTCCAGGTCAGTCATGTGACTGGTGTGAGAACTAAAACAGTTATTAATATTGGTTTTAAAGTTAGGTAAATCAAGGGACCACGCCGTATAACACGGAACGGGTTTCCTCCCAAGAATACCAGTGCATAAAACAACAGCGCAATGCTAAACAAAGAAAAATGAAGCTGTTATAAGACCCAGGTCCTATCACACAATGCAACGCAAGCCGGGGGATAGGGTTTTCCCTTATAACAGCCAAAGCATGCTTGATACGTTTAAAACAAATCATTTGATACTATAATAAGTGTATAGTGTCAAAACATTTCAATCATAAATATCAATCATAAGCGGCAGAGCTACCATCTACTATGTCGCCATACTAGTTCTACAATTAAAGATGAATTACACGAATTGGAAATTGGATTCCGTCATGAGTCGAGGCAAGGGGCAAGCTCCTCTCCGCGTTCGAGACACTCTAGCAAATGTCCTAGGGCTACGCACTCTTGGCAACCCCTGGATGCTTCAGGGCCGGTCCTCACTTACGTTAGAGGATTAATTATGCCTGAACACACGTTTCCTGGTCCTTACAGACCTATAATCGAGGCGCCTCATTCCAACAACCACAAAGGTGAAAAGTATATATATGTCAGGGCTGGTAAGTCACTGACACCACCAAAGCTAGAAAGAAACGTCGTGCTCTCCCTGCAGTCCGTATCCCGTTTTTGACTCATACCGAGGTGTGAGGCTCGCGAATTCACGTTATGCACAAAGCTGCCACGTAGGCGTGCTTTGATCATCAACCACAAGACTTTGCTTTTCAACAGAAGCCTTGATCATTACATCTTAGCGTGCCACACAGGCAATTCATGCCATGCGACTGATGTCCATCGATATACAACCTCTGAGCTCGTACGTCTCAGAGAAGGGCGTTAAGCAAAAGAATAAATTCTCCGCCGCCAAACAGATGTATATTTAATAGAAATCAATCAACACAGAATAAAATCCAATGTCAGACACACAATCCATTTACAAGTCCGTTCTGGGTCTGAACGAAACCGGAGGCACTTTCCTCGCATATCCATTCATCTCCAAGTACGTCTGAACGACTACCAACTATTTCCATCCTCTTGGGTGTACAGCCCAATCAGGATCGTCAGTAGTTATCCAAACGATGTGAAAACTTCCGGTCTTCGACCACCGTCTTCATCTTCGACATATCGTCGAATCAGTTATTCAGAATGGGTGTAAACCCTGACTTTCCGAACAACCCGCGTATATTAAAACCAAACGTTACACAAACACAACACACGCCTCATTCCAATTCGTTAGTCACTAACCGCAAATTAGCAAGAGAACAATTTCCCAAACATTAACCCCGAAGGCCGAAACCAACATCAGATCAATACCCAGGAAACCATTCTTCTTAGCCAACCTACAGCTAGTTTCTAAATTCCACATTCTTAGGGAAAGGTTCCCATTAATTTTTTCCAAGATAAATTCTTTAAAATTTATCCTGTAATCTTCCCTTGGATGTCATTTAAAACCAAATTATGGTTTTTCTAAACTAGTCGAGATTAGCGAATCACAACGAAGTAATTATTTATTTTATTTCCCAATCCCAACCTATTCATCCCATGAAGCAAAACTGGTAATACTCCATATCTAACACCGTGGTGTTATCGGTAAAATTAATTACCATTTCACGTTCAAATCTGATTTAATGATTTAACTATTGCTTTGGAGCAAAACTGGTAATACTCCATTCCCGCTCATTTCTAAATTTGATAGTTTAGATTATAGATTCACATTTCAATCCAATTGCAGATTCGTTAAAACTCCTTTTACTGGGTTAAAGAACTAGGTGTTATTTAAAACACAGTTCACGACAAACCCAAATCACATTCTATTTGTTGTCGGGTTAAAGAACTAGTGTTATTTAAAACACTGTTCATGATAAACCCATTTCAAATTCAATCAAACATATTAGAAATTCCGATTATTTAAAACCCCTTTTTAAATCTAATTCATTTATTTAAAAATAATTGGGTTTTAAATTTAGTTCAAACTAGTTCATTTCGATAAATATCCATTTTTATCTTTTCAAATATGGAGTTTTACATCCCAATTTCTCCCAAATCATTTCTTATGATTTTACACAAATTATTGATATTTTTAACAATTTTATTAAGGCCCGTACAATCGATTTCCAACAATGGCCATCGAACTGCACTTACAGCGACTTTTTCCAAATCTTATTTAGACGTATCTCCAAATCCAACCGTTAGATTTTGAATTTCTAATATTCGCTAGAAAGCTCTTTTCGATACGAACCCAACGGTTCCGGTTTTAGGAGAATCCGACAGTCGGATCTCCCGTAATGTCCGTTTGAAATAAATGGTCGAAATTCACGAACTGTCGCGGCGCGGCGCGTTCTATTCAGGCCATTATATTATATATATAATATATATATATATATAATATATATTTCATCGATTTCTATTTAAAAAAATTTATATAAATAGTTTTAAATTGGTTTCAAAAGCAATTTCAACTTCCATTTCAATTCAAATCAAAATTGAATTCTACTTTATAAATTCGTTTTAAAATTCATTTCTATTCAATTCAAATTTCAATTCAATTTGAATTTATTTCAATTCGCTTTCAATTCAATTCAATTCCAAATTCGTTTTCTATTCGATTCAATTCAAATTGGTTTTCTATTCGATTCAATTCAAATTGGTTTTCTATTCGATTCAATTCAAATTGGTTTTCTATTCGATTCAATTCAAATTGGTTTTCTATTCGATTCAATTCAAATTGGTTTTCTGTTCGATTCAATTCAAATTGGTTTTCTATTCGATTCAAATTCGTTATATATTCAATTGAAATCAAATTCGTTTTCTATTCAATTCATTTCGAAATCGTTTTCAATTCAATTCATTTCGAAATCGTTTTCAATTCAATTCATTTCGAAATCGTTTTCAATTCAATTCATTTCAAAATCGTTTTCAATTCAATTAATTACGAAATCGTTTTCAATTCAATTCATTTCGAAAAGAATAAAATCGATATAAATATCGTTCAGGTCAAAATGGCGTCAATCTAATCAACTCGGCTTAATGTATTTCTATTTTCAAATATTCTATTTCAAATATTTCCTATTATCAAAATATTTGTTATTATCCAAATATTTCGTTCAACACATGACTAATCTCAACGGATGAGTACAGTCAACACATGAACCTTTATTTTATATTGATAAAGATGTAAATTTTATTATTAAAATATTTCATTCAACACATGACTAATCTCAACGGATGAGTACAGTCAACACATGAATCTTTATTTTATATTGATAAAGATGCAAATTTTATTATTATCCTTTATTTTCTAAATGGGAATGAGGCCCAATCAATCACCATATAAATTTTAATATATGGATTTTCATATAACACATGTATATAATAGCATTGAAAAATAATCAACCATCAACCAAAGTGCACTACACTGTATAAGCATCAAATATAGATATCTAACGCTTATACAGCCTGTCAATCTATCGATCGACATATTTAATCAATCAGGATGAGTGGACTTCATATTTCATCCCAACACCCGTGTGGTGTTTTAAACAATCAAACGCATACTTTATTCGTGCAGTTGGGCGATGTGTAAAATTTATTGACCCAATCAATGTCCTTCAAATTGGTGTACATAAACAAACCGTCCGGTTTGTAAAGGAATATTTATTTATTCACATTTACTATATTCATATTCACGTTAAAAATTATATTTTTAACGATAAAACATTTTATTTTAACATATGAATTTCTATTCAGTTCATTCTTTAAATAAAATGATATCCTTATTTTTCTAACATATTTTAGAAAATTTCGGCGGCATAACGGCACGATACTAGAAACGGGACGAGGCCTAGCCTTATCCCCGGTCTAGTGAAGGCCCACGCCATTCACACATCAATCAAATTCACCATACAACCAAATTCAAATCTAATCATCTAACTAATTTATGCAATCAAACAAACAAGTCCATGGTCTGTGGACGATTGTGTCGGGTGCTACTAAACACCGTCTGCATCCTAGCATATATATATATATATATAACTAGAAAAAGAGATTTTGAGTGAGAACTTCTCACCAATAGCTATCCAATCATCTTGACTCTTCATTTATAGAAGTCTTCATCGTTCTCGCCTTTTTGTCATCTTTGTTGCCCGTACCCACTACATATATAAAAATCACACATTTTTATATTTTGATGTCTTTAAAATAAAAATCATATTTTTATAATCGCTTCATACATTTAAAAATTGAATTTTTACATCGCTATTCAATATATAAAAATCGAATTTTTACTATGCTATTCAATATATAAAAATCGAATTTTTACTATGCTATTCAATAGATAAAAATTCTATTTTTATTTCGTTGCTATGTAAAAAGATTTCACCTTTCTATAATATAAAAATCATATTTTTCTCGAAGTAAAAATCATATTTTTACTTCACTAATCGTCTCAAAATATCGTCTTTTCATATCTAAAATATCGTCTTTTCATTTCTAAAAATATTGTCTTTTCATTTCTAAAAATATTGTCCTTTCATTTCTAAAAATATTGTCTTTTCATTTCTAAAAATATTGTCTTTTCATTTCTAAAAATATTGTCTTTTTACATATAAAGATCTCGCCTTTTTAAACTTATAGATATCGCATTTTCAAAAATAATTTTATTAAGCTATATACATATTAAAGGTTATATTTTAATCAAGCTTTACAGTTTTAAAAATCCTAACTTTACAGTTTTTAAAAATAATATCTTTACAGTTTTTAAAAATAATAAATAAAAATCAGTTTTAAAGTAAATAAAAAATCAGTTTTTACACTCTGCTATTATATATAAAAGAATCCAGATTTAAAACTCTATATTTTAACTAAATATGAATAAATAAAATAGAAAGGGGCTTACAGTATTTTTCTTTCAGCGAGAGGGGGTTTCGCCGTTGGAATCAGCTGAGGAAGGGCACGCCGGAGTGCTGCAGGCGGAGGGAGAAGTCGTCGGAGTAGTGGCGGTTGGTTGCGAGGAGGTGGGCGCGGGGATCCAGTGTCTGGTGGCGGCCTTCATCAACTGGCAGCGGCTCGAGGGGGTTTGGGCGAGGTGCTCGCGAGTTGGGGGTTTCGTGGCAGAGGAGGGAGCGGAGTGGAGGAAGAAGGGATCGGAGGAGAGGGAGGCGTTGGTGGCAGGGCATAGCGGCGGGGTGCCCTAGGCGGCGACGACGATGGGCGGGGCTCCGCCGCCCTTTTTCGTTTTTTTTAATCGATTATCTGAAAATAAAAGGGGGGGGGGGCAACGTGATTTAAGGGGAGAAATTTAATTTATAATTTATTTAATTATTTTAATTGCAAAAAGTTGACTTTTACATACGACCTCGAAACGAGGCCCACCGCCTGTCGTCCATAGCGTTCTACCCCCATTCCGAACACAATGGGATATGTTTTGTAGGCTGATTCGATCGTTACAATCAGTTTTCGTTAAAATCAACATATAACTCTATATATTGAATTTAAACGCGCATTTCAATTTACTGGGGTCACATACGAACTCGAAAAATTCCCGAAAAATATTTTCTAGCTTAGTATTGACGATACGGTCTTAACAAAACTAGTTTTGTCGAATTCTGAGACCGTTTGAAAAATGGCCAATTTCCAGTCGATTAAAATCAACTGAAACTGGTCAAACGCGTTTTCCTTTGCCACACTCACATATTGATTCGAAAATTTATGAAATTTGGAATCTAGCAATAATTTGACATCACGGACCCAACAAAAGTGGTTTCGTCGAAATCCGAGGTCGTTTGCAAAATGTCTATTTTTAAGGGCCTGAATTCCATAGCGACTATTCAGAATTTTCAACTGGACATATCTTTTGATTCCCGCTATGAAAATTTTATTTTTCGGATTCGTTGGAAAGATATTCTCGATTAGATCCTAATGTTTTTGGTTTCACTAAAATCCGGATTGTTTTGCACCCGGTACATCCAATTGAAGTTTGAAATCGAATTATCGAACTACCGCGCCATTTTCAATTCTATTTATAATTATATATAAATATTTATATTCTAACGACGACGTATATAATATATACGTTTGAATTCTATTCAAAATAAATTTCTCATCGATATTATTTAAAATAATATATTTTAAATATTCAAAATTCGCTAAAATTGCCAAAATAAAAAATTTAAACTGGTTCGGATTTTCCGGGTTATTACATTATGCAAGTTATGCAAGTCATATGCTACATGTTCATGATGTTATGCAAGTTATGCAAGTTATATGCTACATGATCATGATGTTATGCAAGTTATGCAAGTGTTAAGCTATGTGTTCATGATGCTAGTTATGCAAATTGCTATGATAAACATTGATCCATTATGACACCATGATTATGCAAGTTTGGTGTATGATTATATGCAAGTACATATGTATGCAAGTTTGGTGTATGATTATATGCAAGTACACATATGACATGTTATGCAAGTTTGGTGTTTGATTATATGCAAGTAACATGTGCAAGTTTACACCTTTGGATGATATGCATACATATGCAAGTTAACCCCTTTATATGTCATACATACATATGCAAGTTTACCCCTTTGTATGACATAAGAAACTTATGCAAGTTAACCTCTTTATGACATATGTGATTCATGCAAGTTTGGGTTGATTATTTATGCTAGTTGGGTTTGATGCTATATGCATGTTGACAGCTTTAAACCCATGTTGATGCTAATGTGTTATGCAAGTTGAACCCATTGTATTTGTGATGAATCTTCCCTTTTATGTCATGTTAGCGAATTACGTGGGGAACGATGTGGTTAATAAACATGTTAATGAAATTGTGTGAAGTTGGTATAATTATGCCTACCATAAAGTGGATGGACATAATTGAGTCAATTATGTACATCGTTGAAATTGGAATTAATTAGGGAAAATTAATTCGGGGGTGATTAATTAGGTGTAATTAATCGACTAAGACACGAGGTTGGACCCTTTTGTAGCGTAAGACTGCCCGGAACCGACCGGCAAATCCAGCGGCTACAAATGATTGGCCCAATGTGAGAGGTCTTAGGCACATACCAAATACGTGACAAGTGCATAGACACGAGGTTAGACTCGGTTATGGCGTAAGGCTGCCCTGACCCTACCGGCAAATCCATCTGCCATAAAAGATAGTCTGATGTGAGAGGTCTTTACAACGGTTACGTTTTTAATTAATTAAGAAACACTTAACCAGATAAGCATGTAGTGGGCATGAGGGGTTAAGTGGGTGCCTTGGGTGGCATGTGGAAATCAAGTAAGTGCCTTGTGTGGCATGAGGAAATCTAGTGGGTTGCCTTGGGTGGCAATAGAAAATACGATTAAAATACTTAACCAAGTGGAAACATGTAATTAAACATGATTAAAGGGTTAAGTGGGATGCACTAGATAAAATGACAAGCTTAGGTGGTAGCTTGTGGAGGGGCCATTTCAACCAGCAACCCATATGTATCTTATTGGGCTCGACCCATGTCGAGGATGGGACACGCGTACTGGGCTTGATTATAAGAGGCCAAAACGGGTTAGCGGTGGCAACGCAAGTCCAACGGGTTTCATATGCGTGTGTGGACCCGGGCTGGTAGGTAAGACGTTGTTGCATCGTGTAGGTATAAGTCGTGCACCATTTGTTGTATCGGGTTGCCACTTTGGGGAGTGATACACCCCATTGTGGGGCCAGCACGGGTATCTACGGTAGGGAGCCGATCGCTTGGGAGTAGTGGGTACACCTAGTGGAGATAGGTGCAGACGGCACCTATGTAGTCAGCTAGGGGTACACGAAACTACTGGGTAAATTTTCTAAGTCCTTGAGAGGGATCAACCTTTAAGTAGGAATGTCTGGTGTGGTTCAGTTAGTAATTACCCTTGGGTAGGTAGATGCGTCTTTACCGTTATCTTAGTTCATCCTATGTCTAGTTGGGTACGTAGTGTAGTCATTTATCCCCAGTCATCCCGTACCAAGTTTATATCATACCCTAATTACTTTAATAATTGTGTTGTTAAAGTTATAGGGCTCACTCAGACTTATGTCTGACCCCGTTGTTTTTATCTTTTTCCCCCTCAGGTCCTCAGGTTGGGCCTAGCACTAGTGGGCTTTGATCAGACTTCTTTATCTACCTCTTGGAGCTTGGACCGTGATGTAAAGCCCAGCTTATCTTTTCTTTTATGGCTATAGTTTATGTAGTGGGATTATGTACTTATGTTTTTATCAGGATGGATATTTAGTACTTGACTCTTTTTGGTGTTGTAACTAAACATGTTTACCTTCTGCTGCAATGAAATGATGTTTTAGATTTTCAAGTATTTATATTTGTCTTGTGTAATTTTTCTGTTCTATATTCACTTAAAATGCTCCACCGAAGTTAAAGCATTCCCTTAGTGAGTGACCTTAGCGGGTGTGGGGTGTTACAGGTGGTACCAGAGCAAAGGTTACCAGACCAGATAAAATTTTTTGAAAACTATTTTTCTAAAAACATTTTTGGAAGAAGTATTTTCAAAAACATGTCTTTAAAGAGAAAAGTTTTTGAAAGAAAAGCATAATCCCCAATAGCCATATCTTTATCTTTCGAATTCTCCGTTTTGAATCTTTCCTTTTTCGTTTCAGCATGGCTGAAGATCTTAACTTTCCGGAGGGTGTGACGATAGCAGTATGGTATAGGAGATTGATGGAGGCTAGGGCCGCCACTGCGGGTCCAGCAAATGTTCCTCCACCAACCGTAGCACCCGATCTTCCTCCTCCCCCTCCTCCTCCTCGCACGGATACTTTTGCTAAGACTTGCAAGAGATTTAAGGCTATGGGAGGGAAACCTTTTCAAGGATCAGAAACTTTTGTCGAGACTATAGATTGGCTTAAGGAGGTGGAAGAGTTGATAGATATCTTTGAGATGGAAGAAGGAAAGAAAGTCAAGTTAGCTGCTTGGTTAATAAAGGGAGAGACCTCATTCTGGTGGGAGGTCTCTAATGGAGAACGCCCCATTGACTCTTGGGCGGATTTCAGGCAAAGATTTGTGGCAAAGTTTCTCTCAACGGCGGAGGAAAACTTGTATATGGAAAGGTTCTTGACTCTAAAGCAAGGAAGCCTCTCGGTGAAGGAATATGTCAACAAGTTTAATCAATTGGCAAGGTTTGGCATAAACATGGTGAATACACCGGAGAAGAAGGCTTTGAGGTTCGTGAAAGGCTTGAATGAACTGATGCATGGATTGGCTATGACTCACATCCCTATGGGGGCCACATTTGAGAAGCTAGTAGACATGGCACTCATGCATGAGGAAGAGAAGGGTCCCAATGCTAATAAGGCACCCGAGAAGAAAGGAGATCAAAAGAGACCTCAACAGCAACAGCAAAACAAGGGTGGGAAAGGCAACGGTGGCAAGGGGAAGAAGAAGTGCTTCAATTGCGGGATACCAGGCCACCTAAGTAAAGACTGTCGGAAGAAGAAGAAGACTGGCTGCTATCACTGTGGCGAAGCAGGGCATCTAGTGAAGGATTTCCCTAAGAAGGGGCAAAGGACGGGATCTACCTCAGGGGGACAGGTGCAAGCTCTTGTGGCACCAGGTCAGGCAAGGGGGCAAGTTCAGGCTCTCGCGGTTCCACCGATTCAGGAAAGAGGTAGAACTATTTCCGTTGAAAGTCTGGTTTTTCTATTTGATCATCCTGTCTGTACATTGTTTGATTCTGGCGCATCGCATTCGTTTATCTCATCATCATTAGTTGAGTCACTGCACTTGGACACCAGTCTAGTAGATGATCCCTTGGTTGTTTCAAACCCAATTGGGGGCTCCACTTATTTGTCCATGATATGTTTGGGTTTGAAGATTTCTATACTTAGCGTTGAGTTTAGATGTGATGCTTTTGTTATGGGCTTCATGGGCTATGGGTTGAGTTTGGGCATGGATTGGTTATCCAGTAATGGTATCGTTCTTGATTGCGAAAGGAGAGTTGTTAGGCTCATGACCCGCTTGGGTAACACTCTCAAGATCTCTTGTAATCCCATGGATTCTGTTATGCTAAGTTATCTTGAATCGCTTGACGCTTCGGTCGAGAGTTTGCGATCTGTTAGAGTGGCCCGGGAATACTCGGATGTGTTTGAGGAGGTGAAGGGATTACCTCCGAGGCGGGAGATAGACTTCTGAATATATTTGGTGGATAATGCTAAACCAGTATCTTTACCAGTGCGCCACATGGCTCCTCGTGAGAGGAGGGAACTCCATAAGCAAGTAGGGGAGTGGCTTGAGAAGGGGTTCATAAGACGAAGTATATCGGAGTGGGGTGCTCCAGTTGTTTTTGCTACGAAGGCGGATGGGTCCCTCAGACTTTGTGTAGACTATAGAGAACTCAACAAGCTCACAAAGAAGAATAGACACCCATTGCCGAGGATTGATGATCTTTTTGATCAGTTGGTTGGCGCTTCAGTATTTTCTCAGTTGGACTTAGCCACGGGG
Organism: Allium sativum; assembly: GCA_030737875.1. Classification (NCBI taxonomy): domain Eukaryota; kingdom Viridiplantae; phylum Streptophyta; class Magnoliopsida; order Asparagales; family Amaryllidaceae; genus Allium; species Allium sativum. The sequence continues at coordinate 174,695,495 of CM060915.1, read as the reverse complement.
TTTCATCAGTTGAGGGTGGCTGAGGATAGCATAGACAGGACTGCCTTTAGGACTACGGATGGTTTCTATGAGTGGCTGGTGATGCCATTTGGTTTGACGAACGCCCCTGCGTACTTTGTTGATTTGATGAGTAGGGTGTTCAGGGAGTACCTTAATAAGTTCGTGGTGGTCTTTGTGGATGACATCTTAGTCTTTTCTAAGAGTGAAGAAGAGCATGCCCTACATCTTGGGGAAGTGTTGGAGACTCTTCGAGCGCATAGCCTTAAGGCTAAATTCTCTAAATGTCACTTCGGGAGGAAAGAAGTGCGGTTCTTGGGGCACATGGTCTCCAAGGAAGGGATAGCTGTGGATCCCGCGAAGGTAGTGTCCATCCAAGATTGGAAGGTTCCGAAGAATGCTACCGAGGTGAGGAGTTTCTTGGGGTTGGCTGGCTACTATAGGAAGTTTATCAAGGACTTCGCGAAGATATCAGCCCCATTAACTCGTTTGACGAAGAAGAATCTAGTCTTCGTATGGGACGTAGATTGTGATGATGCGTTTCGACGGTTAAAGAGAGCTTTAACCACAGCTCCAGTCTTAGTGTTGCCAGATGGGAGTAAGCCATTTGTTGTTTATACCGATGCTTGTGGGACTGGACTGGGCGCAGTCTTAATGCAAGAGGGAAGGGTAATAGCCTACGGTGGAAGGCAGTTGAGAAAGCATGAGAAAAATTACCCTACCCATGATTTATAGTTGGCCGCTATTGTTTTTGCGCTTAAGATTTGGCTCCATTATCTTCTGGGAGAGAGATTCGATTTGTTCACTAACCACAAATCATTGAAGTACTTGTTTTCTCAGAAGGATTTGAACTTGAGACAGCAAAGGTGGATGGAGTTCTTAGCATCCTATGATTTCGAGATAGCGTATACCCCTGGCAAGGGTAACGTGGTGGCGGACGCCTTGAGTAGAAAAAGGTTGTCCTTAAGTCCATTGTTCGTGGAACGACGAAGCTTGGAATTTATCTCGATGTTTGATTTCAGACCTTCCGTTGACTATATACCTGGTTTGCTAGCATCCTTGGATGTCATACCTACTCTTTTGGGACAGATTGGCGAGGCACAGCGGGACGACCCACAGTTGGTTGAGTTAGTTGAGAGGCTCATAAGGGGGGAGTCGTCCAGCCATTTGAGTAGGTACACCCTAAACGATAGGGGGTGCTTGCGTAGAGACGGTAGACTTTGTGTACCGCAAGACGAGGGTTTGAGGAAGGCTATTCTTGATGATGCACACCGTTCTAGGATGACCATTCATCCCGGTGGGGACAAGATGTACCAAGACATGAAGCGAGTTTTCTTTTGGGCCGGTATGAAGAAAGACGTGGCCGAGTATGTCGCTAGATGCTTGGTGTGCCAACAAGTGAAAGCGGAGAAAAAGAAACCAGGTGGGTTGCTTCACCTATTGGAAGTTCCACAATGGAACTGGGATAGCGTCTCGATGGATTTTATTGACGGGTTACCCAGATCGAAGAAGGGTAATACAGGAATTTGGGTTGTAGTAGACAGACTTACTAAGAGTGCCCATTTCATACCCGTGAAGAGCAATAGGACTGCTCCATGGCTAGCTTCAGTTTATCTTCGAGAGATAGTTCGATTGCATGGGGTACCCTCTAGTATAGTGAGTGATCGAGATCCTATCTTCACTAGCGAGTTTTGGAAGAGTTTGCAAGAAGCGGTGGGGACTCAATTGTGTTTGAGCACCGCGTATCATCCTCAGACTGACGGCGAGACCGAGAGGGTGAATCGTGTTCTGGAAGACCTTTTGAGGCTTTGAATCTTGGATTTTGGAGGTACTTGGGAAGAGCATCTTCCATTGGTGGAGTTCGCATATAATAACAGCTTTCAGTCCAGTATTGGTATGGCTCCTTTTGAAGCTCTTTATGGAAGGCCTTGTCGATCACCTACATGTTGGTGGGAATCTAAAGATAAGATCTTGCTTGGCCCCAATATGGTTAGAGAGACTTCGGAGAAGATTGATTTGATTCGAAGAAGGATGAAAGTAGCACAAGATAGGCAGAAATCTTACGCGGATAAGAGGAGGATGGATCTTGAGTTTGATGTTGGGGACATGGTCTTTGTCAAAGTATCTCCATTACGGAATGTAGTTCGATTTGGGTCCGTTGGGAAGTTAGCTCCAAGATTTGTTGGGCCGTTTCCTATTAAGGAAAGGATTGGACGGATGGCATATAGAGTGGATTTACCCGAGAGACTTAGTGGAGTACATGACGTATTCCATGTGTCACATTTGAGGAAGTGCCTACATGAGACCGTAGAGGTGGTGGAGCCGAGCTTGCTTAAAGAAGTGGAGGTAGAGCGTGATGCGACTATTCGACGAGCTCCTACCCGCATCCTTGGGTCAGAGATTAGGAAGTTGAGAAACAGAGAGGTGCAACTAGTCAAACTGCAATGGGGAGAAGATGAGAGCAATGCTACTTGGGAGACAGAAGCGAAGATGCGTTCACTGTACCCATTCCTTTTTGAGGGTATGTCTTTTAACTTCTCCTTTATCGTTTGTCTAGTAATTATCTTATCTTTAGTATGTCCTCTCATTAGCACCTTTGACCTTTAGATAGGGTAAACCTATGGTTGAAACATGTGTTTGAGACCTGCTATGTTTGATGGATGCGCGTGGATGCAAGTGGTTGCTAGTGGTTGCTCGTGGATGGATATACACACACTCTAAGCACTAGATCGGCTCAATCACTTCATAATGCATATAATGTGTGTAGGTAGCTATATTAAGGGATGTATAATGGTTGTGTTATCATATGGATGATGCATTTTGGTGTATGGTTGTGCACTCATGTAGAAATAGTATGTGTCGATAGGGTTCTTTCGCATACATATTGGATGCATGGCACTATCATAATTTGCATTAAGGAGGTCAACTGAATCAGTAGACCGCCTGATTTTGCATTAGACAGGGAACATATACACACACTCTTTGCATATGTTCATACAGCATTAGAAACTCAAAGGACAATGGATGCCAGTGTTTGATGGTTTGAGTAGATGGTTGTTTGGTTGGTAGGACACGTTCTTCTTGACTTAGAGATTTCGGTGACGAAATCCTTTAAGTAGGGGAGAATGTAACACCCCGTATGTTGAATAACTTGCTATAATATAAAACAGGGCAGAACTAAATTTTAATTTCTGAATCAGGGGAAACGGGCTATGCCATTGCGTTCCTCTCGGAAAAATACGCGAAATAGAGTCCGAGTTTTCGAAAATCGGAGTCCGTATGACCCAGTTAAGGCCCGAAAAAGTTTTCAGAAATTTAAAACAGATTTTAAATACGAAAATTTCGCATTTCAGAAGTGGCGAGAAAATTCCCGCCAGACCCAGGGGGTCGACTGGGGAGTCGACCTGCCCACCAGGTCGACTGGGGAGTCGACCCTAGTGTCGACCTATGGGTCGACCTCCCTGGTCGAGCCCAGGTGACCTGGGTGCATCAGCTTGGCTTTTGGGCTGTGTTTTGGTGGCTAGGACGAGATCTGACGGCTCTAATCTAATTTAGGGTTAATCTAATGGCCTAAAACACCTAACTACTCTATAAATACACCCTAAGACCACCCTAATTCATACTAAAAATAGCTACAACACCGTTATGCCGTCAAAATGCAACTTGAAGGAGCCTCCATCAAATTAAAAAGGAAGATAGCTTCTCAAATCAACCTCTAATCAACTCTAGCAACTTAATCTTCTTCTTAGGAGTGCTAATCAACAAGTTGTGATTTTTCTATAGCCTTAATGACCAATTATTGAAATTATTATGATAGGATATGATGAGGTTATGGCTATGAATGTGGATCAATGCAAGTTATATGCTATGTGTTAATGATGTTATGCATGTTATGCAAGTTATATGCTATGTGTTAATGATGTAATGCATATTATGCAAGTTATATGTTATGTGTTTGTGATGTTATGCAAGTTATGCAAGTCATATGCTACATGTTCATGATGTTATGCAAGTTATGCAGGTCATATTCTACATGTTCATGATGTTATGCAAGTTATGCAAGTCATATGCTACATGTTCATGATGTTATGCAAGTTATGCAAGTTATATGCTACATGATCATGATGTTATGCAAGTTATGCAAGTGTTAGGCTATGTGTTCATGATGCTAGTTATGCAAATTGCTATGATAAACATTGATCCATTATGACACCATGATTATGCAAGTTTGGCGTATGATTATATGCAAGTTCATATGTATGCAAGTTTGGTGCATGATTATATGCAAGTTCACATATGACATGTTATGCAAGTTTGGTGTTTGATTATATGCAAGTAACATGTGCAAGTTTACACCTTTGGATGATATGCATACATATGCAAGTTAACCCCTTTATATGTCATACATACATATGCAAGTTTACCCCTTTGTATGACATAAGAAACTTATGCAAGTTAACCTCTTTATGACATATGTGATTCATGCAAGTTTGGGTTGATTATTTATGCTAGTTGGGTTTGATGCTATATGCATGTTGACACCTTTAAACCCATGATGATGATAATGTGTTATGCAAGTTGAACCCACTGTATTTGTGATGAATCTTCCATTTTATGTCATGTTAGCGAATTACGTGGGGAACGATGGGGTTAATAAACATGTTAATGAAATTGTGTGAAGTTGGTATGATTATGCATACCATAAAGTGGATGGACATAATTGAGTCAATTATGTACATCGTTAAAATTGGAATTAATTAGAGAAAATTAATTCGGGGGTGATTAATTAGGTGTAATTAATCGACTAAGACACGAGGTTGGACCCTTTTGTAGCGTAAGACTGCCCGGAACCGACCGGCAAATCCAGCGGCTACAAATGATTGGCCCAATGTGAGAGGTCTTAGGCACAAACCAAATATGTGACAAGTGTATAGACACGAGGTTAGACTCGGTTATGGCGTAAGGCTGCCCGGACCCAACCGGCAAATCCAGCTGCCATAAAAGATAGTCTAATGTGAGAGGTCTTTACAACGGTTACGTTTTTAATTAATTAAGAAACACTTAACCAGATAAGCATGTAGTGGGCATGATGGGTTAAGTGGGTGCCTTGGGTGGCATGTTGAAATCAAGTAAGTGCCTTGGGTGGCATGAGGAAATCTAGTGGGTTGCCTTGGGTGGCAATAGAAAATACGATTAGAATACTTAACCAAGTGGAAACATGTATTTAAACATGATTAAAGGGTTAAGTGGGATGCACTAGATAAAATGACAAACTTAGGTGGTAGCTTGTGGGGGGCCCATTTCAACCAGTAACTCATATGTATCTTATTGGGCTCGACCCATGTCGAGGACGGGACACGCGTACTGGGCTTGATTATAAGAGGCCAAAACGGGTTAGCGGTGGCAATGCAAGTCCAACGGGTTTCATATGCGTGTGTGGACCCAGGCTGGTAGGTAAGACGTTGTTGCATCGTGTAGGTATAAGCCGTGCACCATTTGTTGTATCGGGTTGCCACTTTGGGGAGTGATACACCCCATTGTGGGGCCAACACGGGTATCTACGATAGGGAGCCGATCGCTTGGGAGTAGTGGGTACACCTAGTGGAGATAGGGGCAGACGGCACCTATGTAGTCAGCTAGGGGTACACGAAACTACTGGGTAAAATTTCTAAGTCCTTGAGAGGGATCAACCTTTAAGTAGGAATGTCTGGTGTGGTGCAGTTAGTAATTACCCTTGGGTGGGTAGATGCGTCTTTACCGTTATCTTAGTTCATCCTATGTCTAGTTGGCTACTTAGTGTAGTCATTTATCCCCAGTCATCCCGTACCAAGTTTATATCATACCCTAATTACTTTAATAATTGTGTTGTTAAAGTTATAGGGCTCACTCAGACTTATATCTGACCCCGTTGTTTTTATCTTTTTCCCCCTTAGGTCCTCAGGTTGGGCCTAGCACTAGTGGGCTTTGATCAGACTTCTTTATCTATCGCTTGGAGCTTGGACCGTGATGTAAAGCCCAGCTTATCTTTTCTTTTATGGCTATAGTTTATGTAGTGGGATTATGTACTTATGTTTTTATCAGGATGGATATCTAGTACTTGACTCTTTTTGGTGTTGTAAATAAACATGTTTACCTTCTGCTGCAATGAAATGATGTTTTAGATTTTCAAGTATTTATATCTGTCTTGTGTACTTTTTCTATTCTATATTCACTTAAAATGCTCCACCGAAGTTAAGGCATTCCCTTAGTGAGTGACCTTAGCGGGTGTGGGGTGTTACAATATTGTTCTCATCCAAATGGCGCATCTCTAATCAGCACGGCTTCATATATTTCAATATTTTTGTGTTCATCCCAAATCGGACATCAAAATCATTTTTTGATCCATTAGTTATTTTAAAATATTATTTATTCTTCATTTTAAAATATTGATTAATTATAATGTTTGTTCTTTCCAAATTAGAATCAGAGATAGTCAATTACCATATAATTTTATTTATATGGATTTCATACACACATGTAGACAACAATAATCAAACACGGTCAACCATCATCTAGAATGCATTACACAACTACATAAGCGTTAAATGTAAATAATTAATGCTTACAACAGCCTGTCAACCAATCGTTTGACATACAACTAAACAATTGGGATTAGTGTATGTCAAATATCATCCCAATACCCATATGGGGTTTCAATCAACACACACCGATTTTATTTGTGCAGTTGGGCGATGTGTAAAATATATCATCCCAATCAATTTCAGTCAAATGAGTGTACATAAACAAATCGTCCGATTTATAAATGAATATTCATTTTCTTTCATATACTCGTTAAAAATTATTTTTTTAATGATAAAATATTTATCTCAACACATGAATATTTTATTTAGTTCATTTATACAATAAAAATGATATTTTTTATTGTTCTAATATTTTTAGAAAATTTCGGCAGCATAATGGCACAACACTAGAACCGGAATAGGGACTAGCCTTATCCCTCGCCTAATACTGGCTCGCGCAATACACATACCAATTCTAGTCAATTCAATTTATATTCCAAATCAAATTCAACCAATTAAATTACTCAATCCAAAAATCAACCAAACATCCATGGTTTCAAATAAAGGTGTCGGGTGCTTCTAAGCACCGTCTACATCTTAGTACATATTTAACTAGAAAACAAAATTGGAATGCGAAGTTCTCACCTTTGGGACCCACTCCGCCAGTTTTGTTTCTGAATAGCTTGGATTTGCCCGAAACTCCAACGCAACCCTTTTCACACTGTTCATAGTAAAAAATCACGTTTTTATTATGATGATTATGTGTTTAAAAATCGCATTTTTAAACCTTTCTATATATATTATAAATCATATTTTTATTTTTCTATTCATATATATAAAATTCAAATTTGTATTCGCTATTCTCATATACAAAAATCAAAATTTTCTAACGATGTTTATATAATAAAAACTATATTTTTCTTTAAACTATTTCCTAATAAAAATCGCATTTTTATTTCACTACTAGATATATATATATATATATAATTTATATTTTTATAACGCTATTCAAATAATAAAAATTCTACTTTTATATCGCTACAATTATATAAAAATCACATTTTTATATCAATGTTAACATTATAAAAATCATATTTCTATTTCAAACACTATATATATATAAACCCATATTTTTATTTATGTTGTTATTACTTTTATTATTTTATATAAAATCAGTTTTTTTCTAACATAATACTTATATATAAATTTCAGATTTTAAAGCTCTAATATATATATATAAATTCAAATTTTAAAACTAAAATATATATAAAAAAAATTCATATTTTAAACTAAGTTGTTCATATATAAATTTAATTTAATTAACATAATAGCATAAAAAATAAATAAACAAAGACTCACTGGTAATCGTCGCTATCTTCGTTCGAACGGAGGGAGGAGCTCGTAGGGCATCGACGTAGGCGAGGGGTGCATGTGGAGGTGGCGACGCGGTGGTGCTCTCGCTGCTGGTCGGCGACGTGTTTTTGATGGGTTTGGGGATTTAGCCTTCGACTAAGCGGTGGTGGAGAGGAGAGAGAGTGGAGGAGGGGCGGAGGAGAAGATGGCTACAGAAGAGGGCGTGCGCGTTGGTCCGGCGACGGGGCAAGAGGGGCGACGAGATTTGATTTAGGGAGGGGATTCGAAGAAACGTCAGCTTTTTTTGAAGAAGATGGGACCGGCTGAAGAAATAAAATAGAAATTAGGGATTTCAATTTATTTATATAATCATTAAATATTAATTTATTCCCTAAAATTAGAATTTGCATTTGAACTCCAAATGAGGCCCAACGACTATTGTCCCTAGCTAATTAACCCCATTTCAGACGCAATGGGATATGTCCCGTAAGCCAATTTTACTGCTATTATAAGTTTTTATCAAAATTAAAATATAATATGTACATATTTAATTTTAACGCACATTTTAATTTATTGGGGCCACATACGACTCCAAAAATTCCAGAAAAATAAATCTACCTATGTTTTAACGATACAATCCTAACAAAGCTAATTTCGTAGAATTTGGAGAACGTTTGAAAAAGGGCCATTTTCCGGTCGATCAAATTGACTGAAATTGACAAAACGCGTTTTCTTTTGCCACTCTCATATATTAATTCCAAAAATTATGAATTTTGGAATCTAGCAATAATTTAACATTCCGGATCAAACAAAGGTGGTCTCGTCGAAAATGGATGTTGTTTACAATTTGGCTATTTTTAAGGGCTATGCATTATATAAATCCATAGCGACTATTCTGAATTTTCAACTAGACATAACTTTTTATTACCGTTATGAAATCTGGATTTTTCACATTGCTTGGACAGATAATTTCAAAAAAACTCAAATATTTCTAGTTTTACTGAAATCCGGATTATTTTGAATCTTGTACATTCATTTTACATTTTAAATCGAATTTTCAAACTGTCGCGCCATTTTAAGCTTGTTATATAATCAAAATAAATTTATTCGTTCTAACTTCTGTTTAAATAAATTTTTAGTCATTATAATTTAAAATAAATCGTATTAAATATTCAAAATCCATCAAAATTGGTAAAATAAAATTTTTAAATTGGTTCTGAAAATCCGGGTTGTTACACTTTTACTTGATTTATTATATTATATGGTTTACACATATGATAAAGTCAAATATTGGTTTTTTTAATTTGGGTTGTGATTTGAAACAACCAAAACTTTCCCGTAAAGGAAAGCCCGGATTGAGTTAAGAACAAGGCAAATCAGAATACAAAGAGAAGAATATTTCACTGCTTATTACAACAATTTACATCAGAGTACAAGAATATACAGAGGATGAATAAATAATACACATTTGGTAAACATCAGAGATTTACAAATACAATGCTGCGGAAAATCAATACATAACACAACTACAAGAGATACACGGATACACAATGTTTCGAATATAGCTCCAGATGTGAATCCAAGATCCTTTGAAATATAATATCTGCAGAAACCAAACTACTAGCTGCCTGTGTGGAAAATAGGGGCACCCAGAGTTTAGGTTAAAACAATAAACTCCAGGTCAGTCTTGTGGCTGGTGTGAGAACTAAAATAGTTGTTTAAAACTTTACTTTAAAATATAGTAAATCAAGGGATCACGCTGTATAACACAGAACTGGTTTCCTCCCAAGAATTCCAGTGCGTATAACAAAACAACCCAATTCTTTTTGGAAAATGAAGCTATTATAAGACTAAGGTCCCATCACACAATGCAACGCAAGACGTAGGGTAGAGTTTTACCTTATAATAGCCAAACAAGCCTGGTACATTTAAAACAAATCATTTTGATACTATTATATGGGTATAGTGTCAAAATCAAATTCAAATATAAATGTATCAATCATAGACGGCATAGTAACCCATCCTACTATGTCGCCATACTAGTTCTACAATTAAAACCGAAATGTCACGTATTGGAAATTGGATTTCCTTCATGAGTCGGGGCAAGCTATGTACTCCTCAATGCTTTGAGACACTCTAGCGAATGCCTCAGGGCTACAAACTCTGACCAACCCCAACATCCTCCAAGGTCAGTCCTCTCTTACGTTTGAGGATTGGCAATTCCTGAACATACATTTCCCGGTCCTATCGGACCTATCCATCAGCTCCGTAGTAACCGATATATCCGAGGCACCTTGCTATCCATCATCCATATAGGTAAAAATATAATAAATGTCTGGGCTCTATACCATGACACCGCCCATAACTAGAAAGAAACATCATGTCCTACTTGAGTTGAGAACACGAAAAAATCAGAATACAAACAGAAGAACATTTCTCTACTTATTACAATAATTTATATTAGAGTACAAGAATATACAGAGTATGAGCAAATAATATACATTTGATGAATATCAGAGGTTTACAAATTAAAATGCACCGGAAAATAATACATAATACAACTGAAAGAAATACACGGATACAGATCGTTCCAAATATAGCTCCAATTGTAAACCAGGATCCTGTGAATATAATACATGCAAAACCTAAACTACTAGCTGCCCGTGTGGAAAATTGGGGCACCCAGAGTTTAGGTTAAAATAATAAACTCCAAGTTAGACGTGTGACTAGTGTGAGAAATTAAACAGTTATTTAAACCCTTACTTTATAAACAAAGTAACTTAAGGGACCACGCTGTATAACATGGAACGGGTTCCTCCCAAGAATACCAGTACATATAAGAAAATAGCGCAATGCTCAAGTCCCATCACACAATGCAACGCAAGCCAGATGATAAAGTTTTACCTTATAATAGCCAAATATGCTTGGTACGTTTAAAACAAATATTTTGATACTATTATAAGTGCATAGTGTATAAAAAGTCTTCAAATATAAACGTGATGACCCCAGACCCCGATGAGACGGTGCAAGGGTAATCTTTGTAATATAACACATAAACAGATAACAGTAGAGCAGAAATAATTAAATGCACCAGATAATGAACAATAGAATACATTGGATAAATAAAATCATCAGAGTTACACAGCATATAGGATCATACTTAGTACAAAATACTGTTCAGCTATACATAATATCTACAGCGGAAAAGAAAACATAATATGTACAACAGGAGCTGAACTGCATAAAAAGAGATAAATGATAGAATCCATCCTCAGCTCCAGCTATCCAGAAAGAGCCTGCTAAAACCTGAATACAAGGCTGACCGTTTAGAAATAGGGGCACTCGAGTTTGCAAGTGAAACAAACTACGAGTCAGTCATGGGACATGTATGAAAAATCTACTTAACACATTTTCAAATATGTCTAATCACAGGACCACGCCACTTTCGTGGAACGGGTTTACTCCATTGGATTGCCAGTGCTTTAAAATAAATAAATCTTTTAAACATTGCAAAGTTTTTATAAAAATGAAGCCATTACAAGACTCAGTTCCCATCGCACAATGCAACACAAACCAGAGGATAGAGTTTTACCTTATAATGGCCAAATATGCTTGATACGAGGAAAACAAATCATTTGAAATGTAAATTTTATTGTTTTATTCTTAATCAGACTCCAACCGTAAACTAGTAAGAGAACGATTCCCTAAATATTAACCCCGAAGGCCGAAACCAACATCAGACCCATACCCAGGAAACCATCCGTCCAAGCTCATTTCCAGTTAGTTTCTAATTTTAGATACAATCATAAATATCAATCATAGACAGCATAAGTGCCCCATACCACTATGTCGCCATATATAGGTATACTATCAAAAACGCACGATGTCGTATTTGGAAATTGGATTTCCGTCATGAACCGAGGCCAGGGATCGCCCTCACCGCTGCGAGACAATCTAGCCTGCCATGTCTCAGGAAAGTACTCAGTCAAGCCTTGGAGCAACAGGACCGGTCCACCCGATGTGGATTAAACTTAAACCCTTACACTACGTTTCCCTGCCCTTTGGGGTGCAAATGAGCCAACGAATGACTCCATCGGCTTCACATAGTCACCGATATATCCGAGGCGTCTCGCAACAGCAACAACCACACAGGTGGAAATAATATAAATATCAGCCAGTTTAAGCATTGACACCACCTCCAGCTAGAAAGAAACGCTTGCCCTCCCTGAAGTCCTCTCCCATTTCTGTTCCATATCGGGGTGTGAGGATCGCGAATTTATGTTATACACAAAGCTATGCGACATAGGTAGTGCTTTGATCATCCACCACAAAGCTCTGCTTTTCAACAAAAGCTTTGATCATTGCATCTCAGCATGCCACACAGGCAATTCACTCCATGCAACTGACGTCTATCAATCACGAAGAATGAAATCCAATGCCAGACACACAGTCCATTTATAGTCCATTCTGGGTCTGAACGAAACCGGAGGATCTTTATTCCTCGCATATTCGTACAATCAACATGTTTGTCCGGACAGCTACTACTTCAACCCATTCTAGGTAGCTACTCCTATCATGAGCTTCAGTAGCACCCCTCCATTCGACGTGAGGATTATCTGTCTTGCATCATCTTCATATCTTCGACTTTCAATCGTCTATCAATTATTTGAAATGAGAATTAACTTGGCCTTTTCAAATAATTCACGTATATTTAGAATTTCAAATCAATTCATTTCAATGGTTAAATTATTCGACATCACCAATTCTGTTCTTTAATGTAGTTTTCACGCCAAACACATTCAACCATCTAATATCACATAAACCGAGCAAATTCAGTTTATTTCCATTCCATATCATTTATAATATTTTATCATGATTTATCGCTATTTTTATTTATTTAAAAATAGCCAATTCATTCAAACGACGCTTCAGGCCGTAACGTTGTCGTGGTGTTGTTTTTCTCCAGATTTGATTTAGACATATCTGAAAATATAACCGTTGGATCATCACAAATTTTATATCATTAGAAAGATATTTCAAAACGAATCCAATGGTTCTAGTTTCGGGAAAATCTGACGGTCGGATCTCTTGCACTATTCATTTGAAGTTAGGATTTCAAAATACGAACTACAGCATCGTTTTTCGATTTAATTTAATTATATATATATATATAATCGATTCTGACGCTGTTTTTCATCATATTTGAATTAAACATTCCAGACAATCCAACCGTTGGATCTTCACAAAGTTGGTGCCGTTGGAAAGATATTTCCAAGGCGAACCCAACGGTTGTTGTTTCAGGAAAATCCGACGGTCGGATCTCCCGCATTGGTCGTTTGAAATCACGGTTTCAAAACACGAACTGCAGCTTCGTTATTCGATTTATTTTAATTATATTTATGTATATATAAATATAATCCTCTTCGATTTCAAAACCTTATCCACTTCATACATTTGATAAAAATGATGTTTTTATCCAGCAAACATTTATTTCAACACTTCACTATTTTTAGTAATTCATGTATATAATAAAAATGTGATTTTTATTGTAAAATGATTTATTTCAAAACACGACTATTTTATATAGTTCATATATATGATAAAAATATGATTTTTATTATAAAACAATTTATTTCAAAACACGACTATTTTATATATTTCATATAGATGATAAAAATATGATTTTTATTATAAAACAATTTATTTAAAACACAAGTACCATTCAACACATGAATTTCTATACAACGAATGAATTTCTATTCAACACATGAATGTTCTCTATAGTTCGTATATATAATAAAAATGTATTTTTATTGTTAAAGCAATTTATTTAAAACTCGAGTACCATTCAACACATGAATTTCTATTCAATGAATGAATTTCGTTTCAACACATAAAAATAATTTCAACAAATGAAAATAATTCTAACACATGAATATTTCAGAAAATTTCGACAGCATAACGGCAGGGTAGTTAAAACCGGGACCGTCCCTAGTACAGCTCCTCGCTCTACCTTAAAACCTCGCGGTTTTTGACAATGGGGATTTCAAGCATCTAATTCGCACGCAAGCGAGCATGTTTTCATTCATTTCCACAATCTATTTTAAATTTTTTTTCAACCACAGATGGGTATTTTTCAACAACAGTCAATCATTCTCAACAACAAACAATTCTATCAACCATTCGCATTATTCACCAAATTTCACATCAACCAAATAATCCAAACAATATCACAACCAATAAGTATCGTCAATGGTCTATGGACGAGGGGAGTACATATATATATATATATGTATATGTATATATATACTCGTATATAAATATATTTCAATTCACTTCAATTCATTTCAATGTCATTTCATCGCATATATAATTTTTACAACGCATATATAACTTATACATCGAATATACAACTTATACAACGCTTATACATATGGTGTACAATGCTTATATAACTCATACATCGACTATATAATTTATGCATCGTTGTTTTCCATATCGTTTATAAATTAGAAATCTCACATAGGGTTCCACTCCATCAAAAATTGTAGAAGGCTCAGAAAAATATGCGGTCTCTTCTAGAATGTAGAAGACGTCCTCACCGTCCCGGTGTCTCTTGTTTCACCGAATTTCGACAAGAAACGAAAAAGGTATGATTTTAAATACTTTGATCAGTTAAACGAGTAATTAAATAAATAAATAAATTATTTAATAATGTTTTTTTCTAAAACGCTACCTTCTCTCTGTTAAAAATCAACAGCCGACGTTTAACCCTCTCTACTCAAAACTAGGGTTCAGATCGACGCCTCGGATCGTCGCTGTGATGATGATCGGCGGCCACCACGCGCTCCGACTCCGAAAGTGCTACCTCCGGCACCCCATAACCACGAGCTCGACGGTTTCCTGACCCCCCAATTTTGCTTCGAGTGGCAAGACTTTGGACCCTCGATTCGATCAGCACGCTCAACGATAAATGGCGAGGAGGGTATGGAATCGAAGCGCGGAAGAGCCTCTACAAAATCCCCCAAAGGACTGGGGTCTAATTCCTTCTATATGGATCGGAATTTGGGGATTTCTCCCTGAGCTGTTTCCGCCATTCAAAGATGAAAGGGAGGCGGGTTGAAGACGTTGACCTGGATATGGATGTGGACTAGGGTTTTGACCGGCCAATGAGATTTTTATATTTACTTTTTTCCAAAAATACTCTGCTTCACATACTAATTCCAATCCAAACCCAACGACTGTCGTCCCCCGCCAAGTACCCCCATCCTGAACACAATGGGATATGTTTCGTAGGCCCATTCGACTGTTTCGACTAGTTTTTCTTGAAATTAAAATATAAAACATTCAATATTCGATTTGAACATCCATTTCAATTTGCCGAACCCACATACTGATTCTAAAAATTCCCGAAAAATAAATCTAGCTATGTTTTGACGATACTGTCCAAACAAAACTAGTTTCGTCGAATTCTAAGACCGTTTGAAAAATGTTCATTTTCTGGTCGAACCAATTTTACTTTAATCGACCAAAGCACATTTTTCTTCGCCACGCTCTCATATTAAATTCAAAAATTATGAAATTTGAAACCTAGTAATAATTTGACATTTCAGATCCAACAAAAGTGGTTTCGTCGAACTCTGAGGTCGTTTGCAAAATGTCTATTTTCAAGGGCTATATATTCTCTATGGCGACCTTTTTGAAAATTCATTTGGCCATAACTTTTGATTCCCGCTATGAAACTTCGATTTTTCAGATATGCTAGATATATATTCACTAACAGATTTAAATATTTTTGGTTTCACTAAAATCCGTTTTATTTTGCACCCGGTACAGTCTGTCGAAGTTTGAATTGAAATTTCGAAACTGTCGCCCCATTTCAGGCCTTGTTTATAACTTGAAATAATTATATTTATTTTCAAACTTCGATTCGAACATACTTTTCGTCTTTATTATTTAAAATATTTATTTTAAATATTTAAAATTCTTTAAAATAGCCAATTTAAAATTTTTAAATTGGTTCATATTTTACGGGTTGTTACAATAAATGTATAAATCATAGACGGCATAGTATCCAATGCTACTATGTCGCCATATAGATTTACAACTAAAACCGAAATGTCACATATTGGAAATTGGATTTCCGTCATGAGTCTACGCAAGGGATGTACTCCTCATCGGCTTCGAGACACTCTAGCAAATGCCCTAGGAACTCCCGCAGAAGACCCTTGGATCCTCCAAGACCGGTCCTCCCTTACATTTGAGGATTAGTATTCCTGAACACACGTTTCCCAGTCCTATAGGACCTATATCCATATGCTCCATAGTAACCGATATATCTGAGGCTCTTCGCTATTCATCATCCAAGTAGGTAAAAATATAATAAATGCCCGGGCTCCAAACCATGAAACCACCCCTAGCTAGAAAGAAACGTCATGTCCTCCTTGGGTCCCTTATCCCGTTTTCGACTCATACCGAGGTGTGAGGCTCGCGAATTAACGCTATAAAAAAATCTATGCCCTTTAAGGCCATGCTTTGATCATCAACCACAAGACTCTGCTTTTCAATAGAAGCCTTGATCATTTGCATCTCAGCATGCCACACTGACAATTTACGCCATGCAACTGATGTCTATCGATATATAACCTCTAAGCTCGTACGTCTCAGAGAAGGGTCTTAAGCAAGAGAATAAATTCTTCGCTACCAAACAGATATATATTTAATAGAGATCAATCAACACAGAATAAAATTCATTGTCAGACACACACATCCATTTAATAGTTCGTTTTGGGTCTAAACGAAACCGGAGGCACCTTATTCCTCGTCCCGTGTCCAATACAGTAGAGAGGTCCTCGCATATCCGGTCGATCTCTAAGTACGTCTGGACGATCACCACTTATTACCTAGTCTTGGGTGTACAGCCCAATCAAGACATCAGTAATCATCAAAACGATGTGAAGACCTCCGGTCTTCAACCACCATCTTCATCGTACACATATCGTCGAATAAGTTATTCAGAATGGGATAAACCCGGTCTTTCTGAATAGCTCCCGTATCTTATAAACTTGTGCCATAAAAACACAACATACGCCTCATTCCAAATCTGAATATTCTTTTATTTAAATATTCATATCCTTTGGGAAAGGGTCCCATTAATATTATCAAAAATAAATTCTTTAAATTTATTCTCTAATCTTCCATTGGATATCAATTCATTCCAAATTAAGGTTTATCCAAACTAGTCGGGGTTAGCTAACCTTACCGAAGTAATCGTTTATTATATTTCCCAATACCAACCTATTCATCGCATGAAGCAAAACTGGTAATACTTCATATCTAACACCACGGTGTTATCGGTAAAATTACTTACCATTTCACGTTCAATTCTAATTAAATATTTAATTATCGCCTGGAGCAAAACTGGTGATACTCCATTCTCGATCATTTCATGAATTTGATAAATTTAATTATCTCATTAGCATTCCAATCTGATCAAAGATTCATTAAAACCCCACTTAGTTTTAATCTTCCCAAAAATCAATATTAATGATTATTTAACTTTGGAAACAACAACAAGCCGCATAGACAATCTACGTCGTACTATTGATTTCTACAGATATATAACCTCTAAGCTCGTACGTTTCAGTGAAGGGTGTTAAGCAAGAGAATTAATTCTCCGCCATAAAACAAATATATACTTAGCAGAGATCAACCATACAGTTTGAAACGCAATGTTAGACATGTAATCCTGTCATTAAGTGGGTTAAAGAACTAATGTCATTTAAAACATAGTTCACGATAAACGTATATCACATTCCATTAATTAAGGAATCTTCATGGAAAACAGATCAATATATATAATCGATATCAATTTCCATATCGGACTAGTAATAAAAATGGAATAACGACAAAGCCTTTTAAATTCAATATATACTAACAGTTTTCCTCCACAGAAGCGCACTTCGATTATTACAAAATTGAATTCCATTCAATTCCAATTTAATATATTAAATTGGAAAACTTTACTTTGGAAAATTCCCATTAAATCTTAATAAAAAGATTTTAAATTCCAAATCACATTCCATTGTAAATCGGGTTAAAGAACGAGTGTTGTTAAAAACACAGTTCACAACAAACACAATTCACATCCCATTTTATTCCAATTACCAAATGTAAAGGGAAACCCTAATAATCTAAATTAAAAGAATTATTCTTTACAAACGGGGTTTAAGAACAGTTTCCTTTAAGACACCATTCACGACAAACCCCAAAATCCAATTCTTTTATTCAATTCCAATTAAATATTAATTAATTGGAAAATACTTCACTAAAT
This sequence comes from Allium sativum, assembly GCA_030737875.1. Classification (NCBI taxonomy): domain Eukaryota; kingdom Viridiplantae; phylum Streptophyta; class Magnoliopsida; order Asparagales; family Amaryllidaceae; genus Allium; species Allium sativum. The sequence goes on along the minus strand of CM060915.1, from coordinate 174,677,252 downwards.
CCTAATTAAAGATTTATTCTTTTCTCAACTGGGTTTAAGAACAGTGTTAATGAAGACACCATTCCCGAAAAACCCAAATACAATTCAATATTAAATACAAGGCTCTGAATAGAAATAATATTGGCTTATATTCAATATCAAAATTTTATTTTCCACTACATAAATATATATATAGATATAGATATTTATTTTCCATTCCATATATATATATTTTTATTCCATATATATTTATTTATTTATTTTTCCATTCGATATATATATATATGTTTATTTTCCCATCCCATATATATTTATTTATTTTCCTTCTATATATATATATTTATTCACACTTCCTATATATATATTTCACATTTCATATAAATATTATTTTCACATCGCAAATATATATAATTTTCTCATCACAAATATATATATAATTTTCGCATCGTGTATATATATATATATATTCACATCGTGTATATATATACATTTTTCACAATGCAATCACAACACATTACAATCAAATAAATCGTCCATGGTCTGTCGACGACAAGGATGTGATCTAACAAAAAAATAACTGTACAACAATTTATAGTAAGAGATGTTCTCAAAGTGGTCGATTTTGAAATCGCTAAAACAATTATTTTAATTTAATTAAATCCGGTGTTTAATTTATCAAAATTTTCGTCTGCTTCTGTTTATGTTCTAAATTGTTCTGAAATGTAGTGCTTCTGAAGGCGATTCCAATGCAATTGAATTCGTCCGATTCCGTTTCTGTTTGGATAAGTTATGCCATTTTAAACATTTTTTATATTAAATAAAATAATTAAATTAATAACTACATAATTAACCTCTTAATCCCCTAATTACTCTGTTAAACGCGTCTTCCTTGTTTGAAATTGATCCTACTACCTCGTAACACAATCGCTAACCTTAAGCTCCCCACGCACGCATCCCAAGTCCATTTGACCCTAATCCAATGTCGCCCTCTTGTAGCCCTGGCCATGCTCCCTCATCGCCCCAAAGACTGTCCTCTCCGTTGGTCCATAACCCACCAGAAATGGCCATGAACGCCATTAGTTCGAGCCCCAAATACTCAGAACAGAGAGCAAGGAAACCGATCATTGAGGTATAGATTCGAAGATCGTGGAAGCCTCTTCCATATTTCTTTTATGAGTTCATAATTTTATTGTGTGTATTGGATAGAATTTGAGGATGAAAATCAAAATATCGCAGCCCTCGAAAAGAAAGGACGGTGGCAACTTTGTATTTGACCCTGTGCACATGACATAAGGGGTTTGACTAGGGGTTCATATATATATATATATATATATATATATATATTAATTTATTCTCTATTCGACTCTATTCGTCCTAACTCCAAATCAAACCCAACGAATGTCGCCCCTAGCTAAATACCCCCATTCCGAACGAAATGGGATATGTCCCGTAAGCCGATTCGACCATTTCGATCAGTTTTCACCAAAATTAAAACATAGATCATTAATTTTTAAATTCAAATGCACATTTTAATTTTTCGGGGCTACATACGGAATCCAAAAATTCTAGAGAAATAAATCTAGCTATGTTTTAATGATACTGTCCTAACAAAACTAATTCCGTTGAATTTGGAGACCTTGGAAAAACGGTCATTTTCCAGTTGATTAAATTCAAACTAAATTGACCAAACACGTTTAAATTCACCACAATCACATATTGATTCCAAAAATTATGAAAGTAGGAATCAAGCAATAATTTGACATTCCAGATTCAAAAAAAGTTGTTTTGTCGAAAGCGGAGGTCGTTTGCAAAATTGCTTTTTTTAATGGCTATATGTTATATAGAATTCCATAGCGACTATTTTTAATTTTCAACTAGAAATAACTTTTTATTCCCATTATGAAATCTGGATTTTTCACATTTGTTGGAAAGATATTTTCAAATAGATTCAAATATTTCTAGTTTTACTTAAATTCGATTTATTTTGAATCCTATACATTCATTTGAAATTTGAAATCAAATTTTCAAACTGACGCACCATTTCAGGCTCGTTATATAATTAAAATAAATTTATTCATTTTAACTTCGATTAAAATAAATTTTTAGTCGCTATTTTTTAAAATATATTATTTCAAATATTCAAAATTTGTTAAAATTGCTAAAAAAAAAATTAAATTGGTTTTGATTTTTTGGTTTGTTACAATCTCCCCTACTTAAAATCTTTTCGTCCTAAAAAAGGAATGGATCTGAAAGTTGTTTAACGAACAAACTCAACTTTCATTCTTGCTTTCATTCCTCAACTTTTCAGTTTCTAAGAAGTTTCTAATTTTTCAAAAATTAGGCAAATACCCTTAATTTTCGAAAAGTTTGGCCGTAACCTCCTTTGTACGGGGAGACATTTAAAACAGCAATTATCTACGTAGGGCCCTCACCAATCCAAAAGAAAAAGAAAAAGCCAAGCGGCTAGCCAATTGGCTCACAAAATCATCCAAACCCAATAAATTAGTAAACATGTACCTATTTGTCGGGCATACAATTTCATTCCTCTTCTCTAGCCTCCGTGCTATGACCTATACATTACATATTCATGTATATGCATGCAATTCTAAACAATTTTCAATTCAGTTCAATATTTGATTCCATTTGGCTAAATATTTGTCTTCCTTTTTCATATTGGTTAAATTAATTATTATTCCAATATTTTTATTAGTTAAACTAATAATCAAACATCATAACCAGTTGTCAATTTGTTGATTAACTTTTCAAATGTATATAACTTTTATATATTCAAATAATCATATTTTTAAAGCCATATTATATATATAATCACAAATACGTTATTTATAAACATATAACTCTCAACTCATTCTGGGGTGTTACTAACCACATCTCTAATGAGTCACTCATTCTAGAATGCTACTGATTCTATCTCTAACGAGGATTCTTCAATAGAATATTACTAATCCAAACACTGGTGAGTCTTTTATTATGTTCTAATGAGTTACACCCCAAAGATTTGACTTAACCAAAGCTATGATACAAACTAATTATGAACAGCGTGGAAAAGGTTGCGTTGGATTTTCGGGCAAATCCAAACAGTTCAGAAAGTCAAAAATGGAACTGGAGGAGTGGATCCTAAACGTGATAACAACTCAATCAAATTTATTGTCTAGTTAAAAATATATACTAGGATGCAAACGGTGCTTAGAAGCACCCGACACCTGTTTGAAACCATGGATGTTTGGTTGATTTTTTGATTGAGTGATTTATTTGTTTGAGTGTGATTTGGGATGTGAATTGATTAGAAATTGATTTGTACATGGCATGAGCCATTTTTAGGCTAGGGATAAGGCTAGACCTTAATCCGGATCTAGTATTGTGTCGTTATGCTGCCGAAATTTTCTAAACATGTTAGAACATTAAAAATATCATTTCTATTGTATAAATGAACTGTATAAAATATTTATATGTTGAAATAAATATTTTATAGTTAAAAATATTATTTTTAACGTGTATATTAATAAAATAAATATTCATTTACAAAATAGACGATACATTTGACTGATATTGATTGGGACGATATGTTTTACACATCGCCCAACTGCATAAATAATAATCAGGGTTTCTTGTTTAAAAACCCCATACGGGAATTTGGATGATATTGGACATACACTAAACCCAATATTTAGTTGTATGTTTATCGATTAGTTGACAGGTTGTTGTAAGCATTAATTATTTATATTTAGCGCTTATGCAGTTGTGTAATGCACTCTGGATAATGATTGACTGTGTTTGATTATTGTTGTGTACATGTGTGTATGACATCCACATAAATAAAAGTATATGGTAATTGACAATATCTAATTCCAATTCAGAAAGAACAAATATTTTAAAACAATGAATATTTTAAAATAAGGAATATTTTAAAATAATATTCGGTAATGGATCAAAATACGATTTTGATGTCCGATTTGGGATTGACACGAAAATATTGAAATATATAAAGTCGTGTTGATTCGAGATGCGTCATTTTGATGCGAACAATATTTATATTGATTTCGTTCATGTTTATAATGAATATCCAAAAGGAAAATATTCCAAATCTGATATTTTGAAAATATTATTATTTATATATTATAATGACAAGGAAAATTCAATTTTGATTTAAAACCGAAAATGAAGTCAGAATCATTTTAAAATGAATTTACAATTTTTTTTTAAATGGAAATCGACGAAATATATATATTATACACATTTAATTGCCAGAATAGAATGCGCTGCACCGTGGCAGTTCGCGAATTTCGACCATTGACTTCGAATGGACATTACGGGTGATCCGACTATCGGATTTTCCTAAAACCAGAACCATTAGGTTTGTATCAAAAAGAGCTTTCCAAGAATATAAGCGATTTGAAATCTAATGGTAGGATTTGGAATTATGTCCAAATAAAATTTGGGAAAGGTCGGTGTAAGTGCAATTCGATGGCCGTTATTAGAAACCGACTGTAAGGGCCTTGATAAAATTATTAAAAATATCAATATTTTTTGTAAAATCATAATAAATGGTTTGGAAAGAATTTAGATGAAAATTTCCAATTTTGTAAAGATAAAAATATATTTTTATCAAAATGAACTAGTTATTCATTAGAAATAATAATCCAATATTTTTATATAAATAAATTGGATTGAAATGGTTTTAAAACAACCAGAATTTCCAATGTGTGAATTGGACTGGATTTGAATCAAAATTATCTTTGTAATATTTCGATATTGGATTCCATGATTATACGGATATTTTAAAGGGATTTGGAAGACATATATATCGTTATACCCAATACGTTATTTTTTAATTTTAGAATTTGATATTGAATATAAGGCGATATTATTTTCTATCCAGAGACTTTTATTTAATATCAAATTGGATTTTGGGTTTGTCGTGAATGGTGTCTTCATTAACACTGTTCTTAAACCCAATAGAGAAAATATTTAATCTTTTAATTAATATTTAAAGAAGTTTACCAATTAATTAATATTTAATTGGAATTGAATTGAAACTGGATTTTGGATTTGTCGTGAGCTATGTTTAAATGACATTGGTTCTTTAACCGAAGTAAAAGAAGGATTAATTTCTATAAAGTTGAACAATCATTAAGAAATGATTTTTGGGATTGAAACCAAATGGAGTTTGAATAAATCTTTAATTAGATTGCGAATGAGTGAATGGTGACTGCATTTACCAAAACACATAATGTTATTACACCAAATTTACTTAGTTGTTGATATTGATTGTGGTTTATTGATTGTTTGGATGGTGCTCGACCAGTTTATGAGCTGAATATGCTTTTACATTTATCATTGGGTTAGATAAAAATATTTGTGTGCTAACACCTTGTGAAAAACTTCACGATTTGGCGAAAAGGTGTTTAGCGATGTGGTGTTCATTTCAAATTTGATGAATGATTTTGTAACAACCCGAAAATCTAGGCCAGTTTAAAAATTTTATTTTGGCAATTTTAGCGAATTTTGAATATTTAAAATAAATTATTTTAAATAATATCGACTAGAAATTTATTTTGAATGGTATTAGAACGTATATATTTATACGCGTCGTCGTTAGAATATGAATAATTATATATAATTATAAATAGAATTGAAAATGACGCGGTAGTTCGATAATTCGATTTCAAACTTCAATTGAATGTACCGGGTGCAAAATAATCCGGATTTTAGTGAAACCAAAAATAATAGGATCTAATTGATGATATCTTTCCAATGAATCTGGAAAATCAAAATTTCATAGCGGGAATCAAAAGATATGTCCAGTTGAAAATTCTGAATAGTCGCTATGGAATTCAGGCCCTTAAAAATGGGAATTTTGCAAACGACCTCGGATTTCGACGAAACCACTTTTGTTGGGTCCGTGATGTCGAATTATTGCTAGGTTTCAAATTTCATAATTTTTCGAATCAATATGTGAGCGTGGCAAAGGAAAACGCATTTGACCAGTTTCAGTTGAATTTAATCGACTGGAAATTGGCCATTTTTCCAACGGTCTCAGAATCCGACGAAACTAGTTTTGTTAGGACCGTATCGTCAATACGAAGTTAGAAATTTTTTTCTGGGATTTATCGAGTTAGTATGTGACCCCAATAAATTGAAATGCGCGTTCAAATTCAATATATAGAGTTATACGTTGATTTTGATGAAAACTGATCGAAACGATCAAATCAGCTTTCGATACATATCCCATTGTGTTCGGAATGGGGGTAATTAGCTATGGACGACAGTCGGTGGGCTTGATTTCGAGTTCTTATTTTAAAGTACCTTTTTGAAATTTAAAATAATAAAATAAATAAATATAAAATATATATAATCCCCTTTAACCCTCTCCTCCCCTTACTGTTGCCAAATCAGAACAAAAAAAAAGAGAAAGAGAGCGGGGGGGGGGGGGGCAACTCACCGCCACCGCCCACCAGAGGCGTCGCGCCTCTGGCGCCACCTCCCCAGGCGGAGCCGACCACCCCCAGACCCCCCCTCTTCTTCCTCCTTCCTTCTTCCCTTCCTCCGCTTCCATCTCCTCCGTCGAAACCCCCGCCCTCCTGTGCTGCGCCGCCGCTGCTTCGTCTTCTCCACCTTACCTCCTCCGACCCGCGCCTCCATGAACCGACGCCCCCTTAGCCGCAACAGTCCCCCCCCCCCTCGTGAAGCGTGCGTGAGTGAGTTTTGAGGTCAACGGTGAAGCTTTTCACCTGGAACAGAAAACCCAGGACCCAGAGAAGATGATTAAGGTGCGGCCCAATTTCTTGATTAAGGTTAAACACATTTTTCATCTCTTGTTCAGTTTTAAAAATAAATGTTGCTTTTAAATATGTTTTTTTTTCTTTTATGTTAAGAAAAGACTTGATTTTTCTATTATAAAAAGATCTGATTTTTCCTTTATAAAAAGTTCGATTTTAATTAAGGAAAGATACGATTTTCGATTCATGAAAAGACAATATTTTTAAAAGTGAAAAGACGATATTTTTAAAAGTGAAAAGACGATATTTTTAAAAGTGAAAAGACGATATTTTTAAAATATAAAAGATGTGATTTTTAAAATATAAAAGACGTGATTTTTAAAATATAAAAGGCGTGATTTTTAAAATATAAAAGAAGTGAGCTTTAAATTATAAAAGATTAGAGTTTTGAAATTGAAAAGGCGAAATCTTTTTATGAAGAATAGCAGGATAAAAATAAAATTTTTATCTATATAACATCGTAGTAAAAATAGAATTTTTATCTATTTAGTAGCGTAGTAAAAATTAGATTTTTAAATATATGAAGCGATTATAAAAATATGATTTTTAAACTGAAAGTGAACAAATAAAAATGTGATTTTTATTTTAAAGACATCAAAATATAAAAATGTATGATTTTTATATATGTAGTGGCTACGGGCAAACGAAGGTGACAAAAAGGCGAGAACGATAAAGATTTGTAATAACCCGGAAAATACGAGCCAATTTAAAAATTTTAAATTGATTATTTCAAAGGAATTTGAACAATTGAAATAGAATATTTCAATAAAATAGTGAATTAGAAATAGTGAGTCAGTTTGAAAATTTGAATTCATACTTTGACTGACTATGCAGGATGGAAAATATAACGGATTTTAGCAAAACCAAAAATATTTAAATCTGTTAGTCAATACCTTTCTAACGAATCTGAAAAATCGAAGTTTCATAACGGGAATCAAAAGTTATGGCCGAATGAATTTTCAGAAGAGTCGGTATATAGAATATAGGCCTGGAAAATTGATATTTTGCAAACGACCTCGGAATTCGACGAAACCACTTTTGTTGGGTCCGGGATGTCAAACTATTGCTAGGTTTCAAATTTCATAATTTTTGAAGCTAGTATGTGAGCGTGGCAAAAGAAAATGTGTTTGGTCGATTACTGTTAAATTAGATCGACCAGAAAATGGCCATTTTTCAAACGACCTCAGAATTCGACGAAACTAGTTTTGTTGGGACCGTAGCATCAAAACATAGCTAGATTTATTTTTCTGGAATTTTTCGAATCAGTTTGTGGCCCTGGCAAATTGAAATGTGCGTTCAGAGTTAAAAATTAAATGTTTTATACTTTAATTTGAAAAATAACTGATTGTAACAGTCGAATTGGCCCACGAAACATATCCCATTGTGTCCGGAATGGGGGTATTTAGCTAGGGGCGATAGTCGTTGGGTTTAAAAAGGAGTTCGTTTAAGAAAACACTATTTAAAAATTTAATATAGTCTCGGCCAATCATATTTTTCCATTCATAAAAAAAAAAAAAAACAGAAACCCCCCCCCCCCCCCCCCCGACCCCGACATCGACGGCGGAAGCCCTCTTTCTCCTTCCCAGGCGATTTCCGATCGCCACGGCCAGTATTAGCCCCTCCTCTAGTTCAACTTTTTGTAGTTCTCCCTCCCCTCTTCAAATCCATATAAGGAGCTCCCCCTATCGTCGCCTCTCCGCCGAGATATCCACCTCCAAACTTCCGACCTTCAAGCCGCCGCCGCCGCCGTTCTGCGCCACCGAGTCCCACCAAACCACCGCGCGCCTGTAGCTCTCTCGAAGCTCTTCCACCTCCAACTTCCTGATCGTCCCCTCGTGTCCCGGTTCTCGCGAAAACCGCAAACCTAGTTTTGAAGCTTTCTGAAAGTGCGTTTTTCTTTGATCTTTACACTTTGAATAATCATATCTTTTTGGTATGTTGATGAAATTCGATGAAACAGGAAACATCGAGACCACAAGGAAGCTCTCTACCCAATAGAAGAAGCTGCGGATTTTTCTGACATCGTATCGATTTTTAGCGCTCAGAAAACCAAGGTGAGAAATCTAAATTAACGTGAAATTCAAAGGAAAATGTCGTGTATAATTTATATAAGCAAAATATAAATTACATACGTGTTGTATACCTCATGTACATGCGTAGTGTAAGCTATATAAGCGAAGTATGAATTTTTACATGCATAGAATAATTGATATATGTGTTGAAATGCTAGTAAAATATAGCAAATATATATTATATTATATATATATATACTCCCCTCGTCCACAAACCATGGACGATATTTATTGTGGTGAATTGGTGTGAAATATTGGATGAGAAATACGAATGGTTGAATAATTGTTTGTGGTTGATATTGTTTGGTTGTGGTTGAAAAATACCCATTGGTGATTGGAATGAATTGGAAATATTTGTGGAAATAAAAATAAACATGCCGCCTGCGTGCGAATTAGATGCATGAATCCCCATTGTCAAAAACCGCGAGGTTTTAAGGTAGAGCGAGGAGCCGTACTAGGGACGGTGCCGGTTTTAACTACCCTGCCGTTATGCTGCCGAAATTTTGAATAATCTTTGTGTGTTAGAATTATTTTCATATGTTGAAATTATTTTCATGCAATAGAAAAAAATAGTCATATGTTGAAACAATATCCATGTGTGGAAATGTTTGTGTGTTGAAAAGTGTTGTGTGAAAATTAAATTCATTTGTGAATGAATGAAGTGTTTAAACAATAAAAATCACATTTTTATATATATATGAAGTATCAAAAATATTCGCCTTATATAAATAGTTTCAACAATCAAAATTTCATCTTTTTAATAAGAACAACATAAATAAAATGTCCATGTGTGGAAATGCTCATTTGTTGAGAAATGTGCGTAGTGGAAAAGTTCATGTGTTGAATAAAAAGATCGAACAATAAAAATTACATTTTTATTGAAACTATGAAGTGTTGAAACCATACATTGGTTGAATAAATATTTTAAATGATAAAAATATCATTTTTATCATATGTGTGATATGCTAAAGATATGCGGACGTTGAAATAAATATTTGTGATAGAAATATTATTTTTAACATGCATAGGAACTAGATAAAATAGTCATGTGTTGAAATCTATTTTAGTTCGCCAAAATTATCATCTTTTGAAATATGAAGTGTTAAAAATATCCACTTGTTCAAATAAACGTGCATGAGTTGAAATATACATTAACTAGCTAATGATATGATTTTAGCCTATGCATGCGATATTAGAATGAATGGTGTTTTTAAACCAAAGCAAGGCAAATATGAAATTGAATGGAAAAGGATAAATGTTAGAAATTGTATATATGTACATGCATATCTATTGAACAGGTTAAAGCAAAAGGGGCTAGAGAAGAGAAATAGAATTTTGTGCCCGACAAATAGGTACACATTTACCGCTTTGTTTGGGTGATGATTTTATGAGCCTGTTGGCTAGCCGCATGGCTTTTTCTTTTTCTTTTTGATATGAGACGCCCGTGTGGCTATTTGGGAATTTTCCCAGACCCTCCCGTACAAAGGAGGTTATGGCGAAATTTTCCAAAAATTTAAGGTGTTAGTGAAATAACTGAAGTGGAAAGGATATAGGAATTTTTGAATGAACTATATTTATATAAATATATAAATATAAATAGAATTAAAACGAAACGTGGCCGTGCAGTTCGTGTTTTGAAACCGTGATTTCAAACGACTAGTGCGGAAGATCCGACCATTGGATTTTCCCGAAACCTCAACCGTTGGGTTCGCCTAGGAAATATCTTTCCAACGGCACCAACTTTGTGAAGATCCGACGGTTGGATTGTCTGGAATGTTTAATTCAAAACTGAAGAAAAACAGCGCCAGAAACGATTATATTTATATATATATATATATAAATATAATTAAATTAAATCGAATAACGACGCTGTAGTTCGTAAATTAAAATCGTAACTTCAAACGGTTAGTGTGGAAGATCCGACCGTCGGATTTTCCCAAAACTGGAACCGTTGGATTCGTTTTGAAATGACCTTCCTAATAATGTAAAATTCGTGAAGATCCAACGGTTAGATTTTCATATATGTGTAAAACAAAATTAGTGGAAAGCAGCGCCAGTGCATCGACACGACCTGAAACGTCGTTTAATTAAATATGGCCGTTTTAAATTAAATAAAAACGGCGACATAACGTTATAAGATATTATGGGCGATATAGAGTGGAAATAAACCAATCTCGTTTTGTTTACTTGATATTTGATGGTTGAATGTATTTGACATGAAAATTATAACGAAATAACTGAAATGTGATTGTTGAATAGTCCAACCATGTGATTGATTGATTTGAAAATCTAAATATACGTGGGTTATTTGAAAAGGCCGAGTTTATCTCATTTCAAATAATCGATCGACGTTGAGAAGTCGAAGAGTCGAAGACGACTGAAGACCGACGATCTCCACATTGGATGGATGGGCGCTACTGATGCTCGTGATTGGAGTAGCTACCATGAAGGAATTGAAGTAGTAGCCGTCCAAACATATTGTTGATTGTGCGGATATGCGATGAATTGGTGCCTCCGGTTTCGTTCAGACCCAGAACGGACTTGTAAATGGACTGTGTGTCTGACATTGGATTTTGTTCTGTGTTGATTGATCTCTGTTGAATATATATCTGTTTGGCGGCGGAGAATTTATTCTCTTGCTTAACGCCCTTCTCTGAGACGTACGAGCTCAGAGGTTATGTATTGACATAAATCAGTCGCATGGAGTGGATTGCCTGTGTGGCACGCCTAAGTGGCATATGATCAAGGCTTCTGTTGCAAAGCAAAGTCTTGTGGTTGATGATCAAAGCATGGTCTGTGTGACGTAGCTTTGTGTATAACGTGAATTCGCGAGCCTCACACCTCGGTATGAGTCAAAAACGGGAGAGTGACTGCAGGGAGAGCACGACGTTTCTTTCTAGCTAAGGTGGTGTCAGTGACCTACCAGCCCTGACATTATATATACTTTTCACCTGTGTGGTTGTTGGAATGCGAGGCGCCTCGATATAGGTCTGTAAGGACCGAGAAACGTGTGTTCAGGAATAACTAATCCTCAAAAGTAAGAGAGGACCGGCCCTGAAGATCCAAGGATCATAGTGGGGTCCTGGGACATTTGCTAGAGTGTCTCGAATCGGAGAGGAGCTTGCCCCTTGCCTCGACTCATGAAGGAATCCAATTTCCAATACGAAATATGCGGATGTGATTGTATTACTAGTATGGCGACATGATATATGGTACCCATGCCGTCTAGGATTGATATTTATGATTGAATTTGCTTTTGAAACATATATGCACTAGTAATAATATCAAACACTTTTGTTTTATACGTATGAAGCATTTTTGGCCATTATAAGGAAAAACTCTACCCTCCGGCTTGCGTTGCATTGTGTGATGGGACCTGAGTCTTATAATGGCTTCATTTTATAAAAAGCATTGCGTTGATTTAATCATTTATTTTATTTCATGCACTAGCACTCATTGGAGTAAACCCGTTCCGCGAAAGTGGCGTGGTCCTTTGATTTGCCTCATTATTGTTGTTAATAAGTTGAGTAGATTTCTCATACCAGTCCCATGACTGACTCGTAGTTTGTTTCACCTTGCAAACTCGGGTGCCCTCATTTTCACACGGGCAGCCTAGTTACAGGTTTCTGACGCACCTTTTGGCTCATGGCGAGGCTTGACTACACTGTGCTGACTTGGATTTTCTCTGCCATTATTGTATCTATATTATGATTCTGCCATTGGCGATGTAGACTGATATTTATTTTGAGTACTCTTTATGTATGATTCCGCCTCTGGAGATGGTGACTGATTATGTATCATTATGCACTAAGTTGTATCCTGTGCTGTGCTTCTCTGATGTGATGATATCTATATGATTCCGCTGTCATATGTGTGTAAATTATTCCATTTTCTGTTTATGCTATTATCTGTGATCTGCTAATGATGATTAATGTGTTATATTCCAATGATTATCCTTAACACCGTGTGACGGGGTTTTGGGATCGTCACTAGATTTCTCTAAATGAAGTGTCATGGATATTGGATAGCTTTCGGTGAGAACTTCTCACTCTAAATTTCTTTTTCTAGTTATATATATATATATATATATGTATGTATATGTATATAATAGGATGCAGACGGTGTTTAGTAGCACCCGACACCCGTCATCCACAGACCATGGATGGCTTGTTTGTTAAATTGTTTGGTTGTGTAGTTGGTTAGTATAATTGGTTTGAATTGAATTGTTTGGTGAAATGGAATGGATTTGATTGATGTGTGAATGGCATGGGCCTTCACTAAACCGGGGATAAGGCTAGGCCTCGTCCCGTTTCTAGTATCGTGCCGTTATGCCGCCGAAATTTTCTAAAAATAAATTAGAAAAATAAGAATATCATTTTCTTGAATAATTGAACTGAATAGAAATTCATGTGTTGAAATAAAATATTTTATCATTAAAAATATAATTTTTAACATGAATATGAATATATTGAATGTGAATAAATAAATACTCATTTACAAACCGGACGGTTTGTTTATGTACACCTATTTGAAGGACACTGATGGGGACGATAAATTTTACACATCGCCCAGCTGCACAAATAAAAATCTGTGTTTGTTGATTTGAAACCCCACACGGGTGTTGGGATGAAATTTGATGTTCACTCATCCTGATTGATTAAATATGTCGATCGATTGATTGACAGGCTGTTATAAGCGTTAGATATTTATATTTGATGCTTATACAGTGTGGTGCACCTTGGATGATGGTTTATTGTTTATTATTGCTATTATGTACATGTGTTGTATGGAATCCATATAATTAACATTATATGGTGATTGATTGGGCCTCATTCCAATCGGGAAAATAATGAATGTTATAAAAGAAAATTCATGTGTTGAATATGAAAATAGTCATGTGTTGACGATGTTCATGTGTTGAGAAAATTCATGTGTTGAGTAAAATATTTTAAATAATAAAAATTACATCTTCATCATATTTACAATTAGAATCTACTTCACGGTGGAGTCTAATTAAAATCAAACGATAGATACCATAGTTTTATAAAATATTTTACATAACAAAAATAGTCGTGTGTTGAAAGAAATATAGATTCATGTGTTGAATGGAATAGAAAATCCATTTGAAATGAATTCGAATCAAATAGAAAATGAATTCGATTCGAATTGAATAGAAAATGAACTCGATTCGAATTGAATAGAAAATGAACTCGATTCGAATTGAATAGAAAAACAAATTTGAATTTGAATTGAATTGAAATGAACTCGAATTGAATTGAAATCAAATCGATATGAAATTGAAGATGAAGTTGAAATTATTTTGAAACGAATGTAGAACTATTTATAAAATTCATTTTAAAAGGAAATCGACGAAATATATATAATATATTATATATATATAATGGCCTGAATAGAACGCACCACGCCGCGGCAGTTCGTGAATTTCAACCATTAACTTCGAATGGACATTACGGGAGATCCGACCGTCGAATTCTCCTAAAACAGGAACCGTCGGGTTCGTATCGAAAAGAGCTTTCCAGTGAATATTAGAATTTGAAATCTAACGGTTGGATTTGGAATTATGTCCAAATCAAATTCAAAAAAGGTAGCTGTAAGTGCAGTTCGATGGCCATTGATGGAAATCGACTGTACGGGCCTTGATAAAATTATTAAAAATATCTATAATTTGTGTAAGATCATAATATATGGATTGGAAAGAATTGAGCTGGAGAATTCCACATTTGAAAGGATAAAAATAGATTTTTATCGAAATAAACTAGTTTTGAACTAGAATTAAAATCAATTTATTTTTGAGATAAATAAATTGAATTTGAAAGTGATTTTAAAAATAATCATTATTCCCAATATGTTAATTGGACTGGAGCTGAATCGAAGTTATCTTCGGAATATTTCGATGTTGGATTTCGTGATTATACAGATATTGTTATGGGAATTTGAAAGATATATTTTATATCGTTATTTCCAATATGATATTTGTTGGTTTCAGAATTTGATATTGAATATAAGCCGGTATATTTTCTATTCAGAGCCTTGTATATAATATCAAATGTGATTTGGGTTTATCGTGAATCGTGTTTTAGATGACATTGGTTCTTTAACCCAGTTAAAGGCAGAATGTTGATTTTTGAAAAGATTAAAACTAAGTGGAGTTTTAATGAATCTTTAATTAGATTAAAATGTGAATTGATAATTTAAATTATAAAATCTGAAAGGTGATCGAGAATGGAGTACCACCAGTTTTGCTCCAATGAGATAGTTAAATCTTTAATTAGATTTGAACGTGAAATGGTAATTAATTTTACCGATAACACCGTGGTGTTAGATGTGGAGTATTACCAGTTTTCTCCATGGGATATATAGGTTGGGTTTGGGAAATAAAATAAATAATTACTTCGGTGTGGTTCGCTAATCCCGACTAGTTTGAAATGATATCCAAAGGAAGATTAAAGAATAAATTTAGAAGAATTTATCTTGGATAAAATTAATGGTAACCTTTCCCTAAGAATGTGATTTCATGAATAAAAGGATATTCTAAATTGGAATGAGGCGTTTGTTGTGTTTGTATAACATTTGTTTATCATATACGTGGGTTATTCAGAATGGCCGGGTTTATACCCATTGTGAATAACCGATTCGACGGGATGTCGAAGATGAAGACGGTGGTTGAAGACCAGAAGTCTTCACATCGTTTGGGTGATTACTGATGATCTTGATTGGGCTGTACACCTAAGATGAGGGAAACAGTCGGTGATCGTCCAGACGTACTTGGAGATCTATGGATATTCGAGGAAAGTGCCTCCGGTTTCGTTCAGACCCAGAACGAACTTGTAAATGGATTGTGTGTCTGACATTGGATTTTATTCTGTGTTGATTGATCTCTATTAAATATACATCTGTTTGGCAGCGGAGAATTTATTCTCTTCCTTAACGCCCTTCTCTGAGACGTACGAGCTCAGAGGTTGTATATCGATGGACATCAGTTGTAACGACCCGGGAAAAAGCGACCTTGGTTATCCGATATATAACACCTATCGAACAATCAAAAGTCGAAATTACCGGATAGTCCAAGAAAGAAATTAGAGGGTGAGGATAGATAAGATAGAAAATTAGAACAGAAGAAGAAGAAGAACACAACAACATCAGAGTAACACGAATCTCACAGTGGAACGAATAAAATATAATAGACAACTTATCTTGAAATCAAAGTAGTATATGTATATCATACCATTATCAGAGTACAACACTTTCATCACAGCGGAATAATCAATAGCTAGAAAAATCTTGAAGCCTCCTGCTCCAAGCTCTTCAAGCATACCTGTAAATCCGGACTACTTGACTGCCCGTACAAATTTGGGCACCCAAGAGTTTAGGGAAAACAAAACAAAATAAACTCTGGGTCAGTCATGGGACTGGTGTGAGTAAACTCACATCATTTGGTTTAACTTTTCAAAATCCTTTTCAAAAGAAAAGATAATCGTAAGACCAATCCACTCATAAATACGGATGGCTTTTACCTTACGATAACCCAAAACACTTTGGAAATCATATATTATCTGATATTATAATAATGTCTAATCACAAGTAATTAAAATCTAGTAGAACGCTTGCATCTCACGCTCTACATATATAATATACAATCAAACTCGCAGGCACTTATTGGAGATTGGATTCCAACTTGAAAAGGTATGGGACCACCTTCCGAACGTGTATCTCTAGAGGCAAATACACTGGGTTCAACAAGAACATCTTGCAACCCGGCCCACACATGACCGACCACTCATTTCGCTTGAGTGTATCGAATGTATATCACCAACGGTTGGGATCAGCAACTGTCTCCCGATAAGGGACAGCATCGATAGATTTAAGAACAAAAGGAATTTCTCTAGATAGGTGATCATACATCCTAATGGGTGCGACCCACATAGCCATGCTGCCTGCCCGATTTTTGTCATTTCCCGGTGGATGAGGCTTGAGGTCATAACGTATCTTTTGACAGATCCCACCTCCATTACTTTGAATGCCACGTCGTCATACCCGCCAAATCACAAATTGATTTCACCAAAAATACCACGGGTATACAGCTAAGAGAAACGAATTCCTTCGCCACCAAACGTAAGTACGTTTGAAGAGATCAACTTACGCGATCCTTTGAATATACTCTGTTAGACATTCGTCCATTCACGTTTGTCCTGGGACTGGACAAACCGAAGGCACTATTCTGTAAATAGGATAGCCCTTGCATAACTCCCTCTTCAATATATTCAGCATACTTGATTCGCAACGCTTATGCCAATACGGAGTGGTTCTCTGGATAATAATCCAACCGGTCTCTCCATATTAACAACGTAAAATGGTCAAAAACTTTGATAGTCGGTGATTTAACTATCAAATGAAAACATGTCTGTGTGCAAACAACGATATTATTTCCAGATGGAAATTCTATCGATCAATCATCATTCATCATCAAATTATCATAAATTTACCCTTTTCCTTATTCTTGTTTTCCTATATTTCTTATTTACTATATTTAGAAAATATACGTTATTAAAAATGGAAAACAATTCCATTTCTCATTTTCTATATTCAGAAAACATTTCTGATTTTTCATTTGGAAGACATTTCCAAATCTCCTTCATTGGGTTTAAACTGATGTTTGAATAAACATCGCTATGCCATCACCAACCATTTCGCTCATTAACTAAATTCACTTAACCACTTTCACTCTCGAACCTTATCCACTTCTTAGTTAAAACGAAGTCAATCAAGTTGGGGTATAATTACCTCTCAGACCTTAACTGAACAACATTTCTAACTTCGAAATAGACAAAGTTCAAACTTTACTCTTTAAGAAACTTCCTTGCGAACTCTCGGATTCTATATATGAATCCACTTCCTTTACTGAATCATTTGATTATAACTATAAATGTTATAGTTCCATGCTTTCAAAATATGTTAACTTAAATATATTTCCATATCTTAATTTGGATAAATAAACAACCAACTACTTTATTAACAGATAATTAAAACTTGATTTGAGATGGAAAGTAAACATTACTTCCCTTGATTCGATATAATCGAATTTCCATGTATGATTCGCTCTCGAATAATCACTATCCGATAATTCTCTTTCGAATAAACTATATTCGATTCCACTGTTCGAATAACTAATATTCGTAATCCTTTTCTTCGAATAACTAATATTCGAAAAATCTCACTTCGAATAAACCATATTCGATAATTCTCTCCTTCGAATAACTATATTCGATTTAACACACTTCGAACCTATATTCGATTACTCTTCTCGAATAAACTATATTTGATAACTCTACTTCGAATAGGTGATATTCGATTAATTCCCTTTTTGACTAACCCTACTTAATTTACTAATACTCGACTAACTCGACTTAATTAACTTCTATTGATTAATTACTATTTGATTTAACACCATTTGCTTGACTCTAGATCGCAGCGATCACAATGGTTACGCCTGATTCCCCCAGGAAACATCCGACCGCCGTAGGCTATCTGCAGCCCTGCGAATTACGCTAGCAGTCGTGCTAAATGGAAATTCATCCTTAAATAACTTTGTCTATTTTTTACTCTATCTCGAATAATTAGATTCGATCAATTCTAATTGAATAACTAATATTCAATTAACCCTTATTCGATTACTATATTTGAATAACTCTAGTCCGATTTGACTCAAAACGATTAACTCTAACTGATTAACTCTAACTGGTTAATTCTAACTGAATAACTCTAACTGGATAACTCTAACTGAATAACTCTAACTGGTTAACTCTAACTAACTAACTCTAACTGTTTAACTTTACGGTTTAACTCTGACAGTTTAACTTCAACGGTTTAACTCTAACAGTTTAACTCCAACTGTTTAACTCTAGTTGATTAACTCTTTTGAATTAATCCCTTTGATTTTTCTCTTTTGAATAATTCCTTTGGAATAATTCCTTTGAATTACCTCCCTTGAATAGATTCTTTTTCTATTCGTTTACTCAACAAATAACTATTCTCTTTCCGCTTCTATTTATTTAACAAATAAATATTCCCTTTAACTTTTCTATTTATTCAACAAATAAATATTTCTTTTAACTTTTCTATTTATTTAACAAATAAGTACTTCTTTCAACTTTTCTTTATTCCCTACATGAATATTCCCTTTTCAATTCCATTTGTAAATACTTTTACGAATGTTTCCCTTTTTGTTTCTATTTGTAATCGTTTCACAAATATTTCCCTTCTATTTGATTTCACCAATATTTTCCCTTCTATTTGATTTCACCAATATTTTCCCTTCTATTTGATTTCAACAATATTTTCCCTTCTATTTGATTTCACCAATATTTTCCCTTCTATTTGATTTCACCAATATTTTTTTTTAACAAAGGCTTTGATTCTATAATCATTTTCTCTCATGAAATTCTCTTCCTTTTATATATAAAATCTATTGATTTTATATAAATAATTTATTTTCAAAATAAATTTTGAAAATCCCTTTTCACTTTCTAGTATCACTTATGGTATAAAAATACCAAATCAAAAGGTTCAATCATCATCCAAACACACAGGTTCAACAACAGATGATATAACATATCATATATCAGAATATATGAAAAACGGTAAATAAATGTTGAGGAATCCAATTGAATTCCTCCGACCTGTTTCCCTGCATCCACAGATGTCAGTCAACATAAATAACATGGAGGTAAAATATTCTGATAAACAGAATCAATATTTCGATACGATTTATATATATCGTTATCGATATTTTCAATCAACTGACTAGCAGTTCAACCAACCAGCCAATACACAGCAAATCAGCCAATATTTACCAATTCTAAAAATACTTTAGAGAAATATAAAGTGTTCAAAGTTAGTGAGATTTACTCACATTGGACGGTTTATCGTTGAATAACGATAATCGGTCATTGATTTGGTTCAGGCGTTTAATTTTACCATAAATCCAAACGAGCTCCAATCCACTTGCGGTCAGTTCCATTGCGTAGTGCTTGTCCAAACGATCCCAACGGATCCTGTTTCGTTAAATTTCGTTAATGTATGCAAAAGTTATGCTATTTACAATATTTACCTAATTTAAATGAATATATATTTAATTAAATTAATTAAATTATTTTTATCTTAATTAATTTCTAATTGCGTTATAAGCCAAATTACCTTCCCTGCCCTTCTAAAAAATCCTACTTTCCCATCTCTAGCCATATCCAATTTTTCTTTAAAATTGAAAAACCATTTTAATATTAATTAAATTTAATTTTCAAATAAAATATTTAAAAATATTCATTTAATAATAACTTAAAAATTTTAACCCGGATCAAAAATCTGCTTCCACTCATTTTAAAGTATTTTTCGATAAGAATCCAACGGTCCTTGCTTCGTGGAAATCCGACTTGTTTTGAAAAAGTTATAAGCTTTTAAAATTTATGGTTAAAAATTACGAAAATGCCCCTGGTCTGTTTTAAATTCAAATCAAATTTTAAATTTAAATTTAAATTAATCATCCCATCCATCGGATCAGTTAGGGATAGCCAGGGAGAGCAGGAAACTATATTTTCCAAACTCAAGCCTTAGACACTATCCTCTCTGTCACCCTTAGAATGTTCTGATATTTATTTTTACAAATTCTATTTTAATTATAATATATATATATATATATATATATTACACAAATAAATAAATAAATATTATTTAAAAACTTACCCCCGTAAAGCCCAAGCCTCTGCCTAAGAGTCTCTAGCTCCCCGTCTTGCCCTCCTTTCTCCCTTCCTTCCCTTTTCCCTATTTCCTAATATTTTATTATTATTTCTGCCATTGCCAAAGCTTGAAAGAGGAGGAGGAGGAGTGAGTTTAAAATGAAGGGGGGGGGGGCTATTTATAGCCGAAGGAGTCACATGGATTGCTGAGGTGGTGCGAATCCAACGACCGAAAATGGATGGCTAGGATTAATCCTTAAATTTATTAAATTATAAATAAATTTAATAATTTATGAATAGTAAAGTGTGTTTTCTCAACCCTATTCGGACGTTAATTTGACTTACTTATTGATACCTTATCCAAAATCTTTTTCAACCATGTTGTTCAATTTTTCTTGCTCTTCAATACTATATAAAAATATATCAATTTTGAATTTGTTTGAACTTTCAAATAATTTAATTTCAAATTCAAAATAGTGTTTTGTGTTAGTTTCAACACCTTCCGATCTCATGTTGGAGTATCAAACGATAACGGTTTTCAGAAATTCTTCCACCACTTGGTCCGGTTTTTAACGTACTTCAATCCTATGTATTCAAATCAAAAATCGGAGTTCGTTTACATTTTCAAATAATTTATTTAAATTTTGTTTCCTTAATAACTTTCTATATCCGTTATAGGATTTTTTCCAGATTTCATATATAGCTAATATCCTATGCTTAGAATTTTCCTGGATAGGTCTCAGGTTCCAGTTTTGCCGTTAGCATTAGCAAATTCCAATTACCGTCAAAATTTAGTTCAAATTTTGGCCTATTATTTTTCCTTTTCCACATACGGATGCCATTTTTGACGTAACTTGGTTGGTTACCTAATTTCATCATTTCGGATTTAATGAAACTGATTTCATCGAAATCCGAGTTCGTTAGCTACTACTTCCTTTGTAAACGTACTATTTTTAATTAAAAATTTATCATTTTATACTGCCAGTTCACATTATATTGCAGATCCACTAAATTTCTACCATTTCGGAATAAAATAAAATATTCAAAATTATTGAAATTAAACCATTTAGAATTCCAAAATAATAAAAAAAACATTTTTAAATAATAACTAAATGGTCAAAAAATCTGGGCCGTTACATTCTTTCCCCCTTAAAATAATTTCGTCCTCGAAATTGCTAAGGTAGAAAAATGAACTTTATAACTAGGTTAAAATTATTTATTTACTCCGATTTCACTAAACCAATTAATTCTAATTAATTTATTAATTTATTTCTATAAACGAAAATTTCAAAAATTCTGAAAATTTTCTAACATTCGAAATTTCTGAAAAATTTCGCCAGCATCTCCTTTGTACTGGTCAATAGCTCAAACTCCAACTCGCCTCTCTAGGCCTTCTTCAACCCAAAAGAAAATCAAACAGCCAAGTGGCTTGCCAAACAGGCTCATAAATCTCATCCAACTAATATGAATATGTACGTGTTCCTTTTTGTCGGCATTCAATTCTGCTATCAATTTAGCATATACCACTATCATCCCAATCAAACTCCCAATCACTTTTATCTTCAGCACGACCATCCGCTTATAACCAATCCAAATTTCAATCAAACTGCAATTCCAATCTCAATTCAAATTTCTTGCTCGACCATCCATTTCTATCCCAGATAATCTCTAATTCAGTCCAATTCTACTTGATACCATTTTATTTCAATTCAACTCAATTTCCACTGAACTGGCTTCAATTCAATTTCAAATTTTCTTTCACAAATTTCTATTTAATTTGTGTTTATTTCAAACAATCTTACCTGGGAGTTTCAAATAGCTTTGCCTTTTCCAAAAATCAAATATCCCTTTGGAATATCAAACAACTTGGTTTCTCAAAACAATTCAAAAACAAAATCTTTGGTAGTAATCTGTCACTTACAAACTCGAAAATGAACACCGATGATGTCCGGATCAACATCGGAATTTATTTTCCAGCTATCGAAGTGAGTTCAATACTATGTCACTTTCAAAACCATTTCTAAACACTTTCATTTTGAAATTCATTTCAAAATATCCTTTTTAATGCTTGTAACAAATTTAAAATCTCGCAGGATTTTAAAATTCACATATATTCAATTTAATTCCATTTACAACGCTTATTCAAATTTTAGCAATTTTAATACCAATTCTGAACTTAAATTCAGATTTAATTCATCTGATTTCATATATTTCACTAATATGAATTTTGATTTGTTATTTACATAACTATTTCACATTTTATAATCTTATCCGATTATAATCACAACCAACACATCCAATATACCATGATAATTTCAAATATATATTTCTTTATATCAAAATATATTTTGGGTAAAATTCTTTTATTTACCCTATTTTCAAAACATATCGTGTCGACCCATCGTATTCAAGTGTTTATAAACTCCTATCGATACAGTGGATCAAGCTGATCGACTAGAACTCATAAACAACTCAACCAATAAATCTCCACAATATAACACCATTTTTATATCAAATAACAAATACGTTGACTCGTATATATACACTCAAACTCAGTCTAGGGCATTACTAACCCCATCTCTACTGAGTCACGCCACAGAGCCAAGGTAAATCACTAAACCTTCAGCTCTGATACCAACTGTAACGACCCGGGAAAAAGCGACCTTGGTTATCCGATATATAACACCTATCGAACAATCAAAAGTCGAAATTACCGGATAGTCCAAGAAAGAAATTAGAGGGTGAGGATAGATAAGATAGAAAATTAGAACAGAAGAAGAAGAAGAACACAACAACATCAGAGTAACACGAATCTCACAGCGGAACGAATAAAATATAATAGACAACATATCTTGAAATCAAAGTAGTATATGTATATCATACCATTATCAGAGTACAACACTTTCATCACAGCAGAATAATCAATAGCTAGAAAAATCTTGAAGCCTCCTGCTCCAAGCTCTTCAAGCATACCTGTAAATCCTGACTACTTGACTGCCCGTACAAATTTGGGCACCCAAGAGTTTAGGGAAAACAAAACAAAATAAACTCTGGGTCAGTCATGAGACTGGTGTGAGTAAACTCACATCATTTGGTTTAACTTTTCAAAATCCTTTTCAAAAGAAAAGATAATCGTAAGACCAATCCACTCATAAATACGGATGGCTTTTACCTTACGATAACCCAAAACACTTTGGAAATCATATATTATCTGATATTATAATAATGTCTAATCACAAGTAATTAAAATCTAGTAGAACGCTTGCATCTCACGCTCTACATATATAATATACAATCAAACTCGCAGGCACTTATTGGAGATTGGATTCCAACTTGAAAAGGTATGGGACCACCTTCCGAACGTGGATCTCTAGAGGCAAATACACTGGGTTCAACAAGAACATCTTGCAACCCGGCCCACACATGACCGACCACTCATTTCGCTTGAGTGTATCGAATGTATATCACCAACGGTTGGGATCAGCAACTTTCTCCCGATAAGGGACAGCATCGATAGATTTAAGAACAAAAGGAATTTCTCTAGATAGGTGATCATACATCCTAATGGGTGCGACCCACATAGCCATGCTGCCTGCCCGATTTTTGTCATTTCCCGGTGGATGAGTCTTGAGGTCATAACGTATCTTTTGACAGATCCCACCTCCATTAGTTTGAATGCCACATCGTCATACCCGCCAAATCACAAATTGATTTCACCAAAAATACCACGGGTATACAGCTAAGAGAAACGAATTCCTCCGCCACCAAACGTAAGTACGTTTGAAGAGATCAACTTACGCGATCCTTTGAATATACTCTGTTAGACATTCGTCCATTCACGTTTGTCCTGGGACTGGACAAACCGAAGGCACTATTCTGTAAATAGGATAGCCCTTGCATAACTCCCTCTTCAATATATTCAGCATACTTGATTCGCAACGCTTATGCCAATACGGAGTGGTTCTCTGGATAATAATCCAACCGGTCACTCCATATTAACAACGTAAAATGGTCAAAAACTTTGATAGTCGGTGATTTAACTATCAAATGAAAACATGTCTATGTGCAAACAACGATATTTTTTCCAGATGGAAATTCTATCGATCAATCATCATTCATCATCAAATTATCATAAATTTACCCTTTTCCTTATTCTTGTTTTCCTATATTTCTTATTTACTATATTTAGAAAATATACGTTATTAACAATGGAAAACAATTCCATTTCTCATTTTCTATATTCAGAAAACATTTCTGATTTTTCATTTGGAAGACATTTCCAAATCTCCTTCATTGGGTTTAAACTGATGTTTGAATAAACATCGCTATGCCAACACCAACCATTTCGCTCATTAACTAAATTCACTTAACCACTTTCACTCTCGAACCTTATCCACTTCTTAGTTAAAACGAAGTCAATCAAGTTGGGGTATAATTACCTCTCAGACCTTAACTGAACAACATTTCTAACTTCGAAATAGACAAAGTTCAAACTTTACTCTTTAAGAAACTTCCTTGCGAACTCTCGGATTCTATTTATGAATCCACTTCCTTTACTGAATCATTTGATTATAACTATAAATGTTATAGTTCCATGCTTTCAAAATATGTTAACTTAAATATATTTCCATATCTTAATTTGGATAAATAAACAACCAACTACTTTATTAACAGATAATTAAAACTTGATTTGAAATGGAAAGTAAACATTACTTCCCTTGATTCGATATAATCGAATTTCCATGTATGATTCGCTCTCGAATAATCACTATCCGATAATTCTCTTTCGAATAAACTATATTCGATTCCACTGTTCGAATAACTAATATTCGTAATCCTTTTCTTCGAATAACTAATATTCGAAAAATCTCACTTCGAATAAACCATATTCGATAATTCTCTCCTTCGAATAACTATATTCGATTTAACACACTTCGAACGAACTATATTCGATTACTCTTCTCGAATAAACTATATTTGATAACTCTACTTCGAATAGGTGATATTCGATTAATTCCCTTTTTGACTAACCCTACTTAATTTACTAATACTCGACTAACTCGACTTAATTAACTTCTATTGATTAATTACTATTTGATTTAACACCATTTGCTTGACTCTAGATCGCAGCGATCACAATGGTTACGCCTGATTCCCCCAGGAAACATCCGACCGCCGTAGGCTATCTGCAGCCCTACGAATTACGCTAGCAGTCGTGCTAAATGGAAATTCATCCTTAAATAACTTTGTCTATTTTTTACTCTATCTCGAATAATTAGATTCGATCAATTCTAATTGAATAACTAATATTCAATTAACCCTTATTCGATTACTATATTTGAATAACTCTAGTCCGATTTGACTCAAAACGATTAACTCTAACTGATTAACTCTAACTGGTTAATTCTAACTGAATAACTCTAACTGGATAACTCTAACTGAATAACTCTAACTGGTTAACTCTAACTAACTAACTCTAACTGTTTAACTTTACGGTTTAACTCTGACAGTTTAACTTCAACGGTTTAACTCTAACAGTTTAACTCCAACTGTTTAACTCTAGTTGATTAACTCTTTTGAATTAATCCCTTTGATTTTTCTCTTTTGAATAATTCCTTTGGAATAATTCCTTTGAATTACCTCCCTTGAATAGATTCTTTTTCTATTCGTTTACTCAACAAATAACTATTCTCTTTCCGCTTCTATTTATTTAACAAATAAATATTCCCTTTAACTTTTCTATTTATTCAACAAATAAATATTTCTTTTAACTTTTCTATTTATTTAACAAATAAGTACTTCATTCGACTTTTCTTTATTCCCTACATGAATATTCCCTTTTCAATTCCATTTGTAAATACTTTTACGAATGTTTCCCTTTTTATTTCTATTTGTAATCGTTTCAAAAATATTTCCCTTCTATTTGATTTCACCAATATTTTCCCTTCTATTTGATTTCAACAATATTTTCCCTTCTATTTGATTTCACCAATATTTTCCCTTCTATTTGATTTCACCAATATTTATTTTTTTAACAAAGGCTTTGATTCTATAATCATTTTCTCTCATGAAATTCTCTTCCTTTTATATATAAAATCTATTGATTTTATATAAATAATTTATTTTCAAAATAAACTTTGAAAATCCCTTTTCACTTTCTAGTATCACTTATGGTATAAAAATACCAAATCAAAAGGTTCAATCATCATCCAAACACACAGGTTCAACAACAGATGATATAACATATCATATATCAGAATATATGAAAAACGGTAAATAAATGTTGAGGAATCCAATTGAATTCCTCCGACCTGTTTCCCTGCATCCACAGATGTCAGTCAACATAAATAACATGGAGGTAAAATATTCTGATAAACAGAATCAATATTTCGATACGATTTATATATATCGTTATCGATATTTTCAATCAACTGACTAGCAGTTCAACCAACCAGCCAATACACAGCAAATCAGCCAATATTTACCAATTCTAAAAATACTTTAGAGAAATATAAAGTGTTCAGAGTTAGTGAGATTTACTCACATTGGACGGTTTATCGTTGAATAATGATAATCGGTCATTGATTTGGTTCAGGCGTTTAATTTTGCCATAAATCCAAACGAGCTCCAATCCACTTGCGGTCAGTTCCATTGCGTAGTGCTTGTCCATACGATCCCAACGGATCCTGTTTCGTTAAATTTCGTTAATGTATGCAAAAGTTATGCTATTTACAATATTTACCTAATTTAAATGAATATATATTTAATTAAATTAATTAAATTATTTTTATCTTAATTAATTTCTAATTGCGTTATAAGCCAAATTACCTTCCCTGCCCTTCTAAAAATCCTACTTTCCCATCTCTAGCCATATCCAATTTTTCTTTAAAATTGAAAAACCATTTTAATATTAATTAAATTTAATTTTCAAATAAAATATTTAAAAATATTCATTTAATTATAACACGAATCTCACAGCGGAACGAATAAAATATAATAGACAACATATCTTGAAATCAAAGTAGTATATGTATATCATACCATTATCAGAGTACAACACTTTCATCACAGCAGAATAATCAATAGCTAGAAAAATCTTGAAGCCTCCTGCTCCAAGCTCTTCAAGCATACCTGTAAATCCTGACTACTTGACTGCCCGTACAAATTTGGGCACCCAAGAGTTTAGGGAAAACAAAACAAAATAAACTCTGGGTCAGCCATGAGACTGGTGTGAGTAAACTCACATCATTTGGTTTAACTTTTCAAAATCCTTTTCAAAAGAAAAGATAATCGTAAGACCAATCCACTCATAAATACGGATGGCTTTTACCTTACGATAACCCAAAACACTTTGGAAATCATATATTATCTGATATTATAATAATGTCTAATCACAAGTAATTAAAATCTAGTAGAACGCTTGCATCTCACGCTCTACATATATAATATACAATCAAACTCGCAGGCACTTATTGGAGATTGGATTCCAACTTGAAAAGGTATGGGACCACCTTCCGAACGTGGATCTCTAGAGGCAAATACACTGGGTTCAACAAGAACATCTTGCAACCCGGCCCACACATGACCGACCACTCATTTCGCTTGAGTGTATCGAATGTATATCACCAACGGTTGGGATCAGCAACTTTCTCCCGATAAGGGACAACATCGATAGATTTAAGAACAAAAGGAATTTCTCTAGATAGGTGATCATACATCCTAATGGGTGCGACCCACATAGCCATGCTGCCTGCCCGATTTTTGTCATTTCCCGGTGGATGAGTCTTGAGGTCATAACGTATCTTTTGACAGATCCCACCTCCATTAGTTTGAATGCCACATCGTCATACCCGCCAAATCACAAATTGATTTCACCAAAAATACCACGGGTATACAGCTAAGAGAAACGAATTCCTCCGCCACCAAACGTAAGTACGTTTGAAGAGATCAACTTACGCGATCCTTTGAATATACTCTGTTAGACATTCGTCCATTCATGTTTGTCCTGGGACTGGACAAACCGAAGGCACTATTCTGTAAATAGGATAGCCCTTGCATAACTCCCTCTTCAATATATTCAGCATACTTGATTCGCAACGCTTATGCCAATACGGAGTGGTTCTCTGGATAATAATCCAACCGGTCTCTCCATATTAACAACGTAAAATGGTCAAAAACTTTGATAGTCGGTGATTTAACTATCAAATGAAAACATGTCTATGTGCAAACAACGATATTATTTCCAGATGGAAATTCTATCGATCAATCATCATTCATCATCAAATTATCATAAATTTACCCTTTTCCTTATTCTTGTTTTCCTATATTTCTTATTTACTATATTTAGAAAATATACGTTATTAACAATGGAAAACAATTCCATTTCTCATTTTCTATATTCAGAAAACATTTCTGATTTTTCATTTGGAAGACATTTCCAAATCTCCTTCATTGGGTTTAAACTGATGTTTGAATAAACATCGCTATGCCAACACCAACCATTTCGCTCATTAACTAAATTCACTTAACCACTTTCACTCTCGAACCTTATCCACTTCTTAGTTAAAACGAAGTCAATCAAGTTGGGGTATAATTACCTCTCAGACCTTAACTGAACAACATTTCTAACTTCGAAATAGACAAAGTTCAAACTTTACTCTTTAAGAAACTTCCTTGCGAACTCTCGGATTCTATTTATGAATCCACTTCCTTTACTGAATCATTTGATTATAACTATAAATGTTATAGTTCCATGCTTTCAAAATATGTTAACTTAAATATATTTCCATATCTTAATTTGGATAAATAAACAACCAACTACTTTATTAACAGATAATTAAAACTTGATTTGAAATGGAAAGTAAACATTACTTCCCTTGATTCGATATAATCGAATTTCCATGTATGATTCGCTCTCGAATAATCACTATCCGATAATTCTCTTTCGAATAAACTATATTCGATTCCACTGTTCGAATAACTAATATTCGTAATCCTTTTCTTCGAATAACTAATATTCGAAAAATCTCACTTCGAATAAACCATATTCGATAATTCTCTCCTTCGAATAACTATATTCGATTTAACACACTTCGAACGAACTATATTCGATTACTCTTCTCGAATAAACTATATTTGATAACTCTACTTCGAACAGGTGATATTCGATTAATTCCCTTTTTGACTAACCCTACTTAATTTACTAATACTCGACTAACTCGACTTAATTAACTTCTATTGATTAATTACTATTTGATTTAACACCATTTGCTTGACTCTAGATCGCAGCGATCACAATGGTTACGCCTGATTCCCCCAGGAAACATCCGACCGCCGTAGCCTATCTGCAGCCCTGCGAATTACGCTAGCAGTCGTGCTAAATGGAAATTCATCCTTAAATAACTTTGTCTATTTTTTACTCTATCTCGAATAATTAGATTCGATCAATTCTAATTGAATAACTAATATTCAATTAACCCTTATTCGATTACTATATTTGAATAACTCTAGTCCGATTTGACTCAAAACGATTAACTCTAACTGATTAACTCTAACTGGTTAATTCTAACTGAATAACTCTAACTGGATAACTCTAACTGAATAACTCTAACTGGTTAACTCTAACTAACTAACTCTAACTGTTTAACTTTACGGTTTAACTCTGACAGTTTAACTTCAACGGTTTAACTCTAACAGTTTAACTCCAACTGTTTAACTCTAGTTGATTAACTCTTTTGAATTAATCCCTTTGATTTTTCTCTTTTGAATAATTCCTTTGGAATAATTCCTTTGAATTACCTCCCTTGAATAGATTCTTTTTCTATTCGTTTACTCAACAAATAACTATTCTCTTTCCGCTTCTATTTATTTAACAAATAAATATTCCCTTTAACTTTTCTATTTATTCAACAAATAAATATTTCTTTTAACTTTTCTATTTATTTAACAAATAAGTACTTCATTCGACTTTTCTTTATTCCCTACATGAATATTCCCTTTTCAATTCCATTTGTAAATACTTTTACGAATGTTTCCCTTTTTATTTCTATTTGTAATCGTTTCAAAAATATTTCCCTTCTATTTGATTTCACCAATATTTTCCCTTCTATTTGATTTCAACAATATTTTCCCTTCTATTTGATTTCACCAATATTTTCCCTTCTATTTGATTTCACCAATATTTATTTTTTTAACAAAGGCTTTGATTCTATAATCATTTTCTCTCATGAAATTCTCTTCCTTTTATATATAAAATCTATTGATTTTATATAAATAATTTATTTTCAAAATAAACTTTGAAAATCCCTTTTCACTTTCTAGTATCACTTATGGTATAAAAATACCAAATCAAAAGGTTCAATCATCATCCAAACACACAGGTTCAACAACAGATGATATAACATATCATATATCAGAATATATGAAGAACGGTAAATAAATGTTGAGGAATCCAATTGAATTCCTCCGACCTGTTTCCCTGCATCCACAGATGTCAGTCAACATAAATAACATGGAGGTAAAATATTCTGATAAACAGAATCAATATTTCGATACGATTTATATATATCGTTATCGATATTTTCAATCAACTGACTAGCAGTTCAACCAACCAGCCAATACACAGCAAATCAGCCAATATTTACCAATTCTAAAAATACTTTAGAGAAATATAAAGTGTTCAGAGTTAGTGAGATTTACTCACATTGGACGGTTTATCGTTGAATAATGATAATCGGTCATTGATTTGGTTCAGGCGTTTAATTTTGCCATAAATCCAAACGAGCTCCAATCCACTTGCGGTCAGTTCCATTGCGTAGTGCTTGTCCATACGATCCCAACGGATCCTGTTTCGTTAAATTTCGTTAATGTATGCAAAAGTTATGCTATTTACAATATTTACCTAATTTAAATGAATATATATTTAATTAAATTAATTAAATTATATTTATCTTAATTAATTTCTAATTGCGTTATAAGCCAAATTACCTTCCCTGCCCTTCTAAAAAATCCTACTTTCCCATCTCTAGCCATATCCAATTTTTCTTTAAAATTGAAAAACCATTTTAATATTAATTAAATTTAATTTTCAAATAAAATATTTAAAAATATTCATTTAATTATAACTTAAAAATTTTAACCCGGATCAAAAATCTGCTTCCACTCATTTTAAAGTATTTTTCGATAAGAATCCAACGGTCCTTGTTTCGTGGAAATCCGACTTGTTTTGAAAAAGTTATAAGCTTTTAAAATTTATGGTTAAAAATTACGAAAATGCCCCCAGTCTGTTTTAAATTCAAATTAAATTCAAATTAAATTTTAAATTTAAATTTAAATTAATCATCCCATCCGTCGGATCAGTTAGGGATAGCCAGGGAGAGCAGGAAACTATATTTTCCAAACTCAAGCCTTAGACACTATCCTCTCTGTCACCCTTAGAATGTTCTGATATTTATTTTTACAAATTCTATTTTAATTATAATATATATATACTACACAAATAAATAAATATTATTTAAAAACTTACCCCGTAAAGCCCAAGCCTCTGCCTAAGAGTCTCTAGCTCCCCGTCTTGCCCTCCTTTCTCCCTTCCTTCCCTTTTCCCTATTTCCTAATATTTTATTATTATTTCTGCCATTGCCAAAGCTTGAAAGAGGAGGAGGAGGAGTGAGTTTAAAATGAAGGGGGGGGGGCTATTTATAGCCGAAGGAGTCACATGGATTGCTGAGGTGGCGCGAATCCAACGACCGAAAATGGATGGCTAGGATTAATCCTTAAATTTATTAAATTATAAATAATTTTAATAATTTATGAATAGTAAAGTGTGTTTTCTCAACCCTATTCGGACGTTAATTTGACTTACTTATTGATACCTTATCCAAAATCTTTTTCAACCATGTTGTTCAATTTTTCTTGCTCTTCAATACTATATAAAAATATATCAATTTTGAATTTGTTTGAACTTTCAAATAATTTAATTTCAAATTCAAAATAGTGTTTTGTGTTAGTTTCAACACCTTCCGATCTCATGTTGGAGTATCAAACGATAACGGTTTTCAGAAATTCTTCCACCATCTGGTCCGGTTTTTAACGTACTTCAATCCTATGTATTCAAATCAAAAATCGGAGTTCGTTTACATTTTCAAATAATTTATTTAAATTTTGTTTCCTTAATAACTTTCTATATCCGTTATAGGATTTTTTCCAGATTTCATATATAGCTAATATCCTATGCTTAGAATTTTCCTGGATAGGTCTCAGGTTCCAGTTTTGCCGCTAGCATTAGCAAATTCCAATTACCGTCAAAATTTAATTCAAATTTTGGCCTATTATTTTTCCTTTTCCACATACGGATGGCATTTTTGACGTAACTTGGTTGGTTACCTAATTTCATCATTTCGGATTTAATGAAACTGATTTCATCGAAATCCGAGTTCGTTAGCTACTACTTCCTTTGTAAACGTACTATTTTTAATTAAAAATCTATCATTTTATACTGCCAGTTCACATTATATTGCAGATCCACTAAATTTCTACCATTTCGGAATAAAATAAAATATTCAAAATTATTGAAATTAAACCATTTAGAATTCCAAAATAATAAAAAAACATTTTTAAATAATAACTAAATGGTCAAAAAATCTGGGCCGTTACATCAGTCGCATGGAGTGAATTGCCAGTGTGGCACGCGTAAGTGGCAATTGATCAGGGCTTCTGTTGAAAAGCAAAGTCTTGTGGTTGATGATCAAAGCACGGCCTGTGTGGCGTAGCTTTGTGTATAACGTGAATTCGCGAGCCTCACACCTCGGTATGAGTCAAAAACGGGATAGTGACTGCAGGGAGAGCACGATGTTTCTTTCTAGCTAGTGTGGTGTCAGTGACGTACTAGCCCTGACATTTATATACTTTTCACCTGTGTGGTTGTTGGAATGCGAGTCGCCTCGGATATAGGTCTGTAAGGACCGGGAAATGTGTGTTCAGGAATAATTAATCCTCAAAAGTAAGAGAGGACCGGCCCTGAAGATCCAAGGATCATAGTGGGGTCCTGGGACATTTGCTAGAGTGTCTCGAACGCGGAGAGGAGCTTGCCCCTTGCCTCGACTCATGACGTAAATCCAATTTCCAATACGTGATATTGCGGTTTTAATTGTAGAATTAGTATGGCGACATGATAGACGGTACCCATGTCGCCTATGATTGATATTTATGATTGAAAATTGTTTTGACACTATACACTTATAATAGTATCAAATGATTTGTTTTAAACGTACCAAACATGTTTGGCTATTATAAGGGAAAACCCTATCCTCTGGCTTGCGTTGCATTGTGTGATGGGACCTGGGTCTTATAATAGCTTCATTTTTCCAAAAAGCATTGCGTTGTTTTGTTATATGCACTAGTATTCTTGGGAGGAAACCCGTTCCGTGTTATACGGCGTGGTCCCTTGAATTACTCTCTTTTAAAGTAAAGTTTAAATAACTGTTTTAGTTCTCACACCAGTCACATGACTGACCTGGAGTTTATTGTTTTAACCTAAACTCTGGGTGCCCCTATTTTCCACACGGGCAGCTAGTAGTTTGGTTTTGCAGATTTATATCCACAGGGTCCCGATTTACAGCTGGAACGATGCTCGGAAAGCTCTGTATCCGTGTATTACTTTCGGTTATGTTTTGTATTATTTTCCGCTGCTATGTAATTTATTGTAATCTCTGATATTTATCGAATGTATATTATTCATTTATAATCTGTATATTCTTGTATCAAATTGAATTGTTGTAATAACAATGAAATGTTCTTCTGTTTGCGTTCTATTTTGTCTTGTCCTCAATTCTATCCGTGCTTTCCTTCACAGGGAAGTTCGGGTCGTCTCAGTTTGGTATCAGAGCTTTGGTTTACAGAGCTCGAGAACAAGACACATTAGAACCATACGAAAGAATTCATCAGATATTGGATTAGTAATATCCAATTAGAATGACTCGTTAGAGATAGGATCAGTAGTATCCTAGAACGAGTGCGAAGAGTATATTTTTCAAATGAAAACAATTTTGTTTTGTAAATTTAAATCGCTTTATACGTATTTGATTATTTATCTATTTTCAATATGGACAATCCAATATATAAAGATTTCGCGTATACGCGTCATGAACGTATAGTCGAAGTTTTAATATACTGGATAGATATAGAATCACATTCTAGACCCCTGGGGATAATTCTGATGATGTGGCCACATCATCAGTATTTATGTTCGAGTTTCGAAGGTGTGATTTCTATATATTTCCATTAGGCTGGTGTGAGAACCAAAACTAATATAGCTAGAACACATTGTTGTGAATTGGCATCAAAAACATGATTTTCTGTATATGTATCAAAATTATGAATTTGAAACTCTAATCAACTAATTGATTGATGCTTGTGTTGTTTGTTTATTTGTTTGCTAATTTTGAACCATTTAGCCTAATAGAACCAAATATTGAATGGTATTGAAAATTGGTCACATTTGCTTGCATATACTTGTACTTACATGGAACAGGTCATAGCAAGGAGGCTAGAGCAGAGAATAAAATTTGTTTGCCCGACAAATAGGTACATGTTTACTATAATTTACTGTTTTGTTTGGGTGATGATGATTTTATGAGGCTATTGGCTAGCCGCTTGGCTTTTTCTTTTTCTTTTTGAGATCTGAAGGCCTATATGGCAATTTCGGGATTTCCCCGTGGCTCCCGGTGAAGGGGAGGTTATGGCGAAATTTTTCAAAAATTTAGGGTGTTAGCCAAATTTTTGAAGAATTTGAAAATTCTCAGAAACTGAAAAGTTGGAGAATGGAAGCCAGATCGAACGTAGAGTTGATTAATCAAACCACTTTTGACTTCGTTCCTTTTCGGGGATGAAAAGTTTTAAGTGGGGGAGATTGTAACAAGCCGAAAATCTGGGCCAGTTTAAAATTTTTATTTTGGCAATTTTAGCGAATTTTGAATATTTAAAATAGATTATTTTAAATAATATCGACTAGAAATTTATTTTGAATGGTATTAGAACGTATATATTTATACACGTCGTCATTAGAATATAAATAATTATATATAATTATAAATAGAATTTAAAATGGCGCGGTAGTTCGATAATTTGATTTCAAACTTCAATTGAATGTACCGGGTGCAAAATAATCCGGATTTTAGTGAAACCATAAATAATAGGATCTAATTGATGATATCTTTCCAATGAATCCGGAAAATCAAAATTTCACAGCGGGAATCAAAAGATATGTCCAGTTGAAAATTCTGAATAGTCGCTATGGAATTCAGGCCCTTAAAAATGGGAATTTTGCAAACGACCTCGGATTTCGACGAAACCACTTTTGTTGGGTCCGTGATGTCTAATTATTGCTAGGTTTCAAATTTCATAATTTTTCGAATCAATATGTGAGCGTGGCAAAGGAAAACGCATTTGACCAGTTTCAGTTGATTTTAATCGATTGGAAATTGGCCATTTTTCCAACGGTCTCAGAATCCGACGAAACTAGTTTTATTAGGACCGTATCGTCAATACAAAGCTAGAAATTATTTTTCTGGGATTTATCGAGTTAGTATGTGACCCCAGTAAATTGAAATGCGCGTTCAAATTCAATATATAAAGTTATACGTTGATTTTGACGAAAACTGATCGAAACGATCAAATCAGCTTGCGATACATATCCCATTGTGTTCGGAATGGGGGTAATTAGCTATGGACGACTGTCGGTGGGCTTGATTTCGAGTTTGTATTTTAAAGTACCTTTTTGAAATTTAAAATAATAAAATAAATAAATATAAAATATATATAATCCCCTTTAACCCTCTCCTCCCCATACCGTTGCCAAATCAGAACAAAATAAAAAAAAGAGAAAGAGAGAGGGGGGGGGGCGCGACTCGCCGCCGCCGCCCACCAGAGGCGTCGCTCCTCTGGCGCCACCTCCCCAGGCGGAGCCGACCACCCCCAGACCCCCTCCTCTTCTTCCTCCTTCCTTCTTCCCTTCCTCCGCTTCCATCTCCTCCGTCAAAACCCCCCCTCCTGTGCTGCGCCGCCGGTGCTTCGTCTTCTCCACCTGACCTCCTCCGACCCGCGCCTCCATTAACCGACGCCCCCTCAGCCGCAGCAGGCCCCCCCCTCGTGAAGCGTGCGTGAGTGAGTTTTGAGGTCAACGGTGAAGCTTTTCACCTGGAACAGAAAACCCAGGACCCGGAGAAAATGATTAAGGTGCGGCCCAATTTCTTGATTAAGGTTAAACACATTTTTCATCTCTTGTTCAGTTTTAAAAATAAATGTTGCTTTTAAATATGTTTTTTTTTCTTTTATGTTAAGAAAATATTTGATTTTTCTATTATAAAAAGATCTGATTTTTCCTTTATAAAAAGATTCGATTTTAATTAAGGAAAGATACGATTTTCGATTCATGAAAAGACGATATTTTTAAAAGTGCAAAGACGATATTTTTAAAAGTGAAAAGATGATATTTTTAAAAGTGAAAAGACAATATTTTTAAAATATAAAGGACGTCATTTTTAAAATATAAAAGGCGTGATTTTTAAAATATAAAAGGCATGATTTTTAAAATATAAAAGAAGTGAGCTTTAAACTATAAAAGATAAGAGTTTTGAAATTGAAAAAAAGAAATCTTTTTATGAAGAATAGCGGGATAAAAATAAATTTTTTATCTATATAACATCGTAGTAAAAATTGAATTTTTATCTATTTAGTAGCGTAGTAAAAATTCGATTTTTAAATATATGAAGTGATTATAAGAATATGATTTTTAAACTGAAAGTGAACAAATAAAAATGTGATTTTTATTTTAAAGACATCAAAATATAAAAATGTGTGATTTGTATATATGTAGTGGCTACGGGCAAACGAAGGTGACAAAAAGGCGAGAACGATGAAGATTTCTCTAAATGAAGTGTCGTGGATATTGGATAGCTTTCGGTGAGAACTTCTCACTCTAAATTTCTTTTTCTAGTTATATATATATATATACTAGGATGCAGACGGTGTTTAGTAGTACCCGACACCCGTCATCCACAGACCATGGATGGCTTGTTTGTTAAATTGTTTGGTTGTGTAGTTAGTTAGTCTAATTGGTTTGAATTGAATTGTTTGGTGAAATGGAATGGATTTGATTGATTTGTGAATGGCGTGGGCCTTCACCAGACCGGGGATAAGGCTAGGCCTCGTCCCGTTTCTAGTATCGTGCCGTTATGCCGCCGAAATTTTCTAAAAATAAATTAGAAAAATAAAAATATCATTTTCTTGAATAATTGAACTGAATAGAAATTCATGTGTTGAAATAAAATATTTTATCGTTAAAAATATAATTTTTAACGTGAATATGAATATATATTGAATGTGAATAAATAAATACTCATTTACAAACCAGACGGTTTGTTTATGTACACCTATTTGAAGGACATTGATGGGGACGATAAATTTTACACATCGCCCAGCTGCACAAATAAAAATCTGTGTTTGTTGATTTGAAACCCCACACGGGTGTTGGGATGAAATTTGAAGTTCACTCATCCTGATTGATTAAATATGTCGATCTATTGATTGATAGGCTGTTATAAGCGTTAGATATTTATATTTGATGCTTATACAGTGTGGTGCACCTTGGATGATGGTTGATTGTTTATTATTGCTATTATATACATGTGTTGTATGGAATCCATATAATTAACATTATATGGTGATTGATTGGGCCTCATTCCAATCGGGAAAATAATGAATGTTATAAAAGAAAATTTATGTGTTGAATATAAAAATAGTCATGTGTTGATGATGTTCATGTGTTGAGAAAATTCATGTGTTGAATTCTAAGACCGTTTGAAAAATGTTCATTTTCTGGTCGAACCAATTTTACTTTAATCGACCAAAGCACATTTTTCTTCGCCACGCTCACATATTAAATTCAAAAATTATGAAATTTGAAACCTAGTAATAATTTGACATTTCAGATCCAACAAAAGTGGTTTCGTCGAACTCTGAGGTCGTTTGCAAAATGTCTATTTTCAAGGGCTATATATTCTCTATGGCGACCTTTTTGAAAATTCATTTGGCCATAACTTTTGATTCCCGCTATGAAACTTCGATTTTTCAGATATGTTAGATATATATTCACTAACAGATTTAAATATTTTTGGTTTCACTAAAATCCGTTTTATTTTGCACCCGGTACAGTCTGTCGAAGTTTGAATTAAAATTTCGAAACTGTCGCCCCATTTCAGGCCTTGTTTATAACTTGAAATAATTATATTTATTTTCAAACTTCGATTCGAACGTACTTTTCGTCTTTATTATTTAAAATATTTATTTTAAATATTTAAAAATCTTTAACATAGCCAATTTAAAATTTTTAAATTGGTTCATATTTTACGGGTTGTTACAATAAATGTATAAATCATAGACGGCATAGTATCCACTGCTACTATGTCGCCATATAGATTTAAAACTAAAACCGAAATGTCACATATTGGAAATTGGATTTCCGTCATGAGTCTACGCAAGGGATGTACTCCTCATCGGCTTCGAGACACTCTAGCAAATGCCCTAGGAACTCCCGTAGAAGACCCTTGGATCCTCCAAGACCGGTCCTCCCTTACATTTGAGGATTAGTATTCCTGAACACACGTTTCCCAGTCCTATAGGACCTATATCCATATGCTCCATAGTAACCGATATATCTGAGGCTCTTCGCTATTCATCATCCAAGTAGGTAAAAATATAATAAATGTCTGGGCTCCAAACCATGAAACCACCCCTAGCTAGAAAGAAACGTCATGTCCTCCTTGGGTCCCTTATCCCGTTTTCGACTCATACCGAGGTGTGAGGCTCGCGAATTAACGCTATAAAAAATTCTATGCCCTTTAAGGCCATGCTTTGATCATCAACCACAAGACTCTGCTTTTCAATAGAAGCCTTGATCATTTGCATCTCAGCATGCCACACTGACAATTTACGCCATGCAACTGATGTCTATCGATATATAACCTCTAAGCTCGTACGTCTCAGAGAAGGGTGTTAAGCAAGAGAATAAATTCTTCGCTACCAAACAGATATATATTTAATAGAGATCAATCAACACAGAATAAAATTCATTGTCAGACACACACATCCATTTAATAGTTTGTTTTGGGTCTAAACGAAACCGGAGGCACCTTATTCCTCGTCCCGTGTCCAATACAGTAGAGAGGTCCTCGCATATCCGGTCGATCTCTAAGTACGTCTGGACGATCACCACTTATTACCTAGTCTTGGGTGTACAGCCCAATCAAGACATCAGTAATCATCAAAACGATGTGAAGACCTCCGGTCTTCAACCACCATCTTCATCGTACACATATCGTCGAATAAGTTATTCAGAATGGGATAAACCCGGTCTTTCTGAATAGCTCCCGTATCTTATAAACTTGTTCCATAAAAACACAACATACGCCTCATTCCAAATCTGAATATTCTTTTATTTAAATATTCATATCCTTTGGAAAGGGTCCCATTAATATTATCAAAAATAAATTCTTTAAATTTATTCTTTAATCTTCCATTGGATATCAATTCATTCCAAATTAAGGTTTATCCAAACTAGTCGGGATTAGCTAACCTTACCGAAGTAATCGTTTATTATATTTCCCAATACCAACCTATTCATCGCATGAAGCAAAACTGGTAATACTTCATATCTAACACCACGGTGTTATCGGTAAAATTACTTACCATTTCACGTTCAATTCTAATTAAATATTTAATTATCGCCTGGAGCAAAACTGGTGATACTCCATTCTCGATCATTTCATGAATTTGATAAATTTAATTATCTCATTAACATTCCAATCTGATCAAAGATTCATTAAAACCCCACTTAGTTTTAATCTTCCCAAAAATCAATATTAATGATTATTTAACTTTGGAAACACCAACAAGCCGCATCGACAATCTACGTCGTACTATTGATTTCTACAGATATATAACCTCTAAGCTCGTACGTTTCAGTGAAGGGTGTTAAGCAAGAGAATTAATTCTCCGCCATAAAACAAATATATACTTAGCAGAGATCAACCATACAGTTTGAAACGCAATGTTAGACATGTAATCCTGTCATTAAGTGGGTTGAAGAACTAATGTCATTTAAAACATAGTTCACGATAAACGTATATCACATTACATTAATTATGGAATCTTCATGGAAAACAGATCAATACATATAATCGATATCAATTTCCATATCGGACTAGTAATAAAAATGGAATAACGACAAAGCCTTTTAAATTCAATATATACTAACAGTTTTCCTCCACAGAAGCGCACTTCGATTATTACAAAATTGAATTCCATTCAATTCCAATTTAATATATTAAATTGGAAAACTTTACTTTGGAAAATTCCCATTAAATCTTAATAAAAAGATTTTAAATTCCAAATCACATTCCATTGTAAATCGGGTTAAAGAACGAGTGTTGTTAAAAACACAGTTCACAACAAACACAATTCACATCCCATTTTATTCCAATTACCAAATGGAAAGGGAAACCCTAATAATCTAAATTAAAAGAATTATTCTTTACAAACGGGGTTTAAGAACAGTTTCCTTTAAGACACCATTCACGACAAAACCCAAAATCCAATTCTTTTATTCAATTCCAATTAAATATTAATTAATTGGAAAATACTTCACTAAATCCTAATTAAAGATTTATTCTTTTCTCAACTGGGTTTAAGAACAGTGTTAATGAAGACACCATTCCCGAAAAACCCAAATACAATTCTATATTAAATACAAGGCCCTGAATAGAAATTATATTGGCTTATATTCAATATCAAAATTTTATTTTCCACTCCATAAATATATATATAGATATAGATATTTATTTTCCATTCCATATATATATATATTTTTATTCCATATATATATATTTATTTATTTTTCCATTCGATATATATATGTTTATTTTCCCATCCCATATATATGTATTTATTTTCCTTCTATATATATATATATATATTTATTCACACTTCCTATATATTTATTTTACATTTCATATAAATATTATTTTCACATCGCAAATATATATAATTTTCTCATCACAAATATATATATAATTTTCGCATCGTGTATATATATATATATATATTCACATCGTGTATATATATACATTTTTCACAATGCAATCACAACACATTACAATCAAATAAATCGTCCATGGTCTGTCGACAACAAGGATGTGATCTAACAAAAAAATAACTGTACAAAAATTTATAGTAAGAGATGTTCTCAAAGTGGTCGATTTTGAAATAGCTAAAACAATTATTTTAATTTAATTAAATCCGGTGTTTAATTTATCAAAATTTTCGCCTGCTTCTGTTTATGTTCTAAATTGTTCTGAAATGTAGTGCTTCTGAAGGCGATTCCAATGCAATTGAATTCGTCCGATTCCGTTTCTGTTTGGATAAGTTATGCCATTTTAAACATTTTTTATATTAAATAAAATAATTAAATTAATAACTACATAATTAACCTCTTAATCCCCTAACTACTCTGTTAAATGCGTCTTCCTTGTTTGAAATTGATCCTACTACCTCGTAACACAATCGCTAACCTTAAGCTCCCCACGCACGCATCCCAAGTCCATTTGACCCTAATCCAATGTCGCCCCTTGTAGCCCTGGCCATGCTCCCTCATCGCCCCAAAGACTGTCCTCTCCGTTGGTCCATAACCCACCAGAAATGGCCATGAACGCCATTAGTTCGAGCCCCAAATACTCAGAACAGAGAGCAAGGAAACCGATCATTGAGGTATAGATTCGAAGATCGTGGAAGCCTCTTCCATATTTCTTTTATGAGTTCATAATTTTATTGTGTGGATTGGATAGAATTTGAGGATGAAAATCAAAATATCGCAGCCCTCGAAAAGAAAGGACGGTGGCAACTTTGTATTTGACCCTGTGCACATGACATAAGGGGTTTGACTAGGGGTTCATATATTTATATATATATATATATATTTAAATATTAATTTATTCTCTATTCGACTCTATTCGTCCTAACTCCAAATCAAACCCAACGAATGTCGCCCCTAGCTAAATACCCCCATTCCGAACGAAATGGGATATGTCCCGTAAGCCGATTCGACCATTTCGATCAGTTTTCACCAAAATTAAAACATAGATCATTAATTTTTAAATTCAAATGCACATTTTAATTTTTCGGGGCTACATACAGAATCCAAAAATTCTAGAGAAATAAATCTAGCTATGTTTTAATGATATTGTCCTAACAAAACTAATTCCGTTGAATTTGGAGACCTTGGAAAAACGGTCATTTTCCAGTTGATTAAATTCAAACTAAATTGACCAAACACGTTTAAATTCACCACAATCACATATTGATTCCAAAAATTATGAAAGTAGGAATCAAGCAATAATTTGACATTCCAGATTCAAAAAAAGTGGTTTTGTCGAAAGCGGAGGTCATTTGCAAAATTGCTTTTTTTAATGGCTATATGATATATAGAATTCCATAGCGACTATTTTTAATTTTCAACTAGAAATAACTTTTTATTCCCATTATGAAATCTGGATTTTTCACATTTGTTGGAAAGATATTTTCAAATAGATTCAAATATTTCTAGTTTTACTAAAATTCGATTTATTTCGAATCCTATACATTCATTTGAAATTTGAAATCAAATTTTCAAACTGACGCACCATTTCAGGCTCGTTATATAATTAAAATAAATTTATTCATTTTAACTTCGATTAAAATAAATTTTTAGTCGCTATTTTTTAAAATATATTATTTCAAATATTCAAAATTTATTAAAATTGCTAAAATAAAAAAATTAAATTGGTTTTGATTTTTTGGTTTGTTACAATCTCCCCTACTTAAAATCTTTTCGTCCTAAAAAAGGAATGGATCTGAAAGTTGTTTAACGAACAAACTCAACTTTCATTCTTGCTTTCATTCCTCAACTTTTCAGTTTTTAAGAAGTTTCTAATTTTTCAAAAATTAGGCAAATACCCTTAATTTTCGAAAAGTTTGGCCGTAACCTCCTTTGTACGGGGAGACATTTAAAACAGCAATTAGCTACGTAGGGCCCTCACCAATCCAAAAGAAAAAGAAAAAGCCAAGCGGCTAGCCAATCGGCTCACAAAATCATCCAAACCCAATAAATTAGTAAACATGTACCTATTTGTCGGGCATACAATTTCATTCCTCTTCTCTAGCCTCCGTGCTATGACCTATACATTACATATTCATGTATATGCATGCAATTCTAAACAATTTTCAATTCAGTTCAATATTTGATTCCATTTGGCTAAATATTTGTCTTCCTTTTTCATATTGGTTAAATTAATTATTATTCCAATATTTTTATTAGTTAAACAAATAATCGAACATCACAACCAGTTGTCAATTTGTTGATTAACTTTTCAAATATATATAACTTTTATATATTCAAATAATCATATTCTTAAAGCCATATTATATATATTATCACAAATACGTTATTTATAAACATATAACTCTCAACTCATTCTGGGGTGTTACTAACCACATCTCTAATGAGTCACTCATTCTAGAATGCTACTGATTCTATCTCTAACGAGGATTCTTCAATAGAATATTACTAATCCAAACACTGGTGAGTCTTTTATTCTGTTCTAATGAGTTACACCCCAAAGATTTGACTTAACCAAAGCTATGATACAAACTAATTATGAACAGCGTGGAAAAGGTTGCGTTGGATTTTCGCGCAAATCCAAACAGTTCAGAAAGTCAAAAATGGAACTGGAGGAGTGGATCCTAAACGTGATAATAACTCAATCAAATTTATTGTCTAGTTAAAAATATATACTAGGATGCAAACGGTGCTTAGAAGCACCCGACACCTGTTTGAAACCATGGATGTTTGGTTGATTTTTTGATTGAGTGATTTATTTGTTTGAGTGTGATTTGGGATGTGAATTGATTAGAATTTGGTTTGTACATGGCATGAGCCATTTTTAGGCGAGGGATAAGGCTAGACCTTAATCCGGATCTAGTATTGTGCCGTTATGCTGCCGAAATTTTCTAAACATGTTAGAACATTAAAAATATCATTTCTATTGTATAAATGAACTGTATAAAATATTTATATGTTGAAATAAATATTTTATAGTTAAAAATATTATTTTTAACGTGTATATTAATAAAATAAATATTCATTTACAAATCAGACGATACATTTGACTGATATTGATTGGG
Organism: Allium sativum; assembly: GCA_030737875.1. Taxonomy (NCBI): domain Eukaryota; kingdom Viridiplantae; phylum Streptophyta; class Magnoliopsida; order Asparagales; family Amaryllidaceae; genus Allium; species Allium sativum. Next base: position 174,632,387 of record CM060915.1, on the reverse strand, counting down.
ACGATATGTTTTACACATCGCCCAACTGCATAAATAATAATCAGGGTTTCTTGTTTAAAAACCCCATACGGGAATTTGGATGATATTGGACATACACTAAACCCAATATTTAGTTGTATGTTTATCGATTAGTTGACAGGTTGTTGTAAGCATTAATTATTTATATTTAGCGCTTATGCAGTTGTGTAATGCACTCTGGATAATGATTGACTGTGTTTGATTATTGTTGTGTACATGTGTGTATGACATCCACATAAATAAAAGTATATGGTAATTGACAATATCTAATTCCAATTCAGAAAGAACAAATATTTTAAAACAATGAATATTTTAAAATAAGGAATATTTTAAAATAATATTCGGTAATGGATCAAAATACGATTTTGATGTCCGATTTGGGATTGACACGAAAATATTGAAATATATGAAGTCGTGTTGATTCGAGATGCGTCATTTTGATGCGAACAATATTTATATTGATTTCGTTCATGTTTATAATGAATATCGAAAAGGAAAATATTCCAAATCTGATATTTTGAAAATATTATTATTTATATATTATAATGACAAGGAAAATTCAATTTTGATTTAAAATCGAAAATGAAGTCAAAATCATTTTAAAATGAATTTACAATTTTTTTTAAATGGAAATCGACGAAATATATATATTATATACATTTAATTGCCAGAATAGAATGCGCTGCACCGTGGCAGTTCGCGAATTTCGACCATTGACTTCGAATGGACATTACGGGTGATCCGACTATCGGATTTTCCTAAAACCAGAACCATTAGGTTCGTATCAAAAAGAGCTTTCCAAGAATATAAGCGATTTGAAATCTAATGGTGGGATTTGGAATTATGTCCAAATAAAATTTGGGAAAGGTCGGTGTAAGTGCAATTCGATGGCCGTTATTAGAAACCGACTGTAAGGGCCTTGATAAAATTATTAAAAATATCAATATTTTTTGTAAAATCATAATAAATGGTTTGGAAAGAATTTAGATGAAAATTTCCAATTTTGTAAAGATAAAAATATATTTTTATCAAAATGAACTAGTTATTCAATAGAAATAATAATCCAATATTTTTATATAAATAAATTGGATTGAAATGGTTTTAAAACAACCAAAATTTCCAATGTGTGAATTGGACTGGATTTGAATCAAAATTATCTTTGTAATATTTCGATATTGGATTCCATGATTATACGGATATTTTGGAGGGATTTGGAAGACATATATATCGTTATACCCAATACGTTATTTTTTAATTTCAGAATTTGATATTGAATATAAGGCGATATTATTTTCTATCCAGAGACTTTTATTTAATATCAAATTGGATTTTGGGTTTGTCGTGAATGGTGTCTTCATTAACACTGTTCTTAAACCCAATAGTGAAAATATTTAATCTTTTAATTAATATTTAAAGAAGTTTTCCAATTAATTAATATTTAATTGGAATTGAATTGAAACTGGATTTTGGATTTGTCGTGAGCTGTGTTTAAATGACATTGGTTCTTTAACCGAAGTAAAAGAAGGATTAATTTCTATAAAGTTGAACAATCATTAAGAAATGATTTTTTGGATTGAAACCAAATGGAGTTTGAATAAATCTTTAATTAGATTGCGAATGAGTGAATGGTGACTGCATTTACCAAAACACATAATGTTATTACACCAAATTTACTTAGTTGTTGATATTGGTTGTGGTTTATTGATTGTTTGGATGGTGCTCGACCAGTTTATGAGCTGAATATGCTTTTACATTTATCATTGGGTTAGATAAAAATATTTGTGTGCTAACACCTTGTGAAAAACTTCACGATTTGGCGAAAAGGTGTTTAGCGATGTGGTGTTCATTTCAAATTTGATGAATGATTTTGTAACAACCCGAAAATCTAGGCCAGTTTAAAATTTTTATTTTGGCAATTTTAGCGAATTTTGAATATTTAAAATAGATTATTTTAAATAATATCGACTAGAAATTTATTTTGAATGGTATTAGAACGTATATATTTATACGCGTCGTCGTTAGAATATGAATAATTATATATAATTATAAATAGAATTGAAAATGACGCGGTAGTTCGATAATTCGATTTCAAACTTCAATTGAATGTACCGGGTGCAAAATAATCCGGATTTTAGTGAAACCAAAAATAATAGGATCTAATTGATGATATCTTTCCAATGAATCCGGAAAATCAAAATTTCATAGCGGGAATCAAAAGATATGTCCAGTTGAAAATTCTGAATAGTCGTTATGGAATTCAGGCCCTTAAAAATGGGAATTTTGCAAACCACCTCGGATTTCGACGAAACCACTTTTGTTAGGTCCGTGATGTCGAATTATTGCTAGGTTTCAAATTTCATAATTTTTCGAATCAATATGTGAGCGTGGCAAAGGAAAACGCATTTGACCAGTTTTAGTTGATTATAATCGACTGGAAATTGGCCATTTTTCCAACGGTCTCAGAATCCGACGAAACTAGTTTTGTTAGGACCGTATCGTCAATACGAAGTTAGAATTTTTTTTTTTGGGATTTATCGAGTTAGTATGTGACCCCAGTAAATTGAAATGCGTGTTCAAATTCAATATATAGAGTTATACGTTGATTTTGATGAAAACTGATCGAAACGATCAAATCAGCTTGCGATACATATCCCATTGTGTTCGTAATGGGGGTAATTAGCTATGGACGACAGTCGGTGGGCTTGATTTCGAGTTCTTATTTTAAAGTACCTTTTTGAAATTTAAAATAATAAAATAAATATAAAATATATATAATCCCCTTTAACCCTCTCCTCCCCTTACCGTTTCCAAATCAGAATAAAAAAAAAGAGAAAGAGAGCGGGGGGGGGGCAACTCACCGCCACCGCCCACCAGAGGCGTCGCGCCTCTGGCGCCACCTCCCCAGGCGGAGCCGACCACCCCCAGACCCCCTCCTCTTCTTCCTTCTTCCCTTCCTCCGCTTCCATCTCCTCCGTCGAAACCCCCGCCCTCCTGTGCTGCGCCGCCGCTGCTTCGTCTTCTCCACCTGACCTCCTCCGACCTGCGCCTCCATGAACCGACGCCCCCTTAGCCGCAACAGCGCCCCCCCTCGTGAAGCGTGCGTGAGTGAGTTTTGAGGTCAACGGTGAAGCTTTTCACCTGGAACAGAAAACCCAGGACCCAGAGAAGATGACTAAGGTGCGGCCCAATTTCTTGATTAAGGTTAAACACATTTTTCATCTCTTGTTCAGTTTTAAAAATAAATGTTGCTTTTAAATATGTTTTTTTTTTCTTTTATGTTAAGAAAAGATTTGATTTTTCTATTATAAAAAGATCTGATTTTTCCTTTATAAAAAGATTCGATTTTAATTAAGGAAAGATACGATTTTCGATTCATGAAAAGACAATATTTTTAAAAGTGAAAAGACGATAATTTTAAAAGTGAAAAGATGATATTTTTAAAAGTGAAAAGACGATATTTTTAAAATATAAAAGATGTGATTTTTAAAATATAAAAGACGTGATTTTTAAAATATAAAAGGCGTGATTTTTAAAATATAAAAGAAGTGAGCTTTAAATTATAAAAGATTAGAGTTTTGAAATTGAAAAGGCGAAATCTTTTTATGAAGAATAGCAGGATAAAAATAAAATTTTTATCTATATAACATCGTAGTAAAAATAGAATTTTTATCTATTTAGTAGCGTAGTAAAAATTAGATTTTTAAATATATGAAGTGATTATAAAAATATGATTTTTAAACTGAAAGTGAACAAATAAAAATGTGATTTTTATTTTAAAGACATCAAAATATAAAACTGTGTGATTTTTATATATGTAGTTGGCTACGGGCAAACGAAGGTGACAAAAAGGCGAGAACGATAAAGATTTGTAATAACCCGGAAAATACGAGCCAATTTAAAATTTTTAAATTGATTATTTCAAAGGAATTTGAACAATTGAAATAGAATATTTCAATAAAATAGTGAATTAGAAATAGTGAGTCAGTTTGAAAATTTGAATTCATACTTTGACTGACTATGCAGGATGGAAAATATAACGGATTTTAGCGAAAACAAAAATATTTAAATCTGTTAGTCAATACCTTTCTAACGAATCTGAAAAATCGAAGTTTCATAACGGGAATCAAAAGTTATGGCCGAATGAATTTTCAGAAGAGTCGGTATATAGAATATAGGCCTTGAAAATTGATATTTTGCAAACGACCTCGGAATTCGACGAAACCACTTTTGCTGGGTCCGGGATGTCAAACTATTGCTAGGTTTCAAATTTCATAATTTTTGAAGCTAGTATGTGAGCGTGGCAAAAGAAAATGTGTTTGGTCGATTTCTGTTAAATTAGATCGACCAGAAAATGGCCATTTTTCAAACGACCTCAGAATTCGACGAAACTAGTTTTGTTGGGACCGTAGCGTCAAAACATAGCTAGATTTATTTTTCTGGAATTTTTCGAATCAGTTTGTGGCCCTGGCAAATTGAAATGTGCGTTCAGAGTTAAAAATTAAATGTTTTATACTTTAATTTGAAAAATAACTGACTGTAACAGTCGAATTGGCCCACGAAACATATCCCATTGTGTCCGGAATGGGGGTATTTAGCTGGGGGCGACAGTCGTTGGGTTTAAAAAGGAGTTCGTTTAAGAAAACGCTATTTAAAAATTTAATATCGTCTCGGCCAATCATATTTTTCCATTCATAAAAAAAAAAAAAAAAACAGAACCCCCCCCCCCCCCCCCCGACCCCGACATCGACGGCGGAAGCCCTCTTTCTCCTTCCCAGGCGATTTCCGATCGCCACGGCCAGTATTAGCCCCTCCTCCAGTTCAACTTTTTGTAGTTCTCCCTCCCCTCTTCAAATCCATATAAGGAGCTCCCCCTATCGTCGCCTCTCCGCCGAGATATCCACCTCCAAACTTCCGACCTTCAAGCCGCCGCCGCCGCCGTTCTGCGCCACCGAGTCCCACCAAACCACCGCGCGCCTGTAGCTCTCTCGAAGCTCTTCCACCTCCAACTTCCTGATCGTCCCCTCGTGTCCCGGTTCTCGCGAAAACCGCAAACCTAGTTTTGAAGCTTTCTGAAAGTGCGTTTTTCTTTGATCTTTACACTTTGAAAAATCATATCTTTTTGGTATGTTGATGAAATTCGATGAAACAGGAAACATCGAGACCGCAAGGAAGCTCTCTACCCAATAGAAGAAGCTGCGGATTTTTCTGACATCGTATCGATTTTTAGCGCTCAGAAAACCAAGGTGAGAAATCTAAATTAACGTGAAATTCAAAGGAAAATGTCGTGTATAATTTATATAAGAGAAATATAAATTACATACGTGTTGTATACCTCATGTACATGCGTAGTGTAAGCTATATAAGCGAAGTATGAATTTTTACATGCATAGAATAATTGATATATGTGTTGAAATGCTAGTAAAATATAGCAAATATATATTATATTATATATATATACTCCCCTCGTCCACAAACCATGGACGATATTTATTGTGGTGAATTGGTGTGAAATATTGGATGAGAAATACGAATGGTTGAATAATTGTTTGTGGTTGATATTATTTGGTTGTGGTTGAAAAATACCCATTGGTGATTGGAATGAATTGGAAATATTTGTGGAAATAAAAATAAACATGCCGCCTGCGTGCGAATTAGATGCATGAATCCCCATTTTCAAAAACCGCGAGGTTTTAAGGTAGAGCGAGGAGTCGTACTAGGGACGGTGCCGGTTTTAACTACCCTGCCGTTATGCTGCCGAAATTTTGAATAATCTTTGTGTGTTAGAATTATTTTCATATGTTGAAATTATTTTCATGCAATAGAAAAAAATAGTCATATGTTGAAACCATATCCATGTGTGGAAATGTTTGTGTGTTGAAAAGTGTTGTGTGAAAATTAAATTCATTTGTGAATGAATGAAGTGTTTAAACAATAAAAATCACATTTTTATATATATATATATGAAGTATCAAAAATATTTGCCTTATATAAATAGTTTCAACAATCAAAATTTCATCTTTTTAATAAGAACAACATAAATAAAATGTCCATGTGTGGAAATGCTCATTTGTTGAGAAATGTGCGTAGTGGAAAAGTTCATGTGTTGAATAAAAAGATCGAACAATAAAAATTACATTTTTATTGAAACTATGAAGTGTTGAAACCATACATTGGTTGAATAAATATTTTAAATGATAAAAATATCATTTTTATCATATGTGTGATATGCTAAAGATATGCGGACGTTGAAATAAATATTTGTGATAGAAATATTATTTTTAACATGCATAGGAACTAGATAAAATAGTCATGTGTTGAAATCTATTTTAGTTCGCCAAAATTATCATCTTTTGAAATATGAAGTGTTAAAAATATCCACTTGTTCAAATAAACGTGCATGAGTTGAAATATACATTAACTAGCTAATGATATGATTTTAGCCTATGCATGCGATATTAGAATGAATGGTATTTTTAAACCAAAGCAAGGCAAATATGAAATTGAATGGAAAAGGATAAATGTTAGAAATTGTATATATGTACATGCATATCTATTGAACAGGTTAAAGCAAAATGGGCTAGAGAAGAGAAATAGAATTTTGTGCCCGACAAATAGGTACACATTTACCGCTTTGTTTGGGTGATGATTTTATGAGCCTGTTGGCTAGCCGCTTGGCTTTTTCTTTTTCTTTTTGATATGAGACGCCCGTGTGGCTATTTGGGAATTTTCCCAGACCCTCCCGTACAAAGGAGGTTATGGCGAAATTTTCCAAAAATTTAAGGCGTTAGTGAAATAACTGAAGTGGAAAGGATATAGGAATTTTTGAATGAACTATATTTATATAAATATATAAATATAAATAGAATTAAAACGAAACGTGGCCGTGCAGTTCGTGTTTTGAAACCGTGATTTCAAACGACTAGTGCGGAAGATCCGACCATTGGATTTTCCCGAAACCTCAACCGTTGGGTTCGCCTAGGAAATATCTTTCCAACGGCACCAACTTTGTGAAGATCCGACGGTTGGATTGTCTGGAATGTTTAATTCAAAACTGAAGAAAAACAGCGCCAGAAACGATTATATATATATATATATATATATATATAAATATAATTAAATTAAATCGAATAACGACGCTGTAGTTCGTAAATTAAAATCGTAACTTCAAATGGTTAGTGTGGAAGATCCGACCGTCGGATTTTCCCAAAACTGGAACCGTTGGATTCGTTTTGAAATGACCTTCCTAATAATGTAAAATTCGTGAAGATCCAACGGTTAGATTTTCAAATATGTGTAAAACAAAATTAGTGGAAAGCAGCGCCAGTGCATCGACACGACCTGAAACATCGTTTAATTAAATATGGTCGTTTTAAATTAAATAAAAACGGCGACATATCGTTATAAGATATTATGGGCGATATAGAGTGGAAATAAACCAATCTCGTTGTGTTTACTTGATATGTGATGGTTGAATGTATTTGAAATGAAAATTATAACTAAATAACTGAAATGTGATTGTTGAATAGTCCAACCATGTGATTGATTGATTTGAAAATCTAAATATACGTGGGTTATTTGAAAAGGCCGAGTTTATCTCATTTCAAATAATCGATCGACGTTGAGAAGTCGAAGAGTCGAAGACGACTGAAGACCGACGATCTCTACATTGGATGGATGGGCGCTACTGATGCTCGTGATTGGAGTAGCTACCATGAAGGAATTGAAGTAGTAGCCGTCCAAACATATTGTTGATTGTGCGGATATGCGAGGAATTGGTGCCTCCGGTTTCGTTCAGACCCAGAACGGACTTGTAAATGGACTGTGTGTCTGACATTGGATTTTGTTCTGTGTTGATTGATCTCTGTTGAATATATATCTGTTTGGCGGCGGAGAATTTATTCTCTTGCTTAACGCCCTTCTCTGAGACGTACGAGCTCAGAAGTTATGTATTGACAGAAATCAGTCGCATGTAGTGGATTGCCTGTGTGGCACGCCTTAGTGGCATATGATCAAGGCTTCTGTTGCAAAGCAAAGTCTTGTGGTTGATGATCAAAGCAAGGGCTGTGTGACGTAGCTTTGTGTATAACGTGAATTCGCGAGCCTCACACCTCGGTATGAGTCAAAAACGGGAGAGTGACTACAGGGAGAGCACGACGTTTCTTTCTAGCTAAGGTGGTGTCAGTGACCTACCAGCCCTGACATTATATATACTTTTCACCTGTGTGGTTGTTGGAATGCGAGGCTCCTCGATATAGGTCTGTTAGGACCGGGAAACGTGTGTTCAGGAATAACTAATCCTCAAAAGTAAGAGAGGACCGGCCCTGAAGATCCAAGGATCATAGTGGGGTCCTGGGACATTTGCTAGAGTGTCTCGAATCGGAGAGGAGCTTGCCCCTTGCCTCGACTCATGAAGGAATCCAATTTCCAATACGAAATATGCGGATGTGATTGTATTACTAGTATGGCGACATGATATATGGTACCCATGCCGTCTAGGATTGATATTTATGATTGAATTTGCTTTTGAAACATATATGCACTAGTAATAATATCAAACACTTTTGTTTTATACGTATGAAGCATTTTTGGCCATTATAAGGAAAAACTCTATCCTCCGGCTTGCGTTGCATTGTGTGATGGGACCTGAGTCTTATAATGGCTTCATTTTATAAAAAGCATTGCGTTGATTTAATCATTTATTTTATTTCATGCACTAGCACTCATTGGAGTAAACCCGTTCCGCGAAAGTGGCGTGGTCCTTTGATTTGCCTCATTATTGTTGTTAATAAGTTGAGTAGATTTCTCATACCAGTCCCATGACTGACTCGTAGTTTGTTTCACCTTGCAAACTCGGGTGCCCTCATTTTCACACGGGCAGCCTAGTTACAGGTTTCTGACGCACCTTTTGGCTCATGGCGAGGCTTGACTACACTGTGCTGACTTGGATTTTCTCCGCCATTATTGTATCTATATTATGATTCCGCCATTGGCGATGTAGACTGATATTTATTTTGAGTACTCTTTATGTATGATTCCGCCTCTGGCGATGGTGACTGATTATGTATCATTATGCACTAAGTTGTATCCTGTACTGTGCTTCTCTGATGTGATGATATCTATATGATTCCGCTGTCATATGTGTGTAAATTATTCCATTTTCTGTTTATGCTATTATCTATGATCTGCTAATGATGATTAATGTGTTATATTCCAATGATTATCCTTAACACCGTGCCACGGGGTTTTGGGATCGTCACTAGATTTCTCTAAATGAAGTGTCGTGGATATTGGATAGCTTTCGGTGAGAACTTCTCACTCTAAATTTCTTTTTCTAGTTATATATATATATATATATACTAGGATGCAGACGGTGTTTAGTAGCACCCGACACCCGTCATCCACAGACCATGGATGGCTTGTTTGTTAAATTGTTTGGTTGTGTAGTTGGTTAGTATAATTGGTTTGAATTGAATTGTTTGGTGAAATGGAATGGATTTGATTGATGTGTGAATGGCATGGGCCTTCACTAAACCGGGGATAAGGCTAGGCCTCGTCCCGTTTCTAGTATCGTGCCGTTATGCCGCCGAAATTTTCTAAAAATAAATTAGAAAAATAAGAATATCATTTTCTTGAATAATTGAACTGAATAGAAATTCATGTGTTGAAATAAAATATTTTATCGTTAAAAATATAATTTTTAACATGAATATGAATATATTGAATGTGAATAAATAAATACTCATTTACAAACCGGACGGTTTGTTTATGTACACCTATTTGAAGGACACTGATGGGGACGATAAATTTTACACATCGCCCAGCTGCACAAATAAAAATCTGTGTTTGTTGATTTGAAACCCCACACGGGTGTTGGGATGAAATTTGAAGTTCACTCATCCTGATTGATTAAATATGTCGATCGATTGATTGACAGGCTGTTATAAGCGTTAGATATTTATATTTGATGCTTATACAGTGTGGTGCACCTTGGATGATGGTTTATTGTTTATTATTGCTATTATATACATGTGTTGTATGAAATCCATATAATTAACATTATATGGTGATTGATTGGGCCTCATTCCAATCGGGAAAATAATGAATGTTGTAAAAGAAAATTCATGTGTTGAATATGAAAATAGTCATGTGTTGACGATGTTCATGTGTTGAGAAAATTCATGTGTTGAGTAAAATATTTTAAATAATAAAAATTACATCTTCATCATATTTACAATTAGAATCTACTTCACGGTGGAGTCTAATTAAAATCAAACGATAGATACCATAGTTTTATAAAATATTTTACATAACAAAAATAGTCGTGTGTTGAAAGAAATATAGATTCATGTGTTGAATGGAATAAATATTCATTTGTTGAATAGAATAAAGATGCTTTTGAAAAATATAAAGCCGTGTGGATTAGAGATGCGTTATTTTGACGTGAACGATATTTATATCGATTTTATTCGTTTTACAATGAATATTGAGAAGTGATTGCAAAATCTAATATTTTGAAATGAAATTCAAATTGAATTAGATAAAAATTGAAATTGAAATTGAATTGAAATCCATTTGAAATGAATTCGAATCAAATAGAAAATGAATTCGATTCGAATTGAATAGAAAATGAACTCGATTCGAATTGAATAGAAAATGAACTCGATTCGAATTGAATAGAAAAACAAATTTGAAAATGAACTCGAATTGAAATGAACTCGAATTGAATTGAAATCAAATCGATATGAAATTGAAGATGAAGTTGAAATTGTTTTGAAACGAATGTAGAACTATTTATAAAATTCATTTTAAAAGGAAATCGACGAAATATATATAATATATATATATATATAATGGCCTGAATAGAACGCGCCGCGCCGCGGCAGTTCGTGAATTTCAACCATTAACTTCGAATGGACATTACGGGAGATCCGACCGTCGAATTCTCCTAAAACCGGAACCATTGGGTTCGTATCGAAAAGAGCTTTCCAGTGAATATTAGAAATTTGAAATCTAACAGTTGGATTTGGAATTATGTCCAAATCAAATTCGAAAAAGGTCGCTGGAAGTGCAGTTCGATGGTCGTTGATGGAAATCGACTGTACGGGCCTTGATAAAATTATTAAAAATATCTATAATTTGTGTAATATCATAATATATGGATTGGAAAGAATTGAGCTGGAGAATTCTACATTTGAAAGGATAAAAATAGATTTTTATCGAAATAAACTAGTTTTGAACTAGAATTAAAATCAATTTATTTTTGAGATAAATAAATTGAATTTGAAAGTGATTTTAAAAATAATCAATATTCCCAATATGTTAATTGGACTGGAGCTGAATCGAAGTTATCTTCGGAATATTTCGATGTTGGATTTCGTGGTTATACAGATATTGTTATGGGAATTTGAAAGATATATTTTATATCGTTATTTCCAATACTATATTTGTTGGTTTCAGAATTTGATATTGAATATAAGCCGGTATATTTTCTATTCAGAGCCTTGTATATAATATCAAATGTGATTTGGGTTTATCGTGAATCGTGTTTTAGATGACATTGGTTCTTTAACCCAGTTAAAGGCAGAATGCTGATTTTTGAAAAGATTAAAACTAAGTGGAGTTTTAATGAATCTTTAATTAGATTAAAATGTGAATTGATAATTTAAATTATCAAATCTGAAAGGTGATCGAGAATGGAGTACCACCAGTTTTTCTCCAATGCGATAGTTAAATCTTTAATTAGATTTGAACGTGAAATGGTAATTAATTTTATCGTTAACACCGTGGTGTTAGATGTGGAGTATTAACAGTTTTCTCCATGGGATATATAGGTTGGGTTTGGGAAATAAAATAAATAATTACTTCGGTGTGGTTCGCTAATCCCGACTAGTTTGAAATGATATCCAAAGGAAGATTAAAGAATAAATTTAGAAGAATTTATCCTGGATAAAATTAATGGGAACCTTTCACTAAGAATGTGATTTCATGAATAAAAGGATATTCAGAATTGGAATGAGGCGTTTTTTGTGTTTGTATAACATTTGTTTATCATATACGTGGGTTATTCAGAAAGGCCGGGTTTATACCCATTCCGAATAACCGATTCGACGGGATGTCGAAGATGAAGACGGTGGTTGAAGACAAATAGTCTTCACATCGTTTGGGTGATTACTGATGATCTTGATTGGGCTGTACACCCAAGATGAGGGAAACAGTCGGTGATCGTCCAGACGTACTTGGAGATCGATGGATATGCGAGGAAAGTGCCTCCGGTTTCGTTCAGACCCAGAACGAACTTGTAAATGGATTGTGTGTCTGACATTGGATTTTATTCTGTGTTGATTGATCTCTATTAAATATACATCTGTTTGGCGGCGGAGAATTTATTCTCTTGCTTAACGCCCTTCTCTGAGACGTACGAGCTCAGAGGTTGTATATCGATGGACATCAGTCGCATGGAGTGAATTGCCAGTGTGGCACGCGTAAGTGGCAATTGATCAGGGCTTCTATTGAAAAGCAAAGTCTTGTGGTTGATGATCAAAGCACGACCTGTGTGGCGTAGCTTTGTGTATAACGTGAATTCGCGAGCCTCACACCTCGGTATGAGTCAAAAACGGGATAGTGACTGCAGGGAGAGCTCGACGTTTCTTTCTAGCTAGGGTGGTGTCAGTGACCTACCAGCCCTGACATTTATATACTTTTCACCTGTGTGGTTGTTGGAATGCGAGGCGCCTCGGATATAGGTCTGTAAGGACCGGGAAACGTGTGTTCAGGAATAATTAATCCTCAAAAGTAAGAGAGGACCGGCCCTAAAGATCCAAAGATCATAGTGGGGTCCTGAGACATTTGCTAGAGTATCTCGAACGCGGAGAGGAGCTTGCCCCTTGCCTCGACTCATGACGGAAATCCAATTTCCAATACGTGATATTGCGGTTTTAATTGTAGAACTACGATGGCGACATGATAGATGGTACCCATGCCGCCTATGATTGAAATTTATGATTGAAAATTGTTTTGACACTATAAACTTATAATAGTATCAAATGATTTGTTTTAAACGTACGAAGCATGTTTGGCTATTATAAGGGAAAACCCTATCCTCCGGCTTGCGTTGCATTGTGTGATGGGACCTGTGTCTTATAATAGCTTCTTTTTTCCAAAAAGCATTGCGTTGTTTTGTTATATGCACTAGTATTCTTGGGAGGAAACCCGTTCCGTGTTATATGGCGTGGTCCCTTGAATTACTCTCTTTTAAAGTTAAGTTTTAAATAACTGTTTTAGTTCTCACACCAGTCACATGACTGACCTGGAGTTTATTGTTTTAACCTAAACTCTGGGTGCCCCTATTTTCCACACGGGCAGCTAGTAGTTTGGTTTTGCAGATTTATATCCACAGGGTCCTGATTTACAGCTGGAACGATGCTCGGAAAGCTCCGTATCCGTGTATTACTTTCAGTTTTGTTTTGTATTATTTTCCGCTGCTATGTAATTTATTGTAATCTCTGATATTTATCGAATGTATATTATTCATTTATAATCTGTATATTCTTGTATCAAATGGAATTGTTGTAATAACAATGAAATGTTCTTCTGTTTGCGTTCTATTTTGTCTTGTCCTCAATTCTATCCGTGCTTTCCTTCACGGGGAATTTCGGGTCGTCTAAGATTTTGAAATGATATTTTTCCCTAATTGGAAAGAAATGTATTCCCGATTTTGGACAGGGAATGTTTTATAAAAACGTTATATAAAATAGAGAGGATTTTGAGCACTAAATATGATGATTTCGAAATCATTTGGAATTGTATTATGTTTTTACACTGTATTTCATCACATATTCAATTAGTTGCTATTAATGATGTATCTGTTTAGTGGCGGAGAATTTATTCTCTTGCTTAACACCCTTCTTTGAGACGTACGAGCTTAAAGGTTATGTGATTAATAATGACTGATCATATGTGTGAATTGCTGATGTGAAGTACTATAGCTTGAAAGTACTTGTGATTATTGTGTTGTGAAATGATTTTCCCTTCTTCAAGATATGAAATGATTTATTATGTCGCTAAAGATGTCGGTGACCCGTGATTGAATAAAAGTGTGGGTTGGATCCAATGCTTTACGGTGAATGGTCTGCAGTGTAGCCTGCTCCATGCGTGGGAGGAGCGCGCGTGCACACACACACACACACACACACATATATATATATATCAAGTTGGAGGGGCGCTTACTGCCTTATCTGATTTATTATGTAGCTACAGATGTCGGTGACCCGAGATTGACTAAAAGTATGGGCTGGATAAGGTGCCTTAGGGTGAGTAGTCAGCAGTGTAGCCTACTCCATGCATGGGAGGAGCACATATATATATCAGGTTGGAGGTGCGCTTACTTCCTTATCGGAGGGAAGATTCCCGATATTTGGTTGCATACTTGTTTGTATGCATTATTTTGTCTTGGAATTCATATTTCCAAACGATTTGGTTTGAGATCACGAAGTGAAATCTACTTTGATATAAAAGTTAGACATATATTTCAAATGACTTGAAATAGAAATCGGGAAATAAAGTCCAAAGGAATAATTATGTAATTTGAATTGGATTTGGAAAATCTAAGTGTGGTGATTAATCTAAATGGGTAGATTGATATATTTCATGTGGATTGATGCATAGTAGATCCATATCTCTATTACTGATTGTTGTTTATACACTGGCTTTCAAGGGGTAGACCCGTTCCGTGTTAGCGGAGTAGTTCTGTGATTGGTCTTTTTATTAAATAAGTTTAATAACTGTTTTGAGTTCCCATTCCAGTCCCATGGCTGACTCGTAGTTTGGTTTCCCTGGCAAACTCGGGTGCCCCTATTTTCCACATGGGCAGTGGAGTGGTTTGTTCTGTAGATATTTATTTATTGAGCATGATTCTAGATTGAAGCTTTAAGCTATGTCCAGATCATTGATAGTCTTCCGCTGTGTTAGTTTATTTGTTTCCGCTGCATTGTATTACATTATGGTAAATACATCTTCCGCTATAATATTATTTTCGATGTACTTTGATATTCTTTACTCTGATATAACATTATCGTGATGTTTATAAAAGTCTTATGTTATTTGTTCTGATGTGTTGTATGCTCAAAGTTAGAATATGCGGGATTTGAATGGTCTAGGTCGATTTAGCAATCAATTAGGTTCGAGCGAAATCCGTATCGTTACGTGATTATTATTTTACTTTATAGGTGATGGTATATTTTCAAATCATATTTGAGTTTACAAAGTGCTTTGATGTTATAAATACTTTGAACTTCATGGTAATTTTTTATTTTTTATTTTATATAAAATAGCATTTCACGAATGCTTTTTGATTTTGGGATCAGGATAGATTGGACTCTGTTGTACCAATGGACCAAAACTCCATCTTGGTCGACCTGATTGAGGATATCTACTCGAATCAATGGTTTTAAATTTCGCCCTTCTACCACCAGAGGTCAACGGTCTGCTACATTGGGCAATTTTGTTATTTTGATAGGGGTTCCCTATCAGCGGGTCATGGACTACATTAGATGGAGGCGTAGGGGTCCCACCTGTAGTGTCATGAATGGGTATCTTATGGCCTTTGCCTTAGACCATCTTGGTTATCCTGGGTTAATCGCCAGGTGTGTTATGGTGCTATGAGTAAATTATGGTGTTGATGTCTTGATGCACGCTCGAGCTCTGCCACTGTGATTTACAAATTAGCGTTTGTTCAGTTATTTGGTATGTTAGGAGTCGGGTTATATTTATCCCATAATCCCCTAAAATTTTATTACATTACTATAATTGATTAAATTTATTATCATATTGATTTATATATGATAATTGTTATGAGTATCGTATTGATTTATATATGATACTCTGATTTGATTTATTACCATATTGATTTATACATTATAATTGTTATGAGTATCATATCGGTTTATATATGATACTCTAATTTGATGCCATGAAGATTTTATCGTCTTGTTTAATCATCATAAGATATTTATTATAAGTATCTTATTATTTTGTATATATATTTGTTATGAATTTCATATTGATTTATATATTGTACTCCATTTTTGGTTATTTTATCATATTGTTTTTATATATGATAAATGTCATGTGGATTTCATTAGTATATGATACTCTAACTTGACTATTATGAGTATCCTATTAATTTAAAAATGATATTTATTAAGTGCATCGCATTGATTTATATGTGATACTCTGTTTTGATTGAATTATATATGATATTTGATAAGAGCATCGCATTGATTTATATGTGATACTCTATCTTAATTTATTATGAGCATCATATCGTTTTAATGCTATTTTGTTATGAGTCTCATATTAGTTTATATGTGATGCTCTAGCTTGGTTTAGTTTATCATATTTCTTTACACATGATAAATGTCCTGAAATGTTTGATTTATATATGTTCCTCTATTGTAGTTTGTTTTACCCTCTTGTTCTATTTGTTACGAGTATCGCTTTGATTTATAAACGATATCCTGACCTAATTTCTTTATTATATTATTTCATACATGATAAATATTATGAGTACCGTGTCAATTTATATATGGTACTCTGATATAATTTATCATATTGTTTTACATATAATAAATGCAATATAGATTTATTGGCTTATAGATGACTATTTGACTTAATTAGTTAGCGTCTTGTATATTATATTTATCATGAATATCATATTGGATTACATATGATAACCTGTGTAATTTTATCATATTTTCTAAAATTATTATTCATCGAGTTGTATTGATTTATAGACGATAATTTATATCGAAAATGGGGAGTGTATATCCTAATATATGTAGTTTACTTGAGATAAGAGCTGATTTTTTTCAAAAATTGAATAAATAAGTTTGGGTTTTGTTGTTATAGGATAAATAAGTTGGGGAGGAAGTTAGATGCATGTTTTAGTGTCGCAATGTTATATATTAACCCAGGTAAACTTAGAGGACGCAATTCTTTAAGGGGAGATTCTGTAACAACCTAGATTTTTGGAGGGTAATAGTAAATACTCAAAGATTTTGTTGTTTAACATTTAAAATAAATTAAGATTTAACACTGAAATAAAAATTTATACTTGAAATTAAAAATAAAATGTTAACACTTATTTAATTTGTTGTTTGTTAAACTTTTTGTAGTTTAAAGATGTATAAACAACATGGTTTGTGTGGTTATTTGAATCGTTTCTTCTAGGTTTAGCCTAACGTTGTATAACGTGTTCAGCCCAATGTTCACTTCATCAAAATATGATAAAATCTTGTTCAAAATATGGCAACGTGCCTTAGAAATACGGTGTTGAAATTGTTTGTCATCTGCCTTTGTTTTTCTATAATTGTCAACACATGTCCTTGGCCATCTGAAATTGTTCAATATGTGTTGTCGTTGATCTGCAAAAACCCAGATCATTACGTAAATCCCTTCGTTGAATCATAAAATGGAATACTCTATACCCTCTATTCTTGGGGGGGGGGGGACAATCGATTAGAATCATTTTACCCCAAATTACATTTTGTTGAAAAAAATCAGTCCTCCTAAATTTGTGAATACTGGTTTCTACCACCTATCGAAGAGGCGTCGCCTCGCAAACCCAAAGCCTTGAACCATCACAGCCATCTCCTAACCTCAGTCGC
The DNA here is from genome assembly GCA_030737875.1 of Allium sativum. Classification (NCBI taxonomy): domain Eukaryota; kingdom Viridiplantae; phylum Streptophyta; class Magnoliopsida; order Asparagales; family Amaryllidaceae; genus Allium; species Allium sativum. The sequence goes on along the minus strand of CM060915.1, from coordinate 174,614,706 downwards.
CGTCGACGTCCTTAACTCCGGTTGCTAAAGAATATGTTTCCCTTTTTCTTGAGAGACGTCGCACCTCCCTCAACTTGTTGGAGCCGCGCGTGAAGACAATAAAAATGGGTGGAAAGAGCATCAGTAATTAAAGTTGCTTCCGGTTGGTTTAACATTGCAGCTTACCTTAGTAATCTTGAAGCCGCTATAGCAATAACCGCGAGGCTCTACAGCTTTGGTCCATCCCCAACAACCTCTGTTTGCCGATGTGGTCCCCATTGTTCTCCAGGTCTCGATGGGTGCGCTGCCACCGTAGTCGATGACGCTGCTTCTTCATCTTTTAACCGCTACCATAGCACATTGTAAGTTATCTTATGATCAAATCTATTTCATATTTTTTGACTTCACATTACACTAAGATTAACTAGTGGTGAAATGAGACTACTAGAAAATCTTTTTAGTTTGATTGTCTGCTCTTTGACACCTGATATTTCGTTGTTTCCTATATGTATTGTTCATCTTTATCTCATCTGTTTGTCCTTGCCGTGTCCATGCCCCGAAATCCTGAGCATTTCCATGAACTCACGGCTATAAAGAAGGTTCCTTACGGTTAAAATTATTTCATGTTTGCTGCTTCGCCGTTCACCAAGGAAAAATTTAGTTATGTGATGTCGTCTTGTGCTTCACAGTTTAGTGTTCCTGTTATCTTCCATTCTAGTTTTGTTCATGCTTTCATCGTTTAATATTTGAGTCATGCAGTGCCTTTGCAACGTAATACGTCCTGCCGTGCCCTGTTTTTGCTGCTCTTGACCTTGTGATCACTGTGTTTGGCGACTTAAACCTTGCTCATCACGTGGTTATGTTAAACCAGTTCCATCGATTCTATTTTGATCCCTCTAGTTGCCGTCTGTTCCTACTTTCATACTTTGTGCATTCTCCTTTGTTATTTGCTTACTTAAGAGTGCCAAAACATCTTGAGAACATTTTTGTGGCCAATGCTATTGATAATGCGAAATGGGTCCTTTTACTCCATTCAGGTGCTTGCATGGCCCTTTCTAAGTATTATTATTATCATCTTAGTTTGTTGTCTCAATTTTGTGGCCACAGCGTGTCCCGAGTTAGATGAATCAACCCCGTTCCTTACTGTCGGTTCTTTGAACTGTGTAATGGCTTGAGTCTTGATGAACACGGTCATGTGATATTGAAATGTTGGAGCGATTCCTACTTTTTTTTCTTTGGCTTTATCCCTTCCTATTTTGCAACCATTCCCCCGGTTAATCTTAGCTATAGCTGTGCGTCTTATTTATGAAAACTTGTGTACTGCTTTTCTTCTAATATGCTAATGTACGTTTAAATCTAAAATAATTCTGTTGTAATGTCCATTCTTTCCTATGCATGTTGTCCCTTCGCATGCATGATTTTGGTCGACTTGGTCATGCTTTCTTATTTACATCGATTGTTTGGGTATTTGAATAGTTTAGATGTCTTTGTGATATCTACATATATATATATATACACACTGAGTAGTGGAATGTATGTATGTATATATATATATATATATATATATATATATTGAGCACATGACTGTTGTGAACAAAGATTAAGAACATGTGTCTATAACTACCTTCTACAGTGAAAGGCCTAATGCAATGGTAGTTCCATTTGGTGATATTTTGAAAAGTGCTGGTGATGCAAAGTATAAAACAAAGAGCGGTGTAGAATACGTGAAGCTATTCTTTGTAGAAAAGCACAAGAACAAGACAGCTTTGTGATGGAAGTAACAAATTGTCATTTCTCATATTATGGCATTGTAATAAATAGAAATAACCATTTCATAGAGAATTCGAAACTTAGAAAAGGCTCTTTTCACCATGATTGTATGCTCAATTTTTTTCTTGTTCTTTTCTTTGTCTTTTTGCTCGTTTGTCATCCAATTTTAGTGCCTGTTTGGGGTAGGAATATCAGCATTGTTTGAACTTATTGGTGTAAGAAAATTCCGCATACTTAGTGCATGTTTGGGTTAGGATGATCACCATCGTTTGTCATATATGCTATTTAATTGTATTCCTTGTTTCATGATGGTTTTACTTGCTGAATTGAACTGACCAATACATATTTTTCAAACTGTTGATGTCTTATTTCTAATTCTTTTGTCCAATCTTGCACCTTTAATTTATTACGATGTGAACCCAATCTATCTATTTTATTAATTGTTTTAAAGCTAGTTTAGCATCATATTTACAATCCACATAATGGACAAAAATGGCTGCTTAGTTTCTTGTGGCACTTATACTTAAGAGGTTTTCTTAACCCCACTAGCATATGGAACTCTCACAAATGATATCTTGCATTAGGTGTGACTTCATATGTAAGTATTTTTACCAATTTGATCCTTACATTTTGCTGTTGTTTTATTTAGCTGCTATTATATTTAATTGATTCTTAAAGGGAAGTTTACATCTAGGAATACTGATTCTGGATTGTCCATGGAAAGGGCACCACAAGCTTTATGAATTTTTAGATGGGGCTTTGTGATGTGGGCCACGCTTCATCTTCTTAATATCTAAATTATATGTATCATATTTAAAACTTTGTCTTTGTTTTGTAACTAGGAAATTCTATTATGGTATTATAAAGTATTTATTCTTTCCGCTGTACAAAATATCAAAACCTCTAACATTTGTATAAAATTTTGATTCCACTATAGTTATTGTACAATGTGATTCTGTGTTAATTCTGTTTAAACCCTGTAAGCCAATAAGAATGCGTCGTTGTGAACAATGCGAGTAGGTTTTAATCACCGACTTGGGATGGTCAAAATTGTGGACCGTTACAATATCTGAATAGGGTGCTCCGGTGGTATTCGCAACTAAGGCAGATGGTTCGCTTCAATATGTGTAGACTATATAGAGTTGAATAAACTCACCAAGAATAAAAGGCACCCACTCCCGAGGATAGAAGATCTTTTTGACCAGCTCGTTGGTGCATCTGTTTTCTCTTAGTTAGACATGGCCATGGGGTTCCATCAGTTGAGAGTGGACGAGGATAGTACAGACAAGACCTTTTTTAGGAATCAAGATGGTTTTTTGAATGGCTCGTTATGCCTTTTGGGTTGACAAATGCACCAACCTATTTTGTTGATCAATGAGTAGGGTGTTTCAGGAGTATCTAAATAAGTTTGTTGTGGTCTTTATTGACGACATCTTAATTTTCTCGAAGAGCAAGGAAGAGCACGCCCAACATTTGAAGGAGGTTTTTAAAACTCTCTGTGTGCACCAACTTAAGCAAAGTTCTGCAATTGTCATTTTTGGAGGAAAGTGGTGAGATTCCTTGGGCATGTGGTTTCTAAAGATATGATAGCAGTAGATCCCGCGAAGGTAGTTGCAGTTGAAGATTGGAAGATCCCGAAGGATGCAACGGAGGTAAGAAGTTTTCTAGGGTTAGCAAGCTATTATAGGAAGTTCATTAAGTACTTCGCGAAGATATCAGCCCCACTCATCAGGTCAATGAAGAAGAATCTGATGTTTTCGCGGGATATCGATTGTGATTTTGGTTTTCAACAATTGAAGAGGGCTCTAACAACAACCCCATTGATCTTGCTCAAATGGAACAAAGTATTTACAGTATGCATTGATGCATGTGGTACAGGGCTTGGTGCGTTCTGATGCAACAAGGAAGGGTAGTATGTTATGGAGGTAGACAGTTAAGGGTTCATGAGAAGAACTACCCTACCCATGAGTTAGAGCTAGCTGCCATAGTATTCACGCTTAAGACTTGGTGACATTATTTGCTTGGAGAGAAGTTCAAGTTGTACACCAATCATAAACCTCTCAAGAACTTGTTCTCATAGAAGGATCTTAATTTAAGGCAATAAAGGTGAATGGAGTTCATAGCATCTTATGACTTTGAGATTGCTTATACCCCGAGCAAGGGTAATTTGGTGGCGGACGCACTGAGTAGGCAAAGGATAGACTTAAGTCCTCTATTTGTGGAGAGGAAAAGCTTGGACTTTATATTGACTTTTAACTTTAGACCCTCTACTGATATTTTTCCTGGATTATTAACATCACTGGAGGTGTGACCTACTCTTATGCATCATATAGAAGCCTCACAGAGAGAGGACCCACATATTTCAGATATCTTGGATAGGCTCGGTAAAGGGGAGACTTCTAGTCAGCTCAGTAGATATTTCACAAACGATAGAGGGTGGTTGTGACGAGATGGAAGGCTTTGCGTTCCCCGAGTTGAGAGTTTGTTAAAGAAAGTCCTAGATGAAGCCTATCATTCCAAGATGACTATTCATCCAGGCGGTGATAAAATGTATGGAGACATGAAGAGGGTTTTTTTGGGCTGGGATGAAGAATGATGTGGCAGAGTTTGTTTCTCATTGTTTGATTTGCCAACATGTCAAAGTTGTGCAAAAGAAGCCCGGTGGTTTACTTCATCCTTTGGAGGTCCCATAATGGAAGCGGGAGAGCGTCTTTATGGATTTCATCGATGGTTTGCCTAGGTCAAGGAAGGAAAACACCAGTATTTGGGTTGTAGTAGACAAACTTACTAAGATTGCTCATTTCATGCCAGTTAAGAGTAAGAGGACGACGACATGGTTGGCAGCAGTTTATGTTCGTGAGATAGTCTATCTTCATGGAATACCTTCCTGTATCGTAAGTGATCATGACCCCATTTTTACTAGTTAATTTTGAAGAAGCTTGCAACAAGCATTAGGTAAACAATTGTGTTTGAGCACCGCTTATCTTCCTCAGACCGATGGATAGACGAAATGGTGAACAGAGTTCTTGAGGATCTTTTAATACTGTGTATTCTTGACATCAGAGGGGCTTGGGAAAAGCATCTATCTTTAGTAGAGTTTGCCTATAACAACAACTACTAAGCTAGCGTTGGCATGGCACCCTCCGAAGCACTGTACGGATGACCCTGTAGATCAACAAATTATTGGTGGGAATCTAAAGAAAGACTTGTACTTGGACCGGATATGGTTAGAGAAACTTCCGAAAAGATTGATGTTATTAGACGACGTATGAAGACCGCTTAGGATACGAAAAAAACATATGCAGATAGGAGACGGACTGACAATGAGTTTGAGTTAGGAGACATGGTTTTTAAGATATCACCACCAAGGAATGTGGTTCTCTTTGGATCTATAGGCAAACTGGCACCAAGATTTATAGGGCCATTTCCTATAACAGATAGGATCGATCAAATGACCTATAGATTTAAGCTACCGGAGACAATGTCTAGTGTTCATGATGTTTTCTACATTTCTCATTTACGGAAGTGCTTGCATGGTACCGAAGAAGTAGTTGAGCCGAGTATGCTTGAAGAAGTAATGGTGGAACGGGAGGCGGTAGTAACACGAGTTCCTACCCGTATTCTTGGATCAGAAGTTAAGAAGCTGTGCAACCGAGAAGTCAAGTTAATGAAAGTTCAGTGTGGAGATAACCAAGAGGATGCAACTTGGGGGACCGTAGAAAAGGTTCGCACTTCGTAACCTTTTCTTTTCTAGGGTATGTTCTAAACTTCCTTTCCAAAGCTTTTATTCATGCATGTTTCTACCATTTAAGTATATCCTATCGATCGAATCTACGACCTTTAGGTAGGAATCTCATGAATTTAAACATGTGTTTGAGACATGTTACCTTTAATGGATGCAAGTGGATGCAAGTGTTTTCTAGGGGTTTCTTCTTGATGCATATACACACATATTAGGTGCTAGATCGGCTCAATAGCTCTCATACTGCATATGGATGTGTGTGTGCATTATTATTTTTCTCTTTTAATCGATGAAAGTGGGTGTATCATCATATGGATGTTGCATTTAGATGGATAACTACGCACACATATAGAACTTACATGTTATAATAGAATTATTTGCATACCTATTGGATTCATGGCATTAACATACATTGCATTAAGGAGGTCAACTGAATCAGTAAACTGTCTGATCTTTCGCATTAGTATGGGACATTTACACACACCTTTGCATATGTTCATATAATCACTAGATGCTTTTAAGGGAAATGGATATATGTGATTTGTGACAACCTATGTCCGTTATTGTCACTCACAAAGAGAATGCATTAACTTTCATGAAGCGTTATAGGTAAACAAAAACAGAAATATTACAAGACATGTATAAAATGACAGCAGAATTAAAAACTTTATTAATCACAAAGCATCATGGTTCAAAAACATCACATGTCTAAAATACACAAAACCGTTACATCATAAAAACTATTGTCTTGTACTTTAAAACATCAGAGTACATAAAAGAAGCAAAATTCCCAAAATAAAATATAGCTGTAGTAGCATAGATAGGAGCTTCAGACATACATCTTAGCTACTCTGTAAAGACCCGTGACTTCCCCGGTGAGGAAAGCGCAGATATTTCGAGAACAAGCCACATCAGAACACAGACGGGAGGACATTTCATTGTATATTACAACAATTCCATCAGAATACAAGAATATACCGAGTATAAATCAATATTACACATTTACCAAATATCAGAAATTACAATAAATTACATAGTAGCGGAAAATAATACAATACACAACTAGAAGTAATACGCGGATACAAAGCTTTCGGAGTATCGTTCCAGCTGTAAATCAGGATCCTGTGAATATAAATCTACAAAACCAAAACTACTAGCTGCCCGTGTCAAAATAAGGGCACCCAGAATTTAGGTTAAAACAATAAACTGCAGGTCAGTCATGGGACTGGTGTGAGAACTAAAACAATTATTAATCTTTATTTTTAAAGTTAGGTAATTCAAGGGACCACGCCGTATAACACGGAACGGGTTTCCTCCAAAGAATAACAGTGCATATAACAACAGCGCAATGCTAAATAAAGAAAAATGAAGCTATTATAAGAACCAGGTCCTATCACACAATGCAACGCAAGCCGGGGGATAGGGTTTTAACTTATAATAGCCAAAGAATGCTTTATACGCTAAATTTCATGTTTTAAATTTTTAATCAGACTCCAACTATAAATTAGTAAGATAACGATTCCCTAAGTATTAACCCCAAGGTCGAAACCAACATCAGACTAATACCCAGGAAACTACCCATCTTAGCTCGTTTTCAGTTAGTTTCTGGTTTTATATACAATCATAAATATCAATCATAGGCGGCATGAATGCCCCATACCACTATGTCGCCATATATAGGTATACAATCAAAACCGCAAAATGTCGTATTGGAAGTTGTATTATCATTTATGGTATGAACCGAGGAAAAAGATAGTCCTCTACCAATTCGAGACGCTCTAGTCCGCCCCTCAGGATCAGAGCTCGAGTGACCCTTGGATCGTCAGGGTCGGTCCACATGGAGTGGATTAAAATGACTGAACATGCTTTTCCCCGCCCGTTGGGATGTAGGTGAGCCAACTAAATGACTCCATCGGTTCGAGAATGACCGATATATTCGAGGCGCCTCGCAACAGCAACAACCACATAAGTCAAACTCGTCAGGGCGTGTAAAACCACTGACGCCACATCTAACTAGAAAGAAACGCATGCCCTCCCTGAGGTCCTTCTCCCGTTTCTGGTTCATACCGGGTGTGAAACTCGCGAAGTAAACGTTACACAAAGCTATGCCAAAAAGGTCGTGCTTTGATCATCAACCACAACACTTTGCTTTTCAACAGAAGCCTTGATCATTTGCCACTTAGGCATGCCACACAGACAATTCACTCTATGCGTTTGATATCCATCAATATATAACCCCTGAGCTCGTACATCTCAGAGAAGGGCGTTAAGCAAGAGAATAAATTCTTCGCCGCCAAACAGATATATATTTAATAGAAATCAATCACACAGAATAAAATCCAATGTCAGACACATAGTCCATTTACAAGTTCGTTCTGGGTCTAAACGAAACTGGAGGCACCTAGTACCCCGCATATCCATCGATCTCCAAGTACGTCTAGACGATCACCAACTGTTTCCATCTTCTTGGGTGTACATCCCAATCAAGATCATCAGTAATCACCCAAACGACGTGAAGACCTTCGGTCTTCGACCACCGTCTTCATCTTTGACTTATCGTCGTATCAGTTATTCAGAATGGGATAAACACGGTCTTTCCGAATAACTCGCGTATATTATAAACAAGTGTTACACAAACACAACATACGCCTCATTCCAATTCATCAGTCACTAACCGTAAATTAACAAGAGAATAATTCCCCAAATATTAACCCCGAAGGCCGAAACCAACATCAGATCAATATCCAGAAAACCATTCTGCTTAGCTAACCGACAGTTAGTTTCTAAATTTCACATTCATAGGGAAAGGTTCCCATTAATTTTATCAAAGATAAAACATTTAAATTTATTCTTTAATCTACTTTTGAATATCAATTCAAACTAGTCGGGATTAGCGAACCTCACCGAAGTAATCATTTGTTTTAATTTCCCAATCCCAACTTATTCATCCCATGAAGTAAAACTGGTAATACTTCATATCTAACACCACGGTGTTGTCGGTAAATTCAATTACCATTTCTCGTTCAAATCTAATTAAAGATTTAACTATCGCCTGGAGCAAAACTGGTGATACTCCATTCTCGATCTTTTCAATCTAATTAAAGATTCATTAAAACTCCACTTAGTTTTAATATTTAACTGGGTTAAAGAATCAGTGTCATTTAAAACACGGTTCACGATAAACCCCAAAATCACATCACATTTCAATCAGTCCCTAACCGTAAATTAACAAGTGAGCAATTCGCTAAGTATTAACCCCGAAGGCTGACACCAACATCAGATCAATACCCCAGAAACAATTCAACTTAACTAATCTCCAGTTAGTTTCTGATTTTCATAACTCCTTTGGGTCTAAGAACAGTATTATTGAAGATACCGTTCACGACAACCCAAAATCACATTCCATTAATTATCGGGTTAAAGAACAAGTGTTATTTAAAACACTGTTCACGATAAACCCAATAATCAATTCCAATTCAATTCCAATTAAATATTATTTAATTGGTTCACTTCATTAAATCCAAATAAAAATATGTAATCTTTTTCGCAACTGCGTTCCAGAATAGGGTTAATGAAGACACCATTAACGACAAACCCAAATCATATTTGATATTAAATACAAGGCTCTGAATAGAAAATATATTGGCTTATATTCAATTTCAAATTCTACGACCAACAAACATCGTATTGGAAATAACGATATAAATATATCTTTCAAATTTCCATAACAATATCTATATCATCACGAAATCCAACATCGAAATAATCCAAAGACAATTTCGATTCAAATCCATTCCAATTCAATTATTGGAAATCCTGGTTACTTTTAAAACCTTTTCAAATCAAATTTATTTATTTAAAAATAAATAGAATTTTAATTCTAGTTCAAAACTAGTTCATTTCGATAAAAATCTATTTTTATCTTTTCAAATATGGATTTTTACATCCTAATTCTTCACAAATCATTTCTTATGATTTTACACCAATTATATCAAGGCTCGTACAGTCGATTTCCATCAACGGCCATCGAACTGCACTTACAACGACCTTTTCCAAATTTGATTTGGACATAATTCCAAATCCTTCTGTTATATTTCTAATTTATAATATTCTTTTGAAAGCTCTTTTCGATACAAACCCAACGGTTCCGGTTTTAGGAGAATCCGACGGTCAGATCTCCCGCAATATCCATTTGAAGTCATTGGTCGAAATTCACGAACTACCGCAGCGCGGCGCGTTCTATTCAGGCCATTATATTATATATATATATAATATATATATAATATAAACTTCGTGTATTTCCTTTTAAAACGTATTATATAAATCGTTTTAAATTCGTTTTCAAAACGATTTCAACTTCATTTCAAATTCGAATCAAAATTGAATTTGTCCTTATAAATTCGTTTTAAATTCATTTCAAATTGATTTCAATTCAAATCGATTTTTAATTCAATTTCAGTTCGTTTTCAATTCAATTTCAATTCGAATTCATTTCTATTCAATTTCAATTCGAATTCATTTCTATTCAATTTCAATTCGAATTCATTTCTATTCAAAATATCAGATCTTGAAGTCACTTTGGATATTCCTTATAAAATGAATAAAATCGATATAAATATCGTTCACGTCAAATTGGCGTCAATCTAATCAACGCGGCTTTTAAATATTTCTACTTTCAAATATTCTATTTCAAATATTCCTTTTTCAAATAATTCTATTTAAATATTTCTTTTTCAAATATGGAATGAGGCCCAATCAATTACCATACAATGTTAATTATATGGATTTTCTACAACACACATATTCAACAACAACGATAAATCATCAACCATCATCCAAAGTGCGTTCTACACTGTAGAAGCATCAAATATAAATATTTAACGCTTATAACAGTCTGTCAATCAATCGATCGACATACAACTAACTATTTGGATTAGTGTATGTCATATATCACCCCAGTACCCGTGTGGGGTTTTCAAACAATCAAACACAGATTTTATTTGTGCAGTTGGGGGATGTGTAAAATTTATCGTCCCATTCAATATCAATCAAATCAGTGTATATAAAAAAATCTCCAATTTGTTTATAAATATTTTTTTTGTGTGGGCGTTAAAAATTCTATTTTCAACTATAAAATATTTTTAACTATATAAATATTTTATTTCATTTCACATCCCATCACACAATCAACTACACATCAAAATCAAACAAACAAGCATACAAGCCGTCCATGTTCTGTGGACGATGGTGTCGGGTGCTACTAAACACCGTTTGCATCCTAGTATATATTTCAGACTAGAAATAAATTAAGGGTGAGAAGTTCTCACAGAGGGTTCCACTCCGCCGTGCTTTGCTTTTGAACTGTTGGTCCTTTTCGATCCACTTGCAATTTCAAGGCAGTTCTTTTCACGCTGTTTGTAATATAAATTATATTTTTATCACTTCATTCAATAAATAAAAATCATATTTTTCTTTTTACTTCATATGTATTTTTACAATGCTTCTTTCTATATAAAAATTATATTTTATATTTCTACTTCATATAAAAAGATCGAATTTTTATATCATCGCTATAAAAATCACATTTTCACTTCACTATATATATATATATATAATAAAAATCAGATTTTTATTTCGCTACATATATAAAGATAATATTTTTATATTCTATATTATATAGAAATCATATTTTTATTACTTCTACTTTATAAAAATCATATTTTTATTATTTCTCTATATTATATATAAAAATTATATTTTTATAACACTTTCTCCTATATAACAATATTGTCTTTTTACTATATAAAAATATCGTCTTTTTATTTTTCAAAATCGTATCTTTTTAACTTAAAAATCCTAGCTTTTCCTCGTTAAAAATACGATCTTTATCACATTAAAAATACGATCTTTATCACATTAAAAATAAGATCTTTATCACATTAAAAATATAAACTTTATCACATTAAAAATATAAACTTTGCCTACTTAACAATATAAACTTTGCCTAATTAAAAATATAAACTTTGCCTAATTAAAAATATAAACTTTTATTAAATAAAAATTAAAACTTTATGTGAATAAAATGATAACTCAAAGAAATACAAAGAAAAAGAAAGGAAAAAGAAAATGCACCTTTCTCCTACAGCAAATCGAAGGAGGGGGAGGGGAGTTCACTGCTGAGGGTTAAAGGTGGCGTCGGAATAGGGTGGAAGCGGCCAAGGCGAGGTCGGCGGTGGTCAAGGCAGGGTGGCAGATCTGATTTGGTGGAGGAGGGAACTCACGTCGTTGGGCTCTCGTGTACGGGGGGTGGGGGGGTCTGAACAGAGGGAGGCGCTAGAGCAGGGGGGTCGCGGCGGAGCTCCGCCTAGGGGTAGCGGCGGTGGGGCGGCAGTCGTGAGGAGGAAGAGGGCGTCAGGTTTTTTCAAGAAAAAAGGGGCTCGATTTTTTCCTGAGGGGATTAAGGGTAAGGGGGAGGGTATTTATATTTTATTATTTTAATAATTTATTCACCTAAAAGTTGACTTTCCATTTGAACTCGAAATCAAGCCCACCGACTATCGTCCATCGCTAGTTACCCCCATTCCGAACATAATGGGATATGTATCGTAAGCTGATTCGATCGTTTCGATCAGTTTTCGCCAAAATCAACTATAACTCTATATATTCAATTTTTAACATATATTTCAAATCACCGAGGTCACATACTAACTCGAAAAATTCCAGAAAAATGTTTTCTAGCTTCGTATTGACGATACGTACCTAACAAAACTAATTTCGTCGAATTCTGAGACTGTTCGAATAATGGCCATTTTCCAGTCGATTAAAATCAACTGAAACTGGTCAAACGCGTTTTCCTTTGCCAAGCTCACATATTATTGATTCGAAATTTTTTGAAATTTGAAACCTAGCAATAATATGACATCGCGGATCCAACAAAAGTAGTTTCGTCGAAATCCGAGGTCGTTTGCAAAATGGCCATTTTTTAAGGGCCAAAATTCCATAGCGACTATTCTGAAATTTCAACTGGACGTAACTTTTGATTCCTGCTATGAAATTTTGGTTTCCTGGATTCGTTGGAAATATGTTCTCAATTAGATTCAAATATTTTGGTTTCACTAAAATCCGGTTTATTTTGAATCCTGTACATTCATTTGAAATTTGAAATCGAATTATCAAACAACCGCGTCATTTTCAATTCCTTTTATATATATAAATAAATATTTATATTCCAATGTCGAGCTATATAAATATATACGTTCGAATTCCATTCAAAATAAATTTCTCGTTGCTATTATTTAAAATAATTCATTTTAAATATTCAAAATTCGCTAAAATTGTCAAAATAATTTTTTTTTAATTGGCTCGGATTTCCGGGTTATTACAATCTCCTCCACTTAAAACTTTTCGTCCCCAAAAAGGAACGAAGCCGAAAGTTGTTTAACTAATCAACTCAACTTCCATTATTTTCGTTACGGCTTAAGTTCTTCAACTTTTCAGTTTCTAAGAACTTTTCAAAATTTTCAAAAATTTGGCTAACACCCTAAATTTTCGAAAAATTTCGCCATAACCTCCCCTCCACCGGGAGCACCGGGAAAATCCCGAAATTTCCATATAGGCCCTCTGATCTCAAAAAGAAAAAGAAAAAGCCAAGCGGCTAGCCAATCGACTCATAAAATCATCATCACCCAAACAAAATAGTAAATTATGATAAACATGTACCTATTTGTCAGGAAAACAAATTTTATTCTCTGCTCTAGCCTCCTTGTTATGACCTGTTCAATGTAAGTACATGTATATGCAAGCAAATGCGACAAATTTTCAATACAGTTCAATATTTGATTCTATTAGGTGTAATGGTTCAAAATTATCAAACAAATAAACAAACAACACAACCATCAATCAATTAGTGGATTAACGTTTCAAATTCATAATTTTGATACATATATACAAAAAATCATGTTTTTGATGCCAATTCACAACAATGTATTCTAGCTATATTTTGGTTCTCACACCAGCCTAATTGAAATATATAGATATCACGCCTTCGAAACACGAACACAAATACTGATAATGCGGCCGCATTACCAGAATTATCTCCGGGCGAATAGAGTGTGATTCTATATCTATCCAGTATATTAAAACTTCGAATATACGTTCATGACGCATATAAGAAAAACCTTTATATACTAGATTGTCCAAATTCAATATAAATAAATATTCAAATACGTATAAAACGGTTTAAATTTCAAAACAAAATTGTTTTCATTTGAAAAATAAACTCATCCCACTCGTTCTAGGATATTACTGATCCTATCTCTAAAGAGTCATTCTAATTGGACATTACTAATCCAATATCTGATGAATTCTTTCGTTCGGTTCTAATGTGTCTTGTTCTCTGAGCTTTGTAAACCAAAGCTATGATACCAAATGTAAAGACCCGTGACTTCCCCGATGTGGAAAGCGAGGATAGTTCGAGAACAAGCCACATCAGAATCCAGACGGGAGAACCTTTCATTGTATATTACAACAATTCCATCGGAATACAAGAATATACAGAGTATAAATCAATATTACACATTTACCAAATATCAGAGATTACAATAAATTACATAGCAGCTGAAAATAAAACAATACACAACTAGAAGTAATACGCGGATACAAAGCTTTCCGAGTATCGTTCCAGCTGCAAATCAGGATCCTGTGAATATAAATCTGCAAAACCAAAACTACTAGCTGCCCGTGTCAAAATAAGGCACCCAGAGTTTAAGTTAAAACAATAAACTCCAGGTCAGTCATGGGACTGGTGTGAGAACTAAAACAGTTATTAATCTTTATTTTTAATGTTAGGTAAATCAAGAGACCACGCCGTATAACACGGAATGGGTTTCCTCCCAAGAATACCATTGCATATAACAACAGCGCAATGCTAAATAAAGAAAAATGAAGCTATTATTAGACCTAGGTCCTATCACACAATGCAACACAAGCCGGGGGATAGGGTTTTACCTTATAATAGCCAAAGAATGCTTGATACGCTAAATTTCATGTTTTAAACTTTTAATCAGACTCCAATTGTAAATTAGTAAGAGAACGATTCCCTAAGTATTAACCCCAAGGCCGAAACCAACAACAGACTAATACCCAGGAAACCGCCTATCTTAGCTCATTTTCAGTTAGTTTCTGATTTTATATACAATCATAAATATCAATCATAGGCGGCATGAATTCCCCATACCACTATGTCGCCATATATAGGTATACAATCAAAACCGCAAAATGTCATATTGGAAGTTGGGTTATCATTTATGGTATGAACCGAGGCAAAAGATAGTCCTCTACCGATTCGAGACGCTCTAGTCCGCCCCTCAAGATCAGAGCTCGAGTGACCTTTGGATCGTCAGGGCCGGTCCACATGGAGTGGATTAAAATGACTGAACATGTGTTTCCCCGCCCTTTGGGGCGTAGGTGAGCTAACTAAATGAATCCATCGGTTCGTGAACGACCGATATATCCGAGGCGCCTCGCAACAGCAAAAACCACATACGTCAAACTCGTCAGGGCATGTAAAACCACTGACGCCACTTCTAACTAGAAAAAACCGAATGCCCTCCCTGAGGTCCTTCTCCCGTTTCTGGTTCATACCGGGTGTGAAACTCGCGAAGTAAACATTACACAAATCTATGCCACAAAGGTCGTGCTTTGATCATCAACCACAAGACTTTCCTTTTCAACAGAAGCCTTGATCATTTACCACTTAGGCATGCGAAATAGGCAATTCACTCTATGCGTTTGATATCTATCAGTATATAACCCCTGAGCTCGTACGTCTCAGAGAAGGGAGTTAAGCAAGATAATAAATTCTCCGCCGCCAAACAAATATATATTTAATAGAAATAAATCATACAGAATAAAATCCAATGTCAGACACACAGTCCATTTACAAGTTCGTTCTGGGTCTAAACGAAACCGGAGGCACCTAGTACCCCGCATATCCATCGATCTCCAAGTACGTTTGGACGATCACCAACTGTTTCCATCTTCTCGGGTGTACATCCCAATCAAGATCATCAGTAATCACCCAAACGACGTGAAGACCTCCGGTCTTCGACCACCGTCTTCATCTTCGACTTATCGTCGTATCAGTTATTAATAATGGGATAAACCCGGTCTTTCCGAATAACTCGCGTATATTATAAACAAGTGTTACACAAACACAACATACGCATCATTCCAATTCATCAGTCACTAACCGTAAATTAACAAGAGAATAATTCCCTAAATATTAACCCCGAAGGCCGAAACCTACATCAGATCAGTATCCAGAAAACCATTCTACTTAGCTAACCGACAGTTAGTTTCTAAATTTCACATTCATAGGGAAAGGTTCCCATTAATTTTATCAAAGATAAATCATTCAAATTTATTTTTTAATCTACTTTTGAATATCAATTCAAACTAGTCGGGATTAGCGAACCTCATCGAAGTAATCATTTGTTTTAATTTCCCAATCCCAACCTATTCATCCCATGAAGTAAAACTGGTAATACTTCATATTTAACACCACGATGTTGTCGGTAAATTCAATTACCATTTCTCGTTTAAATCAAATTAAAGATTTAACTATTGCCTGCAGCAAAACTGGTGATACTCTATTCTCGATCTTTTCAATCTAATTAAAGATTCATTAAAACTCCACTTAGTTTTAGTCTTTAACTGGGTTAAAGAATCAGTGTCATTTAAAACACGGTTCACGATAACTCCAAAATCACATCGCATTTCAATCAGTCCCTAACCGTAAATTAACAAGTGAGCAATTCCCTAAGTATTAACCCCGAAGGCCGAAACCAACATCAGATTAATACCCCAGAAACCATTCAACTTAACTAATCTCCAATTAGTTTCTGATTTTCTTCACTCCTTTGGGTCTAAAAATAGTATTATTGAAGATACCGCTCACGACAACCCAAAATCACATTCCATTAATTATCGGGTTAAAGAACAAGTGTTATTTAAAACACTATTCACGATAAACCCAAAAATCAATTCCAATTAAATATTATTTAATTGGTACACATCATTAAATCCAAATAAAAAGATTTAATCTTTTTCTCAACTGGGTTCAAGAATAGGGTTAATGAAGACACCATTCACGACAAACCCAAATCATATTTGATATTAAATACAAGGATCTGAATAGAAAATATGTCGGCTTATATTCAATATCAAATTCTACGACCAACAAATATCGTATTGGAAATAACGATATAAATATATCTTTCAAATTTCCATAACAATATCTGTATCATCACGGAATCCAACATCGAAATAATCCAAAGACAATTTCGATTCAAATCCATACCAATTCAATTATTGGAAATCCTTGTTACTTTTAAAACCTTTTCAAATCAAAGTTAGTTATTTAAAAATAAATAGAACTTTAATTCTAGTTCAAAATTAGTTAATTTCGATAAAAATCTATTTTTATCTTTTCAAATATGGAGTTTTACATCCCAATTCTTTACAAATCATTTCTTATGATTTACACCAATTATTACTATTTTTAATAATTTTATCAAGGCTCGTACGGTCGATTTCCATCAACGGCCATCGAACTGCACTTACATAGACCTTTCCCAAATTTGATTTGGACATAATTCCAAATCCAACCTTTAGATTTCTAATTTCTAATATTCGTTAGAAAGCTCTTTTCGATACGAACCCAACGGTTCTGGTTTTAGGAGAATCCGACGGTCGGATCTCCCGTAATATCCATTAGAAGTCAATGGTCGAAATTCACGAACTACCGCAGAACGGCGCGTTCTATTCAGGCCATTATATTATATATGTAATATATATAATATATACTTTGTCTATTTCCTTTTAAAATGTATTATATAAATTGTTTTAAATTCGTTTTCAAAACGATTTCAACTTCATTTCAAATTCAAATAAAAATGATTTTTTCCTTATAAATTCGTTTTAAATTCATTTCAAATTGATTTCAATTCAAATCGATTTTTAATTCAATTTCAGTTCGTTTTCAATTCAATTCAATTTCAATTCGAATTCATTTCTATTAAATTTCAATTCGAATTCATTTCTAATCAATTTCAATTCGAATTCATTTCTATTCAAAATATCAGATTTTGAAATCACTTTCGATATTCCTTATTAAAT
Source organism: Allium sativum (assembly GCA_030737875.1). Classification (NCBI taxonomy): domain Eukaryota; kingdom Viridiplantae; phylum Streptophyta; class Magnoliopsida; order Asparagales; family Amaryllidaceae; genus Allium; species Allium sativum. Next base: position 174,597,038 of record CM060915.1, on the reverse strand, counting down.
GAATTAAATCGATATAAATATCGTTCACGACAAAATGGCATCAATCTAATCAACACGGCTTTTAAATATTTCTACTTTCAAATATTCTATTTCAAACATTCCTTTTTCAAATATTTCTATTTAAATATTTCTTTTTCAAATATGGAATGAGGCCCAATAAATTACCATATAATGTTAATTATATGGATTTTCTACAACACACATATTTAGCAGCAACGATAAATCATCAACCATCATCCAAAGTGCGTTCTACACTGTATAAGCATCAAATATAAATATTTAACGCTTATAACAGTCTGTCAATCAATTGACCGACATACAACTAACTATTGGGATTAGTGTATGTCATATATCACCCCAATACCCGTGTGGGGTTTTCAAACAATCAAACACAGATTTTATTTGTGCAGTTGGGCGATGTGCAATCAATTTCAATCAAATCAGTGTATATAAACAAATCTACGATTTGTTTATAAATATTTATTTTATGTACACGTTAAAAATTATATTTTCAACTATAAAATATTTTTAACTATATAAATATTTTCATTTCACATCACATCACACAATCAACTACACATCAAAATCAAACAAACAAGCATACAAGCCGTCCATGGTCTGTGGACGATGGTGTCGGGTGCTACTAAACATCGTCCGCATCCTAGTATATATTTCAAACTAGAAATAAATTAAAGGTGAGGAGTTCTCACAGAGTGTTCCACTCCGCCGTGCTTCGCTTTTGAACTGTTGGTCCTTTTCGATCCACTTGCAATTCCAAGGCAGTTCTTTTCACGATGTTTATAATAAAAATTATACTTTTATAACTTCATTCAATAAATAAAAATCATTTTTTTATTTTTCTTCATATGTATTTTTACAATGCTTCTTTCTATATAAAAATTATATTTTATATTTCTACTACATATAAAAAGATCGAACTTTTATATCATCGTTATAAAAATCACATTTTCACTTCACTATATATATAATAAAAATCAGATTTTTATTTCGCTACATATATAAAGATAATATTTTTATATTCTCTATTATATAGAAATCAAATTTTTATTACTTCTACTTTATAAAAATCATATTTTTATTATTTCTCTATATTATATATAAAAATTATATTTTTATAACACTTTCTCCTATATAAAAATATTGTCTTTTTACTATATAAAAATATCATCTTTTTATTTTTCAAAATCATATCTTTTTAACTTAAAAATCCTAACTTTTCCTCATTAAAAATACGATCTTTATCACATTAAAAATACGATCATTATCACATTAAAAATTCAATCTTTATCACATTAAAAATAAGATCTTTATCACATTAAAAATAAGATCTCTATCACATTAAAAATACAAACTTTATCAAATTAAAAATATAAACTTTGTCTACTTAAAAATATAAACTTTGCCTAATTAAAAATATAAACTTTGCCTAATTAAAAATATAAACTTTTCCTAATTAAAAATAAAACTTTTTATAAATAAAAATCAAAACTTTATGTGAATAAAATGATAACTCAAAGAAATACAAAGAAAAAGAAAGGAAAAAGAAAATGCACCTTTCTCCTACAGCAAATCGAAGGAGGGGGAGGGGAGTTCACTGCCGATGGTTAAAGGTGGCATCAGAATAGGGTGGAAGCGGCCAAGGCGAGGTCGGCGGTGGTCAAGGCAGGGTGGCGGATCTGATCTGGTGGAGGAGAGAGCTCACACCGTTGGGCTCTCGCGTACCCGGGGGGGGGTCTGAACGGAGGGAGGCGCTAGGGCAGGGGGGTCGTGACGGAGCTCCGCCTTGGGGTAGCGGCGGTGGGGCGGCGGTCGTGAGGAGGAAGAGGGCGTCGGGTTTCTCCAAGAGAAAAGGGGCTCGATTTTTTCCTGAGGGGATTTAGGGTTTCTCAGAGGTCACATACTAACTCGAAAAATTCCAGAAAAATGTTTACTAGCTTCTTATTGATGATACGGTCCTAACAAAACTAATTTCGTCGAATTCTGAGACCGTTCGAAAAATGGCCATTTTCCAGTCGATTAAAATCAACTGAAACTGGTCTAAACCGTTTTCCTTTCCACGCTCACATATTGATTCGAAAATTTTTGAAATTTGAAACCTAGCAATAATTTGACATCGCGGATCCAACAAAAGTGGTTTCGTCAAAATCCGAGGTCGTTTGCAAAATGGCCATTTTTTAAGGGCCAGAATTCCATAGCGACTATTCTGAAATTTCAACTGGACGTAACTTTTGATTCCCGCTATGAAATTTTGATTTCCCGGATTCGTTGGAAAGATGTTCTCAATTAGATTCAAATATTTTTGGTTTCACTAAAATCTGGTTTATTTTGAATCCTGTACATTCATTTGAAATTTGAAATCCAATTATCGAACTACCGCGCCATTTTCAATTCCTTTTATATATATAAATAAATATTTATATTCCAACGTCAAGCTATATAAATATATACTTTCGAATTCTATTCAAAATAAATTTCTCGTTGCTATTATTTAAAATAATTCATTTTAAATATTCAAAATTCGCTAAAACTGCCAAAAAATAAAATTTTAAATTGGCTCGGATTTCCGGGTTATTACATACTCCAGGGAAAAGAAAGCAGAATCACGGTCAAGCCTGAGTATTCCCACCCTGAGAAACTTAGGGTGGATAGGAGATGGAAGAGGAAACAAAAAGGGTTAGACATAAAGTCTGCGAGTCTAGTTACTCTTAGCAAGAAAATAAGTAAAGGTACCATGATAGGCTTATAAAGTGGATAATACAGAGATAACAACATATAAGGCATGTATGACAAGGTTAACATGATAAAGCGTATATAATTCACTAAAGATTCTATGATTCTCTACACTAATACTAGTATAACCAGAATGAGATGATCCCAACAAATATAAGATGGTGGACTTAGGCATACATCCCGATGTATCCTAACCATTACCTAATCGATCATCTCCCTACTCCGTAGATACCTTGTGTCGGCCCCACAGTAGGAGGTATCACTTCCTAAAGAGGCAACCCTTTATTGATGTGCACGACCAAATCAAATGGTGTCACGGTCGTCTTACCCCCTCTGCCCGGCCCATGCACGCACATGTCACCTGTCGGTTAGCGCCACGCATACCGTCCTCCTCCTTTGGATCTCTTACAATCAGCCAAGTAAGCATGCCACAACTCTTACCTATTTCGGAGTACTCGTTTGATACCTATTAAGGGTTACTGACGGAAATGGATCCCACACATTATACAAGCTCCCATCCCTTGTCTTATTTCTCCACTAGGATTTCCATCGATTACGTATACCACCAGGTGTCTTTAGTTACAAAACCATATCATTTCTACAATTTATGCTTACCTAAAATGGTGTCTTTAATTACATAACTCCGACATTTCCATAGGTTTTGGTTACCACTTGATGTCTTTAATTCCATAAACCTATTAGGTTGAGTTTGTGGGCCTATATATAAATATTACCCACCCCTTTAGATTTACTTAACCTACCGACTATCCAAACAAATTTATTTAACCCCTACTCAAGTTCATGTTCATACAATCCCTATGGATCACACTAGGCTAAGTATTAAAGTTTATTACCATATATTTACTTATGGTTAAAATATTCTAGACCACTAACATTAATTCTACAATTTGTGGATGCTGGACATGCCGGGTAGGTCCGGGCAGGCTTATTCCACAAATCGGGCCTAACCTCCTATCTTAGCACGTCTCATATTTGTGCACTTATGCCTACCACATTAGGCTCACCACTTGTGGTCACTGGGTATGTTGGTTGGTTTCGGGCAGACTTCCACCACAAGTGCAATCTAACCTCGTGCCTAAGCACACTTTACAATTTCATGTTATTGTAATTCTAGGCATTTCCATTATTAGCTGATTTTCACCCATGTCTTTGCAGGTTATAGGTATCATGCCCCCTTTCCCCCCAATTATGTTCATAGTGAAATAAATGTCCAAATTCATATACATATACATTATTCAAATTATGCCAATTTCATCTTTTTACCAATTATGCCCTAAATTACAAATTCACAAGATATGCCCAATTTCAATGTTTTTCCCCTCATTCCCAAACTAACGTAATCGCATAATTTAGCAACATGCCTAGGCTCGAAAGTAGCCTGGCTATATAAAATAAAAGGGAAAAGGTGAAGGGAAGATGACAGAGATGATTATTCTAAGAGGGTTGACATAAACTTTTCATGGCATAATGTTAAGATGAACATATAAGAACAGATCGGTGAACTTGTGATAATAAATGGATTCTAACATAGTAGGGATGTCATAATAGGCATGACGAAATCTAAACTAGGAGTTAAATGTCTAACACTTGACCGATCTAGATTAACCACAACATAGTAGGGACAAAATGATCTAAATATTGAATTAGATCTATAATCAAAAGTAAATCTGACATGATAAAGGTTATGATCCAAGTCATAATATGCGAAAATATCACAGATTCACAAGTTATTTTAGATCTGAAGTGATTCAAGGATTAACATACGTAGATCCAAATTACAGTTCAACAACGTTTACTTTTTATTTATTTAAATATAAAAGCTACTTGATACTCACAGCGTTTGAATCTAGAAAGATAGAAGAAGAACGGATCTACACTTGAATCTCTAACTTTGATTTGCAGAAGAAGAAAAGGATTTGATTCAGTCTAGGCACCAACATCACTTAGGCCTCCATTGATTTTCAGTGAAGAAAACAAGAGAAATGAGCCTATTTTTATAGCAGCCAACCCCAGAATCCGACCTACCACCTCAGCCTTAGGGGGGTCAACCCACCCCTTAGGTGGTCGAACCATGGGTCGACAGCCCTCTTGAGGGGTTAACCCGGGGTCGACACCCCTTCTATGGGGTCGGGCCCCGTAAGGCGGGAGATTTGCCCCGGACGAAATTTCGAATTTTGAACTAAAATTTAATTTTTTGATTGATTATATATAAATATAATTCCCTTGTGCATATACAAAATTCAAACCTTCATAACTTCTTCATAGAGTGTCCATTTTACGGAAACCAAATGTCTGTCTTGACCAGAATTTTGAGATGGATGTAATGGTGCAGTCCATTTCCCTTAATTATAAATATTAAATTAATTATTCTTCAATTTGTACACTTTTAATGTTGTTAAAATATGGGGTGTTACATTATTCCCTACTCAAAGGATTTCGCCCAGAAATATCCAAGTTAAGAAGAATGCATATCCTACCATCCACATCCATTTACTCATCCACCAATCACATGCATCCATTTTCACTAAAAGATTTCTAATGCTTATCTGAACATATGCAAAGGTATGTGTAGATGTCCCAACACTACTGAGAAGATCAGGTAGTCTACTAATTCATTTGGCCTCCTTAATGCAATTTATGTTAGTGTCATGAGTCTAACATGTATGCAAATAACCGTATTATAACATGTAAGTTCTATATGTGTGCACAATCATCCGTCCAAATGCAACATTCGTATGATGATACATCCATTTTCATCCATAAAAGAAGAAAAATGTACACACATCCATATGTAGTATGAGAGTGATTGAGCCGACCTAGTGCCTAAGGAGTGTGTTTATGCATCCACGAGCAACCACTTGCATCCATCAAACATAACATGTCTCAAACACATGTTTACATCCATGAGGATTCCTACCTAAAGGTTGCAAATTCGATCAATAGGACACACTTTAAATGATAGAAACAAGTATGAATAAAAACATAGGAAAAATTAGTTAAGAACATACCCATGAAAAGAAAAGGGTACGAGGCCACCAAGCTGCATTCATAGCGACCGAACTGCATTCATAGCAACCTTTTTTGTAATTAATTTGAACATATTTCCAAATCTAACCGTTAGTTTCAAATCTCTTATTATAATTGGAAAGCTCTCTTTGATACGAACCCAACTGTTCTTGTTTTAGGAGAATCCGATGGTCGGATCTCCCGTTATGCCAATTTGAAGTTAATGGTCAAAATTCATGAAAGTTAGCTGCGCGACGTGTATATTCAGACCATTATATAATATATATATATATATATATCATCGATTTACATTTAAAACATATTTTATAAATCGTTTTATAAATTCGTTTCAAAATGATTTCAAGTTCATTTTCAATTTTAAATCAAAATTGAATATTCTATATTATTATAATATTAAAGTGATAATATTTTCAAAATTTTAGATTTTGAAATCAATTCTTTTCGATATTCATTATAGAATGAATGAAATCGACAAAAAAATCCATTCGGCTTAAAATGGCGAATGTCTACTTACTCGGCTTCGTATTTTTTTTATATATTTTTGTGTCTACCCAAAATCGGACATTAAAGTCGTATTTTGATTATTCACTGAATATTATTTTAAAATAATCATTTTTTAAAATATTTTTTATTTTAAAATACTCATTATTTTAAAATATTCATTATTTTAAAGTATTATTTATTTCTGTATTGGCCTGTAACTCAATCAATTACCATATAGTTTCAGTTATATGGATTTCGTAAATCGCATGTATTCAACAATAATGACAAATAATCATTAACAATTCAATCATCATCCAGAGTGCATTTTACAACTGTATAAGCATTATAAATAAATAATGCTCAATACAGCCTGTCAACCCGTCGATTGACATACAACTAAATATTGGGATTGGTGTATGTCAAATATCTTTCTAGTACCTGTGTGGGGTTTTCCAACAACAACAATGAATTTAAATAAATCATTGGTTAATAAATTTAACCAATTCCAATTCGGTTTAAATTATTTTTCTATTTAACCAATCATCATTGTTTAAATTATAAATAAATATTAATAATTTAATTTCAACTACCACATTAATGTTAACATTATTTTTAATACGTTAACCAGTTCAACAACACAGTCATAACATAATACAGTCATATAAATCGTCCATAGTCTGTGGATTCGGACAAGGGAGGTGTGCTAATAGGCATCGTGTACAATTTATAATGATTAAAACTGATAAAAATCTACACCGGAAATCGATATATACATTTTTATACATGAATACAATAGCATGCCAAATATTTGAGTGAGAAGGAGTTCTCACATGGGTTGCACTCCGTCATTCTTTTATTTCTGAATTTCGGTTCTGTTTTAATTTAAAATCTCCTCCAATTCAAATTTACTCCATTTCAGTTTTGGTCAGTTCCATGTTGCAGTATTCATTGTTGCGAATCCAATGCAACTGGAATCGTTGGATTTGGGCCTCGTATGAAAAAGATATTGTATTTTAAACATTGATTACTAAAATAGGATAATTAATAAATTGATTAAAATTTAATCACCCCCTAATCTCATTTCTTTTTCCTGACTCCTAGACCCATGTAAAACCATTGCGCTCAAACCCTTTGACCACCAACGTACGCCGGTCGAGCGCACTGACCGCCGACCGGCCATCACCCCTCCAACTGCCTTCGCTTTGTCCTCCGACGCCCCCAACCTCATCAGTCGTGACTCCCCATTGTGCCACGAAATCACCCACAAACGCAGTATCTTTAGGCATGAAATTTGCTAAATCTAGGACCCTAAAACCGATCATAACCATTGAATATACCGAGCTCACGATTCTCATTATTTTTGTCTTATGGAAGATTTCGAAATTAATGAATGGATTTGAAGAAAAGGAGGGAGAAGGATCGGACGATAATTGCCACCGATCGATTGTGGAGGCATTGGAACACGTTTGACCATAGTTTAGTTGACTTAGGGTTTATTTAGGAATATATGTATGTATATATATATATGTAGGTATATATAATAATATTATTTTAATTCCAAATAGTGTGTTTTTGCATACGAACTCCAAATCAAACCCTACGATTATCGTTCCTAACCAAATACCACCATTCTGGACACAATGGAGTATGTTTCGTAAGCCAATTCGACTGCTTCGATCAGTTTTTCTTTGAATTAATATATAAATCAATATAGAATTAATTTAAACATACATTTTAAATTACCGAAGCCACATAATGACTCCAAAAATTACATAAAAATAAATCTAGCTATGTTTTGATGATACGGTCCTAACAAAACAAATTTCGTCGAATTTGGAGACGATTTGAAAAATGGCCCTTTTTCTAGTCGATTAAATTAAAACTGAAACGGCCAAACACGTTTAAATTTACCACGTTCACATATTAATTCCAAAATTTATGAAATTTGAAAGCTAATAGTAATTTGATATTTCGGATCGAATAAAAGTGGTTTCATCAAAAACATAGGTCGTTTGCAAAATGGCTATTTTTAAGGGCTATATATTATATTAAAATATATGTAAATTCCATAGCGACTATTTTAAATTTTAAAATAGACATAACTTTCTATTTATGTAATGAAATCTGAATGTTTCACATTCGTTAGAAAGATATAATTAAAAAGATTCAAATGTTTCTAGTTTTACTGAAATCTGATTTATATTGAATTTTATACATTCAATTGAAGTTTAAAATCGAATTTTCAAACTGCCATGCCATTTCAAACTATATTTATAATTAAAATAATATTTTACATTCTAATTTAGGTTTAAATAAAATTTAAATCGTTATTATTTGAAATAAAAAATATAAATATTCCAAATCCATTAAAATAGCTAAAATAAAAATTTTAAATTGGTTCAGAAATTCCGGGTTGTTACAATCTCCCCCACTTAAAATCTTTTCATCCTAAAAAAGGAACGGAGCTAAAAGGTATTTAACTAACCGACTCAACTTTCATTCTGGCTTTCATTCTTCAACTTTTCAGTTTTTAATAATTTTCTAATTTCTCAAAAACTTGGCTAATACCTTAAATTTTCAAAAAAATTAGCGATAACCTCCTTTGTACGGGCTGATCAATAAAACTGCAACTTGCGTCACAGGGCCCTCATCAATCCAAAAGAGAAAGCCAAGCGGCTAGCCAATCGGCTCATAAAGTCATCAAACCCAATGAATATAGTAAACTTGTATGTAACATCCCAGAATTTCGACAACTAAATATGGAATTAATTAATGCATTAATTATCGATAATGATATTTATATCGATGTTTGGATTAGAAATTTAAAATTGAATGTATGGTTTGTTGTTTGAATTGAATTCAATATTTAAAGGTAGGTTGGGAATCAAATATTCATATGGAAATTTGGCTGCAGTATGTGTGTACTCATGTATATAAAGAAAATGAAGTTGGTAAATGTGACGATCCCAAAACCCCGTGACACGGTGTTAAGGATAATCATTGGAATATAACACATTAATCATCATTAGCAGATCACAGATAATAGCATAAACGGAAAGTAGAATAATTTACACACATATGACAGCGGAATCATATAGATTTCATCACATCAGAGAAGCACAGTACAGGATACAACTTAGTGCATAATGATACATAATCAGTCACCATCGCCAGAGGCTGAATCATTCATAAAGATTACACAAAAGGAATATCAGTCTACATCGCCAATGGCGGAATCATAATATAGATACAACAATGGCGGAGAAAATCCAAGTCAGCACGGTGTAGTCAAGCCTCGCCATGAGCCAAAAGGTGCGTCAGAAACCTGTAACTAGGCTGCCCGTGTGAAAATGAGGGCACCCGAGTTTGCAAGGTGAAACAAACTACGAGTCAGTCATGGGACTGGTATGAGAAATCTACTTAACTTATTAACAACAATAATAAGGCAAATCAAAGGACCACGCCACTTTCGCGGAACGGGTTTACTCCAATGAGTGCTAGTGCATGAAATAAAATAATTAAATCAACGCAATGCTTTTTATAAAATGAAGCCATTATAAGACTCCGGTCTCATCACACAATGCAACGCAAGCTGGAGGATAGAGTTTTACCTTATAATGGCCAAAAAATGCTTCATACGTATAAAACAAAAATGTTATTACTAGTGCATATATGTTTCAAAAGCAAATTCAATCATAAATATCAATCCTAGGCGGCATAGCTACCATCTACTATGTCGCCATACTAGTACTACAATCACGTCCGCATATTTCGTATTGGAAATTGGATTCCTTCATGAGTCGAGGCAAGGGGAAAGCTTCTCTCCGATTCGAGACACTCTAGCAAATGCCTCGGGACCGCACACAGCAATCCCCTGGATCCTCCAAGGCCGGTCCTCTCTTACTTTTGAGGATTAATTATTCCTGAACACACGTTTCCCGGTCCTTACAGACCTATAATCGAGGCATCTCGTATTCCAATAACCACAAAGGTTAAAAGTAGATATAAATGTCAGGGCTGGGAGGTCACTGACACCACCATAGCTAGAAAGAAACGTCATGCAACTCCTTGGGTCCTTCTCCCGTTTTTGACTCATACCGGGTTGTGAGGCTCGCGAATTCACGTTATACACAAAGCTACGTCACACAGACCATGCTTTGATCATCAACCACAAGACTTTGCTTTGCAACAGAAGCCTTAATCTTATGCCACGTAGGCGTGCCACACAGGCAATCCACTCCATGCGACTGATTTCTGTCAATGTATAACCTCTGAGCTCGTACGTCTCAGAGAAGGGCGTTAAGCAAGAGAATAAATTCTCCACCGCCAAACAGATATATATTTAACAGAGATCAATCAACACAGAACAAAATCCAATGTCAGTCACACGGTCCATTTACAAGTCCGTTCTGGGTCTGAACGAAACCGTAGGCACCAATTCCTCGCATATCCGCACAATCAACAGTATGTTTGGACGGCTACTACTTCAATTCCTTTATGGTAGCTACTCCAATCACGAGCATCAGTAGCGCCCATCCATCCAATGTGGAGATCGTCGGTCTTCATCCGTCTTTGACTCTTCGACGTCTTAACGTCGATCGATTATTTGAAATGAGATAAACTCGGCCTTTTCAAATAACCTGCGTATATTTAGATTTTCAAATCAATTAATCACATGGTTGGACCATTCAACATTCACTTTTCAGTTATTTAGTTATAATTTTCATGTCAAATACATTCAACCTTCAAATATCAAGCAAACACAATAAAATTGGTTTATTTCCACTCTATATCGTCTATAGTACTTTATAACAATATATCGCCATTTTTATTTAATTTAAAACGGCCATATTTAATTAAACGACGTTTCAGGTCGTGTCGATTCACTGGCGCTGCTTTTCACTAATTTTGTTTTACACATATCTGAAAATCTAACCGTTGGATCTTCACAAATTTTACATCATTAGGAAGGTCATTTCAAAACGAATCCAACGGTTTCAGTTTTGGGAAAATCCGACGGTTGGATCTTCCACACTAGCCATTTGAAGTTACGATTTCAATTTACGAACTGCAGCGTCGTTATTCGATTTAATTTAATTATATTTATATATATATAAATATATTCGTTTCTGGCGCTGTTTTTCTTTAGTTTTGAATTAAACATTCCAGACAATCCAACCGTCGGATCTTCACAAAGTTGGTGCTGTTGGAAAGATATTTCCAAGGCGAACCCAACGGTTGCGGTTTCGGGAAAATCCAATGGTCGGATTTCCCGCACTAGTCGTTTGAAATCACGGTTTCAAAACACGAACTGCACGGCCACGTTTCGTTTTAATTCTATTTATATTTATATATTTATATAAATATTGTTCATTCAAAAATTCCTACATCGTTTCCACTTTAATTATTTCACTAACGCCTTTAAATTTTGGAAAATTTCGCCATAACCTCCTTTGTACGGGAGGGTCTGGAAAAATTCCCAAATAGCCACACGGGCGTCTCATATCAAAAAGAAAAAGAAAAAGCCAAGCGGCTAGCCAACAGGCTCATAAAATCATCACCCAAACAAAGTGGTAAATGTGTACCTATTTGTCGGGCACAAAATTTTATTTCGCTTCTCTAGCCCCTTTTCTTTAACCTGTTCAATAGATATGCATGTACATATATACAATCTCTAACACTTATCATTTTCCATTCAATTTCATATTTGATTTACTTCGGTTTAAAAAACACCATTCATTCTAATGTTGCATGCATAGGCTAAAATCATATCATTAGCTAGTTAATGTATATCTCAACTCATGCACGTTTATTTGAACAAGTGGCTATTTTTAACACTTCACATTTCAAAGATGATAATTTTGGTGAACTAAAATAGATTTCAACACATGACTATTTTATTTAGTTCCTATGCATGTTAAAAATAATATTTCTACCACAAATATTTATTTCAACATCTGCATATCTTTAGCATATCACACATATGATAAAAATGATATTTTTATCATTTAAAATATTCATTTGACAAATAGATGTTTCAACACTTCATAGTTTCAATAAAAATGTAATTTTTATTGTTCGATCTTTTCATTCAACACATGAACCTTTCCACTACACACTCTTCTCAACGAATGAGCATTTCCACACAGGGACATTTTATTTATGTTGTTCATATTAGAAAGATGGGATTTTTATTGTTGAAACTAGTTATATAAGGCGAATATTTTTCATACTTCATATATATATAAAAATGTGATTTTTATATTTTAAACACTTCATTCATTCACAAATGAATCTAATTTTCACACAACACTTTTCAACACATGAACAATTTCCACACATGGATATAGTTTTAACATATGGCTTTAATTTCAACGCATGAAAATAATTTCAACATATGAAAATAATTCTAACACACAAAGATTATTCAAAATTTTGGCAGCATAACGGCAGGGTAGTTAAAACCGGCACCGTCCCTAGTACGGCTCCTCGTTCTACCTTAAAACCTCGCGGTTTTTGACAATGGGGATTCATGCATCTAATTCGCACGCAGGCGGCATGTTTATTTTTATTTCCACAAATATTTCCAATTCATTTCAATCACCAATGGGTATTTTTCAACCACAACCAAACAAAATCAACCATAAACAATTATTCAACCATTCGTATTTTTCATCCAATATTTCACATCAATTCACCACAATAAATATCGTCCATGGTTTGTGGACGAGGGGAGTGTATATATATATAAATATATATTTGCTATATTTCACGTGCATTTCAACACATATATCAATTTTTTTATGCATGTAAAATTCATACTTCGCTTATATAGCTTACACTACGCATGTACATGAGGTATACGACATGTATGTAATTTATATTTCGCTTATATAAATTATACACGACATTTTCTATTCAATTTCACGTTACTTTAGATTTCTCACATTGGTTTTCGGAGCACTAAAAATCGATACGATGTCAGAAAAATCCGCGGCTTCTTCTATTGGGTAGAGAGCTTCCTTGCGGTCCCGATGTTTCCTGTTTCATCGAATTTCGTCAACACACCAAAAAGATATGATTTTCCAAAGTGTAAAGATCAAAGAAAAACTCAATTTCACGAAGCTTCAAAACTAGGTTTACAGTTTCGCAAAATTAGTGGCACGTGGGGACGATCGGGGGTGCTGACGTGGAAGAGGGAAGAGAGGGCTTCAAGTCGGTGGTGGTTTGGTGGCGTTCGGTGGTCAGTGGCGTTCAGGGAGGCATCGGGAAGTGTTCGACTTTCGGTCGATGGTTCTGGCGAAGGAGGAGGCGATATGGGTTGGGGTAAGGTCGGATTTGAAGAGGAGGAGGAGGCGCGTCGAGGTAGGGGGTGGCGCAGGCGGAAATCGCCTGTGGCGGCGGCGATTTGGGGGAGAAGCGGCGGACGATTTAAGTCGTCGATCGGGAGAGAGAAACGAGGGTTTCTGGTTTTTTTTATTTTTTAAAATAATGAATGGAAATTTTTGATTGGCCCATAATTTCAATAAATTTTTAAATAGTGTTTTCTCAAACGAACTCCTTTTTAAACCCAACGAATGTTGCCCCTAGCTAAATACCCCCATTGCGGACACAATGGGATAAGTTTCGTAGGCCAATTCGACAGTTACAGTCAGTTATTTTTCAAATTAAAGTATAAAACATTTAATTTTTAACTCTCAACGTACAGTTCAATTTGCCAGGGCCACAAACTGATTCGAAAAATTCCAGAAAAATAAATCTAGTTATGTTTTGACGCTACGGTCCGAACAAAACTAGTTTCGTCGAATTCTGAGGTCGTTTGAAAAATGGCCATTTTCTGGTCGATCCAATTTAACAGAAATTGACCAATCACATTTTCTTTTGCCACGCTCACATACTAGCTTCAAAATTTATGAAATTTGAAACCTAGCAATAGTTTGACATCTCGGACCCAACAAAAGTGATTTCGTCGAATTCCGAGGTCGTATGCAAAATATCAATTTTCCAGGGCTATATATTATATATACCGACCCTTCTGAAAATTCATTCGGCCATAACTTTTAATTCCCGTTATGAAACTTTGATTTTTCAGATTCGTTAGAAAGATATTGACTAACAGATTTAAATATTTTTGGTTTCGCCAAAATCCGATATATTTTCCACCCTGCACAGTCAGTCAAAGTTTGAATTCAAATTTTCAAACCGACTCACTATTTCTAATTCACTATTTTATTGAAATATTCTACTTCAATTGTTCAAATTCCTTTGAAATAACCAATTTAAAATTTTTTAAATTGGCTCGTATTTTCCGGGTTATTACAGTAAAAATATTCATAAGGAAATATTCATATGGAAATTTACATTTTAAAATTTAAAATCGAATGGAGTTGTCGGCGGACAAACAAGATAAAAATCAGTAGACCGATAACTAATTTAAAAATAAAACATCGTGTACACAAAATGGAGTTGGGTTAAGAATTAAATTAATTTTATTGAATTTAGAACATTGAAACGAAGGGATACATATAAATTTTTTTTGTATTTGGGGACTGTGTTTGCAGTACGAGTTCAGCGTTCAGAGCGTTACACGGTTAGACAATAATTTACGGAAAAGTTTAATTAAAATATAACCTATCCTAAAATGAACCTTCCTCGGTAAGAAACCACACCGACCTATTGCTGAAAACGCGCTGCTCTCTATAACCTTATATGATGGAACTTCGTTCTTATCTTCACATTTTTCTTGTATAAAAAAAATCAAGCTCTCCAATCCATTCCTTCAGCCGAATCATCTTTTTCCCCAATTCGAAGAAAATGGCATCCCTAAAATTCGCCATGGCCTCCTATAAAAATCTGTCACCCCTCTTCTCAAAATCAAAATCATACCTTTCCCCCTGAAAATCCTAACTCCATTAAGCTGCAACTCCTTCTGCTGAAAAATGGTTTAGGTTAAATCGAAGCCCTCCTCATGTTTAAAGCTTGCCTGAACTTGAAGGCGTCATTCCTGCGTGAACCTCCAACTCAGCACCACCACAAATAACAGTGAAGCCATCCACCTTACTTGCCTTTTTTGTCTACCGCTGGTTCAAGGTTAGTTTCTTTAAAAACTCACGATTTACTTGTTTTCGAGTAAATTAACATCAATATTGAACTAAATCTATTAGATAAATTGCATGTAGCTTGATGATTACTTATGTTATCTGATTTGTGTTAATTGCATTGATATTTTTTCCCATTTGATACCTTGCTTTGTGTAAAACAAAGCCCTTCCCCTTGAACTGAAGAATGGTTTCAGTCTTTCTATAACAACTTGGGCACTGTAAATATTCATCATACACAAACAATCACTTTAAATATTCAGTCTTTCTATGAGAAGTTGCATCAAACCTACCTGTATAGTTTGTCATATTTGTATTTTAGTTTGTCATCAAACTCACCTCTATAGTTTGTCATAATTGTTGTAGTATAGTTTGTCATAATTGTTGTTTCTATACACTAAAATTTTAATTCAAGTGTTATTCAATACAATTAATATAAAGATATATATATATTACTGCTTTGCTCTTTGTCCCTAGTGCGTGTTTGAATTGTGACTGAACATTGTGTTTTTTCTTAAAGCAAGAACTCAAATTTGAATATATTATATGTCATCATTTTGGTTAACGATGATATCATGATATACCTGGATATTTATAGATATATAACTCTAGATTTTTGAGATAAGAGTTCGTCAAGTCATACAACAGGATTCGGGTTTAAAAACTTGGTTGCACTGTATAGTACCTAAACAAGACAATGTTTTGTAAACATATGGATCAGTAAGTTAGTTGCATTTGTCCATTCTTTTGGTTACAGTAATAACCATACACATATATTCATTACTGTTGTCTGAGTTGCATGCTACAAATTTGGATCGACAATTGTTATTAAAAATTTTAGTAGCTGCATTATTTGATTTGTATGCCTTATTTGAATGAGTACATTTTTTTTTCATATCGACCAAGGAATTTTCCCAACATGATAGTGATCAAATTTGTTAATTACATATGATTTCCCAATCTTAATACATATGTGATCGTAAAATGTTAAGGACTGTTCTGGTCATGTATAGTTTTGTTTTCTTTAGAAAGCAAACTATCCTAGTTTATATCCCTTGTCCTATACATGAGAATATGAACCATATATGTGTATGTATATGTTAGACCCAAAAGTGGTTCTAACACCCAAACTGATTAAAAGCAAGATGAAATGAGACAAAAATAAAAATGAACACGCAGGATTTATAGTGGTTCGGCGAAGAAATGCCTACGTCCACTTATCTTTCACTATATTCAATAATTCAGTTGCAAATACAATGTAAGATTCACTCAATTCCACTCACAACTCACTTATGTTCACTCAATTGATTAAAACAAAGAATGAAAGATAATTTGGATTCTCCGGGAGTAATGGAGTTCGGATGATGGAGGTAGTTGAATTCTCAAAGTGCTAAAAAAAAGATCCTTCTCTTTGTCTCCAGACGGGGTATTTATAGGTGTGAATTTGCTTGAAATTTGATCCGGGTCGGGGCCACATGTCGTCCATCCCACTATCTTCGGGTTCGGATGAACTATTATGTTGACAGCGCATCAAAGGAACGAACGTTATGGGTAGGAACTGGTCATAGCCGGTCCGGATATCCAGGCGATTTTGCAGGAGAGTAACATGGAGCATGGGTTCGGGTCGGAGATGCGCAGATAAGGGATTCGGATCGGGATACCCGATCCGAACCGGATTGGCTTAGATGCGATGCTCTCTTCTTCTCTAATCTGCTCCGCTCCGATCCATTTTCGTGGCAAACAGGTGGCTTTCCGATCCAATCGAGGTTTAGTTGCCCTCCGATCCGATTAGATATGCCTTACCAATTTACTTAATAGGAGTTCACCGATCCGAACAGAGGACTCTTTCCGACCCGAACCGATGATTTGTTCTGACACGATCCGAACAGCTGCTGCTATCTAATCTAGATTGTAGTGTCTTCTCCAATACGAACCGAAGTCTTCTAATTAAAAATGCCCTTCAATGTTTGGTTTCTTGACTTTGTGTTGCCTAGTTCACAAAGTAGGCTAACATTTTGCCCCCTCAAAGGATGCTTCTGTTGTATACGAAGCGTGCTTTGATGTCGTTTGAAATGCTAGTCCTTGAATCAAAACAGTCAGAAAGTCACTTCTATTCGTTTGTGAAGATGTGTTGCTTCATGAAGACATGTCTCTTATTGCTTATATATATGTCGTGAAACACTTGATTCATTTTCTTCATTTTTGAGTCTAGTCCAGAAGTTCTTCTCGACATATAGTATTCTTCTCAAATATGTTCTTTCCTAGTTTTTCTTTTAAATCCAATTCGAATACTAGAGGAATGCACAGATTTCTACCCGGTTCGGTGGCGCGACCCGGTTCGGTGTCCGACTCGAGCACCTTTTCTTCCTGTTTCGCTTGGCACTGGGTTGATGGGCCAGAAGATGTGGGCTGGCTTGGACTCGGTCCGAACGGAGTAAAACACGGGGAATACAAAGAGCCATCTCACGTCTTATATAAACTCGATCACCCATACTCTTCTACCTTCTTTACTCCCACAATTCTTGTTCTCCCAGTTTTATACCGAAACCCCACTTCCTAAAAAATCTAAAAACTCCAAACTCCTCGTTTCAATCTTCGAATAAAACATCTAGGTATTTTAAATCTCCGATTATTTATGTAATAACTGATTTCAACTAGGTTTGCGTTTAAATCGAGTGATTGAAGTGTGGTGTTTGTTGAACTCTGACGCCTGGGTCTCCTCCACCGTTTGTCATCGTCGTTGATGGTGTCTTCGCCGCCTCGAGGTAACAACGGGGGTCATTGGGATCCAGCGTTAAACGTTCGAGCACATAAACGCTTAACTTCGTTTGGGTCTAGTGAAATTTGAAGACGAGAAAGGGGAGAATAGGAACTGGGTTCGGTTCGGGTTAGGAAGTGCTGAAGCAGCGGAGGGGAGGACAAGTTCATATGTTAGGATCGGGTCGGAATGAAATGCGATGTGGAGAAAACCATGCTTGTCCGACCAGGTCGGGTCGGGGGAAAAGATAGAGAAAGGGAAAGGACGTATGGATCTTTTTGTCTGCTGAACCACTCCGAATGCTTATTCCGATCCGGTTTTAATCTGCCAAACATGAATGTCTTCTCCGAACCAAACAATACGCAGACCCGAACCGATCCCAGCTATATGCACATCCGATCCGAACCCAACAATGAACGCATCCTATCCGAACTGAATGATATGCATATTCCAACTCAAAGCACTAGACTTTATCCAACCAGGGTTAATCAATGCCTGACCTAATCTTCAACTTAATGAACAGTTAGGGTAGTGCCTTATGAACGTAAACGATCATCAAGATTTATTCTGAACATCGCCGCTCCGTTAGAACTTCGCATTATGCTTTTAAGTGTTTTTCTTCTCATGTTTTGCGCACACTACACACACTTTAGCTCACACATTTGCACAGGGGGGCACGGGATAATTTACTCTAATCCGTGCTATTGCTTCTTCAATAGTTCTATGACAATGAGGCCCAGACGCTCTTCCCGTCTAGCTGAGAGGAAAGAAGCCCCGGAAACTTCTAACAAAATCACTCTTCAGGATATATCTTCTTCGTCTGATCCAGAATGGGACAGTGAGGGTCCAGATTACGGGGTTGGACATCGGGAAAGCGACGAGGTGTCTTCAGAGAATGAAGTTTCTCTGGGTTTTGAGGAGGAAGGAGGGATTGGTGACAATCGAGCACCCGATGAATTTGAATCAGCCATCATATTAGAATCACCCTTGGAGTCTGTTGAATCAACAATTGACAACGATCGACTTGTTCGAATTTGCCTAAAATATGGAATAATGAAAAGGGACACGCTAGTGCCCTCACGCTCTGATCGTCCCCACAACCCTCCAGAAGGATATATGACGGTCACTCGATTGATGTGCATGGTCGGCGCCATTCCTCCATTCTCTCCTTTCATCGTTGATTTCTTAAGACAAATGCGGATTGCCCCCATGCAGTTGCATCCCAATTCATATGCCTATTTGCACACCTTGTACATAGCATATCGTGAAATCCTAGGCATAGAGCTCGCGTTCGATGATGTTCATTTCTTTTATAATTTCAAGCATCGGACTCGAGAGACTCCATCCTTCTGTTACTTTGAATCATTCCCAAAAAGGAAGATAATCTCTGCACCATTTAGCAGTAAAGCTGGAGATTCCAGACTAGAATGGTTCTACATAAAGCAACAGTCTGGATGCGCCAGGAGATGGACAAAATCAAGTAAAGCGTTGATTTTCCGAACCCGGACTCTATACACTTGAATCATCACCCTGACCTGTTTTCCTTTTTGTTTGCAGTTGACAATCCCAAACAGATATCAGATTAGGTGTTCTTTGATCGGATGCACCTACTTCTTAATGGCGATCAAAAATTCTTGACTATCGACGAGGTCCTTAAAGATGAATACCTTCACTTTCATGGGCTGCTATCTGTTTTTCGTAGCATCGGTCATGGGACGGTCCCTTACGCATACATTCCTCCAGTGGAGATAGTTCCAGAGACAGGAGAAGGCTCGGGAATTCCTACAGCGCCTCTTCAAACTTCACCTTCTCCATCTTCCACACAAGATGATGAATTGGCTAATATGGCCGAAAATCATCGTGAGGGGTATGTTGCCCCCGAGGAAACTACCTCTCTAGACAAATCAAAATCCTCCCAAGAGTCGCCACTTCATTCTTCCGAAGGGGATGTCCCTAGCACTGATGAGCACATATTTCAAGGTTTGGGGGATCTCCCCTTACCTGAGACTATATATACTTCAGAGGATTTCAGGAAGGATCCTTTAGTCTTCACCTCTTCTGAAGAAACTACTCCCGCTAAGGCCAAAGAGCCTGCCCGCACTAGTCTAGCTTAAGACTCGGGTTGGTTGGGGGGACACACACCACTTAGGATGCACTTTACACCACAGCATTAGCATTCGTTGCACTTCTTTCTCCATGAATCCATTAATTCTAAACTTCGTTTATTTTATCGTGCAGGTTCAATGTCTCGATCCTACTACGATATAAGAAAACTTCGTCGTAGCATGTCCAATCCTCCTCAGGATGTCGAGTATGATCGCCGGGATGATCGTGGTAGGGAGGAGAGAAGACCTTATGATCCCTATCGTTCTCGACCCTCACGTTCCCGCTCACCAGTTAGGCCGGAACACGAGAAATACAAAGGTTACCAAAGCCGTAGGGAGGAGGACAGACCACAATCCAAAGACTCCTCCTCCTCCTATGAGAAACGCAGTAGAGAGAAAAGTCCTCCAAAGGAAACCGGGTTTCGAAGTAAGCAAAAGGTCCCTGCTACTAAACGACCTAGGACAAACAAAGAGACTACAGAATCCTCTTCAGGAAGGGACACCGAATTGACAATCCTCGCTCCTCCCCCACCAGATGCGGGAACCGCCATAAAGCGGGCATATTTGAAAGAGCAATTTCCCGAACACTACTTCGAAACTCTGACTTTTTTACCTGCCCTTGAACCTATTTCGTCTAATTGGGCAGATGAGGCCAAAGCAAAGATTGATGCGGTGCAAAAACAATATACTGAGATGTTCAAATATTCGCGCAATCTTTCTAAAATCATCCGCACTCTAATCACAAATACTGATTCAATGCAAAAGACTACGGAGGAGGATACTAAGGCCTTAAAAGCTCTAGGAAAAGATTTGGAAGACACTCAAGCTCAGCTAGCGGTCGCTCAAAGGGACGCTTCTAATTTCAAACAACAATTCGAGGACATGCAAAAACGTTATCACGATTTGCTTGAATCTCATACTCAGGAGCGTTCTGAATTAAAAAAGCAAGCTGACGAGGCCAAGTCAGAGGCTGCTAAGACACGCATTGCTTATGCTGAGGTTGAGCGGAAAAATGCCGAGTTAGCAAAGAGGAGTGCTGAATTAGAAAAGAAGAACGCTGACTTGGCTTCAAAGTTGTTGGAGGCAGAGAACAGGGCTGCTCTGGCCGAGGGCAATGTGGAGTGTGCTATTAAATCTGCGGAGGATGCCCGCAAGCAACTATCAGAGGCGGAGGCTGATATTCAGGGCTTCGGCGAGCTAATGATTGAATTCTTCGCACACATTATTCGTCGTCGAAACATTTCTTGGATCGAGGACTATCCATCCACTCTGGTTCAAGTATGGAATCAAATCGTTGAGTGGGAAAAAGAAGAACTTAAGGTCGATTCTCTTGATGAAGATAAACTGATGGAGAAATACTTGAGAGACGATGAAACGGAGCGCCTAGCTGAAGGGCGCCGCCTTATTGCTGAGGCCATGGAAGAAGAGAGACGGAAGTCTAAACAAAAAACCATTCTCAAAGCTGGTTCCTCTTCTTCTGCTCCTGCAACTCCCGAAGTAGAAGGGTATGATCCCGAAAATCCGGGAATTCCCCGAACAACTCTGCTATCTCCCATTCCTGAAATAACCCCAGAGGTAGTGGTCACCCCCGCTGAAAAGTCTTCGGAAGGTATCCCTATCTTTTCTCCCCAATTTGCCAAAGCTATTACAACCTTTCGCTACGTGATTGAACATTCGATGAGAGACCCATTGTTTTCGCCTGAGTTGATAACTGTTGCTTCTCATTCTGTAGGTGTCGAATCGTCTGAAAAGACAGATGTAGCTCAAGGAGCTACTGCTGGGACAAAGCCCGCAGATGGGGCCAAAAAAGGGGAAGACAAGGCTGCTTCTATAGACTTGGGAGAAGGAAATGAGCCAACTAAGGTCACCACTCCCCATGATGAAGAAATGATAGCAGCTTTAAAGGACGATGGCGGAGACGGGGGGCATGATGAGGAACCAGAAGTCGCAATAACTGGGGAGTCAAAAAGTACTGATGACGTTACCTTGGCTGCAATGAAGGCTGACCAAGACAAGCGTTTGCAATTAAAGGCCGAAGAACTAGACCCTGAGGTCCTCAAGCCCCTCGCAGTTATGGATGCGGGTTCAAGGTTAGTCGTTAAGCTCTCAACTAGATCTATTACCGAAGAACTTGCTAAAAAATCTTCTCTTGATTCCAGTGTCCCGCCCTCCGGGAAGAAGTCTACTGGCTCCAGTACCGCATCTTCAGGGAAAAAGAAATCAAAACGAATCTTGACTGAAGCCGAGAAGGAAGCAAAGGATGCGGAAAAAGCTGCCAAGAAATCTAAGGCTCATTCCAAACCCAAATAGTGGGTTCCCCTGTATCTTTTTAGCATCTTTGTGAACCAATAATTGCTGCTACAAAAGCAGCTCCTGTACTTTCTTTTTTAGTTATTTCCCTGTACAAATTCATTCATTTGTAAATAAAAATAATTCACTTTCTGCAATGTTTATTTGTTAGTAGTTCTGCACTTATGTAAAAATGCATGTCTATAGTTATGAAACGAAGTTGTGGAGGGGGAAATATGTGTATGCATACGTGTCCCCGGTTAATTCCCACAAATTATCTAATGCTTAACCAAGCGATCTGAATGCCCCCAATTCTCTGACGGGATAGCACTTCCTGTGTCGTCAGTACCTGTCGTTTTTTCTGGCATTCCTTTTATACTCTCCCTCTTTCTCTTGAGAGTTAGAGTTCGAGTTCAGTCATCTGTTTATTCCCCGGTCGTTCAACGGGGAAAGATTTCTTTCTCGGCGCTCAGTCGGAGACGCCTTTATACTCTCTTTCTCTCTGGAAAGTTAGAGCTAGGAGGAGAATTTCCTTTTCAGCGCTCAGTCGGAGACGCTTTTATACTCTCTCTCTTTCTCTGGAGAGTTAGAGTTAGGAAGAGAATTTCTTTTTCAGCGCTCAGTCAGAGACGCTTTTATACTTTCTCTCTTTCTCTGGAGAGTTAGAGTTAGGAAGAGAATTTCTTTTTCAGCGCTCAGTCAGAGACGCTTTTATACTCTCTCTCTTTCTCTGGAGAGTTAGAGTTAAGAATGTCGTTTTTTCATTCTTTTATGTCTTATTGCACAAACAATCGTTGTGCTTCTTTTTATGTCTACACTGTTTTCAACCTTTTTAGGCTCTGAGTTATCCTGTATTTTATAATCACAACAGAATAACTGATGAATGTAAATGCATAAAAGTAAATAACACACAATATTTTTATAGTGGTTCGGCTAAGTTGTAGCCTACATCTTCTTTATAGTCCTTTATTCATATCATCAAACTTTCCCAAGGCAAGTCGTGCCTTATTACAGAGTTCATAAGAAAAATAACACAAAGTACAGTGTTTTTAATCCAAATATCGCATTAAGTGTTGGGCATTCCATGCTCTGGGGACTTCTTCGCCATCCACGGTCGTTAACTTGAAGGTTCCTTTTTCAAGTTTCCGTTGAATGATAAAGGGTCCTTCCCATTTCGGACCAAGGTGAGGAAGGGATGGAAAAACTCTCTTTAGCGCCAAATCTCCTGGTTCAAAAGTTCTGAGGCGAACTTTTTTGTCATAATAGCGTGCCATCTGACGCCGATGTCTTGCTGCACGCAAATCTGCTTCGTCCCTTTTCTCTTCGACTTCATCAAGAGACTCAAGTAAAAGCGCCCGATTTGTCATCGGGTCATAATATGTCACCCTGTGGGAAGGAACTTCTAGTTCAACTGGAATTACAACTTCTGAGCCAAAGGAGAGAGAGAAAGGGGTATGACCGGTAGCCGTTTTAAATGTCGTTCGATATGCCCACAAAGCTAGGGGAAATTCATCAACCCACTTTGCCTTTGCACGCTCTAACCGCTTCTTGAGGATGGATTTTATTACCTTGTTTATTGCCTCTACCTGCCCATTCGATTGCGGATAGGCAACTGCAGTATATCGTTTGTCTATCTTATACTTCTGGCAAAAATTTCTGAATTCAGTGCTATCAAATTGGGTCCCGTTGTCCGTTATAATCGTCCTTGGGATCCCGAATCGACATATAATATTTCTGACTACAAAACTTATCACCTTTCTTGCTGTGATCTTAGTCAAGGGCTCAGCTTCCACCCACTTCGTAAAATAGTCCACTGCTACTATTGCATACTTAGCTCCTCCTTTAGCAATTGGTAAAACTCCAATGATATCAATTCCCCAAGTGGCAAATGGTCAAGGACTTACCATCGATTTAAGCTGGGTTGACGGTGCCCTGGGGATTTTGGCGAATCTCTGGCACTTATCGCAGCGTCGTGAATAATCAGCTGCGTCTTTGTTGATCGTAGGCCAGAAGTATCCGTACCGCAATATTTTCTTTGCTAAAGTTTGACCTCCTGTATGATCTCCACACTCACCTTCGTGTACTTCTCTTAGTACACGCTTGATGTCGTCGTGTGCTATACATCGTAACAGGGGCATAGAAAATCCTTGTCTATAGAGAGTATCATCTTGTATGACATATCTGGTAGCTTTGCGAACTACAGCTCTTTTCTCACTCTTCTTCGATGGGAGTGTCCCATTCTTAAGGAAATTCTTAATTGGAGTCGTCCATGACTCCTTCTCTGGTTCTGCTTCAAAAGCGAATTCAATTTCCATTGACTCAAAGCTTGGGGACTCCAACGTTTCAATTGGAATTACTTCAGTCTCTTCTGGATTGTCAGAACTAGCCAGCTTTGCCAGTCTATCCACTTTCTGGTTTTCAACTCTGGGAATATGTGTTATGTTGTACCGCTCTAAGCTATTCAATAGCTCTTTCACTTTCTTGAGGTAGGCGATAAGTCGAGGTCCTCGAGCCACAAATTCCTCTCGCACTTGGCAAACAACAATTTTAGAGTCACAGAATATGTCTAACATTTTTACTCCAAGGTCTTTAGCAAGTTTCAGCACGGCAATCAGGGCTTCATATTCAGAGTCATTGTTAGTTGCCGAAAATTCTAATCGCAGGGCGTAATATAACGACCGTCCCTCGGGAGTGACTAAGACAATTCCAGCTCCTGACCTTCGGTCATTCTTAGCTCCATCTGTATATAATTTCCACGGATTCATCTATAGCTCATCCTCAGATTTAACCACTCGGTCATTGATTATTTCCTCCTCTGGAATGGTGAACTCCACAATAAAGTCTGCTAGAGCCTGCCCCCTGATTGACTTTCATGGTTGAAAATTCAAATCAAACTGACTTAGTTCTATGTTCCATTTGATCAACCTTCCCGATGCTTCGGGTCTCTGCAACACCTGCCTCAATGGCTGGTCGGTGTATATGGTTATTGGATGGGCTTGGAAATAGTGACGAAGTTTTCGGGATGCGATCAGGAGGCTGTAAGCGAGCTTCTCAATTTTTGGGTAGTTGCGCTCTGCCGCTACTAATTTCTTACTTACATAGTACACCGGCCTTTGTACTTTGTCTTCTTCTCGAACCAGGGCTGTGCTGACAGCGTGAGCCGAGACTGCCAAATAAACAAATAATTCTTCGTGATCGACGGGCTTTGATAAAATCGGCGGTTTTTCTAGCAGTTCCAACAGATTCTGAAAGGCCTCAACACAATCCGGAGTCCACTGGAAGTTCTTCTTTCCCATTTTTATCAAATCAAAAAACGGAACACATTTATCTGTGGCTTTGGAGATGAATCTACTCAGCGCCGCTACTTTCCCTGCCAGACTTTGGACGTCTTTAATTCTCCTCGGTTCTTCGATGTTTCTAATCGCTGCTATCTGGCTAGGGTTGATTTCAATTCCTCGGGAACTCACAATAAAGCCAAGGAACTTTCCCGATGCCACTCCAAATGAGCATTTCAGAGGATTCAATTTCATCCGGTACTTTCGCAAGATACCAAACATTTCCGCTAAGTCTTACGTATGACTGGAAGACCGCTTTGATTTGACAAGCATATCATCCACATAAACTTCCATAGTTTTTCCTATTTGATCATAAAACATTCTGTTTACCAAGCGCTGATAAGTTGCTCCAGCGTTTTTTAACCCGAATGGCATTACAACATAACAATATAGCCCCAAATTCGTAATGAAACTCGTATGCTCTTGGTCCGGTACGTGCATAGGAATTTGGTTGTATCCAGAATATGCGTCCATGAAAGAGAGAAGTTCATGACCTGCTGTCGAATCTACAAGCTGGTCAATCCTGGGAAGTGGGAAACTATCTTTCGGGCAAGCCTTATTTAAATCTGAAAAATCAATGCAAGTCCGCCACTTTCCGTTTGGCTTCTTTACTAAGACGGGATTCGATATCCAGTCGGGATATGTCGAATCCCGAATAAATCCATTCTGCTTCAATTTCTCTACTTCCTCTTTGAGATCAGCCGACCTCTCTGGGCCCAGCATGCGTCTCTTTTGCTTCACAGGCGGATGCTTCGGATTTACATTCAGTTTGTGACTTATAATGGATGGTGATATCCCACACATGTCAGCATGGGTCCAGGCGAACACATCTAAGTTTGCCTTCAAGAAGTCAGTTAGTTCTTCAGCACGACGTGGATCCAATTGAGAACCAATCTTCAAAACTTTTGTCGGATCAGCTTTATCAATGGGAATTTCTACTGTCGCTTCATTAGGAGTTGCATTCCTAGCCTCTGTTTCCTCGTCTTTTCTGGGATCCAGGTCTTCAGGCGTTCCTTTGGGCAACTCCTTCGGGGTCAATCTCTCTAATTGCTATGCCGAGTCCCCCTTTGAGGGAGACGGGGCATCCTTATTCTCAACGTTAAGTCCTTTCATTAACATCTTTAACTCGGCCACATAGCAGGCCCGTCCGGAAACCTGATCCCCTCTCATTACTCCAGTTCGGGCTTCGGTTGGGAACTTAAGTAACAAGCACCAAGGGGCGATACAAACTCTAAATTCAGCGAGGGCAGGTCTCCCCAAAAATGCGTTATATGGCGAATCTACGTCCAATACTACGAACTGAAGCATTCGCACTCTTCTACGTTCTCCTTGCCCCAGGGTCACGGGCAACTCTATGTATCCCGTGGGAGCTGTCGTCGCCCCGTTGAAGCCTCTAATCCATCCTTCACAAGGTTTCAGATCTTCGGACTCAAGCTTCATCTGATCAAATGACTTCTTGAACAAAATATTAACGGAATTTCCGTTGTCTACTAATACCTTATGGACCAAGGCCGGCCCAATGGTGGTAGTAATAACCAACGGATCATTTGTGGGTGATTGTATCCCAGTATTGTCTCGGCTGCGAAATACCACGTCGTCGAACATGGTCTTCTGTTGTTTTATGGGGGTGACATCTTCCAAATCATCACCTTCATTCACATCTAGATGCTTGGAAGCATTCACATATTGATCCATTGATCTGAAACTTCGGATTGCCGGGTGAGGTCCGCCTACTATGGAGTTGATAACAATTCCTTTACCTTTCTGCTGCGCTGTAGGCTTGGGAGCAGGTAGAATTTGTTTTGGAGCCTGCTCACCTTGCCCCCTGTCTCTCGGGGCAACCTTGTACTCATCCAACTTCCCTTCACGTAACAGTTTCTCAATCACATCCCTCAAATGCCGACATTCATTAGTTGAATGCCCGTGAGTTCCATGGAACAAACAAAACTTCCCTGTCGCCATTTCTTTCTCGGTCGAATCACGAGGTGGCGGCCTTTTGTATTGCAACACATTATACGTATCCAGGTAAATATTTTCCAGGGTGTCGTTCAATGGTGTATAATTCTCGTAGTTCTGGAATCGGGGTCTTTTGTTAGGGTCACTTCCCCTATTTCTGTTTCTTCTGTTACCGCTCGAATTACGGTTATTGTTGTTGTTTCCCCCACTTCCAGTATTGCTATTTCCACCCTTGTTTCCTACATTTACTTCAACCTTGCCAGAATTCTCCCCCGACTGCTTCACGGCGATATTACTCTGCATATTCTCCTTTGAAGCCGTCTCAGACTTTCTCTTTCGGTTCGCCCTGGCCTCCTCTCGCCTTAAATAAATATCGTCTTTTTCGTAGAATATCTCCCTTGTGGGGGTTGTCTTCCCAGAAAGGTAGTCTCCAAACTCAGATTCAGGATCGACTCCTTCCTTCAATGCCATCAGAATAGTGGGCTCATGCGGGTCACTGACCTCAGTTACAGCTTGGTTAAAACGATCAAGATATGCCCTTAAAGATTCTCCTGGTGCCTGTTTGATTCTCGATAATTCAATAACACTTTTGGACTTTCGGGCATGTAGTCGGAACTAGTTCATGAAACGCTCGCTTAGTTCCTTGTAATTAGAAATCGAACGAGGAGGAAGTCGGGTGAACCAGAACAATGCCACATCCTCTAGGTAGATTGGGAATGCTTTGCACTTCACTTCATCTGGGGCAGCAGCAGCATTCATGAGCCACGAATACCGCATCAAATGCTGTCCCGGATCAGTCCTTCCGTTGTACTTGTCCATTTGTGGCAAGTTAAAGCGTCGGGGAAATTGGAAGTCGAGGATATCGTCGGTGAAGGGAGTATGGCTTCGCTCAATGCCATAGTCTTCATTTGTATAATTCCGGCTCTCGGACATAATTTGGCGAACCATTGCCTGTACATCAGCATTAGTTAGGGGCCGCTCAGGTTCCCTGGCCCTAGTATCCGAGTTCCTTCTGGGCTCTTGCTCAGGAGATGCTCTTCTTCTTCGAGCTGCCTCTGCTCGATTCCGTTCCCTGCGTTCCCGGTCGATCTCGGGAGGAGGGGACTGGAGTCTTTGCCCCCGAGTGGGGTCATTGTTTCCTAATGCTCGTGCGATATCCTCACGAGATCCCAAAGATCCAAATGTCAGCTGCTCCACGTTCTGAGGTCGCTCGAGTGGCCTTCGTTCACGGGGCCTCTCTTCCTCGGAAGATGAAGATTGATCTATTGGTGTGTGACGAACCTGTGATGGAGTTCTTTGTCGACGGAGTTCACTAATCTCCCGACTCATGAGCCTCATATTTTCCTGCATCATGAGATTAGTGCGCTCGTGAACTTTCATGGCCTCCCTCGTGCTCTCAAGCATATCAAGCAAGCGCGAGAAATCTCCTTGGGTGATGGGCGTAGATGGATTGACCTGATCACCAACCCTGGTAGCTGGAATTGGAGCATTCATAGGGACTCGAGTAGAGGTTCCAGCTTCACCAAGCATCGGGTCGGATCGGAGGTAGGAAGTCGGATCGGTTCGGAGATGGGGAGCCTGGTCGGATCGGTGCGTGGCAAGCAGCTCGGGTCGGTTCAGATTGGGGGAATGCACTGCTTCAGAATCTCCTACCCGGATCAGATCGGAGCTCTCCCCCTGCTGGCGGCTCGGATTTCCTGCATTGGCTCTTCCTGCTGCTGAACTCTGCCCCCGAGACCTTGTTACAACAGCATTTTGCTGATCTTCTCCAACTCCATTTCCTCGAAAAGGTTGAACTTCCTTTCCTTTTCCTTTGGCCATGAGTTTTTGACAATCACTTCAACGAATATAAAAAAGAGGAGAAACTTAAGGATTCACTTCTTTGAACTCAACGGTCCAAAAAGTAGAAAGAGATCCCGGAAAATAAAGAATTTAGACGAGGGTTCTCAGTGAAAGCACCAAAATGTTAGACCCAAAAGTGGTTCTAACACCCAAACTGATTAAAAGCAAGATGAAATGAGACAAAAATAAAAATGAACACGCAGGATTTATAGTGGTTCGGCGAAGAAATGCCTACGTCCACTTATCTTTCACTATATTCAATAATTCAGTTGCAAATACAATGTAAGATTCACTCAATTCCACTCACAACTCACTTATGTTCACTCAATTGATTAAAACAAAGAATGAAAGATAATTTGGATTCTCCGGGAGTAATGGAGTTCGGATGATGGAGGTAGTTGAATTCTCAAAGTGCTGAAAAAAAAGATCCTTCTCTTTGTCTCCAGACGGGGTATTTATAGGTGTGAATTTGCTTGAAATTTGATCCGGGTCGGGGCCACATGTCGTCCATCCCACTATCTTCGGGTTCGGATGAACTATTATGTTGACAGCGCATCAAAGGAACGAACGTTATGGGTAGGAACTGGTCATAGCCGGTCCGGATATCCAGGCGATTTTGCAGGAGAGTAACATGGAGCATGGGTTCGGGTTGGAGATGCGCAGATAAGGGATTCGGATCGGGATACCCGATCCGAACCGGATTGGCTTAGATGCGATGCTCTCTTCTTCTCTAGTCTGCTCCGCTCCGATCCATTTTCGTGGCAAACAGGTGGCTTTCCGATCCAATCGAGATTTAGTTGCCCTCCGATCCGATTAGATATGCCTTACCAATTTACTTAATAGGAGTTCACCGATCTGAACAAAGGACTCTTTCCGACCCGAACCGATGATTTGTTCTGACCCGATCCGAACAGCTGCTGCTATCTAATCTAGATTGTAGTGTCTTCTCCAATCCGAACCGAAGTCTTCTAATTAAAAATGCCCTTCAATGTTTGGTTTCTTGACTTTGTGTTGCCTAGTTCACAAAGTAGGCTAACAGTATATGAATGCATTTGTAGGATCCCGTCATATAAACTATGCTGGAAATTCAATATACGGGTCTAAATTAACATATTAGAATAAGAATTTGGAAATTCTTGACAGTAATACATGTTCTCAGATTTTTTTGATAAAAACATGGTAGATATAAAATGACTTACTATGTTCTGTTATTTACTGATTGTGCATTTGAATCCATATGCAAGTGAAACTAAAATACCATAGATCTGGAGATTTGCCATAGCCAATATACAGGAAATTCTGTATTCTTGCTGCCATACCTTGATTAAGATTTGAATAAATGGCAACACAGAAACAAACTGAACCATAAACACTTTACTATTTATAACTACTCCAAGTATATTCCAACTATATGTTTGATGATATCATAATTAATTGCAACTATCATAATTGACTTAATATTTAAATGATTTAAGAAACCTGTTCATACTTTGGTGTTTGGGGAACATGAGAAATTGAAACCCGATGAACATGAAGATGGTGAATAAATGGCTTTATAAATGATATTACCAACCCTTACTATAATGGTTTAAAGTTGGGTTATGTAGCTATATATATTAAGAAAGGAAATTGATTTTGCAAGTTTATCTTACTTCAGTAGAAAACTTCACAACCCTGGATTTTTTTAGAATAGTGTTCCATTTTTAACCATTTGAATTCCTTCATTTGGTGGGATATTCTATTACGATAGTATTAAGAATTGCAGTGTTACTTGAATCGTGGAAACATGTTGCTGCAAATGTGTTCTTCGTCCACGCGTACGTGCTAGTGCTAGGAACTGTTCTAATTGTGTATGGGGAAAGAGTGTGGGTGTTTGTGTAGGGATAATTATATGCATGTTTATGGGCTAGTTTGCTGTGTAATCCTAGCATAGCCTTAATACATTTCATTGGCTTTTCAAACCTGCTTGGCATGCGTATGGCATTAGTTTGAGTATGCACCCTTATCGTAAATAAACATCACAACTTATCCCTCTTTATTTGAGTTTGGACCCATGCTATCTTTAATTAAGGGGCTGTTTTGCTTGACCTGTTATGTAGTCCAACTTGTGTTGAATTTCTTTGGATATCACTTAACCAGTTTGGGATATATAAAGGCCATATATGAGTGGAATGTTATTTGAATTACACTTGTATGTTAAGAAATTTCTTGAGTATATATGGGAATACATGGTCATTGTAGTTTATGGTTTTATATATACCAAACATTTAAACTATGTAAGTGGGATATACCACTGCCTGAATACTATCCCGATTGATTAGTTTATCTATATATATATAAACTTGAAATTTAGAAATGCACTTATAGAAATTACTATTATATTTCAGTTCCTATTGAAGTTAATTTACTTGAACTATGATTTCTCCTAACTCGATTGTTTTTTGTTTTGCATGGAACGCTCGGGTCAAACCCGAGCAATACAGATTTTAAAGATTTCAGCTTAGGATTTCGAAGACTGGTGAAACTGGGGATTTCAAAGACGGCGCACTCTGATGATTTGAACCATTAATATTTTCATTGTATTCAAACTTTTTTTAAATTCCGCTGTGTATAGAACAATCTTGTATTCCAATTCTTGTTATATATATATATAAAAATTATGCTGTTAAATACGGTTTCTTCTATTTATTCTGTGGTGATTCTGTGTTTTAAGCTCCGTAAGCTAAAAAATGGACCGTCGATTTGAACGTTTTAAATTGGTTTAATTGCCAATTTGAAGTGGTCAAATGGCAGGATGTTATAAGTGGTATCAGAGCTTTGGTTTATTCAAAGCTTAGCTTATTGGGTTTAAAAATGGATCTTGAAAATAAAAAGATTTTTGAGAAATAATTTTTTCAAAGTTTAAATAGCTTTTATTGTAGATTTTGTTTGAAAATTATCATGAAAGAAAAACATTTTGAAAATTGGTATTTTGAAATTGATACAGCGAAAAAACAAATTATTTTGAGTTATTTTTTTTTTCGGAATCCCCAGCCTTCGGATATCTTTGAGTCCGGATTTGCTAGAGTTATTCTTCGATAAGTTATCTTAGAATTGAATCTCGATTCTACAATCGAATTGTGTCTATAGAGAATTAAATATAATAGAAGCGACGAATCAATCTCTGTAATCGTGCATTTTAGAAATAAAAAATGACTGAAATTTACTGGAAATAAATTTCAGATAAGAATTGAATAAAAAGTGGAAGATCGGAATCATTTTTAGAAAATGAAGCAATAAATTTTATTTCAATATTTGGAATATAAAAATCGGGAAGGTCAATAATTCGAATTCGACGATGGCAATTTTATCACTAAATTATTCGAATTATTTAGAAATCGGTAAAATAATTATAATTGGTTTCAAACCAATAAAATATAATCGAATTTATGAATTCGACAGTGAGTTATAAACTTGTAAATTAATTAACAAGAAGTGAATTGTAAATGAGAACTGTAAATAAAGCAATACATGAAGATTGTGAAGAGATTTAAACTGATATTTAATGGAATCAGAACTGATTTGATGTGACGAGTTCAGACTCTCATAAAAGGAATGATATTCAGAAGCGAATGATGTTTGAAAGCAAATATGTTGCATATGAAATTTTAATATAGTTAAGCAGTACATGGAGATAAAACTGAAGTTCAGAATATAAGTCAAATGAGATATTCTGAAGTTTGGAATATATTATTGGAGAAGTAGATTATTTGAAAGGAAAGTTATTTACAGGAATTGACTATGTCGAATTTCAAGAAAATACTACCTACTTTCCGTTTTATTCAAAATTTAATTGATAATTAATTAATTAACTATATATTCAGATTAAAGAATAAAGTACATTGAAAGTTCAGTATTGTTATAATCAACGATCATTATAAAGGAAATAAATTCTTAACTTAAAATCAGAAATTTTGAGAATAAATGTTTTGATATTATAGGAAGTGATGAATCTTATCTGTTTCGATGTTAATAATGTTGTTCAGTTAAGGTCTGAGAGATAAATATACCCCAACTTGATTGATTTCAGTATTGACTAAGAAATGGTTAAGGTTCGATAGAAAGAGTTGGTTAAGTGAAGTAAGCTAATGAGCGTCAACAGTGAAGTGGAAATAAAGATGTTTTATTTAACATCTATTTTAATTCAAATAGCGAATTGAGAAATGTTTCCCATGAGAATAAAGTGTATTTTCGATAGAAAATAAAGATGTGTGAATATGTAGAATTATTTTCCAACGGCAATAAGATGTTTTCTGGAATTATAAATATGATATTTGGAAATGTTTTCAAAATATCGTGAGAGGCCAACGAGTTTGGATAAATCAGAATGGCAAGCACCAAAGAATAAGAAGCCGTACCTCGAGAATGAAGGACGGTAGAACATAGGAGAAGTGGATGTATATATTCAATCTAGGAATTGCACAAGCAATAATTTAACAATGGATTCAAGGAAAAGTAGTAACTGACTGGAGATTAGCCAGGTTGAAAATTTTTTTGAGTGTTGATCTGATGTTGGTTTTGGCCTTCGGGGTTGATACATAGAGGGTTGTTCACACACTAATCTACGGTCCAGAATTAAAGAATATGGAAAGATAGAAATGTGTAATAATGCGTATAACCATTTGGTTAATTATATATAGTGATATTTTCAAGAAATGAAAATAAAGGAAAAGATAATGGTATAAGAAAATTTTTTGAAGATTGTAAAATTTCAGAAATTTCGATAAATAAGGACAATGAATACCATGGAGACGGTAATGCAAGAAGACAATCATCGATGATTGTAGGCACCATCTAAATAATTAATAAAAATTTTGGAATCTTTATTTTCAAAAGTAAAAATGATTTTATAAAAGGGTTGTTGGAATTTAAAGCGATAATATAATCGCATTGTTGATATCAACTTATGAATTGATAAAGAAACAATGGTTTGAAAATCGAATCTGTATAAGTCTGTCTCGTCTTCCGTGTGAATTGAATAAGAAATAACGGATTTGATGGTGTTAAGTTGCTAAAGTAGTGAAATGGCACATATTCCATTCAAATAAATAAATGATTGCTATAACTAAGGAAATCATTGAAGGAGATGAAAAGGTGTGTTCGAAATGAAGACAGGGCGTGAAATAAATTGCATATCAATCTACAATTAAGAGAGATCGGTTGATTTGATAAGAGAATTCAATTCGAGAATGTTTTGAAATTGATTTCAACTGTAAAAAGAAAAATCAACTCAATATTAGTAGTATATTAAAATATTTTCAAATAGAAATTATGGAGGAAAAACCATTTTAGTAGCTTTGCTGCTACTTATTTGTTTTGGATTAAACAAAATGATTTCTAAATTATGGTTTGATACACAAATAGGTATATACAATTTTAAATATTGGGGAAAAAATCTGGAATTGATTATCGAGTCGAATTGGATGGTAATCCAATATAATATCAAAACACTGACCTTGTACATCTTAAGGGATGTTTGGTGGGAATAATTTAATTTGTGATTTCCAATTACTGAATTGGAAAGTAAATTGTCGATTATGGGATAATGAAATCTGTGTCAATAAAGATTTAGGTTTTAAGTTGAAATGAATTAATCAACTATGTACATATATAGTAATAATAAAAAAACAAACTAAAAATAAGAAAGATTTAAATAGTAATTGAATTTGAATTCGAGTTTATTAATACAAGGATGTATGAAATCTAATAGTTTGTTGATTTGAATGAAATCAGCAAGGTTGGAATTAAGTAATTAAATTAATAATTGGAGTATTGGAAGAAAATTTGGTTTATAACCAATAGATTTATAAATTTGAGTTTGAAAGGTTGTCGAATAGATGAGATCAAAACCAAAATTTAAAATTGGAATGAAATTTGAGTACATTCGATTTAAATATTGAATATAGAAGTTTTCGGAACTTATATGAAAAATAAAAAAATAAAAAAATGGTGAATTTGAAACCACTGGATTGGAAGGTAAGCGAATAGAATTGAAATCTTATATAACAAATTTATATAAGAATAAGATGTTTGAGAAAGGAAATTTTATGTATGACTTATGAGAAGTATGGAATGAAATACTATATATACGTAGTATTATATGTTTTCAAAGCAAAATAAGGAAAGTACCTTCTTTCTTCTTTGAACCTCGAGCTTTGTTAAGATGTGTTGCTGGTGGTAGTAAGTTGTCCAAACTTAAAACTTGAGTTGTCATTATTCCTTGAAGAACACGACTGTGTAGCGTAATTCATAGGGTTGTAGATGGCCTACGGCGAACGGATGTTTCTTGGGGGAAACAGGCATAACCATTGTGTAGTAACCCGTAACTTCCTCGGTAAGGTAAGCCCGGATTGCTTTGAGAACAACACACATCGGAACACAAATAGAAGGACATTTCATTGTTTATTACAACAATTCCATCAGAAACAAGAAAGTACAGAGTATAAATGAATATTATACATACGATAAATATCAGAGATTACAATAAATTACATAGCAGCGGAAAAACAATACAAAACACAACTGAAAGTAATACATGGATATAGAGCTTTCCGAGCATTGTTCCAGCTGCAAATCAGGATCCTATGAATATAAATCTGCAAACCCCAACTACTAGCCGCCCGTGTTGAAAATAAGGGCACCCGGAGTTTAGGTTAAAACAATAAACTCCAGGTCAGTCATGTGACTGGTGTGAGAACTAAAACAGTTATATCTTTATTTTAAAGTTAGGTAAATCAAGGGACCACGCCGTATAACACGGAACGGGTTTTTACACCAAAAATACCAGTGCACAAAACAACAGCGCAATGCTAAATAAAGAAGAATGAAGCTATTATAAGACCCAGGTCCCATCACACATTGCAACACAAGCCGGAGAATAGGCTTTTACCTTATAATAGCCAAAGAATGCTTGATACGTTTAAAAAAAGAATATTTTAATATTACTATAAGTGCATAGTTTCGAAACAATTTCAATCATAAGAATCAATCATAGACGGCATAAGTGTCCCATACACTATGTCGCCAATACTAGGCACTACAAATAAAACCGAAATATCACGTATTTGAAATTGGATTCCATCATGAGTCGAGGCAAGGGGCAAGATCCTCTCCGCTTCAAGACACTCCAACAAATGCCTCAAGACTACACACTTTGGGTAACCCTTGGAATCAGCTGGGCCGGTCCCATCTTACGATTGAGGATTGGAAATTCCTAAACACACGTTTCCCGGTCCTTACAGACCTATAATCGAAGTGCCTCGCAATCCAACATCGACATAGGTATAATAATCGACGATGTCAGGGCTAGTAAAACGCTGACACCACCCATAAATAGAAAGCAATGTCGTGTTCTCCCAGCGGTACGCATCCCATTTTTGACTCATACCGAGGTGTGATGCTCGCGAGTTCATGTTATACACAAAGCTATGCCATACAGGCTGTGCTTTGATCATCAACCACAAGATATTCTTTTCAACAGAAGCCTTGATCATTTGCCACTTAGGCATGCCACACAGGCAATTCACTCCATGCGACTGATGTCCATCAATATTCAACCTCTGAGCTCGTACGTCTCAGAGAAGGGCATTAAGCAAGAGACTAAATTCTCCACCATCAAACAGATGTATATTTAATAGAGATCAGTCAACATAGAATAAAATCCAATGTCAGACACACAGTCCATTTACAACTTCATTCTGGGTCTGAATGAAACCGGAGGCACTTTCCTCTCATATCCATAGATCTCCAAGTACGTCTGGACGATCACCAACTGTTTCCCTCCTCTTGGGTGTACAGCCCAATCAAGATCACCAGTAATCTCCCAAACGATGTGAAGACTTCCGGTCTTCAACCACCATCTTTGTAATAACCCGGAAATCCGAGCCAATTTAAAATTTTTATTTTGGTAATTTTAGTGAATTTTGATTATTTAAAATGAATTATTTTAAATAATAACGACGAGTAATTTATTATGAATAGAATTAGATGTATATATTTATATAGATCGTCATTAGAATATAAATAATTTATTTTAAATATATAACGAGCCTGAAATGGCGCGGTAGTTTGAAAATTCGATTTCAAAGTTCAAATGAATGTATAGCATTCAAAATAAACCGGATTTTAGTGAAACCAAAAATATTTGAATCTAATTGAGAATATATTTCCAACGAATCGGAAAATTTGAAATTTCATCGCGGGAATCAAAAGATATGTCTAGTTGAAAATTCAGAATAGTCGCTATGGAATTTTGGCCCTTAAAAATGGAAATTTTGCAAACGACCTCGGTTTTCGACGAAACCACTTTTCTTGGATCCATGATGTCAAGTTATTGCTAGATTCCAAAACTCGTAATTTTTCGAATCAATATGTGAGGGTTGCGAAGGAAAACGCGTTTGACCAGTTTCAATTGATTATAATCGACTAGAAAATGGCCATTTTTCAAACGGTCTCAGAATTCGACGAAATTAGTTTTGTTAGGGCCGTATCGTCAATACGAAGCTAGAAAATATTTTTTGGGTAATTTTTCTAGTTAGTATATGGCCCCAGTAAATTGAAATGCGCGTTCAAATTCAATATATAGAGTTAGATGTTGATTTTGACAAAAAATGATCGTAACGGCCGAATCTGCTTACGAAACATTGCCTGTTGTTTTCGGAATGGGGGTAATTAGCTGCGTACGACAGTCGGTGGGTTCGATATTGAGGTTGGAATAAAAGTTGCTTTTTGAAATTAAATAATTAAATAAATATAAAACCTCCCTCACACTCTCTTTCTCCCGTATTAGCTCAACAGCCCCCCTTCGTTCTAATCAACATAAAAGAGAAAGAAAAAAAATCGCGCCTTCTAGCCCTAGCCGCCACACACCGCCGATACCCCCCCTCCACCTTCGTGCGACGCGATACCCCTCCTCCACATGCGCGCGACGCGATACCCCCCCTCCACTTGCGCGCGACGCGATACCCCCTACTGTGGACGGTGATCTGAATTCCCCCCTCCTCCTCCTTCTCTCCTTCATTCCCTCTCTCCCCCTCTGAAATTGAATCGCGCCTCCCCCTCGAGCCCACAGCTTGACCAGCGAGCACAGCCTCCCTTCCATCCCTCTTTAAAGCTGAGTTTTATTCCTTTTAATTTTATTTATTAATGTGAATAATGATTCGATTTTTATTTATATTTCTAGCACGTAAAAATTCGATCTCTTATTTATATATTCGACATAGAAAAGGTTTGGATTTTGTTTAACAAAAAGAGTTAATTTTACTGTATAATGGTTAAGAAAAAGATTGGATTTTTAGATTAGAAAAGGCGAGTTAAAAATTAGATTTTTATATTAGAGGAAGATTAGATTTTTAGAAACAGAAAAGTTTATATTTTTAATAACAAAAATGAGATTTTTATATAGTGGAGATTATAAAAATATGATTTTTATATCATAGGAAGAATATAAATATGATTTTTATTTATGTAGAGTAATAAAAATATGATTTTTATTATATTACTAACGAGATAAAAATGGAATTTTTATCTATATAGTAGTGGTATAAAAATAGAATTTTTTGTATCTATATAATAGCAGTGTAAAAATGTGATTTTTATACACATAGCAACAATATAAAAATGTGATTTTTATATATGTAGTGGCTACGGACAATGAAATTAACAAAAGTCGAGCACGACGAAGATTTCTACATAAGAAGAGTCGTGGCTTTTGGTTTAGGTAGTCGGTGAGAACTGCTCACTTTTATTTTAATTTATTTCTAGTTTGAAATATATGCTAGGATGCAGACGGTGTTTAGTAGCACCCGACACCCGTCGTCCGCAGACCATGGATGGCTTGTTTGTTTGATTGCTATGTTGTGAAATTTGTGTGTGTGATGTGGAATAAAGTAAATATTATATAGTGGAAAATATTTTATAGTTAAAAATACGATTTTTAACGTGTATATAAAATAAATATTTATAAATAAATTGGAGATTTGTTTATATACACTGATTTGATTGATATTAATTGGGACGATAAATTTTACACATCGCCCAGCCTCACAAATAAAATATGTGTTTGTTGATTTGAAACCCCACACGGGTATTGGGATGATATTTGACGTACACTAATCCAGGTTGTTTAGTTGTATGTCAATCGATGGGTTGACAGACTGCGTAAGCGTTAATTATTTATATTTAATGCTTATGTAGTTGTATGGTGCACTTTGGATGATGGTTGATTATTTATCGTTGCTATTATATACATGTGTTGTAGAAAATCCATATAATTAACATTATATGGTAATTGATTGGGCCTCATTCCAATATAGAAAATAAATTCATGTATTGAATAGAAAATAAATTCATGCGTTGAATCGAAAATAAATTCATGTGTTGAATAGAAAATAAATTCATGTGTTGAATTGAAAATAAATTCAAGTGTTGAATTGTAAAATATTCATGTGTTGAATAAAAGCCGTGTTCATTAGATTGACGCCAATTTGACGTGAACGATATTTATATCGATTTCATTCATTTTTATAATGAATATAGAAAAGGAAGTGATTTCAAAATATAACATTTTGAAAATATTGTCATTTGTATATCAATGATGAGGAATATTCAATTTTGATTCGAAATTGAATATGATGTTGAAATCTTTTGAAAAAGAATTTAAAACGATTTATAAATTACGTTTTAAAAGGAAATTGACGAAATATATATAATATATATATATTGTAATAACCCGAAAATCTGGGCCAGTTTAAAATTTTTATTTTGGCGATCTTAGCGAAGTTTGAACGTTTAAAATGGATTATTTTAAATAAAATCGACGAGAAATTTATTTTTGAATATTAATAGAACGTATATATTATATACGCCGTCGTTAGAATATAAATAATTATTTATAATTATAAATAGAATTGAAAATGGCGTGGTAGTTCGATAATTCGATTTCAAACTTCAATTGAATGTATCGGGTGCATAACAATCCGGATTTTAGTGAAACCCAAAACATTAGGATTTAATGGATGATATCTTTTCAATGAATCCGAAAAATCGAAATTTCATAGCGGGAATCAAAAGATATGTCCAGTTGAAAATTCTGAATAGTCGCTATGGAATTCAGGCCCTTAAAAATAGACATTTTGCAAACGACCTTGGATTTCGACGAAACCACTTTTGTTGGATCCATGATGTTAAGTTATTGCTAGATTCCAATTTTCATAATTTTTCGAATCAATTTGTGAGAGTGGCAAAGGAAAACGCGTTTGACCAGTTTCAGTTGATGTTAATCGACTGGAAAATGGCCATTTTTCCAGCGGTCTCAGAATTCGACGAAACTAGTTTGTTAGGACCGTATCGTCAATACGAAGCTAGAAAATATTTTTCGTGAATTTTTAGAGTTAGTATGTGACCCCAGTAAAATGAAATGCGTGTTCAAATTCAATATATAGAGTTATATGTTGATTTTGACGGAAACTATTCGAAACGATCAAATCAGCTTACGATACATATCCCATTGTGTTCGGAATGGGGGTAATTAGCTATGGACGACAGGCGGTGGGCCTCGTTTAGAGGTCGTATGTAAAAGTCAACATTTTTGAAATTAAAATAATAAAAAAATAATAAGAGAAAAAAAATCTCTTTCCTCCCTTCACTTCTCTCTGGCCCCCCTGCTTTCGTTCATTTTCAATTGAACGATTAAATAAAAAAAAAAAAAAGATGACGAAGCGGGGAGGAGCCGCCGCCCCTCCCCGATGACCACGCGTCGCCGCAGGTGGCGGAGCTGCACCGCCTCCCACTTCCGATCTCCCCCTTCCTCCTCTGCCGCACCCCAAGCCCCTGCGCCCTCCGATCCACCGCGCCGAACCGCTCCTCCTCGCCAGAAGCGACACGA
Organism: Allium sativum; assembly: GCA_030737875.1. NCBI lineage: Eukaryota > Viridiplantae > Streptophyta > Magnoliopsida > Asparagales > Amaryllidaceae > Allium > Allium sativum. The sequence continues at coordinate 174,555,450 of CM060915.1, read as the reverse complement.
AGCCCCCCGTGTGCTGCCGCCGCCTCTGACCAGACCCCCGAGCCCCCTCCTCTTCTATCCTCTCTCCTCCCTCCACCGCCAGTTTGAAGCCGCCGCCACCTTCAAACCAGTCACCGCAGCGCACCGACGATCAAACACCTCCCTCCCGAACGAGCAAGGTGAGTGTTTATTATCAGATTGTAATTTTCAGTTTTAAATTAAAGTAGCATTTTAAAATCTGATTATTCGTATGTGGGAAAAGGTTATTTTTAACTTATAAAAGTTTATATCATTATAACAAGAAAAGATCAGATTTTTAAAACAGAAAAGACGTGATTTTTAAAATGGAAAAGACGTGATTTTTAAAATAGAAAAGACGTGATTTTTAAAATAGAAAAGACGATATTTTTAAAATGGAGAAAGGTATGATTTTTTACATATGTAGTGGGTTAAAAATACGACCTTTACATAGTAGGGACTATAAAAAAAATGTAATCTTTATGAGATAGAAAATATAAAGATGGCATCTTTGTATATGTAGCGAAATAAAAATCTGATTTTTATTATATATACGTTGAAAAAAAGTGGTGATTTTTATAATGATGAAATCTATATCTTTGAAAAGATGAAGTCTTTATATTTGAAAAGGAGAAATCTTTATAGTTGAAAAGGCGAGATCTTCATATAGATGATAACAATGTAAAAATAGAATTTTTATCTATATAGTAGCGGTGTGAAAATAGAATTTTTATCCATAAAGCGTGATTGTAAAAATTCGATTTTTATATATTGAATAGCATAGTAAAAATTCGATTTTTATATATTGAATAGCATAGTAAAAATTCGATTTTTATAAGTTGAATAGCATAGTAAAAATTCGATTTTTATATATTGAATAGCATGGTAAAAATTCGATTTTTATATATTGAATAGCATAGTAAAAATTCAATTTTTATATATTGAATAGCATAGTAAAAATTCGATTTTTATATATATAGTGGTTATGGGCGACGAAAGCGACAAAGGGCGAGAATGGCGAAGATTTCTATAAATGAAGAGTCGTGGTATAGGATAGCTATTGGTGAGAACTTCTCACTCTAAATTCTCTTTTTCTAGTTATATATATATATATATATATATATATATATATATATATACTAGGATGTAGACGGTGCTTAGTAGCACCCGACACCCGTCATCCACAGACCATGGATGACTTGTTTGTTAAATTGTTTGTTTGCGTAGTTGGTTAGTCTAATTGGTTTGGATTGAATTGTTTGGTGAAATGGAATGGATTTGATTGATGTGTGAATGGCATGGGCCTTCACTAGACCGGGGAGAAGGCTAGGCCTCGTCCCGTTTCTAGTATCGTGTCGTTATGCCGCCGAAATTTTCTAAAATATGTTAGAAAAATGAAAATATCATTTTTATTGTGTAAATGAACTGAATAGGAATTCATGTGTTGAAATAAAATATTTTATCGTTAAAAATATAAATTTTAACGTGAATGTGAAGAAATAAATATTTATAAACAAATCGACCGATTTGTTTATATACACTGATTTGACTGATATTGATTGGGTCGATAAATTTTACACATCGCCCAACTGCACAAACAAAAATATGTGTTTGTTGATTTGAAACCCCACACGGGTGTTGGGATGATATTTGGTGTACACTAATCCCAATTATTTAATTATTGTCGATCGATTGGTCGACAGACTGTGTAAGCGTCAATTATTTATATTTGATGCTTATGCAGTTGTGTGGTGCATTTTGGTTGATGGTTGATTATTTTTCAATGCTATTATATACGTGGGATGTCTGAAAATCCATATAATTAACATTATATGGTGATTGATTGGGCCTCATTCCAATTGGGAAAATAATGAATATTATAAAAGAAAATTCATGTGTTGAATATAAAATTAGTCATGTGTTGACGATGATCATGTGTTGAAACTATTCATGTGTTGAGTAAAATATTTTAAACAAAATAAATTACATCTTTATCATATTTACAATTAGAATCTACTTCACGGTGGAGTCTAATTAAAATCAAACGATAGATACCATAGTTTTATAAAATATTTTACATAACAAAAATAGTGATGATTTGACAGTACTCATGTGTTGAGATTAGTCGTGTGTTGAAAGAAATATAGATTCATGTGTTGAATGGGATAAATATTCATTTGTTGAATAGAATAAAGAAGTTGTGAAAGATATAAAGCCGTGTTGATTAGTTTTGCGCCATTTTGATGTGAACGATATTTATATCGATTTTATTCAAATTGAAATGAATATTATAGCGAATTCGAATTGAAAAGAAAACGAATTTGAATTGAATATAAAAGGACTTCGAATGGAATTGAATATAAAACAAATTCAAGTTGAATTGAAAAAAAACTGAAATTTAATTGAATTCGAATCGAAATTAAATTGAAATCTATTTGAATTGAAGCGAATTTGAATTTGAATTGAAACGAATTTGAATTCGAATTAAATAAAATGGAAATGAATTCGAGTTGAATTTAAATCAAATCGATTTGAAATTGAATATAGAAGTTGAATTGTTTTAGAAACGAATTTAAAATGATTTATAAAATTCGTTTTAAATAGAAATCGACGAAATATATATTATATATATTATATATATAATATAATGGCCTGAATAGAACGCGCCGCGCCGCGGCAGTTCGTGAATTTCGACCATTTATTTCAAACGGACATTACGGGAGATCCGACCGTCGGATTCTCCTAAAACCGGAACCGTTGGGTTCGTATCGAAAAGAGCTTTCCAATGAATACTAGAAATTTGAAATCTAACGGTTGGATTTGGAATTTAGTCCAAATTAATTTCAAAAAAGGTCGTTGTAAGTGCAGTTCGATGGCAGTAGATGGAAATCGACTGTACGTGCCTTGATAAAATTATTAAAAATATCTATAATTTGTGTAAAATCATAATATATGATTTGGGAAAAATTGAGCTGAAGAATTCCACATTTGAAAGGATAAAAATAGATTTTTATCGAAATGAACTAGTTTTGAGCTGGAATTAAAATCAATTTATTTTTGAAATAAATAAATTGAATTTGAAGGTGATTTTAAAAATAATCAATATTCCCAATACGTGGATTGGACTGGAGTTGAATCGAAAATATCTTCGGAATATTTCGATGTTGGATTTCGTGACTATACAGATATTGTTATGGGAATTTGAAAGATATATTTTATATCGTTATTTCCAATACAATATTTGTTGGTTTCAGAATTTGGTATTGAATATAAGCCGATATATTTTCTATTCAGAGCCTTGTATTTAATATCAAATGTGATTTGGGTTTATCGTGAATCATGTTTTAGATGACATTGGTTCTTTAACCCATTTAAAGGCAGGATATTGATTTTTGAAAAGATTAAAACTAAGTGAAGTTTTAATGAACCTTTAATCAGATTGAAAAATGAATTGATAATTTAAATTATCAAATCTGAAAAGTGATCGAGAATGGAGTTCCACCAGTTTTGCTCCAAAGCGATAGTTAAATCTTTAAATAGATTTGAACGTGAAATGGTAATTAATTTTACCGATAACGCCGTGGTGTTAGATGTGGAGTATTACCAGTTTTCTCCATGGGATATATAGGTTGGGATTGGGAAATAAAATAAATAATTACTTCAGTGTGGTCCGCTAATCCCGACTAGTTTGAAATAATATCCAAAGGAAGATTAAAGAATAAATTTAGAAGAATTTATCTTTGATAAAATTAATGGGAACCTTTCCCTAAGAATGTGATTTTGTGAATAAAAGAATATTCTGAATTAGAATGAGGCGTTTGCTGTGTTTGTGTAACATTTGTTTATTTTATACGTGGATTATTCAGAAAGGCTGGGTTTACACCCATTCGGAATAACCGATTCGACGAGATGTCGAAGATGAAAACGATGGTTGAAGACCGGAAGTCTTCACATCGTTTGGGTGATTACTGATGATCTCGATTGGGCTGTACACCCAAGATGAGGGAAACAGTTGGTGATTGTCCAGACGTACTTGGAGATGGATGGATATGCGAGGAAAGTGCCTCCGGTTTCGTTCAGACCCAGAACGAACTTGTAAATGGATTGTGTGTCTGACATTGGATTTTATTCTGTGTGGATTGATCTCTATTAAATATACATCTATTTGGCGGCGGAGAATTTATTCTCTTGCTTAAAGCCCTTCTCTGAGTCGTACGAGCTTAGAGGTTGTATATCGATGGACATCAGTCGCATGGAGTGAATTGCCAGTGTGGCACGCGTAAGTGGCAATTGATCAGGGCTTCTGTTGAAAAGCAAAGTCTTGTGGTTGATGATCAAAGCACGGCCTGTGTGGCGTAGCTTTGTGTATAACGTGAATTCGCGAGCCTCACACCTCGGTTTGAGTCAAAAACGGGAGACGGACCGCTGGGAGAGCACGACGTTTCTTTCTAGCTAGGGTGGTGCCAGTGACCTACCAGCCCTGACATTTATCTACTTTTCACCTGTGTGGTTGTTGGAATGCGAGGCGCCTCGGATATAGGTCTGTAAGGACCGGGAAACGTGTGTTCAGGAATAACTAATCCTCAAAAGTAAGAGAGGACCGGCCCAGCCGATTCCAAGGATCATAGTGGGGTCCTGAGGCATTTGCTAGAGTGTCTCGAACGCGGAGAGGAGCTTGCCCCTTGCCTCGACTCATGACGGAAATCCAATTTCCAATACGTGTATTGCGGTTTTAATTGTCGAACTAGTATGGCGACATGATAGATGGTACCCATGCCGCCTATGATTGATATTTATGATTTGAATTGTTTTGACACTATACACTTATAATAGTATCAAATGATTTGTTTTAAACGTACCAAGCATGTTTGGCTATTATAAGGGAAAACCCTATCCTCCGGCTTGCGTTGCATTGTGTGATGGGACCTGGGTCTTATAATAGCTTCATTTTTCCAAAGAGCATTGCGCTGTTTATTCTATGCACTAGTATTCTTGGGAGGAAACCCGTTCCGTGTTATACGGCGTGGTCCCTTGAATTACTCTCTTTTAAAGTAAAGTTTAAAATAACTGTTTTAGTTCTCACACCAGTCACATGACTGACCTGGAGTTTATTGTTTTAACCTAAACTCTGGGTGCCCTTATTTTCGACACGGGCAGCTAGTAGTTTTGGTTTTGCAGATTTATATTCACAGGATCCTGATTTACAGCTGGAACGATGCTCGGAAAGCTCTGTATCCGTGTATCACTTCTAGTTGTGTTTTGTATATTTTTCCGCTGCTATGTAATTTATTGTAATCTCTGATATTTATCGAATGTAATTTATTCATTTATACTCTGTATATTCTTGTATCTGATGGAATTGTTGTAATAACAATGAAATGTTCTTCTGTACGCGTTCATTTGTGTGTTGTTCTCAAATTATCCGCGCTTTCCTTCACGGGGAAGTCACGGGTTCTTACAGTTGGTATCAGAGCTTTGGTTTACAGAGCTCGAGAACAAGACACATTAGAACCATACGAAAGAATTCATCAGATATTGGATTAGTAATATCCAATTAGAATAACTCGTTAGAGATAGGATCAGTAGTATCCTAGAACGAGTGTGAAGAGTATATTTTTCAAATGAAAACAATTTTGTTTTGAAATTTAAATAGTTTTAAACGTATGTGATTATTTATTTATTTTGAATATGGACAATCGAGTATATAAAGATTTTGCATATACGCGTCATGAACGTATACTCGAAATTTTAATATACTGGATAGATATAGGATTACACTCTAGTCGCTCGGAGATGATTTTGTTGATGGAGCTCCATCACCAAAATTTATGTTCGTGTTTCGAAGGTGTGATTTCTATATATTTCCATTAGACTGGTGTAAGAACCAAAACTTATATAGATAGATTCATTTGTTGTGAATTGGCATCAAAAACAAGATTTTCCGTATATGTATCAAAATTATGAATTTGAAACTCTAATTCACTAATTGATTGATGTTTTGTGTTGTTTGTTTATTTATTTGATAATTTTAACCATTTATGCCTAATTGAACCAAATATTGAATTATATTGAAAATTGGCTGCATTTGCTTGCATATGCATATATATCATTGAACAGGTCATAGCAAGGAGGCTAGAGCAGAGAATAAAATTTGTTTGCCCGACAAATAGGTACATGTTTACTACATAATTTACTGTTTTGTTTGGGTGATGATGATTTTATGAGCCTATTGGCTAGCTGCTTGGCTTTTTCTTTTTCTTTTTGAGATCTGAAGGACCGGGGAAGCTATTTGAGATTTCCCGATGCTCCCATTGCAGGGGAGGTTATGGCGAAATTTTTCGAAAATTTAGGGTGTTAGCCAAATTTTTGAAAATTTGGAAATTCTCAGAAACTGAAAAGTTGGAGAATGGAAGCCAGATCGAACGTAGAGCTGAATAATCAAACCACTTTCGACTTTGTTCCTTTTCGGGGATGAAAAGTTTTAAGTGGGGGAGATTGTAATAACCCGAAAATCTGGGCCAGTTTAAAAATTTTATTTTAGCGATCTTAGCGAAGTTTGAACATTTAAAATGGATTATTTTAAATAAAATCGACGAGAAATTTATTTTTGAATATTAATAGAACGTATATATTATATACGCCGTCGTTAGAATATAAATAATTATTTATAATTATAAATAGAATTGAAAATGCCGTGGTAGTTCGATAATTCGATTTCAAACTTCAATTGAATGTACCGGGTGCAAAACAATCCGGATTTTAGTGAAACCAAAAACATTAGGATCTATGGATGATATCTTTTCAACGAATCCGAAAACTCAAAATTTCATAGCGGGAATCAAAAGATATGTCCAGTTGAAAATTCTGAATAGTCGCTATGGAATTCAGGCCCTTAAAATAGACATTTTGCAAACGACCTTGGATTTCGACGAAACCACTTTTGTTGGATCCGTGATGTTAAGTTATTGCTAGATTCCAATTTTCATAATTTTTCGAATCAATATGTGAGCGTGGCAAAGGAAAACGCGTTTGCCAGTTTCAGTTGATTTTAATCGACTGGAAAATGGCCATTTTTCCAGCTGTCTCAGAATTCGACGAAACTAGTTTTGTTAGGACCGTATCGTCAATACGAAGCTAGAAAATATTTTTCGAGAATTTTTAGAGTTAGTATGTGACCCCAGTAAAATGAAATGCGTGTTCAAATTCAATATATAGAGTTATATGTTGATTTTGACGGAAACTATTCGAAACGATCAAATCAGCTTACGATACATATCCCATTGTGTTCAGAATGGGGGTAATTAGCTATGGACGACAGGCGGTGGGCCTCGTTTAGAGGTCGTATGTAAAAGTCAACATTTTTGAAATTAAAATAATAAAAAAATAATAAGAGAAATAAATTCTCTTTCCTCCCTTAACTTCTCTCTGGCCCCCCTGCTTTCGCTCATTTTCAATTGAACGATTAAATAAAAAAAAAAAGATGACGAAGCGGGGAGGAGCCGCCGCCCCTCCCCGATGACCACGCGCCGCCGTAGGTGGCGGAGCTGCACCGCCTCCCACTTCCGATCTCCCCCTTCCTCCTCTGCCGCACCCCAAGCCCCTGCGCCCTCCGATCCACCGTGCCGAACCCCTCCTCCTCGCCAGAAGCGACGCGAAGCCCCCCCTGTGCTGCCACCGCCTCTGACCAGACCCCCGAGCCCCCTCCTCTTTGTAACAACCCGTAAAATGCGAGCCAGTTTGAAATTTTTATTTTGGCAATTTTAGCGAATTTTGATTATTTAAAATGAATTATTTTAAATAATATCGGCGAGAAATTTATGAAGCCGTGTTGATTAGATTGACGCCATTTTGACGTGAACGATATTTATATCGATTTTAAAACGATTTCGAAATGAATTGAAATGAAAACGATTTCGAAATGAATTGAATTGAAAACGATTTCGAAATGAATTGAATTGAAAACGATTTCGAAATGAATTGAATTGAAAACGATTTCGAAATGAATTGAATTGAAAACGATTTCGAAATGAACTGAATTGAAAACGATTTCGAAATGAATTGAATATATAACGATTTCGAAATGAACTGAATATATAACGATTTCGAAATGAATTGAATTGAAAACGAATTCAAATTGAATTGAAATGAATTCAAATTGAATTGAAATTTGAATTGAATAGAAATGAATTTTAAAACGAATTTATAAAGACATCAAAATATAAAAATATGTGATTTTTATATATGTAGTGGCTACGGGCAACGAAGATGACGAAGATGAGATAACGACGAAGATTTCTATCAATGAAGTGCCGTGGAGCTAGGATAGCTATAAGTGAGAATTTCTCACCTTTCAAATTTATTTTCTAGTTATATATATATATACTAGGATGCAGACGGTGCTTAGTAGCACCTGACACCCGTCATCCACAGACCATGGATGGCTTGTTTGTTAGATTGTTTGGTTGTGTAGTTGATTAAATTATTTGGTTTGAATTGTGTGGTGAAATGAATTGATATGATTGATGTGTGAATGGCGTGGGCCTTCACTAGACCGGGGATAAGGCTAGGCCTCGTCCTGTTTCTAGTATCGTGCCGTTATGCCGCCGAAAAATAAAATGTTTTATCGTTAAAATTATAATTGTTAACGTGAATATGAATATAGTGAATGTGAATAAATAAATATTCATTTACAAACCCGACGGTTTGTTTATGTACACCTATTTGAAGGACATTGATTGGGTCGATAAATTTTACACATCGCCCAACTGCACAAATAAAATATTTGTTTGATTGTTTTGAAACCCCACACGGGTGTTAGGATGAAATATGCAGTTCACTCATCCTGATTGATTAAATATGTCGATCGATTGATTGACAGGCTGTTATAAGCGTTAGATATCTATATTTGATGCTTATACAGTGTAGTGCACTTTGGTTGATGGTTGATTATTTTTCAATGATATACATGTGTTGTATGAAAATCCATATAATTAACGTTATATGGTAATTGATTGGGCCTCATTCCAATTTGAAAAATAAAGAATATTATAAAATAAAAGTTCATGTGTTGACAGTACTCATCCATTGAGATTGGTCATGTGTTGAACGAAATATTTTAGTAATAAAATTTACATCTTTATCATATAAAATAAAAGTTCATGTGTTGACAGTACTCATCTATTGAGATTGGTCATGTGTTGAACGAAATATTTTGAAAATAACAACTATTTTGAAAATAGAATTTGATATTGAATATAAGCCGATATATTTTCTATTCAGAGCCTTATATAGTTTGAATTGATTTAAACGGGGGGGGGGGGGGCCTGAGCGGATATAAGGAGAGGGAGGTAAAATTTTTTTTTAATTAATTTATTTTTATTTTATATAAACAGGAAAAGTAAAAACTGATTTTTATAGAAAATTAAAAACTGATTTTTATAGAAATTAAAAACTGGCTCGCATTTTACGGGTTGTTACACTCTTCTATCCTCTCTCCTCCCTCCACCGCCAGTTTGAAGCCGCCGCCACCTTCAAACCAGTCACTGCAGCGCACCGACGATAAAACACCTCCCTCCCGAACGAGCAAGGTGAGTGTTTATTATCAGATTGTAATTTTCAGTTTTAAATTAAAGTAGCATTTTAAAAACTGATTATTTGTATATGGGAAAAGTTTATTTTTAACTTATAAAAGTTTATATCATTATAAAAAGAAAAGATCAGATTTTTAAAATAGAAAAGATGTGATTTTTAAAATAGAGAAGACGTGATTTTTAAAATAGAAAAGACGTGATTTTTAAAATAGGAAAGACGGTATTTTTAAAATGGAGAAAGGTATGATTTTCACATATGTAGTGGGTTAAAAATATGACCTTTACATAGTAGGGACTATAAAAAAAATGTATTCTTTATGAGATAGAAAACATAAAGATATCATCTTTGTATATGTAGCGAAATAAAAATCTGAATTTTATTATATATACTTTGAAAAAAAGTGCTGATTTTTATAATGATGAAATCTATATTTTTGAAAAGATGAAGTCTTTATATTTGAAAAGGAGAAATCTTTATAGTTGAAAAGGCGAGATCTTTATATAGATGATAACAATGTAAAAATAGAATTTTTATCTATATAGTAGCGGTGTGAAAATAGAATTTTTATCCATAAAGCGTGATTGTAAAAATTCGATTTTTATATATTGAATAGCATAGTAAAAATTCTATTTTTATATATTGAATAGCATAGTAAAAATTCTATTTTTATATATTGAATGGCATAGTAAAAATTCTATTTTTATATATTGAATAGCATAGTAAAAATTCTATTTTTATATATTGAATAGCATAGTAAAAATTCGATTTTTATATATTGAATAGCATAGTAAAAATTCGATTTTAATATATATAGTGGCTACGGGCGACGAAAGCGACAAAGGGCGAGAATGGCGAAGATTTCTATAAATGAAGAGTCGTGGTATAGGATAGCTATTGGTGAGAACTTCTCACTCTAAATTCTCTTTTTCTAGTTATATATATATATATACTAGGATGTAGACGGTGCTTAGTAGCACCCGACACCCATCATCCACAGACCATGGATGGCTTGTTTGTTAAATTGTTTGGTTGCGTAGTTGGTTAGTCTAATTGGTTTGGATTGAATTGTTTGGTGAAATGGAATGGATTTGATTGATGTGTGAATGGCGTGGGCCTTCACTAGACCGGGGATAAGGCTAGGCCTCGTCCCGTTTCTAGTATCGTGCCGTTATGCCGCCGAAATTTTCTAAAATATGTTCGAAAAATGAAAATATCATTTTTATTGTGTAAATGAACTGAATAGGAATTCATGTGTTGAAATAAAATATTTTATCGTTAAAAATATAAATTTTAACGTGAATGTGAAGAAATAAGTATTTATAAACAAATCGACCGTTTTGTTTATATACACTGATTTGACTGATATTGATTGGGTCGAAAAATTTTACACATCGCCCAACTGCACAAACAAAAATATGTGTTTGTTGACTTGAAACCCCACACGGGTGTTGGGATGATATTTGGCGTACACTAATCCCAATTATTTAATTATTGTCGATCGATTGGTCGACAGACTGTGTAAGCGTCGATTATTTATATTTGATGCTTATGCAGTTGTGTGGTGCACTTTGGTTGATGGTTGATTATTTTTCAATGCTATTATATACGTGGGATGTCTGAAAATCCATATAATTAACATTATATGGTGATTGATTGGGCCTCATTCCAATCGGGAAAATAATGAATATTATAAAAGAAAATTCATGTGTTGAATATAAATATAGTCATGTGTTGACGATGATCATGTGTTGAAACTATTCATGTGTTGAGTAAAATATTTTAAATAAAATAAATTACATCTTTATCATATTTACAATTAGAATCTACTTCACGGTGGAGTCTAATTAAAATCAAACCATAGATACCATAGTTTTATAAAATATTTTACATAACAAAAATAGTGAAGTGTTGACAGCACTCATGTGTTGAGATTAGTCGTGTGTTGAAAGAAATATAGATTCATGTGTTGAATGGGATAAATATTCATTTGTTGAATAGAATAAAGAATTTGTGAAAGATATAAAGTCGTGTTGATTAGTTTTGCGCCATTTTGACGTGAACGATATTTATATCGATTTTATTCAAATTGAAATGAATATTATAGCGAATTCGAATTGAAAAGAAACGAATTTGAATTGAATATAAAAGGACTTCGAATGGAATTGAATATAAAACAAATTCAAGTTGAATTGAAAACGAACTGAAATTTAATTGAATTCGAATCCAAATTAAATTGAAATCAATTTGAATTGAAACGAATTTGAATTTGAATTGAATTGAAACAAATTTGAATTCGAATTAAATAAAATGGAAATGAATTCGAGTTGAATTGAAATCAAATCGATTTGAAATTGAATATAGAAGTTGAATTGTTTTAGAAACGAATTTAAAACAATTTATAAAATTCGTTTTAAATAGAAATCGACGAAATATATATTATATATATTATATATATAATATAATGGCCTGAATAGAACGCGCCGCGCCGCGGCAATTCGTGAATTTCGACCATTTATTTCAAACGGACATTACGGGAGATCCGACCGACGAATTCTCCTAAAACTGGAACAGTTGGGTTCTGTAATAACCCGAAAATCTGGGCCAGTTTAAAATTTTTATTTGGCAATTTTAGCGAATTTTGATTATTTAAAATAGATTATTTTAAATAAAATCGACGAGAAATTTATTTTGAATAGAATTCGACGTATATATTATATACACCGTCGTTAGAATATAAATATTTATATATAATTATAAATAGAATTGAAAATGGCGCGGTAGTTCGATAATTCGATTTCAAACTTCAATTGAATGTACCGGGTGCAAAACAATCCGGATTGTAGTGAAACCAAAAACATTAGGATCTAACTGATAATATCTTTTCAACGAATCCGACTAATCGAAATTTCATAGCGGGAATCAAAAGTTATGTCCATTTGAAAATTCTGAATAGTCGCTATGGAATTCAGGCCCTTAAAAATGGGAATTTTGCAAACGACCTCGGATTTCGACGAAACCAGTTTTGTTGGGTCCGTGATGTTAAATTATTGCTAGGTTACAAATTTCATAATTTTTCGAATCAATATGTGAGCGTGGCGAAGGAAAACGCGTTTGACCAGTTTCAGTTGATTTTAATCGACTGGAAAATGGCCATTTTTCTAACGGTCTCAGAATTCGACGAAACTAGTTTTATTAGGACCGTATCGTAAATACGAAGCTAGAAAATATTTTTCGGGAATTTTTCGAGCTAGTATATGGCCCAGGTAAATTGAAATGTACGTTTAAAATTCAATATAATGATTTAAATGTGAATTTAAATGAAAACAGATCGAAACGATGGAATTGACTTATGAAACATATCCCATTGTGTTCGGAATGGGGGTATTTAGCCAGGGGTGACCCTCGTTGGGTTTGATTTGGAGTATGGATAGATAAACAAGTATTATTGGAATAAAATAATAATAATATAAAAATATATATATAAAAAAAAGGGGCCAAAACTTCAGAAACCCTAATTCACTTATCAGAACGAGCCGCCCTTGTACAAAATCTACGGCCGATTTTCTCAGAAACAAATCCCTTAATCCTCCTCAATTTAGATCGAATTACACTACAAAAATCAAAGCAAAACTGAAGCCCTCTTTATCTTCTTCAAATTGATACACGCGGGATTAATCTTCACTTCGTATCTTGCTTGAAATCGGGGCTCAAGGAGCCATCGCTCGCCTCCGTTTCCTGGCGCCGTGGGTGGAGCGAGATGGCCGTAGTTGAGGGGAGAGGAACGGCTCATGACGTCGAAGCAAGTGGCGCACTCCGATGGATCTCTGGTGGTGTGTGGCGGCGCAGGTTTTAAACCCTAGAATGGTGGCTCAATCGTCGTCGGCCTGAAGGAATTAGAACGTCGAGGAAGAAAGGTAATAACGGTAGTCTTTTTTTGTTAAATACATTATATATAACAGTAGATTTTTTTGTTAAATACATTATATATAACAGTAGTTTTTTTATGTTAATACATTATAAAAAAAAAAGAGAGAGCAGTTTTTATGTAAAAACATCATTTAAAAATCAGTTTTTAATTGAATATAGCAGGATATAAAAATGTGTTGTTTTTGAAATAGAAATGACAATATATATATATATGATGTTTATAGAAATAGACTTGATGTTAAAATATGATGTTTTAAAAATAAAATTAGCATTGATTTAAGAACATGATTTGTATGAAAATTCACATTGAGTCTATATACAAATCAATGTAAATAACAGTGAATTTTATTTTTAGTTTTATATATATAAACACCGTATAAAAATATGATCTTTATAATTTAAATTTCGAAATAAAAATTCGATTTTTATATATTGAATAGCGAAGTAAAAATTCGATTTTTAAATAGGTAGTGAAAGCGGGCAACGAAGATGTCAAAAAGGCGAGAAGGAAGAAGACTTCTATAAATGAAGAGTCGTGATATTGGACAGCTATTGGTGAGAACTTCTCACCTTTCAATTTAATTTTTCTAGTTATATATATATACTAGGATGCAGACGGTGCTTAGTAGCACCCGACACAATCGTCCACAGACCATGGACTTGTTTGTTTGATTGCATAAATTAATTAGATTATTTGATTGAATTGAATTGTTTGGTGAAATTGAATGGTTTGATTGATGTGTGAATGGCGTGGGCCTTCACTAGACTGGGGATAAGGCTAGGCCTCGTCCCGTTTCTAGTATCGTGTCGTTATGCCGCCGAAATTTTCTAAAATAGGTTAGATAAATAAAAATATCATTTTATTTAAAGAATGAACTGAATAGAAATTCATATGTTGGAATAAAATGTTTTATCGTTAAAAATATAATTTTTAACGTGAATGTGAATAAATAAATATTCATTTACAAACCGGACGGTTTATTTATGTACACCTATTTGAAGGACATTGATTGGGTCGATAAATTTTACACATCGCCCAACTGCACAAATAAAATCTGTGTTTAATTGTTTGAAACCCCACACGGGTGTTGGGATGAAATTTGAAGTTCACTCATCCTGATTGATTAAATGTGTCGATCGATCGATTGACAGGCTGTTATAAGCGTTAGATATCTATATTTGATGCTTATACAGTGTAGTGCACTTTGGTTGATGGTTGATTATTTTTCAATGCTATTATATACATGTGTTGGATGGAATCCATATAATTAACTTTATATGGTAATTGGTTGGGCCTCATTCCAATTTGAAAAATAAAGAATAATATAAAATAAAGGTTCATGTGTTGACAGTTTCATCTATTGAGATTGGTCATGTGTTGAACGAAATATTTTAGTAATAAAATTTACATCTTTATCAATATAAAATAAAGGTTCATGTGTTGACAGTTTCATCCATTGAGATTGGTCATGTGTTGAACGAAATATTTTGATAATAATAACTATTTTGAAAAAGAAATATTGGAAATAGAATATTTGAAAATAGAAATTTATGAAGCCGTGTTGAATAGATTGACGCCATTTGTGACGTGAACGATATTTATATCGATTTTGAAACGATTTCGAAATGAATTGAATTGAAAACGATTTCGAAACGAATTGAATTGAAAACGATTTCGAAATGAATTGAATGGAAAACGATTTCGAAATGAATTGAATTGAAAACGATTTCGAAATGAATTGAATTGAAAACGATTTCGAAATGAATTGAATTGAAAACGATTTCGAAATTAATTGAAAACGAATTCAAATTGAATTGAAAACGAATTGAAATGAATTCAAATTGAATTGAAATTTGAATTGAATAGAAATGAATTTTGAAACGAATTTATAAAGAAGAATTCAATTTTGATTTGAATTGAAAAGGAAGTTGAAATTGCTATTGAAACGAATTCAAAACTATCTATATAATTCGTTTTAAATAGAAATCGACGAAATATATATTATATATATAATATATATAATATAATGGCCTGAATAGAACGCGCCGCGCCGCGGCAGTTCGTGAATTTCGACCATTTATTTCAAACGGACATTACGGGAGATCCGACCGTCGGATTCTCCTAAAACCGGAACCGTTGGGTTCGTATCGAAAAGAGCTTTCTAACGAATATTAGAAATTTGAAATCTAACGGTTGGATTTGGAGTTACGTCCAAATCAAATTTGAAAAAGGTCGTTGTAAGTGCAGTTCGATGGCCATTGATGGAAATCGACTGTACGGGCCTTGATAAAATTATTAAAAATAGTAATAATTTGTGTAAAATCATAAGAAATGATTTGTGAAGATTTGGGATGAAAAATTCCATATTTGAAAGGATAAAAATAGATTTTTATCGAAATGAACTAGTTTTGAACTAGAAACATAATTCTATTTATTTTTAAATAAATAAATTGAATTTGAAAAAGGTTTTAAAAATAACCAGAATATCCAATGATTGCATTGGAGTGGATTTGAATCGAAATTGTCTTCGGAATATTTCGATGTTGGAATTCGTGATTATACAGGTGTTGTTATGGAAATTTGAAAGATATATATTTATATCGTTATTTCCAATATGACATTTGTTAATCGTAGAATTTGATATTGAATATAAGACGATATATTTTCTATTCAGAGCCTTGTATTGAATATCAAATGTGATTTGGGTTTGTCGTGAATGGTGTCTTCACTAACACTGTTCTTGAACCCAGTTGAGAAAAGATTAAATCTTTTTATTTAGATTTAATGAAGTGTACCAATTAAATAATATTTAATTGGAATTGAATTGATATTGATTTTTGGGTTTATCGTGAACAGTGTTTTAAATAACACACGTTCTTTAACCCGATAATTTATGAATGTGATTTTGGGTTTACCGTGAACCGTGTTTTGAAATGACACCGATTCTTTAACCCAGTTAACGATTAAAACTAAGTGGAGTTTTAATGAATCTTTAATTAGATTGAAATGATCGAGGATGGAGTATCACCAGTTTTGCTCCAGGCGATAGTTAAATCTTTAATTAGCTTTGAACGTGAAATGGTAATTGAATTTACCGATAACACCGTGGTGTTAGATATGAAGTATGACCAGTTTTACTTCATGGGATGAATAGGTTGGGATTGGGAAATTAAAACAAATGATTACTTCGGTAAGGTTCGTTAATCCCGACTAGTTTTGAATTGATATTCAAAAATAGATTAAAGAATAAATTCAAGAAATTTATCTTTGATAAAATTAATGGGAACCTTTCCCTATGAATGTGAAATTCAGAAACTAACTGTCGGTTAGCTAAGCAGAATGGTTTCCTGGATATTGATCTGATGTTGGTTTCGGTCTTCGGGGTTAATATTTGCGGAATTATTCTCTTGATTAATTTACGATTAGTGATTGATGAATTGGAATGAGGCGTATGTTGTGTTTGTGTAACACTTATTTAAAATATACGCGAGTTATTGGGAAAGACCGGGTTTATCCCATTTTGAATAACTGATACGACGATAAGTCGAAGATGAAGACGATGGTCGAAGACCGGAGGTCTTCACGTCGTTTGGGTAATTACTGATGATCTTGATTGGGCTGTACACCCAAGAAGATGGAAATAGTTAGTGATCGTCCAGACGTACTTGGAGATCGATGGATATGCGGGGTACTAGGTGCCTCCGGTTTCGTTCAGACCCAGAACGAACTTGTAAATGGACTGTGTGTCTGGCATTGGATTTTAGTCCGTGTGATTGATCTCTATTAAATATATATCTGTTTGGCGGCGGAGAACTTATTCTCTTGCTTAACGCCCTTCTCTGAGACGTACGAGCTCAGGGGTTATATATTGATGGATATCAAACGCATGGAGTGAATTGCCTGTGTGGCATGCCTAAGTGGCAATTGATCGAGGCTTCTGTTGAAAAGCAAAGTCTTGTGGTGATGATCAAAGCAAGGCCTTTGTGGCGTAGCTTTGTGTAACGTTTACCTCGCGTGTTTCACACCCGGTATGAACCAAAAACGGGAGACGGACCTCAGGGAGGGCATGCGTTTCTTTCTAGTTAGAAGTGGCGTCAGTGGTTTTACACGCCCTGACGAGTTTGACTTATGTGGTTGTTGCTGTTGCGAGGCGCCTCGGATTGATCGGTCGTTCTCGAACCGATGGAGTCATTTAGTTGGCTCACTTACACCCCATAGGGTGGGGAGACGTAGTGTTCAGGCATAATAATCCACATCGGTGGACCGGCCCTGACGATCCAAGGGGCAGTTGCGGCTGTTCCTGAGGGGCGGGCTAGAGCGTCTCGAATCGGTTGAGGACTATCTTTTGCCTCGGTTCATAGACGGAAATTCAATTTCCAAATACGTGACATTTGCGGTTTTATTTGTAAACCTATATATGGCGACATGATATATGGTACCCATGCCGCCTATGATTGATACTTATGATTTGAAGTTGTTTTATACACTATGCACTTATAATAGTATCAAATGATTTGTTTTAAAACGTATCAAGCATTCTTTGGCTGTTATAAGGGAAAACCCTATCCCCCGGCTTGCGTTGCATTGTGTGATAGGACCTGGGTCTTATAACAGCTTCATTTTTCTTTATTTAGCATTGCGCTGTTTGTTTTATGCACTGGTAGTCTTGGGAGGAAACCCGTTCCGTGTTATACGGCGTGGTCCGTTGATTTACCTAACTTTAAAAACAAAGATTAATAACTGTTTTAGTTCTCACACCAGTCACATGACTGACCTGGAGTTTATTGTTTTAACCTAAACTCTGGGTGCCCCTATTTTGACACGGGCAGCTAGTAGTTTTGGTTTTGCAGATTTATATTCACAGGATCCTGGTTTACAGCTGGAACGATATCCCGAAAGCTTTGTATCCGTATATCTCTTCTAGTTGTGTATTGTATTATTTTCCACTGCTATGTATTTAAAGGTAATTTAAAACCTCTGATATTTATTTCTGTGTAATATTCATTTGTACTCTGTATATTCTTGTAATCTGATGCATTGTTGTAATATACATTGAAATGTTCTTTTATATGCGTTCTATTTTGTCGTGTTCTCAACGATAGGCCGTTTCGAACGGTCTGGGTCGGTTTAGCGACTGGTTCGGACCGAGCGAAATTCCTTCCCATCACAGTTGGTATCAGAGCTTTGGATTACAAAGCAGAGAACAAGGCACATTAGAACCGTACGAAAGAATTCATCAGATATCGGATTAGCAATATCCAATGAGAGTGACTCGTTAGAGATAGGATCAGTAGTATCCTAGAACGAGTGTGAAGAGTATATTTTTGAAAATGAAACCAATTTTGTTTTGAAAATTTAAATCAATTATTCGTATTTGATTATCTATTTATATTGATTAGGACAGTCCAGTATACAAAGATTTTGCATATATGCCTTGCAAACGTGTATTTGAAGTTTTAATATACTGGATAGATATAGAATTACCCTCTAATTGCCCGGAGATGATTTTGATGATGGAGCTCCATCATTAGAATTTATATTCGAGTGACGAACGTGTAATATCTATATATCTCCTATTGACTGGTGTGAGAACCAAAATTAGATAGGGCCTATTGTTGTGATTTGGTATCAAAAACATGATTTTTGTATATGTATCAAAATTATGAATTTGAAACTCTAATTCACTAATTGATTGATGTTTGGGTTGTTTGTTTATTTGTTTGCTAATTTTTAAACCATTTAGCCTAATTAAATCAAATATTGAACCGTATTGAAAATTGGTCGCATCTGCTTGCATATACATGTATATCATTGAACAGGTCATAGCAAGGAGGCTAGAGCCGAAGAATAAAATTTGTTTGCCCGACAAATTAGTACATGTTTATTACATAATTTATTGTTTTGTTTGGGTGATGATGATTTTATGAGCCTATTGGCTAGCCGCTTGGCTTTTTCTTTTTCTTTTTCTTTTTGAGATCTGAAGGACCGGGGAAGCTATTTGAAATTCCCCGATGCTCCTATTGCAGGGGAAGTTATGGCGAAATTTTTCGAAAATTTAGGGTGTTAGCCAAATTTTTGAAATTTTGAAAATTCTCAGAAACTGAGAAGTTGGAGAATGGAAGCCAGATCGAGCGTAGAGTTGAATGATCAAACCACTTTCGACTTTGTTCCTTTTCGGGGATGAAAAGTTTTAAGTGGGGGAGATTGTAATAACCCGAAAATCTGGGCCAGTTTAAAATTTTTATTTTGGCAATTTTAGCGAATTTTGATTATTTAAAATAGATTATTTTAAATAAAATCGACGAGAAATTTATTTTGAATAGAATTCGACGTATATATTATATACGCCGTCGTTAGAATATAAATATTTATATATAATTATAAATAGAATTGAAAATGGCGCGGTAGTTCGATAATTCGATTTCAAACTTCAATTGAATGTACCGGGTGCAAAACAATCCGGATTGTAGTGAAACCAAAAACATTAGGATCTAATTGATAATATCTTTTCAACGAATCCGACTAATCGAAATTTCATAGCGGGAATCAAAAGTTATGTCCAGTTGAAAATTCTGAATAGTCGCTATGGAATTCAGGCCCTTAAAAATGGGAATTTTGCAAACGACCTCGGATTTTGATGAAACCAGTTTCGTTGGGTCCGTGATGTTAAATTATTGCTAGGTTTCAAATTTCATAATTTTTCGAATCAATATGTGAGCGTGGCGAAGGAAAACGCGTTTGACCAGTTTCAGTTGATTTTAATCGACTGGAAAATGGCCATTTTTCTAACGGTCTCAGAATTCGACGAAACTAGTTTTATTAGGACCGTATCGTAAATACGAAGCTAGAAAATATTTTTCGGGAATTTTTTGAGCTAGTATATGGCCCAGGTAAATTGAAATGTACGTTTAAAATTCAATATAATGATTTAAATGTGAATTTAAATGAAAACTGATCGAAATGATGGAATTGGCTTATGAAACATATCCCATTGTGTTCGGAATAGGGGTATTTAGCCAGGGGTGACCCTCGTTGGGTTTGATTTGGAGTATGGATAGATGAACAAGTATTATTGGAATAAAATAATAATAATATAAAAATATATATATAAAAAAAGGGGCCAAAACTTCAGAAACCCTAATTCACTTATCAGAACGAGCCGCCCTTGTACAAAATCTACGGCCGAATTTCTCAGAAACAAATCCCTTAATCCTCCTCAATTTAGATCGAATTACAGTACAAAAATCAAAGCAAAACTGAAGCCCTCTTTATCTTCTTCAAATTGATACACGCGGGATTAATCTTCACTTCGTATCTTGCTTGAAATCGGGGCTCAAGGAGCCATCGCTCGCCTCCGTTTCCTGGCGCCGTGGGTGGAGCGAGATGGCCATAGTTGAGGGGAGAGGAACGGCTCATGACGTCGAAGCAAGTGGCGCACTCCGATGGATCTCTGGTGGTGTGTGGCGGCGCAGGTTTTAAACCCTAGGATGGTGGCTCAATCGACGTCGGCCTGAAGGAATTAGAACGTCGAGGAAGAAAGGTAATAACGGTAGTCTTTTTTTGTTAAATACATTATATATAACAGTAGATTTTTTGTTAAATACATTATATATAACAGTAGTTTTTTTATGTTAATACATTATTGTAACAACCCGGAAAATCTGGGCCAGTTTAAAATTTTTATTTTGGCAATTTTAGCGAATTTTGATTATTTAAAATGAATTATTTTAAATAATATCGACGTGAAATTTATTTTGAATATAATTCGAACGTATATATTATATACGTCGTCGTTAGAATATATAATAATTATATATAATTATAAAAGGAATTGAAAATGGCGCGGTAGTTCGAAAATTGGATTTCTAATTTCAAATGAATATACAGAATTCAATGTAAGTCAGAATTGAACGAAACAAGAAATATTTGAATCTGTATAACTATATCTTTGTAACGAAGTTAACAAACTGAGATTTCATCTTAGAAATGATAAGATATGTCCAGTTTAAAATTAGAAATAGTCGCTGTGGAATTTATATATATTTTTATATATATAAGGCCCTTAAAAATGGACATTTTGCAAACGACCTCGGATTTCGACGAAACCAGTTTTGTTGGGTCCGGGATGTCAAGTTATTGCTAGATTCCAAATTTCATAATTTTTCGAATCAATATGTGAGCGTGGCAAAAGAAAACGTGTTTTGACCATTTCAGTTGATTTTAATCGACTGGAAATTGGCCATTTTTCCAACGGTCTCAGAATTCGACGAAACTAGTTTTGTTAGGACCGTATCGTCAATACGAAACTAGAAAATATTTTTCTGCAATTTATAGAGTTAGTATGTGACCCCGGTAATTGGAAATGTACGTTTAAAATTCAATATATAGATTTAAATGTAAATTCAATGGAAACTGATTGTAACTATCGAATCAGCTTGCGATACATATCCCATTGTGTTCGGAATGGGGGTGAAACCCTATGGGAGACAGGCGGTGGGCCTCGTTTCGAGGTCGTATGTGAAAGTCAACTTTTAGAAATTAAATAATATAAAATTAAAAAAAAATAAAAAAAATTTCCCTCTTCCCCTTTAATCTTCCTGGCCCCCCCGACTCCATTCAACAGAATCAAACGAAAGAAAAAAAAAAAAACCTAATTCTAAATCGCGCCGCCCCCCCCCCCCCCCCGACCTCGAAGCCGCCGACGAACAAATCGCCCCCCCCCCCCCACCGCACAACCTCCCGCCTCCCAGTTCGAACCCACGAAACCCGCCACCGACCGACACTCCAGAGCCCGACGTCGAGCCACCCGCCTCCGCCTGTCCCTCCTCCAACCGCGACGCTGGAACCGCAGACACCCCCCCCCTCTCTCGCTGGTATGTTTTTTTATTTTAATTTATTTTCTTATTTTATTTTATTTTGAATTTAATTAAAATATAAATAACAAAAACTGCTTTTGTTTTAAAAAGTAAAAAAAAACTGATTTTGTTTTTTTAAAGAAATAAAAACTGAATTATAAAGGAATATAAAAGCTGATTTTTGAATTAGAATATAAAAGCTGATTTTTGAATTAGAATATAAAAGCTGATATTTTGAAAAAGAATAAAAAAAAACTGCATTTTTTAAAAGAAGAAAAAAACTGCATTTTGAAAAAGATATAAAAACTGCATTTTCAAAAAGATAAAAGAAAAAGGGTTGATCTCTTAATAGAAAAAGATTTGAACTTGAAAATAAAGATCATATTTTTTTTAAATAGAAAAACATACCTTGTTTGAAAATAGAAAAACATACCTTGTTTGAAAATAGAAAAAAACATACCTTGTTTGAAAATAGAAAAAAACATACTTTGTTTTGTAAATAGAACTAGTGAAATAAAAATTCGATTTTTACATATTGAACTTTGAAATAAAAATTCGATTTTTATATATTGAACTTTGAAATAAAAATTCGATTTTTATATATTGAACTTTGAAATAAAAATTCGATTTTTATATATTGAACTTTGAAATAAAAATTCGATTTTTATATATTGAATAGCATAGTAAAAATTCTATTTTTACATATGTAGAGAATACGGGCGAAAGCGACAAAAGGCGAAGATTTCTATCAATGAAGTGCCGTGGAGCTAGGATAGCTATATGTGAGAATTTCTCACCTCTCTATTTCTTTTCTAGTTATATATTTATACTAGGATGCAGACGGTGCTTAGTAGCACCCGACACAACCGTCCACAGACCATGGACTTGTTTGTTTGACTGTTTGGTGATTGATTGCGATATTGGTTTGAATGTGATTTGTGGTGTGAATAATCGAATCGATAAATTGGTTAGGAGTAGACGTGCGCCGTTATAAGGCGAAGGAGTAAGGCTAGGTTAGACACTTACTCCAAATTTTGTGGTTTGCATAATAAAATTGATATGATTGATGTGTGAATGGCGTGGGCCTTCACTAGACTGGGGATAAGGCTAGGCCTCGTCCCGTTTCTAGTATCGTGCCGTTATGCCGCCGAAATTTTCTAAAATGTGTTAGAAAAATAAAAATATCATTTTATTGACTAAATGAATTGAATAGAAATTCATATGTTAGAATAAAATGTTTTGTCGTTAAACATATAATTTTTAACGTGAATGTGAAAAAAATAAATATTCATTTACAAACCGAACAGTTTGTTTATGTACACTTATTTGAAGGACATTGATTGGGTCGATAAATTTTACACATCGCCCAACTGCACAAATAAAATCTGTGTTTGATTGTTTGAAACCCCACACGGGTGTTGGGATGAAATTTGAAGTTCACTCATCCTGATTGATTAAATGTGTCGATCGATTGATTGACAGGCTGTTATAAGCGTTGAATATCTATATTCGATGCTTATACAGTGTAGTGCACTTTGGTTGATGGTTGATTATTTTCAATGTCATTATATACATGTGTTGTATGAAAATCCATATAATTAACTTTATATGGTAATTGATTGGGCCTCATTCCAATTTGAAAAATAAAGAATATTATAAAATAAAAGTTCATGTGTTGACAGTACTCATCCATTGAGATTGGTCATGTGTTGAACGAAATATTTTGATAATAACAACTATTTTGAAAAAGAAATATTTGAAATAGAATATTTGAAAATAAAGGAATATATGAAGCCGTGTTGATTAGATTGACGCCATTTAGACGTGATCGATATTTATATCGATTTTATTCGATTTCGAAATGAATTGAATTGAAAACGAATTCGAAACGAATTGAATTGAAAACGATTTCGAAATGAATTGAATTGAAACGAATTCGAAACGAATTGAATTGAAAACGATTTCAAAATGAATTGAATTGAAAACGATTTCGAAACGAATTGAATTGAAAACGAATTCGAAATGAATTGAATTGAAAACGATTTCGAAACGAATTGAATTGAAAACGATTTCGAAATGAATTGAATTGAAAACGATTTCGAAATGAAGTGAATTGAAAACGAATTCAAATTGAATTGAAATTTGAATTAAATAGAAATGAGTTTTGAAACGAATTTATAAAGAAGAATTCAATTTTGCTTTGAATTGAAATGGAAGTTGAAATGGATTTTTGAAACGAATTCAAGACTATTTATATAATTCGTTTTAAATAGAAATCGACGAAATATATTATATATATATTATATATATAATATAATGGCCTGAATAGAACGCGCCGCGCCGCGGCAGTTCGTGAATTTCGACCATTTATTTCAAATGGATATTGCGGGAGATCCGACCGTCGGATTCTCCTAAAACCGGAACCGTTGGGTTCGTATCGAAAAGAGCTTTCTAATGAAGGTTAGAAATTTGAAATCTAACGGTTGGATTTGGAATTATGTCCAAATCAAATTCGAAAAAGGTCGCTGTAAGTGCAGTTCGATGGCCATTGATGGAAATCGACTGTACGGGCCTTGATAAAGTTATTAAAAATAGTAATAATTTGTGTAAAATCATAAGAAATGATTTGTGAAGATTTGGGATGAAAAACTCCATATTTGAAAAGATAAAAATAGATTTTTATCGAAATGAACTAGTTTTGAACTAGAATTATAATTCTATTTATTTTTAAATAAATAAATTGAATTCGAAAAGGGTTTTGAAAATAACCAAAATTTCCAATGATTGCATTGGAGTGGATTTGAATCGAAATTGTCTTCGGAATATTTCGATGTTGGAATTCGTGATTATACAGGTGTTGTTATGGAAATTTGAAAGATATATATTTATATCGTTATTTCCAATACGACATTTGTTGATCGTAGAATTTGATATTGAATATAGGCCGATATATTTTCTATTCAGAGCCTTATATTGAATATCAAATGTGATTTGGGTTTGTCGTGAACGGTGTCTTCACTAACACTGTTCTTGAACCCAGTTGAGAAAATATTAAATCTTTTTATTTAGATTTAATAAAGTGTACCAATTAAATAATATTTAATTGGAATTGAATTGATATTGATTTTTGGGTTTATCGTGAACAGTGTTTTAAATAACACTTGTTCTTTAACCCGATAATTGATGAATGTGATTTTTGGTTTATCGTGAACCGTGTTTTAAATGACACTGATTCTTTAACCCAGTTAACGATTAAAACTAAGTGGAGTTTTAATGAATCTTTAATTAGATTGAAATGATCGAAAATGGAGTATCACCAGTTTTGCTCCAGGCGATAGCTAAATCTTTAATTAGATTTGAACGTGAAATGGTAATTGAATTTACCGATAACACTGTGGTGTTAGATATGAAGTATTACCAGTTTTACTTCATGGGATAAATAGGTTGGGATTGGGAAATTAAAACAAGTGATTACTTCGGTAAGTTTCGTTAATCCCGACTAGTTTGAATTAATATTCAAAAATAGATAAGAATAAATTCAAGGAATTTATCTTGGATAAAATTAATGGGAACCTTTCCCTATGAATGTGAAATTTAGAAACTAACTGTCGGTTAGCCAAGCAGAAGGGTTTTCTGGATATTGATCTGATGTTGGTTTCGGCCTTCGGGGTTAATATTTGGGGAATTATTCTCTTGATTAATTTACGGTTAGTGACTAATGAATTGGAATGAGGCGTATGTTGTGTTTGTGTAACACTTATTTAAAATATACGCGAGTTATTCGGAAAGACCGGGTTTATCCCATTCTGAATAACTGATACGACGATAAGTCGAAGATGAAGACGATGGTCGAAGACCGGAGGTTTTCACGTCGTTTGGGTGATAACTGATGATCTTGATTGGGCTGTACACCCAAGAAGATGGAAACAGTTAGTGATCGTCCAGACGTACTTGGAGATCGATGGATATGCGGGGTACTAGGTGCCTCCGGTTTCGTTCAGACCCAGGACGGACTTGTAAATGGACTGTGTGTCTGACATCGGATTTCATTCTGTGTGACTGATATCGGTTGCATAGGATGGTTTGCCTGTGTGGCATGCTAAGATGCAAATGATCGAGGCTTCTGTTGAAAAGCAAAGTCTTGTGGTGATGATCAAAGCACGGCCTTTGTGGCGTAGCTTTGTGTAACGTTTACCTCGCGTGTTTCACACCCGGTATGAACCAAAAACGGGAGACGGACCTCAGGGAGGGCATGCGTTTCTTTCTAGTTAGAAGTGGCGTCAGTGGTTTTACACACCCTGACGAGTTTGACTTATGTGGTTGTTGCTGTTGCGAGGCGCCTCGGTTATATCGGTTTCGGCCGATGCATTCTGGTCGGCTGACGGACCAGACTTACACCCCATAGGGTGGGGAAACGTAGTGTTCAGGCATTTTAATCCACATCGGTGGACCGGCCCTGACGATCCAAAGGCTTGACAGAGTACTTGCCTGAGACACGGACTAGAGCGTCTCGAATCGGATGAGGACTATCTTTTGCCTCGGTTCATAGAAGGAAATCCAATTTCCAAATACGTGACTTTGCGGTTTTATTTGTAAACCTATATATGGCGACATGATATATGGTACCCATGCCGCCTATGATTGATACTTATGATTTGAAGTTGTTTTATGCACTATGCACTTATTATAGTATCAAATGATTTGTTTTAAACGTATCAAGCATTCTTTGGCTGTTATAAGGGAAAACCCTATCCCCCGGCTTGCGTTGCATTGTGTGATAGGACCTGGGTCTTATAACAGCTTCATCTTTCTTTATTTAGCATTGCGCTGTTTGTTTTATGCACTGGTATTCTTGGGAGGAAACCCGTTCCGTGTTATACGGCGTGGTCCCTTAATTTACCTAATGATTTAAAATAAAGATTAATTGTTTTAGTTCTCACACCAGTCACATGACTGACTTGGAGTTTATTGTTTTAACCTAAACTCTGGGTGCCCTTATTTTGACACGGGCAGCTAGTAGTTTTGGTTTTGCAGATTTATATTCACAGGATCCTGGTTTACAGCTGGAACGATATCCGGAAAGCTTTGTATCCGTATATCTCCTTCTAGTTGTGTATTGTATTATTTTCCGCTGCTATGTATTTAAATGTAATTTAAATCTCTGATATTTCTGTGTAATATTCTTTTATACTCTGTATATTCTTGTAATCTGATGCGTTGTTGTAATATACAATGAAATGTTCTTTTATATGCGTTCTGTTGTGGCTTGTTCTCGGACTATCCGACGCTTTCCTTTACGGGGAAGTTACGGGTCTTCACAATTATAAAAAAAAAAGAGAGCAGTTTTTATGTAAAAACATCATTTAAAAATCAGTTTTTAATTAAATATAGCAGGATATAAAAATGTGTTGTTTTTGAAATAGAAATGACAATATATATATATATATATATGATGTTTATAGAAATAGACTTGATGTAAAAATATGATGTTTTAAAAATAAAATTAGCATTGATTTAAGAACATGATTTGTATGAAAATTCACATTGAGTCTATATACAAATCAATGTAAATAACAGTGAATTTTATTTTTAGTTTTATATATATAAACACCGTATAAAAATATGATCTTTATAATTTAAATTTCGAAATAAAAATTCGATTTTTATATATTGAATAGCGAAGTAAAAATTCGATTTTTACATAGGTAGTGAAAGCGGGCAACGAAGATGTCAAAAAGGCGAGAAGGAAGAAGACTTCTATAAATGAAGAGTCGTGATATTGGATAGCTATTGGTGAGAACTTCTCACCTTTCAATTTAATTTTTCTAGTTATATATATATACTAGGATGTAGACGGTGCTTAGTAGCACCCGACACAATCGTCCACAGACCATGGACTTGTTTGTTGATTGCATAAATTAATTAGATTATTTGATTGAATTGAATTGTTTGGTGTAATTGAATGGTTTGATTGATGTGTGAATGGCGTGGGCCTTCACTAGACCGGGGATAAGGCTAGGCCTCGTCCCGTTTCTAGTATCGTGCCGTTATGCCGCCGAAATTTTCTAAAATAGGTTAGATAAATAAAAATATCATTTTATTTAAAGAATGAACTGAATAGAAATTCATATGTTGGAATAAAATGTTTTATCGTTAAAAATATAATTTTTAACGTGAATGTGAATAAATAAATATTCATTTACAAACCGGACGGTTTATTTATGTACACCTATTTGAAGGACATTGATTGGGTCGATAAATTTTACACATCGCCCAACTACACAAACAAAATCTGTGTTTAATTGTTTGAAACCCCACACGGGTGTTGGGATGAAATTTGAAGTTCACTCATCCTGATTGATTAAATGTGTCGATCGATTGACAGGCTGTTATAAGCGTTAGATACCTATATTTGATGCTTATACAGTGTAGTGCACTTTGGTTGATGGTTGATTATTTTTCAATGCTATTATATACATGTGTTGGATGGAATCCATATAATTAACTTTATATGGTAATTGGTTGGGCCTCATTCCAATTTGAAAAATAAAGAATAATATAAAATAAAGGTTCATGTGTTGACAGTTTCATCTATTGAGATTGGTCATGTGTTGAACGAAATATTTTAGTAATAAAATTTACATCTTTATCAATATAAAATAAAGGTTCATGTGTTGACAGTTTCATCCATTGAGATTGGTCATGTGTTGAACGAAATATTTTGATAATAATAACTATTTTGAAAAAAAAATATTGGAAATAGAATATTTGAAAATAGAAATTTATGAAGCCGTGTTGAATAGATTGACGCCATTTGTGACGTGAACGATATTTATATCGATTTTGAAACGATTTCGAAATGAATTGAATTGAAAACGATTTCGAAATGAATTGAATTGAAAACGATTTCGAAATGAATTGAATGGAAAACGATTTCGAAATGAATTGAATTGAAAACGATTTCGAAATGAATTGAATTGAAAACGATTTCGAAATGAATTGAATTGAAAACGATTTCGAAATGAATTGAAAACAAATTCAAATTGAATTGAAAACGAATTGAAATGAATTCAAATTGAATTGAAATTTGAATTGAATAGAAATGAATTTTGAAACGAATTTATAAAGATGAATTGAAAAGGAAGTTGAAATTGCTTTTGAAACGAATTCAAAACTATTTATATAATTCGTTTTAAATAGAAATCGACGAAATATATATTATATATATAATATATATAATATAATGGCCTGAATAGAACGCGCCGCGCCGCGGCAGTTCGTGAATTTCTACCATTTATTTCAAACGGACATTACGGGAGATCCGACCGTCGGATTCTCCTAAAACCGGAACCGTTGGGTTCGTATCGAAAAGAGATTTCTAACGAATATTAGAAATTTGAAATCTAACGGCTGGATTTGGAGTTACGTCCAAATCAAATTTGAAAAAGGTCGATGTAAGTGCAGTTCGATGGCCATTGATGGAAATCGACTGTACGGGCCTTGATAAAATTATTAAAAATAGTAATAATTTGTGTAAAATCATAAGAAATGATTTGTGAAGATTTGGGATGAAAAATTCCATATTTGAAAGGATAAAAATAGATTTTTATCGAAATGAACTAGTTTTGAACTAGAAACATAATTCTATTTATTTTTAAATAAATAAATTGAATTTGAAAAGGGTTTTAAAAATAACCAGAATATCCAATGATTGCATTGGAGTGGATTTGAATCGAAATTGTCTTTGGAATATTTCGATGTTGGAATTCGTGATTATACAGGTGTTGTTATGGAAATTTTAAAGATATATATGTATATCGTTATTTCCAATACGACATTTGTTAATCGTAGAATTTGATATTGAATATAAGCCGATATATTTTTTATTCAGAGCCTTGTATTGAATATCAAATGTGATTTGGGTTTGTCGTGAATGGTGTCTTCACTAACACTGTTCTTGAACCCAGTTGAGAAAAGATTAAATCTTTTTATTTAGATTTAATGAAGTGTACCAATTAAATAATATTTAATTGGAATTGAATTGATATTGATTTTTGGGTTTATCGTGAACAGTGTTTTAAATAACACTCGTTCTTTAACCCGATAATTAATGAATGTGATTTTGGGTTTACCGTGAACCGTGTTTTGAAATGACACCGATTCTTTAACCCAGTTAACGATTAAAACTAAGTGGAGTTTTAATGAATCTTTAATTAGATTGAAATGATCGAGGATGGAGTATCACCAGTTTTGCTCCAGGCGATAGTTAAATCTTTAATTAGATTTGAACGTGAAATGGTAATTGAATTTACCGATAACACCGTGGTGTTAGATATGAAGTATGACCAGTTTTACTTCATGGGATGAATAGGTTGGGATTGGGAAATTAAAACAAATGATTACTTCGGTAAGGTTCGTTAATCCCGACTAGTTTTGAATTGATATTCAAAAATAGATTAAAGAATAAATTCAAGAAATTTATCTTTGATAAAATTAATGGGAACCTTTCCCTATGAATGTGAAATTCAGAAACTAACTGTCGGTTAGCTAAGCAGAATGGTTTCCTGGATATTGATCTGATGTTGGTTTCGGCCTTCGGGGTTAATATTTGCTGAATTATTCTCTTGATTAATTTACGATTAGTGACTGATGAATTGGAATGAGGCGTATGTTGTGCTTGTGTAACACTTATTTAAAATATACGCGAGTTATTGGGAAAGACCGGGTTTATCCCATTCTGAATAACTGATACGACGATAAGTCGAAGATGAAGACGATGGTCGAAGACCGGAGGTCTTCACGTCGTTTGGGTAATTACTGATGATCTTGATTGGGTTGTACACCCAAGAAGATGGAAACAGTTAGTGATCGTCCAGACGTACTTGGAGATCGACGGATATGCGGGGTACTAGGTGCCTCCGGTTTCGTTCAGACCCAGAACGAACTTGTAAATGGACTGTGTGTCTGACATTGGATTTTAGTCCGTGTGATTGATCTCTATTAAATATATATCTGTTTGGCGGGGGAGAATTTATTCTCTTGCTTAACGCCCTTCTCTGAGACGTACGAGCTCAGGGGTTATATAATGTTGGATATCAAACGCATGGAGTGAATTGCCTGTGTGGCATGCCTAAGTGGCAATTGATCGAGGCTTCTGTTGAAAAGCAAAGTCTTGTGGTGATGATCAAAGCAAGGCCTTTGTGGCGTAGCTTTGTGTAACGTTTACTTCGCGTGTTTCACACCCGGTATGAACCAAAAACGGGAGACGGACCTCAGGGAGGGCATGCGTTTCTTTCTAGTTAGAAGTGGCGTCAGTGGTTTTACACGCCCTGACGAGTTTGACTTATGTGGTTGTTGCTGTTGCGAGGCGCCTCGGATTGATCGGTCGTTCTCGAACCGATGGAGTCATTTAGTTGGCTCACTTACAACCCATAGGGTGGGGAGACGTAGTGTTCAGGCATAATAATTCACATCGGTGGACCGGCCCTGACGATCCAAGGGGCAGTTGCGGCTGTTCCTGAGGGGCAGGCTAGAGCGTCTCGAATCGGTTGAGGACTATCTTTTGCCTCGGTTCATAGACGGAAATCCAATTTCCAAATACGTGACATTTGCGGTTTTATTTGTAAACCTATATATGGCGACATGATATATGGTACCCATGCCGCCTATGATAGATACTTATGATTTGAAGTTGTTTTATACACTATGCACTTATAATAGTATCAAATGATTTGTTTTAAAACGTATCAAGCATTCTTTGGCTGTTATAAGGGAAAACCCTATCCCCCGGCTTGCGTTGCATTGTGTGATAGGACCTGGGTCTTATAACAGCTTCATTTTTCTTTATTTAGCATTGCGCTGTTTGTTTTATGCACTGGTAGTCTTGGGAGGAAACCCGTTCCGTGTTATACGGCGTGGTCCGTTGATTTACCTAACTTTAAAAACAAAGATTAATAACTGTTTTAGTTCTCACACCAGTCACATGACTGACCTGGAGTTTATTGTTTTAACCTAAACTCTGGGTGCCCCTATTTTGACATGGGCAGCTAGTAGTTTTGGTTTTGCAGATTTATATTCATAGGATCCTGGTTTACAGCTGGAACGATATCCGGAAAGCTTTGTATCCGTATATCTCTTCTAGTTGTGTATTGTATTATTTTCCGCTGCTATGTATTTAAATGTAATTTAAAACCTCTGATATTTATTTCTGTGTAATATTCATTTGTACTCTGTATATTCTTGTAATCTGATGCATTGTTGTAATATACATTGAAATGTTCTTTTATATGCGTTCTATTTTGTCGTGTTCTCAACGATAGGGCGTTTCGAACGGTCTGGGTCGGTTTAGCGACTGGTTCGGACCGAGCGAAATTCCTTCCCGTCACAGGTTCGTATCGAAAAGAGCTTTCCAATGAATATTAGAAATTTGAAATCTAACGGTTGGATTTGGAATTACGTCCAAATCAATTTCAGAAAAGGTCGCTGTAAGTGCAGTTCGACGGCCGTAGATGGAAATCGACTGTACGGGCCTTGATAAAATTATTAAAAATATCTATAATTTGTGTAAAATCATAATATATGATTTGGGAAAAATTGAGCTGAAGAATTCCACATTTGAAAGGATAAAAATAGATTTTTATCGAAATGAATTAGTTTTGAGCTGGAATTAAAATCAATTTATTTTTGAAATAAATAAATTGAATTTGAAGGTGATTTTAAAAATAATCAATATTCCCAATACGTGGATTGGACTGGAGTTGAATCGAAAATATCTTCGGAATATTTCGACGTTGGATTTCGTGACTATACAGATATTGTTATGGGAATTTGAAAGATATATTTTATATCGTTATTTCCAATACGATATTTGTTGGTTTCAGAATTTGGTATTGAATATAAGCCGATATATTTTCTATTCATAGCCTTGTATTTAATATCAAATGTGATTTGGGTTTATCGTGAATCATGTTTTTGATGACATTGGTTCTTTAACCCAGTTAAAGGCAGGATATTGATTTTTGAAAAGATTAAAACTAAGTGAAGTTTTAATGAACCTTTAATCAGATTGAAAAATGAATTGATAATTTAAATTATCAAATCTGAAAAGTGATCGAGAATGGAGTTCCACCAGTTTTGCTCCAAAGCGATAGTTAAATCTTTAATTAGACTTGAACGTGAAATGGTAATTAATTTTACCGATAACGCCGTGGTGTTAGATGTGGAGTATTACCAGTTTTCTCCATGGGATATATAGGTTGGGATTGGGAAATAAAATAAATAATTACTTCGGTGTGGTCCGCTAATCCCGACTAGTTTGAAATGATATCCAAAGGAAGATTAAAGACTAAATTAAGAAGAATTTATCTTTGATAAAATTAATGGGAACCTTTCCCTAAGAATGTGATTTTGTGAATAAAAGAATATTCTGAATTGGAATGAGGCGTTTGCTGTGTTTGTGTAACATTTGTTTATTTTATACGTGGATTATTCAGAAAGGCTGGGTTTACACCCATTCTGAATAACCGATTCGACGAGATGTCGAAGATGAAGGCGGTGGTTGAAGACCGGAAGTCTTCACATCGTTTGGGTGATTACTAATGATCTCGATTGGCCTGTACACCCAAGATGAGGGAAACAGTTGGTGATCATCCAGACGTACTTGGAGATGGATGGATATGCGAGGAAAGTGCCTCCGGTTTCGTTTAGACCCTGAACGAACTTGTAAATGGATTGTGTGTCTGACATTGGATTTTATTCTATGAGGATTGATCTCTATTAAATATACATCTGTTTGGCGGCGGAGAATTTATTCTCTTGCTTAACCCCCTTCTCGGAGACGTACGAGCTTAGAGGTTGTATATCGATGGACATCAGTCGCATGGAGTGAATTGCCAGTGTGGCACGCGTAAGTGGCAATTGATCAGGGCTTCTGTTGAAAAGCAAAGTCTTGTGGTTGATGATCAAAGCACGGCCTGTGTGGCGTAGCTTTGTGTATAACGTGAATTCGCGAGCCTCACACCTCTGTATGAGTCAAAAACGGGAGACGGACCGCTGGGAGAGCACAACGTTTCTTTCTAGCTAGGGTGGTGTCAGTGACCTACCAGCCCTGACACTTATATACTTTTCACCTGTGTGGTTGTTGGAATGCGAGGCGCCTCGGATATAGGTCTGTAAGGACCGGGAAACATGTGTTCAGGAATAACTAATCCTCAAAAGTAAGATAGGACCGACCCA
This sequence comes from Allium sativum, assembly GCA_030737875.1. Lineage (NCBI taxonomy): Eukaryota > Viridiplantae > Streptophyta > Magnoliopsida > Asparagales > Amaryllidaceae > Allium > Allium sativum. Next base: position 174,520,845 of record CM060915.1, on the reverse strand, counting down.
GCCGATTCCAAGGATCATAGTGGGGTCCTGAGGCATTTGCTAGAGTGTCTCGAACGCGGAGAGGAGCTTGCCCCTTGCCTCGACTCATGACGGAAATCCAATTTCCAATACGTTTATTGCGGTTTTAATTGTAGAACTAGTATGGAGACATGATAGATGGTACCCATGCCGCCTATGATTGATATTTATGATTTGAATTGTTTTGACACTATACACTTATAATAGTATCAAATGATTTGTTTTAAACGTACCAAGCATGTTTGGATATTATAAGGGAAAACCCTATCCTCCGGCTTGCGTTGCATTATGTGATGGGACCTGGGTATTATAATAGCTTCATTTTTCCAAAGAGCATTGCGCTGTTTATTCTATGCACTAGTATTCTTGGGAGGAAACCCGTTCCATGTTATACGGCGTGGTCCCTTGAATTACTCTCATTTAAAGTAAAGTTTTAAATAATTGTTTTAGTTCTCACACCAGTCACATGACTGATCTGGAGTTTATTGTTTTAACCTAAACTCTGGGTGCCCTTATTTTCGACACGGGCAGCTAGTAGTTTTGGTTTTGCAGATTTATATTCACAGGATCCTGATTTACAGCTGGAACGATGCTCGGAAAGCTCTGTATCCGTGTATCACTTCTAGTTGTGTTTTGTATATTTTTCCGCTGCTATGTAATTTATTGTAATCTCTGATATTTATCGAATGTGATTTATTCATTTATACTCTGTATATTCTTGTATCTGATGGAATTGTTGTAATAACAATGAAATGTTCTTCTGTATGCGTTCATTTGTGTGTTGTTCTCAAACTATCCGCGCTTTCCTTCACGTGGAAGTCACGGGTTCTTACATATATTATATATATAGAATGGCCTGAATAGAACGCGCAGCACCGCGACCGCTTGCGAATTTCGACCATTGACTTCGAATGGATATTACGGGAGATCCGACCGTCGGATTCTCCTAAAAATATAACCGTTGGGTTCGTATCAAAAAGAGCTTTCTAACGAATATTAAAGATTTGAAATCTAACGGTTGGATTTGGAATTATGTCCAAATCAAATTTGGAAAAGGTCGTTGTAAGTGCAGTTCGATAGCCGTTGTTGGAAATCGACTTTACGGGCCTTGATAAAATTACTAAAAATAGTAATAATTTGGGTAAAATCATAAGAAATGATTTGGGAAGAATTGGAACGAAAAACTCCATATTTGGAAAGATAAAAATAGATTTTTATCAAAATAAACTAGTTTTGCACTAGAATTAAAATCAATTTATTTTTGACATAAATAAATTGGATCTGAAATGGTTTTGAAAATAAACAAAATTTCCAATAATTGAATTGGAATGGATTTGAATCGAAATTATCTTTGGAATATTTCGATGTTGGATTTCGTGATTATACAAATATTGTTATGGAAATTCGAAAGAGATATTTATATCGTTATTTCCGATACGATATTTGTTGGTCGTAGAATTGGACTTTGAATATAAGCCGATATATTTTCTATTCGGAGCCTTGTATTTAATATCAAATGTGATTTGGGTTTGTCGTGAATGGTGTCTTCATTAACACTGTTCTTATGCCCAATTGAAAAAAAGATTAAATATTTTTATTTAGATTTAATGAAGTGTAACAATTAAATGGTATTTAATTGGAATTGAATTTGAATTGATTTTTGGATTTATCGTGAACGGTGCCTTATATAACACTTGTTCTTTAACCTGATAATTAATAGAATGTGATTTTGGGTTTATCGTGAACCGTGTTTTAAATGACATTGGTTCTTTAATCCAGTTAAAGACAGGATGTGATTTCCCAAGTTAAACAATCATTGATATTGTTTTTTTGAGAAGATAAAAACTAAGTGGAGTTTTAATGAATCTTTAATTAGATTGAATTGATCGAGAATGGAGTATCACCAGTTTTGCTCTAGGCGATAGTTAAATCTTTAATTACATTTGAACGTGAAATCGTAACTGAATTTACCGATAACGCCGTGGTTTTAGATATGAAGTATTACCAGTTTTACTTTATGGGATGAATAGGTTGGGATTGGGAAATTAAAACAAATGACTACTTCGGTGTGGTTCGCTAATCCCGACTAGTTTGAATAGATATTCAAAGAAGATTAAAGAATAAATTTAAAGAATTTATCTTTGATAAATTTAATGGGAACCTTTCCCAAAGTATAAGAATATTGGAATAAAATAATATTCTGAATTGGAATGAGGCGTATGTTGTGTTTGTGTAACACTTGTTTATTATATACGCGAGTTATTCAGAAAGACCGGGTTTATCCCATTCTGAATAATGGATTTGACGTAGTGTCGAGGATGAAGACGGTGGTCGAAGACCGGAGGTCTTCATGTCGTTTGGGTGATTACTGATGATCTTGATTGGGCTGTACACCCAAGAGGAGGGAATCAGTTGGTGATCGTCCAGAAGTACTTGGAGATCAATGGATATGCGAGGTACAAGGTGCCTCCGGTTTCGTTCAGACCCAGAACGAACTTGTAAATGGACTGTGTGTCTGACATTGGATTTTATTTTGTGTGATTGATTTCTATTAAATATATATCAGTTTGGCGGCAGAGAAATTATTCTCTTGCTTTACGCCCTTCTCTGAGATATACGAGCTCAGGGGTTATATATTGATGGATATCAAACGCATGGAGTGAATTTCCTGTGTGGCATGCCAAAGTGGCAATATGATCAAGGCTTCTGTTGAAAAGCAGAGTCTTGTGGTTGATGATCAAAGGACGACCTGTGTGGCATAGCTTTTTGCAGCGTTGATTCGCGAACCTCACACCCCGGTTGTGAACCAGAAACGACAGAGGACATCAAGGAGGGCATGCGTTTCCTTCTAGCTAGATGTGGCATCAGTTGTTTTACATGCCCTGACGAGTTTGACTTATGTGGTTGTTGCTGTTGCAAGGCGCCTCAGATATATCGGTGACTGTGTGGAGCCGATGGAGTCATTGGACTCATTGACACCCCATAGGGTGTGGAAACGCAGTGTTCAGGCATTTTAAACCACATCGGTGGACCGGCCCTGATGATCCAAAGGTCACTCGAGCTCTGACCTGAGGGGCAGGCAAGAGCGTCATGAATTGGTGAGGACTATCTTTTGCCTCGGTTCACAGATGGAAATCCAACTTCCAATACGTGACTTTGCGGTTTTATTTGTAGAGCCTAGTATAGCGACATAGTGGGATGGGGTACTCATGCCTTCTATGATTTATACTTATGATTAAAATTATTTTATACACTATACACTTGTAGTAATAATAAAAGATGAAATTTAGCGTATCAAGCATCCTTTGGCTATTATAAGGTAAAATCCTATCCTCCGGCTTGTGTTGCATTGTGTGATGGGACCTGGGTCTTAGAATAATTTCATTGTTCTTTATTTAGCATTGCGCTGTTGTGTTATGCACTGGTATTCTTGGGAGGAAACCAATTCCATGTTATACGACGTTGTCCCTTGATTTACCTAACTTTTAAATAAAGATTAATAACTGTTTTAGTTCTCACACCAGTCACATGACTGACCTGGAGTTTATTGTTTTAACCTAAACTTTGGGTGCCCTTATTTTGACACGGGCAGCTAGTAGTTTTAGTTTTGCAGATTTATATTCACAGGAACCTGGTTTACAGTTGGAATGATATCCGGAAAGCTCTGTATCCGTATATCTTTTTCAATTGTGTATTGTATTATTTTTCAACTGCAGTAATGTATTTAAATCTCTGATATTTTTCTGTTGTATAATATTTATTCATACTCTGTATATTCTTATATTCTGATGGAATTGTTGTAATAAACAATGAAATGTTCTTCTATTTGCATTCCTATATGTCTTGTCCTCAACTCAATCCGTGACATCCCGTAAGGGGATTTCGGGTCGTTTCAACTTGGTATCAAAGCTTTGGTTTACAAAGCTCAGAGAACAAGACACGTTAGAACCATACGAAAGACTTCATCAGAGATTGGATTAGTAATATCCAATGAGAATGACTCGTTAGAGAGAGGATCAGTAGTATCCTAGAACGAGTGTGAAAAGTGATATTTTGAAAATAAGATCGAAAACAAATTTTGTTTTGAAAATTTAATTCAATTATTCGTATTTGATTATTTATTTTATATTGAATTTGGACAATCCAGTGTATAAAGATTTTGCGTATATGTCTGATTCGCGTGTATTTGAAGTTTTAATATACAGGATAGATATAGAATCACACTCTAGTCGCCTGGGATGATTCTGATAATGCTGCAGCGTTATCAGAAATTGTGTTCGTGTTTCGAAGGTGGGATTTCTATAGATTTCCATTAGACTCGTGTGAGAACCAAAGTCAGATAGGTTTATTGTTGTGATTTGGTATCAAAAACATGATTTTCTGTATACGTACCAAAATTATTAATTTGAAACGTTAATCAACTAATTGATTGCTGGTTGTGTTGTTTGATTATGGTTTGATTTATTTAAGGGTTGAACCTTTAGCCAATTTGATCAAATAGTGAGTTGTATTGAAAATTAGACGCATTTGCATGCATATACATGTACTTACATTGAATAGGTTATAGCAAGGAGGATAGAGCAGAGGAATAAAATTGTTTGCCCGAAAAATAGGTACATGTTTAATGTATTTCTAGGGTTTCGGAAGATTTTATGAGCTGATTGGCTAGCCACTAGGCTTTTTCTTTTTCTTTTGTATTGAAGAAGGTCATGGGAGGCTATATGAAATATCCCGAAGTCCCCGGTGCAGGGGAGGTTATGGCGAAATTTTTCTAAAATATAGGGTGTTAGCCAAATTTTTGAAAAATTTGAAAAGTTCTTAGAAACTGAAAAGTTGAAGAACTTAAGCCGTAATGAAAATAAAGAAAGTTGAGTTGATTTGTGAAACAATTTTCGGCTTCGTTCCTTTTCGGGGACGAAAAGTTTTATGTGGGGGAGATAGTAATAACCCGGAAATCTAGGCCAATTAAAAATTTTTATTTTGGCAATTTTTTAAATTTGGTTATTAAAAATGAATTATTTTAAACAATAACGATGAGAAATTTATTTTGAATAGAATTAGACGTATATATTTATATAGATCATCATTAGAATATAAATAATTTATTTAAATTATATAACGAGCCTGAAATGGCGCAGTAGTTTGAAAACTCGATTTCAAAGTTCAAATGAATGTATAGGATTCAAAATAAACCGAATTTTAGTGAAACAAAAAATATTTGAATCTAATTGAGAATATCTTTCCAACGAATCCGAAAAACTGAAATTTCATAGCGGGAATCAAAAGATATGTCCAGTTGAAAATTCAGAATAGTCGCTATGGAATTTTGGCCCTTAAAAATGGAAATTGTGCAAACGACCTCATTTTTCGACGAAAAAACTTTTGTTGGATCTGTGACGTCAAGTTATTGCTAGATTCCAAAATTTGTAATTTTTCCAATCAGTACGTGAGCATGGCGAAGGAAAACGCATTTGACCTGTTTTAGTTGATTTTAATCGACTGGAAAATGGCCATCTTTCAAATGGTCTCAAAATTCGATGAAATTATTTTTGTTAGGACCGTATCGACAATACAAAGCTAGAAAATATTTTTGGGGAATTTTTCTAGTTAGTATGTGGCCCCAGTAAATTGAAATGTGCGTTCAAATTCAATGTATAGAGTTATATGTTGATTTTGATGAAAACTGATCGTAACGGCCGAATCGGCTTATGAAACATGGCCCATTGTGTTCGTAATAGGGGTAATTAGCTAGGGATGATAGTCGGTGGGTTCGATTTCGAGGTCGAAATAAAAGTTGCTTTTTGAAATTAAATAATTAAATAAATATAAAACCTCCCTCACACTCTCTCTCCCTTACTAGGTCAACAGCCCCCCCTTCGTTCTAATCGACAGAAAAGAGAGAAAAAACAACAAATCGCACCTTCCAGCCCTAGCCACCACCCACCGCCGATACCCCTCCTCCACGGGACGCGATACCCCCTTCCACCTGCGCGCGACGCGAAACCCCCCATCCCCCCCACCTGCGCGCGATGCGATACCCCCACCCCCTGTTGCGGACGGTGAACTGAATTCCCCCCTCCTCCTCCTTCTCTCCTCCATTTCCTCTCTCCCCCTCTGAAATTGAATCGCGCCTCCCTCTCGAGCCCACAACTCGACCAGCGAGCACAGCTTCCCTTCCACCCCTCTTTAAAAGTGAGTTTTATTCCTTTTAATTTTATTTATTTATGTAAATAATGATTCGATTTTTATTTATATTTTTAGCACATAAAAATTCAATCTCTTATTTATATATTCGACATAGAAAAGATTTGGATTTTGTTTAACAAAAAGAGTTGATTTTACTGTTTGAATGGTTAAGAAAAAGATTGGATTTTTAGAGTAGAAAAGGCGAGTTAAAAATTAGATTTTTATGTTAGAGGAAGATTAGATTTTTAGAAATATAAAAGTTTATATTTTTAATAATAAAAATGAGATTTTTATATAGTAGAGATTATAAAAATATGATTTTTATATCATAGGAAGAATATAAATATGATTTTTATTTATGTAGAGTAATAAAAATATAATTTTTATTACATTACTAATGAGATAAAAATGGAATTTTTATCTATATAGTAGTGGTATAAAAATAGAATTTTTTTTTATCTATATAATAGCAGTGTAAAAATGTGATTTTTATATACATAGCAACAATATAAAAATGTGATTTTTATATATGTAGTGGCTACAGACAATGAAATTAACAAAAGGCGAGCACGACGAAGATTACTACATAAGAAGAGTCGTGGCGTTTGGTTTAGCTAGTCGGTGAGAACTTCTCACTTTTATTTTAATTTATTTCTAGTTTGAAATATATGCTAGGATGCAGATGGTGTTTAGTAGCAACCAACACCCGTCGTCCACAGACCATGGATGGCTTGTTTGTCTGATTGCTGTGTTGTGAAATTTGATTGTGTGATGTGGAATGAAATAAATATTTTATAGTGGAAAATATTTTATAGTTAAAAATATGATTTTTAACGTGTATAAAAAATAAATATTTATAAACAAATCGGAGATTTGTTTATATACACTGATTTGATTGATATTGATTTGGACGATAAATTTTACGCATCACCCAACCTCGCAAATCAAATATGTGTTTGTTGATTTGAAACCCCACACTGGTACACTAATCCCGATTGTTTAGTTGTATGTCAATCGGTGGGTTGACAGACTGTATAAGCGTTAATTATTTATATTTAATGCTTATGCAGTTGTGTGGTGCACTCTGGATGATTGCTGATTATTTGTCGTTGCTATTATACACATGTGTTGTAGAAAATCCATATAATTAACAATATATGGTAATTGATTGGGCCTCAATCCAATATAGAAAATGAATTCTTGTGCTGAATCGAAAATAAATTCATGTGTTGAATAAAAAATAAATTCATGTGTTGAATTGTAAAATATTCATGTGTTGAATAAAAGCCGTGTTGATTAGATTGACGCCATTTTGATGTGAACGATAATTATATTGTTTTCATTCATTTTTATAATGAATATTGAAAAGGAAGTGATTTCAAAATATAACATTTTGAAAATACTGTCATTTGTATATCGATTATGTGGAATATTCGAAATTGAGTATGAAGTTGAATTCGTTTTGAAAACGAATTTAACACGATTTATAAAATACATTTTAAAAGGAAATCGACGAAACATATATAATACATATATATTATATATATAGAATGGCCTGAATAGAACACGTCGCGTCGCGACTGTTCGCGAATTTCGACCATTGACTTCAAATGGATATTACGGGAGATCCGACCGTCGGATTCTCCTAAAACTGGAACCGCTGGGTTCGTATCAAAAATAGCTTTCTAACGAATAATAGAGATTTGAAATCTAATGGTTGGATTTGGAATTATATCCAAATCAAATTTGGAAAAGGTCGCTATAAGTGCATTTCGATGGCCGTTGACGGAAATCGACTGTACGGGCCTTGATAAAATTATTAAAAATAGTAATAATTTGTGTAAAATCATAAGAAATGATTTGAGAAGAATTGGGATGAAAAACTCCATATTTGAAAAGATAAAAATAGATTTTTTTCAAAATGAACTAGTTTTGCACCAGAATTAAAATCAATTTATTTTTGAAATAAATAAATTGGATTTGAAATGGTTTTGAAAATAAACAAAATTTCCAATAATTGAATTGGAATGGATTTGAATCGAAATTATCTTTGGAATAGGTCGATGTTGGATTTCTTGATTATACAGATATTGTTGTGGAAATTTGAAAGATATATTTATATCGTTATTTCCAATACGATATTTGTTTGTATTAGAGTTGGATATTGAATATAAGCCGATATATTTTCTATTCAAAGCCTTGTATTTAATATCAAATGTGATTTGGGTTTCTTGTGAATGGTGTCTTCATTAACACTGTTCTTAAGCCTAGTTGAAAAAAAGATTAAATCTTTTTATTTAGATTTAATGAAGTGTACCAATTAAATGGTATTTAATTGGTTGAATTGATTTTTGGGTTTATCGTGAACGGTGTTTTAAATAACAGTTGTTCTTTAACCTGATAATTAATAGAATGTAATTTTTGGTTTATCGTGAACCGTGTTTTAAATGACATTGGTTCTTTAATCCAGTTAAAGACATGATGTGATTTCCCAAGTTAAACAATCATTGATATTATTTTTTTGAGAAGATTAAAACTAAGTGGAGTTTTAATGAATCTTTAATTAGATTAAATTGATCGAGAATGGAGTATCGCTAGTTTTGCTCTAGGCGATAGTTAAATCTTTAATTAGATTTGAACGTGAAATGGTAATTGAATTTACTGATAACACCATGGTGTTAGATATGAGGTATTACCAGTTTTACTTCATGGGATGGATAGGTTGGGGTTGGGAAATTAAAACAAATGATTACTTCGGTGTGGTTCGCTAATCCCGACTAGTTTGAATGGATATTCAAAGAAGATTAAAGAATAAATTTAAAGAATTTATCTTTGATAAAATTAATGGGAACCTTTCCCTAAGTATAAGAATATTGGAATAAAAGTATATTATGAATTGGAATGAGGCGTATGTTGTGTTTGTGTAACACTTGTTTATTATATATGCGAGTTATTCAGAAAGACTGGGTTTATCCCATTCTGAATAACTGATTCGACGTGGTGTCAAGGATGAAGACGATGGTCGAAGACCGGAGGTCTTCATGTCGTTTGGGTGATTACTGATGATCTTGATTGGGCTGTACACCCAAGAGGAGGGAATCAGTTGGTGATCGTCCAGACGTACTTGGAGATCGATGGATATGCGAGGTACAAGGTGCCTACGGTTACGTTTAGACCCAGAACGAACTTGTAAATGGACTGTGTTTCTGATATTGGATTTTATTTTGTGTAATTGATTTCTATTAAATGTATATCTATTTGGCGACGGAGAATTTATTCTCTTGCTTAACGCCCTTCTCTGAGATGTACGAGCTCAGGGGTTATATATTGATGGATATCAAACGTATGGTGTGAATGGCCTGTGTGGTATACCAAATTGGAAATATGATCAAGGCTTCTGTTGAAAATTAGAGTCTTGTGGTTGATGATCAAAGCACGGCTTGTGTGGCATAGCTTTGTGTAGCATTGAATCGCGAGCCTCACACCCCGGTTGTGAAACAGAAACGCGAGAGGACATCAGGGAGGGCATGTGTTTCCTTCTAGCTAGAAGTGGCGTCAGTGGTTTTACTGGCCCTGACGAGTCTGATTGATGTGGTTGTTGCTGTTGCGAGGCGCCTCGGATATATCGGTGACTGTGTGGAGCCGATGGAGTCGTTGGACTCATTGACACCCCATAGGTTAGGGAAACGCAGTTTTCAGGCATTTTAATCCACATCGGTGGACCGGCCCTGACGATCCAAAGGTCACTCGAGCTCTGACCTGAGGGGCGGGCTAGAACGTCTCGAATTGGTGAGGACTATCTTTTGCCTCGGTTCACAGATGGAAATCTAACATCCAATATGTGACTTTGCAGTTTTATTTGTAGAGCCTAGTATGGCAACATAGTGGGATGGGGCACTCATGCCGTCTATGATTGATACTTATGATTGAAATTATTTTATACACTATACACTTATAGTAATAATAAAAGATGAAATTTAGCGTATCAAGCATCCTTTGGTTATTATAAGGTAAAACCCTATCCTCTGGCTTGTGTTGCATTGTGTGATGGGATCTGGGTCTTATAATAGCTTCATTGTTCTTTATTTAGCATTGCATTGTTGTTTTATGCACTTGTATTCTTGGGAGGAAACCCGTTCCGTGTAATACGGCGTGGTCCCTTGATTAACCTAACTTTAAAATAAAGATTAATAACTGTTTTAGTTCTCACACTAGTCACATGACTGACCTGGAGTTTATTGTTTTAACCTAAACTCTCGGTGCCCTTATTTTGACACGGGCAGCTGGTTGTTTTGTTTTTGCAGATTTACATTCACAGGAACCAGGTTTACAGCTGGAATGATATCCGGAAAGCTCTGTATCCGTATATCTTTTTCAGTTGTGTATTGTATTATTTTTCCGCTGCAGTAATGTATTTAAATCTATGATATTTCTCTGTTGTATAATAATTATTCTTACTCTGTATTTTCTTGTATTCTGATGGAATTGTTGTAATTAACAAAGAAATGTTCTTCTGTTTGCGTTCCGATATGTCTTGTCCTCAACTCAATCCGTGATTTCCTGAGACGACCCGAACTTCCCCGTGAAGGAAAGCACGGATAGAATTGAGGACAAGACAAAATAGAACGCAAACAAAAGAATATTTAATTGTTATTACAACAATTCCACCAGATACAAGAATATACAGAGTATAAATGAATAAATTACATTCGATAAATATCAGAGATTACATTTAAATACATCGCAGCGGAAAATAATACAAAAGCAAAACTAGAAGTGATGCACGGATACAGAGCTTTCCGAGCATCGTTCCAGCTGTAAACCAGGTTCCTGCGAATATAAATCTGCAAAACCAAAACTACTAGCTGCCCGTGCGGAAAATAGGGGCACCCAGAGTTTAGGTTAAAACAATAAACTCCAGGTCAGTCATGTGACTGGTGTGAGAACTAAAACAGTTATTAATATTGGTTTTAAAGTTTGGTAAATCAAGGGACCACGCCGTATGACACAGAACGGGTTTCCTCCCAAGAATACCAGTGCATAGAACACATAGCGCAATGCTAAATAAAGAAAAATGAAGCTGTTATAAGACCCAGGTCCCATCACACAATGCAACGCAAGCCGGAGGATAGGGTTTTCCCTTATAACATCCAAAGCATGCTTGATACGTTTAAAACACATTATTTGATACTATTATAAGTATATAGTGTCAAAACAATTTCAATCATAAATAACAATCATAGGCGGCATAGCTACCATCTACTATGTCGCCATACTAGTTCTACAATTAAAACCGCAATACACGTATTGGAAATTGGATCCCGTCATGAGTCGAGGCAAGGGGCAAGCTCCTCTTCGCGTTCGAGACACTCCAGCAAATGTCCCAGGACCCCACTTTGATCCTTGGAATCGGCTGGGCCGGTCCTCTCTTACTTTTGAGGATTAGTTATTCCTGAACACACGTTTCCCGGTCCTTACAGACCTATATCCGAGGCGCCTCGTATCCAACAACCACACAGGTGAAAAGTATATAAATGTCAGGGCTGGTAGGTCACTGACACCACCCAAGCTAGAAAGAAACGTCGTGCTCTCCCAGCAGTCCGTCTCCCGTTTTTGACTCATACCGAGGTGTGAGGCTCGCGAATTCACGTTATACACAAAGCTACGCCACACAGGCCGTGCTTTGATCATCAACCACAAGAATTTGCTTTTCAATAGAAGCCCTGATCAATTGCCACTTACGCATGCCACATTGGCAATTCACTCCATGCGACTGATGTCCATCGATATACAACCTCTGAGCTCGTACGTCTCAGAGAAGGGCGTTAAGCAAGAGAATAAATTCTCTGCCGCCAAACAGATGTATATTTAATAGAGATCAATCAACACAGAATAAAATCCAATGTCAGACACACAATCCATTTACAAGTTCGTTCTGGGTCTGAACGAAACCGGAGGCACTTTCCTCGCATATCCGTCCATCTCCAAGTACGTCTGGACGATCACCAACTGATTCCCTCATCCTGGGTGTACAGCCCAATCAAGATCATCAGTAATCACCCAAACGATATGAAGACTTCCGGTCTTCAACCACCGTCTTCATCTTCGACATCTCGTCGAATCGGTTATTCAGAATGGGTATAAACCCGGCCTTTCTGAATAACCCACGTATATGATAAACAAATGTTACACAAACACAACAAACGCCTCATTCCAATTCAGAATATTCTTTTATTCACAAAATCACATTCTTAGGGAAAGGTTCCCATTAATTTTATCAAAGATAAATTCTTCTAAATTTATCCTAAAATCTTCCTTTGGATATCATTTCAAACTAGTCGGGATTAACGAACCACACCGAAGTAATTATTTATTTTATTTCCCAATCCCAACCTATATAACCCCTGGAGCAAAACTGGTGTTACTCCATATCTAACACCACGGTGTTATCGGTAAAATTAATTACCATTTCACGTTCAAATCTAATTAAAGATTTTACTATCGCTTTGGAGCAAAACTGGTCGTGCTCCATTCTCGATCACCTTTCAGATTTGATAATTTAAATTATCAATTCACTTTTCAATCTAATTAAAGATTCATTAAAACTCCACTTAGCTTTAATCTCTTTCAAAAGTCAATATCCTGTCTTTAACTGGGTTAAAGAACCAATGTCATACAAAACACGATTCACGACAAACCCAAATCACATTTGATATTATATACAAGGCTCTGAATAGAAAATATATCGGGTTATATTCAATAACAAATTCTGAAACCAACAAATATCGTATTGGAAGTAACGATATAAAATATATCTTTCAAATTCCCATAACAATATCTGTATAGTCACGAAATCCAACATCGAAATATTCCGAAGATAATTTCGATCCAACTCCAGTCCAATCCACATATTGGGAATAATGGTTATTTTTAAAATCACTTTCAAATTCAATTTATTTATTTCAAAAATAAATCGATTTTAATTCTAGTTCAAAACTAGTTCATTTCGATAAAAATCTATTTTTATCATTTCAAATGTGGAATTCTTCAGCTCAATTCTTTCCAATTCACATATTATGATTTTACACAAATTATAGATATTTTTAATAATTTTATCAAGGCCCGTACAGTCGATTTCCATCAACGGCTATCGAACTGCACTTACAGCGACCTTTTTCGAATTTGATTTGGACATAATTCCAAATCCAATCGTTAGATTTCAAATTTCTAATATTCATTGGAAAGCTCTTTTTGATACGAACCCAACGGTTCCGGTTTTAGGAGAATCCGACGGTCGGATCTCCCGCAATGTCCGTTTGAAATAAATGGTCGAAATTCACGAACTGCCGCGGCGCGGCGCGTTCTATTCAGGCCATTATAAATATAATATATATATATATATATATATATATATTTCGTCGATTTCTATTTAAAACAAATTTTATAAATCGTTTTAAATTCGTTTTCAAAACCATTACAACACTATATTCAATTTCAAATTTATTGGATTTCAATTCAACTCGAATTCATTTCCATTTTATTTAATTCGAATTCAAATTCGTTTCAATTCAATTCAAATTCAAATTCGTTTCAATTCAATTTGATTTCAATTTAATTTCGATTCGAATTCAATTAAATTTCAGTTCGTTTTCAATTCAACTTGAATTTGTTTTATATTCAATTCCATTCGAAGTCCTTTTATATTCAATTCAAATTCGTTTTCTTTTCAATTCGAATTTGCTATAATATTCATTTCAATTTGAATAAAATCGATATAAAGGTCGTTCACGTCAAAATGGCGCTAAACTAATCAACACGGCTTTATATTTTTCAAAAACTTCTTTATTCTATTCAACAAATGAATATTTATCCCATTCAACACATGAATCTATATTTCTTTCAACACACAACTAATCTCAACACATGAGTCCTGTCAACCCCTCACTATTTTTGTTATGTAAAATATTTTATAAAACTATGGTATCTATCGTTTGATTTTTAATTAGACTTCTACTGGGAAGTAGTTCTAATTTTAAATATGATAAAGATGTAAATTTCATTGTATAAAATATTTCACTCGACACATGAACATCGTCAACACATGACTATTTTTATATTCAACACATGAATTTTCTTTTATAATATTCATTATTTTCCCAATTAGAATGAGGCCCAATCAATCACCATATAACGTTAATTATATGGATTCCATACAACACATGTATATAATAGCATTGATAAACAATCAACCATCATCCAAAGTGCACCACACAACTGCATAAGCATCAAATATAATTAATCGACGCTTACACAGTCTGTCGACCAATTGATCGACAATAATTAAATAATTGGGATTAGTGTACGCCAAATATCATCCCAACACCCGTGTGGGGTTTCAAATCAACAAACACATATTTTTGTTTGTGCAGTTGGGTGATGTGTAAAATTTATCGACCCAATCAATATCAGTCAAATCAGTGTATATAAACAAATCGGTCGATTTGTTTATAAATATTTATTTATTCACATTCACGTTAAAATTTATATTTTTAACGATAAACATTTTATTTTAACACATGAATTTCTATTAGTTCATTTATTCAATAAATTGATATTTTTATTTTTCTAACATATTTTAGAAAAATTCGGCGGCATAACGGCACGATACTAGAAACGGGACAAGGCCTAGCCTTATCCCCGGTCTAGTGAAGGCCTACGCCATTCACACATCAATCAATCCATTCCATTTCACCAAACAATTCAATTCAAACCCAACAAACTAACCAACTACTCAACCAAACAATTTAACAAACAAGCCATCCATGGTCTGTGGATGACGGGTGTCGGGTGCTACTAAGCACCGTCTGCATCCTAGTATATATATATAACTAGAAAAAGAGATTTTGAGTGAGAAGTTCTCACCTAAAGCTATCCAATACCACGACTCTTCATTTATAGAAATCTTTGTTGCTCTCGCCTTTTTATCACCTCCGTTGCTGTAGCCACTACATATATAAAAATCACACATTTTATGTTTTGATGTCCTTAAAATAAAAGTCACATTTTTATTTGTTCACTTTCAATTTAAAAATCATATTTTTATAATCACTTCATATATTTAAAAATCGAAATTTCCACAACGCTACTATATGGATAAAAATTATATTTTTATCTCGCTATTCTTCATATAAAGATCTCGCCTTTTCAAAAATATAGATTTCGCCTTTTCTAAAATAAAGATTTCGCCTTTATAAAAAAAATCATCACTTGATTTCAACGTATATAAAATAAAAATCAGATTTTTATTTTGCTACATATACAAAGATGATATTTTTATATTCTCTATCACATAAAGATTATATTTTTAATCCACTACATAAGTAAAAAATCAAATTTTTATCGCTACTACCTCATATAGAAAAATTATATTTTTACATTGCTAAAAATCACGTCTTTCTAACATGAAAAATCATATTTTTCCTACATGAAAAATCTCATCTTTGCATTTTAAAAATTTGTTCTTTTGCATTTTAAAAATCTGTTCTTTTGCATTTTAAAAATCTGTTCTTTTAAATCACATAAAAATCAGTTTGAAAATCAAATATATATCCGTTTTAAAACTAATAGAATTCAGTTTCTAGACTAAATCAACATGAGTTTTTAAATAGAAAAAAACCATAAAGCTTACCTTGTAAATTTAGCCACAAAATCGAAGCTATCGGGGGGGGGGGGGGGGTTTCGCCGTCGTGCTGCGTGGTCGGGAGGGGGGGAGCTGGAGAGTTGGAGGGGTGGTGGAGTCGAAGGGAGGCGGGTGCGGTGGAGGTAGGGCGCAGGGTTTGGGGTTTCGTGGGGGGGGGGGGGGGAGGGTTCGATCGCGATCGTTTCTGGCGAGGGGGGGGTCTGGGTGGCTCGCCGCGGCACTGGGGGGGTGGGGTTTCGAGCGAGGTGGCGGGAGGAGCTGCGGCTCCTCCCCCTTCCTTCTCCGTCGCCTAAATTTTTTTCTTTTTTTTTCTTTTTTTTTCCTGAGTAATGAAATCGACGGGGGGGGGGGAAGGAAAGTAAAGGGGGAGGGGGTCTTTGTAAAAGTAATTTTATATTTTAATTTAAATATATTTTTCAAAAAGGGTTGACTTTATCTCCGAACTGCAAACGAGGTCCAACGACTGTCATCCATAGCTAACTACCCCCATTCCGAACACAATGGGACATGTTTCGTATGTTGATTAGATCGTTTCGATCAGTTTCCGTTTAATTTACATTTAAATCACTATATTGAATTTTAAACGTACATTTCAAATTACCGGGGTCACATACTAGCTCTAAAAATTCCAGAAAAATATTTTCTAGCTTCGTATTGACGATACGGTCTTAACAAAACTAGTTTCGTCGAATTCTGAGACCGTTGGAAAAATGGCCAATTTCCAGTCGATTAAAATCAACTGAAACTGGTCAAACGCGTTTTCCTTTGCCACGCTCACATATTGATTCGAAAAATTATGAAATTTGAAATCTAGCAATAACTTTACATCATGGACCCAACAAAAGTGGTTTCGTCAAAATCCGAGGTCATTTGCAAAATGTCTATTTTTAAGGGCCTGAATTCCATAGCGACTATTCAGGATTTTCAAATGGACATATCTTTTGATTCCCACTTTGAAATTTCGATTTGTCAGATTCGTTGGAAAGATATCATCAATTAGATCCTATGATTTTTGGTTTCACTAAAATCCGGATTGTTTTGCACCCGGTATATTCAATTGAAGTTTGAAATCGAATTATCGAACTACCGCGCCATTTTCAATTCTATTTATAATTATATATAAATATTTATATTCTAACGACGACGTATATAATATATACGTTCGAATTCTATTCAAAATAAATTTCTCGTCGATTTTATTTAAAATAATCTATTTTAAATAATCAAAATTCGCTAAAATCGCTAAAATAAAAATTTCAAACTGGCTCGCATTTTACGGGTTGTTACAATCTCCCCTACTTAAAACTTTTCGTCCCCGAAAAGGAACAAAGTCGAAAGTGGTTTGATTATTCAACACTATGTTCGATCTGGCTTGCATTCTCCAACTTTTCAGTTTCTGAGAATTTTCAAATTCTTCAAAAATTTGGCTAACACCCTAAATTTTCGAAAAATTTCGCCATAACCTCCCCTGCACCGGGAGCATCGGGGAATTTCAAATAGCTTCCCCAGTCCTTCAGATCTCAAAAAGAAAAAGAAAAAGCCAAGCGGCTAGCCAATAGGCTCACAAAATCATCATCACCCAAACAAAACAGGAAATTATGTAGTAAACATGTACCTATTTGTCGGGCAAACAAATTTTATTCTTCGGCTCTAGCCTCCTTGCTATGACCTGTTCAATGTAAGTATATGTATGCATGCATATGCTACCAATTTTCAATACAATTCAATTATTAGTTTAATTAGGCATAAATGGTTAAAATTCGCAAACAATTAAACCAACAACACAAACATCAATTAATTAGTGAATTAGAGTTTCAAATTCATAATTTTGATACATATATACAAAAAATCATGTTTTGATTCCAATTCACAACAATGTGTTCTAACTATATTAGTTTTGGTTCTCACACCAGTCTAATGGAAATATATAGAAATCACACCTTCGAAACACGAATATAAATACTGATGATGTGGCCACATCACCAGAATTATCCCCGGGTGTCTAGAATGTGACTCTATATCTATCCAGTATATTAAAACTTCGAATATACGTTCATGACGCGTATACGCGAAATCTATATATACTCGATTGTCCATATTCAAAATAAATAAATATTCAAACACGTATAAAGCGATTTAAATTTTCAAAACAAAATTGTTTTCATTTGAAAAATATACTCTTCACACTCGTTCTAGGATACTACTGATCCTATCTCTAACGAGTCATTCTAATCGGATTTTTCTAATCCAATATCTGATGAATTCTTTCGTATGGTTCTAATGTGTCTTGTTCTCGAGCTCTGTAAACCAAAGCTCTGATACCAAACTGAGACGACCCGAACTTCCCCGTGAAGGAAAGTACGGATAGAATTGAGGACAAGACAAAATAGAACGCAAACAGAAGAACATTTCATTGTTATTACAACAATTCCATCAGATACAAGAATATACAGAATATAAATGAATAAATTACATTCGATAAATATCAGAGATTACATTTAAATACATCGCAGCGGAAAATAATACAAAAGCACAACTAGAAGTGATGCACGGATACAGAGCTTTCCGAGCATCGTTCCAGCTGTAAACCAGGTTCCTGCGAATATAAATTTGCAAAACCAAAACTACTAGCTGCCCGTGCGGAAAATAGGGGCACCCAGAGTTTAGGTTAAAACAATAAACTCCAGGTCAGTCATGTGACTGGTGTGAGAACTAAAACAGTTATTAATATTGGTTTTAAAGTTTGGTAAATCAAGGGACCACGCCGTATGACACGGAACGGGTTTCCTCCCAAGAATACCAGTGCATAGAACACATAGCGCAATGCTAAATAAAGAAAAATGAAGCAGTTATAAGACCCAGGTCCCATCACACAATGCAACGCAAGCCGGAGGATAGGGTTTTCCCTTATAACAGCCAAAGCATGCTTGATACGTTTAAAACACATTATTTGATACTATTATAAGTATATAGTGTCAAAACAATTTCAATCATAAATAACAATCATAGGCGGCATAGCTACCATCTACTATGTCGCCATACTAGTTCTACAATTAAAACCGCAATACACGTATTGGAAATTGGATCCCGTCATGAGTCGAGGCAAGGGGCAAGCTCCTCTCCGCGTTCGAGACACTCTAGCAAATGTCCCAGGACCCCACTTTGATCCTTGGAATCGGCTGGGCCGGTCCTCTCTTACTTTTGAGGATTAGTTATTCCTGAACACACGTTTCCCGGTCCTTATAGACCTATATCCAAGGCGCCTCGTATCCAACAACCACACAGGTGAAAAGTATATAAATGTCAGGGCTGGTAGGTCACTGACACCACCCTAGCTAGAAAGAAACGTCTTGCTCTCCCAGCGGTTCGTCTCCCGTTTTTGACTCATACCGAGGTGTGAGGCTCGCGAATTCACGTTATACACAAAGCTACGCCACACAGGCCGTGCTTTGATCATCAACCACAAGACTTTACTTTTCAACAGAAGCCCTGATCAATTGCCACTTACGCATGCCACCTTGGCAATTCACTCCATGCGACTGATGTCCATCGATATACAACCTCTGAGCTCGTACGTCTCAGAGAAGGGCGTTAAGAAAGAGAATAAATTCTCTGCCGCCAAACAGATGTAGATTTAATAGAGATCAATCAACACAGAATAAAATCCAATGTCAGACACACAATCCATTTACAAGTTCGTTCTGGGTCTGAACGAAACCGGAGGCACTTTCCTCGCATATTCGTCCATCTCCAAGTACGTCTGGACGATCACCAACTGATTCCCTCATCCTGGGGGTACAACCCAATCAAGATCATCAGTAATCACCCAAACGATGTGAAGACTTCCGGTCTTCAACCACCGTCTTCATCTTCGACATCTCGTCGAATCGGTTATTCAGAATGGGTATAAACCCGGCCTTTCTGAATAACCCACGTATATGATAAACAAATGTTACACAAACACAACAAACGCCTCATTCCAATTCAGAATATTCTTTTATTCACAAAATCACATTCTTAGGGAAAGGTTCCCATTAATTTTATCAAAGATAAATTCTTCTAAATTTATCCTAAAATCTTCCTTTGGATATCATTTCAAACTAGTCGGGGTTAACGAACCACACCGAAGTAATTATTTATTTTATTTCCCAATCCCAACCTATATATCCCCTGGAGCAAAACTGGTGATACTCCATATCTAACACCACGGTGTTATCGGTAAAATTAATTACCATTTCACGTTCAAATCTAATTAAAGATTTTACTATCGCTTTGGAGCAAAACTGGTGGTGCTCCATTCTCGATCACCTTTCAGATTTGATAATTTAAATTGTCAATTCACTTTTCAATCTAATTAAAGATTCATTAAAACTCCACTTAGCTTTAATCTCTTTCAAAAATCAATATCCTGTCTTTAACTGGGTTAAAGAACCAATGTCATACAAAACACAATTCACGACAAACCCAAATCACATTTGATATTAAATACAAGGCTCTGAATAGAAAATATATCGGCTTATATTCAATACCAAATTCTGAAACCAACAAATATCGTATTGGAAGTAACGATATAAAATATATCTTTCAAATTCCCATAACAATATCTGTATAGTCACGAAATCCAACATCGAAATATTCCGAAGATAATTTCGATCCAACTCCAGTCCAATCCACATATTGGGAATATTGGTTATTTTTAAAATCACTTTCAAATTCAATTTATTTATTTCAAAAATAAATCGATTTTAATTCTAGTTCAAAACTAGTTCATTTCGATAAAAATCTATTTTTATCATTTCAAATGTGGAATTCTTCAGCTCAATTCTTTCCAATTCACATATTATGATTTTACACAAATTATAGATATTTTTAATAATTTTATCAAGGCCCGTACAGTCGATTTCCATCAACGGCTATCGAACTGCACTTACAGCGACCTTTTTCTAATTTGATTTGGACATAATTCCAAATCCAACCGTTAGATTTCAAATTTCTAATATTCATTGGAAAGCTCTTTTCGATACAAACCCAACAGTTCCGGTTTTAGGAGAATCCGACGGTTGGATCTCCCGCAATGTCCGTTTGAAATAAATGGTCGAAATTCACGAACTGCCGCGGCGCGGCGCGTTCTATTCAGGCCATTATATATATATAATATATATATATATATATATATATATATATATATATATTTCGTCGATTTCTATTTAAAACGAATTTTATAAATTGTTTTAAATTCGTTTTCAAAACCATTACAACACTATATTCAATTTCAAATTGATTGGATTTCAATTCAACTCGAATTCATTTCCATTTTATTTAATTCGAATTCAAATTCGTTTCAATTCAATTCAAATTCAAATTCGTTTCAATTCAATTTGATTTCAATTTAATTTCGATTCGAATTCAATTAAATTTCAGTTCGTTTTCAATTCAACTTGAATTTGTTTTATATTCAATTCCATTCGAAGTCCTTTTATATTCAATTCAAATTCGTTTTCTTTTCAATTCGAATTTGCTATAATATTCATTTCAATTTGAATAAAATCGATATAAAGGTCGTTCACGTCAAAATGGCGCAAAACTAATCAACACGGCTTTATATTTTTCAAAAACTTCTTTATTCTATTCAACAAATGAATATTTATCCCATTCAACACATGAATCTATATTTCTTTCAACACACGACTAATCTCAACACATGAGTCCTGTCAACCCCTCACTATTTTTGTTATGTAAAATATTTTTTAAAACTATGGTATCAATCGTTTGATTTTTAATTAGACTTCTACTGGGAAGTAGTTCTAATTTTAAATATGATAAAGATGTAAATTTCATTGTATAAAATATTTCACTCGACACATGAACATCGTCAACACATGACTATTTTTATATTCGACACATGAATTTTCTTTTATAATATTCATTATTTTCCCGATTGGAATGAGGCCCAATCAATCACCATATAACGTTAATTATACGGATTCCATACAACACATGTATATAATAGCATTGATAAACAATCAACCATCATCCAAAGTGCACCACACAACTGCATAAGCATCAAATATAATTAATCGACGCTTACACAGTCTGTCGACCAATCGATCGACAATAATTAAATAATTGGGATTAGTGTACGCCAAATATCATCCCAACACCCGTGTGGGGTTTCAAATCAACAAACACATATTTTTGTTTGTGCAGTTGGGTGATGTGTAAAACATATCGACCCAATCAATATCAGTCAAATCAGTGTATATAAACAAATCGGTCGATTTGTTTATAAATATTTATTTATTCACATTCACGTTAAAATTTATATTTTTAACGATTAACATTTTATTTTAACACATGAATTTCTATTAGTTCATTTATTAAATAAATTGATATTTTTATTTTTCTAACATATTTTAGAAAAATTCGGCGGCATAACGGCACGATACTAGAAACGGGACAAGGCCTAGCCTTATCCCCGGTCTAGTGAAGGCCCACGCCATTCACACATCAATCAATCCATTCCATTTCACCAAACAATTCAATTCAAACCCAACAAACTAACCAACTACACAACCAAACAATTTAACAAACAAGCCATCCATGGTCTGTGGATGACGGGTGTCGGGTGCTACTAAGCACCGTCTACATCCTAGTATATATATATAACTAGAAAAAGAGATTTTGAGTGAGAAGTTCTCACCTAAAGCTATCCAATACCACGACTCTTCATTTATAGAAATCTTTGTTGCTCTCGCCTTTTTATCACCTCCGTTGCTGTAGCCACTACATATATAAAAATCACACATTTTATATTTTGATGTCTTTAAAATAAAAGTCACATTTTTATTTGTTCACTTTCAATTTAAAAATCATATTTTTATAATCACTTCATATATTTAAAAATCGAATTTTCCACAACGCTACTATATGGATAAAAATTATATTTTTATCTCGCTATTCTTCATATAAAGATCTCGCCTTTTCAAAAATATAGATTTCGCCTTTTCTAAAATAAAGATTTCGCCTTTATAAAAAAAATCATCACTTGATTTCAACGTATATAAAATAAAAATCAGATTTTTATTTTGCTACATATACAAAGATGATATTTTTATATTCTCTATCACATAAAGATTATATTTTTAATCCACTACATAAGTAAAAAATCAAATTTTTATCGCTACTACCTCATATAGAAAAATTATATTTTTACATTGCTAAAAATCACGTCTTTCTAACATGAAAAATCATATTTTTCCTACATGAAAAATCTCATCTTTGCATTTTAAAAATCTGTTCTTTTGCATTTTAAAAATCTATTCTTTTGCATTTTAAAAATCTGTTCTTTTAAATCACATAAAAATCAGTTTGAAAATCAAATATATATCCGTTTTAAAACTAATAGAATTCAGTTTCTAGACTAAATCAACATGAGTTTTTAAATAGAAAAAAACCATAAAGCTTACCTTGTAAATTTAGCCACAAAATCGAAGCTATCGGGGGGGGGGGGGTTTCGTCGTCGTGCTGCGTGGTCGGGAGGGGGGGCGCTGGAGAGTTGGAGGGGTGGTGGAGTCGAAGGGAGGCGGGTGCGGTGGAGGTAGGGCGCAGGGTTTGGGGTTTCGTGGGGGGGGGGGGGGGGTTCGATCGCGATCGTTTCTGGCGAGGGGGGGGTCTGGGTGGCTCGCCTCGGCACTGGGGGGGTGGGGGTTCGAGCGAGGTGGCGGGAGGAGCGGCGGCTCCTCCCCCTTCCTTCTCCGTCGCCTAAATTTTTTTTATTTTTTTTCCTGAGTAATGAAATCGCCGGGGGGGGGAAGGAAAGTAAAGGGGGAGGGGGTCTTTGTAAAAGTAATTTTATATTTTAATTTAAATATATTTTTCGAAAAGGGTTGACTTTATCTCTGAACTGCAAACGAGGTCCAACGGCTGTCGTCCATAGCTAACTACCCCTATTCCGAACACAATGGGACATGTTTCGTATGTTGATTCGATCGTTTCGATCAGTTTCCGTTTAATTTACATTTAAATCACTATATGGAATTTTAAACGTACATTTCAAATTACCGGGGTCACATACTAGCTCTAAAAATTCCAGAAAAATATTTTCTAGCTTCGTATTGATGATACGGTCTTAACAAAACTAGTTTCGTCGAATTCTGAGACCGTTGGAAAAATGTCCAATTTCCAGTCGATTAAAATCAACTAAAACTGGTCAAACGCGTTTTCCTTTGCCACGCTCACATATTGATTCGAAAAATTATGAAATTTGAAATCTAGCAATAACTTTACATAACGGACCCAACAAAAGTGGTTTCGTCGAAATCCGAGGTCATTTGCAAAATGTCTATTTTTAAGGGCCTGATTTCCATAGTGACTATTCAGGATTTTCAACTGGACATATCTTTTGATTCCCACTATGAAATTTCGATTTGTCGGATTCGTTGGAAAGATATCATCAATTAGATCCTATGATTTTTGGTTTCACTCAAATCCGGATTGTTTTGCACCCGGTATATTCATTTGAAGTTTGAAATCGAATTATCGAACTACCGCGCCATTTTCAATTCTATTTATAATTATATATAAATATTTATATTCTAACGACGACGTATATAATATATACGTTCGAATTCTATTCAAAATAAATTTCTCGTCGATTTTATTTAAAATAATCTATTTTAAATAATCAAAATTCGCTAAAATCGCTAAAATAAAAATTTCAAACTGGCTCGCATTTTACGGGTTGTTACATTTCCCGTAAGGGGATTTCTGGTCGTTTCAGCTTTCATCTTCGACTTATCGTCGAATCGGTTATTCAGAATGGGTATAAACCCGGCCTTTCCGAATAACCCGCGTATATAATAAACACGTGTTACACAAACACAACATATGCCCCATTCCAATTCAGAATATTTTGTTATTCAAAATTTCACATTCTTAGGGAAAGGTTCCCATTAACTTTATCAAAGATAAATTCTTCTAAATTTATTCTTTAATCTTCCTTTGGATATCATTTCAAACCATCTTATGGTTTTCCAAACTAGTCGGGATTAGCGAACCACACAAAAGTAATTATTTATTTTATTTCCCAATCCCAACCTATTCATCCGATGAAGCAAAACAGGTAATACTCCATATCTAACACCACGGTGTTACCGATAAATATTAATTACCATTTCACGTTCAAATCTAATTAAAGATTTAACTATCACTTTGGAGAAAAATTGGTGATACTCCATTCTCTATCACATTCCAAATTTGATAATTTAATTTGTCAATTCACATTTCAATCTAATTACAGATTCATTAAAACTCCACTTAGTTTTAATCTTCTCAAAAATCAATATCCTTTCTTTAACTGGGTTAAAGAACCAATGTCATCTAAAACACGGTTCGCGATAAACCCAAAATCACATTCAAACTCAATTCCAATTAAATATTATTTTATTGGACAATTTCACTAAATCTTAATTAAATGATTTATTCTATTCTAAACTGGGTTCAAGAACAGTGTTATTAAAGACACCATTCACGACGAACCCAAAATCCCATTTGATATTAAATACAAGGCTCTGAATAGAAAATATATCGGCATATATTCAATATCAAATTTGGAAATCAAGAAATATCGTATCGGAAATAACGATATACTATATCTTCCAAATTTCCATAACAATATTCGTATAATCCCGAATCCAATCATTAAATATTCCGAAGATAATTTCAATTCAAATCCATTCCAATTCATATATTGGAAATTCTGGTTATTTTGAAAACCATTTCAAATCCAGTTTATCTATTTTAAAAATATTGAAATCATAATTCTAGTTCAAAACTAGTTCATTTTGATATTAATACATTTTTTTCTTTTCAAATATGGGATTTTTTCATCCCAGTTCTTTCCAATCATTTATAATGATTATACACAAATTATTGATATTTTTAATAATTTTATCAATGCCCATACAGTTGGTTTCCATCAATGGCCATCGAACTGCACTCATAGCGACCTTTTCCAAATTTGCTTTGGGCATAATTCCAAATCCAACCGTTGTATCTCGGATTTATAATATTCATTGGAAAGCTCTTTTCAACACGAACTCAACGGTTCTAGTTTCAGGACAATCCGACGGTCGGATCTTCCGTAATGTCCATTCAAATTCAATGGTCAAAATTCATGAACTACCGCGGCGCGGCGCGTTCTATTCAGGCCATTATATATATATATATATTATATTTCGTCGTTTTCCTTTTAAAATGTATTTTATAAATCGTTTTAAATTCGTTTTCGAAAAGATTTCAACTTCATATTCAATTTCAAATCAAAATTGAATATTCCACATCATCGATATACAAATAATAATATTTTCAAAACGTTATATTTTGAAATCACTTCCTTTTCTATAATCATTTTAAAAATGAATATAATCGTTATAAATATCGTTCGCGTCAAAATAGCGCATCTCAAATCAACACGGCTTTATATATTTTAATAACTTCGTTATTCTATTCAACAAATGAATATTTATTCTATTCAACACATGAATTTATATTTCTTTCAACACAAAACTATTCTCAACACATGAGTACTGTCAACACATGACTATTTTTGTTATTTAATATATTTTATGAAATTATGATTTCTATCATTTAATTTTTTTAATCAGACTCCAACCGTAAATTAGTAAGAGAACGATTCCCTAAATATTAACCCCGAAGGCCGAAACCAACATCAGATCAATACCCAGGAGACCACTTATCTTATCTATTTTCCAATTACGTTCTAATTTTATATATGATAAAGATGTAAATTTTATTGTTAAAATATTTCGTTCAACACATGATAAGTTTCAGCACATGAATATTCTCAACACATGAGCATCGTCAACACATGACTATTTATTCTATTCAACACATGAATCTTTATTTTATAATATTCTTTATTTTCCCAATTGGAATGAGGCCAAATTAATTACCATATAATGTTAATTATATGGATTCCATAAAACACATGTATATAATAGAAACAATAAATAATCAACCATCATCCAAAGTGCACCACACAACTGCATAAGCATTAAATATAACTAATTAACGCTCATACAGTCTGTCAATCAAACGATCGACGTATCACTACACAATTAGGATTGGTGTACGTCAAATATCATCCCAACACCCGTGTGGGGTTTCAAATCAACAAACACTGAATATTATCTGTGCGGTTAGGCGACGTGTAAAATTTATCGTCCCAATCAATATCCTTCAAATAGGTGTACATAAACAAACCATCCGGTTTGTAAATGAATATTTATTTATTCACTTTTCCGTTAAAAATTATATTTTTAACGATAATAATTTATTTCAACACATGAATATTTTATTTTATTCATTTCACATCAACATCACAAACAATCTTCACAACACATCAAACAAGCATACAACTCGTCCATGGTCTGTGGACGACGGGTGTCGGATGCTGCTAAGCACCGTCTGCATCCTAGTATATATTTTTACCAGAAAACAAGATTTAAAGTGAGAAGTTCTCACCGACTAGCTAAACCAATCGCCACGACACTATTATGTAGAATCTTCGCCGTGCTCGCCTTTTGTCTATTTCATTGTCCGTAGCCACTACATATATAAAAATCACATTTTTATATTGTTGCTATGTATATAAAATAACATTTTTATAATTACTCTATATGGATAAAAAGTCTATTTTTATACCATTACTATGTAGTTAAAATTCTATTTTTATTCACTACTATATAGATAAAAATTCTAATTTTTTTCTACTACTATATAGATAAAAATTCTATTTTTACATCGCTACTATATAGATAAAAATTTTATATTTATTACTCTACATGAAGAAAAATCATATTTTTATTCTTCCTATGATATAAAGATCGAATTTTTATTGTCTATATAATATAAAAATCATATTTTTTTTATCTTCCTATCACAAAAAATCATTTCTTTCTTATACAAAAATCATTTCTTTATTTCTAATCTAAATATATACAAATCCTTTTTTATAAATAATTTATTATATAATTAAAACTAAAAAAAAAATATCACTTTAAAAATCACTACTTCACAATGTTAAAAATCATTACTTTACATCATATATTTATCTAGGAATTAAAGTAAAATAAAATAAAACTTACAATTTTTTTTTTGGGTTTTGGTCGCCGGTGGGTCTGCTGAGTGGCGTCGGGGTCTACGCAGGCGGTGGGGTTGTGGTGCGGGGTCTAGTGGCGTCGATCTGAGGTGGATTGGAGCGATAGGATTGGGCTTGGGGGTGTCGCGGTGGCATGCGGGGCGGAGGCGCGCGAGGAGAGAGCAGGAGAGAAGAAGAAGGGGGAGGCGGCGGTGGCATCGACGTCGGGCGGCTGACGTCTATTTCTTTTTCTTTTTTTACTCGAATTGAATGAAACAGAGGGGGGGGCTGAGAGAGAATAGGGTGAGATTGGTGAGGTGTTATAATATATATTATTTAATTATTTAATTTCAAAAAGAAACTTTTTATTTCGACCTCGAAATCGAACCCACCGACTATCGTCCATAGTTAATTATCCCCATTTCGAACAAAATGGGACAGGTATCGCAGGCTGATTCGACCGTTTCGATCAGTTTCCGCCAAAATCCAAATATAACTCTATATATTGAATTTGAACGCACATTTCAATTTATTGGGCCCACATACTAACTAGAAAAATCCTCGAAAAATATTTTCTAGCTTTGTATTGACGATACAGTCCTAACAAAACTAGTTTTGTCAAATTCTGAGATCGTTTGAAAAATGGCCATTTTCAGGTCGATTAAAATCAATTGAAATTGGTCAAACGCGTTTTCCTTTGCCAGGCTCACATATTGATTCGAAAAATTATGAATTTTTAAACCGAACAATGATTTGACATCACGGTTCCATCAAAAGTGGTTTTATCGAAAACCGAGGTCGTTTGCAAGATTTCCATTTTTTAAGGGCCTGAATTCCATAGCGACTATTCTGAATTTTAAACTGGACGTAACTTTTGATTCTCGCTATGAAATCTCAATTTTTCGGATTCGTTGGAAAGATATTCTCAATTAGATTCTAATATTTTTGATTTCGCCAAAATCCGGTTTATTTTGAATCTTGTACATTCGTTTGAACTTTGAAATCGAATTTTCAAACTACCGCGCCATTTTCAAATCCTTTTATAATTAAAATAAAATATTTATATTCTAACGACGATCTATATAAATATATACGTTCTAATTATATTTGAAATAATTTCTCGTCGTTGTTATTTAAAATAAATCATTTTAAATATTCAAAATTTATCAAAATTGCCAAAATAAAAATTTTAAATTGGCTCAGAATTTCGGGTTATTACAATCTCCCCCACTTAAAACTTTTCGTCTCCGAAAAGGTACGAAGCTAAAAGTTGTTTAACTAATCAACTCACTTTCATTATCTTCTTTACGGCTTAAATTCTTCAACTTTTCAGTTTCTAAGAACTTTTCAAATTCTTCAAAAATTTGGATAAAACCCTAAATTTTTGAATTTTTTTGCCATAACCTCCCCTGCACCTGGGTCTTCGGGATATTTCAAATAGCCTCCCATGGCCCTCATCAATCCAAAAAGAAAAAGAAACATCCAAGCGGCTAGCCAATTGGCTCATAAAATCATCCAAACCCAATAAATTTGTTAACATGTACCTATTTATTGGGCAAACAATTTTATTCTTATGCTCTAACCTCCTTGCTATGACCTGTTCAATGTAAGTACATGTATATGCATGCATTTTCAAACAATTTTCAATACAGTTCAATATTTGATTTAATTTGGCATAATGGTTCAAAACTTATCAAACAAATAAACAAACAACACAACCATCAATTAATTAGTTGATTATCATTTCAAATTCATAACTTCGATATATATACAGAAAATCATGTTTTTTATGCCAAATCACAACAATAAACTTATCTAGCTTTGATTCTCACACCAGTCTAATGGAAATATATAGACATCCCACTTTCGAAACTCGAAAATAAATACTGATGACGGCGCGCCATCATCAGAATCATGTCTGGGTGACTAGAGTGTGATTCTATATCTATCTAGTATATTCAAACTTTGAATATACGTTCATGACGCATATATGCAAAATCTTTATATACTCGATTATCCAAATTTAATACAAATAAAATTTTCAAATACGTAACATTAGATATAAATTTTCAAAACAAAGTTTGTTTTCAAAATTTTATTTCAAAATTATAATCTTCACACTCGTTCTAGGATATTACTAATCCTATCCCTAACGAGTTATTCTAATTGGATATTGCTAATCCAATATCTGAGGAATTCCTTCGGTTCTAATGTGTCTTGTTCTCCAGCTCGGTAAACGAAAGCTATGATACCAAATGTAGTGACCCGTAACTTCCCCTGTAAGGAAAGCCCGGATTGCTTTGAGAACAACACACATCGGAACACAAACAGAAGGACATTTCATTGTTTATTACAACAATTCCATCAGATATAAGAAAATACAGAGTATAAATGAATATTATACATGTGATAAATATCAGAGATTACATTAAATTACAAAGCAGCGGGAAAACAATTCAAAACACAACTGAAAGTAATACATGGATACAGAGCTTTCCGAGCATTGTTCCAGCTGTAAATCAGGATCCTGTGAATATAAATCTGCAAAACCCCAACAACTAGCTGCCCATTTCGAAAATAACGGCAAACAGAGTTTAGGTTAAAACAATAAACTCTTGGTCAGTCATGTGACTGGTGTGAGAACTAAAACAGTTATATCTTTATTTTAAAGTTAGGTGAATTGAGGGACCACGCCATATAACACGGAATGGGTTTTTACCCCAAGAATACCAGTGCACAAAACAAAAGCGCAATGCTAAATAAAGAATAATGAAGCTATTATAAGACCCAGGTCCCATCACACAATGGAACGCAAGTCGGAGGATAGGGTTTTACCTCATAATAGCCAAAGAATGCTTATTACGTTTAAAAACAGATTATTTTGATATTACTATAAGTGCATAATTTCGAAACAATTTCAATCATAAGTATCAATCATAGATGGCATTGGTTTCCCATACCACTATGTCGCCAATACTAGGCTCTACAAATAAAACCGAAATATCACGTATTGGAAATTGGATTCCATAATGAGTCGAGGCAAGAGACAAGATCCTCTTCGCTTCGAGACACTCTTGCAAATGCCTCAGGACTACACACTCTGAGTAACCCTTGGAATCGGCTGGGCTGGTCATCTCTTACGTTTGAGGATTGGAAATTCCTAAACACACGTTTCCCGGTCCTTACAGACCTATAATCGAGGCGTCTCGCAATCCAACATCCACATAGGTATAATAATCGACGATGTCAAGGCTAGTAAAATGCTGACACCACCCAGAACAAGAAAGAAACGTCGTGTTCTCCTAGCGGTCCGTATCCCATTTTTGACTCATACAGAGGTGTGAGGCTCGCGAATTCACGTTATACACAAAGCAATGCCACACAGGCCATGCTTTGATCATCAACCACAAGACTTTTCTTTTCAACATAAGCCTTGATCATTTGCCACTAAGGCATGCTACACAGGCAATTCACTCCATGCGACTGATGTCCATCGATATATAACCTCTGAGCTCGTACATCTCAGAGAAGGGCGTTAAGCAAGAGAATAAATTCTCCACCGCCAAACAGATGTATATTTAATATAAATCAATCAACATAGAATAAAATCCAATGTCATACACGTAGTCCATTTACAAGTTCGTTCTGGGTCTTAACGAAACCGGAGGCACTTTCCTCTCATATCCACCGATCTCCAAGTATGTCTAGACGATCACCAACTGTTTCCCTCCTCTTGGGTGTACAGCCCAATCAAGATCATCAGTAATCACCCAAACGATGTGAAGACTTCCGGTCTTCAACCACCGTCTTCATCTTCGACTTATCATCGAATCGTTTATTCAGAATGGGTATAAACCCGGCCTTTCTGAATAACCCGCGTATATAATAAACACGTGTTACACAGACACAACATACGCCCCAATTCAGAATGTTCTTTTATTCAAAATTTCACAGTCTTAGGGAAAGGTTCCCATTAATTTTATCAAAGATAAATTCTACTAAATTTTTTCTTTAATCTTTCTTTGGATATCATTTCAAACCATATTATGGTTTTCCAAACTAGTCGGGATTAGCGAACCACGCCTAAGTAATTATTTATTTTATTTCCCAATCCCAACCTATTCATCCCATGAAGCAAAACTGGTAATACTCCTTATCTAACACCAAGGTGTTGTTGGTAAATATTAATTACCATTTCACGTTCAAATCTAATTAAAGATTTAACTATCGCTTTGGAGCAAAACTGGTGATACTCCATTCTCGATCACTTTCCAAATTTGATAATTTAAATTATCAATTCACATTTCAATCTAATTACAGATTCATTAAAACTCCACTTAGTATTAGTCTTCTCAAAAATCAATATCTTGTCTTTAACTGGGTTAAAGAACCAATGTCATCTAAAACACGACTCGCGATAAACCCAAAATCACATTCAAACTCAATTTCAATTAAATATTATTTAATTGGACAATTTCACTAAATCTTAATTAAAAGATTTATTCTTTTCTAAACTGGGTTCAAGAACAATGTTATTTAAGACACCATTCACGACGAACCCAAAATCCCATTTGATATTAAATACAATGCTTTGAATAGAAAATATATCGGCTTATATTCAATATTAAATTCTGAAATCAACAAAAATCATATCGGAAATAACGATATAATATATCTTCCAAATTCCCATAACAATATTCGTATAATCCTGAATCCAATCATCAAAATATTCCGAAGATAATTTCGATTCAAATCCATTCCAATTCATATATTGGAAATTCTGGTTATTTTTAAAACCATTTCAAATCCAGTTTATTTATTTTAAAAATATGGTATTTATAATTCTAGTTCTAAACTAGTTCATTTTGATCAAAATACATATTTATCTTTTCAAATATGGGATTTTTTCATCCTAGTACTTTCCAAATCATTTATAATGATTTTACACAAATTATTGATATTTTAATAATTTTATCAAGGCCCGTTCAGTCGGTTTCCATCAATGGCCATCGAACTGCACTTGCAGCGACCTTTTGCAAATATGATTTGGACATAATTCCAAATCCAACTATTGGATCTCAGATTTATAATATTCATTGGAAATCTCTTTTCGATACGAACCCAACGCTTCCAGTTTCAGGAGAATCCGACGGTTGGATCTCCTGTAATGTCCGTTCAAAGTCAATGGTCGAAATTCACGAACTGCCGCGGCGCGGCGCGTTCTATTCCGGCCATTATATATAAAAAATATATATATATATATATTATATTTCGTCGATTTCCTTTTAAAACATATTTTATAATCGTTTTAAATTCGTTTTCGTAACGATTTCAACTTCATATTCAATTTCGAATCAAAATTGAATATTCCACATCATCGATATACAAATGACAATATTTTCAAAACGCTATATTTTGAAATCACTTCCTTTTCTATAATCATTATAAAAACGAGTATAATTGATATTAATATCGTTCGCGTCAAAATAGCGCATCTCTAATCAACACGGCTTTATATATTTCAATAACTTCGTTATTCTATTCAACAAATGAATATTTATTCTATTCAACACATGAATCTATATTTCTTTCAACACATGACTATTCTCAACACATGAGTATTGTCAACACATGACTATTTTTGTTATTTAATATATTTCATAAAATTTCAATTTCTATCGTTTAATTTTTTTAATCAGACTCCAACCGTAAATTAGTAAGAGAACGATTCCTTAAATATTAACCCCAAAGGCCGAAACCAACATTAGATCAATACCCAGGAAAGCACTCATCTTATCTATTTTCCAGTTACTTTCTAATTTTATATATGATAAAGATGTAAATTTTATTGTTAAAATATTTCGTTCAACACATGATAAGTTTCAACACATGAATATTCTCAACACATGAGCATCGTCGACACATGACTATTTATTCTATTCAACACTTGAATCTTTATTTTATAATATTATTTATTTTCCACATTGGAATGAGGCCCAATCAATTAACGTATAATGTTAATTATATGGATTCCATACAACACATGTATATAATAGCAATGATAAATAATCAACCATCATCCAAAGTGCACCACACAACTCCATAAGCATTAAATATAACTAATTAATGCTCATATAGTCTGTCAATCAAACGATCGACGTATCACTACACAATTGGGATTACTGTACGTCAAATATCATCCCAACACCCGTGTGGGGTTTCAAATCAAAAAACACTGAATATTATCTGCGCAGTTCGGCGATGTGTAAAATTTATCGTCCCAATCAATATCCTTCAAATAGGTGTACATAAACAAACCGTGCGGTTGGTAAATGAATATTTATTTATTCACTTTCCCGTTAAAAATTATATTTTTAACGATAATTAACTTATTTCAACACATAAATATTTTATTTTATTCATTTCACATCAACATCACAAACAATCTTCACAACACATCAAACAAGCATACAAGTCGTCCATGGTCTGTGGACGACGGGTGTCGGGCGCTGCTAAGCAACATCTGCATCGTAGTATATATTTAACCAGAAAACAAGATTTAAAGTGAGGAGTTCTCACCGACTGGCTAAACCAATCGCCATGACTCTTCTTATGTAGAAATCTTCGCCGTGCTCGCCTTTTGTCTATTTCATTGTCCGTAGCCACTACATATATAAAAATCACACTTTTATATTGTTGCTATGTATATAAAAATCACATTTTTATAATCACTCTATATGGATAAAAATTCTATTTTTATACCGCTACTATATAGATAAAAATTCTATTTTTATTCCACTACTATATAGATAAAAAAATTCTATATTTATTACTCTACATGAATAAAAATCATATTTTTATTCTTCCTATGATATAAAAATCAAATTTATATTATCTATATAATATAAAAATCATATTTTTAGTCTTCATGTCATATAAAACTATTTCTTTCTTCTATAAAAATCATTTCTTTATTTCTAATCTAAATATATAAAAATCCTTTTTTATAACTAATTTAATTATATAATTAAAACTAAAAATAAAATATTTATCACTTTTAAAATCACTACATCACAATGTTAAAAATCACTACTTTACATCATATCTTTATCAAGGAATTAAAGTAAAATAAAATAAAACTTACAATTTTTTTTTAAGGTTTTGGTCGTTAGTGGGTCTGCTGAGTGGCGTTGGGGTCTGCGCAGGCGGTGGGGTGGTGGTCCAAGGTCTGGTGACGTCGATCTGAGGTGGATTGGAGCGACGGGATTGGGCTTGGGTGGGGAATCACGATGGCTTGCTGCGCTGAGGCGTGCGAGGAGAGAGGAGGGGAGAAGAAGAAGAAGGTGGAGGCGGCGGTGGGATCGACGTCGGGTGGCTGACGTCTTTTTTTTAAACTCGAATGAAATGAAATGGGGCAGGGGGAGGGGCCTGAGAGAGAATAGGGAGAGCGGGGTGAGGTGTTATAATATATATTATTTGATTATTTAATTTCAAAAAGCAACTTTTTATTTTGACCTCGAAAGCGAACCCATCGACTGTCGTCCATAGCGAATTACCCTCATTCCGAGCACAATGGGATAGGTATCGTAGGCTGATTCAACTGTTTCGATCAGTTTCCACCAAAATCCAAATATAACTCTATATATTCAATTTGAATGCACATTTCAATTTACCGGGCCCACATACTAACTCGAAAAATCCTCGAAAAATATTTTGTAGCTTCGTATTGATGATACTGTCCTAACAAAACTAGTTTCGTCGAATTCTGAGATCGTTTGAAAAAGGGCCATTTCCCAGTCGATTAAAATCAACTAAAACTGGTCAAACACGTTTTCTTTTGCCACGCTCAGATATTGATTCGAAAAATTATGAATTTTGAAACCTAGCAATGATTTGACATCACTGTTCCAACAAAATTGGTTTCGTTGAAAACTGAGGTCGTTTGCAAGATTTCAATTTTTAAGGGCCTAAATTCCATAGCGACTATTCTGAATTTTAAACTGGACGTAACTTTTGATTCCTGCTATGAAATTTCAATTTTTAGGATTCGTTGGATAGATCTCAATTGGATTCTAAAATTTTTGGTTTCGCCAAAATCCAGTTTATTTTGAATCCAGTACATTCATTTGAACTTTGAAATAAAATTTTCAAATTACCACGCCATTTTCAATTCCTTTGGTAATTAAAATAAAATATTTATATTCTAACGACGATCTGTATAAATATATACGTTCTAATTCTGTTCGAAATAATTTCTCATCGTTATTATTTAAAATAAATCATTTTAAACATTCAAAATTCTTCAAAATTGCCAAAATAAAAATTTTAAATTAGCTTAGAATTTCGGGTTATTACACATTGTGTCTGCTGCGATCTACAGTCGTGATAAGGACGTATTCCGTAGAGCTGTGAAAGCTGAAGGGTATGGATGTTTCCTGAGGGAATTAGGCATAACCATTGTGTACCTGCAGTCCCCACAGCATATTGTGACGGCCTGCCCCGCACCAGCCGGCATTTCCTCCGAAAGTGCGTTGTACACATGCCCGACTAGTATGGAATAGTCGTCAAATAAAGGAAAGAAGAGAATGAACTAATCGAAAACCTGTAGAATGTCTCACAACGCATGGAACAAAATATAATATCAATATACTTGACATAAAATAGGTGAGACAGTGCATAAGCTGATAACTAAAACCAACATCAACATCATCATCAGAGCAGCAGAAATCCAAATACAGCTTATTACAACTTTCCAAATAACTGTCTCTAAACAAAAGAAAGAAAGGTACACCACTAGTGCCAAAAGTAGTGACCACAACAACACAGGGAGAATATCTATATGTATGTATCATACGTGGAAGCCTCCTGCTCGTCTCTGGTACAGCTACTCATGCCTACCACCTAACCTGTCTCTAGTCTGCTTGTGAGAGCACCCAGAGTAATAAGAAGAGACATAAAACTCTGGGTCAGACGAAAAGTCTGGTATGAGCGATATGCAGCTAAACAGAACAATAACAGGTATACTAAACCATACCTGAACCTGGACCTGCAACCAAAGAGTTAGCACGATATACCGTACAATACACTAAGGTGCCATTAACATGTGGTGTAAAGAATACAGGGGGTAGGGGTGTGCATGTTATAATGATGGAAAACAAATCAAACATAGCAACCATCCTCACATCTCTCGCTCAGTGCGTAAAGTATACAATTTCTACCGCTTCAATCACTAGACCCATCGAAGTAGTGACGGAGTTCAACTTGTACAACTACTGCGACTACCAAGCTTACCACATGGAGTAATGACCAAACCTTTACAAATGACCCCGCTTCATTGGTTTATAGCTCTTTATTTGTACCTAGGCCACTGTTGCCCTGAATCCGCCCACGTGCTCCTTACACATAGCGATTCAAAGTTACAGACATCGACAACCTCTTAGCACACGTCCCGCAGCAAAGCCCAACTCATGAAGTTAACTCATTGGTTCCCAACTGGATCCTGAGTACAAACTTCCCATTTGGACTACCTTTGCATCTCGGGTCTTGGTCTCCTCTGGATCGGTCTTCTTCCTTGCCTTGGTTCGGTTCGGACGTGCTCCTTTAGTTCAGCTCGTGGGACACATGGTTCCAGCTCATGCAAGGAAATTCAGGTCAGGTCGGGTCGTGCTCACCCATCGGGTCGGATCGGGTGCTTCTGGTTCGTGGTCATTTTATCCTCCGTCCAGTCCAATGCGTAGTACATCGGTTCGTGTTGCACCATCCTCATCACGAGCAGATCGGTCTGGAAACATCAGATGCAAGCAGTTGGGTCATCATCACGAACGGATTGGGTCGTGATACACAGATCAGCTCGTGGCTCCTCCTCCTGGTTCAGATCAGTATCATCATATCAGATCGGCTCATGGTGCATGGCTCGCGATCGCGTCAGGTCTCTAAAGCTTCTCCATGGTACATCGATTCGGACTCCTTCCTCCGATCTGATCCGGATCGGGTGTCTTCTTGCACTTTGTCCAGCAAGTTGTTTACGCCATTCGACGGCATTTTTGACAAATCTAACACTTCTAGATAATCACAAATCATACCATACAGTCATAGCAACATGTACAATCATCCACAAACAACAAAACAACAATCATAGCATGTAAAATGGATCAAACATACCCAAAGCCCCATATTTTCCCTTAAGCATGTTTAGGCAAAACTAATCGTAGGATTAACAAAATTTAACCAAATCAAATCAAATTTCTAATAGAGGTCTAAAACATTATTTCGAAACTTATAAACATTTTTCCAAAGTTTTATCATGTCTAATTTCGTAAATCTTCACTAATTACCCTTAACCGTAATTAGTGCAAAACTATGCAAATCACTCACCTTTGGCACAAATTAATTCTCAAATTTGAAACTTCTCTGATTTGGATCCATTCTCTATGTATTCCAGCAGATTTATCCCAATTCTTATGCTAATCCACCTTAATTTGATGTAGTTTGAGCCAAAAGTTGATTAAGAAGTGATTAGGATGATTTTAGATGTTGGAGGCCATTGTTAGGGTTTTCTAAGATGTATGTGGCAGTTGGGAAATGAGAAAAACCGAAATCCCTAACACTAACAGCCCTTAAATACTCCAAATCCCGAAATCCCCTTTGGCCCTAGCTGCTAATCACCCAGTTAAGCCCAATTATGCTGTTTTTCACCATTTGAAATTTATTTCAGCCATATCTCCCAAACGGTAAGTCCGTTTGGCTAATGTGACCATCTTCGGAATTGCAGACCACCATCCGGAGCTAATGGAAGTGAATTTAGGCAAAATTCCTTTCCAATCAAAAGTTATGGCCGAAACAAGATCAGCTAGGGGCAAAACGGTCATTTTAAAACCGGCAAAAATCATGAACATGGGAAATGACCCCAATAGTCGTTACCTAAAGTTACATGACCATAAGACTTCGTATGTGAAAGAAATAAATATTCTACGATCCTACGATGCGTAGAATGCGTGGCGTTACACTTTTCCACCCTTAAGAAATTTCGTCCTCGAAATTCCTTAACCCAAAACATACAAAGGATCCCGCATGCCTACCAATCATATGCAACAATCAAACATGCAAAACAAACAAACAAGCCTATCCTAGCATGCGGAAAGACTAAATCGAAGTTAAAATCTTAACAGGCGAAGAGTTCTGGATAAGTCTTCCAAATGCTCTCCTCTTTCTCCCAAGTATAGTCATTCTCATTCTCGACCCACTGGACTTTGACTAGATTCACCGCTTTCCTTCGAAGTTGCTTCGTATCGTTCCCAACAATACGCATAGGCTTGTGGTTCCCAACTGCCCCGGGTTCAACTTCAATATCATCCAACTGATCAGGTGAAATAGTCACATCTGGGTCATGCACGGACTTCCTTAACTGGGAAACATGAAATACGTTGTGAACTGCTGCCATCTTCTCTTGTAATTCAACGTTATATGCCAAATTCCCATTTTGCTCAATAACTGGGAATAGACCAACAAATCTTTGTGCTAACTTGCCTTTCTTGCCGAATCGTATTACGCTATTCAACAGAGATATCTTGACAAACACCAAGTCGCTAATGGAGAAATTTAAATCTCTTCTCCTCTTATCGGCATAACTTTTCTTCCTATCTTGGGCAGCCTTCATTCGCTGTTGGATAACCTTAATCTTAGCTGAAGTTTCTCTTATCACATCTTGTCCAAGCACAAATTTCTCACCAGTTTCTAACCAACATGACGGTGAGTTGCACGGTCTTCCGTACAAAGCTTCAAATGGAGCCATACCAATAATGGATTGGTAACTATTATTATATGCAAACTCTACTAGATGCAAATGGTCATTCCATGATCCACCAAAATCCAATACACAGGCTCTCAAGAGGTCTTCTAATACTTGATTCACCCTCTCTATTTGACCGTCAGTTTGAGGATGATACGCGGTACTGAGATGTAATTCTGATCCTAACGCCTCTTGTAATCTCTTCCAAAATCCACTAGTAAACAACGGATCTCGGTCACTTACAATGCCTTTGGGTATTCCATGAAATCTCACTACCCACTTTACATATAGTTCAGCTAACTTAGTTGTTGTCCTATTCGACTTGACGGGTATAAATCTTGCACTTTTGGTCAATTGGTCCACAATCACCCAAATGCTATCGTGGCCCGATCTAGTCCTTTGTAACCCATCAATGAAATCCACTGACACTTGGTACCATTTCCATTCTGGAATTTCTAATGGTTGTAACAAACCACTAGGCTTCTTTTGCTCAGCTTTAACTAGCTTGAAATTCATGCATTTGGATATAAATTTCCCAACGTCTCTTTTCATCCCTTCCCAGTAGTATGTCCGCTTCATGTCTCGGTACATCTTGTTACCACCGGGCGTATAGTCAGTTTTGAGTGATGACATTCTCTAAACACTTCATCTCTCAATCCATTGACATTAGGTACAACTAGTCTTCCATTCTTCCTAAGCCATCCATCTCGATCAAGCCCATACTTGTTCATCTCTCCATCGATTCCCATCTCTAACTTTGAGATGATTTCCAATAGGTTAGGATCGTTCCTCTGACTGGAACCAATCCGCTCAATCAAAGTGGGTCTGATCGTCAAAGTTGCTAAGATTTCTGGATCCAATTCGCACTTTGGTCTGGAATCATACCCAGCGATGTACTCCAGTTGCTTCCATTCTAGAAACATAGTCCCTAAACTGGCATGTCTTCTACTCAATGCATCAGCCACCGCATTGCCTTTTCCTGGTGTATATGCGATGTCGAAATCATAGGAAGCTAAAAATTCTAACCATCTTTGCTATCGGAGATTTAGATCCTTTTGATAGAAGTGAAACTTTAATGATTTATGATTGGTAAATAACTCGAATCTTTCTCCCAAGAGATAATGTCTCCACATCTTCAGTGCAAACACGATCGCTGCCAATTCCAAATCATGGGTAGGGTATCTTCTCTCATGCGGTTTCAGTTGCCGACTTGTATAAGCTACAACCCTACCTCCTTGCATCAATACAACACCTAGCCCTATGCCACATGCATCCGTATATACTGTCATATCTTCATTCCACTTACGAACGACTAACACTAGTGCACATGTCAACTTTTCCTTTAGGTTCTTGAATGCATTCTCGGACTTTCCGTCCCAGACGAAGGCTTGATTCTTCTTGGTCAACTGAGGCAACGGTGCTGCTATCTTGGTGAAGTCTTAGATAAACTTACGATAATATCCGACTAACCCCAAGAAACTTCTTATGTCCGCTGCATTCTTGGGCGTAGACCAATCTTGTTCCGTAGCCACCTTCGCTGGATCCACGGCAATACCATTTTATGAAACAATATGGCCTAAGAATCTCACTTCCCTCCTCCAGAAGTGACACTTAGAAAACTTCGCTTTCAATTGGTGTTTTCTCAACTCCTCCATCACTATCCTCAAATGTTCATTGTGTTCTTCCTCTGTCCTCGAGTAGACCAAAATATCATCCACAAACACAAGGACAAACTTATCCAAATGATCTCTGAATACCCTATTCATAAGATCTACAAAATATGCTGGAGCATTGGTCAGCCCGAATGGCATGACCAACCACTCATAAATTCCAGATGGCGTTCAAAATGCCGTTTTAGCTATACTCTCAGCTTCCACTCTAAGCTGATGAAAACCTGTAACGAGACCCAACTGAGAGAATACTCTCGCACCACTCAACTGATCAAAAAAATCATATATCCGCGGTAGAGGATACTTGTTCTTCCCCGTCACCTTATTCTACTCGCGGTAGTCTACACACAAATGAAGGGAACCATCGGCCTTGGTAGCAAACACAACTGGTTCTCCCCACTCAGAAACACTCCTTCTGATAAATCCCTTCTTCAAAAGATCGCTAACTTTCACCCCGAGCTCTCGATGCTCCCTTGGTGCCATATGACGAAATGGCATCACTATAGGTCTGGCATCTTTCACTAAATCAATACGGAACTCAATCTCTCGATGTGGTGGAAGCCCGGTCACTTCTTCGAAGATGTCCGGATACTGGCTAACCACGGGCAAACCTGACAACTCACCTTGCGGGATGGCGATGGAATTTAGAAAACTAGCCATTACCCCATAACTAGGTAGACCACCAAACACTACCCTCTGCCCATCATCCGCTCTAGCTGTCACCAAAAAGCCCTCACATTCCACCACCACCCCGTATCTTTGGGGCAAATCGATTCCTAAAATAATGCCAAACCCAGTAAAGCCCAAAACAAAGCAATCACAAACAAACATGCATCCATGACTCGATAAGACCACATTACGACAAATCATGCTAAGGTTAGTCGAACCACTAATCGGGTTCGTCACTACTAAAGGTCTATCGACAATCTCGGGCTCTAATCCCAACCTATCTACCAGGTCAGTAGATATGAAGGAACCGGAAGCTCTGGTATCAAACAAAACTCTAACAGGAACATCATAAACAGAAAGCATACCTTGGATAATGGCATTCATTCCCTTCTCCTACCGCAGTTGGGGCATTCGACGAAGAAGGAATAGAATTAAGGGCATTTGCTTTCACCATCTGCTTCTCTTTAGGGGGTTGCGGACACTTGTCCTTGTGATGTCGCACTTGGCCATAGTTGAAGCACTTCCTATCCGCTGGCTTGGCCCGACAATTACTAGCATAGTGGCCCTTCTTACCACAACTGAAGCACTCAACATCTTTGTTATCCTTTTTCTTCTGGCCATCTTTTGTTTGATTCTGCTTTCTCATATTCTGAGAACCAGTCTTGCCTCCACCGCTTTCTTGCGGCTTTGTCTCTTCTACATATGCAACCCCAATCTTCGACTTAGTGTAAAGACTCTCTGACCTCAATGCTTTCCCCACAATCGATTCAAACGTCTCATCGATGTGGTTAATAACCCTTTCCCCCAAGTTTCCATCCAAACCAGTTATGAACTTCTCGTTCTTCTTCTCGGCAGTATCAATAAGATATAACCCATATTTCGACAAAGTGTCGAATTCGGCAATATACTCCGAGACAGCTCTGCTATTCTGCTTAAGCTTCAAGAACTTCTTAAACAGCACTGACTTCTGAGCAGCTGGAATGAACTTATCACTAAAGCGAGCCTTAAACTGATCTCAATTAATCTGATCCTCAGGAGTAGCTGCCTTTATAGCATTCCACCAATTCATTGCCCGTCCTTGCAGCTGACGGGATGCTAGCCTTCTCTTCATCGCATCCTCGATACCAAAATCTTCGAAGATACGCTCACAGCAATCCAAACAGTCCTGAACATCTGTAGCGGACTCCGTTCCATGGAACAGCTTCCCACCAAGACTTGAATAATCCTTATTCAGCTTGGTGAAATCGGCTCTAGGCGCCTGCACTATTGGACCACCTCCATTACTAGCATTGGGAGCTGCCCTCTGCACATCCCTAAGCATCTCTCTCATGAGGTCAGTAAAGACGTCCTCATATCAGCAGCGTTCCCATTATTGGCT
The DNA here is from genome assembly GCA_030737875.1 of Allium sativum. Taxonomy (NCBI): domain Eukaryota; kingdom Viridiplantae; phylum Streptophyta; class Magnoliopsida; order Asparagales; family Amaryllidaceae; genus Allium; species Allium sativum. The sequence goes on along the minus strand of CM060915.1, from coordinate 174,477,276 downwards.
CCTCTACCGGCACCTCTTGCATATCGGCTCATCGTTTAATCTTCACAGAGAAAACGATTAACCATCTCCATGGTGGTGCTAGTGCAGTGCAACTTCATCCTTACCTATACTAATAATGTGTATATATATATAGCTTTTAAAAACAAAAATAATCACAAATAAGCGCTCTCTTATAAGTATACTATCTCTCCCTGATAACTTCCCTAGGTTAACTATGCAACCTCGCTCTGATACCAAGTGTGACGGCCCGCCCCACACCAGCCATCTTTTCCTCCAAAAGTGCGTAGTACACATGCTCGACTAATACGGAACAGTCGTCAAAGAAAGGAAAGAAGAGAATGAACTAATCGAAAACCTGTAGAATGTCTCAAAACGCATGGAACAAAATATAATAATAATATACTTGACATAAAACAGGTGAGACAGTGCACAAGCTGATAACTAAAACCAACATCAACATCATCATCAGAGTAGCGGAAATCCAAATACAGCTTATTACAACTTTCCAAATTACTGTCTCTAAACAAAAGAAAGAAAGGTACACCACTAATGCCCATAATAGTGACCGCAGTAACACAGGGAGAATATCTATATATATATGTATCATACGTGGAAGCCTCCTGCTCGTCTCCGGTACAACTACTCGTGCCTACCACCTAACCTATCTCTAGTCTGCTCATGAGAGCACCCAGAGTAATAAGAAAAGACATAAAACTCTGCATCAGACAAAAAGTCTGGTATGAGCGATAAGCAGCTAAATAGAACAATAACAGGTGTACTAAACCATACCTGAACCTGGACCTGCAACCAAAGATTTAGCACTACATACCGTACAATGCTCTAAGGTGCCACTAACACGTGGTGTAAAGAATACGGGGGGTAGGGGTGTGCATGTCATAATGATGGCAAACAAATCAAACATAGCAACCATCCTCACATCTCTCACTCAGTGCGTAAAGTATACGATATCTACAGCTTCGATCACTAGACCCATCGTAGTAGTGACGGAGTCAACTTGTACAACTACTGCTACTACCAAGCTTACAACATGGAGTCACGACCAAACCTTTACGAATGACCCCACTTCATTGGTCTATAGCTCTTTAGTCATACCTAGGCCACTGTGGCCCTAAATCCGCTCACGTACTCCTTACACATAGTGATTCAAAGCTACATACATCGACAACCCCTTAGCACACGTCCCGCAGCAAAGCCCAACTCATGAAGTTAACTATTTGGTTCCCAACTGGTTCCTGAGTAAAAACTTCCCATTTGGACTACCTTTGCATCTCGGGTCTTGGTCTCCTCTGGATCGGTCTTCTTCCTTGCCTTGGTTCAGTTCGGATGTGGTCCTTCAGTTCAGCTCGTCGGACATTTGGTTTCAGCTCGTGCAAGGCAATTCAGGTCGGGTCGGGTTGTGCTCATCCATCGGGTCAGATCGGGTGCTTCTGGTTTATGGTCATTCTTTCCTCCGTCCATTCTAATGCGTAGTACATCGGTTCGGGTCACGCCATCCTCATCACGAGCGGATCGGTCTGGAAACTTCAGATGCGAGCAGCCGGGTCATCATCTCGAACGGATCGGGTCGTGACACACAGATAAGCTCGTGGCTCCTCCTTCTGGTTCGGATCAGCATCATCATATCGGATCGGCTCGTGGTGCATGGCTTGCGATCGGGTCGGGTGTCTTAAGCTTCTCCATGGTGCATCGGTTCAGACTCCTTCCTCCGATCCGATCTGGATTTGGTGTCTTCCTGCACTTTGCCAATAAGCTTTTTACGCCATTCGACGACGTTTTCGACCGATCTAACACTTCTAGACAATCATAAATCATACCATACAGTCATAGCAACATGTACAATCATCCACAAACAACAAAACAATTATCATAGCATGTAAAATGGATCAAACATACATAAAACCCCATATTTTCCCTTAAGCATGTTTAGGCAAAACTAATCTTAGGATTAACAAAACTTAACTAAAACAAACCAAATTTCTAACAGAGGTCTAAAACATCATTTCAAAACTTATAAACATTTTTCCAAAGTTTTATCATGTCTAATTTCATTAATCTTCAGTAATTAGCCTTACTTAACCATAATTAGTGCAAAACTATGCAAATCACTCACCTTTGGCACAAATTATTTCTCAAATTTGAAACTTCTCTGATTTGGATCCAATCTCTATGTATTCCAGCAGCTCTATCCCAATTCTTATGCAAATCCGCCTTAATTTGATGTAGTTTGAGCCAAAACTTGATTAAGAAGTGATTAGGGATGAATTTAGATGTTGGAGGCCATTATTAGGGTTTTCTAAGATGTATGTTGCGCCTGGGAAATGAGAAAAACTGAAATCCCTAACCCTAACAGTCCTTAAATACTCCAAATCCCGAAATCCGTTTTGGGCCTAGCTGCTAATCGCCCGGTTAAGCCCAATTAAGCTGTTTTTCACCATTTGAAACTTGTTTCAGCCATATCTCCCAAACGGTAAGTCCGTTTGGCTAATGTGACCACTCTACGGAATTGTAAACCATCATCCGGAGCCAATGGAAGTAAATTAAAGAAAAAATTCCTCGCCAATCAAAAGTTATGGCCAAAACAAGATCAGTAGGGGCAAAACGGTCATTTAAAAACTGGCAATAATCTTGAAAATGGGAAACGACCCCAATAGTCGTTTCCCAAAGTAACATGACCATACGACTTTGTATGTGAAAGAAATAAATATTATACGATCCTACAATGCGTAGAATGCGGGTCGTTACACATATCTACAAGTGAAAGAGATGTAACCACTAGAGTTACTAAAGGTAGAATGGAACCATGCGACGTTTGAGATATTTTAGTAACATGGAGCCACCTGTTGGAAGCATCACTGTGTCTTCGTGACTTGGTTGGTCTTCGTGACATGATTTGTCCTCATGATTTCATCTGTCCTCGTGACTTGTTTTATCTTCATAACTTGATAATTTGTTTTCACGACCTTAAGATAGAGCAGTCAACACTCAATGACCTTAGATTTTCTTTTGATTCTTAAATATTTTCCGTTGATCTATCCATGACGAAATTCGTAGGGATGTGATTTCCTATGGATACAGACGTTTTCTGGGGGATCCAGACGAAACCATTGTGTATCTGCGATTCATGAACAATCAATATATCAACATCACATTGGTACTCTCCGTATCTGTTTTTTTTTTTAAAAATTGAAATATTTTCACTGGGAGTTGAAGCAAGAATATTTACTACTTGGAGATTTTAGTCGTGCGCCTGGCCAGCGTATGCCTAACATCTGTAAGCACGAAAATAGACTTGTAAAACTTCGAGTTATCAAATATTTTCAAATAAATATAATTTGAAATAAAAATATACCTAATTTAATAAGTTAATAAAAATAATTTTGAAGTCCATAGCTTTGTAATACTAATACAGATATTTTTGCATGAATTTCGGGTTATGTATAAGAATATTAAATGATTTCGGATTTTCGGAAATTTTCAAGTCGACAATTTTTAACTTGAAGAATAGATAGATTTTATTTACACACTTCAGTGAGTATTGAGAAGAATTAGATGAATTGAATGTGAGGAGAATTGATTGAATTTGGATCGTAATATGTGGAACGATGGATAAGTAAATAATGGCAGATGAGTTTGTTAAGAAATTGGAATAAAATTGGGATGCATAAATCCAACTTATGCAGAAATTGAGATATAGGAAGAAACTGAATTTTCCGAATTAATTGAATATGTGGATAAACATAGATGATCGATGATTTAAATATCTATATTTAAATTAGTTGTGAAAATTTTCATATAAATATGGACATTTGAAATATACACGATGGTATAACTCTAACCATTTCTCCTTTTCGAGGATGAAAATTTTTAAAGGGGGGAAGAATGTAATGTAGCCCAATTTCGACAACTAAATATGGAATTAACTAAAGAATTAATTATCGATAATAATATTTATATCGTTGTTTGGATCAGAAATTTAAAATCGAATGTATGGTTTGTTGTTTAAATTTGATTCAATATTTAATGGTAGGTTAGGAATCAAATATTCATATGGAAATTTGGCAGCAGTATGTGTTTATTCATGTATATAAAGAAAAGAAAATTTTACATTATTAAATTTAAAATCGAATGGAGTTGTCGGTGGACAGAAAAGATAATAATCAGTAAACCGAAAACTAGTTTAAAAATTAAACATCGTGTACACAAAATGGAGTTGGATTCGAAATTAAATTAATTTTATTTAATTTAGAACATTGAAACGAAGGGTTACATATAAATTCGCCAAATTTGCAGTACGAGTTCAGCGTTCAGAGCGTTACACGGTTAGACAATAATTTAGGACAAAATTAAATTAAAATATAACCTATCCTAAAATGAACCATCCTCGGTAAGAAACCACACTGACCTATTACTGAAAACGCGCTACTTTCTTTAACCCTATATGATGGAACTTCATTCTTATCTTCACAATTTGTTCTATAAAAAATCAAACTCTCCGATCCATTCCTTCAGCAGAATCATCTTTTTCCCCATTTCGAAGAAAATGGCATCCCTAAAATTCGCCATGGCCTCCCATAAAAATCTGTCACCCCTCTTCTCAAAATCAAAATTGTACCTTTCCCCTTTAAAACCCTAACTCCATTAAGCTGCAACTCCTTCTACTGAAAAATGGTTTAGGTCAAATCGATGCCCTCCTCATGTTTAAAGCCGTCGCCGTCCCTGCCTGAACTTGAAGGCGTCATTCCCGCGTGAACCTCCAACTCAGCACCACCGCAAATAGCAGCGAAGCCACCCACCTTACCTGCCCTTTTCTTCTACCGCTGGTTCAAGGTGAGTATCTTCAGAAACTCACGATTTACTTATTTTTGATAAAATTAACATCAATATTGAACTAAATCTAAGTGTGCCTTGATGATTACTTATGTTATCTAATTTGTGTTAATTGCATTAATGTTTTTTCCTATTTGATAACTTGATTTGTGTAAGACCGAACCCTTTCCCTTGAATTTAAAAACGGTTTCAGTCTTTCCATAACAACTTGGGCACCGTAAATATTCGTTATACACAGACTATCACTTTTATGAGAAGTTAGCATCTAACCTACCTGCATAGTTTGTCATATTTGTTGCATAGTTTGGCATCAAACTTACCTCTATAGTTTGTCATAATTGTTGTGGTATAATTTGTCATAATTCTTGTTTCTATACACTAAAATTTTAATTCAAGTATTATTCAATCTAATTAATATAAAGATGTATATATTTTACTGTTTTTCTCTTTGTTGCTAGTGCGTGTTTGAATTGTTATTGAACATTGTGTTTTTTTCTTGAAGCAAAATCACGATTTTGAATATATGATATGTCATCTTTTTGGTTAACAATGATTTCATGATATACTTGAATATTTATAGATATATAACTCTAGATTTTTGAGATAAGAGTTCAGCAAGTCATACAACAGGAATCGGGTTTGAAAACTTGGTTGCACTATATAGTACCTAAACAAGAAAATGTTTTGTAAACAACTGGATCAGTAAGTTAGTTGCATTTGTCAATTCATTTGGTTATAGGAATAACCATATACATATATTTGTTACTGTTGTTTGAGTTGGATGCTACAAATTTGGATTGACAATTGTTATTAAACATTTTAGTAGCTACATTATTTGATTTGTATTCCTTATTTGAATGAGTGCATTTTTTTCATATCGACCAAGGAATTTGCCCAACTTGATAGTGATAAAATTTGTTAATTACATATGGTTTCCCAATCTTAATACATACGTGATCGTATAACGTTAAGGACTGTTCTGGTCATATATAGTTTTGTTTTCTTTAGAAAGCAAACTATCCTAGTTTATATCCCTTGTCCTATACATGAGAATATGAACCACATATGTGTATGTATGTGAATGCATTTGTAGGATCCCGTCATATAAACAGTGCTTGAAATTAAATATATAGGCCTGAATTAACATATTAGTATGATATTTTGGGAATTCTTGACAGTAATACACGTTCTCAGAATTTTTTTAATAAAAAACATGTTAGATATAAAATGACTTACTATGTTATGTTATTTACTAATTGTGCATTTGAAACTATATGCAAGTGAAACTAAAATGCCATAGATCTAGAGATTTTCCATAGCCTATATACCGGAAATTCTGTCATACCTTGATTAAGCTTAGAGTAAATGGCAACATAGTAACAAACCGAACCGTAAACAATTTACTATTTATAACTACTCCCAGTATATTCCAACTATATGTGTGCTAATATCATAATTGATTGTTGCTATCATAATTGACTTAAATATTTTAATGATTTAAGAAACTTGTTCATACTTTGTTGTTGGGTGAACATCAGAAATTGAAACCCAATGAACATGAAGACGGTGAATAAATGGCTATATAAATGATATTACCAACCCTTACTATATTGGTTTAAGTTGGGTTATATAGCTATATATATATTAATAAAGAAAATTGATCTTGTAAGTTTATCTTACTTCAGTAGAAAACTTCACAACACTGGATTTTTTTAGAATAGTGTTTCAGTTTTACACATCTGAATTCGTTTATTTGATGGGATATTCTATTATGATAGTCTTAAGAATTGTTGTGTTAATTGAATCGTGGAAACATGTTTCTGCACATGTGTTCTTCATCAAGGCGTACGTGCCGGTTCTGGGAACTGTTCTAATTGTGTGTAGGGAAACAGTGTGGGTGTTTGTGTAGGGATAATTACATGCATATTCATGGGCTATTTTGCTGTGTAATCCTAGCTTTGCCTGAATACATTTCATTGGGTTTTCAAACCTGCTTCGCATGCATATGGCATTAGTTTTAGTATGCACCCTTCTTGTAAATAAACATCACAACTTAGCCCTCTTACTTCGAGTTTTGACCCATATTGTCTTGAATTAAGGGGCTGTTTTGCTTGACCTATCATGTAGTCCAACGTGTGTCGAATTTCTTTGGATATCACTTAACTAGTCTGAGATATATAAAGGACATATATGAGTGGAATGTTGTTAGAATTACACTAGTGCGTGAATAAATTTCTTGAGTATCTATGAGAATATATGATCATTGTAGTTTATGGTTTTATACATACCAAACATTCAAACTATGTAAGTGGGATAGACCACTGCCTTAATCCTATCCTGATTGATGTGTTTATAAATATTTATATATATAAACTTGAAATTTAGAAATGCACTTACAGAAATTATTATTATATTTCAGTTCCAATTGAAGTTAATTTACTTGAACTATGATTTAATTCTGAGTCGAGCGTTTTATCTTTTGCATGGAATGCTCGGGTCAGAATCCAGCAGTACAAATTTTAAAGATTTCAGCTTAGTATTTCGAAGGTAGGTGAAACTGGGGATTTCAAAGACGGCGCACTCTGATGATTTGAACCAGTAATATTTTTATCGTATACAAACTATTTTTTTTTTAAATTCCGCTGTGTATAGAACAATCTTGTATTCAAATTCTTGATATATATATATATATGAAAATTATGCTGGTAAATACTATTTCTTCTATTTATTCTGTGTTAATTCGGTGTTTTAAGCTCCATAAGCTAAACAACGAACTGTCGATTTGAACGTTTTAAATTGGTTTAATTACCAATTTGAAGCGGTCAAATGGCGGGATGTTACAATGTACCTATTTGTTGGGCATACAACTTTATTCCTCTTCTTAACTTCCATGCTATGATCTGTTTATTATATACACATGCATATATATGCAATTTCAATTGATTTTCAATTTAGTTCAATATTTGATCTGATTAGGCTAAATTTATCATTCGTTGTCATATTGGCTGAATTAATTATCCTTCCAATATTTTTATTGGTTATACTAATAATCAAATATCACAACTAGCAATCAATTTGTGAATTAAATTTCTCAAACATATCACTTTGGTATATATGCATATTCAAAAATCATATTTCAATTCCAAATCACAAATAATAAACCCTATCTAGTTTTTGTTCTCACACCAATTTAGAACATGACGCATCAGACACAAACAATTGAACATTCCACTGTTATTACAACAATTTACATGAAAGTACAAGAATATATCAGAGTATGAATAAATATTACACAACTGAATAAAATAATATTCGAGATTAAAATACAAAGTAGTAGAATTGTAAATGTATAATGGAAAATACATCAACAACAAAACTGAAAGAAATACACGGATACAAAGCTTTCCGAATATAGCCAGTTATAGTCCAGGATCCTGTGAAAAGAAATATCTTTGAAAACCAAAACCACTAGTTACTCGTGTGGAAAATATGGGCACACAGAGTTTAGGTGGAAACAATAAACTCCGAGTCAGTCATAGAACCGGTGTGAGAACTAAAAAAGTTATTAACTTTACTTTAAAAGTTGGAAAATCATGGGAACATGACATATAACACGGAACGGGTTTACTCCACATGAATCTTAGTTTAAAATAAAACATGGCAATGCTTTTTAAAAAAAATGAAGCTATTATAAGACTTAGGTCCCATCACACATTGCAACGCAAGTCGGAGGATAGAGTTTTCCGTTATAATGGCCAAACATGCTTGGTATCTTTAAAACAAATCATTTTGATATTACTATATGTGAATAGTGTTAAAATCAACTTCAAATATAAATGTATCAATCATATACGAGATGAGCACCTAATCCCACTATGTCGCCACATAGGTTTACATTTAAAGATGAAAAATGTCATATTGGAGATTAGATATCCACAATGAGCCAAGGCAAGGGATGGTTTCTTTACTGATTCGGCCATCTCTTGCGGAATGACCAAGGATTACACACATAGGGCAACACTTGGATCATCCAAGGTCAGTACACACTTACATTAGTGGATTAATTATTCCTGAACACACGTTTCCCGGTCCTATCGGGCCTTTATAACGGTCAGTAAGTGGACCAATCATATCTAAGGCACCTCACAATCCATCATGCATATAAGCAAAATGTCTGGGCTCCATACCATGACACACATCTAGCTAGAAAGAAACGCATGCACACCATGGGTTCCCTATCCCATTTCTGACTCATACCGGGGTGTGAGGCTCGCGAATTAACGCTATACACTAAGCTGTGCTAGATAAAGCCGTGCTTTGATCATCATCCACAACATTTTAATTTTCAACAAAAGCCTTGACCATTTTCATCTTAGCATGCCACATTGACAATTCATGTCTATCTATATATTACCTCTAAGCTCGTATGTCTCAGAGAAGTGTGTTAAGGAAGAGAATAAATTCTCCGCCACTAAACAGATATATATTTACTTGAAATCAATCGTCACAGACTGAAATCCAATGTCGGACACACATCCATTTACAAGTCCATTCTGGGTCTGAACGAAACCGGAGGCCCCTTATTCCTCATCCCATATGTCCAACATAAGAGAGGTCCTCGCATATCCGGTCGATCTCCAAGTACGTTTGGACGATCACCGCTTATTACCTTGTCTTGGGTGTATAGCCCAATCAAGACATTAGTAATCATCCAAACGATGTGAAGATCTCAGGTCTTCACCACCGTCTTTATCGTCTACTTTTTGTCGCCATACCAGTTATTCAAAATGGGATAAACCTGATCTTTCCGAATCTTCAGTAATCAAGTTCTATAAAAACAAACCATTTGTCTCATTCCAGTTCGGAATATTCTTTTATTTGAATATTCAAATCTTAGGGGAAAGGTTTCCATTAATTTTATCAAAGGTAAGTTTATTCAAACTGTTTCTTTAATCTTCCTTTGGATATCCTTTCAAAAGATTTCATTTATCCTTTAACAATTTTAAACCAAATTAAGGTTTATAAAGCTAGTCGAGATTATCGAGCCTTAACAAAGTAATCATTTATTTTACTCCCCCAATCCCAACCTATTCATCCAATGGAGAAAAACTTGTAGTACTCCATATCTAACACCCATGGTGTTATCTGTAAATTTCATTACCATTTCACGTTCAAATCTAATTAAAGATTTAACTATCTCCTGGAATAAAACCGGTGGTACTCCATTCTCGATCATTTCATGAAATCGATAAATTTAGTTATCCTATTCTCATTCGAATCTAATTAAAGATTCATTGAAACTCTAGTTAGTTTTAATCTCAAAAATCATTACTTTACGATTATTCAACTTTAAGAAATTAATCTTGTCTTTAACTTGGGTTAAAGAACAAATGTCGTTTAAAACACAGTTCACAATAAACCCAAAATCATTTCCCATAAAAATGAATTCTTCATGGGAAAGAGATCAATATATAATCGATATAAATTTCCATATCAGATTAATAATATAAATTGAATAATGGCAAAGCCTTTTAAATTCCATATATAGTTCACAGAAGTTCTTCTCGATTATTAATAAATCGAATTCCACACAATTCCAATTTAATGTATTAATTTTGGAAACTTTTCTTTGGAAATTTTCATTAAGTCTTAATAAAAATATTTATAAATTCCAAATCATCTCTTCACTGTTAATTGGGTTAAAGAACAATGTTATTTAAAATTCCATTCACGAGAAAAACTAAAAACCCAATTTCAATTCAATTCCAATTAAAAATTAATTATTTAGTAAACATCTCTAAATCTTATTTAAAAGATTTATTCTTTTCTCAATGGGATTTAAAAATAGCTTTATTAAAGAAGCTATTCACGACAAACCCCAAAATCCAATTTTGATATTAAATACAAGGATCTGAATAGAAATTATATCGGCTTATATTCAATATCAAATTCTGAAACCAACAAATATCGTACTGGGAATAACGATATATATATATATATATATCCTCCAAATTCCTCAACTATATCCATATAATTACACAATCTAATACCGAAATATTCCGGAGAGTATTTCCATTCAAAACCATTCTAATTCATACGTTCGAAAAAGTTTTCTTATTTTAAAACCCATTTTGAGTCCAATATATTATTTATAAAAAATAACTGGATTATTATTCTATGTAATAACTAGTTCATTTTAATAAAAATATCTTTTATCTTTTCAAAACTTGGAATTTTTCTTCCAAAATCTTACCAAATCGTTTATTATGATTTTACATAGTTTTTCAATATTTTAATGATTTTATTAAAGCCCTTAAAGTTGGTTTCCAATATCGGCCACCAAACTGCATTCATAGCGACCTTTTTTGAAATTAATTTGGACATATTTCCAAATCCAACTGTTAGATTTCAAATATCTTATTATAATTGGAAACCTCTTTTCTGTACGAACCCAACGATTCTGCTTTTAGGAGAATCCGACGGTTAGATCTCCCGTTATGCCAATTTGAAGTTAATGGTCAAAATTCGCGAATGGTGGCCACGCGGCGCGCTCTATTCACACCATTATATATATATATATATATATATATATAGTATATATATCATCGATTTCCATTTAAAACATATTTTATAAATCATTTTATAAATTCGTTTGAAAACGATTTCAACTTCATTTCCAATTTTAAATCAAAATTGAATATTCCATATCATTATATTATTAAAATGATAATATTTTCAAAATATCAGATTTTGAAATCAATTCTTTTCGATATTCATTATTGAATGAATAAAATCGACAGAAAAATCCGTTCGGGTTAAAATGCCGAATGTTTACTTACTCGGCTTCATATATTTCTATATATTTTCGTGTCTATCCAAAATCAGACCTCAAAATCATATTTTGATTATTCACTTAATATTATTTTAAAATATTTGTTAGTTTAAAATATTTATTATTTCAAAATTTTATTTAATCCTAAATCGGAATGCGACTCAATAAATTACCATATAATTTCAGTTATATGGATTTCATACATCGCATGTATTTAACAATAATGATAAATAATCGCTAACCATTCACACATCATCCAGAGTGAATTTTACAACTGTATAACCATTAAATTAAATAAATAACGCTCATCATAGCTTGTCAACCCATCGATTGACATAAAACTAAATATTGGGATTAGTGTATGTCAAATATCGTCCCAATATCCGTGTGGAGTTTTTCAGACAGCTACAGTCAATTTAAATAAATCATTGGTCAATAAATTTAACCGATTCCAATTTGATTTGAATTATTTTTCTATTTAACAAATCTTCACTATTTAAATTATAAATAAATATTTATAAATTAATTTAAACTACCACATTAATGATAACATTATTTTTAATACGTTAAGCATTTCAACAACACAATCAACACATAATACAATTAATTAAACCGTCCATAGTCAATGGATGAGGGAGGTGAGCTAACAAGCATCGTATACCATTTATAATGATTAAAACTGATAAAAATCTACATTGGCAATCAATATTTTTTTATATACATGAATACAATAACATGCTAAATATTTGAGTGAGAAGGAGTTCTCACATTGGTTTCCACTCCATCATTCTTTTATTTTGTATTTCGGTTCTATTTTGATTTAATATCGCCTCTAATTCTAATTTACTCCATTTCAGTTCTGCTGAGTTCCATGTTATACTTTTCAATGTTGTGAATCCAATGCAACTGAAATCCTTGGATTTGGACCTCGTATGAAAAAGATATTGTATTTTAAACATTGATTACAAAAATAGGATAATTAACAAATTAATTAAAATTAATCACCCCCTAATCTCGTTTCTTCTTCCTAATTATGGACCCGTGTAAAGCCATCGCGCTCAAACCCTTTGACCACTATCGCACACCAGTCGAGGCCACTGACCGCCGATTGGCCATCACACCTCCAACCGCCTTCTCTTCGTCCCCAGGCGCCGCTAACCTCGTTAGTCGCCACTTCCCCTAGTGCCACAAAATAAACCCCAAACGAAGCATCTTCAGGCATGAAATTCGAAAAATCTAAGGCCCCAAAACCGATTATGACCGTTGAATATACCGAGTACACAATTCTCATCGTTTTTGTCTTTGGAAGATTTCAAAATTAATGAACGGATTTGAAGAAAAGGGAGCGAGAAGGATTGGACGATAATCACCATCGATCGTATGTGGAGACACCGGAACACGTTTGACCACGGTTTAGTTGACTTAAGGTTTAGTTAGGACTATATATATATATTATATGTATAATTATTTTAATTCCAAAAAGTGTGTTTTTGCATACGAACTCCAAATCAAACCCAATGAATGTTGTTCCTAGCCAAATACTCTCATTCCGGATATAATGGAATAGGTTTCGTAAGTACTTTGACTATTTTGGTTAGTTTTTCCTTAAATTAAAATATATATCAATATAAATTGAATTTAATCGTTCATTTTAATTTACCGGGGCTACGTACTGACTCTACATAATGACCCTTTTTCTAGTCGATTAAATTCAAACTGAAATGGCCAAACACGTTTAAATTTACAAGGCTCGCATTTTAATTCCAAAAGTTATGAAATTTGAAACCTAATAATAATTTAACATTTCAGATCCAACAATAATTTTTTTTGTTGAAAATGGAGGTCGTTTGCAAAATGGCTATTTTTAATTGCTATTTATTATGTTGAAATATATATAATTTTCATAGCGTCTATTTTAAATTTTAAATTGTACATAACTTTCTATTTATATTATGAAATCTGAATTTTTCATATTCGTTAGAATGATATGATTAAATAGATTCAAATGTTTCTTATTTTACTGATATCCGATTTATATTGAATTTATACATTCAATTGAAATATAAAATCTAATTTTCAAACTACTGCGCCATTTCGAACTTTATTTATAATTAAAGCAAAGTTTTGCGTTATATCTTAAATTTAAATAAATTTTAAATCATTATTTTTTAAAATAAATCTTTTTAAATATTCTAAATCCATTAAGATAGCTAAAATGAATTTTTTAAATTGGTTCAGAAATTCCCGGTTGTTACAAGTTGAGTTCGGTTTAACATTCGTAGTAGTCCATGCAACCGTCGAACCAATAACATCTTATAAGCAATCCATGAATGAACTAGGCCTCCATAGAGATGCATTTATGACTTTTACAATGTCCACCCAAACTCTAATTGCATTTGGTCCCATTGGAACATAATGAACCTTATCATTTGGATCAACTGAAGATATAGTACCTTTAGCTACTATTCTTCCCATGCCCTCCATGTCAAACAACTTGCATTTGGTATTCAACGTGAAATTCGCAGTATAATCATATAAATAAATATTTATACATTACCAGAAAGTCTTATAAATAGATATTAGCAATATAAACATATACCATAAGAGATGCTGGAACACTGCTCGTAGGAGTATGTGGTGTTATGTCTTCAAAAACCAATTTTGATGTTGGCCATTCTATTTTCTTACCAACGACTTCTCAGATGCATGTCATACCTATTATGGGTCTACACAAAAAGGCATCTTATTTTCTACGATTGTCCACCAAAACTATCGCGGCTTCAGGTCCAAGGGGAATGCTATTAATAATTTGTTTTGAATCAGTCGAGTGCATTCGTCGTTCAGCAACTAATTCTTTGCTCCCAACCCAGTCAAACAACTTGCATTTCTTTTCTGTGCTATTAGTTTTTCTTTATCAAAAGAAAAATTATAGTCATATGATAAAAGCAAGTATAAAGATACACAAAAGTATCATGCAAATCATTTGACCACTTAACCTATTTTAAACAACATATTTTCAATATTAGTTATGGTACTTTAAGGCGCTTTTCTAATCAATATTTGTTATGTTATTTTAAACATCATATTTTCAATATTTGTAGATTGTTCAAATTTTGTACCATACCTCACATTGTTTTTTGGAGTTTTACGCGGATAACTCTATCAGCTGGCCGTGCTACCACCTCATTCTTGGCGTCTCCTATATATACCAGACCAGGTGAAGGCCTCCACAAAAAAGCATCAAATTTTGTAGGACGGACTACCAAGATTTTCCTGGCATTCGGGCCTTAAGGTACCTTATTGAATAGCTCTTTCGGATAAGTTGACACAATTTTCCCCTTGTCAACAACTTCATCATCATTCCCATGCCAATGTAGTAAACTACAAATGTTAGCAATTTGGTTATGCTTACTCTGCAATTAATAAAAACTAAATCACATAATTATATATTTAGATATAAAATATTGTATGATGTTTTAACCTAAATATTGTATTTTTACGATTTGAGATACACTCCCCTCACAATTTTATTTATCTCGCCAAATCAATAGTGTTTGAAATATATTATGTAATTAAAACTTATAATGGATATGTAGTGGATATGCAGTAATATAAGATTGTGATGAAAAATGGTTACTCCTACATATTGACATTAGATTTTTACGGCACTTGAGTTCCCGGAAAACGATGATGAAAATTATGCTAATTAACTGTAACAAGCTGTAATTATGATGTTCTAAACTTAACTGTCCAGATATTAATATACCATGTATCAGCTTACTGACTTCTCTGGTTCCACTAGAGTACCTATATTACATACATGTAATTCTTAATTTCAAATAATAATTAATGGGTTATAATCACTCAATTTTAAATCTTTCGTGTTCAGTGTAGTAATTAAGTAAAACATGTTTACTTCTTACTAAGCATAACCTGGTGGACAGTAATGCTAGATCAATCCATGCAAAGTACTGAAGTTACAATAGTATTATGTACACACACAACAAACATACATGGACACATCTAATTGCCCAAAGCTTAAGTAAGTCGGCTGTATTATATAGTAATGAAATTTTATGTCGAATATACATTAATGTATGTGAGATGAATCATAGGGTAAGGTAACATATTTTCTAAGAAGACCTCCATATGTAGGATCACATTAGGCATCCGTGTCTAAAATACATTTCTAGATGCATAAACTTGTGACATGCCTAGTGATCTAACTTCACATGAACGAGAGAGCATATTTGATTATATTACAATCTCCATAGATGTTGATTGAAAGCCACGTTTAAACACATCATCTTTCAATATATAAGCATGATAGAATAACCTTCTATTTCTCCTATTTTTTCTTCTTCTTTGTCCACATGAATCATTTGTTTCTCCCATTGTCGTTTATTTATCATTTTTGGATCGTCCACAGCTGATAAATCCATGCTTATGATTTTTTTTAAAAATATGTTTGTTTTTTATTTTATATGTGTACTGCAATTTTTTTCTTAAAAATAAGTTCAGTCATCAAACAAAACAAGTGAGTAAAACCCAAAATCCTTCCTCCCTTTGCAGATTGTAAATTTCCTAGCAACGAAAAAAGGATTGCAATTCTTTTCTTTGTGATATTTCTGTCTTATTGTCTTCTATCGAATATTTAGTCTTGGCGTTATATGCGAAGAACAGCATATGCATCTCTTATTGGATTCTATTGAATATTTAACTAGATTTTAACAATCAGATAATCAATTTATTCCACTCCTTTGAGTCATGCCCATAAAAACATGAAAATAAAAAATTTCATGAATTAGTATGTAACACCCCACGTCCGTTAGTGTCACTCACAAAGGGAATGCACTAAGTTATGTGGAGCATTTTAGGGTAAAAGATGCAGATAAATTACAAGACAGACAGAAATTAAACAACGGAAAATAAAACTTTTATTTATCGATAAAATAGTTTGTAAAATGATTTCTTTACAATATCAGAGTATCATCTGTCTTACAAAATAAAGAAGCATAAAATACATTTATATTCCCCAATGTAGCAAGAGCCGGCCATAGAATCTGGAAAGAGAATCCAAGCAAAACTTCGACAAATCTTCAAGTTGGGAAAGAGTGACAGTCCAACTTAACCTGAGCTATACTACTCCCTCCTCTACTACCTGGGGGGGGTGGAACGGAAGAGAAGAAGAAAAAGAAAAACAGAGTCAGACATAAAGCCTGAGTAAATTCAGTAACTTCTAGCATGTGAACATGGAGAAACAAACGACATGAACTAACAGAATCCAAGATTACACCATGACCATAGGGTCAGCAAGATTAGACAAGATAATCACAAGATATGCTAAGATAAGATAAAGTGGATATGCTCTAATACTTTCGCCGCTTCACTATTACCTTGTTATACTGGTTTCTATATCTCTGCACCAACTAACTAGTGTTCCAACTAGTAACGATAACGTGATCCCAACCCCTGTAATTTCCATTGCCTTGAGGCAAACATTTATTATTTATTACCTAGATCTAATCTAGGGTTTTCTATCAAGTGCTTTCTAGATTTAACTAGAGTTTTACGCTATCTGCTGAACGCTTTTCGAGTTCAAGTTTTATGCCACCTAGTCCAGCTAGGGATTACGCTACCTGTCGAACGATGCCCCCAAGTCTAGGACGCACTACCTAGAGGGGTATATGTTCCTACACATTCCCAAGCATGTACCGTGAATCGTTATCGCTTGTCTAGATGCACATATCCTGTAATGTGCGGTCCGAGTCCTATGCAGGGCAAATCAAGGAATACAGAACTCGGTCGGGAGCTTTCGGATATCTGCCGATGCAGATGCTAAGGTCTGTTTTTATTCCAGTGGCTATGGTCCCACTTGACCCCTCCCTCAACTAATGAAAGGCACACCTTGTAAAACGAGAACTATACGCCGGCCCCTGTGCCCCACTATCCTATGGCCGTCTGCAACCATAACTAGATAGCAAGTATATGGTCTTTTGGAGTTCTCCGCCCTTCTACTTCATGTATGTCGATTGACTCAAGATGGATGGTATACGACGAGTCGCTATCACAGGGCTACCGTTTGCTCGCTGAATCACGCCGGTCCATCCTGGTCTTTAGGTTGCCATATATTACAACCAAGGCATACCCCTGGTTCTTCTACGCAGACCTTAACCTCTGTGGGACCAGGCGGATCATCTACAGCCTCACAAAGGGATACCAAGAGTACCCTCACATCCCCTCGAAGCCTTGGGCTTCGTAACCCAATTCGTTGGAGCCTTCTTTTTAACCAGACGGACGTTCACTCCTTCCCGTGTTATACTAAGAATTACTACTTAGTTTTACTAACTAAGATTTACCACTTAGTTTCCAGGATCGTTGTTCTCTTAACTAAGGTTTACTACTTAGTTCACTTTCCCGTGAATTTGGATTGGTTAAGTGTCATTAGTTAATTCAAGCTAACTTAACCCCCTTCATTTATCCTGTTAAACTGGTTAAGTGTTATCAGTAATTCATGTTGACTTAACCCGACCACAAACCAAGTTATATTGGTTAAGTATTCCTTATTACTTAACCCTACCCATTATCTTGTATTGGTTAAGTGTTCCTTTTTAACTTAACCTTGCCCGTCTGTTTTCACTAACATGTTATTAATGGTTAAGTATTGTCCCTTCATGTTTTAGACTTAGCCTTATTCCTTTAACACAACCTGATGGTTAAGTGTTCAAGTTTACTTAACCCTACGGTCTAGCCCAACTAACATATCAAATTGGCTAAGTGTATTAACTTTACTTAACCCCACCTTCTTAGTCTAGTTAACATGTTAATTTGGCTAAGTGTTTTCTTAGTTACTTAACCCCTACAAATTTTGTCTTGCTACCTTGAGTTTGGTTAAGTGTCTCTATGGACTTAGCCCTCCCATTCTAGCTTAACTGTGTTAAGTTGGTTAAGTGTTCCTAGGGTCTTAACCCTCTCATTCTAGCTCAACTGCATTAAGTGTCAGTCTGAACCTAACCCCACCCATTAGTTTAGTTATCTTGTTGAACTAGTTAAGTGTCTTAGTTAACTTAACCATACCATTCTTGTTCTAGCATTCACTAAATAGATTAAAGCCGCGACCACTCACATTAGACAGATATTGTTGCGAATACTGGATGTGCCGGTTGGTTCCGGGCAGGTTTACATCGCAAGTCAGTCTAACCTCGGGTTAGGCATATTCGTGGTTTCTAAGTTCAAAGGGTTTTGTAAATTTTCAGATCAGGTTTTGAAAGTAACCATCCCGTCCGTCGGAACAGTTAGGGATAGCCAGGGAGAGCAGGAAACTTGTATTTTCCAAACCCAAGTCTAGACACTATCCTCACTGTCACCCTAGAACTTTCTGGTGCTTCATTAAAAGAGATGTTGTTAATAAATCTTTAATTTGTCCAAATTCACATTTCCTAATTCTGGCCAAATTCTATAAGTAAATTATTTCTAATTTACTTATTTCCTAATTACTCTTTTAATGTAAATTGTCTACATTCATTCTTACGGCCCTGTAACACCCCGCCTCCGCTAGGGTCACTCGCAAAAGGAATGCACTAGCTTTAGAGGGGCATTATTGGTAAACATGCACAGAAATATCACAAGACAGAACATGTAAAATAGCGGAAGTAAAATCAAACTTTCATAACATGAATAAATAAGGTCTAAAGCCTTTTACATCAGAGTACATCAAAACCTGTCTTGCAATAGTAAAGAAGCATAAAGACATTTTCATAAATTACACCCCAAGTAAAAACAGTAAAGTAGCCATTAGCCAAGAAAAGTCCAAGCCATCCATGATGACCTTCAAGCAGAAGAAGTCCGAACTAAACAACAGTATTTCCTCCCTATAACCTTGGGGGGGCGGAAACGGAAGAAAAGAGGCGAAACAAAACGGGTCAGTCAAAAAGACTGAGTAAGCCCTATCTACTATTAGCATAAAAACTAGTAAAGTTAACTGACATGAGAAACTGAGATGAACATAAGCATGATAACAAGATAGATAAGCTAAATCAAAATAACAGGATGAACTACTGAACTCAGATAAACTAAGGTGTCATGATAAATTACGATGTCAAGATAAAACAAGGTATCACATCGTCAGGTTTCTATCAACTATAATATCCCCAAGATATCTGTCACGTATAACGCCCCGTGATATCTATCCTGTATTTGAGCTCTGCACCTACCGTACTAGTATCCCCACCGTGTCATGTGTTAACCAAGAATGACCCTCACTCAAAAGTCGTGTAATGGTCCATGTCAACCTAACATATCGCATATATAGGTTACTCAACTTGTATGTTTTATTCCATGTAAATGTTCAGTCCCTTGCCGTAGACCATACGGGCTTTCCCATGAGATTCTATATTACTTTAACATAGTTCCATGATCCTTAAGATCGGTTTGGACTGTTACCCTAAACCTAGCTAGGGTCTTCCAACATGAATTATTGTTTGTACAACTAGGACTTATGCTACCTAGGGCTGCTAGGGATTATGCTTACCTATTGCACGTTTTCGTATCTCGGTTTGGGTTCAACCACCTAGGGCCACTAGGGATTACGCTAACCGCCAACCGCGCCCTTTTTCCTACGCATTCATCGTGAATCGCTTTTCCATGACTGTATGCACATGTATTACATCGTGCCATCCGAGTCCTGTCACAGGGCAGACCAGGAAATACAGGACTCGGTCGGGAGCTTTCAATTTATCTGCCGATGCAGATGGTAAGGTCTGTTTTTTCCTATACGTGGCTATGGTCCCACGAGACCACTCCCTCAACTAGTGAAAGACAAGACAGGATAAATCCTGTATGAGAACACAACACTGGCCAACCCACATCCAAGCCTTACCGCAACCATAATTAGATGGCAATTATGGTCTATTGGGTGTTCTCTGCCTTTCCGTACGTACACGCTTGACCAAAGATGGTAGTTAGCCTAACGAAATGCAATCTAGGGTACGACCGTGTATCGTCGACTATCCCCTATCCATCCCAGTCTTTAGGTCGCTCGTATAGCAACCAAGGCATACTCTTGGTTCTTCTAACGCAGACCTTAACCTCTCATGAGCCTAGTATAATCACCTGGCAGCTCATAGAGGGATACCAAGAATATCCTCACGTTCCCCGAAGCCGCTGCTTCGTTACCCAGTTCGCTGGAGCCTTTATCTAAATCAGATACTTGCTCCTACTCGTATACTTAAACGATGACCTACCGTATCAGGTTACTCATCTATCTATGAACTGGTCTAAATTTCCTTGACTAAGAATCATTACTTAGTTATTCTTCAACTAAGGTTTACCACTTAGCATTGTTCCCGTTATTCTTGTTAACTACGGTTATCCACCTAATCCTCAGAACTAGGTTTTACATAATGGATTAAGTGTCACTTAAGTTCATGACTTAACCCATCTACAAATCCTGTCAAAATTGGCTAAGTATCCAAGTTCAAGGCTTAACCCTACAAACCATGCTCAAGTTGGTTAAGTATATTAAGCAATTCACGACTTAACCTCGTCCAATTATCATTCTAGATTGGTTAAGTATATATTAACTTGACCCTATCAATTTACTTAGTCAAATCGGTCAAGTGTATTCAAGAGATTCGTGACTTAGCCTTATCATGTTTTCACGTTATATAGGTTAAGTATTGGTTAACTTAACCACAATAAATTAACGAGTTAGATTGGATAAGTATAGGTCACTTAACCACATCAATTCATCATGTTTAGATTAGTTAAGTGTTTAACTTAACCCCATTAAACTACCAAGTGGGATTAATTAAGTCTAGGCTAACTTAACCCCATCCGATTTCCATGTTTAGACTAGTTGAGTCTAATCTTAACCCCATTCGTTAACCGTATTTTTCGGTTAAGCGTCATTAAGAAAAGTTACTTAACCTTACCAAGTTATCGCGTTGGATTGATTAAGTGTTGGTTAACTTAACCCCATCCACTAGTCATATAAAAATGGTTAAGTGCCATTAGGCAAATCAAGTTACTTAACCTACCCAACCTTGTCATGTTTTGTTAAGTATCATTAGCCTAATCAAATTACTTAACCCATTTGTCCATGTCATATTTGGTTAAGAGTCATTAATCAAATTAACTTAACCCTATCATGTGGCATTAATTACTTAATGCACCTTCACCTCTCACATTAGACTTTGTTGTGGTTACTAGTAAACCGGTCGGTTCCGGGTAGCTTTACACCACAACTTGGTCTAACCTCGGGTTCAAGCACAACATGACCAACTTCTCACATTGGGTCCTATTGTTTGCAACTACTAGTTAGGCCGGTCGGTTCCGGGTAGTTTTACGTTGCAAACTCAACCCAACCTCGAGTTGGCCACACTTATATTATCTAAATGTCATGTCCATCATGTTTCCCAAAACATGTTACAAGTTTTCAAGCATTTGGGTAGACCTAACTTAATAGGTAAATTCCCAAAGGGTAGACCTTACTTAATAGGTAAATTCCCAAGCTTATGTTTTTATGCATACTTACATGTCAACTTCGATGTTATATTTCAAGTCATGTTTTCAAGTTGTATTTTCATGTCATTAGAAATTACCCATAACATAACCCAACGCTTTTAAACTCGCATATACGTTCGCGACAACGTAATGGATTAAAAGAAGAGACTTGGCAAAGGCATGACAAAAATGGATATTAAGCCACAAGTTAATCATGGTGGCAAATGAGGCACAAATGTGTTCATTAACTTGCATGTTACATTCTTAAGCCTCAAAACATCCATAAACCCAAACTTGGCACATAAGCGAATCACGGTGACAAAAGATATGGAATGATGACTAGTAACTCGCATATATCATCATATAAGGGTTATGACTTCATATGCAAGTTGACAAAAAGGTTATGAGGGTTCTAATGTTGCCTAATGCAACATTTCAACATAAAGGTTGTAGCTTTTAGCTCACAAGATCAAGATAATGACTTCAAAAACTTGCATGACATGATAGCATGTATCATACTCAATGATCAAACCCAAACTTGCAACATGAACATTTAACTTCATAGTTAATATCTAAGAGTAGGGAAAGGGCTTACATTGCTATGAAGGCACAAAAGATATGACAAAGCCCTTATGCAATCAAATAGACCCAAAATGCAAGCTCTAACATAAAAACCCTTGAGCCAAAATGATCAAAACCCTTGCTTTATGATGCAAAGATAGAAACTTGACTTGAATGCAAGCTAATGACACTCATACAAGCTTGAAAACACTTGTATGCATGGAAAATCTCTCATAGAAACCATTTAGAAATTTTATGAAGAGAGTGGAGGCCATGAGAGGTAAAATTTTGCCATAGTTTAGTTGCATGAATGAATAATGAGGATTTAGGATAGGTTAGGGTCTTATTTATAGATTAGGCAATTGTTTTAGGCCATAGGATTAAACCTAGATTCAATCCAAGCCATCAAAGCATGTCTTGGGGAAGAAGTCAAGTGTAGGAACCATCTAGGGCCTTTAGATTAAAGATGAACCATGAGAACCATCCAAATGCAAAATCTGCATTTGAGCGAATCGGCCCACGGGTTGACAGCCAAACACCCTGGATTAACCCCTAGTCGACCCAACGGGCTCGGGTCGACCTCAAAAATCGGCCTGTTCGGTTATTTCCCTCTCCCAATTCGCTGTTTTGAACATTTTTGCATATTTATTTAATTTTCAATTATATATATATATATATCAATATATATATATTTCTCTGCGCAACCCATTTCACTTAATTAAGTATACTTTAATTTGGGAATTTTTCGTGAAACTTCGCGAGGCCATATCTTGGTCATACGGACTCCGATTTTCGAAAACTCGGACTCTATTTCGCGTATTTTTCCGAGACGAACGCAATGTCATAGCCCGTTTCCCTTGATTCAGATTTTACAGTTTAATTCTGCCTCCATTTATGTTATAACAGGTTACCGAAAATACGGGTTGTTACATTCTCCCCACCTTTTAGGATTTCGTCCCCGAAATCTCCAAGTTAGGAAGAACATATCCTACCATCCATCATCCATCTACTCAAAACATCATCCACAAGCAACCATTGTCCTTAGATGATTTCTAATGCTGTATGAATATATGCAAAATGTGTGTGTACATGTTCCTTAGCTAATGCTAATGATTAGGCCTGAATAATCTTTCTAATGCAAAATATGTATAGTGCCATGAATCCAACATGTATGCAAATAGTCCTAGTCATATAGATACTATATGCGTGCAAAATCATTCATTCATATGCAACAATCACATGATAACACATTCAATTTCATCCATAAACAAGTATAAATACTCGTGCATATGCAATATGAAATGTGACCGAGTCGAGCTAGTATCTAATGTGTATTCGCGCATCCACGAGCAACCACTTGCAACCACTTGCAACCATATCAATCATAACATGTTTCAAATACATGTTTACATCCATAGGGTTCTACCTAGGATTCCCTGAAACAGGGTCGAGAAGATAAACAAGACAAACTCCTTACGGGGTTTGTAACAGAAAATAGGACCAAGAAGATGTCCACAAAAGATAGCCTACAAGTAAGCTCTACAGAAAACAGGGATCAAGGATATACTCCCAAAAAGAGATATCATGCGCGTATCTAGTCTTTGACGATCAAAGTCGTATTTCCTCGAGCTTAATTCCATTGTGCCTTGACCGTCTTTTAACTTCGCGATTTCGTAGCTTCTTATTTCCTGTTTCCATAACCTGAGCTGGAACTTATTTCTTCGTCGCCTCTCGTTCCACTTGCACTTATCCTTTTCTTAGAATACTTGACGCAAACATGACTGCGTACTCATGATCTCATGCAAGCTTTCCAAAATTCGCTAGTGAATCTTGGATCTCGTTTATATACTATAAGGTATTCCATGTAGAAGAACTTTCTCTTGAAAGTAAACAGATGTTAACCAGGTTATCAAGCGCACTTACTAGGGTGATCTCTATAACCCATGCATAAATGAAGTAAACCATTCGTCTTATCGGCGCACACCACTCGATCGGGCTTCAAATTTCCAATAAAGGCATCAAGGGATTCTAAGTAACTAGTCATGACAGAACCTCAAAAAGGTTACACGATACTTCGAGGGCATTACCAAGGCTAGTCAAAAGGTCTAACTACCCTCTTATCAAAACCGAGAGTGGCACCCCCTACTGGATAACCACTTCATCCCTAGAATCCATCCATAGCTTATAAACATAAGCATTATTTCCAAATTCAACACTTGGCATAAAGATTCTCAAATCCAAACAGGTCATGTATAAATGGACTGATTCTCCAATAGGACTTTGAGACAAAAATGGGATCCTCTATTACGCTAGTACTTAAGGTGCAGAGACTCAACTACCGAAGCGGACTTAAATGATGCGGGGATCAAAACAAAGTCTTGGCGGGATGATAGAAAAGAATAACTAGATCTTCAACAAGGATGTTATCCCCCTACTCAGGTACTCTAGTGAGGGTATACAATTATCTTCACGACAATCTTGTCCTTGTCCCATAATACTTAACTATCCGTCCCGTTTCACCATACCAAAGATACTTTTTCGTTATGGGTTGAGCCATACCAACAAGTTGCTCATCCTTAAGCTCGTATCCTTTATCCTCTTTCTCACTATCCTTTCTTATAACGCGGCCACTGGTCTCTCGAGAACCACCTCCATCGCATGGAAAGCACTTTCGTAGATAGAAAAGACTAGTCGCAGTTAAAACCACTGTGACTACAGATGGAGGGAAGAAAGGAGAAGAGATTCAATTAAGGAAACAAGGATAGTGCTAATGGCCTTTGGGGAATTGCCTTTTTCTTTTAAAAGAATTTTTTCTTAATAAAATGCTTCTTTGTAAACGGTTTTCAAATACTTTTCAGAAGGTCTTTAAAAACTTTTGCCCAGTTTGGTAACCTTCGGCTCTGATACCAAATGTAACACCCCGCCTCCGCTAGGGTCACTCGCAAAAGGAATGCACTAGCTTTAGAGGGGCATTATTGGTAAACATGCACAGAAATATCACAAGACAGAACATATAAAATAGCGGAAGTAAAATCAAACTTTCATAACATGAATAAATAAGGTCTAAAGCCTTTTACATCAGAGTACATCAAAACCTGTCTTGCAATAGTAAAGAAGCATAAAGACATTTTAATAAATTATTCCCCAAGTAAAAACAGTAAAGTAGCCATTAGCCAAGAAAAGTCCAAGCCATCCATGATGACCTTCAAGCAGAAGAAGTCCGAACTAAACAACAGTATTTCCTCCCTGTAACCTGGGGGGGAAACGGAAGAAAAGAGGCGAAACAAAACGGGTCAGTCAAAAAGACTGAGTAAGCCATATCTACTATTAGCATAAAAACTAGTAAAGTTAATTGACATGAGAAACTGAGATGAACATAAGCATGATAACAAGATAGATAAGCTAAATCAAAATAACAGGATGAACTACTGAACTCAGATAAACTAAGGTGTCATGATAAATTACGATGTCAAGATAAAACAAGGTATCACATCGTCAGGTTTCTATCAAGTATAATATCCCCAAGATATCTATCACGTATAACGCCCCGTGATATCTATCCTGTATTTTAGCTCTGCACCTACCGTACTAGTATCCCCACCGTGTCATGTGTTAACCAAGAATGACCCTCACTCAAAAGTCGTGTAATGGTCCATTTCAACCTAATATATCGCATATATAGGTTACTCAACTTGTATGTTTTATTCCATGTAAATGTTCAGTCCCTTGCCGTAGACCATACGGGCTTTCCCATGAGATTCTATATTACTTTAACATAGTTCCATGATCCTTAAGATCGGTTTGGACTGTTACCCTTAACCTAGCTAGGGTCTTCCAACATGAATTATTGTTTTTACAACTAGGACTTATGCTACCTAGGGCTGCTAGGGATTTTGCTTACCTATTGCACGTTTTCGTATCTCGGTTTGGGTTCAACCACCTAGGGCCACTAGGGATTACGCTAACCGCCAACCGCGCCCTTTTTCCCACGCATTCACCGTGAATCGCTTTTCCATGACTGTATGCACATGTATCACATCGTGCCATCCGAGTCCTGTCACAGGGCAGACCAGGAAATACAGGACTCGGTCGGGAGCTTTCAATTTATCTGCCGATGCAGATGCTAAGGTCTGTTTTTTCCTATACGTGGCTATGGTCCCACGAGACCACTCCCTCAACTAGTGAAAGACAAGACAGGATAAATCCTGTATGAGAACACACCACTGGCCAACCCACATCCAAGCCTTACCGCAACCATAATTAGATAGCAATTATGGTCTATTGGGTGTTCTCTGCCTTTCCGTACGTACACGCTTGACCAAAGATGGTAGGTAGCCTGACGAAATGCTATCTAGGGTACGACCGTGTATCGTCGACTATCCCCTATCCATCCCCGTCTTTAGGTCGCTCGTATAGCAACCAAGGCATACTCTTGGTTCTTCTAACGCAGACCTTAACCTCTCATGAGCCTAGTATAATCACCTGGCAGCTCATAGAGGGATACCAAGAATATCCTCACGTTCCCCGAAGCCGCTGCTTCGTTACCCAGTTCGCTGGAGCCTTTATCTAAATCAGATACTTGCTCCTACTCGTATACTTAAACGATGACCTACCGTATCAGGTTACTCATCTATCTATGAACTGGTCTAAATTTCCTTGACTAAGAATCATTACTTAGTTATTCTTCAACTAAGGTTTACCACTTAGCATTGTTCCCGTTATACTTGTTAACTACGGTTATCCACCTAATCCTCAGAACTAGGTTTTACATAATGGATTAAGTGTCACTTAAGTTCATGACTTAACCCATCTACAAATCCTGTCAAAATTGGCTAAGTATCCAAGTTCAAGGCTTAACCCTACAAACCATGCTCAAGTTGGTTAAGTATATTAAGCAATTCACGACTTAACCTCGTCCAATTATCATTCTAGATTGGTTAAGTATATATTAACTTGACCCTATCAATTTACTTAGTCAAATCGGTCAAGTGTATTCAAGAGATTCGTGACTTAGCCTTATCATGTTTTCACGTTATATAGGTTAAGTATTGGTTAACTTAACCACAATAAATTAACGAGTTAGATTGGATAAGTATAGGTCACTTAACCACATCAATTCATCATGTTTAGATTAGTTAAGTGTTTAACTTAACCCCATTAAACTACCAAGTGGGATTAATTAAGTCTAGGCTAACTTAACCCCATCCGATTTCCATGTTTAGACTAGTTGAGTCTAATCTTAACCCCATTCGTTAACCGTATTTTTCGGTTAAGCGTCATTAAGAAAAGTTACTTAACCTTACCAAGTTATCGCGTTGGATTGATTAAGTGTTGGTTAACTTAACCCCATCCACTAGTCATATAAAAATGGTTAAGTGCCATTAGGCAAATCAAGTTACTTAACCTACCCAACCTTGTCATGTTTTGTTAAGTATCATTAGCCTAATCAAATTACTTAACCCATTTGTCCATGTCATATTTGGTTAAGAGTCATTAATCAAATTAACTTAACCCTATCATGTGGCATTAATTACTTAATGCACCTTCACCTCTCACATTAGACTTTGTTGTGGTTACTAGTAAACCGGTCGGTTCCGGGTAGCTTTACACCACAACTTGGTCTAACCTCGGGTTCAAGCACAACATAACCAACTTCTTACATTGGGTCCTATTGTTTGCAACTACTAGTTAGGCCGGTCGGTTCCGGGTAGTTTTACGTTGCAAACTCAACCCAACCTCGAGTTGGCCACACTTATATTATCTAAATGTCATGTCCATCATGTTTCCCAAAACATGTTACAAGTTTTCAAGCATTTGGGTAGACCTAACTTAATAGGTAAATTCCCAAAGGGTAGACCTTACTTAATAGGTAAATTCCCAAGCTTATGTTTTTATGCATACTTACATGTCAACTTCGATGTTATATTTCAAGTCATGTTTTCAAGTTGTATTTTCATGTCATTAGAAATTACCCATAACATAACCCAACGCTTTTAAACTCGCATATACGTTCGCGACAACGTAATGGATTAAAAGAAGAGACTTGGCAAAGGCATGACAAAAATGGATATTAAGCCACAAGTTAATCATGGTGGCAAATGAGGCACAAATGTGTTCATTAACTTGCATGTTACATTCTTAAGCCTCAAAACATCCATAAACCCAAACTTGGCACATAAGCGAATCATGGTGACAAAAGATATGGAATGATGACTAGTAACTCGCATATATCATCATATAAGGGTTATGACTTCATATGCAAGTTGACATAAAGGTTATGAGGGTTCTAATGTTGCCTAATGCAACATTTCAACATAAAGGTTGTAGCTTTTAGCTCACAAGATCAAGATAATGACTTCATAAACTTGCATGACATGATAGCATGTATCATACTCAATGATCAAACCCAAACTTGCAACATGAACATTTAACTTCATAGTTAATATCTAAGAGTAGGGAAAGGGCTTACATTGCTATGAAGGCACAAAAGATATGACAAAGCCCTTATGCAATCAAATAGACCCAAAATGCAAGCTCTAACATAAAAACCCTTGAGCCAAAATGATCAAAACCCTTGCTTTATGATGCAAAGATAGAAACTTGACTTGAATGCAAGCTAATGACACTCATACAAGCTTGAAAACACTTGTATGCATGGAAAATCTCTCATAGAAACCATTTAGAAATTTTATGAAGAGAGTGGAGGCCATGAGAGGTAAAATTTTGCCATAGTTTAGTTGCATGAATGAATAATGAGGATTTAGGATAGGTTAGGGTCTTATTTATAGATTAGGCAAGTGTTTTAGGCCATAGGATTAAACCTAGATTCAATCCAAGCCATCAAAGCATGTCTTGGGGAAGAAGTCAAGTGTAGGAACCATCTAGGGCCTTTAGATTAAAGATGAACCATGAGAACCATCCAAATGCAAAATCTGCATTTGAGCGAATCGGCCCACGGGTTGACAGCCAAACACCCTGGATTAACCCCTAGTCGACCCAGCGGGCTTGGGTCGACCTCAAAAATCGGCCGGTTCGGTTATTCCCCTCTCCCAATTCGCTGTTTTGAACATTTTTGCATATTTATTTATTTAATTTTCAATTATATATATATATGTATGTATATATCAATATATAAATATTTCTCTGCGCAACCCATTTCACTTAATTAAGTATACTTTAATTTGGGAATTTTTCATGAAACTTCGCGAGGCCATATCTTGGTCATACGGACTCCGATTTTCGAAAACTCGGACTCTATTTCGCGTATTTTTCCGAGACGAACGCAATGGCATAGCCCGTTTCCCTTGATTCAGATTTTACAGTTTAATTTTGCCTCCATTTATGTTATAACAGGTTATTGAAAATACGGGTTGTTACAGGCCCATTTCCCCTTCTAAATTATATTTATGCTTTTTGGTATGTGGACTATACCAAGTTAAGTGTCACTAACCATGGTTTTGCTAAACCTGCCAATTACTCCCAGTTATGGCCAATTTCACACTTATGCCAATATATTTACCATGCCAAATTAGCTAATCCAATTCTGATTCAACATTCTAATTCACGTCAAACTAGACTTATTACTCTAGTTCACTATTCATGTAAATGCTAGATTTACACGTCAATACTAGATTCAAATTACATATCTTATAATTTATGTCAAATTTATTCAATTTGCACTTCTATGAACATGCCATAATACATGTTCCTAATTTGTGCCAATTTCAAAGTTAAACTACGTTTTTAGTAAATTTCATGTTTTGCCCAAACCGCATTCCCACCGTTCGTATAATCGTGATTCAGTCTAGATTATAAATAAAGCTAGATTCGTAGAAAATAGGGAATGAACCAAAGATGCTATGCAAAAGATAGACATACTAACTGGCATAAAGAGAGTTGAATAACGACGACGGTTTAAGAACATGGGTGGACCTAACTAAATAGGTAAATTCCCAAGGTCTAAAACAAAAAATAGACAGAATAGAGACATAGGTTCAAGAACATGGGTAGACCTAACTTAATAGGTAAATTCCCAAGGTCTAAAACCAAAGATAACCAAGAATAGACAGAATAGATGATCGGGTTTAGACCCAATTTCATAGTCACAAAACTTAAGCAACACTTTCCTAGTCATGAATCACAGGTGTCCTTGCTATGTCATAGGCAATAGTTTATATTTCCTAATCAATGGCATAGGCTTAGTGTAACGACCCAGAAAATCTGAACCAATTTAAAATTTTTAAATTGGCTAAAATAATGGATTTTAAATATTTAAAATAAATATTTTAAATAATGGCGATGAAAACTGAGTTTGAATCGACAATTGAAAACGAATATAATTAATTATAATTATAAACAAGGCCTGAAATGGCGTGGCAGTTTCAAAAATTGAATTCAAACTTTGTCGGACTGTACCGGGTGCAGAACAATCCGGATTTTAGTGAAACCAAAAATATTTAAATCTGTTAGTGAATACCTTTCCAACGAATCTGACCAATCAAAATTTCATAGCGGGAATCAAAAGATATGTCCAGTTGAAAATTCTGAATAGTCGCTATGGAATTCAGGCCCTTAAAAATGGATATTTTGCAAACGACCTCGGATTTCGACGAAACCTCTTTTTTTGGATCCGTGGTGTAAAGTTATTGCTAGGTTTCAAATTTCATAATTTTTCGAATCAATATGTGAGCGTGGCAAAGGAAAACGCGTTTGACCAGTTTTAGTTGATTTTAATCGACTGGGAAATGGCCATTTTTCAAACGGTCTCAGAATTCGACGAAACTAGTTTTGTTAGGACCATATCGTCAATACGAAGCAAGAAAATATTTTTTTGGAATTTTTAGAGTCAGTATGTGACCCCGGTAATTTGAAATGTACGTTTGAAATTCAATATAGTGATTTAAATATAAATTCAACGGAAACTAATCAAAACGTTCGAATCAGCTTACGATACATATCCCATTGTGTTCGAAATGGGGGTAAAACACTATAGACGACAAGCGGTGGGTTTCGTTTCGAGTTCAAAATAGAAAGTTGCTTTTTGAAAATTAAATTAAATAAATATATATTATTATTAGAAGTCAACACCCTGCATATACTCACCCTCCCCCCCCCCGTATACCTTTCTCCCGAATCAAATCAGAGAAAAAAAAACAAAAGAATAGGAAGGGGGCGATCGACGTCGCTCCCCCTCAGTAGGCCGCCCACCGCATCGAGCTTCCCCGTAGACATTGATGTATAGCTGAACTGTATTTGTACTTAGTAAGATCATGTATACCGTGTAACTCTGATGATTACTTTATCCAGTATATTCTATTGTTCATTATCTGGTGTATTTATTTAATTTTGTTCTGCTATTATCTGTTTCTGTGTTATATTCCAAAGATAACCATTGTCTCCGTCAGAACGGGATTTCGGGTCGTCTCAACGAAACTCACCTTGATTCAAATGGAGAAGGGGGGGATGTCACGCGTCGGAATGTGGGCTGAGGCGGCGGAGTGGTGGTGCAGTCGGCGGTGGGAGGCTAAGGCACGGAGGAGGGTTCTTCGAGGTGGGCGCGGGTCTGGGGTTCCACACGAGAGAGAGGGCGACTGCGAGCTGGGGGGGATCTCCGGCGTCACGGCAAGGGGAAGCTCGATGCGGTGGGCGGCCTACTGGGGAGGAGCGACGTCGATCGCCCCCTTCCTCTTCTTTTGTTTTTTTTCTCTGATTTGATTCAGGAGAAAGATATACGGGGGGGGGGGGTGGGTATATGCAGGGTGTTAACTTCTAATAATAATATATATTTATTTAATTTAATTTTCAAAAAGCAACTTTCTATTTTGAACTCGAAACGAAACCCGCCGCTTGTCGTCTATAGCGTTTTACCCCCATTTCGAACACAATGGGATATGTATCGTAAGCTGATTCGAACGTTTTGATCATTTTCCATTGAATTTATATTTAAATCATTGTATTGAATTTAAAACGTACATTTCAAATTACCGGGGTCACATACTGACTCTAAAAATTCCAAAAAAATATTTTCTAGCTTCGTATTGACGATACGGTCCTAACAAAACTAGTTTCGTCGAATTCTGAGACTGTTTGAAAAATGGCCATTTTCCAGTCGATTAAAATCAACTGAAACTGGTCAAACGCGTTTTCCTTTGCCACGCTCACATATTGATTCGAAAAATTATAAAATTTGAAACCTAGCAATAACTTTACACCACGAATCCAACAAAAGTGGTTTCGTCGAAATCCGAGGTCGTTTGCAAAATATCCATTTTTAAGGGCCTGAATTCCATTGCGACTATTCAGAATTTTCAACTGGACATATCTTTTGATTCCCGCTATGAAATTTCGATTGGTCAGATTCGTTGGAAAGGTATTCACTAACAGATTTAAATATTTTTTGTTTCACTAAAATCCGGATTGTTCTGCACCCGGTACAGTCCGACAAAGTTTGAATTCAATTTTTGAAACTGCCACGCCATTTCAGGCCTTGTTTATAATTATAATTAATTATATTCGTTTTCAATTGTCGATTCAAACTCAGTTTTCATCGCCATTATTTAAAATATTTAATTTAAATATTTAAAATCCATTATTTTAGACAATTTAAAAATTTTAAATTTGTTCAGATTTTCTGGGTCGTTACAATCTCCCCCACTTAAAACTTTTCGTCCCCGAAAAGGAACAAAGTCGAAAGTGGTTTGATAAATCTAAAATCACACAACAACCAATCCAATTGCTTTTAACCTTCAAAAATATACTAATCAAATCATATACCCTTTAAAAATCATTCAGACTATATAATTAAAAGTGCACATCTATGAAAAGAAAATAACAATAGAGTAGAGAATTGAATGGTAGTGCAAAGTAGGGTAAATGTACCATGCACCAGAGTCAATCAGAGATATCTACTCGGCATCTAGGATAAGCTTTCTGAATGCTCTCCTCAGTTTCCCAAGTACAATCTCGCGGATCTCCACTCCATTGCACTTTGACTAAGCGTACCTTCTTGTTCCTCAGCTCTTTGGTTTCTTTGCCTATGATCTTTAGCGGCTCTCTTCTCACAGCTAATTCTGGGGTTATTTCAATGTCATGTTGAGCTGCTTCTTCCACGATCAAGTCTGGATCATGAACGTGCTTTCGAAGTTGAGATACGTGAAATACATCATGAATTTCAGGCAACCAATTAGGCAGTTTGACCCTATAAGCGAGAGTTCCGATCCATTCCAGAATAGGAAACGGACCAATAAATTTGGGCGCTAACTTTCCAGTTTTACCGAACCGGATAACTCCTCTCATCGGCGATACTTTTAAATATACATAGTCGCCAACTTCAAAGGATATATCTCTTCTTCTTTTATCAGCATAGCCTTTTGTCGGCTTTGAGCGGCAAGTAATCGCTTCTTAATAAAATCGACTTTGTCGGCAGCTTCTCGAATCATATCGGGACCCAACACAAGTCTATTACCAGGATCAACCCAACAAGCAGGAGATCGGCACGGTCTACCATTCAATGCTTCGAATGGAGACATTGTCAGACTCGCCTGGTAGCTGTTGTTATAAGAGAATTCAGCCAAATGCAGATGGTCTTCCCATGATCCACCGAAATCTAGAACACAAGCCCACAATAGATCTTCTAAAATGCGATTCACCCTCTCAGTCTGACCGTCTGTCTGAGGATGATAAGCGGTGCTCAA
Source organism: Allium sativum (assembly GCA_030737875.1). NCBI lineage: Eukaryota > Viridiplantae > Streptophyta > Magnoliopsida > Asparagales > Amaryllidaceae > Allium > Allium sativum. The sequence continues at coordinate 174,442,839 of CM060915.1, read as the reverse complement.
GTTTAACTTTGTTCCCAGCTCGACTTGAAATGCTTCCCAGAATTTGCTAGTGAATATTGTATCTCTATCACTGACTATACTGAGCGGCACTCCATGTAGTCTAACTATTTCCCTGAAGTTTATCTGTGCCAGACTCTGAGCAGTTCTATTTGATCTGACAGGTATGAAATGGGCGGTCTTCGTGAAGCGATCTACGATCACCCAAATATTGTCATTACCGTTTCTGGTTCTGGGCAGACCATCAATGAAATCCATAGAAATATGTTCCCACTTCCAACCAGGAACTTCTAGCGGTTGTAACAATCCAGCCAAATTCTGTTGGTCGCTCTTGACTAGCTGGCAAGTAGGGCATCGGCTAACATAGATTGAAACGTCTCTCTTCATAGCCTTCCACCAGAATGTTCTTTTGAGATCGTTATACATTTTGGCCACGCCAGGATGGATACTCAGCTTGGACTTGTGACACTCGTCTAGCACTTCCCTTTTTAACTCTGGGATGTCAGGAACACAAATCCTTCCTTTCAACTTCAAGGTCTCGTCGTTATTTATTTGAAAACACGAGGGTTCGCCTTTCTGAATCCTCTTGATCATATCTTTAATAAAGTTATCCTCCTTCTGAAGAATAGATATTTTGTCAATCAAGGAAGTCGTGATAATAAAGCTGGCGATCATTACATTCTTTCTGCTTAACGCATCAGCCACGACATTGGCTTTTCCTGGAGTATATATAATTTCAAAGTCATATGCTGCAAGAAACTCCAGCCAACGTTGCTGCCTCAAGTTCAAGTCCTTCTGAGTGAACTGATACTTTAACGACTGGTGATCTGTAAACAGTTCAAATCTCTCGCCCAGAAGATAGTGTCTCCAGATTTTCAAAGAGAATATGATAGCCAATAACTCAAGATCATGAGTTACATAGTTTTTCTCGTGTGGCTACAGTTGACGGCTAGCATAAGCAATCACTTAGCCCCTTTGCATTAACACTGCGCCAAGGCCTTCTCTAGAAGCATCAGTCCAGACTTTTAAATCCTGATTGCCATCGATGATGGTTAACACTGGAGCAGTTGTTAGTCTTAACTTTAGCTCTTCAAAAGCCTCCTCACTTTCTGGAGTCCATTTGAATTTAGAGTGCTTCTTTGTAAGCTTCGTTAAATAACTAGATATCTTCGAAAAGTCTTTAACGAACTTCCGGTAATAGCTAGCCAATCCAAGAAAACTGCGGACTTCAGTGGGAGTACTGGGCTGTTTCCAATTTTGAATAGCCGTGATTTTACTTGGATCCACAAAAATTCCTTCTTTCGATACAACATGGCCTAGAAATTTCACTTCATCTTGCCAGAATATACATTTGGAAAACTTGGCTTTCAATACATTCCTTCTGAGGATTTCTAGAACCTGTTCCAGATGCTTTTCATGTTCGGCCTTTGATTTAGAGAAGATTAGAATATCGTTAATGAAAACCAGAACAAATTTATTCAAAACTCCTCTAAACACTCTATTCATTAGATCGACGAAGTAAGCTGGAGCGTTACATAAGCCGAATGGCATTACTAACCACTCGTAGAATAGGTCGGGACCTCTGAACGCTGTCATTGGAACACACTCTTCGGCAATTCGGAGTTGATGGAAGTCTGTAGCTAGGTCCATTCGTGAAAATACTTGTGCTCCATTTAATCGATCCAACAAATCATCAATCCGCGGCAATGGATACTTGTTCTTTATTGTCTGCTTGTTCAGATCACGATAATCAAGCATAGCCGTAGAGTACCGTCAGATTTTGGGACAAATACCACTGCTGCACCCCAATCAGAGAAACTAGGCCTGATCTGACCTTTCCATACTAGCTGTCGTGTTTGATTGTCTAATTCCTCCTTCTCTTTCAAGGACATTCTTCGAATAGCGTGAACTACCGGCCTTGCATTGGGAATCAAAGCAATCTTGAAATCTATTTCTGTTTGCGGAGGTAAGCGAACAACTTCTTCGAACACATCCGCATAGTTCTTGACAACAGGAATGTCTTTGATGAGGTCGGGAATATTCTCCGTAACTTCAGGAACATTTTCAATTTGGGCTGGAGAAACATTCAAAGCTGCCCAGAAGTCTTTTCTATTAGCATTCTGACCTTCACAGGGAATGGTTATATAATCACCTGATTTAATCTTCGCCTTTACGACTCTGTCGGCGCATTTAACTTCAGCTTCATGTTTGGTCAACCAGTCTAACCCCAAGATAAGATCAAACTCTTTAAAATTCATGACGGCTGCGATGGTAGGGAACCAATAACGAGAGAAAGAAACCGGCACTCCACAAACCCAACTGAGTTCAATGGAACCCCCAACCGGATTCTGGACAGTCATGGGTTCCCTCAGCTTTTTCAAATTCAAATCCAACTTCATAGCTGCACTCTTGGCAATAAAGCTTCGGGACGCGCCTGTGTCAAACAGTACTTTGACTGGAATATTTTTGACAGTAAGCGTTTCTTCTAAAACATCGGCCCTTTCTTGACTAGCTGAGGGCTCATAAGTTTCTGCTACTTCATTTACTTGAACCATTTTAGGCTTGTTTAACTGCGGGCAATCCTTTGCAAGATGACCAGCCTCGTGGCACTGTTTGCACTCTCTATTCTCTTGGAACTCCCCGTCAGTTCTGAACCTTTTCTTCTTTTGTTTTCGATTTGCTCTATATCCCTCTTTTCTTTGTTTCTTTAAAGATCTGCAACTTATCGACAAATGTCCTTTCTTATTGCAGTTAGAGCAAATAGCTTTTGTCACCGGTTCTTTCCCAGACTTAGCCCTTTTTCTCTTGGCACTGGGCTTCTTACTGATCTCAGACGTCGTACTAGCTTCAGGAATATCAGTTTCCGACTCTGCTATCACACTAGAACTGACTTCTTCTTCGTCGCATAACATTCCTTTCTTATGGAGATCTTCATACTGATAGGCCATATATATCATTTCAGAAAAAGGAAGCTTCACATGCCCCAATACTTTATTCTGGTATTTCCTTTGAAGTCCGTGAATAAATCTCATATTTTTCCTCTTCGGATTTTGAATTATATGAGGAGCAAAGTGAGAAAGTTCATTGAATTGCTTATGATATTCGGGAATGGTCATGTCTCCTTGTATCAGATAAGAAAATTCATCGCATAATCGCTCAGTTGCTTCGGGAGGAGTAAATCTTTCTAAGAAAATCACTTTGAATCTATCCCAGGTGATATCACCTTCTGGATTATTCTCTATAACTGAGTCCCACCAAAACAAAGCTTCTTCTTTGAGTGCCCAAGACGCCAGTAATCTTTTCTGATCGTTTCTCAGCATTAATCCCTCAAAAATTTTCTCTGCAGAACGAATCCAAGCTTGTGTTTCCATAATGGACTCCTTGCCTAAGAATGGCTATCCACCAAGATTCCGAAATCTCTTGAATAGAACTTCTATATCGGATTCTGGCTGTGGGAGCACAACTGGCTCATTAGCTGGTCGAGCCATACGATTATTTCTTCTGTTCCTGTCACTCATTTTCTAGTACTTCTGCAAATAGCAGATCAAGTGTCAGGTCAACAAAAAAGACATTTCAAAATATAGAGACAAATACTTGAATGTAAATGTGTCTATCGATGTGTTATTTCATTCTGCTACTCATACTAGGATATTACTGATCCTATCTGTATTGAGTTACCCGTCCAAGAACACTACTGGTTCTATTTCTGATGAGTTCGTTCAAATGTTATATTCCAGAACTAAGCTTGACCAAAGCTCTGATACCACGTTGAGACGACCCTTGTCTCCGTCAGAACGGGATTTCGGGTCGTCTCACTTAGTCAAGAAAATAACCCTCATAGTCACAGTCACAGTCATAGGCAATGTTCATAGTCATAGGCAATGTCCATAGTCATAGGCAATGGTTTTAAGGTCCATAGTTTCATAGTCATGGTCTTATTTTTCCTCGAATCATAACAGTTCTTAATTAGATTCAAGAATATAGGCACTGATTCGAATAGAGAGAGAGAGAGATTTGGCATATTCTTTTATTCCTTTAATTTCATGTCATGAACAGAGAAAAACGTTCAAATATAGAAATAACTGACTTACAGAGATTTAGATTAGAAAAGAAAGATGGCGTTGCTATGATTGGTGCGACGTTAGCCTTTGATCCTTATCTTGAAGCTTTAATCCTGATTCGAATCTCTTCTTGAAAGTCTTTGAGCAGCATCTCCTCGTCTTGATTTATTTTATATATATTATTCTATTTATTATTTATTGTAAATGGAGGAGAAGAACCCATATTCACTAAGAATCTTTGCAGCATAAGGGTAGAGAAGAATTGTTAATAGAGAAGGTGACTAGGGCAATTTATTTAGTGTAGAAGTCAATGAATCTGGTCAGAATGGCGTCTAGATACGGAGAAACGAACCAGGTTCGGAAAGCTGAAAAAAGCAGGGGAGGTCGACACCCAGGTTGACTCCCCAGTCGACCTGGGTGGAGGGGGGTCGACAACCAGGTCGACTCCCCAGTCGACCTGGGGGGGTTCGACACCCAGGTCGACTCCCCAGTCGACCTGGGTTCCTGTGCGGGAAATTTCACGCCCGGCCCGCTTCTGAGTATGTTTTGAAATTTGTACCTTGTTGAAACTTCCGGAGGCCATATCTTCCTCATACGGACTTCGATTCATGCAAACTCGGACTTGTTTTCATGCAGAATTCCGAGACGAACGCAATGGCGCAGCCCGTTTCCATTGATTTTGATTTTAACTTTTAATTCTGCCTTGATTTGTGAATCTTAGCGTTACGGAATTACGGGGTGTTACATTCTCCCCCACTTAAAAGGATTTCGTCCCAGAAATCTTCAAGTTAGGAAGAATGTGTCCTACCGTCCAATCACCCGTCTACTCAACCATCCAATCACAGGCATTCACTGTCCTTAAAAGATTTCTAATGCTTTCATGTTTATATGCATAGTGTGTGTATATGTCTTTATCTAATGCAAAATCAGGCGGTCTACTGATTTAGTCGACCTCCTTAATGCGAATCATGTCAGTGCCATGCGTCCAATCATGTCTGCAAGCACCCTCAGTTATGTAAATACTACATGTGTGCATAGCCATTCATCCATATGCAACATCCATATGATAACATATCTATTTCAACTTACAAACAAATACATATCTGTAAATGCAATATGAAAGCGTCCGAACTGATCTAGTGTCTAATACGTATGCATATGCATCCACGAGCAACCATTAGCAACCACTTGCAACCACCAACCATAACATGTTTCAAACACATGTTTACATCCATTGGCTTCTACCTAAGGATCGAAGATACGACCTATGTGATATACTTCGGAAAGAGAGAAACAATTATGCGTAAAGCTCCTACACAAAGAAATCAAGGATGCACCCTTAAGAAAAAGGGTATGACGCTAGTATCTAGCCTTCTTGAGCTTTACTCCACTATATCTTAACTAATTTAACTTCATGATTGTGAAGTTTCTGACCTCCAATTCCAAAATAAACAGATGTCAATCACGGTACCAAGTATATGTACTAAGATGATTAGAGGTCTCCCTCTTATCCGCCATGCCATAACTATAAGGGTCGAAAGGTTACTACGTGCTTTTTTTTAGAGTGCCTGCCACAACTATTCATCTCTCACGCAAACCATCCTGGTCAAACTCGACATTCCTCAAGTACAAGCCCCAAAGGCCTAAACCAATATCAGACAAGAACCCAAGGAATATCTGCTCCGAATTTAGACGATCTACGTGAGATGGTATAAGCAAACTCGATAGCTATTCTCAAATCCCTACTAACCAAAGATGAACTGGTTGGACCACCACCAACTAGATTTGAGACTCTAGTGGGATCTTTCTACTATACAAGTACTATGGTGCAGAGACTCGACTATGGAAGTGGATATGAACAAGTGCGTAGCGCTAAAACTGAAAGAGTACGAACAGAGAAACTAGACTCTTCCAACAGAACTTTACTACTTTTCTCCTAGGTACGCTTGGTGGTGAAGGTATGTACTTGTTCCTCATTCTTTCCCTTGTCTTTAATTATATGCCCTATCATACCCTAGTAAAGACACTTCCTCTTGTCTTAGGTTTTATAATTTCTTCCTCCTTCGTGAGCTAAATATACATCCATGAATTCCTCATCCTATGGTTGTGCTCCCTAGCCAAACTCCTCATCCCCTTCCGTGTGTAGTCATGTAGACAAATCTCTCGAAAGCTGCTTCCATTGTACAGAAAACACTAATAAACTTGGAAGAAAACTAACCGCAGGCGAAACTACTACGGTTATAGATGGAAGTCGGGTACTACTTCGCCCTTCGATGAGGTTACCTCCCAGAAAGCCAGGAGCCCCAGAGACTCAAGAAAGAAGGAGATAAAAATTCAAACAGAGGAAGAGAAAATAGTGCGTATGGCTTTGGGGAATATGCCTTTAAAACAAATCTTTTCTCCTGAAAATGCTTCTTTTAAAACCGTTTGAAAATAATTTTTCAAATCTTTTATCTGATCCGGTAACTTTCAGCTCTGATACCACGTGTAACACCCCACATCCGTTAGTGTCACTCACAAAGGGAATGCACTAAGTTCTGTGGAGCATTTTAGGGTAAAAGATGCAGATAAATTACAAGACAGACAGAAATTAAACGGCGGAAAATAAAACTTTGCTTTATTGATAAAATAGTTTGTACACTGATTTCTTTACAATATCAGAGTATCATCTGTCTTACAAAATAAAGAAGCATAAAAATACATTTATATTCCCCAATGTAGCAAGAGCCAGCCATAGCATCTGGAAAGAGAATCCAAGAAAAACTTCGACAAATCTTCAAGTTGGGAAAGAGTGACAGTCCAACTTAACCTGAGCTATACTACTCCCTCCTCTACTACCTGAGGGGGGGGGGGGAACGGAAGAGTAGAAGACGAAAGAAAAACATAGTCAGACATAAAGCCTGAGTAAGTTCAGTAACTTCTAGCATGTGAACATGGAGAAACAAACGACATGAATTAACTGAATCCAAGATTACACCATGACCATAGGGTTAGTAAGATTAGACAAGATAATCACAAGATATCCTAAGATAAGATAAACTGGATATGCTCTAATACTTTCGCCGCTTCACTATTTCCTTGTTATACTGGTTTCTATATCTCTGCACCACCTAACTAGTGTTCCAACTATTAACGATAACGTGATCCCAACCCCTGTAGTTTCCATTGCCTTCAGGCATACATTTATTATTTATTACCTAGATCTAATCTAGTGTTTTCTATCAAGTGCTTTCTAGATTTAACTAGAGTTTTACACTATTTGCTGAACGCTTTTGGAGTTCAGGGTTTATGCCACCTAGTCCAACTAGGGATTACGCTACCTATCGAACAATGCCCACAAGTCTAGGACGCACTACCTAGAGTGGTATATGTTCCTATACTTCCCCACGCATGTGTCGCGAATCGTTATCGCTTGTCTAGATGCACATATCCTGTAATGTGCGGTCCGAGTCCTGTGACAGGGTAAATCAAGGAATACAGAACTCGGTCGGGAGCTTTCAGACATCTGCCAATGCAAATGCTAAGGTCTGTTTTTATTGCAGTGGCTATGGTCCCACTTGACCCCTCCCTCAACTAATGAAAGGCACACCTTGTAAAATGAGAACTATACGCCGGCCCCCAGTTCCCCACTATCCTATGGCCATCCGCAACCATAACTAGATAGCAAGTATATGGTCTTTTGGAGTTCTCCACCTTTCCGCTTCACGTATCTCGATTGACTCAAGATGGATTGTAGACGACGAGTCGCTATCATAGGGCTAACGTTTGCTCGCCGAATCACGCCGGCCCATCCTGGTCTTTAGGTTTCCATATATTGCAACCAAGGCATACCCCTGGTTCTTCTACGCAGACGTTAACCTCTATGGGCCCAGGTCGATCATCTGCAGCCACACAGATGGATACCAAGAGTACCCTCACGTCTTCTCGAAGCCATGGGCTTCGTAACCCAATTCGTTGGAGCCTTCTTTTTAATCAGACGGACGTTCACTCCTTCCCGTGTTATACTAAGAATTACTACTTAGTTTTACTAACTAAGATTTACCACTTAGTTTCCAGGATCATTGTTCTCTTAACTAAGGTTTACTCCTTAGTTCTCTTTCCTGTCAATTAGGACTGGTTAAGTGTCATTAGTTAATTCAAGCTAACTTAACCACCTTCATTTATCATGTTAAACTGGTTAAGTGTTATCAGTAATTCATGTTGACTTAACCCGACCACAAACCAAGTTATATTGGTCAAGTATTCCTTATTACTTAACCCTACCCATTATCCTGTATTGGTTAAGTGTTCCTTTTTAACTTAACCTTGCCCGTTTGTTTTAACTAACATGTTATTAATGGTTAAGTATTGTCCCTTCATTTTTTAGACATAGCCTTATTCCTTTATCACAACCTGATGGTTAAGTGTTCAAGTTTACTTAACCCTACGGTCTAGCCTAGCTAACATATCAAATTGGCTAAGTGTATTAACTTTACTTAACCCCACCTTCTTAGTCTAGTTAACATGTTAATTTGGCTAAGCGTTTTCTTAGTTACTTAACCCCTACAAATTTTGTCTTGCTACCTTGAGTTTGGTTAAGTGTCTCTATGGACTTAGCCCTCCCATTCTAGCATAACTGTGTTAAGTTGGTTAAGTGTTCCTAGGGACTTAACCCTCTCATTCTAGCTCAACTGTATTAAGTGTCAGTCTGAACCTAACCCCAACCATTAGTTTAGTTATCATGTTGAACTGGTTAAGTGTCTTAGTTAACTTAACCCTACCATTCTTGTTCTAGCTTTAACTAAATAGATTAAAGCCGCGACCACTCACATTAGACAGATATTGTTGTGAATAATGGATGTGCCGGTTGGTTCCGGGCAGGTTTACAACGCAACTCAGTCTAACCTTGGGTTAGGCATATTCGTGGTTTCTAAGTTCAAAGGGTTTTGATAAATTTTCAAATCAGGTTTTGAAAGTAACCATCCCGTCCGTCGGATCAGTTAGGGATAGCCAGGGAGAGCAGGAAACTTGTATTTTTCCAAACCCAAGCCTAGACACTATCCTCTCTGTCACCCTAGAACTTTCTGGTGCTTCATTAAAAGAGATGTCGTTAATAAATCTTTAATTTGTCTAAATTTACATTTCCTCATTCAGGCCAAATTCTATAAGTAAATTATTTCTAATTTACTTATTTCCTAATTACTCTTTTAATGTAAATTGTCTACATTCATTCTTACGGCCCATTTCCCCTTCTAAATTATATTTATGCTTTTTGGTATGTGGACTATACCAAATTAAGTGTCACTAACCATGGTTTTGCTAAACCTACCAATTACTCCCAATTATGGCCAATTTCACACTAATGCCAATATACTTACCGTGCCAAATTAGCTAATCCAATTCCGATTCAACATTCTAATTCACGTCAAACTAGACTTATTACTCTAGTTCACTATTCATGTAAATGCTAGATTTACACGTCAATACTAGATTCAAATCACACATCTTATAATTTATGTCAAATTTATCCAATTCGCACTTCTATGAACATGCCATATTACATGTTCCCAATTTATGCCAATTTCCAAGTTAATCTACGTTTTTAGTAAATTACATGTTTTTCCCAAACCGCATTCCCACCGTTCGTATAATCGTGATTCAGTCTAGATTATAAATAAAGCGGGATTCGTAGAAAATAGGGAATGAACCAAAGATGCTATGCAAAAGATAGACATACTAACTGGCATAAAAAGGGTTGAATAACGACGTCGGTTCAAGAACATGGGTAGACCTAACTAAATAGGTAAATTCCCAAGGTCTAAAACCAAAAATAGACAGAATAGAGACATAGATTCAAGAACATGGGTAGACCTAACTTAATAGGTAAATTCCCAAGGTCTAAAACCAAAGATAACCAAGAATAGATAGAATAGATGATCGGGTTTAGACCCAATTTCATAGTCACAAAACTTAAGCAACACTTTCCTAGTCATGAATCAGAGGTGTTTAATCACATATGTCCTTGTTATGTTATAGGCAATAGTTTATATTTCCTAATCAAAGGCATTGGCTTAGTCAAGAAAATAATCCTCATAGTCACAGTCACAGTCATAGACAATGTTCATAGTCATAGGCAATGTCCATAGTCATATGCAATGGTTTTAAGGTCCATAGTTTCATTGTCATGGTCTTATTTGTCCTCGAATCATAACTGTTCTTAATTAGGTTCAAGAGTATAGGCACTAATTCGAATAGAGAGAGAGAGATTTGGCATATTCTTTTATACCTTTAATTTCATGTCACGAACAGAGAAAAACGTTCAAATCTAGAAATAACTGACTTACAGAGATTTAGATTAGAAAAGAAAGATGGCGTTGCTATGATTCGTGCGACGTTAGCCTTTGATCCTTATCTTGAAGCTTTAATCTTGATTCGAATCTCTTCTTGAAAGTCTTTGAGCAGCATCTCCTCGTCTTGAATTATTTTATATATATTATTCTATTTATTATTTATTTTAAGTGGAGGAGAAGAAGCCATGTTCACTAAGAATCTTTGCAGCATAAGGGTAGAGAAAAATTGCGAATAGAGAAGGAGACTAGGGCTGTTTATATAGTGTAGAAGTCAACGAATCTGGTCAGAATGGCGTCTAGATACAGAGAAACGAACTAGGTTCAGAAAGCTAAAAAAGCAGGGGAGGTCGACACCCAGGTCGGCTCCCCAGTCGACCTGGGGGGGGGGGGGTCGACACCCAGGTCGAATCCCCAGTCGACCTTTGGAGGGGTCGACACCCAGGTCGACTTCCCAGTCGACCTGGGGGGGGGGGGTCGACACCCAGGTCGACTCCCCAGTCGACCTAGGGTCCTGGGCGGGAAATATCCCGCCCAGCCCGCTTCTGAGTCTGTTTTGAAATTTGAACCTTGCTGAAACTTCCAGAGGCCATATCTTCCTCGTACGGACTCCGATTCACGCAAACTCGGACTATTTTTCTTGAAGAATTCCGAGATGAACGCAATGGCGCAGCCCCTTTCCCTTGATTTTGATTTTAACTTTTAATTTTGCCTTGATTTGTTAATCTTAGCGTTATGGAATTATGGGGTGTTACAAAGTATAACCCCAATTGCTAGACTATAGGCTCGAAAACAAGTAACTATAGCAGTTGGAAATTTTCAAACATAAATTAAGCTATGAGGAGACAACGATGTAGGCATAAGGAAGAAAATAAATCTTGCAATTATTTCTGAACATTAAATACAACATGATTATCTAAAACATGAATACGTCAATGTCGTTACTCAATACTGTTACTCCAATACACATGAATACCTAAAACAAAGTTATCACTTTTCAAACCAATACAACATAGCTAACGCCAACCATTTCTTCTGGCATTCCTAATTCTAGACATAAAGCATCAATTCTCTAATTAGAAAAGATACAACAAGTACCGTGAAAATTATTACACATATGGTACCTACTGTATATTATCATATTTTTTATTTTTACAATAATAAAAATAAGTTTGTGAAAAATAGGGTTTCTTTGAACTCAATTTAATAATAAGCAATGACTCGAAATCGAAATGAAAATAAGCCTAAAAGCCGCTCACCAAAGTTCCTATTCTCCGTCGAAGAAAGTTCGAACACAGATAGGGTGAAGGGAATCCATCTGGTTTAGGGAAGCAGCGGATAGGGAAATCGAAGAGGAAAAGGAAATCACCAAGGAAAAAGAAACCACAGATGGAGAAATCTACGTGGAGAATGAAGGGATCAAAATTGAAATTAACTTTAGGGAAAATGGAAACCACAGGAGAGGAAACAAATACCGCACAAATGGATGAAAGTATGGAATTATAGGGGGAAATGAAACCATACTTAGGAGGCAAATCTAATATTTTTCTCAGCGTTAAAACCCAAAATAAATATTGATAAATATTATTTTTACAGCTTTCAACCTAAAACGCTAAAAGTAACTACTGTGGAAACTTAGTTTTGTTGTAGTGATGTATTAGATTCATATATTTTTAAACTGTATTTGAACTATGGTTTTGTAGGTTTTTATAATATGCATGTAGTTTGGTTGTATAAAACTATTGTACTTAAACAATTCCTCAAATCTGCACATATACATGTTCATAAGAAATTTTTGTTATGTGGGCTATTGCACTGGCATGTTCCACTTTCTTCTGCTGTGTGGGCTATTGCACTGCTACTGTTATGTTCACCTCCAGTACACTTAACCTGAGCTCGCCTTGAAGGTTTATTTGTTGCTGTGCTTTTGTATACTTGAGTTTGCCACTACACATTGATACATACTTATGTACACTGCTAGTTCTGTCCATTATATTATTGGTTCAACACTTTGTCTATGTTTGTGGGATTTATTTGTAATGCACTTAAATAAATAAATATGTATATATATACAAACATATAGATATACATGCATTTAATATGTATGTATGTGTGTATGGTGCAACATCCATGTATGAGTGTGAATTTATTTTTTCTCGACTTTGTATGACTTTTGGTTTGCTGAGATAGTGCATACGTGCACATGTACACGTGTGTACATGCTTGCTCCTAATACCATCTGTCCTTGATACAAAATTGTTAAACACTAATATGAATGGATATTTTACAACTACATATTTTTTATATGACATATATTTGGTAGTCAAGATCTGCGCACAAGTATGAAATTTAAATTATTGCATTTAAATTTAATTATATTTGATTTACTTGAATAAAGTCAATCCTGATCTGAATGTTTTGTGTTTTTCATGAAATGCTTGGGTCAGACCCGAGTATTACAGCTTTGATTTGAAACTGATGTTGATAAGGATTCATGAAGATTAGTTAAGACGTTCTACTAATGCTATTTAATTCAAGTATAAAAATATTGTACTTTGATATTTGTTATAAAAAATCTTCCTTTATTTAAGTTAGTGAGTGGTAATGACGTGCGCGATGGTTTGACAATTTCTACAAATTTTATTTTATTTAAAATATATGAAATTTCACTGTGTAAAATTTATTGTATTGATATTTTGTGTAAAATGCTTCCGCTGTGAGATATTGTAGTTTATTTATATTGTGAGTTATGTGTTTAATTCTATTTAAATCCACAAGTTAAATAATAATCTATCGTTTCGAGCGGTTTAAGTTGGTTTAGTTGCCAACTTGAAGCAGTCGGAAAGTCATGTCCTTACAAGATGTATAGTTATGAGTTGACTTTGCAGGCCGACAATTGTCTGCATCAATGGTTGAATGGAGGAGGCTGTTTGTGGGTTATCAAGAACATTATTGGAGGAAGATGTTGATTTTTGATTACCCATTGAAAAATATATGGCAGCAAACATAGGGAAAAATCACTACAATAGAGAGCTAAAAATGAACCAAGATGGAGAGTAAACCAAGAAAATAGAACCACAAAGTCTGTCATGATGAGACAAAATAAATTTATGAAGAGACTCCTAATAAAGAACTTGAAACACCGTACCTCCTTAAAGGTCAATCAAAAGGGAATGCATTAACTTTGGTGAAGCATTTTAGGTAAAAGACATAGATAATTTACAAGACAGACATATAAATAGCGGAAAATTGAAATTATTTATTAATAGCGTGGTCCAGTCAAAACATTACAAGCATTATTTCAAAATCCAACTTTTAAATTATTACAACAAAACATCTGTCTTGATTTAAATCTCCAAGTACATAAAGAAGCATAAAATAGAAGTAAAGCAGCATAAATCCCCAATAAAAGTGTAACCATAGCCATAGCCTAAGAAAAGAGAATCCAAGCAATACATCTACTGTCTTCAAGCTTGAAAAGGTCTGCACTAAGCTGAAGTATTGCCTCCCTATGGACCTGGGGGAGGAGGGGTAACGGAAGAAAATAAGGCGAAAGAAAACGGGTCAGACATAAGTCTGGTAAGTCCAATGATTATTCGACATGTAAACAAGTAAAAGGATTATGACATGAATAAACTGAACGTAGGACAATACCATAGAAATAAGATAACATAAGATAAGACAAACCAAATATGATATCGCACTCATTTCCATTTATCTGAACCTACTACGAAGGTTTCAACTACCATCATGTGTTCATAACAAAGTGATCCCTTTCCCGATCGGCTTCTACTCGCATGCATTTATTACCTGTGTCATTCAGCCCCGCTAGATTGTAGATACCTGTATCGGTCCCACCATAGGATGTATCAATTCCTATGGTGGAAATCCGACACGAATTCTAGATGCACAGTGTATGCTACTGATGCCCAGTGCCTGATTTTCCCGCTTCGGAGCACGTGCGCGCCCGTACTCCGTCGAGAACTACACTACCGCAGCACCCGCCGCTATTTTGACCGCTTATAATCAGCCTAGTAATCGTGCCCCACCTTGCCTAGTTCAGTGTACCGCGATACATCTATGTGGGTCACTATTGAAATGGGTCCTGATTACTAGGGTTTCCTAATCAACATGTTATAATGGTAAAGTGTTCTCAAATTAACCTAACCCCACCCATCTGTTAATTGAACATGTTGTATTGGTTAAGTGTTGCCATAATTAACTTAACCCTACTATTCTTAGCCTGTCTGTTTCTCAGCTTTAAATCATTCATTAAAGCACTAACCTCTCACATTAGATATATACTGTTGCGGTCGCTGGATGTGCCGGGCGGTTCTGGGCAGTCTTACACCGCAACTCAATCTGACCTCGGGTCTTTGGGCTTAATGCGTTAACCTCTCACGTTAGATCTATATTGTAATGGTTGGTGGATATGCCGGGCGGTTCCAGGCAGTCTTACACCGTAACTCAATCTAACCTTGGGTAAGGCATATTCATCTTAATTAATTTACATATTTACAATTTATGTTCATATGTAAATTATCCACAAGTGTTGTCAATTCAAGTCATGCCCCATTTACCCTCTAAATTATGTCCACAATTCTAGGTATACAAATTCTACTATTTCGTGCTACTAATCATTTACATGTTATGATCCAATCTATACCAGTAGCATGTAGTTTAATACTTTTCCCCCAACATCTCCCATGTTATTAGTTCGTATAATTCACATGGAATGCTTGGCTCGCAAATTAGCCTAAATTATAAACAAAAGGGAAAAGAAAGGGACATGTACATTACAACATGCATAAAACAATATAGATTAACATGTGTAATATAAATTTGGCATAGAACGACATAAACTTAATTAAGCATATAAACGTGATTTTGCATTAAAATTATATCCAATTAACATGCGAACTAGCGTAGATCTAATTGTATAAACATGAACTTATATAGATATTAAACATGGGTACTAGCTTGGATCTAAACATGTAAGCATGTATGAACATAACTTAGTATGTAACTTACATGCATAAAATAACCTCAAATTTAATACAACATGAATGGTTCAATGGTATCTGTCCCAATAGTCTCATGGGCATGACAGGTTTTACTGTGTCAGACACAACAGTCCAATAGGCATGATAGGTTTTACTATGTCAGTCACAACAGTCCAATAGGCATGATAAGCTTTATAATGTCAGTCACAACAGTCAAATAGGCATAAGCAATTCAGAATGGACAAAAGGATAGGCACGAAAAGAATTAGGCATAGTTCTAGATCCAGTTATTATAGTCATGATTTCTTATTAGGTGTTCACGTCTAAACAGTAACTGTACTTACAGAAAAAGGACGGTTCTTGATTTCTAATATCTAATTTCTGAATTTGAAAAGCTATCGTTTGATGTAGACGTTTGATTCTCTAGTTTAGATTTTGTTTGGAGCTTTCTAACTTGATTTCTAATTTGGAGAAGATGGAGGCTAGGCTAACTTAGGCATCGACAACATGACGGCTTCATTATGTGGTTTAGGGTTGAGGTTTGGGGTACTTATACAGAAGTCTAGATTAAATTCTCGCCTTTAGATTAGTCTAGGAGAAATCAGGGCCATCAAACCAAAGAGATGTGTCATCCAGCCAACCATAGCATGACACATATTCGCTAATACCTCAGAAATTAGTCATTGGCCAATCAGAGAAGGCCACATCAGCAATGGGTTGTAAAAATTCGTCCTAAGAGCTGGATCTGGGAGGGGTCGACTACCTACAGGGGGGTTGACACCTATGTCGACTCCCTTATAGGGGGTCGACACCTATGTCGACTCCCCCTAGGGGGGTCGACACCCATGAGATGCAAATTTCCCGCTCAGGACGCTCTTGCCAGATTTGAAATTTTGAACTGTTTTTATTATTATATTCAATTACTGTTTAAACTTGAAAAATTCTGAACTCCATAACTTCTTCATACGGAGTCCGATTCACGTAAAATCGGACTCTATCTCAAGTAGAATTCCGTGACGAACGCAATGGTGTAACCCGTTTCCCTTAATTCCCAATTTTAAAATCAAGTTTTCCTTAATTCGTTACTTTATTGTTCATAGAAAATCTGGGGTGTTACATTCTCCCCTCCTTAAAGTAGTTCGTCCCAGAAATCTCTAAGTTAAGAAGAATGTATCCTGACATGCAACATCCATCCACTCAACCATCAATCACAGGCATCCATTGTCCTTAAAAAGATTTCTAATGCTTTCATAATCATATGCATAGTGTGTGTATATGTCCTTATCTAATGCAAAATCAGGCAGTCCACTAATTCAGTTGACCTCCATGATGCGAATCATGTAAGTGCCATGAGTCCATTATGTATGCAATTATTCCTAATTATACTTTCTACATGAGTGCACAATCATTCATACAAATGCAATGTCCACATGATAACACATCAAGTTCCAATTCATATATAAATACATATATGCAAATGCAATATGAAAGTGACTGAGCCGATCTAGTACCTAGTGTGTGTGTATGCAAACACGAGCAACCACTAGCAACCACTTGCAACCTTCAATAATAACATGTTTCAAATACTTGTTTACATCCATTGGTTTCTACATAGGGATCAAGAATAGGACCAAGGAAATATACTTAAAAGGTTAGATATAAGCATGCATAAACTTTATGGAAAACAAGAGATCAAATATGTACCCTCAAAAAGAAAAGGGTAGGATGCACGTATCTTATCATCAGTCTCCCAAGTCATGTCTCCTTCAATGACACTCCACTGTACTATAACTAGCTTGACCTAACGATTGCATAGCTTTTTAACTTCTGTACCCAAGATATGAGTTGGAACTCTTCTCACTATCGCTTCTCGCTCCACTTCTATTTCTTCTAGTATGCTAGGCTCCACAACTTCTGCCGACTCATGTAAGCACTTTCGTAGATGAGAGACATAAAAAACATTATGAACTCCAACCAATCTTTCAGGCAGCTCTACTTTATAAGCCATCTTCCCAATCCTTTCTATGATAGGAAATGGCGCTACAAATCTTGGTGCCAATTTTCCTACAGACCCAAAGCGAACTACATTCCTCAAAGGAGATACTTTAAGGAAAACCCTGTCTCCAACCTCAAACTCAAGTCAGTCATTCTTTTATCAGCATAGGATTTTTGTCTCTCTTGTGTGGTCTTCAATCGTCTTCGTATCAAGTCCACCTTCTCTGAAGTTTCTCTGATCATATTAGGCCCAAGTATGAGCTTGTCTGTAGACTCCCACCAACAAGTTGGTGATTGGAATGGTTTTTCACATAATCCTTTGAAGGGTGCCATGCCTATGGTGGCTTGGTAGCTATTGTTGTAGGCGAACTCCACCAAAGGAAAGTGATCCTCTCTTGTTCCCCCAAAATCAAGAATGCATAATCTCAAGAAATCTTTTAATTCTCTGTTCACCCTTTCCGTTTGACCATTGGTTTGAGGGTGATAGGCAGTGCTTAAGCATAGCAGTTTGCCGATAGCCTCTTGCAAACTCTTCCAAAACTCGCTCGTAAAGCCAGGGTCTCGATCACTTACTATGCTCGAGGGTATTCCATGCACTCGAACCACCTCTTTAAGATAAATGGATGCTAACGATGGGGCAATACTTCTACTCTTTACAGGTATAAAGTGAGCGCTTTTAGTGAGCCTGTCCACTATTAACCAAATGCTGGTATTTCCCCTTCTTGACCTAGGCAACCCATCAATAAAGGCCGTCGAAATGCTATCCCGTTTCCACATTGGGACCTCTTGAGGTTGAAGCAGACCACTAGGCTTCTTTTGCTCTACCTTGACTGGCTGGCATATCAAGCATTTGGAGACAAACTCAGATACATCATTCTTCATGCCATTCCAAAATAAAACACTTTTATGTCTTTATACATCTAGTCTCCACCTGGATGTATGGTCCGCTTAGAATGGTGTGCTTCTTCGAGAACGGTCTTCACCAAATCCCTTATTTGTGGGACGCATAGTCTTCCATCCCATCTCAACCAACCCTTTTCATCGATGGAGTATCTATTGAGGTGACTAGAAGTCTCACCTCAAATTAGCTTATCTACCACATCAACTAGTCGAGGGTCTTCTTGTTGCGTGGTTCCTATTAATTCCAAAAGATTAGGCCGCACCTCTAGCGATGCTAACAAGCCATGTACAAATTCAAAGGAGGGTCTAAAGTTGAAGTTTGCTATGTACTCTAAGCTTTGCCTTTCTACAAAGAGAGGACTTAAGGTCAGCTTTTTCCTATTCAAGGTGTTTGCTAGAACATTGCCCATCCCAAGGGTATAAGCAATCTCAAAATCGTACAAGGTAAGAAATTCCATCCACCTTTTTTGTCTCAAGTTAAGATCTTTCTGTGAGAAAAGGTACTTTAACGATTTATGGTCAGCAAACAATTCAAACCTTTCTCCGAGTAGGTAATGACGCCATGTCTTAAAAGCTAAAACAATAGCAGCTAGTTCTAAATCATGATTTGGGCAGTTTTTCTCATGTACCTTCAACTGCCTTCCTCTATAACATACTACTCTACCCTCTTGCATCAAGACAGTGCCCAATCCTGTTCTGGATGCGTCTATGTATACAGTAAACATTTTACTCCCATCCGGTAATGTTAGAACCGGGGCTATTGTCAGAGCCCTTTTTAGTCATTGGAAAGCAACATCGCAATCCAAATCCCAAGTAAAAGTTAGGTTCTTCTTTGTTAACCTAGTAAGTGGGGCTGAGATCTTTGCAAAGTCCTTAATGAATTTTCTGTAAAAGCCTGCTAGCTCGAGAAAACTTCGTACATCTGTTGCATTCCGTGGGATCTTCCAATCTTGCACCACAATTACATTTGTGGCATCCATAGCTATCCCTTCTTTGGACATCACATATCCAAGAAACCTTAATTCCTCTCTCCAAAAATGTCATTTGGAGAATTTTGCTTTCAATTGGTGTGCATGAAGAGTATCCATAACTTCCCTTAAATGCAGAGCATGTTCTTCCTCACTTTTTGAGAAGATTAAAACGTCATCCACGAAGACCACTACAAATTTGTTAAGGAACTCTCCGAACACCCTACTCTTCAGGTCTACGAAATAGGCCCGTGTGTTTGTCAAGCCGAAAGGCATGACAAACCATTCGAAGAAACCATCCGGGGTCCTGAACGCGGTCTTATCTATGCTGTCATCAACCACTCTTAACTGATGAAATCCGGTGGCTAGATCTAGTTGGGAGAAAACCGAGGTACCTACGAGTTGGTCAAACAAGTCGTCTATTCTAGGAAGTGAGTGCCTATTCTTCTTGTTCATCTTTTTTAGCTCCCTATAGTCCACGCAGAGGCGAAGTGAACCATCTGCTTTGGTTGCAAACACCACTAGAGCACCCTATTGAGAAATACTCCACTTATGAAACCATTTTCAAGAAACTCTTTTAACTTGCTTGCTTGGCTCTTTCCTTTCCCTTGGAACCATGTGTCTAATGGGTAAAGCAACAGGTTTTGAATTATCAACAAGGTATATAAGGAAGTCTATCTCTCATTTTGGAGGAAAACCTTTCACCTCTTCAAAGACATCCGAGTATTCATGGACTACTCTAACAGATTCCAAGTTTTCAACAAATGCATCAAGAGATTCTAGGTAGCTAAGCATAATATAATTTATGGGATTACAAGAGATTTCGAGAGTGTTACCAAGGCAAGTCGTAAGTCTAACAACTCTCTTTTCACAATCGAGGATGGAACCATTACTGGATAACCAACCCATGCCTAGAATCAACCCATAGCCCATGTAGCCCAAAACATTAGCGTTACATCTAAACCCAATGCTTAGTTTAGAAATTTCCGAATCCAAACAAATCATTGACAGGTAAGTCGATCCCCCAATTGGATTTGAAACAACCATGGGATCATCTACTATACTAGTATCTAGGTGTACAGATTCAACTAAAGCAGTAGATATAAAAGAGTGTGATGCGCCAGAATCAAAAAGACTACGAACTGGATGATCAGAAAGGTAAACTATACTCTCAACGAAAATATTTCCACCTCTTTCTTGCGGAGGTGCCATGAGAGCGTGAATCTGCCCTCCAGAAGTGGATCCTGTTTTCTGCCCTTGCATTTTTTGGCAGTCCTTAGCCATATGTCCTATCTCACCGCATTGGAAGCAACCACCCAACTTCCTCTTCTTCTTCCTGCAGTCTGTAATTAGATGTCCAGGTATGCCACAAAATTTGCACTTCCTCTTTTCACGGGGTTTGTCATTCTTCCCCCTTTCTAGGAATTTGTCTTCTTATTCTGCGAACCCTCCCCTTTCTTGTCCAGAGGTTCTTCCACCTTCGCCTCTTTCTTGCCATCCTTGTCTTCCTCCTGTAATAGTTTCATGACCACCAGTCTCTCAAAAGTCGCACCCATAGGTATATGGGAATTAGCTAGGCTGTGCAGTTGTCATCCAACCCTTTAATGAATCAGAGAGCCTTCTTATGTGGACTGTTTACTAACTACAGTCTGAATCTAGCGACCTGGTTGAATTGGTTGATGTATTCCTTAACCGATAGGCTTCCCTGTTTAAGTGCTAAGAACTTCTCCATCTGTAGGCTTCGTTCAGCTTGCGAGAGGAACCAAATTTCAAATCTCCTTCTGAAATCCTCCCAAGTTTCAAATGGTCTCTCAGTATTAGTAACTTCCAGCAGTAAGAGGCCTCGTCCTTAAGTAACCATATAGCCAATTGTATCTTCTGCCTATCGTCCACTTCGAAGATAACAAAAAATCTTCTATTTCCTTGAGCTAGTTTCTTACTTCCACAAATGACTTAGTCCCACTAAAGTTTTTTCCACCCATAGCTCGAAATTCTCAACATATCTTTGAGAAAGCATTCACCTGCGGAGGAGGAGGAGGAATGACTACAGCTGGGGGAGGAGGAACGGTTGCTAGGCCTACGTCATTAGCCCTAGCCTCCAGGTACCTTTTGAACCAACCAGGTACCGATACGCCCTCAAGAAGATTAAGATCCCCAGACATGCTGAAACGAAAAAGAAAAAATTCAAAACAAAGGATTGAAAGATAGTGCATATAGCTTTGGGGATTATTCCTTTATAATAAACCAACACTTTTCTCGAAAATGCTTCTTTAAACTTCTTTTTGAAAAATAGTTTTCAAAACTTTTATCTCAACTGGTAAACCATTGCTCTGATACCAAGTGAAACACCCCACCTCCATTAAGGTCACTCACAAGGGAATGCATTAACTTTGGTGATGCATTTTAGGTAAAAGACACAGATAATTTACAAGACATACATATAAATAGCGGGAAACTGAAATTATTTATTAATAGCGTGGTCCAGTCAAAACATTACAAGCATTGTCTAAGAATCCAACTTCTAAATTATTACAACAAAACATCTGTCTTGATTTATATCTCCAAGTACATAAAGAAGCATAAAATAGAAGTAAAGCATCATAAATCACCAATACTAGTGTAACCACAGTCATAGCCCAAGAAAACAGAATCCAAGCAATAAATCTAGTCTCTTCAAGCTTGAAAAGGTCTGCACTAAGCTGAAGTATTCCCTCCCGGCGGACCTGAGGGGGGGGGGAGGACGGAAGAAAGGAGGGCGAAAGAAAAAAGGTCAGACATAAGTCTAGTAAGTCCAGTGATTATTCAGCATGGAAACAGGTAAAAGGATCATGACATGAATAAACTGAACGTAGGACAATACCATAGAAGTAAGATAACATAAGATAAGACAAACTGAATATGCTATCGCACTCATTTCCATTTCTCTGCACATACTACGAAGGTTTCAACTACCATCATGTGTTCATAACAAAGTGATCCCTTTTCCGATAGGCTTCTTCTCACAAGCATTTATTACTTGTGTCAATCGACCCCGCTAGATTGTAGATACCTGTGCTGGTCTCACTATAGGGGTTATCAATTCCTATGGTGGCAACCCAACATGAATTATAGATGCATAGTGTATACTACTAATGACAGTGCCTTCTTTTCCCGCTCCGGAGCACGTGCACACCCGTACTACGTCGATATCTACATTGTCGCCCCAACCACCGCTATTTTGACCGCTTATATTCAACTCAGTAATCACGCCCCTGCCTAGTTCAGGTGATATACACGTAAATGTGTATATCTTATCTGCTTATTTATCTAGTTTTCTATTTAAAATAACTGATATTGTGTATTTATAGCTGTGTTTTCAGATTGTTGATAAAAAGCTTTGTTTAGAGCATTTCATGGGTAAAGCATGAAGAATTTGCTTAAAAAGAGTAAAGTTTGAAATTACTAAAGCTTGAAGAGTTTAAGGCTTGAAGAATGGTTGCAAATAGAATTCAGTTGTATAGATTTGGCTCACTAAAGACTCATGTTGCGTTCACATTAGCTCCTTTGCAAAGCTTCTCATTCATGCACTGTACGCGTTCACACTGGCTCACTTACAAGGCCTCTTACTATACAACCCTGTTCACACTGGCTTATGTGTTATTTGGGCTAAATCTCTAGTCCCACATTGTGTAACTAGCCTAGTTGTCTTTGTCATATCAGCTATAAATACCTTTTATCTCATTCATGTAAAAACACACCTAGTTTTATTCTGTAATCTTTCTCTTGGAATAAAACTTTTCTTCCTCTGTTCTATTTAGTTTTAGTTTTATTTATGTTCATTTTATTTAATTTCTGTTTTTCCTCTTCTTTAGCTATGTCTAGCTAATCCCCTTTGATTAGGGGGTGATGAAGATAATAGATACGATTCAACATGAATAACATAGCCAATAGATGAGGACTTTATATATGTAGATCTAGAGCTGAATCAAGGGTTAGATCTGAACCTTCATATTCTGTGTCGTTTAAGAGCTATGCTCCTTCACAGGGTATATTCGTGTTCGATCTAACAATTATCAGATTTAGATCTAGTTTTAGGTTTTTAGAATTTAATTTGTGAATCTGTCCTGATAGTCTATGGTTGTTTAAGAGCTAAGCTCCTGCGTAGGCTATGCTTGTCATTATGAACTTATTTGTTTCTACGAATCTATTTATCGTTGATTCGTGTTTGTGACAGAAACATGAATTAGATTTATATTTATTTGTTGGCTATTGATGAGTGTGAATCTAATCTATGTCATTATCCCCTAACTGCTTTCTCTTATTAGATAAATCTCTCTTCTTTATTTAATTGATGTTATTTCCTGTGTTTTCAATCAATCAAAATCTTGGAATAACTTGATTGAATTTATTAATTAAAATATTTTTGGTCCCAGAGTTCGACACCCTCTACCACAATCCTTGTTGTTTAGGAAAACCGAACGAATTTTACAGTTGTTTACAATTGTATAATTTGTTCGTAAACAAATTTTGGCGCCGTTGCCGGGGACCAAAATAATTTTTCTTTTTAAGTCCTTCGAGTTATAGTTTTCTTATTTAATATTTTTTGTTTTTTTTATTTATAAAAAAAATTATTTTATTTTTTTCCTTTTGTTTTCTTGTATAAATAGAAAAAAAATCTTGTTGGTCGATTTGGTATTTGATCATTGATACTATAATCTTCCTACCAAGAGAAAAAAAATTGCAATTTTTGATTGATTTGTTTCCCCTTTCATTGCCTTTTAATTTCTTTCCCACTACACTGTATTCCATTTCTTAATAATCTCTATTAAAAAAAAAACTTGCCAAATTTTATTCAATTTCTTTCCATTTGTCTTGCTCATTTTCAATCTTTCCTCTTTTCAGATTTCTTACCACTTTTTAATAAATAAAAAAAATCTCGGTTTCCTTCTATTCCTCACGCCTACAAATAAATCACCAAGTACCAACTTCACAAATTCTCCCTTGCCAGTTTTCATCATAATTCTCAGACAACCATCAAATATCACAAATCATACAGGTCGCCAAATCCTCCAGTCCACAAAAAGCCTACCATTCACGTCCATCTTTACATCTTCACAACACTCCACCTGCTTTCAGCTTCGAAACCCCAAAATCATCCCTCCGTCGGCAAAGCAACCTTCCCCCAAATCGCACTCAGCAAAACCCACACCACAAGCCCTTTACCGCAAGTACCCTTCACTACCCTGCTGCAAGTGCCACAATCTCCTCTGTCCGAACACCGTTTCCTCAATCCAATAACTCGCAACTCTACCCTCTACTGTCCACCAAACGCGCAACTCAAATACACCATAGCCAAACATCCCACTTCCCTTCAAACATTTCCAACCCAAAAAAAATCCAGAACCCGATAGCCTCCCACAGTTCATACAGACCCTCCACCGAATTCATCTCATCAACGCATCAACCCAATCTCCAAGCAGATCGACACCGAACTGAAAATCACTGCGTCCAATCAAGCCATCTTCTACATCTCACTACAAGCCCTCCACAAAAATATACACCTTCATCACACTGCTAAACTCAGAAGTACACCACATTCTAAACCAAAGCATCACCTTGTCACTCCAACAACAAAACCACACCATACCCTTCGACAATCTAAAGAACGAAACCGCGGCCTTTTCTCAAATCCAACGCTCCGACAACATGAAAAAGCAACCCACGTCCAAAGACCCACATATACCAAAAAAACAAAAATCCCTTTCAATTCTACAATCATCATCAGCCGGCCATGCTCCAACTACTCCATACAAACC
The DNA here is from genome assembly GCA_030737875.1 of Allium sativum. Lineage (NCBI taxonomy): Eukaryota > Viridiplantae > Streptophyta > Magnoliopsida > Asparagales > Amaryllidaceae > Allium > Allium sativum. The sequence continues at coordinate 174,417,794 of CM060915.1, read as the reverse complement.
CCCCTTGAACGCACGAAATCGAGCTCCTCAATCAACTCGTCTAAACCGAACCCACAATCTCACCGAAACCGACCTCCCTGAAACACCTTACTACCCAACAGATTCGACAAAAACCTGATTGAAGCCTTGACTATCGACTCTTTTTAATCGATTCGGAAAAAAAACAAAAAAAAATGGAAAGAAAGGAAAGGCGGCTTGTGTAATTTGAGAGGCACTGGTCCATTATTTTAGGTAATTGCCTTTGTTTTCGGTTATTGGAATTGCTTGTGTAATTTGAGAGGCTTCTAGAATTGCTTAGTGCGTGATTTATTCTCTTTTTTTAGGTTATCGGATAAGTGGTTTTACCACAAGTGCATTTTGCTTCCTATTAAAAAAAGAAGGAAAAAGGACAGTGAGGGTCAGTTTTGGAGATGAGTTATCTGGTGAAATTGCATCTTTTCTTATAAGTCGTTTTGGGCTTGAATTGGGCTTCTTATCTTCTTTTATTAAAACTTCATTCTGGGATTGTTGCATCTGTCTTTCATTCATATTGACCAGTTTATGTTGATTTCATTATTCCAATTTAGCTTGAAAACAACAGGAAGTGACCTTCTGTTTTGGTGGAATACTCTGATTTTTCTTTTAAATCAATAGTGCTTGAGTTGTTTTGAGTAGCCATAGGTGTGTGTAACATTGGTTGGGTGGTTCTCCATTTCTGCTTGAATTATTTCTCAATTTCAATTTGTTTGATTTTCAATATTTTTTTAGTCTAGTCGTTGTTAATTAATTTTTGTTTTAGTTCCGATTCAGTTATTTTCTTTTCTTTCTTTCTTATTTTCGTTTGTTCTATTTTGTTTATTCTCCTTAAAAAAAACAAGAACAGTCAAGCAACAATCAAGGAATCGAGGTCAAGAAATTAGCAAAATTTGAATTGTTGGAGCGGTTGCACACCAAGTGGGGTGTGAACGCGCTAGCGCGACTCAACTGCACTGGACGGACCGCCGATCCAGGTGAGTATTTCTAAACTCTACAGGGACTGCTACTGCAAATAAAAAATATATATAGACATTGCTTGTAAAAATGTTTTGCAAAGCATCGGCTTGCTTGTAAAAATTTTTATTTATTTATTTCTGCAATTGCCTGTTCTGTGACTGTCCTCAGACAGTTCATTCTGTTACTGATTAAAAAAAACTGCATTCATCTTAGTTTTGTTTTATTTTCTAGGGACTTCATTATATTTTGACAAATTGGTTTAGTTCTAACGAATTATTTCTTGGTGTCTAGACTACGGCAGAGTAATAACTGTTTATATATATTACGGTGATTCGTTTATAATATATCGGTTGTTCCTCTAAAGGTACTTAAACCTTTGGTTGCGTTGCTAGGGTGATTCCTGGTGCACCGATAACTCCTGTCCGTGAACTGGCTAAGAAGTCTTTTGTTGAAATAAATCAAACCGTCATTATATAATTCTAGAAATTGTAAATTGCATTAGGTTCATTTTAAAAAAAAAAAACTTTTGTGAGTATTTCTTTTTCTCAAAAAAAAAATTAAAAAATTTCTCGTTTTGTAAAAAAAAAAAAAAAAAAAAAAAATTCACTCAAATTTGTTTTTTCTCGTCTTCCCTCATTATTCTCGCTAGTGCATGCGTCACTGGACTCGTGATCCTTCAGATAGTCGTTTAGTTCGAACAAACATTCCTTTAACCATGGCTAAAGAAAATCCCCCTCGTTCTCTTATGGATAGATACTTCCCCGATCGGGTTTCTATTCCTTCTTGCATCATATTGCCCGCCCCAACGGGTAACCACTTTGAAATTCATTCGAAACACATAAATACTCTTCCAAAGTTCGGCAATCTAGAATGTGATGATCCTTATATTTTCTTGACCAAATTTGAACAAGTTTGTGCAACCATGAAATTTCAACAATTAAGTGACGATGGAATCAAACTTAGGTTAATTCCATTTGCACTTACCGATTATGCTGAGAAATGGTTGTATAGCTTGCCTTCAAATACGATTGGAACTTGGGGTGAATTTGTAAACATTTTTCTAAAGAAATTTTACCCTCTGGAAAAAACATCCAAAATTCGAAATGAAATCATCAATTTTCGTCAATTTGGGGGTGAATCCTTTGCAAAATATTTTGAAAGATTTAAAGAGCTTCTAGTCTAATGTCCACATCACAATTTCGAAAAATGGACTCTTTGTCAAATTTTATACGATGGACTTGAAAATAACTCTCGAACCATGCTCGAATCAATGTGCCAAGGAAATTTTCTAGCCCAAGATCACAATGCCACTTGGCAATTTCTCGAAAATTTGGCCGAAAAGTCGGCTCAATGGGAAAGATCTAACGAGAAATTGATTTATTCCCGATCTAGCGCTCATTCGATAGGATCATCAGTAGCCTTAGAAGCAAAAATAGACGCGATGATATCCAAATTCGATAATGTTCTTTCATCAACTCAAATAAATCAAGCTCAAGCGTCTCAGGCCTCATGTTACAAATGTAACGATCCTAACCACATATCTGATCAATGCCCACATTCATTGGAACAACTCAACGCATTTAACAAAGCTAGGAATGACCCATTCTCCCCAACGTACAATCCAGGTGGGAGAAACCATCCTAACTTCTCTTGGACCCAAAACAATGCAAATTTGAGTGCGGTTCGACCTCCTTTTCAATCATTTTCGAATAATCCTTCGAAACCTCCCTTTCAACAAACTCAATTCCAACATCCTGTGCCACCTTCTCAAAACCAAGCGCAACAATCTTTTGTTTCCCAAGACGATAAACGATTGACATCGCTGAAGAAAACTCTCGAAGAATTGACTAAAGCGACGACTCAAAATCCCCAATCAAATACCAATCTTCAAAATTTATCGACTTCGCACATGCAAAGCATGAGTCAATCGATCGCTAAACTTGAAATGCAAATGAGTTAGTTAGCCACTTAGGTGAGCGAACGGAAAAGAGGCACTTTCCCGAGTCAACCCATTCCAAACCCCAACCGTCAAAATCCTAACTCCAACCAAATTCACATCATTCAAGATTCAAACGTTAGTCACTTGAATGCGGTCACGACTCTTAGATCCGGCAAAAAGATTGACAACCATGTGGTCGACCCAAATGCTTTACCGGACGATCTTCCAAACCCTATCGAAAATTCGACCAACTCAGATCAAAGCATTGAGCCAATTTCTGACAAGGACCATCCTCAAACTCAAGTAGCCCAACCTACTGAGTTGTCTGCTCCATTTCCTCATAGACTCCGACCTAGCAAAAAGACGGATCAGCTAGAAAAAATCCTTGAAATATTTAAGCAAGTTAAAGTGAACATTCCTCTTTTAGATATTATACAACAAGTTCCACAATACGCGAAATTTCTAAAAGATATGTGCACTCAAAAAGGTCATACACATGTACTTAAGAAAGTGTTTCTAGCGGCAACTCTAAGCAAAGTCTTGTCCCAATCGATGCTAGTGAAATACAAAGATCCTGGCTGCCCTACAATATCATGTACTATTGGGGACAAGAAAATCGATAGATGCCTGCTAGACTTAGGTGCTAGTGTTAACTTGCTTCCATATTCCGTCTATCGCCAATTAGGGCTAGGAGAACTGAAACCCACCAAGGTTACCCTTCAGCTTGCTGACCGTTCAATTAAGAAACATGTGGGCGAAATCGAGGATGTGTTGATCAAAATTGGAGAATTCATCTTTCCAGTTGATTTCATTGTCTTAGAAACTCAACAGGTTAGCAATCCTGCAAACCAGATCCCTTGGATTCCAGGACGAACCTTCTTAGCAACCTCTAATGCTCTCATCAACTGTAGAAATGGGTCTATGAAACTTTCTTTCGGTAACATGACTTTCGAGCTAAACATCTTCAGAATTGAAAACTCTCCTAATCTTATGTGGACCAGTTTTCTGAAATCCATGTTGTCCACGATAATGAATCTGAGCTCGACCATCTGAATAACGAAATTGAATCAGATTACGAAACTTTGTTTCAAGACATTCCCGAAAATGTCTTTGATCCGATTCCTGTCCAACCTCTCACAAATGAGTCTATCCCTCAACCAATTTCTTCGGTTGAGTTGCCCCCAAAATCTGAACTCAAAGTGCTGCCCAGTCATCTTAAGTACGCTTACTTAGGAGGCAATGAAATTTTTCCTGTCATTATCGCTTCTGACCTTACTTTAGAGCATGAACAATTGCTCCTTCCCGTCCTTAAGAAAAATAAGGAAGCAATTGGTTGGTCCATGGCTAATATTAAAGGGATTAGTCCTTCGATGTTCAACATCGAATCCACCTTATAGATGATGCCAAACCCACTCGGGATCCCCAGCGTCGACTAAACCCTATCATGAAAGAAGCAGTTCGTGCTGAAATCCTTAAATGCTTTGACAATGGAATAATCTACCCGATTTCTGATAGTTAATGGGTTAGTCCGATTCATGTCGTACCTAAGAAATCAGGGATTACCGTGATCCAAAATGAAGTTAACGAGCTTATCCCAACCCGCACCCAGACCGGTTGGCGTGTTTTCATTGACTATAGGAAACTTAACGCTGCAACACGTAAGGATCATTTCCCTCTGCCATTTATCGATCAAATGTTAGAACGACTAGCTGGTCATGAGTACTATTGTTTCCTTGATGGGTACTCGGGCTATAATCAAATCCCTATCGCTCTTGAGGACTAAGAGCAAACCACTTTCACTTGTCCGTTTGGTACATTTGCGTACCGACGTATGCCTTTTGGTCTCTGTAATGCACCTGCAACCTTTCAGAGGTGCATGATTAGCAATTTTTTTTGATATGATCGAGCGATTTTTGGAAGTGTTCATGGATGATTTTTTCATATTTGGTGATTCTTACTCTGAGTGTTTACATCGTCTTGATCTTGTTCTTAACCGCTGTAAAGATAAACACTTAACGCTTAATTGGGAAAAGTGACACGTCATGGTCAAACATGGCACTGTCCTAGGGCATGTCATTTCTAATAAAGGAATTGAAGTAGACAAAGCCAAAATTGAGGTTATTTCAAATCTTCCCATTCCCAAATCAGTTAAGGACATCCGATCCTTTTTAGGTCATGCTGGTCTTTATCGTCGCTTTATAAAGGATTTTAGCAAAATCACTCGACCCTTGACTAACCTTCTTGGTAAGGATGTTCCTTTCGACTTCAATTCTAATTGCATTACATCTTTTGAGCATCTAAAAAATGAACTGTCTCTGCTCCTATCATTTGCTCTCCTAATTGGAAGCTGCCTTTTGAAATCATGTGTGATGCCTCGAATTTCGTTGTTGGCGCTGTCTTAGGACAACATATCGATAAAATTCTTCATGTCATTTACTACGCGAGTAAGACTTTGAACGATGCCCAAATCAATTATACAACCACTGAAAAAGAACTTTTGGCAGTTGTTTTTGCTCTAGAAAAATTCAGGCCTTATCTAGTTGAATCACACATCACGGTTTATACCGATCATTCTGCACCTAGCTATCTTTTCTCTAAAAAGGATGCTAAGGCTCGTCTCATTCGTTGGATCCTTCTACTTCAAGAATTTGACCTTACCATTAAGGATAAAAAAGGATCTGAAAACGTTATTGCGGACCACCTGTCTCGTCTTCCAAATGCCCCGTCTTCTTCTCTTCCGATCAACGAGAATTTCCCCGATGAACAGTTGTTTTCTCTATCCACTGATCCCTGGTTTGCTGACATTGTCAACAAATTAGTCACCAAGCAGATCCCCTCTTTTTGGTCTAAGCAGGATAAACACAAATTCTTTTCCCAAGTGAAACATTTTTATTGGGACGACCCCTATCTTTTCAAGTATTGTCCCGACCAAATCATTCGAAGATGTGTTCCTGACACTGAAATTCACAGTGTCCTCTCTTTCTGTCATGACCAGGCATGCGGTGGTCACTTCGGTCCCAAAAAGACAGCCGAAAAGGTTCTCCAATCGGGTTTCTACTGGCCCACCCTTTTCAAAGACGCGTACGAATTTTGTAAAACTTGTGATCGATGTCAATTCTTAGGGAAAATTTCTAAACGGAATATGATGCCCCTAAACCCCATTCTAGAGGTCGAAATTTTTGATCTGTGGGGTATAGACTTCATGGGACCCTTCCCTAATTCTTTTGGGAACCTGTACATCCTCTTAGCTATCGATTATGTTTCCAATTGGGTCGAAGCTGTTCCATGCAAAACAAACGATAACAAGGTTGTTGTGCGCTTCTTGAAAGAAAATATCTTTTCTAGGTTTGGCACACCTCGCACAATAATCAGTGATAATGGTACACACTTCTGTAATTGTTCTTTTGAAGCTCTTATGAGAAAGTATTTGATAACCTACAAGTTATCTACTCCTTACAATCCTCAAACTTGTGGGCAAGTTGAAGTATCGAATAGGCAGATTAAACAAATTCTTGAGAAAACTGTGAATCGAAATTGTAAAGATTGGTCCCAAAAGTTAACCGACGCTCTTTGGGCTTACCGCACCGCTTTCAAAACCAACTTGGGTATGTCCCCTTATCGGTTGATTTTTGGTAAGCCATGTCACTTGCCAGTTGAACTAGAATATAGGGCGTTATGGACAATAAAAACTTTGAATCTTGATTTAGAGCAAGCAGGAGAACATAGGAAGCTTCAACATAATGAACTTGATGAAATTCGAAATGATGCCTATGAAAATGAACGAATTTACAAGGACAGAACAAAACTTTTTCATGATAAATCAATTTTACGTAAAACTTTCATGCCAGGTCAAAAAGTTCTGTTGTATGACTCAAAACTGCATCTATTTCCGGGTAAGCTAAAATCTAGATGGACAGGACCTTACACTGTACGGACTGTTTTTCCGTATGGTGCGGTAGAAATTGAGAATCCAACTGATGGATCAACCTTTAAGGTCAATGGTCAACGCCTTAAACCTTACTTGGAACCAATACCCAACCAAGAGGAAGAGCTCATGGTCCTCCATGAGCCACATTACATTCGGTAAGACGCACTAACCCTCTTTTGTACATATGTAAATAGTCTCTTATTTTATTTTTCCTTTCACTAAGATATGTCAAGTGTGGGGGGAATTTACATTACATCAGCAATCAAATTTTATGAATTAGGTCATTCAGTGAACAAGGATTAACTTAAAATTCATAAATAACACCTTGGTTCTTGTTTGATAAGTTGAATTGTTGGGTGACGAGAATGAACATTATTTATTCATTGAATCGTAATGTTTCTTTTTAAGATGCTAGCTTGAGACTGTGCAGACGTTAGTCATGTTCTGGAGTAAGCGTGTCAACCTTTGTTATACATGTTAGAACGTGCAAGTAAAAATAATCAAAAAAACAAAAACAAAAGAAGTCAAATAATAATGATTTTGCACTTACATTGGATTTTCTAAGTTCGTTTTCATGCATAATATTTTCTTTTGACTCAAATTTTCAAAATCGTAAGTTCTAAAATCCACTTGGCCCAGTTAAGGAGAAATGACTCATTGTAGCGTTCTTCTTCGATACCCCTCATTATTCAAACCCAAGTTTTAGTCGATTTACATCCATGTTTCGACAAGTTTATCTTATATTGGTTTACTCAAGAACCTTTGTTTAAAGGTCAAAAACGTCACTTTTTATACCAATATTACACCACCCACTCCGTACTTGTTTTAAGGTAGGATAACCATATACCACATCTTATTTTATATGGGTTATCTATCTTACAAAACTTTGCTTATCATTCCTTTCAGCTTTTTGTATAACATCAATCTAGACTTGTGTGTTGAATTAAGGTTATAGAAGTAGAGTAACTAGGGCACAAAACTTTCCTTTCATGAAGTGTTGGTAGTAGAGGAGGAATCAAATGAAATAATGTACGGTATCATTCCATTCCATCTCCATTCATCATTCATCATGCAAAAAAAAAAGAGAAAATAAAAAATAAAAAAAATAAAGAGAGAGTCTCTCCGAATAAAATAATGTGAAAACCCGCAACTTCCCCGTAAAGGAAAGCGTCGGATAGTTCGAGAACAAACCACAACAGAACGCAAACAGAAGAACGTTTCATTGCATATTACAACAATGCATCAGATTACAAGAATATACAGAGTATAAATGAATAATACACAGAAATATCAGAGATTTAAATTACATTTAAATACATAGCAGCGGAAAATAATACAATACACGACTAGAATGAGATATATGGATAAAAAGCTTTCCGGATATCGTTCCAGCTGCAAACCAGGACCCTGTGAATATAAATCTGCAAAAACCAAAACTACTAGCTGCCCGTCTCAAAATAAGGGCACCCAGAGTTTAGGTTAAAACAATAAACTCCAGGTCAGTCATGTGACTGGTGTGAGAACTAAAACAGTTAATCTTTATTTTTAAAGCTAGGTAAATCAAGGGACCACGCCGTATAACACGGAACGGATTTCCTCCCAAGAATACCAGTGCATAAAACAAACAGCGCAATGCTAAATGAAGAAAAATGAAGGTATTATAAGACCCAGTTCCCATCACACAATGCAACGCAAGCCGGAGGATAGGGTTTTTACCTTATAATAGCCAAGAATGCTTGATACGTTTAAAACAAATCATTTGATACTATTGTAAGTGCATAGTGTATAAAACAACTTCAAATCATAAGTATTAATCATAGGCGGCATGAGCGCCCCATCCCACTATGTCACCATACTAGGTTCTACAAATAAAACCGCACATGTCACGTATTTGGAAATTGGATTTCCGTCTATGAACCGAGGCAAAAGATAGTCCTCAACCGTTTTCGTGACTCTCTAGCCCGAGCCACAGGGTCAGAGCGCATCGACCCTTGGAGCGACAGGGCCGGTCCACCGATGTGGATTAAACTTAAACCCTGAACACTACGTCTCTCCACCCTATGGGGTGTAAGTCTGGTCCGTCTACCGACCAGAATGCATCGGCCGAAACCGATATAACCGAGGCGCCTCGCAACAGCAACAACCACATAAGTCAAACTCGTCAGGGCGTGTAAAACCACTGACGCCACTTCTAACTAGAAAGAAACGCAAGTCCTCCCTGAGGTCCGTCTCCCGTTTTTGGTTCACAACCGGGGTGCGAGGCTCGCGAATTCACGTTACACAAAGCTGTGCCACACAGGCTGTGCTTTGATCATCACCACAAGACTTTGCTTTTCAACAGAAGCCTCGATCAATTGCCACACAGGCAATTCACTCCATGCGTTTGATATCCATCAATATATAACCCCTGAGCTCGTACGTCTCAGAGAAGGGCGTTAAGCAAGAGAATAAATTCTCCGCCGCCAAGCAGATATATATTTAATAGAAATCAATCGCACGGACTAAAATCCAATGTCGGACACACAGTCCATTTACAAGTCCGTTCTGGGTCTGAACGAAACCGGAGGCACCTAGTACCCCGCATATCCATCGATCTTCAAGTACGTCTGGACGATCCCTAACTGTTTCCATCTTCTTGGGTGTACAGCCCAATCAAGATCATCAGTAATCACCCAAACGACATGAAGACTTCCGGTCTTCGACCATCGTCTTCATCTTCGACACCACGTTGAATCAGTTATTCAGAATGGGATAAACCCGGTCTTTCTGAATAACTCGCGTATATATTATAAAAGTGTTACACAAACACAACATACGCCTCATTCCAATTCAGAATATTCTTTTATTCAAATATTCCTATACTTTGGAAAAAAGTTCCCATTAATTTTATCCAAGATAAATTCTTTAAATTTATTCTTTAATCTCCTTTGAATATCAATTCAAACTAGTCGGGATTAGCGAACCACACCGAAGTAATCATTTATTTTATTTCCCAATCCCAACCTATTCATCCCATGAAGTAAAACTGGTAATACTTCATATCTAACACCACAGTGTTATCGGTAAATTCAATTACCATTTCACGTTCAAATCTAATTAAAGATTTAACTATCGCCTGGAGTAAAACTGGTGATACTCCATTCTCGATCTTTTCAATCTAATTAAAGATTCATTAAAACTCCACTTAGTTTTAATATTTCACTGGGTCAAAGAATCAGTGTCATTTAAAAACACATTTCACGATAAACCCAAAATAACATTCATTAATTATCGGGTTAAAGAACGAGTGTTATTTAAAACACTGTTCACGATAAACCCAAAAATCAATATCAATTCAATTCCAATGAAATCTCATTTAATTGGTACACTTCATTAAATCCAAATAAAAAGATTTAATCTTTTCACAACTGGGTTCAAGAACAGTGTTAGTGAAGACACTATTAACGACAAACCCAAATCACATTCGATATTCAATACAAGGCTCTGAATAGAAAATATATCGGCTTATATTCAATATCAAATTCTACGATTAACAAATGTCATATTGAAATAACGATATGAATGTATATCTTTCAAATTCCCATAACAACATCTGTATAATCAAGAATTCCAACATCGAAATATTCCGAAGACAATTTCGATTCAAATCCACTCCAATGCAATCATTGGAAATTCTGGTTATTTTTGAAACCCTTTTCAAATTCAATTTATTTATTTAAAAATAAATAGAATTATATTTCTAGTTCAAAACTAGTTCATTTCGATAAAAATCTATTTTTATCTCTTCAAATATGGAGTTTTTCATCCCAAATCTTCACAAATCATTTCTTATGATTTACACAAATTATTACTATTTTTAATAATTTAACAAGGCCCGTACAGTCGATTTCCACCAATGGCCATCGAACTGCACTTACAGCGACCTTTTTCAAATTTGATTTGGACATAATTCCAAATCCAACCGTTAGATTTCTAATTTCTCACATTCCTTAGAAAGCTCTCTTCGATACGAACCCAACGGTTCCGGTTTTAGGAGAATCCGACGGTCGGATCTCCCGTAATGTCCGTTTGAAATCAATGGTCGAAATTCGCGAACTGCCGCAGCGCGGCGCGTTCTATTCTGGCCATTATATTATATATATAATATATATATAATATATTTCGTCGATTTCTATTTAAAACGAATTATATAAATAGTTTTAAATTCGTTTCAAAAGCAATTTCAACTTCCGTTTCAATTCAAATCAAAATTGAATTCTTCTCTATAAATTCGTTTTAAAATTCATTTCTATTCAATTCAAATTTCAATTCAATTTGAATTCATTTCAATTTGCTTTCAATTCAATTTGAATTCGTTTTCAATTCAATTCATTTCGAAATCGTTTTCAATTCAATTCATTTCGAAATCGTTTTCAATTCACTTTGAATTCGTTTTCAATTCAATTCATTTCGAAATCGTTTTCAATTCAATTCACTTCGAAATCGTTTTCAATTCACTTTGAATTCGTTTTCAATTCAATTCATTTCGAAATCGTTTTCAATTCACTTTGAATTCGTTTTCAATTCACTTTGAATTCGTTTTCAATTCAATTCATTTCGAAATCGTTTTCAATTCACTTTGAATTCGTTTTCAATTCACTTTGAATTCGTTTTCAATTCAATTCATTTCGAAATCGTTTTCAATTCACTTTGAATTCGTTTTCAATTCAATTCATTTCGAAATCGTTTTATATTCAATTCATTTCGAAATCGATATAAATATCGTTCACGTCAAAATGGCGTCAATCTAATCAACACGGCTTCATATATTGATATTTTCAAATATTCCATTTCGAATATTTCTATTTCAAATACTTCTATTTTAAAACTGGAATGAGGCCCAATCAATTACCATATAAAGTTAATTATATGGATTTCCATACAACACATGTATATAATAGCATTGAAAAATAATCAACCATCAACCATCAACCAAAGTGCACTACACTGTATAAGCATCAAATATAGATATTCAACGCTTATAACAGCCTGTCAATCAATCGATCGACATATTTAATCAATCAGGATGAGTGAAATTCATATTTCATCCCAACACCCGTGTGGGGTTTCAAACAATCAAACACAGATTTTAGTTATGCAGTTGGGCGATGTGTAAAATTTATCGTCCCAATCAATGTCCTTCAAATAGGTGTACATAAACAAACCGTCCGGTTTGTAAATGAATATTTTATTTTGTTCACTTTACTATTTTCATATTCACGTTAAAAATTATATTTTTAACGATAAAACATTTTATTTCAACCTATGAATTTCTATTCAATTCATTTATTCAATAAAATGATATTTTTATTTTTCTAACATATTTTAGAAAATTTCGGCGGCATAACGGCACGATACTAGAAACGGGACGAGGCCTAGCCTTATCCCCGGTCTAGTGAAGGCCCACGCCATTCACACATCAATCATATCAATTTCTATTCCATCAAAACAATCCAATCCAAATCAAATAATCTAACCAACTACACAACCAATCAAACAAGTCCATGGTCTGTGGACGGGTGTCGGGTGCTACTAAGCACCGTCTGCATCCTAGTATATATATATATATATATATATATAATTAGAAAAGAAATTGAAAGGTGAGAAATTCTCACAGATAGCTATCCAATCATCTTGACTCTTCTTTGATAGAAATCTTCATTGTTTTCGCATCTTCGTCAGCTTCGTCGCCCGTAGCCACTACATACATAAAAATCGAATTTTCACTTCGCTATTCAATATTTAAAAATCATATTTTTATTTCGAATGTCAATATATAAAAATCGAATTTTGATTTCGAAGTTCAATATATAAAAATTCTATTTTTAGTTCAAAGTTCAATATATAAAAATCGAATTTTTAGTTCAAAGTTCAATATATAAAAATCGAATTTTTAGTTCAAAGTTCAATATATAAAAATCGAATTTTTATTTACATTAGAAATCAAGTCTTTTTCTATGAACTAGAAATCAAATTTTTCTATAAGTTTTTATTAGCAAATCATATATTTTTATAACATAAAAATCTAATCTTTTCATGTGTTCAAAAATCCAATCTTTCTCAGTTTTAAACTAAAAAAAAATCAGTTTTTCATATTATCAAAAATCAGTTTTTAAATATAACCAAAAATCAGTTTTTTACTTAATCAAAAATCAGTTTTTTTTACTTAAATCAAAAATCAGTTTTTTTACTTAATCAAAAATCAGTTTTTTTACTTAATCAAAAATCAGTTTTTTACTTAATCTAAAATCAGTTTTTTACTTTAATCAAAAATCAGTTTTTACTTTAATCAAAAATCAGTTTTTACTTAATCAAAAATCAGTTTTTTTACTTAATCAAAAATCAGTTTTTACTGCTTAAAAAAAATCCGATTTTTATATTCTTAAAAACATTAACATTAACAAAGAAAATAAATAATGGAAAATAGAAAGGACTCACTGTTGCGTTCCTGGAGGGCAAGGGGGGGGTCTGACCGTCGGTGTGGTGGCGCTGGGTCTACAAGGGGCGGCGGCGGCGGAGTCTTGGGCTTCTGGGCGTTCGAATAGGAGATGAGATGATGGGGGTTAAGGCGGAGGGGGTCGCGGTGTTTGAGCTTCGGAGCGAGGCTGGACGGCGGCCTGGGGAGCGATGGCGGCGGCGTTGAGTTCCTCCAGTCGGAGGCGCTTCCTCCGATCTTTTTTTTTCTTTTTTTTTTCATCTGAATTGATTTTGAACGTGGGGGGGGGGGCTGAGCGGATATAAGGAGAGGGAGATATTTAATTTTTTTTATATATATAATTTATTTATTTACTTAAAAGTTGACTTTTTCATACGTCCTCGAAACGAGGCCTACCGCCTGTCGTCCATAGTGTGTCACCCCCATTCCGAACACAATGGGATATGTATCGCAAGCTGATTTGATCGTTTGAATCAGTTTCCGTTAAATTTACATTTAAATCACTATATTGAATTTTAAACGTACATTTCAAATTACCGGGGTCACATACGAACTCTAAAAATTCTCGAAAAAATATTTTCTAGCTTCGTATTGACGATACGGTCCTAACAAAACTAGTTTCGTCGAATTCTGAGACCGTTTGAAAAATGGCCAATTTCCAGTCGATTAAAATCAACTGAAACTGGTCAAACGCGTTTTCCTTTGCCACGCTCACATATTGATTCGAAAAATTATGAAATTTAAAACCTAGCAATAACTTGACACTGCGGACCCAACAAAACTGGTTTCGTCGAAATCCGAGGTCATTTGCAAAATGTCCATTTTTAAGGGCCTGAATTCCATAGCGACTATTCAGAATTTTCAACTGGACATATCTTTTGATTCCCGTTAGGAAATTTCGATTTTTCGGATTCGTTGGAAAGATATCATCAATTAGATCCTATCATTTTTGGTTTCACTAAAATCCGGTTTATTTTGCACCCGGTACATTCAATTGAAGTTTGAAATCGAATTATCGAACTACCGCGCCATTTTCAATTCTATTTATAATTATATATAAATATTTATATTCTAACGACGACGCGTATAATATATACGATCGAATTATATCCAAAATAAATTCCTCGTCGATATTATTTAAAATAATTTATTTTAAATATTCAAAATTCGCTAAAATTGCCAAAATAAAATTTTTAAACTGGCCCAGATTTTACGGGTTGTTACAATCTCCCCCACTTAAAACTTTTCGTCCCCGAAAAGGAACAAAGTCGAAAGTGGTTTGATAAATCAACTCTACATTCGTTCTGGCTTCCATTCTCCAACTTTTCAGTTTCTGAGAATTTCCAAAATTTCAAAAATTTGGCTAACATCCTAAATTTTTGAAAAATTTCGCCATAACCTCCCCTGCACCGGGAGCATCGGGGAATTTCAAATAGCTTCCCCGGTCCTTCAGATCTCAAAAAGAAAAAGAAAAAGCCAAGCGGCTAGCCAATAGGCTCACAAAATCATCATCACCCAAACAAAACAGGAAATTATGTAGTAAACATGTACCTATTTGTCGGGCAAACAAATTTTATTCTCTGGCTCTAGCCTCCTTGCTATGACCTGTTCAATGTAAGTACAAGTATGTGCAAGCAAATGCGACCAATTTTCAATATAATTCAATATTTGGTTCAATTAGGCATAATGGTTCAAAATTAGCAATCAAATGAACAAACAACACAAACATCAATCAATTAGTGAATTTAACGTTTCAAATTCATAATTTTGATACATATACAGAAAATCTTGTTTTTGATGCCAATTCACAACAAAGTGTTCTAGCTATATAAGATTTGGTTCTCACACCAGTCTAATGGAAATATATAGATATCACACCTTCGAAACACGAATATAAATACTGATGATGTGGCCACATCATCAGAATTATCCCCGGGTGTCTAGAATGTGACTCTATATCTATCCAGTATATTAAAATTTCAAATACACGTGGATCAGACGTATACGCAAAATCTTTATATACTGGACTGTCCAACTCAATATAAATAGATAATCAAATACGAATAATTGATTTAAATTTTCAAAACAAAAATTGTTTTCATTTGAAAAATATACTCTTCACACTCGTTCTAGGATACTACTGATCCTATCTCTAATGAGTCATTCTAATTGGATATTACTAACCCAATATCTGATGAATTCTTTCGTACGGTTCCAATGTGTCTTGTTCTCTAGCTTTGTAAACCAAAGCTCTGATACCAACTGTGAAAACCCGCAACTTCCCCGTAAAGGAAAGCGTCGGATAGTTCGAGAACAAACCACAACAGAACGCAAACAGAAGAACGTATCATTGCATATTACAACAATGCATCAGATTACAAGAATATACAGAGTATAAATGAATATTACACAGAAATATCAGAGATTTAAATTACATTTAAATACATAGCAGCGGAAAATAATACAATACACGACTAGAATGAGATATACGGATACAAAGCTTTCCGGATATCGTTCCAGCTGCAAACCAGGACCCTGTGAATATAAATCTGCAAAAACCAAAACTACTAGCTGCCCGTGTCAAAATAAGGGCACCCAGAGTTTAGGTTAAAACAATAAACTCCAGGTCAGTCATGTGACTGGTGTGAGAACTAAAACAGTTAATCTTTATTTTTAAAGCTAGGTAAATCAAGGGACCACGCCGTATAACACGGAACGGGTTTCCTCCCAAGAATACCAGTGCATAAAACAAAAAGCGCAATGCTAAATGAAGAAAAATGAAGCTATTATAAGACCCAGTTCCCATCACACAATGCAACGCAAGCCGGAGGATAGGGTTTTTACCTTATAATAGCCAAGAATGCCTGATACGTTTAAAACAAATCATTTGATACTATTGTAAGTGCATAGTGTATAAAACAACTTCAAATCATAAGTATCAATCATAGGCGGCATGAGCGCCCCATCCCACTATGTCACCATACTAGGTTCTACAAATAAAACCGCACATGTCACGTATTTGGAAATTGGATTTCCGTCTATGAACCGAGGCAAAAGATAGTCCTCAACCGTTTTCGTGACTCTCTAGCCCGAGCCACAGGGTCAGAGCGCATCGACCCTTGGAGCGACAGGGCCGTTCCACCGATGTGGATTAAACTTAAACCCTGAACACTACGTCTCCCCACCCTATGGGGTGTAAGTCTGGTCCGTCTGCCGACCAGAATGCATCGGCCAAAACCGATATAACCGAGGCGCCTCGCAACAGCAACAACCACATAAGTCAAACTCGTCAGGGCGTGTAAAACCACTGACGCCACTTCTAACTAGAAAGAAACGCAAGTCCTCCCTGAGGTCCGTCTCCCGTTTTTGGTTCACAACCGGGGTGCGAGGCTCGCGAATTCACGTTACACAAAGCTGTGCCACACAGGCTGTGCTTTGATCATCACCACAAGACTTTGCTTTTCAACAGAAGCCTCGATCAATTGCCACTTAGGCATTCCACACAGGCAATTCACTCCATGCGTTTTATATCCATCAATATATAACCCCTGAGCTCGTACGTCTCAAAGAAGGGCGTTAAGCAAGAGAATAAATTCTCCGCCGCCAAGCAGATATATATTTAATAGAAATCAATCGCACGGACTAAAATCCAATGTCGGACACACAGTCCATTTACAAGTCCATTCTGGGTCTAAACGAAACCGGAGACACCTAGTACCCCGCATATCCATCGATCTTCAAGTACGTCTGGACGATCCCTAACTGTTTCCATCTTCTTGGGTGTACAGCCCAATCAAGATCATCAGTAATCACCCAAACGAAATGAAGACTTCCGGTCTTCGACCATCGTCTTCATCTTCGACACCACGTCGAATCAGTTATTCAGAATGGGATAAACCGGTCTTTCTGAATAACTCGCGTATATATTATAAAAGTGTTACACAAACACAACATACGCCTCATTCCAATTCAGAATATTCTTTTATTCAAATATTCCTATACTTTGGAAAAAAGTTCCCACTAATTTTATCCAAGATAAATTCTTTAAATTTATTCTTTAATCTCCTTTGAATATCAATTCAAACTAGTCGGGATTAGCGAACCACACCGAAGTAATCATTTATTTTATTTCCCAATCCCAACCTATTCATCCCATGAAGTAAAACTAGTAATACTTCATATCTAACACCACAGTGTTATCGGTAAATTCAATTACCATTTCACGTTCAAATCTAATTAAAGATTTAACTATCGCCTGGAGTAAAACTGGTGATACTCCATTCTCGATCTTTTCAATCTAATTAAAGATTCATTAAAACTCCACTTAGTTTTAATATTTCTCTGGGTCAAAGAATCATTGTCATTTAAAAACACAGTTCACGATAAACCCAAAATCACATTCATTAATTATCGGGTTAAAGAACGAGTGTTATTTAAAACACTGTTCACGATAAACCCAAAAATCAATATCAATTCAATTCCAATGAAATCTCATTTAATTGGTACACTTCATTAAATCCAAATAAAAAGATTTAATCTTTTCACAACTGGGTTCAAGAACAGTGTTAGTGAAGACACTATTAACGACAAACCCAAATCACATTCGATATTCAATACAAGGCTCGGAATAGAAAATATATCGGCTTATATTCAATATCAAATTCTACGATTAACAAATGTCGTATTGAAATAACGATATAAATGTATATCTTTCAAATTCCCATAACAACATCTGTATAATCAAGAATTCCAACATCGAAATATTCCGAAGACAATTTCGATTCAAATCCACTCCAATGCAATCATTGGAAATTCTGGTTATTTTTGAAACCCTTTTCAAATTCAATTTATTTATTTAAAAATAAATAGAATTATATTTCTAGTTCAAAACTAGTTCATTTCAATAAAAATCTATTTTTATCTTTTCAAATATGGAGTTTTTCATCCCAAATCTTCACAAATCATTTCTTATGATTTCACACAAATTATTACTATTTTTAATAATTTTATCAAGGCCCGTACAGTCGATTTCCACCAATGGCCATCGAACTGCACTTACAGCGACCTTTTTCAAATTTGATTTGGACATAATTCCAAATCCAACTGTTAGATTTCTAATTTCTCACATTCGTTAGAAAGCTCTCTTCGATACGAACCCAACGGTTCCGGTTTTAGGAGAATCCGACGGTCGGATCTCCCGTAATGTCCGTTTGAAATCAATGGTCGAAATTCGCGAACTGCCGCGGCGCAGCGCGTTCTATTCTGGCCATTATATTATATATATAATATATATAATATATTTCGTCGATTTCTATTTAAAACGAATTATATAAATAGTTTTAAATTCGTTTCAAAAGCAATTTCAACTTCCGTTTCAATTCAAATCAAAATTGAATTCTTCTCTATAAATTCGTTTTAAAATTCATTTCTATTCAACTCAAATTTCAATTCAATTTGAATTCATTTCAATTTGCTTTCAATTCAATTTGAATTCGTTTTCAATTCAATTCATTTCGAAATCGTTTTCAATTCAATTCATTTCGAAATCGTTTTCAATTCACTTTGAATTCGTTTTCAATTCAATTCATTTCGAAATCGTTTTCAATTCAATTCACTTCGAAATCGTTTTCAATTCACTTTGAATTCGTTTTCAATTCAATTCATTTCGAAATCGTTTTCAATTCACTTTGAATTCGTTTTCGATTCACTTTGAATTCGTTTTCAATTCAATTCATTTCGAAATCGTTTTCAATTCACTTTGAATTCGTTTTCAATTCACTTTGAATTCGTTTTCAATTCAATTCATTTCGAAATCGTTTTCAATTCACTTTGAATTCGTTTTCAATTCAATTCATTTCGAAATCGTTTTATATTCAATTCATTTCGAAATCGATATAAATATCGTTCACGTCAAAATGGCGTCAATCTAATCAACACGGCTTCATATATTGATATTTTCAAATATTCCATTTCGAATATTTCTATTTCAAATACTTCTATTTTAAAACTGGAATGAGGCCCAATCAATTACCATATAAAGTTAATTATATGGATTTCAATACAACACATGTATATAATAGCATTGAAAAATAATCAACCATCAACCATCAACCAAAGTGCACAACACTGTATAAGCATCAAATATAGATATTCAACGCTTATAACAGCCTGTCAATCAATCGATCGACATATTTAATCAATCAGGATGAGTGAAATTCATATTTCATCCCAACACCCGTGTGGGGTTTCAAACAATCAAACACAGATTTTAGTTGTGCAGTTGGGCGATGTGTAAAATTTATCGTCCCAATCAATGTCCTTCAAATAGGTGTACATAAACAAACCGTCCGGTTTGTAAATGAATATTTTATTTTGTTCACTTTACTATTTTCATATTCACGTTAAAAATTATATTTTTAACGATAAAACATTTTATTTCAACCTATGAATTTCTATTCAATTCAATTATTCAATAAAATGATATTTTTATTTTTCTAACATATTTTAGAAAATTTCGGCGGCATAACGGCACGATACTAGAAACGGGACGAGGCCTAGCCTTATCCCCGGTCTAGTGAAGGCCCACGCCATTCACACATCAATCATATCAATTTCTATTCCATCAAAACAATCCAATCCAAATCAAATAATCTAACCAACTACACAACCAATCAAACAAGTCCATGGTCTGTGGACGGGTGTCGGGTGCTACTAAGCACCGTCTGCATCCTAGTATATATATATATATATATATATAATTAGAAAAGAAATTGAAAGGTGAGAAATTCTCACAGATAGCTATCCTATCATCTTGACTCTTCTTTGATAGAAATCTTCATTGTTTTCGCATCTTCGTCAGCTTCGTCGCCCGTAGCCACTACATACATAAAAATCGAATTTTCACTTCGCTATTCAATATTTAAAAATCATATTTTTATTTCGAATGTCAATATATAAAAATCGAATTTTGATTTCGAAGTTCAATATATAAAAATTCTATTTTTATTTCAAAGTTCAATATATAAAAATCGAATTTTTAGTTCAAAGTTCAATATATAAAAATCGAATTTTTAGTTCAAAGTTCAATATATAAAAATCGAATTTTTATTTACATTAGAAATCAAGTCTTTTTCTATGAACTAGAAATCAAATTTTTCTATAAGTTTTTATTAGCAAATCATATATTTTTATAACATAAAAATCTAATCTTTTCATGTGTTCAAAAATCCAATCTTTCTCAGTTTTAAACTAAACAAAAATCAGTTTTTCATATTATCAAAAATCAGTTTTTAAATATAACCAAAAATCAGTTTTTTACTTAATCAAAAATCAGTTTTTTTTACTTAATCAAAAATCAGTTTTTTTACTTAATCAAAAATCAGTTTTTTTACTTAATCAAAAATCAGTTTTTTACTTAATCTAAAATCAGTTTTTTACTTTAATCAAAAATTAGTTTTTACTTTAATCAAAAATCAGTTTTTACTTAATCAAAAATCAGTTTTTTTACTTAATCAAAAATCAGTTTTTACTGCTTAAAAAAAATCCTATTTTTATATTCTTAAAAACATTAACATTAACAAAGAAAATAAATAATGGAAAATAGAAAGGACTCACTGTTGCGTTCCTGGAGGGCAAGGGGGGGGGTCTGACCGTCGGTGTGGTGGCGCTGGGTCTACAAGGGGCGGCGGCGGCGGAGTCTTGGGCTTCTGGGCGTTCGAATAGGAGATGAGATGATGGGGGTTAAGGCGGAGGGGGTCGCAGTGTTTGAGCGTCGGAGCGAGGCTGGACGGCGGCCTGGGGAGCGATCGCGGCGGCGTTGAGTTCCTCCAGTCGGAGGCGCTTCCTCCGATCTTTTTTTTTTCTTTTTTTTTTCATCTGAATTGATTTTGAACGTGAGGGGGGCCTGAGCGGATATAAGGAGAGGGAGATATTTAATTTTTTTTTTATATAATTTATTTATTTACTTAAAAGTTGACTTTTTCATACGTCCTCGAAACGAGGCCCACCGCCTGTCGTCCATAGTGTTTCACCCCCATTCCGAACACAATGGGATATGTATCGCAAGCTGATTTGATCGTTTGAATCAGTTTCCGTTAAATTTACATTTAAATCACTATATTGAATTTTAAACGTACATTTCAAATTACCGGGGTCACATACGAACTCTAAAAATTCTCGAAAAAATATTTTCTAGCTTCGTATTGACGATACGGTCCTAACAAAACTAGTTTCGTCGAATTCTGAGACCGTTTGAAAAATGGCCAATTTCCAGTCGATTAAAATCAACTGAAACTGGTCAAACGCGTTTTCCTTTGCCACGCTCACATATTGATTCGAAAAATTATGAAATTTAAAACATAGCAAGAACTTAACACTGCGGACCCAACAAAACTGGTTTCGTCGAAATCCGAGGTCATTTGCAAAATGTCCATTTTTAAGGGCCTGAATTCCATAGCGACTATTCAGAATTTTCAACTGGACATATCTTTTGATTCCCGTTAGGAAATTTCGATTTTTCGGATTCGTTGGAAAGATATTATCAATTAGATCCTATCATTTTTGGTTTCACTAAAATCCGGTTTATTTTGCACCCGGTACATTCAATTGAAGTTTGAAATCGAATTATCGAACTACCGCGCCATTTTCAATTCTATTTATAATTATATATAAATATTTATATTCTAACGACGACGCGTATAATATATACGATCGAATTATATCCAAAATAAATTCCTCGTCGATATTATTTAAAATAATTTATTTTAAATATTCAAAATTTGCTAAAATTGCCAAAATAAAAATTTTAAACTGGCCCAGATTTTACGGGTTGTTACAAATAGTCATTCATCATTCTTGACTATAAAGCATTCAATTCTATTCCATCCACATCCATTCCACCGTACTTGGAAGTGAGGATTGTAGTAGAGGAGAAGAAAGGAAATAAAAATGTTCATATGTGCCTTAGTATTACTTTATCTTTTGTAATTTGAAGTTCAACTAATACACTTTGTAACACCCCACGTCCGTTAGTGTCACTCACAAAGAGAATGCACTAAGTTCTGTGGAGCATTTAGGGTAAAAGATGCAGATAAATTACAAGACAGACAGAAATTAAACAGCGGAAAATAAAACTTTGCTTTATTGATAAAATAGTTTGTACAATGGTTTCTTTACAATATCAGAGTATCATCTGTCTTACAAAATAAAGAAGCATAAAAAAACAGCATTTATATTCCTCAATTTTAGCAAGAGCCAGCCATAGCATCTGAAAAAAGAATCCAAGCAAACTTCGACAAATCTTCAAGCTGGGAAAGAGTGGCAGTCCAACTTAACCTGAGCTAAACTATTCCCTCCTTTACTACCGGGGGGGGGGGGAAACGGAAGAAAAGAAGACGAAAGAAAAACAGAGTCAAACATAAAGCCCGAGTAAGTTCAGTAAACGGAAGAAAAGAAGACGAAAGAAAAACAGAGTCAAACATAAAGCCTGAGTAAGTTCAGTAACTTCTAGCATGTGAACATGGAAAAACAAAACGACATGAATTAACTGAATACAAGATTACACCATGACGATAGGGTCAACAAGATTAGACAAGGTAGTCACAAGATATGCTAAGATAAACTGGATACGCTCTAATACTTTGGCCGCTTCACTATTTCCTTGTTATACTGGTTTCTATATCTCTGCACCACCTAACTAGTGTTCCAACTAGTAACGATAACATGATCCCAACTCCTGTAGTTTCCATTGCCTTCAGGCATACATTTATTATTTATTACCTAGATCTAATCTAGGGTTTTCTATCAAGTGCTTTCTAGATTTAACTAGAGTTTTACGCTATCTACTGAACGCTTTTCGAGTTCAGGGTTTATGCCACCTAGTCCAACTAGGGATTACGCTACCTGACGAACGACGCCCCCAAGTCTAGGACACACTACCTAGTGTGGTATATGTTCCTAGGCTTCCCCACGCATGTATCGCGAATCGTTATCGCTTGTCTAGATGCACATGTCCTGTAATGTGCGGTCCGAGTCCTGTGACAGGGCAAATCAAGGAATACAGAACTCGGTCGGGAGCTTTCAGATATCTGCCGATGCAGATGCTAAGGTCTGTTTTTATTCCAGTGGCTATGGTCCCACTTGACCCCTCCCTCAACTAATGAAAGGCACACCATGTAAAATGAGAACTATACGCCGGCCCCCGGTGCCCCACTATCCTATGGCCATCTGCAACCATAACTAGATAGCAAGTATATGGTCTTTTGGAGTTCTCCGCCTTTCTGCTTCACGTATCTCGATTGACTCAAGAAGGATGGTAGACGACGAGTCGCTATCACAGAGCTGCCGTTTGCTCGCCGAATCACGCCGGTCCATCCTAGTCTTTAGGTTGCCATGTATTGCAACCAAGGCATATTCCTGGTTCTTCTACGCAGACCTTAACCTCTGTGGGCCCAGGCGGATCATCTGCAGCCTCGCAGAGGGACACCAAGAGTACCCTCACGTCCCCTCGAAGCCTCGGGCTTCGTAACCCAATTCGTTGGAGCCTTCTTTTTAATCAGACAGACGTTCGCTCCTCCTCGTGTTATACTAAGAATTACTACTTAGTTTTTTCAACTAAGGTTTACCACTTAGTTTCCAGAATCGTTGTTTTCTTAACTAAGGTTTACTACTTAGTTCTATTTCCCGTCAATTTGGATTGGTTAAGTGTCATTAGTCACTTCAAGCTAACTTAACCCCCTTCATTTATCCTGTTAAACTGGTTAAGTGTTATCAGTAATTCATGTTGACTTAACCCTACCACAAACCAAGTTATATTGGTCTTAACCCTACCCATTATCATGTATTGGTTAAGTGTTCAAGTTTACTTAACCCTACGGTCTAGCCCAGCTAACATATCAAAGTGGCTAAGTGTATTAACTTTACTTAACCCCACCTTCTTAGTCTAGTTAACATGTTAATTTGGCTAAGTGTTTTCTTAGTTACTTAACCCCTAAAAATCTTGTCTTGCTACCTTAAGTTTGGTTAAGTGTCTCTATGGACTTAGCCCTCCCATCCTAGCTTAACTGTGTTGAGTTGGTTAAGTGTTCCTATGGACTTAACCCTCTCATTCTAGCTCAACTGTATTAAGTGTCAGTCTGAACCTATCCCCACCAATCAGTTTAGTTATCATGTTGAACTGGTTAAGTGTATTAGTTAACTTAACCCTACCATTCTTGTTCTAGCTTTAACTAAATAGATTAAAGCGGCAACCACTCACATTAGACAGATATTGTTGCGAATACTGGATGTGTCGGTTGGTTCCGGGCAGGTTTACATCGCAACTCAGTCTAACCTCGGGTTAGGCATATTCGTGTTTTCTAAGTTCAAAGGGTTTTGATTAATTTTCAAATCAGGTTTTGAAAGTAACAATCCCGTCCGTCGGATCAGTTAGGGATAGCCAGGGAGAGCAGGAAACTTGTATTTTCCAAACCCAAGCCTAGACACTATCCTCTCTATCACCCTAGAACTTTCTGGTGTTTCATTAAACGAGATGTCGTTAATAAATCTTTAATTTGTCTAAATTTACCTTTCTCATTTAGGACAAATTCTATAAGTAAATTATTCCTAATTTACTTATTTCCCAATTACTCTTTTAATGTAATCTGTCTACTTTTATTTCTAAGGCCTATTTACCCCTCTATATCATATTTATGCTTTTTGGTATGTAAACTATACCAAATTAAGTGTCACTAACCATGATTTTGCTAAACCTGACAGTTATTCCCAATTATGGCCAATTTCACATTTATGCCAATATACTTACCGTGCCAAATTAGCTAATCCAATTCCGATTCAACATTCTAATTCATGCCAAACTCGACTTATTACTCTAGTTCACTATTCATGTAAATGCTAGATTTACACGTCAATACTAGGTTTAAATTACACATCTTCTAATTTATGTCAAATTTATTCAATTTGCATTCCCATGAACATGCCATAATACATGTTCCCAATTTATGCCAATTTTCAAGTTAAACAACTTTTTTAGTAAATTTCATGTTTTTCCCAAACCGCATTCCCATAGTTCGTATAATCGTGATTCAGTCTAGATTATAAATAAAGCTAGGTTCGTAGAAAATAGGGAATGAACCAAAGATGCTATGCAACCGATAGACATACTAACTGGCATAAAGAGGGTTGAACAACGACGTCGGTTCAAGAACGTGGGTAGACCTAACTTAATAGGTAAATTCCCAAGGTCTAAAACCAAAGAAAACCAAGAATAGACAGAATAGAGACGTAGGTTTAAGAACATGGGTAGACCTAACTTAATAGGTAAATTCCCAAGGTCTAAAACCAACGAAAACCAAGGATAGACAGAATAGAAAGATCAGGTTTAGACCCAATTTCACAGCAACACTTCCCTAGTCAGAAATCATAGGTGTTTAGTCACAGTTGTCCTTGTTATGTCATAGGCAATAGTTTATGTTTCCAAATCAAAAGCATAAGCTTAGTCAAGGAAATAATTCTCATAGTCACAGTCACAGTCATAGGCAATGTCCATAGTCATAGGCAATGTTCATAGTCATAGGCAACGTTCACAGTCATAGGCAACGTTCATAGTCAAAGAGGCATATGGTTCTAAGGTCCATAGTTTCATAGTCACAGTCTTATTTGTACTTGAATCATAACAGTTCTTGATTAGGTCCAAGAATATAGGCACTGATTCGAATAGAGAGAGAGAGAGATTTGGCATATTCTTTTATTCCTTTAATTTCATGTCACGAACAAAGAAAAACGTTCAAATCTTAAAATAACTGACTTACAGAGATTTAGATTTCAAAAGAAAGATGGAGTTGCTATGATTCGTGCGACGTTAGCCTTTGATCCTTATCTTGAAGCTTTAATCTTGATTCGAATCTCTTCTTGAAAGTCTTTGAGCAGCATCTCCTCGTCTTGATTTATTTTATATATATTATTTTATTTATTATTTATTTTAAATGGAGGAGAAGAAGCCATGTTTACTCAGAATCTTTGCAGCATAAGGGTAGAGAAGAATTGTGAATAGAGGAGGAGACTAGTGTTGTTTATATAGTTGCTCAAGACCTTATCGTACACGCAGCGCTGAGTCAGCATTGAACCTAGTTAAGAAAATAGTCCAGGTTCGCAGATGAATCTAGCCAAATCTTATCGTACATGCAGTGCTAAGTCAGCATTGGGTCCCACAAGCTGTTTTGGCGCAGAAATTTGAATTTCGAATGTTTGAATTGTTTTGGCGTAGAAATTTGATTTTCGAACTTTTGAATTTCTAGAATTTATTTAGCTGTTTTATTCACATGAAATATTCTTATATGTATACAGTTCCTTTAACGACCATTTTACGCGTGTATATATATATATATATATATATATATATATATATATACGCACAACTTTCATTTTATTTTCAAAATTCAAACGATGTTGCACCGTTATTTAATTCTTGCCATATTTCATTTGCTATAGCCTTATCTTAAATTTTATCTTTCGTATACATATATTTCTGCATATATATATATATATATATATATATATATATATATATATATATATTCTCATGTATATACATATATTTTCTTTATTTCCTTATACGTACGTTCTTATCCTTTCAAATTTTGAATTTGTATATGTACATATATTTGCATGTTCAGTTGGCCCTCTTTAAAACAGAGATAAAAATTATGCTGTCGTCGGGGTTCGAACCCCCGACCTCCATGTTACAAATCCAATGCCTTAACCAACTACGCTACAAAGTCTTTTGTTAATAAGTCTTAGAAAAATGATAATTATTGTTCTTTCCTTACTTCTCTTTTTCATGTTAGTTACAATACTTAAATTAAACCAATGCATGAATCTTTTTCTTTTAATGTTAATGCATTATGTTTGCAAATCAGTGCATGCAAAATATTTACATCACATGCAACCAATCCTTTCATTCTTTCAAATATTAATTAATTTTCATTATACATCACCATATTAATCCTATCTGTGGATAAATATACATTTTTAATTACATTAAAAATACGGGGTGTTACATTCTCCCACCCTTAAAGGATTTCGTCCCCGAAATCTTCAAGTTAGGAAGAATGTGTCCTACCATCCAATCACCCATCTACTCAACCATTCACTCACAGGCATTCATTGTCCTTAAAAGATTTCTAATGCTTTCATGTTTATATGCATAGTGGGTGTATAAGTCTTTATGTAATGCAAAATCAGGCGGTCTACTGATTCAATTGACCTCCTTAATGCGAATCATGTCAGTGCCATGCGTCCAATCATGTATGCAAGCATCCCTAGTTATGTAAATACTACATGCGTGCACAGCCATTCGTCCATATGCATCATCCATATGATCACATATCAAGTTCAACTTACAAACAAATACATATCTGTAAATGCAAGATGAAAGCGTCCGAACTTGGTTTAGTGCCTAATACGTAAGCATATGCATCCACGAGCAACCATTAGCAATCACTTGCAACCACCAACCATAACATGTTTCAAACACATGTTTACATCCATTGGCTTCTACCCAAGGATTGAAGATACGACCTAGGTGATATACTTCGGAAAGAGAGAAACAATTATGCGTAAAGCTCCTACACAAAGGAACCAAGGATGCACCCTTAAGAAAAAGGTTATGACGCTAGTATCTAGCCTTCTTGAGCTTTACTCCACTGTATCTTAACTAATTTAACTTCATGATTGTGAAGTTTCTGACCTCCAATTCCAAAATAAACAGATGTCAATCACGGTACCAAGTATATGTACTAAGATGATTAGAGGTCTCCCTCTTATCCGCCATGCCATAACTATAGAGGTCGAAAGGCTACTACGTGCTTTTTAGAGTACCTGCCACAACTATTCCTCTCTCACGAAAACCATCCTAGTCGAACTCGACATTCCTCAAGTACAAGCCCCAAAGGCCTAAACCAATATCAGACAAACACCCAAGGAATATCTCCTCCGAATTTAGACGATCCTCGTGAGATGATATAAGCAAACTCGATAGCTATCCTCAAATCCCTACTAACCAAAAATAAACTGGTCGGACCACCAAATGGGATTTGAGACTCTAGTGGGATCTTTCTACTATACAAGTACTATGGTGCAGAAACTCAACTGTGGAAGTGGATATGGACAAATGTGAAGCGCTAAAACCAAAGGAAACAGTACGAACAGCAAAACTAGACTCTTCCAATAGAACTTTACTACCTTTCTCCTAGGAACGCCTAGAGGTGAAAGTATGTACTTGCCCTTCCAAAAATCTTGTTCCTCGTTCTTGCCCTTGTCCTTAATTATATGCCCTATTATACCCTAGTAAAGATACTTCCTCTTGTCTTAGGTTTTATAATTCCTCATCCTTGGGTTATGCTCCTTAGCCAAACTCCTCATCATTTTCCATGTGTAATCATGTTGAGAAATCTCTCGAAAGCTGCCTCCATCGTAAAGAATCCCCTACAAAGCTAGAAAGAAAACTGGCCGCCGGTGAAACTACTACGGCTATAGATGGAAGTCGGGCACTACTTTGCCCTTCGATGAGGTAACGTCCCAGAAAGCCAGGAGCCCAGAGACTAAAGAAAGAAGGAAACGAGGACTCAAACAGAGAATCAAAAGATAGTGCTTATGGCTTTGGGGAATATGCCCTTTTAAAACAAAACTTTTCTTTCGAAAATGCTTCTTTAAAAACTATTTTGAAAAATAATTTTTCAA
The DNA here is from genome assembly GCA_030737875.1 of Allium sativum. Taxonomy (NCBI): domain Eukaryota; kingdom Viridiplantae; phylum Streptophyta; class Magnoliopsida; order Asparagales; family Amaryllidaceae; genus Allium; species Allium sativum. The sequence goes on along the minus strand of CM060915.1, from coordinate 174,388,745 downwards.
ATCTTTATCTGATCCGGTAACCTTCAGCTTTGATACCACGTGTAACACCCCACGTCCGTTAGTGTCACTCACAAAGGGAATGCACTAAGTTCTGTGGAGCATTTAGGGTAAAAGATGCAGATAAATTACAAGACAGAAATTAAACAGCGGAAAATAAAACTTTGCTTTATTGATAAAATAGTTTGTACAATGGTTTCTTTACAATATCAGAGTATCATCTGTCTTACAAAATAAAGAAGCATAAAAAAACAGCATTTATATTCCTCAATTTTAGCAAGAGCCAGCCATAGCATCTGAAAAAAGAATCCAAGCAAACTTCGACAAATCTTCAACCTGGGAAAGAGTGGCAGTCCAACTTAACCTGAGCTAAACTATTCCCTCCTTTACTACCTGGGGGGGGGGGGGGACGGAAGAAAAGAAGACGAAAGAAAAACAGAGTCAGACATAAAGCTTGAGTAAGTTCAGTAACCTCTAGCATGTGAACATGGAAAAACAAAACGACATGAATTAACTGAATACAAGATTACACCATGACGATAGGGTCAACAAGATTAGACGAGGTAGTCACAAGATATGCTAAGATAAACTGGATACGCTCTAATACTTTCGCCGCTTCACTATTTCCTTGTTATACTGGTTTCTATATCTCTGCACCACCTAACTAGTGTTCCAACTAGTAACGATAACGTGATCCCAACTCCTGTAGTTTCCATTGCATTCAGGCATACATTTATTATTTATTTCCTAGATCTAATCTAGGGTTTTCTATCAAGTGCTTTCTAGATTTAACTAGAGTTTTACGCTATCTGCTGAACGCTTTTCGAGTTCAGGGTTTATGCCACCTAGTCCAACTAGGGATTACGCTACCTGACGAACGACGCCCCCAAGTCTAGGACACACTACCTAGAGTGGTATATGTTCCTAGGCTTCCCCACGCATGTATCGCGAATCGTTATCGCTTGTCTAGATGCACATGTCCTGTAATGTGCGGTCCGAGTCCTGTGACAGGGCAAATCAAGGAATACAGAACTCGGTCGGGAGCTTTCAGATATCTGCCAATGCAGATGCTAAGGTCTGTTTTTATTCCATTGGCTATGGTCCCACTTGACCCATCCCTCAACTAATGAAAGGCACACCTTGTAAAATGAGAACTATACGCCGGCCCCCGGTGCCCCACTATCCTATGGCCATCCGCAACCATAACTAGATAGCAAGTATATGGTCTTTTGGAGTTCTCCGCCTTTCCGCTTCACGTATCTCGATTGACTCAAGATGGATGGTAGACGACGAGTCGCTATCACAGGGCTACCGTTTGCTCGCCGAACCACGCCGGTCCATCCTAGTCTTTAGGTTGCCATGTATTGCAACCAAGGCATATTCCTGGTTCTTCTACGCAGACCTTAACCTCTGTGGGCCCAGGCGGATCATCTGCAGCCTCACAGAGGGATAACAAGAGTACCCTCACGTCCCCTCGAAGCCTCGGGCTTCGTAACCCAATTCGTTGGAGCTTTCTTTTTAATCAGACGGACGTTCGCTCCTCCTCGTGTTATACTAAGAATTACTACTTAGTTTTGTCAACTAAGGTTTACCACTTAGTTTCCAGAATCGTTGTTTTCTTAACTAAGGTTTACTACTTAGTTCTCTTTCCCGTCAATTTGGATTGGTTAAGTGTCATTAGTCACTTCAAGCTAACTTAACCCCCTTCATTTATCCTGTTAAACTGGTTAAGTGTTATCAGTAATTCATGTTGACTTAACCCGACCACAAACCAAGTTATATTGGTCTTAACCCTACCCATTATCCTGTGTTGGTTAAGTGTTCAAGTTTACTTAACCCTACGGTCTAGCCCAGCTAACATATCAAATTGGCTAAGTGTATTAACTTTACTTAACCCCACCTTCTTAGTCTAGTTAACATGTTAATTTGGCTAAGTGTTTTCTTAGTTACTTAACCCCTAAAAATCTTGTTTTGCTACCTTAAGTTTGGTTAAGTGTCTCTATGGACTTAGCTCTCCCATCCTAGCTTAACTGTGTTGAGTTGGTTAAGTGTTCCTATGGACTTAACCCTCTCATTCTAGCTCAACTGTATTAAGTGTCAGTCTGAACCTATCCCCACCCATCAGTTTAGTTATCATGTTGAACTGGTTAAGTGTCTTTGTTAACTTAACCCTACCATTCTTGTTCTAGCTTTAACTAAATAGATTAAAGCCGCAATCACTCACATTAGATAGATATTGTTGCGAATAATGGATGTGTCGGTTGGTTCCGGGAAGGTTTACGTCGCAACTCAGTCTAACCTCGGGTTAGGCATATTCGTGTTTTCTAAGTTCAAAGGGTTTTGATTAATTTTCAAATCAGGTTTTGAAAGTAACCATCCCGTCCGTCGGATCAGTTAGGGATAGCTAGGGAGAGCAGGAAACTTGTATTTTCCAAACCCAAGCCTAGACACTATCCTCTCTGTCACCCTAGAACTTTCTGGTGTTTCATTAAAAGAGATGTCGTTAATAAATCTTTAATTTGTCTAAATTTACCTTTCTCATTTAGGACAAATTCTATAAGTAAATTATTCCTAATTTACTTATTTCCCAATTACTCTTTCAATGTAATCTGTCTACATTTATTTCTAAGGCCCATTTTCCCCTCTATATCATATTTATGCTTTTTGGTATGTAAACTATACCAAATTAAGTGTCACTAACCATGATTTTTCTAAACCTGACAGTTATTCCCAATTATGGCCAATTTCACATTTATGCCAATATACTTACCGTGCCAAATTAGCTAATCCAATTCCGATTCAACATTCTAATTCACGCCAAACTAGACTTATTACTCTAGTTCACTGTTCATGTAAATGCTAGATTTACACGTCAATACTAGGTTCAAATTACACATCTTATAATTTATGTCAAATTTATCCAATTTGCATTCCTATGAACATGCCATAATACATGTTCCCAATTTATGCCAATTGTCAAGTTAAACTACGTTTTTAGTAAATTTCATGTTTTGCCCAAACCGCATTCCCATCGTTCTCATAATCGTGATTCAGTCTAGATTATAAATAAAGCTAGGTTCGTAGAAAATAGGGAATGAACCAAAGATGCCGTGCAACAGATAGACATACTAACTGGCATAAAGAGGGTTGAACAACGACGTCGGTTCAAGAACGTGGGTAGACCTAACTTAATAGGTAAATTCCCAAGGTCTAAAACCAAAGAAAACCAAGAATAGACAGAATAGAGACGTAGGTTTAAGAACATGGGTAGACCTAACTTAATATGTAAATTCCCAAGGTCTAAAACCAACGAAAACCAAGGATAGACAGAATAGAAAGATCACGTTTAGACCCAATTTCACAGCAACACTTTCCTAGTCAGAAATCATAGGTGTTTAGTCACAGTTGTCCTTGTTATGTCATAGGCAATAGTTTATGTTTCCAAATCAAAAGCATAAGCTTAGTCAAGGAAATAATTCTCATAGTCACAGTCACAATCATAGGCAATTTCCATAGTCATAGGCAATGTTCATAGTCATAGGCAACGTTCATAGTCATAGGCAACATTCATAGTCAAAGAGGCATATGGTTCTAAGGTCCATAGTTTCATAGTCACAGTCTTATTTGTCCTTGAATCATAACAATTGTTGATTAGGTCCAAGAATATAGGCACTGATTCGTATAGAGAGAGAGAGATTTGGCATATTCTTTTATTCCTTTAATTTCATGTCACGAAAAAAGAAAAACGTTCAAATCTAAAAATAACTGACTTACAGAGATTTAGATTTGAAAAGAAAGATGGCATTGCTATGATTCGTGCGACGTTAGCCTTTGATCCTTATCTTGAAGCTTTAATCTTGATTCGAATCTCTTCTTGAAAGTCTTTGAGCAGCATCTCCTCGTCTTGATTTATTATATATATATTATTTTATTTATTATTTATTTTAATTGGAGGAGAAGAAGCCATGTTTACTCAGAATCTTTGCAGCATAAGGGTAGAGAAGAATTGTGAATAGAGGAGGAGACTAGTGTTGTTTATATAGTTGCTCAAGACCTTATCGTACACGCAGCGCTGAGTCAGCATTGAACCTAGTTAAGAAAATAGTCCAGGTTCGCAGATGAATCTAGCCAAATCTTATCGTACATGCAGTGCTGAGTCAGCATTGGGTCCCACAAGCTGTTTTGGCGCAGAAATTTGAATTTCGAATGTTTGAATTGTTTTGGCGTAGAAATTTGATTTTCGAACTTTTGAATTTCTAGAATTTATTTAGCTGTTTTATTCACATGAAATATTCTTATATGTATACAATTCCTTTAACGACCATTTTACGCGTATATATATATATATATGCACAACTTTCATTTTATTTTCAAAATTCAAACGATGTTGCACCGTTATTTAATTCTTGCCATATTTCATTTACTATAGCCTTATCTTAAATTTTATCTTTCGTATACATATATTTCTGCATATATATATATATATTCTCATGTATATACATATATTTTCCTTATTTCCTTATATGTACGTTCTTATCCTTTCAAATTTTGAATTTGTATATTTATTTGCATGTTCAGTTGGCCCTCTTTAAAACAGAGATAAAAATTATGCTGTCGCCGGGGTTCGAACCCCCGACCTCCATGTTACAAATCCAATGCCTTCACCAACTAAGCTACAAAGTCTTTTGTTAATAAGTCTTAGAAAAATGATAATTATTGTTCTTTCCTTACTTCTCTTTTTCATGTTAGTTACAATACTTAAATTAAACCAATGCATGAATCTTTTTCTTTTAATGTTAATGCATTATGTTTGCAAATCAGTGCATGCAAAATATTTACATCACATGCAACCAATCCTTTCTTTCTTTCATATATTAATTAATTTTCATTATACATCACCATATTAATCCTATCTGTGGATAAATATACATTTTTAATCACATTAAAAATACGGGGTGTTACACACTTGCCCTCTTATCTAGAATATTTTTAGAACTTACCAAATTTTCCTTCATCTATGCATAACTCATATCCAATACATTACAGTTACATTGGTGCAAAATCATTCAAAAAAAAAGGAATAAAGAAATGATTGGGTGCACATTGTTGATGTGTAGAACTTTGGTTGCCACCACGCTCTTAACCTTCAAGACAATTACAGTGTTATCAAGGAATTACGATTCAGCTTGAAAATTTTTGTTCATTTTTGCACTAATTATGGGACAGACAATTTGGGGCTAAACCGTTATTATTGATGTTAGGTAAAATCCTTGGAATATGAAAGACCTTAAATATATTGTTTGATTAATCTGCGTACATAAGACGCTTTGGATGTTGTGGGTAGTATCCGTTGAAAACCCTCACGAGACAACACTCGTCCTACTGGGGACACCCAGAGGTTTAACGGCTTGTTGCATACGCTAAATGCAATCGTGTTTCCTACGAAAGTGTGACATATCACAATTTAGTTTATTCGAGGACGAATAAAAAGATAAGTGTGGGGGTGTTTGATGTACACGTAAATTTGTATATCTTAACCGCTTATTTATCTAGTTTTGTATTTAAAATAACTGATATTGTGTATTTATAGCTGTGTTTTCAGATTGTTGATAAAAATCTTGGTTTAGAGCATTTCATGGATAAAGCATGAAGAATTTGCTTAAAAAGAGTAAAGTTTGAAATTACTAAAGCTTTAAGAGTTTAAAGCTTGAAGAATGGTTGCAAATAGAATTCAGTTGTGTAGATTTGGCTCACTAAAGACTCATGTTGAGTTCACATTAGCTCCTTTGCAAGGCTTCTCATTCATGCACTGTACGCGTTCACACTGGCTCACTTACAAGGCCTCTTACTCTACAACCCTGTTCACACTGGCTTATGTGTTATTTGGGCCAAATCTTTAGTCCCACATTGTGTAACTAGCCTAGTTGTCTTTGTCATATCAGCTATAAATACCTTGTATCTCATTCATGTAAAAACAAACTTAGTTTTATTCTGTAATCTTTCTCTTGGAATAAAACTTTTCTTCCTCTGTTCTATTTAGTTTTAGTTTTATTTATGTTCATGTTATTTAATTTCTGTTTTTCCTCTTCTTTAGCTATGTCTAGCTAATCCCCTTTGATTAGGGGGTGATGACGCTAATAGATATGATTCAACATGAATCACATAGCCAATAGATGAGGACTTTATATATGTAGATCTAGATCTGAATCAAGGGTTAGATTTGAACCTTCATATTTTGTGTCGTTTAAGAGCTATGCTCCTTCACAGGGTATATTCCTGTTCGATCTAATAATTATCAGATTTAGATCTAGTTTTAGGTTTTTAGAAATTAATTTGTGAATCTGTCCTGATAGTCTATGGTTGTTTTAGTGCTCAGCTCCTGGATAGGCTATGCATGTCGTTATTTATTATTTGTTTCTAAGAATCTATCTATCGTTGATTCGTGTTTGTGACAGAAACATGAATTAGATCTATATTTATTTGTTGGCTATTGATGAGTGTGAATATAATCTATGTCATTATCCCCTAATTTCTTTTTCTTATTAGATAAATCTCTCTTCTTTATTTAATTGTTGTTATTTCCTGTGTTTTCAATCAATCAAAATCTTGGAATAACTTGATTGGATTTATTAATTAAAATATTTTTGGTCCCAGAGTTCGACACCCTCTACAACAATCCTTGTTGTTTAGGAAAACCGAACGAAATTTATAGTTGTTTACAATTGTATAATTTGTTCGTAAACATCAGGGTACCGTGATACATCTATGTGGATTACTGCTGAAATGGGTCCTAGTTACTAGGGTTTCCTATGAACATGTTATAATGGTTAAGTGTTATCAAATTAACCTAACCCCACCGAATTGTTAGTTTAACATGTTGTACTGGTTAATTGTTTCCTTATTTAACTTAACCCTACCATTTTTATCCTATCTGTTTCTCAACTTTAATTCATTCATTAAAGCACCAACCTCTCACATTAGTTATGTATTGTTGCGGTCGCTGGATGTGCCTGGTGATTTTGGGTAGTCTTACACCGCAACTCAATCTAACCTCGGGTCTTTGAGCTAAATGTGCTAACCTCTCACATTAGTTTTATATTGTTACGGTTACTGTAACACCCCGTAAATCAGTTAATTCTAATATTCACAAATGAAAGAATAATTAATTTCGTATATAAGAATATTGGGAAACGGGCTGCGCCATTGTGTTCGTCTCGGGAAAATACGCGAAATAGAGTCCGAAATTTTGTGAATCGGAGTTCGTATGACCGAGATATGGCCTCGAGAAGTTTCACGAAAAAGTGAAATTTTAAAACTGATTTCAAAAACACAGAAATGGAGGCAGGCGGGAAAACTCCCGCCCAGACCAGGTCGACTTGGGGGTCGACTTGGGAGTCGACCTGGGGGGGAGGGGGGGCAGGTCGACACTAGAGTCGACATGCGTGTCGACCTCCCTGGTCGAGCCCAGGTGACCTGGGTGCATCTGGTTGGGTTTTCGGGCTGTGTTTTGAAGGCTGGATGAAATCTAATGGCTCTAATCTATTCTAGGGTTAATCTAATGGCCTAAATGCATCCTAAAATCTATAAATAAGTGGGTAGACCCTAACCCTAAATCACTTGAAAATTGGAGAGCCACCGTCATGCCGTTGCCATGGAGTTCAGCGTAGCCGTCACAAATTAAAGAAGAAGAAGAAAGCCTAACCTACAAACTAAATCTGCTCAACAACAAATCAAATCAAAAGGCTCTTTCTCTTCTTAAAATTGTGAGTATGATGATTCTCATAATGTTATTATAAAATAATTTGATTAAGTTATGAATGGATCATAAGAAAGTGATATGAATTGTAATTGTAAATTCTATATTGTGGATCTCTTGTTATGTTATTATGTTATCATATATATGTTGTTATGTTGTAGTGATTATGTTGTAAATAATCCTATGCTATGTCATATGTTGTAAATCATGCTATGCTATGTTGTAAATCATGCTATGCCATGTTGTAAATCTTATATATGTTGTAGATCTCATATCATCAAAAATGTTGAAATCCTTATGTTATATGATAACGATGTCATGTTAAGTTGTGTTGAATCGTACAAGTTGTAAAATCATGATGTTATTATTTATGCGAATTGAATCATGTTTAAAGTTTATGTTTTTTTTATGGATCTTGGTTATGGAAATTTTCCTATTAAGTTATGTGTACCCATATACATGAATCTACAATTTAAATGGATCTTGATTATGGGAATTTGCCTATTGAGTTAGGTGTACCCATAAACATGAATCTATTATTAAATGAAACTTGATTATGGGAATTTGCCTATTAAGTTAGGTATATCCATATAAAACCATATTGTTAAGTTAGATGATGTTGATTCACACATGTACCTATGCAAGTTTATGAAATTGGATTAAGATCATATTATGTGAATCATGAACAAGTTGACACATTTAGATCCATGACATGTATAATTCTTATTCAAGTTGTATTTTGGACATATATGCAAGTTTCACCCTTTTTATGACTAGATCTATTTTAGTCACATGTATATGTTGGGGTTGTTGTGACAATTTCTTTTATGCTATGAGTTAGACTGTTCTAGTCTAACGTATATTTTACGTTTAATGAACGAACGTACAACGTGGGGTTGGAATAATATTAAAAGATTTAATATTGAGAATTTGCATGAGATAGCCTTAAAAAGGCATATAACAAAATTGAGAAGTTAAGAAATTGCCTTAAAAGGTGGAAAATTTAATTAAGACATTAATTGGAAAATTAATGTGGAGTGATGGACATAATCTAATTATGGATTAACTTGAATTAGATTGCCTTTAATGGCATATAATGAACTTGTGATGAAATTTGGTATGATTTTGCATACCATAAATGGATGGCCATAATTCAGTCAATTATGGACATCGTTAAAACTGGGAATTAATTAATAATTCAAATAGGGAATTATTAAAATTGGGGGAAAATGGACACGAGGTTAGACTCTTTTAAGGTGTAAGACTGCCCGGACCCGCCAGGCAAATCCAGCTGCCATAAATGTCAGTCTAATGTGAGAGGTCTTTATGAGGTTATGGCCTTAATGAATTAAGAAATACTTAACCAGATAATCATGTAAGGTGGGACATGGGGGTTAAGTAAGTGCCTTGGGTGACATGAGGAATCTAGTGGTTGCCCTTAGTGGCATTTGAAATACGATTAGTAAAGACTTAACCAAACACACATGTAAATGAACATGACTAAAGGGTTAAGTAAGTGCCTTGGGTGGCATAAGAAAATATGATTAGTAACACTTAACCAAAGTAAATATGTAAGTAGGACATGGGGGTTAAGTGGGTGCCTTGTGTGGTAGGTGGAATTACTATAAGAACCCTTAACCAAATTCAGACATGTAAGTAGACATGGAGGGGTTTAGTGGGATATACTAGAGGGGACCAAGCCTAGGTAGGAAGCTTGGCGGGGGCCCTTTTCAGACCAGTAGCCCATTTCATATCTTTGTAAGCTCGACCCAAGTCGAGGACGGGACACGCCTACTGGGCCTGATTGTTAGAGGCCAAAGCGGGTTAGCGGTGGCAACGCAAGTCCAACGGGTTCACGTGCGTGCGTGGCCCCGGGCTGGTAGGTAAGACGTTGTTGCATCGTGTAGGTATAAGCCGTGCATCTCCGTTGTATTGGGTTGCCACTTTAGGGGAGTGATACACCCCACTGTGGGTCCAGCACGGGTATCTACGAGTTAGGGAGCCGATCGAATGGGGCCGGGTAATGGACACACCTAGTGGAAATAGGAGCAGGCGGCCCTATGTAGTCAGCTAGGGGTATATAGAGCTACCACTATCATTTAATTACTAAGGGGGTACACCTAGTGGAGATAGGAGCAGGCGGCACCTATGACGTCAGCTAGGAGTACACGGAATTACCATTTAAGGGGGTACATCTAGTGGGGATAGGTACACGTTGGTTACCTACGGTAGCAGCTAGAGGTATACTGTTAAACGAGGAGGATAGCGGGTACATCTAGTAGTACACGAAGCTATCATCATTCTATTTAACCGAGAGGGATCAAGTTTCTAGAGTGACTAGTACGGGTGCAGTTAGTGTTAGTACCGTACAGAACGGTACAGTACAGTAGAGTATAATAATTATCCTGTATTGATTAGCAAGCGCCAGTAATATCAGTGTTAGCATACCAGTGTGGTACAGTGTAATAATTATCCTTTAGTAATTAAGGAGCGCCTATAAAGTTGCCTTTAGCGATTGTCTATGTCCTTTATCTGCTCTTTCATAGACATTTCCTTGTTTTCCAGCTTATGCCTTAGTCTAGTTATTTTGATAATATTATTGTAGAATTATCCTACCCGCAGACTTTATGTCTGACCCCCCCTATTTTCCATATTTTTCTCCCTCTAGATCCTCAGGTTGGACCCAGCTGTAGTGGAGTCAGATTGGATTGCTTATCTCTTTCGGAAAGCTAGGACTGCTGAAGTAAAGTCCAGCTTGTTATCTTTTTTTTAATGGCTATTTGTGTAATGGGATTATGTATTTGTTTTATCAAGATGGATATTGTACTTGACTCTGATTTATGGTATTAATATGTAATCAAACATGTTTTGACTTCTGCTGCAATAAAATAAAGTTTTTAGTTTCCAAGTACTATCTTATATCTGTCTTGTTGTAATTTTACTGTTCTATATTCATTTATAACCTCCATGGAAGTTACTGCATTCCCCTTGTGAGTGACATTAATGGACGTGGGGTGTTACACGTGGTATCAGAGCTTATTGTTACCAGAACAGATAAATTTTTTTTTAGAAAAACTATTTTTCTAAAGTATTTTTGGAAGAAGTGTATCCAAAAACATGTCTTAGTGAGTAATTTTAAGAGGAAAGATTTATGAAAAACATAATCCCCAATAGCCATATCCTTTCCTTCGATTCTCCGCTTGAGTCTCTTCCTCTTTCCCCTTTCGAATCTTTCCCCTCCGCGTGTAGATAAGATAAATAAGGACTTCCGTACGAAGGACCGAAAAACCACTTCAAGGGACTTCGACGTTTGACGGGCTAGAAGTTGATTCAAGAAAGTGGAGGGCTTGTTGGTACCTTTAAAGATGGACAATGGGGAGGAAGGTTCAAATAGTTGTTAGGGTAACAAAGGACGAAACCTCATCTTGGTGGGAGGTCACGAATGGAGAATGAGAAGAAGAAGGCTAGTTATAGGACATTTAGTGAAGGACTGCCCAAAGGAGGGGCAGAGGGCAGGGTCTACCTCAGGAGGACATGTGCAGGCTCTTATGGCACCCAGGCAGGCAAGGGGGCAAGTTCAGGCTATTGAGGCCCCACCGCTGCAAGAACGATGTAGAAAATTTTCCGTTGAAAACTTAGTTTTTCAGTTTGATCATCCTGTCCGTACCTTATTCGATTCTGGCGCTTCATACTCGTTCGTGTCTGCTTAGTTAGTTGAAATACTGCACCTAAATACTAGTCTAGTTAAGGATCCCATTCTAGTCTCAAATCCGGTTGGTGGTTCGGCTCATCCTTAAATGGTTTGTTGGGATTTGAGAGTGTCTATCTTGGGCGTTGGGGTTGAATGCAACGCCTTCATTTCAAGGGCTGTAGTTTGATTCTAGGGATGGATTGGCTAGCCAGGTGTGGTGCCATCCTAGATGGGGAAAGGAGGGTAGTTAGACTGTGACTCGTTATGGAAAGACCCTCGATATTTCTTGAGACCCTAGGGGTTCAGTAATGCTTAGCCGCATATAATCTTTTGATGCATCCAACGGTGATTTGGAATTTGTTTGTGTGGTCCGTGAGTATAGTGACGTCCTCGATGAGGTGCGGGGTTTACCTAGAGGCACGAAGTAAGCCTTCGTGTGTGCCTAGTGGATAGTTCAAAGCCAGTTAGGTGAGCAATGATGGCTTTGGAGCAAGACTGGCAAGGACAGCCAGAGTCGGTTAAGTGCTCAATTAATTGGCCGTTTTACTAATATCATCTCATGTAGGTCGTCTGAATTCGAAGGAGGTATCCCTTGGGTGTTTGTCTGATATTGGTTTAGGCCTTTGGGGCTTGCACTTGGGGGATGTCGAGTTTGACTAGGATAGTCTGCGTGAGAGATGGATAGTTGTGATGATTTTGCATGGGATATCATCCTGGTTTTCTTTAGAAGCGGAGAAGAACATGCCCTACATCTTAGGGAAGTCTCAGAGGAAGGGTAATATGTTATGAAGGAAGACTATCGAAAGTCCATGAGAAGAATTGTCCTACCAATGACCTAGGATTGGCCGCCATAGCTTTTGCGCTCAAGTCTTGGTAGAAGTTTGAGTTGTTTAAAGACCATAATTCGCTAAAGTTTTGGTCTCTCAGAAAGATTTAAACTAGAGGCAGAAAAGGTGGATGGAGTTCTAGCCGTCCTGCTATTTCGAGGTAACATATACCCCTTACAAAGGGTAACGTTGTGGTGGACGCCTTAATTATGGAAGGATCGACATTGAGTCCTTTGTCTGTTGAGTGGCATAGCTTAGGGTTTATCCCTACCATTTACTTTAGACCATCCATTGGTTTTGTACTCGGTTTGCTAGCATCCGTAAGATTAGACCTACGCTTGTGGGATAGATTGGAGAGGCACAGCGTGATGACCCACAGTTGATAGAGTTAGTAGAGAAACTCATAAGAGGGGAGTCATCAAGCCACCTAAGTAGATATACCTAGATAATAAGGGTTGGTTGCATGAGTACGATAGACTTTGTGTATCACGGGACGAGAGCTTAAGGAAGGTTATTCTTGATGATGCACATCATTTAGAAATGACCATTCATCCTGGCGGGGACAAGACGAAAAAGGACATGAAGCAAGTTTTCTTTTGGGTCGGTATGAAGATGGATGTGGCCGAATATGTCGTTAAATGTTCGGAGTGCCATCAAGTAAAAGCGGAGCAAAGGAAACCCGATGGGTTACCAAAATCAAGATACGGGGATTTGGGTTGTAGTAGACAGACTTACTAAGAGCGCCCATTTCATTCCCGTGAAGAGTAATAGGACTGCTCCATGGTTAGCTTCCGCATACATTAAGGAGATAATTAGTTTGCATGGTGTTCCTTCTAGCATAGTGAGCGACCGCGACCCTATCTTCACTAGCGAATTTGGGAAGAGCTTACAAGAGGCGGTAGGGACTCAGTTATGTCTGAGCACCGCATATCATCCTCAGATAGATGGCCAGACCAAGAGGGTGAATCATATTCTCGAGTATTTCTTTCTTTTAGGTCATGTGTCTAAGGCTACGGAAGAGAATCGACTTGATTCAAAGAAAGATGAAAATGGCGCAAGGTAGGCAAAGATTATATGCCAACAAAAGGAGGACCGAGCTGGAGTTTCGCATAAGGGACATGGTCTTTATTAGGGTATCTCCATTAAGGAACAATGTTCGCTTTGGATCAAGAGGGGAGTTAGCGTCAAGGTTAGTAGGGTCGCTTCCTATTAAGGAGAGGATTGGGCAGAGTGGAAGTTGCCTAAGAGACGTAGTGGTATACATGATGTATTCCATGTATCACAGTTGAAGAAGGGTTTGCACGAGACCACAGAGGTGGTGGAGCCGAGCTTGCTTAAAGAGGTGGAAATAGAGCGTGATGCAACAATTAGACGAGCTCCTACATGCATTCTTGTGTCGGAGATCAAAAAGTTGAGGAATCGAGAGGTCAGACTAGTTAAGGTGCAATGGGGAGATGATGAGAGCAACGCTACTTGGGAGACAGAAGAGATGATGCGTTCGTTGTACCCTTTTCTTTTTGAGGGTATGTCTTTTAATTTCTCCTTTATCGCTTAGCTTATCTTATCTTTAGTATGTCCTCTCATTAGTATCTTTGACCTTTAGTTAGGATAGTCCTATGGTTGAAACATGTGTTTGAGACATGTAATGTATGATGGATGCAATTTGGATGCAAGTGGTTGCTAGTGGTTGCTCGTGGATGCATATATACACACACTTTAGGCACTAGATCGGCTCAGTCACTACATATTGCATATTGCATAAATGAATGTATTTAGTATAATGGATGTATAATGGTCGTACCATCATATAGATGCTGCATTCGGTTGAATGGATGTGCACGCTTATAGAAGTAGTATGTAAGCAATTAGGATCTTTTGCATACATAATGGATGCATGGCACTATCGTGAATTGCATCAAGGAGGTCAACTGATTCAGTGGACCGCCTGATTTTGCATTAGATACGGACATATACACACACTATGCGTTTAAACATAAAAGCATTAGAAGTCTATAAGGACAGTTGATGCCAGTGTTTGATGATTGAGTAGATGGTTGATTGGATGTTAGGTTAAACATTCTTCTTGATTGAAGATTTCGGGGTCGAAATCCTTTAAGGAGGGGAGAATGTGACACCCCGTAAATCAGTTAATACTAATATTCACAAATGAAAGAATAATTAATTTCAAATATAATAATATTGGGAAACGGGCTGCGCCATTGTGTTCATCTCGGGAAAATACGCGAAATAGAGTCCGAAATTTTGTGAATCGGAGTTCGTATGACCGAGATATGGCCTCGAGAAGTTTCACGAAAAATTGAAATTTTAAAACAGATTTCAAAAATACAGAAATGGAGGCAGGCGGGAAAACTCCCGCCCAGACCAGGTCGACCTGGGGGTCGACTTGGGAGTCAACCTTGGGGGGGGGGGGGCAGGTCGACACTAGAGTCGACTTGGGTGTCGACCTTCTTGGTCGAGCCCAGGTGACCTGGGTGCATCTGGTTCGGTTTTCGGGCTGTGTTTTGAAGGTTGGACGAAATCTAATGGCTCTAATCTATTCTAGGGTTAATCTAATGGCCTAAATGAATCCTAAAATCTATAAATAAGTGGGTAGACCCTAACCCTAAATCACTTGAAAAATGGAGAGCCACCGTCATGCCGTTGCCATGGAGTTCAGCGTAGCCGTCACAAATTAAAGAAGAAGAAGAAAGCCTAACCTACAAACTAAATCTACTCAACAACAAATCAAATCAAAAGGCTCTTTCTCTTTCTCTTCTGAAAATTGTGAGTATGATGATTCTCACCATGTTATTATAAAATAATTTGATTAAGTTATGAATGGATCATAAGAAAGTGATATGAATTGTAATTGTAAATTCTATATTGTGGATTTCTTGTTATGCTATTATGTTATCATATATATGTTGTTATGTTGTAGTGATTATGTTGTAAATAATCCTATGCTATGTCATATGTTGTAAATCATGCTATGCTATGTTGTAAATCATGCTATGCTATGTTGTAAATCATGCTATGCCATGTTGTAAATCTTGTATATGTTGTAGATCTCATATTATCAAAAATGTTGAAATCCTTATGTTATATGATAACGATGTCATGTTAAGTTGTGTTGAATCGTACAAGTTGTAAAATCATGATGTTATTATTTATGCGAATTGAATCATGTTTAAAGTTTATGTTTTTTTTATGGATCTTGGTTATGGGAATTTTCCTATTAAGTTAGGTGTACCCATATACATGAATCTACAATTTAAACGGATCTTGATTATGGGAATTTGCCTATTGAGTTAGGTGTACCCATAAACATGAATCTATGATTAAATAAAACTTGATTATGGGAATTTGCCTAATAAGTTAGGTATATCCATATAAAACCATATTGTTAAGTTAGATGATGTTGATTCACACATGTACTTATGCAAGTTTATGAAATTGGATTAAGATCATATTATGTGAATCATGAACAAGTTGACACCTTTAGATCCATGACATGTATAATTCTTATGCAAGTTGTATTTTGGACATATATGAAAGTTTCACCCTTTTTATGACTAGATCTATTTTAGTCACATGTATATGTTGTGGTTGTTGTGATAATTTCTTTTATGCTATGAGTTAGACTATTCGAGTCTAACGTATATTTTACGTTTAATGAACGAACGTACAACGTGGGGTTGGAATAATATTAAAAGATTTAATATTGAGAATTTGCATGAGACAGCCTTAAAAAGGCATATAACAAAATTGAGATGTTAAGAAATTGCCTTAAAAGGTGGAAAATTTAATTAAGACATTAATTAGAAAATAAAGGGAAAATAAAGGGAAAATAAAGACATTAATTAGTCTAACTTATAAACAAAAGGGAAAATAAAGACATTAATTAGAAAATAAAGGGAAAATAAAGGGAAAATAAAGACATTAATTAGAAAATAAAGGGAAAATAAAGGGAAAATAAAGGGAAAATTTAATTAAGACATTAATTAGTCTAACTTATAAACAAAAGGGAAAATAAAGGGACATGTACATTCCAACAGGCATAAAGCAATATAGAATAATATGTGTAATATAATTTGGCATAGAATGACATAAACTTAATTAAGCATATAAATATGATCTTGCATAAAAATTAGGTCCAACTAACATGCGAACTACCATAGATCTAATTGTATAAACATGATCTTATATAGATCGTAAACATGGGTACTATCATGGATCTAAACATGTAAGCATGTATGAACATAACTTAGTATGTAACTTACATACATAATAGAACCACAAATTTAATATAACATGATAGGTTTAATGGTATCAGTCCCAATAGTCTCATAGGCATGATAGGTTTTACTATCTTAGTCACAATAGTCCAATACGCATGATAGGTTTTACTATGTCAGTCACAACAATCCAATAGGAATGATAGGCTTTACTATGTCAGTCACAACAGTCCAATAGGCATAAGCGATTCAGAATGGAGAAAAGGATAGGCACAAATAGAATTAGGCATAGTTCTAGATACAGTTATTACATTTATGATTTCTTGTTAGGTGTTCACATCTAAACAATAACAGTACTTATAGAAAAAGTATGGATCTTGATTTCTGGGATTTGATTTCTAAATTTGAAAATCTATCTTTTGATGTAGACATTTGATTCTCTATTTTTGATTTTGTTTGTAGCTTTCTAACTTGATTGCTAATTTGGAGAAGATGGAGGCTAGGCTAACTTATGCATGGACAAAATGACGGCTTCATTAAGTGGTCTAGGGTTGAAGTTTGGGATGCTTATATAGAAGTTTAATTTTAATTCTAGCCTTTAGATTAGTATAGGAGAAACAAGAGCCATCAAACCCAAGAGATGTGAGCCAACCGTAGCATGACACATATGCCCTAATACCTCAGAAATCAGTCACTGGCCAATCAGAGAAGGCCACATCTGCACAGGGTTGTAAAAATTCATCACAAGAGCTAGATCTAGGAGGGGTTGACTCCTTATAGGGGGTTCGACACCTATGTCGACTCCTCATGGGGGTCGACACCCCTGTGCGGGAAATTTCCCGCTCAGGCCGCTCTTGCCAGATTTGAAATTTTCAACTGTTTTTTGACTTTAATTTATTATTATATTTAATTACTGTTTAAACTTGAAAATTTATGAACTCCATAACTTCTTCATACAGAGTCCGATTTACGCAAACTCAGATCTATCTCAAGTAGAATTCCGAGACAAACGAAATGGCGTAACCCATATCCCTTAATTCCCACTTTTCAAATTTAGTATTCCTTAATTCATTACTTTAATGTTCACAGAAAATACGGGGTGTTACAGTACTTGTTTGTTTTATTGATATTTTTCTGGAACTTTTGGATTAATTTCTAAACTATGGTAAGGATTCTTGGTGAATTATGAGTTGATGCAATCGAATTTATATAAACTATGATGATGCCTTTGATGCAATCATAATTTGTGTACTACTGCCTTAGCACAGTCCTTAGTTGATCAAGAAAATTTCTCAAAAGATGAGAGAAACTCACTCATGAGAAGTTTACTCAAATAATGAAGATTTGCTGATGAGTAAACTAACTTCCGAAATAGTTTTAAAAAGATAACGCTGATAAGCGAATGTATCTGATACCATGAAAGAGCTTTAAGATGATAAACTTTGTTTTGAGTGTGAGAAATAATTTGCATTAAAAAGAAAAGTAGAACTCGTATTATTTCTCTGAAAAAAATTATACAAGAGATACTACGGTAATGTAGTATTTATGTACAACAAAGAGAAAACAAAAACAGAAAGAATTGGGCCAACGACCTGCAATGTAATTATAAAATAAAGGAATTTTTTTGATTTGGACCATTTTCAAAAACTTATAACATAAATAAGCTAGTTCCAATACTAGTTACAGCAGTAAACCACTTTTTTACGTACTGGCGTTATCTCTGATAACGCTAGTGCAAATTTTTTTATTTTTTGAAAGCGTTATCCCAGATAATGCCACTAGGACAATAACCTGTGAACCCTTATCTTTTTCTTCTAATTTTTTGAAAGCGTTATCTATGATAACGCCAAGAAGCCAATAATCCCCTTCCTTTCTCATTTCCTCCTTCCTTTATTACTTCACCACTCCATATGTGGGAATTTTTTCCCCCCTTTTGTATAATAAGCGTACAATATTATAATCATTATTTTTTGAAGATCTCTACATCAATCAACAAGTTATACATCTCATTTTGTGTTGAAGGTATGTGTACTGACCTTTGAATTTTTAGTTCATTATAGATAGTTAAATCGTTGCTGGTTTGTATGTAGAATGGCTCCTAAATGTATTCCTACCATATATTTTTATGATGGTGAATTGGTGGTAGACAATGATCACTTTGGCAAATACGTTGGAGGGACGCATAAACCTACAAAAGCACTTCGCGGATGTAACTTGGTTCAGTTGAAAGATTCGTTTTATAAATCGATTAAGATTAAATCCTATGAATTTGACATTGATTTGGTTTGTAACTGGCCTATGGATGCTGGAACGAAAGCCATTAAAACTACCAATGATGAAGATGTGTATGTAATGTTTTCATCGACAAAGAAATCCATAGTGCTTTATGTTTTAAAAAGCAAACGGGTTCAATTAGAACAAGAAACAGCTTGTAACAACCAGAATTCCGACATACCATATTTTTTTTTTCAAAATTCTAATATGTCGAAACTCGTGTTGGTTTGCCACGGTATCCTGTAGAAAAGAAAGAGATATAAAATATATCAGAGAACTCAGAAAAACATCTCACAAAAAAATGGATAACATATAATGTAATCAAAATATAGCCTTACCGTAGTAATAACTGCCTAACTAGTATCCAAAGTTATCATATCTCTGCGGCAAATCTAACCTGTGAGTATGATATTAGGAGGGGGTCAGAACACATGTTCATGGGTTAACAAAACTCAATGCTTACAAACACGTTGTACCCATCTATTTTCCGGTGATTAAACTAATACCGTATATATGTAGCTATCCCCAATATTAAGGTACACCCCATGGTACCCCACATGCACGGTCTCCACGTTAATGCCACAGAAATGTACGCAGTCCCTCAACCTACGCTAGGGTCACGTATGGATCTCTATATTAAAAAGTTCTGTTCCGCATACATCTGTCGTTACTATGCTACGTAAGTGCATGGACTGCCATTTTCGATCAAATTGGACTTAATCAAAGGTTAATGCCCCATCAGTCTACGATACACCACTCAGAGCAGACATGCATGTATCTAGGCTTTCCCACGTACGTATCATCAATCGTACTCGATGCCTTAACCGCATATAACCTCTATTGTGCGCTGATTCTCGTGGCAGGGCTGTACAAGAAACGCAGAACTCGGTCGGTTGCTTTTTAGATATCTGTATGAACATATGTTAAGGTCTGCATTTTTAGTGGCTATGATCCCACCTACCCTCCCTCAACTAGTGAAAGACAAACAAGATTGAGAATTAACAATCTAGCCCACAAGCAACCTACAAACAACAAATCCTAATTGGCATGTTCCTCGCCCATAGCCTTGATAGCAAAAGGTATATTGTCTTTCAGTTTAGTTCTCCTCCTTTCCGCATCGCTCATCACATATCAAGCTGACTGTCGATAGTAGGTAGCCGATGACTTGCTATCACCTAGGTTAGACCTGTCGGTTATTCAAGAGTGGTCGTAACCTAACCTAGTTACAAGGCTCCTTGGATCGTCAGATCACATATGCCCCCCTATAATCTTTTGATTTCCCAATATCATGGCAATTAAGGCATACTCACCGGTAGAAATGCGCAGACCTACTCTCTGTGATCACGATAGAACGCTGTCACAGCACAAAGGCCTACCAGGAGTAGCCTCGACGTCCCAGGAAGCCATGTGTTTCCCTTTCCAGTCCTTTGGACCTAGTAGAATATAAACAGAATAATAGAATGATCAGACGGACGTATGCTCCCCTCTTGCTTCATGACACCATGATAATCTACCCCATTAGGTTATTCACACTCAAACACATGGACTGGTCCAAGCGCCTCAGGTTAACGTGTTATTAGACCCTATATTTAATACTTTAACTAGCGCTTTCCATTCCCTTTCAGATTTCCATTCAACTTGGTTATTCCCAGTCATATTGACTTCTTATTCAAGCTACAAATTTCCTCTCAGTTATTAATTTCAGTTATAACTTAATCCATTTAAGTTTATTAATAAACCCATAACATGTTATTTCTAGATTGTAATCCATGGTCTGTAATCTATAATCTCTTTATATTATTCATTGTCTGATTCCAAAGTTACATGTTCTACTTAATATATAATTAAGTATATCTCAATTCACATGTTTTCTATTTAACATGTCACTTGTTATTTATGATTAAATATAACTTATTTTATTCCATATGTTTACCATATCCTTTCTCATTTAATCATAATTCCATCTTGTACTGTTACTACAACTTGTTGTAATTCGCTTATTAACTTAGTTCTCTCAACTAAGGTTTACTAATAAGTTTCCTTTCCAATTATCATGACTTATATTATAATTTCCACTTATCTTTAACATGTTATCCTTATCAACAGATTTCAGATTCTCAAGTTTACAGATTACTTAATTTATAATTAAGTACAAATTATTTGATTACATAGGTTATCACATTCCCTCTATTTATTATAACCTAAGTTATAATTTCCACTTGTTCCTAAGATAAGCCTACCTATTGTATAACAATCTCATTAATGTAATTTATTTACAATAGGCTGTTATCATTCCCCATTCATTCCACTCCTTTTTTACGGTTGTAACATATATTCAATTCCTTTCATTTAAAATAATTATAATTAACCCCATTTATTTCTATTTTTTATACATATATCCATAAATATACATATACATATACACATATATACGTTTATGCACCTAGACCTCTCACATTAAAGTAACAACTTGTGGATGTTGTATTTGCCAGGCGGTTCCAGGAAGACTTCTACCACAAGTTGAATTTAACCTCGTGTCTTTGCACCGTTACATTTATATTTACGCACTAGACACCTCACATTAAATTAATAATTCATGGCGCTTGATTTTCCAGGCGGTTCCGGGCAGACTTCTACCATAAGTTGAATTTAACCTCATGTCCAAGCGTGGTTAAAGTTTTCTATTTACTGTAAGTTTTGACATAATCATTCTTTCTATATTTTTACTATTCTATTTTTACATGTCACACTTGATATCATATTAAGTCTATCTCTAATTATCAAGTCAGGTGTTCTTCCTAACATGTACTTAACTTCAGTAAAATAATTACATGTAACTATCAATCATGTAATTATTCTCATCTGACAATTTAACATGCATTTGTACCAATTCTAACAGTTAAGGGCTCAAGTACATGCTATTCCACAAATTAACATGTAATTATTCCAATCTAACTATAACTTAACATACAGTATCCAATTAATAAGTTATTAAAACATGCATGTATACAACAATGATCATATTTTAACAGGTTTATCCTTTTTTTATATTTTAACATTGTAACACATCAAATTAACATTTCAACATATTATATTTACATTATGGCAGATTTACACCTCATGTTAACGGGGAATGTTAAACGATAAATATACCATTATCAAAAATGGTATAACTTAGATCCACTCACCTAATTTGCTTTCCAAATCCTGAATCTGGTATAAATCTAGCATTTCATGGTTCCCCTAACTGGATTTAGAACCTAAACAACAATGGATCCATAATTCTTAACTAAAAGAAGAAGTGAAGAAAGAGGAGAAATTCAAATATACTAGGTCCAAGAAATTACCTTACTTCAAAAAGAATTCTAAACACCTTCTTTATTAATATTCGTTCTTTTCCTCTAGATCTTAAATCAGAATTTTCCTAAACTAATTATTTCATTTTTATGAAGAGATTTGAGGAGGAAGAAGAATGGCAGAGTATAGGCATCATCTTAGAAATATGAGAATTAGGCTAGGCTCTCTTAGCCTATTTATAGGTGTTCAGGATCTTACCCTATACGCAGCGCTGATTCAGCAACGAACTTGGTTATAAAAACAGTCCAGATTATTCGATGAATCTGCATAGATCTGGGGTGGGTCGACCCCCCTATAGGTGGGTCGACTTATTTTTTCTTAGGTTGACCCCTTGTGGGTCCCGTGAGCTTTTTGGCGAAGAAGTTTTATTTTTGAATGTTTGAATTTCAGGAATTTATTTGAACATTATATTTACCTTTAATCTCCTTATATGTATACAAATCTCCCAATTCCTATTTTACGTGTATATATACAAGCACAATTTTCATTTCGATTTCAAAATTCAAACGGTGTTGTACCGTTATTTGATTCTTACCATATTTCTTTGATTGCAGCTTTATTTTGAGTTTTTCTCTTGTGTGTGTGTGTGTATATATATTTGCACATATATTCATATATATATATATTCTTATGTACATACATATATTTTCTTTACTTCCTTATATGTATATTTTTCCTTATATGTGCGTTTATACATATTTTTTTCTTATGAACACGGGTTATTTTAGTCATTCCCTTAAAACAAAAATATGATGGCGGCTAGGATCGAACTATATACCGCTTACTTGAGAGCCACGTGCTCTAACCAACAACTACTAAGGCTATTGTTAACAAGGCTTTGAACAATGGTGGTCATTGTTATTTTCTTATTCTTCTTTTTCATTTAAACTATTGCATGTAACCTTATCACTTTGCATGCATATTTTTCTTTCATTTTTCTTTTATTATTAATGCATAATATTTGTAAATCATTGCATGCAACCAAATCTTTCTTTGTTTTAACGTATGCATTGCATTTTTATTTGCATTAATCTTGTCTCCTTTTTCAGTGCATGTATTTATTACATGCAATCACATTATCTTTATTGTATTCTTCTTATATATATTTATGTCTATGCATATATACACATATATGCATTATTTAATTATTTAATTATCATAAAATGCAGGGTGTTACACAGCTTCCGTAGATGATAACATTGAATGTCAAAATATTGAGGATAGAATTGGCATCGAAATGTATTGTAGAGCTTTAATATTACTTCGTTAGGATTTCCACCGTGTACAAGATGTCAACAAGATGTTTGATACAATGACGATAGTCGGACTTCAAAAAGAAACAGGTGTAGTAAATGCGAGTTTATTGGTAATAAGAAGACTCGATGTACTTAAGCTATATAAATTCGTGTATTTGTATTTTTCTTGTAGTACTTGTAACTTTTCAGTACAATATAAATCATCTGATTTGCATTCATAATCAAACGACATAAGTTAGTACATAATTCATCAGAATATTACATTAAGTTCATAATTAATAGAGTTACAATGCATGTATAACATAATTACTTCCTATTACTCAGTCCAGCGCCAGATCCACTAGGAATGTACTCTATAAAGTGGTACCCTCGATTCATCAACGCATTCCAATACTCTAAATTTTAATTCTGCAACCGTTTGTTCTTCGCTTGTAACTCCAGTGTGTATTCAACCCCTCTAGGACACATCTCAGGATCCAACCATTTGAAAAAATTGCAATATTTAATTTGTTTAGGATGAATTTTATGATCCTCATAACACTCGCAGCGGTAGAAACGACGTCTTGCATTCTTGTCATTTCCCCTACGTCTGTTAATGTCACTTTTTAATAGAATGCATTAAGTTTTGTGAAGTGTTATAGGTAAACAGAAACAGAAACATCACAAGGAAAATATAAAATAACAACTAAATTTAAAACTTTATTAAACAAGAAAACATCGTGGTCCAAAACATAGTTACATTATAAGTCTAAAATATAGAAAACCCGTTACATCAACTTAAAATTTCTATCTTGTACTAAAATCATCAGAGTACAATAAAAAAAAGGCATAGTCCCCAAATTAAGCCATAGCAAGATAGACAAGAAATCAAAGTGGTACATCTAAGAAGCACAAAGTAGAATGAAAAAGAGAATCCTAATTAAGCCTGAGTATTCCCACCCTGAGAACCTTAGGGGGGAAGGAAGAGAGAGAAAAGGAACAAAACGGGTCAGACATAAAGTCTGGCGAGACCAGTTACTTTTAGCATATAAATAAGTAAAATCATCATGACATATATATAGATGAGAGAGGTAACGGTGTCACAAGGTAGGTATAACAGACTGAGCAGGATAAACAGAATAAACATGACAGGATATACTGCGATTCTCAAGTACTTTTCTTTGCACCAATAATAGTATAACAGAAACCAGATTATCCAAAAAAGAACAAGATGGTAGTCATAGGTGTACTTCTAGTGAGGGGCTTTACCCCGTACAATAATAACAGGGATCCCAACAGAAATGACAGGTGTTACCACAAATGATAATAATGGGCTCCTAAGCAGGCAATACTAGATGGCCCCTCATTACTAGCTCAATCGATCGGATCCCTATATCGTAGAAACCCTACGTTGGCCCCAAAGTAGGATTTATCACTCCCTAAAGAGGCAACCCCTTTATTAACGTGATGCATAACCATCTACTGATGTCAAAGCATCTTATTATCTCAACGCAAGCAGATTCATGCACGCACATGAATCTGACAGAGTGAGCCGTCAACATCCCCGCTTAAATGAACCTCTTTCAATTAACTAAGTAAGTGTGCCCAGACCCCGACCTAGTTCGGGGTACCTCGTTTGATACCAAGATGGGTTACTGACTACTACGGGTCCCACAAAACAGATGATACAAGCTTCCCCCTAGGCTTGCATCCCCACTACTAGGATTTTGACAGGTTATGTTGGACAGTTTAACTAGATTGCAGAAACCCACATGTAAAACAGGTTAAGTTTGTCGGTTTTATATATATAACCCGCCCCTACATATTTAACAATATTAACTTAACCCTTACTGATTCAAGCAAGTTTACTGAACGCTATTAAATTTAACAGTTTCATTTAGCCCACATAGATTTAACCAGTTTAAGTATTACAGGTTAATAAGTTATTATCATTCATCCATTTATGGTTGTTAATGGACTATGCCTCCCACATTAAGCTACCACTTGTGGATGCTGGATATGCCAGGTGGTTACGGGCAGACTTCTACCACAAATTGGACTTAACCTCATGTCTTAGCACTGTTACGTGTATATTTATGCACTTGACCCCTCACATTATATTAACCACTTGTGGACGCTGGATTTGCCGGTTGGTTCCATTCAGACTTCTACCACAAGTGTAATTTAACCTCGGGTCTAAGTGTTTTTACAGTTTCTAATTACTGTAAATCTAGGCATGTTCATTATTAAACAATATTCATGTTTATCCAAGGTTATGCCCCCAAATCCCAGTCTGATTCACAATACAAGTTATGCCCCAAATTAAAGTTTTTGATCAAGGTATAGATTATGCCTTAAATCCAAATAATGTTTACAATATAAGTTAACAAATTTGACATTCCCAAGCATTCCTAATTTCGTGCGCTCGCATATTTCAGTAATAGGCCTAGGCTCAAAGGTAGCCTGGCTATAAAAATAAAAAGTAAAGGAGGGAGAGAAGAGAACAAGAATAGGCATAATAACAAGACAGACATTTGATGACATGAATAAGCATACTAATAGGATAGACATATAGTGACATGACAAGGCATACTGGTAGAATAGGCATATGGTGAGAGAATTGACATAATGACAGAACAAACATAATAAAGATATTCATGCTAGAACTAAATAGAGGATCAGGTGTACAAGTAATGGAAAATCTGTTTAGTTATGATTCAGGTTATTAATAGGAACATGTTTAGATCCAACTTATAAACATGTAAATATTACCATTTAAATGTTTATATCTAAAAATAACATGAACTCATTGTAACTGGATCTAAAGAACAGAGAATTGACTGTTGATGTTGTAGCAGAGATTCTTGTATGCTTATAAGTTGTTGTTGTAGAAGAATAAGCTAGTTCAATTTGAGTTGGGGCAGCACCTCATTGAGTCCATTGTTTTTGGCGGATAAAACAATAGAAATGAGGTCCTATTTATAGCCTGCGGTCAATGAATCTGGCCATGAAACGAGTCCACATTCACAGAAATGGATATGCCCCAGATATGGGTGGGGTCGACCCAGGTGTCGACACCCCTGTGATGGGGTCAAACCCTAACGGGCCGATTTCCCTCTTCTTCACGCTCTTTGATTTTTTATTTTCTAGACACGATTTATATATATACATTTTGCTTATATGTATACAAACTTCAAACCCTAGTATCTTCTTTATACGATGTCCATTTTAAGCAAACTCAGAGTCTATCTTAAGCAGAATTCCGAGACGAATGCAATGGCAGAGTCCATTTTTCTTATTTCCCAATATTTAATTAAGTATTCTTGAGTTTATCACTGTAGCGTTCTTTAAAATTTCTAGATGTTACAACAATTAAAATACACTCGAAGATGTTGTAAACATTTAAACTCGTTTATGCTGTGATACGACGTTATTGCATCAGCCACTCTACTCGGTAACCCTCGTCTTGGATGAACCTCAATCACTGTGTCGTCTAAATTCTGTGTATGTGGATCCTGCTGCATACCTTCGAGTTGTGTCTCAGGAACAAAATCAGGGTCGTTCATTAAACCAATTTCCACCTCCCCATTAATATGATTTTTTCAAAGTCATTGAAAATTTTCATCGTTGTCTCATCATCAGTTTCCCAATTATCCATTTTTTAACCTACAACAAAGGTATAATAGCTATGTAGCAGAAGTACAGAGAATAGAAAAGTCAAAAAATCTTTAGCCTATAAATCAAAGAAATTGAATGTAAAATCTAATCTGATTTATAGCTCAATCGCAAATACTTAGCTACAAATTGGTTGGTTTTTGAAATAGAGAAGATTATGAAAATTAGGTTGCCAATTTTTGAGTTTTGGTAAAGCACAAGTTTGAAAGGAAATAATGAAAGTGGTTGGAAAAGTAGATGAAAACTACTACAGTAACCATTTTAACATATCGTTATCCCAAATAACGCTTAGTAGCGTTATATTGAACTACACTATGTCAGATTGCCACTGTTTCAACTTGAAGCAATGGGAATTTTGCATAGCGTTATCTCAGATAATGATAACTAGCGTTATCCTAGATAATGCTTTCGAAAATACTCACTGCCTCTGAAATGAGGCAATGAGTATACTCCTCATATCATCGTATCTTGGAAAGACAGCAACAACATATCCGAGATAACACTACATATTCAACAACAACACATTTTCGAATCCAAATTACAAAACAAAATTAGTAATAACAATCGAACAAAATAAAAAAAATCTGAATTACATAACGAACATATCACAACAAAAACATATCCCAGTTACATAATTAAAATAACAACAATAACTCCCAATTACACATCACACATAAAACCAAAAATCCGAATTCTGTACTGAACATAGCAACAAAATAATTGAATTAAATAACAAGCATAACACATCCAAAGAGGAAGGTTTTAATTTAATTTCTGGTTAAGAATTTACATGTTGTCCAAGCAGGTGGATGCATTTTAGCACACGGACCTAATCGTGTTTTCTTGCTTATTAGCGCTATCCAAGTCACAAAGGTCGCTTCAATTAACCTTATGAAAATTGTTACTCCTTATAGTTCAGTTATTTATTTTGAAGCAACTTTTAGGAGACTGTGTAGTGCAAGTAATATAAATTTGTGTAGTTGTACATGGCAAATGTTTTCATATGGTTATCTGTTTTTCGATTGCTGCAAAAGAAAAAGAGATATCCCCTAGAAAACGCTTGCCTACAGAGACACAAATTTATATTACTTACACTACAATGTCTTCCTCAAAGATAGTAAAGGTTGATTCAAAATAACTGAACTACAAGGAGTTTCAACTACCATTTGGTTAAGTGAAGCGGTATTTGTCACTTGAATAAAGCTAATTAAGCATTAAAGCCTGAATAGGTCCATGTGCTAAAATGCACCACCTGCTCGATCACCAAGTAAATTCTCAACCAGAAATTAAATTAAAACCTTCACCTTGTACACACGTCGTCTTCTTCATAAACCTTCTATGCATAGATACATGTTCTATGTTCCACCTCTTCATAATCTGCAAACAGTTAAGATAGATGCGTCAATATACTACTCAATCAACAATACACAACTAAATATGGATAATTTGAACTGTAATCACAAATTTAACTTTAAATATACACATACAAGTGCACATACTAAATATGGATAATTCAAACTTTAATCACTAATTTATAACAAGAACATACACATGCACATGCACAAACACATACAAATACACAACTATATAAGGATAATTTTAACTATAATCACTAATTTAACTTTGAACATACGCATACAAAACTCATATTCATGAAATTGTTGATGTAAACTATAACCTGTATACCATAGGAACTTAAAAACATTACTACTCAACAAATTAAGGGATTAAAGTACAAATCCAGAAATACTAAACCCTTAAAATTCTGAAATTACAAAACTAAAACATTAAAGTTAGGCAAACTTACTAATAGGAGGTGGTTGACAAAAATAGGAAGCCATTGAAGTTAATTTTACAAGAAAAATTCGATTTTTGGCCTATAGATGAAAGGGGGGTGGAACAACCCAAAATTTTCAGTGTACTTAAATTTGGATCTAAAATAAATACATTAATTAATATTAGGGAAAAATCAAATTGTTTGACTATAATGATGATGATTGTTTGAATTGAGTGTAAATAGATTTTTAAGTTAGTTTACTTATAAATGTTGTAATTGGAATTTAATATTTTATAACAAATTAAATTTGAGTTGCCTAAGTCAAAATTTGAATTCAAATTTAATTTGATAAATGGTGAAATTCTGAGTTGTGTAATAAAAACTAAATTTCAAATCTAAATTCAAATGATAAAATTTTGGGTACTTAAATTTACGAAATCGATTCATAAATTTATTTAAGCTATAATTTGATTTAAATTTGAATTTAAGGAATATTTAAATTGAATTACAAACAATTAAATGAATAAATGAATATTTTAATAATTAAATTAACTATGAATTTAACTGTTTTGTAACTGTCTTGGAATTGAACGAAACAAGTTCCATCGAATCCGGAATAGTGGATTTTTGTAGAGTTTCAAATTTCGTAATAATCCGACTCGTTAGTTGATCGTATGAGTAAAAGATGTTAAAGAATCTATGTAAAGAGATAATTTGGTTATTTCTCTATTGGGCCTTCTATATTTATATGAATAAAACTCCCTTCCTTCACTCATCAGCCCATTTCCACTGTACGTTCGTTTTTCCATCTGCTCTTTTCTATAATGGCAGAAACTAATTTCCAAAACCCTAGATCAAAGAAAAATAATACTTCAAAACCAAATCTCTTCAAAACATAGAAAATTACATATCAAATCGAAGGCCTCGATGATACAAAGCAATGGATACTCTCTATTTCGACATGCAATGCTTCTTTTGGTCAGAAATCGTGGTCAAAGGAGTTGATTTTTGGAACCCTAAAGATAATTTGGGCGTTTTCGATTTAAGCAAGAATCATGGAATTGGAGATATGGGTATTGTCGAGGATGGCCATACAAGTTCAATAGTGGTGACAGCATCGCATAGAAGTCGTTGTGGTGGTCGGATTTGGTGTTTAAAGGTTCAAAATCCCGTTTGTTCATCTCATCGATGACAAGGGAGGAGACCACCAAAAATCCTGGTGTTTGGCTTGGAGCTGAAAGGCGATGGGCTTCGCGATGACACTGATCGGAGGCTCTATCATGGACGCAGCATGGAGAATTTGATGGTCAAACTCAAAGGCAAATGGGTTGTTTTTCTAGCGTGTACTGTTCACGCCCGAGACTTTGAGGAGCGGGGAGATAGTTTCCGCGTGCTGACATGTCAAAAAGTGGGTGGGTGAGTAATATTTTATTTGTTTTTATATATATTTTCAAAATTCGAATGGTAAAACAAGCATAACTTCTTCATACAACCTCGAATTGATGAGCGGTTTGTAGCGTTAGGATCATGGTGAAATTGCGGACGACCTGAGACTGGTTTGGCTGCGTTTGGAGACTGTGAAATTTTAAGCTTTAGTTGGACGTCCGATCAACTAAAGACCCAAAGGTAAGTGATTTTCTCACACACGATTAACTGAATTGTTCCCATATTTATTGAATTAAATTATGAAATAAGTTTGATTGCATGGTTGTGTTTGATTGTTGAAGTGCTGCTTAAAATTGACATGTAAGTGTGTTAACATGCAAATCTAGGTCAATGATTAGTTATTTAATCAAATTAGATTTCTAGTTGGAAATGCTAATCCTGGAACAGTTTAGTACTGATTAGTTGATTGGAATGGTTGTGATGGATGTTTGGTTGAAATTTATTACTGAATTGATATTGACACTGCTAATGCTCCATATTCAATATAATGTATTACATGTTATTTGTGACTATTAATCCCATTTTCAACTTAGATGTTACAGTCATCGAATAAACCAGGGATTACACATACTGAAATGGTAAACATTTGTGACCCCGATTTGGATTGAAATGATATATCCATCCCTGAAATATCGAAGAATCAAATTTTAAAATAACTTGGCCATAGGATAGCAAATAATATATGGACATTGGTTGGTAAAATGATTTTTAAAGACTCAAAATTCTATTTGACGGATTTTTTTTATTTAAAGGAAATGTGTAGATTTTTGATAATTTTTATTTTTTTCCTTTAAACATACACCTTGAATATTAATGAGTTTATCAAGGGAAATTATTCAAACAAATTGAGATTGTAAATGGGATTTTTAGTATATCTTGGAGTTTCCAAATTTACGGTAAGATGTAAATTGGCAATTTCCCATGAATTGAGTTTTGAAATGTAAGTTGTTTGAGGATACTTGAAATTACCTCAAATTTGGCATGAATATGAATTCGAACCCTTTAAATCAAACTGTTTATTTGAACGATGTTGAAGAATGAGATATGGAAATGTAGTGAACTCCATGGAGAATGGAATATGGATTCAAGTATTGGAAATTCGAAAGAAAGAGACAATTATGGTTTAAAATTTATTATATATATATATATACACTCATCTCTTGCTCATAAATAAACTATTCCTTTTCTTAAAATTATTTATTTGAAAACTTTTTAATCTATAAACTAATTTTATTGGAAATAAATTTTTCCTTATATTTTATTTCTTAAAACTATTTAGAACTTTTAAATTTATGTATATAAATAGTGTTTTAAATTAACTTATCTTATTTTAACTATTATATTATATATATAATTTATATAAAGATTTTCTTATAAGCATCTATTTTTCAAAATTTTATCTTTTGAGTTGTAAATTTCTTTCGAATGGAAAGTGTTTGGATTTAAACCGTTGGCTCAAATGGAGTTGGAATAAAGTTATTTGAATATGAATCTATTTTAAATATGGAAATGTAAATTTTATTCTACTCGAATATAGATGGATCTCCTAAGAGATTGAAATGAGTAAAAAGAAAATATATATTCTATTTGAATATTGTAACATCCCGGATTTTTAGCATCATAATAATTAATCTGTTTAATTATTTAAATAACAAATATATTATTTAAACGATAGTTGAACGTATTAATTATAATATAAATTATATTCAAGCTCGTAATGTCGCGGCAATTCGTTATTTAACGTTTTGAACTTCAGTGGAGTATACAAGATCCGTTATGAGTTAGATTTCTTTGAAGCAAGAGACGTTCTAACCTGTTGAGTTATATTTATCTAATGGAAGAGAAGAATGAAGATTTCGCTTTGCAGATTGCGAGTTATTTCCAAAACGAAATTTCAAATAGTCGTTGTAGAATCGTTTACAAACCATTACAAAAATTTAATTATTGTAAATAATTGATTTCGAATTTGGACAAGATATTTGAGACTTATTATTTATTTAATTTTTAGAATTTTTCTGTAATTTTTATTTTTAGAAATAAATAACTATTTTATTTGAAGTATTTTACACCCTATATCAGCATTTTGGGATTTCATAGTATTAATTAACTTGTCTATATTATTATATTTTTGGGATCGTGGCACATTGATCGTCATAAGGATATTTTTGTTTTTGTCAATAGTCATCCATAAATGAACAAGATTTTATGCAACAGGGTGCTCTAAATAAATATCTAATATTTACAAATATATATATATATATATATATTTAAATCATCTTCTCTACCGAGTATGCAATGCTACTTACTTTCTATACTTTAGATTGGACAATTCAATCCTACCTAACCTATACCTTTAAAATCAAAACACAAATCTGAGTAAAATCCTTCTTTGGTCTAATCTGTTTAGAACAAGCAGTGTATTTTCGAATCAACCAAACATTTCAGTGCTATCGAAAACTCACGGAAGACCAAAAATTCAAGCCATCTAAATTAGGCAGGCTATACTGTTGTCTAACCTATCTTTCAAGTTGTAACGACCCAGAAAATATGAACCAATTTAAAATTTTTAAATTGGCTAAAATAATGGATTTTAAATATTTAAAATAAATATTCTAAATAATGGCGATGAAAACTGAGTTTGAATCGACAATAGAAAACGAATATAATTAATTATAATTATAAACAAGGCCTGAAATGGCGTGGCAGTTTCAAAAATTGAATTCAAACTTTGTCGGACTGTACCGGGTGCAAAACAATCCGGATTTTAGTGAAACCAAAAATAATGGAATCTAATTGATAATATCTTTCTAACGAATCTGACCAATCAAAATTTGATAGCGGGAATCAAAAGATATGTCCATTTGGAAATACTGAATAGTCGCTATGGAATTCAGGCCCTTAAAAATGGATATTTTGCAAATGACCTCGGATTTCGACGAAACCACTTTTGTTGGATCCGCAGGGTCAAGTTATTATTAGGTTTCAAATTTCATAATTTTTCGAATCAATATGTGAGCGTGGCAAAGGAAAACGCGTTTGACAAGATTCTGTTGATTTTAATCGACTGGAAATTGGCCATTTTTCAAACGGTCTCAGAATTCAACGAAACTAGTTTTGTTAGGACCGTATCGTCAATACGAAGCTAGAAAATATTTTTCTGGAATTTTTCTAGTCAGTATGTGGCCCCGATAATTTGAAATGTACGTTTAAAATTCAATATAGTGATTTAAATGTAAATTCAAAGGAAACTGATTGTAACGATCAAATCAGCTTGCGATACATATCCCATTGTGTTCGGAATGGGGGTAAAACGCTATGGGCGACAGGCGGTGGGCCTCGTTTCGAGGTCGTATGTAAAAGTCAACCTTTTTGCAAAATTAAATAATTAAAAAAAATAATAATAATATAATTTCCCTCCTTTATCTCCCTTTCTGCCCCCCCCCCCATTCATTTTTATTTCAAACGAAAAGAAGAAAAAAAAAAACCTAAAAACTATCGACAGACCGCCCCCCCTAAAGCGAACGCCGCCACCACCGCAGCTCCGACGAAGACGATCCACCTGTCCCCCCTCCATCGATCGAAGACCCGAGCCTCCAGAAGCCATCGCGAGCGATTCGAGCAGCCCCCCTCCCAGTCTGACGACCTCCTGCCACCACCGGCGAACCCCGAGCCGCCGCCTCGAAGCCAGACTCCGCCTCCCCTCCGACGAACTGCGGAAACCCCCCCTCTCTGTAAGTATTTCTTTTTATTTTATTATTTTATTTTTATTTTATAAAAACAGAATTTAAAACTGATTTGTTTAAAAGTAAAAACTGATTTTGTTCAAAAGTAAATACTGATTTTTGAAAAGTTAAAAAAAACTGTTTATTTTAAAAAAAAAAGGTTAAAACGGATTTTTCTAAAGATGTAAAACTGATTTTAAAAGCATTTTAAAACTGATTTTGAAAAGGTTTTAAAAACTGATTTTTATTTTAAGATTTTAAAAAGGAAAAAGATTTAGATTTTAAAAGGAAAAAGATTTAAACTTTAGAATAGAAAAGATCTAAACTTTAAAATAGAAAAGATCATATTTTTAAAATAGAAATAAAAAAATCAGATTTTTATATATTGAAAGTCGAAGTAAAAATCAGATTTTTATATATTAAAAGTCGAAGTAAAAATCAGATTTTTATATATTGAATAACATAGTCAAAATTCGATTTTTACATATGTAGAGAATACGGGCAACGAAAGCGACAAAAGGCGAGATTGTTGAAGGTTTCTCTAAGGAAGGGTCGTTGTAATTGGATAGCTATTGGTGAGATTTCTGATTTAAAAATTATATATATGTGCTGAAAATGAAAGTGAATTGCTATATATAAATATATATATATATATACGCCCCTCGTCCACAAACCATGGACGATATTTATTGGTTGAAATTGTTGTGAAAATTGATTGATAGTGAATGATTGTTTGGGATTGTTTGTGATGGATATTGATTTGATTGTGGTTGAAAAATACCCGTTTGTGGTTGAGAAATATTTGGTTGAAACCACATAGGATTAGTTTGTGGAAATGAAATAAATATACACATGCCGCCTGCGTGCGAATTAGATGCATGATCCCCATTGTCAAAAACCGCGAGGTTTTAAGGTAGAGCGAGGAGCCGTACTAGGGACGGTCCCGGTTTAACTACCCTGCCGTTATGCTGCCGAAATTTTGAATAATATTCGTATGTTTGAATTATTTTCATCTGCTTAAACTCTATTTATTCGTTGTATAGAAAACATTCATGTGTTGAATTGATATTCATTCGTTGATTAGAAATTCATGTGTTGAATGGTATTCATATTTTGAAATAAATTGTTCGATAATAAAAATCACATTTTTATCTATATATAGAAACTATAGAAAACATTCATGTGTTGAATTGATATTCATTCGTTGATTAGAAATTCGTGTGTTGAATGGTATTCATATTTTGAAATAGATTGTTTGATAATAAAAATCACCTTTTATCGACTATATGAACTGTGTAAAATAATCTCGTTTTAAAAGAAATTGTTTTATGATAAAAATCCTATTTTTATCACCAACTTGAACTATATAGAAAAATAGTGTCTTGAAATGAATTGTTTTACAATAAAAATCACATTTTTATTGTATGCATAAATCGTTGAAATGTGAAGTGTTAAAAATAGCCACTTGTTCAAAATAAACATATATGAGATGAAATATTCATTAATTAGCTAATGAAATGATTTGCACCTATGTATGTAACATTAGAATAAATGGTGTCTTTAAACCAAACAGAAATCAAATATGAAGTTGAATAGAAAATGATAAATGATAAGAACTGTATATATATGTACATGCATATTTATTGAACAGGTTATAGCAAAGGGGCTAGAGAAGAGGAATAAAATTTTGTGCCCGACAAATAGGTACACATTTACTGTTTTGTTTGGGTGATGATTTTATGAGCCTGTTGGCTAGCCGCTTGGCTTTTTCTTTTTCTTTTTGAGATTAGAAGGACCGGGAACGCTATTAGCGATTTCCCGATGCTCCCGGTGCAGGGGAGGTTATGGCGAAATTTTCCAAAAATTTAAGGTGTTAGAAAAATATTTGAAGTAAAAACGATATGGAAATCATTGAATGAACTATATTTATATAAATATAAATAAAATTAAAACGAAACGAGGCCGTGCAGTTCGTATTTTGAAACCGTGATTTCAAACGACTAGTGCGGGAAATCCGACCATTGGATTTTCCTGAAACCTCAACCGTCGGGTTCGCCTTGGAATTATCTTTCCAACGGCACCAACCTTGTAAAAATCCAACAGTTGGATTGTCTGGAATGTTTAATTCAAATCTGAAGAAAAACAGCGCCAGAAGCGATTATATTTATATATATATATATATAAATATAATTATATATTAAATCGAATAACGACGCTGCAGTTCGTAATTTGAAATCGAAAATTCAAACGATTGTGCCGGGAGATCCGACCGTCGGATTTTCCCGAAACTGGAACCGTTGGATTCGTTTTGAAAAGACCTTTCTAATGATGTAAATTTTGCGAAGATCCAACGGTTAGATTTTCAGATATGTGTAAATCAAATCTGAAGAAAAACAGCGCCACGGCCGCTTTATGGCCCGAAGCGTCGTTTTGAATAAATTAGCTATTTTAAAATAAATAAAAATAGCGATAAATAGTTATAAAATATCATAAGCGATATGGAATGGAAATAAACTGAATTTGTTCGATTTATGTGGCTTTTGATGGTTGAATGTGTTTGGTGTGAAAATTACATTAAAGAACAAGATGGTGTTGTCAAATAATTTAACCATTGAAATAAATTGATTTAAAATTCTAATTATACGTAAATTATTTGGAAAGGCCGAGTTAATTCTCATTTCAAATAATTGACCGACGATTGAAAGTCGAAGATGAAGACGATGGTCGAAGACCGGAGATCTTCACCTCGTTTGGATGGTAGCCGAGGTCCTGATTGGGAGGCATCCCGAAATATGGATAATGAGTGGTGATCGTCCAGACGTACGTGGTGATCGAAGGGTTTGCGAGGTATTTAGTGCCTCCGGTTTCGTTCAGACCCAGAACGGACTTGTAAATGGACTGTGTGTCTGACATTGGAATTTATTCTGTGTTGATTGATTTCTGTTAAATATACATCTGTTTGGCGGCGGAGAATTTATTCTTTTGCTTAACGCCCTTCTCTGAGACGCACGAGCTCAGAGGTTGTATATCGATGGATATCAGTCGCATGGCATGAATTGCCTGTGTGGCATGCTAAGATGCAGTGATCAGGGCTTCTGTTGAAAAGCAAAGTCTTGTGGTGATGATCAAAGCACCGCCTGTGTGGCGTAGCTTTGTGTATAACGTGAATTCGTGAGCCTCACACCCCGGTATGAACCTAAAACGGGAGAGGACATCAGGGAGGGCCTGCGTTTGTTCCTAGCTAGGGTGGTGTCGGTGACCTACCAGCCCTGACATTTATATACTTTTCACCTATGTGGTTGTTGCTGTTGCGAGGCGCCTCGGTTTGATCGGACGATCCGGGTCCGATGGAGTCATTCGTTGGCTCATTTACGCCCCAAAGGGCGGGGAAACGCAGTGTTCAGACATTTTAATCCACATCGGTGGACCGGCCCTGACGATCCTAAGGCTTGACAGAGTACTTGCCTGAGGCTCGGGCTAGGCAGTCTCGAATTCGGTAAGGACTATCTTTTGCCTTGGTTCATGACGGAAATCCAATTTCCAAATACGTGACGATGCGGTTTCGATTGTATATATACATTTGGCGACATAGTGGCATGGGACGCTCATGTCGTCTATGATTGATAGTTATGATTTGAAATTGTTTTCAAAAGATATAGACACTAGCAATAATAACAAATGCCTTTGTTTTATTCGTATCAAGCATATTTTGGCCGTTATAAGGTAAAACTCTATCCTTCGGTTTGCGTTGCATTGTGTGATGGGAACTGAGTCTTATAACGGCTTCATTTTATAAAAAGCATAGCGATGTTTTAAAAGAAAGATCTGTTTTAAAGCACTGGCAATCCAATGGAGTAAACCCGTTCCACGAAAGTGGCGTGGTCCTGTGATTAGCCATATTATATATGCGTTGAGTAGATTTCTCATACCAGTCCCATGACTGACTCGTAGTTTGTTTCACTCTCAAACTCGGGTGCCCCTTTTTCTACATGGGCAGCCTTGTATTCAGGTTTAGCTGGTTCTATCTGGATAGCTGGAGCTGAAGATGGATTCTATCATTTATTTCTTTTTATGCTGTTCAGCTCCTATTGTACATATTTTGTTTATTTCCGCTGTAGACATTTATGTATAGCTGAACTGTATTTGTACTAAGTAAGATCCTGTACATTGTG
Organism: Allium sativum; assembly: GCA_030737875.1. Lineage (NCBI taxonomy): Eukaryota > Viridiplantae > Streptophyta > Magnoliopsida > Asparagales > Amaryllidaceae > Allium > Allium sativum. Next base: position 174,350,581 of record CM060915.1, on the reverse strand, counting down.
TAACTCTGATGATTACTTTTATCCAGTATATTCTATTGTTCATTCTGGTGTATTTATTTAATTCTGTTCTGCTATTATCTGTTTCTGTGTTATATTCCAAAGATAACCTTGTTTCCATTAGAACGGGAAATCGGGTCGTCTCACAAGTAGTACCCCATGCCTACATTGGAAAGGGATTGCCAAACTATATTTCAACTCCGCATATTCAGGCAACGATGGCTCGCTACATATGAAAGGACGAGGCTCAGACCTATTAAATTTAATGGAAGCACATGTATAAGAAAATCAAAATGTACACCCTTGCCACCCCTTCACGTCCAATTGGTAATACAACCAGATCACCTGTACACCCTACCACCTAACATATTTACTATATGAACTTCAGCTCTTTAGTACCTGCATGCTCTCCTATTTGAAATGACGTTTGGGTTCTTTATTCACTTAAAGATATGATCAATGGTTTCCATGAGATGGACACATGAGAACGTTGTTATTTGGGTACAAGCTAGTGAAAGATAATTGTTTAGAGAAAAGCATATATGTCCTGTTGTTATTAGTACGGGTTAAGGAGATTAGTTAAGTTAAGGATATATATATATATATATATATTATTTTTATGAACAATTTAATACTTTGCTGCTATGATATTTTTATCCCCGCATAGCTAACAAGGATTACAAGCCTTTTCATCTAATGCAAATATATATGTATTAAAAATCTAAATTCAGTACAACTCTCTACGGTAGCTTACCCTGTCCACTATAAAGCCATGTCTGGGAAAATCAAAATTTTGAATCTGCAAACCTATTGCTAAAAGATGTACATCCTAGTTAGTGTTTCTACTCCTTGGCCGCTAAGGAATCGCCCCTATAAATACACAAGACTACCATTCCTTTTTTGCTTTACTTGAAAACTGAAACAAACATAGGAAAATAATAGTGGAAGCTTTCATTTCATTCGTATGTTACTTTTGTTTTGTTTTGTGGGTTCCATGAAATATTTCCATCACAGTTCTTCTGAGTAGCCGTGACCTGAGACTGATGAAGCGCTGTTTGAGAGATGGGCTCTAACTTCCGTTAACATGTGGAAGTTTAAGGCTTCCGTGTATGTTTTCAAGCTTGGTTATGGCATTCAAAAATGGCCTGAAGCTTGAGTTTTAAAATGGCAAACGAGGAACGGTGATGAAATGGTGAAGTAGGATGCACAACAATGGTTTACTGAAGTTTGTGTATGGGAGTAGGAGCTGAAAAGTGAAAATGAAAATGGAATTTGGAAGGGACGAAGACTGGGAGTGGGGTGGAGTTTCACGTTTAATGATAAGAGAGGAGGAAGGCGGATGTTCTGCGTGCAAGAAGATTATTCTATATGTAAAGGAGGGGGCGGGTCATTATACTTGCCTGGCCATTAATGTGAAGCAGGGTTTTTGCTTCAAAATAGACGAGGAGGGGAGTGAGCCCAGTTACCTGGGCGGACATATGTTGGGAAGAGGGATCCTTTTTGTGGCGGGTGGTTTAAAATAGTTTGGGCCAGGATTTAAAAAGTGAATATTAGGCACACATCCCTAAAACGAAACTTAATTAGGCTCACATCCGGTCATAAACTTATTATAAATTAGGTCCCTATTTTCAAAAACATATAAAAACATACAAAAAAAATATAAAAAAATCATGTAAATTCGTAATTAATTAAATCAAATAATCGTGAAAAAAATCAGACCAAAAAAACATCAAAAACAACGTCGAAATCACGAAATACAGAAAACCAACGAAATGCAGTAAATTGCATCAAAACATGCATATAAATCGATTAGTTGCATACATGTATGCATTTATTTCAAATCTGCGTCAAAACTGCAGTATAAATGCATACATGTATGCACATATTGTTAAAACATGCATCTGCTGATGCATTTATTTAAAAACCGCATACCTACGTGCAACTTATTCACGTTTGCATGTATTTTGACATACATGCACACATGTATGCAGTTATATAGAAAAACTGCATACATGTATGCAATTTTTCAAACAGGCGTGCATAAATATATGCATGTGTATTCGAATAGTTGCATAAATGTATGCAACTATTCGTAAAAGTTGCATACATTTATGCAACTTTTTTTTTTAATTTCTGTGGACTTCCGAGAATGTTTACAGATTTTAGAATTTTTTTTTTTTTTTTTTTTTTAAGTGATAGCGCCTGAAAATTTGGACAGAAAACGAAAGAGGCGGAGGTATGGAAAGTGGCAGGCGGAAGATTCCAGGCGGCAGCTAAAATAGGGGGCGGGTTTACAGAGAAAACATTAATTACAGGGATGTATTGTGAATTTAAAAACTTGCAAATAGTTGCATACATGTATGCAACTTTTGCCAATAGTTGCATACATGTATGCAAGTATTTCTGAAGCTGTTTTAGTTGAAAATGCATGCAGAAACCTGCATACATGTGTGCAACTATTTGAAATACTTGCACACATGTATGCAAGTATTTACATGTGAAAATAAAATATGTGCAGAAACCTGCATACATGTATGCAACTATTTTAAATACTTGCACACATGTATGCAAGTATTGCATGTAAAAATATAACAGAGAAATACTTGCACAGATGAATGCAAGTATTCCAAATATGTGCATGATTTGATGCAGATTACTGCATTTTTCGTTGTTTTCTGTATTTTTTCGATTTTGATGCATGTTTTGATTTTAATATGATCTGAATTTTTGGGCGAGTACATGTTTTATTTAAATACGAATTTACGTGATTTTTTTATATTTTTTTAATATTTTTTTTATGAATTTTCGAAAAACAGGGACTAAATTTACAATAAGTTTATGACCGGGTTTTTTTTATATTTTGAAACCTAATAGGGACCTCTAAAAAACGCACCCATTTAAAAATGGTAATCCCAATTTATAAATAAAAAAAGAGAAAGAAAGGAAAAAAAAAGAAGTACGGGTTGGTTTTTGGTGAGCTTTCATGATGGTTGCGTATTACATTGGACGGAAGTACCAAGGTGAGATTGTTTAAACAATTTTAATTATTTTAATTTAGCAATCGGTTAGATGAACAGGATAACATTTAATTGAATACAGAACTCGTATAAACTGTGAATTCCATCATTTTAATGGTATTGACAAACAAAACACGTTAATTTAACATGTCCGGTTTAAAACATAAAATATTAGTAAAAATGTTGGAAACTGAATTTAATTATGTCTAGTGTTGTTAATTATATATTTGTTAACAACCATTTTAATATTTACAAACGTATTTAAATACATAACTGTCGTATACATTATCAGAATGGAGCACCGTCTGTCACTTTGGAATCGTACTGAGGTATGCTACGCAATTAAGCTGATGTGGACATTTCCGGAGCTCGTTTAGATTTATGACAGAATTAAACGTCTAATTCGAAATAGCCGACATTAATCATTATTTAAATGATTAACGACCAAGGTGAGTAACTCACTAACTCTGTTCAGTTTTATAATTTTATAAACGTTGAGTATGGTGTGTGATGGTCGTTTGGATGATTTGCTAATTGATTGGTTAAAATTATAGACACAGTTATAAACCGTTGCTTAAATATTGACTCCAATATTTCATCTTAATATGAAATAAATGTTATTTTTGTTGATTAACATCTTTGAATGCAGGGAAACAGGTTGGAGGGATCCAACTGGATTCCTCAATGATTTTGTTGTTGATTTTCATATATTGCTTTACATGATATAACAAATAACCTGGTGTGGATTATTGTGTGGTGTGCGATATTTGCACAACAGTGACTTGAAATAATTGGTATATAAATATCGTCAAATATATTAAAAAATACTGGAAAAGTAATTGAGGTTTTAAAAAGGGATTTCTATTTTAAAAATAGAAATCGAATTTCAAATGAACTAAAGTATAATAACTTGTGTTAATTATATCAAAAACAAGTAATTGGATTTATGAACAATATTTATAAATGAAATAGAAAACATGATTATTAAATTATTCTAGATGGTAAATTTAGGAGTGGATATAAAGGCGAAATGGAATTTGTTTTCAAAGGAGAAAGATGGAGATATGTCGAGGTTCGAAATGTAAAGGAAAACAAGTCCATAAGAATTTATGATGAAAATTCGACTAAATCGAATATTAGTGAAATGAAGAATTTTTAGAAATTTTACTTTATATAATGCAGAATGTGACATTTAATTTAACACAAATAATTTATAAATTGAATTTTGTGGTCAATATTTAAGTTATAAACCTAGTATAAAATTAACAGCAGTTTAATGATATCGTTATAATCAATGTTTTTCCGTGGACTCTTAATTTAAATTTGTGATTGTGTGAGCAATGACCGTTAAAGATTTGAAATGGTAAACTTGACTGTTTCGAAGTTGAAAGTGATTTTCAGTCAAGGTCTGTGAGGTAATTATACCCCAACTTGATTGACTTCAGGAATAACGAAGGAATGGTTAAGGTTCGGTGGCGAGATTGGTTAGATCAGAGATGTTTTCTAAGTATAGAAATTGGAATGATTTGGGATAACGAGAAGTTAAGAAATAAAATTTGGAAATACTTTCCCAGGGTTAATAACGTATATTTTCTAAATATAGGAAATAAGAATTAGAAATATATGGAATTAATTCCCGATGTTAAAAAGAAGGTATTTTCTTAATATAGGAAATAAATAGCTTAAAATAAATGGAAAAGTTTTCCAAAGATCGTGTGAGGGTAAACGGGTTTTGAGAAATATATGGGAAAATATGGAAAAGAGGAAATCGAGGAAATGAATAAATTGAATTAAGGGAGGTAAAAGTTGATTGATGATTTTCTCGGCAGGATTTCCATTAGAAATACGACCGTTGTTTGTACACCTATATTTCTTTGATAGTTAAATCACCAATTAACGAAGTTTTTGACCATTTTTCCGTTGTCAATACGGAGAGACAGGGATCATATTCATTATCTGAAACCACTCCGTATGGGCATTAACGTTGCGAATCAAGTTGATGAAGATAATTGAAGACGAAATTATGCAAGGACTATCCTGTTTACAGAGTAGTGCCTTCGGTTTGTCCAGTCCCAAGACAACGTGAATGGACGAATGTCTGACATAGTATATCTAATGGATCACGTAAGTTGATCTCTTTAAACGAATTCACGTTCGGTGGCGGAGGAATTCATTTCTCTTAGCTTTATACCCGTGGTACTTTTGTGGAATCAATTTTGATCTGGCGGGTATAACGATGTCACATTCAAAGTAAATGAAGGTGTTGTAATACCCCACCTCCGCTAAGGTCACTCACAAAGGGAATGCCTTATCTTTGGTGGAGCATTTTAGTAAACAAAACAGAAACTTACAAGATAGATAAAACAGTACTTGAAAAATTTATAACTTTATTTCAACAGAAGCTTGGTTACATCCTTTCAAATCACAATATCAGAATTCAAGTACAAAATATCAGTCTTGTACAAAAGCCTTCAGAATGCATAGTTTAAAATCATAATCCCCACAGAAGAAGACACGCCATACTTTAAGCACTTCAAGCAGAAGAAATCTGGATCAAGCTAGAGTATTCCCTTCTACAAAACCTGGGGGGAGGGAAACGGAAGAAAGGAGGCGAAACAACAAGGGTCATACAAAAAGTCTGGCAAGTCCAGTGATTTTCAGTTATGAAAAGATAATAATAACATAACATGAAAATAAAACTAGATGAGAGATAACTGTAATAGGTGTAGCAGATATAACAGAAGAACAGAATGATATAAGTTATTGCTTTACACTTCTCTGCACTAATACTAGTATAATAGAATTAGGTGTCACCCTAATGTCTAAACTGAAACAGAAATGGGTATAGAATAATTTCCACATAAGAGAATGCTAGTAATGGGTCTTTACCACCCCAACAAAAACAGACAGAAACAGAATGCTAATAATGGGCCTTTACCACCCGAACAGAAACAGACAGAAACAATAACAGATTAATCCCTATGGAAACAGAATGTAGAATTAGGTGTACACTAGTAAATGGGCCTTTACCACCCGAACAGACGGTACCACGTAGAAACAGACAGGTGTTACCACCCAACAGAAACAGACGGTACCAACAGAAACAGACAGAACTAAGTGTACCCTAAATCCCTACCCCAAGCGATTGGCTCCCTAATACATAAATACCCTGTGCCAGCCCCACAAAAGGGTGTATCATTCCCTAAAGTGGCAACCTTTAAATGACACAGACCTATTCATAGATGTCACGACGTCTTACATCCTCAGAGGCAGACCAGGATCCGTGCACGCACATGACCCGGTTGGAACTCACCATCAACACCCCTCGCCATTATCAGAATGAACCGCTTATAATTAGTTCAGTAAGCGTGCCCGGACCCTACCTACTGTTGGGTCAAAGTTTTGATACCAGAAAGGGTTACTGACTAATATGGGTCCCAAACAACAGATGATAGAAAGTAATTCCCTTCCTATCCTTGTGTCCCCAGGCTAACAGATTTCAGATTAACTTTTTTACAAGTTCAAACATACAGAATTCAGATCAACTAGTTCACAGACAAGTTCTTAGACTAACGGATCAGATATACAGATTTAACAGACTTACAGATTAATTGGTTACAGGTTAACAGACTTACAGATTAACTGGTTACAGATTAACCGGTTACAGATTGTCTAAATTTGTATTAGGCCTACAGATTCACGAAACGGGTTTATCGGATTCATTGGTCCAATTGGTATAACCTTACCCACCCAACACGTTTTAGACATCATATCTAACTCTGATTTTCATTAATTAAATATTAATGCCCAGACCTCTCACATTAGACTGACAGTTTGCGGCTACTGGTTAGGCCGGTTGGTTCCGGGCAGGTTTATATCGCAAACTGAGTCCAACCTCGGGTTTCAAGCACGTTATGACTAACTTCTCACATTAGAACCTATTGTTTGCGGCCACTGGAATATGTCGGGCGTTTCCGGGCAGAATTACGCCGCAAACTCATTCTAACCTCAAGTTAGCCATGTTTATCTATACGGCCAATTAATTAATGATTTACCATATATACCCACTCCTAATATACATGTCAATTATTCATAACTATAGCCAATTCAGATTATGTCAATAATGGACTAATTATATTAACTCAACAGATATAGTAGATAACAGGTTTTTCAGATTAGGCGACCTAACGGATTTAGCAGATTAAGCAAACTAGCAGATTTAGCAGACAACAGATTTAGTTTAGCAGATTTGGCATTTTCAACAAACTTAGCAGATGACAGATTTGGCAGATGAACAAATCTAGCAGACTAGGCAGTAGAGCAGAACTAGCAGATTAAGCAATATAACAGAACTAGCATATTAGGCAATATAACAGAACTAGCAGATTAGGCAAATATTACGGAACTAGCAAATTAGGCAAATATAACAGATTTAATCATTCCTTTAAAGTTTCACAAACATATCTTGCCTAATTATAAATTTGGCCTAAGTTTGCATGCCTAAATAGTTGTCATGATTCACACTATGATCATATACCCCACGTTTTCATTGAATTTACATGTCACAGATTATGGTCATAATTTACATGTCCCAATTTAGTTCAACTTGCCTAGTACAAAAGATTCACATATAAATTATACCAAATATAGCCATCGATTTCAATGCATGTCATATATTCAAAAATTTCCTACTTAGTTGTTATTCACATTTGATAGATATCCTACTTTAATGTAAATCTTTATACCTAAGCCATATCCTCTTTATCTCAAGTCACATGTTCAATACAGTCTATATTTATGTCCAATTATATGACTTTCTATGTCGTGTACTCAAATCATATGTTCAATAACCTTTATGTTATAAATATAACATATCCGGTCATATGTCTCAGATTTACGTTCTAGCTACAGTCCATGTTCTTTCCTCAAATCAGTCACCTATTGGTCATGCCCAATTTATGCATCATTCATTTTACTGTCCCAAACATTTTAGCGTATGTTAATCTCTTATGAGAGTGGCTCAGGCTCATGGTAGACTGGCTATAAAACAGAAAGAGGAAAGAGATACAAAATAAGATCTAAACAGAACAGAACAGATATAACCTCAGATTCAGATTTACAATTCATGTCACAATCAGAATTAACGTTTATATCGGAAAATAACTGTACTTGCCTTCCGTGGTTAAAGAAAGAACTGTAATTGTTGTAGAATCGTTGTAGAAGCTTTAATCTCTAATTTGAATTGAGTTACTTAGGTTGATGTTGGTTAGCTTCTAGTTTTGATTCCAGCAGAGTAGCGACGCCAATTTTATTTTTATTAGAACAGATGTAGAGTAGAAGCAGGGTAGAATTGTGTGTAGAGAAGGCTTGGTCTTAGGATGTATTTATAGGTGTAGGAACTCATTTAGGCCCTTAAATTAACCCTAGAACTCATCAGGTCCGTCCAAACATGTCACAGCCCTCAAAATCGCGCACATACGCACCAGGTTCGACCAGGGAGGTAGACCCCCAGGTCGACTGCCCAGTCGACCTGGTCTGGGGGGTCGACAGCCCAGTCGACTCCCTAGTCGACCTGGGTCCTAGGGGGTCGACTGCCCAGTCGACTCCCTAGTCGACCTAGGTACTGGGCGGGAAATTTGCCGCCAAGCCCGCTTCTGGGTTTGAATTCGAATTTTGAATTCGAATTTTGAACTGTCTTTGATTCTGAAAATTTCTGAAACTTCGGAGGGTCATATCTCCCTCATACAGACTCCGATTCTGGCAAACTTGGACTCATTTCCAAGAAGAATTCTGAGACGAACGCAATGGCGCAACCCGTTTCCCTTGATTCTTATTTTAAAAATTAATTATCCTCTGATTTGTTACTTATACGTTCACAGAAAGTGCGGGGTGTTACAGGTGTGATCTGTCCAAAGATACGTTACGACCTCAAGCCTCATCCACTGGGAAATGACAAAGATCGGGCAGGCGGCATGGCTATGTGGGTCGCACACATTCGGGTTTATTGTCACCATCTAGAGAATATTCGTATAGTTCTTCTTTTCGCTTCTGTATCTCCCGGGAACGGTTATGTTGCTAGCAACTGTATGTGATAATATATTCGATATACTCAAGAGAAATGAGTGGTCGGCCATGTGTGGGCCGGGTTGCAAGATGTTCTTGTTAAACCCAATGTATTCGCCTCTAGAGATACACTATCTGCAGGTGGTCCCATACCTTGTAATAGTCGAAATCCAATCTCCAATAAGAGCCTGGGGTTTTTGATTGTATATTATATATGTGGAACGTGAGATGCAAGCGTTCTGCTAGATTGTTATTTATTTATGATTAGACACTATTATAATATCAGAAAATTATTGATTTCAAAAATATTTAGGTTATCATAAGGAAAAAACTATCCGTATTTATGTGAGGATTGGTCTTACGATTATAATTTCTTTGAAGAGGATTTTGAAAGGTTAAACAAATGATTGGAGTTTACTCACACCAGTCCCATGATTGACCCAGAGTTTATTTGGTTTTGTTTCCCTAAACTCTTGGGTGCCAAATTTTGTATGGGCAGTCAAGTAGTCAGGATTTACAGATATACCAGGAGGAGCTTGGAGCAGGAAGCTTTAAGACTAGATATATCTATATAAGATTTATTTCCACCGTTATGTTATGTGATACTGATATGCATATACTGTTACAAGTTTGTATTTCCAAGTTATGTTATATATTATATTTATTCGTTCCGCTGTGAGATTCATGTTACTCTTATGTTATGTTATTGTGATCTTCTTTTTCTTCTATTCTAATTTTGTGTCTTACCTATTCTCAACCTTTAATTTCTTCCTATTAATTATTAGTATTTCCGATGTTAGAATAGTCAACATGGCAGTTTTGTGTTGATTTTCGTTGTCGAAAATCCCTGGGTCGTTACGAATATGAATGGATTTCCGACCATAAATCGATTTGGAATAAATATAATGCTCGATATGAAGTATATTCTACTTGAATATAAATCGATTTTGGAAATATTATGTGATTATAATATAATGAAATGAAATATATTCTAGTTTAAAATATAATTGATTATGGAATGATTATAATATTTTGATATGAAATTATATTCTATTTTGAATATAAAATTTGGTTCGAAACAAACATGATTCTTTGGATATGAAAGCGAACCTTTGTAAAATGTAAAAGAACCGACCGATGTGCAAAATGTAAGCGCTGGTTGTTAAAGAGATCGGAGTCGATAAGTGGCATACTCTCTGTCTGTGTCGATACCACTTTAACAACTATGCATGTGTTGAAGTATCCAGAACGAAGCGTGATGACTTGGAGGCAACGATTGAATCGAGGAATGCAAATGATGACGAAATAGCCCTGACCTCCAAGTCAGAACTAAATTGACAAAAACAGGAGCCATACCGTGACTAATAGAGGTAGCACCTCTGATCGGACGCACTTCTCCGATACTATTTCTATGTCTGTGATGATGATTAGGGCTCTTTTGATTTAGGAGTGTGTTCCGAGGTGGGCGGTAGTAGCTGCTATGCGTTACCACCGGTCCGGGAGTGCAATTGGTAGAATCCTACCGTGGGCATTTCCCCGAGTTCCTTGTCATATTTTTCCTTATCAAGCCACATACGATTTTGAGTTGTATCATACATATGGAGCGCCCTCTGATGCCATAGATTGTGGTATACTTACGGTAATGTATAGAATACGGTATTATAAATGGTGTAAGGGTAAAAATGTAATCCTGCTTACACTATTTTCATTGTGTTTACTTTACTGAATAGATATTACAATAATAGCGTATTATACTATGTATTTATTAGTTTAACGGATCCTTGAGAGATGGAAAATCCCATAACATCTCTTGAGTTATTGAACCCATGACACTCAGGTTATTTCATATCTTAATTTGACTAACATGAGAATGATTTAGTGTTGATCTGAGTGTTTGTTGTGTTTTCTTTTTATGCAATACTGTAATGACCCGCATTCGCAGAGGGTATTATAATTAATTTATTTATTTATATAAATAGTGATATAGTGAATTAAATGGTCATGGAATTAAATAATGGCGAATATTTAATTAAAATAATAAATTAAATAATATATATAATTATGAAATAATCAAAATTGGATGAAATGGCGATATGGTGTGAACTGGATCATCTGTGATATTTAATTCAGTTTAGAATTGAATTAGAATAACGATTATATTATTTGAACGACAGTTTGAACGTATAATTATATTATAATTAAAATCGAGCTCGAAATGGCGCTGTAGTTCGCTATTTGGCGATTTAAACTTCAACTGAATGTATAGGATTCGTTTTAAGCCGGATTTCTGTGAAACAAGAAACATGTGGAGCTGGTGGAGTATATCTTTCTAGTGGAAGAGAAAAATCGGGATTTCGTCGTGTAGATTTTGATGTACGTCCAAATCAAATTTTAGAAAAGTTGCTGTGGAAATCCTTTATAATTTATAAAGGAATTATTTATATTTTTAAAAGGAATTTCAATATAAATGGAATATTGGGTTGAACCAGATTGAAATATCAAGTTAGAAATTCATAGAGGAATATTCTAGAGCTGTATATTATCCCACTGTGAATATAGACGATAATATTTATTTTAAATATTAAATTTAATTATATTTAAATATAATTATATATTTAAATAGGCTATTTAGGGCTTTAAAAATAACCACTTTTGCAAACGAAGTCGGAAGTCGTCGGAACTAGATTTTTTAGGTCTGGAATATTGTAATATAGCAGGGTTTCCAATTTTATCATATTCGGGACTGTTTTGTTGTCATACGACCATGAAACGCTTGACAAGAATACACGTGATTTATATTGAATTTAAAAATAAAAATATCTTGGATATTTTGCCAATAAAAACAACTTAACTCTTATAATCTAATACCATTCATTATCTTCAGCAAACCTCAAAACAACGGTCACCACTTTTCTTTCTTTTTCCAACTTCGACAAATTAAATCTCACTCAAATTCTCAACAAAATCAAACAGGTATGGATCCGTTGGACTCACGAGATGAACAACTTCAAGCTGGTGGTCTTCATGTCCGGTGCGACACTTTTTCCTAAAGCTCCAAATTTGCTCAGCCAAGCTAAGGCGGGACTCCGGCGTCCACAGAGGCAGAACTGGAGTGGATGGGTGTTGGCGTGGTGTTTGTAAGGCAGAGGCGCACCCATCGACTGAGACTGGTGGGATTTCGACGTTTTAGGTGTCAATGTCTGTAGCGTGGCTACAACGGAGTTGGGAAGATCGGAGTCTGGCACAGCGAACCGGAGGTGATGTGATGGTGGTCCGCAGGCAAAAGGTGAGCAGCAGTTTCACTTGGCGTTGTCGGCGATAGTTTTTGGTGGCCGGGGAGGAGTCCGATAGACTTGGATGGCAGCAAGTCGAAGTCGACGACGGTGGATCGGACTTGGGTTCGTGGTGAAGGGGATGTGCAGGAGGGGGATGAGAGTTGAATGGGGGAGGTTGTGAAGGTGGTAAATGGCTGGAGCAACGGCGAATGGTGGTCAAAGCATCGATCAAAATGGGAAAGGGGAAGGAGCGAATTCTGTAATTAAATTGGGGAAGGAGATGAGGCATTGGGAAAAAGTTCGGTTATGGAGGGTTTAACAGGAGGGCACGGCGCGTTTCTTTTTGGGGAGAAGACTGTTGATAACGGGTTTGGTATCCAAGAAGGGTGATGGGCCGAGTAACAATGGGTAAAGCCCATTTGATTTAGATTTTTCCAAGTTTTAATTATTCAAAATGTACACTAATTGGTAAACCGCATAACTTGTTCATATTTTAACAAAATTCAACGAAACAAGATCCGACAGGATCGTATGGACGGACACTACACAATGGAACTGACCGCGAGTCAATTGGAGCATGTTACGATTTATAGCAAAATAAATTGTCCGTATGAATCAAGAGATGGTTATCATTATTAACGATGATCGTCCAATGTGAGTAAATCTCACTAACTCTGAACAGTTTATAATTTCGTGTTTTATTTTTAGAACTGTAAATATTGGCTGATTGACTGTGTGTTGACTGTTTGATTGAACTGCTAGTCAGTTAGTTGAATTTCTATATTGACTCTGTTTAACAGAATATATCATATGGAACTGAAAGTGATGTTATCTATATTGTTTTAACATCTGTGACGCAGGGAAACAGGTTGGAGGAATCCGACTGGATTCCTTAATAGATATTTTATTGTTTTTTCATATATTTTGATATATGATGTGAATTATAACCTATTGTTGATTATACGTGTATGGACGATATTGGTCATTGTGATTTGATGTGTTAAATACCATAACTTACCGGAATGGTGAAAAGGGAATTTTCAAAATGAATATTGAAAATAGATTATTTATAAAATCAAAGGATTTTATAAAAGAGATAATATTTATAACAATCAAAGTAGATTTTATAAAAAGGAAATATTTAGAAAATAAATAGAGTTATAAAAAGGGAAATTTTTTTATAACCGAATAGGATGTTATAAAAAGGAAAACGTTATAAAAAGGAAAACGTTACTAAAAAGGAAATCATTTGTAAAGTGAAGAACCGTTACTAAAAGTAAATCTTTATAAATGAATAGTTTATTCGAAAGGGAGTTTCTCGAATTTAGTTATTCGAATAGAGTTAAATCGAATATGGTATTCAAAGGGAGTCAATCGAATAAGGTATTCGAAAGTTGGTAAATCGAATATGTTATTCGAAAAGGGGTTAGTCGAGTCGAGTTAGCTGGATATAGTTAATAGAATATTTGTTATTCGAATAAGAGTTAACCAGTTAGAATTAATCGAATAGAGTTAAAATAAAGGAGTTATCGAACATTAGTTATTCGAATAAAGTAAAAGGAGTTATCGAATATTAGTTATTCGAATAGAGTTAAAAAGGAGTTAATCGAATATAGTTTATTCGAATAGAATCAATTGAGTTAATCAAATATTAGTAATTCGAATAAAGTAAAAGGAGTTATCGAATATTAGTTATTGAAATAGAGTTAAGAAGGAGTTAATTGAATATATTTTATTCGAATAGAATCAATTGAGTTAATCGAATATTAGTAATTCGAATAAAGTAAAAGGAGTTATCGAATATTAGTTATTCGAATAGAGTTAAAAAGGAGTTATCGAATATTAGTAATTCAAATAGAGTTAAATAGTGTTATCGAGTATTAGTTATTCGAATAGAGTTAAATGGATTTAAAGGAGTAAATCGAATATAGTTTATCCGAATGGAATTAGAGGAGTTAATCAAATAGAGTTAGAGGAGTTATCGAATATAGTTTATTCGACAGGAGTTAATCGAATAGAGTTAAAATAAAGGAGTTAATCGAATAAAGTTAATTGAAAAGAGTTAACCGAATATAGTTACTCGAAAGAATGGTTAAGTAAGGAAGTTAGTCAAAGAAATATAAAGTGAACTTTGCCTATTTCAAAGTTAGAAATGTTGTTCAGTTAAGTTCTGAGAGGTAGTTCTACCCCAACTTGATTGGCTTCGTATTTAACTAAGGAATGGTTAAGGTTCGGCGGTAAAGGATGGTAAAGTGAATTTAATAATTAAAGGAAATGGTTGAGTTGGCATAACAATGTTTAATCTAAACATCTGCTTAATCCAAACGTAGGAGTTTTGGAAATGTTTTCCAAACAAGAATCAGAAATGTTTTCTAATATAGAAAACAAGAAATGGAAATGTTTTCCAGTGTTAATAACGTGTATTTTCTAAATAGGGAAAATAAGGAATATATACATATACATATATATATATATATATGTTTGATGATTGATTGATATAATTTCTATCTGGGAATAATATCGTTGTTTGCACACCTGTTTTTCTTCGATAGTTAAATCACAGACTATCGAAGTTTTGACCATTTTAACGTTGTTAATATGGAGAGACCGGTTGGATTATTATCTAAAGAACCACTCTGTATAGGCATAAGCGTTGCGAATCATATATTCCAAAGGAAATTGAAGACGGAGTTATGCAAGGGCTATCCTGTTTACAGAATAGTGCCTTCGGTTCATCCTGTTCCTGGATGACTTGAATGGACGGATGTTTGACAGAGTATTTCCAAACGATCACGTATATGGATTTCTCCAATTGTACCAAGAGTGGAAGCGGAGAAGGGAACTTCTTTTAGCTAACACATAATGTATGTTTGAGGACGTCAATCTGTGATTTGATGGATTTGGCGATGTGGCAATCAAGGTGAATCTGGCGTGATGATAAAGTGTAGCTTCTAGCCTCATCAACCTGTAAATGACAGAAATCGGGCAGGTCGCATGGCTAAGTCAGTCGCTCCGAAGTAGGGTGTATAATCACCTGATCTAGAGTTTCATTTACTTCTAAAAATCTAATGTTGATGTTATCCCATTCGTGAAACGGTTGCTGATCCCAACCATTAGTGATATACATTCGATATAGTCAAGCGAAATGAGTGATCGATCATGTGTGGCCGGGTTGCAAGATGTTCTTGTTGAACCTAGTGTATTCCTTTCGAGAGGTACACTAGCGAAAGGTGGTTCCATACCTTGTCATAGTTGGAAATCCATTACCCAATACGTGCTTGTGGTTTTGATTTTATACTATATATGTAGCACATGAGATGAAAGCGTTTCTGCTAGATGATTATTATATTGTGGTTGATAGACATTATTATAATATCAAAAGGTTTTTGATATAAAGATAATTTCGATTCCCATAGGGGAAAAACCCATTCCGTTATACGGCGTGGTCTAATGAGATATCGATTACCTTCTTGAACTGTTTTAAACTGTTTTACTCATACCAGTTCCATGACTGACCCGGAGTTTATTTTGTTTTGTTTTCCCTAAACTCTTGGGTGCCTAAATTTGTACGGGCAGTCAAGAAGTCGGGATTTAAAGATATACTTGAAGAGCTGGGAGCAGGAGGCTTCAGGATTATATAGCTATAGTTATTTCCGCTGTGTTCTAAGTGTTGTACTTTGATAATGATGTATATTCAAGTACAGATTTATATTTCAAGTTATGTTATATCTATTATATGTTGTTCGTTCCGCTATGAGATTCGTGTTACTCTGATGTTGTGTTCTTCTTCTTCTATTCTAATTTTCTGTCTTATCTTTCCTCACCCTCTGTTTTCTTTCTATTAATTTCCTGATTTTCAGTTTAATTTGGGGTTGGACTTGTGTTTTTGGTCAGCTCAAATTGGACCGGATTTCCGGGTCATTACAGTTGGCATCAGAGCTTAAGTTAAGTGAATTACCTTGGCTCTGTGGCGTGACTCAGGAGAGATGGGGTTAGTAATACCCTAGATTGAGTTGAGTGTATATATACGAGTGAGCGTGTTTGTTATGGATATAAAAATTGTTTTATATTGTGGAGATTTATTGATTGAATGGCTTAGGAGTACTGGTCGATCAGTTTGATCCACTGTATCGGTAGGAGTTTATAAACACTCAAATGCGATTGGTCGACACGATATGTTTTGAAAAGAGGGTAAATTAAAATAAGTTTACCCAAGGTATATCCTGATATAGAGAAGATATATATATCAAAAATTATAATATAATGGATATATTGGTTGTTATTATAATCGAGTAAGATTATAAATTAAATGGTTATGTATATAACCAATCGGAATTCATATAAGTGAAATACGTGAAATCAGATGAGTTAAATCTGAAATTTAAACCAGGAATTGAATTAAAATTCTGGAAAATTGGATAAGCGTTTGTAAATGGATTTGGATTAAAAATAAGGAAAATTTAAGATCCTGGGAGATTTTAAATTATTTTACAAGCAGTGTGAATTATATTTTGAAATGAATTTCAAAGTGGAAATGTTTAAAAACTGTTTTATAGTATTGAACTCACTTCCATCACTGGAAAATAGATTTTGATGATGACAGCTGCATCATCCGTTTCCTTTTTCGAGTTGTAAGTGACGAATTACAACCAGAGATACTGTTTTGAATTTGTTTTGGGAAAGACAAGTTGTGTTGAATTTCAAATGGGATTTAAAATATAGAATTCGAATAATAGAATTTGAATTTTTTAATAGATTTAAAATATTAACTTGTTTTAAAAGAAATAAAACGAGAAGTTCCTTTATAAACGAAGTTTATAAATAGTTCTTTTATAAACGAAGTTTATAAATAGTTCTTTTATAAACGAAGTTTATAAATGAAGCGAAAAGAATTATCATTGGATAATTCAGAAATAAAAATACAAGTGTGAAATTGAAAGGGAAATCTATTTTCCAAAGGTAGAATATCGATCTCAAAGGGAATTGAAATCGAGACTTATTTAAAGAATGAATAAAGAAAGTTTGAAAAGGAACTTGAATTAAGGAAGTTCAAACATAGAATTTAAATAAGAAACTTCAAAGGGGATTTGAATATAGAAAATTCAAAGGGGATTTGAATATAGAAAATTCAAAGGGGATTTGAATATAGAAATTCAAATGAGATTTGAATAAATAAGATTTAAATAATGGAAAATTGAATATAGTATTCATATAGATCAATAAGAGGATTTGAATATAGAAATTCAAAAGGAGTTTGAATATAGAATTCAAATGGAATTTCAACTATAGAATTTGAATATATAGAATTTGAATATAGAATTCAAATGGAATTTAAACTATAGGATTTGAATATACAGGATTTGAATATATAGAATTTGAATAATAGAATTTGATATATAGAATTTGAATATATAGAATTTGAATATCGAAATTCAAATTGGATTTATAATATAAAATTTTAATAGAAATTGAAAAGAATTAACTAACTCGAAGAGGAATTAGTTAATTGAGTTTTGAATTTGAAGTTGAACTTTGAAAGTTGAATTGGATTTGTAAATGGATATTCGAAATCGAATGTAGAACTTAAATTTGAAATTTGGATTCAAATTAGTTAATAAGCAAGTTAAAATATAGTTGAACATGTCATGTTCAAGTATAAAAGTGAAATAGACTAAAGAGTTAATTAACAAATTAATTAACGAACTGAGTTAAAATGATCAGGTATAGTTAAAATAGAATGGGCAGGTATAAATATACATGAGATAGTTATGGATAAGTTATGGAGGTATATAAGTAGAATGCTCGACGAAAAGGTATGTATTTAATTCATATATGAGATTTTATGCGCTGTATCGGCTAGCCGCTTGGCTTTTTCTTTTTCTTTTGTATTGGTGAGGGCCATGAGAGGCTATTTGAAATATTTCGATGCTCCTGGTACAAAGGAGGTTATGGCGAATTTTTCCGGGAATTTAAGGAGTTAGAATATTTTCAAGATAATTTGATAGTTAGAAATCAACGTATCGATATATATATATATATATATATATATATATAAGGCGATAAGGAAATGAACATAGAAATAGAAAGTAAAATCAAAAAGGAAGACTAAGAGTAAAATCTAGTAAATATAGAAAGAGGAAGCGTATATGTGTTTATAAGTGAAGAAGTTGTTGTATGGTGTTGATTCATATCTGTTTTGACGTTATAAATGTTATTCAGTCAAGGTCTGTGAGGTAGTTATACCACAACTTGATTGATTTCATTATTAACAAATAAATAGTGAGATTTCAGGCTCGAACATCAATGATGAATAAGAGTTAGTTGAATATAGTATTTGGGTTGTCGTAACAATGTTTTACACAACATCCGGTTTAAACCAAATAAGTGTAAGCTTGGAAATATAATAAGGAATATTTCCTAAGTATATAAGTAAACGAGATCGGAAAAGAGATAAGTAATTGGAATATTTTCCAATTATAAATAGCATATATTTTTTAAATTTAGAAAATAAAGGAAGGCGATATTCGGAAATGTTTTCCAAAGAACGTAAAGGGCCAATATGGTAATTGAAAATATTTGGTTAACAAATATTGATAAAGAAATAGAGAAGTGATTTAAATAATGTAATATTAATTAAGGGCTCAGCGACATGTTCAAAAGGAAATTTTGATTTTTGAAAAGAGTAAACTGTTTGAAAACTCTAGGGAAAGATTGTTTGAATTAAAAACAAATTTAACAGAAATTTGTGAAAGCAAAATTGAATTAAAGAAAAGCAAGTAAAGTGGTAACTGAGATTGAATTAGAATGATATCAAGACAAATTGGATTGTGAGATTCAAATTTGAAGTGTAATGTGATAATCAAGTTAAGAGTTGGGAATCGAGAAGAAACTCGAGTTGAAATGATATTTGGCTTGGTAAAAAGCAAATGGTTGTGCTGGAGATGAAAGTGATTTCAGAATTTGATTGGGATAACATTGGTATATACTGAGTTGATAGCATATGGAAGTGATAGAGTTGATATGCCCAACAAAAAGGTACAAGTTTATATTTCATATGGTATGAGATTTTGATAAGCCGAATTGGCAAGCCGCTTGGCTGTTTGATTTTGTTTTGGGTTGGAGATGGCCCAGAGAGGCGAGTTGGAGTTTGACCGATTAACTAGTACAAAGGAGGTGCTGGTAGAATTTTTCGAAGAGTTAAGGTGTTAGAAAATTTTCAAGATTTTTGAAAATTTTCATTGATAAGAATTAATTAATAATTTAATTGAAATTAAATTGGTTCGGTTGAAACTGAAGTTAAGAAATGAACAAATATGTTCTAACCAGTCGTTAGGGTCGTCCTCTACCTTTTAGCAATTTCGAGGACGAAATTATTTTAAGTGGGAAAGATTGTAATGACCCGCAATCGCAGAGGGTATTATAATTAATTTATTTAATTATATAAATAGTGATATAGTGAATTAAATGGTCGTGGAATTAAATAATGGTGAATATTTAATTAAAATAATAAATTAAATAATATATTTAATTCTGCAATAATCTAAATTGGCTGAAATGGCGATATGGTGTGAACTGGATCATCTATGATATTTAATTCATTCTAGAATTGAATTAGAATAACGAATTTATTATTTGAACGACAGTTTGAACGTATAATTATATTATAATTAAAATCGAGCTCGAAATGGTGCTCCAGTTCGCTATTTGGCGATTTGAACTTCAACTGAATGTACAGGATTCGTTTTAAGCCAGATTTTTGTAAAACAAGAAACGTGTGGAGTTGGAAGAGTATATCTTTCTAGTGGAAGTGAAAAATGGGGATTTCGTCGAGCAGATTTTGATGTACGTCCAAATCAAATTTTAGAAAAGTCACTGTGGAATTCCTTTATAATTTATAAAGGAATTATTTATATTTTTAAAAGGAATTTCAATATAAATGGAATACTGGGTTGAACCAGATTGAAATATCAAGTTAGAAATTCACAGAGGAATATTCTAGAGCTGTATGGTATTCCACTGTTAATACAGACGATAATATTTATTTTAAATATTAAATTTAATTATATTTAAATATATTTATATATTTAAATAGGCTATTTAGGGCTTTAAAAATAATCACTTTTGCAAATGAAGTCGGAAGTCGTCGGAACTAGATTTTTCAGGTTCGGAATATTATAATATAGCAGGGTTTCAAATTTTATCATATTCGGAACTTTTTTGTAGTCATACGGCCATGAAACGCTTGACAAGAATAAACGTGATTTATATTGAATTTAATAACAAAAATATCTTGGATATTTTGCCTATAAAAACAACTTAACTCTTATAACCTAATACCATTCATTATCTTCAGCAAACCTTAAAACAACGGCCGCCACTTTTCTTTCTTTTTCCAACTTCAACAAATTAAATCTCACTCAAATTCTAAACAAAATCAAACAGGTATGGATCCGTTGGACTCATGAGATGAAGAGCTTCAAGCTGGTGGTCTTCATGTCCGGTGCGACACTTTTTCCTAAAGCTCGAAATTTTCTCAGCCAAGCTATCGCGTGACTCCGGCGTCCACAGTGGCAGAACTGGGGTGGATGGGTGTTGGCGTGGTGTTTGTAAGGCGGAGGCGCACATATCGACTGAGACCGGTGGGATTTAAACGTTTTAGGTGTCGATGTCTGTAGTGTGGCTACAGTGGAGTTGGGAAGATCAGAGTCTGGCATAGTGGACCGGGGTTGATGAGATGGTGGTCCGCACGCAAAAGGGGAGGAGCAGTTTCACTTGGCGTTGTCGGCGACAGTTTTTGGTGGCCGGTGAGGAGTCCGATAGCAAAGTCTGTGGACTTGGATGGCAGCAAGTCGAAGTCGACGACGGTGGATCGGACTTGGGTTCGTGGTGACTGGGAGGTGCAGGAGGGGGATGCGAGTCGAATGGGGGAGGTTGTGAAGGTGGTTGATGGACGGAGTAACGGTGGTCAAAGCATCGATCAAAATGGGAAAGGGGAAAGAGCGAATTCTGTAATTAAATTGGGGAAGGAGATGAGGCATTGGGAAAAAGTTCGGTTATGGAGTGGTTAACAGGAGGGCACAACGCATTTCTTTTTGGGGAGAAGACTGTTGATAACGGGTTTGGTATCCAAAGAGGTTGATGGGCCGAGTAACAATGGGTAAAGCCCATTTGATTCAGATTTTTCCAAGTTTTAATTATTCAAAATGTATACTAATTGGTAAACCGCATAACTTGTTCATATGTGGACGAAATTCAACGAAACAAGATCCAATAAGATCGTATATACGGATACTGCACAATGGAACTGACCGCGAGTCAATTGGAGCATGTTACAATTTATAGAGAAATAAATTGTCCGTCTGAATCAAGCGATGGTTATCGTTATTAACGATGATCGTCCAATGTGAGTAAATCTCATTAACTCTGAATAGTTTATAATTTCATGTTTTATTTTTAGAACCGTTAAGTATTGGCTGATTGATTGTGTGTTGACTGTTTGATTGAACTGCTAGTCAGTTAGTTGAATTTCTATATTGATTCTGCTTAACAGAATATATCATATGGAACTGAAAGTGATGTTATCTATATTGTTTTAACATCTGTGATGCAGGGAGACAAGTTGGAGGAATCCGTCTGGATTCCTCAACTGTTATTTTATTGTTTTTCATATATTTTGATATATGATGTGAATTATAACATGTTGTTGATTATATGTGTATGGACGATATTGGTCATCGTGATTTGATGTGCTAAATACCATAACAAACTGGAATGGTGAAAAGGGAATTTTCAAAATGAATATTGAAAATAGATTATTTATAAAATCAAAGGATTTTATAAAAGAGATAATATTTATAACAATCAAAGGAGATTTTATAAAAAAGAAATATTTAGAAAATAAATAGAGTTATAAAAAGGGAAATTTGTTTATAACCGAATAGGATGTTATAAAAAGGAAAACGTTATAAAAAGGAAAACGTTACTAAAAAGGAAATCATTGTAATGTGAAGAACTGTTACTAAATGTAAATCGTTATAAATGAATAGTTTATTCGAGAGTGAGTTAATCGAATTTATTTATTCGAATAGAGTTAAATCGAATATGGTATTCGAAGGGAGTCAATCGAATAAGGTATTTGAAAGTTATTAAATCGAATATGTTATTCGAAAAGGGGTTAGTCGAGTCGAGTTAGATAAATAGAGTTAATCGAATATTTGTTATTTGAATAAGAGTTAACCAGTTAGAATTACACGAACAGAGTTAAAATAAAGGAGTTATCGAATATTAGTTGTTCGAATAAAGTAAAAGGAGTTATCGAATATTAGTTATTCGAATAGAGTTAAAAAGGAGTTAATCGAATATAGTTTATTCGAATAGAATCAATTGAGTTAATCGAATATTAGTAATTCGAATAAAGTAAAAGGAGTTATCGAATATTAGTTATTCGAATAGAGTTAAAAAGGAGTTAATCGAATATAGTTTATTCGAATAGAATCAATTGAGTTAATTGAATATTAGTAATTCGAATAAAGTAAAAGAAGTTATCGAATATTAGTTATTCGAATAGAGTTAAAAAGGAGTTATCGAATATTAGTTATTCGAATAGAGTTATCGAATATTAGTTATTCGAATAGAGTTAAATAGAGTTATAGAATATTAGTTATTCGAAAAGAGTTAAATGGAGTTAAAGTAATAAATCGAATATATTTTATTCAAATGGAATTAGAGGAGTTAATCGAATATAGTTTATTCGAATAGAGTTAGAGGAGTTATCGAATATAGTTTATTCGACATGAGTTAATCGAATAGAGTTAAAATAAAGGAGTTAATCGAATAGAGTTAATTGAAAAGAGTTAATCGAATATAGTTACTCGAAAGAAAGGTTAAGTAAGGAAGTTAGTTAAAGAAATATAAAGTGAACTTTGCCTATTTCAAAGTTAGAAATGTTGTTCAGTTATGGCCTGAGAGGTAGTTCTACCCAACTTGATTGGCTTCGTATTTAACTAAGGAATTATTAAGGTTCGACAGTAAAGGATGGTAAAGTGAATTTAGTAATTAAAGGAAATGGTTGTGTTGGCATAGCGATGTTTTATCTAAACATCAGCTTAATCCAAACGTAGGAGTTTTGGAAATGTTTTCCAAACAAGAATCAGAAATGTTTTCTAATATAGAAAACAAGAAATGGAAATGTTTTCCAGTGTTAATAACGTATATTTTCTAAACAGGGAAAATAAGGAATATACATATATATGTTTGATGATTGATTGATATAATTTCCATCTGGGAATAATATCGTTGTTTGCACATCTGTTTTTCTTTAATAGTTAAATCACAGACTATCGAAGTTTTGATGATTTTAACGTTGTTAATATGGAGAGACCGGTTGGATTATTATCCAAAGAACCACTCTGTATTGGCATAAGCGTTGTGAATCATATATGCCAAAGGAAATTGAAGACGGAGTTATGCAAGGTCTATCCTGTTTACAGAATAGTGCCTTCGGTTCATCCTGTTCCTGGATGACTTGTATGGACGGATGTCTGACAGAGTATTTCCAGACGATCATGTATATTGATTTCTCCAACCGTACCAAGAGTGGAAGCGGAGAAGGAAACTTCTTTTAGCTAACACATAATGTATGGTTGAGGACGTCAATCGGTGATTTGATGGATTTGACGATGTGGCATTCAAAGTGAATCTGGTGTGATGATAAAGCGTAGCTTCTAGCCTCATCAACCGGTAAATGACAGAAATCGGGCAAGCAGCATGGCTAAATCGGTTGCTCCGAAGTTGGGTGTATAATCACCTGATCTTGAGTTTCATTTACTTCTAAAAATCTATTGTTGATGCTGTCCCATTCGGGAAACGGTTGCTGATCCCAACCGTTGGTGATATACATTCGATACACTCAAGCGAAATGAGTGGTCGGTCATGTGTGGCCGGGTTGCAAGATGTTCTTGTTAAACCCAGTGTATTCCTTTCTAGAGGTACACTAGCGAAAGGTGGTTCCATACCTTGTCATATTTGGAAATCCATTACCCAATACATGCATGCAGTTTTGATTGTATACTATATACGTAGAACGTGAGATGAAAGCATTTCTACTAGATGATTATTATATTGTGGTTGATAGACATTATTATAATATCAAAAGGTTTTTGATATAAAGATAATTTGGATTCTCATAAGGGAAAAACCCGTTCCGTTATACGGCGTGGCCTTATGAGATATCGATTACATGCTTGAACTGTTTTAAACTGTTTTACTCATACTAGTCCCATGACTGACCCGGAGTTTATTTTGTTTTATTTTCCCTAAACTCTTGGGTGCCTAAATTTGTACGGGCAGTCAAGTAGTCGGGATTTGCAGATATACTGGAAGATCTTAGAGAAGGAGGCTTCAGGACTATATAGCTATAATTATTTCCGCTCTGTTGTAAGTGTTGTACTTTGATAATGATGTATATTCAAGTACAGATGTATATTTCAAGTTATGTTATATCTATTATATGTTGTTCGTTCCGCTGTGAGATTCGTGTTACTCTGATGTTGTGTTCTTCTTCTTCTATTCTAATTTTCTATCTTTTCTTTCCTCACCCTCTATTTTCTTTCTATTAATTTCCTGATTTTCAGTTTAATTTGGGGTTGGACCTGTATTTTTGGTCAGCTCAAATTGGACTGGATTTCCGGTTCATTACAAATACGCTCGGGTCAGTAGAAGTTGCAGTTAGCAAAGATTGCAATAGCTTGGAGTATGAAGACGATGATTTGGTATATATCAATTATAAGTATGTTTTCCGCTACATTACTGTATATACTTGTATTAGGGTAACTCTGATGACTGGAAAATGTAACTCGAACATATATGTTTTTAATTGTTTTTGAATCATTATTTGTGTATTACATGTTGTCCTTCCGTTGTGGGATTCTGTGATTATTTCCTTTTCTTTCTACTTTTTCCAAATAATTACCTGAGTTGGGTGATTTGTTTGGGGCGATATGTGTGGTTTATTGTCGATTTGAATAGTCAAAAAAAATCCAGGTCGTTACAGGGGGCGAAAATTTTCGCACTAGGTAGTAAAAGGAAGAAAGTGGAAATGACAACAAAAAGGGACCAGTAGAGAGTTTGTATCCTCCTACACATTATCAAAGATAATGCTATCAAAAGAAAAAGAAAAATTTACTAGCGTTATCTTGGATAACACCAGTATGATTAAAAGTGGAATATTTCTATAATTAATTTTGAAACTGGCCTATACATGTTATAAGTTTACAAAAGTGGCCCAAATCAAAAAAAAAATCCTATAATAAAGATAGTCCAAACTGCTTTGTAACAAGTAATATAACTTGTATTCTTTAGTGAACAACCACACATATGTTAACTCCTTTTTATCACACATGTAATTCTGTCTTTAAAATAATGCTTTAAGCCCTAACATCTTGTTTTTCTGAAAGTTTGTAAAAAGTACACGCCGAAGGACGAAAGCCCAAAAGATTGGGTAATAACAAACCCAACCGGGTACCAACCCGTAAAACTAAAACAAAAGCAACCCTACATCGCTTCACAGCACATTCTCAAAACCCTAACTTAATTTTACAAGTTTGGCGGCTCACCGTTTTCTTCAATTATTGGCATGAATATCAAAGAAAACTTGTTCAGTGGGGTTTTCTAAATTTCGAATCACTTCTATACTTAGACTTGACATGAAATGTAACGACCCAAGGATTTTCGGCCCGAAAATCGACAAAAATACCTTTACTATAACTCATACCGACCTTCCAAACACCGAAAACACTGGAATGTTTATAGAAAGAATTTAGAGGGTGAGATAAGAAAGAAAGAAATATTAGAATAGAAGAAAAAGAAGTAACACCACAACAAAGAATCAGAGTTTCACATCGCAGCGGAACAAAATATAATACAGAAATAAATCTTTATTGAGAGCTTTAACAATACTTACAATATCAGAGTACATCAACATCTCTGGGCAGTTATAAAAATCTGTCCCATAAATAACACACAACAGAAAAGTAGCAATATAATATCATACGTCTGGACTCTTCCAGCTCGTCTCTTTACAGCATTCGATAACCTAAACCTGTACACCCCGGGCTAACCCGAGCATTTACAAAACACCGGGTCAGTCTGGTGAACCAGAGTGAGTAAAACTCGCACAGTATTAAGTTAACACACAACTTGATTTAAAAGTCAAAATCTTTTCAAAGAAAAGGATTATCGTAAGACCAAATCCACACATAAACACGGACGGTTTTTACCTTAAGATAACCCAAACCATTTTCGAAATCAATATATTTTCCAATATTATAATAATGTCTAAATACAAGTAAATATCAATATAGCGGAACGCTTGCATATCACACTAAACATACATAGTATACACACAAAACCGCAGGCGCATATTGGAGATTTGATTCCGATTATGACAAGGTATGGAACCAACTACCGATAGTGTGTCTCTAGAGGCGAATACACTAGGTTCAAAAAGAACGTCTTGCAACCCGGCGCACACATGACCGACCACTCATTTCGCTTGGGTGTATCGAATGTATATCACCAACGATTGGACTCAAACCATCGTTTCCCGAAAAGGGACAGCATCGAATATAGATTAAAGAAGAAAAAGGATTTTCACTAGATAAGTGATTATACACCAGAATGGCAGCGACCCACATAGCCATGCTGACTGCTCGATTTTGGTCATTTCCCGGTTGATAAGGCTTGAGGTCAGAATTTACTTTCTGGAACATCTGGTCACCATTCACTTTGAATGCCACATCGTCAGATCCGCCAGATATCACTAATTGACATCCACAAAAATACCGGGTTGGGAGCGACCGAATTATGGTATGTTTGAAGAAATCAATGTACGCGATCCCTTTTGGAAATACTCTGTCAGAAATCCGTCCATACAAGTCATCCAAGAACAGGATGAATTGAAGGTACTCTCCTACTGCATCCAATATAGGAATCACCCAATGGATCAGTAGCGAGAAGTCCTTGCGAACCGTAAATTCCAACCACGAAAGAACCACAGTACATCTTTGGCTGCAGACCGAAGATTTTTAGCAGTCCTTTCGTTTATGAAATTCTACGGTCTTCAATGCTCCATCTCGATCGTATTTTGGTATGTTCACGTACTTGTTGGTTGGAATGGTTTTCGAATATAAATTCGATCCCGGTCTCCCCGTACCAACAATCGTATTGGACAGGTTTGATAGTCGGTGATTTAACTATCAAAATAAACAGTGTTTCAATCATGACAATCTGATGGGTTCACTGGTTTAGTATTCAGCATCACTTGGCCTTTTAATTAAACAAACATACATTTAAAAACTCTTAAATATTTTGATATTATAAATATAGTTTC
The DNA here is from genome assembly GCA_030737875.1 of Allium sativum. NCBI lineage: Eukaryota > Viridiplantae > Streptophyta > Magnoliopsida > Asparagales > Amaryllidaceae > Allium > Allium sativum. The sequence continues at coordinate 174,322,841 of CM060915.1, read as the reverse complement.
TCGCTTCTTTATTTATCATAAGATTATACTTTAAACAAATTTATTTTAATACTTAGTAAAATACCATATCATATCTAGTTCTCTATATTTTTCCTTCGAAACAACTCATAAACAACATTACGAAATATCTTTTATTTATTACTTGACAATACCCAGTGCTTATTCCTGTTGAGTAAAACCCAACTTTTACATTATTATTTCACTAACGGAAATAAATTATCACGAATCCCTTTTACCATTACAACTAATATCATCCTTAGATAGTCCTGATGTCGTTCAAGTAGGGGTATTTTAATTACCTCTCAGACCTTGATCGACAACGTTCATATCCAAAGAAAAATACGAGTTGTAATATAAAACCAGTATCTCATCTAATCAAACCGCAAATTCTATTCAAAAGTACTGTTTCACAAACCTACTTTCCTTTTGATAATGTTTTTCTCGAATATACCATTAGTTCTTAATTCATTAATTAAGAAGTCTTCTTTCTAAAACATCACTTTTAACTCTGCTTCTTTAACCAAACTCATTTTATAATTCGAATTTGGTTACAAAATCTCATGATCCACTTCTTTTACCAAATTCACTTTTACTAATTCCTTTTCGAACCTATTCGACAATTCATGCTTTGAAATCTTATTTTAATCCCTTCCCTTTTTACTTAATCCATTATTAAGTAACTTTAATGTATAATTAACACTTTTGCACATTAAGGCTCATTTACATAACTCTGATTTATTATAAACCTTTTTGATCTAATCTCCTTTCGCTTAACTCAAATAATTGAGTAACATTAATTTTTAAGCTATTATCTTCGCTGAATTTTTCTTTTTATAACTGATTATACAAATTCGGGTTTTAAATATATAACATGTTCGCAATTATCTTTCACCATTCAATTGGATTCCGCTTCCATTTCGAGTAATTTTTAAATGAATCTCAATTAAAAGGTATTTCTCTAAATTATTGAAATAATAATTTACTTTGGTAGTTAACTTCTTTCGTAGTTAATTCCTTTATTAAATTTTCTCTTTTAAAATCTTGTTAAAATTAAAACAATACCATTCGATTTATTTCTTATTCTCTTACTTATCAATCGGATTAACATCAGAGTTACCTTTATAAAATTGATTAAAAATAAATCAAATCTTACATAAACCATTTATTTATTTTCCATTTCTATAAACCTTTTTGTAAAATAATATGTTTCAAATCTATCTCCAGTTGTAAAATAAATTTTATAGGCCATATGTTGCCAGACATTCAACCAATACCGCCCATTGGTTTAAACTGCACACATGTTGAAATTTATGTCAACAATCAATACTCAAATTAATCACCCTATCGGATCAGTTCATATATGATAATATGAAAACAAATAAAATCCCAATTAACTGATAATTTTGATAACAATAAATAATGACCAATCATCAAAACAATCCAACCAGTTTAAACAATTCAAACCATTAAACACATTTATTTTATAAACGTGACCAATAAGGTAGGTTACCTGTGACGGCCCGCCCCGCACCAACCGACATTTACTCCAAAGGTGCGTTGTTCACATATCCAGTTAGCATGGGACGGTCGCCAGAAGAAAAAGAAAGAAGAGAATGGGCTAATCAAGGAACCTGTAATATGTCTCACAACGCATAGGATAAAATATAATAACAACATACTTGACATAAAACAGGTGAGACAGTGCATAAGCTGAAAATAAACTAACATAGCAGCGGAAAATCCAAGTACAGCTTATGATCCAAAGCCAACATTATTACAACTTTTCAAACTGTCTCAAAGCAAAAGCAAGATAAAGGAGGTACACTACTAATGCCCAAGTAGCGACCACCAACGACACAGGGAGAATATCTTTATATATCATACATGGAAGCCTCCTACTCGCCTCCGAATCAGCTACTCGCGCATCACCAGCTAACCATAAACTGTCTCTAGTCTACTCGTGTGAACACCCAGAGTAATAAGAAGAGACATAAAACTCTGGCTCAGACATAAATCCTGGTATGAGCGATATGCATCTAAACAAAATAATAACAGGTATAATCCAATCATACCTGAACCTGGACCTGCAACCAAAGAGTTAGCACAACATACTGTACAACACTCTAAGGTGCCATTTCAAGTGGTGTAAAGATAACGAGGGTTGGGTGTGCATGTCATAGTGATGTCAAACAATCAAACATAGCAATCATCCTCACATCCCTCACTCAGTGCGTAAAGCATACGATATCCACTACTTTGGTCACCTAATACTTTATGTAATAACCCGTATTTTAATAACAAGATATAACACAAAACAAGGCAAAATTAAATAATAAAATCTGAATCAAGGGAAACGGGCCATGCCGTTGCGTTCATCTCGGAAAAATATGCGAAATAGAGTCCGAATTTTCGAAAATCGGAGTCCGTATGACCCGATTAAGGCCCAACAAAGTTTTCAAAAAATTTCTAAATAAAAAACAGATTTTTAAATTCAAATCTAAGCTTGGAAATGGGGCCAGTTGGGCCAAGGCGGGAAAATTCCCGCCACAATACCCAAGTCGACAGCCCTGTCGACTTGGGAATTTACTGGGCTTGACCAGGTCGACAGCCCTGTCGACTTGGCTCAGACGCCCAGTCCTGCCTGGTGCACCATCTTGAGAATGTGTTGAGCTAGAGGGCCAGATTCGATTTGGAGGGCTGAGATGAGAACTAGGGTTTAATCCTATGGTCTAAATCACTAGCCTAATCTATAAATAAGACCCTAACCTACCCTAAATCCTTATTAATCTATCCTACAACTAAACTATGGCAAAATCAATCCTCTCTTGGCCTCCACTCTCTTCGTAAATTCCTAAATCAATTTTCAAGAGATTCCCATGCATACAAGTGTATTTAGGCTTGTATGATCCTCTTTAGCTTGCATTAAAGTGTTGTTTCTCTATTGGCATCATAAAGGAGGAGTCTTGATCAAGTTTGCTTGCATTTTGGGGTTTTAATTAGTTGCATAAGGGGTTTCTTACATTTGCTATACTCATTTGAGTCTTCATAGCATTGTAAGCCTATTTCTACTCTTGTATTTTAACTATGAAGTTAATATGTTATGCTTCAAGTTTGAGTTTGGGGTTAATCATGATTTGTGCTTTGATCTTATGGTTTTATGCATAAGTTTACTCTACGCATGTTAGTAAAGTCATTACCTTGGCTTTATGCATAGAAAGATATGATCTTTGGTTGGAAATGTTGCACAATGCAACTTTGAAACTCTCATAACCCTTGCATTAACATGCATATAATGTTATATGCATGTTACTAGCCCTTATCTCATGCTATCTATGGCCATGTTCCACCTATTTGCCAAGTTTGATGTTATGCATGCATATGAACCTTATGCAAGTTGAAACCATGTTATGCATGCATATGAACCTTATGCAAGTTGAAACCATGTTATGCATGCATATGAAAACTATGCAAGTTAAAATGATGTTATGCATGCTTATGAATATTTTGCAAGTTGATAACATGATATGCAAGTTTATGATCACATCTTTGTCTCATGCCACCATGTTTAACTTGTGGCTCCAACCCCTCTATGTCATGATTATGCCAAGTTCCCTCTTTCTATCCTTTGTGCGCTATTGCAATATGTAAGCGATGGGATTGCGTTTGGGATTTGGTAAACTTAAAAGACATAAAGACATAAGCTTGGGAATTTACCTATTAAGTTAGGTCTACCCATTGGGAATTTACCTATTAAGTTAGGTCTACCCAATTGCTTGAAAACTTGTAATGTGATGGACATGACACATAGAAAACATGAGAGTGGCCAACTCGAGGTTGGGTTGAGCTTGTAGCATAAACCTACGCGGAACCGACCGGCTTAACTAGTGGCTACAAGCAATAAGACCCAATGTGAGTAGTTGGTCATGTTGCACGTAAGACCCGAGGTTAGACTAAGTTGTGGTGTAAACCTACCCGGACCCGCCCGGCCTAACTAGTAACCACAACAAGGTCTAATGTGAGAGGTTGGGTGCATTAAATTAATTAATGCCACATGGTTGGGTTAAGTCATGGACCGCATGAATACTTAACCAATTAAACACGATGGGTTGGTAGGGTTAAGTCATGAACCTTGGGTACACTTAACCAACTTGGTACTTAGCTGAGTTGGGTTAACCACGTTTAACCCATTAAGGAAACCCTAGTTACGTGGTCCTTTGCACCAGTAACCCTCTTGGATGTATCATGATACCCTAGGGACTAGGCTAGGGCGGGGCACGATTACTGGGGTGACATGTAAGTGACCAAAACGACGGCTGTGTAGGTGCGCCGGTGTAGGTTCAGGCGGGCCATGGTCGTGCACATGTTCCGGAGTTGAAAAAGCAGGCACGGGCACTAGTAGGTTTAAACTGTGCGTGCTTGGTTTGTGTCAGGGGTTGACACCCTAGGACTTGATACACCCTAGAGTGGACCTAGCACAGTTTAGCTACACTTCGTAGTGGGGCCGTATGACACCGACACTTGACGAGTTAGGCTGTAGGGAGCCGATCGACTAGACCGTGCTAGTTGGACCTTGATTTAGGTCATTCATGATGGTGGGCCAAACTTGGGCCTGGGGATCACCTCTTGTTTACACTTGACACGACTTGTGATACTAGTACACTTGGTGCAAACCTCAATCTTGTTTATGCGGTACCACATTTGATCTATCTTGTTGACTTCTTACCATGCCAGTTATCATCCTATGACACATCCTTGTTTATATATACTGTTAACTTTATTAGTTGTTGTACAATTGTAGATAGGACTTACCAGTCTTTTGACTGACCCATTTTCTTTCGCCTCTTTTGATTCGTTTCCCCCCCCCCCCCCCCCAGGTTTACAGGGCTGGAATACCAGCACTTAGCTTGGATCTTAGTTGCTTTTCTTGGATAGCTCATGTATGCTTCGGACTTGAGCTTGCTATGGTTTTCTACTTGGGGATAGCTACTTCATGTTTTCCTTTTCAGTTACAAGTTTTATGTTTCTAGACTTCGTTTATGGAAAATAATTAAGTACTGTGTCGTAACTTAACCTATGGTTTTGATATGCTAGCTTTTATCCACTGCTATACTTACTCTGTTTTTACTTACATGTTCTGTCTTGTGATATCTGCATGCATGATTACCTTATTTAAACGCCCCTCCAAAGTCAGTGTCCTTGCAAGAGTGGCACTGGCGGAGGTGGGGTGTTACGTTTGGTATCAGAGCATAAGGTTTACGAGATTGGAGCAAAAAGGGTTTTAAAGTTAATTTTAAAAGCTATTTTCAAAACCAATTAAATATTTTTCCAAAGAAAAGTCTAGTCTATTTTGAAAGGCTATCCCCCAAGAGCCATAAGCACTATCCTTCGTTTCCCCGTTCTAAATCTATCTTTTCCTTTTTCAGCATGGCCGATCTCAATCTTCCTGAGGGAGTCACCATTCCCGGATGGTTCCGGAGGTACTTGGAAGCTAGGGCCAATAATGCAGGTCTAGCAACCACTCCCACTATCACTGATGTTCCACCTCCTCCTCCTCCTCAGCAACCACAAGCCGATTTCGCCAAGGTCTGCAAGGACTTCAAGGCCATGGGTGGCAAAAAAATTATTGGGACAGAGACTTTCGTGGAAGCAAGAAATTGGTTGAAGGAGACCGAAGATCTTTTTGCCATCTTTGATATAGAGGACCATAGAAAGGTTCTATTGGCGGTTTGGCTACTAAAGGAGGAAGCTTCTTATTGGTGGGAGGTCACCAATGCTACAAGGCCCGTAGAAACCTGGGCCGACTTTAGGGAAAGGTTTGGGCTTAAGTTTCTATCATCTGCAGAGGCAAATTTGCAACTAGAGAAGTTCATAACTTTGAAGCAAGGAGACATGACAGTGAGAGAGTATGTGAATAAGTTCAACCAGCTTACCCGATTCGGTTTGGACATGGTCAATACTCCCGAGAAGAAGGCTCTACGTTTTGCACGAGGGTTAAATGAGCCATTACAAGGTCTAGCTATGTCACACATACCCATGGGGGCCACTTTCGAGAGCCTGGTAGACATGGCATTGCTGCAGGGAGAGGATAAGAATGGGAAGAAGGAAGTCAAGCCCAATGAAACTCAGCCTAAGAAGACAGACTCCAAGTGGGGAGGGAATCAGAGTAATCATAACAACAAGAACAACAAGAACAACAAGGGCAACAAGAACAAGGCAAAGGACACAAGAAAGTGCCACTTCTGTGGGATTGTTGGGCATGTAGCCAAGGACTGTAGGAAGAAGAAAATGAAATTGGGTGGATGCTTTCATTGTGGAGAGACGGGACATTTTAGCAAGGATTGCCCTAAGAAGCAGGGGCATGGACAAACTCAGCGCGCAGGTTCATCTGGAGGGCAAGTGTATGCTCTCAACGCCGCTCCAGTTCAGGACCGAGGTACTATTTATGTGGAAAGTCTTGTTTATATTTCTGGTTTTCCTGTTCGCACTTTGTTTGATTCTGGCGCATCACATACCTTTATTTCCTCTGATGTTGTTGGAAGTTTGCACCTAAGTACTAGTCTTGTTGAGAATCCCATTAGTGTTTCAAATCCGATTGGGGGTTCAGCCCATTTGTCTATGGTCTGTATGGATTTGAGGATTTCTATCTTGACCGTAGAATTCTCGTGTGATGCTTATGTTCTCGGGTTCACGGGATACGGGTTGATCTTGGGCATGGATTGGTTGTCCCGCTATGGAGCCATTCTCGATTGTGAGCATAGGGTGGTGAGACTCATGACTCGCCTTGGCAATACCCTAGAGATTTCTTGCAACCCGCTAGATCCCGTCATGCTATGTTATCTTGAATCTCTTGACTCGTCTATCGATGATCTGCAATCTGTAAGGGTGGTTCGAGGATACCCTGATGTTTTTGAAGAAGTTAAGGGGTTACCCCCTAAGCGAGAGATAGATTTCCGCATTTATCTGGTTGATAATGCTAAGCCAGTCTCCTTACCAGTTAGGCACATGGCCCCGCGGGAAAGGAGAGAGCTCAGTAAGCAAATCAAGGAGCTTCTTGAGAAGAATTTTATTAGGCGAAGCATTTCCGAATGGGGTGCTTCTGTGGTGTTCGCTACTAAGGCGGACGGCTCGCTTCGTCTATGTGTTGATTATCGAGAGTTGAACAAGCTGACCAAGAAGAATAGGCATCCATTACCGAGGATAGATGACCTCTTCGACCAGCTTGTTGGTGCTTCTGTTTTCTCTCAGCTTGATTTAGCCACCGGATTTCATCAGCTTAGAGTGGCCGAAGACAGCATTGATAAGACTGCATTTAGGACTCCAGACGGATTCTTTGAATGGCTTGTCATGCCATTCGGCTTGACTAATGTACCCGCCTACTTCGTAGATTTGATGAGTAGGGTGTTCAGGGAGTTCCTTAACAAGTTTGTTGTTGTCTTCGTGGTTGATATTCTGATCTTTTCAAAAGACGAGGAAGAACATGCTAGACACCTCAAGGAGGTGATGGATACGCTTAGAGCCCATCAGTTGAAAGCCAAGTTCTCCAAATGCCACTTTTGGAGAAAAGAAGTCCGATTTCTTGGGCATATAGTTTCTAAGCAGGGTATAGCTGTGGATCCCGCGAAAGTGGTTGCAGTTCAAGACTGGAAGACTCCTAAGAATGCAACCGAAGTGCGAAGCTTTCTCGGTCTGGCAGGCTACTATAGGAAGTTCATTAGAGACTTCGCTAAGATTTCGGTCCCTCTCACTAGATTGACGAAGAAGAACTTAGTCTTTGCATGGGACTTAGAGTGTGAGCTTGCTTTTCAAAGGCTCAAGAGGGCCCTTACCACAGCTCCAGTTTTGGCATTACCCGATGGCGGTAAGATGTTTACCGTGTATACCGATGCATGTGGCACAGGGTTAGGCGCTGTTCTAATGCAGGTAGGAAGGGTGATATGTTATGGGGGTAGGCAACTTAAAGTTCATGAGAAGAACTATCCCACTCATGACTTGGAGTTAGCGGCGATTGTCTTTGCACTGAAATCCCGGCGCCACTATCTTTTAGGCGAAAGGTTTGAGTTGTACACTGATCACAAATCACTCAAGTATCTCTTCTCGCAGAAAGACCTGAATCTTAGGCAGCAAAGGTGGATGGAATTCTTGGCATATTATGACTTCGAGATAGCTTATACCCCTGGCAAGGGTAATGTTGTGGCTGATGCACTAAGCAGAAAAAGGTTGGCTTTGAGTCCCTTGTTTGCTGAGATGAAGAGCCTAGAGTTCCTGGCAACCTTTGATTTCACGACAGCAGTTGAGTCGATGACAGGATCGTTAGCATCTCTCGAGCTTAGACCCTCACTTCTTGATCAAGTAGGGACTTCGCAGAAGGAAGACCCACAGATAGTGGAGATCATGGATAAGTTGATTCGTGGTGAGACGTCTAGTCACCTTGCTAGATATACTATTAATGACAAGGGTTGGCTAAGGCGTGATGGAAGACTCTGCGTGCCACAAGTGGGAGACTTGGTGCATAAAGTTCTCGAAGAAGCACATCACTCAAAGATGACTATACATCCTGGTGGAGATAAGATGTATAGGGATATGAAGCGCATTTTCTTTTTGCCTGGAATGAAGAAGGATGTGGCAGACTATGTTTCAAAGTGCATTGTGTGCCAACAAGTGAAAGCTGAGTCGAAGAAACCAGGTGGGCTATTACATCCATTGGAGGTCCCGCAATGGAAGTGGGAGAGCATCTCTATGGACTTTGTGGATGGATTACCTAGATCAAGAAAAGGGAATTCGAGCATATGGGTCATCGTTGATCGACTTACGAAGAGTGCTCACTTTATCCCAGTAAAGAGCAAAAGGACTGCATCATGGCTAGCATCTGTTTACCTTCGAGAAATAGTGAGATTGCATGGGGTTCCTTCTAGCATAGTCAGTGATCGTGACCCAATCTTCACTAGCCAATTCTAGAATAGTTTGCAGGAAGCAATGGGTACGCAATTGAATCTGAGTACAGCCTATCACCCCCAGACGGATGGCCAAACCGAAAGGGTGAATAGAGTGCTAGAAGACCTTCTGAGGATTTGTGTTCTTGATTTTGGTGGTACTTGGGAGGACCACCTTCCTTTTGTGGAGTTTGCTTACAACAATAGCTATCAAGCTAGCATAGGGATGGCACCATTTGAAGCTTTATATGGGAGGCCGTGTAGGTCACCATCTTGTTGGTGGGAGACAACAGATAAACTTGTACTTGGGCCCGATATGATACGAGACACATCTGAGAAAGTTGAATTGGTGAGAAGACGGATGAAAGCGGCCCAAGATAGACAGAAATCCTATGCTGATAAGCGAAGGCCAGATTTGGAGTTCGAAGTTGGAGACATGGTTTTCGTGAAGGTTTCTCCTTTGCGTAATGTGGTTCGCTTCGGAGCAATTGGGAAGCTGGCACCCAGATTCGTAGGACCCTTCCTTATCATAAAGAGAATTGGGAAGATGGCATATAAAGTGCAATTGCCCGAGAAGCTGTCCGGAGTGCATAATGTCTTTCATGTCTCGCATCTCCGAAAGTGCCTACATGAGTCCGCTGAGGTGGTTGAACCTAGCATTCTTGAAGACATGGAAGTAGAGAAAGAGGCAACCTTGAGGAGAGCTCCGATTCGTATCTTGGGAACGAAGATCAGAAAGCTAAGGAATCGAGAGGTCAAATTGGTGAAGGTTCAGTGGAGTGAAGCCGAAGAGGATGCAACATGGGAGACAGAGGAGAAGATGTTTAGGCTTTATCCATTCCTTTTTGAGGGTACATTCTCGACCTCTTTAGCATATCTTTCTTTTGTTATCCATGTTTATCCTGTTTATCTTGTAACTTCGTCATGAGAACCTTAGGTAGAAACCCCTTGAATGAAACATGTATTTGAAACATGTTATGCTTGATGATTGCAAGTGGTTGCAAGTGTTTGCAAGTGGATACTCGTGGATGCATGATACACATTAGGCACTAAGATCGGCTCACACACCTTCATATTGCATATGCATGAGTGCTTATACTTATTCATGGCTGAAACTTGTCGTGCTATCTCATGGATGTTGCATATGGATGAATGTTATGTGCACTCATGTAGAAATTAAAAAATTAGGCTAGGAATTTGCATACATATGGACGCATTTCACTAGCATACTTCGCATTAAGGAGGTGTACTGAATCAGTAACCGCCTGATTCTCGCATTAGATAAGTACATATACACACACCTTTGCATATGATCATACAGCATGTAGAAATTGTTAAGGACAATGGTTACTCGTGGATGATGTGGTGAGTAGATGGATGATGGATGGTAGGACACGTTCTTCCTAACTTAGAGATTTCGGGGACGAAATCCTTTAAGGAGGGGAGAATGTAATAACCCGTATTTTAATAACAAGATATAACACAAAACAAGGCAGAATTAAATAATAAAATCTGAATCAAGGGAAACGGGCTATGCCATTGCGTTCATCTCGGAAAATATGCGAAATAGAGTCCGAGTTTTCGAAAATCGGAGTCCGTATGACCCGATTAAGGCCCAACAAAGTTTTCAGAAAATTTCTAAATAAAAAATAGATTTTTAAATTCAAATCTAAGCTTGGAAAATGGGCCATTTGGGCCAAGGCGGGAAAATTCCCTCCACAGTACCCAAGTCGACAGCCCTGTCGACTTGGGAGTCGACTGGGCCTGACCAGGTCTACAGCCCTGTCGACTTGGCTGTCGACTTGGCTCAGACGCCCAGTCCTGCCTGGTGCACCATCTTGAGAATGTGTTGAGCTAGAGGGCCAGATTCGATTTGGAGGGCTGAGATGAGAACTAGGGTTTAATCCTATGGTCTAAATCACTAGCCTAATCTATAAATAAGACCCTAACCTACCCTAAATCCTCATTAATCTATCCTACAACTAAACTATGGCAAAATCAATCCTCTCATGGCCTCCACTCTCTTCATAAATTCCTAAATCAATTTTCAAGAGATACCCCATGCATACAAGTGTATTTAGGCTTGTATGATCCTCTTTAGCTTGCATTAAAGTCTTGTTTCTCTATTGGCATCATAAAGGAGGAGTCTTGATCAAGTTTGCTTGCATTTTGGGGTTTTAATTAGTTGCATAAGGGGTTTCTTACATTTGCTATACTCATTTGAGTCTTCATAGCATTATAAGCCTATTTCTACTCTTGCATTTTAACTATGAAGTTAATATGTTATGCTTCAAGTTTGAGTTTGGGGTTAATCATGATTTGTGCTTTGATCTTATGGTTTTATGCATAAGATTACTCTACGCATGTTAGTAAAGTCATTACCTTGGCTTTATGCATATAAAGATATGATCTTTGGTTGGAAATGTTGCACAATGCAACTTTGAAACTCTCATAACCCTTGCATTAACATGCATATAATTTTATATGCATGTTACTAGCCCTTATCTCATGCTATCTATGGCCATGTTCCACCTATTTGCCAAGTTTGATGTTATGCATGCATATGAACCTTATGCAAGTTGAAACCATGTTATGCATGCATATGAACCTTATGCAAGTTGAAACCATGTTATGCATGCATATGAACCTTATGCAAGTTGAAACCATGTTATGCATGCATATGAACACTATGCAAGTTAAAATGATGTTATGCATGCTTATGAATATTTTGCAAGTTGACAACATGATATGCAAGTTTATGATCACATGTTTGTCTCATGCCACCATGTTTAACTTGTGGCTCCAACCCCTCTATGTCATGATTATGCCAAGTTCCCTCTTTCTATCCTTTGTGCGCTATTGCGATATGTAAGCGATGGGATTGCGTTTGGGATTGGGTAAACTTAAAAGACATAAAGACATAAGCTTGGGAATTTACCTATTAAGTTAGGTCTACCCATTGGGAATTTACCTATTAAGTTAGGTCTACCCAATTGCTTGAAAACTTGTAATGTGATGGACATGACACTTAGAAAACATGAGAGTGGCCAACTCGAGGTTGGGTTGAGCTTGTAGCATAAACCTACGCGGAACCGACCGGCTTAACTAGTGGCTACAAGCAATAAGACCGAATGTGAGTAGTTGGTCATGTTGCACGTAAGACCCGAGGTTAGACTAAGTTGTGGTGTAAACCTACCCGGACCCGCCCGGCCTAACTAGTAACAACAACAAGGTCTAATGTGAGAGGTTGGGTGCACTAAATTAATTAATGCCACATGGTTGGGTTAAGTCATGGACCGCATGAATACTTAACCAATTAAACACGATGGGTTGGTAGGGTTAAGTCATGAACCTTGGGTACACTTAACCAACTTGGTACTTAGCTGAGTTGGGTTAACCACGTTTAACCCATTAAGGAAACCCTAGTTACGTGGTCCTTTGCACCAGTAACCCTCTTGGATGTATCATGATACCCTAGGTACTAGGCTAGGGCGGGGCACGATTACTGGGGTGACATGTAAGCGACCAAAACGACGGCTGTGTAGGTGCGCCGGTGTAGGTTCAGGCGGGCCATGGTCTTGCACATGGTCCGGAGTTGAAAAAGCAGGCACGGGCACTAGTAGGTTTAAACTGTGCGTGCTTGGTTTGTGTCAGGGGTTGACACCCTAGGACTTGATACACCCTAGGGTGGACCTAGCACAGTTTAGCTACACTTCGTAGTGGGGCCGTATGACACCGACACTTGGCAAGTTAGGCTGTAGGGAGCCGATCGACTAGACCGTGCTAGTTGGACCTTGATTTAGGTCATTCATGATGGTGGGCCAAACTTGGGCCTGGGGATCACCTCTTGTTTACACTTGACACGACTTGTGATACTAGTACACTTGGTGCAAACCTCAATCTTGTTTATGCGGTACCACATTTGATCTATCTTGTTGACTTCTTACCATGCCAGTTATCATCCTATGACTCATCCTTGTTTATATATACTGTTAACTTTATTAGTTGTTGTACAATTGTAGATAGGACTTACCAGTCTTTTGACTGACCCATTTTCTTTCGCCTCTTTTCTTTCGTTCTCCCCCCCAGGTTTACAGGGCGGGAATACCAGCACTTAGCTTGGATCTTAGCTGCTTTTCTTGGATAGCTCATGTATGCTTCGGACTTGAGCTTGCTATGGTTTTCTACTTGCGGATAGCTACTTCATGTTTTCCTTTTTCAGTTACAAGTTTTATTTTTCTAAACTTTGTTTATGGAAAATAATTAAGTACTGTGTTGTAACTTAACCTATGGTTTTGATATGCTAGCTTTTATCCGCTGCTATACTTACTCTGTTTTTACTTATATGTTCTGTCTTGTGATATCTGCATGCATGATTACCTTATTTAAACGCCCCTCCAAAGTCAGTGTCCTTGCAAGAGTGGCACTGGTGGAGGTGGGGTGTTACACTTTGGGCCATGACGGAATCCAATCCCGTGTAACTATCACTACAAGCCCACCATCCATCTTTCAGTGGTGAACCAAAGTTATGAATACCGACAACCCCTTTGCACACGTCCCACAGCAAAGCCCAATTGTGAAGTGAACTCATTGGTTCCCATCTGGATCCTGAGCTCTAACTTCCATTTGGACTATCTTTGCATTTTGGGGTTTGGTCGTCATCTCTGTCCGGATCGATCTTCATTCAGTACGCTTCGCTTCAGGTCGTGGCCATCAATGTCGGATCGCGATCGGCCTTCAACATTCTTCATCGGATCGGATGGGCCTCATCTGGTTCGGATCGCGGTTCGCCCTCCCCAAGCACGGTTCGTGGCTCCTTCTTCCGCTCGTGGTCGATCGGATCGTGGACCCCCTTCGGATCGTGCTCTATGCTCCTTGGCGTCGGTTCGTGGCTTCATCTCCAGGTCGGATCGTGACCAGGTTCGGATCGCGACTCGTGGATCGTGGGTGCATCGGATCGGGTTCCATCTCCACGCGGATCGGGTCGTAATGCTCATTCGCGATCCGGATCGAAGTACTTCAGTTTGGGCACGGCGCTACATCGATTCGTCTCGTGGGTCTAACCATGATCGGGTCGGGTCGTGGGAGGAATAAGCGATCCGATCCGGGTCCTGCTCATTTTTCCTGCAACTTCCAGCGACGGTTTACACGCCTCTCGACGGCGTTTTCGACCATTATAACTATTGAAATCAATCACAAAACATACCATACAGTCATAGCAACACATACAAGTGACCTCAAACACCAAAACAACAATATGATAGGTTTAAATAGATCAAACATAGCCAAAACCCCATATTTTCACTCAAGCATGTTTAGGTGAAACCTATGATATGATTAGCAAGACTTAACCAAATTATCCCAAATTCACATCAGAGGTCTAAAACAATATTTCAGAATTTATGAATATTTTTCCAGATTTTTAACATGCACAAATTCGTTAATTATCACTAATTACCCCTTAATCCCCCAAATTCCGGGATTTGCAAAATTAGTCGAAATTAACCCAAATTCATATCAGAGGCATAAAATGACGTTTTAGAATTTTGGGAATTTTTCTAGATTTTTCTGAGCCATAATTTCGCTAATCTTCGCTAATTACCATAATTAGCCATAATTAGTGAGGAACTATGCAAATCACTCAACTTAGCCACAAACAAACTTTAGATCTGAAATAATCTCTGATTTGGATCCAATCCCTATGTGTTCCAACAGCTCTCTCTCTGATTTGGTGCTACCCTTCCTTGATTTGATGTAGTTTTGCTTAATCTTCGATTAGAAAGTGATTAGAGATGATTTGGGATGAAATTATAAGGTGGAGGCCATTGCTAGAGCTTGAAGGAGGTAAGTGGCGGCTGGAAAAATGAGTCTAAAACCGAAATCCTAACCCAAGCAGCCCTTAAATACCCCAAATTCCGAAATCCCCCATTGGGCCTAGTTGCTAATCACCCGGTTAAGCCCGATTAGCTGTTTTTCACCTTCTAAACCTTGTTTCGGCCATATCTCCCAAAGGTTAAGTCCGTTTGGCTAATGTAACCACTCTACGGAAAGAGAAACCGTCATTCAAATCCAATGGAAGTGGTTTCAGGGAAAAATTCCTTTCCAGTCAAAAGTTATGGCCAAAATAGTACCAACTAGGGGTAAAACGGTCATTTAAAAATCGACAAAAATCATGAACATGGGAAATTACTCTAATGGTTGTTTCCCAAAGTTACATGACCATACGACTTCATATGAGAAAGAAATAAATATTCTACGATCCTTCGATGCGTTGAATGCGGGCTGTTACATTCTCCCTCCCTTAAGAAATTTCGCCCCCGAAATTCCCTAACCAGAACACACAAAGCGTCCCACATGCCTAACAACCATAAAACAACAATCAACATGCAAAACAAGTCTATCCTAGCATGCGGTTTACTAACAAGGGAAGGAACTATCACTACCAAAACCTTACTAGGCAAAGAGTTCTGGATACTTCTTCCTTATATCCTCCTCTGTTTCCCAAGTGCGGTCTTTTTCATTCTCACCCCACTGGACTTTGACTAGTTTCACCGCCTTCCTTCGAAGCTGCTTCGTATCGTTCCCAACAATACGCATAGACTTGTGGTTCCCAACTGCCTCGAGTTCAACTTCGATATCATCCAACTGATAAGGTGAAATAGTCACATTAGGGTCTTGGACAAACTTCCTTAACTGGGAAACATGAAATACGTTGTGAACTCGTGCCATCTTGTCTAGTAACTCAACTTAATATGCCAAATTCCCAACTTGCTCGAGGACTGGGAATGGGCCACTAAATCTTGGTGCTAACTTACCTCTCCAACCAATCTGAATCACATTCTCAATGGAGACATCCTGACGAACACAAAGTCGCTAACGAAGAATTCCAAATCCCTTCGTCTCTTATCGAGATAAGCCTTCTGCCTATCTTTATCCATTCCCAGTAGTAGATCTGCTCTATGTCTCAATACATCTTATTACCACTGGGATGTATAATCAATCTCGAGTGGTGATATGCTCTAAGCACTTCACCTCTCAGTCCATCTACGTTGGGTACAACTAGTCCCATATTCTTTCGAAGTCACCCTTCTCGATCAAATCCTTACTTGATCATTCTCTTTCCATTGATACCCATCTCTACCCTAGAGATGGTTTCCAATAGGTTAGGATCGTCCTTCTAACTGGAACCAATCCACTCAATCAAAATCGATCTAATCGTCAAGCTTACTAGCTTTTCTGAATCCAATTCACTCTGGGGTCTGAAATCTTATCCTGTGACATACTCTAGTTGCTTCCATCCTAGAAACATAACCCCTAAACTGGCATGTCTCCTACTCAATGCAACTAGTACTGCACCCAAATCCTTTACTATGATCACTCTGCCCCATGGAGTCATGGCGACTCCACTACACCGATCCATAGCCACTAGTCCTTTGCTTTGTCCACTCTGCACCCATGAAGTCATAACAACTCCACTGCACTGGCTCATAGCCTTACTAATCCTTTACTATGTCCACTTTGCCCCTCGAGTCATGACGACTCTACTTCACTGGCTCATAGTCCTACTACAATCACTTTGTTCCCCATCGCTGGAACCCTACAGGTGATAGTCTACTCAAGAGAAGAAAGATAGGAACAAACATAGCAACCAAAACATCCATCAAACCAATCCTATCTATCACCTGCTAAAGTCATAAACACATCGACACCTACATGATTGGTCTAACCAATCCCAATATGTCGATTCTAGTATGTCTGGTCCAACCAACATCAATAACTAATGGAAGCCCAACCCCATACACTGATGCCTACTTGACTGGTCCAACCAATCCCGGGTCAATGGAAGCCCCGCCTCCCTACTAACTATCGTACGTCCAACGCATGTTTATCCTCCAAGGATAATTAAACTAATGGAAGCCCAGCCTCCAATCGGACTACCGTACGTCCAACGTACGTTTATCCTCCAAGGATAACTAGATCACGTCTAACGGATCCAAGGTAACGGGCGTCCCCAGATACCCATGCTTTTCGTCCTCCTAAAATACTTGAGTCCAACCCAAGTCTATCCATTATCTTGCTGCCCTCTCGAGTCCAACTCGAGCTGAATCCAATTCCTTGCAGCCTTCTCGAGTCCAACTCGAGTCAATCTATAACTCAGACCCAGTCTTGAGTACCGACAAACTCTAGTCCAACGTGAGTCGTCTCCCTATTCGTTGCATCTCCAAGATCAACGAACACCTATTTTCTTTTACGAGTTCAAGTCCAACTTGAATCGCCCTAATCTTCGTTGTATCTTCCATGATCAACGAATACATCCTATTCCTTCAAAGTTCTACTATCCAATAGAGAACATCAACATAGGGTCCTAAACAATCCATTACTTTGTATCTTTCTCGAGTCCCACTCGAGCAATCTCATAACCCTATCGAGTCTAACTCTGGGCAGTCTATACCATTGAACAGCCTTATCATGTTCCGTCTGCCCTTCACTCCTCGAGTAAACCAAGATATCATCCAATGAAAAATCACAACAACTATTTACCCCTCACGCGAACCATCCTAGTCGAAATCGACATTCCCCAAGCACAAGCCACAAAGGCCTAAACCAATATCAGACAAGCACCCAAGGAACATCTCTTCCGAGTTCAGACAATCCACATGAGGTGATACTAGCAAAACAATCTAGCACTGGAGTACTCATTTGCCTCCCAGAGACAACTAGAACTTATTACAACGATAACCTCTCAGCTTCCTTAATTCCAGTTACTATCGCCATCACTAGGTAGGTACATAATACCACCCTATTCCTTGGGAGTAAATCGACTCCCCAAAATAATGCTAAACCCAGTAAAGCCCAAAACAAAGCAATCACAAGGAAACATACATCCATTACTCGATAAGACCACATTACAACAAATCATGTCAAAACTAGTCGAACCACCAATCGGGTTCGTCACTACTAAAGGTCTATCGACTAACTCAGGTTTGTCAAACAAAACCCGATCAAAACATCTTAAATAGAAAGCATACCTCGAATAACGACACCTTTTTCCTTCTACACCGCAGTTGGGGCATTCGACGAAGAAGGAACAGCGTTGATAGCATACTCTTTCACGATCTGCTTCTCCCTAGGAGGTTGTGGGCAATCATCCTTGTGATGTCCCGCCTGGCCGCAGTTAAAGCACTTCCTTTCCCCAGGCTTTTCTCGACAATCTCTGGCATAATGGCCCTTCTTGCCACAACTAAAGCATTCGCCATCTTTCTTATTTTTCTTATCCTGACCATCCTTGGTCGGGTTCTGCTTCCTCTTGTTCTGAGAATTCTTCTTGCCTTCACCGCCTGCTTGCGGCTTTGGCTCCTCTGCAGATGTTGAAGCAACTTCGGCCTTCGACTTAGGGAAAAGGCTCTCTGACCTTAATGCCTTTCCTACAATAGACTCAAACGTCTCATCGATATGGTTTATAAGTCTTTCCCCCAAGTACCCATCCAAGCCAGTTATGAACTTCTCGTTCTTCTTTTCGACTATATTGATAAGGGACCATCCATATTTCGATAAAGTGTCGAATTCAGCGATATACTCCGAGACTGCTCTACCGTTCTGCTTAAGCTCCAAGAACTTCCTGAACAGTTCTGATTTATGAGCAGCTGGAATAAACTTATCACAAAAGCGAGTCTTAAACTGATTCCAAGTAACTTGAATATCTGGAGTAGCTGTTCTAATGGCATTCCATCAATTCGTCGCTCGCCCTTGCAGCTGACGAGACGCTAGCCTTCTCTTCATCGCATCCTCAAGACCCAAGTCATCGAAGATACGATCACAGCTACCCAACCAATCCTGAACATCTGTGGCCGACTCCGTTCCGTGGAACGGCTTCCCACCAAGGTTAGTGTAATCCTTGCACAACTTGGCGAAATCGACCCTAGGCCCCTGCACTACTGGACCACCACCATTTCCGGGATTGGGAACTGCTCCCTGAACATCTCTAAGCATGTCTCTCATGAAGTTAGTGAACATTGTCCTCATGTCAGGAGCATTCCCATGGTTGGTCCCTCTACCAGCACCTCTAGGATATCGGTTCATCGTTAATCTGTAAAAGGGGAAACGATTAACGACCCCATAGTGGTGCTAGTGCAGTACGACTTCATTCTTATACTACCAATAGTATATATATATAACTTTTGAAAAACAAAGTAATCACAAATACGCGCTCTCACATACGTACTATCTCTCCCTAGTGTCTCTCCCTAGGTTAACTACGCAACCTAGAGCTCTGATACCAAGTGTGACGGCCCGCCCCGCACCAACCGACATTTATCCCAAAAGTGCGCTGTACACATATCCAGTTAGCACGGGACGGTCGCCAGAAGAAAACGAAAAAAGAGAATGGGCTAATCAAGGAACCTGTAATATGTCTCACAGCGCATAGGATAAAATACAATAACAACATACTTGACATAAAACAGGTGAGACAGTGCATAAGCTGAAAATAAACTAACATAGCAGCGGAAAATCCAAGTACAGCTTATGATCCAAAGCCAACATTATTACAACTTTTAAAACTGTCTCAAAGCAAAAGCAAGATAAAGGAGGTACAGTACTAATGCCCAAGTAGCGACCACCAATGACACAGGGAGAATATCTATATATATCACATGTGGAAGCCTCCTGCTCGCCTCCGAATCAGCTACTTGCGCATCACCAGCTAACCATAACCTGTCTCTAGTCTGCTCGTGTGAGCACCCAGAGTAATAAGAAGAGACATAAAATTCTGGGTCAGACATAAAGCCTGGTATGAGCGATAAGCATCTAAACAAAATAATAACAGGTATAATCCAATCATACCTGAACCTGGACCTGCAACCAAAGAGTTAGCACTACATACTGTAAAACACTCTAAGGTGCCATTTCAAGTGGTGTAAAGATAACGGGGGTGGGGTGTGCATGTCATAGTGATGTCAAACAATCAAACATAGCAATCATCCTCACATCCCTCACTCAGTGCGTAAAGCATACGATATCCACTACTTTGGTCACCTAATACTTTGGGCCATGACGGAATCCAATCCCGTGTAACTATCACTACAAGCCCACCATCCATCTTTCAGTGGTGAACCAAAGTTATGAATACCGACAACACCTTTGCACACGTCCCGCAGCAAAGCCCAATCGTGAAGTGAACTCATTGGTTCCCATCTAGATCCTGAGCTCTAAATTCCATTTGGACTACCTTTGCATCTCGGGGTTTGGTCGTCATCTCCGTCCGGATCGATCTTCATTCAGTTCGCTTCGCTTCAGGTCGTGGCCATCAATGTCGGATCGCGATCGGCCTTCAACATTCTTCATCGGATCGGATCGGCCTCATCTGGTTCGGTTCGCGGTTCGCCCTTCCCAAGCACGGTTCGTGGCTCCTTCTTCCGCTCGTGGTCGATCGGATCGTGGACCCCCTTCGGATCGTGCTCTATGCTCCTTGGCGTCGGTTCGTGGCTTCATCTCCAGGTCGGATCGTGACCAGGTTCGGATCGCGACTCGTGGATCGTGGGTGCATCAGATCGGGTTCCATCTCCACGCGGATCGGGTCGTAATGCTCATTCGCGATCCGGATCGAAGTACTTCAGTTTGGGCACGGCGCTACATCGATTCGTCTCGTGGGTCTAACCATGATCGGGTCGGGTCGTGGGAGGAATAAGCGATCCGATCCGGGTCCTGCTCATTTTTCCTGCAACTTCCAGCGACGGTTTACACGCCTCTCGACGGCGTTTTTGACCATTATAACTATTGAAATCAATCACAAAACATACCATACAGTCATAGCAACACATACAAGTGACCTCAAACACCAAAACAACAATATGATAGGTTTAAATAGATCAAACATAGCCAAAACCCCATATTTTCACTCAAGCATGTTTAGGTGAAACCTATGATATGATTAGCAAGACTTAACCAAATTATCCCAAATTCACATCAGAGGTCTAAAACAATATTTCAGAATTTATGAATATTTTTCCAGATTTTTAACATGCACAAATTCGTTAATTATCACTAATTACCCCTTAATCCCCCAAATTCCGGGATTTGCAAAATTAGTCGAAATTAACCCAAATTCATATCAGAGACATAAAATGACGTTTTAGAATTTTGGGAATTTTTCTAGATTTTTCTGAGCCATAATTTCGCTAATCTTCGCTAATTACCATAATTAGCCATAATTAGTGAGGAACTACGCAAATCACTCAACTTAGCCACAAACAAACTTTAGATCTGAAATAATCTCTGATTTGGATCCAATCCCTATGTGTTCCAACAGCTCTCTCTCTGATTTGGTGCTACCCTTCCTTGATTTGATGTAGTTTTGCTTAATCTTCGATTAGAAAGTGATTAGAGATGATTTGGGATGAAATTAGAAGGTGGAGGCCATTGCTAGAGCTTGAAGGAGGTAAGTGGCGGCTGGAAAAATGAGTCTAAAACCGAAATCCTAACCCTAGCAGCCCTTAAATACCCCAAATTCCGAAATCCCCCATTGGGCCTAGTTGCTAATCACCCGGCTAAGCCCGATTAGCTGTTTTTCACCTTCTAAACCTTGTTTCAGCCATATCTCCCAAACGGTGAGTCCGTTTGGCTAATGTAACCACTCTACGGAAAGAGAAACCATCATTTGAATCCAATGGAAGTGGTTTTAGGTCAAAATTCCTTTCCAGTCAAAATTTATGGCCAAAACAGTACCAACTAGGGGTAAAACGGTAATTTAAAAATCGACAAAAATCATGAACATGGGAAATGACTCTAATGGTTGTTTCCCAAAGTTACATGACCATACGACTTCATATGAGAAAGAAATAAATATTCTACGATCCTTCGATGCGTAGAATGCGGGTTGTTACATTACCTTTATTGGAACCAATCATTAAAAACGATTTGGTATTTCACTGAAATTAAACGATGGTTTAATTTCATCAGCAGATCCATAAATAAATATATATCTAGCAAAAAGAAAACCATTAACAAGCAGAGCACACAAAAATAAAACCCAATTGATATAAATATAAATGGGAAAAACTGAGTGAGTTTAACTCATCTTGATTTTGTTTGGTCGTTAAACGCTGGTTTTTAATTAAATTAAACAACGTTTAATTTAATTAAAAAATTTCCTTGCTTCCAGTCCTCACCGATCCTGCTCCATCTCGATACTCTTGTCTCTACAGTTCCAACGAAACTGACCGTGCCTCAATCTGATAAAGTGAGCGCGAGATATCGTGTTAACACCTTTATAACTAATTAAATTACTTAAAATATAGAATTCTGTTTTAAACTGGCCTTACCTCCATTTTCGGCCCAACAAAGCCCAACCCGATACCTCCCCTAAAAAGCCCTTAAATCGAATCTTTACCCTCGTTCAACCCGCCGCCTCCATAAAAAAAAATCATGGTCGGCGTCAACCCTAATCCCCCTTTTTGTCAACAGCAAATCCAGCGTCGCAAACCCCCTACGCCACTACCTCTTCTTACTCCCTTCGCTCCCCTCGCTCCCCTCAAACCGATCTGTCAGACCCCAAAACATTTTCCACAGCACTCCATCATTCAACAGTTCTCCAATCTACCGCAAACCTCTTAGCTCGACTCGAAACTACTATGCTAGGCTGGACCAAACCCTATGCCAGCGGTCACGAACCAGATAAGTTTTACCCGTGATTTTTAATTTAAATTTTTTTGCTTTTTTTTTTGTTGCTGTTCGAATCTTGTTTTGGTTTGAGGTGTTTTTATTTTGGGAACACAGTTCATATTTATAGTGATAAATTTTAGAGCTAAACATCATGTCCATCAATGCCAGTTCTTAGGTAAGTCGGCTACTATTAGCCTAGGAGATTTCCCTTTTCCCCTTTCCAGATTTCCCGTACTGTTAATAAAAATTGATATCTGGATGATGGATTTTAGGAGAGATTTTTTTGAGTAAAATATTGGATTTTCTGTGCTATCAATCCGTTCGAATAGGACATTGATCGAACTTGTATGAGTGTGGGTTTGTGGTCTATGAGGCTATACAATTGTTTATTCAAATCAGAGGGATTTGAATCTGTATGCTGTAGATTTTATGTCCCATTTTGAAATACATGGCATAGTTATTATATGTATTAGCTGTTTAATTCACTTCCTTAGCTTCCATAGCTGTTCGAAATAGATTTGGTACAGTTATGAATTGTTTATCAAATCAAAGATTTGAACTGTAGTGTTAGGTTTTATATTTCATTTTTAAATACACTATACTAGTGAATTGCACCAGAAATTCCGTATATATACAGGTATATATATATATATATATATATATATATATATGAGCTGATCGAATCTACAATAGATTATGATGTATAAAATATATACATACAGATTTTTCTTAGCTGTTTTAGGATTGCTTCTTGCTATACATAGCTGCTCAATTTGGCACTATTGGTTTGATGTACATATCTGTTTTACAACAGTTTATTAACTGTTCTGCTTAGATATTTCATGATCATATTTTTTCTTATGTGTTATATATTTTTTTCTTTCGTTTATAGATTAAACTGGGGTATGAGTATATGGCTGTGTCTGTACATCTAAGGTAATGAGAACCATAACCAGTTTTTCACTCTCGGTGACTGGTTGGATAACGATCAACAAATGGTGTAAAAGTTGCGGCGATAGTCGTGGGACCCTCATTTTCACCCTTCGAAGTGACTACATAAACAGAGTCGATCACTTTAGCCTTCTTGTCAGAGTGATCTTCAGCTAAAAACATGATCAAACTTTCTCAAGTTGCTACACCAGCACCTAGAATTTCTTATCCTTTCCCTAATTTCTTGGATAAGAAACTTGCAACTCTAGAAATGAAGCAATTGGAAAGGTGCCAGAAGAGGTAGCTAAAATGAAGGATGAGAAAATGATCATGGAATAAAAAAAACTCATTTTAATTTTTATGAAAAAAAACTGAGGTCTACCACCATGATAAAGACATAGAGGTGACATAATAGAAAAATTATATGGATCAAAGATATAAACTGTTTTATTATAGATTTACTTTACACTTTTAAATGCATGTAGACAGTGATTGAAAGTGTAGAATTCCCTGTATAAAAGTTGTTAGAATGGTCTGTATAGATTTTAATGTTCAAATATATACATATCTTTCTAGGTGTGCATGTCTATGTTTTAGTTGTTCATTTATATTTCTAGTTAGCTGTATTTTCCTAGCTGCGTACACTAGCTATTTGTATTCAGTCAAATATATATGTTTTGTCTTCTGTGTATTAATACTTCTTGTTTTATGATGAATATATATTTCAGTTTTATTGATGTATATATTTTGGTTTTATTTTTATTAAGTTCATGTAATATCTATTTGTTTGCATGGTACAAGTATACGGTTTATTCATTTTTCATTCGTATTGATAAATCAAAAGAAAACGCTGATGGATATGTAAAAATATACATTAAATTCAAAAAGCCAAATTTAATGATAATAAATAAATAATATTATACTAAATAAAACAATAGCTTAAATTTTCATCCAGTATAGAGATTAAAAATCAACATTAAAAATTCTAGGTTTAACTAATACTTTATTAATATTAAAATCTATTAATATTTCTAATATAATATTTAAAAATAAATTTTTATTCAATTCCAATGATTGAAAACCCCGGGACGTTACATTCTTTCCCCATTAAAATAATTTCGTCCTCGAAATTGTTAAAGTAAGAAAGAATGTTACAAATCCATTAATTTTCAAATCCATTAAAATTTTAAAATAAAAAACAATTCTATATAGTAAATAAATAATTTCCAAAATCAAGCATGAAGTATTCATTTGCAACACAGGACGGAATTATTCAACTTTAATCCACGTGATTACACCCTAGTTGACTATACTAGAACTTAATTATAATTCGACTTTTTATTAACTCTCGATGAATTTATATTCAAGCTATCAAACACCAAACCAATACAAATCAACAATCAATACACAACCAATCTCAATCAAAATAATTGAATTTATGCTCAATTTAATTTTTTTACTTTGGATTCACATATTTAAATATCAATCGGTTAATACCCGATTTATTTCTATTTGATTATTATTTATTCAAAATTCAATTTCCAACTCTGTTTTATTTAATTATCTTAATTCCAATATCATTATCAATCTAATTTTCACTTAACCAGGTTAAGTTTTCAATTCAAAATTTCAGCCCAATTTGAATATCATTTAAATTGGTCAAACACACAAACCAATATCTAAATTTTTTTAATTAAATTACTTTTTCTTTATACAAAAATATCCTTTGGGTAAAATTTTTTCATTTACCTTCTTTATAAAACAGTACTGTATTGATTGCCAGTTCAACGCTTCCCAATACTTGAACCGATCAAATAACACTGTACAAAACATTTGTGTATAAAATTTACAATTACACTCTCATATATATACACTCAGTCTCGATCTCGGGTATTACTAACCCATCTCTATCGAGTTACACCACAGAGCCAAGGTTATTACAAAACCAATAGCTCTGATACCACTGTAACGACCCAAGGATTTTCGGCGCTGAAAATTGACATAAATACCTTTACTATAACTTATTCCGACCTTCCAAACACCGAAAACACTGGAATGTTTATAGAAAGAATTAACAGGGTGAGATAAGAAAGAAATATTAGAATAGAAGAAAAAGAAGAAACACCACAACATAGAATCAGAGTCTCACATCACAGCGGAACAAAATATAATACAGAAATAAATCTTTATTGAGAGCTTTAAAAATACTTACAATATCAGAGTACATCAACATCTCTGGGTAGTTATAAAAATCTATCACAAAAACAACACATAGCGGAAAAGTAGCTGTAATGACACGAGAATTTGGTGGTCTTGGTTATCCGTTATACAATACATATCGAACATCCAAGGATCGAAAATACCGGTCATTAATGAAAGAAAGTAGAGGGTGAGAATAGATCAGATAGAAACTTAGAATAGAAGAAGAAGAAGAAGAAGAACACAACATCAGAGTAACACGAACCTCACAGCGGAACGAATAACATTTAATATATAAAACATAACTTGAAATATACATCTCATTATCAAAGTACAGCACTTACAACACAGCGGAAATAAGACCATGCCATATAACGGAACGGGTTTTTCCCTTATGAGATTCCAAATTATCTTTATCAAAAACCTCATGGTATTATTATAATTTCTATCAATCACAATATAATAATCATCTAGCAGAAACGCTTTCATCTCACATTCTACATATATAGAATACAATCAAAACCGGAAGCACATATTGGCTAATGTATTTCCAACTATGACAAGGTATGGAACCACCTTTCGCTAGTGTACCTCTAGAAAGGAATACACTGGGTTCAACAAGAACATCTTGCAACCCGGCCACAAATGACCGACCACTTATTTCGCTTGAGTGTATCGAATGTATATCACCAAAAGTTGGGATCATCAACCGTTTCCCGAATGGGACAGTATCAACAATAGATTTTTAGAAGTAAATGAAACTCTAGATCAGGTGATTATACACCCTAATAGGTGCGACCTACATAGCCTTGCTGCCTGCCCGATTTCTAACAGTTACCGGTTGATGAGGCTTGAGGTTACGCTTTATCATCACATCAGATTCACTTCGAATGCCACATTGTCAGATCCGTCGAAAATAACTAATTGACGTCTACAATAGTACATTACGTGTTAGCTAAACAAGTTTCCTTCTCCGCTTCCACTCTTGGTACGGTTGAAGAAATCAATGTACGTGACCTTTCTGGAAATACTCTGTCAGACATTCATCCATACAATTCTTCCAGGAACTGGATGAACCGAAGGTACTATTCAGTATATCCATCTTAGGCACCGTTATCTAAGACTTATGCAATAGCCCTTGCACTTTACTCCGTCTTCAATTATCTTTGGCATATATGATTCGCAATGTTTATGCTAATACAGAGTGGTTCTTTGGATAATAATCCAACCGGTCTCTCCTTATTAACATTGTTAAAATGGTCAAAACTTCGATAGTCTGTGATTTAACTATCAAAGAAAACACGTGCGCAAACAACGATATTATTTCCATATGGAAATTCTATCAATCTATCATCAATCATATATCTAAATATTCATATTTCCTTATTTTCTATGTTTAGAAAATATATGTTATTAACATTGGAAAATATTTCCATAACTTATTCCTTATTTACAATTCCAGTATTTGATTACGTTTCTGATTCTATTTGGAAAACATTTCGAAATCTTCTTTATTTGGATTTAAACAGATGTTTAAATCTACATCGCGACAACCACTCAAACCACTATATTTATTTACTAGATTCACTTAACCACTTTCACTGTCGAACCTTAACCATTTCTAAATTAAAAACGAAGTCAATCAAATTGGGGTATAACTACCTCTCAGACCTTGACTGAACAACATTTCAAATCTCGAAATAGACTAATTTCACCTTTTTAACTCTTCAACAGTTCCTTACGTACTCTCAGATTCTATTTAGGAATCTGCTTCTTTTACAGAATCACTTGATTATAACAATGGTGTTATACTTTCCTGCATCGGAAATATAATTACTTAAATCTTACTTTATTTCCTAACTTGAATAATATAACAAACAACTAATTTATTAACACTTATTCGGTTAATTCTAACTGATTAACTCTAACTGGTTAACTTTAACTGGCTAGCTCGAACTGATTAATTCTAATTGGTTAACTCTAACTGGTTAACTCTAACTGATTAATTCTAACTGATTACCTCTTCGCGCTTATTCATTTTCACATATCGATGTTGAAATCTATTTTTACTTCTTTATCTAAGTCCTTACTTATATATTTTATTTATCCAATGATAAATATTTTACTTAATTTATAAATCCGTATTTATAAATTAATCTTCTTACTTTATCTGTTAAAATAGATTTCCCTTGAATATTCACTTTATATTCATATTTTGATTATACTTGTGTGCGAAGCACGAGTTTAAACTTAATTAGTGTAAAATTCTCTTTTTATACCATTCTATTCATTTTCAAGTATTCCTTTACAACCTGTTTATCTTCTAAATGATATTCCTTTATAATCTATTTGTAAATGGTTTTACAAATATTCTCTTTAATAACTTATTTATTTTTCTAAATCAATATCTCTTTCAATTCTATTTGCAAATGGTTTTACAAATATTTCCTTTTCTATTCTATTTGCAAATAGTTTGCAAATATTCCTCTTTTATCCTATTTTTTATATCCTATTTATAAATATTCTATTTATAGTTATCCTATTTATAAATATTTCCCATTTATAATATTCCACTTTATAAATATTCTCTATTTATAAATATTCCACTTTATAAAACCCTTTGATTTTATAAAAATCTATTTTCAATATTCATTTTGAAAATTCCCTTTTTAACACTCCAGTATTCCTTATGGTATTTAACGTACCATATACCAATGATCGGTATCATTCAAACATATAAAATCATCAACAGATATCATATCACATCATAACAGAATATATGAAACAAAACAGTATTTTATATATTGAGTAACCTAGTTGGCACCCTCCAACCTGTTTCCCTGCATCACAGATGTTAATCAACACCAGTAACTCAAATATAAAGTATTCTGATAAATAGAATCAGTATTCGATTAACGATTTATATATATACATACATATATATAGAGAAATCGTTATCTATATTTTCAACCAATACATTAACAACTCAACCAAACAGTCAGCACACAACAACCAGTCATCATTTATCAGTTTTAAATATACGTTATTAAAATAGAACTGTTCAGAGTTGGTGAGTTTTACTCACGTTGGACGATTATCGTTAATAACGATAACCATCGCTCGATACAGACGGACAATTTATTTTGCTATAAACTGTAACGAGCTTGGATTCACTCCCAGTCAGCTCCATGTTGTAGTGTCCTTCCCTACGATCCCAGCAGATCTGACCTTTCGAAATTCTAATAAAATACGGATTAGTTATTACGTATTTTACAGGTTATACGTAGTTTAAATTAATCTTAAATTACATACTAATATATATACATTGGGCTCACCTTTACTGAAATGGCCCAATACCCTTATCAACCCTGAAATGAATAGTTTTGGTCTTCTTCATCCCAGTAAGGAAATGATCAGATGCTGCTAGGTGTAACACACCCACCATCATTTCAATGCACAACCATTTGGACCCTTTTTACGTTTCCCTTCCCATTTCTTTTTCTACAGCACGACCCAAACCCAAAAGAGAGCGAGCCCACTCGCTTTTGTTAGCAATCCAAACCGCATATTTTCCCCTGTCACCTTATTCATGCATTCGCCTCCAGTATATCCCCTCACAGTAAACCATCTCTTCCATTGAACTCCCTTATTTCATGTGAGACCGCCACCTTCTAGTAACACCACCATCCCTTCACAGCTTACGCCTTACAATCCATACAATGTTTTATCCTACTGCCACCATCACTTCCTTGACCAACGCAAGTACATTCGAACCCAGATCATTTCAGTTCGCAGCTCCCCTTCGGATCCCCACCATGGACGCTTACTGTAACTCAAGACCACTGCACACTTTTAGAATACGAGAAAACATGTTCGGCTTACACGAACAAGATAAGAGACTTAAACTCTGGCTTTCCGAGTTCAAGGAGTTTTTATAGGAACTTATTTGATTCGGTATGATTTTTCTTGGATCTTACATTTTTGGTTTTTGATTTCTGAAGAGAAACAAAATGGGACGATAGTCTATGTATTTATATACTTATAAACCTTCATGACCAAGTAATATCACCTACCACTATAAATGAATAGGTTTGCAGACTTCCACGTTCTTATTTCTTTGAAATATAGAAGATCAGTCTCCACGTTTTGCCGAAAATAAAAGAGTGCGGCTGAGAAAAATGGCAATGTGGTGTTGTTTAGGCCTAATAAAGTTAGGATATTTTGCTTCTTTTTTTAATATATAATTATTTAAGCCATTATCTAATCTACTAATTTATGTAGCTACATAAGCTACGGACAGAAATAAAAACACCATCGTGATGAGCGAGGTGTCCCGACTCCAGAAATATAATAATATCGGTAGGTTAGCTCATATTGTGAAACCCCAAAATGTTGATTACAGAGTGCAAAATGCTCTAGATAAAAAGTTGCTTATTTAATTATTTAAAAATTACCATAAAATTCTAAAAATTAAATTATCACTATGTCTCAAAAGAACCTCTTCTAAATTCAAAACCAATATTCAAATATATTTGAATAACCGTTATGGCCATGAACGAATATACCGCTGTTTTTCTGAATATTTGATTTGGACGTTAATCAAAATACACACGAAGAAATCCCGATTTTTCTCTTCCACTAGAAAGATATACTCCACCAGCTCTGTACGTTTCTTGTTTCACAGAAATCCGATTTAAAACGAACTCTGTACATTCAGTTGAAGTTCAAATTGCCAAATAGCGAACTGCAGCGCCATTTCAAGCTCTATTTTAATTATATTATAATTCTACGTTCAAACTATCGTTATATAATATATTCGTTATTCAAATTAAATTCCAAGCTGAATTAAATATCACAGATGATCCGGTTCACACCATATCGTCGTTTCAGCCAATTCTGATTATTTCGTAATTAAATATATTATTTAATTTATTATTTTAATTAAATATTCATTATTATTAAATTCCACGACCATTTAATTCACTATATCACTATTAATATAATTAAATAAATTAATTATAATACCTCTGCAAATGCGGGTCATTACATTCTTCCCCACTCAAAATAATTTCGTCCTCGAAATTGCTAAGGTAGAAAACGACCCTATCGACTGGTTAGAACATATTTGTTCACTTCTTAACTTCAGTTTCAACTGAACCAATTTAATTTCAATTAAATTATTAATAAATTCTTATCAACAAATATTTTCAATAATCCTGAAAATTTTCTGACACCTTAACTTTTCGAAAAATTTCGCCAGCACTTCCTTTATACTAGTCAATCGGTCAAACTCCAACTCGCCTCTCTGGGCCATCTCCAACCCAAAAGGAAATCAAACAGCCAAGCGGCTTGCCAATTTGGCCCATAAATCTTATATCCAATAGAAATATAAACTTGTACCTTTTGTCGGCATATCATTATATCCTTTCCACCTGTTATCAATTCAGTTGATACAAGGGTCATCCCAATCAAATTCCAATCAGCTTTTATCCACAACACAATCATTCGCTTATATCCGAGCCAAATATCATTTCAACTCGAGTTTCTTCTCGATTCCCAACTCTTAAATTGATTATCACATTACACTTCAAATATGAATCTCACAATCTAATTTGTCTTGATATCTTTCTAATTCAATCTCAGTTACCACTTTACTGGCTTTACTTTAATTCAATTCTGCTTTCACAAATTTCTGTTAAATTTATTTTTAATTCAAACAGTCTTTTCCTGGGTGTTTTTAAACAGTTCACTCTTTTCAAAAATCAAATTTTCCTTTTGAACATGTCACTGAGCCCTTAATTAATATTCCATTTGTTAAATCACTTCTCTATTTCTTTATCAATATTTCTTAACCAAATATTTTCAATAACCATATTGGCCTTTTATGTTATTTGGAAAACCTTTCCGAATATCGCCTACCTTTATTTTCTAAACTTTAGAAAATATATGCTATTTATAATTGGAAAATATTCCAATTACTTATCTCTTTTCCGATCTCGTTTATTTCTATACTTAGGAAATATTCTTTATTATATTTCCAAGTTCACACTTATTTGGGTTAAAACAGATGTTGCGTAAAACATCGTTACGACAACCCAAATACTATATTCAACTAACTCTTATTCAACATTGATCTTCGAGCCTAAAATCTTACTATTTATTTGTTAATAATGAAATCAATCAAGTTGGGGTATAACTACCTCTCAGACCTTGATTGAATAACATTTATAACGTCAAAACAGATATGACCACTTACTCGAATAGTCAATACCATAAAACTACTTATTCACTTTTGAACACGTATATGCTTCCTCTTTCTATTCTTACTAGATTTTATTCTTAGTCTTCCCTTTTGACTTTACTATTCTATTTCTAAGTTCGTTTCCTTATTGACTTCTATATATATATATCGATACGTTGATTTCTAACTATCAAATTATCTTAAAAATATTCTAACTCCTTAAATTCCCGGAAAAATTCGCCATAACCGCCTTTGTACTAGGAGCGTCGGGATATTTCAAATAGCCTCCCATGGCCCCCACCAATCCCAAAGAAAAAGAAAAAGCCAAGCGTCTAGCCAATACGGCGCATAAAATCTCATATATGAATTAAATACATACCTTTTCATCAAGCATTCTATTTGTATACCTTCATACCTTATCCATACCTATCTCATGTATATTTATACCTGTCCAATCTATTTAAACTATACCTGATCGTTTTGACTCAATTCGTTAATTAATTTGTTAATTAACTCTTTAGTCTATTTCACTTTTATATTTGAACATGACATGTTCAAATATATTTTAACTTGCTTATTAACTTATTTGAATCCAAATTTCAAATTTAAGTTCTATATTCGATTTCGAATATCCATTTACAAATCTAATTCACCATTCAAAGTTCAACTTCAATTTCAAAACTCGATTAACTTGTTCCTCTTCGACTTAGTTAATTCTATTCAATTTCTATTCAAATTTTATATTATAAATCCCATTTGAAATTCAGCACAACTTGTCTTTTCCAAAACAAATTCAAAACAGCATCCCTGGTAGTAATTCCTCACTTACAACTCGAAAATGAATACTGATGATGCAGTTGTCATCATCAGAATCTATTTTCCAGCGATCGAACTGAGTTCAATACTATAAAACAATTTCTAAACATTTCCACTTTGAAATTCATTTCAAAATATAATTCACACTGCTTGTAAAAACATTTTAAAATCTCCCAGGATCTAACTTTAAATCCAAATCCATTTACAAACACTTATCCAATTTTCCAGAATTTTAATTCAATATCTGGTTTAAATTTCAGATTTAACTCATCGGATTTCACGTATTTCACTTATATGAATTCTGATTGGTTATTTACATAACCATTTAATTTATAATCTTACTCGATTATAATAACAACCAATATATCCACTATATTATAATTTTGAGATATATATATATATATATATATGTTTTCTCTATATCAAGATATACCTTGGGTAAACTTATTTTAATTTACCCTCTTTTCAAAACATATCGTGACGACCCATCGTATTCAATTGTTTACTAACTCCTACTGATACGGTGGATCAAATTGATCGACCAGAACCCATAAACAACTCAACCAATAAATCTCCACAATCTAAAACAATTTTTATATCAATAACAAATACGTCCACTCGTATATATACACTCAAACTCAATCTAGGGTATTACTAACCCTATCTCTACCAAGTCACGCCACAAAGCCAAGGTAATTCACTTAACTTAAGATCTGATACCAACTGTAACGACCCGGGAATTTGGCAGTCTTGGTTATCCGATGTACAACACATAACGAACATCCAAGGTTCGAAAATACCGGTCATTAATGAAAGAAAGTAGAGGGTGAGAATAGATCAGATAAAAACCTAGAATAGAAGAAGAAGAAGAACACAACATCAGAGTAATACGAACCTCACAGCGGAATGAACAACATATAATATATATAACATAACTTAAAATATACATCTCATTATCAAAGTACAACACTTACAACACAGCGGAAATAAACTATAGCTATATGATTCTGAATCCTCCTGCTCCAACTCTTCAAGCATCTGTAAATCCTAACTACTTGACTACCCGTACAAAATTGGGCACCTAAGAGTTTAGGAAAAACAAAAACAAAAAAAACTCCAGGTCAGTCATGGGACTGGTATGAGTAAAATAGTTTAAAACAGTTCGAACAAGTAAACGATATCTCATAAGACCACGCCGTATAACAGAATGGGGTTTTCCCTTATGAGAATCCAAATTACCTTTATCAAAAACCTCATGATATTATTATAATGTCTATCAATCACAATATAATAATCATCTAGCAGAAACGCTTTCATCTCACATTCTATATATATATTATACGACCAAAACCGCAAGCACGTATTGGGTAACGGATTTCCAACTATGAAACGGTATGGAACCACCTTTCGCTAGTGTAACTCTAGAAAGGAATACACTGGGTTCAACAAGAACATCTTGCTACCCGGCCACACATGACCGACCACTCATTTCGCTTGAGTGTATCGAATGTATATCACTAACAGTTGGGATCAGCAACTGTTTCCCGAATGGGACAGTATCAACTATTGATTTTTAGAAGTAAATGAAACTCTAGATCAGGTGATTGTACACCCTAATAGGTGCGACCAACATAGCTATGTTGCCTGCCCGATTTCTGTCATTTACCAATTGATGAGGCTTGAGGTTACGCTTTATCATCACATCAGATTCGCTTCGAATGCCACATTGTCAGATCCATCGAAAATCAGTAATTGACGTCTATAATGGTACATTACGTGTTAGCTAAAGAAGTTTCCTTCTCCGCTTCCACTCTTGGTATGGTTGAAGAAATCAATGTACGTGACCTTTCTGGAAATACCCTGTTAGGCATTCATCCATACAAGTCATCCAGGAATAGGATGAACCGAAGTTACTATTCAGTAAATCCATCTTAGGCACTGTTATCTAAGACTTATACAATAACCCTTGCACTTTACTCTGTCTTCAATTATCTTGGGCATATTAGATTTGCAACGCTTATGCCAATATAGATTGGTTCTTTGGATAATAATCCAACAGGCCTCTGCATATTAACAACGTTAAAATGGTCAAAACCTCGATAGTCTGTGATTTAACTATCAAAGAAAACATGTGTGCAAACAACGATATTATTTCCAAATGGAAATTCTATCAATCAATCATCAATCATATATATATACATACATATATATTCATATTTCCTTATTTTCTATGTTTAGAAAATATATGTTATTAACACTGGAAAATATTTCCATAACTTATTCCTTATTTCCAATTTCAATATTTGATTACATTTTTGATTCTATTTGGAAAACATTTCCAAATCTTCTTTACTTGGATTTAAACAGATGTTTAAATTAACATCGCGACGACCACTCAAACCACTATATTTATTTACTAGATTCACTTAACCACTTTCACTCACGAACCTTAACCATTTCTAAATTAAAAGCGAAGTCAATCAAGTTGGGGTATAACTACCTCTCAGACCTTGACTGAACAACATTTCAAATCTCGAAATAGACTAAGTTCACCTTTTTAACTCTTCAACATTTCCTTATGTACTCTCGGATTCTATTTACGAATCTGCTTCTTTAACAAAATCACTTGATTATAACAATGGTGTTATACTTTCCTGCATTCGAGATATAATAACTTAAATCTAACTTTATTTCCTAACTTGAATAATATAACGAACAACTAATTTATTAACTCTTATTCGGTTAATTCTAACTGATTAACACTAACTGGTTAAATCTAACTGGTTAACTCTAACTGATTAATTCTAACTGGTTAACTCTAACTGGTTAACTCTAACTGATTAATTCCAGTTGATTAACTCTTTGCCCTTATTCAGTTTCGCTTATCGATGTTGAAATCGATTTTTACTTCTCTATATAAGTCCTGACTTATATATTTTATTTATCCAATGATAAATATTTTACTTAATTTATAAATCCTTATTTATAAATTAATCTTCTTACTTTATCTGTTAAAACAGATTTCCCTTGAATATTCACTTTATATTCATATTCTGATTATACCCGTGTGCGAAGCACGGGTTTAAACTTACTTAGTTTAAAATTCTCTTTTTATACCATTCTATTCATTTTCAAGTATTCCTTTATAATCTGTTTATCTTATAAATAATATTCCTTTATAATCTATTTGTAAATGGTTTTACAAATATTCTCTTTAATAACTTATTTATTTTTCTAAATCAATATCTCTTTCAATTCTGTTTGTAAATGGTTTTACAAATATTTCCTTATCTATTCTATTTGCAAATCATTTGCAAATATTCCTTTTCTATCCTATTTGTTATATCCTATTTATAAATATTCTATTTATAAATATTTCCAATTTATAAATATCCTATTTATAAATATTTCCTATTTATAATATTCCACTTTATAAGTATTCTCTATTTATAAATATTCCACTTTAAAGAACCCTTTGATTTTGTAAAAATCTATTTTCAATATTCATTTTGAAAATTCCCTTTTTAACACTCCAGTATTCCTTATGGTATTTAACGTACCATATAACAATGATCGGTGTCATTCAAACATATAAAATCATCAACAGATTTCATATCACATCATAACACAATATATGAAACAAAACAGTATTTTATATATTGAGGAACCCAGTTGGGTCCCTCCAAACTGTTTCCCTGCATCACAGATGTTAATCAACACCAATAATTCAAATATAAAGTATTCTAATAAACAGAATCAATATTCGATTAACGATTTATATACATACATACATACATACATACATATATATATCGTTACCTATATTTTCAACCAATACATTAACAACTCGACCAAACAGTCAGCACACAACAACCAGTCATCATTTATCAGTTCAAAATATACGTTATAAAAATAGAACTGTTCAGAGTTCGTGGGTTTTACTCACGTTGGACGATCATCGTTAAAAACGATAACCATCGCTCGATTCAGACGGACAATTTATTTTCTGTAAATTGTAATGAGCTCGGATTCACTCCCAGTCAGCTCCATGTTGTGGTGTCCTTCCCTACGATGCCAGCGGATCTGACCGTTCGAAATTCTGATAACGTACGTGTTAGTTATTACGTATTTTACATGTTATACGTATTTAAATTAAATTAATCTTAAATTACATACTAATATATATACATTGGGCTCACCTTTACTGAAATGGCCCAATACCCTTATCAACCCTGAAATGAATAGTTTCGGTCTTCTTCATCGCAGTAAGGAAATGATCAGACGCTGCTAGGTGTAACACACCCACCATCATTTCAATGCACAACCATTTGGACCCTTTTTACGTTGCCTTTCCCCTTTCTTTTTCTACAGTATGGCCCAAACCCAAAAGAGAACGAGCCCACCCGCTTTTGTTAGCAATCCAAACCGCATATTTGCCCCTATCACATTATTCATGCATTCGCCTCCTGTATATCCCCTCACAGTGAACCATCTCTTCCACCGAACTCCCTTATTTCATGTGAGACCGCCACCTTCCAGTAACACCACCATCCCTTCACAGCTTACGCCTTACAATCCATACAATGTTTTATCCTACTGCCACCATCACTTCCTTGACCAATGCAAGTGCATTCGAACCCAGATCATTTCAGTTCGCAGCTCCCCTCCAGATCCCCAACATGGACGCTTACTATAACTCAAGACCGCTGCACAGTTTTCCAATGCGAGAAAACATGTTCGGCTTACAAAAACAAGATAGGAGACTTAAACTCTGGCTTTGCCGAGTTCAAGGAGTTTTTATAGGAACTTATTTGATTCGGTATGATTTTTCTTGGATCTGACATTTTTGGTTTTTGATTTATGAAGAGAAGCAAAATGGGACGACAGTCTGTGTATTTATATACTTATAAACCTTCATGACCAAGTAATATCACCTACCACTATAAATGGATGGGTTTGTGGACTTCCACGTTCTTATTTCTTTGAAATATGGAAGACCAGTCTCCACATTTTGCCGAAAATAAAAGAGTGCAGCTGAGAAAAATGGCAACATGGTGTTGTTTAGGCCTACTAAAGTTAGGATATTTTGTTTATTTTATTTTATATAATTATTTAAGCCATTATCTAATCTGCTAATTTATATAGCTACATAACTCTATGGACAGAAATAAAAACACCATCATGACGAGTGAGGTGTCCCGACTCCAGAAATATAATAATATCGGTAGGTTAGCTCATATTGTGAAACCCCAAAATGTTGATTACAGGGTGCAAAATGCTCCAAATAAAAAGTTGCTTATTTAATTAATTAAAATTACCATAAAATTCTAAAAAATAAATTATCACTATGTCTCAAAAGAACCTTGTCTAAATTCAAAACCGATATTCAAATATATTTGAATAACCGTTAGGGCCACGAACGAATATACCGCTGTTTTTCTGAATATTTGATTTGACATAAATCAAAATACACATGACGAAATCCCGATATTTCTTTTCCACTAGAAAGATATACTCCACCAGCTCCGTATGTTTCTTGTCTCACAGAAATCCGATTTAAAACGAACTCTGTACATTCAGTTGAAGTTCAAATTGCCAAATAGCGAACTATAGCGCCATTTCAAGCTCGATTTTAATTATTTATAATTCTACGTTCAAACTGTCGTTATATAATATATTCGTTGTTCAAATTAAATTCCAAGCTGAATTAAATATCACTAATGATCCAGTTCACACCATATCGTTATTTCAACCAATTCTGATTGTTTCAGATCAAATATATTATTTAATTTATTATTTTAATTAAATATTCATCATTATTAAATTCCACGACCATTTAATTCACTATGTCACTATTTATATAATTAAATAAATTAATTATAATACCTCTGCAAATGCGGGTCATTACAGTAGCAATAGAATATCATACGTCTGGACTCTTCTAGCTCTTCTCTTCACAACATTCGATAACCCGAACCTGTACACCCCAGGCTTACCCGAGCATTTACAAAACACTTGTTTAGTCTGGTGAACTAGAGTGAGTATAACTTGCACAGTATTAAGGTAACACACAACTTGATTTTAAAGTCAAAATCTTTTCAAAGAAAAGGATAATCGTAAGACCAAATCCACACATAAACACGGACGGTTTTTACCTTACGATAACCCAAACCATTTTTCAAATCAGTATCTTTTCTGATATTATAATAATGTCTAAATACAAGTAAATATCAATTTAGCGGAACACTTGCATATCAATCTCCACATATATAGTATACAAACAAAACCGTGGGCGCTTATTGGAGATTGGATTCCGACTAAGACAAGGTATGGAACCACCTGCCGATAGTGTATCTCTAGAGGCAAATACACTGGGTTCAACAAGAACGTCTTGCAACCCGGGCCACACATAACCGACCACTCATTTCGCTTGAGTTGATCGAATTTATATCACCAACGGTTGGACTTAAACCACAGTTTGCCGAAAAGGGACAGCATCGAATATAGATTAAAGAATCAAAAGGATTTTCTCTAGATAGGTGATTATACACCCTAATGGGAGCGACCCACAGAGCCATGCTGCCTGCCCGATTTTTGTCATTCCCTAGTTGATGAGGCTTGAGGTCAGAATTTACATTCTAGAACATCTAGTCACCATTCACTTTGTATGCCACATCGTCACGTCCGCCAGATATCACTAATTGACGTCCACAAAAATACCGGGTTGGGGGCAACCCAATTATGGTACGATTGAAGAAATCAATGTACGTGATCCCTTTTGGAAATACTCTGTCAGACATCCGTCCATACAAGTCATCCAGTAACAGGATGAACCGAAGGTTCTCTCCTACTACATCTAATATAGGAATCACCCCATGGATTAGTAGCGAGAAGTCCTTGCAATCCCTAGATTCCAACCACGACAGAACCACAGTACATCTTTGGCTGCAGACCGAAGATTTTTTGCAGTCCTTCCGTTTATGAAATTCTACGGTCTTCAACACTCCATCTCGATCATCTTTTGATATCTTCACGTACTTGTTGGTTGGAATGGTTTTCGAATATCAATTCGATCCCTGTTTTTCCATACCAACAACCGTATTGGACAGATTTGATAGTTGGTGATTTAACTATCAAAATTAACAGTGTTTCAATCATTACAATCAAATGGGTTCACTGGTTTAGTATTTAGGATCACTTGGCCTTTTAATTAAACAAACGTACATTTAAAAACTCTTAAATATTTCGATATTATAAATATAGTTTCTCGCTTCTTTATTTATCATAAGATTATACTTTAAACAAATTTTTTTAATACTTAGCAAAATCCTATATCATATCTAGTTCTCTATATTTTTCCTTCGAAACAACTCGTAAACAACTTTACGAAATATCTTTTATTTATTACTTGACAGTACCCAGTGCCTAAACCTATTGAATAAAACCCAACTTTTACCTTATTATTTCACTAATGGAAATAAATTATCACGAATCCCTTTTACCATTACAACTAGTATCATCTTTAGATAGTCCTGATGTCGTTCAAGTTAGGGTATTTTAATTACCTCTCAGACCTTGATCGACAACGTTCATATCCGAAGAAAAATACGAGTTGTAATATAAAAT
Source organism: Allium sativum (assembly GCA_030737875.1). Classification (NCBI taxonomy): domain Eukaryota; kingdom Viridiplantae; phylum Streptophyta; class Magnoliopsida; order Asparagales; family Amaryllidaceae; genus Allium; species Allium sativum. The sequence goes on along the minus strand of CM060915.1, from coordinate 174,282,440 downwards.
CAATATCTCATCTAATCTCAATGCAAATTCTATTTAAATATTTTATTCAAAAGTACGGTTTCATAAACCTACTTTCCTTTTGAAAATCTTTTTCTCGAATATACCATTAGTTCTTAATTCAGTAATTAAGAAATCTTCTTTCTAAAACATCACTTTTAACTCTTCTTCTTTAACCAAACTCATTTTATAATTCGAATTTGGTAACAAAATCTCATGATCCATTTGTTTTATCAAATTCACTTTTACTAATTCCTTTTCGAACCCATTCAACAATTCCTGCTTTGAAATATTATTTTAATCCCTTCCCTTTTTACTTAATCCATTATTAAGTAACTTTAATGTATAATTAACACTTTTACGCATTAAGGCTCATTTACATAACCTTGATTTATTATAAACCTTTTTGATCTAATCTCCTTTCACTTAACTCAAATAATTGAGTAACATTAATTTTTGAGCTATTATCTTAGATGAAAATTTCTTTTTATAACTCATTATACAAATTCAGGTTTTAAATATAAAACTTGTTCGCAATTCTCTTTCACCATTCAATTGGGTTCCGATTCAATTTAGAGTACTTTTTAAATGAATCTCAATTAAAAGGTAATTCTCTAAATTATTAAAATAATAATTAACTTTGGTAGTTAAATTCTTTCGTTGTTAATTCCTTTATTAAATTTTCCCTTTTAAAATCTTATTAAAATTAAAACAATACCATTTGATTTATTTCTTATTCTCGTACTTATCAATCGGATTAACATCAGAGTTACCTTTATAAAATTGATGAAAAATAAATCAAATCTTACATAAACCATTTATTTATTTTCCATTTCTATAAAAAATTCTTTAAAATAATATGTTTCAAATCTATCGACAGTTGTAAAATAAATTTTATAGGTCGCATGTTGCCAGACACTCAACCAATACCGCCCATTGGTTTAAACTGCACAAATGTTGAAATTTCTGTCAACAATCAATACTCAAATTAATCACCCCATCGGATTAGTTCACATATGATAATATGAAAACAAATCAAATCCCATTTAACAGATAATTTGGATAATAATAAATAACTACCAATTATCAAAACAATCCAATCAGTTTAAACAATTCAAACCATTAAACACGTTTATTTTATAAACGTGACCAACAAGGTAGGTTACCTTTATTGGAACCAATTGTTAAAAACGATTTGGTATTTCACTGAAATTAAAAGACGGCTTAATTTCATCAGCAGATCCACAAATAAATATATATCTAGCAAAAAGACAACCATTAACAAGCACAGCACACAAAAATAAAACCCAATTCATATAAATATAAATGGGAAAAACTAAGTGAGTTTAACTCACCTTGATTTTGTTTGGTCATTAAACGCGGGTTCTTAATTAAATTAAACAGCGTTTAATTTAATTAAAAAAATTCCTTGCTTCCAGTCCTGACTGATCCTGCTCCATCTCGATACTCCAGTCTCTACAGTTACAATGAAACTGACCGTGCCTCAATCTGATAACGTGAGGGCGAGATATCGTGTTAACACCTTTATAAACTAATTAAATTACTTAAAATATGGAATTATATTTTAAACCGGCCCTTACCTTAATTTTCAGCCCAATAAAGCCCAACCCGATACCTCCCCAAAAAAACCCTTCCATCGGATCTTTACCCTGACTCAACTCGCCGCCTCCATAAAAAAATTTCATGGACGGCATCAACCCTAATCATCCTTTTTGTCTCAAGCAAATCCAGCGTTGCAAACCCCCTACGCCACCACCTCTTCTTCCTCACTTCGCTCCCCTCGCTTCCCTCAAACCGATCTGTCAAACCCCAAAACATTTTCCGTAGCACTCCATCGTTCAACGGTTCTCCGATAAACCGCAAACCTCTCAGCTCCCACTCGAAACTCCTATGCTTGGCTGGACCGAACCCTATGCCAGCGGTCACGAACCAGATAAGTTTTATCTGTGATTTTTAATTTGATTTTTTTTCTTTTTATGTTGCTGTTCGAATTTTGTTCTGGTTTGAGGTTTTTTTATTCTGGGAACACTATTCGTATTTATAGTGATAGATTTTAGAGATAAACATCATGTCCATCAATGGTTGTTCTTAGGTACGTCGGCTACTATTAGCCTAGGAGATATCCCTCTTCCCCTTTTCAGATTTCCCGTACTGTTGATATAAAATTGATATATGGATGATGGATTTTAGCACAGATTTTGTTGAGTAAAATACTGGATTTTCTGTGCTGTCGATCCGCTCGAACAGGACATTGATCGAACTTGTATGAGTGTGGGTTTATGGTCTATGAGGCTATACACTTGTTTATTTAAATCGGAGGGATTTGAATCTGTATGCTGTAGATTTTATGTCCCATTTTGAAGTACATGGCACAGTTCTTATATGTATTAGCTATTTAATTCACTTCCTTAGCTTCCATAGTTGTTTAAAATAGATTTGGTACAGTTATGAATTGTTTTATCAAACTAAAGATTTGAAATGTAGTGTAAGATTTTAACACCCGTGAATTGCACCTGAAATTCCGTATATATATTGATATATATATATGAGTTGTTCGAATCTACAATGGATTATGATGTATAAAATATGTACATACAGCTTTTCTAAGCTGTTCTAGGACTGCTTTTAGCTATACATGGTTGTTCAATTTGGCCCTATTGGTTTGATGTACATTTCTGTTTTACAACATTTTATTTACTGTTTTGTTTAGCTATTTCATGATCTTATTCTTTTCTTATGTGTTATATATTTTTTCTTTTATTTGCATATTAAACTGGGGTATGCGTACATGGCAGGGTCTGTACGTCTAAGGTAATGAGAACCCTCACCAATTTTTTCAGTCTCGGTGACTGGTTGGATAAAAATCAACAAATGGTGTAAAAGTTGCGGCGATAGTCGTGGGACCCTCGTTTTACCCCTTCGAAGTAACAACAGAAACAGAGTCGATCAGTTTAGCCTTCTTATCTGAGTGATCTTAAGCTAAAAACGTGATCAACCTTTCTCAAGCTGCTACACCAGCACTCTTTCCCTAATTTCTTAGATAAGAAGTTTGCAACACTAGAAAGGAAGCAATTTGAAAGGTGCCAGAAGCGGTAGCTAAAATGAAGGATGAGAAAATGATCATGGAATAAAAATTAACTCATTTTAATTTTTATGAAAAAAAAAATCGAGGTCTACCAGCATGATAAAGACCTAGAGGTGACATAACAGAAAAATTACATGGATCAAAGATATGAACTATATTATTGTAGATTTACTTTACACTTTTAAATGCATGTAGACAGTGATTGAAAGTGTCGAATTCCCTGTATAAAAGCTGTTCAAATGGACTGTGTAGATTTTAATGTTCAAATATATACATATCTTTCTAGGTGTGCATGTCTATGTTTTAGCTGTTCATTTATATTTCTAGTTAGCTGTATTTTCCTAGCTGTGTACACTAGCAATTTGTATTCAGACAAATATATATGTTTTGTTGTCTGTGTATTAACACTTCTTGTTTTATGTTGAATATATATTTCAGTTTTATTGCTCAAAATATTTTGTTTTTATTTTTATTTTATTTTTATTAAGTTCATGTAATATCTATTTGTTTACACGGTACAAGTATATGGTTTATTCATTTTTCATTCGTATTAATGAATCAAAAGAAAACACTGATGGATATGTAAAAATAAACATTAAATTCAAACAACCAAATTTAATGATAATAAATAAATAATATTATACTAAATAAAACAATAGCTTAAATTTTCATCCAGTATAGAGATTAAAATTCAACATTAAAACTTCTAGGTTTAAATAATACTTCATTAATATTAAAATCTATTAATATTTCTAATATAATATTAAAAACTAAATTTTTATTCAATTCCAATGATCGAAAAATCTGGGACGTTACATGAAGTATCTCATCTTGAACCTTATAGTTTATGTTGTTAAGTTTCGAGCTTATGTGACTCTTGAGAAGTGGAATCTCTAGAGATGCTTTCATCTTCCCTTTGCCTTACTTCTGTGGGTTGTTCAATAATTATCTTTATTGTCAATACTCGAATCATCAGGAACACTCTGATTAAATTGCTCATGGTTACTCACTAAAATTACAAAATGGATCACCTTTAGAGGAATTCCTCTCTTTGAGAAAATATTTACTTCCATCGTTAGTTGCTAGTTTATAAATTCTAGATTTAAAGAAGGAATATTTAAACACCTTGTGCAACAATCCATATAACATCGTTGAGACCAACCAATGCTTCCTCATATATAAGAAAGCATGGAATATTTTACCTCCACTTCTTCATATTCCTTGCCAACAGCTTCAGCAAAATTATTACCTTGTATCTCTTAAAATTGTTTTGATTTTCACTGAATCTTCATTAAACTTCAAAAATACATAAATCAGGCAAACCGCATCCATTTCTACATGCAGTTGCTCAATTTGGCTATATGTGGTTCTACAACAACGTAATGACTTGCAAATTTAATTCTTTTAATATATTTAAGTAATGAAAACTGATTTTTTTAAATAGTGAACTAGGTATGGTATTTATAACTGTTCGAAGGCCTCTCTAGGCTCATTAATAACATATACAATTTCGATAGATTTGGAGCTATAGTATACAAAATAAAGCATCATAATTCTTAAATGGAGCATGCAACTACGCTTCAGCCAAATAGTTGCATATAACTAAACTAGGGCGACTTCATATAAAGATTAACACTTGAGACCATTGAAATTAGCCATCATATCGGTCCCTTGTTCGTAATCCTAGATTACTTTGACCATAACCGTCAAATTACATGTCGGTTCAAAGATTATATAAGGAAAATCAATGGTAAGTGTTCCGTTGTCAGAACAACCCCAAACCGTAGTCGAAAGTTTACAAGAGAAATATTATTGTTTTGATTTGGATATTTATGATTATGGAAGTAGTTTATGGAACTAAGAATGCATTCATTTAGTGCGTGATTTTAAGAACCAAGATCGACCTTCGATTGGATCTGTGGTTGTTGGAATCAATCGTTTAAGTTTTGATAACTCTAATCCTGTTGTGGTGACGGTTATTGATGGTGTACGTAAGTAGTATAAGGCAGAGTTGTGAAGACTGAACCATACATTAAACAGTGGTGGTGCAAGGTCCAACAATTATTTGTCAAATTGAAGTTGTATAACATTTGTCAAACAATTATTTAGAATTTTTTTTTTAAAATGGTTGTCTATTTTCTTCGATCAAATACAATATTACATAGCAACCAGTTATGGTAATGTACCACAAAAATAGTTTTCTTAGGAACTCCTTTCTCCTTATTAATTATCTAGAAATACATCTCGTTTTGGCATATAGCCCATAGAATTTAAATTTTATTTTCCTCTGTGATTCTCATAGAATCCATGAATTTTGTATATATCACACTTCCAGCTCTAGGTTACTGAATTAAAATCTTGTGTGCAATGGTTTTGGAAGGATAGAACAATATGTGTTCTTTACATCTGTGACGATCCCAAAACCCCGTGACACGGTGTTAAGGATAATCATTGGAATATAACGCATTAATCATCACTAGCAGATCATAGATAAAGCATAAACGGAAAGTAGAATAATTTACACACATATGACAGCGGAATCATATAGATATCATCACATCAGAGAAGCACAGTACAGGATACAACTTAGTGCATAATGATACATAATCAGTCACCATCGCCTGAGGTGGAATCATACATAACGATTACACAAGAGAAATATCTGTCTACATCGCCAATGGTGGAATCATAATATAGATACAATAATGGCGGAGAAAATCCAAGTCAGCATGGTGTAGTCAAGCCTCGCCATGACCCAAAAGGTGCGTCAGAAACCTGTAACTAGGCTGCCCGTGTGAAAATGAGGGCACCCGAGTTTGCAAGGTGAAACAAAATATGAGTCAGTCATGGGACTGGTATGAGAAATCTACTCAACTTATTAACAACAATAATAAGGCAAATCAAAGGACCACGCCACTTTCGCGGAACGGGTTTACTCCAATGAGTGCTAGTGCATGAAATAAAATAAACGATTAAATCAACGCAATGCTTTTTATAAAATGAAGCCATTATAAGACTCAGGTCCCATCACACAATGCAACGCAAGTCGGAGGATAGAGTTTTCCCTTATAATGGCCAAAAATGCTTCATACGTATAAAACAAAAGTGTTTTATATTATTACTAGTGCATATATGTTTCAAAAGCATATTCAATCATAAATATCAATCCTAGGCGGCATAGCTACAATCTACTAAGTCGCCATACTAGTAATACAATCACGTCCGCATATTTCGTATTGGAAATTGGATTCCTTCATGAGTCGAGGCAAGGGGCAAGCTCCTCTCCGATTCGAGACACTCTAGCAAATGTCCCAAGACCCCACTATGATCCTTGGATCTTCAGCGCCGGTCCTCTCTTACTTTTGAGGATTAGTTATTCCTGAACACACGTTTCCCGGTCCTTACAGACCTATATCGAGGCGCCTCGCATTCCAACAACCACACAGGTGAAAAGTATATATAATGTCTGGGCTGGTAGGTCACTGACACCACCTTAGCTAGAAAGAAACGTCGTGCTCTCCCTGCAGTCACTCTCCCGTTTTTGACTCATACCGAGGTGTGAGGCTCGCGAATTCACGTTATACACAAAGCTACGTCACACAGACCATGCTTTGATCATCAACCACAAGACTTTGCTTTGCAACAGAAGCCTTGATCATATGCCACTTAGGCATGCCACACAGGCAATCTACTCCATGCGACTGATTTCTGTCAATACATAACCTCTGAGCTTGCACGTCTCCGAGAAGGGCGTTAAGCAAGAGAATAAATTCTCCGCCGCCAAACAGATATATATTTAACAGAGATCAATCAACACAGAACAAAATCCAATGTCCGACACACAGTCCATTTAAAAGTCCGTTCTGGGTCTGAACGAAACCGAAGGCACCAATTCCTCGCATATCCGTACAATCAACAGTATGTTTGGACGGCTACTAATTCAATTCCTTCATGGTAGCTACTCCAATCACGAACATCAGTAGCGCCCATCCATCCAATGTGGAGATCGTCGGTCTTCAGCCATCTTCGACTCTTCGACTTCTCAACGTCGATCGATTATTTGAAATGAGATGAACTCGGCCTTTTCAAATAACCTACGTATATTAAGATTTTCAAATCGATTCATCACATGGTTGGACTATTCAACATTCACATTTCAGTTATTTAGTTATAATTTTCATGTCAAATACATTCAACCATCACATATCAAGCAAACACAACAAAATTGGTTTATTTCCACTCTATATCGTCCATAGTATTTTATAACGACATATCGCCATTTTTATTTAATTTAAAACGGCCATAATTAATTAAACGACGTTTCGGGTCGTGTCGATGCACTGGCGCTGCTTTTCACTAATTTTGTTTTGCACATATCTGAAAATCTAACCGTTGGATCTTCACAAATTTTACATCATTAGGAAGGTCATTTCAAAACGAATCCAACGGTTTAAGTTTTGGGAAAATCCGACGGTCGGGTCTTCCACACTAGCCATTCGAAGTTACGATTTTAATTTTACGAACTGCAGCTTCGTTATTCGATTTAATTTAATTATATATATATATATATATATAATCGTTTCTGGCGCTGTTTTTCACTAATTTTGAATTAAACATTCCAGACAATCCAACCATCGGATCTTCACAAAGTTGGTGTCGTTGGAAAGATAATTCCAAGGCGAACCCAACGGTTGTAGTTTCGGGAAAATCCAATGGTCGGATTTCCGGCACTAGTCGTTTGAAATCACGGTTTCAAAATACGAACTGCACGACCACGTTTCGTTTTAATCCTATTTATATTTTATATATTTATATAAATATAGTTCATTCAAAAATTCCTATATCGTTTCCACTTCAATTATTTCCCTAACGCCTTTAAATTTCGGAAAATTTCGCCATAACCTCCTTTGTACGGGAGGGTCTGGGAAAATTCCCAAATAGCCACACGGGCGTCACATATCAAAAGAAAAAGAAAAGGCCAAGCGGCTAGCCAACAGGCTCATAAAATCATCACCCAAACAAAGCAGTAAATGTGTACCTATTTGTCGGGCACAAAATTTTATTTCTCTTCTCTAGCCCCTTTTGCTTTAACCTGTTCAATAGATACGCATGTACATGTATACAGCTTCTAACACTTATCATTTTCCATTCAATTTCATATTTGATTTGCTTTGGTTTAAAAACACCATTCATTCTAATGTTGCATGCATAGGCTAAAATCATATCATTAGCTAATTAATGTATATTTCAAATCATGCACGTTTATTTGAACAAGTGGCTATTTTTAACACTTCACATTTCAAAGATGATAATTTTGGCGAACTCAAATAGATTTCAACACATGACTATTTTATTTAGTTCCTATGCATGTTAAAAATAATATTTCTACCACAAAAATTTATTTCAACATCCGCATATCTTTAGCATATCACAAATATGATAAAAATGATATTTTTATCGTTCCAAATATTTATTCAACAAATGGATGGTTTCAACACTTCATAGTTTCAATAAAAATGTAATTTTTATTGTTCGACCTTTTTATTCAACACATGAACTTTTCCACTACACACACTTCTCAATAAATGAGCATTTCCACACATGGACATTATATTTATGTTGTTCATATTGGAAAGATGGGATTTTTATTGTTGAAACTATCTATATAAGGCGAATATTTTTCATACTTCATATACATATAAAAATGTGATTTTTATTGTTAACACACTTCGTTCATTCACAAATGAATTTAATTTTCACACAACACTTTTCAACACACAAACATTTCCACACATGGATATAGTTTCAACATATGGCTTTAATTTCAACGCATGAAAATAATTTCAACATATGAAAATAATTCTATCACACAAAGATTATTCAAAATTTCGGCAGCATAACGGGAAGGTAGTTAAAACCGGCACCGTCCCTAGTACGGCTCCTCGCTCTACCTTAAAACCTCGCAGTTTTTGACAATGGGGATTCATGCATCTAATTCGCACGCAGGCGGCATGTTTATTTTTATTTCCACAAATATTTCCAATTCATTTCAATCACCAATGGGTATTTTTCAACCACAACCAAACAATATCAACCACAAACAATTATCCAACCATTCGTATTTTTCATCCAATATTTCACACCAATTCACCACAATAAATATCGTCCATGGTTTGTGGACGAGGGGAGTATATATATATATATAATTGCTATATTTCGTTTGCATTTCGACACATATATCAATTATTCTAAGCATGTAAAATTCATACTTCGCTTATATAGCTTACACCACGTATGTACATGAGGTATACAACACGTATGTAATTTATATTTCGCTAATATAAATTATACACGACATGTTCCATTCAATTTCATGTTAATTTAGATTTCTCACCTTGGTTTTCAGAGCGCTAAAAATCGATACGATGTCAGAAAAATCCGCGGCTTCTTCTATTGGGTAGAGAGCTTCCTTACGGTCCCGATGTTTCCTGTTTCATCGAATTTCGTCAACACACCAAAAAGATATGATTTTTCAAAGTGCAAAGATCAAAGAAAAACTCACTTTCACGAAGCTTCAAAACTAGGTTTACAGTTTTCGCGAAATCCATGGCACGTGGGGATGATCGGGGGTGCTGACGTGGAAGAGGGCGGCGAGGGCTTCACGGCGCTGGTGGTTTGAGGGGGTGCGGTGGCAGATCGGAGCGGCGGCGGCGCTGGGAAGGTCGGGACTTCCTGGTTTCGATTCCGGCGGCACAGGCGATGAGGGTGGCGATGCTGGGGTCGGATTTGAAGAGGGGGCTGAGGCGCGTCGAATGGTGGCGGTGGCGAAGTCTGGAAGCGACTGTGGCGGTGACGGCGGAGGATAGAAGGTCAAGAGCGGGTTTCGCCGTTGATCAGGGGGTTTTTTTTTAAAAAAAAAATTTATGAATGGAAAATTCTGATTGGCCGAGGACTATATTAAATTTTTAAATAGTGTTTTCTCAAACAAACTCCTTTATAAACCCAACGACTGTCGCCCCTAGCTAAATACCCCCATTACGGACACAATGGGATATGTTTCGTAGGCCAATTCGACTGTTACAGTCAGTTATTTTTCAAATTAAAGTATAAAACATTTAATTTTTAATTTTCAACGTACATTTCAATTTTCCAGGGCCACAAACTGATTCGAAAAATTGCAGAAAAATAAATCTAGCTATGTTTTGACGCTACGGTCCCAACAAAACTAGTTTCGTCGAATTCTGAGGTCGTTCGAAAAATGGCCATTTTCTGGTCGATCCAATTTAACAGAAATTGACCAAACACATTTTCTTTTGCCATGCTCACATACTAGCTTCAAAAATTATGAAATTTGAAACCTAGCAATAGTTTGACATCCCAGACCCAGCAAAAGTGGTTTCGTCGAATTCCGAGGACTTACGCAAAATATCAATTTTCCAGGGCTATATATTCCATATACCGACCCTTTTGAAAATTCATTCGACCATAACCTTTGATTACCGTTATGAAACTTCGATTTTTCAGATTCGTTAGAAAGGTATTGACTAACAGATTTAAATATTTTTGGTTTCGCTAAAATACGTTATATTTTCCACCCTGCACAGTCAGTCAAAGTTTGAATTCAAATTATCAAACTGACTCACTATTTCTAATTCACTATTTTATTGAAATATTCTATTTCAATTACTCAAATCCCTATGAAATCATCAATTTAAATTTTTTTAAATTGGCTCGTATTTTCTGGGTTATTACAATCTCCCCCACTTAAAACTTTTCGTCCTCGAAAAGGAAACAACAGTAGAGTAGGAAATAAAATGTAAATGCAAAGTATTGTAAAGGTACCTTACACCGGAGTTAGTCAGAGATATCCACTCTGCATTTGGGGTAAGCTTGCTTAATGCTTTCCTCGGTTTCCCAAGTACAGTCTCTAGGATCACTGCTCCATTGCACTTTAACTAAATGAACCTTTTTGCTTCTGAGTTCTCTAGTTTCTTTGCCAACAATCTTTAATGGCCCTCTTCTCAATGATAGTTCTGGAGTTATCTCCACATCCTGTTGTGCTGCTTCTTCTACAACAAGATCTGGATCATGCACATGTCTTCTAAGTTGAGATACGTGAAATACTTTGTGCACTCCAGGCAACCAATCTGGCAATTGAACTCTATAAGCAAGAGTTCCAATCCTTTCAAGTATAGGAAAGGGACCAATAAATCTCGGTGCCAACTTCCCAGTCTTGCCAAATCTGATTACTCCTCTCATCGGAGAAACCTTCAAATAAACATGATCACCAACAGAAAATGTCAAATCTCTCCTTCTAGAGTCTGCATAAATTTTCTGTCGGCTTTGGGCGGTTTTCAAACGCTTTTTGATAAAGTCCACTTTATCAGATGCTTCCTTAATCATATCGGGTCCTAACACAAGCCTGTTGCCAGGTTCTACCCAACATGCTGGAGATCTTTAGGTTCTGCCATATAATGCTTCAAATGGTGACATTCTCAAACTTGCTTGATAGCTATTGTTATATGAGAATTCGGCCAAATGCAAATGATCTTCCCATGACCCACCAAAATCAATTATACAAGCCCGCAATAAATCTTCTAGAATTCTATTCGCCCGCTCAGTTTGGCCATCTGTTTGGGGGTGATAAGCCGTGCTCATATTCAGTTTTGTTCCCAATTCTGTCTGGAAAGCCTCCCAGAATTTGCTAGTAAATAGGGGATCACTATCACTGATTATGCTGATGGGAATTCCATGCAGCTTAACAATTTCTTTGAAGTATATCTGCGCTAGACTTTGAGCGGTTCTATTGGATCTGACTGGTATAAAATGGGCAGTCTTCGTGAAGCGAGCTACGATTACCCAAATGTTGTCATTACCTTTCTTGGTTCGCGGCAACCCATCTATGAAATCCATGGAAATCTGTTCCCATTTCCAGCTTGGGACTTCCAACGGTTGCAACAGTCCAGCCAGCTTTTGGTGGTCACTCCTGACCAATTGACAAGTAGGACATCTGCTAACATACAAAGAAATATCTCTTTTCATTGCCTTCCACCAAAAAGTGCGTTTGATAACATTGTACATTTTACTCACCCCAGGATGGATGCAAAATTTGGATTTATGGCATTCGTCCAGCACTTCTCTTCGAAGGCCTGGAATATTTGGAATGGAAATCCTATTATTTAACCTGAGAACCCCCCTATTGTCAATACGAAAACTCGTGGTTTCACCTTCCTTGACCCTCTGACTGATTCTCTGAATGAATTCATCGTCTTTTTGAAGGGCTGAAATCCTATCAATCAATCCAGGTGTAATTATAAAATTGGCAATGATTGCGGTTTTTCAACTAAGTGCATCCGCTATAACGTTAGCCTTCCCCGGCGTATACAGGATATCAAGATCATACGCTGCAAGGAATTCTAGCCAACGCTGCTGTCTTAGATTCAGATCTTTCTGGGTATATAAATACTTCAACGATTGATGATCTGTATACAATATAAATTTCTCGCCCAATAAATAATGCCTCCAGATTTTCAAAGCAAAAACGATAGCTAGCAGCTCAAGATAATGAGTCACATAATTCTTCTCATGCGGTTTCAGTTGGCGGCTTGCATAAGCGACTACTTGGCCTCTCTGCATTAACACTGCACCAAGACCTCTAATAGAAGCATCTCTCCAAACCGTTAAATCCTGATTGCCATCAATAATAGTTAACACTGGGGCGGTGGTCAGCTTCGATTTCAATTCCTGGAAAGCTTCTTCACAGTCGGAAGTCCACTTAAACTTCTCATGTTTCTTTGTCAGCTTCGTTAACGGACCGAATATCTTCGAAAAATCCTTAACGAACTTTCGATAATAACTAGCCAACCCCATAAAACTTCTAACTTCCGTGGGAGTAGTGGGTTGTTTCCAGTCTTGAATCGCGTTTATTTTGCTTGGGTCAACAGAAATTCCTTTCTCTGACACGACATGGCCAAGAAATTTGACTTCTTCTTGCCAGAAGACACATTTAGAGAATTTGGCTTTGAAGACGTTCTTCCTTAGAATCTCCAATACTTGTTCTAAGTGCTTTTCATGCTCGGGTTTTGATTTGGAGTAGATTAAAATATCATCGATAAATACGAAGACAAATTTATTCAGAACTCCCATGAACACTCTATTCATTAGATCGACAAAGTATGCTGGAGCGTTCCATAGGCCATACGGCATTACTAACCATTCATAAAATATGTCTGGACCTCTGAAAGCTGTCAAAGGAACACACTCTTCTGCTATTCTCAATTGATGAAAACCTGTAGCAAGGTCCATTTGGGAAAATACTTTCGCCCCATTCAATTGGTCTAGCAAGTCATCGATGTGGGGTAATGGATATTTGTTTTTGAGCGTTTGTTTGTTGAGGTCTCGGTATTCAACACATAATCTAAGAGTACCGTCTGACTTTGGGACAAACACAACAGCTGCACGCCAATTGGAAAAACTCGGTCTGATTAGACCTTTCCACAACAGTTGACGAGTTTGATCGCCTAATTCTTCTTTTTCTTTCGGAGTCATTCTGCGAATTGGATGTACCACTAGTCTGGCATTGGGAATTAGATCGATTCGGAATTCTATTTCTCTTTGTGGAGGTAAGTTTTCAACTTCTTCAAACACATCCGCATAGTTTCTAACAATCGGAATCTTTTCCATGGAAGTGGGGATAAGTTCTAATGCTGACCAAAACTCTTCTCTATTCAGATTCGAACCATGACAGGGAACCGTAATATATCCAAGCTTCGTTCGAATTTTAACGATTCTTTCCGCACAATTCACTTCGGCTTCATATTTCGTTAACCAATCTAGCCCGAGAATGATATCGAATTCGGGAAAATCCATAACGATTAAATTGAAAGGAAACTAGTAGGAAGAATAAGAGACTGGCACTCTACAATGTGAACCGAGAGTAATAGGACCCCCTATCGGGTTATGAACTTCAACCGATTCTTTGAGCTTTCGCTGTTTTAACTTTAATTTGTGCACTGTGTTTTTAGCAATGAAACTACGCGACGCACCTGTGTCAAACAATACAGAAACAGGAATATTTTTAATTGTAAGGGTACCTCCCAAAACATCAGGTTTACCTGCTCCATCGGAAGCAGCTGGCGGGCTCGACCCATCATAGACATGAGTTACTGTAGCTTTCTTCAGCAAAGGACAGTCTTTGACCAGATGATCGGTCTTGCGACAGTTGAAGCACGAGCGAGGGTTCTGAGAGCCTTGGCTTGAGCCTTGAGAATTCGTCTTATAACTTTTCGGAGCTGTGCAGATGTTTGAGTAGTGCCCCGGCTTACCACAGTTAAAGCAATTTCCTCTTGGCTGCTTGCCAGTCTGAGGTTTTGAAGATGCTGCTTGGCTTGACTCGCCTTGATTTACAGCAGGCTTGCGCTTGTTTCCGGCTTGGCTTCTAGCGCGATCCTGATCCAAATGCCTTTTATCAAGGTCTTCATAGTTGCATGTCATTTCCACCAGCTCGTTGAATTCCAGCTTGACATGGGCCATGCCTCTATCATGATATTGTCGTCTTAGCCCAAGGATAAACCTCTTATTTTTGGATTTCGCGGTAGCAACGAGCTCTGGAGCATAGGTCGACAACATTGTAAATTTATTCAGATAATCTTGCACGGAAAGATCCCCCTGCTGGAGATTGGCGAAGTCATCGTGCATTCTTTCTAGAGCTTGTTCGGGGACATATTTCTCCTTGAAGAGTTCTTTAAATCCATCCCTGTTCTTCCAGCTTCTCTATTCTCGGTGGTAAGAGATTCCCACCATAATTCAGCTTGTTGTTGCATAAGCCAGGCGCCCATAATAGCTTTGTCTCCGTCTCCTAGCCTTAGGCCTTCAAGAATTTTCTCGCATGTTTTGAGCCTTGCAAGGGCCTTTATTACGGTGCCAGTTCCCGAGAAGGTCTTGCCTCCTAAGTTCTTATATCTCTTAGCTACACGGTCAAGCTCGAAGTATTGAGCTTCCGGAGGTTGTATCAAAGGTCCTTCTTGAGCTGGGACTTCTCCCCTTCCTCGGCCTCGGCCGGCACGCCCTCCTCTAGCGACGGCTGCTCTGGTAGCCATTTTTCAAATTCTGTATAAGCAACGAAAAAGTCAGCTAACAAAAATGATAGTCTATTGCATAATTAAGCAGAAAATTTTACGGAAAGATAACGATGGACTGATCAATTATTTTTGCTATTCTGCTCGGCTCATTCTAGGACTTTACTAGTCTTATCTCTAATGAGCGACTCGCCTTAGAATACTACTGATTCTATTTTGACGAAGTGTTTAATGTGTTAGACTCCAGAACTAAGGTTAACCAAAGCTCTGATACCAGCTGTGACGATCCCAAAACCACGTGACACGGTGTTAAGGATAGTCATTGGAATATAACACATTAATCATCACTAGCAGATCACAAATAATAGCATAAACGGAAAGTAGAATAATTTACACACATACGACAGCGGAATCATATAGATATCATCACATCAGAGAAGCACAGTACAGGATACAACTTAGTGCATAATGATACATAATCAGTCACCATCGCCTGAGGCGGAATCATACATAAAGATTACACAAGAGAAATTTCAGTCTACATCGCCAATGGCGGAATCATAAAATAGATACAATAATGGCGGAGAAAATCCAAGTCAGCACGGTGTAGTCAAGCCTCGCCATGAGCCAAAAGGTGCGTCAGAAACCTGTAACTAGGCTGCCCATGTGGAAATGAGGGCACCCGAGTTTGCAAGGTGAAACAAACTACGAGTCAGTCATGCGACTGGTATGGGAAATCTACTCAACTTATTAACAAGAATAATAAGGCAAATCAAAGAACCACGCCACTTTCGCGGAACGGGTTTACTCCAATGAGAGCTAGTGCATGAAATAAAATAAACGATTAAATCAACGCAATGCTTTTTATAAAATGAAGCCATTATAAGACTCAGGTCCCATCACACAATGCAACGCAAGCCAGAGGATAGAGTTTTCCCTTATAATGGCCAAAATGCTTCATACGCATAAAACAAAAGTGTTTGATATTATTACTAGTGCATATATGTTTCAAAAGAAAATTCAATCATAAATATCAATCCTAGGTGGCATAGCTACCGTCTACTATGTCGCCATACTAGTAATACAATCATGTCCGCATATTTCGTATTGGAAATTAGATTCCTTCATGAGTCGAGGCAATGGGCAAACTCCTCTCCGATTCGAGACACTCTAGCAAATGTCCCAGGACCCCACTATGATCCTTGGATCTTCAGGGCTGGTCCTCTCTTACTTTTGAGGATTAGTTATTCCTGAACACACGTTTCCCGGTCCTTACAGACCTATATCGAGGCGCCTCGCATTCCAACAACCACACAGGTGAAAAGTATATATAATGTCTGGGCTGGTAGGTCACTGACACCACCTTAGCTAGAAAGAAACGTCGTGCTCTCCCTGCAATCACTCTCCCGTTTTTGACTCATACTGAGGTGTGAGGCTCGCGAATTCACGTTATACACAAAGCTACGTCACACAGACCATGCTTTGATCATCAACCACAAGACTTTGCTTTGCAACAGAAGCCTTGATCATATGCCACTTAGGCGTGCCACACAGGCAATCTACTCCATGCGACTGATTTCTGTCAATACATAACCTCTGAGCTCGTACATCTCCGAGAAGGGCGTTAAGCAAGAGAATAAATTCTCCGCCGCCAAACAGATATATATTTAACAGAGATCAATCAACACAGAACAAAATCCAATGTCCGACACACAGTCCATTTAAAAGTCCGTTCTGGGTCTGAACGAAATCGGAGGCACCAATTCCTCGCATATCCGTACAATCAACAGTATGTTTGGACGGCTACTACTTCAATTCCTTCATGGTAGCTACTCCAATCACGAACATCAGTAGCGCCCATCCATCCAATGTGGAGATCGTCGATCTTCAGCCGTCTTCGACTCTTCGACTTCTCAACGTCGATCGATTATTTGAAATGAGATGAACTCGTACTTTTCAAATAACCCACGTATATTTAGATTTTCAAATTGATTCATCACATGGTTGGACTATTCAACATTCACATTTCAGTTATTTAGTTATAATTTTCATGTCAAATACATTCAACCATCACATATCAAGCAAACACAACAAAATTGGTTTATTTCCACTCTATATCGTCCATAGTATTTTATAACGACATATCGCCATTTTTATTCAATCTAAAACGACAATAATTAATTAAACGACGTTTCGGGTCGTGTCGATGCACTGGCGCTGCTTTTCACTAATTTTGTTTTACACATATCTGAAAATCTAACCGTTGGATATTCACAAATTTTACATCATTAGTAAGGTCATTTCAAAACGAATCCAATAGTTTCAGTTTTGGGAAAATCCGACGGTCGGGTCTTCCACACTAGCCATTCGAAGTTACGATTTCAATTTACGAACTACAGCGTCGTTATTCGATTTAATTTAATTATATTTATATATATATAATCGTTTCTGGCGCTGTTTTTCACTAATTTTGAATTAAACATTCCAGACAATCCAACCGTCGGATCTTCACAAAGTTGGTGTCGTTGGAAAGATATTTCCAAGGCGAACCCAACGGTTGCGGTTTCGGGAAAATCCAATGGTCGGATTTCCCGCACTAGTCGTTTGAAATAACGGTTTCAAAATACGAACTGCATGGCCACGTTTCGTTTTAATCCTATTTATATTTTATATATTTATATAAATATAGTTCATTCAAAAATTCCTATATCGTTTCCACTTCAATTATTTCACTAACGCCTTTAAATTTCGGAAAATTTCGCCATAACCTCCTTTGTACGGGAGGGTCTGGGAAAATTCCCAAATAGCCACACGGGCGTCTCATATCAAAAGAAAAAGAAAAAGCCAACAGGCTCATAAAATCATCACCCAAACAAAGCAGTAAATGTGTACCTATTTGTCGGGCACAAAATTTTATTTCTCTTCTCTAGCCCCTTTTGCTTTAACCTGTTCAATAGATATGCATGTACATGTATACAACTTCTAACACTTATCATTTTCCATTCAATTTCATATTTGATTTGCTTTGGTTTAAAAACACCATTCATTCTAATGTTGCATGCATAGGCTAAAATCATATCATTAGCTAATTAATGTATATTTCAACTCATGCACGTTTATTTGAACAAGTGGCTATTTTTAACTCTTCACATTTCAAAGATGATAATTTTGGCGAACTCAAATAGATTTCAACACATGACTATTTTATTTAGTTCCTATGCATGTTAAAAATAACATTTCTACCACAAATATTTATTTCAACGTCCGCATATCTTTAGCATATCACAAATATGATAAAAATGATATTTTTATCGTTCCAGATATTTATTCAACAAATGGATGGTTTCAACACTTCATGGTTTCAATAAAAATGTAATTTTTATTGTTGGATCTTTTTATTCAACACATGAACTTTTCCACTACACACACTTCTCAACAAATGAGCATTTCCACACATGGACATTTTATTTATGTTGTTCATATTGGAAAGATGGGATTTTTTTGTTGAAACTATCTATATAAGGCGAATATTTTTCATACTTCATATACATATAAAAATGTGATTTTTATTGTTAACCCACTTCGTTCATTCACAAATGAATTTAATTTTCACACAACAATTTTCAACACACAAACATTTCCACACATGGATATAGTTTCAACATATGGCTTTAATTTCAATGCATGAAAATAATTTCAAAATATGAAAATAATTCTATCACACAAAGATTATTCAAAATTTCGGCAGCATAACGGCAGGGTAGTTAAAACTGGCACCGTCCCTAGTACGGCTCCTCGCTCTACCTTAAAACCTCGCGGTTTTTGACAATGGGGATTCATGCATCTAATTCGCACGCAGGCGGCATGTTTATTTTTATTTCCACAAATATTTCCAATTCATTTCAATCACCAATGGGTATTTTTCAACACAACCAAACAATATCAACCACAAACAATTATCCAACCATTCGTATTTTTCATCCAATATTTCACACCAATTCACCACAATAAATATCGTCCATGGTTTGTGGACAAGGGGAGTATATATATATATATATATATATATATATAATTGATATATTTCATTTTCATTTCGACACATATATCAATTATTCTATGCATGTAAAATTCATACTTCGCTTATATAGCTTACACCACGTATGTACATGAGGTATACAACACGTATGTAATTTATATTTCGCTAATATAAATTATACACGACATTTTCCATTCAATTTCATGTTAATTTAGATTTCTCACCTTGGTTTTCGGAGCTCTAAAAATCGATACGATGTCAGAAAAATCCGCGGCTTCTTCTATTGGATAGAGAGCTTCCTTACTGTCCCGATGTTTCCTGCTTCATCGAATTTCATCAACACACAAAAAAGTTATGATTTTTCAAAGTGCAAAGATCAAAGAAAAACTCACTTTCACGAAGCTTTAAAACTAGGTTTACAGTTTTCGCGAAATCCATGGCACGTGGGGACGATCGGGGGTGCTGACGTGGAAGAGGGTGGCGAGGGCTTCACGGCGCTGGTGGTTTGAGGGGGTGCGGTGGCAGATCGAAGCGGCGGCGGCACTGGGAAGGTCGGGACATCCTGGCTTCGATTCCGATGGCACAGGCGACGAGGGTGGCGATGCTGGAGTCGGATTTGAAGAGGGGGCTGAGGCGCGTCGAATGGTGGCGGTGGCGAAGTCTGCAAACGACTGTGGCGGCGGCGGCGGAGGAGAGAAGGTCTGGAGCGGGTTTCGCCGTTGATGGGGAGGTTTCTTTTTTTTTATTTTTAAAATTTATGAATGGAAAATTCTGATTTTCCGAGGACTATATTAAATTTTTAAATAGTGTTTTCTCAAACAAACTCCTTTTTAAACCCAACGAATGTCGCCCCTAGCTAAATACCCCCATTCCGGACACAATGGGATATGTTTCGTAGGCCAATTCGACTGTTACAGTCAGTTATTTTTCAAATTAAAGTATAAAACATTTAATTTTTAACTTTCAACGTACATTTCAATTTGCTAGGGCCACAAACTGATTCGAAAAATTCCAGAAAAATAAATCTAGCTATGTTTTGACGCTACGGTCCCAACAAAACTAGTTTCATCGAATTCTGAGGTCGTTTGAAAAATGGCCATTTTCTGGTCGATCCAATTTAACAAAAACTGACCAAACACATTTTCTTTTGCCACGCTCACATACTAGCTTCAAAAATTATGAAATTTGAAACCTAGCAATAGTTTGACATCCCGGACCCAACAAAAGTGGTTTTATCGAATTTCGAGGTCGTACGCAAAATATCAATTTTCCAGGGCTATATATTCCATATACCGACCCTTCTGAAAATTCATTCGGACATAACTTTTGATTCCCGTTATGAAACTTCGATTTTTCAGATTCGTTAGAAAGGTATTGACTAACAGATTTAAATATTTTTGGTTTAGCTAAAATCCGTTATATTATCCACCCTGCACAGTCAGTCAAAGTTTGAATTCAAATTTTCAAACTGACTCACTATTTCTAATTCACTATTTTATTGAAATATTCTATTTCAATTGCTCAAATCCCTATGAAATCATCAATTTAAAAAATTTTAAATTGGCTCGTATTTTCCAGTTTATTACAACATCTCTACTATCAGACCAAGCAAAAACTCACCTACTTCATTAACCAACCATAGGTACGTCAATGACAAGGCCAAATCCATATTGGAAGTACTTTATCCATCAAATGCATCTGCTACTTTGTATTTTTTTGTGCCTATTCATTTATGTGTTTTGGTGTGTTGTGGATGCGTTCATTTGTGCTAGGGTCTGTGTAACAACCCGGAAATTCTGAGCCAATTTAAATTTTTATTTTGGCAATTTTAGCGAATTTTGATTATTCAAAATGAATTATTTTAAATAATAACAACGAGAAATTTATTTTGAATAGAATTCGAACGTATAAATATAGATTATCGTTAGAATATAAATAATTATTTTAAATTATTAAAGGAATTAAAAATGGTGCGCTAGTTTGAAATTTCGATTTCAATGTTCAAATGAATGTGCAGGATTCAAAATAAACCGGATTTCAGAAAAACCAAAAATATTTGAATCTAATTGAGAATATCTTTCCAACGAATCCGAAAAATTGAAATTTCATAGCGGGGATAAAAAAGTTACGCCCAGTTGAAAATTCAGAATAGTCGCTATGGAATTTTGGCCCTTAAAAATGGAAATTTTGCAAACGACCTCTGTTTTCGATGAAACCACTTTTTTTGGATCCGCGATGTCAAATTATTGCTACATTTCAAAATTCGTAATTTTTCGAATCAATATGTTAGCATGGCAAAGGAAAATGCATTGGACCAGTTTCAGTTGATTTTAATCGACTGAAAAATGGTAGTTTTTTGAACGGTCTCAGAATTCGACGAAATTAGTTTTTTTACAACCGTATCGTCAATACGAAGCTAGAAATAATTTTTTTGGAATTTATAAAGTACGTATGTGTCCCTGGTAAATTGAAATGTTCTTTCAAATCCAATATATAGATTTATATTTTGATTTGATGGAAACCGATCAAAACAGCCAAACTGGCTTACGATACATAACCCATTGTGTTCGGAATGGGGGTAATTAGTTATGGACGACAATCAGTGGGTTTGATTTCGAGTTCGAAAATAAAAGTTTCTTTTTGGGAAAAATTAAATAAATAAAATAATATATATCATTATATATTCCTCCCTTTCTCTACCTCCCCCACAATTCAGATCGACAGAAGGAATAAAAAAAAGAAAAGGGAACAGGGAGGAGCCGCCGCCACTCCATCAAGCAGCGCGCCGCCACCGCCGGCGCGAGGCGCACCCCCTTCTTCCCCGATGCTTCTCCTCTTCCTCCACGAAACCGCTACTTCTCCCCCCCCCCTACTTCGAACCCTGTGAACCCTAGCTTCGGCGAATCGAGCCGCCACCGCCGGCCCCTGCACCTCCCCAACCACCTGCGCACCGCCCCACCACCCCAGTATGACATGGAACCCCTCCAACGACAAAGGTGTGATTTTTATAATTAAAAATGTGAGTTTTTATGAATTTGATTTTTATTTTCAGTCTTATGTATGCGTAGCTATTATAAAAATTATATTTTTATACATATTTATAGCATAGGAAGGAAATATGATTTTTATATCATAGAGATATTAAAGATATGATTTTTCTAGAAAACCAGTACACAACGATGTGATTTTTATAATAGAAAAATATTAGATTTTTATTATAGAAAAGATCGAATTTTTATAAGGCGAAAGATCGGATTTTTATAAGGTGAACGATCGGATTTTTGATAAGGTAAAAAAAATACGATAATTAATATGAGAAAAGTTGAGATTTTTAGATGATAAAAGATGTAATTTTTATTTTATAGAAAGCATAATAAAGGTGGGATTTTTGTTTATGTATTAACAACATAAAAATATAATTTTTATTATGAAGTTAGCGTGATAAAAATGTGATCTTTATTATATGAACACCATTATAAAAATAGAATTTTTATCTATATAGTAGCGGTATAAAAATAGAATTTTTTCCATATAGCTTTGTTATGAAAATGTGATTTTTATATACATAGCAACAATATAAAAATGTGATTTTTATATATGTAGTGGCTACGGACAGTGAAAGTGACAAAAGGCGAGCACGATGAAGATTTCTGTACAAGAAGAAGCGTGGCGTTGGGTTTAGCTAGTCGGTGAGAACATCTCACTTTAAATCTTGTTTTCTAGTTAAATTATATACTAGGATGCAGACGGTGCTTAGCAGCACCCGACACCCATCATCCACAGACCATGGACGACCTGTATGCTTGTTTGATGTGTTGTGAAGTTATTTTGTGATGTTGATGTGAAATAGAAAAAAAAATATTCGTGTGTTGAATAGGAAATATAGATTCATGTGTTGAATAGGAAAAATATTCATGTGTTGAAATAAATTGTTTATCGTTAAAAATATAATTTTTAATGTATATGAGAATAAATTAATATTTATTTAAAAACCGAATGGTTTGTTTATGTACACCTATTTGTAGGACATTGATTGGGACGATAAATTTTACATGTTGCCCAACTACACAAAAAATATTCAGTGTTTCTGGATTGAAACCACACATGGGTGTTGGGATGATATTTGATGTACGCTAATCCCAATTGTATAGTGGTATGTCGATCGTTTGATTAATAGACTGTATGAGCGTTAATTAGTTATATTTAATGCTTATGCAGTTGTGTGGTGCACTTTGGATGATGGTTGATTATTTATCGTTGTCGTTATATACATGTGTTGTATGGAATCCATATGATTAACATTACATGGTAATTGATTGGGCCTCATTCCAATTGGGAAAATAAAGAATATTATAAAATATATATTCATGTGTTGAATAGAATAAATAGTCATGTGTTGACGATGCTCATGTGTTGAGAATATTCGTATGTTGAAGCTTATCATGTGTTGAGTAAAATATTACAATAAAATTTTACATCATTATCATAATATTATAAAATATATTAAATAACAAAAATAGTCATGTGTTGACGATGCTCATGTGTTGAGAATATTCATGTGTTGAAAGAATTATAGATTCATGTGTTGAATAGAATAAATATTCATTTGTTGAAAAGAATAACGAAGTAATTGAAATATATAAAGCCGTGGTGGTTAGATATGCGCCATTTTGACGCGAACGATATTTATATCGATTATATTCGTTTTTATAATGAGTATAGAAACGAAAGTGATTTCGAAATATAACGTTTTGAAAATATTATCATTTATATAGTAATGATATGTAATATTCAATTTTGATTTTAAATTGAATATGAAGTTGAAATTGTTTTGAAAACGAATTTAAAACAATTTATAAAATACATTTTGAATTGAAATCGACGAAATATATATAATACATATTATATATGTATATATATATATATATATTAAATGGCCTGAATAGAACGCGCCGCGCCGCGTAGTTCGCAAATTTCAACCATTGAATTCGAATTGACGTTACGGGAGATCCGACTGTCGGATTCTCCTGAAACCGGAACCGTTGGGTTCGTATAGAAAAGTGCTTTCCAATGAATACTATAAATTTGAAACATAATGGTTGGATTTCGAATTATGTCCAAATCAAATTTGGAAAAGGTCGTTGTAAGTGCTGGTCGGTGGCAGTAATTGAAAACCGACTATACGGCCTTGATAAAATTATTAAAAATATTAATAATTTGTGTAAAATTATAATATATGAATTGGAAAGAACTGGGATGAAAAATTCCACATTTGTAAAGATAAAAATAGTTTTTATCGAAATGAACTAGTTTTGAACTGGATTTGAAGTGGTTTTAAAAATAATGAGAAATTCCAATATGTGAATTGGAGTGGATTTGAATCCAAATTATCTTTGAAATATTTTGATATTGGATTTCATGATTATACAGAGATGGTTGTGGAAATTTGAAAGATATATTTATATCGCTATTTCCAATACGATATTTGTTGGTCGTAGAATTTGATATTGAATATAAGCCGATATATTTTCTATTCAGAGCGTTGTATTTAATATCAAACGTGATTTAGGTTTGTCGTCAATGGTGTCTTCATTAACACTGTTCATAAACCAGTTGAGAAAAAGATTAAATCTTTCTATTTAGATTTAATGAAGTGTACCAATTAAATAATACTAACTGGAATTGAATTTTAATTGGTTTTTGGGGTTTATCATGGGCGGTGTTTTGAATAACACCTGTTCTTTAACCTGATTAACAATGGAATGTGATTTTGGGTTTATTGTGGATCGTGTTTTAGGTGACATTGGTTCTTTAACCCAGTTAAATACAGGATATTGATTTTTGAGAAGATTAAAACTGAGCGGAGTTTTAATGAATCTTTAATTAGATTGAAATTATCGAGAATGGGGTATCACCAGTTTTGCTCCAAAGAGATATTTAAATCTTTAATTAGATTTGAACGTGAAATGGTAATTAATATTTACCAATAACACCATGGTGTTAGGTATGGAGTATTACCTGTTTTTCTCCATGGGATGAATAGGTTGGGATTGGGAAATAAAATAAATAATTACTTCGGTGTGGTTCGCTAATCCCAACTAGTTTGGAAAACCTTAACATGGTTTGAAGTGATATCCAAAGGAAGATTAAAGAATAAATTTAGAAGAATTTATCTTTGATAAAATTAATGGGAGCCTTTCCCTTAGAATGTGATTTTTTTTGAATAAAAGAATATTCTGAATTGGAATGAGGCGTATGTTGTGTTTGTGTAGCACTTGTTTATTATATACGCGGGTTATTCGGAAAGGCCGGGTTTATACCCATTCTGAATAACCGATTCGACGATATGTCGAAAATGAAGATGGTGGTTGAAGACCAGAAGTCTTCACCATTTGGATGATTATTGATGATCTTGATTGGGCTGTACACCCAAGAGGAGGGATCAGTTGTTGATCGTCCAGACGTACTTGGAGATCGATGGATATGCGAGGAAAGTGCCTCCGGTTTCGTTCAGACCCAGAACGAACTTGTGAATGGACGGTGTGTCTGACATTGGATTTTATTATTTGTTGTTGATCTCTATTAAATATACATCTATTTGGTGGCGAAGAATTTATTCTCCTGCTTAGCGCCCTTCTCTGAGACGTACAAGCTCATAGGCTGTATATCGATGGACATCTGTCGCATGGAGTGAATTTCCTGTGTGGCATGCCTAAGTGGCAGATGATCAAGGCTTCTGATGAAAAGCAAAGTCTTGTAGTGAATGATCAATGCATGGCCTTTGTGGCATAGCTTTGTGTATAAGGTGAATTCGCGAGCCTCACACCTCGGTATGAGTAAAAAACAGGATAGTGACCGTTGGGAGAACACGACGTTTCTTTCTAACTATGGGTGATGTCAGTGACCTACCCGCCCTGACATTTATATACTTTTTACCTATGTGGTTGTTGGAATGCGAGGCGCCTCGAATATATGGTCGATAACTGGCACTATGTGAGCCGACGTATAGACCATTACATAGGTCCTATAGGACCGGGAAACGTGTGTTCAAGAACGACTAATCCTCAAAAGTAAGAGAGGACCGGCCCAACTGATTCCAAGGATCGTTGTGTGTGGTCCTGAGACATTTGCTAGAGTGTCTCGAACGTAGAGGAGCTTACCCCTTACCTCGACTCATGATGGAATCCAGTTTCCAATACGAGATATTTCGGTTTTATTTGTAGAGCCTAGTACGGCGACATAGTGGTATGGGTCACTTATGTTGTCTATGATTTATATATTATGATTGAAGTTGTTTTCTTCACTTATAGAAATAATAAAATATGAAATTTCACGTGCTAAGCATTTTTGGCTATTATAAGGTAAAAATCCTATCCTCCGGCTTGCGTTGCATTGCATGATGGGACTTGGGTCTTATGATAGCTTCATTCTTCTTTATTTAGCATTGTGCTGTTGTTTTGTGCACTGGTATTCTTCAGGGTAAAAACCCGTTTCGTGTTATACGGCGTGGTCCCTCGATTTACCTAACTTTAAAAATAAAGATTAATAACTGTTTTAGTTCTCAAACCACTCACATGACTGACCTGGAGTTTATTGTTTTAACCTAAACTCTGAGTGCCCTTATTTTCCACACGGGCAGCTAGTAGTTTTGTTTTGCAGATTTATATTCGTAGGATCCTGGTTTACAACTGGAATGATGCTCGGAAAGCTATGTATATGTGTACTACTTTCAGTTGTGTTTTGTATTGTTTTTCCACTACTATGTAATTTATTTTAATCTCTGATATTTATCGAATGTATTTTATTTATTCACACACTGTACATTCTTGTATTCTGATGGAATTGTTGTAATAAGCAATAAAATGTTCTTCTATTTGTGTTCCGATGCGTGTTGTCCACAAATCAATTCGTGCTTTCCTTACCGGGGAAGTCACGGGTTATCATAGTGGTATCAGAGCTTTGGTTTACATAGCTCGAGAACAAGACACATTAGAACCAAATGAAAGAATTCATCAGATATTGGATTAGTAGTATCCAATTAGAATGACTCATTAGAGATAGGATCAGTAGTATCCTAGAACGAGTGTGAACAGTATATTTTTCAAATGAAAACAATATTTGTTTGAAAATTTAAACCATTTTATACGTATTTCAATATTTTATTTGTATTGAATTTGGACAATCGAGTATATAAAGATTTTTCATATATGCATCATGAACGTATATTCGAAGTTTTAACATACTGAGTATATATAGGATCACACTCTAGTAGCTCGGACATGATTCTGATGATGGCGCGCCATCACCGGTACTTATTTTCGAGTTTCGAAAGTGGGATTTCTATATATTTCCATTAGACCGGTGTGAGAACCAAAACTAGATAGGTTTATTGTTGTTATTTGGCATCAAAAACATTAATTTTCTATATATGTATCAAAATTATGAATTTGAAACGATAATCCACTATTGATTGATGGTTGTGTCGTTTGATTGATGGTTTGATTAATTAAAGTTTTGAACCATTATGCCAAATTGAATCAAATATTGAATTGTATTGAAAATTGTTTGAAACTGCATGCATATACATGTACTTACATCGAACAGGTCATAGCAAGGAGGCTAGAGCAGAAGAATAAAATTGTTTTCCTGAAATATGTACATGTTTGTTGCATTTCTTTGGGTTTGGATGATTTTTTGAGCCGATTAGCTAGCCGCTTGGCTGTTTCTTTATCTTTTTGGATTGATGAGGACCATGGGAGGTTATTTGGAATATCCCGAACTCCCCGGTGCAGGGGAGGTTATGGCGAAATTTTTCAAAAATTTAGGGTGTTAGCGTAATTTTTTAAAAAATTCGAAAAGTTCTTAGAAACTGAAAGGCTGAAGAACTTAAGCTGTAAAGAAAATAATGAAAGTTGAGTTGGTTTGTTAAACAACTTTTAGCTTCGTTACTTTTCGGGGACGATGAGTTTTAAGTGGTGGAAACCGGATATTCTGAGCCAATTTAAAATTTCTATTTTGGCAATTTTAACGACTTTTGATTATTTAAAATGAATTATTTTAAATAATAACAACAAGAAATTTATTTTGAATAGAATTTGAACGTATATATATAGACCGTCGTTAGAATATAAATAATTATTTTGAATTATAAAAGGAATTAAAAATGGCGCGATAGATTGAAATTTTTATTTCAAAGTTCAAATGAATGTCCAAGATCCAAAATAAACCGGATTTTAGCAAAACAAAAAATATTTGAATCTAATTGAGAATATCTTTCCAATGAATCCAAAAAATTGAAATTTCATAGCTGGGATAAAAAGTTACGCCCAGTTGAAAATTCAGAATAGTCGTTATGGAATTTTGGCCCTTAGAAATTGAAATTTTGCTAACGACCTCGGTTTTAGACGAAACCACTTTTGTTGGATCCGCAATGTCAAATCATTGCTAGGTATTAAAATTCGTAATTTTCCGAATCAATATGTGAACGTGCCAAAGGAAAACGCGTTTGACCAGTTTTAGTTGATTTTAATCGACTCGAAAATGGCCATTTTTCGAACAGTCTCAGAATTCGATGAAATCAGTTTTGTTAGATCCATATCATCAATATGAAGCTAGAAATAATTTTTCTAGAATTTCTAAAGTTCGTATGTGGTCCCGATAAATTGAAATGTGCGTTCAAATTCAATATGTAGATTTATATTTTGATTTTGACGGAAACCGATCGAAACAGCCAAACTGGCTTACGACACATATCCCATTGTGTTCGGAATGGGGGTAATTAGTTATGGACGACAGTCGATGGGTTTGATTTCGAGTTTGAAAATAAAAGTTGCTTTTTGGGATAAAATAAATAAATAAAATAATATATATTATTATATATCCCTCCCTTTCTCTCCCTCCCTCACAATTCATATCGACAGAAGGAATAAAAAAAGAAAAGAAAAAGGAATGGGGGGAGCTGCAGCCGCTCCTCCGAGCAGGCGCCCCACCGCCGGCGTGAGGCACCCCCTTCTTCCCCGATCCTCCTCCTCTTCCTCCATGAAACTGCTACTTCTCACCCCCCCCCCCAATTCAAACCCCCGTGAACCCTAGCTTCGGCGAATCGAGCCACCACTGTAACAACCCATATTTCGATAACATGATTAAAGACGAGAATCAAGGCAGAATTAAATTTTAAATTCTGAATCAAGTGAAACGGGCTTTGCCATTGCGTTCGTCTCGGAAAAATACGCGAAATAGAGTCCGAGTTTTCGAAAATCGGAGTCCGTATGACCAAGATATGGCCTCGCGAAGTTTCACGAAAAATTCCCAAATTAAAGTATACTTAATTAAGTGAAATGGGTTGCGCAGAAAAATATATATATATATTGATATATATATATATAATTGAAAATTAAATAAATAAATATGCAAAAATGTTCAAAACAGCGAATTGGGAGAGGGGAATAACCGAACCGGCCGATTTTTGAGGTCGACCCAAGCCCGCTAGGTCGACTAGGGGTTAATCCAGGGTGTTTGGCTGTCAACCCATGGGCCGATTCGCTCAAATGCAGATTTTGCATTTGGATGGTTCTCATGGTTCATCTTTAATCTAAAGGCCCTAGATGGTTCCTACACTTGACTTCTTCCCCAAGACATGCTTTGATGGCTTGGATTGAATTTAGGTTTAATCCTATGGCCTAAAACACTTGCCTAATCTATAAATAAGACCCTAACCTATCCTAAATCCTCATTATTCATTCATGCAACTAAACTATGGCAAAATTTCTACTCTCATGGCCTCCACTCAACTATCCTAGCCTCCAATTCATTTCTATGAAAGGTTTCATGATCATGAGAGTGTTAGAGAGTCCCTATGCTAGTATGAGAGCCTCTCAAGTTGATTTCAAGGCAAAAGCTTTGATCTTTGTTCATAAAGATGGTGTTTTGTTGATTTGGGGCATCCATCTTTGGGTTTTTGGGTGATGGCATGCATAGGCTTCCTCACAAGCTTTAGTTTAATCGATTTAGGCCTTCAAAGCAATGTAATCCCTTCCCTACTCTTAGATATTAACTATGAAGTTAAATGTTCATGTTGAAAGTTTGGGTTTGATTGATTAGAATGATGCATGCTATCATGTTATGCGAGTTTATGAAGTCATTATCTTGATCTTATGAGCTAAAAGCCACAACCTTTATGTTGAAATGTTGCATTATGCAACATGAGAATCTTCATAATCATTATGTCAACTTGCATATGAAGTCATAATCCTTATATGATGATATATGCGAGTTTCTAGCCATCATTCCATGTCTTTTGTCACCATGATTCGCTTATGTACCAAGTTTGGGTTGATGCATGTTTTTGAGGCTTAAGAATGTAACATGCAAGCTAATGAACACATTTGTGCCTCATTTGCCACCATGATTAACTTGTGGCTTAATACCCATTTTTGTCATTCCTTTGCCAAGTCTCTTCTTTTAATCCATCACGTTGTTGCGAACGTATATGCTAGTTTAAAAAGCGTTGGGGTCACATTATGGGGAAACATAATGACATGAATATGACTTGGGTAAATGGGTATAAACATGACAACATGTAACGTTAAATATGACATGTGTTTATACTTGAAAACATGACTTGAAGTATAACATGGAAGTTGACATGTAAGTATGCATAAAAACATAAGCTTGGGAATTTACCTATTAAGTTAGGTCTACCCATTGGGAATTTACATATTAAGTTAGGTCTACCCAATTTCTTGAAAACTTGACTGTGAACATGACACTAGACTAAACATGAAAGTGGCCAACTCGAGGTTGGGTTGAGTTTGCAACGTAAAACTACCCGGAACCGACCGGCCTAACTAGTAGTTGCAAACAATAGGACCCAATGTGAGAAGTTGGTCATGTTGTGCTTGAACCCGAGGTTAGACCAAGTTGTGGTGTAAAGCTACCCGGAACCGACCGGCTTAACTAGTAACCACAACAAAGTCTAATGTGAGAGGTTGGGGTGCATTAAGTAATTAATGCCACATGATAGGTTTAAGTTAATTTGATTAATGACTCTTAACCAAATATGACATGGGTAAATGGGTTAAGTAAATTGGTTAGGCTAATGATACTTAACAAAACATGACAAGGTTGGGTAGGTTAAGTGATTTGATTTGCCTAATGACGCTTAACAATTTTTATACGACTAGTGGACGGGGATTAAGTTAACCAACACTTAATCAATCCAACATGATAATTTAGCAAGGTTAAGTAAGTTTTCTTAATGACACTTAACCATACAAGATGATTAGGGGATGGGGTTAAGTAATTTGCACCTAACTAATCCGACACGGTAATTAGATGGGGTTAAGTAATCCACACTTAACTAATCTAAACACGGTAATTCGATGGGGTTAAGTTAAACACTTAACCAATTTAAACTCGGTAATTCAATGAGGTTAAGTAACCAATACTTAACCAACTTAACGTGATAATTTAATGGGGTTAAGCAACTTATACTTAACCAATTATGCATGATGATTTGATGGGGTTAAGTAACTTACACTTAACCAATCTAATACGCGGACCTGATAAGGTTAAGTCACAAGACCTTTTTAGAATATACTTAACCATTGTAGTACGATTAGAGGATGGGGTTAAGCCAACCTATACTTAACCAATCCGACTCGATAATTTGATGGGATTAAGATAATCTATGCTTAATCGATCTAGCAAGATAATCCGATAGGATTAAGGTAAGCTAGTACTTGACCAATTTGACTTGATAGGGTTAAGTCATGAGCCTCTGGGTACACTTAACCAACTTGTGGGACTAAGTCTTGAACTTAAATACTTAGCCAATCTTTGACGTGATTCGTGGGCGGGTTAAGTCATGGACTTGAATGATAACACTTAACCCAATAGACAAACCCTAGCTAGAAGAACTAGGTAGAAAACCGTGGTTAATCAAGGATAACGGGAAAGGAAGCTAAGTGGTAAACCTTAGTTAAGGGTAACTAAGTAATAATTCTTAGCTAAGGACATAGGACTAATTCTCAAAACGATGAGTAACCTGATACGGTAGGTCATCGCTTAGTATACGAGGGGGAGCAAGTTATCTGACTTGGATAAAAGCTCCAGCGCACTGGGTGCCGAAGTGGAAGCTTCGGGGGACGTGAGGATATTCTTGGGGTCCCTCTGTGGGCTGCCAGGTAATTATACTAGGGCCATGAGAGGTTATGGTCTGCGTTAGAAGGACCAAGAGTATGCCTTGGTTGCTATGCGAGCAACCTAAAGACTGGGATGGATTAGCGTGGAGTCGACGATTCTTGTTTTTGCCCTGGATAGCACATCGCCGACTACCTACCATCTTTAGTCAATCGTGTACGTGCGGAAAGGCAGGGAACCCCCAACAGACCATGTGCTTGCTATCGAGTCATGGGTGAGGTTGGCCCGTAGGAAAGTGGGCTATAGTGGGGCCGTGGAGTGGTTCTTATACATGATTTTTCTTGAATTGCCTTTCAGTAGTTGAGGGAGGGGTCACGTGGGACCATAGCCACGGGTACAAAAACAGACCTTGATATCTGCATCGGCAGACGATTTAAAGCTCCCGACCGAGTTCCGTATTTCTTGATTTGCCCTGGCACGGAACTCGGATGGCACATTGGGGAACATGTGCATCTAGACATGGAAAACGATTCACGATACATACGTGGGATCAAGGGCACGGTTGACGGGTGGCGTAATCCCTAGTGGTCCTAGGTGGCCAAAACCCAAACCGAGACACGGAAACGTTCATTAGGTAGCATAATCCCTAGCGGTCCTAGGTGGCATAAATCCTAAGTGGACGCGCGATAGTTCATGGTAAGGAAACACAACTAGATCAAGGGTTGAAGTCCAAAACAACTTCAAGGATAAACCGTTTACATGGGAAAGCCCGTACAGCCTACGGCAAAGATCTGAACTTATACATGGAAAGAAACATATGAGTTGAGTAACTTATATATGCGGCATATTAGGTTGACAGGAGCATTACACGACTTCTGAGTAAGGGTCATTCACGGATAACACGTAATACAGTTGGGATACTAGTACGGTAGGTGCAGAGCAGATATACAGGATAGATACCATGGGACGTTATACGTGATAGATATCTTGGAATATTATACTTGATAGGAACCTGACGATGTGATACCTTGTTTTGTCTTGACATCGTAATTTATCATGACATCTTAGTTTATCTGAGTTCAGTAGTTTATCCTGTTATTTTGATTTAGCTTATCTATCTTGTTATCATGCTTATGTTCATCTCAGTTTCTCATGTCAGTTAACTTTACTAGTTTTTATACTAATAGTAGATAGGGCTTACTCAGTCTTTTTGGACTGACCCGTTTTGTTTCGCCTCTTTTCTTCCGTTTCCCCCCCAGGTTACAGGGAGGAAATACTGTTGTTTAGTTCGGACTTCTTCTGCTTGAAGGTCATCATGGATGGCTTGGATTTTTCTTGGCTATGGCTACTTTACTGCTTTTTCTTGGGGAATAATTTATGAAAAAGTCTTTATGCTTCTTTATTATTGCAAGACAGGTTTTGATGTACTCTGATGTAAAAGTCTTTAGACCTTATTTATTCATGTTATGAAAGTTTGATTTTACTTCCGCTATTTTATATATGTTCTGTCTTGTAATATTTCTGTGCATATTTACCAATAATACTCCTCCAAACCTAGTGCATTCCCTTTGTGAGTGACCCTAGCGGAGGTGGGGTGTTACACGTGGTATCAGAGCAGAAGGTTACCAGACTGGGCAAAAGTTTTTAAAGACATTCTGAAAACAATTTGAAAAAAAAAAACCGTTTACAAAGAAGCATTTTTCAAGAAAATTTTCTTTTAAAAGAAAAAGGCTATTCCCCAAAGGCCATTAGCACTATCCTTGTTTCCTTAATTGAGTCTCTTTTCCTTTCTTTCCTCCATCTATAGTCACAGTAGTTTTAACTGCGACTAGTCTTTTCTACCTACGAAAGTGCTTTCCATACGATGGAGGTGGTTCTCGAGAGACCAGTGGCCGCGTTATAAGAAAGGATCATGAGAAAGAAGGATAAAGGATACGAGCTTAAGGATGAGCAACTTGTTGGTATGGCTTAGTCCTCAAAGGAGGGAGAAAGATGAACAATGAAACCCATGACGAGAGAGTACCTTTGGCATGGTAAAACGGGACGGATAGTTAAGTATTATGGGACAAGGACAAGATCATCGGGAGGGCAGTAGTATGCTCTCATTTCTAGAGTACCTCGGAAGGAGGGTAACGATCTTGTTAAAGGCTTAGCTTTTCTTCTCTATCATCCCGTTAGGACTTCGTTGTTCGTATCATTTAAGTCTGCTTCGATAGTTGAGTCTCTGCACCTTAAGTACTAGCGTAATAGAGAATCCCATTTTTGTCTCAAAGTCCTATTGGAGAATCAGTCCATTTATACATGACTTGTTTGGATTTGGGAATGTCTATGCCAAGTGTTGAGTTTGGAAATAATGCTTATGTTTATAAGCTATGGATGGATTCTAGGGATGAAGTGGTTATCCAGTAGGGGGTGCCACTCTCGGTTTTGATAGGAGGGTAGTTAGACCTTTTGACTAGCCTTGGTAATGCCCTCGAAGTATCGGGTAACCTTTTTGAGGTTCTGTCATGACTAGTTACTTAGAATCCCTTGATGCCTTTATTGGAAATTTGAAGCCCGATCAAGTGGTGTTCGCCAATAAGACGGATGGTTTACTTCATTTATGCATGGGTTATAGAGATCACCCCAGTAAGTGCGCATGATAACCTGATTGACATCTGTTTACTTTCAAGAGAAAGTTCTTCTACATGGAATGCCTTATAGTATATAAACGAGATCCAAGATTCACTAGTGAATTTTGGAAAGCTTGCATGAGATCATGAGTACGCACTCATGTTTGCGCCAAGTATTCTAGGAAAAGGATAAGTGCAAGTGGAACGAGAGGCGACGAAGAAATGAGTTCCAGTTCATGCTATGGAAACAGGAAATAAGAAGCTACGAAATCGCGAAGTTAAAAGACGGTCAAGGCACAATAGAATTAAGCTCAAGGAAATACGACTCTGATGGTCAAAGACTAGATACGCGCATGATATCTCTTTTTGGGAGTATGTCCTTGATCCCTGTTTTCTGTAGAGCTTACTTGTAGGCTCTCTTTTGTGGACATCTTCTTGGTCCTATTTTCTGTTACAAACCCCGTAAGGAGTTTGTCTTGTTTATCTTCTCGACCCTGTTTCAGGGAATCCTAGGTAGAACCCTATGGATGTAAACATGTATTTGAAACATGTTATGATTGATATGGTTGCAAGTGGTTGCAAGTGGTTGCTCGTGGATGCGCGAATACACATTAGATACTAGCTCGACTCGGTCACATTTCATATTGCATATGCACGAGTATTTATACTTGTTTATGGATGAAATCGAATGTATTATCATGCGGTTGTTGCATATGAATGAATGATTGTGCACGCATATAGTATCTATATGACTAGGACTAGTTGCATACATGTTGGATTCATGGCACTATACATATTTTGCATTAGAAAGATTATTCAGGCCTGATCATTAGAATTAGATAAGAAACATGTACACACACGTCTTGCATATATTAATACAGCATTAGAAATCATCTAAGGACAATGGTTGCTCGTGGATGATGTTTTGAGTAGATGGATGATGGATGGTAGGATATGTTCTTCCTAACTTGGAGATTTCGGGGACGAAATCCTAAAAGGTGGGGAGAATGTAACAACCCGTATTTCGATAACATGATTAAAGACGAGAATCAAGGCAGAATTTAATTTTAAATTCTGAATCAAGTGAAACGGGCTATGCCATTGCGTTCGTCTCGGAAAAATACGCGAAATAGAGTCCGAGTTTTCGAAAATCGGAGTCCGTATGACCAAGATATGGCCTCGTGAAGTTTCCCGAAAAATTCCCAAATTAAAGTATACTTAATTAAGTGAAATGGGTTGCACAAAAAAATATATATATATTGATATATATATATATAATTGAAAATTAAATAAATAAATATGCAAAAATGTTCAAAACAGCGAATTGGGAGAGGGGAATAACCGAACCGGCCGATTTTTGAGGTCGACCCGAGCCCGCTGGGTCGACTAGGGGTTAATCCAGGGTGTTTGGCTGTCAACCCGTGGGCCGATTCGCTCAAATGCAGATTTTGCATTTGGATGGTTCTCATGGTTCATCTTTAATCTAAAGGCCCTAGATGGTTCCTACACTTGACTTCTTCCCCAAGACATGCTTTGATGGCTTGGATTGAATTTTGGTTTAATCCTATGGCCTAAAACACTTGCCTAATCTATAAATAAGACCCTAACCTATCCTAAATCCTCATTATTCATTCATGCAACTAAACTATGGCAAAATTTCTACTCTCATGGCCTCCACTCAACTATCCTAGCCTCCACTACATTTCTATGAAAGGTTTCATGATCATGAGAGTGTTAGAGAGTCCCTATGCTAGTATGAGAGCCTCTTAAGTTGATTTCAAGGCAAAAGCTTTGATCTTTGTTCATAAAGATGGTGTTTTGTTGATTTGGGGCATCCATCTTTGGGTTTTTGGGTGATGGCATGCATAGGCTTCCTCACCAGCTTTAGTTTAATCGATTTAGGCCTTCAAAGCAATGTAAGCCCTTCCCTACTCTTAGATATTAACTATGAAGTTAAATGTTCATGTTGAAAGTTTGGGTTTGATTAATTAGAATGATGCATGCTATCATGTTATGCGAGTTTATGAAGTCATTATCTTGATCTTATGAGCTAAAAGCCACAACCTTTATGTTGAAATGTTGCATTATGCAACATGAGAATCTTCATAATCATTATGTCAACTTGCATATGAAGTCATAATCCTTATATGATGATATATGCGAGTTTCTAGCCATCATTCCATGTCTTTTGTCACCATGACTCGCTTATGTACCAAGTTTGGGTTGATGCATGTTTTTGAGGCTTAAGAATGTAACATGCAAGCTAATGAACACATTTGTGCCTCATTTGCCACCATGATTAACTTGTGGCTTAATACCCATTTTTGTCATTCCTTTGCCAAGTCTCTTCTTTTAATCCATCACGTTGTTGCGAACGTATATGCTAGTTTAAAAAGCGTTGGGGTCACATTATGGGGAAACATAATGACATGAATATGACTTGGGTAAATGGGTATAAACATGACAACATGTAACGTTAAATATGACATGTGTTTATACTTGAAAACATGACTTGAAGTATAACATGGAAGTTGACATGTAAGTATGCATAAAAACATAAGCTTGGGAATTTACCTATTAAGTTAGGTCTACCCATTGGGAATTTACATATTAAGTTAGGTCTACCCAATTGCTTGAAAACTTGACTGTGAACATGACACTAGACTAAACATGAAAGTGGCCAACTCGAGGTTGGGTTGATTTTGCAACGTAAAACTACCCGGAACCGACCGGCCTAACTAGTAGTTGCAAACAATAGGACCCAATGTGAGAAGTTGGTCATGTTGTGCTTGAACCCGAGGTTAGACCAAGTTGTGGTGTAAAGCTACCCGGAACCGACCGGCTTAACTAGTAACCACAACAAAGTCTAGTGTGAGAGGTTGGGGTGCATTAAGTAATTAATGCCACATGATAGGGTTAAGTTAATTTGATTAATGACTCTTAACCAAATATGACATGGGTAAATGGGTTAAGTAAATTGGTTAGGCTCATGATACTTAACAAAACATGACAAGCTTGGGTAGGTTAAGTGATTTGATTTGCCTAATGACGCTTAACAATTTTTAAACGACTAGTGGACGGGGATTAAGTTAACCAACACTTAATCAATCCAACATGATAATTTGGCAAGGTTAAGTAAGTTTTCTTAATGACACTTATCCATACAAGATGATTAGGGGATGGGGTTAAGTAATTTGCACCTAACTAATCCGACACGGTAATTAGATGGGGTTAAGTAATCCACACTTAACTAATCTAAACACGGTAATTCGATGGGGTTAAGTTAAACACTTAACCAATTTAAACTCGGTAATTCAATGAGGTTAAGTAACCAATACTTAACCAACTTAACGTGATAATTTAATGGGGTTAAGCAACTTATACTTAACCAATTATACATGATGATTTGATGGGGTTAAGTAACTTACACTTAACCAATCTAATACGCGGACCTGATAAGGTTAAGTCACAAGACCTTTTTAGAATATACTTAACCATTGTAGTACGATTAGAGGATGGGGTTAAGCCAACCTATACTTAACCAATCCGACTCGATAATTTGATGGGATTAAGATAATCTATGCTTAATCGATCTAGCAAGATAATCCGATAGGATTAAGGTAAGCTAGTACTTGACCAATTTGACTTGATAGGGTTAAGTCATGAGCCTCTGGGTACACTTAACCAACTTGTGGGACTAAGTCTTGAACTTAAATACTTAGCCAATCTTTGACGTGATTCGTGGGCGGGTTAAGTCATGGACTTGAATGATAACACTTAACCCAATAGACAAACCCTAGCTAGAAGAACTAGGTAGAAAACCGTGGTTAATCAAGGATAACGGGAAAGGAAGCTAAGTGGTAAACCTTAGTTAAGGGTAACTAAGTAATAATTCTTAGCTAAGGACATAGGACTAATTCTCAAAACGATGAGTAACCTGATACGGTAGGTCATCGCTTAGTATACGAGGGGGAGCAAGTTATCTGACTTGGATAAAAGCTCCAGCGCACTGGGTGCCGAAGTGGAAGCTTCGGGGGACGTGAGGATATTCTTGGGATCCCTCTGTGGGCTGCCAGGTAATTATACTAGGGCCATGAGAGGTTAAGGTCTGCGTTAGAAGGACCAAGAGTATGCCTTGGTTGCTATGCGAGCAACCTAAAGACTGGGATGGATTAGCGTGGAGTCGACGATTCTTGTTTTTGCCCTGGATAGCACATCGCCGACTACCTACCATCTTTAGTCAATCGTGTACGTGCGGAAAGGCAGGGAACCCCCAATAGACCATGTGCTTGCTATCGAGTCATGGGTGAGGTTGGCCCGTAGGAAAGTGGGCTATAGTGGGGCCGTGGAGTGGTTCTTATACATGATTTTTCTTGAATTGCCTTTCAGTAGTTGAGGGAGGGGTCACGTGGGACCATAGCCACGGGTACAAAAACAGACCTTGATATCTGCATCGGCAGACGATTTAAAGCTCCCGACCGAGTTCTGTATTTCTTGATTTGCCCTGGCACGGAACTCGGATGGCACATTGGGGAACATGTGCATCTAGACATGGAAAACGATTCACGATACATACGTGGGATCAAGGGCACGGTTGACGGGTGGCGACATCCCTAGTGGTCCTAGGTGGCCAAAACCCAAACCGAGACACGGAAACGTTCATTAGGTAGCATAATCCCTAGCGGTCCTAGGTGGCATAAATCCTAAGTGGACGCGCGATAGTTCATGGTAAGGAAACACAACTAGATCAAGGGTTGAAGTCCAAAACAACTTCAAGGATAAAACGTTTACATGGGAAAGCCCGTACAGCCTACGGCAAAGAACTGAACTTATACATGGAAAGAAACATATGAGTTGAGTAACTTATATATGCGGCATATTAGGTTGACAGGGAGCATTACACGACTTCTGAGTAAGGGTCATTCACGGATAACACGTAATACAGTTGGGATACTAGTACGGTAGGTGCAGAGCAGATATACAGGATAGATACCATGGGACGTTATACGTGATAGATATCTTGGAATATTATACTTGATAGGAACCTGACGATGTGATACCTTGTTTTGTCTTGACATCGTAATTTATCATGACATCTTAGTTTATCTGAGTTCAATAGTTTATCCTGTTATTTTGATTTAGCTTATCTATCTTGTTATCATGCTTATGTTCATCTCAGTTTCTCATGTCAGTTAACTTTACTAGTTTTTATACTAATAGTAGATAGGGCTTACTTAGTCTTTTTGGACTGACCCGTTTTGTTTCGCCTCTTTTCTTCCGTTTCCCCCCCCCCAGGTTACAGGGAGGAAATACTGTTGTTTAGTTCGGACTTCTTCTGCTTGAAGGTCATTGTTAGACCAAAATTTGGGCCTAACACCCAAATGCTATGTGAAAACCTCACAATCACAGATTAAAGATAAAAAGCAGTAAAAACAGGGAACACACGAGATTTTTATAGTGGTTCGGCTCAATCCAAGCCTACGTCCACTTTATAGTTTCTCATATCCTGAGGAATTACAATTACAATGGTGCCTCACAATCCGTGAGATTCGATTATACACAATAGCCTTGTGTTGTAATGAAGAAGAGGAGAAAAGAGATTGAATTTATGCACGATAGCCTCGTGTTTGATTGAGTTGAGGAGTACCCAAAGTCCTTGAATACTTGGTAATGGAGGTCAGGAGGTGTTAGTGCCGAAAAGTCCCTTGAAATGACCATCTCGTGGTGTATTTATAGGCGTAGAGGAGCTGCTGGGAGTCCTGAATCGGGTCGGATCGGGTGTGACGTGGTGAGCGGAGAGGACATCTCGGAGAGAGTGGAGAAGTGGCCTTCAGATCGTGTGCATACAGGTGGCGGCCGACCCGAATTAGTAGGAGGTAGTTATCCCTTAAGAAGCGGTCAAACTTGCTGCGTCTGAGCAGGTACAGGGGGATCGGTTCGGGTCCGACCCGAACCGAGCTGGTGTCTTCAATCCGAAGACTTCATGTGCCAGGTTAGTGCGATGGAGGTCGGATCGGTTCGGCTCCGAACCGAACCGAGGAGGAGGCTCCGAACCAGAGTTATGATGTATACTTCTGAGCTGAGTGCAAGCCGGGACGGGTTCTGATAGTCCGATCCGAACCGAGGTGAGATGGAATCCAAGTTTGAGCATCTTCGAAGTGTGGAGTCGGAGCGGGTCCGATCCGATCCGGGAGGTCAAGCCAATTTCCAAATTCCAAGTTTTCGGTTCTGCATGCATTCACGGAAACGGGCATAACTTTCAAACCGTAAGTCCGATTGAGCCAAACCAAAGCTCAAACTGAAGCTAATTCAGAGATCTACAAGTGTTACAAAGCTCAGCTCCGTAATCGCTGTTTTCGGGCCCAAAAAAGGTCATCTGGTAGGAGTTTCGGGCCTTTCTTTGTTTGTGATGCGATTTCAACCAAATCACTTCATGTCTTCTAACGATATTCCCAACGCTTGAGTGTATTGTTGAGAAGAGATCCCATGTGTGACTGCTTTGACTAAAAAGCGGGTCAACATTTTGCCCCCCAGAACATATCTTGCTGGTTGAAGGAAGATGTGTTCTGGATAATCCAAGGCCACGCCGGGCCTGCCAGCTGCAAGCATAATCCATACCTGCGAAGAAGAGAAAGCAAACAGGTATGTCAAAACCTAACAAAACCGATTACACTTTCGAGCATAAACCATGCTTGGGCGTTTGTTTGAGCATAAACCATACTCAAGGGACGATCGAATCATCCTGCCAAAACCTGACGAGGGACCTAACCTTCCGGGTATAAGCCATACCAGGAAGTTTAAACTGAGCATAAGCCATACTCGAGTTTTATTGAGTTCCTTTGCCAAATCCTGGCAAGACAATAAGCCATTCCAGAGTATAATCCATACTTAGAAATGTAGTGGAGTACAATCCATACTCATACCGAGATGGAGCTATACTTGCCAAAGCCTGACAAGATAGTCCGTCCCTAAGCATAATCCATGCCTAGGGGTTCGAGATAAGTATAAGCCATACTTTAGTTGAGATTGAGAATCCTGCCACGACCTGACAAGATACTTAAATTGCCAAACATAATCCATGCTCGGAAAGTCCTTCCTTATTCAATTCAAAGTACAAAACCAAAGCAAATCCTGATTGGTTTGTCATCGAATGCAGAGCACGATTTGGAGCTAAATCCTAACCCCGAACGTGTGTACTCCGATTTAGCCAATCGGAAAACCTAAAGAAAGCAAAGAAACATATCTTAAATCCTAAGAAATGCTGAAAATGCATAGTGATCCAATCCAGATCAGTTGATGACGAGCCGATGGGAGCTCGTTCCAGGGTCATTCCCTCTCCGGGGAGCAGGTGGTGGCAGCACAGGTACAGGTGCTGTTGGTTGTTTCACATACTCGGGTAGCTCTCCACGTCTAACCCGTTCCTCAATCAGATATCGCAAGTGTCTACAGTCATTTGTGTCATGACCGTCCATATCGTGAAATATGCAATATTTCCCAGAATCGCGTTCTCTTTGTGATGGCTCCCTCCTTGGAGGCTTTGGATAGGAGACGTCACCGTTTGTGTTCACGTAGATGTCAGTTAGTGACGAATTGAGTTCTGTGTACTTTTCATATCTGGGCCCTCTCCGGGGCTGAGCGTTGGGGTTATTCTTGACGGCAGCTTTTCCTTTGCCTTTATCAGAATCAGACGGTTCTCCGTCTTTGAGCATGTTAACATCGAGAACTTTCTTCTCGGAGGTTGCGTCTTCTTCACGCAAAAACCTATCCGATTCAAGGTAGAATTCGCTGAGATTCCTTGGTGGGTCCCGGTACAAGGATTTTTTGAACTCCGAGTTGTCTAGAACGCCGGATACTGCCGCCATTAATACCATAGATGGCTCAGGCCGATCAACTGATGCTGCTGCAATGTTGAATCTTTCCAGAAATGATCGCAGAGTTTCTTTGGGCCTCTGCTTGATTGTAGTTAGTGACATTACATTCTTGGGTCGAGCGATATGGACCCGAAATTGTTCAATAAAGCGAGCGACCAACATGTTCCAGCTGTTGATCGATTCAGATTCCAGCTGCCGAAACCACATAGCAGCAATATCAGTCAAAAAGAGGGGAAAGCATTTAGCCATGACGTTTTCCGACGCCGATTGAACTTCCATATGCCGTTTATAGCGCATTAGGTGCACGGTAGGATCTGCCCTGCCGTTGTATGGCTCCAGTTGTGGAAGTTTGAAATCCGGAGGATTGCGGGAATTCCTGATTTCCTGTGTGAATGGATTGTGATTGACATCATCCATGTCGTTTTGATAGGTGCGGCCTCTTGAAAGGCGTTCAATGAGATTGGCGAGCCGGTCGCCTTCAAAGAGTTGTTGCAAGTTGCCTAGTTCGGAGCTGGTGCCCCCAGCGTTGAGCCCAGAAGAGTTCAGAGAGGTATAGGGAGCTTGGCAGGTCATCCGGTTCGGTTCGGAGGTGCCCCCTTGCTGCGGCTCGGAGAAGCGAGGGAGGTTATGGAGAGGTGCACGGTTCGGATCGGAGGTGCCGATCCGATCAGGTTCGCCTGTTCCGAACCGGGGAGCTTGAGGATGA
Source organism: Allium sativum (assembly GCA_030737875.1). Taxonomy (NCBI): domain Eukaryota; kingdom Viridiplantae; phylum Streptophyta; class Magnoliopsida; order Asparagales; family Amaryllidaceae; genus Allium; species Allium sativum. Next base: position 174,238,895 of record CM060915.1, on the reverse strand, counting down.
ATTTGTGTGGTATTTCCGACCCGAACCGGTGCGGATGTAGGTCGAACAGGAGCGAAGCCTTGATTTCCAGAGGGGAGGCTGCTGCCCCCAGGCTCATGCAAGGTGGCGGTTCGGATCGGGTCCGAACCGATCCGGTGGGGAATGTCTCCCATTTCCATCTGCGTTGAATTCAGATTTTGGCCCTCGGTTCGGATCGGATCCGAACCGATCCGGTTTGCAGCTGCTGCTGGGGCTATTTCCGTGCTATTTCCAGCGAGTTGTGTGTTTCCACTCGGCCTACCTTCCATCCGAGCGAAGAATTGGTCGATCATCTCCTGTTGTTTGCGGAGGAGATCATCTTGCCTAGCCATCTGGGCTCTCAATTCATCGAGAACGCCATCCATTTCATCTCTGGTTAAGTATGCTGATGGATTTTCATGAGAGGAAGCCTCCTGGCTTGCCTCGTTCCTTGTTCCTTCAGTGCCAACATCCTCAGCACGAGAGAAGGTTCCGTCTTTCTTTCGCTTGACCATTGATCCAATAGCCAAATAATCCGCTTCCGTTCAAGCTAGTAGAAGAAGTTGTATCGTGTGCTCCCCTTCCTGGCACGCCAAAATGTTAGACCAAAATTTGGGCCTAACACCCAAATGCTATGTGAAAACCTCACAATCACAGATTAAAGATAAAAAGCAGTAAAAACAGGGAACACACGAGATTTTTATAGTGGTTCGGCTCAATCCAAGCCTACGTCCACTTTATAGTTTCTCATATCCTGAGGAATTACAATTACAATGGTGCCTCACAATCCGTGAGATTCGATTATACACAATAGCCTTGTGTTGTAATGAAGAAGAGGAGAAAAGAGATTGAATTTATGCACGATAGCCTCGTGTTTGATTGAGTTGAGGAGTACCCAAAGTCCTTGAATACTTGGTAATGGAGGTCAGGAGGTGTTAGTGCCGAAAAGTCCCTTGAAATGACCATCTCGTGGTGTATTTATAGGCGTAGAGGAGCTGCTGGGAGTCCTGAATCGGGTCGGATCGGGTGTGACGTGGTGAGCGGAGAGGACATCTCGGAGAGAGTGGAGAAGTGGCCTTCAGATCGTGTGCATACAGGTGGCGGCCGACCCGAATTAGTAGGAGGTAGTTATCCCTTAAGAAGCGGTCAAACTTGCTGCGTCTGAGCAGGTACAGGGGGATCGGTTCGCGTCCGACCCGAACCGAGCTGGTGTCTTCAATCCGAAGACTTCATGTGCCAGGTTAGTGCGATGGAGGTCGGATCGGTTCGGCTCCGAACCGAACCGAGGAGGAGGCTCCGAACCAGAGTTATGATGTATACTTCTGAGCTGAGTGCAAGCCGGGACGGGTTCTGATAGTCCGATCCGAACCGAGGTGAGATGGAATCCAAGTTTGAGCATCTTCGAAGTGTGGAGTCGGAGCGGGTCCGATCCGATCCGGGAGGTCAAGCCAATTTCCAAATTCCAAGTTTTCGGTTCTGCATGCATTCACGGAAACGGGCATAACTTTCAAACCGTAAGTCCGATTGAGCCAAACCAAAGCTCAAACTGAAGCGAATTCAAAGATCTACAAGAGTCACAGAGATTAGCTCCGTAATCGCTGTTTTCGGGCCCAAAAAAGGTCATCTGGTAGGAGTTTCGGGCCTTTCTTTGTTTGTGATGCGATTTCAACCAAATCACTTCATGTCTTCTAACGATATTCCCAACGCTTGAGTGTATTGTTGAGAAGAGATCCCATGTGTGACTGCTTTGACTAAAAAGCGGGTCAACATTTTGCCCCCCAGAACATATCTTGCTGGTTGAAGGAAGATGTGTTCTGGATAATCCAAGGCCACGCCGGGCCTGCCAGCTGCAAGCATAATCCATACCTGCGAAGAAGAGAAAGCAAACAGGTATGTCAAAACCTAACAAAACCGATTACACTTTCGAGCATAAACCATGCTTGGGCGTTTGTTTGAGCATAAACCATACTCAAGGGACGATCGAATCATCCTGCCAAAACCTGACGAGGGACCTAACCTTCCGGGTATAAGCCATACCAGGAAGTTTAAACTGAGCATAAGCCATACTCGAGTTTTATTGAGTTCCTTTGCCAAGTCCTGGCAAGACAATAAGCCATTCCAGAGTATAATCCATACTTAGAAATGTAGTGGAGTACAATCCATACTCATACCGAGATGGAGCTATACTTGCCAAAGCCTGACAAGATAGTCCGTCCCTAAGCATAATCCATGCCTAGGGGTTCGAGATAAGTATAAGCCATACTTTAGTTGAGATTGAGAATCCTGCCACGACCTGACAAGATACTTAAATTGCCAAACATAATCCATGCTCGGAAAGTCCTTCCTTATTCAATTCAAAGTACAAAACCAAAGCAAATCCTGATTGGTTTGTCATCGAATGCAGAGCACGATTTGGAGCTAAATCCTAACCCCGAACGTGTGTACTCCGATTTAGCCAATCGGAAAACCTAAAGAAAGCAAAGAAACATATCTTAAATCCTAAGAAATGCTGAAAATGCATAGTGATCCAATCCAGATCAGTTGATGACGAGCCGATGGGAGCTCGTTCCAGGGTCATTCCCTCTCCGGGGAGCAGGTGGTGGCAGCACAGGTACAGGTGCTGTTGGTTGTTTCACATACTCGGGTAGCTCTCCACGTCTAACCCGTTCCTCAATCAGATCTCGCAAGTGTCTACAGTCATTTGTGTCATGACCGTCCATATCGTGAAATATGCAATATTTCCCAGAATCGCGTTCTCTTTGTGATGGCTCCCTCCTTGGAGGCTTTGGATAGGAGACGTCACCGTTTGTGTTCACGTAGATGTCAGTTAGTGCCGAATTGAGTTCTGTGTACTTTTCATATCTGGGCCCTCTCCGGGGCTGAGCGTTGGGGTTATTCTTGACGGCAGCTTTTCCTTTGCCTTTATCAGAATCAGACGGTTCTCCGTCTTTGAGCATGTTAACATCGAGAACTTTCTTCTCGGAGGTTGCGTCTTCTTCACGCAAAAACCTATCCGATTCAAGGTAGAATTCGCTGAGATTCCTTGGTGGGTCCCGGTACAAGGATTTTTTGAACTCCGAGTTGTCTAGAACGCCGGATACTGCCGCCATTAATACCATAGATGGCTCAGGCCGATCAACTGATGCTGCTGCAATGTTGAATCTTTCCAGAAATGATCGCAGAGTTTCTTTGGGCCTCTGCTTGATTGTAGTTAGTGACATTACATTCTTGGGTCGAGCGATATGGACCCGAAATTGTTCAATAAAGCGAGCGACCAACATGTTCCAGCTGTTGATCGATTCAGATTCCAGCTGCCGAAACCACATAGCAGCAATATCAGTCAAAAAGAGGGGAAAGCATTTAGCCATGACGTTTTCCGACGCCGATTGAACTTCCATATGCCGTTTATAGCGCATTAGGTGCACGGTAGGATCTGCCCTGCCGTTGTATGGCTCCAGTTGTGGAAGTTTGAAATCCGGAGGATTGCGGGAATTCCTGATTTCCTGTGTGAATGGATTGTGATTGACATCATCCATGTCGTTTTGATAGGTGCGGCCTCTTGAAAGGCGTTCAATGAGATTGGCGAGCCGGTCGCCTTCAAAGAGTTGTTGCAAGTTGCCTAGTTCGGAGCTGGTGCCCCCAGCGTTGAGCCCAGAAGAGTTCAGAGAGGTATAGGGAGCTTGGCAGGTCATCCGGTTCGGTTCGGAGGTGCCCCCTTGCTGCGGCTCGGAGAAGCGAGGGAGGTTATGGAGAGGTGCACGGTTCGGATCGGAGGTGCCGATCCGATCAGGTTCGCCTGTTCCGAACCGGGGAGCTTGAGGCTGAATTTGTGTGGTATTTCCGACCCGAACCGGTGCGGATGTAGGTCGAACAGGAGCGAAGCCTTGATTTCCAGAGGGGAGGCTGCTGCCCCCAGGCTCATGCAAGGTGGCGGTTCGGATCGGGTCCGAACCGATCCGGTGGGGAATGTCTCCCATTTCCATCTGCGTTGAATTCAGATTTTGGCCCTCGGTTCGGATCGGATCCGAACCGATCCGGTTTGCAGCTGCTGCTGGGGCTATTTCCGTGCTATTTCCAGCGAGTTGTGTGTTTCCACTCGGCCTACCTTCCATCCGAGCGAAGAATTGGTCGATCATCTCCTGTTGTTTGCGGAGGAGATCATCTTGCCTAGCCATCTGGGTTCTCAATTCATCGAGAACGCCATCCATTTCATCTCTGGTTAAGTATGCTGATGGATTTTCATGAGAGGAAGCCTCCTGGCTTGCCTCGTTCCTTGTTCCTTCAGTGCCAACATCCTCAGCACGAGAGAAGGTTCCGTCTTTCTTTCGCTTGACCATTGATCCAATAGCCAAATAATCCGCTTCCGTTCAAGCTAGTAGAAGAAGTTGTATCGTGTGCTCCCCTTCCTGGCGCGCCAAAATGTTAGACCAAAATTTGGGCCTAACACCCAAATGCTATGTGAAAACCTCACAATCACAGATTAAAGATAAAAAGCAGTAAAAACAGGGAACACACGAGATTTTTATAGTGGTTCGGCTCAATCCAAGCCTACGTCCACTTTATAGTTTCTCATATCCTGAGGAATTACAATTACAATGGTGCCTCACAATCCGTGAGATTCGATTATACACAATAGCCTTGTGTAGTAATGAAGAAGAGGAGAAAAGAGATTGAATTTATGCACGATAGCCTCGTGTTTGATTGAGTTGAGGAGTACCCAAAGTCCTTGAATACTTGGTAATGGAGGTCAGGAGGTGTTAGTGCCGAAAAGTCCCTTGAAATGACCATCTCGTGGTGTATTTATAGGCGTAGAGGAGCTGCTGGGAGTCCTGAATCGGGTCGGATCGGGTGTGACGTGGTGAGCGGAGAGGACATCTCGGAGAGAGTGGAGAAGTGGCCTTCAGATCGTGTGCATACAGGTGGCGGCCGACCCGAATTAGTAGGAGGTAGTTATCCCTTAAGAAGCGGTCAAACTTGCTGCGTCTGAGCAGGTACAGGGGGATCGGTTCGGGTCCGACCCGAACCGAGCTGGTGTCTTCAATCCGAAGACTTCATGTGCCAGGTTAGTGCGATGGAGGTCGGATCGGTTCGGCTCCGAACCGAACCGAGGAGGAGGCTCCGAACCAGAGTTATGATGTATACTTCTGAGCTGAGTGCAAGCCGGGACGGGTTCTGATAGTCCGATCCGAACCGAGGTGAGATGGAATCCAAGTTTGAGCATCTTCGAAGTGTGGAGTCGGAGCGGGTCCGATCCGATCCGGGAGGTCAAGCCAATTTCCAAATTCCAAGTTTTCGGTTCTGCATGCATTCACGGAAACGGGCATAACTTTCAAACCGTAAGTCCGATTGAGCCAAACCAAAGCTCAAACTGAAGCTAATTCAGAGATCTACAAGAGTCACAGAGCTTAGCTTCGTAATCGCTGTTTTCGGGCCCAAAAAAGGTCATCTGGTAGGAGTTTCGGGCCTTTCTTTGTTTGTGATGCGATTTCAACCAAATCACTTCATGTCTTCTAACGATATTCCCAACGCTTGAGTGTATTGTTGAGAAGAGATCCCATGTGTGACTGCTTTGACTAAAAAGCGGGTCAACATTTTGCCCCCCAGAACATATCTTGCTGGTTGAAGGAAGATGTGTTCTGGATAATCCAAGGCCACGCCGGGCCTGCCAGCTGCAAGCATAATCCATACCTGCGAAGAAGAGAAAGCAAACAGGTATGTCAAAACCTAACAAAACCGATTACACTTTCGAGCATAAACCATGCTTGGGCGTTTGTTTGAGCATAAACCATACTCAAGGGACGATCGAATCATCCTGCCAAAACCTGACGAGGGACCTAACCTTCCGGGTATAAGCCATACCAGGAAGTTTAAACTGAGCATAAGCCATACTCGAGTTTTATTGAGTTCCTTTGCCAAATCCTGGCAAGACAATAAGCCATTCCAGAGTATAATCCATACTTAGAAATGTAGTGGAGTACAATCCATACTCATACCGAGATGGAGCTATACTTGCCAAAGCCTGACAAGATAGTCCGTCCCTAAGCATAATCCATGCCTAGGGGTTCGAGATAAGTATAAGCCATACTTTAGTTGAGATTGAGAATCCTGCCACGACCTGACAAGATACTTAAATTGCCAAACATAATCCATGCTCGGAAAGTCCTTCCTTATTCAATTCAAAGTACAAAACCAAAGCAAATCCTGATTGGTTTGTCATCGAATGCAGAGCACGATTTGGAGCTAAATCCTAACCCCGAACGTGTGTACTCCGATTTAGCCAATCGGAAAACCTAAAGAAAGCAAAGAAACATATCTTAAATCCTAAGAAATGCTGAAAATGCATAGTGATCCAATCCAGATCAGTTGATGACGAGCCGATGGGAGCTCGTTCCAGGGTCATTCCCTCTCCGGGGAGCAGGTGGTGGCAGCACAGGTACAGGTGCTGTTGGTTGTTTCACATACTCGGGTAGCTCTCCACGTCTAACCCGTTCCTCAATCAGATCTCGCAAGTGTCTACAGTCATTTGTGTCATGACCGTCCATATCGTGAAATATGCAATATTTCCCAGAATCGCGTTCTCTTTGTGATGGCTCCCTCCTTGGAGGCTTTGGATAGGAGACGTCACCGTTTGTGTTCACGTAGATGTCAGTTAGTGACGAATTGAGTTCTGTGTACTTTTCATATCTGGGCCCTCTCCGGGGCTGAGCGTTGGGGTTATTCTTGACAGCAGCTTTTCCTTTGCCTTTATCAGAATCAGACGGTTCTCCGTCTTTGAGCATGTTAACATCGAGAACTTTCTTCTCGGAGGTTGCGTTTTCTTCACGCAAAAACCTATCCGATTCAAGGTAGAATTCGCTGAGATTCCTTGGTGGGTCCCGGTACAAGGATTTTTTGAACTCCGAGTTGTCTAGAACGCCGGATACTGCCGCCATTAATACCATAGATGGCTCAGGCCGATCAACTGATGCTGCTGCAATGTTGAATCTTTCCAGAAATGATCGCAGAGTTTCTTTGGGCCTCTGCTTGATTGTAGTTAGTGACATTACATTCTTGGGTCGAGCGATATGGACCCGAAATTGTTCAATAAAGCGAGCGACCAACATGTTCCAGCTGTTGATCGATTCAGATTCCAGCTGCCGAAACCACATAGCAGCAATATCAGTCAAAAAGAGGGGAAAGCATTTAGCCATGACGTTTTCCGACGCCGATTGAACTTCCATATGCCGTTTATAGCGCATTAGGTGCACGGTAGGATCTGCCCTGCCGTTGTATGGCTCCAGTTGTGGAAGTTTGAAATCCGGAGGATTGCGGGAATTCCTGATTTCCTGTGTGAATGGATTGTGATTGACATCATCCATATCGTTTTGATAGGTGCGGCCTCTTGAAAGGCGTTCAATGAGATTGGCGAGCCGGTCGCCTTCAAAGAGTTGTTGCAAGTTGCCTAGTTCGGAGCTGGTGCCCCCAGCGTTGAGCCCAGAAGAGTTCAGAGAGGTATAGGGAGCTTGGCAGGTCATCCGGTTCGGTTCGGAGGTGCCCCCTTGCTGCGGCTCGGAGAAGCGAGGGAGGTTATGGAGAGGTGCACGGTTCGGATCGGAGGTGCCGATCCGATCAGGTTCGCCTGTTCCGAACCGGGGAGCTTGAGGCTGAATTTGTGTGGTATTTCCGACCCGAACCGGTGCGGATGTAGGTCGAACAGGAGCGAAGCCTTGATTTCCAGAGGGGAGGCTGCTGCCCCCAGGCTCATGCAAGGTGGCGGTTCGGATCGGGTCCGAACCGATCCGGTGGGGAATGTCTCCCATTTCCATCTGCGTTGAATTCAGATTTTGGCCCTCGGTTCGGATCGGATCCGAACCGATCCGGTTTGCAGCTGCTGCTGGGGCTATTTCCGTGCTATTTCCAGCGAGTTGTGTGTTTCCACTCGGCCTACCTTCCATCCGAGCGAAGAATTGGTCGATCATCTCCTGTTGTTTGCGGAGGAGATCATCTTGCCTAGCCATCTGGGTTCTCAATTCATCGAGAACGCCATCCATTTCATCTCTGGTTAAGTATGCTGATGGATTTTCATGAGAGGAAGCCTCCTGGCTTGCCTCGTTCCTTGTTCCTTCAGTGCCAACATCCTCAGCACGAGAGAAGGTTCCGTCTTTCTTTCGCTTGACCATTGATCCAATAGCCAAATAATCCGCTTCCGTTCAAGCTAGTAGAAGAAGTTGTATCGTGTGCTCCCCTTCCTGGTGCGCCAAAATGTTAGACCAAAATTTGGGCCTAACACCCAAATGCTATGTGAAAACCTCACAATCACAGATTAAAGATAAAAAGCAGTAAAAACAGGGAACACACGAGATTTTTATAGTGGTTCGGCACAATCCAAGCCTACGTCCACTTTATAGTTTCTCATATCCTGAGGAATTACAATTACAATGGTGCCTCACAATCCGTGAGATTCGATTATACACAATAGCCTTGTGTTGTAATGAAGAAGAGGAGAAAAGAGATTGAATTTATGCACGATAGCCTCGTGTTTGATTGAGTTGAGGAGTACCCAAAGTCCTTGAATACTTGGTAATGGAGGTCAGGAGGTGTTAGTGCCGAAAAGTCCCTTGAAATGACCATCTCGTGGTGTATTTATAGGCGTAGAGGAGCTGCTGGGAGTCCTGAATCGGGTCGGATCGGGTGTGACGTGGTGAGCGGAGAGGACATCTCGGAGAGAGTGGAGAAGTGGCCTTCAGATCGTGTGCATACAGGTGGCGGCCGACCCGAATTAGTAGGAGGTAGTTATCCCTTAAGAAGCGGTCAAACTTGCTGCGTCTGAGCAGGTACAGGGGGATCGGTTCGGGTCCGACCCGAACCGAGCTGGTGTCTTCAATCCGAAGACTTCATGTGCCAGGTTAGTGCGATGGAGGTCGGATCGGTTCGGCTCCGAACCGAACCGAGGAGGAGGCTCCGAACCAGAGTTATGATGTATACTTCTGAGCTGAGTGCAAGCCGGGACGGGTTCTGATAGTCCGATCCGAACCGAGGTGAGATGGAATCCAAGTTTGAGTATCTTCGAAGTGTGGAGTCGGAGCGGGTCCGATCCGATCCGGGAGGTCAAGCCAATTTCCAAATTCCAAGTTTTCGGTTCTGCATGCGTTCACGGAAACGGGCATAACTTTCAAACCGTAAGTCCGATTGAGCCAAACCAAAGCTCAAACTGAAGCTAATTCAGAGATCTACAAGAGCCACAGAGCTCAGCTCTGTAATCGCTGTTTTCGGGCCCAAAAAAGGTCATCTGGTAGGAGTTTCGGGCCTTTCTTTGTTTGTGATGCGATTTCAACCAAATCACTTCATGTCTTCTAACGATATTCCCAACGCTTGAGTGTATTGTTGAGAAGAGATCCCATGTGTGACTGCTTTGACTAAAAAGCGGGTCAACATTTTGCCCCCCAGAACATATCTTGCTGGTTGAAGGAAGATGTGTTCTGGATAATCCAAGGCCACGCCGGGCCTGCCAGCTGCAAGCATAATCCATACCTGCGAAGAAGAGAAAGCAAACAGGTATGTCAAAACCTAACAAAACCGATTACACTTTCGAGCATAAACCATGCTTGGGCGTTTGTTTGAGCATAAACCATACTCAAGGGACGATCGAATCATCCTGCCAAAACCTGACGAGGGACCTAACCTTCCGGGTATAAGCCATACCAGGAAGTTTAAACTGAGCATAAGCCATACTCGAGTTTTATTGAGTTCCTTTGCCAAATCCTGGCAAGACAATAAGCCATTCCAGAGTATAATCCATACTTAGAAATGTAGTGGAGTACAATCCATACTCATACCGAGATGGAGCTATACTTGCCAAAGCCTGACAAGATAGTCCGTCCCTAAGCATAATCCATGCCTAGGGGTTCGAGATAAGTATAAGCCATACTTTAGTTGAGATTGAGAATCCTGCCACGACCTGACAAGATACTTAAATTGCCAAACATAATCCATGCTCGGAAAGTCCTTCCTTATTCAATTCAAAGTACAAAACCAAAGCAAATCCTGATTGGTTTGTCATCGAATGCAGAGCACGATTTGGAGCTAAATCCTAACCCCGAACGTGTGTACTCCGATTTAGCCAATCGGAAAACCTAAAGAAAGCAAAGAAACATATCTTAAATCCTAAGAAATGCTGAAAATGCATAGTGATCCAATCCAGATCAGTTGATGACGAGCCGATGGGAGCTCGTTCCAGGGTCATTCCCTCTCCGGGGAGCAGGTGGTGGCAGCACAGGTACAGGTGCTGTTGGTTGTTTCACATACTCGGGTAGCTCTCCACGTCTAACCCGTTCCTCAATCAGATCTCGCAAGTGTCTACAGTCATTTGTGTCATGACCGTCCATATCGTGAAATATGCAATATTTCCCAGAATCGCGTTCTCTTTGTGATGGCTCCCTCCTTGGAGGCTTTGGATAGGAGACGTCACCGTTTGTGTTCACGTAGATGTCAGTTAGTGACGAATTGAGTTCTGTGTACTTTTCATATCTGGGCCCTCTCCGGGGCTGAGCGTTGGGGTTATTCTTGACGGCAGCTTTTCCTTTGCCTTTATCAGAATCAGACGGTTCTCCGTCTTTGAGCATGTTAACATCGAGAACTTTCTTCTCGGAGGTTGCGTCTTCTTCACGCAAAAACCTATCTGATTCAAGGTAGAATTCGCTGAGATTCCTTGGTGGGTCCCGGTACAAGGATTTTTTGAACTCCGAGTTGTCTAGAACGCCGGATACTGCCGCCATTAATACCATAGATGGGTCAGGCCGATCAACTGATGCTGCTGCAATGTTGAATCTTTCCAGAAATGATCGCAGAGTTTCTTTGGGCCTCTGCTTGATTGTAGTTAGTGACATTACATTCTTGGGTCGAGCGATATGGACCCGAAATTGTTCAATAAAGCGAGCGACCAACATGTTCCAGCTGTTGATCGATTCAGATTCCAGCTGCCGAAACCACATAGCAGCAATATCAGTCAAAAAGAGGGGAAAGCATTTAGCCATGACGTTTTCCGATGCCGATTGAACTTCCATATGCCGTTTATAGCGCATTAGGTGCACGGTAGGATCTGCCCTGCCGTTGTATGGCTCCAGTTGTGGAAGTTTGAAATCCGGAGGATTGCGGGAATTCCTGATTTCCTGTGTGAATGGATTGTGATTGACATCATCCATGTCGTTTTGATAGGTGCGGCCTCTTGAAAGGCGTTCAATGAGATTGGCGAGCCGGTCGCCTTCAAAGAGTTGTTGCAAGTTGCCTAGTTCGGAGCTGGTGCCCCCAGCGTTGAGCCCAGAAGAGTTCAGAGAGGTATAGGGAGCTTGGCAGGTCATCCGGTTCGGTTCGGAGGTGCCCCCTTGCTGCGGCTCGGAGAAGCGAGGGAGGTTATGGAGAGGTGCACGGTTCGGATCGGAGGTGCGGATCCGATCAGGTTCGCCTGTTCCGAACCGGGGAGCTTGAGGCTGAATTTGTGTGGTATTTCCGACCCGAACCGGTGCGGATGTAGGTCGAACAGGAGCGAAGCCTTGATTTCCAGAGGGGAGGCTGCTGCCCCCAGGCTCATGCAAGGTGGCGGTTCGGATCGGGTCCGAACCGATCCGGTGGGGAATGTCTCCCATTTCCATCTGCGTTGAATTCAGATTTTGGCCCTCGGTTCGGATCGGATCCGAACCGATCCGGTTTGCAGCTGCTGCTGGGGCTATTTCCGTGCTATTTCCAGCGAGTTGTGTGTTTCCACTCGGCCTACCTTCCATCCGAGCGAAGAATTGGTCGATCATCTCCTGTTGTTTGCGGAGGAGATCATCTTGCCTAGCCATCTGGGTTCTCAATTCATCGAGAACGCCATCCATTTCATCTCTGGTTAAGTATGCTGATGGATTTTCATGAGAGGAAGCCTCCTGGCTTGCCTCGTTCCTTGTTCCTTCAGTGCCAACATCCTCAGCACGAGAGAAGGTTCCGTCTTTCTTTCGCTTGACCATTGATCCAATAGCCAAATAATCCGCTTCCGTTCAAGCTAGTAGAAGAAGTTGTATCGTGTGCTCCCCTTCCTGGCGCGCCAAAATGTTAGACCAAAATTTGGGCCTAACACCCAAATGCTATGTGAAAACCTCACAATCACAGATTAAAGATAAAAAGCAGTAAAAACAGGGAACACACGAGATTTTTATAGTGGTTCGGCTCAATCCAAGCCTACGTCCACTTTATAGTTTCTCATATCCTGAGGAATTACAATTACAATGCTGCCTCACAATCCGTGAGATTCGATTATACACAATAGCCTTGTGTTGTAATGAAGAAGAGGAGAAAAGAGATTGAATTTATGCACGATAGCCTCGTGTTTGATTGAGTTGAGGAGTACCCAAAGTCCTTGAATACTTGGTAATGGAGGTCAGGAGGTGTTAGTGCCGAAATGTCCCTTGAAATGACCATCTCGTGGTGTATTTATAGGCGTAGAGGAGCTGCTGGGAGTCCTGAATCGGGTCGGATCGGGTGTGATGTGGTGAGCGGAGAGGACATCTCGGAGAGAGTGGAGAAGTGGCCTTCAGATCGTGTGCATACAGGTGGCGGCCGACCCGAATTAGTAGGAGGTAGTTATCCCTTAAGAAGCGGTCAAACTTGCTGCGTCTGAGCAGGTACAGGGGGATCGGTTCGGGTCCGACCCGAACCGAGCTGGTGTCTTCAATCCGAAGACTTCATGTGCCAGGTTAGTGCGATGGAGGTCGGATCGGTTCGGCTCCGAACCGAACCGAGGAGGAGGCTCCGAACCAGAGTTATGATGTATACTTCTGAGCTGAGTGCAAGCCGGGTCGGGTTCTGATAGTCCGATCCGAACCGAGGTAAGATGGAATCCAAGTTTGAGCATCTTCGAAGTGTGGAGTCGGAGCGGGTCCGATCCGATCCGGGAGGTCAAGCCAATTTCCAAATTCCAAGTTTTCGGTTCTGCATGCATTCACGGAAACGGGCATAACTTTCAAACCGTAAGTCCGATTGAGCCAAACCAAAGCTCAAACTGAAGCTAATTCAGAGATCTACAAGAGTTACCGAGCTTAGCTCCGTAATCGCTGTTTTCGGGCCCAAAAAAGGTCATCTAGTAGGAGTTTCGGGCCTTTCTTTGTTTGTGATGCGATTTCAACCAAATCACTTCATGTCTTCTAACGATATTCCCAACGCTTGAGTGTATTGTTGAGAAGAGATCCCATGTGTGACTGCTTTGACTAAAAAGCGGGTCAACATTTTGCCCCCCAGAACATATCTTGCTGGTTGAAGGAAGATGTGTTCTGGATAATCCAAGGCCACGCCGGGCCTGCCAGCTGCAAGCATAATCCATACCTGCGAAGAAGAGAAAGCAAACAGGTATGTCAAAACCTAACAAAACCGATTACACTTTCGAGCATAAACCATGCTTGGGCGTTTGTTTGAGCATAATCCATACTCAAGGGACGATCGAATCATCCTGCCAAAACCTGACGAGGGACCTAACCTTCCGGGTATAAGCTATACCAGGAAGTTTAAACTGAGCATAAGCCATACTCGAGTTTTATTGAGTTCCTTTGCCAAATCCTGGCAAGACAATAAGCCATTCCAGAGTATAATCCATACTTAGAAATGTAGTGGAATACAATCCATACTCATACCGAGATGGAGCTATACTTGCCAAAGCCTGACAAGATAGTCCGTCCCTAAGCATAATCCATGCCTAGGGGTTCGAGATAAGTATAAGCCATACTTTAGTTGAGATTGAGAATCCTGCCACGACCTGACAAGATACTTAAATTGGCAAACATAATCCATGCTCGGAAAGTCCTTCCTTATTCAATTCAAAGTACAAAACCAAAGCAAATCCTGATTGGTTTGTCATCGAATGCAGAGCACGATTTGGAGCTAAATCCTAACCCCGAACGTGTGTACTCCGATTTAGCCAATCGGAAAACCTAAAGAAAGCAAAGAAACATATCTTAAATCCTAAGAAATGCTGAAAATGCATAGTGATCCAATCCAGATCAGTTGATGACGAGCCGATGGGAGCTCGTTCCAGGGTCATTCCCTCTCCGGGGAGCAGGTGGTGGCAGCACAGGTACAGGTGCTGTTGGTTGTTTCACATACTCGGGTAGCTCTCCACGTCTAACCCGTTCCTCAATCAGATCTCGCAAGTGTCTACAGTCATTTGTGTCATGACCGTCCATATCGTGAAATATGCAATATTTCCCAGAATCGCGTTCTCTTTGTGATGGCTCCCTCCTTGGAGGCTTTGGATAGGAGACGTCACCGTTTGTGTTCACGTAGATGTCAGTTAGTGACGAATTGAGTTCTGTGTACTTTTCATATCTGGGCCCTCTCCGGGGCTGAGCGTTGGGGTTATTCTTGACGGCAGCTTTTCCTTTGCCTTTATCAGAATCAGACGGTTCTCCGTCTTTGAGCATGTTAACATCGAGAACTTTCTTCTCGGAGGTTGCGTCTTCTTCACGCGAAAACCTATCCGATTCAAGGTAGAATTCGCTGAGATTCCTTGGTGGGTCCCGGTACAAGGATTTTTTGAACTCCGAGTTGTCTAGAACGCCGGATACTGCCGCCATTAATACCATAGATGGCTCAGGCCGATCAACTGATGCTGCTGCAATGTTGAATCTTTCCAGAAATGATCGCAGAGTTTCTTTGGGCCTCTGCTTGATTGTAGTTAGTGACATTACATTCTTGGGTCGAGCGATATGGACCCGAAATTGTTCAATAAAGCGAGCGACCAACATGTTCCAGCTGTTGATCGATTCAGATTCCAGCTGCCGAAACCACATAGCAGCAATATCAGTCAAAAAGAGGGGAAAGCATTTAGCCATGACGTTTTCCGACGCCGATTGAACTTCCATATGCCGTTTATAGCGCATTAGGTGCACGGTAGGATCTGCCCTGCCATTGTATGGCTCCAGTTGTGGAAGTTTGAAATCCGGAGGATTGCGGGAATTCCTGATTTCCTGTGTGAATGGATTGTGATTGACATCATCCATGTCGTTTTGATAGGTGCGGCCTCTTGAAAGGCGTTCAATGAGATTGGCGAGCCGGTCGCCTTCAAAGAGTTGTTGCAAGTTGCCTAGTTCGGAGCTGGTGCCCCCAGCGTTGAACCCAGAAGAGTTCAGAGAGGTATAGGGAGCTTGGCAGGTCATCCGGTTCGGTTCGGAGGTGCCCCCTTGCTGCGGCTCGGAGAAGCGAGGGAGGTTATGGAGAGGTGCACGGTTCGGATCGGAGGTGCCGATCCGATCAGGTTCGCCTGTTCCGAACCGGGGAGCTTGAGGCTGAATTTGTGTGGTATTTCCGACCCGAACCGGTGCGGATGTAGGTCGAACAGGAGCGAAGCCTTGATTTCCAGAGGGGAGGCTGCTGCCCCCAGGCTCATGCAAGGTGGCGGTTCGGATCGGGTCCGAACCGATCCGGTGGGGAATGTCTCCCATTTCCATCTGCGTTGAATTCAGATTTTGGCCCTCGGTTCGGATCGGATCCGAACCGATCCGGTTTGCAGCTGCTGCTGGGGCTATTTCCGTGCTATTTCCAGCGAGTTGTGTGTTTCCACTCGGCCTACCTTCCATCCGAGCGAAGAATTGGTCGATCATCTCCTGTTGTTTGCGGAGGAGATCATCTTGCGTAGCCATTTGGGTTCTCAATTCATCGAGAACGCCATCCATTTCATCTCTGGTTAAGTATGCTGATGGATTTTCATGAGAGGAAGCCTCCTGGCTTGCCTCGTTCCTTGTTCCTTCAGTGCCAACATCCTCAGCACGAGAGAAGGTTCCGTCTTTCTTTCGCTTGACCATTGATCCAATAGCCAAATAATCTGCTTCCGTTCAAGCTAGTAGAAGAAGTTGTATCGTGTGCTCCCCTTCCTGGCGCGCCAAAATGTTAGACCAAAATTTGGGCCTAACACCCAAATGCTATGTGAAAACCTCACAATCACAGATTAAAGATAAAAAGCAGTAAAAACAGGGAACACACGAGATTTTTATAGTGGTTCGGCTCAATCCAAGCCTACGTCCACTTTATAGTTTCTCATATCCTGAGGAATTACAATTACAATGGTGCCTCACAATCCGTGAGATTCGATTATACACAATAGCCTTGTGTTGTAATGAAGAAGAGGAGAAAAGAGATTGAATTTATGCACGATAGCCTCGTGTTTGATTGAGTTGAGGAGTACCCAAAGTCCTTGAATACTTGGTAATGGAGGTCAGGAGGTGTTAGTGCCGAAAAGTCCCTTGAAATGACCATCTCGTGGTGTATTTATAGGCGTAGAGGAGCTGCTGGGAGTCCTGAATCGGGTCGGATCGGGTGTGACGTGGTGAGCGGAGAGGACATCTCGGAGAGAGTGGAGAAGTGGCCTTCAGATCGTGTGCATACAGGTGGCGGCCGACCCGAATTAGTAGGAGGTAGTTATCCCTTAAGAAGCGGTCAAACTTGCTGCGTCTGAGCAGGTACAGGGGGATCGGTTCGGGTCCGACCCGAACCGAGCTGGTGTCTTCAATCCGAAGACTTCATGTGCCAGGTTAGTGCGATGGAGGTCGGATCGGTTCGGCTCCGAACCGGACCGAGGAGGAGGCTCCGAACCAGAGTTATGATGTATACTTCTGAGCTGAGTGCAAGCCGGGTCGGGTTCTGATAGTCCGATCCGAACCGAGGTGAGATGGAATCCAAGTTTGAGCATCTTCGAAGTGTGGAGTCGGAGCGGGTCCGATCCGATCCGGGAGGTCAAGCCAATTTCCAAATTCCAAGTTTTCGGTTCTGCATGCATTCACGGAAACGGGCATAACTTTCAAACCGTAAGTCCGATTGAGCCAAACCAAAGCTCAAACTGAAGCTAATTCAGAGATCTACAAGAGTCACAGAGCTCAGCTCCGTAATCGCTGTTTTCGGGCCCAAAAAAGGTCATCTGGTAGGAGTTTCGGGCCTTTCTTTGTTTGTGATGCGATTTCAACCAAATCACTTCATGTCTTCTAACGATATTCCCAACGCTTGAGTGTATTGTTGAGAAGAGATCCCATGTGTGACTGCTTTGACTAAAAAGCGGGTCAACATTTTGCCCCCCAGAACATATCTTGCTGGTTGAAGGAAGATGTGTTCTGGATAATCCAAGGCCACGCCGGGCCTGCCAGCTGCAAGCATAATCCATACCTGCGAAGAAGAGAAAGCAAACAGGTATGTCAAAACCTAACAAAACCGATTACACTTTCGAGCATAAACCATGCTTGGGCGTTTGTTTGAGCATAAACCATACTCAAGGGACGATCGAATCATCCTGCCAAAACCTGACGAGGGACCTAACCTTCCGGGTATAAGCCATACCAGGAAGTTTAAACTGAGCATAAGCCATACTCGAGTTTTATTGAGTTCCTTTGCCAAATCCTGGCAAGACAATAAGCCATTCCAGAGTATAATCCATACTTAGAAATGTAGTGGAGTACAATCCATACTCATACCGAGATGGAGCTATACTTGCCAAAGCCTGACAAGATAGTCCGTCCCTAAGCATAATCCATGCCTAGGGGTTCGAGATAAGTATAAGCCATACTTTAGTTGAGATTGAGAATCCTGCCACGACCTGACAAGATACTTAAATTGCCAAACATAATCCATGCTCGGAAAGTCCTTCCTTATTCAATTCAAAGTACAAAACCAAAGCAAATCCTGATTGGTTTGTCATCGAATGCAGAGCACGATTTGGAGCTAAATCCTAACCCCGAACGTGTGTACTCCGATTTAGCCAATCGGAAAACCTAAAGAAAGCAAAGAAACATATCTTAAATCCTAAGAAATGCTGAAAATGCATAGTGATCCAATCCAGATCAGTTGATGACGAGCCGATGGGAGCTCGTTCCAGGGTCATTCCCTCTCCGGGGAGCAGGTGGTGGCAGCACAGGTACAGGTGCTGTTGGTTGTTTCACATACTCGGGTAGCTCTCCACGTCTAACCCGTTCCTCAATCAGATCTCGCAAGTGTCTACAGTCATTTGTGTCATGACCGTCCATATGCAATATTTCCCAGAATCGCGTTCTCTTTGTGATGGCTCCCTCCTTGGAGGCTTTGGATAGGAGACGTCACCGTTTGTGTTCACGTAGATGTCAGTTAGTGACGAATTGAGTTCTGTGTACTTTTCATATCTGGGCCCTCTCCGGGGCTGAGCGTTGGGGTTATTCTTGACGGCAGCTTTTCCTTTGCCTTTATCAGAATCAGACGGTTCTCCGTCTTTGAGCATGTTAACATCGAGAACTTTCTTCTCGGAGGTTGCGTCTTCTTCACGCAAAAACCTATCCGATTCAAGGTAGAATTCGCTGAGATTCCTTGGTGGGTCCCGGTACAAGGATTTTTTGAACTCCGAGTTGTCTAGAACGCCGGATACTGCCGCCATTAATACCATAGATGGCTCAGGCCGATCAACTGATGCTGCTGCAATGTTGAATCTTTCCAGAAATGATCGCAGAGTTTCTTTGGGCCTCTGCTTGATTGTAGTTAGTGACATTACATTCTTGGGTCGAGCGATATGGACCCGAAATTGTTCAATAAAGCGAGCGACCAACATGTTCCAGCTGTTGATCGATTCAGATTCCAGCTGCCGAAACCACATAGCAGCAATATCAGTCAAAAAGAGGGGAAAGCATTTAGCCATGACGTTTTCCGACGCCGATTGAACTTCCATATGCCGTTTATAGCGCATTAGGTGCACGGTAGGATCTGCCCTGCCGTTGTATGGCTCCAGTTGTGGAAGTTTGAAATCCGGAGGATTGCGGGAATTCCTGATTTCCTGTGTGAATGGATTGTGATTGACATCATCCATGTCGTTTTGATAGGTGCGGCCTCTTGAAAGGCGTTCAATGAGATTGGCGAGCCGGTCGCCTTCAAAGAGTTGTTGCAAGTTGCCTAGTTCGGAGCTGGTGCCCCCAGCGTTGAGCCCAGAAGAGTTCAGAGAGGTATAGGGAGCTTGGCAGGTCATCCGGTTCGGTTCGGAGGTGCCCCCTTGCTGCGGCTCGGAGAAGCGAGGGAGGTTATGGAGAGGTGCACGGTTCGGATCGGAGGTGCCGATCCGATCAGGTTCGCCTGTTCCGAACCGGGGAGCTTGAGGCTGAATTTGTGTGGTATTTCCGACCCGAACCGGTGCGGATGTAGGTCGAACAGGAGCGAAGCCTTGATTTCCAGAGGGGAGGCTGCTGCCCCCAGGCTCATGCAAGGTGGCGGTTCGGATCGGGTCCGAACCGATCCGGTGGGGAATGTCTCCCATTTCCATCTGCGTTGAATTCAGATTTTGGCCCTCGGTTCGGATCGGATCCGAACCGATCCGGTTTGCAGCTGCTGCTGGGGCTATTTCCGTGCTATTTCCAACGAGTTGTGTGTTTCCACTCGGCCTACCTTCCATCCGAGCGAAGAATTGGTCGATCATCTCCTGTTGTTTGCGGAGGAGATCATCTTGCCTAGCCATCTGGGTTCTCAATTCATCGAGAACGCCATCCATTTCATCTCTGGTTAAGTATGCTGATGGATTTTCATGAGAGGAAGCCTCCTGGCTTGCCTCGTTCCTTGTTCCTTCAGTGCCAACATCCTCAGCACGAGAGAAGGTTCCGTCTTTCTTTCGCTTGACCATTGATCCAATAGCCAAATAATCCGCTTCCGTTCAAGCTAGTAGAAGAAGTTGTATCGTGTGCTCCCCTTCCTGGCGCGCCAAAATGTTAGAACAAAATTTGGGCCTAACACCCAAATTCTATGTGAAAACCTCACAATCACAGATTAAAGATAAAAAGCAGTAAAAACAGGGAACACACGAGATTTTTATAGTGGTTCGGCTCAATCCAAGCCTACGTCCACTTTATAGTTTCTCATATCCTGAGGAATTACAATTACAATGGTGCCTCACAATCCGTGAGATTCGATTATACACAATAGCCTTGTGTTGTAATGAAGAAGAGGAGAAAAGAGATTGAATTTATGCACGATAGCCTCGTGTTTGATTGAGTTGAGGAGTACCCAAAGTCCTTGAATACTTGGTAATGGAGGTCAGGAGGTGTTAGTGCCGAAAAGTCCCTTGAAATGACCATCTCGTGGTGTATTTATAGGCGTAGAGGAGCTGCTGGGAGTCCTGAATCGGGTCGGATCGGGTGTGACGTGGTGAGCGGAGAGGACATCTCGGAGAGAGTGGAGAAGTGGCCTTCAGATCGTGTGCATACAGGTGGCGGCCGACCCGAATTAGTAGGAGGTAGTTATCCCTTAAGAAGCGGTCAAACTTGCTGCGTCTGAGCAGGTACAGGGGGATCGGTTCGGGTCCGACCCGAACCGAGCTGGTGTCTTCAATCCGAAGACTTCATGTGCCAGGTTAGTGCGATGGAGGTCGGATCGGTTCGGCTCCGAACCGAACCGAGGAGGAGGCTCCGAACCAGAGTTATGATGTATACTTCTGAGCTGAGTGCAAGCCGGGTCGGGTTCTGATAGTCCGATCCGAACCGAGGTGAGATGGAATCCAAGTTTGAGCATCTTCGAAGTGTGGAGTCGGAGCGGGTCCGATCCGATCCGGGAGGTCAAGCCAATTTCCAAATTCCAAGTTTTCGGTTCTGCATGCATTCATGGAAACGGGCATAACTTTCAAACCGTAAGTCCGATTGAGCCAAACCAAAGCTCAAACTGAAGCTAATTCAGAGATCTACAAGAGTCACAGAGCTCTGCTCCGTAATCGCTGTTTTCGGGCCCAAAAAAGGTCATCTGGTAGGAGTTTCGGGCCTTTCTTTGTTTGTGATGCGATTTCAACCAAATCACTTCATGTCTTCTAACGATATTCCCAACGCTTGAGTGTATTGTTGAGAAGAGATCCCATGTGTGACTGCTTTGACTAAAAAGCGGGTCAACATTTTGCCCCCCAGAACATATCTTGCTGGTTGAAGGAAGATGTGTTCTGGATAATCCAAGGCCACGCCGGGCCTGCCAGCTGCAAGCATAATCCATACCTGCGAAGAAGAGAAAGCAAACAGGTATGTCAAAACCTAACAAAACCGATTACACTTTCGAGCATAAACCATGCTTGGGCGTTTGTTTGAGCATAAACCATACTCAAGGGACGATCGAATCATCCTGCCAAAACCTGACGAGGGACCTAACCTTCCGGGTATAAGCCATACCAGGAAGTTTAAACTGAGCATAAGCCATACCCGAGTTTTATTGAGTTCCTTTGCCAAATCCTGGCAAGACAATAAGCCATTCCAGAGTATAATCCATACTTAGAAATGTAGTGGAGTACAATCCATACTCATACCGAGATGGAGCTATACTTGCCAAAGCCTGACAAGATAGTCCGTCCCTAAGCATAATCCATGCCTAGGGGTTCGAGATAAGTATAAGCCATACTTTAGTTGAGATTGAGAATCCTGCCACGACCTGACAAGATACTTAAATTGCCAAACATAATCCATGCTCGGAAAGTCCTTCCTTATTCAATTCAAAGTACAAAACCAAAGCAAATCCTGATTGGTTTGTCATCGAATGCAGAGCACGATTTGGAGCTAAATCCTAACCCCGAACGTGTGTACTCCGATTTAGCCAATCGGAAAACCTAAAGAAAGCAAAGAAACATATCTTAAATCCTAAGAAATGCTGAAAATGCATAGTGATCCAATCCAGATCAGTTGATGACGAGCCGATGGGAGCTCGTTCCAGGGTCATTCCCTCTCCGGGGAGCAGGTGGTGGCAGCACAGGTACAGGTGCTGTTGGTTGTTTCACATACTCGGGTAGCTCTCCACGTCTAACCCGTTCCTCAATCAGATCTCGCAAGTGTCTACAGTCATTTGTGTCATGACCGTCCATATGCAATATTTCCCAGAATCGCGTTCTCTTTGTGATGGCTCCCTCCTTGGAGGCTTTGGATAGGAGACGTCACCGTTTGTGTTCACGTAGATGTCAGTTAGTGACGAATTGAGTTCTGTGTACTTTTCATATCTGGGCCCTCTCCGGGGCTGAGCGTTGGGGTTATTCTTGACGGCAGCTTTTCCTTTGCCTTTATCAGAATCAGACGGTTCTCCGTCTTTGAGCATGTTAACATCGAGAACTTTCTTCTCGGAGGTTGCGTCTTCTTCACGCAAAAACCTATCCGATTCAAGGTAGAATTCGCTGAGATTCCTTGGTGGGTCCCGGTACAAGGATTTTTTGAACTCCGAGTTGTCTAGAACGCCGGATACTGCCGCCATTAATACCATAGATGGCTCAGGCCGATCAACTGATGCTGCTGCAATGTTGAATCTTTCCAGAAATGATCGCAGAGTTTCTTTGGGCCTCTGCTTGATTGTAGTTAGTGACATTACATTCTTGGGTCGAGCGATATGGACCCGAAATTGTTCAATAAAGCGAGCGACCAACATGTTCCAACTGTTGATCGATTCAGATTCCAGCTGCCGAAACCACATAGCAGCAATATCAGTCAAAAAGAGGGGAAAGCATTTAGCCATGACGTTTTCCGACGCCGATTGAACTTCCATATGCCGTTTATAGCGCATTAGGTGCACGGTAGGATCTGCCCTGCCGTTGTATGGCTCCAGTTGTGGAAGTTTGAAATCCGGAGGATTGCGGGAATTCCTGATTTCCTGTGTGAATGGATTGTGATTGACATCATCCATGTCGTTTTGATAGGTGCGGCCTCTTGAAAGGCGTTCAATGAGATTGGCGAGCCGGTCGCCTTCAATGAGTTGTTGCAAGTTGCCTAGTTCGGAGCTGGTGCCCCCAGCGTTGAGCCCAGAAGAGTTCAGAGAGGTATAGGGAGCTTGGCAGGTCATCCGGTTCGGTTCGGAGGTGCCCCCTTGCTGCGGCTCGGAGAAGCGAGGGAGGTTATGGAGAGGTGCACGGTTCGGATCGGAGGTGCCGATCCGATCAGGTTCGCCTGTTCCGAACCGGGGAGCTTGAGGCTGAATTTGTGTGGTATTTCCGACCCGAACCGGTGCGGATGTAGGTCGAACAGGAGCGAAGCCTTGATTTCCAGAGGGGAGGCTGCTGCCCCAGGCTCATGCAAGGTGGCGGTTCGGATCGGGTCCGAACCGATCCGGTGGGGAATGTCTCCCATTTCCATCTGCGTTGAATTCAGATTTTGGCCCTCGGTTCGGATCGGATCCGAACCGATCCGGTTTGCAGCTGCTGCTGGGGCTATTTCCGTGCTATTTCCAGCGAGTTGTGTGTTTCCACTCGGCCTACCTTCCATCCGAGCGAAGAATTGGTCGATCATCTCCTGTTGTTTGCGGAGGAGATCATCTTGCCTAGCCATCTGGGTTCTCAATTCATCGAGAACGCCATCCATTTCATCTCTGGTTAAGTATGCTGATGGATTTTCATGAGAGGAAGCCTCCTGGCTTGCCTCGTTCCTTGTTCCTTCAGTGCCAACATCCTCAGCACGAGAGAAGGTTCCGTCTTTCTTTCGCTTGACCATTGATCCAATAGCCAAATAATCCGCTTCCGTTCAAGCTAGTAGAAGAAGTTGTATCGTGTGCTCCCCTTCCTGGCGCGCCAAAATGTTAGACCAAAATTTGGGCCTAACACCCAAATGCTATGTGAAAACCTCACAATCACAGATTAAAGATAAAAAGCAGTAAAAACAGGGAACACACGAGATTTTTATAGTGGTTCGGCTCAATCCAAGCCTACGTCCACTTTATAGTTTCTCATATCCTGAGGAATTACAATTACAATGGTGCCTCACAATCCGTGAGATTCGATTATACACAATAGCCTTGTGTTGTAATGAAGAAGAGGAGAAAAGAGATTGAATTTATGCACGATAGCCTCGTGTTTGATTGAGTTGAGGAGTACCCAAAGTCCTTGAATACTTGGTAATGGAGGTCAGGAGGTGTTAGTGCCGAAAAGTCCCTTGAAATGACCATCTCGTGGTGTATTTATAGGCGTAGAGGAGCTGCTGGGAGTCCTGAATCGGGTCGGATCGGGTGTGACGTGGTGAGCGGAGAGGACATCTCGGAGAGAGTGGAGAAGTGGCCTTCAGATCGTGTGCATACAGGTGGCGGCCGACCCGAATTAGTAGGAGGTAGTTATCCCTTAAGAAGCGGTCAAACTTGCTGCGTCTGAGCAGGTACAGGGGGATCGGTTCGGGTCCGACCCGAACCGAGCTGGTGTCTTCAATCCGAAGACTTCATGTGCCAGGTTAGTGCGATGGAGGTCGGATCGGTTCGGCTCCGAACCGAACCGAGGAGGAGGCTCCGAACCAGAGTTATGATGTATACTTCTGAGCTGAGTGCAAGCCGGGTCGGGTTCTGATAGTCCGATCCGAACCGAGGTGAGATGGAATCCAAGTTTGAGCATCTTCGAAGTGTGGAGTCGGAGCGGGTCCGATCCGATCCGGGAGGTCAAGCCAATTTCCAAATTCCAAGTTTTCGGTTCTGCATGCATTCACGGAAACGGGCATAACTTTCAAACCGTAAGTCCGATTGAGCCAAACCAAAGCTCAAACTGAAGCTAATTCAGAGATCTACAAGAGTCACAGAGCTCAGCTCCGTAATCGCTGTTTTCGGGCCCAAAAAAGGTCATCTGGTAGGAGTTTCGGGCCTTTCTTTGTTTGTGATGCGATTTCAACCAAATCACTTCATGTCTTCTAACGATATTCCCAACGCTTGAGTGTATTGTTGAGAAGAGATCCCATGTGTGACTGCTTTGACTAAAAAGCGGGTCAACATTTTGCCCCCCAGAACATATCTTGCTGGTTGAAGGAAGATGTGTTCTGGATAATCCAAGGCCACGCCGGGCCTGCCAGCTGCAAGCATAATCCATACCTGCGAAGAAGAGAAAGCAAACAGGTATGTCAAAACCTAACAAAACCGATTACACTTTCGAGCATAAACCATGCTTGGGCGTTTGTTTGAGCATAAACCATACTCAAGGGACGATCGAATCATCCTGCCAAAACCTGACGAGGGACCTAACCTTCCGGGTATAAGCCATACCAGGAAGTTTAAACTGAGCATAAGCCATACTCGAGTTTTATTGAGTTCCTTTGCCAAATCCTGGCAAGACAATAAGCCATTCCAGAGTATAATCCATACTTAGAAATGTAGTGGAGTACAATCCATACTCATACCGAGATGGAGCTATACTTGCCAAAGCCTGACAAGATAGTCCGTCCCTAAGCATAATCCATGCCTAGGGGTTCGAGATAAGTATAAGCCATACTTTAGTTGAGATTGAGAATCCTGCCACGACCTGACAAGATACTTAAATTGCCAAACATAATCCATGCTCGGAAAGTCCTTCCTTATTCAATTCAAAGTACAAAACCAAAGCAAATCCTGATTGGTTTGTCATCGAATGCAGAGCACGATTTGGAGCTAAATCCTAACCCCGAACGTGTGTACTCCGATTTAGCCAATCGGAAAACCTAAAGAAAGCAAAGAAACATATCTTAAATCCTAAGAAATGCTGAAAATGCATAGTGATCCAATCCAGATCAGTTGATGACGAGCCGATGGGAGCTCGTTCCAGGGTCATTCCCTCTCCGGGGAGCAGGTGGTGGCAGCACAGGTACAGGTGCTGTTGGTTGTTTCACATACTCGGGTAGCTCTCCACGTCTAACCCGTTCCTCAATCAGATCTCGCAAGTGTCTACAGTCATTTGTGTCATGACCGTCCATATCGTGAAATATGCAATATTTCCCAAAATCGCGTTCTCTTTGTGATGGCTCTCTCCTTGGAGGCTTTGGATAGGAGACGTCACCGTTTGTGTTCACGTAGATGTCAGTTATTGACGAATTGAGTTCTATGTACTTTTCATATCTGGGCCCTCTCCGGGGCTGAGCGTTGGGGTTATTCTTGACGGCAGCTTTTCCTTTGCCTTTATCAGAATCAGACGGTTCTCCGTCTTTGAGCATGTTAACATCGAGAACTTTCTTCTCGGAGGTTGCGTCTTCTTCACGCAAAAACCTATCCGATTCAAGGTAGAATTCGCTGAGATTCCTTGGTGGGTCCCGGTACAAGGATTTTTTGAACTCCGAGTTGTCTAGAACGCCGGATACTGCCGCCATTAATACCATAGATGGCTCAGGCCGATCAACTGATGCTGCTGCAATGTTGAATCTTTCCAGAAATGATCGCAGAGTTTCTTTGGGCCTCTGCTTGATTGTAGTTAGTGACATTACATTCTTGGGTCGAGCGATATGGACCCGAAATTGTTCAATAAAGCGAGCGACCAACATGTTCCAGCTGTTGATCGATTCAGATTCCAGCTGCCGAAACCACATAGCAGCAATATCAGTCAAAAAGAGGGGAAAGCATTTAGCCATGACGTTTTCCGACGCCGATTGAACTTCCATATGCCGTTTATAGCGCATTAGGTGCACGGTAGGATCTGCCCTGCCGTTGTATGGCTCCAGTTGTGGAAGTTTGAAATCCGGAGGATTGCGGGAATTCCTGATTTCCTGTGTGAATGGATTGTGATTGACATCATCCATGTCGTTTTGATAGGTGCGGCCTCTTGAAAGGCGTTCAATGAGATTGGCGAGCCGGTCGCCTTCAAAGAGTTGTTGCAAGTTGCCTAGTTCGGAGCTGGTGCCCCCAGCGTTGAGCCCAGAAGAGTTCAGAGAGGTATAGGGAGCTTGGCAGGTCATCCGGTTCGGTTCGGAGGTGCCCCCTTGCTGCGGCTCGGAGAAGCGAGGGAGGTTATGGAGAGGTGCACGGTTCGGATCGGAGGTGCCGATCCGATCAGGTTCGCCTGTTCCGAACCGGGGAGCTTGAGGCTGAATTTGTGTGGTATTTCCGACCCGAACCGGTGCGGATGTAGGTCGAACAGGAGCGAAGCCTTGATTTCCAGAGGGGAGGCTGCTGCCCCCAGGCTCATGCAAGGTGGCGGTTCGGATCGGGTCCGAACCGATCCGGTGGGGAATGTCTCCCATTTCCATCTGCGTTGAATTCAGATTTTGGCCCTCGGTTCGGATCGGATCCGAACCGATCCGGTTTGCAGCTGCTGCTGGGGCTATTTCCGTGCTATTTCCAGCGAGTTGTGTGTTTCCACTCGGCCTACCTTCCATCCGAGCGAAGAATTGGTCGATCATCTCCTGTTGTTTGCGGAGGAGATCATCTTGCCTAGCCATCTGGGTTCTCAATTCATCGAGAACGCCATCCATTTCATCTCTGGTTAAGTATGCTGATGGATTTTCATGAGAGGAAGCCTCCTGGCTTGCCTCGTTCCTTGTTCCTTCAGTGCCAACATCCTCAGCACGAGAGAAGGTTCCGTCTTTCTTTCGCTTGACCATTGATCCAATAGCCAAATAATCCGCTTCCGTTCAAGCTAGTAGAAGAAGTTGTATCGTGTGCTCCCCTTCCTGGCGCGCCAAAATGTTAGACCAAAATTTGGGCCTAACACCCAAATGCTATGTGAAAACCTCACAATCACAGATTAAAGATAAAAAGCAGTAAAAACAGGGAACACACGAGATTTTTATAGTGGTTCGGCTCAATCCAAGCCTACGTCCACTTTATAGTTTCTCATATCCTAAGGAATTACAATTACAATGGTGCCTCACAATCCGTGAGATTCGATTATACACAATAGCCTTGTGTTGTAATGAAGAAGAGGAGAAAAGAGATTGAATTTATGCCCGATAGCCTCGTGTTTGATTGAGTTGAGGAGTACCCAAAGTCCTTGAATACTTGGTAATGGAGGTCAGGAGGTGTTAGTGCCGAAAAGTCCCTTGAAATGACCATCTCGTGGTGTATTTATAGGCGTAGAGGAGCTGCTGGGAGTCCTGAATCGGGTCGGATCGGGTGTGACGTGGTGAGCGGAGAGGACATCTCGGAGAGAGTGGAGAAGTGGCCTTCAGATCGTGTGCATACAGGTGGCGGCCGACCAGAATTAGTAGGAGGTAGTTATCCCTTAAGAAGCGGTCAAACTTGCTGCGTCTGAGCAGGTACAGGGGGATCGGTTCGGGTCCGACCCGAACCGAGCTGGTGTCTTCAATCCGAAGACTTCATGTGCCAGGTTAGTGCGATGGAGGTCGGATCGGTTCGGCTCCGAACCGAACCGAGGAGGAGGCTCCGAACCAGAGTTATGATGTATACTTTTAAGCTGAGTGCAAGCCGGGTCGGGTTCTGATAGTCCGATCCGAACCGAGGTGAGATGGAATCCAAGTTTGAGCATCTTCGAAGTGTGGAGTCGGAGCGGGTCCGATCCGATCCAGGAGGTCAAGCCAATTTCCAAATTCCAAGTTTTCGGTTCTGCATGCATTCACGGAAACGGGCATAACTTTCAAACCGTAAGTCCGATTGAGCCAAACCAAAGCTCAAACTGAAGCTAATTCAGAGATCTACAAGAGTCACAAAGCTCAGCTCCGTAATCGCTGTTTTCGGGCCCAAAAAAGGTCATCTGGTAGGAGTTTCGGGCCTTTCTTTGTTTGTGATGCGATTTCAACCAAATCACTTCATGTCTTCTAACGATATTCCCAACGCTTGAGTGTATTGTTGAGAAGAGATCCCATGTGTGACTGCTTTGACTAAAAAGCGGGTCAACATTTTTCCCCCCAGAACATATCTTGCTGGTTGAAGGAAGATGTGTTCTGGATAATCCAAGGCCACGCCGGGCCTGCCAGCTGCAAGCATAATCCATACCTGCGAAGAAGAGAAAGCAAACAGGTATGTCAAAACCTAACAAAACCGATTACACTTTCGAGCATAAACCATGCTTGGGCGTTTGTTTGAGCATAAACCATACTCAAGGGACGATCGAATCATCCTGCCAAAACCTGACGAGGGACCTAACCTTCCGGGTATAAGCCATACCAGGAAGTTTAAACTGAGCATAAGCCATACTCGAGTTTTATTGAGTTCCTTTGCCAAATCCTGGCAAGACAATAAGCCATTCCAGAGTATAATCCATACTTAGAAATGTAGTGGAGTACAATCCATACTCATACCGAGATGGAGCTATACTTGCCAAAGCCTGACAAGATAGTCCATCCCTAAGCATAATCCATGCCTAGGGGTTCGAGATAAGTATAAGCCATACTTTAGTTGAGATTGAGAATCCTGCCACGACCTGACAAGATACTTAAATTGCCAAACATAATCCATGCTCGGAAAGTCCTTCCTTATTCAATTCAAAGTACAAAACCAAAGCAAATCCTGATTGGTTTGTCATCGAATGCAGAGCACGATTTGGAGCTAAATCCTAACCCCGAACGTGTGTACTCCGATTTAGCCAATCGGAAAACCTAAAGAAAGCAAAGAAACATATCTTAAATCCTAAGAAATGCTGAAAATGCATAGTGATCCAATCCAGATCAGTTGATGACGAGCCGATGGGAGCTCGTTCCAGGGTCATTCCCTCTCCGGGGAGCAGGTGGTGGCAGCACAGGTACAGGTGCTGTTGGTTGTTTCACATACTCGGGTAGCTCTCCACGTCTAACCCGTTCCTCAATCAGATCTCGCAAGTGTCTACAGTCATTTGTGTCATGACCGTCCATATGCAATATTTCCCAGAATCGCGTTCTCTTTGTGATGGCTCCCTCCTTGGAGGCTTTGGATAGGAGACGTCACCGTTTGTGTTCACGTAGATGTCAGTTAGTGACGAATTGAGTTCTGTGTACTTTTCATATCTGGGCCCTCTCCGGGGCTGAGCGTTGGGGTTATTCTTGACGGCAGCTTTTCCTTTGCCTTTATCAGAATCAGACGGTTCTCCGTCTTTGAGCATGTTAACATCGAGAACTTTCTTCTCGGAGGTTGCGTCTTCTTCACGCAAAAACCTATCCGATTCAAGGTAGAATTCGCTGAGATTCCTTGGTGGGTCCCGGTACAAGGATTTTTTGAACTCCGAGTTGTCTAGAACGCCGGATACTGCCGCCATTAATACCATAGATGGCTCAGGCCGATCAACTGATGCTGCTGCAATGTTGAATCTTTCCAGAAATGATCGCAGAGTTTCTTTGGGCCTCTGCTTGATTGTAGTTAGTGACATTACATTCTTGGGTCGAGCGATATGGACCCGAAATTGTTCAATAAAGCGAGCGACCAACATGTTCCAACTGTTGATCGATTCAGATTCCAGCTGCCGAAACCACATAGCAGCAATATCAGTCAAAAAGAGGGGAAAGCATTTAGCCATGACGTTTTCCGACGCCGATTGAACTTCCATATGCCGTTTATAGCGCATTAGGTGCACGGTAGGATCTGCCCTGCCGTTGTATGGCTCCAGTTGTGGAAGTTTGAAATCCGGAGGATTGCGGGAATTCCTGATTTCCTGTGTGAATGGATTGTGATTGACATCATCCATGTCGTTTTGATAGGTGCGGCCTCTTGAAAGGCGTTCAATGAGATTGGCGAGCCGGTCGCCTTCAAAGAGTTGTTGCAAGTTGCCTAGTTCGGAGCTGGAGCCCCCAGCGTTGAGCCCAGAAGAGTTCAGAGAGGTATAGGGAGCTTGGCAGGTCATCCGGTTCGGTTCGGAGGTGCCCCCTTGCTGCGGCTCGGAGAAGCGAGGGAGGTTATGGAGAGGTGCACGGTTCGGATCGGAGGTGCCGATCCGATCAGGTTCGCCTGTTCCGAACCGGGGAGCTTGAGGCTGAATTTGTGTGGTATTTCCGACCCGAACCGGTGCGGATGTAGGTCGAACAGGAGCGAAGCCTTGATTTCCAGAGGGGAGGCTGCTGCCCCAGGCTCATGCAAGGTGGCGGTTCGGATCGGGTCCGAACCGATCCGGTGGGGAATGTCTCCCATTTCCATCTGCGTTGAATTCAGATTTTGGCCCTCGGTTCGGATCGGATCCGAACCGATCCGGTTTGCAGCTGCTGCTGGGGCTATTTCCGTGCTATTTCCAGCGAGTTGTGTGTTTCCACTCGGCCTACCTTCCATCCGAGCGAAGAATTGGTCGATCATCTCCTGTTGTTTGCGGAGGAGATCATCTTGCCTAGCCATCTGGGTTCTCAATTCATCGAGAACGCCATCCATTTCATCTCTGGTTAAGTATGCTGATGGATTTTCATGAGAGGAAGCCTCCTGGCTTGCCTCGTTCCTTGTTCCTTCAGTGCCAACATCCTCAGCACGAGAGAAGGTTCCGTCTTTCTTTCGCTTGACCATTGATCCAATAGCCAAATAATCCGCTTCCGTTCAAGCTAGTAGAAGAAGTTGTATCGTGTGCTCCCCTTCCTGGCGCGCCAAAATGTTAGACCAAAATTTGGGCCTAACACCCAAATGCTATGTGAAAACCTCACAATCACAGATTAAAGATAAAAAGCAGTAAAAACAGGGAACACACGAGATTTTTATAGTGGTTCGGCTCAATCCAAGCCTACGTCCACTTTATAGTTTCTCATATCCTGAGGAATTACAATTACAATGGTGCCTCACAATCCGTGAGATTCGATTATACACAATAGCCTTGTGTTGTAATGAAGAAGAGGAGAAAAGAGATTGAATTTATGCACGATAGCCTCGTGTTTGATTGAGTTGAGGAGTACCCAAAGTCCTTGAATACTTGGTAATGGAGGTCAGGAGGTGTTAGTGCCGAAAAGTCCTTTGAAATGACCATCTCGTGGTGTATTTATAGGCGTAGAGGAGCTGCTGGGAGTCCTGAATCGGGTCGGATCGGGTGTGACGTGGTGAGCGGAGAGGACATCTCGGAGAGAGTGGAGAAGTGGCCTTCAGATCGTGTGCATACAGGTGGCGGCCGACCCGAATTAGTAGGAGGTAGTTATCCCTTAAGAAGCGGTCAAACTTGCTGCGTCTGAGCAGGTACAGGGGGATCGGTTCGGGTCCGACCCGAACCGAGCTGGTGTCTTCAATCCGAAGACTTCATGTGCCAGGTTAGTGCGATGGAGGTCGGATCGGTTCGGCTCCGAACCGAACCGAGGAGGAGGCTCCGAACCAGAGTTATGATGTATACTTCTGAGCTGAGTGCAAGCCGGGTCGGGTTCTGATAGTCCGATCCGAACCGAGGTGAGATGGAATCCAAGTTTGAGCATCTTCGAAGTGTGGAGTCGGAGCGGGTCCGATCCGATCCGGGAGGTCAAGCCAATTTCCAAATTCCAAGTTTTCGGTTCTGCATGCATTCACGGAAACGGGCATAACTTTCAAACCGTAAGTCCGATTGAGCCAAACCAAAGCTCAAACTGAAGCTAATTCAGAGATCTACAAGAGTCACAGAGCTCAGCTCCGTAATCGCTGTTTTCGGGCCCAAAAAAGGTCATCTGGTAGGAGTTTCGGGCCTTTCTTTGTTTGTGATGCGATTTCAACCAAATCACTTCATGTCTTCTAACGATATTCCCAACGCTTGAGTGTATTGTTGAGAAGAGATCCCATGTGTGACTGCTTTGACTAAAAAGCGGGTCAACATTTTGCCCCCCAGAACATATCTTGCTGGTTGAAGGAAGATGTGTTCTGGATAATCCAAGGCCACGCCGGGCCTGCCAGCTGCAAGCATAATCCATACCTGCGAAGAAGAGAAAGCAAACAGGTATGTCAAAACCTAACAAAACCGATTACACTTTCGAGCATAAACCATGCTTGGGCGTTTGTTTGAGCATAAACCATACTCAAGGGACGATCGAATCATCCTGCCAAAACCTGACGAGGGACCTAACCTTCCGGGTATAAGCCATACCAGGAAGTTTAAACTGAGCATAAGCCATACTCGAGTTTTATTGAGTTCCTTTGCCAAATCCTGGCAAGACAATAAGCCATTCCAGAGTATAATCCATACTTAGAAATGTAGTGGAGTACAATCCATACTCATACCGAGATGGAGCTATACTTGCCAAAGCCTGACAAGATAGTCCGTCCCTAAGCATAATCCATGCCTAGGGGTTCGAGATAAGTATAAGCCATACTTTAGTTGAGATTGAGAATCCTGCCACGACCTGACAAGATACTTAAATTGCCAAACATAATCCATGCTCGGAAAGTCCTTCCTTATTCAATTCAAAGTACAAAACCAAAGCAAATCCTGATTGGTTTATCATCGAATGCAGAGCACGATTTGGAGCTAAATCCTAACCCCGAACGTGTGTACTCCGATTTAGCCAATCGGAAAACCTAAAGAAAGCAAAGAAACATATCTTAAATCCTAAGAAATGCTGAAAATGCATAGTGATCCAATCCAGATCAGTTGATGACGAGCCGATGGGAGCTCGTTCCAGGGTCATTCCCTCTCCGGGGAGCAGGTGGTGGCAGCACAGGTACAGGTGCTGTTGGTTGTTTCACATACTCGGGTAGCTCTCCACGTCTAACCCGTTCCTCAATCAGATCTCGCAAGTGTCTACAGTCATTTGTGTCATGACCGTCCATATCGTGAAATATGCAATATTTCCCAAAATCGCGTTCTCTTTGTGATGGCTCCCTCCTTGGAGGCTTTGGATAGGAGACGTCACCGTTTGTGTTCACGTAGATGTCAGTTAGTGACGAATTGAGTTCTATGTACTTTTCATATCTGGGCCCTCTCCGGGGCTGAGCGTTGGGGTTATTCTTGACGGCAGCTTTTCCTTTGCCTTTATCAGAATCAGACGGTTCTCCGTCTTTGAGCATGTTAACATCGAGAACTTTCTTCTCGGAGGTTGCGTCTTCTTCACGCAAAAACCTATCCGATTCAAGGTAGAATTCGCTGAGATTCCTTGGTGGGTCCCGGTACAAGGATTTTTTGAACTCCGAGTTGTCTAGAACGCCGGATACTGCCGCCATTAATACCATAGATGGCTCAGGCCGATCAACTGATGTTGCTGCAATGTTGAATCTTTCCAGAAATGATCGCAGAGTTTCTTTGGGCCTCTG
The DNA here is from genome assembly GCA_030737875.1 of Allium sativum. NCBI lineage: Eukaryota > Viridiplantae > Streptophyta > Magnoliopsida > Asparagales > Amaryllidaceae > Allium > Allium sativum. Next base: position 174,205,154 of record CM060915.1, on the reverse strand, counting down.
CTTGATTGTAGTTAGTGACATTACATTCTTGGGTCGAGCGATATGGACCCGAAATTGTTCAATAAAGCGAGCGACCAACATGTTCCAGCTGTTGATCGATTCAGATTCCAGCTGCCGAAACCACATAGCAGCAATATCAGTCAAAAAGAGGGGAAAGCATTTAGCCATGACGTTTTCCGACGCCGATTGAACTTCCATATGCCGTTTATAGCGCATTAGGTGCACGGTAGGATCTGCCCTGCCGTTGTATGGCTCCAGTTGTGGAAGTTTGAAATCCGGAGGATTGCGGGAATTCCTGATTTCCTGTGTGAATGGATTGTGATTGACATTATCCATGTCGTTTTGATAGGTGCGGCCTCTTGAAAGGCGTTCAATGAGATTGGCGAGCCGGTCGCCTTCAAAGAGTTGTTGCAAGTTGCCTAGTTCGGAGCTGGTGCCCCCAGCGTTGAGCCCAGAAGAGTTCAGAGAGGTATAGGGAGCTTGGCAGGTCATCCGGTTCGGTTCGGAGGTGCCCCCTTGCTGCGGCTCGGAGAAGCGAGGGAGGTTATGGAGAGGTGCACGGTTCGGATCGGAGGTGCCGATCCGATCAGGTTCGCCTGTTCCGAACCGGGGAGCTTGAGGCTGAATTTGTGTGGTATTTCCGACCCGAACCGGTGCGGATGTAGGTCGAACAGGAGCGAAGCCTTGATTTCCAGAGGGGAGGCTGCTGCCCCCAGGCTCATGCAAGGTGGCGGTTCGGATCGGGTCCGAACCGATCCGGTGGGGAATGTCTCCCATTTCCATCTGCGTTGAATTCAGATTTTGGCCCTCGGTTCGGATCGGATCCGAACCGATCCGGTTTGCAGCTGCTGCTGGGGCTATTTCCGTGCTATTTCCAGCGAGTTGTGTGTTTCCACTCGGCCTACCTTCCATCCGAGCGAAGAATTGGTCGATCATCTCCTGTTGTTTGCGGAGGAGATCATCTTGCCTAGCCATCTGGGTTCTCAATTCATCGAGAACGCCATCCATTTCATCTCTGGTTAAGTATGCTGATGGATTTTCATGAGAGGAAGCCTCCTGGCTTGCCTCGTTCCTTGTTCCTTCAGTGCCAACATCCTCAGCACGAGAGAAGGTTCCGTCTTTCTTTCGCTTGACCATTGATCCAATAGCCAAATAATCCGCTTCCGTTCAAGCTAGTAGAAGAAGTTGTATCGTGTGCTCCCCTTCCTGGCGCGCCAAAATGTTAGACCAAAATTTGGGCCTAACACCCAAATGCTATGTGAAAACCTCACAATCACAGATTAAAGATAAAAAGCAGTAAAAACAGGGAACACACGAGATTTTTATAGTGGTTCGGCTCAATCCAAGCCTACGTCCACTTTATAGTTTCTCATATCCTGAGGAATTACAATTACAATGGTGCCTCACAATCCGTGAGATTCGATTATACACAATAGCCTTGTGTTGTAATGAAGAAGAGGAGAAAAGAGATTGAATTTATGCACGATAGCCTCGTGTTTGATTGAGTTGAGGAGTACCCAAAGTCCTTGAATACTTGGTAATGGAGGTCAGGAGGTGTTAGTGCCGAAAAGTCCCTTGAAATGACCATCTCGTGGTGTATTTATAGGCGTAGAGGAGCTGCTGGGAGTCCTGAATCGGGTCGGATCGGGTGTGACGTGGTGAGCGGAGAGGACATCTCGGAGAGAGTGGAGAAGTGGCCTTCAGATCGTGTGCATACAGGTGGCGGCCGACCCGAATTAGTAGGAGGTAGTTATCCCTTAAGAAGCGGTCAAACTTGCTGCGTCTGAGCAGGTACAGGGGGATCGGTTCGGGTCCAACCCGAACCGAGCTGGTGTCTTCAATCCGAAGACTTCATGTGCCAGGTTAGTGCGATGGAGGTCGGATCGGTTCGGCTCCGAACCGAACCGAGGAGGAGGCTCCGAACCAGAGTTATGATGTATACTTCTGAGCTGAGTGCAAGCCGGGTTGGGTTCTGATAGTCCGATCCGAACCGAGGTGAGATGGAATCCAAGTTTGAGCATCTTCGAAGTGTGGAGTCGGAGCGGGTCCGATCCGATCCGGGAGGTCAAGCCAATTTCCAAATTCCAAGTTTTCGGTTCTGCATGCATTCACGGAAACGGGCATAACTTTCAAACCGTAAGTCCGATTGAGCCAAACCAAAGCTCAAACTGAAGCTAATTCAGAGATCTACAAGAGTCACAGAGCTCAGCTCCGTAATCGCTGTTTTCGGGCCCAAAAAAGGTCATCTGGTAGGAGTTTCGGGCCTTTCTTTGTTTGTGATGCGATTTCAACCAAATCACTTCATGTCTTCTAACGATATTCCCAACGCTTGAGTGTATTGTTGAGAAGAGATCCCATGTGTGACTGCTTTGACTAAAAAGCGGGTCAACATTTTGCCCCCCAGAACATATCTTGCTGGTTGAAGGAAGTTGTGTTCTGGATAATCCAAGGCCACGCCGGGCCTGCCAGCTGCAAGCATAATCCATACCTGCGAAGAAGAGAAAGCAAACAGGTATGTCAAAACCTAACAAAACCGATTACACTTTCGAGCATAAACCATGCTTGGGCGTTTGTTTGAGCATAAACCATACTCAAGGGACGATCGAATCATCCTGCCAAAACCTGACGAGGGACCTAACCTTCCGGGTATAAGCCATACCAGGAAGTTTAAACTGAGCATAAGCCATACTCGAGTTTTATTGAGTTCCTTTGCCAAATCCTGGCAAGACAATAAGCCATTCCAGAGTATAATCCATACTTAGAAATGTAGTGGAGTACAATCCATACTCATACCGAGATGGAGCTATACTTGCCAAAGCCTGACAAGATAGTCCGTCCCTAAGCATAATCCATGCCTAGGGGTTCGAGATAAGTATAAGCCATACTTTAGTTGAGATTGAGAATCCTGCCACGACCTGACAAGATACTTAAATTGCCAAACATAATCCATGCTCGGAAAGTCCTTCCTTATTCAATTCAAAGTACAAAACCAAAGCAAATCCTGATTGGTTTGTCATCGAATGCAGAGCACGATTTGGAGCTAAATCCTAACCCCGAACGTGTGTACTCCGATTTAGCCAATCGGAAAACCTAAAGAAAGCAAAGAAACATATCTTAAATCCTAAGAAATGCTGAAAATGCATAGTGATCCAATCCAGATCAGTTGATGACGAGCCGATGGGAGCTCGTTCCAGGGTCATTCCCTCTCCGGGGAGCAGGTGGTGGCAGCACAGGTACAGGTGCTGTTGGTTGTTTCACATACTCGGGTAGCTCTCCACGTCTAACCCGTTCCTCAATCAGATCTCGCAAGTGTCTACAGTCATTTGTGTCATGACCGTCCATATCGTGAAATATGCAATATTTCCCAGAATCGCGTTCTCTTTGTGATGGCTCCCTCCTTGGAGGCTTTGGATAGGAGACGTCACCGTTTGTGTTCACGTAGATGTCAGTTAGTGACGAATTGAGTTCTGTGTACTTTTCATATCTGGGCCCTCTCCGGGGCTGAGCGTTGGGGTTATTCTTGACGGCAGCTTTTCCTTTGCCTTTATCAGAATCAGACGGTTCTCCGTCTTTGAGCATGTTAACATCGAGAACTTTCTTCTCGGAGGTTGCGTCTTCTTCACGCAAAAACCTATCCGATTCAAGGTAGAATTCGCTGAGATTCCTTGGTGGGTCCCGGTACAAGGATTTTTTGAACTCCGAGTTGTCTAGAACGCCGGATACTGCCGCCATTAATACCATAGATGGCTCAGGCCGATCAACTGATGCTGCTGCAATGTTGAATCTTTCCAGAAATGATCGCAGAGTTTCTTTGGGCCTCTGCTTGATTGTAGTTAGTGACATTACATTCTTGGGTCGAGCGATATGGACCCGAAATTGTTCAATAAAGCGAGCGACCAACATGTTCCAGCTGTTGATCGATTCAGATTCCAGCTGCCGAAACCACATAGCAGCAATATCAGTCAAAAAGAGGGGAAAGCATTTAGCCATGACGTTTTCCGACGCCGATTGAACTTCCATATGCCGTTTATAGCGCATTAGGTGCACGGTAGGATCTGCCCTGCCGTTGTATGGCTCCAGTTGTGGAAGTTTGAAATCCGGAGGATTGCGGGAATTCCTGATTTCCTGTGTGAATGGATTGTGATTGACATCATCCATGTCGTTTTGATAGGTGCGGCCTCTTGAAAGGCGTTCAATGAGATTGGCGAGCCGGTCGCCTTCAAAGAGTTGTTGCAAGTTGCCTAGTTCGGAGCTGGTGCACCCAGCGTTGAGCCCAGAAGAGTTCAGAGAGGTATAGGGAGCTTGGCAGGTCATCCGGTTCGGTTCGGAGGTGCCCCCTTGCTGCGGCTCGGAGAAGCGAGGGAGGTTATGGAGAGGTGCACGGTTCGGATCGGAGGTGCCGATCCGATCAGGTTCGCCTGTTCCGAACCGGGGAGCTTGAGGCTGAATTTGTGTGGTATTTCCGACCCGAACCGGTGCGGATGTAGGTCGAACAGGAGCGAAGCCTTGATTTCCAGAGGGGAGGCTGCTGCCCCCAGGCTCATGCAAGGTGGCGGTTCGGATCGGGTCCGAACCGATTCGGTGGGGAATGTCTCCCATTTCCATCTGCGTTGAATTCAGATTTTGGCCCTCGGTTCGGATCGGATCCGAACCGATCCGGTTTGCAGCTGCTGCTGGGGCTATTTCCGTGCTATTTCCAGCGAGTTGTGTGTTTCCACTCGGCCTACCTTCCATCCGAGCGAAGAATTGGTCGATCATCTCCTGTTGTTTGCGGAGGAGATCATCTTGCCTAGCCATCTGGGTTCTCAATTCATCGAGAACGCCATCCATTTCATCTCTGGTTAAGTATGCTGATGGATTTTCATGAGAGGAAGCCTCCTGGCTTGCCTCGTTCCTTGTTCCTTCAGTGCCAACATCCTCAGCACGAGAGAAGGTTCCGTCTTTCTTTCGCTTGACCATTGATCCAATAGCCAAATAATCCGCTTCCGTTCAAGCTAGTAGAAGAAGTTGTATCGTGTGCTCCCCTTCCTGGCGCGCCAAAATGTTAGACCAAAATTTCGGCCTAACACCCAAATGCTATGTGAAAACCTCACAATCACAGATTAAAGATAAAAAGCAGTAAAAACAGGGAACACACGAGATTTTTATAGTGGTTCGGCTCAATCCAAGCCTACGTCCACTTTATAGTTTCTCATATCCTGAGGAATTACAATTACAATGGTGCCTCACAATCCGTGAGATTCGATTATACACAATAGCCTTGTGTTGTAATGAAGAAGAGGAGAAAAGAGATTGAATTTATGCACGATAGCCTCGTGTTTTATTGAGTTGAGGAGTACCCAAAGTCCTTGAATACTTGGTAATGGAGGTCAGGAGGTGTTAGTGCCGAAAAGTCCCTTGAAATGACCATCTCGTGGTGTATTTATAGGCGTAGAGGAGCTGCTGGGAGTCCTGAATCGGGTCGGATCGGGTGTGACGTGGTGAGCGGAGGGGACATCTCGGAGAGAGTGGAGAAGTGGCCTTCAGATCGTGTGCATACAGGTGGCGGCCGACCCGAATTAGTAGGAGGTAGTTATCCCTTAAGAAGCGGTCAAACTTGCTGCGTCTGAGCAGGTACAGGGGGATCGGTTCGGGTCCGACCCGAACCGAGCTGGTGTCTTCAATCCGAAGACTTCATGTGCCAGGTTAGTGCGATGGAGGTCGGATCGGTTCGGCTCCGAACCGAACCGAGGAGGAGGCTCCGAACTAGAGTTATGATGTATACTTCTGAGCTGAGTGCAAGCCGGGTCGGGTTCTGATAGTCCGATCCGAACCGAGGTGAGATGGAATCCAAGTTTGAGCATCTTCGAAGTGTGGAGTCGGAGCGGGTCCGATCCGATCCGGGAGGTCAAGCCAATTTCCAAATTCAAAGTTTTCGGTTCTGCATGCATTCACGGAAACGGGCATAACTTTCAAACCGTAAGTCCGATTGAGCCAAACCAAAGCTCAAACTGAAGCTAATTCAGAGATCTACAAGAGTCACAGAGCTCAGCTCCGTAATCGCTGTTTTCGGGCCCAAAAAAGGTCATCTGGTAAGAGTTTCGGGCCTTTCTTTGTTTGTGATGCGATTTCAACCAAATCACTTCATGTCTTCTAACGATATTCCCAACGCTTGAGTGTATTGTTGAGAAGAGATCCCATGTGTGACTGCTTTGACTAAAAAGCGGGTCAACAGTCATCATGGATGGCTTGGATTTTTCTTGGCTATGGCTACTTTACTGCTTTTTCTTGGGGAATAATTTATGAAAAAGTCTTTATGCTTCTTTATTATTGCAAGACAGGTTTTGATGTACTCTGATGTAAAAGGCTTTAGACCTTATTTATTCATGTTATGAAAGTTTGATTTTACTTCCGCTATTTTATATATGTTCTGTCTTGTAATATTTCTGTGCATATTTACCAATAATACTCCTCCAAACCTAGTGCATTCCCTTTGTGAGTGACCCTAGCGGAGGTGGGGTGTTACAACCACCGCCCTAGGCTCGCCACCGTCGACCCCTACACCTCCCCAACCACCAGCACGCCGCCCCACTACCCCAGTACGACGTGGAACCCCATCCAGTGACAAAGGTACTATTTTTATAATTAAAAATTTGAGTTTTTATGAATTTGATTTTTATTTTTAGTCTTATGTATGTGTAGCTATTATAAAAATCATATTTTTTTATATATTAATAGCATAGGAACGAAATATGATTTTTATATTGTAGAGATATTAAAGATATGATTTTTCTAGAAAACTAGTACACAAAGATGTGATTTTTATAATAGAAAAAGATTAGATTTTTATTATAGGAAAGATCGAAACTTTATAAGGTGAAAGATCGGATTTTTATAACGTAAACGATCGGATTTTTAATAAGGCAAAAAAATACAATAATTAATATGAGAAAAGTTGAGATATTTAGATGAGAAAATATGTAATTTTTATTTTATAGAAAGCATAGTAAAGGTGGGATTTTTGTTTATGTATTAACAACATAAAAACATAATTTTTATTATGAAGCTAGCGTGATAAATATACGATCTTTATTATATGAACACCGGTATAAAAATAGAATTTTTGTCTATATAGTAGCAGTATAAAAATAGAATTTTTATCTATATAGTAGGGGTATAAAAATAGAATTTTTATCCATATAGAGTACTTATGAAAATGTGATTTTTATATACATTGCAACAATATAAAAATGTGATTTTTATATATGTAGTGGCTACGGACAACGAAAGTGACAAAAGGCGAGCACAACGAAATTTCTACATAAGAAGATGCGTGTCGTTTGGTTTAGCTAGTCGGTGAGAACTTCTCACTTTAAATCTTGTTTTCTAGGTAAAATTATATACTAGGATGCAGAAGGTGCTTAGCAGCACCCGACACCCGTCGTCCACAGACCATGGATGACTTGTATGCTTGTTTGATGTGTTGTGAATTTAGTTTGTGATGTTGATGTGAAATGAAAAAAAATATTCATGTGTTGAATAGGAAATATAGATTCATGTGTTGAATAGGAAAAATATTCATGTGTTGAAATAAATTGTTTATCGTTAAAAATATAATTTTTAACATATATGAGAATAAATAAATATTCATTTACAAACCGGTCGGTTTGTTTATGTACACCTAATTGTAGGACATTGATTGGGACGATAAATTTTACATGTCGCCCAATTGGACAAATAATATTCATTATTTATGGATTGAAACCCCACATGGGTGTTGGGATGATATTTGGCATACACAATCCCAATTATATTGTGGTATGTCGATCGTTTGATTGACAGAGTGTATGAGCGTCAATTAGTTATATTTAATGCTTATGTAGTTGTGTGGTGCGCCTTGGATAATGGTTGATTATTTATCGTTGCCATTATATACATATGCTGTATGGAATCCATATGCTTAACATTATATGATCATTGATTGGGCCTCATTCCAATTGGGAAAATAAAGAATATTATAAAATATATATTCATATGTTGAATAGAATAAATAGTCATGTGTTGACGATGCTCATATGTTGAGAATATTCATGTGTTGAAAGAAATACAGATTCATGTGTTGAATAGAATAAATATTCATTTGTTAAATAGAATAACGAAGTTATTGAAATATATAAAGCCGTGGTGGTTAAATATGCACCATTTTGACGCGAACGATATTTATATCGATTATATTCGTTATTATAATGAATATAGAAAAGAAATTGATTTTGAAATATAATGTTTTGAAAATATTATCATTTATATAGTAATGATATGGAATGTTCAATTTCGATTTGAAATTGAATATGAAGTTGAAATTGTTTTGAAAACGATTTTAAAACGATTTACAAAATACGTTTTGAATTGAAATTGACGAAATATATATAATATATATATATATATATATATATATATATATATTAAATGGCCTCAATAGAACGCACCGCGCCGCGCAGTTCGCGAATTTCGACCATTGACTTCGAATTGACGTTACAGGAGATCCGTCCATCAGATTCTCCTAAAACCGGAACCGTTGGGATCTTATCGAAAAGAGCTTTCCAATGATTAATAGAAATTTGAAATCTAATGGTTGGATTTGGAATTATATCCAAATCAAATTTGGAAAAGGTCGTTGTAAGTGCAGTTCGGTGGCAGTTATTGAAAACCGACTGTACGGGCCTTGATAAAATTATTAAAAATATTAATAATTTGTGTAAAATCACAGTATATGAATTGGAAAGAACTGGGATGAAAAATTCCACATTTGTAAAGATAAAAATAGTTTTTATCGAAACGAACTACTTTTGAACTAGATTTGAAGTGGTTTTAAAAATAATCAGAAATTCCAATACGTGAATTGGAGTGTATTTTTATCGTTATTTCCAATACGATATTTGTTGGTCGTAGAATTTGATATTGAATATAAACCAATATATTTTCTATTCAGAGCCTTGTGTTTAATATCAAACGTGATTTGGGTTTGTCATGAATGGTGTCTTCATTAACACTGTTCTAAAATCCAGTTGAGAAAAAGATTAAATCTTTCTGTTTATATTTAATGAAGTATACCAATAAAATAATATTAATTGGAATTGAATTTGAATTGGTTTTTGGGGTTTATCGTGAGCGGTGTTTTGAATAACACCTGTTCTTAAACCCGATTTACAATGGATGTGATTTTGGGTTTATCGTGGATCGTGTTTTAGGTGACATTGGTTCTTTAACCAAGTTAAAGACATGATATTGATTTTTGAGAAGCCTAAAACTTAGTGGAGTTTTAATGAATCTTTAATTAAATTGAAATGATCGAGAATGGAATATCACCAGTTTTGCTCCAAAGCGATAGTTAAATCTTTAATTAGATTAGAATGTGAAATGTTAATTAATATTTACCGATAACACTGTGGTGTTAGGTATGGAGTATTACAAGTTTTGCTCCATCGGATGAATAGGTTGGGATTGGGAAATAAAATAAATAATTACTTTGGTGTTGTTCGCTAATCCCGACTAGTTTGGAAAACCTTAACATGGTTTGAAGTGATATCCAAAAGAAGATTAAAGAATAAATTTATAAGAATTTATCTTTCATAAAATTAATGGGATCCTTTCCCTTTGAATGTGATTTTTTTTGAATAAAAGAATATTCTGAATTGGAATGAAGCATATGTTATGTTTGTGTAGAACTTGTTTATTATATACGCGGGTTACTCGAAAAGGCTGGGTTCATACCCATTCTGAATAATCGATTCGATGATATTTCAAAGATGAAGACGGTGTTTTAAGACTAGAAGGCTTTACATCGTTTGGATGATTATTGATGATTTTGATTGGGCTATACACCCTAGAGGAGGGAATCAGTTGGTGATCGTCAAGACGTACTTGGAGATTGATGGATAGCGAGGAAAGTGCCTCTGGTTCCGTTCAGACCTATAATGAACTTGTAAATGGACGGTGTGTCGGACATTGGGTTTTATTCTATGTTGTTTGATCTCTATTAAATATACATCTGTTTGGCGGCAAAGAATTTATTCTCTTGCTTAACGCCCTTGTCTGAGATGTACGAGCTCTGTAACAACCCGAATTTTTATAACATGTTAAAACAAGAAATCAGGGTAGATTAAATTATAAGTTAAGTATCAATGGGTACGGGTTACGCCATCGCGTTCGTCTCGAAATTCTACTTGAAAACGAGTCTGAAATTTCATAAATCTGAGTCCGTATGACCAAGATATGGCCCATAGAAGATTTCAGAAAATTCAAAATTCAGCCCGAAATTCAAATTCAACCAGAAACAGATTGGGCGGGAAAATTTCCCGCCCAGCCCCAGGTCGATTGGGGAGTCGACCTGGGTGTCGACCTGGGGGTCGACCTCCTTGGTTGGACCCTGTTGGTCTGTTGCACCAGTTTGCTCCTTTGGTCTGTTTACTTGGCCTGTGACGGGATTTGATGGTTCAGATCTAAAATAGGGTTAATCCTATGGCCTAAACTAGTCTCTACACCTATAAAAACACCCTAATACCTAATCTAAACCATCAAAAATCATCCTAACAACTAAAATCTGCCAAAATGCTCCCTAATCATGGCCTCCATCTTCATCTTGAGAGCTTCTAAAGCAGAAAGGAGCAATCTTTCTTCATCAAATCAAAGGAGCTACTTATTCTCTAGGCTTCTAGTGTTGCTACATCATTCCTAGAGCTTCTACAACGTCTCTATCTTGTTCTATTTGGTTCTAGTTCTCATAGCCACGCTTAGTAAGCCCTACTCTACTCTTAGATTTAAATTGTGAAATTAATGTGAACATGTAGCAAGTTGAAATGGGATTTTTGGTGTAATACTTGTCTTGGGGCTATATTTGTATGCATAGATCCATTTATGACTCTTTTAATCTATGATTGTGGAACTATCATGAACCTAGTACCGTTCATCTTGATTTTTGGGTACAAAGCTATGATCTTTATTTGGGGATTATGCATAATGCAAAATAGAACCCCTCATAACCTTGATGTTAACTTGCCTATGATGTTGAACTACATGCTACCCACAAGTTTATCACCCTATGTCAACTATTATCATGTTATCACCTTTTCCTATGATGTTGGACTACATGCTACCCACAAGTTTATCACCCTATGTCAACTATTATCATGATATCACATTTGCCTATGATGTTGGACTACATGCTACGCACAAGTTTATTTGCTAAGTTTGATGTCATACATGTTTTGAGGCCAATAATCCTATATGCTAGTTGTAATGAACACCTTTGCCCCGAATATCATCATGTTTAACTTATGACCAACTTTATCACCTTATGCCCATCTTTGTCATGTTGTTATGTTCCCCTTCTTGGTCTATTTGTATTGATGCGAGTTTACGTGCGAATGGGAATGCGTTATGGGTAGTTAGGCAAACTTGAAATGACATGAAAAACATGGCTTGAAATGTGACATGAAAGCTTGATTATGCTTGAAACGTGGATGTGGTCATGACATGTAGAAAACCATAAAGTGGCCAACTCGAGGTTGGGTTGAGTTTGTAGCAAAAATCTGCCCGGAACCGCCCGGAAAATCCAGTGGCTACAAACAATAGGATCAAATGTGAGAAGTTGGTCACATCGCGCTTGAAACCCGAGGTTAGACTAGGTTGTGATGTAAAGCTGCACGGACCCGCCCGGCATATCCAGTAACCACAACAAAGTCTAATGTGAGAGGTTGGGTGCATTAAATTAATTAATGCCACATGTTAGAGTTAAGTCATGAGCCACTTGGATACACTTAACCAACTTGAAACATGATTGGATAGGGTTAACCACACTTAACCCGTTAGAAACCCTAGTCGGTCCTTTTCAGCAGTAACCCTCTTGGATGTATCACGATACCCTAGGGACTACGCTAGGGTGGGGCACGATTACTAGGCTTATTGTAAGCGACCAGAAAGACGGCTGAGTAGGTGCGCCGGTGTAAGTTCAGGCGGACTATGGTCGTGCACATAGTCCGGAGTTGAAAAAGCAGACACGGGCACCAGTAGGTTCAGACTGTGCATGCTTGATTTGTGTCAGTGGTTGGCACCATAGGGATTGATACACCCTAAGTTGGACCTAGCACAGTCGACTACATTCCGTGATTGGGCCGTATGACACCGACACTCGACGAGTTAGGCTTATAGGGAGCCGATCGACTAGATTGTATAGTTGGACCTTGACTTGGGTTAACTCATGATATTGGGCCTAGGGATCATTTCTTGTTTATACTTGATACGGGTTGGAATACTAGTACTATTGGTGCAAAACTAAACCTTGTATATGCGATGCCACACTTGATCTACCTTGTTATCTATTTATCATGCCAGTTAGTTACCATCTTTATGTTTCATCTCAGTTTCTCATGTTTAGTTAACTTCATTAGTTTTTATACTAATAGTAGGTAGGACTTACCAGTCTTTATGACTGACCCTTTTTCTTTCGCCTCTTTTCTTCAGTTTCCCCCCCCCCTCCCCCAGGTTCTCAGGGAGGGAACACTAGTGCTAAGCTTGGACATTTGGCTTGCTTTCTTGACAGCTCATGTACTGTTTGGACTTGAGCTTGCTATGGCTTCACCACATCTATCTTGGGGATAGTTTACTTTATGTTATTTTCAGTTTATGTTTTCTAGACTTGTGGTAGTCGGAAAATAATGACTAAGTAATTTGATGTAAGTTGACTATTTGGTTTTGAAAAGGTTAACTATGGTTTTTAAATTTCTACCGTTGCTTTACTTATTTATTTATCTATGTTATGTTTTGTGATATCTCTGTGCATGTTTACCTAGACAACACCCCTCCAAAGCTAGTGCATTCTGTTGTTAGTGACCCTGGTGGAGGTGGGGTGTTACATTTGGTATCAGAGCATAAGGCTTTACTAGACCGGACAAAAGTTTTAAAAACCCTTTTGAAAAACTATTTTCAAAACCAATTAAGTATTTTTCCAAGGAAAGTCTAGTTTATTTTAAAAGGCTATTCCCCAAAAGCCATTAGCACTATCCATCGTTTCCTCGTTCTAAATCTATCTTTTCTTTTTTCAGCATGGCCGATCTTAACCTTCCCGATAGAGTACCCATACCCGGATGGTTCCAAAGGTACTTGGAAGCTAGGGCCAACGATGCCGGCCCAGCAAACACTCCCACTCCTCCGCCTATACCAGAGGTTCCTCCTCCTCCTCCTTAGCGTCTACAAGCGGATTTCGCGAAGATTTGCAAAGACTTTAAGGCGATGGGTGGCAAGAATTTTGTAGGGATAGAGACTTATGTTGAGGCAAGAAACTGGATAAAGGAAACTGAAGACCTTTTTGCTATCTTTGAAGTAGAACACCGTAGGAAAGTTCTGTTGGCAGTATGGCTATTGAAAGAGGAAGCCGCTTATTGGTGGGAAGTCACCAACACTACTAGGCCTATAGAGACTTGGGCCGACTTTAGGATGAAAAAGGATGTGGTAGAGTTTGTTTCTAGATTCATTGTTTTCCAACAAGTAAAGGCCGAGTCGAAGAAGCCCGGTGGGCTACTGCATCCATTAGAGGTCCCACAATGGAAGTGGGAAAGTATCTCTATGGATTTTGTGGATGAATTGCCAAGATCAAGGAAGGGGAATACTAGCATATGGGTCATAGTGGATAGACTCACGAAGAGCGCTCATTTCGTTCCAGTGAAGGGTAAGAGAACCGCATCATGGCTAGCATCTGTTTATCTTCGAGAGATAATGCGATTGCATGGAGTTCCTTCTAGCATAGTTAGCGATCGTGACTCAATCTTCACTAGCCAATTTTGGAATAGTTTGCAAGAAGCGACGGGTACGCGATTGAATCTAAGTACAGCCTATCACCCACAGACGGATGGTCAGACCGAAAGGGTGAATAGGGTACTAGAAGATCTGTTGAGGCTATGCATTCTTGACTTTGGTGGCACTTGGGAAGACCACCTTCCTCTCGTAGAGTTTGCTTATAATAACGGCTACCAAGCAAGCATATGGATGGCACCATTCGAAGCTTTGTATGGGAGGCCGTGCAAGTCACCAACATGTTGGTGGAAGACGACGGATAAGCTTATACTAAGGCCTGACATGATAAGGGACACAACCGAGAAGGTTGAGTTGATTCGAAGGAGGATTAAAACGGCCCAAGATAGACAGAAATCCTATGCAGACAACCGAAGGACAGACTTAGAGTTTGAAGTTGGAGATATGGTCTTTGTGAAGGTTTCTCTCTTGCGAAATGTGGTTCGTTTTGGAGCAGTTGTAAAGCTAGCACCAAGGTTCGTCGGACCCTTCCCTATCATCGAGAAGATTGGGCAAATGGCTTATAGGGTGGAATTGCCCGAGAAGCTGGCTGGAGTGCACAATGTCTTTCATGTCTTGCATCTCCGAAAATGCCTACATGAATCAGCCGAAGTAGTTGAGCCTAGCATTCTTGAAGACGTGGAGGTAGAGAAAGAGGCAACCCTGAGGCGAGCTCCGATTCGTATCTTGGGAACGGAGATCAAGAAGCTGAGGAATCGAGAAGTTAAGTTAGAAAAGGTTCAGTGGAGTGAAGCCGACGAAGATGCAACTTGGGAAACCGAGGAGAAGATGCGTGGGCTTTATCCATTTCTTTTTGAGGGTTCATTCTCAATCTCCTTTCCTAGTTAGCATATCTTTCTTTTGCTACCCATGTTTATCTTTATATCTCGTTAATCTTGTCATGAGAACCTTAGGTAGAAAATCTTTGGATGAAACATGTATTTGAAACATGTTAGGCTTGATGGTTGCAAATGGTTGCAAGTGTTTGCAAGTGGTTAGTCGTGGACGCATGATACACGTTAGGTACTAAGATCGGCTCACACACTTTCATATTGCATATGCATGAGTGTTTATGCTTATTCATGGATGAAACTTGTTATGCTATCACATGGATGTTGCATATGGATGAATGTTATGTGCACTCATGTAGAGATTATAAATTATGTTAGAAATTTGCATACATTTGGACTCATTGCACTAACATATTCTGCATTAAGGAGGTTTACTGAGTCAGTAACCGCCTAATTTTTGCATTAGATAGGTGCATATACACACACTTTTGCATATGTTCATACAGCATTAGAAATCTTTTAAGGACAATGATTATTTGTGGATTATGTTTTGAGTAGATGGATGATGGATGGTAGGATACGTTCTTCCTAACTTGGAGATTTCGGGGACGAAATCCTTTAGGGTGGGGAGAATGTAACAACCCGAATTTTTATAACATGTTAAAACAAGAAATCTGGGCAGAATTAAATTAAAAGTTAAGAATCAATGGGAATGGATTATACCATTGCGTTCGTCTTGAAATTCTGCTTGAAAACGAGTCCGAAATTTCGTAAATCGGAGTCCGTATGACCAAGATATGGCCCATAGAAGATTTCAGAAAATTCAAAATTCAGCCCGAAATTCAAATTCAGCCAGAAACAGATTGGATGGGAAAATTTCCCGCCCAGCCCCAGGTCGACTGGGGAGTGGACCTGGGGTCGACCTCCCTGGTCGGACCCTGTTGGTCTGGTGCACCAGTTTGCTCCTTTGGTCTGTTTACTTGGCCTGTGACGGGATTTGATGGTTCAGATCTAAACTTGGGTTAATCCTATGGCCTAAACTAGTCTCTACACCTATAAAAACACCCTAATACCTAGCCTAAACCATCACAAATCATCCTAACAACTAAATTCTGCCAAATTGCTCCCTAATCATGGCCTCCATCTTCATCTTGAGAGCTTCTAAGGCGAAAAGGAGCAATCTTTCTTCATCAAATCAAAGGAGCTACTTATTCTCAAGGCTTCTAGTGTTGCTACATCATTCCTAGAGCTTCTACAACGTCTCTATCTTGTTCTATTTGGTTCTAGTTCTCATAGCCACGCTTAGTAAGCCCTACTCTACTCTTAGATTTAAACTATGAAATTAATGTGAACATGTAGCAAGTTGAAATGGGATTTTTGGTGTAATACTTGTCTTGGGGCTATATTTGTATGCATAGATCCATTTATGACTCTTTTAATCTATGATTGTGGAACTATCATGAACCTAGTACCGTTCATCTTGATTTTTGGGTATAAAGCTATGATCTTTATTTGGGGATTATGCATAATGCAAAATAGAACCCCTCATAACCTTGATGTTAACTTGCCTATGATGTTGAACTACATGCTACCCACAAGTTTATCACCCTATGTCAACTATTATCATGTTATCACCTTTGCCTATGATGTTGGACTACATGCTACCCACAAGTTTATCAACCTATGTCAACGATTATCATGTTATCACTTTTGCCTATGATGTTGGACTACATGCTACCCACAAGTTTATTTGCTAAGTTTGATGTCATACATGTTTTGAGGCCAATAATCCTATATGCTAATTGTAATGAACACCTTTGCCTCAAATATCATCATGTTTAACTTATGACCAACTTCATCACCTTATGCCCATCTTTGTCATGTTGTTATGTTCCCCTTCTTGGTCTATTTGTATTGATGCTAGTTTACGTGCGAATGGGAATGCGTTATGGGTAGTTAGGAAAACTCGAAATGACATGAAAAACATGACTTGAAATGTGACATGAAAGCTTGATTATGCTTGAAACGTGGATGTGGTCATGACATGTAGAAAACCATAAAGTGGCCAACTCGAGGTTGGGTTGAGTTTGTAGCGTAAATTTGCCTGGAACCGCCCGGCAAATCCAGTGGTTACAAACAATAGGATCCAATGTGAGAAGTTGTTCACATCGCGCTTGAAACCTGAGGTTAGACTAGATTGTGGTGTAAAGCTGCCCGGACCCGCCCGGCATATCCAGTAACCACAACAAAGTCTAATGTGAGAGTTTGGGTGCATTAAATTAATTAATGCCACATGTTAGGGTTAAGTCATGAGCCACTTGGGTACACTTAACCAACTTGAAACATGATTGGATAGGGTTAACCACACTTAACCCATTAGAGACCCTAGTTACGCTGTCCTTTTCAGCAGTAACCCTCTTGGATGTATCACGATACCCCAGGGACTAGGCTAGGGTAGGGCACGATTACTGGGCTGATGGTAAGCAACCATAAAGACGGCTGTGTATGTGAGCCGGTGTAGGTTCAGGCGGACTATGGTCGTGCACATAGTCCGGAGTTAAAAAAGCAGCACAGGCACCAGTAGGTTCAGACTATGCGTGCTTGATTTGAGTTAGTGGTTGGCACCTTAGGGCTTGATAAACCCTAAGGTGGACCTAGCACAGTCGACTACATTCCGTGATTGGGCCGTATGACACCGACACTCGACGAGTTAGGCTTATAGGGAGCCGATCGACTAGATTTTATAGTTGGACCTTGACTTGGGTCAACTCATGATATTGGGACAAGGGATCATTTCTTATTTATACTTGACATGGGTCGGAATACTAGTACTATTGGTGCAAAACTAAACCTTATATATGCGATGCCACACTTGATCTACCTTGTTATCTATTTATCATGCAGTTAGTTACCATCTTTATGTTTCATCTCAGTTTCTCATGTTTAGTTAACTTCAGTAGTTTTTATACTAATAGTAGGTAGGACTTACCAGTTTTTATGACTGACCCTTTTTCTTTCGCCTCTTTTCTTCTGTCCCCCCACCCAGGTTCTCTGGGATGGAACACTAGTGCTTAGCTTGGACATTTGGCTTGCTTTCTTGACAGCTCATGTACGGTTTGGACTTGAGCTTGCTACGGCTTCACCACATCTATCTTGTGGATAGTTTACTTTATGTTATTTTCAGTTTATGTTTTCTAGACTTGTGGTAGTTGGAAAATAATGACTAAGTACTTTGATGTAAGTTGACTATTTGGTTTTGAAAAGGTTATCTATGGTTTTTAGATTTCTACCGTTGCTTTACTTATTTATTTATCTATGTTCTGTCTTGGGATATCTCTGTGCATGTTTACCTAGACAACACCCCTCCAAAGCTAGTGCATTCTCTTGTGAGTGACCCTGGCGGTGGTGGGGTGTTACAAGCTCAGAGGTTGTATATCGATGGACATCACTCGCATGGACTGAATTGCCTATGTGGCATGCCTAAGTGGTAGATGATCAAGGCTTCTGTTGAAAAGCAAAGACTTGTGGTTGATGATTAAAGCATGGCATGTGTGGCATAGCTTTGTGTATAACGTGAATTCACATGCCTCAAACCTCGGTATGAGTCAAAAACGAGATAGTGACTGTTGGGAGAACACGACATTTCTTTCTAGCTACGGGTGATGTCTGTGACCTACCATCCCTGACATTAATATACTTTTCACCTACGTGGTTGTTGGAATGCGAGGCACCTCGAATATATGGTCGATAACCGGAACTATGTGAGCCGACGTAAAGACAATTATACAGGTCCTATAGGACTGGGAAACGTGTGTTCAGGATTGACTAATCCTCAAAAGTAAGAGAGGTCCAACCCAACCGATTCCAAGGATCACGGTGTGTGGTCCTGAGACATTTTCTAGAGTGTCTCGAATGGAGAGAAGCTTGCCCTTTGCCTCGACTCATGATGGAATCCAATTTCCTATACATGTTATTTCGGTTTTATTTGTAGAGCCTTGTACGACGACATAGTGGTATGGGTCACTTATGCCGTCTATGATTTATACATTATGATTGAAGTTGTTTTCTTCACTTATAGTAATAATAATGTAACACCCTGTAGTTCTGTAACACTATGATTCACAAATCAAGGCAGAATTAAATTTTAAATTCAAAATCAAGGGAAATTGGCTGCGCCATTCCGTTCGACTCGGAATTCTGCTTGAGATAGAGTCCGAGTTTGAGTAAAACGGACTCCGTATGAGGGAGATATGACCTATGGAAGATTCATCGAAGTTCAAATTTCAAAACAGGTCAGAAAAGCGAATTCAAATTCAAAATCGGACCCAGATTGGGCTAGGCAGGAATTTTCCTGCCCAGGGCACCCAGGTCGACTGGGTAGTCGACTTGGGGCACCCAGGTCCACTGGGTAGTCGACTGGGTAGTCGATCTGGGGGTCGACCCCCCCTCCGATTTTTCCTGTTTTCTGAACCTGGTTCGTTCTGATGTATTTGGTCACGTTTTCTGCCTAGGTTCGTCTGCCTAATCCTATATAAACAACCTTAGTCTCCTTCTCTATTCACAATTCTTTTCTATCCTTATGCTGCCTCTGAGAAAATATATAAATAAATAATATATAAAATAAATCAAGACGAGGAAATGCTGCTCAAGTTGTCCAGAAGAGATTCAAATCAGGATTAAAGTTTCGAGAAAAGGATTAAAGGCTAGCGTCGCACGAATCATAGCAACGACATCTTTCTTTTCTAATGTAAATCTCTGTAAGTCAGTTACTTTGTAGATTTGAACGCTTTCTCTATTCGTGACATGAAATTAAAGGAATAAAAGAATATGCCAAATCTTTCTATTCGAATATGTGCCTATTTCTTTGGACCTAATTAAGAACTGTTATGATTCGATGACAAATAAGACTGTGATTATGAAACTATGGACCTTAGAACCATATGCCTCTTTGACTATGAACATTGCCTATGACTATGAACATTGCATATGACTATGAACACTACCTATGACTATGACTGTGACTATGGGAATTATTTCTTTGACTGTGAACATCAGCCTATGCCTTTGATTGGGAAAACATAAACTATTGCCTATGACATAACATGAACAGCTGTGATTAAGCACCTATGATTCATGACTAGGAAAGTGTTGCTTAAGTTTAGTGACTGTGAAACTGGGTCTAAACCTGATTTTCTATTCTGTCTATTCTTGGTTTTCTTTGGTTTTAGACCTTAGGAATTTACCTATTAAGTTAGGTCTACCCATGTTCTTGAACCTACGTCTCTATTCTGCCTATTCTTGGTTTTAGACCTTGGGAATTTGCCTATTAAGTTAGGTCTACCCATGTTCTTGAACCTACGTCGTTATTCAAAACCATTTTATGCCAGTTGTTATGTCTATCCTTTTAATAGCAATCTTTGGACCATTCCCTATTTCCTACGAATCTAGATTTATCTATAATCTAGATTGAATCACGATTATATGAACGGTGGGAATGCGATTTGGGCAAAATATGAAATTTAATAAAAACGTAGTTTTTAACTTGGAAATTGGCATAAATTGGGAACATGTATTATGGCATGCAAATTGGATAAATTTGACATGAATTATATGATATGTAATTTGAATCTAGTATTGACTTGTAAATCTAGCATTTACATGAATTGTAAACTAGAATAATAAGCCTAGTTTGACACGAACTGTAATTAGAATGTTAAATCAGAATTGGATTAGCTAATTTGGCATAATAGGTGTATTGGCATAAACTTGGAATTGGTCGTAATTGGGAATAATTGTCATGTCTAGCAAAATCATGGTTAGTGACACTTAATTTGGTATAGTTTACATACCAAAAAGCATAAATATGATATAGAAGGGAAAATGGGCCAAAAGAATGAATGTTGGCAATTTACATTAAAAGAGTAATTAGGAAATAAGTAAAGTAGGAATAATTTACTTATAGAATTTGTCCTAAATGAGAGAATGTAAATTTCGACAAGGCTAATTAACGACATCTCTTTTAATAATACACCAGAAAGTTCTAGGGTGACAGAGAGGATAGTGTCTAGGCCTGGGTTTGGAAAATAAAAGTTTCCTGCTCTCCCTGGCTATCCCTAACTGATCCGACGGACGGGATGGTTACTTTCAAAACCTGATTTGAAAATTAATCAAACCCTTTGAACTTAAAAAACACGAATATGCCTAACCCAAAGTTAGACCAAGTTGCGATGTAAACCTGCTCAGAACCAACCGGCATATCCAGTATTGGCAACAATATATGTCTAATGTGAGTTGTCGCAGCTTTAATTTATTTAGTTAAAGCTAGAACAAGAATGGTAGGGTTAAGTTAACTAAGACACTTAACCAGTTCAACATGACCACCAGACCGGTGGGTGGGGTTAGGTTCATACAGAAACTTAACACAGTTAAGCTAGAATGGGAGGGTTAAGTCCATAGGAACACTTAACCAACTTAACACAGTTAAGCTAGAATGGGAGGGCTAAGTACATAAGGACACTTAACCAACTTAACAGGGTAACAAGACAAGATTTGTGGGGGGGTTAAGTAACTAAGAAAACACTTAGTCATATTAACATGCTAACTAGACTGGAAGGTGGGGTTAAGTAAATTTAATACACATAGCCAAATTAACATGTTAACTAGACTAGAGGTTGGGGTTAAGTAAAATTTAATACACTTAGCCAATTTGATATGTTAGCTGGACTAGACCGCAGGGTTAAGTAGACTTGAACACTTAACCGTCGGATTGTGATAAAGGACTAGGGCTATGTCTAAAACATGAAGGGATAATACTTAACCACAAATAACATGTTAGTTAAAATAGACGGGCAGGGAACACTTAACCAATACAGGATGAAAGGGGTGGGGTTAAGTAATAAGAAATACTTAACCAATATAACTTGGTTTGTGGTAGGGTTAGGTCAACATGAATTACTGATGACACTTAACCAGTTTACCGGGATAAATGAAGAGGGTTAAGTTAGCTTGAATTGACTAATGACACTTAACCAATCCAAATTAACGGGAAAGAGAACTAAGTAGTAAACCTTAGTTAAAAGGAGCTAAGTAGTAAACCTTAGTTAAGAAAACAACGATTCGGGAAACTAAGTGGTAAACCATAGTTAGCAGAACTAAGTAGTAATTCTTAGTATGACACAGGAAGGAGCGAACGTCCGTCTGATTAAAAAGAAGGCTCCGACGAATTGGGTTACGAAGCCCGAGGCTTCGAGGGGACGTGAGGGTACTCTTGGTATCCCTCTGTGAGGCTACAGATGATCCTCCTGGGCTCACAGAGGTTAAGGTCTGCGTAGAAGAACCAGGGGTATGCCTTGGTTGCAATACGTGGCAACCTAAAGACCAGGATGGACCAGCGTGATTCGACGAGAAAACGGTAGCCCTGTGATAGCAACTCGTCGTCTACCATCCATCTTGAGTCAGTCGAGATACGTGAAGCGGAAAGGCGGAGAACTCCAAAAGACCATATACTTGCTATCTAGTTATGGGTGAGGATGGCCATAGGATAGTGGGGCACCGGGGGCCTGCGTATAGTTCTCATTTTCAAGGTGTGCCTTTCATTAGTTGAGGGAGGGGTCAAGTGGGACCATAGCCACTAGAATAAAAACAGACCTTAGCATCTGCATCGGCAGATATCTAAAAGCTCCCGACCGAGTTCTGTATTCCTTGATTTGCCCAGTCATAGGACTCGCACCGCACATTACAGGACACGTGCATCTAGACAAGCGATAACGATTCGCGATACATGCGTGGGGAAGTATAGGAACATATACCACTCTAGGTAGTGTGTCCTAGACTTGGGGGCATCGTTCGTCAGGTAGCATAATCCCTAGTTGGACTAGGTGGCATTAAACCTGAATCCGAGAAGCGTTCAGCAGATATTGTAGACTCTAGTTGAATTTAGAAAGCACTTGATAGAAAACCCTATATTAGATCTAGGTAATAAATAATAAAT
This sequence comes from Allium sativum, assembly GCA_030737875.1. Classification (NCBI taxonomy): domain Eukaryota; kingdom Viridiplantae; phylum Streptophyta; class Magnoliopsida; order Asparagales; family Amaryllidaceae; genus Allium; species Allium sativum. The sequence continues at coordinate 174,182,549 of CM060915.1, read as the reverse complement.
GTATGCCTGAAGGCAATTGAAACTACACGGATTGGGATCACGTTATCGTTAATAGTTGGAACACTAGTTAGGTGGTGCATAGATATAGAAATCAGTATGACAAGGAAATAGCGGAGCGGCGAAAGCATTAGAACGTATCTAGTTTATCTTAGCTTAGCATATCTTGTGATTATCTTGTGTCTAACCTTGCTGACCCGATCATCTTGGTGTTATCTTGTATCAGTTAATTCATGTCATTCTGTTTCTCCATGTTCAGATGCTAGAAGTTACTGAACTTGCTCAGGCTTTATATCTGAGTCTGTTTTTCTTTCGTCTTCTTTTCTTCCGTTGACCCCCCCCCAGGTAGTAAAGGAGGGAATAGTATAGCTCAGGTTAAGTTGGATTGTCACTCTTTCCCAGCTTGAAGATTTGTCGAAGTTTGCTTGGATTCTCTTTTCAGATGCTATGGCGGGCTTGTAACACCCCGAAAATTCTATAACTGTGAAATTAACAAATTAAAGTATAATCAATTTGAAATCAAAGAACTAAGGGAAACGGGATACGCCATTACGTTCGTCTCGGAAAAATACGCGAAATAGAGTCCGAGTTTTCGAAAAATGGAGTCCGTATGAAGAAGATATGGCCTTCGGAAGTTTGAGAATTAAGTTTAAAATTCAAACAGAATAAATCAGGTTTAAATTCGAAAATGGGGCCCAATGGGCCAGGGCGGAAAAACACCCGCCTGACCCACCAAGTCGACTGGGCTGTCGACCTGGTCTAACCAGGTCGACAGTCCTGTCGACAGGGCTGTCGACAGGGGTGTCGACCTGGTCCAGACCTAGGTCGAGCCCAGTCTAACCCGGCTGGCCTATTCTCTATGTGGTCGATTTTCTGTGGTCTGCTTTGTCACTAGGGCCAGGTGGCAAGTTTTAATTGGTCTCTCCTTAGAATGAATGGCTACGATCAATCCAAGCAACATCAAGGGTCCTAATCATTTCCTAACCTCTATATAAACAACCCTAGACTAAACCCTAATCTATTCATTCAAAAATAAGAACATAGCCGCCATGTTGCTGAGGAACGACTAGGAGTAGCCACCAAATTGGAGAGAGGATTAGGAGGAAGATTCTAAAGCTTAAAGCAACCTAAACAAATCAATTCAACAAAGAAATTTGTGTCTTCAATCCCTAAACTAGAGAATTCATCACACCATTGTAAGTAGAGTATTACTTTGGTATGAATAAACAATTGTGTTGGTTTGTATGCTTGAATTGTGGCAATAAAGTTGTTCATATTTGTGCATTCTTATCAATTTGAAATATTATATACGTTTGGATATTCTTGAATTATCTTATTCATGTTATAAAGAACTACATGCGGTAGTTCTATGCAAGTATACGTTTGGAATATTTCGCAAATTATGTAATCCATGTTGAAGCTACACGTATGTAGTTGATTTAAATTCATGCAAGTTTGGGGTTTTGCTACTATGCCATCATGATGTATATTTTTGTGCATTAATCATTTTGTAAGTAATTAGAACAAGTTTGGTTATTATAATCCATATGAAATTATGTTGAGAATTTGGCATCATGTATTAAGCCATGCTTTTGTACTAGAAAACCTATTTGCAAACTTATGAATATGGCTAGGCTATGAATGATATTTGGCATAATTGAAATCCATGATTAAGTCTATCTTGTTTACAAGAATTATATGATGACATATGTGGTACATAGTTAGGATTAGATTCAAAATCCCTTTTTGCAAGTTTACATGACTAAAGTAAGAATCATGATTTCATGTTAGAGATATTTATGCCATGCTTATGTTTGACATTATGCCATGCTTATGTTAGAAATATTTATGCCATGCTTATGTTTGACATTATGCCATGCTTATGTTAGAAAAATTTATGCCATGCTTATGTTTGACATTATGCATAAATAAAAGTATAGGTTCATGTTGTAGTTATGACTATGTGTCAATAATGATACCCAATTTAGACTCTTATCTCAACTACAAGTTCACATGCTTTGATTCATGTCACCTATGCTTTATGACCAAAGTATAAGTCACTACTATGCAAGTACACCAGTTTCTATTTTGTATTCCCAACGTCATACTGCAAGTTCATACGCTCACCTTCCCCTTTTTGTGTATGTAATCACGCCATAAGCCTCCCCTTTTCGCATGGCTAAATTGGGCTTTAAAAGGCTAAGCCCAATATATATAAACGGACGTGTAGAACGGGGGAAAATAACGTTGGGTTAAAATTAATTAATGAATGAAAATATAAAATAGAAGGGCCCAAGTTCAAGTATGGGTTGGGCCCATGAGTGGTGTAACCTTTACACCATTAACTTAATAATGGGCCGCAAATATTTACATATAAGAAATAAAGAAGAATGACAAGATATGTAAATGTAGAAAATACGATGTGTTTAACCCGAGGTTGGATTGAGTTGTGATGTAAACCGGCCCGGAACCGCCCGGCTGTCCAGTAGTCACAACAATACCTATCCAATGTGGGAGGTTAAACATGGAGCCCAATAAGGACACGAGGTTAGACTGAGTTGTGGCGTAAGACTGCCCGGAACCAACCGGCAACAGGCAGCCACAACAATACCTGTCTAATGTGAGAGGTCAGGGCCTTAATAAGACAATTAAGGCTGAGTCAGGATTGTTAGGATTAAGTGAACTAAAGACTTAATCAAAATGGAACATGCTAAACTAAACGGACTGGTGGGGGTTAGGTTAGAAAACACTTAACCAACTTAGCATGTTGGCTAGAGATAGAAAACCTAGTAACGGGGGACCCTTTTCAGCAGTAACCCTAGAAGGTGTATCAGGATACCCTGAAACTAGGCAGGGTGGGGCACGATTACTGGGCTGGTTGTAAGAGGTCAAATCTACGGTGGTGGTGTAGCAGTGTAGGTTCTAACGGGGTGCGGGCGTGCACACACTCCGGCGCAGAAAAATAAGGCACTGGACACCAGTAGAATACCTGTGCATTCTAAGGTTGTGTCGGGCCGCCTCCATGGGACTTGATACACCCCATGGTGGGACCAGCATAGGTAACTACAACATCGGGGGGGGGGGGGGGGCGTAAGACACATGTAACTATGCGAGTAGGAGCCGATCATCATAGAATGGATCACATCACCCTGATTATGGGTGCCAGTTGGAAACTAGTTTATATGGGTTCAGAGATTAACATGGGGTACGATAGTATATTCGACCCTAGACAACTTAACCAAGTTATAATGCATGCCCACTTCTTGTTTATATTTATCACACCCAGTTCTTTATTCATAGACAAAATAGTACTAGACTTACTCAGGCTTTATGTCTGACTCTACTTTTCTTTCGTCTTCTTTCTTCCGTTCCCCCCGCCAGGTCCTCAGGGAGGGAACACAGCAGCTTGATCAGCCTTAACATCCAGCTTGAAGAAGAGAAATGTATTGCTTGGACTTTCCTGTTTTGAACTATGGCTTTGGACAATTCACTATGGGGACTTTTGCAGTTTATCTATGTATGATTTATGCTTCTTTAAATAATGTACTCAAGACAGATTATGAAAGTGTTATGTTATGTTTTTTTTGGAAAGGATGTTGTTGTAACACGTATTTGACTTTATGAAATAAAAGTTTGTTGTTCTTCCGCTGTTTACAAATATGTGTTCCTATATCTGTCTTGTATATTTGTGACTTATACTTATAAACCTCCACCAAAATTAGGGCATTCCCTTTGAGAGTGACCCTAACGGAGGTGGGGTGTTTCACTTGGTATCAGAGCATAGGTTTACCAGATAAGATAAAAAGTTTTGAAAAATTGTTTTCAAAAAGGAAATTTAAAGAAGCATTTTTAAAAGAAAAATATTATTTTATTTTAAAAAGGCAAAGTCCACTCCCCAAAGCCATAGGTACTATCTCTTATCCTTCGTTTTGAATCTATCCTTTTTGTTTCAGCATGTCTGAAGATCTTAACTTGCTAGAAGGGGTGCCAATACCTGGTTGGTTTAGACGGTTCTTAGAAGCAAGAGCCACTCAGCCAGGTCCTACCGTTCCTCCTCCCCCAGCTGCCGGAAATCATCCAGCTGCAGCAGCACCTTTTCCTCCACCTCCTCCCCGGGGAAACACGTTTGCTAAGATATGTAAAGATTTTAAAGCTATGGGAGGAAGGGATTTCCATGGAACTGAGTCCTTCGTGGCAGCTAGAAATTGGCTGAAAGAAACTGAGGACCTATTCATCATCTTTGAGGTAGAGGATAGACAAAAAGTACAATTGGCAGTGTGGCTATTGAAGGGCGAGGCTTCCTACTGGTGGGAAGTCACTAATGCTGAAAGACCAGTGGAGACATGGGAGGACTTTAGGGCAAGGTTTGAGACTAAATTTCTCTCAGATGCGGAAAGAAGTTTGCAGTTGGAAAAATTCTTATTTCTTAAGCAAGGGGACAAGACGGTCAGAGAGTATGTGAATTAGTTCGATGAGCTGGCTAGGTTTGGGCTTGACCTAGTCAACACCCCGCACAAGAAGGCTCTCCGTTTCGTCAAAGGGTTAAATGAGCCATTACACAGTTTGGCCATGACCCATATACCCATGGGAGCCACGTATGAAAGATTGGTGCAAATGGCATTGCTGAATGAAGAGGATAAGGGCAAGAAGAAAGAGGGTTTGCAGCCCAAGAAGACAGACTTTAAGAAGGGCGGGAAAGGCAACAAAGAGAAGAGGAAGTGTAATTTCTGTGGCAAAGTGGGGCACTTAGTAAAGGACTGCCGGAAAAAGATGGCCAAGGAGAATGGCGGGTGCTTTTCTTGCGGTGAGACAGGCCATAGGGCTAAGGACTGCCCAAAGAAACGAGGACAGGGGCAGAGGGCTGGATCCACCCCAGGGGCACAGGTCCATGTGCTAGAAGCGCCACCTCTGCAACAGCGAGGTATAAATACTTCTGTAGAAAGTGTAGTTTATCTTTATGATCACCCCGTTCGCACTTTATTTGATTCTGGCGCATCACACTCCTTTATCTCGTTTGCTTTAGTAGAATCTCTGCACCTAAAAACTAGTATGGTAGAGGACCCCTTAATTGTTTCAAACGCAATTGGGGGCCCAGCTCATTTGTCTATGATCTGTGTGGGATTGAAAATTTCTATTCTAAGTGTAGAATTTCAATGTAGTGCCTTTGTTTTGGGCTTTTCGGGGTATGGTTTGATTTTGGGTATGGATTGGCTATCCAGTAATGGGGCCATCCTTGATTGTGAGAAAAGGGTTGTTAGGCTCCTTACCCAGCTCGGTAATACTTTGGAAATTTCTTGTAATCCCTCGTATGCGGTTATGCTTAGTTATCTTGAATCGCTAGATGCCTCTGTTGAAAATTTGCAATCAGTTAGAGTGGTCCGGGAATATCCGGATGTCTTCGAAGAGGTGAAGGGCTTGCCTCCAAAGCGGGAAATAGACTTCCGCATATATCTTGTAGATAATGCAAAGCCCGTTGCGTTGCCCGTTAGACATATGGCTCCACGAGAAAGGAAAGAGCTCAGTAAACAGATTAAAGAGCTTCTAGAAAAGGGGTTCATTAGGAGGAGCATTTCAGAATGGGGCGCTCCAGTGGTGTTCGCTACAAAGGCGGATGGTTCACTCCGTCTATGTGTTGACTATAGGGAGCTCAACAAGCTAACGAAAAAGAATAGGCACCCTCTCCCTAGAATTGACGATTTATTTGACCAGCTTGTAGGAGCGTCTGTTTTCTCCCAACTCGATTTAGCAACCGGTTTTCATCAGCTAAGGGTGGCTGAAGATAGCATCGATAAAACGGCGTTCAGAACCCCAGACGGTTTCTTTGAATGGCTTGTCATGCCTTTCGGCTTGACAAATGCACCTGCTTACTTCGTGGACCTGATGAGTAGGGTATTTAGAGATTTCCTCAACAAATTCGTAGTGGTCTTCGTAGATGATATCCTTATCTTCTCAAAGAGTGAAGAGGAACATGCTCAACACTTAAGGGCAATCATGGAAACTTTGCGAGTCCATCAACTAAAAGCCAAGTTCTCCAAATGCCACTTTTGGAGAGAAGAGGTGAGGTTCCTTGGGCACATAGTATCCAAACAAGGGTTAGCAGTGGACTCTGCTAAGGTAGTGGCGGTATAGGATTGGAAGACGCCAAGGAATGCAACTGAGGTCCGAAGCTTTTTAGGACTAGCGGGTTTCTATCGAAAATTCATAAGGGATTTTGCGAAAATCTCAGCTCCGCTCACGAAATTGACTAAGAAGAATCTAGTGTTTAATTGGGATTTGGATTGCGAGTTTGCTTTCCAACGACTGAAAAGGGCTCTTACAACAGCCCCAGTTTTGACGCTGCCAGATGGGAGCAAGATGTTCACTGTTTATACGGATGCATGTGGGACAGGGCTAGGCGCCGTCTTAATGCAAGAAGGAAGGGTAGTAGCTTATGGCGGGAGGCAGTTGAAAGCGCACGAAAAGAACTACCCAACCCACGATCTTGAGTTAGCCGCCATCGTCTTTGCACTCAAGTCTTGGCGACACTATCTCCTAGGTGAGAAGTTCGAACTTTACACTGACCATAAATCGTTGAAATATCTTTTCTCGCAGAAGGATCTTAACTTGAGGCAACAAAGATGGATGGAGTTTCTTGCCTCGTACGATTTCGAAATCTCCTACACTCCGGGCAAAGGCAACGTAGTGGCAGACGCGTTGAGCCGAAAGAAATTGACCCTAAGCCCGTTGTTTGTTGAAAGACAAAGCCTAGAGTTTATAGCCAGCTTCGACTTTAGGCCTTCCTCCGATTTCGTACCGGGCTTGCTTGCATCTCTCGAAGTGCGCCCGACTTTAGTGGATTCAGTAGGGGAAGCACAACGCGAAGACCCTCAGCTTATGGAAATAATTGATAGGCTAATTAGGGGTGAGACTTCAAGTCACCTCAACAGATACTCCATCGACGATTGGGGTTTGCTAAGGCGAGACGAAAGACTATGCGTCCCACAGACAAAAGATTTAATAAAGAAGGTTCTAGAGGAAGCACATCACTCCAAGATGACGATACACCCAGGCGGAGATAAAATGTACAAAGACATAAAAAGGACTTTCTTCTGGAACGGCATGAAAAAGGACGTGGCATAGTTCGTTTCTAAGTGTATGGTGTGCCAACAGGTTAAGGCGGAACAGAAAAAGCCTGGCGGACTACTACATCCTCTAGAGGTCCCGCAGTGGAAGTGGGATAGCATCTCAATGGACTTCATCGATGGGCTGCCTAGGTCTAGGAGAGGCAACACTAGCATTTGGGTAATAGTGGATAGGCTTACTAAAAGCGCCCACTTTTTACCTGTCAAAAGTAAGAGGACTGCCTCATCCCTAGCATCACTTTACCTTAAGGAAATCGTTCGACTCCATGGAATACCATCTAGCATTGTTAGTGACCGAGACCCCATCTTCACCAGTGAGTTTTGCCGGAGTCTGCAAGAAGCAGTAGGAACGCAGTTATGCTTGAGCACAGCCTATCATCCCCAAACCGACGGCCAAACAGAGAGAGTGAACAGAGTTTTGGAAGACCTTTTAAGACTATGCGTCCTTGACTTCGGAGGGACATGGGAAGACCACCTTCCTTTGGTGGAATTCGCCTACAACAACAGCTATCAAGCAACCATCGGAATGGCGCCCTTCGAAGCTTTATATGGAAGACCGTGCCGATCGCCCACTTGTTGGTGGGAGTCCACGGATAAGCTCATACTTGGACCAGATATGATCCGAGAGACCTCAGAGAAAGTAGACTTAATACGAAGAAGGATGAAGACGGCCCAAGACAGACAAAAGTCCTATGCCGACAAGAGAAGGACCGACCTTGAATTTGAAGTTGGAGACAGAGTTTTTCTCAAGGTATCACCGCTAAGGAACGTTGTTCGTTTTGGAACCACAGGAAAACTGGCACCAAGGTTCGTAGGGCCATTCCCCATTATCGAGAAAATTGGGAAAATGGCCTATAGATTAGAGCTACCCGAGAAGTTGGCTGGAGTCCACAACGTTTTTCACGTTTCACATCTCCGAAAATGTCTACATGAGTCAGCCGAGGTGGTAGAGCCAAATATCCTCGAAGAGGCCGAAGTGGAACGCGAAGCAACCATAAGAAAAGTTCCAACCCGCATCTTAGGAACGGAAGTGAAGAAGCTACGCAACCGTGAAGTCAAGCTCGTCAAAGTTCAGTGGAGCGACGCCGAGGGAGACGCGACTTGGGAAACTGAAGCTAGAATACGTACTGCCTACCCTTTTCTGTTCGAGGGTACATCCTTGATCTTTCTTTTTCCTTAAGTTGCGCTTTTATCCATCTTTTTAGGTATATTTCCTCGACCGTATCTTTTAGATAGAATCTTTTTGGATGGAAACATGTAGTTGAAACATGTTATGGATGATGGTTGCAAGTGGTTGCAAGTGATTGCTAGTGGTTGCTCGTGGTTGCATATACACACACAATCTAGGTTTTAGATCGGCTCAGTCACTTCATATTGCATATGCATATATGTTTGCATTCGTATATGGTTGAACTTTAATGTGTTGTCATATGGATGTTTCATTTGTATTGAATGGTTGTGCACTCATGTAGAATCAAGAATAGGAAAATTTGCATACATAATGGATTCATGGCACTTACATAATTCGCATTAAGGAGGTCAACTGAATCAATAGACCGCCTGATTTCGCATTAGATAAGTTCATGTACACACACACTTCGCATATGATCATGAAGCATTAGAAGTCTTTTAAGGACAATGGATGCTCGTGTTTGATGGATGAGTAGATGGATGGTTGGATGTTAGGATATACATTCCTCCTAACTTGAAGATTTCGGGGACGAAATCCTTTTAAGTGGGGGAGAATGTAACACCCCGAAAATTCTATAACTGTGAAATTAACAAATTAAAGTATAATCAATTTGAAATCAAAGAACTAAGGGAAACGGGATACGCCATTACGTTCGTCTCAGAAAAATACGCGAAATAGAGTCCGAGTTTTCGAAAAACGGAGTCCGTATGAAGAAGATATGGCCTTCGGAAGTTTGAGAATTAAGTTTAAAATTCAAACAGAATAAATCAGGTTTAAATTCGAAAATGGGGCCCAATGGGCCAGGGCGGAAAAACACCCGCCTGACCCACCAAGTCGACTGGGCTGTCGACCTGGTCTGACCAGGTCGACAGGCCTATCGACAGGGCTGTCGACAGGGGTGTCGACCTGGTCCAGACCCAGGTCGAGCCCAGTCTAACCCGGCTGGCCTATTCTCTATGTGGTCGATTTTCTGTGGTCTGCTTTGTCACTAGGGCTAGGTGGCAAGTTTTAATTGGTCTCTCCTTAGAATGAATGGCTACGATCAATCCAAGCAACATCAAGGGTCCTAATCAGTTCCTAACCTCTATATAAACAACCCTAGACTAAACCCTAATCTATTCATTCAAAAATAAGAACATAGCCGCCATGTTGCGGAGGAACGACTAGGAGTAGCCACCAAATTGGAGAGAGGATTAGGAGGAAGATTCTAAAGCTTAAAGCAACCTAAACAAATCAATTCAACAAAGGAATTTGCGTCTTCAATCCCTAAACTAGAGAATTCATCACACCATTGTAAGTAGAGTATTACTTTGGTATGAATAAACAATTGTGTTGGTTTGTATGCTTGAATTGTGGCAATAAAGTTGTTCATATTTGTGCGTTCTTATCAATTTGAAATATTATATACGTTTGGATATTCTTGAATTATGTTATTCATGTTATAAAGAACTACATGCGGTAGTTCTATGCAAGTATACGTTTGGAATATTTCGCAAATTATGTAATCCATGTTGAAGCTACATGTATGTAGTTGATTTAAATTCATGCAAGTTTGGGGTTTTGCTACTATGCCATCATGATGTATATTTTTGTGCATAAATCATTTTGTAAGTAATTAGAACAAGTTTGGTTATTATAATCCATATGAAATTATGTTGAGAATTTGGCATCATGTATTAAGCCATGCTTTTGTACTAGAAAACCTATTTGCAAACTTATGAATATGGCTAGGCTATGAATGATATTTGGCATAATTGAAATCCATGATTAAGTCTATCTTGTTTACAAGAATTATATGATGACATATGTGGTACATAGTTAGGATTAGATTCAAAATCCCTTTTTGCAAGTTTACATGACTAAAGTAAGAATCATGATTTCATGTTAGAGATATTTATGCCATGCTTATGTTTGACATTATGCCATGCTTATGTTAGAAATATTTATGCCATGCTTATGTTTGACATTATGCCATGCTTATGTTAGAAAAATTTATGCCATGCTTATGTTTGACATTATGCATAAATAAAAGTATAGGTTCATGTTGTAGTTATGACTATGTGTCAATAATGATACCCAATTTAGACTCTTATCTCAACTACAAGTTCACATGCTTTGATTCATGTCACCTATGCTTTATGACCAAAGTATATGTCACTACTATGTAAGTACACCAGTTTCTATTTTGTATTCCCAACGTCATATTGCAAGTTCATACGCTCACCTTCCCCTTTTTGTGTATGTAATCACGCCATAAGCCTCCCCTTTTCGCATGGCTAAATTGGGCTTTAAAAGGCTAAGCCCAATATATATAAACGGACGTGTAGAACGGGGGAAAATAACGTTGGGATAAAATTAATTAATGAATGAAAATATAAAATAGAAGGGCCCAAGTTCAAGTATGGGTTGGGCCCATGAGTGGTGTAACCTTTACACCATTAACTTAATAATGGGCCGCAAATATTTACATATAAGAAATAAAGAAGAATGACAAGATATGTAAATGTAGAAAATACGATGTGTTTAACCCGAGGTTGGATTGAGTTGTGATGTAAACCTGCCCGGAACCGCCCGGCTGTCCAGTAGTCACAACAATACCTATCCAATGTGGGAGGTTAAACATGGAGCCCAATAAGGACCCGAGGTTAGACTGAGTTGTGGCGTAAGACTGCCCGGAACCAACCGGCAACAGGCAGCCACAACAATACCTGTCTAATGTGAGAGGTCAGGGCCTTAATAAGACAATTAAGGCTGAGTCAGGATTGTTAGGATTAAGTGAACTAAAGACTTAATCAAAATGGAACATGCTAAACTAAACGGACTGGTGGGGGTTAGGTTAGAAAACACTTAACCAACTTAGCATGTTGGCTAGAGATAGAAAACCTAGTAACGGGGGACCCTTTTCAGCAGTCACCCTAGAAGGTGTATCAGGATACCCTGAAACTAGGCAGGGTGGGGCACGATTACTGGGCTGATTGTAAGAGGTCAAATCGACGGCGGTGGTGTAGCAGTGTAGGTTCTAACGGGGTGCGGGCGTGCACACACTCCGGCGCAGAAAAATAAGGCACTGGACACCAGTAGAATACCTGTGCATTCTAAGGTTGTGTCGGGCCGCCTCCATAGGACTTGATACACCCCATGGTGGGACCAGCATAGGTAACTACAACATCGGGGGGCCGTAAGACACATGTAACTATGCGAGTAGGAGCCGATCATCATAGAATGGATCACATCACCCTGATTATGGGTGCCAGTTGGAAACTAGTTTATATGGGTTCAGAGATTAACATGGGGTACGATAGTATATTCGACCCTAGACAACTTAACCAAGTTATAATGCATGCCCACTTCTTGTTTATATTTATCACACCCAGTTCTTTATTCATAGACAAAATAGTACTAAACTTACTTAGGCTTTATGTCTGACTCTACTTTTCTTTCGTCTTCTTTCTTCCGTTCCCCCCCCCCCCCCCCCCAGGTCCTCAGGGAGGGAACACAGCAGCTTGATCAGCCTTAACATCCAGCTTGAAGAAGAGAAATGTATTGCTTGGACTTTCCTGTTTTGAACTATGGCTTTGGAAAATTCACTATGGGGACTTTTGCAGTTTATCTATGTATTATTTATGCTTCTTTAAATAATGTACTCAAGACAGATTATGAAAGTGTTATGTTATGTTTTTTTTTGGAAAGGATGTTGTTGTAACACGTATTTGACTTTATGAAATAAAAGTTTGTTGTTCTTCCGCTATTTACAAATATGTGTTCCTATATCTGTCTTGTATATCTGTGACTTATACTTATAAACCTCCACCAAAATTTGGGCATTCCCTTTGAGAGTGACCCTAACGGAGGTGGGGTGTTTCAGGGCTCTTGCTAAAATTTGGGGAATATAAATGTTGTTTTACGCTTCTTTATTTTGTAAGACAGATGATACTCTGATATTGTAAAGAAATCATTGTACAAACTATTTTATCAATAAAGAAAAGTTTTATTTTCCGCTGTTTAATTTCTGTCTGTCTTGTAATTCATCTGCATCTTTTACCTTAAAATGCTCCACAGAACTTAGTGTATTCCCTTTGTGAGTGACACTAACGGATGTGGGGTGTTACAAATAAAATATGAAATTACGTGTACTAAGCATTTTTGGTTATTGTAAGGTAAAAGCCCTATCCTCTGGCTTGCGTTGCATTATGTGATGGGACCTGGGTCTTATAATTGCTTCCTTCTTCTTTATTTAGCATTGCGGTGTTGTTTTGTGCACTGGCATTCTTGGGTTAAAAACCCATTCCGTGTTATACGGCGTGGTCCCTCGATTTACCTAACTTTAAAAATAAAGATTAATAACTGTTTTTGTTCTCACACCAGTCACATGACTGACCTGGAGTTTATTGTTTTAACCTAAACTCTGGGTTCCCTTATTTTCCACATAGGCAGCTAGTAGTTTTGGTTTTGCAGATTTATATTTACAAGATCCTGGTTTACAACTGGAACGATGCTCGGAAAGCTCTGCATCCGTGTATTACTTTCAGTTGTGTTTTGTATTGTTTTTCCGCTGCTATGTCATTTATTGTAATCTCTGATATTTATCGAATGTATTTTATTTATTCATACTCTATATATTCTTGTATTATGATTGAATTGTTGTAATAAGCAATGAAATGTTCTTCTGTTTGTGTTCCGATGTGTGTTGTCCTCACAGCAATTCGTGCTTTCCTTACCGGGGAAGTCATGAGTTATCATAATCTGCACATATTTATTGTATTCGTTTGTGCTAGTGTTTGCACATCTTTAGTGTTTTCTACCATATATATATATATATATACAAATATATCTATATATATATGTATATGTATATGTATATGTATATGTATATGTATATGTATATGTTGCCATTGTTAAGAGCTTTTGTTGAGTCCCTAGATTTTTTTTCTTTTTTTTGCTCTAGATTCTTATTGAATAAAAATACCAAGATATTAATTTGTATGTATAATTCAGATTTGTAGGTTTTAGAGGCAAATGAGCTTTGTAGATTTTCAAGGCAATACCTAATGTGAATAGAAGATACGAGGATAGCATTAGGTGGAGGCTAATTACATTTCAAAGGTAAATGAGCTTTGTACATTTCATTGGAAAATATATTTGTAATTGGATCAAAGGCTTTCAGAGGCAAATGAGAATGACAGTTGTAATTTTGTATGTTTTTATGTGGTATAAGATTATAATTTGTATTCAGGATATAATGTTATTATTTTTATCAATGAATGGATCTTGATGCATTTAAACTTACATTAATTTCTTATGTTATTTATCTATTTATTGTTGCATATATGTAATGTATATAGATTTTTATACATATAATTTGTGGATATCTTGCAACTGTAAAATAATGGTTGGAATGAAATATATAACAACGGTTATAAACAGTTGTAAACATTATAACAACAACGGTGCATAATAATTGTAATAAAGTTTATTACAATGGTGGAAAGCAGTTGTAAAATATACATATTAGAATGGTGTCACAATGGTGCAAAAAAGTTGTAAAAGGTTTTAGTCTATTACAACTTCTTAATATACAACGGTGGATCTATCGTTGTAAAAAGTTTTTTGCAACTGTTTTGCAACGTTGTAATATGGTGATTCTGTTGTAGTGTTTCCAATCTATTTGTGGGTTGATAGATATTATTATAACATCACAGGATTTTGATATAAAAAGGTGGTTTTGGTTATCGTAAGGAAAAAACACGTGTCATGTTTATGTGTGGTCGTGTCTTACAAGGGTCCCATTCTTCCAAACGGATTTTCTAAAGTTAAGCAAGTTGTTTGTATTATGAATTTTATCATTGAAAGTATTCCAGACTGATCTGAGTTGATTTTTCTTGGCTTCAAAATGTGTTTAGTCAGATCAAATTTGTTTTCCAAGTACCAGTAAGACTCTTAGTGCTTCAGGAGAGGAGCTAGAGTCGAGACTTACTCTCATATTTGCTGGTATTAAAATATTTCCACTATGTGTATTGTATTATTCAGAATTTAATCTGATTTGTTTGTGTACTCTGGTGTTGTATCATATATTTACATTTTTCTTCTCTTTGTGTAAAGAGATTTGGATATATTTTATTTTATTCTTCTTGCTGTCAGATTCTATTCTACTCATGTAAAGACCCGGAAAAATCGAACACTTAATCTCTTAATATCATGACAATTTGGAATATTGTTATATGGTATAAATATATTTTATAACCTTTGTAAATATCATTTAATTAATAATTAATGATACTAGACTCGTTTTGGAAAAATGCTTTAAAAAATATATTTTGTGCGAAAATGTCGAAAATATAACCGAAAATCGTTTTGTCGATAAATGGCTATTTTCTCAATAAAAGTTGTTGAAAATTTTAATGAATTTCTAATTATTCATTAGGAAAGTAACTAGAAAATAAAAATATTTTTCATATATATGGCTAACTATATTGATGATGTCATCATTTTAAAAAAATGAGCGTTTAAGTACAATTTTTGTATTTTGGGCATTTAAGTATTCAAATGAATGTTTTATAATTTGAATATGCTTGTTTTAATTGTTTAAATAAGTTAATGAATTTATTTCCAAGTTTTGTTTACTAGAATAAATCGTTAGATAAAGAACTAAAAATTTGATCGAGGTTCAACTTCCAGATCCACATCTTATCGTTGAATAGAAGTTGTTTCATATCATTGCAACGTTATTTGATATATTTGTATATATGCACGTACACATATAAATGTAAGCATAATTAGTCACACCAAGGATTTAGAAAATATCCTAAGTGTATGCATATAATCTTCTTATATGTATACAAATGAATGCTTACATCTTAAAAAGCAAACTTACCATCTCTTACACACCTTTCACTTCTCTTACACACCATCTCTTATTTCATGAGTGCGTTTAGGGTTTTAAGGGCATTTTAGTCTTTTCTCATTCACCTTGCTTTGCCTATAAAAGATAGGGCATAACTTCTCTTTTCATGCACAAAAATTCCTAAGCAAAAGTGAAGCTTTTTATTGGCTTATCTTCATCTTCTTCCTCTTCCTTACTAACTTTCTAGAAGTACACTCAAATGAACTTCAAATCAAGCCAAACTTTAAGTGAAGCCTTCCTACACCATTGCAAGACCTTCTAGCAAGTTAGAAGATGAAAAATCCAAGCACATCTCAAATTACATTAGAGGTCGTAATGTACAAAGAAAGGAAAAGAAAGTGGAAGAATGGAATGGAAGGAAAGAAAGGAGGTTGCTAGTTAGGATCTTGGTTCTTATTCTTGGAGCTAGGATTTGCTAAGGATTAAGGCGAGTGTACTCACTATTTAGGACAGCAAACATAAACCCTTTTGCATGTTTTTAACTATGCTTAAAGTTGCTGGAATGTTGGTAACTTATGTTAAAAATGTTAACTTGATTCTTACTTTAAAAGTACGCGACATATGTGATCCATGTTAATGGATTGGAATGGACTTGAATGGACATGGAATTGGATTTGAATTAAATTGTATAACAAGTGGAGTGGATTCGAAACAAAGCACATAAGAATTAGTATGGACTGACATATTATGGACTTGAACTTGAAAGTTCATAGTCGCAATAGATGCATTTTGAATTATTTTATTTTCAACACTGTGTATGAAACTTTGCAATGACATCCTTAGTGATTTCTTATCATATTAAAATGGTTGTTTAACTTGTATATTAAATTGAAGTATGTTTGAAAGTGTGTGAAGCTAGAATAGTCTTAAAAGTGCACTTTCTAATTACTTGTTTAATGAATATCATGATTACTGTGTTTAAATCTAATAAGCCGATGAGTAGGCTTATCTATTTGTGAGTGTCAAGAATGGGTTGTCTAGGAAAGGGGTGATTTGCGACCAGTGCTCTAACTCACCTGGCCTCACTCTTGACCGAGGGATAGTCATGTTGATAATGTCGGAAACGAGTTAAGTGTATGAACCTTGATTTCTATAAGCATAAAATGGTTTTAGGTTTGTCTTGACAACGTGTTGATTACATTCGTCTTTAACCCTCTTAGATTATATCATCAAAGTAAATATAACTGAATCTTTAAATGAAAGTTTATAAATAATTATAAAAGGGTTTGTTTTGGGTTTGTTGTAAACAGTGTTTTAGCAACACTTGTTTTTAAACCCTTGGAATATAGATAAACTATAATATATGGTTTAATGATTTTGGAATATACTTAAATATTTAATAACGGGGTTTTAAAGATAGAAATAAGTATAGAAATCTTTCAGAGTAAAGATATTGAATAAGATGTTTAACTTATAAAAGGGAAGAGGTTCTTTATTAAACAACGGTTTTAACCTCTTTGATTATATTTTAAAGGAAATCGTATAAAATGAATTATGGATATACTTATACCAAAGGGATAAGTATATGAATGCATTTTTAAGTATTGAAGTAATAAAGGGAATCTTAGAAATGAATTATGGATATACTTTGTAATGACCACGGGATTTTCGAATCCGAAAATCAACACAAACTGCTATGTTGACTATTCGAACATCGGAAATACCTGATCATTTATAGAAAGAAATTATAGGGTGAGAATATATAAGATAGAAAATAAGAATTGAAGAAGAAAAACAACACAATTAGAGTAAACACGAATCTCACAGCGAAACGAGTAAAATATAATATACAACAAAACTTTGAACATAAATCTGTATTTATATATTAGAATACAGCACTTACATCACAGCGGATATAAACAATAGCTATAAAATTGTAACAACCCGTATTTTCAATAACCTGTTATAACATAAATTGAGGCAGAATTTAATTCTAAAATCTGAATCAAGGGAAATGGGCTATGCCATTGCGTTCGTCTCGGAAAAATACGCGAAATAGAATCCGAGTTTTCGGAAATCGGAGTCCGTATGACCCGATTAAGGCCCAACGAAGTTTTCAGAAAATTCCAAAGCAAAAACAGATTTCAAATTCAAGTTTGAATTTGAAAATTTGGGCCAGTTTGGGCCAGGCAGGAGAATTCCCGCCAGAACACCCAAGTCGACAGCCCTGTCGACTTGGGAGTCGACTTGGTTGGACCCAAGTCGACAGCCCTGTCGACTTGGCTGTCGACTTGGTCCAGCCGGGCTGTTTAGCCTGGTGCACCATTTTGAGATTGTGTTGAGCTTGGGGGCCAGATTCGGTTTTGAGGGCTGAGATTGGAACTAGGGTTTAATCCTATGGCCTAAAACACTTGCCTAATCTATAAATAAGGCCGTAACCTAACCCTAAATCATCATTAATCTATCCTACAACTAAACTATGGCAAAATCAATCCTCTCATGGCCTCCACTCTCTTCATAAAATTCCTAAATACATTTCTAAGTGATTTTCCATGCATACAAGTGTTTTTAAACTTGTATGAGCATCATTAGCTTGCATTCAAGTCAAGTTTTTATATTTGCATCATAAAGAAAGAGTTTTGATCATTTTGGCTCATGGGTTTTGCTTGCATTTTGGGTTTATTTGATTTATTTCATAAGGGCTTTGTCATATTTTTGTGACTTCTTAAGCATTGTAAGCCTTATTCTACTTTCATACTTAAACTCTAAAGTTAAATGTATGATATGCAATTTTGCTATAATATGCAAGTTTACTATGATGTGTTATGAAAGTTTATTATGATGTGTTATGCAAGTTCATCAAGTTATGTTATGCAAGTTTGATATGCAAGTTTGTCATATGATATGCAAGTTATGTTATGCAAGTTTGATATGCAAGTTTGTCATATGATATGCAAGTTATGTTATGCAAGTTTGGGTTGATCCTTTTGTTCATGTTATCATGTTATGCAAGCTTATCTTGGGTTTATGAGCTTAAAGCTCCAAGCTTTATGCTAAAGGTTGCATTTTTGCAACATGTAAGTTATCATATCTCTTATGATAACTTGCATGTGAGGCTAAATGCGAACTTATGGCCATCTCTACATGCCATTCATCACCATGTATCACCAATATGCTAAGTTTGGTTTTATGCATGCTTTTGAGGCCTAAAAATGTAATACGCAAGTATATGAACACATGTACATTTCATATGCCACCATGTTGAACTTGTGGCTTCAACACCTTTATGTCATGATTATGCCAAGTTCCCTCTATCTATCCTTTATGCGCTATTGCGATATGTAAGCGATGGGATTGCATTTGGGGTTGGGTAAACTTAAAAGACATAAAAACATGAGCTTGGGAATTTACCTATTAAGTTAGGTCTACCCATTGGGAATTTACCTATTAAGTTAGGTCTACCCAATTGCTTGAAATTTTGTAACATGTTTCGGAAACATGATGGACATAACACTTAGAAAAGATAAGTGTGACCAACTCGAGGTTGGGTTGAGTTTGTAGCGTAAACCTACCCGTAACCGACCGGCTTAACTAGTTGCTACAAACAATAGGACCCAATGTGAGAAGTGGGCCATGTTGTACCTTGAACCCGAGGTTAGACCAAGTTGTGGTGTAAAGCTACCCGAAACCGAACGGCTTAACTAGTAACCGCAACAAAGTCTAATGTGAGAGGTTAAGGCACATTAATTAATTAATGCCTCATGATTAGGGTTAAGTCATGGTCCACTTAATACTTAACCAATTTGGGCTTGGTAGATTAATCGGGGTTAAGTCGTGAACTCATGGTTACACTTAACCAAGTTAATCCATGATTAGCAAGAGGGTTAAACCATACTTAATCCACTAGAAAATCCTAGCAATGGGGGCCCACTCCAGCAGTAATCCCAAGTTTGTATCATTAAGACCCTAGAGACTAGGCTAGGGAGGGGGCACGATTACTGGGCTGGAGGTAAGCGACCAATAAACGACGGCAGGGTGGTACGCCGATGTAGTTCCGGACGGACTATGGTCGTGCACGTAGTCCGTATTTGGAGAAGTCAAGCATGGGTACCAGTAGATCGAGACTGTGCACGCATGTTTATGGTGTCCAGGGGTTGCCACCCTAGGGCTTGATACACCCGACGGGAGACCCGGCACAGTCTGACTACAATTATGTTTGGGCCGTATTAACACCAACACGTGGCGAGTTAGGCTTATAGGGAGCCGATCGACAAGACCGTTTGGTTGGACCTTGTATTAGGGTCATTTCATGTTATTGGGCCAAAGCTTGGGCCAAGGGATCAATACTTGTTTATTCAAGTCATGTTAGTTTGCTAGTACACCTGTGGTGCAAAAACCTTAATCCTGATTATGCGATGACATCTTTATCTACCTTGTTAGTTAATCATCATGCTAGTATGTTGTTATCCTTATGATCATCCCTGCTTCTTATGTCAGTTAACTTTATCAGTTTACATTGATTGTAGTAGGGCTTACTCAGTCTTTTTGACTGACCTGTTTTCTTTCGCCTCTTTTCTTCCGTTTCCCCCCCCCCCAGGTTCTCAGGGTGGGAACGTTGGAGCTTAGCCTGGATTTCGGATTGCTTGCTTGTGGGATTTCAGCTCATGTACGGTTTCGACATGAAGCTAGCTATGGTTATCACTTATTTGGGGATAGTATTTATGTATTTCAGTTTTTCAGCAATGTTGTTTTTATCTAGACTTGTGTATTTGGAAAGTTGACATTATGTTGTACCAGACTTGTTTTGAAATGTTTTGAAATCTTCCGCTGTTTTATCTATATTATTTACTCTGTTTACATATGTACATATGTTCTTGTTCTGCCTTGATATATCATTATGCATGTTTACCTGATTCAAACGCCCCTCCAAAGTCAGAGTGCTTGCAAGAGTCACCCTGGCGGAGGTGGGGTGTTACAATTTGGTATCAGAGCATATGGTTTACGAGAAGGAACAAAAAGGTTTTTAGAAAACTTTTGAAAAACTATTTTCAAAACCAAGTATAAAGTATTTTCCAAAGAAAAGTCTAGTTTATTTTAAAGGCTATTCCCCAAAAAGCCATTAGCAAAATTCCTTCGTTTTTCTCCATTCTGAATCTGTCTTTTTCTTCGTTTTCAGTATGGCCGATAACTTTGCTATTCCGGAGGGAGTGCACGTACCTGTTTGGTATAGGAGACTTTTGGAGGCTAGGGCGACCGAAGCCGGCACCGCAGATGTTCCTCCTCCTCCTCCTCTGGTAGTTAATGTTCCTCCTCCTCATGTCGCTGAGGTTCCTCCTCCCCCTCAGAATCCTCAAGCTGACTTCGCAAAGACTTGCAAAGATTTCAAAGCAATGGGTGGCAAGAACTTTCAAGGCACTGAGACTTTTGTAGAGGCCAGAAATTGGTTGAAAGAGACCTAGGATTTATTTTCCATCTTTGGGATAGACGATCAGAGGAAGGTCTTGTTGGCGGTTTGGCTTATGAAGGATGAAGCCGCTTATTGGTGGGAAGTCTCCAATGGTACTAGGCCCGTTGAGACTTGGGCCGATTTCAGGGCAAGGTTCGTGCTTAAGTTAGCTCGTTGAGGAGAATCTGCAAATGGAGAGGTTCATAACTTTGAAACAAGGAGAAATGTCTGTCAAAGAATATGTGAACAAGTTCAATCAGTTAGCTCGTTTTGGCTTGGATATGGTGAATACTCCTCAGAAGAAGGCTCTTCGTTTTGCTAGAGGATTGAATGAGCCGTTGCAGGGATTGGCTATGTCACATATTCCCCATGGGGCCACGTTTGAGAGTTTGGTTGATATGGCGCTACTTCAGGGAAATGTCAAGAAAGAGACCAAGATGAATGATACTCAGGCCAAGAAGACTGATTCCCAGTGGAAAGGAAATCAGGGTAATCCAAGTGGTCAGAGCAGTCAAGGCAATCAGAACAAGAACAAGAGTCAAGGCAACAAGGGGAACAACAACAAGGGCAATAACAACAAGGGCAAGAACAACAAGGGGAAGTGCCATTATTGCGGTTCAGTTGGGCATCTTATTAAGGATTGTAAGAAGAGGAAAAGGAAGAATGGTCAATGCTTTTTTTGCGGTAAGACTGGACATTTCAGTAGGGATTGCCCGAAGAAGCAAGGGCAAGGCCAGGGTCAGACTCAGCGTGCTGGACCTTCAGGAGGGCAAGTTCATGCTCTCAATGTTGCTCCAGTTCCCGATCGAGGTAGTATTTCTGTTGAGAGCCTTGTATATATTTCTGATTTTCCAATTCGTACCTTGTTTGATTCTGGTGCATCGCATAGCTTTATCTCATCTGATCTTGTTGATAGTTTGCACCTTAGTACTAGCTTGGTAGATGATCCCGTCTGTGTCTCAAATCCTATTGGGGGTTCCGCCCATTTGTCTATGATATGTGGGGATTTGAGGATCTCTATACTGAGTGTAGAGTTCTTGTGCAGTGGTTATGTTCTTGGTTTTAGGAGATACGGATTGATATTGGGCATGGATTGGCTGTCCAGATATGGAGCCATTCTTGATTGTGAGCATAGGGTTGTGAGGCTCGTGACTCGCCTCGGAAACACCCTAGAGATTTCTTGTGATCCGAGAGGTCCCGTTATGTTGTGCTATCTTGAATCACTCGACTCGTCAATGAAAACTCTTCAGTCTGTGAGAGTGGTTCGAGAGTATCCGGATGTTTTCGATGAAGTTAGGGGGTTGCCCCCTAAGCGAGAGATTGATTTCCGCATTTATCTGGTGGATAATGCAAAGTCGGATTCTTTGCCCGTTCGGCACATGGCTCCGCGTGAGATACGGGAGCTAAGTAAGCAAGTAAAGGAGTTACTTGAGAAGAACTTCATTAGACGAAGTATATCTGAATGGGGAGCGCCTGTGGTGTTTGCTACCAAGGCAGATGGTTCTCTCCGACTTTGTGTTGACTATCGAGAGTTGAATAAGCTGACTAAGAAGAACAGACACCCATTACCAAGGATTGATGATGTCTTTGACCAGCTTGTCGGTGCTTCTGTTTTCTCTCAGCTTGATCTTGCTACTGGATTCCATCAGCTCAGGGTAGCTGAAGATAGTATAGACAAGACTGCGTTCAGAACGCCGGATGGATTCTTCGAATGGCTTGTCATGCCGTTCGGCTTGACTGATGCACCCGCATATTTCGTGGACTTGATGAGTAGGGTGTTCAGGGAGTTCTTGAACAAGTTTATTGTGGACTTCGTAGATGATATTCCGATCTTCTCTAAGGATGAGGAAGAGCACGCAAGGCATCTCATGGAGGTGATGGATACGCTTAGAGCGCATCAGTTGAAGGCCATGTTCTCCAAGTGTCACTTTTGGAGAAGGGAAGTTAGATTCCTTGGGCATATAGTATCTAAGCAAGGCTTAGCGGTGGATCCTGCTAAGGTAGTTGCAGTTCAGGATTGGAAGACTCCAAGGAATGCAACAGAAGTGAGAGGTTTTCTAGGTCTTGCGGGTTTTTACCGGAAGTTCATCAAGGACTTCGCGAAGATTTCTGCTCCTCTCACTAAATTGACGAAGAAGAATTTAGTTTTTGCTTGGAGCATAGAATGTGAGCTTGCTTTTCAGAAGCTCAAGAGAGCTCTTACATCAGCACCTGTTCTAGCTTTGCCCGATGGGGGGAAGTTATTTACAGTATACACTGATGCATGTGGCACGGGGTTAGGAGCTGTTTTGATGCAAGAAGGAAGGGTGATATGCTTTGGCGGTAGACAACTCAAAGTGCATGAGAAGAATTATCCCACTCATGACTTAGAGTTGGCAGCAATAGTATATGCACTCAAGGCTTGGCGCCATTATCTTCTGGGAGAAAGATTTGAGCTTTATACCGATCACAAGTCATTGAAGTATCTCTTTTCTCAGAAGGATCTGAATCTGAGGCAACAAAGATGGATGGAATTCTTGGCATCCTATGATTTTGAGATAGCTTATACCCCTGGCAAGGTGAATGTGGTAGCAGATGCATTGAGTAGAATAAGGTTGACCCTAAGTCCTCTATTCGTTGAGATGAAGAATTTAGAGTATGTGGCAACCTTTGATTTCTCTTTGGCGGTTGAGTCGATGACCGGTTCTTTAGCATCTCTGGAACTCAGACCTACCCTTCTTGATCAAGTTGGGGCTTCGCAGAGAGAAGACCCTCAGTTAGTTGAGATTATGGATAAGCTGATTCGAGGAGAGGCGTCTAGTCATCTCGCTCGATATTCTATTGATGACAAGGGTTGGCTGAGGAGAGACAGAAGGTTATGTGTTCCGATGGTAGAAGATCTAGTAAGAAGAGTTCTTGAGGAAGCGCATCGCTCTAAGTTGACTATACATCCGGGCGGAGATAAGATGTATAAAGATATGAAGCGCATTTTCTTTTGGCCTGGGATGAAGAAGGATGTGGCAGAGTTTGTCTCTAGATGTATCATTTGCCAGCAAGTTAAGGCCGAGTCGAAGAAGCCCGGTGGGCTATTGCATCCTCTAGACGTTCCACTTTGGAAGTGGGAGAGTATTTCCATGGATTTAATCGATGGGCTACCAAGGTCAAGGAAAGGGAATACGAGCATTTGGGTTATTGTGGATAGACTTACGAAGAGTGCTCATTTCATTCCAGTGAAGAGCAAGAGGACCACATCTTGGCTAGCGTCTGTATATCTTCGTGAGATTGTGAGACTACATGGAGTCCCTTCTAGTATAGTCAGTGACCGTGACCCAATCTTTACAAGTCAATTCTGGAATAGCTTGCAAGAAGCCATGGGCACGAGGTTGAATCTAAGTACGGCTTATCACCCACAGACGGACGGTCAAACCGAAAGGGTGAATAGGGTACTCGAGGATCTGTTGAGGATTTGTATTCTGGATTTTGGTGGTACTTGGGAAGACCATCTTCCTCTTGTTGAGTTTGCATATAATAACAGTTATCAGGCAAGCATAGGGATGGCACCATTCGAAGCTTTATATGGGAGGCCGTGCAAGTCGCCTACATGTTGGTGGGAGACTACAGATGAGCTTATACTTGGGCCTGATATGATCAGAGATACATCCGAGAAGATCGAGTTGATTCGGAGACGGATGAAAGCGGCCTAAGACCGACAGAATCCTATGCTGATAAGCGACGAACTGATTTGGAGTTTGATGTTGGGGATGTGGTTTTCGTGAAGGTTTCTCCTTTGCGGAATGTGGTCCGATTCGGAGCCGTGGGGAAGTTAGCACCGAGGTTTGTTGGACCATTCCCTATAATAGAGAGGATCGGGCAGATGGCTTATAGAGTGAAGTTGCCCGAGAAGCTTGTCGGAGTACACGATGTTTTTCATGTCTCGCATCTCCGAAAGTGCCTACATGAATCAGCAGAGGTTGTTGAGCCAAGTGTTCTGAAAGATGTGGAAGTGGAGAAAGAGGCTACTTTGAGGAGAGCTCCGATTCGTATCTTGGGGACGGAGACCAAGAAGCTAAGGAATCGAGAGGTCAAGTTGGTGAAGGTTCAATGGGGTGAAGCTGAAGAAGACGCAACTTGGGAAACCGAGGAGAAGATGCGTGGGCTTTATCCATTCCTTTTTGAGGGTACACTCTCAATCTCTTTTCTTTGTTAGCATATCTTTCTCTTTGCTATCCATGTTTATCTAGTTTATCATGTTAATCTTAGGTAGAAACCCTTTGGATGAAACATGTGTTTGAAACATGTTATGCTTGATGGTTGCAAGTGTTTGCAAGTGGTTACTCGTGGATGCATTATACACATTAGGCACTAGATCGGCTCACACACTCCTCGTATTGCATATGCATGAGTGTTTATGCTTATTCATGGATGAAATTTTTTGTGTTATCACGTGGATGTTACATATGGATGTATGTTATGTGCACACATATAAATGTTATACATTATGTTAGGAATTGCATACATATGGATTCATTTCACTAACATAATCTGCATTGATGATATTTGCATTAGATAGGTACATATACACACACATTTGCATATGTTCATACAACAGTTAGAATCTTGTAAGGACAATGATTGCTCGTGGATGGTGTTTTGAGTACATGGATGTTGGATGGTAGGATACGTTCTTCCTAACTTGAAGATTTCGGGGACGAAATCCTTTAAGGAGGGGAGAATGTAACAACCCGTATTTTCAATAACCTGTTATAACATAAATTGAGGCAGAATTTAATTCTAAAATCTGAATCAAGGAAAACGGGCTATGCCATTGCGTTCGTCTCGGAAAAATACGCGAAATAGAGTCCGAGTTTTCGGAAATCGGAGTCTGTATGACCCGATTAAGGCCCAACGAAGTTTTCAGAAAATTCCAAAGCAAAACAGATTTCAAATTCAAGTTTGAATTTGTAAATTTGGGCCAGTTTGGGCCAGGCGGGAGAATTCCCGCCAGAACACCCAAGTCGACAGCCCTGTCGACTTGGGAGTCGACTTGGTTGGACCCAAGTCGATAGCCCTGTCGACTTGGCTGTCGACTTGGTCCAGCCGGGCTGTTTAGCCTGGTGCACCATTTTGAGATTGTGTTGAGCTTGGGGGCCAGATTCGGTTTTGAGGGCTGAGATTGGAACTAGGGTTTAATCCTATGGCCTAAAACACTTTCCTAATCTATAAATAAGGCCCTAACCTAACCCTAAATCATCATTAATCTATCCTACAACTAAACTATAGCAAAATCAATCCTCTCATGGCCTCCACTCTCTTCATAAAATTCCTAAATACATTTCTAAGTGATTTTCCATGCATAAAAGTGTTTTTAAACTTGTATGAGCATCATTAGCTTGCATTCAAGTCAAGTTTTTATATTTGCATGATAAAGAAAGAGTTTTGATCATTTTGGCTCAAGGGTTTTGCTTGCATTTTGGGTTTATTTGATTGATTTCATAAGGGCTTTGTCATATTTTTGTGACTTCTTAAGCATTGTAAGCCCTATTCTACTTTCATACTTAAACTCTAAAGTTAAATGTATGATATGCAAGTTATCTATAATATGCAAGTTTACTATGTTGTGTTATGAAAGTTTATTATGATGTGTTATGCAAGTTCATCAAGTTATGTTATGCAAGTTTGATATGCAAGTTTGTCATATGATATGCAAGTTATGTTATGCAAGTTTGATATGCAAGTTTGCCATATGATATGCAAGTTATGTTATGCAAGTTTGGGTTGATCCTTTTGTTCATGTTATCATGTTATGCAAGCTTATCTTGGGTTTATGAGCTTAAAGCTCCAAGCTTTATGCTAAAGGTTGCATTTTTGCAACATGTAAGTTATCATATCTCTTATGATAACTTGCATGTGAGGCTAAATGCGAACTTATGGCCATCTCTACATGCCATTCATCACCATGTATCACCAATATGCTAAGTTTGGTTTTATGCATGCTTTTGAGGCCTAAAAATGTAATATGCAAGTATATGAACACATGTACATTTCATATGCCACCATGTTGAACTTGTGGCTTCAACACCTTTATGTCATGATTATGCCAAGTTCCCTCTTTCTATCCTTTATGCTCTATTGCGATATGTAAGCGATGGGATTGCGTTTGGGGTTGGGTAAACTTAAAAGACATAAAAACATAAGCTTGGGAATTTACCTATTAAGTTAGGTCTAGCCATTGGGAATTTACCTATTAAGTTAGGTCTACCCAATTGCTTGAAATTTTGTAACATGTTTTGGAAACATGGTGGACATGACACTTAGAAAAGATAAGTGTGACCAACTCGAGGTTGGGTTGAGTTTGTAGCGTAAGCCTACCCGGAACCGACCGGCTTAACTAGTTGCTACAAACAATAGGACCAATGTGAGAAGTTGGCCATGTTGTACCTTGAACCCGAGGTTAGACCAAGTTGTGGTGTAAAGCTACCCGGAACGGACCGGCTTAACTAGTAACCGCAACAAAGTATAATGTGAGAGGTTAAGGCACATTAATTAATTAATGCCTCATGATTAGGGTTAAGTCATGGTCCACTTAATACTTAACCAATTTGGGCTTGGTAGATTAATCGGGGTTAATTCGTGAACTCATTGTTACACTTAAGCAAGTTAATCCATGATTAGCAAGAGGGTTAAACCGTACTTAATCCACTAGAAAATCCTAGCAATGGGGGCCCACTCCAGTAGTAATCCCAAGTTTGTATCATTAAGACCCTAGGGACTAGGCTAGGGAGGGGGCACGATTACTGGGTTGGAGGTAAGCGACCAATAAACGACGGCAGGGTGGTACGCCGATGTAGTTCCGGACGGACTATGGTCGTGCACGTAGCTCGTATTTGGAGAAGTCAAGCATGGGTACCAGTAGATCGAGACTGTGCACGCATGTTTATGGTGTCCAGGGGTTGCCACCCTAGGGCTTGATACACCCGACGGGAGACCCGGCACAGTCTGACTACTATTATGTTTGGGCCGTATTAACACCAACACGTGACGAGTTAGGCTTATAGGGAGCCGATCGACTAGACCGTTTGGTTGGACCTTGTATTAGGGTCATTTCATGTTATTGGGCCAAAGCTTGGGCCAAGGGATCAATACTTGTTTATTCACAGGTGTGACATGATATGGATTTAAAGTAGATTTCAAATAGAATCTGTTTTAACAGATAAATTGAGACGATTAATTTATCAATAATATTTTATAAATTAAATAAAATATTTATCATTTGATAAATGGAATATATAAGTCCGAACTTATATATAAAAGTAGAAATTGGTTTTAACTCCGATATTTTAAATAACTGTGAATTCAACATTTATAAGGAATTTTTTTAATGAGAGTAAAGTGTTAAAAATAAAAAGAAGACTTCATATGAATAAATCTAATATAGATATTTAGAAATTGGAGTAAATATGGAAATGTTTTCCAATGATTAATAAAGCATATTTTCTAAATTTAGAAAAAATAAGAATGTACAAATATATAAAAATGGATAAATTAATGATAATTTAAAATAAAGAGATAAATGTTGATAGATGATTGATCGATCGAATTTCTATCTAGAAATAAGATTGTTGGTTATGCACCTATTTTTCTTTGATAGTTAAGTCACCGACTATCGAAGTTTTTGACTATTTTTCCGTCATCAATACGGAGAGACCGGGATCAGATACATTATCTGAAAACCACTCCATATGGGCATAGCATTGCGAATCAAATATGCTGAAGACAGTTGAAGACGGAGTTATGCAAGGGCTATCCTATTTACAGAATAATGCCTTCTGTTTGTCCGGTCCCAGGACAACGTGTATGGACGGATGTTCAACAGAGTACATCTAATGAATCGCATAAGTTGATCTCTTCAAACATACTTACGTTTGGTGGTGGAGAAATTAGTTTCTCTTAGCTTTATACCTATAGTATTTTTTGGGGAATCAATCTTCCTAATGTAAAATTTTCATTTTTATAAAATCCTTTATAATTATTTTACAAATAGTTCACTTTTCAATTATATTCATTTTTCAAATAATTCCTTTTTATAACTCTGTTCATTTCATGAATGTCTCTTTAATAACGTTTATTAATTTCTAAAATATCTCTTTTATAACGTTTATTCATTTCTAAAATATCTCTTTCGAAATGTCTACTTATTTTATACAAATTTTTCATTTTCAATATGTACTTTAAAAGTTCCCCTTTTTACATTCCAGTATTCTCTATGTTGTTTAACATACAAAAAATGATCAATATCATTCAAACATATATAATCTACAGTAGGCTATATATCACATCATGTGTAACAATATATGAAAACAATAAAATAATTGTTGAGCAATCCAGTAGGATCCCTCCGTCCTGTTTCCCTGCATCCACATATGTTACACAGTATAATTCATATCAATTCTAGTTCAATATAACATATTCTGATGAAGAGAATAAATGTTTGTTCAACGATATGTGTGTATCGTTAACTGTAATTTCAACCAATCAAACAACCATTCAACCAAATAATCATCACACAGAAATTTATCATCATTTATCAGTACTAGATTATATTTATAAAAATATAATTTAAACAGAGTTAGTGAGTTTTACACACCTTGGTTGTTAACCGTTGAATAACGATCAACGTCGATTGATTCAGTCCGGCGTATAAATTTAAGCGACCTCCAAATGGTTCTGAACCAGCTTCATGGCGCGTTCATACGGATTCAACGCTATGGACAGCGCTCAAATCTGATAACGTGTTAGAGAGTTATGTGTGTTATAAGTTTGTAAACATTTAAAAGGTCATTAACACATATATAAATATTTCTAATTACATTACTGTAATTAAATCTGTAATGAATAATTTTGACTATATTTTGTAATTGAATCTAACATGTTAAACTAGTGTGTTCTACACATCGGAAATCGTCAGTCATATGATGCGGTATAGATGAGATTAGCATGTTTAAAAGCTGACCACTTTAAATAATTGATCAAATTAATTAAATTTTAAATGAACCTCCTAACATAAATTTTGCAAAGTTCAAACTTAATATATTATCAGTCCGCGTTCAACTAGGCAAGTAAACTATTTAAACAGTTGCAACTTAGTGAGTGCATGCCCCCTTTTATTTCATGTGCCTAAGTTATATAACTTATATAATATAAAGTTGAGCCTTACCTTTAAATAAATCATCCCACAAACGAACAGTCCCCTTACACTATGTCCACCACGCCAGAACCTTTACACCGTAACTACTTCAATAGTTCCATCATCCTCCCCCAAAACAAAGCCTGCAAAGCCTCCCTATTTACTTTTTGGGCCTTTCTTACTTTATTTTATTTTATTATTATTATTTTAACACGTGGGACTTAACATTGAAAACTGGCCCACTTGAGAAACTTCCACCCTCTCTCATCCCAAAACGCAACAGGTCCGAACCATTTTGCTGCCACATTTCCCCTTTTATTCTCTTTTATCTGGACCTTAGACTTCTTTTGTTCTCTTTCTTGGAAAAACAGCTCCATCGCCTGAACTCCTTAGCCCGATCTCACACCGTCCCTACTACGTCCGATCTTCAGCTTGAGATCCCCCATCTCCTCACGTCATCAGCCTCAAACTAAGACCATCTTCCTCCTCTCAATTCCATCCACGCTGCTAAGGTTCCACACCAGTCACTGTCACAAAGAACTCGCGACCCCTCCTCACGTCATCAGCCTCAAACTAAGACCATCTTCCTCCTCTCAACTCCTTCATAACTTCTCCTACTAACGGTCTAACTGATCTCAACGTTGTTTACTTCATTATTCCATAAACTACGCCATGAAACATTCAGATCCATACTGATCGAACGACAAGGAAGTATTTGTGGCAAATACATGGGGGAGATCCGTCGTGGATCAATGTGAATATGTACCTCCTGAAGCCATGCGTGTGATCGAAGCTCCCGAGACACGGATTTCAGTTCAACGAACCTGAAAGTGGTTTGAAGCTACTGATATACAATAAGATGGATGGGAATTTGTGTATGAATTGGAATGTATTGTTTTTTTTCGAAAAGTTGATTTTTAAAATATTAGAGGAATAATTTTTTTTGTTTTCAGCAGTTTGAAGACAAAAGAATGCACAGCTATATATAAGATTTCAAAACGTGGCCATCACGGTTAAGAAGCTTGCCACGCACGGAGAAATTCCTTGGCAGTGAAGTAGTATGCATAGGCCTGCAGATGGTAGTACATGGATAGGTTGGTAGGTCCTATATGTATTTATTTATTTAATTGATCCTTGCACGTGAAGCTTGAAGAGTGATAGCTGTATGCGAGATATGACCATATGGGTATCTAACTATTTTGACTTAGGTGATGGGTTGTAGTAGGACTGCAGTCATGTGAGCGAAACATAGAGGTTGACATTCAGAATTTCTTTAACTGGAGTAACTTTTGCAAAGAGAAAATGACCAGTATCAATTAATGCATCAAAATTATCTCGCTTATTTTATAATGTCATTGCAAAGTGGCATGTCCGAAATGAAAGGGTTCTAATCCCAGGATTTCGATCTTACCTCTCGAGCTTAACAATGAATTCATAGGAGGTGACTGCATGAGTTTTCTACATCATATAGGGTCTGCATAAGTACAATTGTCTATGTGTAAAGTCACTGGATAGTTTAGGTTAACCATAGGTGGGCTTGGAAAGAAAGCACCATACTGTACGAAACTTGGCCAAAAATATTTACACATAGTTTGATAGGTGAGCTTGAAAAGATGAGCAGCCATTTTATTTTTATGTATGTATTATTCGACTAAAGGATGCATTTGGGCACAATCAAAAGATAGTGAGTGATCGGAATACTTGTTGATTTAAAGGAAGTCATCAAAGAATTTTATAAAATGGTAAAAAATCGCGAATTCATAGTGGAGACTTGCTACTTGGATGAACCATACCACCACTTGAAACACTTATCATAGACAATGAAAGATCGAAGTTAAACATGGAGATGGATCAGACCGTCTTTCTAACGTTGATGTAAAATGAATCATAAAGTAGTTAGCACCTTCAGCCTTCTTTCATCGGATTTGAACTATCATTCAAAAGTATACCTCATGTTTAATGTCAATAACATCCGTGAGTGCGTGCGCAAATACTTAAAATAGGATGGTTAACTCAGACAAAGCGACATTTCGTGACATCAATAGTTTTAAATTATCAAACAAATATAATAAAATAATTTAAATTAATTATTTAGTATATCACTAAAAATACGGGACGTTACATTCCTTCACCCTTAAAAGAATTTCATCCCCGAAATTACTAAGGTAGGGAAAATGCTAAAATCCATATTATAACCAGGTTAAAATCTTGTATTTAATTTCTTTAATTTAGTTCCAACAGAACCGGTTAATTCTAATTAAAATATTAATTCCTTTATATTAACGAATATTTTCAGGAATTATGAAAATTTTCTAATGCCTTAAATTTTCGATAGCTTTTGTCAGCATCTCCTTCGCACGACTCAACCAGTACTACTACAGCTTGCCACACTGGGCCTTCTCCAATTTCAAAAGAAAATTAAACAGTCAAGTGGCTTTTCAAAGTAGCTCAAAAATCTCATACCCAACATAATATAAACGTGTACCTTTTTGTTGTCATTTGAATCCTTCTCTTCCATTTGTTACCCATTTCAGCATAAACCGATGCCATTTCAATTGATTTCCAATCAATTTATCTTCAAATCCAATCTTCGCTTATACACAAACCAAATCGCATTCTCAAAATCCAGTTCCATTTTTCATTCTAAATTCTTATTCAACATTCCGATTCCATTCCGGATTGTCTCTAATTCCAAATCCAATTTTACTTCATTGTCATTTTCAACAAATTCAATCTCCACTTAACTGGTATCATCAAATTTTCATCTACTTCCACAATCTTCATTTAACTTGTTTTAAGTTAAATTCTAATTTATCTATTCACCTTTTCCATTCCATCTTTTTAACTTCATAAGTTAAATTTAATTTTTAGGCTTTAAGTTCCTAGGTTTTATTCTAAATTAATAATAGAAATTTAAATTTTTAACAACTCGTTTCCTCAAACAATTCAAAAACAAAATCTTTGGTAGTAATCCGTCACTTAGAACCTCGAAAATGAACACTGATGATGAGACCATCATCATCAGAATTATTTTCCAGTGATCGTAGTGAGTTCAATACTATTTCGTTTCAAAACTATTTTTAAATACTTCCATTTTGAAAATTTTCAAAATAATCTTCATAATTCGTAGAAAAACATTTCCAAATTCACCAAGGATTTTAAAGTTTTCATATATTTAATCAAAAATTCAATTTCAAACACCTTTCCCAGTTCCTGGTGTTTTGATTCCAATCCCGTTTTTAAATTCAGATTTAATTCATCTGATTTGATATATTTTATTTATATGAAGTTTGGTTGGTTATTTATAACCATCACCATTAATATCTTAGTCGATTTTAATAACAACCAACACATTTAATATATATAATAATTCCAATATATTTGTAACAAAATAATTTTAGGTAAAATTATTTACCCTTCTTCAAAAACATATTGTGTCAAGCCATCGTATTCGAGTGTTTAGAAACCCCTATTGACTTTGTGGTCCCCACCGTCGACCCGAATTCATAAACCGCTCAACCAATAAGTCTCCACAATATAAAACCATTTTATATAAATCTACAAATACGTTCACTCATATATTTATACTCAAACTCAATCTAAGGTACTACTGACACCATCTCTATTGAGTCACGCAGTAGAATCAAGGTAAATCACTTAACCTTCAGCTCTAATACCATTGTAACGACCATGGGATTTTCGACTACGAAAATCAACACAAACTGCTATTTTGACTATTCGAACATTGGAAATACCTTATCATTTATAGAAAGAAATTTAAGGATGGGAATATATAAGATAGAAAATTAGAATAGACGAAGAATAACAACACAATCAGAGTAAACACGAATCTCACAGCAGAACAAATAAAATATAATATACAACATAACTTTAAACATAAATCTGTACTTTTATATTAGAATACAACACCTACATCACAATGGATATAAACAATAGCTATAAAATACTGCTGAAGCCTCCTGCTCCAAGCTCCTTCTGGTATATACATAAATCATGACTACTTGATTGCCTGTACAAATTTGGGCACCCAAGTGTTTAGGGAAACAAAACAAAATAACTGTGGTTCAGTCATAGGACCGGTGTGAGTAAATTCCAATTATTGGTTTAACTTTTCCAAATCCTTTTCAAATAAATGATAATCGTAAGACCAATCAACGCATTAATATAGATGGTTTTTACATTGCGATAATCCAAACATTTTTGAAATCAACACTTTTATTATATTATAATAGTATCTAATCACAAGTATTGGAACACCTGCCGATAGTGTAGCTCTAGAGGCGAATACACTGGGTTCAACAAGAACATCTTGCAACCCGGCCCACACATGACCGATCACTCATTTCTCTTGAGTGTATCGAATATATTGTCACCTATGGTTACTAGCAACGTAACCATTCCCGGGAGATACAGAAGCGAAAGAAGTAACAAATATGAATATTCTCTAGATGGTGACAATATACCCTAATGGGGGCGACCCACATAGCCATGCTGCCTGCCCGATTTTTTTCATTTCCCAGTTGATGAGGCTTGAGGTCATAACGTATCTTTTGATAGATCACCCATTCATTTACTTTGAATGCCACATTGTCATTCCCGCCAAATTACAAATTGATTTGTGAGGACCCGTAACTTCCCCGCTAAAGAAAGAGCGGATACTCCGAGAACAAGCCACAATAGAACGCAGACGGAAGAACATTTCATTGCATATTATAACAATTCATCAGAATACAAGAATTTACAGAGTATAAACAAATAATATAAATTCGATAAATATCAGAGATTACAATACATTACATAGCAGCGGAAAATAATACAAAATACAACTGAAGGAGATATACGGATACAAAGCTTACCAGATATCGTTCCAGCTGTAAACCAGGATCCTGTGAATATAAATCTGCAAAACGAAAACTACTCGCTGCCCGTGTCAAAATAAAGGCACCCAGAGTTTAGGTTAAAACAATAAACTCCAGGTCAGCCATGGGACTGGTGTGAGAAATAAAACAGTTGTAAATCTTTATTTTAAAGTTAGGTAAAAAAAGGGACCACGCCGCTAACGCGGAATGGGTTTCCTCCCAAGAATACCAGTGCATAAAACAAACAGCGCAATGCTAAATAAAGAAAAATGAAGCTATTATAAGACCCAGGTCCTATCACACAATGCAACGCAAGCCGGGGGATAAGGTTTTACCTTATAATAGCCAAAGAATGCTTGATACGCTAAATTTCATATTTTAAATTTTTAATCAGACTCCAACTGTAATTTGTAAGAGAACGATTCCCTAAGTATTAACCCCGAAGGACGAAACCAACATCAGACTAATACCCAGGAAACCACCCATCTTAGCTCGTTTTCAGTTAGTTTCTGATTTTATATACAATCATAGGCGGCATGAATGCCCCATACCAGTATGTCGCCATATATATGTATACAATCAAAACCGCATAACATCGTTTTGGAAGTTGGGTTATCATTTATGGTATGAACCAAGGCTAGGGATCGTCCTAACCGATTCGAGACAATCTAGCCCATGTCTCAGGAACAGCTGCAACTGCTCCATGGATCGTCAGGGCCGGTCCACACGGAGTGGATTATAATGCCTGAACAATACGTCTCTCCGCTCTATGGGGCGTAAATGAGCCAACAAACGACTCCATCAGCTTCACATAATCACCGATATATATATCAGAGGTGCCTCGCAACAGCAACAACCACATTAGTCAAACTCGTCAGGGCGTGTAAAACCACTGACGCCACTTCTAAATAGAAAGAAACGCATGTCCCCCCTGAGGTCCTTCTCCCGTTTGTGGTTCATACTAGGTGTGAAACTCACGAATCAAACGTTATACAAAGCTATGCCACAAAGGCCTTGATTTGATCATCAACCACAAGACTTTTCTTTTCAACAGAAGCCTTGATCATTTGCCACTTAGGCATGCCACATAGGCAATTTATTCCATGCGATGGATATCCACCAATATATAACCCTGAGCTCGTACATCTCAGAGAAGGGCGTTAACCAAGAGAATAAATTCTCCACCGCCAAACAGATATATATTTAATGGAAATCAATGACACAGACTGAAATCCAATGTCAGACACACAGTCCGTTTACAAGTTCGTTCTGGGTCTGAATGAAATCGGAGGCACCTAATACCCCGCATATCCATCGATCTCCATGTACGTCTGGACGATCACTAACCGATTCCCTCCTCTTGGGTGTACAGCCCAATCAAGATCATCAGTAATTATCCAAATGACGTGAAGTCCCCCGGTCTTCAACCACCGTCTTCATCTTTGACATCACTTCGATTCAGTTATTCAGAATGGGATAAACCCGGTCTTTCTGAATAACTCGCGTATATAATAAACAAGTGTTATGCAAACACAACATACGCCTCATTCCAATTCATCAGTCACTAACCGTAAATTAATCAAGAGAATAATCCCCCAAATATTAACCCCGAAGGCCGAAACCAACATCAGATCAATACCCAGGAAACCATTCTTCTTAGCTAACTTAGTTTCTAATTTTCACAGTCTTGGGGAAAGGTTCCCATAAATTTTATCAAAGATAATTTCTTTAAATTTATTCTTTAATCTCCTTTTGAAAATCAATTCAAACTAGTCAGGATTAGCGAACCACACCGAAGTAATCATTTATTTTATTTCCCAATCCCATCCTATTTATCCCATGAAGTAAAACTGGTCATACTTCATATCTAACACCACGGTGTTATCGGTAAATTCAATTACCATTTCACGTTCAAATCTAATTAAAGATTTAACTATCGCCTGGAGCAAAACTGGTGATACTCCGTTCTTGATCATTTCAATCTAATTAAAGATTCATTAAAACTCCACTTAGTTTTAATCTTTAACTAGGTTAAAGAATCAGTGTCATTTAAAACACGGTTCATGATAAACCCCAAAATCACATCACATTTCAGTCAGTCCCTAACCGTAAATTAGCAAGTGAGCAATTCCCTAAGTATTAACCCCGAAGGCCGAAACCAACATCAGATCAATACCCCAGAAATCATTCAACTTAACTAATCTCCAGTTAGTTTCTGATTTACTTAAATCCTTTGGGTCTAAGACCAGTATTATTGAAGATACCATTCGCGACAACCCAAAATCACATTCCATTAATTATCGGGATAAAGAACAAGTGTTATTTTAAACAATGTTCACGATAAACCCAAAAATCAATACCTATTCAATTCCAATTAAATATTATTTAATTGGTACACTTCATTAAATCTAAATAAAAAGATTTAATCTTTTTCTCAACTGGGCTTAAGAACAGTGTTAATGAAGACACCATTCACGACAAACCCAAATCACATTTGATATTAAATACAAGGCTCTGAATAGAAAATATATCGGCTTATATTTAATATCAAAATCCACGACCAACAAATATTGTATTGGAAATAACGATATATATATATCTTTAAATTTCCACAACAATATCTGTATAATCACGAAATCCAACATCGAAATATTCCGAAGACAATTTCAATTCAAATCCATTCCAAAGCAGTTATTGGAAATTCTGGTTATTTTCAAAACCATTTCAAATCCAATTTATTTATTTCAAAAATAAATAGAATTATAATTCTAGTTCAAAACTAGTTCATTTCGATAAAAATCTATTTTCATCTTTTCAAGTATGGGGTTTTTCATCCCAAATCTTCCCAAATCATTTCTTATGATTTTACACAAATTATTACTATTTTTAATAATTTTATCAAGGCCCGTATCGTCGATTTCCATGAACGGCCATCGAACAGCACTTACAACGACCTTTTCCAAATTTGATTTGGACATAATTCCAAATCCAAATGTTAGATTTCAAATTTCTAATATTCGTTAGAAAGCTCTTTTCGATACGAACCCAACGGTTCTGGTTTTAGGCGAATCCGGCGGTCGGATCTCCCATAATATCCATTCGAAGTCAATGGTCGAAATTCGCGAACTGCCGTGGCGCGGCGCGTTCTATTCAGGCCATTATATTATATATATAATATATATAAATATACTTCATCGATTTCCCTTTTAAAAAGTATTTTATAAAATGTTTTAAATTCATTTTCCAAACGATTTCAACTCCCTTTCAAACTCAAATCAAAATTGAATTTTCCCTTTTAAATTCATTTCAAATTGATTTCAATTCAAATCGATTTTTAATTCAATTTCAGTTCGTTTTCATTTCAATTCAATTTCAATTCGAATTCATTTATATTCAATTTTAATTCGAATTCATTTCTATTCAATTTCAATTCAAATTCATTTCTATTCAGTTTAATTCGAATTTTAATTCTTTTCAAAATATCAGATTTTGAAATCACTTTCGATATTCATTATAAAATGAATAAAATCGATATAAATATCATTCATGTCAAAATGGCGTCAATCTAATCAACACGGCTTCATATATTTCTATTTTCAAATATTCTATTTTAAATATATCTTTTTCAAATATTTCTATTTCCAAACTGGGATGTGGCCCAATCAATTACCATATAATGTTAATTATATGGATTTTCTACATCACATGTACAAAATAACAACGATAAATAATCAACCATCATCCAGAGTGCGTTCTACACTGTATAAGTATCAAATATAAATATTTAACGCTTATAACGGCCTGTCAATCAATCGACCGACATACAACTAATTATTGGGATTAGTGTATGTCATCTATCATCCCAATACCCGTGTGGGGTTTCAAACAATCAAACACATATTTTATTTGTGCAGTTGGGTAATGTGTAAAATTTATCGTCCCAATCAATATCAATCAAATCAGTGTATATGAACAAATCTCCGATTTGTTCATAAATATTTATTTTAAATACACGTTAAAAATTCTATTTTTAACTATAAAACATTTTCCACTCTGAAATATTTTATTTCATTTCACATCACATCACACAATCAACTACACAACAAAATCAAACAAACAAGCATACAAGCCATCCGTGGTCTGTGGACGATGGGTGCCGGGTGCTACTAAACACCGTCTGTATCCTAGTATATAATTCAACTAGAAATAAATTCAAAAGTGAGGAGTTCTCACCGATTAGCTAAACCATTCGCCTCGACTCCTCATATGCAGGAAATCTTCGTTGTGCCTCCTACGAGATCTATTTTACGCGGTATGTGTTAAAAATCACATTTTTGAGCGACGATCTTTATAAATAAAAATCACATTTTTATAACGATGTTTATATAATAAAAATCATATTTTTATAACGAAGTTATTAAGATATAATTCACATTTTTATTTCTTCTCTGTATTTATAAAAAACAAATTTTTATACCGCTTTCATATACACGAAAATTCGATTTTTAATTTGCTTTCACATTCATAAAAATTGGATTTTTAATTTTCTTTCACATTCATAAAAATTGGATTTTATATACATAAATTTTTATAGCTTTTTATATTAAAAATCAAATCAGAGAAAAGGAAAATAAAATAAAATAAAATAAAATAAAGTATAGAATAAAATAAAATAAACTAGAACTTACAGTGTTCTACTTGGACTGGGGGGTTTCACCGTGCTAAGGAGGCGGCGGAGGGTCGGAGGCGGGTGCACTGTGTTGGAGATGGTGGCGGAGGCCGTTCTAGTGGTGTTAGCGCTGGACTTCAGGCAGAAGGGGTCGCCATTGCGGTTTCCGTCGATGAGGGAAGGGGTTTCTTTTGGGGGGAATCGCGGTTCAGGAGGGGGAGACGGACTGGAGGATGTTCGACGACATGGAGAGGGGTGCGGTTGGCGCTGGCGGAGGGGGAAGCAGAGGGAGGCTGGCGTCTTGGTTGATCGAGGGTTCCTCTTTTTTTTTCTTTCCGAAATCGGTTTTCTAATCTGAACGAGGGGTTGGTTGACCGGTGATAAATGGGGAAAGGGCTTGGCCCATTTTCCATTTTATTAATTTATTATTTTTAATCCTCTAAAAGCAACATTTATTTTGAACTCTAAATCAAACCCACCGACTGTCGCCCTAGCTAATTACCCTCATTCTGAACACAATGGGATATGTATCGTAACCTGATTCGATCGTTTCGTTCATTTTCGTCAAAATCAAAATATAACTCTATATATTGAATTTGAACGTGCATTTCAATTTACCGGAGCCACATAATAACTCAAAAAATTCCAGAAACATATTTTCTAGCTTCGTAATGACCATACGGTCCCTACAAAACAAGTTTCGTCGAATTCTGAGACCGTTTGAAAAATGGCCATTTTCCAGTCGATTAAAATCAACTAAAACTGCTCAAACGCGTTTTCCTTTACCACGCTCACATATTGATTCGAAAAATTATGAAAATTAGAATCTAGCAATAACCTGACATACCAGATCCAACAAAAGTGATTTCTTTGAAAACCGAGGTCGTTTGCTAAATTTCCATTTTTAAGGGCCAGAATTCCATAGTGACTATTCTTAATTTTCAACTGGACATATCTTTTGATCCCCGCTATGAAATTTCAATTTTTCGGATTCTTTGGAAAGATATTCTCAAATAGATTCTAATATTTTTGGTTTTGCTAAAATCCGGTTTATTTTGTATCCTGTACATTCATTTGAAATTTGAAATCAAATTTTCGAACTACCTCGCCATTATCAAATCCTTTTATAATCTAAAATAAATATTTATATTCTAACGACGACGTATATAAATATATACATTCTAATTCTACTTAAAATAAAATTTTCATCGATATTATTTAAAATAATTCATTTTAAATATTCAAAATTCGTTAAAATTGCCAAAATAAAAATTTTAAATTGCCTCGGATTTCCGGGTAATTACAATCTCTCACACTTAAAACTTTTCGTCCCCGAAAAGGAACGAAGCCGAAAGTTGTTTCACAAATCAACTCAACTTCCAATATTTTCACTACGACTTAAGTTCCTCAACTTTTCAATTTCTAAGAACTTTTCAAATTCTTCAAAAATTTGGCTAACACCCTAAATTTTCGAAAAATTTCGCCATAACCTCCCCTGCACCGAGAGCACCGGGAAAATCCCGAAGTTGCCATACAGGCCCACTGATCTCAAAAAGAAAAAGAAAAAGCCAAGCGGCTAGCCAATCGGCTCATAAAATCATCATCACCTAAAGAAAACGGTAAATAATGATAAACATGTACCTATTTGTCGGGCAAACAATTTTA
This sequence comes from Allium sativum, assembly GCA_030737875.1. Taxonomy (NCBI): domain Eukaryota; kingdom Viridiplantae; phylum Streptophyta; class Magnoliopsida; order Asparagales; family Amaryllidaceae; genus Allium; species Allium sativum. The sequence goes on along the minus strand of CM060915.1, from coordinate 174,141,575 downwards.
TTCTTCTGCTCTAACCTCCATGCTATGACCTGTTCACTGTAAGTACATGTATATGCAAGAAAATGCGACCAAATTTCAAACCAATTCTAAATTTAGTTCAATTTGGCTAAATGGTTCAAATTTTAATTAATCAAACAATAATCAAACAACTCAATCAGCAATCAATTAGTTGATTAGCTTTTCAAATTCATAACTTTGATACATAGTCTAGAAATCAGATTTTTGATGCCAAATCACAACAATAATCTCTATCTAATTTTGGGTTCTCACACTAGTCTAATGGAAATATATAGATATCTCACCTTCAACACTCGAATATAAATGCTGATGACGCTGCGACATCATCAGAATCATCTTCGGGCGACTAGAGCGATTCTATATCTATCCAGTATATTAAAACATCAAATACAGGCGGATCAGACTTATACACAAAATCTATATATATTGTATTGTCCATATCAATATAAATAAATATTCAAATACGAATAGTTGATTTAAATTTTCAAAATAAAAATTGTTTTAAATTTTAAAAATATACTCTTCACACTCGTTCTAGGATACTACTGTTCCTATCACTAACGAGTCATTCTCATTCGATATTACTAATCCAATATCTGATGAATTCTTTCGTACGGTTATAATGTGTCTTGTTCTCTTGAGCTTTGCAAACCAAAGCTCTGATACCAACTGTGAGGACCCGTTACCTCCCCGCTAAGGAAAGAGCGGATACTCCGAGAACAAGCCACAACAGAACGCAGACGGAAGAACATTTCATTGTATATTACAACAATTCATCAGAATACAAGAATATACAGAGTATAAACAAATAATATACATTTGATAAATATCAGAGATTACAATACATTCGATAAACTCCACTTAGTTTTAATCTTTAACTAGGTTAAAGAATCAGTGTCATTTAAAACACGGTTCACGATAAACCCCAAAATCACATCACATTTCAATCAGTCCCTAACCGTAAATTAGCAAGTGAGCAATTCCCTATGTATTAACCCCGAGGGCCGAAACCAACATCAGATCAATACCCTAGAAATCATTCAACTTAACTAATCTCCAGTTAGTTTCTGATTTACTTAACTCCTTTGGGTCAAAGAACAGTATTATTGAAGATACCGTTCAGGACAACGCAAAATCATCCATTAATTATCGGGTTAAAGAACAAGTGTTATTTAAAACAATGTTCATGATAAACCCAAAAATCAATACCTATTCAATTCCAATTAAATATTATTTAATTGGTACACTTCATTCAATCTAAATAAAAAGATTTAATCTTTTTCTCAACTGGGCTTAAGAACAGTGTTAATGAAGACACCATTCACGACAAACCCAAAACTCATTTGATATTAAATACAAGGCCCTGAATAGAAAATATATCGGCTTATATTCAATATCAAATTCCACGATCAACAAATTTCGTATTGAAAATAATGATATATATATCTTTCAAATTTCGATAACAATATCTGTATAATCACGAAATCCAACATCGAAATATTCCGAAGAAAATTTCGATTCAAATCCATTCCAATGCAATTATTGGAAATTCTGGTTATTTCCAAAACCATTTCAAATCCAATTTATTTATTTCAAAAATAAATAGAATTATAATTCTAGTTCAAAACTAGTTCATTTCGATAAAAATCTATTTTCATCTTTTCAAATATGGAGTTTTTCATCCCAAAACTTCCCAAATCATTTCTTATGATTTTACACAAATTATTACTATTTTTATTAATTTTATCAAGGCCCGTACAGTCGATTTCCATCAACGGCCATCGAACTGCACTTACAGCGACATTTTCCAAATTTGATTTGGACATTATTCCAAATCCAAACGTTAGATTTCAAATTTCTAATATTTGTTAGAAAGCTCTTTTTGATACGAACCCAACGGTTCCAGTTTTAGGATAATCCGACGGTCGGATCTCCCGTAATATCCGTTCGAAGTCAATGGTCGAAATTCGCGAACTACCGCAGTGTGGCGCGTTCTATTCAGGCCATTATATTATATATATATAATATATACTTCATCGATTTCCCTTTTAAAACGTATTTTATAAATTGTTTTAAATTCGTTCTCCAAACGATTTCAACTCCCTTTCAAATTCAATTCAAAATTGAATTTTCCCTTTTAAATTCGTTTTAAATTCATTTTGATTTGATTTCAATTCAAATCAATTTTTAATTCGATTTCAGTTCGATTTCAATTCAATTCAATTTCAATTCGAATTCGTTTATAATCAATTTCAATTCGAATTCATTTCTATTCAATTTCAATTCGAATTCATTTCTATTCAGTTTAATTCGAATTTCATTTCTTTTCAAAATATAAGATTTTGAAATCACTTTCGATATTCATTATGAAATGAATAAAATCGATAGAAATATCGTTCGCATCAAAATGGCGTCAATCTAATCAACAAGGCTTCATATATTTCTATTTTCAAATATTCTGTTTCAAATATTTCTTTTTCAAATATTTCTATTTCCAAACTGGAATGAGGCCCAATCAATTACCATATAATGTTAATTATATGGATTTTCTACAACACATGTACAAAATAACAAAGATAAATAATCAACCATCATCCAGAATGCGTTCAACACTGTATAAGCATCAAATATAAATATTTAACGCTTATAACAGCCTATTAATCAATCGATCGACATACAACGAATTATTGGGATTAGTATATGTCATCTATCATCCCAATACCCGTGTGGGGTTTCAAACAATCAAACACAGATTTTATTTGTCCAGTTGGGCGATGTGTAAAATTTATCGTCTCAATCAATATTAACCATATTAGTGTATATAAACAAATCTCCGATTTATTCATAAATATTTATTTTAAATACACGTTAAAAATTCTATTTTTAACTATAAAATATTTTCCACTCTAAAATATTTTATTTCATTTCACATCACATCACACAATCAACTACACAACAAAATCAAACAAACAAGCATACAAGCCGTCCATGGCCTGTGGATGATGGGTGTCGGGTGCTACTAAACACCGTCTGCATTGCAGTATATAATTCAACTAGAAATAAATTTAAAAGTGAGGAGTTCTCACTGATTAGCTAAACCATTCTCCTCGACTTCTCATATGCAGGAAATCTTCATCGTGCTTCCTACGAGATCTGTTTCACGTGGTATATGTTAAAAATCACATTTTTGAGCGACGATCTTTATAAATAAAAATCACATTTTTAAAACGATGTTTTTATAATAAAAATCATATTTTCATAACGAAGTTATTTAGATAAAAATCAAATTTTTATTTCTTCTCTATATTTATAAAAATCAAAATTTTATACCGCTTTCATATACATGAAAAATCGATTTTTAATTTGCTTTCGCATTCATAAAAATTGGATTTTATATACATAAATTTTTATATTAAAAATCAAATCAGAGAAAAAGAAAAATAAAATAAATAAAATAAAATAAATATAGAATAATATAAAATAAACTAGAACTTGCAGTGTTCTACTTGGACTGGGGGAGGGGGGGTTTCACCGCGCTCAGGAGGCAGTGGAGGGTCGGAGGTGGTTGCGCTATGTCGGAGATGGTGGCGGAGGCCGTTCTGGTGGTGTCGGCGGTGGACTGCAGGCGGAAGGGGTGGCCATTGCGGTTTCCGTCGATGGGGGAAGGGGTTTCTTTTGGGGGGAATCGCGGTTCAGGAGGGGGGGACGGACTGGAGGATGTCCGACGTCGTGGAGAGGGGAGCGGTTGGCGCTGGCAGAGGGGGAAGCGTAGGGAGGCCGACGTCTTCGTTGATCGAGGGTTCCTCTTTTTTTTCTTTTTTTTCGAAATCGGTTTTCTAATCTGAACAAAGGGTGGGTTGACCGGTGATAAAGGGGGAAAGGGCTTGGCCCATTTTCAATTTTATTATTTTATTATTTTTAATCCTCTAAAAGCAACATTTTATTTCGAACTCTAAATCAAACCCACCGACTGTCGCCCCTAGCTAATTACCCCCATTCCGAACACAATGGGATATGTATCGTAAGCTGATTCGATCGTTTCGATTAGTTTTCGTCAAAATCAAAATATAACTCTATATATTAAATTTGAACGTGCATTTCAATTTACCGGAGCCACATAATAACTCGAAAAATTCCAGAAAAATATTTTCTAGCTTTATATTGACCATACAATCCCTACAAAATTAGTTTCGTCGAATTCTGAGACCGTTTGAAAAATGGCCATTTTCCAGTCGATTAAAATTAATTGAAACTGGTAAAATGCGTTTTCCTTTACCACGCTCACATATTGATTCGAAAAATTATGAAAATTGGAATCTAGTAATAACCTGACATCCCGAATCCAACAAAAGTGATTTCGTCGAAAACCGAGGTCGTGTGCAAAATTTCCATTTTTAAGGGCTAGAATTCCATAGCAACTATTCTGATTTTTCAACTGGACATACCTTTTGATCCCCGCTATGAAATTTCAATTTTTCGGATTCATTGGAAAGATATTCTCAAATAGATTCTAATATTTTTGGTTTCGCTAAAATCCGGTTTATTTTGAATCCTGTACATTCATTTGAAGTTTGAAATCGAATTTTCGAACTACCGTGCCATTTTCAATTCCTTTTATAATTTAAAATAAATATTTATATTCTAACGACGACGTATATAAATACATACGTTCTAGTTCTATTTAAAATAAATTTTTCTTCGATATTATTTAAAATAATTCATTTTAAATATTCAAAATTCGTTAAAATTGCCAAAGTAAAAATTTTAAATTGGCTCGGATTTCCGGGTTATTACATGATTCCCCTAAATACTACGGGTATAAAGCTAAGAGAAACGAATTTCTCCGACACCAAACGTAAGTACATTTGAAGAGAACAACTTACGCGATTCATTAGATATACTCTGTCAAACATTCGTCCATACACGTTATCCTGGGACTGGACAAACCGAAGGCACTATTCTGTAAATAGGATAACCCTTGCATAACTCCCTCTTCAACTGTCTTCAGCATATTTGATTCGCAATGTTATGCCTATATGGAGTGGTTTTTAGATAATGAACCGGATCCCGGTCTCTCCGTATTGACGACGGAAAAATAGTCAAAAACTTCGATAGTCGTTGATTTAACTATACAGGTGTACAACCAACAATCTTATTTCTAGATAGAAATTCGATCGATCAATCATCAATCAACATTTATCTCTTTATTTTAAATTATCATTAATTTATTCATTTTCCCATTTTTATATATTCGTAAATTCTTATTTTTTTCTAAATTTAGAAAATATGCTTTATTAATCATTGGAAATCATTTCCATATTTACTCCCATTTCTTAATTTCTATATTAGATTTATTCATATGAAGTCTTCTTTTTATTTCTAACAATTTACTCTCATTAAAGTAATTCCTTACAAATGTTGAATTCACAGTTATTTAAAACATCGGTGTTAAAACCAATTTCTACTTCTCTATATAAGTTCGGACTTATATATTCCATTTATCAAATTATAAATATTTTATTTAATTTATAAAATATTATTTATAAATTAATCGTCTCAATTTATTTGTTAAAATAGATTCTATTTGAAATTTACTTTAAATCCATATCATATCACATCCGTATGCGAAGCACAGGTCTAAATCTTCCTAATGTAAAATTTTCATTTTTATAAAATCCTTTATAATTATTTTACAAATATTTCCCTTTTCAATTCTATTCATTTTTTTAATAATTCCTTTTTATAACTCTGTTCATTTCATGAATGTCTCTTTAATAACGTTTATTCATTTCTAAAATATCTCTTTTATAACGTTTATTCATTTCTAAAATATCTCTTTCGAAATGTCTACTTATTTTATACAAATATTTCATTTTCAATATATGCTTTAAAAATTCCCCTTTTTACATTCCAGTATTCTCTATGGTGTTTAACATACAAAAAATTGATCAATATCATTCAAACATATATAATCTACAGTAGGCTATATATCACATCATATATACCAATGTACAAAAATGATAAAATAAGTGTTCAGGATTCCAATTGGATCCCTCTGACATGTTTCCCTACATCCACAGATGTTACACAGTATAATTTATATCAATTCCAGTTTTATATAACATATTCTGATGAAATGAATTAGTGTTTGTTAAATGATATGTGTGTATCGTTAAATGTAATTTCAACCAATCAAACAACCATTCAACCAAACAATCATCACACAGAAATTTATCATCATTTATCAGTACTAGATCGTATTTATAAAAATATAATTTAAACAGAGTTAGTGAGTTTTACTCACCTTGGTCGTTAACCATTGAATAACGATCAACGTCGATTGATTTAGTCCGGCGTATAAATTTAAGCGACCTCCAAATCGTTCCGAACCAGCTTCATGGCTTAGCCTGCGTTCATACGGATTCAACGCTACGGACAGCGCTCAAATCTGATAACGTATTTGAGAGTTATGTGTGTTATAAGTTTGTAAACATTTAAAAGGTCATTAACACATATATAAATATTTCTAATTACGTTTCTATAATTAAATCTGTAATGTATAATTTTGACTATATTTCGTACTTGAATCTAACGTGTTAAACTAGTGTGTTCTTGTAACAACCCACCTCCGCTAGGGTCACTCGCAAAGGAATGCACTATCTTTAGAGGGGTATTATTGGTAAACATGTGCAGAAATATTACAAGACAGAACATATAAAATAGCGGAAGTAAAACCAACTTTCATATCATTAATAAATAAGGTCTAAAGCCTTTTACATCAGAGAATTTCTAACATGGAAACCCGTCTTGCAATAGTAAAGAAGCATAAAAAAACCTTTTCATAAATTATTCCCCAAGTAAAACAGTAAAGTAGCCATAGACAAGAAAAGTCCGAGCCATACATGATGACCTTCAACAGGAGGAGTCCGAACTAACCATAGCATTTCCTCCCTGTAACCTGGTGGGGAAACGAAAGACAAAAGGCGAAACAAAACGGGGTCAGTCATAAAGACTTGTAAGCCCTATCTACTATCAGTATATAAACTAGTAAAGTTAACTGGCATGAGGAACTGAGATGAACATAAGTATGATGACAAGATAGATAAGCTAAACTAAAATAACAGGATGAACTACTGTACCAAGATACACGAGTGTGTCATGATAAACTACGGTGTCAAGGTATCACATTGTCCGGTTTCTATCAAGTATACTATCCCAAGGTATTTATCATGTATAACATCCTAAGGTATTTATCATGTATATTAACTCTGCACCTCTCGTACTAGTATCCCAAACCGCGTCATGTTTTAACTATGAATGTCCCTTGCCCAATGTCATGTAATGGTCCATGTCAACCTAATATATATCATATGTAGGTTTTCCCAACTCGTATGTTTATTTCCATGTATAAGTTCAGTCCTCTGTCGTAGGCCGTACGGGCTTTCCCATGTAAATCTATACCACCTCGACGTAGTACCATTTTATCCTTGAAGTTATTTTGGACTGCCACCCTTGATCTAGTTATGTTTCCTTACCATGAACTATCGCGCGTTCACTTAAGATTTATGCCACCTAGGACCACTAGGGATTATGCTACCTAATGAACATATTCGTAACTTGGTTTGGGTTCAAGCCACCTAGGGCCACTAGGGATTATGCCACCCGTCAACTGCACCCTTTTATCCCACATATGTACCGTGAACCGTTTTCCATGTCTAGACGCACATGTATCCCAATGTGCCATCCGAGTTCCGTGCCACGGCAAATCGAGACATACGGAACTCGGTCGGGAGCTTTAAGTCGTTTGCTGATACAGATATCAAGGTCTATTTTTGTATCCGTGGCTATGGTCCCACGTGACCCCTCCCTCAACTACCAAAAGGCAACCGAATAAAAATCATGTATGAGAACCACATCCCGGCCCCACTATAGCCCCACTTTCCTATGGGCCAACCTCACCCATGACTCGATAGCAAGAACATGGTCTGTTGGTGGTTCTCTGCCTTTCCGTACGTACACGATTGACTAAAGATGGTAGGTAGTCGGCGACGTGCTATCCAGGGCAAAATTAAGTATCGTCGACTCCACGCTAATCCATCCCAGTCTTTAGGTCGCTCGCATAGCAACCAAGGCATACTCTTGGATCTTCTACCGCAGACCTTAACCTCTGTGAGGCCGGGTTTCATGGACCACCTGCCACCTCACAGAGGGATACCAAGAGTACCCTCACGTCCCCCGAAGCTACCGCTTCATTACCCAGTTCGTAGGAGCCCTTATCCAAGTCGGATAATTTGTTCCTCCTCGTGTGTTTAAGCGATGACCTACCATATCGGGTTACTCATCCATTCCTAAACTAATCCCATGTCCTTGGCTAAGAATTGTTACTTAGTTATACTTAACTAAGGTTTACCACTTAGCCTCATTTCCCCGTTACCCTTGATTAACCACGATTTTCTACCTAGTCCCTCTCACAAGAGTTTTGTCTATTGGGTTAAGTGTTGTTATCCAGGTTCATGACAGCCCGTCTACGAATCAGGTCAAGATTGGCTAAGTATTTATTTGCCTTAACCCTATCAGATTATCATGTTGGATTGATTAAGCATAGATTATCTTAACCTCATCGGATTATCGAGTCGGATTGGTTAAGTATAAGTTAACTTAACTCCATCCACTAATCGTATTAGAATGGTTAAGTATATTTAAACGGTCTTGTGACTTAACCCTACCAGGTCCACATATTAGATTGGTTAAGTGTAGGTTACTTAACCTCATCAAATCATCATGTATAACTAGTTAAGTATAAGTTACTTAACCCCATTAAATTATCATGTTAAATTGGTTAATTATTGGTTACTTAACCTCATTGAATTACCAAGTTTAGATTGGTTAAGTGTTTAAATTAACCCCATCGAATTACCGTGTTTAGATTAGTTAAGTATAGGTTACTTAACCCCATCTAATTACCGTGTTTAGATTAGTTAAGTCTAAATTACTTAACCCCATCTAATTACCAAGTCGGATTAGTTGAGTGTAAATTACTTAACCCCACTTAATTACCAAGTCGGATTAGTTAAGCGTAAATTACTTAACCCCATCCCCTAATTGTCTTGTATGGTTAAGTGTCATTAAGAAATCAAGCCCGGTCCCACTTAACCTACCCATTCGTGTGATATTGGTTAAGTGTCATTAGTCAAATTTACTTAACCTTATCATGTGGCATTAATTTAATTAATGCACTCTCAACATCTCACATTAGACCTTGTTGTGGTTACTTGTCAAGCCGGGCGGGTCCGGGTAGTTTTACACCACAACCTAGTCTAACCTCGGGTCTTAAGCGCGACATGACCAACTTCTCACATTGGATCCTATTGTTTGTAGCCACTAGTTAAGCCGGGCGGGTCCGGGTAGATTTATGCTACAAACTCAACCCAACCTCGAGTTGGCCACTTTCATGTTTGGTCTAGTGTCTTATTACACTTACAACCCATACGTGTCAAGTTTTCAAGTCCCATGCTCATAGCCAAAGTTACATGTTGTCATGTTTATACCAATTTACCCAAATCATGTCTCACGTCATTAAAGTTTACCCATAACGTAACCCCAATGCTTTTAAACTCGCATATACATTCGCAACAATGCATAATGGATTAAAAGAAGGAACTTGGCGAAGGTATGACAAAAGGGGTATAAAGCCGCAAGTTAAACATGGTGGCATATGAGACATAATGTGTTCACCAACTTGCATGTTACATTATTAAATCCCAAAAACATGCATAACCCCAAAACTTAGCATATAGGCGAATCATGGTGATAGATGAAATAGAAAAATGGCTAGTAGTTCGCATATAGCATTCTATGCATGTTAACTTAAGGGATAAGAGGGTTCTTATGTTGCATAATGCAACATTTCAACATAAAGCTTATAGCTTTTAGCCCACAAAATCAAGGTGATCACTTTTACGAATATGCATAGTACAAATCTACACATAACATGATAGTTTCTAAGCATGCAACCTACTCAAGTTCAAACCCAAAGCTTGCAACATGAACATTTAACTTCATATTTAATATCTAAGAGTAGGAGGGGGCTTACAATGCTATCAAGGCACAAATCAATATATAAAAAGATTGAGACGAAGCCACACTAGCTAAAACCCCAAACCAATAAGCTCCAATAAAACCCATGAGAAAATAATAAGGAAGATCCTTGCTTTGATATATAAAGGTGTCAACTTTAGCCTTGAATCGAGCTTAGCAACTCTCATGTAACTTAGAAACACTCAAATGATCATCTAATCTCTCAAGAGAATGAAGATAGAATTTATGACAAGAGGATGGAGGCTAGGGTTTTGAGTGGAGGCCATGATCATTAGAAATTTTGGCATAGTTTAGTTGTAGGATCAATTAATGAGGGTTTAGGCTAGGTTAGGGTCTTTTTATAGAGATTAGGAGTAGTTTAGGCCGTAGGATAAACCCTAGGATAGATCTGAACCCTCAAAAATCGTCACAACCCTCCAAAACAAGACCCAGGAGCCAAAATTGGTCCGACAAGGGGGGTCGACCCCTGGGTCGACATGTGTGTCGACCCCTGGGTGGACATGGGTGTCGACCCATTGGGGGAGGTGTCGACCCCTGTGTCGACCCTGCCTGGGCGAGATTTTTCCCGCCTGCTCTGATTTCTGTGTTTTTGAAATCTGTTTTGAATTCTGATTTTTCGTGAAACTTTCGAAGGCCATATCTCGGCCATACGGACTCCGATTTACGAAATTTCGGACTCTATTTCGCGTATTTTTCCGAGACGAACGCAATGGCACAACCCGTTTCTCCTGATTCATATTTTATAATATAATTCTGCCCTGATTCTTGATTTAACATGTTGTTAAATTTCGGGTTGTTACATTCTCCCCTCCTTTAAGGATTTCGTCCCCGAAATCTCCAAGTTAGGAAGAACGCATCCTACCATCCATCTACTCATAACATCATCCACATGAAAACATTGCCCTTAACGATTTCTAATGCCATATGAACATATGCAAAACGTGTGTGTATATGCTCCTTAGCTAATGCTAATGATCAGGCCTGAATGATCTTTCTAATGCAAAATATGTTTAGTGCCATGAGTCCAACATGTATGCAAATAGTCCTAGTCATATAAGTACTATATGCGTGCACAAACATTCATTCATATGCAACATCCACATGATAACACATTCAATTTCATCCGTAAACAAGTATAAATACTCGTGCATATGCAACATGAAACGTGACCGCGTCGATCTAGTATATAATGTGTATACGCGTATCCAAGAGCAACCACTTGCAACCATTTGCAACCATATCAATCATAACATGTTTCAAATACATGTTTACATCCATAGGTTCAACCTAAGGTTCTCACGATAGGATCGAGGAGATAAACAAGGTAAACTCCCTACGGGGTTTGCGACAGAAACAGGACCGAGAGGATATTCACCAAAAGATAACATGCGAGCAAGCTCTACAGGAAAAACCAGGGATCAAGGATACACTCTTTAAAAAGAGGTACGATGCGCGTGTCTAGCCTTACGTCTTCTAAGTCGCGTTTCCTTAAGCTTAATTCCTCGGTGCCTTGACCATCTTTTTAACTCCATGATTTCGTAGCTCCTTGATTCCTATTTCCAAGATATGAGTTAGAACTCATTTCATTGTCGCCTCTTATTCCACTTTCACTTATCTTTTCCCTAGTATACTTGTCTCAAACGTATTCACTTACTCATGCAAGCTCTCCAAAATTCACTAGGGAATTTTGGATCTCGTTTCCCGATGCCAATCCATGTTGCCAAGAGTACTTACTAGGGTGATTCCCATAACTCATGCATAAGCGAAACGAACCATCCGCCTTAGCGGCGAATTCTATTCGAACGGATTACCAACAACTGCATCCCGAGATTCTAGGTAACCAACCATGACCGAACCGAAAAGGTTACACGAGACTTCGAGGGTATCACCAAGGTGAGTCGAGAGTCTAACTACCCTCTTTCCAAAACCGAGAATGGCACCCCTTATTGGAAAAACTGTTCCATCGCCTGAACTACTTAGCCCGATCTCACACCGTCCCTACTACGTCCGCTCTTCAGCTCGAGATCCCCCATCTCCTCACATCATCAGCCTCAAACTGGGACCATCTTCCTCCTCTCAAAGCCATCCACGATGATATAGTCCTACACTAGTCACCGTCACAGAGAACTCGCGACCCCTCCTCCAGTTCGCAACCGCTTCCTTTATGACATGACCCGAACTTCCCCGTGAAGGAATGAACGGATGGCGCTGAGGACAAGACAAAATAGAACGCAGATGGAAGAACATTTCATTGCTTATTACAACTATTCCATCAGAATACAATAATATACAGAGTATAATTGAATAAATTACATTCGATAAATATCAGAGATTATAGTAAATTACATAGCAGCGGAAAAATAATACAAAGCACAACTGAAGGTGATATACGGATACAGAGTTTTCCGGATGTCATTCCAGCTGTAAACCAGGATCCTGTGAATATAAATCTGCAAAACCAAAACTACTAGCTGGCCGTGTAGAAAATAGGGGCACCCAGAGTTTAGGTTAAAACAATAAACTCCAGGTCAGTCATGTGACTGGTGTGAGAACTAAAACAGTTATTTAAAACTTTACTTTAAAAGATATTAATTCAAGGGACCACGCCGTATAACACGGAACGGGTTTGCTCCTAAGAATACTAGTGCATATAACAAAACAGCGCAATGCTCTTTGGAAAAATGAAGCTATTATAAGACCCAGGTCCCATCACACAATGCAACGCAAGCCGGAGGATAGGGTTTTCCCTTATAATAGCCAAACATGTTTGGTACGTTTAATACAAATCATTTGATACTATTATAAGTGTGTAGTGTCAAAACAATTTCAATCATTAATATCAATCATAGACGGCATGGGTACCAAATATCATGTCGCCATACTAGTTCTACAATTAAAACCGCAATATCACGTATTGGAAATTGGATTTCCGTCATGAGTCGAGGCAAGGGGCAAGCTCCTCTCCGTTTGAGACACTCTAACAAAAGTCTCAGGACCCCACTTTGATTCTTGGAATCGGTTGGGCCGGCCCTCACCTAACTTTGGAGGATTGGCAATTCCTGAACACACGTTTCCCGGTCCATACAGACCTACATCCGAGGCGGCTCGCATTCCAACATCAACACAGGTAAAAAGTATATAAATGTCAGGGCTGGTTGGTCACTGACGTCACCCAAAGCTAGAAAGAAACGTCGTGTTCTCCCAACAGTCCGTATCCCATTTTTGACTCATACAGAGGTGTGAGGTTCACGAATTCACGTTATACACAAGGCTACGCCACACAGGCCGTGCTTTGATCATCAACCACAAGACTTTCCTTTTCAACAGAAGCCTTGATCATCTGCCACTAAAGCATGCCACACAGGCAATTCACTCCATGCGACTGATGTCCATCGATATACAACCTCTGACCTCGTACGTCTCAAAGAAGGGCGTTAAGCAAGAGAATAAATTCTCCGCCGCCAAACAAATGTATATTTAATAGATATCAATCAACACTGAATAAAATCCAATGTCAGACACACAATCCATTTACATGGTCGTTCGGGGTGTGAACGAAACCGGAGGCACTTTCCTCGCATATCCATCCATCTCCAAGTACGTCTGGACGATCACCAACTATTTCCCTCATCTTGGGTGTACAGCCCAATCGAGATCATCAGTAATCAACCAAACGATGTGAAGACTTCCGGTCTTCAACCACCGTCTTCATCTTCGACATATCGTCGAATCGGTTATTCAGAATGGGTATAAACCCGGCCTTTCCGAATAACCCGCGTATATAATAAACACGTGTTACACAAACACAACATATGCCTCATTCCAATTCAGAATATTCTTTTTATTCAAATTTTCACACACTTAGGGAAAGGTTCCTATTAATTTTATCAAAGATAAATTTTTCTAATTTTATTCTTTAATCTTCCTTTGGATATCATATCAAACCATTTTATGGTTTTCCAAACTAGTCGTGATTATCGAACCACACCGAAGTAATTATTTATTTTATTTCCCAATCCCAACTTATTCATCCCATGGAGCAAAACTGGTAATACTCCATATCTAACATCAAGGCATTATCGGTAAAATTAATTACCATTTCACGTTCCAATCTAATTAAAGATTTAACTATCGCTTTGGAGCAAAACTAGTGATACTCCATTCTCGATCACTTTTCAGATTTGAAAATTTAAATTATCAATTCACTTTCAATCTAATTAAAGATTCATTAAAACTCCACTTAGTTTTAATCTTCTTAAAATCGATATCCTATCTTTAACTGGGTTAAAGAACCAATGTCACCTAAAACACGATCCACGATAAACCCAAATCGCATTTGGTATTAAATACAAGGCTCTTAATAGAAAATATACCGGCTTATATTCAATATCAAATTCTGAAACCAACAAATATCATATTGGAAATAACAATATAAAATATATCTTTCAAATTCCCATAACAATATTTATATAATCACAAAATCCAACATCAAAATATTCCAAAGATAATTTCGATTCAAATCCAGTCCACTTTCTATATATTGGAAATTCTGGTTATTTTCAAAACCAATTAAAATTCAACTTATTTATTTCAAAAATAAATTGATTTTAATTCTAGTTCAAAACTAGTTCATCTCGATAAAAATCTATTTTTATCGTTTCAAATTTGGAGTTTTTCATCCTAGTTCTTTCCAATTAACATATTATGATCTTACACAAATTATAGATATTTTTAATAATTTTATCAAGGCCCGTACAGTCGATTTCCATCAACGGCCAACGAACTGCACTTACGTCGACCTTTTCCAAATTTGATTTGGATATAATTCCAAATCCAACCATTAGATTTCAAATTTCTAATATTCATTGGAAAGCTCTTTTCGATACGAACCCAACGGTTCTGGTTTTCGGAGAATCCGACGGTCGGATCTTCCACAACGTCAATTCGAAGTCAATGGTCGAAATTCACGAACTACTGCGGCGCGGCACGTTCTATTCAGGCCATTTAATATATATAATATATATTATATTTCGTTGATTTCGATTCAAAACGTGTTTTATAATTTGTTTTAAATTTGTTTTCAAAACAATTTCAACTTCATATTCAATTTCAAATCAAAATTGAATATTTCATATCATTACTATATAAATGATAATATTTTCAAAACATTATATTTTGAAATCACTACCTTTTCTATATTCATTATAAAAACGAATATAATCGATATAAATATCGTTCACGTCAAAATAGCGCAACTCTAAATATCACGGCTTTATATATTTCAATAAATTCGTTATTCTATTCAATAAATGAAATTATATTCTATTCAACACATGAATCTATATTTCTTTCAACACACGACTAATCTCAACACATGAGTACTGTCAACACACGACTATTTTTGTTATGCAATATATTTTATAAAATTATGGTATTTATTATTTGAATTTTAATCAGACTCCAACTGTAAAGTGGTTCTAATCTTAAATATGATAAAGATGTAAATTTTATAATTAAAATATTCTACTCAACACATGAATAGTTTAAACATAAATATTCTCAACACATGAGCAATTATTCTATTCAACGCATGAATATATTCTATTATATTCTTTATTTTCTCGATTGGAATGAGGCCCAATCAATTACCATATAACATTAATCATATGGATTCCATACAACACATGTATATAATAGCTACGATAAACAATCAACCATCATCCAAAGTGCACCACACAACTGCATAAGCATCAAATATAAATAATTAATGCCTACAGAGTCCATCGACCAATTGATCTACATACAATTAAATAATTGGGATTAGTGTACGCCAAATATCATCCCAACACCCGTGTGGGGTTTCAAATCAACAAACACAGATTTTTATCTGTGCAGTTGGGCGATGAGTAAAATTTATCATCCCAATCAATATCAGTCAAATCAGTGTATATAAACAAATTGGCCGTTTTGTTTATAAATATTCATTTATTCACATTCACGTTAAAAATTATCTTTTCAACAAAAATTAATTTTTTTAAACCATCTACAATTTATTATCGATTTCACATCAACATCACAAACAAATTTCACAACACATCAAACAAACATACAAGCCGTCCATGGTCTGTGGACGACAGGTGTCGGGTGCTGCTAAGCACCATCTGCATCCTAGTATATATATATAACTAGAAAAAGGAATTTAAAGTGAGGAGTTCTCACCAAAGCTATCCCAACTCCACGACTCTTCTTATGTAGAAGTCATCGTTTTTCTCGCCTTTTGCCACTTTCGTTGCCCGTAGCCACTACATATATAAAAATCACATTTTTATATTGTTGCTATGTATATAAAAATCATTTTTTTATAATCACTCCATATGGTTAAAAATTCTATTTTTACATCGCTACTATATAGATAAAAATTCTATTTTTACAACGATGTTCATATAATAAAGATTATATTTTTATCACGCTATTCCCTACATAAAGATTTCGCCTTTTCAAATATAAAAAATTCGCCTTTTCAAATATAAAGATTTTGCCTTTTCAAATATAAAGATTTCTCCTTTTTAAATATAAAGATTTAATCTTTATACTTTAAAGATATAGTTTTTCTTTCGGTAAAAATCGATTCTTCTTGTCAAGAAAATCATATCGTTTCTATCACTAAAAATCATAACTTTTCATCTTAAAAATCCTGCCTTTTCACTATTAAAAATCGAATCTTTTTAATGTTAAAAATCATATTCCCATATATTATTTCTCATATAATAAAAATCAGATTTTTATTTCGCTATATTTATAAAGATGATATTTTTACTATCTTACCCATATAAAAATTATATTTTTATACACCTACAATATAAAAGATTACATTTTTATACTTCACATATGCTAAAATCATATTTTTATTCTTTTTAAAATATAAAAATTATATCTTTAACCTTTCTATATAATAAAAATTATATTTTTAACTTCTCTATATTATAAAAATTATATTCTTATCACTCAACATAATTAAAAATTGTATTTTTATCCCTCTCAATATCATACTATATATAAAACTAATATATTTTTAATTTTAAAACTTATTTACATTATATAAAGAAAGAAAATAATAAATAACACAAAATAAAGCTTACAGCGTTTGAAGGGGGTGAAAATCGAAGTTCATCGGAGGTGGAGGGCTTCAGGGGTCGGAGCTGTGGTGGCGGGCTGTGAAGCGACTAGCGGTGGCGGTTTTGGTGGCTCAAGGGTTTAGGGGGGGCAACAGATCTCAGAGGGGAGGAGGGGGGTCAAGGGGGAGTTGCAGAGGAAGAAGAAGATGGGGGAGGCGGCGCGGTGGCCCCGCCTTGGGCGACGGCGGCGATTGGGGGGGGGGGGGGATGGCAGCGGCGGCCTCCCCCCGTCGCTCTCCTCTTTATATTTTTTATTTTATTTCATTCAGAATGAAACGATGGATGGGAGAGAGAATATATAAAGGAAATTATATTATTTTGTTATTTTAAATTTCTAAAAAGCAACTTTTTATTTTCAACTCGAAATGAAACCCACTGCCTATCGTCCCTAGCATTTTACCACCATCCCGAACATAATGGGATATGTATCGCAGGCTGATTCGATCGTTTCGATTAGTTTTTGTCAAAATCAAAATATAACTCTATATATTGAATTTAAACGCACATTTTAAATTACCGAGGCACATACTAACTCGAAAAATTCCAAAAAAATATTTTCTAGCTTCGTATTGACGATACGGTCCTAACAAAACTAATTTCGTCGAATTCTGAGACCGTTGGAAAAATGGCCATTTTCCAATCGATTAAAATCAACTGAAACTGGTCAAATGCGTTTTCCCTTGCCACGCTCACATATTGATTCGAAAAATTATGAAATTTGGAATCTAGCAATAATTTGACATCGCGGATCTAACAAAAGTGGTTTCGTCGAAAACAGAGGTCGTTTGCAAAATTTCCATTATTAAGGGTCTGAATTCCATAGTGACTATTCTGAATTTTCAACTCGACATATCTTTTGATTCCCGCTATGAAATTTTGATTTTTCGGATTCGTTGGAAAGGTATTGTCAAATACATTCAATTACTTTTGGTTTCGTTAAAATCCGGATTATTTTGCAACCGATATGTTCAATTGAAAATTGAAATCGAATTATCGAACTACCGCGCCATTTTCAATTCCTTTTATAATTTAAAATAAATAATTATATTCTAACGACGATCTATATAAATATATACGTTCGATTCTATTCAAAATAAATTTATCGTCGATATTATTTAAAATAATCTATTTTAAATGTTCAAACTTCGCTAAATTCGCCGAAATAAAAATATTAAACTGGCTCGCATTTTCCGGGTTGTTACACTTTAACTCGCTCTTTGGAACTTCTCCTACTAATGGTCTAACTGATCTCAACATTGTTTACTCCACTAATCCATAAACCACGCCGTGAAATATCCAGATCCGTACTAATCGAACGACAAGCAAGTAGTTGTGGCAAATACATGGGGGAGATCTGTCGTGGATCATTGTGAACATGTACCTCCTGAAGCCATGCGTGTGATCGAAGCTCCTGAGACACAGATTTCGGTTCAATGAACCTGGAAGTGGTTCGCAGCTACTGATATACACATAAGATGGATGGGAATTTGTGTATGAATTGGAATGTATTGTTTTTTTTCGAAAAGCTGATTCTTAAAATATTAGAGGAATAAATTGTTTGTTTTCAATAGTTTGAAGACAAAAGAATGCATAGCTATGTATAAGATTTCAAAACGTAGCCATCACGGTTGACAGGCTTGCCATGCACGGAGAAATTCCTTGGAAGTGAAGGAGTATGCATAGGTCTGCAGATGGTAGTACAAGGATAGGTTGGTAGTTCCTATATGTTTTTATTTATTTAATTGATCCTTGCACATGAAGCTTGAGGAGTGATAGCTGTATGCGAGATATGACCAGCCGGGTATCTGACTATTTTGGCATAGGGTAGGTGATGGCCATTAGTAGGACTGCAGTGATGTGAGCAAAACATAGGATTTGACATTCAGAATTTCTCTAACTGGAGTAACATTTAGAAAGAGAAAAATGATGAGTAGCAGTTAATGAACCAATAGAATCTTGCTTATTTCATAATGTCATTGCAAAGTGGCATGTCTGAAATGAAAGGGTTCTAATCCCAGGATTTCGATCTTACCTCTCGAGCTTACCAATGAATCCATAGGAGGCGACTGCATGAGTTTTCTATATCATATAGGGTCTGCATAAGTACAATTGTCTATGTGTAAAGTCACTGTATAATTTAGGGTAACCATAGGTGGGCTTGGAAAGAAAGCACTATACTGTACGAAACTTGGCCAAAAATATTTACATATAGTTAGATAGGTAAGCATGAGAAGATGTGCAACCATTTTATTTTTATGTATGTATTATTTGACTGAAAAACGGATTCGGGCACAATCAAAAGATAGTGAGTGATCGGAATACTTGTTGATTTAAAGGAAGTCATCAAAGAATTTTATAAAATGGTGAAAAATTGCAAATTCATAGTGGAGACTTGCTACTTGGATAAACCTTACCGCCACTTGAAACACTTATCATAGATAATGAAAAATCCAAGTTAAACATGGAGATGGATCAGACCGTCTTAATACTATTGACGTAAAACAAATCATAATGTAGTAAGCACCTCCAGCCTTCTTTCATCGGATTTGAACTATCATTCAAAAGTATACCTCATGTTTAATGTCAATAACATCCGTGAGTGCATGCGCAAATAACTCAAATAGGATGGTTAACTCTGACAAAGCGACATTTCGTGACATCAATAGTTTTAAATTATCAAACAAATATAATAAAATAATTTAAATTAATTACTTAGTGTATCACTTAAAATACATTACGTTACATACTTATACTGGAGGGATAAGTATATGAATACGTTTTGAAGTATTGAAGTTATAAAGGAAATCTTTAAAATGAATTGTGATTATACTTATACCGTAGGGATGAGTATATTAATACCTTTTAAGTATTAGGACTATAATGGAATAGTAAATTAGTAACATATACACCTTTTATATGTATAAGTTGAATATATACACAAGTATACAAAGGAATATTAATCGGGTATGAGTTATTGATTAATAAGGAAGCCTAGTTAGACAAATGAAGTTTTATTAGATAAAAGAAGTTTACTAATAAAGGAATATTAATCGAGTATGAGTTATAAATTAATAAGGAAGTCTAGTTAGACAAATGAAGTTTTAATAGATAAAAGAAATTTACTAATAAAGGAATATTAATCGAGTATGAATTACTGATTAATAAGGATGTCTTGTTAGAAAAATGAAGTTTTATTACCTAAAAGAAGTTTACTAATAAAGGAGTATTAATTAATGAAATATTAATTAAATGGGAAGGGAATTAGAAGCCGTTTATATGAGTTAATCGTGTTTTGACTATTGTCATGCTATGTGACTTGATACTGTTTTGATTGTTTATCATGCTATTCGTGATTTGATTGTTTATCATGCTTCGTGATCTTGATAGTGCCTTGAATGTTTATTCATTTGTTATTGAAATTATGTGAGGTTGTTTTCCATATACAATCATTTATTGTGTGTACCATAGTCGGATTTGACTATGGAACTTGTCCTTAAATCTAGCGACTGGTTTTGAGGAGACTGGGATTGGTAAGTGTTCTACTTATCGAAAACCACTTCAAAACTATTATACAGGTTCTATGCTTTGCAAGCGGTTGTGAAGTTAAGGCTATGTGGTGATTCAAGATCTATTGAGATGCTCGAACACATATAGTGATTCTAAGGTCTGTGAAAGAATCTATGTGTGATTCCAAGATCTATTAATGTATTGGAATCCATGTGTAATTCTGAGATGTGTGAAGGAATCTATGTGTGATTCCAAGATCTATTGTAACAAACTGGAAAATCTGAGAAAATTTAAATTTTTTAATTTGGCTATTTTACTAAATTTTAAATATTTAAAATAAATGTTTTAAATAATAATTACAAAAAGTGTGTTTAAATCGATGTTTGAAAATGAATATAATTATTTTTAATTATAAACAAGGCCTGAAATGGCGTGGTTGTTTCAAAATTTCAATTCAAACTTTGACTGACTGTACCGGGAACAAAACAAAATGATTTTAGTGAAACAAAAAATATTTAAATATGTTAGTGAATATCTTTCTGACGAATCAGAAAAATCGAAGTTTCATAGCAGGAGTCAAAAGTTATGGTCAAATGAGTTTTTAGAAAGGTCGCTACAGAGCTTATATAGCCCGTGAAAATGGCCATTTTGCAAACAACCTCTGAATTCGAAGAAACCACTTTTGTTGGATCCAGGATGTCAAATTATTACTAGATTTCAAATTTTATAATTTTTGAAGTTAGTATGTGAGTGTGGCAAAGGAAAATGTGTTTGATCGATTTCTGTTAAATTGGATAGACTAGAAAATGGCATTTTTTAAACTGTCTCAGAATTCGACGAAACTAGGACCGTATCGTCAAAACATAGCTGAATTTATTTTTCGGGAATTTTTAGAATCAGTATGTGGCCTCGGCAAATTGAAATGTACGTTCAAATCGAGTATCGAACGTTTTATATTTTAATTTGAAGAGAAACTGTTTGAAACAGTCGAATGGGCCTACGAAACATATCCCATTGGGTTCAGAATGGGGGTATTTAGTTGGGGACAATAGTCGTTGTGTTTGGGTTGGAGTTCGTTGGACATAAGGGGTATTATCGAATTTTTAAAAATATATAAATAAAAGGAAAAATTCTGAGACGACCCGAAATCCTGTTCAGACGGAAACAAGGGTTATCTTTGGAATATAACACAGAAACAGATAATAGCATAACAGAATTAAATAAATACACCAGATAATGAACAATAGAATATACTGGATAAAAGTAATCATCAGAGTTACACAGTATACATGATCTTACTTAGTACAAATACAGTTCAGCTATACATAAATGTCTATAGCGGAAATAAACAAAATATGTACAATAGGAGCTGAACGGCACAAAAAGAAATAAATGATAGAATCTATCTTCAGCTCCAGCTATCCAGAAAGAACCAGCTAAACCTGAATACAAGGCTGCCCGTGTAGAAAAAGGGGCACCCGAGTTTGAGAGTGAAACAAACTACGAGTCAGTCATGGGACTGGTATGAGAAATCTACTCAACACATATATAATTTGGCTAATCACAGGACCATGCCACTTTCGTGGAACGGGTTTACTCCATTGGATTGCCAGTGCTTTAAAACCAATCTTTCTTTTAACATCGCTATGCTTTTTATAAAAATGAAGCCGTTATAAGACTCAGTTCCCATCACACAATGCAACGCAAACCGGAGGATAGAGTTTTTACCTTATAACGGCCAAAATTTGCTTGATACGAATAAAACAAAGGCATTTGGTATTATTGCTAGTGTTTATATGTTTGAAAACAATTTCAAATCATAACTATCAATCTTAGACGGCATTAATGCCCCAGACCACTATGTCGCCATATATAGGTATACAATCAAAACCGCACGATGTCGTATTTGGAAATTGGATTTCCGTCATGAACCAAGGCAAAAGATAGTCCTTACCGAATTCGAGACGCTCTAGCCCGCCCCTCAGGCAAGTACTCAGTCAAGCCTTTGGATCGTCAGGGCCGGTCCACCGATGTGGATTAAAATTCCTGAACAATGCGTTTCCCCGCCCTTTGGGGCGTAAACGAGCCAACGAATGACTCCATCGGACCCGGATCGTCCGATCAAACCGAGGCGCCTCGCAACAGCAACAACCACATAGGTGAAAAGTATATAAATGTCAGGGCTGGTAGGTCACTGACACCACCTTGGCTAGAAAGAAACGCATGCCCTCCCTGAGGTCCTTCTCCCGTTTTAGGTTCATACCGGGGTGTGAGGCTCGCGAATTCACGTTATACACAAAGCTACGCCACACAGGCGGTGCTTTGATCATCACCACAAGACTTTGCTTTTCAACAGAAGTCCTGATCACTGCATCTTAGCATGCCACACAGGCAATTCATGCAATGCGACTGATATCCATCGATATACAACCTCTGAGCTCGTGCGTCTCAGAGAAGGGCGTTAAGCAAAAGAATAAATTCTCCACCGCCAAGCAGATGTATATTAACAGAAATCAATCAACACAGAATAAACTCCAATGTCAGACACACAGTCCATTTACAAGTCCGTTCTGGGTCTGAACGAAACCGGAGGCACTAAATACCTCGCAAACCCATCGATCTCCACGTACGTCTGGACGATCACCACTCATTATCCATATTTCGGGATGCCTCCCAATCAGGACCTCGGTTACCATCCAAACGAGGTGAAGATCTCCGGTCTTCGACCATCGTCTTCATCTTCGACTTTCAATCGTCGGTCAATTATTTGAAATGAGAATTAACTCGGCCTTCTCAAATAATTCACGTATATTTAGAATTTCAAATCAATTTATTTCAATGGTTAAATTATTCGACAACACACACCAAACACATTCAACCATCAAATATCACATAAATCAAGAAAATTCAGTTTATTTCCATTCCATATCGCTTATGATATTTTATAACTATTTATTGCTATTTTTATTTATTTTAAAATAGCTAATTCATTCAAAACGACGCTTCGGGCCATAAAGCGGCCGTGGCGCTGTTTTTCTTCCGATTTGATTTACACATATCTGAAAATCTAACCATTGGATCTTCACAAAATTTACATCCTTAGAAAGGTCTTTTCAAAACGAATCCAACGGTTCCAGTTTCGGGAAAATCCGACGGTCGGATCTCCCAGTACAATCGTTTGAAGTTTCGATTTCAAATTACGAACTGAAGCGTCGTTATTCGATTAAATATAATTATATTTATATATATAAATAAATATAATCGTTTCTGGCGTTGTTTTTCTTTAGATTTGAATTAAACATTCCAGACAATCCAACCGTTGGATTTTTACAAGGTTGGTGCTGTTGGAAAGATTATTCCAAGGCGAACCCGACGGTTGAGGTTTCGGGAAAATCCAATGGTCGGATTTCCCGTACTAGTTTTTTGAAATCATGGTTT
Organism: Allium sativum; assembly: GCA_030737875.1. Lineage (NCBI taxonomy): Eukaryota > Viridiplantae > Streptophyta > Magnoliopsida > Asparagales > Amaryllidaceae > Allium > Allium sativum. The sequence goes on along the minus strand of CM060915.1, from coordinate 174,117,339 downwards.
CAAAATACGAACTGCACGGCTTCGTTTTGTTTTAATTTTATTTATATTTATATATATAAATATAGTTCATTCAATGATTTCCATATCGTTTTCACTTCAAATATTTTTCTAACACCTTAAAATTTTGGAAAATTTCGCCATAACCTCCCCTGCACCGGGAGCATCGGGAAATCGCAAATAGCGTTCCCGGTCCTTCTAATCTCAAAAAGAAAAAGAAAAAGCCAAGCGGCTAGCCAACAGGCTCATAAAATCATCACCCAAACAAAACAGTAAATGTGTACCTATTTGTCGGGCACAAAATTTTATTCCTCTTCTCTAGCCCCTTTGCTATAACCTGTTCAATGAATATGCATGTACATATATATACAGTTCATATCATTTACCATTTTCTATTCACCTTCATATTTGATTTCTATTTGGTTTAAAAACACCATTCATTCTAATGTTACATAAATAGGTGCAAATCATTTCATTAGCAAATTAATGAATATTTCAACTCATATATGTTTATTTTGAACAAGTGGCTATTTTTAACACTTCACATTTCAACTATTTATGCATACAATAAAAATGTGATTTTTATTGTAAAACAGTTCATTTTAAAACACTATTATTTTATATACTTCATATTGGCGATAAAAATAGGATTTTTATCATAAAACAATTTCTTTAAAACGAGATTATTTTACACAGTTCATATAGTCGATAAAAGGTGATTTTTAGTATCAAACAATTTATTTCAAAATATGAATACCATTCAACACATGAATTTCTAATCAACGAATGAATATCAATTCAACACATGAATGTTTTCTATTCAACGAATAAATATAGTTTAAGCATATGAAAATAATTCAAACACACGAATATTATTCAAAATTTCGATAGCATAACGGCAGGGTAGTTAAAACCGGGACCGTCCCTAGTACGGCTCCTCGCTCTACCTTAAAATCTCGCGGTTTTTGACAATGGGGTTCATGCATCTAGTTCGCACGCAGGCGGCATGTATATATTTATTCCATTTCCACAAACTAATCCTATGTGGTTTCAACCAAATATTTCTCAATCACAAATGGGTATTTTTCAACCACAATCAACCAATATCAATCACAAACAATCCCAAACAACCATTCGCTATCAATCAATTTTCACAACAATTTCAACCAATAAATATCGTCCATGGTTTGGGGACGAGGGGCGTACATATATATATATATATATATATATATATATATATATATACAGCAATTCATTTTTATTTCAACACATATATATATTTTTAAATCAGAAATCTCACCAATAGCTATCCAACTTCACGACACTTCCTTTATAGAAATCTTCGCCAATCTCGCCTTTTTGTCGCTTTCGCCCGTATTCTCTACATATGTAAAAAATCGAATTTTTACTATGTTATTCAATATATAAAAATCGAATTTTTTTTTACTACGTTATTCAATATATAAAAATATGATTTTTACCTCGACTTTCAATATATAAAAAATCTGATTTTTACTTCGACTTTCAATATATAAAAATCTGATTTTTTTCTTTTTAAAGTTCAAATCCTTTCCTTTTTAAAGTTCAAACCTTTTCTATTTTAAAGTTCAAATCTTTTCTATTACTTTTTAAAGTTTAAATCTTTAAAAATCTTTTTTTAAAAAACCAGTTTTTAAATCTTTCAAAAAAATCTGTTTTAAAACCTTTTCAAAAATCTGTTTTAAAACCTTTCTTAAAATCAGTTTTTCTTTTTACAAAAAAAATCAGAATTTACTTATTAAAATAAAATCAGTTTTTAAATGCTTTTAAAATCAGTTTTAAATCTTATAAAAATCAGTTTTTTACCCTTTTTAAAAAAATCAGTTTTTAAATTCTTATTAAAATCAGTTTTAACAGAATAAAAATAAAAATAAAATCAAATCAAATTCTCACCTCAATCTGCGCATGGGGGGGGGGGGGTGAAGATGACGTCGGCGGCAGGCGGAGCTGCTTCGAGGGGGCGGCGGCTTCAGCGTCGCGAACGGGGGGCTTCGTCGGAGCTCGTGCGATCTGGGGGGGGGGGTTCGGGGGTTGCGCCACTGGCGGTTCGACGTACGAGGCAAGGGGGGGTGCGATGATGGGCGGCGGCGTTCGCTTCAGGGGGGGCGGCTGTCGATAGGTTTTTAGGTTTTTTTTTTTTTCGTTTGAAATTAAAACAAACGGGGGGGGGGGGGGGGGGGCAGAAAGGAAGATAAAAGGGTTGAGAATTAAAATTATTTTTATTATTTTATTATTTAATTTTTCAAAAAAAATTTGACTTTTACATACGACCTCGAAACGAGGCCCACCGCCTGTCGTCCATAGCGTTTTACCCCCATTCCGAACACAATGGGATATGTATCGTAAGCTGATTTGATCGTTACAATCAGTTCCCGTTGAATTTACATTTAAATCACTATATTGAATTTTAAACGTACGTTTCAAATCACCGGGGTCACATACTAACTAGAAAAATTCCAGAAAAATATTTTCTAGCTTCGTATTGACGATACGGTCCTAACAAAACTAGTTTCGTCAAATTCTAAGACCGTTTGAAAAATATCCACTTTCCAGTCGATTAAAATCAAACGAAACTTGTCAAACGCGTTTTCTTTTGCCACGCTCACATATTGATTCGAAAAATTATGGAATTTGAAACCTAGCAATAACTTGACATCACGGATCCAACAAAAGTGGTTTCGTCGAAATCCGAGGTCGTTTGCAAAATGTCCATTTTTAAGGGCCTGAATTCCACAGCGACTATTCAGAATTTTCAACTGGACATACCTTTTGATTCCCGCTATCAAATTTCGATTGGTCAGATTTGTTGGAAAGATATTATCAATTAGATTCCATTATTTATGGTTTCACTAAAATCCGGATTGTTCTGCACCCGGTATATTCAATTGAAGTTTGAAATCGAATTATCGAACTACCGCGCCATTTTCAATTCTATATATAATTATAATTAATTATATTCGGTTTCAAATGTCGATTCAAACTCGGTTTTCATCGCCATTATTTAAAATATTTATTTAAAATATTTAAAATCCATTATTTTAGCCAATTTAAAAATTTTAAATTGGTTCAGATTTTCTGGGTCGTTACAATCTCCCCCACTTAAAACTTTTCGTCCCCGAAAAGGAACAAAGTCGAAAGTGGTTTGATAAATCTACAATCACACAACACAACAACCAATCCAATTGTTTTTAACCTTCAAAAATATACTAATCAAATTCTATATTCTTTTAAAATCATTCAGACCATATAATTAAAAGTGCACATCTTATGAAAAAAGAAAATAACAATAGAGTAGAGAATTGAATGGTAGTGCAAAGTAGGTTAAATGTACCTTGCACCGGAGTCAATCAGAGATATCCACTCGGCATCTAGGATAAGATTTCCGAATGCTCTCCTCAGTTTCCCAAGTACAATCTCACGGATCTCCACTACATTGCACTTTGACTAAGTGAACCTTCTTGTTCCTCAGCTCTTTGGTTTCTTTGCCTATAATCTTTAGCGGCTCTCGCCTCACAGCTAATTCTGGGGTTATTTCAATATCCTGCTGAGCTGCTTCTTCCACGATCAAGTCTGGATCATGAACGTGCTTTAGAAGTTGAGATATATGAAATACATCATGCACTCCAGGCAACCAGTCAGGCAGTTTGACCCTATAAGCGAGAGTCCCAATCCGTTCCAGAATAGGAAACGGACCAATGAATTTGGGTGCTAACTTTCCAGTTTTACCGAACCGGATAACTCCTCTCATCGGCGATACTTTCAAATATACATAGTCGCCAACTTCAAAGGATATATCTCTTCTTCTTCTATCGGCATAGCTCTTTTGTCGGCTTTGAGCGGCGAGTAATCGCTTCTTAATAAAATCGACTTTGTCGGCCGCTTCTCGAATCATATCAGGACCCAACACAAGTCTATTTCCAGGCTCGACCCAACAAGCAGGAGATCGGCACGGTCTACCATATAATGCTTCGAATGGCGACATTGTCAGACTCGCCTGGTAGCTGTTGTTATAAGAGAATTCAGCCAAATGCAGATGGTCTTCCCATGATCCACCGAAATCTAGAACACAAGCCCGCAATAGATCTTCTAAAATGCGGTTTACCCTCTCAGTCTGACCGTCTGTCTGAGGATGATAAGCGGTGCTCAAGTTCAACTTCGTTCCTAGCTCGATTTGAAATGCTTCCCATAATTTACTAGTGAATATTGTATCTCTATCACTGACTATACTGAGCGGCACTCCATGTAGTCTAACTATTTCCATGAAGTAAATCTGCGCCAGACTCTGAGCAGTTCTGTTTGATCTGACAGGTATAAAATGGGCGGTCTTCGTGAAGCGATCTACGATCACCCAAATACTGTCATTCCCTTTTCTGGTTCTGGGCAAACCATCAATGAAATCCATAGAAATATGTTCCCACTTCCAACCAGGAACTTCTAGTGGTTGTAATAATCCAGCCAATTTCTGTTGGTCACTCTTGACTAGCTGGCAAGTAGGGCATCGGCTAACGTATATTGAAACGTCTCTTTTCATAGCTTTCCACCAAAATGTTATTTTGAGATCGTTATACATTTTGGCCACGCCAGGATGGATACTCAGCTTGGACTTGTGACACTCGTCTAACACTTCCCTTTTCAGCTCAGGAACGTCAGGAACACAAATCCTTCCCTTCAATCTCAAGGTCTCGTCGTTATCTATTTGAAAACACGAGGGTTCGCCTTTCTGGATCCTTTTGATCATATCCTTAATAAAGTTATCCTCTTTCTGAAGAATAGATATTCTGTCAATCAAGGATGTTGTGATAATAAAGCTGGCGATCATTACATTCTTTCTGCTTAACGCATCGGCCACGACATTGGCTTTTCCTGGAGTGTATATAATTTCAAAGTCATATGCTGCAAGAAACTCCAGCCAACGTTGCTGCCTTAAATTCAAGTCTTTCTGAGTGAACAGATATTTTAATGACTGATGATCTGTAAACAGTTCAAATCTCTCGCCCAGAAGATAGTGTCTCCAGATTTTCAAAGAGAATATGATAGCCAATAACTCAAGATCATGAGTTACGTAGTTTTTCTCGTGCGGCTTCAGTTGACGGCTAGCATAAGCAATCACTTGACCTCTTTGCATTAACACTGCTCCAAGGCCTTCTCTAGACGCATCAGTCCAGACTTTTAGATCTTGGTTGCCATCGATGATGGTTAACACTAGAGCTGTCGTTAATCTTAACTTTAGCTCTTCGAAAGCCTCCTCACTTTCTTGAGTCCATTTGAACTTAGAATGCTTCTTTGTAAGCTTCGTTAAGTGGCCAGATATCTTAGAAAAGTCTTTAACGAACTTCCGATAATAGCTAGCCAATCCGAGAAAGCTGCGGACTTCAGTGGGAGTACTGGGCTGTTTCCAATTTTGAATAGCCGTGATTTTACTTGGATCCACAGCAATTCCTTCTTTCGATACAACATGGCCCAGAAATTTCACTTCATCTTGCCAGAATAAACATTTGGAAAACTTGGCTTTTAATACATTCCGTCTGAGAATTTCTAACACTTGTTCCAGATGCTTTTCATGTTCGGCCTTTGATTTAGAGAAGATTAGAATATCATCAATAAAAACCAAAACAAATTTATTCAATACTCCTCTGAATACTCTATTCATCAGATCGACGAAGTAAGCTGGAGCGTTACATAAGCCAAATGGCATTACTAACCACTCGTAGAATAGGTCGGGACCTCTGAACGCTGTCATTGGAACACACTCTTCGGCAATTCGAAGTTGATGGAATCCTGTAGCTAGGTCCATTCGTGAAAATACTTGTGCTCCATTTAATCGATCCAACAAATCATCTATTCGCGGCAATGGGTATTTGTTCTTTATGGTCTGCTTGTTTAAATCACGATAATCTACACATAGCCGTAGAGTACCGTCAGATTTTGGGACAAACACCACTGCTGCACCCCAATCAGAGAAACTAGGCCTGATCAGACCTTTCCATACTAGCTGTCGTGTTTGATTGTCTAATTCTTCCTTCTCTTTCAAGGACATTCTTCGAATAGCGTGAACTACCGGCCTTGCATTCGGAATTAAAGCAATTTTGAAATCTATTTCTCTTTGCGGAGATAAGCGAACAACTTCTTCGAACACATCCGCATAGTTCTTGACGACAGGGATGTCTTTAATGAGGTCAGGAATATTCTCTGTGACCTCAGGGATATTTTCTCTTTGAGCTGGAGAAACATCGAGAGCTGCCCAGAAGTCTTTTCTATTAGCATTCTGACCTTCACAGGGAATGGTTATATAATCACCAGATTTAATCTTTGCCTTTACGACTCTGTCGGCGCATTTAACTTCAGCTTCATATTTGGTCAACCAGTCTAACCCTAAGATAAGATCAAACTCTTTAAAATTCATGACGGCTGCGATGGTAGGAAACCGATAACGAGAAAAGGAAACCGGCACTCCGCAAACCCAACTGAGATCAATGGAACCACCGACCGGATTCTGGACAGTCATCGGTTCCTTGAGCTTTTTCAAATTCAAATCCAGTTTCTTAGCTGCATCTTTGGCAATGAAGCTTCTTGACGTGCCTGTGTCAAACAGTACTTTGACTGGAATGTTTTTGACAGTTAGCGTGCCTTCTAAAACATCAGCCCTTTCTTGACTAGCTGAGGGCTCGGAAGTTTCTGCTACTTCATTTATACATACGGTTTCAGATTTCTTTGAGAGTTGGCACTCCCGTGCAATGTGACCTACCCGGCGGCACTTATGGCATCTCCTTTCCCCATGTGGGTTCTTTTGTTTCTTAGTGGACTTAGATCCACTTTTTCTTCGTTTGTTCCAAGATTTGCAACTTATCGCCAAATGCCCTTTTCTATTGCAGCTTGAGAACGTGGCGGTCGTTATTCGTTCGTTCCCAGATTCAGCCCTTTTTCTCTTGGCACTGGGCCTCTTATTGACCTCAGACCTCGTACTGGTTTCAGGAATATCAGTTTCTGACTTTGTTTTGTCACTAGAACAGACTTCTTCTTCGTCGCGCAACATTCCTTTCTTATGGAGATCTTCGTACTGATAAGCCATGTAAATCATTTCTGAGAAAGGAAGCTTCACATGCCCTAATACTTTATTCTGGTATTTCCTTTGAAGGCCATGGACCAATCTAAGATTCTTCCTTTTTGGGTTTTTAATCAGATGAGGCGCAAAATGAGAAAGTTCGTTGAATTTCCTATGATATTCTGGGATGGTCATGTCGCCTTGTATTAGATAAGAAAATTCATCGCATAATCGCTCGGTCGCTTCGGGAGGAGTAAATCTTTCTAAGAAAATCACTTTGAATCTGTCCCAGGTGATATCACCTTCTGGATTATTCTCTATAACCGAATCCCACCAGAACAAAGCTTCATCTTTGAGAGCCCAGGAGGCCAGCAATCTTTTCTGGTCCTCCCTAAGCTTTAATGCTTCGAAGATTTTCTCAGCCGAACGAATCCAAGCTTGCGTCTTCATAATAGATTCTTCACCAGAGAACGGTATTCCACCCATATTTCGATATTTGACTAATAGGGCCTCAATATCCGGTTCTGCATTCATTCTGTTTCTGACACTCATTTTCTAGTACTTCTGCAAATGGCAGATCAAGTGTCAGGTCACAGAAAAGGTATTTTAAAATATAGAAACACATACTTCAAATGTAAATGTGTCTATCAAAGTGTAATTTCATTCTGCTACTCATACTAGGATATTACTGGTCCTATCTGTATTGAGTTACCCGTCCTAGAACACTACCGGTTCTATTTCTGACGAGTTGGTTCAAATGTTATATTCCAGAACTAAGCTTAACCAAAGCTCTGATACCACGATGAGACGACCCGAAATCCCGTTCAGACGGAAACAAGGGTTATCTTTGGAATATAACACAGAAACAGATAATAGCAGAACAGAATTAAATAAATGCACCAGATAATGAACAATAGAATATACTGGATAAAAGTAATCATCAGAGTTACACAGTATACAGGATCTTACTTAGTACAAATACAGTTCAGCTATACATAAATGTCTACAGCGGAAATAAACAAAATATGTACAATAGGAGCTGAACGGCACAAAAAGAAATAAATGATAGAATCTATCTTCAGCTCCAGCTATCCAGAAAGAACCAGCTAAACCTGAATACAAGGCTGCCCGTGTAGAAAAAGGGGCACCCGAGTTTGAGAGTGAAACAAACTACGAGTCAGTCATAGGACTGGTATGAGAAATCTACTCAACACATATATAATTTGGCTAATCACAGGACCACGCCACTTTCGTGGAACGGGTTTACTCCATTGGATTGCCAGTGCTTTAAAACCAATCTTTCTTTTAACATCGCTATGCTTTTTATAAAAATGAAGCCGTTATAAGACTCAGTTCCCATCACACAATGCAACGCAAACCGGAGGATAGAGTTTTTACCTTATAACGGCCAAAATTTGCTTGATACGAATAAAACAAAGGCATTTGGTATTATTGCTAGTGTTTATATGTTTGAAAACAATTTCAAATCATAACTATCAATCATAGACGGCATTAATGCCCCATACCACTATGTCGCCATATATAGGTATACAATCAAAACCGCACGATGTCGTATTTGGAAATTGGATTTCCGTCATGAACCAAGGCAAAAGATAGTCCTTACCGAATTCGAGACGCTCTAGCCCGCCCCTCAGGCAAGTACTCAGTCAAGCCTTTGGATCGTCAGGGCCGGTCCACTAATGTGGATTAAAATTCCTGAACAATGCGTTTCCCCGCCCTTTGGGGCGTAAACGAGCCAACGAATGACTCCATCGGACCCGGATCGTCCAATCAAACCGAGGCGCCTCGCAACAGCAACAACCACATAGGTGAAAAGTATATAAATGTCAGGGCTGGTAGGTCACTGACACCACCATAGCTAGAAAGAAATGCATGCCCTCCCTGAGGTCCTTCTCCCGTTTTAGGTTCATACCGGGGTGTGAGGCTCGCGAATTCACGTTATACACAAAGCTACGCCACACAGGCGGTGCTTTGATCATCACCACAAGACTTTGCTTTTCAACAGAAGTCCTGATCACTGCATCTTAGCATGCCACACAGGCAATTCATGCCATGCGACTGATATCCATCGATATACAACCTCTGAGCTCGTGCGTCTCAGAGAAGGGCGTTAAGCAAAAGAATAAATTATCCGCCGCCAAGCAGATGTATATTAACAGAAATCAATCAACACAGAATAAACTCCAATGTCAGACACACAGTCCATTTACAAGTCCGTTCTGGGTCTGAACGAAACCGGAGGCACTAAATACCTCGCAAACCCATCGATCACCACGTACGTCTGGACGATCACCACTCATTATCCATATTTCGGGATGCCTTCCAATCAGGACCTCGGTTACCATCCAAACGAGGTGAAGATCTCCGGTCTTCGACCATCGTCTTCATCTTCGACTTTCAATCGTCGGTCAATTATTTGAAATGAGAATTAACTCGGCCTTCTCAAATAATTCACGTATATTTAGAATTTCAAATCAATTTATTTCAATGGTTAAATTATTCGACAACACACACCAAACACATTCAACCATCAAATATCACATAAATCAAGCAAATTCAGTTTATTTCCATTCCATATCGCTTATGATATTTTATAACTATTTATCACTATTTTTATTTATTTTAAAATAGCTAATTCATTCAAAACGACGCTTAGGGCCATAAAGCGGCCGTGGCGCTGTTTTTCTTCCGATTTGATTTACACATATCTGAAAATCTAACCGTTGGATCTTCACAAAATTTAAATCCTTAGAAAGGTCTTTTCAAAACGAATCCAACGGTTCCAGTTTCGGGAAAATCCGACGGTCGGATCTCCCAGTACAATCGTTTGAAGTTTCGATTTCAAATTACGAACTGCAGCGTCGTTATTCGATTAAATATAATTTTATTTATATATATAAATAAATATAATCGTTTCTGGCGCTGTTTTTCTTCAGATTTGAATTAAACATTCTAGACAATCCAACCGTTGGATTTTTACAAGGTTGGTGCCGTTGGAAAGATTATTCCAAGGCGAACCCGACGGTTGAGGTTTCGGGAAAATCCAATGGTCGGATTTCCCGTACTAGTTGTTTGAAATCATGGTTTCAAAATACGACCTGCACGGCTTCGTTTCGTTTTAATTTTATTTATATTTATATATATAAATATAGTTCATTCAATGATTTCCATATCGTTTTCACTTCAAATATTTTTCTAACACCTTAAAATTTTGGAAAATTTCGCCATAACCTCCCCTGCACCGGGAGCATCGGGAAATCGCAAATAGCGTTCCCGGTCCTTCTAATCTCAAAAAGAAAAAGAAAAAGCCAAGCGGCTAGCCAACAGGCTCATAAAATCATCACCCAAACAAAACAGTAAATGTGTACCTATTTGTCGGGCACAAAATTTTATTCCTCTTCTCTAGCCCCTTTGCTATAACCTGTTCAATGAATATGCATGTACATATATATACAGTTCATATCATTTACCATTTTCTATTCACCTTCATATTTGATTTCTATTTGGTTTAAAAACACCATTCATTCTAATGTTAAATAAATAGGTGCAAATCATTTCATTAGCTAATTAATGAATATTTCAACTCATATATGTTTATTTTGAACAAGTGGCTATTTTTAACACTTCACATTTCAACTATTTATGCATACAATAAAAATGTGATTTTTATTGTAAAACAGTTCATTTCAAAACACTATTATTTTATATACTTCATATTGGCGATAAAAATAGGATTTTTATCATAAAACAATTTCTTTAAAACGAGATTATTTTACACAGTTCATATAGTCGATTAAAGGTGATTTTTATTATCAAACAATTTATTTCAAAATATGAACACCATTCAACACATGAATTTCTAATCAACGAATGAATATCAATTCAACACATGAATGTTTTCTATTCAACGAATAAATATAGTTTAAGCATATGAAAATAATTCAAACACACGAATATTATTCAAAATTTCGACAGCATAACGGCAGGGTAGTTAAAACCGGGACCGTCCCTAGTACGGCTCCTCGCTCTACCTTAAAACCTCGCGGTTTTTGACAATGGGGTTCATGCATCTAGTTCGCACGCAGGCGGCATGTATATATTTATTCCATTTCCACAAACTAATCCTATGTGGTTTCAACCAAATATTTCTCAACCAAAAATGGGTATTTTTCAACCACAATCAACCAATATCAATCACAAACAATCCCAAACAACCATTCGCTATCAATCAATTTTCACAACAATTTCAACCAATAAATATCGTCCATGGTTTGTGGATGAGGGGCGTACATATATATATATATATATATTATATAGCAATTCATTTTTATTTCAACACATATATATATTTTTAAATCAGAAATCTCACCAATAGCTATCCAACTTCACGACACTTCCTTTATAGAAATCTTCGCCAATCTCGCCTTTTTGTCGCTTTCGCCTGTATTCTCTACATCTGTAAAAAATCGAATTTTTACTATGTTATTCAATATATAAAAATCGAATTTTTTTTTACTACGCTATTCAATATATAAAAATATGATTTTTACCTCGAATTTCAATATATAAAAAATCTGATTTTTACTTCGACTTTCAATATATAAAAATCTGATTTTTTTCTTTTTAAAGTTCAAATCCTTTCCTTTTTAAAGTTCAAACCTTTTCTATTTTAAAGTTCAAATCTTTTCTATTACTTTTTAAAGTTTAAATCTTTAAAAATCTTTTTTTAAAAAATCAGTTTTTAAATCTTTCAAAAAAATCTGTTTTAAAACCTTTTCAAAAATCTTTTTTAAAACCTTTCTTAAAATCAGTTTTTCTTTTTACAAAAAAAATCAGAATTTACTTATTAAAATAAAATCGGTTTTTAAATGCTTTTAAAACTAGTTTTAAATCTTATAAAAATCAGTTTTTTACCCTTTTTAAAAAAAATCAGTTTTTAAATTCTTATTAAAATCAGTTTTAACAGAATAAAAATAAAAATAAAATAAAATCAAATTCTCACCTCAATCTGCGCAGGGGGGGGGGGGGGGGGTGAAGATGACGTCGGCGGCAGGCGGAGCTGCTTCGAGGGGGCGGCGGCTTCAGCGTCGTGAACGGGGGGCTTCGTCGTAGCTCGTGCGATCTGGGGGGGGCTTCGGGGGTTGCGCCACTGGCGGTTCGACGTACGAGCGGAGGGGGGTGCGGTGATGGGCGGCGGCGTTCGCTTCAGGGGGGCGGCTGTCGATAGGTTTTTAGTTTTTTTTTTCTTTTCGTTTGAAATTAAAACCAACGGGGGGGGGGGGGGCAGAAAGGAAGATAAAAGGGGGGAGAATTAAAATTATTTTTATTATTTTATTATTTAATTTTTCAAAAAAAATTGACTTTTACATACGACCTCGAAACGAGGCCCACCGCCTGTCGTCCATAGCGTTTTACCCCCATTCCGAACACAATGGGATATGTATCGTAAGCTGATTTGATCGTTACAATCAGTTCCCGTTGAATTTACATTTAAATCACTATATTGAATTTTAAACGTACGTTTCAAATCACCGGGGTCACATACTAACTAGAAAAATTCAAGAAAAATATTTTCTAGCTTCGTATTGACGATACGGTCCTAACAAAACTAGTTTCGTCAAATTCTGAGACCGTTTGAAAAATATCCACTTTCCAGTCGATTAAAATCAACTGAAACTTGTCAAACGCGTTTTCTTTTGCTACGCTCACATATTGATTCGAAAAATTATGGAATTTGAAACCTAGAAATAACTTGACATCACGGATCCAACAAAAGTGCTTTCGTCGAAATCCGAGGTCGTTTGCAAAATGTCCATTTTTAAGGGCCTGAATTCCACAGCGACTATTCAGAATTTTCAACTGGACATACCTTTTGATTCCCGCTATCAAATTCCGATTGGTCAGATTCGTTGGAAAGATATTATCAATTAGATTCCATTATTTATGGTTTCACTAAAATCCGGATTGTTCTGCACCCGGTATATTCAATTGAAGTTTGAAATCGAATTATCGAACTACCGCGCCATTTTCAATTCTATATATAATTATAATTAATTATATTCGGTTTCAAATGTCGATTCAAACTCGATTTTCATCGCCATTATTTAAAATATTTATTTTAAATATTTAAAATCCATTATTTTAGCCAATTTAAAAATTTTAAATTGGTTCAGATTTTCTGGGTCATTACAAATTCTATTGGCTAGTCATACACTCTCTCTCCCTGTAATCCTAATTCATGAACAGCGGCTGAAGCTCAAACCTTCCCTCCTTGATTTCTCCCTCCATACACAAAATCACACCTCGACCTAGTTGATGCTTTTGAAGATCTTCTCAAGGGCTTCAAATCCGTATAAGCCACAACCGCCATCGATTCGTATTTCGTGAGGATCGACGCTGAGAAGCTCGCGACTTTAAAGCTCCACCGCCCCACTGTGTGTGACGACCCCAAATCCCATACTAACGGAGACAAGGGTTATCTTTCGAATATAACAAAAGAAACAGATAACAGTAGAACAGAATAATTAAATACACCAGATAATGAACAATATAATATACTGGATAAACGTTATCATCAGAGTTACACAGTATATAGGATCTTACTTAGTACAAATACAGTTCAGCTATACATAAATGTCGACAGCGGAAATAAACAAAATATGTACAATAGGAGCTGAACAGCATAAAAAGAGAAATAATAGAATCCATCCTCAGCTCCAGTTATCCATAAAGAACCAGCTAAACCTGAATACATGGCTGCCAGTGTAGAAAAAGGGGCACCCGAGTTTGAAAGTGAAACAAACTACGAGTCAGTCATGGGACTGGTATGAGAAATCCACTCAACATATATATAATTGGCTAATCACAGGACCACGCCACTTTCGTGGAACGGGTTTACTTCATTGGATTGCCAGTGCTTTAAAACAAATCTTTCTTTTACACAACGCAATGCATTTTATAAAAATGAAGCCATTATAAGACTCAGTTCCCATCACACAATGCAACGGAAACCGGAGGATAGAGTTTTACCTTATAACGGCCAAAATATGATTGATACGAATAAAACAAAGGCATTTGATATTATTAATAGTGTTTATATGCTTTGAAAACAATTTCAAATCATAAACTATCAATCATAGACGGCATGGGTACCATATATCATGTCGCCATATATATATACAATCAAAACCGCACAGTCACGTATTTGGAAATTGGATTTCCGTCATGAACCAAGGCAAAAGATAGTCCTTACCGAATTCGTGACTCTCTAGCCCGAGCCATAGGATCAAAGCTCAAGTGACCCTAGGAGCGACAGGGCTGGTCCACCGATGTGGATTAAAATTCCTGAACAATACGTTTCCCCGCCCTTTGGGGCGTAAACGAGCCATCGAATGACTCCATCGGACCCGGATCGTCCGATCAAACTGAGGCGCCTCGCGACAGCAACAACCACACAGGTTAAAAGTATATAAATGTCAGGGCTGGTAGGTCACCGACACCACCCTATCTAGAGAGAAACGCATGCCCTCCCTGAGGTCCTTCCACCCATTTCTGGTTCGTACCGGGGGGTGAGGTTCGTGAATTCACTTTATACACAAAGCTAGGCCACACAGGCGGGGCTTTGATCATCAACACAAGACTTTGCTTTTCAACAGAAGCCTCGATCATTTGCCACTTAGGCATGCCACACTAGCAATTCATGCCGTGCGACTGATGTCCATCGATATACAACCCCTGAACTCGTGCGTTTCAGAGGGCGTTAAGCAAAAGAATAAATTCTTCGCTGCCACACAGATGTATATTTAATAGAGATCAATCAACACAGAATAAAATCCAATGTCAGACACATAGTCCATTTACAAGTCCGTTCTGGGTCTGAACGAAACCGGAGGCACTAAATACCTCGCAAACCCATCGATCACCACGTACGTCTGGACGATCACCACTCATTATCCATATTTCGGGATGCCTCCCAATCAGGACCTCGGTAACCATCCAAGCGAGGTGAAGATCTCCGGTCTTCGACCACCGTCTTCATCTTCGAATTTCAATCGTTGGTCAATTATTTGAAATGAGAATTAACTCGGCCTTTTCAAATAATTCATGTATATTTAGAATTTCAAATCAATTTATTTCAATTGTTAAATCATTCGACAACATCAATTTTGTTCTTTAATGTAATTTTCACACCAAACACATTCAACCATCAAATACCACATAAATCGAGCAAATTCAGTTTATTTCCATTCCATATCGTTTATGATATTTTCTAACGATTTATCGCTATTTTTATTTATTTTAAAATAGCCGATTTATTCAAAACGACGCTTCGGGCCATAACGCGGTCGTGGCGCTGTTTTTCTTCAGATTTGAATTAAACATCTCTGAAAATCTAACCGTTGGATCTTTACAAAATTTACATCATTAGAGAGATCTTTTCAAAATGAATCCAACGGTTCCAGTTTCGGGAAAATCCGACCGTCGGATCTCCCGGTACAATCGTTTGAATTTTCGATTTCAAAATACGAACTGCAGCGTCGTTATTCGATTAAATATAATTATATTTATATATATATATATAAATATAATCGTTTCTGGCGCTGTTTTTCTTCAGATTTGAATTAAACATTCCAGACAATCCAACCGTTGGATTTTTACAAAGTTGATGCCGTTGGAAAGATGTTTCCAAGGCGAACCCAACAGTTGCGATTTCTGGAAAATCCGATGGTCGGATCTCCCGGTACGATCGTTTGAAATCACGGTTTCCAAACACGAACTGCATGGCCACGTTTCGTTTTAAATTTATTTATAATTATATATTTATATAAATATAGTACATTCAACAATTTCAATATCAATTACTTTTCAAATATTTCACTAACGCCTTTAAATTTTGGAAAATTTCGCCATAACCTCCTCTGTACGGGAGGGGCTGGGAAAATTCCCAAATAGCCACAAGTGCGTCTCATGTCAAAAAGAAAAAGGAAAAGCCAAGCGGCTAGCCAACAGGCTCATAAAATCATCACCCAAACAAAACAGTAATTGTGTACCTATTTGTCGGGCACAAAATTTTATTCCTCTTCTCTAGCCCCCTTGCTATAACCTGTTCAATAAATATGCATGTACATATATACAATTCTTATCACTTATCATTTTCTATTCAACTTCATATTTGATTCCATTTGGTTTAAAAAACACCATTCATTCTAATGTTGCATGCATAGGGAAAAATCATATCATTAGCTAATTAATGAATATTTCGACTCATGCATATTTATTTGAACGAGTTGCTATTTTTAACACTTCACATTTCAACAAATCATGTATATAATAAAAATGTGATTTTTATTGTAAAACAATTTATTTCAAAACACTACTATTTTATATAGTTTTATAGGAAATAAAAATAGGATTATTTTTTTTACTATAAAACAATTTCTTTTAAAACGAGATTATTTTACATAGTCCATATAGTTGATAAAAGGTGATTTTTATTATGAAACAATTTATTTCAAAATATGAATACCATTCAACACATGAATTTCAATTCAACGAATGAATATCGATTCAACACATGAAGGTTTTCTATAGTTTCTATATATAGATAAAAATGTGATTTTTATATTCAAAACACGAATACCATTCAACACATGAATTTCAATCAACGAATGAATATCAATTCAACACATTAAGGTTTTCTATTCAACGAATAAATATATTTTCGACAAATGAAAATAATTCAAACACATGAATATTATTCAAAATTTCGGCAGCATAACGGCAGGGTTGTTAAAACCGGGACCGTCCCTAGTACGACTCCTAGCTCTACCTTAAAACCTCGCGGTTTTTGACAATGGGGATCATGCATCTAGTTCGCACGCAGGCAGCATGTATATATTTATTTCATTTCCACAATCTAATCCTATGTGGTTTCAACCAAGTACTTCTCAACCACAAATGGGTATTTTTCAACCACAATCAATCAATATCAGCCACAAACAATCCCAAACAACCATTCGCTATTAATCAATTTTCACACCAATCACAACCAATAAATATCGTCCATGGTTTGTGGACGAGGGCGTGTGTGTGTGTGTATATATATATATATATAGCAATTCACTTCTATTTCAACACATATATAATTTTTACAACGCATATACAACTTATACATCGAACGTACGACTTATACAACGCTTATACATGAGGTGTACAACGCTTATATAACTCATACATCGACTATATAATTTATACATCGTCGTCTTCCATATCGTTTATAATTTAGAAATCTCACATTGGGTTCCACTCCACCAAAAATAGCAGAAGGCTCAGAAAACTATGGGGTCTCTTCTAAAATGTAGAAGGCGTCCACACGGTCACGATGTTTCCTGTTTCATTGAATTTCGTCAACACAGCAAAAAAATATGATTTTTCAAAGTTTGCAACGGTTTAAAGGTGTTAAAACCGCTGAAAATAAAACAAGCCGTATACCTTTCTGAAATGTTCAAAATCAGGTCACGCGATTTCGTGAAATCCGTGAATCGATAGCTCGATCGGCCTACACAGTGTCGAAGGGGAAGGGGAGAGCTTTCGGCGCAGGGGGGTGCGCTGGCGTTCGATCGCCTGAGGCGGCGGCGGCGGCTTGAACGCGCCAACTTCCCGAGCCCGATTCTCCCCTAATACTCCACGAAAAAAATCGAAACCAGTGATGGATTTGAAGCCTGTCTCGAGCTCTTCAAAATCTTCAATTGGAGCTCTTGAAATTATTGAGTGGATTGATCAGAAAATTGATGGGAAGGTTATGA
This sequence comes from Allium sativum, assembly GCA_030737875.1. Taxonomy (NCBI): domain Eukaryota; kingdom Viridiplantae; phylum Streptophyta; class Magnoliopsida; order Asparagales; family Amaryllidaceae; genus Allium; species Allium sativum. The sequence continues at coordinate 174,099,435 of CM060915.1, read as the reverse complement.
ACGTTTTCCGCCTTCGATCGGGTAGAGAGAAAAGGAATTTCCTCTCTTTTTTTTTTATAAAAATTCTAATTGGTCGGGGAAGTTTTAAAGGGGTTTTCTGATGCGACCACCAATCTAAACCCAACGACTGTCGTCCCTAACATTTTACCCCCGTTCCGAACACAATGGGATATGTTTCGAAGGCCCATTTGAATGTTTCGGTCAGTTTTCCTTCAAATTAAAATATAAAACATTCAATATTTAATTTGAACGTACATTTCAATTTGCCAGGGCCACAAACTGATTCGAAAAATTCCAGAAAAATAAATCTAGCTATGTTTTGACGATACGGTCCCAACAAAACTAGTTTCGTCGAATTCTGAGACCATTTGCAAAAAGGCCCATTTTTGGTCAATCCAATGTAACTGTAATTAACCAAAACACATTTTCCTTTGCCATGTTCACATACTAGCTTCAAAAATTATGAAATTTGAAACGTAGCGATAACTTCACATCCCAGATCCAACAAAAGTGGTTTCGTCGAATTCCGAGGTCGTTTGCAAAATGGCCGATTTCACGGGCTATATAAATTCCAAAGCGACCTTTCTGAAAATTCATTCGGCCATAACTTTTGCTTTCCGCTATGAAAATTCGATTTTTCAGATTCGTTAGAAAGGTATTCACTAACAGATTTAAATATTTTTGGTTTCACTAAATTCCATTTTGTTTTGCACCCGGTATAGTCCGACAAAGTTTGAATTCAATTTTTGAAACTACAGCGCCATTTCAGGCTTTGTTTATAATTATAATTAGTTATATTAGTTTTCAATTGTCGATTCAACTCACTTTTCATCTCTATTATTTAAAATATTTATTTTAAATATTGAAAATTCATCATTTTAGCCAATTTAAAAAATTTAAATTGGTTCAGATTTTATGGGTCGTTACACTGTGCCAGCTTCGAGTTCAGAGCGGTGGGTCCCTCTAGAGGCGCATGTCCATGCTCTACGACGTGGAAGAGGCCGATTGTCCTATCGTGCCACGGTTTAGTTGTAAGATCAAAACCAATTTCTGAACGAAATCAGAAAGGTATGGTTTAAATTATATTAAACTATTCTATAGCACTTCTAAGCACTTCGATTTTTGATTTCACAATAAAAATCATATCTTTCTCATTTTTGACGAAATCCAGTGAAAAAGAGACTATGGACTCGTGTGGACGTCTTCTACATTCTAGAAGGGGCTAGATATTTTTCTGAGCCTTCTACAATTTTTGGTGGAGGGGAACCCAATGTGAGATTTCTGAATTATAAACGATATGGAACACCAATGTATAAATTATATAGTCGAAGTATGAGTTATATAAGCATTGTACACCACATGCATAAGCGTTGTATAAGTTGTATGTTCGATGTATAAGTTATATATGCATTGTAAAAATGATATGTGCATTGAAATAAATTGAAATGATATCGAAATATAGTTATATACGTGTGTGTGTGTATTTATATATATATACATATATACATATATATATATATATATACACTCCCCTCGTCCACAGACCATGGACGATATATATTGGTTGTGATATTGTTTGGATTATTGGTTGATTTGAAAATTTGGTGAATATCATGAATGATTGATTTGAAATGATTGATTACGATTGAAATTCCAATAGGATTAGTATATGTGAAAATTCGTCTGCGTACGAACTAGATATTGAAAATCGCCATTGTCAAAAGTTGCGAGGCTTTAAGGTAATGCGAGGAGCCGTACTAGGGACGGTCCCAGTTTTAACTACCCTGCCGTTATGCTGCCGAAATTTTCTGAAATATTTCTGTGTTTGATTTAAATTCATGTGTGGAATGTTAAAATAAAATTCATGTGTTGAATGTTGAAATAAAATTCATGTGTTGAATAGAAATTCATTTGTTGAATGGAGTTCGTGTATTGAATAAATTCTTTGGAAGATAAAAATAACATTTTTATCATATATATAGACTATATAAAATACTAATGTTTTAAATAAATTGTTTTAACACCAAAAATAACATTTTTATCATATATATAGACTATATAAAATATTCGTGTTTTGAAATAAATTGTTTTACAATAAAAATCACATTTTTATTATATATATAAACTATAGAAAATATTCATGTGTTTAATAAAGGACTAGAAAGATAGAAATCATATTTTTATCGTATGTGTGAAGTCGAAGACATTTATGTGTTGAATATATAGATTGAACAATGAAATTTACATTTTATTGTGAATATGAAGTGCTAAAAATGGCGATGTGTTGAAAAAAAATATTTGGGATAAAAATATCATTTTTATCAAATATATGTAGTAAAGATGGTTTTGAAATCGAAGAATAAATTATATTTATATATATAAATATAAATAAAATAAATCAAATAACGAAGCTGCAGTTCGTGTTTTTAAACCGTGATTTCAAACGATTAATGCGGGAGATCCGACCATCAGATTTTCCCGAAACCGAAACCGTTGGGTTTGCTTTGGAAATATCTTTCCAACTACACCCACTTTGTGAAGATCCAGCGGTTGGATTGTTTGGAATGTTTAATTCAAATCTAAAGAAAAACAACTCCGTAATCGATTATATATATATAATTAAATTAAATCGAATAACGACGCTGCTGTTCGTATTTTGAAATCGTAACTTCAAACGATTATACCAGGATATCTGACCGTCGGATTTTCCCAAAACTTAAACTTTTGATTCGTTTTGAAAAGATCTTTCTAATGATATAAAATTTGTGAAGATCCAACGGTTAGATTTTAAGATATGTGTAAACCAAATCTGAAGAAAAACAGCGCCACGGCCGCGTTATTGCCTGAAGCATCGTTTGAATGAAATGGCTATTTTTAAAATAAATAAAAATAGCGATAAATCGTGATAAAATATTATAAACGATATGGAATGGAAATAAACCGAATTTGCTCGGTTTATGTGATATTTGATGGTTGAATGTGTTTGGGGTGAATGTTACATTAATGAATTTAATTATTGGGGTCGAATAATTTAACCATTGAGGTAAATTGATTTGAAATTCTAGATATACGTGAATTATTTGAAAAGGCCGAGTTAAATATCATTACAAATAATTGATCGGCGATAAGAAGTCGATGATGAAGACGGTGGTTGAAGACCAGACATCTTCACCTAGGCTGGATGATAACTAATGTCTTGATTGGGAGGCACCCCGAAATATAGATAACAAGTGGTGATCGTTCAGTCGTGCTTGGAGATCGATGGATATGCGAAGTATATAGTGCCACCTGTTTCGTTCAGACCCAGTACGAACTTGTAAATAGACTGTGTGTCTGACATTGGGTTTTGTTTTATGCTGATTGATCTCTATTAAATATATATCTGTTTGGCGGCGGAGAATTTATTCTCTTGCTTAACGCCCTTCTCTGAGACGTAGGAGCTCAAAGGTTATATATCGATAGAAATCAGTCGTATAGAGTGAATTGCTTGTGTGGCATGCCTAAGAGGTAGATTGTAACACCCCACCTCCATTAATGTCACTAAAAAAGGGAATGCATTAACTTCCATGGAGGTTATAAGTGAATATAGAACAGAAAAATTACAACAAGACAGATAATAAATAGTACTTGGAAATCTAAAACTTCATTTTATTGCAGAGGAAATTAAACGTGTTTGTTACATCATAAAACCATAGATCATAACCAAGTACAATATCCATCTTCATAAAAACAAAATACATAATCCCACTACATAAATAGCCATTAAAAAGATAACAAGCTGGACTTTACTTCAACGGTCCAAGCTTTCCAAAGAGAGATGAAGCAATTCAATCAAACTCCACTAGAGCTGGGCCCAACCAGAGGACCTGGAGGGGGAAAAAGGATAGAAATAGAGGGGGTCAGACATAAAGTCTAGCGAGTATGATAAATCTAACAATACTATTATCAAAATAACTAGACTAAGGCATAAGCTGGAAGAAAAGTAAATGTCTATGAACTCTTAGGAAGATAAAAATAGCGTTTAAGATAACGTTAAAAGATAACGGTAAAGGCACACCTAATTACTAACGAATGATTACTACACTGCACCGCACATTACTACACTGCACCACACCAGTCACCCTATTGTTTGATCCCACTTGCTTCATACAAAAACTTTATAAATAGCCTTACGTACCCCTAGATGACTACATAGGTGCCGTCTGCCCCTATCTCCACTAGGTGTACCCCACTACCCACTTTCGATCGGCTCCCTACCTGTAGATACCCGTGCTGGCCCCACAGTGGGGTGTATCAGTCCCCTAAAGTGGCAACCCGATACAACTTGAGAATGCATGGCTTATACCTACACGATGCAACAACGTCTTACCTACCAGCTCGGGTCCATACACGCATACGAAACCCGTTGGACTTGCGTTGCCTCCACTGCCCGTTTTGGCCTCTTACAGTCAAACCCAGCATGCGGGTCCCGTCCTCGACTTGGGTCGAGCTCACAAAGATACGTTTGGGATACTGGTCGAAATGGGCCCCCACAAGCTACCCATCTAAGCTTGTCACTAGTATATCCCACTTAACCCTTTTAGTCATGTTCATTTACATGTGTGTTTGTCTAAGTCTTACTAATTGTATTTCACATGCCACTAAGGGCAACCCCTAGATTCCTCATGCCACCCAAGGCACCTACTTAACCCCCATGTCCCACCTTACATGTTTATCTGGTTAAGTATTTCTTAATTCATTCAAGCCATAACCTCATAAAGACCTCTCACATTAGACTGGCATTTATGGAAGCTGGATTAGCTGGGCGGGTTCGGGCAGTCTTACACCATAAAAGAGTCTTACCTCGTGTCTTTACAGCCGTTATGCTTTTGTTTAGGCCTAGGACCTCTCACATTGGGCTGACATTTGTGACCACTGGATTTGCCGGGCGGGTCCGGGCAGGTTTACGTCACAAACGAGTCCAACCTCGTGTCCTAAGCATTGATTAACACTTAAAATCTTTTACCCCAGTTTTAATAATTCCCTATTCAAATCATTAATTAATTTAACTTTTAATGATGTCCATAATTGACTCAATTATGGTCATCCACTTATGGCATGCAAAATCATATCAATTGCACCCCAACTTTTTAATATTAAATCCTTAATATTACCCCTACCCCACGTTTATACGTTCGCTTATTCAACGCATAATATAGGCTAGACTTGTATAGTCTAAACCTACCACAAAGATAAATTATCACAACATATAGACAATTAAAATAAATCTAATCATAATAGGGGTGAAACTTGCATAAACTACACATGTTAAGGATCAAAATGTGTCAACTTGTTAAATGTCTCAATTTATATGATATTATCATAGCCCAAATCTATACATAAACTTGCATATGGGGTTTTTTGGCAACATAATGATGGTGTGAACTAGCATAGGATATCACATATGTCATAGCATAATTCTAGATGTCATAATAGATGTCTTGGTATATGTTCATAACTTTTCTAATCAATCTAACTTGCATATGTGACTTGTCATATAGATCAACATAACCCAAACATGATGATTTAATTAATATGAACTAACTAGCATAGATGGTAACATCATGGCCTTTTTAACATGTATGATTCTTCACAACTTGGCATAGAAACTTTCAACATACATAACATCATCATAGCACGATTTACAACATATAAGATATCATCATCACATAACATTGGATTTACAATATACATGATAGCAAAAGGGGTTTACAACAACATATATGATAATTCACATCATCTACTCATAAACCATTCATAACTCAACCTAATTAAAATGATAATAATCTTGTTAAGATCATCATACTCACAATTTAGAGAAGAAAAGAGGGAGAGTTTTGCTTTGCTTTAGGGTTGAGAGAATTAGAATTGAATTTGCTTTTCTTCTTTCTTAGTTGGCGGTGACTCCATTGATTTCCATGGCGATGGTATGAAGGTAACTATTCTATTTTAATTAGGTTTAGGGTTAGCATTAGGATGTATTTATTGGTGTAGGAAGTTATTTAGGACCATTAGATTAACCCTGAACCATGAGAACCAATCAAATGCAAAATCTGCATTTGAGCGAATCGGCCCACGGGTTGACAGCCAAACACCCTGGATTAACCCCTAGTCGACCCAGCGTAGCTCTGGTCGACCTCAAAAATGGGCCAGTTCGGTTATTCCCCCTCCCAGTTTGCTGTTTTGAACTTTTACGCATATTTATTTATTTAATTTTTAATTTATATATATATATATATCAATATATATATATATATCAATATGTATATATATATATATATATCAATATATATATATATATCCCTCTGCGCAACCCATTTCACTTAATTCTTTTCTAAAAATTAAGTATACTTTAATTTGTGAATTTTAATGTTATAAAATTACGGGGTGTTACATTCTCCCCTCCTTAAAGGATTTCGTCCCCGAAATCTCCAAGTCAAGAAGAATGTCTATTCTACCATTTAATCGTCCATCTACTCAACCATCAAACACCAGCATCTATTGTCCTTAAAAGACTTCTAATGCTTTAATGTTTATATGCACAGTGCGTGTATATGTCCATATCTAATGCAAAATTAGGCAGTCTACTGATTCAGTCGACCTCCTTAGTGCAATTAATGATAGTGCCATGCGTCCAATATGTGTGCAAAAGATTCCTAATGATACATATTAATTCTATATGCGTGCACAACCATCCACCCGAATGTAGCAACTATATGACAATACAACCATTATACATCCATTTTACTAAATACATCAATTTATATGCAATATGCAATATGAAGTGACTGAGCCGATCTGGTGCCTAATAGTGTGTGTATATGCATCCACGAGCAACCACTAGCAAGCACTTGCATCCACTTTGCATCCACCATACATAACATGTCTCAAACACATGTTTCAACCATAGGATTATCCTAACTAAAGGTCAAAGACACTTGCGAGAGGATATACTAAAGATAAGATAAGAAAAAGCTAAGCGATAAAGGAGAAATTAAAAGACATACCCTCAAAAAGAAAAGGGTATCATGAACGCATCTTCTCTTCTGTCTCCCAAGTAGCGTTGTTCTCATCATCTCCCCATTACACTTTGACTAGTCTGACCTCTCGATTCCTCAACCTCTTGATCGCCGACCCAAGAATGCGCGTAGGAGCTCGTCGAATTATCGCATCATGCTCTATCTCCACCTCTCTAAGCAAGCTCGGCTCTACCACTTCCGCGGTCTCGTGCAAGCACTTCCTCAAATGTGACACATGGAATACGTCGTGTACACCACTAAGTCTCTCGGGCAACTCCACTCTATACGCCATCTTTCCAATTTTCTCCTTAATAGGAAACGGCCCTACAAACCTTGGTGGTAATTTCCCAACGGACCCAAAGCGAAAAACGTTCCGTAATGGAGACACTTTGACAAAGACCATGTCCCCAACTTCAAACTCGAGATCTGTCCTCCTCTTATCCGCATAAGATTTCTGCCTATCTTGCGCTACTTTCATCCTCCTTCGAATCAAGTCGATCTTCTCCGAAGTCTCCCTAATCATATCGGGCCCAAGTAAGATCCGATCCGTAGATTCCAACCAACATGTAGGTGAGCGACAAGGTCGTCCATATAGAGCTTCGAATGGTGTTATACCAATGCTGGACTGAAAGCTATTATTATATGCGAACTCCACCAATGGAAGATGCTCTTCCCATGTACCCCCAAAGTCTAGGATACATAGCCTCAACAGATCCTCTAGAATGCGATTCACCCTCTCAGTCTGGCCGTCCGTCTGAGGATGATATGCGGTGCTTAAACATAACTGAGTCCCTACCGCCTCTTGTAAGCTTCTCCAAAATTCGCTAGTGAGAATAGGATTGCGGTCGCTCACTATGCTAGAAGGAACACCGTGCAAATGAACTATCTCTCGAACGTATACAGAAGCTAACCATGGAGCAGTCCTCTTACTCTTCACGGGAATAAAATGGGCGCTCTTAGTAAGTCTATCTACTATAACCCAAATTCCCGTATTACCCTTCCTTGATCGCGGTAATTCATCCACAAAATCCATCGAGACACTTTCCCACTTCCATAGTGGAACCTCCAATGGGTGAAGCAACCCACTGGGTTTCTTTTGCTCCGCTTTTACTTGTTGGCACACCAAGCATCTAGCGACATACTTGTCCACGTCTTTCTTCATGCCAGCCTAAAAGTAAACTCTCTTCATGTCTTTGTACATCTTGTCCCCGCCGGGATGGATGGTCATCTTCGAATGATGTGCTTCATCAAGAAAAGTCTTCCTTAGGTCATCGTCTTTTGGTACACAAAGTCTACCGTCCTTACGTAACCAACCCTTATCATCTAGGGTATACCTACGGAGATAGCTTGATGACTCACCTCCTTTGAGCTTTTCTACTAACTCAACTAACTGTGGGTCATCGCGCTGTGCCTCGCCAATCCGTCCCAAAAGCGTAGGTCTGACCTCCAAGGATGCTAGCAAACCGGGTACGAAGTCAACGGAAGGTCTAAAGTCAAACATCGAAATGAATTCTAAACTTCGCCACTCAACAAACCAAGGACTTAAGGATAACCTTTTTCTACTTAAGGCTTCTGCCACCACGTTACCCTTGCCAGGGGTATAGGCTATTTCGAAGTTGTAGGACGCTAAGAACTCCATCCACCTTTGCTGCCTTAAGTTCAAGTCCTTTTGAGAGAATAGGTATTTTAAAGACTTGTGGTAAGTGAATAATTCGAATTTCTCGCCAAGAAGATAATGACGCCAAGACTTAAGCGTGAAAACAATAGCGGCCAATTCTAGGTCATGTGTAGGATAATTTTTCTCATGCGCTCTCAACTGCCTTCCACCATAGGCTATTACCCTGCCCTCTTGCATTAAGACTGCGCCTAGTCCTGTCCCACAAGCGTCAGTATAAACGGTAAATGGCTTACTCCCGTCTGGCAATACTAAGACTGGGGCTGAAGTCAAAGCTCTCTTCAAACGTTGGAACGCATCATCACAATCTACGTCCCATGCGAAAACTAGGTTATTCTTCGTCAAGCGTGTCAATGGAGCTGATATCTTTGCGAATTCTTTGATAAACTTCCTATAGTAGCTAGCCAACCCCAAGAAACTTCACAATTCAGTAGCATTTTTAGGGACCTTCCAATCTTGGATGGCCACCACCTTCGCGGGATCAACTGTTATCCCTGTTTTGGAAACCACGTGCCATAAGAACCGTAATTCCTTCCTCCAGAAGTGACACTTAGAAAATTTAGCCTTAAGGCTATGCGCTCGAAGAGTCTCCAACACTTCCCTAAGATGTAGGGCATTCTCTTCTTCATCCTTAAAAAAGATCAAGATGTCATCTCCAAAGACTACCATGAATTTGTTAAGGTACTCCCTAAACACCCTACTCATCAAATCAACAAAGTATGCGGGAGCTTTTGTCAAACCGAAGGGCATCACTAGCCATTCATAGAAACCATCTGGAGTCCTATAGGCAGTCTTGTCAATGCTATCCTCAGCCACTCTCAACGGATGGTAACCAATGGCTAAGTCCAACTGAGAAAATACTGAGGCGCCAACTAACTAATCGAAGAGATCGTCAATCCTCGGCAGTAGGTGTCTGTTCTTCTTAGTAAGCGTATTAAGTTCTCTATAGTCCACACAAAGTCTAAGGGACCCATCCGCCTTCGTGGCAAATACTACTAGAGCACCCCACTCCGATATACTTCGTCTTATGAACCCCTTCTCAAGAAACTCCTTCACTTGCTTACCGAGTTCCCTCCTTTCACGTGGAGCCATGTGGCGTACTGGCAAAGATACTGGTTTCGCATTATCCACAAGATATATTCGAAAATCTATCTCCCGCTTCGGTGGCAAGCCCTTCACCGCCTCAAACATATCCGAATATTCTCGGACCACTCAAACAGATCGTAGATTTTCCTATGACGCGACAAGCGATTCTAGATAACTTAGCATAACCGAATTTATGGGATTACAGAAGATTTCGAGAGTGTTGCCAAGGCGAGTAACGAGCCTAACTACTCTCCTTTCACAATCAAGAACGGCCCCATTTCTGGATAACCAATCCATTCCTAAAATTAGGCCATAGCCCGTGAAGCCCAACACATAAGCATCACATCTAAATTCAACGCTAAGTATGGAAATTTTCAAATCCAAACACATCATGGACAAATAAGCTGAGCCCCCTATTGGATTCGAATCAACTAAGGGATCCTCTACTAAACTGGTGTTTAAGTGCAGTGAATCAACTAATGATGTAGAAATAAGCGAATGTAGTGCGCCCGAATCGAATAAGGTATGGACAGGATGATCAAACAGAAAAACTAAGCTTTCAACAGAAATGGTTCTACCTCGTTCTTGCAGCGGTGGGACCGCGAGAGCTTGAAATTGCCCCCTTGCCTGCCCTGGTGCCATAAGAGCCTGCACCTGTCCTCCCGAGGTAGCCCCTGCCCTCTGCCCCTTCCTTGGGCAGTCCTTCACTAAATGTCCCGCATCGCCACAATGAAAACAGTCAGTCTTATTTTTCTTTCGGCAGTCCTTGCTTAGATGGCCTAGTGTCCCACAATTAAAACATTTCTTCTTTCGCTTGCCGTTATTGTCTTTACCACCCTTCTTGTTTTGCTGTTGTGGTTTCTTCTGATCCCCCTTTTTCTAGGGTGCCTTATCAGCTTTAGCGCTTTTCTCCTCATGCATGAGCGCCATTTCTACTAACTTCCCAAAGGTGGCCCCCATCGGGATGTGGGTCATAGCCAACCCTTGCAATGGTTCATTCAAGCCATTCACGAACCTTAGAGCCTTCTTCTCTGGCGTGTTTACTAAGTCCAAGACAAACCTTGCTAACTGATTAAATTTATTGACATATTCTTTCACTGATGAGCTTCCTTGCTTCAATGTCAAGAACCTTTCCATATATAGATTTTCTTCCGCCCTTGAGAGAAACTTCGCCTCGAACCTACGTCTGAAATCCGCCCAAGAGTCAACAGGACGCTCCCCATTAGTGACCTCCTACCGAAACGGGGCCTCTCCCTTCATCAACCAAGTTTCTAGACGAACTCTCCTCCCTTCTTCTACTTCAAAGATTTCTAGCAATTCTTCCACCTCCTTAAGCCAATCTCTAGCTTCCACAAACGTTTCTGACCCTTGAAATTGTTTTCCACCTATAGCCTTGAATTCCTTGCACGTTTTTGCAAAAGTATCTACGCGAGGAGGAGGAGGAACGGGTGCAACTGGTGGTGGAGGAACATTGGCTGGACCTGCAGCGGCTCTAGCCTCTAATGGCCTCCTATACCATCCTGGTATCGTTACATCGTCGGGTAGATTAAGATCTTCAGCCCTGCTGAAACGAAAAAGGAAAGATTCAGATTGGAGAATTCGAAAGATAAAGGTATGGGCTATTGGGGATTATGTTTTTTTTTTAAAAACTTTTCTCTTTAAATTTCTCATTAAAACATGTTTTTGAAAGCACTTCTTCCAAAAATAACTATTTTTCTAAAGTATTTTTATCTGTTCTGGTAACCTTAAGCTCTGATACCACGTGTAACACCCCACGTCCATTAATGTCACTCACAAAGGGAATGCATTAACTTCCATGGAGGTTATAAGTGAATATAGAACAGAAAATTTACAACAAGACAGATAATAAATAGTACTTGGAAATCTAAAACTTCATTTTATTGCAGCGGAAATTAAACAAGTTTGTTATATCATAAAACCATAGATCATAACCAAGTACAATATCGATCTTTATAAAAACAAAATACATAATCCCATTACATAAATAGCCATTAAAAAGATAACAAGCTGGACTTTACTTCAACGGTCCAAGCTTTCCAAAGAGAGATGAAGCAATTCAATGAAACTCCACTAGAGCTGGGCCCAACCTGAGGACCCGGAGGGGGAAAAAGGATAGAAATAGAGGGGGCCAGACATAAAGTCTGGCGAGTATGATAATTCTAACAATACTATTATCAAAATAACTAGACTAAGGCATAAGCTGGAAGACAAGTAAATGTCTATGAACTCTTAGGAAGATAAAGATAACGTTTAAGATAACGTTAAGGATAACGGTAAAGGCACACCTAATTACAAACGAATGATTACTACACTGCACCGCACATTACTACACTGCACCACACTAGTCACCCCATTGTTTGATCCCACTTGCTTCACACAGAAACTTTATAAATAGCCGTACGTACCCCTAGCTGACTACATAGGTGCCGTCTGCCCCTATCTCCACTAGGTGTACCCCACTACCCACTTTCGATCGGCTCCCTACTCGTAGATACCCGTGCTGGCCCCATATTGGGGTGTATCACTCCCCTAAAGTGGCAACCCGATTCAACTTGAGAATGCACGGCTTATACCTACACGATGCAACAACGTCTTACCTACCAGCCCAGGTCCACACACGCATACGAAACCCGTTGGACTTGAGTTGCCACCGCTCCCCGTTTTGGCCTCTTACAGTCAAACCCAGCATGCGTGTCCCGTCCTCGACTTGGGTCGAGCCCACAAAGATATGTTTGGGATACTGGTCGAAATGGGCCCCCACGAGCTACGCATCTAAGCTTGTCACTAGTATATCCCACTTAACCCTCTTAGTCATGTTCATTTACATGGGTGTTTGGTTAAGTCTTACTAATCGTATTTCACATGCCACTAAGGGCACCCCCTAGATTCCTCATGCCACCCAAGGCACCTACTCAACCCCCATGTCCCACCTTACATGTTTATCTGGTTAAGTATTTCTTAATTCATTCAGGCCATAACCTCATAAAGACCTCTCACATTAGACTGGCATTTATGGCAGCTGGATTTTTCGGGTGGGTCCGGGCAGTCTTACACCATAAAAGAGTCTAAACTCGTGTCTTTACAATCGTTATGCTTTAGTTTTGGCCTAGGTCCTCTCACATTGGGATGACATTTGTGACCACTGGATTTGCCGGGCAGGTTTACGTCACAAACGAGTCCAACCTCTTGTCCTAAGCATTGATTAACACTAAAAATATTTTACCCCAGTTTTAATAATTCCCAATTCAAATTATTAATTAATTCAACTTTTAATGATGTCCATAATTGACTCAATTATGGCCATCCACTTATGGCATGCAAAATCATATCAATTGCACCCCAACTTTTTAATATTAAATCCTTAATATTACCTCTACCCCATGGTTATACGTTTGCTTATTCAACGCATAATATGGGCTAGACTTGTATAGTCTAACACCTACCACAAAGATAAATTATCACAACATATAGACAATTAAAATAAGTCTACTCATAATAGGGGTGAAACTTGCATAAACTACACATGTTAAGGATCAAAAGGTGTCAACTTGTTAAATGTCTCAATTTATATGATATGATCATAGCCCAAATCTATACATAAACTTGCATATGGGGTTTTTAGGCAACATAATGATGGTGTGAACTAGCATAGGATATCACGTATGTCATAGCATAATTCTAGATGTCATAATAGATGTCTTGGTATATGTGCATAACTTTTCTAATCAATCTAACTTGCATATGTGACCTGTCATATAGATCAACATAACCCAAACATGATGATTTAATTAATAAGAACTAACTAGCATATATGGTAACATCATGGCCTTTTTAACATGTATGATTCATCACAACTTAGCATAGACACTTTCAACATACATAACATCATAGCATGATTTACAACATATAAGATATCATCATCACATAACATTGGATTTACAATATACATGATAGCAAAAGAGGTTTACAACAACATATATGATAATTCACATCATCTACTCATAATCCATTCATAACTCAACCTAATTAAAATGATAATAATCTTGTTAAGATCATCATACTCACAATTTAGAGAAGAAAAGAGAGAGAGTTTTGCTTTGCTTTAGGGTTGAGAGAATTATAATTGAATTTGCTTTTCTTCTTTCTTAGTTGGCGGCGGTTCCATTGATTTCCATGGCGATGGTATGAAGGTAACTATTCTATTTTAATTAGGTTTAGGGTCAGCATTAGGATGTATTTATAAGTGTAGGAAGTTATTTAGGACCATTAGATTAACCCTGAACCATGAGAACCAATCAAATGCAAATTCTGCATTTGAGCGAATCAGCCCACGGGTCGACAGCCAAACATCCTGGATTAACCCCTAGTCGACCCAACGGAGCTTGGGTCGACCTCAAAAATGGGTCGATTCGGTTATTCCCCCTCCCAATTTGCTGTTTTAAACTTTTTCGCATATTTATTTATTTAATTTTTAATATATATATATATATATATATATCAATATATATATATATTTCTCTGCGCAACCCATTTCACTTAATTCTTTTCTAAAAATCAAGTATACTTTAATTTGTGAATTTTAATGTTATAAAAATTACGGGGTGTTACACAGACGGTCAGGGCTTCTGTTGAAAAGCAAAGTCTTGTGGTTGATGATCAAAGCACGGCCTGTGTGGCATAACTTTGTGTATAACATTGATTTGCAAGCCTCACACCGCAGTATGAACCAGAAATGGGAGAGGACATCAAGGAGGGCATGTGTTTCCTTCTAGCTCGGGTGGTGTCAGTGACCTACCAGCCCTGACATTTATATTATTTTCCCTTGTGTGGTTGTTGATGTTGCGAGGAGCCTCGGATATATCGGTGACTATGTGGAGCCGATGGAGTCATTTGGCTCATTTATGCCCCAAAGGGCGGGGAAACACAGTGTTCAGGCATAATAATCCACATCGGTGGACCGGCCTTGACGATCCAAGGCTTGCCTGCGCGTCTGCCTGAGACTCGGGCTAGACAGTCTCGAAGTCGGTAAGGACTATCTTTTGCCTTGGTTCATGAGGGAAATCCAATTTCCAAATATGACATGTGCGGTTTTGATTGTATACCTATATATGAAGACATAGTGGTATGAGGCATTAATGCCGTCAATGATTGATACTTATGATTTGAAATTGTTTTTGTAACATATAAACACTAGTAATAATATCAAATGCTTTTGTTTTATTCGTATCATGCATATTTTGGCCATTATAAGGTAAAAACTCTATCCTCCGGTTTGCG